>CM066041.1:143053531-153053531 GCA_033557465.1 Ichthyophis bannanicus
ATTGGCGCAGAACCCCTGGGCTTCTGCATGGTGTAAGACAGACCATGTGATGCAGATTTCGCTAGCACTAAGGATTGGCCATATGTGTAGCCTGCAGATGCAGCCCCAGCATCAGCACATGATGTTTCCGAGACTATTTAGCAAGATCTCTGGCCTAGCTGTGTTTACAATATGTTTTATCTGTTTCAACAGAGGCAGATTGCATGACTGCAGGATTGCATCATGCCTATGTGACCATATCCAGCCAACACCTGCATACATGGAATACTACTCAGATGTGATACATAGAGATATCTACTATGCGGTTGTAGCTGCTGTACATTTCTGCTGTGTAACCACCACTACACACAGCTGCATGGTCACCTACAATCACCCCAGTGGTTTGTATATGGCTATTGTTATATGCTGCCATACCCTTACCTCACGTTTGTTTCAGCCACACGGTTGAAACGCCGGTGATGCGTTCCCAGGCCCTCAGCACCTTTGCAGTGTCGCTTCCCCTGGAGGCTCCTGGGAGAGCTTATCCTGTTTTGGCCCTATTAGTATTGCCAGCTCACGGACCTCTCTTCTAGAGAAGGCAGGCTTCCTTGTGCGGGCGCCATTTTCTTTTTGCACGTGTAGCAGCCGTGCCGCACCAACTCATCTTCGCATTTGCGCACATCGTTTGCGAACATGCGTGGCGCATGGCTACGACGAGATAGGCGCATAGCAACGTTCCGCATGGCTGCGTGCGGGGAATATGCACATGAACATGCACGCCTGCTATCATACACAGTGGGTAGTGTGTGAACAACAGTATGTCTATTGACCTCTGCAGCCACAGATAGCACCGATGTATTTCTCATGTTGAAATGAACACTTTTAGGGATGTGTTGATAAACACCTAATATGTGCGGGTCCCCATTACTGGGCATGTGGCATATGAGGTGTGGTCAGTTCAGGTAGGTAACACACAAAACACCGAGAATAAGCGGCCGACTTGTGCGCGGCGATGTGCGCTGCCTACATTATCGCGTGGAAAGGCTAGGTGGCACGCTGCTGGCCGTGCAAACCAACCGAGCCGTGGTACAACGGAGATGACACTGAGCAATGGTCCAGGGGCATTGGGTTTGATCCACCTTTGTTTGCAACGGAAATGCCCAGCTGTATCAACACCTTTGATGGGTATATTTTTTACGAGACATATTAGCATTTGGACGACATAGGGCAGCGCACTGTACATTTTGTGCGTTTTGGACGGCGCACTGTTATTATGGGTGTCATTGGGCGGCGTACTGTTAATTATGTGCGTTTTGTGCGGCATAAGGGGTCTCGCTGATATCCACGCACAGGAACAGAGCCACAGCACAATGTTTGAAACAGTGACCACTGGTGCAGGGATCAGCGGTTCAATACCTCACAGTGCCCAGTGAACACGGCTGGCTAAAACAGTATGTATTATGTTGTGTTGTGGTGTAGGTGGCTTTTTTTCTTTTTGTATCACTACTAGCAAACGCACTCTCACAGCATGTTAACATAAGGCGGCCCATAGGGCACATGTTACAGTGCACTGTCCGCCAACGCACCCTAGAATGTCCCCTATAGGGCACCATATATGTTGCCACACAGGATAATGTATAGTGCACACTGTATGGATGGCAACCATGAGGTGGCCTATAGGGCGCCCTATAAAGCACCCTCAGACACACCTTATGGGTACAGTATGCCGCGGGTGTTTTTATCATGCATAAAAATAGGTGGATTTGAGATGGATAATGCTGTGGACAAGCCTATCACATTACCACACTGTGGTTTTGAACCCATATTCTCTGGCTACACAGGCAGTGACATAACCTTTGGACTACAGCACTATAGCTGTTAGCAAAAGCCATGGCTGGCTGCAGAAAGCCTGCACGTCACCTCACAGACAGTCTGCTGTTGTGAGGTGTATAGGGTTTGGCCACCCGTGCCCATGATGCACTGCACATGCAAATCACCAGTCCACAGATGCACACAGGATGGGGACTGCAACCTGACAGCTCCAGGCCTGGTATGGGGATGTGCCCGTGTGCACCCACACATCAACTCGGCCTGGTAGGGTGTACTGAGTGGGTGTTGTACTGGCACAGAGTAGCTACACACCGTCACATTGTGCGGGTACTGTGCTCACCCTAAGGTGCGATGAGGCACCCAGGACCAGGTCCACAACACCCTCCACGGCAAATTTAGGCCATGGCAGAGCTCCAATGCACTATTACTCTGTGAGATAGGTTCTTTCTGCAGAAACAACTTGGATATCTCTGTCGGTCTGAGTCTGGGGAACCCCTTATGGATACCTAGGTGGGTTAGGTACCACCATTTGTCCCCCTCCTCCCCCCCCCCCCCTGTTTGCAACGCAGGGTCTCCTCTCTAAATGCTACCTCCCTGCAATGGTGGCAGCAAAGTAGACCATCAACCCCAGTCCTACTGTGAAAGAGACACCCTACAGGCCAGTCATGGCAGCTGTATACACATCCATAACACAATATCTGACAGACATTAGGCCTGTATGTGCTCGGTTGCACCCCACCACTATCTGATATTGTCCTGCAGCAAGCCATCAGCCACTGCACCCTGCAAGGCGCTCCATCAGGACACAGACCAGCTGCGGACAATCTGCTAGTTAGTCCTGTTAGACATGCACATCCCTGACATAATATCTGACAGACCAGTATGCCGTGATATGCTACGTTGGGCCCCACCACTATCTGATATTCTCCCGCAGCAAGCCATCATCCCCTGCACAGCACTCCATCAGGACACAAACCAACTGAGGACAGTCTGCTAGTTGGTCCTGTTGGAAATGCATGCACCCAGAACTAGGATGGCCGTGCACACCAGCAGATAGGTCAGTGACTGGGCCCCAAACCACAACCCATATATATCACATGACAGAGATACTATCTATCACTATGGGGGTGCCTAGCCATGCTGTCGTCACTGCACAGTCAGGGTGTTGTACAACCCCAGCAGCACATACAGAGGCCACCCTGTCTGTGTGGGTGGTGGCCAGCCACTACAGTGTCCCAGCCAGTGCCCTCTGCCCTGTGCAGATGCATCCTGGCCATCCCACCCTGTCTGATCTATACCCATGGTACCTTGCTGCTCATTATGCACATTGGCAGGCCAATACTGGCAACAGTGCTGGCAGTGTGGGCTGTGGAAGGTGTTTGCAGCCAACACACACTGTATAGACAGACACACACTCACACACGTATGCCAGCATTGTGCTACTATAGAGGCGTTTGTCAACATTGGCCACCACACCAGTCCTGGGCACAGTACAGGCATGGATATGGTACGCAATACCGTTGGGTGTCACTCCCCAGGGTGGTAAACACTGTCTGAGACCAGACCTGATGCACCCACTGCAGACAACAGAATGATTGTCATGATGGAGCTCACAGAGCATAATTTGCGTAACGTAGGGTTATCTATCTGCCAGTACTCATAGCAAGCATTTGACAGCTGTGTACCGTATACCCTGGTGTAGGGTGACATTGCTAAGGAATGCACATGCTAGTATTGTGAGATGCACGCAGGGCCCAATGTCGTGCCTCTCCAGGAGGCATTGGCAAATGTGGCCTGTGGGTGTGGGTGTGGGTGTGTCTGCCCCTGTTGGTTGCTGCTTTACAGCAGAGGTTCCCAGATGTAGGCCAGGATTACAACACACTGTTCTGGTTTTCCTGCTGTCCCTCATGAATATGCATGTGCTACATCTAAATGCCATGGCGGTGGTGCAGGGATATGACACACAAACATTTCTATACGTGGCAGCATGGAACAGGAATGGTGTGTGGTCCACCAGGACTGCATTTGTGAGACTCTGCTGTAGGTCGTGCCCCTGGTCATGGTGTCCGTGATCAGTGGGGTGAACGATAGGTGTATGACCAATGCATATGTCCCCAGCAATAAAGGATTATCCTTACTATCACATTTTCGTTGTGGAAACAATATGTGGGCAGGATTGGCAGGGCTTTGAACCTGTGACCTTCTGTTCTTGCACACACTGTCTGTGTGCAGTGCACCCCTGTGCTGCCACAGATTGGCTGGATTTTCTGGGATGTCCATGACTGTACATCCGACAGGGCCTATCTGTTGCAGTGGACGGTGCCAGCCTGCACATGGCTAGGCCACTGTCTTCTGTGGCTATCAGGCACTGCCCCCTTCACCACCTGTACCCTTCCGGCAACATGCTGCCATGTGCTTATCTTGGAAAAGCTGATGACATGTGTGCGTTGTAGCACTCCAGGAATGCATTTTGGAGACTCTGCTCTAGGTAATGGCCATTGTTATGGTGTGTGTGCAGTGTTGGGTACAAAATGTGTGTGTGCACCATTCTTATATTCTCTGCAATAAATGTATGTCTTTACTCTCTCTGTTTAGCGGTGGGTAAAATATGGGGACTGGGTTGGCAGGAGCCCCAGATGGGATTTGAAACTGTGACCCTCAGAAACTAGAGGTACTGGCTTTGTCCACTGCACCACACTGTGGCCACAGAGACAATGCAGTCCCTGTGGATGGCAGACCTGACCAACAGAGTCAACATGCCTGCTATGCACATTTGTGATGTGGGGTCTTTCACCTTGTCTGGTGACAAGGGTGCAAATAACTCCCCCAACTGACCTCGACAAAGGGGGAATGAATGTAACCAAGCAGAGCAACAGTGATGTTTATGGACAACCATAACAGACACTCCCAGGACAGCTGAGACACACGGAAGTGAATTTTGGTCAGGTCTCCGCTCCATAGCCCCTTCCACAGCTCCTGTCCTTCTACTGGGGCTTTCCTGGGTGTGTTTTTAGTTTTTGCCCATCAATAGTATCAGTGTTCCCTAGCTGTATTAGTATTTTGTTCTGATGTTGCTCAGAGAGCAACAGGGCTTCATGTAGGAATGTCTATCTACCATTACTCCTAGCAAACATTTGAGGGCTGTGTACCGTGTACCCAGGTATAGGGTGGCATTGCTAAGGTATGCAGGTGCTGGTAATGGGAGATGCATGCAGGGCCCAATGTCCTGCCTCTCCAGTGGGCATTGGCCAATGGGGCATGTGGGTGTGGGTGTGGGTGTGTCTGCCCCTCTTGGCTGCTGCTTTACAGCAGGGGTTCCCAACCCCAGTCCTGGTATGCCACACACTATTCGTATTTTAGTGCTGTCCCTCATGAATATGTATGAGCTACATCTACATGCCATGGGGGTGTTTCATAGATATGCAGCACTGGCATTTGTATTAGGGGCAGCATGGAACCAGAATGGTGTGTGGCCCTCCAGGACTGCATTTGGGAGACTCTGCTCTGGGTAATGCACCAGTTCATGGTGTCTGTGCTCAGGGGGGTAAAATAGAGGGGTATTACCAATGCGTAGCATATGTCCTCACTACCACGGTGTGGGTGTGTGATAAATATGTGGAGAGGATTGTCGGTTACTCCAGCTGGGCATTGAACCGGTGACGTTCTGTTCTTGCATACACTGTCTGTGTGCACTGCACCACCGTGTTGCCATGGATAGGCTGTATTCCCTGGGCAGACCATGACTGTACATCCCACAGGGCCTGTTTGTTACAGTGGACAGTGTCAGCCTGCACATGGCTAGGCCACTGTCTTCTGTGGCTAGCACCCACTAACCCCTCCACCACCTGTCCTCGTCCGCCAACATGCTGGCATGTCCTTCTCTCAGGGACAGCATATGACCTGCTTGCGTTGTGGCACTCCGGGACTGCATTTGTGGGACTGGGCTGTAGGTATGGCTCATTGTTATGGGGGGTGTGCAGTGTAGGGCAAAATGTGGGTGTTTGCACTATGCTTATGTTCCCTGCAATACAGGAGTGTCTGTGCTATCTCTGCTTGGTGGTGGGTAAAATATAGGGACTGGGCTGGCAGGTGCCCCAGCTGGGATTTGAACCTCTGCCCTCTGGTCCTAGAGGTACTGGCTCTGTCTGCTGCACCACACTGTGGCCACGGAGACTGTGCAGTCCCTGGAGATAGTTAACCTTGCAGGATGGAGTCTCAACCCCTGCTCTGCACATTTTGACTGTGGGCTCATTCACCCTGTCTGGTGACACACGTGCAAATAAACCCCGCAATTGACCACAAGAGAGGGGGATGACATATAACCATGCTGGGCAACAGTGATATTGATGGCCAACCATATAAAACACTCCCAGGACAACTCCAAACAACGGACATGTTTTTTGGAAAGGTCTCCGCTCCGTTGACCCTTCCGACATTCATTTCCTGTTTCTGGGACCTTCCTGGGTGTATTTGTTATATTTGCCCATGGCTATCACTGTTCCCCAGCTGACTTACTGTTTTTAATATTTTTGTGCTGGTCATTTTCTAGTTTTAATAGCACTTTTGTGCTGTGCACATGTATCACACTGCTCACGTTTTACAGGTTTCCCCGGTTTTGCTCTACATTGCTGACGTAAATGGTTTCTCTTCCCTTTAAATGCCCTCTACCGCGAGTGTTTCACTCGCGCTATTTTTTACTTGTAAATTCGGCCCCGCAACTGTGCGAGGGGCCTCTCCCCTCCCCTTCCCCGCCCATTAACCCCGTCTCTCCGCCCCTCGGGGGCCTTCCTCCGCCCTCAGTTAGCCTTTCCACGCCTCTATCGGACATTTGCGGGCCCGTACTTGTGCGGGGCCTGTTAGTGTGTCGCGCACATGCACGGGGCTTCATCGCACATGTCCGGGGCATTTAAGAGCGTTTAAGAGCGTTTAGGTGCCGCGTTTCCGTGCGCTATTGTGCGGCGCGCACCTTTGCGGTTTTTAGTAAACATCCCCCAAAGTCTTCTAAAATAATCCCTTTGACCTATTTAGCTTTTCTTCATAGACAGTTGTTCCATGTCTTTTATTATTTTTATTGTTCTTCTCTGTACGTTTCCTGGTTCTGCTGTATCTTGTTTGAGATGAGGCAACCAAAACTGTAGACAGTATGCAGTGCAACATCACAACATGGATCAATACAGAGGCATTTTGATTTTCTCCATTTTATTATTCATTCCTTTATGAATAATTCCTAAGATACTATTTGCTTTCCTGACCACCACTATGCACTGGGCTGAGGATTTTGACATATTGTCAATAGTGACTCAGAAATCCTTTTCATGGTTAATAACTCCTAATATGGAAGCTGGCATTGTATACCTATAGTTCGGATTTTTTTTGTCTAGAACGGGGGTTATCAACCCTGTGCTCAGGACACACCTAGCCAGTCAGGTTTCAAGATAATCCCAATGAATATGCATGAGAGAGATTTGCATGCATTGCCTTCACTGTATGCAAATCTCTCATGCATATTCATTGTGGTTATCCTCAAAACCTGACTGGCCAGGTGTGTCCTGAGGACTGGTTTGAGAACTGCTCTATGTGATCACTTCACAGTTGCTCACATTAAGCAGGAAAGTTTATAATGTGTATTAAGGGAAACATGCACATTAAATGGCAACACTGTGCATTATTTGCCCTTAATGCACAATTTTTTAGTGCAATGCATGGTAAATAATAATGACATGTAAAGCATACAAATGCATGCAAAGAAGCTCATTATTATGCAAAATGTATAATGCCATATTTGAGGTGATACTATCTTTCCTCCAAAAGAGCACAGGGTTGCTAACATGCAGCCTGATGCTCCCAGAGTTCCTCTTAAAGGGGCTGGTTCTGAAAGAACTACCCCCACCTCTTGATTCACCCCGGCACCTACTGCAGGTTTTTCTGGTGGGAATCAGGCTGCCAAATAAGGGAGCATGTGCCTTTATTTGGCAGCTTGACCCCTAGCAGTAGTACTGAGAGACTACCACTAGAGGTTGAGATGTACCATTTTGAATCTAGATACTTCAGAGGGGAGGCACAACTGGTGATCACTCTTGCCTTCCCCCCCAATCCCTCTTCCCACAGGCGGGCCTTACTATCTTTTCATTGCTATGGCCAAGAACATGCTATGTTCTCAGCAGCAACAACACAAATTTATATTTACTGCAGGAGTTACTAACATTTATTTATTTATTTAAAAGGATTTCTATGCCACCTTATCCTTAAATCAAAGCGGTTCACAATACAACTAAACATGTTACATAAAATGAGGATGTGGGGCATACAGGAGGATATTACAATGGAACTTTGTACAAGGTGTTCAGGTTGTGATTATTGTAATATAACTATGTACAAGGTGAGCTAAATACAAAATGAGCTATATACATGATGGATATTCTGAAAACATCCAAAGGATTAGGTAGCTTAGCGAAACGGAGTCCCGCAGACAATATTGCTGCAGTAAAATGCATTATTTTACTAAAGCACCGTAACTACTCCTCTAAACTGGGGAAAGGAAACAGAGAAAGAAAGAGGATAGAGGAGAAAGGGAGGGAAAAAAAACAGGTGAGGAAAAGGTACAATAACATGAAGGATAAAAGGGGACAGTAGAGAGGGATTAGGGGAGAGAGGAAGGACTTGTGCTTGAGGGATAGAGGACGCTGGATGCGGGTGCCGAAAGAACCGAATATTGAAGAAGAGGGTAACCGAGGCAGACGGACCCGGTGCTTCGGGTCCCTTTCCTCCACCCCCCATCATCCCTGATCTCCCAACCACACAAAAGACACCACACCAACAGTTCATGGAGCACAACTGGTCGCAGCTTTATTAACCTTTTAACAATTTCACAATATGCCAACATCCTAAACCTTCTTAATCGATTAGCGGCACCCGGCCCGCACCAGCTATACCTTAGCAAAGTGCCTTGCCACCGCTAACGCCATAACTTGCCCCCCCCCGGGCAAGTTACCTAACCCTTCCCCCGACTTCGCCATGCTATTAGCAAAAGTCGGCCAGGGTTTGACTGGGTCAGGGGTACCCCGCCCCCGCCCAAGTGTAGCCTGAGACTCCGGACCCCGGAAACCTCCAGGATCCCGCCATCGGCACAGGTGACAACCTTGTTCCTGTGCCGCCCCCCCAACGCCAAGCTGCGACCAGCGAGCATCCCGGACCAACACATATTCCAAGGCCTCTTGCCAGTCTTAAAGGAGCAGATCCATCCCGACTGGCAATAAATGCACCCCATCACCCCTATAAAGCCCCGAACTCAACCTCCACCCAAGAATGCATTATCTGGTACCCCCATGTTGGCCAACTCAGCGACCAATCTGATGAGTACTTTCAGTCAGACCCCACGACCAACGCCGCTGGTTCCAGCATGCAGGCCTTGGAATAATGTCAGACCACATCAGAATTACACCCATCAAATCCTCCAGCGCCGCTCTGATCAGATGCCGGCATGACCCGGAACCAGGTCGTTGCCTCCAACACTGCAGGCGGTCGCGATATCCTCCCTTGGTGCTGTAGCAAAGGAAGCAGCTGCGACCAGAGGAGTCCGTGCTCACCCAGCCATGATACAGCCACCAAAACCAGGTCGATCCCTAAATTGGTGCCCACCGGCCTCGCCGCAACTTGTTGTCCTGCATATTGGGCAAAGGAGTGACCAATCCCTAACATCCAGCAGGCTCCAGACCCCATCTGCAAAATAAATGAACAATGAAATTCCCCAACCCCACGACCCCTCTTAGCCTTCACAGCCGCACATAACCCCTAAACACCCGAGAGCGCCATCTGCCAATGCTCTGTATGACCTGTTTGGCTGCCCCGATGCGAAACAAGTGCAGCGCAAAATGCGTAGGATCTGCACCCACCAAACACAGCGCCATCCTTAACACCGTGGTCACCTGAAAACAGGTCAACACACTCGCACTCTCGCGAATAAGAAACCCCCAGCCCGCCAGGGACGCACCCGCAGGTATTGCCTCGCGGCAGCCACAGGGTACATCATCAAGCCATCAACCCCCTTAAACGCACCCTCAATCGTTGCCACGCTGATCAGTCTGAGACTTGCCAAAACATCCATAACTGCCCTGCCCCAACCCAATCGTGGGGCCGTTGTATCCCTCCCCCGCCCCGTCCCACCCAAATCCGCCACCAACTCCCCCATTCCAAAGGCCCCGAAAAAAGGCAAGACAAAGGACTGCCCAAAACATGGCGACCTCATACCCTGATGCAGCCATACGCGGTAAAGCCTCAAGGAGCCATACCGGCACATCGTGCGTGAGGGGCCACCTCAGATCCCGAGGAGTTGGTCGAGCACGCTCCCCCCCCCCCCCCGCAGTAGCCTGCGAGTTCAAAATCCCCCCAACCAGCGATCCCCATCCCACCGCCTTCACAAAATGTTGAAACCAGCCAACTGCGAACGCACCGCCGGTCTGGAGAACCCCCCACACCCTTTGCCTCCACTATATATCTACCAAGCAATCCTTCCAGCGCCCACCCTGGTTGCCACCCGTGCTCGACCAAAATTTGACCACCGAGTCACAACCCCACTGATATGTAGACCACGTCCCCATTGATACAGAACTCTGCAGTACACTCAGCACCTCTCCTGGCCAAATGCTCCATAAGTTCTCTGGGACCCCTGATCCATCCGTGTCCGCTTCTGGGCAAGAGCCCGAAACCGCTCCCACTGGAAATGAGAAAGAGCATCGGCAATCTCGTCAATACAGCCAGGGATATGCCCAGCCTTCACCGACACTTGCAACTGTAGACATGCCAACACCACCTCCTTCATTAAACCCGCTACCTGCAAACACCTGGGGGAGTAACGATTGACCACACTGACCACGGCCGCATTGGCGCACTCCCATACCACCATACGGTTGCGGAGCCTATCCGGCCATAACTCCAAAACCACCCTGAGCGGAAACAGCTCCAGGAAGGTGATATTGGAGGTCAATCTAGATACCTGCCAAGACTGCAGCCATCCGACCGCGCATAGAGCTGCAACTCCGCACTGGACACCTCCTCCTCTATCAAAACCGACGTCCCATTGAAATTGTCCAAGAAGCGACTCAAGACCCGCAAATCTGCCCACACCGACTCCGTGACCCCAAGCCGGTGGTGCGGATTCTGCACCCCCCACCGTGGAAACCGTTAACCGCTGCAAAACACCCTTCCCATCGGTATCGCACGGCACGCAAAATTCAAAGATCCCAGTAACGCCTGCATCTCCCGCAAGGTCAGCTTGGATGACTCCAAAACATTAACCACCAAAATCCCCAAACCGGCAACCTTTTCCCGTGGCAGGCGAGCTACCATATCCGCCGAGTCTAACCCCACTCCACAAGTTATTCTCGTCATCGGACCCTCTGTCTTACCCTCTGCCAATGGCCCACCTAAATCCCACGATAGCTCTGCAAACACATTGACTATCTCCTGGCACTCCTCTGACCAAGCCGCCCCCCACAAACAGAAAAAACATCCAGATAATGCACCACCTTCGCCGAGCCCCTTGGTTACACAAGCAACCACTGCAGGAAGGTACTGAACATTTAAAAGTACGCACCAGAGACTGAGCAGCCCATAGGCCAGCATTTGTCAAAATAATACGCCCTTTGAAAACGGAAGCCCGCAAAGGAAACACAGATGGATGCACTGACAACAGGCGAAAGGCCGATGCAATCTCAACCTTGGCCAGCAATGCTGCCTGACCCGCTTCCTTCACCATTTCCATCGCCCGATCAAATGACGCGTTCCTCACCGGACACAACTCGCGCGGAATGTGGTCATCCACCGATACCCCCCCATAGGACAGGGACAAATTATGAAGTAGCCTGAACTTCCCAGGCTCCTTATTCGGTACCATCCCCTAAAACGCCGCACTGAAGGCGAATTCCGAGCAGTAGGTGCCACCACCGTGCTCTACACTGGAATAACAAAGTCAAACTGAAAACTGAACCCCCAGAATAACCCTATCCCGCCGCCTCGGATACCACTGAAGCCACCCTTGCAAAACATCCACCCATAACGGAGTTGGAGCCTGACCGCCCACCGCATTGTGGCGTGGGGGCCGATCCCCAGATGCCGGTGACCCCTTGAAGTGCTTGACCCTGCAGACGGAAATGGGCAGGTGGACTTATTGAACCTCCCACACTCGTCACCGCCCCCCCCCCCACCGCCCCTCGTCATGCACCCGCTGCAGCGGACATTCAGGTCAGCCAGAGGTTAATATCTTGGGTGCCCCAAGATAACCATCTGTCCCCCCCCAACTTGTCCCTGAACATGTTAGAATAGTTCAACCATGCCCGCCCTTCGTGCGTCCTGGACGCCTCCAATACAGAAGCCGCGTACGCCAATAGCATCCCCTAATGCTCAAGCATGTGATGTCCCCACATGCTGGCTAGGCGCAGAAAGGATTGAGTCCAACTCACTACCTTGCACGCAACCTTCTTAACCCGCTTTCTCATCCTCCGTCCTCTTTTCCCGGCTCTCCCCCGAGCGCTTCCTGCCGTTCAACCGTCAAACCACATCTCTATATCGCCATTTACAGATCTTGCGTCGAAGTTGTTCCGGCACCCCTTCCAACAGCTCTGAGAACGCAACCATTGACGGGGCCCCTCCCGCCCTAGGCCCCGCCACCCCTGCGCTATCCGTCCCACTCCTCAGCAGCTCCCCCAGAGATGCCAACGATGAATCACGCGAGGAGGAGGGGAAGGCTGCCGCCGAGCTATGACGCTGCCTGCTCTCCCTCGCCCAACCCCCCCCCCACCTCCCTGACCTTCCTGCCCTGGCAATTCCTCGCCCGGTGGGCCCGACCACTCACCTACCTCGCGACCCTCTGCAGCCACAGCAGCAGCAGTCCCGGCTTCCAGCTGGCTGATCTCATCACTGGTCTGCGCCGTCTCACCGCGCCTCACACCGGATGCCTCCATTGCCGCACCTTGCCTTGTGGCCGCTCCACCGCCCTGAATCAGCCAGAGCCCCCGACCGCCAGCATCAGGCTTCCATGACGACTGCACCTTCGCCGGCCCCTGTGGAAATATAAGCAAAAACAGGGGGGCGGGGGAACCGCCGTAGACCATGCAAGTGGCCAGTGCCCGCCCCACTGATCCAGACGTATCCTGCCCGCCCCCAAGCCAATGCCCCCCATGCGAATGCCCACCAGCCACCACATAATCACCTTGAACCAGAGACCAGCCAGCAGGAGCAAGGTGTCCCTGACCCCACTGCCCCCAACCCG
Source organism: Ichthyophis bannanicus (assembly GCA_033557465.1). Classification (NCBI taxonomy): domain Eukaryota; kingdom Metazoa; phylum Chordata; class Amphibia; order Gymnophiona; family Ichthyophiidae; genus Ichthyophis; species Ichthyophis bannanicus. The sequence continues at coordinate 143,066,607 of CM066041.1, forward strand.
GCTGCAACCCCCCCACTGCTCCCCCCAAATCACCCACCATGCACCACCCCGGCCCCCCCTGACCCTCCCCCACCCCCCATAGTCTCCCCCCGACCACCCAACCTCCGGAGCTGAGCACCTCTAGCCCACCAGGCCCGCTGAGGGAGGGGCTCCAGAGCACCGCTATCCCCCCCCCACGCCAGCTCCCTCCCCACCCAATGTCAGCACTGCTAGGGGCCCCCAATGCCCACTACCAGTCCCCCGCACCCCTAAAGCACCCCTCCGCTAAGCCCCCATGCCCCCACTGCCCCCCCAAGCCACCGAACCCCCATTCACCCCCCCAATCTCACGCCCCCACCATTCGCACAACTCAGCGGCTCCATATGGGTAGGCATGGGACGACGCCCTAATGCCCTGCCCTGCCTTCACGCCCGCCCCGCACGTCCCCAACGTGGCGGCATACTCACTACTGCGACGCTCCTGCCTGGGCCCGAGAGCTTACAGGCAGGAGTGGCCTTGTAATGTCCCTGAGGAATAAAGCTTGTACTGGTTCCTGGGAATTCTGGGACTTGTAGTGTGCTTGTATTTCCTTCAGGATTAAATTGTAGTCGTGACACGAATGTTAAGGCTGCAAGAAATTTATTGTTGTGGGGATATTTTCCAGCGCATCAAAATTCAATGGTACATAACGCAAAAGGTGCAACTTCAACCCAAACAGCTGAAACCAGGAACATAGGAAGTACAACTGAAATTAAGTTAGCTTCTACTTGGCTCTTCACAATCACAGCAGCTTTAATTCAGCAGTGCCTCATGTGGTCTTTCAGAATTATTGCAGCACCAAACAAACAGCTGTTCCTTCCACAGCGTGGCTTCTCAAAACAACAAATGAAAACAATTTGTAAACCTTTTAGCTTGGCAGCAAGTACAGCAAACTCCCTGTATTCTTTTCATACAGTGTTCAAGGGCTTCTTACATCGCTGTCCTCTTTGAGGCAGATTGAGCAATCCATTGGAGAAGGGTCCCCTTCTAAGGCAGGCAGGTAATTATCCACTTGCATGCATTCATCAGAGCTAAGGCTATCGCTGTCTCTGTCAGGCCTGCTAAGCTTCCCTGACCTCAGTTCCAGAAACTCTTGAAACTGTTTTAAAAGCAATTCAGCCTGTAACTGCTCTTTATCCGTGTGAAAGTCTTTGGTAAGGGTGACACCCTTCCCCCACTTGCTATCAGCTTCTGCAGCTGGGTTTACCTTGTGAAGGTTAGCACAAATAAAAGGTTTCTCTAGTAAAGCATTAAAAGTAGAAAAGTCAGCTTTACCTTTAGCAGGGTTTGAATAAGAACTGGCACCTTTCCTCCACAAGTCTCTCTGGTTCAAAAACTCAGCAGCCTTACTGCTATTTCCTCTGCTCTGTGAATTTCTCTTTGAAAAGCTTTCTTCCTGCTTCACTTCCTTGCTTCTGTAGCCTTGTTTGCTACCAGACCAGATACCTTCTTTCCATGTGCTGAATTTGCTAGCCTTCCCATGCCAGGCTCTACCTTGTAGTAAGGTTCCTTCTTAGAGTGTGCTTGGCTCCAAGGTTTACTGCTCCAAGGTTCTGCCTTGCTCCAGGGTTCTAGCGTTTTCCTCCTTCCTTTTCCCTCTTTTTCTCTTTCCTCCTTTTCTCTTTTCCTCCTCTCCTCCTCTCTCTCTGCTTGGGGATTTAAAAGGGCTTTATTTCCCGGCATGCCCTGACCTTCCCCTGAGCGTGCCCAATCAGTGCAGAAGCCTGTCTCCTCCCCTGAGCTGGGGCGTGTCCTGTGCTCAGCAGAGAGCTGTGTTTTTTTTCAATTCTGCATTGGAAATCCTGTGTGCTAGTGCTGTTTCATTACTTCTACCAGGATTTTCCCCTATCTCCATCTCTTCTGGAGGGCATTCCTCACCACACTACCTACTCCAATTTTCTTATCACCTTAACTTCCACACCCTTAGTCTTTTATTTTCTTTTTAAAGATTCCCCCCCCCCAAAACCCAACAGCTCCCCCAGTAAAGGAATCCCCCACTCTCCACAGCAGGGCACTCACCGTCCTGCATGCAAGAGCCCTGCCGCGAGGGAATCCGCCTTCTCCACCCCGATTAATGCCCTGCAGGCAAGAACGGCCCCCTCACCCCAGCAGATCACACTTGCCTTCTCTCTGGGCCGCACCCGCAACAACCGGACACCGCAGCCAGCGACCAGCTCTGTACGCTTCTGCCGCTCAGACCGGTCCCCACCGGGAGCCCCGGTGCCTCCCACAACAATCCACGACCACGCCGATCAGGCCGCAGCACCAATGCCCTGCAGCACCGAGCAGCCTCCGCCGTGAATGACAATGCGGAGGCTGCATGCCAGGCCCAACCCACCCACCACGCTGCCATGTTCCTCCCTGATTGGCTCCCGCATGGCTGCATCCACCGGGAGCCAATGAATTTAAAGCTGCCGTGGCCGCGCGCAGGATCCTCGCACCGGCCGCGTGCCCAGTTAGGGTCGGCCGCCGGGACCCTGCCCGCGGCCTCGCAAGTTATGAAAAATATAACAATGATGGGAGAGCGATGGCAATGAAGAAGACAGGGTGTACCTAGAGAACAGAGACAGAACCAGATTTGGGAGGGGAGGAATAATCCAGGAAAATAATGTAGGAAGAAGAGGTTGAGGAATGTATTAATAAATATCATTATAAAATATCCTCTGAGCCAGTTCAAAGTTTCTGAGCTTAGCCATTCTCCCATATGGAGTTTCTAGGTGGGAATAGTTGGATTTTGTTGATGCATTATTAATTCTCTTCTAGACAGAACATACTCACTAGCCCTGATGCTTTTGTATTGAATCTGAAATATTTGATGTCAACAGAACTTGATCTCTTTTTCAGAGTAGATTCCTATAATTCTCAATGGGGGAGATCCACTAAATAACCCTTCTTCTCCTTCCCATCCAGCCCAGTGTATTAATCGCTCACTACAAGCACTCAGGGAAACAAGTGTCTTAGATTCACCCAATAGAAATGTGTTAGCATTATTCTAAACTCTGCCATCCAGATTCCCTGTAAGCACATTTATTGTTAAAATAATATTAACAATGAAGTACATGAAGGGCTCATTTTGAATCCACTGGAATTCAGCACAACAATGGTTTACATAGGGCAGCAAAACAGGTAGCACCAGCCCTGGGCATAGGAGAAAGGGAGAGGAGGGGCGGGGAGAAGAGACGAAATACCATCTTTACCACTGCCACTGCAGCTTTGGCCCAGCCTGGTTCCCACATTTAATAACACATTTCATATTCTTCATCCCAGGTGCCAAAATAATTAATTTCGACCCTGCTGGGGATTTTTGTAGACAAAGCAGCCCAATTTGTATTAATTGTCTAAAACAATTCTTATCTTATTGATGAGGTAGAAACAATTAGTGATCTTAAGTATCTGCTCACAGCAGCCATGAAGAAAATTGAAAGCAGGAATGCAATCACCCTATTCACATGCATTAGAACTTTAATTCCAGTGCACTGATTCTGTTCATTACTCTCATGAGAGCTGAAGAGGAGTAAAGTCAGTGGCCCCACCAGTAGGAAGAAATCTGAGCATACCTTTCTGTATACTGCCTTCTCTTGCTCCATCCTTTTTCTCTGTACCTTCAAGTACATGCATTTTGAAACCCACGCACATTCTTTTAGCCACTGAGTGGAGAGCAATTCCCAGCCCAGAAATTTATCAATACTGCCTCCTTTCAGAGATTCCAGAAGAAAGTAAATATCATTTTATGCTACATGTTCTCATTTGGAAAGCAATACTGCACTTTAATCTTTCTAGGTTTACCTCGTATACCCTGGGCACATCATAAGAAAAATCTCACTCCTTGGCGTTCAGTCTTATTCTTCGGGATAATAAAAAGTCACTCTTAGGTTATGGTCCATCCTTAGTATCTCTAATGAAGACAATGGGGGTGGAGGGGGGAGGGTTGCCTCACCCTTCACTAGTTTTCCCTGTGGCTCATGTGTATGTCATATAGCAGATTGCCTTCAAAGGGATGAGGGTACATGAAACCTTTGAGCAATACCTAAGGTGTCGCAGTAATGTAATGGAATAATATCTAACACCTAATAAGGAGGGGCCTAGAGATCTCCTTTTCTTTCTCCACTCTATTAAGAGGCAGGCAGGACTTAGGACACTACAGTGAAGGGTCACTAGGCCAGGGTGTGCCTAGGACACAAAAGGAAAGTCCTGCAAGGAGTCCTCACCTTGCTGATGGGAAGCCAGGGCCAAAAGAGGATGCATGGCCACACAGTGAGGTGTCTCTGGGCTGGAAGTTGCCTAGAATAGAGGTTAGGAGGACTAGAGAGGGCCTGTGTCATGTTGACTTCCTATTTTCCTCTTTCTCCAAGGGATTGTGTATTATAGATCCCAAGAAAAGAGAAACCAGAAGGAGGAAGATAAAGAGCAAGTACTCTTTAAAGTCAGTGAAGAGAAAGGAGGCGTGTTGGATGTCCCTTCTAAAATTCCCCTTTGAAGGCTTCTTTCAAATGTAATCAGGATGTCTAAGCCAGAATGTCTGAAAAAAAATAAAATAAAATAACCAAGCATGTCCAGTGGCAGACACAATTTCACAAATGTGGATATGCTCAATATATACATTTGCGGGGGTGTCTACATAGACATCCCAAGAACAATATTTCTGAATCTGGATGTCTAGGATAGCCTGATGGCTAGAGTAGTGGGTTAGGAACAGGGCAGCAAGAGTTCAAATCCCACTGTTGTCATTGTGTTGAGTGGAGGGATGATGTAATGCTATTATTTCTACATCCACTGGATGTTTTTCAGCCAAAACAAACACTTTTTGTGCCTGGAGCAGATCTAAATGTAGACGTCATGCCAGTCATCCGTGACATTTCTGAGATCAGACAGGGTCATCTAGGTACCAGAGAATGCCCTGGCCATGCCACCGTGCCCTCGTTCAGACCTGATGTCCTCAGACCCGGTTTCTAAAATGGCTCTGAAGTTCTCTCTGTGCTTTGGGTGTCTCTATTCCTGTTTTCCCTCACTTGGTTTGCAGCTTGTCGTGCTGTGAGGGCTTGTGTGCATCAGTGATGCTGAGAGCTAAACTATCGGTAGTTTAACTACTGGCAGGGTCTCCCAAGATGGACAGGTCTCAGCTGAGGTGCCAGACCAAGACAAACCACCCATCTAGGCAGCAGCAGAATGGGATAGTGTTGATGGCAGAGGATCACATTTCTGTGACAGCGGCAACAACACCAAACTTAAACTGTGGGGAAGAAAGGCCCGGCAATCTACTTCTGTATCTTGCCATGAAAACTCAATGGATAGTTACAACAAAACAAATTGTGCTATAGTGCTGGAAGATGAGACCCCCAGGTCGGAAGTCAACTAGCTACTGGGGAAGAGCTGAAGACTTTTCAGAGTAAAGCCAGCATTTATGATGTGGTTGGATCAAAGCCCTCGGGACTTCTGAATGCTGATGTAGCTGCGCATGAAATGAGAGTCAGAAGCTGTAAAGATGTCTTACGCATTGGAACATGGAACGTACGAAGCATGAACCAAAGGAAGTTGGAGGTGGTCAAGAATGAAATGGAACGTGTACAACTTGATCTGTTGGGTGTCAGCGAACTGGACTGCCATCAGGCACTTTGCATCAGATGATCACATGGTCTACTATGCTGGAAATGAAAGACAAATAAGAAATGGTGTTGCATTTATAATAAAGAAGAAACTTGCAAGAACTGTAATGAAATACAATGAAGTCAGCGAACGCTTAATCTCTATTCGTCTACGAGGAATGCCTATCAACACAACTATAATTCAAGTATATGCCCCAACAACAGCTGCAGAAGAGAATGAAATTGAAGAGTTCTATGAACAAGTACAAGCTGAAATTGACAGAACATGCAAACAGGATATCCTGATAGTCATGGGTGACTGGAACGCAAAAGTTGGCAACAAAGAAGAAGGCAAAGTACTTGGAAAATATGGACTTGGCAACAGAAATGAAGCTGGAGAAAGACTGATAGAATTCTGCAAGACCAACGATCTATTCATCTCAAACACCTTCTTCCATCAACACAAGTGGCGACTGTACACATGGACTTCACCCAATGGATTGTATAAAAATCGAATTGACTACATCTGTGGAAGTCAACGATGGAAACGTTCTATAACATCAACAAAGACAAAACCTGGAGCTGACTGTGGTACAGATCATCAACTACTAGTATGCAAACTCAAGCTAAAGTTGAAAAAGAGCAAACCACTCATGAATGCAGCAGAATATGACCTTGAGAATATACCACTGGAATTTAAAGACTTCCTGCAAAATCGATTTGCTGCTTTAGATACAAATGACAGAGCTCCAGAAGAGTTATGGAATGACATCAAGAAGGTTGTGTTGGAAGAAAGTGAGAAGTCTCTATAAAAGGTGAAAAAGAAAAAACGGCCAAAATAGATGACGGAAGAAACTCTGAAAATTGCTCAAACGCAGAGAAGCTAAAGCCAGAGGAAAAAGAAAGACAATAACAGAACTCAACAGAGATTTCTAACGTGCAGCAAGACAGGACAAGGAAAAGTACTACAACAATGCATGCAAGGAAATAGAAGAAGAAACTATTAGAGGAAGAACAAGATCGGCTTTCCTAAAGCTACGAGAGTTAAAGAAATAGTTCCAGCCTCGAATTAGAATGTTACAAAATGCTCAAGGTTCTATGTTGAATGATGCTGAGAAGATCAAGAAAAGGTGGAAGGAATATACAGAGTTTTTATATGATAAAGATCAAATGGACCAACAGACATTTCAACCTGTACCTTATGATCAGGAACCATTGGTGATGAAAGAAGAAGTTGAAGCAGCATTGAAAGCCTTATCAAAGAACAAAGCACCAGGCATTGATAGCATTCCCATAAAAGTATTACAGCAATCTGATGCAGCTGTTACCGTACTTACAAGGCTCTGCCAAGAAATATGGAAGACAACATCATGGCCAACTGACTGGAAAAGATCTGTGTTTATACCAATACTAAAGAAAGGTGATCCAACGGACTGTGGAAATTATCGCAGAATCGCTCTGATCCCACATGCCAGCAAGATTCTACTGAAGATTATTCAAAAGAGACTACAACCATACCTAGAACAAGAACTACCTGAAGTGCAAGCAGGGTTCAGGAAAGGGCGAGGAACGACAGACATCATTGCGGATGTGAGATGGATCCTTGAAAAGACTAAAGAATACCAAAAGGATATCTATTTGTGCTTTATCGACTATAGCAAGGCTTTTGACTGTGTAAACCATGAGAAACTCTGGGCCACATTAAGAAGCATGGGTATACCAGAACACCTGATCATACTCTTGCACAATCTGTACATTGATCAAAGAAACAGCATTTCGAATGGAACAAGGAGAAACAGAATGGTTTAAAATAAGCAAAGGTGTAAGACAAGGCTGCATACTTTCCCCCTACCTGTTTAATTTATATGCAGAACAAATCATCAGAGAAGCAGGATTGTATGAAGACAACAGAGGTGTGAAGATTGGTGGAAGACTCCAACAACCTTTTCTATGCTGATGATACCACATTACTGGCTGAAAGTGAAGATGATCTGAAACATTTGCTTCTCACAATCAAAGAATATAGTCTCAAAATGGTCCTGCACCTTAATGTAAAGAAGGCAAAGATCATGACAATTGGCATAATCAACAGGTTCATCGTTGAAGGAGAAGAAATTGAAATTGTGAACAACTTTAATCTACTTGGATCAACTATCAATAAAGAAGCAACAAGCAGTCAAGAAATCAGACGACGCATTGCTTTTGGCAGAATGACTATGAAAGACCTAGATAAGATTCTCAAGAGCAGAGATGTCTCTCTCCATACAAAGATTCAACTTGTTCAAGCCATAGTATTTTCAATAACATCATATGGTTGTGAAAGCTGGACAGCGAAAAGATAGACAGGAAGAAAATTGATGCCTTTGAATTATGGTGCTGGCAGCAAATACTGTGTATGCCATGGACTGCCCGAAGAACAAACCAGTCGGTACTAAAGGAGATCAAACCTAAGCTTTCTTTAGAAGTTCAGATGACAAGACTTCGACTTTCATACTTTGGACACATCATGCGAAGAGAGAAATCATTAGATAAAGACATCATGCTTGGCAAGACAGAAGGTCAGCGCAAAAGAGGAAGGCCAGCAATGAGATGGATTGATACAATAACAGCAGCTACGGGGTATCAGTCTGTCAACAATGAGCCGCCTGACTCAAGACCGAACACAATTTAGGATAGCTATCCAGAGGGTTGCCATGAGTCGACTCCGACTCGACGGCACTTAACAACAACAACAACCCTGTTTTTGGACATCCAAAGCATGAATAGAGCTTCCAAAATGACCACCTTGATGTTTCGATAGATTATTATTTTTTTTTAGCTCTGTCCCTCTGTGTTGACCTCTTAGTTTGAAGAAAGCATAGCAATAAATTTGTTTTTCTAGTCAGAGACTGGCTTAGACAGTGAATTTTACAAGGAAATGTATTAGTGCAGTGAGAGAAATAAGACTATCCCACTGAAGGTAGGTCCTTGAGTGTTAGCTCTCAACTGCCCAAAACATGTCCTAGAGTAATAGCTTGTAATGTTGGCTTTCCCCACACTCTATGTATAATATAAATCCACCTGGGCTATAGCACAAAAAAACCCAAGATGACCTTGAAAACCATATCCAGGTGCAGCATTTGCATTGTTGGTCTTCCTGAAATGATTTTTTTTTTTTTGCAAAATAGATACTGATGCTTTTGAAGCCATATGCCAAAAATGATATGGCTCCAGCATTGAATATGTAGGTTTAAAATTCAGAGCCAGTGGCTAGCTGCTGTAGGAGCGAGAGCCGCTGGTGCTGAATATTTGGCCTACTCTATATACAGGATATTGATGCCAACACCTACAAATGTCTCTCACCCATGGACAGTTATTTTGAGACTGCATAACTGGCATATCTTGTAGTTTCAGTTACTAAAGAGATCTCAGTACAAGGTGCAAGAGTTCACTTTTTTTTCAAGATTTTTATGTGATTCTACAAAGGTTCTTCCAAGGCTTTTAATATGTCAAGTATGAGCTAAGAATGTTTAGGGTCCAGTATACCATGCTTTTTCCAGAATCCTTGAAAGTTGCAGGTAATTGATTGAACCTAATCTACCAAGAATGTCTTTCAAATGTTGTAAAAACAAAAAAGGAAAAATGAATGGCTTTATTAGCTAATGGCTGTAAATACAACAGTAAATACAATGGCTGCAACAGGAGTGGAATGAAGCAGAGCCTATTGCTTTGGCAGTAATGTATATGTTAGATTGCAGTATGCAGCAACAATTACAGATACAATCTTCAGTTTCTGCAAGTGGAATATAGCAGTGTGATGTGAGAGGAGTATTCTTATTTAATCTTTTTCTGATCTCAAGAGCAATCTAGGATATATGAAACATAGGGCATGAAGGATGGACATGTTGGGTTCAGGTCATTTTGTGGAGGATGGAGTGAGAGTTTGGAGGGATTATAATTGTTGAGATGTCCGGTTGTCACTGGGTTGTAAGTGAGCAAGGTAGTTCAACTAACTGTCTTCCTAGAGGATTCTGAGGGGTTGGACTGAGACCAAACAGGTTTTCGGAGAGACTCTGGGACAGAATCCTTAATGATGGCTTTTTTAGATTTATTAGGTAATATTAGGGACAAGGGATGCATGGCTTTAGTAGTTACACTAAGGGGTATGTTTACTAAACTGGGCTAACAGTTAACCCAGGCTATCTGCAACTAGGTCCCATTGAATAATATGGGACCTAGTGGCAGATAGCCCGGGTTAACCGTTAGCCCAGTTTAGTAAACATACCCCTAGATTTATCTTTGGCATTTGATCTTATTGATTGGGATCTGTTATTGATAAGATGTAGAATATTGGGGATTGGGGGGGGGGGGGGTACAGTGTTACATTGGCTTTTTTCTTTTTTGACAGAGTGCCATATCATGTTCCTTGACTGTTCGCTAATGGGTTTGTGGGGTTCCGCAAGGTTCTGCTTTGTCCCCTACTCTTTTTAATAAATTTATGAGTCCTATTGGGGATATTTGCATGCAATATGTTTTGAAGGGTTTTGTGCATGCTGATGATATTCCATTGGTGATTGATGTGGAGGGGGATGAGATTGAAGTTCTCCGGTGTGTTAATTGTTTATTTTTATTTATTTATTTATTTTATTTGAACGTATTTGTATACTATCCCTTCCAGAGATCAGAGGCGGTTTACGTTATAACAAAACTGAACTTTTACATAGAACAGTATAACTGAGTTAAAAACTCTAAGTAATTACAGAGAAAGGTATTGTAAATAGTTAATTGTTTTACTTCTACAACGAGCTATGTACATTTGGATATAAATCCATAGTAGGCATTCTTAATTGTGTGTCCTGCAATTGAGGTCTACTATGTATGTTAAAGATTTGGGTATTGTAGCGTTGTCTCGAGGATATTGCTTCCTGGCTGCAATTGCACTAAATGGTTCTTAATATTTTGAAGTCGGAAGTTTTAAAATGTGGGCCTCTAACCGATGATAGCTTAAAGGCCGGTTTAGCTATTGGGGGTTTTCGACTGTCTTGGAAGAATAGTATTCATGACCTAGGAGTAGTACTGGATGCAGAACTGGGACTTCAGCAACAAATCTTGAAAGTACTTCAGGTGGAGTATGGGTATTTTCACCTGGTTCGTCAATTACGTCCTTATTTGGACCAGAATGCACTTCACCAGGTTGTTCAAGTGTTAGTACTCTGTTGGCTTGATTTATTGTAATGCCCTATGTGTGGGATTATGTGTATATATGCCCTATATGTGTATTCTATTAGAAAGTTACAGGTAGTCCAGAATTCAGCAGCACAGGTCATTTTTGGCCTTAGCCATAGGGATGTGGCTGCAGGGATATTAGCACAATTAAACTGGCTTCCAATTAAACAGAGGTGTGTCTTTCAGCTTCTGGTGTTAGTATTTAAGGATCTCTAGGGCCTGGGGTCTTGTTAGTTAGAGGATTTACGACAATGGTATGTGTCTGGTTGGGCTTTGCACTCTGCAGAAGCCTGGATACTGCAAGTTCCTGAGATTAGTCAGACCTGATTGCAATGATGGTGTAAGCATTTATTCTTTGTTCCAGTATTTTGGAATTCTTTACCTCTGGCTTTACATTCTGAGCTAAATCTTTTGACCTTTCGTAAAGGTTTAAAAACTTTTCTCTTTCCTTAATTTTTGTTGCTCAGGGAGATGATGTAGTGGCAGATATGAGGCAGTTGGATGGATTATGAGGGTTGGATGGGATTATTTTAATTATTTTAAATTGTACTTGATTATTGCTGTTTTAATTGATGTCTGTACACTGCCTAGAATGCTTTGCACATGGTGGTTTATAAATGCTTTTAAGTAAGGAAGCAAGCATGGGGGAATGAGTTTAATGGTGCTCCTGGGCTCCTAGTATTCTCTCATCTAGGGGATTGTATTACATGGGCTCTGTTTTTCTGTAGGAGTAGTACCTCGAAATAAGTTATTTGCTTACCACGACAGTGATGAACCTTGTTCATAAGCCAGAGCATGTTGGATATGATCTCAGGGGGACATTTTCAAAGGCATTTACGTGGTCTGCAGATCTACAAACTGTTTAAATGCTGCTCTGTGGGATATTCAGCTGCACTAACACTGTTAATGCTGACGAATATCCTACGGTACTGCTGCTACACACCCTGATGCTAACCAGCATCAGGGTGTATAGCAGCAGTACCTTGGGATATTCATCAGCATTAACAGTGTTAGTGCAGCGTTTTTGGGCGGATTGGAGGCGGCACTTATCGCTAACAAGGCAGTAGCAATATTGAGCCACTGCAAACTTGGATATTCAGTGTGTGACCCACTAGCTGGCCCAGAGGCTAAGGAGTGCTTGGACAGCTTGATGGGGCAGTATTTTACTGGCAGTTACGTCCCCGGGAAGGCAGTTTGTACCTTGTACCAATAATTGTAGTTGAGGCAGAGGGTAAGGTTTAACTTGGGTTTTATTCCCCGTCCGGGGCGGATTCAAAACCATGGAACAAAAGAAATATCGACCATACGTCTGGTAACAATCAAAGGAAAATACTGGAACAAAAATAAGCTTCCTTCAGCATTAATTAAACAGCACAAAAACAACAGAAACAGTTCTTTCCACTCACGTGCAAACTTGCAGCTGTTTCTTCAATCAGCACTTCTTGCTGCTTTAGCATAGAGAATTTATACAATCTGACAAAGTGTAAGTACAGTCCATTTCTATACCCTCTGAAATATCTTCAGGAAATTCCACTTGCATTTCTCCCTCGTCAGACAGAACTTCTGGCTCCAAAATGCCCTTTAAGTTAAACTGTCTCTGCCGAGGAGTAAAAGAATTCTCTTCTTCCACTATCCTAGTGGCTGGTGGGAAATCACCGTAATGTTTGTATTTAGAGTCCTGAGCTCTACATAGCTCTTCGTATGTGCAGAGGAAGTCTGGGTGTTTTAAATCCCTTCTACTAGGGAGAATACATCTCTCTCCAGATCCTACTGCTTCCTGCTTTCTATGACGTGTATAGCTCTGTTCTGTTCCCCTTCTCTCACGGCGTTTTTCTAACTCCAGCCAATGTGCCTCAGGGTAAGAACTTTTCCCTTCTGCTTGCCTGGAGTTGAATTGTTTATAGCTTGTAAGCTTAGCTGTAGGACTGCCCTTCCTTATTTCCTCACTGCAATACTCCAGAGGATACTGAGAGGATATGCATTGCTGTTCCCCACAGCTTCCTTGCAAGTCACCAACCTATGACTCCTTGGAGCTTTTCCTTGGCTCTGTCCTCACAGCTCTCTCACGAGTTCCTTCCTGAGCTCTCTCTCGTGTTCTCAGTCCCTCTCGTGTTCTCATTCCCTGCTGTGTTCTCCCACGTGTTCCATCTGTTGGTAAGTGAGTCCTCAATATATTGCACTTGGTGTTAACCTGGGCTCCGCCTCCCTGCAGGTGCTCCCTATTCTCTAATAGGTTCTGAGCTCCGTCTCTGCTCGGGCGTTCCCTAACACCTTGTGAGTGTGTTTTCCACCGTTGCTCTTGGCAACCCTTTCCCATTTGTGAAGCTGAGCTGTCATTTTCCCTGCTGTTTTGCTCACTTTCCCTTACCTCCATGGGCTCTGCTGGCGTTACCTCGTGACAAGTGCTGTGGGTGAACATGACCTCGGCATTAAATATCCGGGGTTTAAAGCCAGCACTGGTGGCTAGCCACATAAGTAGCACTAGCCGCTGAATATCCTCCACGCTCAGTCTTTCAAGTTTATTGCTAAGTGCTTACCTTAATATTTCCATTGTACTTACATCATACTGGATGACCTGAACTTGCCATCCTTACCCCCCTTGCAGGCTGACACTTTCCTTGAAGCCATGAACCAGCTCGGATTCAATCAAATCATTCAGGAACCCACCCATGACAAAGGTAACACCTTAGATATGGTGTTCATATCACACGGCATGCAACCAAACGAAATACAAAAACCCAAACCTCGAGTAACCCAGGTCCCATGGTCTGACCACTTCCTAATTGAATTTGAAATCCACTTACCAACCATAAAGGAAAAGGCACAAGCTGACCCAAAAACACATCAGCAGAGGAAATTCCGAAAATTCAATAGTGAAGCATTGGTAACATCTATATCCTCACATTTTGAGTATACCATCACGGACCTAGATAAGCTGGTAGTCCTATGGAACTCAGGAATCGAAGCAGCAGCAAGACCAACCTTGAAACCCGCAAACGCAGCAGCAAGAACAAGATCCGAACCATGGTACTCTCCTACTCTATGCAGAATGAAAAGAGAGCTACGCAAAATGGAAAAGAAATGGAGGAAAACACAAACCGAGGAATGCAAGCAACTATACCTAACACTCCTCATGAATTACAAGAATGAGGTCAACCTCGCAAAAAAGAATCACCACACTAACCTACTCAATAAAGCTCTTAATAGACCCAGGGAGCTTTTTGAGCTTGTCAAGTCACTCACCAAATCCACCCAGAACACTGTCTATGCAGACGAAATAAAGGCCCAGACGCTTGCTGACCACTACGCCAAGAAATTACATCCACAACTACCCACAATCATCGATCAAAGCTTATCGCTAGCCATCACCCCTCGAGAAACCGACACCGTCACTCAAGCAGACTCTGCAGCTGAATGGAACACCTTCCAACAATTAGGCGAACAACAGATCATAAACATCATAAGTAATTTAAATACCATTACCTCCCCTCTTGACCCATGCCCAACCGTCTGGATAAAAGCAACAAAGAAGGAAATCACAAAACCTATCACTTACATTGTAAACCAGTCACTTCAACAAGGTACCATGCCGACCCATCTCAAGAGATCACTTAAAGAACAAATCTCTCAACAAAAGTGACCCTGCATCATATCGCCCGATCTCAAGCATATCATTCTTAGCTAAAACAATCGAAAAAGCGGTTCAGCAACAACTGCAAGATCACATAGATGATAGAAAAGCCTTAGATAAGCATCAATATGGGTTTCGTCAGCATCACGGAGTAGAAACACTACTACTGGCACTCCTTGACAATCTCCTCAGGGGTCTTGAAAACAAAAACACTATGTTCATACTTATATTTATCGACATTTCAGCCGCATTTGATACAGTTCACCACAGCGCCCTCTTAAACCGTCTTGCCTCCATAGGTATAGCAGGGACCCCCCTAAAATGGTTTGCTTCATACATATCCAATAGAATGCAACAAGTTCAGTTCAACAATGATAAAGCTGATGCCTTCCCTCAAACCCAGGGGATTCCTCAGGGGTCTGCCTTATCATCCCTCTTATTTAATTTATATATAAAACCGATCTGCAAGATCTTTCAGAAGCGCAACATCAATTACCACATCTATGCTGACGATGTGATGCTGTATACACACCTGGACATAACACAACCGGATTTCACTCCACTAGAGGAATGCCTTGACATGCTCCAATCATGGCTGCATCAAAACAACATGTCAATAAACCACAAGAAAACAGAGGTCATGTTTATCTCTAAGAAAACCAACTTCATTCCGCCCACCACAGTCACCCTTAACAATAACATTTATCATACGAAACCTGCAATAAAATATCTAGGAGTCCTACTAGACTGCAACCTTAGGATGGATAAACACCTCCGAACAATTAACAGAGCCATTTTTTACAAGCTGAAAGTTCTGCAACCACTTCGCAATATCCTCGAAAAATTGGACTTTAGGTCTGTTGCGCAAGCTCTCATTATTCCCCACCTGGACTACTGCAACGCCATCCTGCAAGGGCTGCCGAAGAACACCCTAAACATCTTGCAAATGGCTCAAAATGTTGCTGCAAGAGTCATCATGGAAAAGAAAGTCACAGACCACATAACCCCAGTACTTATGGAACTGCATTGGCTCCCGGTGGCCGCCCGCATCATTTTCAAACTTCTCATAACAACATTTAAACTCATCCATAACATCGCACCATCCTACCTCAATAATCTAATTGCTATTCAACCACACAACAGGAGCAGAAGAACCATAAATCTCAACGCTCTCTGTGTTCCGACAAGCATAAGAACCGTCAAAGCAGAAACAAGCAATAGGGCATTCACATATACAGCATCAATCCACTGGAACCAGCTCCCACACAAGTTGAGACTCACAAATAACTTGAGTGAATTTAGAAGGAAACTCAAAACCCATTTATTTCAGACTCACTACAACCTGACCTGAGGGCGATACTTCTACCTCAACCAGATGTCTTTTGCCTGCCACGGCGGCATTTTGAATACTGGCATGTAATCATGTATAAATTGTATATATTGGACCCCTCCCACACTCTTGCAATCAAATGTATACTCAGAACTGTGTGCCCCAACCAAATGTATATTGTATCCCATTGATTCTCCTGTTTTTATGTAAATCATTGCCTAATCGAAATGTAAATCTAAAAAATCACTGTATTGTACGATACACTATGATTCTGTAAAGTAAACTGCTGCTGATCGTAGGAAGCAGCGGTATACAAATGTTTACTAAATAAATAAAATAAATAAATACTACTACTACTACTGTGTATCCCAAGCATCTGTCTTGGGTCCACTCCTTTTCTCTCTCTATACCCAGTCATTTTCTCACATGGTTTTAAGTATCATCTTTATGCTGATAACTCTCAGATCTATGTCTCTACACCTGAAATCTATCCAGCAATCCCGGCCCGCATCTCTGCCTGCCTATCTGACATTGCTGCTTGGCTCGCCACCGTGAGAGAAGTATACTTATTTAATCTTTTTCTGATCTCAAGAGCAACCTAGGATATATGAAACAAAGGACATGAAGGATGGACATGAGTTTGGGTCATTTTGTGGGGGATTGAGTGAGAGTTTGTTTCACAACCATTTGAAATTAAACATGACTAAAACAGAGCTTCTTATCTTTCCTCCTAAACCCACCTCCCTCTGCCTCCTTTCTCTATCTCTGTGTATAATGTTCTACTCCTCCCTGTTTCCTTGGCTCGCAACCTTGTGGTCGTCTTTGATTCCTCCCTTTCATTCTCCACACATATCCAACTGATAGCTAAAACCTGTTGTTTCTTTCTCTATAACATCAGCAAAATTTTCCCCTTCCTTTCTAAACACACTACTGAGACACTTAGCCACTCTTTAGTCACCTCCCATCTAGACTATTGCAACCTCCTCATTGCTGGTCTCCCTCTGATCATCTTTCTCCCCTTCTGTCTATCTGTCTGTATGGGAGCAAAATAACTCTCCTAAAATTTAACAGCATGGGCTGAAATGTGGGAAAAAATGGTAAAAAGAAAACAGAGTTAAAATAATGGGTCGAATTGGACCAGAGGATCCAGAGAAATAGGCTCTACAAAAAAGGGACCAATGCTTTCCTATGTGAGAAGGAGTTTCCGCAACATAGAAACTTACACACAGTGAAAAATAGTAAAAATGACTAAGAATAAGGAGTAGTAAAGGAGATTAAAATAATTATAGAAAAGTGCTTTAACATCACGGAATAAGATACAAACCAATAATCAGCAGGCAATTCCTGTTCTCTCCTATACCTTTGGGACAGTATATTGGCTGTGTGAATGCATCTAAGCAGGATATTCAGTGGCACCAGCATGGTTAATGCTGCTGAATATCTGTGGACGCTGATGTTCGGCACCCTGATGCTAACCGCTTAGCACTGGGGCATTCCGGGAGCATTCCATGGCACATTAAAGGCTGTCCAAACTTTTACCACCAAAGCTAAGCAGGCAGTGGCTGAATATTGCTGCCGCCGCCCAGTTTGCTTCCTTCTTTGCCAGCCGACCCAGGTATTCAATGCCAGTGGCCAAATATGGCCCTGGCATTGAATATCTAGGTTTAGTGTTCAGCAGCGATAGCTAGCTGCTGTAATTGCATTAACTGCTGACACAAAAAATCGGGCTCTATATGTATAATTGTATAATCGATTTCTATGAGGATATGTCCTCTTGTTTCCAGGGTTGTAAGTCTTGGCATACACATTTTCTTATAAAATACCTCCTAGATTTGGAGGAGTTTTCTTATTGATACAGCCAGTTTTTCAGGATTTTTAAGAGGCCAATCTGCAGTCCTAAAGGTATATGAGAGAACAGGAACTGCCAGCTAATTGTTAGCTTGTATCTTATTCCATGATGTGAAAGCACTCTTCAGAATGGCATTGATTATAGAGGTGTCAGTTCCAGTGATTATTCTGTGACTTGCGTTGAGAGGGAAAAGCTCCTCAAGTACTAAGAAATGCAGTGAGATGTGGCAGAAAGATACAGAGATATTTCTCATCATGTTGGGTGCCACAGGCTTGATTAAGAGGAATTTCCAAGTACACCTTGATAAATTGCCTGTACATTGTCAAACACCTTGCTGGCCCACAAGGCGGGAGCCTGGGGCTTCGGTGTTGCTCCTCTTCTAACAACAAGGACTTTATGTTGCCCTCAGGGATTTTGGGTCCCAATAGCTAATCAAAATAAGGAGGTAGTTGTGGTCGAGTAGCTATGCTTAAAGAGGTTTTATTTCCCGTCCTGGGAGAATTCTTGCAACCAATATCAAAAAGCAAATAAACCATTCAGCTGGTATAACACAAGTGAGGGACTACAAATGGGAACAAAAATGCTTATTGTCAGCTTTAACTGAACAAAAAGAGGGAAAAACAGGTTTTCAATCACACACTTTTAACTGTGAAATCTGTGCTCTCCCACAGATTTCACTCCAGCAGACTTTCTTAGGCCCCTAACAAAAAGAGGTTATGCTATCAGAGAAAACAAGCGTACAGTCCATTTTGCACATATCAGAATTATCATCACCAAAGTCACAATCCATATCTTCAGGTGCTTAATGATAATTATAACTTGCAGGGCTGTATTGTGGATTAGTGTTTGTTTCTCTCCTCTCGGCTGGGTCAGAGCACCACTCCCCCCTATCACTATGGAATCTTTCCTTAGTGGGCTACACACTTCCTGACCACTGGGGGTAAAACTCAGTGCTCCTCTAGTCCAGGTACTTTGGCTTTCAGGCTGAGCTCTGCCTGGCTGGTGTGTAAACGGGAAGTGGAAACTTTTCTTCCCCTCTCTTCCTTTCCAAGGACGTCTTTCTAAAGCATGGGAATTATCTCTTGGACAAGTATTCTGGCTCCCCAGGTTCCTGCTATTGTGGTTATCTCTTCTCCCTGCTCCTCGTGGTTTATATCCTGGAGTCTCCCTCTGGCCCCACACGGACCTTGGCTTAGTGCAGCCTAACTTCCCAGCACTAACCTTTGTGAACTCCTCTTGGATAAACCCCTCTGAGGTGCAGATTGATTCCACGTCTGAACCTTCCAGGTATGGCTCCTGGTTTTTCTGAGCGCTGTACTTTCCTTTCCCTTGAGTCCTCTCAATGTCTCCTTCTCTCTCTGCCACAGAGACCGAGTCTGACTCCTGGCTTGCGTCTCTGTGTTTCCTTCTTTCTCCACGTGTGCCTGTACGTGAATCTGTTTGTATCCCTGTGCCTGAATCTGCACGTGTCTCTGTACGTGGCTCTCCTCTGTTCAAGACTGACCTTTTTTTATCTGCGTCATTCCTTGAGACTTGAGCTAGCTAAACTCTCTGCAGCTGTCTCTGCTTTGCTGATGAGCTATGACGTAATGGTATCTCTGGGCGATTCTCTACAGCCTGTGCTCTTGTTTTGCTTGGTTGCTGCTGCCATGTGCTCTGCACTGCTCTGTGTGTTTTTCTCCACTTTTACAGGCGCTATCTGCCTGGTGCCATGACAACATGTAACATCTTATTGGAGGACTGGAGAAGGGTGCATGTGGTCCTTTTACATAAAAGCAGAAGTAAGGATGAGTTTGGGAATTACAGGTCAGTTAGTCTGACCTCTGTGGTGAGCAAACTAATAAAAATGCTGCTAAAACAGAGGATAGTGAGGTTTCTGGAATACGATGGATTACAGGAGCTGAGTCAGCATGGTTTTACTAGAGGCAGGTCTTGTCAGACAAATCTCTTAATTTCTTTGAGTGGGTGACCCGAGAGTTGGACCAAGGGCAGCTCTAGATGTGGTGTACTTAGATTTCAATGAAGCCTTTGACACCGTTCCACACAAGCGACTTATAAATAAATGGAACACCTTTGGAATGGACCCTAAATTGACTGACTGGGTTAGACATTGGTTGAGTAGAAGGCAAAAAAGGATACAGGTAAATGGAGAACACTCTGAGGAGAAGGATGTTACCAGTGGTGTGCCACAGGGACCTTTCATTGGTCTAATTATTTTTAACATTTTTGTAAATATTGCTGAAGGGCTATCAAGCAAGGTTTGCCTCTTTGTGGATGATACCAAAATCTGCAATAGAGTAGATACCCAGAAAAGTATAGATATGAGGGAGGGATCTAGCAAAACTTGAAGACTAGTCAAGAATTTGGCAGCTGAGATTTAATACTAAAAATTCCAGGTTTATGCATTTGAGCTGCAAAAATCCAAGGGAGTGGTATAGTATAGGAGGTGAAGTACTAATGCCAATGAAAGAAGGGACAATTGTTTCTGATGATCTTAAGGTGGCTAAACAGAAAAGGCGATGGTAAAAGCCAGAAGGATGTTTGGGTGCATAGGGAGAGGAATGGCCAGCGGGAAGGAGGTGATAGTGCCTCTGTATAAGTCTTCATAGCATATCATATAGTAACTTCAAGTCAATGCTGACTCCCGGCGACCCAGCAGTTCCTGGGTTTTCTTGGCAGTGTGACCAGAAGTAGATTGCCAGGCCTTTCTTTCAAGGCAATGGAGGGCTACGTGACTTGACTAAGGCCACAAGTAATGGGAATCAAACCTTGATCGCTTGGTTATCAAGTCAGTACTCTAACCATTAAGCTACTCCTTCATAAGTCTTCAGCAAGACCTAATTTAGAGTATTGTGTGCAGTTCTGGAGACCACACCTTCAAAGGATATAAAACAGGACAGAGCCAGTGCAGAAGGTGACTACCAAAATGGTCAGTGGACTTGATCATAAGACATATAAGGACATATAAAGATCTTAGTATATACACTTTGGAGGAAAGGAAGGAAAGGGGGGGGGCTATGATACATTTAAACACCTCTGTGGCATAAAAGCAAAAGAGGAGAGCCTCTTTCAATTGATAGAAAGCTCTGCAATGAGGGGGGGGGGCATAGGATGAAGGTGACAGGACAGACTCAGGAGTAATTTTCAGAAATGTTTCTTTATGAAAAGAGTGGTAGATACATAGCATAGTCCCCCAGTGGAGGTAGTAGAGACAAAAACTGAATATGAATTCAAGAAAGCATGGAACAAACACAGAAGATCTCTAAAGGATAAAAAGGGATTGTAGAGCTTAGTAATTGGTATGGACGGGCAGAGTGGATAGGCCGTATTGTCTTTATCTGCTATCATATTTCTATATTTCTTATGAATTCCAGAAGGCACGATTTGCTACACTGATTGTTAGCAGTAAATTTGAGAGAGACTGAGATCATGCTTCACATACCTTTGCTTAGGAGTGAGGTTCATTACTGACATGGTATACACAAAACGAACCCATTTGGAGAAATTGCCCCATGAAACATACCAAGTAGGGAATTCTTCCTATTAAACTACTTCTCCCCCAGCCTTCCAAACTGTCCCCCCTGATTGTGCTACCATCCCAAACACTGTTTCCATCCCCCCAAATTACGCCCTTGCAACTATCCAACTGGGCAACATTCTGCGGAAAGAAGGGGCTTTTCTGAAGGGATGGGCTCCCCTTAACTGGGATGGAACCAGGCTGCTGGTATTAACCTTTAAAAGGAGATAGAGCAGCTTTAAACTAGATAATAGGGGAAAGTCAACAGTTGCCCAAGAGTGCATGGTTCGGAACGATGGATCCTTGGATACTAGCAAAAGATTGAAGTTAGGGCATATCGACAGAGAGGTTCCAATAAAAACAAAATTAACCCAAATGTCCTTAAGTACAGAGCTTAAAGATTCCAAATTACCCCTGCCTACCGATAACCAGATTAATATGAATAAAATACAATCTCTAAAATGCTTGTATGCAAATGCTAGAAGTCTAAAAAAAAGATGGGAGAGTTAAAATATATAGTAATAAATGAAAGGTTAGATATGATTGGTATATCAGAGACCTGGTGGAAGGAGGACAACCAGTGGGACAATGTGATACCTGGGTAAAAATTATATTGCAATGATAGAGTAGATCAAATTGGTGAAGGGGTTGCACTCTATGTTAGAGAGAGCATTGAGTCACACAGTATTAAAGTTTTGCAGGAAACAAAATACACTGTAGAATCTCTATGGATCGAAATTCCATGTAAAAAGGGAAAGGCAATGGCAGTGGGAGTGTACTATCGACTACCTGGCCAGAATGGATGATGAAATGCTCAAAGAAATACGGGAAGCTAACAAAAGTTAAACACAATTATAATAATGGGTGATTTCAATTACCCCGGTATAAACTGGGTCAATGTCACAGCAGGACATGCTAGGGAGACAAAGCTTCCCAATGAAATAAATGACTGTTTCTTGGAGCAGCTGGTCATCAACAGACAGGTGGGGAAGCCATTTTGGACCAAGTCCTTACTGGAACACCACATCTGAGGCAAGAGATAAGGATGTTGGGGCCACTTGACAATAGTGATCATAGCATGATCGTGTTTAATTTAATAAATGGAGGAAGGACAGCAAGGAAATCCACTACCTTTTAACTTTCAAAAGGGAGACTATGATACTTGTAAAATGAGGAAAATAATTAAGAAAAAACTAAAAGGAGCAGCTGCAAAGGTTAAAGAGATTTACATCAAGCATGGGCGTTGTTTTAAAATACTATCTTGAAAACCCAGACTAGCTATATACATGCCTTAAGAAAAGTGGAAGAAAAGCCAAAATACTGCCAGCATGGCTTAAAGGTGAGATCAGAGAGGCTATTGTAGCCAAAAAAAGCATCTTCCGGGAAATGGAAAAAGGAGCCAAATAACAAAAAGTGGAAACAACATAAGCACTGGCAAGTTAGATGCAAAGCATTGATAAGGCAGGCAAAGAGAGAATTTGAAAAAAAAAATTGCTAAGGAAGGAAATGCATAATACAATTTTTTTCAAGTACATTCGTAGCAAAAAACCTGTGAGAGAATCAGTTGGACCATTAAATTATAGAGGTGTAAAAGGTGCACTAAGAGGGGACAAGGCCATAGCGGAGAGGTTGATTGAATTCTTTGCTTCAGTCTTTACTGAAGATGATGTAGGGAAGTTACCCATGATGGAAATGGTATTTAAAGGTGATGCATTGGAAGAATTGAAAGAAATATTGATAAAATGAATTACAACTATTTGATAAACTAAAGAGTAGGAAATCATAAGAACATAAGATATGCCATACTGGGTCAGACCAAGGTCCATCAAGCCCAGTATTCTGTTTCCAACAGTGGCCAATCTAGGTCATATGTACCTAGCAGTTTCCCCAAGAGACACAAGTTCCACAAAGCTTGTACTGGGTCAAGCATTGATATCTTCGGTCGCTTCTTAATAATGGTTTATGGACCTTTCCTCCAGGAACTTGTCCAAACCTTTTTTAAACCCAGCTACACTAACAGCCTTTACTACATCCTCCAGTAACAAATTAGTATAGTATATAGTATATATCCAAGGGTGTTGAAAGGACTGAAATATGAGATTGCAGACTACTATTAGTAATCTGTGAACTATCATTAAAATCATCTGTAATACTTGAAGATTAGCAAATGGCCAATGTAACACCAGTTTTAAAAAAAGGATTCCAGGGGTGAACCAGGAAACTACAGACCAGTGAGACTGATATCAGTACTGGGCAAAATGGTAGAAACCATTATAAAGAACAAAATTACTGAACATGTAGTCATTGTTTAATGGGAGAAAGCAAACATGGCTTTAACCAAGGAAGGTCTTGTCTTACTAATCTGTTATATTTTTTTGAAGGTGTGAATAAACAGGTAGACAAAGATGAGCTGGTTGATATAGTGTATCTGGATTTTCAGAAAGCCTTTGACAAGGCCCCTCATGAGAGACTCTTGGCCAAATTACTATTGTGGATCAGGAACTAGTTAAAAGATAGAAAGCAAAGGGTAGAGCTAAATGGCCAATTTTCCCAATGGAGAAAGATGAATAGTGGAGTACCCCAGGGATCTGTGCTGGGTCCACTGCTTTTTGACATCTTCATAAATTACCTGGAAATGAGAATAACGAGTGAGGTAATCAAAGTTGCAAATGACACAAAATTATTCAAAGATGTTAAAACCCAAGAGGATTGTGAAAAATTGCAAGAGGATCTTGATAGATTGGAAGACTGGATGTTCAAATGGCAGATGAAATTTCATATGGACAAGTGCAAAGTTAGGCACCTAGGAAAGGTCAACCCAATCTATAGTTACATGATGCAAGGTTTTACATTAGGAACCATCCCCAAGAAAAAGATTTAGGTGTCATTGTGGATAAGACATTCAAACCCTCTGCCCAGTGTGCAGCAGCAGCAGCCAAGAAGGCAAATAGAATGCTAGGAATAAATAAGGAAAGGAATGTAGAATAAAACCAAGGATATTATAATTCCTCTGTATTGTTCCATGGTGCGACTGCACCTTGAATATTATGTGCAATTCTGGTTTCCATATCTTAAAAAGGATATAGGGGAACTAGAAAGGGTACAGAGAAGAGCCACCAAAATGATAAAGGGAATGGAAGGATACCACTATGAAGAGAGGCTTAAAAGGTTAGGGCTCTTCAACCTGGAAAAGAGACGGCTGAGGAGAGATATGATAGAGGTCTATAAATTAATGAATGGAGTGGAACCGGTAAACGTAGATCAATTGTTTATGTCACCTGGCACCAGCATTAATGCCTCCCTTCTCCCAGCCCCCAGCAGCAGCAGCAGTGCCCCTTTTGCAGCCCCCAGCATCAATGTCCCAATGCCTTCCCAATCCCTACATCAGCCTCCTTTTCCTTGGCCTGCAGCATTAATATTGGCCTTGCCCCTCTTTCCCACCCTTTCTTCCAGTGTCCCTCTCCCACACACACACACAAACACACACTTTCTCCCAGCATCAGCATCGCTTGTACCCCCACTGCTGACCTCCAGTACTATCTTCCCCCTCCCTCAGTGTTGGCCTCCATTCTCTCCTACACACACACACTTTCTCCCAGTCCTGGCATCAGCTCTCTTTTTCTTCCACTGCCAAGATCAGCCCTTACTCATTGCTTTCTCCCAGTGCCAACATAAGGAACCCCCTCCACACACACTTTCTTCCAGTCCCAGCATTAGCTCCTCTCCCCCATGTCTCCAAATACCAACATCAGTTCCCCTCTTTCTCCCAGTGCCAGCATAAACCATCCCCCTTTTCCCAATATAAGCTTCCTTCTCCCAGAACCCCCTATCTGCCACAGATGTCTGCACAACAGTGGGAGCTTGCTGCCTTTGCTCCAGATGTTCCATGAGGCTTAATCGGGCTCTGCCGGTGCTTGCAAAGCCCGATTACGCTACAGAGAGCAGTGGGAGCAAAGGCAACAAGCTTCCGCTGCTGCAGGAGAGTGGACTCAGTAAGCCAGGCTTTCAGTGCCCCTAAGCTGCTGCACCCCAAGCCAGAGCCTCACTGGCTCTCCTCTTAAGAACATAAAAACATAAGATTTGCCATACTAGGTGAGAACAATGGTCCATCAAGCCCAGTATCCTGTTTCTAACAGTGGCCAATCCAGGTCACAAGAACCTGACATGATACCAAAAGGTAGACAGATTTCATGCTGTTTATCATAGGAATAAGCAATGGATTTCTTCCAGTCCACTTTAATAATGGTTTATGGACTTTTCCTCCAGGAACTTTTCCAAATCTTTTTAAATGCAACTATGGTAACAGCTTTTCACTACATCCTCTGGCAACAAATTCCAGAGCTTAATTGCATGTTGAGTGAAAAAATATGTTCTCCATTTAGTCTTAAATGTGCCACACTGTAGCTTTATTTCATGTCCCCTAGTCTTTCTATTTTTTGAAAAAGTAAACAACCGAACTACGTTTAACCATTCTACTCCACTCATAATTTCATAGAGCTCTATCATATCACCCCTCAGTCGTCTCTTCTCCAAGTTGAAGAACCCTAACTTTTCAACCCTTTTCTTACAGGGGCATCTTTCCATCCCTTTATAATTTTTATCATCCTTTTTTCTACCTTTTCCAATTCTGCTATGTCATTTTTTAGATGCAGTGACCAGAACTGCATGCAGTGCTCAAGGTGGATTGCACCAAGGTGCGATACAGAGACATTATATTCTTTGTTCTATTCTTCATTGCTTTTCATATAATTCAAAGCATTTTACAAGCTCCCTTGGTTGTTGCTGTATACCGAGCAGAGGATTTCAATGCACTATCCATAATGATGCCCAGATCCTCTTCCTGAGTGGTGACTTCTGGAACATCTCCTGTGCTATACTCTTTCACATTATATATGGGACTTCTGTCTATATGGACTCCATAGTGCATTTTGTTTACTGCAGGACTTTTGTTGACACTATGCTAGTGAGCTTCATTAATTTTAAGTAGGGACCAATGTGACTTCAAAGGGGATAGAGGAGAGCTGAAAAAAATCTTCCTGTGCAGGGATGTGGACTAACCACACTGCTGACTATCATCTACTAAACTGCGTATTATGCCCCTGCAGCTTCCTTCTCTCTCATCTTCCCCATCCTGTCCTCAGTAGTTTCTCTCAACCCTGTCTCAACAACCTCACCCAGTTTCCCTCTCTTAAACTTCACCCCTGGAAAAGAGACAGCTGAGGGGAGATATGATAGAGGTCTATAAATTAATGAATGGAGTGGAATGGGTAAACGTCGATCGATTGTTTATGCCATCAAAATATAAAAAGACTAGGGGATATGCAATAAAACTAGTGTAATCTATTTATGACTAATAAGAAAAAATATTTTTTCACTCAACGAGTAATCAAACTCTGGAATTCTTTACCGGGGGATGTACAGTAGTAAAAGCCGTTAGTGTAGCTGGTTTTGAAAAAGGTTTGGACACGTTCCTGGAGGAAAGGTCCATAAACCATTATTAAAGGGGACCCGGAAAATTCACTGCTTGCCCCAATACAAGCATTGTGGAACCTGTGTCTTTTGGGGAAACTGCTAGGTACTTGTGACCTAGATTGGTCACTATTGGAAACAGGATCCTGGACTTGATGGACCTTGGTCTAACCCAGTATGGCATATGTTTTTATGAGCATAAGCCAGTCAAGCATTCCCCTCCCAGACAGACCAGTAGCTGCCTCTTTGAGCTGGCTCCTAGGCCCACATAGTTGCTGATATTGTGTCCTTAACAAAAAAAGGGGAAACACCTATATCTAATATTTTTTGTTGGAACTCACACCATGAGGGGTGACCCCCTCTCGTTGTGTGCTGTTCCGTTTTTCTCTATAATTTAAATTAGGGATTCAACCCTAAAAAGGGATCCGAGGGATAATTCCCCTCATACACCAACTGAAAATGTGTAGTAGCCAAAGGGGATAAATCGAAATCACTTAGCTTGGAACCGACACATGGCTTTCAGGAGGCTGCAAAGATATTGATGAAGCGAACAGTCCTTGCTGCATCCGTGTATCAATGTCCAACACCAAGGATCGTGTTTAAAAATCGAACCAGGACACTTCCAAATCTGAAGAAAATTGCCTCCAGTTGGCAAGCCAACCCGTGTTCCAAAATCCCCAGCTTCAAAGCAACGATTTGAGGGGAACCTCCCCTTCCAAATAGTAACTCAACGTTGTAGCTGTTTCGAGTCTCTGAAACTCTCGACTCTTTCTCAAACTGTGTTGCTCATCATCCAATCGAAACCGAAAATCCTTTAATCCCCAATCACGGGCATGTGATCAGTTAGTGTCCAATCAGCTTGCAGTCCATCCCCCTCTGACCCTTAGAGCAGAGTCCACCAATCAACAGTCGAATTCAATCCCCGAGGTTCTAAGGAATCCAAAGTGAAGATCCAAAACTGTTCTCGGTAACTTAGACGAGAATTACGATCACCCCCTCGAGCTGTAAGAGGGACGTGATCAATGATTCGCCAGTATAAATCTGCAAATCTATGCTGATGTTCCTGGCAATGGGCTACCACTGGGGCTGTCAATACTGCACCATTTATCCGAGAACGATGTTCCTGAAGACGTTTCTTCATTATTCGTGTTGTCTTTCCAATATAAATCAACTGACAAGGGCAGATGAGTATGTACACAAAAAAAGCAGTCAAACATGTCGTAGTATATTTGCTATAAAGATTACGGTGGGTACTGGGATGTTGCCATACAGGGCCTTCTAAAGTTGACTCACAAAAATCACATCCCATACATTTAAAATGGCCCTTAGTAGCCCCTACCTGTGTGGAAACAATACTATCATGATGCACCACCCAATCAGCTATGTTCTTCCCTCTCTGTAATGCAAACATAAGAGGTTTTATGAAACTCGAATGTAAAGAAAGTAATGACCAATGAGACTTTAAGATCTTAATCACCTCTGCCGTACCAGGCATATAAGGTAACACTCCAACAAAAGGGGAAGATTCCACCGAATTAATGTCCGGGTTGTCCCACCAATCAGGGTAGCTGAAACGGGCTCGACGATAAGCCCGATTGATGATAGTGAGGGGATAACCCCTATCTAATAGACGAGTACGTAACTGAGATGCCTGGATTTTAAAATCCTCCAAGGTAGAACATAACCGCCATAGGCGTACAAATTGCCCTACTGGTAATCCCCGACGTAGGGGACCTGGATGATAACTTCGGTAATGAAGTAATGTGTTCCGTTGAACGTCTTTCCTATATAGAATAGAACGTATATCCGATCCTTCCTTTATCAATCGAATATCCAAAAAATCAATCGTTACGTTATGAAAAACGGCGTGCTACAGATGGTTCCTTGTTTTGTTATCCTCTTAGTGTTGTACAGTTGCAGGTTTTTCGGTTTATGCGCCTGAGACTCGGATTGGATAGCGTGGCACAAGGAATACACTGGATGTTGTTAAGAAGCTATTCTGATATTAGTATCTGCCAGTTTTTTATCGATCCTGGTGAAGTTTTTTGTACTTCACACCCACAGTGTGCCTGGATAGCCCCTGATGAAGTAATTACGAAACACGGCCTGTGTTGGGTTTTGGCCACCCCTTGGTTTAATAAAGTTTTTAAGTTTATTGGGTGTGTATCTGCCGCTTCCTTTTTTTTGCTCCTGCTCGGTTGAGTGGCTAGTGCTGTTTTTTTGTGGACCCTCCTTATAAACCTCTGCTGCCTGGATATACTTGACAGAAGCAGATGAGGCAGAGTTCTCACTCACAGCCTACGACGCCGGTATCATTCCTCCACCGTCCCGCTCATGTAAATCTGTCTCATGAATATTCATTGTGGTTATCTTGAAAACCTGACTGGTAAGAGGCTCCTTTTACTATTTATTTAACATTTCTTCTATATCACTTTTCTTGGAGTCAAAGCGGTTTACAATAAACAATTTTGTAATTACAATGAACATTAGGATAACAGAAGTAGGATGAACTTTAAGAATTTATATGAAACTTTAGATGAACATTACTTTAACAGTATGTGTCCTCATTCCATTTGTGGCCTAGGTGGGGTGGGGGGTTGTAGCCCATAATTGGGGTGAGGGTGGAGAAGGGGTTTGTGTCAGCTTGGATGGGGAGTTCCAACTATTTGTTGCAGGGCCCATTTTATTCCTATGTGCTGTGTCAGACAACTCGAGCTAAGTAAAATGAGTCCTAGGTATCCGGAGGCCTGGCTTGAGAGAGAACCTCTTCTCTGGAGATTCTGGATTTTAATTTCCTATCCAATATCCAGATAAAAAAGGCAAACATACAAGTAAGCAATAAATACTGCTACATTTTAAACAGAAATAAAGTCTAGCTAGCTGAAACAAACGCTTTACAGAGAGAAAACCAGCTGAGCACTGGAAAGTAGTTTTGGGTCCAGTATTCAGTCGTGGTGGCTAGCCATTCTAAGGCAGCTAGCCATTGCCGCTGAACCTAAGACTTGGATATTCAATGCTGGGGCCACCTAGGGCTAGCCCAAGGGTTTCTGCTGCCTTAGGCTGAAACCCTGGCTTCGCTGCCCCCACCCCCAAGTTGCCACAGATTTTGTCTCGGGAAGGGGAGGCAGATAGCATCAGAA
Organism: Ichthyophis bannanicus; assembly: GCA_033557465.1. Lineage (NCBI taxonomy): Eukaryota > Metazoa > Chordata > Amphibia > Gymnophiona > Ichthyophiidae > Ichthyophis > Ichthyophis bannanicus. Next base: position 143,096,348 of record CM066041.1, read on the forward strand.
GCAGTATTTCCAAAAGCAGCTGCTTTTTGCCACTGCTTTCTTGCCCTTGGCAGGCCATGTTCTTCAACACACATGGCCTGCAGCTTCTGATCTCCTTCCAATGCAACTTACTGTTGGAGAAGGGTCAGAAGCAGCAGGTCATGTGTGCTGAGGGACATGGCCTGCCGCAGGCAACAAAGTGGCAGCACAAAGCAGCTGCTTTTAGAAATACTGTTGCTGCGGCTGCCTGCACCCCCCCCCCCCCATGAAATCTGCGGCAGATGGGGGGTGGTGCAGCCAGTCCTGTGTGCAGCTTCTACTGCCCATCTGGGCCGATCCTGCAGCCCATCAGCATTGAATATCCAGGTCAGCAGGATAGTGTTGTTAAAGCTAACTGGGCAGCAGTGGTATTCAGCAGGCGACTGATTAGCTTCAGTGGCAAAAGTTAGGACAGCCTTTAATGTGTGTAACTTTTGCTGCCAAGGAGTAAGTGGGCGACAGCTGAATATCACCACTACCTGGTTATCCCTGGGTGCCACCCTCCAGAACGCCCTGATGTTAGTAAGTTAGCATTAGGGTGCCTAGAGGTGGCACTAAAGGATATCCAGCAGCATTAACTACGTTAATCACTTCGAATATGGCATCAGGCAAACTAGGCGGTCACCTAGGGCAGTAACGTCTGTGGGGATAGGTGGCAAAAAGCAGGTCATTCAAAGCAGGGCAAAAGGCTTAAGGTTTGCCTACGGCGTCCACACCTTGAACTAACTCTGAGGCCGGTCCCGCCTTTGGGAGAGCACTTTCTACCTGTCCATTTCTTCAAGATAGGAAAACAGGAATTAAATATGTTTCCAGCCTCAATCTAACTAGACTTGCTAGCCTGATTCCAATAGACAAGGGGAAGACGTAGTGGTTGGATGATGAACCAAAAAGGAGGAGGTTGAAACAAAGCCAACCTTGAATTACACGGACCGCCCATTCTCGCACATGTTTTTCCTTGAACACCGCCTGTCTCGATATATCAAATATTTTCGCACAAGAGAAACTTGAAGTCTGCTCATCAGAAAATAATATGAATAAAGTAAGATAAGCATAATAACTCGAACATTTGTTTTAAAATAAATCTTCTAAATTCGTCTTGCTTTCTCTCAAAAAATCAGGCGTTCGTCACAGATAGCTCCTTTTTCATTCCCGGAAGCGGCAGTAGCGGAAGGGCCCCGTTGCTGTGAGGCAGTTGAAGTAGCCAGAGCGGGGAAAATCATAGAGCTGTACAATCAGAAAAAGAGATTTCTAACACAAAGTTCCTATGTATTTTTTAAAATAAATAAATAAAATAATCGTTTCTCGTTGTGATAGTGCGTGTTAGTTATCAATTGGTTGTTCGGCTGTGCCGGCTGGGGAGGGGGCTGGAGTTTGTTGCACGCTTCATGGTTGATGTTTGTGAGGAGGTGGTTTCCTGGTTCTCGTTCTATCAGAACCGGGTTCCCTCTGGCCTTTTTTCCTCCTCTCGACGCTACCATGACTTCAGCCAGTTTGCTTTCTCCAGCTGCCGCAGATTATTATGAAGAAGACGAGCTGGAAAGCGCGGAGGAGGAAGATGACCGCAGTTTCCGGGGTCGTGAGTCCGATGAAGGTGGGTGCGCTCCCGGTTCTTCGCTTCAGGGTTGGTGCTTACTCTTTTCTCCGTTGTTCTCTTGTCTGGCATCGGGCGACTGATAATTTTGTCCCTGGAAGGATAGGCTCGCGTTTTTGTTTAAATGCTTTTTTTTTCATCCTTTGGGAGGTAATTATGCATCTCTTCCTATTCTTTAATAGATGGGGTAAGGATCTGTTAAGATAAAATCTTGCTTACATAAACTTACTCTTAAAACGAAGTAACGCAGATTTTTTTTAAATAGTTTGGTGTAGTGATCATCATAATAGAAATCCTTCTAGCACATCTAACTTATATTTTGATGCAGTATTAACCCACTGCTTGTCTTTTTCCCAGTGGGACTAAATAATCATCATTTTCATTCTAATTTTCTCTTTCTGTTGTTAATTTATTAAATTACTTTTTAACCATCTGTTTTGCAGATTAGATAAACCCAGGTTCTAAATTTATATGCTCATATGTTGTATTATATTTCTTAACTGAACTTTTTTCTTTGCTGAAATATGGAGCTATAAATTGGAGGCAGTGCTGCAGCAATGTGTATCTTCCCATTCTATTCGATTAAGCAAATATTATGTACTGCAGTCTTTACTAGCATGTATACAAACCATCTCTCTCACTGCATAGGTGGAGTTACGGTCAGAGTTGTTAAGTTATTAAACACACCTTTTTATGAAGTAAAGGAAGTATAATATTCCCAGGACTAGAACCTAAATTTTGGCTCCTAATTCTGGCCCTGGGAGAAGAACTTAACTTGAGGTAGAGAGCCTTATGCCTGGGATTATATCTATCCCCTCCTCTCTGCTTACTACCAAAGAGAAGAAGCTACAGGGATTGATGGGGAGAGAAATGCTGAAGTGGTTGAGGAGACAAAATTAACACAAAAAAAAAGACAAAATAATAACATGAGATCCCCCTGCTTCTAAATATTAGGGGGGGGGGCGATTAGCCATTAGCAGGGGGCTTCCCAAACTTGTATTGTTGATCCTGTAGCCAAGAGCACAACTTCCAGAGCAGGTTGGCTAAACCAGTATTCCGAGGAGTTATTTTTCCCAGTAAATGCTTCACTATCAAGTGTGTTTAAATGCTTGCATCAATCGGGGTTTCATCCTTAGGCCAGCCAAGGTCTGAATCCCCTATACTGATAGTCAACTTTCTGTTGCTGGTTCCACACACTATTGAGGCCTTTTTAGCTCTTATCTGAGTCTGTTTTTTATCTGGCAGTTCACATTCTATAGTCTTGGTATTACAGTTTAATTTCTTCCCCCCACTAAAGGTCTGTTTGGAAGCCATTAGATTTTGCTTTAGCAGATAGCTTTGCAAGAAGTGTATTTTGTTTTTGGTTTCCAGTAATGTGTTTCTAAGCCTTTTTATATTTCCCATTCATATAATTTCCCTTGCTCTAACTTGGAGTTAAGTACCTGTTTTGCTTTTGCTATGAATTCTTCTTGTCCTTTCACCTTGGCTGTGGTTGAGATGGCAAAATATACTAGTCTGGAAAGGTAGGATGGCAGAGTTTGAATAGTGACGCTGGGTCTTGCATATTCTTAAGAATTGGTACCTGGTGCTAGCCTCAAGGAAATGAACTGCCTTTTTAGTAAGCCTAGGTTGATGGGCAGGGCCACTGCTCCAGTTGGCTAAGTCCAACAAGAGGAAGAGCTGTTGACTAGTACTGCTTTCTGCCCCCACAAAAGAGAGGCTATTGGAAGGAGAAGAGAAACAAAAATAACATGAAAAATAAAATAAATATTGGGAAATAAGAGCAAGAAAGCAAAAACAATAAGCAAGATAAAGTTAAAATGTATAACCCCCCCCAAATGCCCCCAACACCAGTCTATAACATTTCAAATTTCCCAAACGAAAAAAGCAAGAAGCAAAACAATGGTGAATGAGGAAAAATAATTTCCTGGCTCCTAAACTCTTTGGCTGGTGTCTATGTATCACTTGGAAGTGAAAAAATATGTAACACTGGATATATAGTAACATAGTAAATGACAGCAGATAAAGACCAGCATGATCCATTTATAAGATGGCTAGAATTGAAGAGCTGCACCTACCACTCTCCGCAGGTTACTCCCCCCCCCAATCCCATGACTGTGCTTAAGGTTGTACCTGCTGCTCCAGGTGGGTTACCTCCGTTTATAAAGTTATTCATGTGTGCTTTGATTCCATCCTCTTGCTATGTAATGATCCTCTGTGTTTGTTCCATGCCTTTTTGAATTCCATCAATGTTATGGCTCCTACCACTTCCTTCGAGAGGGCATTTCAGGCATCCACCAAAGTTTTGGTGAAAAGCATTTCCTGATGAAGCTGCAAAGTGGTAAACTTAAAAGCAACATTTCATGTCCTATAGATTTACAGCTTCTTCATCTATGAAAAAGATTTGTTTGTTAGTACCCTTTAAAAGTCCTGTATCATAAACTCCCCTATCTCTTCTCTTCTCTAGGGTATACATATTTAGGTCTTGAAGTCTTTTCTCATATGCCATATTATCTTGTCTGCTTTCCTTTGAATCATCATTTCATGTCTTTTTATATCCTTTGTAAGATACGGTTTCCAAAACTGAACACAATACTCCAAGTGAAGCCTCACCAGTGACCTGCAGAGAGGCACAAATACCTCCTGTTGGTTTTGTATTCAGCCTAACATCATTCTGGCTTTAGCAACTGCCTTGTCACACTGTTTTGCTACTTTGAGATCCTCAGACACTACCACTCTGAGGTCCCTCTCTTGGTTCATACACACCAGCCTCTCGTTTCCTGTTGCTTACAGCTCCTTTGGGTTTCTGCATTCCAGATTCATCACTCTACATTTCTTTGGCCAAATGCTTGGCAATTTAGATTTAATGCATTCTTCTAATTTTTGTAGATCTTCTCATGTTGTCTACTCCCTCGGTAGCATTTGCTCTGTTGAAAATCTTAATTTCATATCTGCAAAAAGGTAAACTTTTCTATTGATCCTTCGACAATATCATCCACAAAGACGTTAAACAGTAGTGGTCCCAGGGCTGATCCTGAGGCACTTCACTACTTGTCCTCCTTTCTTCAGGGTGAGATCCATTCACCACTACCCTCTGTAGCCTGTCAGTCAACCAGTTCTTGATCCAATTCGCCATCTTGGGATCCATTCCCAGGTTGCTGTTTATTCACAAGTCTATGTTAAAAGCAACGGGATAATTTTAACTTAATGGGGAATGTTCTATGGTCTGATTTTTGCGAAGGTCTTTGAGTTTTTTCAGGTGCAGTATTGATAGACAAAAGGTAATAAAATATTACTTTCTCCAACATGAAACATGATGCCGGAAAGACCAAATGGCCTATCCAGTCTGCCCTTCCATACCAACTGCTATAGTCCCATTTTTTTTCCTTTTAGAGATCTTCTGTGTCTGTGCCATGCTTTCTTGAATTCAAATACTGTCCTTGTATCTACTACCTCCACTGGCAGACTATTCCATGCATCTACCATTCTTTACATAAATAAATATTTGTGCATATTACTCCAGAATCCATCCCCTTTCACCTTTATTTCTCGTGGTAGAGCTTTCTTTCAGTTGAAAGAGGCTACTCTGTGCATTTATGCCATGGAGGGATTTAGAGATCTGTATTATATCTCCTCTCTCTTGCCTTTCCTCCAAAGTATACTGTACATATTGAGATCTTTAAGTCTGACCTGGATTCTGTGCCTTTTGTTTCTTCTAGACTCTCTTAATAGCTATATGTATGTCCTGTAATGATGTGATCTGTTCCTGCATTGTGGGTAACTTTGAGTCTGTATGGAATTTCTTTCTTGAAACCACAAAGAATGGTGCATTGAGGGTTGTGGTGCTGATTGCATTATTATGTGTGAATTCAGCAGATGGTATTGGAATTGCAGCTATTGCATCATTGTCTGATTTTTGTATTTCTTTGTGGTGATAAGCAGAGGATATGCTTTTCATTGCATTTATTGATTTATTAACTGGCCATTTTACTTAGATTGCAAACAAAATCTGCACAAAGTATAAAACATTTTAAAACAGACAATACAATATGATAGCCAATCAAAAAAGAAAAGTCAAATCAAACCAGACACACCGAAAGCAGTATTCCTATCTGCATTCCCAATTATTCAAAAAAGTTCTGCCAGAATCACAATGTAAACTGGGATCTTCAGTTGAACACAACCAACTTTGATAGTTCCTGCAGTTGTACTTTAGTTCAAAAACCACTGGGCTATAGTAAGTACTGATGGAGGTTTCTCTGTGTTAATGAAATGTGCTATTTTAGTGAGACGGTCTAATACTGCCAAGGTGGTTGACATTTCCTGTTCTTTAATAGCTTTACCATACATTTTTAGATATGATTCCAAGCCTTTCCAGAGTTGACATTAGATTCAGAAAGCCTTGAGCTCTTGCTGTAGGGTCCTTTTTTATATCTCTTCTATTATAGAAGATCTTAATGACTTCTAATATCTTTTTATCTGTCTGATACCAAAACCTGTCTGTAAACTACAGAGGATGATTGATAGATCAGACTGAGCAGAACATTTTTGATCATATCACAAAAATGTAACATTTCCAGTTGCAAGGGTTCTTTGGGGATGTATGCTCTGCCTCTTGAATATAGTCCACTTTCCTTCCAGGTTTTCTCTGAGGTATTCACCTTCTGTACCATGCAGAAAGGATCTATTTCTGAATCTTTTAAAATCTACATAATCAAATCCTTCCCCAGTGTTTATTCATGGTGTGCTCCTGTTTTTGATTAGTCTGGCTCCTTTTCTTTTTTGATTCTTCATTATTTCAAGATAATTTCTCTCCGTTTTGATTCAGTTGGCTTTTAGCTTAGAAACATAGAAATATGACGACAGAAACAGACCACATGGCTTATCTAGTCTGTCCTTCCATATCAATAACTACAACAGTCCCCTTTTTTCCTTTAGAGATCCTCTGTGTTTGTCCCATGCTTTTTTGAATTCAGTTACTGTCCTAATCTCTACCACCTCCACTGGGAGACTATTCCACGGATCCACCACTCTTTCCATAAAGAAATAGTTCCACATATCACTCCTGAATCTATCCCCCTTCACCCTCATCCCATGTCCCCTCGTAGCAGAACTTGCTTTAAATTGAAAGACTCTCCCTCTGTACATTTATGCCACGGAGGTATTTAAACATCTCAATCATATCACCTCTATCCCGCCTTTCCTCTAAGGTGTACACATATTAAGATCCTTCAGTCTGTCCTCATATGCTTTATAATGAAGACCACTAACCATTTTAGTAGCCACCCTCTGCACCGACTCCATCCTGTTCACATCCTTTTGAAGGTGCGGTCTCCAGAATTGCACACTATACTCCAAATGAGGTCGCACCAAAGACTTATACAGAGGCACTATCACCTCCTTTTTTCTGCTAGCCGTTACTCTCCGTATGCACCCCAGCATCCTTCTAGCTTTTGCCATCACCTTTTCTACCTGTTTAACTACTTTAAGAACATCAGACACAACCACGCCTAGGTCCTGCTCCTCTTTAGTGGACAAAAGTACTTCACCCCCTATACTATATTGCTCCCTTGATTGCTGCAGCCCAAATGCATGACCTTACATTTTTTAACATTAAATCCCAGCTGCCAAATTCTAGACCATTCTTCAAGCTTAGCTAGATCCCTCCTCATGTTATCTACACCTTCCTAGGTGTCTGCTCTATTGCAGATTTTGTTATCATCCGCAAAAAGGCAAACCTTAACTGACAGCCCTTCCGCTATATCACTAACAAAGATGTTAAAAAGAATCGGACCAAGGACAGATCCCTGGGGCACACCACTGGTAACATCCTTCTCCTCAGAGTGAGCTCCATTTACTTGTACTCTTTGTCGCCTCCCACCCAACCAATTTCTAACCCAAGCAGTAACTTTAGGGTCCATCCCTAGGGTGCTCAGTTTGTTTATAAGTCGCCTGTGAGGAACAGTGTCAAAGGCTTTACTGAAATCTAAATACACCACATCTAGAGCTCTCCCTCGGTCCAACTCCCTGGTCACCCAGTCAAAGAAATCAATCAGATTTGTCTGACAAGACCTGCCTCTGGTGAATCCATGCTGCCTCGGATCCTGTAATTCGCTGGACTCCAGAAACCTCATTATTTTCTCTTTCAGCAGCGTTTCCAATAATTTACTCACCACCGAAGTTAAACTAACCGGCCTCTAGTTTTCAACCACATCCTTCCGCTTTTGTGTAAAGGCACCACATGAGCCTCTCTCCAGTCCTTTGGCACCACTCCTGACTCCAACGAGACATTGAAAAGGTCAGTCAGTGGAGTTGCTAGAACGTCCCCAAGTTCCCTCAGTATTCTAGGGTGTATCCCATCCGGTCCCATCGCTTTGTCTGCTTTATGATGAGCTAGTTTCTCACGAACACAGTCTTCTGAAAATTGTTCAAGATGTCCCTCGCTTCTATTCCTATTTGTGGGTGTTTTCTGAGGTCCTGCTCCTGGTTCTTCATCTGTGAACACAGAACAAAAATATTTAAGCAATTCCGCTTTATCCTTATCAGCTTCTACATATTCCTCCCCTGCACCCTTGAGTCTGACAATACCACTTTTGCCCTTCCTCTTCTCACTAATATATCTGAAAAATGTCTTATCCCCCCATTTTATTACATTGGCTATTTCCTCCTCCTTTTGAATCTTTGCCTTCTTGACTACTTTGCTAGCTTCTCCAAATAAAGATGCCTGTCTTCCTCTCTCTGTGATCTCTTGTATTTCATGAAGGCCTCCCTCTTTTTCTTCACTTTTTCAGCTACTTCTTTCGAAAACCATAGCGGTCTCCTTTTCCTTTTACCTTTATTTACCATTTTAACAAGAAGGTTGGTTGCCCTTAAAATATACCCTTTCAGTTTTGCCCACTGTTTTTCTACATCCCCCAGCTGTTCCCATCCCACTAACGACTCCCTGAGGTATTGGCCCATCTTGGCAATGTTAGAGTTCCTAAAGTCTAAGATCCTCACCTTTGAATGGATTCTAACAGCCCTAGTCCTAATACTGAACCACACCATCTGGTGATCACTGGATGCAAAATGATCTCCCACTACAACATCAGAAACACTTTCACCATTGGTAAGCACCAAATCCAGTATGGCCCCTTCACGTGTGGGGTCTGTTACCAATTGCCTGAATAGTTCTCCCTGTAGAGAATCCAGGATCTCCTTACTTCTAGATGATACTGCAGCAGGAATGTGCCAGTCAACATCTGGCATATTGAAATCTCCTATCAGTAGCACTTCCCCTTTCCTAGCAATGCTGCGTATGTCTTCAATTAACTCTCTGTCCACCGCTTCCTCTTGTGAGGGAGGTCTGTATATCACACCAATGCAAATAGGTTTCTCTTTCCCTCTTTCTAGTTTAACCCACAATGCCTCCTCTCTCCCTTTTAAGCTCTGTAATTCCAAAGCTTTAATAGTAGTTTTTACATATAGTGCCACTTCTCCTCCCCTTCTTCCTATCCTGTCCTTTCTGAATAAAGTATAGCCAGGTATGGTTACATCCCAATCATGGCTTTCTGTGAGCCATGTTTCTGTAACTGCCACTAAATCTAAGTCAGCCACTCCCACCAAAGCTTCAATATCAGGAATCTTATTTCTCATGCTACGGGCATTTATACACACTGCTTTCCATATGTTACCCCTGTCACCCATTTCCATAAAGGTATTTATTGGATCACTTATCTGGGAGCTTTCTTCACCCATCCCTAACGAATCTAGTTTAAAGCCCTCTTCAATAGATTAGCCAGTCTACTACAGAAGATGCGTTGACCTTTCTTGGACAGATGGATGCCGTCTCTGCTCTGCAACCCTTGGAACAGCATCCCATGGTCTAGGAAACCAAAACACTCTCGGTGACACCATCCACGCAGCCATGGATTCATCTCCAGGATGCGAGCCTCTCTACCTTGGCCTTTACCTTCAACAGGGAGGATTGAAGAGAACACCACCTGTGCACCTACCTAACTGCTTGACCCTCTGTCCCAGAGCCATGAAGTCACTTTTGATACGTTCCGAGGTATACCTGGCAGTATGATTTGTTCCAACATGGATTAGCAACATTGGGTAATAGTCAGTGGGCTTGATGAGTCTCGGCAAACTCTCCATAACATCTTGGATTTTGGCACCAGGCTGACAGCATACCTCTCTGGACATCAAGTCTGGTCGGCAGATGGACGCCTCAGTACCCCTCAGAAGAGAGTCTCCAACCACCACTAACCTTCGTTTCCTTCTGGTCACTGATTCTGCAACTTTAGGGTACTTGAGCTCTGGTTCTTCCTTTTCCAGGGATGCTTTCACCTCCTCCACTTCCAGGGCTGCATAATGGTTCTTCAATTCAAGGGCTGGAGAAGTTGGATTGGTGATTTTGCAGGCCCTGGTGACTTGTGTCCAACCATCGACATTCTGTTGGCACCCATCTTCTGTGCTGGAGAGCTTGGTTGCTGCAAGAAGCATCTCATCAATGTACTTCTCACTGTCTTGAATGCTCCTCAGCCTCGCCACCTCCTCTCTGAGTTCCTCCACTTGTTTCCTCAGAGCTTCAGCATGCAGGCACCCTGCACATGGAACCGGTCCTTCAACTGGCATTAGGACCTCTGTCTGGACCGAGGCAGAAGCTGTAACGGGGGCAACAGCTTTAGCGATGCGATTTTTCCCAGCCATTGTTCTGTTTGTGGAGCTTAGGTATCTGTTAAAGCAAAAGAGAGAGATCTACCAAGTACCAGCCGGTTTCCCAACTGTCCTTTCAAAGAAAAAAAAACAGTTAAATCTCTTTAATTATATTCAAAATGTGCTGGTCCAATTCTCTGTGATTTGTTAAATGGGGAGGTGCCCTATAAAGCAAGACTGCTCACTAGGGGTGGGTGGGAGTCGGGGTGGGTAGGGAGGGAACTAACACCTGATTAGGTGTTAGCAGTTTCCAAAACTGAGGAGGTTACTAGAGTTCAGCAGCCTACTGTGCTCAAGGAAAGTTCCACTAAAGCACCAAAAAGAAAGTAATCTTGCTTTAAAAATATACAAAAAAACCCTTTTAAGAGCTCCTAGTCAGAGAGCTAGCAAGTTAATATAATAAAATAAACCCTCAAATCCTTACTGTTGGTTGATCTGTAGAGCCCTTGTTAGGAAAGCCAACATACAAGAGACCGTCCCTGCCCGTCAGAGTCAAGCTCATCGGTGCTTACAATCTAGTTAGAACAGACATAAGTTAGAACAGTATAGAGCAGTGATGGCTAACCTTTTTGAGCCCGAGTGCCCAAACTGCCGCACAAAACCAAAGAATTTCCTCAAAGTGCCAGCACGTCAATTAAACCTTAACAACAAGATTTTAGTATCTAAAAACTCTTTATATAGTTGCCTGAACTATGTAACATCATTTGTAAAGGTTGGAATCTTTGTATTGTCAGAGAATCAATTTGATTCACAATCCTTTGGTTTTCATTTCAATTTATTGGCAATTTATAATGTTTTAATGATTTCATTCAATTTAATGAATTTAGGAAGAATTTGATTCAGTTACACAATATATTTTAAATGTATTATTCACATAACATGTCAAATGTATCCTGAGTAAAAAAAAGATAAACTTCTTAAAACTGTTAACTGTGTCAGGACTCGGTGTGTATTCCCAAAGAATCTATACATAAAAAAAATTAATGTGATGTTTGTTGTTGCATGCATGCTGATAACTTGTCAAAGAGATATCTTTCTACCTTTTTGTGCATTTTTTTTCAGTTGCAATTGCTCCAGCCACTTTCTTCTGGTTTCTTCATGTTTTCTGCTAACTCTCCATCATATGCTGTCCATTTGTCCTTTCTTCTCTCTTCTAGTTTTTTTTTCCATTCTCTCTCTCTACATCCGCTTTAACATACTAATCTTTCCCCTTTTGCTCTTTCCTCATTCCTATTTCATCCACTCAAATTTTACCCCTCCATCCTCAATCCCCACTTACTCTCCCAATACCTGGCCAATTGTAGATTTTTTTATCCCTCCCACACAAAATATTTCTCCCCTCTCCATTTTACTCTCCTAGCCCCATCCCATTCTAATCCTCCCCCAACATCAGCTCCCTTCTAGTTCCAGCCTCACCCAGCATCCATTCCCTTCTAGTCCCTGCATCAGCCCATTTCCAGTCCTAGCCCCCCATCAGCCCATTTCCAGTCCTAGCAACCCCCCAACCCAATACCAGTCCTAGCCCCCCCCATCAACCCACTTCCAGTCCTAACCCCATCAACCCATTTCCAGTCAGCCCCCCATAGCCCATTGCCAGTCCTAACCCCCCCATCAGCCCACAGCCCATTACCAGGCCTAACCCCATCAGCCCACCTCAAGTCCTAACCCCTCCCCATCAGCCCATTTCCTGTCCTAGCCCCCCCCCATAGCCCATTATCAGTCCTAACCCCCCCCATAGCCCATTACCAGACAGCCCCCATCAGCCAACAGCCCATTACCAGTCCTAACCCCATCAACCCACCTCAAGTCCTAACCCCTCCCCATCAGCCTATTTCCTGTCGTAGCCCCACCCTTTGCCGATCTGAACTCCTAACCCCCCAGCCCCCAATAGCACATCAGCACTCCTAACCCCCCCATAGCCCATCAGCACTCCTACCCCCCCCAGCCCCCCCATAGCCCATCAGCACTCCTAACCCCCCCAGCCCATCAGCAATCCTAACCCCCCCCAGCCCAGCCCAGCCCATCAGCAATCCTAACCCCCCAGCCCAGCCGAGCCCAGCCCAGCCGAGGGAATTTTTTTTTATTTTTTTAAAGCTGTCTTCTCCCGCTGCCAGGGCCGCCGCGGCAGAATCGAGTGTGCCGCGGGGCCCCCCCTGCCCAGCACAGCCTGCCCTCCCCCTCTATCTGCTCTCTCGTCGCAGCTCACAGTGACACGCGCCGGCTTTCAGAGCGCGAAGGGATTAGTTTCCCTTTCGCGGCTCTGTTAAGCCCGCGGCGGCTAATGGGAACTTCCCATCAGCCCCCGCGGGCTTAACAGAGCAGCGAGGGAGAAACTCTTCCCTCGCTCTCTGAAAGCCGGCGCGTGTCACTGTGAGCTGCGACGAGAGAGCGGATAGAGGGGGAGGGCAGGCTGTGCTGGGCAGGGGGGGCCCCGCGGCACACTCGATTCTGCCGCGGCGGCCCTGGCAGCGGGAGAAGACAGCTTTAAAAAAAATAAAAAAATTCGCTGGGCTGGGCTGGGCTCGGCTGGGCTGGGGGGTTAGGATTGCTGATGGGCTGGGCTGGGCTGGGGGGGGGGTTAGGATTGCTGATGGGCACACTCGATTTTTTTTTTTTTTTTTAATTTTACTTGCGGACCTTCCCGCGTTCCAGCTGCAAGGCCTTCGCGTGCCACAGCTGGCACGCGTGCCATAGGTTCGCCATCGCTGGTATAGAGCATTAGTCAGTTCTGCGCAAGGTACTGTTTGGTCAGAAGTTTGGTCATAAATGATGACGGGGGTTAGGGTTAGATGAGGAAGGAGTCAGGATCTGAATGCAACAGGAAACAGGATATTGGGGTTGATGGACCTTGGTCTGACCCAGTGTGGCATTTCTTATGTACCTGGTCTGCATTTGAACCGATCTCTATATCAGAGCTTAAAAGCTATCACCTCTTCTTACAAGATCACCTGCCCGTCAGATCCCATACATTCCCACTGGATTACTTTACTATCTTTTGTCCTCCCATTCATACTGACAATTTTCAACTCTAGTCTATCATCTGGCATTTTCCCCTATTTATGGAAGCATGCCACTATCTGCCCTATACTGAAGAAGCACACCCTCCTAGACCCTGCTGTCCTTGCCAACCCGTTTCCAATCTGCCTTTTCTCGCAAGCATTTTAGAGAAACTTATGTTTTCCCAACTATGCTCCCACTTATTTATTTAACAGGTGTTTTTTGTACCATCTTTCTAGAAGTCAAGATGGTTTACAAGTAACTCTGTGGTACCAGGAAATATAACAAACAGTGGTGCACATTATATCAAACACATTTAACATTTTATAACTGAAGCTGTTAGTGAATTCTCATAAAAGTTGACTGACTATGTACATATTATTGTGAGGTGATAATACATGTCTTTGACTATATGCAGTTCATAAGTGCGTGGCATTGTTGAGCAGTTTTAGTCTTTTGATTCTGGGCCATAGTATGTGAATAAGAGGATTTTCAAGCATTTTCTGAAGTCTTGCAATAGTTGAATGCCTCTTATTTGTGGAAGAAGTGAATTCCATATTGCAGGTGCATATAGCGAAAAGGCCCTGTTATTGGTTTGTTGGCTACACTTTGTCCTTTCTATTGGTATGCTTAGTGCGTTAGACATGCTCTGTCTTGTGGATCTATCGCAGCTGCGGATTGAGATTAAGGCATGCAAATTAAGAGCTGAGCTGTTGTGAATGATTTTGTGTGTGGCGATAAGGACCTTGTATTTGATTCTTTGTGATTTGGACAGCCAGTGAAGTTTTTGAGGAGTAGTTTGATGTGGGATTGACAAGTTTGTCCCAGGATAATCCTTGAAAGGGTATTCTGTGCTAGCTGCAGCAGGTATAGTGAGCTGTTTGGAATGTCTTGATATATTGAGTTGCTGTAATCGAGCAGTGGTGGTATAATGGCTTGACATACAGACCAGAAGTCGGATGGTGAGAGGAGTAGGCGTAGGTTCTCTTATTCGTAACTTGTAGTATATTGCAGTTGTGTGGTTTATGTGTGGAAGGAGAGTGAGCTGTTGGTCCAGTGTTACGCCACGGTACTTAATCTCAGACTTGACTTTTGATTTGTATGTTGTCCAGTGTCATTGGTGGTGGTGGTATAAAGTTCTGGTTTCTTGTGATGTGTAGTAGTTATGTTTTGTTATGGTTTATGCTTAAGTTGTGTGCCTGGAGCCATTTCGACATTGCTATGAAGTAATAGTTGAGTTTTGTGTAATCGGGGGCTTTCGTAGTGAATGGGGTAAAGAGCATGATATCATCTGCATAAATTAAGCAACATATGCCAAAGCTTTTGATCACATTACATATTGGCTGCAAATAGATGTTGAAAAGGATATAAGAAAGCGCTGATCCCTGTGGTACACTCTGAGGAAGAAAGGGAGGTATGTGCTTGAACCTATTTTTGTTCGTTGAATGCAATTGGAAAGATAGGAGTGGAACCATTTTAAGTTGGTACCTCTTATTCTGATTTGCTGTAGCCTGTATAGGAGTAGCTGGTGAGAGACAGAAAAATTAACACAAGAATTCATACTACTTTTCATAGATATCTCCGCTGCATTTAATTCAGTCTATGATTAAGGTATTGATGAAATAGGTGAAGTGTGTTTCAATTCTGTGATTGGGTCTGCATTCATGCTGTTGGGGTCTAATGGTGCATATTCATACAGATATTCCTAAAGCTGTGATTGAACTGCCTTTTCATTGATCTTTGCTATATAGGGGATACTGCATATGGGTCTGTAAAATGTTGGATCCGAGGATAGGTTTCTCGAGTATAGGTTGTATGGAGGATTTTGAAGTCAGGTGATAGATTTCCATGTTTTAAGGAGTCGTTGATCATGGTGAGTATGAAGAGTAAGAGATTGTTTGTTTGTTTCTTGCTGCTTTGATCCAAGTTTAAGTTTAATTACATTTGATATACCACTCAGGCCAAAGCATCAGAGCGGTTTACAATATTGCATAAATGTTAAAGAAAATATGAGAAGAATGCCATTTATAAGATAGGACAGAATAAAAAATACAGTGATAGTTAAAAGAATAGAGGAGCCAAGAGGTAAGGCTCCGTATAGCATCCGGAGAGGTAGATATCATACCACCAGGTGTTTAAGCGGCTGCCTATTGTCCACGTCTCATGGTACTTCATAACATGCTTGTCACAGATTCATGCCAGGCACGGGCACGCCGCTGGAATGGCTGCTTTTAAACCGTTGCTGCCTGGATGTAATTGGCTCCCACTCACAGCTTCTAATGCTGGCTTCACCCCTCCGCTGCTCCGATCGCCGCGGCAAGTAGAACCAATATAGCAGCAGTTTACTCGGTCCCGCACAGTTCTACGCCTAAGGGCCATGCCAAAGGGCCCTCTGGCGAGGCCTGCAAGGCGTGGGTGTGCTGGTAGAGTGGCGGTTTTAAAGCCATTGCTCTGCTGATGTGATTGGCAGGCTCTGAGGGGTGAGGTGGAGCTCCTGCTCACAACCTCTGATGCCGGCTGCTGCTCCCCCCGTTTCTGTGCGTGCCGGTGGAGTGGAGAAGGGACACACTGGAGAAGGGTCCAGAGGGGAGGTGGTGGTATTCAGAGTGGATATAATATTATCTAGTTTGGTGCTGATGGGATTGAATGAAGTCCATTGGTTTATGCTTCAATGCTGAGAGACTGTTTCGTCTGTCTATTTCACTGTCTGCTGTGTCTTTATTCTTTGCTTGTAGGTGAAGTGCCATGAAGTGTGGGCTGAGTGTTTTATCTTTAGGTTTTGTGTTAGGGTTCTTCGTGAGGGAGTTAGCTATATCGAATAACTCTCTTGGTTTGAGTGATTTTTTTTAATTTTTTTTTTTATGAGGTTTGAGTAGTATTCATTTTTCCTTATCATTCCTCCAGTTTAGTCCTCCACCTCTGGGTAGTGCACCTCCTGCAGCTTGGAGACTGGACCAATCAAAATCCTCACATCACTGGATGTAGCGTACTGGAATTCCCCATCAGCCCCCAGTGTGTCCAGTCTCCATGTAGCAGGAGGACGTAGTGAGCCTAGGTGCTGGGCTCACTGGAGAAACTAATAAGGAGCAGGCTAGTTAGAATATATTACAATAGAGTTCTTACTATTTGGGATTTTTTTTTTTTTTATTTAAGGTCTTTTAGCCATATACAATAACCAAATCAGAAAAAGATAAATCACTACTGTAATACATACAAGAAAACTTGAACAAAGAAAGAGTAAACACAACAGAATGCAATGCAAACAGATATCACAGTCCACATCATGAGAGCTGACCATTGATAATTAACAAGAAACATAATATGGAAACCAGGTCAATTGACCATACCTTAGGAGGAAGTAACTACACTATGAGACCCAGATGAACCTTGTTTATCCAGCAAAAACCTTTCCAAATGTGTAATCTCAAGAAATACAAAAGAAACGCCTTCATAAGATATTAGGCACTTACAGGGAAATTTTAGAAAAAATGTAGCACCCAGAGCCAAAACACGCGACTTTAAAGATAAAAACTGTCGGCGACGCATCTGAGTGCTACGAGAAACATCTGGAAAAATATTAATTTTTTGTCCACAAAATACAGCTGACTTCACTTTAAAAAAAGCCCTCAAAATACGCTGTTTAACCAAAATTGATGGTAAAGTGACCAGCAAAGTGGACCGGGTATTAATAGTATCTGTGGAGTCCTCTAGAAAATTAGTGAGATTTGCAACATTGGGAATAAGTTCATCTAATTCACCTTCTATGGGGTTAACCCTTTTAGTGCCAGAAGGAATGTAATATATCTGCAAAACATCAATAACGTCGGATATAGCTAGTATTTCTTTAACATACTTATCAAAAAGAATTTTTGGTGTTAAAAGAGAGGTACAAGGAAAATTCAGAAATCTTAAATTACAAATTCGCATAGAGTTCTCAAGCGCCTCAATCTTTGAATGAAAAACCAGAGAATCCTTAATTCCCATCACATTTGTAGCTTGTATAGATTGCACTTGAGACTCTAATTTAACCACTGCTTTATCCATTAAAGACAGTTTCTCATCAAGTTGCTGAACAGCTGTTACAGCTTCCTGTGAGAAACGAGTGAATGAAGTAATAACCGTAGACACTTTAGAATCTATGCACTTCAGTGCCCCCCACAAATCTTTCATAGTAATTTCAGATTCAGAAGGAAGGGCTGGAAGCTCAAAAGCAGTATCCAGTACTGCCGTCTGAATAGGAACAGGCATTGTAACTACAATCTTATCTCTCTCTAAAACTTCTAAGGAACCTCCCACATTAGACACTGCTGCAACAACAGGACAAGGAGGGGGAGATCTCCCCCCGGGGCTCAAGGATGCCCCCTCAGGAGAGGACTGCGCAAGGGGGAGGGGGGCAAAATGCTTGTCCAATGGGCCGGCCGGTTTCGATACACCGGTATCAGCCGATTGGGTTTTACCAGGTGGTTTAGCCTTTCTCTTACCCATAACTCACAAGAAAATACAATCAAAAGGGAAGAGCTTAAAACTCTCTCACCAAGCTGCAACTAGATGTTAACCACCTATACCATCAGATAACGTCGAGACGGCGTCGAAGGGGCGTCTAAGGGGCAGAACCTGCCCCTTTAGACACGCCCCTTATATAAACGCCCCACGGCCACGCTCCACGGTCGCGGAGGGGAACTACCCACAATTTATACAGAGAGGAAAAACAAAGTAGGACCCCTTAAAGCAACAGGCTGTCCCCGGAGTGCCAGATGGTCCGGCAGCACGGCAGAGGGGAAGAGCAGTCACAGCACTCCTCCAACCTCGGCAAGGCACACACTCCTCCAACTCGCTCCAGGAATCAGCTCTGCGGCAGAATAACACCGGGGGAAATTTAAAGAGCTCCAGGCCCCCTCAAGCAGCAGGCTGTCCCCGGAGTGCCAGATGGTCCGGCAGCACGGCAGAGGGGAAGAGCAGTCACAGCACTCCTCCAACCTCGGCAAGGCACACACTCCTCCAACTCGCTCCAGGAATCAGCTCTGCTATTTGTTTTGGATGCTATATTTTAATTTGTTTGGTTTAGCTCAAATTATTTTAAATTTCCCTTTGACAATTAGGTCCTGCCTCTTTTTTTTTTTTTTTTTTTAAAAGGGGGTAAACAAGGGTGAACGGAGAGAAGTGTTTTCCTTATGGGGGGGGATTCTTTCCCTGCCAAGCCATGCTTAAATACCTGACTATTTAGTTGGGATCTCTTTTCCCCTTGACGGCACGGGGTAGAGCTCCTGACGCGGCTCACAGTCAGTTCAAGCTGCAGCCACCAGCATCGAGGGATCCTCTTGTTGCCTGTAGCAGTGTTCTCGGCAGCCCTGATTTTACTGTGATCGAGGCATGGCTTTTCAAAGTTGAGCCGGGTCGGTTGATTGCAGCCGCTTTGGAGCATGGGTGGCCCAGGAAAGGTAGGTCAATTGCTGGTTCGAGGTGGGCCTCCCTGCACGGTGCGCCAAAACGCTGTGAGGAAACCACGGCCATTTTCAGCACGCGGTTTCTTCGTGGCGGCAGCGCTGATCTCCGGAGCAGAGAGTTCCTCCAGATTGACTTCAGCGGTTTCAAAGACAAGATACTTTATTTTGGAGGTTTTTAGCTAGTTTGATTACTCTTTCTTATTTTTTTTATGGTGAATTTTGATTTTTTTGGTTAGTTTTCTTTTATTTTGGACTTCTGTCTCTCGGGGCATGATTGGGGCAGCTTTCATTTAGTTAATAGGACATTTAGAGCAGCATGACTTCCTGAGGGGAGTGTATTAAAAAAAAGAGCCTCACCTTCGTGGTTAGTTCATAGCGCCTGCAGACACTAGTTTCATTCTATGACAGTCAATTCATGTCTGCGAGGTCGCAGTGTATAATTTGTGGCACCTGTAGGCGCACGAGCGCAGAGACAGACATCTGTCAGGGCTGTGCATCAGTGTCCATCAATGTTAAACAACAAATGGAGAGCGCCTTGGCTCCCGTTCCTCCGGAAACAGTTCCGGGGACGGAAAGTGAAGCTTGGATAGCGGATCCTACCGTGCCGGCTTCCGAGGAGGCAGCAGGTAACCCGAGTGTGAGTGCGGATCATGGATTCCCTACGCAGATGGGGGAATTTTGTCCAGATTTCGTATTACTGATGCATCAGGCATTCTGTCGTAGAAGGCAAGGTCAGCTGCAGGGGTCTTTGCCTATCCCTTCCTCTAGTACGTGCTTGACTAGCAGAGCGTGAAAGTTTAGTTTCAAGGGCGGCTAAGAGACCGCTTTTGTCAGAGCCCTCTCCCTCCGAAGCGGGATGGCAAGAGGGGGATGAGGCAGAGTTCGATATGGATGCAGATTTGGATGATTTAGAGGAGGGAGAGATTCCTGAGCCTGAGGACCAAGCTAGAATCATTCGAGTGTTTCGGAAGGATGAGTTGACGGCTCTTATTACTGAGGCCTTGCAGACTCTTGGGCTATCTTCCGAGCAGCTGGTTGATGACAAGGATGCTGCAGATCCGTTTAGCGCACCGCCTGGATAATGGGAAGTGGTGTTCCCGATCCATAAGGTAATAGACCAGATGATTCAGAACGAGTGGGATCATTCTGAAGCGGGACTAAAGTGGTTGAGGATTATGAACAAGCTATATCCCCTGGCAGATAAGGACAAGGAGAGATTCTGTTCCCCGAAAATTGATGCGGCGGTTTCGGCGGTCACTAAGAAGACCACAATTCTGGTAGAAGGCAGCGCGGCCCTAAAAGAGGCGCAAGATAGAAAGATGGGTGGTTTGATAAAGCAATCCTTCGAAGCCGATGCGATTTCTTTGCAGGCCTCCATCTGTGGAGCTTGGGTGGCCAGAGCCTGTCTCCGCTGGGTACAACACCTTAAACAGTCGGCGTCTTTTGGTCCAGACAAGGTGAGAGAGCTCCACCGCTTGGAATCAGGATCGGCGTATTTTGGCAGATGTGCACTACGACCTGATTAGAGCCTTATCTAATAGTATGGCTTCACTGGTAGCGGCGCGGAAGTCCCTTTGGCTAAAGAGTTGGCCGAAAGGTCCTCTAAATCACGGCTCGGCAAACTCCCGTTCAAGGGAAAGCTGTTGTTCAGTGAGGATTTAGATAAGTTAGTTAAGGAGTTATGGGAGTCCAAGGGAGGCAGACCTCCGGAGGATAAACCCAAATAGGGAAGGTCGTCTTCGTCCTTTCGGGGGCAGGTTAGAGACTTTCGGAGATTTCGGTCACCCCGTTTTGCGAGTTCTCAGAGGAAGATTTGCGTCTCGAGCCCAAGGGTTCCGTGGGTTCCGGGGGGCAAGTAGAGGGTTCGTAGTGGCGTCCACTGGGACTGCTCGGAAGCCACAATGAATGGTTGCGGGTCCCGGCAGAAAGGGAACCGATCGGAGGTCGCCTTTGGGGTTTCCTTCCTGCCTGGATCCACATAACGTCCGATCAGTGGGTGTTGGAGATCATTTGCGACGGTTATGCTCTAGATCTGGCAAGGCCGGTACTGGACTCATTCATGCATTCTCCTTGCAGAGGTCCGCAGAAGGCTTTGCAGGTGCGTCAGACTTTGAACCATCTCTTACAGCTAGGAGCCGTCGCTCTGGTGCCACCAGCAGAATATGGCATGGGTCGGTACTCTATTTATTTCATGGTGCCAAAGAAGGACGGGTCTCTTCGCCCTATTCTAGACCTCAAAGGAGTAAATCGTTGTCTCCGCATACTGCATTTTCGCATGGAAACTCTGCGGTCCATCAGGGAGAGTTTCTCACGTCTCTCGATCTCACGGAAGCATATCTCCATGTCCTGATCAGGGCATCGCATCAAACGTTTCTGCGTTTCGCCCTGCCTTGGGGCCATTACCAGTTTCAAGCACTGCCTTTTGGACTGCCGATGGCTCCACGCGCCTTCACCAAAATAATGGTAGTGGTGGCGGCGGCGCTGAGGAAGGAGGGTGTCTTGGTACACCCGTACCTCGACGATTGGCTGATTGGAGCAAAGTCCCAAGCGGAGAGCGAAAAGGCCACGAAAAAGGTAGTAGCCTTATTTCAGAGCCTACGCTGGGTGGTCAATCCGTTCAAAAGCCGCCTGGCCCCGACTCAGGTTCTCGAGTATTTGGGGGTGCAGTTCGATACTCGGAAAGGCTTGGTGTTTCTGACAGAGAGGAGAGCCCAGGCTCTCCGGAGACTGGTGCAAGCATTCAGGAAACTTGCAGCACCAACGGCATGGAAGTACCTTCAGGTGTTGGGGACAATGGCGGTGACGCTGGAGATGGTCCCTTGGGCCAGATTTCATATGAGACCGTTGCGACGGGCCTTGCTTCGTCGTTGGTCCAACCAGTCCGAGGCGTTGAGCAAACGGCTTCCTTGCCCTCTGCAGGTCCAGCAGGCTCTGCGGTGGTGGATTCTCCCTGCGTCCTTACGAGCGGGGATGCCTTTGGAGCAGCCGACGTGGCTTCCGCTGTTAACAGATGCCAGCCTCGCAGGCTTGGGAGCTCATTGCGGGGTAGACTTTGCGCAGGGACGGTGGTCGAAGGAGGAGAGTGGCTGGTCGATCAACTGTCTGGAGCTGAGAGCGGTATTTCTAGCCCTCCAAAGATTCGAAGCCCAAGTTACGCGACAGGCTGTACGAGTGCTGTTGGACAATGCCGCGGCTGTGGCATACATAAATCGACAGGGCGGCACAGGGAGCGCAGCTATGGAGGAGGAGTCCGAGAGGCTGTTCACCTGGATAGAGCCGTGCTTACAGACAATATCGGCGGCACACATTGCTGGAAAAGACAATGTGATGGCGGATTTTCTCAGCAGGGTTCAAGTGGATGCAGGGGAATGGGAGTTACATCCCGATGTGTTCGCACAGTTGGCCCTCAGGTGGGGGGCGCCGGTTATGGACTTGATGGCCACCTGCTAGTCCGCAAAAGCAAGTCGGTTTTTCAGCAGACGACAGGAACCCATGTCAGAAGGAATCAACGCCTTGATACAGCCGTGGCCGGTGGTGGGTCTCCTCTATGTATTTCTGCCATGGGCACTCATCGGACGTGTGATTTCAACGTATCGAAGCTCACCGGGGGAGGGTGCTACTTGTGGGGCCGGATTGGCCCAGGCGTCCTTGGTATGTCGACCTGATAAGGTTGCTAGATGGAGACCCGTGGCGCCTTCCGTTGACGCCATAACTCCTGTTGCAGGGTCCACTTCTGATGCCGCAGGTGGATCGATTCTCGCTTACGGCTTGGCCATTGAAAGGGCGAGGCTAAGAAAGAGAGGCTATTCCAGATCAGTCATGGCAACCCTACTTCAAGTGCGGAAACGGTCGACTTCGCTGGCCTATCTTTATTCGTCTTTATCTTTATTCGTAAGGCTTGATAGACCGCCCAAGCCGTAGCGTCAGGGCGGTGTACAATACAAAAAATCATGGCTACTGAGAAATAAAGTTGGAAAAGAACGCCAATAACAGGACAGAGGACAGAGAGGTGCAGAAAGAAGGTAGAGAACAAAGGAGTTCCATACAGTGGAAAGGAGGGAAAGGGACGGGAGAGATGGCGAGGAAGGGTTGGTCAAAACAGAAAAGAAAATACTTGCAGAAAAGCTACGGAGGGTGGGGGGGCGCAGCGAGTCTGGCGGATCTTTGAGGACTGGTGTTCTAGGCATCAGGTCCGTGCTTCCATGGCGTCAGTACCGGTGGTGGTGAGTTTTTTATAGGAGGGCTTCGACAAGGGGCTGGCCGCCAGTTCCTTGAGAGTGCAGTTAGTGGCCTTGGCCTGCTATAGAGGTAAAGTACACGGCATGGCACTTGGAGCTCACGGAGATGTAGTACGTTTTCTCAAGGCGGTTACTAGACTGCGCACTGCACGTCGGATTTCCATTCTGCCGTGGGACCTCAACTTGGTTTTGAGGGCGCTGGGAAAGGCCCTGTTTGAGCCCTTAAGCCAAGCCTCGGTTAAAGATTTGACTCTTAAAGCGGTGTTTTTGGTGGCTATTTGTTCAGCTAGGCGCATTTCCGAATTACAAGCTCTTTCGTGTAGAGAACCATTTGTATGCTTTTTCAGAGAGAAAGTGGTTCTTCGGCCGGTGCCCTCTTTCTTACTGAAAGTGTCTTCTCCTTTTCATGTGAATCAGACGGTATATCTGCCCGTTTTACGGTCGGAGGTAGGGCAAGTTTCAGATCGAGGTTTGAGTCAATTGGACTTAAAGAGGGTGTTACGTCGTCATTTGTCGGTCTCCGAGTCCTTTCGCAAGTCGGATCGTTTGTTCGTGTTTGGAGGTGCCAGGAAAGGGGAGGTAGCGGCGAAGGCTTTCATTTCCAGGTGGATTAAGGAGACTGTTGTCTCAGTTTACCTGTTGCAAGGACGCTCAGCTCCCGTAGGTCTCAGAGCGTACTCTACCAGAGTGCAGGCAGCTTCCTGGGCAGAACACAGTTTAGTTCCGCCAGTAGAAATTTGTAGGGCGGCAACCTGGTCGTCACTACATACTTTCAGTAAACACTACCGTCTGGATGTGTCGGCGGAGAAGGATGCCTGTTTCGGGTTGGCGGTGTTGCGTGCTGGCTGGCAGGGTCCCTCCCGTTAGTACTGCTCTGTTACATCCCAGAGGTGGAGAACTAAACTGGAGGAACGATAAGGGAATAGAATTTACACTTGCCTGGTAACTGTAGTTCCTTGAGTGACGACAGTTTAGTCCTCATTCCCGCCCTCAGATTCGAAGGGTAGCTCGGCACGCGTTTGGAAGTGAAAGGTGAAGTTGCAGGTGAGTTCTTCATCATGATGACCAGTTCTCATGTTCGGTCTTTCTGTTTGGGCTTGGCTCTTCTCCCTCTATCTGTTTTGTTTTGTTTTTTTTCCTGGCTCGGCAAGGGAGAAATCGCCCATGGGGAAATCTCACCCTTCCCTTTGGAAGGGGAAGTTCCTTGATTGTTAAGGGTTCAAATTATTTCAAATTGTTTCTAAAAAAAAAAAAAAAAAAAAAAAGAACTGTTAGTTACTTATTTGTTGCTCTTTTGAGTCTGCTTTGTCAATAGTTCACTGGGGGCTGATGGGGAATTCCAGTACGCTACATCCAGTGATGTGAGGATTTTGATTGGTCCAGTCTCCAAACTGCAGGAGGAGGTGCACTACCCAGAAGTGGAGGACTAAACTGTCGTCACTCAAGGAACTACAATTACCAGGTAAGTGTAATTTCTATTTGGCCTTGGTGGTAGTGATGTGGTATTTGCTTAGTTCTTGCATGTAGTTTGCCTGTTGTGTGTTTGTCCAGGTTGCGTCTCCACTTCCTTTCAAGTCTGTGTAGTACACTTTTGAGCTGCTTCAGCTCTGTTGAAAAGCCAGGGCGTTATTCTCTTGTGTTTGGAAGATTGGGTTGGTATGAGGGTTTGAGCAGTGTCTGCCATTGTTGAGTTTCCAAGTCTTTGGGGCTTGTTTACAAAGCCACGGCCCGATATTGGGCGGAAGCCGCTACCGCGACTTTGTAAACAAGCCCCTTTATAAGAGTATCTATGTCGTCAGAAGGCTTGAGGTCTTTCAGTTTGGGTGTGATTTTTGCAGGTGAAGTCTTGCACGTCCATTGATTAAAAACTTTCTTCTGGTGGGTTCTTTTTCTGTTCTTGTTGCCAGTCTGTCTTGGTGAGGTAGTGTGAATGCTATCAGGTGATGGTCTGACCATGGCACAGGTGAGATGTGTGGATCTGGTGTTTTCAAACCGTTGCTTGTTGTGTTTGGGACAAATATGTGAGGTCCAATTTGCCTCCTTTGGTGTGTGTGTGGGATTTTCGACGACTTGTGAGACTGTAGGTTGACCATAGCTTCTATGAATGCTGATGCTTGAGGTTTTAGTTATGGAGGCCAGGTTGAAATCAACCTCCAAGAGGAAAGTATTTTGTTTGGGAGAGTGTGTGCAGACGACATCCAGAATGTTTGTTTGATAACTCGTCGGGGTTGGGTGTGGGAGTTCTGTAGACTAGACAATGGTGTATTGCTTGTTTGAGATGGTTATGAGGTCCAGGTTATGTATAGATAAGGTGTCAAACATCAGGGAAGCTTAGTTGTTTGTTGGTAAGGATACATACTTCTCCGCCTCTCAGATGTCCTCGGGTAGTTGTGTGTATCCATATTTAGTTGGTTTAAGAGAACATTGTTTGTTTGTGCAAACCATGTTTCAGTTATCAGTATGACGTCTCTTTTGATCTACAATGTGGTCATGTATTTGCAGTTTGTTGCGAGCTGATCTGGCGTTGATTAAGGTGCATGTTATTTTTTTGGTGCTGTTTGAAGTTTTGCGGTGAGGTACTGCTGCTTATTAGTGGGATTCTGATGAGGATGTTTTATAGTTAACGGATCTTGGAGGTTGCCAGTGGCTCCATTTGCATGCTTGCCTTAGATGTCTTGGGTTGTATATTATGTGGACATTATTGTAACAGGAGTAAGGGGTTGCATTGCCTCTTGCGAAGGTGTGTAGTATGGCAAGGATGATGAGCCATATGATCCATTGGTTCATGGTTCCAGGGGTAAAGATCTGTTGCGGTCTTCTGTGTTTGAGCTGACTGGGTGTGCAGGATTCTCTGCTACTTTGTTTGGTGCAATGGCTCGCTGTGTTTGATCTCTGTTGAGTCAATTGTGGTAGAATTGGCTTCTTTCTGAGTGTTTGAAGAAAACACAGTTGTTTGGTTTTGTTGAATCATAGGTTGTGTGGAATTAGCCTGTTGCTTTACCTTGTGTTTCAGAAAATAATCTTGTTTGAAGCTACAACTTTGAACGCTCCGCAGTTGATGAAGGTGAAGCTGCAGCTGTCACTGTTTGGGAGATGCGGTTGATAGTTAAGGTTGTGTACTTGGTTGTAGCATTTGTGTAGCTGTTGTCCTCATCCACGGTCCCTGACAAAGGTGCGGGCCCACCAGGCGCTTTCAAAATGGAGCAGGCTGGTGTAGCTGCCAGGCTAATTGGCAGTCTCAGTGGGGAGCAGGGAGGAGTTTACCTCCTTGCTCCCTGCAGATCTCTTGATCGGTCCGGTGTAGCAGTGAAGAAGGCCGGTGGTGGGCGGACTGATCAGAGGTCTCAGTGGGGGGTGGGGGGGAGCTTATTTCTTTGCTCTCTGCAGGGTTTCCGATGGGTCCGGTGCGGCAGTGAAGAGGATTCAACCCATGCTCTTCATCCTCGCCAGTCAGGCTTCAGACCTGGTCACAGCACAAAAGCTGTCCTCATTGCTTAACAAAAATTGTGTCTCGCACAGCAGGGGTGATATTTCTCTTGCTATTTCACTAGATCTTTCTGCGGCCTTTTACTTAGTTGATCATTCCCTTTTACTTTCCCGCCTTCACGATTATGGGCTCTGTAGTACCCTTCTCTACTGGTTCTGGTCGTTTCTGTCTCTGTTCTTTTTCTGTATCGTATGGATCGTCCACCTTCTACTGTCCCTCTCATTTGTGGAGTTCCCCAGGGCTCTGTGTCAGCACCTCTTCTTTTCAATATTTTCTTGGCACCCCTTGCACTGATTATCCAACAATCTGGTATCTCCTCTTACTTTAACACTGACTACATTATTCTACTCCGCCATACCAGCTCTCAGTCCCCTCACCTAGCCCTCATGAACTGTTTTTTTTTTTTTTTTTTTTTTAATCAGATATCTCTACATGGCTGTCTATGAATCATCTTCATCTTAACACTTCTAAATGTGCTGCTGTCTGGTTTACATTCCACACATCATGCCCCACATTCACTCCTCAGATTGCTTGCACTCCCGTTGCTCTTGTCTAGTCCCTCAGGTATCTCAGGGTCTGTCTTGACTCTTCTCTCTCCTTTCACGACCAGCTGTCATCTCTGGTTCAGCGCTCCTTTTTTCTTCCTTGGCCAGATTTTGTCCTTTTCTCGCAGTACCCTCCCTCATGACTCTTATTCTCTCATGGTTACCTCTAGGCTTGTTATTGTAATGTCACACTTGCTGTTCTTCCTCGATATCAGCTTCACCGCCTTTAACTCTTACAGAACACCGCTGCACGTATACTTGCACGTTCTTCCTGGTGCGACCATATCACCCCTCTTCTTATTCACCCTCACTGGCTCCCTCTCAAATACCATGTTGAATACAAAATTCTTATCCTAATCCACAAAACTGTCTACACTGGCACGCCACAGTATCTCTCAAACTTTCTACAGTTCCATACCCCTCACCACCTTAATAGGTCATTTCATGTTCTATGTAATAAGTTATAAAGTAATAAGTTATAATGTTAAATGTTCTATGTAAAACAAACGCTGCTTTGTTAACTGTTGTTAATTGTACACCGCAACTGATCGATGGAAGATGCGGTATATAAATAAGTGTTAAATAAATAAATAAAATTTCATGTCAACCGTCTCGTGCTTCCCTCAGTCTCCCATGCACATCTGGAGCAAATTCGAAACTCTGCATTCTGTTTCCTGGGCCCCGCACTGTGGAACTCTCTGCCTCCCTCCTTGCATTCTGAAACTTCATTCTCCAAGTTCAAGGCAATGTTAAAAACTTGCTTATTCCACCTCGCTTTTGACCTCCCCTTCTCCAACTCTCAGCAGGATAGCTCTCATCCTTCTGTCCCTTGCTCTCTGATCTGGTGTGTCTCTCTCCTGCTTCAACTGTCCTTTTCCTTCTTCTGTCCTGTCAGAGGTTTTGGTGTTCCCTTTCAAATTTTCTAACAGCCGCCTGTTTTTATTATTGAAAACTGCTCTGATGACGGGGCCGCCTGAGCGTTATATGAAATGATAGATAAAGATAAAGGTGGCATACACCAGTAGTGAAAGATGTTATCTCCAGGAACAAGCAGGAATGAGTCTTCACATAAGGGTACATCGGTACCGACGGAGCCTGCGCGGGAACGCTCCCCAGTGTCCAATCAGAAAGCTTTTGGGAGCATCCCACAGCACCTGCGTGCTGCCTTTCCAACTGTCTCTTCTCAGTTGTTCTTTTTCCGCGGAGCCAGCAGGTCGTGTTCCTGTCACCGCAGAAGAATTTCCTTATTTTTTTCTTTATTTCTTTTCGGTACGCATCTGCCTTACTCGACGCTATACCGGTACCGCCGGTTCTTATTTCTTTCTTAAAAAAAAAAAAAAGACCACCTATTTTTCCTTCATGTGTACTTCAGTTTAAGGCCCAAAACCTTTTTCCTTAAATATGGAAAAGCCTGCCTCAGGTTTTAAGAAGTGCACAAAATGTGGCGGTACTATATCCGTCACCGACACCCATGACTGGTGTCTCAAATGTTTAGGCCCTGACCATTCCATTAAAGATTGTGTGTCCTGTTCCATGATGTCTAAGAGAGGTCGACAGAACCGAGCTGCCAAGCTCAGTACCCTGTTTCCCTCTGATGCGGCTTCGGTGGCAGAGACGTCTTCAAGGGCTGCTTCTTCCTCACATGGATCTCAGGTAACTAAACATAAATCCAGCCGGTCCTCGAAGGGCAAATCTCCTTCTAAGCATCGAGATGCCTCTGGCCTTGCCCTCGAGGATCCTGCACCGGCAAAATTACCCCGGCGGGAGGCTTCGGCTTCTAAAGCATCATCATCGGGGTTCCAGGACGATCTAGATGGCGTGGCCTCAACAGATCTCCTGGTGCCATGCTCTGGGGTACCGGTGGCCTCCACTGGTACCGACTTCCAGGCATTGGCAGCATCGATGGATCAGAGGATTCTGTCCATGGAACGCAGTCTGGCGGCTTTCCTTGTGGCATCGACGCCCGTGGTACTGCAACAGAATACTCCGCAGGTACTGGCTCCGGTATTGCCATCGATACCGATCCCGGTACCGGTGGCATCGACATCGGCATCGGTGTCAGCCATGCCGGTACCCTGCCCTATGCAGCCTTCCGGTACCAATACCCCGGTACCGATGATTCCCGATACCGACCTCGGTCGGTACGGGTATCGGGCTTTGCAAGAGCATCCCGGCAGACGATACTTCGATTCCTCTGATGACTCTGAGGATTCTGAAGAGTCTGTCGATGCAGCGATGCTTCTTCCACAGGAGGAGTCCTCTCCTAAACGAAGGATGTCTCCTCCAGAAGACTTGTTTTTTCAGGACTTTATCAGAGAGGTGGCTCGGGGTCTCTCTATTACAGTAGCCCCAGAGTCAGAGCCTAGAGCTAAGGAGTTAGATATTCTACAATATCCTAAAACTCCTAAAGAGGCAGCTACCTTGCCTATTCATGAGATTCTGTATGATCTCATGTTAAGGGTGTGGGAAGCACCTCTAACCACCTCTCCTCATTCTCGCAGGTTGGACACCATGTATCGTGTCCCTCCTTGTCCTGGTTTCCATAAAACTCGGCTTCCTCACCACTCTATTGTGGTTGAGTCTGCAATGAAAAAGATTAGAAGTGCCAAGAGACATGCCTCTAATCCTCCGGGACGTGAATGTAGAACCCTGGATGCTTTTGGTAGAAGAATCTTCCAAGCTTCCATGCTTGCTGTGAGAATTAATTCTTATAGTCTCTACATGGGCATGTTCTTAAAAGAAGTCACTGACCATTTGCAAACTTTCAGTCCTTTTATGTCTGACAATAAAAGGCAAGAATTTTTCTCTGGGCTCAAACATGCCCAGGATATCTCCAAATTCTCCAACCGTGCAGCTTTCGATTCCTTTGAATGCGTAAGCAGAGCCTCAGCTATAGCTATAGGAGCACGTAGGATTGCTTGGCTTCAAGCATCTGATTTGGAGACCTGGGTCCAAGATGAATTGGGAAATATCCCTTGTACAGGTGAAAATCTGTTTGGCTTTTGCTTGCCAATCCTTACCAAACAATCAGATGGATGCTGAAAATTCTGCTTTGGATAAACTATCCAAATCTTCAGCTGTTCCTGCTAAGAAAAGGTTGTTCAAGAAAAACACCTTTTTCAAAAAAGGGAAGATCCTATCCTGCTTATAGTCGGAGAGCATCTTCTGCAGCTCAGTTCCCTTCCAAACGTCAGCAATCCTCCAAACAGACCAAGGCAAAGGCTGCGAGGCCTGCTCCAGCCCAGCAGTCTCAGCCCCCTCAGGGCCTTTGACTTTCTGCTAGAGAACTTAGCCTTCCTGGCTCTAGAAGGACCAGAGCCCTCCACCATTCCAGGAAGGCTATGTCACTTTGCTCCCAGATGGGGGCAAATCAAAGCAGAGCAGTGGACACTCTCCATCATAAGAGAGGGGTACAAACTTCATTTTTCCAGCTTGCCCCCTCTCACAAGAGTGCACCAGTTCAATTCTCTAACCTCCCTCCTCAACCTATTAGAGCAGGAGGTTGCCACTCTTCTAGCCCAAGGGGCAGTAGAGGAAGTGCCTTCTCAACAACAGGGCACAGGGTTCTACTTCCCCTATTTTCTTATCCCAAAGAAAACAGGGGGCTTCAGACCCCTTTTAGATCTCAGAGAATTGAACAGATTCCTAGTCAAAGAAAAATTCAAGATGGTTTCTCTAGGAACTCTGCTGCCATACCTTCAGAGTCAGGATTGGCTTTGTTCTCTAGATCTCAAGGATGCGTACACTCATGTTCTCATCCATCCAACTCACAGAAGGTTCCTTCGGTTCCTTTTCCAGGAGAAGCACTATCAATACAGAGTGCTCCCCTTTGGCCTGGCCTCTGCACCAAGGGTGTTCACGAAATGCATGGCAGTGGTTGCTGCTTTTCTGCGCACCCTGGGAATATTTGTCTTCCCCTACCTGGACGACTGGCTTATTCGACCTCCCACTCCGAGGCCAGGACTGCTCTAACCTGCACAATGCATATCCTTCAATACTTAGGGCTGGTAATAAACATCCCAAAATCCAATTTGATCCCTACTCAGTCCCTGGAGTTTATAGGGGCACTGCTGGATACCACAAAGGCAAGGGCCTTTCTTCCCCAGGCCCGTTGCCTTCACTTGATGCAGTTAGCTTCTCAAGCAGAGTTGAAACCCCTACTCACTGCTCGAGAGATGTTAGTTGCTAGGCCACATGGCTTCCACCGTTCATGTGGTACCATATGCTCGCCTTCACATGAGAGCAGGTCAGTGGACTTTATCCACCCAATGGACCCAGGCATTAGGCTGCCTGTCAGACAAAATAGCAAACACAAATCGCCTCATTTTGTCCCTCCAGTGGTGGAAGTCCCCTCTGAACCTCTTGCTGGAGTGTCCTTTTCAACAGCCTCTACCCCAGGCAACTCTTAAAACAGATGCTTTTCCAATGGGCTGGGGAGCTCATCTTCAGGACCTCTCCACCCAGGGCATCTGGTCCCCACAGGAGACTTGTCTCCACATCAATCTCTTGGAACTGAGAGCAATCTTTCTTGCTCTACGAGTTTTCCATACCCTGCTCAGCCACAAGACAGTCTTTGTCCACACGGACAATCAGGTAGCCATGTTCTACATAAACAAGCAGGGAGGAACTGGCTCTTTGTCGCTTTGCAACGAAGCTCTGCGACTGTGGGCCCTCGCCAGAGAGCATCACATTCATCTTCTGGCAGTCTATCTTCCAGGGGTTCAAAACTCTTGGGCAGACAGACTCAGTCGAGTACTGCTTCCACACGAGTGGTCCCTACATATGGACCAGGTGTCCAAAATTTTTCAAATTTGGGGAACCTCGGACATAGATCTCTTTGCAAGTCCGTGGAATGCCAAACTTCCCCGGTTCTGTTCCAGAACTCCGGCTCAGGCGGCTCAGGCAAGGGATGCTTTCCTCCTTCACTGGGGTCAAGACTAAAGTCAGTCATGTGTAAATATGTATATAAGTACCCTGTGTGAAGTCTTGACATCAATCAACTGTAAATCTGTAACCCTATATTTGCTGTGCACTACCTCCCCCTCCCTAATCGCAATGTATATATCTCTAATTACTGGCCCCCTCCCTAATCGCAATGTATATATCTCTAATTACTGGCCCCCTCCCTAATCGCAATGTATATATCCCTAATTACTGGCCCCCTCCCTAATCGCAATGTATATATCCCTAATTACTGGCCCGTACAGCCAACCTTACCATGTATAGCAACCGCTGCTGATCACTGGAAGCAGCGGGATACAAATGTACGCTAAATAAATAAATAAAGAAGACTTCCTGTATGCCTTTCCACCCATTCCCCTAATTCCCAAAACCCTGTTCAAGCTTCAGAGAGACAGAGGCCGCATGATTCTCATAGCTCCACATTGGCCACGGCAAGTGTGTACCCTCTGCTTCTACATCTCTCTCAAGCTCCCTCCCTAGAGTTAGGGTCTGCTCCAGACCTCCTCTCTCAGGAGGACGAAAAGTTGTGGCATCCCAATCCCCAGTCTCTGCATCTCAGGGCTTGGTTGCTGAAGGCCTAGATCTCCAGGATCTTCCTCTTTCTCAGCAAGTGAAAGATGTTCTTCAAGCTTCCAGAAAACCTTCCACTAGACGTTCTTACACCTTCAAGTGGAAAAGGTTTACCATCTGGTGTTCTGATAAGGGTCTTAACCCCCGTGCCGTACCTCTGGAATCGTTGCTGGAGTATCTCCTGTATCTGTTTAATGCAGGCCTTAAGACAAATTCAGTAAGAGTCCATCTGAGTGCTATTGCAGCTTCACTCAAGCCTCTAAATGGACAATCTGTTTCCTCTCATCCCCTTGTAGCAAGGTTCATGAGAGGCCTCCTTTTAACAAAGCCTCCCATTAGACCACCACCGGTGGCATGGGACTTAAATTTGGTTCTTGGTCAGCTTATGAAGCCGCCTTTTGAACCTTTAGCTACTACCTCCTTGAAATACCTTTCTTGGAAGGTTATCTTTCTCATTGCAATCACATCAGCACGCTGCATCAGTGAATTGCAAGCATTAGTAGCTAATCCACCTTATACAAGATTCCATCATGACAAGGTGGTCCTTAGGACTAATCCACATTTTATGCCTAAGGTGGTCTCGTCTTTTCACCTCAACCAAGAGGTCTACCTACCTGTCTTTTTTCCAGGACCTCATGCATCACCTGCAGAGAGGAATCTTCATACCCTGGACTGTAAAAGAGCTCTGGCTTTTTACTTGCAGAGGACACAGCAACATAGAAAGTCTTCCCAACTCTTTTGTTGCTTTTGATCCTTCTCATTTGGGACACCCAGTCTCCAAGAGAACTCTTTCCAACTGGATTGCCCAATGTATTTCTTTCGCCTATCAGAGCAAGAACATTTCTCTGGAGGGCCATGTCACAGTTCACAATGTGAGAGCCATGGCAGCCTCAATGGCTCATCTGAACTCTGTGTCTATCGACGACATCTGTCGAGCAGCCACTTGGGCCTCGGTTCATACCTTCACAGCCCATTACTGCTTAGACAAGGACTCCCGCCGGGATGCCTTGTTTGGTCAGGCTGTTTTCAAACACCTGTTCCATACTTAATCAACTCCTACCCACCATCCCTCAGGGGATGCCAGAGATCCAGGTGGGGAAGTGCAGCCCTGTCCCAGGGCCACACAACCTCTGGGCGCTCTCCCTGGCATCAAAAGCTAGGGAGTCCCCATATGTGAAGACTCATTCCTGCTTGTTCCTGGAGATAGCACAGTTACTTACCTGTAACAGGTGATCTCTGGGAACAGCAGGAATAAGTCTTCACAACCCACCCACCTCCCCTAGGAGTTGTCTCTCTCTCTCCTATCTCTCTTCCTTTCCCTCCCTCTCCCTCTTTGTCTCAGCTATAAAACTCAACTGAGGAGAGACAGTTGGAAAGGCGGGAAGGCAGCACGCAGGCGCTGTGGGATGCTCTCAAAAGCTTTCTGATTGGACGCTGGGGAGCGTTCCCACGCAGGCTCCGTCGGTAGCTACGTACCCATATGTGAAGACTTATTCCTGCTGTTCCCAGAGATCACCTGTTAAAGGTAAGTAACACTGCTTTTAGCTTTTGTACATTTGGCTTAATTTATATATAATTAGAGGGGGTATACGTGTCTGGATACTTCTAACATTGTATGTATTTACATTTTGGCAGTGTGTTTGGGTGAGTGTGGTGTGGTGGGGCTGAAATCTCATGGTGGGAGGAAATGAAATTAGGATATTAAAAAAAATATATATGATTTTCTTCCTTTTATGAAATAGTCTGGGCTTACACTTACTCTGAAATTTCAGGGGAGCCAAATAAAAGCTGCTTTTTTAAGGTGAATAAATCAGCCTTTGGAAATGGTAGAAGAGTTGGCGAGAAGCTTGTTAATGAAGAGAATTGATGGTCTCTGTCTTATACCTGCTGAAAATGTCTTTATTTGGAATCTTGTAAATAACCTTTCTGGTGGTTTTTCTGGTTTTTTTTGCCATTAAATAGTTATGTAATTTTTACTGATTTTTTTCTGTATATATAAAACAGAATTGAACAGTCTGAAAACAAGTCCAAATCCCCCTCTTGAGTGAAAGAGGCAAAAAAAGACCAAGACCCATGCAAACATATTAATAATTTTCTTTTTCTTTATCTTTATTTCTTTTGTTTTCTATAGAGAAACTAGCAAACCAATATATAATACACCACCTAAACTCTACCCTTCCCCCATTGCACATTAAACAAAGTTGCAGAGAAGGCAATCGTAACCTGACGCCACCTTCCCTCTCCCCCTTCATATCATTAAACCTACCTCTGTTGCAGCCAAGCCCAAAACTTATGACACCTTATGCCATACTACTTTGTAGCGTTCCCTCTTCTCTTGCTTGAAGGTGGTCAGTTTAGTCAAACTATACATAGAGTTCATCCTTTTCTCTATGAAGCCCACTGGGCCTGGCAAAAATAGGCTGCAGCTAATTTCGTACCATCTCACCCTGAATCGCAACTAAACAGTACTTCATAAATTCCTGATTCTCCTCTTCAGGAGAATTGTAGGGTTTTGGGGTATTTTCTAAACACCCTGAATAGGGGTGAAATATCTTTTTCCACAGCTACATACCTTTGTGTCAACTTTATTGGCACCTTTGCTGTTCAGCCACTTAATGCCCCCCCCCCCCCCACAAAAAAAAAAGTGATCAGTGAAATGGCTTTGGACTTTATATCCATATATATTTGACACATAAAAGAATCAAATAAAACAAGACCAATTTAAAAAGGAAATAGTATAAAAACTGGGACATTGCCTGGACATGATTATTAAAGGTGGGTAACCAGAGCAGAAGCAAAGTTACAAAAAGTGATAATTATGTAAGCCAAAAATAATTTTTGTCGCACCATTTGTACACAGTGGAGATTACTCCATTTTCTACAAATTTTCCATTTTAATCATGACAAAAACAGCAAATTTAAAAACTTAATGCTATGCACTTATTTGTTGTAGGTAAACGGCAAGCACTATTGCAGGCAAACGTCAATACAAATAGAGAACTTGAAGTATACTGCAGGGATACTATGGTGACTAAATTGAATATTCAGACTTCAACTTCAATTTGTCGACGAAGCAGCCCGTTTCCAACCACCTGACTCAGTGGTTCGGAATCAGAACAAATTTATACCAAAAGGGTCCCAGCAACGAAAGAATGCTCCAGCCAAAGATTTCTGCCATGCTACTTTAAAGCACTTGAATGAATGCTCTTCCTTATTGTTCCTCCAGTTTAGTCCTCCACCTCTGGGTTGTGTACCTCCTCCTGCAGCTTGGAGACTGGGCATATCAAAATCTTGACATCACTGGATGTAGCCTGCTGGTCTCTCCCATCAGCCCCAGTGTGTCCATGCAGCAGGAGGACATAGTGAGCCTAGGTCTGGACTCACTTGAGGAACACATAAGGATCTGTTAGGGTAGCTTAGTATTAGATGTAGGTGGATTGGGTTTAATTTCTCATTTTCCTTGCTAAAGTTACTAAATTTGGCTCTGTAGCTTTATTTAAAAAAAAAAAAAAAAAAAAAGGAAGAAGCATCGTTGCTTGCACCAGTCCCGGTCTGCGCCTCTCTTTATGGTGAGCCTTTCTGTACAAGTTCACTATCAGATCTCCTTGCCTGTACGGAGGAGAGCTCTGTAGCAGGCACCCTCATCCCAACATTCCCCGCGGAGGCAGTGCTACGGTTGAGGCTGTGCAGGGGGTGAGATTTTCGCCGGTGTCTCCCCTGCTCTATCCCGAGCTGAGTGGGACCACGCGGGCTGCATTTCCCGCTCCGGAGAAGGCAGTACAGCGAGTCTTCTGATGGGGGTAAGACTGTTTTAAACATCTTGTCAGGAAGATCAGACCAAGTAATATGAGGTCACTTTTCAGAGCTAGATATACTACAAAGTAACTACAAGTTCCTGTTCGGTAATCCAGTTTAGTCTTCCACATCGGGTAGTGCCCCTCCTCCTGCAGCCTGGAGACTGGACCAATCAAGTCTTCTGTAGTATATATGCAGACGGAGCTCCCAGAAGCCCCCAGTGTGTCCAGTCTCCTTGCAGCTTGCAGACTTCTGTGCCCTTGCTGGGCACACTAAGTGACACTTGAAGGAGCAACACTAGTTAGTTAGTTCTTTTGGGGTTTTATTTTGGGTCCTTTATTTACCATTTCTTTACTAGGTAGCTGTATCTTTAAAAGATCAGTATGTATCTTTGCCACAGGGGATATCCTGGGGGCAGCCAGACCTGCATTGGGCTCCTGCCTTCCTGCCTGGGAATATCTGAAACCTGGGTTGAGCTCTCCCCAAGACTGTTCGGGGAAGAGCCATACCTGCTACAGCATTGCCTGTCACTTGGAGGAGTTGGCTGAGTTCCTTGCTGTTCCCTGAGCTGGTAGGAGTTTTTCTTTTCAGCTCTGTTGTTTTTTGCATTGTCAGAGGCTCTGTCGGCTCCCCTGGCTTCCGAATTGCACTTTTTCCTGATTTTTTTCGCTTGCCCTGTATTAGAGGGTCGTTTTCTTTCTTTTCCTTATTATTTGGTTACCTTTGGATTTTCGCGCCTTTTTTTATTGTGTGTGAAAAAGTGCGGCGGCCATTTTGGATTTCTAAAGTGTGCTTTTTAAGGGCACTTTTTAACACTGGTGCACGGGTTCCCCTGGCATTTTTGGGGTTTATTTTGCTGGCGATTTTGCTCAGGGCACCCCTAGGATTCTGGGGAGTATTTTGTTTTCTGTAAAAAAAAAACAAAAACAAAAAAAAAAACGTTTTAAGTTTAAAGCTGTACTGATTTGAATATGGTTAGTCCCTTTGCTGTGGGCTTCCCTGTTCCTGTTTCTTTCTTTCCCCCTGGAAGCAGGTTGCCTTAGCATGGCTGCCAAACCTCAATGTGTAATTTGTGGGTCCCGCAGAGGTACAATGACTGACTCTGGCATCTGCAACAGCTGTGCTGCAGTTTCTTCAGAACTAGAATGTCTTCTCCCACTGCTGTTTGCAGCTCTGTGGTAACTCGATTGATTTTTCTTGATTCTTCAGCGATTTTAGGCATTTCTCTCATGCCTGCAACCCTCCCACCTTCTTCTGTGACTTTTTAAGTTGATTCCTTAGCTTTTGGGGATTTTAATTCACTCTTTTGGTGTTTTATTTTTGCTGGTGGCCATTTTGAATAGCTAATGAGCCTCGGTTTTTGGCGGGAAGCCAGATTACTTATCTGCTGGCTTCTAAAAGCTATATTGTTGTTTCAGTTTTTTTCCACAACACTTGCTAGATGTCAGTTGTGCAGAGGTTACTTTTTTCTCTGCCTATGTATGAACATAATGGATAAAAAGTACAGAAGGCATGGATAGAGAACAGTATGCAATTCAGAGCCACGGTACAATGCTGAGTCACTGACGAAGGGTGCAGGACTCATGGGTTACACTCCCCACTGTGCCAAACAAAGAAGGCTGGCTGAGGCATTACCTATTATGGGGAATATTGTTAAATGCCTGTTCCTGCGGGACGCAGTGATTTGTTTTTAGTTCTCCCTGTGCCTTATTCAGGTTTACGCTGCATAGGCTGTCAGAAGAAACACAGGGACCTCAGGCATCAGCTATGCTCTTCCCCCAGCATCTTGCTTCCCCTGAGGAACTTGGGAACTCCAGAGCTTGGCTTCGGGGCTTTACGCTGCACTGAGTCTTTACCACGAGAGTTTGGATACCTCCAGGAAGTTCAGGTATCATTTTCTGTAAGAAAACTGTGAGTACTCTGTTTTTGTTTTTTCTTCCTTGCTTCAGCTGCTCTGGGATGCTTTCAGCTGTATCCGGACCGGCTGCCCCTGAGTTTGGAAGTGCCTACTTTGACTTTTTAGTCCACAAACTGCAGCCGGGTTACTTTGTATGTCCTACTGATTATTGTACCTGTCTTATTCAATATACCATTTGGTTAAGGTTTAAGTCAGGGTTTTGGATCCTGACTGTTTTGGGCTCGGCCTAATTAAGCATGCTCACTGTAAATTTCCTATGGCTGGATTGAGCTTCTACATCCCTCCCCAGAATCACCTTTCAGCCCCTACCTTGGAGGTCTGAATGGCTGCGGAGGGATCCCACTCTAATTTCCCTACTTTCAGTCACTGTAATTGCCTTACCCTGACCTTGAAAGTTTCTCTATGCCAGCACAGTGAATGACTGACAGTTTTTCGGTGCCAGCGGCTGTTTTGTTTTTCTCTTCAGTGTTTCTTTTTAGAGGAAACAGCTCTAAACAGCGGTTTCCACACACTTAATCATGCTGTGGAGGCACGTGGAGTTTCAAAATCCTTTTCTTAAACAGTCTTGGGTTTCCCTGAGCCTTCCTTGCTTTTTGTTTTAAATGCAAAAAAATAAATAAATAAATAAATAAATGAAACTCCACACAAGAAGAGGAAAGGTGGTTTAAGTGTCTACAATGCTTTTTTCTCTGGCTGTATTATATGTGAAATGTAATCAGCCGAAGGGTACATTAATAGCTTGCTTGTGTTACACCTGCACGTTGCATCCCGGAGGCTTTCCCCATACCCACTGCGTTGCTAGCTGGGTCCCTCAGCACCTTATCTCCCCCCCCCCCCCTCAGAGCCCCTGCTGCAGGATCTTCCACAGCCGCTGCAGACCACATTACACATTCCCATCCGGCCGTCTCATCAATGGTTTCTCCACTTCGCTCTTACGTGGGGCCACTTCCAACTTCCGGCCATGCCGTTTGGTCTCGCCACGGCCCCCCGCACCTTCACAAACGTGATGGTAGTGGTTGCGGTGGCCTTGTGCAAAGAGGGCATCCTGGTCCATCCGTATCTCGACAACTGGTGGATTCGGGCAAAGTCCAGTCGGGAGTGTGTGCACGTCACGAGCAGGGTGGTGGCTCTGTTGCGGTCCCTCGGCTGGGTGGTGAAAGAATGCAAGAGTTGTCTGTGCCCGACTCAGGATCTCGAGTATCTGGGAGTGAGCCTCGACACAGCACGGGGCTTGGTGTGCCTACCGGAGCGCCGCATTCGGTCTCTTGTCAGACTCTTCAGGGGGATGCCCGCTCCGTCTGCAAGGTGATAGCTGCAGCTCCTCGGTACGATGGCAGCAACCTTGGAGGTGGTGCCCTGGGCGCGCTTCCACATGCGCCTGCTGCAGAGTGCTCTGCTGCGCCGTTGATCCAACCAATTCGACTCATTGAACAGGGGATTGACTTGCCCAAGGGCGGTTCGCCGATCACTCCGGTGGTGGCCCTCCTCCGAGAACCTGGCGCGGGGGATTCCCTGGAGCCTCCACTTTGGGTTCCGTTCACAACGGATGCCAGCTTAACCGGCTGGGGGGCTCACTGCGAGACCCGCTTCGCTCAAGGGGAATGGTCTCCCTTGGAGACTTCTTGGTCGATCAACCGCCTCGAATTGCGGGCGGTGCGGCTAGCCCTCTTGGCCTCAAAGCCCTAGTTCTCGACCGGCCGGTGCGAGTTCTCTCGGACATTGCGCCCACTGTAGCTTACATCAATTGCCAAGGGGGCACCGGCAGCATGGCCCTGGAATCAGAAGCGATGGCCTTGGTCAATTGGGTGCAGTCTCGTCTTCCGGCCATCTCGACAGCGCCTATTGCAGGCGCAGACAATGTTCAGGCCGATTTTCTCTGCAGAGTGCGGGTGGACCCCGGAGAGTGGGAGCTAAACCCGCAAGTTTACGCGCAAATAGTTCGTCGGGGGGGGGGGGCGCCCTTCATGGATCTCATGGCGACATTTCAATCGGCCGAGACAGGACGCTTCTTCAGCAGGCAAAGGGAGCGCATGTCCGAGGGGCTCGACGCTCTCATTCAGCCATGGCCAATGTCCGGCCTTCTTTATGTCTTTCCTCCGTGGGTTCTGATTGGCCGGGTCGTTCAGCGCATCGAGGGCCATCGGGGTCGAGTATTACTGGGGGCCCCGGACTGGCCGGGGTGGTCCTGGTATGCTGCTCTGGTCCGGCTGAGCGACGGCATTCCTTGGCTCCTATCCACGCTGCCGAATCTTCTTTTTCAGGGACCCTTGCGGATACCCCAAGTGGGTCAATTCTCGCTTACGGTTTGGCCATGGAGAGGGCTCGGCTGAAAAAAGAAGGGTTACTCCCCCCGCGGTGATTTCTACCCTACTGCGGGCGGGGAAACCGTCCACTTCCCTTACTTACGTTCGGATTTGGGGGATCTTTGAAGACTGGTGCTCCCGGCGTGGAGTCCGGGCGGCGACGGTTCCGTTTCCGTCGTGTTAAGTTTCTTGTGGTTGCTTTTGATAAGGGCCTTGCGGCTAGTTCCTTGAAAGTCCAGTTGGCGGCTATCTCGTTATCGAGGCAAAGTTTTAGGCCGTCTCCGCGGTTTTTATCCGGACGTACGTCGTTTCTTACGACTGTTTTTCATTTGCAGCCCTCCCGCAGGATTTTCGTTCCTCCGGGGGACTTGAGTCTAGTGATGCGGGCCCTGGTTCGTGAACCTTTTGAACCCCTGAGTAG
This sequence comes from Ichthyophis bannanicus, assembly GCA_033557465.1. Taxonomy (NCBI): domain Eukaryota; kingdom Metazoa; phylum Chordata; class Amphibia; order Gymnophiona; family Ichthyophiidae; genus Ichthyophis; species Ichthyophis bannanicus. Next base: position 143,137,337 of record CM066041.1, read on the forward strand.
GGCGTTTCTGAAAGATTTTACGCTGAAGACGGTTTTTCTTGTAGCCATCTGTTCGGCACGGCGTATTTCAGATCTACATGCGTTGTCCTGCCGAGAACCTTTTTTGTCTTTTTTGTCTTTTTCCCCGGTCCCTTCCTTTTTGCCGAAGGTGGTTTCCCCTATTCTGGTGAATCGGGCAGTGTTTCTTCCAGTTCTTTCTTCCCACTCTGTCGGGTCGGCGGACAGAAGTCTTCACCGTCTCGATGTGGGTCGTGCACTTCGTCGTTATTTGAAGGCTACCGAATCTTTTCGGAAGACTGACCAGCTATTCGTGCTCTTCGGTGGTGCACGTAAAGGGGAAGCGGCGGCTAAGGCCTCCGTTGCAAGATGGCTCAAGGAAGCGTTCGCGTCTGCGTATCTGTTGCAGCAGCGGTCTGTTCCGGAGGGGCTACTGGATCATTCCACTAGGGCTCAGGCGACCGCTTGGGCGGAGTATAGCCTAGTTCCGCCAGCAGATATCTGTAAGGCGGCCACCTGGTCGTCTCTGCATGCTTTCCGTACACACTATCGTTTAGATGTGTCAGCGGCTCGGGATTCCTCTTTTGTTCGGCGGTTCTGCGCGCCGGATGGCAAGGTCCCGCCCGGTCTTAACTGCTCTGTTACATCCCGATGTTGGAGGACTAAACTGGATTACCGAACAGGAAATGGAAATTACACTAACCTGGTAATTGTAGTTCCTGGAGGGTCCAGTTTAGTCCTCCTTCCCTCCCGACTATCTGTTATAAAAATGCGGCGCGCTTTCCGAACGATGGATCGTAAGACGGTTCCTCTTGCCGTTCGAACCTTTTTTGCAGCCGCGCTTTTGGCTATCGCTCTTTCTGTCTCAGGTGTTCAGTCAGCTCCTGAGATTTCTGATACGGAGCTGTGTTTTGATTTCTGGGGCGTTGGTTCCAGCGCAATACAGTGTTCTGACTTCCTCGTTTGGGGAGAAAGTTGGATATTTTTTTTGGGGGGAAACAAATGGTTCCTTAATTATGTCATTTTCATTATGTCATTTTGTATATTAATCTAATGTGTTGCTTCGTTAAGTATGCTTTGTTACTAGTACACTGGGGGCTTCTGGGAGCTCCGTCTGCATATATACTACAGAAGACTTGATTGGTCCAGTCTCCAGGCTGCAGGAGGAGGGGCACTACCCGATGTGGAGGACTAAACTGGACCCTCCAGGAACTACAATTACCAGGTTAGTGTAATTTCCATATTTTTCAGCTCTATTACTTTAGCTAAGAGATTGTTTATGAGATAAGCTACATTCTATGATGCTGAAGTGCTTGCAACTAGGTAACAACTTTCCATATGCAACGAAGTCTCAGACTTGAATAAAGCTTTTTGTCTAAACTTCAGTTGTTTAGATCGAGTGCTTTGTATTGCATCAATGACCTCATACTGTTGCATTGATATGTTAATTCATTGCTTAAAGTATTTTTTCTTTATATAACCTTTTTTAACTACTCAAAGGTAATGCTTATCTGAAGACTTTAATCTTCCTTGAGACCTCGTTGCATATGGAAAGTTGTTACCTAGTTGCAAGCACTTCAGCATCATAGATTGTCTGAGATAAGCTACAATCTCTTAGTTAAAGTAATAGAGCTGAAAAATCTTGTAGTTACTTAGGAGGATCAGACCGGCAAATGGTGCGGCGGACAGTGATCCGCTGCTAGTAAAAAAAAAATTAGATTTGGTGCCATTTCGCGATCCCGTTTGGCGGCCATTTTGATACTGCGTGTTTGCCACGTGGCAGGGATTCACAGTTCGGAGAGCGGGGCTGCAAGAGGCTCTTGGGTCGCGTTGCAGAAGTTTACCTTACTTTACCAACAACAATTAGCCAGCAGAGTTAGATTGTTAATTTTATTTTGCTTTTATTTTGTTTTTGCGTTACTGGGTGGGACTTCTCTTCATGCTTGGAGACAGAGAATCCCTGTCTCATTGCTCTGCAGGAGGTTTTCCCTTTCTTGGAAGGGTTTAGTTTAATTTAATTCAATTTATTTCATTTATTTTAATTTACTTTGTTTATTGAAAAAAAAAACACAGCAGGCATCTTTTGGGTTTTTTTTTTTGGCTTATGGCAGCACGCCTGCAGTGTGTAGTTTGCGGTACCCGCAGAGGTACGGTGGCTGACTCCGGCATCTGCCGGGGCTGTGCCTCAGTATCTACCAGCGTGGAACAACAGATGGAGGTCAAGCTGGCTCAGGAGCTCCAGGATCTTTCGGCTGGAATAGGATGACAGGCTGTGCGGACTGCGTTGCAAGGGTCCTCTCAGGTGGTCTCAGCGGGTCCATCGCCGGTCTTGGGATTGGGACCACATCTCGGGGATTTTTTCCCGGATTTTCTTTTAATTATGCATCAGGCGTTTTTTTTTATGCCGTCAAGGGAAGTTGCTGGAGCCCTTGCCGCTATCTAGTCATGTGCAGCAGTCCGTGGAGGGGGTCACTGGTAGCATTTCCCCGAAGCCTCCAAAGCGGTCACGGCCTCGTGATTTGTCACCCGCTGATTGTGAGTGGCCAGAGACGTCGGAGGCCGAGGTGGAGCTCGAAGCAAGCATGGAGGATTTAGAAGAAGGAGAGATACAAGAGCCGGATGATCAGGCCAAGATAATTCGGGTGTTCAGAAGGGACGAGTTGACGGCGCTTATCACGGAATCCCTTCAGACACTAAACCTCGCTACGGCTCCGGTGATAGAAGAAGAAGAGGTGGAAGATCCGATCATCCAAGCGGTGAGACAGATGCAGGTATTGTTCCCCGTTCACCGAGTGGTTGACCGCATAATTCAAGAAGAGTGGGACCAGCCGGAAGCAGGCCTAGGAGGGATTAGAACGATGAACTGGCTCTTTCCCTTGGCGGAAAAGGACAAAGAGAAGTTCCGATCTCTGTGAATTGATGCTGCAGTGTCCGCGGTTACAAAGAAAACCACTATACTGGTGGAAGGTAGTGCGGCCTTAAAAGATACACAGGATAGGAAAGTAGACGGTTTATTGAAACAGTCATTTGAGGCTAACTCTCTGTCCTTGCAGGCTTCCATTTGTGGAGCTTGGGTAGCGAGAGCATGTCTCTGATGGTCTCAGAGTTTGCGACAGTTGTCTCGCCTAGAGCAGGAGGAGATAAGAGAACTGGATCATCTAGAGTCTGGGTCGGCATATTTAGCTGATGTGCATTACGACTTGATTCGAGTGCTCGTTAATAGTATGGCTTCCTTAGTGGCCGCCAGGAGATCTCTGTGGTTGAGGAACTGGGCGGCCAATGGGTCGTCCAAGGCTTGACTCAGTAAGCTTTTGTGTAAAGGGAAGTTGCTGTTTGGAGAGGACTTGGACAAGTTGGTGAAGGATCTCGGGGAGTCCAAGGGTGGGAGAATCCCGGAGGATAAGCCAAAACAAGGCAAGTCCTTTCCGGATTTTCGGGGCCACTCTAGGGATTTCAGGAGATTTCGTACTTCTTGTTTGGGGAGTTTCCAAAGGGGAAGGATTGCTTCTAGAGCCCAGGGGTTTCGTGGAGCAGGTAGAGGTTTCGCGGCAGCTTCCGCTGCTGCAACTTGAAAACCACAATGAAAGGATACGGGTCCTGATTGGCAGGCGACTTTGGGAGTTTCTTCCTGCGTGGGCCCAAATAATGTCCGACCAGTGGGTCTTGTAATTTGCGAGGGTTATGCACTGGAATTGGCAAGGCCTGTGCGGGATTTGTTCGTGAGATCTCCCTGTAAAGGTCAGCGGAAAAGCTTGGCAGTCCGCGGTACTTTAGATCGACTCTTACAAATGGAAGCAGTCGCGCCGGTTCCAATTGCAGAGTACGGTAGGGGTCGATACTCAATTTATTTCATGGTGCCAAAGAAAGATGGAGCTGTTCGGCCTATATTAGACTTAGAAGGCGTGAATCGGTGTCTTCGTGTACCGCATTTCAGAACGGAAACGTTGTGGTCGGTCATTGTAGCGGTGAAACAAGGGGAGTACTTGACTTCCCTCGACCTTACAGAGGCGTACTTACACATTCCAATCAGAGCGGCTCATCAAATGTTTCTGCGATTTGCGCTCCCTTGGGGACATTATCAATTCCAGTCATTGCCTTTCGGTCTGGCGCTGCAGACTTTCACCAAGATCATGGTGGTGGTAGCGGCGGCATTACGAAAGGAAGGAATTCTGGTTCATCCTTATCTCGATGATTGGTTGATTCGAGCAAAATCCCATGCCGAGAGTGTTCAGGTAACAAAGTGGTGAAGTTTTTGCAGAGTCTAGGTTGGGTGGTCAATCCGACCAAAAGCCGCCTAGTGCCTTCCAAGGATCTCGAATATCTAGGAGTACAGTTCAACACTCAGAAAGGAACGGTGTTTCTGCCGGACTGGCGAGTTCAGGCCCTTGGTACACAAGTTCAGATCCGCCCTGGCTCCCTCAGTGTGGGCTTATCTCCGAGTACTGGGAATGATGGCGGCAACCCTGGAAGTGGTGCCTTGGGCCAGATTTCATATGCGGCCATTACAGAGTGTGCTGCTTCGCCGGTGGTCACATCAGTCCGATTCGTTGAACAAGCAACTTCCCTGCCCACTCAAGGCCAGACAGTCTCTTCGGTGGTGGCTACTTCCGGGATCGCTGAAAGCAGGAATGCCTCTGGAACAGCCGGAGTGGCTCCCGTTGTTGACGGATGCGAGTCTTGCGGGATGGGGAGCTCATTGCGGAAATCAATTTGCAAAAGGCACTTGGTCCTGCAAGAAAACGAGTGGTCAATCAACCAGCTAGAGCTGAGAGCAGTCTATTTGGCGCTTTGATGGTTCGAAGCCACGGTGACAGGTCGAGCTGTGCAAGTGCTGTCTGACAACTCGGCGACGGTGGCCTATATCAATCGACAGGGCGATACAGGAAGTGCGGCCATGGAAGAGGAAGCAGAGGCACTGTTTGCTCGGGTAGAACAGTGGCTGCCGGCGATATCGGCGGCACACATCGCAGGAAAGCACAATGTGATGGCGGATTTTCTCAGCAGGGTCTGAGTGGATACTGGGGAGTGGGAATTGCATCCGGAGGTGTTTGCACAAATTGTTCACAGATGGGGACTACCAATCATGGACCTCATGGCGACACTTCACTCGACGAAGGCCAGTCATTTCTTCAGCCGGCGACGAGAACAGATGTCGGAGGGGAACGACACCCTGATGCAACATTGGCTGTCGGCAGGTCTCCTATATGTCTTCCTGCCGTGGGTGCTCATCGGGCGAGTAATTCAGCGTATTGAAGCTCATCAGAGGAGAGTGCTGTTGGTAGCACCGGACTGGCCAAGACATCCATGGTACGCCAGTCTCATTTGCCTGCACGACGGTCATTCCTGGAGATTACCGGTGTCTGAAGATTTGTTGATACAAGGTCCGCTGCGAAAGCCTCGGGTGGATCGGTTCTTGCTCACGGTTTGGCCATTGAAAGGGCGAGGCTGAAGAAAAAAGGTTATTCTGGGGCGGTGATCGCCACTTTACTGAGAGCAAGGAAGCAGTCCACGTCTCTGGCATATGTGCATATCTGGCGTATTTTTGAGGACTGGTGTTCTCAGCGGCAGGATCGTGCGGCTATAGTATCCGTTCCCCTGGTTTTAGGTTTTCTGCAAGACGGGTTTGATAAGGGGCTAGCGGCCAGTTCCTTGAGAGTCCAGCTGGCAGCTATTTCCTGCTATAGAGGAAAGGTGCAGTGAATTGCCGCTAGGTGCTCATACTGATGTTTTACGCTTTCTTAAAGCAGTTTCCAGACTGCAGCCCTCAAGGAGGGTCATAGTTCTGCCATGGGATCTCAATTTGATCTTAGGAGCATTGACTAAAGAACCTTTTGAACCTTTGCACCAGGTGTCGGTAAAGGATTTGACTTTAAAAACTGTGTTTTTGGTAGCCATCTTTTCGGCGAGGTGAGTTTCGGAGTTACAGGCGTTCTCATGTAGAGAACCGTTCTTGTCCTTTGCCAAAGGTGGTGTCTGCCTTTCACCTGAATCAAACTGTTTCTCTTCCAGTGCTAGGTTCTCTGGAAGGGAACGCTTCTGATCATAATGAGAGTGGAGGAGTGGCCTAGTGGTTGGGGCAAGGTACTTCAGGCCGGAAGGTCGGGGGTTCAAATCCCACTAGAGGACAGCAACTTTGGGCCGGAAGGACTGGGGTTTCTAGTCCCACAGGTGCTCCTTGTGATCTTGGGCAAGCCACTTAACCCTCCATAGCCCATGTTCCCTGTAAAATAGTTATCTCCAAGTTACAATGCCCTGTTCAATGTAATTTCAGTTTGTTCAATGTAAACCGCACTGATGCAGAATAGCGCGGTATATAAGAGAATGTAAATAAATAAATAAATAAAATAAATAAATTTGCGCCAGTTGGACATAAAACGAGTGTTACGGTGATACTTAAAAGTTTTGGAAATCTTTCGCAAATCGGACCGTCTTTGAATGTTATTCGGAGCTCCCCGCAAAGGGGAAGCGGCAGCGAAGGCGTCCATTTCCAGATGGATTAGAGAGGCGATTGCATCAGCATATCTGTTGCAAGGTCGTGCAGTTCCGACAGGCTTGCGGGCTCACTCTACCAGAGCGCAAGCGACTTCCTGGGCGGAATACAGTTTGGTTCCACCGGGGGACATCTGTAGAGCAGCCACCTGGTCATCTCTTCATACTTTCAGTAAGCACTACCGCCTAGATGTTCTGGCAGCGAATGACGCTTGCTTTGGGTTGGTGGTGTTGCGAGCCGGCTGGAAAGGTCCCTCCCAATAATTACTGCTCTGTTACAGCCCAGAGGTGGAGGACTAAACTGGAGGACTAAACTGGAGGAACAATAAGGAAATGAAAATTACACTTACCTGGTAATTGTTCCTTTAGTGACTCCAGTTTAGTCCTCATTCCCGCCCGGGGTTGTATGGCAGTGGAGGTTCAGTTGGGAGAAGTGCCAGTCTATCGGTAGGTGTCTATCTGTTTCTGTCTATTCTTATGCTGTGGTTCCTAATTCTGTATGGGGCGGAAGGGAAAGGTGTAAGGCGGTATCCTCCTTCCTAGGGGGAAATTCATGTTACAGTTAATAGTTATGAGTTCAATTTCAGTATAGGTTTAAAATGTTTTATATGGTAGCTACTTATTTGTTGCTCCATTGAGTGTGCTTTTGTCAATAGTTCACTGGGACTGATGGGAGAGACCAGCAGGCTACATCCAGTGAGGCCATGATTTTGACATGCCCAGTCTCCAAGCTGCAGGAGGAGGTACACAACCCAGAGGTGGAGGTCTAAACTGGAGTCACTAAAGGAACAACAGTTAACCAGGTAAGTGTAATTTTCATTTTTAAACCAAGGGACCTGACGTCTCTCAACTAAGCTGTTCAATGGAGGCACTTTGCTGAATGGTGCTACCTCAGACCAATAGGCAATTGACCCCAATGAAAACTCCTAATGTGTGCATTATATATAATTCAGAGAAGAGGATGCCAGTCCAGTTCAAAATCAAGCCTGCTGGCATTAGCTTTTAATTTAAAGATCCATCATTGTTAAGAATGTTGAAGGTGTGTGGTCATATTACCACCCCGTCACATTGAAGAGAAATGATCAATAATTCGCCAGTGGAAATGGGCAAAGCTGTGACTAAATTGAACACAATGAGATACCAGTGGCGCGGACTGAACCTGATTCACAATCCTAGATTTGTGTTCACCCAATCGCAGCTTAATAGGATGGACAGTTTGGCCCATATACTTTAGGCCACAAGGACAGATAAGCAGATAAACTACACAATCTGTGGTACAATCTGTATAATCCCTAGAGAAATATGTCTTTAAGGTGAAAAGTATCAATCCATGAGGGACCATTCATAGTTTGCTGACAGTACAAGTAGTTATTGCATGAAAAATGTCCCTCTGGGCAATTTAGCTATGTCCAAGGCAGGATGAGATGTAGCACCAATTCTCATTACATAGTCCCAGATGGTTTTACCTCTGGTGTAAGCCACCACCAAATATTTTTGAAAGCAATTGTACAATGTGCCAGTGCTTTCTAGGAATTGAAGCGTCCCAGTCACTCTGTCCATAAAGGGAAGGATCCCCACAAAATGATCCTCATCTGAGGGGTGCCGAGGAGTCGGCAACCATTCTCTATGAATGTTAGAAGCCCATTTAAGCTTTTAATACAACATTAGTAGGATAACCTTGATCAATCGTGCCTCAAGATCCGTAGCATGATGAAAATCCATCCTTTTGAAAACGAAAAAATTTTCTGAAAGGTAAATCCTTCTTGAGACTTGCCGGTTGGTGGCTATGGCCAAATAATCTTGATGTTTAAATATAATGATATCCAAAAAATCAATAGTGGTAGATTATACCCTAGACAAAAAAGCAATTATTGGGCTTGCTTGAATTTAATGTGTCTAGAAACTGATCCAAATAGGATTGAGAACCTGACCAAACAAAAAATGTCATCTAGGAACTGCTTCTAAATCGTTACGTGTTCAAACCAATAGGAAGAATATACCAACTCATCCGCAAACTAAGCCATATACCAAGTGGCTATAGAGGGGGCCACTGTGGCCCCCATAACTACACCAAAAATCTGCATATAGAACTCTGCATTGTACCAAAAATAGTTTTTTTTTTTTTCAGGACTAAAGTAAGCAAATGTAAGACAAAATGTTGAGGTAATCTTGCAGGCAAGTCAAACGATAACTGGGCAATATTCCCCAAGGCTTCATCTTGATCAGTGTTGGTATAAAGAGCGGAACTGTCCATTGTTACAAGCCAACAAGAAGCAGCAATCTCATTGATCACTTCCCTTCACTATCTTGGTGTCACGCTGGATTTTGCTCTCTCTTTCCATGAACACATCTCACAGTTTGTTCGCCTCTCTTTCTCCTCCCTTAGATAGATAAGTACTCAGTCCTTTCTTAAGCACGTCTTCTCTTATCACTCTAATTCTGTTCCTGGTTATATCACGTCTTGACTATTGTAATTCATTCTTGCAGGTCTTCCTCAGTCCCAGTTTCATCATCTTCAGCTCTTTCAAAACATCAGTGTCCGGATCATCTCGCATGCCTCTCGCTACGATCATGTTACACCACTACTCATCGACCACTACTCAAGTATTGATTTATTTGGGAGAGGAGGAAAAATCAGAGGTGGAATTGCAGGACTCAAAAGTGCTGGGAACGGATTTGTGGAAAGGGACAATGCTAAACGAATACTTCTGCTCTGATTTTACTAGTGAAAATCCTGTGGAAGGACCACTTGTGATTGACAAATATACAAATGGGAATGGAGTAGTTACCACATCATTCACCAAAGATGATGTGTTAGAACAGCTTGCAAAACTGAAAGTGGGCAAGTCTATAGGACCAGATGGGATCCGCCCCAGGTTACTGAAAGAGCTCAGAGAAGTTCTTGCAGGGACTTTAAAGGATATTTTTAATAGATCCTTTGAGACAAGAGACATTCCAGGGGACTGAGAAGGGTTGATGTGGCACCTCTCCACTAAAGTGGTAATAGGGAAGAAGTGTCAAACTACAGGCCAGTAAGCTTTACCTCTGAGGCGGGAAAAGTAATGGAGGCGCTCCTGAAAGAGCGAATAATGGACTTCCTTGAAACCAATAGGGTTGCATGATCCGAGGCAACATGGTTTTACCAAAGGACGATCTTGCCATACAAATCTGATTGAGTTCTTTGACTTGGTGACCAGAGAACTAGATCAAGGGCATGCGATGGATGTGATCTACCTAGATTTCAGCAAAGCCTTTAATACTATTCCTCACAGGAGACTTATCAATAAACTCAACAGCTTGGGGATGGGTCCCAAGATGGTGAACTGGATTAGAAATTGGTTGACTGACAGACAACAGCGGGTGATGGTAAACGGAACCCACTCGGATGAAAGGAAGGTGATTAGCGGTGTGCCCTAGGGTTCGGTTTTGGGACTGGTACTGTTCAAGGGATATTGCCGAAGGGCTGAATGGGTAAAATCTGTCTTTTTGCAGTTGACACCAAAATTTGCAACAGTGTGGACCCCCCTGAGGAAGTGGAGAACATGAGGAAAGATTTACAAAAGCTGGAAGAATGGTCTAATGCTTGGCAGTTAAGATTTAATGTGAAGAAGTGCAGTGTCATGCACTTGGGAAGCAGAAATCCAAGGGAATTGTATGCAGTAGGGGGCGAGAGATTGATGTGCACGGACCAGGAGAAAGTCCTCTGTGTGATTGTTTCTGAGGATCTCAAGGTGGCGAATTAGTGTGACAAGGCGGTGGCAAAAGCCAGAAGGATGCTAGGTTGCATACAGAAGAGTTACCAACAGAAAGGAAGAGATACTAATGCCACTGTACAAGTTGCTGGTGAGGCCTCACTTGGAATATTGTGGTCAGTTTTGGAGACGGTATCTCGCAAAGGATATAAAAAGGCTGGAAGCTGTTCAGAGGAGGCGACCAAAATGATTTGGAGCCTGCATCTTAAGACTTATGAGAAGAGACTTGAAGACCTAAATATGTACACTCTGGAGGAGAGGAGGAACAGGGAAGATATGATTCAGACCTTTAAAAACTTAGCGTATTAATTAACAAACAAACAAACAAACAAACCTCTTCCAAAGATGGGAAAGCTGTAAAACTAGAGGGCATAACATGAAGCTGCAAGGGGTAAACTGAAAGGCAATGTCAGGAAATATTTTTTCACTGAAAGGGTGGTGGATGCTTGGAATGACCTCCCAATGGAAGTGGTGAGGGCAAACACAGTGACAGAATTCAAAATGGCATGGGCAGACATAGTGGATCCCTTTATAGCAACAGGATAAAATCAAAATAAGCATAACTATCTCTTAGATCTGAACAAATAGGGGTGACCTACATGGAGCGGTGGGTACACCCCTGAACAAAGGTATGGGGAGAGGTGATCTGCATGGAGCGGCAAGTGCACCTATTCTTGCTGGTCAGACTAGATGGTCCATGCTGGTCTTTATCTGCCATCATATACTATGTTACTATGACCTTCATTGGCTTCCTATCACACCGTGTTCAATACAAAATACTCATAACCATCCACAAAGCTATTTACACACACCCCACTGTACCTATCTGATCTCTCTCAGTTCCACACCCCATCTCGCAGTCTCCTCTCAGCTCACATCAGCCGCCTGCATCTCTTCTCCGCATTCCGTGCCCACCTCAAATTTTTTCTTTTTGGGTCCCTCCCAACCAACCTCCACCTAGAATCTTCATTCCCTAGGTTTGTCCCTCCTCACGACCTACCTTTTTTTCACTGCCTTAGACCACCCACCCTCGCCTCCCTGACGTCTCTTCCCTTTTCTCTTCTTCCTTCCTACTTTCTTAACTGTTTGATAGGACAGAGGTAATCTGGCTATGTCTTTCCTTTTCTTTGGCATTGGCCATTTTTCTTTACACTTTTATGTCATTGTAAACTGCCCTGATGTAACAAAGGGCGGTATAACAAATGTGGAATAAAGATAAAGGAAGCTCTTCGAGTGTCGTCATAAAATGAGTTATATCCCTTTATAAAGGATCTAACCCCACCAGCCGCCCTCTGAAAAAACACATTGAAAGTATGTTTGTACAGGGTGGTGTACACAACCGGACTGTCTAAGAAAACCTGAGAGTTAATTTTGTTCAGAACTTTGCTCAGAAATAAACTTCATATATTTGCTTGCTAAGTAGGTGAAGGGGTACATGTCCTGTAAATAAGAAAAAGGACAGCTTGTACTCTAGCCTTTCTTTCTCAGGGTTATTAGATATCAAGCAGTCAGCAGTAAACAGTTATGTCTTGGAATACATGTATGTCTCCTCATACTGACCTACACTGATTAGAAGTTGATAAATACGTAATATCTGACGTGTAATAATAAAGTGAAATTATGCTGTATCATCCAAAAGAGCCTTATAAATAAAGTGAACCATGGCTAACAGAGTAAACAAAGAGAACTCGTTTCTATTTGTTTCTCTCCGCAAAACTTTGGTGGGTGTGTGTATATATATGTGTGTGTGTATATATATATGTGTGTGTGGTATTTTATTGCTGTCTTTAGATTACCTTCTCATTGCTTTGAATGTAGTTTTCTGTGTCTCCAAGAGCCCTGCAGGTTGCTGGTGAGGGGGTGCTAAGAAAGCCCACACACATCACAGAATTTGGAAAGGGGTTCAAGAATAGAATCTCGACAGGATACAATAGGATGACCAGGGGGACTTATCAAATATTTGTGAATTTTAGGCACCATACAAATGAGAGGAATTTTTGGGTGAAGATTATTTAAAAACTTCTGTTCCTTAGCATCCCTTTCCTCTGGGTTGTGCTCCCCTTTCAGCAACTTGGATACTGAGCTCATCATTGATTTGATGACCCTCTGGTATAAATACCACTGGCACCACCCACCAGTTTTCCAGTAAGCTCAGTCTCCAAGCAGCTGGAGGGAGTCAGTAAGCCAAGGAAAGGGCTTACTGGAGAGACACTTAGGAACTGAGGGGTATAGGCTAGGACTCCTTAGTTTTATAGTTGAGTTAATTTATTTTATTTTTTATTCCTTTTATTGCTTTTATTGTTTTTTCCTAAGAGTAGAGGAGATTGAAGAGAGAACTCCTCCCCCCTTCTACCTTTGCGGGCTTCTCTTTCCCTCAGTTGCAGGGGACAGGAGGAGGCTTACATCGACCCACTCCGGGGGACAGTGTGGAGGAGTGTGAGGCAGAAGAATCCTTTCTTCTCTGCGTGCGACCGAGGAAGTACCGGCCGGCGCATGGGGGGGGGGGGCATCCTGCCTGTTCTTCGTGCCAAGGCCCTTGAGGCGGGTGAGCGCAGGGGCGGTGCATTGACGATAGTAGAAAGGACTGCAGACGAGGTCCTGTAAGCGGGGGAGCGTGTACGGGCAGACAAGGCAGTGGTGGCGGCGGCGTGGTGTTTTGGCGGCCATGTGGCTGCGGACCACATGGTTCAGCGCGGCCTTTGGCAGGAAGCAGAACTGAAGGTACTTGGCAATTTTGTGCGCTTTGCACACCGTCTAGAGGGCTCTTAGGAGGAGTTTTTTGGGAGGCAGTTCCAGGGGCCCTTTGACTTGATTTGTTTTGAAAAAAACAAACAAAAACAAAACTTTAAAGTTCTGTTTTGTGTATAGTTATACTTGTAGGCGTATCTATATAATACTCTAGATATGGTTGGTCTCGAGTTGCTCTTAGTGGCAGTTTAACATGCCAGGGAGACCGCAGTGCTTGGTCTGTGGCACCCAGCAGGGCGTGGTATCTGAAGCCAGTGTCTGCAGAGGCTGCACAGCAGAGGCTGCCTCAGTTGAGCAGGAGATACAGATGAGTGTATCCCAGGATTTGCTGCCTTCTGACTCCCAGGGATCAGGGGATCCTCTGGAAGCGGGGTGTGTGCCAGCTTCTCCTTTGCCCTTGGTTTTGGAGCAGTCGGCCCCTCCGCCATTTCAACCCATGCCCTCTACTTCCTTGGGGGTACTGGGAGGAGGAGGATGGGGAGGTTTCTCCTCTGAATTTGTTTTACTTATGCACAAGGCGTTTTGTTTGCACCAGCAACGAACGAGTGGGTTGGCAACAGCACAGGGTTGAAGGACTGTAGGGCAGGAGGGGACAGTGGAGCAGGAGGAAACGGTCGTTCCTCTTAAGCGGGCTAGGCTAGCGAATGAGGATACTCTTAGGTCCTCTTTGTCCGAAACGTTGGAGGGTGAGGCCTCCGATAGGGATTTGGGGGAAATTGAGGAGGAACTCGAAGAAGGAGAGATTCCTGAGGAGGAACAAACCTGAATTGTTCGGGTTTTCCGTCGGGAGGAGCTCCCGACATTGATTGGTGAGACCCTGAAGGTGGTCAGTATGGCTGTGGACGTTCCAGCAGACAGGTGCTGGAAGACCCACTGATTCAGGCACTCAGGAAATCTCAGAATGTCTTTCCTGTGCACCGGGTGGTTCATCAGGTGATTTAGGAGGAATAGAATCAGCCGGAATCCAGTTTAAGGGGGGGGTACGGTCTATGGCTCGCCTGTACCCTTTGCCTGAATTGGATAAAGAGTTGCTGCGGTCGCCTAGGGTGGATGCGGCGGGTTTCAACGTAGTGTCCTTGATGACGCCTAAGTCTTTTTTTCCTGGGAGGTGGTTTCTAAGGTGTGGTACCTTGCTTCATGTAACCAAAGTTTGGGTTGTTCTTTCCTAGGTGCATAACGTTTGCACTTGTCAATATTAAATTTCATCTGCGATTTGGATGCTCAGTCTTCAATTTATCAAGGTCCTCTTGTAAATCTTCACAATCCTCTTGGTTTTTAACAACTTTGAATAATTTTGTATCATCTGCAAATTGGATCACCTCATTCGTTTATTCTCATTTCCAGGTCGTTTATGAATATGTTAAAAAGCAGCGGGCCCAGCACAGATTCCTGGGTTACTCCACTAGTTACTATTCTCCATTGCGAAAATTGGCCATTTAGGCCTACTCTCTGCCTTCTGTTATTAACCCGTTTCTGATCTACAATACTACACTACCTCCAATCCCATGACTTTTTTTTCTAAATTTTGCCAAGAACCTCATGAAGGACCTTGTCAAAGGCTTTCTGAAAATCCACATACACCAGGGATGGCCAGCTCCAGTCCTGGTGAACCACAATCCAGCCTGGTTTTCATGATATCCCTAATAAATATTCATGAGAGATATTTGCATCCACTGCCTCCCATTTTATGCCATTATATCCATGAATATTCAGTAGGGACATCATGAAAACCAGGCTGGATTGTGGTGCACCAGGATCAGAGTTGGCCACACTAGAGATACACTATATCAACTGGCTCACCTTTGTCTACCTGTTTGTTCACATCTTAAAAAAATATAACAGATAAGTAAGACAATACTTTCCTTGGCTAAATCCATGTTGACTTTCTCCCATTAAACCATGACTGTATACATGATCAGTAATTTTATTCTTTATAATAGTTTCTACCATTTTGCCTGGTACTGATGTCGGACTTGCAGGTCTGTAGTTTCCCAGATCACCCCTGGAACCCTTTTTAAATATTAGCGTTACATTGGCCATTCTCCATTCACTACAGTTGATTTTAATGATAGTTCACAGACTAATAATAGTAGGTCTGCAATCTCATATTTCAGTTCTTTCAATACCCCTGGATGTATGCCATCCGGTCCAGGTGATTTGGTACTCTTCAGTTTATCAAATAGATGTAATACATCATCTTCTTGGTTTGTAAATTATTTTTAAATTCTTCCGATACATCACCTTTTATATAACATTTCAGGCACAGGTAAATTCCCAACATCACCTTCAGTAAAGACTGAAGCAAAGAATTCATTCAGTCGCTCCGCTATGGCCTTGTCTTCACTTAGTGCCCCTTTTACTCTATCATCCAGTGGTCCAACTGACTATCTCACAGGTTTTTTGCTATGAATGTACTTGAAAAAGTTTTTATTATGCCTTTTTACTTCCAAGTCCAGCTTTTTTTTTCAAATTCTTTTTGTCTGCCTTATCAATGCCTTGCATCTAACTTGACAATGTTTATTTTGTTTCCCGTTTTCATCATTTGGCTCTCTTTTTCATTTCCTGAAAGATGTTTTTTTTTGCCGCAACAGCCTTTCTGACCTCACCTTTAAACCATGCTGGCAGTTTTTTGGCCTTCCTTCCACTTTTCTTAAAGCGTGGAATTCATCTGTTCTGGGCTTCCAAGATATTTTTAAACAATGCCATGCACATTTTTAGCCTTTGCAGCTGCTCCTTTTAGTCTTTTGTGAACTATTTTCCTAATTTTATCATAGTCTCCCTTTTGAAAGTTAAATGGGAGTACTGTGCATTTCCTTGCCATCCTTCTTTTACTAAATCAAAAGGGATCATGCTATGATCACTATTGTCAAGTGACCCCAACACTTCTAACTCTTGAACCAGATCCTGCATGCCACTAAGGACTAGATCCAAAATAGCTTCCCCTCTTGTTGACTGTAGACGAGTTTGTGATCGGGTCATAGGCTGCTCAAATTCCCTGGATTGTACTGGTTCTGCGGTCACTGGCTTTTGGATTTGGCCAACTGATATTTGTGACCCTCGCCTAAAATAAAATCCCGATGTGGATGATATTGGATGATTTCAAAAATGTCCTCGCTTTCCCCTGATTCTTCCCACATTGAGTTTCCATTGGAGCGACCAAATCACAGCAATTCAATTGCTGATTGGTCTGAGGTAGCCCCATTGAGCAAAGTGTTCCCATTGAATAGCTTAGTTGAGTGACGTCAGGCGCCTTGTTTTAAAAGAGCTGTGAAGGGTACAGCATTCATTCAAGTGCTTTAAACTGGCATGGCAAGTTTGGCTGGAAAATTCTTTCGTTGCTGGGACCTTTTTAGTGCAAATTTTGTCCTGATGAAGAACCGCTAAATGAGGTGGCTTAAAATGAAGCGCTTCATTGACAAAGTTTGAATGTCTGATTTTAGTTGCCATGGCATCCTTGCAGTTTAGTTAAAATTCTCCATTTTGTGTTTGCCTGCAGCAGTGCTTGCTGTTTACGTATACCAGATGATGCACATGCACTTTAGTTTTCACTTTTACAAATTTTCCATTTTAAATTAAACTTTTATCAAATGGGCTAATCTCTACTGTGTACAAATGGTCCGACAAAAATTATTTTTGCTTATATAGGTATCAACTTTTGTAACTTTGTTTCTACTCTGGTTACCTGCCTTCATTAGTTGAACTGTTTGATGACCCGGTTACCTGATATTCCTACTTTTGGATTTTTAGCTTTAGGACATGATTATTGGCACCCTTATAAACAATTCAGTTAGCTTGAACAGAACAGCAACGCTCCTATTGCAGTAAAATTAGATGCACCTATGATCACTTGCCAGTACCCACCTGACTTAAATCAACCAATGAATGATGGCTCTAATGTTTAAAAGGTGCCACATCCATTTTCACAATGGTGAAGTCAAGAGCTGCCTGAGACCATCAGAAAAGCCATTTTCACCAAACATCAAACTTCAAATGGGGTACAAGGCAATCCCTAAAGATCCTGGGATTCCTGTCTCTACAGTTTACAAAGAAGCTTTCTGCCTGTGGAACTGTCAAGAAACTCCTAGGACATGGTAGGAAGAAGAAAATTAATCCAAGAAGTCTGTTGGAAAAGAACCACGTACAACATCCAAAGAGCTTAAGGCTGACCTGGAGCAATCGAGTGGTGGTTTCAACCCACAGCATATGCCGTGCACTAAACAAAGAAAGATTTTGTGGGCGAAGGCCAAGGAGGACTCCACTGCTCTAAGACAGACAAAAATGGCACACCTGATCTTTGCCCAAACCCACCTGGAAAACCACAGTCCTTCTGGGGAAGATGTTCTATGGACAGAAAAAAACAAACGTGAGGTGTTTGGCAATGCAGTCCAGTGATACATTTACAGGCAGGGTAATGAAGCTTATAAGGAAAATGCCCTTCCTACAGTTAAATATGGTGGAAGGTTCCATAATGTGGGGTTGTTTTGCTGCCTCAGGAACTGGAGGCCTGGAGTGTATTAAAGGAATAATGAAGCCTGAGGACTGCTGAGGTATTTTGGAGCGAAATGTGCTACCTAGTGTCAGAAAGCTAGGTCTGGGTTTAAGGTCATGGGTCTTCGAACAGGACAGTGACCCAAAACATACATCCAAAAGTACAATAGAATGGTTAAAAGAACAAATGGATTGTTTTAAAATGGCCAGCAATGAGTCCTGATCTCCATCCAATCGAACGTTTTGGAAAGAGTTGAAATCTGCCATTGGTGAAAGGAATCTTGGAAAATTCATGAGCTGGAACAAATCACAGTTTGAAGAGTAGGAGAAAGTACCTGCAGACACAAGTGCGAAACTTATAGATGGCTATCAGAAGGCTGTCATCCAAATATTGGTGAAGGGTGCCATTTAATCCCATCCAGGTCATATTTTTTTTCTCAGAAATTACTACGTCTAAATTTCAGAGACATCTACTCTGTATGTATTTTTGTTGTTTTTTACCTTTTTGAACGTACTATTAAAATATTATGAAGACATATAGTTGGAATATTTCCAATTATTTCTCAAGATATTGTACACAACATACCTAAAATGCAAGGGTGACAATGCTGACCACAACTGTATATGAGAGATGCCAGTATTTGAGGTCTCTTGGCCTTTATCAGGCCAAGACCATAATGGTGAATTGACCTTTTAATGCGGCACTTCTTAAACCTTTTTCTAGTGTGACCCTAGACAATGATCAGAGTGTATTAGCCACCATCTACTCTTCCTCTGCTCCCTCACCTTGTTTATATCCATTTAACCAAAGTGGGATAGCAGCAGTATTCAGTGTGAGTCAGTGCATGCACACATTCTTGTCCCTTTGCTTAGGCCTTGCAGGAAACAGCAGGTGTGGGACCTTGAATATGCGGTTAATAATGGGGTCTGCAAGTCAGAGTGAGCAGTTATTCTATTTCTTGTGACTCTATGCACTAATATTAGGATTCCATTTAGGGTCACAACCCACAATTTGGGGAATCCAAATTCTCGACTTAGACATCACAGGATTGTGTGTTTTCTGTTTACGATGCCCTTGCTTGCTGATTTAGCATACATAGAGCACAAAATGCACGCACATATTGTACAACACCCTGATCCTTTTCTGCAGCACTACCATCAATGTCATTGATTTGATCTCTTATTTTGCATTTGTGCATTTAATTATCTCCAGGAACAAGCAGGAATGTAGTTTTCACATATATGGGTACCGTCGGCACCGACGGAGCCTGCGTGGGAACGCTCCCCAGCGTCCCAAAAGGAAAGCTTTTGGGAGCATCCCACCACGCATGTGTGCTGCCTTCCCACCCAACTACCTCTCTCACTTCAGTTCTTTGTTTTCCGCGGAGCCGACAGGACGTGTCCCCTGTCACCGCAGAAAATCTTCTCTTAAATTTATATTTTTTGTGGTTGCGTCTGCCTTCCGTCGACGCCTACCGGTACCACAGGTGCTTTTCTTTCTTTTCTTCTAAAATAACTTAATTTTAGTGCTTTCCCAGGGTTTTTTTCCCCTGCTCTGGTGCTTGGCGCCAGGCGCTATTTTGGGCTTTAGGCCCTCTGTTCCCTTATCCTGGAAAAACCAGCCACTGGTTTTAAAAAGTGTTCACAATGTGGCGGAACAATTTCTATTACCGACACCCATGACTGGTGTCTTAAATGTTTAGGTCCTGACCATTGCCCTACGGAGTGTCTCTCCTGCAGGAAGTTGACTAAAAGAAGTCTTCAGAATCGAGCAAATCAACTCGTTGCCCTATTTGCTTCAGACACGATGTCTTATTGCATCAATGTCTTCCAGGGCTTCTACTTCTTTCCAGGGATCTCAGGTAACTAAACACAAGTCTTCCAAGACTGGCTGGTCCTCGAAGGGTAGATCTCCCTCTAAATATCGAGATGCCATGGCCATTGCCCTCGAGGACATGTCACCGGCTAAACAGCCCTGGCGGGAGTCTTCGGGCTCCAAAGCTTTATCGGGGCTCCAGGATGTTCCCGAGGCCTCAACCTCAATGGAACTACTGGTGCCATGCTCGGGGGTTGTGGCTGCTTCCACTGGTACCAACACCCCGGCATCGGCAGTAGCGATGGACAAAAGACTCCTCGCTATCAAATGCAGTCTAGCGACTCTTAGCCACTTCGGTACCGCTAAAGTCACTGCAGATGGTTCCGCAGGCACCGGCACCGGTGCCAGTGCCCTCGGTACCTGTTTCAACAGGCATGCTTCCCCCGATGCCGAGCCTGGAATCTCTCTCCAGCATGGGGGATCAGGTACCGACTCGTTTCGGTACCGACACCATCTGCTTCGGGAGAACCCGGCATTTCCTCATTTTGAGTCTTCCGATTCTGATGATTCAGATGATTCCACCGGTACCAGAGTTGAACTTTTGCAAGATTCATCTCTTTCTCCTCAACGCAGAATGTCCCCTCCTGAGCATATGTCTTTTCATGATTTTGTATGTGATATGGCAAAGGGTTTTGCCATTATAGTAGTACCAGAGAAGGAGCCTAGAACAGAAGAATTGAGAATTCTTCAATATCCTCTGGCTCCAAAGGAGGCAGCTATGCTTCCTATACACCAGATCTTACATGATCTAATGTTAAGAATGTGGGAAGCTCCTTTAACAGTATCTCCACATTCTAGACGTCTTGACACTATGTATCGAGTACCACCTTGTCCAGGGTTTCAGAAGACTCAATTACCACAAAATTCTATGGTGGTAGAGTCCGCCATGAGGCGGATTAAGAGTGCTAAACGACACTCTTCCACTCCACCAGGTCATGAGTCTAGAACACTGGATGCCTTTGGTCGTTGATGCTTTCAGTCCTCCATGCTATCAGCAAGAATCAGTTCCTATATATTATACACGGGAATGTTTCTTGAGCAGGTTACAAAAGACTTGGAGCTTTTGAACCCTTTTCTTCAAGAGGATAAACGGACAGATTATTTGACTTTGGTCAAACATGCTCAAAATGTCTCTGTTTATGAATCATGCTACCTTTGACTATTTTGAATGTATTAGCAGAACCTCTGCTATATCCATAGGAGCACGACGTATTGCCCGGCTCCAAGCTTCAGACTTGGAGGAATGGGTGCAAGATAAGCTTGGTAACATTCCTTGCACAGGAGAAAATCTCTTTGGCAAGGATTGGCAGCTTAAAGCTAATGAAATTGACACTGATAATACAACTTTAGACAATTTGTCAAAATCTACAGCTAACCCAGCCAAGAAAAAGTTTTTCAAAAAAACATTTTTCTCTAAGAAGAAGAAATTCTATCCATCTTCCACCCAGCAAACCCATGTTCCCCAGAAGGGGCAACAACAAACTAGACAAAGAAAGAGACAAGCTCAGAAGGCTCAGCAGACCCAGCTTCCTCAGGGTCTTTGACTGTTGTCTAGAGAACTTAGTCATTCTTCCTGTTCTAAGCCCAGAACCTTTAAATATCCCAGGCTGTATTTGCCTTTTTGCCAAAAGATGGCAACAAATCACTTCAGAAAATTGGACTCTATCTATAGTGAGTCTGGGATACAAGCTCCATTTCCTCAGCTTGCCCCATCCATGCTAATAAAACAGTTCAAATCTCAACCACCAGTCTCAGACCTGTTGTGGCAAGAGGTCACAACCTTCTAGCTCAAGGGGCTATAGAAGAGGTTCCAATGTCCCAGCAGGGCACAGGATTCTAGCCCCCCCTATTTTCTCATTCCAAAGAAGTTAGGGGGACTGAGACCAATCCTCGACCTCAGAGAACTGAACAAATATTTAGTCCGAGAGAGTTTCAAGATGATCTCTCTCGGCACTCTTCTTCCATACCTTCACGAGCAAGATTGGCTATGTTCTCTGGATTTAAGGGATGCTTACATGCATATCCTTATTCATGCAGATCACAGAAAATTCCTTCGATTCCTAGTCAAGGGAAGACATTTTCAATACAGGGTCCTTCCTTTCGGGCTGGCCTCTGCTCCAAGGGTCTTCACAAAATGCATGGCAGTAGTAGCAGCATTTATGAGGACTCTAGGAATGTTTGTCTTCTCTTACTTAGACGATTGGCTCATTTGAGCACCGTCAGCTCCAGAGGCAAATCATGCTCTTTCCCGAGCAATGCAAATACTGCAGTACTTAGGATGGATCATAAATCTTCCAAAGTCCCAGCTCACCCCATCTCAATCCCTCGAGTTTATAGGGGCTCGCTTGGACACACAGCAGTCAAAGGCTTTCCTTCCTCAGCCTCGCTGTCTGCACATCATCGAACAAGCATCTCAAGCAGTGCTACAAACCTTCCTCACTGCTCGACAGATGCTTTGATTTCTAGGACACACATGGCATCTACAGTCCATGTGATTCCTTATGCACGCCTTCATATGCGAGCGGCCCAATGGACCTTAGCTTCCCAATGGTCCCAGGCCTCAGGATGCCTGTCAGACAAGATCAGAGTTACCACACGCCTGATTGCGTCTCTGCATTGGTGGCAATCTCTGGAAAACCTTACAGTAGGCTCTCCTTTTCAGCAACCCCTACCTCAGGCTGTACTGACGACAGATGCATCCATAAGAACATAAGATATGCCATACTGGGTCAGACCAAAGTCCATCAAGCCCAGTATTCTGTTTCCAACAGTGGCCAATCTAGGTCATATGTACCTAGCAGTTTCCCCAAGAGACACTGCAGTACTTAGGATGGATCCAAGTTGGGTTGGGGAGCCCACTTGGGCGATCTGTCTACCCAGGTTCTCTGGACCCTACAGGAGGCTTCTCTTCAAATAAACCTCCTAGAACTAAGGGCCATTTCCAGTGCTATTCGAGTCTTTTGCTTTCATCTGCCAAACAACACTAACCATGTTTTCTACCCCCACCAAGAGAGAACTCGAAGACACTATTGCGGCCCTAAATATCACTACTGCCCAGTCTGATCCATGCCCAGCCTTCTGGATCAAGGAGCTTCGCAGCCATTTCAGCCCAGTACTATCCAAAATAATGACCCCCTCCTTCTCAACCGTCTCCTTCCCTTCCGCCCTTAAACGCACCTCTATTAGACCTCTGCTAAAAAACTGCAAACTTGATCCCCAGCAGGTGGAATCCTATAGACCCATATCCAGCATTCCACTTCTTGCGAAGATCATTGAAAAGGAAGCTCAACGACAATTACAGGATCACATCGACTCCACTGCACCGTTAGACCCATGCCAACATGGCTTTAGAGAATTTCACGGAGTGGAAACCCTCCTCACCACTCTCTTCTGCAAGATAATCATAGGCATTGATGACATCCGTAAGGGTTTTGCTCTCATCTTTCTGGACATCGCTGCAGCCTTTGATTCAGTAAATCATGAGCTTCTATTAAGACGGCTGATCGACAAAGGCATTAATGGACGAGCGCTCGAATGGTGCAGATCCTACCTGTCGGCAAGATGGCAACATGTTCGTTCTAGAGGGACAAATTCTGAACCTTTCCACCAAAGTCAAGGAGTCCCACAAGGATCCTCCCTTTCTGCGCTCTTGTTCAATATTTACATGCAGCCAATTTGTAACATCATCCGGTCCTTCAATGTTGACTGCATGTTATATGCAGACGATGTCCTTCTCTACATTCCTTTCTCTACTGAGCATCTGGACCTCTCCCCACTGACGAGTTGTTTCAATGCAATATCAGACTGGCTTCTTTCTCAAAACCTCAGAATACAACACAAGAAAACGGAAGTACTCTTCATTACGAGGAACCCCAACTTTACCCCACCACAATATCTTAAAGTAAATGAAGCTGAGCTACACTCTAAACCATCAATACGATACCTGGGAGTCATCCTAGATCAACGCCTGGATATGAAGGCTCACATAGGAAACATAGTCAGATCAGTCTACGGCAAGATCCGCTCACTTAGACATTTACGCTCCATGCTTGAACCATCTGACTTTCGGACAATTTTCCAGGCATTGATCATCCCTCATTTCTACTATGCCAATGCCATATTACAAGGTCTTCCCCAGTCTACACTAAACCCGCTGCAGCTAGCCATGAACACGGCAGCAAGAATCCTACATGGAGCATCCAGGAGCGACCACGTGACACCCCTGCTAATTCAGTTGCACTGGCTACCCATCCAGGCTAGAATAGTTTTCAAGATCTTGATAATCACTTTTAAAGCTCTTCACAATCTCTCATCCACATCCTTAACCTCCCTCATCCATGCCACATCACCAAATAGAGCAAGAAGATCCACGGCTGTAAACTCCTTAACCGTACCGAAGGCTCTTACTGTTTGCACTAAATCAACAGCCAACAGGGCTTTGTCTCATTGCCCCAAGATACTGGAATTCATTACCCCATGATATCCGGGCTATTAAGAATCCACCACAGTTCAGGAAAGCCCTCAAAGGTCACCTCTTCAACAAGCACCTTATTGAGCCCAACTGCATCCCTTAGAGCTCCAGTACACCCCCATACCATCCACATCCCCAGACAAACTTATAGCATACCAACAACACAACAACTTGATACTCAAACCTATGACGTGATTGTGTCTTCTATGAATCCTTTGATTTTTCCATGTAATAAGTTTTGTAAATAGTTACCCCTGTTATCCAAGTTTTTTGTTCCCTGTTATCTGTAAACTCATACATGTTGTTGTACTGAGCATTTTGTTCCATGTAAACCGCGCTGATGCCGAATAGTGCGGTATATAAGAGAATATAAATAAATAAATAAATAAATCTCGTAAGCAAAACAGTTCTGGTGCAAACCGACAATCAAGTGGCCATGTTTTACCTAAACCAACAAGGCGGAACAGGCTCTCTGCAATTATGCAACAAAGCTTTGCAACTGTGGGCCTTTGCCAGAGAGCATCACATTCATTTGTTGGCAGTATACCTTCCAGGCATTCAAAACATTTGGGCAGACAGGCTCAGTCGAGTCCTGTTGCCACACGAGTGGTCTCTCCACTCATATCAACTTGCCCGAGTGTCTCAAGTCTGGGGAACACCAGACATAGACCTCTTTGCAAGTCCACAGAATGCCAAGCTTCCCCGGTACTGTTCCAGACTTTGAATGGATAATTGGCTCAGGTCTGCTTTATATGTTTGCTTTATATGACTGCACCCTTGCCTGCTTGAAATGTACACAGCAACATATGGCTGGCACAGAAGAAAAAGTATGGGGGCTAAAAGAGAGAGTATATGCGGCCTACTATAAAAGAGTCTAGGGAACCACACTTGGGACAGAAATGTGCAGAAGATGGGCCCAGACAAGAAAAATACAGGCCAAGCTAGAAATGAGCACAAATACTCTGAGCCCTGAAGATTACAAATGGTGCCAGGAGATGGAATAACACGCACAGAACACAGGAAGAGGCAGAGGGTTGCGGTCAACAGCATAGATAAGTAGACCTTGAAACACCAGCTGCGAGACCTGATAACCAGGGGAGGGTCCCGGGGAGAGAGCTTTGCAGGAATTCTGCAAACGACATAAGAATTTATGCAGAACTTGCTGGAATTTTGCTACAGAGAGGTATATAAGAAGGCAACTATAGAGCATCGGGGACAGCTTTTCTTCTTTTCTTGCAGAAGGAACGTTGCCCGCCATCTCTGACAGACATTTGCTATCTGCATTTACAATTATTTTGCTATGCCAAATAGAGTCTTTGTAGCCAAGCAATTGTTGTCTGAGCCATTCACTGGTGATAGTCGGGAATAGTTTGCAGGTGAGCGCAACCTACAACTTTCAGCTCAAAATTGTCAGGCGAGGGATGCATTCCTGCTCCATTGGGGCCAGGATTATCTCTGTGCCTTCCCACCAATTCCCCTAATTACCAAAACCTTATTCAAACTCCAGAGAGACAGAGATCGCATGATACTCATAGCTCTCTGCTGACCAAGGCAAACATGGTATCCTCTTCTCTTAGGTCTCTCTCGAGCCACTCCTCTGGAGTTGGGGAGTGCTCCGGATCTTCTGTCCCAGAATAACGGATCCCTACTGCACCCCAATCCCCAGTCCCTTCATCTCAAGGCCTGGCTACTCAAGGCATAGAACTTCAAGATGTAGGCCTTTCACAACAAGTGAGGGATATTCTTCTGGCTTCCAGAAAACCTTCCACAAGGTGTTCTTACGCTTTTAAGTGGAAGAGGTTCTCAATCTGTTGTTCCCAGAGGGGACTTAATCCCCTCTGGGTACCAGTAGAGTCCCTTCTGGACTATTTCCTTCACTTATCAGCTTCTGGTCTCAAGACCAATTCTGTTAGGGTCCATCTTAGTGCTATTGCTGCATCTCATAAACCTTTGATGGACAACCAATTTCCTCTCATCCTCTTGTTTCAAGATTTATGAGGGGTCTCCTTTTAACTAAACCGCCTATCAAACCACCTCCGGTGGCATGGGATCTTAATCTTGTCCTGGGTCAACTCATGAAGCCTCCCTTTGAACCTTTAGCGACTTCGGAGCTAAAGATTCTTTCATGGAAAGTCATTTTCCTAATTGCTATCACTTCTGCAAGACGCATTAGTGAACTGCAAGCTTTAGTGGCTGACCTGCCTTATACGAGGTTCCATCATGACAAAGTAGTCTTTGAGGACTCATCCTCATTTTATGCCAAAGGTGATATCGCCTTTTCATTTAAACCAGTCGGTTTATCTCTCAGTCTTCTTTCCTAGGCCTCATGCCTCCAGTGCGGAAAGAAATCTTCATACCTTAGATTGTAAGCGGGCTCTGGCTTTTTATCTTCACAGAGCTCAGCCATTTAGAAAGTCTTCACAGCTTTTTCTGGCTTTTGACTCTAGTCATTTAGGACTTCCAGTCACTAAGAGAACTCTAAGTGGATTGAAGACTGTATTTCCTTTACTTATCAGAGTAAAGGAATCCCTCTTGAAGGGCATGTCACGGCTCATAATGTTAGAGCCATGGCAGCCTTGTCAACAGCTAATCTTCGTTCAGTTGCTATGGATGAGATCTGCAAAGCAGCAACTTGGGCTTCTGTGCATACTTTCACTGCCCACTATTTGTTTAGACAAGGACTCTCGTCGGGATGCCTTGTTCGGTCAAGCTGTTCTACAGCATCTCTTCCATTCCTAGATCAACTCCTTCCCACCATCCACTCTTGGATGCCTGAGGTCCCTGGGAGGAAGCCTGGCCCATCTTACATAGATACGCAACATGCTGGGGTCATCCCTAGGCATTTTTAGCTGGGGAGTCCCCATATGTGAAGACTACATTCCTGCTTGTTCCTGGAGATAGCGTAGTAACTCACCTTTTAACAGGTGATCTCCAGGAACAGCAGGAATAAATCTTCACAACTCACCCACCTCCCCTAGGAGTTGTCTTTCTCTTTCTTTCTATTTTTCTTCTGCTTCTCTCCTTTGGTCTTAGCTTTCAACTCAACTGAAGTGAGAGAGGTAGTTGGGCGGGAAGGCAGCACGCATGTGTGGTGGGATGCTCCCAAAAGCTTTCCTTTTGGGATGCTGGGGAGCGTTCCCGCGCAGGCTCCGTCGGTGCCAACGGTACCCATATGTGAAGACTTATTCCTGCTGTTCCTGGAGATCACCTATTACAGGTGAATAACTAAACTTTCTCTTTGTAGGAGTAATATCTTGCGTTTACTTTTATATCTTCATCCTGTTATCAATAAGGGGAAATGTAAGGGACTCTGATGGAAGGGCTTGTTTTTCCTGGATTGTCTCTTTTAAACCTCTTTTCTTCAGATACAGAGGATGCAAGTGAGACAGATCTGGCAAAGCAAGATGATGAGGACTACGTAGAAATGAAAGAACAGTAAGTATATCAGTGTTGCTTCTGCATCTCTGGCAATGCAGCAGAATACAGAACTTTGTATATATCCAACATTTGCTTTAGTGAAATATTAAGGTCTATGCACATGTATCATAGTATAAGCTAGTACTTGATAAATCCCAGGTGCTGGGTTGCCATGGTGACTAGAAACGTTTTTTTTGTGATTTGATTTTATTTTTCTCCCTCTATTTAAAGTGGTGGTCTTCTCTGCCATGCTGCTGGAGCAGGAGTTTCCTTCTTCCTGCAAGGTGCGGCTCAGCATGAATTTCAGCTACATGGTGCAGGAGCTTCATGCTGTTCTTGTGAGATTTGAGAATCCAAGACCAACACAAAGAGTTCCTGCACAGTGTGACTGAAACTCGCACAGAGCCACATGGTACAGGAACGAAGAGACCCCTGTTCCAGCATCCTTGCTGTAGTAACTATAAGGAAAAAAAACTCCCCCACCCCTCTGTTTTAAAGGGAGGAGGAAGCCTTTCAAGGGTAAGGATCAGTGGTGCCATGAGGAGAGGGGAGGCTTGTTGGTTTGCAGGGATTGGGGGAGAGGCTAGTGGGGCTGACTGATTAGCTGATGGGGGTTGGCTGACTGACTTGAAAGGGTAGGGGATGGGGAGGCTGATAGCTTTGTAGGGGCAGTGGTAGGATATGAGGGAGAGGCTGAAGGACTGTGGTAGTGGATGGCTGTCGGGCAGGGGCTTAGGGGATGCTGACTGGCTTTCTGGGGTGGGGGAGAGACTGGAGGCTGTCTTGCTGGGTGATGAGTGTTGGTTAGGTGCGGCTGTCTGGTTTCTTGAGTGATATGGGCTGGCTGTATAGGAAGTGACTTCTCATGGATGTTTGTTAGCATCTTATTGGTTTGATTGTGTGTGGCCTTGCCTCTTTTGAGTTTAAGCGATACTAGTTACAGGTTTGTTTCCCCCTGAAGAAGGCCTTGTTGGCCAAAATGCATTGAGGCATAATAAAGACCTGTTTGCCAGTTTTGTGTACCAGCTCCCTTTATTCTCTAGTACTACACTGCAGTTACCTGTTCTCTGCTTCTGTCTGTTCGTATGAGAGATTTGCATACAATGGAAGCAGTGTGTATGTACATATCTCTCATGAATATTCATAGTGGATATCTTGAAACCCAACTGGCTGGGGAGCACCTAGCACCGATTTGGGAACCGCTGAACTAACAGTAAATGTGGCACCTTTTTAAAGTTAAAATGCATGGTAATTTTCACATTAACAGCTAATGTAGAATGTGCGGAGACTGCCTTAAGTTAATGTAGAAGTAGTTACTGTACATCAACTGCTTGCCTTAACATGGCAGATAATGGGATAAAGCTATCTGAATGGGTTTAGCTAACTTCATTATGTTAATGCACGTGAACTGCATTCTAGTTACTATTTTTCCTAAGCATTAACTGAATGTGAAACTGCTGGGAATACTTGCAATGGTTGTCGCAGAGGTTTTGTAATTACCACTTATTAATCTTGGCAATTAATGTTTGATGACAGTAAATAGTATCCTTAATGTTCAATTGTATGTCATTTATAATTTCAAATATGATAAAGAGTTGAAACCTTTATTTTGTATTAAAAGCTAGGACAAAAATTGAACAACGTAAGTAAATCTTGAAAAGAACAAACTTGGGAAACAGGGTTCTTCACTATTAACTGATCAGTGGGTTTCTGATGCATTTCCTTTAGAAGGTTTAAAACCCACCGTATGATTTAATTTAGTATTAGGAATTCTTAGTTTTTCATTTTACCCAGTTCAGATTTGGCCTGTACTGGGAGAAAATGGAAAGTGGTTGGGTTTTTTTTTTTTTTTTTAGCTTTGAGGGGGCAGTTTTTTTTAGCATTTTTATTGAGGAACATACATAGAATAATGGAAAACCTTCTGTATAATCTCCCACAGTGACCCCTGCCCCCAACCTCTTAGAAAGATAGTCTAAGCCCTCGGATCCCTTTAGAGATACAATCACCATAGGTGAGAACATAATTAAAAGCACATAATAACAAAAAGTAAGCAAAAACTGACCAAAATGTTTGCTCCAAGATTAGCAATGCAATCAAAACCTAGCAGAAACTCCCTCTGCTTACTAAGGGTTGGTCCTCTTATATGTTAGGTTTGCCTTTAAACTCAACAAAGGGTTTCCAAACGTGATCACATTTTGCTATGACACCCAGACAGAAAGCAGAAAGCTGGGACACCGTTGAGTCATCGCAGGCACCTCTATTGATTTCCATTGTTTGGCCAGCAGCAAATGGGCAGATAACATCCCTTGTCGAACCAGATGGGCTGGATCCTGAAATAACCCATCAGGGGAGCCATTTAAGAGAGTCACCTCAATGCTTCTTGGTTTCCTTATCGTCCCTCCAGTTTAGTCCTCCACCTCTGGGTTGTGTACCTCCTCTTGCAGCTTGGAGACTGGGCATGTCAAAATCGTGACATCACTGGATGTAGTCTGCTGGTCTCTCCCATCAGCCCCAGTGTGTCCAGTCTCCATGCAGCAGGAGGATGTAGTGAGCCTGAGTATAGGGCTCACCTAAGGAACAGATAAGGAGCAGTTAGTGTAGCTTAGCCTTAGTTTGGGGTGGTTTTATCCCTTTGTCCCTGAATTGTTTTAATTTGGTACTGGCCGTTTAAAAAAATAAAAAGAGGTTAAGGATTTTCTCCCTGCTGGATCCTGTCTGCCTTTCTGCCTTTAGCTGATTACCAGGGCACTTCTTCACACAGCTCTCTCCTCCTTGACAATATGGAGGGCAGCACTGTTCATTCCAGCAGCGATTGTGCGGCGCCCTGGTCAGCCGCGATCCTGTGAGAGTGTGAGATTCGGCGGCGCTAAGCTCATCCGGCGGCTACATGCTCGCTTCGGAGCTGAGCGAGGCCACGTGGACTCGAGCGCCGTGGGAGTGACAGCGAGATTGAAGAAGCAGCGGCAAGCCTCAGAACAGGTACGGGGCTTGGGGGCAGGCAGAGAATCGGGCCAGTAAGCGGAAGAGAGCCTGACAAGGGTGCAGTTGGTCGCGGTGTGATTGGCGCCATTTGCTTCTAGCAGCGGCGGCTATTTTGACTGCATGGTCACCGCATGGTGAGTGCTCCCGCCAGAGGCGACAGTACTGTAGCAGGCCTTCCTGGCGTGTGTTTTCTTACAGAACGGTTTTGTTTTGTTTTGTTAGCAGAGAACTGTCTGCAGACAGTCTTTATTTCAGGGAGGATATTTTTTCTCTAGAAATAAGCGTGTTAGCATCAGTTTAATAGTGTATAATCATTATAAAAAAAAAAAAAGTCTGATTGGTTTGGCATTTGGTTTTGGCCGTTGCAGGATGGTCAGGGTGTTGCGCGTATGGCATCCCGTCCCCTGTGTGTGGTTTGTGGCACCTTCAGGGCACTGTTCCCTCTAAGCTGTGCGCGTGTGCGCGCGCACACACCTTGCCGAGTGAGCGCACATACTTTACAACAGAGCGCACAAAAATTACGGTTCTGATTCTGATAGCAAACAACACAGACGTTCTTAAAATTGAAAAGTTGTTGTGTATTTATGGTTTTCACAAGTTCTACAATATTTTCTAGTGCAATCAATGTGGTATATATACTATATTCTGACGTGTAGTCAAATTTTAAAGTATATAACTCCGAGTGTCGTTATGTGGCGCACCAAAATTTAACCTTCCTTCAAAAGCTGCACAGCTGATATTTTATGCGCACACAGCCTACAGAAAATTAGAGGGAACATTGCTGCAGGGGTACCGTTGCTGATTCGGGGATCTGCTGGGGCTGCGCTACAGTTTCAACTAGCGTGGAGCAGCAGATGGAAGTTAAATTGGATCAGCAACCCTGGGGTTTAGCTGGGGGAGTTGAAGGAGAGGGCCTACTTCCCTCTTTCCCGGGGACCGGCTAGGAAGTTCCCGTCACTCCATCAGGAGTGGGGCCAGCGGTGAGTCCGGGGATGCAACTGGGGGACTTTTGTCCGGATTTTGTGTTAATTATGCATCAGGCGTTCCATTTGAGGTGGCAAGGGAAATTGCCAGAATCGTTACCTTTATCTAGTGCGACGCTGCAGCCCGGAATAACGGAGGCGGACCTGCAGTGTCTCGAGACCCCCAAAAAGCCCACGGCCTCGTGAGTGTTCTTCCTCAGATGTAGAGTGACAGGAGGTGGAGGATATGGAAAGAGAACTTGAGGCAGGGCTGGAGGAGCTAGAGGAAGGAGAAATTCCTGAGCCTGAAGATCAGGCGAAAATCATTCAAGTGTTCTGGAAGGACGAGCTGATGGCTCTTATCACGGAATCCCTCCAGACACTTCATCTGGCCACGGAACAGCCAACTGAGGAGGAAAACGGGGAGGACCCCATTATTCAGGCGGTGAGACAGATGGAAGTGGTGTTTCCCGTCCACCGTGTAGTAGAACGGATGATCCAGGAGGAGTGGGATCAGCCAGAAGCAGGGCTCAGAGGAGTCGGGACTATGAACAGACTTTATCCCCTGGCAGATAAGGATAAGGAGAGGTTCAGGTATCAGCTGTAAACCGAGCTGATTTTAAAAAGCGCGGTATAGAAAAGACTGTAAATAAATAAATAAAATAAATGAGGAGAGGTTCAGGTATCAGCGGTGATGAAGAAAACCACTATCCCTGTGGAAGGTAGTGTGGCGTTTAAGGATGCACAGGACAGGAAGGTGGATAGCCTGTTAAAACAATCTTTTGAAGCAGACGCTCTGTCCTTACAGGCCTCAATCTGTGGGGCGTGGATGGCCAGAGCATGTCTTCGATGGCTGCAGCGTTTGCTGCAGTTGGTGCATTTGGAGCAGGAAAGTATAAGAGAACTGGACTGCATTGAGTCGGGGTTGGCGTATTTTGCAGCTGTGCATTACGACTTGATCAGAGCGCTAGCCAATAGCCAGGCCTCGCTGGTTGTCGTTCTGAGGAATTGGGCGGCAGATGGCTCGTCTAAATCGCGCCTTAGTAAGCTTCCCTTTAAAGGGAAGCTGTTTGGAGAAGATCTTGACAAGTTGGTTAAGGATTTAGGGGAGTCTAAAGGTGGGCGGCTCCCGGAGGACAGGCCCAAGCAAGGGGAAGTCCATCCAGGCCTTTCGGGGTCAGTTTCAGGATTTCAGGAGATTCTACACTTCTCGCTTGGGTGGTTCTCAGAGAGGAAGATTTGCGCTCGGGGCAAGTAGAGGTGTCGCAGCAGCAGCCTCTGCAGCTTCTCGAAAACCTCAATGAAATGAGGCGAGGTCCAGCAGGAAGCCTACCGATAGGTGGGCGACTTCGGGAATTTCTTCCTGCTTGGATCCAAATAACAACCAACTAGTGGGTGTTAGAAGTAATTCGCAAGGGTTATGCGCTGGAATTGGCAAGGCCCATTCAGGAGTCGGTGGTAATGTCTCCCTGCAGGGGTGCTCAGAAAAACCTGGCGGTCCGCGATACCCTAAATCGACTGTTACAAATTGGAGCGGTTGCGCCTGTCCCGATAGAAGATTATGGTATGGGTCGCTACGCCATTTATTTCGTAGTACCAAAGGAGGACGGGTCCCTGCGGCCCATTTTGGACTTGAAAGGAGTGACTCGATGTCTTCGGGTACCGCATTTCAGAATGGAGACGTTGAGGTCGGTCATTGTGGCGGTGCCCCAAGGGGAATACTTGACCTCTCTCGATCTTACCGAGGCTTATCTGCATATTCCGATCAGGGCCTCTCATCAAAGGTTTCTCCGTTTCGCTGTCCCGTGGGGATATTATCAGTTCCAAGCATTGCCATTCGGCCTAGCGACAGCGCCGCGGATGTTCACCAAGATCATGGTGGTGGTAGCAGCTGCATTGCGCAAGGAGGGAATTCTGGTTCATCCTTATCTCGACGTTTGGTTGATTCGAGCAAAGTCCGAGGCCGAGAGCAAGCAGGTGACAAACAAAATAGTGATGTTTTTGCAGAGTTTAAAGGCTGGGTGGGTCAATTCGGCGAAAAGTCATTTGGTACCGTCCCAGGATCTCGAATATTTAGGGGTTCGCTTCGACACTCGGAGTGGAGCGGTGTTCCTACCGCATCAGAGAATCCAATTTTTGTGTCAATTGATCCACATGTTTAGAGCGACGCTGGCTCCGACGGCCTGGAATTACCTGCGTGTGCTGGGAACGATGGCAGCAACCCTGGAAGCGGTTCCATGGGCTAGATTTCATATGCGTCCCTTACAGCAGGCTCTGCTTTGCTGTTGGTTGCATCAGTCTGACTTGTTAAACACCTTCCTTGTCCTCTCAAGGTCCGGCAGTTGTTGCGGTGGTGGCTTCTTCCAGGATCCTTGACAGTGGGAATGCCTCTGGAGCAACCGGAGTGGCTTCCATTGTTGACGGACGCGAGTCTCGCGGGATGGGGAGCTCATTGCGTGGACCTTTTTGCACAAGGCACGTGGACCGTTCCAGAGAGCGGTTGGTCGATCAATCGGCTGGAGCTCAGAGCTGTTTACTTGGCCCTAAAAGCATTCGAGGCGACGGTGTCGGGTCAACCGGTGCGAGTCCTGTCGGACAATTCCGCAACAGTAGCTTACATCAATCAACAGGGCGGAATAGGAAGCACGGCCATGGAAGAAGAAGCGGAGACGCTGTTCTCTTGGGTGGAGCTTCGGCTTTCAGCAATCTCGGCAGCGCACATTGTGGGGAAGGACAATGTGATGGCAGATTTCCTCAGCAGGGTTCAAGTAGATGCCGGAGAGTGGGAATTGCATCTGGACGTGTTTGCGCAAATAACCCACAGGTGGGGACAGCCGATCATGGATCTAATGGCAACCTTTCAGTCGGTGAGGGCGAATCGCTTCTACAGCAGACTGAGAGAAACTATGTCGGAAGGGATTGACGCACCGACGCAGCGTTTGCCGTCGAAAGGTCTGCTATGTTTTCCCTCCGTGGGTGCTCATAGGCCGAGTGGTTCAGCATATCGAGGCTCATCGGGGAAGAGTATTGCTGGTGGCTCCGGACTGGCCCAGGCGGCCGTGGTACGCCGATCTCATTCGGTTGTTAGACGGGGATCCGTGGAAATTACCAGTGTTGAGGGACCTGTTGAGGCAGGGTCCTCTTTGCATGCCGCAAGTGGATCGGTTCTCGCTTACGATTTGGCCATTGAAAGGGCGAGGTTGAAGAGAGGTTATTCCAGAGCAGGTATAGCAACATTACTTTCAGCTAGAAAGAAGTCTACATCCCTGGCATATGTTCGCATTTGGTGTATTTTTGAGGACTGGTGCTCGCGGCGTCAAGTTCGGGCGGCTACTGTGTCCGTTGCCATGGTCTTAAGTTTTCTGCAAGACGGACTAGAAAAGGGTCTGGCAACCAGTTCCTTGAGAGTACAGTTAGTGGCGATTTCTTGTTATAGAGGCAAAGTTCAGGGTTTAGCGCTGGGGGCGCATGCAGATGTGCTGTGTTCTCTTAAAGCAGTGACCATGATGCGGCCTTCTCGTAGAGTCATCATTCTGCCATGGGATCTCAATTTGGTCTTGGGGGCATTGGCTAAGCAACCTTTTGAGCCTTTACTTAAGGTGTCAGTTAAGGATCTGACTTTGAAAACTGTGTTTTTGGTAGCCATATGCTCGGCGAGACGAATTTTGGAACTACAGGCATTGTCCTCTAGAGGACCTTTCTTGTCCTTTTCCAGGGAGAAGGTGGTTTTACGGCCAGTTCTGTCGTTTTTGCCGAAGGTGGTTTCTCCGTTTCATCTGAGTCAGTGTCGTTGCCTGTTTTGGGGGGGTTATATGGGAGCGCCTCGGACCGGGCGTTACGCAGGTTGGATATCAAACAGGTGTTAATGGCGGTATTTGAAAGTCACAGAGACGTTTTGCAAGTCGGATCGTCTATTTGTATTGTTCAGAGGTCCCCGCAAAGGGGAAGCGGCGGCAAAGGCCATTTCTAGATGAATTTGAGAGGCGATTGTGTTAGCATATCTTCTGCAGGGCCGAGCAGTTCCGACAGAGTTGAGAACTCATTCTACAAGAGCACAGGCAATGTCCTGGGCAGAGCATTGTTTGGTGCCGCCAGGGGAAATTTGTAAAGCGGCCACCTGGTCCTCTCTCCATACTTTCAGTAGGCATTACCACCTGGATGTTCTGGCGGCAAATGATGCTTGTTTTGGGTTGGCGGTGTTACAGGACGGCTGGAAAGGACCCTCCCAATGACTACTGCTCTGTTACATACCAGAGGTGGAGGACTAAACTGGAGGGACGATAAGGAAATAGAAATTACACTTACCTGGTAATTGTGGTTCCTTGAACTCCAGTTTAGTCCTCATTCCCACCCGAGGGGGTGTCGTTGCAGTGGATATTCAGTGGGGAGAACAGTAAAGACTATCGGTAGGTATGGTTTTAATGGCATTTTCATCACTTTGATTCTGTCTATTTCTTTTTTTTTCTCTGTCCAATCTGTGGTTCTGATTAAGGCAGAAGGAAAAGGTACAAGGAAAGTCCCTTTCTTTTGGGAGGGCAATTCTGTTAGCATAGTTAGTATATGGTTGATTTCTTTATAAAAAACAAAACAAAACAGTAGAAAACTGGTTTATAAGAATAGCTACTTATTTGTTGCTCCTTTAAGTGTGCATTGTTAATAGTTCACTGGGGCTGATGGGAGAGACCAGCAGACTACATCCAGTGATGTCACGATTTTGACATGCCCAGTCTCCAAGCTGCAGGAGGAGGTACACCACCCAGAGGTGGAGGACTAAACTGGAGTTCCTCAAGGAACCACAATTACCAGGTAAGTGTAATTTCTATTTAGTCACCACAGGCTGTAAAAACCTAATCCAAAAACAACTCCACCAGACATGCCTGTAAGTTCCCACTTCCCCACAGCCCCAAAACGACGTTTTGAACTACTCCTCTTTGTCCTTGCTAGTGTTATAGGGGTGAGAAACCAGTGATACAGCATTTTATAGTTATTCTCAAGCATGTTACTGGCAATAAACTCATGGCTAATATTTCAATATATTCTCACCCAGCGTTCTATTGTTCATTCCTCTCAGTTACTTTTCCCATGTCGCTTAGTAAGGTGACTGTTCCTGTTCTCTATCGTCCATTTGTCGATAGAATTGAGTAATCTCCCCCTTCGTCCCTTCTCCCATAAATGGGCCTGGCTCCCCCCTCACCTGTTTCAACACCTTTTTCTGGATACGCTCTCACCTAACGGTACGTGAAGTCTTTGTCAGATCATATTTGTCTTGCAGCTGGGAAAAGCTGATCAGACCATCCCTCTCCAGAAATTGGCCCACCCTGGTAAGCCCCAGTTGCTCCCAAACTGAATAACCTCTATCTTCTCTCCCTAGTGGGAATTCCTGGTTATATTTAAGCAATGTAAGCCAGAAGTGACCCTCCCTGCTCAACAGGATCCTTTTTCCATTTTATTCCAAATTTTTAGAGAGGTAATGGTAAAGGGATTCTCTGTTTAATTTATGCGGTATGGCGGCCCTTGGCTGCCAGACTGATGCTCATAAAGGGAGATCTCCCTGTTCCAGCTGAACCCATTTCTTTTGCTCTCTCTCCTTCTACTCCAAAAGAGCCTTCAATTGTGCCGCTTCATAGTGGTTCTGGAAATTGGGTACACCCAAGCCCCCATTATCCCAAATTTGTGAGAGGATGCTTCAGGTGACTCTGGGAGTTTTTCCTCTTCAAATGAAACAGAATACTCGTGCATGGAGTCTTTTAAAGAACACCTCTGGTATCTGAATA
The DNA here is from genome assembly GCA_033557465.1 of Ichthyophis bannanicus. Lineage (NCBI taxonomy): Eukaryota > Metazoa > Chordata > Amphibia > Gymnophiona > Ichthyophiidae > Ichthyophis > Ichthyophis bannanicus. The sequence continues at coordinate 143,174,293 of CM066041.1, forward strand.
AGCAATGCACCAAATAGATACAAAAATTGTGGGAGAACCATCATTCCTTATCTCTCCAGTCCAGTCCCTCTCTTCTGGGTTGTGCAACCCTTCCAGCAGCTTGGAGACTGAGCCTATCATCGCTTTAATGATGCTCGGGTATAAGTACCGCTGGCACCACCCACTGGCACCAGTAAACTCAGCCTCCAAGCAGCTGGAGGTTGCCAGTAAGCCAGAGGGCTTACAGGAGGGATTGCAGGCAGGGAGATAGTGTTAGGACTCCTAAGAGCTAGGTTTATCTTAATTTAAATTGGCTTTTAATTTTGACTTTACTTGCAATTTGGTTTAATTTTAAGTTGACTGTAGCTTTAGGTCTGAATTCCCTCCTCCCTCCTTTCCCCCCTCCTCCGTTCAGAGGGCGGCGGAAGCCTGATCTCCCGGTGCCGAACGCGGAGGAGAAGTGCCGGCGGCCACGTGGGGAAGACTGAAGAGAAGCCTCCCTTAGAGCGCAGAGCCGGCCGGCGTGCTAGGACTCCAGGATCGGCCTGCTCCGCCTCGCGTCGAAGCCCTCTGGGTGGCTGAGCGCTTGAGGCGGGCCCCTGGAGCCTAGGGGAGCAGTGCGACGACAAAGGCAGCAGGAGAGGCCATCTGAGCGCCTGAAACAGAAGCGGCGAAAAGCGGCATGGCAAACGGCGACAGGCATGAGTGAGGCCTGTTGCACGCCGAGCTTGGTTCCATGTGGCCGTGACCTACACATGGGAAATCAGCGGAGGCCTTCTGAATTCCACGCGGTTGTGAGACGGGGAGAGGAACTGGATTAACAGCAAGTATTTGTTTAACTGTTTTATTTAACTGTACCTTTTATGCAAAGTTAAGGTTTAGGTTGATTAAATTTTGATTGAATAAGCTTGCTGCTAAGCTTCCTATTTTCATCTCAGTTTTGTTTGTGGGGGGACTAGTTATTTAATTTTAATTTAATATCTGGCTCCACACTATGCCCAGCAAGTCATGGTGTCCGGCCTGTGGCATTCGTCGGGGCACAGGGTCAGAAGCAGGAATCTGCAGAGGTTGCACGGCAGAAGCTGCTTCCGTGGAGAAAGAAATCCAACAGGCATTATCTCAGGATTCCCATGGATCAGGAGATCCTCTGGAGGAGGGGGAGGGCCAGGGCCGATCATCTTCTCCTCTTCCTCCTCCTCCAGCCGTGGACTTGCCCGGAACTTCCCGGTCCCATCCCTCCATCTCCTCGGGGGAAGAGGGGGCCTAGGGACACTTCTCACCTGAATTTGTCCTCCTGCTGCACAAAGCCTATTGCATGCGCTAGCAGGGGGCAGGAGGACAGGGAGCGCCGCAGGCAAGCGTGTCTTCCAGAAGGGCTATGGCTGGGACACAGGACGCGGGTGCCCCTCCTAAGCGCGCTAGGCTGATGACCGATGAGTGCCCTACGTCACCGATACCTGATGCTGGAGAAGAAGCCTCGGACAAGGGAAGTAGGGGAAGATGAAGAAGAACTTAAGGAGGGAGAAATCCGGAGGAGGAACAAGCCCGTATAGTACGAGTATTTTGCCGAGAAGAGCTCCCAGCGTTAATTACTGAATCACTGAGGGTCCTTAATATGGCTCCTGACACGCCAGCAGACGAGGAGTCCTTGGAAGATCCGTTGATCCATGCTGTTAGGAAGTCACAGAAGGTGTTCCCACTGCACAGAGTGGTACGGCAGATGATCCAGGAGGAATGGAATCAACCGGAATCCAGCCTAAGGGGAGTATGTTCTATGGCTTGTCTGTATCCTTTATCGGAACAAGACAAGGAGTTACTGAAGCCTCCCAGAGTGGATGCGGCGGTCTCAGCAGTCACAAAAAAGACAACTATCCTGGTCAAGGGCAGTGCGGCTCTGAAGGATTCCCAGGATAGGAAGCTTGAGACGTTGCTAAAGCAAGCCTTTGATGTAAGTGCCCTCACCTTACAGGCTTCCGTATCAGGGGCTTGGGTGGCGAGAGCCTGTCTGAGGTAGTCTCAGCAACTACAGTTAGCAGGTGGCCTGGCCGGAAACGCGCAAACTGAAGCAGCTAGGATGGAATCTGGAGCAGCCTACCTGGTGGATAGTCAATATGACCTCATTAGAAGCCTAGCAAAGAATATGGCTTCGGTGGTGGCAGCCAGGCGATACTCGTGGCTACGTAACTGGGCGGCGGATGCCTCTTCAAAAGCACGCCTGAGTAGACTTCCCTTTAAGGGTAAGTTGCTCTTTTGAGAAGATTTAGACAAACTAGTAAAGGAGCTAGGTTGAGACCAAGGGAGGCAGACTGCCGGAGGATAGACCAAAACAAGGCCGTCCCTCGGCCCCCATGCGTATCCAACCAAGAAATTTCTGGAGGTTTTGACCAGCTAGGTCGACCCCCTTCCACAGGGGACGTTTCCCCTCGGAGTCAAAGCTTCTGGAGGTTTCGCTGAGCGGGAAGAGGCTTTGGGGCCTCCTCCTTCTCTGTGGGTCCTAGAAACCACAATGAAGCAACGGGGGTACAGGAGGGGTGCCTTCCGGTGGGAGGTTGGTTAAGACAGTTTCTTCCCGCCTGGACCTGGGTGATTTCTGATCAATGGGTTTTAGAAGTGATCAGAGAGGGCTACGCTCTTGAATTTGCAAAGCCGATTCGACCAGCGTTCAGTCTCCCTGCAGATCCCTAACAGAGAGTGGTGGTAGAAGACACCCTTTCAAGACTGCTATTGCTCGGGGCAGTGGTCCCCGTGCCGGTAGACCAATGCGGGTCCGGTCGATACTCGATTTATTTTGTCGTACCAAAGAAAGAAGGAAGCTTTCGACCAATCCTCGACCTAAAACAAATTAATCGATGCCTCAGGGTACCACATTTTCGGATGGAAACCCCGGAGTCAGTAATTGTGGCGGTAAGGCGGGGAGAGTTCTTAATCTCCTTAGACCTGACAGAAGCGTATTTGTATATTCCCATTCGAAAGGCTCATCAGCAGTTTCTGAGATTTGCTGTCTCGAGAGGACATTTTCAGTTTCAGGCTCTGCCCTTCGGCCTGGCAACGGGCCCCGAACTTTCACCAAGATGATGGTGGCCGCAGCTCTGCGAAAGGAAGGAGTTTTGGTACATCCCTACCTGGACGACTGGCTGGCTGATCAGGGCAAAATCAGAAGCGGAAAGTCTCAAGGCGACAGCCAGAGTGGTAACATTCCTGGAGGAGTTGGGGTGGGTCATCAATTGAACAAAGAGCAGATTAGTACCCACGCAAGAACTCGAGTACCTCGGAGCAAAATTCGACACCGCAAGAGGAAAGATGTTCCTGCCAGCACAAAGACTAGAGGATCTGAGGAACCTCATCTCTCAGTTCCTGGGCAGGCGGAACCCTACGGCCTGGCATTACCTGCAAGTGCTAGGAACCATGGCGGCAACGATAGAGGAGGTGCCGTGGGCCCGAGCACATATGCAGCCACTCCAGCGGGCTTTGCTGCGACGTTGGTCCCATCAGCATCATCCATGGTGCATGAGGTTACCCTGCCCCCACCTGACCAGGAAGTCCCTGCAGTGGTGGCGTTGCCCAAAGAACATAGAACGCGGAATGCCCCTCGACCTCCGCTGTGGGTGCAGTTGACGACGGATGCGAGTCTAACAGGATGGGGGTGAGGGCTCATTGCGAGGGCCAGTTCACCCAGGGTCGCTGGAGTACGCTAGAGACTCAGTGTCAATCAACAGACTGGAATTGCGGGCAGTGGTGTTAGCATTCAAAGCTTTTGAACCCCTAGTCCGACAAAGAGCAGTCTGCATCCTCTCTGATAACGTCACCACAGTGGCCTACATTAACCGCCAGGGAGGAACAAGCAGTCCACCTTTGGAAGAGGAAGCAGACAGCCTGTTACAGTGGGCAGAAGCCCACTTAATAGCTCTATCAGCACAAGCACTTGGCCGGCATAGACAACATCACGGCAGACTACCTGAGCAGGTGCAAGATAGATCACGGAGAGTGGGAATTGGCCCAGGAGGTGTTCGACCAAGTGGTAGCCCGTTGGGGGACTCCGATCATGGATCTCATGGCAAGATGGGAATCGGCCAAGGCGAGTCGTTTCTTCAGTCACAGGAAGGAAAGGATGTCGGAAGGCCTGGACGCTCTTGTCCAGAAGTGGCCTTCGGAAGGTCTCCTGTACGTTTTTCCCCCCCTGGGCCCTCATAGGGAGAGTCCTGCAGTGGGTGGAAGCCCACCAAGGATTGGTAATTTTCATAGCCCTGGACTGGCCACATCGACCATGGTATGCGGATTTGGTGAGATAAATGGCCGTCCGTCCATGGTGGCTTCCCTGCAGGAGCGATCTGTTTTGTCAAGGACTGTTACGGATGCCCCAGGTGGATCGGTTCTCGCTTATGGCCTGGCTATCGAAAGGGCACGGCTCCTGAAGCGGGGATATTCGGGAGCAGTAATCTCGACATTGTTGAGCGCGCGGAAGCGCTCTACCTGTCTCTCGTACGTGAGGGTATGGCGTATTTTTGAGGCATGGTGCGCAAGACAAGAGAAGAAGCCCTTCACGGCCTTCGTTCCGGAGGTCCTTGAGGTTTTACAAACAGGGTTCGAAAAAGGCCTAACGGCTAGCTCCTTACGAGTTCAGTTAGCGGCTATTTCGTGTTATAGAGGTAAGGTACATGGGAAGCCCTTGGGGGACCACGCTGACATTTCCAAGTTCCTTTGAGCAGTTAGGCGTTTGAGACCCCAGCTGAGATCGGTGGTTCCCCCATGGGACCTCAATCTAGTCTTGAATGTCTTAAGGGGGGAACCTTTCGAACCAGGGGGAAAATCCTCTTTGAAAGATTTGACCCTAAAGACAGTTTTTCTAGTAGCTATCTGCTCAGCTAGGCGTATTTCTGAACTTCAGGCGCTGTCTTCTCTGCCGCCTTTTCTCTCTTTCTTCAAGGAGAAAGTGGTGTTGCGGACAGTTTCCTCCTTTTTACCTAAGGTCGTTTCTCCCTTTCATGTAAACCAGGTTGTATCCCTCCCATCCTTTTCTAGTGAAGAGCGGAAAGGGGATGATGGGAGGCTGCGCCTCTTGGATATGCACAGAGTATTGAAGTGTTACCTGTCTCGCATGGCGTCCTTTCGAAAGTCCGAACGGTTATTCGTGCAGTTTGGAGGGCCACGCAAGGAGGAGGCGGCAGCCAAGGTGTCCATTTCTCTATGGATCAGGGAGACTATTTTGTCGTCTTATCTCCTGAAAGGTAGAAGGGCTTTGGTGGGGCTGCGAGTCCATTCGACTCGAGCTCAGGCGACTTCATGGGCGGAACATAGCTTGGTTCCGCCGCTGGACATCTGCAGAGCAGCCACTTGGTCTTCGCTGCATACCTTTGCCAAACACTACAGATTGGATGTCCAGTCGGCAACGGATGCTGGTTTTGGGTATGCAGTGCTTCGGTCCGGGATGGCGAACCCCTTCCAGGCTTGAACTGCTCTGATACATCCCAGAAGAGAGGGACTGGACTGGAGAGACGATAAGGAAGAAGTAATTAGACCTTACCTGCTAATTAGTGTTCCTGAAGGAACTCCACTCCAGTCCAGTCCCTAATCCCACCCAGTTACTTCAGTTACAGGATTCCCTTTTCCAGGGGAAGAGCCGGACCGAAGACAGAGAGTGAAGAAGAGGTCGTGCTCCTTGCTAGACCCTTTGACTGGTGGAAAGGGTTAATGTGGATTCAGGTATACCACCTCCTCCTCCCCCCCCCCCCTTTCCCTTCTTTCCGGGGGTTTGGAAAACGTTCCTGCAGAGAGGGAGGGGAAAGGTTAATCTATAAGTTTACAAGTTTAAAAAAAAAACACATTTTTTTTTGGAATTTGGTAGTCTTTAATGCTTTCTTGAAAAGTTATAGTTGGTTAATTGTTCTTTCTGATAAGTCTGCTTTTTCAATAGATTACTGGTGCCAGTGGGTGGTGCCAGCGGTACTTATACCCGAGCATCATCAAAACGATGATAGGCTCAGTCTCCAAGCTGCTAGAAGGGTTGCACAACCCAGAAGAGAGGGACTGGACTGGAGTTCCTTCAGGAACACTAATTAGCAGGTAAGGTCTAATTACTTCTTTTTATCTCTGCTATTCGGCCTAGCCATGACAAACTGTAGCCCAACCATCTCTGCATGTTTATCAAAAATTTTATTTCCCAGGGACTTGAAATTCGTTTGAAATAGCTTTCTCTCATCCACCACAATATTTACCCCCAGATAGCGGATCTGTTCCCTAACCCATCTGAATAGGTAAAGTGTTTGTAAGGTATGTACTAGTAATACTGGACAGGAGATATTTAAAATCTTGGTTTTCATTATATTTACTCTAAAGCCAAAAATCCACCCAAAAGAGTCCAATTCCCCCAAAAGCTTGCCTAGCAGTTCCTCAGGTTGAGTGATGAAGAGCACATTGTCAGCAGTGATATCTTTTAGGGGGAGGTTCCCATGAATGTGCCCAGTATTTTTGGATTGTCTTTCACCTTTTGGGTTAGCGGTTCCATGGGAAGCACAAACATTAGGAGGGATAGAGGGCAGCCTTGTCTTGCCCTCCTCCAGAGTTCAAAAGCTTCAGTATAGCCCAAATTAATTTTCAAATGAGAGTGAGGGCCATGGTAGATCGCCTGTACTCACCCTAGAAAGTCATTGCCAATCCCCCATCTTCTCTAGAACACCAAACATATATGGCTAGTAAAGGTGGTCAAAAGCTTTCTCGGCATCAGTGGTTAAGAGATGTCCAGGTTTCCCTAAATTTATTTTTTATCTAGCTGATTAAATTCAATGTCCATCGCATGCTGGCAGCAGCCTGTCGCCCAGGGATAAACTCTTTCTAGTTGGGGTGGATCCACCCAGGCATTTGTGGTAGTAGGCGGAAGTAAGCAGATTTTTGTCAGCAATTTAAAATCAATTTCCAGTAGAGAAATAGGTCTATAGGAGCCGCCCAAACTGGGATCCTCCCTCTCTTTATGAATTATAGTCGCACCCAGAACCCGCAGTATCTGGGGGACATACCCAGAGTTAATCAGAGAGGTAGTGGCACATGCCATCAATAGAGTGGTGGAAGATGGATATGTCTTGTAAAATTTGGAAGAATAGCCATCAAGGCCAGGGGCCTTGCCCCCGGGTAAGATTTTTATAGCTAAAAGAAATTCATGGGCCAGTATAGGCCATTTTAAAATTGCACAGACATCTTCCCAATCCTAGGCAGTGGAGTATCCTTTGGATAAGTACAGATTTCCACCTCCGTGGCACTATATTCCGGAGTATACAGGTTTTTGTGAAAATCTAGGAAGCATTCCCCCAATACCCTTATCTCCACAGACCCTCCTGGCCTACTTTATCTTGATTTTAAGGATGGCATTCAGCATACTTAACTTTTTTAGCCTGGCAGCTAGGAGCTTGGAGGCCTTGTTCCCTTGTTCAAACTGCCTCAACTTTAGTTGTTCTAGGCCAAAATTAGTTTCTTCATTGACCAGCTCCTGACCTTCAAGGCCCCTAGCTTAGCCTTCCCTTAGCCATAAGGGACCCTCTCCTTACTTTGCCTCTCCAATTGGGCTATAACTGCGTGCATGTTTTTTTTCTTTTTTTTTTCCTTTCTGTTTCTTCTTGAAGCTTCCTGCTGCAATTTGCACCTGACTACTGCCTTCAGACCTTCCCACCACATACCTGGATGTAAATCGTTGATACTATTAAGTTCCAAGTAGGAATGGATTTCCCTCCGTATCTGAGCTTTAATGTCAGAGTCCTCTAATAACATGTTTAATTTCCAAAATTGTAAGCCCTTCAGCCTACCCTCCAAGGTTAAACTACAGTATATTGGGCCATAGTTGGATCAATTTAGCGGTTATATTGCTAAGTCCCGAATTCTGGAATATCCTTCTTTCCTTAGAAATAGGTAATCTATTCAGGAGTAGGAATCATGGGAGCTGGAATAGAAAGTGTAATCTCTTTTCCTGAGGTTTCTCTCTCTCCAAGTTTCTAATATGTTCAGATCATCTAGAAGGTCCCCAAGTTTCTTCCAGTCTCTCTTTAATCTCAGAAGACCTCCATTGGAATTATTTAGTATTGGGTGCCTTGGCAGGTTAGTCTCCTCCCCCCTTACAAACAGTAGGCCCTCCATAAAAGTCCTGATGCGATCTGCCAATGCATCATAGAAGGCACCCTGTTGTTCATTTGGGACATATACATTTACCATTGTCATGAGTTTCCCATCAAGGTCCTCTTTCAGCATGATAATTCTGCCATCCTGGTCTTTATACTGTCTGTACGTTAAAGGGTAAGTCAGCGGATATTAAAATGCGCACACCACCTTTTCTTTTTCATGGTACCATTGGAAGCCCAAAATCCTCCCCCCCCCCCCCCCACCACACACATTTTTTATGGTGAACAAGTCTCTCATCTCTCTTCAGGAGATGTTGCTCCTGAGTGAGGATAATTTCTGCTCTCAAACACAATAACTCATTAAATAGCAAGTGGCATTTACTAAAAACGTTTAACCACTTTATTTTCAAAGGTAATATCCTAAGGTCAGACATTGATATCAGAAAAATATTTAATGGCTGAGAGGACACACATTCCTATCTATCTTGCCCTTGTTCCCTGACATCCCCCTCCCCCCATATCCCCCACTCATCCTCCTTTCAGTGTCTTCCACCATTCCAGCTAGCCACCCGATGTACACTTGCTATAGTACAGTACTGTTTTAGAATATAGTCCTCATCCAGAACATTACTTAGCAAACCTTACACATTCAAATTTAGCAGTCCCCTCCCCCACTTCAGGTCCATTTGACACTCTTTCCTTGAGCTTTGGTAGAGCACTCAGTTTTAAGCAGTAAGCAGCAAGGAATCTTCAGGGATAAGCTGCAACCCAACATTGTTCGAATATCATCAGCCCTATCAAAGCCCTGATTTAACTCCTCCTTCGGTATTTGAGGTTGGGCTTTCTGTTTGTCTCCACAACAGTTTTCCACCTTTCCCTGCTTTGTTGCCAGTGCAGACCCAGTGTTTCTACAGTCTCACGGGGCCCCTCTGTCCCCTAAGGTTGTTTAGGGGAGGTTAGACCAACCAGCTCATTTTAACTCCGCCAGGGCTTCTTCAAGTTATTTGCCCTGGTGGAGGAACCTGCACTGAGAATTGCAAACCAAAAGGATGAATCCATTTATAACGGACATTCTCTGCCCTCAGGTGCTTGGTAATTTCTAGTAATTCACGTCACTTGCAGAGTGCCAGGGCGGAGATGTTGGGATAAATTTCTGTAGCACAGTCTTCACACAAGATTCGGTTGAGTTTCTGTGCTGCTGTCAGCACTGCTCTTTTGCTGAGAACTCATGATAAAGGATGATGACATCCCTTGGTCAGTCATCTCGTTGGGGTCACAATGCCCTTCAGTATGAGCTTGCTCTATCTTTTAGACAATAATCCTCTTTGTAAAGTCCCCCAGTTTGGAGCATGGTTTTGCTGATTATGCGTACTAGATTGGAATTCCATGGGCTCCCAGAAGAGGATGAGAGAAGGGTCTTTTGCAAATTTCTCCGTTGGACTCTATTTTCCATATTTTCAATTTTTTGTTGGCAACTTTAGTTTGGTCAGTATAATTCTCATGAGTTCACCGGTACCGACACCCAGGCATCGGCAGCGTCGATAGACCAGAGGTTCCTCGCTATCGAACGCAGCATTGCAGCTCTTCTCACAGCTGCGGTATAGTTGACACCTATGGTTCAATGGGCACTGGTACCGACATTGATACCGATGCCGGTACAGACACCGGTACTGGTACCGACGGAACTGGCCCCGGTGGGAGTTCTTCCCACGCCATCTTTGGCTGAAATAGACAGATCGGTACCGGATCAACTCAGTACTGACTTCAATCGATACCGATATGAGCATCATGGTCAGGAATACTTTGAATCCTCCGATTCCGAAGACTCTGACAATTCTGCTGGTACCAGAGGGTTTCTCCCGGAAGATCCCTCTTCTCCCCAACGCAGAATGTCACCTCCAGAGTACATGTCTTTTCAGGATTTTATTCGTGATGTGGCCAAAGGCCTTTTAATCACGGTAGCTCCTGAACAGGAACCCAGAGCAAAGGAATTGGAAATTCTCCAATATCCTAAAGCTCCAAAGGAGGCAGCCACTCTGCCCATCCATGAAATTCTGCATAACTTGATGCTCAGAATGTGGGAGACACCTCTGACTACATCTCCTCATTCTAGGAGGCTTGATACTATGTATAGAGTTCTGCCATGTCCTGGATTTCAAAAGACTCAACTGCCACACCATTCAATGGTGGTGGAGTCAGCCATGCGTAGGATGAAAAGTGCAAAGAGGCATGCATCCAATCCCCCAGGTTGTGAAAGCAGGACTTGGGACGCTTTTGGGCGCTGAACATTTCAGGCTTCCATGCTTTCAGCTAGGATCAGTTCATATATACTGTATATGGGCATGTTCCTCAAAGAAGTTATAGGAGACTTGGAGCTTATGTGCCCACTTCTCCCAGGTGAAAAGAGACAGACTTTTTCTTGCTCTAGTTAAGCATGCTCAAGATGTCTCCAAGTTTGTGAATTGTGCAGCCTTTGACTGCATCCTGGAGCCCCATGCCTCCCTTCTATCCTAGCATTTGAAATTACTGAAAGAGCCAGACGTGGCTCCTCCAGTCCTCCCCCCTCCCATCAACATATTCCTTGCAGTGGCCCTGACCCCATCCACATTTGGTCAACTTGATGATTTGAAATGCTCTAGTAGACCTTCCTGTGAATGTTTTGTAACCGTGATCCTCCCCCCCCCCCCCTTCCATTCTCTGTGAAAATTGTTCTGGAATAAAATGTCCCAGTGATTAGTACTTCCTTTTTCTTTGGTTACTTTTTTCACTTCAAACAATACAAGTTACTCCTGGGGGGATCTTGCGCACAAAATTCAAAATTCTATGTCAAAAGGTCTGAATTATGCAAAACTGTGCATGCTTTGTCAAAATAGGAAAATATACCTTTCCTTTCCTGTGATGTATCTTTATCGATGTGAAGTTTGTGTAGATGGGTGGGGAGGGATGTAGGGGTGGGGAGGACAAGTTTGTAAGAGAATAATGTTAAATGAGTGCTTTTGGATGCTCGGGAGATACCTGGCTGAGGCCAAAGGATTGTATATTTCTTTTTTCATTTAAAAACAAAACAAAACAAAACTTATCATTTTTCAGTGATACTTCATTTAAAATACAATACAGAAAAAAAATTGAAAAGTGCACAATGCTGAATTATTGTGTGCAGAATTTCAGCAAGACTAACATGTTGATGAGAAAATAATCTGTGTTCTTGCCTTCTCCTGATCTAAACATACTTCTGAACTTACCTAGGTTTTTGCCCGACTGAAAGCACACTCAAACTGTTAAACGTCTATATCAGCTATTGAGGTTATTGATCCCATCTTCTTTGAACCCAGTCTGTAACTACATTATCTTATGTGCAGATTTTTTGTAATATTTTTGTCATATCAATATATTTATACCTGCATTATGAATGCAAGAATATATCCAGGTTTGTTCTTCATTTTTAATTGGTGTGCTCATTTTAATTTGCCTTCCTTTTCACCAGTTGTGTTGGCTATAGAAAAGTTTTTTGAGCTCTAAAAATTGTCCAGTGTCCTACTATTCTCCAGGACCAAGCCGGAAGTCAGTCCTCACATATGGGTGGTGTCGGCGCCGACGGAGCCCCCGTGCGGAGCATTTCCCCAGCTTTCATAGAAAGCCTTGGGGAATGCAGCGCGCCTGCGCGGTCCCCTTCCCGCCCAAGGGTGCCATCTTGCTCAGTCTTTTTCCGCAGAGCCCAATGGGCATAGTTCGTATCACCCGGGAAAAGTTGATTTTTTTTCTGTGATTTTTTTTGCGTTTCTTCATCCACTTCCCCGTCCCGCCTGGGCTGGTACATTGGTATCGAGTCTGGAACTTCTTTTTCGTTTTTTGTCCTTTGTGACTAACATTCGCGCTTTTTCTGTTATTTTCACTGGCAGCCTGGTCTTCTGACCTTGCAGGGGCCCTTTTTCCCCCGATGACTGCCAGCGGGTTCAAAAAAATGTGATTGGTGCAAGAAACTTATCTTTCTCACCGACACACATGACTGCTGCCTCCGATGCCTCGGGCCCGACCATGACCCGCTGCTCTGTGGCCTGTGCGGCAAAATGTCGTCGAAGGCACTTCGGAGCCATCAGCATCAACGTGTGAGAATTTTTTCAGAGTCCGCGTCAGGCCGGGCCCGGACTTCGTCAGAGGCCTCGACATCTCTGGAGTCTGACCCCGAGCGCCATCGTGGGTCCTCTGAAAGGGGGTCTCCCATCTGGGAGCACAAAAGGAAGAAGAAGCTTATGAGGGTGGCATCAGTAGGGGCCCCTGTTCCTCGAGGGCCAGGTCGCATAGCCCTGACCGCTGCCCCGGGCTCTCGGAGTCGGAGAGGCCATCCAAACTACCTCGCATGGAGCCAGAGTCCCCGAGTCATGTAAGTTCTGTTGTCCTCGTGGACTCTCCTCGAGAAGAACCGACGTCGTCGGGCCCCGAGTCGGAGGCTGCTGAGTTCCTGAGCTCGGACTCAGGCTGACGGCCTTGGAGAGCAACTTGGCTGCCTTCATAGAACAACAGCGGGTACTGATCGCCGGTCTGACCGGTGCATCTGCCCCGACCACTGGGACCTCGACGTCTAAGTTGACCCTGGAGGCCGAGCCGATCCTCGAGTCCATCAAGTCTTGAGTCGATCCTCGGCCAAGGTCCCCCTCGACCTCCCGTGCGGGGCCGATTGTCGTCAACGCCGGTGCCCTCAGCATCGGAGCAGGTGGCACCGAGGCCCCCACAGCCGGAGCCGCTCGACGACTCCTCGGAGGAGTCAGCGTGGGAGACGGAGGACGAGGAGTCCCCTGACACCTTCCGGACCCGGTGCGTCCCTTGGGACTCCCCGGAGTCCGAGCTTTGGAGAAGGTCCCCACTCCTCGGAGGATACTTGGTTCTCAGACTTCGTGAGGGACATGGCCAAGGCTTTGGCATTCCCTGTGGACGCTGAGGAGGAGCCTCGAGCTGAGGCGCTCGATGCCCTCCAGTATGATTTTCCTCCGAAGGAAGCCTTTACTGTTCCGATTCCTCTGATGCTGGAGCGGCTGCTCTTCTGTATGTGGGACCCACTGGCCTCGGCGTCGGTTCTTAGCAAACAGGTCGATTCCATTTATCAAGTCGGTAAGAGCCCTGGGTTCCTAAAGGCGCAGCTACCGCACAATTACATGGTTGTGGAATCGGCCATGCACAGGCTGAAGAGTCAGACGATACACTCCTTGGTGCCTCCTGGCTGGGAGGCCCAGAACCTGGATGCCCTCAGTAGAAAGTGCTTCCAGGACTCTATGCTATCTTGCCATGTCCAGACTTAACAGCTGTACATGAGCATGTACTTACGGGACCTGGCAAAGGAGATTGCCTGGTTCTCAGCTGACCTCTCCGAGGAACCCTTGCAGAGGTTCAAAGCCTTGTCTACAGGGATCCGAGAGTGCTCGAAGTTTATCTCTCGAGCAGCCTATGATGGCTTCGAGGTTTCGGCCCGGGTAGCCGCGGCCGGCATCGGTGCACGCCGTCAGGCCTGGCTACAGTCATCAGACCTGGAGTCATGGGTGCAGGACAAGTTGATCGATGTCCCGTGCCAAGGTGACAACCTATTCGGTAAGCCCGTGACTGAAAAGGCTGCAGAAATCAAGTCTGAGACTCTCACCAGGACAAGGCTGTCCAGAAAGACTTCTGCCCCTTCTCAGAAAAAGAAGGGCTCGGGAAAGAAGCCCTTTTTCCCGAGGAAGGGTGCTGCCTACAAATTCTGCCCTCAGTATCAGGCCTCTCCAGCTCCCCAACAGGGCCAGCAGGCCAAGGGGCAGGGGCATGGGCCCTGTAGGCAGAAGACCCCCCAAGTCGCCAGCTCCAGCTCTTGCACAGCAGGGAGCGGGGTTTTGACTTCCACAGCATAGCCTCTTTCGCCGGTGGCTCCACTCAGCACAGGAGGTCAGCTGACTCTCTACGCCTACAGGTGGCCAGCCATCACAGGGGATACCTGGGTACTGAGCATAGTCCAAAAGGACTACATGCTCCACTTCCACCAGCTACCCCCCTCTCACTATCCAGGGGAGCCTCCAAGACTCCCTCTACACAGGAACCTCCTCCTTCAGGAGTTGGCAAGTCTTTTAAAGGAACAGGGCGACGCTCGAAAACAGCTGAAAGCCATGATGCATTCACAACACAGTTAGGAAGACACCGCTCAGCAGTTGCAGCAAGAATGAAGCAATACCATGCAGACAAGCTGCAGCGCTCCCTAAATAAACCACATGAACTTTTCAACCTCGTCAAAACCCTTGCAAAAGAGCCTTCCCTTGGGCAATCGAGCCACCCGGACCCACAGGAATACGCTGACTACCTACGATTCAAAACAAGTCAGTCCAGACTACCTACTAAGCCCCTCATCCCAGATAGTTCACCCCAACTTATCCCCCCACCCTCACTGCAAGTTTCAAGCGATGCCCAACACACTATCATGGCCTTCTCAGCCCCAACCGAAAAAGTCATTCAAGACATCATCTCAAACATAAACACTACAACAGCACCTAATGATCCATGTCCAGCATTCTGGATAAAATCCCTGCGCGCTGATCTCAGCCCATTCCTAACCAAAATGATAGGTCTATCATTCTCTACTGGAACCTTCCCCCTAAGCCTGAAACAGACAGCTATCAGACCACTCCTAAAGAACAGCAATTTGGACCCTTAGAGATTGGCCTGTAGGAATCCATCTTCGAACATCCCTCTCTTAGCAAAAATCATTGAAAAGTTTGCTCAATGCCAATTACAACACCACATTGAGACCAATGCACCTCTCGACCCCTGCCAGCATGGATTCCGTGAAGCACACAGCGTTGAGACACTGCTGACCACATTATTCAACACATTAATCATAGGACTGGACAACATTAAACATGGCTTTGCCCTAATCTTCATGGACATCGCCGCTGCCTTCAACTCCGTAAACCATGAGGTACTCCTGTCACGCCTAAGAGAGAAGGGAGTACATGGCACAGCATTATCATGGTGCGCATCATACCTTACAGACAGATGGCAGCATGTCCGTTCTGGTCCCTCCGCCTCTGACCCCTTCCCTCAAAAAAAAAGGCGTGCCACAAGGATCTTCACTTTCCGCCTTACTGTTCAATGTCTATATGCAAACCATCTGCGACTTGATCCATTCCTTCAACATCAACTGCCTGGTCTATGCTGATGACGTCTTGATGTACATGCCAATCTCGACTGAACACCCAGACCTCTCCCCACTGGCCACTTGTTTTGACGCAGTCACAGATTGGCTTAACACACAGATGCTCAAGATAAACTTCAAAAAGACGGAGGTCCTCTTCATCACCAGGAACCCCACATTCACCCCACCCCCCTTCACTCAAGAGCTCCTCAGCAAGACCACAATATGGTACCTAGGAGTTAAGTTGGACCAACAGCTCAACATGAAGGCCCATATAGGCAATATGGTAAAAGCAGTCTATCACAAAATCCGGACCCTTCGACATCTGTGTCAGCTACTAGAGCCTGAAGACTTCCGATCGGTCTATCAGGCACTAGTAATGCCACACCTTGCCTATGCCAACTCAATATTGCACCGCCTCCTGAAAAGCACGATTAACCCCCTACAGCTTGCAATGAATGCAGCTGCAAGAATCCTTCATGGGGCATCCAGGAGAGTTCACATCACTCCAGTACTGAAACAGCTGCACTGGCTACCAGTACAATGTAGGATCTCTTTTAAGATCCTAACAATGACCCATAAAGCCATCAACAAGTACTCTGCTACCACCATCACCGACCTAGTCATGATCACTCCCCCTAACAGAGTAAGGAGATCAACTGCCACCAATACTCTCTTACTCCCGAAGGCGATCACGAAATGCTCTCAATCCACGAGAAGCAGAGCCTTCGCCTTCTATGCGCCCTCCTGTTGGAATGCCCTGCCAATGGCCATCCGAACCATCAGTGACCTTTTCCAGTTCCGAAAGGCACTGAAGCATCATCTATTTCTACAGCACTATGCTGATTCAGATACCTCCCCGCACCTAGTCACAATCATGCCCCAGGTCAGCACCCCCAGCACAGACAATTCATACTGTCAGATGGAATGTCCAAAGTCACATGTCAAACTAACAACAGTCAGGTTTAATGTATATAGTTCCAATGTAACCCTGTAGATAAGACTGCCTAAAACAGCAAAGTGTACATAGTTTACCATGTTTATCCCTATTTAAAGAACCCTGTTGAAATGTAAATCCTTTGCAGTCTTGCTTGCACTGGACAAATGTTATATGTAAACCGCACTGATTGCAAATAGCACGGTATAAAAGAAACATCAATTAAAATAAATAAATAAAAATATGTTTCTATTAAAGGTAAAAGGAAAAGGAGACCGCTATGGTTTTTGAAAGAAGTAGCTGAAAAAGTGAAGAAAAAGAGGGAGGCATTCCTGAAATACAAGAGGTCACAGAGAGAGGAAGACAGGCATCTGTATTTGGAAAAACTTAGAGAAGCTAGCAAAGTAGTCGAGAAGGCAAAGATTTAAAAGGAGGAGGAAATAGCCAATGCAATAAAATGGGGGGATAAGACATTTTTCAGATATATTAGTGAGAAGAGGAAGGGCAAAAGTGGTATTGTCAGACTCAAGGGTGCAGGGGAGGAATATGTAGAAGCTGATAAGGATAAAGCGGAATTGCTTAACAAATATTTTTGTTTTGTGTTCACAGATGAAGAACCAGGAGCAGGACCTCAGAAAACACCCACAAATAGGAACAGAAGCGAGGGACATCTTGAACAATTTTCAGAAGACTGTGTTCGTGAGAAACTAGCTCAACTTAAAGTAGACAAAGCGATGGGACCGGATGGGATACACCCTAGAATACTGAGGGAACTTGGGGACGTTCTAGCAACTCCACTGACTGACCTTTTCAATGCCTCGTTGGAGTCGGGAGTAGTGCCAAAGGACTGGAGAGAGGCTCATGTGGTGCCTTTACACAAAAGCGGAAGTAAGGATGTGGTTGAAAACTACAGGCCGGTTAGTTTAACTTCGGTGGTGAGTAAATTATTGGAAACGCTGCTGAAAGAGAAAATAGTGAGGTTTCTGGAGTCCAGCGAATTACAGGATCCGAGGCAGCATGGATTCACCAGAGGCAGGTCTTGTCAGACAAATCTGATTGATTTCTTTGACTGGGTGACCAGGGAGTTGGACCGAGGGAGAGCTCTAGATGTGGTGTATTTAGATTTCAGTAAAGCCTTTGACACTGTTCCTCACAGGCGACTTAGAAATAAACAGCACCCTAGGGATGGACCCTAAAGTTGCTGCTTTGGTTAGAAATTGGTTGGGTGAGAGGTGACAAAGAGTACAAGTAAATGGAGCTCACTCTGAGGAGAAGGATGTTATCAGTGGTGTGCCCCAGGGATCTGTCCTTGGTCCGATTCTTTTTAACATCTTTGTTAGTGATATAGCAGAAGGGCTGTCGGGTAAGGTTTGCCTCTTTGCGGATGATACCAAAATCTGCAATAGAGTAGACACCCAGGAAGGTGTAAATAACATGAGGAGGGATCTAGCTAAGCTTGAAGAATGGTCTAGAATTTGGCAGCTGGGATTTAATGTTAAAAAATGTAAGGTCATGCATTTGGGCTGCAACAATCTAAGGGAGCAATATAGTATAGGGGGTGAAGTACTTTTGTCCACTAAAGAAGAGTGGGACCTAGGCGTGGTTGTGTCTGATGATCTTAAAGTAGCTAAACAGGTAGAAAAGGCGACGGCAAAAGCTAGAAGGATGCTTGGGTGCATACGGAGAGGAATGGCTAGCAGAAAAAAGGAGGTGATAATGCCTCTCTATAAGTCTTTGGTGCGACCTCATTTGGAGTATAGTGTGCAATTCTGGAGACTGCACCTTCAAAAGGATGTGAACAGGATGGAGTCGGTGCAGAGGGTGGCTACTAAAATGATTAGTGGTCTTCATTATAAAGCATATGAGGACAGACTGAAGAATCTTAATATGTACACCTTAGAGGAAAGGCGGGATAGAGGTGATATGATTGAGATGTTTAAATACCTCCGTGGCATAAATGTTCAGGGAGAGAGCCTCTTTCAATTGAAAGCAAGTTCTGCTACGAGGGGACATGGGATGAGGGTGAAGGGAGATTCAGGAGTGATGTGCAGAAATATTTCTTTACGGAAAGAGTAGTGGATCCATGGAATAGTCTCCCAGTGGAGGTGGTAGAGATGAGGACAGTAACTGAATTCAAAAAAGCATGGGACAAACACAGAGGATCTCTAAAGGTATAAAGGGGACTGTTGTAGTTGTTGATATGGAAGGACAGACTAGATAAGCCATATGGTCTTTTTCTGTCGTCATATTTCTATGTTTCTATAACAGCCGGTGGAACTGGTGCCTCACCACCTGCAAGGGCAAGGCTTCTACTCCAGGTACTTCCTGGTACCAAAAAGGACAGGAGGCCTCCGGCCTATCCTAGACTTGCGAAACCTAAACAAGTTTCTGGAGAGGGAAAAGTTCAAGATGTTACCCTTGGGATTCTGCTGCCCTACCTCCAGCAGGGAGACTGGCTATACTCCTTAGACCTAAAGGATGCTTATACTCGCATCCTCATCCATCCAGACCACAGACAATATCTCAGATTTGCGGTGGGAGGAAACCATTTTCAGTACAGGGTACTTCCCTTTGGCCTAACCTCTGCCCCCAGGGTTTTCACCAAATGCCTGGCGGTGGTAGCGGTCTAGGGGCCCGTCTCTCCAGGAGGCCCGACAAGCCACTCTTCGCACTGTCTCTCTTCAGTATCTGGACTTTGTCATAAACTACGCAAAGTCCACTTTGCTTCCCTCTCAGAACCTAGAGTTTATAGGGGCAAGATTAGACACCCTTCAGGCAAGAGCTTACTTGCCCGAAGACAGGGCCCACAGACTAATGGACTTGACCAACTAGTTCCAAAGCAATTCTCATGTTTCCGCCAGGCACTACCTGCGGCTCCTGGGCCACATGGCATCCACTGTACGTGTGACTCCGAATGCCCATCTGCACATGCGGGCTGCTCAATGGTGCCTCAGAGGTCAGTGGACGCAGGCCACAGGCGACCTCCGAGACAGGGTAAAGGTGTCCAGACCACTTTTGGACTCCTTACAGTGGTGGCTACATCTCCCAAACCTTCTCAGGAGGGTACCTTTTCAGGCTCCAGCACACACAAGGGTGCTGATGACCGATTTATTTATTTAACATTTCTTATATACCGCCTTTCATGATATCAAGGCGGTTTACATTGAACAAACTGAAATTACATTGAACAGGGCATTATAACTTGGAGATAACTATGAGTATTTACAGGGAACAAGGGTAATGGAGGGTTAAGTGGCTTGCCCGAGACCACAAGGAGTACCTGTGGGACTAGAAACGCCAGTCCTTCCGGCCCAAGGTTGCTGTTCTCTAGTGGGATTTGAATCCCCGACCCTCCGGCCTGAGGTACCTTGTCCCAACCACTAGGCCACTCCTCCACTCCGATGCTTCCTTAAAGGGCTGGGGTGCACATTGCTAGGGCACGTGCACTCAAGGCCTGTGGTCTCCTCGAGAGGCCACACAGCAAATCAATCTTTTGGAGCTGCGAGCAATCCGCTTAGCTCTGCAAACATTTTCTCATGCCCTCTCTCACCAATCTGTCCTAGTTCAGATGGACAATCAGGTTGCAATGTTCTATGGGAACAAACAAGGGGGCACAGGCAATGTTCCCTCTAATTTTCTGTAGGATGTGTGCCCATAAAATATCAGCTGTGCAGCTTTTGAAGGAAGGTTAAATTTTTGTGCGCCACATAACGACACTCGGAGTAATATACTTTAAAATTTGACTACACGTCAGAATACAGTATGTACACCAAATTGATTGCACTAGAAAATATTGTAGAACTTGTGAAAACCGTAAATACACAACAACTTTTAAATTTTAAGACATCTGTGTTGTTTTCTATTAGAATCAGAACCGTAATTTTTGTGCGCTCTGTTGTAAAGTATGTGCGCTCGCTCGGCGAGGTGTGCGCGCGCGCACACGCGCACAGCTTAGAGGGAACAGTGGGCACAGGGTCCAAACTCCTGTGCCAGGAGGCTCTGGCCCTTTGCTCTGTTGCAGTAAGGCAGGGTATGTTTCTCAAAGCGGTTTATCTACCTGGTCAAGAAAACTTTCTAGCGGACAAGCTAAGCAGGATTCTCCAGCCTCACGAATGGCAGTTGAATCCAGTGGTGCTCCAGCAGAAATTCCTCCGCTGGGGACTTTCATCCATCGATCTCTTTGCCAGTCCACTGAACCATCAGCTGCCCAGGTTCTGCTCCAGACAGCCGCATCCCCTGAGGATGGCAGCAGATGCTTTTCTGATCTCTTGGTCTGCGGGCCTCCTGTATGCGTTTCCTCCCACGCCCCTGGTGGCCCGAACTCTGTTCAAGATTCTCCGGGACAAGGCCTCAGTGATTTGGGTAGCTCCCAGATGGCCGAGGCAGCCGTGGTTTCCACTTCTGCTGCAGTTGGCTGTGGAAACTCCGTTCCCTCTGGGGTTGCAACATGATCTCCTGTCACAAGAGCAGGGTTCCCTTCTGCACCCCAATCTCAGGTCCCTCAATTTGATGGCCTGGCTGCTGAAAGGGTAGTTCTCGCCCCCTTACTCCTACCTAAGGAGGATGAGGAGGTGGTATTGGCCTCTAGGAGACAGTCCACCAGAAAATCCTATGCCCTCAAGTGGCGTGGGTTTACGGTATGCTGTGCTCAACGCAATGAAGACCCTTTCTCTTGCCTTGTGCCAGTAGTACTGCAGTATCTACTTCACCTTTCAGACCTAGGCCATAAGTCTAACTCTGTACGGGTCCACCTCACTGCTTTGTCAGCGCACCACTCACCGGTGAAAGGACAGTCTGTCGGTTCACCCCTTGGTGTCCCGACTTCTTCTCAGAGGTCTGCTTCATCTCAAGCCTCCGGTTCGTCCCCCGGTGACTGAGTGGGATTTGAACGTGATCTTGCAGCAACTTACTTGCCCACTGTTTGAGCCAATGGCTACTTGCCATTTGCGTTCCTCTCTTGGAAAGCACTCTTCCTGGTTGCTCTTACCTCGGCCAGACGTGTGATTGAACTACAAGCTCTGGTTTCTGATAGACCGTACACACGGTTCTATAGGAACAGGGTGGTCCTACATGCCCATCCCAAGTTCCTTCCAAAAGTGGTCTACTCTTTTTCACCTCAATCAGTAGGTGGTCCTTCCGACCTTTTTTCCCAGGCCGCATGCCAGCCGGGCTGAAACAGTCTTGCATACCCTTGACTGTTAAGGGCGTTGTCTTTTTATATAGAACGTACGCGGGGGCATCAAAGGGCTAATCAGCTCTTCGTCTCCTTTGACCCTAATAAGATGGGGTTACCTGTCTCCAAGTGTACATTGTCCACCTGGTTAGCAGATTGTATCGCCTGGGCGTATAAGGCAGCTGACCTCCCCTTGCAGGGTCGAGTCACAGCCCACCGTGTCAGGGCGAAAGCCACGTCAGTAGCTCATCTCCGCTCTGTTCCGTTGGCAGACATCTGCCGGGCCGCAACTTGTTCTTCAAGCCAGACTTTTGCAGCCCATTACTGCCTGGAGAGAGAGTCCTGCTGGGACAATGCTTTCGGACAGGCAGTACTCCGTAATCTCTTTGAGGTTTAGGCAATTCCTACCCTCCGGCCCTTGTGTTGGGCTACCGTACGGTGGCGTTCTCAGAGGATATTCTTATCACGGATGCTGAGGCTCTTGAGAGGGAGCCATTTTTTCAGCTTTGGGTTCCCGGTAGCCTAGAGCTGGGGAGTTCCATATGTGAGGACTGACTTCCTGCTTGGTCCTGGAGAAAGAGTAGTTACTCACTTGGAACAGGTGTTCTCCAGGAGCAGCAGGAATCAGTCCTTGCGACCCTTCCTCCTCCCCTGGAGTTGCAGTCATATCCTTCGTTTTGATTTTTTGCTGACTTTTGGCTATGTCATCAGACTGAGCAAGATGGCACCCTTGGGCGGGAAGTGCACCGCGCAGGCGCGCTGCATTCCCAAAGGCTTTCTTTGAAAGCTGGGGAAATGCTCCGCACGGGGGCTCCGTCGTCACCCATATGTGAGGACTTTTTCCTGCTGCTCCTGGAGAACACCTGTTACAGGTGATTAACTACTCTTACCCAGTAAGTCCAACAGTGCTGTGTTTTGAACTATTCACATTTTGTATTATTATTATTATTACAGTCTCTTATATACCGCGCTATTCGGCATCAGTGCGGTTTACAAGTGGTGGGTGAGGCTATTGAGGTGCTATCTAGGGGGAAATGCTGGAGGAAGAGATGGTGCTTCAATGCCTTTCTAAACTGTGAGAGATCTGGGATCGCTCGTATGCTGGGTGGTAGGGCATTCCAGTATCTTGGTTTGCAGAATTTGAAGGCCCTGTTCACGGTTGAACTTGTACATAGGGTTATTGCTTTAGGGATAATCAGCGTATTAACTGTTGTAGATCTTCTGGATCTATTGGGGGGTGTGGGCTGGATCAGCTCTGCCAGTGATGGCGCTGAGAGCCCGTTGATAGCCTTGAATGTTAACAGTAAGATTTTGTATGTGAGTCTGCCGCGTATTGGGAGCCAGTCTAGGTGTTTCAGGATGGGGGTCACATGGTCTTTCCTAGAAGCTCCATGGAGGACTCTTGCCGCAGCGTTCATCGCCAGTTGTAGAGGGTGCAGCGTGGTTTGAGGGAGTCCTTGCAGGATTGAGTTTGCATAGTCCAGATGTGGTATGATTAGCGCCTGATAGACTGTTCTGAAGTCGTCTGGTGTTAGCAAGGATCTTAGGTGCCTGAGAGAACGGATCTTGTGATATACCGCTCTCAACGTGTTGCCTATGTGCGTCTTCATGTCTAGGTGCTGATCAAGTGTGACTCCGAGGTACCTGATCGTGGATTTGGACTGGAGTTCTGCTTCATCTACTTTTAGAGAGGGCGGCGTGGAGAAGTTTTGATTCCTGGTGATGAAAAGGACTTCTGTTTTTCTTATGCTGAATTCGGAGGTTTTGGGTTTGTAGCCAGTTGGATACTGCGTTAAAGCAGTTTGTCAGTGGGGAGAGGTCTGGGTTTTCGGTCGAGAACGGCATGTATAGCAGTATGTCGTCCGCATATATAAAGCAGTTGACACTGAATGAATGGATCAGGTTGCAGATGGGCTGCATGTATATGTTAAACATCAAGGCGGAGAGGGAGGATCCCTGCGGGACACCTTGTTTGAGGTGGAAAGGCTCCGATGATGTGGACCCTGTTCGTACGTGCTGCCATCTGTCAGAGGTAGGATTTGCACCAGTCTAGTGCTTTGTCTGTGATCCCCTTTTCTTTAAGGCGCTCAAGGAGAAGCTCATGGCTTACAGAATCGAACGCTGCCGCAATGTCCAGGAAGATGAGGGCAAAACCTTGACGGATGTTGTCTATTCCTGCAATTATGCTACTGAGGAGTGTGGTGAGTAGTGTTTCGACCCCATGGGCCTCTCTGAAACCGTATTAGTTTTTCATCAAGTTCTTTACTTATTTTCAGTTTATACAGTATTGTTTTAGTTCTTGGTCCAGCTCATATAATTATCCTGTTTACATTTCTCTGCTTTTGTGTTTCACTTCTAAAATGGTAGCAGCATTCTTCAGTTAGAATGAAACTTTCATCACTGTTTTTATGTCCAATCAAAAATGTTAGTCTCTGTAAATAATACAAATTCTAAATCTTCTCATCCTGTAATTCAAAGAATACTGCTCTAATTTAGCATTTACTCTAAGCCACCTGGATGTACCATCTTTAACGTACAAATCCAAAATTGCTCTTGGAACTTCAGTATTACTTCTCTAATACACCTCTATATAATCAATTACTTTCCAAATCAAATGTTGGAATTGGTTCTTAGAGGCACAATGTTCTTCTAGCAGTGGTGCTCATAAATTATGCATGTGCAATTGAGACTTGGGTATCTAGTTCGAATTTTGTCTTTGTTTCCCATATATACCAAAGAACAGGGTCAAATTACACAGGTACACTACCAAAAAACTGCCTCCAGTTTTGCAACTGATTCCTATAGATTTTGGGGTGCTGAATCCAGGAAAAATAGCCAAAATGTTCCATCACGTCACGTTTTCTTGCAAAATTAGATTTCTTACCCATATAAGGAATGTTCACATAATTTCTTTTTAGCCGACTGCAGTTTATTTTCTTGGCCCAAAATAGAGGTTGTAATGGTTAACTAACTAGAAACACTCCCTCATGATATTTTAGAGTGTTTTGTATTCATTTTATACATTAACAGGACAATTGGGAGGCGGGGGGCTAAATCCAGTACTCGCGCTGGCGCATGTTCTTTTCTGTTCGCCTCGCCTCGTTCGCTTGCTCAAATACGGTGGTTGCGACATGAACGTTCCTGTCACATTTCAGTTTCTTGCAAGTTCATTATTACCTTTTGTTTGCTCAGTCGTAATCCAGCTTTATTCCGAAGTGGTTCACTACAGTTGTAGTTTGCAGTGCTGTGTATTTGTGATGGCTCACAGAGCCAGAGGTTGCGTCAACTCTCCGGACAGTTTTTGTTTTATTTGTGGGGAATATACCGTGAAAAAGCGGCAGAGGAACATTTCTGCATTTATTAAAAAAGTATATTTCGCCTATTTCGGTTTGAAGTTAGGCGATCAAGACAAACCGTGGGCTCCTCACAAAGTGTGCAAGACATGTGAAGAAGATCTACGCTTATGGATGAAAGGTGAAAAACAAGCATTTCGTTTCGGAATACCTATGATGTGGCGTGAACAAAGAGACCACAGCAGTGACTGCTATTTTTGCTCTTGCATTGTGAAGGGATACAACTTAAAAAATAAGAACGTAATAAGTTACCCCAACCTTCCCTCAGCAATTAGGCCTATGCCTCATAGCAACAAAGTACCTGTGCCTGAACCACCAAAATCTTTGGATCATATTTGTGTGGACGGTTCTGATCATGATGAGACTCATCAGATGGCTTTTCCCGATGAGTCCAGTACTTCCGAGTTTGAAACTGAACCAGATCTGAAACCTGAACTTTTCTCTCAAGCTGAATTGAATGATTTAGTCCGGGATTTAGGACTCCCAAAAGATGCTGCCCAACTGCTAGGTTCTCGGCTTAAACAGAAAAATCTATTGTCACCAGGAACAACTTTTTATTGGTACCGCAACCGCGAGACACAATTTTTGAAGTATTTCAGCAAAGAGGAAGATTTGGTATTTTGCAACGATATATACGGAGTGATGGAAAAGTTTAAACTCAAGTATGATCCTGCTGAATGGCGGCTGTTCATTGATTCGTCAAAAGACAGCATAAAAGGTGTTCTTCTTCATAATGGCAACAGATTCGCTTCAGTTCCTATTGCTCACTCTGTTATTCTCCAAGAAAAATACGAGAATTTGGCCCTGATTCTTCAGAAGATTCGTTATGATGAGCATAAGTGGATGATTTGTGGAGACTTTAAAATTCTATCCATGCTATTAGGGCAGCAATCCGGTTTCACCAAATATCCCTGCTTCCTTTGCTTGTGGGATAGCCGGGCACGCGACCTACACTGGGGGAAAAAAGACTGGCCAATTCGGGAGTATTTGAGACCCGGTGAGAAAAATGTTCTTCATGAGAGCTTGGTACCTCGTGATAAAATTCTATTACCACCTCTCCACATTAAGTTGGGTCTCATTAAGCAATTCGTCAAGTCCCATCCAAAAGATGGTGAGTGCTTTCGGTACCTTTGCTCAAAGTTCCCCCGACTTTCTGAAGCAAAGCTAAAGGAAGGAGTGTTTGTTGGCCCTGATATAAGGAAACTCATTTCAGATGGAGCATTCGCTGAAACGATGTCTGAGAAGGAAAAAGAAGCCTGGGATTCCTTCAAGAAGGATGATCTCAAATTCTTGGGGAACAGGCGGGATGAGAACTATAAGGATATTGTTGCCAGGATGCTCAATGCCTTCAAAGAACAAGGCTGTAACATGAGCTTGAAAGTCCATTTCTTGCACTCCCATGTGAACTACTTTCCCGAAAACTTGGGGGCGTACAGTGAAGAACAAGGTGAAAGGTTTCACCAGGACATCAAGGACGCAGAGAGAAGGTACCAAGGAAGATGGAACACCACTATGATGGCTGATTTCTGCTGGTTGCTGCTGCGGGAAACCCCAGATGAAAAAATACGCCAAGCAGCGCACCAAGAGAAGCATTCGGGGGAAGAAGAAACGGGCCCACCAGGAGATTGATTGACCCAAGAATGACTTTAAAATCTAAACTGTGTTGACAAATATCGTGTTTTTACTAAACTTTGAAATAAAAATTTGCTAGTTATTACCACAGTGTCGGATCTCATTTATTAGAATTTTATTTTCACACCATCGGGTGTTTGTCTTCATGTATTGCAATGGTGCGGTTTGCGTTTTCTATTCTTACATACATACCTGTACAACATGTTTTGCACATTGCTTTGCTTTGTGTCTAACCTCGCTCTTATATGCTCAATGTTTGTGCACATGTATGTGGCTGTTTTAAGTGCAGACAATTTTGCTACCATCACAGTGTGTTTTGTTGACATTACTCTATTCTTATGTGCTGCCTTGTTAAAATTTTCTTTATTCTTATTTGAATAACTACTAAACAATTAGTATAAAGAATTCATCCAAGAAACTTTTATCTCGATTGCACTCAATCTGAAACGTTCACCTCAAACTGCTAACCCAATGTAGCAAAAAATCTGTACGTGATGGAGCAAATTGGTTACCAGATTTGGATTCAGCACACCAAAAAACGTAAAAATCAATCGAAACATTAGAGGCAGTTTAAAAAAAATTTTTTTTAGTGTACCTGTGTTATAACATACACATAACATACTCTGATTTTGCATGTTGCCCATAATCTAGACTTAATTTCCTTTTGAGTAGAAAGAGATTTTTCCACAAAGTGCTTTCCACTGTCAATGTAAACATCTTCCATTTGGAAAAAGCACGATGACTGATTCTCATATTTCTTTATAAAGGTTTGTTTGCATAACCTAGTTCATAGCACAATCAAAACCATGGTATAATCTCAAAACTTCCCAGTGTTTGTGTATGATTTATACAAATGATTTTTTCCCTTGTTGAAAAAGGTAGCAAACAAGTTAGTTTATTATGTCAGTAACAAAAGATCTTTGTTTATATAGGACTTGTTTTATAAGTCTCTTGAATTGCATATCTAGAATAAACTCGCTCAGCAAATATATGACTTTGTTTTTCTGATTTGTAGTTTAAAATCGTGACATGTAGAAGTCTGCTAAGGCATAAAAACTGACCTATGGGAAACCCCATTTTCAAATGTTGAAAATGATGACAGTGAAACTATTCCTTTTTACTGTTAGTATCATTTTATAAAATTTTTTTTAACAAATTTCATTACCATATTTCTTAATTAAAATCCATAAAAATGTAATTTTTGTTGCTGGTGATATTTCATCTGATATTGTGTAAATTATTTTTGCAAGAATTGAATCCATTATGGAAATTCCAGAAATTCCATTGATGATCCTGAACAAATAAGAGAGAATCTGTTGCATGTTTATGTAGTAAATTAGACATCCAGTGTGATTGTGTATGTGCATGTGTCTCTATAAAAATAGAGTAGCACCTTTTTTTTAATAGTCATGATCGGTATCTTCAGTATTCTGGGAGGAATATATTGGTTTGCTAGCATGTGTTTTGTGTAGCATGTTATTGATAATATCTCTATTAATACTGATCAAACGGGAAGCTTTATAGTTAGATTAGATTAGATGTGACGTAATCTCCCTAAGCTCCTATCTTTCTGTACCTCCCCATGTGTCAATTCTTTTTTCAGCAAAAGCAAAACAAATCATCTGTATAATGCAAAAACACTGGCAAGTTTTGGGATTATACCATTGTTTTGATTTTTCATCTCATTGTGGCATAGAAACATAGAAACATGATGACAGAAAAAGACCACATGGCCTATCTAGTCTGTCCTTCCATATCAACAACTACAAGAGTCCACTTTTTACCTTTAGAGATCCTCTGTGTTGGTCCCATTCTTTTTTGAATTCAGTTACTGTCCTCATCTCTACCACCTCCACTGGGAGACTATTCCATGGATCCACTACTCTTTCCATAAAGAAATATTTCCGCATATCACTCCTGAATCTATCTTCCTTCACCCATGTCCCCTCGTAGCAGAACTTGCTTTCAATTGAAAGAGGCTCTCTCCCTGAACATTTATGCCACGGAGGTATTTAAACATCTCAATCATATCACCTCTATCCTGCCTTTCCTCTAAGGTGTACATATTAAGATCCTTAAGTCTGTCCTCATATGCTTTATAATGAAGCCCACTAATCATTTTAGTAGCCACCCTCTGCACCGACTCCATCCTGTTCACATCCTTTTGAAGGTGCGGTCTCCAGAATTGCACACTATACTCCAAATGAGGTCGCACCAAAGACTTATACAGAGGTATTATCACCTCCTTTTTTCTGCTAGCCATTCCTCTCCGTATGTACCCAAGCATCCTTCTAGCTTTTTGCCGTCGCCTTTTCTACCTGTTTAGCTACTTTAAGATCATCAGACACAACCACGCCTAGGTCCCGCTCTTCTTTAGTGGACAAAAGTACTTCACCTCCTATACTGTATTGCTCCCTTGGATTGCTGCAGCCCAAATGCATGACCTTACATTTTTTAACATTAAATCCCTGCTGCCAAATTCTAGACTGTTCTTCAAGCTTAGCTAGATCCCTCTTCATGTTATCTACACCTTCCTGGGTGTCTACTCTCTATTGCAGATTTTGGTATCATCTGCAAAGAGGCAAACCTTACCCGACAGTCCTTCCGCTATATCACTAACAAAGGTGTTAAAAAGAATCGGTCCAAGGACAGATCCCTGGGGCACACCACTGGTAACATCCTTCTCCTCAGAGTGAGCTCCATTTACTTGTACTCTTTGTCGCCTCCCACCCAACCAATTTCTAACCCAAGCAGTAACTTTAGGGTCCATCCCTAGGGTGCTCAGTTTGTTTATAAGTCGCCTGTGAGGAACAGTGTCAAAGGCTTTACTGAAATCTAAATACACCACATCTAGAGCTCTCCCTCGGTCCAACTCCCTGGTCACCCAGTCAAAGAAATCAATCAGATTTGTCTGACAAGACCTGCCTCTGGTGAATCCATGCTGCCTCGGATCCTGTAATCCGCTGGACTCCAGAAACCTCACTATTTTCTCTTTCAGCAGCGTTTCCAATAATTTACTCGCCACCGAAGTTAAACTAACCAGCCTGTAGTTTTCAACCACATCCTTACTTCCGCTTTTGTGTAAAGGCACCACATGAGCCTCTCTCCAGTCCTTTGGCACTACTCCCAACTCCAACGAGGAACTGAAAAGGTCAGTCAGTGGAGTTGCTAGAACGTCCCCAAGTTCCCTCAGTATTCTCGGGTGTATCCCATCCGGTCCCATCGCTTTGTCTACTTTAAGTTGAGCTAGTTTCTCACAAACAGTCTTCTGAAAATTGTTCAAGATGTCCCTCGCTTCTGTTCCTATTTGTGGATGTTTTCTGAGGTCCTGCTCCTGGTTTTTCATCTGTGAACACAGAACAAAAATATTTGTTAAGCAATTCCGCTTTATCCTTGTCAGCTTCTACATATTCCCCCCCTGCACCCTTGAGTCTGACAATACGACTTTTGCCCTTGCTCTTCTCACTAATATATCTGAAAAATGTCTTATCCCCCCATTTTATTGCATTGGCTATTCCCTCCTCCTTTTGAATCTTTGCCTTCTCGACTACTTTGCTAGCTTCTCTAAGTTTTTCCAAATACAAATGCCTGTCTTCCTCTCTCTGTGATCTCTTGTATTTCATGAAGGCCTCCCTCTTTTTCTTCACTTTTTCAGCTGCTTCCTTCGAAAACCATAGCGGTCTCCTTTCCCTTTGCCTTTATTTTAACAAAAAGGTTGGTTGCCCTTAAAATACCCCCTTTCAGTTTTGCCCACTGTTTTTGTACATCCCCCAGCTGTTCCCATCCCACTAACGACTCCCTGAGGTATTGGCCCATCTTGGCAAAGTTAGTCTTCCTAAAGTCTAAGATTCTCACCTTTGAACGGAGTCTAACAGTTCTAACAGCCCTAGTCCTAATACTGAACCACGCCATCTGGTGATCACTGGATGCAAAATGATCTCCCACTACAACATCAGAAACACTTTCACCATTGGTAAGCACCAGGTCCAGTATGGCCCCTTCACGTGTGGAGTCTGTTACCAATTGCCTGAATAGTTCTTCCTGTAGAGAATCCAGGATCTCCTTACTTCTAGATGATACTGCAGCAGGAATATGCCAATCAACATCTGTCATATTGAAATCTCCTATCAGTAGCACTTCCCCTTTCCTAGCAATGCTGCGTATGTCTTCAATTAACTCTCTGTCCACCTCTTCCTCTTGTGAGGGAGGTCTGTATATCACACCAATGCAAATAGATTTCTCTTTCCCTCTTTCTTGTTTAACCCACAATGCCTCCTCTCTCCCTTTTAAGCTCTGTAATTCCAAAGCTTTAATAGTAGTTTTTACATATAGTGCCACTCCTCCTCCCCTTCTTCTTACCCTGTCCTTTCTGAATAAAGTATAGTCAGGTATAGTTACACCCCAATCATTGTTTTCTGTGAACAATGTTTCTGTAACTGCCACTAAATCCAAGTCAGCCACTCCCACCAAAGCTTCAACATCAGGGATCTTATTTCCCATGCTACGGGCATTTATACACACTGCTTTCCATATGTTACCCCTGTTACCCATTTCTATAAAGTTACTTAATGTATCACCTACCAGGGGCTTTCTTCACCCATCCCCAATGAATCTAGTTTAAAGCCCTCTTCAGGAGATTAGCCAGTCTACTACTGAAGATGCGTTGACCTTTCTTGGACAGATGGATGCCATCTCTGCTCTGCAACCCTTGGAACAGCATCCCATGGTCTAGGAAACCAAAACGCTCTCGATGACACCATCCACGCAGCCATGCATTCATCTCCAGGATGCGAGCCTCTCTGCCTTGGCCTTTACCCTCAACAGGGAGGATTGAAGAGAACACCACCTGTGCACCTAACTGCTTGACCCTCTGTCCCAGAGCCATGAAGTCACTTTTGATATGTTCCGAGGTATACCTGGCAGTATCATTTATTCCAACATGGATTAGCAACATTGGGTAATAGTCAGTGGGCTTGATGAGTCTCGGCAAACTCTCCGTAACATCTTGGATTTTGGCACCAGGCAGACAGCATACCTCTCTGGACATCAAGTCTGGTCGGCAGATGGACGCCTCAGTACCTCTCAGAAGAGAGTCTCCAACCACCACTACCCTTCGTTTCCTTCTGGTCACTGATTCTGCAACTTTGGGGTACTTGAACTCTGGTTCTTCCCTTTCCAGGGATGCTTTCACCTCCTCCACTTCCAGGGCTGCATAATGGTTCTTCAGTTCAAGGGCTGGAGAAGTTGGATTGGTGATTTTGCAGGCCCTGGTGACTTGTGTCCAGCCATCGACATTCTGTTGGCACCCATCTTCTCGTGTGCTGGAGAGCCTAGTTGCTGCAAGAAGCATCTCATCAATGTACTTCTCACTGTCTTGACTGCTCCTCAGCCTCGCCACATCCTCTCTGAGTTCCTCCACTTGTTTCCTAAGAGCTTCAGCATGCAGGCAGCCTGCACATGGAACTGGTCCTTCAACTGGCATTAGGACCTCTGTCTGGACCGAGGCAGAAGCTGTAACGTGGGCAACAGCTTTAGCAATAAAATTTATCTCCAGGAACAAGCAGGAATGAGTCTTCACATATGGGTACGTCGTTACCGACGGAGCCTGTGTGGAAACGCTCCCCAGCTTCCCAAAAAAGGAAAGCTTTTGGGAGCATCCCACAGCGCCTGCGCGCTGCCTTCCCGCCTTTCCTAACCGCCTCTCCCCAGTTCTTCTTTTCCGCAGAGCCAGCAGGTCGTGTTCCTGTCACCGCTGAAGAAGTTCTTTGTTTTGTTTTATTTCTTTGGTCGCGCGTCTGCCTTCCCCGACGTCGGACCGGTACCGCCGGTCTTTCTTTCTTTTCTTATAAAGAAAACAACAACATATTTTTCCCTCACTTAGTGTGTTTTTCCTCTTTGGGCCTTAGGCCTCACGAGAAATTTTCCTCATGGAAAAACCAGCCTCCGGGTTTAAAAAATGCACTAAGTGCAGCGGTACTATTTTTTTGTCACCGACATCCATGAATGGTGTCTTAAATGTTTGCGTCCTGACCACTCCATTTTGGATTGTCCGTCCTGCTCCTTGATGTCTAAACGAGGTTTACAGAACCGAGCAGCTAAGCTCCATGTGCTGTTTCCATCTGATGCAGCTTCAGTGGCATCGACGTCTTCCAGGGCCTCTACTTCCTCCCATAGATCTCAGGTAACCAAACATAAATCCAGCCGGTCCTTGAAGGGTAGATCTCCTTCCAAGCATCGAGATGCCTCCGGGCTTGCCCTCGAGGATTCCACACCGGCAAAACAACCCTGGCGGGAAGCTCCGGCTTCCAAAGCTCCTCCTATGGGGTTACAGGTTGAGATCGATTGCACGGCCTCGACTTATCACCTGTTAGAATGCTCTGGGGTACCGGCGCAACCTTCCGGTACCGAATTCCAGGCATTCATGGCGTCGATGGATCAGAATGTTCTATCCATGCAGCAGGCTATCACGGCCTTCATTCAAGCTGCAACGCCGCTGATACCACAACAAACTCCGTTGTCGGTATCGGCTCCGGTACCGGCACCAGTGTCGGTACCGGTACCGACTGCATCGACATCGACCAGGATGCCGACTGCAGCGGTTCCCTGTCCAGGGATGCCCATCGGTACCGAACCGGTCCCGATGTCGATACCGCTCGATACACGTACCGAGCTTTGGGAGAGCACCCTGACAGTCGATACTTTGATTCCTTCGAAGACTCTGATGCATCGGAGGAGTCTGCTGAAGTATCTATAGCTCTTCCTGAAGAGCCTTCTTCTCCAAAAAGAAGAATGTCTCCTCCAGAGGACTTGTCCTTTCAAGACTTCATAAGAGAAGTGGCTAAAGGACTTTCTATTTCAGTAATCTCTGAATTAGAGCCTAGAGCTAATAAATTGGATATTTTAGTTTACTCTAAGGCTCCTAAGGAGGCAGTCACCTTGCCAATTCATGAGATTCTTTATGATCACATGATTGACTTATGGGAGACTCCTCTCACTATCTCTCCTCATTCTCGTAGATTGGACACTATGTACTGTGTCCCTCCTTGTCCTGGGTTTCATAAAACACAGCTTCCTCACCATTCTATTGTGGTGGAGTCAGCTGTGCAAAAAGACACTCCTCTGCTCCTCCAGGAAGAGAATGCAGGACCTTCGATGCTTTTGGTAGAAAAATCTTCCAAGCCAGTATGCTCATTGCCAAAATCAACTCCTGTAGTCTTTATATGGGTATGTTTCTGAAAGAAGTTGCAGATAAGCTGCACACTTTCCTCCCTTTTCTTCCAGAGGATAAAAGGGAAGAATTTCTTATTTGGCTTAAGCATACTCAGGATATTTCAAAGTTTTCCAACCGTGCAGCTTTTGACTCCTTTGAGGGTGCTAGCAGAGCTTCGGCCATTGCCATAGCTGATCGCAGAATTGCTTGGCTCCAGGCTTCTGATCTAGAATCTTGGGTCCAGGATGGCTTGGGAAATCTTCCCTGTACAGGTGAAAACCTGTTTGGCAAAGATTGGCAAATAAAAGCCACTCAAATGGATGCAGAAAATTCTGTTTTGGATAGACTTTCAAAGTAAACCTCCATTCCTGCCAAGAAAAAGCCTTTCAAGAAGTCTTTTTTCAAGAAAGGCAGATTCCATCCTGCTTCTGGCCAACAATCTTCTACAGGTCGTTTTGCTGCTAAACGTCAGCAACCTAAACAGGCCAGGCCTAAGCCTACAGGGGCTGCTGCAACTCAGCAGGCTCAGCCTCCTCAGGGTTTTTGACTTAATGCTAGAGAACTTAGCCTTTCTGGTTCTGAAACAGCCAGAGCCTCTCACCATTCCAAGAAGGTTAGCTCATTTTGCTCCCAGATGGGAGCAAATTACAGCAGAGCAGTGGACCCTCTCCATCATAAGAGAGGGCTACAAACTTCATTTCTCAAGCCTTCCTCCCCACACCATGGTGAGACATTTCAATTCTCCAACATCTCTCCTCGACCTTCTAGGTCAGGAGGTGGCTACCCTTCTTGCCCAAGGGGCAATAGAAGAAGTACCTCTTCTTCAACAGGGGTCAGGGTTTTACTCCCCCTACTTTCTGATCCCAAAGAAAACAGGGGGCTACAGACGCATATTAGACCTCAGAGAATTGAACAAATTTCTATGCAAGGAGAAATTCAAGATGCTTTCTCTGGGCACTCTCCTTCCATACCTTCAGAGTCAGGATTGGCTTTGTTCTCTAGATCTCAAGGATGCGTACACACATGTGCTCATCCATCCATCTCACAGAAGGTTCCTCCGTTTTCTTTTCCAAGGAAAGCATTACCAATACAGGGTGCTTCCTTTCGGTCTGGCCTCTGCTCCAAGAGTGTTCACCAAATGCATGGCAGTAGTAGCTGCATTTCTAGCACTCTGGGAATATTTGTATTCCCATACCTGGATGACTGGCTCATCCGAGCTCCATCTCAGTCAGAGGCCCAGACTTACCTGGACTGCACAAGTCGCATTCTGCAGTATCTGGGACTTGTGGTAAACCTCCCAAAGTCCCAGCTCACCCCTACTCAGTCCCTAGAGTTCATAGGGGCCTGGCTAGATACTACCACTGCAAGGGCCTATCTTCCTCAGGCCCGTTGCCTACGCTTAGTGCAGTTAGCCTCCCAGATTCAGTCAAAGCGCCATTTAACTGCCAGGGAGATGCTACAACTGCTAGGCCACATGGCATCCACATTGCATGTGGTACCCTATGCTCGCCTTCACATGAGAGCAGCTCAATGGACTTTGTCCACCTAGTGGACTCAAGCATCAGGGGCTCTCTCAGACAAAATAGCAACCTCCAGGTGCCTCTTTTGCTCTCTCTCCAGTGGTGGAGGTCTACCCAAAATCTGTTGCTGGGGTCCCCCTTCCAATAGTTGTTGCCCCAGGCAACCCTCACAACAGATGCCTCTCATACAGGTTGGGGAGCTCATCTGCAAGACCTCTCCACTCAGGGCACTTGGTCTCCACAGGGACCTCTCTACATATCAACCACTTGGAGCTCCGAGCAGTTTTTCTAGCTCTCAAGGTCTTCCATACCCTGCTCAGCTACAAGACAGTCCTCATTCATACGGACAATCAGGTAGCCATGTTTTACATAAACAAGCAAGGATGAACTGGTTCTCTGTCGCTTTGCAACAAAGCTTTAAGATTGTGGGCCTTCGCCAGAGAGCATCAAATCCATCTCCTGGCCGTATACCTTCCAGGAATCCAAAACTCTTGGGCAGACAGACTCGTTCGAGTTCTACTTCCACACGAATGGTCCCTGCACATGGACCAGGTACTCAGAATCTTTCAAGAGTGGGGAACCCCCAACATAGACCTCTTTGCAAGTCCGTGGAATGCCAAACTTCCCCGGTTCTGTTCCAGAATTCCGTGTCAGGGAGTTCAGGCCAAGGATGCCTTCCTCCTTCATTGGGGTCAAGACTTTCTGTATGCCTTTCCACCCATTCCCTTAATTCCCAAGACTCTGTTCAAGCTCCAGAGGGATCATGGATCTATGATCCTCATAGCTCCACGCTCGCCACGCCAAGTGTGGTACCCTCTACTTCGGCATCTCTCTCAAGCTCCCTCCCTAGACTTGGGAGCTGCTCCAGACCTTCTGTCCCAGGAGGAGGGGACTTTGTGGCACCCAAACCCCAAGTCCCTTCACCTCAGAGCTTGGTTGCTGAAGGCCTAGACCTTCAAGGTTGGAATCTTTCCCAGCAGGTGAAGGATATCCTCCATGCTTCCAGAAAACCTTCCACTAGACGTTCCTATGCTTTTAAATGGAAAAGGTTTTCCATTTGGTGTACTGAGAAGGGTCTTGACCCTCCAGCACTACCTTTGAATTCTCTATTGGAATATCTCCTGCATCTCTCCAATGCAGGCCTAAAGACGAATTCAGTAAGGGTCCATTTGAGTGCTATTGCAGCATCCCTTAAGCCTATCAACGGACAGCTTATTTCCTCTCATCCTCTTATTGCAAGATTCATGAGAGGCCTAACTTTAACTAAACCTCCCATTAGGCCTCCTCCGGTGGCATGGGACTTAAATCTGGTTCTTGGTCAGCTTATGAAGCCTCCTTTTGAACCCTTAGCCACCACCTCCTTGAAATTTCTTTCCTGGAAGGTTATTTTCCTCATTGCAGTCACCTCAGCTCGCCGCATACAATGAAGAAGAATTCCTAGTCCTCATAATTCCTAACTTAACAAACTCACCACTAGACCTAGACGCAGCAGTAACCAATTGGCACAAAACTATCAACAATGCTGCAGCTAAAAAACAAAGAATTAAGAGAAACACGCATTCTAAAGTTGGTCAGACCCCATGGTACAATAAGGATTTAAAACTAATGAAAAAGAACTTAAGGAAAGCTGAATGTAAATGGAGGAAAAATAAAAACACAAACACAAAAGATTTATACCTCACGCTCCTTAACAAGTATAAAGACGCAATAAACAATGCCAAGAAAAATTACCATGCCTCCATCTTAAATAACGCAATAAATAGACCCAGAGAACTTTTCTCAATAGTACAAAAACTGACAAATAATACCCACAACTCCAGCAACGAAATCAGACATTACCCCACAGACATTGGCAAATTACTACATGAACAAAACAACGTCTCATCCCCCACCACATAATCCAGTAAATAATTCTCAAATACTTAACACAGACGAATGGTCTGTATTCCAACCCCTATCCAAGTTTGAGCTCATGAACATTATCACAAACATTAATACAACTACATCACTACTTGACCCTTGTCCAGTAACCTGGATAAAGAACTCTCTATCCATACTCTCTCAATTCATACTCCCAATAATAAATCTTTCCCTTAAAAACGGATACCTACCCCCTACACTAAAACATGCACAGATCCGCCCAATCCTAAAAAACACAACCCTTGACAAATCATCACCTAAATCCTACAGACCCATATCGAGTATTCCGTTTATGGCTAAATTAATTGAAAAAGCCGTACAAATTTAAACTCAAGAGTACATTGATTGCTCTGCCCCACTAGATGAACAGCAGTATGGGTTTCGCCCCAGACACGGTGTAGAGTCACTCCTAACAGTTCTAATCGACACGCTTGTAAGGGGAATAGACAACTCAAAACAAGCATTCTTACTTATATTCATTGATGTCTCCGCAGCTTTTGACAGTGTGCACCATTCAACAATGATTAATAAACTTAGGCAAATAGGTATAAAATCTACTGTTCTAAAATGGTTCACCTCTTATCTAACAGACCGAACTCAAACGGCACAAATCGGTAATCTCACCTCAAAAACATACAATCAAGAACTAGGCCTCCCACAAGGTTCAGCACTGTCAGCGTTACTATTTAATATATACTTAAAACACATCTGTAAAATCTTTAAAAAATTCAATGTCCACTATCACCTATATGCGGACGACATTATGATGTATGTCCCTTTCAAAATACCAAATATCCCTATACATCTCATTAATGAATGCCTCAATGAAATAAACACCTGGCTAAATGAAAACAACTTGTACATCAATCACTCAAAAACAGAAGCCCTAATAGTAACCAAAAGCACAACGTTCATTCCCCCCTCACATATATCATTGTAGAATAACGATATCAAACTAAAATCCGAAATACGTTACTTAGGCGTTATTCTGGACAAACACCTTAGCATGGATACACATGTAAGAAATATAACAAAAAAAGTTTACTTTAAACTGAAAATATTAAAGCAACTCCGCCCCCTAATGCACTTACAGGATTTCCAATGAGTCATACAAGCAATTATAACCCCCCATTTCGGCTTTGCAAATCAAATCCTACTTGGTGTAACTAAGCAAGCCTTAAAAAAACTTCAATTAGCACAAAACGCGGCAGCAAGGACCATTACGAAGGCCCCACCTTTCCAACATATAACCCCGATTTTAGAATATCTACACTGGCTTCTGATTCAAAGTCGAATAGAATACAAAACTCTCTTAACCACCTACAAAGCCATAAATAAAACTGCACCCCGGACCATAAATAACCTCATCAAAATAGAACCCACCCATAATCTCCAAAGGAGAGACCAGTTAAATAAACTAACAACACCAAAAGAATTCATTAGGGCCAAAAAATCCACAAACAAGAAAGCCTTCTCCCATGCAGCCCCCATCTTGTGGAACACAATTCCAATAGAATTAAGACAATTACCTGAAATCATGGAGTTTAGGAAAAAACTTAACACACCTATTTACAATGCACTATGGATCCGAAACAAACTCACCTCTCAGCTCGATAAAGGATAATCCTACTCCACATAATACATTTTTCAACAAAGGAATGAAATACTGTAGCCCTAAAACAATGCATTGAAGACATTTGAACAACAAATAACTCTGTATATAGTTTTAATCCTGTTCATTTGTATATAGTTCACTAATTGTTAATTGTTAACTGTAATTCCCAAGTTACAAATTGTTATATGTAAAAACAGCTCGCTCTGTTTATTGTTCCATATGAACCGCATCTGATCAATGGAAGGAGCGGTATATAAAAAAACCTGTAAATTAAATTAAATTAACTGCAGGCCTTAGTGGCTAATCCACCTTATACAAGGTTCCATCATGATAAGGTAGTTCTTAGGACCATTCCACACTTTATGCCTAAAGTGGTCTCATCTTTTCATCTTAATCAAAAGGTGTATTTACCTGTCTTTTTTCCAGGTCCTCATGCATCAAGTGCAGAGAGGAATCTTCATACCCTGGATTGTAAGAGGGCTCTTGCCTTTTACTTACAAAGGACACAGCAACATAGAAAGTCTTCTCAACTCTTTGTTGCCTTTGATCCCTCTCATTTGGGACTTCCAGCCTCTAAGAGGACACTGTCCAATTGGATTGCTCAGTGTATTTCTTTCGCCTACCAGAGTAAGAATCTTTCTCTGGAGGGCCATGTCACAGCTCATAATGTGAGGGCCATGGCCACCTCTATGGCTCATCTAAATTCTGTGTCCATCGACCAGATCTGTCGAGCGGCCACCTGCGCCTCGGTTCATACCTTCACAGCCCATTACTGTTTGGACAAGGACTCCCGCCGGGATGCCTTATTTGGTCAGGCTGTTCTCAAACACCTGTTCCATTCTTAATCAACTCCTGCCCTCCTTCCCTGGATGGATGCCTGAGATCCATAAGAGGAGGTAGAGCCCTTCTCAGGGTCTCATAACCTTGGGGATCTCCCAGGCATCTCTAGCTAGGGTGTCCCCATATGTGAAGACTCATTCCTGCTTGTTCCTGGAGATAGCACAGTTACTTACCTGTAACAGGTGATCTCTGGGAACAGCAGGAATAAGTCTTCACAACCCACCCACCTCCCCTAGGAGTTGTATCTCTCTATCTTTCCTTTCCTCTCTCTCTTTGTCTCAGCTTTAAAACTCGAACTGGGGAGAGGCGGTTAGGAAAGGCGGGAAGGCAGCGTGCAGGCGCTGTGGGATGCTCCCAAAAGCTTTCCTTTTTTGGGAAGCTGGGGAGCGTTCCCGCGCAGGCTCCATCGGTACCGACGTACCCATATGTCAAGACTTATTCCTGCTGTTCCCAGAGATCACCTGTTACATGTAAGTAACTGTGCTTTCCTAGCCATTGTTCTGTTCGTGGAGCTTAGGTATCTGTTAAAG
Organism: Ichthyophis bannanicus; assembly: GCA_033557465.1. Lineage (NCBI taxonomy): Eukaryota > Metazoa > Chordata > Amphibia > Gymnophiona > Ichthyophiidae > Ichthyophis > Ichthyophis bannanicus. Next base: position 143,214,251 of record CM066041.1, read on the forward strand.
CAAAAGAGAGAGTTCTACCAAGTACCAGCCGGTTTCCCAGCTGTCCTTTCAGAGAAAAAGCAGTTAAATCTCTTTAATTATATTCAAAATGTGCTGGTCCAATTCTCTGTGATTTGTTAAAGGGGGAGGTGCCCTATAAAGCAAGACTGCTCACTAGGGGTGGGTGGGAGTCGGGGTGGTTAGGGATGGAACTAACACTTGATTAGGTGTTAGCAGTTTCCAAACCTGAGGAGGTTACTAGAGTTCAGCAACCTACTGTGCTCAAGGAAAGTTCCCCTAAAGCACCAAAAAGAAAGTAACCTTGCTTTAAAAAATATACAAAAGCCCCTTTTAGAGAGGCATATTAGAGAGGCAAAAATATCATGAACTAGGCTGTGAAATCAGTGACAAGGGACAAACCTTTATAGAGAAATACAGGAATCAGTGGAGAGGCACTTTGTGGAGAAAGCGTAGCTACTCACCTGTAACAGGTGATGTCTGGCAACAGCAGGAATTCGTCTTCACTTATGGGTGATGTCCTCCGATGGAGACCTTGTGAGAATATTCCCCAGCATCCAATAGGAAAGCTATTGGGAGCATCCCACTGCGTCTGCTTGTCTGCCTTCCCATCTCACCAGCCTTTCTCCTCAGTGAGGTCTGTAGTTGAGAAGGAAAATACAACTCTTTGGGAAGGAGGGCGAGTTGTGAAGACTAATTCCTGCTGTTTCAGATCACCTGCTATAGGTGAGTAACCACACTATCTCCAGGAACAAGCAGGAATGCAGTCTTCACATATGGAACTCTCTAGCTCAAGACTAACAGGCCCTTGTGGCGAGTCGCATGGTGTGACCAAAGGGGTAAAACCCATTGAGCAACATGGGGAATGTTCTGATCCGCCAGATGCAACTTCTTGAGCACACAATTGTTGGTAGCATGGTAACTGGGAGAAACAGACGGCTGGAGGGAAGGTGGTGTATCTAAGTCCCAAAGAGGTCCAGAGTATGGCTTGGCCAAAGTCATTGTCATTACCGGAGTCCTTATCCAGACAATAATGGGCCGCAAAAGTAAGTGCGAAGTCCATGTGGCGGTCGGCAGATCATCTATATGGAGATGGAACGTAAATGAGCCACAGAGGTGGCCATGGCATGAACTCTTTGGACCTGTTACATGAAACATAGAAACATGATGACAGAAAAAGACCACAAGGCCCATCTAGTCTGTCCTTCCATAACTACAACAGTCCACTTTTTACCTTTAGAGATCCTCTGTGTTGGTCCCATGCTTTTTTGAATTCAGTTACTGTCCTCATCTCTACCACCTCCACTGGGAGACCATTCCACGGATCCACTACTCTTTCCGTAAAGAAATATTTCCGCATATCACTCCTGAATCTATCTCCCTTCACCCTCATCCCATGTCCCCTCGTAGCAGAACTTGCTTTCAATTGAAAGAGGCTCTCTCCCTGAACATTTATGCCACGGAGGTATTTAAGAGAGGTATGACTCTCTCTTAAGGAAATACCTGCTTGTCCATAACTGAAGAAAATGGTCTGCTATCCTGTTAAATAAAGTCCGCTTTGTCAACGGTTTGCTCTGGTCACTAGGGTCAAAGGAGACAATAAGCTGAGAAGATTTTCTGTGAGTCTTGGTTCTGCCTAAGTAGTAGGCTAAAGCCTGCTTGTAATTTATGCTTGGGGAAAAAAGGTTGGAAGGATGACGGACTGGTTAAGATGGAAGGGGTAAACTATCTTCGTCAGGAAACACGGATGCATGCGCAGGACCACCTGGTCATGGTGGAATCTGGTATAGGGCCGATGAGCCACTAGAGCTTGCAGCTCACTAACCCTGTGAGCCGAGGTGAGCACAACTAGGAAGGAGACCATCCAGGTTAGAAATTTCAGCGAAGTAGAGGCTAGGGACTCAAAGGGAGGTCTGAGCAGGTACCACTTTGAGGTCCCAGGTCACTGGTGGGGTCCAAATTGATGGTTTAGTTAAGATCATGCATAAAGTGAGCCACTAAAGAATGAGAGGTTATGGTTTTTCTTTGCACCAGTTGGTGCAAGGCCGCAATGGCACAGAGGTGGATCCTAATAGAATTGGTCATAAGACCTATAGTAGAAGGATGGAGGAGATATTCAAGTAACGATTCCACTGGGCAAGTGAAGGTGCTGAGATCTTTCTGAGAGCACTATAGCATGAATCTGCACTATTTCAATGCATAAGTTCATCGGGTGGAGTCCTTTCAGGACTGATTTATTTATTTTATTTGTTCCTATATACGCGCTATTACAGATCAGTGCGGTTTACATAAAACATATGAATGTGGTTTACATATAACATTTGAACATGGTTTACATATGACATATGAACAATAAACTAGTTTACAACGAACCGGTTACATATAACTTTGAAACAAGTTGGTAAAACTAGGAGCATATTATAGGAATATAATTACTTTAAAAACAGGATTAAGTTGGCATCATTAAGAGTTTATTTCCATGTGTTTGGCATTAACGTGAACGGTTGAAAGTGAACATTAAAATGTAATTACATCAGCTTGGTTTTGTCAGGGGTAAAGTTCAGTGTTTGGCATGCGCCGTCAGCTATTTGTACGACTGATCTAGGTTGGATGTTTGTACGCTAGTTGGAAGAGGTAAGTCTTCAAAGCCTTCCTAAAAGCTGTAAGATCCAGGATGGCATGTATCATTGGGGGTAGAGCGTTCCATTGAGTTGGCGCAAATAGAGAAAAAGCAAGGTTCTTAGTTGATTAGGTACAGGTTCTTATTGTAGAAGGGGTCATGAGAGAGTTTACTATATATGTTCTCCTGGTCCTGGTTTCCAGCGTTCGTTGTATGAGTTTTGAGGGCGAAGTTGCCGACATTCTATGCAGGGCCTTAAGTGAGTAGTAGTGCTTTGTAGGTCAGGCGACTTGCTATGGTGAGCCAATGCAGCTGAATCAGAAGAGGAGTGATGTGGTTGTATCTGGATGCAGACAAGATTGTATGAGTAGCTGTGTTCATGGCGAGTTGTAGAGGCTGGAGAGTGTGCTTTGACATACATGAAAGATGATGTTGGAATAGTCCAGATGAGGGAGGATGAGAGCTTGAGCAACTGTGCAGAAGTCTGAGGATTCGAGGAGAGGACGTAAGTGCCGGAGGGTTCTCAGTTTATGATAGACTGCTTTGGCGATATTTTGGATGTGGGTCTCCCAGCACAGGCGTTGGTCGATTTGTTATTCCCAGATAGCAGACTTCTTGTTTGGTTATGAGGTTGAAGCCTTTCACTTTGAGGGAGGGCAGTGGGGTAAATGTGGGGTCTTTGGATATGAATAAGACCTCGGTCTTATTGTTGTTGACCATCGGGTTGTGGGTTATGAGCCAGTCTGAGACTGTGTTGAAGCATTCTACTATGGACGAGTAGTCTGGCTTGTCAATGAGGAATGGAGTGTACAGTAGCACATCATCGGCATAGATGTGGTAGAATATGTTGAAAGATTGAATAATAGAACAGATTGGCTGGATGTAAATGTTAAAGAGTAGGGCTGAGAGGGAAGATCCTTGTGGGACCCCATGTGTTTGTTGGAAAGGCCTGGATGCATGGTTATCTCTGCGGACTTGTTATCGGTCGGATAGGTAGGATTTGAACCAGTCTAAGGCTAGGTTTCTTATGCCTTTTTGATACAGTTGGTTAAGCAAGAGGTTGTGGTTAACTGCATCAAAAGCTGAGGCAATGTCCATAAATATGAGGATGAAGCCTTGTTTCTTCTTATCAAGGCCTCTGTGGAGTCTATCAAGGAGAGTCGTGAGAAGGGTTTCAACACCATGCTGATAATGTGGGTAGGGTGAATAAGATGGATAGTATCTCTTCTTTTTAAAGTAGTAGGGCTTTTTGGTTGAGACTTTCCTTCTAGTGTGATCAGCTGTCTTTCTAGAGAGGCGTTTGAGAATGAGATCGTCTGTTTCAATTTACCCACCTTCTCCTTCCAACCCAAAGAGATTCTCACCTGTACAGGGGATATTAGCCAATTTATCCTGGACCCACTGCTCCATGTCAGAAGCTTGTAACCAGGCCATTGTCCTGTCCCCAATACATAACGCTGCCATTCTGCTAGTGGATTCGGTCAAAAGCAACTCTGGTGAGAAACTTGGAAGTATTTTGATTATGCTTGAGTAGGGCCTGGTATGCAGTCTGCTTGCTTGTTAGTAGGAGAAGGGAAAATTCCTGACGATCTATAGTGATATCTTTTAGGAACATTCCCATGTACAACATATAGGAGTTAATCCTAGAGGCCAACATTGTTGCCTAGAAACATCAACGTCCAAAGGCATCCAGAATTCTCGATTCCCTACCTGGAAGAACCAAGCAATAATTCTTGGAACTTTTAATACGTCGCATTGCTGATTCCTTATCGCTACTCCGGGCCAGTCCAGGGAAAGGTAGGGTTGTCAATCCCCCATAGCAACTGAGGACTGATGACTTCAAGTTTTCATGAGAGGTGAAGCCACTCCCCCTGCTAGAAATCCAGCAGTCTATCAGTCCTCAGCAACTAAGGAGGATCGAATCCCTATTTCTCCCTCATGACTTTAGTTGCCTTCATTTTTTTTGTTTGTTCAGTTAAATAAACTGCTTGGCTCTAGCAGAGCTGATTGATTTAGTAGCCCTTGCTATATTTTTTGACTGAGGTGTGATTGCCCTTTAAGATAACTTGAGACGTAGAGAACTTCTGCACTTGCGGTGGGAGGTAGAGCCTGCCTCCGTACACCGTCTCCGTCTCGGGGGCCAGAGTGAGCCTGGGAGCCCCAGGTATTCCTCTGCTCTACTGGGCCGGAATTTGCGTTTCGCTAGCAGCGAGACTTGCTTGTGTGATCAGCGGCTTTCTCCGGTGAGTTTCTGTTTCTCCTTTTTTATTTTTCAGTCCGCATCGCGTTCAGTGCAGCCTCGCGGTTTTTCCTTTTTTCGTTCTTTTCTAGCCGCGGAGTTTCATCGGGGCCGGTTTGTCCGACGCGGTTTAGGTCCTTTGAGCATCGGGGTCATTTTTTCACATGGCAGACAAGACCCTCGTTAAAGTAGACGAGCCCGTGTTACCCGCGGAAAAGGCGGGAAAGGCGGCCATTTTGCCTCCCTCAGTCAGTGTGCCGGCAGATCAGCTCAGGTCACATAAAAAGAGAGCGAAATCTTCCAAAGATGCCATTTCTCTGCCGCAGCCGTTGCCAGCGGTTTCTTCGCCGCAGGACACTGTGGATTCATTTTTTCCCCCTGAATTTATCCTTGCCATGCATAAGGCCTTTTTGCTTCGCTCCTCACAGCCTGATGTCATTTCAGCGGTTCCCAGTTCGGGTCCTGTGCCTCTGCAGGAGCAGTTGCCAGAGGATCCAGGGGAAGGGTCTTCTCAAGCTCACAAAGTTTTTAGGGACCCTTTAGATCCTTTTTCTTCTCTACCTTCAGTTCTGCTGAATCAAGCAGGCGCAGATGTGTTGACTGAGCCAGATTTGGAGCTGGAGACAGAGGAATTAGAAGAAGGGGAAATTGCTCCAGGTGAAGATCCTAATATATTTCGGGTCTTCCGTAAAGAGGAGCTGTCCGCGCTTATTTCCCAATCCTTAGCGGCACTTCACTTGCTTCTTCCTGCTGCCGATCAGGAGCCCTTGGAGGATCCGTTGTTACAGGGCTTTAAGACTGAGCAGCGCTGTTTTCCACTGCACAGGATTCTCAAACAAATGATTGAATCAGAATGGGAATGTCCTGAAGCCACCCTCCGGGGCAGTCGCGCCTTAGCTCGCTTGTATCCCCTGCCGCAGGAGGTGAAGGAGCTCTTCCGTCTGCCTAAAGTGGATGCTATCATCTCAGCAGTGACTAAGAAGACGACTATCCCGGTAGAAGGGGCAGCGGCTCTGAAGGACCTGCAGGATAGGAAACTGGAGATGCTACTTAAACAGGCCTTTGATTCTAGTGCTTTGGCACTGCAGTCAGCGGTGTGTGGGGCGTATGTGTCTTGTGCTTCCATTCGATGGTTGCAGGGCGATGTTTCCGGGGACTCTTCTCCGGAAGCTACAGATTCTGCGAAATTAGAATCCGCCGCTGCGTACATGGCTGATGCCTTTTATGATCTACTACGCATTCAAGCTAAGACTATGGCGTCCCTGGTTGCGGCGCGACGTTTTCTCTGGTTGCGTAACTGGTCGGCGGATGTCTCCTCGAAATTACGCCTCAGTCGATTGCCCTATAAAGGGAAATTGCTCTTCGGGGAGGCTTTGGAGAAGATTGTAAAAGATTTGGGCGACTCTAAAGGGGGTCGTTTACCGGAGGATAAACCTAAGCCATCTAGAGGTGCGGGAGGTTTTCGTGGCTCTGGTCGCGACTCCCGCAGATTTAGGGGGGCGCGCTATGCGCCCTATGCCAGGGGCCGAGCTAGTTTTCGGGGGCAGTCCTTTCGTGGAGCCAGAGGCTTTGCCCGCTCCTACTTCAGTACCAGTCAGCCTTCCGTCAAGAAACCTCAATGAAGGTTTGCGGGTCCAGGCTTCCGTTCCTGTAGGCGGTCGCCTACAGCATTTTCTGGCAGCCTGGGCCGCAATCACGACCGACAAGTGGGTGTTAGGTCATTCAGAAGGGGTATGCTCTCGATTTCGCAAGCCCTTTGTCGCCCGCTTTTATGATGTCTCCCTCTGTGCCCGGTCTAAAGAGCCGAGCCATTGCGGAGACGCTCGATCGTCTTCTTCAACTGAGAGCGATAGTTCCAGTTCCTCTAGACCAGGGGTCTCAAACACGCGGCCCGCGAGACAACTTTGTGCGGCCCGCGAAAGAGAAAAACAAAAAAACCCCAAAACCCTGACTTCTGCCGTTGCCGCCGTGGCAGCGGCAGAATCAATTGTCAAATTAAAAAAAAAAAGACTTCTGCTGCTCAAGCAGCAATATCACCTGTCCTGCGGCCCCTTCCCCTGTGCCCGGAGATCCGAATCTGCTCATCAGCGGCGTGCTTTTCAAGCCGCGAAGAGTATTCCCCTCTCGCGCGGCTTGAAACCGCGCGAGAGGGGAATACTCTTCGCGGCTTGAAAAGCACGCCGCTGATGAGCAGATTCGGATCTCCGGGCACAGGGGAAGGGGCCGCAGGACAGGTGATATTGCTGCTTGAGCAGCAGAAGTCTTTTTTTTTTAATTTGACAATTGATTCTGCCGCTGCCACGGCGGCAACGGCAGAAGTCAGGGTTTTGGGGTTTTTTTGTTTTACTCTGTGGGGGGGGGGGGGGTATGACTGGAAATGGGCAGATGGGGTTAGGACTGGAAGTGGGCTATTGGCAGGGGGGGGGGGGTTATGACTGGTAATGGGCTATGGTGGGGGCTAGGACTGGAAATGGGCAGATGGGGGTTAGGACTGGAAGTGGGCTATTGGCAGGGGGGGGGTTAATCCTGGTAATGGGCTATGGTGGGGGCTAGGACTGGAAATGGGCAGATGGGGGTTAGGACTGGAAGTGGGCTATTGGCAGGGGGGGGTTATGACTGGTAATGGGCTATGGTGGGGGCTAGGACTGGAAATGGGCAGATGGGGGTTAGGACTGGAAGTGGGCTATTGGCAGGGGGGTGTTATGACAGGTAATGGGCTATGGTGGGGGCTAGGACTGGAAATGGGCAGATGGGGGTTAGGACTGGAAGTGGGCTATTGGCAGGGGGGGGTTATGACTGGTAATGGGCTATGGTGGGGGCTAGGACTGAAAATGGGGTGATGGGGGTTAGGACTGGAGGTGGGCTGATTGGGGGGTTAGGACTGGTAATGGCCTATGAGGGGAGGTAAGACTGAAAATGGGGTGATGGGGGATACGACTGCAAGTGGGCTATGGGGGGGACTAGGACTGGTAATGGGCTATGGGGGGGGTAAGACTGAAAATGGGGTGATGGGAGGGTAAGACTGGAAGTGCGCTATGGGGAGGTTAGGACTGGTAATGGGCTATGGGGGGTCTAGGACTGGTAATGGGCTGGGGGGGTTGCTAGGACTGGAAATGGGCTGAGTGGAAGGGGGGCTTGAACTGCAAATGGCTGATGGGGAGGGGGGCTTGGAATGGAAATGGGCTGTGAGGGGAGGGAGCTAGGATTGGAAATGGGCTGATGGTGAGGCTAGGATAGGACTGGAAATGGACTGATGCAGGGACTAGAAAGGAGCAGATGCTGGGTGGGGCTGGAACTAGAAGGGAGCTGATGTTGGGGGAGGATTAGAATGGGATGGAGCTGGGAAAGTGAAATGGAGAGGGGAAAAATATTTTGTCTGGAAGAGAAGACAAATCTACAATTGGCCAGGTATTGGGAGAGTAAGTGGGGATTGAGGATGGAGGGGTAAAATTTGAGTGGATGAAATAGGAATGAGGAAAGAGCAAAAGGAGAAAGATTAGTATGTTAAAGCAGATGTAGGGAGAGAGAATTGAAAAAAAATAGAAGAGAGAAGAAAGGACAAATGGACAGCAGACGATGGAGATAGCAGAAGACACGAAGAAACCAGAAGTGGCTGGAGCAATTGCAACTGAAAAAAAATGCACAAAAGGTAGAAAAATATCTCTTTATTTTGAATTTATTAACTGGAATATGTCAGCTCTGGGAAATGTGCATCATTAATGTTTGCGCTTTGTTTAGTACAAGAGGAAATTAATTTATAGTTTTATTTCTACAGTGTTGTTGTACATTCCAAGTTTGGCTTTTGGGGTTCCCAGTTTAATTATTGTCTTCCTATTTCTGAATCTTTTAGTCTTTCTTTATCCATACTCATTAAGAGGCATGTTTACTAAAAGTTAGTGTATGGTAACATTATGCAAATATTTATGCAAATGAGGCCCCTTATGCAAATGAGGCCCCACGTCTTATGCGGCCCCCGGGTTACTTTACAAGTCCTCATTTGGCCCTCAAAGCAATTTGAGTTTGAGACCCCTGCTCTAGACCAATACGGTTGCGGTCGATACTCGATCTACTTTGTGGTCCCCAAAAAGGAAGATTCTTTTCGTCCCGTGCTCGATCTCAAAGAAGTAAACCGTACTTTGCGAGTTCCTCACTTTCGAATGGAAACGCTACGTACTGTGATTCGAGCTGTTCGTCCGGGCGAGTTTCTCTCGTCCATAGATCTCACGGAAGCATATCTTCATGTCCCCATCAGAGTGTCACATCAGAAGTTTTTGCGTTTTGCTCTTCCGCAGGGTCACTTCCAGTTTCGAGTGTTGCCGTTCGGTCTCGCTACGGCTCCGCGGACATTCACCAAACTAATGGTTGTAGTGGCAGCGGCACTTCGCAAAGAGGGGATTCGGGTGCATCCTTACCTCGACGATTGGTTGATCAGAGCAGACTCTCGTTCGTCTTCAGTAGAGGCGATGGCTCGTGTGGTTCAACTACTCCAACGACTCGGTTGGGTGATCAATCGGGTCAAGAGTTTCCTCGAACCAGTGCAACATCTAACTTATCTCGGGGCGTGCTTCGACACCGAGCGGGGGAGAGTTTTTTTTACCCGAAGTTCGGGTCGAGAAGCTCTTGCGTCAGATGCAGGGTTTTCTCCATCTCCCGGCTCCATCGGCGTGGACCTATTTACAGGTCTTAGGGTCCATGGCGGCGTCTCTCGATTTAGTACCGTGGGCCAAGGCACACATGCGACCGTTGCAACAAGCGTTGCTTTCCCGTTGGTCACCACAGCTTCATCCGCTTTCTCAGCGTCTACCTTGTCCGGACCTCGTGCGCCACAGTCTCCGTTGGTGGTTGGTTCGAGACCATCTGACTGCGGGTATGCCCTTACAAGAGCCCTCGTGGGTGTTAGTCACCACCGATGCCAGCCTTTCAGGATGGGGGGCTCATTGTCAGACACAGATTGCTCAGGGAGCTTGGTCGCCTGAGTAAAGTTCGTGGTCCATCAATCGCCTGGAGCTCCGGGCGGCTCGTCTGGCCCTTCTGCACTTCACGCCAGTCCTATCCGGAAAGGCAGTAAAAATTTTCTTTGACAATGCGGTGACGGTCGCATATATCAATCGTCAGGGCGGAACCAAGATTCCGTCTCTCCTTTCCGAATGTCTGGAGCTGATGACTTGGGCGGAGTCTCATCTCTTGGCAATTTCCGCAGCGCATGTGGCGGGCAAAGAGAACATTCACGCGGATTATCTCAGCCGACATCTCCTAGATCCTGGGGAATGGGAGTTAAACGCGGCGGTATTTCACGAGCTGACCTTACGTTGGGGGCAACCGATCATGGATCTAATGGCGACCTTCAGCAATGCCAAGGCCAACCGTTTTTTCAGCAGACGCAGGGAACGCATGTCCGAAGGGCTAGATGCTCTAGTTCAGCCCTGGCCCCAGGACTCTCTCTTGTACGTTTTCCCGCCGTGGCCGATGCTCAGTCGTGTTATCCAGCGCATCGCGCAGCACCGCGGACTAGTGATTCTCATAGCTCCGGATTGGCCTCGTCGTCCTTGGTATGCCGATCTCATTCGTCTCCTCGTGGCTCCTCCCTGACCTCTTCCAATCCGCATAAATCTGTTGCATCAGGGGCCCATTCTCATGCCTCGAGTGGATCGATTCTTGCTTACGGCTTGGCTCTTGAGAGGGCTCGGTTAGCCCGTAAAGGATATGACAGTTCCGTTGTCGCCACGTTTGCTTCAGTCTAAGAGGCCTGGAACTTCTTTGGCGTATGTGCGCGTCTGGCGTCTTTTCGAAACTTGGTGCGATCAACACCATGTGTCTCCGCTGGCGTCTTCTTTGCCTCAGTTGCTCCTCTTTCTGCAGCATGGCTTGGACAAAGGATTGGCTCTAAATACCCTGAAGGTTCACATAGCAGCTCTGTCTTGTTTTCGGGGATCTGTCCAACGTTGCCGTCTTTCGGCGCATCCGGATGTACATCGTTTTTTGAGAGCGGCGAAGATTATTCGTCCACCAGTGCGTCCCGCTGTCCCTCCTTGGGATTTGAATATCGTGTTGGAGGCTTTGTCCCGATCGCCTTTAACTTCCCTTTGCTCTCACAGTCTTCGGGAATGTTCATGGAAGACGGCTTTCCTAGTGGCTTTATGTTCTGCACGCCGCATTTCGGATTTGCAGGCGCTGTCTTGTCAAGAGCCTTATCTTCAGTTTCTTCCTGAACGGATTTTACTGCGGACGGTTCCTTCTTTCTTGCCGAAAGTGCTCTCGGTTTTTCATGTCAACCAGTCGGTGGCTTTGCCGGTGTTTCCTAAGGTCGCTGAGTCCCCTCTAGATCGTGCTCTCACACATTTGGATCTCGAGCGTGTCTTGAAGACTTATCTTCGAGTGACGAAACCGTTTCGGAAAACGGATAGGCTCTTTGTCCAGTTTGCGGGTCCGCGAAAAGGTCAAGCAGCCTCTAAGTCTACCATTGCTCGCTGGGTTCGCGGAGCTATTGGAGCAGCTTACGCTGATCAAGGCGTTCCTCCTCCGGTTGGGTTGCGAGCTCATTCAACTCAGGCGCTAGCGACATCCTGGGCGGAATTTGCTTTCGTGCCACCAGTGGATATCTGTAGAGCGGCGACATGGTCTTCTTTGCATACGTTTACGAGACATTACCGGTTAGATGTGCAGGCCCGAAACGATGCGAAGGTGGGTTCCTCGGCTCTTATCGCAGGGCTGGCGGGTCCCTCCCGGCTATAGGTACTGCTTTGGTACTGCCCTACCTTTCCCTGGACTGGCCCGGAGTAGCGATAAGGAAAACGAAATTAGGTCTTACCTGCTAATTGTCTTTCCTTGAGCTTTCTCCGGGCCAGTCCAGGGTCCCACCCTGTTCGCGTTCCGAGCGCTTGTTTTACATTGGTATAAGAATTCCACCATATCTGCGTTTCGGCTGCGAGGGGTTGAATGTGGGGCTGCTTCTTCTTTTCGCTCGATGCAGAACTTCTCGGTATCCGATTAAAAAAAAAAAAAAAAAAAAAGTTTATCATACAATGTAAGCACCATGGAAGCGTATTGCGAGCTTCCCAGTTTTTTGAGGGCTATGAAATGTTTTCAGTTTTTCCAGAGTTAATCTGTGTTTTTTCTCAGTTCTCTCACTTTAGTTGCTTTGTCAGAAGGAGACTGCTGGATTTCTAGCAGGGGGAGTGGCTTCACCTCTCATGAAAACTTGAAGTCATCAGTCCTCAGTTGCTGTGGGGGATTGACAACCCTACCTTTCCCTGGACTGGCCCGGAGAAAGCTCAAGGAAAGACAATTAGCAGGTAAGACCTAATTTCGTTTTCCTCTACCATGGAATGGTGTGAAAGCTGGGGTTTCTGGAAGTTTCGGCACTCGGGAACCCTATGCATTGTGTCCAGTCTCTTACTAACTGAAGCCACGGTAGAGGAGCCTCCTACATGCATAGCATGAGATTTTGTAGATTGCGATGCACTGGGAGTGTGGCATCCTTCTTAAATGTCAAGGGATACTGGAGTACTTCCAGCATCTCTGCCCTGTCTTCCTTCTCAGCAGCAACTGTAATCAAGAGAGACCTTGTCATTTCCTTCCAGGAATTTATCAGGAACATGTTCTCCGGTGGAGGCTGGTGCCGCTCATGAGGTGGTGAAGGGTCAGAAGGTATCTCAACGAGGCCTTGGAAATCGAGGGACTAGACATCTGATTCTGAGGACTCTGAGTTGGAATCGGGCAAAAACTCAAAGTAGTGGCAGTTGGAATCTTGGCATTGATAATGTTCCAATGCCAGATGACGATCTTGGTATCGATGCTCTGAGGTATCAGAACAGAGTTGTGCCGCCACCGGGTCCGCTTGACCACTTCGGGTATTGATCGGTTCCAAGGGAGACATCGACCTTGACCATAGAGGTTCCATATCCGGTATGGATGAGATCGAAGGCTTTAAGATATAGTCATCCAGGCTTGGCATGGAGGCCACCAGTGCTGATGACGCCAGGATCACTGCCACACTCTGTTCGAGAGCCAGCATACACTGATCAAGGGAGATGGATGAAGTCTGGGCTATGAGCCACCGTTCTGGATTACGGAACCAGTAGCTCCTCAAACGTCAGCGTCTTGTGATCATTCTGGAGTCCTCCTTTTGATTTGGAGGACATATCCTCCCACTGGGGCTGTTTGACTGGCCAAACAGAGTTTGATTCACCTCTGGGGCAGTCTTGATGCTGCTGTCCCAGCCGGTCTCTATAATCTAATCTACATTGGTTCTCAATGTCAACGGTGTCAAAGTCTTCACTTCAAAACCAAGAAGAGTGAAAAATAAATATGAGCAATGCAAAAATGAACCTTAAATTTTAAATTTATTTGTCGGAAGATCAGCCATGAAGTAAATTACTCCTCGAAGCTGTTACTTCCATTTTAATTAATAAATGTGTATGCGTCGGCGTTTCAGAACGGCAGAGACGCCTTTTGGAAATCATTTATCGGCATGGCAGTATTTGAAGCGTTGAGACAGGGCAAACAACTTTAATATGCCCGAAACGCAGTGCTGTGTTCTCCTTGGATAACTGCTGACTTTGTAAAGCTTCCTTTTGATAATTCTAAGAAGTTGAAAATATCTGGCTAACTTTGAAGGACGATTCAGTTAAGTTGACTGATTTTAAATAAGTCTTTGGGCTATTTTTAAAGGTGGCACCTATATAGTGGTTTATTTTCCACCTTTTTTGCTCTTTAGGGCGCATGTATACACATTTATTAATTAAAATGGAAGTAACAGCTTTGAGGAGTAATTTACTTCATGGCTGATCTTCCGACAAATAAATTTAAAATTTAAGGTTCATTTTTGCATTGCTCATATTTATTTTTCACTCTTCTTGGTTTTGGAGTACTAATTTGTGGAGTGTTTTGTGTTTGATATTTAAAGTCTTCACTTCAGCAGAGGACTTATGCTTACTCAGGTGCCCTCGACTTCACAGTGATGTGGGAACCACATGAAGTTGATGCTGATGAGTGAGCGGAAGCAGCCAAGTCTGATGGAAACAGAGACCCACATTGTCTTTCATGTTTTTTTAAATCCCCTTTTAGTCATCTGCTGACACAAGGGACAATTGGCCAGCTCATGGTCAGGACCTTAAGCATTTTAGGCACAAGTCATGCTTATCTGGTGGCTGAAATAGTGTTCCGACACTTTGAACACTTTTTAAAACCACTGACGTGTTTCTCCATGATTGGGAACAGATCAAAAAAAGGTAATGTGGCCTAGGATGTCAAGACCAGTGGTGGGAGCCACAGTAAAAGAGGGAAAAAATAAAACAAAAGAAAAATGGACTCTGGCATCAAGTGATGGTACCAGAGCAGGCAGGAAGGCAAAAGATTAAGCATGGTGTACCCTGAAAGGCACAGAGAAAATAATTTAAAACTGGTGACAGAACAGATGTCCGAATGGCTCCGTGGAAAACTGAAAACGGAGGCTGGGAAGGCAGGCACACAGGTGCAGTGGGATGCTCCCAAAAGCTTTCCTATTGGATGCCATGGAGTGTTCCTGCACGGGCTCCGTCAGAGGAGGTCACCCATATGTGAAGACTGCATTCCTGCTTGTTCCTGGAGAATATCAATCTACTCAAATGGAGATTAAATCTAGATTTTGGACAACTTGCAAAATTGGAGCATGTTGCGTATGTGTGCGTGTTTGTCCATGTTGTTTGGTATATATGATGGACACAAAAAACAAACATAAACTAGATTAGCAGAACATAAGTCTGAATAGAATACTAATTTACCAGCATTACTGGTAGAACATTGTGTCTCTAAGAACCACCAATAGAAATGACACATCATAGAGAGCTGAAATAAGAGAGGAAGAAGCAGGGAAGCAATACTGAATTTCTGAGAGCAATTTTGGATTTGTATGTTAAGACTATACATTAGGTTAGGTAGTATAAATGCTGAGTTAGCGTTAATATTATTTGATTTTAATGACTAAAGGGTTTGGCATTTCTATCATTTGCAGTTTGCAGAGATTAACATTTCTGATTGGACAGAGGCTGAGCCATATAATGTGTGAGAGAGTTTCATTCTGACCAAAGAACACTGCTGCCATTTTGGAAGTGAAATTGGAAAGCAGAGAAATGGAAACAGGATTAAAATTGTGGCCGGACCAAGGAATAAAAAGAAGACATGCATTTTTAATATAAGTAAATATTTAGGTTTTTTTTTTTAGGTTTTTAGGTTTTGAACTATTCACATTTGTATTAGTTCTGCAGCAATCGGGCATACTGGCTTTATTGGGACAGCTTTTATAAGAAGGGCCATTTTACAACGCTGGACAATGTCTAGATTTCAAAAGACATTTTCAATAGCTTAACACACAATTGATAGAAATGATGGCAAATAATTAAGAGGAGTGTACCAATTGAAAATTGATAAGGATCTGGTTATATTCTAGCATTCATAATGCAGGTATAATTATTTTTGTTGGATCAATGTATTAGACAGAATCTGCTCTTAAGATAAGGTGGTTAATGACTTTGTTTGCACTAGCTTTGTCTATCTTTGTTAATGTCTATTTGGGTAAAGGGTCAACTATTTTCAAATAAATTTATTTACTGGCCTAAACCTGCATTCATCTGAGTAATGGCTTCCTCAAATTACCATTGATATGTCGACATCCAAAAGCTTAAAGTGGACCAGACTGAACAAAAAATATCCTGACAAATTTATTCAAAAGAAAATTCTTCAGCTGATGCCTTGAGTGGGTGATTATGCCCTTGGGATGTGTTCACGTACAGTGAGGAATTAAACTACTGTGTATCCAGAATCCATATGACAAGAAAAGGGCTTTCACTCGTAACAGTGACAGCTTCATGAAACTATATGTGGATGTGGTCATATGTTATGAGAGCTCTTAAATGTAAACTAAATTAAATTTTGTTAGATGAAATTGATGCTGGGAATGTGTTTTTTAAGAGTGGCAATAGTGGTTTGATTTGTTTCATGTACTTTTTGGGTTTATAAGCCTGTAACTTCCTTCCTCTCAGAATAGTTGTAATGTAGTTTTTAAACGTTGAAACCTAAAAATCCAGGTAATATTACATGATCATGAAGTGGCCACATCTCTCAAATTAAAATAAAAAGATTACGTAACAGTATTTTGTACCATGCACCTATGCCAATAAATTGTTTCAATCCTCCTTGATTTGCATAAAGAAAAATAACATTTATTTTTAGAAGGTCAATAAATGACATGTAATTCTAATTCATTTTAGGAAATTTTAAGGTCGGTTTTCAACCACTAATCAACAGTTCCAAACATAATCTGTCTTGTTCTCTTGTCTTTTTAGACTGCTTGCTTGACTGGAGCGTTTCTTGTAATTTAGGAATTGGATGATTTACATATCTTTTTCCTTTGGAGGAGAATCTGATGTTTTGGAGCTAAGAAATAAGTTTTAATTTATCAAATGCCATTAATAAGATGATATTTGTATTTCTTTTTTTTTTTAGGATGTATCAGGACAAACTAGCATCCCTCAAGAGGCAGTTGCAGCAGTTACAGGAAGGTAGGAGCCTCTGTTTCTTGGTAACGGTTTCTCTTAAACTAGCCAGCTTAACAGCTGGTTAAACAAAGTAATCTGGGTTCAAGATCTCAGCTCTTGCCTAATCCTGCAGCCCACAGGGATTAGGAATGCTGCAGAAACTAAAGTTCCAGGAAAGTGTGATGGGTATCGCACTGTAGTAAAGCCTATTTGGCCCCTGGAAGGAGCTTCAGTAAGTGTAACTTTTTCCATATTATCTGCTAGACCACTCCAAATAAGTTTGTGATGCTCTCTTGCCAGATGATCAACTTTCAGCTATGTCATCACTTGGTACATCCTCTGGTGCAGCACTGAGAGAGAAGCCAGTAGTTTGTCTCCATCAGGTGGCAATGTACGAGGTGTTATCAAAAAGTATTGAGACTTGTACAATAACACGAGAAGTATAACGCTGACAGTTACTGCACTCAGTCTCTTTCAAAGTAGTCCCCTTCCGATAAAATACATTTCCTCCAGCATTCCTGCTACTACTGGAAACAATTTTGAAATGCTTCTTTCATTACGCTGTGAAGCTGCTGCGTTGACTTTTGCTTTATGTTCTCCAAGTCGTCCCATCTCCTTCCTTTTAGTGGTTATTTCAGTTTGGAAATGAGAGAAAGTCATAGGGTACAAGGTCAGATGAGTACGGAGACTGACTGACTTGCTTGATTTGGTTTTTAGCCAAGAACTGCTGGACAAGATGTGTTGCGTGAGCTGGAGCGTTACTGTGATGAAGCAATCATTCACCCTTTCTCTGCACCGCTGGCTTTTTATGACGAACTGCATCTCTTAATCAAGTCACAAGTTGGACGTAGTACTCCTTATTGATGGTTTGGCCTTTTGAAGCATACTCGTGATGAACAATACCCTGGTAATCAAAGAAAACTTTGAGCATGACCTTGACATTGCTCATCACCTGACAGGCTTTCCTTGGGTCTGGGAGAGTCTGGAGTCTTCCAATCTGAGGATTGAGCCTTAGTTTTGGGGTCATAACCATAAACCCATGATTCATCACCAGTAATAATCTTTTTGATGAAATCTAAGTCATTTTCAATGCATTCCAACAATTCCCCGGCTGCAGACAGTTGATCATCTTCTTTTTGGTCACGGGACAGGAATTTTGCAGATACACGTCTCATCACCAAATCGACAGTAAGAATGGACTATGCCGACTCGAAACTGATGTCCTTGTCCTCAACAAGCTCCCTGATAGTCATTTGACAATTTGAGTGTATTGTGGCATGCACTGCTTCAACTTTGACTTCATTCCTGCTCGTGGATGACCTTTCAGAATGTTCATCGCTGCCAGCACTTTGTTGGCCCTCTTGGAAACATTTGTATCGGTCATAAACTCAGACTCGAGCTCGACTGATGCATTCATCATCATACACTTGCTGTAACTTGTCATAAGTCTCTTTGCATGAATTTCCAAATTTCTGGCAGAATTTAATGTAAATTTGCTGTTCAGTTTTTTCATTCATCATAAATCTGACAAACTGCTTTTACACGATACCAAACATCACGTGATTAAAAAAAAAGAAAATACATGTGGGTGCTGCAGCCATGCTACACTCTGCATATGCAGAGCACATAACTAGGTCACTGCATGCTTAATAGCACCGTGGTGTGATGTATTGTTATATAGCCACTCAACAAATCTCGATACCTTTTGATTGCACCTCATATGTGGACTAATGCAGATAGGCCTGACTCTTCTGACCCACACTGCAGTGCATGGATCATGTGATCTGCTTCATTCATGCTTCTCCATGAGCCTATGCAGCATCGCAATTTATTTTAGGGAGACCCCCCCACCCTTTCAAACTAGGCCTCAGGATCCTAAGGCCCTGTCTCGGCGGTATCCTTGGTTCCAAAACAAGCAGGTTAGTCCCAGCCATGAATAAGTCTCCCACCCCAGGGAGCTTGAAAGGCTAAGTACATAACTGTCATGATAGAGGGAAGGTGCTTTGTGTGACGAGTCTCGGGTTTTTGGAGGGTAAAGGTCCTTTAAGTAGGACTTGGCAGTAGCTGCCTTAAACTCTCAGGCAATGCTGTATGCATGCCTGAAGGCTAGCCTTTGGATGAGGGTTCTGCTCTCTGTGGGTAGCCTTGTGGCTGCAGCCATATGGCTATGACTCCTTGTATCCAAGGTTGCAAATTTGTTCCCTGGAACACCTTGCATTATTTGAGTCAAATGGTCATTAAGCCCAGTCTCCTGGATACTAGGAGACTTGCAGCAGATTGCCTAGGTGGCTACTGCCGGTTGTCTTGTGGCGGTGGTAATGGCCAGTTGGAGGTGCTGGCATTACCCTTAGTTGACAGATACTGGCTCTGACCTGTGGCAGAACAGCTTCCCATAAAGGGTGCTTTTGGCAGAGAGGAGAAGCTCACCCATTGAGAATCCTGGAGGACAGGCCTAGAAGGGCCAAGGGGCCTTCTAATGCCGTGCATAGATCCTAAAAATGCCATTAGACTATGATTAGTCCTTTGGGACCTCTGTTATAGGCACAGTCCTTGTGGAGCCTTTGCTGTACCCGAGTCACCTCCATAGCTCCTTTGGGAGCCTGCAGTCCCTGTCAGTTGAGCTCTGGTAGTCTCTCCTGAAATGCAGCTGGTTATGGTTTAATTCAGGCTAGTCTCTCTGGTCACACCCGCACCACATTAGACTGGTGGACTTTCAGGGTCGTTAGGAAATGTTAGCTCCTTTACAAGCTGTCTGTCCTCTATCCCTAAAGCTTCTGGTTTAGGCCAGCTTGGAAATTCAGATGCACAATATTTGAAAAGAGCAATGCTTATAAGGGTATCTCTGCAGCTCTCCACTCAGATGGGTCACGTTTGTAGAAGTTCTTAGCACCTTCTGTAATGGCAGGTTAATTTAACTGTGCTTTCCACCGCAGGGCCAGGTATCTTTCTCTTTCTATTTCAGTTTTTCATTTACCACCTTTAGGAAAACAAACAAGGCAATTTGCAAATTTAAAATTAAAACATAATATAAATGTAGAGTAATGGAGTACCAGAATAGTGAAAAGAAAAAAAACCACACAGGCAAAGATACATGAGTACCCAGGAAGGGAAGGTTCCTTTTGACATGTCTTGGACCTAGGGCTGGTTGTTTTGAATTCTGAGTCCCTCATTTCCATATAAGGTCCTTAAGGTCTGTCATTACATCAGTCAAGTAGGCAGAGTCCCTTGCCTTCTGGACCTTGCCATGGCATTTGTCACTTTTTCATTGTGAACAGCATTAGCTGTTTCTCCACTTTGGTCTTCTAGATCACCTTTTCCATTCTGTGCCTTGCCTTGCCTTTGATCTAGACACTGCTTCTTGTACCTTTATCCAAGGTATTAGTGGTGGTAGTGGTGCTTTTTCTGTATGTAGAGAGCCCAGATTGTTTGTACCTAGATGGAGGTCTGGCCCAGTTATTCTTTGGTGAAGGCAAGATTTCACACAGGCCTGATGAGCTCTTGCTGGGAAGGCTGGTGTCTGTGATAGTCTGTCCTTAAAGCAATCTCTCTCCCAGGATTTTGAGTACCGTGGGGGGGGGGGAGGGGAGCGGAGCAGTTCCACACTCTTCTCAGTTGTGCTTCCTCATAATGGAGAGTTCACTCAAGCCCTAGACAATTTAGAGCATCTGATGCTCAATCGGCTCCACAGGCCTGAAACTCCTCTTGCTCTTGACTCCATGATATCTACCTTGGAGCTGGATACTCGGACAAGGGTGAAATTCACACTTGTTGCAGAAGCACAGGCTAATCTGGTCTTCATGTTCTTGGCATTTGACCAGACTCTCTTCACCCTGAAGAGATCAAGGAGCAGTTGAGATTGTGGTTGCGATTGTGGTTCCACTATATGATGGCTGGGATGCCATTGGAAGCACCGGATGGAATACTTGTCATCTTGGATACCAGCCTAAAGGGCTGGGGTTGTGAGACCCAGTCAAGTTGGCCTAGGGACCCTGGTCCCTCATGGGGATCCTGGGGGATCTTCTGCCTGGAGACTAGAAGGATCAGTTTCACCCCGGAGAGCTTCAGGCCTCTTCTAGTTGATGAAGCAAGCTGTGTGGGAGGGGGAGAGGGGAGGGGGTACTATGCTGCCACCATCCTGCCATTATCCTGACACTATCCTTGTGTGGCACCACTTAAGCAGAGCTCACAGGGCTGGAGTAGTTCTTGAGGCCGTGGAACTATGATTTTGATTGGGCAGAGGAGGATCCCATTGCTATGCACATTGCAAACTTAAGCCCAAAGTTGAGCTGCAAGCTGTTGGATCTCCATGAGACCAGGTGATGTGAGAGCTATGCTCTCCTGTGTGCAACCTCAAAGTATGAAGACGGGGGCCTTCCAGTGCTCCACTTTATGGACACTAAGGAATAAACCCAACCAGGAAGAAAAATACACACTCACAAGAAATAAGCTACCAGTATAGAGTGAGGTGTAGACCAAATTGTATTTTTTTAGTAAGCTGAACACAAGAGGAACTAAGGTAATTTGGGCCGGAGGGCCAGGGGTTTGAATCCCACTAGAGGACAGCAACCTTGGGCCGGAAGGACTGGGGTTTCTAGTCCCACAGTTGCTCCTTGTGGCCTTGGGCAAGCCACTTAACCCTCTGTTGCCTCAGGTACAAAAACTTAGATTGTGAGCCCTTTGTGTACAAGGGAAAAATATATATACATTACCTGGATGTACACCGCTTTGACTGGTAGAAAAGTGGTATATAAGTCTAGTTAAATATATAAATTAAATTAAAATAAATAAATAAACTAAGAGAACCAACCCGACACGGCCATGTTTTGGCACTGCCTTCTTCAGGGGTTTGGCCTCACTGTCCCGCTGTACTGTTACTGGCGTGAAATCCAATTCACACTTTGTCTTGTGCAGGGTGAAATATCATTAAAACGGTCCCAGCCTGCACAAGACAAAGTGTGAATTGGATTTCACGCCAGAAACAGTACAGCGGGACCACAGTGAGGCCAAACCCTTGACGAAGGCAGTGCCAAAACATGGCTGTGTCAGGTTGATTCTCTTAGTTCCTCTTATGTTCTGCTTACTGATAAATACAATGTGGTCTACACCTCACTCTATACTGGTCACTAAGGATTAAGCTCCACAGAATTGGCAATTTCAGGTGCAGTAAGGTTCTGTGGATAGTTGGCTTGGTAGCCCTTCTTCTGGAGTGCTTCAGGAAGGGATGCTGTATGTATCCCTCTCTGGCCCTTGGTGAGCTGTTTTCTACACAGGTTGCAAGCACATCTGGGCCTGGTGGTTCTAAGGGCTCTGGATTGCCCTTGCAGGCCATGATACACAGATTCTTTTGCTTTCTTAGGATATGGATCTACAATGACTAACATAGCAGGGGCTCTGGTAATGGATGTTCTTGGTCCCTTCTCATTTATGGCCTGGCCCTTATGGGTGTAAGCCTTCCATTAAGGGCTACTTGTGAGCGGTAGTAGCCTCCCTGCTTATGACCTGATAGGCCTCGATGTCCTTAGATTAGAGCTCTTTAGCACTTTGACTTAGGCCCGTGGCTTGGCCCTGAGCTCTCAAGATTCAGGTGGCACGCCTGTTTTACAGGAGTCACTATTATGAGATACATTACCAATGAATCTCTTAAGAACATAAGAAATACCATGCTGGGTCAGATCAAGAGTCCATCAAGCCCGGTATCCTGTTTCCAACAGTGGCCATTCCAGGTCTTAAGTATCTGTCAGGTTCCCAAAGGTATGCATATTCCATGCTGCTTGTCCTAGGGGTAAGCAGTGGATTTTCCCAGTCCTCTTTAATAGTGGTTTATGGATTTTGTTTTCCTCCAGGAACTCATCCAAACCCATTTTGAACCCAGCAGCACTAACAGCTTTTACTATATCCTCCAGTAGTGAATTCCAGAATTTGATTACGTGTTGAATGAAAAAATATTTTCTCAGATTAGTCTTGGATGTGCTACATTATAGCTTAATTGTGTGTCCCCTAGTCTTTCCATGTTTCGAAGGAGTGAACAACCAATCTACATTTACCCATTCACTCCATGGGTTATTTTATAGACCTTTATCATATCTTCCCTCATGATGATGCTAACATCCTTTACTGAGTGGAGATTCCTACTGTGGAACCTTGCATCATGTAAGTGTCATTCCATATTGTTCTGCTAGACCAGTTCGGGCAAGTGGGTTCTTTTCCCCTACCAGCAGATTGGTGGACGCAACCTATGAAAAGCCCAGGTTTCCATAACATCACTCTCATGTCTCTCTGTTCGCCTCGGCCACCGAGAGATCCCTTCAGTATTTCTTTGTCTCCAGCAGATGGTGGTTTCTTTTCTTTAAAGAAAATCTGAGGATTGCGAGAAAAAGATTGATTACATTCTCGTGAACAACCACTTTGAGTATGACTCTCACTTGAGCATGATGGTGGGAGGCTCCACTAGACTGAGGTCTTTTTAGTAGCGATAGTAAGAGGGAAAATTGGTTCAGTTCCATGCCCTTAGGATAAGAGCCTGTTGAGCAGCCACCAGATTGGAAGGATCTTGAAGAGTTCAGCAGTTTACATCTCCACGCCCCTCTCTCCTTGCTCTCCACTGAAGTTTGCAGAAGGCTCTTAGAGGGATCTGTCTGCCAGCCACCTTTAACGCAATGCTGCAAAAGCCAGTGGGAGTAGAGCTGAGCCCAGCAAGTATCCTCTTCCTGGGGCTATCAGAGGATGAGTACCAATGCTTAACCTCGTCCTTGTCCTTGTTGGGGGGCTCCCAATTCTGTCTGTGTGGGATGCAATTCGGGGTAGACTGCTAATGACTGTTAGAGCTGTGTGGGGATTTCCCACCGTTTTCTGCATGTGTTAGTGTTTTCTCCTGTTCATGCCTACAGACTGTCAGGCGCACATTTTTTCCAAGCTGCTGCAACGTGCACTTTGCAGTAAAAGCGTAGTTAACGTGTGCCTTTGGGTTGCCATAGCTGTAGTGCGTGCTGTTGTGATACTTGCCTTAACTCTCTTCTTCCAGTAAATGTTTGACCTGTGGCAAGCGAGGTGCTTTTCTGGATTCTGCTATTCTTGAATGGCAGTTTGAGTCTTCCCTGGAGGGTCTGCTCTTCCTCTTTCAGCCAGGGGATGCGATTAGTCTGGCCTTGCCTTCCTCAGAGCAGGAGATGACAGTTGGCACTATGGGTAAGGATATCTAGCCAACTGGAGAATCTGGCGACCGTGCTGTGAGCATCTCTTCGTCCTCTAGAGGATCTGTGGCAGCTGTGCCCCCTGGTGTTGGGGGGGGAGGAGGGTCGTCATTTCCAAGAGGAGAGCTTCTGGATTCTGGATTGTCCTCCCCGGAATTCATTCTTCTTTTTGCAGCAGGCCTGGTCCTTCTGGCATAGAAATTCAGACCCTGCAGCCTCTAGGTGCCCCCGGGGGCTGTCTTGTGCGGGGCAGGCGGAGAGTGGAAACCCTGTTCGATTGTCTTTGACGAAGTGTCCCCGGCGTGGGGTGCCCTCTGGAGATGGGGAACAGCTGGGAGCTGTCCAAGATTTTGACTATGACTTGGTACTGGACTCTGAGTGGGTGTAGAAGTACTCTCGCCTCCAGATGATTGTGAGGAGGCCTGTGTGATCCACTTATTCCAGAAGGAGGAGCTGATAGTGTTGATTGCCAGGGTCTAATCCACCTTGAATTTAACAGATGCTTCCAGCATGGAGTAAGAGCTGAAGGTACACCCGCTTCTTCAAGATGTACGAAAATCCACTACTGTCTTCCTGTTTCTGGATGTGATCCAGGATATGATCCGGTTGGAGTGGGACTCTCCTGATTCCCTGCCTAAAGGGTTAAGTGTGTGTAAGAAGATCTTTGTTCTCCTGGAGGAGAAATGCGTTGAATGGTTTGGTTTGGTATTCCCAGGGTGGGTGAGCAGATCACAGTGGTTACCAGACAGACCACTATTCCTGTGGAAGGCGGATTGGCCTTAAAGGATTTCTCCAGGAACAAGCAGGAAGTCAGTCCTCACATATGGGTGACGTCAGCGCCGACGGAGCCCTCGTGCGGAGCAATTCCCCAGCTTTCAAAGAAAGCCTTTGGGATCGCATCGTGCATGCACGGTCCCCTTCCTGCCCAAGGGTGCCATCTTGCTCAGTCTTCTTTCTTCCGTGGAGCCCAGCGGACGTGGTTCTGTTTTCACCGTGGAAAAAGTAGAAAAGTTGAATAATTTCTTTCAGCTTCCCGGTTTGACACCGGTTCCCCTTCCTGCCTTCGGCTCGGTACTCCGGTATCGAGTCTGTTCATATATTTCGTTTTTTGTCCTTCGTGACTAGTGTTTGCTCTTTTTATTTTTCACTGGCAACCTGGTCGTTTGACCTCGCAGGGGCCATTTTTCCCCCGATGGCTGCTAGCGGGTTCAAGAAGTGTGATCGGTGTAAGAAGTTGATGTCTCTCACCAACACACACGACTGCTGCCTCTGATGCCTCGGCCTGACCATGGCCCGGTGATCTGTGGGCCGTGTGGCAAGATGTCTTCAAAATCTTTGAAGAGCAGGCAGCACCAGCATGACAGGATTTTTCCTAAGTCCGCATCCGCCCGGGCCCGGACCTTGTCTGAGGCCTCGACATCTCGGAACTCTGAGCCTGAGGTCCGTCGTGTGTCTTCTGAGCGGGGGTCTCCCTCCAGGGAACACCGAAGGAAGAAAGAACTTGTGAGGGCGGCATCGCTGGACGCCTCTGATCGGCCTGGGCCCTCGGGTGCCAGGCCGCGGAGCCTGGACCGCTGCCCCGGGTCTTCAGAGTCGGAGAGGCCGGCTAAACAACCTCGCAAGGAGCCGGAGACATCGGACAAGGTAACTTCTGTTGTCCTTGTGGACTCTCCTCCGGGAGAGCCAGCGTCGGGACCCGAGCCGGGAGCTGTGGAGCCTTCTGAGCTCAGTTTCATGTTGGCGGCCCTGGAGAGCAGCATGGCTGCCTTCATGGAGCAGCAGCGGGCTCTGGCCGGCTTCGCCGGTCCATCTGCCCCAACCACCGGGACGTCAATGTTGAAGTTGACGCCAGAGGCCGAGACGATCCTCGAGTCGATCAGGTCTCGAGTCAATCCTCGGCCATGATCCCCCCTCGACCTCCCGTTTGGGACCAAGGTCGTTGATGCCGGTGCCCTCTGCGTCGGGGTGGTCGGGCTTGAAGCCCTCGAGGCTGGAGCCCATCGAGTCCTCCTCTGAGGACTCGGTGTGGGAGACAGAGGATGAAGACTCCCCAGACACCCACTGAACCTGGTGTATCCCATCGGACTCTCCGGGTTCGGAGCCTCGGAGAAGGTCCCCTCCGGAGGACACTTGGTTCTCAGACTTCGTAAGGGACATGGCCAAGGCTTTGGCATTCCCTGCGGATGCCGAGGAGGAGCCTCGAGCCGAGGAGCTCGAGGCCCTCCAGTATGACTCTCCCCTGAAGGAGGCCCTTACTGTGCCGGTGCCTCCGATGTTGGAAAGGGTGATGCTCCGCATGTGGGAGTCCCCGGCTTCGATGCCAGTGCTCAGCAAACGGGTCAATTCCATTTATCGAGTCCGCAAGAGTCCTGGGTTCCAGAAAGCCCAGCTGCCGCACAACTCCATGGTTGTGGAATTGGCCATGCAACAGCTGAAAAGCCAAAAGACGCACTCCTTGGTGCCTCCTGGACGGGAGGCCCGGAACCTGGACGCCCTCGGCCGAAAGTGCTTCCAGGGCTCGATGCTGTCATGCCGTGTCCAAACCTACCAGCTGTTCATGGGCATGTACTTGCCGGACCTGGCAAAGGAGATTGCCGGGTTCTCAGCTGGTCTCTCCGAGGAACCCTTGCAGCACTTCAAAGCCTTGTCCACGGGGATCAGAGAGTGCTCGAAGTTCATGTCTCGAGCAGCTTACGACGGCTTCAAGGCTTCGGCCAGAGTAGCGGCAGCCGGCATCGGTGCACGCCATCAGGCCTGGCTCATGTCGTCGGACCTGGAGCCCATGGGTTCAGGACAAGTTGGTTGATGTCCCGTGCCGAGGTCACAGCCTGTTCGGCAAACCCATGACTGAAAAAGCTGCAGAAATCAAGTCCGAGTACTTGACTCTGACAAGATTGTCGAAGAAGACATCTGCACCTTCTCACAAGAAGGCGGCCTCGGGGAAAAAGCCCTTTTTCCCAAGGAAGGGTACGGTTTACAGAAACTACCCCACTTAATAGGCCACCCCAGCTCCCCAACAGGGGCAGCAGGCCAGGGGACAGGGGCATGGCCCACGTAAGCCGAAGACCCCCAAGCCTCCAGCTCCTCTCCCACCAATGGTTTGGCCCTGCACAGGAGGAAGGCTGGCCTTGTACACTCACAGGTGGCCAGCCATTACCACCGATGCCTGGGTATTGAAAATAGTCCAACAGGGCTACTTATTTCATTTCAACCAGTTGCCCACCTCCTTTTTCCCAGGGGAGCCTCTCAGGCCCCCCTCTTCACAGGAACCTCCTCCTGCAGGAGTTGGCAGCTCTGCTAAAGGATCAGGCAGTGGAACCGATGCCCCACCACCTGCAGGGGCAAGGCTTCTACTCCAGGTATTTCTTCATACCAAAAAGAAAAGGAGGCCTTCGCCCCATCCTAGACTTGCGCAATCTGCACAAGTTCCTGGTGAGGGAAAAGTTCAAGATGCTTTCCCTTGGGATCCTACAGCCTTACCTCCACCAGGGAGACTGGCTATGCTCCTTAGACTTAAAGGATGCTTATACCCACATCATATACCCAGACCACAGACGATATCTAAGGTTTGTGGTCGGATGAAACCACTTCCAGTACAAGGTGCTTCCCTTTGGCCTAGCTTCCGCTCCCAGAGTATTCACCAAATGCCTAGCAGTGGTGGCGGCCTTCCTCAGAAGTCAAGGAGTCTTCGTCTTTCCATACCTAGACGACTGGCTCATCAGGGGCCAATCGGCACAGGAGGCACAGCAGGCCACTGCTCACACAGTCACCCTGCTCCAGCACCTAGGGTTTGTTGTAAATCACGCAAAGTCCACTTTTTTCCCCACTCAGAACTTGGAGTTCATAGGAACAAGACTGGACACCCTTCAAGCAAGGGCTTATCTACTGCTGGACAGGTCAAGGCGGTTGCTGGACTTGGTACAACAGGTCCAGCACAGACCTCATGTCTCCGCAAGGGTCTTCTTACGCCTCCTGGGCCACATGGCCTCCATGGTGCATGAGACTCCATCTGCTCGATTCCACATGCGCACAGCTCAATGGTGCCTCAGAGACCAGTGGACACAAGCCACCGACTGCCTCAGAGACAGGGTAGCGATTTCCAAGCTACTGGTGACAGCCTTGCAATGGTGGCTTCACCCCCCCCCCCCCCAATTTGCTTCAGGGAGTACCATTCCAACCTCCCTTTCACACCAGAGTGCTGATGACAGATGCCTCCATGCTGGGCTGGGGAGCCCATTGCCAGGGTTCATGCACTCAGGGTCTGTGGTCCTCGCCAGAGGCCACATTTCAAATCAATCTTCTAGAGCTTCGAGTCAGACATGCTTAAGTCTGAATAAAGCACCCATACAAGTTTGCTTGTAATGAACGCAATTATTATTGAGATTTTTGATTGATAAATGTCATAAATTATTGATACAATATCACAATCTCAAAGATAATATTAGAGCGTGACAACTTAAAAAATGTCATCTGACTGAGCAAGATGGCACCCTTGGGCGGGAAGGGGACCGTGCATGCGCGATGCAGTCCCAAAGGCTTTCTTTGAAAGCTGGGGAATTGCTCCACACGAGGGTTCCGTCGGTGCCGACGTCACCCATATGTGACTGATTCCTGCTGTCCCTGGAGAACACCTTTTACAGGTGAGTAACGACGCTTTCTTGACTGCAAGGTAGATTTGTGGTTGAGGAGCCAGTTTGCCATGACTGTCTGTTCTGCAACTAGCGGTGTAGCGGTATGTACCAGCCTGACATCTCCAGTAGATTCGTTTTTTTCTGCTGGATGATGATACCTCTTTTGCAGAGTCTTCTACAGGTTTCCTTTGATGCCATGTGTGACTGACTTGGTACATTAGGCGGTCATGGATGCCATGATGATGATATCATGGTGTTGGATTTGGTTCCAGCACTGGAAAACAGACACATGTTCTAAAACTCGTTTGGTTCAACTGTTTGTTTTTAAGGGGAAGCTTCTGTTTGGAGCTGATTTGGAGAAGCTGGTAGACGACCTCGGTGAGACAAAATCTACTGCCTTCCAGAAGATGTGTCCAAGGGGCCTGTGAAGCAGACTGATGCCCCTTTTCTTCAGCCTCCGCCCATCCACTGAGGGTGCACTGGCCGGATTCCTGGGGGCATCTGGATTCTTGTTGGATTCTGGACTCTCATTATTACTGACCTGGAAAACCTTTCTTTCTCTCTGCTTCTGGGCTTCGGGATTGTTCTTAGTCCTGTTGCATAGCGCGTGGGACGAATCCAGACTGCGCAATGAAGGTTTTGGGGCCCATTCACTGGTTCTGCCAGTTGGAGGCAGGCTTCACCTTTTCTTTCAGAAATGGCCTAGGATTCCAAGCATTGCTGGATGCTAGACACCATTCAGTTCAGCTATGTCCCAGAATGGAGAGAGCTGCTTCTGGATGCCTTAGTCATCTCCCCTTGTGAGTCTGTGATCAGAAGTGCTGCTGTGTTGATCACTTTGGACAAGTAGGCTGCACCTAAAGTCTGTGATGCCCTTCCCACCGGATGAATGGGGCTAGGGCAGATTACTCCATCTATTTTGTAGTGACCAAAGGATGGTTCCTTCTGGATCATTCTGGACTTCAAGGGGGTCGATGAGCACTTGTGTCTCCTGCACATCTGGATGAAAACCTTGCTCTCAGTGCACTGAGGGGAGCTCTTGGTTTCTCTGGCTCTGGCCCGAGGCATTTTTTCATATCTGAATCTGGGCGGATCAGCTAAGTATCTGCATGCTGCCATGCTTGGCTCTCTCACTATCAGTTCACTGCTCTCCCTTTGGGGCTTTCCACTGCCCTGAAGTTGTCTTCCCAGGTCATGGTAGTGGTGGCTGCAGTGCCAAATGATCTGTGTCCTCCTTAGAAAGTCTCGGCTGAGTGATCTATCAGGGAAGAGCTAGATGCACCCTTCCCAGTTCTTGGAATTTTTGGAAGCATGTTTTGAGACTTAAGTGGGCAGAGATTTTCCTGCCTGAGGAGAGCATCAAAGTCTGTTGGATTGTCTGGCACTGTTATTTATTTATTTATTTATTTTATTTAACAGTTCTTCTATACCGCTCTATTCTAGATCAGAGCGGTTTACATCCAACATCAACCATACAACACAGGAACCCTGAGTTGCATTTACAATAAACAGGAGATCAACTTGGAAGTAACTGGGGGGAACTATGTACATTGTATAACATATCTACATATCTACATCTGTTGTCTGTGCAGCAGGCTACTAGATGCTGGGATTCTCTTTAGCTCCTCGGATTGATGTTGATGACCATAGAATTGATACCATGGGCACATGTTCACATACAACCGCTCCAGGGGTCCTTGTTGACTCTGTGGTCCCCAAGTTCTCAGGAGTTTGAGTGCAGGCTTCTGCTCCCATTGATGTTGAAGTCCAGCCTGCGTGGTGGCAGCAGCCCTGTCATCTGAGTGAGGGCAGGCCATTAGATGATTTCTCCTGGATCCTCCTGATGATGGATGCCTAGGGCTATTGAAACTGCAAGGAAGTGGTGTGGTCCATCAGTCGCCTCGAGGCAAGGTCCTTCAGGTTGACACTTCTGCATTTCCAGCCTCTGATCAAGGGCCAGGCAGTTTGAGTGTTTTCAGACAATGTCATAGCAGCGGTTTTATGTCAGTTGGCAAGGTGGTACAAGGAGTGCTGGGTAGCTCTGGAGATTGCCCTCCTGTCTGCTTGGATGGAGAAGAACCTCCTAGCATTGTCTGTTCGGCACATTGCCAGGGTGGACATTGTGGAAGTGGACTTCCTCAGCCGGCACTCTTTGGATCCTGAAGAGTGGGAGTTCAGTCAGGAGGCATTTCAGTTGATGCTGTGCCGGTCTGGTCACCCTGAAATGCTTCTGATGGTGACCTGCTGTAATGCTGAAGTTTGCCACTACTTCGGTCGCCACACTAAGACAGGGTCAGAGAGTGTCGATACCCTGACCGAACTTTGGCCAAGTCAGCACCTGCTATACAAGCTTCTTCTGTGGCCCCTGGTGGCGTGTATGATTTGGCATATAGAGCACCACCTGGGCAGGATTGTTCTGGTGGCGCCAGACTGGCCAAGGAGAGTGTTTTTCGGAGACCAGATGTGGCTCCTACAGGCATCACTTCTTCAGTTGTCTCCATCTCTGGGCCTGTTGCAGCAGGGACTGATCGTCCTAGAGGACCCAGCTCCCTTCTCGCTTCCGGCTTGGCTCTTGAAAAGAGATGGATAACATGTGAGGGTTGCTCTCCAACAGTGGTCTCAACTCTGCTCAGAGCCTGGAGGAGGTCTGCCAAGCTAACATACATGTGGATCTGGTGCCTCTTTAGAGCGATGTTGTGGCGCACAGCAGTTGGCTCCCAAGGTGGCCATGCTGCCGTATGTGTTGGCCTTTCTGCAGGATGTCCTGGAGAAGGGCCTTTCCCTTAACTCCCTGAAAGTTCAGGTAGCATTTTTGGCCTGTTTCTGAGGTCCAGTGGTTGGTAAATCTCTAGCCTTGTATTCTGTTGTCGCATGCTTTCTCAAGGGGGTTCGGCATCTGCATCTTCCTCTCCAGTCTGTGATCCCTTCTTGGAATCTGTGTCTGGTGCTCAGGACACAGATGGCAGTGCTCTTTGAGCTGTTGAAGCATGCTACTTTTTAAAGGATTTGATGCTCAAGACTGTCTTGGTTTTGTTCTGAAAGGTGTATTTCTGAGCTCCAGGCTCTGTCTTGCCAAGATCCTTATTGGTCTCTCTTTTTTTTTTTTTTTTTTCTTTCTCAAAAAGCCATTTAACATTTGATCTGTGCTTTCCTTTTTGCCTAAGGTGCTTCTCCCTTTCATGTGAATCTGGTGGCCTGTCTGCTCGCCGCCTCTAAGGAGTAATGTCGGAAGGATAAGGATCTTCGTCTTGTTGTCCGGAGGGCGCTTCTCCGGTACTTGGAGGTTACAAATTCCTTCCCGCCCAGTTGAGTTGTAGCTTTGGTACATCCCATATATCTTGACTGATCTAGCAGGACGATATGGAAGATGACATTTTACTTACCAGTTAATGTCCTTTCCTTGAGTCCTGCTAGACTAGTCCAGGGCCCACCCCTGGAACTGTGTTGCTCTGTTCTGCTGCTGCTGTACCTTTGGTTCTGCTCTTATTTTTATACTTGGCTCTGCAGGTTCATCATCTACTGGACAACCTTATGTTTATGCTTTCTTATACATAATTCTCTACTGTTAATCACTCATTGTTGCCCAAAGTTGAGGTTGTGTGAGGCTTGTCATGTTTTTCCCATATGCTTTGGGACAAATACTGAAGGGACCTCTGATGGCTAAGGCGAATAGAGGCATGGGAGTGATGTCATTAAAACCTGGGCTTTTCGTTGGTTGGTTGGTTGTCTCCACCAATCTGCTGGTAAGGGAACAGAATGCGCTTGTCTGGGCTGGTCTAGCAGGACTCAAGGAAAGGACATTAACTGGTAAGTAAAATGTCAACTTTTGGGTGGTTCTTTCCTAAGTGTGTAAGTTTGCTCGTGTCCACATTAAAGTCAACTGTTTCCTCAGGAATGAACCTCTTCTGTCTACCTATATGTTCAGTTGGGCCTCCAAAGTTGAAAGCACTGAAAGAGTCCTCCTTTGAGTCTATGCGAAAGGCTTCCCTAGAGGGTTGGTTCCTTATGGTGACTTCCTGGGAACTCTAGCATCCACTGGGTGGTGTCCATGTGGCAGCCCATGTCCTGCTGCTTTTGCTTTGAGGTGCCATCCTTCATTGAGCTGCTCTTCACTTTTCCTCATTCTAACCAGATTGGTTTTGCCTTTCTTGGAGAGAAGTATCTTCAAAAGGACCTCTTGCTGCTTTTGCTGGGTGTGCTGAGGGTATTGCTCTGATTCATGACATTTGCTAATTCTTCTTGCTAGTCAGATTTTCTGTTGTCCTTGGTGGTTCGAGGAAAGTACTGGCGGTCAAATTCTCTGTCTGCTGATTTAAGGAGGCCATTGGGACAGTGTACATTCTAACTGATAATCATGTCTAGGAGTGAGTCAGAGCCCAGGACAGAATTCTTTCGGTCTCAGAAAATATCTGTAAGGAGGCTTCATGGGCTTCGTTGAATGCCTTTGTAAAGCCCTATAGGGTGCTACTGGTCGTTCAGATGACACCTTTTAGGCAGGGTAGTCTGTCCTTAGGGTTGTCTTTCTCCCAACCTTGGTCCTCACTGCTTGGGTACATCCTACTCATCTGGATTGGTCTAGCAGGATAAGGAAGGATACATTTTACAAACCTGATAATTTATTTTGCTTGAATCCTGCTTGATCAGTCCAAGACCTGTCCTGGAAGACTCCTATTGCAGGTTGGGAAGCTTGCTGCCTTTTAGCTGCATTGTCTGTCTATATCTAGTGCTTGGAAGCCGCCTTCTGCAGGTCTGGGGATCCAGCTGCCATAAAAGGCATATTTAGAGTTGCCAAATTACCCAGCTTCAGGAGTGAGGTTTTTTTTTTGCCATTTCAGGTTTTAAATTTGCATTGTAATCCAGCATGGGTTTTTTTTTGTAGTTCCTGAATTTACCCATTGGAATTAGTGCTGCAGATTCCATAATGCATCAGGATGAGATTGTTTGGCTTAAAATCTTACGCCTGGAATGGGTAACTTAGCAACTTTGCATTCAATCCTGTGGTCTGATTCTAATTTCTTCATAGTAAGAGAATCAAATATTTGCTCATATTTTTGTGGCAAGTTGGTTGTGTTTTAATAACATTTTTCAGGGTTTTTCAGTCTTGCTTACTGCTTGGGAAGTATCTTACTGGTACCACTTGGTGCTGCACCAGAGGATATGCCAAGTGATGACCAAGTGACTGCATGTTGGTTAAATCTACCTCCACCTGCTGGTAAGGGAGCATAACCCACTTGTCTATACTGGTGTAACAGGATTCAAGGAAAGTAAATGATCAGATTATGTAAATTTATCCTAGTTGTGCTTGATTTGTATTTGGTTTTATAGTTTTATATCAAAATTTCTTTTCTTAGGTGTTTGTTTTTCAGGTAACTAGGGGCTGTTTGAGATTACCAAAAATCAGTGTTCATTGGATGGTGATTTTCCTGCCACACGTGCTATTCTTTGTTTGCCTTTTCTGGTGAATCAAATATGTACGTTTGTGTCACTTAGGAGGATTCAGCATAAAAAAAGGCACCAAAAGTGAGGAGGATATAAGTGGTGTGTTTTCTGGTATTCATCAAATCAGCACCTATTATTATTATTATTTTTAGTATTAGCAGTTAAACCTAAAAGAAGAAGCCCTATAATATTGCTAAAAAAGAAATTTGTGATTTTTACTCTGTGCTACATTGTTTCAAGCTGTTGCCTTTCTATGTTAGGTTATTGCCCTTTTTTAAAGAAAATACTAAATAAAATGTTGGGGGGAGGGGATCTGAATGCAGAATTAGTTAAAGCTATAAACAGCACCTGTATAGAGCTGCATTCACAACCCTACAACCGCTGCTGCTACTACTACTACTATTACTACTTAACATTTCTATAGCATTGCAAGGCATAAGCAGCATTGTACATATGCACATAAGAGACAGTTCCTGCTCAGTAGAACTTAAAACCTATTCAAGACAAACACAACAAACGGGACCAGGGTAAACTAAGAGGAAATAGTTGTTGTTCTGTTTACCACCCTTGTGTGTTACAAGGAGTCAGGATCAAAAGGCAGCCGTTTTTTTTATTGTGGATTCGAAAGGACTAAGAATGGAGCCTGGCCTACTGACTCGGTATATTCCAGTGCAGCAGGATGTAATGAACAGAGTCTAAATTTGGCATTTGGAGAGGCTGGCATAGATAAGTGATTTACCTGATTTGAGTGGAATTCCAAAGAAGGGGTGTAGGCAGAGATGAGACACGAAAGATTGAGGAACTGTAGATTGAATACAGTTGTTGGTCAGGAAGAGAAGTTTGAGTTGAATGTAGAAATGATTAGAGAGCCAATGATGTAACTTGAGAAGAGGGTTTTGTGAGCATAGCAACCTGGCTGAAGATTAGCAGTGTGTCTGAGTTTTGAATGGATTCAAGGGACAGAGCAATGAGTGGGTGGGTGGGAGACCAGTGATGAGCAGGTTGCAGCATAAGTGGGAAGTGGCTAGAGAGTGGATAAGGAAAAGGAAATTGCATTTAGCTCACGCCCTTCTCAGAAGTTCAAGGCACGTTACATTCAGTTATGATAGGTATTTTCATGTCTCCAGAGGACTTACAATCTAAGTTTGTACCTGAGGCAATAGAGTCTTGGTAGTGTGTTCAGAAAGGAAGGGATGAATTTTGCTGCTGATAGCTAAAATCTGTCGTTTCTTTCTCTGTCTGTCAGATGTGTGCAGAGAGAGAGAGGAGTCAAAAATGATTCCAAATTTGAAAACTGAGGAAGCAGAAATAGAAATAGAAATAGAGAAAGGAGAAAGTGGGGGAGACTGGATGGGCTATTTCAGTTTTTATCTACTGCTGGGAGTCAACAGAATAGTCAGGGAGAATGAGCACATAGCAGAAAAACTAAAATGGATTCTTTGCTTTGGTCTTTACTGAGGTAGTCGGTAGACTGAAATAGCTAGGAATACCTCTGAGAATTTGTCAGCTTTAGTAAACCAAGGACAACTGATCTTGTCTCAGCCTCCTGTTGAAGTGGAAAAGTTTCTGGGATGAAAGATGGATAGAAGGTGTCAACGTTTGCAATAATAGGTTACATAAGCAAGGAGTGGAGAGAGACCATGGGGTAGTTAATGATCTTTAATGGAAAATACCAGATGCTGCCAAATTTTGTCTATAACAAACCCTTTGGCAGAGGTCTAAAAAATAACAACATAAACACATTTAAATAATATAATAAACAAGGAAACCACTCACAATAGATAAAGGAATGTACCACATCCAAGAATGAATCTCTCAACTGAGAACATCAAATATAGGACGCCAAAGATGCCAAACACTATATAAAAAATACAATAAGAGCATACATAAGTCAGACTTAAAAATATATAATAATCCAAATACAAAAAAGTAAAAATCACAGTAATACATGTCAAAATAAAAAGTAAATTTGAAAAAGTAAATTAGAAAAACAAAAAAAAAACATTTTTGGAAAAATAAATATAAAAATTAACCATAAGTCATCAAATTGAAGTCAGCGAGAAAATTGTACACATGTACTGCTTTGATGCTTAGGTGATAATTCTATATAAAGGCTCTAGGTGGTGAATATACAAGTAATGTATATCTAAAAAGATATAAATTTGATAAAAGATATGCATGAAAATGCCATATAAGACTTCCTGTTTATTACAGACAAAAATATTAAGCACAATAATTATAAAAAGTAAAAATAAAAATGAAAAACATAAAACTAACCAATTGAAAGGAGCTTAGAACTATATCTAAAGTATAATTGAAAAAAATAAATCTTGGCTGGACAGTGGCGATTATGATATCAAAGCATTCATATCTTCTGACATATAGTATACCAGGAATTAGTTGTTATGCCATTATAATACATCATCTGGCCATATAAGTATCCAGGGACATGATTACCAGTACTCACTGTTTGTATTTCATGTACTAAAACTGAACTAGCAGAACACATTTTTCTGTGAGCCAATCAACAGCAATCCAACAAAACAATTTGAATAACATAATCTGTGCATCCCATTCTGGCTAAAGCACTACCCCCTGTGGGGTTCTTACAATACTTAAGCTGCGTAGAATATTAATTTAAATGAATCTGGATGAGACATTTTTCATCAGAAAAGGCGAATGAAAATTATATCTAGAAGCTTTAAATAAGCATAGGTAGAAATATCAAGTAAAGATGGGCAGTGCCAACATATCATAACTGTGTGATCAGAAGTAAACCACAGTGTCTCAAGGCTCATTTGTTGGCAAAAAGGAAATCCAGATACATGACCACTGGCACTCATTGTTTATGTAACAATTACTATATCCACACCAATGTAACGCAATTGCTGTGAGCCAGCCAACATTGAATTAAAAGCATACCATTGTGTCATAAAAATCGGTGAAAACTCATAAGTTGGTGATCACTGGCATTTATTTTTGTAACAAGTAGTGCATCTAGTCCAGCATAACCAAATTGTCTGATGTCTGCTGTCTCAGGACAATTATAACAGATTAAATATTCTCCAGGAACAAGCAGGAAGTCAGTCCTCACATATGGGTGACGTCGGCGCTGACGGAGCCCTCGTGCGGAGCAAATCCCTAGCTTTCTAAGAAAGCCTTTGGGAATTGCATCACGCATGCGCGGTCCCCTTCCCGCCCAAGGGTGCCATCTTATTCAGTCTCCCTTTTTTCCGCAGAGCCCAATGGACGTTGTCCTATAGTCCCCGAGAAAAAAGTGTTTTAAAGTTAGAAATTAACTTTTCTCTTTTGCCGGTTTGACATCGGTTCCCCTTTCCGCCTTTGGCTCGGTACACCGGTATCGAGTACTGCTGAAAATGTTCGTGACTAGCGTTCGTGCTCTTTTTATTTTCACTGGCAGCTCGGTCCTTTGACCTCGCAGGGGCCATTTTTCCTCCGATGGCTGCCAGTGGGTTTTAAAAATGTGATCCTTGTACGAAGCTAATGTCTCTCACCGATACACATGATTGCTGTCTCCAGTGCCTCGGGCCCGACCATGACCCGAAGGTCTGTGGCCCATGTAGGAAAATGTCCTCGAAGGTCCTGAGAAACCGCCAGCAGCAGCATGATAGAATTTTTCCTGAGTCCGCACCCTCCCGGGCCCGGACCTTGTCTGAGGCCTCGACGTCTCAGGAACTGTCTGAGTCTGAGCAGCGTTGGGTCTCCTCAGAAAGGGGGTCTCCCTTACGGGAACATCGGAGGAAGAAGAAATCCTTGAAGGAGTCGTCGTTGGATGGTTCCGAACGGCTTAGTTCCTCGCAGGACTGGTCACGGAGCCCTGACCGCTGGCTCGGATCCTTGGAGTTGGAGCGTCCAGCAAACCTTTCTCGAAGGGACCCGGAGCAGCCGAGGCAGGTAACCACTGTCCATGCTGAGGACTCTCCGGGAGAACCAGTGTCGGGCCCGACTGCATCGGGACCTGACCCAGGGGCTGCGGAGCCTTCTGAGCTCGGTCTCAGAATGGTGACTTTGGAGTGCAGCATGTCTGCCTTCATTGAGCAGCAGCGGACGCTGATAGCCGGTATCACCGGTCCTTCCACCCCGACCACTGGGCCACCGACATCCAAGTCGACCCTGTAGGCCGAGCTGATCCTCAAGACCGTGCGTACTCGAGTCGATCTGAGGTCGTCGACGCCGGTTCCATCGGCGTCGGGGCAGTCGAAGCCGAAACCCTCGAGGCCGGAGCCACTCGATTCCTCTTTGGAGCCATCGGGCTGGGAGACGGAGTAGGAAGAGTCCCCAGACACCTGATGGACCAGGGACGTCCCATCTGATTCCCCGGTGTCCGAACCTCGGAGAAGGTCCCCCTAGGAGGACACTCGGTTCTTGGACTTCGTAAGGGATATGTCAAAGGCTTTGGCATTCCCTGTGGAGGTAGAGTGGAGCCTTGAGCCGAAGAGCTCGAGATCCTCCAATATGACTTTCCCTCTCGGGAAGCCCTTACTGTACCGGTGCCTCTGATCCTGGAATGGCAGATGCTCCGCATGTGGGAGACACCGGCATCAATGCCGGTACTCAGCAGGCGGATCGACTCGATCTATTGTCCACAAGATTCCTGGATTCCAGAAAGCACAACTGCTGCACAGCTCCATGGTTGTGGAATCAGCCATGCGCAGGTTCAAGAGCCAGAAGACGCATTCCTCGGTGCCTCCTGGCAGGGAGGCCCGCAACTTGGACGCCCTCGGCAGAAAGTGCTACCAGGGTTCTATGCTGATATGCTGGATCCAGGCATACCAGCTGTACATGGGCATGTATCTGTGAGACCTGGCAAAGGAGGTTGCGGGGTTCTCGGCTGGTCTCTCCGAGGGACCTTGGCAGCGCTTTAAGACCCTGTCCACTGGAGTCTGTGAGTGCTCGAAGTTCATGACCCGAGCAGCCTATGATGGCTTCGAGGCGTTGGCCCGGGTAGCCGTGGCTGGCATCAGTGCACACCGCCAGGCATGGCTACAGTCGTCGGGCCTGGAGCAATGGGTACAGGACAAGTTGGTCGATGTCTCCTGCCGTGGTGAAAACCTCTTTGGCAAACCCATGACTGAGAAGGCTGATTATAAGATCATAAGATATGCCATACTTTATCTTTATCTTTATTTGCACAATTTGATAGACCGCCCAGGCCGAAGCATCAGGGCGGTGTACAATACAAAGGTAGGTTACTGGAAACAAAGTCGGAAAGAAACGCCAAAACCCGACAGGACAGGGAGAGGCAGATTAAAAGACAGCAGAAAAGGCCCAGGAGGGGCAAGAGGACGGGAGAAGGGGAGAAAGAAAGGAAAAAAATGGGGAAGCGGGTCAGCAAGGGGTAATTATGAGGGGTGAGGAGCGTGACTGGGGGATGAGGCACCATCAGCAGAGGAGGGGAGGTCGAAAGCCTGACAGAAAAGATGAGTCTTAAGAAGAGATTTAAAGCGGGGTAGGACGATTCCGTACGAAGAGATAAAGGGAGCGAATTCCAGAGAGCGGGACCTAAAAAGAAAAAGGCGGAGTGACGGGTAAGTTCTAGATGAGCCTGGGCAGGGGGAGGGAGAAAGAGACTGTTACCATGAGTTGATCGGAGAAGACGTTGGGAGGGCTGGGGGTGAATAATGTCCGACAGGTATTGGGGAGTGCTGGTGTAAAGGGCCTTGTGTGTGAGAATAAGCAATTTAAAGATGAATCGAAACTTAACTGGAA
Source organism: Ichthyophis bannanicus (assembly GCA_033557465.1). Lineage (NCBI taxonomy): Eukaryota > Metazoa > Chordata > Amphibia > Gymnophiona > Ichthyophiidae > Ichthyophis > Ichthyophis bannanicus. The sequence continues at coordinate 143,253,610 of CM066041.1, forward strand.
GCCAGTGTAGAGTAAGAAGGCAAGGAGACACGTGAGAGTGAACTGGGGAACAAGTGATGAGACGGGCAGCGGCATTTTGTACTAATTGGAGACGCCGGAGCTGGGAAGAGGGGAGGCCTGCGTAGATGGCATTGCAATAATCTAACCAGGTCATTACCAGAGACAAGACGAGGGTGACAACAGAGGATGGGGGAAGAGACGATCGGACAGCCCGAATCCGACGCAGATGGAAGAAAGAGGTACGTACGACAGAAGAGATGTGATGGTGAAACGAAAGGGAGGAGTCTAGAGTGACGCCTAGATAACGAAGGATCGGGACCAGAGGAATGGAGCGAGAGGACATAACAGGAGACAAGCTGGGAGAGGGAAGCCCAAAAGAGAACCAAATTGCGGAGGATTTGGCGGGGTTAGCATGCATAAAGTTAGTCGAACCATGAAGCGACGGAGGACAGACAATGGTTGAGTGGAGCAAGGTCAGGGGCGAAGGAGGAAGTGTGATGAACCAAAAGGATGTCGTCGGCGTAAATGTAGGTGGAAATACCGGTCTGTTGGATGAGCAGGGCTAGGGGAGCAAGGAAAGCATTGAAAAGTAGGGGGGCAAGAATAGAGCCCTGGGGGACACCGCAGATTGAGGGGGATGGAGGGGAGGTGGAGTGGCCAGAGTGAACCGAGAAGGTACGTGTGAAAAGAAAGGAACGGAACCACTGCAAAACAGTCCCACGAACACCAAAGTCAGATAGACGAGACAGGAGAGTGCGGTGATTGACAACGTTGAAAGCAGAAGAGAGATCCAGAGACACCACGAGAGAGAGATCACCACCGGTCGTGAGCACGGTGAAGCTCAGAAAGTAGTGCTGTAAGAATAGTTTCAGTACTATGGCCTACACAAAATCCAGATTGACGGGGGTGGAGGGCAAAAGTGGAGTCAAGGTGGGTTGCAAGTTGGGAGAATACAAGTCTCTCGAGGACTTTTGAGAGGAAAGGGAGATTGGTGACTGGTCGCCAGTTTGCGGGGGAAGCGGGGTCGAGAGTGGGCTTCTTCAGGAGAGGGCAGACAATGGCGTGTTTCCAGCTAGAGGGAAAGAGACCGGAGGAGAGGCTAGTGTTAAAAATAATAAAGAGAATATAAGGCACAAGGCCAAGGTCTGGGTCGAGCAGCCAGGTCGAAGGCAAGGGATCAAGGGGACAGGTGGTCTGGTGAGCAGATGAAATGGCCTTGATGATTTCAGGTGAGGAAACGGGCGAGAAGGTATGCCAAGTGTGGGGAAAGACATGAGAAGGGGACGGAGAGCTGGCAGTGGGAGAGGTGGAAGGGGAAGCGGGGGGGGGGGGGAGAGAGAGGGAGAGGGCAGGTAGGGAAGGAGGAGCGGAGGGAGAGGACCTTGTTGGTAAAAAAGGAAGCAAGAGTAGAAGGGCTGGGAGCAGAGGGAGGGGCGTGGGGAGGAAGAGTAGAAGTGGAGGAGAGAGATTTGAGGACGAGAAAAAGACGTCTAGAGGAATTGGAGGAAGAAGCTATGAGACGAGAGTAATAAGACTGTTTGGCCGAAGCTATCAAGGAACGGTAGGAGAGATGAACTTGACGAAAAGCTAAGTAGGAGGCATCCATCAAGCCCAGTATCCTGTTTCCAACAGTGGCCAATCTAGGTCATACGTACCTAGCAGTTTCCCCAAAAGACACAGGTTCCGCAATGCTTGTACTGGGTCAAGCATTGACATCCTGGGTCCCTTCTTAATAATGGTTTATGGACCTTTCCTCCAGGAACTTGTCCAAACCTTTTTTAAACCCAGCTACACTAACAGCCTTTACTACATCCTCTGGTAACAAATTCCAGAGTTTGATTACACGTTGAGTGAAAAAATATTTTTCTTTATTAGTCTTAAATAGTTTACCCTGTAGCTTCATTGCATGTCCCCTAGTCTTTCTATATTCTGATAACTTAAACAATCGATCTACGTTTACCCGTTCCACTCCGTTCATTAATTTATAGACTTCTATCATATCTCCCCTCAGCCGTCTCTTTCCCAGGTTAAAGAGCCCTAACCTTTTTAGCCTTTCTTCATAGGAGTATCCTTCCATCCCCTTTACCATTTTGGTGTCTCTTCTCTGAACCTTTTCTAATAACGCTATATCCTTTTTAAGATATGGCGACCAGAATTGCACACAATATTCAAGGTGCGGTCTCACCATGGAATGATATAGAGGCATTATAATATCTTTTGTTTTATTTTCTATTCCTTTCCTTATGATACCTAGCATTCTATTTGCTCTCTTGGCTGCCGCTGCACACTGGGCCGAGGGTTTTAACATGTTATCCACAATGACGCCTAAATCTTTTTCCTGGGTGGTGGTTCCTAATGTGGAACCTTGCATTGTGTAATCGTAGTTTGGGTGGTTGTTCCCTAGATTTCATCTGCCATTTTGATCCCCCGTCTTCTAATTTATCAAGATCCTCTTGCAATTTTCCACAATCCTCTTGGGTTTTAAATAGTTTTGTGTCATCTGCAAATTTGATAACCTCACTCGTTATTCCACTTTCCAGGTCATTTATGAATATGTCAAAAAGCAGCGGACCCAGCACAGATCCCTGGGGTACACCACTATTCACCTTTCTCCATTGGGAAAATTGGCCATTTAGCCCAACCCTCTGCTTCCTATCTTTTAGCCAGTTCTTGATCCACAGTAGTACACTGCCTCCTATCCCATGACTCTTTAGTTTTGCCAAAAGTCTCTGATGAGGGATCTTGTCAAAGGCTTTCTGAAAGTCCAGATACACTATATCAACCGACTCACCTTTGTCCACCTGTTTATTCACACTTTCAAAAAAACATAACAGATTAGTAAGACAAGATCTTCCTTGTCTAAAGCCATGTTGGCTGTCTCCCATTAGGCCATGACTATCTACATGCTGAGTAATTTTATTCTTTATGATGGTTTCTACCATTTTTCCTGGTACTGATGTCAGGCTCACCGGTCTGTAGTTTCCCGGATCACCCCTGGAACCCTTTTTAAAAATTGGCGTTACATTGGCGATCCTCAAATCTTCAGGTATTAGAGATGATTTTAATGATAGTTCACAGATTACTAATAGCAGGTCTGCAATCTCATATTTCAGTTCTTTCAACACCCTTGGATGTATACCATCCGGCCCGGGTGATTTGCTACTCTTCAGTTTATCTAATAGTTGTAATACATCTTCCCGATGTATCGATATTTCCTTCAATTCTTCCGCACCTTTAAATACCACTTTATTCATGGGTAACATCCCTACATCTTCCTCAGTAAAGACCGAAGCAAAGAATTCATTCAGTCTCTCCGCTATCGCCTTGTCGCCTCTTAGTGCCCCTTTAACTTTTCTATCATCTAGTGGACCAACTGACTCTCTCACAGGTTTTTTGCTATGAATGTACTTGAAAAAAGTCCTTATTTCGCGTTTTTGCTTCCGCAGCAAGCTGCTTCTCAAATTTTCCTTTTGCCTGCTTTATCAATGCCTTGCATTTGACTTGCCAGTGCTTGTGCTGTTTCCAGGTTTCGTCGTTTAGCTTTTTTTTCCATTTCCTGAAAGATGCTTTTTTCGGCAACAACAGCCTCTCTGACCTCACCTTTAAACCATGCTGGCAGTTTTTTGGACTTCCTTCCACTTTTCTTAAAGTGTGGAATACAGCTGGTCTGGGCTGCCAAGATAGTATTTTTCAACAACACCCAAGCTTGATGTAAGTCTTTAACCTTTGCAACTGCTCCTTTTAGTTTTTTCTTAACTAATTTACTCATTTTATCATAGTCTTCCTTTCGAAAGTTAAAAGGTAGTACTGTGGATTTCCGTACTATCCCTCCTCCCCTAATTAAATTAAAGGCGATCATGCTATGATCACTATTGCCAAGTGGCCCCAACACCCTTATCTCTTGCACTAGATCTGGTGTTCCACTAAGGACTAGGTCTAATATGGCTTCCCCTCTGGTCGGTTCGTGAACCAGCTGCTCCAAGAAGCAGTCATTGATGTCATCTAGGAACTTTATCTCCCTAGCATGTCCTGCCGTGACACTGACCCAGTCGATACCAGGGTAATTGAAATCACCCATTATTATTACGGCGCTGTAACTTTTGTTAGCTTCCTTGATTTCTTTGAGCATTTCATCATCCATTTGTTCATTCTGGCCAGGTGGTCGATAGTACACCCCCACTGCCCATCGCCTTCCCCTTTTTACATGGAATTTCAATCCATAGAGATTCTACAGCAAATTTTGTTTCCTGCAAAACTTTAATCCTTTCTGACTCAGTGCCCTCTCTAACATAGAGCGCAACCCCTCCACCAATTTGATAAGCTCTATCATTACGATATAGTTTGTACCCAGGTATCACAGTGTCCCACTGGTTGTCCTCCTTCCACCATGTCTCTGATATTCCAATCATATCTAACCTCTCATTTAGTGCTATATATTCTAACTCTCCCATCTTATTTTTTAGACTTCTAGAATTTGCATATAAGCATTTTAGAGACTGTATTTTATTCATATTAATTTGGTTATTGGTAGACATGGGTAATTTGGGATCTTTAAGCTCTGTCTGCTCCATACTCTAGGGCATTTGGGCTACTTTACTCTTTTTTGGAACCTCTCTGCTTTTGGTAGTATCCTTCACGGATACATTCTTCTGAACCTTCCGCTCTTGGGCGACTGTCAGCTTTCCCCTATTATCTAGTTTAAAAGCTGCTCTATCTCCTTCTTAAAGGTTAATGCCAACAGCCTAGTTCCATCCCAGTTAAGGTGAAGCCCATCCCTTCGGAAGAGCCCCTCCTTTCCCCAGAATGTTCCCCAGTTCCTAACAAATCCAAAACCCTGTGAGATTGAGTCCAAGCACCTGACCCGGATAAGGCTCTCGAAAATTTCTGCCCCTTCCAAAAAGAAGGGCTCGGGGAAGAAGCCCTTCTTCCAGAGGAAGGATACTGCTTACCGTAACTACCCCCCATTTCAGGCCTCCCTGACTCCGCAATAGGGGCAGCAGGCCAAGGGACAGGGGCATGGCCCGCGTAAGCAGAAAGCCCCCAAACCGCAGGCTCAGGCTTCGGCTCAGACTGGAGTGGCTTTTGACTCTCAAGGCATAGCCCCTCTCACCAAAGGAGTAAGGCAATGCACAGTGGGAAGGCTTGCCCTGTATGCCCACAGGTGGCTGGCCATCACCAGAGACACCTGGGTTCTTCAGATAGTCCAACAGGGCTATCTGCTAAATTTCACCCAGTTACCTCCCCCTTTCTTTCCAGGGGAGCCTCAGGCCTCCTCTTCACAGGGACCTTCTTTTTAAGGAGTTACATGTAGCATGTCTTCTCAATTATCAGGCGATAGAACCGGTGCCCCACCACTTGCAGGGCAAGGGCTTTTACTCCAGGTTCTTCCTGATACCAAAAAGGACAGGAGGCCTAAGACCCATCCTTGACCTGCTCAATTTAAACAAATTCCTAGTGAAGGAAAAGTTCAAGATGCTCTCCCTTGGAATATTTTTGCCTTACCTCCGCTAGGGAGACTGGCTATGCTCCTTAGACCTAAAGGATGTATATGCACACATCCTAATTCATCCAGACCACAGAAAATATCTCCGCTTTGTGGTTGAAGGAAACCACTATCAGTACAGGGTGCTTCCCTTTGGCCTGGCCTCCGCTCCCAGAGTATTCAGAAAGTGCCTGGCAGTGGTGGCCGCCTTCTTCAGAATTCAATGAGTATTTGTCTTCCCCTACCTAGATGACTGGCTCATCAGAGCCACATCAGCTCATGAGGTCCAACATGCCACCTCTCGCACCATTCAGGTGCTTCAACATCTAGGATTTGTAATCAGTTACCCCAAATCTACTCTAGTCCCCACTCAAAGACGAGAGTTCATTGGGGCAAGACTAGATACCTTTCAGGCACGGGCTTACCTGCCATCAGGCCGGGCACAGACTCTTGGTCCTGGCACATCAAGTGAATCGCAGGTCCCAAATATCAGTGAGACACTTCCTGCGACGACTCAGGCACATGGCCTCCACGGTACATGTGACACCCAATGCCTGCCTCCATATGCGAACAGCTCAGTGGTGCTTCAGGGATCAGTGGACACAGGCCACAGGCAGACTCCGAGATAGAGTCAATGTGTCCAGAAAACTGGTGCAGTCCTTGGCCTGGTGGCTTCAACTGAATAACTTGGAGGAGGGAAATAAGCCAACCTATCATAACCTTGAGCATCTGCCCCCCAGATACATCATCTGACCTCTCCTCTTCTTCTTCGCCTCCATGAACCCTATTAGAGAGGCCCAACATTTCATCACCTCCTTCACCACCCCATCTGAAAAGGAGATCCAAGATACTATCATAAATACCTCCACTGCATCGAACAATCCATGTCCAGCATTCTGGATAAAAGCTCTACGAGCTGAGCTTAGTCCTTTCCATGCCAAGCTGATAGGAACATCATTCCAGACTGGAAACTTCCCCCCCAGCCTAAAGCAAACATCAGTTAGACCGCTGCTGAAGAATAATAAATTGGACCCCGCAAAGATGGATTCATATAGACCCATCTCCAGCATCCCACTCCTAGCTAAAATCATGGAAAAAATAGCCCAGCGACAACTGAACCACTACATAGAGAACAGTGCTCCCCTCGACCCCTGTCAACATGGTTTCCGGGAATCTCATGGTGTCGAAACTCTGTTAACAATTCTGTTCAGCACCCTAATGTTAGGTCTTGATAACATTAGACAAGGCTTTGCTCTTGTTTTCCTCGACATTGCAGCCGCTTTTGATTCCGTCAACCATGATCTACTCTTGCTCCGCCTTACCGAGAAGGGAATACCTGGGAATGCACTTGCCTGGTGTGCCTCATACCTGAACGACAGATGGCAGCATGTAAGTTCCCGCACCTCCACGTACACCCCATTCCCTCATTCCATGGGTGTCCCACAGGGATCTTCTCTCTCAGCCCTATTTTTCAATGTTTACATGCAACCTATCTGCAACATCATCAGGTCCTTCAACATCAATTGCTTAGTCTATGCTGATGATGTCCTTATGTTTACTCCAATGTCCACGGAACACCCAGACCTGTCTCACCTAACCACCTGCTTCGATGCAGTTTCCGATTGGTTACATTCACAGAAGCTAAGAATAAATCTCAAAAAGACGGATGTTCTCTTCATCAGCAGAGATCACACATTCACCCCACCCTCATCACTTAAGGTACGCGGTGCAGAGCTTCCTACCAAGACATCGTTACAATACCTTGGCGTAACCCTCGACCAACACCTAGACCTAAATGCCCACATAAGCAACTTGGTAAAAACGACTTTCCATAAAGTCCGGATGTTACGTCATATGAGATAACTTCTAGAGCCTAAAGATTTCCGAACAGTCTTTCAAACACTTGTGATGCCTCACTTTGACTATGCCAACTCCATACTGTACGGTCTGCCTAAGAGCATACTACACCCTTTGCAGATCGCAATGAACACTGCAGCAAGAACCCTATATGGAGCATCCAGAAGAGACCATATTACCCCTATCCTAAAAGCTCTACACTGGCTTCCGGTTCACTGTAGGATTACCTTTAAAATACTGACAATGACATTTAAAGCCATCAACAAGTGCACATCCAGCTCCCTTTCTGATCTTATCCAGATCACCCCCTCCAACAGACTGAGAAGATCTGCCGCCACCAACACCTTGCGACTCCCAAAAGCATTCACCAAATGTGCCAAGGCCACAGGAAACCATGCATTTGCACTTTATGCCCCCTCTTGCTGGAACACTCTACCTGCAAACATTTGTGCAATAAACAACCTCTCCCAGTTCAGGAAAGCGCTGAAACACCACCATTTTCTAAAGTACTTCTCCAACTCAGATGACATCACATAACCAACTTCACGCCACACTGCCCTCCTCTCCCCCCGTTAATCCCCTCCCTGCTGACTCACGTTATTGTTAAGCTGTATCCCAGCCTGTAACATGCAAATATGTATACTAGCTATTCCTTATGCCGTGTTCTCTATGAATAAAGTTTAGTTAGTTGGTGTTCCTTCTATTATCAACCTTTAATTAGTTCCGAGTCTGTATATACTACCTGTTCACCATGTTCAACTCCCTGTTTTAATGTAAGTTCAATGTGGATCTTCCCCATTGTACAATTTTTGTTGCCTGTGAACCGCGCTGATGGCAAATAGTGCGGTATAGAAAAACTCTAAATAAATAAATAAAATAAATGGTTTTTCAGGCTCCTCTACATACGAGAATCCTGACTACAGATGCATCCTTGCTGGGCTGGGGAGCCCATTGCCAGGGACTTTGAACTCAAGGCGTGTGGTCTCCACAGGAGAGCACGCAGCAGATAAATTTTCTGGAACTTCGTGCCATTTGCCTAGCTCTGCGAGCCTTTTCTCAAACTTTGGCTCATCAATCTGTATTAGTACAAACAGATAACCAAGTGGCAATGTTCTATGTGAACAAATGGAGGCACGGGGTCATAAGAAAATAAGAACATAAGATATGCCATACTGGGTCAGACCAAGGTCCATCAAGCCCAGTATTCTGTTTCCAACAGTGGCCAATCTAGGTCATATGTACCTAGCAGTTTCCCCAAGAGACACAAGTTCCACAATGCTTGTACTGGGTCAAGCATTGATATCTTCGGTCACTTCTTAATAATGGTTTATGGACCTTTCCTCCAGGAACTTGTCCAAACCTTTTTTAAACCCAGCTACACTAACAGCCTTTACTACATCCTCCGGTAACAAATTCCAGAGTTTGATTACACGTTGAGTGAAAAAATATTTTCTTTTATGAGTCTTAAATAGTTTACCCTGTAGCTTCATTGCATGTCCCCTAGTCTTTCTATATTCTGATAAGGTAAACAATCGATCTACGTTTACCCGTTCCACTCCGTTCATTAATTTATAGACTTCTATCATATCTCCCCTCAGCCGTCTCTTTTCCTGGTTAAAGAGCCCTAACCTTTTTTGCCTTTCTTCATAGGAGTATCCTTCCATCCCCTTTACCATTTTGGTGGCTCTTCTCTGTACCTTTTCTAAAATCGCTATATTCTTTTTAAGATACGGCGACCAGAATTGCACACAATATTCAAGGTGCGGTCTCACCATGGAACGATATAGAGGCATTATAATATCTTTTGTTTTATTTTCCATTCCTTTCCTTATCATACCTAGCATTCTATTTGATCTCTTGGCCGCCGCTGCACACTGGGCCGAGGGTTTTAACATGGTATCCACAATGACGCCTAAATCTTTTTCCTGGGTGGTGGTTCCTAATGTGGAACCTTGCATCGTGTAACCATAGTTTGGGTTGTTCTTCCCTAGGTGCATAACTTTGCACTTGTCCACATTAAATTTCATCTGCCATTTTGATGCCCAGTCTTCCAATTTATCAAGATCCTCTTGCAATTTTTCACAATCCTCTTGGGTTTTAACAACTTTAAATAGTTTTGTGTCATCTGCAAATTTGATAACCTCACTCGTTATTCCATTTTCCAGGTCATTTATGAATATGTCAAAAAGCAGCGGACCTAGCACAGATCCCTGGGGTACACCACTATTCACCTTTTTCCATTGGGAAAATTGTCCATTTAGCCCAACCCTCTGCTTTCTATCTTTTAACCAGTTCCTGATCCACAATAGTACATTGCCTCCTATCCCATGACTCTTTAGTTTTGCCAAAAGTCTCTGATGAGGGACCTTGTCAAAGGCTTTCTGAAAGTCCAGATACACAATATCAACCGACTCACCTTTGTCCACCTGTTTATTCACTCCTTCAGAAAAACATAACAGATTAGTAAGACAAGATCTTCCTTGTCTAAAGCCATGTTGGTTGTCTCCCATTAGGTTGTGACTATCTACATGCTGAGTAATTTTATTCTTTATGATGGTTTCTACCATTTTTCCCGGTACTGACGTCAGGCTCACCGGTCTGTAGTTTCCCGGATCACCCCTGGAACCCTTTTTAAAAATTGGTGTTACATTGGCGATCCTCTAATCTTCAGGTATTAGAGATGATTTTAATGATAGTTCACAGATTACTGATAGCAGGTCTGCAATCTCATATTTCAGTTCTTTCAACACCCTTGGATGTATACCATCCGGCCCAGGTGATTTGCTACTCTTCAGTTTATCTAATAGTTGTAAGACATCTTCCCGATGTATCGATATTTCCTTCAATTCTTCCGCACCTTTAAATACCACTTCAGTCATGGGTAACATCCCTACATCTTCCTCAGTAAAGACCGAAGCAAAGAATTCATTCAGTCTCTCCGCTATCGCCTTGTCGCCTTAGTGCTCCTTTAACCCCTTTATCATCTAATGGACCATCTGACTCTCTCACAGGTTTTTTGCTACGAATGTACTTGAAAAGGTCTTTATTTCGCGTTTTTGCTTCCGCAGCAAGCTTCTTCTCAAATTCTCTCTTTGTCTGCCTTATCAATGCCTTGCATTTGACTTGCCAGTGCTTGTGCTGTTTCCAGGTTTCGTCGTTTTGCTCTTTTTTCCATTTCCTGAAAGATGCTTTTTTGGCAACAACAGCCTCTCTGACCTCACCTTTAAACCATGCTGGCAGTTTTTTGGACTTCCTTCCACTTTTCTTCCCGCATTCTGTGTCAGGAAACTCTCTGGACCTGTGCTCCTTTGCAGTCCGGCACGGCGTGCATCTCAAAGCAGTTTACCTGCCAAGCCAGGAAAATTACTTAGCCGACAAACTAAGCAGGATTCTCCAGCCCCACGAATGGCAGCTGGATATGAATATGGCCCAATAGCTATTTCAGACCTGGGGACAACTGACAATAGATCTCTTTGCGAGCCCATACAATCACCAGTTGGCCCAGTTCTGCTCCATGCAACTACACCCGAATAGGGTGGCTGCTGATGCTTTTCTCATCTCATGGTCTGTGGGCCTCCTGTATGCGTTTCCTCCCACGCCTTTGGCGGCCAAGACTCTGTTCAAGATCCTTCAGGACAAGGCCTCGGTCATCCTGGTAGCGCCCAGATGGCCGAGGCAGCCCTGGTTTCACTTCTACTTCAACTAGCGGTGGAAGCCCAAATACCTCTGGGATCCTCTCCCAACCTCCTGTCTCAGGAGGGGGGCACTCTCCTGCACCCCAACCTCAGCTCCCTCAACCTGATGGCATGGCAGCTGAAAGGTTAGTTCCTAGCCTCAAGGAGGCACTCAACTAGACGGACCTATGCTTTCAAGTGGCTTAGGTTTGAGCTGCGGTGCGAAAAGCAGAAAGAAAATCCTTTCTCCTGCCAGGTTGCAGTGGTGCTTCAATATCTTCTTCATCTTTCAGATTTGGGCCTTAAGTCCAACTCCATGAAAGTTCACCATAGTGCCTTGGCTGCACACCACTTCCCAGTGGAAGGAAAGCCTCTTTCTGCACATCCTTTGGTGTCCAGGTTCTTGAAAGGCCTACTTCTGCTGAAGCCCCCGGTTTGCCTTCTGGCAACTGAGTGGGATTTGAATGTGGTCTTTAGGGCAGCTTATTCGTCCACCATTCGAGCAGATGGCAACCTGCCATCTATGCTACCTTTCTTGGAAGGTAGTTTTCTTGGTGGCACTCAACGTCGGCTCGACGAGTGAGTGAGCGAGCTTCAGGCCCTGGTGTCCGACAGGCCTTATACAAGGCTGTATAAGAACCGGGTTGTTGCTCTGCACACACCCCAAGTTCCTGCCAAAAGTGGTCTCTTCGTTCCACCTCAACCAGGAGGTAGTACTACCTACCTTCTTTCCCAAGCCACAGGCCAGTCGGGCAGAGACAGTTCTGCATACCCTGGACTATAAGAGTGCGTTGGCCTTCTACATTCAGCGTACACAGGCCCATAGAAGAGCTGCTCAGCTCTTCGTATCCTATGACCCCAGTAAACTGGGGATGGCTGTCTCCAAGCATATGCTGTCTACCTGGGTAGCAGACTATTGCCTGGGCATACAGGACAGCCGAACATCCGTTGCAGAGTCATGTTACGGCCCACCGGGTCAGGGCTATGGCGGCATCAGTGGCTCACTTCCGCTCTGTTCCGCTGGCAGAGGTCTGCTGGGCCGCCACCTGGTCTTCTGGTCAGACTTTCGCAACCCTGGATAGGAAGTCCCAACGGGACTGTGCTTTCGGCCAGGCTGTACTCCTTAACCTTTTCGAGGTCTAGGCAACTCCTACCCTCCAACCCTTTGGTGTTAGGCTACCAGAGTGTTACTCTCTCAGATTCCTATTATGGCTGCTTGCAGCTCTCGTAGAGGGAGCCTATTTTTCAGTTGTGGGTTCTCGGTAGCCTATAGCTGGGGAGTCCCATATGTAAGGACTGACTTCCTGCTTGTTCTGGAGAAAACACAGTTACTCACCTGTAGCAGGTGTTCTCCAGGGACAGCAGGAATCAGTCCTCACAACCCTCCCTGCTCCCCTTGGAGTTGCAGTCCTGTTTTTATGTTTTGTTCTTTTTGCCATCTTATAGCTATATCATTTGACTGAATAAGATGGCACCCTTGGGCGGGAAGGGGACTGCGCATGCGTGATTCAATTCCCAAAGGCTTTCTTAGAAAGCTGGGGATGTGCTCCGCATGAGGGCTCTGTCGGCGCTGACGTCACCCATATGTGAGGACTGATTCCTGCTGTCCCTGGAGAACACCTGCTACAGGTGAGTAGCTACGTTATATGAACTGTGCTTTGTTTTATCTAAAGCATTCCCTTCCACAGGGGTCCTCCAGTGCTGAAATTAACATAAGAACATAACATAAGATATGCCATACTGGATCAGACCAAGGTCCATCAAGCCCAGTATCGTGTTTCCAACAGTGGTCAATCTAGGTCATACGTACCTAGCAGTTTCCCCAAAAGACACAGGTTCCGCAGTGCTTGTACTGGGTCAAGCATTGATATCCTGGGTCCCTTCTTAATAATGGTTTATGGACCTTTCCTCCAGGAACTTGTCCAAACCTTTTTTAAACCGAGCTACACTAACAGCCTTTACTACATCCTGCGGTAACAAATTCCAGAGTTTGATTACATGTTGAGTGAAAAAATAATTTCTTTTATTAGTCTTAAATAGTTTACCCTGTAGCTTCATTGCATGTCCCTTAATCTTTCTATATTCTGATAACGTAAACAATCGATCTACGTTTACCCGTTCCACTCTGTTCATTAATTTATAGACTTCTGTCATATCTCCCTTCAGCCGTCTCTTTTCCAGGTTAAAGAGCCCTAACCTTTTTAGCCTTTCTTCATAGGAGTATCCTTCCATCCCCTTTACCATTTTGGTGTCTCTTCTCTGAACCTTTTCTAATAACTCTATATCCTTTTTAAGATACGGCGACCAGAATTGCACACAATATTCAAGGTGCGGTCTCACCATGGAACGATATAGAGGCATTATAATATCTTTTGTTTTATTTTCTATTCCTTTCCTTATGATACCTAGCATTCTATTTGCTCTCTTGGCTGCCGCTGCACACTGGGCCGAGGGTTTTAACATGTTATCCACAGTGACGCCTAAATCTTTTTCCTAATGTGGAACCTCGCATTGTGTAACCATAGTTTGGGTGGTTGTTCCCTAGGTGCATAACCTTGCACTTGTCCACATTAATCTGCCATTATGATCCTCTTGCAATTTTCCACAATCCTCTTGGGTTTTAACAACTTTAAATAGTTTTGTGTCATCTGCAAATTTGATAACGTCATTCGTCGTTCCACTTTCCAGGTCTTTTATGAATATGTCAAAAAGCAGCAGACCCAGCACAGATCCCTGGGGTACACCACTATTCCCCTTTCTCCATTGGGAAAATTGGCCATTTAGCACAACCCTCTGCTTTCTATCTTTTAACCAGTTCCTGATCCACAGTAGTACACTGCCTCCTATCCCATGACTCTTTATGTTTTTAAGAATATTCTGACTGCCTACATTCCTTGCATAGCCTTTAAATCAGATATCCGAGTGTGTCCTCAGTACATGTAAGGTCTACTGGTCAGGGGCACTTGTGATATATAGCTACTTGGAAAAGAAGTACCCATTTGCTTTTAGATTTGCAGAGACCTGGTCTTCTACTTAAGTCTCCTACTTAATTTTACAGCAAACGTATAAATTTGAGACTGTGGGTTTTATGACTAAAAACACTCTTTATCATTAGGAGTACAATATTGGGATCTAATAGATGGACAGGAGGAGAGGGAAAGGAGTAAATCGGAGCCAAAATACTGGTAAGCTGTTATGAAAAAGATGAATATTGAATAATAATGAGGAAATACAATAATAGTAAAAGTAAACAATAAATTCAGAAAAGTAGCAAATGTAAAATGAATAAATATTAAAAATACAAATGTTAAAGAGAATTAAAAAATAAAAATTGAAAATGTAAAGTAAACATGTTTAACATTTCCAAATCCATTATACACAACTGTGAAACCAAGATATCGCCTCTTTCTAATGGCTAGTTTTATTTGTATTTTTATATTTTATAATTATTGCACTTAGGATTTTTGTCTCTAATAAACATGCAGTCTTATATGGCGTTTTCGTGCATATCTTTTGTCAAATTTGTTTTTTTAGATAGACATTCATTACTTGTGCTGCTTTGATGCTTAGGCGATAATTCTATGTGATGGCTCTAGTTGGTGAATATACATGTACGATTTTCTATATAATCATTTTTATATTGTGCTATCTAATCATATTCAAATTCATGGCTTCACTTTTAAAACTTTTATGGTTAATTTTTATATTTATAATTTTTTTTTACATTTCTTTTATTGACCCATTTTTATTTTGACATAATACCATGGTTTTTTTTCGTTGGTTTTGAATATTGTATATTTTTAAGTATGGCTCTTTTATGTATGCTCTTATTGTTTTTTTTTCTTTATATAGTGTTTGGTGTCTTTGGCATCCTATATTTGATCTCAATTGAGAGATTCATTCTTGGATTGCGGTACGTTCCTTTATTTATTTCTGTTTGTGAGTGGCTTCCTTGTTTGTTATATTTTTATGTCTGTTTAAATGTGTTTATACTTTTTTAGACCTCTGGTGAAGACTTTGTATAGCCAAAACTTGGCAGTGTGTGTTATCTTCAGTTAAAGAACATGGTTTCTCTCCACTCCTTGGTTGTGTAGACTGAAATTAGTTGATAAGCTATCCCTGTCATGGAAGGATTTTTGACACATTGCTTAGTCTGATGTTTCAGTGGTCCACGTCAGTTATAACCAGAACCTACACAAAACTACTGGTCCTTGTGATATCTACAGTGCATGTAGTTCTGTTGCCCATCTCAAGATGAGGAATGGCCAAAACTTGATTTCAGTGCAATCAAACATTCTTGTTTCCTGTGATGGATCACAGAATGTTACCTGCTCAATGGACTCACCTTTGTTTCAGCAGCATCCTTGTGTACTGATCAGAAGTACTTCAAATGTCAGGTGGGGAAGTCATCTCAGCCTTGGAGATACATAAGACATTTGGACAAAAGTCAAATAGCTTCTCCATGTCTCTCATCTGGAATTGAGAGTAATATGTAGCTATTTAAGTATTTGCACACCTTCTTTGTGGTTAAGCGAACAGACAATAAAATGATACATTTTATATCATTAAACAAGGAGGAGTGTGATCCTTTTCACTATGTTGAGAGGCAGCACAAATATGGACTTATGTGATTCTAAATCTGATATCTAATCATGCCATCTATATCCTTTGAAAGCAAAACCACTTTACAGACAGATTCAGTGGAGTCCTTCAACTTCATGAATGATTGCTGGATTTTCAAATTCTCCAATCGGAATTGAACACTGGGAATGCCTCAGTTCTTCAGGAACAAGCAGGAAGTCAGTCCTCACTTATGGGTGACGGCACCGATGGAGCCCGCATGGAGCAATTCCCCAGTTTTCAAAGAAAGCCTTTGGGATTTTTGCCACGCATGCATGGTCCTCTTCCCGCCCAAAGGTGCCATCTTGCTTAGTCTCCCTTTTTCTGCAAAGCCCTTTGGACGCACGTCCTCATCCCTCGGAAAAAGTGTTTGGTTTTCGGCCTCTAGCCTGTGCTTTTTCCGGTAGCCCCGGTCCTCTACCTATCCTCCCCTGCTCTCCTTTTCCTTTGAGCGAGGGGACATCTTTTTCTGTAAAAAGTTTCCTTTTGCGGACTTTGCACCCTTTTTCCCTCAACCTCTGGCCGCAAAGGTATTTGACCTAGCGGGGGCCCTTTTTGCCCCAATGGCTTCTGGTTTTAAGAAGTGTGACAGATGCTCCAAAAACATGTCGCTCATGGACACCCATGACTGCTTTCTTTGGTGTTTTGGGGCTGACCATGATCCGGAGCTCTCTGCAAGAATATGTCCTCCAAAGCCCCGCTAAGTCGTAAACAGAAGTCCGATGACATTTTCCGGAAAGTAGCCCCAGAATCCCTGGCGGCACCCTCGGTCATCCCGCTGCTGGTGGGATCCCCCACTTCCACGCTGTCAGCGACATTCCGATCAGGGGTCCTCTGAAGTGGAGAGGCATAAGAAGAAGACCTCAAAGTCGCTGTCAGGGGCTCCAAACAAGTGCGAGCGCTCCCACGCTTGGTTGCTCAGCCCCCCGGCGTTCCCAAGAGTTGGACAAGGAGCGGCCTCGAAAGGTACCTCATACAGACATGGAGGCCTCCAGCGATGGCACCCGGTCTCCTGAGGGTCGTCCCGGTGAGGACCCCCTCTCCTCCTCCACGCCAGACCCAGTAACCCCGGTGCCTGCGTCGCAGGGACCCACGTCCATATGGGAGTCCCATATGCTGGCACTAGAGCGCAGCGTTTCTGCCTTCTTAGCTGCCCAGCAGGCGCTCATGCCCAGCACGGCTGGCCTGCATCTCAAGACCGAGGTTCCCTCGAGAGGGACACCCAAACTCGCCCTGGAAATCCCCGAGAGCTGTGGGCCTTGTGAGGGTCCTCGGCGTTGGTCTCACTCACCTTCCTGGTCCTCAGGAGCGAGATCCTCCAGGGCTCTGGCTCCAAGTGGGCCTCGACCTCTGGACGCGCGGTGACCAGCCCGAGTTGGACTCCTTCTCGGACCTCTCTGGCTGGGAGTCAGACGGGGATACCTTCCCGGAGACCTGTGCCCACAGAGACCTCCTTTTGGACCCGTCCCTGCCCACCTCTGAGGCGTTCGCCTCATCATTCCTAGTGTTTGTGCGGGACATGGCACTGGTCCTCAGCCTTGCTGCGCCAGCTGAATGGGAGCTGCAAGCTGAGGAACTCGACATTTTACAGCACGAGTCGTCCCCTCGAGAGTCTCTTACTGTTCCAGTTCTCCCATTTTGTCCAGGCTGCTCGTCCGCAGGTGGGAGACACCTGCTTCGGTCCCCATTGTGAGCAGGTGTCTTGATGACATGTACAGGGTCTCATGCGGCCCAGGGTTCTGGAAGACCCAGCTTCCACGCACCTCCATGGTAGTGGAGTCGGCGATGCAGAAATAAAAGAGCTCGAAGTCACACTCTTCGGTGCCCACAGGCAGGGAGTCGAGAGCCCTCGCCACCCTTGGGCGCAAAGCCTATCAGGGGTCCATGCTCACATGCTGCATCCAGGCATACCAATTGTATAGGGGCATGTTCCCACATGACCTCACCAAGGAGCTCGGCGGTTTCTCCGCAGGTCTTGGGGATGAACCCCTTCTCAGGTTCCAAACTCTCCTGAGGTCTGTTGCGGAGTGCTTGAAGTATCTCTCCCGTGCCATGTATGATGGGTTTGACTCCTCAGCCCGAGTGGCAGCAGCCGGCATCGGGGCCCGACACCAGGCGTGGCTCCAGTCCTCAGACCTGGAGCAATGGGTCCAGGAGAAGCTCCTGGATGTCCCCTGCCTCGGCGAGCAACTGTTTGGTAACCCTATGGAGGATAAGGCCGCTGAGATAGAAATGGAGTTCGTGACTCGTACTTGTCTCTCACGTAAGACCTCCACTCTTCCTCAGAAGAAGCAGCAAACCAAGAAGCCATTCTTCCAAAGAAAGTGGCTCCCCTACCGGGGTTACCCACCCTTTCCGCCCACCCCTGCGCTGACGTCCGGCACGCAGGGGAAAGGGAGGCGTGCATGGTTACCACAAGCCTAAAGGGCACAATACCCAGCCTCCGATGCCCCCCCAGCCCGCACAGGGTTTTTGATGCCGACGGCATAGCTTCTCGCCCCCCCGGCAGCACTTCTGCCGGTGGGAGGGCGCCTGTCCCTGTTTGCCCCGCAGTGGGCATCGATCACATCGGACACACATCCTCCGGATGGTCTGAGATGGATATAGTCTCTGCCTGGACAGACTCCATCCTCTCTTCTCACCAGTGGAGCCTACTCAGCTCCCTTCACACTAGACTTTCTTGCAGCGGGAGCTGTCCAACCACCTCGCCCAACGGGTGGTCAAGAAGGGTACTGTTGCACTTTCGAAGCCGTGGGTTCTACTCCCGTTATTTCCTCATTCCGAAAAAGATGGGGGGCCTACGCCCCATCCTTGACCTCTGGAACCTAAACAAATTTCTGTAGCGGGAGAAGTTCAAAATGTTATTGCTTGGCGTCCTGCTGCTCTTTATTCAGCAGGGCGATTGGCTATGCTCCTTGGATCTCAAGAACACTTATGCCCACATCCTAGTCTACCCCCAGCACAGGCAATACCTGCGCTTCAGGGTGCAGGGGGAGCACTGCCAATACAGGGCGCTGCGCTTTGGGTTCGCGTCTGCACACTGGGTTTTCACAAAGTGTCTCTCCGTGGCCGCCGCTGCCTCAGGCAGCAGTGCATATCAGTCTGGCTTGTCACGGGAGCCTCTGTCGGCGAAGCCTGCCTGGCAGCATTGCGCACAATCCTCCTCTTCGAACGCCTCAGCTTCTTGGTCAACTACCCTAAGTCCCACCTCGAGCCAGTGCAGACCTGGAGTTCATTGGCACACGTCTCGACACGAAACGCGTGACCACCTTCCTGCCCGCGGATCGGGCAGACTGCCTCCAGGCCAAGGCGGCCCAGGTCAAGAACAGGGCTTGGATTATGGCACGGGCCATGCTGCGCCTTCTAGGACACATGGCCTCCACCGACCAGGTGATTCCTCATGCCCGCATGCACATGCAGCCAGGCCTTCGGCCACTTCAGAGACCCTATCCGGGTCTCCTGCAGTCTCCACAACTCCCTGGATTGGTGGCGGGCTCCCTGAAGTCTCCTTCAGGGCATACCCTTCCAGACCCTACAGCACGAGCTCGTCCTGATGATGGATGCTTCCTTGCTAGGTTGGGGAGCCCACTGCGGCATATTGTGCACCCAGGGGCACCTGTCGCCCGAGGAGTCTCAGCAGCAGATCAACCTGCTCGAGCTCTGGGCAGTCCGATGGGCCCTGAGGGGAAAGCCGATGCTCATGCAGACCAACAATCGGATAGCCATGTTCTTCATAAACAAGTAGAGGGAACAGGATTCCGCCTCCTCTGATGAGAGGCGATCCTCCTTTACTCCTTTGCATTTCGTTGGGGGATGATTCTATGAGCGGTTTACCTCCCAGGCCAGGAGAATGTCCTCACGGACAAACTCAGCAGGATCCTCCGCCCTCACGAGTGGCACCTGGATCCAGAAGTCACGACCTCTTGTTCCATCGGTGGGGGACCCCATCCATGGACCTGTTTGCCAGGCCAGTGAATGCGCAGCTTCCTTGCTTCTTCCTCGCTTCTGCGGCCCAGCTTCACGCCCGAGCAGGGTAGTTTCGGATGCGTTCCTATTGAGCTGGACCTCTAGCCTTCTTTACGCTTTCCCTCCCACTCCTTTCATTGTGAGGAACCTCCACAAGGTTCAGCGGGACCGAGCTTCGATGATCCTCGTGGCTCCCTCGTGACCTTGACAGCCTTGGTTCCCACTTCTGCTCTGGCTCTCGTCCGAGCCTACAGTTTCCTTGGGCTGTGCCCCGGGCCTATTAACACAGGAGGAGGGTTGGGTGCTCCATCTGAACCTGGCCTCGCTGTCCCTTACAGCCTGGCAGCTGAACAGGTCCCCTTAGCTCTGCTGCACCTCCTGGAGGAGGTCGAGGAGGTTTTTCTCGCATTGAGGAAGAACTCGACGAGATGGGCGTATGCCTTTAAGTGGCGACACTTCTCGGTCTGATGTTCCGAGCTCCAGATCGATCCATTCTCCTGCTCTGCCAGGTGGGTTCTTCAGTATCTCCTCCACCTCTCAAAAGCAGGGTTGAAATCCATTCGGTCAGGATACACTTGAGTGCCATTTCGGCGAACCACCTCCCCGTCGAGGGAAAACCCCTCTTGGGCAGCCCTTTGTCTCCCGCTTCATGCAAGGCTTCTTACTTTGCAAGCCTCCCATCCGACCACCTCTGGCGGAGTGGGACCTGAACATCGTGCTGATGCAGCTTATACGATCATCTTTCGAGCTGATGGCGATATGCTCACTTCGGCACTTTTCCTGGAAAGTGGTCTTCCTGTGGCTTTGATTTCGGCTCGCCAAGTCAGCGAACTTCAGGCCCTCATGGCTGAGGCTTCATACACCAGATTCTACGGAAACAGGATGGTCCTCTGTACCCACCCCAAGTTTCTACAGAAGGTGGTCTCAGACTTTCATCTCAATCAGGAGCTTTATTTATTTATTTATTTATTTGGTTTTGTATAGCGTGCTATTTAAAATCAGTGCGGTTTACATATGAACAAACAAGACAGTCCCTGCTCTTACGAGCTCACAATCTAAATTAGGACAACCCTGGCGGGTACAGACATGGGTAGAACAGGGTGGAACAGGATGGTAAGGGGTTACAGTCTTATTTGATGGCACATGCCTACGATCGTGTGCCGTCGGTAGTTTTCATTTGTATGACTGATCTAGGGTGGGTGATCATACGTAAGTTGGAAGAGGTGAGTCTTCAAAGCCTTCCTAAGAGTTGTGAGATCTCGGATCGCACGTATCGTTGCAGGTAGGGCATTCCATTGTGTTGGTGCAAATAGGGAGAAAGCTCGGTTCTTGGTTGATTGGGTGCAGGTCCTTACTGTTGAGGGGGGTTGCAAGGGAGTTTACCGAGCATGTTCTCCTGGACCTGGTCTCTGGCGTTCTTTGTATCGGTTCTGAGAGTGAGGTCACTGACATTGCATTCCTGGCCTTGAAAGTGAGTAACATTGCTTTGTAAGTCGGGCGACTTGCTATGGGGAATCAGTGGAGCTGAATTGGGATGGGAGTAATGTGGCCGTATCTGGATGCAGCTAAGATTGTATGGGCAGCTGTGTTCATGGCAAGTTGTAGTTGCTGCAGGGTGTGCTTCGGCATACCATGAAGGATGATGTTGGAATAGTCTAGAGGAGGAAGGATGAGAGCTTGGGCCACCGAACGGAAGTCCGAGGTTTCGAGGAGAGGACGTAGGTGTCAGAGGATTCTTAGTTTATGGCATACAGATTTAGTGATATTTTGAGTGTGGGTCTCCCATGATAGGCGTTGGTTGATTGTTACCCAAAGATAGCGGACCTCTTGCTTGGTTATAAGGTCGAAATCTTTTACTTTGAGGGAGGGCAGTGGTGTAAATGTGGGGTCCTTTGATATGAATAAGACCTCTGTCTTATTGGTGTTGACCTTCAGGTTGCGTGTCATGAGCCAGTCTGAGACTGTGTTGAAGCACTCAACTATGGACGCGTAGTCTGGGTTGTCAGTGATGAATGGAGTGTATAGTAAGATGTCATCCACATAGATGTGGTATAGAATGTTGAATGATTGGATGATGTTACAGATTGGTTGAATGTAGATGTTGAAGAGTAGGGATGATCCTTGGGGGACTCCTTGCGTCTGTTGGAAAGGTCTGGATGCCTGGTCATCTATTCGGACTTGTTGTCGATCGGATAGGTAGGATTTGAACCAGTCTAAGGCTAAGCGTCTTACGCCTTTTTGATAGTTGGGTGAGTAAAAGTTTGTGGTTGACAGTGTCAAACACTGAGGCGATGTCCATGAATATGAGGATGAAGCCTTGTTTTTTTCTTATCGAGGCCTATATGGAGTCTGTTAAGAAGGGTTGTGAGGAGGGTTTCAACACCATGCTGCTATCGAAATCTGTGTTGTTGCTGGTCTAGCAGTGCATGGGAGTCTATGTGATCCTGGGTCTGTTGGTATAAGATCTTTTCTCTGATTTTGGTTAGGAAGGGGAGGCTGGAGATTGGTCTGTAGGATTTGATATCTGATGGGTCCAGTTTGTTATTCTTGATCAGAGGTCTGATAGATGCTGTTTTCAAAGGGGGCGGAAGGGTGCCTTCAGCTAGTGACGTGTTAGCAAATTCCGGCTATGATTGTGCTGAGATAGGTTTTTGATTGTTTGATCCAGAAGGGTCCATTGGGGAGGTCGTGGTGTTAATCCTGGTGATGACTCTTTCTATTTGATCAGGAGGGTATGGATAGAAGGATTCCAGGGTCGGTGAGGGAGAGCTGGTGGGGCTGTGGTGGGTAATGGGCAGTCCGAGTTTCGCTGGGTTGGTTATTGAAGATGTGGTTTTGCTTTGGAAGTGGGTGGCAAATTCGTTTGGAGTTCTAGTGTTTATTGGTTGTTTTGTAGATAGATCCTTTGTGAGTGATTTAACTAGGTTGACAAGCTCGCGAGGTTTGAGAGAGCGCATGAGGGTGTTGGTGTGATGCTCCTTTCTTTTGTCGTTGATCATCTTCCGATGTTGTTGGAGCTTGTTCAGGTAGGCCACTTTGTTACTGGCTAGTTTGGAGCGTTGCCATCGGCGTTCAAGCTTCCTAAGTTGCACTAGTGATTCGTGCAGATTGGCGGTGAACCATACTGCTGTGTGATGTTTGTGGGCAGCGTTTGTGGATGGTGGGAGGAATGTAGCTTCGGAAAGGTGGTGGTTCCATTTGTCAAGTAGATTGTCCAGGTTGTTAGTGTCGGGGTTGAGGAGGTGTATCGTGTCGATGAGGAAGGTTTTTTGTCAAAATGCTTGAAACGGCGGCGGACAGGTGCTCTTGGGGCGGTGGATTGCTGTTCCCTGTTATTGTCTGGGATGTGAAAGAGGATAGCCTTGTGTTCAGACCATGGCACTGGGTGTACTTGAGGAGAGTACTGATCGTCCGAGATGTTGTGATGTTTTGGGGCAAAGATGAGGTCCACGGTGTTGCCTCTGGTGTGTGTGGAAGTTTGAACGATCTGGTGGTATCCCATTGTGGTCATCGCGTCCAGGAATGCCGTAGAGTGTTTAGCAGGGAGGGAGGGAAGATTGAAGTCCCCAAGTATCCAGAATTGTTACTGCTGGATGTTGTTGCATGCTTGGTCAAGGATTGTGGCCAACTCGTCGGTGCTTGCAGAGGGTGGGTGGTAGAGGAGACCGATTGTTAGGGTTTTGTTTGAGATCTGGATGTTGTTTAGATTGGTGGAACTTTGTGTTACAGTACAATGGAAGTGGAGGTTGTTTGGCTATTATTAGTACTCCGCCTCCGCGGCGGGTAGTTCTGGGGCAGTTGAAGAGGTCATACTCCGGAGGTTTTAGTTGATTGGTGATCCTGTGTCCGTTTCTGTTAACCAGGTTTCAGTGATGAGAAGTAGGTCTAGATTCCAGTGTTTAATGTAATCGATGAGGGCAGGCCATTTGGTCCGGATGGAGCGGGCATTAATTAACATGCTGCTCAGGTTTGGCTGGGATGAAGATTTATGTCTCTTAGGTTTTTGTGGGGGCAGGCAGTTTATGTGAATCAGGTTGTGATGGTTTGCTGTAGAGGGTGGGTTGTTGTGGTGCGGGGGATAGTTAGTCCTTCTATGTCCCATGGTGTTCACTATAGGGATCAGGTGTTGGATCTATTGTAGTGAGTCAGCCCATGTTATGAACTGTGTAATCCAGAGGAGGAGGAGGATTAGTAGTGCATGATATCTGGCCATGGTGGTTGGAGGTTCGGAGGAATTGTTAGCGTGCTGTAGTTGTGTACTCTGCTGCATTCTTTAAAGCATATGTTATCTTTTATCTACAGCATATGTTATTTGCAGCAATTTGTGCGGCATATGTTATCTACAGCTATGCAGTATAGTTATCTATAGCACATGTTATTTACAGCAGTCTGTGTAGCATATGTTATCTACAGCATTTTTTATTTGCAGGGGTCTATGCATTAAATATTATCTATGGCATGTCATGCAGCATTTGTTATCTATAGCATGTGTTATCTCTCAGGCTACAGGGTATGTTATCTATCATGCTACACATCATATGTTCTGATTACAGCAGGGTTGCTGAGTCCGGTGGTGGGTCACTGGCTGAGTCCGATGGCGGGTCTCTGGTTGTAGTTGCTGTTGGTGGGTGGGCGATCGTTAGTTCTGCTTCAGGGCTCCCGCCGACCTTCTTCCCGAGACCGCATGCCAACCAGGCATCGGAGGTATTGCATACACTTGACTGCAAAAGGGCTCTTGCCTTCTACCTGCAGCGTACCCAAGTTCATCTCAAGTCTGACCGACTCTTTGTCGCCTATGATCCCAATCGCCTGGGACAGGCAGTCACCAAATGCACCATCCACGTCTGGGTGGCGAACTGCATTGCCTTTGCCCAAGCAAAGGCGGGTGCCCCACTGGATCGACAGGTCACTGCGCATGGCGTCTGAGCCAAGGTGACTTCGCTGCGCTCAGTGCCTCTGATGGATATCTGCTGGGCTGCAACCTGCTGTTCAGCGAATACTTTCGCTGTGCTCTACTGCCTGGAGAGGGAGTCCCACCGGGACAGTGCCTTCATACAGGCTGTGTTCCGTAATCTGTTCGGGGTATAAGCAACTCCTGCCCTCCGACCCTTCTTCGACGGCTAACGAGAGCTTCGCCCCGGGGACCGGAAAACTCTAGCTCCTTAGGGCATCGACTTCTGCTCACGGCCTCATGGAGGCGTTTTTGAGTTACAGGCTCGGTAGCCTGTAGCTGGGGAGTCCCATAAGTGAGAACTGACTTCCTGCTTGTTACAGGTGGGTAACTACGCTTTCTTCAGGAACGGGTGTTCTCCTGTGACTGCAGGAATCAGTCCTCACTACCCTTCCACCTCCCCTTAAGAGTTGCTATTTTCGTTCTTCCCTTGCCATCTGCTTAGTAGGGCTCTAACTAGGGGACCTGACTGAGCAAGATGGCACCTTTGGGTGGGAAGGGGACCACGCAAGTGTGGCAGCAATCCCAAAGGCTTTCTTTGAAAGCTGGGGAATTGCTCTGCGTGGGCTCTGTTAGTGCCAGTCACCCATAAGTGAGGACTGATTCCTGCTGTCCCTGGAGAACACCTGTTACAGGTGAGTAGCTACGCTATATATTTGCTCACCAGTAGTGAAAATGGTAAACTACTTGTCTACTGCTTTTGGTACACCTGTTTCTATCTTTTTTTGCACAGTCCACTGATCATAGACTGGGTTTGTCCCTCCTCTGTCTGTATCCGCCTATAGTTGTGTACTGTCCTGTGAAGAGAGACATTTACAGTTGACTAGGGTGAGAGCTTTTTCAGTGGAGTCATCACAACTGGAATGAGTTGCCAGAGAATATCCAGAGAAAGGCCGACTATTTACCCATCCATACGAAACGCATGGTTGTGGAGGCAGGCATTTGGCACGAATATGTAAGGAATGAAGGAGGGGGATTCTTTTGGAAGTGTTAGGAAATGAGTTTTCTCCACAGAGAGACAGGGAGATTGATAGCTATGGAGATTTCCTCTGGTCTTACTTTTATTGAGATTTTAACTTGTAAACTGCTTTGCTGCCATACAAAGGGTGACCTGTCAAGATTTTAAATGAGCCAGTGAACCAGACCTCTCCCCAGCTAAGAAAGACAACGAAATAAAAAATATTTCTATGTTTCTACATCCATGTAGCCCCTCACCCATGGCAGTTAGTGCAGCCAGAATGCGTGATGGCTCTCCCCCTTTCCTCACAGCATGCTTGAGTATAAAAAATTACATCAAACTAAAACCTCACTGTGCTGAAACAATTTCTTTGGGCAGAGCTGCCAATCCTCTTGTCAGGGTTGCAGCATAGCTGCAAACACTGTTTCCAACCACCTGCACCCCACCAGACACAGGCAAAGTCTTTTGGGATAGATGGCAAGAGGCCAGCATACAGCTGCACAGCTGGAAGCAGACTCTCTCCCAGCAGTGTCACTTAGAGAGCACAGCTCCCACAGATCCTGGACCATTGCTTCACCTGCACTCCTCACATATTGCTGCAGCTAATTTCCACCCAGTAAGAGATGCCAATTTAAAGCCACCATTGTCTCCTATTACAATAAGGGAACAGCAAAAATAGCCGATTTAAAAAAAAAAAATCTATACTAATAATAAAAATGTAAATGCTACCGTCAACAAAAAGGTAAATCAAAGCCTACAGGTCGTGCCTCTTGACACAGCAGGACACGAAGTCATTCAGAAATGGCTTCCACACACTGCTCCTTCTAAGACAGTTGAATGACTAAACGCCTCTAACCATACCAAACATTTCTACAGAAGTGACTAGACTAACTCAGATGAGGACCCCAACAACCCTTAACCACTCTCCCATCTCTCTCCACAAATGCTTCATAGAGGACAGTGCAGCAGCATTCCTTTTTATTTTATTTTTTAAATTTATTTGATTTTAATAAGCAAGCATAAGGAAATATACAGAAATAAACAAAAAGGATAGATTCGGTATAGGGTAATCCAAAACAATATACAGCCCACATCTATGGGAGATTAATAAGGATAAAAACAAAATAAGCAATTGAAGGAAAACCTCCACAAACTTTGAGCCTTATTCCAATAACTCCCTAAATCCCCCATCATTAGCCAGGCTTCTCCCTTTCAGACAGAAAGGTCTCCAAATGTAGGGACTCTACAAAAATAAACCTTATTCACTGAAGTGTTATACACTTACAGGGGAACCTCAGAAAAAAGGATGCCCCAAGAGCTAACACCCTTGGCCTGAGGGACAAAAAGGCCCACCTGCACAACTGTGTTGCCCTTGATACATCCTGAAACAATTGTACTTTTAGCTCCACAAAATAAAGAATCTTTATGATTAATCTAACTCCTAAAGACTAAGGCCTTATCCTGCTCAGAAATGAAGGGAACCACCAAGGTAGCCCTTTTTAAAATGGTATCCTGAGAATCCTCAAGGAATTGAGTAAGATTAAAATCAGGCTGTGGTTGCAACACATCAAACACGCCAGAGGAATCTTCAGATACCTTTCTAACTAAAAGATAAAATCTTTTAGAAAACGTTAACAGTATCTGCATTTGAAAGTAACAGAGCCTCCTTAAGATATCTATGGAGTAATGTTTCAGGTGGAAATAAGTGAATAATTGGAAAATTAAGAAAGCGAATATTTTTTGACATCAGGGAATTTTCAAATAACTCAAGCTTACTATGCATTACCAAACGATCCTTAATTGATGAGGCACTTATCACCTGTAGGGAAACACTGAGAATCACATTTCTGCATCTGATTAACAAACGATTCCACACACTTCTCGACTCCTAAGTTTCCTGTGTAAAATTGTAAAACTGGGAGACTGTGGTCACCAGGGTAGTCTGTCTGTGTCACCACTTGCCAGATATCCGCCAAGGAAACCTGGAAATCCAGTATTTACTTGCGATCAATCTGGGGTGGAGTCCGAGTAACCGGTACTAGAGGTATCGATGATGGGACGGGAGTACTCTGGACCGGCAGATCACTTGCAGTCAAGTCGGGTGGAGTTGTCATTGATGAAGGTGGAGGCAAAGTGCACTCGGGAGACTTAGACACTCCTGCCAGGGACAGCAGAGGTGTAACAGTACCTGTGGGGGAAGAGACACAGCTTACCCAATCTTCACGTGCCTTTACATGAGGCTGATCATGTCTTTTGCTTGGGGTAAGACCTCCTTTATCCTTTTACCCATAGATACAGGTAAGCAGCAAAACCGGTGATCGACTCAGGTGCTCCTAAGGGGCCTATTCAGCCCTTATGACATGCCCCTTAGGGCATGGCCACGCATCTAGCAGAGGTTGAGTTTTTTTTTAAAGACCCTGCTGTTGACAGGGGCAGTCCTCTCCACAGCGTGCTCACCACTGAAGCTCCCATGCTGCACAGCTGGCTCAGTTCAACTCTCCCATCATCAGCATTTCTACAGCAGAAAGTCATTCCTACTAGGATTCCCCTATCCCTCCCACCCACAATGCCTCTAAATCTCCTTCCCTCAGTCATTCTCGTGGTGTCTTCCCTCCCCAAATGCTCATCCTGTATAAACTGGTTATTGGTTGCCTCTCTAAGCCTCCCTTCTGAGGATGGTGATTATTCCCCACAAAGTGTACCTTGCTCTCATTATTGGGATCTCCGTGTTCAGAATAATCACCCTCATCCAGAAGAAGCATTTAAAAGGACCCTATGAAGGGCTGTTCTTACCCAAGGTTTTTGCAAAAGATCTCTAAGGCACTCACCTTTAGCAAATCATAACCCCTAAGCATCAAGAGGCACTTGTAGTTTATTCTAAAATGTACTGCAGGACTTTAGGAGTAAATTGTGCCACCAGTGCATGAAAGCCTACAAGATCTCCAAACTTCCATCTAGAAAATTCTGTCTTCAATCCATCCTACTTCCAGACACCTTGAATTTTACTACAAGGTTCCATCTGTGCCACAGTTGCCCCACCAGTCACAAGCTGCCCTTAAGAGTCAAGACCTGCTAAAGCAAAAGTGCCTTACCTGCTTGGCAAAGAGCAAGAGACTCTAGATGCCCTTAACATTGTGGCTCGTTGTCTACAAATCCTGCATTATCACACTTCCATAGGTGGGAAGACAAGGGGTTGGTGTATATTGGACAGATGTTCACTGCCCAGGGGAGTCTGAGATCCTTTACAGTGTTTAAACAGGAATATGCACTAGATGAGAGAGATTGGTATGGCTATCTTCAAATAGTGCACTTCTTAGGAGGATTGAGGAGTAAAGTAGACTTGAATGCTGAGGAACAATCATTTTAAAAGTTATACAGAAGGGGACCTTGGGGTAAAGGGCTGATATCTTTGGTGTACAGAAGTTTGCTGATCAAGGAGGTGCAGGTTACATATCGAGGGGCATGGGATCGGGACCTAGGAGGGGAATGGGATCAGGAGTGTTGCACCAGGATAATCGTGCCCACATGGGTGACCTCTGTATTGGCTGCGATACAGGAACACTCATATAAGATGTTATATCGTATGTACCTTACACTAGTTGGATTAGTAAAATGAGTAAGCGGGGAGATGCAGAGTGTTGGCGAAGATGTGGAGGGAGGGAAAGGGGACTATATACATATGTGGTGATCTATGGTCTTGGGTAAAGAGGATTTTGAGCGATATGGTGGGCAGGACAGGTGATATTGGTCCAAAGGAAGTAGTATTGAATGAGTGGGAAGGGGGAATAGAGTCAGATCTGGGTTATCTGGTAAGAATGATAGTGCTGGGGGTGCATATGAATATTGCTAAAGGGTGAAAGGATGTAAAAGTGCCAGAGCCTACAGCAGTTATGCAACGTTTAGAGCATGTCCATAGGATGTGCGAAGTAAAGGCCTACCAACAGCATAACATAGAACGCTTCCATAGAAGGTGGCGGTCATACATACAATGGATCAACATATTACAGGGAAGGGGAGATAAGGGGGACATTTAAGAGATATATAAGGGGGACTATGAGACCTGGAAGGGGAGGGAGGGGGTATACATATACATTCAGGTATACATATAGAAATAGATACATGTCGAGTGTATATTTAAGAATAAATCAATAAAATTCCTCGGGGGGAAAAAGTCAACATTAAAAGAGCAAAGGATGAGGAGACAGGTTGCATATAGATAGAGAATGTTTATTAATGGATAAATAATACAGCATGCAATATGCAATAAGATTGTTTTTCTATGTATAGATAGTAATGCACCAGCTGTTTTTGTAACCTTGTACTAATGACATATGAAAAGGCAGATGTAATGGAAAGATTGGTGAAAAAAGTTTATTAACAACAAAAAACAGAAAGGGAAAAGAATGGATGGTTAATGGTAATTGGTATTACAGCAGGGGTCTCAAACTCAAATTGCTTTGAGGGCCAAATGAGGACTTGTAGAGTAACCCGGGGGCCGCACAAGATGCAGGCCTCATTTGCATAATGGCATCATTTGCATAAGGGCATCATTTGCATAAATATTTGCATATACACTAACTTTTAGTAAACATGCAGAACATACACCATCACCAAACAAGGAATCACAATTTAGAAACAGGAAGACAATTAAACTGGGAACCCCAAAAGCCAAACTTAGAATGTACAACACTGTAGAAATAAAACTATAAATTGATTTCCTCTTGTATGTAAGGGAACAATCATGGAGAATGGGCCCCTGGGCCTGTGTCCACTCCCATATCTTTTCTGGTCACATGGAGGGGGATGCTCTCACCTTTGTGGCTCGAATCTCTGGCCCTGTGTTCATTCTCTGCTTGAAAACCCTAAGGAGGGGATTTCCTAGCTCTCTGTTCTCTCTGTTCCTGATGTCTGGAGAGAGAAATCTTTTGGTTCTGTGCAGTTTCTCTCCTTCAAGGTCCTGGGGGGAGGATTCTTCTGCCCCATGTTCCTTCTCTGCTTATGTTGATCCTATACTCACGATCTTCCTTTTATGCTGTTCAAAGGGTGGCATCCAGCTTTATGCTCGCTTTATTCTTCTGTGAGGAGAGGATCTCTGGTTCCTTCATTCATCCTGTCTCTTTTTGGGTCCCAGGGAAGGGATCCCTGGCCCTGTGTTACTACATTCTCTGTTTCTGGGATTTGGGAATGACATCTCTGGCTAGTTGCTTGCTTTTTCTCTACTTCAGGAGCAATGGGAGAGGATCCCCAAGTCTTGCACTGATGATATGACCAAAGAGCTCATGTGCACTCTGGCCATTTTTACACCAGCTGTTGCACAAGCCTTTTATTTTGATGTTTATAGACTCTCCTACCTTTTTTCTTAAAACTGTGTTTTTCTTTTATTTTCCAAAATGATGAGCTCACTATTAGTTGCATGAACAGACAGATGGGTCTATGAACCAATGGCAAACTCACACAGACAACATAGTCAGCCACAGAGAAATTTGAGTAGTGTCAGTTTTTCACCCGGGACTATTATTTTTTTAAAACATAGCCACTATTGGCAGCAGTCAGTCCCTGATCCCAATGCCAACAGTATTAAGCGTCCCGCGGCCCCTCTGCCTGCTCTGAGTCCTCTCCTCCCTGCAGCATCAGCTCAAAAAGTGGCGGCTTTCAGAGCCGCGAAGAGAGAGAGTTTCTCTCGCGCGGTTCTGAAGAGCAGCGAGTCTTCAGAACCGCGCGAGAGAAACTCTCTCTCTTCGCGGCTCTGAAAGCCGCCACTTTTTGAGCTGATGCTGCAGGGAGGAGAGGACTCAGAGCAGGCAGAGGGGCCGCGGGACGCCTAATACTGCGGCGGCAAGTTTGGATTTATTTTTTTTTTTTAGACACCGGTAAGTGCTTCGCGGGCCGCACAAGATGCTCTCGCGGGCCGCATGCGGCCCGCGGGCCGCGTGTTTGAGACCCCTGTATTACAGTATATGAGGAGAAATCTAAGATTAATAGTTCAAACTAAAGTTAATGGAATAAAAGATAGGAAACAGATGAGTATAGATATAATGTATGTTAGGGATAAGTAATGATGATAAAGAATAATGTTAACATAGAGAATAGTATTCAATAAACATGATTTTTTCCTTATATAAGGGATAAGATGTAACCAGTTGGACTATGTATATTTGTATATCTCCAGGAACAAGCAGGAATGAGTCTTCACATATTGGTATGTCGGTACCGACAGAGCCTGCGCGGGAACGCTTCCCAGCGTCCAATCAGAAAGCTTTTGGAAGCATCCCACCACGCCGGCGTGCTGCCTTCCCGCCTTTCCCAACTGCCTCTCCTCAGTTTTCGTTTTTCCGCGGAGCCGGCAGGACGTCCTCCTGTCACCGCAGAAAATTCTTCTTTTAATCCTTAGTTTTCTTGTCACGGTTGTCTCCCCGATGCCACCGGTACCGCCGGTGTTTCTTTCTCTTTTCTTGTAAAATTTTTTCCTTTTAGGGAATATTTTTTCTTCTCAGTGTCTTACGGTTTTTCAGGCCTTCCAGGCCTCTCCATGTCCTTCATGGTACCGCCAGCCACTTTCTCCAAGAAATGTTCAAACTGTGGTGGTACAACTTTATTTTTAGACTCCCATAATTGGTGTCTAAACTGTTTGGGTCCTGACCTTTTTCCTCCGGAGCCCTCGGGCAACAGTATTGTGAGAAGAGGTTTTCAACATCGAGTTTCCCTCGATATGAGGTTCCCTTCCAACTTCAGGGCACCGACCATTTCTTCTTCTACACAGGATCAGGTAACCCACAAACAGTCTGTTAAGACTAGCCATTCCTCGAGTGGTAGGTCTCATGCACAGCATGTAGACGGCTCCGGCCTTGCCCTCGAGGGCCCATTGGCTTCAAAACCCCGGCGGGAGACTTCGGCCTCCAAAGCCTATTTGGGGTTTCAGGTTGTTCCTGGGGTTCACCCCCCACAGAACATTCCTGAGCCGTGTCCGGTGGTGGCATCCGCTTCGAGCGGTACCGATACCCCGGCATCGGCACGGGTGTTGGACGAAACACTCCTCACCAGGGATCGTCATCTGCCATCCTTGGTACCTACAGGACCGGTGTATACGTTCCAGACTGACTTTCCACTATCGATACTGACACCGATACTACCTCCAACGTCGGTACCCTCCAGACATGCATCGATAAACTCGCTTCCTTCGATGCCGAGTCTGGAATCGATCTCCAGTCTGGAGGACAGGGTACCAACTCGCCTTGGTACCGGCTCCTGTCGGTACCGAAGGCTCGGTTCGGATCCACAACTCTCGGTTCCTCCAATGCCGTTTGGATTGCCACCGGCTGGGTTTCATCCATCGGTATCAGACACGGTACCGAAGTCGGTACCGATGTCTACATTATCCTCAATGCCGAGTTTGGAATCAATCTCTAGTCTGGAAGATGCGGTTCCGACACGCCTTGGTACCGTGACCTGTTGATACCAGAGGCTCAGTGCCGAGAGTGACTGCTGAAAGTTTTCGGTTACCTCGGTACCGATTGAGCTGTCACCGATGGCTGTTCCGATGTCTGTGTCTGGTTCGGTTCCAACATCGGTACCGGTATCCTCTGTAGCATCGTGGCCAGCTCCTTCCAACAGGATCGCTCCCTTCTATACCAAGTTTGGAGTCGATACCTGGCATGGACGATGTGCTACTGACTGTCGCTGGTCCTGACCTCCAGTACCAGCGTCCATCCGTTAAGGATTCCATATTGCACCGTGCAGATACATCCTTCGGTGCCCAGGCTAGTTCCTCAGATCTAACCTGTCCAAGGGAGGTTCTCTTTGGAGATCCTTCTTTTCAGAGTTTCCTCTGGGATATGGCAAGATCACTTGCCATCTCTATCCCTGGACATGATCCTACACAAGGCTCTGTTTCTACCGAAGCAAAGGAAAACATAATGCTTCCTTTGCATCATTCCTTGCAGGATCTTCTTCTAGGAATGTGGGAAGCACCTTTAAGGGTACCCCCACCTTCCAGGGCAACTGATCTCCTATATCAGGGTTTCAGAAGACTCAACTTCCTCATCATTCCATTGTAGTGGAATCAGCAGTGAGGCGGGTGAAGAGTAAGAAAAAGCACTCTTCTTATCCGCCAGGTCGTGAGTCTAAGACACTAGATGCCTTTGGACGTCAAACCTTCCAGACATCCATGCTTTCAGCAAGAATTCTCTCTCATATTTTTTATATGAGGAGGTCACAAAGAAATTGCATCTTTTGACTCCCTTTCTTTCAGAACCCAAGACTGCAGACTATTCCTCACTGCTTAGTCATATTCAAAATATCTCTTGGTTTCTTACTCGTGCTTCCCTAGACTCATTTGAGTCTGTTAGCAGGACTTCTGCTATAGCTATAGGGGCACGACGTAGAGCCTGGCTCCAAGCTTCAGACTTAGACAAATGGGCACAAGAAAGACTGGGTAATACTCCTTGCACTGGAGAAAATCTCTTCAATAAGGAGTCTTTACGTCAGGTTACTCAGTGGTTCACTGACTGGCCTGTTTCTAAGGGCTGTCCTACGCCCTCTTCTTTCCCAGTAGGTAGGAAATGTCCTACCAAACTTTCTTCCCCTAGGGGGAGAAGGTTTTATTCATCTTCTGCCCATCACACAGATGTTCCCAAACAGGGGAAACATCGCCCTGGTCTGAAGAATCCAAACTCTCACCAGGCTCACCAAACCCAGCATCTGCAGGGTTTCTGATTAATCACATATTTTTTGTGTCTCTTGGGGTTTAGAGCCTGCAGTTGGCTTCTTCTCAGTAGAAGCCTTCCACTGCTTCATTCTAAACTCTAATCAAAATACAAAACCCAGCAAAAAACGGTATTCCAGCAAAATAATCTTGTACAGCATTGCCAGGACTTCCATCATGATTTTGATCAATTGCGCTGGACTTTGATAGATTATGTCCCTTTGGATCCTAGGGGTGGAGATGGTCAACTCCGTCTTCGCAGGCTTGAACATCGTTGGATTTATAAATTGCAGACTATCTCCCCTAATGGATTAAATCGAGAAATTGAATGGTTGGACTTTTGATTGGTTCCTTGGCCGTAGTCATAGGGGATCCTGTGATGAGTGTGGTTTCCCTAGGTACTATTGGTCCTCTTTATATGGGCGTTCCTATAATTGGCCTCTTTTTGAATGGATATCCCTGACATCACCGGCCATTACCTTGGCGTTTTCTGTCAGTTTGGCTGAAAGGATGGCCGCACTTTCCTACATCGTGGGCACTTGATACAGAGGCTTCAGCTTCGAAACGTGCACGTCGTGTGTGATCGATCAGCTAAGTGTGGTTTTTGTAATGTTTGCAACTTAAGGAACGTAATAAAATAGCTTTGAACAAAAAGCTATCAAAAGGGGCATGTACTGCGTGGGAGTAAGTGGATTCTCCTCTTCCTCTTGCGGTTTATGCCCGACAAAAATCAAGTTGGTTTTGTCTTTGGGGATTAAGGTATTCTTTACTATTTAGATCATTCTAAACTCTAGGCATGGATCTCCAGGAACAAGCAGGAATGAGTCTTCACATATGGGTATCGTCGGTACCGACGGAGCCTGCGTGGGAACGCTCCCCGGCGTCCAAAAGGAAAGCTTTTGGGAGCATCCCACAGCGCCTGCGCGCTGCCTTCCCGCCTTTCCTAACCGCCTCTCTCCAGTTCGAGTTTTAAAGCTGAGACAAAGAGAGAGAAAGGAAAGGAAAGATGGAGAGATACAACTCCTAGGGGAGGTGGGTGGGTTGTGAAGACTTATTTCTGCTGTTCCCAGAGATCACCTGTTACAGGTAAGTAACTGTGCTATCTCTTTTCACAAGACATCCATTTTTCTCTGTTATACGAGCTCTTAGGATGTTCATGCCTATAGGTCACAGCTTCTCCTCTTCTTCCTGCTAGGGAAAGAGGTTTAACAACTATCAAACGATAGTTTTCTGTACCAGCATGAATTTTTCCTTGTAAGTCTCCATTCAGCTCCATCTTCTCTACCCTCTTATCAAGCATTTCCCCTGTAAGAGTGGTATTATTACACTGGAGGGCTTCTCTTCAGCCCTTCTAGTTTTGTCACTATTCCAGTGTGGAGTTTTCCTCTCTGAGTTAACTCCTTCTTCTTTTTTGCTTGGGGCAGCTTTCAGACAGGTCCAGAGTTTTCTTACTCCTGTTCTGTCCTTTCTGTTTTTTAACAGGAAGTTTCTTTCTGATGTCTTACTAGCAGCTGCCCATGCAGGAGCCCTAGTGATTGGACCACTGGTTCTTCCCCACAAGCATCCAGAGTTGTCCTCCACTATATTCTTTCTGGCCTTAGTAGTGACTCCAAGACGGTGCATTCATCTTTCTTGGCAAATCTTATCACTACAGGCTTCTCAGATTGTTTTCTATTCTTGCCATCTCCAGTTCCCTTGGGTTTGGCAGCATAGTCGAACTAGGTGCTGGGCAGCCAGTTCTATCTCCTAATTCTCCTGCATTATGCTCTCTGCAATCTTACAGAGAAGCTTTCCACTATGGGCCCTTGCTAGAGAGCATTAGGATTTCCTCAAACAGCTGTCCTCGATGGTTGGAAAAGGCTCCCTCAGTCATGCCCCTCATGACTGGAAGGGTTCTTCCTACCCTACTATCTCCTTTCTAAAGCAAAGGACATGGGCCTTCTCTTACGTGAAAGCTTAAAGAGTTGTTCAATTCCCTTGTTTGGTCCTCAGGATTCCCACCGGGAATATGCTCTTTCCTTGCAGCTTGTCCTCATGGTATGCTAATCCTTCATGGACAGCACATATTTAGCTAAAGAACGCATGATACCCTTTGCCCCTCAAGTAGGTCAACATGGTATCTCATTCCTATGCGTCTTCTGTCCATTTACCATGCCAGAGTTCTGAGGGACTCTGGACTTGCTGCCTGCAGACTGATATTATCCTCTGCTTTTCACGTAACCATCCTGGTTATTTCACTGGCTAGCATTCTTGCAGTAATCTAGTCTGTTCATTGTCAGGGAGATTTTTCCCCTGACTCCTTCCATCATAACCAGGGGGAATAGATTCTCTATATATCTTCTCAAGTAGGTTCCACCTTCTTCTTATTAGATGAATCTTTCCTCTTCACATCTCCTATGTGAATATACTTTCTATAGGCATATCTCTGTCTGCTTAATTGCAGACACTTATATATAGGCCTATATATTCATATCTATATCTATATCTATATATCTAGATCTAGATAGATATCTATATCTATATCTATATATCTAGATCTAGATAGATATCTATATCTATCTATATCTATATCTATATCTAGATCTAGATAGATATCTATATATAGATATATATGTCTGTCATTTGTGTGTTGTTTTAGGTAGATATGTATTTACATACTTATCTATCGGACTGTCTATGCTCATATAGATATATATATCTCTATATGATTCTGACAGTTGGGCTCTAGCCATACCATGCTGTTCCAGCATGTTTGGGGTGCTACACACACCACCATTCCAGTAGTAGTTAACAACTTTTCTACCATAACCTTAAAGGTTAGGTACCCATGAAGCTCTCCATGTTCCAGTATCTTTCCTACCTGACATCAGTTAGGAAAGGCATTGCAGATCTTCAGTCATTCTGAGGCTAACGCCTCGGGCATCTGTCCTTTCTTTTGGGATATAAGGGTTTTCCATACCCCTTCTTCCCACAAGGATTAGGCCTGTTTGTCCAAATCAGTCAGCCTTTTCCTCTTTTTGCTCCTATCAGTGAGTCACTCTGTAGCCAAAAGAGTTTGGGCTTTTTTCATAAAGCCTTCCGCTGACGGCTTACAGTTTTGGTACTACCCCAGTTTACCCCTGGGGTTACCTCTTACCTTTCAGAATTCCTGACCTCCATTATGTTTTCCTACAGGTTTATTACCTCTACTTTTGCAGTGAGGTCCTTGAGGTTCCTCTACTGGATCCCCAGTAGATCCCATGAACCTCCATACTTTTGTACAATCCTGTTAGGGGAGGTCCATATTGCAATATTTCATTTTCAATATATTTGATGATTATTGTCATCCACACAGGGACTTCTCATCTGCAGTCCTATGTGAGGTTAGCTGTCTTTTACAGCAGCTTTTTGTTTCAACTCCTTCCCACCATCCTTGGATGCCTGGCCATATGAGGTGTAGCATGTTCCAATCCATAACATGCTGGGACTCCAGGCATCTTAGTTTGGGAGTCCCCATATGTGAAGACTCATTCCTGCTTGTTCCTGGAGATAGCACAGTTACTTACCTGTAACAGGTGATCTCTGGGAACAGCAGGAATAAGTCTTCAGAACCCTCCCACCTCCCCTAGGAGTTGTATCTCTGTATCTATCTTTCCTTTCCTCTCTCTCTCTTTGTCTCAGCTTTAAAACTTAACTGAGGAGAGGCAGTTGGGAAAGGCGGGAAGGCAGCACGCAGGCGTGGTGGGATGCTGGGAAATGTTCCCGTGCAGGCTCCGTCGGTACCGACGTACCCATATGTGTAGACTTATTCCTGCTGTTCCCAGAGATCACCTGTTACAGGTAAGTAACTGTGCTATATGACACATGTATAGGTTTGTACCTTGGAAATTTTGGCTAATAAAAAATTTAAATAAAAAAAAAGAAACTGCAATACTCTTTGCCCATAGCCACAGAATAGGGAAAGAGCCTTAGTAATTCAGTTTGCAAAGAGCTATGACTAATCTTGGAGGGGATTCCCTCTACCCACTCAAAACTACTTTGGGGACAGTGTTGATAGGGATCTCAGCTGCTAGTTCCTAAGTTTTGGGCTGGCTCCTAGAACATGGAGCATTAGCAGTGCAATGTAGCCAGAACAGAAGAGGAAAGGGTAGTAATGGAACCTGGCAGCAAAAATGAGAATAGGCAGGACCAAAACTAGAAAAATGAGTTGGGGCAGGAAGAAGAAAAGCTGGGGGATCCTACATTGGTCTGACCCACTATGGCAGTTTCTAAGGTCATAAAGCCCAGTGTCCTGTTATCAGTGGTAGCCAGTCATGGTCATAAGTACCTGACATTTCCCAAAAATAACCAGTACCATGCTCCCTTATCCCACGGAACTAAAGCAGTGGTTTTCTCCTGATCTAACTTTAAAATGGTCTATGGTCTTGTCCTCAAGGAATGCGAGACGCATGGCAGCTTCAATGGCTCATCTACACTCTGTGTCTATCGACGACATCTTTCGAGCAGCCACTGGGCCTCGGTTCATAACTTCACAGCCCATTACTGCTTGGACAAGGACTCCCGCCAGGATGCCTTGTTTGGTCAGGCTGTTCTCCAACACCTGTTCCATACTTAATCAACTCCTACCCACCATCCCTGGTAGGATGCCAGAGATCCATTGGGGGACGTGGAGCCCTTCTCAGGGACACACAACTTCTGGGGTCTCTGCCTGGCATCTAAAGCTAAGGAGTCCCCATATGTGATGACTACATTCCTGCTTGTTCCTGGAGATAGCATAGTTAATCACCTGTAACAGGTGATCTCCAGGAACAGCAGGATTTTAGTCCTCACAACCCACCCACCTCCCCTAGGAGTTGTATCTTTCTATCTGTCTGTTTCCCTTTTCCTCTCTCTCTTTGTCTCAGCTTTAAAACTCAGGTGGAGAGAGGCAGTTGGGAAAGGCGAGAGGCAGCACGCAGGCGCTGTGGGATGCTACCAAAAGCTTTCTAATTGGACGCTGGTGAGCGTTCCTGCGCAGGCTCTGTCGGTACTGATGATGCGCATATGTGAGGACTAAATTCCTGCTGTTCCTGGAGATCATCTGTTACAGGTGAGTAACTATGCTTTTCTCATTTTAATTTTAAATGGGTTACATTGTAGCTTCATCGCATGTCCCCTAGTCTTTCTACTTTTTGATGGCGTAAACAACCAATCTACATTTATGTGATCTCCAGGAAGAAGCAGGAATGAGTCTTCACATATGGGTACGTCGGTATCGACGTAGTCCGCGTGGGAACGCTTCCCAGCATCCAATCAGAAAGCTTTCGGAAGCATCCCAACACGCCTGCGTGCTGCCTTCCCGCCTTCCCAACTGCCTCTCCTCAGTTTTCGTTTTTCTGTGGAGCCGGCAGGACGTCCTCCTGTCACCGCAGAAAATTCTTCTTTTATTTTTTAGTGTTCTTGTGGTCGCGGCTGCCTTCCCCGACGCTACCGGTACCGCCGGTGTTTCTTTTTTCTTTTCTGTAAAGTTTTTCCTTTTTAAGGAATATTTTTCTTCCTTAGTGTCTCACGGTTTCTCAGGCCTTCTAGGCCTCTCCATTTCCTTCATGGAACCGCCAGCCACTTTCCCCAAGAAATGTACAAACTGTGGCGGTACAACTTTATTTTTAGACACTCACAATTGGTGTCTAACCTGCTTGGGTCCTGACCATTTTCATCCGGAGCCCTCGGGCAATAGTATTGTGAGAAGAAGTTTTCAACATCGCGTCCTTGACACGCGGTCCCCCTCCAACTTCAGGGCACCGACCATATCTTCTTCTCCACAGGATCATCGAACCCAAAAACAGTCTGTTAAAACTAGCCAGTCCTCGAGCGGCAGTTCTCATGCACAGCATAGAGATGCCTCTGGCCATGTCCTCGAGAATCCACTGGTTTCAAAACCCCAGTGGGAGTCTTCGGCCTCCAAAGCCTGTGTGGGGTTTCAGGTTGTTCCTGAGGTTCACCCCTCACAAAACATACCTGAGCCATGCCTGGTGGTGGCATCCGCTTCGAGCGGTACCAATACCCCGGCATCGGCACTGGTGTTGGATGAAACATTCCTCACCAAGGATCGTCGTCTGGCGTCCTCGGTACCTGCGGGCCCGGTGAATATGCTCCAGACCGACTTTCCAGTATCGGTACCGACACCGATACTAGTACCGACATCGGTACCCTCCAGACGTGCATCGATAGACTCGCTTCCTTCGATGCCGAGTCTGGAATCGATCTCCAGTCTGGAGGACTGGGTACCGACTCCCGTCGGTACCGAAGGCTCGGTTCTGATACTTCGGATCCGCAGCTCTTGGATCCTCTGATACCGTTAGAGTTGCCACTGG
This sequence comes from Ichthyophis bannanicus, assembly GCA_033557465.1. Lineage (NCBI taxonomy): Eukaryota > Metazoa > Chordata > Amphibia > Gymnophiona > Ichthyophiidae > Ichthyophis > Ichthyophis bannanicus. The sequence continues at coordinate 143,294,151 of CM066041.1, forward strand.
CTGGCCTTCATCCACCGGTATCAGATACGGTACCGAAGTCTGTACCGATATCCACATTATCATTGCTGTCGGTACCTTCCATGCTTCTCTCGTCAGGCTCGCTTCCCTCGATGCCGAGTTTGGAATCGATCCCTAGCATGGACGATCTGTTACCGACTGTCGCTGGTCCTGATCTACAGTACCAGCGACCATCATCTAGGGATCCCATACTGCACCATTCAGGATCTTCTATTCCTATATACTTAGATAGATCCCTCGGTGCCAAAGCTAGTTCTTCATCAGATCTAGCCTATCCAAGGGAAGTTCTCTCTGGGGATCCTTCTTTCCAGACTTTCCTCTTGGATATGGCAAAATCACTTGCCATTCCTATTCCTGGACAAGATCCTACACATGGGAATACAGAATACCTCTCTGTTCCTAGCAAAGCAAAGGAGAACATAATGCTTCCTTTGCATCATTCTTTGCAGGATCTCCTTCTACGAATGTGGGAAGCTCCTTTAAAGGTACCCCCACCTTCCAGAGCAGCTGATCTTCTATATCAGGTGCCCCCCTCTCCAGGGTTTCAAAAGACTCAATTTCCTCATCATTCCATTGTGGTAGAATCAGCAATGAGGCGAGTGAAGAGTAATAAAAAGCACTTTTCTTGTCCGCCAGGTCGTGAGTCTAAGACACTAGATGCCTTTGGACGTCAAACCTTCCAGACATCCATGCTTTCAGCAAGAATTCTCTCATATATTTTTTATATGGGTCTATCTCTTGAGGAGGTCACAAAGCAATTACATCTTTTGACTCCTTTTCTTCAAGAGCCCAGGTGTACAGACTATTCCTCACTGGTTAGTCATACTCAAAATATCTCTAGGTTTCTTATTCATGCTACCCTAGACTCCTTTGAGTCTGTTAGCAGGACTTCTGCTATAGCTATAGGGGCACGACGTAGAGCCTGGCTTCAAGCTTCAGACTTGGACAAATGGGCACAAGAAAGACTGGGGAATACCCCTTGCACTGGAGAAAATCTCTTCAACAAGGAGTCTTTACTTCAGGTTACTCAGTTATCCACTGACTTTACTTTTTCCAGAGGCTGTTCTACGCCGCCACCTTTCCCAGTAGGTAGGAAATGTCCTACCAAACTTTCTTCCCCTAGGGGGAGAAGATTTTACCCATCATCTGCCCATCATACAGATGTTCCCAAACAGGGGAAACATCGCCCTAGTCTGAAGAATCCACAACCTCAACAGGGTCAACAAACCCAGCAGTCGCAGGGTTTCAAATAGATCATTGTCCCTCTTGGTTGGGGGTTAGGGTGGCAGTCTGCTTCTTTTCACTTGAAGAATCTGCACTAATTTTTATCCTAACCTACCTAGATATCTCTTCATGAGACATCTTTCCTCTAACTCTAAGAGTCTTTATGATGATCATGCCCATCATTAACACATTTTCCTCTTTCTCTTGGAGGAAAGAGAGGTAGCAACTATCAACAGACAGTTGTTTCCCTGTACTGGCATGTATCATCTCATCTATCCAAGACCTCCTCCATAGTCGGTCTCTTGCAACTCTCTCTTACCGCCCTCTTACTACAACATTTGTTTTGTAAGAGTGGCTCTTTAAACGGGTAAGCTCCTATGGTCCTCTACCTCTTCTACCGGGGGATTCTCTCTTCTGGAGTTGTCTCCCCCCCTTGTTACCTTAGAGCAGCTCATCAGACCATAGGGACTCCTATCATGTCTGTTGTTTCTTTTTCCCAGTCTAAAAAGGAGCAGGGAAAAGAACTTTTCAATGCTGCTCTGGTAGTTGCTGCAGATACAGCAATTCCTAGTGGTTAAGCCACTGGTTTTGTTTCACTACAGAACCAGGGATTCCCCTCCACTAGCAATACTCTTCGCCTCAGTGCTAAGTACCAAACAGGTTATCAACCTCGTTTGGGAAACCCTATTATCACAGTCTGGTTGGTTAACTTCTATTCTTTGCCCCCTTGTCCTTGCAGAATAGCTGGTTACCTGCTGGCTTTTCACAGCCAGTTTTTTCTTCTAACCAACCTGCAGCATGCTCTCTGCATCTCTACACTGTAGCTTTGTACTATGGGCCCTTGCTAGAGAGCATTAGTATCTTGCCTAGCAGATAACCCCAGATGGTTAGGGGGGGGGGGGGAATCCCAGTCATGTTCATGTCTGGCAGGTATTCCCTACCCTTACCATCTCATTTTAAATCTCTTTTGAGGCATACGCCTCAGGCCTTTCATTACATGAAAAACTTAAGGAGGGCCAAATCCCTAGCTTGGCCCATATCTCCTTGGGTCTTCTCGTCAGAGGTAAATTTCTTCAATGGCAGCTAGAGGACACCTAATACCCATCTTGCCCTCATAGGCGGGTCACTAGGATATCTTCCTCCAGAGGCGTCCTCTCTCCATTCTCCATACTGCAATTCTGGAGATACCTGGACTTCCTGTCTGCAGACTGAAGTTATCCTCTGCCATTTTCACATAGGCCATTCTGGTTATTCAAGAGCTCAAATTCTGCAGGGAATTCAGACTTCTTCTTGTCAGGGAGACCTCTCCTCTGACTCTGCCAGTCATGACCAGGAAAAGAGGATTCTCTATGTATCTATTCAAGCAGGTATCAACCTTCTTGCTGTCAGATAAATCTTTCTCTCTCCCTATATCCCTAGGGGGGATGAGGTTTTATGGACATCTCTCCATCCTTATACCTGGAGACATGTGTCTATATGCCTGCCTATTCATATAGGTATATATAGATATATATATAGATACATATATATTCTTATCTATATCTATCGGTGTGTCTTCTGCCCATACATATCTCTTATAGTTATATGCCTATATACCCTCTAGGTGTATATATTTTAAATATATATATATATATATATATAGATATAGATATATAGATATAGATATAGATATAGATATATTGTTAGATAAGTAGATGGATACAGATCTATCTGTCTGTCAGGTTCAGATATCCCTACATTCCTATATAAGCCTGACAGATGGGCACTACCTCTATCAATGCTGTGCCAGCATTCTTAGAGGGCTACTGCTATAACCACTTCCTGTGGTAATTAACAACTTTTTTCCTACCATAACCTTTCAGGTTAGGTACCCTGAAGCTCTCCATGTACCTTTTTCTTTCCTAATTGACCATATTTAGGAAAGACATTGCGGAGCTTCAGTTGTTCTAAACTTAAGCTTTCTTTAATAGTACCTTCTGCGTCTCCGCTGAAGCTCTACCTCTTATGCTACCCCAGTTTTCCCCTGGGGCTATTTCTTACCCTGAAGGGTTCTGGCCTCCACTTGTTTTTATTCTACTTATTACCTCTACTTCTCAGTGAAGTACCCCTTGAGCACATTCACTGGCTCTCCTATCAGATCCAGATGTAGCTCAATGCACTTGTGCAATGCCAACAAGGGAGGCCCAGATTACAATCTTTCATTACTAAAAGCCCTCGATACAGGGTCTTCCCCTTTGAAGCCCTGTTCTAACCAGCTGTTCCACAGCTGCATTTCTATATTCAACTCCTACCTTCCATCCCCAGGATGCCTGAGGTCCTGAGGAATAGCATGGCTCGTTCTAGACTTGCCACAGGCTGACTCCCTCCGGGCATCTGAGCTTGAGAGTCCCCATATGTGAAGACTCATTCCTGCTTGTTCCTGGAGATAGCACAGTTACTTACCTGTAACAGGTGATCTCTGGGAACAGCAGGAATAAGTCTTCACAACCCACCCACCTCCCCTAGGAGTTGCATTTCTCTATCTCTATCTTTCCCTTCCTTGCTCTCTCTCTCTTTGTCTCAGCTTTAAAACTTAACTGAGGAGAGGCAGTTGGGAAGGCGGGAAGGCAGCACACAGGCATGTTGGGATGCTTCCAAAAGCTTTCTGATTGGACGCTGGGAAGCGTTCCTGCGCGAACTCTGTTGGTACCGACGTACCCATATGTGAAGACTTATTCCTGCTGTTCCCAGAGATCACCTGTTACAGGTAAGTAACTGTGCTTTCCGTTCCATTCATTTATTTATAGATGTCTATCATGTCTCCCCTCAGCCGTCTCTTTTCCAAGTTGAAAAGTCCTAACCTTTTTAGCCTTTCCTCATAGGGGTATCCTCCTAGCCCCATTTCCATTTTGGTCATTCTTCTCTGTATGTTTTCTTATTCCACTATATCCTTTTTAAGATACAGCAACCAGAATTAAACACAGTATTTAAGGTGACTTCGCACCATGGAATGATGCAAAGACATTATAATAATTTTTATTTTATTCTCCATTCTTTTCCTTATGACTCCTACCATTCAATATGCTTTGTTAGCTGGCGCTGCGGAAGGTTTCAATGTATTATCCATAATAACACTTAAAAGGTTTTCCTGGTTGGTGGTTCCTAATGTGAATCCTTGCATCATGTAACCATAGTTAGGGGTGTTCTTTCCTAGGCGCATACCTTTGCACTTAAACACATGAAATTTAATCTGCCGTTTGTATGTCCAGTCTTCCAGTTTATTAAGGTTCTCTTACAGTTTTTACAATTCTCTTGGGTTTTAACAATTCTGAATAATTTTGTGTCATCTGCAGATTTGATGATCTCACTCGTAATTCTCATTTGCAGATCATTTATGAATATGTTAAAAAGATATTCCGCTTTTCATATAGGGAATGAATGGTTTTGGTTTTTAAGTGCCAGCAAGTCAATGCTGACTCCTGGTGACCCAGCAACCTCTGGGTTTTCTTGGCAAAGTATGACTGGAAGTAGATTGCCGGGCCTTTTCTTCTGAGGCAATGGAGGGCAAAGTGGCTAGCTCAAAGTCACAAGGAGTGCCAGTGAGAATTGAACCCTGGTTGCTTGGGTATGAGGCTGTTGCTCTAACCACTAGGTTACTTCCCCACTCACGTACCTTGACTATTCTCCAATCTTCAGGTGGTAACATATGATTTTAATGATAGTTTACAGATTACTAATAGTAGGTCTGCAATCTTATGTCAGTTCTCTATCCTTCAATCGGTCCACTCACTACCGCCACCACACATAAGTGCAGCATAAAGTTACTTTTATTCAGGAAAAAGCAAATCAGAATACATTTCTCCAACAGTATGAAACATCAAAAATTTGCACAAGATCATTTGAGTAAAGCGGGCCTTCCTAGCCTTTGCAGAGGCAATTATTTTAGTGAAGTCCAACTTGAGTCAAATTTCTTGGTCAATTGAGATCTCAGCCAGACCATTCAGACTGTCTTATAACATTGCTGAACGCAAATAGTTCTTCAGTATCTTGAAACGTTAGAAGCTTCTGTTTGCTGAGGCAGCTGTTAGAGGTATAGTGAAAAGCAGCTGTAATGCAATGCTTTAACTTTTCAGCACATATGTAATTTAAAATCTCCAAAGGCAAATTACTTAAGTCAGCTGACAAGGCATTTATAGCTGTGCATATCTCAAGATTCAGGTCTTCTGCATCAGTCACCCATTTCTTGAGCCAAATGTATGTAACTTTCTCTCAATGTCTTAGCACATACAGCCTTCCTCATCTCTTTGGTGTAAAAAAATAAAATCAAACAAACCTTAGAGACACTGCAGCTGAGAAAACCTCTTATTCTTCCAGCTAGCAACTGCATCATCAGTCAGTGAATAAAAAAAAAAAAACTCGCTTTAACTTTTCCTTTGCAGTAATGTCATTTTCAACACCCATGCCAGCTCTACGGCTCTGAAAGAGTTTGCTTTGTGTGACTAATATAAAACAATATGTCAGATTATGAATTGCCTTGAAATGATTTCGCTTGCAAGGCTTTCTGTTTCTAAGGCTGCCATACCATCTCTTTTCTGAACCACAGGGTCTATCAGTCTTTCAAGGGCACAGTATACTTCCTCCTCCTGCCAGAATTCTGCAAACAAAATTCTAACTTCAGTTTCTAAAAGTCTGAATTATGCAAAATTCTGCGTACTTTGTCTAAATAAGAAAGCATATCGAACCACCAGATTTCCTCTCTGCACTTCAGGCCCTAATCCCTCCATCATTTCAGCTACTGTAATTCCATTTACCAAGGTCTGCTACAATGCACCTTTCTCAGCCTGTGCATAGCTTTACACACCACCGCACGCATCCTAAGAGGAGCTTAAAAACATGGTCACATCATATCCATTCTCAAGCATCTACACTGGCTGCCCCTGGACAGCCGGATCAGGTACAAGATTTTCCTTCTGACCCACAAAGCTATCCACTGCCAGCCTACGTCATACACACCCTGCTCCAAGAATACAGTTTACAAACAACATACTAATCTTTCCCTATGCAAGAGCAAAAACCAACCAACAAGCATGTGCACGATCCTTTGAACTATATGCACCATCTGTCTGGAACACTCTCCTGGACTCAGTCAAAACATATCATACTTTCATACCTTCCGCAAACACCTAAAAACCCATCTGTTCACCGAACATTTTGGCCCCTCTCCCAATCCCCCAGCTAAAAAACGCACACTCAAACATACATAAACATCTCCTCAAATCTTATTTTGCGCAAACACTGTGTGATTGCGCATTATTGTATATAAATACTGACACATGCATGTACCCTATAACCAGTGTATTTGTCACTTGTTCACTGTACATAAATTAAATAGTTCCATATAACCTGTAATAATCTTGTTCTACCTAAACTGCTTTGACCTGGCGAAAAGCGGTCTATAAGTCCTGCTAAATAAAATAAATGTTTCTTTATCTTTATTGCGACATTTGATATACCGCCTGTGCCAAGGCATTCAGGCGGTTCACAAAAATAAAAAGGCTACAGTGTCGGAAGAAAGAAAGGAATGCCAATATTAAGACAGGAAAGGAGAGAGAGAGAGAGCAAACACAGGAGGGAGAGAGCAGAACAGAAAAAAAAATCACACAGTGCAAAATTTTGAAATATTGTGTGCATTATTCCAGGAGGAGTAACTTCCTTTAGGCGATATCGAAGCACCTCAACACTATCTCTCCAAAACTCCCAGCGAGTATCTAATAGTAGTTTGACTGTAAGTTGATTAATGTGGTGTTCAAAGTACAGACCAGCACTGAGTAGAAAAACTAAAAACAACAAAAATATGCTTTAACATCCCAAAAAAGGACCATAGGCAGACAGCACAGATATAGCATTATCAAGGATGAGCAAATTCAAGCTGTGACTTTTATAGGGTGTGAACTCTCTTGTTGGTATTCTGCGTTATTTTTTTTTGTACAGCTTGTCTTTTGCCCTTCATATTACCTGCATTGTCATAGCTCTGTCTTCTGTAGTTAACTTCAAGCTCTGGAGGTGGACCAAAAGACTTTCACACAGTGCTTCACCAGTAGTGTCTTCCACAGCAAGAAATCCAGTAAAATGTTAACTAATCAATATTTACTTATTTGTTTATTTAACAGGTTTTATATACTGCCTTTTCATAGATTCAAAGCGGTTTACATGTAACAATTGTAGCAACAAGCTTTACACAGAACAGGTAGGAATAACTTATTGGATTATATGGAGTATAAAACATTTAACTTCTCAAACTATGTACATCTGCATTCTTGCATGAAAGTGGGTGTTGTGGTTACATATTATAGTTGTTATCTAGAGGCAACATTGTTGCAGTATGGATTGAGTGCATGGGTTTTTTGTTGCAGGAGAGGTCAGTGAGATTTAAAGTCATTATATTAAATCAAGAGTGGGGAAGAGATGTAGAGAGGGATGTAGAGTGATTAGCAGGTTATTAGGTTACTCCAGTGAGTTCTTATAGTTCACTTTCTTCCATTTATTTATTTATTTAACATTTCTTCTATACCGCGCTATTATAATCAGCGCGGTGTACATCGAACAAAAACATACTACAATGCATACAGGCAACATTGAGTTTACAATGAACAGGAAAATAAAACGGGGGATAACCGGGAGAACTATGTACAGGTTAACTTGATACCATGGTGGGGCCTTAGTATTCTAGGAAGAGGTGCGTCTTTACAGCTTTCCTAAAGTCCAGTAGGTCTTTGGTTGCACGTATAGATCTGGGCAGTTCATTCCATAGATGGGGAGCATAGAGGGAGAAGGCTCTATTGCTGGTGGAATGCTTTGAGGTTCTGAAGCTAGATGGAATTTCTAGGGTGTTGTCTGCTCCTCTTCTTGTTGTAGTTGAATGCATTTGTTTGATCAGTGGTTGAAGTGTGGGCAGAGATAGGTTATTTAGTGTTTTGAATATTATAATTATATTCTTATGTTTAACACGTGTTTTGACAGGGAGCCAATGAAGTTGGTGAAGGGTAGGTGTTATATGGCTGTACGTTTGCTGTTCCAGTAATGATTCTTGCAGCCGTATTTTGTACCATTTGCATGGGGAGTATTGTCTTATTAGGTAAGCCATGGTAGATTACGTTACAGTAGTCAAGTATTGGTGTTACTATGGCTTGGCATACTGTTCTAAAGTGATAGTCGTCGAGTAGTGGTTTAAGCTTATGTAGGGTTCTAAGTTTGTGCTAGGCTGATTTAGTTATTCTTTTTATGTGGAATTGAAAGCTGAGGTGCTGGTCAAAAGTTATCCCAAGATATTTAACTTCCTGTTTGTTGATTAAGGTGTGATCTAGGATTTTTATGGAGTCAGGTGGAGAGAATGTGGTGTTCCTGGTTATATGCATTAATTCTGATTTTTTTGAAGTTTATGTATAGGTTCTGTTCATTGAGCCATTTTGCCATAGATTCAAGGCATGATGCAATTTGGGAGTAGTCTGGGTAGTTGGTATTTATAGAGGTAAATACCGTAATATCATCTGCATATATTTTGTATTGAATGTTATGATGTCTTATGATGTTGCATAGTGGTTGTATGTAAATATTCAAGAGTAATGCGGATAGGGCCGAACCCTGGCTGTCTCTTGATTCTAACTTGGTGGTGGTGGTGGGATAGGTATGAGAAAAAACAGTTTAGAACAGTTCCATTTATTCCTATATCTTGAAGTCTTTGTAGCAGGGAGTTGTAGTTTACTGAGTCAAAGACTGCTGTGATGTCAGTGAAGCATAGAACGAATCCTTGGTGAATATTGTCCATATCAGTAATAAGAGTGTCCATCAGAGATGTGATGAACATTTCAACGCTATGGTTCTGCCTGAATCCATATTGATGGGGGTCCAATGGAGTGTAGATATCTATGTGGTTTTGTAACTGTTGTTGAACTGTTTTCTCTATTATTTTGGCTACAAATGGAAGGCTTGATATAGGTCACTAAGAGCTTGGGTTCATTTTATGTAGGAGGTTGTTTTTCAGGATTGGTCTGATTGACGCCTCTTTTAGTTGTGGTGGAAGATAACCTTGAGTGAGGGATGATTCAGTGATCTTTTGTAGATGTAGTGTTAGGTGTTCTTCGGCAGTTCTTCCCTGCTTGGGGCCGGGTTACGTCGGATCAATGGGTTTTGGAGGTGATACGAGATGGTTACGCTCTCGAATTCTCAAGACCCGTTCCTCATTCCTTTGTACTCTCCCCGTGCAAGTCCCCCACCAAGAGGGCTGCAGTAAGGGAGACATTGGTGAGGCTGCGAGGGTTGGACGCAGTCGTGCCCGTGTCTCCAGAGGAACGCGGTTGCAGTCGATACTCCATCTATTTTGTGGTGCCCAAAAAGGAGGGGACCTTTCGGCCGATTCTCGACCTAAAAGGAGTCAATCGGTGCCTTGGGGTGCCTCTCTTTTGGATGGAAACATTGAAGTCTGTCTTGGTAGTGGTGCGGCAAGGAGGGTTCCTGACCGCTCTGGATCTAACAGAGGCATATTTGCATATTCCGGTTCGCGAGGCTCATCAGCGTTTCATGCGGTTTGCAACACCGGAAGGTCACTTCCAGTTTCAGGCGTTACCCTTCGACCTGGCGACAGCCCCGCACACCTTCACCAAGGTCATGGTGGTGGTGGCGGCCGCGGCGCTGTGCAAGGAGGGGATATTGATTCACCCTTACCTAAATGACTGGTTGATCCGGGTGAAATCCGAGGAGGAGAGTTTGAAGGTGACGGCCTGGGTGTTTGCCTTTCTACGGAGTCTGGGGTGGGTGATCAACATGGCAAAGAGCAAGTTGAATCTCTCACAAGGGATCGAGTATCTGGGGGCAAGGTTCGACACAAAGGAGGGCAGGGTGTTCTTACTGGCCCGCAGAGCAGAAGTGTTAAGACAGCTAGTCCTTCAGTTCCTGGCCATGGAGGCGCCCTCGGCCTGGCATTATCTTCAGGTCTTGGGGACCATGGCGGCAACGATAGAACTGGTACCCTGGGCCAGGGCACATATGAGGCCTCTTCAACGGGCCTCGCTGAGGCGTTGGTCTCATCAAAATCAGTCCATGTCAATGGAGCTCGTCTGCCCAGTAGGTGCCAGAGAAGCCTTGCGGTGGTGGCTAAAGCCGGGGAGCCTAGAACGGGGCATGCTTCTCGAGTCCCCGGTGTGGGTCCAGTTGACAACGGATGCCTCCCTCTCCGGGTGAGGCACTCATTGCAAGGGGCACTTCGTCCAGGGCATTTGGGATGTCCAGGAATCCCAGTGGTCAATCAACAGGCTGGAGTTGCGGGCAGTTGCTCTGGCTCTCAGAGCCCTCCGGACGTTAGTAGTCCACAGGGCGGTCAGGGTGCTGTCCGACAACATGACGGCAGTAGCATATATCAATCGGCAAGGCGGCACAAACAGTCCTCCCTTGGAGGAGGAGGCGGCAGACCTGCTAGAATGGGCTGAGGTTCATCTCTCGGCCTTGTCAGCTCAGCATGTGGCCGGAGTGGAAAACGTGACGGCGGACTTCTTGAGCAGGAACAGAGTGGACCACGGGGAGTGGGAGCTCTGCCAGGAGGTTTACGAGCGTGTAGTGGCTCATTGGGGGACTCCGGTGATGGATCTCATGGCGCGTTTCCAGTTGGCCAAGGCGAGTCGCTTCTTCAGTCGAAGGAAAGAGCGGATGTCAGAGGACTTGGATGCTCTGGTTCAGATGTGGCCATCAGAAGGCCTCTGCTGTATGTTTTCCTCCCTTGGGTGCTCATAGGCAGGGTGCTTCATCGGATAGAGGCTCATCCAGGTCTGGTGATTCTTATAGCCCTGGATTGGTCTCGCCGCCCTTGGTATGACGATCTGGTGCGTCTGTTGGCTGCTCCTCCGTGGCACCTTCCGGTTTGGGAGGATTTGTTGGAGCAGGGGCCAATCCACATGCCGCAGGTGGATCGGTTCTCACTTACGGCCTGGCTATTGAGAGGGCACGGCTCCTGAAGAGGGGTTATTCCAGGGCAGTGATTGCGACCTTGCTGAATTCTCGTAAACTGTCTACCTGTCTTTCCTATGTAAGGGTTTGGCGTATATTTGAAGGTTGGTGTACGGACTGGGGAAAGAAGCCTCTTTCAGTGTCTGTGCCTGAGGTTCTGGACTTCTTGCAAACAGGGTTTGACAAGGGCCTGGCGGCCAGTTCTCTTCGGGTACAGGTAGCGGCGATTGCGTGTTACAGGGGCAAGGTTCAGGGCAAGCCCTTGGGAGAGCATGGGATGTAAGTCGGTTTCTAAAAGCGGTAGGTCATGTGCAGCCTCAGTTGAGGTCCCCGGTTCCTCCGTGGGATCTCAATCTGGTTTTGGATGCCCTGGCCGGGGAGCCTTTCGAGCCGATGCAGAGGGTGTCGTTGAAGGACACGACACTTAAAACTGTCTTTTTGGTAGCCATTTCTTCAGCCAGGCGTATTTCCGAGCTCCAGGCGCTGTCTTGTCATCCGCCCTTTCTGTCTTTAAAGAGAAGGTAGTTCTCTGGATGGTTCCTTCGTTTTTGCCTAACGTGGTTTCGCCTTTTCATGTGAATCAGGCAGTTTCTCTCCCCTCCTTCTCGGGTTCGGGACAGGGGGGAAGTGACGGTCGTCTTCGCTTATTGGACATGCGTAGAGTTCTGAAGCGCTACTTAGAGAGGACGACGACGTTTCGCAAGTCAGATTGTTCATCTTGTTTGCAGGACCGCGTAAGGGGGAAGTGGCTTCCAAGGCATCGGTTTCTAGATGGGTCAAGGAAGCTATTAATTTGGCGTATATCCTTAAGGGAAGGCAGGTCCCGGGTGGATTTCAGGCCCATTCCACGCGAGCTCAAGCAGCATCGTGGGCGGAGCTTAGTCTTGTACCTCCACTGGAGATTTGTAGGGCGGCCGCTTGGTCTTCGTTGCACACCTTTGCCAAGCATTACAGGCTGGATGTTCTCGCCTCTGAGGATGCGGGGTTTGGTGCTTCGGGCCGGCCTTGCAGGCCCCTCCCAGGTTTGAACTGCTCTGTTACATCCCAGAAGATAGGGACTGGACTGGAGGATGCTAAGGAAGGAATAATTAGACCTTACCTGCTAATTAGCATTCCTGAAGGAACTCCAGTCCAGTCCCTGATCCCCGCCCAAGTTCTGTTTTTTGTTCTGTTTTCTAATAGGCTTCAGCGGCCCGAAGCAGCAGATGAGCCACGGAAGATAAGAGCAGATACATGGTCTACAGGAGGCTCTGGTGCTGAGAAGGTGCGGTATGGATGAACAAGGAGCCATGATGACGGCAACTGCGGGCTCAGGTAGTCTTCCTCCTCTTGGGGAGGGGTGGGATGACCCTTTTCCAGGGAGGGGGGAGTAGTGTTGATTATTGTTATTGGTCTCATTTTACTTATAGTGTGGTTTGCATAGTCTCTCTGTTAGGTTTGCTTTGCCAATAGGATACTGATGCTGGTGGGAGGTGCCAGTACTATAATGTACCCTAGGGTCATCAAAGAAGATGACATGCTCAGTCTCCTCGCTGCTGGGTCACAACCCAGAAGATAGGGACTGGACACGAGTTCCTTCAGGAACGCTAATTAGCAGGTAAGGTCTAATTATTCCTCCTTATACGTCTTTTTTGTGGTCGCGTCTGTCTTCCCTCGACGCTATACTGGTACCGCAAGTTCTTCTTTTCTTTTAAAAAAACCAAACCTTTGTTTCTGGAGTCTTTCTCCAGTAATTTTCTTCTCGGGTGCCACACACCATTTTGGACATTAGGCCCAACGTTTTTCCTCAAAATGGAAAAACCCGCTTCGGGTTTTAAAAAGTGTTCTAAGTGTGGCGGTACCATCTCCGTCACAGACACCCATGAGTGGTGCCTCAAATATTTAGGTCCTGACCACTCTATTTCAGAGTGTGTTGCTTGTGGAATGATGTCAAAAATGGGCCGGCAAAACCGAGCTGCTAAGCTCAGCACCCTTTTTCCCTCCGATGCAGCCTCCGTGGCATCGACATCCTCCAGGGCTTCATCCTCCTCTCGTGGATCTCAGGTAATTAAACATAAATCTAGCTGGTCCTCAAAGGGTAGATCTCCTCCTAAACATCAAGATGCCTCTGGCATTGCCCTTGAGAGACTTTCACCGGCAAAATTGCCCTGGCGGGAGGCTCCGGCTTCCAAAGCACTAACGGGGCTCCAGGATGTTCTCGAGGCTTCAACCTCGGCAGAACTACTGGTGCCATGCTCTGGGGTTCCGGCCGCTTTAACCGGCACCGATACCCAAGCATTGGCAGCTTCAATAGATCAGAGATTCTTGGCTGTTGAACGCAGTCTGGCAGCTCTTCTCTCGGCCTCGATGCCCCTGGAACCGCTTCAGACAATTCAACCGGTACCGGCACCGACTGCATCAACATTGGCAGGTATTCTACTGGGACCAAGTCATGCATCTCTATCTGACATCGACAAGTCGGTACCGGACCACTCCGATGCCGACTTCGATCGGTACCGGTACTGTGCATTGCACGATCACCCGGATCGGAGATACTTTGAATCCTCGAATGAGTCTGAAGACTCTGAAGGCTCTGCCGATACCAGAGTACTTCTTCCAGACGATTCCTCTTCTCAGCGTAGGACGTCTCCACCAGAGGATATGTCCTTTCAGGATTTTATCCAAGATGTGGCCCGAGGTCTCTCCATCATAGTGGCTCCTGAAAAAGAGCCTAGGGCAAAGGAACTGGAAATCCTACAATACCCTAAAGCTCCCAAGGATGCAGCTACCTTAGCTATTCATGAGATCTTGCATGATCTTATGTTAAGGATGTGGGAAACACCTCTAACCACATCTCCTCATTCTCGAAGACTCGACACCATGTATCCGAGTTCCTCCTTGTCCTGGGTTTCAGAAGACTCAATTACCACACCATTCCATGGTGGTGGAATCAGCCATGAGATGGATGAAGAGTGCAAAAAGGCATGCATCTAATCCTCCAGGACGTGAGTGTGGGACTGTTGACGCCTTTGGATGTCGATCCTTCCAGGCTTCCATGCTTTCTGCTAGGATCAGTTCCTATATCTTGTATATGGGAATGTTCCTTAAGGGAAGTCACAGGAGACTTGGAGCTTATGATCCCTCTCCTTCCTGATGATAAAAGGCAAGATTATCTTACTCTTGTTAAACATGCTCAGGATGTTTATACAGTGGTGTGCAAAAGTCTGGAATCACTTGTGAGTTTTGTGTTTGTACTTTCTAACGTTTTTTTTTTTTAAATTTTGCATTAGCCCAGCATATTCATCTTTCTACCACGTTAAAAAGGATACATTTGGCTATTAGAGTTGACTTTTTTGCATTCCTTGCTTCCAATTTAAATACTTTACAGACACTGGGAGATAGCTACTGCGATTTTTGTGGATCCTGTGTCAAAACTGGATCAAGATTATCCAATATGCACACGTTATTTCTGACCAATCGGGAGGCTGGTTTCACTAACCAATCACAATGCAGATATCTAGCCAACAGTGCAGCTATAAAAACAAGTGGAATTTTTGAATTTAATACACTTTCTGGATCGACCTTGAAGATGATTCGGATCCTGACGTTGGAGGAGCATGTTTGTGTGTCCTTTATGAGCGAGGAAGGATTTTCAAGCCGTCAGATAGCCAGGAAAGTTGGCTGTAGTCAGAGCGCTGTTAAGGTTGTACAGAAGAAGAAAGAAACGGGTTCAGTGGTGGACAAGCCTCGTTCAGGTCGTCCACGTGCATCAACATCACGCCAAGACCGTGCACTATGACTCATTTCACTGACTAATCACAAGTTGATCTCTCCTTCAGCTTCTTCGAGAGTGGTCAGACAAGAGTGAGCTCAGTGTCAGCTCATCAAAAGTTTGTCGCGGGTGCCTGCAGTTTGGTCTCTGGGGCTACAAAGCACGGAATAAGCCAATGATGACTGACATACAAAGGCGCAACTGGATCATGTGGGTGAGAAAGCACTCAAACTGGTCGACTGAAATGTGGGAAAAGGTGCTATTCAGCGATGAAAGCACCTTCTGCCTGTTTGGTAACCAGGCTCACACCTATGTGAAGAGATTTCCTGGAGAGGAATTCAAGCCTGAATGTCTCAACCTCACTGTGAAGCATCCTTTGAAGGTCATGGTCTGGGGCTGCATGGCTGCCAGTGGCGTTGGACGTCTTCACATCGTCGATGGAATGGTCAACAGGGCCAAGTACATCACCATACTGCAAAAGTGCATGGTGCCATCAGCACACCAGCTGTTTCCTGGCCAGTTCCTGTTCCAAGATGACAATGCACCCTGCCATCGCTCCAGACAGGTGATCAGTTGGAAGCAGCGGAACAACATCAAGTCAATGGACTGGTCTGCCCAGTCTCCAGATCTGAATCCAGTCGAGAATTTGTGACACAAGGTGGCCTTGGAAATATCCAAGAGGCATCCGACATCAAAGCGTGAGCTGATTGAGTCACTCATTGCAGCTTGGAACCGCGTTGTCACCAACAATCACCATGTCAGACTGGTTCATTCAATGCCGACAAGGTGCAGCCAGGTGATCAAGAACAAAGTGTGGTCCATCAAAAACTGAGCCATCACTGACACATAAAAACGGCCTTTTTCAAGGCCACATACATTAATTTGAAGGAAACCTGGCATGCTTCCATAATTTTTTAAAGCATACTTACAATAATATATCGTTGGCCAACAATGTACAATCTCCAGGAACAAGCAGGAATGAGTCTTCACATATTGGGTACGTCGGTACCGACGGAGCCTGCGCAGGAACGCTCCCCAGCGTCCAATCAGAAAGCTTTTGGGAGCATCCCTCAGCGCCTGCGTGCTGCCTTCCCGCCTTTCCAACTGTCTCTCCTCAGTTTTCATTTTTCCGCGGAGCCGGCAGGACGTCGTCCTGTCAACGCAGAAAATTTTTTCTTTAATTCTTTGTTTTCTTGTGGTCGTGGCTGTCTCCCCTACTCCACCGGTACCGCTGGTGTTTTTTCTTTTTCTTAAATTCAGGGAATTTCTTTCCCTCAGTTTCTGTCTTAAACCTTTTGGGCCTTCTAGGCCTCTCCATCATGGAGCCGCCACCTTCTTTTCCTAAGAAGTGTCTAAGCTGTGGCGGTACAGTTTTGTTTTTAGACTCCAAGAACTGGTGTCTAACCTGTTTGAGTCCTGACCATTTTCCTCCGGAGCCATTAGGCTACAATGTTGTGAGAAGAGATTTTCCATTTCGAGTTTCCCCCGATACCGAGTTCCCTTCCAGTGTCAGGGCACCGACCATTTCTTCTTCTCCACAGGATCAGGTAACCCACAAACAGTCTGTTAAGACTAGCCAACCCTTGAGTGGTAGGTCTCATGCACAGCATGATGACGGCTCCGGCCTTGCCCTCAAGGGTCCATTGGCTTCAAAACCCCGGCGGGAGTCTTCGGCCTCCAAAGCCTATCAGGGGTTTCAGGTTGTTCCTGGGGCTCACCCCTCACAGAACATACCTTAGCCATGCTCGGTGGTGGCATCCGCTTTGAGCAGTACCGATACCCCGGCATCGGCACTGGTGTTGAGCGATTCACTCCTCACCAGGGATCGTCATCTGGCTTTCTCGGTACCTTCGGGACCGGTCGAAACATCCCAGATTGACTTTCCAGTATCGGCATCACCGCCGATACTACCACCGACGTCGGTACTCTCTAGACATGCATCGATAGACTCACTTCCTTCGATGCCGAGTCTGAAATCGATCTCTAGTCTGGAAGACTGGGTACCGACACGTCTCGGAACTGACGTTTACCGGTTCCGGATGCTCTGTACCGAGGGTGATTACCAAAGGCCTTTGGTTACCTCGGTACCGATTAAGCAGCCACCGATGACTGCTTCGATGTCGGTATCACCTTCGATTCCGACACAGCTATCGGTATCGGTGCCGGTACCCGCAGTAACATCGGGGCCAGCTCCTTCCATGCTTCTTTCACCAGGGTCGCTCCTTTCTATACCAAGTTTGGAGTCGATACCTGGCATGGACGATGCAGTACTGACTGTCTCAGGTCATGACCTCCAGTACCAGCATCCATCCCTTAAGGATCCTTTCTTGCACCGTGCAAGTAGATCCTCCGGTGCCCAGGCTAGTTCTTCAGGTCTAGCCTGTCCAGGGACGGTTCCCTTTGGAGATCCTTCTTTTCAGAATTTTCCCCTGAATATGGCAACATCTCTTGCTATTCCTATCCCTGGCTATGATCCTACACAAGGCTCTCTTTCTACTGGAGAAAAGGAAGATATAATGCTTCCTTTACATCATTTCTTGCAGGATCTTCTTCTAAGACTGTGGGAAGCACCTTTAAGGGTTCCCTCACCTTCTAGAGCAACTGATCTTCTGTATCAGATGCCCCCCCTCTCCAGGGTTTCAAAAGACTCAACTTCCCCATCATTCCATTGTGGTGGAATCAGCAATGAGGAAGGTGAAAAGTAAGAAGAAGCACTCTTCTTACCCACCAGGTCGTGAGTCTAGGACACTAGATGCCTTTGGACGTCAAACCTTCCAGACATCCATGCTGTCAACAAGGATTCTCTCATATATTTTCTATATGAGTCTATCTCTTCAGGAGGTCACAAAGAAATTATATCTTTTGACTCCTTTTCTTTCAGAGCCCAAGACTGCAGACTATTCCTTACTACTTAGTCATATTCAAAGTATCTCTTGGTTTCTTACTCGTGCTTCCCTAGACTCCTTTGAGTCTGTTAGCAGAAACTCTGCTATAGTCATAGGGGCACGACGTAGAGCCTGGCTCCAAGCTTCAGACTTAAACAAATGGGCACAACAAAGACTGGGTAATACTCTTTGCACTGGAGAAAATCTCTTCAATAAGGAGTCTTTACATCAGGTTGCTCAGTGGTCCACTGACTTCCCTGTTTCTGAAGGCTATCCTAAGCCTTCTCCTTCCCCAGTAGGTAGGAAATGCCCTACCAAACCTTCTTTCCCTAGGAGGAGAAGGTTTTACTCTTCTCCTGCCCATCATACAGATGTTCCCATGCAGGGGAAACCTCGCCCTGGTCTGAAGAATCCAAACTCTTGCCAGGCTAAACAAACCCAGCAACCATAGGGTTCTGATTAATCTGTTTTCTGCCTCTTGGAGTTTACAACCTACAGTTGACTTCTCAGCAGAAGTTTTTCACTGTTTTTTCATTCAAAACTCTACACCTGGATTCCTTTTCTCAGGACATCCAGTTGCTCCTAGATCTGCTGAGCTGTCAGGATATTCATGTCTATGGGTCACAGGTTTCTCCTCTTCTTCCTGCCAAGAGGAGAGGTTTAACAACTATCCCATGATAGTTTTCTGTACCAACATGAATTTTTTCCTTCCACAGACTTACCATATGGTAAGTCACCCTTCAGCTCCTGTTTCTCTACCCTCTTATCCAGGGTTTCCCCTGTAAGAGTGGTACCATACCACTGGAGGGCTTCTTTAGCCTTTCTAGTCTTTCTTTCCATTCCAATGTGGAGTTTTTTCTCTTGAGTAAACTCCCTCCTTTTGCCTGGGCAGCTCATCAGACAGGGACAGAAATTTCTTCTCTTGTTCTGTCTGTTCTTTCTGTTTTACACAGAAAGATTCTCTCTGCTGTCTTATTCAGCAGCTGCCCATGCAGGAGTTCCAGTGATTGGACTACTGGTACTTTTCCACAAGTTTCCAGTCTTGTCCTCCACTACTTTCTGTCTGGCCTTAGTAGTGACTCCAACACAGTGCATACATCTTTCTTGGATAATCCTTATCACTTCAGGCTTATCACACTATCTTCTATTCTTGCCATCTCCAATTCCTTTGGATTTGGCAGCATAGTTGACGTGGCTGCTGGTTTTTTCCAACAGCCAGTTCTATCTCCCAATTCTCCTGCATAATGCTCTCTGCAATCCTACAGAGAAGCTTTCTACTATGGGCCCTTGCTAGAGAGCATGGGTTTTTTTCTCTAATGACTATCCTATATGGTTGAAAAAGGCTTCCTCAGTCATTCCCCATGACTGTGAGGGTTCTTCACATCCTACTATCTCCTTTTAAAATAAAGGACATAAGCCTTCTGTAAGTGAAAGTCTAAAGAGTTCTCCAATTCCTACAGGGGATATGCTCTTTTTTCCTTGCAGCTTGTCCTCATGGTATCCTAATCCTTCATGGACAGCACATATTTAACTAAAAAATGCATGATACTCCTTTTTGTCCCTCAAGTGGGTCAACCTGGTATCTCATCCTATGCGTTTTCTGTCCATTTACCATGCTAGAGTTCTACAGGACTCAGGACTTGCTGTTTACAGACTGATATTATCCTCTGTTTTTTCACGCAACCATCCTGGTTATTTCACTGGATAGCATTCCTGCACCATTTTAACCAGGGGGAATAGATTCTCTATATATCTTCTCAAGTAGGTTCCACCTTCTTGTTATTGGATGAATCTTTCCTCTTCACATCTCCCATGTGAATGTTCTTATAGGCATATCTCTGTCTGCTTAATTGCAGACATTTATCTTCAGACCTATATATTCATATATGTATATATATCTATATACATCTCTATAGATACATATGTCTGTCAGCTGCGTGTGCATATGTTATGCCCCTCTAGATCTCACTCTCGACATATATATAACGAGATGCTTCGTTAAAGGTAGATATGTATTTACATACTTATCTCTCTGTCTATGCTCATAAAGGTTTTACCTTCCTATATGTTCCAGACAGTGTGCTTTGCACATGTTCATGCTGTTCCACAGTATGTTTGGGGTATTATGCACACAACCACTGCTGTGGTACTGACAGCTCCTACCATAACCCTAGGTTTAGGTATCCCTGAAGCTCCATGCTCCAATATCTTCCTACCTCTCACCAGTTAGGAAAGACATGGTGGATCTTCAGTAGATCTGAGGTTTCAACTCCTCAGACATCTGTCCGTCCTTGGGAATACGGGGTTTTTCCCATACCCCTTCTTCCCTCAAGGACTAGGCCAGTTTGTCCAAATCGGTCAGTCTTTCTCTTTGCTCCTAACTGTGAGTAACTCTGTAGCCAAAAGAGTTTTTGGCTTTTTCCATAAAGCTTCCCACTAAAGACCTACCGTTTTTGTACTACCCCAGTTGAATCCTGGGGTCACTTGTCACTTCCAGATTTTGACCTTCACCTTCACTTCAGTGAGGTCACCTTGAAGATTCCTCTACTGGATCCCCAGTAGACTCCATCAGCCTCTCTACTTCCTGCAATCCAGTAGGTGAGGTCCATATTGTGATTGTTCATTTCAGTATATTTCATGATAATTATCATACATACAAGGACTCCTTGCCTGTAGTCCTATCTTAGGTTAGCTGTTTTCTACAGCTCCTCTCTTTTTCAACTCCTACCCTCCATCCTCAGAATGCCTGGCCATATGAGGTGTAGCATGTTTCGATCTCCAACATGCTAGGGCTCCAGGCATCTTAGCTTGGGAGTCCCCATATGTGAAGACTCATTCCTGCTTGTTCCTGGAGATAGCACAGTTACTTACCTGTAACAGGTGATCTCTGGGAACAGCAGGAATAAGTCTTCACAACCCACCCACCTCCCCTAGGAGTTGTATCTCTCTGTCTATCTTTCCTTTCCTCTCTCTCTCTCTTTGTCTCAGCTATAAAACTCAACTGAGGAGAGACAGTTGGAAAGGCGGGAAGGCAGCACGCAGGCACTGAGGGATGCTCCCAAAAGCTTTCTGATTGGACGCTGGGGAGCGTTCCCGCGCAGGCTCCGTCGGTACCGACGTACCCAATATGTGAAGACTTATTCCTGCTGTTCCCAGAGATCACCTGTTACAGGCAAGTAACAGTGCTTTATGCGATTTTCACAGAAAATCTATTAACAGGACAACTATGAGGAACAAACTCAGAAAATAAGGGCCAAACCAATACTAAAAGTTGGTCCTAATAGCCATACCTATCACTTATCATGAGATACACAGAAAAAGCCACTGGGAGGAAAAGAAATTTAAGATATAAGGTCACGAAGTTGAAAAAAAGTCAAATTTATAAGTGATTCCAGACTTTTGCACATCACTGTAAGTTTGTGAATCGTGCAGCCTTTGACTGCTTTGAATGCATAAGCAGAACCTCTGCTATTGCCATAGGTGCATGTAGAATTGCCTGGCTCCAGGCATCTGACTTAGAAATCTGGGTACAGGACAAACTGGGGAATATACCTTGCACAGGAGAGAATCTCTTTGGCAAGAATTGGCAGGAAAAAGCTAATGAGATAGATGCTGACAATATCACTTTGGATAGATTGTCCAAATCTACAGCTGATCCTGTGAGGAAAAGATCCTCTAAGAAACCATTCTTCAGCAAGAAGAAGTTTTATCCCTCCTATACCCAGCAGGGACATCGTTCAGGTCAGTCTACCCAAAAGGGACAGCAGCAGCAACTTAGGAAACAAAGGAAGCCAAAAGCAGCTAAGCCTCAACCGGCTCAGCAGACTCAGCCTCCACAGGGGCTTTGACTCCTATCTAGAGAACTTTGCCTTCTTGGCCCTGAATGGCTCAGAACCCTCCACCATCCAAGGAAGGCTATGTCATTTTGCCCCAGATGGTGTCAGATAACAGCAGAAAATTGGACTCTGTCTATTGTACGAGAGGGGTACAAGCTTCATTTCCTCAGCATGCCCCCTCCTACAATAGTAAGACCGTTCAATTCTCAGACCTCTCCCAATGACGGGTCAGGTCAGAAAGTCACAATGTTCCTTGCTCAAGGAGCAATAGAAGAGGTGCCCATTCCCCAACGGGGTACAGGGTTTTACTCCCCCTATTTCCTTATTCCAAAGAAAACAGGAGGACACAGACCCATTCTAGACCTCAGAGAATTGAACAAATTCCTGTTCAAAATGATTTCTCTAGGAACTCTGCTGCCATACCTTCAGAGTCTGGATTGGCTTTGTTCTCTAGATCTCAAGGATGCGTACACTTATGTTCTCATTCATCCAACTCACAGAAGGTTCCTTCGATTCCTGATTCAAGGGAAGCACTACCAATACAGGGTTCTTCCTTTTGGCCTGGCTTCTGCACCAATGGTGTTCACAAAATGCATGGCTGTGGTAGCAGCATTTCTCCACACCCTGGGAATATTCGTCTTCCCTTACTTAGACTGGCTCATTCGAGCCCCTTCAGAGCCAGAGGCCAGGATGGCTCTGTCTCGCACAGTGCGCATCCTTCAGTATTTGGGACTTGTCATAAACTTTCCAAAGTCCAACCTTGCTCCCACTCAATCCTTAGAGTTTATAGGAGTGCTTCTGGAAACCAGACAGACAAGGACCTTCCTTCCACAGCTCTGCTGCCTTTGCATTGTGCAGTTAGCTTCTCAAGCAGTGCTAAAACCTCACCTCACTGCTCAGGAAATGTTACAGTTGCTAGGTCACATGGCATCCACCGTGCATGTGGTTCCTTATGCTCGCCTCCATATGAGGGCAGCCCAGTGGACCTTATCCACTCAGTGGACTCAGGCGTCAGGTTGCCTGTCAGACAAAATAGCAAACTCAGATCGCCTTATTTTGTCCCTCCAATGGTGGCATTCACCCCAAAACCTTCTGGTGGGGTCTCCTTTTCAGCAACCCTCACCACAAGCCACTCTAACAACAGATGCTGCACAGGTGGGTTGGGGAGCAGACCTGCAAGGCCTCTCTACCCAGGGTACCTGGACTCCACAGGAGGCCTATCTCCATATCAACCTCCTGGAGCTCAGAGCAATCTTCCTTGCTCTTCAAGTATTTCACACCGAGCTCAGCTACAAGACAGTCCTAGTTCAAACGGACAATCAGGTAGCCATGTTCTATGTGAACAAGCAGGGAGGAGCAGGCTCTCTTGTCGCTGTGCAATGAAGCTTTGCAACTATGGGCCCTCGCCAGAGAGCATCAGATTCATCTCCTTGCGGTGTATCTTCCAGGCATTCAAAACTCTTGGGCAGACAAACTCAGTCAAGTTCTGCTTCCACACGAATGCTCTCTCCATGCAGACCAGGTGGTCCAAACTTTTCAAATTTGCGTAACCCCGGACATAGACCTCTTTGCAAGTCCGCTGAATGCCAAACTTCCCCGGTTCTGTTCCAGAATTCCGGCTCAAGGTTGTCAGGCCAGGATACTTTCCTTCCTCATTGGGGTCAGGACTTCCTGTATGCTTTTTCACCTTTCCCCTAATTCCCAAAACCCTGTTCAATCTTCAGAGAGACAGAGGTCATATAATTCTCATAGCTCCACGTTGGCCACGGCAACCGTGGTACCCTCTGCTCCTACATCTCTCTCAAGCTCCGCCTCTGGAGTTAGGATCTGCTCCAGATCTTTTTTCTCAAGAGGACGGGATGCTGTGGCATCCCAGTCCCCAGTCTCTGCATCTCAGGGCCTGGTTGCTGAAAGCCTAGAACTTCACGGTCTTAACCTTTCCCAAAAGGTAAAAGATATCCTTTATGCTTCCAGGAAGCCTTCCACAAGACGCTCTTATGCATTTAAGTAGAAAAGGTTTACCATATGGTGCTCGCAGAAGGGTCTTAACCCTCTTGCGATAGCTCTGGAATCATTACTGGAGTGCCTCCTTCATATATCAAATGCAGGGCTTAAGACCAATTCAGTGAGAGTTCATTTGAGTGCTATTGCAGCTTCTTTCAAGCCTCTAAATGGACAACCTATTTCCTTTCATCCTCTCATAGCGAGATTTATGAGAGGCCTTCTTTTAACAAACCTCCCATTAAGCCACCATCGGTGGCATGGGATTTAAATCTGGTACTTAGGCAGCTCATGAAACCGCCTTTTGAACCATTAGCCACTACCTCTTTGAAATTCCTTTCCTGGCAGGTTATCTTTCTCATTGCAATCACATCAGCATGTCGCATCAGTGAATTGCAAGCGTTGGTGGCTGATCCTCCTTATACAAGGTTCCATCATGATAAGGTAGTCCTTAAGACTCATCCACATTTTATGCCAAAGGTGGTGTCACCTTTTCATTTAAACCAAGCAGTTTACCTTCCTGTATTCTTTCCAAGGCCTCACGCCTCAAATGCAGAAAGGAACCTTCATACTTTAGACTGTAAAAGAGCTTTGGCCTTTTACTTGCAAAGGACACAGCAACATAGAAAATCCTCTCAACTCTTTGTTGCTTTTGATCCTAGTCATTTGGGACTTCCAGTCTCCAAAAGGACACTGTCCAGCTGGATTGCACAGTGTATATCTTTTGCCTATGAGAGTAAGAACCTTCCTTTTGAAGGCCATGTCACAGCTCACAATGTGAGAGCCGTGGCAGCCTCAATGGCTCATCTTCACTCTGTGTTTATCGACGACATCTGTTGAGCAGTTACTTGGGCTTCGGTACATACCTTCACAGCCCATTACTGCTTAGACAAGGGCTCCTGCCGGGATGCCTTGTTTGGTCAGGCTGTTCTTCAACACCTATTCCAGACTTTATCAACTCCTACCCACCATCCCTGGTAGGATGCCAGAGATCCATGGGGGGAGGTGGAGCCCTTTCACAAGGGCACACAACTTTCTGGAGCCATCTCCCTGGCATCTGCAGCTAGGGAGTCCCCATATGTGAAGACTCCATTCCTGCTTGTTCCTGGAGATAGCATAGTTACTCACCTGTAACAGGTGATCTCCGGGAACAGCAGGAATTTAGTCTTCACAACCCACCCACCTCCCCTAGGAGTTGTATCTTTCTATCTCTCTCTCTTTCTCTCTTTCCCTCTCTCTTTTGTCTCAGCTTTAAACTCAACTGGAGAGGGACAGTTGGGAAAGGCGGGAAGGCAGCATGCAGGTGCTGTGGGATGCTCCCAAAAGCTTTCCTATTGGACCCTGGGGAGTGTTCCCACGCAGTCTCCGTCGGTACCGACGATACCCATATGTGAAGACTAAATTCCTGCTGTTTCCGGAGATCACCTGTTACAGGTGAGTAACTATGCTTTACTACTACTACTTACCATTTGTGTTGCGCTACTGGGTGTACAGACATATGTAAAAGACAATCCTTGCTCATTAGATCTTACAATCAAGACAGACAACACAACAGCTGAGGGTAAGGATATATCTAGAGTAATGGTAAGGAAACACATAGGAGACTAAGCAGATCAGGATCCAAAAGCAGCCTTGCAGAGGTGCGTTTTCAGTTTGGATTTGAAAAGGGCCAGTGATATGAAGCCTTACTCTCAGACTCAGGTAATTTATTCCAGGCATAAGGAGCAGCAAGGTGGAAGGATTGAAGTCCGGAGTTGGCAGTAGAAGAGATGGGCACAGATAGAAAGGATCTGCCAGAAAAGTAGAGTTCCTGAGGAGTGGTGTAGGGAGAGATAAGAAGAAAGGTAGTGAGGAGCAGCAGTAGGAGAAGTTTGAACTGGATATGGAAACAAATAAGGAGCCAGTAAAGTGATTTGAGAAGAGGGATGTTATGATGGCAGAAGATCAGCCATACAGCTGAGTTTTGAACAGATTGAAGGGAAGAAAGAAGATTCTGAGGGAGACCAGCAAGGAGGAGGTTGCAATAGTCTAGATGAGATGTGACTGAAGAGTGGATAAGTGTCTTAGTTGTGTGTGTAGAAAGGAAGGGACAAATTTTGCCAATGTTATAGAGAAAGAAGTGTCAGGTTTTAGCTGTCTGTTGGATGTGTGTAGCAAGAGGGAGTGTGGAATCAAAGATGACTCCAAGGTTGTGAGCTGAGGAAACAGGCAGGAATAGAGAAGGGGGGAGATTTGGAGGGAAAGATAAGGAGCTCAGTTTATGCCATATTCAGTTTCAGGCGTTCGTGAGACATCCAGGTAGCAATGTCTGTTAAGCAGGCATAGATCCAGGCCTGGCTTTCTGGAGAGATTTCAGGCACAGAATGGTAGATCTGAGATTCATCAGCATAAAGATGGTACTGAAAACCATGGTAAGAAATAAGTACACTGAGGGACTGAGTGTACAGAGAGAAAAGAGGTCCCAAGGCAGAGCTCTGAGGTATACCAACTGAAAACGGGATAGTGGTAGAGGAACCATCAGAAGAGACACTATAAGTATGATGGGAGAGATAAGAAAACCAGGACAGAACAGAGCCCTTAAATCCAAGTGAGGACAGGTTATTGAGGAGAGAAGGTAGTGATCGACAGTGTCAAAGGCAGCAAAAAGGTCAAGAAGGATGAGAATTTAGTAGAGACCTTTGGGTTTGGCAAGGAACAAGTCACTGGAGACTTTGGCAAGAGCAGTTTTTGTGGAATGTAGAGAACATAAGCCAGATTGCAGAAGGTCTTGAGAGGAAAGAAAGTCAATAACTGTTTGTTGGAGCAGCTGGTCAGTGAACCAACAAGAGGGGAAGCTATTTTGGACCTAGTCCTTAGTAGAACACAGGATCTGGTGTAAGAGATAAGGGTGTTGGGGCCGCTGCACAAGAGTGATCAGAGCATGATCGTATTTGATTTAATAAATGGAGAAATGACAGTAAGGAAATCCATAGTGTACTACCTTTTAACTTTCAAAAGGGAGACTATGATAAAATATGGAAAATAGTTAAGAAAAAGTTAAAAGAAGCAGCTGCAAAGGTTAAAGATTTACATCAAGCATGGATGTTTAAAAATACTATTTTGCCAAACCCAGACCAGCTATATTCCAAGCTTTAAGAAAAGTAGCAGGAAGGCCAGAAAACTGCCAGCATGGCAGGAGGGGGAAGTGTGGCTCAGTGGTTGGGACAGGTTACTTCAGACTGGAGGGCTGGGGGTTCAATTCCCACATAGGGACAAGTAACCTCAGTCCCATCTCTAGTCCCATGGCAATTCCTTGTGGCCTTGGGCAAGCCACTTAATCCTTCATTGCCTCAGGTATGCTTAGACTGTGAGCCCTTCAGGGATGAGGGAATAAAAAATGCCTGTTAGAATATATCTGTAAATCACTCTGATACACATAGTAAAGTATCAAGTAAAACCATAAAGGTGAGGAAATGGAAAAAGGAGCCAAATGATGAAAAATGGCAAACAACATAAACATTGGCAAGTTAGCTTCAAGGCATTGATAAGGCAGGCAAAGAGAAAATTTTATTATGCGTTTTTGCTTCCACGGCAAGCTTTTTCAAAACTGTTTCAAGTACATTCATAGCAAAAAAAAACCATGAGAGGGGTCAGTTGGACCTTTAGAGGGATAAGAGGGGACAAAGCCATAGTAGAGAGACTGAATGAATGAATTCTTTGCTTTGGTCTATCTCCAGGAACAAGCAGGAATAAGTCCTCACATATGGGTACGTCGGTACCAACGGAGCCTGCGCGGGAAAGCTCCCCAGCTTCCCAGAAGGAAAGCTGTTGGGGCCTCCCACTGCGCATGCGCGCTGCCTTCCCGCCTTCCTGACCAACTCTCCTCAGTTCTTCTTTTTCCGCGGAGCCAGCAGGTCGTGTTCCTGTCACCGCTGAAGAAGTTGTTGTTTTAATTTGTTTCTTTGGCCGCGTGTCTGCCTTCCCCGATTCCAGACCGGTACCGCCGGTCTTTTTTCTTATTTCTTTACAAAAAAAAAAAAAAAAATCTTATTTTCCCCACTTGGTGTGTTTGTTCTGTGAGGCCTCTAGGCCTTCACAGAATTCTCCCTCATGGAGAAACAAGCCTCTGGTTTTAAAAAATGCACCAAGTGTAGCGGTACTATATCAGTCACAGACACCCATGAATGGTGTCTTAAATGTTTGGGGCCTGACCATTCCATTCCGGATTGCCCATCCTGTTCTTTGATGTCTAAACGTGGCTTACAAAACCGAGCAGCCAAGTTTCACATGCTGTTTTCTACAGATACTCCAGCATTGACATCTTCCAGGTCTTCCTCTCCTGATGGATCTCAGGTAACCAAACATTCCTCTGGCAGGTCCTCAAAGGGCAAATCTCCCTCCAAGTATCGAGATGCCCCCGGGCTTGACCCTGAGGACCCTGCCCCAGCCAAACAACCCCGGCGGGAAGCTCCGGCTTCCAAAGCTCCTCCTATGGGGTTACAGGTTGACATCGATGGCACGGCCTCGACCGATCACCTGTTAGACTGTTCTGGGGTACCGGCTCATTCTTCCAGTACCGACATCCAGACAGTCGTGGCGTCTATGGATCATACAGTTCAATCCATGCAGCAGGCTATTATGGCTTTTATTAAAGCTGCGACGCCATCGGTACCGCAGCCAGCGGTACCGACTCCGGTTCCGGTACCACAACCGATACCGGTACCCAGGGCATCCACATCGACCAGGATACCGATCCCGGTTCTGGGGTTTTTCCCGATACCGATCCGGTTCCGGGTACCCCCGATGTCGATACCGGTCGATACGCTTATCGATCCCTGGAAGCAAACAGGCGATACTTCGAGTCTTCTGATGATT
This sequence comes from Ichthyophis bannanicus, assembly GCA_033557465.1. NCBI lineage: Eukaryota > Metazoa > Chordata > Amphibia > Gymnophiona > Ichthyophiidae > Ichthyophis > Ichthyophis bannanicus. The sequence goes on from CM066041.1 coordinate 143,322,695, forward strand.
CTGATTCATCAGATGACTCTGCTGAAGTATCCCTAACTCTACCTGAAGAGCCCTCTTCTCCAAAGAGGAGAATGTCTCCTCCAGAGGATTTGTCTTTTCAAGACTTCATCCTTGAAGTGGCTAAAGGTCTCTCTATTTCAGTAACCTCTGAAAAAGAACCTAGAGCAAAAAAATTAGATATTTTAGGATACTCTAAGGTTCCCAAAGAGGCAGTCACCTTGCCCATTCATGAAATTCTTCAAGAACATATGATGGACTTATGGGAGACTCCTCTCACCCTATCTCCACGTTCTCGTCGGTTGGACACCATGTATCGTGTCCCTCCCTCCTCCTGGTTTTCAAAAAACTCAGCTCCCTCACCACTCTATTGTGGTGCAGTCAGCTATGAAAAGGATAAAGAGTACCAAAAGACACTCTTCTACTCCTCCAGGGAGAGAATGTAGGACTTTGGATGCTTTTGGTAGAAAAATCTTCCAAGCAAGTATGCTTATTGCTAGAATCAATTCATACAGCCTCTATATGGGCATGTTTCTGAAGGAGTTTGCATTGAAAATATGCCACTTTCTCCCCTTTATCCCAGAGGATAGAAAGGAGGAGTTCCTTCTTTTGCTAAAGCCATACCCAAGATATCTCAAAGTTCTCCAACAGAGCAGCCTTTGACTCCTTTGAGGGTGCTAGCAGAGCCTCAGGTATTGCCATAGCGGCTCGCAGAATTGCTTGGCTCCAGGCCTCTGACCTAGAACCCTGGGTCCAGGATGGGTTGGGAAATCTGCCCTGTACAGGTGAGAATCTGTTTGGTAAGGAGTGGCAAATCAAAGCCACCCAAATGGATGCAGAAAATGCTGCTTTAGATAGACTTTCTAAATCTACCTCTGCCCCTGTCAAGAAAAAATCTTTCAAGAAGCCTTTCTATAAGAAGGCCAGATTTGCTACAAATACTGGCCAACAATCTTCTGCAGCTCGCTTTGCTCCTAAGCGTCAGCAGCCTAAACAGGCCAGGGCAAAACCTGCAGGGGCTGCTACAGCCCAGCAGTCCCAACCCCCTCAGGGTTTTGAGTCAACTCTAGAGAACTTAACCTTTCTGGCTCTAAAACATCCAGATCCTCTCACCATTCCAGGAAGGTTAACTCATTTTGCTCCCAGATGGGAGCAAATCACATCAGAACAATGGACCCTCTCTATCATCAGAGAGGGCTACAAACTACATTTCTCCAGCCTTCCTCCCCATACCATGGTGAGATGTTTCAATTCTCCTGCTTCTCTCCTGAATCTGTTAGGTCAGGAGGTGACCACCCTTCTCGCCCAAAGGGCAATAGAAGAGGTTCCTCTTCTTCAACAGGGGTCAGGGTTTTACTCCCCTTATTTTCTTATTCCCAAGAAAACAGGGGGATACAGACCTATTCTAGATCTCAGAGAATTGAAGAAATTCCTATGCAAGGAGAAATTCAAGATGCTTTCTCTAGGTACTCTCCTTCCATACCTACAGAGTCAGGACTGGCTTGGTTCTCTAGATCTCAAGGATGCGTACACACATATACTCATCCATCCATCCCACAGAAAATTCCTACGGTTTCTGTTCCAGGGAAAACATTTCCAATACAGAGTACTTCCCTTCGGTCTAGCCTCTGCTCCAAGGGTATTTACCAAATGCATGGCAATAGTAGCTGCATTTCTACGAGCCCTGGGAATTTTTGTTTTCCCATACCTGGACGACTGGCTCATTCGAGCTCCATCTCAGTCCGAGGCTCAGACTTCCCTGGATCGCACCAGACGCATTCTGCAGTATCTGGGACTTGTGATCAGTCTGCCAAAGTCTCATCTCGCCCCTACTCAGTCCCTGGAATTCATAGGGGCCTGGCTGGATACCACCACTGCAAGGGCCTATCTTCCTCAGGCCCGTTGCCAACATCTAGTGCACTTAGCCTCCCAGACTCAGTCCAGAAGCCACTTGACTGCCAGGGAGATGCTACAACTATTAGGCCACATGGCCTCCACGGTACATGTGGTGCCCTATGCTCGCCTACATATGAGAGCAGCTCAATGGACTTTGTCCACCCAGTGGACTCAAGCATCAGGAGCTCTCTCAGACCAAATAGCAAACTCCAAACGTCTCTTTTGGTCTCTCCAATGGTGGATGTCCACTCAAAATCTGTTGTTGGGGGCCCCCTTTCAACCATTGTTGCCCCAAGCAACCCTCACAACAGATGCCTCCCAAACAGGTTGGGGAGCTCATCTTCAAGATCTCTCCACTCAGGGCACTTGGTCCCCACAGGAGACCACCCTTCATATCAACCACTTGGAACTTCGAGCAATCTTTCTAGCTCTCAGAGTTTTTCATACCCTCCTCAGCAACATGACGGTCCTTATTCATACGGACAATCAAGTAGCCATGTTTTACATAAACAAGGAGGGACTGGCTCTCTGTCGCTTTGCAACGAAGCTCTAAGATTATGGGCCTTCGCCAGAGAGCATCAAATCCATCTCCTGGCAGTATATCTTCCAGGAATCCAAAATTCTTGGGCAGACAGACTCAGTCGAGTTCTGCTTCCACACGAATGGTCCCTGAACATGGATCAGGTATTCAGAATCTTCCGGAAATGGGGGAACCGGACATAGACCTCTTTGCAAGTCTGTGGAATGCCAAACTTCCCCGGTTCTGTTCCAGGATTCCGTGTCAGGGAGTTCAGGCCAAGGATGCCTTCCTTTTTCATTGGGGTCAGGACTTCCTATATGCCTTTCCACCCATTCCTTTGATTCCCAAGACTCTGTTCAAACTTCAAAGGGATCAAGGGTTCATGATCCTCATAGCTCCACGCTGGCCACGCCAAGTGTGGTACCCTGTACTTCTGCATCTCTCCCAAGCCACTTCCCTGGACTTGGGAGCGGCTCCAGACCTTCTGTCTCAGGAAGAGGGGACTTTGTGGCACCCAAACCCCAAGTCCCTTCACCTCTGAGCTTGGTTACTGAAGGCCTAGATCTTCAACACTTCAATCTTTCGCAGCAAGTGAAGGATATCCTCCATGCCTCTAGGAAACCTTCCAGTAGGCATTCTTACGCTTTTAAATGGAAAAGATTTTCCATTTGGTGTGCTCAACAGGGTCTTAACCCTCTAGCACTTCCTTTGAATTCTCTTTTGGAATATCTCCTGCATCTCTCCAATGCAGGACTCAAAACGAATTCGGTAAGAGTCCATTTGAGTGCTATTGCAGCATCCCTTAAGCCCATCAATGGACAACCTGTTTCCTCTCATCCTCTTATTGCAAGATTCATGAGAGGCCTAACCTTAACTAAACCTCCCATTCGACCTTCTCCGGTGGCATGGGACTTAAACTTGGTTCTTGGTCAGCTTATGAAGCCACCCTTTGAACCCTTAGCCACTACCTCCTTGAAATTTCTTTCTTGGAAGGTTATTTTCCTTATTGCACTCACCTCAGCTCGCCGTATCAGTGAACTGCAAGCTCTAGTGGCTAATCCACCTTATACAAGGTTCCATCATGATAAGGTGGTCCTTAGGACCAATCCCCACTTTATGCCTAAAGTGGTCTCCCCTTTTCATCTTAATCAAGAGGTATATTTACCTGTCTTTTTTCCAGCTCCTCATGCATCCAGTGCAGAGAGGAACCTTCATACTCTAGATTGTAAAAGAGCTCTTGCCTTTTACCTCCACAGGACACAGCAACATCGAAAGTCTTCTCAGCTTTTTGTTGCTTTTGATCCTTCTCATTTAGGACTTCCAGTCTCTAAAAGAACACTATCCAATTGGATTGCTCAGTGTATCTCTTTTGCTTACCAGAGTAAGAACCTTTCTCTGGAGGGCCATGTCACCGCTCACAATGTGAGGGCCATGGCCACCTCTATGGCTCATCTAAACTCTGTGTCCATTGACCAGATCTGTCGAGCAGCCACCTGGGCCTCGGTTCATACCTTTACAGCCCATTACTGTTTGGACAAGGACTCCCGCCGGGATGCCTTGTTTGGTCAGGCTGTCCTCAGGCACCTGTTCCATTCTTGAACAACTCCAGCCCACCTTCCCTGAATGGATGCCTGAAGTCCATAGGAAGATGAGGAACCTTTCAGGGTCTCATACCCTTCAGGGGATCTCCCGGGCATCTCAGCTAGGGAGTCCCCATATGTGAGGACTTATTCCTGCTTGTTCCTGGAGATAGCACAGTTACTTACCTGTAACAGGTGATCTCTGGGAACAGCAGGAATTAGTCCTCACAACCCACCCACCTCCCTTAGAAGTTGTATCTCTCTCTCTTTCCTTTCTATTGTCTCAGCTTTAAACTCGAACTGAGGAGAGTTGGTCAGGAAGGCGGGAAGGCAGCGCGCATGCTCAGTGGGAGGCCCCAAAAGCTTTCCTTCTGCTCTTCCCGCCTTTCCCACTGCCTCTCCTCAGTTTTCGTTTTTCCGCGGAGCCAACAGGACGTCCTCCTGTCACCGCAGAAATTTTTTACTTTAAAATCCTTATTTTCTTGTTTTCTTGTGGTCGCGGCTGTATTTCCCGCCGATACCGGTACCGCTGGTGCTTTATTCGTATCCTTTTTAAACTTAGAGAAATATTTCTCCTCAGTTTTTTGTTTTAACTTTTTTGGGCCTACCAGGCCTTTCCAAGATGGAGCCTTCTTCCCCTAAGAAGTGCCTTCACTGTGGAAACTTAGTTTCCTTTTTAGACTCCAATGCTTGGTGTCTAACCTGTTTTGGTCCTGACCCTTTTTCCCCTGATACTTCAGGCTATATGGTTGGGAGAAGACCTTCCCTTTTTCGAGTTTCCCTCGATACTGTTTTTCCTCCTAATGTGAGGAGACCGGTTTATTCTTCTCTCCAGGATCAGGTAACCCACAAACAGTCTGTTAAGACTAGCCAATTCTTGAAGGGTAAGTCTCATGCACAGCATGATGACTGCTCCGGCCTTGCCCTCAAGATCCCATTGGCAATAAAACCCCGGCAGGAGTCTTTGGGCTTCAAAGCGTTCACTGGGTTTCAGGTTGTTCCTGGGGCTCACCCCTCACTGAACATGCCTGAGCCGTGCCAGGGGGTGGCATCTGCTTCGAGTGGTACCGGCATCGGTGTCGAGTGCTGCACTCTTCACCAGGGATCGTCATCTGGTGTCCTCGGTACCTTCGGGGCCGATCGATACGACCCAGATTGGCTTTCCTGTTTCCCAGCCATGCTCGGGGTTGGTACCGGCTTTGAGCGGTACCGATACCCCGGTATCGGCATCGGTATCGAGTGTTCCACTCTTTACCTGGGATCGTCATCTGGAATCCTCGGTACCTTCGGGACCGATCGATTCGACACAGATTGACTTTCCTATATCTTCACCGTGCTCGGGGTTGGTACCGACTTCAAGCGGTACCGATACCCCGACATCGGTACCGGTGTCAAGTGTTCCTCTTGTCGCCGAGCATCGTCTTCGAACGTCCTCGGTACCTTCGGTGCCGTTCGATGAGATTCCAATTGACTTTCAGGTATCGGCATCGCTGATACCACCACCAACGTCGGTTCCTTCTAGACATGCATCGATAGACTCGCTTGCTTCGATGCCGAGTCTAGAATCGATATCCAGTCTAGATGACTTGGTACCGACGCGTTTCGGAACCGATCCATATCGTTTCCGGCTACGCAGTACCGAGGATATTCACCAAGGCTCTCTGGTTATCTCGGTACCGCTTCAGCAGCCCTCGATTACTGCTTCGATGACGTTATCTCCGATACCGGTACCGGTGTCGGGGTCGATTCCTGCAGTTCCATCGGTGCCATCGATCCTTTCTATGCCTAGTTTGGAATCGATACCAGGCACTGACGATGCAGTACTAACTGCCTCAGATCAGAACTGTCAGTATCACAGTCCATCGAGCAGGATTCTTTTTCTGCACCAGTCCAGTATATCTTCTGGTGCTCAAGCTGCTCCTTCAACCTCAGCTTGCCCAGGATTAGTTCCTATTGGAAATCCTTCTTTTCAGAAGTTTCTCCTTGACATAGCAGCTTTTCTTGCCATTCCTATTCCTGGTTTTTCTCTTGACCAAGATCCTGCAGAAAAGGAAAACATAATGCTTCCTTTACATCATTCTTTACAGGATCTTCTTCTTAGGATATGGGAATCACCCTTAAAGGTTCCTTTACCTTCTACAGCCATTGACGTTCTGTATCAGGTACCTCCCTCTCCAGGGTTCCAGAAAAACCAACTTCCACATCATTCCATTGTAGTGGAATCAGCAATGAGGAAGGTAAGAAGCAAGAAGAAGCATTCTTCTTATCCGCCAGGTCGTGCATCTAAAGCACTTGATGCCTTTGGACGTCAAACCTTCCAAACTTCTATGCTGGCTTCAAGAATTATTTCATATATTTTTATATGAGTCTGACACTTCAGGAGGTCACAGAGAAATTATCTCTTTTGTCTCCTTTTTTGTCAGAACCTAAGGTCTCTGACTATTCCTTGCTTCTCAATCATAGCAGGAATATCTCTTGGTTCCTTTCTCGTGCTTCTCTAGACTCTTTTGAGTCTGTTAGCAGATCCTCGGCTATTGCCATTGGAGCACGTCGTACAGCCTGGCTGCAGGCTTCAGACTTGAGCAGATGGGCTCAACATACACTGGGTAATTCTCTTTGTACTGGAGAAAATCTCTTCAATAAGGAGGCTTTACGTCAGGTTCCTCATTGCTCCACTGACTTTCCTAGTTCTGGAAACCGCCCTAAGCCTTCTTTTTCCCCAGGGCGTAGGAAATGTCCTACCAAACCATCTTTCCCTAGGAAAAGAAAGTTTCATCCTTCTTCTGCCCATCCTCCAGATGTACCCAAGCAAGGGACATCTCATCCTAGTCTGAAGTCTCCAGACCCTAACCAGGCCAGTCATAGCCAGCAACCATAGGTTTCTGTATGTTGCAATCTACAGTTAACTTCTTCTTACCAGAAGTTATTCTTCAAACCCTACACTGGTTTTTCTTTTCAGTATGCTAACCTGTTGGGATATTTTTGTCCCTGGGTTACAGAATTCTCCCTTTTTTTTTATTATAAAGGGAGATTACACTTATCCCAGGATAGTTTCTATCTACACAGGGACATTTTTTCTTTCAGCTGACTTACCATATGGAACGTCACCTTCCAAGCCCCTCTCTTCCAGGGTTTCCCCTGCTCGAGTTGGTACCATACTGAAACACTTCTCTTTCTTTCCAGTGTAGACTTTTTGCTATCCTTCAATGCATGCTCTGAACAACTCATCAGACAGGGACGGAAATATCTCCGCTTCCTCTGTCTGTTTTTCTCCCTGTGTTTTATACAGGGGGATCCCCTCTGCTCTTTTGTTCAGTTGCTGTACAAGCAGAACTTCCAGTGCTTGCTTTAATGTTCTTGCAAGTTACTTTCAACTATCTTGCATGATACTACTCACTGCAGGTTACCTTCTTCTGGCCATATCCTTACCTAGGATGTGGCACCACATCTGACTGCTGTCAGTTTATCTCATAATTCTCCTGCACAATGCTCTCTGCAATCTTCAGAGAAGCTTTCCACTATGGGCCCTTGCTGTAGAGCATTGAACTTGTCTCTGAGGGTTTTCCATATAATAGGAAAAGCTTATATTGTCATCCATGGCTATATAGGTTCTTTATGCCCTCTTGTCTCCTATTGTGATACAGAAGACAAGCTTTTTCTGCGTGAATGTCCAAGGAGTTCCCAATCTGGCAGGACTCTACCCCTTTTTTCCTTACAGCTTGGCATTATCTTTTCTACTCCACTTGGACAACGCATACTCTTTTACTGTACATGATACCTCTGAGTCCCTTGACTGGGTCCTCCTGGTGTCTTAGTCTATGCGTTTTCTTGTCCTTTGGACATGTCAGAGTCCTAAAGTACTCCTGACGTGCTCTTACCAGACTGCTATTATCCTCTGTTTTTCACGCAACCATACTGGTTATTCCACTGAATTACATTCCTGCACCACAGAATTAAGATTCTCTATATATCTTCAGGTGGTTTTCACCCCTTATTAGATGAATCTTTTCCCATCACATTCCCCATGTGAATGTCTTTCTGTGGTTCAGTTGCAGGCATGTATTCTCAGAGTCATATTCCTGTATGTATATGTCCTATACATACATATTTTTGTAATCTGTATGGGCATAAGCCATGCCTATCTATATCTCTATATCTATATATATATATATATATCTATATATCTATATATATCTATATATCTATATATCTATATATCTATATATCTATATATCTATATATCTATATATCTATATATATATCTATATCTATATATATATATCTATATATATATATATATCTATATATATATATATATATATATATCACATATCTGGACATATAGACATGTATGTATCTCCCATATATATATCTATATCTATATGTGCCCTTTGGGAGATGTCCATAGGACACTAGGTATTACCTACTATCTCCCTAACTGTCTGTGCCATAAAGTTTTTACCTTCTTAAGGGGTCCAGACAGTCAACTTGCCTATTTCCATACGGCTCAGTAAGTGGGAGCGGTTATACACACAATTACTGCTGTGACGTCAACAGCTTCTATTTTTGTTATAGATCTCCCTATCCATGAAGTATCAAACTTCATTGTCTTCCTATCTCTTACCAGCTAGGAATGACAGTGTCCATCTTCAGTTTTTCTGAGTACACTTCTGTTCTCCTTGGGAATAGGGGCTTTTTTCCATACCCCCTCTTCCCTTCCGGACTGGGCTAATTCTCCAGATCGGTCAGTCTTCTTCTTTTAGTCCTCAATGTTAATAACTCTGTACCTAAAAGAGTTTTCAGCTTTTTCCCATAAAGCTTTCCATTGAAGACCTGCCGTTCTTCTCCTGCCCCAGTTGACACCTGGGTCACCTGCCCATTCCTGGTTTGGAACTTCATCCTCACTGCTGTGAAGTTACCTTGAAGATTCCGCTACTGCATCTACAGTACACTCCATCACAGTTCTACTTCCTACAATCCAGTAGGTAAGCTCTATATTGTACTAGTTCATTAAATATTTAATGATACTTGACATACTTTCTAAAGACTCCTCTCTCCTGTAGTCTTTAGATTTGCTGCTCCTTGCAGCTCTTCTCTATTCAACTCCTACCCCCCATCCCTCAGGGGATGCCGGGTTTCCAGGTTTGGGAAATGCCGTCCTGTCCCAGGAATACGCATTTTATGGGATCTCCCCTGGCATCCACAGCTAGGGAGTCCCCATATGTGAAGACTCATTCCTGCTTGTTCCTGGAGATAGCACAGTTACTTACCTGTAACAGGTGATCTCTGGGAACAGCAGGAATTAGTCTTCACAACCCAACCACCTCCCCTAGGAGTTGTATCTATCTATCTCCTTTCCTCTTTCTCTCCTTCTGTCTCAGCTATGAAACTCAACTGAGGAGAGGCAGTGGGAAAGGCGGGACGTCACCGTGCAGGTGCGAGGGATGCTCCCAAAAGCTTTCTGATTGGATGCTGGGGAGCATTCCCGTGCAGGCTCCGTAGGTACCGATGTACCCATATGTGAAAACTAATTCCTGCTGTTCCCAGAGATCACCTCTTACAGGTAAGTAACTGTGCTTTCTAAGCTTGAAATCATCAGTGCGGCCTCAGTCCGCTTCAACAAGCGTTTTGATACTATGCTGGCCCGAGTGCAGGAGGCAGAGGAGCGCGTGGGGAAACTGGAGGACCGAGAGGTGCAAACTGCTAAAGATATGGATAAGCTGACCAAAGCAGTGCACGAAGCTTTGTACAGTAGCTGTTAAGTGTGTGTTTTTCCTGCTCAGCTGGCAAGCCCCACTTATGAAAATGAAAATAGAGCGCATTGGGAGATGCGGCCAAAACCTAAGGTGAGTCAAAACCCCGAGCTTTAATTGTACGGATGTTTTGCTACCGGGAAAAAGAACACATCATTATGGAAGCCCAAAAGACTTGAACTGTAACATATGAGACCTGGAAGGTTTCGATCTTCCCAGATGTTAGTGGTGAAACAGTCAGAAAATGGAAAGAAATGATGCATTACAGAGATACTTTGGCTAAAGCGGTGCTCAAGGCTAGCATTTGGTATCTGGCCCGTCTTACTACTGTACACAGAGGGAAAAGTGTTCCTTTGATCCCCAGAAGTGGTGTAGTGCCTGTTTGAAGCGAGTATGCAAAGACATATCTAAAGGGGAACACTCTGGTGCAGAAGTGGCCGACAGGGAAGTTAGAGTAACCATGTACACCTGAGGTCCCCTGAGCCGAGCACTGTCCACAACACTGATGAGCAAACGCTATCTCAGCACAGACAAATTGTGGCACAAGATGTAGGCAGCAAGTCATTGGGCAAAGTGAGTAACCACACCGGCAAAACCATGAGGAGGATTACAAGTCAAATTGGCCAAATGCTAAACTCGCTCTAGTCTCCTTCATCCATGAGAACTTAGAGGAACACTGTACAGGTGGCAGAGGAGAGAGGCGGCTGCTAATTCATCAATAGTTTGGATGAGCAACACACTCGGCGTGCAGGGACATCATGCTTGTTTGATTCTGGGCATGCCACCTGTGTGCCGCCTAACCCAGTGGAAGCAGCCTACCTGATCGGGCGGTTTTCTATAAGCAGGCGCCTGGCTGCAAGGCTAACTGAAGTTGTCTTTAAAGGTATCATATATGTTATAAGGGATTGGATGGATTGTCTGGGAAGCCACAGTCCAAGTTGCCGGTGGAAGCCAATGGTGATCTTAAATGGAAAAGAGGATGTTTGTTTCTATGTATGTTTTTTGTTCTTGTTGGTTGGCAGTGTGTAACGGGTGTGCAGTGTGGGGGATTGTGTGGGTGGGGTCTGGGGGAGGATAGGAGGGTTCTACCTTGCTAGAATTGTCCCAGGTTGATAGGACTGGCTTGTCCTATACCTATGGCTCTTAAAGTAATCACCCTGAATATGGGGGGGCCTTAATAGTCCAATCTAGTAGAAAAGAGCACTTTCCTATCTTCAGAGGGAAAGGGTTGGTATTGCCCTCCTACAGGAGGTGAGGTTGTTCCCTGTGGAAATGGACAAACTACAGGATGGCTACTGGGAGCAGATATTTTATTCTGCATATAACTTGAAGAAGCAGGGTGTGGCAAACCTGATCAATATCACTGCTTGACCCAATACAAGCATTGAGGAACCTGTGTCTTTTGGGGAAACTGCTAAGTACTTATGACCTAGATTGGCCACTGTTGGAAACAGGATACTGGGTTTGATGGACCTTGGTCTGACCCAGTATGGCCTATCTTATGTTCTTATGTTGAGGAACACCCAGGTAGAGATACTCATGTGCAAATGGTGTGGACAGTGGGGTGGGTTGAGGGTCAGGCGTTTTTCTCTTTTGAATCTTTACACACCAAATAGCCCAAAAGGTGGCTTCTTCCAGTAGTCATTCGCAACCTTCGCCCAGCAGGCAAGGGGTTCACTTTGGGTTGGGGGAGATATGAACTGTGACCTTAATAACACAGATCTGGCCCAGCCCAACAGATACGACCCCTTCCTGAGAGTAGAAAGCTGCATAAAGCTCTGCTCAAGATGGGCTGGACAGATGCACCCCAGTAGTAAGCCAGGACCCGCGGGTGTTTGCAGCTTGATCTTTTTTGCGGCCTAGACACAGAATTAAACCGGGTAGAGGACATACGTATCGTGAACCCAGAGGTTAGTGATCATGGCATGGTTTGTCTTTGACTTGATATGGGGCATCCCACGACCACCATGGGAGCACGGAGGTAGCGAGCCAACACAAAACTTCTCCAAGAGAAAGGGGTGCAAGAGCTGATGGGTCTATGGTGGGCTGAATTCCTAGATTATAATGATGTAGAGGGAATTTCTGCTAGTCTCTTTTATGGGAGACTGTTAAGGCGTACATGCGCGGCCGGCTGCTGCAACTGGTGGCACGCAGAAAGCGCCAGAGGGAAGCAGAATTATGTCATTTTCGGGCTCAACTGAATGGTTTGCAGAATGAGCACAAGCACACTGGTAGTAAACGGATGTATCGTAGTATAACAGAAATAAGGAATCGTATTGATGCAATAGAAGTGGAACACATTGATCTCGTATTACGCTTAACCTGTTGCAGCCTCTTGGAATTCAGTGGATATGCGGGCAAGTTACTAGCTTGGCAGCTCCGTAAGACGGGTTAGCCGACTCATTGTGGAGAGGTTTATGATGAGCATTGAAAGCTGCAGCGGAACCATAAAGATATTGCACAGGTCTTTCAATCCTTCTATGCCTCACTGTATAAATCTGAATGTTTCCCCACCCCGACTGATTTGGTTAACTTTCTTAATCGAATTTCATTGCCCATGATATCCCCAGAGCAACAAGAGACTTTGCATAGAGAGATCTCTGTGGCTGATATGGAGCTCGCCGTAGGGTCACTGGCCTCTGGTAAGGCTATGGGTACAGATAGGATTCCCAACTGAGTGGTATAAGGGCATGAAGGAGGTTCTTGTCCCCTATACTACAGCGAGTCTTTAACGAAACATTGCTCATGGATCGCTTACTTGCAGCAATGTATGAGGCTGAGATCTCCTTGATCCCCAAGGAGGGGCACTCCCCATTAGAATCCGGGAATTATTGGCCAATTTCCCTCTTGAATAGTGATGTTAAAATCTTTGCCCATGTATTGGTTTACCGATTAGTGAAGGTTATCTCCTATATTGTACACCCAGATCAGACCGGCTTCATAAAGGGCCGGCAAATTTACGATAATGGTAGAAGGCTCTTAAATATAATTATAGGTGTTGTGTGGACTGGTGGGAACGCATGGTGTGTATCATTAGACGCAGAAAAAGCTTTTGACTGAGTGGAATAGGCATATCTCTTTGCAGTTATAGAGTAATTTGGGATGGGCTAACGATTTGTGGGCTGGGTTTGGACTCTATATGCGGCACCAATGGTGAGAGTAGTAGTAAATGGTATGCGATCAGAGAACTTTCCCTTATATCATGGAACGAGACAGGGGCGTCCACTTTCCCCGCTACTCTTCGCATTAGCAATTGAACCGTTGGCCTGCTTACTGCGTTCCACTCCAGATATCTAACCAGTTATTTTGAATGGGGTACCGCATCATGGGTCACTATACGCAGATGATATGTTAGTTTTTGTGGAAAACCCTGAGATGTCTGTCGGGCCTGCTCAGGATCCTTGGAGAATTTGCTGGAGTCTCTGGCTTTAAAGCGAACTATGATAAAACACAGAGGTTCTTCGCTTGGGAACAGGGACCTTTCCTCCCACAAGATTGCCTGTTCTGAGTGGCCACCTCGTCTATTAAGTACCTAGGGATTTGAATCCCGTTGTGTCTTACAGATTTGCATAAACTTAATTATGTAGGGTTGATGTCCACAATAATGCCCGAGTTAGAATGGTGGGAGGGTCTCACTATGGGCTGGATGAGTCAAATTGCCGCACTGAAGATGACTATAGTGCCAAAGTTAATATACCCCTTTACACAATTACCCATTAGGGTACCTGCATATTTCTTTAAAACGTTAGAGGACAAGTTCAGTTGGTTTGTCTGGGGAAAGCCTAAAGCCAGAATTGGGTGGAGGCGTTTAGTCCTTCCAGTGGAGGAGAGGGGAAATACGATATCTGGGGTTGCTTCTTTACTACAAAGTAGCCGTAGTGCATGGCCTGCGGTATCACTATGTAAGACCGCTGGATGTCCATTGGGTAGCCATGAGTGGGCATGGCAATGCCCTTCTCTGTTTTGAGGGGATAAAGGAAGGTTAAGAGAAGGCAGCTGGTCATATTCTGCTGGTCCCCTTACTTCAAGTATGGGCACAGGTTTGCTACAAAAGTGGAGTAAGTGCTCTACTGTTCCCGATGCTCAGCTAGATGACTTTACCCCCTTTAGTGGCACCGAGTTTGCTCGGCTTTGGAGAATTTGGCGTCAGAGGGGGATTTGTTGTTTTTCAGATGTAGTCGCAGATGGCACCTGCATGAGTTTAGCACAGTTGAATGCCAAGGGGGGCGTCCAGGTCCCATTATTTCAATACTTCCAGACCTGCTGCTTCGTTATGGCAGTGGAGCACAATCCCCAAATTATTTGTGCACCAGGTGCTCTGGAGAGAATTCTCTTACAGAAGCTGACTCAATGGAAAGGATTGCTTTCAAGGTTATATGGTGCCTTACAAGAGTTATATTGTGTAGAAAGGGCTAGACACTTTGAGGCATGGCACCAAGTTCTGGGGTGAACCTTCACACCTGAGGAGTAGTGCCTGTTTCACTGGTGCGGACATCGCTGGCTGCGCAATATGAACTATTGGCAAACAATATCAGATTTTGATGCAATTCTATTTGACGCTGGTGCAGATGAAACATCTTGGGCTGCGGGATGGGAATGACTGCTGGAAGGGTTGTGGACATGTAGGGACCTTTTTTCATGTTTGGTGGACCTGTCCACATATTTTTGGATGAGGGTGATCTCAACTATAAATGAAGTAACTGGGGGAACACTTACGCTAGACTCCCCACGCCTTGCATAGGATTGACTAGAGAACTTCATAGATTGGTGGAGCTTTTGCTGCTGGGAGCCCGAATGGTGGTTGCCAAGCAGTAGAAGCTGACTACTGCACCAAGATGTAGAGAATGGCATGCTAGGTTGCAGAATCTTGCTAGCATGGATAGGTTGTCCTTTATGCTTAAGCACTGACTAGAAGGTTGACTCCATTTGGGTGCCTTATCATGCATGGTGCAGGCTAAAAGGGGGCCCTCTAGTTAAACAGTGCAGTGTAATTAAATTGATTGATTGTGCTAGAGGTGTAAATTTTTTATTTTTTTTTTCCTGGAGTTACTCTGACTCCTCAGAGCCTCCCCGGTCTCCCCCTTCTCGTTTCCACTCTCCCACCCCTCCGCCCCTCCCTTCCTCATGACTGCTTTGTCCTTTCTGATTGCCTGGGGACTTGCAGGGGTTTGGGTGGACGTGAGCACACTGCACAAGAAGTGGAATATTTTGCTCCTGTTGAGCTTTCGATATATGTACTTTGATATTTATATACAGTTTTGTATACCATCTTACCCTTCAATCAAAGTGGTCACAACACAATAGGAGGTATACATTTAGCAGGTTAGTTGGGGCCAAGTGGTGTAAGTAGATGTTGGGCCACTTGGGTGGTATCTAGTGTTTGTCAACTTAAGGTGGTTGCTCATAGGCCTCGGTAATATACTTATAACTATGATGCATTATGGTTGTCACCATGTATCGGAGAATTATGTAACTGATTGTGATAATTATGGTTGTATAAGAGTATCTGTCTCTTCCTCAACATAGTATAAATAAAGTTATAAAAAAAATTAGTAAACATGTCATAGTTTAACAGGAGAAAGCCAACATGGCTTTAGCCAAGGAAGGTCTTGTCTTACTAATCTGTTATATTTTTTGAAGGTGTGAATAAACAGGTAGACATAGGTGAGCTGAATACAGTGTTTTTGGATTTTGAGAAAGCCTTTGACAAGGTTCTTCATGAGACTCTTGACAAAATTACAAAGTCATGGGATAGGAGGCAATGTACTATTGTGGATCAGGAACTGGTTAAAAGATAGAAAGCAGAGGGTAGGGCTAAGTAGCCAGTTTTCCCAATGGAGAAAGATGAATAGTGGAGTACCCCAGGGATCTGTGCTGGGTCTGCTGCTTTTTAACGTATCATAAATGACCTGGAAATGGGAATAATGAGTGACGTGATTAGATTTGCATATGACACAAAATTATTTAAAGTTGTCAAAACCCAAGAGGATTGTGAAAGATTGCAAGAGGACCTTGATAAATTGGAAGACTGGACATTCAAATGGTAGATGAAATTTAATGTGAAAAAGTATAGTTATGCACCTAGGAAAGAAGAACCCAACCAATGGTTACACGATGCAAGGTTCCACATTAGGAACCACAACCCAGGAAAAAGATTTAGGCGTCATTGTGGATCACACATTGAAACCCTCCGCCCAGTATGCAGTGGTAGCGAAGAAAGCAAATAGAATGCTAGGAATGGAGAATAAAACAAAGGATATTATGATGCCTCTGTATCGTTGCAAGGTGCGACCGCACCTTGGATATTGTGTGCAATTCGGTCACTGTATCTTAAAAATGATATAGCCAAATTAGAAAAGGTACAGAGAAGTGCCTCCAAACTGGTAAAGGAGATGGAAGGATACCCCTATGAGGAAAGGCTTAAAGGTATCTCCAGGAGCAAGCAGGAATGAGTCTTCACATATGGTATCGTCGGTACCGACGGAGCCTGCGCCGGAACGCTCCCCAGCGTCCAGTAAGAAAGGTTTTGGGAGCATCCCACAGTGCCTGCGCGCTGCCTTCCCGCCTTTTCCAACCGCCTCTCTCCAGTTCTTCTTTTCCGCGGAGCCAGCAGGTCGTGTTCCTGTCACCACAGAAGAATTCTTTATTTTTTTCTTTATTTTTCTGTGTCGCGTCTGCCTCCTTCGACGTCAGACCGGTACCGCCGGTCTTTTCTTTTCTTTCTTAAAAAAACAAAACAAAAAACTTTTCTTTCTTCAACTGTGCATTTTCGGTTTGGGCCTTAGGCCTGAACATATTTTCTCCTCATGGAGAAGCCCGCTTCCGGGTTCAAAAAGTGCACGAAGTGTGGCGGTACTATTTCTGTCACCGACACCCATGACTGGTGTCTAAAATGTTTGGGTCCTGACCATTCCATCATGGATTGTGTGTCCTGTACCATGATGTCTAAAAGAGGTCGGCAGAACCGAGCAGCCAAGCTCAGTACCCTGTTTCCCTCTGATGCAGCCTCGGTGGCATCGACGTCTTCGAGGGCTGCTTCTTCCTCCCATGGATCTCAGGTAACCAAACATAAATCTAGCCGGTCCTCGAAGGGCAAATCTCCCTCTAAGCATCGAGATGCCTCCGGGCTTGTCCTCGAGGATTCCGCACCGGCAAAATTACCCCGGCGGGAAGGTCCGGCTTCCAAAGCATTGTCTATGGGGTCACAGGTTGACATCGATGGCTCGGCCTCGACCGATCACCTGTTGCCGTGTTCTGGGGTACCGGTGGCCTCCACTGGTACCGACATCCAGACTCTGGTGGCGTCGATAGATCAGAAGATTCTGTCCATGCCGTGCACCCTAACGGCGTTTATGCAGGCTTCGACGCCTCCGGTACCGCAACAGTCTCCGTTGCCGGTACCGACTCCGGCACCGGCATCGTTCCCGGTGCTGGTACCGATTGCATCGACATCGGCTTCGGTGTCGACTGCAACGGTACCCTGTCCTATGATGCCCATCGTTACCGAACCGGTACCGCTTACTCCCGATGTCGATCCCACTCGGTACGCGTATCGGGCTTTACAGGAGCATCCAGACAGGCGATACTTCGATTCCTCCGAAGACTCTGATGAGTCGGAGGTTTCTGTCGATGCACCGGTACTTCTTCCTCAGGAGTCTGATTCTCCAAAACGAAGAATGTCTCCTCCAGAAGACCTGTCTTTTCAGGACTTCATTAGGGAAGTGGCTAGGGGCCTCTCCATTATAGTGGCCCCTGAGTCAGAGCCTAGAGCCAAGCAACTAGATATTTTGCAATATCCTAAGGCTCCTAAAGAAGCAGCTACTTTACTTATTCATGAGATTCTCTATGATCTCATGTTGAGCATGTGGGAGACTCCTCTTACCACCTCTCCTCATTCTTGTAGATTAGACACCATGTACCGTGTCCCTCCTTGTCCTGGCTTTCATAAGTCTCAGCTTCTTCACCACTCTATTGTGGTAGAGTCAGCCATGAGGAAAATAAAGAGTGCAAAGAGACACTCATCTAATCCTCCAGGACGTGAATGCAGGACCCTTGATGCTTTTGGCCGAAGGGTTTTCCAAGCTAATATGCTTGCTGCCAGAATCAACTCCTATAGTCTCTATATGGGGATGTTTCTAAAAGAAGTCACAGATCATCTGCAGACTTTAGCCTCTTTTATTTTAGAAGATAAAAGGCAGGAATTTCTCACTTGGCTTAAACATGCCCAAGATGTTTCCAAATTTTCCAACCGTGCAGCCTTTGACTCTTTTGAGTGTGTAAGCAGAGCCTCGGCTATTGCCATAGGTGCTCGCAGAATTGCTTGGTTACAAGCCTCTGATTTGGAACTTTGGGTCCAAGATGAACTGGGAAATCTTCCTTGTACAGGTGAAAACCTTTTTGGCAGGGATTGGAAAGCAAAGGCCACTCAGATGGATGCTGAGAACTCTGCTTTGGATCGACTTTCAAAGTCTACCTCTGTTCCTGCTAAGAAAAGGTTGTTCAAAAAGACAACTTTTTCTAAAAAGGGAAGATACTATCCTGCTTATGGTCAGCAGGCATCATCTGCAGGTCGTTTTGCTGCAAAGCGTCAGCAACCACCTAAACAGGCCAAGTCAAAGGCTGCCAGTCCTCCCACGACTCAGCAGCCTCAACCTCCCCAGGGCCTTTGACTTGCAACTAAAGAACTTAGCCTTTCTGGCTCTGGAAGAACCAGAGCCCCTCACCTTTCCAGGAAGGTTGGCTTACTTTGCTCCCAGATGGGAGCAAATTACAGCAGAGCAATGGACCCTCTCCATTGTAAGGGAAGGGCACAAGCTTCATTTCTTGAACCTTCCTCCCCACACCATGGTGAGACAGTTCAATTCTCCAACATCTCTCCTCAACCTTCTGGGTCAGGAGATTGCTACCCTTCTTGCCCAAGGGGCAATAGAAGAAGTACCCATTCTTCAACAGGGCTCAGGGTTCTACTCCCCTTATTTTCTTATTCCAAAGAAGACGGGGCTACAGACCCATATTAGATCTCAGAGAATTGAACAAGTTTCTATTCAAAGAGAAATTCAAGATGATTTCTCTCGGTACTCTGCTGCCATACCTTCAGAGTCAGGACTGGCTTTGTTCTCTAGATCTCAAGGATGCGTACACCCATGTCCTCATCCATCCAACACACAGGGTGCTTCCTTTCGGTCTGGCCTCTGCACCAAGGGTGTTCACGAAATGCATGGCAGTAGTAGCTGCATTTGTACGCACTCTAGGAATATTCGTTTTCCCATATCTGGACGACTGGCTCATTCGAGCTTCATCCCAGTCAGAGGCCCAGATTTCTCTAACCTGCACAATGTGTGTCCTTCAGTATTTGGGACTGGTAATAAACATCCCAAAATCCCATCTCACCCCTACTCAGTCTCTGGAGTTTATAGGGGCCTTGCTGGATACCACAACTGCAAGGGCCTATCTTCCTCAGGCCCGTTGCCTACGCTTGGTGCAGTTAGCCTCCCAGATACAGTTAAAATCCCATTTAACTGCTCGAGAGATGTTACAACTATTAGGCCACATGGCATCCACCGTGCATGTGGTTCCATATGCTCGCCTTCACATGAGGGCAGCTCAATGGACTTTGTCCACCCAATGGACTCAGGCATCAGGTTGCCTGTCAGACAAAATAGCAAACTCCAGTCGCCTATTTTGGTCTCTCCAGTGGTGGAAGTCCCCTCCAAATCTGTTGCTGGGGTCCCCTTTTCAGCAGTCGCTACCCCAAGCAACTCTGACAACAGATGCTTCTCCAATGGGTTGGGGAGCTCATCTGCAGGATCTCTCCACCCAGGGCATCTGGTCTCCACAGGAGACTTCTCTGCATATCAATCTCTTGGAACTCAGAGCAATATTCTTAGCTCTGAGTGTTCCATTCCCTGCTCAACTACAGGACGGTCTTCATCCATACGGACAACCAAGTAGCCATGTTCTATGGAAACAAGCAGGGCGGGACTGGCTCTCTGTCGCTTTGCAACGAAGCTTTGCGACTGTGGGCCTTTGCCAGAGAGCATCACATCCATCTTCTGGCAGTATATCTTCCAGGCGTTCAAAACTCTTGGGCGGACAGACTCAGTCGAGTTCTGCTTCCACACAAGTGGTCCCTCCACATGGACCAGGTAGCCAGGATTTTTCGAATTTGGGGAACCCCGGACATAGACCTCTTTGCAAGTCCGTGGAATGCCAAACTTCCCCGGTTCTGTTCCAAAATTCCGTGTCAGGGAGTTCAGGCCAAGGATGCCTTCCTCCTTCACTGGGGTCAAGACTTCCTTGATGCTTTTCCACCAATTCCCCTAATTCCCAAGACACTATTCAAGCTTCAGAGAGATCAAGGTACCACGATCCTCATAGCACCACATTGGCCACGCCAAGTTTGGTACCCTCTACTTCTGCATCTCTCTCAAGCTCCTTCCCTGGACTTGGGCTCTGCACCAGACCACCTGTCCTAGGAAGAGGGAACTTTGTGGCACCCAAACCCCCAGTCGCTCCATCTCAGGGCTTGGTTGCTGAGAGCCTAGACCTTCAAAATTTTCATCTCTCTCAGCAAGTCAGAGATTTTATTCATGCCTCTAGAAAGCCTTCTACTAGACGTTCCTATGCTTTCTAATGGAAAAGATTTACCATTTGTTGTTCAGGGAAAGGTCTAAACCCTCTTGCAATACCTCTGAATTCTCTACTAGAGTATTGTGGTGAGCAGCGCACTACTGAGCCTATGGAGACAGAGGAAAATCCTGAGGTTCAGCAGGATTTACACCAAAATGACAGGGCAAGGAAAAAAGAGAGACTCTATTCCACAGAGCTGAGCATGGAGACCAGCCCAGGGGAGGAGTCCTGCAGTTCTGATTGGGCACACCCAGCCCTGAGAAGGGGCGTGCCTAAGAGAGAACGTACTTTTAAACCAGAGCATGGCTCTGAACAGAGGAGACAGGGGAAGCAAAAGGAGAAAAAGGAGTACGAGATTCCGAAGGAGGCTGAGACTCAGTATGAGTATGGGAAGAAGTTTAAGAAGAAGCAGCCCAAGAAGGAATACAGGAGGAAGAAACTAGAGGATGGTTGGAAAGCCAGAGGAGAGTTTAATGATACTTGGGAACCTGGCACAGGAAGAAAACCTGCACAATTCTATTCAAGGGAAGTAAGCAGAAGTCCCACAGAGAGAGGACTTAGCCTTGAATGGGATAGCCATTGGAAGGCACCGCCCTGGGGAAGAAAGCCTCCAAGGCAAACACAGATGAGAGAGCCATCCCTCTCTGAAGTGTCGTTTGTACCAGAAAGCAACAAACAGAACAGCTGGAGAACCTTGGAGCCGTCTGAAGACAGAAGGGCTCTGCAAAAAGTGAGTAATTGGCCACACGCTTGCCAAGCTGAATGTAAAGATAATTCTCCTATCTATGAAACAATTGCCAAAGAGACTAGCAATTATTCTGATGCCTTTAACTTACAAGAAGAGAAGACAAACAGCCTTGAGCAGAAGGGAAGTTCCATAACAGATGATAGTACCCTATCTCACAAGGAACAGGCTGAATTGCTTCTTCAAAGCTTTAAACAATTCTTAGAGTTGCAAGCTAGACAACAGCTAATTTCACAAGAAGCTAGTAATGCCTTACAGCTTGAAGGAGTAACAGAGAGTAATACAGACTTACCAGGCTGTGAACAAATGGACTGTACGATTTGTTGTATAGATAAGTCAAGCTGAAGGAAATGCTTTTGCCGTCTGTGATCTGAGAGTTACAAAGCTGTTGTTTGCACGGCTGAAAGAAGCTCTAATTACGTGCACATGTTTCCCCAGCACTGTGAGAGTAACAGTGGCTGTAAGAGGCTGCAGTAAGCCCAACTGGCCTCTGGAGGCAAAAGAGAGTAATTTGGCTGAAAAGTGAAAAGCAGCAGTATACCTTTGAGTTGCATTTATTCTGAGTTTTCTGTAAGCCTTTTTGAAGCACCTTTGTTTTGCCATGTGATGGAACATTTATCCTTTGCTTTAATAAAATACTTATTATCAAGAAACCCCACAACTACAGTTTCTTTAATTTCGGAGTGAGAAGAACTGAAACTACAACTCCCAGCATTCCTGGGGTAAAGGTTTTACTCTTCCCTTACGAAGCACCAGCGGCTGCTCCTGCCTTTAACCCCTTAAGCCGGGCAGGGTCGCCGCAGTATCTCCTGCATCTCTCCCATGCAGGTCTGAAAACAAATTCAGTAAGAGTCCATTTGAGTGCTATTGCAGCGTCCCTCAAGCCTCTCAATGGACAACCTGTTTCCTCTCATCCTCTTATAGCAAGATTCATGAGAGGCCTTCTTTTAACTAAACCTCCCATTAGACCACCTCCAGTGGCATGGGACTTAAACCTGGTTCTTGGCCAGCTTATGAAGCCACTCTTTGAACCTTTAGCCACCACCTCCTTGAAATTCCTTTCTTGGAAAGTTATTTTTCTCATTGCAGTCACCTCAGCACACCGTATCAGCGAGTTGCAAGCTTTGGTGGCTAATCCTCCTTATACAAGGTTCCATCATAAGGTAGTCCTCAGGACCAATCCACACTTTATGCCTAAAGTGGTCTCACCTTTTCATCTGAATCAAGAGGTATATTTACCTGTCTTTTTTCCAGGACGTCATGCATCATATGCAGAGAGGAATCTTCATACCTTGGATTGTAAGAGAGCTCTCGCTTTTTACTTACAAAGAACACAGCAACATAGAAAGTCTTCTCAACCCTTTGTTGCCTTTGATCCTTCTCATTTAGGACTTCCAGTCTCTAAGAGAACACTGTCCAACTGGATTGCTCAGTGTATTTCTTTCGCCTACCAGAGTACTAACATTTCTCTGGAGGGCCATGTCACAGCTCACAATGTGAGAGCCATGGCAGCCTCAATGGCTCATCTAAACTCTGTGTCCATCGACCAAATCTGTCGAGCGGCCACGTGGGTTTCGGTTCATACCTTCACAGCCTATTACTGTTTGGACAAGGACTCCCGCCGGGATGCCTCGTTTGGTCAGGCTGTTCTCAAACACCTGTTCCATTCTTAATCAACTCCTACCCACCTACCCTGGTCGGATGCCAGAGATCCATGGGAGGAGGTAGAGTCCTTTTTAAGGACACACAACCTGGGGTTTCTCCCTGGCATCTACAGCTAGGGAGTCCCCATATGTGAAGACTCATTCCTGCTTGGTCCTGGAGATAGCACAGTTACTTACCTGTAACAGGTGATCTCTGGGAACAGCAGGAATAAGTCTTCACAACCCACCCACCTCCCCTAGGAGTTGTATCTCTCTATCTTTCCTTTCCTCTCCTCTCTCTCTCTCTTTGTCTCAGCTTTAAAACTCGAACTGGAGAGAGGCGGTTGGAAAAGGCAGGAAGGCAGCGCGCAGGCGCTGTGGGATGCTCCCAAAAGCTTTCTTACTGGACGTTGGGGAGCGTTCCCGCGCAGGCTCCGTCGGTACCGACGATACCATATGTGAAGACTTATTCCTGCTGTTCCCAGAGATCACCTATTACAGGTAAGTAACTGTGCTTTATTGCTCTTCAACTTGGAAAAGAGGCTGCTGAACAGAGATATAATAGTTGTCTATAAATTAAAGAATCGAGTGGAGCGGGTAAACGTAGTTCAGTTGTTTGCACCATCAAAAAGTAGAAAGACTCGGGCCACACAATTAAGCTACAGTGTAACCCATTTAAGACTAATGAGAGAATATTTTTTCACTCAATGCGTAATCAAACTCTGGAATTCGTTACTGGAGGATGTGGTAAAAGCTGTTGTTGTAACTCTGTTTAAAAAAGGTTTGGACAAATTCCTGGAGGAAAGGTTCGTAAACCATTATTTAAAAGGACCTCCACTGGAAATCCACTGCTTGCCTCAATACAAGCTTTATGGAACCTGCTAGGTACTTGTGACCTGTATTGCCCACTCTTGGAAACAGGATACTGGACTTTGATGGACCTTGTTCTGACCTAGTATGGTATATCTTATGTTCTTATGAACTGCTTGTTCAAGTAGTTTTGAAGGAAAGGGGGAGAGAGAGGTTGTTAACTGGAAGGACAGGTAGGATCAAGTGAAGACTTTTAAAGGAGAGGTGTAACCACAGCATGTTTGAAGGCCATAAGAACAGTTGCAGTGGAAAGTGATAGGTTAAGGATATGACAGATGGAAGGGATGATGGTGGAAGAGAGAGAGCTTAATAGACGAGTGGGGATGGGATCAGAAGAGCAAGTAGTCGGTTTGGAGGAGAAGAGAAGATTTGCAGTTTCCTCCTCACTAATTTCATAAAAGGAAGAAAGGGTGACAGAGGGTGAGGAAAGAATATAGGATTGAAAAGGGGGAAGATTAGGTGAAGGTCATCCTGCAGAGAAGTCAAGGCTAATCTTCCAGACGTTGTCATGGAAATAGTCAGTCAAGGTCGGGGGGGGGGGGACAGTGAAGAAGGGATTGGGGGAGAAGGGACCTTGAGGAGAGAGTTGAGCATAGCAAAGAGATGGCGAAGGTCAGAGGCAAGAGAGTTAGTCAGATGGACATAGTACTTTTGCTAGGTGAGTGCTATGACCGACTGGAAAGAGGTTATCATGAATTTGAAATGTAGGTAGTCATGAAGGGTATGCGATTTAAGACAAAGTGGACACAGGAATGTAGATAGCGGATCTCTTGTGGGGGAGGGGAGGGGCAGCGGCAGCAGCCAAGGGGCATTTTGAGAACGGGGTGGGGTGTTAAGCTTAAGATTTGTCTGGGCTGTCAACATCTTGAACCTATTCTGTGACTCGCCCTGCACGGAGTCATTTTTGCTTGTTACTCCCCATTGTTTTTTCCAGGTCATTGTGTTTTGATTTTCTTTTCTTTTTTTTCTTTTTTTTTTTGAGTTTTAAAAAAATTTACAAACTATGCAAAATTTATAGAAAAGAAGGCAATGTTATAGGGAGAAAACAATCAACAGAAAACTATACACTTAGCTTAAGTGTGATTTTTACGTTGAGTGAACAAAAATATGCTCTCTCAATTGGGCATAGTGTTCAGCCATCCATTGCCCCAAGTACAAACTTAGATTTCAATCCCTCTGTGGACAGGGAAATGCCTTGCATTCCTGAATGTAACTTGCTGTGAATTACCAATGAAAAGGCACAAGCTAAATAGACAGAAATCAATGTTATTTTATTTATAATACTACATTTTGAATTGTGGTATACAGCTGAAGGTGTAGAGGGGAGGTATGATAGAGATATCTTAAAATGTCTCTATGGTATAAATGCACAGAAGACAGACCTCTTTCAATTCAAAAGAAACTCTGGAATGAGGGACGATAGGATGACTGAAATGGGATAGACCCAGGAATAATCTAAGGAAGTATTTCCTTATGGAAAGAATAGTAGATGTGTGGCACAACCTCCTAGTGGCGATGACTGAGACAATGACTGTATCTGATTTCGAGACAGCATGGAAAAAACACAGAGAATCTCTGAAAGAGAGAAAGGGATTATAGAGCTTAGTTGCTGGTGTGGATGGGCCGACCAGATAGGCCATGTGGTCTTTGTCTGTCTATCATTTTTTTTCTTTGTAAATCTGTTAGTTTCATGGCATTTCCTCTACACTTGCCCTGACATAGCCCCTTGCTCTCCTTTCCTCTGTTCCTTTCTCCTGGTTTTCATCATGACTCAGCTTCTTGTGCTCTCTCTTCCTCCCAGTCCTCCTCATAACATAACCACTTGTCTTTGTGCTCCCCTTCCTTCCCATTCCCTATCATGACAATGGCTGCACATTCTTTGTGCTCTCGTCTCCCTCGCTGTTGTATCCTTTGAGATAATACATATTGAGAGTGCTTGTTGTTTATTTATAAATGAACATATTTAATACAGAAATTCAAAGCTCTAGGTTTTGATCCCAATCTGATTGATTTGCTGCTAGTACCAGTGTGCTGCTTCAGCTCTGCACAGGTAGGCAGAGAGACTAGTGGTATAGTTCTCTCTTCCTTTGGAGGACATCGTTGTCAGATGACTTGTCTGTCTTGTTGCCAGGTTGCCAGTGGGAAAGAATTGTAACGAACTTTACTCCTCATGTCAATCTCCCCCCCCCCCCAATATTTCTGGAAGGCAGTGCATCCATTTTGATGACATTCACTGCTGGAATGGGGGATTCCATCAGTATTCTGCAGCGGGCGTGGTGACCAGCATCTCCTCTCTCACCCCATATCCGGCATCTGTCCTCCATGCCTACCCTGTGTCCAGCCTTTTATACCCCTAAGCCCCCTACCCCATGTCCAGCATGTGCCCTCCATCCATTTATGACCCCTGCCCTGTGTCTGACCTCTGCTCTCCACCCCATTTGCCCTCCATCTGTCTATCCTCTATCTACTCCATGTCCAGTGTTCTACCCCCACTTCATATCCACCATATGTTCTCTATCCTCTTATAATACCCCACCCTATGTCCTACGTCTTTCTTTCATCCCCCTTTATGTGCAGTATCTGCCCTCTGCCCCCCTTGTGTCAAATATTTGCTCAACATTTCCCTTCCAGCCATTCCATGCCCCCCCACCCACTGCTGCTGATTTTTCTGTGTCCGCAGCAGCAATGGATTTCTCCTCTGACTTTTTTTTTTTTTTTTTTAAAGCATGGATCTTCCGATTCTGTGCTGGTAAGGCTTGTCTGGTCCTTCCCCCTCTAAAGCGACGCATACGTCAGAGAGGGATGGGACTAGAACAGCCTTTTCAGCGCAGCAGACATTGCAGTGAGGGCTTTTGGGGTGGAGGGGGGTTGTTTTTTTTAGTTGGACACCACCGTTGCCACTGCAGACATAGGAAAAGCAGAAATGTTGGCGATGTAGGTGGCGGGGTGGGGGCAGAACAGTGCCTCCCCTTCCCAAACTGCATCCATGTTCTCCTGTTATAATTCCATAAGTATCAAGGAATTCCGTGTATTGGGCTGTATTTGTAGCCTTGCTGCAGAATCATAGGAGACCACAGTCCTGTTTATAGATGGGTTAGCAAATGTTATCCAGGCTTGCGTTCTTGTGGGGTTGTTCTGTGGTGACATTACATGTTGTAGTTTCTAGATAAAATTGTTAGTGTATGCTTCCACTTCTGCGAGTGATTGCATAGAGAGAGAACAAAGTGAAACCCTCTGTTCAGCATGTCTTTTGGACAGGATTTGCATGTGAGAAAACTGACACATGATGAAATGATTACCTGTTTGGCATAAGATACACAAAATTTATAGATGTTTTCCTTGTTGAAATAACATTGAAGGACTTCAGGTAATGTTATATTCTCAGTTAATTCAGAGCTCCTGGAATATTTTGGCGGCTGTATCTTTAAAGAGTTTTGTTGGTGCTTAGGTTTTTTTTGCATCTCATTAAGCATACAGCTTTGTAGTAGAGGGTGAGAAAAGCTATTGCCTTATGAAGTGATGTGTGATGTCTGAGATCTTGTAAGTCGAGCAAATTCAGGTTTGGCAAAGTCTTAGGCTACCACGAAGGCACACTGAGAGCTGCAGGTGTTCCTCTAGGGTTACCTTTCTTCCATAATCTGATAATCTAACCTGCTTTCTACTCTTTGGCTAATATCTTAGTACACTTTTCATAAGAATCCAGATGTTATGCTTGATGGCATGCTTATGTTTCAACATAGTGGGTGCAGTCTGGTTCCTGATGAAATGTAGATTTTATAAAGAACCTTTTTTTTTGAGTAAGAAGAATTTTGCTCTTTGTCACATTTTTGTTTCTTTTGCATAGTCTTAATTTTTCCAGATTCAGAATTACCAGGGCCTAAATTGCCTAATCTTTCAAAATGAGTATTTTCTGGACTAGTGGGATTTCATCTGCCAATCATTCTTGTAATGCAGAATGTATTGGTAAATTCCTTGCCCTCCTTTTAACATTGTATTTTCATAGATAAATTCATTTGAAGCAAATGTAAATCTATATTGCTTTGATCAGTTTCTACGGAACATGCATTTCACTCAAGGCACTGAATGACAAATGGATCCTTGAAAATGGACTTTGAGCCACAATTATAATGGAAATTATTTTGCACATTTTTAATTAGGTACACTGCAGGAGTACCAGAAAAGAATGAAGAAGCTGGACCAGCAGTATAAAGAGAGGATCAGAAATGCAGGTGGGTCCAAAGGATCTTCATGAATAAATGTACCAAGGCCATAAAGAAATGATGGAAAATATTCTTTAATAATTTAGGGATGTGCAAGCCAAAAATAATTATTTTCTCTTCGTCTCTCCGGGCCAGTCCAGGAACTGTAGGGTAGTCAGTCCTCTCCAGCAGCTGAGGACTGAATTCTCAAAGTCTTACTGACAGGCTATCCATCTCCCCCTGGTGTCAGAGCTCAGTCTCAGTCCTCAGCAGCTGGATAGGACAGGTTTCTGACAGGCTTCTGGTGAGACAAAGAGGAATCAACACAGAGTGGACAGAGTTCAAGCTTTCTTGCCTGGGGGGCCCTAGCAGGGTTCAAATACCAGGAACAGGCAGACTATCAGGTTTTAAAACAAAAAAAACAAACAAAAAAACCCCCTTTTTTGAAACTGAGCAAGGTTGCAGGGAAACCTGCTCTACAGGGCAGCAGAGAAGGCAGAGCCTGCCTCGATTAGCGGCATTGTGCACAACAAATTGAAGGGGGGGAGCTGGGAGCCCCAGAGTCCAGCCCCATCGGTTCAGGAACCCGAACTGCTTCTAATGCTAGCAGCGCGAAGAGGTAGTCCGGAGTATGGCCACAAACGGAAAGGTTTTGGAGGTAAGGAGAGCTTAGCTTTTGGGAGCTTCTTGGGGCAGTCCTCTAGTGCGGCGTGCAGGATCCATTGCCATCGGAGGGAGCGGAGCGGTGCGGTAGCAGTGACAGCGCATGCGGCCGGAGTCGGCAGCGTGTGCGCTGTGTGGATTTCGTCGGGGGCTGTCGGTCTTAGGTTGTTGCCGGTTTTGTGTGCGCTG
Organism: Ichthyophis bannanicus; assembly: GCA_033557465.1. Classification (NCBI taxonomy): domain Eukaryota; kingdom Metazoa; phylum Chordata; class Amphibia; order Gymnophiona; family Ichthyophiidae; genus Ichthyophis; species Ichthyophis bannanicus. Next base: position 143,351,379 of record CM066041.1, read on the forward strand.
AGGTAGCCGGGTTGCCAGACTGTTAGGAGACATCATGGAAGAGAGAGCGAAGTCGGTAGGTCTGTTGGGCTGCCATTTGGGCGCGGGGGGAAAAGCGGGAACGGAGGCCATTTTGGAGAAGGCAGCCGTTTCTCCTGTGCTCCAGGGGAAACCAGAGAAAAAGAAGGCAAAAGTTTAAAAGCCTAATTTAAACGTGCCTGCTGCCCACAAACGTGCCACTGCCCACTGCGGTCCAGTGCTTCAGGGGAGTTTGGAGTCTGTTTTTTCTGCAGATTTCATCCTCTCGCTACATAAAGCCTACTGCTTGAAGCTTGGGCAGGGGCAGGACAAAGTTTCTCCCCCTAACCTGTCAGGTTCGCTGAGAACAGATGAGGCTTCCATGGACCCAGGTGAGGGAACCTCTAGGAGAGGATTACTAGGGGAGGCTGCGGCCGATGGCCTCGGACAACAGCCTCCTATGCCTCAGCTGAGGAGAGGGAGCTTCTCTCCCAGGAAGGGCTAGATCAGTGGACAGGTGATCTAGAAGAGGGAGAGATTCCTCCAGGTGAGGACCCCAATGTGTTTAGAGTGTTTCGGAAAGAGGAGCTTGGGTCTCTTATTGCGCATTCTCTAGCGGCCCTCAATATTGCGCTACCGACGGTGCAAGAGGAGCCCTTGGAGGATCCACTGCTTCAAGGTTTTAAAGTAGAGCAGCACTGTTTTCCGGTCCATAGAGTAATTAAGCAGATGGTGGAGTCTGAATGGGAATGTCCGGAGGCCACTCTCGGGGGTGCTTGGGCCATAGGTAGACTGTACCTGGTGCCACAGGAGGAAAAGGAGTTACTACGAATGCCGAAGGTGGGTGCATTGGTATCAGCAGTGACAAAGACGACGATGATTCTGGTAGAGTGCGGTGCGGCCCTTAAGGATCTGCAAGATAGGAAATTGGAGTCGCTTCTGAAGCAGGCATTTGATAACAGTGCACTTTCCCTGGAAGCCTCTGTTTGTGGTGCCTACGTGGCCCGAGCCTCCATTCGTTGGCTCCAAGGGGATTCTAACCTGGAAGGGAGCGACGGCTCTTCCGTGGAAGATGTGAAGCTGGAATCGGCGGTGTCAGTGTACCTGGCAGATGCCTTCTATGATCTGGTACGGATTTCGGCGAAGTCCATGGAGTCAGTGATTGTGGCAAGGAGGTTTCTCTGGCAGAAGCTGGGCGGCGGACGCTTCTTCTAAGGCCCGCCTTAGTAAGCTACTGTATAAGGGCAAGCTGCTCTTTGGGGAAGCTCTGGAAAAGATTGTTAAAGATCTGGGGGACTCAAAGGGGGGTCGACTTCCAGAGGACCGTCCTAAAGGCCCGAAGCCAGGAGAGCTCCAGAAAGAGCCAAGCAGAAAGTTTTGCAGATTTAGAGGGGCTCGTTTTGCGCCTGATCAGTGTGGTCGCTTTCAGACCAGAGGGCAGTCCTTTCGAGGAGCTCGAGGTTTTGGCAGAGGTTATTTCAGTTCCCAGCAGAGCTCCTCCAAAAAGACACAATGAAACGCAGAGGTTCCAGTGGGGTGGGGTGGGGGTGGGGGGGGGGGCTGCTTGCGAGGCTTCCTCTCCGTCTGGACCACCATCACCTCGGACCGGTGGGTGCTGGAGATTATCCGCGACGGTTATGCGCTACGCTTCAGCGTCTGCTGTGGCTTCAAGCAGTAGTCCTCGTGCCGCCGGACCAGTGCGGATTCAGTCGATACTCGACTTATTTTGTAGTTCCCAAAAAGGAAGGTTCCTGTCGGCCTATTCTGGATCTGAAACACACAAACTGCTGTTTAAGGGTGCCGCATTTCCGTATGGAGACTCTGCGGTCGGTAATTTGCTCCGTGAGACAGGGCGAGGTGCTGTCCTCCATAGATTTGACAGAGGTCTATCTACACATTCCCTTCAGGCAGGAGCATCAGAGGTTTCTGCAGTTTCCGGTGCCCATGAGACATTTTCAGTTCCAGGCGCTACCGTTCGGGTTAGCGATGGCGCCACGCACATTCACAAAGGTGGTGATGGTGGTGGTGGCGGCGGCTTGCGAAGGGAAGGCGTCCTAGTACATCCTTACCTGGACGACTGGCTGATTCAGGCTCCGTCTGTTCAGGATTCCATCAACGCGATGGAGTGAGTGGTAGTGGTCCTGGAACAGCTTGGTTGGGTAGTGAACCAAGCCAAGAGTCACCTGGCTGCGGTGCATCGCCTCATGTACCTCGGGGCTTTGTTCGACACGGCCGTGGGGGCGGTGTTTCTGCCAGAGGACCGAGTTCGGAAGATTTTGAAGCAGGTGGCCGCGTTTTTACTCATAAAGGCTCCAACAGCGTGGTGATACTTGCAGCTGCTGGGCTCCATGGCAGTGGCATTGGACCTGGTCCCGTGGGCCAGGGCGCATATGCATCCTCTGCAGCAGGCCCTACTTTCCAGATGGTCGCCCCAGAATCGTCCGATGAGTCAGAAGTTAAAAGTTTCAGAGGCTGTCTGGAACAGCTTGCAGTGGTGGCTGGATGCAAAGAATCTTCAAGCAGGGGTGCCACTGGAACACCCAGAGTGGATCCTGGTGACCACGGATGCCAGTCTATCTGGCTGGGGTGCACATTGTATGTCACAAATAGCGCAGGGGGGCTGGCCGCCGGAAGTGAGTGGCTGGTCCATCAATCGTTTGGAGATGAGAGCGGTGCGCATGGCTCTCCATGGTTTCGACGCCTTGGTAACGGGAAAGGCGGTGCGCATGTTTTCCGACAATGCAGTAACAGTATCTTATATCAGGGAGGTACAGGCAGTGCGGCTTTGTTGGAGGAGAATCAACTGCTAATGCAGTGGGCAGAGTCATTTGATAGCGTTGTCAGCGGCTCATGTAGCTGGGAAGGACAATCTGCAGGCCGATTACCTCAGTCGGAATGTAGTAGATTCAGGAGAGTGGGAATTAAACACGGCAGTCTTTCACAACATTATGCTGCGGTGGGGGCAGCCGGTCATGGATCTAAAGGCCACTCTCGTCAATTCCAAAGCGCATCGGTTTTTCAGCAGGGGCAGAGAACCCATGTCGGAAGGGCTCGACTGGTTGGCTCAGCCTTGGCCATCAAGCGGGCTGCTCTATGTGTTTCCTCCTTGGCCCATGATTGGAAGAGTTATTTGGAGGATAGCACGGCACAACGGCAAGGTGATTCTCATTGCTCCTGATTGGTCAAGGAGACCATGGTATGCGGATTTGGTGCAGCTTCTGGTGGACACTCCTTGGTTGTTTCCCAGCCAAAGCAACCTATTGTACCAGGGCCCAGTTCTAATGCCACAGGTAGATCGCTTCTCTCTTACAGCTTGGCTCTTGAGAGGGAGCGGCTGAGGCGTAGAGGTTATTCAGCTGCAGTGGTTTCCACAATGTTACAATCCAGAAGGACATCTACACCTGTCATTCTTGCAGAGCGGTCTGGATAAGGTCTCGCCCTCAGTACCTTGAGAGTTCAGGTGGCGGCGCTGGCTTCTTTTCAGGGTAAGTTACAGGGTGGGTTCTTATCCCTCCACCCGGATGTGCTCAGATTTCTAAGAGCGGTTAAGAATATGCGACCCCCTGTGAGACCGGTGGTTCCATCTTGGGATTTAAACGTGGTCCTTGAGGCGTTGACGCAGCCTCCTTTTGAGCTTGCGGGAGCGGTGTTGCTGAGGGGAGTTCTCTTGGAAGACAGTGTTCTTAGTAGACTTGTGTTCGGCATGGCGGATCTCCGATCTGCAGGCGCTTTCTTGTAGGGAGCCCTGTATCCAGTTTTCGGCAGATAAAGTAATGTTGCGTCCTGTTCCTTCTTTTCTGCCGAAGGTAGTTTCAGGGTTTCATGTGAACCAACCGATTTCGCTTTCTACTTTTCGGAGCCGTGAGGGGGGCTAGAATGGATGGATTGCTGCGAAATCTGGATCTAGGCAGAGTGCTCCATCGGTATCTACGGAAAACTGAGGCGTTCAGGAAGATGGATAGGTTGTTCGTTCTTTTTGGTGGACCTCGGAAAGGAGAGCCGGTGTCCAAGGCCTCGATTGCTCGGTCGGTAAAGCAAGTGATTGTAGTTGCATATCAAACGGCTGGGAAGTCGGTTCCTGAAGGGCTTCGAGCGCATTCCACGCGGGGGCAGGCAGCGTCTTGGGCCGAGTTCGCTTTGGTTTCGTCAGTGGATATTTGTAGAGCTGCTACGTGGTCGTCCCTTCACACGTTTGTGAAGCATTATAGGTTGGATGTTCAGGCGAGGGGAGACGCAAAAGTGGGGGCTGCAGCCATAGTAGTGGGTTTGGCGGGTCCCTCCTGGTATTGAGTACTGCTCTGGTACTGCCCTACAGTTCCTGAACTGGCTCGGAGAGACGAAGAGGAAGAAGAAATTAGACCTTACCTGCTAATTGTCTTTCCTTGAGTTCTCTCCGGGCCAGTCCAGGGCCCACCTGGATCAGGGGCAAGCTGCAGAAGAACGACCCACTTGGGTGTCACAGTGGCTTCAGGGTGCTCTATGCACTATCAGGTCTACAGCGGTAGTGATTTGGACTGCCGTCCAAGGCCTTTTCGGATTGGGGGCTGGCTATGGAGCTCCCTGTCACATCCGAGAGGGCAAAGCATAAACAACTGTTCATTCAGCCTATTATAAGAGTTACAACATCTTATAATGACTTATCTCAGCTGATCTCAGATAAACACTTGCACCACACTCCAGTTTCAGCGAAACTTCAGTTGTGTGCTGGTTCACTTCAATGATCTGCTGTTTTTTTTTTATTATTATGTCATAAATTAATGCAAATTGCAAAAGAATACTTAGCTTAGGGGTAAAATTTCTTATAGCAGCATAACCCACTAGCATTTCTAATGCTTCTTGAAAATAACAATCTCATCCCAATGCTGATAATTCAGGCGCCTCGAAATGGACTACCACTACCACTGAATTAGTACCTCACGTTTGTTCTGCAATCACTACTGAATCAGTATCTCAAGACATTTTGATGGATAGAAGAATAAAATTACCTCTTAAATCGCGATGAACTCCATCGACACCTCTCCACCCAGCGATTCAGATCTTTCGAGATTTGGTGTTACAGGGCCTTGAACAGTTAGTTAAAAATCGCCCTCATAAAAATACTCACCTGTCCCGTGCACAGCATAACACTCTGCGGGAACTTCAAAGGAGGACAGATCTTGTGATCCGCCGTGCGGATAAAGGCGGAGCGATTGTGATACAAACTCGAGATTTCTATGTAGCTGAAGCCAATGATCAATTTAACGACGTGGCCACATATAAGAAATTGTCGACAGATCCTAGCAAAGAACTTCAAATATTGATAGGAGATATAACTATGGAAGCATTGAAGAAAAAATTAATTTCTAAAAAAGAATACAACTTTTTAAATGTTCCCTCTCCACAACTAGCACGTTTTTACACGGTTCCAAAAATTCATAAAAGCATAACTCGCCCTCCGGGGGTCGTCCAATAGTGTCTACTAAGGGCAGTATATTAGAACCGTTGTCCTCTCTCATAATTTTAATATCCAAATAGGTTATCGTTTGTCAATGGAACTCACAAGTGAACGTAATATGTGTGTCACAATGATTAAGCCACGATATGAAAAATTGTAAAGTAGACTCCGTCCCTTGCCATAACAAAAAGACGTTGTCAATGTAGCGGTACCAGGCTTTAATATTGGAACAATATGGGGATGACTTCAACCATGAATTTTCAAACGCCCCCATGTACAAATTGGCAACTGAAGGGGCGCATGTAGCTCCCATAGCAACACCTGTTAGTTTGATGGTAAATAGCTCCTTCAAACCTAAATTTTTTTTTAAATAAAGCAACTTAGTTGTTGCAAAAACCTCAAAAGGTCCTGAGATAAATCTCCTCTATTCACCAAGGCTTGATGCACTACCTCACATGCTGCTGCCTGGGGTATGCTGGTATATAGAGATTGCACATCAAGTGTTGCTAGCATTATCTCTTGTGAGGACGCCCATACTGCCAAATCTCCCAGGAGGGTTAAAAAATGCATGGTGTCCCGGATATAAGAAGGAATGTCCACTAATAATGGTCTTAAATACGAATCTAAGTAAATCGACAACGGTTCTAATATACTGCCCTTAGTAGACACTACTGGACGACCCGGAGGTCGAGTTATGCTTTTATGAATTTTTGGAACCGTGTAAAAACGTGCTAGTTGTGGAGAGGGAACATTTAAAGAGTTGTATTCTTCTTTAGACATTAATTTTTTCTTCAATGCTTCCATAGTTATATCTCCTATCAATATTTGAAGTTCTTCGCTAGGATCTGTAGACAATTTCTTATATGTGGACACGTCGTTAAGTTGATCATTGGCTTCAGCTACATAGAAATCTCGAGTTTGTATCACAATTGCTCCACCTTTATCCGCACAGCGGATCACAAGATCTGTCCTCCTTTGAGGTTCCCGCAGAGTGTTATGCTGTGCACGGGACAGGTGAGTATTTTTATGAGGGAGATTTTTAACTAACTGTTCAAGGTCCTGTAACACCAAATCTCGAAAGATCTGGATCGCTGGGTGGAGAGGTGTTGATGGAGTCCATCGCGATTTAAGAGGTAATTTTATTCTTCTATCTGTAAGGGTGGGGTCTTTTTCCCTTCCCAGCACTATATCACTTACCCTGGGATGTCCGTTATTGCTCTAGGTCGAGGAATTTACCTTACCTTCACTGTCTGGGATCCCAGGAGAACAAACACACACACACACTTGTACATAAGTAACATGTAAGTTTATTCCGTACGTTAGAAGTGCAGTCTATCTTTTTATACAGTATCAAAAACATATATACGTTATAAACCCATCCCAGCAGCATAGCCCTGCTCCTGATATTGCTAATTAGCAACCGTACAAACTGGTACCTGTCTCTGTGAAGATCACTGAATCTTGTCTTAGCACAACACATTCCTTTCTATCTAGGTATTCACAGATGGGCCTCATGGTCCCTCTGTACAACAAGAAACTGATTTTCCCCTTACACTATCCATCAAAATGTCTTGAGATACTGATTCAGTAGTGATTGCAGAACAAACGTGAGGTACTAATTCAGTGATAGTGGTAGTCCATTTCGAGGCGCCTGAATTATCAGCGTTGGGATGAGATTGTTATTTTCAAGAAGCATTAGAAATGCTAGTGGGTTATGCTGCTATAAGAAATTATACTCCTAAGCTAAGTATTCTTTTGCAATTTGCTTTATTTTATGACATAATAATAAAAAAACAGCAGATCATTGATGTGAACCAGCACACAATTGAAGTTTCGTTGAAACTGGAGTGTGGTGCAAGTGTTTATCTGAGATCAGCTGAGATAAGTCATTATAAGATGTTGTAACTCTTATAATAGGCTGAATGAACAGTTGTTTATGCTTTGCTATTGAATAGTATTCATTCAGATACAACTTGACCCTTAGTGTGTTGTGATAGTACATCCGAGAGGGCAGCATTAGAAGCCGTTCTGGGGGAAAAAAACCCCCAAACCTTAAAAATAAAAGAAATAAGATTGGAATTTAGTGAGTGTTAGGTTGTTATGGTGTTTGTTACAAAGGTTAAGGTTAGTGTAGATATTAATGGTACAGACTGCTTTGACAATAGTAGACTGAGTGTCTGACACCAGGGGGAGGTGGATAGCCTGTCAGTAAGACTTTGAGAATTCAGTCCTCAGCTGCTGGAGAGTATTGACTACCCTACAGTTCCTGGTCTGGCACGGAGAGAACTCGAGGAAAGACAATTAGCAGGTAAGGTCTAATTTCTTCATTGTTTCATTTTAATGATTTTTTTCTTTTTTTATATCTTGTATCATTTTTTTGCCAATAGTATGCACTATAAAAATACAATCTTGGAAGTCCTGATCAGATGATGATCCACACATTTAGGAAAAAGTGGAAGGAAGGCCAAAAAACTGCCAGCATGGTTTAAAGGCGAGGTCAGAGAGGCTGCTGTTGCCAAAAAAAGCATATTTCAGCTAATGGTAAAAGGAGACAAATGACAAAAATAGGAAGCAACATAAATACTGGCAAGTTAGATGCAAGGCATTGATAAGGCAGCCAAAGAGAGAATTTGAAAAAAAGTTTGCCATGGAAGCAAAAATGCATAATAATCTTTTTCAAGTATATTCATAGCATAAAACCTGTGAAAGAATCATTTGAACCATTGGCTGATAAAGGGGTAAAAGGGGCGCTAAGGGAGGACAAAGCCTTAGCAAAGAGATTGAATAAATTCTTTGCTTCTGTCTTTACTGAAGATGATGTAGGGAAGTAACCCATGCCTGAAATGGTAATTAAAGATTATATATCGGAAGAATTGAAAGAAATATTGATAAACCCGGAAGATGTAATCTCCAGGAACAAGCAAGAATGTAGTCTTCACGTATGGGTATCGTCGGTACCGACGGAGCCTGCGTGGGAACGCTCCCCAGCGTCCAATTAGAAAGCTTTTGGGAGCATCCCACAGCGCCTGCGTGCTGCCTTCCCGCCTTTCCCAACTGCCTCTCTCCAGTTCTTCATTTTCTGCGGAGCCAGCAGGTCGTCGTTCCTGTCACCGCAGAAAATTTTTCCTTTATTACCTTTCTTTTTTGCGGTCACGTCTGCCTTCCTCAACGCTCTACCGGTACCGCCGGTTTTTCTTTCTTTCTTTTCTTTTCTTTAAAAAAAAAAACCAAACAAACTTTTTTCCAGGTGCATGCGCCTTTTTGGGCCTTAGGCCCAAAAATTCCTCCACAATGGAAAAGCCCTCTTCGGGTTTCAAGAAGTGCCGTAAGTGTGGCGGTACTATCTCCGTCACCGACACCCATGAATGGTGTCTCAAATGTTTAGGTCCTGACAACTCCATCATGGAATGTATGTCCTGTGCCATGATGTCTAAAAGATGTCGGCAGAACCAAGCTGCTAAGCTCAGTACCCTGTTTCCCTCTGATGCAGCCTCGGTGGCATCGACGGCTTCCAGGGCTTCCCCTTCCTCCCGTGGATCTCAGGTAACTAAACACAAGTCTAGCTGGTCCTCAAAGGGTAGATCTCCTTCTAAGCATTGAGATGCCTCTGGCGTTGCCCTTGAGGATTCTGCACCGGCAAAATTGCCCCGGCGGAAGGCTTTGGCTTCCAAAGCATTATCGGGGATCCAGGATGTTCTTGATGCCTCAACCTCGGCAGAACTCCTGGTGCCATGCTCTGGGGTACCGGCGGTCTTCTCCGATACCGACATCCAGGCATCGGCAGCATCGATAGACCAGAGATTCCTGGCTATTGAACGCAGTCTGGCAGCTCTCCTTGCGGCATCGACACCCTCGGAACCGCGTCAGACAGTTCAACCGGTATCGGTACTGGTACCGGTACCAATGGCATCGACATTGGTGTCTGCATTGCCGGCACCCAGTCATGCGATGCCCTCCGGTACCAATTACTCCCGGTACCGACTTCGGTCGGTACGGGTATCGGGCTCTTCAAGAGCATCCGGATAGACGGTACTTCGAGTCCTCAGAAGAATCTGAGGATTCTGACAGTTCTGTCGATGCAGGAATGCTTCTCCCAGAGGAGCTTTCCTCCCCTAAGCGCAAGGATATCTCCTCCAGAGGATATTTCCTTTCAGGACTTCATCAGAGAGGTGGCTCAAGGTCTGTCCGTTACTGTGGCTCCTGAATCAGAGCCCAGAGCAAAGAAGTTGGAAATTTTACAATATCCCAAAGCTCCTAAAGAGGCAGCTACTCTACCCATCCATGTGGGAGACGCCTCTTACCACCTCTCCTCACTCTTGTAGACTGGATACTATATACCGAGACCCTCCTTGTCCTGGTTTCCATAAGACTCAGCTTCCTCACTACTCTATTGTAGTGGAATCAGCTATGAGAAGGATCAGGATTGCAAAGAGACATGCCTCTAATCCTTCAGGACGAGAGTGCAGAACTTTGGATGCTTTTGGACGTCGTACTTTCCAAGCTTCCATGTTTTCTGCCAGGATCAGTTCCTATATTTTATATATGGGAATGTTCCTGAAGGATGTTACAGGGAATTTAGAGGTTTTGAGCCCTCTTCTTCCTGAGGATAAAAGACAAGATTTTCTCACATTGGTCAAACATGCCCAGGATGTTTCCAAATTAGTCAACCGTGCAGCTTTTGACTCTTTTGAGTACATAAGCAGAACCTCTGCCATTGCCATAGGTGCATGTAGAATTGCCTGGCTCCAGGCATCTGATTTGGAGCTCTGGGTACAAGACAGACTGGGCAATATTCCTTGTACTGGTGAGAACCTGTTTGGTAAAGATTGGCAAGAAAAGGCCAATGAGTTGGATGCTGACAACTCCACTTTGGATAGGCTATCCAAAGCCACAGCTGATCCTGCGAGGAAGAAATCTTTCAAGAAGCCTTTCTTCTCAAAAAAGAAGAGGTTTTATCCCTCTTATTCCCAGCAGGGACGTTCTACAGGTCATCCTACCCGGAAGGGTCAGCAACCACCCAAACAAAAGAAAGCAAAGACTGCTAAGCCTCAACCGTCTCAGCAATCTCAGCCTCCACAAGGCCTTTGACTTTCATCTAGAGAACTTAGCCTTCCTGGCCCTGAATGGACCAGAGCCTTCCACCATTTCAGGAAGGTTATGTCACTTCGCCCCCAAGTGGGAGCAGATAACAGCAGAGCGATGGACACTCTCCATTATAAGAGAGGGGTACAAACTGCACTTCCTGCTGTGCATGCCCCCTTCCACAATGGTAAGACAGTTCAATTCTCAGACTTCTCTCATCAACCTGTTAGATCAAGAGGCCACTATGCTTCTTGCCCAAGGGGCAATAGAAGAAGTACCCATTCATCAACAGGGTACGGGGATCTACGCCCCCTATTTCCTTATTCCAAAGAAAACAGGGGGATACAGACCTATTCTGGACCTCAGAGAATTGAACAAATTCCTGTTCAAAGAGAAATTAAAGATGATTTCTTTAGGAACTCTGCTGCCATGCCTTCAGAGTCAGGAATGGCTTTGTTCTCTAGATCTCAAGGATGCGTACACTCATGTTCTCATCCATCCACTTCACAGGAAGTTCCTTCGGTTCCTTTTTCAAGGAAAGCACTACCAATACAGGGTGCTTCCTTTCGGCCTGGCCTCAGCACCAAGAGTGTTCACGAAATGCATGGCTGTGGTAGCAGCATTTCTCCGCACTCTAGGGATATTCGTCTTCCCCTACTTAGACGACTGGCTCATTCGAGCCCCATCAGAGGCAGAGGCCAGGACATCCCTATCTTGCACAATGCGTATCCTTCAGTATTTGGGTCTTGTCATAAACGTCCCAAAATCCAGTCTAACTCCCACTCAGTCTCTAGGATTCATAGGAGCTTTGCTGGATACCAAAAGGGCAAGGGCCTATCTTCCCCAGGCCCGTTGCCTTCGCATAGTGCAGTTAGCTTCTCAAGCAGTGCTAAAACCTCATCTCACTGCCTGAGAAATGCTACAATTACTAGGCCACATGGCATCTACCCTGCATTTGGTTCCTTATGCTCGCCTCCATATGAGAGCAGCCCAGTGGACTTTATCCACTCAGTGGACCCAGGCATCAGGGTACCTGTCAGACAAAATAGCAAACACAAGTCACCTTATTTTGTCCCTCCAATGGTGGCAGTTCACTCAGAACCTGTTGCTGGGGTCCCCATTTCAACAACCCGTACCCCAGGCAACTCTCACAACGGAGGCCTCACCAGTGGGTTGGGGAGCTCATTTGCAAGACCTCTCCACCCAAGGCACTTGGACTCCCCAGGAGACTCATCTACATATCAATCTCTTGGAACTCAGGGCAATCTTCCTTGCTCTTCGAGTGTTCCACACCCTGCTCAGCTGCAAGACAGTCCTCATTCATACAGACAATCAAGTAGCCATGTTCTACGTGAACAAACAGGGGGGAACAGGCTCTCTGTCGCTTTGCAACGAAGCTTTGCGACTATGGGCCCTCACCAGAGAGCATCAGATTCATCTCCTGGCAGTGTATCTTTCAGGCATACAAAACTCTTGGGCAGACAGACTCAGTCGAGTTCTGCTTCCACACGAATGGTCTCACCATGTAGACCAGGTGACCAAGAATTTTCGAATTTGGGGGACCCCGGACATAGACCTCTTTGCAAGTCAGTGGAATGCCAAACTTCCCCGGTTCTGTTCCAGAATTCCGGCTCAGGGCTCTTAGGTCAAGGATGCTTTCCTCCTTCACTGGGGTCAAGACTTCCTTTATGCCTTTCCACCCATTCCCCTAATTCCCAAGACCCTTTTCAAGCTTCAGAGAGACAGAGGACCTATGATTCTCATAGCTCCACATTGGCCACGGCAAGTGTGGTACCCTCTGCTTCTATATCTCTCTCAAGCTCCCTCCCTGGAGTTAGGGTCTACTCCAGATCTCCTATCTCAGGAGAACGGAATGTTATGGCATCCCAATCCCTCAGTCTCTGCATCTCAGGGCTTGGTTGCTGAAGGCCTATATCTCCATGATCTTAACCTCTCTCAGCAAGTAAAGGATATCCTTTATGCTTCCAGGAAGCCTTCCACAAGACGCTCTTATGCTTTCAAGTGGAAAAGGTTTACCATATGGTGTTATTAGAAGGGTCTTAACGCCCTTGCTGTGCCTCTGGAATCATTACTGGAGTATCTCCTTCATGTATCCAATGCAGGGCTTAAGACTAACTCAGTGAGAGTCTGAGTGCTATTGCAGCTTCTTTCAAGCCTCTAAATGGACAACCTATTTCCTCCCATCCTCTTATGGCAAGATTTATGAGAGGCCTTCTGCTAACTAAGCCTCCCATTAGGCCACCACCTGTGGCATGGGACTTCAACTTGGTTCTTGGTCAGCTCATGAAGCCACCTTTCGCACCCTTAGCTATTAGCTCCTTGAAATTCCTTTCTTGGAAGGTTATCTTTCTTATAGGAATCACAACAGCACGTCGCATCAGTGAGTTGCAAGCACTAGTGGCTCATCCACCTTATACAAGGTTCCATCATGACAAGGTAGTCCTTTATGCCAAAGGTGGTCTCGCCTTTTCATCTAAACCACTCGGTCTACCTACCTGTGTTCTTTCCAAGACCTCATGCATCAAATGCAGAAAGGAATCTTCATACTTTGGACTGTAAAAGTGCTCTAGCTTTTTACTTACAAAGAACACTGCAACATAGAAAGTCCTCTCAACTCTTTGTTGCATTTGATCCTTCTCATTTGGGAGTTCCAGTCTCCAAGAGAACACTGTCTAACTGGATTGCTCAGTATATTTCCTTTGCCTATCAGAGTAAGAACCTTCCTCTGGAGGGCCATGTCACAGCTCACAATGTGAGAGCCATGGCAGCTTCAATGGCTCATCTGCAGTCTGTGTCTATCGACGACATCTGTCGGGCAGCTACCTGGGCCTCGGTTCATACCTTCACAGCCCATTACTGCTTGGACAACGACTCCCGCCGGGATGCCTTGTTTGGTCAGGCTGTTCTCCAACACCTGTTCCATACCTAATCAGCTCCTACCCGCCATCCCTGGTTGGATGCCAGAGATCCATGGGGGGAAGTGGAGCCCTTTCTCAGGGTCACACAACTTCTGGGGTCTCTCCCTGGCATCTGAAGCTAGGGAGTCCCCATATGTGAAGACTACATTCCTGCTTGTTCCTGGAGATAGCATAGTTACTCACCTGTAACAGGTGATCTCTGGGAACAGCAGGAATTTAGTCTTCACAACCCACCCACCTCCCCTAGGAGTTGTATCTCTCTATCTCTTTCTCTTTCCCTCTCTCTTTGTCTCAGCTTTAAAACTCAACTGGAGAGAGGCAGTTGGGAAAGGCGGGAAGGCAGCACGCAGGCTCTGTGGGATGCTTCCAAAAGCTTTCTAATTGGACGCTGGGGAGCGTTCCCGCACAGGCTCCGTCGGTACTGACGATACCCATATGTGAAGGCTAAATTCCTGCTGTTCCCGGAGATCACCTGTTACAGGTGAGTAACTATGCTTTTTGACCTGATGGTTTCCTCTTGAGCCTTTCTATTTGTCGTTCAATTGGATACAAGTTTGAGATCCAATACCATAAGCCTTCACTTCAACTACCAGGAAATTTCCCCTGCTGTTTATCTGCCCTGCCCTCCCAATATACTAGTCTTTTCATTGCATTTACAGGCCTAGGCCTGGGCCAGGGTCCGTACACCAGAACTACTTCTGGAATCCTTTCATGATGATCCCTAAATCTCGCCAGTAGGTGTCATTCTTGAGGACCATTCTCCAGGAACATGCAGGAAGTCAGTCCTCACATATGGGTAACGTCTGTGCCGATGGAGCCCACGTGGACCATTTCCCCAGTTTTCAAAGAAAGCCTTTGGGACATGCAACCAAGCATGTGTGGTCCCCTTCCCGCCCAAGGGTGCCATATTTCTCAGTCTCCTTTTTCTGTGAAGCCTAACAGATATCTGTCCTGTTCCCCTGGAAAAATCCTTGCTAATTATCCTTAAAGGTTAACTTTCCTGGTTTGCGTACCAGTTCCTCTTCCCTCCTAGAGCCGGTGAAGAGCTCTGCACTGCTCTCGGCCCCTTTTTCATTTTTTGATAGAGGCCTGCCTCAACTGGCGTTCGTGTCTTTTTTTCGCCTCTGGTTCCAGTCTTTTCTTTCTGCACGCTCTTTCTATTCGCCCACTCCTCTTTTGTGTTGTCCCGCAAAGTTCAGTCCTAGCATCCCCTTCTGTTTAATGTCTCCTTGGCCCTCCTTGCACTCATCATCCAACAATCTGGCCTATCAGCCCACCTCTATGCTGATATTATCTTGCTCCAGCACATCAGCCCCACCAGCCCCACAACCCCTGACCTCACCTTTATGAACTCCTCCTTACGTCAAGTATCCTCTTGGTTATCGTCAAATTTCCTTCATCTTAACACTGATAAATCCACTGCCATCTGGTTCACCTTCAGGCCCCCCTGTCCCTCCGTGGCCCCTGATTGCCGACATTCCCGTTCCGTTCCCCTCACTACTTCCATCAGTTACCTTGGTGTAACCCTGGATTCCTCTCTCCTTTTTTCATGAGCACATTTATACCATTGTCCGTCGTTCTTTTGCTTCAATTAGAAAGATCTGTGCAGTGTGCCCACTCTTCTTACTCTTCTTTCTCTCAACCCTCGCGTTGTCCTTAGTCATCTCCAGACTTGACTGCTGCAATGTTATCCTGGCTGGTCTCCCCCTCTTTCTACTCCACCGTCTAAAGCTCCTTCAAAGTACAGCAGCCCAGATCCTCACACACACAGTTTGCTCAGATCACATTACCCCTCTCCTTATCCGGCTGCACTTGTTACGCCTTAAGTATTGTATCGACTATTTCTCCAGGAACAAGCAGGAAGTCAGTCCTCACATATGGGTGACATCAGCACTGACGGAGTCTGCGCGGAGCATATCCCCAGCTTTCAAAGAAAGCCTTTGGGAATGTCTCCACGCATGCGTGGTCCTCTTCCCGTCCAAAGGTGCCATCTTACTCGGTTTCCCTTTTTCCGTGGTGCCCTTTGGACGTGTGTCTCGTCACCGGAAAACGTTTCTCGGTTTCCAACCGGTTTTTGCTATCCGGCCTTCACCTGTCCTCTTCCTGCCTCTCGAGCACCTCTGCTTCAGTCTTGATCTCGGGGTTTTTCTGCGCTTTTGTGCACTTTTTTTTATTAATGATTTTCAGTCAATTACAATAACCAAAAAAGTAAAGGAAAATTCACAGTAAATATACAAAGAAATACAAAATATGAATAATAAGCAATGATAAAGCCCACATCAAGTAATACCGGCTGTGAATAATGAAAGGAAACATAGTGGAATAAGTAAACAAGGCAATTAGGCCCACAATTAGGAGGTACTACAATCATCCCTTATTATCCCTCCGTAAAGTGCCCTGACGTTCAAACAAAAATTTTTCTAAGTGAGATACATCAACGAAAACAAAGAAAGCCCCTTCAAAATTAATAATACTTTTACAAGGAAAATGTAAAAAGAAAGTAGCCCCCAAAGTGAGAGCCTGAGGCTTCAACTGCAAAAACTGCCTCTAAGTTGAGTCTCACGAGAGACATCAGGAAAAATATTCAGTTTTGCCACAGAATTTAGCTGACTTAACCTTAAAGAAAACGCGTAAAATACGCTGCTTCACCTCAGTAGATGGAAAGGTAGCCAATAATGTGGAGTGCAGACTAATAGTATCCGAAGAGTCCTCTAAAAAGGCAGTCAAATTAGAAATAGCAGGAACAATCTTATCCAGCCCTCCCTCAGCGGGATTAGTATTCTTAATGCTTGACGGGAGATAATAAATTTGAGAAACTTCAATAGATTCCTGAATGGCTAATATTTCCTTTAAAATATTTATCCAAAAGAATTTTAGGAGATAACGAAGACTGAGGAAAATTAAAAAAAAACGTAAATTGCAAGAACGAATGGAATTCTCAAGGGCCTCCAGCTTAGGATGAAGAGAATCTTTTATCTCCAGGAACAAGCAGGAATGAGTCTTCACATATGGGTATGTCGGTACCGACGGAGCCTGTGCGGGAACGCTCCCCAGCGTCCAATCAGAAAGCCTTTGCAAGCATCCCACAGCGCCTGCGTGCTGCCTTCCCGCCTTTCCCAACTGTCTCTCCTCAGTTCTTTTTTTTCCGCGGAGCCAGCAGGTCGTGTTCCTGTCACCGCAGAAGAATTTCCTTATTTTTTCTTTATTTCTTTTGTCGCGTCTGCCTTTTTCGACGCTGTACCGGTACCGTCGGTCTTTGTTCTTTTCTTCTTGTAAAAAACAAACCAACATTTTTTTCTGTTCTTTTTCTTCAGGTGCATTTGAGTTTTTTTCCTTAAATATGGAAAAGCCTGCCTCAGGATTTAAAAAGTGCACAAAATGTGGCGGTACTATTTCCGTCACCGACACCCATGACTGGTGTCTAAAATGTTTAGGTCCTGACCATTCCATAACAGATTGTGTGTCCTGTTCCGTGATGTCTAAAAGAGGTCGGCAGAACCGAGCTGTCAAGCTCAGTACCCTGTTTCCCTCTGATGCGGCTTCGGTGGCATCGACGTCTTCCAGGGCTGCTTCTTCCTCACATGGATCTCAGGTAACTAAACATAAATCCAGCCGGTCCTCGAAGGGTAGATCTCCTTCTAAGCATCGAGATGGCTCTGGCCTTGCCCTCGAGGATTCTGCACCGGCAAAATTACACCGGCGGGAGGCTTCGGCCTCTAAAGCATCATCATCTGGGTTCCAGGATGATCTCGATGGCGTGGCCTCGACAGATCTCCTGGTGCCATGCTCTGGGGTACCGGTGGCTTCCACCGGTACCGTTTTCCAGGCATTGGCGGTGTCGATGGATCAGAGGATTCTGTCCATGGAACGCAGTCTGGCGGCTTTCCTTCTGGCATCGACGCCCGTGGTACCGCAACAGACTACTCCGCCGGTACCGGCTCTAGCATCGCCATCGGTACCGATTCCGGTACCAGTGGCATCGACATCGGCATCGGTGTCCGCTATGCCGGTACTCTGTCCTCTGAAGCCCTCCGGTACCGATTCCCCGGTACCGGTTATTTCCGATACCAATCCCGGTCGGTACGGGTATCGGGCTTTGCAAGAGCATCCGGACAGATGATACTTCAATTCCTCTGAGGATTCTGAAGAGTCGGTCGATGCAGTGATGCTTCTTCCACAGGAGGACTCCTCTCCTAAACGAAGGATGTCTCCAGAAGATTTGTCTTTTCAAGACTTTATCAGAGATGTGGCTCGGGGTCTCTCTATTACAGTGGCACCTGAGACAGAGCCCAGAGCCAAGGAGTTAGATATTTTACAATATCCTAAGACTCCTAAGGAGGCAGCTACCTTACCTATTCATGAGATTCTGCACGATCTCATGTTGAGGATGTGGGAAGCACCTCTAACCACCTCCCCTCATTCTTGCAGGTTGGATACCATGTATCGTGTCCCTCCTTGTCCTGGTTTCCATAAAACTCAACTTCCTCACCACTCTATTGTGGTTGAGTCTGCAATGAGAAAGATTAGAAGTGCCAAAAGACATGCCTCTAATCCTCCAGGACGTGAATGTAGAATCCTAGATGCTTTTGGAAGAAGTCTTCCAAGCTTCCATGCTTGCTGCGAGAATTAATTCTTATAGTCTCTACATGGGAATGTTCTTAAAAGATATCACTGACCATTTGCAGACTTTAAGTCCTTTTTTGTCTGAAGATAAAAGGCAAGAATTTCTCACTGGGCTCAAACATGCCCAGGATATCTCCAAATTCTCCAACCGTGCAGCTTTCGACTCCTTTGAATGCGTAAGCAGAGCCTCAGCTATTGCCATAGGTGCACGTAGGATTGCTTGGCTTCAAGCATCTGATTTGGAGATCTGGGTTCAAGATGAATTGGGAAATATCCCTTGTACAGATGAGAACCTGTTTGGTAAGGATTGGCAAGCAAAGGCCAATCAGATGGATGCTGAAAATTCTGCTTTGGATAGACTATCCAAATCCACAGCTGCTCCTGCTAAGAAAAGGTTGTTCAAGAAAACACCTTTTTCTAAAAAGGGAAGATTCTATCCTGCTTATGGTCAGCGGGCATCTTCTGCAGCTCAGTTCCCTTCCAAACGTCAGCAATCCTCCAAACAGAGCAAAGCAAAGGCTGCGAGGCCTGCTCCAGCCCAGCAACCTCAGCCCCCTCAGGGCCTTTGACTTTCTGCTAGAGAACCTAGCCTTCCTGGCTCTAGAAGGACCAGAGCCCTCCACCATTCCAGGAAGGTTATGTCACTTTGCTCCCAGGTGGGGGCAAATTACAGCAGAGCATTGGAGACACTCCATCATAAGAGAGGGGTACAAACTTCATTTTTCAAGCTTGCCCCCTCTCACAAGAGTGCACCAGTTCAATTCTCCAACCTCCCTTCTCAGCCTGTTGGAGCAGGAGGTTGCCACTCTTCTTGCCCAGGGGGCAATAGAGGAAGTGCCTTTTCAACAACAGGGCACAGGGTTCTACTCCCCCTATTTTCTTATTCCAAAGAAAACAGGGGGCTTCAGACCCATCTTAGATCTCAGAGAGTTGAACAGATTCCTAGTCAAAGAAAAATTCAAGATGGTTTCTCTAGGAACTCTGCTGCCATACCTTCAGAGTCAGGATTGGCTTTGTTCTGTAGATCTCAAGGATGCGTACACTCGTTCTCATCCATCCAACTCACAGAAGGTTCCTTCGGTTCCTTTTTCAGGAAAAGCACTATCAATACAGAGTGCTCCCTTTTGGTCTGGCCTCTGCACCAAGGGTGTTCACGAAATGCATGGCAGTGTTTGCTGCTTTTCTGTGCACCCTGGAAATATTCGTTTTCCCTTACTTGGACGACTGGCTCATTCGAGCTCCCACTCAATCAGAGGCCAAGACTTTTCTCTAACCTGCACAATGCGTATCCTTCAGTATTTAGGGCTGGTAATAAACATCCCAAAATCCAATTTGATCCCTACTCAGTCCCTGGAGTTTATAGGGGTGTTGCTGGATACCACAAGGGCAAGGGCCTATCTTCCCCAGGCTTGTTGCCTTCGCTTGGTGCAGTTAGCTTCTCAAGCAGAGTTGAAGCCCCTACTAACTGCTCGAGAGATGTTACAGTTGCTAGGCCACATGGCATCCACCGTACATGTGGTACCATATGCTCGCCTTCACATGAGAACTGATCAGTGGACTTTATCCACCCAATGGACCCAGGCATTAGGCTGCCTGTCAGACAAAATAGCAAACACAAGTCGCCTCATTTTGTCCCTCCAGTGGTGGAAGTCCCCTCAAAACCTGTTGCTGGGGTCCCCCTTTCAACAGCCTCTACCCCAAGCAACTCTTACAACAGATGCTTCTCCAATGGGCTGGGGAGCTCATTTTCAGGACCTCTCCACCCAGGGCATCTGGTCCGCACAGGAGACTTGTCTACATATCAGTCTCTTGGAACTCAAGAGCAATCTTCCTTGCTCTGCGAGTTTTCCACATCCTGCTCAGCTAAAAGACAGTCGTTATCCACATGGATAATCAGGTAGCCATGTTCTATGTAAACAAGGAGGGAGGAACTGGCCATTGGAGAATGCTCGAAGTACTTCTTGCAAGTAGCATACAACAGCTTCAAGTCTTCCGCCCAGGTGACGGTGGCTGGCATTGGAGCCCGCCGGCAGGCTTGGTTCCAGTCTTTTGACCTGGAACAGTGGGTCCAGGAGAAGTTGCTGGGCATCCCTTGACTTGGGGGAGCGACCATTTGGCAATCCCATGGAGGATAAAGTAGCAGAGATTGAGACAGAGTACATGACTTGTACTTGCCTCTCCCGGAAAACTTCCTCTCTCCTCAGAGAAGCAGCAGAGCAAGAAGGGACACAGGATATCACTGCTTGACCCAATACAAGCATTGAGGAATCTGTGTCTTTTGGGGAAACTGCTAGGTACTTATGACCTAGATTGGCCACTGTTGGAAACAGGATACTGGGTTTGATGGACCTTGGTCTGACCCAGTATGGCATATCTTATGTTCTTATGTTCCATCGGAAGGGGCTCCCGTACAGGGGCTACCCGGCCTATCCACCGGTGTTGACCCCCATTCAGGGCGGTCAGGGCAAGACCATGGTCCACGGCCCTTGTAAACCAAAGGGTCCCAAGACCCAACCCCTAGTGCCAGCTCAGCCACTCTCAGGGTTTTGATGCAATTGGCATAGCCTCTTGTCCTCTGGCAGGGCGGCTGTCTGTCGGGGGGGGGGGAGGGGTGGTCCATTTCTACCACAGGTGGGAGTCTGATGCCTGGGTCCTCCAGGTCGTTCGGGAGGGCTATCTTCTCTATCTGGATCAGGCCCCTCCTCTGTACTTCCCCGGAGTGCTAGGTCAGCTTTCCCAGCACCAGGCCCTCCTGAGTCAGGAGCTCGCAGGCCTCCTCGAGGACAGGGCGGTAGAACCAGTCCCACTGCACTTCCGAGGACAGGGGTTTTACTCCCGATACTTCCATGCCCCAAAGTGGACAGGGGGCTTTTGGCCCATCCTCATCTTGAAGAATCTAAACAAGTTCCTGGTGCAGGAGAAGTTCAAGATGCTCTCCCTTGGAACATTACTGCTTTACCTCCAGCAGGACAATTGGCTATGCTCCTTGGATTTAAATGATGCTTAGGCTTACATCCTCGTCCATCCCAAACACAAAGTAGCTCCGATTCATGGTTCAGGGAAACAATTACCAGTACAGGGTACTTCCCTTTGGCCTTGCGTCCGCCTCACGGGTCTTAACGAAGTGCCTGGCCATGGCTGCGGCCCACCTATGGCTGCAGGGCACCTTCATCTATCTGTATCTAGATGACTGGCTCATAACAGGGGGCACGGCCTCCAAAGCCAGGCAGGCCACAGACCGCATCATTTGCCTCCTAGAGCATCTGGGGTTTGTGAAAAATTACCCAAAGTCCCATCTCACTCCAGTTCAGTCCCTGGAGTTCATCGGGGCTCGCTTGGACACCCTACGGGCCATGGCTTTCCTTCCTCACGACAGGGTGAACCGCCTCATGTCCCTGGCATCCGAAGTGCGGTGCCGCTTTGCTTTCTCGGGTATTGGGCACAACATGGACCGCGGAGGCCATGTGGCCATATCAACATGTGGGCGGTACAGTGGTCCCTCTGAGCACAATGGGCGCAGCTGACTGGCTGCCTCCAAGACTCTATCTTGGTCTCTCCCAGCGAGACGGAGTCTCTCGCTTGGTGACAGGAGTCTTGGAACCTGCTTCGGGGTATGTCCTTCCAAGCTCCGGCGCATCAGGTGGCCTTAATGACAGATATCTCCCTGGTGGGCTGGGGAGCCCACTGCGAGGGGCAGTGCACTCAAGGGACCTGGTCCCTCGAGGCGTCCTGGCAGCAGATCAACCTGCTGGAGATCTGGGCCATCCATCTTGCACTCAAGGTTTTCAGGGATCGCCTGCAGCATCGAGCGTTGCTGGTCTAGATGGACAACCAGGTCACAATGTTATGTGTGAACAAACGAGGAGGTACTGGTTCCTACAGCCTCTTTTCGGAGGCGATAACCCTGTGCTCCTTTGCGGTGAGCCAGGGCACGATCATTCGGATCACTTACCTCCCGGGCCAGGAAAATACATTGGTGGACCGGCTCAGCAGAGTCCTCCAGCCGCATGAGTGGCACCTGTGTCTCTGAATAATGCAACGGCTCTTCCACCATTGGATCTCTTTGCCAGTCCTGCGAATTCGCAGCTCCCCCGGTTCTGTGGTCCCCTCCCGCACCCAGGCAGGGTGGCTCGGGATGCCTTCCTCACCCCGTGGGAAATGGGTCTGCTATATGCCTCCCCCCCCATGCCTCTCATTGCCCGGACCTTTCTCAAGGTCCAGCGGGATAGGGCTTCGATGATTCTCATAGCCCCAAGGTGGCCCAAGCAGCCTTGGTTTACCCTGCTGCTCCGTCTATCGACGGAGCCCCCGGTCCCTCTCGGGTTCTCACCGGAGCTGCTGACACAGGAGGAGGGTCTGCTTCTCCACCCCAATCTGAGGTCCCTATCCTTCACAGCTTTACGGCTGAGCGGTTCGCTCTAGCTTCCTACTCCCTTTCCGTGGAGATCGAGGACATCCTTTTGACCTCACGAAAGGACTCGACCAGACGGGCTTACGCCTTCAAGTGGTATTGGTTCTCAGTGTGGTGCTCAGAGCTCTGAGTGAACCCATTTTCATGCCCTACCAGTTTGGTCTTGCTTTACTTGCGCCACCTCTCGCAGTCTGGGCTGAAGTCTAACTTGGTCAGGGTTCACCTGAGTGCTATCTCTGTGAACCACCACCCCCCATTGAAGGCAAACCTCTTTCGGGGGCAACCGCTTGTGTCTCGTTTCATGTGAGATCTGCTCCTTTCCAGGCCCTCTACCCGCCCTCCTCTGGTGGAATGGGACCTCAGTGTGGTTCTCACTCAGCTGACCAAGCCATCCTTTGAGCCTATGGCTTTCTGCCCACAGCGGCATCTGTCATGGAAGGTGGCCTTCCTGGTGGCTCTCACCTCCACCCAGATGGTAAGTGAACTCCAGATGCTGATGGCCGAGGCACCGTATATGAGGTTTTATAGGAACAGTGTGGTCCTGTGGACACACCAAGTTCCTCCGAAGGTTGTCTCAGATTTTCATCTCAATCAAGAGATAGTGCTGTCCACCTTCTTTCCATAGCCCCATGCCAACTGGGCATCAATGATTCTCCACACCCTGGATTGTAAGAGGGCTCTCTCTTTCTGCCTGCAGTGGACTCTGGACCACCGCAGATCCAAGCAGCTCTTTGTCTCCTTTGATCCCAGTCACCTGTAGCTGGTGGTCACCAAGCATACCTTGTCCATCGGGTGGCAGACTGCATCGCCTTTGCCAAGGCCCAGGCTGGGTTTCCCCTGGACTGCCAAGTCATGGCTCACAACGTCAGTTGCTAGCCTGCGCTTGGTGCCACTGGCAGATATCTGCCAGGCCACCACCTGGTCCTCCACTCACACCTTCGCGGTGCATTATTGCCTGGAGAGGGAGTCCCGTCGGGATGCCACCTTCAGCCAGACTGTACTCCATAATCTGTTTGTGGTTTAAGCAACTCCTGCCCTCTGATCCTCCTTGTTCCGGCTATCTTGAGCGTGGCCATTAATGCACCCGGGGTCCTCGGACTGCCTTTGGCTTTCACTGGCGACTGCTCATGGCGCTGCCATGCTTTTTCCTTCAGGTCCTCGGTAGCCTGTAGCTAGGGAGTCCCATATGTGGCTTCCTGCTTGTTCCTGGAGGAAGCGCAGTTACTCACCTGTAACAGGTGTTCTACAGGGACAGCAGCAATCTGTCCTCACAACCCTCCATCCTCCCCTTGGAGTTGTTGTATATTTTTGCCATCTAATTGAAGGGGCTATAGCTATGGCACCTGACTGAGTAAGATGGCACCTTTGGGTGGGAAGGGGACCACGCATGCATGGTGGCATTCCCAAATGCTTTCTTCAATAGCTGGGGATATGCTCCGTGCGGGCTCCATTGTTGCCAACGTCATCCATATGTGAGGACTGATTCCTGCTGTCCCTGGAGAACACCTGTTACAGGTGAGTAACTACCCTAAATTGCTCACACTTTTGTCCACAAAGTACTTCACACCGGTCTGCCCCGATATCGCTCAGACCTCTTGCGACATCACGTTCCACATCTTCTTCTCAGGTCCGTTCACTCTCATTATCTGGTTCTTCTCTTCCCCTCTCATGCTTGCTTTGAATTCACTTGACACTCTGCTTTCTTTTTCTGGGGTTCTGCCTTATGGAACTCCTTACCCCTTTCTCTCCATTTAGAATCCTCCTTTGTAAGATTCAAAGTCATGCTCAAGACTCACCTCTTTCACACAGCCTTTGACTTCCCACCACTCAGGTCCCCCCTGACTCCCTGCCTCCTGTTTAGTCTCTGTCTGTTCACCTCTCTCTACCTGTCTCTTTAATCTTTCCAGTCTACTCTGCTTTCCTATCGACAATAGCATTCTTTTCCTATTTCTCGTTTGTAGCCGACAATTTACTGTGTAAACCGCTCTGATGCACTGCCTGAGCGGTATATCAAATACTCAATAAAGATAAAAAGGGACATTTTGCACAGAGTCACCACTACCAGTCTTTCTCGAGCCAACAACAAGATTCTCAACCTAAGTGGCAAGGCTATGGAACTCAGAAGGCAAAGGCACTGAAGCCCCAGGCCCCTTTTCCCTCATAACCCAGGGAGAGCTTTTGATTCCCAGAGCAGGGCCTCCCCTCCCCGGGAGACCTTCATCAGCCCACAGGGGGGCGCCTGGCAGTCTTTGCCCACAGATGGGCCAACATCACCTTGGACCAGTGGGCACTGCAAGTGGTAAGGGAGAGATTCCTCCTCCACCTTCAGCAGATACCACCCAAGTTCTTCCAAGGAGAGCTGATGCGACCTCTCCTTCACTAGACTCTTCTGCTCCACAGAGCTCGCAGGTCTGGTAAGGGACAACGCAGTAGAGCCTGTACCCAAGCACCTATGGAGAAAGTGCTTCTACTCCAGATACTTCCTTGTCCCAAAGAGAACTGGAGGCCTCAGGCCCATACTAGGCCTGTGTAACCTGAACAATTTTCTGGTGAGGGAGATGTCAAGATGCTCTTCCTTGGAACACTGCTGCCTTACTTCCACCAGGGAGATTGACTGTGCTACTTGTATCTAAAGGATGCATACACACACATCCTAATCCAACCCTCCCACAGGCAATTCCTAAGGTTCGTGGTAGGGGGAGAGTATTACCGGTACAGGGTATTACCCTTTGGCTGGCTTTCTCACCAAGGGTCTTTACCAAATTCCGGTCTGTGGTGGCTGCCCACTGTATCTGCAAGGGGCCTTTCTTTTCCCATGCCTAGACGACTGGCTAATCAGGAGCAGCACAGCCTCAGAGGCCCGTCAGGTGGCAGAGTATGCATCTCTCCTTCTGCAGCACCTGGGGTTAGTTATCAACTACCCCAAATCCCACCTCTCTCCAGCCCAAAATCTGGAGCTCATAGGTGATCACTCGACACGCTGCAGGTCAAGGCGGTCCTTTCCAGAGAAAGAGCAGAATGCCTCAGACAGGAGAGGTACAATGTTGCCGGTCAGTTCCAGCTCGTCTTCTCCTCCACTACTGAGCCATATGGCCTCTACAGTTCATGTAACGCCCTCAGCCTGCTTGCACATGCGGACAGCCCAGTGGTGCCTCCTCTCACAGTGGATTCAAGCTATGGGACAGGGTCAGGTTTACCTGGCAGTTGGCGAAATCCCTTAACTGGTAGCAATACTTCCGCCACCTCAGAGAACCCTGACCACGGATGCCTCCCTCCTGGGTTGGGGGGCACATTGTGGGGACAGCCGCACACAAGGCAGCTGGTCCCAGAGGAGTTGATCCTACAGATCAATCTCCTGGAGCTCAGGGCAATCTTCCTAGCTCTAGGAGCATTCCGCCACCGCCTGTGACACCGGTCCGTGCTGATTCAGACAGACAATCAAGGCGCCATGTTCTATATCAACAAGCAAGGGAGCACAGGTTCATACTCCCTCTGCCAGGAAGTGGTGGCCCTCCTCTTCTTTGCAGCTCACAACTACATGCTCTTGAGAGCAGTTTACCTCCTGGGCAAGGACAACTGCCTAGTGGACAGGCTGAGCAGAGTCCTTCGGCCGCACGAGTGGCATTTGAACCCCAGGGTGGCCACCTCTGAGGCAGGCCCGTTATTAATCTATTTGCCTCTCCAGACAACAAGCAACTGCCTCGCTTCTGCTCATGCCAACCGTACCCAGAGAGATTGGTGGTAGATGCCTTCCTGATACTGTGGTCCAAAGGCCTACTCTATGCGTTCCCACCAACCTCCCCCTCCTGGTTACCAGGTCCAGAGCGAGAGGGCATCAGTTATACTAATTGCCCCCACGTAGCCCAGACAGCCCTGGTTTTCACGGCTACTCTCCCTGTTGGTGGCACTCCCAGCCTCGTTGGGTCGAGCCGCGGACCTGTCTCAGGAGGTGGGCTCCCTCCTGCACACCAGCCTGGGTCCCTAGCGCGAACAGCGTGGCTGCTGAAAGGGTAACATTGGCCCCTTTCTGTTTTCGTAGAGAAGTCAAGGAGATCTCCAGGAACAAGCAGGAATGTAGTCTTCACATATGGATATCGTCGGTACCGACGGAGCCTGCGCGGGAACGTTCCCCAGCATCCAATTAGAAAGCCTTTGGGAGCATCCCACAGCGCCTGCGTGCTACCTTCCTGCCTTTCCCAACTGCCTCTCTCCAGTTCTTCATTTTCCGCGGAGCCAGCAGGTCATTTTCCTGTCACCGCAGAAATTATCCCATCTTTTTCATTCTTTTTTTGTGGTAGCGTCTGCCCTCCTCGACCCTATACCGGTACCACCGGTTCTTTCTTTCCAAAATTTTTGCAATCTTTTATCTGGACTTTCCAGACTTTTTTCTGTCGGGTGCCACGCACCATTTTGGGCACTAGGCCCAACTTTTCCTTCAGAATGGAAAAGCCCGCCTCTGGTTTTAAAAAGTGTTCCAAGTGTGGCGGTACCATCTTTGTCATCGACACCCACGAGTGGTGACTTAATTGTTTAGGTCCTGACCACTCCATCACGGAGTGTGTTGCTTGTGGGATGATGTCGAAGAGGGGTCGGCAAAACCGAGCTGCTAAGCTTAGCACCCTTTTTCCCTCCGATGCAACATCCATGGCATCGATGTCTTCCAGGGCTTCGTCTTCCTCCCATGGATCTCAGGTAACCAAACATAAATCTGGCCGGTCCTGAAAGGGTAGATCTCCTTCCAAGCATTGAGATGCCTCTGGCGTTGCCCTTGAGGGACTTGTACCGGCAAAATTGCCCCGGCGGAAGGCTTCGGCTTCCAAAGCACTATCGGGGCTCCAGGATGTTCTCGAGGCCTCAACCTCGGCAGAACTACTGGTGCCATGCTCTGGGGTACCAGCCGCTTCGTCCGGTACCGATAACCAGGCATCAGCAGCGTCAATAGACCAGAGGTTCTTGGCTATTGAACGCAGTCTGGCGGCTCTCCTTGCGGCTTTGGTGCCTTCGGGACCGCTTCAGACAGTTCAGCCGGTACCGACACAGGTTCCGGCACCGATACCGGTACCGCCAGTATCGACGTCGGCGACTGTGTTACCGCCAGCATCGACATCGGCGACTGTTACTGACACCGAGTCATGCTGTTTCCTCCGGTATCGACAGGCCGGTACCGACTTCGATCGGTACCGGTATCGTGCTTTACAAGAGCACCCGGACAGGAGATATTTTGAATCCTCCAATGAGTCTGAGGATTCTGACAGCTCTGTTGGTACCGGAGTACTTCTCTCTAAGGAGCCTTCTTCGCCTAAACGTAGGATGTCTCCTCCAGAGGATATATCCTTTCAGGATTTTATCCGGGAGGTGGCTAGAGATCTTTCCATCACTTTGGCTCCTGAAGCAGAGCCCAGAGCAAAGGAATTGGAGATTTTACAATATCCTAAAGCTCCCAAAGAGGCAGCTACTTTGCCTATTCATGAGATCTTGCATGATCTCATGTTAAGAATGTGGGAAACACCTCTTACCACCTCTCCTCATTCTCGTAGGCTTGATACCATGTATCGAGTACCTCCTTTTCCTGAATTTCAAAAAACCCAGTTACCACACCACTCCATGGTAGTGGAATCAGCTATTAGAAGGATCAAGAGTGCAAAAAGACATGCATCTAATCCGCCAGGACGTGAATGTAGGACTCTTGATGCCTTTGGGCGTCGAACCTTCCAGGCCTCTATGCTTTCTGCCAGGATTAGTTCCTACATTTTATATATGGGAATGTTCCTTAAGGAGGTTACAGGAGATCTAGAGCTTATGAGCCCTCTCCTTCCTGATGATAAGAGGCAAGATTATCTTACACTTGTCAAACATGCCCAAGATGTTTCCAAGTTTGTTAATCTTGCAGCTTTTGACTGCTTTGAGTGCATAAGCAGAACCTCTGCCATTGCCATAGGTGCTCGTAGGATTGCCTGGCTCCAGGCATCTGACTTAGAACTCTGGGTACAGGACAAACTGGGGAATATCCCTTGTACAGGTGAAAATCTCTTTGGCAAAAATTGGCAAGAGAAAACTAATGAGCTGGATGCTGATAACACCACTTTGGATAGACTATCCAAGGCTACAGCTGATCCTGCAAGGAGAAAATCCTACAAGAAACCATTCTTCTCTAAAAAGAAGAGGTTTTACCCCTCCTATACCCAGCAGGGGCATTCTGCAGGTCAGTCTGCCCGAAATGGACAGCAGCCACTAAAACAAAGAAAAGCTAAGTCTGCTAAGCCTCAACCGGCCCAGCAGACTGAGCCTCCACAGGGGCTTTGACTCCCATCTATAGAACTTGGCCTTCCTGGCCCTCAACTGGCCAGAGCCCTCCACCATTCCAGGAAGGTTGTCTCATTTTGCCCACAGATGGGAGCAGATAACAGCAGAAGAATGGACTCTCTCCATTGTAAAGAAGGGGTACAAGCTTCATTTCCTCAACATGCCCCCTCCTACAGTTGTAAGACGGTTCAATTCTCAGACTTCAATCGAAAATCAGTTGGGTCAAGAGGTCAATTTACTTCTTGCCTAGGGGGCAATAGAAGACGTGCCCATTTCCCAACAGGGTACAGGGTTTTACTCCCCCTTTTTCCAAAGAAAATAGGGGGACATAGACCCATTTTAGACCTCAGAGAATTGAACAAATTCCTGTTCAAGGAGAAATTCAAGATGATTTCTCTAGGAACTCTTCTGCCATACCTTCAGAGTCAGGATTGACTTTGTTTTGTAGATCTCAAGGATGCATACACCCATGTTCTCATCCATCCAACTCACCGAAGATTCCTTCGGTTTCTATTTCAAGGGAAGCACTACCAGTACAGGGTTCTTCCTTTTGGCCTGGCCTCAGCACCAAGGGTGCTTACGAAATGCATGGCTGTAGTGGTAGCATTTCTTCGCACTCTTGGAATATTTGTCTTCCGCTACTTAGATGACTGGCTCATTTGAGCCCCATCAGAGTCAGAGGCCAGAATTTCCCTATCTTGCACAATGCTTATCCTTCAGTATTTGGGCCTGGTCATAAACATCCCAAAATCCAACCTAACTCCCACTCAATTACTAGAGATTATAGGAGCCATGCTGGATACCAGGAAAGCAAGGGCCTATCTCCCACAGGCCCGCTTTTTTCGCATGGTGCTGTTAGCTTCCCAAGCATTGTTAAAAACTCATCTCACTGCTCGGGAAATATTACAATTGCTAGGCCACATGGCATCTACCGTGCATGTGGTTCCCTATGCTCGCCTCCATATGAGAGCAGCCCAATGGACTCTATCCACTCCATGGACTCAAGCATCAGGCTGCCAATCAGACAAAATAGCAAACTCAAGTCGCCTTATTTTGTCCCTACAATGGTGGCAGTCAACCCAAAACCTGTTGGTGGGGTCCTCTTTCCAACAGCTCCCACCCCAGGCCACTCTAACAACAGACGCCTCACAGGTGGGTTGGGGAGCTCACCTGCAAGATGTCTCTACCCAAGGCACCTGGACTCCACAGAAAACCCATCTACACATCAATCTCTTGGAGCTCAGTGCAATCTTCCTTGCTTTTCGAGCGTTCCACACCCAGCTGAGCTACAAGACAGTCCTAATTCAGACGGACAATCAAGTAGCTATATTCTATCTGAACAAGCAGGGAGGAACAGGCTCTCTGTCGCTTTGCAACGAAGCTTTGCGACTATGGGCCCTCGTCAGCATCAGATTCATCTCCTTGTGGTGTATCTGCCAGGCATTCAAAACTCTTGGGCAGACAGACTCAGTCGAGTTCTGCTTCCACACGAGTGGTCTGTTCGTGCAGACCAGGTAGCAAAATTTTTTAAATTTGGGGAACTCCGGACATAGACCACTTTGCAAGTCCGTTGAATGCTAAACTCCCCCGATTCTTTTCCAGAATTCCGGCTCAGGGTTCTCAGGCCAGGGATGCCTTCCTCCTCCATTGGGGTCAGGACTTCCTATATGCCTTTCCACCCATTCCCCTAATTCCCAAAACCCTATTCAAGCTTCAGAGAGACAGAGGCCATATGATTCTCATAGCTCCACATTGGCCACGGCAGGTGTGGTACCCTCTGCTCCTACATCTCTCTTAAGCTTCATCTCTGGAGTTAGGATCTGCTCCAGATCTCCTGTCTCAGGAGGACAGGATGTTGTGGCATCCCAATCCCCATTCCCTCCATCTCAGGGCCTGGTTGCTGAGGGCCTAAACCTTCATGGTCTTAACCTGTCTCGACAAGTAAAGGACCATCCTTTATGCTTCTAGAAAGCCTTCCACAAGACGCTCTTATGCTTTCAAGTGGAAAAGGTTTTCCATATGGTGTTCGCAGAAGGGTCTTGACCCCCTGGCGATACCTCTGGAATCATTATTGGAGTATCTCCTTCATTTATCTAATGCAGGGCTTAATACTAACTCAGTACGAGTCCATTTAAATGCTATTTCAGCTTCTTTCAAGCCTTTAAATGGACAACCTATTTCCTCTCATCCTCTCATAGCGAGATATATGAGGGGCCTCCTTCTAACTAAGCCTCCCATTAGGCCACCACTGGTAGCATGGGACGTAAATCTGGTTCTTGGACAGCTCATGAAGCCGCCTTTTGAACCTCTAGCTACTACCTCCTTGAAGTTCCTTTCCTGGAAGGTGGTCTTTCTCATTGCAAACACATCAGCACGTCGCATTAGTGAGTTGCAAGCATTAATGGCTGATCCTCCTTATACTATGTTCCATCAGGAGTGGAGTGGCCTAGTGGTTGGGGCAAGGTACTTCAGGCCGGAAGGTCGGGGGTTCAAATCCCACTAGAGGACAGCAACCTTGGGCCGGAAGGACTGGGGTTTCTAGTCCCACAGGTGCTCCTTGTGGTCTTGGGCAAGCCACTTAACCCTCCATAGCCCTTGTTCCCTGTAAAATAGTTATCTCCAAGTTATAATGCCCTGTTCAGTGTAATTTCAGTTTGTTCAATGTAAGCTGCACTGATGCAGAATAGCGCGGTATATAAGAGAATGTAAATAAATAAATGATAAGGTAGTCCTTAGGACTCATCCACACTTTATGCCAAAGGTGGTCTCACCATTTCATTTAAATCAAGCAGTTTACCTGCCTGTATTTTTTCTAAGGCCTCATGCTTCAAATGCAGAAAGGAATCTTCATACTTTGGACTGTAAAAGAGCACTTGCTTTTTACGTACAAAGGACACAGCAACGTAGAAAGTCCTCTCAACTCTTTGTTGCTTTTGATCCTTCTCATTTGGGACTTCCAGTCTCTAAGAGAACATTGTCCAGTTGGATTGCACAGTGTATTTCTTTTACATATCAGAGTAAAAGCTTCAGCCTCAATGGCTCATCTACACTCTGTGTTTATTGATGACATCTGTCGAGCAGCTACTTGGGCCTCGGTTCATACCTTCACAGCCCATTACCGCTTAGACAAGGACTCCCGCCTGGATGCCTTGTTTGGTCAGTCTGTTATACAATACCTGCTCCATACTTAATTAACTCCTACCCACCATTCCCGGTAGGATGCCAGAGATCCATGAGGGGAAGTGGAGCCCTTTCACAGGGGCACACAACCTTTAGGGTCTCTCCCTGGCATCTGCAGCTAGGGAGTCTCCATATGTGAAGACTACATTCCTGCTTGTTCCTGGAGATTGCATAGTTACTCACCTGTAACAAGTGATCTCCGGGAACAGCAGGAATTTTGTCTTCACAACCCACCCACCTCCCCTAGGAGTTGTATCTCTCCTTTCTTTTCTTTCCCTCTCTCTCTCTCTTTGTCTTAGCTTTAGAACTTAACTGGAGAGAGGCAGTTGGGAAAGGCGGGAAGGCAGCACGCAGGTGCTGTGGGATGCTCCCAAAGGCTTTCTAATTAGACGCTGGGGAGCGTTCCCACGCAGGCTCTGTCGGTACCGACGATACCCATATGTGAAGACTAAATTCCTGCTGTTCCCGGAGATCACCTGTTACAGGTGAGTAGCTATGCTATCTTACTGGCCTCCCAAAAGCCCCCCACCGGACGGGCTTATGCCTTTAAGTGAAGAAGGTTCTGTGTCTGGTGTGCAGAAAGAAGAGAGAACCCTTTCTCCTGCCATGTGCAATTAAATGCAGTAGGTACTGGAGTACTATCTCACTCTGGGCTGAAGTCTAATTCAGTGAAGGGTACTCCTGAGCATGATAGCTGCTCACCACCACCCTGTCGAGGGACAACCCCTCTCGAGCCAGCCCCTGGTCTCCAGTTTCCTCCGGAGCCTCCTGTTATCCAAGCCTCTCCACCAGCGGAGTGAGAACTCAATGTGGTGCTCTCACAGCTCATCAAACCGCCATTCGAGCCCCTAGCCACTTGCCACCTGTAGTTCCTGTCTTGGAAAGTAGTCTTTTCTGGTGGCCGCCTTGTCCGCTTGAAGAGTGGGAACTCCAGTCCTGGTGGCAGATCCACCTATTCAAGGTTCTACAAGAAAAGGGTAGTGCTTTGCCTGCACCTCAAATTCCTTCTGCAGGTGGTATCTCCTTTCCACCTCAACCAAGAGATGGTCCTCCCCACCTTCTTCCTGCAGCCCCACACTGGCAGGGAGGAACTAGTACTTCATTCACTGGATTGGAAATGGGCCCTGTCCTTCTACTTATTGCGGACTCTGGCCCATTGCAAAGCTCCTCAGCTTTTCGTGTCTTATGATCCCAGCAGACTGGGGCTCTCTGTGACTAAGCAAACTCTGTCCGCTTGGGTGACAGACTGTATTGCCTCGCTTATGAGTGGGCTGGCCTCTCCCTTGATCACCGGATCACAGCGCATCGCATGAGGGCGAATGCCACGTCTGTGGCCAACCTGTGCTCCTTGCCGGTGACTGAGACATGCAAGGGCCGCCACAAGGTTTTCGATTCACACGTTGGTAGCTCACTACTGCCTGGAGAGCGAGTCCTACAGGGACAGTGCGTTTGGTCAAGCAGTAGTCTATAATATCCTCAAGGTGTAGGCAACTCCTGCCCTCTGATCCTTCTGTATTCAGGCTACTGGAGTGATAGTGCCACTGGACGCTAGGATCTTGCAGAGTCTCTCAGTGGGGACTCATCTTTTGCAACTCACTGCTACCCGACTTGGTTGCCATTGGTGCTGTTGTGGTTTGGTACTTGGCAGCCTAGAGCTAGGGAATCCCATATGTGAGGACTGACTTCCTGCTGCTTCCTGGATAAAGCATAATTACTCACCTGTAGCAGGTGTTCTCCAGGGACAGCAGGAATCGGTCCTCACAACCCTCCCTCCTTCCCTATGAGTTGCCTCCCTACCTTGTTTTATTTCACTACTTCCTAGCTATGTCATCTGACTGAGCAAGATGGCACCCTTGGGCAGGAAGGGGACCACACATGCGTGGTAGCATGTCCTAAAGACCTTCTTTGAAAGCTGGTGAAATGCTCCGCGTGGGCTCTGTCGGTGCCGATGTCACCCATACGTGAGGACTGATTCCTGCTGTCCCTGGAGAACACCTGTTACAGGTGAGTAATTATGCTTTTACTCACTTGCTGCAGTAATGGTAGCGAACATTGCCTTCACAGTGTCCCAGGAAATGGAAGATGCAACTAAAATTGAACTGGGGACCTTCTGATCTTTGTCCAGTTCTATTGAAGGCCGAATATCTGTTGATAGTATTTTTGCTGAGGGACACAGAATGGCTGTCGCTTATAAGCAAACATTTCTGAGGTGGTATCCATGAATGTGCTCTCCCTCCTTGCTGGATACCAGGGTTGCCAGTTCTACCACCATGAAAAATTTCCCTTCAAACCCAGCATATTTTGATCATATCGGTGTCTAAACACTTATGGAACAGCAGTGTGAGCAGCTATATAAGATGATATTACATTGCCTTGGGTACATGTGTATCTCCAGGAACAAGCAGGAATGTAGTCATCACATATGGGTATCGGTACCGACAGAGCCTGCGCGGGAACACTCCCCAGCGTCCAATTAGAACGCTTTTGGGAGCATCCCACATCGCCTGCGTGCTGCCTTCCCGCCTTTCCCAACTGCCTCTCTCCAGTTCTTCTTTTTCCGCGGAGCCAGCAGGTCGTGTTCCTGTCACCGCAGAAGAATTTCTTTATTTCTTTTTGTGGTCGCGTCTGCGTTCTTCGACGCTCTACCGGTACCTCCGGTCTTTCTTATTTCTAAAAAAAGAAAATATATATATATCTCTTTCTCTATTTTCTTCAGGTGCACCCGCCTTTTTGGGCCTTAGGCCCAAAAACTTCCTTAACATGGAAAAACCTGCCTCAGGTTTTAAAAAGTGCACCAAGTGTGGCGGTACCATTTCCGTCACCGACACCCATGAATGGTGTTTAAAATGTTTAGGTCCTGACCACTCCATCACGGATTGTGTGTCCTGTGCCATGATGTCTAAAAGAGGTTGGCAGAACTGAGCTGCCAAGCTCAGTACCCTGTTTCCCTCTGATGCAGCTTCGGTGGCATCGACGTCTTCCAGGGCTGCTTCTTCCTCCTGTGGATCTCAGGTAACTAAACATAAATCCAGCCGGTCCTCGAAGGGTAGATCTCCTTCTAAGCATCGAGATACCTCTGGCGTTGCCCTCGAGGATTCTGCACCGGCAAAATTACCCCAGCGGGAGGCTTCGGCTTCCAAAACATTATCAGGGTTCCAGGATGTTCTAGATGGCTCGGCCTCGACAGATCTCCTGGTGCCATGCTCTGGGGTACCGGTGGCTTCCACCGGTACCGACCTCAAGGCATTGGCGGCGTCCATGGACCAGAAAATTCTGATCATGGAACGCAGTCTGGCGGCTTTCCTTGCGGCATTGACGCCCTTGGTACCGCAACAGACAACGCCACCGGTACCGGCACTAGCATCGGTATCGACATCGGCATCGGTGTCTGCTATGCCGGTACTCTGTGTACCGACCTTGGTCAGTACGGGTATCGGGCTCTGGAGGAGCATCCGGACAGACGATACTTCGAGTACTCAGAAGAATCTGAGGATTCTGAAAGTTCTGTCGATGCAGCGATACTTCTTCCAGAGGAGGAGTCCTCCCCTAAACGAAGGATGTCTCCTCCAGAGGACATGTCTTTCCAAGACTTTATCAGAGAGGTGGCTCGGGGCCTGTCCATCACTGTGGCCCCTGAAACAGAGCCAAGGGACAAGGAGTTGGAAATTTTACAATATCCCAAAACTCCTAAGGAGGCAGCTACCTTACCCATTCATGAGATTCTATATAATCTCATGTTGAGGATGTGGGAAACACCTCTTACCACCTCTCCTCATTCTCGTAGGTTAAATACTATGTGTCGTGTCCCTCCTTGTCCTGGGTTCCATAAGACTCAGCTTCCTCACCACTCTATTGTGGTGGAGTCAGCTATGAGAAGGATTAGAAGTGCAAAGAGACATGCCTCTAATCCTCCAGGACGTGAATGCAGAACCCTGGATGCTTTTGGACGTGGAGTCTTTCAAGCTTCCATGCTTGCTGCAAGAATCAATTCCTATAGTCTCTGCATGGGAATGTTCCTAAAGGAGGTCACAGATAATTTACAGACTTTAAGTCCCTCAATTTCTGAGGATAAAAGACAGGACTTTCTCACTTGGGTCAAACGTGCCCAAGATGTCTCTAAATTCTCCAACCGTGCAGCCTTTGACTGCTTTGAGTGTATAAGCAGAACTTCGGCTATTGCCATAGGTGCACATAGAATTGCTTGGCTCCAGGCATCTGATTTAGAGCTCTGGGTACAAGATAAATTGGGAAATATCCCTTGTACTGGTGAAAACCTGTTTGGTAAAGATTGGCAGGAAAAAGCCAATGAAATGGATGCTGAAAATTCCACCTTGGATAGACTATCCAAGTCCACTGCTGATCCTGTTAGAAAAACGTTGTTCAAGAAAACATCTTTTTCTAAAAAAAAAAGATTTTATCCTGCTTATACCCAGCAGGCATCTTCTGCAGGCCAGTTTTCAACCAAACGTCAGCAACCACCCAAACAGAAGAAAGCAAAGGCTGCTAGGCCTCCACTGGCCCAGCAGCCTCAGCCTCCTCAGGGCCTTTGACTTTCAGCTAGAGAACTTAGCCTTTCTGGCTCTGGAAGGACCAGAACTGTCCACCATTCCAGGAAGTTTGTCATTTTGCCCCCAGATGGGGGCAAATAACAGAAGAGCATTGGACACTCTCCATCATAAAGGAGGGGTACAAACTTCATTTTTCAAGCATGCCCCCTCCCACAATAGTGAAGCAGTTCAATTCTCCGTCACCTCTCATCAACCTCTTAGGTCAGGAGGTTGCCATTTTTCTTGCCCAAGGGGCGATAGAAGAAGTGCCTCTTCATCAACAGGGCACAGGGTTCTATTCCCCTTATTTTCTTATCCCAAAGAAAACAGGGGGATACAGACCTATATTAGATCTCAGAGAATTGAACAAATTCCTTGTCAAGGAGAAATTCAAGATGATTTCTCTCGGTGCTCTGCTTCCAAACCTTCAGTCAGGATTGGCTTTGTTCTCTAGACCTCAAGGATGCATACACCCATGTACTCATCCATCCAATCCACAGAAAGTTCCTTCGGTTCGTTTTTCAAGGAAAGCACTACCAATACAGGGTGCTTCCTTTTGGTCTGGCCTCTGCTCCAAGTGTGTTCACGAAATGCATGGCTGTGGTAGCAGCATTTCTCCGTACTCTGGGAATATTTGTCTTCCCTTACTTGGACGACTGGCTCATTCGAGCTCCAACACAGTCAGAGGCTAAGACTTCTCTTTCCTGCACAATGCGTATCCTCCAGTATTTAGGGCTGGTAATAAACATCCCAAAATCCAGTCTGACTCCCACTCAATCTTTAGAGTTCATACCTCCCTCCATCCCTCCGCCCCTTCTGCACCCACCCATCCCACCCCCTCCCCCTCTCTTCTTGCCTCTGCCTTCAGCAACAAAATCTCCACCTTAAGAGCATCTCTACCCTCGCATCCCCCTCCCATCCTCTCCACTCCTCCAGCCGCCTCCCCACCCCCAGTTTCTCTTCTCTCTCATTCCTGGTCCTTCTTCTCCCTGACCACTACTGATGAACTCCACCATCTCATCTCCTCCTCTAACAAAACCTTCTGCCCCCTTGACCCTATTCCCTCCGCCTGGCTACTCTCACCCTCACAGTCCTTTCTTCCCTATATTCAAATCCTCATTAACACTAGTTTATCCACCGGGACTTTTCCCTCACCTTGGAAGCATGCTCTAATCCGCCCTCTACTCAAGAAACCCTCTCTTGATTCCCTTGATCCCAACAATTATCGTCCAGTCTCGCAACTCCCCTTCCTTTCCAAACTTCTCGAGAAGGTTGTTTTCGCCCAGCTTTCCCACCACCTCGACTCCACCAATTTCCTTCACCCCCGTCAATCCGGTTTCAGCCCAGGGCACAGCGTTGAAACTGTTCTTCTCGCTTTCACCAATGCTTTGCATGTTGCACACGATCGTGGTGAAATCTCGGTGGCGGTTGCTCTCGACCTCTCTGCTGCCTTCGACTTGGTCGATCACTCCCTCCTTCTATCCCGATTACGTGACGCCGGCCTCTGTAGCACAGTCTTTCGGTGGTTCCACTCCTTTCTTTCCTCCCGCTCTGGTGCTGTTCTCCCCTCTTCCCTTCACTCCCCTCCATCTGACTCCTTCCCCCTATCCTGCGGCGTTCCACAGGGTTCAGTGTTAGCCCCTCTCCTCTTCAATCTCTTTCTGACTCCCCTCACACTTCTTATTCAGCAATTTGGTATCTCTGCCTTCTATTACGCCGATGACATTCTCCTCTTGCACCACACCTCTCCCATCAACCCTGACCTTGCCCCGCTTAACTCCTGTCTGGCCGCTGTCTCCATCTGGATGTCTCAGAACTGCCTGCACCTCAACCCCTCCAAAACAACAGCAATCTGGTTTCCACATGGTCACCCCCCTCCTTCAATGGCTCCCTCTTTTTCTGGCCTTCCCATCTCACTGGTCACTACTTTTCGGTATCTCGGCGTGCTTTTCGATTCTGATCTTGCTTTCTCTGCTCATGTCTCCCACGTTTCCAAAACTTCCTTTTTTTACCTTAGGCAAATTCGTGCTATTCGCCCTTTCCTATCTCCCTCTGCTCTGGCCACCCTTCTGCTTGCTCTCGTCATCTCCCGCATAGATTTCGCCAACTCAATTTTCTCCGGCATTACTAAGACCCAATTATCACGACTTCAGCGTAATCAAAATACTGCCGCTCGCCTTATCTCCCACTCTTCCCCCAGAGACCATGCTACTCCTCTCCTTTCCCGTCTTCACTGGCTTCCTATCTCCTTTCGCTTTCATTTCAAACTTCTTACGCTCACTCATAAAGCTCTCCATACCTCCACACCACTATACCTGTCCGATCTCATTCACTTACACACCCCCAGACACACCCCTCGCTCCTTCCACCTCAACCGCCTTGCACTCCCCTCCCCCTCAGCTGCTCATCTTCAATCTACCCGATCCTCAGCCTTCTTCTTCATTGGCCCAGCCCAATGGAACTCCCTACCCACCTCTCTCCGCCTGGAGCCTCATCACACCACTTTCAAACAAGCCCTGAAGACCCACCTTTTCTCCCTTGCCTTCAATCACCCTCCCCTCTAGCCCATCCTCCCCCCACATTGTCTACCCCCCCTTTTGTTTCCACTTTTCTTTTTTTACTACTTCTCCTTTCCTGTCAAAGAAAATTTGTAACTTCCTTTTCCGTTTCCGGCCTTGTGCCTGCTGCACTTTAACCTTTTTGTGATTGTAAACCGCCCTGCTTAATACTGAAGGGCGGTCAAGCAAGTTCAATAAACATAAACATAAACATAGGAGCTCTTCTGGATACCTCAAGATCAAGGGCTTATCTCCCCCAGGCCCGTTGCCTTCGCTTGGTGCAGTTAGCTTCTCAAGCAGTGCTAAAGCCTCATCTAACTGCTCGAGAAATGTTGCAATTGCTGGGCCACATGGCATCCACTGTGCATGTGGTTCCATATGCTCGCCTCCACATGAGGGCAGCTCAGTGGACTTTATCCACACAATGGACCCAGGCATCAGGGTGCCTGTCAGACAAAATAGAAAACACAATTCGCCTCATTTTGTCCCTCCAATGGTGGAGGTCCACTCAAAATCTGTTGCTGGGGTGCCCCTTCCAACAATCTTTACCCCAAGCAACTCTCACAACAGATGCTTCTCCAAAGGGTTGGGGAGCTCATCTGCAAGACTTCTCCACCCAGGGCACCTGGTCTCCACAAGAGAGTTGTCTACATATCAATGTCTTGGAACAGAGCAATTTTCCTGGCTCTGCGAGTGTTCCACTCCCTGCTGAGCTACAAGATAGTCCTCATTCACACGGACAATCAGGTAGCCATGTTCTATGTGAACAAGCAGGGGGGGGAACAGGCTCTCTGTTGCTTTGCAACGAAGCTTTGCGACTATGGGTCCTCGCCAGAGAGCATCAGATTCATCTGCTGGCAGTATATCTTGCAGGCATTCAAAACACTTGGGCGGACAGACTCAGTCGAGTTCTCCTTCCACACGAGTGGTCTCTGCATGCAGACCAAGTGACCAGGATATTTCAACTTTGGGGAACCCCGGACATAGATCTCTTTGCAAGTCCGTGGAATGCCAAACTTCCCCGGTTCTGTTCCAGAATTCCGGCTCAGGCCAGGGATGCTTTCCTCCTTTACTGTGGTCAAGACTTCCTGTATGCCTTTCCACCCATTCCCCTAATTCCAGAAAACCCTCTTCAAGCTTCAGAGAGACAGAGGCCACATGATCCTCATAACACCACATTGGCCACGGCAAGTGTGGTACCCTCTGCTTCTACATCTCTCTCAAGCTCCCTCCCTGGAGTTAGGCTCTGCTCCAGATCTATCTCAGGAGAACAGGATGTTATGGCATCAGAATACCCAGTCCCTGCATCTCAGGGCTTGGTTGCTGAAGGCCTAGATCTCCAAGATCTTCATTTTTCTCAGCAAGTAAAAGATGTTTTTTATGCTTTCAGAAAACCTTCCACTAGACGTTCTTATGCTTTCAAGTGGAAAAGGTTTAGTATTTGGTGTTCAGAAAAGGGTCTTAACCCCCTTGCGATACCTCTGGAATCTTTACTGGAGTATCTCCTCCATTTGTCTAATGCAGGCCTTAAGACAAATTCAGTAAGAGTCCATTTGAGTGCTATTGCAGCTTCTCTTAAACCTCTAAATCTGGGGTCACCAACCTCCAGAGGGCCGCGGGCCGCACAGCCGACTACCGGGAGCCTCGCGGGCCGCACCACCCTTCTCCCCGCCCCCGCGAAAAAAAACAACAAATGCAAAATTATGAAAACAATGGCTGATCACCTTTATTGAATTTAATGAGATGGCTGATGATTCATGCTAGCAGACAAACGCTTAAAGTCCGGCTTCACAGATGACACTGACAGGAGAAGGGACGCTTGCAGGTGGTCGTCGGTGAGCTGCGAGCGCGTGGATACAATGGCGGGAATCCTTGGTGGGCCGCACGTAATGTTAACCGGGGTAGAGCCTCGCGGGCCGCACGAAGGGACCTCGTGGGCCGCATGCGGCCCGCGGGCCGCAGGTTGGTGACCCCTGCTCTAAATGGACAACCTATTTCCTCTCATCCTCTTATAGCAAGATTCATGAGAGGCCTCTTTCTAACTAAGCCTCCCATTAAACCACCTCCGGTGGCATGGGACTTGAACCTGGTTCTTGGGCAGCTCATGAAACCACCTTTCGAACCCTTAGCTACCACCTCCTTGAAATTCCTTTCTTGGAAGCTTATCTTTCTCATTGCAATCACATCAGCACGCCGCATTAGTGAATTGCAAGCACTAGTAGCTAATCCACCTTATACAAGGTTCCATCATGACAAGGTAGTCCTTAGAACTCATCCACACTTTATGCCTAAGGTGGTCTCGCCTTTTCATCTCAACCAAGAGGTCTACCTAGCTGTCTTTTTTCCAGGACCTCATGCATCAAATGCAGAGAGGAATCTTCATACCTTGGACTGTAAAAGAGCTCTAGCTTTTTACTTACAAAGAACACAGCAACATAGAAAGTCCTCTCAATTCTTTGTTGCTTTTGATCCTTCTCATTTTGGACTTCCAGTCTCCAAGAGAACACTAACTGGATTGCTCAGTGTATTTCTTTCGCCTATCAGAGTAAGAACCTTTCTCTGGAGGGCCATGTCACAGCTCACAATGTGAGAGCCATGGCAGCCTCAATGGCTGATCTGAACTCTGTGTCTATTGACGACATCTGTTGAGCAGCCACTTGGGCCTCGGTTCATAACTTTACAGCCCATTACTGCTTGGACAAGGACTCCCGCCGGGATGCCTTGTTTGGTCAGGCAGTTCTCAAACACCTGTTCCATACCTAATCAACTCCTACCTACCATCCCTGGTAGGATGCCAGATCCATGGGGGGAAGTGGAGCCCTTCTCAGGAACACACAGCACACAAGGTCTCTCCCTGGCACCTAAAGCTAGGGAGTCCCTATATGTGAAGACTACATTCCTGCTTGTTCCTGGAGATAGCATAGTTACTCACCTGTAACAGGTGATCTCCGGGAACAGCAGGAATTTAGTCCTCACAACCCACCCACCTCCCCTAGGAGTTGTATCTCTCTATCTCTCTCTCTTTGTCTCGGCTCTAAAACTCAACTGGAGAGAGGC
This sequence comes from Ichthyophis bannanicus, assembly GCA_033557465.1. Taxonomy (NCBI): domain Eukaryota; kingdom Metazoa; phylum Chordata; class Amphibia; order Gymnophiona; family Ichthyophiidae; genus Ichthyophis; species Ichthyophis bannanicus. The sequence continues at coordinate 143,393,510 of CM066041.1, forward strand.
AGTTGGGAAAGGCTGGAAGGCAGCACGCAGGCGCTGTGGGATGCTCCCAAAAGCGTTCTGATTGGACGCTGGGGAGCGTTCCCGCGCAGGCTCCATTGGTACCGACGATACCCTTATGTGAGGACTAAATTCCTGCTGTTCCTGGAGATCACCTGTTACAGGTGAGTAACTATGCTATACATGAAAGATAAGAACATAAGAGATGCCATACTGGGTCAAACCAAGGCCCATCAAACCCAGTATCCTGTTTCCAACAGTGGCCAGTCTAGGTCATACGTACCTAGCAGTTTCCCCAAAAGATACAGGTTGCACAATGCTTGTATTGGCTCAAGCAGTGATATATTGGGTCCCTTTTTAATAATGGTTTATGGACCTTTCCTCCAGGAACTTGTCCAAACCTTTTTTAAACTGAGCTACACTAACAGCAGCTACGGGTACCAGTCTGTTAACAATGAGCCACCTGACTGAAGACCGAACACAATTTAGGATAGCTATCCAGAGGGTCGCCATGAGTCGACTCCGACTTGAAGGCACTTAACAACAACACACTAACAGCTTTTACTACATCTTCCGGTAACAAATTCCAGAGTTTGATTACACGTTGAGTGAAAAAATATTTTCTCTTATTAGTCTTGAATAGTTTACCCTGTAGCTTCATTGCATGTCCCCTAGTCTTCCTATATTCTGATGATGTAAACAATCAATCTACGTTTACCCGTTCCATTTCGTTCATTAATTTATGGACTTCTATCATATCTCCCCTCAGCCGTCTCTTTTCCAGGTTAAAGAACCCTAACCTTTTTAGCCTTTTTTCATAGGGGTATCATTTCATCCCTTTCACCATTTTGGTGGCTCTTCTCTGAACCTTTTCTAATAACGCTATATCCTTTTTAAGATACAGCGACCAGAATTGCACACAATATTCAAGGTGCGGTCGCACCATGGAACGATACAGAGGCATTATAATATCCTTTGTTTTATTTTCCATTCCTTTCCTGATGATACCTAGCATTCTATTTGCTGCACAGTGGGCGGAGGGTTTTAACAGGTTCTCCACGATGACACCTAAATCGTTTTCCTGGGTGGTGGTCACTAATGTGGAACCTTGCATCGTGTAACCATAGTTTGGGTTGTTCTTCCCTGTGTGCATAACTTTGCTCTTGTCCACATTAAATTTCATCTGCCATTTTGATGCCCAGTCTTCCAATTTATCAAGATCCTTTTTCAATTTTCCACAATCCTCATGGGTTTTAACAACATTTAAATAGTTTTGTGTCATCTGCAAATTTAATAACCTCACTCGTTATTCCCTTTTCCAGGTCATTTATGAATATGTCCAAAAGCAGCGGACCCAGCACAGATCCCAGGGGTACGCCACTATTCACCTTTTTCCATTGGGAAAATTGGCCATTTAGCCCTACTACCATTTCCTGATCCACAATAGTATACTGCCTCCTATCCCATGACTCTTTAGTTTTGCCAAAAGTCTCTCATGAGGGACCTTGTCGAAGGCTTTCTGAAAGTCCAAATACACTATATCAACCGACTTACCTTTGTCTACCTGTTCGTTCACACCTTCCAAAAAAAATAACAGATTAGTAAGACAAGATCTTCCTTGTCTAAAGCCATGTTGGCTGTCTCCCATCAAGCTATGACTATCTACATGTTCAGCAGTTTTGTTCTTTATGATGTTTTCTATCAATTTTTCCCGGTATTGACGTCAGGCTCACCGGTCTGTAGTTTCCCGGATCACCCTTGGAATCCTTTTTAAAAATTGGCGTTACATTGGCTATCGTCCAATCTTCAGGTATTACAGATGATTTTAATGATAGTTCACAGATTACTAATAGCAGGTCTGCAGTCTCATATTTCAGTTCTTTCAACACCCTTGGATGCTATACCATCCGTTCCAGGTGATTTGCTACTCTTCAGTTTATCAAATAGTTGTTATACATCTTCCCGATGTATCCATATTTCCTTCAGTTCTTCCGTATCTTTAAATACCATTTCAGTCATGAGTAACATCCCTACATCTTCCTCAGTAAAGACCGAAGCAAAGAATTCATTCAGTTTCTCTGCTATTGCCATGTCACCTCTTAGTGCCCCTTTAATCCCTCTATCATCTAATGGACCAACTGACTCTCTCACAGGTTTTTTGCTATGAATGTACTTGGAAAAAGTCTTTATTATGCGTTTTTGCTTCCACAGCAAGCTTCTTCTCAAATTCTCCCTTTGCCTGCCTTATCAATGCCTTGCATTTAACTTGCCAGTGCTTGTGCTCTTTTTTTCCATTTCCTGAAAGATGCTTTTTTGGCAACAGCCTCTCTGACCTCACCTTTAAAACCATGCTGGCAGTTTTTTGGACTTCCTTCCACTTTTCTTAAAGCGTGGAATACAGCTGGTCTGGGCTTCCAAGATAGTATTTTTAAACACCCAAGTTTTTTCTTAACTAGGTTCCTCATTTTATCATAGTCTCCCTTTGGAAATTTAAAAGGTAGTACTGTGGATTTCCTTGCCATCCCTCCTCCACTAATTAAATCTAACGTGATCATGCTATGATCACTATTGTCAAGTGGCTCCCAACACCCTTATCTCTTGCACCAGATCTGGTATTCCACTAAGGACTATGTCCAATATGGCTTCCCCTCTGGTCGGTTCATGAACCAGCTGCTCCAAGAAGCAGTCATTTATTTCATCTAGGAACTTTATCTCCTTAGCATGTCCTGACGTGACACTGACCTAGTCGCTACCGGGGTAATGAAATCACCCATTATTATTACTGTGCTGTAAGTTTCGTTAGCTTCCTTGATTTTTTGAGCATTTCATCATCCATTTGTTCATTTTGGCCATGCGGTCGGTTGTACACCCACACTGCCATCGCCTTCCCCTTTTTACATGGAATTTAAATCCATAGAGATTCTACAGCAAATTTAGTTTCATGCAAAATTTTAATCCTTTCTGCCTCTATGCCCTCTCTAACATAAAGCACAACACCTCCACCAAGTCGATCAGATCTATCATTACGATATAATTTGTACCCAGGTATCACATTGTCCCATTGGTTGTCTTCCTTCCACCATGTCTCTGAGATTCTAATCATATCTAACCTCTCATTTAGTATTATATATTCTAACTCTCCCATCTTATTTTTTAGACTTCTAGCATTTGCATACAAGCATTTTAGAGACTGTATTTTATTCGTATTAATCTGGGTATTGGTAGACATGGGTAATTTGGGATCTTTAAGCTCTGTCTGCTCCATACTCAAGGGCATTTTGGCTACTTTACTCTTTTTTGGAACTTCTCTGCTTTTGGTAGTATCCTTCAAGGATACATTGTTCCGAACCATGCACTCTTGGGCGACTGTCGGCTTTCCCCTATTATCTAGTTTAAAAGCTGCTGTGTCACCTTTTTAAAGGTTAATGCCAGCAGCCTGGTTCTATCCCGGTTAAAGTGAAGCCCATCCCTTCGGAAGAGCCACTCCTTTCCGCAGAATGTTCCCCAGTTCCTAACAAATCCAAAACCCTCATCCTTGCACCATCGTGTCATCCACGCATTGAGACTCCAGAGGTCTGCCTGCCTTTTGGCTCCTGCACGTGGAACGGGAAGCATTTCGGAGAAAGCTACCCTGGAAGTTCTGAATTTCAACTTCCTACTTAAAAGCCTAAATTTAGCCTCCAGAAGCTCCCTACCACATTTTCTTATGTCATTGCTGTCTTGGTAGATGTCGGTACCAGACTCCTCCCCAGCACTATCTAAGACCTTATCTAGGTGGTGCGTGAGGTCCACTACCTTAGCACCAGGCAGACATGTTACCAGGCGATCGTCACGTCCACCAGCCACCCAGCTATCTACAAATCACCAACTATAATGTCTGTTCTAACCCTTCCCTCATGTGCACATGGCCCTGGAGAAACTTCCTCGGTGTGAGAGGGTTTTACATCACCTGGAGGACAGGTCCTAGTTACAGGATCACTTCCTGCCACACCAGGGTGATGCTCTCCTGTCACGTGACCTCTCTCCTCCATGGCAACAGGGATGCTGCCAGAGTGGAGGTGGGACCTGCATGTAGGTCTCGTCTATGTACCTCTCTGTCTTTCTTATGTCTTCCAAGTCTGCTACTCTAGCCTCTAGAGAACAGACTCGTTCCCTGAGAGCAAAGTGCTCCTTGCACCTAGTGCACACATGACCTTTCATCAACTGGGAGAAAATCATACATGTGATACTCAATGCAAAAGACTGGAAAGCCCCCATCTCGCTGCTGGACTGGTGTCTGCATCTTAGTTTTAAGCTTGTGTTTAGATTAAGTTCTTTACTTACTAAGGGTTGCTGTGGATACTTATACTAATAAAAATGTACCTAATACGTTTAATGTACCTTGTTCACCTTAAGATTAATTAATCACAAGTCCTTAATGTATGACTGATTTGGATAAAGAGTTGCTCCTGAGAGCAGCTCCTTTCCTTTAAGATGTGTAAGTACCTATAAAGCTACGATTATCCCAGGGGTGGGTGGATGTTGGGGAGGGAGAGAGGGAACTAAAACTTATTAAGAGGGCTGCTACACCCTACCCTGTCCTGTGCTTTTAAGGTAAGCTGTGACCAACTTCCTGGGTGATTGCTTGGATAGAAGGAGTCTTTGAAAATGGCCTTTTGACCTGCCACCTGGCTTTAACATCTATTTAAAAAGTTTCGCTGGTCTCTTGCCCCCTAGGTAGAAGGCCTCTTTGTAAAGGTCTCTAGAAGAATAAATTTAGTGCTCAAAGAATACTGTCCCTGTTTTGCCTTTTATGCTAAGTTTTATATTCTGATTTGATTTAAATTAAAGCTCTTTGCTGCTGCTAGGCTCTGACTTGGTATGAAATTTAAAATAGAAGCTGTCTGCTGGGTTCTAAATTTAACCAGAAAGCTCTCTTCTTTGTTTTAAATTTAAACTTAAACTGCTGCTACTAGGCCCTGACTGATTTAACAAATACACTGGGTTCACAGATTAATCAACTATAATCCAAAGAATTCCCTTCAGAAAAAGTCCCAGAAGTTTATACTCACTATTGCAGATCTCTCTCCAGACGTAGTAGTCCCCTTTTGTAGTCCTTCACGACTCAAGATTTATCTGCTGGCTGAAAAACATCTGCTTCATATTTTTTAATTGGAAAGCCATGGGTTGTGCTATTGCTGTTTCAGCACTTTGTAAAGATAGAATACTGTTAATCACGTAATATTTGAGTTGGGAATGGAGAGGGACCAAAGACTTTTTTGCTACGTGGTCTATTCTGAACCATGAATAGCAGGGATGAATAGCAGGGATGGACGTCCATCCCTGCTATTTGTCTGTTTTTCCCATCCCCGTCAAACCTACCCTTATGAACAGGGAGTTTGTACAGGGAATTTAAACAGGGGCGGGAAAAGGCGGGCAGTGGGCGGTCTGCGGCCCTGGAAGTATAGGGCCGATTCTGATGTCTACCCTGTATGTTCGGGGCCAGCAAAGTAGACAGGGAACTTATTCCACCTCTGAGGTGGAATAAGTTCCCTAGACAGTAGGGAGGTGGCAGGCCCGGTGCACGTCAAAGGTAGGAGGGGGGGTGCAGGGGATTCCCCACAGCCCGATCCTGGCCGTGGGAGGCCAGATTGGAGGTCAGGTTGTGGGGAATGCACAAAGTCGGTGGCGGCCTGGGATCGCGGCTTCATTCAGGAGCATTGTCTGACTGAGTTAGCTGGGCAGTTGCCTGTACATGCAGGCCGACTGGAATCGAGTCTGGGCCTGCACATACAGGCTTAGACGGTATTCTGATCCCACGGGATCAGAATCCAGTCCACCTCTGTGCATCTGGTTCATCCACAATAGAATAGGCCTCTGTTTTAAAAAGGAGAAAATGACAAAACTTTCTGCTGTATTTTGTTAATTCTAAGTTTGACACTGTAGTTGAGTAAAATGCTGTTAATGTTGTTGATTTGTTTCCTTTTCTTCTCAGAGCTTTTCCTGCAGTTGGAAGTAAGTGTTGCTTATGTGTTTGCTTATACAGAAGGAGGTATTATTTTTAAACCTAGTGGTGAGTTTGTGAAAACAAGATTAATTCTTGGCTTTCTTTGAAGTCCTCCCTGTGGAGGGAGCTTCCCTTTTATGCATAGTAAGCTTGCATGGCTCATTATACATTTGTAGCCTGACATGAGCTATATGACAGCCTTGGGATTATTTCCCCTATGGAAGCAGTCATGCAGGATGTGACCTAGCATGTTGTAGTCAGTATGTTTGAGAAGTGCTATGATTGCCAAAAAATGGTGGGACTTCTGGGGGTTATCTTTATAAGAGGGTGCCTATTTTAAGCCTATTTTATAAAGGCAACATCAGCATTCATGTGATTTATATAAAATAGGTACCTAGAATCATCCTTGATGGTGTATGTGTGACTGATTATTATATAACACACATGTATATACATCACAATTCTAACTCTCCCCTGCCAGGACAATGCCCCACGGAATGCCTAGGCATGGCGCACAGAAGTGTATGGCTGCGCAGTTTTATAAAATCCTGGATGCCCCAATACACAAGAGTGGGGGAACCCTGGACTTTATATTTGACCCGCATCAGTTTCTCTACAAAGATCTCTTAACGCACCCAACCATCGCGCCAATACCTTGGTCAGATCACCATATAATTAACTTCTAAATAAGAACACCCATAACAAGGAAGACCACAGAAGGTTCAATAAAAGAAACAAGAAGATTTAAACATTACAAGGATGAATTCCTCAGACAAGTTCTACCAAAGCTTGAACCTAACACATCAGACCTAGATGCAATTATCAACAACTGGAACGTCACACTCCACCATGCAGCAACTGCCCCAGTGAAGGTGGTCTATTGGAGGAGAAGACATAATGCACGTGGCGTTGGTCAGAAGTCCAAGAGCACCTACTGTAATACAAAGACATGCAGCGAAGATATCGTAACCTGATAAACAAGTGCAAGAAGGAATACCTCACAAACCTTATAATGAGTTCTCTCAATAAACCAAGAGAGCTATTTGACATCATGTGCTCACTAATTCAAGAGCCCGGGCAGACAAATAAAATCAATAGTGTCTCCCCAAGACATGGTAGACGCTCTAGAACTCAAATAAAAGAACACATCTCCAGAAGCTACCCAACTAGAAGTGACACACTCACATCATAACTAACGTAAAACTATGGGAAACCTTCCACATACTCAAGGAGAACCAACTAGAGACCATCCGCACACCGCCATCAGAGCCAGCTCCCCCGATCGGAGTAGAAGCGCTTGAGCGGGAAACCGTCCCGCTCAGAAGCTCCTGCCCAATCGGGGCAGTGGGAGGGAAATAAAAGCCTGCTTCCCGTCGGCGCGTCCACCATCCCCACACTGCCATCAGAGCCAGCTCCCCCGATCGGAGTAGAAGCGCCTGAGCGGGAAACCGTCCCGCTCAGAAGCTCCTGCCCAATCGGGGCAGTGGGAGGGAAATAAAAACCTGCTTCCCGTTGGCGCGCCCGTGCCTGAGGGCCTTGCCAGAGGGCCATTTGGCGTGGCCCTTAGGTGGGGCACAGAAAAACAGAACAGACCAAACTACAATATCCCGAATGAGTGACCCACAGGAGCCGCACAAAAAACACCAAAACAACCGAAAACAACCAGAACAGCCAAAAGTAAGTGAAACCATATCCAAAAGACAGCACAGAAGACAACATGTATGCCACTCTGATACTCCCCATCAGCCTCCTTCTCACACAACTCCTTCCACCGCATGTACCCAACCACCACCCACACACAAGCACGCCATGGCTTCCTCCAGTAGAACAGATACACTCATGCCTTCAGTATAATCACAGGAACACACACAGGACACCCATGCACAAAAGGCAAACCAGACGCAAGAACGACACCCATGCAAACACAAAGGAAGCACACAGAACAATAACCACCACAGCGACAATCTCGATAGAGCTCATAAATGCCAGGTCCATACGAAACAAAATTAACACAATAGCAGACCACATAGAGGATCAGCAACCTGACATACTTTGCATCACAGAAACATGGCTCACCCCCACTGACAATGTGATACTCAATCAATTAGTGCCCTCCACATACTCAGCATTCAACTGCACACGTGCACACCGGAGAGGAGGAGGGGTTCTGATCATCGCAAAGAACAGCCTAAAGTTCAAGTCACAAAATGCTACAGAAACCCAACAATGCAACACCATCACCATTGAGAACAAACGGATGGCCCTATGCCTCACCTACAGAGCCCCCCATGCGCTACCAGATGAACTAGCCTCCACACTCGAAGCAGTCTGCGTAGTCAACTCAAACCACAAACCCATGCTACTGCTAGGAGACTTCAACCTCAAATCTACCACCACCAAAGATGCCGAAGCCTTCCTCCTAGCGATGAGTTCCTTTCAATACACCCCAATGATCAACACCCCAACACACAGACGCGGATCATCGCCAGACCTCATATTCGCACCCAACCATCCACTCGACAGAGGACTCATATAAACCTCACTGTCACACCTGTACCGTGATCAGACCACCACATAATTAAAATAAATATTGTGCCACGAGGAGGAAAGCAAAATGAGAACCAGGACAACCCACCCACACAAAGAAGATTCAAGAGCTTCGACAAGGACCAATTCCTACAGGACACTCTACCACACCTGAACTCAGAAGCAGAGGATCTAGAGGCTCAAATCAGTAACTGGAACAACATCATCAACGCCACCGCCAAAGCCACAGAATATAGACCCAAGAAAACTCAATGCACCAAACTGTTGAACCCTCTCTCTCAGGGCCTGCCCTCCTTCAATGAACCTGGATTCTTTTAGTTAATTATCTGAAACCTAACAGGAAGGAAAAGAACAAGAGAGACAATTATTTAATTATTCCAGAGCTCTGTAAGGAAGGATCAGGGAGCCAAAGTAGGCCTTTCAATCTGAGTTCCTTCAAAGATTTCTTAGCCAGAGTTCCAGCTTTTATTGAGGATTATCAGCTGACGCAGTTAATTTTTAATTAACATCTGGTGATATTCATATTACAAAATTTCAAGTCTAGAATAGAATCTGCTGATATCTTTGCCAAACATAAGAAAGCAGAAGTTACAAGGTTATGACTATATTCACTAGACACAGCAGGTGTCGCTGTAATTCTTCCATGAAGCTAAAGCTGATTAGTTACACTTGTAATGTTTGCTGAATTTCTGTTATTTATTCAAACTTTGTTTATTTTCCAGTTATATGTTGACCTAAGGTCTGATTCTTGAAATGTTCATGCTGACCTAGTTACTAACTTTCAACCTATCATCTTGCAGGATGAAATGGGAAGCACTGTCTGTAGCCATTGATTTTTAGAGAAGCTGACCTGTGACCAAATAACTATGTACACAGATCTGTTAGCTAATTCTCTGATGCAATTGCTAACAGTACAGAAGAACAATCTAGTAGAGAAAAACTTTGATATTGCAGTTTAGCTTGTGAATTCCAATAAGCATATGTTTCACCTGTAGCTAGCTTTACAATCCTGTTTCTTGATTTTCTATACTATCACTGTCCGTATCTACGTCCAGTATTCCATATGTACATTCCCTGTCACTGTCACTGTCCACCTCTAAATCCAAATTGCCATAGACAGGGTGATCCATAGTTGCACAAGCTACCCTAGTACATGACAACCCATCAACCTCCTCCACAGTCTGCAGTTCAGTTCCAGAGCCTGGGCTGAGGCGCCCCCCTCCACAGTCCTCCCTTTGGTTCTGCTCAGAACCACATTCTTCATAAAAGGGCATTTCCTGGAGCAAATTTCCAGTACTGGGAACACTTTGTAACTTAAGGACTGCAATGGTGTTTGTAGTCTTAGCCATATATGAAGCACAACACTTCGTAAAACAGGCAAGACATATTCCTAGGAGTAGGAGGGCTACTAAGAAGCCAAAGAGGCCTGTCAGTAAGGCCTTTATGGGACCTGACAAGCCACTCCACATATTTTCAAACCAGGGCCATACAGAATCAGAAGTTCCTTCAATATTATCTTTGGAGAAATGAGTTTTTCTCACCTGATCTAAGATACCAGAGACCACCTTGCTCTGAGAATCAACAAGACTCTACAGCACTGACCATGTACAGTATTACACACGCCTCCTTCCTTGGCTAATAAATAATACAAGACCATTCTGTTTTGGGCAGAGTAAGCAGTTAGTTTGTCTACAGTACCTTGCATCACTGTGAGAGCATCAGTCAAATCCTGAGCTGTTATATTAGGGCATAGATTCGCAATAATTGTTCACCATACCGTGCTGTAGGACATATGGCACCAAAGGTACTAAGCCAAACTGTTCCAGTGAAGGTGCTTACTTCTTGTTGAGTGAGCATAGTAGTATCATCTAGCAATTTTCTTGCTGCACGTATATCTTCACTATAGTCATCTGCAGCTCTGCGATGACGGCTAGAAGGCACTCCAAGTAAAGTTTCATAAGGGACCAGTTTCCATGGCAGGTCAAGGGTAGCTATGTAGCAATTGCCAGACCAATCAGCAGGCAATCAGACATAGGCTAAGGTTCCATACACAAAGTAATAACCCACCAATGCAAGTAGTTCATCAGGCCAAATTTTATAATCTTTAGGTTCGGTAAGCAAAATTTCAGTTCCAGGCCAAATATCCCTTAACCATGGATGATAGTATCCTAAATAGGGATATAGATAGTTATCAACATAGCCATATCCTGAACCATCTTTGCTTTTCTGCAATCTGTACTTCCCATATGTTGGTAGCCCATCCTGGTCATAATACTGTAATTCATACTGGTCAAGATGAGTTTTAAGATCAGTGAGAACATTAACAACCCTTAGATTAGAATGGGCTTGTACAGAACTCACTGTGGGATGATCCATTACTAAATGCACATGATTATTAGTCATAACAGTCTGACATCTAGATAGGGGGGTTTCCCCCACAGGATGAGCTCCCTCTCGCTGAAAACAAATAGGAGGGTTGGTTACTGGCTGAGGACTGATAATTCTTGGAGCAAAGTTTTCTACGTCTGGCCAAGTTACAGTAAGATTGAATAAGGTTTCATTCACAGACAACTCCTTTAATTCTTGCAGAGAGATAGGTCGAGGTCTAGGCAAAAATCCAAACTGCGTAGTTGCTGGGTGAGGTAAGCACACAGCACAATTGGAAATGTTAAAACGCTGAACTAAGGAATAAATATGAGAATGGAACACATTATAAAACCCACCATGTTTTGCCCAAGGAGCATTCGGATCATACTCAGGGACTGTGTGATCTTGGACCACTGAAGGAGTAGGGGGAAGGTTGAAGATTTGGAGTAATTCATCTACTATTGCCTTTTGCTCAGGCCCTGCCGTTGGTTTACTTAATTCTAATAGCCTTTTTACAAAAGCCTCCACACCCCCTACTCGTGGGAGAGAGCTCCCACACACCAGATTAAAAAACACAAAAACAGTGCCAATGCTACTGAAAGCATACATATTAACCAATTCTCTGTGGACAAGTCCGAAGTAGGTTGTAACTGTCCAACAACTTCACACCCACTTTCTTGGTTAAGTGGAGATAAAATCGTAGGAAGTGAGTCCAGTTCAATCTCAAATTCCTCTGGGTCCAGCCTAGGCTGTGTACAGGGAAGTTGTGTCATCCAGGTGACAGTGCTTTCTTGCACTGATCCAAATGTATCCAGGTTTTCCGTCCTTTCACTTTCAACGCTGAATATCCCACCAGCAACACTTGGAATGGTCCCAGAAATCTCGCTGCCAGCGCAGACTTCGGTGCCGGATCCTTGATAAGCACCCAGTATTCAGGTTCCACTTCTGGAGGTGGTCGAGATGCCTGAGCACCCTGTTTCGTAAGCTGCAAAAAGGAAGGAGATACTAGCGTTTGGTACGAATATTTACAATATGATAATAGGTCGCTGCGCAGCAGTTGGGGATTGGGCAATTGATCTGGTGGAACTATAACATGGACTGGAATAGTTGCCGGACGTCTAGTCACAATTTCATAAGGGGTAAGGCCCTGTCGAGTTCGTTGAGGAGAATTGCGAATTGAAAATAAAGCAAATGGCAGAGCTTCCACCCAATCCTGACTCCAATCATGAGTTAGGGAAAGGAGGAGCGCCTTCAGCTTCCGATTCATCCATTCCACTTGGCCAGAGCTTTGCAGATGTTACGGAGGATGAAGTTACTGCTGAAGGCCAAAAAATGCAATTATGCCTTTCCAGACTTCTGCCGTGAATGCTGGGCCTTGATCAGAAGACAAAACTAGGGGCACTCCCCACAATGGAATAAACTGGGTAAGCAAACACATAAGAACATAAGATATGCCATACTGGGTCAGACCAAGGTCCATCAAGCCCAGTATTCTGTTTCCAACAGTGGCCAATCTAGGTCATACGTACCTAGCACTTCAAAACTGTAGCAGCAGACAACGAATTAGTTGGATAGGCTTCAGGCCATCCTGAGTATAAGCAGGTAAAAGCCAAAAGGTGCTTCCTTCCCCCCTTGGCACAAGGCAGATCAGTAAAGTCCATTTGCAGGAAGAGGAAGGGTCCTCGAGGCCTAGGCAAGGATGGAGAAGGTAATGCGCGAAGAGTGCATCCAGATTTTCCTCCTTGTAGACACGGGAGACGAGAAACATACACAGCATAAGCAGCAGAAGCAAATGCAGGATTATACCATAACTGAGCAAAAGCATTTGTCATAGCCGGAACACTTAAATGCAACTTGTGATATAAGAACAAAGCAACAGGATAAAATAATGATTTAGGACAAATAAATAATTGGTCCTTTTTCCATAGTCCATTACCATCAGGTGATGGCTTCCCAAGATAGCCATTCTTGCTTTTCGGTGAGTCAGCTGAGTCCTGATGGGAATGCATCAAGTCCAATGATAACGAGCCAGCTTGATCCACAAACTGATTGCCTTGTGACACCACAGAACCAGTAAGATCATGTCCTTTACATTTCAACACAGCCACCTGAGCTGGTTTAAGCACTTCAGCAAGCAAACGTTCAGTGTAGCGGGCATGCTTGATAGGCTTATGAGCAGCTGTCAAAAATCCACGTTGAGCCCAAATGTTCCCAAAATCCCAGAGAACCCCAAGTGCATAAGCGCTGTCAGTATGGATATTCACAACCAAATGCATAGACATTTCCAAGGCCCGAATAAGCACAAACACTTCTGCTATCTGGGCACTAGCAAATGGCAAGGCTCCTGCCTCTCTTACATAAGAACATAAGATATGCCATACTGGGTCAGACCAAGGTCCATCAAGCCCAGTATTCTGTTTCCAACAGTAGCCAATCTAGGTCATATGTACCTAGCAGTTTCTCCAAGAGACACAGGTTCCACAATGCTTGTATTGGTTCAAGCATTGATATCCTGGGTCCCTTCTTAATAATGGTTTATGGACCTTTCCTCCAGGAACTTGTCCAAACCTTTTTTAAACCCAGCTACACTAACAGCCTTTGCTACATTCTCCGGTAACAAATTCCAGAGTTTGATTGCACGTTGAGTGAAAAAATATTTTCTTTTATTAGTCTTAAATAGTTTACCCTGTAGCTTCATTGCATGTCCCCTAGTCTTTCTATATTCTGATAAGGTAAGCAATCGATCTAAGTTTACCCGTTCCATTTCGTTCATTAATTTATTGACTTCTATCATATCTCCCCTCAGCCGTCTCTTTTCCAGGTTAAAGAGCCCTAACCTTTTTAGCCTTTCTTCATAGGAGTATCCTTTCATACCCTTTGCCATTTTGGTGGCTCTTCTCTGAACCTTTTCTAAAATCGCTATATCCTTTTTAAGATACGGCGACCAGAATTGCACACAATATTCAAGGTGCGGTCTCACCATGGAACGATATAGAGGCATTATAATATCTTTTGTTTTATTTTCCATTCCTTTCCTTATGATACCTAGCCTTCTCTTTGCTCTCTTGGCCGCCGCTGCACTCTGGGCCGAGGGTTTTAACATGGTATCCACAATGACGCCTAAATCGTTTTCCTGGGTGGTGGTTCCTAATGTGGAACCTTGCATCGTGTAACCATAGTTTGGGTTGTTCTTCCCTAGGTGCATAACCTTGCACTTGTCCACATTAAATTTCATCTGCCATTTTGATGCCCAGTCTTCCAGTTTATCAATATCCTCTTGCAATTTTCCACAATCCTCTTGGTTTTTAACAACTTTAAATAGTTTTGTGTCATCTGCAAATTTGATAACCTTACTCGTTATTCCACTTTCCAGGTCATTTATGAATATGTCAAAAAGCAGCGGACTCAGCACAGATCCCTGGGGAACACCACTATTCACCTTTCTCCATTGGGAAAATTGGCCATTTAGCCCTACCCTCTGCTTTCTATCTTTTAACCAGTTCCTGATCCACAATAGTACACTGCCTCCTATCCCATGACTCTAGTTTTGCCAAAAGTCTCTGATGAGGGACCTTGTCAAAGGCTTTCTGAAAGTCTAGATACACAATATCAACCGACTCACCTTTGTCTACTTGTTTATTCACTCCTTCAAAAAAACATAACAGATTAGTAAGACAAGATCTTCCTTGTCTAAAGCCATGTTGGCTGTCTCCCATTAGGTCATGACTATCTACATGCTGAGTAATTTTATTCTTTATGATGGTTTCTACCATTTTTCCTGGTACTAATGTCAGGCTCACCGGTTTGTAGTTTCCCGGATCACCCCTGGAACCCTTTTTAAAAATTGGCATTACATTGGCGATCCTCCAATCTTCAGGTATTAGAGATGATTTTAATGATAATTCACAGATTACTAATAGCAGGTCTGCAATCTCATATTTCAGTTCTTTCAACACCCTTGAATGTATACCATCCGGCCCAGGTGATTTGCTACTCTTCAGTTTATCTAATAGTTGTAATACATCTTCCCGATGTATCGATATTTCCTTCAATTCTTCCGCACCTTTAAATACCACTTCAGTCATGGGTAACATCCCTACATCTTCTTCAGTAAAGACCGAAGCAAAGAATTCATTCAGTCTCTCCGCTATCGCCTTGTCGCCTTAGTGCTCCTTTAACCTCTTGATCATCTAATGGACCAACTGACTCTCTCACAGGTTTTTTGCTACGAATGTACTTGAAAAAGTCTTTATTATGTGTTTTTGCTTCCACAGCAAGCTTCTTCTCAAATTCTCCCTTTGCCTGCCTTATCAATGCCTTGCATTTAACTTGCCAGTGCTTGTGCTGTTTCCAAATTTCGTCGTTTGGCTCTTTTTTTCCATTTCCTGAAAGATGCTTTTTTGGCAACAGCCTCTCTGACCTCACCTTTAAAACCATGCTGGCAGTTTTTTGGACTTCCTTCCACTTTTCTTAAAGCGTGGAATACAGCTGGTCTGGGCTTCCAAGATAGTACTTTTCAACAACACCCAAGCTTGATGTACGTCTTTAACCTTTGCAACTGCTCCTTTTAGTTTTTTCTTAACTGTTTTTCTCATTTTATCATAGACTCTAGACAAAGAACTGAATCTACAATTTCACATAAGCAGAACCACCAAAAACGCATACCACAGGATGAGACTATTCCGACGCCTCAAACCCCTCCGCCACCCGGAGCACTTCCGCACAGTCTGTCAGGCACTAATTACCCCAATACTAGACTTCTGCAGCCCAATCTATCTCGGTCTCACAAAACAGACACTCAGACCTCTGCAAGTAGCACAAAACACAGCAGCACGCATAATATCTGGCACAGCAAGACAAGAACACATCACACCCATTCTGAAGGATCTCCACTGGCTTCCAATCATCTCACGCATCAAATATAAGACAGTCATAAACATATTCAAAATCAAACGACATCAGCTGTCAGCTTACAACCACTCATACGATCTGACAGGAGCACACGACCGTGGAGGAGGGGCACTTCCAACCGTGTTAATACACCAAAAGACTTCACCAAGGTCCGCAAAGACACCGCAGACCGAGCCCTTTCTCTGGCTGCACCAGCAATTTGGAACGCCCTCCCAGATGAACTACAATTAACAGACATCAAGGACTTTCGGGAACAGCTTAAGACAACACTGGGGTCGTCACATGAACTACTCACCAGTCAAGACCACAGACCAACCCCCCTCCCCTTCCCCATGTACATAGGATTGTATAATAGCGCACGCTATAACTAGCTCAACACGAATCTATGGCATACCACCACACACACACTCACTGTATCACTGCATGCACACACATAAACCATTACTTGTTGATTGTTTGCTGTGTAGACCGCCTTGATTGAAGGAGAAGGTGGTATAGAAAGCCTTTTAAATAAATAAATAAATAATAGCCAACCTCGGTGCTTCCACCTCACTACGCAATCCATGCCCAGTGATATGGATTAGACTTGAAAGGTCAAAGCTAACTCCCTTTCTCCTAAATATCACCCAGTTATCATTCACACAAGGTTACTTACCCCCTTACCTCAAACATGCTTCCATAAGACCTATCCTGAAAAACACGAACCTCGACAATGACCCTAAGTCAGGGGTGGACAATTCTGGCTCTCATGCACCACAATCCAGCCTGGTTTTCATGATGTCCCTAATGAATATTCGTGAGATCTATTTGCATCCACTACCTTCCATTGTATGGAAATAGGTCCATGAATATTCATTAGGGATATCATGAAAACCAGGCTGGATTGTGATGCACGAGGGCCGGAATTGCCCACCCCTGCCCTAAGTCATATAGACCAATATCCAGTCTTCCATTTATTAGTAAAATAATTGAAAAAATGGTTCAACTACTACAGGATCATATAGACAAACACGCGCCATTAGACCCACACCAATATGGCTTCAAACTCAACCATAGTGTCGAGACACTCCTTGCTTTGTTCCTGGACTCCCCTAATAACTGGAATAGACAATGCGCGACAGGGCTTTATACTCTCCTTCATTGACTTAGTTCCAGCTTTTGACTCTGTTCTTCACGTCACCCTACTAAGAAATTGGGATACATGGATCAATATTGAATTGATTCATATTATACCTAACTCACAGAAAACAACAAATTAGATTTGGATGTCAGCAATCAAGACCATTTGCACAACTACAAGGTATCCTGCAAGGATCAGCCCTGTCGGCGCTGTGCTTCAATATTTACTAGCAGCCACTCTGTAACATTATAAAACATCAAATACGGATTGTATGCTGATGATATGATATTTGTGCCTTGCAATATTGCAGAACCTGAACACACACAGATCACTTCATGCCTTGAGGCAGTGATAGGATGGCTCACCGAACACAGTCTTATAATAAACTTCAAAAAATCAGAAGTACTCTACAGTACATCACCAGAAATGCATCATTCTCTCCACCATAAGAATCCTACTTGACCAAGAACTGAATTTCCTGGCACATATCAAGAGAGCTACTAAGACGGCCTATCATAAAC
This sequence comes from Ichthyophis bannanicus, assembly GCA_033557465.1. NCBI lineage: Eukaryota > Metazoa > Chordata > Amphibia > Gymnophiona > Ichthyophiidae > Ichthyophis > Ichthyophis bannanicus. Next base: position 143,410,959 of record CM066041.1, read on the forward strand.
TAAGAACAATACATAGACTTAAGCCTATCTCCAGGAACAAGCAGGAATAAGTCCTCACATATGGGTACGTCGGTACCGACGGAGCCTGTGCGGGAAAGCTCCCCAGCTTCCCAGAAGGAAAGCTTTTGGGGCCTCCCACTGCGCATGAGCGCTGCCTTCCTGCCTTCCTGACCAACTCTCCTCAGTTCTTCTTTTTCCGCGGAGCCAGCAGGTCGTGTTCCTGTCACCGCTGAAGAAGTTGTTATTTTAATTTATTTCTTTGGCCGCGTGTCTGCCTTCTCCGATTCCAGACCGGTACCGCCGGTCTTTTTTCCTTTATTTCTAAAAAAAAATCTTTTTTCCTCACTTGGTGTGTTTGTTCTGTGAGGCCTTTAGGCCTTCACAAATTCTCCCTCATGGAGAAACAAGCCTCTGGGTTTAAAAAATGCACCAAGTGCAGCGGTACTATTTCAGTCACAGACACCCATGAATGGTGTCTTAAATGTTTGGGGCCTGACCATTCCATTCCGGATTGCCCATTCTGTTCTTTGATGTCTAAACGTGGCTTACAGAACTGGGCAGCCAAGTTTCACATGCTGTTTTCTACAGATACTCCAGCATCGACATCTTCCAGGTCTTCCTCTCCTGATGGATCTCAGGTAACCAAACATTCCTCTGGCAGGTCCTCAAAGGGCAAATCTCCCTCTAAGTATCGAGATACCCCTGGGCTTGACCCTGAGGACCCTGCCCCAGCCAAACAACCCCGGCGGGAAGCGCCGGCTTCCAAAGCTCCTCCTATGGGGTTACAGGTTGACATCGATGGCACGGCCTCGACCGATCACCTGTTAGACTGTTCTGGGGTACCGGCTCATTCATCCGGTACTGACATCCAGACAGTTGTGGCGTCCATGGATCAAATAGTTCAATCCATGCAGCAGGCCATTTTCGGTTTCATTAAGGCTGCGACGCCCTCGGTACCGCACCCTGCGGTACCGACTCCGGTTCCGGTACCACAACCGATACCGGTACCCAGGCCATCCACATCAACCAGGATACCGATACCGATTCCGGTTCCCGGTTCTGGGGTTTTTCCCGATACCGATCCGGTTCCGGGTACCCCCGATGTCGATACCGGTCGATACGCTTATCGATCCCTGGAAGCAAACAGACGATACTTTGAGTCTTCTGATGATTCTGATTCTCTCTGCTGAAGTATCCCTTACTCTACCTGAGGAGCCCTCTTCTCCAAAGAGGAGAATGTCTCCTCCAGAGGATTTATCCTTTCAAGACTTCATCATTGAAGTACTAAAGGTCTTTCTATTTCTGTATCCTCTGAAAAAGAACCTAGAGCAAAAAAGTTAGACATTTTAGGATACTCTAAGGTTCCCAAAGAGGCAGTCACCTTGCCCATCCATTAAATTCTTCAAGAACACATGATGGACTTATGGGAGACTCCTCTCACCCTATCTCCACATTCTCGTCGTCTGGACACCATGTATCGTGTCCCCCCTTCTCCTGGGTTTCAAAAAACTCAGCTCCCTCACCACTCCATCGTGGTGCAGTCAGCTATGAAAAGGATAAAGAGTACTAAAAGACACTCTTCTACTCCCCCAGGAAGAGAATGTAGGACTCTGGATGCTTTTGGAAGAAAAATCTTCCAAGCAAGTATGCTTATTGGCAGAATCAACTCATACAGCCTCTATATGGGCATGTTTCTGAAGGAGATTGCATTAAAGATATGCCATTTTCTCCCCTTTATCCCAGAGGATAGAAAGGAGGAGTTCCTTCTTTTGCTAAAGCATACCCAAGATATTTCAAAGTTCTCCAACAGAGCAGCCTTTGACTCCTTTGAGGGTGCTAGCAGAGCCTCAGGTATTGCCATTGCGGCTCGCAGAATTGCTTGGCTCCAGGCCTCTGACCTAGAACCCTGGGTCCAAGATGGGTTGGGAAATTTGCCCTGTACAGGTGAGAATCTGTTTGGTAAGGAGTGGCAAATCAAAGCCACTCAAATGGATGCAGAAAATGCTGCATTAGATAGACTTTCTAAGTCTACCTCTACCCCTGTCAAGAAAAAATCTTTCAAAAAGCCTTTCTACAAGAAGGCCAGATTTGCCACAAATACTGGCCAACAATCTTCTGCAGCTCGCTTTGCTCCTAAGCGTCAGCAGCCTAAACAGGCCAGGGCAAAACCTGCAGGGGCTGCTACAGCCCAACAGTCCCAACCCCCTCAGGGTTTTTGACTTAAATCTAGAGAACTTAACCTTTCTGGCTCTAAAACCAGAACCTCTCACCATTCCAGGAAGGTTAACTCATTTTGCTCCCAGATGGGAGCAAATCACATCAGAACAATGGACCCTCTCTATCATCAGAGAGGGCTGCAAACTACATTTCTCCAACCTTCCTCCCCATACCATGGTGAGAAGTTTCAATTCTCCCCCATCTCTCCTAGACCTGTTGAGTCAGGAGGTGACCACTCTTCTCGCCCAAAAGGCAATAGAAGAGGTTCCTCTTCCTCAACAGGGATCAGGTTTTTACTCCCCTTATTTTCTCATTCCCAAGAAAAAAGGGTACAGACCTATTCTGGATCTCAGAGAATTGAACAAATTTCTGTACAAGGAAAAATTCAAGATGCTTCTTCTAGGTACTCTCCTTCCATACCTACAGAGTCAGGATTGGCTTTGTTCTCTAGATCTCAAGGATGCGTACACACATATACTCATCCATCCATCGCACAGAAACTTCCTACGGTTTCTGTACCAGGGAAAACATTTCCAGTACAGAGTACTTCCCTTCGGTCTAGCCTCTGCTCCAAGGGTATTTACCAAATGCATGGCAATAGTAGCTGCATTTCTACGCGCCCTGGGAATTTTTGTCTTCCCATACCTGGACGACTGGCTCATCCGAGCTCCATCTCAGTCCGAGGCTCAGACTTCCCTGGATCGCACCAGATGCATCCTGCAGTATCTGGGACTTGTGATCAATCTGCCAAAGTCTCAACTCACTCCTACGCAATCCCTGGAGTTCATAGGGGCCTGGTTGGATACCACCACTGCAAAGGCCTATCTACCTCAGGCCCGTTGCCAATGTCTAGTGCACTTAGCCTCTCAGACTCAGTCCAGAAGCCACTTGACTGCCAGAGAGATGCTACAACTATTAGGCCACATGGCCTCCACACTAAATGGATGCAATCTTCTGCAGCTCGCTTTGCTCCTAAGCGTCAGCAGCCTAAACAGCTTTTTGTTGCCTTTGACTCCAGTCATCTTTGATTACCAGTTTCCAAGCGAACTCTGGGAGGAGTAGCCTAGTGGTTGGGGCAAGGTACTTCAGGCCGGAAGGTCGGGGGTTCAAATCCCACTAGAGGGCAGCAACCTTGGGCCGGAAGGACCAGGGTTTCTAGTCCCACAGATGCTCCTTGTGGTCTTGGGCAAGCCACTTACCACTCCATAGCCCATGTTCCCTGTAAGTATTAGTGTATGTGTCTCATATCCCCGCGTGTTAAATGTATCCCCCAATTGTGTCGTGACCGCTTTGATTGAAGGATAAGGCGTTATTCTGTGTCCATCGACCAGATCTGTCGAGCAGCCACCTGGGCCTCGGTTCATACCTTTACAGCCCATTACTGTTTGGACAAGGACTCCCGCCAGGATGCCTTGTTTGGTCAGGCTGTCCTCAGACACCTGTTCCATTCTTGAACAACTCCTGTCTTCCTTCCCTGAATGGATGCCTGAGATCCATAGGAAGACGAGGAACCCTTTAGGGTCTCATACCCTTGGGGATCTCCCAGGCATCTTAGCTAGGGAGTCCCCATATGTGAGGACTTATTCCTGCTTGTTCCTGAAGATAGCACAGTTACTTACCTGTAACAGGTGATCTCTGGGAACAGCAGGAATTAGTCCTCACAACCCTCCCACCTCCCCTAGGAGTTGTATCTATCTTTCTCTTTCCTTTCCTTTCCTCTCTTTCTCTATTGTCTCAGCTTTAAACTTGAACTGAGGAGAGTTGGTAGGAAAGGCGGGAAGGCAGCGCGCATGCGCTGTGGGATGCCCCAAAAGCTTTCTTTCTGGGAAGCTGGGGAGCATTCCCGCGCAGGCTCCGTTGGTACCGACGTACCCATATGTGAGGACTAATTCCTGCTGTTCCCAGAGATCACCTGTTACAGGTAAGTAACTATGCTCTTTCCAAATGCATGCTGCTAGATCAGTCCAGACTAGTGGGTTGTGTCCACCTGCCAGCAGATGGTGAGATGGAAAATATTCCCGAAGCTTTGTGACTTCACCCTTGGTATAAAAACCCATCCCCCAAGGTGAGCTTCAATATTTTCTCTGTCTCAGCAGATGGTGGACTTCTCCTAGCTCCTGGTGTTCTCTGAGAAGAGATTGGTGTCAGTGTAACTATCTTTGGAAGTTGTGCTCACTGTGGTGCCCCTTCTTTGCTGACAGTTTTCCTTTCTTCATTATCCAGAGGTGCTGCTGGTCAAGTCGACCAGTAGAGCACCTCTGAAGGGAAGTGCTCCTGCTCATGAGAAGCAGTTGCAGCCTTTCATTCTGACTGTTGTGCAATCAAGACTTCTATCAGCTAAGTTGGCACTCACCTTTTGTTCTTTTTCTAACTCCTTAAAGTTTTGTTTAAAAAAATCCCCACCTTATTCAAAGACCCGGTTGCAGAGGAAGTTGTTGGGCAGTTTTTTCTTCTCCAGACCCTTCCTCCTTCATCTGCTTTTTCCTCCTTCAAGAGCAATGTTTGTTTTATTTCTTTGATCTCCAGTTTATGCAGCTTGGCTCTGATCTCCAGTTTAGGCAGCTATTCAGTCAGGCCTGAGATATGTGGCGCTTGGACTTTGGCTACTCTGACCGCGGCTGATCCACCATCTGGAAAGCATGCCTGCCGAAGTTTGGCTGAAACTTCTTTTGATCTGGCCCAGGATACCTCCTCTCCTCTGGGGAACTGGTGCCCTGCAGGGAAAGATGCTGACCTGTCCTTCAGATGTACATTCTATCACTTCTGAGTCTGGCTCGGAAGAAGGAGAGCTCTCACTATTGGAAGACAACCAGGAGTCTCAAGAAGACAGTCAGGATATCCGGTTATTCTATAAGCAAGAGCTATCTCCTCTCATTGCTCAAATTACTTTGGCAAGGACTGGCAAGACAAAGCTAATCAACTTGAGTTTGAGAATACTACTTTGAATAGATTGTCAAAGTCTACAGCCAACCCAGCAAAGAAAAAGTCATTCAAAAAGCCTTTTTTCAACAAGAAAAAGAAGTTTTCTCCAGGACCAAGCAGGAATCAGTCCTCACATATGGGTGACGTCGGCGCCGACGGAGCCCTCGCGGAGCAATTTTTCCCCAGCTTTCAAAGAAAGCCTTTGGGAATTGCAGCGCGCATGCGCGGTCGCCTTCCCGCCCAAGGGTGCCATCTTAGCCAGTCTTCTTTTTTCCGCGGAGCCCTACAGACGTACCCGTCGTGTCCCCGCGAAAAAGTTGATTTTTACTCAGAATTTTCTCTTTTTTCCTTCGGTTCGACGCCGGTCTTTTTCCCGCCCGGACTCGCGATGCCGGTCACGAGTCCTCTTCTTCTTTTTCGGTTTTTCTGACTTAGTCAGTTTCGTTTTCGGTTTTTCCCTGGCAGCCCGGTCCTTTGACCTCGCCGGGGCCCTTTTTCCCCCGATGGCTGCCAGTGGTTTCAAGCGGTGTGGTCAGTGTGACCGAAATATGTCACTAACTGACACACACGACAATTGCCTCCGCTGCCTGGGCCCGGATCATGAAGAAATGATCTGTGGGCCCTGCGGCAAAATGTCCTCCAAAGCGTTGAGAAGTCGGCGGCATCAGCGGGATAGGATCTTCGCTGACCCCAGCCGTACCCGGACCTCGTCGGAGGCCTCCGCGTCCAGAGGTTCCAGCTCGGACCGTCGCCGGAGTTCCTCCGACAGGGGTTCTCCCTCCGGGGACCATCGACGGAAGGTGAAACCCGCGAGGGCGGCGTCGGTGGACGCTCCTGGCTCCGCGAGGGCCAGGTCGCATAGCCCCGATAGCCGTCCCGGGTCCTTGGAGAAGGAGCACCTCCCGAAGCGACCTCGCCTGGAGTCGGAGCTGCCTGCTCGGGTAAGTCCTGTGGTCCTCCTGGACTCGCCTCCGAGACCGCCGACGTCGGGCCCGACGCCGTCGGGGCCCGAGTCGGGGGCTGCTGGGTCACCTGAGCTCGGACTCAGGTTGACGGCCTTGGAGAGCAGACTGTCTGCCTTCATGGACCAGCAGCGGGCACTGCTCGCTGGCCTCGCTGGCGCCGCTGCCCCGACCACCGGGACGTCGACGTCTAAGTCGACCCCGGAGACCGAGCCGATCCTCGAGTCCATGCGAACTCGAGTCGATCCTCGGTCGAGGTCACCCTCGGCCTCCCGTTCGGGACCGAGGTCGCCGACGCCGACTCCCTCGGCGTCGGGGCGGCAGGCGCCGCGCCCTGCCCGGGCCGACCCCACCGATTCCTCGTCGGAGTCGGTCTGGGAGTCTGAAGAGGAAGAGTCACCTGATTCTTTTCGGACGCGGTGTGTCCCCTCGGACTCACCTGAGTCCGAACCTCAGAAGCAGTCCCCCCCGGAGGATGCCCGGTTCTCGGACTTCGTCAGGGATATGGCCAAGGCCTTGGCCTTCCCTGCGGATCCCAAGGAGGAGCCTCGAGCCGAAGAGCTCGACGCCCTCCAGTATGACTCTCCCGCCAGGGAACACTTTACTGTACCGGTTCCTCCCATGCTGGAACGACTACTCTTCCGCATGTGGGAGAGTCCGGCCTCCTCGCCGGTCCTGAGCAAGCGGGTCGATTCTATCTATCGAGTCTGCAAGAGCCCTGGCTTCCAAAAAGCACAGCTACCACACCATTCCATGGTAGTGGAATCGGCCATGCATCGTCTTAAGAGCCAGAAGATGCACTCCTCGGTGCCTCCTGGCAGGGAGGCCCGTAACCTGGATGGCCTTGGTAAGAAGTGTTTCCAGGGCTCTATGCTTGCGTGTCGTGTCCAGACCTACCAGCTATACATGGGCATGTATCTCCGAGACCTGGCTAAAGAGCTAGCCGGATTCTCCGCTGGTTTGTCCGAGGAACCCTTGCGGAGGTTCCTGGCCTTGTCCTCTGGCATTCGGGAATGCTCAAAATTCATATCCCGAGCAGCCTATGATGGCTTTGAAGCATCGGCTCGAGTGGCCGCAGCCGGCATCGGTGCCCGCCGACAGGCTTGGCTTCAGTCGTCTGACCTTGAGCCCTGGGTGCAGGACAAGTTGGTCGATGTCCCCTGCCGAGGCGAAAACCTCTTTGGCAAGCCCATGGCTGATAAGGCTGCACAAATCGAGACGGAGACTCTCACCAGGACTAGGCTCTCTAGGAAGACCTCCGCCCCTTCCCAGAAAAAGAAGGGCTCGGGAAAGAAGTCCTTTTACCCGAGAAAGGCGGCTGCCTACAAACAATACCCCCAATATCAGGCCCCTGCAGCTCCCCAACAGGGCCAGCAGGCCAAGGGACGGGGTAACGGGTCCCGTAGGCAGCAAGCCCCCAAGCCTGCGCCACCAGCCCCTGCTCAGCAGGGTGGGGGCTTTTGACTCCTTAAGCATAGCCTCTCCCCCTCCGCTGGTTCCTCCCAGCACCGGAGGCCGGCTGGTTCACTTCGCCCACAGGTGGTCCAGCATCACCTCAGATGCCTGGGTGCTTCAAGTCGTGAGAGAAGGTTATCTTCTCCACTTCCACCAGGTCCCTCCCTCCTATTTTCCGGGAGAACCTCCACGACTCCCTCTGCACAGGGAATTACTCCTTCAGGAGTTAGCAGGTCTTCTACAGGAACAGGCGGTGGAACCGGTGCCCCACCACCTGAGAGGTCAAGGCTTTTATTCCAGGTATTTTCTAGTACCAAAAAGGACAGGAGGCCTCAGACCCATCCTGGACTTGCGCAACCTCAACAAGTTCCTCGTGCGGGAAAAGTTCAAAATGCTTACCCTTGGAATCCTTCTGCCCTACCTCCAGCAGGGAGATTGGCTATGCTCCTTGGATCTAAAGGATGCCTACACGCACATCCTCATCCACCCAAGCCACCGCCAATACCTAAGGTTTGTGGTGGCAGGAAATCATTACCAGTACAGAGTACTGCCCTTTGGCCTGTCCTCCGCACCGCGAGTCTTCACAAAATGTCTCGCGGTGGTGGCGGCCCATCTCCGGCTTCAAGGCCTCTATGTCTTTCCGTACCTCGACGACTGGCTCATCAGAGCAGCGTCCGCTCCGGAGGTCACCAACGCCACACGCCGCACGGTGACTCTTCTGCAGTACTTGGGCTTTGTTATAAACTTCGCAAAGTCCACTTTGCTCCCCTCACAGGATCTCGAGTTCATCGGCGCAAGGCTGCACACTCCTCAGGCACGAGCGTTCCTACCGCTCGACAGGGCTCAACGGCTCATGGACCTAGCCGACCGTTTTCGCAGCCAGCCCCTGGTCTCCGCCAGGCGCTTCCTGAGACTACTCGGCCATATGGCTTCCACCGTCCATGTGACCCCCAATGCCCGCCTGAATATGCGGCCTGCTCAATGGTGTCTCCGCAAGCAGTGGCAACAAGCCACAGGCGGCCTAGCAGACCTAGTGCGCGTCTCCGAGCCGCTGATCTCGTCTCTCCAGTGGTGGCTTCATCGGCCAAACCTGGTACTCGGCATGCCTTTCCAGTCATCTCAGCCGGCCCGGGTGCTGACGACAGATGCATCCCTCCTGGGCTGGGGAGGACATTGCCAAGGGGCACGTACTCAGGGCCTCTGGACCACATGGGAGTCTGCTCAGCAGATCAACTTCCTGGAGCTCAGAGCGATCCGCCTGGCTCTCAGGGCCTTCTCCCACCTGACCTCTCACCAGTCCGTCCTTGTCCAGACGGACAATCAAGTTGCCATGTTCTACGTAAACAAGCAGGGGGGCACAGGCTCCTTCCTTCTCTGTCGGGAAGCACAGAAGCTCTGCTTTTGGGCCGTCAGTCACGGCGTTCTTCTCAAGGCAGTTTATCTCCCAGGCCAAGAAAATTGCCTGGCGGACAAACTCAGCAGGATCCTCCAGCCGCACGAGTGGCGCCTGGATCCCTTGGTAGTTCAGAAGCTCTTTCTAAAGTGGGGCCTCCCCACGATGGATCTCTTTGCCAGCCCTCTCAACCGGCAACTTCCTCGCTTCTGTTCTCGTCAGCCACATCCCCTTCGAGTTGCGGCAGACGCTTTTCTACTCTCATGGTCGGAGAGCCTTCTGTACGCTTTCCCTCCCATCCCGCTAGTCTCTCGGACTCTGTTCAAGGTTCTCCGAGACAAAGCCTTCATGATCCTGGTGGCCCCTCGCTGGCCCAGAAAGCCGTGGTTTCCACTCCTGCTGCAATTAGCGGTAGAGGACCCACTCCCTCTGGGGTTACAACCGGATCTCCTCACTCAGGATCAGGGGTCTCTGCTACACCTCAACCTCAGATCTCTCAATCTAATGGCCTGGCTGCTGAGAGGGTAGTCCTTGCTCCCCTTCTACTGCCGGCAGAGGTGGAAGAGGTCGTCCTAGCTTCTCGGCGACCTTCTACCCGCAAATGCTACGCCCTTAAATGGCGTCGCTTTTCCGTTTGGTGTACCCAACAGTCTCAGGATCCCTTCTCCTGCCCGGTGTCGGTGATCCTGCAGTACTTGCTATACCTCTCTAATCTGGGACTTAAGTCCAACTCTGTCAAGGTTCACCTCAGTGCTCTTTCAGCACATCATGTGCCGGTGGACGGCAGACCTCTTTCCAGCGACCCTCTTGTAGCGAGGTTTCTCCGAGGTCTCCTTCTGCTTAAACCCCCTCTGCGCCCGCCAGCGCCTGACTGGGATCTGAATGTGGTTTTACAGCGGATCACCTGTCCGCCTTTTGAACCTATGGCTACCTGTTCTCTCCGTTTTCTTTCTTGGAAAACATTGTTCTTGATAGCCCTCACTTCCGCTAGATGCGTAAGTGAATTGCAGGCCCTCGTGTCTGATCCCCCTTACACTCGGTTCTACAAAAATAGGGTAGTCCTACGGACTCACCCAAAATTTCTTCCAAAAGTGGTCTCCCCTTTTCACATCAATCAGGAGGTGGTACTTCCGACCTTCTTTCCCAGACCACACTCCAGCCGAGCTGAAACGGTCCTCCATACCCTGGACTGTAGAAGGGCGTTGAACTTCTACCTTGACCGTATGCGGGAGCACCGTAAAGCTGCTCAGCTTTTTGTGTCTTTTGACCCCAATAAATTGGGGCTCCCGGTCTCCAAGCGTACTCTGTCCATCTGGGTTGCGGACTGTATCACTTGGGCTTATGGGGCAGCCGGACTCTCCTTGGAAGGTCGAGTCACGGCTCATTGCGTTCGGGCAAAGGCTACGTCAGTGGCTTACCTCCGCTCTGTTCCGCTGGCAGACATCTGCCGGGCCGCTACTTGGTCTTCGAGCCAGACTTTTGCGGTTCATTACTGTCTCGAGAGGGAGTCCCGCAGGGACAGTGCTTTCGGACAGGCAGTCCTCCGTAATCTCTTTGAGGTTTGAGCAACTCCTACCCTCCATCCCGGATGTGGGCTACCGGTGGGTAATAATTCAGCGAAGATTCCTTCCTTCTGTGCTGCTGAGCTAGAGGGAGCTCATTTTTGTGCTTAGGGTCTCCGGTAGCCTTAAGCTTGGGAGTCCCATATGTGAGGACTGACTTCCTGCTTGGTCCTGGAGAAAGCGTAGTTACTCACCTGTAACAGGTGTTCTCCAGGAGCAGCAGGAATCAGTCCTCACAACCCTCCCTCCTCCCCTTGGAGTTGCAATCATCTGCTTTAGTTTTTTTGCAAATTTTTATGCTGTCTTTTTTAGCTATGTCATCTGACTGGCTAAGATGGCACCCTTGGGCGGGAAGGCGACCGCGCATGCGCGCTGCAATTCCCAAAGGCTTTCTTTGAAAGCTGGGGAAAAATTGCTCCGCGAGGGCTCCGTCGGCGCCGACGTCACCCATATGTGAGGACTGATTCCTGCTGCTCCTGGAGAACACCTGTTACAGGTGAGTAACTACGCTTTACCCATTTTACACCCATCAAAGCCTCTGTCCACTCCATGTTCCCCAAAAGGGACAACAGCAGAGCAGACAGCAAAGAAAGACACAAGCTCAAAGAGCTCAACCGGCTCAACAGAATCAGCCTCCTCAGGGACTTTGACTTTTATATAGAGAACTTAGTCATTCTACCCCTAAAAGGTCCAGAACCTTTAACCATTCCAGACAGATTATGCCATTTTGCCAAAAGATGGCAACAAATAACATCAGAAAATGGACCCTGTCCATTGTACGGCTTGGGTACAAGCTTCACTTTCTCAGCTTACCCCCACCTACAATGATCAGACAGTTCAATTCTCAGGTCCCTGCCACCGACCTGTTGTGGCAGGAGGTCAGAACACTTCTCGCTCAAGGAGCAATAGAATAAGTACCCATATCCCAACAGGGTACAGGGTTCTACTCCCCCTATTTTCTCATTGCAAAGAAAACAGGGGGATACAGGCCTATACTAGACCTCAGAGCAGGGGTTTTCAACCCAGTCCTTGGGGAACTTTAGGCCAGTCAGGTTTTCAGGATTCCCACAATGAATATGCATGAGAGAGTTCCATGTTCGGCCTTCATTGAATGCAAATCTATCTCATGCATATTCATTGTGGGAATCCTGAAAACCCGAATGGCCTAGGGTTCCCCGAGGACTGCAGTTGGGAACCTCAGCCTCAGAGAATTAAACAAATATTTGTTCCGAGAGAAGTTCAAAGTGATCTCCCTTGGAACACTCCTACCATACCTTCAGAGTCAAGACTGGCTATGTTCTCTAGATCTAAGAGATGCGTATAAGCATATTCTCATTCATGCATATCACAGGAAATTCCTTTGATTCCTGGTCCAGGTAAGACACTTCAATACAGAGTTCTTCCTTTCGGACTAGCCTTTGCTCCAAGAGTCTTCACAAAATGCATGGCAGTAGTAGCAGCATTTATGAGGACTCTAGGAATATTTGTCTTCCCCTACTTAGACGATTAGCTCATTCGAGCACCAACAGTTCCAGAAGCCAGCTTCGCTCTGTCTCGAGCAATAAAAATTCTTCTCAATACTTGGGACTGTTCATAAACCACCTAAAATCTCATCTCACCCCCTCTGTCTCTCGAGTTCATAGGAGCTCTTCTAGGCATACGGAAGTCTCAAAGGCTTTCCTGCCACAGCCACGCTGTCTATGAATAATGCAGCTTGCATCCCAAGCAGCTATGAGGGTTTTCCTCACAGCTCGGGAGATGCTTCAACTTTTGGGGCATATGACATCCACTGTCCATGTGGATCCCTATGCTCGCCTTCACATGCAAGCAGCCCAATGGACCCTATCCTCGCAGTGGTCACAGGCCTCGGGTCGCCTATCAGACAGAAATACCACACGTCTGATTTCATCCCTACAATGGTGGCAATCTCTGGAAAACCTCCTCGTAGGTGCTCCTTTCCAGCAGCCTCTATATCAAGCCACTCTAATGACAGATACATCCAAGTTGGGATGGGGGGCCCACTTGCATGAGCTCTCGACTCAGGGTCTCTGGACCCCACAGGAGGTTTCTCTCACATAAACCTCCTAGAGCTCAGAGACATTTTCAATGCTATTCAGGTATTCCAGGCCCATCTCAGCAACAAGACAGTTCTGGTCCAAACCGACAATTAGGTAGCCATGTTCTATGTCAACAAGCAAGGCGGAACAGGCTCTCTGTCGCTATGCAACGAAGCTTTGCAACTATGGGCCCTCGCCAGAGAGCTTCAAATTCACCTGTTTGCGGTATACCTTCCAGGCATTCAAAACCTATGGGCAGACAAACTCAGTCGAATACTGCTGCCACACGAGTGGTCTCTTCACTCACTCCACCTCGTTTGAGTGTTTAAAATCTGGGGAACACCGGATATAGACCTCTTTGCAAGTCCACAGAATGCAGACTTCCCCGATTCTGTTTCAGAATCCTGGCTCGCAACTGCCATGCAAGAGATGCTTTCCTACACCATTGGGGTCAGGACTTCCTCTATGCCTTCCCACCCATTCCCCTCATTCCCAAAACTTTATTCAAGCTTCAGAGAGACAGAGGTCGTATGATACTCATAGCTCCATGTTGGCCATGGCAAACGTGGTATCCTCTTCTTCTGCGTCTCTCTCAAACCACTTCTTTGGAGTTGGGGAATGCTCAAGATCTTCTGTCCCAGGAGAACGGATCCTTGCTGCACCCAAATCCCCAGTCCCTGCATCTCAGGGCCTGGTTACTGAAAGCCTAGAGTTTCAGGATACCAACCTTTCTCAACAGGTAAAAAATATCCTTTTGGCTTCTAGAAAACCTTCCACAAGGCGTTCCTACGCTTTTAAGTGGAAGAGGTTCTCTGGTGTTCGCAAAAGGGATTTAACCCCCTTTTGGTACCTGTAGAGTCGCTACTAGAGTATCTCCTCCAATTATCAACTTCTGGTCTTTAAAACAAATTCAGTGAGAGTCCATCTTAGTGCTATTGCTGCTTTTCACAAACCTTTCGATGGACAACCTATTTCCTCTTTTCCACTTGTATCAAGATTCATGAGAGGCCTACTCTTAACAAAACCTCCCATTAAACCACTGCCGGTGGCATGAGATCTGAATCTTGTTCTCGGTCAGCTCATGAAACCGCCCTTTGAACCTTTAGCCACTTCAGATCTAAAGTTTCTTTCATGGAAAGTCATTTTCCTAATTGCTGTCACTTCTGCAAGACGCATTAGCGAACTACAGGCTTTAGTGGCTGACCCTCCCTATACAAGGTTCCACCATGATAAAGTAGTCCTCAGGACTCATCCTCGCTTTATGCCAAAGGTGGTTTCACCGTTTCATTTAAACCAGTCAGTTTATCTTCCTATATTTTTCCCTAGGCCTCATGCCTCCAGTGTTGAAAGGAATCTTCATACTTTGGATTGCAAAAGAGCCTTAGCCTTTTATCTTCAAAGAACTAAACCACATAAAAAATTTTCTCAGCTTTTTGTGGCTTTTGACTCTAGTCATTTGGGACTTCCAGTTTCCAAAAGAACTCTAACAAAATGGATTGCAGATTGTATATCCTTTACATATGAGTTTATAGCTGAGACCAAAGGAGAGAAGGCCATGTCACAGCTCACAATGGGAGAGCAATGGCAGCCTCAATGGCTAATCTTCGTTCTGTGTCTATTGATGACATCTGCAGAGCAGCCACTTGGGCTTCAGTACACACCTTCACAGCCCACTACTGCTTAGACCAGGACTCACGTCGGGATGCCTCGTTTGGCCAGGCTGTTCTCAAGCATCTCTTCCATACTTAATACAACTCCTACCCACCATCCACGGGTTAGATGCCAGAGGTCCATGGGAGGAAGCATGACCCATCTCACCTGGGTTCGCAACTTGCTGGGGTCATTCCCCTGGCATATTTCAGCTAGGGAGTCCCCATATGTGAAGACTACATTCCTTCTTGTTCCTGGAGATAGCGTAGTTACTCACTCGTAACAGGTGATCTCCGGGAACAGCAGGAATTTAGTCTTCACAACCCACCCACCTCCCCTAGGAGTTGTCTCTATCTCTCTATCTCTCTTTCTCTACTTCTCTCCTTTGGTCTCAGCTGTAAACTCAACTGAAGTGAGAGAGGTACAGAGGTGGGAAGGCAGTACGCATGCACTGTGGGATGCTCCCAAAGGCTTTCCTATTGGACGCTGGGGAGCGTTCCCGCACGGGCTCGATCGGTACCGATGATACCCATATGTGAAGACTAAATTCCTGCTGTTCCTGGTGATCACCTGTTACAGGTGAGTAACTACGCTTTCTGGACTGTCTTGACTGGGTGGTCAATTATGCCAAAAGCAATCTGTGCCCAGTTCAGTTTCTGGAATTCCTTGGTGCCTGCTTCGACACACGAGCGAGTCGCATCTTCCTCTTATGACAGATGCAAGAAGCTCTGTGTTAAAGTCCATGCCTTCCAGCACTTGGCAGCTCACACTGCCTGGGATTACCTACAACTCTTTGGCACCATGGCATTTGCTCTCAACATAGTCTCCTGAGCCTGTGCTCGCATGCGTCCGCTTCACTACTATTCTCTCCTGTTGCGCTGGTCCACATCCACCCAGGACTATCAGATTAGTCTACTCCTTTCTTTAGTGGTTTGCTGCAGTTCTCGCTGGTGGCTTTGTTCTCATCACTTGCTGAAGAGCGTTCCCTTGGAAATTCCACATTGGGTGGTGGTCACCACGGACGCCAGCCTTGCTGGTTGGGAAGCACACTGCCAGGGATAGCGCAGGGATCTTGGTCCATTCTTGAAGCTCTTGGACCATCAATTGCCTCGAAGCATGGGTGTTCGTCTGGCTCTACTCTTCTTTCAAACCCACCTTCAGGGTCGAGCAAACTGAGTACTTTTTGGTAATTCCACTACTGTGTCTTATTTCAACAGCCAGACTGGGACCAAATGTCCTGGAGTGGCCCTGGAAATTTGTCTATTTCCCTGGGCAGAAGCCATCCTCCTGACTCTCTGTGCTGCACTTTGCTGGAATGGAGAACATTCAAGTGGTTTTCCTGAGTCGTCATATCCTGGACCCCGGCAAGTGGGAGCTAGCTCCGTGGGCGTTTGCGAACATTGTGTGTCAGTGGGGTCATCTGACTGTAGACCTAATGGCCACCTCTTCCAATGCTAAGGTGTCACTCTTTTTAAGTCTTCAAAGGAGCCAAACTCTCATGGCCTAGCTGCTCTGGTTCACACCTGACCCTTGAACCAGCTTCTCTGCATTTTTCCTCCTTGGCCGCTAATAGGCCGTGTACTCTGTCGGATAGAGTCACACTCCGGATAGATAGTACTGTTGGCCCCAGATTGGCTTCGGCATCCATGGTAAGCCAAACTCCTTCGCCTCCTGCAGGAGGCACCCCTTATCCCTCTGTGTCCGGAGATGTCTCCTGTTTCAGGGGCTGGTTCTCATGGATGACCCTGCTTGTTACTCTTATGGCTTGGCTATTGAGTGGTGTCACTTTCATTGCAAAGGTTACTCGCTGCAAATAATGCTCACTCTACTACAGGCTCGATGGTCTTCTACCTGATGTGCCTATGCGTGGATCTGGTGTCTTTTTGTTTGTTTTTTCATGGCGTTCTAAGAGATCCCTCTCCCCTTGGTGAGCTGATATTTCAGACAGTCTTTCCTTTCTTCAGAACGGATTTGATAAGGGTCTCATCCTTAATTCTTTAAAGGTGTATATTGCGACCTTGACATGCTTTCGGGGGTTTCTCCATGGACAGTCTCTTGCTTCTCATGTAGACGTTTCCCATTTTTTGTGGGGCGTTTGCTCCTTGAGGCCCCCCATTCGTCCAATCATCCATTCTTGGGATTTGTCCTTAGTGCTTTGTGCGCTCACCCGTGCCACATTTGAGCCTCTCCCTATGGCATCTCTTAAAGATTTGACTCTCAAAACTGTTTCTTATAGCAGTCACTTTGGCACTGTGCCTTTTGGAGCTCCAAGCGCTTTCTTGCCGGGATTCTTTTCTGTCTTTTTCCCTGGAGGGGGTTACCATTTGAACAGTGCCCTCTTTTCTTCCTAAGGTCCTTTTGGATTTTCATGTCAGCCATTGATTGTGCTTCCTTCGTTTTTTAAGGAGCAGTCTTCAGGTGACAACAGAGTCTTTCACCTGTTGGATGTTGGTAGGGCGTTATACTATTACCTCAAACTCACTATTACTTTTCATCTCTCCGATTGCCTTTTCTGGCTCCTGGTCCACTAAAAGGTGCGGCCGCTTCTAAATTTTATTTTATTTATTTAGTACACACTTATATACCGCTACTTCCAGCGATCAGCAGCGGTTTGATTACATCTTTGGGGGTTGTCAAATCAGGATCGAAAAGTGGGACAAATATATACATAGTTTTGGGGGTGAGGCACCGCACACAGTATTAGTGTATAGGAGATTGGACTACACATATTTACATTTTTACATTTATACATATTTATACATATAGTACATATGGTTCAGCAGAGCATGATTAATTAATTGTTTTGGTTCATCTATATCTTATGGAGAGTTATAGCTGCTTGTAATGCCTTTTGAATAGATGAGTCTTTAGTTCCTTCCTGAAAACAGTAATGTCTTTGATTAATCGCAGCTCGATTGGTAGCTGATTCCAGTTAGTTGGTGCAGAGAATGAGAATGCCCTGCGACTCGTACTCGTTTTAACAGATCTGATGTTAGTTGGGACATGGAGTGTGGCTGTGTTTGTAGTTCTCCTGTCCCTGTTTGTTGGTTGTTTGCTGATAAGTGTGGAGAGGAATGACGGGGCTATGTTATTTATCAGTTTGAATGCGGTTATCAATGTTTTGTATTGTATCCTGGCTACAATGGGGAGCCAATGTAGTTCAATCAAAACAGGTGTAATGTTCTCAGCCAGGCTTGTTTTCATGATGATCCTGGCCATCACATTTTGGGCCATTTGAAGGATATTTAGTGACTTTTTTGGTAGACCTTGTAAGATGGCGTTACAGTAGTCCAAGTGTGGCATAATGAGTGCTTGTGCAACAGACCGAAAATCAGAGGGATCGATTATATTCCTGAGAGGTTGTATTACTCTAAGTTTATGGAAGATGGCTTTGTTTGTTTTACGCAGGTGTGTTTCCATTTTTAGGTTGCAGTCGAGTGTGACTCCCAGATATTTGATCTCCTTCTTTGTGTTGTATGTGTTGTTACACAGGGTGATCTTAGGGGGAGGCTCAAAGTTCGGCTTACTGGATATATACATGACTTTGGTTTTTTTGTGGTTGATGGTCATGTTGTTTCGCTGTAGCCATCTTAACATCTCATCTAGGCAGGTTTCGAGTTGTGTGTATTCAGGGTCTGTGGTATCCAATTGGGTGTACGCATAATATCATCTGCGTACACATTTTCTAGGAGGCCTGGAGTAGTTTCTAAAGTGACCATTGTATGCTGGATCAAGCAGACCAGTGAGTCATCCTATATTTTATTGAACAAACCTGTGCCCGTAGATCTTCGGGCACATTCTGTGTGGGCGCAGGCTACTTCCTGCACAGAATGCTCACAGGTAGCTCTGCTAGATATTTGCAGGATGGGCCAACTGGTCCTCCCTCTTTACTTTTGCATGTCGCTATCACATGGATGTCCAAGCTCGAGAAGCAGCTTGCTTCAGAGCCTCTTTAGTATTAGTAACCACCCTCTCCTATCCTCCACAAAGGGGAAAGATTTATGCTAAAGAATTGCAACCCTGCCTTCTGGGATTTAGATGCAGATGCAAAATAGCATCTACACTCCCCCCCCCAGTAGTCTGCAACTTTCATTGTTCCACCTAATCCAAATGAGTTTCCTATAACAACCCCACCATAGCTTGTAGTGATGCAAGGCTGCTAAAATCTTAATCTATTTGATGAGGACCCCAGTCTTTCCATATTCCATGAACACATTATCTATGACTCCATTGATTTGCTATTAAAAGCTCACTCAACTCGTCTTTCACTCTTATTTCCAAGAAAAGCTCTCACACCCCACACTCCAGCTCCATTGTCTTCATCTGCCAAGGGTTCCCCACTCAGTTTTGCAACTCAACAAGTTAAAACAGTACAGTCAGATGGCCCAGGATGATGCCATTCTGTTCCTTTGCTCTGCCCTGAATTAGAGATGTACAGTCTGTTTCTCATGAGAGAGTATTCCTGCTTCTCCAACTTCTCTATCACTCCCCCTCAGATGGGTCTTGTACAGTTCCAGCAGACTGCCACTTTAGTCTTTCCTCCCTCTGATACTCATTGCCACTTAAGTCTTTGGAGGGTGGACACATGCACCAGGGTTGCGATCTTTGGGGGTCCTTGGCACGAGACCTGCATCTGTAGATGTTCCCAGATCTCTTCCAAGTATCTACTCCTGTAAGCTTTCCCCTCCTTAGCAAAGTTCAGACTAAATCAGTGAAGCCAACCATATTTAATTGAGTTCTTAGTCAGCACTGCAGTTTTCTCCCAAAAACTCCCTCCTCTTCTAGAATGTCACATGGGATAAATCTCAATAGGTCACGATCTTATGCCCGTTTAAATTTTAATTTGATATTTTCTAGGAGGCCTGGAGTAGTTTCCTTCAGCGGGAACAGAGTCAAACCACAAGGTCTTCGAGCAGATTTGCTTTGAGGGGCTCAGGGCCCTGTGTGCCTGCTCCAGCAGAACTTAAATTTCTAGGTTCACTTACCTGTAAGATTTGCTGGAAAACTTGATGAGCTACTGCCTCTGTGTCTGCTTAGTGATCCTTCTCTGGTATGCCTTGCAGTAAATGAGAGGTTAGATATGATTGGTATCTCAGAGAGAGGGGGAAGGAGGACAACCAGTGGGATACTGTAATACCTGGGTACAAACTATATTATAATGATAGAGCAGATCAAATTGGTGGTGGGGTTGCACTCTGTTAGAGAAGGCATTGAGTCACAAAGGATTAAAGTTTTTCAGGAAACAAAAAATTCACTGTAGAATCTCTATGGATTGAAATGCCATGTAAAAAGAGGAAGGGGAGGGCGATAGCAGTGGGGGTGTACTATCGACCGTCTGGCCAGAGTGAAAAATGGATGATGAAATGCTCAAAGAAATTAGGGAAGCAAACAAAAGTTACAATACAGTAATAATAATGGGTGATTTCAATTACCCTAGTATCGACTGGGTCAATGTCACAGCAGGACATGCTAGGGAGATAATGTTTCTAGATGAAATAAATAACTACTATTTGGAGCAGCTGGTTCATGAACCGACCAGAGGGGAAGCCGTTTTGTCCTTAGTGGAACACAAGATCTGGTCCAAGGGAGAGGGTGTTGGGGCCACTTGGCAATAGTGATCAAAGCATGATTGCGTTTGATTTAATAAATGGAGGAAGGATGGTAAGGAAATCCGCAGTACTAGCTTTTAACTTTCAAAAGAGAGACTATGATAAAATGAGGAAAATAGTTTAAAAAAACAAAAAACAAAAACTAAAAGGAATCGCTGCAAAAATTAAAAATTTACATCAAGCATGGGTATTGTTTAAAAATACTATCTTGGAAGCCCAGACCAGCTGTATTCCATGCTTTAAGAGAAATGGAAGGAAGTCCAAAAAACTGCCAGCATGGTTTAAAGGTGAGGTCAGAGAGGCCAAAAAAGCATCTTTCAGGAAATGGAAAAAGGAGCCAAATGACGAAAACTGGAAAAATAAGCACTGGCAAGTTAGATAAAGAGAGAATTTGAGAAGAAGCTTGCTGTGGAAGCAAAAACGCATAATGAAGACTTTTTCCAGTACATTCATAGCAAAAAATCTGTGAGAGTCAGTTGGACCATTAGATGATAGAGGGGTAAAAGGGGCACTGAGAGGGGACAAGGCCATAGCAGAGACAGAATGAATTCTTTGCTTCGGTCTTTACTGAGGAAGATGTAGGGATGTTACCCATGACTGGTATTTAAAGGTGATGCTGCAGAAGAATTGATAGAAATTTCGATAAACCAGGAAGATGTGTTACAACTATTTGATAAACTGAAGAACAGCAAATCACCTGGACCGGATGGTATGCATTCAAGGGTGTTGAAAGAGCTGAAATATGAGATAGCAGACCTATTGTTAGTAATCTGTGAACTATAATTAAAATCATCTGTAATACCTGAAGATTGGAGGATGGCTAATGTAACACCAGTTTTTAAAAAGGTTTCCAGGGGTGATCTGGGAAACTATGGACCGGTGAGCCCGATGTCAGTACCTGGAAAAATGGTAGAAACCATTATAAAGAACAAAATTAATAAACATGTAGATAGTCATGGCTAAATGGGAGTCAGCCAAAGGTGAATTGGTTGATATAGTATATCTGGATTTTCAGAAAGTCTTTGGCAAGGTCCCTCATGAGGGACTTTTGTCAAACTTAAAAAGTCATGGGATAGAAGGCAGTGTACTATTGTGGATCAGGAACTGGTTAAAAGAGAGAAAGCAGAGGGTAGGGCTAAATGGACAATTTTCCCAAGGAGAAAGGTGAATAGTGGAGTACTCCATGGATCTGTGCTGGGTCGGCTGCTTTTTAATATATTCATAAATGATCTGGAAATGGGAATAACAATTGAGGTAATCAGATTTGCAGATGGCACAAAATTATTCAAAGTTGTTAAAACCCATGAGGATTGTGAAAACTTGCAAGAGGACCTTGATAAATTGGAAGATTTTATTAGGGAGGTGGCTCGGGGCCTGTCCCTTGCTCTGTGGCCCCTGAAACAGAGCCAAGGGCCAAGGAGTTGGAAATTCTACAATATCCCAAAACTCCTAAGGAGGCAGCTACCTTGCCCATTCATGAGATTTTATATGATCTCATGTTGAGGATGTGGGAAACACCTCTTACCACCTCTCCTCATTCTCGAAGACTAGATACTATGTATCGAGTTCCTCCTTGGTACACAAAAGAGCAAGATACGAAGTAAGATGGATGATCAACAGACGTTTATTCATAAAGGACCCCAACGTGTTTCGACGCTATCGCCTTCTTCAGGGGGAATACAGCTTAAAAACAAATAAATATACATGTAAATAAATAATCAAATACAACCTCAAAAGAACATCATATAAAACAAATGTTAAACGGCCCCATTTGTACATTTATATAAAACATCACATAATATAAGTAAAACCTCCATATTGAACTTGTTACTGTAAACGCAGGACATAGGTTTCTCTCGGATCTCTGCTGCCATACCTTCAGAGTCAGGATTGGCTTTGTTCTCTAGATCTCAAGGATGCGTACACCTATGTTTTCATCCATCCAACTCACAGAAGGTTCCTTCGGTTCCTTTTTCAGGGAAAGCACTACCAATACAGGGTGCTTCCTTTTGGCCTGGCCTCAGCACCAAGGGTGTTCACAAAATGCATGGCTGTTGTAGCAGCATTTCTCCGCACTCTAGGGATATTCGTCTTCCCTTACTTGGACGACTGGCTCATTCGAGCCCCAACAGAGTCAGAGGCCAGGACTTCTCTATCATGCACAATGCAGATCCTTCAGTATTTAGGGCTGGTAATAAACATCCCAAAATCCAGTCTGACTCCTACTCAGTCGTTAGAGTTCATAGGAGCTCTCCTGGATACCACAAAGGCAAGGGCCTATCTCCCCCAGGTCCGTTGCCTTCGCTTGGTGCAGTTAACTTCTCAAGCAGTGCTAAAGCCTCATCTAACTGCTCGAGAAATCTTACAACTACTAGGCCACATGGCATCCACCGTGCATGTGGTTCCCTATGCTTACCTCCACATGAGATCAGCTCAGTGGACTTTGTCCACCCAATGGACCCAGGCATCAGGGTGCCTGTCAGACAAAATAGCAAACACAAGTCGCCTCATTTTGTCCCTCCAGTGGTGGAGGTCCAGTCAAAATCTGTTGCTGGGGTGCCCCTTCCAACAACCCTTACCACAAGCAACTCACAACAGATGCTTCTCCAAAGGGTTGGGGAGCTCATCTGCAAGACTTCTCCACCCAGGGCACCTGGTCTCCACAAGAGAGTTGTCTACATATCAATCTCTTGGAACTCAGAGCAATTTTCCTGGCTCTGCGAGTGTTCCACTCCCTGCTCAGCTACAAGACAGTCCTCATTCACACGGACAATCAGGTAGCCATGTTCTGTGTGAACAAGCAGGGGGGAACAGGCTCTCTGTTGCTTTGCAACGAAGCTTTGCGACTATGGGTCCTCGCCAGAGAGCATCAGATTCATCTGCTGGCAGTATATCTTGCAGGCATTCAAAACACTTGGGCGGACAGACTCAGTCGAGTTCTCCTTCCACACGAGTGGTCTCTGCATGCAGACCAAGTGACCAGGATATTTCAACTTGGGGGAACCCCGGACATAGATCTCTTTGCAAGTCCGTGGAATGCCAAACTTCCCCGGTTCTGTTCCAGAATTCCGGCTCAGGCCAGGGATGCTTTCCTCCTTTACTGGGGTCAAGACTTCCTGAATGCCTTTCCACCCATTCCCCTAATTCCCAAAACCCTCTTCAAGCTTCAGAGAGACAGAGGCCACATGATCCTCATAGCACCACATTGGCCACGGCAAGTGTGGTACCCTCTGCTTCTACATCTCTCTCAAGCTCCCTCCCTGGAGTTAGGGTCTGCTCCAGATCTATCTCAGGAGAACGGGATGTTATGGCATCCCAATCCCCAGTCCCTGCATATCGGGGCTTGGTTGCCGAAGGCCTAGATCTCCAAGATCTTCATCTTTCTCAGCAAGTGAAAGATGTTCTTTATGCTTCCAGAAAACCTTCCACTAGACGTTCTTATGCTTTCAAGTGGAAAAGGTTTACTATTTGGTGTTCAGAAAAGGGTCTTAACTCCCTTGCGATACCTCTGGAATCTTTACTGGAGTATCTCCTCCATTTGTCTAATGCAGGCCTTAAGACAAATTCAGTAAGAGTCCATTTAAGTGCTATTGCAGCTTCTCTTAAACCTCTAAATGGACAACCTATTTCCTCTTATCCTCTTATAGCAAGATTCATGAGAGGCCTCCTTCTAACTAAGCCTCCCATTAGACCACCTCCGGTGGCATGGGACTTAAACCTGGTTCTTGGGCAGCTCATGAAGCCACCTTTCGAACCCTTAGCTACCACCTCCTTGAAATTCCTTTCTTGGAAGATTATCTTTCTCATTGCAATCACATCAGCACGCCGCATTAGTGAATTGCAGGCACTAGTAGCTAATCCACCTTCCTGATCGTATCCCCAGTCTAGTCCCAGACCTCTGAGTTGTCCACCTTAATCAGTAGCTTGGAGACATAGAAACATAGAAACATGATGACAGAAAAAGACCACATGGCCTATCTGGTCTGTCCTTCCATATCAACAACTACAACAGTCCACTTTTTACCTTTAGAGATCCTCTGTGTTGGTCCCATGCTTTTTTGAATTCAGTTACTGTCCTCATCTCTACCACCTCCACTGGGAGACTATTTCATGGATCCACTACTCTTTCCGTAAAGAAATATTTCCGCATATCACTCCTGAATCTATCTCCCTTCACCCTCATCCCATGTCCCCTCGTAGCAGAACTTGCTTTCAATTGAAAGAGGCTCTCTCCCTGAACATTTATGCCACGGAGGTATTTAAACATCGCAATCATATCACCTCTATCCCGCCTTTCCTCTAAGGTGTACATATTAAGATCCTTTAGTCTGTCCTCATATGCTTTATAATGAAGCCCACTAATCATTTTAGTAGCCACCCTCTGCACCGACTCCATCCTGTTCACATCCTTTTGAAGGTGCGGTCTCCAGAATTGCACGCTATACTCCAAATGAGGTCGCACCAAAGACTTATACAGAGGCATTATCACCTCCTTTTTTCTGCTCGCCATTCCTCTCCGTATGCACCCAAGCATCCTAGCTTTTGCCGTCGCCTTTTCTACCTGTTTAACTACTTTAAAATCATCAGACACAACCACGCCTAGGTCCCCGCTCTTCTTTAGTGGACAAAAGTACTTCACCTCCTATACTGTGTTGCTCCCTTGGATTGCTGCAGCCCAAATGCATGACCTTACATTTTTTAACATTAAATCCCAGCTGCCAAATTCTAGACCGTTCTTCAAGCTTAGCTAGATCCCTCCTCATGTTATCTACACCTTCCTGGGTATCTACTCTCTATTGCAGATTTTGGTATCATCTGCAAAGAGGCAAACCTTACCCGACAGTCCTTCCGCTATATCACTAACAAAGGTGTTAAAAAGAATCGGTCCAAGGACAGATCCCTGGGGCACACCACTGGTAACATCCTTCTCCTCAGAGTGAGCTCCATTTACTTGTACTCTTTGTCGCCTCCCACCCAACCAATTTCTAACCCAAGCAGTAACTTTAGGGTCCATCCCTAGGGTGCTCAGTTTGTTTATAAGTCGCCTGTGAGGAACAGTGTCAAAGGCTTTACTGAAATCTAAATACACCACATCTAGAGCTCTCCCTCGGTCCAACTCCCTGGTCACCCAGTCAAAGAAATCAATCAGATTTGTCTGACAAGACCTGCCTCTGGTGAATCCATGCTGCCTCGGATCCTGTAATCCGCTGGACTCCAGAAACCTCACTATTTTCTCTTTCAGCAGCGTTTCCAATAATTTACTCACCACCGAAGTTAAACTAACCAGCCTGTAGTTTTCAACCACATCCTTACTTCCACTTTTATGTAAAGGTACCACATGATCCCTCTCTCCAGTCCTTTGGCACCACTCCCGACTCCAAAGAGGCTGAGGAACCTCCTTCTTTTCCATGATGTCATCCGTATATATCTCTGGGATCCGCCTTCCTCCATCAGTTACCTCAGTCTCCAAGCAGCTGACTAGGTCGAGCCAGGGGTCCGGGCTCACTGGAGGAACAATTAAGGAACAGTTTGAGTGAAGTAATAGGGTTTTAGTTTAAAAAAAAAAAAAAAAAAAAGAGAAAAAAGAAAGTCGGGGCTGTGCTTTAAATTTCAGGAGCTGTGCCTTATTGGAGGAGTGGAGGAGTAGCCTAGTGGTTAGAACACTGGTTTGGTAACCAAACAACCAGGGTTCGATTCCCACTAGCACTCCTTGTGGCCTTAGGCAAGTCACTTAACCCTCTATTGCCTCGGAAGAAAGGCCTGGCAATCTACTTCCGGTGACACTGCCAAGAAAACCCAGGAGCTTCTGGGTCGCCAGGAGTCAGGACTGACTCGAAGGCACACATTGCATTTTGCCTTATTGGTGCCTCAGGCTCTCCTCTAACCTCTTTTTAGTTTCCCCTCAGAGTGGCCCGGCGATAGTCTGTAGAGGGGCCGGTTAGCTTCCGGTGGGGAGCAGGGGAGCTGGACCGGCAGAGGTTGCAGAGCTGCTCAGCCAAGCACCAAACTGAAGACCTGCCTGTGAGCGCGCCTCTGGCTGCCCGCGGGGGTGTCCGGGGTCGGCCCTCCGCGCGGTGTTTTCAGGACGGAGTTGGGGCCTTCTGGTCCTTCTCTGGTAGCGGTGTGCTCGGCCCGTCAGAATCTGGCTGCAGG
Source organism: Ichthyophis bannanicus (assembly GCA_033557465.1). Taxonomy (NCBI): domain Eukaryota; kingdom Metazoa; phylum Chordata; class Amphibia; order Gymnophiona; family Ichthyophiidae; genus Ichthyophis; species Ichthyophis bannanicus. The sequence goes on from CM066041.1 coordinate 143,436,939, forward strand.
GGCAGCAGAGGTAAGAGGGTGGGCTGGGGACCGTTTTTTACCGTGGCACGCAGGAGTGCCTTTTTTCAGTGCAGGCCCGGCCCCGTGGCAGTAGCGCGGGAGCACAGAGTCTGCTCCGTAGTTCACCCTCTGTTGTTTGCCGACTTCTAGGGCCGCGGTTTGGAAGCCCGCGGGAGCTGATCAGGGGGGACAGCTAGGGTGCTTCTTTTTGGCAGTGTGTGTTTCAAAAAAAAAAACCACCTTTGCGCAAAGGCACAGCATATCCGGGTAAGGAGTTGCTTACGGGGCTGCAGACTCCCGCGGTTCCCTTGGGGTTGGCAGATTGCGAGTAGGGCCCCAAGGGGGGGGGGGGGGTGGTAGCTCTAAGGGGCTATGTCTCCCAAAGCCCAGTGTGTACTTTGTGGGGCTAAGAGGAGTACTCTGCTAGACTCAGGAGTGTGCAGGGGTTGCTCTAAAGAGGCCGCAGTCCTGGACCCTTCCGGGGAGGTTGTGGGGGAGCAGACAGGGGCGGAGGCAGGGCCTCTGGACGCCCCCTTGGTTGGTTTACCCCGTGGGGAGCCGGTGGCTGGGCCGTCTTCCGCCATGCAGCGGCCCGCGCCTCAGGTGAGCTGGCCAAAGGGGCTGGAGTCCATCTTTTCGCCTGCCTTTGTGGCCCTTTTGCAGCAGGCGGTGGGTGGCCTGCCTCTCCAGCAGACGGACTCTCCCGAAGGGTCCCGCATAAAGCGTGCCAGCCAGCCTTTACCCGCAGAGGGCCAGCACGGAGGAAAACGGCTACGGCTGGATGCGGAGGCCAAGGCGCCATCTCTGGCTTCGGAGGGGCATCTCTCGGATAAGGAAGGAGAGAGTGTGCTCCCCGAGGAGGAATTGGAAGAAGGCGAGCTCGAGGACAAGGAGGAGCAAGCCAGAGTTGTGCGTGTATTTCGTAGGGAGGAGCTGCTGGCCCTCATTGCGGAGACGTTGAGTACCCTAAACATGCCGGCGCAGGGGCCGGCGGAGGACCCATTGTTGCAGGTCTTCCGTAAGTCTCAGGGGGCCTTTCCGGTACACTGGGTCTTTCAAGAGTTGATTTAGGAAGAGTGGAACGTTCTGGAAGTGGCGCTCAAGAGCTCCCGAGTGTTAGGTCGGTTATACCCGCTGGTAGATCAGGACAGGGAGGTTTTCAAGCCTCCCAAGGTGGACGCAGCCGTGGCAGCAGTGATAAAGAAGACCACCATCCCGGTGGAGGGCAGCGCGGCCCTTAAGGATGCGCAAGACAGGAAGCTGGACGCCCTATTGCGGCAAGTTTTTGACACCAGTGCTCTGTCCCTCCAGGCGGCTATCTGTGGGGCCTGGGTGGCCAGGGCCTGTCTTCGCTGGTCTCAACAGGTTCAATCATGGCAGGTGGATGACAAGTCCAGCGTGGCCGCCCGCCTGGAGTCAGGAGCGGCCTATTTGTCGGACATTCACTATGACCTCATGTGGGGTCTCTCAAAGAGCATGGCGACTGCGGTTGCTGCCAGGTGGTACCTGTGGCTCCGTAACTTGGCAGCGGATTCTTCGTCCAAAGCCAGGCTGAGTAAGCTCCCGTTCAAGGGGCGCCTCCTGTTCGGGGAAGACCTGGAGAAGTTGGTCAAGGACTTGGGCGAGTCAAAGGGAGACAAGCTACCGGAGGACAAGCCCAAGCAGATCCGAGGAACCTCGGCGAGCAAGAGTCAGCAACGGGACTTTCGCCGGTTTCGTTTCCAAAGGTTCGGTTCCGGACAGAGAGGCAGACTCCCTGGCCGGAACCAGGGGTTTCGAGGCTTCTGGGGAACAGGGAGAGGATTTGGGGGTGCCTCGTCAGCCGCCTCTTCCTCCTCCTCTAATCTTCGAAGGGCACAATGAGATCAGACGGACCCAGGGGCCCCTAGTTCCCATGGGAGGTCGGTTGTAGGAGTTCTATGCCGCCTGGGTCCAGTTTACTTCAGATCAGTGGGTGCTGGAGGTCATCCGAGAGGGCTACGCGCTTGAGCTCCAGCGGCCAGTGCGTGATGCCTTCGTGCAGTCTCCCTGCAAGGCGCCGGGCAAGTGCGAGGCGGTGCGGGAGACCGTACAAAGGGTACTAGACCTCGGGGCAATAGAACTGGTGCCCCGAAACCAACAAGGTTGCGGTCGATACTCCATATATTTCGTGGTGCCAAAGAAGGACGGAGGATTCCGGCCTATTCTGGACCTCAAGGGGGTGAATCGGTGTCTTCACGTGGCCCACTTTCACATGGAAACCTTGCGTTCGGTGATTGCGGCGGTCCGGAAGGGAGAATTTCTCACCACCTTAGACCTGTCAGAGGCCTATCTGCACATTCCCATTCGGTAGGAGCATCACCAATTTCTCCGCTTTGCGGTTCCTTTCGGCCATTACCAGTTCCAAGCGTTGCCGTTCGGCCTAGCGACGGCACCGCGCACGTTCACAAAGGTTATGGTAGTGGTTGCGGCAGCCTTGTGCAGGGAAGGCATCCTAGTGCACCCTTATCTAGACGACTGGTTGATCAGAGCAAAGTCAAGGTGCGAGGGCGAACAAGCTACTTCCAGGGTAGTCAGTCTTCTGGAGAGCCTAGGTTGGGTAGTCAACAGGGCAAAGAGCAAGTTAGTGCCCTCTCAAAGCATAGAATACTTAGGGGCTCAGTTCGACATGGAGACCGGGCACGTGTTTCTCCCTCAGCAAAGGGCGCGAAGGTTACGGACGTTAGTCCGGAGGTTCCTGAAGAGAAAGGAGTCCACGGCGTGGCAGTATCTACAGCTTCTGGGTACCATGGCGGTGGCCATAGAACTGGTACCGTGGGCGAGAGCTCACATGAGGCCTTTGCAGAGGGCGCTACTCAGGCGCTGGTCTCATCAGCAGGACCCGCTGTCACGGAAGCTCGCCTGCCCAGACGAAACACGAGCGGCGCTGTGCTGGTGGTTGGTTCCCAGTTCCTTGCAGAGAGGGAGGCCCCTGGAGGTACCCAGGTGGATAGCTTTAATGACGGGCGCCAGCCTCCTGGGTTGGGGGGCCCACTGTCGGGGCCAGTTCGCGCAAGGGCAGTGGAATGCTCAGGAGAAAACGTGGTCGATCAACCGGTTGGAGTTGCGAGCTGTGTGTCTGGCGCTGGTGAGTTTTCAGCCGTGTCTCCTTGGGGCAGCGGTACGAGTGTTCTCCGACAATGCCACTGCGGTGGCATACATCAGTCGTCAAGGGGGGACAAGCAGTATGGCGCTGGAGGCGGAATCAGAGTCTGTTCGCTTGGGTCGAGCAGAATCTCCTGGCAGTATCGGCAGGGCATGTAGCAGGAGTGGACAGCGTGGAAGCCGACTTCCTCAGTCGAGTATGGGTGGATCCCGGGGAATGGGTCCTCCATCAAGAGGTGTTCGACATGCTAACGCGCCGGTGGGTCACACCAGTGATGGATCTGATGGCCACTTTGCGCTCAGCGAAGGCCAGTCGCTTCTACAGCAGGAGAAAGGAACGTATGTCGGAAGGTCTTGATGCGCTCATTCAGCCCTGGCCAGAGGGCCAGCTGCTGTATGTCTTCCTGCCGTGGGTGCTCATAGGCAGGGTGATCCAGCGGATAGAGAGCTTCGGGGGGCTGTTGATCTTGATAGCCCCGGACTTGCCACGCCGTCCTTGGTATGCAGATCTGTTAAGGCTTCTGGTAGCGCGGCCGTGGCGGCTCCCAGTCCGTCCGGATCTGCTGTCGCAGGGCCCTCTGTTCATGGATCGGTTCTCACTTACGGCTTGGCTATTGAAAGGGCTCGGTTGAGGGTGAGAGGTTATTCCACGGCAGTGATCTCCACGCTGCTGAAAGCTAGGAAAAGGTCCACATCCTTGGCGTTTGTCCGGGTGTGGAGAGTTTTTGAGGCGTGGTGTAGAGAGAGGGACTTGGAGGTACTCAGGGCGTCCATCTCTCAGATACTGGAATTTCTGCAGGACGGTTTCGACAAGGGCTTAGCGGCGGCTTCGCTTAGGGTGCAGGTTGCGGCTCTGTCGTGCTACCGGGGAAGGATTGCCGGTCATGCCATAGGAGACCATCTGGATGTCAGGCATTTTTTGCGAGCGGTGGCGTTATTGCGGCCGCCCAGGGGGCGCCTGGTACCCAAATGGCAGCTTCCGCTGGTGTTGGCGGCACTGGAGCGGGAGCCTTTTGAGCCGCTGAGCACGACTTCGTTGAAGGATCTCACGTTGAAGGTCGTGTTCCTGGTGGCTATTTGCTCGGCCAGGCGGATCTCGGAGCTGCAAGCATTGTCCTTTAAAGAACCCTCTCTGTCCTTTTTCGATTCGAAGGTGGTTTTGAGACCGGTTCCGGCGTTTCTGCCCAAGGTCGTGTCGGCGTTTAACTTGAATCAGGACATTTCCTTGCCAGTGTTCCGTGCAGACGTGTCAGGTTCGGTGTCAAGGAAGTTGGACGTTCGGGCATTGAAAAAGTATCTTCGGCGTATGGCGGGGTTCCGCAGATAGGAGAGATTGTTTGTCCTGTTCGCTGGGCCTCGCCGGGGAGAGGCGGTGTCTAAGGCCTCTATCGCAAGGTGGATTAAGGAGGCGATTGCGTCTGCTTACTTGCTGAAGGGAAAACTGGTTCCGGAGGGGCTGAGAGCCCATTCCAACAGAGCCCAGGCTACGTCCTGGGCGGAGGTCCGCTTAGTGCCGCCGGTGGAGATTTGTAAGGCGGCCACGTGGTCTTCTTTGAATTCCTTTATTAAACACTACCGGCTGGACGTCCAGTCGGCATAGGATGCCTGCTTTGGTGCGGCAGTGCTGCAAGCTGCTGTAGCAGGGCCCTCCCGTTAACTTTACTGCTCTGGTACTTACTCAGAGGTCCGGGACTAGACTGGGGATACGATCAGGAAGGTGAAATTAGACTTACCTGCTAATTGTTGTTCCTGGAGTAGACCCAGTCTAGTCCCACGTCCCATCCCAGTGTTGAAGGGGTCTGCAGCACTGTCTACATTTCTCGAGGATGACAGTAAAGAAGAGTGGTGTAGAGGCTTGTGTCCCCGGGGGACAATTGGATGTCATCTTTAAGGTGGGTGTTCGGGCAGTTGAGAGGGAAGTCTTGGCACCCTTAGTGGTTAACAGTTGGTTAGGTGATTTGTTGTTATGCAGTTACTTGAGTGTATTTTAGGTGCTGGGTGGTTGGACCTTATGAGGTCATGACTTACTTGTTGCTCTGGTGAGTCTGCTTTGTCAATAGGGTACTGATGGAGGAAGGCGGATTCCAGAGATATATACGGATGACATCATGGAAAAGAAGGAGGTTCCTCAGTCTCCAAGCTGCTGTTTAAGGTGGACAACTCAGAGGTCCGGGACTAGACTGGGTCTACTCCAGGAACAACAATTAGCAGGTAAGTCTAATTTCACCTTATACAAGGTTCCATCATGACAAGGTAGTCCTTAGAACTCATCCACACTTTATGCCTAAGGTGGTCTCGCTTTTTCATCTCAACCAAGAGGTCTACCTACCTGTCTTTTTTCCAGGATCTCATGCATCAAATGCAGAGAGGAATCTTCATACCTTGGACTGTAAAAGAGCTCTAGCTTTTTACTTACAAAGAACACAGCAACATAGAAAGTCCTCTCAACTCTTTGTTGCTTTTGATCCTTCTCATTTGGGACTTCCAGTCTCCAAGAGAACACTATCTAACTGGATTGCTCAGTGTATTTCTTTTGCCTATCAGAGTAAGAACCTTTCTCTGGAGGGCCATGTCACAGCTCACAATGTGAGAGCCATGGCAGCCTCAATGGCTCATCTGCACTCTGTGTCTATCGACGACATCTGTCGAGCAGCCACTTGGGCCTCGGTTCATACCTTTACAGCCCATTACTGCTTGGACAAGGACTCCCGCCGGGATGCCTTGTTTGGTCAGGCTGTTCTCAAACCCCTGTTCCATAGCTAATCAACTCCTTCCCACCATCCCTGGTAGGATGCCAGAGATCCATGGGGGGAAGTGGAGCCCTCTTCAGGGACACACAACTTCTGGGGTCTCTCCCTGGCACGTAAAGCTAGGGAGTCCCCATATGTGATGACTACATTCCTGCTTGTTCCTGTAGATAGCATAGTTACTCACCTGTAACAGGTGATCTCCGGGAACAGCAGGAATTTAGTCCTCACAACCCACCCACCTCCCCTAGGAGTTGTATCTCTCTATCTCTTTCCTTTCCCTCTCTCTCTCTTTGTCTCAGCTTTAAAACTCAACTGGAGAGAGGCAGTTGGGAAAGGCGGGAAGGCAGCACGCAGGTGCTGTGGGATGCTCCCAAAAGCTTTCTGATTGGACGCTGGGGAGTGTTCCTGCGCAGGCTCCGTTGGTACCGACGATACCCATATGTGAGGACTAAATTCCTGCTGTTCCCGGAGATCACCTGTTACAGGTGAGTAACTATGCTTTCCATACTATCCCTCCTCCACTAATTAAATCAAAGGCGATCATGCTATGATCACTATTGCCAAGTGGCTCCAACACCCTTATCTCTTGCACTAGATCTGGTGTTCCACTAAGGACTAGGTCTAATATGGCTTCCCCTCTGGTCGGTTCATGAACCAGCTGCTCCAAGAAGCAGTTATTTATGTCATCTAGGAACTTTATCTCCCTAGCATGTCCTGCCGTGACACTGACCCAGTCGATACCGGGGTAATTGAAATCACCCATTTTTATTGCTGCGTTGTAACGTTTGTTAACTTCCTTGATTTCTTTGAGCATTTCATCATCCATTTGTTCATTTTGGCCAGGCGGTCGATAGTACACCCCTACTGCCATCTCCTTCCCCTTTTTGCATGGAATTTCAATCCATAGAGATTCTACAGCAAATTTTGTTTCCTGCAAAACTTTAATCCTTTCTGACTCAATGCCCTCTCTAACATAGAGCGCAACCCCTCCACCAATTTGATCAGCTCTATCATTACGATATAGTTTGTACCCAGGTATCACATTGTCGCACTGGTTGTCCTCCTTCCACCATGTCTCTGATATTCCAATCATATCTAACCTCTCATTTAGTGCTATATATTCTAACTCTCCCATCTTATTTTTTAGACTTCTAGCATTTGCATACAAGCATTTTAGAGACTGTATTTTATTCATATTAATTTGGTTATTGGTAGACATGGGTAATTTGGGATCTTTAAGCTCTGTCTGCTCCATACTCGAGGGCATTTGGACTCCTTTACTCTTTTTTGGAACCTCTTTGCTTTTGGTAGTATCCTTCAAAGATACATTCTTCCGAACCATGCACTCTTGGGCGACTGTCGGCTTTCCCCTATTATCTAGTTTAAAAGCTGCTCTATCTCCTTTTTAAAGGTTAATGCCAGCAGCCTGGTTCCATCCCGGTTAAGGTGAAGCCCATCCCTTCGGAAGAGCCCCTCCTTTCCCCAGAATGTTCCCCAGTTCCTAACAAATCCAAAACCCTCATCTCTGCACCATTGTCTCATCCACGCATTGAGACTCCGGAGCTCTGCTTGCCTTTTGGGTCCTGCACATGGAACAGGAAGTATTTTGGAGAACGCTACCCTGGAAGTTCTGGATTTCAACTTCCTACCTAAAAGCCTAAATTTAGCCTCCAGAACCTCCCTACCACATTTTCCTATGTCATTGGTACCGACATGTACCAAGACAGCAGACTCCTCTCCAGCACTATCTAAGACCTTATCTAGGTGGCGCGTGAGGTCCGCTACCTTCGCACCAGGCAGGCATGTTACCAGGCGATCCTCACGTCCACCAGCCTCCCAGCTATCTACATGCCTAATGATTGAATCACCAACTATAACGGCTGTCCTAACCTTTCCCTCATGGACACATGGCCCTGGAGAAACTTCCTCGCTGCGAGGGGGTTTTACATCACCTGGAGGACAGGTCCTAGTTACAGGATCACTTCCTACCACACCAGGGTGATGCTCTCCTGTCACGTGACCTCTCTCCTCCATGGCAACAGGGATGCTGCCAGACTGGAGGTGGGACTTCAGGACTATATCCCTGTAGGTCTCGTTTATGTACCTCTCTGTCTGTCTTATGTTTTCCAAGTCTGCTACTCTAGCCTCTAGAGAACGGACTTGTTCCCTGAGAGCAAAGAGCTCCTTGCACCAATGAAGCTACAGGGTAACCTATTTAAGACTAATAAGAGAAAATATTTTTTTCACTCAAAGTGTAATCAAACTGTGGAATTCTTTACCGGAGGATGTAGTAAAAGCTGTTAGTGTAGCTCGGTTTAAAAATGGTTTGGACAATTTCCTGGAGGAATGGTCCATAAACCATTATTAAAGGGGACCTGGGATATCTACTGTTTGCCCCAATACAAGCATTGGAAAGAGGATACTGGGCTTGATGGACCCTTGGTCTGACCCGGTATGGCATATCTTATGTTCTTATGCACTTGCAGGTTACTGAGGACCTGGAGAACCAGGCATGCTGCAAGTTTAAATTGCCTCTGACCAGTTTGTTTCCGTTTTGCTTGTCCACCCTGCAAGGGCCTTAATCTTTGCATCTTGCATCTCATCTCTCTATTCCAGTTCCTTCACTCAGACCCTGAGGTTTGCCACATCCCTGCATAGCTCCAATACCATGTCTCCCACCTCAGCTGTCACATGACTAATTTCTTGTTTTAATTCCACCTTCATTATTCACAAGACCCTTCATCTTATTTAAGGTAAGGGGGCTTGCTGTTTGTGCACTTGTACTATCCTCTGAGCTCTTGGAGACCCAACTCTCATTCCTCACCTACTCTGATGCTGGGCCAGAACATGGTACACCACGCGGTCCCTTACTCTCTGGATTGCAGGCCATCGCAGCATAATTCAGGTGCAGTATCATAGCCATATCGCTGCTGCTATATTTATGGCTGTGAAGGACTCCTTGATCTGCTTGAACCAATGGCACGGCTAAGGCTGCTAGTGATTTGACCTTTGACTCCTGTGGAGGCGAAAGCTTCGGCTGCCATTTCTAGCAGTGGTATCAGTCCTTCAGTAATATATTTAATAAATAGAGTTTAGCCCTCTCTCAACTGGCAAAGAATTACTACAGAGATAAAAAAAAATCATCAAAGCATTCACACTTGAGCTTACAAGTCATGGTTAGGATGTACCATGGAGGGTTTATTGGTTACTTTTCATGATTTGGTAATTGTTTTGAGTTTGTTGATTAGCTTTCTCTATTTTGTTCTTGACCTAGACGGAACAAGTTGAGAGGAATTACATCAAAGAAAAGAAAGCAGCAGTGAAAGAGTTTGAAGATAAGAAAATTGAGCTGAAGGAAAACTTGATTGCTGAGTTGGAAGAAAAGAAGAAAATGATAGAAAATGAAAAGTTAACTATGGAACTGACAGGAGGTAAAGTAAAACAAGTTTCAGAATCCCAGAGGGAGAACTAAGAGTGGGAAAACGGAAGGGTTCTAAGTGGCACGCACAAACCTCCCTAAGTTGCCTGTAACTCATAGACTATATGTAGTGTGAATGGGTGGCAGGGTGGTATTCTTGCAAACCCTTTTCCCTTCTGAAAGAAAATAATCCTATTAATAGCATTCTCTGGGGGGGTGCAGGGACAGAGTGAAGCTTCTTGATGAAATCTGCAGTTGGAATTGCTGAAAGGAGAAGGGAATGTAAAGGCAAGTTCACTGGTGGTTATGGGGATAGCATGCTTGAGATCTACTCTCTGCTATATTCACACAAAATATACGGGGACCTTTTACTAAAGGTTAATGTGCGTTAATGAAGTTGTGTGCCTATTGAAAAACAAAGGCACTCTGGGCTCTTAAGGGACGTTAACTTCATTAATGTGTTAAAACCTGTAGTAGTAAGTATTAAATAAAACAAGCATGAAAGATGCAATGCAAGATTTTTCAGTAATATTAAGATATCTGGCAAGATGAACTGAAAACATTTCTCATACCTTGCCGTCTTGTATATAATTATGTACCATCTGTACTGTAGTAGCTAAAATTGGTAAATTAGAGAAGTTGGTAATAGAGGTAATACACCAGCTGATGCTGCTGTTATTTTTTTGGGGAGAAAATGAGGAATTATAAGTATTAGGATTCAAGTCTCATAAGCGCCATTTTAATGCTGCAGATCTGCATGTCATCATCATTTGTGGAGTATAAATTGACATAGCAGGACTGTACAAATGGTAACTTGTTATGTATAGTGTTCATCTGATAAAATTTTAAAAGAAATGAAAATTTTGGGGAAATGTCACACTCTTAAGCTCTTCTTTGTAAATTAGTTTGTAAAGAATTCATGATAGCAATGAAAGATTTTATTCTAAATGTGTCCCTTGCAGAAAAATTCATTGTTTAGATGCATTCCATCATTAATCCATACTTCTCTAAGTCTTTTATTTGTGTTCTTAAAATCTACACATGGAAGTTTTTCTTTGGCGTTTTGCTCAGTTGTATCTAAACTGTTTGTAGCTTCTTTTATGAAATCTGATAAATATGCATATAGTTGTGAACAAGTGCTTAATGATGTTTGAGGGTATTCTAATATTTTGCTAGTGTTATAAAACTGTTTCAATGTATAATTTGATAGTACAAGCATAATCATAAATTTAAATTCCTCCATTTTATCATGGATAATACAGGCGTCCTTGTTGGTAGCACTATTTTTATATTCTTTTCAAATTTTAATTAAAGCATCAATAATTGAATCATAGTTATTTACAATTGCTCTAATAGCTTTAACATGTGCTTCCCATCTAGTTTCAGAAAGACTTTTTGGAACTTCACATTTGAATCTTAAACTTGACTTTTTAAAATAGACCATTGTTTTGTTAAAGCAGAATGAAATGTATAGATTTGTTGTAAACCTGCAAAAATATTTACTGCTTCTATACAACAATCAACTGCAGCATGGCTAGCCAAATTTAATGAATGTCTGGCATAGATAATATATATGGTATATTTATTTTTTTCTCCAAATTTCCCAGACACGTTTGCCATGTTGTGATAGGACTGTCCTCTGCACTTGATATAATCAATTTTACTTTCATTGCTGATATAATCAAGTACCATGTTAGCTAATTTTTTTTCTCCAGAATGAGCTTCTGTTGTAAAGAATGTTAAAAATTGTTCAACAGGATATCAGGAAATGCATATTTTACCATAGCAGTTAATTGATGGGTTTGTGAATGATCATTCGTAGAATCAACAGATAGACTAAAATAACCAAATAATTAAAAATAGACTTTTCAGGGGCGTAGTTCTGAGTTGAGACAAAATGGCTGCTTAATTGTGAAGCTTCTGTTGCTCCTATCAGTTTCATTGCCCATCTGAGTTTTTTTTTCTTTATTTGGAACCTTGTTCATCCCAGTAGAAACCTGTTTTGTCAACCAACATGGCAAACTGAGTCTCCCAAATCTGACCAGCAATTTGCTGTAAATTCCAGGGTAAAGCATCACAAGACTGATCTGATTACCCCTGAGAAAATGGCATTGGTTAAAACTGGTGCAAAGCTGGACACTTACTTGTATCTGAAATTTGGAGTCTCCGAGACCTGATAGAGTTGCAAATGGGCACAATTCAAGATATTAAGTCAGAACTCTCTGATCTTTCTGCAAAGATTCAGTCGTCTCACACATGTTTAGAGAGTGCAGAGCCATGTTTTACTACAGTGGAGGCCCTTGTACTGTAAGGAAGAAAAATGTGAAAGCCGTTCAACAATTGCAAATTAAGTTGGAAGACCTTCTAATTGCAATTAACAGATTACATTTGCATCTTTGGTTTGCCAGAGGATATCAAGGGTAAGAACATGGTTCTCTTTCTTATGGACTTTTTACCACAGCAGCTTGGATTGCAGTTCTCGCCAAGTCTAGAGATTTGAGAGGGCGCACAAAGTTCCCTCACAACCAATTACTGTTTCTAAGTACCCAAGAACGGTTGTGGCCAAATTGCTCTACTATCAGCAGGTTCTGCAAGTACTTTGGACGGCTTAACTTAAACCTAATCTGATATTTCAAGGGAATTGCATTTTGATGGTCCCTGATCTGGCTAAGTCCACTGCAGCCAAGCAGAAGGCCTTTCTTAATCTGTGGCCTACTTTAAAATTGATTGGAGCACAGTATGGACCTGGCTAGACTTTGTGATACTCACAGGAATATAACCAAGTTCTATACAGATCCAAAGGTATTGGAAGAATACATTACTCAAGAAACTGGTACCAGAGACATGGAGTGATTTTGCAGTTTGACTCCTGAAAATGAGTTCTGGATGCAGCCTTGCCTTCAGGCTTTTTGGAATAGCAATGGGTGGTACACTCCTACATAAAAGATTTTGGCATGTTGTATTAACTTTTTGGGCTGGATTTTTGGAACCTTTTGTATTTTTAAGGTTCTAATAATTTGCTTTCAGCTAAAGGCCCAACATTTATCCCCCGGATCTTAGTGATGATCCTTGTGAATGATAAGTAGTTAATGACTGAGAAGTGGGTGATAGGATGACTGTATGTTTGGTGAGGTTATATAGTGTGGATTATTAATAGGCCAAGTTTGAGGTGAGTTTTTGAGTATTCAGACAGGTTAACCTTTGAGTATTCAGACGGGTTAAGTAATTATTATGTTTTTGTTCAGCTATCCTGCTTTGGGCCCGCTTTTTTTTCCTTTATATTGGAGGGATTGATCTGGTTTTATTTGGGTTGGCGTGGATGGGCAGGGGTAGGCTCTCTGATCATCATTCAATAGGGGATTGTGAACTGTTCTTTGGCTTCCACGGTGTTCTTCCTTATGGCTAGTTTGATTCGATTCCTGACTTCAAATGTAATTGGTATTTCTCATCCTATTAAGAGGAAGTGTATATTTAATTACCTTAAAGGCAAAATTTAGATATATCTTATTGCAAGAGACTCATTTGAATGTAACGGAGTCCTTGAAACTAAAGGGACATGATTTTGATGTGATTTATGCTTTTGCAAGTTAAAAGAAAAATGGAGTAGCCATCTTATTTAAAGCAACTTCCTAGTATATAGTTAAAGAGCACCAATCTGAACCCACTGGCTGTTGGGTTTGGATTTCAGTCAGCAGGACAGCAGATATTTATATGTAATCTTGTACCGGTTGATGACCCACCTTTCTTCCACAAAATGTTCCTTATCGTCCCTCAAGTCAAGCCCCACACATCTGGGTAATCAACCTCCTCCAGCAGCTTGGAGACTAAGCATGTTATCTTTTGATTGATTGATTTTCCAACGATCAGGGGCAGTTTACATCAAACAATTATTTATTAGAGAGAACAAAGTTGAGAACTATTATATGTTAAACTGTTTACCTATAAGCTTTAGCTATTTACATATCAGCTTTCACACTGAACTAGTCAGGTGGAAGATGGTTAACACTTAACTATATACATGAAAAATATGTGGCTACTACCTGTGGGGTGGTAATAGTCATTCTCCAGGACCAAGCAGGAAGTCAGTCCTCACTTATGGGTGACGTCGGCGCCGACAGAGCCCTTGCGGAGCAATTTTCCCCAGCTTTCGCAGAAAGCCTTTGGGAATTGCAGCGCGCATGCGCGGTCCCCTTCCCGCCCAAGGGTGCCATCTTGCTCAGTCTTCTTTTTTCCGCGGAGCCCTACAGATGTAGTTTGTGATCGCCGCTGAAAAAGTTGATTTCTTTCGTTTGTTTTTTCTCGGTTCGACGCCGTGTCTCTTTCCCGCCCGGCCTCGATACCCCATTATCGAGTCCGTTCTCATTTTTTCAGTTTTTGTCTTTTTAACGGGCGTTCCCGCCACTTTTTTTCTTTTTCCCTGGCAGCACGGTCCTTCGACCTCGCAGGGGCCCTTTTTCCCCCGATGGCTGCCAGCGGTTTTAAAAAGTGTGATCGCTGTACCAGACTTATGTCTCTTACCAACACACATGACTGCTGCCTCCGTTGCCTCGGACCCAATCATGACTCGGTGGGTTGTGGTCCGTACAACAAAATGTCCTCGAAGGCATTGAGGAGTTGGCAGTCACAAAAGGAACGAATCTTCTCTGACTCCGCGTCCGGTCGGTGTGATAAGGAAGCTTATCATAGCTCAGGAAGGAGCTATAGGAAAGGTGAAGTGACTCTGAACAAGCAACCTGTCAGTTCTGGTAGAAATAAGAAAACAGAATTTTCCCATAAAAGACTACCAGTCCCAGAATGCACCAGGTTTCCAACAGCCATTAGAGGAGCTGAAGTGGGGAAACGTGTGTTCAATCAGGAGGGCTATGAGGTAATCCCTAAGCACTCATCTCAAAGGGCAGGGCCTGATTCAGCACAGCTGCGCTGTGTTAGGGAGGAGCGCTCATCTAAGCAGAATAAGAGTAGAGTTTATTCTACAGATGACCATCTTCATGATCACCTTGGATATCCAGAGAATTGTCCTCAGTATCCTGAGAATCAGCTTGAGTTTGATCATCAGTTTCATCTGAAGGATCATCAGAGGCAGAAGCCAAACCGGACGGACAGAGAGAAAAAGAAACCCTCTGGAAGAAAGAGGAGAAAAGCCTTTGAGAGGTCTAGAAGAGTCCAAAGCAGTACGTATACTGGGAGGTATTCCAAGGGCCAGCATACGCCATTGGACTGGGGAAAGCCAGAGGAATGGTGCTGCAGAGCTAGGAATCTCCAGACGCTACCTGTGAGGGAGACGGCTGCACGTGGAAGGGACCCTAAGACCCGTGCCAGAAGGTATGTGAAGAGAGATTCAGTGTCCAGGGATCTGGATTGGAAGGCTGGACATAAGAACTGGACTACATACTGGCCAGGCTATATAGAGAGGAACTCTAACAGCAATGGAAGCTCAGGTATGAACACTGATCTATGCCCTAGCTATAACCTTGAAAGACAGCAGGGAAACAAGTACTCTCCTGAAAGTGCTCCCTTGAGAGATTCATCTGTGCCAATCCATGATATTGAACCTATGCTTGTTGAAGATGGGGAAATGATTGCAGATGAAGAATGTATTTATATGGATTGTTCTCTATCTAAACTCCGTTGGTAACTTTCTGTTATAAAGTACAGCAACCATCACAAAGAAATACAAATTTGTTCTTTAATCTACTCAGAAAAGCTCCTGAAGCAGGATTTGACCCACACAGTGGAAGGCAAGCCAGCTAAGGGGTTTCAGCTGGTGACTGCTAGCAATTAAGCCTTACCTAATTGCTTGTGAGCTAGGAGAGAATCACTTCTGTATCTATGTGGGAAGTAATCAGAAGTTAACCTGAAAAGAACAGTTTGTTTCTTGCTTTGTGGCTTTTCATTTGTTGTTTTCCTGATTTTGACTTTGTTTTTCCAAGTTAACACTGAAAGCAAGTTACCTAATTTATGTGCTACCAAGCATATCTGTGTTGGGAGAAATAACCCCATAAATAAATATCTTATTGGCTTTACCCAAGAGCACAACTAAATTATTGTCAGCAGCTGTGTCTGGTGTGAATGAACTACATTGTCCACAATACCTTGCAAATCATATAGAGATATGCACTTGTCAAGACTGTGAAGATTCTCACCCAGGCAGCCGTCTGACATCGGGCCCGGACCTCGTCAGAGGCTTCGACGTCTCGTGACTCCGGCCCCGAGCATCGTCGGAGTTCCTCTGAGCGGGGGTCTCCCGGCCGGGAACATCGTCGGAAGAGGAAACCCGCGAGGGTGGCGTCGGAGGACGCTCCTGGTCCCTTGAGGGCCAAGTCGCATAGCCCCGCCAGCCGCCCCGGGTCCTCGGAGACGGAGAGGTCGTCAAAGCATCCTCGTCTCGAAGTGGAGTCTCCTGGACACGTGAGTACTGTAGTCCTCGTGGACTCACCTCCCAGGGAACCGACGTCGGGCCCGACGCCGTCGAGGCCCGAGTCGGGGGCTGCTGGGTCTTCTGAGTTTGTTCTCAGATTGACGGCCTTGGAGTGCAGTATCGCTGCCTTCATGGACCAGCAGCGGGCATTGATGGCTGGCATCGCCAGTGCATCTGCCCCGACCACCGGGACGTCGACGTCCAAGTCGACCCCGGAGGCCGAGCCGATCCTCGAGTCCATACGAGCTCGAGTCGATCCTCGGCCAAGGTCTCCCTCGGCCTCCCGTTCGGGACCGAGGTCGTCGACGCCGGCCTCGGCGTCGGGGCGGAGGTCCTCGGCCCTCGCCCGCACAGAGCCACTCGATTCCTCCACGGAGGAGTCGGGCTGGGACACGGAGGAGGACGAGTCACCGGGTTCTTTTCAGTCTCGGTGCATCCCCTCCGACTCGCCTGAGTCGGAGCCTCGGAGACGGTCCCCCCTGGAGGATACCCGGTTCTCCGATTTCGTGAGGGACATGGCCAAGGCTTTGGCCTTCCCCGCGGATCCGGAGGAGGAGCCTCGAGCCGAAGAGCTCGAGGCCCTCCAGTATGACTCTCCCCCGAAGGAGGCCTTTACTGTGCCGGTTGCTCTGATGCTTGAGCGGCTGCTCTTCCGCATGTGGGAGAGCCCGGCCTCGACGCCAGTGTTAAGCAAGTGGGTCGATTCCATGTATCGAGTCCGCAAGAGCCCCGGGTTCCAGAAGGCACAACTGCCGCACCATTCCATGGTAGTGGAATCGGCCATGCATCGACTTAAGAGTCAGAAGATGCACTCCTCGGCGCCTCCGAGTCCAGACATACCAGCTGTATATGGGCATGTATCTTCGAGACCTGGCAAAGGAAATTGCCGGGTTCTCTGCTGGTCTCTCCGAGGAACCTTTGCAGAGGTTCCAGGCCTTGGCCACTGGTATTCGAGAGTGCTCGAAGTTTATTTCTCGAGCAGCCTACGATGGCTTCGAAGCATCGGCTCGAGTAGCCGGAGCCGGCATCGGTGCTCGCCGTCAGGCTTGGCTTCAGTCATCCGACCTCGAGCCATGGGTGCAGGACAAGTTGGTCGATGTCCCCTGCAGAGGTGAAAACCTCTTTGGCAAGCCCATGGCTGATAAGGCGGCAGAACTCGAGTCCGAGACTCTCACCAGAACTCGCCTATCCAGAAAGACCTCTGCCCCTTCACAGAAGAGGAAGGGCTCGGGGAAAAAGCCCCTTTACCCGAGGAAGGTGTCTGCCTATAAACAGCACCACCCGCAATATCAAGCCTCAGCAGCTCCCCATCAGGGCCAGCAGGCTAAGGGACAGGGCAATGGGTCCCGTAGGCAGAAGGCCCCCAAGCCCACTACGCAGGCCCCCTGTTCAACAGGGTGGAGGTTTTTGACTATGCTGGCATAGCCTCTCCCCCTCCGCGACTTTCGCTCAGCACGGGGGGCTGGCTGACCCACTTTGCCCACAGGTGGTCAGCCATAACATCCGATTCCTGGGTGCTGCAGGTGGTTCAAAAGGGCTACCTCTTACATTTTCACCAGGTACCTCCTCCCTACTTTCCAGGGGAGCCTCCAAGACCCCTTCTGCACAAGGACTTACTCCTTCAGGAGCTGCAAAGTCTGCTCCAGGAACAGGCTGTGGAGCCAGTGCCCCAGCACTTGTGGGGTCACGGGTTTTATTCGAGGTACTTCCTGGTTCCGAAAAGAACAGGAGGCCTCAGACCCATCCTGGACTTGCGCAACCTCAACAAGTTCCTGCAGCGGGAAAAGTTCAAGATGCTTACCCTTGGAATCCTACTGCCCTACCTCCGGCAGGGAGATTGGCTATGCTCCTTGGATCTAAAGGATGCTTACACTCACATCCTTATTCATCCGGACCACCGGCAATATCTGAGATTTGTGGTGGCAGGGAATCATTACCAGTACCGCGTACTGCCCTTTGGCCTCTCCTCCGCTCCCAGGGTGTTCACGAAATGCCTGGCAGTGGTGGCAGCCTTCCTGAGGCTTCAAGGCCTCTTCGTCTTCCCCTACCTGGATGACTGGCTCATCCGGGCACAGTCTTCCCTAGAGGTCACTCAGGCCACTCAACGCACAGTGGCTCTGCTTCAGCACTTGGGCTTCGTCATAAACTTCGAAAAGTCCACTTTGCTCCCCTCTCAGGATCTCGAATTCATAGGAGCACGGCTGGACACTCTGCAGGCTCGGGCCTTCTTACCCCTGGAACGGGCCAACAGGCTCATAGCTCTGGCCAGCAGGTTCCACAGCGCGTCACCGGCCTCTGCCAGACAATTCCTGCAACTGCTCGGTCACATGGCCTCCACGGTCCATGTCACTCCGAATGCCCGTCTGCATATGCGACCTGCTCAGTGGAGCCTTCGCACTCAATGGCATCAGGCCACAGGGAGACTGACGGACTTAATACAGATCTCTGACCGCCTGGTCTCCTCTCTGCAGTGGTGGCTTCACCTGCCCAGTCTGGTACTTGGCATGACTTTTCAGTCTCCTCCACCTTCTCAAGTGCTCACGACGGATGCCTCTCTCCTGGGATGGGGAGCGCATTGCCAAGGAACATGCACTCAAGGCCTTTGGACACCTTGGGAGGCTGTTCAGCAGATAAACTTCCTGGAGCTGCGGGCGATCCGCCTAGCTCTGCGGACCTTCTCTCACCTCACTTCTCGTCGGTCTGTACTGGTGCAGACGGACAATCAGGTCGCCATGTTCTACGTGAACAAACAGGGGGGCACGGGCTCCCTCCTTCTATGTCAGGAGGCTCGGAGACTGTGCTCTTGGGCAGTCGACCACGACATCTTCCTCAAGGCTGTTTACCTGCCCGGGCAGGACAATTCCCTAGCCGACAAACTGAGCCGGATTCTGCAGCCGCACGAATGGAGGTTGAACCCCGTAGTGGTCCAACGGATCTTCCGCTGGTGGGGCCCCCCCACCGTGGATCTCTTTGCCAGTCCCCTAAACCGGCAACTTCCCAGGTTCTGCTCCCGGCACCCGCATCCTCTCAGAGTAGCGCCAGATGCTTTCCTCATTTCGTGGTCCACAGGCCCACTGTATGCCTTTCCTCCCACGCCACTCGTGTCCCGGACGCTGTTCAAAATTGTCCAGGACAGGGCCTCCGTGATCCTGGTAGCGCCCAGGTGGCCGAGACAACCCTGGTTCCCTCTACTCCTACAACTAGCAGTGGACACCCCTCTTCCTCTGGGGTTTCAGCCCGATCTCCTGACCCAGGGTCAGGGTACTCTCCTCCACCCCAACCTCCGGGCCCTTCATCTGATGGCCTGGCTGCTGAAAGGGTAGTCTTAGCTCCGCTCTTGCTTCCTCCGGAGGTGGAGGCTGTCGTCCTGGCGTCTCGGCGACCTTCCACCCGGAAATCTTACGCCCTTAAATGGCGTCGCTTCTTGGTCTGGTGTTCTCAGCGCTCTGAGGACCCCTTCGCCTGCTTAGTATCGGTGGTACTGCAATATTTGCTTCACCTCTCCGATCTAGGCCTCAAATCCAACTCTGTCAGGGTCCACCTCAGTGCTCTCTCTGCACATCATTCGCCGGTGGAGGGCCAGCCTCTTTCCGCGCACCCCCTGGTGGCGCGTTTTCTCAAGGGCCGCCTTCTGCTTAAGCCCCCGTTGCGCCCTCCAGCTCCTGACTGGGATCTCAATGTGGTCTTGCAAAGGCTTACCTGTCCGCCTTTTGAATCCATGGCTACCTGTCCTCTTCGTTTCCTCTCCTGGAAAACTCTCTTCTTGGTAGCCCTTACCTCTGCTAGGCGCGTTAGTGAACTACAGGCCCTAGTGTCGGAGCCCCCTTACACTAGGTTCTACAAGAATAGGGTGGTCTTACGGACTCACCCTAAGTTTCTTCCGAAGGTGGTCTCCTCTTTTCACATCAATCAAGAGGTGGTTCTTCCGACCTTCTTTCCCAGACCGCATACCAGCCGAGCTGAAACTGTTCTGCATACCCTGGACTGTAGAAGAGCCTTATCCTTCTACCTTGAACCATACGCGTGAGCATCGAAAGGCTGTCCAGCTTTTCGTCTCTTTTGACCCCAATCGGTTGAGGATACCCGTCTCTAAGCGTACTCTGTCCGTCTGGGTAGCTGACTGTATCGCCTGGGCTTATGGAGCAGCCGGCCTCTCCTTAGAGAGTCGAGTCACGGCTCACCGTGTCAGGGCAAAGGCTGCGTCAGTAGCTCACCTCCGCTCTGTTCCGTTGGCGGACATCTGCCGGGCCGCTACTTGGTCTTCAAGCCAGACGTTTGCGGCTCATTACTGCCTGGAGAGGGAGTCCCCCAGGGACAGTGCTTTCGGACAGGCAGTCCTCCACAATCTCTTTGAGGTTTAAGCAACTCCTACCCTCCGGCCCTGGTGTTGGGCTACCGGCCGGATTTGTATTCAGAGAAGATTCTTTCCTTCTGTACTGTTAAGCTTGAGGGAGCTCATTTTTCGGTTGAGGTCTCCGGTAGCCTTGAGCTCGGGAGTCCCATAAGTGAGGACTGACTTCCTGCTTGGTCCTGGAGAAAGAGTAGTTACTCACCTGTAACAGGTGTTCTCCAGGAGCAGCAGGAATCAGTCCTCACTACCCTCCCTCCTCCCCTTGGAGTTGCAGTCATTCTTTTTGCTAACTTTTTTTGCTGTCTCTTCGCTATGTCATCAGACTGAGCAAGATGGCACCCTTGGGCGGGAAGGGGACCGCGCATGCGTGCTGCAATTCCCAAAGGCTTTCTGCGAAAGCTGGGGAAAATTGCTCCGCGAGGGCTCCATCGGTGCCGACGTCACCCGTAAGTGAGGACTGATTCCTGCTGCTCCTGGAGAACACCTGTTACAGGTGAGTAACTACTCTTACTTGGTAGGTAGTTACCGATAGGCTGGTTAGTTAAATAGGGGGAATTTTATGGGAAGAATGAGGTTTATTGTTGAAACTATTATAGTACTCAAAGCTATTATAGTACTCGGAGAATAGGAGAGTTTTTAACTGCTTACGGAAAGTTTGTAGATCTTTGATTGATCTGATAGTGTCTGGAAGGGAATTCCAGAGGGTGGGTGCTGTGTATGTGAAGGCTCTGTTGCTGGTAGCTTGTTTTGTTTTACGGATTGTAGTTGGAATTACAAAGAGATTTTGATTTTTTTTCCTCCTGTTCCTGACATCTGTTTTGGGTTTGTATTTTAGTTGTAAGGATGGATGGGGAGATGTTATTGAGTAGTCTAAATGTAACAACTAATATCTTGTATCTAGTCCTGCTAGCCATCGGAAGTCAGTGAAAGGTTATAAAGTATTGGGGTGATGTGATCTGTCAAGCTTGCCTTTGTAATAATCATGATGGCTGCATTCTGTGCTAATTGAAGTGTGTGAAGACTCTTTTTGGGCAGACCCTGTAACAAGCTGTTCCAGTAGTCCAAGTTAGGAGTAATTAGTGCTTGGACCTGTTCTGAAATCATGTGGTTCTAGGAGGGTTCTGAGATGTTGTATAGTTTTTAGTTTGTAGAAAATTATTCTGGTAGTTTGTTTTATTTGGGCTGACATATTGAGGGATCTGTCTAGTATTATTCCGAGGTACTTTACCTCATTTTTTACTTGGAGTGTGGTGTCACGTATATTAAATGTAGGTGGGGGGAGTTTTGGTTCCTTGTTATAAAAAAGATTTTTTTTTTTTTTTTTAAATTTATGTGAAGGTTATTTGAATTAAGCCATGATTCTGCTTCTCAAAGTCCCAAATCAAAAGAAGAGTGACACTATTATCATTTGAGCCAGCGCTGAAAATACTTTTTGTCGGAAGATCGGCCGTGAGGACTACAAACCTCTCGAAGCCGTTACTTCCTTTTAATCATTTTTATTAAAGTCCAATAATGTAAACTCCCTCAAGAGTCAAACAAGGTGGAAAAATAAACCACTTTCAGGTGCCACCTTGATAAATCAAAAATAGTTCATGTCTAAATTCTTGGCAACTTTAGCCAGAACAATTGAAAACAGGCTGGTGAGCCCATCTCAACGGCCTGACAACACAGGGCCTTTGGTCCACTCAGGAAGCACTCCTCCAGATCAATCTTCTGGAGCTCAGAGCAGTCTTCAGTGCCATCACTGTCTTCTGTCCCCAACTCAGGATATTCTCTTCTCATACAGACAACCAGATGGCTGTGTTTTTATATAAACAAGCAAAGGAAAATGAGCTCTCAAGCCCTATACAAGGAAGCCATTCACCTTTTGGGCAGGCAGTCTACCTTCTGGGAGCAGAGAATCACTTAGCCAACAGGCTAAGCCATATCTTCCATCCAAACGAACCTCAAGTAACCCAACACTTGTTCCACCTCTGGGGGACACCACTATAATTGACCTTTTGTATCTTCTTTCAATGCCCAGCTACCTTGTTTTTGCTTGAGGATTCCTTCTCACAGGGAGTCATTGAATGCTTTCCTCATCCATTGGGATCAGGATCTCCTTTATGCTTTTCCTCCACTTCTGCTAATAGCAAAAATGCTATTCAAACTCCAGGCTGACTGGAGATGAATGATTCTCATTGCCGCTTACTGGCCCAGACAGCCCTGGCTTTCTCTGCTTCTTCAGCTTGCTCAAGGACCTCCCCTCAGGCTCTGTTATTCATCAACCCTACTCTCCCAGGATCAGGGGACCCTTCTGCACCCCAACTTCAAGTCACTCTGCTTGACGGCGTGGAGGCTGAACACTTTGTCCTCTTAACACTTAGATCTCCAAAAGGATGTGTTGCATATCCTTTTATTTTCAAGAAAGGATTCAAGCAGATCTTGTTCTTTTAAATGACACAGGTTTTCTGTCTGGTGTTCTCATAACGCATGGGATCCTTTCACATGTGTCCCATTCCAGACTTGCTCCAGTACCTGCTCCATTTGTCCTCTTCTGGTCTCAAGACCATTTTGGTGCGAGTACATTTATCTGCCATTGCAGCCTCCCATCATACATTAGGGAACCGCCCTATCTTGGCGCACCCCTTAATGGCCAGATTTATGCATGATCTTCTGACCAAACTGCCTTTCTGTCCACCTCCCATCCCATAAGACATAAATGTTGTCTTTGCACAGCTCATGCACAGTCCTTTTGAACTAATAAGGTCAGCTCAGTTAAAGTTTGTAACATGGAAGTTTCTCTTCCTCATAGCAGTCACCTCAGCTCACAGTCAGTGAGCTGCATGCTTTGGTAAGCTATGCGCTCTATACCACTTTTCACCATGATAAGGTGGTCCTTTGCACATATTCTAAGTCCTTGCCAAAGGTCGTCACCTCCTTCCACCTGAACCAATCAGTCTCGCTACCAACTTTCTTTCCAAGGCCCCCTACACCTCCTTAGCTGAGGCCAAACTTCATACCTTAGATTGCAAGACAGCATTGGCGTTCTATCTAGACCACACTAAGGACTATCACCAGACCTCTCAGTTTGTCTCCTTTGACCAAAGTAATCTCAGGACACCAATATCCAAAAGAACACTTTCAAACTGGTTAGCAGATTGCATATCCTCTGCTTATTTGCAAGCTGGCCTGTCTTTCCCACACCTGTGATAGAATTTCAGAGCTACTATTGTAGCTAACCTTCGCTCTGTCCCTATCTCAGAGATCTGCCAAGGGGTAACATGGTCTTCTCTGCATACCTTCGCAGCGCACTATTGTTTGGACAAAGACTCCAGAGCTGGTGCTCAATTTGGACAAGCTGTTTAGTGTAACCTTTTTCAAATTTAGACAACTTGCCCACCGCCTATCTGACTGCCTCGCGAGGAGTGCTCTGAACGAGCTGAGTCTGTTGGATTCCTGCTGCAACCTCTAGCTGTGTCGGGATTCTTTTCTCGCTCTCTTGTCTTGGGCTAGGGAGTCCCATATGTGAAGACTGACTTTCTGCTTGTTCCTGGAGATAGCGTAGGTACTCTCATGTATTAGGTGATCTCCAGGAACAGCAGAAATCGGTCTTCACAACCTGCCCACCCTCTATTTTTCTTCTCATTCCTGGTATACAATATTTTTATTTCTCCGCTGTACACCTGACTGAGAAGACCAGGAGGGAAGGCAGCCACTCATGCGTGGAGAAACGCTCCCAAAGGTCGGTGCTGATGTCACCCATATGTGAAGACTGATTCCTGCTGTTCCCGAAGATCACCTGTTACAGGTGCGTAAGTATGCTTTCTCTGCATTTGACTGTGAACACATTGATTTTCCTAAAAATGAATTACACTTGTATAATAATTGTATTGCCATTGCGTTAGAAACGTTTTAAAAAAATTGGAAGGATGCCAAATTCCTTGGTGTTCATTTTTGGTGGAACTCCATGTTACTGTTTTATAAAATGGATAGCACTATAGTGGGGAAGTTGTTAGTAAGCATGGCAAAACTTTGGAAGCCTCTAGAGGCTTATCTTGGTCAACTCTTCTGTTAAGGGTCAGAGAGGGGGTGGGATGGGATTGAGGGGAGGAGTTTTATAACAGGTTTCTTCCTTTCTTGTTTTATATCTTTTGTTTGTTTGTTTCTTTCTCTTTTAGGGATTTTTTTCTTTTTTTTTTCTTTAAAACATCTACGGAACTTTTGTGGATTTATTTTCCCAATTGAGAGATTGTGGTGGTTGATTTGTTTGCTGGATTTTATCATAATGAGAGATACTGTGGACCTGGGACAGTCTGTTCACATCTTTTGGAGCTTTGTCTTTATTATTATGTTTTGTAATAATGTTGTTTATTCTTTAATCAATAAAAAGTTTGAACTAAAAAAACAATAGACTTTTCAGCCATTAACTCAATTTTGTTACATGTTTTAAACAAATATGGTGGCTTTCCAGATCCAGGATTCCCATAACATTCAATATGATCAGTGAGAAATGGTTTAAATTGGGCAATAAATTCTAACAATCCGATTTCCTTTTTGAGGTGAATTAAATTTCTCGTTAGTGCTTCACAATGGAAATCCGTATGTGTTCCATCATAGTAGATATAACTGCAACAATTTCTTCAAAGTATTTGTCTCCAGAATTATTTTTATAATTTTTTAAGTTTTGAATACATAGTGAAGCCACATTTTTTTGTTAAATATGTGAACAAAGCTGTTCTGATCAATAGAATTCTCATGATTTGTAATTAAAGTGGAATTTTGCCAATTCTTAAAGCCATTATTGGCTAAGGAACAGTTTGAAGTTGAAAAAATCTTATATACAAAATGGTAAACACATCCATTTGATGGAGAATACACTCGCCATTCTATACTGTATTTTTTACCAATAGGTGTGAGAGTTCTGGAAAGTATAATACCCTGCTTCTTGAGTTTTATAAATCTGTTTTGATATTAACAAAAATATCCTTCCACTGTTGGCAGTTGATGGGTCCTTTTTGAATCCAAAGCAAGTTATCTTTGTTAGTTAAAATAGTCCATAGACTCACATCATTATATTTTGTGTTGGCATTGGCATTGCTTTTCTATTTTGTAACCTTCAGTATCAGGATCAGATATAGTTGCTTTTGAAATACCTGTAGGAGTAGTTGACATTGATATCACAAGTCGACCCCAGTAAATGAACCTTTGCTTATTTGTATTTGCCAAAATCTGATACTTACTTTCAATCTAGATAAATGAGCCACTAGAAACTTCTTTCTCTTTTGATACCTGCTTTCAAAACATCTCCTTATCTTTAACCCTAAAACATTTAATTAATTTATTTTTATTGGAGTTTATTGAAATTTACAATTCCAAAATAAAAAGAAATTAGATCATAAACGGAATACAAAGAAAAAATCTGTAAGAAACAAAGTATATTTGTAGCCCACGTCAAGAGGAGAGAGATCTCTAAAAACAAAACAAAAAAAAAAAATGATCATGATAACTACCACTCTCAAGTTACATTTAAGGCACTAGTACTGTTTCAAAAAGAAAAGAGAAATTCCAATCCCAAACCTTTTAGGAAACATTAATTAAGAATAAGCATTCTCAGACAAGCTTCTCCAAGTGAGAGAGATCAGTAAATTATATATTTAACACCGACAATTGTCACCAGGCATTTACACGGAAAACACAAGAAGAAAGACCCACCAAAGGTCAACACTTTACATTTTAAAGATAAAAAAGCCTTCCTTATCATTCCTCCAGTTTAGTCCTCAACCTCTGGGTAGTGAACCACCTCCTGCAGCTTGGAGACTGGCCATGTCAAACTCATGACATCACTGGATATAGCCTGCTGGTCTCTTCCATCAGCCCCCAGTGTGTCCAATCTCCATGCAGCAGGAGGACGTAGTGAGCCTAGCTTCTGGGCTCACTTGGGGGAAACAGATAAGGAGCATTTAGTGTGACAAATTCTATTCTGATTTTACTTTTGATTTTTACCTTTACTTTTACTTTTACTTTTAATTCAGTTACCTTTGGTTAATTGGCAATCAGGGATTAGTTCCCTTTAGTTGTTAGGAGCAAATTTCCTTATTTACAGTAATTTTAAATTTGAGCCTGGCTCTTTAAATTAGTAGCAGCTCTCGCCTTCCCTCCTTGTCAGTTATTTTCACTTACTGCAGGCATTCGCCGGTGCGGATCTCTCTCCCTTGATGGTACGGGAGAGAGCTCCGGGACCCGTACAGCCACACTGAAGCTGTGTGAGACGGAGCCTCTCCGTTGCTGCGGGATTTTACTTTTACTCTGTGGAACTGGCTGAGTGGTCCTCGCCGCGGCTGCCGGGGCGCAGCAGCGCGACTTGAGGATCGGATGAATTCAAGGTGGTAGGAGCAGGCTGCGTGGCTTTCAGCCCTGCAGGTAAGGCCTTCAGGCTCTGTCGGTCTGCTGAGGCCTCCTTTTTGCAGCGGCGGCTGTTCTTGGCGCCAAAATTCATTGGCAAAGGGGCGGACATTTTCTCTCTAGTTATTTGGACCACGTGGCGGGAGTTGCAGCGAGCTGCCTGTATGAGGAAGACAACAGGCAGAATAGCTAGATTTTTAGGTCTAGTGTTTCTTGTTTGTAGGTTTTTTTGAGGCTCGGGGGGGTTCCTCAGCCTTAAGGGGGCTGTTGTCAGTCCTCTTTATTTTTAAGTTTATTCTTAGTTTTATAGGACAGCAGTTTTGGCATTGATCTCTGATGCCACATGTTCTCTCCCTCCTAATCATGTCTCTGAGGAGCATCTGTTAAGTCCCGGGATATTAGGCAAATTTCCAGCTTTTAGGTTTTTCAAGGGCAGAGCCCTAACTTGTAGTTGGAAGGAGGGACAAGCTGGAAGTGTGCTTGAGACAGTAGCTCTTTTTTGTATTTATGGTCTGCAAATGTATTCTATAGGGAAAGTTGCCTAAACGCCTGTGATTTCACAGGGACAGGTTTAGGAAACCTTAGGATTTAAAAGAAAATATAACAGTTAAACTGTCAACCAAGAAGTGCCTGTGCTACGGTCTATGGCCACCAGAGGGCAGCTGGTACACGCAATGGTGCCTTTCTGTGACCGTGTATATGCGGCCATCATCAGATTGATCTCTGCAAGTCAGGGAAGAAATAACCACAGGGCCGCCTCATGGGCTCTCAGGGGTTAGTGACTAAACAAGCAACTGTAATGTTCTGCAGGTCAAGATTATATGACCAAGATTTAAAGCTCTTAACTTCTGTATATTTTGTCGGGTTCTGGTGCCCTAAAAGCCACCGGATGGCAGCGCTGCTCATGAATCACATATAGTATTCAGTGCCCCCATCCCTGGGGGGGGGGGGGGTTGTAAAATACAAAATCGTATTCTTCATTTGGTTCACACAGGCAGCAACCTCTAAGACCTCAACTTGCAAGGTTGTCGGTGTATCCCACCGTTATTTCTCTGACTGCAAGAAGGCGGGGAGGGGGGGGGGTGCCTGTGTGTTTCATAGCTCCACTTAGCATGCCCTTCCCAGGAAATTCTCATCTATTTCTAGAGCCTGTGCTGTCAGAGCAGGGCTTTAAGCACTTAGCAGGGGCACTGACCCGTCTGTGCCATCTTGTTAAAGGGCCTGTGCTGAGGGTGAAGAGAAGGGTGTCTAGGTAGCACAGTCTGGGGCTTAGCGCTCCAGGGCACTGGAAGGTTTCATAGCGGAAGTCAATACTCTGTGTATGCTCCATGCATTCAGCCTGTGTTCAAGCGTGCTCACTGCACTGTGTTTGGTTGACAGGTGCTGGGTCACCTGTATATGTAGATGTGCATTGGTATGTGCTCACAATTGCTTAGGCATGATTTTTGGGTGCACTCTTTGCAGAGTGAGACTGCATTTCTTTGCACAGACTGTATTATCAGGCTAAGGTAATTTCTCCAGTAATGGGGGGGATGTCGACTTGTAATAAAGTGCGTGAGGTCCTCATGTTACATGGGGTTGGAGATGCAGTCGTGGGATCTGCTGTGGAGTGAGCCGTCCGGAGGAGCTACAGTGTCAGTCACTAGTTTCCCTTTCTCTTTGGGCTTTGCTCCCAGATCCTAGCCCCTCTTTCTCTCTGATGTCCAGGACGCAAGGTCCCCGGCCCACTGGACAATCTATTCTCAGCCTTTTCTTAATGCTGGCAGAAGGACTTGGAGAGCGAGAAAGGAAGACCAGGAACCAGCACCAGCTCTGATGTCTCTCCACTGCCAGTGTTTGCTATGGTCACATATCCCCAGTCAGTTATTTGAGTATACTGATTGCCTACTGGTCAGGGTGGCATTCAGTCGATTACGGTATTTCTATTTCCCTTGTCCCTGAAGGGCTCACAATTTATGTTTTGGTACCTGAGGCAGAGGGTTAAGTCGCTTAACGAAGGCCAGAAGGACCACTTGTTGGACCAGAAACCCCAGTTTTTATGGCCCAAGGTTGGTGGTCTCGATTGGAATTCAAACCCTTGGTCCTCTGGCAACTTGCCTCAACTACTAGGCCGCACCGCTTTGTGTGAGCTAGCCATAGGGCCAGGCGCAGCCTGTTACTTTCAAGGCAGAGACCTTGGGGAGGTTCCATTCATAAGGATACGAGAAATGCCATACTGGGTCAGACCAAGCGCTTTCAGGTCCAGTATCCTGTTTCCTAGGGTAGCCAATCCAGGTCTTAAAGACCTGGCTGGTTTCCAAAAAGATGAATAGGCTACTCAATGCTTGTATCGGGGCAAATGGTGGATTTATGTATGCTCATATTTTAAGGGTTCCATTGCATGTACAACAGATGTGAAGCTCTGTTGGGTTGTGTGCCTTGTAGAACATTTTGAATTGGTGAAAGTTAGTATAAAATATTTTTTTAAAATAATTTTCCAGTTCTCTCTAATAAAAAGTTATGGACCTTTCCTCTGGGAGCTTGGCCAAAAATTTTGTTAAACTCTGCTACGTTTGGAGATTGTTTCACGCAAGGCTCTTGGAGTACACAGGAGACCCAGTGGTCAATCAATTGACTGGAAATGTGAGCGATATGCCAGGCGTTGCAGGCGTTCGAAGCTACGGTGGAAGGTCGAGCGGTGCTAGTACTGTCCGACAACTCCGCGGCGGTGGCCTACATCAATTGGCAGGGCAGAACCGGAAGTGTGGCCATAGAGGCCGCGGCAGAGGGTCTGTGTGTATGGATGGAGCTTTGGCTGCCAGCGTTTTCGGTGGCGCATGTTGCGGTTAAGGACATTATGACGGCGGATTGTCTCAGCTGGGTCCGAGTAGATGCCGGAGAACGGGAGTGGCATCCGGAGGTGTTCGCACAGATCGGTTGCATATGGGGACAGTCAGTAATGGACCTCATGGCGACGTTTCACTTTGCGTAAACGGGTCGCTTCTTCTGCAGACGATGCGAAAGGAGGTCGGAAGGCATTGGCGCACTGTTTCAACGGCGGCTGTCATCCAGTCTTCTCTGTCTTTCCACCGGGGGCACTCATAGGTCGAGTGGATCTCCAGGAACAAGCAGGAATAAGTCCTCACATATGGGTACGTCGGTACCGACGGAGCCTGCGCGGGAAAGCTCCCCAGCTTCCTAGAATGGAAGCTTTTGGGACCTCCCACTGCACATGCGCACTGCCTTCCCGCCTTCCTGAACAGCTCTCCTCAGTTTCTCTTTTTCCGCGGAGCCAGCAGGTCGTGTATCCTGTCACCGCTGAAGAAATTGTAGTTTTTTGTTTTGTTTCTTTAGACCGCGTACCTGCCTTCCCATACCGATACCGGTATCGCCGGTCTTCCTTTTTCTTTCTTAAAAAATTATTTTCTTTTCTTTTATTATTTTTTCAGCACTTGGTCACTTCAGTTAGGCCTTCAGGCCTACTTTAATTCTCCACATGGAGAAGCCAGCCCCTGGATTTAAGAAGTGTACCAAGTGTACTGCTGTAATATCAGTCACAGACACCCATGAATGGTGTCTTAAATGTTTGGGGCCTGACCACTCCATTCCGGACTGCCCTTCCTGCTCCCAAATGTCTAAGCGTGGGCTGCAGAACCGGGCCAACAAATTCCATGTGCTGTTTGCTTCAGAGAATCCAACATCACAGTCATCCAGGTCATCATCCCCGGATGGATCTCAGGTAACCAAACCTTCTGTGGGCAAGTCCTCAAAGAGCAAATCTCCTTCAAAGCATCGAGAGGCTCTTAGTTTTGAGGACCCTGCCCCAGCCAAACAGCCCCGGCGGGAAGCCCTACCTTCCAAAACGCCAATACAGGGGCTACAGGTTGACATCGATGGCACGGCCTCGACAGATCACCTGTTGGACTGCTCTGGGGTACCGGCCCATACCGGTACCGACATCCAGGCAGCCGTGGCGTCTATGGGCAATACTGTCCAATCCATGCAGCAGGCCGTCATGGCTTTCATTAAAGCTGCAACGCCATCGGTACCGCCTCTAGCGGTTCCGGGCCCGGTTCCGGTATCGTCCGCCATGCCGGAACCCAGGCCTTCCTCTTCTAAACGCAAATCGGTACCGTATGGGCTTTCGCTCCATACCACTTCCATACCCGGTACGCCCGATGTCGATACCGATCGGTATGCGTATCGTGCGTTGGAGGAAACTAGAGAATACACCGATTCCTCTGAGGATTTTGGCTCCTCTGATGAGTCTGCAGAGCTCTCCCTTGACCTTCCTGAGGAACCTTCTTCTCCAAAAAGGAGAATGTCTCCTCCAGAGGATTTGTCCTTTCAGGACTTTATTTTAGAAATGGCTAAAGGCCTTTCTATCACTACCTCCTCTGAAAGGGAACCAAGGTCAAAAAGATTGGATATTTTAGGATACTCTAAGTCTCCTAAAGAAGCAGTTACTCTGCCTATCCATGAAATCCTTCAGGAACAATTGATGGATTTCTGGGAGAACCCTTTAACTCTGTCTCCTTATTCCCGTAGGTTGGACACCATGTATCGGGTCCCTCCTTCTCCTGGTTTTCAGAAAACTCAATTGCCTCACCACTCCATTGTGGTAAAGTCTGCAATGAAAAAGATCAAGAGTACTAAAAGGCACTCTTCTACACCTCCAGGAAGGGAATGTAAGACACTGGACTCTTTTGGTAGGAAAATCTTCCAGGCTAGTATGCTTATAGCCAGGATTAATTCCTACAGCCTCTATATGGGCATGTTCCTAGGGGAACTTGCAAAGAAAGTACGGCATTTTGCCCCCTTTATCCCTGAGGATAAACAGGAGGACTTCCTTTCTGTTGTGAAACAACTTTTAGATGTTTCTAAGTTCTCCAACAGAGCTGCCTTTGATTCCTTCGAAGGAGCCAGCAGAGCTTCTGGCATTGCTATCGCAGCCAGACGTCTGGCTTGGCTCCAGGCTTCTGATCTGGAACCCTGGGTTCTAGATGGCTTACGGAATCTGCCCTGTACAGGTGAGAACTTATTCGGTGCAGAGTGGCAAGTTAAGGCCACTCAAATGGACGCTGAAAATGCCACCTTAGAGAGACTTTCTAAGTCCACTTCTACTCCCACTAAGAAGAAGTCTTTCAAGAGGCCTTATTATAAGAAGGCCAGATATGCTTCCAATACTGGCCAGCAATCTTCTCAACCTCGTTTTGCGGCTAAACGTCAGCAAACGAAACAAGCAAGAGCAAAGCCTGCAGCAGCTACTGCAGCTCAACAGGCTCCACCCCCTCAGGGGTTTTGACTTGCCCCTAGAGAACTTGCCATTCCTGGTTCTGGACCAACCAGAACCTCTCACCATACCTGGAAGGTTAGCTCACTTTGCTCCCAGATGGGAACAGATCACAACAGAGCAATGGACCCTCTCTATCATCCGAGAGGGTTACAAACTTCATTTCTCCAGCCTTCCTCCTCATCACATGGTGAGACCCTTCAATTCTCCATCTCCTCTCCTAGCCCTGTTGGATCGGGAGATCTCTTCTCTGCTTGCCCAAGGGGCCATAGAAGAGGTTCCTCTTCATCAACAAGGGTCAGGTTTCTACTCCCCCTATTTTCTCATTCCAAAGAAGAGAGGGGGCTTCAGACCAATCCTAGATCTGAGAGAATTGAACAAATTTCTGTACAAGGAGAAATTCAAAATGCTCTCTTTGGGCATTCTCCTTCCATACCTTCAGAGTCAGGACTGGCTTTGTTCTCTAGACCTGCAGGATGCGTATACACATCTACTCATCCATCCATCCCACAGAAAATATCTTCGCTTTCTGTTCAGGGGAAGTCATTACCAATACAGAGTACTTCCCTTCGGTCTCGCCTCTGCCCCAAGAGTCTTTACCAAATGCATGGCAGTCGTAGCCGCATTTCTCAGAAGCATGGGAATTTTCCTATTCCCATATCTGGACGACTGGCTCATTCGAGCTCCAACTCAGTCGCAGGCCCAGATTTCCCTAGACCGCACAAGGAGCCTTCTGCAGTATCTGGGACTGGTGGTAAACCTTCCCAAGTCTCAACTCAGCCCTACTCAGTCTCTAGAATTCATAGGGGCCCAGTTGGACACCACCACTTCAAGAGCCTACCTTCCACTGGTTCGGGGTCAGCGTCTGCTGAGCTTGGCCTCCCAAGCCCAGTCCAGTACTCACTTGACAGCCAGGGAAATGCTACGCCTCCTGGGCCATATGGCCTCCACAGTACATGTGGTGCCCTACGCTCGTCTTCATATGAGAGCAGCTCAATGGACCCTGGCCACCCAGTGGACTCAGGCGTCGGGAGCACTCTCAGACCAAATACAAACCTCAAACCGTCTGTCTTGGTCCCTCCATTGGTGGATATCCACCAAAAATCTGTTGTTGGGGGCTCCCTTTCAGCCCTTGCTACCCCAAGCAACCCTCACAACAGATGCCTCCCAATTGGGGTGGGGAGCCCATCTGCTAACTCTCTCCACTCAGGGCACTTGGTCTCCACAGGAGGCCACCCTTCATATCAACCTCCTGGAACTGCGAGCAATTTACCTTGCCCTCAAGGTCTTCTATACCCTCCTTGCCAACCTGACTGTCCTGGTTCAGACAGACAATCAGGTGGCCATGTTTTACATAAACTAACAAGGAGGGACGGGCTCTCTGTCGCTTTGCAACGAAGCTCTCAGATTATGGGCCTTCGCCAGAGAGCACCAAATTCATCTGCTAGCAGTGTACCTTCCAGGAGTTCAAAACTCTCGAGCAGACAGGCTCAGTCGAGTTCTGCTGCCACACGAGTGGTCCCTACACGTGGACCAGATAACCAGAATCTTTCAGGAATGGGGGACCCCGGACATAGACCTCTTTGCAAGTCCGTGGAATGCCAAACTTCCCCGGTTCTGTTCCAGGACTCCGTGTCAGGAAGCTCAGGCCACGGACGCCTTTCTCCTCCATTGGGGTCAGGCGTTCCTATATGCCTTTCCACCCATTCCGCTGATTCCCAAGACTCTGTTCAAACTCCAGAGAGATCACGGCTCTATGATCCTCATAGCTCCACGCTGGCCACGCCAAGTGTGGTTCCCTCTGCTTCTACAGCTCTCCCAGGGATCCTCCCTGGACTTAGGAGCTGCACCAGACCTTCTGTCTCAGGAGGACGGGACTTTGTGGCACCCAAACCCCAAATCCCTACATCTCCGAGCTTGGTTACTGAAGGCTTAAGTCTTCAAGACTTTAATCTTTCTCAACCTGTGAAAGATATCCTTCATGCCTCTAGGAAACCTTCCACGAGGCGGTCTTATGCTTTCAAATGGAAACGTTTTTCCATTTGGTGTGCTCAGCAGGGCCTTGACCCTCTGGCACTTCCTTTGAATTCCCTCTTGGACTATCTCCTGCATCTTTCCAATGCAGGCCTTAAGACGAATTCTGTAAGAGTCCATTTAAGTGCTATTTCAGCATCCCTGAAACCTGTAAATGGACAACCTATCTCCTCTCATCCTCTTGTTGCAAGATTCATGAGAGGCCTGACCCTCACTAAACCTCCCATCAGACCCCCCCCGGTCGCATGGGATTTGAATCTAGTGCTTGGTCAGCTTATGAAGCCACCTTTTGAGCCGTTATTTTCTACCTCCTTGAAATTTCTTTCCTGGAAGGTACTATTCCTAATTGCAGTCACTTCCGCTCGTCGCATCAGCGAACTGCAGGCTCTAGTGGCTAATCCACCTTATACAAGATTTCATCATGACAAGGTGGTCCTTAGGACGAATCCCCACTTTATGCCTAAAGTGGTCTCGCCTTTTCATCTTAATCAAGAGGTATATCTACCTGTATTTTTTCCGGCTCCTCATGCCTCCAGTGCAGAGAGGAACCTTCATACTCTGGATTGTAAAAGAGCTCTAGCCTTTTACCTTAATAGGACTCAGCCACATCGAAAGTCTTCTCAACTTTTCGTGGCTTTTGATCCTTCACATTTGGGACTTCCAGTCTCCAAGCGTACACTTTCCAATTGGATTGCTCAGTGTATTTCCTTTGCTTACCAGAGTAAAAACATTTCTCTGGAAGGCCATGTCACAGCTCACAATGTGAGAGCCATGGCAACTTCTATGGCTCATCTGCACTCTGTTTCCATTGATCAGATCTGTCGAGCCGCTACCTGGGCCTCGGTTCATACCTTCACAGCCCATTACTGTTTGGACAAGGACTCCCGCCGGGATGCCTTGTTTGGCCAGGCTGTCCTCAAACACCTGTTCCATTCTTAGACAACTCCTGCCCACCTTCCCAGGATGGATGCCTGAGATCCATACGAAGATGGCGAACCTTGACAGGGGATCCCACGCATCTAAGCTAGGGAGTCCCCATATGTGAGGACTTATTCCTGCTTGTTCCTGGAGATAGCACAGTTACTTACCTGTAACAGGTGATCTCTGGGAACAGCAGGAATTAGTCCTCACAACCCACCCACCTCCCCTAGGAGTTGTATCTTTTATCTATCTATCTTCCTGTCCTCTCTCTATTGACTCAGCTATAAACTCGAAACTGAGGAGAGCTGTTCAGGAAGGCGGGAAGGCAGTGCGCATGTGCAGTGGGAGGTCCCAAAAGCTTCCATTCTAGGAAGCTGGGGAGCTTTCCCGCGCAGGCTCCGTCGGTACCGACGTACCCATATGTGAGGACTAATTCCTGCTGTTCCCAGAGATCACCTGTTACAGGTAAGTAACTGTGCTTTCTGTGTATCGAAATGCTTCGGGGAAACTTGTGGTTGGGGGCCTCGGGCTGGCCGAGGTGCCCGTGGTATGCCTGCCTCATAGGTTGCTCGACGGGAATCCATGGAGGTTTCCGACATTGGAGATTTTGTTGCTACGGAGTTCCTTTCGAATGCCTCAGGTGCATCAATTTTTGCTTGCGGGGTGGCCATTGAAAGGGCAAGCTTAAGGAAAAAGAGTTGCTCAGCAGCAGTCTTTGCCACCTTGCCGCAGGAAAAAAAAAGTCTCAGTCACTTGCATGTATGCGTATATGGCGCATCTTTGAGGACGGGTGCTCACGGAGGCACGCTCGCGCGACTACAGTGTCGGTCTCCTTGGTATTAAGTTTTCTTCCTGACGGGTTTGGTAAAGGCAGGTCCTGGAGAGTTCAGTTAGCAGCTCTGTCTTGCTATAGGGGCAAAGTAAAGGGAGTGGCTCTCATGCACAGGTCGATGTGGTACGCTTTTTCAGGTGGTTACCAGACTGTAGCCCTCTCGTAGGAGATTAATTCCATTGGGGAAGCTCAAGTTGGTTTTAGGAGCGTTAGCTAGCGCGTCATTGGGGCCCTTGCAACAGGCGTAGGTTAAGGGTTTTTCCTTGAAGACGGTATGTTTGATGGTCATCTGTTCGGCGAGGCGATTTTCGGAGTTGCAGGCATTGACCTGTCAGGAATCATTTTTTGTCTGTCTCCAGACAGAAGGTGGCCTGGCGGCTGGTTCCGTCGTTTCCAAAAGTGGTTTCTACGTTCACCTAACTAAAATGGTCTCTCTTCCAGCACTAGGTGCGGCAGAGGGGAGCATATTGAACCATAGCTTGCACTGTTTGGTCGTCAAGAGAGCGCTGCGGCAGTGTTAAAAGGTTTCAGAAACTTTCACAAGGCAGATCGTCTCTCTTCAGGGTGTTCGGAGGGCCCCGCAAAGGGAAGCGGCGGCGAAGGAGTCCATTTCTGGATGGATTGGAGCAGCGAGTGCGTCAGCTTATCTTCTATGGGACCGTACAGTCCTAGGGAGCTTACGAGCTCACTCTACCAGAGTGCAAGCGTCGTCTTGGACGGAGCGCAGTTTGGTTCTGCCAGTGGACATCTGTAGGGAGGCCACTTGGTGTCTCTCCATGCTTTCAGTAAGCACTACCGCCTAGATGTTCTGGCGGCTAAGGATGCTGTTTTCAGGGAGGCGGTGTTGAGATCCGGCTGGAAAGGTCCCTCCCAGTTATTACTGCTCTGATACATCCCAGAGGTTGAGGACTAAACTGGAGGAACGATAAGGAAATAGGAATTACACTTACCTGGTAATTGTGGTTCCTTGAGTGACTCCAGTTTAGTCCTCATTACCGCCCGGGGATGGGGTCTTAGCAGTGGTCTTTCTGTTGGGGGAAGTGGAAGGTTAAAAGTAGATATAGGCCTTGTCGTGACCCTCGCCTGGGCCAAAGGCTTACAGGCATAGGGCTGCCAATGTTTGTCCTTAAAGAGTTACTATCCTTGTCTCCAGCAGGGAACTCTGGGACTTGTAGTTGATTCTTTTACTCAAAGACAAAGTAGTTTGAGACCGTTGGTTTTTAAGGCAAAACAAGAATTTTTATTTAGGTTCCCATAAGCACTAAGGTTCATCGCAGACATAAGGATTATTCTCCAAGAAAATAATAACAGGAAACATATGCAACTGGAACTGAAGAAACTGAAAGAACCTCTAAACATGTGCAGCTGTTTTCAGCAAAAACATTTCAGCAGGTAAATCACAGCTTCCTTTGTTCGTCCAGCACAGCTAAATTTCTTCATTTATTATGTGCTGCTTTGGTTATCAAACTCTAGGTTAAGCAAGGGTTCTTTACCTTAGAAGAAGTTCCTGGCATTCACATGGCTAGGTAAAACCCTGCTTCTCAAAAGCTTCTTCTCTTAACACTTTTTTATCACCAACTTTCAAACTTCCTTCTTACAGAAAGAACAGTCCATAGGAGACTCCTCAGTAAAAGAATCCTGCCCACAAGAGTCAATTTGCATTTCTTCCTGTGCTACGAAATGCTTGTCTGTCTCTGGGTTTTCATTAACTCCTTCAAGCTTACTGTTCTGTAGGAACTTCTGAATTTCCTTCCACAGCTGCTCTC
This sequence comes from Ichthyophis bannanicus, assembly GCA_033557465.1. Classification (NCBI taxonomy): domain Eukaryota; kingdom Metazoa; phylum Chordata; class Amphibia; order Gymnophiona; family Ichthyophiidae; genus Ichthyophis; species Ichthyophis bannanicus. The sequence goes on from CM066041.1 coordinate 143,474,208, forward strand.
CCTGATATGGAATATTTGTACCTTGAGAGTGGGGCTTCTTTCCCTGGATCAATTGCCTCAATGCTTCAATCGTGTTCAACTCTGGTTCTCTGCCCTCGGCTGGGTTCTGGCCACTTCCAGTTGTAACCGTATTCACCCACCTTCTGGCAGCTTGAATTCTCTGAGCTGGTTCACAAACACTCTGCACTGCAATCTGTTCCTCGTTGTTAGCAACTCTCCCAGCCACCCATCTGCTGGTTTCTGAATTAAGAGTACCTCTCTTACAAGGACTGCTTCCTCTGTTGCTGCTTCTTTTCTTGCTGGAGCCGTTCTCCAACTTGAAGTCAAATTTCCCACTTCTCCTCTTCCTCTCCTCTGAACAGGGCTTATAAAGCTGTTTCCTAACACTTACCTGTCTCTGAACAGGTGATTATCATTACCCTCCAAGCCTGCACTTACGTTAGAGCTTGGGTGTGGCTTGGCTTCAGCAACTACGTGCTTCTTTCCTTTGCCTGCAGTCTGAACCCTGTGAATACCTTGCCTGTCTCTCACCTTAAAGGCATATTCACTGTTTTCTTTTGTTTCCATCAGCTCAGCACAGCTCTCATCACAGCCTTCAGTGGTGTTCAGTCATTTTGATGCTTCCATTTGTTTTGAGCTATATTGTTATATTATGATATTGTTATGTATTATATATATTGCTATATTGCTCTGGATTGTTTAGGGCTAGGCATTCGACGGAAAGGAGAGCATGCAGGAAGCAATCCCTTTCCATCTGGAAGGGGAGTAGTAGGTAGATAGGTTATATGTTCAGTGTGCCCTTGAATATAATAAGTTTTAAAAAAAAGTTACTGATTTTTTTGCTCCTTTGAGTATGCTTTATCAATAGTTCACTGGGGGCTGATGGGAGAGACCAGCAGGCTATATCTAGTGATGTCATGAGTTTGACATGCCCAGTCTCCAAGCTGCAGGAGGTGGTTCACTACCTAGAGGTTGAGGACTAAACTGGAGTCACTCAAGGAACCACAATTACCAGGTAAGTGTAATTCCTACTTTTGCCTCACCTGAGTGGGAAGAGAGACATCAGGAAATACCTGAATAGGTTGGCCACAAAAAGTTGAGTCTTTCTTTTTGAATAAGCTTTTAATACCATTATTTTATCCCTTTCATTTGAGAACACTAACAGAAAGGTTGCCCAAGCAGTGATATCATCAGATGAATTTTCCAAAAATTCTATCAAGTCAAAATTTCCCGTATCAATGAACTGCTCAGGCTTTTCCTGCGGTAACTGATCAGAGTGAATCTTGGAAGAAATATAAAAAAGGTAGATATTTGATCTTCATTAAGTAAAGCTAGGGCTTCCTTGAAGTATTTGCGCAAAAGTATCTTGGGAGACAAAAGGTGACAAATAAGGAATTTTAACGAATGCATATTCCTAGCTCGAGATATATATAATGTATTTGTAAACTATCCATGATCGCAGAGGTACTTGAAGAATATAAAAGGTGACACTTTGTAACTACATTAGAGACTTGATTTTCAATTGTTTTAAGACTATTATCAATATCCATGAACTTTGCAACAGTCTCTAGAGAATGTGCTCAGACCCCACTGTCTCTTTAAGAATATCCTCAGTACGTTTAACCACTGTCCAGACCTCCTTTAGTGAAACCTCAGAAATGTGGAGAAAGAGCTGGAAAAGGGATACAGACAATGGGATCTTTTGTGGAAGAAACCAACATACTAGAATCCAAAGCTGATCGCACAGAAGACAAGTCCAATAACACATCGGGGTCGTTTAGTGAGGGTTCTGAGGGAAGAGCTCAATGAAACTCCCTCCAGAGTTGTTCCCCACAGCCACCCCTGTACCCGATAAAGTTCCAGTCAGTAGACGTTTATCCATTGGTCCTTTAATTACAGGGATAGAAAATGCCCCACTCTTGGTTTTACCTTTCCGCTTTGGCATAGGTAATAATGAAAAGAGTAAACAAAGGGGTCAATACTTAAAGAATGTAGAGACCTCCAATAGTTGGTCACTACCAATACCCTGAAGTGCTTGGTCATGCTGGTCATGCCCCTTTGGACCAGGCCCCCTGCAGACGTGCACTGGGTATGGTAGTTCTTTTAAAGGCCTGTTCCGGTGCCCAGTGATGACAGCGGCGTGCCTGATGATGATGTAATGGAAAAAGGAAGGTAGTCTGGTTCAAAGTGCCTCCACATATACTCTCTCCAGATGAGGAACACACCTCGGGTCTCCAGAACGCCACACAGGAATCTCTTCTCCAACTCTCCTGTGGACATGGTAGTTCTTTTAAGGATGCACTGCTGACAGAATGGAAAAGGGAAGGCATTCAGGTTCAAAGCGCCTCCACACACGCATGCCTTTCAGATCAAGAACACACCGCGGCCCTCCAAAACACCATACAGGAATCTTCTCTCCCTAAAACATTTATTTTAAATATCTTAAAATGCAGAAAATCACACGTTGCTTTTTGGGGCCAATATTCAGCAGAAGCAATTAAACTATTTAAAGCATCTAGCCACTAGCATGTCACTTAAACCTGAATATTTAGCACCTAAACTTATCCAGTGTCCAGGGCTGAATAGGTTTGCTTGGCAGCAGTCTCATCTGGTTAACAGCAAGATTCAACTGCTAACTGGATAGCTTAACCGGTTAAAATTAGATCATCTCAAACTTTAACCAGTTAAGCTATCTGATTAGCGGCCGAATATCACTGCTAACTGGATAGTAACTGGCATTGCCCCCTGATTGGTCCACATGTCATCCTGGTTTCAACTAAGCATGTTTTACGCAGTCAGGGGGGGGGGTGTAATTCAGCGGCGCTCAATAATTAGTGCCATTGAATATTGGCCTTGGCACGTTTTAGTCAGTTAGTTTTGCTAGCAGACTATAATGCTTTAAATATCGACCCCCTTTATCTCTTTGCATAAAAAGTCATCTGTGTTAATTATAAAATATTTCTTACCTAAATGGAGGGGGGACAGTTCTCATGGACAAAGTCTTCTATGCAGTTAAGTGGCAAGAAATCTTTGTGAGGATGGTCAGGCAGTTTTCTTTACACACTTGGTTGCTATGCACAACATCTTGGTGATCTTCATTGGATGAGCATAAGGGGAGGGAGGAAGGTGTGTGTGATAGATGATTGGCTGTGATGGTGAGGGTGTGCCGAGTCTTTATTATATGCCATTACAGCAGTTTACATCTCTGAGGGTCCTGTATCGCCTAAATAAGAAACCTTTGCCAATGTGGTCTCCAAAATGCTGGATTTTGCAGTGAAATTAAATTTGGAAGGCTTTTGTGGAAAGCACTGAAAATCACGAAAAAATGGTGGTGTGGGATCATAAAAAAACCATGGGATGTCGTCAACAGCAAATAATAATTATCAGTATTTACAAATGCATTTAATTTTTCTAGTGAGGCCCCTTCTAATGTGAGGCCCTAAGCTGTAGGTTGTCTAGCTTATATGTAAATCAGGCCCCACTTAAAAATTGCTGCTGCTTTTCTTTTTTTGAATGGTATAGAGACATTAGAAAACATTCTGAATCTACAGCTCAAAAAAGGGTATCATCTTTAGCCCTAAAAAAAATCTTTAATAACTGATTACATTCTGGTTTCAATGCAACAGTAATGATTTAAGTTGTAGTACCAACACTTTCTGCATCAGATTTTTCTTGAAGGACTATTAAGGAGGACTGCTACTGCTTGGAAGAAATCTGCACTTGTAAGTATTTGCTGGGAAATTCTCTAAATCTTGGGGGAAAAGGAATTCTTTGGGTTAAAGCTGATAAAATCTGTGTATTTTAGAATTCAGTGTGTTTGTCAGTTGAGGCTTAGTATCACCAGAGAGTTTTCATTTAAATCAAAATCAGAGTATAACTTAGCATAGAAGTAGAATACCGTAAAAATTCTTTGAGCAGAAAGAAAGTTATTTCTAGAGACCTTTACAAAGAGGCCTTCCAGTTAGGCAAGAGACCTGTGAAAATGTTTTAAATAGGTGTTAAAGCCAAGTGACGGATCAAAGGGGCAATTTGAAAGGCTCCCTCTATCAAACTAAGGGTTGTGTGAATCACCCAGGAAATTGAGATTACCTTGGAAGCATAGGTCAGGGCACTGTGTAGCAAGCCAGTTTTAACTGTTTCTTAATCCCCCACCCACCCCAAGCATAATCTTAGCTTTATAGGCTCTTAAACCTATTAAAGGGAAAGAAGTGGTCAAATTCAATTCTGGATTCAGCTGGTTATCCTCATCAGGAATAGATTAATTAAGGCTCTGAAATTAATTAAGCTTGAGGTGAACAAAGTCCCTTAAACTTATTAGGTATAGTTGTATTGGTATGAGTATCCCTAACAACTTTAAGTAAACAACTTTAAATATCTAAACAGATCCTTAAAACTAATATGCAGATGGCAGCCCAGCAACAAGATGGGGAGCTATCCAGTCTTTTGCATTGAGTGTTACATGTATGATTTTTTTTCTGTTGATGAGGGGTCTTAATGTGCTTTAGGTGCAAGGAGCTGTTTGCTCTCAGGGAACAAGCCCTATCTATGGGGCTAGAGTAGCAGACTTGGAGGAGCTATGGAAGATGGAGAGGTATACAATTGAGACCTACAGAGAGGTGGTACTGAAGTCCACCTCTAGTCTGGCAGTCTCTCTGCTGCCACGGAGGAGGAGAGAGGTCACATGAAAGGGACAGCATGAGCTTGGTGTGGTAGACAGTGATCCTGTAGCTGTGATCTGTTCTCCAGGGCATTAAAACCCTCTTGCATAGAGATGGTTTCTCCAGGGCCATGTGCTCATGATGGATGGGTTAGGATGGCCGTTATAACTGGCAATTCGATCATTAGGCATGTAGATAGGGTGACTGGTGGGCATGAGGATTGCCTGATAACATGCCTGCCTGGTGCAAAGGTAGCGGACCTCACGTGCCACCTAGACAAGGTTTTGAATAGTGCTAGTCTCTGCTCTCTTGGTACATGCTGGTACCAGTGACATAGGAAAATGGAGGAAGGTTTTGAAAGCCAAGTTTAGGCTTTTAGGTAGGAAGTTGAAATCCAGAACTTCCAAAGTAACATTCTCAAAAATGCTTGCTGTTCCATGCGCAGGACCCAAAAGGCAGGCAGAGCTCAGGAATCTCAATGCGTGGATGAGATGGGTGGCTCAAGAAAGAAGGTTTTGGATTTCTTAGAAAGTGTGCAACATTCTGGGGAAGAGGGGGGTGGGGGTTCCGAAAGGATGGGCGCCACCTTAACCACATTGGAACCAGTTGCTGGCATTAACCCTTCAAAAGGAGATTGAGCAGCTTTTAAAGTAGATAATAGGGAAAGCTGGCAGTCGCCCTAGAGCGCATGGCTTGGAAGGATGTATCCTTAAAGGATATTAGCAGAAGAAGGTAGTTAAGGCATCCTGCTAGGGAGGTTTCAGTAAAGATAAAAGTAATCCAGATGCCTTTTAAGTACAGAGCAGACAGAGTTGAAAGATTCCAAATTACCTCTGTCAACTGATAAACAGATTGTTAATATGAAGAAAATACACTCTATAAAATGCCTGTATGCAAATGCCAGAGGTCTAAAAAATAAGATGGGAGAGTTAGAATATATAGCATTAAACAAAAAGTTAGATATAATTGGCATCTCTGAGATCTGGTGGAAGGAGGACAACCAATGGGATACCTGGGTACAGACTATGTTGCAATGATAGGGTAGATCAAATTGGTGGAGGGGTTGCCTTCTGTTAGAGCATTGAGTCACATAGGATAAATGGGTTTTTTTTACAGGAAACAAAATACACTGTAGAATCTATATGGATAGAAATTCCATGTAAAAAGGGGAAGGTGGTGGCAGTGGGGTATACTACCGTCCACCTGGCCAGAATGAACAGATGGATGATGAAATGCTAAAAGAAATCAGGGAAACTAACAAAGGTTACAACACAGTAATAGTGGGTGATTTCATTTACCCTGGTATCGACTGGGTCAATATCGCTTCAGGACATGCTAGGGAGATAACGTTTCTAAATGAAATAAATGACTACTTCTTGGAGCAGTTGGTTCATGACCTGACAAGAGGGGAAGCCATTTTGGATCTAGTCCTTAGTGGAACCCAGGATCTGGTGCAAGAGATAATGGTATTGAGGTTGCTTGGCAATAGTGATCATAGCATAATCACATTTGATTTAATAAATGGAGAGAGGATGGCAAGGAAATCCAGAGTATTACCGTTTAACTTTCAAAAGGGAGACTATGGTAAAATGAGGAAAATAGTTCAGAGAATTAAAAGGAGCAGCTGTAAAGGTTAAAGGTTTACATCAAGCATGGGTGCTATTTTAAAATATTGTTTTGGAAACCTAGATCAGATGTATTCCATGCTTTAAGAAAAGTTGAAGAAAGATAAAAAAACTGCTAGCACGATTTAAAGGTGAGGTCAGAGAGACTGTTGTAGCCAAAAAAGCATCTTTCTTGGTGAACAAGCAGGAAGACGTCCTCGTGTATGAATTATCATTAAAATCAACTGTAGTACTTTGAAGAGTAGAGAATGTCCAATGTAACGCCAACTTTTAAAAAGGACTCCAGGGGTGATAAGGGAAACTACAGACCTGTGAGTCTGACATCAGTCCTGGGCAAAATGGTAGAAACCATTATAAAGAATAAAATTACTGATCATTTACATACATTTACATTTACATACATTCTCTTATATACCGCGCTATTCTGCATCAGTGCGGTTTACATTGAACAAACTGAAATTACATTGAACAGGGCATTATAACTTGGAAATAACTATTTTACAGGGAACATGGGCTATGGAGGGTTAAGTGGCTTGCCTTCCGGCCCAAGGTTGCTGTCCTCTAGTGGGATTTGAACCCCTGACCTTCCGGCCTGAAGTACCTTGCCCCAACCACTAGGCCACTCCTCCACTCTATATATATATATATATATATATATATATATATATAGATATATATATATATATATATATATATATATATATATATATAATTATGGTTGAAAGCCAACATGGATTTAGCCAAGGAAAGTCTTGACTTACTAATCTGTTAGAAACCACCACCCAGGAAAAAGATGTAGGCGTCATCGTGAATAATATGTTGAAACCCTTTGCCCAGTGTGCAGCGGCGGCCAAGAAAGCTAATAAAATGCTATGAATCATAAGGAAAGGAATGGAGAATAAAATAAAGTATTTTATAATGCCTCTATCATTCCATGGTTCGACCGCAACTTGAATACTGTGTGCAATTTTGGTTGCCGTATCTTAAAAAGGATATAGCAGAATTAGAAAAAGTACAGAGAAGAGCCACCAAAATAGTAAAGGGGGTGAAAGGATACCTCTTTGAGGAAAGGTTTAAAATGGTTAGGGCTCTTCAACTTGGAAAAGAGAAGGCTGAGGAGGAGATATGATAGAATTCTATAAGTTAAGGACTGGAGTGGACGGGTTAACGTAGATCGGTTGTTTTCGTCATCAAAAAATAGAAAGACTAGACACGCAATGAAGCTACGATGTAACCCATTTAAAGACTAATGAGAGAAAATATTTTTTCACTCAATGCGTAATCAAATTCTTGAATTCGTTACCGGAGGATGAAGTAAAAGCGGTTAGTGTAGCTGGGTTTAAAAAAGGTTTGGACAAGTTCCTGGAGGAAAGGTCCATAAACCATTATTAAAAGGGACCCAGGATATCACTGCTTGACCCGATATAAGCATTGAGGAACTTGTGTCTTTTGGGGAAACTCCTAGGTACTTATGACCTAGATTGGCCACTGTTGAAAACAGGATGCTGGGCTTGATGGACCTTGGTCTGACCCAGTACGGCATATATTATGTTGTTAAGGGGAAGACATTATCAGTACAGAGTCATGGGCTTGATGGATCTTTGTCTGACCCAGTATGGCATTTCTTATGTTCTTAACCAGCTAGATCTAAGCTATTAAAAAATAAAGCAGATAGCTCCTGCTCCTCAAGCTTTCTTCTTAGCTGAGGGATGATAAAATAGTCTAGCAAGAGGTGGAACAAACTCAAGAGGAATCTTCAAAAGTGTAGTAGGATAATTTTTTTAAAATATCCTTTGAGCATATATAGAGGGAACACAAATTTCAGAAGATGAATATTCCTTCTCCTAAGAGCTCAAAGGTTCGATTTTCCTAGGATTATTACAGAATCCTTCCTAACGATAACTCATTAACGTCAACTTGGTGTTAGGAGGTCGTTTTGAAGAGGAGAGCTTCTGGACTCCAGATTGTCCTCCCCAGAAGTCCTTTCCTTTTTGCTGCAGCCCTGGTCCTTCTGGCATCAAAATTCAGATCCTGCGGCCTCTGGGTGCCCCCAGGTGCAGTCCCTCATGAGGGGGAGGCCGAGAGTGGAAGCCCTGTTCAATTGCCTTTTGCTAAGTGTCCTGAGAGAGAGGTTCCCCCTTGAGATGGGTATTAGCTGGGATCTATCTGAGGTTTTGACTGTTATTTGGATTCTGGTGGCTCTGTACTGGGCTCTGACATGGATGAGTAAGTACTCTTGCCTTCAGAGGATTGTGAAGAGGCTGGTGCGATCTGCCTCTTCCAGGAGGAGGGGCTGGCAGCATTGATTGCCAGGATCTCATCCTCCTTGAACTTGACGGATGCTCCTATGGAGCAGGAGCTGAAGGTGCACCTGCTCCTTCAAGGGATGTGGAAATCCACTATTTTTATCCCGTTCCAGGATGCGATTAAGGATATGATCCAGTAGGCGTGGGATTATCCCGACTCCCCGCCTAAAGGGCTTAAGGGTATGTAAGAAGATCTATTCTCTCCTCTCCCGGAGAAGGAGTGCATTGGGTCGTTTGATATTCCCAAGGTGGATGTGCAGTTCACGGTCGTTATCAGATGGACCACCATTCTTGTGGAGGGTGGATCGGCCTTAAAGGATTTTCTGGACCAACAGGTAGATTCGTTGTTGAAGTACCAGTTTTCTGTGGCAGCTACTATTCTTCAGCTGGAAATATTTATTTATTATTTATTTAACTGTTTTCTATACCTCTTTTTTGCTCGGTCAAGCATTTTACAATTAGCAGAACTTTTCAAATGCAAGGAACAAGAATGCATGTGCCAGCCTAACGTCTCGAGCCCTGCTCCAGTGGATTCAGTCTTTTGCACCAGATGATTCTACCCCTCTTTTGGAGTCAGCTATAAGGCCATGATACGTTTGGTGGCCAGGGATAGTGCCCTGATGATGGTGTCACAACATTGGATTTTGCTCTGGCACGGCGCAGCAGACATAACTTCCAAAGCCCGGTTGGCCCAACTGGCTTTTAAGGGGAAGCTGCTTTTTGGAGCCTATTTTGGAGAAGCTGGTGAAGGACCTGGTAAAAGGTGGTCTTGCTCACCTTTGGGAAGACAAGTCCAGGGGGTCCGTCAAGAGGACATGCACCCTTTTCTCATCAGCCTCTGCCAAACCACCAAAGGCGCCTTGCCGGAACCTCGGGGATCTCGGGACTCTGTCCACTCCAGAGGAGGGACCTCCTTGACGTGTGGTGCAATGAAGGTTTGGGGCTTATTCCCTGGTTCCTCTGCTTGGAGGCAAGCTATGCCTTTTCTTTCAGGAATGGGCCCATTGAGTTTGGCTATGTCATGGAATGCAGAGCTGATTCTAGATGCTTTTGTCAATTCTCCTTGTGGATCTCCAATCAAAAGTGCTGCTGTGCGGACCTTCTTGGACATGTGTTGCCCTAAAGACAGTGGTACCCTGGATGAGCAGAACAAGGGCAAATGCTCCATCTATTTTGTGGTGCCAAAAAAGGGCAGTTCCTTTCGGCTCATTCTGGACGTCAAGGTTGTCAATGAACATTTGCATGTCCTGCACGTCCGGATGGAAACCTTGCTGTCTGTGATTCAAGCAATGCACTGAGGGGCGTTATTGGCTTGTCTGGATCTCTCCAAGGCGTATTGTCATATCCCTATCTGGGTGGATCAGCAAAGGTATCTCACTATTGTTTGCTGCCCTGCCTTTTGGGCTATCCACTGCCCCAAAGATGTTCTCCAATATTATGGTCATGGCGGCTGCAGTACCAAGGGATCTGTGTCCATCCGTATCTGGACGACTGGCTCATCTGGTCCTGTTCGCTTTCAGAAGCATCTCAGGTGGCGTCCCGAGTGGTGTCCTTTTTGGAAAGCCCCAGCTCAATGATCAATCAGGTAAAGAGCCAGATGTTGTCGTTGTCCCACTGGCTAGAGTTTTTGGAAGCATGTTTCAATGGTTGAGTGGGCAGAGTTTTCCTGCCAGAGAAGAAAGTCAAGACTGTTGCAATTTGCAGTTTGTTGTGCAGCAGGCTTCCAGAATCTTTGATTATTTTCAGCTCCTTTGATTGATGACATCAGCCATAGAGATGGTGCTGTGGGTGAGTGCTCACATGTCACCACTCCAGCAGCCCTTGTTGACTTGGTGGTCCCCAAGTTCTCAAACGTTCAAGCACAGGCTTCCATTTCTGATCATGGTGAAGGCCAGCCTGCAGTGGTGGCAGCAGCCCTGTCATCTGAGGAGGGATGTGCCACTGGATAATTTCCCCTGGATCCTTCTGATGACTGATGCCAGTCTCTCGGGCCAAAATAATACTGCAGGGAAGCCATATGGTCCATTAACCGCCTTGAGGCGAGGGCCATCAGATTGGCTCTTCTGTGTTTCTGGCCTCTGGTTGAGGGCCAGGTGGTTCATGTGTTTTCAGACAATGCCACAGCCGTGGCTTATGTCAATCGACAAGGCGGCATGAGGAGTGCTGTAGTAGCTCTGGAGGTGGCTCTCCTGTTTGCCTGGGTGGAGAAAAACCTCCTAGCCTTGTTGGCTAAGCACATTGCTGGGGTGGACAGTTTGGAAGTGGACTGCCTCAGCCGTCACTCTCTGGATCCTGGGGAGTGGGAGTTTAGTCAGGAGGCATTTCATTGATTCTTTGCCACTGCGGTCACCCCAAACAGGATCTGATGGCAACCCGCTCTAATGCCAAAGCTTGCCACTTCATCAGTCATTGCACGGAGACTGGATCTGATGTTGTCAACGTCCTGGTCCTGTCTTGGCCAAGTTAGCACCTGCTTATACATGTTTCCTCCATGGCCCCTGGTGGGGCATATAATTTGGAGAATAGAATGCCACCTAGGCAAGATTGTTCTGGTGGTGCTGGATTGGCAAAGGAGAGTATGATTTAGAGATCTGATGCGGTTCCTGCAGGCGTCTCCTTTTCCGTTGCCTCTATCTCAGGGCATTTTGCCGCAGTGACCGATCATTCTGGAGGACCTGGTTCCCTTCTCTGTTATGTCTTAGCACATAAGTGCTATACTTTTGAGGTGATCTCCAATCTGCTTGGAGTCTGGAGGAGGTTCTACCAAGCTAGCATACATGTAGGTCTGGGGCCTCTTTGAGCAATGGTGCAGCACTCAGCAGTTGACTCCTTAGACAGCCAAGGTGCAATCTTTGTTGACCTTTCTACAGGATGGCCTGGAGAAGAGCTTTTCTCCTAGTTCCCTGGAAGTTCAGGTGGCAACTTTGGCCTGTGTCTGAGGTCCAGTGGCTGGTAGGTTTCTAGCCTTGCACCTGGATGTCTTGTGTTTTTCTCCAAGAGGTTCATCATCTGCGTCCACCCCCCTCTAATCTATGATCCTTTCCTGGCATCTGTGTCCGTTGCTCAGGGTGTTGATGTTGGTGCCCTCTGAGCCATTGAAGAGCCCTACTTTGAAGGGTTTGACACTCAAGACTGTCGTCTTGGTTGCGATTTGTTCCATCAGGCAGATTTCCGAGCTGCAGACTGTCTTGCTGAGATCCTTATCTGTCTTCTTCAAAGGAGGCCGTTTCCGTTCAGCCTGTGCCTTCCTTCTTTCCTAAGGTGCTTTCTCCTTTTCATGTGATCCAGGTGGTCTGCCTGTAAAAGGTGTTCTCCAGGGACAGCAGGAATCAGTCCTCACAACCCTCCCTCCTCCCCTTGAAGTTGCTTCTTTACCATATTTTATTTTTTCTCTCTTAGCTGTCATTGGAATGAGGCAAGATGGCACCCTTGGGTGAGAAGTGGACCATACACACACGTGTGGTGCATCTCCCAAAAGCTTTCTTCAAAAACTGAGCAGATGCTTCTGTGCGGGCTCCGTCTGCGCCAACATTGCCCATATGTGAGGACTGATTCCTGCTGTCCCCAGAGAGCACTTGTTAAGGCAAGTAACTACACTTTCTCCACCTCCACTATGCACCTCAACCCCTCCAACATGCCCTGATGCTAACCGGATAGCATCAGGGTGCGAAGGGGACTTAGGAGGGGATATTCAGTGGCACTAACCGTGAAGTGCTGTTGAAAATATCCAACTAAGGCATCTACACGGTTTATTGGGTTCCAAACCATGTAGATGCCTTTTGAAAATCGGGCCCATGGTCTTTTATTGTTTTCTTTTTTTCTGCTGTCATTTTCTGCATTTCTTTGTTTGCTGACAGTGGCCAGTCCAGGTAAATAGCAAGTACCAGGCAAATTAAATAGGGATACTATTTACATGTTGCACAATCCAAGAGCTAAAAGTTGAACTGAGTTCACCTGGCTAATAGTTGCTAGTGGGTCGTCTTTCAGAATTGTAACCCGAACAATTTTTTAAATCATCTATATCACTAACTTGACCACATTCAGTAGCAACAGCTTCCACAGCTTAATTGTGTTTTTATTGAAAAAATAAATCCATGCATTTTAGTTTTGAATGTTTCATGGCATATCCCTTAAGCCTACCACTATTTTTGTTCCCTACCAAAAATGATTTTATAAGCCTTTATCATATTCTGTCTGAGTTGTCTCTCCTCCAAGTTGTTGAGTCCTGACCTGGTAAGCATGTTCATACATACCCTTAATTATTTTTTTCAACTCAACAGCAGCAAAATTACTCTGAAAATTTAACAAAATGGGACCATTTTGGTGTGGAGATAAACATTGCAAAAAGACGCATTGAATCGGACCAGGGGTTCCAGAGAGGAGAAAAAGCACACAAAAAATGAACTACTGCATTTTTATGGTAGAAACAGTTACTGCTTCTGCAGTATAGAAACCCACTACCTTTACCTTCTGTACTCCTCTGGTCCCAGATATGCATACAGGCGTGTGTGTGTGTGCACACACAGGCAGTTTGGAAATAACTCCCTGAGGCATGATTCACATGCTTTTCCCTCCATGCACCTTCCCATTGCTGCTACACTCCTGTCCCTTCTGGGCTTGCTTTTTCTGATTAAAATAAGTACTGTATCATTTTGTTATGTTGAAATAAGGGTCAATAAACCAAGTTGTCTGTGATAACATTTTTTATTGAAATAACTTAATGGGGGAAGGGGTGCGAAAGTTGATTCTGGTAGTTTGAAAGGAGGGGAGATCCTCCATCCTTGTAACAGAGGAACCTGTTGCATAATGTTATGCTAATGGAAAGTAAAGGATTTATAAATATTTCAGTTTTTGGCATTTGTGTCTCCAAGGCCTTTTCATGCATGTATGACAATATGTGCGCAAAAACGCCTGTTGTAAAATTACCCTACATTTAAAAAGTGTGTGCACTTCCATGGAATGTTGATATAAGTATGTTCAGGGGCGTAACTGGACGGCATTGAGATTTGTCTGTTTATAAAATACCCATGTATTTAAACCTGCTCCCAGTAGAGTGGGGCATGCACTAGGGCCCTTTTATGGAACCCTATATCATGGCCTATAAATCTAACCTTCAGGTTATTTACTATGTGATAAAATTGTTGTAAACCAGTTTGATTGGATAAATGGATATACAAAATAAAATTTAATGTGTCACCTTTAACTATGACCATTACTTCTCTCCCCCCCCCCACCCCCCAGAGGCTGTAAATACTGCCACTGCAGCATCCCTATTTTTGGATAAACTGGAGCGCGGAAGACAGTTCTCTGGGAGTTTCTGCATGGCAGTCCATAATCTTGTCATTGAGCTGCTGGGGCAGCCCAAGAACTTGAATTTCTTAATCAAGCTACTGTGCAGCAATTGGCCTATGATACACTTTCTTCTCTAGTCAGCTTACTAAGTTTTAAATAATCTTAAAAACTCTTCCAAATGTCAAGAGAGTTCTTTGAGAATGCCGTAATGCATGAAGGCAGTTGTTTGTAGTCCGTTGGGAAGATATTGCAGCCTGTTGCAGCAAGCAATGGTTATTTACTTTTCCTCCACAGTGCGCTATATATAATAACCTCTCATGCTCCCATGGTTTCCCTCTTCCGATACCCTGTTCCTGCCTGATTTGCTTCCTTCTCTGCAGACCTCCAGGTTCATACTTGGAATTCTATTTTGGTTTCTACTATCGATCAGCTATCCCTTCTGACCACAGCATCATTCAGACATTCTCACACCCATCACCCCTGGCTCGTACCACCCCGGCCTTCGTCTTCACCATACCCATCTCTGCTGTGCTGAATGTCTTTGGCACAAACACCCTTCTCTTCATTCCCTTTTTCATTTTTGCCATTTTCATCACGCTTATCACTCTTTGATTCACACTGCCAAGCAGACCTATTAGTCTAATCTGATTTCTTCTTCCTCCAACTCTTCTTACCAGCTTTATTCTGTCCTCCATTCACTCTCTGCTCTCCGCACTCCCTCCCCTCTCCCACTTCAGCCCTGGTTCCAGCTCTAGCTAGTTTAGCCACTTTCTTCTCTGACAGAATGCTCTCCTTGCATTACACCTTTCTGACGTGTCGTCCTCCCCTTTCTCCAGATCTCTCCATGTCCTCAACGACTCTTCGACCATCACCCACCTCATCTCCTTCTCTTTTGCACGCCTGGTCCTCATTTCGTCCGGTCTCTGTCCAAGGCCCTCACTTCCTCACGTAAGACAACATGCCCTTCAGATCCTATCCCTCCCTTGCCCTGCTCCCACTTATTCTCTGCATGTTTAATTCCAGCCTTTCCTCTGGTTCCTTTCCTGTCTCTTGGAAGCATGCTCTGATCTGTCCTATTCTTAAGAAACTCATGCTAGATCTTCTGTGCTCGCATATTGACATCCTTTCTCTAATATCCCTTTTCTGTCCAAGGTCCTGGAGGAGTTGGTTTTTGCCCAACTATCTTCACATCTAGACACTACTCACACCCTTCACCCCCGTCAATCCGGTTTCAGAACAGGGTATAGTACAGAAACTGTTCTCCTTTCCCTTTTGAACAAGGTGCATGTTTCACACGATCGCAGTGATTTCTCCTTGGTTGTTTCTCTGGATCTATCCTTGGCCTTTGACTTGGTCGGCCACCGCACCTTTCTTTCACATCTGCACAGTTCTGGGATCCGTGGAACCGTTCTGACCTGATTCCGCTTCTTTCTCACCTCAAGGTCCTTTGCTTTTCTCTTTGGTTCCCTTGCCTCTCCTGTCATGTGGTGTGCTACGGGGTTCTGTCCTGCCCCACCTTCTATTCAACATTTTCCTGGCACCTCTTTCCCTCCTGTTTCAACAGTGTGGTATCTTGGCGTACTATTACGCCAATGATATAATCCTCCTCTGTCACCCCAATTCATCTGCCCCGTATCTGGCTCCACTGAATTTCTGTCTCTCCTGTGTGTACTCTTGGATCTACGAATTTTCTTTATCTCAATCCTGCAAAGTTTTCGGCACTGTGGTTTACCTTTGGTGTTCTCTGCCCCCCCCGGTGGTCCCCCTGCTCAGGTCCACCCACATTCCACTAGTCTTATCTCTTCATTATCTTTGGGTTACCATGGACTCCTCCCTATCATTCTCTGAACACTTTTCGACCCTCATTCATCTGTCATTGTACTCCTTATGTCAGATCTGCATGGTCCGCCCTTTTCTGTCTATCCTCTCCCTGACCACACTCCTCCTCCTCCTCCCCCTCGTTATTGCTAGGCTTAATTTTTGTAACATTGCCCTTGCAGCTCTCCCTCAGTACCAACTCCAAAGACTCCAGCTTCTACAAAATACCGCAGTCCGTATCCACACTTACTAATTATGCCTCTTGTACAGATGGCATTACTCCTCTACTTATTTACCTTCACTGGCTCTCCATCAAATTTAAAATCCAATACAAGATACTCGCCTCGTACACAGTCATCCACACTGGCATTCCCCAATATATGTCTGATTATTTTTCTGCTTTCACAATCCCCACCATCTCCTGTGATCCATTTATTTCCACTGTTTGCCCCTTCCCTCTACTCAGGCCCATCTTGAATTTACACGCAACTCTACCTTTTTCTTCCTAGGTCCAGCCCTCTGGAGCTCCCTCCCTCCTACATTGCGCTCAGAACTTTCCTTTCAGAACTTCAAGGCCCTGTTAAACAAAAAAAAAACCCTCACCTTTTTCATGTTGACACTTACCTACCTCTCCCCTTAGTCCTGATTTGACTACTTCCTCCCCCTCTTCTGTCTACCCTAAGTGCTTTCTCTCTGCTGTGTATCCTTTTTCTTCTATCAATGGCGTTCCTTTCACTTTCTGACTTGCAGCAACTGTTATTCTATTGTAAACGGCCCTGATGCTTTTGCTTTGGTGGTATATCAAATGTACAGATAAAGACAGAGTACAGAACTGATCATGGTTAATTTTTGAGGTTCGTCTGATCTCCTGCATTTTTCCCTCTTAGATTCAATGGAGGTGAAGCCTATCATGACAAGGAAACTGAGGAGAAGGCCCAACGATCCTGTTCCAATCCCAGACAAGAGGAGAAAACCTGCCCCTGATATCCTTTTATTTGTACTTCAATACTGCACCCCACCCCCTTATCATTCATAACTAGTAAGTATTAGTGGATCCAAGAAACATCAAGACATGCACTGGGATTCTGCACCACCTTCACCTTTACATATTAGTCTATGAAACGGAAAGATCTTGCTAGAGCACCTGTTGAAGCTGCAGTTTTGTTAGCTGTTTAGATGATTATAGGGCTTGGTGGTCAGATATGGGGGGGAGGATAAGAATGGTAACCTGTGTCTTGTCTAACTAGGATGGTAAAGATTCAAAGAGGAAGATGACAAAAAATGATTTGGATAAAAGGAGCATTCTCTGAGGACAAGCAGTATGGAATGCCATCATAGAGGTTGATGTCATCTGATGATGCCTACACTGGAATTTTTTTTTTCACTTGAAGAGTTTTGAGCTTGAATGTATATGTAATAGTTATTGTGCTCTTTTTGCGTACGACTACCACATTTTTGTTTTCTAGGTATCTGATCAGATATACCTCTCTAGCAGTACGCTGTGAATACACAGGCAACTCATGTACAATAAGCTGTGCATGAGTTGCCTCGTCTCCATCGTTTTTTCTCTCATTAGGTTTTTAGTTTTCTAATTTGTATTCACTTTTTTTTGCATTTACTACTTATTACTATTTTTATATGAGTTTGCTAGTTATTGAGGCGTTTTTTTCTTTAAAAACTTAGCCATTTGATTTTTGCTTTGGCTGTTTTTTGGTGACATGTTCTTAAAGAAGACCCCTAGCAGAAAATGCAGGTTGTACAGCAAGATCATATCTGGGGTAGATACTCGCATCTGATGTCTATAATACATATACAGGATTGCAAAGTCTCTTAAGTGTAATGTGGGTCTGCAGATGACATGCAGACATCTTTGTGTCAGTGAAGAGCAGAAGCAAAGTTTTTTGGTTTTCTCAGAGTCCAATCTGCATTCATCAGCATGGGACCCAAAGGATCTTTGAACTGCATCAAATGCTGAGATGCATCGACATCAAGGAGAGCATGATTTTTCTCAGTGCTGGGCATTGACAGAACCCATCGCAATTGGACATAGACTGATACCCATCCTACGAAGGTGAGGATTTCCATTTACTTGGTGCTGGCATTGAAGCATACCAGTGTTGGCTATCAAGTAGAGACAAAGTAGTACATTGATCCCTGTCAGGCCACGATGCTGGGAGCATCCAGGTTTTCGTGGCTGCCATCTCTGCAAAGATCTTTTGAAGAGAGGAACTCACAAGCTTCCTTGACATCAGACGGGGTGCTATAGTAGGGTCCAGGACTAAGCCACCGATAAACTTCAAGTGACCTACGAAGATGCATGTCCTAGTGGTTTTGACGTTAGCAATCTTTGAGGCGAAAATGAATAGAATAGGAGTAGCTTGCCTGATATCTGGCATTCCCTCAGTGTTTCCAGCATCAGTAACATCTACACAGAGACAGGTGGTGGTTATGCTGATTACTGAAGCTCATGCATTGCTTGGAGGTTTTTCATTATCACTAGGGCTTCAAACAAAGCAAGACTGTCGATCATTCTGATAATATTGAATGCATTGGCAGAAAAGGCTTCCCTGAGGTGTCAGTTTAAAACTGAGGCCTAGATTCCAGCAATCGGGAAGTACCCTCACTGAGGTCTTGACTGCTAAATAGGCACAAACTTTCCAACAGCATTTTTCTGGAATGTAATCGGTACTCCTGGGTTTTAGACTGTGAACTAGTTGAGCTCTCTGACAGAGGGCTCCTTCAATAGCTCCATGAACCCACTCCTCCACAACTGTTATAAACTACATCTATTTATAAGAATATAAAACAAGTCATGCTGAGTTAGAACATCCATCGCGTCCAGCATCCTGTCTCTGACAGCTGCTAGTCTGGGTCATGAGTCATTTTGGCAGATCCCAAAAAGTAGATCCATTTCCCACAGTTGATTTTTCCAAGGATGACCATTGCCTTTTTTATGGACTCTTCCTCCAGGAATTTTCCAGTCCTCTCTTGAATTCTGCTACATTGATTGCCTTGTTGCAGGCATCCTCTGGCAACAGATTATATGCTAGGTTTGAAAACAAAATCATACAATTTTTTTTTATCTGCTTGTCAGTTTCGTGGAGTGTCTTCTTGCTTTTGTGGTGTTGGGTTAAATAAGTTTCCTATTTAATCATTCACCCTATTCATAATTTTATAAACTTTTATCATACCTGTTCTTGGTCATCCTTTTTTTCCAAGCTGAAAAGTGCACTAACCTGTATAGCCTTTCTTTAGAAAGGAGTTGTTATATCTCATTATCAATTGCTGCTCTTCTCTAAATGTTTTCTTTTTGTTTTAACTTTATCATTTGTTCCCCAATGAGAACAGCTGTTAAAATGATATAGATAGAACAAACCATCATCACTTAGAACAAAAATGCTAACAAGTCCCCTCATACTAGTACATGTCCACCTGTGAGACTGGATGGCAAAGCCTCCCTTCCCCCCTTGACTCAAAACTGTTGTCTCCTGGGAGTAATTTTACAATACTCTTAACTCACACTACATCCATTCTGATCAATCATACAGCTTAACTAAGTAACTAAACAAACTAGTGATTCCCTTCTCCCCCTCCCCCCAGTTTATTGGTGGTACACTAGATTATTGCGCCAAAGGCGTGTATACTTTATCCATTCCTGTTTTGTAGTATGCTGATATGCTAACAGTTCAAATTATACCATCTTGCGCATCACCCCCCCCACACACACCTCTGGAGCAAGTGATTGTGGGCTGCTCCTCTATAATCCAAGATTTCAATATTGTTTTCCTTGCTATCGATAGGGCAACGTGTGCAAATTTCCTGTGGACTTTGGCGAGTGAATTTTCATGCAAGAGGCTTTCATCACCCAACAGGAGTAGGCTATAATTCCATTCTATCTATTTTCCAAACATTTCCTCAATTATTGTCAGAACTGTTGATTACAGGGACTTGAGTTTGAGGCATTCTAAAAATGAGTGAACCAATGCACCCACATGTATCCAGTATATTGTGCATATAATCCATTCATAGTTTTAACGTAAATCCTCTTTCCTCTGTGATATATGCTCTATGTAAAATTTTATATTGCATTTCCTGGAGGATTAGGTTAAAGTGTACCTCTTGGGCTCAGAAGAGAAGTCAAAACTGCGAAATCAGCCCAAACTTCCTCCATGGTTTAGTGCAAGCTTGCAGAGAGCCACATTGCAGTGTAGAAGTAGCGAGCATGCTT
This sequence comes from Ichthyophis bannanicus, assembly GCA_033557465.1. Classification (NCBI taxonomy): domain Eukaryota; kingdom Metazoa; phylum Chordata; class Amphibia; order Gymnophiona; family Ichthyophiidae; genus Ichthyophis; species Ichthyophis bannanicus. The sequence goes on from CM066041.1 coordinate 143,494,135, forward strand.
TGCTTTGGCAGCTGCAGACATGATGGCAGGCATAAGTAGAACACTCCAAAGCTTGTGAAAGAAAGAGAAGGAGTGAAGGCTGGAAGGGGGTGGGGGCATATATGAAAGAACTGAGTGAAGGTTGGAGGGGTGTAATGAAGGCTGGAGGGGGAATACGAAGGCTGGGTAAAGGCTAGAGGGGGGGTATGAAAGGCAGAGACTGGAAAGGGTCCCAAGTCAAGGTGATATGAGAAGCAAAGAGGCAATTGCTACTTTGCTTAAAGTATCAAATGGGTGCCATGACACCATTGACAGCATGCTTGTGGGAGACTGCTGGTTTTTGCCAGTGATGTGCAGAGGTACCTTAAGGGATGATTTATTAAACTTTTTGCCCATAGACATAGAATAGGGAAAGAGCCTTAGTAAATCTGTTTTTAAAAGCCGCACCTGATCTTGGAGGGGATTCCCTGCCCCCATTCGAATTTCACTGGGAACAGTGTTGAGAGGGGGACAAAACTGGTTCCTTTCGGTGCTGGTTCCTTTCGGTCTGGCTCCTAGATTCAGTGAGAATTTGTCAAGGCCTGAATTAGGCAACTGGAATATTTCACTGTCCCTAACCTTCCTCTCCCCCACTACATATGCTTATTTTTCTTCTCAGGATTGCTTTCACTGCTTCCCATATGGTGAGCGTCATCAACTTCCTCAGTATTATTGTCTGCCATATAATCTTGCCATGCTTTTCATAGTATATTTTAAAATCTCTACCATGATAGAGTGTGCTGGGTACTTAGTTTAGGTTCTATCCCCTTTCCTCTCTGGGAATTGCAAGACTATCCATGACAATGCATGGTCAGAAACAGATAGGTCCTCAGTATCAGTCTGAACTAGGCGGGGGAGTAATGTGTCAGATATCAACAAGTAGTCCATTCTGGCATATAAATCATATGCTCCCTGAGTATTGTGTAAAATCTAATCTCCAGGAACAAGCAGGAATGTAGTCATCACATATGGGTATCGTCGGTACCGACGGAGCCTGCGCGGGAACGCTCCCCAGCGTCCAATCATAAAGCTTTTGGGAGCATCCCACAGCGCCTGCGTGCAGCCTTCCCCCCTTTCCCAATTGCCTCTCTCCAGTTCTTCTTTTTCCACGGAGCCAGCAGGTCGTGTTCCTGTCACCGCAGAAGAATTTCCTTATTTCTTTATTTCTTTTTGTGGTCGCGTCTGCCTTCCCCGATGCTCTACCGGTACCGCCGGTATTTCTTTTCTTTTAAAAAAAAATTATTTTTTCCATTCTTTTACTTTCTTCAAGTGCACCTGTCTTTTTGGGCCTTAGGGCCCAGAAATTCCTTTAATATGGAAAAACCTGCTTCAGGTTTTAAAAAGTGCACAAAATGTGGCGGTACCATTTCTGTCACCGACACCCATGAATGGTGTTTAAAATGTTTAGGTCCTGACCACTCCATCACAGATTGTGTGTCCTGTGCTATGATGTCTAAAAGGGGTCGACAGAACCAAGCTGCTAAGCTCAGTACCCTGTTTCCCTCTGATGCAGCTTTGGTGGCATCGACGTCTTCCAGGGCTTCGTCGTCCTCCCGTGAATCTCAGGTAACTAAACATAAGTCTAGCCGGTCCTCAAAGGGTAGATCTCCTTCTAAGCATCGAGATGCCTCTGGCGTTGCCCTCGAGGATTCTGCACCGGCAAAATTACCCCGGCGGGAGGCTTCGGCTTCCAAATCACCATCGGGGTTCCAGGATGTTCTCGATGGCTCGGCATCGACAGATCTCCTGGAGCCATGCTCTGGGGTACCGGCAGTTTCCACCGGTACCGATTTCCAGGCATTGGCAGCATCCATGGACCAGAGAATTCTGTCCATAGAACGCAGTCTAGCGGCTTTCCTTTTGGCATCGACGCCCTTGGTAAAGTGACAGACAACTCCACCGGTACCGGTACAGGCACCGGTATCGGTATCGCAACCGGTATTGATAGCATCGACATGGGCATCGATGCCTGCTATGCCGGTACCCTGTCCTTCGATGCCCGCCAGTACTGATTCCTCGGTACCGGTTATTCCCGATAACGATTTTGCTCGGTACGGGTATCGGGCTCTGCAAGAGCATCCAGACAGGCGATACTTCGATTCCTCAGAAGAATCTGAGGATTCTGAAAGTTCTGTCGATGCAGCAATGATGCTTCCACAGGAGTCGTCCTCCCCTAAACGCAGGATGTCTCCTCCAGAGGACATGTCTTTTTCAAGACTTCATCCGAGAGGTGGCTCGGGGCCTGTCCATCACTGTGACCCCTGAAACAGAGCCAAGGGCCAAGGAGTTGGATATTTTACAATATCCCAAAACTCCTAAGGAGGCAGCTACCCTACCCATTCATGAGATTCTATATGATCTCATGTTGAGGATGTGGGAAACACCACTTACCACCTCTCCTCATTCTCGTAGGTTAGATACCATGTATCGTGTCCCTCCTTGTCCTGGTTTCCATAAAACTCAGCTTCCCCACCACTCCATTGTGGTGGAATCTGCTATGAGAAGGATTAGAAGTGCAAAAAGACATGCCTCTAATCCACCAGCACGTGAATGCAGAACTCTGGATGCTTTTGGACGTAGAGTCTTTCAATCTTCCGTGCTTGCTGCAAGAATCAGTTCCTATAGTCTCTACATGGGAATGTTCCTAAAGGAAGTTACTGATCATCTACAGACTTTAAGTCCTTTCATCTCTGAGGATAAAAGGCAGGAGTTTCTCACTTGGCTCAAACATGCCCAAGATGTCTCTAAATTCTCCAACCGTGCAGCCTTCGACTGCTTTGAATGTATAAGCAGAATCTTGGCTATTGCCATAGGTGCACGTAAAATTGCTTGGCTCCAAGCATCTGATTTAGAGCTCTGGGTACAAGATAAATTGGGAAATATCCCTTGTACTGGTGAGAACCTGTTTGGTAGAGATTGGCAAGAAAAAGCCAATGAGATTGGATGCTGAACATTCCACTTTGGATAGACTATCCAATTCTACTGCTGATCCTGTTAGGAAAACGTTGTTCAAGAAAACACCTTTTTCTAAGAAGAAGAGATTTTATCCTGCTTATGGTCAGCAGGCATCTTCTGCAGGTCAGTTTTCAACCAAATGTCAGCAACCACCCAAACAGAAGAAAGCAAAGGCTGCTAGGCCTCAACCGGCTCAGCAGCCTCAGCCTCCTCAGGGCCTTTGACTTTCAGCTAGAGAACTTAGCCTTTCTGGCTCTGGAAGGACCAGAACCGTCCACCATTCCAGGAAGGTTATGCCATTTTGCTCCCAGATGGGGGCAAATAACAGCAGAGCGTAGGACACTCTCCATCATAAGAGAGGGGTACAAACTTCATTTTTCAAGCATACCCCCTCCCACAATAGTGAAACAGTTCAATTCTCCGACCTCTCTCATTGACCTGTTAGGTCAGGAGGTTACCATCCTTCTTGCCCAAGGGGCAATAGAAGAAGTGCCTCTTTTTCAACAGGGCACAGGGTTCTATTCCCCTTATTTTCTTAATCCAAAGAAAACAGGGGGATACAGACCTATCTTAGATATCAGAGAATTGAACAAATTCCTGGTCAAGGAGAAATTCAAAATGATTTCTCTCGGAGCTCTGCTTCCATACCTTCAGAGTCAGGATTGGCTTTGTTCTCTAGATCTCAAGGATGCGTACACCCATGTTCTCATCCATCCAACCCACAAAAGGTTCCTTTGGTTCCTTTTTCAAGGAAAGAACTACCAATACAGGGTGCTTCCTTTTGGTCTGGCCTCTGCACCAAGGGTGTTCACAAAATGCATGGCTGTGGTAGCAGCATTTCTATGCACTCTGGGAATATTCATCTTCCCTTACTTGGACGACTGGCTCATTCGAGCTCCAACACAGTCAGAGGCCAGGACTTTCTCTATCCTGCACAATGCGTATCCTTCAGTATTTAGGGCTGGTCATAAACATCCCAAAATCCAGTCTAACTCCTACTCAATCTCTAGAGTTCATAGGAGCCCTGCTGGATACCACAAGGACAAGGGCCTACCTTCCCCAAGCCCGTTGCCTTCGCTTGGTGCAGTTAGCTTCTCAAGCAGCCCTAAAGCCCTTTTTAACTGCTCAAGAAATGTTGCAGTTACATGTGGTACCATATGCTCGCCTTCACATGAGCTTAAACCAAACTCCCCAGGTTCAGTAGTAATAAACGTATACAAAAATATTACCAAACCACACTAAAACATTCCTTCAGTTATAATATCTTTTTGTTGGAACTGGCTGGAGGCGGCTGAAAGAGCAACACAGTCGCTCCAGACAGCCAGTTCCGTTTTAATCAAACCAAGCTAAAATAATAATTATCAAATTATGTCCCAGTGAAGTTTTATCTAGTGAAGTTTTGTAGCAATCCGTAGAAAACAAGTCTCTTTCATGTCATCAAAAGTATCTCGCGGTGGATATATCAGCTGTTTAACACCACGAGATACTTTTGATGACATGAAAGAGACTTGTTTTCTACGGATTGCTACAAAACTTCACTAGATAAAACTTCACTGGGACATAATTTGATAAGTATTATTTTAGCTTGGTTTGATTAAAACGGAACTGGTCGCCTTCACATGAGGGCAGCTCAGTGGACTTTATCCACCCAATGGACCCAAGCATCAGGTTGCCTGTCAGACAGAATAGCAAACACAAGTCGTCTCTTTTTGTCTCTCCAATGGTGGCAGTCCACTCAAAACCTGTTGCTGGGGTCCCCCTTTCGATAATATCAAAACTCAAACCTCTATAAGTGAATCACAGATACATCCAAAAATATAAGAAATCACTTTATAGTTCCCATATGAAAATCAAAGGTGATTTGGACAGTATTTAACAAACAAAATTTTTCTTTTTTGTCGGATCATCTGTCGTGAGGGCGCAGTAACACACTCAATGGACAGATCCTCCTTTTTAATCAACTTTCATTTAAAAGGTCAAGTCGACCCTAATACGCTAGAGACTAAAGATAGCCCTGAAGGACCAGTCTCAGCATAAACAAATTGCTACTATGCATGCAATAAAAATCTTCAAATACAGATACAAATCTGAAATGAGCGATTATATAGCATAGAAGTACTTAGCTGGGCCCAAGAGGATTCAGTGTCTGGTATCATCCAGAAATGTAATAGCCAGTACCATGGTAGGCTTGAAACACACTGCTTGTGTCGCATGACAACTCGACCTGGAAGCGATTACTTCATAGAGGAGAGACTGGCGGGCCTTCATTGAACAGCTCCCAGGAACATTGCACTATTACAACTTTGGTTTGCGATATTTTGTATGATCGTGTTTGTGCACTTCAACCGTTGAGGGTGCTGGCTATTACATTTCTGGATGATACCAGACACTGAATCCTCTTGGGCCCAGCTAAGTACTTCTATGCTATATAATCGCTCATTTCAGATTTGTATCTGTATTTGAAGATTTTTATTGCATGCATAGTAGCAATTTGTTTATGCTGAGACTGGTCCTTCAGGGCTATCTTTAGTCTCTAGCGTATTAGGGTCGACTTGACCTTTTAAATGAAAGTTGATTAAAAAGAAGGATCTGTCCATTGAGTGTGTTACTGCGCCCTCACGACAGATGATCCGACAAAAAAGAAAAATTTTGTTTGTTAAATACTGTCCAAATCACCTTTGATTTTCATATGGGAACTATAAAGTGATTTCTTATATTTTTGGGGGTCCCCCTTTCAGCAACCTCTGCCATAAGCAACTCTTAAAACAGATGCTTCTCCAATGGGTTGGGGAGCTCATCTACAAGACCTCTCCACCCAGGGCACTTGGACTCCACAAGAGAGTTGTCTACATATCAGTCTCTTGGAGCTCAGAGCAATCTTCCTTGCTCTGCAAGTGTTCCACACCCTGCTCAGCAACAAGACAGTCCTTATCCATACGGACAATCAAGTAGCCATGTTCTATGTGAACAAGCAGGGGGGAACAGGCTCTCTGTCGCTTTGCAACGAAGCTCTGCGACTGTGGGCCCTCGCCTGAGAGCATCACATCCATCTTCTGGCAGTGTATCTTCCAGGCGTTCAAAACTCTTGGACAGACAGACTCGGTTGAGTTCTCCTTCCACACGAGTGGTCTCTCCATGCAGACCAGGTGGCCAAGATTTTTCAACTTTGGGGAACCCCGGACATAGACCTCTTTGCAAGTCCGTGGAATGCCAAACTTCCCCAGTTCTGTTCCAGAACTCCGGCTCAGGGAGCTCAGGCCAAGGATGCTTTCCTCCTTCACTTGGGTCAAGACTTCCTGTATGCCTTTCCACCCATTCCCCTAATTCCCAAAACCCTCTTCAAGCTTCAGAGAGACAGAGGCCACATGATTCTCATAGCACCACATTGGCCACGGCAAGTGTGGTATCCTCTGCTTCTACATCTCTCTCAAGCTCCCTCCCTGGAGTTAGGGTCTGCTCCAGATCTCCTATCTCAGGAGAACGGAATGTTATGGCATCCCAATCCCCAGTCCCTGCATCTCAGGGCTTGGTTGCTGAAGGCCTAGATCTGCAAGATCTTCATCTTTCTCAGCAAGTGAAAGATGTTCTTTATGCTTCTAGGAAAACTTCCACTAGACGTTCTTATGTGTTTACTTTTTGGTGTTCAGAAAAGGGTCTTAACCCCCTTGCTATACCTCTAGAATCTTTACTGGAGTATCTCCTCCATTTGTCTAATGCAGGCCGTAAGACAAATTCAGTAAGAGTCCATTTGAGTGCTATTGCAGATTTTCTTAAACCTCTAAATGGACAGCCTATTTCCTCTCATCCTCTTATAGCAAGATTCATGAGAGGCCTCCTTCTAACTAAGCCTCCCATTAGACCACCTATGGTGGCATGGGACTTGAATCTGGTTCTTGGGCAGCTCATGAAGCCACCTTTCGAACCCTTAGCTACCATCTCCTTGAAATTCCTTTCTTGGAAGGTTATCTTTCTCATTGCAATCACATCAGCACGCCGCATTAGTGAATTGCAAGCACTAGTAGCTAATCCACCTTATATAAGGTTTCATCATGACAAGGTAGTCCTTAGGACTCATCCACACTTTATGCCTAAGGTGGTCTCGCCTTTTCACCTCAACCAGGAGGTCTACCTACCTGTCTTTTTTCCAGGACCTCATGCATCAAGTGCAGAGAGGAATCTTCATACCCTGGACTGTAAAAGAGCTCTAGCTTTTTATTTACAGAGGACACAGCAACATAGAACGTCTTCTCAGCTCTTTGTTGCTTTTGACCCTTCTCATTTGGGACTGCCAGTCTCCAAGAGAACACTATCCAACTTGATTGCTCAGTGTATTTCTTTCGCCTGTCAGAGTAAGAACCTTTCTCTGGAGGGCCATGTCACAGCTCACAATGTGAGAGCCATGGCAGCCTCAATGGCTCATCTGAACTCTGTGTCTATTGACGACACCTGTCGAGCAGCCACTTGGGCCTCAGTTCATACCTTCACAGCTCATTACTGCTTGGACAAGGACTCCCACCAGGATGCCTTGTTTGGTCAGGCTGTTCTCAAACTCCTGTTCCATACTTAATCAACTCCTACCCACCATCCCTGATAGGATGCCAGAGATCCATGGGGGGAAGTGGAGCCCTTCTCAGGGACACACAATTTCTGGGGTTTCTCCCTGGCACCCAAAGCTAGGGAGTCCCCATATGTGATGACTACATTCCTGCTTGTTCCTGGAGATAGCATAGTTGCTCACCTGTAACAGGTGATCTCCGGGAACAGCAGGAATTTAGTCTCACAACCCACCCACCTCCCCTAGGAGTTGTATCTCTCTATCTCTCTCTCTTTCTTTTCCCTCTCTCTCTCTTTGTCTCAGCTTTAAAACTCAACTGGAGAGAGGCAGTTGGGAAAGGGGGGAAGGCAGCACGCAGGCGCTGTGGGATGTTCCCAAAAGCTTTCTGATTGGATGCTGGGGAGCGTTCCCACACAGGCTCCGTCGGTACCGACGATACCCATATGTGAGGACTAAATTCCTGCTGTTCCCGGAGATCAGCTGTTACAGGTGAGTAACTATGCTTTCTCCGGGAACAAGCAGGAAGTCAGCTTTCACATATGGGTGATATCTGCATTGGTGGAGCCCAAACGGATTCACTCCCCAGCTTTCAAAGAAAGCATTTGGGAGTTAGACGGTGCATGCATGGTCATCTACCCACAAAAAGGTCCCATCTTACCTCCGTCTTCTTTTTTCCATGGAGCCCTGCAGATGTCTTGTCTGTCGTCCTTGGTAAAAGTTGATTTTTTTTCTAACCATTCTTCTACCGTTTTTGCTCTTTTTGCTGATTGGTTCCTGATCACCACCTTGCCATCCGAGTTCGCCCTCTCCTCGGTGTTGCATTTTTTTTTCGGGTCCTTTTTCAGTGCGTGGGTCTTTTCTCTTGCCCTCACTGACCGAGATGTCTGAGTTTGACTTTCCAGCTGCCATCTTCACTGCAATGTCTTCAATCAGTGGATTTAAGCAATGTGGCAAATTCCCCCATATCCCCCGGACTGCTGCAATTGCTGTATCAAGCGCCTCAGTGCGGATCATGACAACTCCACTTGCCTGCACTGTATGCAGTTGTCGATCAAAAGCTGTAGGAATCGTGAAAAACAGCGGGGGAAGCTTATTGGCTCGAAGAACTCTGCCACAGTACCGGCATATAGTCTGGAATCGCTGTCCTCAAAGACTGCATCCGACGACTCGGTGTCAAGCGCACATGCTCAATCTGAACCCCAAGGTGATGGAGCCTTGGTCATCCTCTGAAGATCCTCCCCCATGGACCCAAGATATCGTTGAAGTCTGATCCCAGACAGGGGGTAAAACCTCCAGTCTCCGGCCTTGGAGCCCTCAAACAAACGCCGAGGGCAAGGACCAGAAATGGCCCTTAAAGCTGCCCTGGCGGGAGGAGACTCCCACTGTGTCAGGGGATTGGGCTCGGTCCTCCGATGCTATCACTACTGATGATTCTCCTTCGAGGGAGCCAGCTTCGGGCTTGATGTCTTCGAGGCCCGAACCAGTTGCTGTGGAGCCTACTGGCATTGACGCCAAGATGGTGGCCTTGGAATACAGCCTGGCTGCTTTTCTCTAGGCACAGTGGGGCCCGATGCCTGGAGCCTCCTAGTTGTCTGTGCCGACATTGGGACCCTCTACTGCGAGGACCTCCCCAAAGGACGTCCAGCCAGTGCTGGAATGATTTGCTCACTTGGAGCCATGTTGGTTGGCCTCCTGCTCAAGGTGTGACTCACCCCCGAGCACCTTGAGGGCGGCTCGTCGGGTGCCCCTCTCTCCTCAGCGCTAGCGGCTCATCACCCTGATGACCGTCTATGCCTCTATCTCGTCCAGCTCCGAGTCAGGCTGGGAGACCAATGATGCGTCACCTGACACGATGTTACACAGGGATGTCCTCTCTGAACAGTCTTCCCCTCTGGAGTACTGGATGTCCCTGTCTGAGGTCCTTGCATTTTTTGAGCTTGACAGGGGGATGTCCAAGGCCCTGGCCTTCATGCGGTGCTGAAGGATGAGCCTCATGCTGAGGACGTGGAGACCCTCCAGTACGAGGTCCCTCCAAGGGAGGCTCTGACTGTACCAATTCCCCCCCATCCTGGAGCGCTTGCTGTTCAGGATATGAGAGAGTCCAGTGACACTGAGCCGTTGACTCGATTCCCAGTATGGAGTTGCTAAGAGCCCGAGCTTTCAGAAGACACAGCTGCCTCAGAACTCCATGGTGGTGAAGTCGGCCATGCATTGCATATAGAGTTAGAAGACTCACTTCTCTGTGCCCCCTGGCAGGGAGGCCCGCACCATGGACAGTTTTGGCAGAAAGTGCTACCAGGGATCAGTGCTCATGGCCCGCATCCAGGCTTAGAGCTGTACATGCGCATGGACCTGAGAGACCTGTCGAAGGAGCTTGCTGGGTTCTCAGCTGGGCTGGCAGGTGAACCTCTTAAGTGCTTTTGGACCCTCGTTGTCTCTGTCAAGGAATTCTCCAAATTCCAGACTAAAATGGTCTGTGATTGTTTAGAGTCCATGGCTGTGGTGGGGATTAGTGCCCACTGCCTGGCTTGGCTGCAGTCCTGTGACTTGGAGCAATGAGTACAGGACAAATTTGGCAATGTCCCTTGGGAGAGATCCTCTTCGGTAAACCCATGACTGACAAGGCAGCCGAGTTGGAGTCAGAGTTCATGACCAGGACTAGGCTGTCCTCGAAGACCGCTGACCCTTCCCACCAGAAGGCTTCAGGGAAAAAGCCCTTCCACCCGGTGAAAAAGGCTTATGGAAAATACCCCCAACCAGGGACCAGTTGTATGACCCCAGTAAACAACCCCAAACAGCACCCCACCAGCTTTTGACTTGGGCATGGCCCTTCCCTGCCCCCCCCCCCACCCGAGGACCAGGGCCCAAGGCACACGAGAGGACAACTGGTTCACTTCGCTTTCCTCTGGGTGGGCATCACTATCAATGCCTGGGTGCTGCAGGTGTTACAAGAAGGTTACTTTCTGTACTTCAACCAGACGCCTCCTCCCTTCTTCTCAGGGGAACTTCCCATGACCTCCCTGCACAGAGAGCTCCTGCGGAAGGAACTAGAGTGCCTGCTCAAGGATTGGGCAGTAGAACCAGACCCTCTGCCCCTCTGGGGCAAGGGGTTCTACTCCCAGTACTTCCTCATCCCAAAAAAGACAGGAGGCTTCTGACCCATCTTGCATCTGCGGGGCCTAAACCGCTTTCTGGTCAAGGAGAAGTTCAATATGTTATCCTAAGGAATATTGCTGCCCTACCTCCAGCAGGGAGATTTGCTATGCTCCTTTACTCATGTCCTGATCCATCCCTGGCACCATCAGTACCTCTGCTTCATCATCAGAGGCTGCCACTACCAGTACATGATGCTCTCCTTCGGCTTCTCCTCAGCCCCTCGGGTGTTCACGAAGTGTCTGAATGTAGTCGCCCGCTCACCTCTGCTTGCTTGGGAGTCTGTCTTCCCCTATCTGGATGACTGGCTTCTGAAGACCAGCTTGCCAGAGGAGGAATGTCACGCAACCCACCACACCATCAGGATGCTGCAACATCTGGGTTTCATGATCAGCTTCCCAAAGTTGCATCTGCTTCCGACCCAATGCCTGGAGTTCATAGGTGCCCTTCTGGACTCCGCCCAGGCCAGAGTCTTCCTCCCTCTGGAAAGAATGCAGCGTCTGTGACCCAAGAAAAAGAAGTACTGGGTCACTCATTGACGTCTGCCTATCTCTTGCTACGCCTATCGGGACACATGGCCTTGACAGTTCATGTAACCTCGCAGGCCCGTTTAAGGATGCAACAGGCCCAGTGGAGCCTCAGCCATCAATGGACTCATGTCACAGGCCAACTGGAGGATCGGGTCCAGATCACCCAGCCTCTGGTGACTTCTCTCACCTGGTGGCAGAGCCAACAGACTCTCATGGCCAGCCTACCCTTCCAGGCTCCACCAGTCCAACGTGTTCTGACAACGGATGCTTCCAAGCTCTACTGGGGAGCCCATTACAATGGTCTCCAGTCACAGGGTGCCTGCACTCGGGAGGAAAGTGCCCTCCAGATCAACCTCCTGGAACTTGGGTCTGTGACAAATGCCCTTCTTGTGTTCCAGGCCCACCTGGTGGGCCAGGTTATCCTCATTGAAATGGACAACCAAGTAGCAATGTTTGTACCTGGGAGTGGGTTTGTACCTTCTCTGTTGGGAGGCAGTCGCCTGTGGACCTTTGCTGCGGAGAAGGGCAGGATGCTTTGGGTGGTCTACCTACTGGGCTTGCAGATCGACTCAGAGCTTTAGCCCCATGAGTTGCACCTCAACCCAGAGGTCGCCATCTCCATCATTTGACCTCTTTGCCAGCTCTGAGAATGCACAGCTGCCGCGCTCCTGGAGGCAGAACCCGGAATGGGCGGCAGCGGACGCCTTCCTCCTGCCTTGGTCTGGCAGCCTGCTGTATGCATACTCGCCTACTCCCCTGGTTCCCAAGACCTTGCTCAAGGCTGAATCAGACAGGCCTCAGTATTTCTCATTGCTTCTCGGTGGCCCCGGCATCCATGGTTCCCTCTACTCCTGTAGCTATCGTGGGCACCCTAACCCTGACAGTGTGGTTGCTGAACGGTTAGTCCTAGCACACCTCTACCTCTCCCGTGACGTGGAGGATGTCCTACTGGCATCGCACAAGGACTCAACACAACGTGTGTATGCTTTCAAATGGTGTGTTTATTCTTGGTCTGCTGTACAGACAGGAATCTCAACCCTTTCTCTTCCTTGGCACAGGATGTCCTACAATATCTGCTGCACATCTCCTGGCTTGTCTGAAATCTAATTCCGTCAGGATGCACCGGTGCGCCCTGGCAACACATCGCCACTACATTGACAGCCAGCCCATCTCTATGCACCCACTTTTGGGCCTTTTTATGAAGGGGCTTCTCTTGCGGCCCCTGTCCACCCACCGCCGGTGGTGTGGGATCTGAACATTATCCTCTCAAAGCTGATGGCTCCCTTCTTTGAGCCGCTGGCTTTGTGCTATCTCAACTTCCTGTTGTGGAAAGTAATGTTCCTGGTAGCGCTAATTTCAGCCAGAATGGTCAGTGAGCTGCAGGCGCTAGTGGCTCATGCCCCCTACACCATGTTCCACAAAAACAGGGTCATTCTCCAGACTGAGCCGAAATTCCTGACTAAGGTTGTCCCCGCTTTTCATATCAACCAAGAGATGGTCCTTCCCACCTTCTTCCCCAGGCCTCACGCATCTCGAACGGAGGCCTCGCTACACACCCTGGATTGCAAAAAGGCATTGGCCTTCTACCTTAAGAGGACAGAGGTTCATTGCCGCTCGTCACAATTGTTCGTTTCCTCTATCAACAAGCTCAGGATTGCATTCTCTAAGTGTACCCTGTCTACCTGGTGGCAGAGTGCATCTCTTTTGCCTATGATTAGGCGGGACTCTCTGGCGCATCATATTACTGTGTACAGTGTGCATGCGCTATGGCGGCCTCTGTGGCCCACCTGCGCTCTGTCCCCCTGCAGGACATCTGCCGGGCCACCACCTGGTCTTCGGTCCATACCTTTGCAGCGCATTACTGCTTGGAGTACAGGATGGAGAACAAAACAAAGGATATTATAATGCCTCTGTATCGCTCCATGGTACGACCGCACCTTGAATATTGTGTGCAATTCTGGTCACCGTATCTTAAAAAGGACATAGCGTTATTAGAAAAAGTACAGAGAAGAGCCACCAAATTGGTGAAGGGGATGGAAGGCTACTCCTATGAAGAGAGGCTAAGAAGGTTAGGGCTCTTTAGCCTGGAGAAGAGACGGCTGAGGGGAGATATGATAGAGGTCTATAAATTAATGAATGGAGTGGAACGGATAAACGTGGATCAATTGTTTATGCTATCAGAGTATAGAAAGACTAGGGGACATGTAATGAAGCTACAGGGTAAACTATTTAAGACAAATAAGAGAAAATATTTTTTCACTCAACGTGTAATCAAACTCTGGAATCTGTTACCGGAGGATGTAGTAAGGGCTGTTAGTATAGCTGGGTTTAAAAAAGGTTTGGACAAGTTCCTGGAGGAAAGGTCCATAAACCACTATTAAAAAGGGACCCAGGATATCAATGCTTGACCCAGTACAAGCATTGTGGAACCTGTGTCTTTTGGGGATATTGCTAGGTACGTATAACCTAGATTGGCCACTGTTGGAAACAGGATACTGGGCTTGATGGACCTCGGTCTGACCCAGTATGGCATGTCTTATGTTCTTATGGAGGAGCGCTCACGGTGTGATAGCGTCTTCGGCCAGGCAGTACTTCCTGATCTCTTTGGGTAGTGCAACTCCTTCCGGCCCTTTGTATCCAGGTTACCAGAGAGGTGATTCCATCATTGATGTTGGGGCTACATCACTGGATGTCAAGCCATTCAGCGCTCCTTGGTGCCCTTCATGGCTCGCTTTTTGCATTGCCCATGGTTCCTACAGGTTTTTTGGTAGCCTGTAGCTTGGGAGCACCATTTGAGGGCAGACTTCATGCTTATTCCCCAGGGCAAGTGTAGTTGCTCACCTGTAACAGATGGTCTCCGGGGGCAGCAGGAATCAGTCCTCACAACTCCCCATGGAGTTGTGTTTTCTTTTTTATGCTTCATTAATAACTTAAGATAAGCTATGTCGTCATAATGAGGTAAGATGGCACCTTTTGGCGGGAAGGTGACTGTGCATGCGTGGTCTAACTCCCAAAGGCTTTCTTTGAAAGCTGGGGAGTGAATCCATGCAGGCTCTGTTGATGCTGACATCCACCCATATGTGAGGACTAATTCCTCCTATCCTCTGAGAACACCTGTTACAGGTGTGTAACTATGCTTTTCCTCTGGGTGTAGTGTCCTCCAGGCATCAGTAAGTTCTAATCCTTTTACCAGAAAGTTTATTCCCCATGCTTCATGGTTCTTCCCAGAAGTCATGGGCAACTTGTTATCTTTTCTAGGGTCTCCAACTACATTAAAGTCTCTTCCTGTTATCCTTTGATAATACCCATATTACATTATCATCCCTGAAAACTGGGCAAAAAACCGATAAACATAGTTTGGGCCATAAATATTCCATAACAAAATTTCTGTCCCAAACCGCGTTCCCAAAATAACCACATGTCAGCTTTCAGTATCTTGAATGACCTTATGAGGTATTAGTGGTATATGCTTGTGAATAAGAATGGCCACTCCCATTTATTTGGTAGTATAAGGTGCCCCTGCCACCCCCTCTAACCTATCCCATTACAATTTTTTTATGTTCTAGAGAAGTAAGATGTATTTCCTGAAGGAAACAAATCTCTCTTGGCTCTCTTTACGCTGGCAAATATTTTCCTTTTTTTATCACTTGGGAATTTGTCTCTGACATTCGGAATAGCCTATTGTACTTCTGCCAGCTTCCATCATTATACTTGTATTGCTAGCACTCATGTCCAAGCTAATGGACAAGCCCCATAGAGTCTTCCAGCATGGCGTTTGAGAATAGTTAGCCCTGCATGTTTTGAGTCTTCCTGTATAATTTCCCCCTTCTGTTCGTCTCCATGCCTCTAGATGCTCACATCCTCCAAGCACACCAATACATATACTCGGGGCCAGCACTGCTATTAAGCTAACTAAGCGGTCGCATAGAGCGCTGGCTCCCATTGCCGCCACAAACAACCCCATGGCGCTTCCTCCATCCCAATGGCTAGTGGGTTCAAAAAGTGTGATTGGTGCACAAAGAACATGTCTCTAACTGATACACACGACTGCTGCCTCCGGTGTCTAGGTGCCAACCATGACCCAGAGGTTTGCGCTCTGTGCTAAAAGATGTCCACCAAGGCCATCCAAAGTTGTCGGCAGAAGCAAAATGACATCTTCACAGGTCAGATTCTGCCCTGGTGTTCCTGGTAGCCTTGTGCACGGATCCTCAGAGTCACATAAAGCCCCAGTTGCACCCGATCGGGTCCACGAACACTGACAATGGTTCTCTGGAATGTGAATGAAAGAAGAAGAAATCCTTGAGAGCCTCATCCTGGGAATTGGGGGACACGGCAAGTCCCGTGCCAGGTCCCACAATCCCCGGAGGAATCGGAGCAGCCGGCAAAGGTGCCCAGAACAGATGCCGGGGCCTCTGGTGATGGATCAGGGACCCCCGAGGCCTGTCCCATCGAAGACTCCCTCTCCTCACTGACGCTGGACCCGTCACTCCGGTGTCTGCATCGAAGGCTGCAATTCCTGAGTGGGAAGCCAGGATGATGGCATTGGAGTGCAGTGTCACTGCCTTCCTTGCCTCACAGCAAGTGTCAATGCTTGGCCCCGCCAGTGCTCGTGCAGGGACCTCGATATCGAGGACTCCCCAGGCTGCCGAAACAATCCTCGAGAGCCTTGAGCTGATCCTCCCCAGCAAGTGCTTGTGGCTCTGGCCAAGCAGCTGCCATGGGTCACCAAAGACCTGACCTGAGCCCGACGCCTCAGGAGCTTTTAGGCCTTGAGTCCTTGACAGACTACTTGGACGGGGAGTCCAAGAACAAGGCTTCCCTGGAGATGGGTAAGCACCGCAATTTCCCCTCTGATCTCTCTCCCCTGGCGTCATGATGCTGGTCCCCACCTGAGGAAACATCATTCCTCGAGGTGGTTCGGGACATGGCGAAAGCCTTGTCTCTCACCACAGAGTCGGAGGAGGACCCTCGCATGGAGGAGCTGGAAATCCTCCAGTATGAGGCTCCATCTAAGGAGGCCATGATGATCTTTGTCCTCGCCATCCTTGCAAATACTTAGCTGATGCCTCGATACCATGTTACCCAGTCCAGTGGGACCCTGGCTTTAAGAAGGTGCAACTCCCTCACACTTATAAGGTGGTAGAGTTGATCATGCGCCAGCAGAAAAGCCCAAAGACTGACTTCTGAGTCCCTCACCCTCGACACCCATGGACATAGGTGCTACCAGAACTCTATGCTGGGCTGCCAAATCCAAGCCTTCCAGCTGTATATCGGCATTGTAAACCGCTCTATTGCTTCGGCCTGAGCGTTATATCAGATGTAATAAACCATAAACCATGTATTTCTGAGACCTAGGGAAAGAACTTGCAGGTTTCTTGGCGGGACTCAGCGGAGATCACTCCATTGATTCCAAACCCTCACAAAGTGTGTTGGGGAGTGCTCAAAGTACATATCTCAAGCTGCCTATGACTGCTTGGAGTCCAACATGAGGGTGGCTGCTGCAGGCATCAACCTTGAGCAGTGGGTCCAGGAGAAACTCCTTAATGTCCTCTGCCTTGGTGAAAACCTCTTTGACAAACTGATGGAGGATAAGGTGGCAGAGATTGAGACCAAGTTCATCATGAGGACTCTGCTCTCCAGGAAGTCCTCCACCCTTCCCAAGAAGAAACAGGGAAGAGGCCCCCTTTCTACAGGAAAGGCCAGCCTTAACAAAGCTACCCTTAATACCAGGCCCCCCAGACCCCACAGCAGGGTCACAAGGGTAAAGGAGTAGGCCAAGGCCAATGTAAGCCTAAGCCCAAAACTCTGGCTCCTGTCCAGGCTGGGTCAGGGATTTGACTCTCTGAGCATAGCCTCTCCTCTCAGGGGGGAGCAGCTGCCGACACGGGGCCGTCTGATCCACTTTGCCCATCTGTGGCCAGCCATAACCACCGATACCTGGGCCCTTCAAGTGGTCAGAGAAGGCTACCTCCTTCACTTGAACTGGACGCCTCCCCCTTCCTTTCCAGGAGAGCCCCCTCGGATTCCCCTGCACCAGGCCCTGTAACTGCAGGAACTCACAGACCTCTTCAGGGACAGAGCCGTGGAACCAGTACCTCTCCAACGCAAGGGCAAAGGTTCTACTCCCATTACTTTCTGGTCCCAAAAAGAACAGGGGGCCTATGGACAATTTTGGACTTGCAAAACCTGAACAAGTTCCTGGTGCGGGAGAAGTTCAAGATGCTCTCCCTTGGAAATTGCTGCCCTACGTCCAGCAGGGAGATTGGCTATGCTCCTTGGACCTAAAGGATGCTTACACTCGCATCTTTATTCATCCCAGTCACAGAGAGTACTTGAGGTTCATGGTTGGGGGCAACCACTACCAGTACAAGGTGCTCCCCTTCGGCCTAGCCTCTGCACCAAGAGTCTTCACCAAGTGCCTGGTAGTGGTGGCTGTCTACCTCCGTCTCCAAGGGGCCTTCATCTTCCCATACCTGGACGACTGGCTCGTGAAAGGGGACATGGCCACCTAGGTGCAACAGGTCATGGCTTGCACCGTCAAGGTCTGGCAGCATTTGGGGTTCATGATAAATCACCCTAAATCTCACTTCACTCCGATCAGGATTTGGAGTTTATAGGAGCTCATCTGGACACTCTCCAGGTCAGGGCCTTCCTTCCCCTGGACAGGGCGGATCACCTCAGGGCCCTGGCCACCGAGGTGCAACACAGTCACGCAGTGGCAAAGATCATGCTCTGCCTACTTTGCCACATGGCATCCACAGTCCATGTGGTTCTCAATGCCCACCTCCACATGCGGGCATCTCTTTGGTGTTTCTGCTCACAGTGGACACAAGCCACTGGCAGGTTCTGGGACAGGGTCTGTGTCCCATCAACTAGCAGAGTTGCTCAACTGGTGGCAGGGCACACAGCACCTGCGGAAGGGCATGCTCTTCCAGCCCCCAAACCCCCAGAGAGTCCTCACCACGGACGTATCCCTACTGGACTTGGGGCACCCACTGCGAGGAATTCAGCTTATCCCTAAGCTGGTGGCAAAACCCACGCAACTTCCCGCAAGGATTGCCCTTTCGGGCCCCGCAGCACGATGTGGTGCTGACGACAGACGCCTCCCTGTTAGGGTAGGGAGCCCATTGCGGACCACTCTGCATGCAGGGGCAGTGGTCACCCGAGGAGTCTCAGCAGCAGATAAACCTGCTCAAACTCCGGGCCATTCGGTTGGCCCTGAGGGCCTTCGAGGAACACCTCTGCAGGAAGTCGGTCCTAGTGCAGACCAACAACCGTGTAGCGATGTTCTACATCAAGAAGGAGGGAGGCACAGAATCACGCTCCCTCTGCCGGAAAGCAGTCCTCATCTGTTCTTTCGTTGCCCGATGAAGGATGTCCCAGGTCAGGAGAATGGGCTGGCGGATAGACTAAACATAATCCTTTGCCCCCATGAATGGCGACTGGATCCCAGACTGTCTGTTTCTCCGCTGGGGGACTCTGGCAATAGACCTCTTTGCCAGTCCCCAGAACACGCAGCTCCTCTGCTTTAGTGGGCTGGTGCCGCACCCGAGCAGGGAGGGCCCCGATGCATTTCTCCTGGACTAGTCCTCCAGTCTCCTCTATGCATTCCCGCTTTTCCCCCTCATTGCGTGGACTCTGTTCAAGGCTCAGCAGGGTGGGGCATCGTTGATTCTCGTGTCCCCCTCGTGGCCTCGGCAGCCTTGGTTCCCACTCCTGCTCCGGCTGTCGACGGAGCCTCTGGTTCCCCTGGGCTCTGCCAGGGATCTGCTAACGCAGGAGGAGGGTCGGGTGCTGCACCCGAACCTAACCTCCCTATCCCTCATGGCCTGGCAACTGAATGGGTCTCCTTAGCCTCTCTGGCCCTTCTTGAGGAGGATGAGGAAGTCCTCCTCGCCTCAAGGAAGGACTCCACTAGGCGAGCTTATGCCTTTAAGTGGAAATGCTTCTCCGTCTGGTGCTCAGAATGCCAGATCAACCCCTTCTCGTGTCCTGTTCAGTGGGTTCTCCAGTACCACCTCCACCTCTCCAGGGAAGGGCTGAATTCGAACTCTGTCAGAGTTCATTTGAGCGTCATCTTGGCTAATCATCTTCCTATCTAGGGAAAACCCCTCTTGGGGCAACCGTTAGTCTCCCGCTTCATGTGGGGTCTTCTGCTATCCAAGCCGCCCATCCGTCCTCCCCCGGCGGAATGGGTCTTAAATGTGGTTCTCAAGCAGCTCACTCGTCCACCCTTCGAGCCGATGGCAACGTGTTCACTCCGGCACCTGTCCTGGAAGGTGGCCTTCCTGGTGGCGCTGACCTCGTCCCGCTGAGTCAGTGAGCTCCATGCTCTTATGGCTGGCGCCCCTTAGACCAGGTTCTATCAGAACAGGGTGGTCCTCCGTACCCACCTTAAGTTTTTACCTAAGTGGTTTCGGACTTCCATCTCAACTTAGAGATGGTGCTGCTGACTTTCTTCCCAAGGCCCCACGCTGACCAGGCGTCAACGGCTCTCCACGCCCTTGACTGCAAACGGGCCCTCGCCTTTTATTTGCAGTGTACCCAGACCCATCGCAAGTCTGATAGGCTTTTCTTAACCTACGATCCCAATAGACCGGGGCAAGCAATCACCAAACGCACCCTCTCGGTTTGGGTGGCGGACTGCATCGCTTTCGCCCATGCGAAGGCGGGCATCCCTCTGGATCGTCGAGTCACCGCACATGGGGTCCGAGCCAAAGCGGCCTTGGTGCGCTCCGTGTCCCTGATGGACATCTGCTGGGTGGCGACCTGGTCTTGCACAAACACCTTCGCTGCCCATTACTTCCTGGAGAGGGAGTCCCGCCGGGATAGTGCTTTCGGCCAGGCTGTACTCCGTAACCTGTTCGGGGTATAAGCAACTCCTGCCCTCTGACCCTTCTTCATGGCTACCGAGGGCTTTGCCCCAAGGACCCAGGCTCCTTCGGGCTTCTGCTTATGGTCTCGCAGAGGTGTTTTTTGGTTACAGGTTCGGTTGCCTGTAGCTAGGGAGTCTCTTAAGTGAGGACTGACTTCCTGCTTGTTCCTGGAGAAAGCGTAGTTACTCACCTATAACAGGTGTTCTCCATGAGTGTGGGATGCTGTCAAAAGCTTTCTTATAATCAATCCATGCAATATTGAGCTTTCTGTTTTTCTTAGCGCTGGCCATGATTGCCTTATTCAACATTAACTGGTCTTCAGTGCCATATGCTTATCTCTTGTTGCCCTTTTGCTTTATTGCCATGATGTTATTGGACTCGATATGAGCATGTATTCTGTCTGCATCTATTGCAGTGAACAGCTTATAGATTGTAGGTAGACAAGTTATTGGTCTATAATTTGGGAGTGTTGCTTGGGTCTCCTTTTGGAAGGAGAAATGTTTTTCCTGTAGTAAGCCATTGTGGTGTTAAGTCTGGCTGCATAAGCAATTGATTTTAGCAATTCACCAGGTCTGGGTGGAGTGATATTAACTGTTTGAGCCAAAAGTTGATTATTCCATCTGGGCCAGGGCTCTTCCAGTTTGGGGCTCACTTTAACCTGCTTGTCAGCTCTTTTGTTATTATAGTCCATTCGATAGGTGTGATATTTGCTTTTTTAAATGCTCCTGTATCTAGGGTAACCATTCTGCTTCTTGATTGTGCTTTATAGGGTCCTCGGATAGTTTTCTTCTGAAGCTTTCTATTTTGGCTTTGGTTGGTGGTGCTTTTAGTATCTTAATGCACTTTCCCAATTCTCAGTAAAATTGTTTTGGGTTCTCATATCTTTTTGGTTTACTTCATTTCTTTGCAGTTTTTGTGCTTCTGCTGCTATTTTCAATTCATTGTTGGTTAATGCAGCATGCTTCAGCTTAATATCTTGGATCTTCCTTAATATCTCTGATCTTAATCCTTTTAGATACCTGTCTATCAGGGATACCTCCGCACGCAATGACTTTATTTTCCCTCAATGTGCTTTTTCAAAGGAGGAACTGTTTTCTTATCCTTCTGGCCCTTCATTTTAGCTGGCAATTTTCTTGCAGAAATAATTTTAGCTGCACAATACTGTATTCGATTTATTTTAGTGATGTCAATAAATGGTCCTTTTATACTGGATATGGCCTTGTTCATCTTTCTAATCATACTTTTAACCTTGGGTGTTAAATTTAACTTGGGTAATCTTTCTCTTGCCTGAAACCCAGCATATTCATCTTTTTCCATATGGACTAGGAATTCAGTCTTGAATTCCTCCACCTCTGTATCTTTCTTCTCCCTTTCTTCCTCCTGTTGATTGGTTGATCTGTCCTGTAGTTACCTCACTTTCTTGCAGTTCCAGATCTCCAAGCTCCATCTCTCCCTCTGGTGGGAGGCAGGCTGTGGCTTTTCTACCAGTATGCCATTTACTTTGTGGTGCCAAAAAAGGACTATTTTTTTAGCCTGTCCTTGACATCAATGGAGTCTACTCTCACCTGCATACCCTATGCTTCTGTATGGAGACCCTACGGTCATTGATCCAGGCAGTATGCCTGGGGCATTCCTTGTGTGTCTGGATTTAGCTGAAGCTTATTTCCACATCCCAATCCAAGAGAATCGACGGCATTTTCTCTGTTTCACCATGCTTGGCTCTCATTTTCAGTATGCCACGCTTCCCTTTGGCCTCTCAAAAGACATATTGGTGGTAGCCCCAGGGACGAGTGGGATCAGCCTTTTGGGCTATCTGGGGTTAGCGTTCTGTTCAAAGCTATGCTTAAGAACACAACCACCCCAGTTGAGGGAGATGCTGCACACAAGAAGTCTGTTTTAGAAGGTCGAGGTGCTTCTTAAGAATGCCTTTACTGTTGCCACCATAGGTTCTCAGGCAGTGCTGTGTACACACCCAGAGACTAGTTCTTTGATGGATCCATCCTTTACTGGTAAGCCCCTGTGTCTCCACCATATGGCTGTGGCTTCTGGCTTCCAAGTTGCAGATTTGATCCCTGGTACGCATGACATTGCTGTGCTTGCTTAAGTCAAATTATCATCTAGCCCATTCTCCTTTCTGGAAACTAGAAGGTTTGCTGTGGACTGCCTAGTGGTTGCTGCTGTTTAAAACTGGTTTAGAGTCTTTTCCAAGTCCATGGCAGTGGTGGTAGTGGCCATTTAGCAGTGCTAGCACTGCACTTAGCGGATGCTGGCTCCAAACTACAGCTGATCAGATTCCGTAAAGGGCTACTTTCCGTTTTGGAGGGGAGCTCACCCACAGAGAATCCTGTTAAATAGGCATAGACATGTAAAGGATTCCTCTTGTAAGACAGTGTGTAGCGTCTAGAGATGACCTTTGACTACATTGAGTTCTTTGGACCTCAGTTGCAGTGGAGGTAGTCTTTTTAGAGCTTTTGACATGCCCTTCTCCACCATGGCTTCATTGAGAGCCTATTATTTCCCCTCCCTCTCCCCCCCCCCCAATAAGTTTGTGGTGCCTTCCAGAGTGCTGCTGGTTGGGACTGTAATTCAAGCAGTTTCTTTCTGTGAAGTCCTGATCACATTAGACAAGTAGGCCTTCCGGGTTCTCATTCAAGATTGGAGATGTATTGGCTCCTTCTACAAGTTACCTGCCTTCTATCCCTAAAGTCTCTGGTTTAAGCTAGCCTGAGAATTATGATTTACATTATTTGAATTATAGCAGTGCTTATCTCGTAGAATCTCCTTGCGGCTTTCCGTTCAGGTTGGTGACGTTTGAGGAAAGTCTTCTGTGCCAGGGTCGTTATTCCAGATACATAGGTGCTTAGGAAGAGAGGCTTTGCTCCAGCATACTTTGGACCTGGATCAGTACAAAGAGTAATAAGGAAAAGAAGGGGGTCCCAAGACAGAGCCCTGAGGTACACCAAATGGAAGGGGGGGGGGTGATAGCAGTGGAGAAGGATTCACCAGAAATGTACACTGAAATTACAGTGCAAGAGATAAGAAGAAAACCAGGACAAGACAGAACAGAGCTCTTAAATCCAAGCGAGAATAGGGTATTGAGGAGAAGGTGGTGATTAACTTTGTCAATCAGCAGAAAAACCAGGAAGCACGAAGATCGAGTAGAGGCCCTTGGATTTGGCCAGGAACAGATTACTGAAGACTTTAGCAAGGGCTGTTCTGTAGAATGCAGAGGATGAAAGCCAGATTATAGTGGATCCAGAATAATTTAAGAGGAAAGAAAGTCCAAAGGAGAATCGCACATTCAAGTAGCTTGGATGCAAAGGGAAGGTGGGAGATGGTCCAGTAATTGGAAGGACAAGTAAGGTCTAGTGAAAGTTTCTTTGACCCTGGAGAGGTTCAGTCCTCTCTTAGTGGGCAAAATGAGCTGAGTGTTCTTGGACACTGCCCCAAGAGTGCTACCTTCCCCCTTTCTTCTGGACCTATCTGTTCTGTGTTCTTAGAGAAGGATCTTTAGAAGGACATTTCACTACATCTGCAGGACATGCAGAGGGTATTACTCAAATACATGGCAGTTACTGGGTCCTTCCACTGGTTGTGTCTTCTGTCCTCCTCAGCTGTTAACGAAGAAAGGATTGGTAGAGGTTCAATTCTCTATTGTCCATTGTTTTAAGGAGGCCATTTGGTCTCTACATTCTGGCTGGGAAGCAGAGGTGGTCAGAGCTCGCTCCATTGAGTGCAGGCCTTTTGGGCAGAATCCATGTAGGTGTCTCCAGAGCACCTGGCGGTGGCGGCTTCCTGGTCCTTGTTTTTAATGCCTTTGTGAAACCCTACAGGTTGCTCTTGGGGCTTTGTACAGATGGTATCTTTTGGCAGAGTAGCCTGTCCTGAGCATCATCTTGGGTTCTGACTGCTTGGGTAAGTCCCACTCATCTGGACAGGTCTAGCAGGATGATAAGGAAGGATACATTTTAAATACCTGATAGTTTACTTTCCTTGAATCCTGCTACACCATTCCAGGTCATGCTGTAGAAGACTCTCTTCTGCATGTTTGGGGTCCAGCTCCCATAAAATGCTTAGTCAGGCCTGTAGTCTGACATCAATTTCATTGTGGTAAGAGCCAAATACTTACTCATGGTATTTGTTGCAAAGTTGTTTGTGGTTAATAATGTTTTCTGAGATTTTCAGTTTTGCTTACTGCTTTGTAAGTTTCCTAATGCTTTTCTCATTGCTGCACCAGAGGATATATCAAGCTATGACATCAATGAAAGTTGCTCAAGTTTGCCTCCACCTGCTGGCAAGGGAGCATAACCCACTCATCTGGACGGGTCTAACTAGTTTCAAGGAGAGTAAATTATCAGATATGTAAAATTTATTCTCTGTTCTCCATTCCTTTCCTTATAATTCCTAGCATTCTATTAGCTATCTTGGATACCATTGCACACTGAGCAGAGGATTTCAACATATTATCCATGATGATGCTTTTCTTGGGTAGTGACTCCTAATGTTGGAACCTTGCATTATGTAGCTGTAGTTTGGCTTGTTTTTCCATAAATGCATAACTGAATTTGTCCACGTTCAATTTAATTTGCCATTCGGATGCCCAGTCTCCCAGTTTCTAAAAAAATCCTCTTGCAATTTTTCAGAATCTTTTTGTGATTTAAGATCACATTATTTGATCCCATTTCCAGGTCGTTTATAAATATGTTAAAAAGTAGTGGATCCAGCATAGATCCCTGAGGGTACTCTACAATTTACATTTCTTCATTGTGAAAAATTGACTGTTCATCCCTACGCTTTTTATTTTCTATCTTTAACTGATATAATCTAGATACACTATGATCTTGCTCACTTTTATCAACCTGTTTATTCACACCTTCAAAAAATGTAGCAGATTGGTGAGGCATAATCCTTCCTTGGCCGAATCCATGTTGGCTTTGTCCCAATAAACTAGACGGACTGTTTTCGGTAATTTTGTTCTTTAGCATCGGCCTTCGAGGATAGGTTCTGTTGTGGTTCAATTCTTACTTAACAAATTGTACATTCGAGGTTTCATTTGACCATTTACAGTCCTACCCTCAACACTTGCATTGTGGGGTGCCACAGGGTTCTATCCTGTCTCCTATGCTCTTCAAGATTTTTCTTGGTCCTCTGGCCTCCCTTATTCAGTCTACCAGGATTTCTACATATTTTTGCGCAGATTATATTCTCCTCATCACTCACCTGGACAGTTCCCATCTGGAGATCTCAGCAATCAACGATTGCCTAGAAAAAGTGTCAACATGGCTTCATGAAAACGCATTGAGGCTAAACCTGCAGAGAACAGCTGCCACTTGGTTAACAGGATCATCTACAACTCCTAATACTGCTCCTCTTCTTGGCAGTGATCCCATTTCACTTTCTTCTTTCTTAAAATATTTAGGTGTCCTCATTGACTCGGAACT
The DNA here is from genome assembly GCA_033557465.1 of Ichthyophis bannanicus. Lineage (NCBI taxonomy): Eukaryota > Metazoa > Chordata > Amphibia > Gymnophiona > Ichthyophiidae > Ichthyophis > Ichthyophis bannanicus. The sequence continues at coordinate 143,519,663 of CM066041.1, forward strand.
TTCTTTTACTAGTCAGTTAATCGGTTAACCAGATCTGCCTTTGCTGCTCTGCGCTGTGCTAGAGCTTTGCTCCTTCTTTTGGATTTAACGGCTCTGGGTTATTGTAATGCAATTTATTCTGGGCTTCGTACATTCCAATTTAAGAAACTCCAAACAATTCAGAACACAGATTTCTGAATCCTCTCCAATGCACTGAAATTTGACCATACTACCCCTTTATTCGTTCAAGATCATTGGCTTCCAATCTCTTTCCAAATCCATTTTAAAATCCTTACTTTGGTCCATTGCGCTTTGCATATTCAAGTTCTGGAATATCTGTCAATTCTTCTTACCCCTTACACTCCCTCTTGTTTTCTTTGCTTCCTCCACGGAAATTGTTTAGTTATCCCTTCTCCGTCCAGAGCTAGACTTGAGTCTGCAAGAAGCTTTGCTTTCTTCTGTGTGGCTCCCTCTTTCTGGAATAGTCTCCCACTGCCTATTTGATTGGAGAGTAACTATAATAAATTTAAGACCCTTCTGAAAACACACCTTTTCGGGCAGACTTTTGTTGAAGCCTAGGCATGATCAATGGACATATGCATACAGTGCTTGAGCTCTGTACCATATCTACCCTATCCCCTTTTAGTTTCTTGTAGTACTTTTCTATACCTGTTGTAATTCTTTTCCTTACTTGATTGTATAGTTAATTTAAATTTAGATTTTTTTTTCAATTTCCTTTGATTAGTTCAAACTTTGTAAACCACTGTGTATGGTTATTACCAAAGGGTGGTATATCAAATATAATAAATGATAATGGTTTCAACCATTTTGCTTGGCACTGATATGAGGCTCGCTGGTCTGTAGTTTTTTTGGATCACCCATGGAACCTTAAAAAAAAAATTGCGTTACGTTGGTCACACTTCCATTTTCGGGTCCTATAAACCATTTTAATGATAGTTTACTAATTACTAATAGTGGGTCTACAATTTCATTTTTGAGTTCTTTCCACACGCTGGGATGTATACCATCTTGTCCAGGCGATTTGTTATTCTATAGTTTGTAAAATTGCCCTATTACATCTTCCAGGCTCCGAGATTTGTTTGTTATTCTAAATCATCTTTTACCTATCTTTTCTGGTATGAGTAATCTCCAGAAACAAGCAGGAATGTAGTCTTCACATATGGGTATCATTGGTACAGCCAAACCCCCAGAAGATTCTTTCGACAGATGCCTCCCTGCAGGCCTGGGGTGCCCATTGCAAAGAGCTGCGCACGCAGGGCGTCTGGTCTCTCATGAAAAGCTAGCAGCAGATCAACCTGCTGGAACTAAGAGCCATCTTTCTGGAACTCATGGCTTTCCAACATCACCTGCAGCACCAGTCTGTGCTAGTCGAGACAGACAACTAGGTTGCGATGTTCTTACTGAACAAGCAAGGGGGCACAAAGTCTCAACGCATCTGCCAGGAGGCTGTGGCCCTCTGCTCATACGCGATCAGGCAAAACATGCTCCTCAGAGCAGTCTACCTTCCGGGCCAGGACAATGCTCTCACAGACAGACAAGCTAAGCAGGGTCCTCCAGACGCATGAGTGGCGCCTAGACCCCAAGGTGGTGTGGCAGCTGTTCTGACTGTCGGGAACCTCAAGTCTGGACCTCTTTGCCAGTCCAACCAATGCTCAGTTACCCCGCTTCTGCTGTCCCTAACGTCACCCGGGCCTGGTAGCGGCAGACGCCTTCCTCATCTCGTGTTCGGAGGACCTGGTATATGCCTTCTCTCCCATGCTGCTCATCAGACGGACCCTCTTCAGGGTCCAGCAGGACAGGGCTTCCATGATCCTGATGGCCACACGGTGGCCCAGACAATCCTGGTTCCCTCTGTTGCTCTGCCTCTCGACGGAGCTCCCTGTCCCTCTGGGGAGTTCCCCAGGACTCCTGACCCAGGAGGAGGGCTTGATCCTCCACCCCAACCTGGGATCCCTATCGTTTACAGCATGGTGGCTGAATGAGTCACCCTAGTGCTCTTCAACCTCCCTATAGAGGTGGAGGAAGTCCTCTTGGCCTCTCATAAAAACTCTGAGACATGCTTATGCCTTCAAGTGGCGCAGGTTTTTGGTCTTGTGCACAGAGCAATGGCTTGACCCGTGCTCTTGTCAGGTATACACAGTGCTACAATACTTGCTTCACCTCTCACAGGCCAGACTTGCCCAATTCCATTCGAGTATACCTCAGAGCGCTCTCCACACATCATCAGTCCTTAGAGGGCAAGCCACTTTCTCTCCAGCCCCTCATCACCCACTTCATGTGGGGCTTGCTGCTTTCTAAGCCTCCCATCCGGCCATCCCCAGCAGAATGGGATCTTAATGTGGTTTTGATGTAGTTTACCAAGCTGCCTTTCGAACCCTTGGCTACCTGCCATCTGTAGTATCTATCTTGGAAAGTTGTCTTTCTGGTGGCTCTCACCTCTGCCTGCAGAGTCAGTGAGCTTTAAGCCTTGGTGGCTAAGCCACCCTATACCAGGTTCTACAAGAATAGGGTCGTGCTTCGCACCCACCCTAAATTCCTTCCGAAGGTGGTGTCCACCTTCCACCTCAACCAAGAGGTGGTGCTCCCCACCTTCTTTTCACGGCCCCATGCTGACAAGGTGCAGCCATTCTGCATCCTCTGGATTGTAAAAGGGCCCTATCTTTCTACTTACAGCGTACTCAGCCTCACAACTTTTTGTTTCTTATGACCCTTGTTGTCACTAAGTGCACCCTGTCCATCTGGGTGGTGGACTGCATTGCCTTCGCCCATGACTGGGCTGGGCTGCCATTGGCGCGCCAAGTCATGGCACACGTCGTCAGATCTATGGCAACTTCTGTTGCGGGCTTACGCCCCGTCCCCTTGGCGGACATCTGCAGGGTCGCCACCTGCTCTTCTGTTTACACTTTGCAGCTCGCTGTTGACTGGAGAGGGAGTCCTGACAGGACAGTGCCTTCAGCCAGGCCATACTCCATGATCTGTTTGGGTTTTAGGCAACTCCTGCCCTCCGTCCCTTTTTATTCAAGCTAACGGAGCCGTGATCCCTCCTGGACACCGGGGTCCTCAGTCTGTCCTCAGATTCACTTGCGACTGGTCATGGCTGGGCCGTGTTTTTTTTCTACAGGTTCTCAGTAGCTTGTAACTAAGGTGTCCCATATGTGAGGACTGACTTCCTGCTTGTTCCTGGAAAAATCATAGTTAGTTGCCTGTAACAGGTGTTCTCCAGGGACAGCAGGAATCAGTCCTCACAACCCTCCCTCCTCCTCTTGGAGTTGCTGTACATTTTTTAGCCTCCTTCTTTGTCGGCTCTAGCTATGTCATCTGACTGACCAAGATGGCACCCTTGGGTGGGGAGTGGACCACACGTGTGGTGGCATCTCCGAAAGGCTTTCTTTGAAAGCTGGGGAGATGCTTCTGTGAGAGCTCCATCGGCGTCACCCATATGGGAGGATTGATTCCTGCTGTCCCTAGAGAACACCTGTTACAGGTGAGTAACTACGCCTTATTCCCCCCTCCCCTTTTTTAGTTGCACATGCTGCTCTTGTGCACCCTGAATGTACAACATGTGTAATAAGAGATTTATGAGTCATAAGTGAAAAGACCATTTGTTTGGAGACACTTCCAATTTATATTAGATGTCTTATCTTTCTGTATTTTTCTGTGGTCAGCTTACTTATGAAAAAAACGATCTATTCTGTTCTGGTTACAATGTAAACCGCTTTGACTGAAATGATAAAGTGGTATAAAAAATCCTGTTAAATAAAATAAATCCTGGCCACTTCACATCAAGCAGCCATAATGCAATATAACAGCAGGCTTCTGGTCAATTTGTTGATAGGGACCAGAACATATAAAAGTAGGAGTTAGCCTTATAGTTAGAGCACTGGCTTAGTATTCAAGACACCAGGGTTCAATTCCCATTAGCACTCTTTGTGGCCTTAGGCAAATCACTTAAGCCTGGCAGTCTACTTCTGATCACTCTGCCAAGAAAATCTAGGAGCTGCTGGGTCATCAGGAGTCAGCAATGACTCAAAGGCATAATTGTGTATAGATGACTCATCTGGAAGTACAGATCTTGTAATGTGTGGCATAAAAATATCCACATATCTTCAAAACTTATAATTGGGCATCCTTACCAAATATGTAACATATCGCCCGTGTGTTGACAGTTCTGCCAGAATAAGTACAAATGTGATGGATTCAACTTATGTAGCTTAGCTGGGGTACAATACCCCTGCAATAAGACTATAACCATTCGTTTGCAGTGGTATTTGCAGAATTGAAATTTTTGTTATATTTGCCACTACAGTCCTCTAAATCTAAAGTGTGTCCCAATGCCTTTTTCCATTTTAGCACATATGAAAATTTACCAGCAGGTTGCAAGACTGCATTTTTTTTTGTTTGACACTTTTTTTTCTTCCCTCTGCCCATCAAAAACTGCTCAAAGGGGGTGATAGCGCTTTCCGTGCGCTCTATTGAGTATATTCAACTTAGAGTATGTATCGGATTTGTAGGTATGCATAAAATCTTTCCAATCAAAACTAAAAAGATCCCTCAACGCAAAAGAAAGAAGGGTCCTCTCATTTTCAAAAATTGAAGCAAACGAGAGAGCCCTGTCCACTTCCAATTTCTTAAGATACTTGTTGATATGCCAGAGCCAAGCTGCTATGCACGGCTTATATTCTTAGCTAAATAAAGGGTCTTCACTCCAAAGGTTTCTTGCAATCCTAGTCCAGATTTCAAGCAGATATGTAATAAAGGGATCACTAAATTTAGACCTATCCATTATCATACAAATTATTTGTATTATTTTGGATTGCCTCGAATCTCCAGGAAGAAGCAGGAATGTAGTCTTCACATATGGGTGATGTTGGCACCGATGGAACCCACACGGGAATGCTCCTCAGCGTCCTATAGGAAAGCCTTTGGAAGCATCCCACTGTGCCTGCAAAGCTGCCTTCCCGCCTTTCCAACTCTCCCTCCTTAGTTTTTTGTTTTCCACAGAGCCGACAGGGAGTAATTCCTGTCACCGCAGAAAATTTAATTATTTTTAGGTCGTGTCTGCCTTCCCTTCGACACTGGCACCGGCATCGTCTGTGTTTCTTCTGTTTTCTGTTTCTATTTCTTTCTTTAAAAAAAAAAACACTTCTGTTTTTTCACTGAGGGTACCTTGCCCTCCAGGTGCATTTAGGCCCCCTTTTCCTTTAAGATGGATAAACCAGCTAGTGGTTTCAAAAAGTGTTCCAAATGTAGCAGTAATTTCTCCAGGACCAAGCAGGAAGTCAGTCCTCACTTATGGGTGACGTCGGCGCCGACGGAGCCCTTGCGGAGCAATTTTCCCCAGCTTTCAAAGAAAGCCTTTGGGAATTGCAGCGCGCATGCGCGGTCCTCTTCCCGCCCAAGGGTGCCATCTTAGCCAGTCTTCTTTTTTCCGTGGAGCCCTACAGACGTACCCGTCGTGTCCCCGCGAAAAAGTTGATTTTTTCTTCAGAATTTCTCTTTTTTTCCATTCGGTTCGACGCCGGTCTTTTTCCCGCCGGACTCGCGACGCCGGTCTCGAGTCCTCTTCTTATTTTTCGGTTTTTCTGACTTAGTCAGTTTTTCGTTTCGGTTTTTCCCTGGCAGCACGGTCCTTTGACCTCGCTGGGGCCCTCTTTCCCCCGATGGCTGCCAGTGGTTTCAAGCGGTGTGGTCAGTGTGACCGAAATATGTCACTAACTGACACACACGACTTTTGCCTCCGCTGCCTGGGCCCGGATCATGAAGAAATGATCTGTGGGCCCTGCGGCAAAATGTCCTCCAAAGCGTTGAGAAGTCGGCGGCATCAGCGGGATAGGATCTTCGCTGACCCCAGCCGTACCCGGACCTCGTCGGAGGCCTCCGCGTCCAAAGGTTCCAGCTCGGACCGTCGCCGGAGTTCCTCCGACAGGGGTTCTCCCTCCGGGGACCATCGTCGTAAGGTGAAACCCGCGAGGGCGGCGTCGGTGGACGCTCCTGGCTCCGCGAGGGCCAGGTCGCATAGCCCCGATAGCCGTCCCGGGTCCTTGGAGAAGGAGCATCTCACGAAGCGACCTCGCCTGGAGTCGGAGCTGCCTGCTCGGGTAAGTCCTGTGGTCCTCCTGGACTCGCCTCCGAGACAGCCGACGTCGGGCCCGACGCCGTCGGGGCCCGAGTCGGGGGCTGCTGGGTCACCTGAGCTCGGACTCAGGTTGACGGCCTTGGAGAGCAGACTGTCTGCCTTCATGGACCAGCAGCGGGCACTGCTCGCTGGCTTCGCTGGCGCCGCTGCCCCGACCGCCGGGACGTCGACGTCCAAGTCGACCCCGGAGACCGAGCCGATCCTCGAGTCGATGCGAACTCGAGTCGATCCTCGGTCGAGGTCACCCTCGGCCTCCCGTTCAGGACCGAGGTCGCCGACGCCGACTCCCTCGGCGTCGGGGCGGCAGGCGCCGCGCCCTGCCCGGGCCGACCCCACCGAGTCCTCGTCGGAGTCGGTCTGGGAGTCTGAAGAGGAAGAGTCGCCTGATTCTTTCCGGACTCTGTGTGTCCCCTCGGACTCACTGGAGTCCGAGCCTCGGAAGCAGTCCCGCCCGGAGGATGCCCGGTTCTCGGACTTCGTCAGGGATATGGCCAAGGCTTTGGCCTTCCCTGCGGACCCCGAGGAGGAGCCTCGAGCCGAAGAGCTCAACGCCCTCCAGTATGACTCTCCCGCAAGGGAACACTTTACTGTACCGGTTCCTCCCATGCTGGAACGACTACTCTTCCGCATGTGGGAGAGTCCGGCCACCTCGCCGGTCCTGAGCAAGCGGGTCGATTCCATCTATCGAGTCCGCAAGAGCCCTGGCTTCCAAAAAGCACAGCTGCCACACCATTCCATGGTAGTGGAATCGGCCATGCATCGTCTTAAGAGCCAGAAGATGCACTCCTCGGTGCCTCCTGGCAGGGAGGCCCGTAACCTGGATGGCCTTGGCAAGAAGTGTTTCCAGGGCTCTATGCTTGCGTGTCGTGTCCAGACCTACCAGCTATACATGGGCATGTATCTCCGAGACCTGGCTAAAGAGCTAGCCGGATTCTCCGCTGGTTTGTCCGAGGAACCCTTGCGGAGGTTCCTGGCCTTGTCCACGGGTATTCGGGAATGCTCAAAATTCATATCCCGAGCAGCCTATGATGGCTTTGAAGCGTCGGCTCGAGTGGCCACAGCCGGCATCGGTGCCCGCCGACAGGCTTGGCTTCAGTCATCTGACCTTGAGCCCTGGGTGCAGGACAAGTTGGTCGATGTCCCCTGCCGAGGCGAAAACCTCTTTGGCAAGCCCATGGCTGAAAAGGCTGCACAAATTGAGACGGAGACTCTCACCAGGACTAGGCTTTCTAGGAAGACCTCCGCCCCTTCCCAGAAAAAGAAGGGCTCGGGGAAGAAGTCCTTTTACCCGAGGAAGGCGGCTGCCTACAAACAATACCCCCATTATCAGGCCCCTGCAGCTCCCCAACCGGGCCAGCAGGCCAAGGGACGGGGTAACGGGTCCCGTAGGCAGCAAGCCCCCAAGCCTGCACCACCAGCCCCTGCTCAGCAGGGTGGGGGTTTTTGACTCACTAAGCATAGCCTCTCCCCCCCCGCTGGTTCCTCCCAGCACCGGAGGCCGGCTGGTTCACTTCGCCCACAGGTGGTCCAGCATCACCTCAGATGCCTGGGTGCTTCAAGTCGTGCGAGAAGGCTATCTTCTCCACTTCCACCAGGTCCCTCCCTCCTTTTTTCCGGGAGAACCTCCACGACCCCCTCTGCACAGGGAACTACTCCTTCAGGAATTAGCAGGTCTTCTGCAGGAACAGGCGGTGGAACCGGTGCCCCACCACCTGAGAGGTCAAGGCTTTTACTCCAGGTATTTTCTGATACCAAAGAGAACAGGAGGCCTCAGACCCATCCTGGACCTGCGCAACCTCAACAAGTTCCTCGTGCGAGAGAAGTTCAAGATGCTTACCCTTGGAATCCTTCTGCCCTGCCTCCAGCAGGGAGATTGGCTATGCTCCTTGGATCTAAAGGATGCCTACACGCACATCCTCATCCACCCAAGCCACCGACAATACCTAAGGTTTGTGGTGGCAGGAAATCATTACCAGTACAGAGTACTGCCCTTTGGCCTGTCCTCCGCACCGCGAGTCTTCACGAAATGTCTCGCGGTGGTGGCGGCCCATCTCCGGCTTCACGGCCTCTATGTCTTTCCGTACCTCGACGACTGGCTCATCCGAGCAGCGTCCGCTCTGGAGGTCACCAACGCCACGCGCCGCACGGTGACTCTTCTGCAGCACTTGGGCTTTGTTATAAACTTCGCAAAGTCCACTTTGCTCCCCTCACAGGATCTCGAGTTCATCGGCGCAAGGCTGCACACTCCTCAGGCACGAGCATACCTACCGCTCGACAGGGCTCAACGGCTCATGGACCTAGCCGACCGTTTTCGCAGCCAGCCCCTAGTCTCCGCCAGGCGCTTCCTGAGACTACTCGGCCATATGGCTTCCACCGTCCATGTGACCCCCAATGCCCGCCTGAATATGCGGCCTGCTCAATGGTGTCTCCGCCAGCAGTGGCGACAAGCCACAGGCGGCCTAGCAGACCTAGTGCGCGTCTCCGAGCCGCTGATCTCGTCTCTCCGGTGGTGGCTTCATCAGCCGAACCTGATATTCGGAATGCCTTTCCAGTCACCTCAGCCGGCCCGGGTGCTGACGACAGATGCATCCCTCCTGGGCTGGGGTGCGCATTGCCAAGCGGCACGTACTCAGGGCCTCTGGACCACGTGGGAGTCTGCTCAGCAGATCAACTTCCTGGAGCTCAGGGCGATCCGCCTGGCTCTCAAGGCTTTCTCCCACCTGACTTCTCATCAGTCCGTCCTTGTCCAGACGGACAATCAAGTTGCCATGTTCTACGTGAACAAGCAAGGGGGCACGGGCTCCTTCCTCCTCTGCCGGGAGGCACAGAAGCGCTGCTCTTGGGCCGTCAGTCACGGCATTCTCCTCAAGGCAGTTTATCTCCCAGGCCAAGAGAATTACCTGGCGGACAAACTCAGCAGGATCCTTCAGCCACACGAGTGGCGTCTGGATCCCTTGGTAGTTCAGAAGCTCTTTCTAAAGTGGGGCCTCCCCACGGTGGATCTCTTTGCCAGTCCTCACAACCGGCAACTTCCTCGCTTCTGCTCTCGTCAGCCCCACTCCCTTCGGGTTGCGGCGGACGCTTTTCTACTCTCATGGTCGGGGAGCCTTCTGTATGCTTTCCCTCCCATCCCGCTAGTCTCTCGGACTCTTTTCAAGGTTCTCCGGGACAATGCCTTCATGATCCTGGTGGCCCCTCGCTGGCCCAGACAGCCGTGGTTTCCGCTCCTGCTGCAATTAGCGGTGGAGGATCCATTCCCTCTGGGGTTTCAACCGGATCTCCTCACTCAGGATCAGGGGTCTCTGCTACACCCCAACCTCAGGTCTCTCCACCTAATGGCCTGGCTGCTGAGAGGGTAGTCCTTGCTCCCCTTCTCCTGCCGGCAGAGGTGGAGGAGGTCGTCTTGGCTTCGCGACGACCTTCTACCCGCAAATGCTACGCCCTTAAATGGCGTCGCTTTTCCGTTTGGTGTACCCAACAGTCTCAGGATCCCTTCGCCTGCCCGGTGTCGGTGATCTTGCAGTACTTGCTACACCTCTCTAATCTGGGACTTAAGTCCAACTCCGTCAAAGTTCACCTCAGTGCTCTTTCGGCACATCATGTGCCGGTGGACGGCAGACCTCTCTCCAGCGACCCTCTCGTAGCGAGGTTTCTCCGAGGTCTCCTTCTACTTAAACCACCTCTGCGCCCGCCAGCGCCTGACTGGGACCTGAATGTGGTTTTGCAGCGGATCACCTGTCCGCCTTTTGAACCTATGGCTACCTGTTCTCTCCGTTTTCTGTCTTGGAAAACACTGTTCTTGATAGCCCTCACTTCCGCTAGACGCGTAAGTGAATTGCAGGCCCTCGTGTCTGACCCCCCTTACACTCGGTTCTACAAAAATAGGGTAGTCCTACGGACTCACCCTAAATTTCTTCCAAAAGTGGTCTCCCCTTTTCACGTCAATCAGGAGGTGGTACTTCCAACCTTCTTTCCCAGACCACACTCCAGCCGAGCTGAAACGGTCCTCCATACCCTGGACTGTAGAAGGGCTTTGAACTTCTACCTTGACCGTACGCGGGAGCACCGTAAAGCTGCTCAGCTTTTTGTGTCTTTTGACCCCAATAAATTGGGGCTCCCGTTCTCCAAGCGTACTCTGTCCATCTGGGTTGCGGACTGTATCTCTTGGGCTTATGGGGCAGCCGGACTCTCCTTGGAAGGTCGAGTCACGGCTCATTGCGTTCGGGCAAAGGCTACGTCAGTGGCTTACCTCCGCTCTGTTCCGCTGGCAGACATCTGCCGGGCCGCTACTTGGTCTTCGAGCCACACTTTTGCGGTCCATTACTGTCTCGAGAGGGAGTCCCGCAGGGACAGTGCTTTCGGACAGGCAGTCCTCCGTAATCTCTTTGAGGTCTGAGCAACTCCTACCCTCCATCCCGGATGTGGGCTACCGGTGGGTAATAATTCAGCGAAGATTCTTTCCTTCTGTGCTGCTGAGCTAGAGGGAGCTCATTTTTGTGCTTAGGGTCTCCGTTAGCCTTGAGCTTGGGAGTCCCATAAGTGAGGACTGACTTCCTGCTTGGTCCTGGAGAAAGCGTAGTTACTCACCTGTAACAGGTGTTCTCCAGGAGCAGCAGGAATCAGTCCTCACAACCCTCCCTCCTCCCCTTGGAGTTGCAATCGTCTGCTTTACTTTTTTTGCAAATTTTTATGCTGTCTTTTTTAGCTATGTCATCTGACTGGCTAAGATGGCACCCTTGGGCGGGAAGAGGACCGCGCATGCGCGCTGCAATTCCCAAAGGCTTTCTTTGAAAGCTGGGGAAAATTGCTCCGCGAGGGCTCCGTCGGCGTCGACGTCACCCATAAGTGAGGACTGATTCCTGCTGCTCCTGGAGAACACCTGTTACAGGTGAGTAACTACGCTATCTCTGCTACCGACATCCATGACTGGTGTCTCAAATGTTTGGAACCAGACCTTCTGCCGTCGGAATGCCTTCTTTGCAGGAAGATGACAAAGAGGGGCTTGCAGAATAGAGCTGCGAAACTCGGCAGCCTCTTTACCACCGATGCAGTCGGTTGAATCAACGTTGTCGAGGGCTTCATCTTCCTCCCTCAGATCTCAGATATTGAAACCCAAGTCTTCCTTGAAGGCATCGAGATGCCTTAGGCGTTGCCCTGGAGGGAAATACACTGGCCAAACAACCCCGGCAGGAGACCCTTGCCTCCAAAGCATTAATGGGTCCCAAGATGCTACCGAGGCCTCTGCCTCCGGAGAGCTCTTGATCCCATGCTCTGGGGTCATGGGCCACTGTTCGGGTACCAGTACCCAGGCATTGGCTGGCTCCATCGATCAGCATATCCTGGCCATTGAGCGAAGTTTAGCGGCCTTGATAACAGCTTCGGTACCACTAAAAGCTCTGCAATCGGTACCAACATCGGTACTGAATGTATCTGCATTGACCATTGCGCCGCTCTCCACACTGCCACCCATACCGGCCTTAGAATCAGTGTCCGGCATCGAGGGTCCGGTACCAAGGCATTCCGATGCCCATTTTGATCGGTACTGTCAACGGGCCGGGCGGGAGCACCCAGCCCGTCGATACTTCCGATTCCGTCTCGTCTGATGAATCGATCAGTACCAGGGAAATGGAGGCTCTTCTGGAAGATCCTTCTCCTTCCCAACAACGCCGTATGTCTCCTCCGGAGGACATGTCTTTTCAAGGCTTTATACGGGATGTGGCTCGGGGCCTCTCCATTATGGTGACCTCTGAGAAAGAACCGAGAGCTGAAGAACTTGAAATTCTTCAGTATCCAGCAGCCCCGAAGAAGGCTGCTATCCTACCTATTCACTGGATATTGCATGACCTCATGCTTAGGATGTGAGAGACACCCTTAACTGTCTCCCCACATTCTCGGAGGCTTGATAGCATGTACCGGGTACCGCAGTGTCCCAGTTTCCAGAAGACACAGCTACTGCACCATTCTATGGTAGCGGAATCGTCAGTGCTTCAAATTAAAAGTGCCAAGACACATTCCTCACATCCTCTGGGCCGGGCGGCGAGAACTGTCAATGCCTTTGGTCATCGATGTTTCCAGGCCTCCATGTTATCGGCCAGAATAAGTTCTTACATACTCTACATGGGTATGTTGCTTCAGGAGGTTGCTAAGGATTTAGAACTAATGTCTTCTCTTCTCCCTGATGACAAGAGGGCTGATTACCTGACATTTGTAAAACATGACCAGAATGTTTCCAAATTCATGAACAGGGCAACCTTTGATTGCTTTGAGTGTATTAGCAGGACTTCTGCTATTTGCATCAGTGCACTTTGGATTGCTTGGTTACAAGCATCTGATCTTGAACAGTGGGTGCAAGATAAGCTGGGGAACATTCCTTGCACAGGGGAAAACCACTTTGGCAAGGATTGGCAGAACAGGGCTTCTCAACTTGAATCTGAGAATACCACTCTCAATAGGCTTTCTAAAACTACTGCCAACCTAGCTAAGAGAGTCTATAAAGCAACCTTTTTTCAACAAGAAAAAGTAGTTTTACCCTTCTTATACCCATGCTGTGCACTGTCTGGTCCATGCTTCCCAGAAGGGACAGCAACAACCAAAGCAACAAAGGAAGGCTCAGACCCCCAGGGTTCAGCCAGCTCAAGAGACCCAGCCTCCTCAAGGTCTTTGACTCCTTTCTAGGGAACTTAGCTGTCCAACCTCTGGAGATTCCAGAGCCAGTCAGCATTCCAGGCAGACTGTTACTTTGCCCAAAGGTGACACCAGATAACATCAGAACATTGGACTCTCTCCGTAGTAGCAGAGGGGTACAAACTTCACTTCTAAAGTATGCCCCCTCCCTTTACTCCAAGAGAGTTCAGCTCTCGGCCTCCTCTCACCACTCTCTTGTTCCAAGAGATTACCACCCTTCTCGCTCAGGGTACGATAGAGGAGGTGCCACTCTCTCAGCAATGCCTGGGTTTCTACTCCCCCTACTTCCTTATCCCAAAGAAGACAGGAGGATACAAGCCAATTCTGGACCTCAGAGAATTGAACAAGTATCTGCTCCGAGAGAAATTCAAGGTGATCTCTCTCGGAACTCTTCTCCCTTACCTCCAGAGTCAGGACTGGTTTTGTTCTCTAGATCTAAAGGATGCATATATCCATAGCCTTAATCACGTAGAACACAGGAGGTTTCTACAGTTCCTCTTTCATGGAAGACATTACCAGTACAGGGTTGTGCCCTTTGACCTGGCCTCTGCCCCAAGAGTCTTTACAAAATTCATGGCAGTAGTGGCAGCATTCCTAAGATCTTTATCGATATTTGTCTTCCCTTACTTAGACTGGCTCATCCGAGCAATGACAGCTCTAGAGGCCAGCTTTGCTCTCACCCGCACAATGCAGGTTCTTAAACACTTGGGATTTGTAATAAATCTTCCAAAATCCCAACTTACTCCTTCTCAAACCTTAGAGTTCATAGGGACTCTTCTAGACACACAGCAGTCAAGGGCTTTTCTACCACAGGCCCGCTGTGTTTGAATCGTTCAGCTAGCTTCTCAGGCAGGTATGAAAACTTTCCTAACTGCTCGAGAAATGCTTCAGTTGCTGGGCCATATGGCTTCCACTGTGCATGTGGTTCACTATGCTCGTCTGCATAAGCCTGCAGCTCAATTGACCCTTGCTTTGCAGAAGAAAATGGGGCAAAATTATCTTCATTATCGCTATGCAACCTATCCCATCTGTCTAGGTCTTTGAGGACATTTCCTTATAAGGAGTGGGTAGTCAATAGTATGTAACTGGGAGTAGTTGGGTATCAAATGGATTCCCAGGAAGCACGAAGTTTTCATAGCTACTGTACTTTAAAAGGGAATTATTTCTGACTGTCTTCTATTTGAGCCTCCAAAAGACTCGCATTCAAAGATCTTATTTAGTCATATTAGCTTTAAAACTAGAGTAGGCCCCATATTCCTTATGTTCTTGAATGATAATTTGGAGAGATGCAGGATGTCTTTCAGTGAACGTAATACTAGGGAATAGAGATTTATTGAATTGCTCAGCTTTAATTTGCACGTCCCTAATGGCACCAATAGCTCTAATCTGAGCCGCAAGTAGTTCTAAAGAGAGGACAAAATGAAGACGCGGAAGGGGGCAGCCATGATGGGTTCCTCTGTGTAATTTGAAGGCTTTAGCATATCTGCCATTAACCTTTACCTGGACAGTGGGTGAGCTATATAAAGCTTGTACCCAAATCAAAAAATGCAGACCAAGCCCCATTTGCCATAAGACTTGAATACACACTCCCACTCCACCCTGATGAAAGCCGCCTCTGCATCGACATAGGAGTAGAGACAGGTTCTTTCTATGCTTTCCCTACCACATTAACCACAGCATTTTTTTCACATTATCCCTCAGCTGCTTATTTTTAATGAAACCAGTTTGAACCTCACTGATTAGGGAAGGCAAGAAGTGATTTAGTCTAATCGTAAGAATTTTCTCCAATAATTTGGCATCAGTATTCAAAAGGGCAATAAGAGCAGTAATGTGCCGGGTTTTTCTCCTCCTTTTAAATGACCATTACTCTTTCTGAGCAGAGTTAAAGATCTTGCCCTGTGGGAACCAGCAAGAGAGAGGGGCAAGTCGCTTAAAAATCTGTAGACATAATTCATCCAGTCTTTGGAGACTTCCCCCTCTCAACCCTTTGATGGCTTCCATGATTTTGTTTCTCAGTAATTTCTGCATCTAAAAGTTTGGTCTATTCGGGACCCAATTGAGGAAGGTCAGTGCCCCTCACAAGTACTTGTCTAACCGCCTGTTCTTAAAATTTAGTGCAGTCTGATTTTGGCCATGCCCTTTTGCATCAGATCCTGAGCCAATTTGCATCTCCCAGCCTTGCCAGTCTGATTTTGGCATGCCCCCTTGCATCAGGTGACCAGGAAGTGCCTTTAATACCAGCACCATTGCGGTGTTCCACGCCATGGGTGCGCACCTGAGGAGCAGGTGCTGCTCCTTGGGCGAGCTGCTTCGGGCGGTTCTAGTGATATCGAGTGGCCTCGGAACCGGACCCACCTCGGCTTTCTTCCCCTCTCATAGCAGTATGCCACTGGCATCATTTAAGGTATTTTTGTCTTGATCTCTCCCATTCCATTGCTTTGTGGATGCTGTATGGCTACCTTCTCCTGAGCTCCCACATGTCCCAGGCCTAGAACTCTGATTCCCTACACAGTCTCTCCCCCTCCCATTTTACAGGGGAGGTTGTCAACTGCCACCCCCTCTGTTTTGTGCTACATTGTGCCCTCCTCAGTTGCAGGTCAGTCCATGTTAAATCGTCACTTATTTCCGACCTATTTTCCCTACATTCAGTTGACAACCTCTGCCTCTCCGAGACTGGCTCAAAGAAGGGCAAGAATTATTTTTTGCTGTTTTCCCCAGGCTATCACGCCTTATCCATTTCTCATACATCTAGAGCTAGAGGGGGTGTTACTTTACTCTTTAGAGATTCACTGAAACCCATCAAAACCAATTCCCCTTTCCTGTACCACCCAGAATCCTTGCTCGTTTGCCTTCCCCTCCTTCAAACCCTCCACACATTGTTACTTTATGTCCCTCCATCCCTTACTGCTACCGTCTGGGACTCCCTCCTCATGCTAGCAGAAATGGTCACTGCTTTTCCTAATATTCCCAAACTAGGCAATTTCAATGTTCATGTTGAATCTCCAAACAAACACCGTGATAAGCTTTTTGTTTCCCACATATCCAGCATGTCATGTTCCCAATGCATGCAGTTGGTCATGCTTTGGATCTCACTATGCCTGCTTCATCTCCACTCATGGTGTCTTCCCTCTCTGCCTCATCTTTTCCCTGGACTAATCATCTTGGCATCTTCTTTCACCTTTCCCACCCCCCACTCCACAGGCCTGTGCCATCTTCTCCTGACCCAGTGGAACCCTCTCTCCTACATGCTCAGTCACAGCTGATACCCTTCTTGCTTTCCCTGTTTCTGATTCTCTTTTTCCGCATAACTTTGAGACTGTCTGTGAACTCTCAAGCCGACACCTGGGACATGGTCCTTTGCATGGCCCTTGATTCCTTGGCCCCCCAACTCCCAGATGTCCACCTCATAAAATCCATCACCCTTGGTATAATCATGGCCTTATCTTCACCTGCTGTCAGCCTCGGAAGCTGCACGGATCTGGCAGAAATTCTACACTCCTGTTACGCCATCTGCTTTCCTAGATCTTTGCACCTATTACAGAAATGCAGTCACAGCCGCAAAACAAGAACTATTTTTCCAGAATTGTTTCAAATTCAGTTAACTATCCAAAGAAGCTTTATTCAATTGTATCTCACTACACCCCCTTCCCCTAGGCTTCCCAGCTGTTGCCCCCATGGTAGAGCAGCTGGCCCAATTCTTTCAAGATAAGATTCTCAATCTATAGCAGGAACTCATCTCTGATGATCCTCCCCCTTCCTTGAATTTTTCTCCCTCTTTCTCAGATGGATCATCCCCTGCATAGCTGTTTTCTCACTCACATCTGGTCCTCCTTTAACCCTATCCATATGGATACCCTTGCAAAATTCATCACCATATCTTCCAAAACCATCTGTGCCACCAAGCCTATTCCATCCTCCTGGATCCTGGTTCCTCCTCTTTTCTCATATATCCTCATGCTCTTCAATAGTAATCTGACTTCTGGAACCTTCCTGCACTGTTGGAAAACTGCCCTGGTCTGTCCTCTCCTGAAGAATTCATCTCTGGATGTCTCTATTCTCACACACTACCACCCAGTTTCCTATCTTTCTTTCCTATCTAAAATCCTAGAAAAACTTGTCTTTGTGCAGCTTGCAGACCACCTTGAAAAAAATAGCATTCTTCACTTGAGAGAATCTGGTTTCTGTGCTGGACAGAGCACGGAAACAATTCTTTCTGTCCTCAGCGAAACATGAATCATGGGATTCAGGTGACATATCCTTGGCCATCTCTTCTCAACCTCTCTTGAGCTTTTGATCTGGTCAGTCACTCTCCTCTCATCTGCAAGCGTCTGGCATTCATGGTCTTGTCCTTCAGTGTTTCCAATCTTTCCTCTCCAGTTGCTCTTACACTGTCACTTTTTAGTCTACTAATTCCTCTCACTCCCCCCGACCTGCGGTGTTCCCCAAGGTTCAGTACTGGCCCCCCTGCTGTTCAGTGTTTTTCTTGCTCCCTTGCCACTTGCATCTAACAACATTGGCATCTCGGCTTACTGTTAAATGGATGACATCCTACTTTTGTTTCGCACACATCTGACATCTGATCTCACCATGGTAACCACTTGTCTTTCCCAAGTAGCACTGTGGCTGCACACTTACCATTTGAAATTTAATCCTTCGAAAACCTCTGCCATCTGGCTAACCGCTTCCTCTTCCATCCCCTCAGCATCCACCTTTCCTGATGGATCTCCCAGTCCCTTGGTGTCCTTACTTAAATATCTTGGGGTTATTCTTGTTAACAGTCTCATCTTTCATGAACAAATCAGTGCCGTAATGAAACGCTCCTCCTTCGATCTCTGTCAAATTCGCTCCATCTGTTTTTTCCTGCCTGATTCCGCTGTTGCCACTCTACTTCTGTCCCTGGTCATATTCCATCTGGACTACTGTAATATAATTTATACTGGCCTCCCCAAGTATCAGATTATACGTTTACAGACAGTTCAGAACATAGCCATCCGATTACTATACCATGTCTCAAAATTCAATCATGTCTCCCCTCTGCTTATCAATTCCCACTGGTTACCCCTTATCTTTCGGATCCAATATAAGCTCCTCACCTTAGTTTACAGAACCCTACACACTGGTATTCCTGCCTATCTGTCCTCATGCATTATTCCCTATGCCCCGCCTCTGATTCCTTGATCAATTTGTTATGAAGCAACTTGGCACTCTGCTTTCTGTGTCTTGGGCTCCAGTCTTTGAAATTCACTCCCCCCCCCCCCCACCCCTGATCTTAGGTCTTGTGGCAGGATTTGAATTTAGGGAAGAATAGTTATATCTATTACAGTTAGCCTTCAGTCTGCCCCCACAAGCTGCCTCCTCTCCCTCCCGCTCCTGATTCCCTTCTGTTCCCCTCCTTTCTCTCCACCACTGCTATAATTCTTTTTTTCCTCTTTCCTATTATTTTGTTGGTATTCCTTTCCTTTTCTTTTTAAATTGTTTTTATGTACACTGTTCTGTTGCTAAAGATGGTCTAGCAAGTTTTAATAAACAATAAGCCATATTTAGTTTATTTGGTGTACCACTCATCAAGCAAGCTGTAAAATTCTACAAAGTAAAAAACAAACTACCCAGTTTTTCCTGTAGCTTGGTTTTTTACTTTTCCTTTACTAAAATTAGACTATTTAAAATAACAAGACAAAAGAAATAACTTTTTAAATATTTCTATTAATGCACATAAATAGGATCAAATTGGTAATTTTGAAGACTGAAATTGTTTTGGTATGTTCCTTTGAAGAAGAGTAACCTTGGTAGGCCTGATTTTTTTTTTTTCATTTATATCCGAAAAACTGTGAGAAAATAACCCTGAAGTGGAATTGGAGGTGTTGGCTATAGCCAAAAAACCTTGAAAAGTCACCCTTCCTTGGAGCTTTAACATCACCCGGTTGCTGCCATTGAAACTGGCTGGCTACTAGAGTCCTTCAGTGGGTGGCGAGAACTCCTGCATTTACGTCTGTCACTCTCTGTTGCTTGGCTGGCTCTGCTTCTGGCACTGGAAAGGGTTTAAATTCTGAACATAAGAATTACCATAGCGGATCAGACCACAACTTATAAATGAAACAAACTTTTGGCCAGTGGACTGTAATTTGAATTCTCTGTTGCACATCCTCCAACCTCATTTTGGACTTCCATGCTGCGTCAGCCTTCTTGCCAGACCTCTCCTGTGCATGCTTCCCTTCTTTAGGGACCTTATGCCATTTTGATGTGTGCTTCTCTTTGCACTGGCCCTGCAAGGGGTGTTAGCTCAATTCTATCCCTGCTTCTCTTAGCACAGCCACTGCATCCTCCAATGTGACAACTCTTCTAGGAACTCCATTCACTGTAAAGGACGGCCTGATAAGGAAGAGCTACCGGTACTTAATATTATCCAGCTTCAACTGGTTAGTAATAATTTGAAACTTTTTTTCTCACTTTCTGCATTTTGCTTGAGGTTCTGTCTTGTCTGTCATAATCCAAAGGGATCCTGGTCAGGGATCCACCACAGTTCCCCCAGTCTGCTACTGAACCCTCACGTCAGTCTTCTCCGCATGCTGGTTTAGTTCCACTATATCTGCCTGGTGCTCCACAGTTATCTCCCTGATCTCGCCCGTTACCTCTTCCAAGTCTTATTTTTTAATTCATTGAACCAGTTGCAATGTTCTTCTGTAATTGGAAAAACTATGTTTTGCACTTTCGAGGCCTCTTTCAAGAGACAACTCACTGCAGAGCTCCTCATCTGTCATCTTGCTGCCGCCTTGGGTCTCCATTTCGCCACCAGTGTATGCAAACTCTGTTTCTTTTTCTGTTTAGGTGGTGGTCCTGGCTTATTCATTGATTCCTTGTGCTTCTCATGGGTTATAGACTCCTTCACTGTGACTGATGAGGGATTAATGCAAATAGTGGTCAATTAGATAGGGATCACACGTCTATCTTGGATGATGTCACTTCCTCTGACAGGAAGTTTTTTTCCTTATTGCCGTGTCTGTACATGTTAGGCTATGGAGCTGGCACGCACCCATTTTTACAGGAAAGCAATGATATCATCGCTCTGTGTCCCTTCAATAACTTTTGTATTTGGCTTGCCTACACCACATTTTCAGAGCATGTATCAATAGGGGGACATGAGGATTCTGATGTGCTTTTGTTTTTAATCCCTGTTTATTTATGGCTCATATATGCATGCATGCCTACGTTTTGAAAAATAGGCTGCATTGATTCTGGCTAGAACACTTTAATTCTTTTCGTTATTTTATATTTTTGTTTTACTTGAATTGTTTCTTTTCCAAGGCAGAGAGTCTATGGGGGCTCTTCAAACTTCCCGTACACCTAATCATCTTTGTTTGCCCTTCTCTGTACCTTTTTATAGGTGTATTGTGTTCTTTTTAAGATATAATGACCAGTACTTGGATATTTGGCAGTGTAAGCCAGATCTTTGAAAGTGTTCCTGAGGTGGTCTAAATTAAATTCCCAGCCAACAGCTATAGGAGATAAAAATAAAATGGTTATATTGTTAAATACAATTTAATGGGGATAAGTCAACACAGCTTTAGCAGTGTGATGTCATGCTAAATTTACCTGCTGGAATTCTTTGGTTTCAACAAGCATGTGGATAAAGAAGATCTGATTAATGTAGAAGCCTATATCTCCAGGAACAAGCAAGAATGTAGTCATCACATATGGGTATTGTCGGTACCGACGGAGCCTGCGCGGGAACGCTCCCCAGCATCCAATTAGAAAGCTTTTGGGAGCATCCCACAGCGCCTGCGTGCTGCCTTCCCGCCTTTCCCAACTGCCTCTCTCCATTTCTTCGTTTTCCGCGGAGCCAGCAGGTCGTGTTCCTGTCACTGCAGAAAATTTTCCTTCTTTTTTGTGGTCGCGTCTGCCTTCCTTGACGCTTTACCGGTACTGCCGGTTTTTCTTTCTTTCTTTTCTTAAAAAAAAAAATAATTCTTAGTACTTTTCCCATTTTTTTTCCAGGTGCACGCACCATTTTGGGCCTTAGGCCCAAGATTTTTTCCACAATGGAAAAACCCTCTTCGGGTTTTAAAAAGTGCACCAAGTGTGGCGGTACCATCTCCGTCACCGACACCCATGAGTGGTGTCTGAAATGTTTAGGTCCTGACCATTCCATCTCAGAATGTATGGCCTGTGCCATGATGTCCAAGAGAGGTAGACAGAACCGAGCTGCCAAGCTCAGTACCCTGTTTCCCTCTGATGCAGCTTCGGTGGCATCGACATCTTCCAGGGCTTCGTCTTCCTCCCGTGGATCTCGGGTAACTAAACACAAGTCTAGCCGGTCCTCAAAGGGTAGATCTCCTTCTAAGCATCGAGATGCCTCTGGTGTTGCCCTTGAGGATTCTGCACCGACAAAATTGCCCCGGCGGGAGGCTTCGGCTTCCAAAGCATCGGGGCTCCAGGACGTTCTCGAGGCCTCAACCTCGGCAGAACTACTGATGCCATGCTCTGGGGTACCGGCGATCTTCTCCGGTACTGACATCCAGGCATCGGCAGCGTTGATACACCAGAGAGTCGTGGCTATTGAGCGCAGTCTTTCGGCTCTCCTTGAGGCATCGACGCCTTTGGAACCGCGTCAGACATTTCAACCGGTACTGGCACCGACTCCGGTATCGGTACCGGTACCGATAGCATCGACATTGGTGTCCGCATTGCCGGCACCCAGTCATCCGATGCCTTCCGGTACCAATACTCTGGTACCGACTTTGGTCGGTACGGGTATTGGGCTCTTCAAGAGCACCCGGACAGTCGGTACTTCGAGTCCTCAGAGGAATCTGAAGATTCTGATAGTTCTGTCGATGCAGGAATGCTTCTCCCAGAGGAGCCCTCCTCCCCTAAGCGCAGGATGTCTCCTCCAGAAGATATTTCCTTTCAGGATTTTATCAGGGAGGTGGCTCGGGGTCTCTCCATTACTGTGGCCCCTGAAACAGAGCCCAGAGCAAAGGAGTTGGAAATTTTACAATATCCCAAAACTCCTAAGGAGGCAGCTACCTTGCCCATCCATGAGATCTTGCATGATCTTATGTTAAGAATGTGGGAGACACCTCTTACCACCTCACCTCACTCTCGTAGACTGGATACTCTGTATGGAGTCCCTCCTTGTCCTGGTTTCCAAAAAACTCAGCTTCCTCATCACTCTATTGTAGTGGAATCAGCTATGAGAAGGATCAAGAGTGCAAAGAGACATGCCTCTAATCCTCCAGGACGCGAGTGCAGAACTTTGGATGCTTTTGGACGTCGTGTCTTCCAAGCTTCCATGCTTTCTGCCAGGATCAGTTCCTATAGTCTATACGTGGAAATGTTCCTAAAGGAAGTCACAGGTGATTTAGAGGCTCTGAGTCCTCTTCTTCCTGAGGATAGAAGGCAGGATTTTCTCACATTGGTCAAACATACCCAAGATGTTTCTAAATTTGTCGACCGTGCAGCTTTTGACTGTTTTGAGTGCATAAGCAGAACCTCTGCCATTACCATAGGTACACTTAGAATTGCCTGGCTCTAGGCATCTGATCTGGAGCTCTGGTTACAAGACAAACTGGGAAATATCCCTTGTACTGGTGAGAACCTGTTTGGTAAAGATTGGCAGGAAAAAGCCAATGAGTTGCATGCTGACAACTCCACCTTGGCTAGATTATCCAAGTCCACAGCTGATCCTGCTAGAAAGAAATCTTTCAAGAAACCATTCTTTTCTAAAAAAAAAAAAAAGATATTATCCTGCTTATTCTCAGCAGGGACGTTCTGCAGGTCAGCTTGTCAGGAAAGGTCAGCAACCACCCAAACAAAGGAACGCAAAGACTGCTAAGCCTCAGACGTCCCAGCAGTCTCAGCCTCCACAAGGCCTTTGACTTTCAGCTAGAGAACTTAGCCTTCCTGGCTCTCGTTGGACCAGAGCCTTCCACCATTCCAGGAAGGTTGTGTCACTTTGCCCCCAGATGGGGGCAGATAACAGCAGAGCATTGCACATTCCATCATGAAAGAGGGGTACAAGCTTCATTTTTCCAGCATGCCCCCTCCCACAATGATAAGGTAGTTCAATTCTCCGACCTCTCTCATCAACCTGTTAGGTCAGGAGGTCACTATGCTTCTTGCCCAAGGGGCAATAGAAGAAGTACCCATCCATCAGCAGGGTACAGGGTTTTACTCCCCCTATTTCCTTATCCCAAAGAAAACAGGGGGATACAGACCTATCTTGGACCTCAGAGAATTGAACAAATTCCTTGTCAAAGAGAAATTCAAGATGATTTCTCTTGGAACTCTGCTGCCAAACCTTCAGAGTCAGGATTGGCTTTGTTCTCTAGATCTCAAGGATGCGTACACCCATGTTCTCATCCATCCAACTCACAGAAGGTTCCTTCTGTTCCTTTTTCAAGAAAAGCACTACCAATACAGGGTGCTTCCATTTGGCCTGGCCTCAGCACCAAGGGTGTTCACGAAATGCATGGCTGTGGTAGCAGCATTTCTCCGCACTCTAGGGATATTCGTCTTCCCCTACTTAGACGACTGGCTCATTTGAGCCCCAACAGAGTCAGAGGCCAGGACTTCTCTATCCTGCACAATGCGTATCCTTCAGTATTTGGGTCTGTAATAAACATCCCAAAATCCAGTCTAACTCCCACTCAGTCTTTAGAGTTCATAGGAGCTGTGCTGGATACCAGAAAGGCAAGGGCCTGTCTCCCCCAGGCCCGTTGCCTTCGCATGGTGCAGTTAGCTTCTCAAGCAGTGCTAAAACCTCATCTCACTGCCTGAGAAATGCTACAACTACTAGGCCACATGGCATCTACTGTGCATGTGGTTCCCTATGCTCGCCTCCATATGAGGGCAGCCCAGTGGACTTTATCCACTCAATGGACCCAGGCATCAGGATGCCTGTCAGACAAAATAGCAAACACAGGTCGCCTTATTTTGTCCCTCCAGTGGTGGAAGTCCACTCAAAACCTGTTGCTGGGGTCCCCTTTTCAACAACCCTTACCCCAGGCAACTCTCACAACAGATGCTTCTCCGATGGGTTGGGGAGCTCATTTGCAAGACCTCTCCACCCAAGGCATCTGGTCTCCACAGGAGACTCATCTACACATCAATCTCTTGGAGCTCAGAGCAATCTTCCTTGCTCTTCGAGTGTTCCACACCCTGCTCAGCTACAAGACAGTCCTCATTCATACAGACAATCAAGTAGCCATGTTCTACATGAACAAGCAGGGGGGAACAGGCTCTCTGTTGCTTTGCAGCGAAGCTTTGCGAGTATGGGCCCTCGCCAGAGAGCATCAGATTCATCTCCTGACAGTGTATCTTTCAGGTATACAAAACTCTTGGGCAGACACTCAGTTGAGTTCTGCTGCCACACGAGTGGTCTCTGCATGCAGACCAGGTGGCCAAGATTTTTCAAATTTGGGGAACCCCGGACATAGACCTCTTTGCAAGTCCATGGAATGCCGAGCTTCCCCAGTTTTGTTCCAGAATTCCGGCTCAGGGGGCTCAAGCCAGGGATGCATTCCTCCTTTACTGGGGTCAAGACTTCCTGTACGCCTTTCTACCCATTCCCCTAATTCCCAAAACCCTGTTCAAGCTTCAGAGAGACAGAGGCCGTATGATTCTCATAGCTCCACATTGGCCAAGGCAAGTGTGGTACCCTCTGCTTCTACATCTCTCTCAACCTCCTTCCCTGGAGTTAGGTTCTGCTCCAGATCTCCTATCTCAGGAGGGCGGAATGTTATGGCATCCCAATAACCCAGTCTTTGCATCTGATGGCTTGTTTGATGAAGGCCTAGATCTCCATGATGTTAACCTCCCTCAGCAAATAAAGGATATCCTTTATGCTTCCAGGAAGCCTTCCACAAGACGCTCTTATGCTTTCAAGTGGAAAAGGTTTACCATATGGTGTTCGCAGAAGGGTCTTATCCCCATTGCCATACCTCTGGAATCATTACTGGAGTACCTCCTTCATTTATCCAATGCAGGACTTAAGACTAACGCAGTGAGGGTCCATTTTAGTGCTATTGCAGCTTCCTTCAAGCCTCTAAATGGACAACCTATTTCCTCCCATCCTCTTATATCAAGATTTATGAGAGGCCGCCTGCTAACTAAGCCTCCCATTAAGCCGCCTCCTGTGGCATGGGACTTAAATTTGGTTCTTGGTCAGCTCATGAAGCCACCTTTCGAACCCTTAGCTACTACCTCCTTGAAATTCCTTTCTTGGAAGGTTATCTTTCTCATTGCAATCACATCAGCACGTCGCATCAGTGAGTTGCAAGCACTAGTAGCTGATCCACCTTATACAAGGTTCCATCATGACAAGGTAGTCCTTAGGACTCATCCACGCTTTATGCCAAAGGTGGTCTTGCCCTTTCATCTAAACCAAGCGGTCTACCTACCTGTGTTCTTTCCAAGGCCTCATGCATCAAATGCAGAAAGGAACCTTCATACTTTGGACTGTAAAAGAGCTTTAGCCTTTTACCTACAAAGAACACAGCAACATAGAAAGTCTTCTCAACTCTTTGTTGCTTTTGATCCTTCTCATTTGGGACTTCCATTCTCCAAGAGAACACTAGCTAACTGGATTGCTGTGTGTATTTCCTTTGCCTATCGGAGTAAGAATCTTCCTCTGGAGGGCCATGTCACAGCTCACAATGTGAGAGCCATGGCAGCTTCAATGGTTCATCTGCACTCTGTGTCTATCGACAACATCTGTCGAGCAGCCACCTGGGCCTCGGTTCGTACCTTCACAGCCCATTACTGCTTGGACAAGGACTCCCGCCAGGATGCCTTGTTTGGTCAGGCTGTTCTCCAACACCTGTTCCATACTTAATCATCTCCTACCCACCATGCCTGGTAGGATGCCAGAGATCCATGGGGGGAAGTTGAGCCCTTCTCAGGGACGCACAACTTTTGGAGTCTCTCCCTGGCATCTAAAGCTAGGGAGTCCCCATATGTGATGACTACATTCCTGCTTGTTCCTGTAGATAGCATAGTTACTCACCTGTAACAGGTGATCTCCGGGAACAGCAGGAATTTAGTCCTCACAACCCACCCACCTCCCCTAGGAGTTGTATCTCTCTATCTATCTCTGTCCCTTTCCCTCTCTCTCTCTTTGTCTCAGCTTTAAAACTCATCTGGAGAGAGGCAGTTGGGAAAGGCGGGAAGGCAGCACGCAGGTGCTGTGGGATGCTCCCAAAAGCTTTCTAATTGGATGCTGGGGAGCGTTCCCACGCAGGCTCCGTCTGTACCGGCGATACCCATATGTGAGGACCAAATTCCTGCTGTTCCTGGAGATCACCTGTTACAGGTGAGTAACTATGCTTTACAAAGCAGTGTTAATGTGGTAACACACTTGAAATGACAAACTTTGCATTAGATATGTTAAAGCCATGTTAGTAATATTGATAAACATAGAAACATGACGACAGAAAAATACCACATGGCGTATCTAGTCTGTCCTTCCATATCAACAACTACAACATTCCTCTTTTTACCTTTAGAGATCCTCTATGTTGGTCCCATGCTTTTTTGAATTCGGTTACTGTCCTCATCTCTACCACCTCCACTGGGAGACTATTCCATGGATCCACTACTCTTTCCGTTAAGAAATATTTCTGCATATCAGTCTGAATCTATCTCCTTTCACCCTCATCCCATGTCCCCTCGTAGCAGAACTCGCTTTAAATTGAAAGAGGCTCTCTCCCTAAACATTTATGCCACGGAGGTATTTAAACATCTCAATCATATCACCTCTATCCCGCCTTTCCTCTAAGGTGTACATATTAAGATCCTTAAGTCTGTCCTCATATGCTTTATAATGAAGCCCACTAATCATTTTAGTAGCCACCCTCTGCACCGACTCCATCCTGTTCACATCCTTTTGAAGGTGCGGTCTCCAGAATTGCACACTATACTCCAAATGAGGTCGCACCAAAGACTTATACAGAGGCATTATCATCTCCTTTTTTTGCTAGCCATTCCTCTCCGTATGCACCCAAGCATCCTTCTAGCTTTTGCCGTCGCCTTTTCTACCTGTTTAGCTACTTTAAGATCATCAGACACAACTACGCCTAGGTCCCGCTCTTCTTTAGTGGACAAAAGTACTTCACCTCCTATACTGTGTTGCTCCCTTGGATTGCTGCAGCCCAAATGCATGACCTTACATTTTTTAACATTAAATCCCAGCTGCCAAATTCTAGACCATTCTTCAAGCTTAGCTAGATCCCTCCTCATGTTATCTACACCTTCCTGGGTGTCTACTATATTGCAGATTTTGGTATCATCTGCAAAGAGGCAAACCTTACCTGACAGCCCTTCCGCTATATCACTAACAAAGATGTTAAAAAAAATCGTACCAAGGACATATCCCTGGGGCACACCACTGGTAACATCCTTCTCCTCAGAGTGAGCTCCATTTACTTGTACTCTTTGTCGCCTCCCACCCAACCAATTTCTAACCCAAGCAGTAACTTTAGGGTCCATCTCTAGGGTGCTCAGTTTGTTTATAAGTCGCCTGTGAGGAACAGTGTCAAAGGCTTTACTGAAATCTAAATACACCACATCTAGAGCTCTCCCTCGGTCCAACTCCCTGGTCACCCAGTCAAAGAAATCAATCAGATTTGTCTGACAAGACCTGCCTCTGGTGAATCCATGCTGCCTCGGATCCTGTAATCCGCTGGACTCCAGAAACCTCACTATTTTGTCTTTCAGCAGCGTTTCCAATAATTTATTCACCACCAAAGTTAAACTAACTGGCCTGTAGTTTTCAACCACATCCTTACTTCCGCTTTTGTGTAAAGGCACCACATGAGCCTCTCTCCAGTCCTTTGGCACCACTCCCGACTCCAACGAGGCATTGAAAAGGTCAGTCAGTGGAGTTTCTAGAACGTCCCCAAGTTCCCTCAGTATTCTAGGGTGTATCCCATCCGGTCCCATCGCTTTGTCTACTTTAAGTTGAGCTAATTTCTCACGAACACAGTCTTCTGAAAATTGTTCAAGATGTCCCTTGCTTCTGTTCCTATTTGTGGGTGTTTTCTGAGGTTCTGCTCCTGGTTCTTCATCTGTGAACACAGAACAAAAATATTTGTTAAGCAATTCCGCTTTATCCTTATCATCTACATATTCCCCCCCTACACCCTTGAGTCTGACAATACCACTTTTGCCCTTCCTCTTCTCACTAATATATCTGAAAAATGTTTTATCCCCCCATTTTATTGCATTGGCTATTTCCTCCTCCTTTTGAATCTTTGCCTTCTTGACTACTTTGCTAGCTTCTCTAAGTTTTCCAAATACAGATGCCTGTCTTCCTCTCTCTGTGATCTCTTGTATTTCATGAAGGCCTCCCTTTTTTTCTTCACTTTTTCAGCTACTTCCTTAGAAAACCATAGCGGTCTCCTTTTCCTTTTGCCTTTATTTACCATTTTAACAAAAAGTTTGGTTGCCCTTAAAATATCCCCTTTCAGTTTTGCCCACTGTTTTCCTACATCCCCCAGCTGTTCCCATCCCACTAACGACTCCCTGAGGTATTGGCCCATCTTCGCAAAGTTAGTCTTCCTAAAGTCTAAGATCCTCACCTTGGAATGGATTCTAACAGCCCTAGTCCTAATACTGAACCACACCATCTGGTGATCACTGGATGCAAAATGATCTCCCACTACAACATCAGAAACACTTTCACCATTGGTAAGCACCAAGTCCAGTATGGTCCCTTGACGTGTGGGGTCTGTTGCCAATTGCCTGAATAGTTCTCCCTGTAGAGAATCCAGGATCTCCTTACTTCTAGATGATACTGCAGCAGGAATGTGCCATTCAGCATCTGGCATATTGAAATCTCCTATCAGTAGCACTTCCCCTTTCCTGGCAATGCTTCGTATGTCTTCAATTAACTCTCTGTCTTCCTCTTGTGAGGGAGGTCTGTATATCACACCAATGCAAATAGATTTCTCTTTCCCTCTTTCTAGTTTAACCCACAATGCCTCCTCTCTCCCTTTAAAGCTCTGTAATTCCAAAGCTTTAATAGTAGTTTTTACATATAGTGCCACTCCTCCTCCCCTTCTTCCTACCCTGTCCTTTCTGAATAAAGTATAGCCAGGTATAGTTACATCCCAGTCATGGTTTTCTGTGAACCATGTTTCTGTAACTGCCACCAAATCCAAGTCAGCCACTCCCACCAAAGCTTCAACTTCAGGGATCTTATTTCCCATGCTACGGGCATTTATACACACTGCTTTCCATATGTTACCCATGTTACCCATTTCCATAAAGGTATTTAATGTATCACCTACCTGGGGGCTTTCACTTACCTGGGGGCTTTCTTCACCTATCCCCAACGAATCTAGTTTAAGGCCCTCTTCAGTAGATTAGCCAGTCTACTACCGAAGATGCGTTGACCTTTCTTGGACAGATGGATGCCATCTCTTCTCTGCAGCCCTTGGAACAGCATCCCATGTTCTAGGAAACCAAAACGCTCTCGATGACACCATCCGCTCAGCCATGCATTCATCTCCAGGATGCGAGCCTCTCTGCCTTGGCCTTTACCCTCAACAGGGAGGATTGAAGAGAACACCACCTGTGCACCTAACTGCTTCACCCTCTGTCCCAGAGCCATGAAGTCACTTTTGATACGTTCCGAGGTATACCTGGCAGTATCATTTGTTCCAACATGGATTAGCAACATTGGTTAATAGTCAGTGGGTTTGATGAGTCTTGGCAAACTCTCCTTAACATCTTGGATTTTGGCACCAGGCAGACAGCATACCTCTCTGGACATCAAGTCTGTTCGGCAGATGGACCCCTCAGTACCCCTCAGAAGAGAGTCTCCAACCACCACTACCCTTTGTTTCCTTCTGGTCACTGATTCTGCAACTTTGGGGTACTTGAACTCTGGTTCTTCCTTTTCCAGGGATGCTTTCACCTCCACTTCCAGGGCTGCATAATGGTTCTTTAATTCAAGGGCTGGAGAAGTTGGATTGGTGATTTTGCAGGCCCTGGTGACTTGTGTCCAACCATCGACATTCTGTTGGCACCCATCTTCTCCTGTGCTGGAGAGCTCGGTTGCTGCAAGAAGCATCTCATCAATGTACTTCTCACTGTCTTGAATGCTCCTCAGCCTCGCCACCTCCTCTCTTAGTTCCTCCACTTGTTTCCTCAGAGCTTCAGCATGCAGGCACCCTGCACATGGAACTGGTTCTTCAGCTGGCATTAGGACTTCTGTCTGGACCGAGGCAGAAGCTGTAATGGGGGCAACAGCTTTAGCATTACTGGTATCGCAAATCGGGTATAATGTTAGGAAAATATTAATGAGCTGTGCTGCATACAAAGCAGCTTATTAATGAAAAAAAATCCTAATGCTGATTGTAATAAACTTTATCATCCACAATAAATGAAGTTAATTATTTCTTTCTTTCTTTCTTTTATTTTCTATTTATACAATTTTAACAGCAATCTAAGAATACACTTGTACAGAGGTAGAGCCACTAACAAGCAAAATAAAGAAGATAGCAAAAAATCCCACAAGCAAAAGAAAGAAAAAGTATAGATCTCCAGGAACAAGCAGGAATGAGTCTTCACATGTGGGTACGTCGGCGCCGACGGAGCCCGCTCGGGAATGCTCCCCAGCATCCAATCAGAAAGCCTTTGGGAGCATCCCTCGCGCCTGCGCGGTGACTTCCCGCCTTTCCCACTGCCTCTCCCCAGTTTTCGTTTTTCTGCGGAGCCGGCAGGACGTACCTCCTATCACCGCAGAAACGTTTTCTCTTAAATCCTTATTTTTTGTTTTCTTGTGGTCGCGGCCGTTTTCCCGCCGGTGCCTTGTTTTTTTTCTTTTAACCACTTAGAGGTCTTTTTCTCCTCAAGTCCCTTCTGAGGCCTTCCAGGCCTTTCCAGCATGGAGCCTTCTTCCCTTAAGAAGTGCCTCCACTGTGGAGACTTAGTCTTCTTTTTATACTCCTCCACTTGGTGTATATCCTGTTTGGGTCCTGACCGTTTTTCCCCCGGTCCATCGGGCTTTAGGGTTGGGAGAAGACCCTCTGTTTTTCGGGTATCCCTCGATGCTGTTTTTCCTCCTGAGGTGAGGACATCGATTTATTCTTCTCCCCAGGATCAGGTAACCCGCAAACAGTCTGTTAAGACTAGCCAATTCTTGAGGGGTAAGTCTCATGCCCAGCATGACGACGGCTCCGGCCTTCCCCTCAAGACCCCTTTGGCAATAAAACCAAAGCGGGAGTTTTCGGGCTCCAAAGCATTCACAGGGTTTCAGGTTGTTCCTGGGGTTCGTTCCTCACAGAACATACCTGAGCCATGCTCGGTAGTGGTATCCGCTTCGAGCGGTGCCGATTCCCCGGCATCGGCGCCGGCGTCGAGTGTTTCACTCTTCGCCAAGGATCGTCAGCTGCTGTCCTCGGTGCCTTCGGGATCGATCGATTCGACCCAGACTGGCCTTCCTGCATACCAGCCACAAGCGGGGTTAGTGCCGGCTTCGGATGGGGCTGATTCCCCGGCATCGACGCCGTTGTCGAGTGCTCAGTTTGTCACTAGGGATCGTCATCTGGGGTCCTCGGTGCCTTCGATCGATACGACCCAGACTGACTTTCCTCTATCCCAGCCAGCCGTGAGGTTGGTTCCGGCTTCGAGCGGCGCCGATGCCCCGGCGTCGGTGTCGAGTGTTCCACTCTCCACCGGGGCTCGGCGTCGGGTATCTTGGGCCTCGGGACCGAACGATACGCCCAGGTGGCTTTTCCTCTTGCTATGCCATGCTCGGAGGGGGTACCGGCTTCGGGCGGTACCTTTACCCCGACATCGGCGCCGGTGTCGAGTGTTCCTCTCTTCGCCGAGTGGCGTCTTCGGACGTCCCCAGTGCCTTCGGCGCCAATCGATGCGATTCCGATTAACTTTCCGGGATCGGCATCGCCGACACCACCACCGACGCTGGTGCCCTCTAGACGGGCGTCGATAACCTCGCTCTGTTCGATGCCCAGTCTAGAATTGATATCCAATCTGGATGACTTGGTTCCGATGGTTTTCGGAACCGATCCTTGTCCCTTCCGGCTACGCAGTACGGTATCGATGTCGACTCCTGTAGTTCCATCGGTGCCTTCGATCCTTTCGATGCCTAGCTTGGAATCGATACCGGGAACCGACGATGCAGTACTAGCTGCCTCGAATCGGAACTGTCTTATCAAAGCTCTCTGGTTGCCTCGGTATCACTTCGGCAGCCGCCGCTGCCGGCTCCGAGGGCATTACCGTCCCCGATGCTGGTGTCGGTATCGATGTCGACTCCTGCAGTTCCATCGGTGCCATCGATCCTCTCTATGCCTAGCTTGGAATCGATTCCGGGAACCGACGATGCAGTACTAACTGCCTCGAATCGGAACTGTCGGTATCATTCTCCATATAGCAGGATTCCTTTGGTGCACCAGTCCGGTAGGTCTTCTGGTGTTCAAGCTGATCATTCAACCTCAGCCTACCCAGGAATAGTTCCTCTGGGAGTTCCTTATTTTCAGGAATTTCTCCTAGACATGGCAGGCTTTCTTGCCATTCCTATTCCTGGCCCTACTCTTAACCAAGGTCCTGCAGAAAAAGCAACCATGATGCTTCCTTTACATCCTTCTTTGCAGGACCTTCTTCTGGGGATTTGGCAGTCGCCTTTAAAGGTTCCTGCACCCTCTACAGCCATGCATGTTCTGTATCAGGTGCCCCCCTCTCCGGGGTTTCAGAAGAACCAACTTCCGCATCATTCCGTTGTAGTGGAATCGGCAATGAGGAAGCTCAGAAGCAAGAAGAAGCATTCTTCTTCTCCTCCAGGTCGTGCATCTAAAGCACTTGATGCCTTTGGGCGTCAAACCTTCCAAACTTCCATGTTGGCTTCCAGAATTATTTCATATATTTTTTATATGAGTCTAACACTTCGGGAGGTCACAGAGAAATTATCTCTTTTGTGTCCTTTTTTGTCAGAACCTAAGGCCTCTGACTATTCCTTGCTTCTTAACCATAGCAGGAATATCTCTTGGTTTCTTTCTCGTGCTTCTCTAGACTCTTTTGAGTCTGTTAGCAGGTCCTCTGCTATTGCCATTGGAGCACGTCGTACAGCCTGGCTGCAGGCTTCAGACCTGAGCAGATGGGCACAACATACACTGGGTAATTCTCCGTGTACTGGAGAAAATCTTTTCAATATCGAGGCTTTACGTCAGGTTGCTCAGTGCTCCACTGACTTTCCTAGTTCTGGAAACCATCCTAAGCCTTCTTTTTCCCCAGGATGTAGGAAATGTCCTACCAAACCTTCTTTCCCTAAGAAAAGAAAGTTTCATCCTCCTTCTGCCCATCCTCCAGATGTCCCCAAGCAAGGGACATCTCATCCTGGTCTGAAGTTCCCAGGCTCTCACCAGGATAATCATAACCGGCAGCCATAGGCTCCTGTATGCTGCAGTCTACAATTAACTTCTTCTTACCAGAAGTTTTTCTTCCAACTCTACCCTGGGTTTTCTTTTCAGTATGCTTTTGTCCATGGGTCACAGTATTCTCCCTTTCTTATTGCTATAAAGGGAGATAACCACTATCCCATGATAGCTTCTGTCCCCACATGGACATTCTTTCCTTCTGCTGACTTACCATATGGTACGTCACCTTCAACCCCTCTCTTCCAGGGTTTCCCCTGCTTGAGTCGGTACCATACTGGAACGTCTCTCTCTCTCTCTTTCTTTCCAGTGTAGGCTTCCTGTTATCCTTCAACGCATGTTCTGGACAACTCCTCAGACAGGGCCGGAATATCCCCGCTCCCTTGGTCTGTCTTCTCCCTGTTTCGTACAGGAGAATCCCCTCTGCTATCTTGTTCAGTTGCTGTGCGTGCAGGCGTTCCAGTGCGTACTTTAATGCTTCTGCACGCTGCTCTCAACTCTCTGCGTGCTGACACTCACTGCAAGTTATCTTCTCCTGGCCATGTCCTTATCGAGGATGTGGCAACCTGTCAACTTCTGTCAGTTCCATCTCCTGCACTATGCTCTCTGCAATCGTCAGAGAGGCCTCCCACTATGGGCTCTTGCCATAGAGCATTGGACTTTGTCTCTGAGGGTCTTCCATATAATAGAAGAGGCTTATATAGTCATTCCATGGCTATCTAGATAATTATACCCTCTTGTCTTCCGTTGTGATGCAGAAGACAAGTTTGTTCTGCGTGAATGTCCAAGGAGCTCCAATCTGGCAGGAATCCCTCCCTTTTTTCCTTACAGCTTGGCATTATGTACCTGCTCCACTTGGACAACGCATACTTTTTTTTACTGTACATGATACCCCTGAGTCCCTTGGCTGGGTCATCCTGGTATCTTGGTCTATGCGTTTTCTGTCCTTGGGACGCATCAGCAGCCTAAAGTGCTCCTGACATGCTCTCCCCAGACTGATATTGTCCTCTGTTCTTCACGCAACTATACTGCT
Organism: Ichthyophis bannanicus; assembly: GCA_033557465.1. NCBI lineage: Eukaryota > Metazoa > Chordata > Amphibia > Gymnophiona > Ichthyophiidae > Ichthyophis > Ichthyophis bannanicus. The sequence continues at coordinate 143,553,906 of CM066041.1, forward strand.
AATTCCACTGATCTGCATACCTGTACCACAGAAATAGATTCTCTATACTCTTCGGGTGGTTTTCGCCCCCTACTATTAGATGAAGTTTTTCGCATCACATTTCCCATGTGGATGTTTCTTCTGTGGCCCAGTTGCAGGCAGTATTGTTTTCCTGTATGTATGTGTCCTATGCATACATGTTTTTTGTACCCTGGGTGGGCATAAACCATGCCTATCTATATATATATGTCTAGACATATATATTCACGCTTGTCTAGACATATATATTCACATCTGTATTGATATGTATATAGTTTATATATATATATATATATATATATATATATATGCGCTGTTTGGGAGATGGGCATAGCACCCTGTGTATTACCCACTCTCTCCCTAACTGTCGGTACTAAAGTTTTTTTACTTTCTAAGGGGTCCAGACAGTCCGCTTGCCTGTTATCATACGGCTCGGTAACTGGGTCCGGTTATACTCACAATTATTGCTGTGGCGTCAACAGCTTCTATTTTTGTTATCCACCTCCTTATCTATGAGGTATCAAACTTCACTGTCTTCCTATTTCTTATTGGCTAGGGAAGACAGTGTACATCTTCAGTGTTCCGGAGTACCCTCCTGTTTTCCCTGGGAAAAGGGGTTTTTCCCATACCTTCTCTTCCCTTCCGGACTGGGCTAATTCCAGATCGGTCAGTCGTCTTCTTTTAATCCTCAATGTTAATAACTCTGTGCCTAAAAGAGTTCTCAGCTTTTTCACATAAAGCTTTCCATTGAAGACCTGCCGTTCTTCTCCTGCTCCAGTTGACACCTGGGTCACCTGCCCATTCCAGATTTGGAACTTCATCCTCACTGCTGTGAAGTTCCGTCGAAGATTCTGCTACTGCGTCTACAGTACCTTCCATCACAGTTCTACTTCCTACAATCCAGTAGGTAAGCTCTATATGGTACTAGTTCATTAAATGCTTTAATGATACCTGACATGCATTCTAAAGACTCATCTCCCCTGTGGTCTTTAGTTTTTTGTTGTTCCTCTGCAACTCTTCTCTTCTCAACTCCTACCCCCCATCCCTCAGGGGATGCCGGGGATCCAGGTTGGGAAAATGCCTTCCTGTCCAGGAATACACATTTTATGGGATCTCCCATGGCACCCTCAGCTAGGGAGTCCCCACATGTGAAGACTCATTCTTGCTTGTTCCTGGAGATAGCACAGTTACTTACCTGTAACAGGTGATCTCAGGGAACAGCAGGAATTAGTCTTCACAACCCTCCCACCTCCCCTAGGAGTTTTATCTATCTATCTATTTCCTTTCCTCTTCCTCTCCTTCTGTCTCAGCTATGAAACTCAACTGGGGAGAGGCAGTGGGAAAGGCGGGAAGTCACCGTGCAGGCGCGAGGGATGCTCCCAAAGGCTTTCTGATTGGATGCTGGGGAGCATTCCCATGCGGGCTCCGTCGGCGCCGACGTACCCACATGTGAAGACTAATTCCTGCTGTTCCCTGAGATCACCTGTTACAGGTAAGTAACTGTGCTTTCTGTCCCTAGCCTACTACCAAAGGGGAGAAGATTCCAACTAAACCTACCCAAAATGCAAGAATCCCAGACTAAGTTTACGATCAGCATAAACCCAATATTCACACTTCAGGAGAATCAGTTGAAGCTTCTAAACGTCGGGCATTCACAAAGGCTAGCAACTCTGAGGCCTCATAAAAAATATAAGAAATAGATCGATATCTCATCAAACATTTATATGGATGTTTAAGAAAAAAGAGACCCCCCCAGTTGCTGAACTCCCGGTCAGAGAAGGAGAAACTCCCTCCTACGTTTGAGTGTCCTTAGATAAATCCAGATAAATCCTCACAAGCAAACCATGAAACATCACATTTCGTTTCCTAAAAAATAATTTTAACAACCACTTATCTGAGAGCAAGGCAAATGCCACCACCATAATAGAAGAGAAAACAGTAGCTTCCTGTGAAGTTTCCAACATATCAGTAACATTTAAAAAATCCACTTGCTGTGTCCCTATAACTTAAGGAGAAGGTCCTTTCTTCCCAGATGGTTGGTGAAATATCTTGATCAACAGAGGATGAAATTCAACCGGAACATTCAAAACTTCAATAAGATAATTCCTAAACATCTCCTTCGCTGACAACACAGGACTGCTCGAGAAGTTAATTAATCTCAAATTAGCAGATCTTTCTTTTCTTTATGCTTTATTTCTTCTTGTTGGTTATAGCTGCTAAGTGGCTGGGAGGATTATTGATTGATGGGCTGGTTTTGACAGGGGCATTTTCCTTTTGTTAGGTTTTTCATCTCCTGTCTTGTTTTCCTCATTACTTTTATTTTTCTTGTAGTTTTCCCCGAGATGTGGGCTAATGTCTTTGTTTTTTATTCTTTTGTTACATGTTATATGATGCTTTATTGTGTTTCTGTATACATTATTGATATTGTATAGTTCGAAATCTTAATAAAAATAAAATAAAAAAAAAAGATTAGCAGGTTTTGCAGCATTCTCCAGATATTCCAGCTTATTTAAAACTCTAGCCAGACTCTTAGTGTAGTAGCTTGTACATGGTTTTCCAATGTCTCAACGTTAGCTTGAAAATCCACATTAACCGCTTGAACACTAGCAACCTGAGTTTTAACCTCTTCCACCGCCTTAGCGTTATCTGCCACTTTCCCAGCCAAAGAAGACACTTGGGGTAGTATCGCCTTAAATGAAACAATTGTAGCCCAAATAGTCTCCAAGGTTATTGTTGCAGGACACTGTAATTCAAAAACTGACCATTCCAACGCAGAGCACTCTCCCTCTCCATAACACTCGGCGCAGCTCCAGCTGCTGCTTGCACTACCGACTGCACGGTAGCTTGATCTCCTGGACTCCTCCACCAAGAAGCTTCTATGCTCAGAAGAATACTGGCAGTCACCCACCAATACCTTGCACCCCGGGGACAGACTTCCTCAGGATTTCGGACTCTTCTGCAAACCAGGAAGCACTCTGTTGCAATCCGCTCCGAGGAGACCACTGGACTTTGCATAACCTTGGGTGTTGGTAGTGAACCGGAAGAGGCAGTTGACACACCCAAAAGAGCCGCTTTTTTCCAATGCCAGCAGACACAACGCCAGGTTTCCCTCACCCGCAAATGCTGGCGGTTGCAGGGGCAAAAAAAGGAATCCAAAGGCCCAACGGGAACTGAAGGTAAAGGGGTGGAAGCAAGAGCAGGCTGAGAAGGCTTGTAGCCTGCCTTAGCCTTCCTCCCTCCATCCTTATTAATTTTTAAGAAACAGAGGATCCAGATAAGTGCCAGTGAGATGTTCCACCTTATACTCGAGCTGTTATGGGTAAAAGTTAACATGTTTGAAAAGATTCTAGGTTGGCAATGTGGCAGAAAACCATCACTAACAAATACTGATGCTGGAACCAATGTTGCACGATGTATTAAGAAAATGATTTGGAAAGGGGAGTAAAAAGTGAGGTGGCAAAGTATGCAGATAACATATTCCAGCAAAAGAATAACAGAGATTCCACAGTGAGTGAGCAATAAAGGATCCAATATCACTGGATTTTTTCCCAGTCTCCAGGAGCAAGCAAGAATGCAGTCTTCACATATGGGTGACGAAGCCTGTGTGGGAAGGCTCCCCAGCATCCAATAGGGAAGCTTTTGGGAGCATCCCACTGTGCCTGTGTGCTTGCCTTCCCAGACCACCTCCTCAGTTTCTAATTTTCTGCAGAGCCATTCGGACATCTGTCCTGTCACCGCTATATAACTATTTTTTTCATGCCCTTCAGGGTACACCGTACTTCATTTTTTGTCTTCCTGCTGGCTCTGGTACTGTTGCTCAATGCCAGAGTCCATTTTTATTTTTTATTTTTTTCATCTTTTACTGTGGCTCCTGCTGCTGGTCTTGACAGGCTGCTATGGCCTTTTTTGACCTGGCAAAGGCTGTGTTACAGAGTATGCAGAAACAAGCCAGTGATTTTAAAAAGTGTTCAAAGTGTCCGAACACTATTTCAGCCACCAATAAGCATGTCTGGTGCTTAAAGTGCTTAGGTCCTGACCATGAACTGACCACTTGTCCCTTGTATCAGCAGATGACTAAAAGGGGATTAAAAAACTGTGAAAGACAATGTGGGGTCTTTGTTTCTGTCAGACCTGCTGCTTCAGCTCACTAATCAGTGGCCTGCACATCCTCACAGGCATCAACTTCTTCATGCAGTTCCCATACCACTGTGAAGTCGAACCACTCCAGTAAGCACAAGTCCTCTACTTATCCAGTGAAGACTTTGATGCTGTTGACATCGAGAACCAATGTTGATTCCAGAGATTGGCCGGGACAGCAGCATCAGGAGTCCCCCAGAGGTGAATCAGACTCTGATTGGCCAGCCAAACTGCCCTGGTGGGAGGATGTGTCCTCCAAAGCACAAGAGGGGCTCCGGGATACTCCCAAGGCACCTACCTCTGAGGAGTTACTGGTTGCGTGTTCTGGGATGGTGGTTCATAGCCCTGTACGGCAGTCCACCCAGACTTCGTCCATCTCCCTCAGTCAGTGTATGCTGGCTCTCGAGCGGAGTATGGCAGCAATCCTAGCAGCATCAGTGCTGGTGGCCTTGAGGTCCTCTGGATCCCAGGTCTCCATGTCTCTTAAGGCCTTCAACTTCATCTATACCAGATTTGGAGCTGCTGTCGTTGATGCTGATGCTTCCCTTGGAACCGGTCAATACTCAGACTATTCAAGGGGACCTGGTGTCAGTGCAGTCATGTTCCAATACCTCGGAGCATTGATACTGAAACAGTCATCTGGCATCAGAATGCCATTGGTGCCGAGATTCTGATCACCGCTAAAACTGAGTTTTTGCCTGATTCTGACTCAGATTCCTTGGAATCGGATGTCGAGTCCCTTGGTTCCTGAAGCCTCGTTGACATTCCTTCTGATGCTTTACTACTGCACGAGCAGCACTGGTCCCCATTGGAGGATATGTCCTTCTAGGAGTTTATCAGAGACATGGCGAGAGCTTTCTCCATTACATTTGCCACCGAGAAGGAACAGAGGGCCAAGGAGCTTGAAATACTTCAGTATTCCTTGATGCCTAATGAAGCTGCCACACTCCCGGTGCATCGCTTTCTACAAAATCTTATACTACCAATATGGGAGGCTCCTCTGACTATGGCCTCAGTTAGTAAGGGACTGGACATGATGTACAGTGTTCCTGAGTGCCCAGGCTTCCAGCAACCCCAGCTTCCACCCCATTCCATGGTGGTGGAATCGGCAATGCACCACATTAAGAATTCCAAAAATCATCCTTCGGTTCCTCCAGGGAATTGAGAATTCTGGATGCCTCCGCCCGTCACTGATTCCAGGCAACGATGTTGGCCTATAGGATAAACACCTATAATGTTGTACATGAGCATGTTCCTAAAAGATATTACTAAAGTTCTTCAGGAATTTTCCCCTCTGCTACCAGCAGACAAGCAGACTGTATACCAGGCCCTACTCAAGCATAATTAAAACACTTCCATGATTCTTACCAGGGCTGCTTTTGACTGCTTTGACTCCACTAGTAGAGATGCAGCAGTATGTATTGGTGCCAGGAAGATGGCCTGGTTAGACTTCTGACCTGGAGCAGTGGGTCCAGGATAAAATGGCTTACATCTTCTGTACAGGTGAGAATCTCTTCAGGAAAGGCTGGAGGGAGAAGGTGGGTGAGATTGAAACAGATGATCTCACTCTTAAATGCCTCTCTAGAAAGACAGCTGATCCCTCTAGAAAGAAGGCCTCAACCAAAAAGTCCTTCTACCTTAAGAAGAAAAGATACTGTCCATCTTATCCACCCTACCTACATTATCAGCTGCAGCAGCCTCAACAAAAACAGCAGAGCCCACATCAGCCCAAGAGGCCTAAGGCTCCTAAACCTCAACCAGCTCCACAGGCCCAGTCTACAACTGGTTTTTGACTTCTTCATAGAAAACATAGCCATACTTCCCCTGAAGGATTCCCATTCTCACGTTAGAGGCCACTTGGTCCACTTTGCCCACAGGTGGCCTCTCATAACAACAGAACAGTGGACCTTAAATGTGATCCTCAAGGGGTATCAGCTCAACTTTTAAAGCTTACCCCCTACCTTTTACACAGGGGAGTTTTCCATGGAACCCCTTCACTGCACCCTGCTACAGTGGGAAGTAGGTTCTCTGCTGTTGCAGGGTGCCATAGAAAGTGTTCCTTTTACACAGTTAAGGTTGAGGTTTTACTCCTGTTACTTCCTTATTCCCAAATCTGAGCACTCAAGTTCTTGGTTCAAGAAAAATTCAAGAAGGCCTCCCTAAAAACTCTACTTCCATACCTTCAGAGGGATGATCGACTTTGTTCTCTAGTTCTCAAAGATGCCTACACTCACATACACATGCATCCTTCTCGCAGACTGTACCTGCTATTCATGTTTCCGGGGACTCACTGCCAGTACTGAGTTCTATCTTTTGGCCTAGCTTCGGCCCCAAGAGTATTCACAAAATGTATAGCAGCCTCCCTCAGCACCCTGGGCATCTTCGTCTTTCATTACTTAGACGACTGACTCATCAAGGGCAATTCCCCTCAAGTACTAAACTTGTCGTTTCACCACACTTTCACTATGCATCAACATCTTCGCTTTGTCATAAACTTTCCAAAGTCTCACCTTGCTCCTACTCAAAAATTAGGAGTGCACCAATGAACCCCAGTCACTGTGGAAGCCCGAGCTTTTCTCCCAGGAGACCACCTGCAGCGCCTCATAGGACTCACAAGCCAGGTTCAGCGACAGCATCTCATTAACAGCAAGGGACATGCTTTATCTGCTGGGGTACACAACCTCCACCGTACATGTCGCATTTGCTCATCTCCACATAAGTCTGGCACAGTGGACCCTTTCATCTATAGACACAGTCGAAAGGTCAACTCAGAGACAGAGTCCTCATCACACCTCAGTTAGCCAACTCCCTCCAGTGGTGGTGTATGCTTAAAACCTGCTCGTCGGGTCATCTTTTCAGATGCCTCCACCTCAATGTACCCTCATGACAGATGCTTCCAAGCAGGGATGGGGAGCTCACCTGGATGGCCTAGCTACAAAGGGCCTGTGGTCTCACAAGGAACCTGCCCATCAGATCAACCGCCTCAAACTGCAGACAGTGGCCAATGCCCTTCAAGTTTTTCATCCTCATTTGACAGGACAAACAGTCCTGATCCAAACCGACAACCAAGTAGCAATGTTCTAACTCAACTCAGCCCAACAGCCATAGCAACAGTCCTCACTTGGGCCCACAAACTGTAGCTGTTTGCATAATGCATGTATTATGGATCTTAAATCTGCTAGGTATGGTTATGCAGTGGCTGAGAATCCTTCCAGGGGCCGTGAGTAGTGTCCTCACAGCATTTTGGCACTGGTTGACTTGGGGAGCAGAAGCATGGTCCTGTAAATTAAACTTCAGCCTTGTGTATGCCAGTACACAACATTTTCCATTGAGTTAGCCCTAAATTGTTTATTTTCAAAGGTAAATATTATTTTGTGTTAATTTTTTTAAACATGCATATTTCCTCCTGTGAGGATTTTGGATTTGACCATATTATGACTGAAATCATAATGCTTTATCTCCAGTTGACTTCTGAACCAGATCTTGTTTGCAAAACTACTGCTAGGGATTTCTGCCATCATTTTGAAAGCCTTCACAGCCAGGGCAGGAGTGGAAGGGGGACCCCTCCTTCCCGAGAACCACTGGACTACCATGGACCCCCCCCCCCCACACACACATAAGACCTGCAGTTATGCTGAAGAGGGGTGTGATCGGGACATGGGAGGGGCTTGTACACCCTGAGGGGATCTGTGCTGGGGTGTAAGGAGACGGAATATCTCAGCTGCTTTTTTTTCCAAGACTCTTTTGGAACTGGGCTCACAATCCCTGCCTTGGCAGGGAACTTGGCCCCTGCAGTGTCTGTCCTGCATGGAAAATGCAGGGTAGAAGCTGGGCACACTTTCCCTGTACTTATTGCATGTTAAGGTTTTGCACAAAATGCATTGTAAGTGCAAACCTTACTTAACTTTAGTAAACATGCCCCTATATCCAGAAATGGGTAAAAGATTATTTTCATTTACATATTTGCATTATGAGCAAATTAACTTTTGTGCATGGTTTATCCCTCCATATCCCCCCACTCTGGAATTTTTTCTGGCTTGTAGTTTTTATTAGGAAAACATCTGAATTAGTTGCTATGACATAGTTCTTTAATTAATGAGAGCTGGGCTTCATTGTTTAAGGTTTTTGAGACTCAATGGGATTGGAAAGGTCGTCAGCGCGGGCTCAGTCAAGTATAGCCTTCAGAGTGACGATTTGTGGTTAAATAAAAGGCAAAATTTGTAGCAGCTACACTCCAAATGCTTGACAGCTTACTGTAGTATGGGTGTATTTTTTCTTAACAAAACGGGAGAACACCTTTAGTAAATAGGTTCACCTATGTAATCTTACCTATAGATGACTTAGATTATAATGAGTGTGAAAACACATTTTATAGGACAGGATAAATCATTCTAGTTGTTTCACCTTAATTTTGAGCACCTCAGTTAAATTATCTGCTTACAGATGAACAAATTATGGAGGACCTAAGAACACTAAATAAGGTGAGATAACAATCTGAATTAGATTCTAAGTTTTTGTTTTTTGTTGGTATATTAAGTACCTTGTTGAATGAAAACTATTTACTAGTGCCCATTAATATTAAATAGAACAGTCAAGTTGTTTGTCAGTTTTTGTAGTCTAGACTCATTTGTGTTTTACAAGCAAAGAAATGTATCAATTGTTTTCAAATATATGGTGCAGTGTTCCATTTTTTGCAGCATACAAAACAAATTAATGACCTTTTTCATTTAAATGTTTGGTGCATTTACTGATTAGCATTTCCTATAAGCCTAGGTACAGAATATACTAGCATATACTAACATTTCTCAGTGGACAAGAAGGAAAAAAAGTCTTCGCATATGGGTGATGTCATCTGACGGAGCCCCTATGTGAGAGAATTCCCAGTTACTTTTAGAAGCTTTAGGAAAGTTTGACCATGCATGAGTGCATCTTCCTGCCTGCTGCTATGTCACCATCTTATCCTCAGTCCATTTCTTTCCATAAGGCTCACGGATATGATTTCATACTTCTCTGTGGTGTGTAAGTTTCTAGTGGCCTCTCTTTTTGCTTTTGTTCCTGCTTTCCATCATGTTTTTTTTATTCTACCTCTCTTTTTCTCCTTTGTGAAGATTTTTTTTTGAGTAGTTTTAAGTTTCCTTTATTTTCTGTGGCACCTTAGTCCCCTTAGGCATTTAGTGTTCTGACCGGATTATTTTTGTCAAAATCGAGCCATTTGATTTCACTGTCTATTTTTCCAGACAGCAAAACTTGCCAGTGGGGTTATGAAATGTATTATGTGCTTGAGTATTATATCTGTTATGGATACCCACAAATGATACTTCTAGTGCTTGTGACTTGACTGTAAGCCCTCTTATAATTTGTGTCTACAGATGATAACACAAAGGCTTAAGGCCTGAAAAAACTGCAAAAGGTATCGGCGGCATTGGTCTCAGTGACTTCGGAGGCTGCAGTGGATATTGGCAGTGCATCGGCATCTGAGATTTCAAGCCTATTTGCAGCCAAGCACCCATAGGACTCCTGAGTATCAGGCATCTATCGATATTCCTCCAAAGGAGGAGGATTCCACCCAGTCTTCATTAACATTGAAGAGCAAGGACATCGAACATCGGCTGGAGGCCCAATTGCATTGACATTGGAGCTCCCTGAGGCAAGGTGCCCTGAAGGGGGAGGAAGGTTCATCTGCAAAGCATACTGACAGGCAGGGATGGCCTACCCATAGCAGAGACCAGCCAGCCAATACTTCCCAACAGATTTTAAAAACATTGGCTGATTCTGCTGTGCCCCATGTGCCTTTGCAGATGGCAGGATTGGAGAATTACCACCTGAGGGCAGTCAAAGAAAAAATCATGATGCTGTTCTCAATGTAGTAGCTCAAATCCTAGATGACTCCTAGCATGGGGCAGGAAAGCATCAGGCCTATCCTTGACTGATACTCTGCCTGCGGTAGAGACATTGAGATCAGGACATTGTAGAGCCTTGACACCAATACCTGACCAGTTGATATCACTAACTAGCACATCACTCAAAGCCTAGAAAGTCAATGGTGCATCAGCACTCCCGAAGGAGCTTCAGATCTACAAAGGGAAACAGAGCAGTCCAAGCAGAGACTTGAAGATCTTTTGAGTATTTCTGTGAATAGGAATTGGAAGAACATAAGAAATGCAATACTGGATCAGACCAAAGGTTCATCGAGCCCAGTATCCTGTTTCCAGAAGTGGCCAATCCAGGTCACAAGTACCTGTCAGGTTCCCAAAAGGTAGAAAGATTGCATGCTGCTTATTCTATTGTGTAAGCAGTGGATTTCTGAAGTCTGATTTAATAATGGTGTACAGACTTTTCCTTTAGGAACTTGTCCAAACCTCTTTTAAACCCAGCTGATAAAGAACTTGGCTTCCCATCAGAGGATAGGTCTCCAGAACTCCCCTCTGACACATCTCCACCTCATAAGAGGCTGAAGTCTCCCCCTGAGGAATTAACCTTCCACGATTTTGTGAGGGATTTGGCAAAGGCCATACCATTTTGTTTGGAGACCGAAGAGGAACTCAGGACTTGAAGAATGGAAAAGTTCCAATATTCTGCAGCCCCCAAGAAGGTGGAGACAGCTCCCTTCCATCACATCCATCAGATGAGAGTGTGAGAGACCCTCCTCTCCATGCTTCCCAGTCAGTAGAAAGGTCTATTCTATGCATAACGTTCAGAAGGCTTCCAGATTCAAGAAACGTAAGCTTCCACATCACTCTCTGGTTATCGAATCCACCCTCAAAAAGGTAAAGAGCTCCAAGTCCCATTCTTTGGCACCCCCTGGGAGAGAGGCTCGGACCTTGGATTCTTTTGGGAAGAAGATTTTTCAGAATGTCATGCTTGTTTCCCACATGGCTTCTTATCAGCTCTACACTGGGATGTTCTTACAAGACGACATGCGCATTCTAGATGTTTGTGTTCCTTCCTCAGGAGAAACTCAAACAGTATTTTTACCTAGTGGGTTACAGGAAGGATTGCTTATAGTACATTGTCTGAACAAGATATGACATCTTAGATATGGTATTGAGAATATTATTCATGAGTATTGGCACTCGGAGACTCTCATGACTTCAAGCTTCAGACTTGCAGCAATTTGTGCAGGACCAGCTTGCTGCTGTACCGTGCCACTGAGACAGCCTCTTCAGGGATAAGGTTCAAAAAGCGGCTTTCCTCATAGAGAATTAATCCAACATGCTGCAAGCATACTCTCCAGGCATATGTCGAATCTGGCCTTATATCACAGAAGGATCCAAAATGGTGTTCAGAAGAAATTCTTCTACTACCAAAGGTGTAGGTATTTCCCTACCTCCCACTATACCCAATCCATGCAGACCTTTAGTATACATCCTAAGCAGGAGAACTCTCAGAAGGCCCAACCTGCAATCCAGTCAAAGCAAAGCCAGGGGGAAGGGTTTAGAATGTTTTTTTCAGAGCACAGCCTTTCTGCCCATTGCCCTTGCAGAGGACCCACCAGTTGGAGGGAATCTCCAGGAACAAGCAGGAATGAGTCTTCACTTATGGGTATCGTCAGTACCGACGAAGCCTGCGTGGGAACGCTCCCCAGCGTCCAGTAAGAAAGCTTTTTGGAGCATCCCACAGCGCCTGCGCGCCGCCTTCCCGCCTTTCCCAACTGCGCCTCTCCAGTTCTTCTTTTCCGCGGAGCCAGCAGGTCGTGTTCGTGTCACCGCAGAAGAAGTTCTTTATTTTTTTCTTTATTTTTCTGTGTCGCGTCTGCCTTCTTCGACGTCAGACCGGTACCGCCGGTCTTTTCTTTTCTTTCTAAAAAAAACCCAAAAACTTTTCTTTCTTCAACTGTGCATTTTCAGTTTGGGCCTTAGGCCTGAACACTTTTCTCCTCATGGAGAAGCCCGCTTCCGGGTTCAAAAGGTGCACGAAATCTGGCGGTACTATTTCTGTCACTGACACCCATGATTGGTGTCTAAAATGTTTGGGTCCTGACCATTCCATCACGGATTGTGTGTCCTGTGCCATGATGTCTAAGAGGTTGGCAGAACCGAGCAGCCAAGCTCAGTACCCTGTTTCCCTCTGATGCAGCCTCGGTGGCATCGACGTCTTCCAGGGCTGCTTCTTCCTCCCATGGATCTCAGGTAACCAAACATAAATCCAGCCGGTCCTCGAAGGGCAAATCTCCCTCTAAGCATCGAGATGCCTCCGGCCTTGTCCTCGAGGAATCCGCACCGGCAAAATTACACCAGCGGGAAGTTCCGGCTTCCAAAGCATTGTCTATGGGGTCACAGGTTGACATCGATTGCTCGGCCTCGACCAATCATCTCTTGCCGTGTTCTGGGGTACCGGTGGTCTCCACTGGTACCGACATCCAGACTCTGGTGGCGTCGATGGATCAGAAGATTCTGTCCATACAGCGCACCCTAACGGCGTTTATGCAGGCTTCGACGCCTCCGGTACCGCAACAATCTCCGTTGCCGGTACTGACATTGCATTAACATCGGCTTCGGTGTCGATTGCAACGGTACCTTGTCCTATGATGCTCATCGGTACCGAACCGGTACCGCTTACTCCCGATGTCGATCCCACTCGGTATGCGTATCGGGCTTTACAGGAGCATCCAGACAGGCGATACTTGGATTCCTCCGAAGACTCTGATGAGTCGGAGGCTTCTGTCGAGGCACCGGTACTTCTTCCTCAGGAGTCTGCTTCTCCAAAATGAAGAATGTCTCCTCCAGCAGACTTGTCTTTTCAAGACTTCATTAGGGAAGTGGCTAGGGGCCTCTCCATTACAGTGGCCCCTGAGTCAGAGCCTAGAGCCAAGCAATTAGATATTTTGCAATATCCTAAGGCTCCTAAAGAAGCAGCTACCTTATCTATTCATGAGATTCTCTATGATCTCATGTTGAGCATGTGGGAGACTCCTCTTACCACCTCTCCTCATTCTCGTAGGTTAGACACCATGTACCGTGTCCCTCCTTGTCCTGGCTTTCCTAAGTCTCAGCTTCCTCACCACTCTATTGTGGTAGAGTCTGCCATGAGGAAAATAAAGAGTGCAAAGAGACACTGATCTAATCCTCCAGGACGTGAATGCAGGACCCTTGATGCTTTTGGCCGAAGGGTTTTCCAAGCTAATATGCTTGCTGCCAGAATCAACTCCTATAGTCACTATATGGGGATGTTTCTAAAAGAATCACAGATCATCTGCAGACTTTAGCCCCTTTTATTTCAGAAGATAAAAGGCAGGAATTTCTCACTTGGCTTAAACATGCCCAAGATGTTTCCAAATTTTCCAACCGTGCAGCCTTTGACTCTTTTGAGTGTGTAAGCAGAGCCTCGGCTATTGCCATAGGTGCACGCAGAATTGCTTGGTTACAAGCCTCTGATTTGGAACTCTGGGTCCAAGATGAACTGGGAAATCTTCCTTGTACAGGTGAAAACCTTTTTGGCAGGGATTGGCAAGCAAAGGCCACTCAGATGGATGCTGAGAACTCTGCTTTGGATCGACTTTCAAAGTCTACCTCTGCTCCTGTCAAGAAAAGATTGTTCAAAAAGACACCTTTTTCTAAAAAGGGAAGATATTATCTTGCTTATGGTCAGCAGGCATCTTCTGCAGGTCGTTTTGCTGCAAAGCGTCAGCAACCACCTAAACAGGCCAAGTCAAAGGCTGCCAGGCCTCCCACGGCCCGGCAGCCTCAGCCTCCTCAGGTCCTTTGACTTGCAACTAGAGAACTTAGCCTTTCTAGCTCTGTAAGAACCAGAGCCCCTCACCATTCCAGGAAGGTTGGCTTACTTTGCTCCCAGATGGGAGCAAATCACAGCAGAGCAATGAACCCTCTCCATTATAAGGGAAGTGTACAAGCTTCATTTCTTAAACCTTCCTCCCCACACCATGGTGAAGCAGTTCAATTCTCCAACATCTCTCCTCAACCTTCTGGGTCAGGAGATTGCTACCCTTCTTGCCCAAGGGGCAATAGAAGAAGTACCTCTTCTTCAACAGGGCTCAGGGTTCTACTCCCCTTATTTTCTTATTCCAAAGACCCATATTAGATCTCAGAGAATTGAACAAGTTTCTATTCAAAGAGAAATTCAAGATGATTTCTCTCGGTACTCTGCTGCCATACCTTCAGAGTCAGGATTGGCTTTGTTCTCTAGATCTCAAGGATGCGTACACCCATGTCCTCATCCATCCAACACACAGATGGTTCCTTCGGTTCCTTTTTCAAGGAAAGCACTACCAATACAGGGTGCTTCCTTTCGGTCTGGCCTCTGCACCAAGGGTATTCACGAAATGCATGGCAGTAGTAGCTGCATTTCTACGCACTCTAGGAATATTGGTTTTCCCATATCTGGACGACTGGCTCATTCGAGCTCCATCCCAGTCAGAGGCCCAGATTTGTCTAACCTGCACAATGCATGTCCTTCAGTATTTGGGACTGGTAATAAATATCCCAAAATCCCATCTCACCCCTACTCAGTCTCTGGAGTTTATAGGGGCCTTGCTGGATACCACAACTGCAAGGGCCTATCTTCCTCAGGCCCGTTGCCTACGCTTGGTGCAGTTAGCCTCCCAGATACAGTTAAAGTCCCATTTAACTGCTCGAGAAATGTTACAACTATTAGGCCACATGGCATCCACCGTGCATGTGGTTCCATATGCTCGCCTTCACATGAGGGCAGCTCAATGGACTTTGTCCACCCAATGGACTCAGGCATCAGGTTGCCTGTCAGACAAAATAGCAAACTCCAGTCGCCTATTTTGGTCTCTCCAGTGGTGGAAGTCTCCTCCAAATCTGTTGCTGGGGTCCCCTTTTCAGCAGTCGCTACCCCAAGCAACTCTGACAACAGATGCTTCTCCAATGGGTTGGGGAGCTCATCTGCAGGATCTCTCCACCCAGGGCATCTGGTCTCCACAGGAGACCTCTCTGCATATCAATCTCTTGGAACTCAGAGCAATATTCTTAGCTCTCAGAGTGTTCCATTCCCTGCTCAGCTACAGGACAGTCCTCATCCATACGGACAACCAAGTAGCCATGTTCTATGTAAACAAGCAGGGCGGGACTGGCTCTCTGTCGCTTTGCATCAAAGTTTGCGACTGTGGGCCTTCGCCAGAGAGCATCACATCCATCTTCTGGCAGTATATCTTCCAGGTGTTCAAAACTCTTGGGCGGACAGACTCAGTCAAGTTCTGCTTCCACATGAGTGGTCCCTCCACATGGACCAGGTAGCCAGGATTTTTCTAATTTGGGGAACCCCGGACATAGACCTCTTTGCAAGTCCGTGGAATGCCAAACTTCCCAGGTTCTGTTCCAGAATTCCGTGTCAGGGAGTTCAGGCCAAGGATGCCTTCCTCCTTCACTGGGGTCAAGACTTCCTTTATGCCTTTCCCCTAATTCCCAAAACACTATTCAAGCTTCAGAGAGATCGAGGGACCATGATCCTCATAGCACCACATTGGCCACGCCAAGTGTGGTACCCTCTACTTCTGCATCTCTCTCAAGCTCCTTCCCTGGACTTGGGCTCTGCACCAGACCTTCTGTCCCAGGAAGAGGGAACGTTGTGGCACCCAAACCCCCAGTCGCTCCATCTCAGGGCTTGGTTGCTGAGGGCCTAGACCTTCAAGATTTTCATCTCTCTCAGCAAGTCAGAGATGTTGTTCATGCCTCTAGAAAGCCTTCTACTAGACGTTCCTATGCTTTCAAATGGAAAAGATTTACCATTTGGTGTTCAGAGACGGGTCTAAACCCTCTTGCAATACCTCTGAATTCTCTACTAGAGTATCTCCTGCATCTATCCCATGCAGGTCTGAAAACAAATTCAGTAAGAGTCCATTTGAGTGCTATTGCAGCGTCCCTCAAGCCTCTAAATGGACAACCTATTTCCTCTCATCCTCTTATAGCAAGATTCATGAGAGGCCTTCTTTTAACTAAACCTCCCATTAGACCACCTCCAGTGGCATGGGACTTAAACCTGGTTCTTGGCCAGCTTATGAAGCCACCCTTTGAACCTTTAGCCACCACCTCCTTGAAATTTCTTTCTTGGAAAGTTGTTTTTCTCATTGCAGTCACCTCAGCACGCCGCATCAGTGAGTTGCAAGCTTTGGTGGCTAATCCACCTTATACAAGGTTCCATCATGATAAAGTAGTCCTCAGGACCAATCCACACTTTATGCCTAAAGTGGTCTCGCCTTTTCATCTGAACCAAGAGGTATATTTACCTGTCTTTTTTCCAGGACCTCATGCATCAAGTGCAGAGAGGAATCTTCATACCTTGGATTGTAAGAGAGCTCTCGCTTTTTACTTACAAAGAACACAGCAACATAGGAAGTCTTCTCAACTCTTTGTTGCTTTTGATCCTTCTCATTTAGGACTTCCAGTCTCTAAGAGAACACTGTCCAACTGGATTGCTCAGTGTATTTCTTTCGCCTACCAGAGTAGGAACATTTCTCTGGAGGGCGATGTCACAGCTCACAATGTGAGAGCCATGGCAGCCTCAATGGCTCATCTAAACTCTGTGTCCATCGACCAAATCTGTCGAGCGGCCACCTGGGCCTCGGTTCATACCTTCCCAGCCCATTACTGTTTGATCAAGGACTCCCACCAGGATGCCTCGTTTGGTCAGGCTGTTCTCAAACACCTGTTCCATTCCTAATCAACTCCTACCCACCTACCCTGGTCGAATGCCAGAGATCCATGGGAGGAGGTAGAGTCCTTTTCAAGGGGACACAACCTGGGGTTTCTCCCTGGCATCTACAGCTAGGGAGTCCCCATATGTGAAGACTCATTCCTGCTTGTTTCTGGAGATAGCACAGTTACTTACCTGTAACAGGTGATCTCTGGGAACAGCAGGAATAAGTCTTCACAACCCACCCACCTCCCCTAGGAGTTGTATCTCTCTATCTATCTTTCCTTTCCTCTCTCTCTCTTTGTTTCAGCTTTAAAACTCGAACTGGAGAGAGGTGGTTGGGAAAGGCGGGAAGGCAGCGCGCAGGCTCTGTGGGATGCTCCCAAAAGCTTTCTTACTGGACGCTGGGGAGTGTTCCCGCGCAGGCTCTGTCGGTACCGACGATACCCATATGTGAAGGCTTATTCCTGCTGTTCCCAGAGATCACCTGTTACAGGTAAGTAACTGTGCTTGCTCACTCTTTCCTCAAAGATGTCGCCTTATAACCTCTGACTATTGGGTCTTACAAATTATCCAAAAAATACTGCAAACTTTACTTATTCAAACTCCCTCCAAATTGTCCACCAAGGGCTTATTGCCTCTGCACAAAGGAGCTGCCTCTTCAGGAAATCACCGTTCTTCAGAATACAGACATGATGAAGCCCATTCCCCCAGGGCAGGATGGGCGTAGGTTTTATTCAAGGTATTTTCTGGTCTAGGGGTTAGCTCCTGCCTGGAACAAGTTTCTGATTGGATACATAGCCATGCTTTAAAGTTAAACCCAGCCAACTCTGTGGCCATTTGGTTTAACAATTGCTCAGGTGCCAACAATTGTTCCTTCAATCAAGGGAACTCTGTAATGTTACAAACTACCTTTGAAATATCTAGGTGTAGCATAGACTCTCAACTGTCTTTCCTTCTGCAATTAACTCGAGTTATTCAAACTTCATTTATTGCACTGTTGATTTCGATGTGTTCAACCCTTCTTAGACCATCGGATAACTGGCTGCTGCTCTTCTCATGGTTATGTCAGATATCGATTATTGTAACATTATTTATCTAGGACTCCCCCAGTACCAAGTTAAACTGTTACAAATGGTATAGCATGCTGCCATACATACACTTACTCGTTCAAGAAGATTTAACCATGTGACACCACTTCTCATACAACATCATTGGCTGCCAGTTGCTTCCTGGATCTTGTTCAAAGTGGCAACCTTTACATTTAAAGCAGTTAATGATCTGGTACTGGATTATTTAGTGAATTTGGTTAGTATTTATGCTCCAGCTAGGGCGCTCTGCACGGATTCCGCTTATGCATACTATCTCCTTCTCAGGTTAACTATGAACTGACATATAAGAAAGCCTTTTTTGTAGCAGCCACAGCTATATGGAACTCTTTAACTGCCATAGATCAGACTGAAGGAGACTTGTGTAGATTCTAAAAAACATTTGAAAACCTGTCTTTTTGAATCAACCTATGGAGTCTTGTTAGTATCCTCAGTAGATGCTAGAGCTGGGATGGCCTAGTCTTTCCTGACCTAGGTAGCCATCACCTTTTTCCTTCCTTCTTTCCCTTTCTTCTCATAATTTGCCAGTGATTTGTGGTATTGTCTTTTTGTATCCCTTTTCTGTCAGAACATTGGCGTTCTTTTCTGTTTTGTGTGTTTTTATTGTGAATTGCATAGTTTGAGTCCCAGATATGCGGTATATTAAATAAAGTTAAACATAAACATTTGGGTCACTCATCAACAAGCAGTGAGGATTGGAGTCATACATCCTGTGCTGGGAAACAGTCAGACTGTGGAACTTTGTCATCTCTCACGATATGAAGCTGAGTCATTTATCTGCATGGTGAACAAAATATTCTGACAGGCTGAGCCAAGTCCTTCAACCTAATGAATGGACCCTGGATAGGGAGATAGCTCCTTCAGGAGTGGAGTTCCCTCTCAATAAATTTCTTCACTACTCCTCAGAATGCTCAGGTGCCTCAGTTCTGCTCTAGAGTAAGGTCACACAGTAAACTAAACTTTGATGCTTTCCTCCTTGATTTGAGGGGAGGGTCTTCTTTATGCATATCCTCTGATACCGCTCATGACTAAGATCCTCCTGAAACTCAAAACAGACAGAGGTACACTGATTCTCATCACTCCTCGTTGGCCTCCAACAATCCCTCTACTTCTAGAACTCTCCATCCGGGATCCAATTTGTCTGGGGCATGTACCATCTCTAATTTTGTAGAACTGCACGATGTTGCATCCCAGCATAAGTCCCAAGTCCTCAAAGTTTGGATTCTGAGAGACTAATGTTGTTTGCTCTCAGTCTGCCTGTTGGTGTTGCCAATGTCCTTTTGACACCCAGGAGGGCTTTAACGAGAAGGTCTTCATGCCTTCAAGTGGAAGAGGTATGCTTTCAGGTGTGGGGAATGGTCTGTAGATCCTTTTGTCTGTCCCACTCAAACTTTGACCAATTCTATACCTATCAGAGACTGGAGTCAAGCCCAACTAAGTAAGGGTTCACCTCAGTGCAATTGCAGCTTACCATCATGGCATAGGAGGAGAACCCATCTCTGTACAGTCCTTAGTTGTTTGCTTCATTAGGGCTTAATTTTTCTCAAACTACTCTATAAGCTGCCTGCAGTGTCTTGGGACCTCACTGTGGTGCCCCCTCTCCCCCCTTCTTTCTTTCCTCTTTTCTATTTCCTCTTTCTCCCTCCCTCTCTCCCTTTTTTCCCCCTCCCACCCCTTCCTTTGCCACGTTCCTGTATCACCAAGGTCCTCCTGGACAGTGATGCTTTCATTTATTTATTATCACATTCTTTTTTTTATCTTTTTCAGACATTTTTATATTGATAATTCTCCACCTTTTTGGTGCATTGTAATGTAATGAAACAGTTTATATTAATCTTAGGGCCAACTTCTATATTATGTATTCATTAGTATTACTTTCCTCCTCCTGTTCCTGTGTTTATTGGATAGCTTCAATATTATGTCCATTTTTATTTGTAAAAGGCATTTGCTTTTTCATGACCGTCCATATGAGGTTTATCTCATTTTATTAAGTTTAATATATTTTCTTCTGGCTTTTATGGACAGTCATGATTAAATGTTATATAGGATGTTTCTTGTTTTTTCCAGATGTAGTGTCATTGAATTTCTGAGTTTACTCTGTGTCATGAGATAGTAACTGTGGCTAATAAAATTGCCATTTGCATTTGATTTTTTGGCTGCTCCTTTAAGTCTGCATTCATTTTTGGTCATGTTCCTCTTTGAGCACTACTGTTAATATAAGTGTTTTTCATGCCTTGGGGTTTGACGTCTATAATGTCTCTTGTCCATCCTTTGGTTCGCTGAGTTTCAATATGATCGTGAATTTGTCATCAGCATTAATTGCCATCTTTTAGACAGACAGTTTCTCTTGCTACAATGGGGTTCACTGCTGTGATCATCTTTGTGCAATTGCACCCTACAATTTGTTTCGTCATTTTCTTTTTTTATTGCACATGTATTGCTGTCAGGTGTAGTGTCTGCAATTTATATTCATGCAGAATCATTTAAGATTATTATTCCCCCTTTTTTGCTTGGTCTACAGCCCTTTTGGTAGTCTATGGCACATTTAAATAGTTCAGAGGTTGGCATCTTTCTTTCCCTGCACTATATTCTGGATCTCTATGCTGTTATTGTTCAGTCAAGTGACTTCATTATTTGATAATACTGTTGTGCTGAACATTTTAGCACTTTTCCAATATAATAGCTATATTAATATGTTCATATTTATATGTTGTCTTTTTTACTTGTATACTTTGCCCTTGAACATCACGTTTTTCCCCCCATTCAGGAATATATGGGCCCTTACCAGGATCTATACATTCGATTGTTTCTATTCTCTTGATGTTCGCTACTTAGCAATGTTATCTACGTTTTGTTTCCCGATTTTGTCTTTTTTGGGACTTTTTGAGTGTGCTTTATAATGGTTTAAGAAGTAATAGTTCACGGTTTATGACAGTCTCTGCCTCTTGCCTATAACGCTTGTGTTCCCTCTCTCCTTGTTCAATTTTGGTTTTTACATGAATAAGATTTTTCCTAACTTGGTTTTAACACCATTTCCATTTTTAGTGTCCAATTTTTTTTAACTAGTTTCTTTTATTGTGCTATTATAGACGTCTGTGGTGTTTTGTTCCAATCTATCCAACCTTGTTTTTGCTTTCATTGCTGGTTTTTTTTTCTTTTTTACTGATTTGGATAAATATTGTTCTTTACAGTGGATTGCGCTCACATTACTATTGTGGTATTTCCTATTCAAATAGGTCCAAGCATTTTGAGTAGGTTTGTATGTTGCCCCTCCCTTCACACATTTACCACTTATGGTGTTCCTCGATTAAATGTACAATACACTTTCTCCTCCCTTTGCCCTGAAGTTTTTTGAATATTTTAAGCCCAATTTGCATATTTTTAACTATCTATTGCCCTGTTGTTTTTTGGCACGTTTTTATAATGTGTTTTCATTTGCGTGTTTTGGACTGACGTCACATATGATCTTTATTGATTTATTTTGTTAGTCCTTGGGTTTTATGGTTTAATTCTTAATGTTTTAATATATTCATTCTTATCTATATTTAATGTTTAGCCATATGTTTTATGTGAGTTTTTATGTATATATTTTTGTCCTCTTTGAGGTACCCCCTGACAAAGGCTACACTGAAACACGGCCGTGTAGGGGTCTATTAATAAAGGACCTTTTTACTTTCTTGCCTCTGAGTGTGCCTGTGATTTTCAGTGAAGCAGTACATGTGCTGTTTGTGTACCTCTGAAGTTCTTGACCTGGAAGGTCATGTTCCTGGTGATGGTCCTGTTGGCGCACAGAGCAAGCAGGCTTCAGATCCTAGTAGTAAATCTTCCTTTGACAAAATTCTTCCAGAAGAGAGCAGTGTTTTATACTCATTTGAAGGTCTCTCCAAAAGTAGTGTTGCTCGTCCAACATTTTTTCCAAAACCTAATTCCCACAAAGGGGAAACTGCGCTGCATATAGTAAACTGTAAAAGAGCTTTAGCTTTCAACTTGGAATGGATAAAAGACTTTAGAAAGTCCATCCAGTTTTTTGTTTCTTTTGACCCCAACAAACTAAGGTCTGCTGTCCCCAAGCGTACCTTGTCAATTTGGCTTGAAGACTGCATCTTTTTCACTTATGCCTAGGCAGGCTTAAGCCTTGAGAGTTATGTCGAGTTTCGTAATGTTAGAGCCATGGCTGCGTCGGTAGCCCACTTGCGCTCAGTCTACATGGAAGAAATATGCAAAGCTACAATGTGGACTTCAGTTCACACTTTCACTTCTCATTACTGTTTGGATGGGAATTCTCAACATCGGAGTAGATTTTGGCCAATCAGTACTTCCTAATCTTTTCCTAGGTTAGACTCCAACTCTCCCCTTCCCGCCTCCCCCACAGCCAGGCTATTCCTTTCTGTTCAGGCTGCCAAAAAAAAAAAAAAGTTGAAAAGGCCTGTTAACACTAAAAAATATCTTTTGAAAGCCTTAGTTAGGCTTCTTCTTATTTCCCTTTTTTTTGTTAAAGGCAGTCTGGAGCTAGGGATTCCCATATGTAAGGACTATTTTCCTGCTTGTGCACAGAAAAAGTGTAGCTGCTCCCTTGTAGCAGGTGTTCTCTGTGGATAGTAGAAGTCCGCACAATCCTCCCACTCAGTTATATTCTCCTCATATTTATAATGGACTGAAGATAAAATGGTGCTGAAGTGGCAGGGGAAGATGCACGCATGCATGATCAGGCTGTCCCAAAGCTTTTAGAAGGAGCTGTGAACACTCCCTCGTGGGGGCTTCATCAGATAATGTAACCATATAAAAGGACTTTTCCTGCTGTCCATGGAGAACATCTGCTAAAGGTGAGTAACTATGCTAAATAGCACAGACAACAGCAATGCAAGCTTAGCTCACAGAGATAGTCTTAACCACAGAACTACCTACAAGCTTCCTGTGCAAGCTGCACCCCCAACACACACATTCACACACATCAGTCTGCCTCACTACAAAACTGCTATAATATGGACAAATGTAGTGCAGGATTCACCCACCCCTATCCCACATTTAAATACACACTGCTTCACCATAGACCAGGTAGCATAGAAAATAGTAGTGCAAACAGGACTGGTACAAGGTTTCTCCTGGAACAAGCAGGAAATCAGTCCTCACATATGGGTGATGTCAGCACCGATGGAATCCACGTGGAAGCATCTCCCCAGCTTTCAAAGAAAGCCTTTGGGAGATGCACCATGCATACGTAGTCCACTTCCTGCCCAAGGGTGCCATCTTGCCTCAGTTTCCTTTTTTCCATGGAACCCTTCATTCATTGTCCAGTTCCCCTGGAAAAAGTCAGGTTTCCTTTTTTTTTTTTTTGTATTTGGTCGTGTACCGGTTCCTTCCTGTTCCTCCCCCAAACCAGCTCGCCTCGGCATTGCTCCTTGGGTCAATCTTATTTTTTTTTATTTTTTCATCGAGGTGTTCCTCGACCGGTGTTTGCCTTTTTTCCACCTGAGGACCTTGGACCCCTGTCGGGCAGCAGGGACCCCCTTTTTCCAATGGCCTCCAGTGGCTTCAAAAAGTGGGACCGCTCACTGACCCGCACGACTGCTGCCTCTGGTGCCTCGGGCCAGAGCAATGATGACTCTGCTGTTAACTCAGCAGAACCATGACCTCAAAGGCCTTAAAGAATTGGCATCAGCAGTAGGAGAAATTCTTTCAGAAGTCCTACTCCGTGCAGGAGAGGTCGGAGCATCTTAGGAAATTAGCTGCAGTGGTGCAGGACACTACCTGCCCGTTATCTACTCTGCCTGTTGGTACACATAGCCTCCACAGTCCATGTGACTCCAAATGCCCTCCTGCACATGAGAGCAGCCCAAAAGTGCCTCCGCTCTGTGTACCCAAGCCACAGACAGGCTCAAGAACAAAGTGCAGGTGACCCACCAATTGGCAGGCTCCTTTGGATGGTGGCAGAATCCATGTCACCTTCAGGCTGGGATGCCTTTCCAGATACCCACTCCCCAGAAGGTCCTCACCACGGACACCTCTATAATGGGCTGGGGTGTGCATTACAAGAGCCTCCAGACACAAGGCTGCTGGTCCCAGGGGGGAGTCTGAGATGCAAATCAACCTGCTGGAGCTCAGGGCGATATTCCAAGCCCTCCAAGCCTTCCACCACCAGCTACAGTACCATGCGATACTGATCCAGACTGACAATCAGGTCAAATTGTTCTACGTGAACAGATGTGCGGGGGACAGGGTCGTACCCTCTCTGCCAGGAGGACGTAGTCCTCTGCTCCTATGCTATGTGCAGAGGGATGCTCCTAAGGGCGGTCTGCCTCCCAGGCCAGGAAAATGCCTTGCTTGGCAAACTGAGCAGAGTCTTCCAGCCGCACAAGTGGCGCCTGGACCCAGCGGTAGCCTTGCGGCTGTTCCAGCTCTGGGGTGTCTCGGTGATGGACCTGTTTGCCAGCCCAGACAACATGGTTGCCCTGTTTCTGCTCCTGCTGGACGCATCCATCTCGGGTAGCGGCGGATGCATTCCTCTTCCCGTGGACAGAAGGCCTCCTGTATACCTTCCCTCTGACACAGCTGATAGCCAAGACCTTCCTCAAGGCTCAGCACGACAGAGCATTGCTAGTGCTGATAGCCCCTCGGTGGGCCAGACAGCCATGGTTCCCACTGCTCCTCTCCCTATTGGTGGTTCTGCTGATTCCCCTGAGCTGAGCCCCAGGGCTACTCTCACAGGAGCAGGGCTCTCTCCTACACCCCAATCTGTGGTCCCTCTCGCTAAAGGCTTGGCTGCTGAAAGGGGTATTGTTAGCCCCCTTCAGTCCCCCACGAGATGTAGAAAAGATTCTCCTGGCCTCTTGTAAGGCCCTCCACAAGAAGGGCATATGCCTTCAAGTAGTGCCATTTCTCAGTAGGGTGCGTAGAAAAGTGGATGAACCTGTTCTTCTGCTCAGTGCAAGTGGTACTCCAATACCTGCTCCACCTATTGCAGGCAGGACTGAAGTCCAACTCGGTAAGAGTACACCCGAGCACCATTGCAGTGCATCACCACTCTGTCATGGGGAAATCCCTCTTTGCTCAGCCCCTTGTTCCTCAGTCCCTATGGGGCCTCATGATTTACAACCCCCCCCCCCCCGTCCATTCTCCAATGGCAGAATGGGATCTTTAATGTGGTGCTCTCGCAGCTCACAAAACCTCTGGCTACCTGCCTCCTGCGGTACCTCTCTTGGAAGGTCACCTTCCTGGTAGCACTCACATAAGCTCACAGAGTCAGCGAGCTCCAGGCTCTGATGGCAGAGCCACCCTACACGAGGTTCTACAAGAACAGGGTGGTGCTCTGCACATACACCAAGTTTCTGCCGAAGATGGTATCCCCATTCCACCTCAATCAGGAGGTGGTGTTCCCCACCTTCTTTCCGAGGTCTCACACTGATAAGGTGGAGACCGTTGTCCACACTCTAGTTTATAAGAGAGCCCTGCTCCTACCTGCAAACAGACTCAGGGCCACCACAAAGCACAACAGCATTTCATATCTATGACCCCAGCTGTCTGGGGCTCCCATTGACTAAGCAAACTCTGTCCATTTGGGTGGTGGACTGTATTACCCTTGCCTACTAGCAAACAGTGATCTCACGGGACCCAGAGGGTCACAGTGCACTGCATCAGGGCCAAGGCTGTTTCCATGGCAAGTCTGTGTTCCGTCCCTGTGACAGAAATCTGTCGGGCCGTCACCTGGTCTTCGGTCCATACCTTTGCAGCTCATTACTGCCTGGAGAAGGAGTCCCAATGGGACAGCATCTTCGGCCAGGCCGTACTCCGTAATCTGTTCGGAGTGTAGGCAACTCCTGCCTGCCGACCCTTCTGCCTACTGGAGTGCTGATTCTCTGCCGGGCACCTGGGTCTTGTGAGAGTTTCTCTTAGGGATTCAACTGCTGCTCATCACGGCTCATTTTACAGGTCACTATGGCATTTTGTACAGGTTTCTCGGTAACCTGTAGCTGGAGAGTCCCATGTGTGAGGACCGATTTCCTGCTTGTTCCCAGAGAAAGCGTAGTTACTCACCTGTAACGTGTGTTCTCCGGAGACAGCAGGAATCAGTCCTCTCAGCCCTTCCTCCTCCCCTTGGAGTTGCTTCTTTACCATCTTTTATTTTTGCGATTTTAGCTATTTCATTGGACTGAGGCAAGATGGCACCCTTGGGTGGGAAGTGGACCACGCATGCGTGGTGCATCTCCCAAAGGAGATGCTTCCACGTGGGCTCTGTCTGTGCAGACATCACCCATATGTGAGGACTGATTCCTGCTGTCCCTGGAGAACATCTGTTACAGGTGAGTAACTGCACTTTCTGGTTGCCCTGAGTTGCTTCAAAATTTGGTGGCAATTCCTTCCTCTTCTTGCCCACTCAAGCCAAGACTATTGTTTTTGATGCCACTGTCTTCTCACTTGTCACTAATGGTGTCCATTATGGACCCCTCTGCTGATATCTTTTTTTCTGCTCACCCTTCCCATTGCTAACGCATCTGCTCTTCAACCCAAAAGTACTCTGGATCGTTGCTCAGAAGAAGGTGGGGAGGTGGGAATTGTTCTGGAG
Organism: Ichthyophis bannanicus; assembly: GCA_033557465.1. Classification (NCBI taxonomy): domain Eukaryota; kingdom Metazoa; phylum Chordata; class Amphibia; order Gymnophiona; family Ichthyophiidae; genus Ichthyophis; species Ichthyophis bannanicus. The sequence continues at coordinate 143,580,342 of CM066041.1, forward strand.
AATGGGAACTCTAGGGCAGCCTATTGCCTGATCCATGTCTGTGAAAAATTTATTTTTAAGTATTTATAAGTCCAACAATTTGGGAGAAGTCCCTACCTTCAATTGATAACAAAAATATATAATTACAAATAATCTACCAGAAATATTAAACACTGTCCCTCAGCGAGTAATAGTACAAAATGTGTAAGCACATTTGACATGAAACAAATAACTCAACATAAATAACCAAGATATCAGGGAGGAGTAAAGAGGGCATTCCTGAAGAGGCTATGGATATTTCAGGAGTAAGGGAAGATGGATGGGGTGTGGAAAGGAGTCAGAAACTGAGGGATTAATGCTAAGGGAGCAACAACAAAAGGCGGTCTTGCCTCTTGGCTACTTGCCATCTAGGTTGCAGCAGACCTATGAAGAAACTATATAATGCATGTTCAGATAGTCCAAGTTTGGATTACAAAATTGAGGGAAACTAGAGTGAAAGGTATAGTCAGGGCCAATCCAACCACTAGGCAACACCAGGCGGTCACCTAGGATGCAGTAGCTTCTGGGGGAGGGTGAGACAAAGAGAAAATGCAGAAAATGCTGGCAGCAGCATTCAAAGCTACATAAACTCGGAGCCATCAGCATGTTCTTTTACTTGCAGAAAGAACAGGCACCCACATACATATAAAGCAAAGTTTATTATTTAAAAGTTTGTTGTTCAGTTATGCATTTTTGAACTGTGTTCATGTTGGAGATGTAAGGGGTGTTCTTTTTATCTAGTGAGGGAAAATATTTGTAAATTGTATTGAAAAATCTAGTAAAATTCAAATAGTGTATTTTTACAAGATTGTTGCAAAGGGGGTGCTCAGATGATTATGATTCTTGAGTTTAATTATTAAAATCTTGGGTGGGGGGGCATGAAAGACTAAAGTTTGCTTACGGCACCCACTACCTTGCACCTACCCTGGGGCTGGCCATGGGTATATGGTTCAGAAACAAATTTTAAGATGTGCTCATTGAAAATTCCAGGATACAGAGAAAATGAACAAGTTTTGAGTGTTTGGTTATTGTAGCTAGAATTTTAAACAATCTACAATGGTTAGAGAAACATCCCCTTGAACATTTTTCACATTTTGTTTCTTTGCATCAGAGTTGCATGTACTTATAATTGAAAAATATAATTTAAAAACTCATCCACACGCTATAGGCAAAGTTGTAGTTTGATTTTTGTTTTTTTGGGGTGCAAAACATATACCTAAAAAAACCAAAACTGAAATTCAACAATTGGATAAGTCCCCTTCCCCCCTTTCCTCTGCCTCTCCCCCTTCCCCCACTCCCCCAATCAGTACTTGGTTGAAACGCTTTTTGCAATAATTACAGCTGTGAGTGTTTTGGGATAAGTCCCTACCAACTTTGCAAGACTAGATATGTCATTGTTAAGCCAATGTTCTGAGCTTTGATGGACAGCAATCTTCAAGATATCAGTAAGATCAGGGCAAGAAAAGTCCATCTCTTTTATTGTCCAACCAGCTTTATTTAAAATCCACCCCTACACTGGCAGTGTTTCGGCTGTTCTGCTTTCTTCAGGAGGTAACGGACATAGCTGTATCAGGAGCAAAACGTAATCTTGGCAAACGCTCAAGTAAAACAAAATTGTGTATAGCAAATTGTAGAGATAGATTTTAATAAAGCTGGTTGGACAATAAGAGGTAGAATTTCTTCTTGCCCTGCCCTTACTGTTGCCTTGGTTGTTGACGGGTGCAGGTGCATGTTGTGGACCCCCAGCAATCTTCAAGTCATTCCACAGATTTTCAATTGGATTAAGATCTGGGGTTTTCAGGGTCATTAGAGGACATTTGCATTCTTGTTCTTTGGCTAATCCACTTTAGTTTTGGCTGTGTGTTTTGGATTGTTGTGATGCTGAAAGATGAATTACTGTCCCATTTTCTTTTTCTTTGTGAAATACAGCAGGTTTTTCTCAAAGATTTTCCTATACTTTACTCCGCTCATTGTCCCTTTTGTCCTGAGAAGTGCCCCAGTTCCTGCTGATGAAACAGGTCCCATATCATGTTTAAGTGACTTTGTAAAATCTCTTTTCTAATAATAGCATAAAACTCCCTTACTGGGTCAGAAGAAAGGTCCATAAAACCCAGTATCCTGTTTACACCAGAGGCAAAAATGGCTGCATAAATAAGTTAAAATCTGTTTAAACATATTTTTCTAATTCAGATCTACAACATTTTCATTCCCTCTGTTGCTTTTCTCACATCTGTTGAGCCTTACCTGTGAGCAGTTGTCTGACCCTTTGCTGGGGTTTGTTGCCTTCACTTTTGATCTGCTCTCTGACTACTCATGGGCTCTATGAGGGTGCTTGTGCTCAGAGTTGTTCTCTGATCCCTACTGGGCCCTCTCCGGGTGCCAGTAGTCTAAGCTGCTCTCTTATCCTTGCTGGACTGTGTTAGGTCTGCCCCAACCCCCGCATAGGGTGTAGTTCAGGAGGGCAGTAGCCCCCCAAATGTTGCAGGCACTAATGGTGATCTGGTACCCTTGCTTCCACTGTCAGTATGACTTCCTTACCTTTTGCTCCCCAAAATAAGAATGAAAACTGCACCGATGAACTCCTGTGTTCAGTTTATTCAAAAAATGTATATTCCGCACACTAACGCGGTGGATTACAAAAAATACATACATAATAATACAAAGTACAATTAATATTAAACATAAGATACTTGTCCTGTAAGATAATATAAACAGAAACAATAATTAATATACAATTATCAACATAATGTAGGAAATGCCTGTCTAAAAGGTGAGCTTTCAATTGCCATCTAAATAATAGCAGTTTGAGGATCAAATCTTGAGATGATTACTAGGACTTTTGAGGCTTCTGTGTTGTAGGTCCTTAAAATGTGTCCCTGATTACTGCTAGCAAGTCAATTGATGTAAGGATATATAAGCAGCATAACCTATTAGCATCTTAAGACATTACTCAATGAACATGCAGCCTTTTTAAGAATAAGTCTAAATGCTCTATTGTGATAAATGCACACATGATTTGATGGTGGTGGTTTGAAAATCTGTTGTCTTCTTTTCTACAGCTCAAGTCTCCCAAGAGACCAGGTGAGTAGTTCACAGCACAGCAATATTTTTTGCAGCATCTTTGGATTTACCTCTTCAGTGCAAAGTTACTCTCCATGGACAAGCAGAATAATGTCGTCCTGTATGGCTGATGTCACCGATGGAGACCTGCATAGGAACCAGATCCAAGCAACTTCTGGAAAATTTTGTAATGGTTGCACTATGCCTGCATGCCAGTTTCTACCTGCTGCTGCAGTGTGAGATTTCTTCAGCCATCTTGTTTCCATGGAGCCTCACAGATATCTGTAGTCTTGATAATTTTTGCACGCCAGTATGTTTTGTTAACATTATTATAACTTCTGTTTTTATTCTGTATCATCTTCTTCCTGCTGTTTTCCTCCTGGTAGTTTTGTTCTTAGATAGGTTTTTTGACGTTTTCTTTCTTTTGATGTCGCCAATTAGTCTACATTTAGGTCTCGAGCACTGTGGTTGGGTAATTTGTCAACATGGAGTCGTGGATTTTGCTGTAGCATTTTTCCCAACGATATGTTCCAGAATCTCCCCAACAGATTTAAAGAGTGTATCCAGTGCAACAGGACCATGTCTGTTACAAGTACTCATAGATGGTGCCTGCATTGTCTAGGGCATGACCATGAAAACCTTTGTTGGGTTTTGTGTTCACAGATGGCAGCCAGAGGTCTCCAGACGTCAAGAAGAATAGTGCAATTGGAGTTTTGGTGCAGATAAGTTTATTCTATTGATATTGGCATCAGTGACATTCATCCACATGATTCAAGAGCTGCAACAGATGCTGGGGGTGTGCATCAGCATCAAGGGGTCACTGAGCTCTCTCATAGTCAAGCATCAATAGAGTCCATCGAGAATGGATATCTTCCAATCCCTGCTTGAGGAAGAGGAAGGATTTCTCCCCTTCAACATTGAGTGTCAGTGATGCTGAAATGTCAGGTGAAGGTCAAGGTACATTGTTGTTGAAGCTCTTCAAAACACAATGTCATGAGTATCAAGGAATCTGAGTTATTGTTAACCTTGAAGTGGCCCTGATGTGAGAATTGCTCATACTTCTCGATAATAGAAGGGCTGTGCCAATCTCAGTGGAACTGGGACCAGCCAACTGATATTCCCCACTGATTTCAGACCTTGACTGAGTCTACTAAAGACCCTCCCATCTTTGTCAATAGCAGCCTTTGAGAAGGTTCCTCGTGAGTTTTGAAGAATGGATGGAGGTTGGTTTTGCCCGATATGAGGAGCTGCCTCAACTGCATTGAGGTTGGAGCATCAGGGTGTCTGATTCTTGAAACTTGCCATCTTTCTGTGGGAGATTCACTGTCACCAAAGACTTGAAGATCCTTGACTCCAGTGACTGCCTGGCTGTTGTCCATCTGGAGTGCATCAGAAGACTGTCACGCCCTGAGGCATCAACTATCATTGGTGCACAGATGCACAGTGTGCAAATCCACACGCCAAGCAGGGCAGATGTTGGCCCAGGTAGACAGCCAGCCATCATTGGACATGAGACAAAACACTCCTCAGACTCTCAATATGGCTTGGAGTACTTATTGAAGGAGGCCTCCAGGCATACCTTCTGATCCCTTGACTCCTTACAAAAGCTTGCCTCCGTAGGAGCGGTCCTTCCTTGATTTTGTTTGGGAAATGGCGTCCAATCAAATTACATTGATGATGGGGGAACCCAGGGCTCTGAAGCACTGGAAATCCTTCAGCAGCTATGACAGAGCCCATTCAGAGAATCCTGAAAGACATGCAAATGAAAGTGAGGGAGACCTGCTTTCTGTGCAGCCTGTGAACAAGGTTGTCTCTATGTACCAAGTTCAGAAGGCTCCCAGATTCAAAAGACTCCAGTTTCTGCACCATTCCATGTAGTTGAATTTGCTGTCAAAAGGATCAAGAGCTAGAACTCCTGGATTCACTTTTCAGTGCTCCCCAGGGAGAGAGGCTTGAACATTGGAATCTTTTGGAAGGAAGCTTTGTCAGTGCTATAATCTCTTCCTGCATAGAATCCTGCCAGCTCTTTCTGGGCACACACTTGTGAAACATTATGGATGATATTCAGGATTTTGATGGTTCTCTCCCTTTAGAGAAAACCAAACACTTGTCCCTGTTGGCCAAAGGAAAGAAGAGTGGGAAAAATACATAGGTCAACTTATGATTATTTTAATAATAGTATTGAGAGCCTTCTCCATGAGTATTGTTGCCTGGAGACTCTCATAGTTCCAGATTTCAGATGTATGTTATGTTCAGGATAAACTTGCTGACATGCCTTATCATGGATCAAATATCTTCAGACATAAGCTGCAGATGCTTTCTCTTTTAAGCCACACAGGTACACGTTTAAGACTTTCTAGGTCCAATTCTGACCCAGTCTCCTTCTCTTGGAGGTTACATGGGGGGTGAGGGGGAGGACGTAATCTCGCAGGTGTAGTTAATAGGTCCTCCTATCTTCTAGCGCTCCTGCTTGCCCTCACTCAAACAGGGTTCTCGCTGTCGAATCAGTCAGCAGAGATCCCAAATGTCCCCTCCAGTTCCCCACCCAAAACCTGGGATGGGGTTTTGACTGATTCCTAGAGAACATAGCCGAAATTCTAGTATCATTCCTAGACAACTTTCTGGTTAGGGGAGACTATGGATTTTAAGGGATCGGTGACCCCTAATCACCTCTGACAGCTGGGTGCTAAAAGATGGCCTGGTTTGGGTACAGTTTGCACCTATTGGAACTCCCTCCAGTTCGCCCACCGGGAGTATCTACCAAACATTCTCAGCACCAAGAAATTGTCATGCAGGAGCTCCTTGCTCTTTTAGAGATTGATAAGGCCAAATTTGTTCCACTAGGTTTAGAAGGGCAGATATTTCCCGGTCACCAAAAAGATAGAGTCCAGCCCTTCCTAGATCTGAGGAATCTGAACAAATATCTGGTTTGAATGAAGTTCAGAATGGTTTCCCTTGGCATCCTGATCCTCCTCCTTTTAAAGGAAAATTGGTTATATTCCCTGGACTTAAAGGATGCATATAATGACATTCACTTACTGGAGATATCTATGATTTATCATAGAGAAACACCACTATCTGTAAAATGTGCTGCCATTTGGTCTTGCATCCGCTTAAAATGTTTTCACCAAATGTCTCACAATAGTCACAACATGGTTGTGTAGGCTAGGCATCCATATGTTCCGTATTTGGGAACACATCTCAGGAGGGAGCTCAGAAATCCATACATACTATCATATGGTTGCTAGAGTTTGTAATAAATTATCCCAGATCCAAATTTTGCTGGTCATATCAATTAAATTTCATAGGAGCTCAGCAAGACATGATTTGGGCAAATGTCTTCCTTCCGCAAATGACTCAATAAGCTGGTTGCCATAATGGAAGATGTACAAAAGTCTGCAGACATCAATGAGAACTATACTGAGGATGCTGGGCCACATAGCTTCAACAGTATATGTTACACGCTTGGAACTTCTTGGAATGAGACAGGATATGTGGACCTTGAGCATGCAATGGTCTCTAACCACTCAAAGACTTCAGGACATTCTCTGTCCTGTTCTGTTCCATGATTGTGTCCTGGTGGGCAGTTTATTCCATTTTGGCCAAAGTTTAATGTCCTTTCAACTTCTAGGAGAGTCCACTAGAAGGTCATATAATTTCAGGTAGAAGAGGTTTGCCATCTCACACAATTGCTTGAATATCTTCTACATCTATCAGTCTCATCTGAAGACTGACCCAGTTAGGATTTACCAGTTGGTGCTTACCACCATTTCAAGCAGTGGTTTTCAACCCAGTCCTCTGGGACCCCCAGGCCAGTCACGTTTTCAGGCTATCCACAATGAATATGTATGAGATAGGTCTGCATGATTGTATGCAAATTTGTCATGCATATTTATTGTGGATATCCTGGAAACCTGAGGTCCCAGAGTACTGGGTTGAGAACCACTGATTTAGAGGGTAAACTCATCTCTTTATAGACTTTAATTGTTCACTTCATGAGGAACTTGTTTACTTTAAGCCTCCTGCAGTGTCTTAGGATCTGACATGGTCTTAACTCAGCTGATGGAAGGCACCCTTTGAGCCACTAAACACCTGTGGATTGAAATACCTGATCTGGAAGGAATTGTTTTTGGTGATGGTAATTTCAGCACACAGAGTTAAGGAGCTTGAGACTCTAGACAGTGATCCACCTTACACCAAGTTTTACCACAATAGATTAGTCTTACATATTCATTCTAAGTTCCTTTCTAAGGTGGGGTTGGAATTCCATCTTAGTCAGTAGTCTTGCCAGCTTTTTTCCCAAGACATCACTCAGATAAAGAGGAAAGTGCATTCAACATGGCCTGCAAGAGTGTCTTCACCTTCTATTTGGAGTGTACTAAAGCTTTTATAAAGTCCACGCAATATTTTGTTTCTTTTGACCTAAGCAAGATAGGGGCTACTGTTAACAAAAATACTCTGGCTAGCAGATTGCATCATCTTTATGCCCAGATGGGCTTGACTATTGAGGGTCAATGTCACGGCTAAAAGTGTCATAGCTATGGCTATGTTTGTAGCATTTGAGATCAACCTCCATGGAGGAGATTTGCAAAACTGCTACATGGACTCTTGTCCTCACATTCACATCACACTACTACTATTTAACTTTTTTGTATAGTGCTACAAGGCATATGCACTGTACACAAACATGTAAGAGACTATCCTTGCTCGAATGAACTCACAGTTCTGTCCAAGACAGATGAATACAGCTAACAGGGGGACTAGGGTAGAACAAAGCGAAAATGGTTATAACAGACAGGGGTCATAAGCAGGAGAATAAGGAGTTCAGAATTCAAAAGCAGCTTCAAAGAGGTAAGTTTTTAGCCTGGTTTTGAACAGAGCCAGAGATGGTATATACCGACCTGGGTAGTCTGTTCCAGGTATATGGTGCAGCAAGGTAGAAAAAGCAAAGTATGGAGTTTGGAAGTGGAAGAGAAGGGCATAGTTAAGAGGATTTTCCTGATGAGCAGAGTTTGGGAGGAGGGGTCATGGGGGGAGAGAAGAGGAAAGTTGTTGAGGAGCCATAGAATGAATGCATGTCTAGGTCAGTAGAAGTTTGAACTGGATGCAGAAACAGATGGAAAGCTACTGAAGTGACGAGAAGAGGGGTTACTTGGGCATAGCAACACTGGTGGAATATTAGCCATGTGAATGAATTTTGAATGGGTTGAAGGGGAAAGAGATAATTCAGGGGGAGACCAGAGAACAACAGGTTGCAATAGTCTAAACAGGAGGTGACTAGAGAATGATAAGGGTCTTGATAATGTGATCAGAAAAGAAAGGATGAATTTTACTGATGTGTTAGAAAAAGAAGCAACGGGATTTAGTTATCTGTTGGATGTTTGCAAAGGAGAGAGATAAGTCAAAGATGACCCCCAAGGTTGTGAACTGAAGCATGATAGAGTTAACCAGAGAAAGGAGGAATGGAGAATTTGGGTTTAGGGAGCAAGATAAAGAGCTCGTTTTTGGCCATGTTCAGTTTTATATGGTAGTAGGATATCCAGGCAGCAACATTGGACAAGCAAGCTGAGAAATGGGCCTAGATTCCTGAAGAGATTTCAGATGAAGAGAGTTAGATCTGAGAGTCATCAGTATAAAGATAATACTGAAATCCATGGGAGGGACATCAGGGCACCAAGAGAGAGTATAGAGTATAGAGGTACACAGATTGAAAGTGGGATAGCAGTGGAGGAAGATCTGTCAGAACATACACTGAAGTTGCTATGGGAAAGATAAGAAAACCAAGACAGAACAGAGCCCCCCTACATTGAAGCGAGAACAGGGTGTCGAGGAGAAGGTGGTGATCAACAATGTCAAAAGCAGCAGAAAGGTCAAGAAGGATAAGGATTGAGTAAAGGCCCTTGGATATGGCTAGGAACAAGTCAATGGAGACTTTGGCAAGGGTTGTTTCAGTAGGATGTAAAGGGCAAAAGCCAGATTGTAGAAGGTCCAGAATGGCTTGAGAACAAACATAAAATGCATGTTCAAGTAATTTAGATGCAAAATGGAGGAGGGAAATGGGCCAATAATTGGAAGGGCAGGTAGGATCTAGTAAAGGTTTTTTGAGAAGAGGTGTAACTATTGCATGTCCAAAGGTTGCAGGAAGAGTTGCAGTGGAAAGGGATAGATTTGATGGATATAACAGAGTGAGGGGATGACAGTGGGAGAGAGAGAGTTTAGTAGACAGGTAGGGGTGGGACAAGAGGAGCAGGTAGTGAATTTGGTGGAAGAGAAGGTGATTTTAGAAAAGGAAGAAAGAGTGACAGAGGTTGAAGGAAGGCTTTGAGAATGAGGATGAAGGAGAGATGAAGGTGTTCCTATGGAGAAGTCAAGACTGATCTTTTGAACTTTATGGAAGTAGTTCGTCGAAGTTTGGGCAGCAACGGAAGGAGGGGTTGGAATGGAGCCACTTGGAGGAGAGAGTCAAGTGTTGCAAGAGACTGTGAGGATCAGAGACGAGAGAATTTGTCAAATGGACATTGTACTCTAGCTTGGAAAGTGCTATAGCAGACTGAAAAGAGGTTAGCATGATTTTGAAATGCAGAAAGTCAGAATGGGTATTGGATTTCAGCCAAAGGTGCTCTGTAGAATGGGCACAGGAATAGAAATAGCAGGTTTTGGGTGAGCCAAGGCTGAGGTACAGTATTGCCTTATAGGGCGTGAAATGGGAGACGTGTGAGCATACAAAGTGTAGAAGAGTACAGTAATACAAGGAGAGGTTCTCCTCCCTTCTCTTCCACTCTATCATCTTTGTCGCTGAGACAGTGGTGGAGAGAGTAGAGAGATCAGTAGCCTGAAAATTCCTAAATGTGTTGATGGAGACAGGATGACGCTTTGGGTAGGGGGTGGGTGAGAGTTAGCAGATGATGGTCAGATAAGGGAATAATTGAGGTGGCCTTTGAGACAATAGATTGTCAGTCTGTTCCTGGGAATCTGTTTGGGAAATAAAATCCAGCTCCCCCTTCCACTCCTACTCCAGGCAAGATTATTTGCTATTTAGACTACCTCTTGCAAAAAGAAAATGCATAAGAACAAATAAGCCTGCTGCCGCCAAAAACAATGTTTGTGTTCATTTGTTGTGAAATAGTTTATTATCCTCTTTTTTTTTTTTTTCTTTTGAGTCAGCCTATAGCTAGGGATTCTCCATGGACAGCAGGAAATGTCCTCACATTTGGGTGACGTCATCCGATGGAGCCCTTTGCAGTAGCATCCAGCTCCTTCTAGAAGCCTTTGGAAGCTGCATTGCACCTATGTGCATCTTGCTTGCTGCCGTGGTGTAGTCATATCTTCAGGCCATCTTTCTGTGTAGCACCAACGACATGTTTTTTGTCAGCACATGAGTAGTCTTTTCCACGGGTTCTGTAGAACAGTTTTTTCTGCTGTTTTTAGGCTACAGCCTTATTTTCTCTACTAACCTACCATTGTGGTGTAATTCCCTTTCCCTTATTCTCCATAGAAATGTTTTCAACCATTTAAAGTTTCCTTTATTTTCTGCGTCTAGGCTTGGTGTTCTGGAAATGTAATTCATTTTTCAAAATCAAGCCATTTTATTTTGCTCTGGCTATTTTTCCGGATGACATGTCCCAGACACTCATCAATGGGTTTAAAAAGTGTTCCAGGTGCTTGATGCCTATATCCATTATTGGACACGCATAAATGGTGCCTCCAGTGCTTGGACCCTATCATAAGCCCCTCATCTTATAACTTGTTTAGCCCAGAAGAGAGAGACTTTTTCATTTTTTTTAACTTTTTGTTTTGTTCTTGTTGTAATCCTTCTGTTGTCTTCTTTCTTTTCCTCTTGCTGTTTCTGTCACAAATGAATTTCTCTTCTGGTTTCTTGAAAGTTTTTAAATTAATTGCCTTGATGCCAATATTGTGGATGGTGGTTATATCAAAAGCCAAATAAACATAAAATAGATGATAAAAGAGGGCTGAAGAGTCTAGAGAAACAGCATAACACATTTTTAGGTGCGTTTAAGTCCAATTTATCAATGGCATTGGTCTCGATGGCTTCCAGGGCTGCACTGGGATGCTGGTGGTGCATCGACATAAGGTGCTCTTGGCCCATTTGGAGCTAAGCACCTGTGAGTCACCTGGGCATCAGTCATCCATCGATGTTCCAACGAGGTTTGTTTTCATCGGCATTGAAAGGCAAGGATGTAGAATATCAGGGGGACGCCCTGGCGCATCGATGTCTGAGTCCTCCAAGGCACGGTGCCGAGAGCATCGAGGTGTCACAGGAGTGCCCCTCTAAGCTGCTGTGAAGGGAGGAAGGCTCAACCTCATTCTAGAGGGAGGGACAACGATAGCCTTCTCTAAGCTAAGACCAGCCTGCCGATACATTCTCTCAAATTCCAGGAATATCAGCTGATTCTACTGCACCCCCTGTGCCTTTGGAGATGGCAACTATGGAGAATCACCTTTTGAAGGCTGTTGAGAAAAGAATCATGATGCTCTTTGCCATGCAACATGTCGGAAGCTCAATGAATGTGGCTATGCCACTTCATAGCATCTAACATATCTGAAAATCACAACATGCCTGCAGGAGAGGCATCAACATTGGGACATAGAGGTCAAGACTAATTTCTGCTGAACCAATCTCAATCTCCAGTGCATTGGAGTCCAGTATGCTCCCCAGTTTGCAGGAAGTAATCTGTCCATAGACTTTCCTAGAGGAGCTCCCATTGCACAAAGATCAGGAGAGTCAACCAGGCAGACTCTGAAGTACTTTGATTTCTTCTCTGAGTCTGATTCAGAAGGCTGGATCACAGATGAGCAGTCAGATTATGATCCTTCTTCTCACAAAAGACGCAAGTCCCTCCACCTGAGGATACAACTTTCCAAGATTTTGTGAGAGATATGGCCAAGGCTGTACCTTTTTCTTTGAAGATGAGCCCAAGGCAGCAGAATTGGAGATCCTCCAGTACTCTACAGTATCCAAGAAGGTGGTGACAGTGCCCCTGCACCATATCCTTCAGAGTTTGCAGATGAGAATGTGGGAGACCCCTCTCCCCCACTGTGCCTCCAGTTAGTAGGAAGATTAACTTTATCTACTGAGTTCAAAAAGCTCTCTGATTTGAGAAACCTCATCTTCTGCACAATTCTTTGGTCATCAAAATCACTCTCAAGAGATTCAGATGTTCCAAGACACACTCCTCGCCGCTCCCATGATCTCTTATCAGCTCTTCATGAGTATGTCTCTGAAGAACACAATGTGCAGCCTAAATGATATATCTGCATTTCTTTCTCCAGAGAAACTTTATAATAATAATGCTCCCTGGTGAGTAATGTCAAAGACTGCTTGAAATTCATGGTCCAAGCGACCTGCGATATTTTTGATATGGTATTCAGAGCATTTGCAATGGGTATTAGTGCCCAGAGACTCACCTGACTCAAACATTATGCAAGAAAATTTCATGACTGTATCGTGCCATGAAGAGAAGCTCTTCAGAAATAGTGGAAGAAACTGCAGGTTTCATAGAGAAGCAATCAGTTGCGCTTCATAATCTCTCAAGATGTACGTCTCAGCTAGCCTCCTACCTCAGGAGGTTTTAAGGTTGCAGACGAAGACTTGCTGCTGTCAAAGGCAAAGTATTTCTCTGGCTCCTGCTACTCCCAAATGAAGTAGACTTCTCAAGCCCGATCAAAACAAAAGAAGTCACAGAAGGCCCAGCCTGCTCCACAGCCTTAACTAGGGGCAGGGTTTCACTGGTTCTTGCATTGCATAACTACTCTATTTGTAGCCTCGGAGAACTCGCCTGTGGGAGGGAGGCTTACCCTCTTTACCCAGAGGTGGCCCCTTGTAACATCAGACATTTGGGTTTTGCAAATTATCTGAAGAGGTTACAAATTACATCTGTTTGGACTTCTCCATATTGCCACCCCAAAGGTTCAATCTCTAAATCATCAGCATTGGGAACTACTTGTTCAGGAAGTTGCTGTCTTTCAAAGCGCACAAACAATCTATCTCATTCCACCAGGGCAAGAAGGGCAGGGATTTTGAGGTACTTGCTGGTCACCAAGAAAGCGGGAGGATGATATACCATCCTAGACCTAAGAGATCTGAGCAAGTATTTGATCAAAGAGAAGTTCAGAATGATTTCTCTGGCCACCCTACTTTCCCATCTACAAAAGGGAGATTGGCTATGCTCTGTGGATCTAACATATGCATATACCCACATTCAGATACATCCCAGTCTGAGGAAGTATCTCAGGTTCACATCAGCATCTCAGGTATTTACAAAATGCCTTGCTATGGTAGCAGTATTTCTATATAGGCTGGGCATGCACATCTTTCCCTACTTGGATGTTTGGCTGCTTAAGAGCACCACTCCAGAAGGAACTCGGCAATCCATGCAAATCACTATGTGGGCATTGAAACTACTAGCATTTGTAATCAACTATGCCAAGCCCCATCTTTCCCCTCCTAACAATTGGAGTTCATTGGCTCTCTGCTTGACACAGTTCAAGCGGGAACTTTTCTCATACATGACAGACTATCCAGATTGATAGCAATAGTGCAGAAGACTCAAATGATTGTCCATGCCATGTTGAGACTACTCAGCCACATGGCCTCAATGGTTCATTTAACACCCTTGACACGTCTCCATATGAGATGAGCTCTATGATCCTTGAGTACCCAGTGGTCTCAATCCATGCGAGATTTCAAAGATGTCCTGTCTATCACTACCCATACATTCAGTGTCTGACTTGGTGAACTATCCATGAAATTCTTGTCAGGGGTCTACCCTTCCAGATTTCTGCCCATCAGACACTACTGATAACAGATATGTCCAAGCTGGGATGGGGCGCTCAACTCAACAGGCTTCACACACTGGGAAATTGGTTCCTCCAAGACAAGTCTCCACCAGATTAACTTATTGGAGCTGCAAGCAATAGCAAATACTCTAAAGGCTTTCAAAGATCAGTTGTCCAACCAAATTGTTCAAATTCAAACAATCAAGTTGCTATGTTCTGTATCAACAAGCAGGGAGGAACAGGTTCATCTCCTGTGTTGTGAAACAAGTCAGGTTGCGAAACTTTGTCATCTCTCACGGGATGGAGTTGAGGGCCGCTTACCTGCCTGGTGAACAAAATGCTCTGGCAGACAAACTATGCTGAGTCTTTCAACCCCATGAGTGAATCTGGACAGGGAGGTGGCACTCCACAGATTTTGGGAAGGTGGTAGCCCCTTGATGGATCTTTTTGCCACTTCTCAGATTGCCCAGGTGTCTCAATTCTGCTCCAGTCATATAGCAAACTAGCCTCGTATACTTTCCTCCTCAATTTAGAGGAGGGTCTTCTGTACACATATCCTCCGAGACCTTCCTGAAACTCAATTCTCATTGCTCTTTATTGGCCCAGACAACCATGGTTTCCTCTCCTTATGGAACTCACCATTTGTGATCCAATATGTCAAGGGAAAACAGCAGATCTGATATCGCAGGAGAGCAGAATGATGTTGCATACATCAAGTCCCTAGTCCTCACAGCTTGGATGTTGAGAGGGTAGCGATATCCACTCTATCTGCCAGTTGGTGTCACCAATGTCCTTTTGGTGTCCAGGAGGGCATCCTCAAGAAGGTTTAATACTTTCAAGTGGAAGACGTTTGCTATCTGGTGTGGGCAATGGTCCATAGATCCTTTTGCCTCTGTCACACAAACACTGCTTGAGTACCTTCTGCTCCTTTCAGAGTCTGGTCTCAAATCCAGTTCAGTAAGGGTTCACCTCAGTGCAATTGGAGCTTATCATGGTTTAGAGGGTAAACACATCTGAGTACAGCCCTTAGCTTCATGTGGGGCTTGCTTCTTCTCAGACATAATCCACCGACCATGTCTTGGGACCTCAGCATGGTTCTAATGCGGCTGATGAAAGGTCCTTTCAAGTCACTTAATACCTGTCCTCTGAAATTCTTGACCTGGAAGGTGTTTTCTGATGGCAGTCATTTCAGCTTGCAGAGTGAGTAAGCTCCAGGCTCTAGTCTCACATCCACCTTACACAAATGTTTTTCACAACAGAATAGTTGTTTATACTCATCCCAAATTTCTTCCAAAGGTGGTTATGAAATATTAGCTTAACCAATCAATCGTCCTTCCAACATTTTTCTTAAAACCCCATTCTCACAAGGGGGAAGTTGCACTGCATATGTTGGTCTGTAAACAAGCCTTAGCTTTCTACTTGGAGTGGACAAAAGCCCTTAAAATCCATCCAGATTGTTGTTTGTTTTGATCCCAGCAAGCTAGGATTTGCCATTTCCAAATGCACCTGGTCAATTTGGCTCACAGACTGCATCTCTTTCACTTATGGCCAGGGAGGCCTAAGCCTTGAGGATCATGTCACGGCTCAGTGTCAAAGCCATGACTGTGTTGGTGCCTACTTGCGCCAGTTTCCATGGAAGAGATTTGCAGAGCTGCATCGTGGACTTTGGTTCACACTTTCCACCTCTTATTACTGTTTGGATGGGGGATTCCTGATATGATAGCAGATTTGGCTAATCAGTACTGCAAAATCTTTAGGGGTAGTAGAATCCAACTCCATTCCCCTAGGCCTGTTTCTTTCCCTTCAAGCTGTTTTAAAAGAAAAAGCATTAAAGGCCTGTCACTAGAAAAAAAGAAAAGGTGTTCTTTATTAGCCCACTTGAGCATGTTATCCCCTTTTTTGTTCAAGGCAGCCTATAGCTAGGAATTCCCAAATGTGAGGACTTTTTTCCTGCTTGTCCATGGAGAAAGCGTAGTTACTTGCCTGTAGCAGTTGTTCTCAGTGTACAACAGGAAAAGTCATCACGACTCTCCCTCCTCCCCTTGGAGTTGTATCCTCCTCAGCTTTTATAAGGACTGAAAAGAAGATGGTGCGCACAGGTACGGTGCAGCTTCCAAAAGCTTTTAGAAAGGAGCAGGAAATAGTACCGCATGGGGCTTCATCAGATGACATCCCCAAATATGAGAACTTAACCTGCTGTTCAAACAGAACACCTGCTACAGGCAGGGGCGGTCCAAGGTGGGTGCAGGGCCATGTGCGGGGCCTCATTTGCATAAATATTTGCATAATGTTACCATGCACTAACTTTTAGTAAACATGCCTCTTAATGAGTGTATGGATAAAGAAAGACTAAAAGATTTCTACATTACTATAATCCAGTGCCAACTGCCAGGCACATTAGAAACTACTACAAACACTGCCCGTTTAGAACCCATAGCAAACCCGCCGCATCCTAACAGCACTACCAGGACTCACAAAGCACCATACTCTACCCATCAAAAGGCAACACTGCAAATATTAAACCAATACATTTCAGAGAATAACAATACATGACCTACTGGGGAAAGAGAGCAAGTGGCACTGTCAAATAGGAATTACATAGACAGAATATCTCAGCTCAGTTACACATGCAGAACATAGACCATCACAAACAAGGAATCAAAATTTAGAAACAGGAAGACAATAATTAAACTGGGAACCCCAAAAACCAAACTTGGAATGTACAACACTGTACAACTAAAACTATAAATTAATTTCCTCTTGTACTAAACAAAGCGCAGACGTTAATGATGCACATTTCCCAGAACTGACATATTCCAATTAATAAATTCAAAATAAAGAGAGATTCTCCTAGGACAAGCAGGATGTGTCAGCCACACCTGGTGTCGTCCCCCGACGGCGCCGTGACGGAAGTGCTCTCTAGCTCAGAATCTTCTGAGCATGTGTGAGGTGGTCCCACCTCCCAGCCCGCCCCTAGCCGGCCAGTTTTTTTCTCTTCCGCCCTTGCCTCAAGACGGAAAAATTCAAGCTCTCCTACTTTTAAACATAAGTATGCCTAAACCAGGTTTTAAGAAGTGCCTTACCTGCAGCAGAAAGATGAACATCTCTGACACCCATCAGCACTGCGTCAGATGCCTGGGGGCATCACACCAGGTGGAGAACTGCGATTGCTGCAGCAGGATGTCCCCCAGAGCAAAAAGGCACCGCGAACACTCTCTGAAGGACCTGCTCTCTCCCGCAGCAGCCTCCACGTCCCGGGACCCGAAGCAAACCAGCGACAAGAAATCAAAGACTGTGGCCGCCCAGAAACCATCTTCCCGGCTCTCCAGCACTCACCAGCGTCCAAACGCGGCCCCCGAAAAAGCGCCGCATAAGAAAAATGCTGCTCCTCGATCTGATTACAACGCTGCAAGTCCTGCCCCCGGAGAGGCCTCTGCCGTTCGGGTAAGCCCCTCTCCGGCACACGGCAACCCCGGGACATCCACTACATGCGGTCCGCATGCTGGCCAAGATGGCGCTGCCCTCGTGGCCCCGCCAGGCCCCGCCTCCGGGAACGCCTCCTCGACGCTGATTGGCTGCACGGAGGTGAGGACCTCCCCCCTGCCCAACACGTCTCGACGCGCTGACAGGGAGATCCCCAGCACTTCCACAGCCTATGGAGCCATCACTGCCTCTCCCCTGGCGCGGGACTCCCAAGCTCGGCGCGGTGAGTCTCAGCTGAGCAGTAAGTCGCCAGACCGCGTTGACACTCAGCGCCGACGAGAAGAACCGCATAATAGGGCGGACAGCAGGGAATCCTCCTGTCATCACCTATCACGCTCCACAGACCGCGCTGATTCACAGCGCCGACGAGGGAGCTTTAATCAGCGAGATGGCCACTTACAATCTCCCAGTCAACACAGCGCCGGTGACAGCCACAGGAAGAAGTCTGCCAAGCGCAGACATCGATCCCCCTCTGCAGCAAGGGATTACAATGGTGGCTCCTCCAGGGACAGCAGGAGATCCAACTCCCCCTGCTACAAGAGACACAGAAGCAGCAGGTCAGAATCAACCTCTTCTGCCATCCTAAGCCTCCTGTCTCGCCTAGTGGAGCAGACCGCCCCCCCCCACGGCCAGACCAGCAACGCAGGGCGACCAGTCCCATTCTGACTCTCTCGGAGAAGGGCCACTCCCCAATATACCCCAGTCTCTCGCCCAGGGAGCGGACTCCCTCCCCCGCTCCATCCAGAGCGCGTTCTCCTTCACCGACACAAATGGAACCCGACGCTGAGGAACTAGAGCCTTGCTCTGAAGGGGAGGACCCAGATACAAAGGACACTAGCGAGCCAGTCGAGCCCCCGCCAGTGCCGGAGGACCTCACCTACCCTAAGTTCCTACGGAAGGTGGTCTCTAAGCTGGGGCTGGCCACGGAGGTAACATCAGAAGAACAGGAGCCGGAGGTCATGAAGTACCTGAATGGCCCCAAGCCAGCAATGGCGCTCCCCCTCCACCGCAGATTGAAGGACAAGCAGCTGGCGCTGTGGCAGTCCCCAGCTTCTGGTCAAGCTTTCTCCAGGCGCTTGGACACCAAATACATTGTCCACTCAGGACCTGGATTTACCAAAGCGCAGTTACCCCACCAGTCCATCGTGGTATCATCAGCCCTGAAAAGGTCCAAGTCCACGCGTAACCAGTCAAGCCATCCACCAGGTCGGGACCCCAAACGCCTAGACGACATTGGGAGAAAGGTGTTTCAAGGGGCTATGCTCAACGCCAAAATAGCATCCCACCAATTCCAGCACGTCCTCTTCCAGGACGCACTCCTAGCCGACCTTAAAAAGCACCTACAGGACCTTCCCAAGGACTCACGGACAATGGCTTCAACCTCCATGCAGGAGCTAGCTGAATGCAGCAAGCACCTGATGTGCACGGCCTTCGACGCATTTGACACTGCCGTCCGAACAGCGGGCACGGCCATTTCAGCACGGCGCTGGGCATGGCTCCGGGCCTCAGGACTCTCCGACAACACCCATGACCGTATTGCGGACGCCCCCTGCTCAGGTGACTCCCTGTTCGGGGACAAGGTTGCCGACACTGTAAAAGACCTCAAAGAGGACTGCGCCACACTAAAGACTCTAGCAGCAGACGGCCTTGAACGCCCCGCTTGGAACCAGAAAGGGGCATATTTCCGAAAACCCTTCGCCCCTTCGAAACAATTTTATGGATCCAACCGTCAGTGGCAGCCACCAAAGTTCAAGCCAACTTATCAGAAGGCGCCCTTTCAGCGACAGCAACCGCGACAGCGAAAGCAGAAGCAGTCCAACACTTCCCACTCCGGGAAAGATTCCTCCTCCTTCTGACTATGCCCCGGTTGGGGGTCGCCTGTCGCTGTTCCTATCGGCCTGGCAGGAGATTACCACGGACAAGTGGGTCTTACAGATAGTCCAGTCGGGCTACCGCTTGCCCTTCTCCTCCCCTCCATGTCAGCGCAAGCGACTGTCTTACTTCAACAAAGGCTAACACACCTTGTTAATGAAGACGTGCGTTTATTTATAATACAAAGCAGGGATAACTTGAATTTCACTTATTTAACTTCTTAATTCGTACTTATTTAGAAAGGCAAGTAATTCATATATCTACCTATGATTAGTTAAAAAGATATCTGGAAAACTATTAGAATAAAAGCACTTAATTACAGAATAGATAACTAGAAAGATAATTACAGAAGAAGAATATACTTCACCGAAAGAGATTTACTTCATCCCTGTCACACTTCGATTGAATGGATCCCTGATTCAACCAGACAAGAGAGACTTCTCAATCGGGAGTTTCTCTAGGCAATGCGTCCATTCCTAGATGAATCCATTTCTCTCTCTGTCTAGCTGAAAACAGGTACCCATTTTATCCAGTTGCAAGAACAATCCAGTTATTTCCTATCATGTGACACATACGTAGTATAGAGTCAGTTATCCATTAAGCACATCCAAGACACTGGCCAGGTGCTTGAAAATGCTCAAGGGAACCCCCCACCCCCCCTGGTCTACATTACAATTGATGAATTCTTAGGAGAAATGTTTCCAAGGCAAGGTGAATTGTCCTGTTTTGTCCTGTTAATGGGTTTCAATTTGTCTGCTAGTAGAAAGGCTCCTAGGTGAAGTGTTCTTTTGTTCTCTGTAATGGGTCTCCATTTGCTTGCTAGGAGAAGGTCTCCTCCCTGATCTTTCCAGTATCTGTAGTTATGTAAATTGTTTCAACAGTTTCAAGTGCTCCTATTTACAGTTGAGGCATATTCACTACTGAGACATAATCAATAGTGAGGCATAATCAAATAGTCAAAATTCATCTGTACCACATTCGGTCCTTTGACTATTGATTGTGCCTATAAGATACTGGTAACATTGTGGGGACTTTGGGTGGATGAAATATAGTAATGAAACTGGGTATGCATTGAATAAAACAACATATCATAATTAATAAACAAATACAAATAATAATTCCCCCAATGATTTGTCTGAGGCTACCCATACTGGGCAGCCATCCAAATACCCAATCCCACCAATTAACATTAATATCTTGTTTAATATCTTTGGCTAGTTCTTGCAAAGCTTGAATATGAGACTGAATGGAAGTAGCATGGTCAGTTAAATTAAAGCAACACATGCCTTCAAAATGTTCACATCCATAATTGTGTTTTAAAAGTAAATAATCTATTGCTACTCGATTTTGCAAGACTGCCTTCCTAGTACTACTTAAGTCAATAAATAATTCTTGTAAAGCAACTGAAGTATGATTAAGACTTTTTGCCATGGTGCAAGCTAAAACATTAATTGTGCGAGTGTTATATAAGGCTAAACCAGGCACTCCCAGAAGGGAAACTGCTGCACTGGTATATTCTACTTTAGAAAGTAAAGTGACTTTTGAATCACAATCTGCGGGTATCATAGCTGTTATTGTTCTTCTCTTTCTAATTTTAGTTTTAGGAGAGGGTGGCATAATAAGTCCTAATCGACTAAGAGTGCAAGGCCCCCCTGTGAGATTTCCTGGAATATATGTATAAGTGGTATTACCACAAGACAATAACCACCCTATTGGCAGTTTAACATTTCTACCATAACTAGCTTGTACTATTGTATTATTACAATTCATAGTATTAGTTACATTTCTACATTTCCTAGTTGCATCACATAAAAGTATTATATCAATGTCCTTGGCAATTTCTTGTTGCATCTTTAGTTGTTGGCATTTCGGTATTTCATCAGGATTACATGTCATGTTATAACATACATCGCCTGGGCGATATTATGGGTGATTATTTGAGTCATGTTATCCCAAAAATTGAAATTAGTGGGACAATCTTTGCAATATTCGTATAGCATGGGGTGTGTCCTTATATCTTCTTCATTTGCCCAACTGTCATTTTGTGTAGTTTTAAAATAGTACAACAAAACTCGAGCTGGTGTGGGTATTGCAATCAAACATGTAGTTAACAGATCCACTGGATTACGCATGTCCGAAAGGCAAAAGTTAGAAATATTTAAAACTTTTCGGGCTAAATAAGTCCAGATATTCTGAGGTGGTTCTATCGCATCTGCTAAACGCTTGGGCAAGTGTAATTCGGGTTGGGTTACCACTTGCACTCTCCAGTAATAGACTTTCCATGTACCAAAGATCAGGCTGGTAATGAGTGCCCATGTCACTACATGGCATATGAAAGCTTGCTGGAACCGATCCCGGTCCTTGATAGAAATATGCTGGTTCATTGGTTCAGAAGGTGTAGAGATAACCTATAATGAAAAGACATCATTTTATTCTCGCAGGTAACATTTGTTTGCTGGTATATATTCCCACTTTTCTTGTCCAGGTCTCATAATCAATATTATGTTATCATTCCCAGTGGCAATAACTTCTGCCTGCTCAGGTGGGTGATTTGGTGATTGTACCCAAATCCTTGCCCCGGTGTTTAAATTAGCAGATCCAAATCCAGCATCGCCTCTAACTGTTAGAGCAGTGGGGGCACTCCCCTTCTTTACTACTCCTCCATAAGTGGGGATGATAAGTAATTGGGCCACTCTGTCCCCAGTCTGGATCATTAAATCTGAGTTACCACTGTTCATTAGAATAATTTTTATCTCTCCTTGATAATCTGCATTAATCACTCCTCCAAGTATTTGTATGCCTTTCAGGGCCAATCCAGAGCGAGGGGCAATTAACCCAAAATGCTCGGGTGGTAACTGGACTCCTATTCCTGTTTCTATTAATTGCAAATCATGGACCTTTATTCTATATTCCTGCAGAGCATGTAAATCTAGTCCGGCTGCCTCTGGTGTTGCCCGATACGGGGCTAAGGCACCTTCTTTAATTTCCCAATATAGAATAGTGTTAGTGGCTACATAAGATTTGATTTGTAATGCGGGAGTCAACATCCTCATTAGAGGAGTTTCAGTTTCTGCAATTGGTCTATTGTTAAGGATCTGTAGTGCTGCAGATAAATGATCTCTCCACTTTTGCAGGGATCCTTCCCCTAATTTCCTAAGCTGTTCTTTGAGCAATCCATTCATTCTTTCTATAAGTCCTGCAGCTTGAGGGTAATAGGGTATATGAAATATCCATTCAATGTTATGCTGTCTACTGTGATCCTGTACAAGCCTCCCTTTAAAATGAGACCCATTATCACTTTGAATCTGAAGAGGGATCCCATAATATAAAGTAATGAGGTCTAATGTTTTAATGGTGTTAATCTGCGTAGCCCTCTTACATGGATATGCCACTAAATACCCGGAATATGTATCCACAGCCGTGCATACATACTGACATCCCTTACTGGTAGGTAGAGGTCCTATGTAATCTATTTGCCATATCTGGCCTGGTAGTTTTCCTCGCCCTAAATGGCCATACACTATGTGTGGGACAGACCTGTGCTGTATATGCTGACAAATTGGGCATTGCAAGATAATTGTTCTAATGGCATCTAAGGGGATAGGGATTCCCCGTGTTTGTGCCCAGCGGAAAGTAGCTTTTTCACCTAAATGCCCACATTTCTGGTGAGCCCATTTTGCCATGCCCAGCAAGTCAGATTCTTTGGTGTCTGTTTGTGCTTCAGCAATTTTAGCTTGTTCATCAGTAATAGAGTTAAACCATCTGTCTAACGAATCAATAGCACAATGAGCATCTACATGATACACAGTTACCGTACTTAAAAGCAACATTTCCCAAATTTGCTGCCACAGTTCTTTTCCCCAAATTTCTCTTGAATGTATCTCCCAATTATTTTGCTGCCAGGTAGGTAGCCATGTGGCTAAGCCATTGGCTACTGACCAGGAATCAGTGTAAATATGACAAGTCCCTGGGGTCTCTTGTTTTAAAGCCTGAAATACTGCATAAAGTTCAGCATATTGGCTACTTTTCCCTTCACCTGTAGTTGTCAACAATTTTTTAGTAGTGGGATTGTAAGACACAGCCTTCCAACACCTTTTATTTCCCACATATTTAGCAGACCCATCAGTAAACCAAACATGATTTCTCTGTTCTGAGGTTAATTGTACAAATGGTTGTCCCCACTTCACTGGAGACTCTGTTGCTGTTAATTCATGATTTGGCAATTGCATGGTCTCAGTGTCCTTAAGAGGGGCTTGAGCTACCCTTTCATGTAAGGTAGCAGTTCCCCCTATACCAATTTTAGCTCTATCCTGAATATACCATTTCCATTTAATTATGCTTGCTTCTTGTGCATGTCCTATTCTGTGTGTCTTGGGGGAGCTCATTACCCACTGCATAATAGGAATTTCTGGTCTTAACATCACAGTGTGTCCTATGGTCACCTGTTCTGTATCCACCAAAGCCCAATAACATGCTAACAACTGTTTTTCAAAAGGGGTATATCTAGTCCCTGCTTCAGGGAGCTTCCTCGTCCAGAATCCTAGAGGTACTTTTTTCTTTCCCTGTTTCTGCCATAAACTCCAATTAGCATACTGTTCTTGTACTGATACATTGAGCTCGAGTTCCCCAGGTTGAACAGGCCATAAATCTAAGGCTTGCTGTATAGCTTGTTTAGTCAGTTCAAAAGCCTGCTGCTGCACATCTCCCCATTCAAACTCATATTTCTTCCTAGTTATTTTATACAATGGTGCCAGTATTTGACTCAAATGGGGAATGTGCTGCCTCCAAAAGCCAAACAGTCCAACAAATTTCTGGGCCTCCTTTTTGTTTCGAGGAGTATTAAATTCCATTATTTTCTGTTTGGCTTTTGGGAGCACTTCTCTATGACCCTGATGCCACTGTATGCCCAGGAATTTTACTGTCTGGGCTGGTCCTTGAATTTTTGCAGGGTTAATTTCCCAGCCCTTCTTTTTCATGTGTGCAATGAGAGCTTCAAGATGTTCCTGCACTATCTCTTGTGAGGGCCCCTGCATTAAAATATCATCAATATAATGTGAAATTTGTACCCCATCCGGAGGTGGGAGTTCATCTAAGTGTTCTGCTACAATCCTGTGACAGATAGTGGGGCTATGTAAATTCACATTCCTATTTCCACTTTTCTTATACAGCCCTCTTTTCTTATATATTTCCCACATGCTCTGTGTGTCAATTCCATCAATCTGTTCCTTTTTAACACCATCTTTAAGGAGAGCAGTAAACATATCTTTCCTGGATACTCTGTTGTTTATATTTCCCTTCTGTCCTTCTGATCTATTCTCCCTTCTGTCACCAGCACTGTACTTTGGACCCCACTCTCCCAATTCACCTAATTGTCTCACTGCTTCTATTACTTCTGATAAAGGATTCCCTGTTTGATTTATCAGTAAAGTCATAATAACATGTTTGTAAGCTGGTGGAGCCAAACGTATAATCTTATTCCTCATTGATGCAGTCATGGCACAATTCATTAACTGATCAGCTTGCCCTATAAAAATAGCAGTTTTCATGCCTTCCTCTTTAATGCGCTGAATAGCGTCACGCAAAGCAAACCATTGTTTATCATTTGGGGGCCAATCAGCTTCGGCAGGAAATTTAGCATTACATCCTTCTACTGCCAGTTGGAGTAAATTAGTCATATTTTGTGATATGTAATTACGAAACTGCTCTTGTATCACAGGGTCAACACTAATTAGACAAAATTTCCTAGCATCACCATGATCTAGCTGTACTCCTGCAGCTCCAGTTTCATAAATACGCACCATCCAGGTAATCAGTGATTCCCCAGGTTTCTGCCTAAACCTGTCCTGGATATCATTAATCTCTTGTTGATTAAAATCCTCCACAGTATCTAGATTAACTCCTCCAGGATTTTGGGGAGTACTCTGCACTTTCCTCCTATAAATCGGTTGTGCCTGATAGTTTTCATTACTAACTCCTTGCTCTTCCTCAGAGTTAGATGATTCAGTAGAATCCCAGATATTACCATCCCAGTCATCAGGATTCCAATTTGCACCTGCTTTAGCAATAGACATGTGCACTTTCTTTTTATTTACTCTCCCCTTTCTTTTACGATATTTATACTGGGCCACCCTGACAGCTGCTCTCTCTCAGCAACCTGCTGATAAGTATCTAATTTATCCGTCAACAAACGGATTTGGCATTGTAGCATTGTTATCATATTTTGTAAATCACAATTCTGTTTTTCAAGTTGCTCAATCAAATCTACTTTGCTGGATTTTGTCTGATGTATCTTACGATATGCAGACAGCAAAAGCCAACCTCTCCTCCCCAACACACTCAATTCTATCCCTTTTTCAACAGGTATTTTTTGCAAGCATGTAAGGAGATTTACAGGTTCCGCATCTTTTAAAACAGATTCCCAATTCTCACTTAGTCCTGAATTGCAAGACCATTCTCTAGCTAACATTTCATAAGGCGCCTGATCCCATCCGGGGATATTTACAAAATTTACAACATCTTTATCTTCCTTTACAGTCTTTGTACTATTTACATTTTTTACTCTTCTTTTCAACATTGTTTTAGCCTTTCTTTTTATCGCACCCCACTCCTGGTACCAAATGTCTTACTTCAACAAAGGCTAACACACCTTGTTAATGAAGACGTGCGTTTATTTATAATACAAAGCAGGGATAACTTGAATTTCACTTATTTAACTTCTTAATTCGTACTTATTTAGAAAGGCAAGTAATTCATATATCTACCTATGATTAGTTAAAAAGATATCTGGAAAACTATTAGAATAAAAGCACTTAATTACAGAATAGATAACTAGAAAGATAATTACAGAAGAAGAATATACTTCACCGAAAGAGATTTACTTCATCCCTGTCACACTTCGATTGAATGGATCCCTGATTCAACCAGACAAGAGAGACTTCTCAATCGGGAGTTTCTCTAGGCAATGCGTCCATTCCTAGATGAATCCATTTCTCTCTCTGTCTAGCTGAAAACAGGTACCCATTTTATCCAGTTGCAAGAACAATCCAGTTATTTCCTATCATGTGACACATACGTAGTATAGAGTCAGTTATCCATTAAGCACATCCAAGACACTGGCCAGGTGCTTGAAAATGCTCAAGGGAACCCCCACCCCCCCTGGTCTACATTACAATTGATGAATTCTTAGGAGAAATGTTTCCAAGGCAAGGTGAATTGTCCTGTTTTGTCCTGTTAATGGGTTTCAATTTGTCTGCTAGTAGAAAGGCTCCTAGGTGAAGTGTTCTTTTGTTCTCTGTAATGGGTCTCCATTTGCTTGCTAGGAGAAGGTCTCCTCCCTGATCTTTCCAGTATCTGTAGTTATGTAAATTGTTTCAACAGTTTCAAGTGCTCCTATTTACAGTTGAGGCATATTCACTACTGAGACATAATCAATAGTGAGGCATAATCAAATAGTCAAAATTCATCTGTACCACAGCGACCTACCAGCCAGCCTCCACAGCACCTGGAACAGCCGCTACAGGAACTCATACAGCAACTCCTCCAGGCCAAGGTGATAGAGCAAGTACCCCCGGGAGAGGTCAACACTGGCTTCTACTCCCGGTACTTCCTTATCCCCAAGAAGAAAGGGGGCCTACGCCCTATCCTGGACCTCCGGAGACTGAACAACTTCATAATCAAAGAGAAGTTCAGGATGTATTCGCTCAACTCCATCCTTCCCCTAATCAGGGCGGGGAATTGGTTGGCGACGCTGGACCTCCAGGATGCCTACTCCCACATCCCGGTCCACGCTTCTCACAGGAAATTCCTCAGATTCTCAGCGCTGGGCGCCCATTACCAGTATCGGGTCCTGCCATTCGGCCTATCCCCAGCACCCAGAGTCTTCACAAAATGCGTAGCGGTGGTCGCTGCACATCTCCGGAGACAAGGTGTCGCCATTTTTCCCTACCTGGACGACTGGCTCCTGTCGGCGGATTCAGCCATGGGACTCCACAGGGCAGTACGGCTCACGACCGACCTGTTGATCAGAGTGGGCTTCCTTCTCAACAAGGAGAAGTCCAGGCTGGAACCAGTCCAGCGCACAGAGTTCATCGGGGCGATAATAGATACCAAGGTCTGCAAGGCTTTTCTTCCTCAATTACGGATCAACACCATCACCCGCCTAGCCATGAAGATGTCGACAGAAAAATGCACCTCGGCCCGTGCAATACTATGTCTGCTAGGCCACATGGCTGCAACAACTTCAGTCCTTCCGTTGGCGAGGCTGCACATGCGCACTCTACAGTGGCACCTACGGACCCACTGGAAGCAACTCTCCCAACCACTCAGCACTCGCATTCCGCTGTCTGCCCGTGTTGTCCAGAGCCTGCGCTGGTGGACGCAGCCACCCAACCTCTCGGGGGGAAAATGCCTTCATCCTCGCATACACCAGCTCACCCTCACCACGGATGCCTCCTCCACGGGATGGGGGGCCCATCTACGGCACCTCAGCACGCAAGGAGCATGGACTGCAGTGGAACAAACACTCCACATCAATCACCTCGAACTCAGGGCCATCAGGTATGCCCTACAGACCTTCATGACCAAACTGAAAGGAAAAGCAGTCTTGGTACAGACGGACAACCAGGTTGCCATGTTCTATATCAACAAGCAAGGGGGCACTCGCTCCCATTCGCTATGCAAGGAAGCCCTCGACACCTGGACTCTGGCACTACGCAACAGGTGCACGCTACAAGCGACATACCTTCCCGGGGATCAGAACACCTTAGCGGACCGTCTCAGCAGACAGCTTCAACCTCACGAATGGATGCTCCACATGGATGTGACACGCACCCTCTTCCAGCGCTGGGGAAACCCACAGATCGACCTCTTCGCATCCGAGGAGAACGCGAGATGCCCCTTGTTCTGCTCCAAGCATCCGTCACAGAACAGGGTTGCCTCGGATGCATTCGCCATCCCCTGGAAAAACTGGGAGCTGGCATACGCTTTTCCTCCCACACCACTCTTGACAAACACGATACAACGTATCATCGAGGAGAAGGTACAGATGATCCTGATAGCCCCTTATTGGCCAAGACAGATGTGGTTCTCCCTACTGTTGCAGCTCGCCCAGGAACCTCCCATCAGATTACCTCTGAGACCAGACCTCCTAACCCAGAACGGAGGCCTAATCTGGCACCCCAACCTCCAGACGCTAGCTTTGACAGCCTGGAGGCTGAAAGGTTAACCCTCAACGGCTCTCACCTTCCCCCGGATGTGCAACAAATAGTCCTCGCGTCCCGGAGACCTTCTACAAGAAAGGCATATGGCCTAAAATGGAAACGCTTCACCATCTGGTGCAAAGACCAAGGAGTTGACCCAGCGTCTTGCCCGATACCCACAATCTTACAGTATCTGGCCCTCCTCTGCAGATCGGGATTGCAACCACAATCCATCAAGGTGCACCTAGCTGCCATCGCCTCTCTACACGAGCGCACGGATGCCACAACCTCAGGCTCCATCGCCACCCTTCCCATTGTGACCCGTTTCATGAGAGGGCTCCGAAACCTGAAGCCCCCAGTACAGAAGCCAGTACCCACCTGGGACCTTAACATCGTTCTACAACAGCTCATGCAAGAGCCATTCGAACCATTGGACACTGCCGAAGGAAAGTACCTCGCCTGGAAGACCCTTTTCCTCGTCGCCATTACCTCCGCCAGGAGGGTTAGCGAGCTGCAAGCTCTGGTGGCACACCCGCCATACACGCAACTCTATCACAACCGGGCGTCCCTGCGGACTCACCCGAAATTTGTGCCGAAGGTGGCCTCCGCTTTTCACATCAACCAGGCAGTGGAGCTGCCATCCTTCTTCCCAGCACCGCATTCATCCCCCGAGGAGCAACGTCTTCATTCGCTCGATTGCGTACGTGCTTTACGCACCTACATCGACAGGACATCTGCTACTCGTCGGGGTACACAGCTGTTCGTCTCCTTTGACCCGAACAAACCTGGGAGACCTGTCACCAAACGTACACTATCTCTCTGGATATCAACCTGCGTGGCCTATTGCTTGCAGAGGGCTGGCGCTCTCCCGGCAAACAAGGCGAGTGCACACCAGCTCCGCGCAATAGCCGCTTCCTTGGCCTGTGCTCAGGAGATTCCAGTGAGTGATATCTGCAGAGCAGCCACCTGGTCCTCTCATCTTACCTTCCAGAAACACTACTGCCTCGACATCCACGCTGAGACAGACGGCTCATTCGGCCGAGCGGTCCTCTCCGCAGCCCTGGCACCCGAGAGGGCGAGCGCTGCACGAGACCGAACGCAAAGACTCTGAGACTCTTGTCTCCTGTCACGGACTATTGCCCTGAATAGATTGCACTAGTTACTTACTTGCACTAGTTACTTGTCCACTTGCACTAGTACTTGTCCATGCATTGTTGTTATTGCACGATTGTGACTGTTGTTATTGCACGATTGTTACTGCACTGTTCAGAATTGCACTGTTCACTACACTGTTCCAAGTTGCACAATTTGCACCGTTCACTATTGCACGTTTTGCCTACCTACAACTGTATAACCTTGTGCTCAATAAATGTTGCATATCAGACATGCCTCCCTCATTCCCCACAACGTATCACAGCTCGGGAGACACCAGGTGTGGCTGACACATCCTGCTTGTCCTAGGAGAAAACAGAGTTACTTACCTGTAACGGAGTTCTCCGTGGACAGCAGGATAAGTCAGCCACACCATCCCACCCGCCTCCCCTTCATGAGGGTGGCCTGCGCACCGCACCTAGCCGCAACGGCATAGCTAGTCAACAACTGGCCGGCTAGGGGCGGGCTGGGAGGTGGGACCACCTCACACATGCTCAGAAGATTCTGAGCTAGAGAGCACTTCCGTCACGGCGCCGTCGGGGGACGACACCAGGTGTGGCTGACTTATCCTGCTGTCCACGGAGAACTCCGTTACAGGTAAGTAACTCTGTTTTTTTCTACCTTTTGTGCATTTTTTTTTCAGTTGCAATTGCTCCAGCCACTTTCTTCTGGTTTCTTTGTGTCTTCTGCTAACTTTCCATCGTCTGCTTTTGTCCTTTCTTCTCTCTTCTAGTTGTTTTTTCCATTCTCTCTCTAGATCTGCTTTAACATACTAATCTTTCTCCTTTTGCTCTTTCCTCATTCCTATTTCATCCACTCAAATTTTACCCCTCAATCCCCACTTACTCTCCCAATACCCGGCCAATTGTAGATTTTTCTTCCCTCCCACACAAAATATTTTTCACATCCCATTCTAATCCTCCCCCAACATCAGCTCCCTTCTAGTTTCAACCCCACCCAGCATCCGCTCCCTTCTAGTCCCCTCATCAACCCATTTCCAGTCCCATCCTAGCCCCACCATCAGCCCATGTCAAATCCTAGCTCCCCTTCGCTCAGCCCATTTCCAATCCAAGCCAGGGCTCTTTTGTGGGCTCGAAACATGCATGTCGTGTTTGGAATTCTGTTGCTCTTTTTGACGGATGGACATCGCCTTCTATAGATAAGTGTTTATTGCACTACCTTTAAACTTGCAAAATTTTGAAAATATCAAAAAAGGTCCTCTACCGACACGGAGAGGGGAGTTTTCCTTCTCCCCTTCTCAGGTCGGTGGATCCCGACAGTAAAAAATATATTGGTTTTGATGTAGATGAATTCGGGGGCTATTACGTTATGACCTTTTGTTTTTCTATCCATGAAATTCTGCCCAGCTTGATGCTCAGAATGTGGGAGACACCTCTGACTACATCTCCTCACTCTAGGAGACTTCATACTGTGTATCGAGTTCCACCATGTCCTGGATTTCAGAAAACTCAGCTGCCACACCATTCAATGGTAGTGGAATCAGCCATGCGTAGGATGAAAAGTGCAAAGAGGCATGCATCCAATCCTCCAGGTCGTGAATGCAGGACTCTGGATGCTTTTGGACGCAGAACTTTTCAAGCTTCCATGCTTTCAGCTAGGATCAGTTCATATATCCTGTATATGGGAATGTTCCTCAAAGAAGTCACAGGAGACTTGGAACTTATGAGCCCATTTCTCCCAGATGATAAGAGACAAGATTTTCTTGTTCTAATTAAGCATGCTCAGGATGTCTCCAAGTTTGTCAATCGTGCAGCCTTTGACTGCTTTCAATGTATCAGCAGAACCTCTGCTATTGCCATTTGCGCACGACGGATTGCCTGGCTACAGGCATCAGACTTGGAGACTTGGGTACAGGACAAGTTAGGCAACATTCCTTGCACGGGGGAGAATCTCTTCGGCAAGAACTGGCAGGAAAAGGCTAACGAGTTAGATGCTGACAATTCTACCTTAGATAGATTCTGGGAGTCTACAGCCACTCCAGCCAAAAGGAAGCCTTATAAAAAACTCTCTTTTAGCAAAAAGAGGAAG
Source organism: Ichthyophis bannanicus (assembly GCA_033557465.1). NCBI lineage: Eukaryota > Metazoa > Chordata > Amphibia > Gymnophiona > Ichthyophiidae > Ichthyophis > Ichthyophis bannanicus. The sequence continues at coordinate 143,611,970 of CM066041.1, forward strand.
TTTTATCCTTTCTATACCCAGCAGAGTCAGACTCCAGGTCAGGTTGCCCAAAAGGGACAAACTAGACAGCAAAAGAAACCAAAAGGCTCTCCAGGTTCAGCCCCCTCAAGGGCTTTGACTCCTTCCTAAAGAGCTTTGCCTTCCTGCCTCTGAGCGGTCCCCAACCCCCCAATATTCCGGGCAGGTTATGCCACTTTGTCAACAGATGGCATCAGATAACAACAGAAGATTAGACTTTGTCCATTGTAGGAGAGGGGTACAAGCTTCATTTTCACAGCATGCCCCCTCCTACAATTTTAAAGCAATTCAGTTCACAAACCTCTGCAGACAATCTGCTAGATCACGAGGTCTCCATACTTTCTGCCCAAGGGGCAATAGAGAAAGTACCCATTCTTGAACAGGGTGCAGGGTTCTACTCCCCCTATTTTCTTATTCCAGAGAAAAGAGGGGGACACAGACCCATTCTAGACCTCAGAGAATTGAACAAATATCTGTTTTGAGAGAAATTCAAAATGATTTCTCTAGGAACTCTTCTGCCATACCTTCAAAGCCAGGACTGGCTTTGCTCTCTAGACTTAAAGGATGCATACACTCACATTCTCATCCATCCAGATCACAGGAAATTATTACGATTCCTTTTCAGGGAAAGACATTTCCAGTACAGGGTTCTTCCTTTTGGTCTGGCTTCAGCACCAAGGGTGTTCACGCAATGCATGGCAGTAGTAGCTGCATTTCTACGAAACCTGGGGATTTTTGTCTTCCCTTACTTAGACGACTGGCTCATTCGAGCCTCCACAGTTACAGAGGGCCAGCACTGTACTGTCCCGTACAATGCGAATCCTCCAATACTTGGGATTGGTAATAAACTTCCCGAAATCTCAACTAGTTCCTTCCCAATGCCTAGAATTCATAGGACCCTGTCTGGATACCAGACAGGCAAGGGCTTTCCTTCCACAAGCCCGGTGTCTTCACATAATGCAACTAGCTTCTCAAGCAGCAGGCAAATCCTCCCTCACTGCTCGGGTGCTACTGCAGTTATTGGATACCAAATCAAACACCAAAGAACCTTCTAAACTGAGTCTAAATAACAAGTGAATCCCTGGAAAACCCAGCACAAGAACCAAGATTATATAACTTTTTTTGTCGGAGTGGCCAGCACAGTTAACAGGAATTTTCCTGCTACCACCGTGGCCCGTCCTTTTTAATCAAAATTGAAAGTCAATTTAAAACAGCTCTATTCAAAAATGGCTGGTACTTAGCTTTGTAGAAGAAGAGCAGGCTGTGAGAACGTTATTAGCAACAGTAGATCGATTTTACTTCAGTAGGTCGTTACTACGACGTGTCACGTTTCGGGGGTACACACATCAGCCCCCTGCTTCAGGTCAGACCTCTGAGGGCTGACGTTTTTTACTCAGCTCAGCTACAAGACAGTCCTAGTCCAGATGGGCAATCAGGTAGCCATGTTCTATGTGAACAAGCAGGGCAGAACGGGCTCTGTCATTATGCAACAAAGCTTTACGACTATGGGCCCTCGCCAGAGAGCATCAAATTCACCTTCTAGTGGTATATCTTCCAGGCATTCCAAACCTTTGGGCAGACAAACTCAGTCGAGTACTGCTACTTCACGAGTGGTCACTCCACCTAGACCAGGTAAGAACATAAGATATGCCATACTGGGTCAGACCAAGGTCCATCAAGCCCAGTATTCTGTTTCCAACAGTGGCCAATCTAGGTCATATGTACCTAGCAGTTTCCCCAAGAGAGACAAGTTCCACAATGCTTGTACTGGGTCAAGCATTGATATCTTCGGTCACTTCTTAATAATGGTTTATGGACCTTTCCTCCAGGAACTTGTCCAAACTTTTTTTAAACCCAGCTACACTACCAGCCTTTACTACATCCTCTGGTAAAAAATTCCAGAGTTTGATTACACGTTGAGTGAAAAAATGTTTTCTTTTATTAGTCTTAAATAGTTTACCCTGTAGCTTCATTGCATGTCCCCTAGTCTTTCTATATTCTGATAAGGTAAACAATCAATCTACGTTTACCCGTTCCACTCCGTTCATTAATTTATAGACTTCTATCATATCTCCCCTCAGCCGTCTCTTTTCCAGGTTAAAGAGCCCTAACCTTTTTAGCCTTTCTTCATAGGAGTATCCTTCCATCCCCTTTAACCATTTTGGTGGCTCTTCTCTGTACCTTTTCTAAAATCGCTATATCCTTTTTAAGATACGGCGACCAGAATTGCACACAATATTCAAGGTGCAGTCTCACCATGGAACGATATAGAGGCATTATAATATCTTTTGTTTTTGTTTTCCATTCCTTTCCTTATCATGCCTAGCATTCTATTTGCTCTCTTGGCCGCCGCTGCACACTGGGCCGAGGGTTTTAACATGGTATCCACAATGACGCCTAAATCTTTTTCCTGGGTGGTGGTTCCTAATGTGGAACCTTGCATCGTGTAACCATAGTTTGGGTTGTTCTTCCCTAGGTGCATAACCTTGCACTTGTCCACATTAAATTCCATCTGCCATTTTGATGCCCAGTCTTCCAATTTATCAAGATCCTCTTGCAATTTTTCACAATCCTCTTGGGTTTTAACAACTTTAAATAGTTTTGTCTCATCTGCAAATTTGATAAGCTCACTCGTTATTCCACTTTCCAGGTCATTTATGAATATGTCAAAAAGCAGCGGACCCAGCACAGATCCCTGGGGTACACCACTATTCACCTTTCTCCATTGGGAAAATTGGCCTGTTAGCCCTACCCTCTGCTTTCTATCTTTTAACCAGTTCCTGATCCACAATAGTACATTGCCTCCTATCCCATGACTCTTTAGTTTTGCCAAAAGTCTCTGATGAGGGACCTTATCAAAGGCTTTCTGAAAGTCCAGATATACAATATCAACCGACTCACCTTTGTCCACCTGTTTATTCACTCCTTCAAAAGAACATAACAGATTAGTAAGACAAGATCTTCCTTGTCTAAAGCCATGTTGGCTGTCTCCCATTAGGTTGTGACTATCTACATGCTGAGTAATTTTATTCTTTATGATGGTTTCTACCATTTTTCCCGGTACTGACGTCAGGTTCACCGGTCTGTAGTTTCCCGGATCACCCCTGGAACCCTTTTTAAAAATTGGTGTTACTTTGGCGATCCTCCAATCTTCAGGTATTAGAGATGATTTTAATGATAGTTCACAGATTACTGATAGCAGTTCTGCAATCTCATATTTCAGTTCTTTCAACACCCTTGGATGTATACCATCCGGCCAAGGTGATTTGCTACTCTTCAGTTTATCTAATAGTTGTAAGACATCTTCCCGATGTATCGATATTTCCTCCAATTCTTCCGCACCTTTAAATACCACTTCAGTCATGGGTAACATCCCTACATCTTCCTCAGTAAAGACCGAAGCAAAGAATTCATTCAGTCTCTCTGCTATCGCCTTGTCGTCTCTTAGTGCTCCTTTAACCCTTTTATCATCTAATGGACCAACTGACTCTCTCACAGGTTTTTTGCTACGAATGTACTTGAAAAGGTCTTTATTATGCGTTTTTGCTTCCGCAGCAAGCTTCTTCTCAAATTCTCTCTTTGCCTGCCTTATCAATGCCTTGCATTTGACTTGCCAGTGCTTGTGCTGTTTCCAGGTTTCGTCGTTTGGCTCTTTTTTCCATTTCCTGAAAGATGCTTTTTTGGCAACAACAGCCTCTCTGACCTCACCTTTAAACCATGCTGGCAGTTTTTTGGACTACCTTCCACTTTTCTTAAAGCGTGGAATACAGCTGGTCTGGGCTTCCAAGATAGTATTTTTCAACAACACCCAAGCTTGATGTACGTCTTTAACCTTCGCAACTGCTCCTCTTAGTTTTTTCTTAACTGTTTTCCTCATTTTATCATAGTCTCCCTTTCGAAAGTTAAAAGGTAGTACTGTGGATTTCCTTACTATCCTCTCCTCCACTAATTAAATCAAAGGCGATCATGCTATGATCACTATTGCCAAGTGGCCCCAACTCCCTTATCTCTTGCACTAGATCTGGTGTTCCACTAAGGATTAGGTCTAATATGGCTTCCCCTCTGGTCGGTTCATGAACCAGCTGCTCCAAGAAGCAGTCATTTATTTCATCTAGGAACTTTATCTCCCTAGCATGTCCTGACGTGACACTGACCCAGTCGATACCGGGGTAATTGAAATCACCCATTATTATTACTGCGCTGTAACTTTTGTTAGCTTCCTTGATTTCTTTGAGTATTTCATCATCCATTTGGTCATTCTGGCCAGGTGCTCGATAGTACACCCCCACTGCCATCGCCTTCCCCCTTTTATATGGAATTTCAATCCATATAGATTCTACAGCAGATTTTGTTTCCTGCAAAACTTTAATCCTTTGAGTCAGTGCCCTCTTTAACATAGAGCGCAAACCCTCCACCAATTTGATCAGCTCTATCATTACGATATAGTTTGTACCCAGGTATCACAGTGTCCCACTGGTTGTCCTCCTTCCACCATGTCTCTGATATTCCAATCATATCTAACCTTTCATTTAGTGCTATATATTCTAACTCTCCCATCTTATTCTTTAGACTTCTAGCATTTGCATACAAGCATTTTAGAGAATGTATTTTATTCATGTTAATTTGGCTATTGTTAGACATGGGTAAATTGGGATCTTTAAGCTCTGTCTGCTCCATACTTGAGGGCATTTGGGCTACTTTACTCTTTTGTGGAACCTCTCTGCTTTTGGTAGTATCCTTCAAGGATACATTCTTCCGCTCTTGGGCAACTGTCTGCTTTCCCCTAATATCTAGTTTAAAAGCTGCTCTATCTCCTTTTTATGTTCAAACTTTTTATTCAATTTCCAACAGCCACATCCATAATAAACAGGCGAGGAATTACAGAACCGAACAGTATAACACATCAAAGACCATTCTTAAATCAACACATCTAACATACTTCACGGGGAGAAAGTGTAAACAGCCCACACCCCATATACCAAGGCCAGATAGAGCAAAGCATTGTATCAGTTGAGAAGAGCAGGCATCAGAGGAGGCAAAAAAATATGTTGGAAGACAGCACCCCCTTCCATCCATCCCAACTAGGTTGCCGAGGCGCAACCAGGGAGTACAAAGAATGAGAAGCCGAGATTCAATCCCCCATCCGTGGACCACCCCCAGCAGCCCCATCACAGATTCACCATCAGCAGGCACAGTAAACAGAGAAAAATAAGACATACCTTCCCGCAGCTCTGCTACTCCCCCTCCTCCGCCCACCTCCTCCCCTTGACCACCTGTATGATGTGCCAATCCTCACAGACGGACCCAGGGTGCACTCTTCTCCCAGGTCCATCCTTATGCCAGACCCAACATACAACACCACACTCATACACTCACGTCCAGCAGTCATACTTACCTCCCCCTGAACACCCTTCCCGAACACCCCCTCCCCTCCCCCCATACCTACCCCCCCCCCCTTTTACCGGTATCGAAGCAACTGCCCTCCATCATCCAGTGGGTGCGCCAGAGAAAGTCCTCCAAAGACGAACCAAGCTATTCTCTAAATGCCTCCCAGGACCCTGCGCTGAACTCGGGAGGGCAAAAAAGACATGTGAGGGCCCCAATCCTCCAAAAACCGTTGCCAACGCCGTGGGTGCCCAGCTGCATGCACTCTAGCCATAAGCAACATCTCATGAAGCTTCATTCTCCAGATGCCGTACACGGGCCCGGTCGCATCCAGCCATCTCTGTAACAGTCATGCGCACCAGCATCAGCCCCAAGCGAATCCAACGTAGCGTCACGGACCCCAAATCCGCCAACCATGCATCATCCCACATGTCCAACACCACATTGCCGGCATGCAGGGGCAAGGGTATCTGTACACATCGGACTAAATAAGCCGCCACCTTCCCCCAGAAGACCTGAACCTGTGAGCACGACCAAAACATATGCCCTAATGTAGCCCGGGACTCACTACACCGAGGACAACCGGGAGTGGGGGCCAGGCCCGTCCTCCAAGCCCGGTGAGGCGCAAAGTGTAAACGGCGCACTATTTTAAACTGAGCATCCCTATGAAGTACCAGCACACTCAACTTGGGAATAGCTGCCAAGCCGCGCAACAGCCCGTCCGGGGATATCTCTTCCCCCAGATCCTCAGTCCAAGCTCTCGCCAACTCCTGCACCGCAAGCGGCTCCACGGACTCCCAAAGCATTTGGTGAAGCCCCGAGACACGCACCCCTTGATCCGAGCCCCTGAGCGCCCCCTCCAATGCAGAGCTAACCTCCCCCCTTAATGCCACATGGGGCACGCCCCGAAGATAACTACGAAGCTGCATAAAGGGAAAAACATCCCATGCCCCCAGCGGGTATTGCCGCCCTAACACATGGAAATCTTCCATCGCACCCTCAGGCGTAAGTATCTGCTCCAAATTCTCTATCCCCATCTGCCCCCACCTCTCAAATACAGGCCCTCCCAAGCCAGGCAAAAAATCAGCGTTGCCTCGAATGGGGAGATAAGGAGAATAGGGTGGCATGAGTCGGCGCCCCGCACAAAAATAGCGCCGGGCCTGCCGTACCGGATCTAAAACTACCTCACGAAGCTCACGATTAAGCCCCGGCACCTGCCCATGAAGAAGATAGCGCGGATGAAAAGGCTTAACGGCCTCCCGCAGGAGTGCCAATGGCGAGCAGTCTTCCAAGTCCCAGAGCCAGTCGCGCCCAATCCGCAGTAAGCAGGCTATATTGTATTTCCGGATGTCCGGAACGCCAAGGCCTCCGAGAGCTGGGCTGTTGCAAGACTTCTAAACGGACCCTAGGTTTCCGTCCCTGCCAGAGAAAACGGGTCAGAGGGACCTGCAGCTTCCGAAGGTCTGCCCGCTTCAGGAGCAACGGGAGAGTCTGTAACATGTAGAGAATCTTGGGGAACAGTGCCATCTTGTATAAAGCCACCCGCCCCCCCCAGGGAAAGCGGCAGATCACGCCATTTGTCTACAGAGATCGTAACGGCATCCACTAATTTGGAGACATTAAGACGATAAAGATCCCGCACTTTCGCCGGCAGATAAATGCCTAGGTATTTGAAATGACCATCCGCCCACTTCAACGGGAAGTCCCCGGTCCAGCCTCGTTGGGCTGCGGAACCTACCAGCATGGCTTCAGACTTATCTAAGTTTAGCCGAAATCCCGAGTACACCCCATATTCCTTAACCAGTTGGAGCAAATGGGGGAGTCCCACCTGTGGGTTCCCCAAATGAACAAGCAGGTCATCCGCGAAAGCCGCGACCCGAACTTCAGTCCCCCCCACAGGGATCCCTCGAAACTCCGCGGCCGCCCGGATCCGGAGCAATAACGGCTCCAACGTCAAAACAAAGAGAAGCGGGGAAAGTGGGCAGCCCTGACGGGTTCCCTTCTGAATGGGGAAGGCCCCTGACATATGACCATTTACCATAACAGCCCCTTGCGGCTCAGAGTAGACGGACCACTTCCACAAAAAAACCCGAGAACCCCATCGCTTCCAAAGTCCTGTACATGAAACCCCAATTGACCCGGTCGAACGCTTTCTCCGCGTCGAAACTGATTAGTAAGGAACCGCGCTCAGCCACGTGCCGTGTACACAGTGACATCAAAATGCGAGGAACACTGAACGCAGCATTGCGGCCCCGCACGAAGCCCACCTGGTCACTGTGAACCAGAGCCGGCAGAAACTTTGCCAGCCGGTCTGCCATGATTTTTGCGAGGAGTTTGATATCAACATTGAGAAGTGAAATGGGGCGGTACGAGCCCGGCGAAAGCGGATCCCGACCTGGCTTCGGCAAGATGGTAATCAACGCCATATTGGGTGCAAACGGGATCCTTCCCAGCCCGACCAATGCTTCAAAATACCCCACAAGAGGCGCCACAACCAGATCACCCAGGATCTTGTAAAACTCACTGCGGTAGCCATCTACTCCAGGGGCCCTGCCCAGCTTTAAATTCTTGATCCCCTCCTGGACCTCCCGGCCCGTAAGTGGCTGACAGAGCCTGTAGGCCCTCCGCACTAAGTTTGTGCAACTGACAAGCATTGAGAAAGTCCCCGCCCGCTGCGTCCGACGCCCCATCCCTTGCGTAAAGCTGTCGGAAAAAATCCGTGAAAACCATCTCAATGTCCGCCGCTCCCTGTCTCAGAGTCCCATCGGCATGCCGAATCGCCCCAATGGCCCGCCCCCCTCCAGCCGGCCTCACGAGAGAAGACAGTAACTTACCAGCCCTGTTCTCATGTTGGTATAGCTTGTACCGATAATACATCATAGATTTTTGTGCCCGTGTATGAAGAAGCATTTCTAACTCCGTCTGAAGCACCCGCAAATTACGACGATTAACCTCATTCGGACATCCCGCCACCAATCTCCGTGCCTTCCCCATGTCCCTCTCCAAACGGAGGATCTGCTGATTCAATCGCTTACGCCGCGAGCTAGTATAGCTGATAATATCACCGCGTAAGACGGCTTTGCCGGCTTCCCAGAAAAGAGCAGGAGCAAGACCCGGCTGATCATTAAGGGCCGCATAGTCCTTCCAGCGATCCCGGAGATAATGCTCAAACTGCACGTCTCCCTCCAGTTCCAGAGGGTAACGCCAAAGCCGGCCCCGATCTGGATCACCGCCACGCAGTTCTAAAGTAACCATAGCATGGTCGGAAAGCACAGAGGGGCCCACCTCAGCACACTGAGTCCAGCCAAAAAGGGACTCAGAGATCAGGAAATAATCAATTCGGGACCATGAGCCATGTGCTCTAGACTGATGGGTATACTCCCGATCCCCAGGGTGCAAGACCCGCCAAATATCCAGAAGTTGATGCCCCTCACATAGCCCCCTTAGGCGTAGCCGGGTACGCTGACTCCGACCCCCAAACGGCCCAGTGCGATCCATATGGGCGTCCAACACTTCATTAAAGTCACCCCCAAGGATTACCTGATACCCGGTGGTCCCCGCCAGGACCTTAGCAAGCACCTGAAAAAACCGAGCTTCGTAAACATTGGGCACGTAGATCGAGCACAGAACCACTTTCAGCCCAGCCAGCACCCCCCACACACAGACATATCGGCCTTCAGAATCAGCATCCACCCTCTCCTCCACCCAATTTACAGAGCTAGTAATTAAGATGGCCACACCCCGCTTCTTCCCCAATGCCGGGGATCCATATACCTTATTGACATGGCCTTTGCATAACTTTCCATGCTCAATCCCAGATTGATGCGTTTCGTGTAGCATGGCCACCCCTATCCCTTTACGTTTCAATTGCTGTAGCACCTTATAGCGTTTTATAGGGGAACCAAGGCCACAAACATTCCAGGACGCTATCTTAACCCCAGCATTCATTGCTTATTGTTGGAAAAAGCCACCGTGAGATACAGAACCCATGCACCAAAAGGCGAAGACCCCCCCAGCCTAGGGTCTCCCCCAACAACCATACTAGGGATACCAAAGTCCACACCCTCCAACATGCTCGCCACCTTCCCCCATGCAGCACCCAATCCAACACATCCGATACAGCCCTTACCCAACCTGCCACTCTGAGCCCACCCTTCCCACCCACCCACTTCCCCCCCCTCGTCCCAACCCGACAGCCAACCATCCCCTACCCCCTACCCCCTTCCCCACCCCACCCCACACCTGCATCATCCACCAGTCCTCCTCGTCTGCTGGCCACTCCATGACCTCCTTGACATGCAGAGCTCCCCCCCCCGAATAGACAAGGCCTACCACGCCCAACCCTCCCGTCCCGATCCTCACTACCAGCCTTCACCCTCCCGCCCCACTGCCCGATGTAATGGTCCTAAACATATTAATAGGCCAAGAGGTATCGACAAACCAAAAGATCCAGCCACACAGCACCCTAGTTGATGCAAGCATTCCCGGTACAGCCGAACATACAGTAATCTCGGCCTGCCTCCCACAGGAACCCCCCCCTCCCCATTCCCCCTCCCATTGGTAACTAATCCCTGGCCAAACAGCTCATGGCGCCACCACAAGGGGACATCTGCACGGGCCCACATAAATTGCCATAGACCAAACATTCCGCAATGCATCACATAAAAGCGACCCAGGCCATGGCAGGCCAAGAATCCCCCCCACCCGCCATTGGAATCCCGCTCCTCCGCCTAGCCAAAACGCCCCAAGCAGAACTGCGGGATTCCCCACATACAAAGAGCATCACAGGCCCGTTACCCAGCCCGGTTACCCCTCTGAGCAAACAAGGAGAAAGGAAACATCACATAAAGAGGGATGTAATCACCTCTCCTCCAGCCCATTGTGCCACTGTGAACTCGTGCAGGATTAAAGGCATCAGATACCAGAAGAATAAACAATACACAATAATCCACTTTTGTTCAAACAAGTCAAGAATCCAAACAGTGTGGAAATTAGAGTAGCAACAATGAGACTGACGAAAGCCATGGGGATGGGAAAAAACTGATTTGAGAAAATTATAAGAGAAATAAAATAAAATAAAAAAAGGGAAAATTAGAAAAAGAAATAAGGTGGGAGGAATAAATTGAATTAAGATAAGAAAGAAAAACAAAAGGGGAAGGCGAAGGAAACAAAGGAAAACAGGGAAAAGAAAAAGACAAGAAGGCAGACCTCCCCGTGGCCGAGAATAGCCGGCTTAGTGCCCTCAACATTACCAAAAACAAGAAACAGTCTAAGGACACATAGCCTCAGAGTCCAAAGTCCAGCGGGAGCAGGAACAGAAACACCCAGAAGTGAGTCCTCCAAGGTCGCACCACCGATCAACCCAGTCCATTACAATAGGCCATTGCTGCCTCCGGAGACAAGAAGGTCCGTCGTCCACCCTCGCAGTCCACACGCAGGGTCGCTGGATAGGCCATTGTGAAGCGCAAGCCCTGCTCTATTAGCCGCCCGCAAACGTCCTTGAATGCACGGCGCCGCTGTGATACCCTGGCAGAATAGTCTTGGAAGATCAGGAGATTGCAGGCATCGCCCCCCGCACGGCGCTGCTGCCGCGAAGCTCTCAGGACTCCCTCCTTCTGTGAGGCGTTGAGGAAGCGCGCAATCACCGCTCTGGGCCGGTTATCCCCGGGTTTGTAAGGCCCCAATCTGTGCGCTCTCTCTAATACGATGGCACCCATCTCTGCTTCCAGGGGTAAGTTGTTAGGCAGCCAGGCCTCCAGATATTGCCTGAGGTCCTTTTCTTGCACCGATTCTGCTATTCCAATAAATCGAAGGTGGTTACGCCGGCTTCTATTTTCTAGATCCTCCAGCTTCTCCTCGTGTCGCGCCAGGGCCGCCTCCAGCTTCTTGATGCGGGCCACATCCTGCGTGCACGTGTCCTCAAGCGCGCCCACACGCTGTTCCACCTGTTCCACCCGGGTCGTGAAGTCTGTTACTGCCTGGGCAACGGCGGTAATTTGTGAAGCCAAACTACCCAGGCGTCCCTCCAAAGCTTCCACTACAGCTTTCGAGACCTCCGCTACCATCGTCGGCGCCGCCATCACCACTTGCCCATCAGCGGCCCCATCGGCCATCTTGGCTTCACTGCCGCGAGGCCGCTCCCGGCGGGGTGTTTTTGTAGCCATACACTTGCGGACAGCCCGAGCCGTGCAAGATCCGGTGCCCCAACGGAGTACCGGCTCCCCCTTACTCTGAGAAGATTTGGCGGCGAAAAGCAGGGTTGTTGACCGGGGGGGGGGGAGGGCGCGAGCTCCGGAGCTAAGCAGGAGACGTCCTACTCAGCCCACCATGTCACCGGAAGTCCCTATCTCCTTTTTAAAGGTTAATGCCAGCAGCCTGGTTCCATCCCGGTTAAATAATACTTATTAAAAGAGGGCTGCTACACAGTACCCTGTCTTGTGCTGCTGAGGTAAGCTAAATTCTTATTTGATTTAAATTATAGCTCTTAGCTGCTGCTAGGCTCTAACTTCTTATGAAATTTAAACTACAAGCTCTCTGCTGGGTACTAAATTTAACCAGAAAGCTCTCTTCTGTGTGTTAAATTTAAACTAAAAGTACTTTGCTGTTACTTGGCCCTGAGTGACTATTAAATTTAAACTACAAGCTCTCTGCTGGGTATGAAATGTAACCAGAAAGCTCTCCTCTGTGTTTTAAATTCAAACTTTAATTGCTGCTACTAGGCCCTAACTGATCCAACAAAAAACAGTGGGTTCACAGATTAAGTAGCTTTAATACAAAGAATTCTTTTTAGAAAATTACCAGAAGTATATACTCACAGTTGCAGATTTCTCTCCAGAAGTAACAGTCCCCCTTTCTAGTCCTTCAAGACAGAGTTTCCTAGATGGCAAAGATATTTCCTAGGTGGCAAAGATATTTCATGTCTGGGTCACTCCAGACATAGACCTCTTTGCAAGTCCACTGAACGTCAAACTTCCCCAGTTCTGTTCAGGATTCCGGTGCACAACTGTCAGGCAAGGGATGCCTTCCTCCTTCACTGGGGTCAGGACTTCCTTTATGCCTTCCCACCCATTCCCCTCATCCTCAAAACACTTTTCAAGCTTCAGAGAGACAGGGGTTGCATGATCCTCGTAGCACCACGATGGCCACGCCAAACGTGGTATTTCCTGCTTATGCATCTCTCTCAAGTGGCACCTCTGGAGTTAGGGCATGCTCCAGATCTCCTTTCCCAGGAGAACGGGACGCTATGGCACCCGAATCCCCAGTCCCTGCACCTCACGGCCTGGTTGCTGAGGGCTTAGACCTCCAGGATTTCAACCTGTCCCAGCAGGTAAAAGATATCCTTCAGGCTTCTAGGAAACTTTCCATAAGAAGATCTTATGCCTTCAAATGGAAATGTTTTACTGTATGGTGCTCCAAAAGGGAATTAAACCCCCTGATCATACCCTTAGAATCGATATTATAGTATCTCCTTCACTTATCGAATTCTGGTTTAAAGACCAATTCGGTAAGAGTCCATCTTAGTGCAATTGTAGCTTCTGATAAGCCTCTAAATGGACAACCAATTTCCTCTCATCCACTCCTATCAAGATTTATGAGAGGCCTTTTATTAATTAAACCTCCCATCAAGCCACCACTGGTGGCATGGGATCTAAATCTAGTTCTTGGGCAGCTCATGAAGCCGCCTTTTGAACCTTTAGCCACTGCAACCCTTAAGTTTTTGACCTGGAAGGTCATCTTCCTAATTGCAATCACCTCTGGCCGTCGCATTAGTGAATTGCAAGCTTTAGGTGGCTGATCCTCCTTATACTAGGTTTCATCATGATAAGGTGGTTCTTCGAACTCGCCCACATTTTATGCCAAAGGTGTTTTCGCCTTTTCATTTAAATCAATCAATTTACCTTCCTGTATTTTTTCCGAGGCCTCATGCCTTTAATGCAGCAAGAAACCTTCATACTCTGGATTGTAAAAGGGCCTTGGTCTTTTACATACAAAGAACACAGCAACATAGAAAGTCCTCACAACTTTTTATAGCTTTTGACCCTAGTCATTTGGGACTTCCAGTCTCCAAAAGAACTTTATCTAAATGGATTGCCGAATGCATAGCCTTTGCTTATGAGAGTAAGGGTCTTCCTCTTCAGGACCATGTCACAGCTCATAATGTGAGAGCCATGGCAGCTTCTATGGCTAATCTCCACTCTGTGTCTATCGATGACATTTGTCGAGCAGCCACCTGGGCTTCGGTACACACCTTCACAGCCCACTACTGCCTAGACAAAGCCTCCCGTCGGGCCAAGCTGTTCTTCAAAATCTCTTTCAAACCTATACCAACTGCTACCCACCGACCCTGGTGGGATGCCAGAGATCCATGGTAGGAAGGATTCTCACCTTCGACGGTGGCACCTTCCTGGGGCTATCTCCCTGGCATCTTCAGCTAGGGAGTCCCCCATATGTGAGGCCTACATTCCTGCTTGTTCCTGGAGATAGCATAGTTACTCACCTGTAACAGGTGATCTCCGGGAACAGCAGGAATTTAGTCCTCACAACCCACCCACCTCCCCTAGGAGTTGTCTCTCTCTCTCTCTTTGTCTCTTTCCTCTCTCCCTCTATCCTTTCACTCAGCTACAAACTTAACTGAAGAGGGACAGTTGAAAAGGTGGGAAGGCAGCGCGCATGTGCTGAGGGATGCTTCCAAAAGCGTTCCTATTGGACGCTGTGGAGCGTTTCTGCGCAGGCTCCGTCGGTACTGACGATACCCATATGTGAAGACTAAATTTCTGCTGTTCTCGGAGATCACCTGTTACAGGTGAGTAACTACGCTTTCTTGCTCAATGGACGGGCCAGCACTGGCTACAGGTAAATAGCTCTGTTTCTCCATGGACAAGTAGGATATATGCCCTCACATATGGGAAAGAATAGTTACTGACCTGTAGCAAATGTTTTCCATGGACAGCAGGAAAAGTCCTTGCAACCCTTCCATCTCCCCTTGAAGTAGAAATGTACATCGGCCAGTTGAAAGACTGAGGAGATCCTGTGTGTTGGTGGCAGGCAGGAATAGGCATGTAGATGCAGTGCAAACCTTCCAAAAGCTTCCAGAATTGTTGGGATCTGGTTCCTGCTCAGGACTCCATCTATGAAACCTCCTATATTTGAAGATTTATCCTGCTGTCCTTGGAGAACACGTGTTAAAAGTAAGTAGCTTTGTTTTTCGGAAGACTGCACATCATAAACTATCTTTTTCCCACGTTTTATTCTTTAGTTGTACAATGAAACACAATTATTAGGAACTGAGCACAAATTACATTAAGGAGCCCTTTTCTAATGCGTGTTAATGAAGTTAACGCGTACTAAGTGCCATTGCACTCATAGAAATAAAAGTGCTGTGGGTGCGTAACGCACGCTAACTTCATAAACACATGTTAAATCCTTTAGTAAAAGGACCCCCAAGTCTTTTTTTTTTTTTTAATGTTCTTAATGCTTTATACCGCGGAGGGTGTATGCTACGTGATATATAAGCTTAAACAAATATCAAACCATCATAGAAAATACAAAACAATAGTATATGGCACAAGTAATGTTCTGGTCTCTATCATGCTGCATAAAAATGAAAAAAATAAAAGCTTGCATTTTTAAGGATTTCTCAAGCATTCTTCTGCATAACAAAAATTAAAAAAAAAATAGCATATATGTAACCAAAGATGCAAAGCAATGCAGCAATATGATTTATAAATCAATCCTTATTAATTTTCTGGTGTTCATAGCTCACCAATATATAATAAAAGAGAGGCCCTATACATAAATCTACTCTGCCCCATCCTGCATACATTTATCATAGCTCTTTTTTGATGGATTTGGTTTTAAGATTTAATTACTTGCCCTTCCAAATCGGAACACAAGTTGAGTTACAAATACGTACATAAGTTATTTACCTGTGAAAGAGGACTTAAAAATCTAAGTTGTACTTGAGGCAAAGGAAGGTGAAGTAACCTTGCCCAGGTCACGAGGAGAGTCAGTAGGAGAAGCAGTATTGGAACCCTGGCTTCTCTGGTTCTTAGGCTGGTGCTCTAGCCACTGAGCAGCAATTTAGCTTCTTTTTTTTTTTTTAGCTGTTCCCATAAGCTTTGCATTATGGCAACAGATCAGATTTATGTGGCATCGATGAAATATAGGAAAGAAAAGGTCTTTCAGCCAGCCATGGTGGTGTATCACTACTAGATGTAGGGTGACCCCCTCTGAGATGGGTCCATATTGGCGGTAGTTTTATAAAGACTCGTGCAAAATTGTTATCGCTGCATGTAAATCATGGTAATTTATTGATTTTCACATATTAATGGGCATTTATGTGTATACTTTTATTCAAAAAAGCATGGGACAAAGAGGATCTCTAAAAGAAAAAAGGGCAGACTAGATAGGCCATGTGTGTTTTTTTTCCTGCCGCCACATTTGTTTTTATTTTTCAGTTGTGATTTTATAAGTATGCGTGTTAGCTCCATGGTGCAAACTTTCACTGTGGGAGTGTACATGGGTAGAGTTTAGTGGAGTACACAAGTGAGTGCATAAATTCTAAAATACTGTATTTTGTGTGTTCTTTACAGATCTAGGACTGGGCATTTACACCAGCCCTAGTTGTGAAATGTTAAGTGCCATCAACTCTGTGTCGACTTATGGCGACCCACTGGATAGTTGACCTAAACTGTGTTCGGTCTTCTGTCAGGTGGCTCATTGTTGGTAAAGTAGTACCCATATCTGCTGCTGTTTCAATCCATCTCATTGCTGGCCTTCCTTTTTTACGTTGACCTTTATCCTTGCAAAGCATGTCGTCTTTCTCTAATCTCTCTCTTCCTTATCGTCCCTCCAGTTCATTCCCTCACCTCTGGGTTGTGCACCTCTTCTCACAGCATGGAGACTGGGAATGTCAGAACTGTGGCATCACTGTAGATATCCTGCTGGCACCTCCCACCAGCTCCCAGTGTGCACATTCTCCATGCAGCTGGAGGTAGTGAGCCTAGGTGCTGGGCTCACTAGAGGAGCAGATAAGGAACTTTAGGCAGCTTAGCTAGGGTTTTTAGTTTTTCTTTTCTCCCTGTAACGTTTTTTCTTTTGATCTGTAGCTTTAAAGCTCATTAAAGTTAGTTAAATAAAAAAAAAAAGCAAGGGTTGAGAGGGGATCGGAAGGGATTTAGAGGAGTCTCTTTTCTCCCTCCCATTTATTTCTGTCCCCTTTGTCTGCTCTCCCCTCCTTGTTAGCATGGAGGGGAGTTCTTTAGCAGGCTTTTCATCTCCTTACCAGCTCATTTTTTTGTGCTGTAGATTTCCAGTCAGAAACTGTCGTTGGGCCTTGTTTCTCTGTTGCTGGCTGACAGCCTTTCTCAGCTGTGCTGCTCACAGGAAGCCCGTTTTTCTCCAAGACCAAGCAGGAAGTCAGTCCTCACATATGGGTGACTTCAGCGCCGACGGAGCCCTCGTGCGGATCATTTCCCCAGCTTTCAAAGAAAGCCTTTGGGAATGCAGCACGCATGCGCGGTCCCCTTCCTGCCCAAGGGTGCCATCTTACTCAGTCGTCTTTTTTCCGCGGAGCCCGACGGACATGTGTCTTGGTCACCTGGTTAAAAATTGATTTTCTTCGAAGAATTCTTGGTTTTTTGCCAGTTCAACACCGGTTCCCCTTCCCGCCTAGGCATGGTACACCGGTATCGAGCCCGGAGCTACTTTTTCGTTTTTTGTCCTTCGAGACTAGTGTTCGCGCTTTTTTTCTTTTTCACTGGCAGCCCGGTCTTTTGACCTTGCAGGGGCCCTTTTTCCCCCAATGCCTGCCAGCGTGTTCAAGAAGTGTGCTCGGTGTAAGAAACTGATGTCTCTCACTGACAGACACGACTGCTGCCTCTGGTGCCTTGGGCCCAATCATGACCCGATGATCTGTGGCCCGTGTGGCAAAATGTCCTCTAAGGCGCTGAGGAGCCGTCAACATCAACGAGAAAGGATCTTCTCTGACTCTGCTTCCGGCCGGGCTCGTTAGAATATATAGCACTAAATGAGAGGTTAGATGTGATTGGAATGTCAGAGACATGGTGGAAGGAGGACAACCTGTGGGACACTGATACCTGGGTACAAACTATATCGTAATGATAGAGCTGATCAAATTGGTGGAGGGGTTGCGCTCTATGTTAGAGAGGGCATTGAGTCAGAAAGGATTAAAGTTTGGCAGGAAACAAAATTTGCTGTAGAATCTCTATGGATTGAAATTCCATGTAAAAAGGGGAAGGCGATGGCGGTGGGGGGTGTACTATCGACCGCCTGGCCAGAATGAACAAATGGATGATGAAATACTCAAAGAAATCAAGGAAGCTAACAAAAGTTACAGCACGCTAATAATAATGGGCGATTTCAATTACCCTGTTATCGACTGGGTCAGTGTCACGGCAGGACATGCTAGGGAGATAAAGTTCCTAGATGACATAAATGACTGCTTCTTGGAGCAGCTGGTTTATGAACCAACCAGAGGGGAAGCCATATTAGACCTAGTCTTTAGTGGAACACCAGATCTAGTGCAAGAGATAAGGGTGTTGGGGCCACTTGGCAATAGTGATCATAGCATGATCGCCTTTGATTTAATTAGTGGAGGAGGGATAGTAAGGAAATCCACAGTACTACCTTTTAACTTTCGAAAGAGATTATGATAAAATGAGGAAAATAGTTAAGAAAAAACTAAAAGGAGCAGTTGCAAAGGTTAAAGACTTACATCAAGCTTGGGTGTTGTTGAAAAATACTGTCTTGGAAGCCCAGACCAGCTGTATTCCACGCTTTAAGAAAAGTGGAAGGAAGTCAAAAAAACTGCCAGCATGGTTTAAAGGTGAGGTCAGAGAGGCTGTTGCCAAAAAAGCATCTTTCAGGAAATGGAAAAAAGAGCCAAACAATGAAACCTGGAAACAGCACAAGCACTGATAAAGAAGGCAAAGGGAGAATTTGAGAAGAAGCTTGCTGCAGAAGCAAAAACGCGAAATAAAGATTTTTTCAAGTACATTCGTAGCAAAAAACCTGTGAGAGAGTCAGTTGGACCATTAGATGATAGAGGAGTTAAAGGGGCACTAAGAGGCGACAAGGCGATAGCGGAGAGACTGAATGAATTCTTTGCTTCGGTCTTTACTGAGGAAGATGTTGGGATGTTACCCATGACTGAAGTGGTATTTAAAGGTGCGGAAGAATTGAAGGAAATATCGATACATCGGGAAGATGTATTACAACTATTAGATAAACTGAAGAGTAGCAAATCACCTGGGCCGGATGGTATACATCCAAGGGTGTTGAAAGAACTGAAATATGAGATTGCAGACCTGCTATTAGTAATCTGTGAACTATCATTAAAATCATCTCTAATACCTGAAGATTGGCGGATCGCCTATGTAACACCAATTTTTTTTAATTTTTTTTAAAATTTCACTTAATGCATTCCAAATACAGAATATTATGCAAATAAGCAGTACATACAAAATCCTCTAACCAAGAGAGAAATAAAAGAAAAAAACCACTAACTTCAAGACCACTACATAGTCCACATCAAGGAGAGCACAGCAAAAGTAGTACCAGAGCTCAAACAAACTTAAGGCTACATCCCCTAACAATATAAAAATTCAAAATTAGAGACAGAATCAAAATCAAAATCACACCTGTAATGAATCTAAGAGAGCAATAAGCTGAATAGATTCAGTGAAAATATAATCAATACCTTGTATGGTGATTAAACACTTACATGGAAATCGAAGAAAAAAAGGAACCCCCCCCCAGCCAAGACTCTAGGCTTGAGCTGGAGGAAGGACCTCCGACGTGCTTGCATGTACCGGGAAACGTCTGGGAAAATGGACATCTTATGGCCATAAAAAAGAAAATCTTTCTTAGAAAAAAAAGGCTTTCATGATTAAAGCCTTATCAGCAAGATTGACCAAAGTGACCACTAAAGTAGCACGGGAGGAGATCAGAACCTGGGAATTTTCCAAAAAAGCAGTCAAATCAGGATCATGATCATTCTGAACTTCCTCCAACTCCGTGCTAGTACCCCCAGAAGCTGCCCGAACCGGCAAGTAAAATGAATGAGCAATCATAATAGAATCTGAATCTGGCAACAATAAAACATCCTTACAATACTTTTTGAAAAGAGAAACAGAAGACATAAAGAGAATTTTAGGGAAATTCAAAACGCGGATGTTTTTTGCACGGGAACTATTCTCCAAAGATTCTATCTGCTTATATAATATCGAAAGATCTTTGTCGGTGGATTCACTCGTTGATTGCAAAGAACCAACGTGTGTCTCCACCTGAGTCACACGCTGAGATAAACTCTTAGTAATGCCTTCAACATCATGGACCTTATTAATAACTTGTTGGGAAAAAAGAGCAGTTTGGTCTATAAAGGTAGACAACAAAGAGTTAGTTGCAGAAACAAGATTCCAAATATCTGCCAATGTAACATTCTCAGTATTAACAGCCGAAGATAATGACGACAATTCTTGAGGACGAACAGCCAGTATAGAACCAGTAGACAGTACCTCACAAGGAGAAATATTAACAACAGGTGTCTCTTCCTCCTCTTCCGAAGTAGACAACCCCTCAGAAGAGGATATATCCAAATCAGGCAGTTGAGAAGGCCCAGGGTTAGGCGGAGGAGTCCTCTCAAAGGAACTCAGGGAAGCACCAGAGGTAGACAACGACACGCCTTGTGCTACCGAAGTAACAGATGGTATAACAATCAAATGCTGATCCATAGGACCACAGGTTACCAATGGTGTGGAAACAAGGTTTGTAGGTTGCCTCGCAGACTTGGTGGACTTTTCAGGCTTGTTCTTTCGCTTAGCATGTCCTCTGGGCATCCCGACAGCGGCTGGGGCACCAGGCCCCTAGTGGCACCGAAGGGGCACCAAAGGGGCGTTCCCCCTTTGTTCACACCCCCTTCGGGCACACGACCGCGGGCCGCGAAAGGCTGTCGCTGATTAAATACTGCAGGAGCGCTGTTGGAAAAGGAGGAGCTCAAAACTGCAGCCAATCAAAGGTGGGAACAAACAGCACACTGAGCACTGGTATCTGCAAACGCTGGCTCTCACCTCCTTCCCTCCGCCAAGGTTTAAATACTGCAGAAGTGCTGTTGGAAAAGGAGGAGCTCAAAACTGCAGCCAATCAAAGGTGGAAACAAACAGCACACCGAGCCCCGGTATCTGCAAACGCTGGCTCTCCTGTAACACCAATTTTTAAAAAGGGTTCGAGGGGTGATCTGGGAAACTACAGACCGGTGAGCCTCACGTCAGTACCGGGAAAAATGGTAGAAACCATCATAAAGAATAAAATTACTCAGCATGTAGATAGTCATGGCCTAATGGGAGACAGCCAACATGACTTTAGACAAGGAAGATCTTGTCTTACTAATCTGTTATGTTTTTTGGAAAGTGTGAATAAACAGGTGGACAAAGGTGAGTCGGTTGATATAGTGTATCTGGACTTTCAGAAAGCCTTTGACAAGGTCCCTCATCAGAGACTTTTGGCAAAACTAAAGAGTCATGGGATAGGAGGCAGTGTACTACTGTGGATCAGGAACTGGTTAAAAGATAGTAAGCAGAGGATTGGGCTAAATGGCCAATTTTCCCAATGGAGAAAGGTGAATAGTGGTGTACCCCAGGGATCTGTGCTGGGTCCGCTGCTTTTTGACATATTCATAAATGACCTGGAAAGTGGAATAACGAGTGAGGTTATCAAATTTGCAGATGACACACAACTATTCAAAGTTGTTAAAACCCAAGAGGATTGTGGAAAATTGCAAGAGGATCTTGATAAATTGGAAGACTGGGTATCAAAATGGCAGATGAAATTTAATGTGGACAAGTGCAAAGTTATGCAGCTAGGGAAGAACAACCCAAACTATGGTTACACGATGCAAGGTTCCACATTAGGAACCACCACTCAGGAAAAAGATTTAGGCGTCATTGTGGATAACATGTTAAAACCCTCGGCCCAGTGTGCAGCGGTGGCCAAGAGAGCAAATAGAATGCTAGGTATCATAAGGAAAGGAATGGAAAATAAAACAAAAGGTATTATAATGCCTCTATACCGTTCCATGGTGAGACCGCACCTTGAATATTGTGTGCAATTCTGGTCGCCATATCTTAAAAAGGATATAGCGTTATTAGAAAAGGTTCAGAGAAGAGCCACCAAAATGGTAAACGGGATGGAAGGATACTCCTATGAAGAAAGGCTAAAAATGTTAGGGCTCTTTAACCTGGAAAAGAGACGGCTGAGGGGAGATATGATAGAAGTCTATAAATTAATGAACGGAGTGGAACGGGTAAACGTAGATTGACTGTTTACGTTATCAGAATATAGAAAGACTAGGGGACATGCAATGAAGCTACAGGGTAAACTATTTAAGACTAATAAAAGAAAATATTTTTTCACTCAATGTGTAATCAAACTCTGGAATTTGTTACCGGAGGATGCAGTAAAGGCTGTTAGTGTAGCTGGGTTTAAAAAAGGTTTGGACAAGTCCCTGGAGGAAAGGTCCATAAACCATTATTAAGAAGGACCCAGGATATCAATGCTTGACCTAGTACAAGCATTGCAGAACCTGTGTCTTTTGGAGAAACTGCTAGGTACGTATGACCTAGATTGGCCACTGTTGGCAACAGGATACTGGGCTTGATGGACCTTGGTCTGACGTAGTATGGCATATCTTATGTTCTTATCTAGAGGCCTCGACATCTCGGGAGTCCGACCCCAAGCATCGTCGGGGCTCCTCTGAGCGGGGGTCTCCCTCACGGGAACACAAAAGGAAGAAGAAACCCACGAGGGTGGCATCGGTGGATGCTTTTGGTCCCTCGAGGGCCAGGTCGCATAGCCCCGACCGCCGTCCCGGGTCCTCAGAGCCAGAGAGGCCTGCCAAATTGCCTCGTGTGAAGCCGGAGTCCCCGAGTCACGTGAGTACTGTTGTCCTCGTGGACTTTCCTCCGGGGAGCTGACGTCAGCCCCGACGCCGTCGGGGGCCGAGTCGGGAGCTCTGAGTCTCCTGAGCTGAGTCTCAGGTTGACTGCCTTGGAGAGCAACTTGACTGCCTTCATGGAACAGCAGCGGGTGCTGATCGCCGGCCTGACCAGTGCATCTGCCCTGACAACCGGGACCTCGACGTCCGACTCGACCCCGGAGGCCGAGCCGATTCTCGAGTCCATGCGGTCTCGAGTCAATCCTCGGCCAAGGTCTCCCTCGGCCTCCCGTATGGGGCCGTCGACGCTGGTACCCTCAGTGTCGGGGCGGATGGCGTTGGTGCCCGCCCGACCGGAGATGCTCGATTCCTCCTCGGAGGGGTTGGGGTGGGAAACAGAGGAGTCCCCGGACACTTTCCAGACCCGGTGCGTCCCATCAGACTCGCCAGAGTCTGAGCCTCGGAGATGGTGTCTCCCCCCCCCCCCCCCCCCCGAGGATACCTGGTTCTCGGACTTCTTGTGGGACACGGCCAAGGCCTTTGCCTTCCCCTGCGGTTCCTGAGGAGGAGCCTCGAGCCAAGGAGCTCGAGGCCCTCCAGTATGACTCTCCACCAAAGGAGGCCTTTACTGTACCGGTTCCTCGGCGCCGGTTCTCAGCAAACGGGTCGATTCCATTTATCGAGTCCGTAAGAGCCCTGGGTTCCAGAAGGCACAGCTACCGCACCACTCCATGGTTGTGGAATCGGCCATGCATCGTCTGAAAAGTCAGAAGATTCACTCCTTGGTGCCCCCCGGCAGGGAGGCCCGGAACCTGGATGCCCTTGGTAGAAAGTGCTTCCAGGGCTCTATGCTGGCTTGCCGTGTCCAGACTTACCAGCTGTACATGGGCATGTACCTCCGAGACCTGGCAAAGGAGATTGCTGGGTTCTCTGCTGGCCTCTCCGAGGAACCTTTGCAGAGGTTCAAAGCTTTGTCATCGGGGATTCGAGAGTGCTCGAAGTTTATATCTCGAGCAGCCTATGATGGCTTCGAGGCTTCGGCCCGCGTAGTAGCGGCCGGCATTGGTGCACGCCGTCAGGCCAGGCTGCAGTCATCGGACCTCGAGCCATGGGTCCAGGACAAGTTGGTCGATGTCCCTTGCCGAGGTGAGAACCTCTTTGGCAAACCCATGGCTGAAAAAGCTGCAGAAATCGAGACTGAGACTCTCACCAGGACAAGGCTGTCCAGGAAGACTTCTGCCCCTTCTCAGAAGAAGAAGGGCTCGGGGAAAAAGCCCTTTTACCCGAGGAAGGCCTCTGCCTACAAATCTACTTAATTCCAGGCCTCTACAGCTCCCCAACAGGGTCAGCAGGCCAAGGGGCAGGGACATGGGCCCCGTAGGCAGAAAACCCCCAAGCCACCAGCTCCGGCTCCTGCACAGCAGGGAGCGGGGTTTTGACTCCCACTGCATAGCCTCTCCCCCACAGCTGGCTCCACTCAGCACAGGAGGCAGGCTGACACTGTACGCCCACAGATGGTCAGCTATAACAGGGGATACCTGGGTACTGAGCATAGTCCAAAAGGGCTACTTGCTCCATTTCAACCAGTTACCTCCCTCCTATTTTCCAGGGGAGCCTCCAAGACTCCCTCTTCACAGGAACCTCCTCCTTCAGGAGTTGGCAAGTCTTCTACAGGAGCAGGCGGTGGAACCGGTGCCTCACCACCTGATAGGACGAGGCTTCTATTCCAGGTACTTTCTAGTACCAAAAAGGACAGGAGGCCTCAGGCCCATCCTAGAATTGCGAAATCTCAACAAGTTCCTGGAGAGGGAAAAGTTCAAGATGCTTACCCTTGGAATACTGCTGCCCTACCTCCAGCAGGTTGATTGGCTATGCTCCTTAGACCTAAAGGATGCTTATACTCACATCCTCATTCATCCAGACCACAGACAATATCTCAGATTTGTGGTGGGAGGAAATCATTTTCAGTACAGAGTACTTCCATTTGGCCTATCCTCCGCGCCCAGGGTTTTCACCAAATGCCTGGCGGTGGTGGCGGCCTATCTCAGAAACCAGGGCATCTTTGTCTTTCCATACCTGGACGACTGGCTCATCAGGGGTCAGTCTCCACAGGAGGCCAGACAAGCCACTCTTCGCACTGTGTCTCTTCTCCAGCACCTGGGCTTCGTAATAAACTTCGCAAAGTCCACTTTGCTCCCCTCACAGGACGTAGAGTTCATAGGGCCAAGGTTGGATACCCTACAAGCAATGGCTTATTTGCCCGAGAACAGGGCTCACAGACTGATGGCTCTGGCCCAGCAGTTCCGCAGTGGATCTCTGGTCTCTGCCAGACATTTCCTGAGGCTTTTGGGCCACATGGCATCCACTGTCCATGTAACTCCAAATGTTCATCTGCAGATGTGGCCTGCTCAATGGTGCCTCAGGGCTCATTGAATACAGGTCACAGGGGACTTGAGAGACAGAGTAAGAGTGTCCAAACTACTAGTGGCCTCCCTACAGTGTTGGCTGCATCTCCCGAACCTGATCAAAGGGGTACCTTTCCAGGCACCACCACATACACAGGTGCTTACGACCGATGCTTCTCTTCAGGGTTGGGGTGCACATTGCCAGGGGGCATGCACTCAGGGCCTCTGGTCCCCTTGGGAAGCCACACAGCAGATCAATCTGTTGGAGTTGCGAGCTATTCGATTAGCTCTACAAACTTTCTCTCATGTCCTCTCTCACCAGTCTGTCTTGATTCATGCAGACAACCAAGTAGCAATGTTCTATGTGAACAAACAATGAGGCACAGGATCCAGACTTCTGTTTCAGGAAGCACAGGCCCTGTGCGCCTTTGCAGTCAAGCGCGGCATGTTTCTCCATGTAGTTTATCTACGTGGCCAAGAAATTTACCTGGCAGACAGGTTAGCAGGATTCTACAGCCTCACGAAGGGCAGTTGAATCCCCTAGTGGTCCAGCAGATCTTCCTGAAATGGGGTCTTCCAACCATCGATCTCTTTGCCAGTCCACTGAACCGTCAGCTGCCCAGGTTCTGTTCCAGACAACCGCATCCTCTGCGAATAGCAGCAGATGCCTTCCTAATCTCTTGGTCTACGGGCCTGCTGTATGCGTTTCCTCCAACACCTCTAGTGGCCCGAACCCTATTCAAGGTTCTTCAGGACAGGGCCTCCCTGATTCTGGTAGCCCCCAGATGGCCGAGGCAACCGTGGTTTCCACTCCTTCTGCAATTGGCGGTGGACACTCCAATTCCTCTGGGGGTGCAACCCGATCTCCTGTCTCAGGATCAGGGATCTCTCCTGCACCCCAACCTCCAATCTCTCCATTTGATGGCCTGCTGCTGAAAGGGTAGTTCTAGACCCCTTACTCCTACCTAGGGAAGTGGAAGGAGGTGGTTTTGGCCTCTAGGAGACAATCCACTTGGAAATCTTATACCCTCAAGTGGCGTAGGTTCTCTGCCTGGTGTGCTCAGCACCAAGAGGACCCGTTTTCCTGCCTGGTACCAGTGGTGCTGCAGAATCTGCTTCACCTGTTGGACCTAGGCCTTAAGTCCAACTCTGTTCAGGTCCACCTCAATGCTCTGTCAGCGCACCACTCGCCGGTGGAGGGATAGTCTCTGTCAGTCCACCCCTTAGTAGCCCGCTTCCTCAGAGGCCTGCTTTTGCTCAAGCCTCCGATTCGTCCACCAGCCCCTGAGTGGGATTTGAATGTGGTCTTGCAACAACTTACTTGCCCACCGTTTGAGCCTATGGCTACCTGTCATTTACGCTTCCTTTCCTGGAAGGCGTTGTTCTTGGTGGCTTTTACCTCTGCCAGGCGCGTGAGTGAAGTACAGGCTCTGGTTTCTGATAGACCGTACACACGGTTCTATAGGAACAGGGTGGTCTTACGGACTCATCCTAAGTTCCTTCCAAAGGTTGTCTCCTCCTTCCACCTCAATCAGGAGGTGGTTCTTCCGACATTCTTTCCCAGGCCGAATGCCAGCCGGGCTGAAATGGTCTTTCATACCCTGGACTGTAGGAGGGCGTTGTCTTTCTACATTGACCTTATGCAGGGGCATCGGAGGGCTGTTCAGCTCTTTGTATCTGTTGACCCTAATAAGTTGGGGTTACCTGTCTCCAAGCGTACCCTGTCCTTTTGGGTGGCAGACTGTATCGCCTGGGCGTACAGGGCAGCTGGCCTCTCCTTGCAGGGTCAAGTCACTGCCCACCGTGTTAGGGCGAAGGCTGCGTCAGTAGCTCATCTCTGCTCCGTTCCGTTGACGGATATCTGCAGGGCCGCTACTTGGTCTTCAAGCCAGACTTTTGTGGCCCATCACTGCCTCGAGAGAGAGTCCCGCAGGAACAGTGCTTTCGGACAGGCAGTAATCCGTAATCTCTTTGAGGTTTAGGCAACTCCTACCCTCCGGCCCTTGTGTTGGGCTACCGTTCGGGGGCGTTCTCAGAAAGATTCTTATCTCACATGCTGAGGCTCTAGAGGGAGCTTATTTTTTCAGCTTTGGGTTCCCGGTAGCCTGAAGCTGAGGAGTCCCATATGTGAGGACTGACTTCCTGCTTGGTCCTGGAGAAAGAGTAGTAACAGGTGTTTTCCAGGAGTAGCAGGAATCAGTCCTCACGACCCTCCCTCCTCCCCTTGGAGTTGCAGTCATATATTTCATTTTGTTTTTGCTGTCTTTTAGCTATGTCATCAGACTGAGCAAGATGGCACCCTTGGGCGGGAAGGGGACCGTGCATGCACGCTGCATTCCCAAAGGCTTTCTTTGAAAGCTGGGGAAATGCTCCACACGAGGGCTCCGACGTCACCCATATGTGAAGCAGGTACTGTGGGTTAGCAGAGCTCAGGATCTTGGCGGGCCTTTTTCCCGCCGTTTTTTCTTCACAGTGTTCTTTCTCTTTGCTGACAGCTTTCTTTAATTAATCCTTGTAGTTATCTGCTTACTTGGAATTAATTTTGATTACTTTTAATTTTCAATGTTTTGGAGCTCTTAAAGGGCCAATACAAAAAAGTTAAAAAAAAAATTATTTTCTGCATGTTTTTGTTTAGTTGCCCTTTTTGGTGGTCTGCGGGAGCCATTTCCTTTACTATCCAGTCTCTCGGATCCCGTAGCACTAATGCCTATGCGGCCACAGTGCTTAGTTTGTGGCGCCTGTAGGGGCTCTGTCTCGGACACGGGGGGGGGGGTTTCGTGGCTGCGCATCTGAGGTGCTTACTATACAGCAAGAAATGCAGGATCGGTCTAAAGAAGGCACAGCTCTGCTGGCGCAGGGTGCTGCCACTTCTGCAGAAGGAGAGTCTCTGCGGGAGCCTCCGTCCACTCTTCCTCCTTCAAATTTGGCTTTGCCTGGTAATCTCGTCACTCCCATGGTGTTGGGGGCAGCTTTCGAGGGTTTCTCCCCAGATTTTGTGCTGCTGCTTCATCAGACTTACTGCTTGCGGCAGCAGGGGGTAGTCGCAGATGCCTCGCTTCTTGTGGCGGCAGGAGGCCAAGCGGCCACTGAAAGGTTCGGTGGTAGTAATGGGAGACCGGTTAAGAGGGCCCGCTCAGTGGAAGATCAGCCTCTTGGTTCGGACTGGCCGGATGCAGAGGACCTTGAGCTGGAGCCGGATGCCGGGATGGAGTATTTAGAGGAAGGTGAGATTCAGGAGCCTGAAGATCAAGCAAGGATTATCCAAGTCTTTCGAAGGGAAGAGCTGACAGCGCTCATTACGGAGTTCCTTCAGGCTCTCAACCTTTCGTCGGTGGTACCAGCAGAGGATGAGGATTTCGAGGATCCTCTCATTCAGGTAGTATGAAAGTCCCAGGCAGTTTTTCCTGTTCACCGTGTGGTTAAGCAGATGATTCAGGATGAATGGTACTTGCTGGAGGCAGGTTTGCGTGGTGTAAGGTCCATGAATCATCTCTATCCCTTGGCGGATCAAGAATAGGAAGTGTTTCGTTCTCCGCGTATAGATGTGGCAGTTTCAGCGGTCACAAAGAAGACTACCATTCCAGTTGAAGGCAGTGTGGCTTTGAAGGACATACAGGATTGGAAGGTGGATGCTTTATTGAAGCAAGCTTTTGAGGTTAATGCTCTGGCTCTGCAGGCCTCTATTTGTGGAGCTTGGGTTGCGAGAGCATGCCTTCGCTGGTTGCAGCGTTTGCAGCAGCCAGTTCAGCAAACGCAGTAGTAGCTGGCTGAGGTGACAAGACTAGAGTCAGGTTCTGCATATTTGGCCGATGTCCACTGTGAACTTATTAGAGGTTTGGCGAATAGCATGGCGTCCTTGGTAGCCGCACGCAGCTATCTTTGGCTCAGAAACTGGGCGGCGGACAGTTCCTCCAAGTCGCTTCTGAGCAAGCTTCCTTTTAAGGGGAAGCTGTTTGAGAAGATCTTGATAAGCTGGTCAAGGATTTGGGGGATTCTAAAGGAGGTCGCTTGCTGGAGGATAAACCGAAGCAGGCTGAGCCCCGTTACCTTCCCGTGGGCGAACTGGGGATTTCAGGCATTTTCGTACCTCCCGTTTGGGAGGTTTTCAAAGAGGACGGTTTTTCTCTCGAGGGCAAAGTTTTAGAGGATTCCAGGGGGCGGGTAGAGGATTTGCTAGTCCTTCCTCGGTTTTTCAGAAAGTGCAATGAAGCGAGGTGGACCCAGGCAGGAATTCAGCTGGTAGGGGGTCGACTTCGGGAGTTTTTTCCTGCCTGGGTCCAGATAACATCCGATCAGTGGGTGTTGGAGGTCGTTCGTGAAGGTTATTCTTTCGAGTTTGCTCGTCCGGTGGTCGACTCTTTTGTCTTGTTGCCGTGCAGGGGGCGAGGAAGAACGATTGTGGTACGGGAGACTGACTCGTCTTTTGCAGCTGGGAGCAGTGATTCCGGTTCCGTGAGAGCACTACGTTATCGGTCGATACTCAATTTATTTTGTGGTGCCAAAGAAAGATGGGGCCTTCTGCCCGATTCTGGATCTCAAGGCAGTAAACCATTGTTTGCGGGTACCTCATTTCTGAATGGAGACCGTATGTTCGGTTATAGTGGCGGTTCGTCAAGGGGGAGTTCTTGACATCTCTCAATCTCACCGAAGCATATTTACACATTCTGATCAGGCCAGAGCATCAGAGGTTTCTAAGATCTGCGCTACCGTGGGGGCATTTTCAGTTTCAGGCATTGCTCTTTGGTCTGGCGATGGCTCCGTGCACTTTCACCAAGGTTATGGTGGTGGTGGCGGCAGCTCTTCGGAAGGAGGGAGTGGTTGATTCGGGCAAAGTCCAGGGCCGAGAGTGTACGAGTGACAGATAAAGTGGTAGAGCTTGTGATAAGGAAGCTTATCAGAGCCCAGAGAATAGTGACAAAGGAAGGGAATTTACCCTAATCAAGGGACCTGTTTTGTCAGGTCACAGGAATAAAACTGCATGTTTTCCTAAAAGACAGGTTATTCCAGGTTGCAGTGGCCTGCAGAAAGCCCCTAGTTGAGATGAGGGGAAGGAGTATAAGCCCAGATTGAGAAACCCTTACGTCACTCCTAATTACTCAGCTGCCAGGAGGGAGTTTGACCACCAACACCTGAGGAGTGAAAGGGAGGGGTTGGAAACTGGGAACTTTAAAACTAGAACAGAGTATTCAGAGTAGCAGGAGTAGGAGTGAGAAGGAGAGAGGAGCTCAGAGAGATTCATGTTCCTGGAGAGATTGCTATGAGAAGCCAGCTTCAAGGGATTGGAGAGATCCAGAGGGTTGGAGAACTTCAGCTAGGAACCCTAAAGCAGCAGCCGGTAAGGGGACCGAAGCAGCTGAAGGGAGAAGGAACCCGAATACCTTGTGGAAGATGTATGGAGCAGATGCCCTGAGGTCCAGGAATACAGACTGGAGGACAGGTCCTAAAAGCTCAAATGCATACTAGCCAGAGTATCTAAGAGGACAGCCTAATGCCAACTTTAACTCAGATATGAACTTTGGACATTTGTCTAACCTAGAGCATTGCAAAGTGCTTAGAAACAGTTCCTGTCCTAATGGAGGTCAGTTAGTAAAGCCCTCTGATCCAGACCCCGATATAGAACCTATGCAAATAGAAGAACAAGATATAATTACAGAGGAAGATGATACTTTCATGGACTGTTCTTTATGCAAAGTTCCTAGCACAGAGAAATCCTGAAAGTGGGATCAAACATAAAAAGGAAACGTTCTAGTAACTGTCACACCAGAACGTTTGTGTGGAAAGAAAGAAGGTTTTTGGGGAAGTGAAATACTTGTGCAAAGAAGGAGAAAAGCTGTTGATTGAAGCTTGTTAGCCAGCTGATATCAAAGCAGAGCACGGCTCAGGCTGTGCACACTTTGGATATAAAAAGTTCTTTGAATGTGAAAAGAAAAGCTGTTTTGTGAAGAAGCTTTTATTTTTGATTTGCTCTACACCAGCACTGCTGAGCAGGTTTGTCAGCAGTGGCTGAGAGAAAGACTTTCCGTTGTTTAATGGACTTTACAAGCTACTTGCATAAGCTTTCAGTTGTATTGTTATTTTGAATATAAATCCTGGAGAAGACATCCTAAGGTGTTACCAAGTGAATCTGTGTGCATTTTGATTTACCTCATAAATAAATTCTGTCATTGCCTTAACACTCGCTCCAACTACCCTAGTCTTCATTTACCTCAAAGGCAAGCACCGCATGACGGGACTACCATTACCATAATCCTTTGCAAGATAGTCAGTCTGGAACATTGCCAAAGTGGTGAATCCTATATAACAAGCACGCCCCTCCATACATATGTAAGGGGCTATGGGCGTGACAAGCTCCTGCAGAGGCTCGGTTGGGCGGTCA
The DNA here is from genome assembly GCA_033557465.1 of Ichthyophis bannanicus. Taxonomy (NCBI): domain Eukaryota; kingdom Metazoa; phylum Chordata; class Amphibia; order Gymnophiona; family Ichthyophiidae; genus Ichthyophis; species Ichthyophis bannanicus. The sequence goes on from CM066041.1 coordinate 143,643,105, forward strand.
ATATGGCCAAGAGCCGATTAGTTCCAACACAAGTTTTAGAGTATTTGGGAGTTTGCTTTGACACTTGTGTTGGATCAGTTTTCCTGCAGGATCTCCGAGCCCAGGGCCTGCAGCTTCTGGTGCGTGATTGTTTTGTGGACTCCTGCACCATCGACCTGGCACTATCTCCGCTTGTTAGGGACAATGGCGGCGACTCTGGAAGTTGTGCCGTGGGCCAGAGTTCACATGCGTCCCTTACAGAGGTTGCTGCTCCGTTGATGGTCTCACCGGACCGGCTCTGTCCAAGCGTCTCCCCTGTCCATTGTGGGTCAGGAAGTCTATTCAATGGTGACTTCGTCCACAGAATTTTGCGGTGGGCATGTCTCTTGAACAACCGCTGTGGATGCCAGTGTTAACGGATGCCAGTCTCGCAGGGTGGGGATCTCATTGCGGAGAGCTCTTCACGCAAGGCAGCTGGACCGAACAGGAAGCCAAATGGTCCATCAATTGGCTGGAGTTGCGAGTGGTAGCTCTAGCGCTTCGGGCCTTCGAATCCACCTGTACAATGCCGCGACGGTTACGTACCTCAATCATCAAGGGGGCACGGGAAGTGCGGCTCTGGAAATGGAGGCGGAAAGTCTCTTCAGTTGGGTAGAGCCTCTGCTTCAGGCTCTGTCGGCTGCGCATATTGCGGGAACGGACAATGTGTCTGCGGACTTTCTCAGCCTGATTCGAGTGGATCCCAGAGAATGGGAGCTTCATCTGGAGGTGTTTGCTCAGATTGTCCTCAAGTGGGGATCTCCGGTTATGGAACTCATGGCGACCTTTCGGTCAGCCAAGGCCAGTCGCTTTTGCAGCAGGTTACAAGAACGAATGTCGGAAGGTCTAGATGCCTTACTCCAACAATGGCTTGCTCACGGTCTCCTCTACGTGTTTCCCCCTTGGGCACTCATAGGACAAGTTGTACAGCGCATCGAGGCTCATTGGGGAAGAGTGGTTCTAGTAGCTGCAGATTGCCCTAGTCGTCTGTGGTATGCCGATCTGGTGCGTCTGCTCGACGGGGAACCATGGCGGATGCCGCTAAGGGAGGATCTACTGTTTCAGGGTCCTCTACGAATGCCTCAGGTACATCAGTTCTCGCTTATGGCATGGCCATTGAAAGGGCTCGGTTAAGGAAGAAGGGTTATTCCAAGACGGTGATTGACACTTTGCTTCTGGCCAGAAAGAGGTCCACTTCCTTAGCATATGTGTGCGTCTGGCATGTTTTTGAGGACTGGTGTGCTCAACGTCCGTTTCGTCTGGCCTTAGTATCTGTACCGACAGTGTTTAGTTTCTTACATGATGGATTCAATAAGGGATTGGCTGCCAATTAATTAAGAGTGAAGTTGGCAACTATTTCTTGTTGCCAAGGAAAGGTGCAAGGAGTTCCTTTGGGGGTCCACGTCAATGTTGTACATTTCTTGAGAGCGGTATCCCGTCTACATTCTTCGTGCAGGCTGATTTCTCCTCCGTGGGATTTCAACCTGGTTTTAGGAGCCTTGACAAGGGAGCCTTTTGAGCCTTTGCATCGGGCTTCCTTAAAGGATTTGACTTTGAAGACAGTATTTTTGGTAGCCATTTGCTCTGCACGTCGAATCTCTGAGTTGCAGGCTTTGTCCTGTCGGGAACCGTTTCTGACTTTTTCTAGGGAAAAAGTGGTGTTGCGTTCCATACCATCTTTCCTACCAAAGGTAGTTTCGCCATTTTATGTGAATCAGTTGGTCTCTTTGCCCATTTTGGGTGTTTCGGGGGAGACTGCGTCGGACTGTAGTTTGCATTTGTTAGACATTAAGAGGGTACTTTGGCGATACTTGAAGGTCTCGGAGTCCTTCCCCAAGTCTGTTCGTTCTCTTTGGTGGGCCACGTAAAGGTGAAGCGGCGGCCAAAGCTTCAATTTCCAGATGGGTTTGTGAAGCAATAGCATCAGCTTATATCTTGCAAGGTCGTCAGGTGCCCTTGGGGCTGCGGGCTCATTCTACTAGAACGCAAGCAGCTTCGTGGGCAGAGCATAGCTTAGTTCCGCCGATTGAGATTTGCAGAGCAGCCACTTGGTCTTCCTTGCATGCTTTTAGTAAACATTACCGCCTGGATGTTCATGCGGCGGGAGATGTCTGTTTCGGGTCGGCAGTTTTGTGGTCCGGGTGGACAGATCCCTCCCAATAGTTTACTGCTCTGTTACATCCCGGAGGTGAGAGACTGAACTGGAGGGACGATAAGGAAAGAGAAATTAGACTTACCTGCTAATTGTTGTTCCTTGAGGAACTCCAGTTCAGTCCCGATTCCCGCCCGAGGGTCTTTTGGTCAGCCTCCGCAAAGCATGCTGTGTGATGCACAGTGACTACAATCCAGTAGGAGAAGTTCAGCAAATGTGCTCTCTATTCAGGTAAAGTATACCTTGTATTCTTTCTTCTCTCTCCTTTCTGTCCTATTTCTGCAAACAGGAGAGGGAGAGTTATCCTCTCATTTACGGGGTTTTAGTTCAGTGTTAGAGTTAAATTGTATTTAATATTATAGCTACTTATTTGTTGCTCCTTTGAGTCTGCTTTGTCATTAGATCATTGGGAGCTGGTGGGAGGTGCCAGCAGGATATCTACAGTGGTGTCACAGTTCTGACATGCCCAGTCTCCATGATGCGGAAAGAGGTGCACAACCCAGAGGTGAGTGACTGAACTGGAGTTCCTCAAGGAACAATTAATCTCTAGGAACAAGCAGGAATAAGTCATCACATATGGGTACGTCGGTACCGACGGAGCCTGCGCGGGAAAGCTCCCCAGCTTTTCAAATGAAAAGCTTTTGGGGCCTCCCACTGCACATGCGCGCTGCCTTCCCGCCTTCCTGACCAGCTCTCCTCAGTTCTTCTTTTTCCGCGGAGCCAGCAGGTCGTGTTCCTGTCACCGCTGAAGAATTTGTTACTTTTGTTTGTTTCTTTAGACCGCGTACCTGCCTTCCCCATACCGAAACCGGTATCGCCGGTCTTTCTTTCTTTCTATATAAAAAAAAAAAAAAAAAGACTTTTTTATTTATTCTTCAGCACAGCTTGGTACCCGGTGTTAGGCCTTAAGGCCTACACAATTTCTCCTCATGGAGAAGCCAGTCCCTGGTTTCAAAAAATGTACCAAATGCAGTGCTGTCATTTCTGTCACAGACACCCATGAATGGTGTCTCAAATGTTTGGGACCTGAGCACTCCATACCGGACTGCCCATCCTGCACCCAGATGTCTAAACGCGGTTTGCAGAACCGGGCTAACAAGCTCCATGTGCTGTTTCCTTCAGAAGCATCACAGTCATCCAGGTCTTCCTCTCCGGATGGATCTCAGGTAACCAAAACTTCTGTGGGCAAATCCTCTAAAAGCAAATCTCTTTCTAAAGATCGAGAGGCTCTCAGTTCTGAGTTCGAGGATTCTGCCCAGGCCAAAAAACCCCGGCGGGAGGTTCCGGCCTCCAAAGCAATCATGGGGTCACAGGTTGACATCGATGGCACGGCCTCGACAGATCACCTGTTGGACTGCTCTGGGGTACCGGCCCATACCGGTACCGACATCCAGGCAGTAGTGGCGTCTATGGGCAGTACTGTCCAGACCAACCATGCAGCAGGCCGTACTGGCCTTCATTAAGGCTGCGACGCCCTCGGTACCGATTTCATCGGTACCGACCCCGGTTCCGGTATCTACACCGGAACCGAGACCATCGACTTCTAAACGTCGATCGGTTTCGCATGCCGGATTCCGGCTTTCGCCCGGTACCGATCCCATGCCCGATACGCCCGATGTCGATACTGATCGGTATGCGTATCGTACATTGGAAGCACAGAAAGAGTACTCAGATTCTTCTGATGAATTCAATTCCTCTGATGACTCTGCTGAGCTTACTCTTCCTGAGGAGCCCTCTTCTCCCAAGAGGAGGATGTCTCCTCCAGAGGATTTATCCTTTCAGGATTTCATTGTTGATGTAGCTAAAGCCCTTTCTATTACTACATCTTCTGAAAGAGAACCCAGATCAAAAAAATTGGACATTTTAGGATACTCAAAAGCTCCTAAAGAGGCAGTCACTCTGCCTGTCCATGAAATCCTTCAAGAACACTTGATGGATTTGTGGGAGACTCCTTTAACACTGTCTCCCCATTCCCGCAGGTTGGACACCATGTATCGGGTCCCTCCTTCGCCTGGGTTCCAGAAAACTCAGCTGCCTCACCACTCCATTGTGGTGAAGTCTGCCATGAAGAAAATAGAGTCCTAAGAGGCATTCTTCTACCCCTCCAGGGCGAGAATGTAAGAACCTAGACTCTTTTGGAAGAAAGATGTTCCAGGCTAGTATGCTTATAGCCAGGATCAACTCTTATAGCCTTCATATGGGCATGTATCTTGGGCAACTTGCCCTAAAAATACAGAATTTTGCCCCCTTTATCCCTGATGATCAAAGGGCGGACTTCTTTTCTATGGTGACACAACTTTCCGAGGTCTCCAAGTTCTCCAACAGGGCAGCCTTTGATTCCTTTGAAGTTGCAGGCAGAGCTTCGGGAATTGCTATTGCAGCCCGACGTCTCGCTTGGCTCCAGGCTTCTAACCTAGAACCCTGGGTTGTAGAAGGCCTCAGGAATCTGCCCTGTACCGGTGAGAACTTATTTGGGGAAGACTGGCAGATTAAAGCTGCTCAAATGAATGCAGAAAATGCCACTCTAGATAGACTTTCCAAGTCTACTTCTACCCCTACCAAAAATAAGCCTTTTAAAAGGCCTTACTATAAAAAGACCAGATTTCCCACAAATACTGGCCAGCAATCTGCTCAGCCTCGCCTTGCGGCTAAGCGTCAACAATCTAAGCAGGTAAAGTCAAAGCCTGCAGTGTCTGCTACATCCCAGCAGGCTCAACCCCCTCAGGGGTTTTGACTTCCCTCTAGAGAACTTGCCGTTTCTGGCTCTAGCACAACCAGAGCCCCTCACCATTCCTGGAAGGCTAGCTCACTTTGCTCCCAGATGGGAGCAAATAACATCAGAGCAATGGACCCTCTCTATTATCCGAGAAGGCTACAAACTTTATTTCTCCAGCCTTCCTCCCCATACCATGGTGAGGCAATTCAGTTCTCCCCCATCTCTTCTGACCCTGTTGGGTCAGGAAGTCTCTTCTCTTCTTGCCCAAGGGGCAATAGAGGAGGTTCCTCCTCCACAACAGGGGTTAGGTTTCTACTCCCCTTACTTTCTCATAACAAATAAGACAGGGGGCTTCAGACCTATCCTAGATCTGAGAGAATTGAACAGGTTTCTATTCAAGGAGAAATTCAAAATGCTCTCTCTGGGCCTTCTCCTTCCATACCTTCAGAGTCAGGATTGGCTTTGTTCTCTAGATCTCAAGGATGCGTACACTCATATACTCATCCATCCATCCCACAGAAAGTATCTAAGATTTCTGTTCCAGGGAAAACATTTCCAGTACAGAGTACTACCCTTCGGTCTGGCCTCTGCTCCAAGAGTATTCACAAAATGCATGGCAGTCGTTGCCGCATTTCTCAGAGGCATGGGAATCTTTGTCTTCCCATATCTGGACGACTGGCTCATCCGAGCTCCATCTCAATCAGAAGCCCAGATTTCTCTGGACCGCACAAGGCGTATTCTTCAATATCTGGGACTTGTGGTAAACATTCCCAAGTCCCAACTCATCCCTACTCAGTCCCTGGAATTCATAGGGGCCCAATTGGACTCCACCACTGCAAGAGCCTACCTCCCTCTGGTCCGAGGCCAAAGGCTAATAAGCTTGGCCTCCCAGGCTCAGTCCAGAAGTCACTTGTCAGCCAAAGAAATGCTGCAACTTCTCGGCCACATGGCCTCCACGGTTCATGTGGTACCCTATGCTCGTCTCCATATGAGAGCAGCTCAATGGACATTGGCCACCCAGTGGTCTCAAGCATCGGGACTGCTGTCAGACCAGGTACTCACCTCAAAACGTCTGTTTTGGTCTCTCCAGTGGTGGACATCCTCCAAAAATCTGTTGTTGGGGACCCCCTTCCAACCTTCGTTGCCCCAAGCAACCCTCACAACAGATGCCTCCCAAACAGGGTGGGGAGCTCATCTTCAACATCTCTCCACTCAGGGAATCTGGTCTCCCCAAGAGACCACCCTTCATATCAACCTTCTGGAACTGCGAGCAATCTTCCTTGCCCTCACAGTCTTCCATACCCTCCTTGCCAACCTGACTGTCCTAGTTCAGACAGACAATCAGGTGGCCATGTTTTATATCAACAAACAAGGAGGGACGGGCTCTCTGTCGCTTTGCAACGAAGCTCTCAGATTATGGGCCTTCGCCAGAGAGCACCAAATTCATCTTCTGGCAGTATATCTTCCAGGAGTTCAAAACTTTCGGGCAGACAGACTCAGTCGAGTTCTGCTCCCACACGAATGGTCCCTACATATGGACCAGATATGCAGAATCTTTCAGGAATGGGGGACCCCGGATATAGACCTCTTTGCAAGTCCGTGGAATGCCAAACTTCCCCGGTTCTGTTCCAGGACTCCGTGTCAGGGAGCTCAGGCCAACGATGCCTTTCTCCTGCATTGGGGTCAGGAATTCCTGTACGCTTTTCCACCCATTCCTTTGATTCCCAAGACTCTGTTCAAACTTCAGAGGGATCACGGATCCATGATCCTCATTGCTCCACGCTGGCCACGCCAAGTGTGGTTCCCTCTCCTTCTACAGCTCTCCCAGGGCTCCTCCCTGGACCTGGGAGCTGCACCAGACCTTCTGTCTCAGGAGCAGGGGACTTTGTGGCATCCAAACCCCAAGTCCCTACATCTCCGAGCTTGGTTACTGAAGGCTTAAGCCTTCAAGAGTTTAATCTTTCTCAACCAGTGAAAGATATCCTTTATGCCTCTAGGAAACCCTCTACCAGGCGTTCCTATGCTTTCAAATGGAAACGTTTTTCCATTTGGTGTGCTCAACAGGGTCTTGACCCTCTGGCACTTCCTTTGAATTCTCTACTAGACTATCTCCTGCATCTTTCCAATGCAGGCCTCAAGACGAATTCAGTACGAGTCCATTTAAGTGCTATTACAGCATCCTTAAAACCTATAAATGGACAATCTGTTTCCTCTCATCCTCTTATTGCAAGATTCATGAGAGGCCTAACCCTCACTAAGCCTCCCATCCGGCCTCCTCCGGTAGCATGGGACTTGAATTTAGTTCTGGGTCAACTTATGAAGCCACCTTTTGAACCATTGGTATCTACCTCCCTGAAATTTCTTTCTTGGAAGGTCCTTTTCCTTATTGCAGTCACTTCGGCTCGCCGCATCAGTGAACTGCAGGCTTTGGTGGCAAATCCACCTTATACCAGATTTCATCATGATAAGGTGGTCCTTAGGACGAATCCCCACTTTATGCCTAAAGTGGTCTCGCCTTTTCATCTTAATCAAGAGGTATATCTACCTGTCTTTTTTCCGGTTCCTCATGCATCCAGTGCAGAGAGGAACCTTCATACTCTTGACTGTAAAAGAGCTCTCGCCTTTTACCTCAATAGAACTCAGCCACATCGAAAGTCTTCTCAGCTTTTCGTGGCTTTTGATCCTTCTCATTTGGGACTTCCAGTCGCCAAACGCACACTTTCCAACTGGATTGCTCAGTGTATTTCCTTTGCTTACCAGAGTAAGAACATTTCTCTGGAAGGCCATGTCACAGCTCACAATGTGAGAGCCATGGCCACTTCTATGGCTCATCTTCACTCTGTATCCATAGATCAGATCTGTCGAGCAGCCACTTGGGCCTCGGTGCATACCTTCACAGCCCATTACTGCTTGGACAAGGACTCCCGCCGGGATGCCTTGTTTGGTCAGGCTGTCCTCAAACACCTGTTCCATACTTAAACAACTCCTGCCCACCTTCCCAGAATGGATGCCTGAGATCCATCCGAAGATGGTTACCCTTGGAGGGGGATCTCCCAGGCATCTCAGCTAGGGAGTCCCCATATGTGATGACTTATTCCTGCTTGTTCCTAGAGATAGCACAGGTACTTACCTGTAACAGGTGATCTCTGGGAACAGCAGGAATTAGTCATCACAACCCACCCACCTCCCCTAGGAGTTGTCTCTCTATTCCTCTATCTTCCTGTCCTCTCTCTCTATTGTCTCAGCTTTAAACTCGAACTGAGGAGAGCTGGTCAGGAAGGCGGGAAGGCAGCGCGCATGTGCAGTGGGAGGCCCCAAAAGCTTTTCATTTGAAAAGCTGGGGAGCTTTCCCGCGCAGGCTCCGTCGGTACCGACGTACCCATATGTGATGACTAATTCCTGCTGTTCCCAGAGATCACCTGTTACAGGTAAGTAACTGTGCTTTATCAGGGAAGTCTAATTTCTCTTTTGCATGGGTCCAAAGTATGAAAGTTGAAGTCTTTATCGTCAGAGCTTCTAAAGAAAGCTTAGGTTTGATCTTCTCTAGTACTAACTGGTTTGTTCTTTGAGCAGTCCATGGTATCCACAGTATTCATCGCCAGCACCATAATTCACAGGCATTGATTTTCTTCCTGTCTACCTTTTCCACTGTTCAACTTTCACATCCATATGATGTTATTGAAAATTCCATGGCTTGGACAAGTCAAATCCTTGTGCGGAGAGAGACATCTGTGCTCTTGAGAATCTTGTCTAGGTCCTATATAGCCGTTCTGCCAAGAGCAATGTGTCGTCTGATTTCTTGACTGTTTGTCGTTCCTTTATTGGTTGTTGATCCTAGAAGGTTAAAGTTGTCAACTATTTCAATTTCTCCATCAGTGATGAACTTATTGATTTTACCAGTTGTCAGGATTTTTGTCGTCTTTACGTTAAGATGCAGGCCCATTTTAAGACTGTTCCATGATCTTGAGAAGCAAATCTTTCAGATTGTCTTCACTTTCAGCCAGTAATGTGGTATCATCAGCACAGCAAAGGTTGTTGAGTCTTCCATCAATCTTCACACCTTGGTTGTCTTCATACAGTCCTGCTTCTCTAATGATTTGTTTTGCATATAAATTCGACAGGTAGGGGGAAAGTATGCAGCCTTATGAAACACCTTTGCTGATTTTAAACCATTTTGCTTCTCCTTGTTCCATTTGGGCTGTTGGTTCTAGATCAGTGTGAAGGTTGTGCAAGAGAACTATCCGATATTCTGGTATACTCGTATGTACCCATCTGCTTGATGTGGCCCAGAGTTTCTCATGGTTTACACAGTCAAAAGCCTTGCTGTAGTCAATAAAACACATATAGATATCCTTTTGTTATTCTTTTATCTTTTCAAGGATCCATCTCACATCCACAGTAATGTCTCTCGTTCCTCGCCCTTTCCTGAACCCTGCTTGCACTTCAGGCAGTTCTCATTCCAGGTATGGTTGTAGTCTATGCTGAATGATCTTGAGTAAAATCTTGCTGGTATGTGGGATCAGAGCGATTGTGCGATAATTTCCACAGTCAGTCAGATCATCTTTCTTCAGTATTGATATACACACACATCTTTTTCAGTCAGTTGGCCATGATGATACGTATCTTCCACATTTCCGTCTAGAGCCTTGTAAATATGACAACAGCTGCATCTGATTGCTGTAATACTTCAATGGGAATGCCATCAGTGCCCAGTGCTTTGTTCTTTGATAAGGCTTTCAGTGCTGCTTCATTCATCACCAATGGTTCCTGATCATAAGGTACAGGTTTAACCAGCTGTTGGTCCACTTGGTCTTTATGGTATGACTTTATATTCTTTGCACCTTTTCTTGATGATCTCGGCATCATTCAACATGGATCCATGAGCATCTTGTAGTATGAAGGCTGGAATTTTTTCTTTAACTCTCTCAGCTTTAGGAAAGCAGATTTTGTTCTTCCTCTAATAGTTTCTAATTCTATTTTGTTCATGCGTCATTGTAGTACTTCTCTTTGTCTTTTCTTGTTGCACATTGGAAATCTCTGTTGAGTTCTGTGATTGCCTTTTTCTCCTCTGGCTTTAGCTTCCCTGCATTTCTGGGCAATTTTCAGAGTTTCTGCAGTCATCCATTATGGCCATTTTTGCTTTTTCGCCTTTTGTAGACTTCTCACTTTCTTCCAACACAGCCTTCTCAATGTCATCCCATAACTCTTCTGGAGCTCTGTAATTTGTATCTAAAGCAGCAAATCAATTTTACAGGCAGTCTTTAAATTCCAGTGGTAGATTCTCAAGGTCATATTAATTGTCGAATACTTGTATGTGCAGTAAAATGCATGTTAACTGTGGGAGACTTTATGAAATTACTTTCATAATATATGTACGGGGCGAAGGGTCATTTGGACTGTGGGCCAGACAGCTTCCAAACAGACCCTCCTTCCATCCAAGAAAGGGACAAATCAACACATGTGGAGGACTTACCATCTCCCATTAAAAAAACTCATCTCATGCAGGTTAGTACACTCATACTTGGTATTACTATCTCACAGATTTTTCTTTGCAAAAGGATACTTTATTATATTATTCCCTATCTTACAGAAGCAAATAGACTAAAAACAAAGAAAAAACAGTCTAGTGAAATTACAGATCTTAATACTTCGCCTCACAGCAAACATGCAGAATCATTCTGTTCTTATCTTGGTACAGATCTTGTAACATCCAAAAGCAAAGAATGTCTCCTCCTCCTCTCCTCCTCTCCCCCACCCTGCATGGTTCTAACTTACTTCCTGACTCAGAAATAACAAACAGAAGTACATACATCTGTGTAATAGTGAATAAGAGAATGTGTGACACGCATTCCGGACAAAAGAAATCAGTATTAGAAACACAAGAACGATTTTACACAAGACAAACTGTCAGAAAACACACACACTGAAAACAATGGGAAACCTTTGTGCAGTTTTTACTGCCCAGAGACACGGTCCCCCAACAAAAGGGTACACAGGGAATACTGGGAACATAGAGAACCCAGGGAATCTGCACCCTACGCAGCTTTCACTGCGCAGGAGACTAACTCATTGCCTATCCGGTCCTGTTAAATTACCGTATTTACTCAAATGTAATGTGACCTTTTCTGGCCAAAAAGAGGCTCTAAACTCAGGATGCGCATTACATTCAGAGGCAAACACTGCTCTACACCGGCCCGACTCGATCCAGCCAACCTCTGGCTTTTCTCCCGCAGTCCATGAACGCGATCCCCGATCCCCCGTGCAGCCGCTGCTTCTGGTTTTCACAGAGCAGCGGCTGCAATAAAGTTAATTTGAAAAGGAAAAGAAACCTGTGAGAAGCCCTCCGGTCGTCCTAGGAAACTCCTTCTGCAGCACCCGCCCCCTCTGACATCACTTCCTCGGGGCTGCAGAAGGATTTTCCTAGGACGACCAGAGGGCTTCTCACAGGTTTCTTTTCCTTTTCAAATTAACTTTATTGCAGCCGCTGCTCTGTTAAAAGCAGAAGCAGCAGCTGCACGGGGGCGAAGCAGCACTAAGGGGGGGGGGGGTGCGCACTACAATCGCCAGCAAACATTTTTTTCAATTTCAAGCCTTTCACATTAGGGGTGTGCATTAGACTCGAGTAAATACGGTATATACCCTTGCTGTGGACCATATTTGCTGTTCTGGGTATTTTTTCTAATTACCTAATTTTTGTTCCAGCTCTCTGGGCCGCTCTCCCTTGGGTACAGACATGAGTAGAATAACATAGCAAATTGCACACCTCCGTTGATCTTTCTTAGGCCATGTTTATCTAGGCCTTGTCAGGTTTATATTGTTATCTGACCTTTGCCCCCACTCACTCGGTTCTTTTGCTGTGTTCTCCCCCCACCCCTCAACTCCTAAGAAATATATATTGTTAGCTCCCTGTGTCTTCTGACACCTAAAATGGGCCATATGTTCACTTCATACTAAACTGGAATATTTATATACAATAACAGCAGCTACAGGTACTAGTCTGTCAACAATGAGCTGCCTGACTGAAGACCGAACACAATTTAGGACAACTATCCAGAGGGTCGCCATGAGTCGACTGACTCGACGGCACTTAACAACAACAGTTGCCTTTTTGCCCTCTCTCTGTCCATCACTTACTGATAAGTGTGTTTGCTCATTTTTTTTCATATGATGTAACCTATACCTCTAGCAACTTGTGCGTACGCACTTTAATGCAATTACCAGCATTTAGATCTTTTATATTAACCCTTTCACAACTCCACTGGAATGACTCCACTTATCTTTCAATGACTTCATGGGCAAGTCTTTCTAGCCATACAAGGAATACAAACAACCATTGATCATGGGGTCACCATAAAACTTGCAATTCCAGGATGCGCAGTATTAATTTCCCTGACCAATTTTTATGTATTTTCTTTCATTTCATAATTTTATTGAGAGCTGAACAAATGTTTTAAGGATATAGCATTTGTTTTCTATCTATCTACCTTGAAACATTAAAAAGGGATATTCCAGAGAGCATGGGGTATGGGAAGTTGTTTTTATTTAAGTTTTTTTATTGCATTGTTACAAGTATCAGTTTCAGCAATAGTTTGACACATGGAAACAATGTATGCAACAACATGAACAATGCTAGAATAAAGTTTTAGCTTTAAAATGGAAAGATAAGTATGTTTGCGTGCTTTCTACAACACCAGTCTTTATGTCCCTACAATTAAGGTAGTTGGACAAACTTGCTTACCTGTAATGGGTTCTTCATGGACTGTAAAATAAATCAAACACACAAGTGGGTGATGCCATTCAACTGTGCCAACATGGATGATTTTCATAAGCATGAATGGGACATCCTGTGCAGTTGCTACTTGGGATTCTCCCAATCTAAGGTAGAGTTTAGAAGGCAAACTGCTGGGAAAACAAGACTGTGTTTGTGACTAATTTATCCTGCTAGCCTATGAAGAAAAACTAATCTCCAGGAACAAGCAGGAATGTAGTCTTCACATATGGGTATCATCAGTACCGACGGAGCCTGCGCGGGAACGCTCCCCAGCGTCCAATTAGAAAGCTTTTGGGAGCATCCCACAGCGCCTGCGTGCTGCCTTCCAGCCTTTCTCAACTGCCTCTCTCCAGTTCTTCGTTTTCCACAGAGCCAGCAGGTGGTTGTTCCTGTCACCGCAGAAAATTTTCCTTATTGCCCTTCTTTTTTGTGGTCGAGTCTGCCTTCCTCGACGCTTTACCGGTACCACCGGTTTTTCTTTCTTTTCTTTAAAAAAAAAAAAAAAAAAATACTTAGTACTTTTTTCCACGTGCACGTGCCTTTTTGTGCCTTAGGCCCAAAAATTCCTCCACAATGGAAAAACCCTCTTCGGGTTTCAAAAAGTGCACCAAGTGTGGCGGTGCCATCTCCGTCACCGACACCCATGAGTGGTGTCTCAAATGTTTAGGTCCTGACCACTCCATCACGGAATGTATGGCCTATGCCATGATGTCTAAAAGGGGTCGGCAGAACCGAGCTGCTAAGCTCAGTACCCTGTTTCCCTCTGATGCAGCCTCGGTGGCATCGACATCTTTCAGGGCTTCCTCTTCCTCCCGTGGATTTCAGGTAACTAAACACAAGTCTAGCCGGTCCTCAAAGGGTAGATCTCCTTCTAAGCATCAAGATGCCTCTGGCGATGCCCTTGAGGATTCTGCACCGGCAAAATTGCCCCGGCGGGAGGCTTCAGCTTCCAAAGCATTATCGGGGCTCCAGGACGTTCTCGAGACCTCAACCTCGGCAGAACTACTGGTGCCATGCTCTGGGGTACCGGCTGTTTTCTCCGGTACCGACATCCAGGCATCGGCAGCGTCGATAGACCAGAGATTCCTGGCTATTGAATGCAGTCTGGCGGCTCTCCTTGCGGCATCGACACCCTCGGAACCGCATCAGACAGTTCAACCGGTACCGGCACCAGTATTGGTACCGGTACCGACAGTATCGACATCGGTCTCCGCATTGCCGGCACCCAGTCATGTGATGCTCTCCGGTACCAATACACCGGTACCGATTACTCCTGGTACCGACTTCGGTCGGTAGGGTATCGGGCTCTTCAAAAGCATCCGGACAGACGGTACTTCGAGTCCTCAGAAGAATCTCAGGATTCTGATGGTTCTGTCGATGCAGAGGAGCCTTCCTCCCCTAAGCACAGGATGTCTCCTCCAGAGGATATTTCCTTTCAGGACTTCATCAGGGAGGTGGCTCGGTTTGTCCATTACTGTGGCTCCTGAATCAGAGCCCAGAGCAAAGGAGTTAGAAATTTTACAATATCCCAAAGCTCCTAAAGAGGCAGCTACTGTGCCCATCCATGAGATCTTGCATCATCTCATGCTAAGAATGTGGGAGATGCCTCTTACCACCTCTTCTCACTCTCATAGACTGGATACTATGTATTGAGTCCCTCCTTGTCCTGGTTTCCAGAAGACTCAGCTTCCTCACCACTCTATTGTAGTGGAATCAGCTATGAGAAGGATCAGAAGTGCAAAGAGACATGCTTCTAATCCTCCAGGACGCGAGTGCAGAACTTTGGATGCTTTTGGACGTCGTGCTTTCTAAGCTTCCATGCTTTCTGCCAGGATCAGTACCTATATTTTATATATGGGAATGTTCCTGAAGGAAGTTACAGGGGATTTAGAGGTTTTGAGCACTCTTCTTCCTTAGGATAAAAGACAGGATTTTCTCACATTGGTCAAACATGCCCAGGATGTTTCTATATTTGTCAACCTTGCAGCTTTTGACTGTTTTGAGTGCATAAGCAGAACCTCTGCCATTGCCACAGGTGCATGTAGAATTGCCTGGCTCCAGGCATCTGATTTGGAGCTCTGGTTACAAGACAAACTGGGCAATATTCCTTGTACTGGTGAGAACCTGTTTGGTAAAGATTGGCAAGAAAAAGCTAATGAGCTTTTAGGTAGAAGTTGAAATCCAGAACTTCCATGGTAGCATTCTCCGAAATGCTTCCTGTTCCACACGCAGGACCCAAAAGGCAGGCAGAGCTCTGGAGTCTCAATGCATGGATGAGACAATGGTGCAGAGATGAGGGTTTTGGATTTGTTAGGAATGACCAAATTCCTTACTCGTTTTTTATCTTCTTAGAAAATGTGTGTTAGACAATTTTGAGCTGTGAAGGATTTTTGTAACACACATTTTCTAAGAAGATAAAAAACGAGTAAGGAATTTGGTCACTGATGTGATGATAAGCACTATTAATGGGTTGTAACCCTTGCTTATGTGCTCCAAGATTCTGCTGAGACCTAAATTACTTACGGGGATGTGAAATAAGAGTTCTAAGTTATCATGTTTAGTGATTAAACGGATTTTTCTATAGTAGTTATAAATCCCATTAGGCCATGACTATCTACATGCTGAGTAATTTTATTCTTTATGATGGTTTCTACCATTTTTCCGGTACTGACGTGAGGCTCACCGGTCTGTAGTTTCCAGGATCACCCCTGGAACCCTTTTTAAAAATTGGTGTTACATTGGCGATCCTCCAATCTTCAGGTATTAGAGATGATTTTAATGATAGTTCACAGATTACTGATAGCAGGTCTGCAATCTCATATTTCAGTTCTTTCAACACCCTTGGATGTATACCATCCGGCCCAGGTGATTTGCTACTCTTCAGTTTATCTAATAGTTGTAATACATCTTCCTGATGTATCGTTATTTCCTTCAATTCTTCCGCACCTTTAAATACCACTTCAGTCATGGGTAATATCCCTACATCTTCCTCAGTAAAGACTGAAGCAAAGAATTCATTCAGTCTCTCCGCTATCGCCTTGTCGCCTCTTAGTGCCCCTTTAACCCCTCTATCATCTAATGGACCAACTGACTCTCTCACAGGTTGTTTGCTACGAATGTACTTGAAAAAGTCTTTATTACGCGTTTTTATTTATTTATTTATTTATTTAACACTTATTTATATACCGCATCTTCCAGCGATCAGTTGCGGTGTACAATCAACAACAGTTAACAATGCAGAGCTTGTTTTACATGGAACAATATAACTTTTTACATGGAACATTTTAACATGCACACATAGGGTTTAAAAACTAAGTAGAATAATTCAACTAACACAGATTGTGTAACTATTTAAACAATAGTACTGACTCTACCGCATAGGCAGATCGTATCAGTTGTAACTATATGCAAGTAGGGTATCAGTGCATAGGAGTGGAGTGTTTTTGCTTCCGCAGCAAGCTTCTTCTCAAATTCTCCCTTTGCCTGCCTTATCAATGCCTTGCATTTGACTTGCCAGTGCTTGTGTTGTTTCCAGGTTTCGTCGTTTGGCTTTTTTTCCCATTTCCTGAAAGATGCTTTTTTGGCAACAGCCTCTCTGACCTCACCTTTAAACCATGCTGGCAGTTTTTTGGACTTCCTTCTACTTTTCTTAAAGCGTGGAATACAGCTGGTCTGGGCTTCCAAGATGATAGTTTTCAACAACACCCAAGCTTGATGTAAGTCTTTAACCTTTGCAACTGCTCCTTTTAGTTTTTTCTTTACTATTTTCCTCATTTTATCATAGTCTTCCTTTTGAAAGTTAAAAGGTAATACTGTGGATTTCCTTACTATCCCTTTTCCACTAATTAAATCAAAGGCGATCATGCTATGATCACTATTGCCAAGTGGCCCCTAAACCTTTATCTCTTGCACTAGATCTGGTGTTCCACTAAGGACTTGGTCTAATATGGCTTCCCCTCTGGTCGGTTCATGAACCAGCTGCTCCAAGAAGCAGTCATTTATTTCATCTAGGAACTTTATCTTTCTAGCATGTCCTGCCGTGACACTGACCCAGTCAATACCAAGGTAATTGAAATCACCCATTATTATTACTGTGCTGTAACGTTTGTTAGCTTCCTTGATTTCTTTGAGCATTTAATCATCCATTTGTTCATTCTGGCCAGGTGGTCGATAGTATACCCCCACTGCCATCGCCTTCCCCTTTTTACATGGAATTTTATTCCATAGAGATTCTACAGCAAATTTTGTTTCCTGCAAAACTTTAATCCTTTCTGACTCAATGCCCTCTCTAACATAGAGCGCAACCCCTCCACCAATTTGATCAGCTCTATCATTACGATATAGTTTGTACCCAGGTATCAGTGTACTACTGGTTGTCCTCCTTCCACCATATCTCTGAGATTCCAATGATATCTAACCTCTCATTTAGTGCTATATATTCTAACTCTCCCATCTTATTTTTTAGACTTCTAGCATTTGCATACAAGCATTTTAGAGACTGTATTTTATTCATATTAATTTGGCTATTGGTAGACATGGGTAATTTGGGATCTTTAAGCTCTGTCTGTTTGCTCCATACTCGAGGGCATTTGGGCTACTTTACTCTTTTTTGGAACCTCTCTGCTTTTGGTAGTATCCTTCAAGGATACATTCTTCCGAACCATGTGCTCTTGGGCGACTGTCGGCTTTCCCCTATTATCTAGTTTAAAAGCTGCTCTATCTCCTTTTTAAAGGTTAATGCCAGCAACTTGGTTCCATCCAGGTTAAGGTGAAGTCCATCCCTTCGGAAGAGCCCCTCCTTTCCCCAGAATGTTCCCCAGTTCCTAACAAATCCAAAACCCTCATCTCTGCACCATTGTCTTATCCATGCATTGAGACTCCGGAGCTCTGCCTGCCTTTTGGGTCCTGCGCGTGGAACGGGAAGCATTTCGGAGAACGCTACCCTGGAAGTTCTGGATTTCAACTTCCTACCTAAAAGCCTAAATTTAGCCTCCAGAACCTCCTTACCACATTTTCCTATGTCATTGGTACTGACATGTACCAAGACAACAGACTCCTCCCCAGCACTTATCTAAGTGGACCTTATCTACGCCCTACACCTACACTGTAAATAGTTCTAAATGTTAAAATGTTGATTTACTGTTTATTTCATTGTACAGCAGAGTGTTTTCATGGCAAACCACTTTGAATGGTAGAAAGGCTGTATAAAAATAAGTTGAAATGGAATAAATAAAAATTCCAGGGAGTGGTACAGTATAGGGGGTAAAGAGTTAGAACCTGGGGGTGATTGTTTCTGATGATCTTAAGGTTGCTAAATAGGTAGAAATGGCGATGGCAAAAGCCAGAAGGATGCTTGGGTACATAGGAAAAGGAATGGCTAGCAGGAAGGAGGAGGTGATTCTGCCTCTATATATAAGTCTTTGGTGAGACCTCATTTAGAGCATTGTGGGCAGTTCTGGAGACTACAGCTTCAAAAGGATATAAGCAGGATTGAGTCTATGCAAGGGGTGTCTACCAGCAGACTTTGTCATTAGGCATATGGAGACAGACTAAAAGACCTCAATATGTATGTTTTAGAGGAAAGGCAGGAGAGAGGAGATGATATAGACATTTAAATACCTCTGTAGCATAAATGCACAGGAGGAGAGCCTCTTTCAATTGAAAGAAAGAATGAAGGTGAAAGGGGACAGACTCAGGAATAATATGCAGAAATATTTCTTTATGGAAAGAGTGGTAAATGGGTGGAATAGTCTCCCAGTAGAGGTAGTAGAGACCAGGACAGTATCTGAATTCAAGAAAGCATGGGATAAACACAGAGGATCTCTAAAGGGAAAAAAGAGAATATGGTATGGAAGGGTATTTATTTTTATTATTTATTTATTATATTCTCTTATATACCGCACTATTCTGCATCAGTGCGGTTTACATTGAACAAACTGAAATTACATTGAACAGGGCATTATAACTTGGAGATAACTATTTTACAGGGAACATGGGCTATGGAGGGTTAAGTGGCTTGCCCAAGACCACAGACCAGATAGGCCATATTTTTTTTTTCTGCCCTTATGTTTCTATGTAATCACCATGTAGAAGGTAGACCCATCTCTACAGCCATTAGTTGATTTATTCATATAGGGCTTGCTTCTGTTGAAGTCTTGCATCAAACCTCCTGTTGTATCCTGAGGTACCAGTGTGGCATTGACCCAGCTAATGAAAGGCCCTTTTGATCTATTGGACTTTTGTGAGCCAGAGCAATTGACCTAATTATTGGTGGCATTCACTTTCACATGCAGTGTGCTCAAGCATTAGTGACCCAGTCTATACAGGAATATTAAGATATGCCATATTGGGTCAAACCAAAGGTCCATCAAGCACAGTATTGTGTTTCCAATAGTGACCAGTCCAGGTCACTGCTTACCCTTGGGACAAGCAGCATGGAATCTGTATAGTTTTTGGGAACCTGACAGATAATTGTGACCTGGATTGGCCACTGTTTGAAACAGGATACTGGCAAATAATTCATTTTCTCTTTGCTATGGCCTTGTTCTCCCTAGAGTCCCCTTTATCCCTCTCTCACTGTTTTTTTGCTATAAATTTACCTGAAAAACTTTTATTATGAGTTTTTGCTCCCTTGGCAAGCTTCTTTTCAAGTTCTATTTGCCTGCCTTATCAGTGCTTTGCATATAACGTCTCAGTGTCTGTTTCTCTTTTTCGTTATTTGGCTCCTTTTTCCATTTTCTGAAAGATGCTTTTTTGGTTATAAGAGTCTCTCTGACCTCTCCTTTAAAACATGCTGACAGTGGTTTGTCCTCCTTCCACCTTTATTAAAACGTGGAATATATCTGGTCTGGGCTTCCAAGATGGTATTTTTAAATAATGCCCAGGCCCAATATAAACTCTTAAAATTTGAAGTTGCTCCTTTTAATTTTTTCTTAACCATTTTTGTTATTTTATCATAGTCTCCCCTTTGAAAGACAAATGCTAGCTGAGTAGATTTTCTTGCTATCTTTCCTCCCTTTATGAAATCAAATTTGAGCATATTATGATCACTATTGCCAAATGGCCCAAGCACTCTTACTTCTCACTCCAAATCCTGTGTTCTAGTAAGCACTAGGTCTAAAATAGCTTCTCCTCTTGTTAATTCCTGAACCAAATGCTCCATGAAGCAATATTTCTTTCATCTGGAAACCTTTATTTCCCTAGCATGTCCTGATGTAACATTGACCCATTCTCTACTGGGTTAATTGAAATCACCCATCATTACTGTGTTGTAAATTTTATTAGCTTCTCTAATTTCTTTTAGTATTTCATCATCTGCCTGTTCTGCCCAGGCAGACAGTAGTACACCCCACTGCCATTCCCTTCCCTTTTTTTACATGGAATTTCTAGCCATAGAGATTCTACGGTATATTTTGTTTACTGCAAAACTGTTATCCTCTTTGTGTCCTCTTTAACATACGAGGGGTACCCAAAAAAAAACAGGAATTATTTTTTAAAAGCTATTTATTTCAAATTCTTTACAAAACAACCTTATCCCCTTCAAAATACTCTCCATTACAACTGATACATTTGTCCCACCAGTGCTTCCACTGTTCGAAACATTTTTTGTAGTCATCTTTAGAAATGGCTGGCAGCTCCTCCCTCCTTTTTTTCTTGACTTCTTCAATGTTGTCAAATCGGTGTCCTTTCATGCCCCTTTTCATGCGTGGAAATAAGAAAAAGTCGCACGGAGCCAGGTCAGGCGAGTAAGGTGCGTGGGGCAGCGGAACCATGCCATTTTTAGCCAAAAACTGTCTAACAGAGATGGCTGTGTGTGCAGGTGCATTGTCGTGGTGGAAGAACCAGTCTCCTGTCTGCCACAAATCGGGTCTTTTTTGACGAACACTGTTGCGCAATCTTCTTAAAACTTCTAAATAAAAGGTTTGATTGACGGTCTGACCTGGGGGAACAAACTCTGAATGAACTACCCCCTTGGCATCAAAAAAGCAAATCGGCATTGTTTTGATGTTTGATTTGACTTGATGACATTTTTTTGTACGGGGTGACGATGACGTCTTCCATTGGCTTGACTGTTGCTTTGTTTCTGGGTCGTAACCATAGCACCATGACTCATCACCTGTAATGACCTTTGACAGAAAATCTGGATCAGTTTCAAGCTGTTGTTTCAAAACACGACATGTTTCAACTCAATGTTCTTTTTGATTGTCAGTCAGAACCCGAGGAACAAACTTGGCAGCAACCCTTTTCATTCCCAAATCTTTCGTTAAAATTCGCTGAACCAAGCTCCAAGATAGCCCACTAATCTCTGACAGTTGATCAATTGTCTGTCGACGGTCTGTGAGCACAAGCTCTCTAATTTTTTCAATATTTTCGTCGATTCGGGCAGTTGATGGATGCCCAGAACGAGGTTTGTCATCAATCGACATGTCGCCATTTTTAAACCAAGCAAACCACTGGTACACTTGACTTTTTCCCATAGCGTCATCTTGATAAGCTGTTTTCAACATTAAAACAGTTTCAGTAGCATTTTTACCGAGTAGAAAACAAAATTTCTCAGCTGCATGTTGTTCACTTAAACTTGTCATCATAAAAAAAGAAACAAGAACAAAACAGCACTAGCAAAAACAATCACTGCAGTTGAACAGAACAAGCCAGGTCGACAACACAGGCGGCACTGAACTGACAATGAGTTGCACGATACACGCCTAGCGGCAGAAGTGCGTACTACACAAGCTCCGCCCACGGCAATGTTATTCCTGTTTTTTTGGGGTACCCCTCGTATAGAGCCATTCCTCCACCAATTTGATGTACCCTTTCATTTTGATCTAATTTGCACCCAGGTATCTCATTGCCCCATTGGTTATTCTCCTTCCACAAGGCTCTGAGGATGGGGGGGGGGAGCTATGGTAGAGGACACAGATGAGAGAGGAGAGGTATTGAAAAATGAAGGGGAGGCAGAGGAGAAGATAGGAGGGGGAGGAAAGCATATGAGAGATAGGAAAGGTGAGAGGAATTGAAGGTGGCAGGGAAAAATAATTGAGAAAGGAAAGGGAAGAAGAGTTGTTAGTCGGGGAAAAAGAGCTAAGAGGGTGAGGGTCTGAAGGGTGAAGGGAAGGTGGAAATGGAGGATGGGAAAGAAGTGAAGAATGATGAAAGAATAAGTTTATTGTATTTATTTTTATTTTATTTGTGTATTTTATATACCGCCTTAATAAATCAAAGCGATTTACATAGGAATAATACATCAGGAGAAAGGAGGATGTGTAGAGGGAAAATGAGATAAGGGATGTGTGAAAGGAGCAGAAAACATGTAGTATCTGAGAGGTGGAGAAGGGTGAGTGCTAGTGGAGGAGGAATATGTGTGAGATGGATAGAGCAAGTGTGTGTGAGTCAAGTGAAGAATGGGTGTAAGTAGGATAAGGAGTAACAAAAGGAAAAGTGAAACAAAAGAAATGGAACCTAGGAATGCAGTAAGCCAAAGAAGAAACGTGGCAGCAGAGAGGCTAGAAGAATAGAATTGATCACAGAAAAAGGAAACTTAGAAATCAGAGAGCAAGGAAATAAGGATGAATGGCTAAATAAGGAAAGGCAAAAGGAATGCAAATCTAAACATAAGAATAATGAAAACGAGAATGTAATTGAAATATCAAGAAAAACAAAAGAAGAAAATAGAGCATCAAGAAATACAAAGGTTTGAAAATTATTTTATTGACACGTTCTGCTGCCGCTACATCTGACCAGATGGGAGGTTAGCGTTGGGCCTAGGGAGTAAGTGTATGTGTGTATATATGAGAGAGTGAGTTGGAGAAAGGAGAAAGTTTGCCCTCTGTCTCCTTCACCCCCCTCCCCCTGATCCTTGCCAATCTGAAGACAGGAAGGAGAAAGTTAACTCCCTCCCTGTGACCATTCTGACTTTCCTGCTTCTTGCCCCCAAACTAAAGAGGCAACCTTTACCTATGGTGGTATAAAAAGTAATTGCTTTGTTATGTGATAGTTTTTATTTTATTGTATTTCCCTTTCATACCTTCTTGGCCATGGACTTGTACCATCATTTATAAACTCTGTGTTCTCTTTTTGTCAGGGTGAAAGCTATTGCTTACTTGCTGCATACCTGGTGTTCTAGCTAGCAGGTACTAATGCAGTGGCTGTATATCTCCTTCCAAAATGTTCACCATTTGTTGTCTTGTGGGTTGGAAGTAAAATACATTAAAATGTTTATTCCATGGATCCCCACAACATCTAAGTGAAAAATATGTGCCAGAAGTGCTTATAAAATGAAGTAGAAAAATAGCCATGGAATAGCTAGGTTGGCTACTTTGTGTCCACTCGCCATGTGCTTCTGTAGTAGTCATAAATAATTTAAGTTCTGTTGTGATCAGTCACCTTCAAAGCGCACACTGAGTGAATCCCTCCCCCCACCCCCTGTTGAATTCTACTGATTTACACAATAATATCCTTCATAGCATTGTCAGGGCGATTATTAAGATTTAAAGGTGCATGGCACCACCAAGACATGGCCTAGATCAGGCTGTCCATCCAAACTGAATGATCAAGGAAGGAGACTAATCAGGAAGCCAACCAAAAGGCCAATATCAACTTGAAAGAGCCACAGCTATCCATGGGCAAGACTGGTAAAAATGTGCATGTGACAGTTCACAAAGCTGGCTTGTATAGTAGGGTGGTGAGAGAAAAGTCGTTACATGAGACATCTCCAGGAACAAGCAGGAATGAGTCTTCACATATGGGTACGTCGGTACCGACGGAGCCTGCGCGGGAACGCTCCCCAGCTTCCCAAAAAGGAAAGCTTTTGGGAGCATCCCACAGCACCTGCTCGCTGCCTTCCCGCCTTTCCTAACCGCCTCTCCTCAGTTCTTCTTTGCCGCGGAGCCAGCAGGTCGAGCCCTGTCACCGCTGAAGAAGTTCTTTATTTTATTTTCTTTCTTTGGTCGCGTGTCTGCCTTCCCCGACTCTGGACTGGTACCGCCGGTCTTTTCTTTCTTTTCTTTAAAAAAAAAAAAATATATTTTTTTCCCTCACTTAGTGTATTTTTCTTTTTGGGCCTTAGGCCTCACAAGAAATTTTCCTCATGGAAAATCCAGCCTCCGGGTTTAAGAAATGCACTAAGTGCAGCGGTACTATTTCTGTTACAGACACCCATGAATGGTGTCTTAAATGTTTGGGTACTGAACACTCCATTTCGGATTGTCCGTCCTGCTCTCTGATGTCTAAACGGGGTTTACAGAACCGAGCAGCTAAGCTCCATGTGCTGTTTCCCGCTGATGCAGCTTCGGTGGCATCGACGTCTTCCAGGGCTGCTTCTTCCCCTAATGGATCTCAGGTAACCAAACATAAATCCAGCCGGTCCTCGAAGGGTAGATCTCCCTCTAAGCATCGAGATGCCTCCGGGCTTGCCCTCGAGGATCCTGCACCGGCAAAACAACCCCGGCGGGAAGCTCCGGCTTCCAAAGCTCCACCTATGGGGTTGCAGGTTGACATCGATGGCACGGCCTCGACCGATCACCTGTTAGAATGCTCTGGGGTACCGGCACAACCTTCCGGTACCGAGTTCCAGGCATTCATGGCGTCGATGGATCAGAATGTTCTGTCCATGCAGCAGGCTATCAGTGCCTTCATCCAAGCTTCGACGCCGTTGATACCACAACAAACTCCATTGTCGGTATCGACTCGGGTACCGTTACCAATGCCGATACCGGTACTGACTGCATCGGCATCGACCAGGATACTGACTGCAGCGGTTCCTTATCCAGGGCCGCTCATCGGTACCGATCCGGTTCCGATGACGCCCGATGTTGATACTGCTCGATACACGTACTGAGCGTTAGAAGAGCACCCTGACAGACGGTACTTCGATTCCTCTGGTGATTCTGATACATCAGAGGAGTCTGCTGAAGTATCTATAACCCTACCTGAAGAGCCTTCTTCTCCAAAAAGAAGAATGTCTCCTCCAGAGGACTTGTCCTTTCAAGACTTCATAAGAGAAGTGGCTAAAGGTCTTTCTATTTCAGTATCCTCTGAATCAGAGCCTAGAGCAAAAAAATTAGATATTTTCGGTTATTCTAAGGCTCCTAAAGAGGCAGTCACCTTACCAATTCATGAGATTCTTTATGAACACATGATTGATTTATGGGAGACTCCTCTCACTATCTCTCCTCAATCTCGCAGATTGGACTCTATGTATCGTGTCCCTCCCTGTCTTGGTTTTCATAAAACACAGCTTCCTCACCATTCCATTGTGGTGCAGTCAGCTATGAAGAGAATAAAGAGTACAAAGAGACACTCTTCTACTCCTCCAGGAAGAGAATGCAGGACCTTGGATGCTTTTGGTAGAAAAATCTTCCAAGCTAGTATGCTTATTGCCAGAATCAACTCCTATAGTCTTTACATGGTTATGTTTCTAAAGGAGGTTGCAGATAAACTGCACACTTTCCTCCCTTTTCTACCAGAAGATAAAGGGATGAATTCCTCATTTGGCTTAAGCATACTCAAGACATTTCAAAGTTTTCCAACAGGGCAGCCTTTGATTCCTTTGAAGGTGCCAGCAGAGCTTCTGGCATTGCCATAGCTGCTCGCAGAATTGCTTGGCTCCAAGCTTCTGATTTAGAACCCTGGGTCCAAGATGGATTAAGAAATCTTCCCTGTACAGGTGAAAACCTCTTTGGCAAAGAATGGCAAATAAAAGCCACTCAAATGGATGCAGAAAATTCTGCTCTGGATAGACTTTCAAAGTCAACCTCCATTCCTGCCAAGAAAAAAACCCTTCAAGAAGTCTTTTTTCAAAAAGGGCAGATTCCTTTCTACTTCTGGCCAACAATCCTCTACAGGTCGCTTTGCTACTAAGCGTCAGCAACCTAAACAGGCCAGGCCTAAGACTGCAGGGGCTGCTGCAACTCAGCAGACCCAACCTCCTCAGGGTTTTTGACTTGATGCTAGAGAACTTAGCCTTTCTGGCTTTGAAACAGACAGAACCTCTCACCATTCCAGGAAGGTTAGCTCATTTTGCTCCCAGATGGGAGCAGGTTACATCAGAGCAGTGGACCCTCTCCATCATAAGAGAGGGCTACAAACTTCATTTCTCAGACCTTCCTCCCCACACCATGGTGAGACATTTCAATTCTCCCACATCTCTTCTCGACCTTCTAGGTCAAGGCGTGGCTACCCTTCTTGCCCAAGGGGCAATAGAAGAAGTTCCCCTTCTTCAACAAGGGTCAGGGTTTTACTCCCCCTATTTTCTCATTCCAAAGAAGACAGGGGGATACAGACCCATATTAGATCTCAGGGAATTGAACAAATTTCTATGCAAGGAGAAGTTCAAGATGCTTTCTCTGGGCACTCTCCTTCCATACCTTCAAAGTCAGGATTGGCTTTGTTCTCTAGATCTCAAGGATGCGTACACACATGTCCTCATCCATCCATCTCACAGAAGATTCCTACGCTTTCTTTTCCAAGGAAAACATTATCAATACAAGGTGCTTCCATTTGGTCTGGCCTCTGCCCCAAGAGTGTTCACCAAATGCATGGCAACAGTAGCTGCATTTCTACGCACTCTGGGAATATTTGTATTCCCATACCTGGACGACTGGCTCATCCTAGCTCCATCTCAGTCAGAGGCCCAGATTTCCCTGGACCGCACAAGGCGCATTCTACAGTATCTGGGACTTGTGGTAAACCTCCCAAAGTCCCAGCTCACCCCTACTCAGTCCCTAGAGTTCATAGGGGCCTGGCTAGATACTACCACTGCAAGGGCCTATCTTCCTCAGGCCCGTTGCCTACGCCTAGTGCAGTTAGCCTCTCAGGTTCAGTCAAAGAGCCACTTAACTGCCCGGGAGATGCTACAACTGCTAGGCCACATGGCTTCCACAGTGCATGTGGTACCCTATGCTCGCCTACATATGAGAGCAGCCTAATGGACTTTGTCCACCCAGTGGACTCAAGCATCAGGGGCTCTCTCAGACCAAATAGCAACCGCCAAACGTCACTTTTGGTCTCTCCAGTGGTGGATGTCCACTCAAAATCTGTTGCTGGGGTCCCCCTTCCAACAGTTGTTGCCCCAAGCAACTCTTACAACAGATGCCTCCCAAACAGGTTGGGGAGCTCATCTACAAGACCTCTCCACTCAAGGCTCTTGGTCCCCACAAGAGACCTTTCTTCATATCAATCTCTTGGAGCTTCGAGCAGACTTTCTAGCTCTCTAGCTCTCAAGGTCTTTCATACCCTGCTCAGCTACAAGACAGTCCTCATTCATATGGACAATCAAGTAGCCATGTTTTACATAAACAAGCAAGGAGGAACTGGCTCTCTGTCGCTTTGCAACGAAGCTTTAAGATTGTGTGCCTTCGCCAGAGAGCATCAAATCCATCTCCTGGCAGTATATCTCCCAGGAATCCAAAACTCTTGGGCAGACAGACTCAGTCGAGTTCTGCTCCCACACGAATGGTCCCTGCACATGGATCAGGTACTCAGAATCTTCCAAGAATGGGGAACCCCGGACAAAGACCTCTTTGCAAGTCCGTGGAATGCCAAACTTCCCCAGTTCTGTTCCAGAATTCCGTGTCAGGGAGTTCAGGCCAAGGATGCCTTCCTCCTTCACTGGGGTCAGGGTTTTCTCTATGCCTTTCCACCCATTCCCTTGATTCCCAAGACTGTTCAAACTCCAGAGAGATCAAGGATCTATGATCCTCATAGCTCCACGCTGGCCACGCCAAGTGTGGTACCCTCTACTTCTGCATCTCTCCCAAGCCCCCTCTCTGGACTTGGGAGCTGCTCCAGACCTTCTGTCCCAGGAGGAGGGGACTTTGTGGCACCCAAACCCAAAGTCCCTTCACCTCAGAGCTTGGTTACTGAAGGCCAAAGCTGGAATCTTTCTCAACAAGTGAAGGATATCCTCCATGCTTCCAGAAAACCTTCCACTAGACGTTCCTATGCATTTGGTGTGCTGAAAGGAGTCTCGACCCTCTAGCACTACCTTTGAATTCTCTATTGGAATACCTCCTGCATCTTTCCGATGCAGGCCTTAAGACCAATTCAGTAAGGGTCCATTTGAGTGCTATTGCAGCATCCCTTAAGCCTATCAATGGACAACCTGTTTCCTCTCATCCTCTTATTGCAAGATTCATGAGAGGCGTTACTTTAACTAGACCTCCCATTAGGCCTCCTCCGGTGGCATGGGATTTAAATCTGGTTCTTGGTCATCTTATGAAGCCTCCTTTTGAACCCTTCGCCACCACCTCCTTGAAATTTCTTTCCTGGAAGGTTATTTTTCTCATTGCAGTCACCTCAGCTCATCACATCAGTGAGCTGCAGGCCTTAGTGGCTAATCCACCTTATACAAGGTTCCATCATGATAAGGTAGTTCTTAGGACCAATCCACACTTTATGCCTAAAGTGGTCTCACCTTTTCATCTTAATCAAGAGGTATATTTACCTGTCTTTTTTCCAGCTCCTCATGCATCAAGTGCAGAGAAGCATCTTCATACTCTGGATTGTAAAAGAGCTCTTGCCTTTTACTTACAAAGAACACAGCAACATAGAAAGTCTTCTCAGCTCTTTGTTGCTTTTGATCCCTCTCATTTGGGACTTCCAGTCTCTAAGAGGACGCTGTCCAATTGGATTGCTCAGTGTATTTCCTTCACCTACCAGAGTAAGAACCTTTCTCTGGAGAGCCATGTCACAGCCCATAATGTGAGGGCCATGGCCGCCTCTGGGTCATCTAAATTCTGTGTCCATCGACCAGATCTGTCGAGCAGCCACCTGGGCCTCGGTTCATACCTTCACGGCCCATTACTGCTTGGACAAGGACTCCCGCCGGGATGCCTTGTTTGGTCAGGCTGTTCTCAAACACCTGTTCCATTCTTAATCAACTCCTACCCTCCATCCCTGGTTAGATGCCTGAGATCCATAGCAGGAGGTAGAACCCTTCCCAGGGTTTCATATCCTTGGGGTTCTCCCAGGCATCTTAGCTAGGGAGTCCCCATATGTGAAGACTCATTCCTGCTTGTTCCTGGAGATAGCACATTTACTTACCTGTAACAGGTGATCTCTGGGAACAGCAGGAATAAGTCTTCACAACCCTCCCACCTCCCCTAGGAGTTGTATCTCTCTATCTGTCTTTCCTTTCCTCTCTCTCTCTTTTGTCTCAGCTTTAAAACTTGAACTGAGGAGAGGCGGTTAGGAAAGGCGGGAAGGCAGCACGCAGGCGCTGTGGGATGCTCCCAAAAGCTTTCCTTTTTGGGAAGCTGGGGAGCGTTCCCGCGCAGGCTCCGTCGGTACCGACGTACCCATATGTGAAGACTTATTCCTGCTGTTCCCAGAGATCACCTGTTACAGGTAAGTAACTGCTTTCCCACCTTGAATCCCATTTGAAGTATACAGAAGATATTGCTGCCACGTGGGAAAAGCTTTTTGTGGTCTTGATAACAGTAAAATTGGAAATATTATGTTTGGTGCAAGCCCAACATAGCTCATCAGCAGAGAATAGCATTCCTCCTATCAAGTGTGGTGGCAGCATCATGTTATGAACCTGGGACAGCTCATCTGTCAGCTGCTCCACAGTAGCTTTGGCTGTGTCCTTCGGGTCAAATAGGTGAATATCTTTGAGTGGCGCATTTAGATCCCTAATTTCAAACCAACATAACTCAAGTACCATGGTCAGACCACCACCAAATCAACTGTAAACTTAAACTACAGTGCCAACCCAAAAACTCAAAGGAGATGAGAATGACCAACCCCATTAGGAAATTCAGCAAACTCAACGAGGAACACCTCATAAGCACCATTGCATCCCACATAAACCTAGAGTCCACAGACCTAGACGAACTAACTAACAGATGGAACACACACATCCAAAATACATCTAACCCAACTCTGAAACACACATCAAACCCACATAAGATCAACTCGGAACCCTGGTACACAGGAACTCTAATAAAATCAAAAAGGGAGCTCCGTAAAATAGAGAAAAAATGGAGACAAACCAAATCCTCCGATCTCAAAACTAAATACATGGCCCATCTCGCAAAATACAAAGACGACGTGAACAATGCAAAAAAAATTACATCACACCAACATCCTAAACAAGGCAATCAATCGCCCACGAGAGTTATTTGAACTTGTCAAATCACTAACCAAAACCGACCAAAATGCCAACCTCAACAAATCCATCAAGGTCCAAACACTGGCAAACCACTACGCGACCAAACTGACGGCCCCTGGTCCTCCACCCCCCCCCACCAACACCACAAATCAGAAGTGAGAACAACACAACGCAAAACCAGTTATGGGAGCACTTCCACAAAATAGGAACCAAGCAAATCACAGCCATTGTCACAAGCCTGAAAAGCACCACCTCCCCACTAGATCCCTGTCCTGCATCCTGGATCAAGGCAGTGAAACAAGACATAGCACCTCACATAGCACACATAGTTAACCTATCCCTACAACAAGGAATCATGCCCTCAGAACTAAAGAAATCAGTCATTAGACCGATCCTAAAAAACACTACACTCAACGGAGAAGACCCAGCCTCCTACCGTCCCATATCAAGTATCTCATTCCTGGCAAAGATCATAGAAAAGACGGTCCTTCTACAACTCCAAGACCATCTGACTGACAGTGCTCCTCTTGATGACCAGCAATATGGCTTCAGGCAACATCATGGAGTTGAAACCCTGTTACTAGTTCTACTTAACAACCTCCTAAAGGGCCTTGAAAACAAAAAGAAAATGTACATTCTTGTATTCATTGACATCTCAGCTGCCTTTGATACAGTTAATCATGGGACCCTCATAAATAGGATAAAATCAATAGGAATAACAGGAACCCCACTAAAATGGTTCTCATCCTACATCTCAAATCGAACACAACAGGTTCAATTCAACGGAGAAAAAGCAGAATCTTTCTCACAAACACAGGGAATCCCCCAAGGCTCTGCTCTCTCAGCACTTCTGTTTAACATATATATGCAGCCACTATGCAAAATTTTCTCACGGCACGAAATTAATTACCACATCTATGCCGATGATATCATGCTATACACACAACTAGACACTAAAAACCCAGACTACAACCCACTGGAGACATGTATCGGAGAGATGCAAGACTGGTTACAACAAAGTAGTATGTCAATTAATCACAAAAAAACCGAAGTAATGTATATCTCCAAAGAACCGAATTTTGACCCTCCCACATCAATAACACTATGTAACAACACCTACCAAACAAAAAAAGAAATAAAGTATCTAGGAGTCACATTTGACTGTGACCTAAAGATGGAAAAACACCTCCGAAAGACCAACAGAGCAGTTTTCCACAAGCTTAGAGTGCTCCAACCCATTCGGAATATTATTGATCCCCAAGACTTCAGAACAGTGGCCCAAGCACTCATCATGCCACATTTTGACTACTGCAACGCCATCCTACAAGGTTTACCTAAAAAAACCCTAAACATATTACAAATGGCACAAAATGTAGCTGCCAGGGTCATAATGAAGAAAAATCTAAGTGACCACATCACACCAGTACTAATTCAATTACACTGGCTACCCATAACAGCTCGCACAAAATACAAAATACTAACAACCACCTTCAAACTCATCCACAACTTAGCACCTTCCTTCCTCAACAACCTAGTAAGATTGCAACCTCCTACCCGAAACAGAAGAACCCACAATTCCAACATCCTTCACACTCCAACAGATATAAGATCTGCCAAAGCTAACACCAGCCACAGGGCTTTCTCATATGCGGCGCCAACACTGTGGAACCAACTCCCACCAGAACTACGAGCTAGCAATGACCTTCTAGACTTCAGAAAGAAACTCAAAACGCACATTTTCCAATCACATTTCAACCTGAACTAAATCCACAGATGGAGCAGCCCCTGACCACTGTGTCCAAGAAGATTATCCTGTATATGTATTTATGTATATATGTAAATGAACTCCCCCATAGCTAAGAAGTGTTAACTCTGTATGATGTGCTTTTCTGACAATCTGTATGTAAACAAAATTTGTACCTGCCTTGATTCGGCAGTTTCACAATAGTAATCCTACCCGCTTCTGATCGCTGGAAGGAGCGGGCTACAAATGCTTGCTAAATAAATAAATAAATAAATTTGAAAATCTGTGGCATGATTCAGATTGCTGTCCATAAATGCATCCTAAAGAATTTGACACAACCTAAAAGTTTTTGTGAAGAATGGTATAATGTTGACAAATTGAGGGATGCAAAGTTGGTGGAGACATATCTCAACAGAGTTGGCGCTATAATTGCTGCCAAAGGGGCTTTCAAGTATCAATTTGAGGGCTGGGGGGTTGGTTAAGGTGTGGAGAATTATGCAATTGTTACAGTTCAGTTTTATTTTTTGGATATATGCATAGTTCCAAATAAAACATTTTCTCCCTTGAAAGATGAGGAGTGTGGTGCTGCAAATGGGGAAAACTGTTACTTTCTCCAGGACCAAGCAGGAAGTCAGTCCTCACATATGGGTGACGTCGGCGCTGACGGAGCCCTCGCGGAGCAATTTTCCCCAGCTTTCAAAGAAAGCCTTTGGGAATTGCAGCGCGCATGCGCGGTCGCCTTCCCGCCCAAGGGTGCCATCTTAGCCAGTCTTCTTTTTTCCGCGGAGCCCTACAGACGTACCCGTCGTGTCCCCGCGAAAAAGTTGATTTTACTCATAATTTTCTCTTTTTTCCTTCGGTTCGACGCCGGTCTTTTTCCCGCCCGGACTCGCGACGCCGGTCACGAGTCCTCTTCTTCTTTTTCGGTTTTTTCTGACTTAGTCAGTTTCGTTTTCGGTTTTTCCCTGGCAGCCCGGTCCTTTGACCTCGCAGGGGCCCTTTTTCCCCCGATGGCTGCCAGTGGTTTCAAGCGGTGTGGTCAGTGTGACCGAAATATGTCACTAACTGACACACACGACAATTGCCTCCGCTGCCTGGGCCCGGATCATGAAGAAATGATCTGTGGGGCCTGTGGCAAAATGTCCTCCAAAGCGTTGAGAAGTCGGTGGCATCAGCGGGATAGGATCTTCGCTGACCCCAGCCGTACCCGGACCTCGTCGGAGGCCTCCGCGTCCAGAGGTTCCAGCTCGGACCGTCGCCGGAGTTCCTCCGACAGGGGTTCTCCCTCCGGGGACCATCGACGGAAGGTGAAGCCCGCGAGGGCGGCGTCGGTGGACGCTCCTGGCTCCGCGAGGGCCAGGTCGCATAGCCCCGATAGCCGTCCCGGGTCCTTGGAGAAGGAGCACCCCTCGAAGCGACCTCGCCTGGAGTCGGAGCTGCCTGCTCGGGTAAGTCCTGTGGTCCTCCTGGACTTGCCTCCGAGACCGCCGACGTCCGGGGCCCGAGTCGGGGGCTGCTGGGTCACCTGAGGTCGGACTCAGGTTGACGGCCTTGGAGAGCAGACTGTCTGCCTTCATGGACCAGCAGCGGGCACTGCTCGCTAGCCTCGCTGGCGCCGCTGCCCCGACCGCCGGGACATCGACGTCTAAGTCGACCCCGGAGACCGAGCCGATCCTCGAGTCCATGCGAACTCGAGTCGATCCTCGGTCGAGGTCACCCTCGGCCTCCCGTTCGGGACCGAGGTCGCCGACGCCGACTCCCTCGGCGTCGGGGCGGCAGGCGCCGCGGCCTGCCCGGGCCGACCCCACCGATTCCTCGTCGGAGTCGGTCTGGGAGTCTGAAGAGGAAGAGTCACCTGATTCTTTTCGGACTCGGTGTGTCCCCTCGGACTCACCTGAGTCCGAACCTCGGAAGCAGTCCCCCCCGGAGGATGCCCGGTTCTCGGACTTCGTCAGGGATATGGCCAAGGCTTTGGCCTTCCCTGCGGATCCCGAGGAGGAGCCTCGAGCCGAAGAGCTCGACGCCCTCCCGTATGACTCTCCCGCCAGGGAACACTTTACTGTACCGGTTCCTCCCATGCTGGAACGACTACTCTTCCGCATGTGGGAGAGTCCGGCCTCCTCGCCGGTCCTGAGCAAGCGGGTCGATTCTATCTATCGAGTCCGCAAGAGCCCTGGCTTCCAAAAAGCACAGCTACCACACCATTCCATGGTAGTGGAATCGGCCATGCATCGTCTTAAGAGCCAGAAGATGCACTCCTCGGTGCCTCCTGGCAGGGAGGCCCGTAACCTGGATGGCCTTGGTAAGAAGTGTTTCCAGGGCTCTATGTTTGCGTGTCGTGTCCAGACCTACCAGCTATACATGGGCATGTATCTCCGAGACCTGGCTAAAGAGCTAGCCGGATTCTCCGCTGGGTTGTCCGAGGAACCTTTGCGGAGGTTCCTAGCCTTGTCCACTGGCATTCGGGAATGCTCAAAATTCATATCCCGAGCAGCCTATGATGGCTTTGAAGCATCGGCTCGAGTGGCCGCAGCCGGCATCGGTGCCCGCCGACAGGCTTGGCTTCAGTCGTCTGACCTTGAGCCCTGGGTGCAGGACAAGTTGGTCGATGTCCCCTGCCGAGGTGAAAACCTCTTTGGCAAGCCCATGGCTGAAAAGGCTGCACAAATCGAGACGGAGACTCTCACCAGGACTAGGCTTTCTAGGAAGACCTCCGCCCCTTCCCAGAAAAAGAAGGGCTCGGGAAAGAAGTCCTTTTACCCGAGAAAGGCGGCTGCCTACAAACACTACCCCCAATATCAGGCCCCTGCAGCTCCCCAACAGGGCCAGCAGGCCAAGGGACGGGGTAACGGGTCCCGTAGGCAGCAAGCCCCCAAGCCTGCACCACCAGCCCCTGCTCAGCAGGGTGGGGGTTTTTGACTCCATAAGCATAGCCTCTCCCCCTCCGCTGGCTCCTCCCAGCACCGGAGGCCGGCTGGTTCACTTCGCCCACAGGTGGTCCAGCATCACTTCGGATGCCTGGGTGCTTCAAGTCGTAAGAGAAGGCTACCTTCTCCACTTCCACCAGGTCCCTCCCCCCTATTTCCCGGGAGAACCTCCACGACTCCCTCTGCACAGGGACTTACTCCTTCAGGAGTTAGCAGGTCTTCTACAGGAACAGGCGGTGGAACCGGTGCCCCACCACCTGAGAGGTCAAGGCTTTTATTCCAGGTACTTTCTAGTACCAAAAAGGACAGGAGGCCTCAGACCCATCCTGGACTTGCGCAACCTCAACAGGTTCCTCGTGCGGGAAAAGTTCAAAATGCTTACCCTTGGAATCCTTCTGCCCTACCTCCAGCAGGGAGATTGGCTATGCTCCTTGGATCTAAAGGATGCCTACACGCACATCCTCATCCACCCAAGCCACCGCCAATACCTAAGGTTTGTGGTGGCAGGAAATCATTACCAGTACAGAGTACTGCCCTTTGGCCTGTCCTCCGCCCCACGAGTCTTCACAAAATGTCTCGCGGTGGTGGCGGCCCATCTCCGGCTTCACAGCCTCTATGTCTTTCCGTACCTCGACGACTGGCTCATCAGAGCAGCGTCCGCCCCGGAGGTCACCAACGCCACACGCCGCACGGTGACTCTTCTGCAGTACTTGGGCTTTGTTATAAACTTCGCAAAGTCCACTTTGCTCCCCTCACAGGATCTCGAGTTCATCGGCGCAAGGCTGCACACTCCTCAGGCACGAGCGTTCCTACCGCTCGACAGGGCTCAACGGCTCATGGACCTAGCCGACCGTTTTCGCAGCCAGCCCCTGGTCTCCGCCAGGCGCTTCCTGAGACTACTCGGCCATATGGCTTCCACCGTCCATGTGACCCCCAATGCCCGCCTGAATATGCGGCCTGCTCAGTGGTGTCTTCGCAAGCAGTGGCAACAAGCCACAGGCGGCCTAGCAGACCTAGTGCGCGTCTCCGAGCCGCTGGCCTCGTCTCTCCAGTGGTGGCTTCATCGGCCGAACCTGGTACTCGGCATGCCTTTTCAGTCACCTCAGCCGGCCCAGGTGCTGACGACAGATGCATCCCTCCTGGGCTGGGGAGCACATTGCCAAGGGGCACGTACTCAGGGCCTCTGGACCACGTGGGAGTCTGCTCAGCAGATCAACTTCCTGGAGCTCAGAGCGATCCGCCTGGCTCTCAAGGCCTTCTCCCTCCTGACCTCTCACCAGTCCGTCCTTGTCCAGACGGACAATCAAGTTGCCATGTACTACGTGAACAAGCAGGGGGGCACGGGCTCCTTCCTTCTCTGTCGGGAAGCACAGAAGCTCTGCTCTTGGGCCGTCAGTCACGGCGTTCTTCTCAAGGCAGTTTATCTCCCAGGCCAAGAAAATTGCCTGGCGGACAAACTCAGCAGGATCCTCCAGCCGCACGAGTGGCGCCTGGATCCCTTGGTAGTTCAGAAGCTCTTTCTGAAGTGGGGCCTCCCCACGATGGATCTCTTTGCCAGCCCTCAAAACCGGCAACTTCCTCGCTTCTGCTCTCGTCAGCCACATCCCCTTCGAGTTGCGGCAGACGCTTTTCTACTCTCATGGTCGGAGAGCCTTCTGTATGCTTTTCCTCCCATCCCGCTAGTCTCTCGAACTCTTTTCAAGGTTCTCCGAGACAAAGCTTTCATGATCCTGGTGGCCCCTCGCTGGCCCAGACAGCCGTGGTTTCCACTCCTGCTGCAATTAGCGGTAGAGGATCCCTTCCCTCTGGGGTTACAACCGGATCTCCTCACTCAGGATCAGGGGTCTCTGCTACACCCCAACCTCAGATCTCTCAATCTAATGGCCTGGCTGCTGAGAGGGTAGTCCTTGCTCCCCTTCTCCTGCCGGCAGAGGTGGAAGAGGTCGTCCTAGCTTCTCGGCGACCTTCTACCCGCAAATGCTACGCCCTTAAATGGCGCCGCTTTTCCGTTTGGTGTACCCAACAGTCTCAGGATCCCTTCTCCTGCCCGGTGTCGGTGATCCTGCAGTACTTGCTATACCTCTCTAATCTGGGACTTAAGTCCAACTGCGTCAAAGTTCACCTCAGTGCTCTTTCAGCACATCATGTGCCGGTGGACGGCAGACCTCTTTCCAGCGACCCTCTTGTAGCGAGGTTTCTCCGAGGTCTCCTTCTGCTTAAACCACCTCTGCGCCCGCCAGCGCCTGACTGGGATCTGAATGTGGTTTTACAGCGGATCACCTGTCCGCCTTTTGAACCTATGGCTACCTGTTCTCTCCGTTTTCTTTCTTGGAAAACATTGTTCTTGATAGCCCTCACTTCCGCTAGACGCGTAAGTGAATTGCAGGCCCTCGTGTCTGATCCCCCTTACACTCGGTTCTACAAAAATAGGGTAGTCCTACGGACTCACCCAAAATTTCTTCCAAAAGTGGTCTCCCCTTTTCACATCAATCAGGAGGTGGTACTTCCGACCTTCTTTCCCAGACCACACTCCAGCCGAGCTGAAACGGTCCTCCATACCCTGGACTGTAGAAGGGCGTTGAACTTCTACCTTGACCGTACGCGGGAGCACCGTAAAGCTGCTCAGCTTTTTGTGTCTTTTGACCCCAATAAATTGGGGCTCCCGGTCTCCAAGCGTACTCTGTCCATCTGGGTTGCGGACTGTATCACTTGGGCTTATGGGGCAGCCGGACTCTCCTTGGAAGGTCGAGTCACGGCTCATTGCGTTCGGGCAAAGGCTACGTCAGTGGCTTACCTCCGCTCTGTTCCGCTGGCAGACATCTGCCGGGCCGCTACTTGGTCTTCGAGCCAGACTTTTGCGGTCCATTACTGTCTCGAGAGGGAGTCCCGCAGGGACAGTGCTTTCGGACAGGCAGTCCTCCGTAATCTCTTTGAGGTTTGAGCAACTCCTACCCTCCATCCCGGATGTGGGCTACCAGTGGGGAATAATTCAGCGAAGATTCCTTCCTTCTGTGCTGCTGAGCTAGAGGGAGCTCATTTTTGTGCTTAGGGTCTCCGGTAGCCTTAAGCTTGGGAGTCCCATATGTGAGGACTGACTTCCTGCTTGGTCCTGGAGAAAGCGTAGTTACTCACCTGTAACAGGTGTTCTCCAGGAGCAGCAGGAATCAGTCCTCACAACCCTCCCTCCTCCCCTTGGAGTTGCAATCATCTGCTTTAGTTTTTTTGCAAATTTTTATGCTGTCTTTTTTAGCTATGTCATCTGACTGGCTAAGATGGCACCCTTGGGCGGGAAGGCGACCGCGCATGCGCGCTGCAATTCCCAAAGGCTTTCTTTGAAAGCTGGGGAAAATTGCTCCGCGAGGGCTCCGTCGGCGCCGACGTCACCCATATGTGAGGACTGATTCCTGCTGCTCCTGGAGAACACCTGTTACAGGTGAGTAACTACGCTTTAGATGCATGCAGGTGTGATGCTTTGACGAAAATATAAACATTTTTTTAAGGAGATACAGTTTTCTATAACTGTTGTTGTCCTTAGTCGCTGAGGTTACTAATGTTTCTGTTAGGAGTATTTGAAAAAAAGAATAGTCAAGAATTAATACCATTAAATGACAGTGAACTGTCATTGTAGTGAACAATTGCTTCTCAAAGTGCACACAGCAGATTTAAAATTAAAGTTTAATAATATATATTGTGATACTATATGTATTGTGATAACTGTGAAACGCTATTGCTGGCTTTGTAACATATACTTGATAATTTGAATATATACATTTCCTTCTCCCTCTTTCCGACAGTGTCTCCTTCATCTCCAGAACTTCTGCCATCCACTCCTGCTGAGTCTCCAGTACAGCGCTTTGAAGCTCGGATAGAGGAGGGAAAACTCTACTATGACAAAAGATGGTAGGCTGTGTGTGAAATTCTTTATGGTTATTATAGGAAAAGATGCTGTTTCAAGGACTTTTAATACTATGATTAGAATGGTTATCATTAAGTTCTTAGTCTGAATCTTGACTCTGCCACTCATGGTGTATTTTTCCTGCTGACAACTTGACATTAAAAGACAAGGAACAGCCCACTGTCTGATGTCATGGTTAATAGAATACAGCCTGAGCTGACTAATCCCAATAACCCCCCCCCCCCCCCCCCGATTAGAATCATGGGTCAATATCATGGGTGGCTCTATAATGAAGCGGAGTGAGGCGGTGGCCTCAGGCAGCAAACTTTTGGGGGCGGTAAAAATGCCCCTTAAACAGCCGCCTCACTCTGCCTTCAGTTTTAAAAAAACAAACAAAAAAGCGGATAAGCAGCTGTGATAACGGTAATTTAAAATGAAAAGGAAACTGGTGCGGAGCCTTCCGGCCCTAGGGAACCTCTGCTGCTGCGTCCCGTCCCCAAAAGGAAGTGACGCTAGAGCGGGACATAGCAGCAGGGATTCCATAGTGCCAGAAGGCTCTGCACCAGTTTCTTTTACATTTTAAATTACTGCTATCGCAGCCGCTGAGGAAGAGAAAGGAGCAGAACGGAGATGGCAGGAGAGGGAACGGAACAGAGCTACATGGGGGGTGGGACTGTGGGTGAGCGGAATGGAGCTACACGGGGGGGAAGGAGAGGGAACAGAGCTGACAGGGGCAGCAGGAGGGGGGAGCAGAACTCGGTTACATTGGGGGGGGAGGGAGTGGAACAAAGCTGTACAGGGGGAAGGAGAAGGAACAGAACGCAGCTACACGGGGGGGAAGGAGAGGGAGCAAAACGGAGCTACATGGGGGGGAAGGAGAGGGAGCGGAACAGAGCTACACAGGGGAAAGAGAGGGAGCAGTACACAGTGGGGAAGGTGTGGGCACAGAACAGAGCTACATGTGAGGAAAGAGATGGCTGGAAGGGAGCTGACAGAGGGGGAAAGAGGGCTAGAAGGGAGCTGATACCTGAGGATGGTACTGAGAGGGAAAGGTGATGACACTAGGGAAGGGAGGAGGGGAGAGGGAAGGGAGCTGACACCTGGGGATGACATCTGACCTCAGCAGTAAAAGAATGCTAGAGGTTTCTGTCCCGAGCAGTCTGTGGTGACTTCGAGTCATCGGCCAGGGTGGCCGCTGCTGGTATCGGGGCATGATGTCAAGTATGACTGCAGTCATCCAACCTGGAACAATGGGTACAGGACAAACTAATTGATGTCCCCTGCATAGGCGAAAACCTATTCGGAAAGCCCATGGTGGATAAAGCAGCAGAGATAGAGTATGTGATGAGAACCAGGCTCTCAAAGAAGACCTCTGTGCAGCCCTGAAAGAAAACCCCGAGGAAAAAGCCCTTCTTTCCAAAGAAGAAAAGGGGGCTTTAGTAGTACTCCACACTTCCAGGCTGCCTTGGCCCCTCAGCAGGGCCAAAAACAAAAGGGCCAGGGACATGGTCCCAGAAAACAAAAAGCCCCGAAGCCCCAGGCACCAGCTTAGACCCAGCCCAGAGGAATCTTTTGACTGCCTGGGCGTGACCTCCACTCCCCCAGGAGGTCCTTGGCTGCTCACAGGGGGGGCACCCATCTCTGTTTTCCCACAGGTGGACAGCCATCACCATCGATCGATACCTGGGTGCTACAAGTGGTTAAGGACGGCTACCTTGTCCACCTACATTGGTCACCACCCTTGTACTTCCTGGGCAAACCTACTGGGCCTCTCCTCCACCAAACCCTGCTCCTCACCGAGCTAGCAGAACTACTCCAGAACAAAGCGGTGGAGCCAGTGCCAAAATCTCTCTGGGGCACCGGCTTCTACTCCAGGTGTTTCCTTGTCCCCAGGAGGACTGGGGGCCTCAAGCCTATGAAAGCTCAACAAGTTTCTGGTCAGGGAGAAGTTCAAGATGCTTTCCCTTGGAACACCGCTGCCATTCCTCCAACAGGGAGATTGGCTTTGCTCCTTAGACCTATAAGGATGCCTACACTCACATCCTAATTCATCCCCAGCCATAGAAAATACTTTTGGTTCATGGTGGGGTGACAGTATTACCAATACAGGGTACTGCACTTTCGTTTGGCCTCATCACAAAGTGTCTTGCGGTGGTCGCAGCCCACCTTAGACTTCAAGGGGCCTTCGTCTTCCCTTATTTTTGAACGACTGGCTCATAAAGGGGAACGGAGCTACAGAGGCACAATGCGCCACTAGATGCACCATAAATGCCCTGCAGCACCAGGGGTTTGTCGTAAACTACCCCAAGTCCCAACGCACTGTGGCTCAGCGTCTAGAGTTCATAGGGCTGCAGCTGGGCACTCTTCAGGCAAAAGCCTTCCTTCCTCAGGAGGGGTCCGAATACCTCAGGGAATTAGCTGCAGAGGTGCAATGGCACAGGACACTATCCATCTGGCTTCTCCTCTGCCTGCTGGGACACAAGGCCACCTCAGTCCACGTGATACCAAATGACTGCCTGCACATGAGAGCAGCCCAATGGTGCTTTCGCTCTGTGTGCCCAAGTCACAGGCAGGTTCAAGGACAGAGTGCAGGTGACCTGCCAGTTAGGCTACCTCAGATGATGGCAGTACCCATGTCACCTTCAGGCTGGGATGCCCTTCCAGGCACCCACCTCCCAGAAGGTCCTCACCACGGAGGCCTCTCTAATGTGCTGGGGAGCGCATGCGAGAGCCTCCAGACATAAGGCTGCTCATTCCGGAGGGAATCCGAAATGCAGATTAACCTGCTGGAACTCAAGGTGATATTCCTAGCCCTCAGAGCCTTCCGCCACCTACTACAGCACCACGCAGTGCTGATCCAGACCAACAATCAGGTTGCGATGTTGTACGTGAACAAATGGGGGGATAGGGTCATACTACTTCCGTCAGGAGGTGGTAGCCATCTGCTTCTATGCTACATGCAGAGGGATGTTTCTAAGGGCGGTGTACCTCCCTGGCCAGGGCAGTGTCTTGCCGGACAAACTGAACAGACTACTCCATTCTGCATGAGTGGTGCCTGGACCCAGCAGTAGCCTTGCGGCTGTTCCAGCTCTGGGGTGTCCCGGTGATGGACCTGTTCGCCAGCCCGTACAATACACAGTTGCCCCATTTTTGCTCCCTTCGACTGCACCTGT
This sequence comes from Ichthyophis bannanicus, assembly GCA_033557465.1. Lineage (NCBI taxonomy): Eukaryota > Metazoa > Chordata > Amphibia > Gymnophiona > Ichthyophiidae > Ichthyophis > Ichthyophis bannanicus. Next base: position 143,684,611 of record CM066041.1, read on the forward strand.
CTGGTAGCGGCGGAAGCATTCCTCATCCTGTGGACGGAAAGGCCTCCTGTATGCCTTCCCTCCAACACCGCTGGTAGCCCTGTTCAAGGCTCCATAAGAAGAGCATATGCCTTCAAGCAGCACTGTTTCTCGTTGTGGTGCACAGAAAAGCAGACAAACCCGTTCTCCTACTCATTGCATATGGTACTCCAATACCTGCTTCACCTATCGCAGGTGGGACTGAAGTCCAACTCAGTCAAAGTACTAAGCGCCATTGCAGTGCATCACCACTCCATTGAGGGGAAATCATTCTCAGCTCAGCCCCTCGTGTCACAGTTCCTACGGTGTCTCAAGATCTCCAAACCCACCATCCACCCTCCAGCTCACTAAGCCTCCAGCTCACTAAGCCTCCAGCTCACTAAGCCTCCATTTGAGCCTCTGGCCATCTTCCACCTGCGATATCTCTCTTGGAAGGTTGCCTGCTTGGTAGCATTCACATCAGTTCGCAGAATCAGCGAGCTCCAGGCTCTGATGGCAGAGCCTCCTTACACGAGGTTCTACAAGAACAGGGTGGTGCTCCACACACACCCCAATTTCTGCCGAAGGTGGTGTCCCCGTTCCACCTCAGTCAGGAGATGGTGCACTCCACCTTCTTTCCCAGGCCTCACGCTAGTAGGGCAGAGACCATTCTCCATACTCTGGATTGCAAGAGAGCCCTGTCTTTCTTCCTGCAACAGACTTGGGGCTACCGCAAAGCTCAACAGGTTTTTTTATCCTATGTCCCGAGTCGTCTGGGGCTTCCAGTGACTAAGCAAACTCTGTCCATTTGGGTGGCGTACTGCATTACCCTTGCCTATGAGCAAGCGGGAATCTCCCTGGACCCAGAGAGTCATGGTGCACCGCGTCAGGGCCATGGCTACTACTGTGGCCAATCTGCATTCTGTCCCCATGACAGAAATTTGCCGGGCTGCCACCTGTCTTTGGTCCATACCTTCGCAGCTCATTACTGCATGGAAAGGGAGTCCCAATGGGACAGTGCCTTCGGCCAGGCCATACTCTGTAATCTTAGCAGGTGTAGGCAACTCTTGCCCTCCGACCCTTCTGTGTTCAGGCTACTGGAGTGCTGGTTCTCTGCCGGAATCCTGGGTCTTGCGAAAGTCTCACAGTAGGGACTCAACTGCTGCTGATCATGGCTCACCGTGGCATTTTTGTTTTGCAGGTTCTCAGTAGTCTGTAGCTGGGGAGTCCCATATGTGAGGATTGATTTCCTGCTTGTTCCTGGAGAAAGCGTAGTTTCTCACCTTTAACAGGTGTTCTCCGCGGACAGCAGGAATCAGTCCTCACAACTCTTCCTCCTTCCCTTGGAGTTGCTTCTTTACCATCTTTTATTTTTGCTGCTGTATGGGGTAAAGGGTCAGCTGGACTATGGGTCAAACAGTTCCCATGCAGACACCTTCCTCCGTCCAAAAGGGGAACCACTCAGGGAGGACATATCACTTCCCAATAAAAGAAACACATAGAGAGGACTTACACTTCCCAATAAAATCTCACCTTATGCAGGACAACATGCTCGTACATGGTAATAACTATCTCACGGATTTTTATTCCAAAAGGATCCTTTTATTATTCCCAATCTTACAGAAACAGAAAGTCTAAGAACCAAGGAAAACAGTCCAGTGGAATTACAGATCTTGCCACCTCTCACAGCAGGCAAACAAGGTCATTCTGTACTTATCTCGGATGCAGATCTCTAAACAGCTACAAGCCAGAATGTCTGGTCCTGCCTGCATGATTCTTACTTCTGACTCAACAGCGAGTGAGAGAACGTATGGCAGGCTTTCCTGGGCACAAGAGATCAGTGTAGCAGACATACACCAGACAAACTAGCGTGCACACAAAACTCTCAGACACAACAGGGATACTGTGGCCATAGGGAAACCAGGGAATCCATACCCCACACAGCCTTCACCACGCAGAAGACGAACTCATCATGTATCTGGTCCTGTCACATTATATACCCTTGCTCAGGACCATACTTACTATTCGGGCATTCTTCTCTAATTAGCTAATTCTTGTTCCAGCTGTCTTGCCATGTGTGATTTGCCATGTTATTCTACTCATATCTGCACCCCTCTCCATTGACCTTTTCTCTGGCTCATGTCTGCAATTATCAGCTTGGGCCTTGTCAGATTTTTATTGTTAACTGACATCTGTCCCCCTCACTCAGTTCTTTACCTGGTTCTCTTGCTTGGTTCTCTCCCACCCCTCAGTTCCCAAGAAATATCTCTTTTACTCTCCGTGTTCTGACAACTGTATTGGGGGGGGGGGGGGGCATTTGTTCTTCATGCTAAACTGGCATGTTTATCTCTCATGGTTGACTTTCTACCCTCTCTGTCCACTTACTGATAAGTGTGTTTTCACATCTTTTCCATATGATGTCACATACCTCTGAAAGCTTCATGTGCGCATCTCAGTACAATTCCAGCATTCAGACATTTCGATGATTTTTTTGTGTTACTGTGTTTAACCCCTTCTCCTCTGGCTCTCACATGTCTTAGCTTTGTCATTTGACTAAGGAAAGATGGCACCCTTGGGCAGGAAGTGGACCACACATGAACGGTGCATCTCCCAGAGGCTTTTTTGAAAGCTGGGGAGATTCTTCCACGCGGGCTCCATCGGCGCTGACGTCACCCTATATGTGAGGACTGCTGTCCCTGGAGAACACCTGTTACAGGTGAGTAGCTACGCATTTGGGGTATTGAGGTGCTGTTAGATGTCAATCCTAATGCCCCAAGTCCAGAGCACATTTGACTTTTTTTCAGGATAGTATTGATTTTTACATTAATGCCTGGAAGCTAGAAGGATGACTAACATGTCATATCATTTCTCAGCATATAAAAACACTATCTGCAAATCTGCAGTCCCTTCCCTCTGTGTGAGTGAACCTGCCCTCTCTACTGCCATTGTAACTAGAACCAGACTTTGAGTAGATCTAGCCTAAGGGATGGCTGTGTGTGTGTGTGGGGGGGAGAGCGGGCGGGGGGGGGGGGTGGAGCATTGGAATGCTGCTCTAGTCGCTGAAAGGGAGAAGGTTAACTTGGAGAAGTCCCTGTGCTGAATAAGTTAAGATTTTCTGTGTTCGTAGGAAATGGAATTGAACTGAAGCCTCCACGCCCCAAACAAATGTCTCAATGAAAAAGCGGTTCCAACAACTGCAGCATACAAACGCCGATTCATAGTAACAATGTGATTACAGAATTAAACCTGTTGAACAGCCCTGTTTCATCTCATCTCTACTGATCACGGACACACAGAGAACCAATATAGATATAAATACACAAAAACATCCACACACACCTAAATTTAACACATCCATGCATGTTCAGACACATACACGCAACCATTCATATGCACACATGCAAGCATGCAGACATACCAGCCCATAAAAATACACACACAGAAAACAGACGTATGTGTGCACACACTTGTGCGTGTTTGATGTGGATATAAACGGCTGTATGAATGCACACAGAGGGACTAGAAAGAATTCTATGAGCCATGCTCTGCATGATTTCTTTGCTTTGTTTCCACTTTAGTGTGTCCAGATTTTCAGCTATTCTACTACCCACATATCATACTGCGTCCCCACAAGATGGCAGCCTGAACATGGAAACAGTGAAGCTCAATGATCCAAATGTGTTTAGACCAAAGAAAAATCACTAATTCGTTCAGCTGAATCCCACACACAAAATCAGATTCATACATGGTTGTTATTATCCATGTAATTTCTTACTTTGGGATTGGTACATTGATCTCATTAAAAGCTTTTTCTTTTATTAGATACATATTTTTCATGGCTGATTATTTTGTAGTGAGGTGCTTTCTTTCCTCAAGGTTAGTCCCTCAGCTGTCAAGAGAAGTATGTGAGAGACTGCAGTTGAAGCGTAGCTGTTTGAAGAGGTCTGTTAGCCAAATCCCTACTGTTTCATGACTCTCTAATTGTAGTCCACGGATTAAATAAAAACATATGAAATAATGCAATAGTATCCTTGAATTCAGACAGCATTTGCCTATTAAAATTCAAGTTTTACTTGCAAAAAATCCCTAATGAATTTTCAAAAAGACAACATAAGAAATGCCATATTGGGTCAGACAAAGGTCCATCAAGACCAATATCCTGTTTCCAACAGTGGCCAATCCAGGTCACAAGTACCTAGCAGGTTCCCAAAAAGACACACAGGTTCCATAATGCTTGTATTGGGGCAAGCAGTGGATTACTTGGGTCTTGTTTAATAATGGTTTATGGACCTTTCCTCCAGGAACTTGTCCAAACCATTTTTAAACCAGTCAAGATAAATAGTTGGACTTATACAAATTGTTCTCTCTATACTGGAACATCTTAAAAAATTTTCAAAATACACATTGTACAAATATTAACACATTTTTAACAAACACATTTTTCTTTTTTTACAAGCAATTTTTAGCTCTTAACATTTTTTAACCATATATAGTTAACCATATTTATTGGCAGGCAGGAATTCAAACCGTGGATTTAACTGATACAACACTCTGTAACCAAATCACCTGATCACCTTCATCATTGTTCCTGCAGCCTCAAGAAACTGACCAACATTTACAAAATTCACAACAAAATAAATAGTTAGAATCAAACACCATACATTCTTAAAAACCATTAAGCAACTAAGTGCTAAACATTCAAAGGACTTCAATAAAGATAGGGGAATACAAAAGTCAAAACTGACTCCACCAAATACTACACAGATTGCAATCTGCTGGTTCACTCCAACAGTTTTTTCAACAGCTGCACCACTGCTGTCAGAGCTTTACCACTGCTGTCCCTGCTGCTTACTACTGCTACTCAGATTTCGCTGACCAAGGCCAATGGTTTCGCCGCTAACTGCGGCTTCTTCAAAGGTAATTCAAAGCACTCCACAAACAATGCAATATGGACCCAAATTAGTCCCCTGCACAAACAATGGTACCACTTGCGACAATATATGCCACTTTTTTCTCTTGAAACAAAACACTGAAACTATGGCTTATTCCTTCCAGAAAATGCAGGTACACTAACAGCTTTTACTACGTCCTCCGGTAACGAATTCCAGAGTTTAATTACGCATTGAGTGAAAAAATATTGTCTCTTATTAGTCTTAAATGGGTTACACTGTAGCTTCATTGCATGTCCCCTAGTCTGTCTTCTTTTTGATGGTGTAAAGAATCAATCTACATTTACCCGTTCCACTCTATTCATTAATATCTCCAGGAACAAGCAGGAATGTAGTCTTCACATATGGGGTATTGTCGGTACCGACGGAGCCTGCGCGGGAATGCTCCCCAGCATCCAATTAGAAAGCTTTTGGGAGCATCCCACAGCGTCTGCATGCTGCCTTCCCGCCTTTCCCAACTGCCTCTCTCCAGTTCTTCGTTTTCCGCGGAGCCAGCAGGTCGTCGTTCCTGTCACCGCAGAAAAGTTTTCCCTATTCTCCTTCTTTTTGTGGTCGCGTCTGCCTTCCCTCGACGCTATACCGGTACCGCTGTTTCTTTTTTTCTTTCTTTAAAAAAAAAATATATATATTTTTTTTTCCAAACTTTTCTTCCTCAGGTGCACGCGCCATTTTGGGCCTTAGGCCCAAAATTTCCCTCCTTATGGAAAAACCCGCTTCGGGTTTTAAGAAGTGTACCAGGTGTGGCGGTACCTTCTCCGTCACCGACACCCATGAGTGGTATCTTAAATGTTTAGGTCCTGACCACTCCATCTCGGAGTGTATGGCCTGTGCCATGATGTCCAAGAGGGGTCGACAAAACTGAGCTGCTAAGCTCAGCACCCTTTTTCCCTCCGATGCAGCCTCTGAGGCATCAACGTCATCCAGGGCTTCGTCTTCCTCCCATGGATCTCAGGTAACTAAACATAAGTCTGGCCAGTCCTCAAAGGGTTGATCTCCTTCCAAGCATCGAGATGCCCCTGGCGTTGCCCTTGAGGGTTCTGTACCGGCAAAATTGCCCTGGCGGGAGGCTTCTGCTTCCAAAGCATTATCGGGGCTCCAGGATGTTCTCGAGGCCTCGACCTCGGCAGAACTACTGGTGCCATGCTCTGGGGTACTGGCTGCTTTTTCCTGTACCGATACCCAGGCATTGGCAGCGTCGATAGACCAGAGGTTCCTGGCTAGTGAACGCAGTCTGGTGGCTCTCCTTGCGGCATAGACACCCTCGGAACCGCATCAGACATTTCAACCGGTACCGGTACCGACAGCATCGACATTGGTGTCTGCATTGCCGGTACCCAGTCATGCTATGCCTTCCAGTACCGATACACCGGTACCAATTCCCCCTGGTACCGACTTCGGTCGGTACGGGTATCGTGCTCTACAAGAGCACCCAGACAGAAGGTACTTTGACTTCTCGGAGGAGTCTGAGGATTCTGACGGCTCCGTCGGTACCGGAGTACTTCTCCCAGAGGAGCCTTCCTCTCCTAAACGCAGGATGTCGTTTCCAGAAGATATCTCTTTTCAGGACTTTATCAGGGAGATGGCTCGAGGTCTTTCCATTACTGTGGCTCCTGAAACAGAGCCCAGGGCAAAGGAGTTGGAGATTCTGCAATATCCCAAAAGCTCCTAAGGAGGCATCTACTTTGCCTATCCATGAGATCTTCCATGATCTCATGTTGATAATGTGGGAAACACCTCTTACCACCTCTCCTCACTCTCGTAGACTGGATACCATGTATCGAGTACCTTCGTGTCCTGGCTTCCAGAAAACTCAGCTTCCTCACCACTCTATTGTAGTGGAATCAGCTATGAGAAGGATCAGAAGTGCAAAGAGGCATGCCTCTAATCCTCCAGGACGTGAGTGTCGAACTTTGGATGCCTTTGGACGTTGTACTTTCCAGGCTTCCATGCTTTCTGCCAGGATCAGTTCCTATATTTTATATATGGGAATGTTCCTTAAGGAAGTCACAGGAGATTTAGAGGTTTTGAGCCCTCTTCCTGATAAGAGGCAGGATTTTCTCACACTGGTTAAACATGCCCAGGATGTTTCTAAGTTTGTCAGTCGTTTAGCTTTTGACTGTTTTGAGTGCATAAGCAGAACCTCTGCCATTGCCATAGGTGCATGTAGAATTGCCTGGCTCCAGGCATCCGATTTGGAGCTCTGGCTGCAGGACAAACTGGGCAATATTCCTTATACAGGTGAGAATCTATTTGGCAAGAATTGGCAAGAGAAAGCCAATGAATTGGATGCTGAGAACTCCACTTTGGATATATTGTCCAAAGCCACAGCTGATCCTGCAAGGAGGAAATCTCTCAAGAAACCATTCTTCTCCAAAAAGAAGAGGTTTTATCCTCCTTATTCTCAGCAGGGATGTTTGGCAGGTCAACAGAAAGAGTCAGCAACCACCTAAACAGCAGTCTCAGCCTCCACAAGGCCTTTGACTTCCATCTAGAGAACTTAGCCTTCCTGGCTCTGAATGGTCCCGAGCCTTCCACCATTCCAGGAAGGTTGTGTCACTTTTCCCCCAGGAGGAAGCAGATAACAGCAGAGCATTGGACTCTCTCCATTATAAAAGAGGGGTACAAGCTTCAGTTTCTGTGCATGCCCCCTCCCACAGTGGTAAGGCAGTTCAATTCTCAGACATCTCTCATCAATCTGTTAGATCAAGAGGTCACTATGCTTCTTGCCCAAGGGGCAATAGAAGAGGTACCCATTCCTCAACAGGGTCAGGGTTTTACTCCCCCTATTTCCTTATCCCAAAGAAAACAGGGGGACACAGACCTATCTTAGACCTCAGAGAATTGAACAAATTCCTGTTCAAAGAGAAATTCAAGATGATTTCTCTGGGAACTCTGCTGCCATACCTTCATAGTCAGGATTGGCTTTGTTCTCTAGATCTTAAGGATGCGTACACTCATGTTCTCATCCATCCAACTCACAAAAAGTTCCTTCAGTTCCTTTTTCAAGGAAAGCACTACCAATACAGGGTGCTTCCTTTTGGCCTGGCCTCAGCATCAAGGGTGTTTACGAAATGCATGGCTGTGGTAGCAGCATTTCTTCGTACTCTAGGAATATTTGTCTTCCCCTACTTACACGACTGGCTCATTGGAGCTTCATCAGAGTCAGAGGCCAGGATTTCTCTTTCTTGCACAATGCGTATTCTGCAGTATTTGAGTCTGGTCATAAACATCCCAAAATCCAGGCCTAACTCCCACTCAGTCTCTAGAGTTCATAGGAGCTTTGCTGGATGCCAGAAAAGTAAGGGCCTATCTTCCCCAGACCCGTTGCCTTCGCATGGTGCAGTTAGCTTCTCAAGCAGTGCAAAAGCCTTATCTCACTGCTTGAGAAATGTTATAGCTACTAGGCCACATGGCATCTACCGTGCATGTGGTTCCTTATGCTCGCCTCCACATGAGAGCAGCCCAGTGGACTTTATCTACTCAATGGACCCAGGCATCAGGGAGCCTGTCAGACAAAATAGCAAACACAAATCGCCTTATTTTGTCCCTCCAATGGTGGCAGTCCACTCAAAACCTGTTGGTGGGGTCCCCATTTCAACAACCTTTACCTCAGGCAACTCTCACACCAGATGCTTCACCAATGGGTTGGGGAGCTCATCTGCAAGACCTCTCCGCCCAAGGCTCTTGGACTCCACAGGAGACTCATCTACACATTTATTTATTTATTTATTTTATTTACGTTTCTTATATACCGCGCTATTAAGATAAGTGCGGTTTACAGCAAACAGAACAATAGTACAATGTAACAAAAACACATTGTGCTTACAATGAACAATGAAAAGGGGAATAACTTGGGTGAGAACTATTTACAGCACATTTTACAAAGTTACAGAATATTCACCATTGAGTAGGATTTGATGGCACAGGTTTAAGCAAAGGGAAGCGCTGATTATCTAATCTCCAGGAACAAGCAGGAATAAGTCTTCACATATGGGTACGTCGGTACCGACGGAGTCTGCGCGGGAACGCTTCTCAGCGTCCAATCAGAAAGCCTTTGGAAGCATCCCAACACGCCTGCGTGCTGCCTTCCCAACTGCCTCTCCTCAGTTTTTGTTTTTCCGCGGAGCCGGCAGGACGTCGTCCTGTCACCGCAGAAAATTCTTCTTTTATTTTTTAGTTTTCTTGTGGTCACGGCTGCCTTCCCCGACGCCACCGGTACCACCGGTGTTTCTTTTTTCTTTTCTTGTAAAATTTTTTCCTTTTTAAGGAATATATTTTTCTTCCTTAGTGTCTCACGGTTCTCAGGCCTTCTAGGCCTCTCCATTTTCCTTCATGGAACCGCCAGCCACTTTCCCCAAGAAATGTACAAACTGTGGTGGTACAACTTTATTTTTAGACTCTCACAATTGGTGTCTAACCTGCTTGGGTCCTGACCATTTTCCTCCGGAGCCCTCGGGCAATAGTATTGTGAGAAGAAGTTTTCAACATCGAGTTCCCCTCGACACGCGGTCCCCCTCCAACTTCAAGGCACCGACCATATCTTCTTCTACACAGGATCAGGTAACCCAAAAACAGTCTGTTAAGACTAGCCAGTCCTCGAGCGGCACTTCTCATGCACAGCATAGAGATGCCTATGGCCTTGTCCTCGAGAATCCACTGCACCATTCAGGATCTTCTATTCCTATATACTTGAATAGATCCCTCGGTGCCAACGCTAGTTCTTCATCAGATCTAGCCTATCCAAGGGAAGTTCCCTCTGGGGATCCTTCTTTCCAGACTTTCCTCCTGGATATGGCAAAATCACTTGACATTCCTATTCCTGGACAAGATCCTACACAAGGATCTTTGTTAGTGATATAGCGGAAGGGCTGTCGGGTAAGGTTTGCCTCTTTGCAGATGATACCAAAATCTGCAATAAAGTAGACACCCAGGAAGGTGTAGATAACATGAGGAGGGATCTAGCTAAGCTTGAAGAATGGTCTAGAATTTGGCAGCTGGGATTTAATGTTAAAAAATGTACGGTCATGCATTTGGGCTGCAGCAATCCAAGGGAGCAATACAGCATAGGAGGTGAAGTACTTTTGTCCACTAAAGAAGAGTGGGACCTAGGCGTAGTTGTGTCCGATGATCTTAAAGTAGCTAAACAGGTAAAAAAGGCGACGGCAAAAGCTAGAAGGATGCTTGGGTGCATACGGAGAGGAATGGCTAGCAGAAAAAAGGAGGTGATAATGCCTCTGTATAAGTCTTTGGTGCGACCTCATTTGGAATATGGTGTGCAATTCTGGAGACCGCACCTTCAAAAGGATGTGAACAGGATGGAGTCGGTACAGAGGGTTGCTACTAAGATGATTAGTGGTCTTCATTATAAAGCATATGAGGACAGACTTAAGGATCTTAATATGTACACCTTAGAGGAAAGGCGGGATAGAGGTGATATGATTGAGATGTTTAAATACCTCCATGGCATAAATGTTCAGGGAGAGAGCCTCTTTCAATTGAAAGCAAGTTCTGCGACGAGGGGACATGGGATGAGGGTGAAGGGAGATAGATTCAGGAGTGATATGCGGAAATATTTCTTTACGGAAAGAGTAGTGGATCCGTGGAATAGTCTCCCAGTGGAGGTGGTAGAGATGAGGACAGTAACTGAATTCAAAAAAGCATGGGACCAACACAGAGGATCTCTAAAGGTAAAAAGTGGACTGTTGTAGTTGTTGTTATGGAAGGACAGACTAGATGGGCCTTGTGGTCTTTTTCTGTCATCATGTTTCTATGTTTCTAAGGGAATACAGAATTACCTCTCTGTTCCTTGCAAAGCAAAGGAGAATATAATGTTTCCTTTGCATCATTCTTTGCAGGATCTCCGTCTACGAATGTGGGAAGCTCCTTTAAAGGTACCCCCACCTTCCAGAGCAACTGATCTCCTATATCAGGTGCCCCCCTCTCCAGGGTTTCAAAGGACTCAACTTCCTCATCATTCCATTGTGGTAGAATCAGCAATGAGGCGAGTGAAGAGTAATAAAAAGCACTCTTCTTGTCCACCAGGTCGTGAGTCTAAGACACTAGATGCCTTTGGACATCAAGCCTTCCAGACATCCATGCTTTCAGCAAGAATTCTCTCATATATTTTTTATATGAGTCTATCTCTTGAGGAGGTCACAAGGAAATTACATCTTTTGACTCCTTTTCTTCAAGAGCCCAGGAGTAAAGACTATTCCTCACTGGTTAGTCATACTCAAAATATCTCTAGGTTTCTTACTCGTGCTACCCTAGACTCCTTTGAGTCTGTTAGCAGGACTTCTGCTCTAGCTATAGGGGCACGACGTAGAGCCTGGCTTCAAGCTTCAGACTTGGACAAATGGGCACAAGAAAGACTGGGAAATACTCCTAGCACCAGAGAAAATCTCTTCAACAAGGAGTCTTTACTCCAGGTTACTCAGTTATCCACTGACTTTCCTTTTTCCAGAGGCTGGTCTACGCCTTCTTCTTTCCCAGTAGGTAGGAAATGTCCTACCAAACTTTCTTCCCCTAGGGGGAGAAGGTTTTACCCATCATCTGCCCATCATACAGATGTTCCCAAACAGGGGAAACATCGCCCTGGTCTGAAGAATCCACAACCTCAACAGGGTCAACAAACCCAGCAGTCGCAGGGTTTCAAATAGATCATTGTCCCTCTTGGTTGGTGGTTAGGGTGGCAGTCTGCTTCCTTCACTGGCAGTATCTGCACTAAATTTATCCTAACCTACCTAGATCTCTCTTCATGAGACATCTTTTTTCTAAGAGTCTTTATGATGATCATGCCCATACTTAACAGTTTCCTCTTCCTCTTGAAGGAAACAGAGGTAACAACTATCAATAGACAGTTGTTTCCCTCTACTGGCATGTATCATCTTACCTGTCAGAGACTTCCTCCATAGTCGGTCTCTTGCAACTCTGTCTTACCTCCCTCTTACTACAACATTTGGTTTGTAAGAGTGGCCCTTTTACACTGGTAAGCCCCTATGGTCCTCTACCTGTTCTACCGGGGGATTCTCCCTTCTGGAGTTGTCTCTCCCCCCCCCCCCCTTGTTACCTTAGGGCAGCTCTCCTACCATGTCTGTTCTTTTTCCCAATCTAAAAAAGGAAGAGGGAAAATAAATTTTCCACGCTGCCCTGGTAGTTGCTGCAGATACAGCAATTCCTAGTGGTTAACCACTGGTTTTGTTCACTACACAACCAGGGATTCCCCTCCACTAGCAATCCTCCAAGCCTCAGTGCTAAGTCCCAAGCTGGTTATCAACCTCGTTTGGGAAACCCTATTATCACAGTCTGGTTGGTTAACTTCTATTCTTCGCCCCCTTGTCCTTGGCAGAATAGCTGGTTACCTGCTGGATTTCCACAGCCAGTTTTTTCTTCTAACCAACCTGCAGCATGCTCTCTGCATCTCTACAGAGTAGCTTTACACTATGGGCCCTTGCTAGAGAGCATCAGTATCTTGCCTAGCAGATAACCCCAGATGGTTAGGAGGGGTTCCCCCAGTCATGTTCCATGTCTGGCAGCTATTCCCTACCCTTACCATCTCATCTTAAATCTCTTTTGAGGTATAAGCCTCAGGCCTTTCATTATGTGAAAACCTAAAGGAGGGCCAATTCCCTGGCTTGGCCCATATCTCCTTGGGTCTTCTCGTCAGAGATAATTTTCTTCAATGGCAGCTAGAGGACGCCTAATACCCGTCTTGCCCTCATAAGCGGTCACTAGGGTATCTTCCTCCAGGGGCGTCCTCTATCCATTCTCCATACTGCAATTCTGGAGAAATCTGGACTTCCTGTCTGCAGACTGAAGTTATCCTCTGCAATTTTCACGTAGGCTATCCTGGTTATTCAAGAGCTCAAATTCTGCAAAAAATTCAGACTACTTCTTGTCAAGGAGACCTTTCCTCTGACTCTCCCAGTCATAACCAGGAAAAGAGGATTCTCTATGTATCTATTCAAGCAGGTATCAACCTTCTTGCTGTCAGATGAATCTTCCTCTCTCCCTATATCCCTAGGGGGGGATGAGGTTCTATGGACATCTCTCCATCCACATACCTGGAGACATGTGTCTATATGCCTACATATTCATATAGTTATATATAGATATATATAGATACATATATACTTATCTATATATGTGTGTCTTCTGCCCATCCATATCTCTTTATAGATATATGCATATATACCCTATATGTGTATATATGTGTATATATATATATACATATATATTTATAGATATAGTGAGATATATTTTTAGATAGATCTGTATCCATCTACTTATCTATCTGTCTGTTAGGTTCAGATATCCTTACATTCCTATATGATCCTGACAGATGGGCACTACCCCTATCAATGCTGTGCAAGCATACTTAGGGGGCTACACCTATAACCACTTCCTGTGGTAATTAACAAACTTTTTCCTTACCATAACCTTTTAAGGTTAGGTACTCCTGAAGCTCTCCATGTACCTTTTTTCTTTCCTAATTGACCCCATTTAGGAAAGACATTGCGGAGCTTGTTACTCTAAAGCTTAGCGCTCCTGAGTCTGTCCTTACTTTCTTATCAGATACAAGGGTCTCCATACCCTTTCTCCCCTACATGGACTGATTCCAACCCCAGTCCAGTTGGGTCAGACTCATTTCTTCTTTTGGTCCAAGGCTTGTACTGTTTTTGGACCAAAACAGCTTAAGCTTTCTTTCATAGTACCTTCTGCGTCTCTGCTGAAGCTCTACCTCTTATACTACCCCAGTTTTTCCCCTGGGGCTATTTCTCACACTGAAGGGTTCTGACCTTCACTTGTTTTTGTTCTACTTTATTACCTCTACTTCTCAGTGAGGTACCCCTTGAGCACATTCCCTGGCTCTTCTAACCGATCCATATGTAGCTCAGTGGACTTGTGCAATGCCAACAAGGGAGGCCCAGATTACAATATTATACTACTAAATGCCCTCTATACAGGGTCTTCCCCTTTTGAAGCCCTGTTCTAGCCAGCTGTTCCACAGCTCCTTTTCTGTATTCAACTCAAGGCTAGGAACTCACTGGCCATTTCTGCCCCGGACCCTCAGTCCCTCGCCACCTTTTTCTCTGATAAGGTACTGACCTTACGCTCCTCTTTCTCCCCCCCCCCCTCTTCCCCCCCCTTTCCTCTACTTCGACCCCTCTTCCCTTGAACTCTCCATCTGCCCCCTCATCACCTACTTCTGTCTCTAGTAACCTTATCTTCACTCATACCTGGGCATCTTTCCGTCCTGTCCTCTCAGCGGAAGTACTAATGTTCTTATCTAATTCTAGGAAAACTACTTGTATCCTAGACCCCATCCCCTCTCGATGGCTCTCTGAACCCGCTTTACAACTAGTCCCGGTCATTACTACCATCATTAACTCCAGCTTTTCTTCTGGCCACTTTCCAACGTCTTGGAAATCTGCTATTCTACACCCTTTACTGAAACAGCCTTCTCTAGACCCATCTGTCCTCTCTCACTGGCGCCCAGTATCCAACCTACCATTTCTTGCTAAGCTCCTAGAACGCTGCGCTTTTGACCAATTGAGTTCTCACGTTGAATCCACCAATTCACTCCACCCACGTCAGGCTGGTTTCCGCCGAGGGCACAGCACCGAAACCGTTCTTCTTGCACTACTAAATGAATTACACGTCACTCACGATCGTGGTAATATCACTCTTCTTGTCTCACTGGATCTGTCCGCTGCATTTGATTTGATTGACCATCGTTCACTCCTGTCCCGACTTTCCGACATTGGTCTCCGAGGTACTGTTTGGCATTGGTTTCGCTCCTTCCTTTCCTCCCGCTCCTTTTCTGTGCATGTTAATGGTCAGGCCTCTCCCGTCCTTCCCCTCACTTGTGGTGTCCCGCAAGGCTCTGTAATCTCCCCTCTACTGTTCAATATTTTCCTTGCTCCGTTGCCCCTGATTATCCAACAATATCCGGTCTCATCTTACTTTTATGCGGATGACTTTGTTCTCCTGTTTCATACCTCACCCTTATTCCCTGATATTTCTCAGTTGAATCTCTGCCTTTCTCACATTGCTTCTTGGTTATCAGAAAATTTTCTTCACCTCAATCCAGCAAAGTCCTCCGCAATGTGGGTCTCCCTGAGTGGCTCATGTCCCACTCTTGCTCCCTCCATTGGATCAACCAGCATCCCCCTCACATCCTCGTTTCGCTACTTGGGCGTTCTTTTGGATCCTTCTCTGACCTTTCATGAGCACATCTCCATGATCTCCCACCGCTCCTTTGCTGCTTTACGGCAAATTAGGGCCGTCCGATCCGTATTACCCACCAGTTCCCTAGTCACCCTTGTCATTGCTCTCGTCATTAGCAGATTGGATTATTGCAATGTTTATTTAGCCAACCTCCCCAAATATTGCCTTCAAAGGCTACAACGCATCCAGAACGCTGCAGCTCGCCTCATCACCTTTTCTAGAAGATTCGACCACATTACCCTTATCCTCCTTCATTTGCGTTGGCTTCCCCTTCATTACCGCTTCCACTATAAATTTCTGATTCTACTTCATCGAGCCATTTACACCAGTACCCCCCTCTATTTGGCAGATTGCATTTCCCTTTACTCTCCCCATCGACAACTCCGCTCCATCCATACCAACCGTCTATCCCTTCCCTTGCCTTCCCAAGCCCGTCTGGAACAGACACGGCACTCTGCTTGGTTCTTCCTCGGACCATTATTATGGAATACACTGCCTACTTCTCTTCGGCTAGAATCATCTTACCCCCAGTTCAAGTCACTGCTTAAGACTTATTTATTCCAGAAAGCCTTTGACCTCCCCCCTGAAGCCACCCCCCCCCCCCCGACTGTCCTTTGTTTTCGTCTGAAATCCCATGAATTGTCTGTCTTCCTGTCTGTCCCTATGGTTTATTATGAGTTGGTATTAATGTATGATTTGCCCTTTTCTGCACCCTCTTTCCTATCTATTTTTTGGCGTTCTATTTCCTGGTTTGCAGTGTTTAATCAGTCTTTATTGTACACCGCTTAATGCTTTTGCCGTAGCGGTATATCAAATATGAAATAAAGATAAAGATAAAGAACTCCTACCCTCCATCCCCAGGATGCCTGAGGTCCTGAGGAATAGCATGGTTCGTTCTAGACTTGCAACATGCTAGGACTCCCTCTGGGCATCTGAGCTTGGGAGTCCTCATATGTGAAGACTCATTCCTGCTTGTTCCTGGAGATAGCACAGTTACTTACCTGTAACAGGTGATCTCTGGGAACAGCAGGAATAAGTCTTCACAACCCACCCACCTCCCCTAGGAGTTGCTTTTTCTCTATCTCTATCTTTCCCTTCCTTGCTCTCTCTCTCTCTCTTTGTCTCAGCTTTCAAACTTAACTGAGGAGAGGCAGTTGGGAAGGCGGGAAGGCAGCACGCAGTTGTGTTGGGATGCTTCCAAAGGCTTTCTGATTGAACGCTGGGAAGCGTTCCCGCGCAGACTCCGTCGGTACCGACGTACCCATATGTGAAGACTCATTCCTGCTGTTCCCAGAGATCACCTGTTACAGGTAAGTAACTGTGCTTTCTCTCGTTGGCTTAAAGTATTGGGGCAGATATGGAAGGGGGTCGGGGGGGGGGCCTATTACATGTTTCCCTGGGTTGCCTTCTGGATAGTGTTTTTGGAAAAGGTGGTATTTTATCGCTTTTCTGAATAGGGTAAGGCTTGTAATAGCTCGAATTTCGGAGGGGAGGGCATGCCAGACTGTGGGTGCATAAACCGAAAAGGCCCTATTGGCGGTTACTTTTAGGCTTTTTGTCATTATCTTAGGGATTTCTAATGCATTCCGCATTGCAGATCTTCTGTTCCTGTTGTCAGGCATGATGTTGATTAATTTACTGATGGGTGAGGGGGCTGGTTCCTCAGTGCTTTGAATGTCATGACAAGTGCCTTGTAGTGGATTCAAGCTTGTAGGGGTAGCCAGTGGAGCTCCTTCATCACAGGCGTAATGTGTTCTGACCTTGACACACCTACAAGTACTCTAGCGGCCGAGTTCATGGCAAGTAGGAGTGGATTTAGAGTTGACTGAGGAAGCCCATGGAGGATGATGTTGGCGAAGTCCAAGTGTGGGATGACTAGGGCTTGAAATATAGTCCAGTAGTCAGTGAAGTCCAGGAGTGGTCAAAGAAGGCGTAATGTTCCAATCTTATGATATACAGCTTTTGCGACGTTTTTCACATGTGTTATGTCAAGTCGCTGATCTAGTGTGATGCCCAGATAGCGAATTGTGGTTTTAGTTTTGAGCTCGGTATTTTCGACTTGTAGTGCTGGAGGTGGGGTGAACTTCTGATTTCTCGTGATGAAGACAACATCAGTTTTACTGTGATTAATTCGTAGGTTTTGAGTGAGAAGCCAGTCTGCCACTACTTCAAAGCATCTTGTAATGGGTGAAAAGTCAGGTCGGTCAGTCCTGAATGGGATGTATAGCAGGATGTCATCTGCTTAGGCAAGGCAATGCACGTTTAAGGAACGGATCAGGGTGCAGATGGGCTTCATGTAAATGTTAAACAACAATGCTGATAAGGATGATCCCTGGGGTACCCCCTGTTTCTGAAGGAAAGGCTCTGAAGTCAAGGTACCTGTCTTAACTTGTTGCCATCTGTTAATCAGGTAAGATTTGCACCATTGTAGAGCGGTGCCTTGTATCCCTTTATCTTGGAGCCGTTGTAGCAGAATCTCATGGTTCACTGAGTCAAATGCGGCTGCAATGTCCATGAAGATGAGAACGAATCCCTGGTGTATATTGTCAAGTCCTGTTATTAAGTCATTGAAGAGGGTCGTTAGGATGGTGTCCACGCCATGTGCTTCCCTGAATCCATGTTGAGATTGGTCGAGGGGTGCTTCAGCGTCGACATGCTGTTGGATCTGACGCTGAACAGTCTTTTCGAAGATCTTGGCAAGTAGGGGGATACTGGAGATTGGTCTGTAGGATTCGACTTTGGATGGGTCGAGTTTACTGTTTTTTAGCAAAGGTCTGATTGATGTGTGTTTGAGATTCTGAGGGAAGGATCCTGTTGATAATGATTGGTTTAGTATTTTGTACAGAGTGTAGCTTAGGTCACATCGTAGCTCTTTTATCCAACTGGCTGGACAGGGATTGTTAGGTGCCGTGGTGAGGTTGATCGCGGCAATAGTGTCCTCGATTTCTTTGGTGGATATTTCACAAAATTTGAGAAATGGTGTTGGCTATGGCACAGTGTGCATGTTGGTGATGTTGGAGGAGGTTGAGTTAATATTGGTCTGGATCATCTTTGATTGTAGGTAGTCAGAGTAGTCCTGTGGTTGGGGCATATGTGGATGTGCTAGAGCTGAGTCACCTGTTAAAGATTTTACAATATTGAACAGATCATGTGATTTATTTAAAGATCGTTTTAGAATATCTGTGTGGTGCTGCTTCCTCTTTTCCATTATTTTCTCTCTATGTATTAACAGATGGGAGTTGTATGCGCAGTATGCTTCAGCAGATCGGGTTCTGCGCCACTCTCTCTCTAGTTTGCGTAGATGAAGGAGTGATGTTCGTAGATCTTTGGAGTACCATGGTGCATGTTCGCGTCTCCTTGACTCCTTGTTGACAGGGGGGAGGTGAGCTACGGCACTGAGGCTGCTGTTCCAGTTGGCTACCATCTCATCTAGGTCAAGGGTTGTGTCAGTGAGGAGAGGGAGTAGCTTTTCCAGGATTTCATCCTTGATGAAGGAGCGAAAGTGTGTTGTTGGAGTTCTAGCGGAAGGGGCATGAATTTTGCTGCTGTTCATGCGGCAGCGGGTGGCAGGTATGTAAATTCTGAGCAGGTTGTGGTCAGACCAGGGTAATGGAGTTATAGATATCGGTAGGTGCTGGATGGTGTCAACCTCGGACTGAGGGGCAAAAATCAAGTCTAGGGTACTCCCCTTCGTGTGTGTGGGAGAGTCAATGAGTTGTCTGCCCAAGAGTTTTGGATACCTGGAAGATACACTGCCAGGAGATCAATCAATCTCTTAGAGCTCAGAGCAATCTTCCTTGCTCTTCGAGTGTTCCACACCCTGCTCCAGCTACAAGACAGTCCTCATTCAGACGGAAAATCAAGTCGCCATGTTCTACGTGAACAAGCAGGGAAGAACAGGCTCTCTGTCACTTTGCAACGAAGCTTTGCGACTATGGGCCCTCGCCAGAGAGCATCAGATTCATCTCCTGGCAGTGTATCTTCCAGGCATCCAAAATTCTTGGGCAGACAGACTCAGTCGAGTTCTGCTTCCACACGAATGGTCTGTACATGCAGACCAGGTGGCCTAGATTTTTCAAATTTGGAGAACCCTGGACATAGATCTCTTTGCAAGTCCATTGAATGCCAAACTTCCCTGGTTCTGTTCCAGAATTCCGGCTCAGGGCTCTCAGGCCAGGGATGCTTTCCTCCTTCATTGGGATCAAGACTTCCTTTATGCCTTTCCTCCCATTCTCCTAATTCCCAAGACCCTGTTCAAGCTTCAGAGAGATAGAGGCTGTATGATTCTCATAGCTCCACATTGGCCATGGCAAGTGTGGTACCCTCTGCTTCTACATCTCTCTCAAGCTCCCTCTCTGGAGTTAGGGTCCGCTCCAGATCTCCTATCTCAGGAGGACGGAATGTTATGGCATCCCAATCCCCATTCTCTGCATCTCAGGGCTTGGTTGCTGAAGGCCTAGATCTTCATGATCTTAACCTTTCTCAGCAAGTAAAGGATATCCTTTATGCTTCCAGAAAACCTTCCACAAGACGCTCTTATGCTTTCAAGTTGAAAAGGTTTACCTTATGTTGCTTGCAGAAGGGTCTTAGCCCTCTTGCGATACCTCTGGAATCATTACTAGAGTATCTCCTTCATTTATCCAATGCAGGACTTAAGACTAACTCAGTAAGAGTCCATTTGAGTGCTATTGCAGCTGCTTTCAAGCCTTTAAATGGACAACCTATTTCCTCCCATCCTCTTATAGCAAGATTTATGAGAGGCCTTCTGCTAACTAAGCCTCCCATTAAGCCAGCACCAGTGGCATGGGACTTAAACCTGGTTCTTGGCCAGCTCATGAAGCCACCTTTCAAACCTTTAGCTACTACCTCATTGAAATTCCTTTCCTGGAAGATTATCTTTCTCATTGCAATCACATCAGCACGTCGCACAGTGAATTGCAGGCACTAGTGGCTGATCCACCTTATACAAGGTTCCATCATGACAAGGACTCATCCACACTTTATGCCAAAGGTGGTCTTGCCTTTTCATCTGAACCAAGCGGTCTACCTGCCTGTGTTTTTTCCAAGGCCTCATGCATCAAATGCAGAAAGGAATCTTCATACTTTGGACTGTAAAAGAGCTTTAGCCTTTTACTTACAAAGAACACAGCAACATAGAAAGTCCTCTCAACTCTTTGTTGCTTTTCATCCTTCTCATTTGGGACTTCCAGTCTCCAAGAGAACACTGTCCAACTGGATTGCACAGTGTATTTCGTTTGCCTATCAGAGCAAGAATCTTCCTCTGGAGGGCCATGTCACAGCTCACACTGTGAGAGCCATGGCAGCTTCAATGGCTCATCTGCACTCTGTGTCTATTGACGACATTTGTCGAGCAGCCACTTGGGCCTCAGTTCATACCTTAACAGCACATTACTGCTTGGACAATTACTCCCGCCAGGATGCCTTGTTTGGTCAGGCTGTTCTCCAACACCTGTTCCATACCTAATCAACTCCTACCCACCATCCCTGGTAGGATGCCGGAGATCCATGGGGGGAAGTGGAGCCCTTTCACAGGGACACACAACTTCTGGGGTTCTCTCCCTGGCATCTAAAGCTAGGGAGTCCCCGTATGTGAAGACTACATTCCTGCTTGTTCCTTGAGATAGCATAGTTACTCACCTGTAACAGGTGATCTCCGGAAACAGCAGGAGTTTAGTCTTCACAACCCACCCACCTCCCCTAGGAGTTGTATCTCTCTATCTCTTTCTCTTTCCCTCTCTCTCTCTCTCTTTCCCTCTCTCTCTCTCTCTTTGTCTCAGCTTTAAACTCAACTGGAGAGAGGCAGTTGGGAAAGGCGGAAAGGCAGCATGCAGGTGCTGTAGGATGCTCCCAAAAGCTTTCTAATTGGACGCTGGGGAGCGTTCCCGCGCAGACTCAGTCGGTACCGACGATACCCCATATGTGAAGACTAAATTCCTGCTGTTCCCGGAGATCACCTGTTACAGGTGAGTAACTATGCTTTATAGACCTCTATCATATCTCCCCTCAGCCGTCTCTCTTCCAGGTTGAAAAGCTCCCCTAACCTTTTAAGCCTCTAATCATAGGGTATCCTTCTATCCCCTTTACCATTTTGGTGGCTCTTCTCTATACCTTTTCTAATTCTTTTTAAGATACGGCGACCAGAATTGCACACAATATTCAAGGTGCGGTCGCACCATGGAACGATACAGAGGCATTATAATATCTCTTTGTTTTATTCTCCATTCTTTTCCTTATGATTCCTAGCATTCTATTTTGCCGCCTTGGCCGCTGCTACGCACTGAACAGAGGATTTCAATGTGTTGTCCACGATGATGCCTAAATCTTTTTCCTGGGTGGTGGTTCCTAATGTAGAATCTTGCATTGTGTTTGGTTTGTTCTTTCCTACGTGCATAAGTTTGCACTTGTCCACATTAAATTTCATCTGCCATTTGAACGTCCAGTCTTCCAATTTATCAAGGTCCTCTGGCAATTTTTCTCAATCTTCTTGGGTTTTAACAACTTTGAATAATTTTGTGTCATCTGCAAATTTGACTACCTCGCTTGTTCCCATTTCCAGGTCATTTACGAATATGTTAAAAAGCAGCGGACCCAGCACAGAACTCTTGGGGTACTTCACTATTCACCTGTCTCCATTGGGAAAATTGGCCATTCAGCCCTACCTTCTGCTTTCTATCTTTTTATCAGTTCCTGATCCACAGTAGTACACTGCCTCCTATCCCATGACTTTTTAACTTCGCCAAGAGTCTCTCTGAGGGACCTTGTCAAAGGCTTTCTGAAAATCCAGATAGACTATATCGACCGGCTCACTTTTGTCTACCTGTTTATTCACACCTTCAAAAAATTATAACAGATTAGTAAGACAAGATCTTCCTTGGCTAAAGTCATGTTGGCTTTCTCCCATTAAACTGTGACTATCTACATGTTCAGTAATTTTGTTCTTTATAATGGTTTCTAGCATTTTCCCTGGTACTGATGTCAGGCTCATAGGGCTGTCTTCCTGGATTACCCTGTAGCCTTTTTTAAAAATTGGTGTTACATTATATTCCTTATCATTTCTCCGGGCCAGTCCAGGGTAAGGTAGGGTTGTCAATCCCCTATAGCAACTGAGGACTGAATGCTTCAAGTTTTCCTGAGAGGTGAAGCCACTCCCCCTTAGGGCTAACCATCAGTCTTTTCAGTCCTCAGCAGCTGAAGGACGTGATCCTGGCTGGCTCCCTCATTCAGATGCTTCAGGCTTAGGATTTTATTTTAAATATTTTATTTCTTTTTGTTTTCTTTGGGAACTATCCACACTGGTGCACAGTAAGGGACCCTAGCAGGGTTCCTGCCAGTGGTGGTTGTAGCCAACCAATTTTAAACGGCACTCCGAGGCTCGGAGCTGAAGAGGCAGAGCCTGTCTCACTTTCAGCTCCGTTTACTAAATCAGAGAGCAGTGCGGTACTGGGAGCCCCAGATACTTTCCTGCTGCCTCCGGAGCTCAGCTTACCTCCCCACTGGCAGTGGGTGTCAGGAGCTGAAGGAGAAGGAGCCTTTGTTATTCAGGTTGGTCATAGTTTTGGTTAGTGTTTTGTGTGTGCTGGCGGCCATTTTCTTTGCGTTTACTCGACATTTCTTTTTCCTACGGCAGGTTCTCTGGAGCCGGTTTGAAGGGGTTTTTTCTTCCTTCGTTTTTAGGGTTGCTGTTTGACGTCGGTTTGCTCCGTTTCGGGTAGGGCCTCTCCAGCATGGCTTCTACCTCAGAGGCAGGCCTTTCCAACGGGTTCCTTTTTTGGCGGGAACGTCTACCCGGGCTATCACTGCTCCTATAGCCTGCTGGCACAGTCAGTTCCATAGTGATCAGTAGGTCACCGATTTACACCGCGCCCAGGGGATAACAGCTTTAATATTCTTGGCTCCTCAGGATGAGTTCGCTGCGATAACTGCTTCCGCAGTATAAACGGCGGGTTTAGAGGAAGGAAGCTCCTTCCACCGTCTTGACTGACATATCGCAGGACTCGGGGGCAAATTTTTTTCTCTATGGCTTGAATTTTTGGCCCTTCCTCAGGTGGTGCAAGCCACTACATGTTCAAAGACTAATCCTTTGGGCCTGCAGCTGCGCCAGTTCTCTCGGCCTCGGCCTGGCCTGGCCAGACTTCTCCGATGGGAGCCCCTCGGACGATGGCTCCAGAATGGTTTCACTACAGCTCACCTTTAGTCAGCCTATTTACTGACACAGACAGGTGCGAACTGGCGTTGGGGACTGCTGTCGACCTCCGCTTGGTTCGGGTCTGTTGTTAGGTGCTCCTCGAGCCTTTCTTTACCCACCCGTTAGCGATAGCCTGAGGGTGGTGCAAACGACAAAGCAGTGTTTCCTTTAACTGTTTTACGTGTGGCACTAATATCGGGGGTGGACGAACAGGTGGTCCTTTTTCATAGTGTCACAATCTTTCTGCCTTCTCGCTAATTTCGCATGGTGACAGAGGCTCAGTGTTAAACAATTTCTGTTTCTGTAATGCACTACATCACATATTACCTACCTTTCCCTTTTTCAGGCATGCTGGCTTGAGTAATTAAAGGAGTCTGGGAGGTTTGCTGGTCTTGTCCGAGTTCAGAGGACGTACATTAATTTAGTGCTTGCCTTCCTTAGTTTCAGTATTATGGAATGCTTTTGTCAGTAGCTAGGTAAAGGTCACACGATGCTTTCCGTTAATCTCAATTTCTTCCTGCTCTAGTTTGGCCGTAGGCCCTTCTTCGTGCCCTGCGCTTTTATTCAGGCCTGCCTCTTTTATTCTGCAGCTGCCCTCTTTCTTACTATTTTCCCACTCCATTTGGTAGGTGTGATTTAGTTTTTTGCCTGTGTTTCAGTTTCTACTGGAAGTCCTTGCGTATCTTTATAGGCTAGGCTCTTTCAACTTATGTTATTTTTCAGACTTTTTGCATTAGACCTACGGCTAACTCCTGAGTTCGCTCTAAGCTTTGACACCGTACGCAGACCTTAACCTGTAGGACCCATCTTGGGGATGTGTCTCTGTTTCAACGCCCATTGCTTTCGCAATGTCTGGTATGATCATATTAAAGAGCTCTTACCTGTTTCACCATCTTCCTCTCTGCTACTCTGTGACCCCATTAGCCACGGGAAGTGGTGTAGATAACGGTTTCCCCAAGTGGCACTATTATTATATGTGTTGCTCTGCAGGAAGACTGGAAACTTGCAGTTCTCCCCTTTTTACACAGAAGAAATGCTATGGGCCTCGGTTCAGCCTTAATAACTTAATGTTTGGAAGTGTGTTTGCAAATGATATGTTCTTATAGGATTATTCTGGCTTGGTGGTGTCGCTATGATAGTTGGATTCTTATTTCAAAATCTCAGTATAGGGAGACTTCGAGGGCAGAATCACCTAACGGCTAGCTTAAGGCTCGATGTTCTCCTTGGGTTCCTAAGGCCTTTCTAATTCGGCCGGAGCATCACAGTTGGGCTCCGTTTATGGCTCCTTTTCAGTTTTCATCTTTTTCTGATTGGCCTGACTACAACGTTCCGCTCCGTACTACCCACCTATCAGTTCTCTCTGACAGGCTATGGCGCTGCCCGTGACGTCAGTTACCCTCTGCTGGTAGTAGAGGAGGCACTCTTACGGGGACAGGGCAGAGGCATAGGAGAGGAAAAGGCCGAGAGCGATTCTGGCTGGGAAGATTTCAGCAAAAAGGCTGTGTGCATCGCCAGAATAAACTCTGGCGGGGAAAAAAAAAAAAATACCCTCTGGTCCAGGTGATTTGCTTCTCTTTAGTTTATCAAATACTTGTAATGTATCTTCCCGGTTTATCAATATTTCTTTCCGTTCTTCCGATGTATCACCTTTAAATACCATTTCAGTCATGGGTAACTTCCCTACATCATCTTCAGTAAAGACTGAAGCAAAGAATTCATTCAGTCTCTCCACTATGGCCTTGTCCATTCTTAGTACCCCTTTAATCAGTGGTCCAACTGACTCTCTCTCAGGTTTTTTTTTTTTTTGCTACAAATGTACTTGAAAAAGTCTTTATTATACGTTTTTGCTTCCACAACAAACTTCTTCTCAAATTCTCTCTTTGCCTGCCTTATCAATGCCTTGTATCTAACTTGTCAGTGCTTATGTTGTTTCCAGTTTTCGTCATTTGGCTCCTTTTTCCGTTTCCTGAATGATGGTTTTTTGGCTACAACAGCCTCTTACCTCACCTTTAAACCATGCTGGCATTTTTCTGGACTTCCTTCCACCTTTCTTAGTGTGGAATACAGCTGGTCTGGGCTTCCAAGATATTTTTAAACACCCATGCCTAATGTAAATCTTTAACCTTTGCAGCTGCTCCTTTTAGTTTTTTCTTAATTATTTTCATCATTTTATCGTAGTCTCCCTTTTGAAAGTTAAAAGGCAGTACTGTGGATTTCCTTGCCGTCCTTCCTCCATTTACAAAATCAAACATGATCATGCTATGATCACTTTTGCCAAGTGGCCTCAACACCCTTATCTTTTGCACCAGATCTTGTGTACCACTAAGAACTAGGTCCAAAAGGGCTTCCCCTCTGGTTGGTTCATGAACCAGCTGCCTCAAGAAGCAGTCATTTATTTCACCTAGAAACTTTATCTCCCTAGCATGTCCTGATTGTGACACTGACCCAGTCGATACTGGGGTAATTGAAATCATCCATTATTATTACTGTGCTTTAACTTTTGTTAGCTTCCCTGATTTCTTTGAGCATTTCATTATCCATTTGTTCATTCTGGCCAGTCAGTTGGTAGTACACCCCCACTGCCATCGCCTTCCCCTTTTTGCATGTAATTTCAGTCCATAGAGATTCTACTGTGTTTTTGTTTCCTGCAACACTTTAATTCTGTGTAACTCAATGCCCTCTCTAACAAAGAACACAACCCCTTCACAAATTTGATGTACTGTATCATTGCAATATAATTTGTACCCAGGTATCAGTGTCCCACTGATTGTCCTCCTCCCACCATGTCTCTGGGATATCAATCATATCTAACCTCTCATTTAGTGCTATATATTCTAACCCTCCCATCTTATTTTTTAGACTTCTAGCATTTACATACAAGCATTTTAGAGGTCATATTTTATTCATATTAATCTGGTAATTGGTATTCAGGGCAAGCTCTGTTTGCTCTATACTTAAGGGCATTTGGGTTACTTTTGACTTTATTGGAACCTCTCTATTATGCCCTAACTTCAATCTTTTCTAGTATCATCACAGATACATCATTCTGAGCCATGCAATCTTGGGCAGACTGTCAGCTTTCCCCTATTATCTAGTTTAAAAGCTATCTTCTTTTTAAATGTTAATGCCAGCAGCCTGGTTCCATCCTGGTTAACGTGGAGACCATCCCTTCAGAAAAGTCCCTCCTTTCCCCAGAATGTTCCCCAGTTTCTAACAAATCCAAAACCATCTTCTTTGCACCATCGTCTCATCAGCGCATTGAGACTCCAGAGCTCTGCCTGCCTTTAGGGTCCTGTGTGTGGAATGGGAATCATTTCTGAAAATGCTACCCTGGAAGTTCTGGATTTCAACTTCTACCTAAAAGCCTAAATTTAGCCTCCAGAACCTACCTCCCACACTTTCCTATGTCATTGATAACAAGATGTACCAAGACAGCAGACTCCTCCCAGCACTATCTACCTTGTCTAGGTGATGCATGGTGTCTGCTACCTTTGCACTAGGCAGGTATGTTACCAAGCGATCCTCACATCCACCAGCCACCTAGCTTTCTAAATGCCTAATGATGGAATCACTAACTATAATTGCTGTCCTAACCCTTCTCTCATGGACACATAGCCCTAGAGAAACTCCTCAGTGTGAGAGGATTTTACATCACCTGGGGGGACAGGTCCTAGCTACAGGATCACTTCCTGCCGCTCTCCTGTCACATGATCCATGGCAACAGGGAGGCTGCCAAACTGGAGATGGGACTTCAGTACTACGTTCCTGTAGGTCTCGTCTATATACTTCTGTCTTCCTTACATCATTTGCTTGTTACTCTAGCCCTCAGATATCGGATTCACTTTCTGAGAGCAGAGAGCTCCTTGCACCTAGTGCACATATAGGACCCTCATCAATTGGGGAAAAAATCATCCTCGTGACACTCAATGCAGAGGACTGGATAGCCCCCATCTCGCTGCTGGTGTGCTGTTTGTATCTTGTTTTAAAGTTTTGTTAAGCTATTTAAGTTGTTTACTTAAGTTTGCTGGGGATACTTGTACTAATAAAACTATACCTAATACGTTTAATAGACTTTGTTCACCTTAATTAATTGCAAGTCCTTAATTAATCTATTCCTGATGAGGATAACCAGCTGAACCTGAAAGTGAATTTGACTACCTCCTTCCCTTTAATAGGTTTAAGAGCCTGTAAGTTAACGTTATGCCTGGGGTGGGTGGGAGGGAAAGAACATTTAGTTAATGCTTGCGTGCTTTATACAATGCCCTGACCTGTTCTTCTAAGGTGTAATGTCTTAAAGGTTTCCTGTGTGATTCAAACCAAGGGCTGTCTGATAGAAGGGTCCTTTCAAATTGCCCCTTTGATCTGTTACTTGGCCTTAATGCCTATTTAAGACAACTTTACAGATCTTTTCCCTCCTAACTGGAAGGCCTCTTTGTAAAGGTCTCTAGAAACAAATGTATTTCTTTCTACTTGGAGACTATTTACTCTATTTTACTTTCTGTGCTAAGCTATACTCTGATTTGAATAAAAAGCTCTCTAGAAATAAATTTCTTTCTGAATGGATCTCTTAGCCTCTTGACTTCAGTTCTTTAAATAAAGAAGCACACAGACACAGTTATATAATAGTACAACTTAAGCTTAAGTGTGGAATTCACAGGTGTGCCCACTTGTGCGGTTCTCATGATTCCCTTCTCAAGCTAGGCCATCGTACCTCCTTTTATTAGGGAAAAGCTGTTACATAGTACAAAATCCGCTCTACGTCAAGCTTTGTTTATATGTTATAGGTTAGAGCTCAGATATTTCTCACCTCCAGCATTCTAAAAACAAACCATTCTGTCTCGTTCTTACAAACAGTGTCATCGCAAAGTACAACCTTGGCTGCTATGCTTCAGACTGTAAGAAACATTCCAAGCCATTGTCTATATTAACCCTTTCAGAGGGCCTTGGTATACCATGTCATGTTACTTTCAACAGTCCCCCCTCTAATTCTGGACAGAATCACTACAATTGAATGATGGCTCAAACATTTCCAAGTCCAAAATAAATCATCTGCCATAGTAGGGAACGCCTTTCTCTTATGTATTTGTTTTTTATATACCGCTTTGTCTTGAAAATAAGAGCGGTTTACATGGAACGTTTGAACTACTGCGCAATGCAGTTTACAAGAAACAATTACAGATAACAATTGCAGTTAGCAGTAACAATAAAGTAAGGTAACTATTTACATGTTTACGTATTCTTATTACTTTGCAAGAGAGTGAGTGGCAACAGTGATAAAATGGTGAGTGTCATTGTGATGTTGATCGGAGGTAAATATGAAATTTATGGCTGTTGATCACATTTATAGTAGTCCGTGAAGAAGAATGTCTTGAGACGTTTTCTAAATTGAGTGAGGTCTTTGATTTCTCTTAGAGTATTGGGTAGGTTTTTCCAGAGGACAGGTGCGTAGAAGAAGGCTCTGTCAGTGGTTGATTGATTTGCTTTTCTTACATTTTTTGGGATGGATAGTGTGTTTTTCAGGTTGTCTCTTGTTGTGTGTTGCTGCATGTTTATCAGTGTGCTGAGATATGTTGGTGCAATATTTATTATTTTGTAGATCTTCACTTCACTTGCTTCAGAGTCTTAAGCACCACATCTCGTTCACAGGCAAACTTCATCTTGCTGGTTGGAAGAAATTTATACATATGCTCCATTTGACAATATAGAAAAAAGGATTACAAGCATCCTGCAAAATAACCAAAACTATGACACTATTTGCCCTTGCTAGGTTTCGGTAAGAATGTGTACAGAAAGTAAGGCTTTACCAATTATTCTTGCAAGCACAATATGCTGACAGTGGCCAACTGCTCTTCATAGATCTTTCAGAAGTTTCATCCACATTCCCATCACGACACTGTTCACAACTGCAAGTTCTCCAGTAGCATTCTCTTTTTCACTCTGGGCTGCGCTATGCACATCTTGGACAGTGTCAGTGACTGTTTACCCAGCTTCATGGCTGCATATATACCGTGTTTCCCCGAAAGTAAGACCTACCCTGAAAATAAGCCCTAGCACGTTTTCCTGTGCTTACCGTAATATAAGCCCTACCCTGAAAATAAGCCCTAGTGTAGATCATGGAGGAGGGCTGCCTGTGTGTGTTCTTGAGGTAGGGGAATGCATTTTTAGATAAATAGGCATTGTTCCTTCACTGCACTTCACCTGCCACCCCCCTGTGCGAACACCGTCTCTTTCTCTCCACTTCTCACGTTTACTTCGGCTTCTCTTTATCTCCCTCGGGCCCGCCTCCGCTCCGTCCTTATGCTTGAAGAAAAGAAACGCCAACGCCGATCCTTTCAATTCATTTGGGGCTGCCCCTTTAAAAAAAAAAATCATTAATTAGGGAAGAGCCCTCAAGGAATCAGCAAAGCTTTGTGTTAGTGCCGTTCTCTGCCTGTCTCGTCTCGGACTGCAGGCTCTCTTGTCAGATCTCTCCCCCTAGACAGCACGGGGGAGAGCCCTGGAACCGGATCACAGGGGCATTTACTGCCTAGAGAAGAGCCGCGGCAGTATCAGACGGTGGGGGCACAAGGACGAGAGGCTCGCCGATGGTGCTGCTCTGCTTAAAGCAGTACCGCGGGCTAGAGCCCGTTGAAGACCCGTAAGTTTGGCAAAGGCTGGTTACTTCGGGTCTTTGTTTGGCGGCTATAAAATTCTTGGGCGTCGGAGGTGTGGAAGCGTGAGCATTTTGGTGCGAGGAAAAGGCCCTGGTCAGCTTTTAAATCTGCGGTTTTTATTTTAAATAAAATAATAAGCCCTACCCTGAAAATAAGCCCTAGTGCATCTTTTGGAGCAAAAATAAATATAAGACCCAGTCTTATTTTCGGGGAAACATGGTATCTTTCTGTAGCAGTGCTGGAATCTCTGATC
This sequence comes from Ichthyophis bannanicus, assembly GCA_033557465.1. Taxonomy (NCBI): domain Eukaryota; kingdom Metazoa; phylum Chordata; class Amphibia; order Gymnophiona; family Ichthyophiidae; genus Ichthyophis; species Ichthyophis bannanicus. The sequence continues at coordinate 143,714,899 of CM066041.1, forward strand.
TTTGCTGCTGTCTGTCTTTCAGTAGCATTGTAGACTTCCTTTCATTCGCAGCAGTAGTTGTCTTCAGCCCTTAGAATTCAGTGCATACAATGTATAATTACTGAAAAATGTCAGATTAAAAGCTAAAGAGCAAAAATTGGGTTTTTTTGTCTTAACATTTGTTATGTAAGGTCAAAAAACAAACATGTCCATTTATTCTAAATATAATAGTGCCCAACGACCAATATGCTAAGAAATTTCATTTCATTTATTTAAGATTTGATATACTGCTTGATGTGGGTACAGCAAAGCAGTTTACAATAGAATACAAGAAAAACTGAAGCAGGAAAATAAAAAGAACGCTAGTATGTATAGGACGGATGGGAAAATGAGACTTGACAAGGCAGGGCTGCAGGGGGGTGGTCAGCAAGGAGGAGGGGGTGGGTAGGAAACATAACAAAGTCAACTGAAGGAGTCCAGTGGGAGTTTAAAAACTGCAGAAAAGGCGTGTTTTTTAAGTTGGGTTTTGAACTTTGCAGAAGAAGTCTCTAACCAGAAATGTGGATGAAGATTATTCCAAAGGGGAGGGTCTGAGGAAATAAAATGCTGAATGGCGAGTTGATTGAAGATGGGCCATAGAGGGAGAGGGTACGAGAAGATGGTTCATATGAATTGCACGGAAAATGTGTTGTGGGGCAATGTGCAAAATCTAGAATGAAATTATTTATACGGCCCATAATCAAGGCCAAAGGGAGTACTTAGTTGATGGTTGAAGCCGGAACCAAAACCAGGATCAAAGCAGTCGGAGACAAAGCAAACTTTTGGCAGCATGGGTTGGAAAACCAACCGATTACACAGGTACACTAAAAAAAATTTTTTTTAAACTGCCTCTAATGTTTTGATTGATTTTTACGTTTTTTGGTGCGCTGAATCCAAATCTGGTAACCAATTTGCTCCATCACGTACAGATTTTTTGCTACATTGGGTTAGCAGTTTGAGGTAAACGTTTCAGATTGAGTGCGATCGAGATAAAAGTTTCTTGGATGAATTGTTTATACTAATTGTTTAGTAGTTATTCAAATAAGAATAAAGAAAATTGTAACAAGGCAGCACATAAGAATAGAGTAATGTCAACAAAACACACTGTGATGGTAGCAAAATTGTCTGCACTTAAAACAGCCACATACATGTGCACAAACATTGAGCATATAAGAGCGAGGTTAGACACAAAGCAAAGCAAAGAAATGTGCAAAAAATGTTGTACAGGTATGTATGTAAGAATAGAAAACGCAAACCGCACCATTGCAATACATGAAGACAAACACCCGATGGTGTGAAAATAAAATTCTAATAAATGAGATCCGACACTGTGGTAATAACTAGCAAATTTTTATTTCAAAGTTTAGTAAAAACACGATATTTGTCAACACAGTTTAGATTTTAAAGTCATTCTTGGGTCAATCAATCTCCTGGTGGGCCCGTTTCTTCTTCCCCCGAATGCTTCTCTTGGTGCGCTGCTTGGTGTATTTTTCATCTGGGGTTTCCCGCAGCAGCAACCAGCAGAAATCAGCCATCATAGTGGTGTTCCATCTTCCTTGGTACCTTCTCTCTGCGTCCTTGATGTCCTGGTGAAACCTTTCACCTTGTTCTTCACTGTACGCCCCCAAGTTTTCGGGAAAGTAGTTCACATGGGAGTGCAAGAAATGGACTTTCAGGCTCATGTTACAGCCTTGTTCTTTGAAGGCATTGAGCATCCTGGCAACAATATCCTTATAGTTCTCATCCCGCCTGTTCCCCAAGAATTTGAGAACAACATCCTTGAAGGAATCCCAGGCTTCTTTTTCCTTCTCAGACATCGTTTCAGCGAATGCTCCATCTGAAATGAGTTTCCTTATATCAGGGCCAACAAACACTCCTTCCTTTAGCTTTGCTTCAGAAAGTCGGGGGAACTTTGAGCAAAGGTACCGAAAGCACTCACCATCTTTTGGAAGGGACTTGATGAATTGCTTAATGAGACCCAACTTAATGTGGAGAGGTGGTAATAGAATTTTATCACGAGGTACCAAGCTCTCATGAAGAACATTTTTCTCACCGGGTCTCAAATACTCCCGAATTGGCCAGTCTTTTTTCCCCCAGTGTAGGTCGCGGGCCCGGCTATCCCACAAGCAAAGGAAGCAGGGATATTTGGTGAAACCGGATTGCTGCCCTAATAGCATGGATAGAATTTTAAAGTCTCCACAAATCATCCACTTATGCTCATCATAACGAATCTTCTGAAGAATCAGGGCCAAATTCTCGTATTTTTCTTGGAGAATAACAGAGTGAGCAATAGGAACTGAAGCGAATGTATTGCCATTATGAAGAAGAACACCTTTTATGCTGTCTTTTGACGAATCAATGAACAGCCGCCATTCAGCAGGATCATACTTGAGTTTAAACTTTTCCATCACTCCGTATATATCGTTGCAAAATACCAAATCTTCCTCTTTGCTGAAATACTTCAAAAATTGTGTCTCGCGGATGCGGTACCAATAAAAAGTTGTTCCTGGTGACAATAGATTTTTCTGTTTAAGCCGAGAACCTAGCAGTTGGGCAGCATCTTTTGGGAGTCCTAAATCCCGGACTAAATCATTCAATTCAGCTTGAGAGAAAAGTTCAGGTTTCGGATCTGGTTCAGTTTCAAACTCGGAAGTACTGGACTCATCGGGAAAAGCCATCTGATGAGTCTCATCATGATCAGAACCGTCCACACAAATATGATCCAAAGATTTTGGTGGTTCAGGCACAGGTACTTCGTTGCTATGAGGCATAGGCCTAATTGCTGAGGGAAGGTTGGGGTAACTTATTATGTTCTTATTTTTTAAGTTGTATCCCTTCACAATGCAAGAGCAAAAATAGCAGTCACTGCTGTGGTCTCTTTGTTCACGCCACATCATAGGTATTCCGAAACGAAATGCTTGTTTTTTACCTTTCATCCCTAAGCGTAGATCTTCCTCACATGTCTTGCACACTTTGTGAGGAGCCCACGGTTTGTCTTGATCGCCTAACTTCAAACCGAAATAGGCGAAATATACTTTTTTAATAAATGCAGAAATGTTCCTCTGCCGCTTTTTTACGGTATATTCCCCACAAATAAAACAAAAACTGTCCGGAGAGTTGACGCAACCTCTGGCTCTGTGAGCCATCACAAATACACAGCACTGCAAACTACAACTGTAGTGAACCACTTCGGAATAAAGCTGGATTACGACTGAGCAAACAAAAGGTAATAATGAACTTGCAAGAAACTGAAATTTGACAGGAACGTTCATGTCGCAACCACCGTGTTTGAGCGAGCGAGCGAACGAGGCGAGGCGAACAGGAAAGAACATGCGCCAGCGCGAGTACTGGATTTAGCCCCCCGCCTCCCAATTGTCCTGTTAATGTATAAAATGAATACAAAACACTCTAAAATATCATGAGGGAGTGTTTCTAGTTAGTTAACCATTACAACCTCTATTTTGGGCCAAGAAAATAAACTGCAGTCGGCTAAAAAGAAATTATGTGAACATTCCTTATATGGGTAAGAAATCTTATTTTGCAAGAAAACGTGACGTGATGGAACATTTTGGCTATTTTTCCTGGATTCAGCACCCCAAAATCTATAGGAATCAGTTGCAAAACTGGAGGCAGTTTTTTGGTAGTGTACCTGTGTTATCGTCCAGCCATTTTTCACTGGGGTTTCTTCAAATGCAGTCAAACAAGTGACTTTCAATATCGCTGCTAGTCTGTTGATGTGGCGGAGCTGGTTAAGCTCTCTTTAACATAGACGAAGCCCTCAGGCATGTCTTATGTCAAAATCAGAATCAGCTGAAAGAATACTAATCCAATAATTATCACAACAAACTCTACCAATCTATCTCCAAACTGAAACCCTCAGGAGAAACCGTGTGAAGATTAAAAATTCATCGCTGTTCCAAAAATTGTAATCTGTATTCACGATCGCCACCACGCGGGTCAGCAGGGACATGATCAATGGCTCTTCGCTTAAGATCTGAGAATGAATGTTGGAATTGAAGGCAATGAGAGACAATTGATGCCAGTTATATTTTGTGTTTATACATGGCTTATGCGTACTCAAAAGTTGTTTGACCAATCGAGTGGTTCTGCTAATGTGTTTTAAATTACAGGGACATAGTATCAAATAAACTACAAAGGAGGATGAGCAAGTGGTATGCCAACAGGCCAAATACTTCTTGCCCGTGGAACCATCTGTCCAACTAGAACCAGATAGAGTTGTGTCGCAATATCAGTTTAGACTGAGAACTTGGGAAACCTAAGTTTTAAATCCTGCTGATATTCCTTGTGACTGGAGAAGCCATTTCACCATACATTGCCTCAGACAGAAAATTAAATTGTCAATCCCTGGGGGACAGGGAAATACCTACTTTATCTGTAGGGAAACGTGCTTGAGCTACCAATGAAAAGCATAGACTAAATCTGAGAACAAAACAAAATTCCAAATTAAATTGTGAAGAAATCATTTATTTCCAAGTCACTTGTAGAAATCCATTCTGTTTGCTCTCTCTTATGTGGAAGAAGGCCTGATATGGTATGTTGGTGGCAGTGATTGTCCATGGTATTATTGACATACTGGATTTTGAGAAGATACTTGGAAAGGCATTCTCTGTGGACTTGATATGCATAACTTTCTCCCTACATCCTTGCTTCCAGTACAGAAGAGGAAAAATATTAAGGAAAAGACATTGATTTACCTTAAGCCACATGCAGAGAGTAAGTAGCAAAGTAGAGATGAACTTGTATCCCTGGAATTCTGACAAGTTGTGCCTTAACAATAGACTACATCCTTTTCCAAAACATCACTATAACAGTGAGTCTTAACACCTTCCCTTGGGGTTGAAAATGCTTTTTGTTTATTAGCTTGAAGCACGACATGTCTGAGAAGTGCAGAAAAGCATGTGCATCTTCTCGTCAATTACAGAGTCCCAGCCACTGGGTTGTTGCATTAGCCTTTTGCTTTCACTGTTAAAGCTGTGACAGTTTAAAACCTGACTCTTGAAATCAACACAGGCCCTTTTGCCTTAACAGGAAAATATAGAACCACCCAAGGGATACCTTTGTGTGCAACTTGTCAAAATTATTTAAGTTATGCTGATTTCTTTGCCTTTCTTTCTTCCTTTCTTCTGTTAGACTGGATTTAGTGTTAAAACTTGATATTCTATCTGACACAAGGTCCTAGAGTGGATTACAATAAACTACAATGAAGGACAAGTAAACCATTTTTTTATTTTCTATTTGTTATTATGAAACAGTGCTTTTGCTAATGTAGATAAGTTATGTATCTCGGAAACATTTTTATTGCAGTAATCCAAACACAGACTTTTTCTCAGGAGATAAATTTTGCGCGGTCAGTTGCCCTCACAGTTGCTGACCTAATTCTTAGTTACCTATTTAAAGGAATGAGCAGATTTGTTTGACTTAGTTGTTTTTTTATAAAACCATACTGCCTTTTATCCTATAACTTGCTGGATTAAAGATGCTCCAGTATATTTTCTTTTAATATTGACTTCATTGATTTACCCACTGCTGAACACTGAAGTCAAGCTGTCTGATTTGTAGTTACCAACCTCCTCATTTCTTCTTTGTGAATAGGAATGTCATCTGTCTTTCATCAATCTTAAGAGAACTACTCTCTTCTTTTTTCTTTCTAATGCTACATAAGTTGTAAAGAATTCTATACGATAATAGGTGTCAAGAATGTGTGTCTTATCAGTCTGGGGGCAAAATAACTCTTAAGGTTTAATGGAATTGGATGAAATGTGCCATGTGAGAAAAATCGGTTAACCGCCCCCCCCCCCCCCCCAAACAAACCTCTCAAAGTTCGAAAATGGGCCAAATTGAACTGGAGATTCAGAGATATAAGGCCCCTCCTAAAAATAGCCTAGTGAATTTCTGTGGGAGGAGTTCCAGCTTCAGTAGCATAGAAACTTACACCACCCCAAAAACTGCTCCCGTTCCCAAAACCTACTACTCTGTAATTGTCCATCCCCAAAAATTACCGCCTCACAACTACCCCACTAACCTGCACGCTGCCCCACCCTTAAAACACCCTCTCTTGCAACTGGCATACCACCTCCAAAATCTGTCTGACCGTAAACAGTACCTCCTCCCCCCCCAAAAAAAATTGCCCCCCACCCTGCAAAATGTCCTCTTATTCCCTATCTCTCTGCTGCTCCCCAGCCACTTATTTACAGTCTTTAACTAACTCCTTTCTCTTTCTCTCTTCCACCTTCCCTTTGTCCAGCATCTTCTCCTTCTCTCCTGCCCTGTCTTATACCTCTCCCTCTCTCACCATCTGATGACACTGTTCTTTTTCTCAAGCTATCCCCTCCATGTCCAGCATCTCCCCCCACCTCATGTCCAGCATCTCCTCTCTTTCACCACATGTCCAGCATCTGCCCTTGATCTCCTGCTATATCCAGTCTCTCTCTGCAAACCCCCTATATCCCATCCCATGTCCAGCATCTGCCTTTCTATCCCCTTATGACTCTCCTACCCTGTGACCAGCCTCTGCTCTCCACACTTAGCCCATGTTCAATATCTGCTCTTTGCCCCCCTTGTGCCCCAGTCCATGTCCAGCATCTGCACTTCATACCCCATGCATCCTACTCCATTTCCAGCATGTGCCCTCCATCCCCTATTACCCTTACCCCATGTCCACTATATCTGCCCTCCGCCTCTCCACTCCCCCACCCCATATCCTCTATCTGTCCACCACTCCTCCACCCCATATCCACTATCTATCCCCTTATGACTCCACCCTGTGTTCAGCCTCTGTTTGACACCTGTCTATCCCATGTCCACATCTGCCTGCCATCTCTCTCTTCTTCTGTCCCATGTCGAACATCTACCCCCTAATTTGTATCCACCATTTGCCCTCTGTCCCCTCCCCATTTCCTATCCAGAATCTCCCTTCTACTTCCCCTTTGTGTCCAATTTCTCCCTTCCAGCCATTCTCCTCCTCTCGCCACCTCCACTTTTCCTGTGTTTGCAGCAGCTGAAAAAAAAATCAAGCAGGTCTTTGTGACTCCATGCTTGGAAGGCTTGCCAGTCCGGTCCCCTCTGATGCATCGCACTGCTGGTAATGTCATTGGTTTTTTTTTTAAAGGTAGCATGAGGTGGCTGGCACTGGTGTGTTTTGGAGGCATTTTTGCCACTCCCAAAACTTTGCCACCTGAGGCAACCGCCTCACTCTTAATGATAGAACTGTCCTTAACTGCCCCCACCATCCTGAAAATTACCCCCTCCCTCAAAACTACATGATGACAACTGTCACCAGCTCCAAAACTATGGCCTCCTTAAATGTCTCACCACTCTCTGCTACCTCACCAAAGACAGAACAGAGATACATACACAGACACTTGCACAGACAGCTAGGGTACAAAGTTTAGGAGGATGCTGTCAGAGGTGTTTAGCATGCAGGAGTTTAGGATTGGCAACTGTCTGGTTTTTTTTCATGATTCTACTAATTTACATTAATATCTGGAAGCTAGAAGAAAGATTACCATGTCTGGACATTTTTCAGAGTTTAAAATTTCTATCTGCAGCTCTCTATTCTTCCCTCCCTTTGTGAGTGAGTCTCCCCTGCCTGCTTCCATGTAACTAGCAGGAGAGGCTGTGGGTAGGATTGAGCCAATAGAAAGGCTGTGGAGGCGGAGCACTGGAATGCTGCTGCAGTCACAAGAAAGGAAAAGTTGAATTGGGTGAAGTTCTCATGTTGTATAAATTTTGTTTGTGTGTGGTGGGAGATGGAAGAGAAATTAAGCCCTCACTCCCCCTCTCCCCTCCACCAAAAAAGCCTCCATGCATTCTTTGGCATGGAGGAATAGCCTAATGGTTAGAGCCACTGGCTTGGTAACCAAAAGACCAGGGTTCAATTCCCACTAGCACTCCTTGTGGCCTTGTGCAAGTCCCTTACCCCTACATTGCCTCAGAAGAAAAGTCTGGCAATCTACTTCCGGTCACACTGTCAAGAAAACCCAGGAGCTGCGAGGTCATCAGGAGTCGGAATTGACTTGAAGGCACACATTAGATTGGATTTTCATTTCTCTAGGAAAAGCGGCTGCACCATACTACAGTACATCAAAAATAGCAATTCCTGATCGTCTCTCCAGTCTAGTCCCGGACCTCTGTGTTGTCTACCTTATTCAGCAGCTTGGAGACTGAGGAGCCTCCTTTTGTGATGTCACTGGTATATCCTCCCGGGAGCTGCCTTCATTCACTAGTTACCTCAGTCTCCAAGCAGCTGAAGGGACGGTGAGCCTGGAGGTCTGGGCTCACTGGAGGAACAATTTCAGGATAGCTTCTAGGACTTAGTTGTGATTAAAAAAAAAAAAATGAAAGGGTCATGGTCCTTTAGCATTGTAAGGCCTGTACCTTTAAATTTGCAGGAGGCTTTCCCTCAACCTTTTGGTTCCCCTGCTACCTGTGGGTTAGTTAGGCAGTTACCACTGAGGAAGCAGGAGCCGCTCTGGTTCAGAAGCTGTCAAGGGGGGTGAAGAACCGGGGCTGAGCACAGCCGGCGCTTCGCAGAAGATCTGCCTGTCAGCACGCTTTGGCTGATTGCGGCGAATGTCCAGTGGCGGGCGTTCGCGCGGTGCATGCCTCTCAAGGCTTCCCCGGTCCATGAATGCTCTCCGGAGTAGGAGGCCAGCACAGCGGATCAAGACAGCGCTGCTACTTTGGGGGGGGAAGCCGGCAAAGGTAAGGAGGCCCATTGGCGGAAGCTTATCTCATCAGCGCGTTTGAGCCCGAAACGAGGAGCAGGCCCAGCTGCGTGGGGGCAGCGCGGGAAGCGCAGGGGCAGCATTGGGCATTGCAAAAAAGGGGATTTCTGTGGAGGGGAGCCTCGTTTAGCGTTCTGACAGGTGGCATTGTATGTCAGAGGAGCTAGCTGTTGAGCTTTATTGATTTAAAAAAAAAAAGTTTTCCTTTTGAGTTATGTTTTTTTCGCATCCTGGCTTCTTCGAGTACTGAGTTCGGCAGGGGTCAGGTAAGGGTGCCTTAAGGCTGTTCTCAGGGCCGGGATGCCTTCTAGACCCCAATGTTTTGTCTGTGGGGCTAGAAGAGGAACAGTGTCTGACTCGGGGGTATGTAAGAGCTGTAGAAAGGAAGCTTCTGCTATGGAGCAGGCTGGGGAGGAAAAGGAGGCGCGTCTGGGGGCCGAAGCAGGTCTTTCGGTTGCTCAGGCATCAGGCTCGCCTCTTGGGGAGTCGGTGGCAGGGCCGCCTTCTTCCCCAGACATTCCCCCCTCACCTGCGACCTGGCCCAAGGGTCTGGCGTCCATTTTCTCACAGGCGTTTGTGGCTCTCCTGCAGCAAGCTGTTGTAGGTACCCCACAGAAGCAGGAAAAACGGTCCACCGATGGCCGCGGAGTGAAGAGACTCGCGGCCTCTCTGAATACGGAAGAGTTTCAGGATGTGGCCAAGCGGACACGGCTAGACGGAGAGCCTAGAGACCAGTCTGTAGCCTCAGAGGGACAGCTGTCAGATGAGGAAGGCCAGAGTGTGGATCTCGAGGATGAGTTAGAGGAAGGTGAGCTCGCTGATAAGGAACATCAAGCAAGGGTGGTGCGTGTCTTCTGCAGAGATGAACTGCCGGTGCTCATTGTAGAGACACTAAAAGCGCTGAATATGCCGGTTCCGGGGGCGGCAGAGGATGAGACCCTGGAGGATCTGTTGTTGCAGGTCTTTCGGAAGACTCAAAGAGCGTTTCCGGTACACAGAGTGTTTCAGGAAATGATTCAGGAAGAGTGGAATGTACCAGAGGCGCTTCTGAAGGGCTCCAGAGTGATGAGCCGTCTTTACCCTTTGGTGGACCAGGATAAGGAGATATTTAAGGCTCCCAAAGTGGACGCGGCCGTGGCGGCAGTGACAAAGAAGACCACTATCCCGGTTGAGGGCAGTGCTGCCCTCAAGGATGCTCAGGACAGAAAGTTGGATGCTTTGCTAAAACGGGTTTTTTATGTGAATGCCCTGTCACTCCAGGTGGCTATCTGTGGAGCATGGGTGGACAGAGCCTGCCTACGGTGGTCGCAATGGGTCCAGGGTGGACAGGAGAATGAGATAGCCGGTGAGGCGTCCAGGCTGGAGTCCGGAGCGGCCTACCTTGTGGATATTCGTTATGATCTTATGCGAGGTTTATCAAAAGCATGGCGTCGTGGTAGCGGCGAGGTGTTCTGTGGCTCCGTAATTTGATCGGCGTATAACTCGTCTAAGGCGAGGTTAAGTAAGCATCTCCAGGAACAAGCAGGAATGAGTCTTCACATATGGGTATCGTTGGTACCGACGGAGTCTGCGCGGGAACGCTCCCCAGCGTCCAAAAGGAAAGCTTTTGGGAGCATCCCACAGCGCCTGCGCGCTGCCTTCCCGCCTTTCCTAACCGCCTCTCTCCAGTTCTTTTCCACGGAGCCAGCAGGTCGTGTTCCTGTCACCGCTGAAGAATTTCTTTATTTTATTTTATTTCTTTGGTCGCGCGTCTGCCTTTTCAGCGCTGGACCGGTACCGCCGGTCTTTTCTTTCTTTCTTCTAAAAAAAAAACAAAAACCAAAAACTACTGTTTTTCCTCACTTCAGTGCATTTTCTTCTTGGCCTTAGGCCTAGAACATTTTACTCATGGAAAAGCCCGCTTCTGGTTTTAAAAAATGCACGAAGTGCAGCAGCACTATTTCTGTCACTGACACCCATGAATGGTGTCTAAAATGTTTAGGTCCTGACCATTCCATTGCGGATTGTGAGTCCTGCTCCATGATGTCTAAAAGAGGTCTACAGAATCGAGCAGCTAAGTTCAGTACCCTGTTTCCCTCAGATGCGGCTTCGGTTGCATCGACATCTTCCAGAGCTGCTTCTTCCTCACATGAATCTCAGGTAACCAAACTTAAATCCAGCCGGTCCTCGAAGGGTAGATCTCCCTCCAAGTATCGAGATGCCTCCGGGCTTGCCCTCGAGGAATCCGCACCGGCAAAATTACCCCAGCGGGAGGCTCCGGCTTCCAAAGCTTTATCTATGGGGTCACAGGTTGACATTGATGGCTCGGCCTCGACCAATCACCTGTTGCCATGTTCTGGGGTACCGGTGGTTCCCACTGGTACCGACATCCAGACATTGGTTGCGTCAATGGATCAGAATATCCTGACCATGCAGCATGCCATCACGGCATTCATACAAGCTGCGACGCCTTCGGTACCGCAACAAACTCCGTTGCCGGTACCGACTCCAGCACCGGTACCGACATCGGTTCCGGTGCCGGTACTAATTGCATCGACATCCGCTTCGGGGTCAACGGCAGCGGTACACTGTTCAGTGATGCCCATCGGTACCGATCCGGTACCGATCACTCCCGATGTCGATACCACTCGGTATGCGTATCAGGCCTTGCAGGAGCATCCAGACAGGTGATACTTCGATTCCTCTGAAGACTCTGATGAGTCAGAGGTTTCTGTCGATGCATCGGTAATTCATCCTCAGGAGCCCTCTTCTCCAAAAAGGAGAATGTCTCCTCCAGAGGACTTGTCTTTTCAAGACTTCATCAGGGAAGTGGCCAGGGGTCTTTCCATCTCAGTGGCCTCTGAGACAGAGCCTAGAGAAAAGAAATTGGATATTTTACAATATCCTAAGGCTCCTAAAGAGGCTGCCACTTTACCAATACGTGAGATTCTTTATGATCACATGTTGGGCATATGGGAGACTCCTCTCACCACTTCCCCTCATTCTCGCAGGTTAGACACCATGTATCGTGTTCCTCCTTGTCCTGGTTTTCATAAGACTCGGCTTCCTCACCACTCCATTGTGGTGGAGTCTGCTATGAAGAAGATCAAGAGTACAAAAAGGCACTCTTCTGCTCCTCCAGGTAGAGAATGCAGAACCTTAGATGCCTTTGGCAGGAGAATTTTCCAGGCCAGTATGCTTGTTGCCAGAATCAACTCCTATAGTCTCTATATGGGAATGTTTCTAAAAGAAGTTACAGATCACCTGCAAACTTTATCTCCTTTTATTGCAGAAGATAAAAGGGAAGAGTTCTTCACCTGGCTCAAACATGCCCAGGATATTTCCAAGTTTTCCAACCGTGCAGCCTTTGACTCTTTTGAAGGTGCCAGCAGAGCCTCGGCCATTGCCATAGGTGCACGCAGAGTTGCTTGGTTACAAGCTTCTCATTTGGAACCTTGGGTTCAAGATGGCCTAGGAAACCTTCCTTGTACAGGTGAAAATCTTTTTGGCAAAGATTGGCAAGCAAAGGCCACATAAATGGATGCTGAAAATTCTGCTTTAGATAGACTTTCAAAGTCTACTTCTGCTCCTTTTAAGAAAAGGTTGTTCAAAAAAGGATTTTTTCCCAAAAAAGGGAAATATTATTCTGCTTATGGTCAGCAGTCATCTACTGCAGGTCGTTTTGCCTCAGAGACAACAACCACCAAAACAGGCCAAGCCTAAGGCTGCTAGGACTGCTACGGCCCAACAGCCTCGGCCTCCTCAGGGCCTTTGACTTACCACTAGAGAGCTTAACCTTTCTGGCTCTAGAACATCCAGAGCCTCTCACCATTCCAAGAAGGTTGGTTTACTTTGCTCCCAGATGGGAACAAATCACAGCAGAGCAGTGGACCCCCTCCATCATAAGGGAGGGGTACAAGCTTCATTTCTTAAACCTTCCTCCTCACACCATGGTGAGACAGTTCAATTCTCAGACATCTCTGCTCGACCTTTTGGGTCAGGAGATTACTACCCTTCTTGCCCAAGGACAATAGAAGAAGTACCCCTTCTTCAACAGGGCTCAGGGTTCTACTCCCCCTACTTTCTTATTCCAAAGAAAACAGGGGGCTACAGACCCATATTAGATCTCAGAGAATTGAACAAGTTTCTATGCAAGGAGAAATTCAAGATGATTTCTCTCGGTACTCTCCTTCCATACCTTCAAAGTCAGGATTGGCTTTGCTCTCTAGACCTCAAGGATGTGTACACCCATGTCGTCATCCATCCAACACACAAAGTTCCTTTGGTTCCTTTATCAAGGAAAGCACTACCAATACACAGAGTGCTTCCTTTTGGTCTGGCCTCTGCACCAAGGGTGTTCACAAAATGCATGGCAGTAGTAGCAGCATTTCTACGCACCCTAGGGATATTCGTATTCCCATATCTGGACGACTGGCTCATCCGAGCTCCATCCCAGTCAGAGGCCCAGACTTCTCTAACCTGCACAAGGCGTATCCTTCAGTATCTGGGACTTGTAATAAACATTCCAAAATCCCATCTCACCCCCACTCAGTCTCTAGAGTTCATAGGGGCCTTGCTGGATACCACAACTGCAAGGGCCTATCTTCCCCAGGCCCATCTTCCCCAGGCCCGTTGCCTACGTTTGGTGCAGTTAGCCTCACAAATTCAGTTAAAATCCCATTTAACTGCTCGAGAGATGTTACAACTGTTAGGCCACATGGCATCCACTGTGCATGTGGTTCCTTACGCTCGTCTTCACATGAGGGCAGCTCAGTGGACTCTGTCCACCCAATGGATCCAGGCATCAGGTTGCCTGTCAGACAAAATAGCAACCTCCAGTCGCCTCTTTTGGTCTCTCCAGTGGTGGAAGTCCACTCAAAATCGGTTGCTGGGGTCCCCCTTTCAACAGGTGTTACCCCAGGCAACCCTTACAACAGATGCCTCTCCAAGAGGTTGGGGAGCTCATCTTCAAGATCTCTCCACCCAAGGCATCTGGTCTTTACAGGAGACATCTCTACATATCAACCTCTTAGAGCTCAGAGCAATTTTTCTAGCTCTGAGTCTTCCACTCCCTGCTAAGCTACAAGACAGTCCTCATCCACACGGACAACCAGGTAGCCATGTTCTATGTGAACAAGCAGGGCGGGACTGGCTCTCTGTCGCTTTGCAATGAAGCTCTGAGATTGTGGGCCTTCGCCAGAGAGCATCAGATTCATCTCATGGCAGTGTATCTTCCAGGGGTTCAAAATTCTTGGGCAGACAGACTCAGTCGAGTTCTGCTTCCACACGAATGGTCCCTCCATGGGGACCAGATAGCCAGGATCTTTCGAATATGGGGAACCCCAGACATAGACTTGTTTGCAAGTCCGTGGAATGCCAAACTTCCCCGGTTCTGTTCCAGAATTCCGTGTCAGGGAGTTCAGGCCAGGGATGCCTTCCTCCTCCATTGGGGGCAAGACTTCCTTTATGCCTTTCCACCCATTCCCCTAATTCCCAAGACACTCTTCAAACTTCAGAGAGACAAGGGGTCTATGATCCTCATAGCACTACATTGGCCACGCCAAGTGTGGTACCCTCTACTTCTGCATCTCTCCCAAGCTCCCTCCCTGGACTTGGGTTCTGCTCCAGACCTCCTGTCCCAGGAGGAGGGAACGTTGTGGCACCCAAATCCCCAGTCTCTTCACCTCAGAGTCTGGTTGCTGAAGGCCTAGACCTTCAAGATTTGCATCTTTCTCAGCAAGTAAAGGATATCCTTCATGCTTCCAGAAAGCCTTCCACTAGACGTTCCTATGCTTTTAAATGGAAAAGGATTACCATTTGGTGTGCAGAGAAGGGTCTTAACCCTCTTGCAATACCTCTGAATTCTTTACTGGAGTATTTGCTGCATTTATCCCATGCAGGCCTTAAAACAAATTCAGTAAGAGTCCATTTGAGTGCTATTGCTGCATCCCTTAGGCCTCTCAATGGACAACCTATTTCCTCTCATCCTCTTATAGCAAGATTCATGAGAGGCCTTCTTTTAACTAAACCTCCCATTCGACCACCTCCAGTGGCATGGGACTTGAATCTGGTTCTTGGCCAGCTTATGAAGCCACCCTTTGAACCCTTGGCCACTACCTCCTTGAAATTTCTTTCCTGGAAGGTTATTTTTCTCATTGCAGTCACTTCAGCTCGCCGCATCAGTGAACTGCAAGCCTTGGTGGCTAATCCTCCTTACACAAGGTTCCATCATGACAAGGTGGTCCTTAGGACTAATCCACACTTTATGCCTAAAGTGATCTCACCTTTTCATCTGAACCAGGAGGTTTATTTACCTGTCTTTTTTCCAGGACCTCATGCATCAAGTGCTGAGAGGAATCTTCATACCCTAGATTGTAAAAGAGCTCTTGCCTTTTACTTACAAAGGACACACAACATAGGAAGTCCTCTCAACTCTTTGTTGCTTTTGATCCCTCTCATTTAGGACTTCCAGTCTCTAAGAGAACTCTGTCCAATTGGATTGCTCAGTGTATTTCCTTCGCCTACCAGAGTAAGAACCTTTCTCTGGAAGGCCATGTCACAGCTCACAATGTGAGGGCCATGGCAGCCTCTATGGCTCATCTCAACTCTGTGTCCATCGACCAAATCTGTCGAGCGGCCACCTGGGCCTCGGTTCATACCTTCACAGCCCACTACTGCTTGGACAAGGACTCCCGCCGGGATGCCTTGTTTGGTCAGGCTGTTCTCAAACACCTGTTCCATACCTAATCAACTCCTACCCTCCATCCCTGGCTGGATGCCTGAGATTCATGGGGGGAGGTAGAGCCCTTTCCAGGGACTCATAACCTGGGTGATCTCCCAGGCATCTCTAGCTGGGGAGTCCCCATATGTGAAGACTCATTCCTGCTTGTTCCTGGAGATAGCACAGTTACTTACCTGTAACAGGTGATCTCTGGGAACAGCAGGAATAAGTCTTCACAACCCTCCCACCTCCCCTAGGAGTTGTATCTCTCTATCTTTCTTTCCTTTCCTTACTCTCTCTTTGTCTCAGCTTTAAAACTCGAACTGGAGAGAGGCGGTTAGGAAAGGCGGGAAGGCAGCGCGCAGGCGCTATGGGATGCTCCCAAAAGCTTTCCTTTTGGACGCTGGGGAGCATTCCCGCGCAGGCTCCGTCGGTACCGACGATACCCATATGTGAAGACTTATTCCTGCTGTTCCCAGAGATCACCTGTTACAGGTTAAGTAACTGTGCTTTCCTTTTAAAGGGCGGCTCTTATTTGGAGAGGAGTTGGCGAAATTGGTCAAGGATCTCGGTGAATCTAAGGGCGGTAGATTATATCAGAGGATAAGCCTAAGCAAAGTCTGTTTCCTCCTCACTTCATTGAAATATCTAAGAGCCGCCTGCAGATGTTCTGTGATTTCTGAAGTGTTGTCGCCATTACTGCTATTGGCATCTTCACCTTCGTTGTTGGTATCCAAATGTCTTATTCTGCTGGTAGAAAATCCCAGTCTTTCTGAAGCCATTGCAGATGGTTTGTGGCTTTGTTTTCTCCCAAGCAGAAGAAACCCACTTGCAGATTTCCAAAAATCTTACCTGTTTCAGTTTTCTTAATGGTGTGAATTTGTGAATCCCAGACTGCATCCATTCATCCCTCTGTCTTCTCAGTACGCCTTGAATGGATGGTTGACCGTTATATCTATCAGCTGTAGCTTGCAGGTAAGATTGCCAGTTACTACAGCTATGTGGGCACCAGTGAAGTTTATATAATTTTGAACATTATTTTCTTTGTGGACAATCATGGTGTCGAAAATTAGTAAGGATCTCTTCAAGAAGAATCCCTCCTGTTTGGCCCAGTAACAGGTTGGTTTATTTATTTAACACGTTTTTTAATAGCATACTTTCATAACATCACAGTCCATCCATCCCTTCCTATTGCAATGGGCCACCACCCCAGTGGGCATTTTTTTCACGGGGCATGGTAACTCTCTAGAAAACTACCATCGGCTTTAATTTCACTCCACTCGCAGTGCATCCAAGGATTACAGTGAAGCAGGCCTTCTCATCTTCAGTGGTTGTAATAGTTAGTTTTCTTACCAGAAGCAATTACAGTCCTGGTGGCAGGGTTGTTGAGAGACTTTAGAATCTCGTCCATATTTATAACATCCATGGCTACTAAAATGGTTAGTGGTCTTCATTATAAATCATATGAGGACAGACTTAAAGATCTTAATATATATACTTTAAAGGAAAGATGGGATGGGGTGATATAATAGACATTTAAATACCTCTGTGGCATAAATGCATAGGAGGGTCTCTTTCAGTTGAAGGCAAGCTCTGCTACAAGGGGACATAGGATGAGAGTGAAAGGGGATAGACTCAGGAGTAATATGCCGAAATATTTCTTTACGGAAGGAGTGGTAGATACATAGAATAGTCTTCCAGTGGAGGTGGTGGACACGATGACAGTATCGGAATTCAAAAAAGCATAGGACAAACACAGAGGATCTCTAAAGGTAAAACGGGGACTATTGTAGTTGATATGGAAGGACAGACTAGATAGGCCATTTGGTCTTTTTCTGCTGTGATGTTTCTATGTTTCTACCATGTTTAGAGAGTTCCTTGGAGACGAATTCTTGGAAGTCGATCATCTTTTGTTCCCAGTCGTCCAGAAGTCGCTGGCCTACAGTGATTCTCTTCTTGCTGAAAGTCCATTTCTTTTCATGAATCTAGAAATCCAAGTGAAACCTGTTTTGAAATCTGTGATTCCTCTTTCATTTGCCAGAAGCTTCGCTTTGATCTGAATTGTGACATTAGAGAGAACTTGATTTGTTCCCTCCAGAAAGTCATTCTCCAGTTGAGGCCATCTTGCTTTGGGCCAACAACGTGTGCATTTTTGGGGGTTCATATTCTCGAGCTCCTTTTTGTCCTTTCTCCATTCGCGAATGGATGTCTCTCCAACCTCAAACTCTCTTGCTGCTGCTCTGTTGCTTCTTCTGCTCTCACAATGACTTTCAATTTTAAGTCAGCAGCATAGGACTTGCGTTTGTTTCATTCTCCAGGACCAAGCAGGAAGTCAGTCCTCACATATGGGTGATGTCGGCGCCGATGCAGCCCCCGTGCGAAGCATTTCCCCAGCTTTCAAGGAAAGCCTTTGGGAATGCAGCGCGCATGCGCAGTCCCCTTCCCGCCCAAGGGTGCCATCTTGCTCAGTCTTTCTTTTTCTGCGGAGCCCAATGGACGTGAATTTGTGTCACCCCAGAAAAGTAGTTTTTTCAGCTATTTTGGCTTTTTCTGTTCCGGTTCGACGCCGGTTCCCTTTCCTGCCTGGGCTCGGTACACCGGTATCGAGTCCGGAGTTTTGATTTTCGTTTTTTGTCCTTCGTGATTAGCGTTCGCGCTCTTTTTGTGTTTTCACTGGCAGCCCGGTCTTTTGACCTTGCAGGGGCCCTTTTTCCCCCGATGGCTGCCAGCGGGTTCAAAAAGTGTGATCGGTGCAAGAAACTTATGTCTTTCACCGACACACATGACTGCTGCCTCCGTTGCCTCGGGCCCGACCATGACCCACTGGCCTGTGGCCCGTGCGGCAAAATGTCATCAAAGGCCCTTCAGAGCTGTCAGAATCAACGTGTGAGAATTTTCTCTGACTCCGCATCAGGCCGGGCCCGGACTTCGTCAGAGGCCTCGACATCTCAGGAGTATGACCCCGAGCGCCGTCGGGGTTCCTCTGAGAGGGAGTCTCCCACGCAGGAGCACAGAAGAAGGAAGAAGAAGCTCTTGAGGGCGGCATTGGTGGAGGCTCCTGGATCCTTGAGGGCCAGGTCGCATAGCCCTGATCGCCGCCCCGGGCTCTCGGAGTCGGAGAGGCCGTCCAAGTTACCTTGTGTGGAGCCGGAGTCCCCAAGTCACATAAGTGCAGTTGTCCTCGTGGACGCTTCCCCGGGCCCAACGCCATCGGGGCCCAAGTCGGGGGCTGCTGAGTCTCCTGAGCTTGGACTCAGGTTGATGGCCTTGGAGAGCAGCTTGGCTGCCTTCATGGAACAGCAGCAGGTGGTGATTGCTGGTCTGACCGGTGCATCTGCCCCGACCACCGGGACCTCGATGTCCAAGTCGACTCCAGAGACCGAGCCGATCCTTGAGTCAATGAAGTCTCAAGTTGATCCTCGGTCAAGGTCCCCCTTGACCTCTTGTGCGGAGCCAAGGTCGTCGACGCCTATACCCTCGGCATCGGGGTGGGTGGCACCGAGGCCCATGCGGCCGGAGCCGCTCAATTCCTCCTCGGAGGAGTCAGCATGAGTGATGGAGGACGAAGAGTCCTCGGACACCTTCTGGACCCGGTGAGTCCCTTTGGACTCACCGGAGTCCGAGCCTTGGCAACGGTCCCCCCCCCCCCGGAGGATACCTGGTTCTCGGACTTCGTGAGGGACATGGCCAAATCCTTGGCTTTCCCTGCGGACGCCGAGGAGGGACCTCGAGCCGAAGAGCTCGACGCCCTCCAGTATGACTTTCCTCCGAAGGAAGCCTTTACTGTACTGGTTCCTCTGATGCTGGAATGGCTGCTCTTCCGTATGTGGGAGGCACCGGCCCGGCGCCAGTTCTCAGCAAATGGGTCGATTCCATTTATCGAGTTGGTAAGAGACCTGGGTTCCAAAAGACGCAGCTACCGCACAACTCCATGGTTGTGGAATCAGCCATGCACCGCCTGAAGAGTCAGAAGATGCACTCCTCAGTGCCCCCCAGTCGGGAGGCCCGGAACCTGGATGCCCTTGGTAGAAAGTGCTTCCAGGGCTCTATGCTCTCTTGCCATGTCCAGACCTACCAGCTGTACATGGGCATGTACGTACGAGACCTGGCAAAGGAGATTGCCAGGTTCTCAGCTGACCTCTCCGAGGAACCTTTGCAGAGGTTCAAGGCTTTGTCAACTGGGATCCAAGAGTGCTCGAAGTTTATCTCTCGAGCAGCCTATGATGGCTTCGAGGCTTCGGCCCGGGTAGCCGCGGTCAGCATCGGTGCACGCCGTCAGGCCTGGCTACAGTCATCAAACCTGGAGTCATGGGTGCAGGACAAGTTGATCGATGTCCCCTGCCGAGGTGAAAACCTTTTCGGTAAGCCCATGACTGAAAAGGCTGCGGAAATATAGACTGAGACTCTCACCAGGACAAGGCTGTCCAGGAAGACTTCTGCCCCTTCTCAGAAAAAGAAGGGCTCGGGAAAGAAGCCCTTTTTCCCAAGGAAGGGTGCTGCCTACAAATCCTACCCTCAGTATCAGGCCTCTCCAGCTCCCCAACAGGGCCAGCAGGCCAAGAGGCAGGGGCATGGGCCCCGTAGGCAGAAGACCCCCAAGCCGCCAGCTCTGGCTCCTGCATAGCAGGGAGCGGGGTTTTGACTCCCACAGCATAGCCTCTTCTCCACAGCTGGCTCCACTCAGCACAGGAGGTCGGCTGACCCTGTACGCCTACAGGTGGCCAGCCATCACAGGGGATACCTGGGTCCTCAGCATAGTCCAAAAGGGCTACATGCTCCACTTCCACCAGCTACACCCCTCCTACTTTCCAGGGGAGCCTCCAAGACTCCCTCTGCACAGAATCCTCCTCCTTCAGGAGTTGGCAAGTCTTCTAAAGGAACAGGCGGTGGAACCGGTGTCTCACCACCTGGAAGGGCAAGGCTTCTACTCCAGGTACTTCCTGGTACCAAAAAGGACGGGAGGCCTCCAGCCTATCCTAGACTTGCTAAACCTAAACAAGTTTCTGGAGAGGGAAAAGTTCAAGATACTTACCCTTGGGATACTGCTGCCCTACCTCCAGCAGGGAGACTGGCTATGCTCCTTAGACCTAAAGGATGATTATACTCTCATCCTCATTCATCCAGACCACCGACAATATCTCAGATTTGTGGTGAGAGGAAACCATTTTCAGTACAGAGTACTTCCCTTTGGCCTAACTTCCGCCCCCAGGGTTTTCACCAAATGCATGACGGTGGTGGCGGCCTATCTCAGGAATCAGGGAAATTTTGTCTTCCCATACCTGCGCGACTGGCTCATCAGGGGCCAGTCTCTCCAGGAGCCCAGACAAGCCACTCTTCACACTGTCTCTCTTCTTCAGCATCTGGGCTTTGTCATAAACTACGCAATGTCCACTTTGCTTCCCTCACAGAACCTAGAGTTTATAGGGGCAAGATTAGACACCCTGCAGGCAAGAGCTTACTTGCCCGAAGACAGGGCCCACAGACTGATGGACTTGGCCCACAGACTGATGGACTTGGCCCACAGACTGATGGACTTGGCCCACAGACTGATGGACTTGGCCAACCAGTTCCACAGCAATTCTCAGGTCTCTGCCAGGCACTTCCTTTGGCTCCTGGGCCACATGGCATCCACGGTACATGTGACGCCGAATGCCCATCTGCACATGCGGGCTGCTCAGTGGTGCCTCAGAGCTCAGTGGGCGCAGGCCACAGGTGACCTCCGAGATAGAGTAAAGGTGTCTAAACCACTTTTGGACTCCGTGAAGTGGTGGCTACATCTCCCAAACCTCCTCAGGGGGGTACCTTTTCAGGCCCCAGCACACACAAGGGTGCTGACGACCGATGCTTCCTTAAAGGGATGGAGTGCACATTGCCAGGGCACATGCAGTCAAGGCCTCTGGTCTCCTCGGGAGGCCACACAGCAGATCAATCTTTTGGAGCTGCGAGCAATCCACTTGGCTCTACAGACTTTTTCCCATGCCCTCTCTCACCAGTCTGTCTTAATTCAGGCAGACAATTAGGTAGCAATGTTCTATGTGAACAAGCAGGGGGGCACAGGGTCCAGGCTCCTATGTCAGGAGGCGCAGGCCCTTTGCTCCTTTGCAGTCAAACAAGGCATGTTTCTCAAAGCAGTTTATCTACTTGGTCAGGAGAACTTCTTAGCAGACAAGCTAAGCAGGATTCTCTAGCCCCACGAATGGCAGTTGAATCCATTGGTGGTCCAGCAGGTTTTTCTACGATGGGGACTTCCATCCATCGATCTCTTTGCAACTCCACTGAACCGTCAGCTGCCCATGTTTTGCTCCAGACAGCCGCATCCCCTGAGACTGGCAGCAGATGCTTTTCTGATCTTTTGGTCTACAGGCCTCCTGTATGCGTTTCCTCCCATGCCCCAGGTGGCCTGGACTCTATTCAAGATTATCTGGGACAAGGCCTCAGTGATTCTGGTAGCCCCCAGATGGCCGAGGCAACCGTGGTTTCCACTCCTGCTGCAGTTGGCGGTGGAATCTTCTTTCCCTCTGGGGTTGCAACACGATCTTCTGTCTCAAGATCAGGGTTCCCTTCTGCACCCCAATCTCAGGTCCCTCATTCTGATGGCCTGGTTGCTGAAAGGATTGTACTAGCTCCGTTGCTTCTACCTAAGGAGGTTGAAGAGGTGGTTTTGGCCTCTAGGAGGCAGTCCACCAGAAAGTCCTATGCCCTCAAGTGGCGTAGGTTCACAATATGGTGTGCTCAGCGCAATGAAGATCCTTTCTCCTGCCTTGTGCCAGTAGTACTGCAGTATCTACTTCACCTGTCAGACCTAGGTCTTAAGTCTAACTCTGTTCGGGTCCACCTCAGTGCTCTATCAGTGCACCACTCACCAGTGGAAGGACAGTCTGTCGGTTCATCCCTTGATGTCCCGCTTCCTCAGAGGTCTGCTTCTTCTCAAGCCTCCAGTTCGTCCACCGGCGACTGAATGGGATTTATTTATTCATTTATTTATTTATTTAAGGGTATTTCTATCCCGCCTTATCCTTCAATCAAGGTGGTGAGCACAGCAAACGATCATTAGAAGTGGTGTGTGTGTCGGTGAGAGTATGTACAGAGTGGGTGCGTGTGTGTGAATGTGTTGATTAGAGTGTGCTATTTACAGTGTGCGCTATGTACAGTATATACATGTGTTTTCTTGGCTTCGTTTTGGTTGAGGTGGGCTGTCATTGAGTCCAGTTTGGATCCGGTTTGTGGATTCGATTTAAATGTGGTCTTGGAGCAACTTACTCGCCCACCGTTTGAGCCGATGGCTTCTTGCCATTTGCGCTTCCTCTCTTGGAAGACGCTCTTCCTGGTGCCTCTTACTTCGGCCAGACGTGTGAGTGAACTACAAGCTCTGGTTTCTGATAGGCCATACACATGGTTCTATAGGAACAGTATGGTCCTATGGACCCATCCTAAGTTCCTTCCAAAGGTGGTCTCCTCTTTCCACCTCAACCAGGAGGTGGTTCTTCCGAACTTCTTTCCCAGGCTGCATACCAGCCGGTCTGAAATAGTCTTGCATACCCTGGACTGTAAGAGGGCATTGTCTTTTTACATAGAACGTATGCGGGGGCATCGAAGGGCTACTTAGCTCTTTGTCTCCTTTGACCCTAATAAGATGGGATTACCTGTCTCCAAGCGTACATTGTCCACTTGGGTAGCAGATTGTATCGCTTGGGCGTACAAGGCAGCCGACCTCCCCTTGCAGGGTCGAGTCCTGGCCCACCGTGTCAGGGTGAAAGCCGCGTCAGTAGCTCATCTCTGCTCTGTTCTGTTGTCAGACATCTGCTGCGCCGCTACTTGGTCTTTAAGCCAGACTTTTGCAGCCCATTACTGCCTCGAGAGAGAGTCCTGAAGGGACATTGCTTTCGGACAGGTGGTACTCCGTAATCTCTTTGAGATTTAGGCAACTCCTACCCTCCAGCCCTTGTGTTGGGCTACCGTACGGGGGCGTTCTCAGAGGATATTCTTATCACGGATGCTGAGAGGGAGCCATTTTTCAGCTGTGGGTTCCCGGTAGCCTAGAGCTGGGGAGTCCAATATGTGAGGACTGACTTCCTGCTTGGTCCTGGAGAAAGCGTAGTTACTCACCTGTAACAGGTGTTCTCCAGGAGCAGCAGGAATCAGTCCTCACGACCCTCCCTCCTCCCCTGGAGTTGCAGTCATATACTTCATTTTGGGGGGTTTTTTTTACTGTCTTTTAGCTATGTCACCAGACTGAGCAAGATGGCACCCTTGGGCGGGAAGGGGACTGCGCATGTGCGGTGCATTCCCAAAGGCTTTCCTTGAAAGCTGGGGAAATGCTCTGCACGGGGGCTCCGTCGGCACCGACGTCACCCATATGTGAGGACTGATTCCTGCTGCTCCTGGAGAACACCTGTTACAGGTGAGTAACTATTCTTTCCCGGCATGATCTGTGACCAAAAGGACGTGCACGGTATAAGCATGGGCACATGGCGATTAAAGATGGCGGCAGTTTGAATTCCCTGCCAAGAGGTCCTGTGCTGTGAGCGTTTTTGTTCTTTGCTTCACTCCTTCTGCGGTTGATATGGGCAGAAGGAAGAGGAAACAGGCTAACCTACCCCTGGGTGAAGCTGCTTCCAGTGTGGCAGGTCAGAGGATGCTCCAGATGTGTGGCTTCGTTGGCGGGGGAGAGCGAGCAGCATCTTCGGCAGGTCCGGTGGGTTCATCGGACTTGAGCACGTCCGGGGTGTTACTGTCCCCGGAGCAGCAGGCCCCTCCGCCTTGCCCCGGAAGCGAAGTGCACGGCAGAGGAGGGCCTCCTGCCGGCGTGCTGACTAGTACGCCGAACCAGGAGGATCTGAAGGGCTCCACAGCTGATGCAGACGCTCCGTGTGGGACCCCTGGACTCGTAGTGTCACCACGGGCTGTATCCAGTTTTCGGGTCAGCCCTCTCCAGGAGGATGTGTCCCCGAGGGAGAATGCTGGTGGAGGCGGTTTGGTGAAGCCCATGAAAGTAACTATGGAGGTGCTATGGGAGGCCATTGCCACAATGAATTCTTCCTTGCAAAAGTTTACTACATCTGTAAGTACTGATATTAACTCTTTAAAGGTGGATTTACAGCAAGTCTCAAGTGTGCAGAAGGAACAGGAGGGAAAATTGGCACAGCTGAGTGGGGAGCTGGATCAACTACTTGAGCTACACCATGTCCATGTGAAGGACCGGAATGTGACCAATAGAAAGTTGGAATACCTGGAAAACCAAGTCCGGAAGAACAATTTAAGATTGGTTAACTTTCCTAGGTCTCCTGTGTGTTCTCCTCTGGAAATGGTGGGGAGATATTTCCAGGAAGTCTTGAAGATACCTGGGGAGAATCTCCCGCCATTAACCAGAGTTCAGTACCTAAATACTGGCAGGGAAGTTCATGGAGCTACTGGCAATCCTCCAGGAATCTCTGGAGACCTGACGGGTTTCCTATTCTCTGGAGTTAGTCACAGCCCGCTCTACCCTCCTTATTACACTGGCCCTTGAGTCTGATAAGGCTTTAATTTTTCGATTGTATTTTAGGAATTTCAGTCAGCAGTTCATGGGCTCATGTGTGCGTATGTTTCCTGATTTGGCTAGAAATACTCAGCTGCGGAGGAAGGAATTTCTGGGTCTGCGGCCCAGGGTCCTTTCCCTTGGCGGAACGTTTTTGTTAAAATTTCCTGTTCGATGTTTTGTCTCATATAAAGAGAAGATGTTTATCTTTTTTGAGCCCGCTCAGCTTCTGGAGTTCTTAGTGGCTAGGGAGGATAGCATTGTGATTGTAGCTTCCCCTACGGCTGATGTGTAAGTCTTGCACTGCTCTGCTTTGTTTTTCCTTTTAATGTATTATTTTCCTGAAGCCTCTCCCAGGTAATGTAGTGGGCTGATTTTGGTAATGTATTATGGTAGGATTATATTCTGTTTGGTTTTGGGTATACTTATGTGTTACCATGTTTCCTTCATTCAATTTTTGGAGTTGAATGTATTTTCAAAAATTAATAAAAAAAAAAAAAAAAAAAAGCATGGGCACATTATCCGGAACGTTTTACACAAAATGTAGTCATTTCTGCGCGTTATATCTGTGGGTGTGTTGTTTGCATGAAAATATGGTAAATAAGAACATAAAACATTTAAAAAATGAACATTAAAAACCAAAAGAAAAAGAATGCAAGCAGCAAAAGTGATTTAATACATATCTTGGAAATCTTACTCTTTCTAGCCAATATTATTTAAAAATTGAGTTTAATAAAATGAAAAGAATTTATATATATAAAAAGATTAAGCATATTGTATGTGGGCATGTAAAACAATCATACCTAAAAAGTAGAAAATATAAATAAATAGAGCCACTCCTTAATTTAAGTGATTTTATGTAGAAATAACTAAGAAGCATTCTTTAAAGTAATATTAATTTGGATCTATCTACAAATTTCATAGATATTTTTGCACAAGATCAGTTTAATTAAGGGGTTGCTATATTTATTTAAATTTTTAGTTTCTACTTTTTAGGTAGTGGTGTTTTTCAGAAAGCTGAATTATTTTTAAGTACGTGCACCTCATAGTTTTGTCATATCAGAATTCTTTCTATTGTTACCTTTGGAGATGCCTATATATTCATACGTATTTTTCATGCCCACATACAATATATGTAGTAATTTCCCATATGTTTTCTGAAAATGCCACAAATACTGAAAACATGAATACTGAACCATTGCTACCTATCAACATAAAACACATTGTAGGAAAGAGCCTACTTACCCAGGGAGATGGCGCTGGAAGATCCACAATCATCTCTGCTGGGATGTTGAGGAGGGTAGCCTTTTGTAGTGGCTGGTCTATC
Source organism: Ichthyophis bannanicus (assembly GCA_033557465.1). Classification (NCBI taxonomy): domain Eukaryota; kingdom Metazoa; phylum Chordata; class Amphibia; order Gymnophiona; family Ichthyophiidae; genus Ichthyophis; species Ichthyophis bannanicus. The sequence goes on from CM066041.1 coordinate 143,741,208, forward strand.
TGTGGAGGCATTTATGTTCAGGTGGGGGGACCCCAAGCTCTAAATAACCAAGGAGAGGTTGCTGCCGTGCAAAGTGGATGAGATGGTGAATGATAAAAAATGGTGTTATGCACAGATGTTGTTCAGGAGGGCATGGTTTTGTTTGGAAACCTCTTGATCTTGGTTGCCCTCAAAATAACCAAGGGAGAGGTTGCTGTCATTCTATGGAGTGGGTGATAGACATGGCAAGATGCACGATAGCTCAATATCTGCAACATCAGCTGCCTCCTCTTCTGTAATGAGCCCTGCATCACTGATTGAAGGTGTGGGAGATTGTGTTGGCTGTACTGGCCTGAAGGACTGGGTCAGAATGCTTTGTTTGGATTTCCATCTCAATTGTTTGTGTTTCAGTGTAGGGAAGAAATGTGGCATCAAGTTCCTTTTTGAACTTCAGGCTGGGTTCCAGGATGGGATCAGATTCCTCTGTCTCCTTTGATAACTGTTCCACTATTGATGCCTATCTCTCAATTTTAGCTATCTTAAGAGGCACAATCTTTGGAGTTGATTGCTGCTCGCTGTAATCATCATCATCACTGTCCTTAATGGCCTCCTGAGCCATCATATTCAATTCAGCATTGGTGAGCTCTACCGTATGTTTCGTTAGAATATCTGCAACATCCTCCTCTTGCACATCTTCAAAACCTTCGCCACCAATCCTATGCGCCAATTCTGATTGCATGCACATTCCTGTTTACATGTTCGTCAACACCAGAAAAGCCTTCAAAATTTGTGACACACTCTGGTCAAACTTTCTTCCAGCAGTTGTTTGTTGTTGCTTGAGATATATTTCACCATGCCACTTCAATATAGTCAATAACATCACAAATCGTGACGGATTTCCAAAAGTCCATTGTGGTTTCTGGGTTCACATCCAAAGCATTGAATGCATTGTGGTAGAGCTCCTGTGTATAGTGGCTTTTAAAAGCCTTTATGATTCCCTGATTCAATGGCTGTATCAGAGAAGTGATGTTTGGGGAGGGATGAAAACGACTGATGTTTGGGTGTGCATTTTCCAGCTCCTCTCGAACATGAGCTGGTGCATTCTCTAACATCAAGGAAACCTTAACGCAAGGTTTTTGACATCAAGGTATTGTTTTACTTCTGGGATAAAATCCCAAAATATTTCAAATGTCATCCAAGCTTTATGGTTCCACCTTCAATGCACTAGCATGTGATTCACATTTTTTCCTTTCAGTGCATGAGGATTTTGGACTTTGTACACCAACAAAGGCTTGCACTTATTTATTTATTTATTTATTTTATTTATTTAACAATTCTTATATACCGCACTATTTGCAATCAGCGCGGTTTACATGTAACAAAAAACATCCGACAAAATGCATATGTCTGGTCATTACATTGAACAGGGAGTGGGATTTGGAGAACAAGTATCAACTATCAACAAAGGTGAACTATTTACATAAGAAGTTCAATGGAAAAAGGCTCCTGTTTGGTGTTTTACATTTTTGGGGACGAACTATATGAGAGTGGCTGGGGTTCAGGGCTGTAAGTGAGGTGTTTGATAAAGAGGAAATGTTTCAGGGCCTTCCTGAACTGGCTCAGGTTGGGGATTGCTCTGATGTGTGGTGGTAGGGTGTTCCATAGACTTGGGGCGCAAATACTGAAGGCTCGGTTGGATGTTGTTTTGGTGCAGTTTGTTGTTTCCTTAGGTATAGATAACATATTGGTCTCTGCAGTTCTTCTTAGTCTGCAGGGGGCAGGGGATTGTATGACGTCAGAGAGAGAGGAGGATGATAGCCCCTTGATAGCTTTGAACGTCATCAGCAAGGTCTTAAAAATGATCCTGGCTTGAATGGGAAGCCAATGCAGCTGTTTCAGGAGAGGTGTGGTGTGTTCTCTCCTTGAGGCTCCGAATAGTATCCGTGCTGCACTGTTCATGGCCATTTGCAGGGGGTTTAAGGTTGCTCGAGGAAGTCCTTGAAGGATGGCATTTGCAAAATCGAAATGAGGAATGATGAGGGCTTGGTAAATGGTGCGGAAATCATCTGGTTCGAGTAACGGGCGTAAGTGTCTGAGGGATCGAATTTTAAAGTAGACCGCTCTGACAGTGTTAGCTATGTGTTGCTTCATGTCAAGATGTTGGTCCAACGTCACCCCAAGGTAACGAATAGTTGATTTCACTTGTAGCTCGGCATTGTGTACTTTCAAACAACTGGGTGGAGTGAAGTTAGGGTTTCTCGAGATGAAAAGCACCTCAGTTTTCTTGTGTTGAATTCTTAAATTTTGTGATAGCAGCCAATCGGATATGGTGTTGAAGCACTTGAAGTCACCTCTAGAATTTGTGCAGAAAAGCATTGTGGAACAGTCCTTAAATGCTTTAAAGTCAAATGCTTTGGACACAGTTTTTGAAATATAGGTATGCTTTCCTATCTGCTTGTAGAACAAGCCTGTCTCATCAGCACTGAATACTTGTTCATGTATGTACCCGTTGTTGTCCATGAACTCGAAGAGATATTTCTCCAGGACCAAGCAGGAAGTCAGTCCTCACATATGGGTGACGTCGGCGCCGACGGAGCCCTCGCGGAGCAATTTTCCCCAGCTTTCAAAGAAAGCCTTTGGGAATTGCAGCGTGCATGTGCGGTCCTCTTCCCGCCCAAGGGTGCCATCTTGCTCAGTCTTCTTTTTTCCGCGGAGCCCTGCAGACGTTGTCTGTGAATCCCCGCCGAAAAGTTGATTTTTTCTCTTTATTTCTCTTTTTCCTTCGGTTCGATGCCGGTTCTTTTCCCGCCCGACTCGCGACGCCGGTTGCGAGTCCGTTCTTTATTTTTCGGTTTTTTGTCCTTCGTGACAGATTTCGCGCCTTTTTACTTTTTCACTGGCAGCCCGGTCTTTCGACCTCGCAGGGGCCCTTTTTCCCCCGTGGGCTGCCAGCGGCTTTAAAAAGTGTGACCTCTGTAAGAAGCTCATGTCTCTTACAGACACGCACGACTTCTGCCTCCGCTGCCTTGGACCCAATCATGACCAAATGATCTGTGGTCCGTGTGGCAAAATGTCCTCTAAAGCGTTGAGGAGTCGGCAGCATCAACGGGAGCGTATCTTCTCTGACTCCGGCCGGGCTCGGACCTCGTCAGAGGCTTCGACGTCTCGGGACTCTGGTCCTGAGCATCGTCTGAGTTCCTCTGAAAGGGGGTCTCCTACCCGGGAACATCATCGGAAGAAGAAACCCGCGAGGGCGGGATCGGTGGACGCTCCTGGTTCCTCGAGGGCCAGGTCGCATAGCCCCGATTCCCGTCCCGGGTCCTCGGAGGTGGAGAGGCCTTCAAAACATCCTCGACTCGAGATGGACTTGCCCGCTCACGTGAGTACTGTTGTCCTCGTAGACTCGCCTCCGAAGGATCCGAGTCGGGGACTGCTGGGTCTCCTGAGCTCGGACTCAGGTTGACGGCCTTGGAGAGCAGTCTGACTGCCTTCATGGACCAGCAGCGGGTATTGATCGCTGGCCTCGCCGGTGCTTCTGCCCTGACCGCCGGGACATCGACATCCAAGTCGACCCCGGAGACCGAGCCGATCCTCGAGTCGATCCTCGGTCGCAGTCTCCTTCGGCCTCCCGTTCGGGACCGAGGTCGTCGACGCCGACTCCCTCGGCGTCGGGGCGGACGGCATTGATGCCCGCCCGACCGGAGCCGCTCGACTCCTCCTCCGAGGAATCGGCCTGGGAATCTGAGGACGAAGAGTCACCTGGTTCCTTTCGGACTCGGTGTGTCCCATTGGACTCCCCCGAGTCCGAACCTCGGAGACGGTCCCCCCCGGAGGATACCCGGTTCTCGGACTTCGTGTGGGATATGGCCAAGGCCTTGGCCTTCCCCGCGGATCCCGAGGAGGAGCCTCGAGTCGAGGAACTCGATGCCCTCCAATATGACTCTGCCCCGAAGGAGGCCTTTATTGTACCGGTTCCTCCGATGCTGGAATGACCTCTCTTCCACATGTGGGAGAGCCCGGCGTCGTCGCCGGTGTTAAGCAAGCGGGTCGATTCCATTTATCGAGTCCGCAAGAGCCCCGGGTTCCAAAAGGCACAACTGCCGCACCATTCCATGGTGGTGGAATCGGCCATGCATAGACTTAAGAGTCAGAAAATGCACTCCTCGGTGCCCCCCGGTAGGGAGGCCCGAAGCCTGGATGCCCTCGGTAGGAAGTGTTTCCAGGGCTCTATGCTTGCTTGTCGAGTCCAGACCTACCAGCTCTACATGGGCATGTATCTCCGAGACCTGGCTAAAGAAATTGCCGGGTTCTGTGCTGGTCTCTCCGACGAACCTTTGCAGAGGTTCCAAACCTTGTCAACTGGTATTCGAGAGTGCTCAAAGTTTATCTCCCGAGCAGCCTACGATGGTTTTGAGGCATCGGCTCGAGTAGCCGCAGCCGGCATCGGTGGACGCCGCCAGGCTTGGCTTCAGACGTCTGACCTCGAGCCATGGGTGCAGGACAAGTTGGTCGATGTCCCCTGCAGAGGTGATAACCTCTTTGGCAAGCCCATGGATGAGAAGGCTGCACAGATCGAGACCGAGACTCTCACCAGGACTCGTCTCTCCAGGAAGACCTCTGCCCCTTCTCAAAAGAAGAAGGGCTCGGGGAAAAAGCCCTTTTACCCGAGGAAGGCGGCTGCCTATAAATACTACCCTCGGTATCAGGCCTCCCCAGCTCCCCCTCAGGGTAAGCAGGCCAAGGGACGGGGTAATGGGTCCCGTAGGCAGCAAGCCCCCAAGCCTGCACCACTGGCCCCTGCTCAGCAGAGTGGGGGTTTTTGACTTCATCAGCATAGCCTCTCCCCCTCAGCTGGTTTCTCTCAGCACAGGAGGCCGGCTGGTCCACTTTGCCCAAAGATGGTCCAACATCACCACAGATACCTGGGTACTTCACATAGTTCGGAAGGGCTATCTTCTTCACTTTCACCAGGTACCTCCCTCCTATTTTCCAGGGGAGCCTCCGAGACTCCCTCTGCACAGGGACTTACTCCTTCAGGAGTTAGCAAGTCTCCTTCAGGAACAGGCTGTGGAACCGGTGCCCCACCACCTGAAAGGTCAGGGGTTTTACTCCAGGTACTTTCTGATACCAAAAAGAACAGGAGGCCTCAGACCCATCCTGGACTTGTGAAGCCTCAACAAGTTCCTTGCAAAGGAAAAGTTCAAGATGCTTACCTTTGGAATCCTGCTGCCCTACCTCCAGCAGGGAGACTGGCTATGCTCCTTGGATATAAAGGATGCGTATACTCATATCCTTATTCATCCAGACCACAGACAATATCTCAGGTTTGTGGTGGGGGGAAATCATTACCAGTACAGAGTACTACCCTTTGGCCTGTCCTCCGCCACCAGGGTGTTTACCAAATGCCTGGCAGTGGTGGCAGCCTATCTAAGACTTCAAGGCCTTTTTGTGTTTCCCTACCTGGACGACTGGCTCATCAGAGCCCAGTCTTCCCACGAAGCCATTCAAGCCACTCATCGCACTGTGACTCTACTCCAGCACTTGGGATTTGTCATAAACTTCGCAAAGTCCACTTTGCTCCCCTCTCAAAATCTCGAATCCATCGGCGCCAGGTTGGACACTCTTCAGGCACGGGCCTTCCTGCCTCTGGACAGGGCCCAAAGGCTCATGGATCTCGCCAGCCACTTTCACAGCAATTCCCTAGTCTCGGCCAGGCAATTTCTGAGACTGCTCGGCCATATGGCTTCCACGGTCCATGTGACCCCCAATGCCCGCCTGAACATGCGACCTGCTCAATGGTGCCTTCGCACACAATGGCATCAGGCCACTGGGAGCCTAGCGGACTCCGTACAGATCTCCGACCGGCTGGTCTCTTCTCTGCAATGGTGGCTTCATCTGCCCAACCTAGTACTGGGAGTGACTTTTCAGCCCCCTCCACATTCTCAGGTCCTGACGACCGATGCTTCTCTCCTGGGTTGGGGAGCACACTGCCAAGGGACATGTACTCAGGTTCTCTGGACTCCTTGGGAATCTGCTCAACAGATAAACTTCCTGGAGCTCCGAGCCATCCCCCTAGCGCTCAAAGCCTTCTCTCACCTGATTTCCCATCAGTCGGTGCTGATACAGACAGACAATCAGGTTGCAATGTTCTATGTGAACAAGCAAGGTGGGACAGGCTCCTTCCTTCTCTGTCAGGAGGCACAAAAACTATGCTCTTGGGCTGTCCACCACGACATTATCCTCAAAGCTGTCTATCTCCCAGGTCAAGAAAATTACCTGGCTGACAAGCTGAGCAGGATCCTCCAGCCGCACGAGTGGAGACTGGATCCGATGGTGGTTCAGCGAATCTTTCTCAAGTGGGGCCTCCCCACCATGGATCTGTTTGCCAGTCCTCTGAACAGGCAACTTCCCAGATTCTGTTCTCGACAACCGCATCCTCTCAGAGTAGCGGCGGATGCTTTTCTGATTCCATGGTCCACAGGCCTCTTATATGCCTTTCCTCCCATGCCGCTGGTGTCTCGGACACTCTTCAAGGTTCTCAGAGACAAAGCCTCGATGATCCTAGTGGCTCCCCGGTGGCCGAGACAACCTTGGTTCCCGCTTCTAATGCAGCTGGCGGTGGACACCCCTCTTCCTCTGGGGTTTCAGCCCGACCTCCTGTCACAGGATCAGGGGACTCTCCTGCACCCCAACCTCCGGTCCCTTCATCTGATGGCCTGGCTGCTGAAAGGGTAGTCCTTGCTCCCCTCTGCCTACCTCCAGAGGTAGAGGAGGTCGTCTTGGCCTCCAGGCGGCCCTCCGCCCGGAAGTCCTACGCTCTTAAGTGGCGTCGGTTCTCCGCCTGGTGTGCTCAGCAATCTCAAGATCCCTTTTCCTGTTCAACATCAGTGGTCTTGCAGTACTTGCTTTCCCTCTCCAATCTTGGATTTAAGTCCAACTCGGTCAAGGTCCACCTCAGTGCTCTTTCTGCACATCACATGCCGGTGGATGACAGACCTCTTTCTAGCCACCCTCTGGTGGCTCGTTTTCTCAGAGGCCTCCTTCTCCTTAAACCACCTTTGCGCCCCCCAGCCCCGGACTGGGATCTCAATGTGGTTTTACAGCGGATTACCTGTCCGCCTTTCGAACCTATGGCTACCTGTCCTCTTCGTTTTCTTTCTTGGAAAACTTTGTTCTTGGTAGCCCTCACTTCTGCTAGACGCATTAGTGAACTGCAGGCCCTGGTGTCTGATCCTCCGTACACTAGGTTCTACAAGAACCGGGTAGTCTTACGGACTCACCCTAAGTTTCTTCCCAAAGTGGTTTCCCCCTTTCACATCAACCAGGAGGTGGTGCTTCCGACCTACTTTCCCAGGCCACACTCCAGCCGAGCTGAAATGGTCCTGCATACCCTGGACTGTAGAAGGGCGTTAACCTTCTACCTTGACCGTACGTGGGAGCACAGACGGGCTGTTCAGCTCTTCGTCTCTTATGACCCCAATAAGTTGGGGCTCCCTGTCTCCAAGCGTACCCTGTCCATCTGGATTGCTGACTGTATCGCTTGAGCTTACGAGGCAGCCGGCCTCTCGTTAGAAAGTCGAGTCACGGCCCATCGTGTCCGGGCGAAGGCTACGTCAGTGGCTTACCTCTGCTCTGTTCCATTGGCAGACATCTGCCGGGCCGCTACTTGGTCTTCAAGCCAGACTTTTGCGGCCCATTACTGCCTGGAGAGGGAGTCCCGCAGGGACAGTGCTTTCGGACAGGCAGTCCTCCGTAACCTCTTCGAGGTATAGGCAACTCCTACCCTCCATCCCGGATGTTGGGCTACCGGTTGGAGACGTATTCAGAGAAGATTCCTTCCTTCTGGGCTGCTGAGCTTGAGGGAGCTCATTTTTACGCTTAGGGTCTCCGGTAGCCTTAAGCTTGGGAGTCCCATATGTGAGGACTGACTTCCTGCTTGGTCCTGGAGAAAGCGTAGTTACTCACCTGTAACAGGTGTTCTCCAGGAGCAGCAGGAATCAGTCCTCACAACCCTCCCTCCTCCCCTTGGAGTTGCAGTTTTATGCTTTCGTTTTTTTGCTAATTTTTTGCTGTCTTTTAGCTATGTCATCTGACTGAGCAAGATGGCACCCTTGGGCGGGAAGAGGACCGCGCATGCGCGCTGCAATTCCCAAAGGCTTTCTTTGAAAGCTGGGGAAAATTGCTCCGCGAGGGCTCCGTCGGCGCCGACGTCACCCATATGTGAGGACTGATTCCTGCTGCTCCTGGAGAACACCTGTTACAGGTGAGTAACTACGCTTTCTGAAATGCTTGCGCAGCTTCCACATCCACGGAACCCACTTCACCAGTAAGTTTGACGTTTTTCAGGCTGTATCTGTTTTTGAAGTGAGTAAGCCAGCTACTACTAGCAGAGAAGGCTTTCACATTTTCTTGATCCTTTGTGACATGTTCTTAGATCCACCTAGCTTGAAATCACATTGTGGTGGTATCCACAACACTTCTTTTTATCATTCACCATCTCATTGATACACTAACTTGGATGTTTTTCCAATTTTTCCATGGCCTCATCACGAACCACTGAAGTGACTTTTGCACTTTCTGCTGAAGATTCATGCACAGATTTACAAATCTGTTCTTCCTTATGGCAGGTTAACTGAATTGTGGATTTGTTCACCCCGAATTTGTGGCCTACAGGTACTAGAGACATCCCAGAGCAAAGTTTGTTTAGCACAGAACTTTATCACTGAGGCTTATAACAGGCTTCTTTCATTTGGGCACACTCTCATTAGCACTTGTACTACATTTGGATGCCATACTGTAATATCCAGCTCAATGTTCAGTTGTATGTTCGTTTTGGTAAGCTGTTTCAGAGTCGTCGGTGGGTAAATAACTGCCTAGGTTTTGGGCTCCCATTGTGTGCTTAATACAGTTGCGATTTTTGTAAGTGCCCAGCAATATCAAAGAAAATGTATTTAGGAAGGAGGACTTTACTTAACTCAGTACAGCCTGTATAGCTGTAATCATTATTCTTGTGTACACTGCTGAAAGCCACAGTACTTCGCGTTCCGCAGGACATGAAAGGAGCATTGCCTTGCTGGACCCCACCCCGAGGCTAGTGCGCATGTCCACAAATAGCCGAGAGGTGCCCGTGAATACCAAAAATCAGGTCAAATAAGCAAATCCACAAAAATGTAATGCGTGAATACCAAGGATAAGAGTGTACATCATCTAAGACATGTCAGGGTTATCCCCAGAAATTTTTGCCAGCCATTGACATGGAGTAGTGGGGTGGACTGTACTATAAACCAGCCAGCAGCATATAATGCAACTAGTTGTCTTTCAGAGTGTTTCATGTTTGATGCATTTGTCACTATTTCAAATTCAATTGTGTCTAATTGGTTCATATTATATTTACATATACTGTTAACGTTTAAGTATTAATTACAAAATCAGTTAAATACCCCCTGCACAAGCTGTCCCCGCAAAAACGATTCTCCCACAATTGCCCCACCCCACCACTAACTGCCCCACTCCAAAAAATAACCTCCAACAACTGCCCTACCACCTTTCCAATTGCTCTGCTAACTGCCTATCTCGAACTACCCCTGCAACTGCACCACCACTCTGCATTAACGCTGAAAAATATACTCTAACTGCCCCACCCATAAAAAATATCCCTCCACATTGCCCTACCGCAACCGACTCACCACTCTAGAAACAGCCCCACCTCCAAAAACTAACCATCTGCAAAATACTGCACCCTTTAATCCTACCCTCTCACAACTGCCCCACTACACCACAGAATGCCTCACCTTCAAAAACTACCCTTTCTGTAATTGCCTGAGTACCTCTCAATTGCCCTATCCCCTACCAAAAAATAACCCCCACATCTCTCTCACCTCTAAACACAAACACATGCACACCATACACACAGGGATTACAAATAATTCCCTAGCATTTTGGTCATTACATAGGTTTCATTTTCTTCTTTTTTTTTTTTTTTTAATTTTGTGCAACCTACTAACTGAATTTTACGGCTTTCCTTTTGGTGCTATGTGTACTGGCTACCAGGGCCCATGCTACTATTAAGAAAACTAGGCGGTCACCTTGAATGCTGACCCTCTGGGGTGCCCATTGCTCTGCTGTCATCTCTCTCCAGAACAGACAGTGGCGGCAATAGTTGCAAGCAGTCCCATGGCGCTTACCTTCAAGCTACGGTGCTGCGGGGCTGTTTGCTTCTGCCACTATCTAACTCTCGATGTCAACTTCCTGTTTGCATGGGAAGTCTGCATCATGCAGTGAAAGCAAATAGCCCCATGCCATTGAAGCTTGAAGGTAAGCGCCACGGGGTTGTTTGTGACTATTGCTGCAGCTATCTGTTCAGGAGAGGGGCAGCAATGGTGGCAATGGGTGCCGCAGGGGGAGGGGGTAGCACAAGTGATGAGTTTTTGCCTAGGGTGCCTCATCTTCTTGTGCCAGCCCTGCTGACAACTATTACCATAGGCAGGCCTAAATTAAGGCACTGGCAAGCTGGGAACATAACTAGGGACAAACATTTAAGGGATCCACTGACAGATGTGCTCAAGACTGTTTCTAAGATGCTACAGATTTGTTTATACATTAATGTCTAGAAGCTAAAAGAATGGCTAACACATCTGTACCTTTTTCATAGTTTAAAACCTCTTTCCATCTCGTCCTGCTAGACCACTCCAAACAAGTGGATTGTGTTCCCCTACCAGCAGATTGGAGACAAAGAACCAATGAAAAGCCCAGGTTTCAGTGACATCACTCCCATGTCTCTATCTGCCTCAGCCACCAGAAGTCTTATCAATATTTCTTTGTCTCCAGCAGATGGTAAATGGTTTTTCTCCTCTGAAGAAAATTCTGAAGATTTGCAAGGAAAAGATTGATTAAACACTCATGAACGACCACCTTGAAAGTGACTCTCTCACTTGAGTGTGACGTGGGAGGCTCCACTAGATTGCAGTCTTTTCGGTAGCCATAGGAGGAGGGAAAATTGGTTAAGCTCCATGCTCTTATCATGATAAGAACCTGTTGAGCAGCCAGAAATTTGAAGGATCTGGAAGAGTGCAGCAGCCTCACAAAACCTGAATAACCCCCTCCCTCCTCCTCCACAGTTACCCCTACTCTCTCCCATAGATTACAGAAGGCTCTCAGAGGAATCTGGCCTGCTAGCCACCTTAAACGCAGTGCTGCAAAGCCAGTGAAACAGTTTAAGGGAAGTAGAGCTGAGCCCAGCACGGATTCTCTGCCTGGGTCTCTCAGTGGGTGAGTTCCAAGGCTTGACCTTGTCATTGACCTTGTTGGGGGCTCCTGATTCTGTCTGTCTGGGACACAATTCAGGATGGACTGCTGACAGACCATTGATGTGGTGTGGGGGTTTCTTGCCATTTTCTGCACGTGTTGTTAGCGTTTTCTCCTATTGTGTGCCTAGCAGTCATGCGGTCTGTGTGCAAATTCCACCCTAGTGGCTCCAATGCGCATTCCTAACCTAGCACCTGTAATGCACGTTGCAGTAAAAGTGCAGTTAATGTGCGCTTCAGACTGCTGTGGCCTTAGCACGCATTGTTGTGATACTTGCCTTAACACACTCTTCTTCCAGAAAGCATTGTTTGGCCTGTGGTGAGTGTGGCTTCTGGACTCCGTTCTTCTTGCATGGCTGCTTCTGAGTCATCTCTGGAGAGCCTTCTCCCCCTCTCTCAGCTGAGGAATGCAGTTAATTTGACCTTGCCTACCTCAGTGCAGGAGGTGATGGATGGCGCTGTGAGTAAGGATATACAACCGGATGGAGAGTCCATCAACCGTGCTGTGAGCTGCTCCTAATCTTCTAGGGGATCTGTGGTAGCTATGCCCCCTGGTTTTAGGGGTCATTTCCGAGAGGAGAGCTTCCAGACTCTGGATTATCCTCCCCAGAATTCTTTTCCTTTTTATAACAGGCCTAGTCCTTCTGGTGTGGAAATTCAGACCCTGCAGTCTTGTGAGGGGCGGACTGAGAGTGGAAGTCCTGTTTGGACTACCTTTGGCTAAGCATCCCCATCGAGGACCACGCCCCCCTGGAGATGGGGCTCAGCTGGGCTCTGTCCGAGATTTGGACTGTGGCTTGGATTCAGATGTCTGATGTGGATGAAGGAGGACTCCCGCCTTCAAAGGATTGAGAGGAGGCCGATGTTATCCACCTTTTCCAGGAGGAAGAACTAGAGGTGTGTATGTTATGAAAACTGTTCTGGACAAACACATCCACATTAATGTTACTTTTATTCCTGGGACCTAGTTATGTCATGATCTTATTTAAAAGGAAATTTCTTCAAACTTAGCAAGTTTCAAGTTCTGTGTGAAATTTAAATATAACTAGGTATTATAAGTAGTCAGTTGTTTAATTTGGCAAACATCATCACAGCTCTCAATTAATTGTTCATAAAATCTGTAGTGCTTCCCATCCCAAATAAACATAGCCAGAGTCTCTTTAGTAAAATATCCTTATTTTAATGCCTTGAAGGTTATTTTTAAATTCATTCCCTCTGGGAAGTTTTCCTGTCACCTTTAATATTGGAAATATCTCTGTATCTTCTTTAGAGGTGTCTATAGCAGGTGTCCTACACATTCATTAAGTGCAATTTTATTTTTTATTTTATGATTTTCATTAAAACATTCTTTTACCTCATAACATTTACATGTTATCAATAATGTTTTGTTCTTCTGATGCAATTCTATAGACACATTTCCCATTTCAATGGGCTATAGAGAGGCTCCTAGATTTCTGAGCCTGGATCCAGTTTGTGAATAACAGTTGAAACTGCTGTGCATGTCTTCCTGATCGTGTAATTTCTCTTCTGTCTGTCATTATTCACTATTTTTGAAGAACTATATTTTCAGGGAAACAAATTGAAGAGAAACTCCCCAGAGTGCTAGTCATGTGTTTGATCAATAAGGGTAGATGTTTCCAGCCTGCCTTAAGAGAAGATGATACAGTAAGGACTGCTTTTAATAATAACAGGCATGATGGAGCACAGCACTTTCTATTGTCTGAGGTTTCAGATGTTAAACAGTTAAACCCCCTCCTGCTATCTCTGCATTGCTGTAAGAAGATTAGATATGCCATAACAGGTCAGACTGACAGCCTATCAAACCTAATTTCCTGTTTCCAAGTCATACTGCTAGACCAGTCCAGACAAACGGGTTGTGTCCCCCTGCCAGCAGATCTTGGAGACAGAGAATTCTACCAGAGCTCTGATAGGCTGGACTCTGTTGATATGGTCCTACCCCTAGGGGTCTCCCTCAGTATTTCTCTGTCTCCAGCAGATCTGGTTGCTTTTGTTGTTTTTCCCTCAAAATCTTTAAAATTATTTAGAATCCCTTTGGGGACTGATATTTCCACTTGCCTGTTGCTGCCAGTATAGTTTCACTGTGCACCAGGGTGTTTGCAGCTGAGCTCCTGTTTCTGACACAGTAGAGCTCGCTGACAGGAAGAATCCCCAGCATCTGGCCATGAGGGCTTGTTAGCTGGACGAAGGACTCCCCTAAAATCAGGTTTCTCTGTATCTTGAGGCTCCTGGATGCACCCAGAGTACACAAGAGGTGTTACTCTGGGTTTCCCAGCAACTTGATTCCCCAGATAAACTTGTGGAGCTCCTGAGCCTGGCTTCAGTAGAGCTCCCGATTTTCTTTAAGCAGCGCTGAGTCTTTGCCACGAGGGCTTAGACATCAGCAGGAGGATCAGGTGTCCATTTCTGAGAGAAACTGTAAGTAAACTGTTTTCTTACTTGCCTCAGCTGCCCTGGGTTTATTTCAACTGCATCGGGACCGGCTGTCTCTGACCTGATTCCTTCACTTCCAGTTTCATCAGGGTCTGTTAAACTGGGTTTTGAAGTTCCTATTTTCTTTTCTTCATTTTTATTTCCTGGATGCACCCAGAGCACACACGAGGTGTTTCTCTGGGTTTCCCAGGCTTCCCTCCTTAATAGCTGGATTTTCTGTAATCAGCAATACAGTAGGGTTTGAGCTCCTGATTTCACTGTCTGTGCAGCTCCCCTTCTCTCCAGAAACACCTTCCAGCCCCTGCCATGAGGGTCTAAGTGGCTGCAGAGGGATCAAACTCTAATTTCCCTACCTTTCAGTCACTGTAATTACCTTACACTGACTTTGAAAGTTTCTCTTCTCCTCCATGGGAACTCAGCTCCTCTGTACCAGCACAGTGAATAACTGACAGTTTCCTTCTCCCCTCCGTTTCTGGTGATTCAGGGTTCGTCAGGATTTGAATTTTTAAGTTGCTAGCAGCACTCCTTGCCTCTTCCCCAGCGATTTTGCTGCATTTTTAAGGTTTTTAGAGCTTAGGAAACTTATTTTGCAGTTTTTCTGTGCCGGCGGCCATTTTGAAAATCAGGAGGGATTTCTCTTCAGTGTTTTGTTTTTTTGGAGGGAGCTGCTCTGGGCAGCCATTTCAAAACATTTAAACATGCTGTGAAGGCACAGGGAGTTTCAAAATCCCTTTTCTTTGAAGAGTCTTCTGTTTCCCTAAGCCTACCTTGATTTTTGTTTACAAAAAAAGGAAAAAAAAAAGGTTTAAGCCTCTGCAATGCTTGTTTCTCTGCACAGCTGTATTATATGTAATAATAAGAAAAAAGAGTTAATAGATTGCTTATGTTCCACCTGCATGCTGCATCCAGGAGAATTTTTTTCCTCCATTCCCGCTGCGCTGCCAGCTGGGGACATCAGCACCTTAACTCCTCCCTCCTTAGAGCCCCTGCAGCAGGATCTTCCTGCAGAAAGGACTCGGCTCCCATTTTGCTTCCACAGCATCTGGAAGCCACGGCAGCCTTGGCTGACAGTGCGTTCCTGACGCTCTTCCGCCAGGCATGGCACCTGTGGCGTTCGTAGTCTTTTGGTATACCTCCAGCACCCGCCCGGTAGCAGACAAGGATATGGTGGAGTCTCGCAAGCGGTCCCAAAAGTCCTCAGACCTTAAAGCAGTACGTCCTTCCAGGAACGTTGCATGTGGCTTGTGGGGCACTACGGATATTCAAGAAGACTTTAAATTGTCTGAGGTGAGCCCTGACTCGTTGGAGAAAGAAGATGGGGAATATTCTCTGTCTGATTCTTCACTGACAGTTCACGAGGGCTCTCAAGATATCAGAATTTTTTGGAAAGAGGGGTTGCCGGCCCTAATCACACAGGTGATGGAGTCGCTATGCCTAGCCGACACACCTGATCCTCAGAGTTCTCAAACCCTGTTGCAGCCGGATCCCATTTTGCAGGGCATTCATAAGATCATAAGATAATAAGATATGCCATACTGGGTCAGACCAAGGTCCATCAAGCCCAGTATTCTGTTTCCAACAGTGGCCAATCTAGGTCATATGTACCTAGCAGTTTCCCCAAGGGACACAGGTTCCACAATGCTTGTATTGGTTCAAGCGTTGATATCCTGGGTCCCTTCTTAATAATGGTTTATGGACCTTTCCTCCAGGAACTTGTCCAAACCTTTTTTAAACCCAGCTACACTAACAGCCTTTACTACATCCTCCGGTAACAAATTCCAGAGTTTGATTACACGTAAGCCTTCCAAAGCTTTTTCCTTTCCAGCCGAGTTACAGCATATGGTATCTCAAGAGTGGGACTCTCCAGAGTCCTCTCTACGTACGGCACGCGGTATTGGTCAGTTATACCCTTGGTCTCCCTCTGACTTGGACCGTTGGCTGACATACCCGAACGTTGATGCGTTAGTGACCGGGGTCACCAAGCATACCACAATTCCGGTTGAGGGCGGCGCGGCACTCTGCGACCAGCAAGACCTAAAATGTTGAGTCTGCTAAAGACGGGTTTTTCATCATCCGCTGTTTCCCTTCAAGCAGGGGTGTGTGGAGGTCTAGCAGCACGGGCCTCCCTTCGATGGATTCAGCAGCTTTCAGGTGATCCCGAGTTGGCTCGTTTAGAATCCATCGCTGCATTCCTGGCAGAGGCCTTCTCTGATCTCTTGCGGCTGTCAGCTCGCTCCGTAGCACCGGTGACAGTAGCTCGGAGATGGCTCTGGCTGCGTCAATGGGCAGCGGATGTTGATTTGTTCAAAGACTCCAGCGTTTAGATGCCATTCATCCAGTTCCACCGTTGGAAAGAGGACTAGGCCATTACTCTATTTTGTGGTGCCCAAAAAAAAAAAAGGGACGCCTCCTTTCATCCTATCTTGGATCTCAAAGGCGTCAATCGCAGTCTGCGGATACCACACTTTCGAATGGAGACTCTGCGATCCGTTATTCAAGCGTTACGCAAGGGGGAATTCTAGCTTCCCTTAATCTCGCGGAAGCATTCTTTCACATTCCCATTCAAGAGGGGCATCAGCGACTCGTTCGATTCGCGGGACTCGGTCAACATTTCCAATTTCGTGCGATGCCCTTCGGTCTAGCTTCGGCGCCTCAAACCTTCTCCAAGATAATGGTGGTAGTAGCTGCGGCATCAGAGTTCATCCTTATCTGGACGACTGGCTCATTCGCGCAGACTCTCTCGCCGAGGCTTGCAGCACAGTCTCGGTGGTTGTTACCTTTCTCGAAAGCCTTGGCTGGGTAATCAACTGCGACAAGAGTTGTCTTCAGCCGTCCTAGGAGATCGAATTTTTGGGGGCTCGATTTGATACAGCCTTAGGTCGGGTTTTTTTGTCAATGCCTCGATTCCTCAAGTTAACTTCTCAAGTTCGCAGTCTCCTAGCGCAGGTCTCGCCTCGAGCATGGTGTCAGAGGATTATCAAGTTCGGTTGCCTCTATTACCGGCGGTGAGAGTTTGCCTCCGTTGGTGGCTCTGGCCCTGCAATCTCCTTAGAGGGGTTCACTTGGAGACTCCACGCTGGGTGTTGGTAACGACAGACGCCAGTCTCTCCGGTTGGGGAGCACATTGCGGCTCGCACTCAGCGCAGGGGTTTTGGTCTCCTCGGGACGGGAGGCCCTGTGGTCCATCAATCGCCTCGAGACGCGAGCGGTGCACTTAGCCTTGCGAAGGTTTCAGCCTCTTCTGCGACGTCAGGCGGTTCGAATTCTGTCTGACAACGCTACGACAGTGGTATAACTCAACTGCCAAGGGGGCACAAAATGTCCAGGTGTATCGAAGGAAATGAGTCTTCTCCTTCCGTGGGCGGAGAGGCATCTGCAGGCGATCTTGGCGCAACACATCGCGGGGGTAGACAATGTAAAAGCCAATTTCCTCAGCCGGCATGCTCTGGATCTGGGGGAATGGGCTCTGGCGCCAGAGTCCTTTCAGTCCATTGTTCGACGATGGGGTCTACCGGCAATGGAGCTCATGACTACGGCGCAGAAGGCACCGATCTACTTCAGCCATTGGAGAGACAACGGGTCGCACCGGATAGATGCACTGTCTCAAGCGTGGCCAACCCATCTCCTTCTGTATGTCTTACCTCCCTGGTCCATGATCAGCAAGATTCTCCATAGAGTCAGGGAGCATCACGGCCCGGTGATCCTGGTGGCACCAGATTGGCCTCGCAGACCGTGGTATGTGCATCTCGCCCGGCTGTCTCGGGCGTCTCCTCTACGCCTGGGGGCATTCCCAGGGCTCCTGTTCCAAGGGCCGGTGGAAATGGGAAACCCGGCTCCTTACTCGCTTACGGCCTGGCTCTTGAACGCCGCAGGTTAGTTCAGAAGGGATATTCGTCGAGTGTGGTGGCGACAATGCTTAAGGCATGGCAGTCTTTGACGTCGCTGGCTTACGCTCGTGTGTGGCGTCTCTTTGACACTTGGTGTTTGCTACATCACATCTTGCCCTGGCGTTGCAACATCCCGGATATTCTTTCCTTTCTGCAGGCCGGTCTGGCGCTCGGGACCTTGCACGTGCAGGTTGCTGCGCTAACTTGTTTTCGAGGGCCGATAGCGGGGCGTTCTCTCGCCTCGCATGTGGACGTTTTGCGTTTTCTTAAAGGGGTTCAGACATTATGGCCCCCGATGCTCCTTTAGTTCCTTCTTGGGATCTCGCTCTCGTTCTCTGTGCCCTTGTTGCTCCTCCCTTTGAGCCCCTGAAGGCATGTTCCCTTAAGGATTTAACGCTAAAGACAGTTTTCCTAGTGGCCATAACCTCGGCACGTGGGATTTCCGAACTTCAGGCTCTCTTGTTGAGACCCCTATCTCTCGTTTTCTTCGGCGGGAGTTTCTCTTCGAACTGTTCCATCCTTTTTACCTAAGGTGCTTACCCCGTTTTATGTCAACCAGCCTCTTTTCTTGCCTACCTTTGAAAAAGAGCAGTGTTCCGGTCGCCTTCGTCAATTGCGTGCTGTGGACCTGAAGAGAGTGCTTTATCGGTATCTTAAGATCACGAACACCTTCCGTAAGACCGATCATCTCTTTGTCCTGTTTGCGGACCCTCGACGGGGCTCCACAGCCTCCAAATCCACCATTTCTAGATGGTTGCGAGGAGCTATTGAGGCAGCGTATATACTGCAAGGCAAGCAGGTTCCAGCAGGGCTCCGAGCTCACTCCACTCTGGCTCAGGCTTCGTCCTGGGCCGAGTGGTCTCAAGTAGCCCCTCTCGGCATTTGCCGGGCGGCGACTTGGTCGTCGTCGTCCACGTTTGTCCGTCACTATAGATTGGACGTTCACGCTCGGTAGGAGGGTCAGTTTGGAGTTGTAGTGCTGTAGTCGGCATTGACCTCCCCTTGAAAGCAGGTAGCTTGGGTACTGCCCGTTTGTCTGGACTTGTCTAGCAGTATGACTTGGAAGGAGAAATTTCACTTACCGTTAATTTCCTTTCCTGGAATACTGCTAGACCAGTCCAGGACCCACCCTGCTGTCAGTTACGGTGCTGCTAGTGCGGTGAAGCCACCGGCCTCTGTTCCTTCCTTGTCAGTATGCCTCACCATGGGGGGCCGATGGTTGCGTTATCGCTCTTAGCAGCCTTCAGTTCTGGGGATACTTTCAGCTCCCTTTTACATAGTTGAATTAAACGTCCACTAGGTGTGGTCTTATGGTTTAGTTGCGTTGCATGTTTGGGTTCGCTTTACAGATAATACTGAGGGAGACCCCTAGGGGTAGGACCATATCACCAGAGTCCAGCCTATCAGAGCTCTGGTAGAATTCTCTGTCTCCAAGATCTGCTGGCAGGGGGACACAACCCGTTTGTCTGGACTGGTCTAGCAGTATTCCAGGAAAGGAAATTAACGGTAAGTGAAATTTCTCCATCCAACAGTAGCTAATCTCAGTTACAAATGCGCAGCAGAGTGTGGATTTGTTCCTTGTTGCCGGATTCTCTCTTACCAGCTTTGCACAAGTGTGTTCCTTAACAACATCATGATGAACCTGGCAGAGTTTGGCTCCCTTATTTCCACGGAGCACCTTGATTCCTTCCATGCCCTGGTGGGCCATAGTAGGGACTGCTCAAAGTACATGGTCCGAGCCACCCATGATGCCTTGGAGTCTTCCGACCAGGTTATGGCTGTGGGCATTGGTGCACTCTGGCTCCAATAATCAGCCCTTTAACAGTGGATCCAGGACAAGTTGGCAGACGTGCCTTACCGAGGGGAGAAACTCTTCAGAAAACCACGGAGGAAAGGGTGGCTGAAAATAAAAAACACGTGACCCTCTGCAGGCTCTCATGGAAGACCATTGACCCCTTGCAGAAGAAATACCAGGGCAAGAAGCCTTTTTACCAGCACAAACACCCAGTATTATTAGAGCTCTCAAAGTGCACAGCCTAAGGTGCAGACCCCTTGCCAGCAGTGACAGGAGAAGCCTTAGAAGGCTCTACCAGCTCCTCAACTGAAGCCAGGGGCAGGGTTTTGATGGGTTCCTCAGGAGCTTAGCCAATCTGCCGGTGCCTGAGGGGGTACCCCCTCAAGTGGGCGGCAGCTCGTCCACTTTGCACACAGGTAGCCTCTCATCACCTCGGATGCTTGGATCCTGCAGATAGTCAACAGTGGATACCTGCTGCACTTTATCCAGGTGCTACCCCTTTCTTCCATGGGAGTACTCCCTAGATTCACTTCAGCACGGCATGCTGCAGGAGAAGGTCTCCGCCCTTCTGATCAAGCTTGCCATCAAGCTGGTGTTCCCAGGTCAGGTCAGGTAGGGATTTTACTCCAGGTACTTCCTGGTCCCCAAAATGACAGGGGTTCCGACCCATTCTGAACCTCAGGAACCTCAACCGCTTTTTAGTGTGGAAGAAGTTCAAAATGGTCTCGTTGAGGATGTTGCTCCCTTATCTTCTCAAGGACGATTGGCTATACTCCTCGCATCTGAAAGATGCGTTACATACACACTCTGATCCACCCTGTTCATAGGAAATACCTTTGGTTTGTTGTGGGAGGTCAGCGCTACAGTAGAGTGCTTCCCTTTGTGCTCGCTTCGGCTCCTAGGGTCTTCACAAAATGCTTCAAGGTGGTGAGACTCTGAACTCTGGGGATCTTTTTTTTCTCTTACTTGGATGACTGACTCATAAAGATCTTGAGCCCGGATGGCATCTGGCAATTGGCTCACCTCACCATCCAGGTGCTTGAGCAGCTGGGGTTCATGTTCAGCTACCTCAAGTCTCACTTCCAGCACTCTCAACAGCTGGAGTTCATCGGGGCCCTTCTCAATACCACTCGAGCTCAGACCTTTCTCTTAGTGGACCACATGTAGTGGCTGACAAAGGTGGTGGGTGACATCTAGAGGTGGTGCGACACGATGGCACGGAGGATGCTGAAGATGCTTGGCCACATGGCCTCAAATGTTCATGTTACTCCGCTGGCTCGTCTCTATATGAGGCAACTTCAGTGGATATTAAATGCGCACTGGAAACGGGTCACAAGTTGCCTGTGGGACAGGGTTTTGTGCAGTCCCTTCATTGGTGGCTGGAGCCATAGAACCTGCTCAGGGTTCTTCCCTTTCAGGCATCAACGTCCAAGAAGACGCTGACCATAGATGTGTCCAAGCTGAACTGAGGGCTCATCTGGATGGCCTGCACATGCAGGACCTGTGGTCCAAGCAGGAGTTTCTCCATAAGATCAACTTCCTTGAGCTTTGCGCCATTGCCCATGCCCTTTGGGACTGCAGGTGTACCTGGCCAACCAGGTTGTCCTGATTCAGACAGACAGATGGCGATATTCTACATCAACAAGCAGCAAAGCATGGGATCATACTTCCTGTGCTGGGAAGTGGTTTGCTTGTGGAAATTTGTTGCTGCTCACGGGACGGAGCTGCAGACAATCTATCTGCCCAGAAAACTCAACGCCTTGGCGTATCGCCTGAGCCAGGTCCTCCAACCATAGAAGTGGACCCTCAACAGGGGAGTAGTGGAGTGGATCTTCAGGGAGTGGGATGCTCCCATGATAAACCTCTTTGCCTCTTTGTGCAATGCCCAAGATGACTGAAAGTGGCCCACTGTCTCCAGATATCTTCTTCCTCCACTGGGTGGGAGTGGATCTGCTTTACGCATACCCTCCGATCCCGCTCATGCTGAAGACCTTGCTGAAGCTTCAGACTGACAGGAGTACAATGATTCTTATCCCCCCCCCAGTATTGGCTCAGGCAGCCATTATTGGCTCAGGCAGCCATGGTTTCCCCTGCTGCTTCAACTGTCTCAGTGGGAATCTCGCTGTCTGGGCTACGGCACAGACCTCATCTTTCAGGAGGATGGGACCTTGCTGCACCTTAACATCCAGCAACTTCATGACTTGGATGCTGTGCAGGTAGTTCTCTTGGAACTTAACCTACCCGACGATGTGATGGAGGTCCTCCTGGCCTCCCGCAGGGATTCTTCGCACAGATCTTACACATTTAAGTGGCATAGGTTCTCCACCTGGTGTGCTGACAGGGCCCTGGATCCCCTTCTCCTGTGCTGTGGACAGGTTGCTGGAATACCTCCTGCACCTCAAACACCTAATTCAGTTAGTGTCTATCTGAGCGTGATTGGGGCCTACCATCATTGCTCAGAAGGGAAGCCCATCTCAGCGCAGCGCAGCCATTGGTGGCTCGCTTCATGCTCTCTAAGCCTCCAATCAAGCACCCAGGGTGGCTTAGGACTTGAATGTGGTGTTCGCGCATCTCTTGTCTGCTCTTTTTGAGCCACACACTTCCTATCCTCTGAAATTCCTGACTTGGGAGATACTGTTCCTGGTGGCGGTCACTTTGGCTCACTGTTTCGGTGAGCTCCAGGCCTTGGTGGCTCACTTGCAATATACCAGGTTTCAGAGTGTTCTCTGGGAAGAAGCAGGAAGTCGGTTTTCACGTATGGGTGACGTTGGCACTGACTGAGCCCATGCAGTAATCTCTCTACAGCTTTCAAAGAAAGCCGTTGGGAGATCGACCCCACATGCATGGTTGCCTTCCTGCCCAAGGGTGCCCTCTTGCCTCAGTCTCCTTTTTTCCATGGAGCCAATCGGATGTTCCTCTGCACCTCGTAAAAGGTTGTTTTTTCTATTTTTGCTCTTTTTTTATTTTTCCTTCTCTGGTAAGTGTACCGGTGCCTTCTTGCCCTCCTGGATCCGCTGCTGCCTCAGCGCCATGCTTTTCTTGGGTCTTTTTGCCCTTCAGCATCTTTTTTCTTTTTTTCGAGGTGTGGTAATTCTTCGTGCCCTCCCTGTCTGGGATGCTTGTGTTTTATCTCATGGGTGCCATCTTCCCCTCTATATCCTTGACCAGTGGGTTCAAGCAGTGCGACCACTGTGAGTGCACTATGTCCCGCATGGACCCGCATGATTGCTGTCTTGGTTGGCTTGGTGCGAGCCATGATGACTCTTCCTGTGCGCTGTGTCAGCAGATGACAAGACAAGAACAGAAGGATCTTCTCGGCCTCAGTATGTCTCGTGGAGCCAGTGCTCTCGGGGCCACTGCAGGGGCCTTGGCCTCGCGTGATGGCTCTGCCCATTCTGAGCCCAGAGGTCACAGGGCATCAGACAGGGGATCCTCTTCTGAGGGCCATTCCCTGAAGAGCCAGGTGACATCTGTGGCATCATCGGGAGACGATGCTGGAGCCATGGGTTAGTCCCACTTTCACCGGCATTGGAGCCCCTGGCCTGATGATGAGGGTGATGACTGGGAGTGGCCCTCCAAGCTGTCCCAGTGGGAGAAAGCGTCATCAGCGTCAGGAGATGGACCCTGGTCTCCCAAACCCATCCTCATCAAGGACACCTTGACAGAGGAGCAGGCATCTGACCCTGAAGCCTTTGGTGCCCATCCCGGTGGCTGTGGAGCCTCCTGGCCTCGGTCACATGGCGACCCTTGAGTGCAGCATCGCTGCCTTCTTGGCCCAGCAATGCAGACAGATACCCGGTTCCTCCAGGTCATCTTTCCCAACCGCCGGCCCCTCCACCGTGAGGGCATCTCCAGAGGTCATGGAAGCGATCCTCAAATTGATTCCAGATGCTGTTCTCTGTCCCGTTTGGGGCCGAGGACTTCCCTAGCCAGCACCTTCTGTTCTGACTGCAGGGACTCTGGGGGCCTTGCGGCATCAGTGACCCCTGGTGCAGCCCTGAGATCCAGAGGGCTCTCGAGGTGTCCTCCGACTCAGAGTCTGATGGAGAGACCAACGATGAGTCCCCCGACACCTGCCTACATTGAGATGTCCACTCAGATCCTTCCCCTTCCGAGGATCTTTCCTTTCTGGAGTTTGTTTGGGACATGTCAAAGTCCTTGGCCTTCACCATGGAGTCTGAGGAGGAGCCTTGGGTGGAGGACCTCAAGATCCTCCAGTATGAGACCCCTCTGAAGGGAGGCAGTCATGGTGCAGATTCCTCCCCCCCATCCTGGAATGGCTTCTCTTCTATATGTGGGCGATCCCAGCCTTTGTGCCGATTGTGGGCAGCAGCTCGATACCATGTACCAAGTCTGTCGGAGCCTCGGTTTCCAAAAAGCACAGCTAGCAGGTCTCGATGCTCGTCAGCTGGACCCAGGCCTACCAGCTCTACATGGGCATGTAGTTACGAGACATGGTGAGGGAGCTCACTGGGTTCTCGGCTGGGCTGGCAGAGGAGCCTCTTCAGCAGTTTCAGACCCTGACCTCGGCGGTCAAGGAGTGCTCCAGATTCATCACTCGAGTGGCCTATGACTGCTTTGTGTTGGTGGCCAGAGTAGTTGGGTGGGCATTAGTGCCTGCCGCCAGGTCTGGCGACAGTCCAACGACTTGGAGCAACTGGTCGATGTCCCATGCCGGGGGGGGGGGGGGGAAATCTCTTCGGCAAGCCCATTACTGATAAGGCCGCTGTGCTGGAGTCCGAGTTCCTGACCAGGACCAGGCTGTCCAAGAAAACAGCTTACCCTTCCCAATGGAAGACTTTGGGGGGGGAACGCCCCTTTACTCGAAGAAGAGGAAGGCTTACGGAAACTACCCCTAGTACTTGGCCTTCCCAGCTCCCCAAAAGGGTCAGCAGGCCAAGGGACAGGGGCATGGCCCACGTAAGCCTAAGACCCCCAAGCCCCAGGTGGCATTCCCGCCGCAACCTAGGAGGGGTGCTTTTGACTCCTTGGGCATAGCCTCTTATCCCCAGGGGGTCTAGTCCCCCAGCACACAGGGGGGCAACTGGTATACTTTGCC
Source organism: Ichthyophis bannanicus (assembly GCA_033557465.1). Classification (NCBI taxonomy): domain Eukaryota; kingdom Metazoa; phylum Chordata; class Amphibia; order Gymnophiona; family Ichthyophiidae; genus Ichthyophis; species Ichthyophis bannanicus. The sequence goes on from CM066041.1 coordinate 143,765,682, forward strand.
AGACAGCAGCCAAACATCGCCACCGACACCTGGGTCCTCCAGGTGGTGGGGGAGGGTTACCGCCTGCATTTCAACCAAACGCCACTCCCGTTCTTTCCAGGGGAACTCCCATTGACTCCCTTTCATAGAGACTTCCTTCAACAAGAGCTCACTGGGCTTCTAGCTGATAAAGCAGAGGAACTGGTCCCACCCCATCTCAGGGGTGAGGGGTTTTACTACCGATACTTCCTGGTTCCCAAGAGGATTGGCAGCTTGCAACCTATTCTGGATCTTCAAGATCTCAACAACTTCCTGGTGAAGGAGAGGTTCAGGATGCTTTGCCTGGGAACATTGCTGCCTTACCTCCATCAGGGAGACAGACTATGCTCCTTGGAGCTCAGACACATACACATACGTTCCCATACATCTGCGACACAGACAAGTACCTCTGGTTTCTCGTCGGAGGAAGCCACTACCAATACAAGACTCTGCCCTTTGGCCTGGCCTTGGACCCAAGAGTGTTTACCAAGTGCCTAGCAGTGGTTGCTGCCCACCTGCAGCTGCAGGAAGTGTTTGTTTTTTTTCTACCTACATGACTGGCTGGTCAATGGCAGCACAGCCACCAGGTGCAGCGAGCAGCACGCTGCACCATTCTCACTCTAGGGCACCTGGGGTTTATCATCAATTAACCCAAGTCCCACCTGCAACCAACCTAAAGCCTGGCATTCATAGGGGTGCTGCTGGACATGGTCCAGGCCCGAGCCTTCCTCCCCTCAGCAGGGCCCAGCTCCTAGCAGCCCTCGCAAGGGAGGTTCAGGACCACACTTCAGCCTCCACCCGGCTCATGCTGCACTTCCTGGGGCACATGGTCTCGACAGTGCATGTCTTGGCTGACGTCTGTATCCACATGTGGCCAGCCCAGTGTTCCCAGGTGATGGGGTGCCTGCAGGACAGGATGGCTGTTACCAGTCATTTTGCCGAGTCCTTCGACTGGTGACAACAGTCACCGAACCTGCTGGCAGGGGTGCTTTTTCAGGTCCCGACTCCTCAGAGGATCCTCACCCCGGATGCCTCTAAGTTGAGCTGGGGAGCCCATTGCAGCAACCTCTGCACTCAGGGCCTGTGGTCAGCATCAGGGAGCCTCCAACAGATCAGCTTCAGGGAGCCTCCAACAGATCAGCTTCCTGGTACTCCGAGCAATTGCCTGCACCCTCCGGGCTTTTCAGCACCACCTGCAGAACCAGGCTGTCCTGATCCAGATCGACAATCAGGTGGCAATGTTCTACAACAACTAACAGGGTGGCATGGGTTCATCCCTCCTGTGCTCGGAGGCGGTCCGCCTCTGCACATTTGCCAGTAAGAGCAGGATGCTCCTCGGGGCTGTATACCTTCCCGGACAGGACAATGTTCTGATGGACTGCCTGAGCCGGGTTTTGCAGCCCCACGGGTGGCCAACCAACTGTTCAGCCATTGGGGCCTTCCTGTGCTGGATCTCTTTGCCAATCCGGCCAATGCTCAGCTGACCCGCGTCTGCTCCAGAACACTGCAACCTTCCCAGGTGGCAGCCGATATGTTTCTCATTCCGTGGATGTAAAAACTCCTTTATGCCTTCTCTCCCTTACCACTCATTGCCAAGACCCTCTTCCAGGTCCAGCTCGACTGGGACATCCTGATTCTCGTAGCACCTTGGAGGCCCCAGCAGACCTAGTTCCCACTGCTCTTCAGCCTTTCTTGGGCGCCCCTAGTCCTCCTGATGAATGCTTCGGACCTGCTCTCGCAGGAGGCAGGCTCTCTCCTCCACCCCATCTTGGGGTAGTCCTGGCCCAGTTCAACTTGCCCAGAGAGGTGGAGGAGGTCCTGCTGGCCTCATGCAAGGACTCTACCCAGTGGGCATACGTCTTCTAGTGGCACTGCTTCTTGGTTTGGTGTGTGGAAAGGGGTGACAACCCCTTCTCCCGTTCTGTCCATCTGGTGCTGCAGTACCTGCTGCACCTGTCTAATGCTAGTTTGAAATCTAACTCCATCAGAGTTCATCTCAGTGTGCTCTTGGAGCACCACTACCTCATCGAGGGGAAGCCCCTCAGCCGAGCCTCTTGTGGCTCGCTTCCAGAGGGACCTCATGCTCTCTCAACCATCCAGTCGTCCACCGCCACTTCAAGTATCTATCCTGGAAGGTAATATTCCTCATGGTGCTCACATCTGCCCACAGGGTCAGTGAGCTCCAGGTGCTTATGATTCATGCCCCCCTATACCAGGTTTCACAGGAACAGGATGGTGCTTCAGACACTCCAAGTTCCTCCCAAAGATGGTCTCTCAGTTCCACCTCATCAAGGAGGTGGTTCTTCCCACCTTTTCCCACATCCTCACACCAGTAGAGCAGAGGCAGCTCTCCATACACTGGACTGTAAACGGGCATTGGCTTATTATTTAGAGCAGACCAAGCCCCATCACCGCCACTGCCACTTTCAGCTCTTCATTTCCTACGACCCTACTCGCCTGGACGTAGTAGTCTCCAAGCGTACACTTTCCACCTGGGTGACAGACTGCATTGCCTTCACCTATGGTCTGGCTGGTCTCTCGCTGGAGCATCACGTCACTGCGTACAGCGTCCGGGCCATGGTGGGTTCTGTGGTGAACCTCTGCTCGGTTCCCTTAACTGAGATATGCCGGGCTGCCACCTGGTCCTCAGGTTACAACTTTAATGTGCATTACTGACTGGAGGAGGGTCCCGGTGGGACAGTGCCTTCAGCCAGGCAGTACTCCATCATTTGGGGTTTAAGGCAATTCCTTTAATTTTATTTAGCTAGGCTTATATACCACTTTTTTCAGGATGAAAGTGGTGTACATTCAGGTATGGTATATATTTCCCTTGTTCCTGAGGGGCTCACAATCTACGTTTTTATACCTGAAGCATCCGAAGGTTAAGTGGCTTGCCCAAGACCGCAAGGAGTGCCTGTGGGGGTAGAAACCCCAGTTCCTCAGGTTGGAGGTTGCTGTCCTCCAGCGGGATTTGAACCTCTAGCCTGAGGCAACTTGCCCCAACCACTAGGCAACTCCTGCCCTCCAGCCCTTCTGTGTGTCCAGGCTACTGGAGAGCTGGTTTCCCTAGTCTATGCTGGGGTCAGTGCCAAGGTCTTGCAACCAAATTGTACTCACTGTTCCTCACAGTTTGTTTTTTGGGGGCTGCCCATGGCTTACAGGTTTTTTCGGTAGCCTGTAGCTAGAGTGTCCCATATGTGAGGACTGACTTCCTGCATGTTCCCGGAGAAAGCGTAGTTACTCACCTGTAACAGGTGTTCTCTGGAGACAGCAGGAATTGGTCCTCACAACCCTCCATCCTTCCCGTGGAGTTGCTTTTCTTTTGTTACACTCTTGAACTATGTCTTGAGCTACTGAGGCAAGATGGCACCCTTGGGCGGGAAGGCAATCATGCCTGAGTGGTGGATCTCCCCAAGGCTTTCTTTGAAAACTAGGAAGAGGTTACCATTCGGGCTCCGTCTGTACCGATGTCACCCATATGTGAGGACTGATTCCTGCTGTCCCCGGAGAACATCTGTTACAGGTGAGTAAATACATTGTTTTGTGCAAACACCCATGTTTCTTGCCTAATGTGGTCTCCGCTTTCCACCTCAATCAATTGGTCGTTCTGCCCACTTTCTTTCCCAGACCTCACACCAAATGTGGGGAGACTGCACTGCACATGCTAAACGGCAAGTGTGTCCTGGCCTTTTACCTTGAGCGGATGAAGGTGCACCGGTGTTCCACCCAGCTATTCATCTCTTTTGACCCTAGTAAGCTGGGTGTTGCCATTTCCAAATGCACGCTGTCCATTTGTGTGGCAGACTGTAACTCTTTTGGCAGGCCTGAGCTGCCTATTCCTTGCTTCTTAATCATAGCAGGAATATCTCTTGGTTTCTTTCCAGGGCTTCTCTAGACTCTTTTGAGTCTGTTAGCAGATCCTCTGCTATTGCCATTGGAGCGCGTCGTACAGCGTGGCTGCAGACTTCAGACTTGAGCAGATGGGCACAACATACACTGGGTAATTCTCCTGTACTGGAGAAAACCTTTTCAATAGAGAAGCTTTACGTCAGGTTGCTCATTAATCCACTGATTTTCCTGGTTCTGGAAACCATCCTAAGCCTTTTTTTTCCCCAGGACGTCGGAAATGTCCTACCAAACCGTCTTTCCCGAAGAAGAGAAAGTTTCATCCTTCTTCTGCCCATCCTCCCGGTGTACCCAAGCAAGGGACATCTCATCCTGGTCTGAAGTCTCCAGACTCTACCCAGTCTACTCATAACCAGCACCCATAGTTTCCTGTGTATTGTAATCTACAGTTAACTTCTCCTTAGCGGAAGTTTATTCTTCAAACTCTACACTAGTTTATCTCTAGGAACAAGCAGGAATAAGTCATCACATATGGGTACGTCGGTACCGACGGAGCCTGCGCGGGAAAGCTCCCCAGCTTTTCAAATGAAAAGCTTTTGGGGCCTCCCACTGCACATGCGCGCTGCCTTCCCGCCTTCCTGACCAGCTCTCCTCAGTTCTTCTTTTTCCGCGGAGCCAGCAGGTCGTGTTCCTGTCACCGCTGAAGAATTTGTTACTTTTGTTTATTTCTTTAGACTGCGTACCTGCCTTCCCCATACCGATACCGGTATCGCCGGTCTTTCTTTCTTTCTATATATAAAAAAAAAAAAAAGACTTTTTTATTTTTACTTCAGCACTGCTTGGTACCCGGTGTTAGGCCTTAGGGCCTACACAATTTCTCCTCATGGAGAAGCCAGTCCCTGGTTTCAAAAAATGTACCAAATGCAGTGCTGTCATTTCTGTCACAGACACCCATGAATGGTGTCTCAAATGTTTGGGACCTGAGCACTCCATACCGGACTGCCCATCCTGCACCCAGATGTCTAAACGCGGTTTGCAGAACCGGGCTAACAAGCTCCATGTGCTGTTTCCTTCAGAAGCATCACAGTCGTCCAGGTCTTCCTCTCCGGATGGATCTCAGGTAACCAAAACTTCTGTGGGCAAATCCTCTAAAAGCAAATCTCTTTCTAAAGATCGAGAGGCTCTCAGTTCTGAGTTCGAGGATTCTGCCCAGGCCAAAAAACCCCGGCGGGAGGTTCCGGCCTCCAAAGCAATCATGGGGTCACAGGTTGACATCGATGGCACGGCCTCGACAGATCACCTGTTGGACTGCTCTGGGGTACCGGCCCATACCGGTACCGACATCCAGGCAGTAGTGGCGTCTATGGGCAGTACTGTCCAGACCATGCAGCAGGCCGTACTGGCCTTCATTAAGGCTGCGACGCCCTCGGTACCGATTTCATCGGTACCGACCCCGGTTCCGGTATCTACACCGGAACCCAGACCATCGACTTCTAAACGTCGATCGGTTTCGCATGGCGGATTCCGGCTTTCGCCCGGTACCGATCCCATGCCCGATACGCCCGATGTCGATACCGATCGGTACGCGTATCGTACATTGGAAGCACAGAAAGAGTACTCAGATTCTTCTGATGAATTTAATTCCTCTGATGACTCTGCTGAGCTTACTCTTCCTGAGGAGCCCTCTTCTCCCAAGAGGAGGATGTCTCCTCCAGAGGATTTATCCTTTCAGGATTTCATTGTTGATGTAGCTAAAGCACTTTCTATTACTACATCTTCTGAAAGAGAACCCAGATCAAAAAAATTGGACATTTTAGGATACTCAAAAGCTCCTAAAGAGGCAGTCACTCTGCCTGTCCATGAAATCCTTCAAGAACACTTGATGGATTTGTGGGAGACTCCTTTAACACTGTCTCCCCATTCCCGCAGGTTGGACACCATGTATCGGGTCCCTCCCTCGCCTGGGTTCCAAAAAACTCAGCTGCCTCACCACTCCATTGTGGTGAAGTCTGCTATGAAGAAAATAAAGAGTCCTAAGAGGCATTCTTCTACCCCCCCAGGGCGTGAATGTAAGAACCTAGACTCTTTTGGAAGAAAGATGTTCCAGGCTAGTATGCTTATAGCCAGGATCAACTCTTATAGCCTTTATATGGGCATGTATCTTGGGCAACTTGCCCTAAAAATACAGAATTTTGCCCCCTTTATCCCTGATGATCAAAGGGCGGACTTCTTTTCTATGGTGACACAACTTTCAGAGGTCTCCAAGTTCTCCAACAGGGCAGCCTTTGATTCTTTCGAGGTTGCAGGCAGAGCTTCGGGAATTGCTATTGCAGCCCGACGTCTCGCTTGGCTCCAGGCTTCTAACCTAGAACCCTGGGTTGTAGAAGGCCTCAGGAATCTGCCCTGTACCGGTGAGAACTTATTTGGGGAAGACTGGCAGATTAAAGCTGCTCAAATGGATGCAGAAAATGCCACTCTAGATAGACTTTCCAAGTCTACTTCTACCCCTACCAAAAAGAAGCCTTTTAAAAGGCCTTACTATAAAAAGACCAGATTTCCCACAAATACTGGCCAACAATCTGCTCAGCCTCGCCTTGCGGCTAAGCGTCAACAATCTAAGCAGGTAAAGTCAAAGCCTGCAGTGTCTGCTACATCCCAGCAGGCTCAACCCCCTCAGGGGTTTTGACTTCCCTCAAGAGAACTTGCCGTTTCTGGCTCTAGCACAGCCAGAGCCCCTCACCATTCCTGGAAGGCTAGCTCACTTTGCTCCCAGATGGGAACAAATAACATCAGAGCAATGGACCCTCTCTATCATCAGAGAGGGCTACAAACTTCATTTCTCCAGCCTTCCTCCCCATACCATGGTGAGGCAATTCAGTTCTCCCCTATCTCTTCTGACCCTGTTGGGTCAGGAAGTCTCTTCTCTTCTTGCCCAAGGGGCAATAGAGGAGGTTCCTCCTCCACAACAGGGGTTAGGTTTCTACTCCCCTTACTTTCTCATAACAAAGAAGACAGGGGGCTTCAGACCTATCCTAGATCTGAGAGAATTGAACAGGTTTCTATTCAAGGAGAAATTCAAAATGCTCTCTCTGGGCCTTCTCCTTCCATACCTTCAGAGTCAAGATTGGCTTTGTTCTCTAGATCTCAAGGATGCGTACACTCATATACACATCCATCCATCCCACAGAAAGTATCTAAGATTTCTGTTCCAGGGAAAACATTTCCAGTACAGAGTACTACCCTTCGGTCTGGCCTCTGCTCCAAGAGTCTTCACAAAATGCATGGCAGTCGTAGCCGCATTTCTCAGAGGCATGGGAATCTTTGTCTTCCCATATCTGGACGACTGGCTCATCCGAGCTCCATCTCAGTCAGAAGCCCAGATTTCTCTGGACCGCACAAGGCGTATTCTTCAATATCTGGGACTTGTGGTAAACATTCCCAAATCCCAACTCATCCCTACTCAGTCTCTGGAATTCATAGGGGCCCAATTGGACTCCACCACTGCAAGGGCCTTCCTCCCTCTGGTCCGAGGCCAAAGGCTAATAAGCTTGGCCTCCCAAGCTCAGTCCAGAAGTCACTTGTCAGCCAGAGAAATGCTGCAACTTCTGGGCCACATGGCCTCCACGGTTCATGTGGTGCCCTATGCTCGTCTCCATATGAGAGCAGCTCAATGGACATTGGCCACCCAGTGGTCTCAAGCATCGGGACTGCTGTCAGACCAGGTGCTCACCTCAAAACGTCTGTTTTGGTCTCTCCAGTGGTGGACATCCTCCAAAAATCTGTTGTTGGGGACCCCCTTCCAACCTTCGTTGCCCCAAGCAACCCTCACAACAGATGCCTCCCAAACAGGGTGGGGAGCTCATCTTCAACATCTCTCCACTCAGGGAATCTGGTCTCCTCAAGAGACCACCCTTCATATCAATCTTCTGGAATTGCGAGCAATCTTCCTTGCCCTCACAGTCTTCCATACCCTCCTTGCCAACCTGACTGTCCTAGTTCAGACAGACAATCAGGTGGCCATGTTTTATATCAACAAACAAGGAGGGACGGGCTCTCTGTCGCTTTGCAACGAAGCTCTCAGATTATGGGCCTTCGCCAGAGAGCACCAAATTCATCTTCCGCAGTATATCTTCCAGGAGTTCAAAACTCTCGGGCAGACAGACTCAGTCGAGTTCTGCTCCCACACGAATGGTCCCTACATATGGACCAGATACGCAGAATCTTTCAGGAATGGGGGACCCCGGACATAGACCTCTTTGCAAGTCCGTGGAATGCCAACCTTCCCCGGTTCTGTTCCAGGACTCCGTGTCAGGGATCTCAGGCCAACGATGCCTTTCTCCTGCATTGGGGTCAGGAATTCCTGTACGCTTTTCCACCCATTCCTTTGATTCCCAAGACTCTGTTCAAACTTCAGAGGGATCACGGATCCATGATCCTCTTTGCTCCACGCTGGCCACGCCAAGTGTGGTTCCCTCTCCTTCTACAGCTCTCCCAGGGCTCCTCCCTGGACCTGGGAGCTGCACCAGACCTTCTGTCTCAGGAGCATGGTACTTTGTGGCATCCAAACCCCAAGTCCCTACATCTCCGAGCTTGGTTACTGAAGGCTTAAACCTTCAAGAGTTTAATCTTTCTCAACCAGTGAAAGATATCCTTTATGCCTCTAGGAAACCCTCTACCAGGCGTTCCTATGCTTTCAAATGGAAACGTTTTTCCATTTGGTGTGCCCAACAGGGTCTTGACCCTCTGGCACTTCCATTGAATTCTCTACTAGACTATCTCCTGCATCTCTCCAATGCAGGCCTCAAGACGAATTCAGTACGAGTCCATTTAAGTGCTATTACAGCATCCTTAAAACCTATAAATGGACAATCTGTTTCCTCTCATCCTCTTATTGCAAGATTCATGAGAGGCCTAACCCTCACTAAGCCTCCCATCCGGCCTCCTCCGGTAGCATGGGACTTGAATTTAGTTCTGGGTCAACTTATGAAGCCACCTTTTGAACCATTGGTATCTACCTCCCTGAAATTTCTTTCTTGGAAGGTCCTTTTCCTTATTGCAGTCACTTCGGCTCGCCGCATCAGTGAACTGCAGGCTTTGGTGGCAAATCCACCTTATACCAGATTTCATCATGATAAGGTGGTCCTTAGGACGAATCCCCACTTTATGCCTAAAGTGGTCTCGCCTTTTCATCTTAATCAAGAGGTATATCTACCTGTCTTTTTTCCGGCTCCTCATGCATCCAGTGCAGAGAGGAACCTTCATACTCTTGACTGTAAAAGAGCTCTCGCCTTTTACCTCAATAGAACTCAGCCACATCGAAAGTCTTCTCAGCTTTTCGTGGCTTTTGATCCTTCTCATTTGGGACTTCCAGTCACCAAACGCACACTTTCCAACTGGATTGCTCAGTGTATTTCCTTTGCTTACCAGAGTAAGAACATATCTCTGGAAGGCCATGTCACAGCTCACAATGTGAGAGCCATGGCCACTTCTATGGCTCATCTCCACTCTGTATCCATAGATCAGATCTGTCGAGCAGGCACTTGGGCCTCGGTGCATACCTTCACAGCCCATTACTGCTTAGACAAGGACTCCCGCCGGGATGCCTTGTTTGGTCAGGCTGTCCTCAAACACCTGTTCCATACTTAAACAACTCCTGCCCACCTTCCCAGAATGGATGCCTGAGATCCATCCGAAGATGGTTACCCTTGGAGGGGGATCTCCCAGGCATCTCAGCTAGGGAGTCCCCATATGTGATGACTTATTCCTGCTTGTTCCTAGAGATAGCACAGTTACTTACCTGTAACAGGTGATCTCTGGGAACAGCAGGAATTAGTCATCACAACCCACCCACCTCCCCTAGGAGTTGTCTCTCTATTCCTCTATCTTCCTGTCCTCTCTCTCTATTGTCTCAGCTTTAAACTCAAACTGAGGAGAGCTGGTCAGGAAGGCGGGAAGGCAGCGCGCATGTGCAGTGGGAGGCCCCAAAAGCTTTTCATTTGAAAAGCTGGGGAGCTTTCCCGCGCAGGCTCCGTCGGTACCGATGTACCCATATGTGATGACTAATTCCTGCTGTTCCCAGAGATCACCTGTTACAGGTAAGTAACTGTGCTTTCTTTTCCAGTATGCTATGCTCTTGGGATACTTTTGTCCATGGGTTACAGACTTCTCCCTTTCTTACTACCACAAAGGGAGGTTACAACTATCCCATGATAGTTCTGTCCCCATATGGACATCTTTTCCCTCAGCTGACTTACCACATGGTAAGTCACTTTCCAACCCCCTCTCTTCCAGGGTCTCCCCTGCTTGAGTTGGTGCCATACTGAAACACTTCCTTTTCTTCCAGTGTAGACTGTTTTTCCTTCAATGCGTGCTCTGAACAACTCATCGGACTGGAACGGAAATCTTCTCCGCTGCCTTTGTCTGTTTTCTCTCTGTTTTCATACAGGAGAATCCCCTCTGTTGTTTGGTTCAGTTGCTGTATATGCAGGAGTTCCAGTGATTACTTTAGTGCTCATTGCAAGCTACTTGCAACTATCTTGCATAATACTATTCACTGCAGCTTATCTTCTAGCCATATCCTTTCCCAGGATATGGCAAGACACCTGACTTCTGTCAGTTTTATCTTATAATTCTCCTGCACACTGCTCTCTGCAACCTTCAGAGAAGCTTTCTGCTATGGGCCCTTGCTACAGAGTATTGAACTTGTCTCTGAGGGTCTCTCATATATAGAGGACAAGTTTTTTCTACGTGAATGTCCACGGAGTTTCCAATCTGGCTGGGATATACTCCTGTTCCTTCCAGCTTGGCATTATGTTTTCTACTCCACTTGGACAACGCATACTCTTTTACCGTACATGATGCCCCTGAACCCCCTTACCTGGGTCACTTTGGTATCTCCGTCTCTGCGTTCTTCTTGTCCTTTGGACATATCAGAGTCCTAAGGTACTGCTAACGTACTCTTGCCAGACTGCTGTTGTCCTCTGTGTTTCACGCAACCATGCTGGTTCTTCCACTGACCTACATTCCTGCTCCACAGAAATAGTTTCTCTATATTTCTTCAGATGGGTTTCACCCCCTATTATTGGATGAATTTTTTTCCCATCACATTCCCCATGTGAATGTTTTTCTGTGGCTCGGTTGCAGGCATGTATTTTTAAAATTATTTTCCTACATGTATGTGTCCTGTGCATACATGTTTTTATACCCTGGGTGGGCATCAGCCACCCCGTCTCTATCTATACATATATCTATCTACATTCTATATGTAGATATATATATCACGCTGTCTAGGCATATATATTCTCATATGTATAGATATGTATGTCTTTCCATATATATATATATACGTATATATATATAGGTATGCGCATATTGGGAGATGTCCATAGCACCCTATGTCTAACCTATCTCCCTGAATGTCGGTGCTTAGGTTTTTATTTCCTTATGGGGTCCAGACAGTAAACTGCCTATTATCATACGGCTCAGTAACTGGGACTGGTTATACTAACAATTGCTGCTGTGACGTCAACAGCTTCTATTTTTGTTATACATCTCCCTTTCTATGCAGTCTCAAACTTCAATGTCTTCCTATCTCTTACCAGCTAGGAAAGACAGTGTACATCTTCAGTATTCCTGGTACACTTCTGTTCTCCTTGGGAATAGGGGCTTTTTTCCATACCCTCTCTTCCCTTCCGGACTGGGCTAATTTTCCAGATCGGTCAGTTTTCTTCTTTTAGTCCTCAATGTTTATGACTCTGTACCTAAAAGAGTTCTCAGCTTTCCCATAAGCTTTTCATTGGAGGCCTGCCGATCTTCTCCTGCCCCGGTTGACACCTGGGTCACCTGCCCATTCCAGATTGGAACTTCTTCCTCACTGCTGTGGAGTTACCTTGAAGATTCTGCTACTGCATCTACTGTCTACTTCCTACAATCCAGTAGGTAAGCTCTATATTGTGCTAGTTCATTAAATATTTTACTGGTACTTGACATACGTTCTAAAGACTTTTTCCCTGTAGTCTTTAGATTCGCTGTTCCTCTGCAGCTCTGCTCTATTAAACTCCTACCCCCCATCCCCCCGGGGATGCCGGAGATCCCGGTTGGGAAATGCCGTCCTGTTCCAGGGATACGCATTTTATGGGATCTCCCCTGGCACCCGCAGCTAGGGAGTCCCCATGTGTGAAGACTCATTCCTGCTTGTTCCTGGAGATAGCACAGTTACTTACCTGTAACAGGTGATCTCCGGAACAGCAGGAATTAGTCTTCACAACCCACCCACCTCCCCTAGGAGTTGTATCTATCTATTTCCTTTCCTCCTTCTCTCCTTCTGTCTCAGCTATGAAACTCAACTGAGGAGAGGCAGTGGGAAAGGCGGGAAGTCACCGCGCAGGCGCGAGGGATGCTCCCAAAGGCTTTCTGATTGGATGCTGCGGAGCATTCCTGTGCGGGCTCCATCGGCGCCGACGTACCCATGTGTGAAGACTAATTCCTGCTGTTCCGGAGATCACCTGTTACAGGTAAGTAACTGTGCTTTCCTCCCAAGCTCCACCCCTATGCTGACTCACTCTGAAAGTACACATCATCGTCCTGCCACATGTCGTTACGGAACAGTGCCTTCCTGCCTAAACTACATGCATAAGTGCCCTTTTCCATGCATGACTTATTGGGAGGAGTGGCCTAGTGGTTGAGGCAAGTTACCTCAGACCGGAAGGTCGGGGGTTCAAATCCCACTAGAGGACAGCAACCTTGGGCCGGAAGGACTGGGGTTTCTAGTCCCACAGGTGCTCCTTGTGGTCTTGGGCAAGCCACTTAACCCTCCATTGCCCATGTTCCCTGTAAGTATTAGTGTATGTGTCTCATATCCCCACTTAAATGTATCCCCCAATTGTGTTGTGACCACTTTGATTGAAGGATAATGTGGTATACAAAACTGTCTAAATAAATAAATAAAATAGGTGACTTATGTGCATTGATGGTACGTAACTTTACGCAGCTCATTATAAAATTACCTCCAATATGGGTTTTTTCCCCCAGTTGTATTTTATCATTTAAATGATACACTGTTAGCTAATGCTGCCTTTTTCTGTTGCAGTTGCTTTTCTGGTTACCAGACCTCCTCTTCCTACTGTGTGGTTTGCAGCTTGCATACTGAATGCAGTACTTGCTTTCAAAATACTTCCCTTAGTTATTTTCTAGCAGAGATAATCATCAGACCAATAAAACAGGAGATGGGTTGCTCAGAATATTGGTTTGTCTGCTTTTTTTTAACTTTTTCTCATGCAGTGTACAAGTTTATATAACCACCTGCAGCTATAAGGATTTGGCACAGACCTGTGAAATTCAGAAATCCATTTTCCATTCTCAATGCCATCCTTTACTTTATCAGTCTAAGCAAATTGTGTCATGTCCTAGAATCCAGATTTTTATTGTCATTTGTCTTGTGTAGCACTGTACATGTGGACAGTAATCGTTAAAATGGTTCATTTATTGCATAGATACTGTACTCATAAGCAGTATCAAATAGTTCTGTCTTTTTCCCAGGTACCACAAAAGTCAGGCCATATATTTGGAGTCTAAAGAAAACACGAAGATCAGCTGTGTAATCAGCTCTGTGGGGACAAATGAGGTACCAAGCTTTCATTCTTTTTTTTTGTGAGAAGTCATTTTCCATCTTTCCTCTGTTTACTCATTGTACCAGGTTGTTTCCAACAGTGTCAGGTGAAGTTTCTGTAGACCAGTACACAGAAGGGCAGCACTCATGCTGTTTACTCTTGTCAGCTCCTACCTTTAGTCAAGTTCAACATTATCGTCCTTGTGCATGAGAAATTACACTCTGGAGTGTCTGAATATTTGTTTGGTATGTTCATTCCCTACCTGCCTACCCATATCCCTTTGCTTTCTGAACAAGTATTTGCTTTCAGGTCCTCCTCTGTCTCTTGCTTGCCTTAAGCGTACAAGACACTCTGCTTTCTATTTGTTGACTCCTTCATTATGGAATGCTAGCTCTATTTGTCTTGGGACATAATCTTAGATTTAAGACAGGGTTGAAACCTTTTTTTTTCAGTTAAGTGATTTAAAAGAAATGTGAGGCTATAGAATTATTTGTGGTGGGTATGAAACAGCAGTTGGAATTTTTATTAATATTATCCTGGCTATTTTAGGATTATTACTATTCTAATTTAGTTTTTATTTTAATTTAACCTTTTTTTGTTGTCATCTCTGCTTATTTTTGTAAACTGCTCTGGTGCCACCCAGCACCTGGCAGTATAAAAGGCAAATTAACTAACCAAATTTATATCCTATTGATCCCATCTAACATTTGCATTAAAATGGGGTCTCTTGCATAGTGGCCCTGTTGCTTCATATATGATATCCTGTTCTTGCTCAACAACATTCCTATCCCTAACATGCAGGAGCTTGAGACAGCAAGAATGCTTAACGTATATTTTTTCCCCTTTAAATTTAAAAATCATAGTGGTCCTTTGCTAACGCAGTGTAGATTAATTCTTCAGGCTGTCTGAAACTTCCAAGCATCTTCAGCTTTATTGTATGTATATCACTCTTCTATATTAATCAGCACAGTATTGTTGTATTTATAAGCTTAGATTGTTTGATTTTTTTTTTTTTTAGTTTTATGTTTTAAATTTTATTGAGCAAGAACAATAAAGGCAGAAACATGTACAACCTCAGGCAGTAAACTTCAACATTCCATCAAGAAACATCCTAGTACCAGAGCAAACCCAACCCAATCTACCCGGAGGTCTGAGGCAAGCCGGTAAACAAATTGGCCACAGAAACCATTGGGTACCATTAACAAGACCATTAAACCCAATAGAACCCCACCCTAGCAACTCCACCTGCCCTCCTTTCCTGCCCTCCTTTCCCCCCTCGCCCCCAACCTATTTCCAACCACACATAAGTTAAGGTGAGATTCTGATAGGAGAAGATTTTAATTGTGTGATGTCATGGCTTGATCGCTCTGACCCTGGACCTTCGTCTTCTAAACCGCCGTCTCATCTGGTTGACCTGTTGTTGAGTCTGTCGCCTGTGGACTTTTCATGTTGGCGAACGGGACTATACCAATTTTTTGCATGTTCATAAGTGTGTCTCATATAGATATGTGCTTTGTGTCGCAGACACTTCTACCCTGGCTTTTGCAAGTCTCTATTGGTACCATGGGGCCTTTGGATCATGCCCTCATCTCCTTGGCTCTGACTGTGGTGGATGCGGAGTTGCCCTCGCGCACTTGGTCCTTCCCTCGAGGTTTGCTGCAGAATATAGACTTTAAGGTATTTCGCCTAGGAGATGGCAAGTGTACATTGCTTTTAAGTGGGCATTGCTTTTAATGACTTCTCGGGTGACCTCACTGTGGGATGCAGGTTAAGGCAATATTGCGCAGGCAGTTGATCTCCCTTTCCAGTGCCTTTAAGAAGAAAGCTCTTGCTTGGCAAGAAGAGTTACATTGTGACATTCTTGCCCTAGAATGCTGTATAGACAGTGTACTGGCCCTCGAGTTTGGTGTCAGCTCGTGCGACTGCGGGGAGAGTTGGCTGCTCTGGACTCTGTTCATATTGCGTCTCTGCTCCTCTGGACTAAGATGTTTTTATGAACAGAGTAATAGGGCTGGTAAATTGCTACTTTGGCAGTTAGAGACAGAAGCAGTGGCATTGGATTTCTGCCTTGTCCTCTGCGCATGACGCTTCTACTCAATTGCACAGGAGACATGGTTGCTATCTTTGCTAAATTTTATCAGGATCTTGACTCGAGTTCCTTACATGCGAACTCAGCCTCCTTATGTAGCTGTTTACATGAGCTGAATCTTCCCCAACTTATTCCAGAGACTAGAGAGGCTCTTAATCGTCCCTTCTCTTTTCAGGAAGTGCTCCATGTGATTTGTAACTGGAAGTCTTCCAAAGCAACGGGTCCTGATTTGCTTCCTGCAGAATTCTATAAAACCCTGCCTGATCTTTTTGCTCCATTTTTGGTTTGAGTGTTTAATGACATCTTACCTATACAACACCTTCCTTCCTCCTTTTATCAGGCTGCAATCGCGGTTCTTCCCAAGGGAGATAAGGATCCTTTGGTCTGCAGCAATTACTGTCCTATCTTTATTAAGTTTTGACATAACTATCCCCTCTCTTGTTCCCCCCAACATGAGTACAGTATACAGAGACTGTCCATAGTACCATGCCAACAGAAGCATGACAGGTTAACAGATGCTTCAACAGTACATCTACCAAGCATACATCCAAGGCCTATTCCATTATCAGTATCTATTATGGTGCCCTGCATTGAGCAATACACCCACACTTAAGGACCTAGCAAACTCTCTACCTCCCCCATCTCCCCTCACTTGCCCTGGGATGGTGGGCTCAAAACTGAGTCCTCAACCATTTATAGCGTACCCACTGGGGGTTAGGGGAACCACACAGGCATACATCTCTGCCAAGGCTAATTGGTGCATCATATTTATCTATTTCTGGAACGAGGGGGGGCCTTGTCCCCCACCCAGTGCTGCAAGATTAACTTCTTGACACACCAGACCCCTGTCATGAACTTCCCTTCGGTTTTCTGAATCCTTGGCTGCTTCAGCGGTCCCTCATCTTCCAAGAGGAGCAGGCTATATGTCCAATCAATAGTTTTCTTAACCAACTGCTCCATGCTACGCAGAGCTTTCCCCCACACCTCAGTTAAGGTTGGGTATTCCAGAAAAGCATGTCAAAATGTGTGTACCTGTGTCTGACATTTTTCGCAGAGATTTTGGACTCAAAGCCCTAGCTGTGCTCCTCTGTGCAAAATCTGAAATTGCATTTCTTGTTATCGAGCAGATGTAAGGACTGCTGGGATCTGCAGGAAATATCATTCCATATGTTCTTCCTTTCTGTCTTCCCCAGCTCCTTGGCCCACTGCTGTGCCAGCAGGCTCAGGTATAGCACTGGCAGTGCATCATGGAGTGTTTGGTAACAATTTTCCAGCCTGTTCCATTAGGGGGTCAGGTTATGAAAGTCCTGATCACTGTCCCTTACTCCCACCTTCTCTGGGTTAGTTACTTTAAGAGTCTGTCAGTAGTGTCTGATTTGTATAAAGCAAAAACAATACAACGGCTCAGACCCCTCCTCGAACCTCAAGACTTCAGGACGGCGATGCAAGCTATGACACTCCCACATCTGGATTACTGTAACATAATCTACCATGGACTACCAGCCACACAGACCAACCCCCTCCGAACTGCACTGAACACCACAGCAAGAATCATCCAGAAAGCAAAGAAAAGCGACCACATCACTCCAATTCTAAGAGACCTACACAGACTTCCCCTAGAAGCAAGAACTAAGTACAAATCCATCCTACTCACCCACAAAGCCATCCATCAAGCACAGAATACCCAACTTCGCACCCTACTAACCCGTCCAGCCCACAGCAAAGCAACTAGACAAGCCTCCAGCAACTACCTCACAGTCCCCCACAAAAGAACCAAATGCTCTCAACGGACATGCAACCGAGCATTTGAACTTTATGCACCTTCCTTATGGAACTCACTACCGAGCCACCTCAGAAACAATAACGATCTACCGTCATTCAGAAAACAGCTAAAAACCATCCTATTCCAAGAATACTTCAAGACAGCCCCCACCAAAAAATGCACCAACTCCTGAACTCCCTCATCTTGTACCCCTGAACAACAACTGCTCTGTACTGTCCATGTCTAAAGTCTGTCTTATGTTGAAATCATCAATGTTGCCTACCTGGTGATGGTCCCACCCTGATACTTAATTCTCCCCACCCTTATATGTAACACCGCTTTGACCCGGTGAAAAGCGGGATATAAATACAGTTAAATAAATAAATAAAGCAGTGCAACTCGGGGAACCCCAGAATGAGTGTATTGGAGCTGCTCAAATGTGGGCATAGCACCTCCCCTCCATCCCAATAGGTGTCCTAAATCAACTGTTTGTGTCTTGTTCCACTGCTAGAATCGGCTGCGTCCCTGATCAGGCTCAAATCCCAGCTTCCCCATCACATGTATAAAGGGGGTGACTCTCCAGCTGCATTTGTTTCCCAGCCCAGCACTTCCAGGCCCGCCGAAGTGGGTCCAACAAGGCCCTACATTCCGGGCAGGCTAGCTTTGCTTTGTTGTAGTGCAGGGTACTCAGCAAACCATACAGGTGGCTCCACTTGTTCAGCAAGCCGGTGGGCGTGTATTGGTTCACACCAGTGAAGGCCTTGTGTATCCAGCGCCATAAACGCCAATACATTATACATTCTCAAATCTGGAAGCCCTGCTCCCTCCCTTCCTTGTCCTAATATCAGCGTTGCATAGCTAATTCTTACACGTTTTCCGTGCCACAAAAAAGTCCATAGGACTCCTTTAAGAAAAACTTCATCATTTCGAGGCACCCAGAGATGCAGCATTTGCAGCTGGTAAAGGATTTTTGGGATGATTATCATACGTGCCAGGGCCACCCGCCCATAAATTGACAGCAGCAATTCTGCCCATTTTCCACAAAGATTTTTAATTTGCCTGAGCTTATTCTGTATATTAAGTTGATACACCTTCTTTAAATCATTGTGGAGGTATATACCTAGATATTTGAGCGGGCCTTCTGACCACTGGAATGCTGTGCTCTTGTCACCCCCACCTGTCCCCTCCCTACATTCAGGAGGCAATCTTTAGACTTTTCCATGTTGATTTTTAATCCCGAGAAGCTACCAAACTACCACATAAGGCAACATCTCCGTCCAACCTTCTGCCATGTGTTACATACTAATCAACATATTATCTGCAAACATACTAATTTTTACATTTGGTGCTGCCCACCTGCACTCCTCGAAGAGCTGCCAAAGCATGCAGCTTTATCACCAAAAGTTCAAGCAAGAAGATAGAGGAGAAGGGGGCAACTCTGCCGCATCCCCCGTGACAGCTCGAAAGGCAACACAAGCCATCCATTCACTTAATAACTGCACGCTAGGGCCATTATAGAGAGTTCAGACCCACCACACAAAATACCCATCCATTCCAAACTTCTGCAACACCCAAAACAGGTACTCCTACAACACTCGGTCAAAAGCCTTCTCAGCATCGAGAATCACAGCTGAAGCAGCCTGGGGCCCTTCTTCCTGAACATTGTTAGGGCCCTCAATATATGCCCCACGGCACTGCGGCCCTTCACAAATTCTGCTTGGTCAGGGTGTATGAGTCTGGGCAGAACTGTGCCCAGCCTCTGAGCTAACACCGTTAAAATTTTTAGGTCCTGGTTCAGTAAGGAAATGGGCCGATAGGATTCTGTCTTTTCTGGGTCCCTTCCGGGTTTTGGCAGTAGAATCACCACTGCTCTTGTCATATAGTCCCCTATCCCATCAGCTACGATTGCGCCCCTCACATCGCAGTCAGAGGCTCCATCACAAGATCACCCAGTACTTTGTAAAACTCCAGGTCCTGTCCCGGAGCCTCGGCAGGCTTCAAAGTTTTGATAACAGCTTGTATCTCCTCTTCACTGATCATTGGTATGGTAAGCCCCTCAAAAAAGGCCTCCTGTTCCTCCTCTGCCCCTGTCTCAGCCTGATAAAATTTCTGAAAGAAAGCAGTAAAGTGCTGTGCTATCTCTTGGTCTGTCATTAAAATTGTCCCATCATCCTGCTTGAGACGAATGATTATTGTCTTCACTTTTGCAGGCCGGATCAAATTTGCTAATAACTTACTTGTTTTATATCCCCATTTATACAGTTTGGATTTGTAAACCCTAATGCTGCGCATGGCCCTCTGTTGCAAAATTGCCTGGACTTTATTCTTGCACTCCTGCAATTGCAGCCACATCTGTTCTGTCCCTTCCCCCCCCCCCCCCCGCATATATGCTGTGCTATGTGCTCAGGGATCTTTGCTTGCCCATAGATCCCTGAGTCTGTACTGCAGTGCACTGTTTTGTCTGCATTGCTGTGCTTTAGTATACCACAGTATCTGGCCCCAGAGCACGGCATTAGCTGCATCCCAGTACATCACAGGACCTATGTCCTCCACCCGGTTTTCCACCTCATAGTCTAACCAGGGCTTTCTCAGAAACTGCTGAAAATCTAGGCTTTTTGTCCAGACTGGGTTAAATCTCCAAAATTTATTTCCGGCTTGCTCTTCAAAACAGCTGCACTGTACAGCCACTTGGTTTGAAACTATTTGCGGGTGTGTATCTTCTTCCCCCAATTTGGTAACAAATATTCTGCCAGAAGCTTATAGTCTATATGAAGGTGTACTTTATGGGACCCTGAGGAATGTGTATATTCTTTATCTCCAGGAACAAGCAGGAATGTAGTCTTCACATATAGGTATCGTCGGTAACGGCGGAGCCTGTGTGGGAACGCTCCCCAGCGTCCAATTAGAAAGCTTTTGGGAGCATCCCACAGCACCTGCATGCTGCCTTCCCGCCTTTCCCAACTGCCTCTCTTCAGTTCTTCGTTTTCCGTGGAGCCAGCAGGTGGTTGTTCCTGTCACCGCAGAATATTTGTCCTTATTCTTTTACTTTTTTGTGGTCGCGTCTGCCTTCCTCGACGCTTACCGGTACCGCCGTTGTTTTCTTTCTTTTCCTAAAAAAAAAATTCTTAGTACTTTTTTTTCCCCTTTTTTTCCAGGTGCACGTGCCATTTTGGGCCTTAGGCCCAAGATTTTTTCCACAATGGAAAAACCCTCTTCAGGTTTTAAAAAGTGCACCAAGTGTGGCTGTACCATTTCTGTCACAGACACCCATGAGTGGTGTCTTAAATGTTTAGGTCCTGACCACTCCATCACGGAATGTATGGCCTATGCCATGATGTCCAAGAGAGGTCGACAGAACCGAGCTGCCAAGCTCAGTACCCTGTTTCACTCTGATGCAGCTTCGGTGGCATCGACGTCTTCCAGGGCTTCGTCTTCCTCCCGTGGATCTCAGGTAACTAAACTGTCTAAGTCCAAGTCTAGCTGGTCCTCAAAGGGTAGATCACCTTCTAAGCATCGAGATGCCTCTGGCGTTGCCCTTGAGGTTTCTGCATCGGCAAAATTGCCCCGGCGGGAGGCTTCGGCTTCCAAAGTATTATCGGGGCTTCTGGATGTTCTCGAGGCCTCGACCTCGGCAGAACTCCTGATGCCATGCTCTGGGGTACCGGCGATCTTCTCCGTTACCGACATCCAGGCATCAGCAGTGTCGATAGACCAGAGGGTCCTGGCTATTGAACTCAGTCTGGCGGCTCTCCTTGCGGCATCGACACCCTCGGAACCGCGTCAGACAGTTCCACCGGCACTGACTCCAGCACTGGTACCGACAGCATCGGCATCCGCATTGCCGGCACCCAGTCATGCGATGCCTTCCGGTACCGATACACCGGTACCGATTCCCCTCAGTACCAACTTCGGTCGGTACGGATATTGGGCTCTTCAAGAGCATCCGGACAGAAGGTACTTCGAGTCCTCAGAGGAATCTGAGGATTCTGATAGTTCTGTCGATGCGGGGATACTTCTCCCAGAGGAGCCTTTCTCCCCTAAACGCAGGATGTCTCCTCCAGAGGACATTTCCTTTCAGGATTTCATCAGGGAGGTGGCTCGAGGTTTGTCCATTACTGTGGCTCCTTAAACAGAGCCCAGAGCAAAGGAGTTGGAAATTTTACAGTATCCTAAAACTCCTAAAGAGGCAGCTACCCTGCCTATCCATGAGATCTTGCATGATCTCTTGCTAAGAATGTGGGAGACACCTCTTACCACCTCTCCTCACTCTCGTAGACTGGATACTCTGTATCGAGTCACTCCTTGTCCTGGTTTCCAGAAAACTCAGCTTCCTCACCACTCTGTTGTAGTGGAATCAGCTATGAGACGGATCAGGAGTGCAAAGAGGCATGCCTCTAATCCTCCAGGACGTGAGTGCAGAACTCAGGATGCTTTTGGACGTCGTGTCTTCCAAGCTTCCATGCTGTCTGCCAGGATCAGTTCCTATAGTTTATATATGGGAATGTTCCTGAAAGATGTCACAGGAGATTTAGAGGTTTTGAGCCCTCTTCTTCCTGAGGATAAGAAGGCAAGATTTTCTCACATTGGTCAAATATGCCCAGGATGTTTCCAAATTTGTCAACCGTGCAGCTTTTGACTGTTTTGAGTGCATAAGCAGAACCTCTGCTATTGCCATAGGTGCACGTAGAATTGCTTGGCTCCAGGCATCTGATCTGGAGCTCTGGGTACAAGACAAACTGGGAAATATTCCTTGTACTGGTGAGAACCTATTTGGCAAAGATTGGCAGGAAAAGGCCAATGAGTTGGATGCTGACAACTCCACCTTGGATAGATTATCCAAGGCCACAGCTGATCCTGCAAGAAAGAAATCTTTCAAGAAACCATTCTTTTCTAAAAGAAAAGGTTTTATCCTGCTTATTCTCAGCAGGGACGTTCTGCAGGTCAACCTGTCCAGAAAGGTCAGCAACCACCCAAACAAAGGAAAGCAAAGACTTCTAAGCCTCAACCGTCTCAGCAGTCTCAGCCTCCACAAGGCCTTTGACTTTCAGCTAGAGAACTTAGCCTTCCTGGCTCTCAATGGACCAGAGCCTTCCACCATTCCAGGAAGGTTGTGCCATTTTGCCCCCAGATGGGGACAGATAACAGCAGAGCATTGGACACTCCATCATAAAAAAGGGATACAAGCTTCATTTTATCTGCATGCCCCCTCCCACAATGATAAGGCAGTTCAATTCTCACACCTCTCTCATCAGCCTGTTAGATCAAGAGGTCACCATGCTTCTTGCCCAAGGGGCAATAGAAGAAGTACCCATCCATCAACAGGGTACAGGGTTTTACTCCCCCTATTTCCTTAACCCAAAGAAAACAGGGGGATACATACCTATTTTAGACCTCAGAGAATTGAACAAATTCCTATTCAAAGAGAAATTCAAAATGATTTCTCTAGGAACTCTGCTGCCATACCTTCAGAGTCAGGATTGGCTTTCTTCTCTAGATCTCAAGGATGCGTACACCCATGTTCTCATCCATCCAACTCACAGAAAGTTCCTTTGGTTCCTTTTTCAAGGAAAGCACTACCAATACAGGGTGCTTCCTTTTGGCCTGGCTTCAGCACCAAGAGCGTTCACGAAATGCATGGCTGTGATAGCAGCATTTCTCCGCACTCTAGGAATATTTGTCTTCCCCTACTTAGATGACTGGCTCATTCGAGCCCCAACAGAGTCAGAGGCCAGGACTTCTCTGTCCTGCACTATGCATATCCTTCAGTATTTGGGTCTGATCATAAACATCCCAAAATCCAGTCTAACTCCCATTCAATCTCTAGAGTTCATAGGAGCTGTCTTGGATACCAAAAAAGCAAGGGCCTATCTTCCCCAGGCCCGTTGCCTTCGCATGGTGCAGTTAGCTTCTCAAGCAGTGCTAAAGCCTCATCTCACTGCCCGAGAAATGCTACAACTACTAGGCCACATGGCATCTACCATGCATGTGGTTCCTTATGCTCGCCTCCATATGAGAGCAGCTCAGTGGACTTTATCCACTCAATAGACCCAGGTATCAGGATGCCTGTCAGACAAAATAGCGAACACAAATCATCTTATTTTGTCCCTCCAATGGTGGAGGTCCACTCAAAACCTGTTGCTGGGGTCCCCATTTCAACAGCCCTTACCCCAGGCAACTCTCTCAACTGATGCTTCACAAATGGGTTGGGGAGCTCACCTGCAAGATCTCTCCACCCAAGGCACCTGGACTCCACAGGAGACTCATCTACATATCAATCTCTTGGAGCTCAGAGCAATCTTCCTGCTCTTCGAGTGTTCCACACCCTGCCCAGCTACAAGACAGTCCTCATTCATACGGACAATCAAGTAGCCATGTTCTACGTAAACAAGCAGGTGGGGAGCAGGCTCTCTGTCACTTTGCAACGAAGCTTTGCGACTATGGGCCCTCGCCAGAGAGCGCATCAGATTCATCTCCTAGCAGTGTGTCTTCCAGGCATCCAAAACCCTTGGGCAGACAGACTCAGTCGAGTTCTGCTTCCACACGAATGGTCTCTGCATGCAGACCAGGTGGCCAATATTTTTCAAATTTGGAGAACCCCGGACATAGACCTCTTTGCAAGTCCGTTGAATGCCAAACTTCCCCGGACACTATCCTCATCGAAGATTCTCCTTCGGGGGAGCCGGCGTCGGGCCCAAGTCCCTCGGTGCCCACACCAAAGGCTGCAGAGCCTTCTGGCCTGGAGTCCATAATGGCGACCTTGGAGCGCAGTTTGTCTGCCTTCATGGACCAGCAGCAGGTGCTGTTGTCTGGCACATCTGGTTCATCCGCCCCGATCACTGGGCATTCAACGTCGAAGACATCCCCGGAGGCTGAGCCGATCCTTGGCCGAGGTCGTGCTCAGCGGGACCTCAGTCATCCCCGGCGAGTCTACCAGGTGTCATCCACAGGGCCTTCAGGGGCCTTGAAGCCCGTGGAGCAGCCCGCCTACGAGTCATCCTCGGAGTACTCCAAATGGGAGATGGAGGATGAAGAGTCTCCTGATACCCGTCGCCACCACAACATCCCTTCCGATTCCCTAGGCTCAGAACCTCAGAGGCGGTCCCCGCCGGAGGACATGGGCTTCTTGGACTTTGTCAAGGACATGTCCAGGCCCTGGCGTTCCTGACCAAGTTGGAGGAAGACCCTCGGGCGGACGAGCTGGAGATCTTCCAGTACGAGACCCCTCCTCGGGAATCGCTCACTGTGCCATTTCTCTCATCTTAAAATGGCTCATGCTCCGCATGTGGGAGACTCCAGTGTCGATGCCGGTGGTGAGCAGACGGCTCGACTCAATGTATTGGGTCCGCCGGAGCTCGGGCTTCCAGAAGTAACAACTGCTGCACAACTCCATGGTGGTGGAGTCGACCATGTGTCAGCTGAAAAGCCAGAAGATGCACTCCTCAGTGCCCCCAGGCAGGGAGGAGTGCACCTTGGATGCCCTCGGCAGGAAGTGCTATCAAGGCTCGATGCTCCTGCCGGGTCCATGCCTACCAGCTGTATATGGGCATGTACTTGAGAGACCTGGCAAAGGAACTCGCCGGGTTTTCAGCTGGTCTCTCCGAGGAACCTTTGCAATGGTTCAAGGGCCTGTCCAAGGCCGTCTGTGAGTGCTCCAAATTTATGTCTCGAGCAGCCTATGACGGGTTTGAGTCGGCAGCCTATGTAGCCGCGGTGGACATCGGTGCTCGCTGCTAGGCTTGGCTTCAGTCGTCCGACTTCGAGCAGTGGGTTTAGGACAAAATGGTCGATGCCCCATGCCCAGGGGAGAACATGTTTGGCAAACCCATGACTGACAAGGCCGCTGAGCTGGAGACTGAGTTCATGAAGAGGACTAGGCTCTCCAAGAAGACCACTGCCGTTCCCCGACGGAAAGGCTTGAGTAAAAAGCCCTTTTACCCGAGGAAGAGGGCTGCTTACCGAAACTACCCACCGTATCATGCCTCCCCGGCTCCCCAACAGGGTCAACAGGCCAAGGGACATGGGTATGGCCTATGTAAGCAGAAGGTTCCAAAACCCCAGGCACTGGCCCCAACCCAGCCAGGGGGGGGGAGCTTTTGACTCCTTGAGCATAGCCTCTCTACCCCAAGGAAATCAGCAGGCCACAGGGGACATCTGGCCCTCTGTGCCCAGAGGTGGGTGCCCATCACCACCGATTCCTGGGCATTGAGGGTAGTCGAGGAGGGTTACTTCCTCCACCTGTCTCACACACCTCCCCCTCTTTTCCCAGGAGAGAGCCCCTCAGGTCTCCCCTTCACCGGGACCTTCTCCTGAAGGAGTTGGCAGGTCTTCTCGAGGACAAAGCAGTGGAGCCGGTGCCGCACCACCTCAAGAGCAAAGGGTTTTACTCCAGATACTTCCTCATCCCAAAGAGGACAGGGGGCATAAGGCCCATCGACCTGCGCAACCTCAACAAAGTCCTGGTTAGGGAGAAGTTCAAGATTCTCTCCCTTGAAACATTGCTGCCATACCTCCAGCAGGGAGATTGGCTATGTTCCTTAGACCATAAGGATGCTTATACCCACATCCTTATCCACTCCAACCACAGGCGATACCTGTGGTTTGTGGTAGGGGGCAAACACTTTCAATACAGGGTGCTTCCCTTCAGCCTAGCCTCTGTTCCGAGGGTCTTCACGAAATGCCTGGCCGACGTGGCCGCCTTCCTCAGGCTCCAAGGGGTCTTCGTGTTTCCCTACCTGGACAACTGGCTCATAAGGCACAGCCTCTGAGGTTCAGCAGGCCACTACCTGCACCATCCAGGTTCTGCAACACTTGGGGTTCATCATAAGTTACCCCAAGTCTCACCTCTTCCCGACACAATGCCTGGAGTTCATCGGGGCAAAGCTCGACACCCTCCAGGTGAAGGCCTTCCTGCCCAAGGATCAGGCCGATCGTCTCAGAACTGTGGCTCAAGACATACAGCACCGCCCCTCGGTGCCTGCCCAGGACCTTCTGCGTTTCCTCGGGTGCATGGCCTCCACAGTCCATGTCACCGCAGACGTTCACCTCCACATGAGGGTGGTGCAGTGGTGTCTCTGGGACTAGTGGTCTCAGGCCACAGGCCGCCTCTGAGACAGGGTTGCGGTGACTTGCCAGTTGGCGGATTCCCTGGTCTGGTGGCAGTCGCTCCAACACCTAGTAGCGAGCATGACTTTTCAGACTCCCAGCCACTCGAGGGTCCTCACCACGGACGCTTCCCTGCTGGGCTGTAGAGCCCTCTGCACTCAGGGTACCTGGTCGCCAGACGAGAGCACCCAACAGATCAACCTCCTGGAGCTCCGAGCCATACACCTTGCTCTGAGGGTTTTTTGTCACCACCTGTGCCAACAGCCAGTCCTGGTCCAGACGGACAAGACAACCAGGTGGCAATGTTCTATGTGAACAAACAAGGGGGCACCAGGTCCCGTTCCCTTTGCCCAGGAGGTACTGGGTCTCTGCTCATACGCAATCCAACAGGGTATCCTCCTGAGGGCAGTGTACCTACCAGGTCAGAACAACCTGCTGGTCGACAGGCTCAGCAGGGTTCTCCAGCCGCATGAGTGGCAGCTGAACCTCAGGATAGCCAGTCGGCTTTTCCGGCTCTGGGGGGAACCCATGATGAACTTGTTCACCAGTCCTGACAACTTTCAGTTGCCCTGCTTCTGCTCCTGGCAGGCCCACCCATCCAGGGTGGCAGCGGATGCGTTTTCAGTCTCGTGGTTGGAAGGCCTCATGTACGCCTTCCCTCCGACACTGCTGATTGCCAAGACCTTGTTCAGGACACTCCGCGACAGGGCTCGCTCATCCTGATAGCTCCCACGTGGCCCAGGCAGCTGTGGTTCCCGCTGCTTCTGCAGTTGACAGTGGAGGCCCCCATTCCCTTGGGCACTGCCCTGGAACTCCTATCTCAGGAGGGGGGGGGCTCTCGTTGACAGCATGGCTGCTGAGAGGGTGACTCTCGCCCCCCCTCAACCTTCCGGTTGAGGTCGAAGACATTCTACTGGCCTCTCGCAAGGCCTCTACTACGAAGGCATACACCCTCAAATGGCACAGGTTCTCTGTTTGGTGTGCCGATCATGGGGCTGATCCCTTCTCCTGCCTTGTGGCTTTGGTGTTGCAGTACCTTCTCCACCTCTCCCAATCTGGACTCAAGTCCAACTCCATCCAGTTGCACCTTTGTGCCCTGGTGGCGCACCATCCACCCGGTGGATGGTAAGCTCCTCTCGGTCCAAACTTTGATGACTCGCTCCTGTCAAAACTCCCGGTTCACCCTCCGGCGACCGAATGGGACCTCAACGTTGTGTTAGAGCAGCTCAGCTCACTCGTGCGCCCTTCGAGCCTCTGGCTACTTGCCACCTTCGCTACCTCTCTTGGAAGATGGTTTTCCTGGTTGCGCTCACCTCCGCTCGCAGAGTTAGCAAGCTCTAGGCCCTTGTGGCAGAGGCGCCCTATACCAGATTCTACAAGAACAAGGTGGTGCTTCGCACGCACCCCAAGTTCCTGCTGTAGGTAGTATTGCCCTTCCACCTTAATCAGGAAATGGTGTTTCCTACCTTCTTCCCAAGACTTCACTCCAGTCGGGCGGAGATGGTCCTTCATACATTGGACTGTAAGAGGGCCTTATCCTTCTATATCCAACGCACCCGAGGCCATCGCAAAGCTTCTCAGCTTTTCATCTCCTATGACCCCAGTGGACTGGTGGAAGCAGTGACCAAGCGTACGCTGTTCACATGGGTGGCGGACTGTATCACCTTTGCTTATGGGCAGGCGAGGTTCCCACTGGAAGGCCGTGTTGCGGCGCGCCTAGTCCGGGCCATGGCGACTTCGGTGGCAATCTTTTGCTCTGTCCCGATGGTGGACATCTGCTGGGCCGCCACCTGGTCTTCAAGCCATACTTTCGCAGCCCACTACTGCCTGGAGAGAGTCCCGATGGGGACAGTGCCTTTGGCCAGGCCATGCTTCGGAACCTTTTCGGGGTTTAGGCAACTCCTACTTTCCAACCCTTCTGTGTTCAGGCTATCGGAGTTCTGGTTTCATCGGACACGGGGGTCCTACTGTGGTCTGTGTGCATGGACTCAATTGCTGCTGCTTGCAGCTCCCCTTGCAGGAACCCTGGTTTTGCTATGGTTTTTCGGTAGCCTGTAGCTGGGGAGTCCCATATGTGAGGACTGACTTCCTGCTTGTTCCCTGAGAAAGCGTAGTTACTCATCTGTAACAGGTGTTCTCTGGGGATAGCAGGAATCAGTCCTCACAAACTTCCCTCCTCCCCTTAGAATTGCTACTGTACCATCTTTTATTTTTGCCGTCTTTTAGCTATGTCATCTGACTGAGCAAGATGGCACCCTTGGGCGGGAAGGAGACCGTGCATGTGTGGTGGCATCTCCCAAAGGCTTTCTTTGAAAGCTGGGGGGATGCTTCCGCGAGGGCTCCGTCGGTGCCGACGTCACCCATATGTGAGGACTGATTCCTGCTGTCCTTATAGAACACCTTTCCAGGAGGTGCAGTGTGTGAACCACCCATCAATCAGCTCCAGTTCAGTACATAAAAGGTTGATCCCCCAAGGCTCCGTCCCCCCTAGGCATTAATCGGGTTGGCTGGCAATCTATTGAGGCATCTTCTACCATGTTAAACTCCCCCCACCCAACACTAATTGGTACTTGGTCTGGTCTGCTAGGTGTGCTATGAACTCCAGAAAGAAATTCTGCTTGTAAATATTAGGTGCATATATGCTGCCCAGCACCACTTTTTTCAAAGGTCACCTGCTTCCCCACCAATATGGCCATCCCTTGCTGACGACAGTTATAAGGTGATGCTACAATCTACTCCAACTACCACCTCTTGAGTTTGAGGTGCTCTGCAGATTTCAGGTGTCTCCTGTAACACAGTGCATGTCTGTCCCCAGGGTATGCAAAAGGTTAGGACATGATCACGCTTTACTGGTGAATGCAGACCCCACATGTTCAAAGTTTTTTTTAGAAGGTCAAAAAACTGCCAGCATGGTTTAAAGGTGAGGTCGGAAAGGTTGTTGTAGTCAAAAAAGCATCTTTCAGGAAATAGAAAAAGGAGCCAAATTACGAAAATGGGAAACCTCATAAGCACTGGCTAGTTAGATGCAAGACTTTGATAAGGCAGGCAAAGAGAATTTGAAAAAAAAAATCTTTAACATGGAAGCAAAAACACATAATAAAAACTTTTTCAAGTATGTTCATAGCAAAAAACCTGAGAGAGTCAGTTGGACCCTTAAATGATAGAGGGGTAAAAGGGGCGCTAAGAAAGGACAAAGCCATAGCGGAAAGATTGAATGAATTTTTTGCTTCGGTCTTTACTGAAGATGATGTAGGGAAGTTATCCATGCCTGAAATGGTATTTAAAGGTGATATATCGGATAAATTGAAAGAAATATCGATAAACCAGGAAGATGTAATTACAAGTATTTGATAAATTGAAGAGTACTAAGTCACCTGGATCGGATGGTATAAGAGGGAGGAGTAGCCTAGTGGTTGGGGCAAGGTACTTCAGGCCGGAAGGTCGGGGGTTCAAATCCCACTAGAGGACAGCAACCTTGGGCCGGAAGGACTGGGGTTTCTAGTCCCACAGATGCTCCTTGTGGTCTTGGGCAAGCCACTTAACCCTCCATTGCCCATGTTCCCTGTAAGTATTAGTGTATGTGTCTCATATCCCCGCGTGTTAAATGTATCCCCCAATTGTGTTGTGACCGCTTTGATTGAAGGATAAGGCGGTTTACAAAACTGTCTAAAATAAATAAATAAATACATTCAAGGGTGTTGAAAGAGCTGAAAGATGAGATTGCAGACCTACTATTAATTCACAGATTACTATCATTAAAATCATCTAGTCCCAGAGGACTGGAGAACAGCCAGTATAACACCAATTTTTAAAAAGGGCTCCAGGGGGTTCCAGGAAACTACAGATTGGTGAGCCTGATATTGGTACCGGGAAAAATGATAGAAACTATTATAAAGAAGAAAATTACTGAACATGTAGGTAGTCATGGTTTAATGGGAAAAAGCCAACATGGATTTAGCCAACGAAAGTCTTGTTTTACTAATCTGTTATAGTTTTTTTGAAGGTGTGACCAAGGTGAGCCGGTTGATATATAGTGTACCTGGATTTTCAGAAAGCCTTTGACAAGGTCCCTCATGAGACTCTTGGCAAAATGAAAAAGTCATGGGATTGGAGGCAGTGCAGTATTGTGGATCAGGAACTGGTTAAAAGATAGAAAGCAGAGGGTAGGGCTAAATGGCCAATTTTCCCAATGGAGAAAGATGAATAGTGTAGTACCTCAAGGATCTGTGCTGGGCCTGCAGCTTTTTTACATCTAATTGACCTGGAAAAGGGAATAATGAGTGAGGTGATCAAATTTGCAGATGAGACACAATTTTTCACAATTCTCTTGTGTTTTTACAACTTTGAATTTTAAAAAGACCTTGATAAATTAGAAGACTGGATGTTCAAATGGCAGATGAAATTTAATGTGGACAAGTGCAAAGTTATGCATCTAGGAAAGAACAATCAAAACTATGCTTAC
This sequence comes from Ichthyophis bannanicus, assembly GCA_033557465.1. Classification (NCBI taxonomy): domain Eukaryota; kingdom Metazoa; phylum Chordata; class Amphibia; order Gymnophiona; family Ichthyophiidae; genus Ichthyophis; species Ichthyophis bannanicus. Next base: position 143,796,569 of record CM066041.1, read on the forward strand.
ACGATGCAACGTTCCACATTAGGAACCACCACCCTGGAAAAAATTTAGGTGTCGTCATAGATAACACATTAAACCCTGTGCCAGTGTGCAGCGATGGCCAAGAAGGCAAATAGAATTCTAGGAAACATAAGGAATTTAGAATAAAAAAAAAACATATTATAATGCCTCTGTATCATTCCTTGGTACGACCACACCTTGAATATTATGTTCAGTTCTGGTTGTCGTATCTTAAAAAGGAAATAATGCAATTAGAAAAGGTACAGAGAAGAGCCACCAAAATGGTAAAGGGGATGGAAGGATACCCCTATGAAGAGAGGCTTAAAAGGTTAGGGCTCTTCAACCTGTAAAAGAGACGGCTGAGGGGAGATATGATAGCGGTCTATAAATTAATGAATGGACTGTAACAGGTAAACGTAGTTCAATTCTTTACGCCATCAAAAGTAGAAAGACTAGGACATTCAATGAAGTTACAGTGTAACCTATTTAAGACTAATAAGAGAAAATATTTTTTCACTCAACGCATAATCAAACTCTGGAATTCGTTACCGGAGGATGTAGGAAAAGCTGTTAATGTAGCTGGGTTTAAAAAAAAAATCTTTGGATAAGTTCCTGGAGGAAAGGTCCATAAATTATTATTAGAGAAGACCCGGGAAATCCACTGCTTGCCCCAGTACAAGCATTGTGGAACCTGTTTGTCTTTTTGGGAATCTGATTGGTACTTGTGACCTGGATTGGCCGCTGTTGGAAAAAAGAATACTGGGCTTGAAATATGGCATATCTTTTGTTCTTACTCACTAAAACGTATGTGACCTTTGTTCCATTACCAGTGAGCTGTGTTCTTCTATTGCTAATATGCCAGCAGAAATTTCTGCTATTGCAAATATTTCAGAATGGGATAGTTTTGAACTATTTTAGGAACTTGGATTACTGAGTATCGGTCTGCGGAGTTCATCAATATTTCTGTTGGTTCCATGTCTCGTTTGGGTGGTGTAATGCTTAAAGGAGGCTTGATACAATCTAATGGTGGAGATTGTGAATGCATTCTTTACCACAGAAACATTTTCCAGTGATCTGAAATGGGCATTAGTGTGCCCTGTCTTGAAGAATTCCAGTATGATGCCATGAATGTTGCTGACTTTAGACAAGTGCGTTTCAAACTTTTATCCAGTATGACCCCATTTTAATTCTTAAAAATTCAAGTGACCCCAGATAATGAAAACAGAATAACAGACCACCCGTCCCCTTTTTCATCCATTTCCTCCTCCTCCAATTATCCAAAGCAGCAAGGTAGCAGCAGTCAGTACAAAACCGTCTGTCAATGTGAACTCACAGATTTCAGTACTCTGAATGAGTTTCCAGTCTAACAGGAAGCTCACGTAGGAGGAGGGAACAGGCCTGTGAACATTTACTGATTCGCAGGCCCCCATACTGAGTGCCACTACTGCACATCGATCACAGTGGAGGTCTACAGGAAATGGGAACAGCTCTAATTCTGTGAACCATCTACTGATGATGTGACCCTATTTGGGGTCACAGCCCATAGTTTGGGAACTACTGCGTTAGACCCATTTCCAGTTTACCCCTTCTTGGTAAGCTATTAGAGAAGGTCATATCTTTATTTGAAAGGCTTGATATACTGCCCATGCCTGAGCGTCAGGGCGGTGTACAATAAAACATAGGCTGCCAGAAGAAAAAAAAGAAAGAAAAGAACGCCATTAAACTTATAGGAAAGAGAGAGCGAAGAGCAAAGAAAGAAAAGGATAGGAGAGAGACAAAAGAAGACACCAAACACAACTTGCAAAATGAATAGGGAGGAGGGGGTAGGGAGGAGGGGAAATGGTCTATGAAGAGGGTATAGTTTCAGTGGAAGAACCCCCGGCTGGGATGGAGTCCGGGTAATATGAGGAGGTGGGGAGGTCAAAGGCCTGGCGGAAGAGGTAGGTCTTAAGAAGGGCTTTGAATCGGGGGAAGGATGGAGTGCGAGAGTGAGTTCCAGTGGGCATAAGAAGGCTGATCGGCGAGTGAGCTCATGATGGGCTTGAGATGGAAGGAAGAGGTGGTTACTATGTGCAGAATGGAGGAGACTAGGGCCGAGCTGGAGGTGAATGAGATCAGAAAGGTATTGGGGTGTACCAGTGTGGAGGGCTCTGTGGTTGATGATGAGCAGCTTGTAAATGAACCTGACTTTGATAGGGAGCCAATGAAGGTTGAGGAGGAGAGGGGTGACATGATCTAATGGGGAGGAGTGGATAATGAGACAGGCGGTGGTGTTCTGGACAAGCAGGAGACGTCGTAACTAATATTGTGGAAGTCCTGCGATGTCTGAATTACAATAGTCTAAGCGAGAGATTACGAGGAAGAGAACTAAAGTGGTGAGGGAAAAAGGAGGGAGAGATGACCGAATGGCATGGATTTTACGGAGGTGAAGAAAGGAACTAAGGACGAGCGCAGAGATATAGTGGTGGAAGGAAAGGGAGGGATCCAGGGTAACACCGAGATAGCTGAGAGTGGAGACGAAAAGGATGGGAAGAATGGACAGAGTGGGAGATAGGGAGGAAGAAGGGACTCTAAAGGAAAACCAGAGAGTGGCGGACTTGCAGGGGTTTGCATGGAGGAAGTTGCTGGTAAACCAGGTAGTGATGTGAGCAAGTGAAGTCGGGGGCCAGGGGACTAGTGTAGTACAAAATCAGGTTGTCGTCCACGTAATAATAGACTGAGATTCCCGCCTGCTGGATGAGCAGGGCAAGCGGTGCGAGAAACACATTAAAGAGGAGAGGGGCGAGGACGGAACCCTGGGGAATGCCACAGTGAAGAGGAAGTGAAGGAGAGACAATGGTGCCTGACCAAACAGCAAAAGTGCGGGATGACAGGAAAGAACGGAACCATTGAAAAACTGTGCCGTGAATCCCAAGATCAGACAGACGAGCAAGGAGGGTGTGGTGGTCAACAACATCAAAAGCAGAAGAGAGATCCAAAGAGACAGCGATAGAAATGCCACCACGATCACGAGATTGATAGATCTTACTGAGGAGTGCCAGAAGGGTGGTTTCAGTGCTGTGACCAGATCTGAAGCCAGATTGACGGGGGTGAAGTGAATGGGTTGAGTCGAGGTGTGCAGAAAGTTGCGTGAAGACGAGTTTCTTAAGAACTTTGGCGAGGAAGGGGAGGTTGGACACTGGACGGCAGTTTGCTGGGATAGCGGGATCAAGGTCAGGCTTTTTCAGAAGGGGACGGACAAGGGCATGCTTCCAGATGGAGGGAAAACAACGAGAATTGAGGCTAGAGTTAACTATGAGTAGGATGTAGGGGAGGAGTGTGAGTGAGAGGTTAAGAAGCCAGGAAGAGGGAAGGGGATCAAGTGGTCTTGTGGGAGGTAGTGATGGCCTTAGTAAGTTCAGTGGATGTAACAGGCTGAAATGTGTGCCAGGTATGAGGGAAAGTGTGAGATGAGGGACTGGGAAGGAAGGCCTGTGACCATATTTTTACTGGGCCGTGGTGAGGGAGAGAAAAAGAAAACAGAAGACAGAGATGATCAGACCAATGAAGGGGAAATGACAAGACACAGGATAGTAGGTAAGGGGAGCAGGCAGGGGTGAGGATAAGATCTAGGGTGCCCCCCGAGGCGTGGGTTGAGCAGGGAACGTGCTGGGTGAGGCACAGATTTTCAAGGAGTGACTAGAGGACCTTGTCGCGTAATCTGGTTGGGGAATCGAGGTGGACATTGAAATCTCCCATGACAGCAAGATGGGGAGACGAGAGCTATTTCCGAAAGTGAGAGAAGGAGGGAATCCCAGAGGTCAGAGTGGAGTGAAGGGGGAATGTAAAGGAGGAGGAAATACACTGGAGATGGGGACCCGAAACACAGAAGAAGGGATTCGGGTTAACAGGGGGAGGGTGAGATGACTGTGAAAGGGAGAGAAGTTTGATAGATGACTGCCACGCCTCCGCCGGTACGATTGAGGCGTGGGGTGTGGTAGGCAGAATATCCAGGGGGAAGACAACGATGCAGGAGGCCATCCTCTCCCTCACGGAGCCAGGACCCTGTGAGGAAGAGCGCATCTAATGAGTGTTAGGTCACTAAGTCGTGTACCAGATGCATCTTCGCACAGAGGGAGCGGCAGTTTAGGAGGGCAAAGGAGAGGACCAACATTGAGGTGGGGGGGGGGAGAAGTGATGGGAGAGGCTGGGCGGATAGACAGGGAAGGAGATTGCTTACGTTGCGGGTGATGAGACCTAACGGTGGGTGACAGATAGTGGGTGAACGGTCACTCCAAAGAACCGGGATAGCAGCCATGATGTTTGATGGCAGGCAGGAGGAATCGGGGACTGGGGGCACAGACGGAGGCCAAGTCAGACAGAATTAGAGGCACAGGGCAGCAGACAATGCTAGCAGCCAAGCAGCACGACCAGAAAAAAGCTGGAGCATGGTAAGAGAAGGGGAACGATTGCAGGTGGGGAACGCCCCAGTCATCGCCTCAAGGAGCTTGCCCAAGGAGCACTTCCTGCTCCTTGGGCGCACTCCTTTGGTGCGCCCTCGGCATGGGACGCCACAGTTAGTTGACTTTTATACTGTGAGGTACCTAGACGCAAACGAGGACGCGTTTCACACGTCCGCATCACATCCGGGAGGCGGGCCAAGCTTCGGGCAGGTACAGAGTGTACAGGAGGGCAGCGCAGGACCTGGTGAAAGGGCACACAAGGAGTAAGCAACATGCAGAGAGGAATCCAACAGGTGCAGGCAGGCAGGACACAGCTTGTTGATTTGTTTAAATCCATTGTTTGGATGATTTTCTTTGGTTTTCACTGAGACTTTATATTTGCATTTTTTTTTTCACTGAGACTTTATATTTACATATTTATAAATAACACTTCCTACATATGACTGCCATAACAATTCTTTGTTACTTATTCTGCCACCTTCATTTACATATTACTGTCATCTTTTCCATTTAACAACAAATTTATCTAACTCTACAAATCTGTAGCCTCCCCACCCCACTTATGCCATCCCCATCTTTGCTCCTCCCAGAAGAGTTTCATCCCACACATTCCTCATCCATAATCCAGAGTTGCCAAATTACCCAATTCCATGAGCGAGATTTTAAGCCAGTCCTGTATTTCTGACAAGCTCATCATGATGCATTATGGGACCTGCATCATTGACTCGATTGGATAAAATCAGGGGCTACAAATATCATACTACATTGCAATGCAAATTTAAAACTAGAACTGGCAAAAAATCTCACTCCTTGAACTGGGTAACTTGGCAGCTCTAATACCTTTCTTGACTCGCATCACTTTGTAGTCTGGGATTTGCAGGATGATTTCACTGGTCAACATTGAAATCGCTACTGACTTTAAAAGGCCCTAATCTGTAGTATCTTGGTGAGCTGAACACGAATATAACATTAAAAAAAATTATTGGCTCTCCTTTTGAAGATATTGCATGTAGTTCATTTTTGACGTTTCACCATGTAAATTTATCCAGTAGGACATCAACAACATCCCAAATAAGCCTTGAATGATGTAATATTGCATCACATTGCATAATACCAGCATGCACACATCATCCAGAGTTGATTGCATCATTTTCTGATGCAATGCAATACTACTGCCAGACAGCTGCTGAAGCCATCTGACGTCAGCAGTGTACTATACGCAGTCGAAAAGGAAAGGAATCTAGTATTCTGTTCCAATATTGAAAGCCTCATGAATGCCTTAAAAATCATTCATGACCCACAAGACTGGAGACTATTTATAGACTCTTCAAAACTGAGTCTGAAGGCTGTGCTTTTGAACAATGGAAACCGTCTTCCATCTATTCCAGTAGCGCATGCCGTCCATATGAAAGAGACATACGATAACTTAAAGCATCTACTGACTTCCATTAACTATAACAGGTACAGCTGGTATCTCTGTGGTGACTTGAAGGTAGTTACCCTTTTAATGGGACTGCAGCAGGGATATATAAAATACATGTGTTTCTTATGTGAGTGGGATAGCCGAGCAAGGGATTGGCACTACTTGCGGAAGGAATGGAATCACAGACAAAATGTAACAGTTGGAGAGAGGAATATCCAGCACCCAGCTCTGGTTGAGGCTCACAAAATCCTGCTACCACCCCTTCACATCAAACTAGGTTTGATGAAAAACATTGTGAAAGCCATGGACTGCACTTCGCCAACTTTCTGATACCTGCATGAAAAATTCCCTCGACTCAGCGAAGCAAAGATTAAAGAAGGAGTTTTTGTGGGTCCTCAGATTCGAGAGTTCTTTAAAGATGACCGGTTCAACAATTTGCTGCAGGGTGATGCGAAACAAGCATGGAATGCTTTTCGCCTAGTGTCAACAAACTTTCTCGGGAATGTTAGGGCAGAAAACTACAAGGAACTAGTAGAAGACATGCTGATGCAGTATCAGAAACTTGGCTGCAATATGTCTCTAAAGATCCATTTCCTTGATTCCCATCTCGATTTCTTTCCTGACAACTGTGGTATGGTTAGTGATGAACAGGGCGAACGTTTTCACCAGGATATCGCAACGATGGAGCAAGGATACCAGGGAAAATGGTCCACTGCCGTGCTGGCTGACTACTGCTGGACACTCCCCAGAGAAGCTCCCAAACAGCTGTACAAGAGACAGGTGAAAAAAATCTAAGTAGTAGTCTGACTTGTTTTTTTACAGGTATTAACCGAAGGCCTATTATATTTACTATTGACATGCATTTCGTGATGTAAACATTAATTCTTGTAGATTACAAAAAAACTAGAGCCAACTTTGCAATTTCACTGTCATATTCATGTTCAGCATATAAAAATTGATAAGAAATGACTATTTTTATTTCAGTAGCATGACCTTTGTAAAAATTTGTTGACCAGTGTTTTCAGTGCAGATTCAGATTTTATTTATTTAACAGGTTTTCTATACTGTTTTACCCTACGGTCAAGGCGGTTTACATGGAAACAAAACTTGATACATTGTAACAGGGTAAAGAACTTGGAGAAGGGTTAATATAAAGGAGAACAATGATTATGGGGGAGGAGAAGGGTAGAGGGGATGGGTGGGGGGACAGAGGCTGCTGCATGAGGCATTATGTCTTGTCCTTAGTGAAGTAGGCTATAAAGAGGTGAGTCTTGAGGGCCTTTCTGAATGCTAGTAGATCTTATGTGGCCTGGAGTTTGTGTGGGATTGAGTTCCAGAGAGGGTGCATACAGCAAGAAGGCTTTACTGGATGTGGTGGGGCTGGATCTGGTAATGGATGCTGAGGTTGCTACAGTGTTCAGGGCACTGGTGGTTCTTGTGTGTTTATCTTTGGTTTCCTGTATTGTTTGAAGGTGAGTAGCTGATAGGTCGTTGAGGATCTTGAAAACTGTAAGGATGGCTTTGAATTTTGTGTGTTCGATGACGGGTAGCCAGTGAAGCTGTTTGAGCAGTGGAGTTATGTGCTCAGTTATGCTGGCATTGCAGCGGGTTTGTGCTGCTGTTTTGAGGGCTAGCTGCAGCGGGTGTGTCCAAAGGACCAGGATGATGTTTTTTGAATCAATGCTGTTTATAATTGTCCTTTTGAACATCTCAGCAGCATTTGCTATCACCTGCCAATCAATTTTATTAATACGTATGCCACCGCTTGGTATAGCCAGGAAGGTGCTGCAGTGGTTTGCATCTTTTCTTGCTAGGTGTTGCCAGTGGGGATGTATTATGGGAATGAGACATCTTCATGGAAGGTCTGTTAAGCCTGGGGTGCTTCAGGGTTTAACCCTTTCAGCTTGTCTGTTTTAACATTTATGCAGCCCTTGGGTCAACTCCTTCGAGTTGAATTTTGAGTTCTGTATGTATGTAGCCATTATGCCCTCTTTGTGAGGCTCTAGAGTTGATACAAGTTGCATTGTTAACCTGTATAACACAAGTAAAATACCGGTTGTCCAAGAATAAGTCAGTCCTTAACTTAAGGAAGACCGACTTGCTTTGAGTGAATCTTGCTGCAGTACCTGTAATGGCATTTCACTTAGAGATTAGAAATCCTTTTTAGCAATTGCAGACCGAAGCAATGAATTTAAGAACTTATGTTGATTGAACTCTTTCTGTGCAAGTTCAAGTGAAATCTGTAGTTGGGGCCTTCTTTTACAAATTGACCATGGTTAGGCAGTTAACATATATACTCTTGCTAGGTGATTTCCAGAAACTTCTGAAGTTACATGTATTGGCTAAGTTAAATTACTGTAACACTGTATTTAGGTGCTTTCTTAGGCATCAAGCACACTCTAGAGATCACTCAGAACTCTGTGGCCTGCACTTTGGTGAACTGTGCATGCTTTGATCACATTACACCGCACCTGAAGACATTACATTGGCTGCCAGTAGTCTGGTGGGCAAGGTTTAAGGTTTTGGTTCTGTTTTATGTAATACATGATTGTGCCCCTTTCTGTTTGAAGACTGTGGTTAACCAGCAGACTTCTACCTTGGTGTTACATTCATCTAATACAGGGTTATTAGTTGATCTCCAGGAATAAACACAAATGTAGTCTTCACATATGGGTGACATCTGTACTGACTGAGCCCACGCGGGAATGCCACCCAGCGTCCAATACGAAAGCTTTTTGGGAGCACTCTACTGTGCCTGCATAGCTGCCTTCCCAACTCCTTCTCTTCAGTTCTTCATTTTCCATGGAGCCAGAAGGAAGCAAATCCTGTCACCGCAGAAAATTCGTGTTTTTTGTGATTAGCATCTGCCTTCTAGTCGACACCGGTACAGTCTTGACACTGCCGGTTCCCTTATTTTTCCTTTTATCTTTTCTTTACTAGTAAAAAAAAAAAAAAAAAAAAAATCTTCAGGCATATTGACGCCTTCTTAGGCCTTTAGTCTACTATACTGTCCTACAGTATGGAGAAACTGACCAGTGATTTCAAAAATGTGTTACCATCTCGGCAATTGACACATGACTGGTGCTTGAAATGAACATAAGAACATAAGATATACCATACTGGGTCAGACCAAGGTCCATCAAGCCCATTATCCTGTTTCCAACAGTGGCCAATCTAGGTCATACGTACCTAGCAGTTTCCCCAAAAGACACAGGTTCCACAGTGCTTGTATTGGGTCAAGCATTGATATCCTGGGTCCCTTCTTAATAATGGTTTATGGACCTTTCCTCCAGGAGCTTGTCCAAACCTTTTTTAAACCCAGCTACACTAACAGCCTTTACTACATCCTCCGGTAACAAATTCCAGAGTTTGATTACATGTTGAGTGAAAAAATATTTTGTTAGTCTTAAATAGTTTACCCTGTAGCTTCATTGCATGTCCCCTAGTCTTTCTATATTCTGATAACATAAACAGTCAATCTATGTTTACCCATTCCACTCCATTCATTAATTTATAGACTAATATCATATCTCCCCTCAGCTGTCTCTTTTCCAGGTTAAAGAGCCTTAACCTTTTTAGCCTTTCTTCATAGGAGTATCTTTCCATCCCCTTTACCATTTTGGTGGCTCTTCTCTGAACCTTTTCTAATAATGCTATATCCTTTTTAAGATACGGCGACCAGAATTGCACACAATATTCAAGGTGCGGTCTCACCATGGAATTATATAGAGGCATTATGATATCCTTTGTTTTATTTTCCATTCCTTTCCTTATGATACCTAGTATTCTATTTGCTCGGCCGCCGCTGCACACTGGGCCGAGGGTTTTAACATGGTATCCACAATGACGCCTAAATCCTTTCCCTGGGTGGTGGCTCCTAATGTGGAACCTTGCATCGTGTAACCATAGTTTGGGTTGTTCTTCCCTAGGTGCATAACCTTGCACTTGTCCACATTAAATTTCATCTGCCATTTTGATGCTGTGTCTTCCAATTTATCAAGATCCTTTTGCAATTTTCCACAATCCTTTTGGGTTTTAACAACTTTAAATAGTTTTGTGTCATCTGCAAATTTGATAACCTCACTCGTTATTCACCTTTTCCAGGTCATTTATGAATATGTCAAAAAGCAGCAGACCCAGCACAGATCCCTGGGTAACACCACTATTTACCTTTCTCCATTGGGAAAATTGGCCATTTAGCCCTACCCTCTGCTTTCTATCTTTTAACCAGTTCCTGAACCACAATAGTACACTTTCTCCTATCCCATGACTCTTTAGTTTTGCCAAAAGTCTCTGATGAGGGACCTTGTCAAAGGCTTTCTGAAAGTCCAAATACACTATATCAACCGACTCACCTTTACCTACCTGTTTATTCACACCTTCAAGAAAACATAACAGATTAGTAAGACAAGATCTTCCTTGTCTAAAGCCATGTTGGCTGTCTCCCATTAAGCCATGACTATCTACATGTTCAGCAATTTTGTTCTTTATGATGTTTCTACCATTTTTCCCGATACTGACGTCAGGCTGTAGTTTCCCGGATCACCCCTGGAACCCTTTTTAAAAATTGGTGTTAAGTTCGCCATCTTCCAGTCTTCAGGTATTACAGATGATTTTAATGATAGTTCACAGATTACTAATAGCAGGTCTGCAGTCTCACATTTCAGTTCTTTCAACACCCTTGGATGTATATCATCTGGTCCAGGTGATTTGCTACTCTTCAGTTTATCTAATAGTTGTAATACATCTTCCCGATGTATCACTATTTCCTTCAATTCTTCTGCACCTTTAAATACCACTTCAGTCATGGGTAACATCCCTACATCTTCCTTAGTAAAGACCGAAGCAGAGAATTCATTCAGTCTCTGCTATTGCCTTGTCGCCTTTTAGTGCCCCTTTAACCCCTCTATCATCTAATGGACCAACTGACTCTCTCACAGGTTGTTTGCTACGAATGTACTTGAAAGTGTCTTTATTATGCGTTTTTCCTTCCGCAGCAAGCTGCTTCTCAAATTCTCCCTTTGCCTGCCTTATCAATGCCTTGCATTTAACTTGCCAGTGCTTGTGCTGATTCCAGTTTTCGTCATTTGGCTCTTTTTTCCATTTCCTGAAAGATGCTTTTTTGGCAACAACAGCCTCTCTGACCTCACCTTTAAACCATGCTGGCAGTTTTTTGGACTTCCTTCCACTTTTCTTAAAGCGTGGAATACAGCTGGTCTGGGCATCCAAGATAGTATTTTTCAACATCACCCAAGCTTGATGTAAGTCTTTAACCTTTGCAACTGCTATTTTAGTTTTTTCTTAACTATTTTTCTCATTTTATCATAGTCTCCCTTTCGAAAGTTAAAAGGTAGTACTGTGGATTTCCTTACTATCCCTCCTCCACTAATTAAATCAAATGCGATCATGCTATGATCACTATTGCCAAGTGGCCCCAAAACCCTTATCTCTTGCACCAGATCTGGTGTTCCACTAAGGACTAGGTCCAATATGGCTTCCCCTCTGGTGGGTTTATGAACCAGCTGCTCCAAGAAGCAGTCATTTATTTCATCTAGGAATTTTATCTCCCTAGCATATCCTGCTGTGATACCCAGTCGATACCGGGGTAATTGAAATCACCCATTATTACTGTGCTGTAACTTTTGTTAGCTTCCTTGATTTCTTTGAGCATTTCATCATCCATTTGTTTATTCTGGCCAGGCGTCGATAGTACACCCCCACTGCCATCGCCTTCCCCTTTTTACATGAAATTTCAATCCATAGAGATTCTACAGCAAATTTTGTTTCCTGCAAAACTTTAATCCTTTCTGACTCAATGCCCTCTCTAACATAGAGCGCAACTCCTTCACCAATTTGATCATCTCTATCATTACGATATAGTTTGTACCCAGGTATCACAGTGTCCCACTGGTTGTCCTCCTTCCACTGTGTCTCTGAGATTCCAGTCATATCTAACCTCTCATTTAGTGCTATATATTCTAACTCTCCCATCTTATTTTTTAGACTTCTAGCATTTGCATACAAGCATTTTAGAGACTGTATTTTATTTATATTAATCTGGCTATTGGTAGGCATCGGTAATTTGGGATCTCCAGGAACAAGCAGGAATGAGTCTTCACATATGGGTATCGTCGGTACCGACGGAGCCTGCGCGTGAACGCTCCCCAGCGTCCAGTAAGAAAGCTTTTGGGAGCATCCCACAGCGCCTGTGCGCTGCCTTCCCGCCTTTTCCAACCGCCTCTCTCTAGTTATTCTTTTCCGCGGAGCCAGCAGGTCGTGTTCCTCTCACCGCAGAAGAATTCTTTATTTTTTGCTTTATTTTTCTGTGTCGCGTCTGCCTTCTTCGACGTCAGACCGGTACCGCCGGTCTTGTCTTTTCTTTCTTAAAAAAAACAAAAAAACCCTTTTTCTTTCTTCAACTGTGCATTTTCGGTTTGGGCCTTAGGGCTGAACATATTTTCTCCTCATGGAGAAGCCCGCTTCCGGGTTCAAAAAGTGCACGAAGTGTGGCGGTACTATTTCTGTCACAGACATCCATGACTGGTGTCTAAAATGTTTGGGTCCTGACCATTCCAACACGGATTGTGTGTCCTGTACCGTGATGTCTAAAAGAGGTCGGCAGAACCGAGCAGCCAAGCTCAGTACCCTGTTTTCCTCTGATGCAGCCTCCAGGGCTGCTTCTTTCTCCCATGGATCTCAGGTAACCAAACATAAATCTAGCTGGTCCTCGAAGGGCAAATCTCCCTCTAAGCATCGAGATGCCTCCGGGCTTGTCCTCGAGAATTCCGTACCGGCAAAATTACCCCGGCAGGAAGTTCCGGCTTCCAAAGCATTGTCTATGGGGTCACAGGTTGACATCGATGGCTCGGCCTCGACCGATCACCTGTTGACGTGTTCTGGGGTACCGGTGGCCTCCACTGGTACCGACATCCAGACTCTGGTGGCGTCGATGGATCAGAAGATTCTGTCTATGCAGTGCACCCTAACGGCTTTTATGCATGCTTCAACGCCTCCGGTACCGCAACAGTCTCCGTTGCCGGTACCAACTCCGGCATCGTTCCCGGTGCCGGTACCGATTGCATCAACATCGGCTTCGGTGTCGACTGCAACGGTACCCTGTCCTATGATGCCCATCAGTACCGAACCGGTACCGCTTACTCCCGATGTCGATCCCACTCGGTACGTGTATCGGGCTTTACAGGAGCATCCAGACAGGCGATACTTCGATTCCTCCGAAGACTCTGATGGAGGTTTCTGTCGATGCACCGGTACTTCTTCCTCAGGAGTCTGATTCTCCAAAACGAATGTCTCCTCCAGAAGACCTGTCTTTTCAGGACTTCATTAGGGAAGTGGCTAGGGGCCTCTCCATTACAGTGGCCCCTGAGTCAGAGACTAGAGCCAAGCAACTAGGTATTTTGCAATATCGTAAGGCTCCTAAAGAAGCAGCTACTTTACCTATTCATGAGATTCTCTATGATCTCATGTTGAGCATGTGGGAGACTCCTCTTACCAACTCTCCTCATTCTCGTAGATTAGACACCATGTACCGTGTCCCTCCTTGTCCTGGCTTTCATAAGTCTCAGCTTCCTCACCACTCTATTGTGGTAGAGTCTGCCATGAGGAAAATAAAGAGTGCTAAGAGACACTCATCTAATCCTCCAGGACGTGAATGCAGGACCCTTGATGCTTTTGGCCGAAGGGTTTTCCAAGCTAATATGCTTGCTGCCAGAATCAACTCCTATAGTCACTATATGGGGATGTTTCTAAAAGAATCACAGATCATCTGCAGACTTTAGCCCCTTTTATTTCAGAAGATAAAAGGCATGAATTTCTCACTTGGCTTAAACATGCCCAAGATGTTTACAAATTTTCCAACCGTGCAGCCTTTGACTCTTTTGAGTGTGTAAGCAGAGCCTCGGCTATTACCATAGGTGCACGCAGAATTGCTTGGTTACAAGACTCTGATTTGGAACTTTGGGTCCAAGATGAACTGGGAAATCTTCCTTGTATAGGTGAAAAACATTTTGGCAGGGATTGGAAAGCAAAGGCCACTCAGATGGATGCTGAGAACTCTGCTTTGGATTGACTTTCAAAGTCTACCTCTGCTCCTGCTAAGAAAAGATTGTTCAAGAAGACACCTTTTTCTAAAAAGGGAAAATACTATCCTGCTTATGGTCAGCAGGCATCTTCTGCAGGTCGTTTTGCTGCAAAGCGTCAGCAACCACCTAAACAGGCCCAAGTCAAAGGCTGCCAGGCCTCCCACGGCTCAGCAGCCTCAGCCTCCTCAAGGCCTTTGACTTGCAACTAGAGAACTTAGCCTTTCTGGCTCTGGAAGAACCAGAGCCCCTCACCATTCCAAGAAGGTTAGCTTACTTTGCTCCCAGATGGGAGCAAATCACAGCAGAGCAATGGACCCTCTCCATTATAAAGGAAGGGTACAAGCTTCATTTCTTAAACCTTCCTCCCCACACAATGGTGAAACAGTTCAATTCTCCAACATCTCTCCTCAACCTTCTGGGTCAGGAGATTGCTACCCTTCTTGCCCAAGGGGCAATAGAAGAAGTACCCCTTCTTCAACAGGGCTCAGGGTTCTACTCCCCTTATTTTCTTATTCCAAAGAAAACAGGGGTCTACAGACCCATTTTAGATCTCAGAGAATTGAACAAGTTTCTGTTCAAAAAGAAATTCAAGATGATTTCTCTCGGTACTCTGCTGCCATACCTTCAGAGTCAGGACTGGCTTTGTTCTCTAGATCTCAAGGATGCGTACACCCATGTCCTCATCCATCCAACACACAGAAGGTTCCTTCGGTTCCTTTTTCAAGGAAAGCACTACCAATACAGGGTTCTTCCTTTCGGTCTGGCCTCTGCACCAAGGGTGTTCACGAAATGTATGGCAGTAGTAGCTGCATTTCTACGCACTCTAGGAATATTCGTTTTCCCATATCTGGACGACTGGCTCATTCGAGCTTCATCCCAGTCAGAGGCCCAGATTTCTCTAGCCTGCACAATGCGTGTCCTTCAGTATTTGGGACTGGTAATAAACATCCCAAAATCCCATCTCACCCCTACTCTCTGGAGTTTATAGGGGCCTTGCTGGATACCACAACTGCAAGGGCCTGTCTTCCTCAGGCCCGTTGCCTACGCTTGGTACAGTTAGCCTCCCAGATACAGTTAAAGTTCCATTTAACTGCTCGAGAGATGTTACAACTATTAGGCCACATGGCATCCACCGTGCATGTGGTTCCATATGCTCGCCTTCACATGAGGGCAGCTCAATGGACTCTGTCCACCCAATGGACTCAGGCATCAGGTTGCCTGTCAGACAAAATAGCAAACTCCAGTCGCCTATTTTGTTCTCTCCAGTGGTGGAAGTCCCCTCCAAATCTGTTGCTGGGGTCCCCTTTTCAGCAGTCGCTACCCCAAGCAACTCTGACAACAGATGCTTCTCCAATGGGTTGGGGAGCTCATCTGCAGGATCTCTCCACCCAGGGCATCTGGTCTCCACAGGAGACTTCTCTGCATATCAATCTCTTGGAATTCAGAGCAACAAAGTTTTGCGACTGTGGGCCTTCGCCAGAGAGCATCACATCCATCTTCTGGCAGTATATCTTCCAGGCATTCAAAACTCTTGGGTGGACAGACTCAGTCGAGTTCTGCTTCCAGATGCGTGGTCCCTCCACATGGACCAGGTAGCCAGGATTTTTCAAATTTGGAGAACCCCGGACATAGACCTCTTTGCAAGTCCGTGGAATGCCAAACTTCCCTGGTTCTGTTCCAGAATTCCGTGTCAGGGAGTTCAGGCCAAGGATGCCTTCCTCCTTCACTGGGGTCAAGACTTCCTTTATGCCTTTCCACCAATTCCCCTAATTCCCAAGACACTATTCAAGCTTCAGAGAGATCAAGGGACCATGATCCTCATAGCAATACATTGGCCACGCCAAGTGTGGTACCCTCTACGTCTGCATCTCTCTCAAGCTCCTTCCCTGGACTTGGTCTCTGCACCAGACCTTCTGTCCCAGGAAGAGGGAACTTTGTGGCACCCAAACCCCCAGTCGCTCCATCTTAGGGCTTGGTTGCTGAGGGCCTAGGACCTTCAAGATTTTCATCTCTCTCAGCAAGTCAGAGATGTTATTCATGCCTCTAGAAAGCCTTCCACTAGACGTTCCTATGCTTTCAAATGGAAAAGATTTACCATTTGATGTTCAGGGAAAGGTCTAAACCCTCTTGCAATACCTCTGAATTCTCTACTAGAGTATCTCCTGCATCTATCCCATGCAGGTCTGAAAACGAATTCAGTAAGAGTCCATTTGAGTGCTATTGCAGCGTCCCTCAAGCCTCTCAATGGACAACCTGTTTCCTCTCATTCTCTTATAGCAAGATTCATGAGGCCTTCTTTTAACTAAACCTCCCATTAGACCACCTCCAGTGGCATGGGACTTAAACCTGGTTCTTGGCCAGCTTATGAAGCCACCCTTTGAACCTTTAGCCACCACCTCCTTGAAATTCCTTTCTTGGAAAGTTATTTTTCTCATTGCAGTCACCTCAGCACGCTGCATCAGTGAGTTGCAAGCTTTGGTGGCTAATCCTCCTTATACAAGGTTCCATCATGATAAGGTAGTCCTCAGGACCAATCCACACTTTATGCCTAAAGTGGTCTCACCTTTTCATCTGAACCAGGAGGTATATTTACCTGTCTTTTTTCCAGGACCTCATGCATCAAATTTAGAGAGGAATCTTCATACCTTGGATTGTAAGAGAGCTCTCGCTTTTTACTTAGAAAGAACACAGCAACATAGAAAGTCTTCTCAACTCTTTGTTGCTTTTGATCCTTCTCATTTAGGACTTCCAGTCTCTAAGAGAACACTGTCCAACTGGATTGCTCAGTGTATTTCTTTCGCCTACCAGAGTAGGAACATTTCTCTGGAGGGCCATGTCACAGCTCACAATGTGAGAGCCATGGCAGCCTCAATGGCTCATCTAAACTCTGTGTCCATCGACCAAATCTGTCGAGCGGCCACCTGGGCCTCATTTCTTACCTTCACAGCCCATTACTGTTTGGACAAGGACTCCCGCCGGGATGCCTCGTTTGGTCAGGCTGTTCTCAAACACCTGTTCCATTCTTAATCAACTCCTACCCACCTACCCTGGTCGGATGCCAGAGATCCATGGGAGGAGGTAGAGTCCTTTGCAAGGATACACAACCTGGGGTTTCTCCCTGGCATCTACAGCTAGGGAGTCCCCATATGTGAAGACTCATTCCTGCTTGTTCCTGGAGATAGCACAGTTACTTACCTGTAACAGGTGATCTCTGGGAACAGCAGGAATAAGTCTTCACAACCCACCCACCTCCCCTAGGAGTTGTATCTATCTATCTTTCCTTTCCTCTCTCTCTCTTTGTCTCAGCTTTAAAACTCGAACTGGAGAGAGGCGGTTGGAAAAGGCGGGAAGGCAGCGCGAAGGTGCTGTGGGATGCTCCCAAAAGCTTTCTTACTGGATGCTGGGGAGCGTTCCCGCGCAGGCTCCGTCGGTACCGACGATACCCATATGTGAAGACTTATTCCTGCTGTTCCCAGAGATCACCTGTTACAGGTAAGTAACTGCTATCTGTAAGCTCTATCTGCTCCATACCCGATGGCATTTGGGCTACTTTACACTTTTTTGGAACCTCTCTGCTTTTGGTAGTATCCTTCAAGTATACATTCTTCCGAACCATGTGCTCTTGTGCGACTGTCAGCTTTCCCCTATTACCTAGTTTAAAAGCCGCTCTGTCTCCTTTTTAAAGGTTAATGCCAGCAGCCTGGTTCCATCCTGGTTAAGGTGAAGCCCATCCCTTCGGAAGAGCCCCTCCTTTCCCCAGAATGTTCCCCAGTTACTAACAAATCCAAAACCCTCATCCTTGCCACCATTGTCTCATCCACGCATTGAGACTCCGGAGCTCTGCCTGCCTTTTGGGTCCTGCGCGGGGAATGGTAAGCATTTCGGAGAACGCTACACAAGAAGACCTCAAGCCCGAACACCAGCCTTTGTAAAAAAAATGACAATAGAGGCCGGTGGAACTCTTTGCTTCGGGCTGGTACGAGGTATCTTTAGCATCAAAGTCATTGAGAGCCTCATCCTCCTCACATGGAGACTGAATAAATTCTTTGCTTCGGTATTTACTGAAGAAGATGTAGGGATGTTACCCATGACTGAAGTGGTATTTAAAGTTGCGGAAGAATTGAAGGAACTATCGATACATTGGGAAGATGTATTACAACTATTAGATAAGCTGAAGAGTAGCAAATCACCTGGGCCGGATGGTATAGTTCCAACGGTGTTGAAAGAACTGAAATATGAGATTGCAGACCTGCTATTAGTAATCTGTGAACTGTCATTAAAATCATCTCTAATACCTGAAGATTGGAGGATCGCCAATGTAACACCAATTTTTAAAAAGAGTTCCAGGGGCGATCTGGGTAACTACAGACCGGTGAGCCTGACGTCAGTACCGGGAAAAATGGTAGAAACCATCATAAAGAATAAAATTACTCAGCATGTAGATAGTCATGGCCTAATGGGAGACAGCCAACATGGCTTTAGACAAGGAAGATCTTGTCTTACTAATCTGTTATGTTTTTTTGAAGGAGTGAATAAACAGGTGGACAAAGGTGAGTCGGTTGATATAATGTATCTGGACTTTCAGAAAGCCTTTGACAAGGTCCCTCATCAGAGACTTTTGGCAAAACTAAAGAGTCATGGGATAGGAGGCAGTGTACTATTGTGGATCAGGAACTGGTTAAAAGATAGAAAGCAGAGGGTAGGGCTAAATGGCCAATTTTCCCAATGGAGAAAGGTGAATAGTGGTGTACCCCAGGGATCTGTGCTGGGTCCGCTGCTTTTTGACATATTCATAAATGACCTGGAAAGTGGAATAATGAGTGAGGTTATCAAATTTGCAGAAGACACAAAACTATTTAAAGTTGTTAAAACCCAAGAGGATTGTGGAAAATTGCAAGAGGATCTTGATAAATTGGAAGACTGGGCATCAAAATGGCAGATGAAATTTAATGTGGACAAGTGCAAAGTTATTCACCTAGGGAAGAACAACCCAAACTATGGTTACACGATGCAAGGTTCCACATTAGGAACCACCACCCAGGAAAAAGATTTAGGCGTCATTGTGGATACCATATTAAAACCCTCGGCCCAGTGTGCAGCGGCGGCCAAGAGAGCAAATAGAATGCTAGGTATGATAAGGAAAGGAATGGAAAATAAAACAAAAGATATTATAATGCCTCTATATCGTTCCATGGTGAGACCGCACCTTGAATATTGTGTGCAATTCTGGTCGTCGTATCTTAAAAAGGATATAGCGATTTTAGAAAAGATTCAGAGAAGAGCCACCAAAATGTTAAAGGGGATGGAAGGATACTCCTATGAAAGGCTAAAAAGGTTAGGGCTCTTTAACCTGTAAAAGAGACGGCTGAGGGGCGATATGATAGAAGTCTATAAATTAATGAACGGAGTGGAACGGTTAAACGTAGATCGATTGTTTACGTTATCAGAATATAGGAAGACTAGGGGACATGCAATGAAGCTACAGGGTAAACTATTTAAGACTAATAAAAGAAAATATTTTTTCACTCAACGTGTAATCAAACTCTGGAATTTGTTACCGTAGGATGTAGTAAAGGCTGTTAGTGCAGCTGGGTTTAAGAAAGATTTGGACAAGTTCCTGGAGGAAAGGTCCATAAACCATTATTAAGAAGGGACCCAGGATATCAATGCTTGACCCAGTACAAGCATTGTGGAACCTGTGTCTTTTGGGGAAACTGCTAGGTACGTATGACCTAGATTGGCCACTGTTGGAAACAGAATACTGGGCTTGATGGACCTTGGGTCTGACCCAGTATGGCATATCTTATGTTCTTATGGATCTCAGGTATTGAAAGTGTCCAAGCACAAGTCTTCTTCAATGACAGAAAATTCCTCCATAGGTAGATTTTGTTCCCTGCATCGAGATGCCTCAGGTGTTGCTCTGGAGGTGGATCGGCCTGCCAAACAGCCCCGGCGGGAGGACCTGCCCTCCAAAGCCATCGAGGGGCTCCAGGATGCTCCCGAGGCCTCGACCTTGGGAGTGCTACTGGTGCCATGCTCTGGTAGTACAAGTTTCCATCACTGATACCCAAACATCGGACACCTTAATAGATCAGCGTTTTCTCCAGGACCAAGCAGGAAGTCAGTCCTCACTTATGGGTGACGTCGGCGCCGACGGAGCCCTCGCGGAGCAATTTTCCCCAGCTTTCAAAGAAAGCCTTTGGGACTTGCAGCGCGCATGCGCGGTAGTCTTCCCGCCCGAAGGTGCCATCTTAGCCAGTCTTCTTTTTTCCGCGGAGCCCTACAGACGTCCCCGTCTTGTCCCCGCGTAAAAGTTGATTTTCCTCTGTAGTTAACCTTTTTTCTATCGGTTCGACGCCGGTCGTTTTTCCCCGCCCGGACTCGCGACGCCGGTCTCGAGTCTCTAACGGTTTTTTTTTTTCGGTTTTTCTGACTTAGTCAGCTTTCGTTTTCGTTTTTTCCCTGGCAGCCCGGTCCTTTGACCTCGCAGGGGCCCTTTTTTCCCCGATGGCTGCCAGTGGCTTTAAGCGGTGTGGTCGGTGTGACCGAAATATGTCACTCACCCGACTCACACGACCTTTGCCTCCGCTGCCTGGGCCCAGATCACGAGGAAACTGATCTGTGGGCCCTGCAGCAAACTGTCCTCGAAGGCGTTGAGAAGTCGGCGGCATCAGCGCGAAAGAATCTTCGCTGACCCCAGCCGTACCCGGACCTCGTCGGAGGCCTCACTGTCGAAAGGCTCCAGTTCGGACCGTCGACGGAGCTCCTCCGACCGGGGTTCTCCCTCCGGGGACCATCGACGGAAGGAAAAACCCGCGCAGGGCGGCGTCGGTGGACGCTCCTGGTCTCCGCGAGGGCCAGGTCCGCATAGCCCCGACAGCCGCCCCGGGTCCTTGGAGAAGGAAACCCCTCCCGAAGCGACCTCGCCTGGAGTCGGAGATGCCTGCCCGGGTAAGTCCTGTTGTCCTTCTGGACTCGCCTCCGCGTCAGCCGACCGTCGGGCCCGACGCCGTCGGGCCCGAGACGGGGGCTGCTGTGTCGCCTGAGCTCGGACTCAGGTTGACGGCCTTGGAGAGCAGATTGTCTGCCTTCATGGACCAGCAGCGGGCACTGCTCGCTGGCTTCGCTGGCGTCGCTGCCCCGACCGCCGGGACGTCGACGTCCAAGTCGACCCCGGAGACCGAGCCGATCCTCGAGTCGATGAGAACTCGAGTCGATCCTCGGTCGAGGTCGCCCTCGGCCTCCCGTTCGGGACCGAGGTCGCCGACGCCGACCTCCCTCGGCGTCGGGGCGGCTGGCGCCGCACCCTGCCCGAGCCGACCCCACCGAGTCCTCGTCGGAGTCGGTCTGGGAGTCTGAGGAGGAAGAGTCACCTGATTCTTTCCGGACTCGGTGTTGTCCCATCGGACTCTCCGGAGTCCCGAGCCTCGGAAGCAGTCCCCCCCGGAGGATGCCCGGGTTCTCGGATTTCGTTAGGGATATGGCCAAGGCTTTGGCCTTCCCTGCGGACCCCGAGGAGGAGCCTCGAGCCGAAGAGCTCGACGCCCTCCAGTATGACTCTCCCGCGAGGGAGCACTTTACTGTGCGGTTCCTCCTATGCTGGAAACGACTACTCTTCCGCATGTGGGAGAGTCCGGCCTCCTCGCCGGTCCTGAGCAAGCGGGTCGATTTCTATCTATCGAAGTCCGCAAGAGCCCTGGCTTTCAAAAGGCGCAGTTGCCACACCATTCCATGGTAGTGGAATCGGCCATGCATCGTCTTAAGAGCCAGAAGATGCACTCCTCGGTGCCCGTCCTGGAAGGGAGGCCCGTAACCTGGATGGCCTTGGCAAAAAGTGCTTCCAGGGCTCTATGCTCGCCTGTCGTGTCCCAGACTTACCAGCTCTACAATGGGCATGTATCTCAGGGATCTGGCTAAAGAGCTAGCCGGCTTCTCCGCTGGTTTGTCCGAGGAACCCTTGCGGAGGTTCCTAGCCTTGTCCACAGGTATTCGGGAATGCTCAAAGTTCATGTCCCGAGCAGCCTATGATGGCTTTGAAGCCCTCGGCTCGAGTAGCCGCAGCCGGCATCGGTGCCCGCCGACAGGCTTGGCTTCAGTCCGTCCGACCTTGAGCCCTGGGTACAGGACAAGTTGGTCGATGTCCCCTGCCGAGGCGAAAACCTCTTTGGCAAGCCCCATGGCGGGAAAAGGCTGCACAAATTGAGACTGAGACTCTCACCAGGACCAGCTTTCTAGGAAGACCTCCGCCCCTTCCCAGAAAAAAAATGAAGGGCTCGGGAAAAAAGTCCTTTTACCCGAGGAAGGCGGCTGCCTACAAACAATACCCCCATTATCAGGCCCCTGCAGCTCCCCAACAGGGCCAGCAGGCCAAGGGACGGGGTAACGGGTCCCGTAGGCAGCAAGCCCCCAAGCCTGCGCCACCAGCCCCTGCTCAGCAGGGTGGGGTTTTTGACTCGCTCAGCATAGCCTCTCCCCCCCCGCTGGTTCCCCCAGCACCGGAGGCCGGCTGGTTCACTTCGCCGACAGGTGGTCCAGCATCACCGCAGATGCCTGGGTGCTTCAGGTCGTGCGAGAGGGCTACCTTCTCCACTTCCATCAGGTCCCTCCCTCCTATTTTCCGGGAGAGCCTCCGCGCCCCCCCCTCTGCACAGGGAGGTTGCTCCTTCAGGAGTTAGCAGGTCTTCTGCAGGATCAGGCGGTGGAAACCGGCGCCACACCACCTGAGAGGTCAGGGCTTCTATTCAAGGTATTTTCTGTTACCAAAGAGAACAGGAGGCCTCCGACCCATCCTGGACTTGCGCACCCTCAACAAGTTCCTTGTGCGGGAGAAGTTCAAAATGCTTACCCTTGGAATCCTTCTGCCCTACCTCCAGCAGGGAGATTGGCTATGCTCCCTTGGATCTAAAGGATGCTTACACGCACATCCTCATCCACCCAAGCCACCGCCAATACCTAAGGTTTGTGGTGGCAGGAAATCATTACCAGTACAGAGTACTGCCCTTCGGCCTGTCCTCCGCACCGCGAGTCTTCACAAAATGTCTCGCGGTCGTGGCGGCCCATCTCCGGCTTCACGGCCTCTATGTTTTTCCGTCCCTCGACGACTGGCTCATCAGAGCAGCATCCGCTCAGGAGGTCACCACCGCCACGTGCCGCACGGTGACTCTGCTGCAGCACTTGGGCTTTGTCATCAACTTCGCAAAGTCCACTTTGCTCCCCTCACAGGATCTCGAGTTCATCGGCGCAAGGCTGCACACCCCTCAGGCGCGAGCGTACCTACCGCTCGACAGGGCTCAGCGGCTCATGGACCTAGCCGACGCTTTCGCAGCCAGCCCCTGGTCTCCGCCAGCGCTTCCTGAGACTGCTCGGCCATATGGCTTCCACCGTCCATGTGACCCCCAATGCCCGCCTGAATATGCGGCCTGCTCAGTGGTGTCTCCGCCAGCAGTGGCGACAGGCCACGGCGGCCTAGCAGACCTGGTTCGCATCTCCGAGCCGCTGGTCTCGTCTATCCGGTGGTGGCTCCGGCAGCCGAACCTGGTATTGGGAATGCCCTTTCCAGTCACCTCAGCCGACCCGGGTGCTGACCACCGATGCATCCCTCCTGGGCTGGGGAGCCCATTGCCAAGAGGCACGTACTCAGGGCCTCTGGACCAAGTGGGAGTCTGCTCAGCAGATCAACTTCCTGGAGCTCAGGGCGATCCGCCTAGCTCTCAAGGCCTTCTCCCACCTGACCTCCCAACAGTCCGTCCTTGTCCAGACGGACAATCAAGTTGCCATGTTCTACGTGAACAAGCAGGGGGGCACGGGCTCTCCTTCCTCCTCTGCCGGGAGGCACAGAAGCTCTGCTCTTGGGCCGTCGGTCACGGCATTCTCCTCAAGGCAGTTTATCTCCCGGGCCAAGAAAATTGCCTGGCGGACAAACTCAGCAGGGTCCTCCAGCCGCACGAGTGGCGTCTGGACCCCTTGATCGTTCAGAAGCTCTTCCTCAGGTGGGGCCTCCCAACAGTGGATCTCTTTGCCAGTCCTCACAACCGGCAGCTTCCTCGCTTCTGCTCTCGTCAGCCTCACCCCCTTCGGGTGGCGGCGGACGCCTTTCTGATCTCATGGTCGGGGAGCCTTCTGTACGCTTTCCCTCCCATCCCGTTAGTCTCTCGGACCCTTTTCAAGGTTCTCCGAGACAAAGCTTTCATGATCCTGGTGGCCCCTCGCTGGCCCAGGCAGCCGTGGTTTCCGCTCTTGCTGCAACTGGCGGTGGAGGATCCAATCCTCTGGGGTGCAACGGATCTCCTCACCCAGGATCAGGGGTCCCTACTGCAACCCCAACCTCAGGTCTCTCAACCTCATGGCCTGCTGCTGAGAGGGTAGTCCTTGCTCCTCTCCTCTTGCCGCAGAGGTGGAGGAGGTCGTCTTGGCTTCGCGACGGCCTTCTACCCGCAAATGCTACGCCCTTAAATGGCGTCGCTTTGCAGTCTGGTGTACCCAACAGTCTCAGGATCCCTTCTCCTGCCCGGTGTCGGTGATCTTACAGTACTTGCTACACCTCTCTAATCTGGGACTTAAGTCCAACTCCGTCAAAGTTCACCTCAGTGCTCTATCAGCACATCATGTGCCGGGGGACTGCAGACAACTCTCCAACGACCCACTCGTAGCGAGTTTTCACCGAGGTCTCCTACTACTTAAACAACCTCTGCTCCCAACAGCGCCTGACTGGGACCGTAAAATGGTTTTACAGCGGATCACATGACAGCATTTTGAACCTATGGCTACCTGCTCTCTCCGTTTTCTGTCTTGGAAAACGCTGTTCTTGATAGCCCTCACTTCCGCTAGGCGCGTAGTGAATTGCATGGCCCTCGTGTCTGATCTCCCCTACACTCGGTTCTACAAGAATAGGGTAGTCCTACGGACTCACCCAAAGTTTCTGCCTAAAGTGGTCTCCCCCTTTTCACTTGAATCAGGAGGTGGTACTTCCAACCTTCTTATCCCAGACACACTCCAGCCGAGCTGGACGGTCCTCCCATACCCTGGACTGTAGAAGGGCGTTGAACTTCTACCTTGACCGTAACGCGGGAGCACCGTAAAGCTGCGCAGCTTTTGTGTCCTTTGACCCCAATAAATTGGGGGCTCCCGGTCTCCAAGCGTACTCTGTCCATCTGGGTTGCGGACTGTATCTCTTGGGCTTATGGGGCAGCCGGACTCGCCTTAGAAAGTCGAGTCACGCTCATTGCGTTCGGGCAAAGGCCACGTCAGTGGCTTACCTCCGCTCTGTTCCGCTGGCAGACATCTGCCGGGCCGCTACTTGGTCTTCGAGCCAGACTTTTGCGGTCCATTACTGTCTCGAGAGGGAGTCCCGTAGGGACAGTGCTTTCGGACAGCAGTCCTCCGTAATCTCTTTGAGGTCTGAGCAACTCCTACCCTCCATCCCGGATGTGGGCTACCGGTGGGTGATAATTCAGCGAAGATTCTATCCTTCTGTGCTGCTGAGCTAGAGGAGCTCATTTTTGTGCTTAGGGTCTCCGTAGCCTTGAGCTTGGGAGTCCATAAGTGAGGACTGACTTCCTGCTTGGTCCTGGAGAAAGCGTAGTTACTCACCTGTAACAGGTGTTCTCCAGGAGCAGCAGGAATCAGTCCTCACTACCCTCCCTCCTCCCCTTGGAGTTGAATCGTCTGCTTATGTTCTTTTTGCAAATTTTTATGCTGTCTTTTTAGCTATGTCATCTGACTGGCTAAGATGGCACCTTCGGGCGGGAAGACTACCGCGCGCATGCGCGCTGCAATTCCCAAAGGCTTTCTTTGAAAGCTGGGGAAAATTGCTCCGCGAGGGCTCCGTCGGCGCCGACGTCACCCATAAGTGAGGACTGATTCCTGCTGCTCCTGGAGAACACCTGTTACAGGTGAGTAACTACGCTTACTGGCCATCGAGCGAGCTTGGCAGCTCTATTGGCAGCTTTGGTTCTCATTAAACCGTTGCCCTCAGGTACCAGCACCAACATAGACACCAATGAAGGGTATTTCGGGATACATGGCACTGCCATCATTGCCACCCATGCCTTCCCTCGACTCTATCACCGATACCGGGGCTTGACCCAAATGGTTCCCTGAGTCCGATACTGACACGCATCGGAATCTGCATCTGGCGAAAGGCAAGCACTGTTCCCGCCGATGCTTTTGGGTCTTCTGATTTGGATGAGGAATCACTCTATTCCTGGGGCCTTCGGAGCCCTCCCCACCTCCAGAATGACGCATGTCGCTTCCTTAGGATATGTCCTTCCAAGAATTCATTCTTGACCTAGCTAGGGGTCTGTCCATAACAGTTACATCTGAGAAATAGCCCAGGGTGGAGGAATTGGAGATCCTCCAATACCCAACAGCTCCCAGGAAGACAGCCACCCTGCCGGTGCACTGCATACTCCATGATTTGATGCTCTGGATGTGGGAGACTTCCCTCATGATCTCACCTCATACTCAACATCTTGATACCATGTATCAAGTACCAGAGTGTCCTGGCTTCCAAAAACCACAGCTTCCCCACCATTCAATAGTGGTGGAATCAGCGATTCGCCGACTCAAGAGTTCCAAAACTCGATGTTTTCAGGCATCCATGCTTTCAGCCAGAATTAACTGCTATATACTCTACATGGATATGTTCTTCAAGGAGGTCACCAAGGATCTTGAGGTCATGGCCCCTCTTCTCTCAGATAAGAGAGATGACTATCTTGCTCTAGTTAGACTTCTCCAGGAACAAGCAGAATGTTGGTCCTCACATATGGGTGACTGTGCCGATGGAGCCCGAGTGGACTATTTCCTCAGCTTTCAAAGAAAGCCTTTGGGACATACTGCCACACATGCTTGATCCCCTTCCCGCCAAAGGGTGCCATCTTACTCAGTCTTCTTTTTTCCGTAGAGCCCAACAGACATCGGTCCAATGTTTCTGGAAAAAAATCCTTGCTGTATCCTTAAAAATTCAGCTTTCCCAGTTCGTGTACTGGTTCCTCTTCCTGCCTCAAGCTGGCGCCGGGCACGGCGCTGTTCTCGGCTCCAATCTCATTTTTTTGATCGAGGCTTACCTC
The DNA here is from genome assembly GCA_033557465.1 of Ichthyophis bannanicus. NCBI lineage: Eukaryota > Metazoa > Chordata > Amphibia > Gymnophiona > Ichthyophiidae > Ichthyophis > Ichthyophis bannanicus. The sequence continues at coordinate 143,823,597 of CM066041.1, forward strand.
GACTGGCGTTTGCACCCTTTTTCACCCGGGGGTCATCGACCCGGTTGGGTGTCCCCCACCATGTCCCCCGGTGGGTTCAAAGAATGTGACTGCTGCAGTCAAACTATGTCTGTCACAGACGTCCATGATTGCTGCCTAAGCTACCTGGGACCGGACCATGACAGCACCTCCTGTGACCTGTGCCAGGCCATGATGCCCAAAACCAATAACAAGATGTCTGCGTTGCAGTGGAAGATGTTCCCCAAGTCCAACTTGACACCGGCCTCCTCAATGTCGAGCTCCAAGCCCAGCATGCCCCGAGATGGCCGAGCATTCCCTGAGTCCCACGGCAGTGGCTCCTCCAAGAAGACCTCTGACCCCGGGTGGAAAAAGAAAAAAATCCTTAAAGTCCATCAAGGTTCCATTAAAGAAACCTGGCAAGACCATCTGGAGGGACTCGGACGACTCAGAGAAACGGACCGTGCGAGGGTCCTTGAGGCAATAGTTCTCATCAAGGATGCATTTGCAAGAGTGCTGGCGCCGGGTCTGACATCCTCGGTGCTTAAGTCGAAAGCTGCAGAGCCTTCTGGCTTGGAATTTAGAATGGCAGCCATGGAGTAGAACAGTACTGCTATCCTAGCCATGCAGCAGATGATGATGGCAGGTTCGTCCACATCATTCGCCCCGATGACCAGACCCTCGACTGTGAGGGAGTCCCCGGTCATCGAGCTGAGCTCTGAGCGCCACTGGCTTTGGGTAAGTCCTCGGCCCCGCTTGAGGTCCTGGTTCCGTTCCTCGGGCATCCGGTCTTCCCTGGCCTGTTTACAGGACTCAGACCCACGTCCTTGGGAGGGCCCAGGCACTTTGGCGTGGGCCTCAAGGCACGGAGTTGCAGGGCCTCGTACTCTTCTCCCCCCCTTGACTCCAAGTGGGAGACCGATGATGAGGCCTCCCCGGAAACCAGATGGCACCGAGATGTCCCTTCAGACCCATCTTTCCCCAGTGCCATTCTCCTCTGGAGGACATGGCCTTCCATGACTTTGTCAGGGATATGGCCAGAGCCCTCTCAGTGCAAACTGAGGCAGTGTAGGACCCGTGCATCGAGGAACTGGAAATCCTCCCGTTCGAGTCTCCTTCTAAGGAAATCCTTATGGTGCCGGTCTAGCCAATCCTTGAGCGGCTGCTACTGCGGATGTGGGAGAACCAGGCATCGGAGCCTGTGGTCAGCCTGTGCCCCGATGCCATGTACCACGTTAGGAATGGGCCGGGGTTCCACAAGCCCCAACTCCTGCATAACTCCATTGTTGTTGAGTCAACCATGCAAAAACTCAAAAGCCAGAAGACTTATTCTTCTGTTCCCTCCCTGCAGGGACGCTCAAGCCCTCGACGCCCTCAGGTGCAAGTACTATCAGGGTTCGATGCTGGAGTGCTGAATCCAGGCTTATGAGCTATACATAGGCGCGTATTTAAGGGCCCTGACCTAGGAGTTATCGGCGGAGCTGGCCAGGGAACCTCTCCATTGGTTTCAAGCTCTGACCTTGGGAATCAAGGACTGTTCAAAGTTCCTCTCCCTGGCTGCCTACAATGGATTCGAGTCAGCAGCTCGAGTGCCTGTGGCTGGCATCTGTGCTCGACGCCAAGTCTGGCTACAGTCCTTCAACCTCAAGCAGTGGGTCCAGGACAAGCTGCTCAATGTCCTCTGCACCAGTGAGAACTTGTTCAGCAAACCCATGGCTGACAAGGCAGCTGAGATAAAGGCCGGAGTGGTAACCCTTCAGAGGCTCTCAAAGAAGACCTCTTCTTTTCCCTGCAAAAAGCCCCAGCGAGGGGAAAGGTGCCTATTAAAGGGCTACAAAAGGGGACTGCAACTTCTGGAGAGAGATCTGCAATTGTAAGTATTTACTAGTGGGAAGTTTTCTAAATCTTGGGGGAAAAAAATTCTTTAGATTAAAGCTGATTAATCTGTGAACCCAGTGTAATAGTTAAATCAGTCAGGGCCTAGTAGCAGCAAAGAGTTTTCAGTTTAAATTTAAAACACAGCAGAGAGCTTTCTGGTTAAATTTAGAACCCAAGACTTCCTCTATCAAAGCAAGGGCTGTGGGACTCCCCCTGGAGATTGGTCACATATTACCTTAGAAGCACAGGACAGGGTACTGTGTAGCAGCCAGCTTTTAATAAGTCTTCTTTCCCTTCCTCCCTGACACCCACCACCCCTGGGATAATCATAGCTTTATAGGTGCTTAAACCTCTTAAAGGAAAGGAGGTGCCATATTCACTCTCAGGTGCAGCTGTTTATTCTCATCAGCATACATTAAGGACCTGAGATTAATTAAACTTCAGGTGAACAAAGTACATTAAATGTATTAGGTATAGTTTTATTAGTATAAGTATCCCCAGCGACCCTTAGTAAGTAAAGAACTTAAATATCTAACACAACCTTAAAACAAAGATGCAGACAGCAGTCCAGCAGCGAAATGGGGTTTTCCAGTCTTTTGCATTGAGTGTCATAAGTATGATTTTCTCCCAGTTAGTGAGGGGTCTTAAATGTGCACAAGGTACAAGGAGCTCTTTGCTCTCAGGGCACAAGTCCGATCTCTGGAGGCAAGAGTAGCAGACTTGGAAGACATAAGGAAGACAGAGAGGTACATAGACGAGACCTACGGGGAGATAGTCCTGAAGTCCCACCTCCAGTCTGGCAGCATCCCTGTTGTCATGGAGGAGAGAGGTCACGTGACAGGAGAGCATCACCCTGGTTTGGCAGGAAGTGTTCCTATAGCTAGGACCTGTCCTCCAGGTGATGTATGTTTAAATCTGTTTATTCATCAATCAGCATATCAACAGACATGAATGCGTACAAGAAATATCAATTGTGATACAACAACAGAAAAGCCTCGCACTTAAACTACAGCAATAACATTGAATACCAGTGCTCTGCAATAAAGCAAAAATGCACAACCATCACTCCCAAGCTCTCCGCCCTGTTTGTGTTTACCCCCCCTGTCTCCCATAAGCGAGTAAATTAAATCTAACCAGTATCAGTAGTTTTTCCTTTTCTTTTAACAGGAAGTTTTACAGGAATTTTACCTCCCCCTGTCATCCCCCCCAACCCTCCCTCCCTGCCCCCAATATCCAGCCCAGTCGATTGTCCATCTGCTCTGCAATCCCAGACGCGCACCCCTCCCTATTCCACTCTCTCAGGAAGGAATGCTTTAAGGAAGAGAGAAAGGGCACGAGGGGCCAGGCTCGAGGTTGCTCTTCTCCCTCACCCTACCCCTCTCAACTGCCCCTTTTACCTAATGGACAAATGAACAGTAGCACCCGTTATCCTCTCTCTTCCCCCCCCCCCCCCACTCTCCTGACTGGCCCACTACCCCCCTATGCCTCCCCATATACCTGTCCTAATGTGTGAGATCTTAAACCCCCCCAACACCCTGGTGCGAGTTCCACCTTGTAGTGATTGCAAATGGGGTCCCCAGCTTCTCAAAAAGCGTTCCCATCGCCGCGGATGGCCGCTGGCCCGAAATCGTTCCATTAACAACACCCCATGTAATCTCACCCTCCAATGTCCATATGTGGGTCCCTTAGCATCCACCCAACTCTGCATTATGGTCAAACGAGCAGTCACCAACACCAGACGCATCCATTGCATTACATCACGTCCTACCCTCTCACCCCACTGCTCCTCCCAGATATCCAATATCAGGTTTCCTGCTGTTAACCCCAACCGTTCTTGTACATAACCTTCTAAATAAACCCGTACCTTCCCCCAAAAATCCCTCACCTGTGGGCAACGCCAAAATATATATCCCAATGTAGCCCTATCTGCTCCACATCGAGGGCAACAGTGGGAACTATTTACTCCGGCCTTCCAAGCCCGAAGGGGGGCATAGTATAATCGCCGTGTCAACTTATATTGCATATCTCTATGCGCCACCATCACACTCAACGTGGGAATATTAGCCAAACTCCGCAATACCCCCTCTTCCTCTATTACTTCTCCCAGATCTTGCACCCACGCATACGCAAGGTCACCTAATGCAGCCTGCGGCTCCAGTTCCCACAACATTTTTTGCAACCATGCCACCCCAGCCCCCAGTTCTCCCCCCATTAAAACTTCCTCTATTCCAGAGCTTACCCCACCTTGCAATGCCTCCGGCGGTATACTACGCACATAACTATGAACCTGGGCATAGAGAAAAACATCCCTCCCGCTCAGGGGATAATGTCTGCTTAATGTCGTGAAAGACTCCAGCTTCCCATCATCGCTTAAGACATGCTCCAAGTTTACTATACCAAGTTGTTTCCATCTGACAAAGCAATCCCCGGAAATCCCGGGTAAGAAATTCACATTACCCCAGAGCGGGAGATATGGGGAGTAATTAGCTGAAAGTCCTTTTCCTTTACATAAGTACTTCCAGGCTTTACGAATTGGATCTAATAACAGTCCCCTGATTTCCGTCGCAATCTCCTTAACTGACTGCGCATGCAAAATGTAACGCAAGTGTAGGGATTTTACCAGTTCTCGAAACAGGTCCACCGGGGTGTAAACCCCAAGTTCCCATATTCAATCCCGAACATGTCGTAAAAGACAGGCTATATTGTACTTCCTAATATCCGGCAAACTCATGCCCCTCTAGCCCAAGGCTGTCGCAGAACCTCCAAACGTATCCTAGGCCTCTTACCTCTCCAAAGGAGCTTGTTAATCAAGCCATCCATTTTGCGGGTAAGCGTCTGAAGCATATAGGACAGACAGAGAGGTACATAGACGAGACCTACAGGGATATAGTCCTGAAGTCCCACCTCCAGTCTGGCAGCACCCCTGTTGCCATGGAGGAGAGAGGTCACGTGACAGGAGAGAATCACCCTGGTATGGCAGGAAGTGATCCTGTAACTAGGACCTGTCCTCCAGGTGATGTAAAACCCTCTCGCACCGAGGAAGTTTCTCCAAGGCCATGTGCCCATGAGGGAAGGGTTAGGACAGCCGTTATAGTTGGTGATTCGATCATTAGGCATGTAGATAGCTGGGTGGCTGGTGGACGTGAGGATCGCCTGGTAACATGCCTGCCTGGTGCGAAGGTAGCGGACCTCACGCGCCACCTAGATAAGGTCTTAGATAGTGCTGGGGAGGAGTCTGCTGTCTTGGTACATGTCGGTACCAATGACATAGGAAAATGTGGTAGGGAGGTTCTGGAGGCTAAATTTAGGCTTTTAGGTAGGAAGTTGAAATCCAGAACTTCCAGGATAGCATTCTCCGAAATGCTTCCTGTTCCACGCGCAGGACCCAAAAGGCAGGCAGAGCTCCGGAGTCTCAATGTGTGGATGAGACAATGGTGCAGAGATGAGGGTTTTGGATTTGTTAGGAATGGGGGAACATTCTGGGGAAAGGAGGGGCTCTTCCAAAGGGATGGGCTTCACCTTAACCGGGATGGAACCAGGCTGCTGGCATTAACCTTTAAAAAGGAGATAGAGCAGCTTTTAAACTAGATATTAGGGGAAAGCCGACTGTCGCCCAAAAGCGGATGGTTCGGAAGAATGTATCCTTGAAGGATACTACCAAAAGCAGAGAGGTTCCACAAAAGAGAAAAGTAGCCCAAATGCCCTCAAGTATGGAGCAGACAGAGCTTAAAGATCCCAATTTACCCATGTCTAACAATAGCCAAATTAACATGAATAAAATACATTCTCTAAAATGCTTGTATTCAAATGCTAGAAGTCTAAAGAATAAGATGGGAGAGTTAGAATATATAGCACTAAATGAAAGGTTAGATATGATTGGAATATCAGAGACATGGCGGAAGGAGGACAACCAGTGGGACACTGTGATACCTGGGTACAAACTATATTGTAATGACAGAGCTGATCAAATTGGTGAAGGGGTTGCGCTCTATGTTAGAGAGGGCATTGACTCAGAAAGGATTAAAGTTTTGCAGGAAACAAAATCTGCTGTAGAATCTATATGGATTGAAATTCCATATAAAAGGGGGAAGGCGATGGCAGTGGGGGGTGTACTATCGAGCACCTGGCCAGAATGACCAAATGGATGATGAAATGCTCAAAGAAATCAAGGAAGCTAACAAAAGTTACAGCGCAGTAATAATAATGGGTGATTTCAATTAGCCCGGTATTGACTGGGTCAGTGTCATGTCAGGACATGCTAGGGAGATAAAGTTCCTAGATGAAATAAATGATTGCTTCTTGGAGCAGCTGGTTCATGAACCGACCAGAGGGGAAGCCATATTAGACCTAGTCCTTAGTGGAACACCAGATCTAGTGCAAGAGATAAGGGTGTTGGGGCCACTTGGCAATAGTGATCATAGCATGATCGCCTTTGATTTAATTAGTAGAGGAGGGATAGTAAGGAAATCCACAGTACTACCTTTTAACTTTCGAAAGGGAGACTATGATAAAATGAGGAAAACAGTTAAGAAAAAACTAAAATGAGCAGTTGTGAAGGTTAAAGACGTACATCAAGCTTGGGTGTTGTTGAAAAATACTATCTTGGAAGCCCAGACCAGCTGTATTCCACGCTTTAAGAAAAGTGGACGGAAGTCCAAAAAACTGCCAGCATGGTTTAAAGGTGAGGTCAGAGAGGCCGTTGTTGCCAAAGAAGCATCTTTCAGGAAATGGAAAAAAGAGCCAAACGACGAAACCTGGAAACAGCACAAGCACTGGCAAGTCAAATGCAAGGCATTGATAAGGCAGGCAAAGAGAGAATTTGAGAAGAAGCTTGCTGCGGAAGCAAAAACGCGAAATAAAGACCTTTTCAAGTACATTCGTAGCAAAAAACCTGTGAGAGAGTCAGTTGGTCCATTAGATAAAGGGGTTAAAGGAGCACTAAGAGGCGACAAGGCGATAGCGGAGAGACTGAATGAATTCTTTGCTTCGGTCTTTACTGAGGAAGATGTAGGGATGTTACCCATGACTGAAGTGGTATTTAAAGGTGCGGAAGAATTGAAGGAAATATCGATACATCGGGAAGATGTCTTCCAACTTTTAGATAAACTGAAGAGTAGCAAATCACCTGGGCCGGATGGTATACATCCAAGGGTGTTGAAAGAACTGAAATATGAGATTGCAGACCTGCTATCAGTAATCTGTGAACTATGATTAAAATCATCTCTAATACCTGAAGATTGGAGGATCGCCAATGTAACACCAATTTTTAAAAAGGGTTCGAGGGGTGATCCGGGAAACTACAGACCAGTGAGCCTGACGTCAGTACCGGGAAAAATGGTAGAAACCATCATAAAGAATAAAATTACTCAGCATGTAGATAGTCACAACCTAATGGGAGACAGCCAACATGGCTTTAGACAAGGAAGATCTTGTCTTACTAATCTGTTATGTTTTTTTGAAGGAGTGAATAAACAGGTGGACAAAGGTGGGTCGGTTGATATTGTGTATCTGGACTTTCAGAAAGCCTTTGACAAGGTCCCTCATCAGAGACTTTTGGCAAAACTAAAGAGTCATGTGATAGAAGGCAGTGTACTATTGTGGATCAGGAACTGGTTAAAAGATAGAAAGCAGAGGGTAGGGCTAAATGGCCAATTTCCTTAATGGAAAAAGGTGAACAGTTGAGTACCCCAGGGATCTGTGCTAGGTCCGCTGTTTTTTGACATATTCATAAATGACCTGGAAATGGGAATAACAAATGAGGTTATCAAATTTGCAGATGACACAAACTATTTAAAGTTGTTAAAACCCAAGAGGATTGTGAAAAATTGCAAGAGGATCTTGATAAATTGGAAGACTGGGCATCAAAATGGCAGATGAAATTTAATGTGGACAAGTGCAAGGTTATGCACCTAGGGAAGAACAACCCAAACTATGGTTACACGATGCAAGGTTCCACATTAGGAACCACCACCCAGGAAAAAGATTTAGGCGTCATTGTGGATACCATGTTAAAACCCTCGGCCCAGTGTGCAGCGGCGGCCAAGAGAGCAAATAGAATGCTAGATATGATAAGGAAAGGAATGGAAAATAAAACAAAAGATGATATAATGCCTCTATATCGTTCCATGGTGAGACCGCACCTTGAATATTGTGTGCAATTCTGGTCGCCGTATCTTAAAAAGGATATAGCGATTTTAGAAAAGGTACAGAGAAGAGCCACCAAAATGGTAAAGGGGATGGAAGGATACTCCTATGAAGAGAGGCTAAAATGTTTAGGGCTCTTTAACCTGGAAAAGAGACGGCTGAGGGGAGATATGATAGAAGTCTATAAATTAATGAACGGAGTGGAACGGGTAAACGTAGATCGATTGTTTACCTTATCAGAATATAGAAAGACTAGGGGACATGCAATGAAGCTACAGGGTAAACTATTTAAGACTAATAAAAGAAAATATTTTTTCACTCAACGTGTAATCAAACTCTGGAATTTATTACCGGAGGATGTAGTAAAGGCTGTTAGTGTAGCTGGGTTTAAAAAAGGTTTGGACAAGTTCCTGGAGGAAAGGCCCATAAACCATTATTAAGAAGTGACTGAAGATATCAATGCTTGATCCAGTACAAGCATTGTGGAACTTGTGTCTCTTGGGGAAACTGCTAGGTACATATGACCTAGATTGGCCACTGTTGGAAACAGAATACTGGGCTTGATGGACCTTGGTCTGACCCAGTATGGCATATCTTATGTTCTTATGTTCTTATATAGAGTAGCCTTGGAAATAAAACCATTTTGTATAAAGCAATACGACCACCCAATGACAGCGGCAGATCCCTCCACCTATCCACACTGTTCGCCAAGTCGGTCACTACCTTGTTGACATTTAACTGGTATAAATCTCCCAAAGCCGCAGGCAAATAAATTCCCAGGTATTTAAACGTTCCTTCAGCCCATTTTAGGGGAAAATCTCCCTGCCAACTACGACAGGACCCCGATCCCAGCAAAAATGCCTCTGATTTATCCAACTTGTCGAAATCCCGAGGGCCCCCCATATTCTCGAATAAGATTTAGCAGATAGGGCAATCCCTGCTGCGGATCCACTATGTGTACGAGTAAATCGTCAGCAAAAGCCGCCACTCGAAATTCAGTCCCCCCTATTGGTATACCACTAAACTGTAACGCGGACCGAATTCGAATCAGCAAAGGTTCCAACGTCAAAATGAACAGCAGTGGGGATAAAGGGCATCCCTGCCGGGTGCCTTTCTGAATAGAGAATTCAGAAGACATATTACCATTCACCATGACAGCTCCCTTAGGGTCAGCATACAGAAGCCGCACCACTTCTACAAAAAAGCCAGTGAAGCCCATTCCCTCCAAAACCTGATACATAAATCCCCAATCGACCCTATCGAAGGCTTTTTCAGCATTGAAACTAATTAACATAGAATCCCATTGATTTTCCCGCCCGCACACATAGAAATCAGAATTCTTTGCAAATTATAGGCAGCTTGCCTCCCCCGTATGAAACGCACCTGATCCGTATGGACTAAAGCCGGCAGGAACGCCACCACTCTAGCTGCCATAATTTTGGCCAAAATTTTAATATCGACATTGAGAAGGGAAATGGGTCTATAAGAACCCGGCAAAAGTGGGTCCCTCCCTGGCTTCGCTAGTATTGTGACCAGAGCCTTATTCGGCTCATAGGGAAAACTGCCTCTTTGTATCAAATTTCCAAAATAATCTATTAAGGGAACCACCACCTTATCTCCCAATATTTTGTAAAGCTCACCCCTTAAACCATCGATTCCAGGAGCCCGCCCATTCTTTAAGGTTTTAATGGCCATTTGTACTTCCCTCGGGGAGACAGGCTGATTTAGAACCCCTAAATTCTCCGCTGTTAGCTGCGGCAACTTACAACCCTCCAAATATGTCTTACTCTCTTTATCCCATTCCCCATCCTTACTATAAAGTCATTGGAAGTAGTCAGTGAACACCTTTGCGATTCCCTTCCCGTCTCTACGAAGAGTCCCATCCGGATGTCGGATAACCCCGACATATCTAGAACCCCCCTCAGATCGAACCAAAGATGACAAAAGTCTCCCTGCCCGGTTACCATGTTGATATAGCTGGTATCGATAATACATCAACGACTTTTTAGCTCGTTGATGTAATAGCAATTCCAAATCCTTTTGTAATTCCTGCATCATAGTCCTATTTACCTTACTCCCATTCGACGCCAACCTACGTCGCGCTTTTCCCAAATCATGTTCCAATGAGATAATTCTCCTATTTATCCGTTTGCGTTTAGAACTATGGAGTGGAGGAGTAGCCTAGTGGTTAGAACACTGGCTTGGTAACCAAGCAACCAGGGTTCAATTCCCACTAGCACTCCTTGTGGCCTTGGGCAAGTCACTTAACCCTCCATTGCCTCGGAAGAAAGGCCTGGCAATCTACTTCCGGTGACACTGCCAAGAAAACCCAGGAGCTTCTGGGTCACCAGGAGTCAGGACTGACTCGAAGGCGCACATTGCATTTTGCAACTAATAATCTCTCCCCGAAGCACCGCCTTGCCTGCTTCCCAAAAGAGTATCAGATTAATCTCAGGCCCATCATTAGTTGTGGTATATACCTCCTATTTTTCTCGCAAGTACTCTTCAAATTGAACATCCCCACTAAGCTCCAAAGGATATCTCCATATTCTGTTTCTGGATTGAACTCCCTTTCTGAGTTCCATAATCACCATCGCATGGTCGGAAAGAACAGAAGGACCCACTTCTACCTCCAAGACCCAACTGAAAAGCGATTCAGATATCAAGAAGTAATCAAGACGGGACCAAGTTCCATGGACCCTAGACATGTGGGTGTATTCCCGTTCTCCCAGGTGCAACACCCTCCAAACATCCATCAGACCGTGAGCGTCACATATCCCCCAAAGCTTCTGCGTACTCCTCAAGTCTCTATTCCCAGACTGACCTGATCTATCCATATGATCATCTAGGACCGCATTGAAGTCTCCCCCTATTATGACTTGGTACCCATTAGTATCTGTCAAAAATTGGGCCATCCGCTGATAAAAGCGAGCCTCATAAACATTAGGCGCATACACTGAACACAAGACTACTTTATTGCCATCCAGGATTCCCCAAACCAAAACATACCTACCCTCCGGGTCAGTTTTCACTTTCTCCTCCATCCACCCCACAGATTTAGTAACCAATATAACCACCCCCCGCTTTTTCCCCACCGCTTGGGCCCCATACACCTTGGCAATAGGACCTCTGCCTAGCTTCCCATGCTCAATTGCTGTTTGATGAGTTTCTTGCAGCATAATGATACCAATCTGTTTACGCTTTAGCTGTTGCATTACTTTATATCGTTTTATTGGAGAACCCAGCCCGCAGACATTCCAAGAAACTATTTTGGTGCCATTACCCATTGTCTAGCTCACTTATAAGTACCTTGCTATATGGCTTCACTCTGATATTAAGGCAAGGGCCCCCCCCCCCCAGCTTAGGGCTCCCCCCTCTAACATACAATCCTGTCCCACAAACTCACATCCAGTTAAGCAAGCAGCACCGGACCAGTCATACCCAAAGCATACGTCGAGTTTCCCCCCTTGTCCCTTAATCAGTAGTTGAGGCCAGCCCCCCCACCCTCTTAATACCCTGTCCCTCCCCCCTACTATCCCGCCCTCCCCTCCCCCCTACTATCCCGCCCTCCCCCCTCTTAGTACCCTGTCCCTCCCCCCTACTATCCCGCCCTCCCCCCCTAGAAATCCTAACCACCGACCACAACCCTGAGGTCCCTCCATTATTCCAGTACATGTAGAGCTCTCCCTCCCCCCCACTCACACCTGCCATTATTGAAGCATGGAAGTGCCATGTTCATTATGCCCATTGCGCCCACTATACCCACCAATCAACCATTCCCAGTACAAACTTTTCAACATTACATCATGTAAGTAATCCAGCAAGTCAAAAACAAAAATCTCAGCCCCTTCCCCCCTGCCCAAATTACCCGTCTCAACTAAGATCCCTCAGCAACATACCCCCCTCTCCCCGTAGCCAACTGCAAACATAAACATAGGAATAGAGTCCCCCCCAACTCTAGGCATAAGAGCCTTTGCACATACATATCACACATTATTCAACTAACATTTAAACTGTTACCCCCAAGGGCTTTAGCAAAGTTTATAACTTTTTACTATGCAGCCAATTACTATAGGCTCTGCCTTTAGTCATGTCTCTGCTTTCAGCCAAGTCCAGGCCTTCCATGCACCAAAATGCACTGGCCTTCTACCCCGCTCCTACGCCTACCAGACAAAGCGAGAAGGCAGGGAGTCACCCACGTTGATTGCAGTAATCCATAGCTTCCTCTGGCGATAGGAAAAGTCGGCGTACACCATCGCACTCCACGTGCAAACGTGCCGGATAAGTCAGTGAGAATTTAAGGCCTTTCTCCACCAGCCGGCTGCACACATCTTTATAGGCCCTTCTACGCAATGAAACTCCAGCTGAGTAATCCTGGAAGACTAAAACTTTGCAGGCAGTTTCCCCTTTTCTCCGTAGCTGTCGCGCCGCTCGCAGGACTCCTTCCTTTTGCACTGCATTGAGAAACCGAGCAATAACCGCCCGAGGCCTGTTGTCACCAGCTCGGTAAGGTCCCAAACGATGAGCTTTCTCCAAGATAATCTCCCCCAAGGCTTCCTCCAGTGGCAAATTCACCGGTATCCACTCCTCCAAATATCTCCGCAGATCCTTCTCTTACACAGATTCCTCGATGCCAATAAACCTTAAATTATTCCTGCGGCTTCGATTTTCAAGGTCCTCCAATTTATCTGCCTGTTTGGCCATTGCCTCTTCCAGTTTCTTTATCCGGGCCAAGGCCTGGGTCTGCACATCCTCCACCGCGCAGATGCGCTGTTCCGCCTGCTCCACCCGTCCGTTGAACTCCGTAACTGCCTGTGCTACCGCTGTCATTTGCACTGCCAGGCCCCCGAGGCGATCCTCCAGAGCCAAGACCACCGCCTTGGATACCTCCTCCACCATCGTGCTCTGGGCAGTTGAGGTCAGGCCATCTGATTCAGTTTTGGCCATCTTAGCGTCCGCTCCCCGTGGTTTCTCCCGCTTGCTAGACTTCGCCACCATAAGCTTCTCGGCTCTCCGGAGAAACTCCACTACACTGAGCAAACACAATTCTCCCCCCGAATGAATCTGTTCCTGCAATTAATGCGCATTCAAATGAATAAAAGTATTGGGGGAGAGAGCGGGCTCCGGAGCTAGAAAAGATGTCTTTTCCCTAGCCCACCATGACACCGGAAGTCCTCCAGGTGATGTAAAACCCTCTCGCACCGAGGACGTTTCTCCAGGGTCATGTGCCCATGAGGGGAAGGGTTAGGACAGCCGTTATAGTTGGTGATTCGATTATTAGGCACATAGATAGCTGGGTGGCTGGTGGACATGAGGATCGCCTGGTAACATGCCTGCCTGGTGTGAAGGTAGCAGACCTCACGCGCCACCTAGACAAGGTCTTAGTGCTGGGGAGGACTCTGCTGTCTTGGTACATGTCAGTACCAGTGACATAGGAAAATGTGGTAGGGAGGTTCTGGAGGCAAAATTTAAGCTTTTAGGTAGGAAATTGAAATCCAGAACTTCCAGGGTAACGTTCTCCGAAATGCTTCCCATTCCACATGCAGGACCCAAAAGGCAGGCAGAGCTCCGGAGTCTCAATGCGTGGATGAGACAGTGGTGCAAGGATGAGGGTTTTGGATTTGTTAGGAACTGGGGAACATTCTGGGGAAGGTGGGGCTCTTCCGAAGGGATGGGCTTCACCTTTACTGGGATGGAACCAGGCAGCTGGCATTAACCTTTAAAAATGAGAGAGAGCAGCTTTTAAACTAGATAATAGGGGAGAGCCGACAGTCGCCCAAGAGTGCATGGTTCGTAAGAATGTATCCTTGAAGGATACTACCAAAAAAATGAAGTTAGGGCACCTCAGCAGAGAGGTTCCAATAAAAACAAAGGTAGCCCAAATGCCCTTGAGTACAGAGCAGACAGAGCTTAACGATTCCAAATTACCCCTGCCTACTGATAACCAGATTAATATAAATAAAATTCAGTCTCTAAAATGCTTGTATGCAAATGATAGCAGTCTAAAAAAATAAGATGAAAGAGTTAGAATATATCACACTAAATGAGAAGTTAGATATGGTATCTCAGAGACATAGTGGAAGGAGGACAACCAGTGGACACTGTGATACCTTGGTACAAACTATATCGTTATGATAGAGCTGATCAAATTGGTGGAGGGGTTGCGCTGTATGTTAGAGAGGGCATTGAGTCACAAAGGATTAAAGTTTTGACGGAAACAAAATTTGCTGTAGAATATCTATGGATTGAAATTCCATGTAAAAAGGGGAAGGTGATGCCGGTGGAGCCTGGCCAGAATGAACAAATGGATGATGAAATGCTCAAATCAGGGAAGCTAACAAAAGTTACAGAACAGTAATAATAATGAGTGATTCTCCAGGACCAAGCAGGAAGTCAGTCCTCACTTATGGGTGACATCGGCGCCGATGGAGCCCCCTTACGGAGCATTTCCCCGGCTTCCCTCATGCGCGGTTCCCTTCCCGCCTAAAGGTGCCATCTTGCTCAGTCTCTCTTTTTCTGTGGAGCCCATCGGACATCTGTCCGAGTCACCCGAAAAAGTTGACGTTTTTTTCAACGATTACTTCGTCTTTTTCTCCGAGTTCGACGCCGGTTCCCCTTCCCGCCGGGTTCGGTACACCGGTATCGAGCCCGTCTTCTCTTTTTTCGGTTTTTGCCCTTCGTGGCTGGCGTTCGCGCATTTTTTCTGTTTTTCCCTGGAAGGCCGGTCCTTTGACCTCGCGGGGGACCCTTTTTTCCCCGATGGCTTCCAGTGGTTTCAAGAAGTGTGATCGGTGCAAGAAAGTAATGTCTCTCACCAACACACACGACTGCTGCCTTCAGTGCCTCGGCCCAGATCATGATCCAGTGATCTGTGGCCCATGTGGCAAAATGTCCACCAAGGCACTTCGAAGCCGTCAGCACCAAAGGAAAGGATTTTCTTGGATTCTGCCTCCGGCCGGGCCTGAACCTCGTCTGAGGCCTCGACGTCTCGGGAGTCTGATCCTGAGCATCACCGGGTTTCCTCGGACAGGGGATCCCCCTGACCAGGAACGCAAGAGGAAGAAGCGGCTCGTGAGGGCGGCGTCGGACGAGGTCCCTGGTTCCTCGAGGGCCAGGTCTAAGACCCCTGACTGCCGTCCCGGGCCTTTGGAACGGGAGAAGCCGTCCAAAGTACCTCGTGTGGAGCCGGAGAACGTTGGGCACGTAAGTCCTGTAGTCCTCGTGGACTCTCCTCCAAGGGAGCCAATGTCGGGCCCGGCGCCATCGGGGCCCGAGTCGGTGGCTGCTGAGTCTCCTGAGCTTGCACTCAGGCTGACAGCCTTGGAGTGCAGATTGTCTGCCTTCATGGATCAGCAGCGGGTACTGATGGCCAGCCTCGCTGGTGCATCTGCCCCGACCACCAGGACATCAACGTCAAAGTCGACCCCGGAGACCGAGCCGATACTCGAGACCATGAAGGCTCGAAGTCGTCCTTGGTCAAGGTCCCCCTCGACCTCCTGCTCGGAACCGAGGGCGTCGACGCCGGTGCCTTCGGCGTTGGGGCGGGTGCCACCTCGACCCGCGCGGTCGGAGCCCCTCGACGACTCTTCGGATGAGTCAGCGTGGGAGACAGAGGACGAGGAGCCCCCCGACACCTTCCGGACTCAGTGCGTCCCTTCGGACTCACCGCAGTCCGAGCCCCGGAGTAGGTCCCCCCCCGGAGGA
Organism: Ichthyophis bannanicus; assembly: GCA_033557465.1. Lineage (NCBI taxonomy): Eukaryota > Metazoa > Chordata > Amphibia > Gymnophiona > Ichthyophiidae > Ichthyophis > Ichthyophis bannanicus. The sequence goes on from CM066041.1 coordinate 143,839,320, forward strand.
CACCCAGTTCTCGGAGTTCGTGCGGGACATGGCCAAGGCATTAGCGATTCCTGCGGACCCCGAGGAGGAGCCTCGAGCCGAGGAGCTCGAGGCCCTCCAGTATGACTCTCCTCCGAAGGAGGCCTTTACTGTGCCGGTTCCTCCGTTGCTGGAACGGCTCCTCTTCCAGATGTTGGAGGCACCGGCCTCGGCGCCAGTCTTGAGCAAGTGGGTCGATTCCATCTATCGACTCCGTACGAGCCCTGGCTTCCAGAAGGCGCAGCTGCCGCACCATTCCATGGTGGTGGAATCAGCCATGCATCGTCTGAAGAGCCAGAAGATGCACTCCGCGGTGCCCCCCGGCAGGGAGGCCCGGAACCTGGATGTTTTTGGCAGAAAGTGCTTCCAGGGCTCGATGCTTACTTGCCGTGTCCAGTCCTACCAGCTGTACATGGGCATGTACTTACGAGACCTGGCGAAGGAGCTTGCCGGGTTCTCTGTTGGCCTCTCCGGGGAACCTTTGCAGAGGTTCCAGACTTTGTTCTCAGGAATCAGGGACTGTTCCATGTTCATGTCCCGAGCAGCCTACGATGGCTTAGAGGCTTCGGCTCATGTGGCAGCAGCCGGCATCGGAGCCCGACGCCAGGCATGGCTGCAGTCATCGGACCTCGAGCCCTGGGTGCAGGACAAGTTGGTCGATGTCCCTTGCCAAGGTGAAAACGGTTTTGGCAAGCCCATGGCCGAGAAGGCGGCTGAGCTTGAAACCGAGCACCTGACTAGGACAAGACTGTCCAGAAAGACTAATGCCCCTTCTCACAGAAAGAAGGGCTCGGGTAAAAAGCCCTTTTACCCGAGGAAGGCGGCTGTCTACAAACCTTTCCCTCAGTACCAGGCCTCCCCAGCTCCCCAACAGGGGCAGCAGGCCAAGGGGCAGGGACATGGGCCCCATAGGCAGAAGACCCCCAAGCCTCCGACTCCTGCTCCTACCCCTGCTTCTGCCCAGCAGGGATGGGGTTTTTGACTCCCACAGCATAGCCTCTCCACCTCTGCTGCCCCATTCCTGCACAGGAGGTCGCTTAGCCCTGTTTGCCCACAGGTGGCCACCCATTACAGGGGATGCTTGGGTATTAAGCATAGTCCACAAGGGCTATATGCTTCATTTCCAGCAGTTACCTCCTGTCTACTTCCCAGGAGAGCCTCTGAGGCCTCTCCTGCACACAAACCTCGTCCTCCAAGAACTTCAAAGTCTGCTTCTGGACAAGGCGGTGGAGCCTGTACCTCCTCGCCTACAAGGGCACGGTTTCTACTCCAGGTACTTTCTGGTGCCAAAGAGAACCGGAGGCCTAAGGCCTATCCTAGACCTCAGGAACCTCAACAAGTTCTTGGAGAAAGAGAAATTCAAGATGCTTACTCTTGGAACACTTCTGCCCTACCTCCAGCAGGGAGATTGGCTATGCTCCTTAGATCTAAAGGATGCGTACACTCACATCCTCATTCATCCAGACCACAGAAAGTACCTCAGGTTCATGGTGGGAGGAAACCATTACCAGTACAGAGTACTGCCTTTTGGCCTAACTTCCGCCCCACGAGTCTTTACAAAGTGCCTTGCTGTGGTGGCAGCCTACTTGAGGACTCAAGGTGTTTTTGTCTTCCCCTATCTAGACGACTGGCTCATCCGGGGTCAGACTTACCAGGAGGCCCAGGCAGGCCACCTTCAGGACTGTATCACTCCTTCAAGACCTAGGCTTTGTCATAAACTTCGCAAAGTCCACTTTGCTCCCCTCCCAGAACCTAGAGTTCATAGGAGCACGGCTGGACTCTCTGCAAGCAAGGGCTTACTTGCCAGAGGACAGAGCTCAAAGGCTCATGGAGTTGGCATCCTGGTTTCTCAGCCTGCCAAGGGTTCCTGCCAGGCTCTGTCTGCAGCTCCTAGGACACATGGCATCGACTGTACATGTGACCCCCAATGCCCGCCTCCACAGTGGTGCCTCACAACTCAGTGGAAGCAAGCCACTGGGACCCTAGCAGACAAAGTCAGGGTGTCAAAGCCATTCCTGACTTCCCTTCAGTGGTGGCTACACCCCCCCCCCCCAAACTTGCTTCAGGGGGTGCCATTTCAGGTGCCTGTCCCCAGTGGTGTTGACAACAGATGCCTCCTTACAGGGCTGGGGTGCGCACTGTCAGGAGAGCTGCACTCAAGGCCTCTGGTCCCCATGGGAAGCCACGCAACAGATCAACCTACTAGAACTGCAGGCTATTCGCTTAGCCCTCAAGGCTTTTTCTCACACTTTGGCTCACCAGTCTGTTCTAGTTCAGGCGGACAATCAGGTGGCCATGTTCTATGTGAACAAACAGGGCGGCACTGGATCCAGGCCTCTATGCCTTTAAGCACAGGCCCTTTGCTCTTTTGCCCTCAGGCACCAGATGTTGCTGAGGGCTGTTTATCTTCCTGGCCAGGAGAACTTTCTGGCAGACAGATTAAGCAGGATTCTGCAGCCCCACAAGTGGCAGCTGCATCCGTTAGTGGTTCAAAAGATTTTCCTGAAATGGGGACTTCCATCCATGGATCTCTTTGCCAGTCCCCTGAATCACCAACTGCCCAGGTTTTGTTCCACTAAAAATTGCTCCACTCTCTTAACTTTTTCCAAGTACTGAAAAAAATTTCTGTAAACTCTGAACTTGGATAAGCGTTTTGCTCTGTTTTAAACTATCACTATTTTTGAAATAATTAATCTTAAGAATATTGGCGTTTGGATAGCTTGCTTGAAATCATTTTTTTGTCAACAAAATTGGGATATATACAGGGTCCTTGATGCAGCACAAGGGTTCAATAGCCATAGAGGCACAGTTCCTCCCAGGCTCTTTCCCCGATTAAGTCTGAGACCTATTCCCGAAATTTTTTTCAGTACTTGGAAATAGTTAGAAAGTGGAGCAATTTTTAGTGATCATAGTTTTGATTGCTCTAGTAACCCACTAATTTCAGGTTTTGTTCCAGGCAACTGCATCCCCTAAGGGTAGCGGCGGATGCCTTCCTGATTTCCTGGTCCCAGGGCCTACTGTATGCGTTTCCTCCCACGCCTCTGGTGGCCCGAACCTTGTTCAAGATTCTCAGGGACAAGGCCTCGGTCCTTCTGGTTGCTCCCAGGTGGCCGAGGCAGCCCTGGTTCCCACTCCTACTTCAACTGGCAGTGGAGACACCACTGCCTCTTGGGTTCCAACCCAACCTTCTCTCTCAGGATCAGGGTTCCCTTCTGCACCCCAATCTCAAATCTCTCAATCTGATGGCCTGGAGGCTGCAAGGGTAGTCTTGGCTCCCTGGGGCCTGCCTCAGGAAGTGGAAGAGGTGGTCTTGGTCTCTAGAAAGCAATCCACCAGAAAAACACATGCCCTGAAGTGGAGGAGGTTCTCCTGGTGGTGTCAACAGCGCCAGGAAGATCCTTTCACCTGCACTGTGCCAGTAGTGCTCCAGTACCTACTGCACTTGTCCAATCAGGGCCTTAAGTCCAATTCTGTTCGGGTCCACCTCTCTGCTCTAGCAGCTCACCACTCACTGGTGGAGGGACACTTTTTGTCGGTTCACTCCTTAGTGTCCAGATTTCTCAGAGGCTTACTATTGCTCAAGCCTCCTCTCCGTCCACCAGCCCCTGAGTGGGAGTTGAATGTGGTCTTGCAGCAACTGACTCGCCCACCTTTTGAGCCAATGGCTACATGTCCTTTGCGCTTCCTTTCCTGGAAGACTCTATTCCTAGTGGTCTTGACCTCGGCCAGGTGAGTGAGTGAACTTCAAGCCCTGGTCTGTGACAGACCCTACACTCGCTTCTATAGGAACAGGGTAGTCCTTAGGACTCATCCTAAGTTTCTCCCAAAGGTTGTCTCCTCTTTCCATCTCAACCAGGAGGTGGTTCTTCCAACGTTCTTCCCTAGGCCCTGTGCCAGCCGGGCTGAGACAGTCCTGCATACCCTGGACTGTAGGAGGGCCTTATCCTTCTACCTTGAGCGTACGCAGGGGCATAGGAGGGCTACTCAGCTCTTCGTATCTTTTGACCCCAATAACTTGGGGGTGCCTGTCTCCAAGCGTACCTTGTCCATCTGGGTGGCTGACTGTATCACCTGGGCTTACAGGGCAGCTGACCTTCCGTTGCAGGGTCGGGTCACGGCCCACCGTGTCAGGGCAATGGCTGCCTCAGTAGCTCATCTCCGCTCTGTACCATTGGCAGACATCTGCAGGGCTGCAACTTGGTCCTCAAGCCAGACTTTTATGGCCCATTACTGCCTGGAGAGGGAGTCCAGTAGGGACAGTGCTTTCGGTCAGGCAGTGCTTCGGAATCTCTTCGAGGTTTAGGCAACGCCTACCCTCCAGCCCTCTGGTTGGGCTACCGGTAGAGGTATGTTTCAGTGAAATCCTTTCTCTGATGCTGAGGCTAGAGGGAGCTCATTTTTCAGCTCTGGGTCCCCGGTAGCCTGAAGCTGGGGAGTCCCATAAGTGAGGACTGACTTCGTGCTTGGTCCTGGAGAAAGAGTAGTTACTCACCTGTAACAGGTGTTCTCCAGGAGCAGCAGGAATCAGTCCTCACAACCCTCCCTCCTCCCCTGGGAGTTGCAGTTGTACATAGTTCATTGTTACATTTTTGTGTACTGTTTTTTTAGCTATGTTGTTTGACTGAGCAAGATGGCACCTTTAGGCGGGAAGGGGACCGTACATGCGTGCAGTATTCCCAAAGGCTTTCTTAGAAAGCTGGGGAAACGCTCCGAATGGGGGCTCCATCAGCGCCGATGTCACCCATAAGTGAGGACTGATTCGTGCTGCTCCTGGAGAACACCTGTTACAGGTGAGTAAGTACTCTTTTCAATTACCCCAGTATGGACTGTGTCAGTGTCACGGCAGGACATGCTAGGGAGAAAGTTTCTAGATGAAATAAATGACTGCTTCTCAGAACAGCTGGTTCATGAACCGACCAGAGGGGAAGCCATTTTGGACTTAGTCCTTAGTGGAACACCAGATCTGGTGCAAGAGATAAGGGTGTTGGGACCACTTGGCAATAGTGATCATAGCATGATCGCGTTTGATTTAATTAATGGAGGAAGGATGGTAAGGAAATCCACAGTACTATCTTTTATCTTTCAAAAGGGAGACTATGATAAAATGAGGAAAATAGTTAAGAAAAAATACAAAGGTCAGACACTTACATCAAACTTGGGTGTTGTTTAAAAATACTATCTTGGAAGCCCAGACCAGCTGTATTCCACGCTTCAAGAAAAGTGGAAGGAAGTCCAAAAATCTGCCAGCATGGTTTAAAGATGAGGTCAGAGAGGCGGCTGTTGCCAAAAAAGCATCTTTCAGGAAATGGGAAAAAAAGAGCCAAATGACGAAAACTGGAAACAGCACAAGCACTGGCAAGTTAAATGCAAGGCATTGATAAGGCAGGCAAAGAGAATTTGAAAAGAAACTTGCTGTGGAAGCAAAAACGTGTAATAGACTTTTTCAAGTACATTTGTAGCAAAAAAACCTGTGAGAGAGTCAGTTGGACCATTAGATGATAGAGGGGTAAAAGGGGTAGTAAAAGGGGAGAAGGCTATAGTGGAGAGACTGAATGAATTCTTTACTGAGGAAGATTTAGGGATGTTACCCATGACTGAAGTGGTATTTAAAGGTGATACTGCGAAAGAATTGAAAGAAATATTGATATACCGGGAAGATGTGTTACAACTATTTGATAAACTGAAGAGAAGCAAATCACCTGGGCCAGATGGTATACATCCAAGGGTGTTGAAAGAACTGAAATATGAGATTACAGACCTGCTATTAGTAATCTGTGAACTATCATTAAAATCATCTGTAATATCTGAAGAATGGAGGATCGCCAATGTAACGCCAATTTTTGAAAAGGGTTCCAAGGGTGATCCGGGAAACTACAGACCGGTTAGCCTGACATCAGTACTTTGAAAAATGGTAGAAACCATCATAAAGAACAAAATTACTCATGTAGATAATCATGGCTTAATGGGAGACAGCCAATATGACTTTAAACAAGGAAGATCTTGTCTTACTAATGTGTTATAATTTTTTGAAGTTGTGAATAAACAGGTAGACAAAAGTGAGTGTATCTGGACTTTCAGAAAGCCTTTGACAAGGTTCCTCATCAGAGACGTTTGGCAAAACTAAAGAGTCATGGGATAGGAGGCAGTGTACTATTCTGGATCAGGAACTGGATAAAAGATAGAAAGCAAATGGTAGGGCTAAATGGTCAATTTTCCTAATGGAAAAAGGTGAATAGAGTACCACCTCTTGGATCTGTGCTGGGTCCGCTGCTTTTTGACATATTCATAAATGACCTGGAAAAGGGAATAACCAGTGAGGTTATCAAATTTGCAGATGACACAAAACTATTTAAAGTTGTTAAAACCCAAGAGGATTATGGAAAATTGCAAGAGGATCTTTATAAATTGGAAGACTGGGCATCGAAATGGTAGAGGAAATTTAATGTGGACAAGTGCAAAGTTATGCACCTAGGGAAGAACAACCCAAACTATGGTGACACGATGCAAGGTTCCACATTTGGAACCACTACCAAGGAAAAAGATTTAGGCGTCATCGTGGATAACATGTTAAAACCCGCCGGCCATTGTATAGCAGCGGCAAAGAGAGCAAATGGAATGCTAGGTATCATAAGTAAAGGATATTATAATGCCTCTGTATCGCTCCATGGTGCGACCGCACCTTGAATATTGTGTGCAATTCTGGTCGCCGTATCTTACAAAGAATATGGCATTATTAGAAAAGGTACAGAGAAGAGCCACCAAAATGGTAAAGGGGATGGAAGGATACCCCTATGAAGAGAGGCTAAAAAGGATAGGGCTCTTCAACCTGGAAAAGAGACAGCTGAGGGGAGATATGATAGAGGTCTATAAATTAATGAATGGAGTGGAACGGGTAATCGTAGATCGATTGTTTACATCATCAGAATATAAAAGACTAGGGGACATGTATTGAAGCTACAGGGTAACCTATTTAAGACTAATAAGGGAAAATATTTTTTCACTCAACATATAATCAAACTCTGGAATTTGTTACCGGAGGATGTAGTAAAAGCTGTTAGTGTAGCTGGTTTAAAAAAGGTTTTGGCAAGTTCCTGGAGGAAAGGTCCATAAACCATTATTAAAAGGGACCCAGGATATCACTGCTTGACCCAATACAAGCAATGAGGAACCTGTGTCTTTTGGGGAGACTGCTAGGTACTTATGATCTAGATTGACCACAGTTGGAAACAGGATACTGGGCTTGATGGACCTTGGTCTGACCCAGTATGGCATATCTTATGTTCCCCAGGAAAAAAGTCACTTCAACAGTCTCTCAGATACCCATCCTTCTCGGACCAGTAACAGGTTTCTTACCCTAAGAGGCAGGGCCAAGGAGCTCAGAAGCCCTAGGCCTCGGCACCAGCCTAACCAGGGGGGAGCTTTTGATTACCAGGGCAAGGCCTCTCCTCCCCTGGGAGACCTTCACCTGCCCACAGGGGGCCACCTTGCACTCTTTGCCCACAGGTGGGCCCAGATCACCTCAGACCAGTGGGTGTTGAAGGAGGGGAGGGGTACCTCCTCCACTTATGACAAATACCACTCAGGTTCTTCCCAGGAGAGCCAGTACACCTCTCCTCCAGACCCTTCTACTCTCAGAGCTCACAGGTCTGCTCAGGGTCAACGCAGTGGAGCCTGCATCTGTGGGGAAAGGGCTTCTACTCAAGGTACTTCCTTGTCCCCAAAAGAACCAGGGGCCTCAGACACTACTAGACCTGTGCAATTTGAACAAATTTCTGTTGAAGTTCAATATGCCCTCCCTTGGAACACTGCTTCCCTACCTCCATCAGAGAGATTGACTGTGCTCCTTGGACCTAAAGGATATCTCACCCACATCCTAATCCACCTCTTCCATGGGCAGTACCTAGAGTTTGTGGTGGGAGGAGAGCACTAGCAGTACAGAGTGCTGCCCTTCAGCCTGGCCTCCTAGCCAATAAGTCTTTACCAAATGCTTGGCAGTGGTCACTGCCCACTTGCGCCTGCAAGAGGCTTTTGTCTTTCCCTACCTGGATGACTGACTAATCAAAGGCAGTACTGCCTCGGAGGTCAGGCAGGCCACAGAGTGTACATCCCTCCTGCTGCAGCACCTGGGGTTCGTCATAAACTACCCTAAGTCCCATTTCACTCCAAGGTCTGGTGTTCATAGAGGTGCAGCTGGACATGCTACAGGTTAAGGCAGGGATGGGCAAACTACGGCCCGGCGGACCTTTTAATCCGGCCCCCTCTGCCCGGTTGAACTCTCCCGGCGCGGCTGAAGCCCTCTGCTCCGGCTTGCAGATACGCGAAGGGAGAGTGTCTCCCTCGCGTCTCTGTTAAGCCCGCAGGGGCAGATGGGAAATTTCCCATCAGCCCCTGCGGGCTTAACAGAAACGCGAGGGAGACACTCTCCCTTCGCGTATCTGCAAGCCAGAGCAGAGGGTTTCAGCCGCACCGGGAGAGTTCAGCCGGGCAGAGGGGGCCCCGCGGGACACTCCATGCTGCCGTGGCGGCAGCGGCCAGCTTTTTTTTTTTATTTTAATTTCCATGAGCCGATGGGGGGGGGGGGGTTAGGACTGGCAGTGGGCTGTGAGCAGATGGGGGGGGGTTAGGACTGGTAATGGGCTATGGGGGGGGTTAAGATTGGCAATGGGCTGTGGGCTGATGGGGGGGTTAGGACTGGTAATGGGCTGTGGGCTGATGGGGGGGGTTAGGACTGGTAATGGGCTGTGGGCTGATGGGGGGGGTTAGGACTGGTAATGGGATATGGGGGGGTTAAGGCTGGCAATGGGCTATGGGGGGGCTAAGACTGGCAATGGGCTGTGGGCTGATGGGGGCTGTCTGGAAATGGGGTGATGGGGGGTTAGGACTGGTAATGGGCTATGGGGGGGTTAGGTATGGTAATGGGCTATGGGGGGGTTAGGACTGATAATGGGCTATGGGGGGGCTAGGACAGGAAATGGGCTGGTCACTTGGGAGGATCTGGATATCCCACTTCCTGACGTTTCGGCACACAATAACTGCAGATTCATGTGAGGTGATACAGAATCTTAAATCTCGCTCATATCTTGCCCACCCCATCTTTTTGGATGAAACGGGTGGGACAGCCCCCACTTTGGCTACCACGCTTCAGAAACCAAAAGACCCACCCACAGAAGGAAGTAGGGAGGCATGGTCTAGTGCAGGGATGGGCAAACTACGGCCACTAAAATTGAAGGTACTATTTTATGAAAGAAATACATTGCATAAAAGTTTTGTAAAATAACTCTTTTTATGCTTTTCTACCTTAAATTAATCTAAACATTTAATGTTACAAATTTTAATTTATATTAATTCACACACACACACCGTCCATCTACTCTTGGTCCGGCCCCCGGGTCCAATATATGAACCCATTGCGGCCCTCGAGTCAAAAAGTTTGCCCACCCCTGGGTTAAGGCCATCCACGGCCATCCTCCCAAGGGAAAGGGGGGACCACCTCATACAACTAGCAGGAGAGGTGCAGCGCCGCTGGTCAGTACCGGCTCACTGCCTCCTCTGCCTGTTGGGTCACATGGTCTCAAGGGTCCACATCACACTGCTAGCCCACCTGCACATGCGGACAGCCCAATGGTGCCTCCGCTCACAGTAGATACAAGCTACAGGATTGAATCGGAGTCGCTTGCCAGCGGTGTCTGCCGCATGCAAGGCAGCTGGTCACAGGAGTCATCACTCTTACAGATCAGTTTCCATGAACTCAGGGCAATCTTCCTGACTCTGTGAGCATTTTGCCACCACCTGCGGTGCCAACCTGTGCTGATCAAGACGGAAAACCAGCTGACCGTGTTTTATATCAAGAATCAGGGAGGCCCGGGCTCGTACTCCCTCTTCCAGGAGGCGGCGGCCCTCCTCTCCTAAGCAGCATGCAGTGGCATGCTCCTGCGAGCAGTATACCTGCCAGGCCAGGACAACTACTTAGCAGACATGCTGAGCAGAGTGCTTGAACTCCAGGGTAACAAAGCAACTCTTCCACCGCTGGGGCAAGCCTGTGATAAATCTTTATGCCTTCCCCGGACAATTTTATTTATTTATTTATTTTTTATTTATTTATGCTTTTCTTCTATACCGCTTTTTCCCAAGATCAAATGCGGTTTACAGTTAACATATAATGAACAGGGTTTTACATAGAACAGTGTTTTTTTTCTTTCAAACTATGTACAATTAACTTTTCATGAACAATGAACAATAACATGGAACATATAGTTATACAATTTTACAATTAGCATTGACTAGTAATGCTGTAACTATTTACATTAATCATTATTAAACGTAGTTTTTAGAGTTGCATTATTCCTAAGTGTGTTGGGGTTTGTGGCTTTTTGATCTGTGGTTAAGGGGGCTTGTTGTGAAGGTGTAGTGTGCGGGTTGGGGGGATTCATTAAGATTTATAAAGTGTTCTTTATACAGATATGTGCAACTACCGCACTTCTGCTTGTGCCAGCTGCACCCTCCCCCCCCCCCCCTCTCGCTAAGACCCTCTTTAAAGTTCAGAGCAAGGGGGCGTCAGCTATTGTGATTGCACCCTGGTGGCCCAGGCAGTTCTGGTTCCCTCTGCTACTATCCCTGTCGATGGCACTCCTAGTCCCACTGGGCCGGGCCCTGGACCTCCTGTCACAAGAGGGAGGGTTCCTTTCTGCATCCCAACCCTGGGGTCTCTAAAAAGGTAGCATTGACCCCCTTCAACCTTCCAGGGGAGGTCGAGGAGAACTTACTGACCTCTTGAAAACCCTCCACCAGGCGGGCCTACGCCTTTAAGTGGAGGCGATTCTCCATCTGGTTTGCGGCGAAGGAGAATCTCTTCTCCTGTCCTGTGCAACTGGTCCTTCAGTACCTACTGCACCAGTCAAACACCGGACTGAAATCCAAATTGATGAGGGTTCATCTGAGCGCTATAGCCGCGTACTACCACCCTATCGAGGGAAAACCCCTCTCTTGCGATCCCCTGGTCTCTAGGTTCCTCCGGTGTCTCCTATTGTCCAAGCCCCCCCTCTGGCGATGGAATGGGACCTCAACATGGTGCTCTCTCAATTCACTAAACCGCCATTCGGGCCCCTAGCCACTTGAGATACCTCTCTTGCAAAGTGACCTTCCTGGTGGCCCTCATGTCTGCTGGAAGAGTGAGCGAACTCCAGGCCCTGATGGCGGACCTTCCATATATGAGGTTCTAGAAGAACAGGGTGGTGCTCCGCACAAACCCGAAATTCCTCCCGTAGGTCATATCTCCCTTCCACTTCAACCAAAAGGTGGTTCTCCCTACCACCTTTCTTTGGCCTCACACCGGTAGGGAAGAGCTAATACTTCATACACTAGATTTCAAGCAGGCCCTGTCCTCCTACTTGCAGCGGACTCAGGCCCATCGAAAGGCTCCTCAGCTTTTTATATCGTATGACCCTATCCGACTGGGGCTCCCTGTAACCAAGTGAACTCTGCCCACTTGGGTGGCGGACTGTATTGTCCTCGCTTATGAGCGAGCTGGCCTCCCCCTTGAGCACCGAATCACAGCGCATCATGTGAGGGCGATGGCCGCGTCAGTGGCCAATCTCCACTCTGTGCCAGTGATGTAAATCTGCAGGGCCGTCACATGGTCTTCAGTTCATACATTCGCAGTTCACTACTTCCTTGAGAGTGAATCCCGGAGGCACAGTGCCTTTGGCCAGGCAGTACTCTGTAACATTCTCGGGATGAAGGCAACCCCTACCTCTGACCCTTCTCTCTTCAGGCTACCGGAGTAATAGTGTCACTGGATGCTAATGTCTTAAAGAGTTTCTCAGTGGGGACTCACATTCTGCAACTCATGGCTACCTGATTGATAGCCCTTGGTGCTGTCTTGGTTCGGTCCTCGCAGCCTGGAACTAGGGAGTCCCATATGTGAGGACTGACTTGCTGCTTGTTCTTGGAGAAAGCGTAGTTTCTCACATCTAACAAGTGTTCTCCGGGAACAGCAGAAATCAGTCCTCACAACCCTCCCTCCTCCCCTGAGAGTTGCCTCCATTCCTTGTTTTATTTTTTTACTTCCGTCCTAGCTATGTTATCTGACTGAGCAAGATGGCACCCTTTGAAAGCTGGGAAAATGCTCCGTGTGGGCTCCGTCAGCTCCATCATTACCCATATGTGTGAGGACTGATTCCTACTATTCTTGGAGAACACCCGTTACAGGTGAGTAACTATGCAATACTCAAACTGTATCAAAGTTTGTCAGTAGGGTAACCTTTGATGCATTTGAGTGCACAAACAGAGCCACAGCAATTTGTATCAGTTCATGCAGAATTGCATGGCTTCAGGCCTCAGATCTTGAGCAGTGGGTTCAAGATAAGCTGGGCAACATACCTTGCGTAGGGGAAAACCTCTTTGGCAAATACTGGCAGGATAAGGCTTCTCAGAGTCAGAGAATACCTCCCCTAAACAGACTGTCTAGAACAACAGCTAACCCTGCTAGAAAGAACACTGCTACAAAGAAAGCTTTCTTCAATAATAAGAAATTATATTCTTCTTATCCTCCTGCTTCTCACTATCAAGCTCAAGGCCCTCAGAAGAGACAGCAGCCTCCTAAGCAACAAAAGAAGCCACATATGGCTAAATCTTAACCAGCTCCATAGCCACAGTTTGCGCCTGTTTTTTTACTTTCTTCTCAAAAACATTGCCACCCTGCCTCTGGAGGATTCATCCCCTCAACATTGCCGGCAGACTGTGCCACTATACCCACAGATGGCACCTTATCACCTCAGAACAGTGGACACTAGCGATAGTTCAGGAGGGGTACAAATTTCTTCTGCAAACTCACCCCCCTCGACCTTTGTGGGGGAATATCACACGTAACCCCTACTCATTGCTCTCCTACAGGACGAGGTATCCTCTCTTCTGTCTCAGGGTGCCATAGAAGATGTCCCAATATCCCAAAAGGGAATGGGGTTCTACTCTGTACTTTCTCATACCAAAGAAGACCGGAGGGTACAGGCCCATCCTGGACCTCAGAAACCTCCACAAGTTTATGGTCCATGAGAAATTCAAAATGATCTTTCTTGGGACACTTCTTCCCTACCTCCAGACAGGACTGGCTCTGTTCTCTAGATCTAAAAGAAGCATACACACACATCCTCATCCATCCAGGACACAGGAAATATCTATGCTTCATCTTTCAGGGAAAACATTGCCAATACAGAGTTCTTCCTTTCAGACTCTCCTCTGCCCAAGAGTCTTCACAAAGTGCGTGGCGATCATAGCCGCATACCTAAGATCTCTAGGGATATTTGTCTTCCCTTACTTAGACTGGCTCATAAGAGCAGACACCTCCTAAGAGATTCAGTTTTCTTTGTATTGTACCATCACAGTACTACAATACTTGGGATTTGTCAAAAACTTTCTAAAATCCCAGCTCACTCCAGTTCAAAGGCTAGAGTTCATAGGAGCTTTACTGGACACACAGCCAAGGCATTTCTGCCCCAACTCCGCTGTGCCTGTCTCATCGAGCTAACCTCTCAAGCTACTCCGAGACCATCTGACTTCCAGAAAGATGCTGCAGCTTCTGGGGCACATGGCTTCAACAGTACATGTCGTCCCATATGCCCACCTACATATGTGGACAGCCCAGTGGATTCTTGCCTCTCAATGGACGCAGGCCTCAGACCACCTCAGGGACAAAGATCGAAGTCACTGCCCCTCTCACCATATCCTTCTAGTGGTGGTGGTCTCCAAAAAATCTTGTTGGGTCACTTTTTCAGATGCCTCCACATCAATGCACCCTGACAACGAATGCCTCTAAACTGGGTGGAGGAGCTCACTTGGGCACTCTGTCTACTCAACGCCTCTTGGCAATGGAGGAGTCACAGCTCCAAATCAATCTCCTGGAGCTTCCTGCTATCTCAAATGCCCTCACGGTGCTTCCAGTTCACCTCAAAGCACAAAGGGTTCTAGTCAGGACAGACAATTAGGTGACCATGTTCTATGTGAACAAGCAGGGCGAAACAGGCTCTTGGCCCCTCTGCGAGGAAGTTCATCATCTGTGATTCTTTGCCATTTCTCATCAACTACACCTCCAAGCAGTGTATGTCCTAGGGGAGCTCAATGTCTTGGCAGACAAGCTGAGTTGGATCCTTCTTCCCCATGAATGGTTCCTCCATCCGGACACAACGTTTTACATTTTTCAGACCTGGGGAACTCCAGACATTGATCAGTTTGTCACACCGCAGAATGCCAAGCTTCCCCGCTTCTACATCAGGACTCAGACGTCCAGCAAACAGCAGGTGGATGCTTTCCACCTACATTGGGGTCTGGGTCTCCTTTATGCTTTCCCTCTCATACCCCTCATTCCCAGGGTGTTTTTCAAGCTACAGGCTGACAAAGGGCTTCATGATTGTCATAGCCTCTCATTGACCATGCCAACCATTGTTCTCCCTGCTGCTACGTCTGACTCAGACTCAGCCCCCATATTTGGTATCTGTGCCCGATCTCCTCTTCCAGGAAGATGGGACACTGCTCCATCCCAATCCTCTGTTTCTCCATCTCGCAGCTTGGCTGCTGAGAGCATAGCATTACAAAATGTTAACCTCACTCAAGAGGTTAGGGAGATTCTTTTGGCTTCCAGGAAGAAGTCCACTAGATGTTTCTATGCTTTCAAGTGGCGCAGATTCTCGGTTTGGTGTTCCCAGAAGGATCTCAATCCCTTCTCTGCTCCCATGGAGGCACTTCTCTGGTATCTTCTCCACCTGTCCTCAACAGGTCTCAAGACCAACTCAGTGAGAATTCACCTCAGTGCTATTGCAGCCTCTCATAATCTCTTGAATGGACAGCCTATTTTCTCACAACTGCTAGTAGTGCAGTATATGAGGGTGCTCCTGCTGACCAAGCCACCTATTAAGCCACCTCCGGTGGCTTGGGATCTCAATGTTGTTCTAGCACAGTTTCTTAAGCCGCCCTTTGAACCAGTTGCTATGACCCCACTAAAGTTCCTTTCATGGAAGGTTATCTTCCTTATTGCCCTCCTTCAGCTAGATGCATTAGTGAACTTCAGGCTTTGGTGGCAGACCCACCCTATACTAGGTTCCACCATGACAAGGTTGTCCTTCAGACTCACCCGCATTTCATGCCAAAGGTGGTGTCTCCTTTTCATTTGAATCAGTCAGTTTATCTTCCTGTATTCTTTCCTAAACCGCATGTGTCTAGAGCAGAAGCAACCCTGCATACATTTGCAAGCGGATGTTGGCTTTTTATCTCAACAGAACTCGAGATCACCGTAAAGCATCGCAGTTGTTCATTCCCTTTGACCCTAGTTACCTGGGTCTTCCAGTATCTAAAAGTATGCCCTCCAGATGGATAGCGGACTGCATTTCATTTGCTCCCTGGAAGAGCATGTCACTGCTCATAATGTTTGTGCCATGGCTACCTCAATGGCAAACCTACACTCTGTAGCCGTTGACAAAATTTGCAAGGCTGCAACTTGGTCTTCTGTCCATACTTTTGCTGCCAATCACTGTCTGGACACGGACTCCCACCAGGATGCCATCTTTGGTCAAGCTGTTCTCCAGCACCTCTTTCAGAATTAGGGGCAACTCCTACCCTCTCTCACTTGGTTTGCAGCTTGTCGTGCTGTGAGGGCTTGCGTGCATCAGTGATGCTGAGAGCTAAACTATCGGTAGTTTAACTACTGGCAGGGTCTCCCAAGATGGACAGGTCTCAGCTGAGGTGCCAGACCAAGACAAACCACCCATCTGGGCAGCAGCAGAATGGGATAGTGTTGACGGCGGAGGATCACATTTTTGTGACAACGGCAACAACACCAAACTTAAACTGCGCGGAAGAAAGGCCCGGCAATCTACTTCTGTATCTTGCCATGAAAACCCAATGGATAGTTACAACAAAACAAATTGTGCTATGGTGCTGGAAGATGAGACCCCCAGGTCGGAAGGCACTCAACTAGCTACTGGGGAAGAGCTGAAGACTTTTCAGAGTAAAGCCAGCATTTATGATGTGGTTGGATCAAAGCCCTCGGGAAGTCTGACTGCTGATGTAGCTGCACATGAAATGAGAGTCAGAAGCTGTAAAGATTTCTTACACATTGGAACATGGAACGTACGAAGCATGAACCAAGGGAAGTTGGAGGTGGTCAAGAATGAAATGGAACGTGTACAACTTGATCTGTTGGGTGTCAGCGAACTGAAATGGACTGGCATCGGGCACTTTGCGTCAGATGATCACATGGTCTACTATGCTGGAAATGAAAGACAAAGAAGAAATGGTGTTGCATTTATAATAAAGAAGACATTTGCAAGAACTGTAATGAAATACAATGCAGTCAGCGAACGCTTAATCTCTATTCGTCTACGAGGATTGCCTATCAACACAACTATAATTCAAGTATATGCCCCAACAACAGCTGCAGAAGAGAATGAAATTGAAGAGTTCTATGAACAAGTACAAGCTGAAATTGACAGAACATGCAAACAGGATATCCTGATAGTCATGGGTGACTGGAACGCAAACGTTGGCAACAAAGAAGAAGGCAAAGTAGTTGGAAAATATGGACTTAGCAACAGAAATGAAGCTGGAGAAAGGCTGATAGAATTCTGCAAGACCAATGATCTATTCATCTCAAACACCTTCTTCCAGCAACACAAGCGGCGACTGTACACATGGACTTCACCCAATGGATTGTATAAAAATCAAATTGACTACATCTGTGGAAGTCAATGATGGAAAATCTCTATAACATCAACCAAGACAAAACCTGGAGCTGACTGTGGTACAGATCATCAACTACTAGTATGCAAACTCAAGCTAAAGTTGAAAAAGAGCAAACCACTCATGAATGCAGCAAAATATGACCTTGAGAATATACCACTGGAATTTAAAGACTGCCTGCAAAATCGATTCGCTGCTTTAGATACAAATGACAGAGCTCCGGAAGAGTTATGGAATGACATCAAGAAGGTTGTGTTGGAAGAAAGCGAGAAATCTCTACAAAAGGTGAAAAAGCAAAAACGGCCAAAATGGATGATGGAAGAAACTCTGAAAATTGCCCAGAAACGCAGAGAAGCTAAAGCCAGAGGAGAAAGAAAGACAATCGCAGAACTCAACAGAGATTTCCAACGTGCAGCAAGACAGGACAAGGAAAAGTACTACAACGACGCATGCAAGGAAATAGAAGCAGAAACTATTAGAGGAAGAACAAGATCGGCTTTCCTAAAGCTACGAGAGTTAAAGAAAAAGTTCCAGCCTCGAATTGGAATGTTACAAGATGCTCAAGGTTCTATGTTGAATTGATGCTGAGAAGATCAAGAAAAGGTGGAAGGAATATACAGTTTTTATATGATAAAGATCAAGTGGACCAACAGCCGTTTCAACCTGTACCTTATGATCGGGAACCATTGGTGATGAAAGAAGAAGTTGAAGCAGCATTGAAAGCCTTATCAAAGAACAAAGCACCAGGCATTGATGGCATTCCTATAGAAGTATTGCAGCAATCTGATGCAGCTGTTACCATACTTACAAGGCTCTGCCAAGAAATATGGAAGACAACATCATGGCCAACTGACTGGAAAAGATCTGTGTTTATACCAATACTAAAGAAAGGTGATCCAACTGACTGTGGAAATTATCGAACAATCGCTCTGATCCCACATGCCAGCAAGATTCTACTGAAGATTATTCAAAAGAGACTACAACCATACCTAGAACAAGAACTACCTGAAGTGCAAGCAGGGTTCAGGAAAGGGCGAGGAACGAGAGACATCATTGCGGATGTGAGATGGATCCTTGAAAAGACTAAAGAATACCAAAAGGATATCTATTTGTGCTTTATCGCCTACAGCAAGGCTTTTGACTGTGTAAACCATGAGAAACTCTGGGCCACATTAAGAAGCATGGGTATACCAGAACACCTGATCATTCTCTTGTGCAATTTGTACATTGATCAAGAAGCAACAGTTCGAACGGAACAAGGAGAAACAGAATGGTTTAAAATAAGCAAAGGTGTAAGACAAGGCTGCATACTTTCCCCCTACCTGTTTAATTTATATGCAGAACAAATCATCAGAGAAGCAGGATTGTATGAAGACAACAGAGATGTGAAGATTGGTGGAAGACTCCAACAACCTTTGCTATGCTGATGATACTACATTACTGGCTGAAAGTGAAGATGATCTGAAACATTTGCTTCTCACAATCAAAGAACATAGTCTCAAAATGGGCCGGCACCTTAATGTAAAGAAGACAAAGATCATGACAACTGGCATAATCAACAGGTTCATCGTTGAAGGAGAAGAAATTGAAATTGTGAACAACTTTAACCTACTTGGATCAACTATCAATAAAGAAGCAACAAGCAGTCAAGAAATCAAACGACGCATTGCTCTTGGCAGAATGGCTATGAAAGACCTAGATAAGATTCTCAAGAGCAGACATGTCTCTCTCCTTACAAAGATTCGATTTGTTCAAGCCATGGTATTTTTAATAACGTCATATGGATGTGAAAGTTGGACAGTGAAAAAGATAGACAGGAAGAAAATTGATGCCTTTGAATTATGGTGCTGGCGGCGAATACTGTGTATACCATGGACTGCCCGAAGAACAAACCAGTCGGTACTAGAGGAGATCAAATCTAAGCTTTCTTTAGAAGCTCAGATGACAAGACTTCGACTTTCATACTTTGGACACATCATGCGAAAAGAGAGATCATTAGAGAAAGACATCATGCTTGGCAAGATAGAAGGTCAACGCAAAAGAGGAAGGCCAGCAATGAGATGGATCGATACAATAACAGCAGCTACGGGTACCAGTCTGTCAACAATGAGCCGCCTGACTGAAGACCGAACACAATTTAGGATAGCTATCCAGAGGGTCGCCATGAGTCGACTCCGACTCGATGGCACTTAACAACAACCTACCCTCTGTCCCGGACTTTGACAATACGAGACATCCATGAGGGATCCATGACCTCTTGAGGCCTACTCTGAGGTGAACCTCCACCATTCCTGAGGTCACTTCATCTGGCATTTGAGAGCTAGGGAATCCCATATGTGAAGGCTACATTCCTGCTTGTTCCTGGAGATAGCGTAGTTATTCATCTGTAACAGGTGATCCCCGGAAACAGCAGGAATTTAGTCTTCACAACCCGCCCTCCTCCCTTAAGAGTTGTGGGGTTTTCTTCTCTTACTCTCAGCTACAAACTCAAGGCGGGAAGGCAGCTATGCAGGCGCAGTGGAGTGCTCCCAAAAGCTTTCATATTGGATGCTGGGGAGCATTCCTGCACGGGCTCCATCGGTACCGACATCACCCATATGTGAAGACTAAATTCCTGCTGTTCCCAGAGATCACTTGTTACCAGTGAGTAACTACACTTTCCCTTAGTGAAAGGCACCTAATGACCCATGACTCAGCTTTCTTGGTTGCTGGCACTAGATTCTGGAATACTCTGCTTTTGCAAATTTGATTTGTGGTTCAGTGGAAAGCCAAAATTTGTTTGATGTGGTATTTATTGAGCCTTGATTTTCTGATAATGCTGGAATGTTGATTTAAGTTTTTCCCCTTTGTTAGTCTGCATTTATGTATGTTAATTGCACCAGACAAATATTTTTTGAATTTGAGGATTATAAATGTTTTGAAATAATAAATAGAATTGTCTCTTGCTGTTACTCTGTGAGATTATTGTAGTCCTTTATGATATGGATTTACCAACATGCTTATTAAAACGTTATAATGTAACAGAATTCAGCTGTTGGGCTGATATTGGGGCATGAAAGGACAGAGCCATTGCGTAATAATAGATCTACATTAGTTACCTATTTCAGTAGGATAAAATTTAAATTGTTAGTCTGACTTTTAAAGCTGTAATAAGTCTGAACTCCTTTTTTTTTCGCATGATAGACTTTCTTGGTATGAGCCTACCTTTCATATAAGATGCAATCAGAAATCATAGGTAATGGTCACCTCATATACAACTCTACAGCATGCTAAATATAGATCCAGCTTCCCCAGAGTTATGGAGCTTAATTATGGTACTTTTAGAAAAGTCATAAAAACTTGGGAGCCAATACTCAATGGCAGCAGTCGGCATTTTTAAAGCACCTGGCCTGCTGTCGCTTTAATTAGACCTAGATATTCAAAGTCTGAGCTTGTCCAGGGCTGAATATACAGTTTCACCGAGCAGTACTGTTACTATCTGGTTAGCAGCAGTATTCAGCCATTAACCGGATAACACATGCTGGATAAAGTTAAGGCAACCAAGAGCTGAGTGGCAGGTGCACTTACTCTTGCCGCTTTGCTGTGCAGACTAGATGGACCATACTGGTCTTTATCTGCCATCATATACTATGTTACTATGCAACCATTGATCTGTTCTAGCATTATCCAATTTAACTGTCCAGTTAACGACGGAATATCACTGCTAACTGGATATTTGTTGGGACTACCCCCGATCCACCCACAGACCATCCTTCTAAATATGCGTCCCCCCCCCCCCCCTTGGCTTTTGAATGCCTAGTGAAGCATATGTTGGTTAACTGTTCATTTTAGTTTTATGCAGCTTTTGATTATTTTTGTTTTTGTTTCTGTTTTTTTTATTATTTTTTGCTTATGTTATCTACACCATCATTTATTCTTGGATTATAACAGTTATGTGTGTTTTTATTGTACATGACCTTTGTGACCTATGTGAAAGAACATTTTATCTGTCTAGGAGTCTGAGGGCACTGAAATCTGCAAACTGCCTGCAAAATCAGCAAAATTGCTACTATTATGACATTTTATTTGCTTATTGTTTAGAATGTGTTACATGTTTATGGTATAAATGCTTTTAGATAAAATAGGGCCTCTATTTTATTACAGTGGTTGTTACATTACAGAAAGTTTTGTTAGAAATCAGACTTGAGGATAACTGCCTGAAATTCAAAAAGGAGATTGAGTTGTGGTTTTCTCAAGCATTTGCTTAATACGCTTTATTTTATAACCTGTTGGAGTAATTTTGGTTTGAAAGTTGATATATTTGGTTATGAAGATAATTTTCAACACTGGGTCTTGCAGAATGAATGGTCTTCTAAATTTGTGGCTTAAATAGTTTTTTAATTTCTTTTTGAAAACCACTATGGTATGGTTAACTGAATGTTTTTGATGTGAAGGCACATTTTAGACTGCAACTGATAGGTCAGGATGTATGTAATTCCAGTGGTATTTTAGAAAAGGCTCTGCCAAATGTGAAGTCTTTTTCTAAAATGCATATAAGGAACTGCAGAAGTGCACATGCATAGGTACCCACCTACAGCAGGAGAAGCCATTTTACAAACCTACACGTGGGAAAAATCAACAAAGGAAACTTGGAAAATTAAATGTGTAAGTGCTGCACTTCCATGTGTAAATCTGTGTATTTGCAGTTTACATGTGTACTTACATGTGTTTAGTTGGTGTTTTGCAAGCCTATATGATTACATGCTGCCGTTTAACTGCAAAGGCTGCTATCTTTATTTGTTTTCTGTTTGGAGGGGAAATAAATGATGGGGGATTAAGGAGGATAATCCTCCTAATCCTTCCTCTAAAGAGCTGGCCGAAATGAGCATTAAAATAAAACAAATAAAAAAAAAAACCAAAGCAAAACTATACGTGCTAGGGAGCAGCTATAAATCCCGACATGAACAATTTTGGTATTAAATGTGCATTCCCTATATGAAATGATTTGTGACCTGCTCAGACCATGCCCAAACCACAGCCACAACCCTGACATGCCCCTTGTAATTTCTGCAAATTAGTGGCATCCAAGTGTAAATTTAGCCCTTAATAAAATCACTGTTTCCACATTGAAATTATGAATAAGATTTCTAAGACAATCCCCTTTATGTTCTTTACTTTGACAAATTAAGGGGCTTGTTTACTAAAGCATGGTAGCGAGTAGCATTTGGGCTACGCAGTTTCATGGAGCAGGTGTCCAAAAGGCAACTGAGCTAAAAAAAAGTCGCGCTACTAGAGCAGCACGTGAAAAAGCAGAGTTAAGACATGAGAACATAAGTTATGCCATACTGGGTCAGACCAAGGTCCATCAAGCCCAGAATCCTGTTTCCAACAGTGGCCAATCTAGGTCACAAGTACCTAGCAGTTTCCCCAAAAGACAGGTTCCTCATTGCTTGTATTGTGGCAAGCAGTGGATTTCGCAGGTCCCCTTTAATAATGGTTTATGGACCTTTCTTCTAGGAACTTCTCCAAACCTTTTTTTAAACCCAGCTGCACTATCAGATTTTGCTACATCCTCCGGTTATGAATTCCAGAGTTTAATTACGCGTTGAGTGAAAAAATATTTTCTCTTATTAGTTTTAATTAGGTTACACTGTAGTGTCATTGCATATCCCCTAGTCTTTCTATATGTTGATGGTGTAAACTATCTACGTTTACCTGTTCCACTCCATTCATTAATTTATAGACCTCTATCATATCTCCCCTCAGCCATCTCTTTTCCAGGTTGAAGAGCCCTAATCTCTTTATCCTCTCCTCATAGAAAGATAGAAATATGATGACAGAAAAAGACCACATTGCCTATCTAGTCTGTCCTTCCATATCACAACTACAACAGTCCCCTTTTTTCCTTTAGAGATCCTCTGTGTTTCTCCCATGCTTTTTTTAATTCAGTTACTGTCCTAATCTCTACCACCTCCACTGGGAGACTATTCCACGGAAACACCACTCTTTTCGTAAAGAAATATTTACGCATATCACTCCTTAATCTATCCCCCTTCACCCTCAACCCATGTCCCCTCGTAGCAGAACTTGCTTTCAATTGAAAGAGGCTCTCCCCCTGAACATATATGCCGTGGAGGTATTTAAACATCTCAGTCATATCACCTCTATCCCGCCTTTCCTCTAAGGTGTACATATTAAGATCCTTAAGTCTGTCCTCATATGATTTATAATGAAGACCACTAACTATTTTAGTAGCCACCCTCTGCACCTACTCCATCCTGTTCACATCCTTTTGAAGGTGCGGTCTCCAGAATTGCACACTATACTCCAAATAAGGTCGCACCAAAGACTTATACAGAGGCACTATCACCTCCTTTTTCTGCTAGCCATTCCTCTCTGTATGCACCCAAGCATCCTTCCAGCTTTTGCCGTCACCTTTTATACCTGTTTAGCTACTTTAAGATCATCAGACACAACCACGCCTAGGTCCCCGCTCTTCTTTATTGGACAGAAGTACTTCACCCCCTATACTATATTGCTCCCTTGGATTGCTGCAGCCCAAATGCATGACATTACATTTTTTAACATTATATCCCATCTGCCAAATTCTAGACCAGGAATGGGCAAACTACGGCCCGCGGGCCGTATACGGCCCAGCAGACCTTTTAATCCGGCCCGCGGAGCACTAGTTAATTTATTCATTTATTCACCTCACTTTCCCAGTGCAGGTACCTGCTCCAGCTGCAGCTCCCTCGCTCTCTCCCTGCAGGCTCACTTCCTGGTCCCTGGGCAGGCTCTGACGTCAGCCACTTCCTGATTGGTCGCGCCCACCAGCACGTGTACTTCAGTGAAAGCCACTGCCGGGGGCGCCAACCAATGAGAACTGTTGTTTACCGGTGTCGGGGTGGGGTCAGAGGTTAACGAACGGAGGTAACCTTTGCATCACAGCAGCACTCGAGACGGATGGAGCCGCTGCCTGGGAGAAAGAGTCGCGGAGCGACGGCTTGCTGACAGCAGTTGTCTTGTTCTGTCCTACTCCACTGGATGTGCCAGGCGCTTCTCTGCCCGTCTTCCTTGTTGCATTCTCAGGTGAGTGCCACATCACACCTGTCTGCCCTCCCGGCACGGCGGGGACTTGATTCAGCCACTTGAGTCTCTGCATCCCGGGCGAATCGCGTGTCGTAGCCGGGTCATCCCCCAGTCTGTGAGGTCAGAATCCTGTGCGCGTTGCCCCTTTTCCAGACCCTAGCATGTGCCTGTTTCTTTTCGTGGCCCCCATTTATTTCCCTGACCGTGATTATTCGGGAAGTGGGACTTTGAAGGGATGTGAAGACCATATGCTTTCTAATTCATCAGTGAGATCTGGGACCTTTTTTAATTACTCAATGGGATGGAAGATATGGAAATCATTAGTGACTTAACTCGAGATATTATGTCGTCTTTCATTTAATCAGTGTACATAAGACAGAAGTCTGAATATCAAATGATCCTTTGGAGAATGACTTCTGGGGTTACAGGAGTCATTGGCTCTAAATGAAGTTGCTTTGTTTATATCATGACATGAATGAAAGTGCTCTAACCAAAATATATATAACCTTATAAGGTGTACACCACCCTGTACAGAGACAATCTTTTCTATGTAGAATTTACAGAAAGGACAATGCACGTTGAAGTACAAACTTAGCGGGGCGGGTAGGGAGGTATCATATAGCCATACTTTACGTTGATATGTAAAAACATATAGACAGCCCAGACCCTAGCAAGCTAGGGTCTGGGCTGTCTATATGTTTTTATGAAAGAAATACATTGCATAAAAGTTTTGTAAAATAACTCTTTTTATGCTTTTCTACCTTAAATTAATCTAAACATTTAATGTTACAAATTTAAATTTAATTTATATTAATTCACACATACACACCGTCCATCTACTCTTGGTCCGGCCCCCGGGTCCAATATATGAACCCATTGCGGCCCTCGAGTCAAAATGTTTGCCCACCCCTGTTCTAGACCATTCTTCAAGCTTAACTAGATCCCTCCTCATGTTATCTACACCTTCCTGGGTGTCTACTCTATTGCAGATTTTGGTATCATACGCAAAGAGGCAAACCTTATCCAACAGCCCTTCTGCTATATCACTAACAAAGATGTTAAAAAGAATCGAATCAAGGACAGATCACTGGGGCACACACCACTGGTAACATCCTTCTCAGAGTGAGCTCCATTTACCTTTACTCTTTGTCGCCTCCCACCCAACCAATTTCTAACCCAAGCAGTAACTTTAGTTTCCATCCCTAGGGTGCTCAGTTTGTTTATAAGTCACCTGTGAGGAACAGTGTCAAAGGTTTTACTGAAATCTAAATGCACCACATCTAGGGCTCTTCCTCGGTCCAACTCCCTGGTCACCCAGTCAAAGAAATCAATCAGATTTGTCTGGCAAGACCTGCCTCTGGTGAATCCATGCTGCCTCGGATCCTGTAATCCGCTGGACTCCAGAAACCTCACTATTTTCTCTTTCAGCAGCGTTTCCAATAATTTACTCACCACCGAAGTTAAACTAACCGGCCTGTAGTTTTCAACCACATCCTTACTTCCGCTTTTGTGTAAAGGCACCACATGAGCCTCTCTCCAGTCCTTTGGCACCACTCCCGACTCTAACGAGGCATTGAAAAGGTCAGTTAGTAGTGATGCTAGAACGTCCCCCAGTATTCTAGGGTGTATGCCATCCGGCCCCATCGCTTTGTCTACTTTAAGTTGAGCTTGTTTCTCACGAACACAGTCTTCTGAAAATTATTCAAGATGTCCCTCACTTCTGTTCCTGTTTGTGGGTGTTTTCTGAGGTCCTGCTCCTGTTTCTTCATCTGTGAACACAGAACAGAAATATTTGTTAAGCAATTCCGCTTTATCCTCATCAGCTTCTACATATTCCTTCCCTTCACTCTTGAGTCTGACAATACCACTTTTGCCCTTCCTCTTCTCACTAACATATCTGAAAATTGTCTTATCCCCCCATTTTATTGCATTGGCTATTTCCTTCTCTTTTTGAATCTTTAATATCTCCAGGAACAAGCAGGAATGAGTCTTCACACGTGGGAGACGTCGCCGACGGAGCCCGCACGGGAAATGCTCCCCAGCATCCAATCAGAAAGCCTTTGGGAGCATCCCCCGTGCCTGCGCGTTGGCTTCCCGCCCTTCCTACTGCCTCTCCCCAGTTTTTCGTTTTCCGCGGAGCAGGCAGGACGTCCCTCCTGCCACCGCAGAAATTTTCCTTTTTTCTGTAGTCGCGGCTTTCCACGTGGACTCCAATGCCTGGTGCCTCTCCTGTTTGGGGCCTGACCCTTTTTCCCCGGATTCCCCGGGCTACAGTATCGGGAGAAGACCCTCCCTCTTTCGGGTATCCCTTGACGACGTCTTCGCGCCCAGGGCGCGGTTGTCGGGTTGTTCTTCTCTCCAGGATCAGGTAACCACACAACAGTCTGTTAAGACTAGCTGAGTCTTGAGGGGTGAGTCTCATGCGCGGCATGGCGACGGCTCCGGCCAACCCCTCAAGTCCTCCTTGGCTGATATACCCCAGCGGGAGTCCTCGGGCTCCAAAGCATTTATGGGGTTTCGGGATGTTCCTGAGGTTCGCTCCTCACAGAACATTCCCGAGCCATGCCCGAGGGAGGTACCCGCTTCGAGCGGTGCCGATTCCCCGGCATCAGCGTCGGCGTTGAGTGTTTCACTCTTCGCCAGGGATCGTCAGCCGGTGTCCTCGGCGCCTTCAGAGCTGATCGACTCGACCGGGTCTGACCTCCCTACATCCAAGCCATGCTCGGGCGTGGTAGCCGCTCCGGGCGGTACTGAGCCCCCGGCATCGGCGTCGGTGTCAAGCGCTCCGCTCCTCACCGAGGATCGTCGGCTGCTGTCCTTGGCGCCTCCGGGACCGATCGACTCAGTCCAGCCTGGAGTGCGTTCCGCCCTGCCATGCGCGTGGGCGGTACCCGCTGCGGGTTGTACCGACCCCTCGGCGTCGTTGTTCAGCGTTCCGCTCCTCACCGGGGATTGGCGGCTGCGGTCCTCGGCGCCTCCAGGGCCGACCGACTCGCGCCGGTATGGCGTTCCAACGGGGGTGGTATCCGCTTTGGGCGGTGCCGACCCGTCGGTGTCGAGTGACCCGCTCCCCACCGGGGATCGCCAGCCGCTGCCCTCGGCACCTCGGGGGCCAATCGACTCGACACTGTCTGACGGCCCTACGTTCAGGTCATGCGCTGGGGTAGTACCCGCTTCGAGGGCACGGGCGTCGGTGGTTCCGCCCCGCGCCAGGGATGGTCATCTGGCCTCCCTCCCCTCGGGGCCGCTCGCTTCGACCCGCGCCGGGTCGCCGGTATCCCAGCCCTGCGCAAGGGTGGTACCGGGTTTGAGCAGCGCCGCTCCGCCGGTGACGGCAGGGGCGTCGAGCACGAGGGACCGCCATCGACCTTCCCCGGGGACCTCGGGGTATATCGGCCAGCGCACGGGCGGCTCCCCGGCATCGACGCGGCCGTCGAGGGCCCCGCCCTTCCCTAGAGAAGGGGCCTCGAGGTCTTCGACCGCTTCGACCCAATCTGGGTCTGCGCCGCCCCGCAACGGTACCCCGAAGACCCCGACGTCGGCGCAGGGGCTTTGCACTCCCCCCCCCCCCCCGCAGGGACTCGTCGTCGGGTGACCGGGGTCCCCTCGGGGACGGGCTGTATGCCCCGGAAGGATTTCTCTCCGGGTCGGACGGGTTCGAGAGGGTGCCCGCCGATCGACATCGGCGCTGGCGTCAGATGACCCCCTCTCCTCCGAGCACCGTCCTTGGGGGCCCTTGATGTTCGCGGCACCAGTCGGCGCGGTTCCGATCCGCGGTCCGGGTTCTCCACCACCGGCGCGGTCACTCCCGCCGGGGGCCTCGAGGAAGGAGTCGATCTCCTCGCTCGGTTCGATGCCCAGCCTGGAGTCGTCGTCCAGCCTTGAAAGCCTGGCCACGGCACGTCTCGGGATCGGCCCCTGTCCCCTCCCGCAGCGCAGATCAGAGACCGCTGGCCCCTGCCCTCCGGCGGCCACGGATTCGCTCCATTCACGGGGGGAAGCACCTCCCCCGGGTTTGGGGCCGAGGCCGTTTCCTGCGGCGCCGTCGGTGCCATCGACTTCTTCGATGCCTAGCTTGGAATCAATTCCAGGAGCCGACGACGCCATGTTGACTGCCCCGATCCGGGTCGGTTGGTCCCCTCCTCTGCCCAGCGGGCATCGGCCCGAGCGGCCTCTTAGTGCCCTGGCGGCCTCTCCCGCCATAACTGCTCCGGCAGAGCCGCCTTTTCAGGATTTCCTCCTTGACATGGCGGACTTGCTGGCCATCCCTATCCCGGACCCGAGCCCAGGCCCTGCGGAACAGGCAGCCGCGATGCTTTCTCTGCATCCCGCCCTGCAGGATCTCCTGCTGGGGGCTTGGCGGTCGCCTTTGAGGGTTCCGGCGCCGCCGACTGCAATGCAGGCTCTGTACTGGGTGCCTCCGTCCCCAGGGTTTCGGCAGCACCAGCTTCCACATCGGTCCATTGTGGTGGAATCGGCGCTGAGGAAGGCCGGAAGCAAGGAGAGGCATGCTTCTCGCCCTCCAGGCCGCGCCTCGAAGACGCTAGATACTCTAGGACGTCAAGCCTTCCAAATGTCTATGCTGGCGGCCAGAATTATTTCATATATTTTATATGAGTCTGTCGCTTCGGGAGGTCACCGAGAGGTTATCTCGGTTATCCACCTTCGTATCTGCAACCAAGGCCTTTGAATATTCCCTGCTGCTTTATCATTGCAGGAATATCTCCGGGTTCCTTTCTCGTGCTTCGCTGGACTCCTTCCGGTCGGTCAGCAGAGCCTCTGCTGTTGCCATTAGAGCACGCCGCACGGCATGGTTGCAGGTGTCCGAGTTGTGTAGACGGGCACAGCACATCCTGGGTAATTCTCCCTGCGACGGAGATCACCTCTTCAATAGCGAAGCCTTACGTCAGGTCGCACAGTGCTTCGCTAACCTTCCCAGAGTTAGCAGCCAGCCTAGGGCCCGGCTTCCCCCCGGTGGTGGTAAACGCCCCTCCAGACCCCCCTTCCCTAGGAAGAGGAAATGTCAGCCCTCCGCCCACCCTCCAGGCGCGCCCAAGCAAGGGACCTCTCACCCCGGGTTGATGTCACCGGGCCCGCGCCAGGACTCTCATACTAAGCATTTTTAGGCTCAGGTGGGTGGCTGCCTGCTCTTAACCTCCTTACCAGAAGTTTAGACTAGAGCTCTACTCTGGGGCTCGTCCAGTTGGAAAATGGTTCGGGGACTTATCTAGGGGTTCAGGTCTTCTCCTCCGTGGGAAAGGGAGACCACCTTACGCCGTGATCGCTCTGGCCCACGGTCACCCTACTTACTCTTCGGTATGTCCCCGAACCCCTCTAAGCCAGTATCCTCTTGCTGATTGCTTCCGTACTGGAATTCCCCTCCAGCTGCTATAGTCCCCCTATACTCACCAGGGACTATACCCTCATGTCCCCCGATTGTGCGGGGGACAATTTCTACGCGCAGGTCCTGGGGACACATTAGGGCCTCCAACCCCTGCGGCATTCTACCGGACTGATGCTGTCCTCCGCACTACCGCGCTCTTAGCTCGCCGATCTGCCCTTGCCCTCCGGGAAAGATCCCTCCCCTGACGGATCTTGCGGCCACCTCTCCAAGTGGACGTTCTGGGGATCGATGGCAGATCCGCCTTACCTGAGTGCTGCTCATGGAGGCAGGCCCCCCGGCGTGCCTGCGTTAGTACCGGAGGGGGCATCCCCATGTCCACCGGCTTAGATATACTAGATATCACCTGCTTGGCAGGCGCCTTTGGGGGATCCCCACAGTACCTGTGTTTACCGCCTTTTCCCCCTATGACCGGTACTCACCCCCCCCCCCCCCAGGGGGTCCGGCCAGTCCGCCTGCCTATTCCCCGTCGGCCCGCGGACTGGTGGTACCCTACTGCTGTGAAGTCAACAGTCCTCTTCAGTTAGGTCCTCCTCCCGGAGGTCCGGACCCTTGTCTCCCTATCTCTCGCTAGGGCAGACTGTGTACCCCTTCTGCTCCGGGGTACACCTCTACTCTTCTCCGGGATAGGCTCTCTAGTTCGGCCTGTCTTCCACTGTTGGTCCTCTGAGTTATGGACTCTACTCCTAAGGGAGTGCTCAGCTTGCCGTGAGCCCCCTGGAAGACCTGCCGTCCTTCTCCTGACCCAGCTGACGCCTGGATCCCATGGCCTTCCAGATTTGGAACTTCCTCCTCACTGCGGTGAAGTTTCCTTGATGACCTCGCTACTGTGTCTACAGTGCCTTCATCACAGGACTACTTCCGACAACCCGGTGGGTAAGCAGTACAGGGTTCTAAACCATTAATTCATTAGAAACTTAATGGCCGGTAAGCTCTGTATGGCACTAGGTCATTTACTCATTACGTGCTTAATGATTCTCTTCATGCACCCCTGTGCCTACTCCCGTAGCCTGGGTTTTTTTTTTTGCTGTATCCTAATGGTACCTGTTCTGCACTCTAAAGACTTGCTTCCGTAGTCTTTGGATTCACTGTTCCCCTATTCAACTCCTGCCCTCCATCCCTCAGGGGATGCCGGAGGTTCAGGCTGGGCAAATGCCATCCCGTCTGGGCTGCGCTTATGGGATCTCCCCGGGCATCCTAAGCTAGGGAGTCCCCACGTGTGAAGACTCATTCCTGCTTGTTCCTGGGGATAGCACAGTTACTTACCTGTAACAGGTGATCTCCGGAACAGCAGGAATTAGTCTTCACAACCCGCCCACCTCCCCTGGGAGTTGTATCTCTCTTTTTCTCTATTCCTTCCTCTCCTCTCCTCTCCTGCCGGCTCAGCTATGAAACTCAACTGGGGAGAGGCAGTAGGAAGGGCGGGAAGCCACCGCGCAGGCGTGGGGGATGCTCCCAAAGGCTTTCTGATTGGATGCTGGGGAGCATTTCCCGTGCGGGCTCCGTCGGCGACGTCTCCCACGTGTGAAGACTAATTCCTGCTGTTCCGGAGATCACCTGTTACAGGTAAGTAACTGTGCTTTCCTGACTACTTTGCTAGCTTCTCTAAGTTTTTCCAAATATAGATGCCTATCTTCCTCTCTTTGTGATCTTTTGTATTTCATGAAGGAGCTCCCTCTTTTTCTTCACTTTGTCAGCTACTTCTTTCGAAAGCCATAGTGGTCTCCTTTTCCTTTTACCTTTGTTTACCATATTAACAAAAAGGGGTATCCTTCCATTCCCTTTATCATTTTGGTGGCTCTTCTCTGTACCTCTACTAATTCTGCTATATCCTTTTTAAGATACGGCAATCAGAATTGCACACAACATTCACCATAGAACAATACAGAGGCATTATAATATCCTTTGTTTTATTCTCCATTCCTTTCCTTATGATTCCTAGCATTCTATTTGCTTTCTTGGCTGCCACTGCACACTGGGTGGAAGGTTTCAACATCTACAATGACGCCTAAATCTTTTTCCTGGGTGGTGCTTCCTAATATGGAACCTTGCATCGTGTAACCATAGTTTGTTGCTCTTTCCTTGGTGCATAACTTTGCACTTCTCCACGTTAAATTATATCTGCCATTTGAACATCCGGTCTTCCAATTTATCAAGGTCGTCTTGAAATTTTTCACAATCCTCTTGGGTTTTAACTACTTTGAATAAGACAGAGAGTGGGTGGAGACATAGCGTGCAGGAAGGGACTGGTGTGCTGAGTGCGCACTAGCTACACACTGCTAGTGTGAATGCAGCCAACATCTGCCTCTGACCAGTGATAGTTGTACTCGTGCTGCTAGTGCATCGCAAATGCTCTTTCCGGATGTGAGTGTTAGGAAATAGAAAGGGCAGAAACAGGGCAATCTACACTGGAAGAAAAAAAAGACAAACAGGAATGACTGCAGAATATCTAGGCACCTGCCAATGCCAGGAGGAAGGAGGGAGGGGCCAACTTGGTGCAGCTGCCATGGCAGTGGACCACAGTAGCCTGACAGCTTCAAAACCAGGGTCTGTAGCTCAGGAGTGACTCTTCTGGGACAGTGGGCAAACATCTACAGACTTATCAACAGCTGTCCTGATGGACTGCTGTTATCGTCTGCATATGCAATGGATGTTTAGAGCACTGGCTTGGTAACCAAGAGACCAGGGTTCAATTCCCACTAGCACTCCTTGTGGCTTTGGACAAGTCACTTAACCCTTCGTTGCCTCAGGAGAAAGGCCTAGCAATCTACTTCCAGTCACACTGCCAAGGAAGCCCAAAGCTGCCTGGTCGCCAGGAGTCAGAATTGACTTGAAGGCATAAATTTTCTTTTGCATGCAGTGGATAGTTGTCAAAGAACTGCTGGTAGTGTGGGCTTTAGAGGTATCGGGATATAGGGCCTGTGTTCTGTGCTTCAGCCAGTCCTGGCTTGATAGCCGAAGTTAGAACCAGCAAAATGCAATGGGGGGTGAGCCATCCAAATTAGGTGTTGTACATACTGCCAACATAATAGTGTGGCAGTAAAAATGCCATCTGACCCCTTTCCTTCCCTACATGGGTGATGCAGGGGGCACGTAACAGTGCATCCATGCACCTAGGGGACCATGCCTCAGCCATGGGCCATGTTCCTGTGGATAGATGGCTCCTCACCCTGACCCAAGGGAGGGATGTGACTGAGGTCTACCAGCTCTGGACAGCTATATGATACTCCTACCACTGAGCATGGCCTCCATTGTTGGAATTCACTGATTGGTGGCCCCTTCCTGTCCCCCTTGCCCATGGACAGAGGCTTTCTAGGGACCTGGGCAGCTCTTGCACTTTTTCCTGGTCTGGTTGGCCTTTGTTTCTCTGACAGCTGCAGTGCTCAGTCTGGGTCTGTTTGGGAGTTACCACTTACATGTGGTGTTCTCACAGAACTCCTACAAGTTAGAGGGAGCATGGGGGGTCCTCTGTGGATAGATGGCTGTGCATGCTCCCTCATATTGTTGATGTCATGCCACAGGGGTGAGTGTTCCATAAGGTGGGCCATAGATGTGCCCCTTGACCCTATGGACCCCATATGATAGAGATGCTGATTGTGTGTGGCTTCCATATTCCCTGGCTGTATTATCTCCTTTCTCCCCACATGGGGGGGGGGGTCAAAGGGCGGGCAGTGCAGCATAAAATTCACTAACTGTGGTTGGTGAATTGTTGTGCATCTCTTGAGAGAGAATATAGTTCCCTCCCTGAGTCTTGCTCTGTACATTCATGTGGTGACCCCATTGTCCAAAATCTATAGTAAATCCCAGCCAGGCAACACTACAATTGAAGTATGGTAGGAAAGAAAAAGAAAAATACATACTGGCCACATGTCACCCAGGATAAAAAGGTGCCCACCTATATACCTCCGAATTAGGTCTAATGTGGCAGATGCGGGTCACATCCCTGACACAGATAAAGGCTATAGTGAGTGTGTTCATGGACACACTGTGTGACAGGAGATAAACCACAGAATTGATGAAAACATTAAGAGGATTAACCATAGTTAAGTGGACTTCTGCAGATAAACAGGAGATAATGTACTCCTACTTTTATGCTACAAACCCTGTATTTAAATCAAGAGGGTATACAAAGAGATTCCACCAAAAACTGGAAGAATGGAGACACATTCTACAATGGCTGTGATGCTGTCCACACACTCTACAATGGCTGTGATGCTGTCAGAGGAGTGACTGAGAAAGGGGAGCCCATCCTGCCCCCTCTCCCCCACCAGAGGCATTGTATGTTCCCTGCAGCCTAGGTGAGCATACATCCTGGAAGGGGGTTCCATATACCCATCCCCCATGAAGGACACTGAGGACACCCTGCCTGATCCCACACAAGGCCCCCTACATCTTCAGATGCCACATTTTCACTCTACAAGGTATCTCCCACTGTGAGGGACACAGCTCAGACTCTCTACATGTGTTTGCTGTTATGATTTGCATGCCCTGCCCTCTAGTACTTAGCCCCAGTGCTCTCAGCTGTGCAGGCAGTTGTGCCTCTTCCCAGTCATCCCTTTCTATTTTGAAATGACCAATTGCTACTTTTCTGTCTGTGTGCTTGGGGCACATTTCTTACTGCCCACAGTGGTTCCTTTGCCCACAGCCACCCTATTAATGTGTATGTGTGTGTGCCTTTCCTTTGCCGGACGCTGTGCACATGCGCTATGGTCGCATGTTCCTGCTGCCGCACTGGTGACATGACTAGCAGAGTGGTGGTAGCCTACCATAGCTGAACCCTTTGTGTCTACCATGACCGCTAGTCTCTGCCTTGGTAAGAGCGTGCGCTATTTGTGCATTATCCCCCGCTATCAGCAGACGTTTATTAAACATGCCCCTAATGTTTAAATAGCAAAATACAGACAGGGATATTACCGTGACTGAAGTGGTATTTAAAGGTGCGGAAGAATTGAAGGAAATATCGATACATCGGGAAGATGTATTACAACTATTAGATAAACTGAAGAGTAGCAAATCACCTGGGCCGGATGCTATACAGCCAAGGGTGTTGAAAGAACTTTAATATGAGATTGCAGACCTGCTATTAGTAATCTGTGAACTTTCATTAAAATCATCTGTAATACCTGAAGATGGGAGGAACGCCAATGTAACGCCAATTTTTAAAAAGGGTTCCAGGGGTGATCCAGGAAACTTCAGACCGGTGAGCCTGACGTCAGTACCGGGAAAAGTGGTAGAAACCATCATAAAGAACAAAATTACTTGGCATGTAGATAGTCATGGCCTAATGGGAGACAGCCAACATGGCTTTAGACAAGGATCTTGTCTTACTAATCTGTTATGTTTTTTTGGAGGTGTGAATAAACAGGTGGACAAAGGTGAGTCGGTTGATATAATGTATCTGGACTTTCAGAAAGCCTTTGACAAGGTCCCTCATCAGAGACTTTTGCGAAACTAAAGAGTCATGGGATAGGAGGCAGTGTACTATTGTGAATCAGGAACTGGTTAAAAGATAGAAAGCAGTTGTTGTTGTTGTTAAGTGCCGTCGAGTCGGAGTCGACTCATGGCGACCCTCTGGATAGCTAATCTTAATTGTGTTCGGTCTTCAGTCAGGCGGCTCATTGTTGACAGACTAGTACCCGTAGCTGCTGTTACTGTATCGATCCATCTCATTGCTGGCCTTCCTCTTTTGCGTTGACCTTCTATCTTGCCAAGCATGATGTCTTTCTCTAATGATCTCTCTCTTCGCATGATGTGTCCAAAGTATGAAAGTCGAAGTCTTGTCATCTGAGCTTCTAAAAAAAAGCTTAGGTTTGATCTCCTCTAGTACCGACTGGTTTGTTCGGGCAGTCCATGGTATACACAGTATTCGCCGCCAGCACCATAATTCAAAGGCATCAATTTTCTTCCTGTCTGTCTTTTTCACTGTCCAGCTTTCACATCCATATGATGTTATTGAAAATACCATGGCTTGAATAAGTCAAATCTTTATATGGAGAGAGACATCTCTGCTCTTGAAAATCTTATCTAGGTCTTTCATAGCCATTCTGCCAAGAGCAATGCGTCGTTTGATTTCTTGACTGCTTGTTGCTTCTTTATTGATAGTTGATCCAAATAGGTTAAAGTTGTTCACAATTTCAATTTCTTCTCCTTCAACGATGAACCTGTTGATTATGCCAGTTGTCATGATCTTTGTCTTCTTTACATTAAGGTGCAGGCCCATTTTGAGATTATGTTTTTTGATTGTGAGAAGCAAATGTTTCAGATCATCTTCACTTTCAGCCAGTAATGTGGTATCATCAGCATAGCGAAGGTTGTTGATGAGTCTTCCACCAATCTTCACACCTCTGTTGTCTTCATACAATCCTGCTTCTC
This sequence comes from Ichthyophis bannanicus, assembly GCA_033557465.1. Lineage (NCBI taxonomy): Eukaryota > Metazoa > Chordata > Amphibia > Gymnophiona > Ichthyophiidae > Ichthyophis > Ichthyophis bannanicus. Next base: position 143,874,904 of record CM066041.1, read on the forward strand.
TGATGATTTGTTCTGCATATAAATTAAACAGGTAGGGGGAAAGTATGCAGCCTTGTCTTACACCTTTGCTTATTTTAAACCATTCTGTTTCTCCTTGTTCCGTTCGAACTGTTGCTTCTTGATCAATGTACAGATTGCGCAAGAGAACGATCAGGTGTTCTGGTATACCCATGCTGCTTAATGTGGCCCAGAGTTTCTCATGGTTTACACAGTCAAAAGCCTTGCTAAAGTCGATAAAGCACAAATAGATATCCTTTTGGTATTCTTTAGTCTTTTCAAGGATCCATCTCACATCCGCAATGATGTCTCTCGTTCCTCGCCCTTTCCTGAACCCGGCTTGCACTTCAGGTAGATCTTGTTCCAGGTATGGTTGTAGTCTCTTTTGAATAATCTTCAGTAGAATCTTGCTGGCATGTGGGATAGAAAGCAGAGGGTAGGGCTCAATGGCCAATTTTCCCTCTGGAGAAAGGTGGTGTACCCCAGGGATCTGTGCTGGGTTCGCTGCTTTTTGACATATTCATAAATGACCTGGAAAAGGGAATAACGAGTGAGGTTATCAAATCTGCAGATAACACAAAACTATTTAAAGTTGTTAAAACCCAAGAGGATTGTGGAAAATTGCAAGAGGATCTTGATAAATTGGAAGACTGGGCATCAAAATGGCAGATGAAATTTAATGTGGACAAGTGCAAGGTTATGCACCTAGGGAAGAACAACCCAAACTATGGTTACACGATGCAAGGTTCCACATTAGGAATCACCACCCAGGTAAAAGATTTAGGCGTTATTGTGGATAACATGTTTAAAACCCTCGGCCCAGTGTGCAGTGGCGGACAAGAGAGCAAATAGAATGCTAGATATGATAAGGAAAGGAATGGAAAATAAAACAAAAGATATTATAATGCCTCTATATTGTTCCATGGTGAGACCGCACCTTGAATATTGTGTGCAATTCTGGTCGCCTTATCTTAAAAAGGATATAGCAATCTCCAGGAACAAGCAGGAATGTAGTCTTCAAATATGGGTATCGTCGTTACCGACGGAGCCTGCGCGGGAATGCTCCCCAGCGTCAAATAGGAAAGCTTTTGGGAGCATCCCACAACACCTGCATGCTGCCTTCCCACCTTTCCCAACTGTCCCTTTCCAGTTCTTCGTTTTCTGCAGAGCCGACAGGTCACACATCCTGTCACCGCAGTAAATTCCCTTCTTATATTTCTTTTTTGTGGTCGCATCTGCCTTCCCTCGACACTATACCGGTACCGCCGATTCTTCTTTTCTTTTTTCTAAAAAACAAAACAAAACTTCTTCTGGAGTCTTTCTCCAGTAATTTTCTTCTCTGGTGGCACGCGCCATTTTGGGCACCAGGCCCAACTTTTTCCCTCAAAATGGAAAAACCCGCTTCGGGTTTTAAAACGTTTTCTAAGTGTGGCGATACCATCTCCGTCACCGACACCCATGAGTGGTGCCTCAAATGTTTAGGTCCTGACCACTCTATTTCAGAGTGTGTTGCCTGTGGAATGATGTCAAAAAGGGGCCGGCAAAACCGAGTTGCTAAGCTCAGCACCCTTTTTCCCTCCGATGCAGCCTCCGTGGCATCGACGTCCTCCAGGGCTTCATCCTCCTCCCATGGATCTCAGATAACTAAACATAAATCTAGCCTCATAGGGCAGATCTCCTTCTAAATGTCGAGATGCCTCTGGGGTTGCCCTTGAGGGACTTTAACCGGCAAAATTGCCCCGGCGGGAGGCTTCGGCTTCCAAAGCTCTAACTGGGCTCCAGGATGTTCTTGAGGCTTTAACCTAGGCAGAACTACTGGTGCCATGATCTGGAGTTCTGGCCTCTTTAACCGGCACCGATACCCAAGCATCGGCAGCGTCGATAGACCAGATATTCTTGGCTATTGAATGCAGTCTGGCGGCTCTTCTCACGGCCTCGATGCCCCTGAAACCGCTTCAGACAATTCAATCGGTACCGGCACCAACTGCATCGACATCGGCAGGTATTCTACCGGGACCGAGTCATGCATCTCTATCTGGCATCGACAAGTCGGTACCGGACCACTCCGATGCCGACTTCGATCGGTACCGGTACCATGCCTTGCACGATCACCCGGATCAGAGATTCTTTGAATCCTCGGATGAGTCTAAAGACTCTGAAGGCTCTGCCGATACCAGAGTACTTCTTCCCGAGGATTCCTCTTCTCCTCAGCGAAGGATGTCTCCACCAGAGGATATGTCCTTTCAGGATTTTATCCGAGATGTGGCCCGAGGTCTTTCCATCACAGTGGCTTCTGAAAAAGAGCCTAGGGCAAAGGAATTAGAAATCCTACAATACCCTAAAGCTCCCAAGGAGGCAGCTACCTTACCTATTCATGAGATCTTGCATGATCTTATGTTGTGGGAAACACCTCTAACCACATCTCCTCATTCTCGAAGACTCGACACCATGTATCGAGTTCCTCCTTGTCCTGGGTTTCAGAAGACTAAATTACCACACCATTCCATGGTGGTGGAATCAGCCATGAGGCGGATGAAGAGTGCAAAAAGACATGCATCCATTCCTCCAGGACGTGAGTGTAGGACTCTTGACGCCTTTGGACGTCAATCCTTCCAGGCTTCCATGCTTTCTGCTAGGATCAGTTCCTATATCTTGTATATGGGAATGTTCCTTAAGGAAGTCACAGGAGACTTAGAGCTTATGAGCCCTCTCCTTCCTGATGATAAAAGCAAGATTATCTTACTCTTGTTAAACATGCTCAGGATGTTTCCAAGTTTGTGAATCGTGTAGCCTTTGACTGCTTTGCATGTATAAGCAGAACCTCTGCTATTGCCATAGGTGCATGTAGAATTGCCTGGCTCCAGGCATTTGACTTAGAAATCTGGGTACAGGACAAACTGGGGAATATACCTTGCACAGGAGAGAATCTCTTTGGCAAGAATTGGCAGGAAAAAGCTAATGAGATAGTTGCTGACAATATCACTTTGGATAGATTGTCCAAATCTACAGCTGATCCTGCAAGGAAAAGATCCTCTAATAAACCATTCTTCAGTAAGAAGAAGAGGTTTTATCCCTCTTATACCCAGCAGGGACATCGTTCAGGTCAGTCTGCCCAAAAGGGACAGTAGCAACAACCTAGGCAACAAAGGAAGCCAAAAGCAGCTAAGCCTCAACCAGCTCAGCAGACTCAGCCTCCACAGGGGCTTTGACTTCTATCTAGAGAACTTTGCCTTCCTGGCCCTGAACGGCCCAGAACCCTCCACCATCCCAGGAAGGTTATGGCATTTGGCCCCCAGATGGTGTCAGATAACAGTAGAAAATTGGACTCTGTCTATTGTACGAGAGGGGTACAAGCTTCATTTCCTCAGCATGCCCCCTCGCACAATAGTAAGACATTTCAATTCTCAGACCTCTCCCAACGACCAGTTAGGTCAAGAAGTCATAATGCTCCTTGCTCAAGGAGTAATAGAAGAGGTGCCCATTCCCCAGCGGGGTACAGGTTTTACTCCCCCTAGTTCCTTATTCCAAAGAAAACAGGAGGACACAGACCCATTCTAGACCTCAGAGAATTGAACAAATTCCTGTTCAGAGAGAATCTCAAAATGATTTCTCTAGGAGCTCTGCTGCCATACCTTCAGTCAGGATTGGCTTTGTTCTCTAGATCTCAAGGATGTGTACACTCATGTTCTCATCCATCCAACTCACCGAAAGTTCCTTCGATTCCTGTTTCAAGGGGAGCACTACCAATACAGGGTTCTTTCTTTTGGCCTGGCTTCTGCAGCAAGGACGTTCACAAAATGCATGGCTGTGGTAGCAGCATTTCTCCACACCCTGGGAATATTCGTCTTCCCTTACTTACACGACTGGCTCATTCGAGCCCCTTCAGAGCCAGAGGCCAGGGTTGCTCTGTCTCGCACAATGCGCATCCTTCAGTATTTGGGACTTGTTATAAACTTCCCAAAATCCAACCTTGTTCCCACTCAATCCCTAGAGTTTATAGGAGCTCTTCTGGGTACCAGACAGACAAAGGCCTTCCTTCCACAGCCCCGCTGCCGTCGCATTGTGCTGTTAGCTTCCCAAGCAGTGCTAAAACCTCACCTCACTGCTCGGGAAATGCTACAATTGCTAGGCCACATGGCATCCACCGTGCATGTGGTTCCTTATACTCGCCTCCATATGAGGGCTGCCCAGTGGACCTTATCCACTCAGTGGATTCAGGCGTCAGGTTGCCTGTCAGACAAAATAGCAAACTCAGATCACCTTGTTTTGTCCCTCCAATGGTGGCAGTCACCCAAAAACCTTCTGGTGGGGTCTCTTTTTCAGCAACCCCCACCCCAAGCCACTCTAACAACAGATGCTTCACAGGTGGGTTGGGGAGCCCACCTGCATGGCCTCTCTACCCAGGGCACCTGGACTCCACAGGAGGCCTGTCTCCATATCAACCTCCTGGAGCTCAGCGCAATCTTCCTTGCTCTTCGAGTATTTCACACCCAGCTCAGCTATAAGACAGTCCTAGTTCAAATGGACAATCAGGTAGCCGTGTTCTATGTGAACAAGCAGGGCGGAACAGGTTCTCTGTCGCTGTGCAACGAAGCTTTGCAATTATGGGCCCTCGCCAGAGAGCATCAGATTAATCTCCTTGCGGTGTATCTTCCAGTCATTCAAAACTCTTGGGCAGACAGACTCAGTCGAGTTCTGCTTCCACACGAATGGTCTCTCCATGCAGACCAGGTGGCCCAAAGTTTTCAAATTTGGGGACCCCCGGACATAGACCTCTTTGCAAGTCCGCTGAATGCCAAACTTGCCCTGTTCTGTTCCAGAATTCCGGCTAGAGGTTGTCAGGCCAGGGATGCTTTCCTCCTTCATTGGAGTCAGGACTTCCTGTATGCCTTTCCACCCGTTCCCCTAATTCCCAAAACCCTGTTCAAGCTTCAGAGAGACAGAGGTCATATGATCCTCATAGCTCCACGTTGGCCACAGCAACCGTGGTACCCTCTGCTCCTACATCTCTCTCAAGCTCCACCTCTGGAGTTAGGATCTGCTCCAGATCTTCTTTCTCAAGAGGGCGGGATGCTGTGGCATCCCAATCCCCAGTCTCTGCATCTCAGGGCCTGGTTGCTGAAAGCCTAGAACTTCACGGTCTTAACCTTTCCCAGCAGGTAAAGGATATCCTTCATGCTTCCAGGAAACCTTCCACAAGATGCTCTTATGCATTTGTGGAAAAGGTTTACCATATGGTGCTCGCAGAAGGGTCTTAACCCTCTTGTGATACCTCTGGAATCATACTGGAGTATCTCCTTCATTTATCAAATGCAAGGCTTAAGACCAATTCAGTGAGAGTCCAGTTGAACGCTATTGCAGCTTCTTTCAAGCCTCTAAATGGACAACCTATTTCCTCTCATCCTCTCATAGCGAGATTTATGAGAGGCCTTCTTTTAACGAAGCCTCCCATTAAGCCTCCACCGGTGGCATGGGACTTGAATCTGGTATTTGTGCAGCTCATGAAACCACCCTTTGAACTATTAGCTACTACCTCTTTCAAATTCCTTTCCTGCAAGGTTACCTTTCTCATTGCAATCACTTCAGCACTTTGCATCAGTGAATTGCAAGCGTTGGTGGCTGATCCTCCTTATACAAGGTTCAATCATGATAAGGTAGTTCTTAGGACTCAGCCACACTTTATGCCAAAGGTGGTTTCGCCCTTTCATTTAAACCAAGCGGTTTACCTTCCTGTATCCTTTCCAAGGCCTCACGCCTCAAATGCAGAAAGGAACCTTCATACTTTGGACTGTAAAAGAGCTTTGGCCTTTTACTTGCAAAGGATACAGCAACATAGAAAATCCTCTCAACTCTTTGTTGCTTTTGATCCTAGTCATTTGGGACTTCCATTCTCCAAAAAGACACTGTCTAGCTGGATTGCACAGTGTTTATCTTTTGCCTATGAGAGTAAGAACCTTCCTCTTGAAGGCCATGTCACAGCTCACAATGTGAGAGCCATGGCAGCCTCAATGGCTCATCTTCACTCTGTGTCTATCGACGACATCTGTTGAGCAGCTACTTGGGCTTCGGTACATACCTTCACAGCCCATTACTGCTTAGACAAGGACTCCCGCCGGGATACCTTGTTTGGTCAGGCTGTTCTTCAGCACCTGTTCCAGACTTAATCAACTCCTACCCACCATCTCTGGTAGAATGCCAGAGATCCATGGGGAAAGTGGAGCCCTTTCACAAGGGCACACAACTTTCTGGGGCCATCTCCCTGGCATCTGCAGCTAGGGAGTCCCCATATGTGAAGACTACATTCCTGCTTGTTCCTGGAGATAGCATAGTTACTCACCTTAACAGGTGATCTCCGGGAACAGCAGGAATTTAGTCTTCACAACTCACCCACCTCCCCTAGGAGTTGTATCTTCCTATCTCTCTCTCTCTCTTTCTCTTTCCCTCTCCCTCTCTCTTTTGTCTCAGCTTTAAACTCAACTGGAGAGGGACAGTTGGGAAAGGCACTGCGGGATGCTCCCAAAAGCTTTCCTATTGGACGCTGAGGAGCGTTCCCGCACAGGCTCCGTCGGTACCGACGATACCCATATGTGAAGACTAAATTCCTGCTGTTCCCGGAGATCACCTGTTACAGGTGAGCAACTATGCTTTATTAGAAAAGGTTCAGAGAAGAGCCACCAAAATGGTAAAGGTGATGGAAGGATACTCCTATGAAGAAAGGCTTAAAAGGTTAGGGCTCTTTAACTTGGAAAAGAGACGGCTGTGGGGAGATATGATAGAAGTCTATTAATTAATGAACGGAGTGGAACGGGTAAACGTAGATAGACTGTTTGTTATCAGAATATAGAAAGACTAGGGGGCATGCAATAAAGCTACAGAGTAAACTATTTAAGACTAATAAAAGAAAATATGTTTTCACTCAACGTGCAATCAAACTCTGGAGTTTGTTACCGGCGGATGTAGTAAAGGTTGTTAGTGTAGCTGGGTTTAAAAAGGTTTGGACAAGTTCCTGGAGGAAAGGTCCATAAACCATTATTAAGAAGGGACCCAGGATATCAATGCTTGACCCATACAAACATTGTGGAACCTGTGTCTTTTGGGGAAACTGCTAGGTACATATGACCTAGATTGGCCACTGTTGGAAACAGGATACTGGGCTTGATGGATCTTGGTCTGACCCAGTATGACATATCTTATGTTCTTATGTACTTGACGGCACTTAACAACAAAAAGAAAACGCATTTCAGTATAATACTAAATCTACATCTATGTACATTAATCAACATGTGTACTTTTGCCTGCATTCACTTGAGCCGTTCCCAGAAATGGATTTAAGGCAAGGCTTGAAGCATTATGTATACTTTTGTATTTTCAAAAATATGCACATCATAAATACTTTTTCTGATTACCACAGAAAAATGCGGTACAAGTATCTCTCAGTCTTTTTTCCTTAGGCAATTTTCAAAACAAAAGTACACACTTAACTCAAAATTGGTACAAAGTCTGCAGTTATGCAGGCAATATGAAAATTACCCTTCTAAAAATACAATCTAATAATGCTTTGAAACATAGAATAGAAACATGATGGCAGAAAAAGACCACATGGCCTATCTAATCTGCCCTTCCATATCAACTACAATAGTCTCCTTTTTTCCTTTAGAGATCATCTTGTTTGTCCCATGCTTTTTTTAAATTCAGATACTGTCCTCGTCTCTACCAAAAAAGCATGGGACAAACACAGAAGATCTCTTTGATAAAATGTATTCCAACGATGGTAAATCTGGATTAAATCTAAATCAGTTATCCCTATAATCTGAACATACAATCCTCCCCACTAAATAAAACAAACCCCTAAAACATCGAAAAGAACCAAGGTTATAGAACACCATTCAGTACATAATTAAAGGTATCTAAGCCTAACGAAACAAACTACTTCAAAAATGTACACGGTCATTTTGTCAGGCATTCTGTTTCTTTTTAGGTTCCTCTCCCTTTGAGGTTTAATGAGGGAGTATTTCCTTGAAGGAGGGCGGGACCCATAAACACATAAGGCCCGAGGAAGGGAAAGAATTATAGTGGAGGAGTTGTCACTAAAGAAACCCTCATTTGCAATACTGACCTCTGTTTTTGTCCCTTGTTTCTTTCAGATCTGGGTGAGGAAGAGCAGCGATAGCACTAAGATGAGGATTTACCTGGGCCAGCTTCAACGAGGTGTATTTTTGATTCGCCGGCGTTCAGCTGCATAACTGCATTCTTCGAATCATTTTCCTTAAAGAACTATTGGCCTACAGTGCTAAGGGAACTGTGAAACCCTCATTAATGCTGAGCATACTTGCAGGGTGTGACTGGCTATAACTACCCTGTGCTTATTAAAACGTCTTTAAGTGACATCTGGACACTTTACTGAGTCTACTTAGTTTTGCTGCCCTCTGCCATGAATGTTTGCTATGGAGGGGTTCTCATCTATGCCTTTTCACATTATAATTTTGGCTTTTATGGAAGAAGATTCCTTATTTTTATTTTTGCATTTCATCATTTTGTCTTACAAGTTTGTGAGCACTGTGCTTTCAGATACATAACACTACCAATAATACTCATATTCCAACTCCTCAGCACACACAACTTCTCTAAAATGCACCAGAGAGAAGTTTGATTTACCTTCACAGTTAAATCCCAGTGACAGAGAAAGCTGTAGTGATATTTAGCACACAGCAGAAACTCCACAAGAAGGGAAAATCTATTAATTCTGTAGTACAGCCAAGTAGAATTTGCTCTTTCAAAATGTGAGGAAAGTTTCAAAGTTTACAGTGCACTCTAATGTAACATATTTTTAAGCAATATCTTGGAAGGCAATTCCAGATTATACAGCTGCATTTTTAATTCCAGGTTAAAGTGGTTTCTTTTTTTTTTTTTTTTTTTTCCAATTGACGTATTTTCTTACACTTGGCAAAATTTGCATCTTGGATATATTGTATTTTTCCTGATTCATCGTGTCATCCTTTGATGATCTGGATTGTTTGTATAGGATAGCTGGTATGGAAGTACTTTGATGGAGCAGCAATATCTACAGCCAGCATGCATCTCTCAAGTATCCTCTGTTTTAGAAACTATGCTCTATGGTCTGGTCATCCACAGTCTAGCATCCCAACGAAAATGGAAGAGTTGGACCATGACAACTAGCAGTAGACTTCAATTGTTGTGGGGTATTTACACATCCTTTTATTTGCTGACTGTTGAATTTTATAAAACTATTCCTTTCTTTTCCAAGACTGTCCTTGCCCTCCTTTTTTTTCTTTTCTTTAGAGTGATATCCCTAAATATCCTGTGGGAAAATACAGACATGATAAATTTTTAATAGAAACTCTGACAGTGAAGATGATCAAGAACAGAAGGATTATGTTAAATAAACAACAACAAAAAAAAAAACCCACACAAACAAAAAAGATGTCAGTCTTCAGCTAATCACTGCATTGTGGTTATTCTGTACCAGTATGCAATAGAGTGTGAATACAGGGCAGGGAATGAACTGCTTAGTTCCAGCAGAGACTAAAAGCACACCAGTTACGTTCTCAAAACATAGTCATGTACAGTTTTTAGTATCACTTTATTAAAACATTTTTCTTTAAAAAACAAACAAAACGGTTTTCTCATTAACTCCTCATGCTGATGAATGGTGCCAGATTTGTTAGCACTGGAATGCAAAGCCTTTTATATTGTTTGCAGTAATTTATTTTCTAACAGAGATGCCATGCTTCAATGCTCATATTCATTATGACTTGTGAAAACCAGAACTGTCAGGTGAGGTTCCTTTAACAGTTTTGGAAAGAGCGATTTAAAAAAACTTGGGGGCAGGTTTACTGTAGGGTAACACAGGGTTAGCATGCGGTTCAGTGCGGTGCTGGTAAATGTCATGGGGCTCCATGCTAAAAAACCCTTTGCTATCCTTGTAGCGTGCATTGGGGCGGCGACTGGGGAGAACAGGGTGTTCCCTCCACAGCGTAGCTAGTGTGGGTATTTGTAGCTCATACGATCTGCTCCTGTTGACATTTTACTACAGTGAAGTGCAATTGCAGGGGGATAGCTGTACCCGCCTCTTGCAATTAGCACACAGCCCTGTGCTAATAATGCAGCCATACGTGCGTTACCGGCATGGGGCTTAATAAATACAGTCAAACCTCTGTTTTCATGATTAATCCGTTCGAAAAAGTCTGACTAAAACCGAAACGTATGAAAACTGAAGCAATATTTCCTATAAGAAATAATGTAAATCCAATTAATCCGTTCCAGACACCCAAAAATATTCACAAAAAATACATTTTATAGAGAATAACTATATTTTTACATACAGAAAACAATGAGAAATAAATATAAATGACTAATGAAATGGATAAATGAACATTTAACATCACTGAAAGCAAGCTAAGTACAGTACTGTACAGTACAGTATGTTAACATCTGGCCTTAGCCACCCCTGACAAGCTGCTGTGCCCAGCTCTCTTCGGAATCACATTGGATTCAGTCCATTAAAATGCCTTTACATTATCTGCTCAATGCTTCAGAATGGCAGAAAATCTTAATGATATAGCTTCAGACGTACCCTGCAAGAGAAAGAACTGCCTCCCACATTCATGCAACATCTCCTGCTTACGTTGACAGCTTTTCTTCCCTGCTACCTCCGAGCCTGAGGGGGCGCTCCAGAGAACGGGCAGGCGGTGGACGAGATCGGGGCCTTCCTCTCTGCGCAATCCTTGCCTCTCTGACTCTGACCAGGCTCGAGGATGTGTTTCATTTACGTGCTCAGCTGGCTTTCGCTTCTCATCATGCTGGCGATCGGTGAGTCCGGGGGGCAGTGCTGCCGGGACCGGACGGGCGTTCTGGCAGTGTATACAGACCGGTGTGCAGCGCGAGGGTGTATGTATTTACAGTACTGTACTTTACGAAAACTGAGGCGATGTACGAGAACCGGGACAAAATCTCAGTCAAAAGACGTTGAAAACCGAAGCAATGCATGAAAACCGGGACAAAATCTCAGTCAAAAAAGACGTTGAAAACCGAAGCGTATGAAAACCGGGGCAAATGAAAACCGAGGTTTGACTGTATATCTCTTGATAGAGCATTGGAAGCTGCAGTACAAACCAAGATTCCTTTTGTGTTGCTGCCCTCTAGCTTGTCTTTGGACCTAAGCTTGCTCAGAAAGGATAATCCAATAGATGGCAGAAGTCTTTGAGTTCAGAGTACAAAGGCCAAGGCTTTTGTACTGAGACTGTTATGGAGTTATCTGGGATCTGGACTAAAACTGCCAGGTCATGCCACATAGGCCTCTGGGTGGTTCCAGTTTATTAAATACAATTTAAGTAAACATGATCATTTTGCATGTTGACTGTAGGTTCCATCCCAGAACTGCTTTAGTTCTCTAATCAAAAACACTGGAGATGCAGAAAACTCAGCAATAAGTGTGAGATGAGGGAAAACACGGATTCTCAATCTGTTTCTGAGAGCTATTTTATAGTATTTCTACATCAAAAGAATGTTAACAAAACATAAGCACAGACTAGAATGGTGCTAATATAGCACTGAAAGACCGTGGGTCCTGTTCTCTAAAGTGCAATATATTTTTGCACTTACCGCAACTTAAGTGCAAAACTCAAGCTGGATAAATGCAAAGACTGTGAAGTAAATGCAGGGGCGTGACTAGAATCTATCTTGCATGTCCTAGACAGTACAGACTCTTACTGTATATAGGTCCATGGTCCATGCCTGGGCAGACAGCACAGGTGCCACCTGTGTTACTGGCTGAGGCATGGAACGTGAGCCCGGGCATTACACAAAAAAGGCAGCTGCTGCAACGACACAAGGCAGACCCCCCTGAATCTGATGATCCCCCCTCCCCCACCCAGTCAACACTTCCCCACCTGACAGCAACATCCCTCACGATCCAGACCTCTCCAAAGATACCAACCCCCCCAACCCAATCCCAATTCCTCACCCCCCCCCTGACTTATGCCTTACGCAGGGGTCACCCTGGTCACCTAAGTGGTCTGGGGCAGTAGACGTTCTCCTCCACATATGTGCTGGTAACCACCAGGTTCCAGAATAGAAGACAACCCGTAGCATTAGTACTGCGAGACTTCAATTGTAAGCTATTACCACCATTTTGGAACACAGAAGCTACCAGAGTGGGATCAGATAGGGACTGCACCTGGAAACCCCTTCATAAGTTGAGGGGGGAGAGTAGGGAGAAGAGTTGGGGTTGGGTCTCTGGGAGGGGGATTCTATTTGAGGGATTTCCTAGGGGATGCTATTTTGGGGGGGGGCTCATTGAAGGGGTTTGGATCAAGGGTGTGCTGATTAGCAAGGATTAGCTGGGTGTGGATTTGATGTTGGGGAGGATTGTGGGTACTTTGGTGCACCAATGTGTGGGGTCATCGTCTTTGTGTTTTAGTTCATCTTTTTTATTAAAGAAACACCATCATGCCCGGTGGTCTAACAATCTTAACGATATTGGGGACATACAAATGATACAAAAGCAATTTTACATGGTTATATTTTCTCCCTCCAATCTCTCACCAGTTCCCCCTACACCACCCACCATGTCCCTTCAACTCTCAACCATGCCAACCATTTCTGTTGTCGAGAAACCATAACTAACCTCCCCAGTATGTGGGAACACCTACACACACCAGGGAAACACAGATACTGCCAGCATTTCACACATACTAACATCTCATCTCTCCCACCCTCTTCCTCCTAACCAGTCCCTACACACTGCTCCCTCCCCATTCCCCTACATCTGTTATTACCCTTATCCAAAAGTGTGCAAATGGAGGGCCCCTTAAAATCAAACATAGTAAGAAAGGGGATAGGAAAAGAAAAAGAGAAAAGGAATAGGAAAGTATTCACTCCCCCCACACAAACCAACCAGATTCAGTCCTCTCCCCAACCTGACAAAGTCTCCAGTTTCCTAAAATGTCATCAGTTCATTTGTTGCTCTAAGGGTCAGTGAGTGAATATAGGCCCTCCCCCACAAGACTATAAAGTTTTCTCTCCTAACTGCCCTACCTAGGCAGCCATTCTTTCCATTAACATAAGAGCATGAAATATGTATATTTCTCTACTCCCAAAAGGAAGGGGCCTCTGGCTCTCTCCACCACCACGAAATACACAGTTCAGCCACCAAGCAAGCTTTCCTAAACAAGAACCTGGCAGCCTTCAGAGTATCTCATCAATCAAAATCGATACTGCTGGGGCAAGCACTACCACATGAGAAAACACTTTACCAGGTTATGCCACCACTCGTTCCCAAAAGACCTAAATTTCAGAGCAACTCAAAAAGAGAAACCCCTGCATTCCTGGTATCTCAAACACTAGTCCGAGCTGGAAAAACCTACCTTAAACACCCTCCATGGAGTACAGTAACCCCACCTAAGGACTTTGTACTGCAATTCCCTAAGACAGGCACACTGCATCAATTCTGGTAAACTGGCTAATGCACATAATATCAGCAGCCCTGTTACTGAGACGGGCAGCTCTATCCTCCATCGTACAGCCAGACCTTCACATTGTCTCAATGAGATGAGCTCCCAAAGTTTGTTTGTTTGTTTTTTTTATAATACAGAGAAACAGATATAACACTCCCCCCCTCCCCGCCCATCTTCAAACTCAAAAAAAACTGCTTACATGCAAGATAGGCACTCACAAAGCAGGCAAAGAGAGATTTTGAGAAGAAGCTTGCTGTGGAAGCAAAAACGCGTAATAAAGAGGTTTACAAGTACATTCATAGCAAAAAACCTGTGACAGAGTCAGTTGAACCATTAGATGATAGAGGGGTAAAAGGGGCACTAAGGGGACAAGGTCATAGCGGAGAGACCAAATTAATTCTTTGCTTCAATCTTTACTGAACAAGATGTAGGGATGTTACTCATGTCTGAAATGGTATTTAAAGGTGATGCTGCAGAAGAATTGAAAGAAATACCGATACACTGGGAAGATGTATTACAACTATTTGATAAAACGAAGATAGCAAATCACCTGGATCAGATGGTATACATCCAAGGGTGTTGAAAGAACTGAATTATGAGATTACAGACCTACTATTAGTAATCTGTGAACTATCATTAAAATCAGCTGTAATACCTGAAGATTGGAGGGTGGCCAATGTAATGCCAATTTTTAAAAACAGTTACAGAGGTGATCCGGGAAACTACAGACCGGTGTGTCTGACATCAGTTCTGGGAAAAATGGTAGAAACCATCATAAAGAACAAAATTACTGAACATGTAGATAGTCATGGCTTAATGGGAGAAGCCAACATTGCTTTAGCCAAGGAAGGTCTTGTCTTACTAATCTGTTATGCTTTTTTGAAGGTGTGAATAAATAGGTAGACAAAGGTGAGTCGGTTGATACAGTGTATCTGGATTTTCAGAAAGCCTTTATCAAGGTCCCTTATGAGAGACTCTGCGAAATTAAGAAGTCATGGGATAGGAGACAGTGTACTATTGTGGATCAGGAACTGGTTAAAAGATAGAAAGCAGAGGGTAGGGCTAAATGGCCAATTTTCCTAATGGAGAAAAGTGAATAGTGGAGTACCCCAGGGATCTGTGCTAGGTCCGCTGCTTTTTAACACATTCGTAAATGACATGGAAATGGAAATAACAAGTGAGGTAATCAAATTTGCAGATGACACAAAATTATTCAAAGTTGTTAAAACCCATGAGGATTGTGAAAAATTGTAAGAGGACCTTGATAAACTGGAAGACTGGGCATACAAATGGCAGATGAAATTTAATGTGGACAAGTGCAAAGTTATGCACCTAGGAAAGAACAACCCAAACTATGGTTATGCAATGCAAGGTTCCACATTAGGAACCACCCCCAGGAAAAAGATTTAGATGTCATCGTGGATAACATGTTGAAACCTGCCCACTGTGCAGCAGCAGCCAAGAGAGCAAATAGAATGTTAGAAACATAGAAAAATGACAACAGAAAAAGACCACATGGCCTATCTAGTTTGTCCTTCCATATCAACAACTACAGCAGTCCCCTTTTTTCCTTTAGAGATCCTCTGCATTTGTCCCATGCTTTTTTGAATTCATATACTGTCGTCTTCTCTACCACTTCCACTGGGAGACTATTCCACGGATCCACCACTCTTTCTGTAAAGAAATATTTCCGCATATCACTCCTGAATCTATCCCCCTTCACCGTCATCCATGTCCCCTCGTAGCAAAACTTGCTTTCTATTGAAAGAGGCTCTCCCCCTGTGCATTTATGCCACGGAGGTATTTAAACATCTCAATCATATTACCTCTATCCTGCCTTTCTCCAGGATCAAGCAGGAAGTCAGTCCTTACATATGGGTGACTTTGGTGCCGACGGAGCCCCCGTGCGGAGCATTTCCCCAGCTTTCAAAGAAAGCCTTTGGGAATGCAGCGCGCATGCGTGGTCCCCTTCCCGTCCAAGGGTGCCATCTTGCTCAGTCTTTTTTCCACGGAGCCCGATAGACGTGTTTCTTTTTCACCTGAGGAAAAAGTGGATTTTGTTCTGTGTTTGACCCGTTTCTTCGGTTCGACGCCGGTTTCCCTTTCCCGCCTGGGCCCGATACGCCAGTATCGAGCCCGGTCTTTTTTTTTTTTTTTTGGTTTTTGTCCTTAGTGACTAGCGTTCGCGCCATTTTTCTTTTTTCACTGGCAGCCCTGTCTTTTGACCTCGCAGGGGCCCTTTTTCCCCTGATGGCTGCCAGCGGGTTTAAAAAGTGTGATCGGTGTAAGAAGCTTAGGTCTCTCACCGACACCCATGACTGCTGCCTCCGGTGCCTCGGACCCGATCATGACCCGATGATCTGTGGTCCATGTGGGAAAATGTCCTCGAAGGCGTTGAGGAGTCGGCAGCACCAAAAGGAAAGAATCTTCTCTGACTCCGCGTCCGGACGGGCCCGGACTTCGTCAGAGGCCTCGACGTCTCGGGACTCTGGCCCCGAGCTGCGCCGAGGTTCCTCTGAGAGGGGGATCTCCCTCGCGGGAGCATCGCAGGAAGAAAGAATCCTGCTGCCCTACCTCCAGCAGGGAGATTGGCTATGCTCCTTAGACCTAAAGGATGCTTATACTCACATCCTCATTCATCCAGACCACAGACAATATCTCAGATTTGTAGTGGGAGGAAACCACTATCAGTACAGCGTACTGCCTTTTGGCCTTACATCCGCCCCCAGGGTGTTCACCAAGTGCCTGGCGGTGGTAGCGGCCTACCTCAGGGTTCAAGGCCTCTTTGTCTTCCCATACCTGGACGATTAGCTCATCAGGGGTCAATCCCCGCAAGAGGCCAATCAAGCCACCCTTTGCACTGTCGCTCTGCTTCAGCACCTGGGGTTTGTTATAAACTTCGCATAGTCCACTTTGCACCCCTCACAGAACATGGAGTTCATAGGAGCACGGCTGGACACCTTTCATGCAAAGGCCTTTCTACCAGTGGACAGGGCCCACAGATTGATGAATCTAGCCAGGCAGTTCCACAGCAATTCTCTGGTCTCCGCCAGACAATTCCTGAGGCTCTTAGGCCACATGGCGTCCACGGTCCATGTAACTCGAAATGCCCGTCTACACATGAGGCCTGCTCAATGGGGCCTCAGGACTCAGTGGCACCAAGCCACAGGAAGCCTCACAGACAAAGTAAAGAAAGAGTAGTGGATCCGTGGAATAGTCTCCCAGTGGAGGTGGTAGAGATGAGGACAGTAACTGAATTCAAAAAAGCATGGGACCAACACAGAGGATCTCTAAAGGTAAAAAGTGGACTGTTGTAGTTGTTGTTATGGAAGGACAGACTAGATAGGCCTTGTGGTCTTTTTCTGTCATCATGTTTCTATGTTTGTGTTTCTAAAGTGAGGGTGTCCAACCTACTAGCGTCTTCTCTGCAGTGGTGGCTGTGGGCGTGGTCTACCCCAGCTAGGCCCCAAATGTAAGTTGGATGTAATCAGTGAAGTAGATGAGAGCACTGCTGATAAGCAAATCTATACACCTATGATTTATCCTGGATATGCAGATTTGGACATGTCAGACTCAGATTCAGATTTAGGAACAGACAGCAGATCAGGCTCAATAATCTCGATTGGAATAAAACCAAAGTCAGCTACACATGAAACCATACATGACACAAAAGTATAATAATCTAGCTCAGTATAGGCCTAACAGAAGTATAGGTCAAGATTGCATTTAAATCTATCACTTTAAGAACACTTCTGCTTTCAGCTAGACATTAAGTTGAGAAATTAGAAGCATTTTGCAAACAGTCTGTGTACCAAGCAGATATTAGGTCAGATTGAAGTTCCTCAATTAAATAGAACAAAGGGAGAGGCTGTGCATCCCGCAAGAGGATAGGCTAAGCGGTTTCTGGGGCAGGTTGCCCTGCTCTTGTGAAATTGACTCTAAGCCACTTAGTAAATATAACGGATTTAGTTTAATAGAAATCAGCAAAATATAATGAGTAACTAATCAGCTTCTAACAGCACAGTGACACCTATTGGATTTAATGAACGTACTTATAAGATATAACTTCTGCTTTTTATATAAATAATATCGTCTATGTTGGCAAAATTGATGTACACGTTGAATTTGGAAAGTACCAGATGTTAATTAAAGATTAACTGAGTCAGCTGATATCACCTAATAAAAAGCTAAGCTCTTCGGAACCATCTTTGAAGAGGCATGTTGGAATAGTCAAATTAGACTCGGTGTGTCTCTTCCCTATAGAGCTCAATAGCAATTGATTGATTAATTAATTGTGTCGTGTCTTTATTTCCTGTTGAGGAGTACTGGAAGATAAGAACCCAGGTATTTTGTGTGTGGGATCAAGACCCCAAGGGGGGTTATAGAGTCAACAGTGGCTTCATCTTCCGAATCTGGTGCAAGGGGTGCTTTTTCAAGCACTTCCACACTCTCAAGTGCTGACAACCGATGCTTTTCTTCAAGGTTGGGGCGCACATTGCCAAGGAGCATGTACTCAAGGCCTGTGGTCTCCTTGGGAGGCCGCACAGCAGATCAATCTCTTAGAACTGAGAGCTATTCGCTTAGCCCTGAGAACTTTCTCCCATCTCATCTCTCACCAGTCCATCTTGGTTCAGACGGACAATCAAGTTGCTATGTTCTATGTGAACAAACAAGGGGGCACAGGGTCCCGTCTTCTATGTCAGGAGGCGCAGAAACTGTGCTCCTGGGCAGTCAATCATGGCATTCTTCTCAAAGCGGTCTATCTCCCAGGTCAGGAGAATTACCAGGCGGACAGATTGAGCAGGATCCTGCAGCCGCACGAATGGCAGTTGAATACGTTAGTGGCTCAACAGATCTTCCTGAGATGGGGTCTTCCAACCATAGATCTCTTTGCCAGTCCTCTGAACCGTCAACTTCCTAGGTTCTGCTCCAGACAACCGCATCCTCTCAGAGTAGCAGCGGATGCATTTCTCATTCCATGGTCTATGGGCCTCCTATATGCGTTTCCTCCCACGCCTCTAGTGTCCAAGACACTGTTCAAAGTGATCCGGGACAAGGCCTCGGTGATCCTGGTGGCCGAGGCAACCCTGGTTCCCACTTCTGCAACTAGTGGTGGACACTCCTCTTCCTCTGGGGATGCAACCTGATCTCCTGTCTCAGGAGCAGGGATCTCTCTTACACCCCAATCTCCAGTCTCTCCATTTGATGGCCTGGCTGCTGAAAGGGTAGTTCTAGCACCCTTACTACTGCCTAGGGAAGTGGAGGACATGGTCTTGGCCTCTAGGAGGCAGTCCACCCGAAAGTCTTATGCCCTTAAGTGGCGTAGATTCTCTTCCTGGTGTACTCAACACCACGAGAATCCTTTCTCATGCCTAGTACCAGTGGTGCTGCAATATTTGCTTCACCTGTCCAAGCTAGGCCTTAAGTCCAATTCTGTGAGAGTTCATCTTAGTGCTCTTTCAGCACACCACTCCCCAGTGGAGGGTCAGTCTCTCTCAAACCATCCTTTGGTGGCTCGCTTCCTCAGAGGCCTGCTTTTGCTTAAGCCTCCAGTGCGTCCACCTGCCCCTGAATGGGATTTAAATGTGGTCTTGCAACGACTTACTTGCCCACCATTTGAGCCTATGGCTACTTGCCCTCTGCGTTTTCTCTCCTGGAAAGCGTTGTTTCTGGTAGCCCTAACCTCAGCAAGGCGTGTGAGTGAGCTTCAGGCCCTAGTATCAGATGCACCTTATACTAGGTTCTATAGGAACAGAGTAGTCTTACGGACTCATCCTAAGTTCCTTCCTAAGGTTGTCTACTCCTTCCACCTCAATCAGGAGGTGGTTCTTCCAACTTTCTTTCCCAGGCCGCATGCCAGCCGGGCTGAGATGGTCCTGCATACCCTGGACTGTAGGAGGGCGTTGTCCTTCTACCTTGACCGTACGCGGGAGCACCAGAGGGCTGTTCAGCTCTTCGTCTCTTTTGACCCCAATAAGTTGGGGTGGCTGTCTCCAAGTGTACTTTGTCCATATGGGTAGCCGACTGTATCGCCTGGGCTTACAGGGCAGCCGGCCTCTCGTTGCAGGGTTGAGTCATGGCTCACCGTGTCAGGGCGAAGGCTGCGTCAGTGGCTCATCTCCGCTCTGTTCCGTTGGCAGACATCTGCCGTGCCACTACTTGGTCTTCAAGCCAGACGTTTGCGGCCCACTACTACCTTGAGAGGGGGTCCCGCAGGGACAGTGCTTTCGGGCAGGCGGTACTCCATAATCTCTTTGGGGTTTAGGCAGCTCCTACCCTCCGGCCCTGGTCTTGGGCTACCGTTCGGGGGCGTTATCAGAGAAGATTCTGTTCTTGCATGCTGAGGCTCTAGAGGGAGCTCATTTTTCAGCTTTGGGTCTCCGGTAGCCTTAAGCTGGGGAGTCCCATATGTGAGGACTGACTTCCTGCTTGGTCCTGGAGAAAGAGTAGTTACTCACCTGTAACAGGTGTTCTCCAGGAGCAGCAGGAATCAGTCCTCACAACACTCCCTCCTCCCCTTGGAGTTGCAGTCATATGATTTAGTTTTTGCAAATTTTTTTGCTGTCTTTTCGCTATGTCATCAGACTGGCCAAGATGGCACCTTTGGGCGGGAAGGGGACCGCGCATGCGCGCTGCAATTCCCAAAGGCTTTCTTTGAAAGCTGGGGAAAATTGCTCCGCGAGGGCTCCGTCGGCGCCGACGTCACCCATATGTGAGGACTGATTCCTGCTGCTCCTGGAGAACACCTGTTACAGGTGAGTAACTACGCTTTATGCCATCAAAATATAGAAAGACTAGGCGACATGCAATGAAGCTACAGGGTAACCTATTTAAGTCTAATTGTGTGGAGGGAGTGGAGGAGTGGCCTAGTGGTTGGGGCAAGGTACTTCAGGCCGGAAGGTCAGTGGTTCAAATCCCACTAGAGGACAGCAACCTTGGGCCGGAAGGATTGGGGTTTCTAGTCCCACAGGTGTGCTCCTTGTGGTCTTAGGCAAGCCACTTAACCTGCCATAGCCCATGTTCCCTGTAAAATAGTTATTTCCAAGTTATAATGCCCTGTTCAATGTAATTTCGGTTTGTTCAATGTAAACCGCACTGATGCAGAATAGCTCGGTATATAAGAGAATGTAAATAAAATAAATAAAATAATATGGTTATGGTTATGGTTTAGGCATTTGATATACCGCCCTTTACTTACACATCAGAGCGGTTTACATGTATATATTAACAGGTACTTTTTATTCCCTTGTCCCCGCAGGGCTCACAATCTAAGTGTACCTGAGGCAATGGAGGGTTAAGTGGCTTTCCCAAGGCCACAAGGAGCGGCCATGGGACTAGAGACCCCAGTCCCTCCGGCCTGAGGTTACTTGTCCCCAATGCGGGAATTGAACCCCTGGCCCTCCGGCCTGAGGTAAATAAATAATAATTAGAACAAATATTTTTTTACTCAATGTGTAATCAAACTCTGGAATTTGTTACCAGAGGATTTAGTAAAACCTTTAGTGTAGCCAGGTTTAAAAAAGGTTTGGACAAGTTCCTGGAGGAAAGGTCCATAAACCATTAAAGGCGACTCAGAATATCTACTGTTTGCCCCAATACAAGCATTCTGGACCCTGTGTCTTTTGGGGAAACTGCTCAGTACGTGTGACCCAAATTGGCTACTGTTGGAAAGAGGATACTGGGCTTGATGGACGTTGGAAAGAGGATACTGGGCTTGATGGACCTTGGTCTGACCCAGTATGGCATTTCTTATGTTCTTAGTCCACCATCCATAGAGACTACATAATGACGCCTCTGCAAGTATGCATGCAACTGTTTGTCTTGTGGCTGATAATGCTGCTTGAGGTGATGAAAATTTTGACAGACTCCCTGTGCATTTCAATGGAGTAGGATAGATGTGAATTTGGAGCTTGATTCCACCTTACTATGGTTGAGGTACAGAGGATGGATATTTCTTCATATTTTCTTAAATAGCAGTTGTAAATGGGATATTCAGAAAATATTCCAGAGATCAAAGAGATAAGTAGCATGACAGTGATAAAGATTGGGGCTCACAGAAGGCAGGGCCACACTACATTAATACCTATGCACCAGGATAGCGAACGGCCAACGAAGGTAACCGAAAAATCAGTAGGACCCTCAGGACAGTTCAGACTCTTCGACAAAGAGACAATCATCAAAGATCTGGGAGGTGTGGCCTAGTGGTTAGGACAAGGTACTTCAGGCTGGAGGGCCAGGGGTTCAAGTCCCACCTGGGGACAGCAATCTCAGGCCGGAGGGACTGGGATTTCTAGTCCTATAGGTACTCCTTGTGGTCTTGGGCAAGCCACTTAACCCTCCATTGCCCATGTTCCTTGTAAGTATTAGCATATGTGTGTCATATCCCCTCGTGTTAAATGTATCTCCCAATTGACCGCTTTGACCCAGTGAAAAGCGGGATATAAATACAGCTAAATAAATAAATAAAGAGGTCCTTCCTAACATCATGACTGCATCACCGAACCTTGAAGCGGTAATGGCCTCATGGAACAACAGCTTAAGCTCCTTCGCATGCATACTTAACCAAGCCAAGTCATGTGCCACAAATAAGCAACCAAGAGGCAGAAAACCTGCATGCTGGTACACCACCGAGCTAAGGACCTCACTACACCTGCTGAGGAAACTAGAAAGAAAATGGCGACGTACACGGTCCTCAGCAGACCAGACAGCCTACAACTCCCACCTGCAGATACACCGGGACTTAATGTCAACAAAAATGAAAGAACATCACTCCGAGCTCTTAAGCAGATCACTTAACAAGCCCCACGAGCTGTTCAATATAGTAAAGACCCTAACGAAGGAGCCCTCATCCCCCCCAACCAGCCATGATACATCCCCAAGACTATGTAGACTACCTGATGGCCAAAACCAATAATATCAGCAAAGCCACCCTGTCCAGTCCCAGTAACGATCCACCCCAGCTTAAGACACTTACCTCGCTCATGACACCATCGGCTGCAAGTATTGAGGATATCATCGCTGGCATCAATGCCACCACTGCGCCAAACGACCCTTGTCCAGCATTCTGGATAAGATCACTACGCAAGGAAATCAGCCCTATATTAGCCAAGATCATTGACCTGTCCTTTGCTACAGGACTATTCCTCTCATGCCTCAAGCAAATGTCAATCCGGCCTCTTCTGAAGAAAACCAAACTAAATCCCCAGAAGGTAGAATCATACTGACCAATATCGAGCATCCCGCTGCTAGCAAAGATAATCGAGAAGGTCGTACAGTGACAAATACAGGATCACATTGACTCTACATCTCCCCTTGACCCAAGTCATCATGGCTTTAGGGAATCACCAGGAGTGGAAACTCTCCTCGCCACACTCATCAACACATTGATCACGGGAATCGACAACATCAAACAAGGATATGCATTAATTTTCCTAGACATTGCTGCTGCGTTTGACTCCGTAAACCATGAGCAACTCCTGATACGCCTTCAGGATAAGGGAATCAACGGCTCAGCATGGAGTTAGTGCAAATCCTATCTAACGGATAGATGGCAGCATGTACGGACAGGATCCACATCCTCCGAGCCTTTTCAACAAAAACACGGTGTACCTCAGGGCTCCTCACTCTCCGCCCTCTTATTCAATATATACATGCAACCCATCTGTGAAATAATCCGCTCATTTAACATATCAAGACTGATTTACGCAGATGACGTACTACTCTTCACCCCATTCACGATCAACCATCCGGATTTCTCCCAACTAGTAAAATGCTTCGAGGCCGTAACCGATTGGCTCCACTCACAAAGCCTCAAGATAAACTTCAGCAAGACGGACGTACTGTTCATTACAAGAGATCAATCCTTCTCACCACCACCTACATTAAAGACAAGAGATGCTGAACTCCCAAGTAAACACAGCATCCGCTACCTAGGCGTCACGCTAGACCAGCAGCTCGAATTTAAAACGCATATCAGCAACACCATCAAGCAAATTTACCACAAAATACGAACATTGCAACATCTCCGACCCCTGCTGCAACCAGATGACTTCAGAACAGTCTTTCAGGCATTAGTGACCCCTCACTTTGACTACGCCAATGTAATCCTGCATGGCCTACCCAAAAACACGCTAAACCCATTACAGATGGAAATAAACGCAGCTGCACACTTCCTATACGGAGCCTCCAGAAAGGATCATATCACCCCAATCCTAAAGGACTTACACTGGCTACCAATCTACTGCCTGCTCACCTATAAAGCAGTCCTGATGACCTTCAAAGCCATCAACAGAATATTTGCCGCCTCCCTAATGGACCTACTCTACCCCACCCCAGCAAACAGAGCAAGGAGAACATTCGCCACCAATACCCTACAGACCCCCAACGAAATAACAAAATGCACACAGGCAACAAAGAACCGAGCCTTCAAGTTCTATGCTCCCAGTTGCTGGAACGCGCTCCCAACCACTATCTGAGCGATTGCGGACCTTGCCCAATTCAGTAAAGCACTAAAGCACCACCTCTTTCTTCTACAATACTCACAACCCAGCAACTCAAATTCACTCACCACACACCCTGCTAGACAACTGTAAGTCACAGACAACTCTTTTTAGACAGTCAACTCATGTTAGCTGTAGATAGTTGCCCCAGTTTAAATCCAAGTTATATCACCCGTTCAATGTAAGTGCATAACAGTTCCCTTGTTCTGCACAGAGCTGTTACCTGTAAACCACACTGATTTTAAAGAGCGCGGTATATAAAAGAAATAAAATAAAATATAAATAAATAATTCCTTAAAAATTATCCTCTTAGTTGAGTTTCTCCCGGTTTGTGTACGGTTCCTCTTCCTGCCTCGAGCAGGCACCGTCCCCAGCGCTGTTCTCGGCTCCTTTCTCTTTTTTCATCGAGGCTTGCCTTGACCGGCTTTTGCGCCCTTTTATGCCTAGGAGTCGTCGACCCTGTCCGGGTGTGATCCATCGTGTCTCCCGGTGGCTTTAAAAAGTGTGATTGTTGCAGTCAAATGATGTCTCTCACAGACACACACGACGACTGCTGCTTGCATTGCCTTGGCCATGACCATGACAGTACCTCCTGCGACCTGTGTCAGGCTATTACCCCTCGGACCAACAAGAAAAGGTCGGAGTTGCAGGAGATGATGTTCCCACGATCCCGGCTCTGCTCTGGCTTCCCTGACACTGAGCCCAAAGCCTAGCACCTTCTGTGAGGTCCGGGCATCTTCAGAGGTCCGTAGAGGCGGCTCCTCTGGAAAGACACCGGACCCTGGCAAGAAAAAAGAAAAAAATCCTCAAAGCCAGTCGAGGTTCCACTGGGAACCTGGTAAGGTCCCGTGGCGGGACAGGCAACTCTGAGCAGCAGCCTCCCCCCCCCCCCCAAGGTCTCTAGGAAGGAGTCCTGGGCTGGCGGTTACCACACACGCTTCCCCGAGGTCATGATCCTCGTTGAGGATGTGCTCGCCAGAGCCGGGCCCGAAACCCTCTGTGCCTGTGACAAGCTGCAGAGCCTTCTGGCATCAAGGCCAGAATGGCGGTCCTGGAACAGGATATTTCTGCCATCCTGACCATGCAGCAGGCGATGTCAGATTTGTCATCTGCCCTGACAACTGGGCCCCTGACTATGGGTGGTGCCTCTGGCGTCGAGCCAGGCCCCGAGTGCTATCTGCCTTCGGCTAGCTCTCGGCACCCATCGAGGTCCTGGTCCTAATCCTCGGGTGTCCAGTCCTCCCCAGCTAGTTTCCAGGAGTCTGACCCAAGACCGATTGGGGGTTCTCGATTAACCGACACAGACCTTGAGGCACAGGAGCTCCAAGTCTCTGACTCCTCGACACCCTTGGAGTCAGACTGGGAGACCGATGTCGAAGTCTCCCCTGAGACCTCTCAACACAGAGACATCCTCTGGAACTCAGATGCCATTCCCCACCCGAGGACATGGCGTTCCACGGCTTCATCTGGGACATGGCCTCTCGATCCTCACTGAGGAGGACCCACGCACCGAAGAGCTGGAGATCCTTCTGTATGAGTCTCTGCCAAAGGAGGCTCTGTTGGTGCTGGTGCAACCCATCTTTGAATGGCTGCTCCTACAGATATGGGGGACTCTGGCCTCGGTGCTGGTGGTCAGCTGATGCCTCGATGCCATCTACCGCATCAAGAGGCGTCGAGGCTTCCAGAATGCCCAACTTCCCCAAACTTCCATGGTGGTGGTGTCCTCGATGCAGAAGCTCAAGAGCCAGAAGACTTATTCTTCTGTTCCCCCCTGGGTAGAGAGGCCAGAGCCCTCGACGCCCTGGGACGTAAGTTTTTCTAAGGGTTCATGCTGGGCTGCCGGATACAACCTGTGAGCTCTACATAGGGATATATCTTAAGAGCCTCATCCAGGAGCTCGCTGGCTTCTCAGTAGGGCTTGCCAGGGAGCCCCTGTAACTGTTCCAGAACTTGGTGGCCACCATCCAGAAATGCTCCAGTTCCTGTCCTGGGCCACAGCCACAGGCATTGGTGCTCAGCACCAGGCCTGGCTGCAGACCTCTGACCTCAAGTAATGAGTCCAGGAAAAACTGGTGGATGTCCCCTGCACTGGGGAGAATCTATTTGGGAAACCTATGGCCGATAAGGTGGCCGAGGTGATGACCAGGCAGAGGTTCTCAAAGAAGACCTCTACCCTTCCCCGTAAGAAAACCTCAGGGAAAAGGCCAACTTTCTCAAGGAAGAATGGCTCTTTCCATCAGAGTCACCTCTACCAAGCCTTCCAAAGCCAGCAGCACCAGGGACCCCAGCCCAAAGGCCAGGAACACGGACCCAGGAAGCCAAAGACCCCCATGCTGCAGACACTAGCTCTGGTTCAGCCTAATGGGAGTTTTTGACTCCCATGGCGGGGACTTCCTCCCCTGGGAGACTCTCACCAGTCTCTTGGCACTCTTTGCCCACAGATGCCCGAGGTTCTCTTGGCACTCTTTGCCCACAGATGCCCGAGGTTCTCTTGGCACTCTCTGCCTACAAATGCCTGAGGTCACCTCAGACCAGGGGGCGCTCCGGGTGGTAAAGGAGAGTTACCACCTCTGCTTTCAGCTGGCACCTCAGGAGCATTTTCTAGGAGAGCCAGTGCAATTTCTCCTTCACCAGGCCCTCTTGATCTCAGATCTGTCAGGTCTACTAAGGGACAGGGCAGTAGAGCCTGTTCACCAACACCTCTGGGGCGCAAGGGCTTCTACTCAAGGTACTTTCTTGTCCCCAAAAGAACCGGGGTCTCAGGCCCATCCTGGACTTCTGAGATCTGTACAAGTTCCGTGCGATGGAGAGGTTCAAAATGCTCTCCCTTGGGCCACTGCTGCCTTACTTCTACCAGGGAGACTGGCTTTGCTCCTTGGATGCCGACACACACATCCTGGTCCACCCATCTCGCCGACAATACCTGAGATTCATAGTAGGGGGAGGCCACTACCAATACAGGGTACTTCCCTTTGGCTGGCCTCCTTACCAAGAATGTTCACAAAGTGCCTATTTATTTATTTAGTTAACATTTCTTACATACCGCCTTTCATGATATCAAGGCGGTTTACATTGAACCTAGCAGTGGTAGCCACCCATTTGCGCCTACAAGGGGTGTTCGTCTTTCCCTACTTGGATGACTGGCTCATCAGAGGTGGCACAACCACAGAGGCCAGTCAGGGCACAGAACATACCATCCTCTTCCTGCAGCACCGGGGGTTCGTCATCAACTATCCCAAATCACATCTCTCTCTGGTGCTCGACCTAGAGTTCATAGATGCTCAGCTGGACACGGTGCGGGCCAGAGCCCTCCTCCCTCAGGACAGGGCAGAATGCGTCAAACAGCTGGCAGGGGAGGTCCAACACCGCAAAACGGTGCCAGCTCGCCTTCTCCTCTGCCTGCTGGGACATATGGCCTTCACGGTCTATGTCACACCCTTAGCCTGCCTGCACATGCAGACAGCCCAGTGGTGCCTGCATTCTCAGTGGACCCAGGCCATGGCCCGACTCCGAACACGGTTAGTGTCTCACACCAGCTGGCGAGATCCCTCGACTCATGGCAGAACCTGGGCCGCCTCCGGGCAGGGATGCCCTTCCAGGCACCCCCACCGCAGAGGATCCTGATCACAGATGTCTCTCTCCAGGGCTGGGGAGCTCACTGCAGAGTTCACCGCACTCAGGTTTGCTGGTCCAGGGAGGAGTCTGTTACAGATCAACCTTCTGGAGCTCCGGGCGGTAGCCCTCACTCTACGTGCATTCCACTCCCACTTGTGGAACAGACCTGTGCTGGTCCAGACGGACATCCAGGTCACAATGTTCTGTATAAACAAGCAGGGGGGCATGGGCTCATACTCCCTCTGCCAGGAGGCTGTAGCCCTCCTCCACTTTGCAGTGCGCAACGGCATGCTTCTGCGAGCAGTCTACCTCCCAGGCCAGGACAACTACTTGACAAGACAGACTCAACAGAATCCTGCACCCTCACGAGTGGCGTCTCGACCCTGCAGTGGCGAAGAAGCTCCTCCACCTTTGAGGCTGGCCTGAGATGGACCTCTTCACCTCTCGGGACAAAGGGCAGTTGGCTCGCTTCTGCTCCAGACAGCCACACCCACAGAGGGTAGCGGCAGATGCATCCCTAATCTCATCATCAGAGAGACTGCATTCCCACAGACTTCCCACACCAAAACTCTGTTCAAAATTCAAAACAAGAGGACATCGGTGATACTGATCGCCTCCAGGTGGCCTAGGCAACCCTGGTTCCCACTACTGATCTCGCTGGCGGCAACATTCCCAGTACCCTGGACCTCCTGACTCAGGAGGAGGGCTCCCTTCTGCACCCCCAATGTGGGGTCATTGACTCTAATGGCCTAGCTGCTGAGAGGGTAGCCGTGGCCCCACTCAATCTGCCACAAGAGGTTGAGGAGATCCTGCTAGCCTCCAGGAAACCCTCCACGAGGAGAGCTTATGCCTTTCAGTGGCACAGGTTCGCCCTGTGGTGTGCAGATAGGAAGGAGAACCCTTTCTCCTGCCACGTCCAGCTGGTACTCCAGTACCTAGTACATCTGTCGCACACGGAGCTGAAATCTAATCTGTCCTGGAGCATCTAAGCACCATAGCCGCTCACCACCACCACAGCAGGGGGAAAGCCCTTATCAAGCCATCCCCTGATCTCCCAGTTTCTACGGGGCCTCCTGCTTTCTAAGCCTCCTTTCTGCCCCCTGTCGGCAGAGTGGGATCTCAACGTGCTGCTCTCCCAGCTGACTAGGTCAATGTTCAAGCCACTGGCCACTTGCCACCTCAGATACCTTCCTGGAAGGTAGCTTTCTTGGTGGCCCTGACTTCAACTCGCAGAGCTCCAAACACTGGTGGCAGAACCCCCCATTCACCAGGTCCTTCAAGAACAGGGTGGTGCTCTGTACTTCACCCTAAGTTACTCAACCAGGAGGTGGTACCCCCCACCTTCTACCCGCGGCTTCATGCCGAAAGGGAGGAACTCCTACTCCACACACTGAACTACAAACGGGCCCTGTCGTCCTTCCTGCAGTGGACGCAGGGCCACCACAAAGCACCTCAGCTTTCCTTATCGTCCCTCCAGTCCAGTCCCGAACCTCTGGGTAGTGCACCTCCTCCAGCAGCTTGGAGAGTGAGCATGTCACATTCTCGAAGGCACCAGTACTAATACCACTGGCTCCTCCTACAAGCTCCCAGTATGCTCAGTCTCCAAGCAACTGGAGGACGTGGTGAGCCTGGGTTCGGGGCTCACTGAAAGAACAAATAAGGAACATAAGAACATAAGATATGCCATACTGGGTCAGACCAAGGTCCATCAAGCCCAGTATTCTGTTTCCAACAGTGGCCAATCTAGGTCATATGTACCTAGCAGTTTCCCCAAAGGACACAGGTTCCACAATGCTTGTATTGGTTCAAGCATTGATATCCTGGGTCCCTTCTTAATAATGGTTTATGGACCTTTCCTCCAGGAACTTGTCCAAACCTTTTTTAAACCCAGCTACACTATAACAGCCTTTACTACATCCTCCGGTAACAAATTCCAGAGTTTGATTACACGTTGAGTGAAAAAATATTTTCTTTTATTAGTCTTAAATAGTTTACCCTGTAGCTTCATTGCATGTCCCCTAGTCTTTCTATATTCTGATAAGGTAAACAATCGATCTACGTTTACTAAGGAGTTTCCTTAGTTAGGGGTTTGTTATTTTGCTTCACTAAGTTCTATTTCACGTTTTGTTATGTTTTTTTTGAAGAAAAGAGGCTAAAAAAAAGTGACAAGGCACCTTCTGTGGAGGATCCTCTTGCCGTTCCTTCCCTCTCCCTTCTCGAGAGCTTGAAGGGGGTAAGACTTTTGCCGGAGTCCCGAGGCTTTGGTGGCTCCCAATCCCATCAGTGGGTGAGGAGCCGTCATCTCTGCAGCTGTGGGCTGAAGTGAATGCTCCTGCCACCTCCCATCAGGCTGAACAAAGAGATGGCTGAGCGTGGGGTGTTTTGAGGCCTGTTCCTGTGGCGCCGGTTTTGGAGCTTCTCCCTGGCAGCGGTGTCAAAGGTAGGCATGGAGAGTGTGTGTTTTTGACGGGTAAAACAATTTAAACTGACGGTTGGCGCCTCATGGAGACCGCGGCGGCCCGGAGCAGGAAGGCGGGTCATAGGCCTGGTTCCCGCGCTTTTCTTTGGCAGTTGATTTTTGGGCTCTGTTGACCGCGATTGTGATCCCGGGCCTCGGGGACACTTCTTTCCTTTTTGGTTCATTGCAATGGTGATGCGCTGCTGTCCTCATGAGAAAAAAAAAAAAAGAGAACCTTTTTTTTTCTTCTGCAAAATTACTATTAGTATTGAGGGGAAGGTTAAAGGTCTTGCTATTCTTCTTTCTTCTGTGCTAGGTACAGGTTGATCTCAGGGGCCAGTGTTGAGATCCAGATATAGAAATTCACCCATGCCTGCGTGCCCGCAGTGTCTTGTTTTGCGGTACCTGGTGAGGAGCCATGTCAGACGCGGCTGTGTTTCTGAGGCCGCCAACATGGAACAGGTGCTTCAGGAAAAGGCCAGGAATCCCGCACTTTCAGCAGCCCAAGGGGCTCTGGGTTCTCTGGAGGCTCTCCCCTTTTTGGAGGCTCCTTCCTCTCCTCTGGCGTCTGTTCCAGCTATTCCAGGTCCCTCGACTTCCCATAGTCTTGGGGGATTGGCTCTGGGGAATTTCTCTCTAGAGTTTGTGCTTCTGCTGCACCAGGCCATCTGCTTACGCCAGCAGGGGACCGGGGCTGACCCCTCAATGGCAGGAGCTGGTGTGGATTGGATCTCCTTAGAAAAGGGGAGGTCTCAGGTACCGGGCCAGCCAAGATGGCCTGGCTTTTGGAGTACCAGCTATCCGTTTCCGATTGGCCGGAGACGGATGAGTTAGGAGTGGACCCAGAGTTGGATACAGAGGAGCTTGAAGGTGAAATTCAGGAGCCGAAAGACTAGGGTCGGATTGTCCGGGTCTTTCGGCGGGAAGAGTTGCCTGCTTTCATTGCGGAGTCCCTTCAAGCCCTCAATTTGCCAGCCAGTCGCCCAGTGGAGGACGAGATGCTGGAGAATCCTCTCATCCAGGCGGTAAGGAATACGCAGGCGCACTTCCCAGTACACCGGGTGGTTAAGCAGATGATCCAGGGCAAGTGGAATCTGCCGGAGGCAGGTCTTAGGGGGGGGCGAGAACCATTTCACGTCTTTACCCACTATCGGATCAGGAACGTGAATTTCCGTTCTCCACGCATGGACGCAGCGGTGTCAGCAGTGACAAAGACGACGACCATACCGGTGGAGGGGAGTGCTGCCCTGAAAGATGGGCAAGACAGAAAGTTAGATACCTTGCTGAAGCAGGTCTTTGACGTTAATGCGCTATCCCTGCAGGCTTCTATTTGTGGGGCCTGGGTGGCAAGAGCCTACCTTCGCTGGTCGCAACGGCTGCAGTTACCGGGAAGTTTGACATTGGAGCAAGTGGCTGAGGTAGCTAAGCTAGAGTCAGGAGCAGCTTACCTTGCGGATGTTCACTATGATCTCATTCGCAGTTTAGCTAGGAGCCTGGTGTCGATGGTAGCGGCTCGTCGCTACCCATGGTTGCGGAATTGGGCAGCAGACAGTTCCTCTAAGTCCCGGCTCAGCAAACTCCCCTTTAATGGGAAGCTTCTGTTTGGGGAGGACCTTGAGAAGTTGGTCAAGGACTTGGGAGAATCCAGAGGATGCCTGCCGGGGAGGATAAGCCAAATCAGGGGCGCAATACGACAGTGCCTCGAGGCCAGATGCAAGATTTCCTGCATTTTCGTACCTCCCGCCTTACAGGTTTCCAGATTGGGAGATTTCCTACCCGGGGACAGAGATTTAGAGGATTCCGAAGGGCAGACAGAGGATTCTCGGCCCTCTCAACCACTGGTTTTAAAAAGTCACAATGAAGGGAGGAAGGCCCAAACAGGGGAGCAGCCTGTGGGAGGTTGGCTACGGGATTTTTATCCTGCTTGGACCTAGCTAACGTCCGTCTAATGGGTACGGGAAATCATCCACGAGGGCTATTCCCTCGAGTTCGCCCAGCCGATCACCGACTCCTTTGTCTGGTCCCCATGCAAGGTGCCGGGCAAGGCTTTGGTGGTAAAGGAGACCCTGGCTCGGCTTCTGCAGCTGAGGGCAGTGATTCTGGTCCCCAGAGAGCAGTCCGCATGCGGTCGATACTCAATTTATTTTGTAGTCCCCAAAAAGGACGGGTCCTGGCACTCGATTGTGGACCTCAAAAGGGTAAACCGTTGTCTTCGTGTGCTGCATTTTCGCATGGAGACGTTGAGGTTTGTGATCATAGCGGTGAGAGGGAGAGATTTTAACATTCCTAGATCTCACGGAAGCATATCTACACATCCCTATCAGGCCAAACCTTCAGTGATACCTGCAATTTGTGGTGCCGATGGGGCATTTCCAGTTTCAGGCATTGCCATTTGTCTTGGCTATGGCACCGCGGACATTCACCAAGGTCATGGTGGTCGTAGCAGCGGCGCTCCGCAAAGAAGGGATGTTGGTACACCCTTATCTCGACGACTGGCTGTTCAGGGCAAAGTCCAGGGATGAGAGCATATGGGCTACTGCCTGGTTGGTTTAGCTTCTGGAAAGCCTGGGCTGGGTAGTCCATCTCAGGACCTTGAATACTTAGGAGTCTGATTCGACATGCGAGCAGGGGCAGTCTTCCTGCCGAATCAGCGAGCTCAGGGGTTGCGTCTCTTGGTGCGGACTTTTCTGAGGTGCACAGAACCGACGGCCTGGCAGTATCTACAGTTATTCGGCACGATGGCAGCCACTCTGGAGGTAGTGCCATGGGCGAGGGCGCACATGCATCCACTGCAGAGAACCCTGCTTCATCGGTGGCCCACAAGATGGACTCTCTGGCCCAGCAGCTTCCTTGTCAGCAGGGAGTCAGGGAGGCTCTCCATTGGTGGCTCGGTCAGGAAAATCTGGCTGCGGGCATGCCCCTTGAGCCTCCACAGGGGGTACCAGTCCTCACCGACGTCAGTCTGGCAGATTAGGGGGGCCCATTGCGGGAAGCTCTATGCTCAGGGGACTTGGAGTGAGCAGGAGGCCAGATGGTCGATCAACAGGCTAGAGTTGCGAGTGGTGTATCGAGCGCTCAGTTCCTTTGAGAAGGATCTGCTAGGACAGTCTGTCAGAGTCCTATCGGACAACGTGGCCGCGGTAGCTTATCTCAACCATCAGGGGGGCACGGGCAGTGCAGCCCTCGAGGAGGAGGCAGAGAGTCTGGGCAGAGTCTTGGCTCCAGGCGTTGTCGGCAGCGCATATTGTGGGAGTCGACAATGTGACAGCGGACTATCTCAGCCAGGTCCGTGTGGATCCAAGGGAGTAGGTTCTCCATTCAGAAGTCTTCGTGCAGGTGGTACGCAGATGGGGAATTCCCCTGATGGATCTGATGGTGACGTTCAAGTCCGTCAAGGCGAGTCGTTTCTTCAGCAGAAGGCGGGAATGGATGTCCGAGGGGATAGATGCTTTGTTGCAACAGTGGCCTAAGGAGGGGATTCTGTACGTCTTTCCTCCTTGGGCTCTTATAGGCTGCGTGGTGAAGCGTATCGCAGGCGTGTTATTCTGATAGCTCCGGACTGGCCGAGGCATCCTTGGTACGCAGACCCTGGTGTGTCTGGTGGCTTGGCCGTGGCATCTTCCGGCGCGGAACAACCTTTGGTACAGGGTCCACTGCGCATACCTCAGGTGAGTCTATTCTCACTTACAGCTTGGCTCTTGAAAGGGCGCGTAGTTGAGATGGAAGGGGTATTCAGGACCCGTTATCTCAACCTTGCTGAAAGCGTGGAAGAGATCTACTTCGCTAGCCTACATCCGCATCTGGCATATTTTTGAGACGTAGTGTGCGGATAGGCAGGTGAGGTGGTCTTCGGCCACAGTCCCAGAAAATTTGGCCTTTTTGCAGGACGGTATTGATAAGGGGTTGGCGGCCAGCTCGTTGCATGTGCAGCTGGCGGCAATTGCTTGTTTTTGTGGAAAAGTCCAAAAAGATCCTTCGGGCTCTCACCCGGACATGGTGCGCTTTCTACGGGCGGTCTCCTCGTAGGATCGTGGTTCCCCCATGGGATCTCAATTTGGTTCTGAGAGCATTGACTAAGGAACCTTTCGAGTCCTTGAGCCGAGCCTCATTGAAGGACTTAACATTAAAGATAGTCTTCTTGGTAGCAATTTGTTCCGCACGAAGGATTTCCGAGTTGCAGGCTTTGTCTTGCCAAGAACCGTTTCTCGGGAAAAAGTGGTTCTCCGTCCAGTACCCTCTTTCCTGTCAAAGGTGGTTTTGGCGTTTCATGTGGATCAGCCGGTATCTCTGCCAGTGTTAGAGGGCTCGGATGGCACTGTGCTTGGCTGCAGCCTTCGTCGGTTGGATGTCAAGAGAGCCCTCTGGTGTTATTTGAAGTGTTCAGAGAGTTTTTGCAAGTCAGATCATTTGTCCTCTTTGGGGGTTCGCGCAAGGAGGAGGTGGCTGCTAAAGCTATCATTTCCGGATGGATTCGAGAGGCGATTGCTTCAGCTTACATTTTGCAGGGGCATCGGGTGCCTTTAGGGCTGCGAGCTCATTCCACTAGAGCTCAGGCGGCTTCATGGGCCGAGTACAGTTTGGTCCCCCCGATAGAAATATGTCGGGCGGCTACTTGGTCATCCCTACATACTCTCAGTAGGCATTATCGGCTGGATGTCCAGGCAGCGGAGGTGGTCTGTTTTGGATTGGCCATTTTGCAAGCCCGGTTGGCGGGTCCCTCCCATTAAGTAACTGCTCTGTTACATCCCAGAGGTTCGGGACTGGACTGGAGGGACGATAAGGAAAGCAAAATTAGTCTTACCTGCTAATTGTTGTTCCTGAGGAACTCCAGTCCAGTCCCGTATCCCACCCAGGATCTCTTAGGCTAGTTCTGTTCTCGCTAGATTTCTGCTCCGTTATGGCTAGCGGGGGGGGGGGGGGGGGGGCCGATCTAGGGAGACTATCAAGAAGTTTGTACTTTGAAGGCGATCCGGAAGTCTGCCGCCGTTCGGGCGAGGTGTGCAGAGGCCTGGTTTTCTCCGGCAAGTTTTTCTTTTTCTCTCTCTCTCTTTCTCGTGATCTTTCCTACTCTGCGGTGGTGGAGGAGTGCCTCCTAGGAAGTGGGAGGCAGGAATTAGTAGTTAATTCTTTGGTTGTTTGTTGTTTGTTACTGTTTCTGCTAATTTTGTTGCTCCTGTGAGTTTGCTTTGTCAATAGATTACGGGGAGCTTGTAGGAGGAGCCAGTGGTATTAGTACTGGTGCCTTCAAGAATGTGACATGCTCAGACTCCAAGCTGCTGGAGGAGGTGCACTACCCAGAGGTTTGGGACTGGACTGGACTGGAGTTCCTCAAGGAACAACAATTAGCAGGTAAGACTAATTTTGCTTTTTGTGTCCTATTACCCCAGCAGCCTGGGGCTCCCTATAACCAAGGGTACCCTATCCTCTTGGGTGGCAGCCTGCATTGCCCTCGCCTATGAGTGGGTGGGCCTGTCTCTGGAACTCTGGATCACATCACAGCGCACCATGTGAGGGAAATGGCCAGTTGGTGGCCCACCTCTGTTTTGTGCCGGTGACAGAAATTTGCAGAGCCGCCACTTGCTCATCCATTCACACGTTCGTAGCACACTACTGCCTGGAAAGCAAGTCCCGCAGGGACAGTGCCTTTGGTCAGGCAGTGCTGTGCAATATTCTTGGAGTGTAGGCAACTCCTGCCCTCCGACCCTCTGTGTTGAGGCTACTAGAGTATTAGTGTTGCTGGATGCTAGGGTCTTGCGGAGTCTCTCAGCATGGACTCACCTTCTGCAATTCACGGCCACCCGACCGGTCACCATTGGTACTGTCATGGTTCGTTTCTCGGCAGCCTGGAACTATGGAGTCCCATATGTGAGGACTGACTTTCTGCTTGTTCTTGGAGAAAGCGTAGTTACTCACCTGTAACAGGTGTTCTCCGAGAACAGCAGTAATCGGTCCTCACAACCCTCCCTTCTCCCCTTGGAGTTGCCGTTCTTTTGTATTTTGTTGACTGCTGTCTTAGCTATGTCATCTGACTGAGCAAGATGGCACCCTTGGGCAGGAAGAGGACCACACATGCGTGGTAGCCTTCCCAAAGGCTTTCTTTGAAAGCTGGGGAAATGCTCCAAATGGGCTCTGTTAGCACCAGCATCACCCATATGTGAGGACTGATTCCTGCTATTCCCGGAGAACACCTGTTATAGGTGAGTAACTATGCTTTCGTGAGTATCCAGCTAAAGTAAAAGTAGACAAAGTGATGGGGCTGGATGGGATACATCCCAGAATATTGAAGAAACTTGGGGAAGTTCTAGCGGCTCTAACATTTTTATTTCTTCTTTAGAGTCAGGAGTGGTCCCAGAGGACTGGAGAAAGGTGCACGTGGTCCCTTTACACAAAAGCAGAAATAAAGGTGAGGTTGAGAACTTCAGGCCATTTAGTTCGACCTCTGTGGTGATTAAATTAAGGGGAAACACTGCGAAAGCGGTGGATAGTGAGGTTTCTGGAGTTCAATGTATTGCAAGATCCAAGGCAGCATGGGATTATTAGGGGCAGGTCTTGTCAGACAAAGCTAATTAATTTCTTCAACTGGGAGACCAGAGAGTTGGACTGTACAGTAGTAGTGTGCCTTCGAGTCAGTCCTGACTCCTGGCAGATATCTGTCTTTGGTCCATTATTTTTTTTTACATTTTTGTTAGTGATATTACTGAAGGACTGTTGGATAAGATTTTCCTCTTTAAGAAATCTGCAATACAGTAGATACCCAGAAAGGAGTAGATAACATGAGGAGGGATCTCGCTAAACATGAAGAATGGTCAAGAATTTGGCAGTTGAGATTTAAAGGATGCTTCTGTACATAAAGAGAGGAATGGCCAACAGGAAGAAGGAGGTGATAGCGCCTCTGTATAAGTCTTTGATGAGACTTCATTTGGAATATTGTGTGCAGTTCTGGAGACCACACCTTCAAAAAGGGTATAAACAGGATGGAGTCTGTGCAGAGTGTGGCTACCAAAATGGCATATGGAGACAGACTTAAAGATCTCAATATGTATACTTTGGAGGAAAGGTGGGAGAGAGGAGATATGATAGAGACGTTTATATACCTGCATGGCATAAATGCACAGAAGATCCTTTTTCAATTGAAAAATGCTTTGCCACAAGGGGGCACAGGATGAAGGTAAAAGTGGATAGATTCAGGAGTAATATGTGTAAATATTTTTTTACAGAAAAAGTGGTGGATGTGTGGAACAGACTCTCAGTGGAGGTAGTAGAAACCAGGACAGTATCTGCATTCAAGAAAGCATGGGGCCAATACTGAAGATCTTTAAAGGAAAAAAGGGACTATAGTAGTTAGTATGGAAGGGCAGACTCGATAGGCCATATGGTCTTTTTCTGCCATCATGTTTCTGTGTTAAAGTGACATTAGAGTACTTTTGTGGGTGACAGAATCTGTGCAATAAATATTGTCACTGGATGAGCAAGGGCCAGGACCCTATGTACTTTGATGGAGGTAGACAACCTCAATTTCTCATGAGCAGCAATATATTCAGGGTTTCAGGATATTTCCAGAGATAGATTTGCATACTCATATTCATAAGAAATATTTTGAAACCGCAAGTGGATTGATGTTAACAGGCTGCTTATTCATGCTTTTGAGGAGTGGAGTGATTCTAGGACAGGAGTTCTCAGCTCAGTCTTTGACACCCTCTAGCCAGTAGGATTTTCAGGATATCCAGAATGAATATAATAGAGATTTGCATACATTGCCTCCATTGTGTACAGACCTATCTCATGCTTATTCATTATAGATAATCTGAAAATCTGCCTGGGTGCGAGTGTCCCGAGGAATGGGTAGGGAAACACTGCTCAGAGAATAAAGATATAATGCCCGATATTCAAGCCTGTGCATCAGGGTGGTCTGGGGGTGGCACCTGGCCATAGCTGGGCAGCAACAATATTGAGCCACTGCCCAGTTTTGGCAAAGCGGTGAAAGTAAGGCACAGCAAATGCTGGCCTATCTTTCACTGTGGATGTTAACTGGGCAGTGACTGAATATCGCCGTTGTCCAGTTATCTTCCTTCCAATCCGGGCAACCTGGATATTGTATGCTAGGGCCAGATATGACCTTGGCATCAAATATCCGCATTTGTTTCAGTGGTAGTGGCTAACCACACTAGAATGGCTAGCCCTGCCGCTGCTGAATATCCCCATCCCTCCCCCCCCCCCCCCCCTCCTGTGACTCTTAGTTCCGAGGTAAAGGGGATGGAAGGATACTCCTATGAAGAAAGGCTAAAAAGGTTAGGGCTCTTCAACCTGGAAAAGAGACGGCTGAGGGGAGATATGATAGAAGCCTATAAATTAATGAACGGAGTGGAACGGGTAAACGTAGATCGATTGTTTACGTTATCAGAATATAGAAAGACTAGGGGACATGCAATGAAACTACAGGGTAAACTATTTAAGACTAATAAAAGAAAATTATTTTTTCACTCAACGTGTAATCAAACTCTGGAATTTGTTACAGGAAGATGTAGTAAAGGCTGTTAGTGTAGCTGGGTTTAAAAAAGGTTTGGACAAGTTCCTGGAGGAAAGGTCCATAAACCATTATTAAGAAGGGACCCAGGATATCAATGCTTGACCCAGTATAAGCATTGCGGAACCTGTGTCTTTTGGGGAAACTGCTAGGTACGTATGACCTAGATTGGCCACACTGGGATACAGGATACTGGGCTTGATGGACCTTGGTCTGACCCAGTATGGCATATCTTATGTTCTTATGACTTTCTTTGCACTTTCTTGAGTGGATTGATGAGCTCTGTCTCTGCACTAATCACTTATTAAAATCCTGTGCTATTCTGTAATATGGTAGTAGTTTTTCATTTTAAAATGTTCTAATTTTTTTAAATCTTTGTATCACAGATTTTTTTTTTCCAATCAGAATTTGTTTGCTGTTCACACTATGCTAATGAAAGTTTACAAATATTGCTTTTAACCACTAGGGAGCAGTGACTTGCCATCAGTAATGAGTCCTTGTCTGGCTGTGCAGCAGCAAGGGAGTTGGGAAATATGCTGAACAGTTATTGCTCTGTTTTATTCAGATTTCATCCAATTTGACAAGCCTTGCTGTAATGTCGAGGAAATCGTCTACAGCCACTATAATTAACCAAAAATGGTAATGTGCATGGATCTGAATTTTTGAAATTGCTTGCCTTTCCAAACCAGAGCTCAAGGTGAGTTAGTTGGTTTTAATGTTTTGAAGAATGGGCCTATGTGGTTTGGCAAGTTCATGTACTGCATCGTCTTTGGAGAATTTGTATGTTAGCTCAATGAAAGATATCATAGTCTATGAAGAATCTTTTTTCTATAGGATCAATGCAACTACTAGAGTTCTATATTCCTGCACAAACAGAATATTTTGAACTGACATTGTTTATCACAGGCAAATACCGTTATTTAGAGAATAAATGAAATCTCTCGTATAGGGATTTCTGTTTTGCTAAATAATTCCTGCCCATAGGAAGATTATTAGTATAGATTATGGTATGACCCTTGGGAATTTGGAGTTAGACAACTGCATACCCATTTACCCCTTTCTCCACATTTTGTTTTATAGAGATTTTATTATTGTGATCTATAATCATAATATGATAAAGAAAAATGCCCAATTTCCTATAAACATATATTTGTATTTCAAGTAAAATGCATAAAGATGCATGGTTATAGCTACAATGTGACATATTTCATGGCATCGCTGTCTGGATAAGAAGGGCCTTCCCAGGACCAAGGGAGAGACCAGGAATCTAGGTATAAAGGGAACAGTGGTGCCTTATAATTTTGTACCTCAACTGAATAACATGGGTCACTAGTTTAGAAAACAGTTTTTGCTCATTATTATATGCACAGGGAGTACAATTCCCCT
Source organism: Ichthyophis bannanicus (assembly GCA_033557465.1). NCBI lineage: Eukaryota > Metazoa > Chordata > Amphibia > Gymnophiona > Ichthyophiidae > Ichthyophis > Ichthyophis bannanicus. Next base: position 143,914,858 of record CM066041.1, read on the forward strand.
CAGGATTGCTCCAGCTGAAACTGTGCACATTTTCTGAGAGTTTTCAGTTAGAGAAAAAACGTGTCTAGGAAGTATAGCCTGCAGCCTATGGGGGAAAAATACACATTGGGTCATTACTGGTTATGTTAAGTCTCTGCATTGCACCTGATGTGTCTGTCACTTCAGCTGCTGGGCTTGTTTGAATAGAAAGCAGTCGTTTTTCATTAGGCCATTTCCTTTCAATTTCCAAACTAATTTAGATTCAGAAAACGAACTATTCTGGTTTTGTTTTGTTTTTTTAACTTCCAGCACATTTTATGTGCCTTCCACAACTTTCTCATTTCACACAGACATGCCCTTGAATGTATTTGTAAACTAGCATTCATGTAAAACCATTAAAGAACAGCACATTACACTGCTGTTAATACAATGGGTCTCATTCAGCACAGTCATGTTTTTCTATACCCAATGGTGAGCACACTTCTCCTACAATCATGTCACACATTTAGCATAAGATGCAGCACAAATAAAGTAAATAAACAAAGATTCACTGTTAATCCATAAAGGGAGAATATGTTCTTAAATATTACTTTTAAAAACATCCTCAAAACTCACATGAAAAATTATTAGTGAGATTAGAAAAATGAAAAGATGCAAAGAAAGTTGAATTGAAAATAAAAGTGAAATAAAAAACCTGCTTGAAATTTTAGATAACTTTTTAACAATGGCATGACAAGTCAACCACATATCAATCTCGCCATATGTGTTAAGAATAATTTAATCATTACAGGTATAGAAACATATAAATATGACTGCAGAAAAAGACCACATGGCCTGTCTAGTCTGCCCTTCCATATCAACTACAGTAGTCCTCTTTTTACCTTCAGAGATCCTCTGTGTTCGTCCCATTCTTTTTTAAATTCAGAAACTGAGATACTGTCCTCGTGTCCACCACCTCCACTGGGAGACTATTCCATACATCTGCCACTCTTTCCATAAATAAATATTTCTGCATTTTACTCCTGAGTCTAGCCCCTTTCACTCTCATGCTATGTCCCTTCGCAGCAGAGCTTTTCTTCATTTGAAAGAGACCCTCCCGTGCATTTATGCCACGGAGGTTTTAAATGTGTCTATCGTATCACCCCTACCCCTCCATTCCTCTAAACTAAGTATACATAGTAAGATTTTTAAGTCTGTCCTCATGTGTTTCATAACAAAGACCGTTAACCATTTTAGTAGCCACCCTTTGCACCAACTCCAACCTGCTTCTATCCTTTTGAAGGTGCGGTCTCCAGAATTGCACACAATACTCCAAATGAGGTCGCAACAGAGACTTATACCGAGGCATTATCACTTCCTTTTTTCTGCTGGCCATTCTTCTTCCTATATACCCAAGCATCCTTCTGGCTTCACATTTGCCTTTTCTTCCTATTCAGCTACTTTAACATCGTCGGACTCAATTATGCCCAGATCCCGCTCCTCTTTTGTGGATAGAAGTATCTCACCCCCTATACTGTACCGCTCCTTTGGATTTTTGCAGCCCAAATGCATGACCTTGCATTTTTAAGCATTAAATTTCAGCTGTCAGTTCCTGTTCGGTAATCCAGTTTAGTCCTCCAACATCGGGTAGTGCCCCTCCTCCTGCAGCCTGGAGACTGGACCAATCAAGTCTTCTGTAGTATATATGCAGACGGAGCTCCCAGAAGCCCCCAGTGTGTCCAGTCTCCTTGCAGCTTGCAGACTTCTGTGCCCTTTCTGGGCACACTAAGTGACACTTGAAGGAGCAACACTAGTTAGTTCTTTTGGGGTTTTATTTTGGGTCCTTTATTTACCATTTCTTTGCTAGGTAGCTGTATCTTTAAAAAAGAAAAAAGAGCATTGCCACAGGGGACATCCTGGGGGAAGACAGACCTGCATTGGGCTCCTGCCTTCCTGCCTGGGAATATCTGAAGCCTGGGTTGAGCTCTCCCCAGGACTGTTCGGGGAAGAGCCATACCTGCTACAGCATTGCCTGTCACTTGGAGGAGTTGGCTGAGTTCCTTGCTGTTCCCTGAGCTGGTAGGAATTTTCCTTGCTTTATCTTTTCAGCTCTGTTATTTTTTGCATTGTCAGAGGCTCTGTCGGCTCCCCAGGCTTCCGAATTGCACTTTTTCCTGATTTTTTTCGCTTGCCCTGTATTAGAGGGTCGTTTTCTTTCTTTTCCATATTATTTGGTTACCTTTGTATTTTCGCGCCTTTTTTTATTGTGGGTGAAAAAGTGCGGCGGCCATTTTGGATTTCCAAAGTGTGCTTTTTAAGGGCACTTTTTAACACTTGTGCACGGATTCCCCTGGCATTTTTGGGGTTTCTTTTGCTGGCGATTTTGCTCAGGGCAACCCTAGGATTCTGGGGAGTATTTTGTTTTCTAAAAAAAAAAAAAAAAAAAAAAAAAAAGTTTTAATTTTAAAGCTGTGCTGATTTGAATATGGTTAGTCCCTTTGCTGTGGGCTTCCCTGTTCCTGTTTCCTTCTTTCCCCCTGGAAGCAGGTTGCCTTAGCATGGCTGCCAAACCTCAAGGTGGGATTTGTGGGTCCCGCAGAGGTACAATGACTGACTCTGGCATCTGTAAGAGCTGTGCTGCAGTTTATTCAGCACTAGAATGTCTTCTCCCTCTGCTGTTTGCAGCTCTGTGGTAACTCGATTGATTTTTCTTGATTTTTCAGCGATTTTAGGCATTTCTCTCATGCCTGCAACCCTCCCACCTTCCTCTTTGACTTTTTAAGTTAATTCCTTAGCTTTTGGGGGTTTTAATTCACTCTTTTGGTGTTTTATTTTTGCTGGTGGCCATTTTGAATAGCTAATGAGCCTCGGTTTTTGGCGGGAAGCCAGATTACGTCTCTGCTGGCTTCTAAAAGCTATATTGTTGTTTCAGTTTTTTTCTTCTTTCCACAACACTTGCTAGAGGTCAGTTGTGCAGAGGTTACTTTTTTCTCTGCCTCTGTATGAACATAATGGATAAAAAGTACAGAAGGCATGGATAGAGAACAGTATGCAATTCAGAGCCACAGTACAAGGCTGAGTCACTGATGAAGGGTGCAGGGCTCATGGCTTCTATTCCCCACTGTGCCCAACAAAGAAGGCTGGCTGAGGCATTACCTATTATGGGGAATATTGTTAAATGCCTGTTCCTGCGGGACGCAGTTATTTCTTTTTAGTTCTCCCTGTGCCTTATTCAGGTTTAAGCTGCATAGGCTGTCAGAAGAAACACAGGGACCTCAGGCATCAGCTCTGCTCTTACCCCCGCATCTTGCTTCCCCTGAGGAACTTGGGAACTCCGGAGCTTGGCTTCGGGGGAGCTCTCCATTGGCTTTACGCTGCACTGAGTCTTTACCACGAGAGTTTGAATACCTCCAGGAAGTTCAGGTATCATTTTCTGTAAGAAAACTGTGCGTACTCTGTTTTTGTTTTTTCTTCCTTGCCTCAGCTGCTCTGGGATGCTTTCAGCTGTATCCGGACCGGCTGCCCCTGAGTTGGAAGTGCCTACTTTGACTTTTTAGTCCACAAACTGCAGCCGGGTTACTTTGTACGTCCTACTGATTATTGTACCTGTCTTATTCAATATACCATTTGGTTGAGGTTTTAAGTCAGTGTTTTGGATCCTGACTGTTTTGGGCTCGGCCTAATTAAGCATGCTCACTGTAATTTTCCTATGGCTGGATTGAGCTTCTACATCCCTCCCCAGAAACACCTTTCAGCCCCTACCATGGAGGTCTGAATGGCTGCGGAGGGATCCCACTCTAATTTCCCTACTTTCAGTCACTGTAATTGCCTTACCCTGACCTTGAAAGTTTCTCTATGCCAGCACAGTGAATGACTGACAGTTCCCTTCTCAGTTCTGCGAATACCTGACAGTTTTTCGGTGCCAGCGGCTGTTTTGTTTTTCTCTTCAGTGTTTCTTTTTAGAGGCAACAGCTCTAAACAGCAGTTTCCACACACTTAATCATGCTGTGGAGGCACGTGCAGTTTCAAAATCCTTTTCTTAAACAGTCTTGGGTTTCCCTGAGCCTTCCTTGCTTTTTGTTTTAAATGCAAAAAAAAATAAAAAATAAATAAATAAATAAATAAATAAATGAAACCCCACACAAGAAGAGGAAAGGTGGTTTAAGTCTCTACAATGCTTTTTTCTATGGCTGTATTATATGTGAAATGTAATCAGCCGAAGGGTACATTAATAGCTTGCTTGTGTTACACCTGCATGCTGCATCCCGGAGGCTTTCCCCATACCCACTGCATTGCTAGCTGGGTCCCCCAGCACCTTATCTCCCCCCTCCTCAGAGCCCCTGCTGCAGGATCTTCCACAGCCGCTGCAGACCACATTACACATTCCCATCCGGCCGTCTCATCAATGGTTTCTCCACTTCGCTCTTCCGTGGGGCCACTTCCAATTTCCAGCCATGCCGTTTGGTCTCGCCACGGCCCCCCGCACCTTCACAAACGTGATGGTAGTGGTCGCGGAGGCCTTGTGCACAGAGGGCATCCTGGTCCATCCGTATCTCGACGACTGGTGGATTCGGGCAAAGTCCAGTCGGGAGTGTGTGCACGTCACGAGCAGGGTGGTGGCTCTGCTGCGGTCCCTCGGCTGGGTGGTGAAAGAATGCAAGAGTTGTCTGTGCCCGACTCAGGATCTCGAGTATCTGGGAGTGAGCCTCGACACAGCACGGGGCTTGGTGTGCCTGCCGGAGCGCCGCATTCGGTCTCTTGTCCGACTCTTCAGGGGGATGCCCGCTCCGTCTGCATGGTGATAGCTACAGTTCCTCGGTACGATGGCAGCGACCTTGGAGGTGGTGCCCTGGGCGTGCTTCCACATGCGCCCGGCTGCAGAGTGCCCTGCTGCGCCGTTGGTCCAACCAATTCGACTCGTTGAACAGGAGATTGACTTGCCCAAGGGCGGTTCGCCGATCACTCCGGTGGTGGCTCTCCTCCGAGAACCTGGCGCGGGGGATTCCCTGGAGCCTCCACTTTGGGTTCCGTTCACAACGGATGCCAGCTTAACCGGCTGGGGGGCTCACTGCGAGACCCGCTTCGCTCAAGGGGAATGGTCTCCCCTGGAGACTTCTTGGTCGATCAACCGCCTCGAATGGCGGGCGGTACGGCTAGCCCTCTTGGCCTCAAAGCCCTAGTTCTCGACCGGCCGGTGCGAGTCCTTTCGGACATTGCGTCCACCGTAGCTTACATCAATCGCCAAGGGGGCATCGGCAGCATGGCTCTGGAATCAGAAGCGATGGCCTTGGTCAATTGGGTGCAGTCTCGTCTTCCGGCCATCTCGGCAGCGCCTATTGCAGGCGCAGACAATGTTCAGGCCGATTTTCTCTGCAGAGTGCGGGTGGACCCCGGAGAGTGGGAGCTAAACCCGCAAGTTTACGCGCAAATAGTTCGTCGGGGGGGGGCCGCCCTTCATGGATCTCATGGCGACATTTCAATCGGCCGAGACAGGACGCTTCTTCAGCAGGCAAAGGGAGCGTATGTCCGAGGGGCTCAACGCTCTCATTCAGCCGTGGCCAACGTCCGGCCTTCTTTATGTCTTTCCTCCGTGGGTTCTGATTGGCCGGGTCGTTCAGCGCATCGAGGGCCATCGGGGTCGAGTGTTACTGGTGGACCCGGACTGGCCTGGGTGGCCCTGGTATGCCGATCTGGTCCAGCTGAGCGACGGCATTCCTTGGCTCCTATCCACGCTGCCGAATCTTCTTTTTCGGGGACCCTTGCGGATGCCCCAAGTGGGTCAATTCTCGCATACGGTTTGGCCAGGGAGAGGGCTCGGATGAAAAAGAAGGGTTACTCCCCCCGCGGTGATTTCTACCCTACTGCGGGCGGGGAAAACGTCCACTTCTCTTACTTACGTTCGGATTTGGGGGATCTTTGAAGACTGGTGCTCCCGGCGTGGAGTCCGGGCGGCGACGGTTTTCGTTTCCGTCGTTTTAAGTTTCTTCAGGTTGCTTTTGATAAGGGCCTTGCGGCTAGTTCTCTGAAAGTCCGGTTGGCGGCTATCTCTTGTTATCGATGCAAAGTTTTAGGCCGTCTCTACGGTTCTTATCCGGACGTACGTTGTCTTCTTACGACTGTTTTTCATTTGCGGCCCTCCCGCAGGATTTTCGTTCCTCCGGGGGACTTGAATCTAGTGATGCGGGCCCTGGTTCGTGAACCTTTTGAACCCCTGAGTAGGGCGTTTCTGAAAGATTTTACGCTGAAGACGGTTTTTCTTGTAGCCATCGGTTCGGCACGGCGTATTTCAGATCTACATGCGTTGTCCTGCCGAGAACCTTTTTTGTCTTTTACCCCGGTCCCTTCCTTTTTGCCGAAGGTGGTTTCCCCTATTCATGTGAATCAGGCAGTGTTTCTTCCAGTTCTTTCTTCCCACTCTGTCGGGTCGGCGGACAAAGGTCTTCACCGTCTCGATGTGGGTCGTGCACCTCATCGTTCTTTGAAGGCTACCGAATCTTTCAGAAGACTGACCGGTTATTCGTGCTCTTCGGTGGTGCACGTAAAGGGGAAGCGGCGGCTAAGGCCTCCGTTGCAAGATGGCTCAAGGAAGCGTTCGCGTCTGCGTATCTGTTGCAGCAGCGGTCTGTTCTGGAGGGGCTACTGGATCATTCCACTAGGGCTCGGGCTACCGCTTGGGTGGAGTATAGCCTAGTTCCGCCAGCAGATATCTGTAAGGCGGCCACCTGGTCGTCTCTGCATGCTTTCAGTACACACTATCGTTTAGATGTGTCAGCGGCTCGGGATTCCTCTTTTGTTCGGCGGTTCTGCGCGCCGGATGGCAAGGTCCCGCCCGGTCTTAACTGCTCTGTTACATCCCGATGTTGGAGGACTAAACTGGATTACCGAACAGGAAATGGAAATTACACTAACCTGGTAATTGTAGTTCCTGGAGGGTCCAGTTTAGTCCTCCTTCCCTCCCGACTATCTGTTATAAAAATGCGGCGCGCTTTCCGAACGGTGGATCATAAGACGGTTCCTCTTGCCGTTCGAACCTTTTTTGCAGCCGCGTTTTTGGCTATGGCTCTTCCTTTCTCAGGTGTTCAGTCAGCTCCTGAGATTTCTGATACGGAGCTGTATTTTGATTTCTGGGGCGTTGGTTCCAGTGCAATACAGTGTTCTGACTTCCTCGTTTGGAGAGAAAGTTGGATATTTTTGTGGGGGGGAAACAAATTGTTCTTTAATTATGTCATTTTCATTATGTCATTTTGTATATTAATCTAATGTGTTGCTTCGTTAAGTATGCTTTGTTACTAGTACACTGGGGGCTTCTGGGAGCTCCGTCTGCATATATACTACAGAAGACTTGATTGGTCCAGTCTCCAGGCTGCAGGAGGAGGGGCACTACCCGATGTTGGAGGACTAAACTGGACCCTCCAGGAACTACAATTACCAGGTTAGTGTAATTTCCATATTCTAGACCATTCTTCAGGTTTAGCTAGATCCCTCCTCATGTTATCTATTACTTCCTGGGTGTCTACTCTATTGCAGATTTTGGTATCATCCGCAAACAAGCAAACCTTACCCGACAGCTCTTTTGCGATATCACTAATAAAGATGTTAAAAAGAATCGGACCAAGGACAGATACCTGGGGCACACCACTGGTAGCCACTTCCTCCTCAGAGTGAGCTCCATGTACCTGTACCCTTGGTTGCCTCCCACTCAACCAATTTCTAACCCAATCAGTAACTTTTAGAGTCCATCCCTAGTTTGCTCAGTTTGTTTATAAGTCATCTGTGCAGAATGGTGTCAAAGGCTATCTCCAGGAACAAGCAGGAATGTAGTCTTCACATATGGGTATCGTCGGTACCGACTGAGCCTGCGCAGGAACGCTCCCCAGCATCCAATAGGAACGCTTTTGGGAGCATCCCTCAGCACATGCGCGCTGCCTTCCCGCCTTTCCAACTGTCCCTCTTCAGTTCTTCGTTTTTCGCGGAGCCGACAGGACATACACCCTGTCACCGCAGAAAATTTATTCTTTAAACTTGCTTTTTTGTGGTGGCATCTGCCTCCGCATGACACCTACCGGTACCACCGGTTCTGTTTTCTTCTTTTCAAAAAAAAAAAATATATATATTTTTATTTATTTATTTATTTATTTAACTTCTCTTATATACCGCGCTATTACAATATCAGTGCGGTTTACAATAAACAAAACACATTACTATGCGGACGGGCCACAGAGCATTTACATTGAACAAGGGTTAAAACTTGGATTCAACTGGGGTAACACATCTACACATTATTTACAGTACAGTTTGTGCTTCCGGGTTGAGGCCCTATGTTATCCAGTATGGGCCAGCTTGAGTCGGCTATTCCCTTCTACACTGGGATGATCTGAATGTTTAGTGTGGTTGAGTGTGTGTTGGCTTCTATTGTTGGATTCAGGGTAGTGTCTCACAAATAGGAAATGCTTGAGGGCCTTCCTGAATTGGGATTGGCTAGTAATGGCACGCATGTCTGCGGGGATGGCATTCCAGGCCATGGATGCGTAGATCGAGAAAGCCCTGTTGGAGGTTGCCATTGTGCACGTGGTCGTTTCTTTAGGAATCGTCAGCGTGTTGATCGTTACTGATCGTCTGGTTTTATTTGGGTGTATATGATGGATCAGCTCTTTAATGGATGTGGGAGAGTGATTGTTTAGGGCTTTGAAGGTTGTAACTAAAATCTTGTATAGGAGTCTGGCTTGAATGGGCAGCCAGTGTAGATTCATCAGAATGTATATACTTCTGAACTGTTTCTCTTCAGAAACATTTTCTTTTTGGTGCTAGGCGCCATTTTGAGCATTAGGCCCCATTTTTCCTAAAAGATGGAAAAAACAGCTAGTGGTTTTAAAAAATGTACTAAGTGTGGCGGCACCATCTCCGTCACTGACACCCATGACTGGTGTCTAAAATGTTTAGGCCCTGACCATTCTCCATCTGAGTGTCTCTCTTGTATGGGATGACTAAAAGAGGAAGACAGAACTGAGCTGCAAAGCTCGGTACCCTCTTTTCTTCGGATACCAGGTCCATTGCATCGACGTCTTCAAGAGCATCGTCTTCCTCCCATGGATCTCAGGTAACTAAATATAAGAGCCGGTCCTCAAAGGGTAGCTCTCCTTCAAAGCATCGAGAGACCATTGGCATTGCCCTTGAGGAAACTACACCAGCAAAACAGCCCCGGCAGGAGGCTTCGGCCTCCAAAGCATCAACGGGGTTCAAGGATATTCTTGAGGCTTCGACTTCGGCAGAACTACTGGTGTCATGCTCAGGGGTTCTGGCCGCTTTTACCGGTACCAATACCCAGGCATCGGCAGCATTGATAGACCAGAGATTCCTTGCTATCGAACACAGTCTTGCAGCTCTCCTTACAGCTGCGGTACCGTTGACACCGGCAGTTCAACGGGCACCGGTACCGATGCTGGTACCAGCATCGGTCCAGATACCGGTACCAGCACCGATGGTACCGGCCTCGGTGGGACTTCTTCCCATGCCGACTTTTTATGGCATCGACAGATTGGTACCAGACCAACTCTGTACCGACTTCAATCGAGACCGTGCTTTGCATGAAAATCGGGATCAGAGATACTTCGAATCCTCCGATTCCGATGACTCTGATGATTCTGCTGGTACCAGAATGTTTCTCCCAGAAGACTCCTCTTCTCCCCAACGCAGAAGGTCTCCAGAAGACATGTCTTTTCAGGATTTTATTCGTGATGTGGCCCGAGGCCTTTCAATCACGGTAGCTCCTGAAAAAGAACCTAGAGCAAACCTAGAGCCCTAGAGCAAAGGAACCTAGAGCAAAGGAACCTAGAGCAAAGGAATTGGAAATTCTCCAATACCCTAAGGCTCCCAAGGAGGCAGCCACTCTGCCCATTCATGAAATTCTTCATGATTTGATGCTCAGAATGTGGGAGACACCTTTGACCACATCTCCTCATTCTAGGAGACTTGATACCATGTATTGAGTTCCACCATGTCCTGGTTTTCAAAAGACTCAGCTGCCACACCATTCAATGGTAGTGGAGTCAGCCATGTGTAGGATGAAAAGTGCAAAAAGACATGCAACCAATCCTCCAGGTCGTGAATGCAGGACTCTTGATGCTTTTGGTCGTCGAACATTTCAGGCTTCCATGCTTTTAGCTAGGATCAGCTCATATATTTTATATATGTTTATGTTCCTCAAAGAGGTCACAGGAAATTTGGAGTTTATGAGCCCCCTTCTCCCTGATGACAAATGACAAGACTTCCTTACTCTTGTCAAGCATGCTCAAGACGTCTCAAAGTTTGTAAATCGTGCAGCCTTTGACTGCTTTGACTGCATCAGCAGAACCTCTGCTATTGCCATTGGTGCACGTCGGATTGCCTGGCTTCAGGCATCAGACTTGGAGATTTGGGTACAGGATAAATTGGGAAACATCCCTTGCACAGGAGAAAACCTCTTTGGCAAGAATTGGCAGGAAAAGGCTAATGAGATAGATATTTATTATTTATATTTATTTATTTATTTCTCTTATATACCGCGCTCTTAATTCAGTGCGGTTTACATATGAACAAATATAAACACAATGGTACAAGCAGCATTGGTTTTTTACATAGAACAAGGTACATAAACTTGGTGAAAATCAGGGTAACTATAGACAAAAAACTATATACATGGCTACTATAATATCACTTTAGATAGATTGTCAAAATCTACAGCCACTCCAGCCAAAAATAAACCCTATAAAAAACCCTTTTTCAGCAAAAAGAGGAAGTTTTATCCGTCCTATACCCAGCAAGGGCAAGCTCAGGGTCAGGTTGCCCAGAAAGGTCAACAACAACAATCCAGACAAAAGAAGCCAAAGGGCCTTAGAGCTCAACCAGCTCCACATGCCCAGCCCCTTCAAGGGCTTTGATTCCTTCATAGAGAACTTAGCCTTCCTGCCTCTGAAAGGTCCAGAACCCCTAAACATTCCAGGCAGGTTGTGTCATTTTGCCAACAGATGGCACCAAATAACAGCAGAAACCAGAAAAGGAGCACCTACTTGCAGCAAACCAAGTGAACACACAGGGCAAGAGGTATTGTGGTCACTGCACTTTATTAATAAAAGACCGCCCCAACGTGTTTCGGCAACGCCTTCCTCAGGGGGCTGAGAACTGCAAACAAGCATAATAAAATGAACATACATATCCATATCAAGGACATAAATAGACCAATTATAAAAATAGATATAAATAAATGTAAATATAAATATCATATAAACAAATTTACATAAAATAAAGAACCAAAAAGAAGGACCAACAAAAATAAGGAAATTAAAAATAGAAACAAAACAGTATCATTTAAAAAGGTACTTGCTGTTAAACGTGTCTTTAAATTGATAGAAGCGCACAGGAAAATTATATAGCACTATGTATAAGCTAAAAAATATATATACATACAAATATAAATAAATAAATACAACAGCTTATAATACATATGCATAAAAACTCAAACAAATGGGAAACCCAAACCCAAAACATATGAAATAAACCAAGAAGCACAATATATAAAAAACACACTAACAATAAAAACAAAGCATAAAGATAAATATGTTAAATGTATAAAATAACAAACTAATATGAGAACCATACAAAATGTGATACAAAATAAACATAAAAAGTTAATGGGAAATGACCCCAAAGACTAATAAAACAAAAGGTATATTTGTTTAATCAAAATAAAGATAAAAAATAAAAGCACAATTTATTTTATTTATTTATTTATTTATTACATTCTCTTATATACCGCGCTATTCTGCATCAGTGCGGTTTACATTGAACAAACTGAAATTATATTGAACGGGGCATAACAACTTGGAGATAATTATTTTACAGGGAACATGGGCTATGGAGGGTTAAGTGGCTTGCCCAAGACCACAAGGAGCACCTGTGGGACTAGAAACCCCAGTCCTTCCGGCCCAAGGTTGCTGTCCTCTAGTGGGATTTGAACCCCCGTCCTTCCGGCCTGAAGTACCTTGCCCCAACCACAAATCAAACCAAAAGGTATTCAGAACACAAATGTGAATAATCACGTGAGGAACAATTTGATGTCTGCAACCCACTAGGGCTGACACATGAAGAAATGAACGCCAATTTTGGCGCATTTTTGAACCCATTAAAAAATAGAACAAGATTAAAATATAACCCACATTATGGCAAGTTAAAACTGTGTATCTTCAATAAATATTAGCTGCCACGGGAGAAAAGACGCCAACTTTGGCGCGATTTTAAAGCCATCAAAAAAAGTTGTAAAAAATCTTTAATAATGACCATTTAAAGTGTAGCTCACATTAAAACGAGTATAAATGTGTATGTACAAAAATATTATATGTGTAAAAAACAACGGAAAAACGAACCATATGCCTTGAAAGTAGAAAACCTTTTTTAAGGCACTGCAGCACAGATTTTAAAAAACGCCACTTTTGGCGCGATTTAAACCACCAACGAATAAAGTCCAAATTGGGACAAATATAAATTTGTAAAATATTAAAGACTGGGAGCAGACCAAATATCTTGAAACTTGGAGAAAATCTTTCTAAAAAATCAAGGGTATAAACAAAGGCTTTCCGAAGCACGTCGCTTTAAATCAACGCTGCAGCACAGATCAAAAACTGGAAAGAGAAAGGCAAGACATAACCAAATAAGCTTCCATTGAGGGAATAACTTACAGAATCGGAAGTACATAAAAACATAAAATATGTGGAGAGAGAAAGGCAAGACGTTACCAAATCAGCTTCCATTGAGGGAATAACCAAATAACAGCAGAAAATTGGACTCTGACCATTGTGGGAGAGGGGTACAAGCTTCATTTTAACAGTATGACCCTCCTACTTTCGTAAGACAGTTCAATTCCCAAACCTCTACAGACAATCTACTGGATCAAGAGGTCTCAACACTCCTTGCTCAAGGAGCAATAGAGGAGGTGCCCATTCTTCAACAGGGTACAGGGTTCTACTCCCCCTATTTTCTTATTCCAAAGAAAACAGGAGGACACAGACCCATTCTAGACCTCAGAGAATTGAACAAATATCTGTTCCGAGAAAAGTTCAAAATGATTTCTCTGGGAACTCTTCTGTCATACCTTCAAAGTCAGGATTGGCTTTGCTGTCTAGATCTAAAGGATGCATTTACTCACATTCTGATCCATCCAGATCACAGGAAATTCTTATGATTCCTTTTCAGGGGAAAACATTTCCAATACAGGGCTCTTCCCTTTGGTCTGGCTTCGGCACCAAGAGTATTCACTAAATGCATGGCAGTTGTAGCTGCATTTCTGCGAACCCTAGGGATATTCATCTTCCCTTACTTAGACGACTGGCTCATTCGAGCCCCTGCGGTTCCAGAAGCCAGCTCTGCACTGTTGCACACAATGCGAATCCTTCAATACTTGGGATTAGTCATAAACCTCCCAAAATCCCAACTTGCTCCGTCTCAGTCCCTGGAGTTCATAGGAGCTCGTTTAGATACCAGACAGTCAAGGGCTTTTCTCCCACAACACTGCTGTCTTCGCATAGTGCAGCTAGCTTCTCAAGCAGCGGTAAAGTCCTCCCTAACTGTTCGAGAACTACTACAACTATTGGGACATATGGTATCCACGGTTCATGTGGTTCCCTATGCTTGCCTTCATATGCGGGCAGACCAGTGGACCCTATCCACACAGTGGACACAGACCACAGGATATCTGTCGGACAAGAGATCAAACTCACGATGACTGATTTTGTCCCTCCAATGGTGGCAATCACTGGAAAATCTTCTAGTGGGGTCTCCTTTCCAGCAACCCCTATTCCAGGCCACCCTAACAGATGCATCACAGGTGGGATGGGGAGCACACCTTCATCATCTCTCTACCCAGGGTACCTGGACTCCACAGGAGGCTTGTCTTCACATAAACCTCCTTGAACTCAGAGCAATCTATCTAGCTCTTCGAGTATTCCATGCCCAGCTCAGCTACAAGACAGTCCTAGTCCAAATGGACAATCAAGTAGCTATGTTTTACATGACCAAGCAGGGGGGAACAGGCAACAAAGCTTTACAACTATGGGCCCTCGCCAGAGAGCATCAAATTCACCTTCTCGTGGTATATCTTCCAGGCATTCAAAACCTTTGGGCAGACAAACTCAGCCGAGTACTGCTGCCTCAGGAATGATCTCTCCACCTAGACCAGGTGCCAAGATATTTCAAATCTGGGGAACCCCAGACAGAGACCTATTTGCAAGTCCACTGAATGCCAAACTTCCCCAGTTCTGTTCCAGAATTCCGGCTCAAAATTGCCAGGCAAGGGACGCCTTCCTTCTTCACTGGGGTCATGACTTCCTCTATGCTTTCCCACCTTTCCCCTCATCCCCAAAACACTCTTCAAGCTTCAGAGAGACAGAGGTCATATGATCCTCATAGCGCCACGGTGGCCACGCCAAACGTGGTATCCCCTGCTTCTACATTTCTCTCAAGCTGCACCTCTGGAGTTAGGCTATGCTCCAGATCTCCTCTCCCAAGAGAACAGGATGCTATGGCACCCGAATCCCCAGTCCCTGCATCTCAGGGCCTGGTTGCTGAAAGCTTAGACCTTCAGGATCTCAACCTTTCCCAACAGGTAAAGGATATCCTTCAGGCTTTCAAGTGGAAACGTTTTACTATAAGGTGTTCACAGAAGGGGTTAAACCCCCTTATGATACCTTTGGAATCGATACTATAGTATCTACTTCATTTATCAAGTTCTGGTCTAAAGACCAATTCAGTAAGAGTCCATCTTAGTGCAATTGCAGCTTCCTATAAGCCTCTAAATGGACAACCAATTTCCTCTCATCCACTCAAATCAAGATTTATGAGAGGTCTTCTATTAACAAAGCCTCCCATCAGGCCACCACCGGTGGCATGGGATTTAAACCTAGTTCTTGGGCAGCTCATGAAACTGCCTTTTGAACCTTTAGCCACTACAACCCTAAAGCTTTTGTCCTGGAAGGTCATCTTCCTAATTGCAATCACCTCTGCACGTCGCATTAGTGAATTGCAAGCTTTAGTGGCTGATCCTCCTTATACTAGGTTTCACCATGATAAGGTTGTTCTCAGAACTTATCCACACTTTATGCCAAAGGGGTTTCGCCTTTTCATTTAAATCAATCAATTTATCTTACTATATTCTTTCCGGGGCCTCATGCCTCTAATGCAGAAAGGAACCTTCATACTTTGAATTGTTAAAGAGCCTTGGCTTTTTACCTACAAAGAACACAGCAACATAGAAAGTCTTCTCAACTTGTTATTGCTTTTGATTCTAGTAATTTGGGACTTCCAGTCTCCAAGAGAACTCTGTCCAAATGGATTGCACAATGCATATCCTTTGCTTATGAGAGTAAGAGTCTTCCTCTTCAAGGCCATGTCACAGCTCATAATGTGAGAGCCATGGCAGCCTCTGTGGCTAACCTTCACTCTGTTTCTATCAATGACATTTGTCGAGCAGCCAACTAGGCTTCGGTACACACCTTTACAGTCCACTACTGCCTAGATAAAGCCTCCCGTCGGGATGCCTTCTTTGGCCAAGCTGCTGTTCAAAATCTTTTTCAGACCTAATTCATCTCCTACCCACCAACCCTGGTGGGATGCCAGAGATCCATGGGAGGAAGCATGGCCCACCTTATTATAGGTGGCAGCTTCCTGGGGTTATCTCCCTGGCATCTTCAGCTGGGAAGTCCCCATATGTGAAGACTACATTCCTGCTTGTTCCTGGAGATAGCGTAGTTACTCACCTGTAACAGGTGATCTCCGGGAACAGCAGGAATTTAGTCTTCACCAACCCACCCACCTCACCTAGGAGTTGTCTTTCTATCTCTCTGTCTCTTTCCTCTCCCTCTACCCTTTCACTCAGCTACAAACTTAACTGAAGAGGGACAGTTGGAAAGGCGGGAAGGCAGCACGCATTTGCTTAGGGATGCTCCCAAAAGCGTTCCTATTGGACTCTGGGGAGCGTTCCCGGGCAGGCTCTGTCGGTACCGATGATACCCATATGTGAAGACTAAATTCCTGCTGTTCCCGGAGATTACCTGTTACAGGTGAGTAAACTATGCTTTACTGAAATGTAAATACACCACATCTAGGGCTCTCCCTTGGTCCAACTTCCTGGTCCCCAGTCAAAGAAATCAAGCAGACTTGTCTGACTAGACCTGCCTCTGGTCAGTCCATGCTGCTTCGGATCCTGCAATCTATTGGACTCCAGAAACATCACTATTCTCTCCTTTAGTAGCCTTTCCAATTATTTACTAACCACAGAGGTTAGACTAACTGACTTGTAGTTCTCAGTGTTATCCTTATGCCCGCTTTTGTGTAAAGAGATCACATGTGCATCCTTTGGCATCACACCTTACTCCAAAGAGGCATTGAAAAGGTCAGACATTGGAGCCATTAGAACATCCCCAAGTTCCCTCAGTATTCTTGGATGTATCCCATCTGGACCTCTGGCTTTGTCTACTTTTAGTTTAACTAGTTCCTCACAAACACAGTCTTTGAAAATCATTCTAGATCCACGTCACCTCTGTTCCTGTTTGTGGATGTTTTCTGAGGTCCTGCTCCTGGCCCTTCATCTTTGAACACAGAACAAATATTTGTTAAGCAATTCTGCTTTATCCTCATCAGTTTATGCATATTCCTCCCTTGCACCCTTGAGTCTGACAATACCATTTTTGCCCTTCCTCTTCTCACTAACATATCTGAAAAACGTCTTATCCCTTCATTTTATTGCATTGGCTATTTCTTCTTCTTTTTGTACCTTTGCTTTCCTGACTACTTTACTGGCTTATTTAAGTTTTTCCAGTAGATGCCTGTCTTCCTTTCTCTGTGATCTCTTGTATTTCATGAAGGCATCCCTCTTTTTCTTCACCTTTTCAGCTACTGCTTTTGAGAACCATAGCGGCCTCCTTATTCTTTTACATTTATTTACCTTTCTAACAAAAAGGTATATTGCCCTTAAAATAACCCCTTTCAATTTTGCCCACTGTTTTTCTGCATCCCTCAGCTGTTCCCATCCTGCTAATGACTCTTTGAAGTATTGTCCCATCTTGGCAAAATATGTTTTTCGAAAGTCTTAACAGGCGATGCAGAAAACTGGCGCTAGACATAAGCTGAAGAAGACTTTAACGTGGCCCAACAACGCATATTTTTTAATGCCAGATGCAGCAAAGAAAGGGCATGCAAATGACCCCCACGTTAACAGCACACATGCAAATGAGCCATCCAGCGTTAAACTGGGAGAGAAAGCCAAACATGTACAAGAAGTCTGCGCTGGTTTGGTTGTTCTCCAGACATCGCATGGCTAATTTGCATAGCAGCCCTGACAGTATTTTGAAGGCAATGGGGGACGAACTCGGCACTGGGAAAAGCCCTGATGCCATTAAAATACTGTAGGGGGCCGTGCCTGAAAATAAAATGATCACTGGTGGTCTAGTGGCCCCTTCCCCCCCTCCCCCCACTCATTCAATAAAAAAAGAGCCTGGTAGTCTATCAGCCTTTTTTCCACCCTCCATTAAATAAAAAAAGAACCTGGTGGTCTAGTGGTCCCTTTCCCCCCACCCCCCCATTAAATTTAAAAAACACCTGGTGGTCTACTGGTCCCCAAATTCTCCTTAAGTGGGAGCGCTGCCTTATGCGCACTCGCTCTGTCTGTCATCTTGTAAAATGGTGGTGTCTGGCCCTGTGCAGTGCATCCTGGGATGCACCGGGTGAGGTCAGACTACCATATAAGGTAGATTATGCCTTTGTGGCCACTGTTCATCTCTTATCAGCCTTTTAGCACCGACAAGATTACCTCTACAGCTGCAGTTTTTCTCTGGCAGTGGCATCGCAGCTATGAGTATATTGCCACCAGTCCTAAGAGCTGCTCCACTTCAAAGCAAAGCTAAAGAAAGGGATTTTTCTGATCTACTTCTTACTGCATACCTTGAGCAGTTCCTCCTCCAGCAGTGGCAGTACAATTCTGAGCATATGACCCTTCATCGGGTACAGGCCCATTTTGGACCTCAGAAACCTCAAGTTTCTAGTCCACGAAAAGTTCAAGAATTTTTCTAGGGACTCTCTTTCCCTATCTCCAGAGTCAAAACTGGCTCTGTTGTCTAGATCTAAAAGAAGCATACACACACATCCTCATCCATCCAGGAGACAGGAGGTATCTATGCTTCATCTTTCAGGGAAAACATAATCAATACATAGTCCTCCCTTTTTGGACTCGCCTCTGCCCCAAGAATCTTCACAAAGTGCATGGTGGTCATGGCTGCATATCCAAGAACTCTGGGGATATTCGTCTTTCCCTACTTAGACGACTGGCTAATAAAGGCAGACACCTCCCAAGAGGTGTTGCTGTCCTTGCATCATACCATAGCAGTACTACAGCACTTAGGATTTGTTATTTACTTCCCAAAATCCCATCTCACTCCAATTCAAAGACTAGAGTGCATCGGAGCCGTGCTAGACACCCAACAATCCAGGGAATTTCTGCTCCACTTCGTTGAACTTCAAGAAATGGAAAAAAGAGCCAAATGATGAAACCTGGAAACAGCACAAGCACTGGCAAGTCAAATGCAAGGCCATTGATAAGGCAGGCAAAGAGAGAATTTGAGAAGAAGCTTGCTGCGGAAGCAAAAACGCGAAATAAAGACCTTTTCAAGTACATTCGTAGCAAAAAACCCGTGAGAGAGTCAGTTGGTCCATTAGATGATAAAGGGGTTAAAGGAGCACTAAGAGGCGACAAGGCGATAGCGGAGAGACTGAATGAATTCTTTGCTTCGGTCTTTACTGAGGAAAATGTAGGGATGTTACCCACGACTGAAGTGGTATTTAAAGGTGTGGAAGAATTGAAGGAAATATCGATACATCGGGAAGATGTCTTACAACTATTAGATAAACTGAAGAGTAGCAAATCACCTGGGCCGGATGGTATACATCCAAGGGTGTTGAAAGAACTGAAATTTGAGATTGCAGACCTGCTATCAGTAATCTGTGAACTATCATTAAAATCATCTCTAATACCTGAAGATTGGAGGATCGCCAATGTAACACCAATTTTTAAAAAGGGTTCGAGGGGTGATCCGGGAAACTACAGACCGGTGAGCCTGACATCAGTACCGGGAAAAATGGTAGAAACCATTATAAAGAATAAAATTACTCAGCATGTAGATAGTCATGACCTAATGGGAGACAGCCAACATGGCTTTAGACAAGGAAGATCTTGTCTTACTAATCTGTTATGTTTTTTTGAAGGAGTGAATAAACAGGTGGACAAAGGTGAGTCGGTTGATATTGTGTATCTGGACTTTCAGAAAGCCTTTGACAAGGTCCCTCATGAGAGACTTTTGGCAAAACTAAAGAGTCATGGGATAGGAGGCAGTGTACTACTGTGGATCAGGAACTGGTTAAAAGATAGAAAGCAGAGGGTAGGGCTAAATGGCCAATTTTCCCAATGGAGAAAGGTGAATAGTGGTGTACCCCAGGGATCTGTGCTGGGTCCGCTGCTTTTTGACATATTCATAAATGACCTGGAAAGTGGAATAACGAGTGAGGTTATCAAATTTGCTGATGACACAAAACTATTTAAAGTTGTTAAAACCCAGGAGGATTGTGGAAAATTGCAAGAGGATCTTGATAAATTGGAAGACTGGGCATCAAAATGGCAGATGAAATTTAATGTGGAGAAGTGCAAGGTTATGCACCTAGGGAAGAACAACCCAAACTATGGTTACACGATGCAAGGTTCCACATTAGGAACCACCACCCAGGAAAAAGATTTAGGCGTCCTTGTGGATACCATGTTAAAACCCTCGGCCCAGTGTGCAGCGGCGGCCAAGAGAGCAAATAGAATGCTAGGTATGATAAGGAAAGGAATGGAAAATAAAACAAAAGATATTATAATGCCTCTATATCGTTCCATGGTGAGACCGCACCTTGAATATTGTGTGCAATTCTGGTCGCCGTATCTTAAAAAGGATATAGCGATTTTAGAAAAGGTTCAGAGAAGAGCCACCAAAATGGTAAAGGGGATGGAAGGCTACTCCTATGAAGAAAGGCTAAAAAGGTTGGGGCTCTTTAACCTGGAAAAGAGACGGCTGAGGGGAGATATGATAGAAGTCTATAAATTAATGAACGGAGTGGAACGGGTAAACGTAGATCGATTGTTTACCTTATCAGAATATAGAAAGACTAGGGGACATGCAATGAAGCTACAGGGTAAACTATTTAAGACTAATAAAAGAAAATATTTTTTCACTCAACGTGTAATCAAACTCTGGAATTTGTTACCGGAGGATGTAGTAAAGGCTGTTAGTGTAGCTGGGTTTAAAAAAGGTTTGGACAAGTTCCTGGAGGAAAGGTCCATAAACCATTATTAAGAAGGGACCCAGGATATCAATGCTTGAACCAATACAAGCATTGTGGAACCTGTGTCCCTTGGGGAAACTGCTAGGTACGTATGACCTAGATTGGCCACTGTTGGAAACAGAATACTGGGCTTGATGGACCTTGGTCTGACCCAGTATGGCATATCTTATGTTCTTATGTTCTTATGTTATGTCTAGTAGAACTTGCGTCCCTTCTTCCTTTTAAGAGACCATCTAGCAGCTCAAGAAATGCTGCAGTTCCTTGGGCACATGGCCTCTACTGTAAATGTCGTTCCACATGCCCGACTACATATGCGGATAGCCCAGTGGACTCTGGCCTCCCAGTGGAAGCAGGCCTCAGGCCATCTCGGGGACAGGATCCAAATCACTGCCCATCTAATCACATCCCTTCAGTGGTGGTGCTCTCCAGAAAATCTCGTAGGGTCACCTTTTCAGATACCTCCATGTCAATGACAGATGCCTCCAAACTGGGTTGGGGAGCCCATCTGGGCAACCTGACTACAAAAGGACTCTGGACAGTGCAGAAGTCAAAACTTCAGATCAGTCTTCTGAAAATTCAGGCTATCTTCAGTGCCCTCCGGGTGTTCCAACACCACCTCACAGCGCAACAGGTCCTCATCAGGACAGACAATCAGGTTGTCATGCTCTATGTGAACAAGCAGGGGGGAACAGGCTCTTGGGCACTCTGCGAGGAGGCGATACACCTCTGGTCCTTTGCCATTGCGCATCAGATACACCTCCAAGTGGTGTACCTACCAGGAGAATCCAGTGTCTTAGCAGAAAGACTGAGTCGCATCCTTCTTCCCCATGATGTGTCCTATATCTTCCAGACCTGGAGAACTCCAGACATAGACCTGTTCGCGACTCCGCAGAATGCCAAGCTTTCTCGTTTCTGCACAAGGATTCAGACATCCACCAACCAACAGGTGGATGCCTTCCAAATGCACTGGGGGTCAGGGTCTGCTTTATGCGTTCCCTCCCATACCCCTTATTCCCGAGATGCTTTTCAAACTTCAGTCCAACAGGGGCTCCATGATTCTCATAGCCCCTTACTGGCTGCTACAACCGTGGTGTCCACTGCTACTATGTCTGACTCAGACTCATCCTCTCCGATTGGGATAGGCGCCAGATCTCCTCTCCCAGGACAATGGCTTACTACTCCATCCCAATCCACAGTTTCTCCGACTCACAGCTTGGCTGCTGAGAGCATAGCTTTATAGGGCTTTGACCTTACTCAAGAGGTTAAAGAGATCTTAGCTTCTAGAAATACCTCCACCAGATGTTCAAATGCTTTTAAGTGGCGTGGATTTTCAGTTTGGTGTTCCCAGAAGGATCTCAATCCTTTTATGCTCCAGTGGAGTTACTCCTTCAGTATCTCCTCCCTGTCCTCAACAGGTCTAAAGACAAATTCAGTGATCCACCTTAATGCCATTGCAGCCTTTCATCATTTGCTTGGATATACAGCCCATCTCCTCACAACCGCTAGTGGCACGCTTCATGAGAGGCCTCCAGCTGTCGAAACCTCCCATTAAGCCACCTCCAGTAGCTTGGGACCTCAGTGTTGTTCTAGCACAGCTCCTCAAGTCACCCTTTGAACCATTAGCCACGACTTCACTAAAATTCCTCTCATGGAAGGTGATCTTCCTAATTTCCTTCACTTCAGCTAGATGCATTAGTGAGCTTCAGGCTTTGGTTGTGGATCCTCCTATACCCGCTTCCAACATGACAAAATAGTCCTTTGGACTCGCCCACACTTTATGCAAAGGTGGTATCTTCCTTCCATTTAAACCAGTCAATTTACCTTCCTGTTTTCTTTCCTAAGCCGCATACATCTAGAGCGGAAGCAGCTCTGCACACTTTAGACTTGCAAGCGTGCATTGACTTTTTACCTCCAAAAGACTCGGGGTCATCATAAAGCTTCGCAGTTGTTTATCGCTTTTGACCCCAGTCATCTGGGATTATCTGTTTCTAAGTGTACACTCTCCAGATGGATAGCAGACTGCATTTCATTTGCCTATGACAAAGCAGGACTCTCCCGGGAAGGGCATGTCAATGCTTAGTGTTCACACCATGGCCACGTCGATGGCAAACATACGCTCAGAAGCCATCAAGGAAATTTGTAGAGCAGCAACTTGGTCTTCTGTCCATACCTTTGCTGCCCATTATTGTCTGGACAAGGCCTCCCATTGGGATGTCATGTTTGGTCAGGCAGTACTCCAGCACCTCTTTCAGACTTAGATGCAACTCCTACCCTCTGTCCCGGACTTTGAAGATACCAGAGAGCCATGTGGAATCCATGAACATATCATATGCCAACTCAGAGGTGAACCTCAACCGGTTCTAAGGTCACTTAATCTGGGAACTAGGGAGTCCCATAAGTGAAGATTACATTCCTGCTTGTTCTTGGAGATAGCGTAGTTACTCACTTGTAGCAGATGATCTCCGGGAACAGCAGGAATTTAGTCTTCACAGCCAGCCCTCCTCCCCTAGGAGTTATAGGGTTTCATTTACTCTTTCCTGAGCTAGAAACTCAACTGAAGAGAGGGAGTTGGGAAGGCAGCCCCGCAGGTATAGTGGAGTGCTCCCAAATGCTTTCCTATTGGACCCTGGGGAGCATTCCCGCACGGGCTCTGTCGGTACCAATGTCACCCATATGTGAAGACTAAATTCCTGCTGTTCCCAGAGATCACCTGCTATAAGTGAATATTATGATTTGCTTCTTCAATTGCATACGTGCAGTGGATCCCCTCTGATAGTAGCACCCAGTCTGGAAATGCTAGTCTCTTTCACAAATAAAAGAAACCAGTTTTGTCAGCCAAATGCCCAGAGCAGTTTTCCTCTGGTAAGGGCAATATGCTAATGACCATACTGTCTACAACTCTTCGTCTGCTGGGCTTCTTCATTAATGACAAATTAGCTAAAACCTGTCATTTTTTTCTCTACAACATTAACAAAATTTGTCCCTTCCTCTCTGAACATACTACTAAGGCTCTTGTTCACTCTTTGGTCACCTCCTGTCTCGGCTATTGCAACCTCCTCCTTGCTGGTCTCCTTCAGTGTTCTTTCTCTCCTCTTCGATCTATCCAGAACGCTGTTGCACAGCTAATCTTCCACTAGCCCTGATACATTCATATAGCCACTCTTCTAAAATCACTTCACAGGCTCCCCTTCCATTTCTGTATTCAATTAAAACTACTTCAAACATATAAATGCATTCACTCTACTGCCCCTCATTACCTTTCTTCTCTTCTCTCTTCCTGCGCCCTTCCTCATGAACTTCGCTCCTCCTCTGGCTTTCTTTTTTCTATGCCCTTTTCTTCTTCTGCAAATTCCAGACTTCGATCTTTTCACTTTGCTGCTGCTTATGCATGGAACAAACTTCCTTTATCTTTACGTCAAGCCTCTTCTCTCCCCCTCTTCAAATCCATGCTAAAGGCTTACCTCTTTGAGGCCGTATTTGGATCCTAATCCCAATCCCTTGTTCTCCTTGTCTCTTTCCCTATTTGAACCTCCTTGTTTTGTTGGTCTTGATTAGATTGTAAGCTCTGTGAGCAGGGACTGTTTTCTTTATATGTTTGTACAGTACTGTGTATGTTTTGTAGCACTATATAAATGATTAATAGTAGCATAGTAATGAAAAATTATATATATATTCTAGTGCATGCCAGGTGCACTGTTTCTCTGGTACCAACAATATGTTGAGGAACGCTTGGTCCTGATCTGGGGGCTGCAGCTCTGTCTCACTGGAGAGATACGGTTCTATTGTCTACTTCTTCAGTATGCACCCAGAGCACACAGTTGCAGGTAGGGGACCACTACTTCTCCGTACTCCTCCGTACCTTGTACGCACCATGGTGCAAGAGGCTCAAACACCTGACATATCCTAAGGCAGTGCTTTTCAACCATTTTAATTCTTTGGCATGTTTTTTGAGTTTGTTAAATCCTTCTGGCACACCAAACCCAATTTTTTATGACCTTCACTCCCAGTCCTTTCCACTAGCAGAAGAGGAGTGTCATTTGGGGGGGGGGGGGCAATTACTCTAAATGGGTTAGTTTTACACATACTATGACAGCACTAAACCTCACTCCTAAGCCCCAGGCTATGTTGAGCATGATCTTGGAATCTCACATTTACTGCTAACACTCGCTGTAGTACTTGCGTTATGCCAAAAGAAGCTTTATCCTGGAGTTCATAACATGTAACGCATGTAGGCAACTTGTCAAGGTGTGTTTGGAAATTCCTCTTAGTCAAGCCTGTGGCTTATAATACAATGGGAAATATTTCTGTATTTTTCTGCCACGTTTTCTTGGTCTCTGACTGCATTTCTTGGTAGTTCAGAATTTTCTCCCTCTCCACATGATTCACAGAATAATCACTTGGAACAAACACCTATATTATCAATGCTATTCTGATCTTTTTTCCTTTACCACTATGCTGCATTGCCTTGCATCCAGCTCCTGTGTGGGTCTCAATTTGATGTATGAATGTGTGAGGTTATGTACTTGGACATTAGTTTGAAGCTGGCAAAAGATACACAGGGGTAAGCTGTAGTCTCCTACTAGTGGAAAAGAAGAAAGGGAGTTAAGGCCACCAGATTTCTTGTGGGTAAATCTGGAGCACTTGTTCTCTGTAGTGCTAATATGAAGCAGTTGAATTTGGTGGGAGTATGGGGGAGTCCAGTGGACTGTCTGCATGGAAAATTGCAATAACCTACTCTTAAAATATGCATTAAAACACATTCTTTTAAGTTTTGCTACCACAACATATTTTTGGGCACGATACAGTACTAGCCTCAAGGCAGGCAGCTATGAACTGCGTGCAAGAGAATTATGTACCAGAAAAAAGAAATCAACCATACAACATCTCTTCCCAACATGTTAATTCCATTTAGGAGCAGGGCTGGCCTGTCCATTAGGTGAGCTAGGTGGCTACCTAGGGCAGCGGACCCAGGTGGGCAGCAGTGACTGCGGCACCTATGACTAGATGTGCCGCCCCGCCCAGCTCAGCTGCTGCCAATTCCATTGGGGGAGGATGGGAGCGGCAGTAGCAGTATTTCAAAAAGTAGTGGGTTTTTGCTGCTATGGGGAAGAAAGCAGTGGCAAAAAGCTTCCATCTTTTGAAATATTGCTGTTATTCTCCCCTCTCCTACAAGACAGCATCAACGGCGGTGGCTGAAGTGGGGGGGGGGGGAGGAGGGCGTGACCGGGGTTTCTGGCTAGGGTGACAGAAACCCTTGGGCTGGCCTTGTGTAGGAGATATGCTCAAGTCATATTTTAGCAGAGTTCCAAAACATCCATTGTATTCAAGGAAGACATACAGCTACTGGATTGCTATCTTACACATTCTAATCATTAAACTGAAAATAAAATGTTTTTTCTATCTCTGTGACAGAAGAGAAAGAGGTTGCAGCAGCGAGATAAGGGGTTCTCTTTTACTATGCAGAGTCTGCTTCATTCACCCCTCCCTCCCTTTATTCCATGATTGATAGGAGGAGAGGGGCAGGTTAGGGAGCAAAGCAGCTCCTTGCTCTATCTATTCCAGGCTCACCTCTACCCCTCCTGTTCTCTACATTCTGTCTCCGCGGGGAGAAGCGGCAGTCAAAAGCAAAATCTCTGGAGCTAGACCCTTATGCATCCATGCCCCTACTTGATACTACCAAGGCACACTGGTTAAGAAGCACTCCTCTGAGGCATCAGGGTTCCCTTTTCCCCTTTTTGGACTCTCAAGTAGTGGCCAGTCCCCTCCCATTCCTCTACTAAGCAGCAGTAAGTTTTTTTTCTACTTCTTAGGGGCAGTAGAAGTCTAAGTCAGGAAATCTTCTAAGAACCAAGGCTCAGCAAACCATTAGCGTGGATCTTGGGCAAATTGCACAAATAAGTTGTGTCCCTTATGTATAATCAGATTGTGCCTACGGTGTCCTTGTTACATCTCAGGAAAAGGGAACTAATACTAATAATCAGAATAATAAATAAAAGTAATAGGGAATAGAGGGGTTTTTTTTCATTTCACTACTTCTATGCTTTGAGTGCTTCATATTGTAAAATAGCATGATGGTTGCATCACTGTGTGCACTAGAAAAGCCACCACTGTTTATGCAAAGAAAGTGCGGCACATACTTCATTGGCGGGAACCTCTGAACATCCATCTTCTCAGCCTGCCCTAACGCATGGTAACTAGTGCTAAATATTTCAATGCCAGGCTAAAATGATCTGTTTCATAAACCTTCCGTTTACAAGACTCTGGACCATTGGAGGCAAACCATTACCTGCTAGGGCACCTATTTTCACTTTGACCATATCTTTGAGGCACCAATGCTGCACTGCCTCCATGACACCACCACGCGACATCACAAAATGGCCTTCTATTAGTGCCAAATCCAAAATACAAATCCAGCCCTGTACTATGCTTAACTCAAATATTAATAACCAATATTAATCTTATTACAAAAATTTCTTTTATCAGGCAAAAATGACCTCAGGATGGCTAATATCCCTCATCCAGTGATGAACCACTTTAGGGAAATAGCAGACGCTTCACATCACTGGTCAAATAGCCTATACCATCCAACCAAATAGATATAACCAATTATACAAAACTTAATAAACCCCAAACAATTCACTTAAGAAACATATCTAGTAATCATCGCAAACATTCACCTCATACATACCACACACCCATTAAAAGCGTCTAACTTTAATGAACATAGCAGTATATCTGGAGTCGTCAGTTCAGTCCCAAAGCTGTAAAAACATAATACAAAATTACCTCCAAGTAAATATAAGTGCACAAAAAAGAGCACACTGTACTTATCTGAAGTAAACAGCATAAACAGCACAGTGTCTCAACGGGACCGTATCCAACGGCTCTTCAGCACACTGCCAGAAGCCAGCTACAAGGAACCGGCCAGAACTGAGGAAACACACTTCTTATGAAGGCTCTAAACTTGCCAGCATGGAGGGTTAAAGTTTTAAGTTTAGAGCATGGGACAAACACAGAGGATTTCTAAAGGAAAAACGGGGACTGTTGTAGTTGATATGGAAGGACAGACTTGATAGGCCATGTGGTCTTTTTCTGTAATCATTTTTCTATGTTTCTATGTAGATAGTCATGGCTTAATGAGAGACAGCCAACATGGCTTTAGCCAAGGAAGGTCTTGTCTTACTAATCTGTTTTTTTTGAATGTGTGAATAAACAGACAAAGGTGAGTCAGTTGATATAGTGTATCTGGATTTTCAGAAAGCCTTTGACAAGGTCCTTCATGAGACTTCTGGCGAAATTTAAAAGTCATGGGATAGGAGGCAGTGTACTATTGTGGTTCAGGAACTGGTTAAAAGATAGAAAGCAGAGGGTAGGGCTAAATGGCCAATTTTCCCAATGGAGAAAGGTGAATAGTGGAGTACCCAAGGGATCTGTGTGGGTCCGCTGCTTTTTAACATATTTGTGAATGACCTGGAAATGGGAATAACAAGTGAAGTTATCAAATTTGCAGAGAACACAAAATTATTCAAAGTTGTTAAAACCCATGAGGATTGTGAAAAATTGCAAGAGGACTTTGATAAATTGGAAGACTGGGCATCGAAATGGCAGATGAAATTTAATGTGGACAAGTGCAAAGTTATGCACCTAGGAAAGAACAACCAAAATTATGGTTACACGATGCAAGATTCCACATTAGGAACCACCACCCAGGAAAAAGATTTAGGCATTATCGTGGATAACATGTTAAAACCCCTCGCCCAGTGTGCAGCGGCGGCCAAGAGAGCAAATAGAATTCTAGGTATCCAAAGGGAAGGCATGGAGAATAGAACAAAGGATATTATAATGCCTCTGTATCGTTCCATGGTGCAACCGCACCTTGAATATCGTGTGCAATTCTGGTCGCCGTATCTTAAAAAGGATATAGCATCATTAGAAAAGGTACAGAGGAGAGCCACCAAAATGGTAAAGGGGATGGAAGGATACCTCTATGAGGAGAGGCTAAAAAGGTTAGGGCTCTTCAACCTGGAAAAGAGATGGCTGAGGGGTGATATGATAGAGGTCTATAAATTAATGAATGGAGTGGAATGGGTAAAAGTAGATCGATTGTTTACACCATCAAAATATAGAAAGACTAGGGGACATGCAAGGAAGCTACAGGGTAACCTGTTTAAGACTAATAAGAGAAAATATTTTTTCGTTCAACGTGTAATCAAACTCTGGAATTCATTATCAGATGATGTAGTAAAAGCTGTTAATGTAGCCAAGTTTAAAAAAAGGTTTGGACAAGTTCCTGGAGAAAGGTCCATAAACCATTATTAAAGGGGACCCAGGATATCCACTGCTTGCCCCAATACAAGCATTGTGGAAACTGTGTCTTTTGGGGAATCTGCTAGGTTCTTGTGACCTAGATTGACCACTGTAGGAAACAGAATATTGGACTTGATGGACCTTGGTCTGACCCAGTATGGCATATCTTATGTTCTTAAACATTCAATATAACTAAAATTGATGACATGAAAACTATTCTTCAAAACATTTCATAAAACAGTCTCAATAGGAACGACAGTGAGTGCAACACATTGCTCTGTTACTGGATATTATTAATTCACTTTCCATAATTTCAGAAAAAAAACTAATTTGAATCTGCTGCATAAGAAAAATCACAGTAGTGAAATAATTACCTAAACTAAGGATTAATGAACCCCCCCCCCCCCCAAAAAAGTCCAAGAATCACAGCACACAACATATCTCTATTTTTCAATTAAACTGAGATCAGGAAAGATTTCAAAACAAAATGCACCTCTTATTTGAAAACCAAAATGCATAACTCAGATTCAGAAAAAAAATGAAATTACCTTAAGACCCAAGAGTGAAACAAACAAAATAAATCTGCGTAGTCTTTACATTGACAATGATAAGAAAACAGATGTTTCAAATATCAATTTGCAAGTCTGGCAAAAAACGTCTCTGACTTACTAAAGAAGAAAATCAGCATATGAAAACGCAACAATTAAGCCAGGCTGTTTAAAACTTTTTCAACCAGAAAACGTTATCTTTTCAAAACACAACATCAGAAAAGCAAACAAACAAATCATTATACATTTTTCTCTTCTAATACAAACAACTTATATTTTTCTTCAATTTTTCATATGAACTATTGCCTCACACCATGTAGTATGGCTGATCCACTTGGGATTAGTGTGCAGCCTCCCTAAATCGTTGACTGCCATTTCATAGTTCATACATCGAAGCTCCTCTGAAAAACTTTGTCCTCAGGGAAAATACTAATGCTTTATTACCACTTGTCATTGAATCCCATCGTGCTTCAGGGTTTTGTTTAACATCTCTCTGTTTAGCGCACATATTGTAAGACGGACTGCCTCTCTTAAATGCTAACTAAAGCCCATGTCTCAGAATGAGTTTGTCTGTATTTAATACTCACAATTCTCCTTCCTCTCTGCCTTGCCTTGAGGAAGGAAGATCTAAGTCACAGCACCAAGTAAAAGAATCTCACCAAGTAGCAAAAATTAACCTCTGCTCTTTGGCTCCAATTCTCTAAATTCAATTGCAAATAGAGTAAGCAATCAAATAAAACAAAACACACAGACTTATATCAGTAACAGTATTACTTAAGCTTAAACAGAGGAATTTGGGCCTGCAAATTTGTGCATTTCTCCCATAATTTCTACTCCATCTAGACCAGTACTTCTTTTATTAGGAAAAAACCCTACTACATGGTACAAATTTGTCTTATCTCTGTACGTCATGCTCTGCACTAATTTTTGTTTGTTATAAGTCAAATTAAACACTTCAGGCCCGATATTGGAAAGGCACTTACACTGTTTACAGGCCAGTAAATCTTGTAAATGCCTTAAATGGGAATATTCAACGGCACCTACATGGTAGTGCCGTTGAATATCTCAGTCTATGTCCCTTACGTGCCCTGATGCTATCCGGTTAGCATTGGGGTGTGTTGGGGCGTTCCTGGGTGGAGCAGAGGCAGAGATGGCCGCTAACTGGGTAGCGGTGATACTGCGCTACTCCCCGGTTAGCAATCCATGGCTAAGGCCTAGTTTTACCTGCGGATGCTAACCAGGTAGCGGTGCAATATCGCCGCTACCTGGTTAGGCCCTGCAGCAGTGTCTGCTTTGTGCTGAACACGGATATTCAATGCTGTCGCCACGGTATTGAATATCCGGGATTAGGGGTCAGCGGGCAGGGCTGTGGGCTGTAGTGGCACATAGCCTGCCCTGTTGAATTTTGGGCCCTATATGTTTTAGGTCAAACTGCTTCTGCAAAATATGATTTTGGCTTCTATACACATGTCTCTGTCCAGGCTACTAGTGAATTCCAAGCTGCCAGGCTTCAGGCAGTTCTCATTATCCATATTAACTCTTTCAGAGGGCCCTGGTACCCCACTTCAGGTCCCTGTCAACAGTAAGAATGCAAGAGCAAATTGATAGCAGGGGGGTCAGAGTGCAAATGGGAAGTGAAAAAAGCACAGAGTCTGGGAAGGGGAACATAGAGTTGGGGGATAGCGGGAGAGGATGAGAAGGTCAGCAGCCACCAACACTCTACTTCTCCCGAAAGCACTTACCAAATGCTCCAAATCCACGCGTAACCGTGCCTTTGCACTCTATGCACCTTCCTGCTAGAATGCCCTGCCTCCTGACATCCATGCCATCAACAACCTCCCCCAGTTTCGAAAAGCACTGAAGCACCATCTGTTTCTTCAGTACTTTATCAATTCAGACGACTCCACAAAACCATCCATACCACTTGCCCAAACCAGCACCCCCAGAGCACCCACCTCACACCCCACTCAGATCAACTAGCCTAACCCTACTTCGTAGCCATCCCTTCAATATATGACATGAACCTATGTAACGATGATATGCTCTTACTTTGCGACATACAATTAGAATGTATCTAGTCATATGTTACCTAATTCTGATATCTGACAATAACCTATATATTGATGCGTTGTCCCCACTACGCGACTCGCACCTAGATTGTACATAAGAACATAAGATATGCCATACTGGGTCAGACCAAGGTCCATCAAGCCTAGTATCCTGTTTCCAACAGTGGCCAATCTAGGTCATACATACCTAGCAGTATGCCCAAGAGAGACAGGTTCCACAATGCTTGTATTGGGTCAAGCATTGATATCCTGGGTCCCTTTTTAATAATGGTTTATGGACCTTTCTTCCAGGAACTTGTCCAAACCTTTTTTAAACCCAGCTACACTAACAGCCCTTACTACATCCTCCAGTAACAAATTCCAGAGTTTGATTACACGTTGAGTTAAAAAATATTTTCTCTTATTTGTCTTAAATAGTTTACCCTGTAGCTTCATTACATGTCCCCTAGTCTTTCTATATTCTGATAGCGTGAACAATCGATCTACGTTTACCCGTTCCTCTCCATTCATTAATTTATAGACCTCTATCATATCTCCCCTCAGCCATCTCTTTTCTAGGTTGAAGAGCCCTAACCTTTGTAGCCTCTCTTCATAGGAGTATCTGTCCTTCCATCCCCTTTACCGTTTTGATGGCTCTTCTCTGTACCTTTTCTAATAACACTATATCCTTTTTAAGATACGGCGAACAGAATTGCACACAATATTCAAGGTACGGTCGTACCATGGAACGATACAGAGGCATTATAATATCCTTTGTTTTATTTTCCATTCCTCTCCTTATGATGCCTAGCATTCTGTTTGCTTTCTTGGCCACCGCTGCACACCAAAATGTATATAATCATGTTGTTGCTTAACCTGTAAATAATGTATAGTATATACATTATTTACATGTAAATAATGTATATAATATAATGTTGCTTAACCGGTATAAAATGTATATAATCATGTTGGTGCTTAACCTGTTAATAATGCCGGCTGCAATTGCGATCTTGGCCGACAATTGTATATAGTTCACATGTTATCCCTGTTAAATGCCCCGTTTATTGTAAGCTCATTGTAGACCTCCTACACTGAGTGATTTTGTTACTTGTGAACCGCACTGATGACAAATAGCGCGGTATAGAAAAAACATTAAATAAATAAATAAATACTGGACACGGGGATAGAAAACTATGGAGACAGATACTGAACACAGGAGGGGCATAGGGAGATGGAGAGGAAATGAAGTTGGAGAGAAAATGTTGGACTCAGAAGTTTCACAGGAAGATGCTGGACATGGGGTGGCATTGGAAGGTGCAGGGGAAATGCTGGAGGGGCATAGGGAGGCGGGAGATTCTGGATGCAGGATGGAATAAGGCGGAGGAGACATGCTATAGATGTGAGGGCTAAGGAGATCAAGGAGGAGATAATGGACATGGGGAGTGGGCACAGGAAGAAGCAAGGAGTGGAGATTTTTGAGATGAAGTGGGGATGCTGGGCATGGGGGGGAAGGGAGACTATGGGAAGATGCTGGACATTGTGGGTGGAACAGAGGGAAACGAGAGATGCAGGGCACTAGGTTAATAGGGAGAGAGGGGGAGAATATTGACATGGGGATAAGTAGGGTGAGAAAGAAACAGAAATGCTGGGCATGGGAGTAATAGGGAGGGGATGGTATGGAGATGGGGAAGATGCCGGACAAATGAGGATAGGAAGGGGAAGTGGGACACGGAAGGATAGAGAGAGAGTGGAGATGCTGGATGGAGGGAAAGAGAGAGGTGGAGAGGGAGACACTGGATGGGAGGGGGGAGGGAGAGTGAGTGAAACGATGGGGAATAATGGACCAAGGAAGAAGAGGTGGGGAATGGGAGGATTGGAGTGAGGGTTGAAAAGTAGTAGGCAGATGTAGTAAAAAAAAGGGTGATTGAAGACTGGATATTAAGGAGGAGTAGTGAAATCTGAATGGACAGAGAGAGAAAAATAAATGGAAGAAAACTGAAAGGAAAGGATTGGATCAATATCCAAGATGGAAAGAAGTGAAGAAAATAAAAGGAGACACAAGAAATGGTAGATGGACTAGAGATTGTAGAAAGAGAGTTAAGAGAAGACAGAGGAAAACAGAAACCAGAGATTGGGACCAGCATGATCAGAGAAAAAAATGATCAGATGACAAAGATAGAAAAAATAATTTTATTTTTAATTTAGTAATTGGACTTTGCACTATCTTTATATTTTACACAGTACAGGGAAATGTATCTCTTTCTATTTCTCTGGAGTTGCACTACATGCAGAATCTGGCTTCTTGGACTTTCAGTTTAAATTTTGTCTACATAATTTTATTTTTAGGTTGTAGTCACTTATGTGCTTGGTGAGGGTCTGTGTTCTGAGTGTGTGACAGAGTTTGCACATAGGGATCTGCTCTGTAGTAATCTGACTTGTTTAGCTTTTCAAATCGGTGTATGGGGGCTGTAGGGCCCACTACCTTATTTAGAGTGTCACTTTTTTCTGTGTAAGCTCATTGTATGCGTTTTGGAAGTTGATGCTGGTATGGTATGGTAAATTTGCTCTGCAGATCCTCGGTGATTTTTGTAGGGTTTTGTATTAGTTCACAATATGCCTGGTACTGGAGAATATTTATATTGTTAGTGAGATGACCAGAATCAGATTTTCTTTTTAATATATAGTAAATTGTGTTAGCTCAGCTCTGCACCGTTGTTGAGGGAGGGGTTACTATGATTGCAGCATATATGTTCAAAAAGAAAAAGCAAGAACTATATAATACAGTTGTAACAAAATAAAATAAGTTATTATTTGGTGTTATAAACTGCACTGATATTCTCACTTTTTCTTTTAGTTCCTTGGAGTTTGAGCATCTTGCATTTCCTTTGGGCCTGATATCCCAAGGCATTTATATGGTGTACAGAGCTATAAACCATGTAAATGCCACTGAACGAGATATTCAACAGCACTAACATAGTGCTGTTGAATATCCCCAACTAATGCCGCTATATGCCCAGATGCTAACCGCTGAGCATCGGGGCATGTCATGGTCGGCGACGATTGCTAATTGGGTAGCATTGATATTGCACCGCTACCCGGTTAGTGCCCTGTGGGTAAAACTAGTGTAACCCCCATACCCTAAATAGCTTACCGTCAGACTCACTTGCAACAGCATCAATGATGTTTAAATCTAGTCAGATGGTTCAGGTGGTTGGAGTCTGGCAGTTTCTTCAGGTGGAAGCTGACAGATTTCACAAAACTAGTCTTACTCTTCTTTTACTATGAGGCAAGTACAGAGCAAGAGGAAAATAAATTAAAGTGGATAAGCCACTATCAAGGAATGTTACAGATATTAATTGCAGCTAGGTAGTGGTTTGTAATAATGGACTACATAGATGACATTTACTTTCAGGAACTGGATTTTTAGTGCAATGTATTAAATATTACAATAGTATAACCATCTAAAATATTCTTCTTAACTCACTGTAACATTTTGCTCACATCAATATAACAGTAACTCAGGTAAGTGTATTCAATCACATCAAGTAACTGGCAAGTCTAGTTATTCTTTAGATCTGCTGGTGAAACTTTTACACCAAAAATGTCCAGGCCAATTCCTAATGAGGAATTCTTATTTTCCTTTTCAAAACCTTCAAAATTTTCTCCCTCTAACAGGTAAGTTTTCCTTTTTGGACTTGCTAATGTTCCTGGTGTGTTTTTTCCCCCCAATGTCTGTTTTATTTGAGCTCAAATATATTTTCCCTGTTGTCTCTGTGTAGGGTGCACCAGTACTTCTAGTTCTCTTTCTTGCGAAGGGGACCAGGACTCCGAATCCTTCGACTACTGGATTGAAGATCTTCCGAGGTTCTTCAGATGTCCTCTTCTGCACTGGATCCTACTCCTACCTTTAACAAATCAACAAGGGGCACAATGTCTTTCTCTTTAAGAAAGACTGTTGGGTTTTTTCAGCAACTCTAACACTTTCCCTATCTAATTAAATAAAAGGATAATTGATACACCCTGTCTTCCTTTGTTTCTTTGCATACATCCACTCCACGCCTCCACACTCTGGACTGCAACCCAACCACACTCGCATGCAGCAATCTCCCGAACACACTTCTCTTAACTGAGCCAACTAGGGACTGCTTTATTCTTTCAACCCAGGAATGAGACTATCTTCTCAGGCCCATTAAGTGTCAGTCTCAATTAACTAAGCACCGACCCCAGCAGAATGTTTAAGCTCTGTGTTTTGCTTCATTTGCACACATGCAGTTCAGTCACAGCTTAGGTTTGACTTTCCCCTTCTTTTCTCAGTCATTTCTGCACACAGTTAAGTCACTTCAGCCAGAAATTACCCACTTCTGAAAGGTGGAGTTTTTTTCTCTATTCCAAGAGGATATTTCTTATAAAATCAATTCTCTCAAACACTTTCAAGAGCTTAAAGTCAGATTCAGAATTACAGTTCCAGCTCTGAGTATAAATGTTTCTCCAGACCTTAGACTGGATTCCGAGGAGAATTTAATAGCCTTTAAGAAATGTTCTTTACTCAGTAAGAATCAGTCAGTCAGTATTTCTGTCAGAGCCAGTCACCCAGAGTTCCAAATGATCACCAAATTCAGTTCCTCTTCGTCTCTCCGGGCCAGTCCAGGTACAGTTGGGTAGTCAATCCCTTCTAGCAGCTGAGGACTGAATGTTGAAACTTTTGCTGGCAGTTGCTATAGCTCCCTCTGGTGTCCGAAAGCCAGTCTTCAGTCCTCAGCAGCTAGAGAGGACGTATCTCTGGCAGGCTCCCAGGAGAGACGGATTTGGACAGGCTGTGAAATAGTTTTTGTTTATTGGGAAATAGGAAGTAGACAACTTATCTATATATATCTATATATATATAGAGGGACAGCTTAAACTTGGCAAAAGGGAACCTTGCTCACTGGCTCTAGCAGAGCATCATAGCAGGAAGCGCTCCCTTATTCCTTCACAGGAGTGACAGTAAGTGGAAGTGCAGTACAGCGATCCTCGGTTACTTTTTGTTTGTTGTTTTTGATTTTTTAAGTAACCGGGGGCAGAGCCTGCTTCCGGAGGATCCGCTATTGCAAGAGGGAGTTAGTAGGTGCTGGGAACCCCAGTATCCTCTTCCCGCCGCTGTTCCCTTCATCTCAGTGCCTTGCTAGCAGCAGGCGATTAGAGACAGAAGCCTTGTGGGTTGTGTTTAAGGTAAGCTGCGGTCTTCTTACTGTTCCCTGGGTTTGGTCCTGGTGTGGCAACTCATTTTTAGTGTGAAAGGTTGGTACTAGGGTCGGTGTTGTTTGTGTGGCAGTTTGTAGACCGGCGGGTGAGGTGGGAGCACCATTTTATTTTCGCCGGTATTTTTGATCGGCAGTCTGCGTCGTGCATTGCTGTTTATAGGATTAGTTTTATTTTGGTTTATTTTGGGTTTCTTTCGACCCGTGATGGCAGGTACGGGATCTGGAGAGCTGTCTGGGGAGCGGCTTCCGGTTCCGTTGCTTCAAGCAGGATCAGCAGCCCCGATTCTCTCAGAAACTACTGTTTCTCCCGTGCTTTTGCAGCGTGCAGGGAAGCAGAACTCTGTCACAATGAGACTCCTGCGAAGGCAGAAACTGGTAAATCTTCGTCCCCTGAGGCTCAGGGTTCGTTAGATTTCCTCTTTTTTTACCAGGACCAGTCGATGTTTAAAAGACAAGCTGCTCACTTTTTTTTTTTTAAACTGGTCTAATAATGGTATAGGCTCTGCCTTCCTCCTGTTCACACTTCTCTCCGGTGACACAATAAGAAACAAATCTTGTGGCTCCCCTAAATCCTGCAATTCCTCTATTGTCTCTTACTGGGAATGTCTCATGGTCTGTTGAGGGCAGGAGAAATCCCTAGTCTCTCCTGATCCCTAGTGTGGTACATTGGAACACACCACTAGGGGGGTCAGGTGGTGCCGTTTTGGACACATGGCACTGCCGAAATTGGAGCAACTGGAAATTTCCCCTGCTTCCATTAACTTGTGGGTGCATTGCACTGCAACCCCTACCGGTCTGAGAGGCCTCATTGTCTGTATTTCCCTTGTAGTAAAGCAGGGGTACAGCTTCCTGGAAATAACACTGCTACTTTCCGGTTTAATTTGTGCAGTTTCTGGTTTCCAGGTTAGAACCAACTTAACAGGAAGATCATTGGCTCCTTGTTTCAGTCACTCCACACCTCACCACTTCCATTATCTTAATTCAGGCCAGGTTTTGTTCTGATCCCAAAGTTTACTGGAAGTTCTTAAGAGTCAAACAATAGTAGAAATTGTGACAGCATAATATACAAATAGGACGAAAACAGACACTTTTCCTTCTGCTGGGACTTTTCCCTGAGTCAGAGAGCTGCTCCTCTTCAGTCCCTGTTGAATCCAGCTGTCATCACAGGCACTGCACTCCCGTAGAGCCTAGCCCTCCTTGTTTCCGTTCTAAGAGATGTCCACTTGTTCCTCTTCTTCCCTTTCTCCAGGATCAGTGGTACTTCTTTCCTTTTGGATATGCAGAGGCTTCCTCCTATCGTGTGGCTCCTTAAACCTAGCGTAGTGTCCTACTCTGTCCTGGCCACTGCTCTTTTTTTTGGGTCATTGGCTCGGTTAGCCAGAGATCCCATCTCCTCCCTTGTGGCGCCCTGGCTGTTAGAGCCAGGAGGCACCGGCCACTGTGGTATCGTGCCTTAGCCAGCCAAACACAGGAAACTCCATTTAGGCTTGGCCCTTATGCTAGTCAGGTTTCCTTCCAGTCTCCTCCCACAATTACTTCACCGGTCAGGAGGACCCTCCCATGTTCCGGAAACTCTGGCTCATGATAGTCTCTTTTGGTGGAACCACTAAATCTCTCTGCAGATGCCCGCAGCAGAGCCTTAGGGGTCTGCGTAACTTTCTAGGTCAAAGGTGCATTGAAAATATTAGCAGCCACCACTTCAGTCCTTTTGCATAACACGAAGTGCTTTGCATGTATTTGTATGCAATGCAAATCACTGCTTTTTCCCTCATATTGGGGTAATTTTATGAGGAGGTGCTTTTGTGTTCTCCCCCTGCGGTCCACGCTCAAAGAGGCAGGTGATCAGGGAAGCGCTACAACGTTTGTTGCAGTTGCGGACTGTGGAGCCGGTTCCGCTGGACCAGTACGGGTTAGGTCGATACTCGATGTCCTTGTTGTGCCCACACAAAAGAAGGGTCGTTTCGTACGATTCTGGATCTCCAGCATGTGAGCCGTTGCTTACGGGTTCCGCTCTTTCAGTTGGGGACCCTGCGGTCGGTTATTCGAGCAGTGAAGCCAGGAGAGTGGCTGTCTTCCATGGATCTCACAGAAGCTTACCTGCACATTCCGATACGACCGGAACATCGGCGATTCTGCGTTTTGCAGTTCCCATGGGGCTTTTTCAGTTTCGGGCATTACCGTTTGGTCTGGCGACCGCGCCGCGCACCTTCACCAAGGTGATGCTGGTGATGGCGGTGGCTCTTCGCAAGGAAGGTATTCAGATCATCCATACCTGGCGTTTGGCTGATCCGGGCAAGTTCTCGGGAGGAGTTGGCCGCTACGACGGCTCGGGTCGTGCATTTTCTGCACCGCCTCGGTTGGGTCGTCAACCAGGCAAGGCGTCAGTTGCTTCCTGTGCAACAGTTGCTGTCCCTTGGAGCTTTGTTCGGCACAAGCTGCGGAAGGGTTTCTCTGCCGCCCGTCAGGATACAAATGCTGATTGCTCAAGGAACGGCCTTCCTCCTTCTGCCGGCGCTAACAGCTTGGACATACTTACAGGGTTGGTTTCGATTTCGGCGGCTTTGGACCTGGTACCCTGGGCCAGAGCCCACATGCGTCTGCTGCAGCACGCCTTACTCTCCAGATGGTCTCCTTAGGTTCATCCCCCCACTCAACGGCTGCGGTGTCCGATGGCAATCCGTGTCAGTCTGCGGTGGTGGCAGTTTCCAGCGCATCTTCAGACAGGGGTTCCTCTGGAGGATCCGGAGTGGGTTCTGGTCACGATGGCTGCCAGCCTCTCAGGTTGGGGGGGGCTCATTGTCTATCCCAAATAGCGCACGGCTGTTGGTCGGTGGAAGAGAGCACCTGGTTGTTCAATCGCATGGAGCTGCCAGCGGTTCGTTTAGCGCTCCTGCATTTCTCGGAACTTCTCGGAGGGCATGCGGTTCGGGTGTTTTCCGTCCGTCTAGTGCCTGCGGCCTAAATCATCAAGCAGGGGGGCACTGGCAGTGCGCTTTTGCTGCCGGAGCGTCCAGTTCTGTTTCAGTGGGCAGAGTTGTCTCTTCGAGCACTGTCGGGGCGCATGTGGCAGGGAAGGACAATGTGCAGGCCGATTTCTAGGTCGTTATCATCTGGTTCCCAGAGAATGGGAGCTGACCTGGGCGATTTTTCACGAGATCACGTTGCCTTCGGGTCAGCCGGTGGTGGCCTTTTGGGCGACTCTGGACCATGCCTTGGCGTTCCGATTTTTCAGCATGCGCAGAGAGCACGTGTCGGAGGGCCTAGACGGTCTGGTTCAGCCCTGGCCGACAGAGCAGCTTCTTTATGTGTTTCCTCCTTGGCCATTGCTAGAGAGGGTCATCCGGAGGATATCGAGTCACAAAAGCCAGGTAATTCTCATTGCTCCGGATTAGCCCAGGCATTCCTGGTATGTGGATCTGGTGCGTTTGCTGATTGCTCCTCCTTGGTGGTTCCCCTTGCGCATCCACCTCTTGGCTCAAAGTCCGGTTTGATGCCGCAGGTAGATCGCTTCTTGCTTACGGCTTGGCTCTTCAGTGGGATCGATTGCGGCGCAGAGGGTACTCGGCTTCTGTGTTCGCTACTATGTTAAGGTTCCGGAGGCAATCGACTTCCTTAGCGCTTATTCGCATATGGTGCATTTTTGAGGTGTAGGCTAGCGACAGAGGGGTTTCGCCCCGTTCCGCCGGCTTACCGGAGGTTCTAGCATTTCTTCGGAGCGGTCTGGAAAGAGGTCTCGCCTTACACACTCTCAAGGTGCGCTTAGCCGCTCTTGCTTATTTTTCGGGGTAGAGTGCGGGGCTTTCGCTCTCGTCGCACCCGGCTGAGCAGAGATTCCTTCGGGCGGCTAGGGATATCCGTCCGCCTCTTCGACTCGTGGTGTCTCCGTGGGTTTAGAATTTCGTTCTCGAGGCTTTGTCGGGACCACCGTTTGAGTCTGCGCTTCCTGACATCTTGCGGGAGTTGTCTTGGTGAACGGCCTTTCTTGTGGCCTTGTGTTCGGCTTGGAGATCTTCCGATTTACAAGCATTCTCCTGTAAAGAGCTGTATCTCCGTTTATTGGCGGTGAAGGTGGTTCTGCGGCTCGGTCCTGCGTATTTGCCACAGGTGGGGTTTCACATGAACCAGCCCATTTCGCTGCCTACTTTTCAGTTGCAGGGCAGCAGTTCCGTGGCCGGCACCCTGCGGAAGTTGGATTTGGGTCGCGTGTTGTGGAAGTATCTTCGGCGAATGAAGCCGTTTCGGGAGTCTCTTCGATTGTTTGTTCTGTGTGGGGGTCCTCGCAAGGGACAAGCCGCTACGGAGGTTTCTATTGCTCGTTGAATGAACCGGGCGATAGCGGGGGCTTCTGAGGCAAAGGGTTAGATGCCTCCGCGTGTGCTCAGGGCGCATTCGACTAGTGCGCAAGCGACTTCGTGGGCTGCGCTGGCCTTCATTCCGCCAGCGGATCTTTGTCGGGCGGCTGCCTGGTCATCTCTGCATGCCTTCACGAAGCATTATAGCTGAGATGTACAGGCGCGCTCCGCTGCTAAGGTTAGGGCCTCGGCCATTATAGCGGGGCTCGCGAACCCTCCCCAGTTTCGGTACTGCTTTGGTACTGCCCAACTGTACCTGGACTGGCCCGGAGAGACGAAGAGGAAGGAGAAATTAGACCTTACCTGCTAATTGTCTTTCCTTGAGTTCTCTCCGGGCCAGTCCAGGTCCCGCCCCATTGGTCTGCGAGCAGCAGTTTGGTTTCTTTTGGGAGTCGGAGTGCATTAGTTTCCAGTTTGGTCTTCGCGGCTGTCCGCAGGGATCGGTACCGCACAGGCGTATTGAGGAAGATATTGGAGCTTTCTAGCTAGGAACAAAGTATTTTTAAGAGGGGGGTTCCTCTTGTGAGTTGGTTGAATACGAGTTGTTTTTTCCTGCAGGTGAATGATCTTTCAAGTTTTTTTTGTTTTTTTCATTCGCTGCTTTGACAGTAGGTGACTGGCTTTCGGACACCAGAGGGAGCTATAGCAACTGCCAGCAAAAGTTTCAACATTCAGTCCTCAGCTGCTAGAAGGGATTGACTACCCAACTGTACCTGGACTGGCCCGGAGAGAACTCAAGGAAAGACAATTAGCAGGTAAGGTCTAATTTCTCCTTTTCAGTGAATTAAACCATACTTCCACAGTCACCAATCACCAGTTCAACTCTTTTCTTTACTAGGCACCCTTCAAAAATACTCCTTTCAGCCCTCTTTTCACTCTGAAATCTCTCGGACATCTCATCTTTTCACCTTTTCCACGAACAAGCCCCAACTGCTGCTTTCAGTTTCAATTCCCTGTTTCTGCCTCTGCGGCTTCCTCCAGAAAAGCTGCTCGCTCAAGAGATTCCTACAGAGATCCCTGCATCTCCCACACATACACAGCTCTGGAGGCAGCAAAATCTCCCTGGGAGCAGAAATCCAAGGGAAATGTATGCGAAAGGGGGCAAGAGGTTGGTGTGCACAGACCAGGAGAAGGACCTTGGTGTGATTATTTCTGAGGATCTCAAGGAAGCAAAACAGTGCGACAAGGCAGTGGCAAAAGCCAGGAGGATGTTGGGTTGCATAGAAAGAGGAATTACCAGCAGAAAGGAAGAGGTACTAATGCCACTGTATAAGTCACTGGTGAGGCCTCACTTGGAATACTGTGTTCAGTTTTGGAGACCGTATCTCACAAAGGATGTAAAAAGACTGGAAACTGTTCAGAGGAAGGCAACCAAAATGATGTGGAGCCTGCATCAGAAGCCTTATGAGAAGAGACTTGAATACCTAAATATGTACACTC
The DNA here is from genome assembly GCA_033557465.1 of Ichthyophis bannanicus. NCBI lineage: Eukaryota > Metazoa > Chordata > Amphibia > Gymnophiona > Ichthyophiidae > Ichthyophis > Ichthyophis bannanicus. Next base: position 143,957,145 of record CM066041.1, read on the forward strand.
TGGAGGAGAGGAGGGATAGGGGAGATATGATTCAGATCTTTAAATACTTAGAGAATTAATGAACAAACAAACCTCTACTGAAGACTGGGAAGCTGTAAAACTAGAGGGCATAACATGAAGCTGCAAGGGGGTAAATTGAAAGACAATGTCAGGAAATACTTTTTCACTGAAAGGGTGATGGGTGCTTGAAATGCCTGCCCGATAGAAGTGGTGGGGCCAAATACAGTGACAGAATTCAAAATGGCAGGGGACAGACACAGTATAGCAACAGGATAAAATCAAAATAAACTTAACTATCTAATTTCTCAACAAATAGGGGTGTCCTACACGGAGCGGTGGGTTCACCCCTAAACAAAGACATGGGGAGGGGTGACCTGCACAGAGCAGCAGGTGCACCTACTCTTGCCATCTTACTGGGCAGACTAGATGGACCACACTGGTCTTTTTCTGCCGTCATTTACTATGTTACTATGGAGGGGAAAGAAACATTTCTGGCTGCCACAGATAGCCATGGACAGCACTTCCCCACCTAGCCAGGCAAATTTTATTTTTTTAACCCTCAGGTTGCAGTAGGTATAATAAAAGCTGACCTAGTTTTACCTGCAGAGCTAACCAAGTAGTGCTGCAATATTACTGCTACCCATTTAGCTTCTGTGGCTCCAGAACATATTTGGTGACCCCAGATATTCAATGCCAAGGCTGCATATGACCCTGGCATTGAATATCTGGGGTTAGAGGTTGGCAGCGATGGCTATGCACCATAGCGGCGCATAGCCGTCTCAGCACAATACCGAGCTTTTTATTTTTTGTGTAATATATATTCACATTAACAGCATGTTAGACCAGTGTACAGTTTCAGAGGAGTTATGTTAGTGTTGCCAAGCCCCTCTTGTTGTTTGGCACATATAGTGACATATGTACTAAGCTCTGCACTGGTATCGCATGTGTGGGCTGCGTTATCAGTGTGGGGCTGTAGGCTAACTGCAGGAAGGGGCATGTACACCCCCCTGCAATTACCAGGCTGGAGGTGGCATTAGTTGCACCTATGCTGCTTGCACCGAGCCATTATGCTAGTTCCTTATTGTCTCTCCAGTCCAGTCCCACACCTCTGGGTAGTGTACCTCTTCCAGCAGCTTGGAGACTGAGCACATCATCATTTTATGATATCAGCATATTAAGCAGTCGGCACCACCTACCAGCCCCAGTATGCTCAGTATCCAAGCAGCTGGAGGAGGTAGTGAGCCAGAGTGCTGGACTCACTGAAAGGACTATTAGGAGCATAGGTTTAGGCTAGTCTTTTGCTTTCCCTTTCTGAAATTGAGGGGATATTTCCTTTTGGATTTTTATTTGGTTTCTACAGAAATAGTTAAGGTATAACAGGCAAGACTAGAAGTAGTTGCCCAAGAAGGAGTCCCCCCCTCCCCCAGGAGCTTGGGGGAGTGAGCTTGGGTTGACGTGAGTGGCCCAGATGTACCTGCAGCTCCCAAACCCATTACCAGGTGAGGAACCATTGCGGTGTGTCTGCAAAGCTGATGGAGAAAAGCTGGTCAAAGGAGAAAGCTGGTGAAGCAGTTTCTGGGCCTCCCTTCTCCAGGCCCCTCCCTTCCTCCCTCAGCGCCGATGCAGGCGACTGGTGGCTGAGCGTGATGAGGAGAGCAAACGAAGAGGCAGCCATTGTGAGTAATCCAAAAGTAAATTCATTAATTGTCAGCGGTAAGTATGGGAGAGAGGCGCGTTTGTTATCTGTGGCCAGAGTATTTTCTTCACGGCACATGAACGTGGTGTCAGTGCGCGGCCTAGGACCACATGGCGGGCTCTTAGCAGCAACACAGGAAGATTGTAACCTGCAGCCTGCCTGTTTTTCTCTCACCAGGACCTGACATGTGAGGCATTTGGGCTACGGCTTGGGTTTTTGGAGTTTCTCTGTGCGCTTCAGGGTGTGTGGGACAGGAAATGTGCTTCAGCTACTTGTACTTTAACCCTCATGCGGGAGAGATCCCCCTGGGTTTTTCATTAAATCCACTCACCTTTCGTTTTAATTTTTAATCTAGCTTTAATTCATTTTTGTTTAATTTTTGCTGAATTTAGAGCTCTTTCACTTTCAGTGCCCTTGTTTCCTCGGGAGTGCCTTGGAAGCCAGGGCGCGCAGAGGGCCTCTCTCAGCTGCAGGAGTCAGAGGCAAGTAAGCTGGAGAAGGGGCTGCAGGGGCCTCTTTCGAGGAGCCATGACACAGGTCTCAGATGCGGTCTTACCGACTGACGTTGTGCACAGCAGGAGTCCGCTAGTCCGAAGCAAGGGCCAGTTAGTTCAGTCCCTCCGCTGTGGGAAGAGTTCTGCAGCGGCCTTGCTTCTCTGCAGACCCACCTAGGCCCCCCGGACTCCTCAGCCGAAAGGGGTTCAGGGATTTTTCTCCCGGGTTCCATCTGCTTATGCACCAGGTGCTCTGCAGGGGGAGGGCAACAAGCAGATGCCCATCCCTCTGGGCTGGAATGCAAGTGGGGGAAAAAGAAAATGAGAGAATAAAAAAGAGAGGACCGGCTGTACCTCTGTAGGGGGGAGGGGCCGGTTTCGGCCAAGTATGGCTCTGTCAGAAGCCCTTCTCTCGACTTGGAGGAGGCTGTGTTGGAGGCAGAACCAGAGGAGCTCAAAGAAGGGGAGATCTCATGCATGTAGGATTCCCGCATGTTTCGGGCCTTCACATAGGGGAGCTGTCAGCCCTTATAGTGGAATCCCTAAAGACACTCAATAGGTGGGTTAGCTGCTGGAGGAGGACGCTCTAGGAGGTCCATTCCTTCAAGCCATTTGGTAACCGCAAGGGGTTTGTTTTTCCCTTGCGGGGAGTAATCAAACAGATGATTCAGGATGACTGGGATTTCCCTGAAGCAGGATTAGGGGGGGATTCGGACTGTGACTCATCTATTCCCCTTGCCAGAATGGGAGAGGGAGCTGTTACGTTCCCTGAAGGTGGATACCATGGTGTCGGCTGTGCCCGGGAAGATCTTCCAGGTCGAGAGCAGTGCGAAGCTCAAATAGGTACAAGTTGGATGCCTGGTGGAAGTTGCCTTTGAGTATTATAGGCCGGTCTTAGCAGGCATCTGTCTGTAGGGCGTTTGTAGCAGGACACGCCTGCACTGAGCCTAGCGAAGTCTGGAACCAGTAGAAAGTTCCCCCTACGCCGGTGGTAGCAGTGACATGTCCAGAGTTGGGGGCAGCGTATCTGCTAGATCCCCCGCGAGAGACTGAAAACATTCATGCTCCCACTTTGGTAATGGGTACAGGCAAGAACACACACAGAGCAAGAGCGCGTGATGATCACAAGGTGCTTTACTGATATATCCCAACGTGTTTCAGCAAACGCCTTCCTCAGGGGAAAATAAAACTTATGAAAAACAAACAAAACATAAATTAATAAAAACATTAAAATAAGCTAAAAAAAAATGTTCATAGATAATATAGTAAATAATACCATCTAACATATTAAACAACATTTAAATAAACAAGTATACATATATATATAATGTCGTTACCACATAAATAAGTGTTGCATTAAAATAGACGCAGGGCAGTGTGAAGTCACCTCCAATTGTAGACATATTGATCAGAAGGACTAATACAATTGACAATCCATTATATCCTACTTAGTTATGCACCGTAGGTATGTTGTATATGTGGAATGATCACATACTTTATTCTTGCTGATGTAAGACTATGAAAAAGAATTTACAAGCTTAAAACAACTATATGCAGTAAAATAAATCAATAATACAAAAAAATATATAATATTGGGATACATGGCTAAAAAATGCATTGTAACTAATTTAAAATCAAGTCTTAATTAACATGTAAAGAGACAGTATGTATCCTTAACTGCACTAGATAAAAATGACAGAACACATATCAAGTAGACATATGTTATATACTAGTGTTGCTATATCAACAGGAGGAACACTTGGAGATTGTTAGAATTCTCTGTGTTGCAAACGTTCTAATGCCAAATCAACTTACAACCATTCTGGTACATTGCAAATTTAACATGTGCAACTATAATTGCAATAATGATATGATGTACCAATTAAATAAACTTGTCTTATCTTAAAAAATGTTCTACATAACCAGAGTTATATAAAAACCCCCCACTATTATAATGTTACATATTGCAACGAATGTGAGACTCCCGTCTAGCCGACTTCTAAGCAGAAACCCTTTAAAAAAAAACCTTTAAAAAAAACAGTCAAGTGCAATAAGCCTCTGTACTCTCACAGCGGAGAATCTTGTGTACAGTCAGAAAGCCAAGCGACAATATGAGGAGGCTTAAAGTCTAACCTAAAAAACTGTTACAATGTCACTTACTACACATTATCATGTTACAAAAACGTGAGATACCCGTCTGGCCAACTTCTGAACAGAACCCTTTAAGGGAATCAGATGAAAGCAGAAAGCTTCTCTTCTCTTGCAGTGAAGAATCTTCTACACTATCAGAAAGCTCGATGAAAGTGTAAGGAAACTTTTTAAACCGTTGAAAAACCGTGCCAAACGGAACGAATGGGCGTGGCTTATCCTCTGTGTACCACCTATATCATACAATTGAACTTAAAAATTATAAAATTGTGAGAATGTGCCAATTGAATAAATTAATGTTATCTTAAAAAGTGTTATTAAAAAAGGGGGCAGTCCTAATACTTAATCACCAAAGCAACTTGGAGGGGCTGTTATAGTATCATTCAGAGCTAATTACAATGTTGCACAAAAGTGAAACTCCCTTGTACGCAACCTCTAAAGATGTCAAATAAAAGCAGATGAGCTCTCTATATACACAGGAAAATAAACTGTGAACTTAGGAAACCGAAGAATAAAAGAGTAAATTAGAGAGGCTTTAAAACACTAAAAATGCCCATCAAAATTAGTGTGCGTGACCAACGCCAAAGACGCAGAATCCTTCCTACAAGCGATGAGCTCCCTTCAATTCACCCAGCTAATCGACACACAGACACGGGTCATCACCAGATCTCATCTTTGCACCCAACTACCTAACCACGAGAGGACTAATATCTACACTAGTACCATGGTCTGACCACCACTTAATTAAAATAAACATGGTACCTCAAGGAGATAAAACAGACAATTACCCAAACAACACAACCACACAAAGAAGATTCAAGGGCTTCGACAAGGACCAGTTCCTACAAGACACATTACAACTCCTAACGATAGAAAAGGAGGACCTAGAAGCCCAAATCACTAACTGGAACTCCACCATTTACAACGCCGCTAAAGCAACAGATCATAAACCCAGGAAACGTCGCTGCAACAAATTACAGCACAAACCATGGTACTCAAAAACCATACGAAGCGAAAAGAGGGAACTCAGAAAATTAGAACGGAAATGGAGAAAGAACAAATCACCCGAGACACAGGAACTATACCGAACAAAGCAAAGTCAATACAACGAACGCATCAACCAAACCAAGAGAGAATACCACACAAACATTATACGCAACTCCAACAACAAACCTAGAGAGTTATTTGAAATCGTGAAAACACTCACCAAGGAACAGAAAACAGAAGATGAAGTGCAAATAGACCCTCAAAGATTTGCCGACCACATACCTGAAAAATTCCATTCAACAGAACAGACAAGACACAGCCCAGCCACAAAGCACAACACATCCCCGAAAACCTGGGGCACATTCAGTACCCCATCAAAAGAGCAGCTATCCCAAATCATCACAGCACTCAACACAAGCACAGCTCCTACAGACCCATGCCCTGTGATGTGGATCAAGGCCACCAAATCAAACTTCGACACCATACACAACATGGTGCACAGCTCCCTAACACAAGGGCTCATGCCAAAGCAACTAAAGCTCACCACAATAAGACCTATCCCGAAGAAATCCACACTTGACAAGAACAACCCAGCGGCATACAGACCTATATCCAGCATACCCCTACTAGCAAAAATAATAGAAAAAACAGTACAGCACCAACTGCAAGAGCACATCGACAACCACGCGCCACTGGACGACAACCAACACGGTTTTCGCCCCAACCACGGGGTGGAAACACTCCTGATATACCTATTCGACAGCATTCTCCGCCACATAGACAACACCAAGAAAGGAATCATAATGATCTTCATAGACATCTCATCAGCATTCGACACAGTGGATCACAAAACGCTACTAAACAGATTTCAGAACATTGGGCTACATGGTACCACCCTGAAATGGTTCCAGTCATACATCACCGACAGACAGATACAAGTCAAGGTAGGCCAGAACACCTCCCGTCCCATAAAAGTAATGCAAGGAGTACCGCAAGGATCGGCACTATCGTCACTCCTATTCAACATCTACATCCAGCCAATATGTGACATCATGAAAGAGAACAACATACAATATACAGTCTATGCAGATGACATCATGATATACACCCCTATATCAGTTGACAACCCGGACTACTCCAAAATAACAAACTGTCTCATACAAATGACAAGCTGGTTACAAAATGACAACTTCTCTAGAAACTATAACAAAACCGAGGCACTAATAATCACGCGAAACTCTGACTTTGTTCCTCCACCAGACATCAAGATAAAGGACACAACCATACCTATAAAAACGGAAGTAAAGTACCTCGGAGTGACCCTGGACAAGGAGCTGAACCTCCAATCACACATAAGCAAGACCACCAAAAGCGCATACCACAGAATGAGACTCATCAGACCACTGAAACCCCTCCTCACCCCTGAGCACTTCCGCACAGTCTGCCAGGCATTAATAACCCCACTACTAACTTCTGCAATCCAATCTACCTGGGACTAACAAAACAAACACTCAAACCTCTGCAACTAGTACAAAATACAGCAGCCCGCATAATAACTGGCACTGCAAGACAAGAACACATCACACCCATACTGAAAGAACTACACTGGCTCCCAATCAACTCCCGCATCAAATACAAAAACATCATAAACATATTCAAGATCAAACAGCACTCCTCAGCCACCAGCCTACACACACTCATAAAACCTGACACAAGCACACGACCAAGAAGAAGAGGCACCTCCAACCGAGTGAACACCCCAAAAGAATTCACCAAGACATGCAAGGACACCACAGAACGAGCACTCTCGCTGGCCGCACCAACTATCTGGAACTCCCTCCCAGACGAGCTGAGACTAACGACTGACGTCAAAGAATTTCGCAAACAGCTGAAGACAACACTATTCCTTGAACACTATGGACACGTCACATAACTTTCTAATCAAGCCAGAACAACGGACATACCCACACCCTGACCATTGCATATAGAATGTATAACAGCTCAACCTTTGTATATAGAATGTACAATAGCTCAGCCTGTATAATAGCGCACATTATAGTAAGTCAATCAAATCAAATACACACCAACTCAAACACACTACACGCACCACTGCATGAGAACACATGAACACATTTGATTGTTTGCTGTGGAGACCGCCTTGATTGAAGGAGAAGGCGGTATAGAAATAATGTTAAATAAATAAATAAATAACTTATGATATACCGAACATCGTAAGAAGGGGGCACTGAACCAGTGACGCTAGGCAAAACCAAATGTGATATGTTCCTCCTCTTCATCTTTTACACCCAGTTCTAATAAACAGCAATTGAGCACATCCGCTATATGCCTCCATTTTATAATTCAACATACAAAATCATTGCTCAACAAATTCGGGCTCGCTGTCATGGAACAACCTCTAAAAGAAGAACCTTTAAGGATGTCAAATAAAAGCAGACAAGCTCACTATGCCCGCGTAAAAAAGTAAATTAGAGAGGCTTTAAAACACTAAAACACCCATCAAAATTAGTATGCATGACTTAACTTATGATATACCGAACATTGTAAGAAGGGGGCACTGAACCAGTGACACTAGGCAAAGCCAAATGTGATATGTTCCTCCTCTTCATCTTTTACACCCAGTTCTAATAAACAGCAATTGAGCACATCTGCTATATGCCTCCATTTTATTATTCAACATACAAAATCAGTGCTCAACAAATTCGGGCTCGCTGTCATGCAACAACCTCTGAGAGAAGAACCTTTGAGGATGTCAAATAAAAACAGACAAACTCACTATGCACGCAGAAAAATAAATAAATAATTAAACTATACCAACTTAAAGAACCAAAGAGTAAAATAAAGAGACTATTAAACGCTAAAACGCCCATCTAGCAGACGAACTCTCTATAAGCAGGAAAATAAACTGTGCAATACTTAAAAAAAAAACGAAAAGTAAAATGGAGAGGCTTTAAAAATGGTAAACCGCCCGTCAAAATTAGTATGCCTGAATTAACTTATGATGCATCAAACATCGTAAAAAGGGGCACTCAACAAATGACACTGGGCATAACCAAATATAATAAATTCCTCCTCTTCATCCTTTGCACCCAGTTCTAAATAGAGAGCAAGTGAGTACATCCGCTTATGCCTCCATTTTGTTATTCAACATGCAAAATCATTGCTCAACAAATTCAGGCTCGCTGTCATGCAACTAAAATGGTTAGATACAAATTATTAAATAAATAATAAACCACATTGCATGAAGAATTCCAATGTATAATAAAAACAGCATTATGTGTCACTCAAACATTGCCATTGCTTGCCTTTTAAAAAATAGTACAAATATCTAGAACCCCTTTTCTAGAGGCTCAAGAAACCAGACAAAAGACTAGTATTCAAAAATAAGGATAGTACTAATACATCTCCTTCGTAACTTTATCTGAACCACTGTAGAATTATGACAATCTCTCTATATTTGGACAAAGCACGTTGAAGGTGTTCTGTTGAAATCTTAGGTGGAAAGGCACCAAAGGCAAAAAATAGGTGCTAAACTATGCATAGGTTAATTAAAGTGCTGATAATTACAGAAATACGGACAAATCTACTTCTTGATTTAATCCATTTGGCTCTAAACTGTCAAACTCATATATATATATATCGCTGTTCAAGTTTGAGCAATGATTTATCGATGTCTCCCCCTCTCCAATATGGCATTACAGTCTTTAAAACTAGATATTTTAAATCCCTAATTGTATGTTTTCTTTGTATCCAATGTGAGACAAGGGGTTTATCTGGAACCTCCCTTTGTATGCAACTTCTATGTTCTATGATTCTTGTGCGTATTTGTCTCTTCGTTTTTCCAACGTAGATTAGATTGCAGGGGCATAATATTAAGTAGACCACATTCTCTGTCTTGCAGTTAGAAAAATTATTTAAATAGACCTTCTGATGTGTTGATGGATGTATAAAAACATCTTTCACCGAAATAGTGTGTGAACATACAGAGCAGTTGCCGCATGTAAAATGTCCCTTTAATTTTGGTTGTGGTTTATTCTTATCAACATACATTAAGGACCTGAGATGAATTAAACTTCAGGTGTACAAAGTACATTAAATATGTATAGTTTTATTAGTATAAGTATCCCTAGCAACCTAAGTAAGTAAAGAACTTAAATATCTAAATACAACCTTAAAACGAAGATGAAGACAGCAGTCCAGCAGCGAGATAGGGGCTTTCCAGTCTTTTGCATTGAGTGTCACATGTATGATTTTCTCCCAGTTGGTGAGGGGTCTTACATGTGCACAAGGTGCAAGGAGCTCTTTGCTCTCAGGGAACAAGTCCGATGTCTGGAGGCAAGAGTAGCAGACTTGGAAGACAGAGAGGTACATAGACGAGACCTAGAGGGATATAGTCCTGAAGTCCCACCTCCAGTCTGGCAGCATCCCTGTTGCCATGGAGGAGAGAGGTCACGTGACAGGAGAGCATCACCCTGGTGTAGCAGGAAGTGATCCTATAGCTAGTACCTGTCCTCCAGGACAAGTAAAACACTCTTGCACCAAGGAAGTTTCTCCAGGGCCATGTGCCCATGAGGGAAGGGTTAGGACAGCCGTTATAGTTGGTGATTCGATCATTAGGCATGTAGATAGCTGGGTGGCTGGTGGACATGAGGATCACCTGGAAACATGCCTGCCTTGTGTGAAGGTAGCGGACCTCACGCGCCACCTAAACAAGGTCTTAGATAGTGCTGGGGAGGAGTCTGCTGTCTTGGTACATGTTGGTACCAATGACATAGGAAAATGTGGTAGGGAGGTTATGGAGGCTAAATTTAGGCTTTTAGGTAGGAAGTTGAAGTCCAGAACTTCCAGGGTAGCATTCTCCAAAATACTTCCCATTCCACGTGCAGGACCCAAAAGGCAGACAGAGCTCCGGAAATGCATGGATTACACAGGTCTGCGAAAAAAAATTTTTCGAGAGCTGTTTTGGTTATTCCACGTAATCTTTGTTTTTTGGTGCGCTGAATCCGAAAATGACCTCCATTTTGTCATAGGACATCACGTTTCCTGACAATTTAGTTAACTATGTTAAATAAGGCAATACCTCAAAATAAATGGAAATAGACTTATAAAATTAAAGTTTTATTACAATATTTTCATGAAAATCCTTTTTTGAACTGAAATGAGCTCACCTACACACACTAAACTCGATTCTTCTTCCTTGTGAGGCTCCTCGGTGCATTTACGCTTGTGAATAGCATCTGGAATGTTTCTCTGAAGCATCCAACAGTAGTCTGCCATCATTCTAATGCTCCATTTTCCCTGGTATCTCCTTTCCATCTCTTTAATGTCTTGGTGGAATCGTTCACCTTGTTCCTCACTCACAGCTCCCAAATTTTCAAGGAAGTAGTCAAGGTGGGACTGGAGAAAATGCACATTCAAACTCATCAGGCAACCTAAAGCTTGAAATGCTTTCAGCATTCGTCCGACGATCTTTTTCTAGTGAGGATCTTTTTTATTGCCTAAAAGGTTCTGTACGACTTCTTTAAATGCAATCCACACTTCTTTTTGAGGATCTGTCATGGTATTGAAAAACTCTTGATCAACTATAAGCCTTCTAATGTCTGGTCCGACGAACACACCTTCCTTCAATTTTGCCTCCGACAGGCCTGGAAACTTGGTGCCGAGTATTTGAAGCATTCTAGATCCCTTGGAAGTGATTTTACGAATTGCTTCATCAATCCCAATTTTATGTGGAGAGGTGGTAGAAGAACTTTATGGGAAGGTACCAAAGTTTCTCGGAGGACATTTTTTCACTGACTGTTAGCACCCTCGGCTGCCAACTCTTCTTGGTCCAGTGATTTTGTCGGTCTCGACTGTCCCATAGACACAGAAAACAAGGATATTTGGTATACCCAGCTTGTTGCCTGAGCAGCATGCAGAAGTCCTTCAAGTCCCCACACACTTGCCAACCATGGTCTTTATATTTAAGTTTACGAAGAACCAATTCCAAGTTCTCGTAGGTTTCCTTCAAGTGTACGGAATGACCTACAGGTATGGAAGCGTAAAAACCGTTGTGGAGTAAAACTGCTTTGAGACTTCTTTTTGAAGAATCTATAAAAAGACGCCGTTGCTCTGAGTCATATTGGATTTTAAATTGATCCATCAGACCTTTGACATCGATGCAATAAACCAACTTGTCTTCCTGGGCGAAGTAAGGAACGAACTCCTTTTCACGATGTCTGAACAATGAAGATGACACTCCTGGCAACAATAAATTTCTGCTTTTCAGCCTTGATCCGAGTAACTCAGCGGCATCTTTGGGAAGATTCAAGTCTCTTACCAAATCATTCATCTCCTCCTGAGAAAACAATTTTGGTCTTGTATCATTTTCAAAGTCAGAACTTGATTCGTCATCTGGTTCAGGTATGTCTTCCAAGGTAGCAGGGGGCTTGGGTACTGGTATATCTGTGCCATGGGGGATGGGACGAATTGCCAAGTGAAGATTGGGGTATGAAATGGAATGCTTCCATTTGGAATTAAACCCTTTCACATCGCATGAACAAAAGTAACAGTCGTCACTATGGTTCTTTTGCTCTCACCATACCATAGGAATCCCATAACGGAAAGATTTTTTCTTACCCTTGAACCAGTTTCGGAGGTCCTCAACACACCATTTGCACACTTTATGAGGCGTCCAGACTTTATCTTGATCTCCAATTTTTAGTCCAAAGTATGCAAAGTATACTTTTTTCACAAAGTCTGTAATATTCTGCTGTTGCTTCAACACTGTATATTCACCACAGATGAACCAGAAACTGTCTGGCGAATTAATACACTTTTGCGGAGCCATAACATAACGGTTGAAGAATGACGAGCTAACACGAATTGCGATGAAAAAGTGTGAACAGCCTAGAACCAAGAACCTGATAATGATTCGTGCACAAGTGTGGCATGCAAGAGAGAGCAGCTCTGTGTCTGTACACGAGACGTCACAGTGCTGGCCACGCCCCCCTGCACTGACCGGAGCTGCTGCTATCTGACCTGTCTCCCTCCCACTAGATTCTTCAGGAAAGATTAACCCAGGGGTCCTCAAACTTTTTAAACAGGGGGCCAGTTCACTGTCCCTCAGACCGTTGGAGGGCCAGACTATAGTTTAAAAAAAAAACTATGAACAAATTCCTATGCACACTGCCCATATCTTATTTTGGTGATCTGTACCATAGTTGGCTCCAGGTTTTATCTTTGTTAATGTTATTGAGCTTTTCCAGCATTGACTTCCACAGATGTAGTCAGTTTGATATTTGTACAGTCCATTGGGGAAAGTCTATGTGTACAGTTGCCACTTGTGTTACTGGAAGAAGGTATTTGAGATGAATAGATCTTTGGTCTTGCAGAATTCTATCAGTCCTTCTCTAGCTTTATTTCTGTTACCAAGTCCAAATTTTCCAACCACTTTGCCGCCTTCTTTGTTGCCCACTTTTGCTCTCCAGTCAACTAATAAATTCTATAGGAAAGAGGAAGCTAGAGTCCTTCTTTAGGGAGAAGTATGGCCTAATTGTATTTTTACTTCTGAAATAAACTCGAATGAGATGTTTTGAATCAAGATGATAAATATTGGGGGGGGGGGGGAGTATTTTAGGAACACTATTCTGGCTTTGAAAATGGACATACAGATGTTCAAAGCATAGAGGCATCCCTGGAGCCATTTTATAAAGCTGTTCTAAGGATGTCACCAGCGCGAAAACATCCAAGGCTAAATAGAGGCATGTTTGGGGCTTTCCCAAGACCTTGGATGTCCACACCCAATTTCAGCAATGCCTTTCACATATTGAATCCAAGTTTATACAGTACCTCCTCTAGGACATGAATACGCATCAGAAAAGTTCTCATTCTGCCATAGACAAGAAGGTATTCTAATACCCCCTACCTTTTTTATGGTCGGCATCGGGGAGGTGAGCGGGAAGTGGAGCCCCTCCCCAATCACCCTCGCAAGACCAATCGGGCCACCGGAACACCAAAGAAAGGCAAAGTACCTCTAGGTGCAAAGGGAAATCCCGCCACACAACCAGCAACTGCAGCAGTCCCGATCGGCATCGGGGAGGTGAGCGGGAAACGAAGCCCCTCCCTGATCACCCTCACAAGACCAATCAGGCCACCGGAACACCAAAGAAAGGCAAAGCACCTCTAGGCATGAAGGGAAAGCCTGCCACACAACCGGCAACTGCAGCCGCCTCACCTCGCCTCATGGTAGAGCCACCCCTGAGGACAGGCAGCGGCGGCAAAAACACCTGGCGGGCCAGATAAATGTCCTCGGCAGGCCGCATGTGGCCTGCGGGCCGTAGTTTGAGGACCCCTGGATTAACCCCTTCTACCATTAGAAGCACCGACTTAAAACTTGCTTAGCTTATGTATATATTGCTGACCATCAGATTTACAGTGCTATATTTTTTTTATATAACTCGGACAACCCCTTTTAAGGGTTTTTTTTGGCATTTTATATCTTAAATGCACTTATGTGAATTAATTAATAGTAATTTGAATTAATTAATAGTAATTTGAAAAAATTTGATAAATTTGAAGACAATTTTGCATGTTGTGGCAAATCATGACGTCTAGGAGTTTTTTCAATATTTTATTTGTTTTCAGCACACCAAAATACATGGAAATTAGATGAAAATAATCAAACGGCTTTTTAGTCGCAGGCCTGTGTTATACAATGGTGCATGGATGGGGGTTTTGGATTTGTTAGGAACTGGGGAAAGGAGGGGCATGCAATGAAGCTACAGGGTAAACTATTTAAGACTAATAAAAGAAAATATTTTTTTCACTCAATGTGTAATCAAACTCTGGAATTTGTTACTGGAGGGTGTAGTAAAGGCTGTTAGTTTAGCTGGGTTTAAAAAAGGTTTGGACAAGTTCCTGGAGGAAAGGTCCATAAACCATTATTAAGAAGGGACTCAGGATATCAATGATTGACCTAGTACAAGCATTGCGGAACCTGTGTCTTTTGGGGAAACTGCTAGGTACATATGACCTAGATTGGCCACTGTTGAAAACAGGATACTGGGCTTGATGGACCTTGGTCTGACCCAGTATGGCATATCTTATGTTCTTACCCCCAAAAATACCACTAAACAAACTGCCCCATCCCCAAATAATACTCCCACAACTGCCCTACCACTCTTCCAATTGCCCCACCCTCAAAATCTGTTATGCCAAAACAGCTGTAGCAGCACGCACACTGCCCCACTCCTGAAAAAACACTCCCTCAAAACTGCTTTATCACCCTTTAAACTGTGTCAGCTATTAAAAACACCCCCTAAAACTGTACCACCATCTCACAATATGCCCCACTCCCAAAACTCACCCTCCCACAACTGTCCCATCATCTAACCAACTGCCCCCCCTACATCTACCCCACCAGTACAAAAACGGCCCAATTCTCAAAAACTATTGCCCTGTAATTGCCTCAACCCCTCACAACTACCCCCCACTAGGACCATACTAAGCTACAAAATGCATGCTGGTGCCTCCCTCCACGTTCAGTAACACTCTCTTTGAGCTTCCTGGAAGCCCAGTGATGATATCAGTGCCCCCTTCTGTGCTTGCACCCTGTGTGGCCGCACCACTTGAACAGCCCTTGGTACGGCCCTGGAGGTAAGTGTAAGAAGCGGAAATCTGGTAAATAGACCAAAGGTGGAAAGAGGGGGAGGGGATGAAAAATGAAATATATCTACAGGTAGATAAAAAGGCAGAAGAGAGAAATGGACAAAAATATAAAACAGAAGAATCAGAGAGAGATATAAGGGAGGAATGGGAGAAGACGGGGAGAGTGAAGAAACAGAAAATAGAAATGAGATTCTGGAGAAAAGATTTTGGAGAAAACCAACAAGAGGAAGTAGTAAAGAGACCAGGATCAACCCAGACATCAAAGGTACAAACTAATTTTATTGTTACTTTTAATGTCAGCTTTGAGAATTTGGATTTCTTGTTCTCTACAGGAGAGAAGGTATTTCTTTTTCTCTTTCTTCCCTATTTGACTGTCACAGTCTTGTTTCTTGGGTTTTCAATTTCATTTTTAATTCAGATGTTTCTAATCTGTTGTCTCTTATTTTTTACTTTATGATGGTCTATGTTTTCCTTGTGAAGGATTTCTTTTAATATGTAGGTTCTGTTAGGCAACCAAACCAGTCTGGCTTGTTCTTTTTCTCAACTGGTGGTGTATTGATGTTCTAGCATATTTTCAGTCCTGACTTTTTATGGATAGAACTGGTGTAATTTGAGTCCTTGGACTTTGTACTGGTATGGTATGGTAAGCACATTGTTTTGCTACCAGAATATTTTTTAATGCATTTTATATCTTCCCTCCTTATCATTAATCTGGTCACAGCATTTACCTACTAAATGTATGTAAATATTTATGCAAATGAGGCCCCACAATGAGTCTCTGCACATGACCCTGCCCCTGCCCCCAGTCTTTCTCTCTCTCACTTCCAGAGCCAGCTTGATCCACTGTGCAAGAAGTGGCGGTATCACTCTTCCTGTCTGCTGCCGCCATTAACTCAAACTTTGCTGTTGCTGCCGCGGTATCATTCCTCCTCCCTCATGCCCACTGCCGCTGACCCAAAGATAGCTAAAGCAGTGACTACAGGATATCGGCTTAAAAAACAGCAACCCCCCCCAACAAAGCGCGGTGTCGTCACAGCTCCAATGTGCTTGCAAGTCCCTGCCGGTTCTGCCTCCTTCTGACACATGCTCTTGCGTTGGAGCAGGGCAGAACCGCCAGGGCCCTGCAAGAGCATTGGAGTCGCAAAGACACCACGCTTTGTTGTTTTTTCTTTTTAAAGCTGCCACAGATGCCATAGGGAGGGAGAAAGAAAGAGGCTGTGTTGGATAGCAGTAGGGGCTGCAGACGTGTTCAGCAGATGCTGGACATGGGGATAGGGGGGATAGAGGTTGGGAGTCCATGTTGGCCATAGGGAGAGGGAGCAGGGGTTAGATGGTGGCCATGGGGAGGCAGAGGATGGATTCTGGCAAAGGGGGGAGAAAGGGGAGGGAGAACAGATGGTGGCCACAGGGAAGTGGAGTGAAGATACTTGCCATAGGGTGAGGAGGCAGAGGGAGATGGTAGCCACAGGGGGTACAGAGGGAAGATACTAGACATGTGGGCATGGCAGGCAGATGCTGGGTGTGGGTTTGGAGCTGGAAAGAAAGGGCAGATGCTGGACATGGGAAAGAAGAGATGCAAGATATAGGGAAGAGGGAGAGAGAAAAGAGCAATGGGTGGACAAGGGGAGGGGGAGAGATAGAGGAGAGGTAGTGGATACAGGGCGAGAGTGAGAGGAGATGCTGTACATGGGTTGGAGAGCTAAGAGAAAATACTAGACCAGAAAGGGGAGACAAAGGAGAGAAAGATGTGAAATGATGGACATGGAGTGTGGGGAGAAGCAGAGGGGAGAGACCTTGATGCAAGAGCGCAGCACGGGAACTATGTTTAGATAATGTGTGTACTGACACAGCTCTGCGACATCCTGTCCCATCTGACATCAGAGCGAGATGGAACATTGCAGAGCCATCTCAGCATGTGCATGGTCTAAATGCATGCCCTGCACTGCGCTCTTGCTTTTTCTTTTGTTGGACCTGGAGGTAAGAACACACTGAGGGCATGGGAGTAGGGATGCAGGGGAGTGATATTGGACATGATGGAGGCAGGGATACACAGGGGGAGATGCTGGACATGGGGGGGGATAGGGACACGGGTGGGTGCTGGGCATGGGGGATAGGCACAGGGACAAGAGGAGAGGTGGAATGGGGAATAGAGACACAAAATATAGTGGGCATGGAGGGAAGGATAGGAAAATACTGGATAGAGGAAGGGAAACAGGAGTAGAGAGGGGGAGATACTGTACATGGGGGAGAGAAGGGAAGAGTTAGTTAAAGACTAGGAAATAAGAGGATGGGAATGGAAATAGAGCTAGGAAATTGGAGGGTTGGGATAAGGTAAAGAGTGCAATTGAGTGGTTAGTAAGGAGAAGGAGTGAAATCTGGATAGAGAAGCAGAAAAATAAATGGAAGAAAACTGAACGGAAGAGATCAGTGTTAAAAACTGATATAAGGGAGGAAGTGAAGACAGAAGGAAAGAGAAGAAATGACAAATGGAGAGTTGCTAATGAAAGAGAGCTAAGAGAAGACAGAGGAAAACAAAAACCAGAGACTGAGACCAACATAGAAACATAAAATGATCAACAATGAAGGTAGAAAAAAAATTATTTTTTTTTTGTGATTGGAAAATGTTGGTGTTTGGGAAGTACATCTGCCAGGAATCAAGAATGGTGTTGGGCATGACTGGGGCATAACCCAGGGCAAATGTTTGAGGGGGGACCCTAAAGCCCACTAGAAAGCTGTGCCTTTTTCAGACTCGGACAGATCTGAGACCCTCTCTGACTTGGAGGCTCAGGGCAGTTGCCAGGTTGCATCCCTCCTAATACCAAACTTGACATCTGCAGTTTTTTATTTGTACAATGCAGGGGGAAATGCATTTCTATTTCTCTTGTGTTGCAGTGAATGCAGCATCTGGCTTTCTGAAGTTTGTTTAATGCTAGTCTACATATTTCTCTTCTTATTTTGTGGTCATTTATTGGTGAAAAACTATCTGTATTGTGTGACTAATGCTGGGTATTCTGTTAGTATTGAATTTCTGTTTAAGAATGTGTCGTAATCTGGTTTGTTCATCTCACACATTGCCCTCTATGCAGTTACTTTTTGGGGGTGGGGCAAGGGTGGGGCAGGAGGTGGGCTTGGGCAGAGCATGGCTAGCCACAGGTGGCGGGTTTTTTTCTTTCAAAAGGTTGGCAACCCTACACACAAACACAGACTCAGGGATCTTAAATAATTCTTTAAGGGAAAAAAGGGGACTATTGTAGTTTACATGGGAGGGCAGACTAAATAGGCCATGTGGTCGTCTTCTGCTGTCATGTTTCTATCAAGAAAGCATGGGATAAGCACAGAGAGGATCTATGTTTCTGTTTCTAGCTGTGATGTACTGCATTTTACATTGTTGTTGTTAAGTGCCGTCGAGTCGGAGTTGACTCATGGCAACCCTCTGGATAGCTATCCTAAATTGTGTTCGGTCTTCAGTCAGGCTGCTCATTGTTGATAGACTGGTACCCGAAGCTGCTGTTATTGTATCGATCCATCTCATTGCTGGCCTTCCTCTTTTGTGTTGACCTTCTATCTTGCCAAGCATGATGTCTTTCTCTAATGATCTCTCTCTTCGCATGATGTGTCCAAAGTATGAAAGTCGAAGTCTTGTGATCTGAGCTTCTAAAGAAAGCTTAGGTTTGATCTCCTCTAGTACCAACTGGTTTGTTCTTCGGGCAGTCCATGGTATACACAGTATTCACCACCACCATCATAATTCAAAGGCATCAATTTTCTTCCTGTCTATCTTTTTCAATGTCCAGCTTTCACATCCATATGATGTTATTGAAAATACCATGGCTTGAACAAGTCGAATCTTTGCATGGAGAACGACATCTCTGCTCTTGAGAATCTTATCTAGGTCTTTCATAGCCATTCTGCAAAGAGCAATGCGCCGTCTGCTTTCTTGACTGCTTGTTGCTTCTTTATTGATAGTTGATCCAAGTAGGTTAAAGTTCACAATTTCAATTTCTTCTCCTTCAACGATGAACCTGTTGATTATGCCAGTTGTCATGATCTTTGTCTTCTTTATATTAAGGTGCAGGCCCGTTTTGAGACTATGTTCTTTGATTGTGAGAAGCAAATGTTTCAGATCATCTTCCTTTTCAGCCAGTAATGTGGTATCATCAGCATAGTGAAGGTTGTTGATGAGTCTTCCATCAATCTTCATACCTCTGTTGTCTTCATACAATCCTGCTTCTCTGATGATTTGTTCTGCATATAAATTAAACAGGTAGGGAGAAAGTACGCAGCCTTGTCTTACACCTTTGCTTATTTTAAACCATTCTGTTTCTCCTTGTTCCGTTCGAACTGTTGCTTCTTGATCAATGTACAGATTGTACAAGAGTACGATCAGGTGTTCTGGTATACCCATGCTTCTTAATGTGGCCCAGAGTTTCTCATGGTTTACACAGTCAAAAGCTTTGCTATAGTCGATAAAGCACAAATAGATATCCTTTTGGTGTTCTTTAGTCTTTTCAAGGATCCATCTCACATCCGCAATGATGTCTCTCGTTCCTCGCCCTTTCCTGAACCCTGTTTGCACTTCAGGTAGTTCTTGTTCCAGGTATGGTTGTAGTCTCTTTTGAATAATCTTCAGTAGAATCTTGCTGGCATGTGGTATCAGAGTGATTGTGCGATAATTTCCACAGTCAGTTGGATCACCTTTCTTTATTATTGGTATAAACACAGATCTTTTCCAGTCAGTTGGCCATGATGTTGTCTTCCATATTTCTTGGCAGAGCCTTGTAAGTACGGTAACAGCTACATCAGTTTGCTGTAATACTTCTTTGGGAATGCTATCAATGCCTGGTGCTTTGTTCTTTGATTAGGCTTTCAATGCTGCTTCAACTTCTTCTTTCATCACCAATGGTTCCCGATCATAAGGTACAGGTTGAAACGGCTGTTGGTCCACTTGATCTTTATCATATAAAAACTGTACATTCCTTCCATCTTTTCTTGATCTTCTCAGCATCATTCAATATAGAACCTTGAGCATCTTGTAACATTCCAATTCGAGGCTGGAACTTTTTCTTTAATTCTCATAGCTTTAGGAAAGCCGATCTTGTTCTTCCTCTAATAGTTTCTGCTTCTATTTCCTTGCATGCGTCATTGTAATACTTTTCCTGGTCCTGTCTTGCTGCACGTTGGAAATCTCTGTTGAGTTCTGTGATTGTCTTTCTTTCTGGGCAATTTTCAGTTTCTTCCGTCATTCATTTTGGCCGTTTTTTTCTTTTTCACCTTTTGTAGAGACTTCTCGCTTTCTTTCAACACAACCTTCTTAAGGTCATTCCATAACTCTTCTGGAACTCTGTCATTTGTATCTAAAGCAGCAAATCGATTTTGCAGGCAGTCTTTAAATTCCAGTGGTATATTCACAAGGTCATATTTTGCTGCATTCATGAGTGGTTTGCTCTTTTTCAACTTTATTTATTTATTTACATTATTTACCACGCTATTCTGCATCAGTGCAGTTTACATTGAACAAACTGAAATTACATTGAACAGGGCATTATAACTTGGAGATAACTATTTTACAGGGAATATGGGCTATGGAGGGTTAAGTGGCTTGCCCAAGACCACAAGGAGCACCTGTGGGACTAGAAACCCCAGTCCTTCCGGCCCAAGGTTGCTGTCCTCTAGTGGGATTTGAACCCCTGACTTTCCGGCTTGAAGTACCTTGCCCCAACGACTAGGCCACTCCTCCACTTGAGCCGACTAAACTTTAGATTGAGCCGGCTAAACGTTAGCTTGAGTTTGCATACTAGTAGTTGATGATCTGTACCACAGTCAGCTCCAGGTTTTGTTTTTGTTGATGTTATAGAGCTTTTCCATCGTTGAATTCCACAAATGTAGTCAATTTGATTTTTATACAATCCATTGGGTGAAGTCCATATATACAGTCGCCGCTTGTGTTGCTGGAAGAAGGTGTTTGAGATGAATAGATCGTTGGTCTTGCAGAATTCTATCAGTCTTTCTCCAGCTTCATTTCTGTTGCCAAGTCCATATTTTCCAACTAATTTGTCGTCTTCTTTGTTGCCAACATTTGCGTTCCAGTCACCCATGACTATCAGGATATCCTGTTTGCATGTTCTGTCAATTTCAGCTTGTACTTGTTCATAGAACTCTTCAATTTCATTGTCTTCTGCAGCTGTTGTTGGGGCATATACTTGAATTATGGTTGTGTTGATAGGCATTCCTCGTAGACGAATAGAGATTAAGCGTTTGCTGACTGCATTGTATTTCATTACAGTTCTTGAAAGTTTCTTCTTTATTATAAATGCAACACCATTTCTTCCTTGTCTTTCATTTCCAGCATAGTAGACCATGTGATCAACTGATGCAAAGTGCCCGATGCCAGTCCTTTTCTGTTCGCTGACACCCAACAGATCAAGTTGTACAAGTTCCATTTCATTCTTGACCACCTCCAACTTCCCTTGGTTCATGCTTCGTACGCTCCATGTTCCAATGTGTAAGACATCTTTAAAGCTTCTGACTCTCATTTCATGCATTTTACATTATTGACAGATATATTTTATTTTCTTTGCTGCTATTTCTACTGTGAAAGCTACTGACTTAATTGTACTGATTTCTTATTGATTGCTATTTGTGCTGTTGGCCCTGGCTAGATTAAGGAACTGACAAGCAAGGGAGATGCCTAGGGTCTAAAGTTTAGAAGGTGCTGTCAGATGTGCTCAGTACTCAGAAGCACTGTTCCCTCTAAGCTGTGCGCGTGTGCGCGCGCACACACCTCGCCGAGCGAGCGCACATACTTTACAACAGAGCGCACAAAAATTACGGCTCTGATTCTGATAGAAAACAACACAGACGTCTTAAAATTTAAAAGTTATGATTGTAATTACTAGAAATTTCCCGCTTCATTTAGTAATCGTCTATTTTCATTTAATTTGATTAAAATCAATGTGGTGTACATACTGTATTCTGACGTGTAGTCAAATTTTAAAGTATATAACTCCGAGTGTCGTTATGTGGCGCACAAAAATTTAACTTTCCTTCAAAAGCTGCGCACAGCTGATATTTTATGCGCACACAGCCTACAGAAAATTAGAGGGAACATTGCTCAGAAGGTTGGTATTGACAATTTTGTTTGGCTTTTAATCATGATTCTACTGATTCTTACATTACTGTCGGCAAGCTAAAAGGAAGGGTAACATGTCTGCACATGTTTCAAAGTTTAAAACCTCTGCTGTTCTCTAATCCTTCTCCCAGTGTGAGTTAGCCTGCCCTAAGATCCAGGCAATGGGAAGGTTGTGGGGGTGGAGCACTGGAATGCTGCTCTAGTCACAAAGGGAGGAAATGAGCTGAGTGAAGTTCCTGTTCTGTAGTGGTGTCAGAAGTGTGCTTTCAAATGTATCTTGAAATACTAGGCCTGTGGCCTAGCTGGAATGTCTTTGTCTCTTTTGTTTCACTGTAGCCTGCTTAGTAGTAGAACCACGCAGTAAGAAATGCATAGTTTAGCAGCTTCTCACCTTACATAACACGCCCCAGCTGACCTCTATTGGTGAGCGATCAAGGGGAACTTACTATGTGCCTATCATGAAGTAGCTAGAATGTGATAACAAATTATTAGTTTGCATATAGCTAGAAGTCTATAAATGGAACTGAAACCTTGGCCCAGTGGGCTCAGTCTTTGGAAACTATTCCACTGAGTTCTCGCATGCTATTAAAACAGTTTGATTTCACGAAGGCCTCAGGTGTCTTTCTTTGTCTGGTAATCTACTACATTTCTTGGTTCCCTGACCGGGAAAGGAAAACTATTTTGTCTCGGAGTGATGAGCCATTCATCTAGCGGGCTCCAGGAGTCCTGAGAGGTCTCGAGGCGCCACCGGACTGCTTCCGGACGGGACTTTACGACAGTCCTGGAGCCCGTGGGACTGATTGGACGCACTCACTAACTTAGAAGGGGCCCGGAAAACAAACCTGTTCTTTTCACCAGATCCGGTAAGTCTGATTTTGGTAATTCTCTGTATCTGGCATTATCTGGTAATTCTCTGCATCTGGTATTATCTGTAATTGAAAAGAGCGTGATCAACTCTTGGGACTGGTCCTAGTATGTCAGATGCTGACTGAACCCACTGGTATCCCTTCTGGTATACTGTAAGATTAATCTGTTGGGTTTTTTGTACGAAAAAACGGAACAAACAAAAAAAAGACTCCGGAGTCACAGCACAGCTCAGAGACAGAGAGCAGTTATTTACAGCACAGCTCAGAGAGAGAGAGAGCAGTTATTTCTAGCAAGGAGAGAGAAACAAAAAAAAAATAGGGGTGGGATATAAGGCGTATATCCTTTTCACACAGACAGAACCAGAAAGTTTCAAGGGGCGTATCCTTTCTACGCAGAAAGAGAAAGTTTTAACCCAGCTCTGCCTGGATTTCTACTTCAGTTGTTTCTGTTATAATTACTCTGCTGATTTCTGTGAGATTCGGGAGGGAGAAACCTGAATGAGAGAGAGAGACGGTGTTTGTTTTACAGTTGCTGGAGTGTCAGAGAGAGACAGTGTTTGTATTGCAGCTGCTGGAGAGTTAGAGAGAGAGAGACAGGTTTTGAACAGCATTTTTGAACAGCAAGGGAGGGGGTGTATTTATACTCAGCCTTCTGCAGTGTCTCCTTAAGAACTTTGAGAAGGGTTTCTCTGGTGATTATGTAATTGTTTGGTAACCAAGCAACCAGGGTTTGATTCCCACTAGCACTCCTTGTGGTCTTGGGCAAGTCACTTAACCCTCCATTGCCTCAGAAGAAAGGCCTGGCAATCTACTTCTGGTGACACTGCCAAGAAAACCCAGGAGCTTCTGGGTCGTCAGGACTGACTTGAAGGCACACATTGCATTTTTTATGTAATTGTAATGACCCCCGGGTTGATTGGAAGTTTTATGTGAACGGGAATGGGCCCCTCCCCTCCTGTCTTTATCCTGGTCTCCCTGAGGGATCTCTAGATATAGACCTGATACTAGATGTGCACACAGTCACCCTGCAAAGTCATATGACCCCAGTCCCTGTTAAAGAAATATTGTGAGAAAGAGTGGAAGAGTTTTAAATCTTTGATTATAATCTAGCTAGCAGCGTGCACCCAGAGGAATTCCTGTCCCGTAGTTCACAGAAAAATGCAGCCTAAAGTAAAAATAAAACTACCAGTTTTAGAATGGGAGTCAGAGACAGAAGAATTCACTAAGCTTGATCACACCAGGCTCAGCAGCTGACCTCTATTGGTGAGCGATCAAGGGGAACTTACTATGTGCCTATCATGAAGTAGCTAGAATGTGATAACAAATTATTAGTTTGCATATAGCTAGAAGTCTATAAATGGAACTGAAACCTTGGCCCATTGGGCTCAGTCTTTGGAAACTATTCCACTGAGTTCTCGCATGCTATTAAAACAGTTTGATTTCACGAAGGCCTCAGGTGTTTTTTCTTGGTCTGGTAATCTACTACATTTCTATATACGTTTATTTTCACATGTGGTGGGAAATGGAAGAGAACAAACACACATGCGCACATACAGAGACATGCATACAAGCATTCACAGGCACATTCAAGAATGCAGGCATACATATGCAGTGATACACAAACACGTGCACACTTATACAAGCACATATAAATATACCAACCCACAAAGATACATATACAGACACAAAATAGAGAGGCACAAACTAAAAAAAACAATAAAACAATGAGATACAGGCACGCACGCGCACACACACACACACCACATTCACAAGACATACACGCGCGCGCACACACACACACAAATTACCCTCCTTCAGTTTTTCAGTTTTGTTGTTTTATTTAGATTTATTTTAATTTTATTAATTAAATGTTCCATTTTCCACATTTTCTCTCCCTCCTGATTTCTAAGTTACCTGTTTGTTACAAGTTTTATTCTTTCAAACTCAACGAAACCTGGAAATCATTATATAAAAGGAAGACTGTCTTTCTCGGGGAAAAATAACTCTCCTAAAATTTAATGGAACAGGATAAGGTTGGTGTGTGGCAAAAATTTGTTAAAAGGGCACATCATATTCAAAAATGCCCATATCGAACAGGGGCTTCCAGAGAAATAAGGCCCGCAAAATAAACCCCATTGTATTTCTATGGGAAAAATGTTCTGGCTTCTGAATTATAGACACATACATACAGTTAAATATGGTAGTTAGCTAATTGCTCTTTTTAAATTCTCTTTTCCTGTTCTCTACTCTCTCAACTGTCCAAGCTGCCCCACCATCAAAAACTAGCCCCTCAAAATTGCCCAATTACCCGGCACACAGCCCCAGCCCCAAAAAATACTCGCCCACAATTGCCCTACTAACCCGCCAAATGTTGCCACCATAAAAATATACTCCCCACAATTGCCTCACCAACCTGAAAACTGCTCCATCCCCAAAAACTGCCTCTCCTATAATTGTGCCCACCCCAAAAATCAGCCTTACGCAACTGCCTCATCACTCTGCAAACTGCCTCATCTCAAACTCTACACCCTATTTCCCCACCCAAATAAACAGCCTCCCACAACTGCCCCACCACCTTGCAAACTGCCCCATCCCCAAAAAATGCCCACTCGCAACTTCCTTATCATACCACAAACTGCCCCATTCCTAATTCCCCCTGCAACTGCCCCACCACCCTGCCAACTGCCCCACTTCCAAAAGCTACCCTCATAAGGGCCTGATTCTGAGTTGTGGCTTGTGGGGCTGCACATCCCGGAGGGACATGCTACCCCACAAGCCGTCCTGCCCCTATTCCCCCTCCAACTCTCCCCACATGGCTAGAGCAGCAAGATGGGGAAAACCAGGAGGGAACGGGGTCTGGGTGGAGCGGGGGCAGATCAAGGCAGCAGGACATACAGGGCCGACTCAGGTCACGGCCCTGTACATCCTGCGGGGTCACAGGAGGCGTGCTGATTATTCCAACATTTGCCCCCACCAACCCACTCACTGCCCAACTCCTCAAACAATACCCCTTGCAACAGCTCTACCACCCTATAAATTGCTCCATCTCTAAAAATTACCCCACCCCACTCTACCACCTCACAAAATGCCCCGCCCCCAAAAACTACTCCATGTGCCACATCACATTACCAATTACCTCTTACATCTGCTCCGTCATCCCAAAAAGTGACCCATTCTCAAAAGCTACTCCCTTCAATTGTCCCAACCCCAAAAACTACTCCCTCACAACTGCCCCACCAATATACACATTGCCCCTACACTTCAAAAACTCTCCCTTGCAACTGACCTACTTTCCATAAACCTCTCTGCACCTATAAAATACCTCCATAACTGCTCCACCACTCTATAAATTCTCGACTCCCCAAAACAGTCCCCAGCAACCAACCCACCACCTCACCAAATGCCCCTATATTTCCACCAGCACATCGCAAACTGCCTCCATAACCAAGAACTACCACTTTGTAAATCACTTTGCCTGCTTTTGCATTGAAAAGTTGTAGATCAAGTAATATTAAACATTAAATATTTATTTATTCAGCAGGGGCAAGATGGCATCCGAATGAGTAGTCACGATTCTCACCTCTCTCTTATAAACCCTGATTTCCTGCTGTGCTTTAGCCTCTAATGGGGGCGAAAAAGTGAAAATTCCAGAACCTTCCCTCTGAATTGGGGTCTTCCAGTTCAGGAACCCAGAGGATGCTTGCAGAGTGTAGCTTGAGCCATGGAGCTGGGAGTGGCACTACAGCGGGCCGGCAGTACTATTGGAGTTGGCCTTGAGTTGGGGCATCTCTTAGCCCCGATAATAGAAATGCCTTGCCACACCCAGAGGCAGTACTGGCTGTGTCACAGTGTGCTTGACAGGCTCTTGGAACAGAGGGGAACCTGCCAAGAGATTGGAGCATCATTGTCCCCATTTGATTAGGGCAAAGCACGATCTGTTGCTGCTGCTAGTGGAGGGTCAGTGGCTGCTGAGGGTGGAATGCCTATGATCCCGGGCCCCATTGGGTTGAAGAAGCCTGCAGTTTTTACAATGGACGCATTATGGGAAGCGATTGCTATTGTGAATTCTTCCTTGATCACCATTTTAGGTACTTTTCACAAAGAATTGTTTGCTACTAAGGAGTTGTGGCTGGTTGTGTCCCAAGAACAGACACAGCAGGCTGCGAAGATGGCTCTATTGGAGGCTCAGTTCGAGAATTGCCTGATACCTCTAGTGCATAGGTTAAAAACTCCACTATCCTATCTCATAAACTGGAGTATTTGGAGAACATTTCCAGAAGAAATAACTTACGCTTTATTAGTTTTCCCAAATCTTCCTTATTGGCACTAACCAAGATGGTTAAAAAGTATCTCCAGGAGGTCCTGAAGATACAGTACCTATGGACCATTTACCACCTTTTGCCAGGGCATAGTATTTGTCCTTGGGGTCTGCTGCCATGTCCACTGAGGGGGAACAAGTTCAGGCCCAGGAAGGTTCTCTTGACCTAACTGGACTTCTGGAGAGTTCACTGGACATTGTCACTGAGAGAACCACTATGGTCGTCTGCTTTGCTCTTCAGATGGACCATAGTAATGTGTTGAGACTTTCTGCATATGCGGGATTTGTTTTTGGGGACAAAGGTTCAAATTTCTCCTGACTTCTCGAGGGCAACCCAAAGATGGTGTAAGGTGTTTTTGGCCTTGAAGCCTAGAGTCCTCACCCTTGGGGCTACGTTTTTCTTAAAGTTTCCATGTAGATGTTTCATTTTTCTGGATGGTAAAAAATGTATTTTCTTTGAACCTAAACAACTTCTGGGTTTTCTGGTGGGCCATGAGGAATCATCTAGTAGTTAATATGTGCTCCTTGTAAGCAGGCTTTATTTGCTGGTATTTTTGTTTGGAAGTTTTTTCCTGTTTTCCTGTTCATGGTCTAATAGAAATATCCTTTATCTTTTATCTTTATCTTTGACATTGCTTGATATACTGTCCAAGCGTATGCATCAGAGCGGTGTACAATAAATCATCAGAGAAAAGAAAGGGAAAGGGAACGCCAATGGTTGGATAGGAAAGAGAGAGAGTGCAGGACAGAGCAACAATAGTCGAGACAAAGGAGCTGACGGGAGAGGGGATTAACAGGAGAAGGAGATGTCGGGGTCTGGGAGGTTGAATGCCTGTTGAAAAAGGTGTGTCTTCAGTAATCCCTTGTTTCCTAGATGATTCTTTTTTATTTCCTGTAACTGCTTCCTGTGTTCTCTTTGGGAAAATATTATTTATAAACTTTATAAAGAATAAATTAAAAAACAAATGATCAGTTTTATATGTTTCTTTCAAAGCTACAAAACAGTTTACAATAAAATTGTATCAGTTATAATTTCATCTTTCAAATGCATCTTTAAAAAGTTATGCTTTACATGGTTTACAGAATCATAGAGTCTCATTATTAACATCTTAAATCTCCCTTGGGACCTTGTCCCAGAGGGTCGGAGCAACACATAACAATGCACATTTACTAGTCTCTACTTGGTGCTGCAAGCAAACCCTTTTTTTTTTTCCATTTAACTTTTTATTGCACATTTCAATTCATTTTACATACTTCTTCATAACACATCATTGTACTATTTCCCCCCCCCCCTTGTATGACATTCACGACGTCCCTCCCTATCTCAGCCGAAACACTGAGATTCATCTTGATCCACCGCTTTGCTTAAAAGCTCCTCAACATCATACATCATATCCCTCAGCCCTTATCCCCATTCCCCAGTCTTATCTGCTAAAATGTACAGTCAGCGTTCAGGCACTCTGGTCCACCCAACATAACATATTTGTACATAACCATGCCATCAGCATCCCAACTATACTATTCTAATACAATCAAAGCCTTACGTACAGCTTATACTACTATCCAACCCCCCTCCCCCCCAACAACCCCCCATAACAATTTACCCCTTTAGCAACTCGCAAGTGCACATACTTCACTTATATATATTGTCATGGTGCAGGGCAGATGGTGCCTATAGAAACAGAAGAGAAAGTGCAGGGCAGTTTTAAAACACGCAGCTCCAAGCACATGGCTGAGGGTTGCTATGAGCAACCATCAATAACATTAGCACAGGGTGTAGGGAAACGCCCCAGCAAAAGATTACCTCATGCCTCATTAGCTAAGCAGGGTCAGCTGCACACTCTTGAGCCACAGGGAAAAGCTAAGAATGACGCATTTAAGAAAGAGTCAGTCTTGAGTAGGGAGAGAGCTAACCAGGACCCACCTCAGTTGGAGGAGAGCTAACCAGGATCACCTCAGTCGGAGGGTAGCCAAGCAGGAAGCTAGAGGGAGGAATGCTAACTGGGACAGAGATATCCAGGAGAGTGATATCCAGGAAACCTACCTAGAAACCTCTGACAAAGATTCCAGCAGTTTCACAGAGGAGTTTGCTCAGGAGAGGATTCCTGCAAACAGACGCAGAGAAGCTGTGAGAGGGAATTATCCTGAATGCAGGTACCAGGAGGGTGAAGGTAGTTTCCCCAAGGAGTTTTCTAAACCCCGAGAGAGGCGTCCTGTAAAGGGAAGGGAAAAGCTTTTAAGAGAGAAAAGCTGTTTCCAACTTCCTGGCTTAACACGTCTTGGTAGAGCTCAGGCTGGAGAAAGTCCAATTCACTCTAATAGAAGGGCAGTTGAAAAGCAGGACTTCACCTACACTTATCCTGAAGTGTATGGCCCTCTAAGGGAGAAATCTAAACTACACGGTAGCCTGCCTTTTCACCTCAATAGTGACGAGGAGAGAAGCCCAGTTCAGAAAGAAGAGGGCCTCTTCACTACTGACACTAATTACAGTTCCCCAGAAGAAAATTATACAGAAGCCCCCGAACAGATGGACTGTGGGGAAAGCGTGGGGGATTATCAAATGGACTGTACGCTTGCTTTCTCAGGTATGGTGACATCTCTATGCTAAAGTGTATAGAAGGGAAATCTGTTTGGGAAAGCAGATTTCAAGTGCATAGCTGTTGAGAATTACAAGGACTGTTTTTCACCCGTTTGTTTTTGTGAGCTGAAAAGAAGAATGATTTCTAATTTGTAGTTCTATTTTTGTGTTATGCCAAAAGTATGGTTTATTTTTCCTTTTGATACCTGTTTTGCAAAAATTCCCGGGACGGGAAATAAAATACCTCTTTGAAAAAAGCCTAGCTGCTCGCTTCCACAACTACACTTCTTTAAAAGCTAGTGGGACTCCAACTCCCAGGGGGCATTACTGGTCCCAGCTTATTAGAAGAGGCTGCACTGAAACCCTCAGGTCTCCTACCTACGGGGGTAAGTAGGTGCATGACAATTGGCTACGTTTTTGGATTTTTGCGCAAGGTTAAAAAGGACTTCACACAGAACTACGGTCTACTGGAGAAGACTGTGTTTCCAGAGGGAGAAAGCCGTGCTGAGGATTTCTTGCTGCCAGATCCTGAGGACCCAGCAAAAACTTTCTCACAAGCTGAACCCTGCATGAAGGCTCAGGTAAAAGTTACCTAGTCCTAAGTGGGGAAGGATACAAGTGAGAAAGGGGGCACTGGTGGGCAGAAGGAATAGACGGTGGGAAGTGAAAAAGTAAAAAAAAGTAGCGATATCGCACTTGGGGTTTTTTTTGTTTTCTTTCTTTCTCCACAGGTTCACCGAGGCTGATAATGGAGCCCCAGGATGTTGCACTCTGGATGACAACACAATGGGACAAGCAAGTGGAGCTTATCCACTATCTCCAAGAGCAGACGACACAGACCCTAAGAGAGCAACAGAAGCCCTTGATGGACACTATGGAGGCACTTCTGAAAGGGACAATGAATGCCGCAGCAGACGTCCCCATGGTGATTCCAGGAACAGGACTAAGTTCTTGTAATGCTTTTTCTTTGGGACAACTTAGGCCACAGGATAATCCTGATGACTTTATTGATGCTTTTGAGCGTATAGCAACTGCATTAAAATGGCCGGAGGAGCAATGGGCCACTAGATTCGCCATTTCGCTTACAGGCGAAGCCCTTTCAGCTTATAAAGCCATGCCAGCCAGTTTAGCATCTAATTACTTAGAAGTTAAAAAAGCAGTCCAGGATAGGTTGGGGCTGACACCTTTACATTATCACCAAATGTTCAGGGAGGCATTAATTAAGCCTCAAGAGACCCCTAAGGCCCTGGCGCAGCGATTAAAAACCTTAGCCAGAAAATGGTTGCTGGTTGAAGGAAGTACCCTGGAAACAGTCCTAGATAAAATTGTTTTAGAGCAATTTATGCAGGCTGTTCCCAGAGGCGTAAAAACTTTTCTAACGCTACAGCACTGCCAAACCTCTGATGAGGCAGCCACTCTCGCTGAGCACTATTTTGCGGCAGAGAGGACTGACGCCTCAGGGCAAGGTATCTGGCCAGTAGCTAGTAAAAAAGACAGCAGCAGAAAAGAAAAATGTTTGCATGAAAAACTGTATAAGCCTGAAATGTCTGATGTAAAGAATTCTGGTAACAGTAATGTCTTATCTGTACCTAAAGGGAGCTGTTTCAGCTGTGGAAAGAAGGGACATTTTCAAAGGTCCTGCCCGGAGAGAACAGTCCTGGTGACAGGAACAGAGGAGACAGAACAGGACGGGTTCCTTATACCAGTTCAAGTGGAAGGTATTCACACACTGGCTCTACTTGACTCAGGGGCTGACCAGAGCATGATATCACGAACGCTCTGGGAAGCCGTTGAGGGGCACCGCCAGTCGCCCCCGAGTCAAGCAGAGGGCAGAGTTCGTGTCAGGTGCGTGCACGGCGCAGCCTCACACTATCCCTTACACCAGGTAGTGGTTAATGCATTAGGAACCGAGCAACCCATGTTAGTGGCGATAGTTCCAAAACTACCAAGGGAGGTTGTCTTGGGGCGGGACTGGCCACCAATTCTTCAGAAAATGGAGGGGAAGCTTAGCAAACCTGGCCCGAGGTCCAACCCACTCCAGGTAGGGACCCAAGGAAGGGAGATAGAAGCCTTGGCCGCAAAACTCCCGAGCCCCTTGTTTGGCAAGCTGCAGAAGACTAGAGTCCATTCACAGGGTCACAAGAAGGGGGCGCCCTTAGTAAAATCTAAATTTGTGCTCCAGTTCTGTAAGATGACAAAATTAGCCAAAAGCCCACAGAGAGCCACCCCAGAAGCAGCGGGATATGACCTATTTAGCGTTGAAGACGTCATAGTTGTAAAAGGGGGCAAGGCCCTGGTCGATACAGACATACAAGTGAAAATCCCAGAGGGTTGCTATGGTCGTATTGCCCCAAGGTCAGGCCTAGCACTTAAATTCTTTTTGGACATAGGGGCAGGGGTAATTGACCCCGATTATAGGGGCTGTGTAAAAGTTTTAATCTTCAACTTTGGTAAGGAAGATTTTAAAATCCGAGTGGGCGACCGCATAGCTCAATTAATTTGTGAGCGAGTAGGGTTTCCCGTAGTAGAGGAAGTATCCTCATTACCATCTACCACTAGAGGAGAAAAAGGCTTTGGGTCCACAGGGCAAAGTGAAGTAAAAATCATGACGGCCCTAGCAGAGGAACCTAAGGAAGAAGATCTGGGCCCTCAAATTACGGATTTGAAGGACAAGTCAAAGCCTAGGTTAGGGGAAGGGCTTTCTCTGCAACAACAACTAGAAATAGCCCAAGTCCTAGACAGGTTCTCCGACGTGTTAACCACGACACCAGGGGAAACTCACGTGGTCGCCCACGAAATTATTACCGCACCGGGGCGAGTAATTAGGCAGCGGCCCTATCGCATACCAGAGTCCAAAAAGAAAGTGATAGTGGAGCAAGTAAAGGAGATGGTTCAATTGGGCATTATAGAGGAGTCACGCAGCCCCTGGTCTAGTCCAGTGGTGCTGGTACCCAAACCGGACGGGTCTATCAGATTCTGCATAGATTTTCGCCGGGTGAATGAAATTTCACAATTTTGATGCCTACCCAATGCCCCGAATTGATGATTTGTTGGATCGATTGGGGCAGGCGAGATACTTAACAACACTTGATCTCACAAAAGGGTATTGGCAGATACCCCTAACAAAAGAGTCAAAGCCCAAAACCGCGTTCAGTACGCCCATAGGGCTATTTCAATTCCGGCGCATGCCATTCGGCTTACATGGCGCCGCTGCCACCTGCCAGTGCTTGGTGGACCAGGTCCTGAGACCCCACCAGGAGTACGCGTTGGCCTATATGGACGACGTCGTTATTTTCAGCACAACATGGACCCAGCACCTCGCGAGAATAGAGGCCATGCTTCGGGCGCTACGCAAGGCCGGTTTAACATTAAACCCGGCCAAGTGTTTATTTGCCACAGAAGAAGCCAAATATTTGGGTCATATGGTTGGGAGGGGGGTAGTAAGGCCCCTAGCCTGTAAACTGGAAAGTGTTAGGAACTTTCCCCGTCCAGAAACAAAAAAGCAGGTCCGCAGTTTTCTCGGGTTGATAGGGTACTATCGCAGGTTTATTCCTTGCTTTGCGGAGGAGAGTATCCTATTTACAAAGATGCTGCGGAAAAATGCACCTAATTCGGTAAAATGGTCCCCAGAGGCCGAAGAAGCCTTTACTCTCCTTAAGGAAAAACTCTGCACAGCACCAGTGCTAAGGGGAGTAGATTTCAACCTACCCTTTATAGTTCAGACGGACGCGTCTGAAACAGGGTTAGGGGCAGTAATGGCTCAAGAATTTGAGGGGGTAGAGCACCCCGTGACCTATTTGAGTCGGAAGCTCACTAAAGCAGAAAGGAACTACTCCACGGTAGAAAAGGAATGCCTGGCGATTAAGTGGGCGGTGGAGGCATTACGCTTTTAACTGGCCGGAAGTTCCTCTTGGTCACTGACCACGCCCCTTTGAAATGGCTAAATCAAATGAGTATTAGTAATTCTCGTTTGACCCGATGGCACTTAGCGCTCCAATCTTTTAACTTTGTAGTGCAGCACAGGCCTGGGAGGTTACATGGGAATGTGGATGCGCTATCACAAATTCCGGGCTGTCAGGAAAAATCTGCAGCCCGTAATATTTTAAGGCGGGGGATCTGTCATGGTGCAGGGCAGATGGTGCCTATAGAAACAGAAGAGAAAGTGCAGGGAAGTTTTAAAACACGCAGCTCCAAGCACATGGCTGAGGGTTGCTATGAGCAACCATCAATAACATTAGCACAGGGTGTAGGGAAACGCCCCAGCAAAAGATTACCTCATGCCTCATTAGCTAAGCAGGGTCAGCTGCACACTCTTGAGCCACAGGGAAAAGCTAAGAATGACGCATTTAAGAAAGAGTCAGTCTTGAGTAGGGAGAGAGCTAACCAGGACCACCTCAGTCGGAGGGTAGCCAAGCAGGAAGCTAGAGGGAGGAATGCTAACTGGGACAGAGATATCCAGGAGAGTGATATCCAGGAAACCTACCTAGAAACCTCTGACGAAGATTCCAGCAGTTTCACAGAGGAGTTTGCTCAGGAGAGGATTCCTGCAAACAGACGCAGAGAAGCTGTGAGAGGGAATTATACTGAATGCAGGTACTAGGAGGGTGAAGGTAGTTTCCCCAAGGAGTTTTCTAAACCCCGAGAGAGACGTCCTGTAAAGGGAAGGGAAAAGCTTTTAAGAGAGAAAAGCTGTTTCCAACTTCCTGGCTTAACACGTCTTGGTAGAGCTCAGGCTGGAGAAAGTCCAATTCACTCTAATAGAAGGGCAGTTGAAAAGCAGGACTTCACCTACACTTATCCTGAAGTGTATGGCCCTCTAAGGGAGAAGTCTAAACTACACGGTAGCCTGCCTTTTCACCTCAATAGTGACGAGGAGAGAAGCCCGGTTCAGAAAGAAGAGGGCCTCTTCACTACTGACACTAATTACAGTTCCCCAGAAGAAAATTATACAGAAGCCCCTGAACAGATGGACTGTGAGGACTGTGGGGAAAGCGTGGGGGATTATCAAATGGACTGTACGCTTGCTTTCTCAGGTATGGTGACATCTCTATGCTAAAGTGTATAGAAGGGAAATCTGTTTGGGAAAGCAGATTTCAAGTGCATAGCTGTTGAGAATTACAAGGACTGTTTTTCACCCGTTTGTTTTTGTGAGCTGAAAAGAAGCATGATTTCTAGTTTGTAGTTCTATTTTTGTGTTATGCCAAAAGTATGGTTTATTTTTCCTTTTGATACCTGTTTTGCAAAAATTCCCGGGACGGGAAATAAAATACCTCTTTGAAAAAAGCCTAGCTGCTCGCTTCCACAACTACACTTCTTTAAAAGCTAGTGGGACTCCAACTCCCAGGGGGCATTACTGGTCCCAGCTTATTAGAAGAGGCCGCACTGAAACCCTCAGGTCTCCTACCTACGGGGGTAAGTAGGTGCGTGACAATATATATATATATAAGGACTCACCTTCGCCAATCAGCCCCCTATCAGCCCCTGTGGATCATACCTAGATTGCCCCTCCCCTACCCCTCTTCTGCTTTCCATTTCCCCAGCCATTTCTAAACACCCTGCCATTGCTCCATCCACTTATCCTCTTTTCCATGCCTCATCCCTGTCAGCCGATGCATCAAACACAGGTTCTCGATTCTTCTAATGAAACCCCCCTCTGAGGATTCCCCCTCCCCAGCCACTTTTGCGCTATCTCGTTTCTCGTTGCCACCAGACAGTGGTTTAACACCCCCCTTTCCTTTTCCGGAATATCATCCCCCAGCTGTTGCAATAGACAGATCTCCGGCAGGCCATCTAGTCTACGACCAGTCATTTGATAAATTATCGGTAATACCTCATCCCAAAAACTTTGGATCGGACCACACTTCCACCACATATGTATGAAGTCCCCTCTCTCCTGACAGCCTCTCCAACACCTATCCGACGTCCCTAACCCCGCTTTTCTTTGACGTGTCGTGTCCAATACCACCGATATAGTACCTTATAGGCATTTTCTTTAATTTGTGTTGCAATAGATATTCCTGCTATAGTCTGAATTGTTTTATCCCAGTGCTCTTCAGTTCAGTGCACCGCCAAATCTGCCTCCCATTTCCTCATGAACTCCAATTTACTCTCTCCGCCCTCCATGAGCCCTTTATAAATTTTTGACAGTGCTCCTTTCTGACCCAGATTCCCTGAGCACAATGCCTCAAACCACCCCTTATTACCCCATAAATCTTTCCAAACCCTCCGCTGTCGCACAAAATGACCTACCTGTAAATAACTGTAATAATCCTGACTAGGCAACCCATACAGATCCTTAATGCCCTCAAAACCCCTTACTCCCTCCTTAACCACTATCTGGGAAATATGTGTTTGTCTCTGCTGCCTCCATCTCTCCAATACCTTCACCCCTGCCCCCTGTCCCCTCTCAAAGCAAGCCTCCAACGACATCCCCTGTATATATTTATTATCCTGTACCAAAAGTGTCCTATTTTGTTTCCAGATATGCAAAGTATGGCCAACAAATGGGTTCACGACATTTCCCATCCATGCGGTACTATCCCTCCACACCAACCTTAATAACCCCCCCACCCCCCCGAGGCTTCCTCCATCTGCACCCACTGCTTCCCTTTTTCTATAAGCCAATCGTATAACGTCTTCAATTGCGCAGCCCTATAATATTTGCTAAAATCAGGTACCCCCAACCCACCCTCCCCCCTAGCTCTCTGCAATATAGACATTGCAACCTGAAATAGGAAGGGCCAGGACACTTGATCAAAAGCTTTTTTCGCGTCTAGTGATACCAGCAATGCCTCCTGCTTATTCTGCCCCACTGACCATATTATATTCAAAACTTTCCTAATGTTGTCCACCACCTGCCTTCCTGGGATAAAGCCCGCCTGATCCGGATGAATCAACTTCTCAAACTCTCCACCCATGCAAATGTCCCATCTCCAAAATGTCCCCACCATAACTGCCTCACCATTCTGCAAACTACCCCCACCCCCCAAAACTACTCCCTTACAACTGTCACTGACCACAAAAATTGTCTTTTGTAAATGCCCCACTACCCTCAGCTACCTACCACAGACACAACACGTGAACAGCATACACACACACAAGCACATGAACACCACATAAACCGAGGCATTGGTTGGGCTGAGTCCTTGATCACCAGAATTACACGGTGGCAGTGGGGAGCTGAGTAATCTGGCATAGCTGGAGTTCAAGCTAGTGGAGGAAGATGGATGTAGGACTGGGAGAGCTGCATTTGGCTGCAAATCGTAGCTGGGATCGGCTCTGGGGCCGGCGACTTTCTGGGCTAAGGTTGGGCTCTGGAGTTCCTGGTTTAGATTGGGATTGGTAGGGTGAATTAAACAGCTGTTATAGCTTTAAAAAAATATTTTATTGATGCTACTGGGGCTGTTGATGCCTGCAGAGGCCTAAGGAAAGTACATGTGCAGTGATAGCACAAGCCATGCTTCCGATGCATGCAGGGAGGTGGAGGAATTCAGTCATAGCTGTGGGGCACAGCTTCAGCTCTGTGGAGAGTGTAGGAAGTGCAAGGGTTGTGGCACAGTTATAATTAAAAATACTTTTTAAAGTTTTAATTTAATTCTGTACAAGATTCAAATTCATTGTGGGCCCTTTAGGTCTACAAAACTGTAAATTAGTGTGAGGAATTGTACCTAAGGAAAAGTGGAGCTCTTTAGGAACTATTTTGCCAAATATGATGATGGAGAAGCACTTATCTGAGGACTACAATACTGAAGAACAGAAGCTCTCCGTTCAGTTGGGGGGTTTGAATGTTGAACCGTCCGGATGAGTGCTGAGAGTGATTGATGCAAGAAGCCTCTTGGGGTGTGAAAGGGTGAGTGTTTGTAGCAGATGGAGAGAAATTAAATGAAAGGAATTGTGTTTTGAAAGCATTTGAGTGAGTTTGAAAGGTTTTTTTTAAGGGCTGTAAATTCATCTTGGGTTTTTTTTTTCCTATTTAAAGGGGTTTTAGAGAACTAAAGGTGCCTTCAGAGGGCCAATGCTCTAGATGCAACCTCCTAGTTTGCCTAATGGTGGCACTGGTGCTAGGGATGAGGAGGGAGGAAGAAATAAATTAACGTATCGGCCACCCCCAGAATCAGCAACCCCCAGTAACATAGTATATGATGGCAAATAAAGACCAGTATGGTCCATCTAGTCTGCCCAGTAAGGTGGCCAGAGTGGTTGTAACTGCAACTCCATGCAGGTCATCTCCCTCTATGCCTGTGTTTCGGGTTGTACCTGCTGCTTGGTGCAGGCCAGCCACCCTCTATTTACTGAGTATAAAAGTTACTTAAGTTTGCTTTTGATTTTATCCTCTTGCTATAAAGGGTTCCACTGTGCCTGTCCCATGCCATTTTGAATTC
Organism: Ichthyophis bannanicus; assembly: GCA_033557465.1. NCBI lineage: Eukaryota > Metazoa > Chordata > Amphibia > Gymnophiona > Ichthyophiidae > Ichthyophis > Ichthyophis bannanicus. The sequence continues at coordinate 143,995,408 of CM066041.1, forward strand.
CATCACTGTATTTGCCCCTACCACCTCCATCGGGAGGGCATTCCAAGCATCTATCACCCTTTCAGTGAAAAAATATTTCCTGATGTTGCTTATAAAGTTTTTACCGCCTTGCAGCTTCATTGTATGCCCTCTAGTTTGTAGCTTTCCCTTTGAAAAAATTTGTTTGTTCATGGATACCCTTTAAGTATTTAAAGGTCTGTATCGGAGGCACTGTCTAACCTGCGGGTTGCAGGTACAGTTCCTGGCTGTGCACAGGAAATCAGTGATCCCAAAGCCCAACAATCACACACACACACGTCCACAGCATGCTCGTTCTGAAAACACCATTATCCTTTCAGTAGTCTGCTCCAGCTCTGTTGTCCTAGGGAGACAGAAAGCGACAGAGTGACAAAGAGCCAGGAAGAGTGGGGACAACAGCAAGAGTCTGGAGACAGTTATTTAGTATTTATTTGCAATTTTATGAAATACCCATAAATATATCCATCTCCTAAACTAAACTACTCCAATTAACAATAATCCCCAACACCCCCCTCCCTTCGCCCAGTTACATATTTTTGAGAAAACTTGGAACAAACCACCTCAACATTCCTGCCACTTCTCATAAACTCCCCATGCCTCATGGAATTGGGTTTCTTAGGCGTGTAGTTTAGCTGTAAACTCAGTCAAACAATACATCCATTCTAATCTACAAAGAATCTCAGCCCTTGCAGGCAGTGTGCTAACTTTCCATTGTTTGGCCAGCACCATTCTCACCACTATTACATATCCAGGAACCCCAGGAGAGCTCCTCCATTTGCATATTCAACAGGTAAGAGGCAGGTCTCAACACAGTCCTTTCCTCTACTATCTCCTCTATTAATACTCCAATTCCTCCCCAATATTTAACTACTTCTGGGCAGCTCCTCCACATGTGAAAAAAAGTCCTCTCTTGTCCACAGCCCCGCCAACACTTTGCCCCGTGTGTCATTCCCAACCTCTGTACACTGACAGGAGTCCTGTACATCCTACAGAGCACTTTGTGCCCCTGTTCTACAGGGGAATATCTACAGATAGTTTCCTGGTCTGATTGGATATCTCTACTCATTGTTGTTCCTCCAGTCCCTCCTCTAAGTCTGCTTCCCAGCATTGTTTGAATCTGGGGTCTGTCTGGTAGCTTTTAAAAAATAGTTGGCCCTTCGAACCCTCCCAAAGCTCAAATGCCACTTCAAATTTCATTCTCTGTTGCACGGGGCAGATCTTATACTGGATGGACTGCACATAATTGCATACCTAACAGTAGGTAGGATTCATGCCCCTCTGGCAGCCGAAAGTGGTGCCGCAACTCCTGGTAGCTCATGAATCCCCAGTCCCCATCCACCATCCACCATCTCCCCTATTGCCCTCAGTCCCACTTCCTGCAATTCCCTAAACACCCTGTGTAAAATTGCAAGAGGATCTTGATAAATTGGAAGACTGGGCATCAAAATGGCAGATGAAATTTAATGTGGACAAGTGCAAGGTTATGCACCTAGGGAAGAACAACCCAAACTATGGTTACACGATGCAAGGTTCCACATTAGGAACCACCACCCAGGAAAAAGATTTAGGCGTCATTGTGGATACCATGTTAAAACCCTCGGCCCAGTGTGCAACGGCAGCCAAGAGAGCAAATAGAATGCTAGGTATGATAAGGAAAGGAATGGAAAATAAAACAAAAGATATTATAATGCCTCTATATCATTCCATGGTGAGACCGCACCTTGAATATTGTTGCAATTCTGGTCGCCGTATCTTAAAAAGGATATAGCGATTTTAGAAAAGGTACAGAGAAGAGCCACCAAAATGGTAAAGGGGATGGAAGGATACTCCTATGAAGAAAGGCTAAAAAGGTTAGGGCTCTTTAACCTGGAAAAGAGACGGCTGAGGGGAGATATGATAGAAGTCTATAAATTAATGAACGGAGTGGAACGGGTAAACGTAGATCGATTGTTTACCTTATCAGAATATAGAAAGACTAGGGGACATGCAATGAAGCTACAGGGTAAACTATTTAAGACTAATAAAAGAAAATATTTTTTCACTCAATGTGTAATCAAACTCTGGAATTTGTTACCGGAGGATGTAGTAAAGGCTGTTAGTGTAGCTGGGTTTAAAAAAGGTTTGGACAAGTTCCTGGAGGAAAGGCCCATAAACCATTATTAAGAAGTGACCGAGGATATCAATGCTTGACCCAGTACAAGCATTGTAGAACTTGTGTCTCTTGGGGAAACTGCTAGGTACATATGACCACTGTTCCCTCTAAGCTGTGCGCGTGTGCGCGCGCACACACCTCACCGAATGAGCGCACATACTTTACAACAGAGCGCACAAAAATTACGGTTCCGATTCTGATAGAAAACAACACAGGCGTCTTAAAATTTAAAAGTTGTTAAGTATTTACGGTTTTCACAAGTTCTACAATGTTTTCTAGTGCAATCAATGTGGTATACATACAGTATTCTGATGTGTAGTCAAATTTTGAAGTATATAACTACGAGTGTTTTTATGTGGCGCACAAAAATTTAACCTTCCTTCAAAAGCTGCACAGCTGATATTTTATGCGCACACAGCCTACAGAAAATTAGAGGGAACATTGCATATGACCTAGATTGGCCACTGTTGGAAACAGAATACTGGGCTTGATGGACCTTGGTCTGACCCAGTATGGCATTTCTTATGTTCTTAAGAGACCAGGCTGAAAATCCACATTATATTGGATTGGAGTATGCCAGTACATCCTCTTATCACCACAGAGTCATACTGAAACCATACATTCGATGTTGTCACCACCGCGGGTGGGGCATCTACCCTCCCCCTCGTCCTATCTCCAACAACCACAAACACTCACAAGCACTCTTGTTCAATCCATGCCCACTGTTTTCCTCTCTCCCCCCTGCCCCACACTAACATCCCTCCTAATATTGCTGCCACATCGTATAACCCCCAACACAGGGATCTTTAAGCCATCCCCCTTCCTGTCCTGCATCAGGATCATCTGGGCCACTCGGGGGGGGGGGGGGCTTTTTCCTCCAAATGAAACCAAAGATATGTCTCGGCCACATCCTCAGGGCCACCTCAGGGACACACACGGGTAACGCTGAGAACAAAAATAGAAGCCATGGCAGTACATTCATTTTAATCGTCGCAATGCGCCCCTTCCAGGATAACGTAAGCTGCTCCCAGAATTCTAAGTCCCCTCATATCACTAGCCAGAATTTCTCATGGTTTTGCTTATATATCTCCTCCCAGTTCGAGCTGACTTGTATGCCCAAATATTGAATGGCCCCCTTAGTTCACTTAAATGGGAAGGCAACCCGCAGTTGCTCTTCCAGGTCCTATCTCCAGGTGAGTCTTGAGGGGTTCGGTCTTAGCCATATTCATTTTATAGCATGAGAAATTGCTATATAGCTCTATTTCCTGCAGCAGATTGGGCAAGGATAGCAACGAGGTAGTCAGCATGTAAATCATATAATCGGCAAATAAACCGATTTTGTACTCCTTGTTCCCCACCCATACCCCTGCTATATTGCCATTCATCCGTAGCCACCCTGCCAGGGGCTCAATAACTAATGCAAATAGGAGAGGGGACAAGGGGCAGCCCTGTCTCATATCCCTCTCAAGCAGGAATTCACTTGAGAAAAGACCCATTAACTGTGACCCTCTCTTTTGGAGAATGCTAGACAGCCGCTTAGTTCATCTAATACAAATGCTGGCCCTATTCATTTTTTCATATTTTCTTTTCTTTTAAAGTATAATTCAAGGAAAATATCAAATTTAAAATAACAAGAATAAACAAAGAAATACAGTATTATGTATAGTATATAATCCACATTATGAAAAGAGGAGAACTTAAGGAGACAACCTTCACATATATGTCATAGCAGAAATTATAACATAAAATTTCATTTATGCCTCAAGAAACCCTCCAACTGAGGCGGTTCAAAAAAGGCATACTTGGTGCCCTGATAAGTAATCAAGCACTTACAAGGAAATATCAGAAAAAGAAGCAGCAGCCAAGGACAAAGCCATGGGTTTCAATAAAAGAAATTGTCTCCCAGATGCCTGTGTTATCTGGGAAACATCAGGAGATGGATTAATCTTCTGACCACAGAAAGGGACATCCTTTTTTTGAAAGAATGATTTGAAGACTTTCAATTTATCATCCTCCCTAACCAATGTGATGAGGATGGTGGACCTGGTGAGGATTTCATCATGTGATGACTCTAAGAAAGTTCTGAGATCCACCTCTTCTCTTTAACCATCAAATCAACATCCTCCTTGTAATCAGACCTAAGTATAACATTGGAGAAAGCATAAACAGTTTAGACAGGGGCAGTGGGAATACCTTTGTGTTTGGAGGGGCCAAACAAACCAATCTCTAGCCCTGAACCATTCTCTCTGACTGCTGATGCTGTGTTCAGAAAAGTATTGGTGGAGCCCTGGCCACTATGGTTCACCCCATTCCACTGCCTATGAGTTTGGAAGTAATTATAAATTCAGAGATATCAAGAATGTCCCGGAAATAATATTAAGCAAAATGTTAGGTGCTAATAAAGACCTTCCCTGAATGGCCCTCTAGGAATTCCCCACCCCCCTTGACATGCCCCCCTGATATTAGGTAGAGTAACCCTCCCACCATCAGGTAGATCAAGCTCTCACCCCCACCTCCTGACATCAGGTAGAGTAACCTGCTACCTCCAGCTCTTAACTGGCATCTCTCTCTTTCTCTGCACACTACAACAGATAGCTAAAACCCATCGGGTCTGATATAGAAAGCGCTTAATATAGTTAGCAGACCTGCTAACCCATTAATCATGCTGATTCGGATATTCAGTGGCACTAATATGGTTAGTGCTGCTGAATACCTCCAGGTGCCGCCACTGAATGCCCCGATGCTAGCCAGCTAGTATTGGAGCATTCCAGGGGTGGAATGGAAGCGACATCTGCCGATAACCAGGCAGTTGCAATATTCAACCATTGCTCAGTTATTGCTAAGTGGTGAAAGCTAGGCACCTTAAAGGGTGGCCTAACGTTCGCCACCAAAGCTAACCCAAAGCTAACCAGGCAGCAGCTGAATAAAACAGCTACCTGGTTAGCTTTGCTGCTATCTGGCCGACCCAGATATTCAATGCCATTGGAAGGATATGGCCCTGGCATTGAATATCCGGTCCTTCAGTACAGCGACAATGGCTAGCCGCCACTGCTGAATATTGGGTCATCTTTTCTTTCTCCATTTTTTAAAAAAATGCTATTAAGTCAGTGCTGACTCCTGGCGGCCCAACTGCCTCTGGGTTTTCTTGCCAATGTATCACTGGAAGTAGATTGCCAGGCCTTTCCTTCCCAAGGCAGTGGAGGGTAAAGTGACTTGCCCAAGGTCAAAAGGAATGCAAGTAGGAATCAAACCCTTGATCTTCTGGGTACTAGACAGTAGCTCTTTCTCTATAGTTGCTTCTTTCTCTATAGCATCAGTAAAATTCGTCCCTTCCAAATGTATTGTCACTGTTGTGGGAATGTGCAATTGGCCTGAGGTTATGTAGAATCACCAAAGTGGCTGGGCGAGCCAGGAGGTCGGAGACTGTTGGCTCTAGTATTATCACAGTTATCCAAGTAACATATGGAGCTATCAAATAAAATTTATCTTTTCTTTTCTGAACACACTATGAAGACTCTTATCCACTCTCTAGTCACTTCCTATTTAGACTATGACAACCTGCTCCTCACTGAATCATCTATCTCCAGGAACAAGCAGGAATGAGTCTTCACATATGGGTACGTCGGTACCGACGGAGCCTGCACGGGAACGCTCCCAAGCTTCCAAAAAGAAAGCTTTTGGGAGCATCCCACGTGCATGCGCGCTGCCTTCCCGCCCATTCACTTCCCTCTCATCAGTTTTCCGTTTTCCGCGGAGCCGGCAGGACGTATTCCTGTCACCGCAGAAAATTCTTCTTTTTATTCTTAGTTTGTTGTGGTCGCGTCTGTCTTCCCTCGATGCCACCGGTACCGCCGGTGCTTTTTTTTCTTTTTTCTAAAGAATTTCTCTTTTCCTCAGAAACTTTTCCTGTTTAGTGTCTGACTGTTCTAGGCCACTAGGCCTCCATCTTTCCATTATGGAAAGCCAGCCACTACTCTTAAGAAATGCTCAAAGTGTGGCGGTACGGATATTTTTTCTGACACCCATACTTAGTGTCTAAAATGTTTGGGTCATGACCATCGCCCACTGGAGTGTCTTTCCTGCTGGAGATCAAATAGAAGAAATCTTCAGAATCGAGCACAACTCGATACCCGGTTCACATCGCACTCAATGTCACCAGCTGCAATATCTCCACAGGATCAGGTAACCAAACAAAAGTCTGTAAAAGACTAGCCAGTCCTCGAGTGGTAGATCTCCTTCCCAGTATTGAGATGGCTCTGGCCTTGCCCTCGAGGACATTTTGGCAATAAAGCCCCGGCGGGAGTCTTCGGGCTCCAAAGCATTAACGGGGCTTCAGGTTGTTCCCGGGGTTTTTACCTCAATGAACATACCTGGGCCATGCTCGGTGGTTGTGGCCGCTTCGAGCGGTACCGACACACCGGCATCGGCTATAGTGATGGATGAAACACTCCTCACCGAGGATCGCAGTCTAGCGCTCTCGGCTACTTCGGTACCGCTAGAGTTGCTGCAGACCGTTCCTCCAGTATCGGTATCGGCTTCGGTACCGGTATCGGCATCGGTGTCGGTACCGTCCATGCTTACTTCGACAGACTCGCTTCCTTCGATGCCGAGCCTGGAATCAATCTCTAGCATGGATGATTCGGTACCGACTCGTCTCGGTACCGACCTCGGGCGGTGCCGAAGACATTGGTTTAAGAAAAATCCGATGCTTCATCCTTTCAGGTCTTCCGATCCCGATGACTGGGATGAGTCTATCGGTACCAAGGCTAAATCTTCAACAAGTCTAGCCTTTACCCCTCATTTTAGAGGGTCCTCCTCAGGGGAGATTTCTTTTCAAGCTTTTCTGCTTGATATGGCAAAATTACTTGCCATTTCTATACCTGGTAAAGAATCCTTGCCAGGGGATTCAGAGACCCTGCAATCCCCCTGGATTTCAAAGGAGGTTATCATGCTTCCTTTGCATCAGATCTTACAAGATCTACTTTTAAGGATGTGGGAAACTCCTTTAACGGTATCCCCACATTCTAAGACACTTGACTCCATGTACAAGGTGCCACCTTCTCCAGGTTTTCAAAAGACTCAACTTCCTCATCATTCTATTGTTGTAGAATCAGCAATGAGGCGTATTAAGAGTGCAAAGAAGCATTCTTCTTATCCGCCAGGTCGTGAATCTAGAACTTTAAATGCCTTTGGACGTTGATGCTTCCAGGCATCCATGCTTTCAGCAAGAATTATCTCATATATTTTCTATATGGGATTATCTCTTGAAGAGGTCACAAAGAACTTGAAGCTTTTGAGCCCTTTTCTTCAAGAACATAAAAGAGCAGACTTTTTCATATTAGTCAGTCATGCTCAAAATGTCTCTAAATTCCTTAATCGTGCTTCCCTGGACTGTTTTGAGTCTATTAGCAGAACGTCTGCTATAGCCATAGGAGCACGACGCATGGCCTGGCCCCAAGCTTCAGACTTGGACAAATGGGTACAAGAAAAGCTGGGAAATACTCCTTGTACTGGTGAAAATCTCTTTAACAAGGATGCTTTATTTCAAGCTAATCAGTTAAACACTGATATTGCTGCTTTCAGAGGATTGTCAAAACTTTCCTCTGCCCCAGCTAGTAAAAAATCTTCTAATAAACTTTATTCCCCTGGGGGGAAAAAGTTTTATTCATCTTCTACCCATCATGCAGATGTTTCCAAAGAAGGGCAACATCATACCAGGTGAAGAAAACCAGTCTCAAAAGGCTCAGCAAACTCAGCAGTCGCAGGGTTTCTGATTTTTATTCATTAAATCTTTTTTCCTGTTGAGTTTCAGAACCACTACTTCTTAACTACAGAAGCATTTACAGTTCTTCTCATCCTTATTGAGAGGTCAGTGATACACTTCCTTAATCCTCCACTTTAGGCATGACTCTCTTGCTAAGAGCAGTCTATCCTTTCAGCTCTTAGAGCTATTAAGGATAATCATGCCCTACAGGTAACAAGTTTCTCCTCTCCTTTTACAAGTAAACAGAGGAGTTACAACTACTTATAAGGTATGCTATGCTCTTCGCCTTGGCAGTTGTCTTGTACGAGGATATCTTATACTTTTCACTGCAGAGGAGCTTACCCTTTCAGAGACTTACCAAATTGTAAGTCTTTCTAACTCTGTATCACTTCCATCCCTCTTAGTTGAGATTTTCAATCTAAGAGTGATACTATTTGACTGGAGGGCTTACCTTTAAGCCGTAGGATTGTCCCTAATAACTACTCCAGTAAATAATTTCCATACAGAGTTTCTCCCCTCTGCAATTTTTCAAATATTTCTTTTAAGACAGCTTATCAGACCATAAGTGAGAGTTATCACTTCTGTTCGGTCTCTCTGTCCTTTTCCAATCTATAGGACCTAACCTCTTCTGCTGCCTTAATAACACATAATTCCAAGAGATGTTCCAAAACCTACTTGGACAGTTTATCGTTGCAGGCAACCTGTCTGTCTGCTATTCTTAGCCATCTACAATTCTTTGGCTTCCACAGAATAGCTTAGGTTGCACACTGGTAATTAAACAACCAGATCTCACCTGGGCAACCTACAACATGCTCTCTGCAATTCTACAAGAAGCTCTGCAACTATGGGCCTTTGCCAGAGAGCATCAGAGCCATTCCTGGTGGGTAACTTTCAGATGGCTGAAAGGCTTGCCCAGTCATCTCCCACATGACTGGGTTTTTTCCTACTTTTACTATCTTCCTTAAAATTTTCTTTTTAGGGAAAATGAACCAGGGTTTAGATCACGTGAAAGCATAAAGAATTGCTTAATTCCCTGAGTTGTTCCACATCTCCAGTGGAACTTCTCCAACAGGGATGCACTTCTTTTCACTGCAGTCTGTCCTTGTCTAGTGCATTCCTTCTAATTCCTAATACTTCATTGGAGCTTATGTTGAACAAAGAACGCATTATACTCATTTTGCCTTCATAGATGGACGAATATGGTATTCCCTTTTATTGCTTCTTTCTCCACACTGAGGTTATAGAAGGATCCAGACTTGTCTTAAGACTAAGGTTTTCTTTGCATGTAGATCTCCACTTCTGGTTATTCAAAGTCTAGAATTTTAAAGAAATCTAGACCTATCCTTCTGACTAGGAACATTCCACTGGTTTCTTCATGGTTCTTCCACGTGTAACCAGTAAGGGGTTCTCTATCCATATTTTGCAAGCAGGTCTTACCCTTTCTTGTTGTTAGGTAAGTCTCTTATTTATATATATATGTGTGTATGTATATGTGTGTGTATGTATATAAATACATATATCTCACTCTGAAAGATTTGTTACTGTCCATATTAATGCTGTTCCAGCATGCCATAGGATTTTAAATGGACAACCAATTTCTATGGTAGTCACAAACTACCTTCTTTTACTGTAACCTTTCCGGTTACGTCACATTTGAAGCTCTCCATGTAAAGTCATCCTAAGTGACATCACTTACGGAAGACATTCCTGATCTTCAAGAAATTGGAGGCTACACCGTCTACTACAAATGTTTCTTTCTGTCTTTCATGTGGATAGAGGGGTCTCAAAGACCCATTCCTTTTTCTGCAAACCAGTCAGATTTATCTCCTCTCTTTCCTAGAGCCCTTTTCTGCTCCAAGGACAAAGAGCTTCAAATGTTGGCCTACAGAAGCTTTAGCTTCTGATCTAAAGTCCAACCTCATTAAACTCTCCCAGTTTCTTCTTCTGGGATTAGTTCTAGCTTTTTAGGCTTCTGACCTCTGCCTGTTATGTGAAATTTATTTTCCTCTACTTTCCAGTAAGGTTTTTTCTTTGAGGATAATGTACTGGTTTTTAGCACCAGACCATTAGTCTCAACAAATACTTTCGCAATACTTCTGTCTGAGGTCCACATTAGGGAACTGGAATCCAATTTTCACTAACTTTTCTGATCTACACAAGGACTCCTCTCCAGACGCCTTGTTTAGTCCAGTTGTTCCACAGCACACCCCTTTTTAGTTCAATTCCTACCCTCCATCTCTTGGATGCCTCAGGTTCTGGGAAATAGCATGGCCCATCAACTAGATTGCAACATGCTGGGACCTCCTCCAGGCATCTTAGCTTGGGAGTCCCCATATGTGAAGACTCATTCCTGCTTGTTCCTGGAGATAGCACAGTTACTTACCTGTAACAGGTGATCTCTGGGAACAGCAGGAATAAGTCTTCACAACCCACCCACCTCCCCTAGAAGTTGTCTCTCTTTCTCTTTCTTTCTCTCTCTAATTTGTCTACTTCCCTCCTTCAGTCTCAGCTACAAACCCAACTGATGAAAGGGAAGTGATTGGGCGGGAAGGCAGCGCGTGGGATGCTCCCAAAAGCTTTCTTTTTGGACTCTGGGGAGCGTTCCCGCCCAGGCTCCGTCGGTACCGACGTACCCATATGTGAAGACTTATTCCTGCTGTTCCCAGAGATCACCTGTTATAGGTAAGTAACTGTGCTTTCTCCCCTTCCATCCTTTCAAAGTTCAGCTGCACTGCTAATCTTCCACCACTATCACTGTGCTCACATAACCCGTCTTCTCAAGTCACTTCACTGGCTCCCTATTCATTTATGTTTCCAATTCAAACTTATTCTACTGACCTGCAAGTGCATTCATTCTGCAGCTCCTCATTACCTCTCCTCTCTTAACTCTCCCTACACCGCTCCTCGGAAACACTGCTCATCAGGCAAATCCCTTCTATCCGTGCCCTTCTTTTCTACTTCCAACTCCAGACTTCATTTGTTCCACCCTGCTGCACTGTATACTTGAAACAGATTACTTGAGCTGTATGTCATGCACCATTTCTGGTCCTATTCAGATCCCAACTAAAATCCCACCTCTTTGAGGCTGCTTCTGGATTTTAATCCCCTTATTCTTCGGCTTACCACCCATGTTTATCATAACCATTACCTCTAGTTTCTATCCTAATCTCCTGTTTGTTGTATTTGTCTGTTTTGCATAGATTGTGAGCTCTATAGAGCAGGGACTGTGGCTTACAAGTATGTGTACAGTGCTGCATATGCCTCTTAGCACTATACAAATGATAAGTAATAGTGGTAGTAGTAAAAGGTTTTAGGGCAATTCATAAACCGTACATTTTTTGCTCAATATACATTTTCTATCCATTCATCATGTCTATCTAATAATTATCTTATGTATTTATTTCAGGCGCTTGATATAGTGCCGACAAACAAAAAGCTGTTGCAGCAGTTTATTTATTTATTTAGTATACATTTGTATACCGCTACTTCCAGCGATCAGCAGCGGTTTGATTACAGATTGGAAAAATTGTCAAATCATGACAGGAAATTTTTGAGGTATAAACACATTGATTAGACAGGAAAGCACAGCACACAGAGAACTATTTTACAGGGAACATGGGCTATGGAGGGTTAAGTGGCTTGCCCAAGACCACAAGGAGCACCTGTGGGACTAGAAACCCCAGTCCTTCCGGCCCAAGGTTGCTGTCCTCTAGTGGGATTTGAACCCCCGACCTTCCGGCCCGAAGTACCTTGCCCCAACCACTAGGCCACTCCTCCACTCCTTATATTATATTATACTAATTTGTGCCGCTTCAGCACTAATTAACTCTGAAACCTGCTTGCCTATATAAGAGAAATTATCCTCCAAATGTCCAGCTCATTGGTCTTGATTATTCAGTTTAGTAGTTCTTTCAGGTGAAAAGGCTGATGTTTGGTATGTAAAACTCAATAACATTGTGTTAGTGGCCAAAGACACCTTCCAAATATCTTTAAGAGAAATATCTTTATCTGGAAGTTCAGAAATTTATTAGCTGAATCCAAAACTCCTGAGGACAAAATCACTTTAGGTACACTTTACATGGTGCATTGCAGGTACCCTGTTTCCACAGATCCAGTTATTGATTACCCAAAGGTGCAGGTTTTGATGTTTTGCACCAGAGCTGTGGAACAGCCTTCCAGAGGAGGTGCAGACGAAATTAAATGTTCTACTGTTTCAGAAAGGGGTAAAGACATGGCTGTTCTGTGAGGCATTTCAGGAGGCAAGTTGCGTTTCAGGAGTACTGGGTTGGTAGGAGGGAAGAGGTTATATTGTCTCTTGCATTGTTATGTATTGCATGAATTTTAACTGTCAGCCACTTTAGGGTCTTTATTGATCATATGCAGGATATCAAGTGCCAGTAATTAATAAATTAATAAGTACATAAATAAAGCTAGCATAGCTATAGTCAGAGAATCAACACCATCAGAAAAAGAGGTGTCAATTGATGTAGCAATACAAGAGTTTAAGTCTAAACCTCCTGTCTGAGCTATACCTTCCTCTCCTAATACCCATCTTGGAGGCAATGAGGGATGTTCTCACAGTTGGGTATAAAGATGCCCCTTTGGTCATGCCCCCTATGTTTGTGTGTCTTCAGCTATGCTTTGGACAGACTTGGTATCTTTTATTGCAGAGGTGCCGTTTTCTGACAGAAGAAAAGGGGCGAAGCTTACACCATGGCGGCCCTGGTGTCTCTGCACTCTGCTTTAGTAGGCCCTAGAACATGCTCTCCACACTAGCTCTGGCTTCTCTCCATGGAACAGGTCAGCCTCATCCTCTCTCCAGCGCTGGCCCTATTCATGATGTCCAGTTATGTGTTTTTACAGAATTGTCCTGAGAGGGATGATAATGGGGTGATCATTAATGTGGAGTTTATCTAATAAACTCTTGGGAGAGGGGCATCTTATAGGTCTGATAATTAATATGGAGGGAAGGCGTAAGGCTAAAATTTGCCTAGGGTGCCCATTACCCTTACATCCACCCTACACAGGACTTACTTTGTATGGATGCTTGAAGGAGAGTAGAAACAAAGTGGGTTTGTTAGAAATATATATCCACATTTAATGGTTTTCCAAAGTATACATGGTTCAAGTTCTCCCCTTCCTTCCACCATCTGTTTCTCCAGGCACTGCGGCAGTGATTGAGGAGCAAGCAGGAAATGAGTCTTTTCTTTGCTCCCTTTAATATACACCTCGGAGTCCTAAGAACCATCTGCTCCTTCAGACATGAGTGATTAGCTCCAAGGAATCTATGTTTTATTAGTACCTGCAGGTGTGTGTGTGTGTTTAACTCTCAAACCATAGGAATACGTAATGTTTTCTTTAATAAATACAAGACTTTGTAGGATATATGGATTGCTATTCATGTGGGTCAATTAGCCAGACATTCACTACTTGGTTTGGTAAATACTGTTATGGAAAACAAATGTTCTTTTAAAATAAAATATAGCAGGAAACAAACTATTCCCAGTGCTTTATATTCTCTGCCTAGTTTTCAGCATGGTTTTATGTGAAGTAAGTATATTGTTGATCTTCAGTATTTTCTCTAGCTAGAGATTTATCTAGTGATTTTATCCAAAGCTATCACAAGAAATAATGATAAGATGTGTCCAGTGTCAAAATCGTGGATTTCAAACCACAAGTCACAGAAAAGTGAGTGTCTGAGTTGGGGATCAGAACTAGGGACAGAGAGATGAAGGGACTCATTAAAACACAGAGAGCTAGTGGCAGAGGTGAAACTTGAATTTATAAATACTAAAACTGGATACTGGTGGAGCCAGAGGTGGTTCTACCAATTGGGCCTTTGGCACCAGTCACCTGATCAGACACAAACATACTTATTACAGTCAAACTTCTGTCTTAAATAAGCCTTTCTTTCTGCAAGAGTTGAGAAGGTGGCTGCCACAACTGGGTTTCTCCCTATGACTTCATGCGTCACTCCGAGTTCCGTGGCTCCACCTTCAGCCACACTAATAATTTGTATATGCACAGATGTTGCTACCTCGTAGCTATCAGCTGATGAGACTTGGGGTAGGCCTAGCAGCTGTCAGACACATGTCAGAGTAGGGGCCCTCAGAGCGCAACTTAGGCACCAGTCTAACCTTCAAAATCAGCCCATGAGCCCAGATAGGGTATCAGTGCCATAGCCAGTGAGTGAGCCAGGCAAGGAGTTATGACACCAACTCAGCAGTCCAACTGTAAGACCAGGCAGGGCAGGGGATCTGTGAGCCAGTCAGGAGCCAGCAGTCCATGAGCCCAAGCATTGGGTTAGGGCAATAGCAAGCCAGTCAGCAGCCCATCTAGGCAGGAGCCAACAAGCCCTGGCAGCAGGGCAGCAATGAACCAGCCAGCAGTTCACAAGGTAGCAGTGAGCCCACCAACCAGAAGTTCAAGAGCCAAGGCAATTGGGCAGAGAGTGAGCCAGCCAGTGGTTCATGAAGGCAGGCATCAAGGCATCAGTGAAGCATCCAGCAGTCTATGAGCCCAGAAAGAAGAGCAGCTGTGAGCCAGTCACAAGGCCAAGAACCAGGGCAGCATTGAGCCAACCAGTCAGCAGTCCAGGAGCACAGTTAGAAGGGCAGCAGCTAGCAGTCCAGGAACCCAGGCAGCAGGGCATCAGTGAGCCCCAGTGTCTACCTTTGGGAACTTGACAGGTACTTGTGACCTGGATGCGCCACTGTTGGAAACAGGATAATGGGCTTGCTGGATCTTTGGTCTGACCCAGTGTGGCATATCTTATATCCTTATAAGTCCAGATAGCAGGGGAGGTGTGAGCCAGCCAATGCAGCAGTTCAGGAGCCTCGGCAGTAGGGCAGCTGTGAGCCAGCCAATCCACAAGCCCAGGCAGTAGGGCAACAGTGAGCCATCCAGCAGTCTGCAAGTCCAGATACAGGGCAGCTGTGGGCCATCCAGCAGTCTATGAACCCAGACAGTGAGGGCTGCAGTGAGCCAACCACCAGCAGTCCAGGAGCCCAGGTAGCAGGACAGAAATGAGCCAGCATGCAGTCTAGGAGCCCAGGCAAAGGGAAACAGTGAACCAGCCAGCAGATAATGAGTCCAAGCAGCAGGGCACCTGTGAGTCAGCTCATTGTTCAGCAGCAGACCACCTGTAATTCAGAAGAAGTCAGGTAAGAAGGGGCCAGCACCCTGGGAGCAAGCAGTGAAGCACACAGGTAATTTGAAACAGCAGAAAGGAGTGTAGTGCAGGACTGGCCTTACCCACCAGACTGACAGGGTTTCAGCCACGAGAAGGTGGTGGGAATGGCAGGGAGGAAAGATGCTGAAACACTTTGGGGAGAAGAGAATGGGAGAGGTTGAAGGTGAAGGGTGGTGGGTGGGAAGAGATGATTCTGGCCACCTGGGGGAGAGGGAAAGGAAAGCAAAAGGGAAATGCTGGACTAAAATTGGGGGTAGGGTCTAGAGCTGCTCCATAGAGGGGAGAGGGAGGCACATGGCTGAAAGTTTGTGTAGGCTGTCAGATACCCTTGGATAGGCCTGTTGTAGTGACTTGTCCAGTCATAATGTGTAAAAGTAGCATGCAACGGCAGTGATAATGTGAATGTTGCTGCATTTATTTTATTTATTTATTTAATACACACTTATATACCGCTACTTCCAGCGATCAGCAGCGGTTCGATTCATCTTTGGGGATGTCAAATCAGGACAGGGAGGGGATAGTAAGTACATAGATCTGAGGGGAGGTCACTGCACACAGGGACCTGTGCATTGCCTGTACACTGTGTTTGATTGACAACATAGAAGGAGGTGGGTGTGGGGGGAAGGATATGAGTCTGTCACAGATACAGAGAATGCAGCAGCAGCGTTCACATTAACATTGTATATATTAGGTATGTCACTTTTATTCTTTGTCTTTCAGAAGCTCAGCTCCATGCCAGTTCCTATTCGTTTCTGATCCTCACCTAAAGCGATCCATTACTGCCAATGACTAGACAAGTCACTAACTAGACTATTGCCATTTCATCAACCAATGTGCATAAAGACCGTCATGATGGGGGACTCTCAGCCCAATACAGAAATCCTGAACTAGAGCCCAATGCTAAAGTTCTTGCGCAGGGTTTCCTGAGCAAGTCTAGCACAGAGGTTTTGCTCGGCGATGCTGTAAGCAAACAGCATGCAAATGAGCTGTGCATTAAGAGGGTGTGTTAAACAAGTAGAGCAAACCAGGCATATATGCACAGTGGTACTGTATGTTCAAACTTTATCAGGACAAGACAGAGGTTATGTGGATTATAGGATTAACTTCGGTTCCAACCTATCACCCATCATAAATAATCAACCCATATGGATTGTAAAGTCCTTGAAAATTCTGGGTTGTCATATAGACTCTGAATTAATCTTCAATTAACATGTAGCAGCATTTAACAAAAAACACCTTCTGTACCCTTCGCAAGCTTTGAGCTATCAAATTTCTTACCTCTTTAGCTATTCGACACTACTTATTACATTAGTAATGTCACTATTAGACTATTGTAACAGCCTTTTACATGGCACTTCTGCCACAAATCAACATAAGTTGCAACACTTTCAGAATATGGCTGTAAAGCTACTTCATAATGCTTCCCATTTTGACCATGCAACCCTCTGCCCTACAAGAGCCACTGGCTTCCTATAACTTACTGCTTAAAGTTCAAAGTTCTGCTGCTAGCTCGTAAAGCATTTTACTCTGGCATTTCAATGTACCTATCCCATCATTTGATTCCCTACACACCTAATTGGGCTCCATGCTCTCTCAATGCACATTTATTGGTAGTTCCAAATAAGCGTTCAGCCCACTTAGAATCTACAATAACTTCGGCTTTTTATGCTCTTGTCCCACAACTGTTGAAGTCTCTTCCACTTTATTTGATGGAAGAATCCACTCTTAGGGCCTTTAAGAGAAATCTGAAGACCTATTTTTTGAGATGGCCTTCATATAGGTGGCATTCTGCTTTGTTGACCATTCCTAATGATAGCCCTCTAGAACAACATGGAACACAGCAGTTTCAGCAGGTCATCTTTTTTCTTTTCATTTTTCCCTCTTACTTCTCCTTTCCTTCACTTGGTTTGCAGCTTGTCGTGCTGTGAGGGCTTGTGTGCATCAGTGATGCTGAGAGCTAAGCTATCAGTAGCTTAGCTACTGGCAGGGTCTCCCAAGATAAACAGGTCTCAGCTGAGATGCCAGATTAAGACAAACCACCCATCTGGACAGTAGCAGAATGGGACGGTGTTGTAGCTGGAGGATCATATTTCTGTGACAAATGCAACAACACTGGAATTAACTGCCAGAAGAAAGGCTTGGCAGATCTACTTCTGTATCTTGCCTCGAAAACCCAATGGATAGTCACAAAACAAATTGCACTATAGTGTTGGAAGATAAGACCCCCAGGTTGGAAGGCACTCAAATGGCTACTGGCATGAGCTGAAGACTTCTCAGAGTAAAGCCAGCATTTATGATGTGGTTGGATCTGCTGATGTAGTTGCACATGAAAAGAGAGTCAGAAGTTGCTTACATATTGGTACATGGAACATATGAAGCATGAACCAAGGGAAGTTGGAGGTGGTCAAGAATGAAATGGAATGTCTACAACTCGATCTGTTGGGTGTCAGTGAACTGAAATGGACTGACTTTGGGCACTTTGCATCTGTTGATCATATGCTTTACTATGCTGGAAATGAAAAACAAAGAAGACATGGTGTTGCATTTATAGTTAAGAAAAAACTTGCAAAAACTGTACTGAAATACAATGCAGTCAGTGAATGCTTAATTTCTATTCGTTTGTTATGAATGACCAACAACACAACTATAATTCAGGTATATGCCCCAACAACAGCTGCAGAAGAGGAAGACATTGATGAGTTCTATGAACAAGTACAAGCTGAAATTGACAGAACATGCAAACAGGATATCCTGATAGTCATGAGTGACTGGAATGTAAAAGTTGTTAACAAAGAAGGCGGCAAAGTGGTTGGAAAATATGAACT
Organism: Ichthyophis bannanicus; assembly: GCA_033557465.1. Taxonomy (NCBI): domain Eukaryota; kingdom Metazoa; phylum Chordata; class Amphibia; order Gymnophiona; family Ichthyophiidae; genus Ichthyophis; species Ichthyophis bannanicus. Next base: position 144,013,359 of record CM066041.1, read on the forward strand.
TGGCAACAGAAATGAAGCTTTAGAAAGACTGATAGAATTCTGCAAGACCAATGATCTATTCATCTCAAACACCTTCTTCGAGCAACATAAGCACCGTACACATAGACTTCACCCAATGGATTGTACAGAAATCAAATTGACTACATCTGTGGAAGACAATGATGGAAAAGCTTGATAACATCAACAAAGACAAAACCTGGAGCTGACTGTGGTACAGATCACCAATTACTATTATGCAAACTCAAGCTAAAGTTGAAAAAGAGCAAGCCATTCATGAATGTAGCAAAATATGATCTTGAAAAATATACCACTGAAATTTAAAGACTGCCTAAGAAATCAATTTGCTGCTTTAGATTCAAATGACAGAGTTCCAGAAGAGTTATGGGATGACATCAAGAAGGTTGTGTTGGAAGAAAGCAGTAAGTCTCTACATAAGGTGAAAAAGCAAAAACGGCCAAAATGGATGACTAAAGAAACTCTGAAAATAGTCCAGAAATGCAGAGAAGCTAAAGCCAGAGGAGAAAGAGAGGCAATCACAGAACCCAACAGAGATTTCAAACACGCATCAAGACAAGACAAGGAAAAGTACTACAATGACACATGCAAGGAAATAGAATCAGAAGCTATTAGAGGAAGAAAAGGATTTAAAGCTACAAGAGTTAAATAAAAAATTCCAGCCTCGAATTGGAATGCTACAAGATGCTCAAGGATACATGTTGAATGTTGCTGAGAAGATCAATAAAAGGTGGAAAGAATGTACAGAGTAATCATACCATAAAGATCAAGTGGACCAATAGTTGTTTCAACCTATACCTTCCGATCAGGAACCATTGGTGATGAAAGAAGAAGTCAAAGCAGCATTGAAAGCCTTATCAAATAACAAAGCACCAGGCATTGATGGCATTCCCACTGAAGTATTACAGCAATTGGATGAAGCTGTTACCATACTTACAAGGCTCTGCCAGGAAATTTGGAAGACAAATTCATGGCCAACTTACTGGAAAAGATCTGTGTTTATACCAGTACTGAGAAAAGGTGACCCAACTGACTGGAAATTATTGCACAATCGCTCTGATCCCACATGCCAGCAAGATTCTACTCAAGATCATTCAGCAGAGACTACAACCCTACCTGGAATGAGAACTGCAAGCAGGGTTCAGGAAAGGGTGAAGAACGAGAGACATTATCGCGGATATGAGATGGATCCTTAAAAGACAAAAGAATAGCAAAAGGATATCCATATGTGTTTTATTGACTACAGCAAGGCTTTTGTAAACCATGAGAAATTCTGGGCCACATTAAGAAGCATGGGTATACCAGAACGCCTGATTGTTCTCTTGCACAACCTTTACATTGATCAAGAAGCAACAGTTCAAACGGAACTAGGAGAAACAGAATGGTTTCAAATCAGCAAAGGTGTGTGACAAGGCAGCATACTTTCCCCTTCCTCTTTAATTTATATGTAGAACAAATCATCAGAGAAGCTGGACTGTATGAAGATAACCGAGGAGTGAAGATTGGTGAAAGTCTCATCAACAGCCTTCACTATGCTGATGATTCCACATTGCTGGCTGAAAGTGAAGATGATTTGAAAGATTTGCTTCTCAAGATCAAGGAATATAGTCTTAAAATGGGCTTGCACCTTAACGTTAAGAAGACAAAGATCCTGACAACTGGCAAAATGAATAAGTTCATTGTTGATGGAGAAGAAATTGAAATAGTGGACAACTTTAACTTACTTGAATCAACTATCAATAAAGACGCAATAAGCAGTCAAGAAATCCAACTATGCATTGCTCTTGGCCGAATGGCTATGAAGGACCTAGACAAGATTCTCAAGAGCAGAGATGTGCTCTCCACAGAAAGATTTGACTTGTTCAAACCATGGTATTTTCAATAACGGCCATATGGATGTGAAAGTTGGACAGCGAAAAAGGTAGACAGGAAGAAAATTGATGCCTTTGAATTATGGTGCTGGCAACGAATACTGTGTATACCATGGACTGCCCAAAGAACAAACTAGTCAGAACTAGAGGAGATCAAACCTCAGCTTTCTTTAGAAGCTCAGATGACAAGACTTTGACTTTCATACTTTGGACACATCATGCAAAGAGAGAGATCATTAGAGAAAGATATCATGCTTGGCAAGGTAGAAGGTCAACGCAAAAGAGGAAGGCCAGAAATGAGATGGGTCGATACAATAGCAGCTATGGGTGCCAGTCTGTCAACAATGAACCACCTGACTGAAGACCAAACACAATTTAGGACAACTATCTAGAGGGTTGCCATGAGTCGACACTGACTTGACAGCACTTAAGAACAACTACAACAACTGCTCCTTTCTTTAATTTTATTAATTTTATATTGTTTTTATTGTCTTTATGATTTTATGCTGTAAACCACTCTGATACTCTTGTAATGGGCAGTATATCAAATCTGGAATAAACCATAGACCACCTATATTCTGCACACAAAAAATAACAATTTGGCACTTGTGCACATACGCTGGATTGCTATTTGGTGTATAAAGGGCAATATTATTCTACTCAGAAGATTGTTTATGCACCAGATAGCATTCCAGCACATGTGGAGAACATCATTCCATCTCACTTCCCTGATTTTTTTCAGCATTCTCTTCAGCAAAGCTAGAAAAAAGATGCTGGAGCTGTATGCTGAAGAAACAGGCATAAATTTTTCACCAGCACTGACTGAAAATCTATGGGCTAACCCTTAATCCCCTCCTCAGACCTTGCATTGAGCTCAGCCTTCTGGTGTTCTGCACACTTCTCTCCATCTGTGCTGCATAGCTAATTGCTTCATTACCATTCATTTAAATGGATTGAAATGCATGGTGCGCTGCCATTAGCGCAGGTTTTTGTGCAGTGTTTATGTTTGGGTTACATTCCTTCGTGCATTCTGTGCCCACACTAACGCAAAAACTTCTGTCTAAATACTGCACATATGCTGGTGCTAACAGCAGCACACTTTTCTGCATCGAGATGTGAGTGAGCAAGTAAGTGAGCAATAACTAAGAGATTGGATTTTGTGGGTGGGGGGTTTTGGGGGCAGTGATAATGACTGAGGATGGGAGGATTATTGGGATGACGAGTGGCAACTGGCTCTTTGGTGGTGGGGACTTGAATTGGTGCCCTGCCCTACTCTCCATATCTAGTTTCTTCTGCTTTTCATCCCTCAGTAGCCCTTGGGGGGTTGTAGAAAGACAGGAGACTAGGAAATAAATAAGAATGGGGACTAAAAGGACTGGGGTTTAGATGTGAGAAACAGAGAGGGGAAGCTTGGAAAGGGGAACTTAGTGATTGGGTAGACACTTGGGAGAATATGGGTTGCATGTTTGGGTGGAGGAGGGCAGGGGCCTCAGGATCCACATGAGAAAAGTGGGATATGTCCAAATAAAAAAAAATATGACAAAGAATTTTAGGAACATAAATCCCTCTGACTGGGATATTCAATGATACTAGTCTGGTTAGCACCACTGAATATCTGCCACAAAGTGAACTAAACACTTCGGCACTACCCAGATAGTGCCTGAGCGTTTTGGAGGTTGAAGGACGGTGGCATGGTTAGCTAAATGGTTGGCAGCAATATTCAGCTGCTACCCAGATAATTAAACTGCATAAAGGTGGGACAGGTGAAAAGCTGTCCTAACTTTATGCAGTTTTGTAATCCATTTAATGGCTGAATATTGGCGCTAACCAGATTGCAAAACAAAAATTCCACAGAACTGGATAATTCGGAGTAGGTTGCCGGATATACACTGGCACTGAATATCTGGGTTTAATTTGCTGGCTTTAGCAGTGCTGGCTATTGCCAATGAAAATGTACCCCTTTATGATCATCTCTTTTTTATGAGGTGAAGTGTACCCTTCCTCCTCACTTTCTTCCCGCTCATATTTTACCCAGCCAGATCCTCATCCGACACCCCTTCCATTGTTTTTCCCCTCACTCCAACCCCCCCTCCATTTTGCCCCTCCTGACCTCATCTACTCTTCTCTCCCAGCCAGGACTCTGTGATAGTGCTCTTATAGAGGTGACACCAGATTCTAAATATTTGATTTTGTATATGGATCCTAGACTTCATTCTTGTATAGGAAAATTTGCTGGTTTCTAATTTGTGGTCACTTCGACTGCGTTTGTTGGAGACTTGTCTTGTGTAACTTTTGCATAGTGCCCCTGGCCCCAGGATGATCTCTAGCCACACTACCTAACCACTCCGGAGCCTTCTCCACCACACAGTGTAGATAATATATACGAGAAGTTATGCTCTGCAATTCCCACATGCCAGTTTCCCCTACCCTGTATCATTGTTGCTATGTAAACTGTTTGAAGTTATAATGTAAAACGCTTTGATTAAAGGATAAGGTGGTATAGAAAATCTGTTAAATATGTTATGAGGGATTGAACAAAATGCTGCTGCTATATTCAGAAATGTTAGTATGAAACCCTGCTTAGGTTGCTGGGTGCCTTGTATGAGTCTATCCATGAGAGAGTTTAATTGTGTTTCTACTTCATGGTGTGGTCTAAAGCCATGGTGGTGTTGGTCCAGTGATGCGTACATATTTATGTAATCTTGGAGGAGTTGTATTACTTTTTCAATTATCTTAGCCAAGAAGGGTAGGCTAGATATGGGCTTATGATGCTGGGTTATTAATAACGAGCAAGGGTTTTTTTAATGTTGGGCATACTAAGGTGATCTTTAGGCTGTTAGGCATGTACAGTATCCCCGCTCAAGAGATAATTGTGCTATTTTTCTTATTATCAAGCATAGTGCGGTTCCAGCTATCTTAATCCATCTTACTGGACATGGGTCTAGTGGGGATGTTGTTGTGTTCAGATTTGTGATTATGTTTTCTATGTATTGCAGGGTGATGCAGTTAAATGATTGGTCGATGTGAAGCATTGTGGTGTGGTTAGTTTTCTTTTGCCTGGATTTGTAACTTTGCTTTAGAAGAATTTTGCTAGAAGTTGTGGGCCCGGGTATGTCAATTGTGTCAACTTGGGTTGGGATCTTAACTAAGGAATTTACAAAATTAAATGGTTCTCATGGTCAAATGAGTGAGTTTATGATTAGTTTTGTGTGATAGTCATGTATTAGTTTTGAGTGATGCTATTTGTGTTTAATCCTTCTAAGTTGTCTTTTGATATCTCCCTTAACACACTGGTAATCCCGAAGGAAATAACCCAATGCACCCATGCAACAGCAAAAAGTGCTTTCAGATTCTATGCACCCAGATGCTGGAACACCCTACCACCCAGCATCTTGGCAATCCCTGACCTAACCCAGTTTAGGAAGGCATTGAAGCACCACCTCTTCCTCAAATACTACCCGGAAGACAGTGCTCCAATAGCCCCCTCCCCCATCTAGTACAGCCACAGCAACTTAACCAATAGCCCCCTCCCCATCTAGTACAACCACAGCAACATACCCCGCAAGCCATCCACGACTACAATTACTTTTGACACGACATAACGTGTCGCCTAGATGTAAATAGTTACCTCAGTTTTATCCAAGTTGTAGTACCTGTTCTTTGTAAACACAGATCAGCTTGCTGCACTGAGCTCGTCATTCTGTTTCATGTAAACCACACTGATGTTGAATAGCGTGGTATAAAAGAGACTGTAAATAAATAAATAAATCTCTTAGCTCCTTGGTGTATCATGCAGTCCTTTGTTGTTTATTCATATTTTGGGCAGTTGGTGTCACCAAAGCTGCATTTACTATTATTTTGTACTAGTTATTTATCAGTATATCTATGTCAATTGTTTCTGAGTTTGATTGGGAGAGTACTTCATTGAGGAATGTTTATTTGTCAAACTGTCTAAAATAAATCATCGGTTTATTATTCTGTGTTCTTTGTAGGCTGTGGTTTCCATGTGTGCGCTTAAAAATTGATTACGCTGTGGTTGGATCATGGTACTGGGTGCATTTGGGGTGGTGGAAGTATGTTTCCTCCAGCATGTCATTAATAGTGAACAGGGGCAGCTCTATAATGAGGCCGAGTGAGGCGGTTGCCTCAGGCGGCATCTTTTTGAAGGCAAAATTGCTCTCAAAAAGACCGCCTCACTCGGCCTTCAAAATAATACTAAAAAAAAAAACTTGGCTGCAAAAGCTGCTGCTGGAGCGGTGGCAGCATGAAGTGCCCCGCGGTGGCAGCATGCAGTGCCCCACGGTGGCCGCCTTCCTGGGAGAGCCCTCACAGACCGCCCCCCCTGGCTCAGCTCTGCAGAGCCGCACGAAGGGAGAGTGTTTCCCTTTCGCGCGGCTCTGTTAAAGCTGAGCCCGCGGTGCTGATGGGAAACAGGAAATGCTGTTTCCCATCAGTGCCGCAGGCTCATCTTTAACAGCCTGGAGCTGGGCTGGGGGGGGGGGGGGTGTTAGAACTGGAAATAGCTGATTGGGAGGGGGAGCTAGGACTGCTAATGGGCTATGTGGGTTGGGGGCTAGGACTGGACATGGGCTGATGGGAGGGTTAGAACTGGAAATGGGCTGATTGGGAAGGGGGCTAGGACTGCTAATGGGCTATGGGGGGAGCTAGAACTGAAAATGGGCTGATGGGGGGTTAGAACTGGAAATGGGCTAATCGGGAGGGGGCTAGAACTGCTAATGGGCTATGGGGAGCTAGGACTGGAAATGGGCTGATGGGGGGGTTAGAACTGGAAATGGGTTGTAGGGGGGGCTAGGACTGCTAATGGGCTATCGGGGGGGGGGGGCTAGGACTGGAAATGTGCTGAGTGGGGGGGTTAGGACTGGAAATGGGCTGCGGGAGGGGAGGGGGCTAGGACTGCTAATGGGCTATCAGGGGGCTAGGACTGGAAATGAGCTGATGAGGGGTTAGAACTGGAAATGGGCTGATTGGTGGGGTTAGGCCTGGAAATGGGCTGATTAGGGGGGCTAGGACAGAAAATGAGCTCATTCGGGTGCTAGGACTGGAAATAGACTTACTAGGGGGGTGGTTAGGACTGGTAATGGGCTGATGGAGGGACTAGGACTGGAGTGGGCTGATAAGGGGGGATAGAACTGGAAATGGGCTGGGACTGGAAATGGGCTAATGGGGGAGGGGAGGAGGGTGCTGCTGGCCCTGGAAGAAAACTAGGGGCTAGGGCTACAAATGGGCTGAATCGGGAGGGTGGTAGAATAGGGCTGGAAGGGAGCAGATACTGAGAGGGTCTGCCAGGGGAAGGAGAGGGCAGGAAGGGAACTGACATGGGGGAAGGAGGGGGCTGGAAAGGAGCTGACACCTGGGATGTACTGAAGGGGGGAATGTAAGGGAGCTGACACTTGGGGTTGGGAGTGGTAGGTGGCTGGGTAATGGGGAGGAGGCTGGAAGGGAGCTGACATGTGCGAATGGCACTGGAAGGGGGATGGACAAGAGGGTAAGGCGACTGGAAGGGAGCTGACTGGGAGGGTAGCACTGAGAGTGGACATGAGCTGATACCAGGAATGGTATTTGGACTAGAAGAGGATGGACAGTGGGGAAGGAGGGGGACTGGAAGGGAATGGACACCAGTGGCAGTCATGGGAATGCAGGGCGGTTGACATTGGAAGGTACTGGAAGGGGAGGACTGGAAAGGAGGCTGATACTGGGGAGGGTTACTGGAACTGGAAATGGGCTGATGGAAGGAAGTGAAGAAAACAAAAGAAGAGATAAGAAATGGCAGATGGACCATAGACCACAGAAAGAGAGCTAAGAGAAGACAGAAAAGCAGAAGCCTCAGATTGGGACCAGCATGATCAGAGAATAAAATGGTCAGACAGCAAAGGTAGAAAAAATAATTTTATTTAATTTTAGTGATTGGACTTTGTGCTGTCTTTATATTTTACACTGTATTGGGGAACTACATCTCTTATTTATCTGATGTTGCACTGCATGTGGACTCTGGCTTCTTGGGGTTTCAGTTTAAATTTTGTCTACATATGTTTATTTTTACTTTAGATTATGGTTACTTCTTCTGTACTTGGTGAGGGTCGATGTTGTGAGTGTGTGACTGAGGTCAGGTGTTCTGTTAACATGGAGTTTGTACATAAACAACTATACTGTACTGTAGTAATTTGACTTGTTCAGCTTTTCAAATAGGTGTATGGATATTCCATGGCTTACTGTAGTATTTACAGTGACGCTTTTTTGGATGGGCTTCTTGGAAGTTTGTGCTGATATGGTATGGTAGGTTTGCTCTTTGTTGTAGGGTTTTGTATTAGTTCACAATATGCCTGGTACTGGAGAATAGTGGTGGTTGCTGTTAGTGAGATGATCAGAATCAGATTTTTTTTTAAAATATTGAGTTCTGTGGGTGAATGTCCTGGTTTTGTTCTGTACCTACTGTGGTTGCAAAATATATGTTGAAAAAGAAAACGCAAGAACCACAACGCAGTTTATAACAAAATAAAAATGAGTTATAATTAAGTTGTATAAACTGTGCTGTTGGTTCTTGCTGTCTTTTAGTTCCTTGGTATGCAAACAGGACCGTACCTAGCCCTGTGCAAGCCGTGCAGCCACACAGGGCGCAAAGGTTTTGGGGCACATTTCAGCTGTCTGCTGTTGCCCTGCCGTCGCTGGCAGGACAATAGCAGGCAGCCAAAATGCGCCCCCCCCCTCCCAAAGCCTTTTCGCAGCACTTTAAGCAGGTCTGGTCCCTCCCTCCTCCGACGCGATGTCAGCAGGGAGGGACAGATCTGCTTAAAGTGCCGGTGCCTTTCAGATCGGGCGCATGCCTCCCTCCTCCTCCCCATACCTTCGTTCAGTGCTGCCTGCTCTTTCCCTGCTACTGGCACCACCTTGAAAAAAACAGAGGGCGGCAGCAGCAGGGAAAGAGCAGGCAGCGCTAGACGGAGGTATGGGGGGAGAAAGGGGCATGCACCCGAGCTGCAAGTCGCACGGGGCGCAATTTCAGCTCATTACAGGCCCTGTGTGCAAACATCTTGCATTTCCCCAATATAATCTAATTGGCTTTTTGATTTGGTTCAGTCTCTGATTGGATTTCTGAAAAAGCCCCGCCCCCTCTAAGGTGGGGTGGGGGCGCCATCTCATTCTTCGCCTCAGGCAGCAGATTGCCTTGAGCCGCCCCTGGTAGCAAATATGAGGATATGAGGTCTAGTGTACTATGTTTTTTATGGGTTGTTTCCAGTGTATTCATGGCTTCCAAGAATGCATCTGCTTGTTTTATTGGTGCAGTGTTAAGGTTGAAATCCTCTAGTAGTATAAGATTTTTCATTTTTGCAATGTTGTTGATCGCTGTTTCTAAGTGGCTGATAGTTCATCAACTGCGGGTGTTGGGGATTGGTATACTAGGCATATTATTAATGATTTGTTTGATTATAGTGAGTATGTTTATTCTTTCTATGCTCTCTGGTGTTATCTTTTTGAAATGTAAGTTGCTTTTCATCAGTATTATTACTCCTCCCCCTTTTCAGTCATTTCTGGGACAGAAAGAGGCTGTAGTTTGATAGTTTTAACTGGTTTATTAGGACAGTGTCATTTTCTGAGAGCTGTGATTCAGTTATATACATAGGGCCCGATTCTGTATGGTGACTAGCGGAGCTGTACATCCTGGTGGGACATGCAACCCTGCTAGTCATCTGGCCGAATTCAGAGGCAGTCTCCCTACACGCACAGAAGCTCAGTGCGGGGAGACGGGACTGGGAGTGGCATGGGGGCAGGGAGTGGGTGGGACATGTACCCAGACATACAGGGCTGATTCAGGTCACAGCCCTGTATGTCCTATGGGTGAGGGGAGGATGCATTGCTTATTCCACCTTGGAGGTGGAATAGGCAGGAGGAAGTGGCAATTGTGCCTGGAAGCCCCCCTCCCCCAGGCCGGGATCGGCCGATGATAGGACCCTGCTGCCCAATCTGGGCCCCAGCCGGGCCCACCGAGGGTTGAGTGGTAGGGATTCGGGGGGGTCGTCTCTGCAGGAGGATGTCCCCTCAGGAACGTAGGGGGCACTCCGGGCTGTCTCAAGGCCCGATCCTGCACCTATTTTTAAAATCTGGCAAGTGTGATGCAGAATCGGGTCCTAAGGGGCCCATTCTGCTTGGGGGCAACCAGATGGCCTGGACGTGCCCCTTTGGGGATTGGGCTCTTAGGGGGTTATTCTAGAACATGAATAAGCCAGTTAGACATGAGGGATAAATGTATTTCTTGCGAAAACATCGGGGGGTGGCTGAGTATGTGCAGGGTTGCTGAAACCATGCAACCCTGCACATACACAGCACTAGCATGGGGATCTCAGAACGTGGGTGGGAGGGGCGGAATGGGGGCATGGCCAGCCATGGAGAAGTATAAAGCGTATCCTGGAAAGGTCCATGTATGTCTTCAGTGCTACCTGCGTACATGCAAGATAGTCCTATGGAAACATGGATTAAGGGCAGGACTTAGAAAATATTCTGCTCTGCAGTGCAGTGCCTCTCATAGAGAAGAATGGCTGTGGCAATAATGTTTTGCACCATTGTGTCTGCAGTCTCGGACAACACTAGATGCAGTGTTACAGAACAGAAAGCAGAGGTGAGGGAAGGTTGTACAATAAAGAAACATTAATAAACACCCCCACATAAATATGAAGAAGTACACTACTGTTTGTTCTGGCAATGCTGACATTTGCTGCTTGTGCTAAGGGAGCAGATCCAGGGATTCCTAACAATTCCTATGACCAAAAAATGACAGTTGCTGAAGTTCTGGGACTCCATGCTAAAATGTTATACTAGCTGCTGTTGATAAGTCAGGGCATTGTTTTTGCAGATGTGTGTTATTTTGAAATTACATATGACAGAGTGTGTGAGTGGGGGGGGGGGGGGGGTTTTTGTGTTGCATGGGAGGATCTAGTGTGCTCATCCACAAATCTGGGGGTACCTGGACTGTAGAGATCACTGCATCGTCACCAGGTGTCAGTGTGATTGAGCAGAAAAAAAGAATAAACATATCCCTGTCACTAATAAGGGACCTTCAGAAAGAGAGCATTCAACAGTGCAAAGAACACTAATACATGCCCAAGATCACCATCATTGATCTCTACAAATGTGCACATTTGTAGAGAGTGATGATGGTGTCTTTGGCCATGTCTTAGTGGTGTTTGCACTGTTGAATGCTCTCATTCTGAGGGCCCCTTATTTGTTACAGGGATATGTTTTAACATTTAGCTATGGAGGACCTGTACTGCTTTGTTCTGGTCCTTACTTAGTATTGTACAGACATTTTTCAGAGATGTCCAAAACATGCATAACTAGGGAGGTGTTCTACTGCCATGTTTGTTGTGATGCAATGCATCTCATGACAAACACATCACTCTCTACTTACTTTATACTATCTTAGTGTGCATTGAGATTACTTTGCAGTGTTCTGGGCATGCCACAGACTGGTTGATACAGTCTACCTTGCACCCACATATATATATTATCAGCTTTCATGTGTAATTTGCATCAGCGCAACACTGGCAGTGAGCACAGCAGCTTAGGAGAAGCACGTTTTACAGGGGAGGAGTGGCTGTTCTCAGGTATGTTGCAGAGATGGGCACAATTGCATATGTCCATCTTTTCTGAATATGGTGATCTTGGGGCCGTACACAGCCATTTGCTGCATATACCCATCTCTTGTACACCTTAGTGCTTTGTTCGTGCATCAAATATATCTGTGTCCCCGATTCTGGACTCACAGTTGCGTCTATCCCCGCGACTGCAGAATCACATTTCGATTGGGCATGTTTTCGATTTGAATGTGCCCATGGGATTGACATGCATATTCTTGAATTGGCCTCATTATTTATTTATTTATTTATTTATTAACAATTCTTATATACCGCACTATTAGCCATCAGCGCGGTTTACATTGAACAGAAACATCCGACAATTTACATATGTCTGGTCATTACATTTAACAGGAAGTAGAACTTGGATAAACGGGTTAACTATATACATTGGTGGTTCACCTGATAATGGACACGGTCAACTATATACATAGGTGGTACAACAATACAGGAAACTGCTTGTTATTTACATTGTGGGGTAAGCCTGTTGCGTGGGTCTGCCTGTTTGACTACTTCTGCTACTCGCTTGGGAGTTATGTTCGGAGCTGTCATTGAGATATTTAAGGAAGAGGAAATGTTTTAACGCTTTTCTGAACTGGCTCAAGTTGGGGATTGCTCTGATTTGTGCTGGTAAAGCGTTCCATAGAGTTGGGGCGCAGAGTTGGAAGGCTCTGTTGGATGTTGATCTGGTGCATCTTGTGGTTTCATTTGGGATGACTAGCATGTTCAACTCTGCGGTTCTTCGTGGCCTGTTTGGTGCATGTGGTTGGATGAGGTTAGAGAGAGAGGATGAGGTAAGCCCCTTAGCAGCTTTGAACGTTAGCAGTAAAGTCTTGAAACTGATCCTTGCTTGAATGGGGAGCCAGTGTAACTGTCTTAGGAGGGGAGTCACGTGGTCTCTCCTGGATGCCCCAAAGAGTACCCGCGCTGCACTGTTCATAGCCAGTTGCAGGGGGTTCAGGGTGGACCGTGGGAGTCCTTGTAGTATGGAGTTTGAGAAGTCGAAATGGGGAATTATAAGGGCTTGATAATGTCTAGATCTTGGGTTGTTAGGTAATTGTTTAGTGTTTGGATTTTATTTCTCATGGAGTATGCATTGATGAGTGCACATTTTAATTTCTGAGCATTGGTGAATTTATTTATCTGTTTTATTTTGCTATTGTTCTCTATTCTGTTTGTCTTACCTTCGAGTATGCTGTGAGGTTGGATGAGCTTTTGTGCTGGATTGAAGGGTTTGTGGATTTTAAGTGAGGAGGCTTCATCGAGTTGAGGTCCACTCTAAGGCCACTTGGCTAGGCACTTAGGCACAGGCCTATCGATGGTTGCTTTCCTAGGGGAGATGTTTTAAATCAACACTGATCCCTACTGGATAATGTGCATGTATGGGCAGATTTTACTGTCCTGCTGGGTAACTGGGTTGCTGCTGGCTTGTGGATTGGGATCACTGTAGGCCAAAGATAATTGGTCCATGGGGCTTCTAACCCAGAATGGGTGGTGCAGGATCGTCACGCATCTTGCTCTCGGGTCCCCACCCAATGATATGCGTGTGTGAGTGGAGCTTACCACATTGCTGCTTTGCCGCTGGCTCGTGGCAGTTGAGTCTACCGGTCCTCTGCTGCTGGGAAGAGTGTGGAGTCCATGGCAGCTCTTGCCTGGCTGACTTGTGGTGACCTCTGGGGTCCTCTGCTGATTCATTCTGCAAAGTCTGACAGCTCTGACTCCTGGCTCCCAAAGAGTTCATTGCTAGCATATTCCTAAAATTATTAGGCTATTGGTTACTTTCTTTTTCCTTTTGTTATTACTGAAACACACACACACAATGGAGGCCAACAAATGACAGAAAGCCTTCTGAAATCCGGGACAGTGCTATTTCCATAGCAACATGCTATTCCATTCCAATCATGGGGTTTTTTTTGCAGCGAATTATTATTCGTTCCCCCAAAAATATATTAATGCTACCATCAAGAAGAAGGAATCAAAACATTCTGAATCTGTAGCCAACTAATGTGCTGAGGGCACAGTGGTAACCTTTAATAGATTATCTTTGATTTGAAATAGCAGCTTCTCAAAGACTTCCCAGGGAATTGTGTTGGATGGAGGACACAGGGACAGCCGCATTAATTTGGTGAGCGATAAGGACTGCATTACACAGCTGCTAACTCAGCCACCCTAATTTTATTCCCCTCTTCACCTTAAGCAAGTAACAAAATCTCCCAGGCCTCAGTTTGTACCTGGCCTCGGTTGACCTGAAGAGGATAAGTATTAGGAGATATTTTGATTTTGCTGAATATGGGCGGGGGGGAGGGGACGGGACGGGACGGGACGGGACGGGGGGGGGGGGGCTGGTAAGTCTCTGGCCTTGTAACGAAACAGCAAGCTTTGGGCACACTTCAGTACTGGAGGTCCGAATGATCTCTCTGTAGTTTAGTTTCTAGTCATTTGACTTGGGAATTCACCACGGCACCTTGATGTGCCGTAATTGCTTTTATACAATGGCAGGATTCTATAAGGTTTGTTCTCCTATTTTTTCCCCTTGAAGAAGGCCTACCCTGCTGAAATGCGTAGGGGTTTAATATAAACCTGAAATCCGCCAGCTCCTTTGGTTTCCATTAATATGCTGCAGGTACTTGGTTGCTCTCCTTTGTTTTTTTTTCTACTGCTGCCTGCCTCCTGAGCTCAAACCTCTCACTCAGATGTGCCTACTGGCCTTTGCTCTGCTGCTGATCCGATCATTGATTGCAGCAGCAACTTTAACTTTCTTTTTTTCTGTTTTATTTCACCCATGGCTCGGCCTTATTACAGGCCATGAGCTACAGGTTTTCCTGGCTCCCCTCTTCCCCGTACAGGTTGTGGCTACATTACGATTCCATTCCCAATGCAGCCTACATGGGTAAATCACCCTGATTTAATTTTAATTAATTTTTAAGGCAATTAAGAGCCCATGGGCCCTCCAAAAGGCAGTGAAGACCTTGGCCCTCATGGCATCATCCAGTCCCAGGTAAATAATAAAAAATACAAAAATATATTTATTTAACTACTAGGTTACATTCAGAAAGTGTTCCTTCAACAGAACTCTGAGACAAATAGTCCCAGTCAGCTGTACAGCAGAAATCAAGAGCTTAAAATAAATGATTTTGACCCTCTTCAACCCTATTCAAAATGTAATTAAATTTTACAGCTGGGCAGAACAGTTTCTTTCTCTCACCTCGTGCCTGCTCTCTTTCTGCACACTTTAACAGAGTGCACATGCATAAAATCCGGCCCAATATTTCCATTTTCGGGTCCAAACAAAAATTTCTCTATGCTCTCCCCTTACTCACCCCATCAACCTCAGGTAAAACCAAAACCTCCAGAGCCCATCGCGAGCCCTGGACATGCTCTAGCTCCCTTCTGCCACAAGCTGCAGATCATGGCCATTTTTTAAATAATTAAATAATTCCTCTGCATGGCCCCAATCTTTTAATATAAGTCCAAGTGCTTCTGTGACCGATTCCCATCACCATACCCCATGCCAATGCTGCTGTGATGTCCCATAAACCATTTTTAGGCCAATGCTGCTGTGATGTCCCACAAACTATTTTTAGGCCAGCCAAGCCCCAAACCTTGGAACAAAATTGCAGCCACCCCAAAGCTGCAGCCATAACCATCGTGGCTCAATTGCAGCTGGCCCGGGTCCCCTCCCGTTGAGATCACAAGCAGCCACGAATCACGGCTGTACCCAATATGGCAATTGGCATCTCCCCCCAGCACCACGGGAGCCAGCAAAGCAGGGTTCAGTGACTGATACTAACCGTGGCTCACCAGAGGTCTTTGCTCATGGCTCAGCATGGCTCTCGTTTAAAAAAAAATGCTGCTGCGTCATCGCTTGGTTACTCTTGCAGCCAGAAACCATGGAGTCGAAAAAAAACCCTTTGCAAACCCAGCTACAATCAGTAGCTCTTCAGCCACAGCCCCAAAGGTACTACATTATTTATATATAAAAAATATCTACTTGTATTATTTATTTATTTTCTGGTGGGTTACAGTTGTGGTCAACATTATTGGCACCCTTGCATTTTAGGTATGTTGTGTCCAATATCTTGAGAAATAATTGGAAATATTCAAACTGTATGTCGTCATAATATTTTAATAATTTGTTCAAAAGTATACAACAAAAAAGATGTCTGTCCAACTTAGATATAGTAATTTCTGAGAAAAAAAACAAAATATGACCTGGACAGGATTAAGGACACCCTTCACTAATATTTGTTTGCACAACCCTTGGCAGTGATAACAGCCTCCAAACATTTCTTGTAGCCATCTATAAGTTTCATACATCTGTCTGCTGGTAGTTTCCCCCACTCTTCAGCTGTAATTTGGTCCAGCTCATGAATGTTTCCAGGACTTCTTTTACCAATAACAAATTTCAGCTCTTTGCAGAGGTTCTCAATTGGATTGAGATCATGACTCTTTGCTTGCCAGTTTAAAACTGTCCATTTTTTCCTTTTTATCCATTCTTTTGTACTTTTGGGTATATATTTTGGCTCATTGTCCTGCTGGAGGACCTATGACCTTCGACCCAGACCTAGCTTTCTGACACTAGGGGTTATGTTTACTAAACAGCGGTAGCAGCTTCTGTGCGATATCGGAGCCGTGGCCCCATTGAAGAGCACGTTTTGCTCCAAAATACTTTGGTAGTTCTCTGACTTCATCATTCCTTTAATGCATTCCATGCCCTCCAGTTCCTGAGGCAGCACAACAGCCCCACAACATTATGGGACCTTCACCATATTTAATTATAGAAAGAGTGTTCTTTTCCTTAGAAGTGTCATTTCTTCGCCTCTAAATGTATCACTGATTTGCAATGCCAAAGAGCTTAAGTTTGGCTTCATTTCTCCACAAAACATTTTCCCAGAATGACTGTGGTTTCTCAAAGTGGGTGTGGGTTTGGGCAAAGAGCAGGTGTGCCTTTTTGTGTCTCTCCTCCTTGGCCTTCGCCGATGAAGTCCTTCTTTGTTTAATGAGCGGCGTATGGTGCAGGTTGCAACCATCACTCCAGATTGCTCCATGTGTTCTTTGGATATTATACATAGTGTTTTTCCACTAACCTTAAAAGACTCCTTGGATTAATTTTCCTCTTCCCACCATGTCCTGGAAGGTTCTCAATAGTTCCGTGAGCAGAAAACTTCTTAATAACATTGTGAACTGTAGACACAGGAATCCCAAGGTCTTCGTAGATGGTCTTGTACCCATTTGAAGTTTGATGTTTGGTGATAATGGATTTTATGATGGTCTCCAGCAGCTGTCTTCTCTTCACCATTGTGAACATGGAACCGGGAGTGAATGTGACCATTTTAAACATTAGAGCCATCATTCATTGGTTGATTCAAGTCACGTGAGTACTGACAATTGATCACAGGTGTGTCTAATTTACTGCAATGGAAACGTGGTTCTTCTGTTCAAACTGATTTGAATTGTTTAAAGAGTGCCAGTAATCATCTCCTATAAATTCATAAACCCCCCCAGTGTAACCACAATAATATCCCTAAAAAAAGGCACACTCCAAAGAACCCCTAAAGTCACCAAAGTGTATTCCCGTAACTGAACGGACAGAACTAATCAGTTACTCAAATATTTTTGTCGGATCGCCTGCAATAAGGATGTCAAACATTCACTAGTTTTAATACATTTATACACTCTGAGCATTGGGGCACATTTAAATTACGGTATATATTTAAGGTAGCAATTTTGTGTTTAGATTCATATACAACACTTATATGCTGTTTTTGTCTACAGATTTAAAGTTTTCAATTTTCATTTGAAGACAGTCTTTAACTTTGTCTACACCACCCCTGAAGAAACGCATAGTGAAACGCGATAGCAGTACTCAAAGTCAGCGTTGGGGAAGTTTTCTTGAGATCGTACAGCATCATTCATTTAAGATAAGCAGACTTTTTATTCTTTATGAGAAACAGCAAAAATTAAAAAACTTTAAAAAAAAATTGAAAAGCACTGAGCACTTTAGATTAAAAGGAAGGTCATTGATGCAATAAGAACTTATTTGTTCCCTTTTGGAGACAAGCTGTTCATAAGTCTGAGACCTGTCCTAATGTACAATTTAGCTAGTTGGCTTTTTCAATAATAAGCAAGAACAAAACAGCTACCGTTGGTTAATTCTAGCGTGTATAAATGTATTAAAATAAGTGAATATTCACACTCTGACATTAGACCACGTTTTTGGGTCTGAGGAAAACATTCTCTAGTAACAGGCCCTCCATTTTATTCAAAATTTAAAAAGGCTATTCAGCCAACTTCGCATGAGGCTGTATGGCCCAATGGACCAGCCACTGCAAACAACAACTTTCATAAGCCATATATTATCTTGTAGTCAGGCCCCCAAAACCAACAAGGACCGCGTCAAAGAATAATGGCATCTATATCGCTCATAAGAAGACAAAATTACTCATCTGGGAAAAGTGAAACTTCTGATGATGAGGTAACTCAAAAGCAGAGACGTAAGCAATCTTTCCTCCTGCGAACTTTGTCCTCCTGACCCAATAATCGCTAAAGGCAATCTACGTCCATGCTGTAAAGTCTTCCACTGGGCGTTCAAACGTTCTGTTGGGTAACCGCAACACGAACTGTTGTGTTTCAAGCCAGTTGTTTTAATGGCCCTTTATCAAGCTATGTACACCCAACTTCCTGTTCCGATAAGACGTGATGACATCAGCCAGGATTCAATGGCAACCAATGGATACAACGATGGCGTCTAATTATCCTCTATGCTAAACCAGTGGGGCTGTCAGTACCTTAGTATTTATACGGGATCTATGTTCTTGTAGACGCTTCTGAATCATTCTAGTTGTCATGCCCACATAAACCATTACACACGGGCATAAAATCAGATAAGCAACAGAAGTAGAGGCACAAGTAGTAGCATGGTGCAAAAAAATCTCTTCTGAGACCGTGGATCTAGCCACTCAGTGCCCTCCATTGTGTTTAAGCAGAAGTCACAGGACCCACAGGCTCGGTGACCCCCTCTCTCAGGCAAACTATCCGACCTATATAACCACCCTGAGTGGTGGGATGGTTCTGGTTTACAACAGGAGGAACCTAGAAGGACTTTCACGGGCGTGCTTCCGTTTATGCCTCATACTATGGAAGTTTCGAAGATCCTTTGATCTCATTGGCACATATTAACTACACATCAATGTTTTCAGCATCCATTGAGGCTGGCATATCAACGGAGCACTAACATAGCCGATCGCATTATTAACACCTGTCCTAGGTCGGATAGTTTGCCTGAGAGAGGGGGTCACCGAACTTGTGGGTCCTGTGACTAAGGTACTGACAGTCCCACTGGTTCAGCATTGCGTACACCATGCACATACATTTGATCAACTGAAATGGACAAGATTAGATGTAGTCCCCCCGTTGACGTGCGGGGGTGATCATCAAAATTTACTACATTATAAGGAGCAGAGGTGGATTTTCATGCTACGATCTGTAGCCCCGTCTGGGCTGAACACGGAAGATGAATGGTGGACTTTGAATTAAGTTTCATTATAGAGGATAGTTAGACGCCATCGTTGTATCCATTGGTTACCATTGAGTCCCGGCTGATGTCATCACGTCTTATCGGAACAGGAAGTTGGGTGTACATAGCTTGATAAAGGGCCATTAAAACAACTGGCTTGAAACACAACAGTTCATGTTGCGGTTACCCAACAGAACATTTGAACGCCCAGTGGAAGACTTTACAGCATGGACGTAGATTGCCTTTAGTGATTATCGGGTCAGGAGGACAGAGTTCGCAGGAGGAAAGATTGCTTACGTCTCTGCTTTTGAGTTACCTCATCATCAGAAGTTTCACTTTTCCCAGATGAGTAATTTTGTCTTCTTATGAGCGATATAGATGCCATTATTCTTTGACGCGGTCCTTGTTGGTTTTGGGGGCCTGACTACAAGATAATATATGGCTTATGAAAGTTATTGTTTGCAGTGGCTGGTCCATTGGGCCATATAGCCTCATGCGAAGTTGGCTGAATAGCCTTTTTAAATTTTGAATAAAATGGAGGGCCTGTTACTAGAGAATGTTTGACATCCTTATTGCAGGCGATCCGACAAATACTTTTGAGTAACTGATTATTTTCCTTTAGCATAACATTAGCATGATGGGTATTCACAAAATGTCTTGCAATGACTGCAGCATTTCTATAGAGTTGGGAGTTCCCTGGCTACTGACTGGCTTATGAAGAACACATCTTGGACAGGAGTGGATGCATCCATGCAGGTATCATGATTTTTCTTATTGCTGCTACTGCTGCAGGGGATATGCGGCAGAAGTGTCTCAGGTGATAGGGGGGAGCTTGAAAGGAAGCTGATGTACTGGGTGGGGGAAGGTTGGAGGGGAAAATTCAGGACCACATGGCAGGGGAAGAGAAGAGAGACAGGAGATACTTGACATGGGATAAGGGGAATAGGGAAAAGGAGGTGAGATGCTGGATACGGGGAGTAATAGGGTGATGGAGGAGAGATGCTGTACACAGGAGGTCACAGAAAGATGGAAGGGAATTGCTAGACACAGGAGACATAAGGAGACAGATGGGAGATGCTGGAAGAGTGTGACATAGGGATATGGAGGGGTGATGTTGTACATAGGGGGCATAGAGGAACAAAGGAGAGATGCTAGACATAGGGGAGACATAGAGAGATGCAGGAGAGATGCTAGACATGGGGAGAGATAGGGAGATGGAGGGGAGATGTTATACACGGGGAGGGGATATAGGGAGATGGACGGGAGATGCTAGACATGGGGAGAGATAGGGAGATGGAGGGGAGATGTTATACACGGGGAGGGGATATAGGGAGATGGACGGGAGATGCTAGACACAGGGAAGATAGGGAGATAGAGGAGAGATGATAGACATGGAAAGGGGATAATATGGAGAAAGAAGGGAGATGCTGGACAGAGAGTCTAGGGAGACAGAGGTCATATACTGCATACAGGGTGTACAGGGAGATGGAGGGGAGATGCTGGACTTGGGGGAGATAGAGAGAATGGAGATGCTGGAGAAGGGGACATAGGAAGATGGAGGGCAGGTACTAGAGATGGGAGGGGGAATAAGGATAAGGAGAGGAGATATACATGAGGGAGCATAGTGAGAAGGGATAGAGATTCTGGACATGGGTAATATACTGTATATAGAGGGAGGGGTGGAATGCTGGACATGGGAGGGGCATAGGGAGATGGAGGGGAGATGCTGGACATAGGGGGACATAGGGAGATGGGGGGAAGCTGAATACAGAGAAGCATAGGCAGATGGAGGGGAGATACTGGACATAGGGGGAGACGGTGAAGATGGGTGAAAGAGAGGAGGAGTGGAGATACAGGACATAGGGGATATAAGGAAGGAGAGAAAGAAGGGATAAATGCTGGATATGGGGGGGGGCATAAGGAGATGAAGGGGAGATGCTAGCACAGAGAGCATAGGGGAACAGAGGGGAGAAGCTGGATACAGGGCAGCATTGGGAGACTGAGTGGAGAAGTTGGCCACAGGAGAAGGAGAGTAGGGAGACAGAGAAGAGACACTGAACATTGGGGGCATAGGGAAATGGAGTGAAGATGATGGACATTGGAGAAATAGGTAGAAAAGGGGAATGCTGGACATGGGGTGGGAGAGAGAGGGGAGATGATGGACACGGGGTGGGGATAAGGAGAGAGAGAGGGGGGGAGGGTAGATGCAGGATAGTTGGAGCACTGATTGGGGTAAAGGGAGAGAGAGAGATAGGAAACACTAGATGGGGTTGAGATGATGGACACAGGAAGAAGAGAGAAGGGGAGAGTTAGTGAAAGATTGGAATACGAGACTAGGAAAGGAGCAAGAGGCAGGGAATGGGATGGCTGGGAAGAGTTGAAAATCAGTAGGCAACTGGAATAAAAATATTGAGGGCTGAATGGTAAGAAGGAGAAGTGAAATCTGAGATGACACACAGAGAGAAAACAAATGGGACAGACACAGTGGATCCCTTTATAGCAACAGGATAAAATCAAAATAAACTTATCTCTTATATCTGAACAAATAAGAGTGACCTACATGGAGCAGTAGGTACACCCCTGAACAAAGGCATGTGGAGGGGCAACCTGCACGGAGCGGCAGGTGCACCTACTCTTGCTGCCTTGCTGGACAGAATAGATGGACCATGCTGGTCTTTATCTGCTGTCAT
Source organism: Ichthyophis bannanicus (assembly GCA_033557465.1). Taxonomy (NCBI): domain Eukaryota; kingdom Metazoa; phylum Chordata; class Amphibia; order Gymnophiona; family Ichthyophiidae; genus Ichthyophis; species Ichthyophis bannanicus. The sequence goes on from CM066041.1 coordinate 144,035,098, forward strand.
ATACTATGTACTATGTATGTTACTATGGAAGACAACTAGAATGGAAAAGATCAATGTTATAGATGGATTAGGGGAGGAAGTGAAGACAAAGACAAAGGAGGAAAGCAGAAACCAGAGAATGGAACCAACAAAATTAGAAAATAAAATGGCCAGACAACAAATGTATAGAAAAGAATTTTATTCTCAGTTTAGTGAGTGGAATATGTCTGACTAGAGCTCTAATGAGGCCCCCCCCCCCCCATTTTGAGTGCTGTGGGCAGTAGGATGGGGGCACCAGCTCATCCCCTGCCTCAGGCAGCTGACTGCCTTAAGCCATCTCTGGGTTTAGTGCAGCTTCATACCTTCTAAGACGGTTTGATGTCTTTGGGCTAGTTTAATTTTAAAACATGTATGCACAGTATCATCCATTGCTCTGTGTAGATTACAACAAACATTCACTAATCATATAAATAAATTCAAACATCAGGCAATTGCCAGCATTGCCTATCTAGAAGCATACATAGTTATTTTACATTCCTATTGTCTTGTCTGCATCTTTGCTATATATTCTCCAGCAGAATGTTAAGATAATCTATTAGCCTAGTTTCTTAATTAGCCAGCAACTCCCTCCCCTAACATCTTGCTATTTTTGATGGTGCTATAAGTAACAGCATTTCCTCAATTTTTGTGGCATGCTAAGGAATCTTACAATATTTTACTGATCTCCTAGTTCCTTACTCCTAGTTCCTATTATGACAAACTCTATGCGGGGCATATTCAAAAGCATTAACGCGGTTGGCAGATCTTCTAATGATGTTAAGCCCAGTGACCAGGATATTCAACGACATATAACTGTTTTCTGCCACTGAATATCCCCGGTTTGTGCCACTGAACTCCATGATGCTAGCTGGCTAGCCTTGGGACATTCTAGGGGCGAAGTGAGTGCGACACTGGGGGTTAACCAGGCAGCCACAATGTTGAGCCATTGCCTGCGTAACCTAAACCGGCTAGATTTAGGAAAAAAACAAAGGCTGGCCTAACTTTAGCCATTTTTTGCAATCTGGGCAACAGCTGAATATTGCCACTGACCAGATTGCAAAAAGGCAATCAGGGCAACCTAGCTATTCAATGCCCGTGACTGGATATGGCCCAGACATTGAATATCCGTATATATCTTAAAGCAATGATGGCCAGTCACTTTAAATGTGCTGACCACTACCGCTGAATATCAGCCCATGTAGTATTTTGTATTGTACAAATGCTTCTTGAAATAGGTTCCCCTTCAGTTGCTTTCTATACTCTAAGTAGGTTGTTCAACACTCTCAAATTTTGCGGCAGTTTATTCCATTCAGTGAGATCAGCCACTGTAAATGATTGAGTGGAAGTCTTTACTAAGTGATACTGCCTTAAGGATGAAATATGCAGCAACTGCAATTTACCAACCACATTGACCTTGTTCTATAATTCTTCAAAACTTCATTAATATAGTATGATGCCTCACTGAGGGCCCAGTGGATCAGAGTAGATATCTTAAAATGTATACAGGTTGTCATTTATTTATTTATTTATTTATTTAACTGCATTTATATCTCGCTTTTCACCGGGTCAAAGCGGTGGAACACGTAACATAGGACGGGGTAATTTTTTTGGGTGGGGCCATCACCAAGGTCAACAATTAATGATTTGGGTAGACATAGACATAATTTACTCCTGTTGAATCTAAGTATTAGGTCCTGGTGGTAGAAAGATGTTCACGGAATAGGATTGTCTTCAGCTGTTTCCTAAATGATGTGATGTTAGCGTTGTTCTTGATGTGATTTGGTAGAGAGTTCCAGAGGGATGGAGCATAAAGTTCGAATGCTCTGTTGCAGGTCCGTTGTGTGGATTTGGTTCTTTTGTGGGGGACAACGATAGAGTTATTGGAGGAATGTCTGGTTGATCTGTTGTGGGATGGTCGAGGCAGTAAGGGGTGTAGTGCGGTGTTCTGTGTGTGGTGGATTGTTTTGTGGATGAGTAAGATAGCTTTGTACTTGATTCTTGCTTGCACTGGAAGGAGGTGAAGGTCTCTTAGGATTGGGGTGATGTGGTCCCGTTTTTTTGCATTTTGAATAATCCTTGCTGTAGTGTTCAAGGCTGTACGGAGGGAGTTGGTGTGCGAGGCAGGAAGTCCATGATAGATTATGTTGCAGAAGTCCAGGTGAGGGAGTGTCACTGCTTGCATTACTGTCCTGAAGTCGTGATGTTCTAGGAGGGGCCGGAGGTGTTGAATAGTTTTGGCTTTGTGGAATATCATCCCGGCGGTTTTGTTGATTTGTTGTTTTAGGGTGAGAGCTTGGTCAATGATGACGCCTAGATATCTTATTTGAGGCTGGATTTGTATTTGTGTGGTACCCATGTTGAGGTGGGTAGGTGGTTTGAAGTCCGGTTCTTTTGTTACTATTAGGGCTTCGGTTTTCTTTATGTTGATGGATAGATTGTTCTCCTGTAGCCAGTTGGCCACGTCGTGGAAGCAGGCTGATAGCTGTTCGTTTTTTGGGTTGGTGGTTGTAATTGGTGCATAGAGCATTATGTCGTCCGCGTAGATGTGGAAGTTGATGTTGTGGGTGCGTATGATTGAGCATAGTGGACGGAGATAGATGTTGAACAACATGGCAGATAGGGTGGATCCTTGGGGTACTCCTTGTAGTTGTTGATAGGGGGACGAAGTTGCAGAGAGGGTGCGGATCCGTTGCTGTCTGTTAGTTAAGTAGGATTTGAACCATTGGAGTACAGTGTCTTTGATTCCAATTGTTTGTAGTCTGTGTATGAGGATTTCGTGTGAGATTGTGTCAAAGGCTGCTGATATGTCTAGGAAGATCAGGATGTATCCCGGATCTTTTTCTTGAGTTCCGATGATGAGTGTGTTCATTAGGATGGTCATGAGGGTCTCAACTCCATGTAGTGGTCGGAAACCGTGTTGCTGTGGGTCGAGTATGTCGTTGGTGTCTAGATGATCTTGAAGCTGGTGTTGGACTATCTTTTCTATTATTTTGGCGGTGAGGGGGAGGCTTGCCACTGGCCTGTAGGAGGTGGGGTCCATGGGGTCCAGGTTGTTCTTCTTTATGGTTGGTCGGATGATTGATGTTTTGAGGGCATCCGGTATGTATCCTTGTTTAAAGGATTCGTTTACGATGTGAGTTAGTGGAGCACTCAGGTCTTGGTTTTCTTTATCCATTCGGTAGGGCAGGGGTCTAGTGGAGAGGTGGTGGTGTTCAGACAGGAGATGGTGGAGGGATATCTCTTCTTTTGAGGTTTCGTTGAATGTATCCCAGTCAGCGTTTATGGTGATTCCGGGGCACGTTTTTGTGGCTGTAGCACAGCGGTAAGGTTGCTGAGGTTGCTGAAATTGTTTGTATTTTCGGGCCAAGAGATCTGAGGGGATATCTGGGGGTTGATCGGACGTGGTTGGTGCCTTTGTCAGTTTTTTGGCAATTTGAAAGAGTTCTCGAGGTTTGTTCGCAGCAGACGTGATGATTTTGGTGTGGTAGTTTCTCTTTGCGTTGTCGGTTTCTGAGTGGTAGGCAGCGAGTTCATATAGGTATTGCTTTTTGTCTTTGTCATTTTTGGTTTTCCTCCATTTTCTTTCTGCTCTTCTAAGTTTTGTTTTCAGTTTTCGGTGGTCAGGGGTGAACCAGCGGGCCTTTGAGGAGATGAGTTTGTTGCTGGTCTTGTTTATATCTGCTTTGGATGCTGTGGAGATTGTGGTGTTCCAGTTGTCCATGAGGTCATCAAGGTTGTTTGAATTCATATGTAGATTAGGTAGGGTCAGTGTCAGGAAGTCTTCTTTGTTGAATGCTTTGAATCTCCGTGTTTGTTGAGCGTTTCCTCTGTTTGTTTTTGGTTGATATGCATGGGAGAAGTGGATGACGTAGTGGTCTGACCATGGGACTGGTGAGATTGTTGGACTGCTGCATGAGGTGCTGCATGAGGTGCTATTTTGTGATAAAAGGAGCTTGTCCTAATAAAGAAATTCCCGCTCAGATGTGCATGGCTCAGAGCAGGTTATCCACAAAAAGTGTCATTAAAAATGTGAAATCAAAGTTTCTGGACAGTAAGGATGTGGAAGAAACTGGATCCAAATTATCTGCATCAACTGCTAGTGAGATGTTTGTTAAAAGAATAAGCAGAACACATTTAGGTGTCTGTATGAACATGCCAGAAGTTTAAAAAATAGGATGGAAGAGTTAGAATATATGTCACTAAATAAAGATATGAACATAATAAACACCTCATAGTCCTAGTGGAAATAATACCAGGGTACAAAATATATGAAAATAACAAAGCAGATAGAAGTGGTGGTGCTCATGGCTTATTAAGCATTCCATGGAGCCAAGTAGGATAGAAATTTCCCCCTCTTCATCCCCCTGCAACAAAGGTTTCATCTTCCCTCCCCACCCTTGGCTTGGTGCCTTCACCACCATCCTCCACCTCCCTACCCACCCCTACCTTCCCTCATCTTTCGTCTTCCTTCCAGCCCATCACTGCCACCACCCTACTCAAGGTTATCAGTTCATCCCATAAGACTACATGCCCCTCTGACCCTATCTCTTCCCCTTGGATCATGGAACCTCCCTTGCTCTCCTTCCTTTTGTACTCTCCATCTTTAATTCCAGTCTCACTTTGGGTATCTCTCCCTCTCTATGGAAGCATGCCCTTGTCTGTCCCATCCTTAAAAAGCCTTCACCTGCCCTAGACACTCTGGCTAACTGGCGTACAATTGCTAATCTTCCCTTCCTTTCCATGGTCCTTGAGAAACTAGTCTTCTCTCAGCTCTCTTCACATTTGGATTCCATTCACTTCTTGCATCCACGCCAATCTGGTTTCCGCACTGGCCATAGCACAGACACTATCTTTCTTTCCCTGCTCAGAGAAACACATGCTCATGAACAAGGCAACATCTCTCTTGCAATTTCCTTGGATCTCTCCTCAGTCATTGATTTGGTAGATCACCCTCTTCTACTTTCTCGTCTCTGTGACTGTGGACTTCAGGACACAAACCTTCACTGGTTTCAGTCTTTCCTGATTTTCGAGCCATTTCCCTGATTACCACCTGTTTGTTAGCCTCCTGTCTCTGATTCCAGCAGTGGGGTAGAGTGGGTAAAATAAAAATTATTTTCAATTTAGTGGTCTCTAGATGCCCCCGGATGCATTCTGACACCAGGCAGACTGGATGCAGAAGCCCTGCTTGATTGCCTTTGGCTAAGTGTCCCCAGTGCGGGATTCTTCCTGAAGATGAAGGACACTTGGGAGCTGTCCGAGATGTTGACTATGCCTCGGAACCTGATGAATCAGTGTGGGGCTCTGATGTGGAAGAGGATCTCCTATCACCTTCAGAAAATTATGAAGAGGCCAGCGTGATCCACCTGTTCCGGAAGGAGTATCTGGTGGCATTGATTTCTAGGTTTTCATCCTCCTTGAACTTGGCAGATACTTCCAGTATAAAGCAGGAGCCAAAGTACACCCGTTTGTTCAAGGGGGGAGGAAATTTACTACTGTCTTCCTGTTTCCAGAGGTGATGAAAGATATGATCAGGTCCGAGTGGATCTCATTTGACTCCCTCTCATAAATTACAAAAGTCTCATATCTGCTCACTAGGCAATCCACACAGGCATACTGCAATATTTGACTGACCACCTTCATTTTCGATCCCTCCACACTCACCGCTTGGCCCTCCCCTCAGTTTCCCATGTGCATTTGAAAGGCAGCATTCCACTATCTTTTTCCTTGCTCTTGCCATATGGAATTCTCTATCTGCCTCACTACATGCAGAGACCTCCTTTCTACATTTCAAATCTCAGCTCAAAACACACCTGTTTCATTTTGCTTATGACCTTCCCGCCCCTTCCCCTGAGCAGTCTCCCCCTTAGCTCGCTCCCTTCTTAGTCTAAGTTCTTCTCCTCTCCTCCCTGTCCGCCCATTGCTCTCTTCTTCATTCTCTTTCTTTTCTGTCCTGTCCTATATATGATTGGCGTTCTTTTCCTATTCCTTATTTTTAATTTAGATTTTTGTAAACCGCTCTGATGCCTTCCTGCCTGGGGCGGTATATGAAATGACAATAAAGATAAAGATAAATTCTGCAGGAAACAAATTGTATTCTAGAATATTTATGGATAGAAATTCCATGTGTGACAGGGAGAATTATATCAATTGAGTGACATTCCCAGCAGCATGATCCAGTGAGAATATTTCAGGGAAACCCCCTGTTGCCATCCTCTTTTTGTGTAACACTTAGGAGGGGATATTCAGCAGTGGCAACTAATGCTGTTACGTTGCTGCTGAAAACGGAATCTGAATATTCAGTGCTGAGGTCATATACAGCTACTGGCGTTGAATATCTGGATTGCCTGGACAGCAAGTTAGCTAACCAGTCAGCGATGATACTCAATGCCGATGGCCAGCAGCTGAATATCTGCGTCAGCTGGATAGTGGTGAAGCTGCCTGGTTAGCTTCCATGGTGAAAGTTAGACTAGCTTTAATGTGCCTAACTTTAACCATTTAAGGATAACTCAGCAGCGACTGAATATCTCCACTGCCCAGTTATCCATAGATGCTGTCCCTGTTCCACCACTGGAATGCCCTGCTAATTGTTTAGCATCAGGGTGTGCAGCGATGGCACCCATGGATATTCAGCAACACTAACTGTGTTAGTGCCGCTGAGTATCCTGGGCCTGTAATTAACGTGGTTAGCAAGTCTAGCAGCCACATTTATCGCTTTGAATATCGGGCCCGTAAATTCTAAAAACTGACATTCAAATCACTAAATTGAAAATAATTTTTATTTTACCCACTCTTGTCTCCATTGCTGGAACTAGAGACAGGAGGCTAACAAACAGGTGGTAATCAGGGACATGGCTCAAAAATCAGGGATAATCCCCAAAAATTGGGGACATCTGGTAACTTTAGTGTCAACCCTGTCCAGAACCGAAGAGGATACAACCTGCCTTTGCATTCGATGACGCCTTTCAAATTTCTGCCCTTTGTCCATGCATTTCTAGGACTAGCCCTGGTCCTTTGTACAGTTTTCTTGATAAATGTGTGATGTACTAGGTTCCACTGCAATATTCAGAGTGCTACCTTTTCCTAGGTAAGATTCATGTTTGTGAGTTTTGGAAGCTGGAGATGCTATGGAATGATAGATTTTCTCTATAGGTACTGAGTGACTTTTGCAGGGATTTGTATTACTTCACAATATATCCGGTACTAATGAGGGTTTATGTTACTGTTACTGAGATGACACCATAATCAGAATTTTCTTTTTGTATGGTGAGTTCGACAGGGAAATGCCCTATTCTGTTCTGTAGCCATTTTTGGGTGAGAGGACCTAGTTCTGCTCTGTACCAAGTGTTGGGTGATGCAGGGGAGGCTTTTATGGATGCAGAATTCATGTTTACATTTTACACTATGATGGTCCAATGTGCAAGGTCAAATGCGAGGATTATTTTATTTTAGAGTCCTAGGCTACATAGTTTAATTGCTACAATATTTGCTAAGTATAACCAGCAATTGCAGAGTTTTCTTGTTTCTGTTATATAGCCTGAAAATACGAGGTATAAGTTGTGTTCTTTTTTTCTGCCTGACCAGTTTTTTGAGTGGGGGACCCATCCCACCTGGGTCCCTGACCAGAACTTTCATGGGACCTTCCCTTTTGGATGTCATGGTGGGGGCGCCATTCATATCTTGCCTCAGGTAGCAATTCCCTTGAGCTGATTGAAAAGCAGCTTCCATGTACACCTTGATAGGTTACCTATATATGTTGGGCCTGATATTCAGTAGCTGTGGAGTGGCCAGCTCCCAATTCTGAACTTAAAACCCAAATATTGAATGCTGGGGCCATATCCAGGCCTCAGCATTGCTACCAGGGCATCGGCAAATTAGCTTCTGTGGTGAATGTTAGGCAAGGGTTTCCTGTGCCTGACTTTCACTGTGTATTGCTAACCGGACAGTGGCTCAATACTGCTGCTGCTAATTAGCGATGGGTGCCACCTCATAACACCCCTGGCATGCTGCTGCTAATTAGCGATAGGTGCCACCTCATAACACCTCTGGCATGCCCCGATGCTAACCAGTAAGGCTCATTACTGTCATGGTACGAGTGCTCAGAGCCAACTCATTTGGAGACACTGTCCCTGAGAGAAATCAACTACATCGCATGTTCATTTCCTTCCAGAAACCTAGCAAACTAATTTCTTCACACAAATACGATAGTGATGTATTCCGCAAAAATGTAGGTGCACAACAAAAAGCTTTCGTCCATATAATGTCTCCCTGGATATGGCCCTGGCATTGAATATCTGGGTAAAGTTCAGTGGCTGTGGCTGGTCACTTTAGTAGTGCTAGCTTCCGTTGCTGAATATCAGGCCCTTTAAGTCTATCCCTATATGCCTTATGATGAAGACCACTGACCATTTTAATAGTCGCTCTTTGAACAGACTATATCCTTTTGAAGGTGCGGTCTCCAGAATTGTACACGGTACTCTAAATAAAGTCTCACAAAAGACTTATTCAAAGGCATTATCACTTCCTTTTAACTACTGGTTATTCCTTTCCCCATGTACCCAAGTATCTTTCTGGCTTTTTCTGTCATCTTTTCTACCTGTTTGGCCACTTTAAGATCATCCAGTATGATCACCTCCAGGTGCTATTATCCATTGTGTTACTATGTAGGTGGAAATCGTGATGTCCAGGTCAGGATGTGCACAATTTCCTGATCACAGAGCCTTTGCAAAATAACTATAAAGGCACCGGAAATGCAATTATAGATTGTTTTATACAAAATCAGGTTTCATGTTGGTCAGTTTGCTCCCTTTTTTTCAAGATAGGTAAATCCAGTTCTAGTCTTACTCCATTGTTCACATCAATTTGTATTTTTTATTTTAAAAGCAAGACTACAAGTCACTATGTTTAATGAGGTAAAACCAGGACTAGATTAGCCTGTCCTGGTGGGGCGGTATATGAAATGACAATAAAGATAAAGATAAATTCTGCAGGAAACAAATTGTATTCTAGAATATTCCATGTGTGACAGGGAGAATTATATCAATTGAGTGACATTCCCAGCAGCATGATCCAGTGAGAATATTTCAGGGAAAACCCCCTGTTGCCATCCTCTTTTTGTGTAACACTTAGGAGGGGATATTCAGCAGTGGCAACTAATGCTGTTACGTTGCTGCTGAAAACGGAATCTGAATATCTGTATATGACCTCGGCACTGAATATGGACACAGCTGGTATCCTTAGAGGTTGTGTGCTGTAAAAAGCCCAAGTCTGAGATATCACCAAAATATTCATGAGTTCGTGGAAGTGGGTCATTGGGGCACCATTTATCCCAGTTGTGATAGAGAATTATTAAACATAAGCGTCCTTATTTGCCCCCAGGTTTCATTCCGGCTGGGAACTAGATAGGTTTCTTTTCCATCTGCAAAGTCACAATGACAAAGAACTTCCACTAGGATCTAACCGAGATGGGCAGGAGTGACAGGTTGTGACTGTGTGCACATGCTTGGGTGCTTTAAGACTTGCCATGGTATAAAAGCAGCACCTCTGCTGTTGCTTTGAAGAAGGTAGGGATCGGCATGCTGCCCACCAGGGTCTTCTGCTTTAGGAAACCTCCTAGTTTGCCTGGTAGTCGGGTTGGCCCTGCTTATGAGGTAATGAGGAGGCACTGTGGATCAGTCTGGAAAGAGGAAATGGCACATCCGCTTACACTGGTGTGTGACCACCACTAAATCCAAATCAGCCATTATAGCCACTAAATGCAGAATTCGTATACACAACTTTTCAGATTTTGACCTTTTTATATTCATTTCTGCACATACCTCCTTCACAGAAAGAGGTGGACAGAGATTCAACTGAAGATGTTCACAGTGGCATTCCAACCCCCGCAGGTACCTGGAAAGAGCACCCCCACTTGCGGCATGGGCATTCCCCCTTCCAGCATGGACGCCTCCACTTGTGGCACACAGCAACTACCTCTGCGAGACTTTGGCTGGGGTGGGGAGAGCTGCTGGGTCTGGAGTGGAGACAGCGCAGCAAGCCACCACCACATTAAGGTAGATTTGCTGCACTGGCACTGCCTTGTGGGCTTAGCAAAGATGCCCCCCCCTCCTGGCTGGCACCTGGGGTGGGTCACACCCACTGCCTCATCCTTTGTAGACCACTGGATATTCAGAATATTGCTGTTAAAAGAGCTGATTTCAATATGCTGGATGTTGATTGGGACACCTCTGCTGCAGTGACGTTGAGAAGTAGGGATATCCTGGATTCTCTATAGGAATAACTGTTTCAGCAACTGGTAATGGAACCCACAGGGGAAGGGGCCGTAGTGAATCTATTTGCTTATGAATGGGAAAAGTGGATGATCATCTGGCATCCAGAGATCACCGGATGGTGGTGTTCAGTATTAAGACATGGATGGAGATGGCTCATTCAAAAGTGAGGGCCCAAGACATCAGGAAAACTAATTTGTCAAAATGGGACAATATCTCAAGGAGTCATTAACTGAATGGAAATATCTGCGGGATGTAGAAAAGCAATAGGAAAAACTAAAAGGAGATATTTTAAAGGCAATGAATCTTTTGTAAGGAAAGTAGATAAAGATAAGAGGAAAAGGAGGTTGCTATCATTTTTGAAAGAAGCAGCTGAAAAGGTAAGGAAAAAGAGGTTAGTCTTCATAAAGTAGAAGAGACTGCAGAAAGAAGAAGGCAAGCAACAATTTGTAAAACGCTAAGCGAAGCTGGGAAAGTAATCAGGAAAACAAAGATGCAAAGGAAGAAAAAGTAGCCAATACAATAAAATGGGAGGACAAGATTTTTTTTTTAGAAATGCTAGTGACAAGGCATTTCTAAAAAAAAATCTTGTCCTCCCATTTTATTTATTTATTTATTTATTTATTTATTTATTTTTAGAAATGCTAGTGACAGAAGGCCCTCACTTGGTTTGCAGCTTGTCGTGCTGTGAGGGCTTGTGTGCATCAGTGATGCCGAGAGCTAAACTATCGGTAGTTTAACTACTGGCAGGGTCTCTCAAGATGGACAGGTCTCAGCTGAGGTGCCAGACCAAGACAAACCACCCATCTGGGCAGCAGCAGAATGGGATAGTGTTGACGGCGGAGAATCACATTTCTGTGACAACGGCAACATCACCAAACTTAAACTACGCGGAAGAAAGGCCCGGCAATCTACTTCTCTATCTTGCCATGAAAACCCAATGGATAGTTACAATAAAACAAATTGTGCTATAGTGCTGGAAGATGAGACCCCCAGGTCGGAAGGCACTCAACTAGCTACTGGGGAAGAGCTGAAGAATTTTCAGAGTAAAGCCAGCATTTATGATGTGGTTGGATCAAAGCCCTTGGGACGTCTGACTGCTGATGTAGCTGCGCATGAAATGAGAGTCAGAAGCTGTAAAGATGTCTTACACATTGGAACATGGAATGTACGAAGCATGAACCAAGGGAAGTTGGAGGTGGTCAAGAATGAAATGGAACGTGTACAACTTGATCTGTTGGGTGTCAGCGAACTGAAATGGACTGGCATCGGGCACTTTGCATCAGATGATCATGTGGTCTACTATGTTGGAAATGAAAGACAAAGAAGAAATGGTGTTGCATTTATAATAAAGAAGATACTTGCAAGAACTGTAATGAGATACAATGCAGTCAGCGAACGCTTAATCTCTATTCGTCTACGAGGAATGCCTATCAACACAACTATAATTCAAGTATATGCCCCAACAACAGCTGCAGAAGAGAATGAAATTGAAGAGTTCTATGAATACGTTCAAGCTGAAATTGACAGACCATGCAAACAGGATATCCTGATAGTCATGGGTGACTGGAATGCAAAGTTGGCAACAAAGAAGAAAACAAAGTAGTTGGAAAATATGGACTTGGCAATAGAAATGAACCTGGAGAAAGACTGATAGAATTCTGCAAGACCAACGATCTATTCATCTCAAACACCTTCTTCCAGCAACACAAGCGGTGACTGTACATATGGACTTCACCCAATGGATTGTATAAAAGTCAAATTGACTACATCTGTGGAAGTCAACGATGGAAAAGCTCTATAACATCAACAAAGACAAAACCTGGAGCTGACTGTGGTACAGATCATCAACTACTAGTATGCAAACTCAAACTAAAGTTGAAAAAGAGCAAACCACTCATGAATGCAGCAAAATATTACCTTGAGAATATACCACTGGAATTTAAAGACTGCCTGCAAAATCGATTTGCTGCTTTAAATACAAATGTCAGAGCTCCAGAAGAGTTATGGAATGACATCAAGAAGATTGTGTTGGAAGAAAGCGAGAAGTCTCTACAAAAGGTGAAAAAGCAAAAACGGCCAAAATGGATGACGGAAGAAACTCTAAAAATTGCCCAGAAACGCAGAGAAGCTAAAGCCAGAGGAGAAAGAAAGACAATCACAGAACTCAACAGAGATTTCCAACATGCAGCAAGACAGGACAAGGAAAAATATTACAATGACGCATGTAAGGAAATGGAAGCAGAAACTATTAGAGGAAGAACAAGATCGGCTTTCCTAAAGCTACGAGAGTTAAAGAAAACGTTCCACCCTCGAATTGGAATGTTACAAGATGCTCAAGGTTCTATGTTGAATGATGCTGAGAAGATCAAGAAAAGATGGAAGGAATATACAGAGTTTTTATATGATAAAGATCAAGTGGACCAACAGCCGTTTCAACCTGTACCTTATGATTGGGAACCATTGGTGATGAAAGAAGAAGTTGAAGCAGCATTGAAAGCCTTATCAAAGAACAAAGCACCAGGCATTGATAGCATTCCCATTGAAGTATTACAGCAATCTGATGCAGCTGTTACCATACTTACAAGGCTCTGCCAAGAAATATGGAAGACAACATCATGGCCAACTGACTGGGAAAGATCTGTATTTATACCAATACTAAAGAAAGGTGATCCAACTGACTGGAAATTATTGCACAATCACTCTGATCCCACATGCCAGCAAGATTCTACTGAAGATTATTCAAAAGAGACTACAACCATACCTGGAACAAGAACTACCTGAAGTGCAAACAGGGTTCAGGAAAGGGCGAGGAACGAGAGACATCATTGCGGATGTGAGATGGATCCTTGAAAAGACTAAAGAATACCAAAACGATATCTATTTGTGTGTTATCAACTATAGCAAAGCTTTTGACTGTGTAAACCATGAGAAACTCTGGGCCACATTAAGAAGCATGAGTATACCAGAACACCTGATCGTACTCTTGCACAATCTGTACATTGATCAAGAAGCAACAGTTCAAACGGAACAAGGAGAAACAGAATGGTTTAAAATAAGCAAAGGTGTAAGATAAGGCTGCATACTTTCCCCCTACCTGTTTAATTTATATGCAGAACAAATCATCAGAGAAACAGGATTGTATGAAGACAACAGAGGTGTGAAGATTGGTGGAAGACTCATCAACAACCTTCGCTATGCTGATGATACCACATTACTGGCTGAAAATGAAGATGATTTGAAACATTTGCTTCTCACAATCAAAGAACATAGTCTGAAAATGGGCCTGCACCTTAATGTAAAGAAGACAAAGATCATGACGACTGGCATAATCAACAGGTTCATCTTTGAAGGAGAAGAAATTGAAATCGTGAACAACTTTAACCTACTTGGATCAACAAAGAAGCAACAAGCAGTCATGAAATCAGACGACGCATTGTTCTTTGCAGAATGGCTATGAAATACCTAGATAAAATTCTCAAGAACAGAGATGTCGTTCTCCATGCAAAGATTCAACTTGTTCAAGCCATGGTATTTTCAATAACATCATATGGATGTGAAAGCTGGACAGTGAAAAAGATAGACAGGAAGAAAATTGATGCCTTTTAATTATGGTGCTGGCGGTGAATACTGTGTATACCATGGACTGCCCGAAGAACAAATCAGTCAGGATTAGAGGAGATCAAACCTAAGCTTTCTTTAGAAGTTCAGATGACAAGACTTCGACTTTCGTACTTTGGACACATCATGCGAAGAGAGAGATCATTAGAGAAAGACGACATGCTTGGCAAGATAGAAGGTCAATGCAAAAGAGGAAGGCCAGCAATGAGATGGGTCGATACAATAGCAGTAGCTATGGGTACCAGTCTGTCAACAATGAGCCGCCTGACTCAAGACCCAACACAATTTAGGATAGCTATCCAGAGGGTCGCCATGAGTCGACTCCGACTCGACGGCACTTAACAACAACAACAACAACAACAATAGAGACAGAAGGAGGTGCAAAAGTGGTATCGTCAGACTCAAGGGCGAAGGGGAGAAATATGTAAAAGCTGACAAGGATAAAGTGCAATTGCTTAACAAATATTTCTGTTTTGTTTTCATAGATGACGGGCCGTGAGCAGAACTTCATGAAACAAACACAAATAGTAAAGGAAGTGAAACAGATTTTTAAAGATTTTCAGAAGATTGTGTTTATGAGAAGCTAGCTCAACTAAAAGTAGACAAAGCGATGGAGCCAGATGGAATACGTCCGAGGATATTGAAGAAACTTAACGAAGATCTGTTAGCTTCACTGTCAATGCTGCTTTAGAGTTGGGAGTGATCTTGGAGGAGTGGAGAAGGGCACATGTGGACCCTCTCCACAGAAATAGAAGAGGCGGTTGGGAATTACAAGCTGGTTAGTCTGATCTCTGTGGTGATTAAATTAATGGAAATGCTACTAAAAAACAGAGAATAGAGTGGTTTCCGGAATCCAATGGATTGCAAGATCTGAGGCAGCATGGTTTTACTGAGGTAGGTCTTGCAAGACAATTTTGATTAATTTCTTTGAATGGGTGACCAGAGAGCTGGTTTGTGGGAAAGTGCTATATGTTATTATTTAGATTTTAGTAAAGTCTTTAACCCAGTTCTGCATAGAAGACTTACATATAAACTAGGTGTCCTTGTGAAGAACTCTAGAATGACTGACTGAGTTAGAAACTAATTGAATGGGAGATGACAAAGTGTAATGGGTAAATAGAGGTCACTCTGAGGAAAAGGATGTTACAATGGTATGCCATAGAGATCGGCCCTTAGTTAGATGATTTTTATTTTCAAACATTGATTTTCCACAAGTCACAATTTAAAAAATGACATTGTCAAAAAAACCCTCACAAAACCAAAGCACTATAATTACACATCCCATATTTCAAAATACAGCTGAGACCTAAAGAACATAAAGCTACAACCTTGATTAAGCGCCACTCCATTATCTGAACCTCTGCTTTGGCCCGCTTGATCCAAATATGTTGCAATAGGATATTAGAGACTTTGGTATGCCACCCTGTATCTCTTTCATCTGCCACTCACATCTCAAACTTCTGACAAGCCAATATATAAAATATGATTCTAGCACCACTGTAAATAGCCCACCCTGTATATAGCTCAAACAAATCAAGCACCCAACACATCCCTCACACAACTAAGTTTTATCCTCACTGCATGTACAACACACACACTTTACCTGATTGCTTGCTGTGATACCACCTTGATTATTAAGATAAGGCGGTTTAGAAATACTGTTAAATAAATAAATAAATAAATATAGAGTGTCACCAAGAATGAACATTTAACATATGATTGTTCTCCCAACAGTTCAAAACATTTTTAACAGCTACAGAGAATAGCACATTGTGTAGTTTCTTCCTGCAGTCAGTAAAGAAGACAAGCACTACTACAGCATAAGAAACATCTACAGTAATATTCAACACACATTTGGATATTGTCCTGCTAGACCAGTCCAGACAAGTGGGTTGTGTTCCCCTACCAGCAGAATGATGGAGACAAAGACCAATGAAAAGCCCAGATTTCAATGACATCACTCCATGACTCTGTCAGCCTCAGCCACTAGAGGTCCCTTTAGTATTTCTTTGTCTTCAGCAGATGGTGGATGGATTTTCCCCTCTCTGTAGAAAGTCAGAAGATAGAGAGGAAAAGAGATTGATTAAATGCTTGTGAATGACCACCTCAAGTCCTTAAGGGATGACTCTCTCACTTGAGTGCAACGTGGGAAGCTCCACTAGACTGTGGTCTTTTTGGTAGCCATAGCAGGAGGAAACATTGGTTCAGCTCCATGCCCTTATCATGATAAGGGCCTATTGAGCAGTCAGAATTGGAAGAATTTGGAAGGATCTGGAAGTCTGCAGCAGCCTCATATAATCTCAGTGTCCCTTCCCCTCCTGCTCTCTTCTGAAAATTGCAGAAGGCTCTCAGAGAGATCTGCCTGCTAGCCACCTTTCACACAGTGCTGCTGAAATCTAAACCCAGTCAGTGAAGCAGTTTCAGGGGACTAGAGTTGAACTCGCCACGGATTCTCTGCCCAGGCTCTCAGGGTGTGAGTACCCAGGCTTGACCTTGTCATTGTACTTGTTGGGGGTTCCCAGTTCTGTCTCTGAGGTACGCACTTCAGGGTAGACTGCTAGCAACTGTTGGCGCTGTGTGAGGTTTTCGTGTCGTTTTCTAAATGCATTAGTAACCTTTTCGCCTATTGTGTGCCTGCAAATCACAACAGCCCTAATGTGTGTTTCACCCAAGCAGCTCCAACGCGTGTTCCTTCCCTAGCGCCTTTAATGCCTGTTCTGTAAAAGTGCAGTTAATGTGCGCTTATGGGCCGATGCAGCCTTAACATGCACTTTGTGATACTTACCTTAACTCTCTATGTCTTCTTCCAGGAAACGTCGTTTAACCTGTGTCAAGAAATGAGCCGCCTATATGACAGCTTCTGAGTCATCCTGGAGGGCATGTCTTCCCCCTCTCAGCTGGGGACACAGTTAGTCTGCCCTGTCCTGCCTCAGGGCAGGAGGTGCAGGATAGCGCTAAGGGTAAGGATACTCAACTGGCCTGAGGCCTAGGCAACCATGCTGTGAGCTACTCTTCATCCTCTAGGGCAGGGCTACTCGAATTGTTTGCGTGGCGGTCCGGAAATTTGTACATAGACACGACTGGGGTCCGAACCAAAAGGTTCAAGTTAATTGACATCAACACCTTGGCAAACCAGCTCACAAATTTATATATAGACCTTGTCATAATGTTATAATTTAAATAAGAATACTACAGTAAAAAATTAATTAGGTTTTTTTTCAGTTATTTGTATTTTATTTATAGTAAGATTTTAGTACATAACAGGAAAAATAAAATGCAATGTAACATATATGTATTTTAAACATTAATTAGTTTTACCGCTTCAACTCTGAAGTTTAAAGTAAGATGAATATTTTCCATAGCATTTCAGCAATAAAAATCATTTCAGTGCGATGTATGAAATTTGTCCTTAAGCGTCATAATGTTCTTGTAATCTGGCAGGTACGGTGTTTCAGCAATCCTCAAAGCCTGACTCAAATGTTCATTTGTTAGAGAACTTCTGTATTTTGACTTAATAATATTCATTAATTGAGAAGGCTGATTCACATGTGTTGAGAAGGCTGATTCACATGTGTACGTTGATCCAAACATAGTTAGGCAACTAATGGCAAGTTGGTTAATGCATTGAAACTGAGAATCATTGATAAATCAACACCAAAAATCAATTAAATCCACTTCCTGAAACTTCAGTTTTAATGTTTTTGCTGCCTGAAGTTCAACAGTTTCAAGCTGAAACCTTGCAGGTGATATGGAAAACTTTTCCTCAGCTACACATATCCATTCACCAACAGGAGAAAGTGAAAATGGACAGGCAACAAACAGGAATAAACACTCCAAATGGTTTAATTCCATGAAACGTTGGTTAAATTAGTGTTTGACTTTTTCCACAAATTCTGTGGCAGCTCTTAGTAGTAGATGTGTGGGGTTGATACTTTTTGTTGTTTGAAAATGCAGCAACTGACCAGTGGCCAAGATTACCAGTTTAGCTTGAAAAGCACAACAGATAGTCGCAAGAGTTATTACTTTCTTGTCTCTCCCTTGTAAACTTAGATTAAATGCATTTAAGTATCCAGTTATGTCAACTAGAAATGCAACAGCTGCCATCTGTTCAGAATTATGCATAAAGTCTGCAAACTCGACAGCCTTTTTTGATGGTATCGTGTGAAGGAAATCAATTACTGCATCGCGAAGGTTCCAAAATCGTTCCAAAGCTTTCCCTTTTCTCAACCAGCATACATCATTGTGGAGAAGAAGATCATAGTATTCTGAAGAAGTTTCTTCAAGCAAGCTTCGAAACAGGCGATGCTGGAGTGAAGAATTGCATCTTATAAAATTAATCAATTGCACCATAATGTTCATAACATTTGCAAACTCTATATTAAACTTAGAACATAACACGGACTGATGAATAATGCAGTGGTAAGACAGTAATTTGGGATGCATTTCTTTGAAACGATTTATCAGCCCCTTGTCCCTTCCTGTCATGGCTGGAGCTCCGTCTGTTGTTACTGAAACCAATTTAGTCAAGTTAATATTATACTGATCAAAAAATTTCATCAGCGTGCTATAAATATCTTCACCTCTGGTCTGTTTGAGCATTGGGAGCAATGCCAACAAATCTTCTACAACTTTTTTACCACTATAAAAACATACATAAACACACAATTGTGAAATGTCGGTATTGTTGGTCGACTCATCACAAGCTAGTGAAAAAACACGAGTCTTTTGTAGGTCCTCAAGCAGCTGTTGAAACACATTTCCCGCTAGGTCCTCAACCCGGCGGCTTGCCGTGCTATCGGACAAAGGAACTGCGGTGATGGAATAAAATATTTTCTGGTCATCGAAAAGAGTTGCCGCTACCTTGACCATGCACTCTTTGACAATCTCTGCATTGATGAAGGGCTTTTTTTCTTCTTCCCAATTGCCATGTAACACGCAGGGAAGCCTCAGTAGCCTTTTGCTGTATGGTGGTGTTTTTTTTCATCATCATCATAGTCTTTTCCAAAGACGATTTCATAGATTTTACTTTATCCAGATGAAGACTGGACCCTGGTAGATATTTAACATTAAAATCTGTGTGTTTGTTTTGTAATGTGTCTTAATATTTCCACTTTTTATCACTGCCACGGTTTCATTACAGATTAAACATACCGGTCTCGCATTGGGCCTATCTGGCAAAATAAACAAATACTGTTCCATCCATTTCTCCTGAAACGAACGATTTTCGCTATCGATTTTACGTTGCATCTTCTGCTTTTCCATTTTCTAGCACTCAAATTGAACTTAAATTTATAATTGTTTTATACGAAACCTGAGAGGCTGGGGGAACTCCTTCTGCAGCAGCACCGAGGAAGTGATGTCAGAGGGGGTGGGTGCTGCAAACCTGGCCTAACGTATTTTGGCCAATGGCCTTCTTCAGGGGGTGTAAACCTCATAAAAATAAAACAAACATAAAACAATAAATAAATAATAATGAAGCTTAAATTCACATTATGTAATACTTTTTATGTGTATCAATTAAACAGACAAAAAAGATAAAAACAGCCAATGCATAAAGAACCATTAAAAATATTGAACATGTAAAAGAGCAACAAGCACATAAAAAACTGTGAAGACCAGAAATAAATAGTAACACAAAAACCATGATTAATCATATGAGGCATTCACTATCGGGCACTACAACTCCAAGCACATGCAGAGACACAAAAGACAGTGCTGAAATCTGTACCTGGGAGAGATGAGGAGGACAGCTAAATAGTGAATACTAAAAACATGTAGGGCAGGCTATTAATCAATCCGTATGTAAGCGCACTGCTGCCAGACATGAAAAAGAGAGACAGAGAGACTTGACAGGCTTTTTAACAACGCTCAGTTTCACGCCAAAGGGAGGTCAAAGTTCAAAACTATCGCTATTTGAATGGTATCGCTATTTGAATGGTAACGGCAGGAAGGGCTCCGATCGCTGCTGTGGCTTCTCTCACCTCGGTGGCGCTGAAGATGAGCCGGAGACACCAGTGAGGGAGAACAGGAGACTTCCGCAGCACTGGTTAAAAGCCAAACGAAACCTGAGAGGCTGGGGGAACTCCTTCTGCAGCAGCGCTGAGGAAGTGATGTCAGAGGGGGTGGGTGCTGCAGAAGGAGTTCCCCCAGCCTCTCAGGTTTCGTTTGGCTTTTAACCGGCGCTGCGGAAGTCTCCTGTTCTCCCTCACTGGTGTCTCCGGCTCATCTTCAGTGCCACTGAGGTGAGAGAAGCCGCAGCAGCGATCGGAGCCCTTCCTGCCATTACCGAGGCTGCCAGCGCCCTTTCCACCGTTACCGAAGCAGTTCTTGAAGCCACAGATACAGAAGGCGCTGGGACGGTGTAGAGTAGTTTGACCCCCAATTTTTTGGACCTCGGCGCAGTCCATTCAGAAAGCCTCCGCGGTCCAGACTGCAGACCGCAGTCCGCGATTTGAGTGGCCCTGCTCTAGGGGATCTGTGGCAGCTATGTCCCCTGGTGTGGGGGAGCCCTTTCCAAGAGGAGAGTGTCCAGAGTCCGGATTGTCCTTCCCAGAATTCTTTCCTTTTTGCAACAGATCTGGTCCTTCTGGCATGGAAATTCAGACCCGGTGGCCTCTAGATGCCCTTCGATGCAGTCTCACACCAGGCAGACTGGATGCAGAAGCCCTACTTGATTGCCTTTGGCTAAGTGTCCCCAGCGCGGGATTCTTCCTGAAGGACACTTGGGAGCTGTCTGAGATGTTGACTATGCCTCGGAACCTGATGAATCAGTGTGGGGCTCTGATGTGGAAGAAGATATCCTATCACCTTCAGAAAATTATGAAGAAGCCAGTGTGATCCACCTGTTCTGGAAGGACGATCTGATGGCATTGATTTCTAGGGTCTCATTTGCCTTGAACTTGGCAGATACTTCCAGTATGAAGCAGGAGCCAAAAGTACACCTGTTTGTTCAAGGGGGGGGGGAGGGGGAAATTCACTACCGTCTTCCTGTTCCTGTTCATCTGACTTCTTACCTAGAGGGTTAAGGGTCTACCAAAAGATCTACACTCTCCCTGAGGAGAAGCACAGTGAGTGGTTTAACATTCCCAAGGTGGATGATCGGTCATGGCGATTACCAGATGGACCACCATTCCCTTGGAAGACAGATCGGCCTTAAAGGATGTCCTGGACCACAAGGTTGACTCCTTGCTGAAGAGTCAGTTCACCATGCTGTTGGCTTTTCTGCAGCTCTGGAGTTTGCACCAGCTTGACTTCTCGAGCCCTGCTGTAGTGGATTCAGTCCCTTCCACCTGATGATACTACCTCTTGGAGTTGGTTATGGCCTTTTCTGATGGCATGTATGACTTGGTGCACCTGGCATCCAGGGATGGTGTCCTGACTACTGTATCATGGTGTTGGATTTGGCTTCATTACTGGGCAGCGGACACATCTTCCAAAGCTTGGCAGGTTCAACTGGCCTTTAAGGGGAAGCTCCTGTTTGTAAAAGACATGGAGTAACTGGTGAAAGACCTAGGTAAAACAAAATCTTATTGTCTCCCAGAAGACAGGTCCAAGGGGACCATGAAGTGGGCGAGTGCCCCTTTCTCATCAGCCTCCGCCCAACCGCCAAGTGAATTCTGGCCGGATACCTGGGTATCACGGGACTATTGTCACTACCTTTCTTCTCTTCTGCTTCAGGACCTCAGGCTTGTTCTCAGTCCTTTCGTGGAGCATGTAGACCCAGGGATGTGACCTTCTCCAGAGAAGGCCCCACTTTGGCCATGCGATAAAAGTTTGGGGGCCCATTCCCTGGTACCTCCGGTGGACAACAGGCATTACCTTTTCTTTCAGGAATGGGCCCAGGTTACGAAGGATCGCTGAGTGCTTGACACCATTCAATTTGGCTATGTCCTGGAATTCAAGGAACCAATTCCAGATGCCTTCATCATCTCCCCCTGTAGGTCTGCGATCAAAGGTGTCACGGTGCGGTCCACCTTGGACAAGTTGCTTCGCTTGAAAGCAGTGCTGCCCATCTCCCCAAATAAGCGAGGCAAGGGCAGTTACTCCATCTACTTTGTGATGCCAAAGAAGGATAGTTACTTCCGGCCTATCCTAGGCCTCAAAGGGGTCAACAAGAACTTACGCGTCCTACATTTTTGGATGAAAACCTTGTGCTCTATGATTCAGACAGTGCGCTAAGAGTTCTTGGCTTCCCTGGATCTGGCCAAGGCATATTTTCATATCCTGATCTGGGCGGATCAGTAGAGGTATTTGTGTTTTGTCCTGCTTGGCTCTCACTATCTGTTCACCGCTCTTTCAGGCTCTCCATCACCCCAGTAATTTTCTCCAAAGTCCTGGTGGTGGCGGCTGTGGCACCAAGGGATCTGTCCCCATCCCTATCTGGACAAATGGCTCATCCAGGCCCATTCTCTGTCAGAAGTGTCTCGGGTAATGTTCCAAGTGGTGTTCTCCTTGGAAAGCCTGGGCTGGGTGATCAATCAGGAAAAGATCCAGCTTTTGCCTTCCCAGTCTTTGGAGTTTCTGGGGGCAGGGTTTTCCTGCTAGAGGACAAAGTCAAAAGACTGTTTAATTGCCTAGTGCTGTTCTGCGCGCAGCAGACTGCCAGAGTCTGGGATTATCTTCAGCTCTTCAGATTGATGGCAGCGACCGTAGAGATGGTCCCATGGGTATATGTCCACATGCGGCCAGTCCAATGGTCCTTGTTGACTCAATGGTCCCCGAGTTCTCAGGAGTTCAAATACAGGCTCCCGCTCCCATTGATGGTGAAGTTCAGTCTGCGATGGTGGCGGCAGCTCTGGCATCTGAGGAAGGGCATTCT
This sequence comes from Ichthyophis bannanicus, assembly GCA_033557465.1. Taxonomy (NCBI): domain Eukaryota; kingdom Metazoa; phylum Chordata; class Amphibia; order Gymnophiona; family Ichthyophiidae; genus Ichthyophis; species Ichthyophis bannanicus. The sequence continues at coordinate 144,057,820 of CM066041.1, forward strand.
GCTGGACGATTTCTCCTAGATCCTGCGGATGTCAGATGCCAGTCTCTCAGGCTGGGGAGCCCATTTCCGAGATCATAAGGCCCAGGACCATTGGAACCACAGGGAGGCAGTGTGGTCCATTAAATGTCTCAATGCGAGGGCCATCAGGTTTGCTCTTCTGTGTTTCCGGTTCCTGATTAAGGCCGGGTGGTTCAAGTGTTTTCTGACAATGCCACTATGGTGGTTTATGTCAGTAGGTAGCTTGGCACAATAAGTGCCGAAGTGGCTCTGGAGATGGATCTCCTATTTGCCTGGAAGGAGAAGAAACTCCTAGTCCCGTCAGCTCAACACATTGCTGGAGTGGACAACATGGAAGCGGACTTCCTCAGCTGGCACTTCCTGAATCCCATTTCGTGGGAATTGAGTCATGAAGCCTTTCAGTTGATTGTGCGCCATTGGGGTCACCCCGATAAGGATCTGATGCCGACCCATTCCAATGCTAGTGTGCGCCGCTTCTTCATTTGCCACATGGAGATGGGGTCCAAGGGTGTTGATGCCCTGACCCAGCCTTGGCCCAGTCAGTGGCTGCTGTATATGTATTTCCTCCTCGGCCCCTAGTGGGGAAATGATTGGGTGTATAGAGTGCCACCTGGGCAGGATTGTCCTGGCGGCACCGGATTGGCCATGAAGAGCATGGTTTGGAAACCTGATGCTGCTCCTTCAAGCATCTACTCTTCGGCTGCCTCCATCTTGGGGGCTGTTGTGGTAAGGTCCGATCGTCCTGGAGGACCTGTTTCCCTTCTCACTTATGGCATGACTCTTTAAAAGAGACTGCTAGTGCATAAAGGCTAATCTCCGACTGTAATCTCTACTATACTTGGTGCCTGGAAGAGGTCTATCAAGCTAGCATATGTACGAATGTGGCACCTCTTTGAATACTGGCACTTGGCTCCTGAGGCAGCCAAGGTTTCATCCTTATTGGCCTTTCTGCAGGATAGCTTGAGAAGGGTCTCTTTCTTAGCTCCCTGGAAGGTTCAGGTGGCAGCATTGGCCTGTTTCCATGGTCCAGTGGCAGGCAAGTCCTTAGCCTTGAACTCGGACATCTTCCATTTTTTCTAAGGGGTTCAGCATCTGCTTCCTCTCCTTTGGCCCTTGATCCCTTCCTGGGATCTGTCTCTAGTGCTCAGAGCCATGATGGAGGTCCGCTTTGAGACACTGAAGCGTGCTACACTTGGACAGTAATATAACATATGTGAAAATGTCCCTCTGTCCCTTTTATGAGACCAACATAAAACACTTTTTGTAGCATCCAGATAGCACTAAAACATCAATATCAGCCGATGAAAATACCCTAGTAGTGGACACCCAAAACTGTAACCACTGCTCTGTAGATAAATAATCATCTATTTCTGCTTTCCATATCTCCTTAAGACCCATCACTATACTACTACTACTACTAATCATTTGTATAGCGCCACATGGATAGTGCCACTGAATATCAGCAGGAACTGCCGCTGCACACCCCAATGTTAGCGAGCTAGCATTGGGGCATGCCGGGGTGGAGCAGAAGCGGCACTCAGCGATAACTGGGCAGCAGCGATATTGAGATGCTGCCTGATTATTGCAAAGCGGTGAAAGTTAGAGACCTGAAAGGGCGGCCTACTTTCACTGCAGAAGCTAACTGTGCAGCAGCTGAATATTGCTACTGCATGGTTATCTTCTTTGCTATCCAGCTGACCCGGATAGGCTCCATCTTTGTCCCTGATCGGGACCAGAATCGCCGCCCGGCCAGCCTGCCCTCCCAAGCTGTAACTCCGGCCCAATCCGGGCTGTGGGAGGGGGAGGAGCAGCAAGCCGGCATTTAAAAAAGAGCCGCCGACGGCGGGAACGCCAAGGCTCCTTCTTTGTCCCTGATCGGGACCAGAATCGCCGCCCGGCCAGCCTGCCCTCCCAAGCTGTAACTCCGGCCCAATCCGGGCTGTGGGAGGGGGAGGAGCAGCAAGCCGGCATTTAAAAAAGAGCCGCCGACGGCGGGAACGCCAAGGCTCCATCTTTGTCCCTGATCGGGACCAGAATCGCCGCCCGGCCAGCCTGCCCTCCCAAGCTGTAACTCCGGCCCAATCCGGGCTGTGGGAGGGGGAGGAGCAGCAAGCCGGCATTTAAAAAAGAGCCGCCGACAGGCGGGCCCGCGCCGGAGGGCCTCGCCAGAGGGCCCTTAGGCTGTGGCCCACACGGAGTCACCCACAAAGCTTCTCGACGCTCCAAACAAATCAATACAGATATAAACCACCCAACCTGACGGAGACAACTGGAGCCTGCCGCTTGAGACCACTCGCCTGGAGACCAGCTACCAAACCTTAACTACGTAACATCAACCACAGCAAGCTCACCAATACCAACGGCTACACCACATAGGAAGACACCAGTACTGTTAGCTAGCCTTCCACATCAGGAAAGAAACAGCAGACAACTAACTATCTACCATACTAAACTGTAAGCTGAAATGATACCTAGCGTGTCTATGATATACTGTTGTACATTGTGATACTCTGTTGATACACTGGGATACATTGTACCTCACTGTGAAACATCTCTATTTAATTTTAACTGTTGCTCTTCATTGCTTTGACTTGCTATCTCTCATGCCTCATGTCCTGCTCCCCTCATGCCTTGCTAGTGCTTACTCTGATCCCATATAGCGTATTGAGCTACGTTCTATGCTCCACATAGGCAATCTCATTTGTTGATCATAGTCTGGGCTAACCTATAATCCAGCTAAGTCAATGATATGAAGTATTAACTGCCCTGATATCTTATACCATCTAATCTTATTATCCCGTACCTTTCCTCTGAAATCAGAGCTTGTCCTGTAGAAGCAGGCAGAACAACCACCTTAAGAGTCCTACCCAATAGTTGTTCTAGGTCACCCTATTGAGCATCATTTTGACAACTCATATTGCCCTTCCTTATCCCTCTAACACAAATCTCTCGCCCTACTAAGATGGGCCTCCCCATCTCCACCATATTTGGATGCTATATCATCCTCACTAGCTGGTTCTCTGGCTATCTAGCCTTAACGCCCGCCAACCAAATCCCAATATTGCAGAGCCATGGAAGAAGATGGTCTGGTTCATCTCGTAACAACCTACACTGGGACACATGCCCTCGTCACTCCCATCTCCTCCACATAATTCCCCAACACTCTGCCAGAGTCAAACAATCTGAAAAACCTTACCCCAACAATCTAAAATGTGCTCTCATCAATGCAAGATCCATTCGGAAGAAATGGCCTGTTGTCACCGACTTAATCTGCACTCACAAACTTGACATACTCATGGTTACAGAGACCTGGTTATCTGAGGAAGACAATGTCATAATCAACCAGCTCCTTCCCCCAAATTTTACAATACACACCAGCCACAGGCAAGATAAAAGAGGGGGTGGTGTCCTCATTCTTACCAGATCCGACCTTAAGTTCAAGACGATACACTCCACAAGTACAAGCCACATGGAAACCATTACCATCTCCAACAGACGCTGCTCTATCAGCCTACTCTACAGAGCACCCTCGATGTCATTTGATGAACTAGCCTCCATCCTTGAGCTCGCCTCCAATACACATAGCCCACACACCCCAATATGGATCTTAGGGGACTTCAACCTACCAACACTACAGGATAACCAAGCAACTTCCTTCCTAGACGCCCTTGAGAACCTAGGATTCAAGCAACTGGTGAAAGTTCCTACTCATACTAAAGGCAACATTCTAGATCTGGTATTTGCCCCACAGTCATCCCTCAACCAGCCTCTTGATCCTATTACATCCATAACCCCTGTTCCCTGGTCTGATCACAAACTGATCATCCTCCAGATTCCATCAAGCAAAATCCTCACCAAGAACATCAAGACACTAGCTGACATGACGAGACCTAACTCTAGATCTTTTAAGCCATTTAACAGAGAGATCATCCTTGCTGAAACGCAACAGCTCATCAATACCACTACCACAAACCTCGATGACCTAATCTCTCACTGGAACAACAGTCTCAGTGCTATCGCTGTGCGTCCTTCATCAATAAAGCAGTTAAGAAAAAGAGAAAATGCTCCTTGGTACACAAAGGACCTCAGAGACTCCCTCATCCTATTACGGAAACTTGAAAAATGCTGGCGTCGCTCCAATGCCTCTGTAGACCTGACAACATTCAACAGCCACCTAGCTGCTCACCGCAAGGCAATCTCCGAATCAATGAAACGGTTCCACTCTGATACCTTGATGAGATCCCTCAATAAACCACATGACCTCTTTGACCTAGTTAAGTCCCTATCCAAGGAGCCAGCCTCAGGACCTCAAGTGGAGATACACCCTCAAGACTTCGCAACGCACCTACAATCCAAGATGTGCCTTATCAACAAATCCTCTGTACCAACCGCTACACCTGTGCAGGTCATCCCTGGCACTCTTTCTGCATTCTCAATCCCCTCCAAGAAAGGAATTGAAGACACCATTACAGCCCTCAACATTACCACATCCCAGTCCGATCCATGCCCTGCCTTCTGGATCAAGGAGCTTCGCAGTCACTTTAGCCCAGTTATCGCCAACATAATGAACCTCTCCTTTTCAACTGGATTATTCCCCACAGCCCTTAAGCATACCTCAATTAGACCCCTGTTGAAAAACTGCAAGCTCGACCCCCTAAAGGTAGAATCCTATAGACCCATCTCCAGCATACCTCTACTTGCTAAGATCATAGAAAAAGTGGTCCAACGACAGCTACAGGACCATATTGACTGTGTTGCACCACTAGACCCATGCCAACATGGCTTCAGAGAACTCCATGGAGTCGAAACTCTCCTCACCATACTCTTCAGTAAGTTGATCTCTGGCATAGATAACATCCGCCAAGGTTTTGCCCTCATATTTCTGGACATCGCCGCAGCGTTTGATTCAGTAGATCACGAACTCCTTTTAGCGAGACTAACTGAGAAGGGCATCACTGGAACAGCGCTTGAATGGTGCAGGTCCTATCTATCCGGAAGATGGCAGCATGTCCGCTCAGGAGGCAGAACTTCTGAACCCTTCCACCTAAATCAGGGAGTCCCTCAAGGCTCCTCACTTTCTGCCCTCCTATTTAACATCTACATGCAACCACTCTGTGAGATCATACGGTCATTTAAGGTTGACTACATGCTCTACGCCGATGATGTTCTTCTTTACACCCCAATCTCCACTGAACATTTGGATCTCTCCCCTCTAATAAACTGTTTCAATGCGGTTTCTGACTGGCTTCTCTCTCAAAACCTCCGTATACAACATAAGAAAACGGAGGTCCTCTTTATCACAAGGAATCCCAACTTCAACCCACCTCAACATCTCAAGACTAAGGAAGCTGAATTGCAATCCAAACCCTCAATACGTTACCTTGGAATCATTCTGGATCAACGCCTAGATATGAAATCCCACATAGGAAACACCGTCAGAACCATATACTACAAGATCCGCTCGTTGAGACATCTACGCTCCATGCTGGAACCAAAAGATTTCAGGACAATATACCAAGCACTGATTATCCCCCACTTTGATTTTGCTAACGTCATTCTTCAAGGTCTTCCTCAATCCACCTTAAACCCGCTACAGCTGGCAATGAATGCCGCAGCCAGGGTACTTCAGGGAGCCTCCAGAACTGACCACGTTACCCCTCTGCTGATTCAATTACATTGGCTACCCATTCAGGCCAGAATTATCTTCAAAACCCTATTGCTCACTTTCAAAGCTCTTAATAACCTCTCTGCTACATCCTTATCTGACCTTATTCACTCTACTGTACCAAACAGAGCGAGAAGATCCTCAACCATCAACTCCCTAAAGCTCCCTAAGGCCCTTACAAGCTGTGCATCCTCTACGGCCAACAGAGCTTTTATCCTTTGTGCCCCTAGGTGCTGGAATGCACTACCCCCTGGCATCCGGGCTATCAACAGCTTATTACAATTCAAGAAAGCCCTCAAATTCTTTCTCTTCAACAAGTTCCTTATAGAGTCATCCACACCTATTGACCTCTGTGACCTCACCCAATTACCCAATCCCATGATACCTCAATAGCATGCTTGGCTGATTCCATATAACAAGTGAATATATTCCTAGCACCTGTTACTAGTAACATGTTACTATTTAGTTATACCACATCTGTAAATAGTCTGTATATAGTTTCCCCGTTTGATCCAAGTTCCTTCCCTTGTTATCTGTAAACTCATGCATGTTGATTTACTGAGATTTTTGTTCGATGTGAACCGCGCTGATGCCGAATAGTGCGGTATATAAGAGAATGTAAATAAATAAATAAATAAATATTCTATTCCATTGGCCGGATATGGCCCCAGCATTTAATATCCAGGTCTAAGATTCAGTGGAGATTGCTAGCTACTTTAGCAGCACTAGTTGCTGTGCTGAATATTGGGTTCAATATTCTTAAAGCTTCATAGCTGGAGCAAACTCTCTACACATCAGTCTTGCTCAATGGCCTTCTAGTGCCCTCCCGTTCTGGTTCTTTTTAACATTTTTGTAAATGATATTACAGAGGGATTGTCAGGCAAGGGTTGCCTCTTTGTGAATGATACCATAATCTATAATAAGTAAACATCTTGGACAGCGTAGATAACATAATGAAGGCTATAGCAAAGTTTGAAAAGTGGTCTAGAATTTGCCAGCTAAAGATTTAGCTATTTAACTAACTAGCAGCCCTGCTAACTGGTTAAATTGTAGGATATTCAGTGGCACTAAGCCATTTAGAGTCACTGAATATCCCCTTCTAGCAGGTTTAAATGCCCCAATGCTAGCTAGTTAGAGTTGGAGCGTTCCGGGGGGGGGGGGGGGGGAAGAGTGGGAGTGGCACCTTAGGTTAGTCGGTTAGCGGCGATATTCAACTTCTAACCATTTAACTAAACTGGCTAAAGTTAGGTGAAATAAAGGCTATCCTAACTTTAACCAGTTTATCTTACCAGACAGTTGCTGAAAATCGCTGCTGCCTGGTTAGCTAAAACACTAACCAGGTATACCGGATATTCAATGCCGGAGGCTGGATATGACCCTAGCATTGAATATGAGGGTCTAATTTAAAGTGGTGACAGCCAGTCGCTTTACTTAGGCTGGCCACTGCTACTGAATATGCCCCCCATATACTAAGAAATTATTTGTTTGGTAATATTTAGCTCACGCCTTTCCAGTAGTTCAAGCCGAGTTACATACAGGTATTGTAGGCATTTCCCTGTCCCCAAAGACCTTACAATCTAAGTTCTAAGAAATTCAGGATCATGCATTTGGGCTGCAAAATGCCAAGGGAGAGGTACATTATAGGAGGTGAAGTACTTCTGTGCATGGTCGAAAAGGTGACAGGAAAAGCCAGAAGGATGCTTGGGTACAGAGGGAGATGAATGACCAGCAGCAAGAAGGAGGTGATAGTGCCTCTGTATAAATCTCTGGTGAGAACTAATTTTTAGTACAGTGTGCAGGTCTGGAGACTGTGCCTTCAAAAAGATATACACAGGATGGAGTCTGTGCTGAAGGAGGTTCCGAAAATGGTCAGCCATCCTTTTCATAGAGCTTATGGGGAAAGATTTGAATATCTCAATAAGTATACTTTAGAAGAAAGATAGAAGAGGGGAGGAATGATGTTGTTGCTAAGTGCCGTTGAGTCGATGTTGAGTCATGGTGACTCTGTTGATAGTTGTCCTAAACTGTGTCTGGTTTTCAGACAGGCAGCTAATTGTTGATAGAGTGGCATCCATAGTGACTGTTATTGCATTGATCAATTGCACAGGAAGTGGGTCTCTTTCAAATGAAAGAAAATTCTGGAACAAAGAACCATAGGATGAAAGTGAAATACAGTTTCAGGAGTAATCCTAGGAAATATTGCTTTACGGAAAGGATGGTGGTTGTATGGAATCGCCTCCCAGTGGAGGTGGCAGAGGCAAGGACTGTATCAGATTTCAAGTAAGCTCAAGCACATAACCCCTCTTTTCAAGTTACTTCATTGGTTTCCTATCCATTTCCTCGTCCGGTTCAAACTTCTCCTACTGATCTATAAGTGCACGCATTCTGCTGCTCCTCGCTACCTTTCCTCTCTTATCTCTCCCTATAAACCTCCTCTGGCAGATCTCTTTTATCTGTGTCCTCTTCTGCCATTTCCAACTCCAAGCTTTGTTCATTCCACCTTACTGCCTGGAACAAACTGTGAATTATTTATTTTATTTTCATTATTAGTATTTAGCTCACGGCTTTCCAGTAGTAGTTCAAGGCGAGTTACAATCAGGTACTATAGGTATTTCTCTGTCCCCAGAGGAAGTTTGTACCTGAGGCAATGGAGTGTCAAGTGGGATTTGAACCCTGGACCTAGACTGCTGCCCTAACCACTAGGCTATTTATCCACTCCATTAGTATTAGTACGTCGTACTGCGTCTCTGGCCCTATTCAAATCCAGGCTAAAAACGCACCTCTTCAAGGCTGCTTTTGGATCCTGATCCCCTTGTTCTCCTTTTCACCATTCTCCTAGGTTTACCCTTGACCCCAGTTTGTTGTGTTGTCTGTCTTGATTAGATTTTAAGCTCTGACGAGCCGGAACTGTCTCTTACATGTATATATGCAGTGCTGTATACACTTTGTAGCACTATACAAATGATAAGGAGGAGGAGGAGAGGAAGTTGATTGTAGGACTTAGTAGTTTGTATGAATGGGTAGACTGGATAGGCTGTATGATCTTTATCTTCCACCATTTTCTATTTTTCTATCTACCAATAAAGCACTCAGCTCTTCTAGGTCAAAAAGGTATAACCATCACATTGATTTATCACTTTATATTTTGCAGTGTGCCTTTAAAATACTTCCCATTAATATCTAAAACATCCTATCAGAAATAAAATATTTTTTTCTCCTTTCTTGCATTACTCTAGGAAAACGTGGAAAAACTGTAACATTCTGACATAAATATAACTTTTTTGCAGAAAACAATTTTTAGTATTAAGAGGGTAAGTTAATAAACCATTTTGTATGTAAAAAGCATTTTTTGCCTGTAAATAAGGTCTTACAAAATATGGTCCTACCTAAATATATACACAGTGCCGTTTACAATACTGGATGCACAGCATGGGCGGAGCATGTGCAGAGCCACAATTAACATGCATTGTTATACAATACACATGCATGTGCATAAAGCATGCGTTGCGTTGACATTTACAAAACTGCATTTTCAATGTAGGTGCAATTTCTGCAGGATTCATGGTAGTATTTATAAAATAGCCATAAAGTAGGTGTCTTTCTGCCCACTTAACCTAGGCACCCTAATATAGAATTATCCCCTAAGGGTAATTTAAGAAATATTTGAGAAGATTATAGGTACATATAGAATGAAGTTAACGTGCATGCAAGAAGTGTTATGCACATGAATCCGTTTTAAAAAGAAAGAACTTGCGGATACAAGAAATTGGCATGTAATTGAGTGCATGTAGAAAAGAGAAACATTGAGGGTGTGTCAGTAAAGAATGAGTGTGCTACGTATGCTTATGCTATAAATCCAATATATGCATATGTCCTTGAACATGCATGCATTCTTTTATGTCTGTAAATAAGACGCCTAAGGAAGGATTTACTTATCTATTGGAATCCAATGGTTGGATTAGTGATTTGTGCTGGAGAGTTGCTTGTGTGTTCTTGAGTTCAAGTATCTTTAATGAATTTTAAACCAATAAGACACCAATGTAACAGTAAATTGTCTGCCACATTATTAGTAAAGGTATAGACGTACAAAATATCAGTGCTCGCTCTAATGCTGATTTAATTTTCTCCAGTTCTGTGCATACTTTAGTGATCACTTAAATTTATCAGCAATTATAGCCTCATATTTACTGTATGTGTTCGCATCTAAAAAAGAGCATTATTTTTCCAGTGGCATAACACCAAGCCATAAGCTAATGACAAGAGAGAACCCAAGAGGTATGCCCCAATCTTTCTGAGATCAGTTTCTATAGCCAAAGATTTCCATATAAATATGCAAAATAAGAATTGTTTTATTTGCAAATTTTAGTCCTTTTCTGCTTTCCAATACTGTTGTAAGTTTTAACAGTAAAAAAAAGCATGAGTGAAAGGATGCCTGCCTCACCAAGACATGACAAACAGCAGTTATGCCAATTAGTAGTGAATTTGGCCACCTTCACTTGGGTCAAAACCTCTCTGTGAGCTATATAAAAAAAAAAAAGCGACCAAAATGATTAAGGGGATGGAAAGATACTCCTACAAAGAAAAGTTTAAAAGGTTAGGGCTCTTCAACTTGGAAAAGAGATGACCGAGAGGAGATATTACAGAGGTCTATAAAATAATGAATAGAGAGGACCTCCTTTCACTATTTCTGTGGATAACACTCTATTTCTCCCTGTTTCCTCGACTCACAGTCTTGGGGTCATCTTTGACTCCTCCCTCTCCTTCTTCACACACATCCAACACATAGCTAAAACCTATCACTTCCGTCTCTATAACACTGGCAAAATTCATCCCTTCTAAGACTCTTATACATTCTCTAGTCACCTCCCATCTAGACTATTGCAACCTCTTCTTCACTGGTCTGCCTCTGAATCATCTCCCCCACTTCAGTCTGTTCAAAATTCAGCTACATGGCTAATCTTCGGCCAGTGTCGCTAAGCTCATGTAACCCCTCTTCTCAAGTCACTTCATTGGCTGCCTATCCATTTCTGCATCCAGTTCAAACTTCTACTCGTGGCCTATTAGTGCCTTCATTCGGCTGCTCCTCACTACCTTTCTTCTCTTAGCTTTCCCTACACCACTCCTTGGGAAATCCGCTCTTCTGAGAGATCCCTTATATTGTGCCCTTCTCTTCTACCGCCAACTCCAGACTTTGATCTTTCTACTTTGCTGCTCCTTATGCCTGGAACAAATTACCTAAGCAGTACGCCAGGCTCCATCTGTGATCCTGTTCAAATGCTTTTGGATCCTGATACCCTAGTCTCCTGTTCACCTCCTATGTGTTTCCTTACCATTCTCCTAGACATATCATAGTCCCCAGTTGTGTTGTCTGTTTTGACTGTTGTGTTGTCTGTTTTGACTGTTGTGTTGTCTGTCTGGACTAGACTATAAGCTCTTATGAGCAGGGACTGTCTCTGAACAGTGCTACATACACCTTGTAGTGCTATACAAATGATAAGTAGAAGTGGTAGTTTATTCTAGGGACAGCAGAACATCCTTTTGGTTGGAGGGGCCAAACAAACCCATCTCAAGCTCTGCCCCTAGCTCTCTAATTGCTAATGATGTGTTGAGCAAAATATTGGTAGGGCCATGGCCCCTATGGCCCATCCCATTTTGCTGCCTCAAAAAGAAGAAAGACTAGGGGACATGGAATGAAGCTACAATGTAGCACATTTAAGGCTAATCAGAGAAACTTATTTTCATTCAACACGTTATCAAACTCTGGAATTTGTTGTTGGAGGATATAGTAAAAACTGTTAGTGTAGCTGGGTTTAAAAGAGGTTTGGAGGGAAAGTCCATAATCCATTAAAATAAACTGGAAAAATCCACTGCTTACCCTTGGGATAAGCAGCATGGAATCTGTCTACCTTTTGAGAATCTGACAGATACTTGTGGTCTGGATTGGCCACTGTTGGAAACAGGATACTGGGCTTGATGGACCTTTGGTCCACTAGGAGGGTTAGATGGCCGCCTAGGGGGCAGACCTCTGTGGGCAGCATGGCAGGGTGCCTGCAACAGGCCATGTACTTAGGCACACATGGCCTTCCACTTCTGACCACCCTCCCTTCCAACAGGAGGTTGTGTCAGAAGGGGGTCATAAGTGGCAGGCCATGATTTTTTTTATACCCATGGTGGCCTGTGTTTTAAAAACATTGATCGCCACAGACTCAACATCGGCCTCTGAATAGTTACTGGTCAATTTCTATATTTTTGGCTACTGATACTCTTTAAAAGCAGGATCCAAGTCCCTCGTACTAATTTTGCTGAAATAGAAAGTTAAATTCTGGGACTTCCCAGAAAGGATCTCATAAAATTTAGATATGTTTGCGATATATCTGTTTCTAGTTACCTTCAAAGAACCATTACGATGTGGTATCTTGCAAACATCATCTTCAGTCAAGACTGAAGCAAAGAATTCATTCAGTTTTTCATATGCGGCTTTCTCTTTCTGAGAGCCCATTTTATCTTCTAGATTTCCAGAGATCCATGTTTCTTGCTTTTAATATACTTGAAAACATTTTTGTTCTTAAATTTCACCTTGTGGCAAATTCTCTTGTAAGTTCTCTTGATCAGCCTTGTACTGATTTACATCCGTAGCCACATTCCTGTGTGTGGCCCTTGCAGCATTTGCACCTGCTGCTTGAAGACAGTGATCACAAGCATTTAAGAGCTATGCAATCTTTCCGTCTCTACTCCTGGGCCATAATTTAGTGGGTTCTGTGAATGGTACCAGTACATCAGGCCAGAATGCGTGTTCTGAACCCAAGGGTTTACTTAAAGAACTTTAGGGTCATAAATAACAATAGTAAAAGTACTATTTGCAAAGACTACAGAAAAGAACTATATTGTATTACAAGCAGTTAACTTCTCTCTCACTTCACTTATATGCACCTAGTTTACTTTTTTCTCCTCTCCTCTGGTATATGTCTCAATGGATTTACTCCTTGTTCTCAGTGATGGAAAGTTATTCCATGCCACTACACTCCTCATGCTTATTTATTTAGCTATTTTTCTATACGGCTGTATCTGAGAGTTACAGCGGTTTATATAGAACAACATAGCTGAACAGGGCTTTACAGCGAACTGATTATCACAATTCAAAAATGTACAATGGAGATAGAACAGGAGTATCAGCTTAACATAACATCACATAAACAACGCGTTAACTTGTAAGGGAAGGGAGGGAGAAGGGACAGGGGAGAATGTTTTAGGTTGTGGGAGGTGGTGGTAGGGGAGGGAAGGTGTGGCAATTTCCATTGGGAAGGTGGTCATGTAATATCAGGAAAGCATTACAAGAATTGTGGCGTTTTTAGGTTTCTGTGAATGTCATTAAGTCGTCTGTGGTACTTCTCTCTGGAACTCACTGGGCCCTGTTTACTAAAGGTCTTATCCCATTTTGAATCTGTGGGAAAACTGCTTAATAAACAGGGCCCACTGAGAGGGAACTCTCCTCCAGCTCTAACGTCTTTGCATCCATGTGGAGCTCATAGGTGTCACAGGTGCAGGTCCCCCATACTGCCCTGGTTACTTCTGGCTCTGGTTACTGGTGTAGTTGACAGATTCCCCTGATTCCTCCCTTCTTCCTTGGTAACTGGCCTCTTTTCCTCAGGAATTTCTTGGTGTGGGCTTAAGCTCCAGACACCATCCTACCCCTCTGCTATTTCCCTTATTCTATGGTTCCCTCCTGGTGCTATTGGGGAAAGGGGTAGCCCCAGTCACCTGCTCCTTACTCCTACATGGTACAATGGCTTGCTGCCAAAGACAGGGAACTACCTCTGGTACTGATTTATATGAGTTGGATTTTCCCTCCCAGAGGAGTCTCCTCCTAGAATGATATAAATGGGCAGAAGTAGCCTTCCCTGTTCAGTTCATCTCCGGGTTACTTTGTAATAATTTAGCAGGGCCACTGGACATCTCTGCTACACAAAGTAGTGACATCCAAGGGATCTTTACACATCTAATTTGCAGTGCTTATGCTCTTAATTTCTTCATATGAACCTGCTTTCCATTTTTTTAAAGCTGTTTTTTACTTTAATAGCTTCTTTCACAGCACCACTTACCTATGTTGGTATTCATTTGGTTATTGTGCAATCCTTTCTAAAATATGAAATACATTTTATTTTAGTTTCCAAGATGCTTTTTTTAAAACAATCTTCAGGCCGCATGCAAATTTTTAATCCTACTTATGGCCTTTTTAAATTTATTCTTAACTAATGTTCTAATTTTATCCTAGTCTCCCTTTTTAAAGTTAAATGCTACTTTAGCAGATCCACTTAATATTCTCTCTCAAGTGATTATACCAGATTTGTTTGCAGTACAATTAGTAATGCCAAGCGGCTCTCTCATAGTTTTGGGGTTTAGAAAAATGGATTTAAACCCAGTGATGACTTGGAATTAAACTGGCAACAACGAGGGAAAGGCAAATGGCTGCAATAGTGAGCAGCTCAAGCCAGATGGGTGTAATGTGGGATTTGAACACTTTCTTCATTCAGGAAAATATTCATGCACAGCAGGCCATGGTATCTCTTTATCACCTTTCATCACATGTTTCAGAATTCTCTGGGACTACTCTCAAAACCTCATCAATGGAACTGTCCATGTTTATCTCATCAAACCTCTGCCTTTTGTGAGAGGCCAAGTCGTGCTTATAGCTATTGTTCTTTCAGTTCTGTGATAGCATCTTTTACTGGGTCAGACTCTCAATGGCTGAGCACGTAGCCTGCCTTATCTCCCCTCTGCAGGTTCAGCAGTCACCCTTGTCTTCTCTTCACCCTCCCTTTTTCCACACTGTCTGTTCACCTCGCCATCCACTTATCTAGAGACAGTGAAGGGAGGAATCTCTAAGGACTAAGATTGGGCGATGATATAGCGCATTGTGTTGACATTACAAGTCTCTCATGCTCTTTCATGAAGAACCCAGCATGTTGAGGACCAAATACATATTTTAATTGCATGAGATATGAATGATTAGGGCTCAGAGATAGGGAAGTCTTTAAATTAGTAAATGAGCTGTTCGTAACAGGTAATGGGGGAGTACATTTTTGGAAATACTCCATACTCCCTCTGTTTAAGGGTTTCAGAGGATCATGATCCAAAAAGAACCCTGCAAATTACACTGTTGATTCACAGTATACATGGAACTCTTTCATATAATATATACACTCTGTAAGTCCTTCAGATGATACATGTGGAATGTACACAGAATTCATATAACTCTTTTAGAGCAGTAAAATAGGGTATGCAAATAAAACATAGAAGAGGACTAAATAGAAGAGTTTATTCTGTAAGACTTTTAAAATAACAAATGTCATGAATTATATAAAATGCTGTGTAATAATGAGTGATAAAGCAATAAATGCTAATAATGATGATAATAGGAACCATGTTAAAACACAATACGTTACAAACATTACATGACATTCAAAGCATACACAGACAATCAACATTTTAAAAAGAGAGAGGCACATGTATATATGGAGCCCAAAACAATAAAATTAAGGAAACACATTTGCAGTACATGAAGAAACACAGTAACCAGGAACAGGACCAGCTCGTCCATTGAGCAAGAATGTTGTCTCCATAGGGCTCCGCGTTTCAGGGGTCCCCGCGCAAACAACATTCTGCATTAAAAAGGTAAATTAAAAAAAAGAAAGAAAAAAAACCTGGCTGCTGCCACCATGGCAGCAGCAGAATCAAGTGTCCCGTGGCCCCCCCCTGCCTGGCAGAGCCCTCCCTGATTCAGTCCCCTCGGCGCCAGCTTTCAGAGCCACGAAGGGAGAGTTTCTCTCTCTGTTAAGCCTGCCGGCGCTGATGGGAAACAGACATTTCCTGTTTCCCATCAGCCCCGGTGGGCTTAACAGAGCTGCAAGAAAGGGGAAAACTTCCTTTGTAGCTCTAAAAGCCAGCGCTGAGGGGACTGAATCAGGGAGGGCTCTGCCGGGCTGGGGGGGGGGGGGGGCCCCACGGGACACTTGATTCTGCCGCAGCCATGGCGGCAGCAGCCAGTTTTTTTTTAAATTTTCCCTGGGCTGATGGGGGGGGGGGGAGGGTGGTTAGGACTGGTAATGGGCTATGGGCTGATGGGGGGGATGGGGGGCTAAGACTGGAAATGGGCTGATGGGGGGGTTAGGACTGGAAGTGGGCTGATGGGGGGCTTAGGACTGGTAATGAGCGATGGGGGGGGGGCTAGGACTGGTAATGGGCTGGGGGGTTTGCTAGGACTGGAAATGGACTGAGTGGAAGGGGGGGCTTGTACTGCAAATAGCTGATGGGGATGGGGGCTTGGAATGGAAATGGACTGTGAGGGGAGGGAGATAGGACTGGAAATGGGCTGGAGGGGGAAGCTTAGGACTGGAAATGGGCTGGGGGGAAGCTTAGGAAAGGAAATGGGCTGTGGTAAGGGCTTGGATTGAAATGGACTCATGGAGGGGCTAGAACTGGAAGTAGGCTCATGGGGGGCTTGGATTGGAAATGGGCTGAGTGGAGGGGAGCTAGGATTTCACATGGGCTGATGGTGGGGCTAGGAAAGGACTAGAAATGGGCTGTTGGGGGGCTGGGATTGGAAATGAGCTGATGGAGGGACTCGGATAGGACTGGAAATGGATGGAGCTAGGACTGGAAATGGGCTGATGGTGGGGCTAGGATAGCACTGGAAATTTGCTCATGGGGGGCTAAGACTGGAAATGGGCTGATGCGGGGACTAGAAGGGAGCGGATGCTGGGTGGGGCTGGAACTAGAAGGGAGCTGATGTTGGGGGAGGATTAGAATGGGATGGGGCTGGGAGAGTGAAATGGAGAGGGGAAAAATATTTTGTGTGGGAGAGAAGAAAAACTACAATTGGCCGGGTATTGGGAGAGTAAGTGGGGATTGAGGATGGAGGGGTAAAATTTGAGTGGATGGAATAGGAATGAGGAAAGAGCAAAAGGAGAAAATTAGTATGAAAAAGCAGATGTAGAGAGAGAATAGAAAAAAAAACTAGAAGAGAGAAGAAAGGACAAATGGACAGCAGATGATGGAAAGTTAGCAGAAGACACAAAGAAACCAGAAGAAAGTCGCTGGAGCAATTGCAACTGAAAAAAAATGCACAAAAGGTAAAAGAAATATCTCTTTATTTTGAATTTATTAACTGGAATATGTCAGCTCTGGGAAATGTGCATCATTAACATCTGTACTTTGTTTATTACAAGAGGAAATTAATTTATAGTTTTATTTCTACAGTGGTGTTGTGCATTCCAAGTTTGGCTTTTGGGGTTCCCAGTTTATTTATTGTCTTCCTGTTTCTAAATTGTGATTCCTTGTTTGGTGATAGTCTGTTCTGCATGTTTAACTGAGCTGAGGTATTTTGTTTATATAATTCCTATTTGACATTGCCACTTGTTCTCTTTCCCCAGTAGGTCATGTATTGTTATTCTCTGAAATGTATTGGTTTAATATTTGCAGTGTTGCTTTTTGATAGGTAGGGTCTGGTGCTTTGTGAGTCCTGGTAGTGCTGTTACGATACGGCGGGTTTGCTATGTGTTCTAAATGGGCAGTGTTTGTAGTAGTTCCTAATGTGCCTGGCGGTTGGCACTGGATTATAGTAATGTAGAAATCTTTTAGTCTTTCTTTATCCATACACTCATTAAGAGGCATGTTTACTAAAATTTAATGTATGGTGGTAATATGCAAATATTTATGCAAATGAGGCCCTGCACATGGCCCCGCACCACCCTTGGGCCACCCCTGACCAGGAGTACTGTTGGGTTTAAAACACTCCAGACAAATAGTACATCAGTGAACTATGGAACCACTAGAGCAAGGGAGGACACCGACTTGCACAGAACAAACTAATATGAAATGTAGGAAAAATTCTAGAATACACTCTAACCAGCGGCAATGAACAAGATTATTTAAAATGTGCGTGGGGGGGGAGGGAGGGAGAGATCCTAATAAAAAAAAAAGTATAAAAACAAAAGCCAGTAAAAAGTGATCATTAAGAAGCATATTTATGTGTAGAAGGACAGACACGCCTTACTCACACTTATTACACATCCCACTTCAACATATTAAGAAGTCACTAAGGGACCGTCAGCAACACCAACATGTCCTGAAGTGTGCACTCATCAACGCCAGGTCAATACGCACTAAATGGCCAATAATTACTGACCTGGTCATGCTCCACGATCTCGACATCCTCATGATCACAGAGACTTGGCTATCTGAATGCGACAATGCAATCATCAACCAGATGCTACCCACAGGGTTTTCTCTCCACGCATGCCATAGAACCAATCAGAGAGGAGGTGGAACACTCATCCTTGTCAAAACTGGTCTAAGCTTCCAGATGAGCAATGCAACCAGCACAGCCCACCTGGACTCACTTACTATAACAAACGACACCTGCACGATCAACCTACTGTACCGAGCGCCAACAACGTCTTCAGAGGATCTCGCAACGATAATTGGCCTCGCATGCAACTCAAACAGACCACGATCCCAAAACTGGATTCTAGGCGACTTCAACCTGCCTACTCTGCAAGAATCTCAAGCCACTGCTTTCCTAGAAACACCACACGAGCTGGGTTACTCTCAGCTAGTCAACAGACCCACTCACGTCAAGGGAAACATACTGGACCTGATCTTTGCCCCACAGACAGACACAGAACCCACCCAACCAATACTACCGACCATAACTCCGGTGCCATGGTCTGACCATAGCCTGTTTAAATTCCAGATACCTATTAACACCTATAACCGAAGCTCAAACAAGACCAACGCTGCCCACGAAACATCACTGAAGCGCTTCTGCCCCTTTGATAAAGAAGAAATTCGAGAGAAGATCCTCCCACTCCTCAACAATGCAGCACACGACCTAGATGCTTTGGTTTCCACCTGGGACGATAACCTCAAGACTGTCGCATGCATACCAGCCACACACAGAAAACCAAAGAAACGAGAGCACGCACCATGGTATACTAAAGAGCTCCGAGCATCACTCCTGTACCTGCGCAAGCTCGAGAGAAGATGGCGTTGAGCACACTCTACCGAAGCACAAAGTACATACAACGCTCACCTAAGAGCACACCGAGATGAATTAATGAAGAAACGGAAACAATATCATTCAGACATCTTGAAGCGATCGTTAAACAAGCCTCATGACCTGTTCAATATAGTGAAATCTCTTATAAGAGAACCTCCCGCAGACCAATCACATATGCCACAGCCCCAGGCATACTCCAACTATCTACAATAAAAAATGATACAGACTGGTGCAACCTCAAGCCCCGCAAACAACACTCTACCGCATAAGTTATTCCAACCATCGCCACTATCCAAATTTGACAAAATCTCACACAGAGAGATTGAAGACACTATCGCAGCAATCAACCCCACCACCGCGCCCAACGACCCATGCCCAGCTCTATGGATAAAGGAGTTACGCTGCGACTTAAGCCAATGCCTGAGCGAATTAGTAAACCAATCCCTCACAACCAGATCGTTCCCACAGAGTCTGAAACAAACATCGATCAGACTATTGCTGAAGAATAACAGGCTGGACCCAACGAAAGTGGAATCATACAGACCAATTTCAAATATCCCCATGCTTGCCAAAGTAATCGAAAAGATAGTTCAGTGCCAAATTCAACAGCATATTGACAGTGAAGCCCCTCTGGATCCATCCCAACATGGGTTCAGAGAAGCACACGGGGTGGAAACCCTCCTCACCACCCTATTTGACAACCTAGTCTCTGGAACCGACAAAATTCACCAAGGATTCGCCCTCATCTTCCTCGACATCGCAGCGGCCTTCGACTCGGTGAACCACGAGATCCTCCTACTACGCCTCAGCGAGAAAGGAATACAAGGAACTGCTTTAGACTGGTGCAAATCGTACTTGACTAATAGATGGCAACATGTAAGATCTGGCTCCACGACCTCAGAATCGTTTTTGCAAAACCAAGGTGTGCCACAGGGTTCGTCACTATCTGCATTGATGTTTAACATCTACATGCAGCCCATATGCACCCTAGTACGATCGTTCAAGGTCAACTGCCTAGCCTATGCAGACGATATCCTGCTATACATCCCTTTCAAAACCGACCAACCAGACTTCTCACCTCTAACAAGATGTTTTGAGGCAGTAGCAGACTGGCTCAACACACAAAACTTGAGAATCAACTACAGCAAAACAGATGTTCTTTTCATCTCAAAGAACCAGGACTTCACCCCTCCACCCTCTTTAAAAATCGGCAACACAGAACTGAAAACTAAGCCCACAATCCGCTACCTTGGCGTTACACTTGACCAGCAGCTGGACTTAAAAACCCACATAAAAAACACCGTAAAAACAGTATATCTGAAAATAAGGACCTTAAAACACCTACGACCACTACTCGACTTCAGCGACTATCGAACAATCTATCAAGCATTAATATTACCACATTTTGACTATGCCAACGTAATTCTACACGGTCTCCCTCAAGCAACACTAGCACCGCTCCAGCTCGCAATAAACACTGCCGCGAGAGTACTAACAGGAGCCTCACGGAGAGAGCATATAACGCCAGTCTTGATGAACCTCCACTGGATACCTGTTCAAGCACGAACCCTCTACAAAGTACTAACCCTGACCTTCAAAGCCTTAAACACCTTGACCCCCACAGCCATCAGCAAGATGATACACAGCGTACCACATAACAGAAACAGAAGACCCATGATGCAAAACACCCTAGAGGTCCCAAAAGCAATGACAAAATGCACAAAAGCAACAACGAATAGGGCCTTTACGATTTATGCACCTAGAGCATGGAATGCCCTCCCCACTTATATGCGAAACATCACCAACCTAACACACTTCAGGAAGGCATTAAAGCATCATCTGTTCACTATATACTACCCCGATTCCAGCCTTAGTAAACATGCATGGTGCTCCTCAGACAATCACCCACTACACCCAACTAATCAGACCCAGCATGAAAAAGGATAACCAGCTCGGTCTCCCAACAGTACTCCCTGAAATAGAATTTAGACACCTAGCGTGAATAAGATGTTGATAGACCCTGCCTAAAGTAGGTACCAGTGTAAATAAGATGTAGATAGTTTCCCCAGTTACTTCCAAGTTGATCTCCCCATTCATTGTAAATACAACTCAGAGTGCCTGCGTTGTATAGTTGATGTTGAATGTGAACCGCGCTGATCTAAAATAGCGCGGTATAGAAGAAATGTAAAATAAATAAATAACTGCTAAGTCAAACATATGTGCAATCATATCCAGAAGGATATTGCTAAAAATAAGTAGCCGTAACTTAACATATGCCAATGAGGAAATGTGTATGCAGCAAACCAATATCCATGGAGTGGGGTGAGTGCTGTAAAGTAAAAATCCAAACCTTAAGTACTAGCCTAAAGCAATGAGGGTCAGGTCAATGAAGCTTCCTGAATGTCAAAAAATACATATGGAGGCATACAAATGAGAGTTACACACAGGGGGCAGCACATTGAATTGTAAAATACCCCAGACCATGTGTGATATCTTGTAGTTCTGAGAGCAAGCCGCTAAATAATGCTAAGAACATAAGATATGCCATACTGGGTCAGACCAAGGTCCATGAAGTCCAGTATCCAGTTTCCAACAGTGGCCAATATAGGTCACAAGTACCTAGCAGGTTCCCCAAAAGACACAGGATTCACAATGCTTTTATTGGGTCAAGCAGTGGATATTCTGGGTCCCCTTTAATAAGGGTTTATGGACCTTTCCTCCAGGAACTTGTCCAAACCTTTTTTAAACAGAGCAATACTAACAACTTTTACTACATCCTCTGATAGCAAATTCCAGAGTTTGATTACATGTTGAGTGAAAAAATATTTTCTATTACCCTGTAGCTTCATTGCATGCTCCCTAGTCTTTCTATATTTTGATGGCGTAAACAATCGATCTACGTTTACCCATTTCACTCCATTCATTAATTTATAAATCTCTATCATATCTCCCCTCAGCCATCTCTTTTCCAGGTTGAAGAGCCCTAACATTTTTAGCCTTTCTTCATAGGGGGTATCTTTCCATCCCCTTTACCCTTTTGGTGGCTCTTCTCTGTACCTTTTCTAATAACGCTATATCCTTTTTTAAGATATGACAACCAGAATTGCACACAATATTCAAGGTGCGGGTTCACCATGGAATGATTCCATTCCTTTCTTATTATACTTAGCATTCTATTTGCTCTCTTAGTCGCCGCTGCATAGTGGGTGGAGGGTTTTAACATGTTATCCACAATGACGCCTAAATCTTTTCCTGGGTGGTGGTGGTTCCTAATGTGAAATCTTGCATTGTGTAACCATAGTTTGGGTTCTTCTTTCTTAGGTGCATAACTTTGCACTTGTCCACATTAAATTTCATCTGCCATTTGGATGCCCAGTCTTTCAATTTATCAAGTTCCTCTTGCAATTTTACACAATCCTCAAGTGTTTTAACAACTTTGAATAGTTTCATGTCATCTGAAATTTGATAACCTCACTCATTATTTCCATTTCCAGGTCATTTATGAATATGTTAAAAAGCAGCGGACCCAGCACAGATCCCTGGTGTACTCCACTATTCCCCTTTCGCCTTTGGGAAAATTGGCCATTTAGCCCTATCCTTTGCTTTCTATCTTTTAACCAGTTCCTGATCCACAGTAATAAACTGCCTCCTATCCCATGACTTTTTGATTTTGCCAAAAGTCTCTCATGAGGGACCTTGTCAAAGGCTTTCTGAAAGTCCAGATACAACTGACTCACCTTTGTCTACCTGTTTGTTCACACCTTCAAAAAACATAACAGATTAGTAAGACAAGACCTTCCTTGGCTAAAGCCATGTTGGCTGTCTCCAATTAAGCCATGACTATCTACATGTTGAGTAATTTTGTTCTTTATGATAGTTTCTACCATTTTTCCCGGTACGGACGTCAAGCTCACCGGTCTGCAGTTTCCTGGATCACCTCTGGAACCCTTTTTAAAAATTGGTGTTGCATTGGCCATCCTCCAGTCTTCTGGTATTACAGATGATTTTAATGATCCTTTATCAGATAACCCTGCATTGTATTTAGTCTCCCCTATTTCGCCAAGTTATACTTCCTGTTAAATGTAACGACCAGACATATGTAAACTGTCGGATGTTTTTATGTTCAATGTAAACCGCGCTGATGTCTAATAGTGCGGTATATAAGAATTGTTAATAAATAAATAAATAAATAAATGATAGTTCACAGATTATTAATAATACGTCTGCAATCTCATATTTCAGTTCTTTCAACACCCTTCGATGTGTTCCCGTCCAGGTAATTTGCTACTCTTCAGTTTATCAAATTGTTATAATACATCTTCCCGATGTATCAATATTTTTTTAAATTCTGTGGCATCACCTTTAAATACCATTTCAGTCATGGGTAGCATTCCTACATCTTCCTCAGTAAAGACTAAAGCAAAGAATTCATTCAGTCTCTCCGCTATGGCCTGGTCCCCTTTTAGTGCCCCTTTTACCCCCTCTATCATCTAATGGTCCAACTGACTCTCTTACAGGTTTTTTGCTATGAATGTACTTGAAAAAGTCTTTATTGTGCATTTTTGCTTCCACAGAAAGCTTCTTCTCAAATTCTCTCTTTGCCTGCCTTATCAGTGCTTTGCATCTAACTTGCCATTGCTTGTGTTGTTTCCTGTTTTTGTCATTTGGCTCCTTTTTCCACTTCCTGAAAGATGCGTTTTTGGGAATAACAGCCTCTCTGACCTCACCTTTAAACCACGCTGGCAGTTCTTTGGACTTCTTCCACTTTTCTTAAAGCGTGGAATACAGCTGGTCTGGGCTTCCAAGATAGTATTTTTAAACAACACTCAAGCTTGATGTAAGTCTTTAACCTTTGCAACTGCTCCTTTTAGTTTTTTTTCTTTTCTATTTCCCTCATTTTATCATAGTCTCCCTTTTGAAAGTTAAAAGGTAGTATTGTGGATTTCCTTACCCTCTCTCCTTCATTTATTAAATCAAACGCAATCATGCTATGATCACCATTGAATCTGTATTATAGTGAGCAATTAGGTTATTTCATCATTATTATTGTATAGATGGAAGCCAAGAAAACAAACTCTGATCTTTATTTAAGGACTTTTTTTTTAAACTCTGGTGATTCTGATCTATATTTAAGGACTTTTACTGCTTTTGTCAGTGCTACTGTATGTTTTTATTATGGCACTTTTCCCACCGTCATTAGTTTACAGGACTTAACCTTGAGCCCCTTCTTTCACGATTCCATCTATGCAATAATGACGATGCCATAACCTAATTGTTCATTATAAAACAGACTCTTTAGTGGTTTACTCTTTCAAAAAGCAGAAGGAGTAGCGGACACTCAAGCTATACTGTAATGTAGCCCATTTAGGACTAATAAGAGAAAATATTTTTTCACTCAATGAGTAATCAATCTCTGGAATTTGTTACTGGAGGATGTTGTAAAAGCTGTTAGTGTAGCTTGGTTTAAAAAATTTTGGACAAGTTCCTGGAGGGAAAATCCATAAACCATTATTAAAGAAGACCAGGGAAATCCACTGCTTATCCTGGGATAAGCATTGTAGAATCTGTGTATCTTTTTGGGAACCTGCCAGGTACTTGTGACTTTGATTGGCCACTGTTAGAAATAGGATACTGGACTTCATGGACCTTGGTCTGACCTAGTATGGCATTTTTTATGTTCTTATATTCGTTTTGAGAATGACCCTACAAATACATTGCAACAAGAAATCAAGGACCTAGTGAATCATGCCTTGGAGGATCAAGTTAATACAACTAAAGAAGCTCAATTTCTTATTGATAAATACAATCAGGTACTATTATTTTGTTACGCTGTCTAAGATTCATAAATCAATGACGGATCCTCCAGGTCATCCTATAGTTTCTAACTGTGGATCCTTGTTAGAGCCTTTGGTGAAATTTTTGGATCTGTTTTTGAAGTCTGCAGCCTCTATGGTTCAATCATTGTATAAATGAGTCTGCTGACATGCTGACTATGTTATTGGAAGTGTCAGATGTTTCTAGTACTGTATTACTGATTACCTTGGACGTGAAATCCCTTTATACTTCCATAGCTCTACAAGGTAGTAATGGAATTAGAAAAGGGGAATTTTCCCAACAGATTTTCTATGGATTTTTTGCTAGAGTTAGTGAAAATTGTACTATCTAAGAGCTATTTTTACTTTGATGGACACTTTTAGATGCAGACACACTGAATATCTATAGGTGCAGCTTTTGCACCCTCTATATTCATACTTTCTTCTTCCATATGGGGATACGTAAAGTGTGGATATAGAGGGTGCAAAAGCTGCACCTATAGATATTCAGTGTGTCTGCATCTAAAAGTGTCCATCAAAGTAAAAATAGCTCTTAAATTTTTATATAACTCTGATTGGTGTGCTCATATGCAAATGTGGAAGAGGTTTTTGGATGATGTCTTTCTCCTTTGGGATGGTTCTGCTTGGAAACAAATCATTTGTGTTATGGTTGAATTCTCTGGATATTAACTTTAAATTTACAATGCATTCAATTTTTGGATATTTTGATTTGTAAATATGACTCTTATTTATCAACTACTTTGTTTCACAAAGAAGTGGAACGGAATACCCTTTTATTTATTTATTTATTTATTTATTTAATGGTATTTCTATACCGCCTTATCCTACAATCAAGACGGTATCACAGCAAGACAATCAAAAGTAGTGGACGCGTAATTCATGCAGTGAAAGATATGTCATGATTTGTGTGTAAGATGTTATAGTGTGTTAGATTAGGTTGAACTATGTACAATGTGCGCTATGATACAGCATGTGCTATAATACATTCTTCTATATAATGAGGGTTTAAGATACATCGTGAGCCGTTATACATTTTCTTATCAGGGGGTCGGAAGGGGGAATGTTGGTAGTTCCTGTTGGTTAGATCAGGTGACGTGTCCATAGTGTTCTATGAACAGCGTTGTCTTCAGCTGTTTGCGAAAGTCTTTGAGGTCCGTTGTCGATCTCAGTTCATCTGGGAGGGAGTTCCAGATTGTTGGGGCAGCCAGGGAGAGTGCTCTTTCTGTGGTGTCTCTGCGTGTTTTTCTGAAGTCTCTAGGGGTGTTAACTCGGTTGGAGGTTCCTTTTCTTCTTGGGCGTGTGCTGGTGTCTGGTTGTATGAGGGTGTGCAGGCTGTTGGCTGAAGTGTGTTGTTTGATCTTAAATATGTTTATGATTGTTTTGTATTTGATGCGTGAACTGATTGGGAGCCAGTGTAGATCTTTCAGAACAGGAGTAATGTGTTCATGTCTTGTTGATCCAGATAATATGCGGGCTGCCGTGTTTTGTGCTAGTTGTAGTGGTTTGAGTGTTTGTTTTGCTAGTCCAAGGTAGATGGGGTTGCAGAAGTCCAGTAAGGGAGTTATTAGAGCTTGGCATATGGTATGGAAGTGTTCAGTGGCGAGGAGGGGTTTAAGTCTTCTGATGATTCTCATCCTGTGGTATGCATTTTTGATTGTTTTGCTTATGTGTGGCTTGAGATTCAGTTCATTGCCCAGGGTCACTCCGAGGTATTTTACTTCCGATTTTATTGGTATGGTTGTGTTTTGTACTCTGATGTCCGGTGGGTGGATGAAGTCTGGGTTGCGAGTGATTATTAGTGCCTCCGTCTTGCTGTAGTTGATTGCGAGGTTGTTGTCTTGACACCATCTTGTCATCTGTGTGAGGCAGTCTGTTATTTTAGAGTAGTCCGGGTTGTCAACTGAGATAGGTGTGTATATCATGATATCATCTGCATAGATTGTATATTGAATGCTGTTCGCTTTCAGGATGTTGCATATTGGCTGGATGTAGATGTTGAACAGTAGTGCCGAGAGGGCGGATCCTTGAGGCACTCCTTGGAGGACTTTTATGGGTTGAGAGGTGTTGTGGCCTACCTTGACCCGTATCTGCCTGTCGCTTAGGTATGAGTGGAACCATTTTAATGTGGGACCATGTAGCCCAATGTTCTTTAGTCTTTTCAGGAGAGTTTTGTGGTCTACTGTGTCGAATGCTGAAGAGATGTCAATGAAGATCATTAAGATACCTTTTTTGGTGTTGTCTATGATTCGGAGGATGTTGTCGAAGAGGTAAATCAGCAATGTTTCGACTCCATGGTTGGGGCGAAAGCCGTGTTGGTTGTCATCCAGTGGTGCATGATTGTCAATGTGTTTTTGTAGTTGTTGTACTGATTTTTCGATGATTTTTGCCAGAAAGGGTATGCTGGATATTGGTCGGTATGCTGCTGGGTTGTTCTTGTCGAGGGTTGTTTTCTTTGGTATTGGTCTTACTGTGGCTAGCTTTAGTTGATCTGGCATGAATCCTTGGGTGAGGGAGTTGTGCACCATGTTGTGTATGATGTGGATGAAGCATGATTTGGTGGCTTTGATCCATGACACTGGGCAAGGGTCTGTAGGAGCGGTGCTTGTGTTGATTGCGGAGATGATGTGGGCGAGCTGCTCTGTTGAGGGTGAGCAGAATGTGTCCCAGGTCTTAGGTTGTGAGTTAGGCTGAGTTGCTGTTTGTTCTGCGGAGTGAAATTTTTCCTTGATATGGTCAGCAAATGTTTGCAGGTCTATTTGCACTTCATCTTCTGTCCTTTGCTCCTTTGTGAGGCTTTTCACTATTTCGAATAGCTCTCTGGGTTTGTTTATGGAGGTATTTATCATGTTTGTATGGTATTCTCTCTTTGATTGGTTGATGTGTTCATTGTATTGTTTTTGCTTTGTTAGGTATAGTTGCTGGTTTTCGGCAGCCTTGGATTTTCTCCATCTCCGTTCTATCTTTCTGAGTTCTCTCTTTACTTGTCGTATGGTTGTTGAGTACCACGGCTTGTGTTGTTTCTTGTTGTGACGGTATTTCTTGGGTCTGGCATCTGTTGCTTTGGCGGCATTAGATAGGGTGTTGTTCCAGTTGGTGATTTGAGTCTCCAGGTCATCTGTTTCTGTGGTCAGTTGTTGTATCGTGTCCTGTAGGAAAGTGTCTCTGTCGAAGTTCTTGAATCGTCTTTGTGTGGGTGTGTTGTCAGAGTGTTCGTTTAGATTGTCTTTT
Organism: Ichthyophis bannanicus; assembly: GCA_033557465.1. Taxonomy (NCBI): domain Eukaryota; kingdom Metazoa; phylum Chordata; class Amphibia; order Gymnophiona; family Ichthyophiidae; genus Ichthyophis; species Ichthyophis bannanicus. Next base: position 144,085,622 of record CM066041.1, read on the forward strand.
TGTAGTTGTAACTTTATCTTGATTATGTAGTGGTCTGACCATGGAACTGGGGTGATGGTGGGTGTTGAAATTAGACCTCTTGATGTTAGGTAGCTGGTTGCGAAGATGAGGTCTGGGGAAGAGCCATGTCTGTGCATTGGGGCGTCGACTATTTGGGTAAATTGAAGTGAGGTCATAACTTGAAGAAAAGCTTCTGCATCTTTGGTGTTGGTGGACTTGAGGTTGAAGTCTCCTAGCAGTAGCGTGGGCTTGTTAGTTGCGGTGATGGCGCATACTGCTTCGAGCGTTGAGGCTAGTTCGTCGGGTGAGGCTCTGAGTGCTCTGTAGGTTAGGCAGAGTGCCATGTGCTTGTTCATGATGCTGATTGTGTTGCCTTGTTGTGTGTCAGTGAAGCTCTGAGTTTTGAACTTTAGGTTCTTCTTTGCAATTATCAAGACTCCTCCTCCACGTTTGTGGGTGCGTGGGCAGTTGTATGCTGTGTATGTGTCTGGTACCAATTGATTGAGTAGTACATTGTCGGTGGGATTGAGCCAGGTCTCTGTTATGTAAAGTATGTCTGGCTGATGGTCTTCTATGTGGTCTGCTATTGTGTGTATCTTGTTGCATATGGATCTTGCGTTTATGAGCTCTATACTTGTATGCTTTGAAGGATTTGTTGTTTCGTGTGTTTCCTTTGAACTTAGTGTGTGGGAGTTTGCCTTGTGTTTGTTTTTTCTTTTTGTCACTGATGTTCTGTGTGTGTCAATATGCGTGCACTGTGGTTCTATGTATGTCCAAGTGGTTGGTGGATGCCATGGTGAGTTAGGGTGTGGGTAGTGGAAGTGTGTGGTTGGTGGCAGGATTTGTGTGATGAGGAGGCTGAGTGGGAGAAACAATGTTATGAGCATGTTGATTTGTTGTGATGTCCTGTGAGAGTTTTACTTGCTTTTCTGACGTCCTTCGCTTTGGTCTGTTCCTTGTTTCTGCTGTGGTGCTGTCGGCGATGCTGTTTCCTTTGCCTGTCTTCCTTCTGCTCGCCTTCGTGCCGCGCCTAAGGGCCCTCTGGTGAGGCCCTCAGGCGCGGGCCTGCCCTGCAGGGACGCCGCTTTTATGGCCTGCCAACCGCTGCCGATCGTGCTCCCACTGCCCCGATTGGGCAGGAGCTGAGGAGGGCGGAGATTCCTGGCAGCGGCGTCTCTGTGAGCAGGGACGCCGCTTTTATGGCCTGCCGATCGTGCTCCCACTGCCCCGATTGGGCAGGAGCTGAGGAGGGTGGAGATTCCTGGCAGCGGCATCTCTTTTACCTTCTCAAAGCTTCCACCCTTTAAAAGTTCAACAAAGTCTCCCAATTGGACAGTTCCTTAGATTGTTCTTCTCTGACAGCTTATTGAATGGTGGCAAAAGATCTGATGCTCCATCAGCCCAGAGAGGTTATCCATCTGAAACTATACAGCATGCCTATCAAAGAGCCCATAATGAATGACTTTTCGAATATCAACAGAGGGAGGAATCTACTTGTTTAACATGATTAACGTGTGCTTCCATATACTACTGCGTCTCGGAGAATTTCCTCAATAATTCATCGACATTGGTATATGCTAAGCCTGCATAAGCCCCTTGTAGAGAACTTTGATTATACAAGGGGGAGGAACATCGCGACTGGGTATGCCATAATGATATTACTGTGAAGGATGAAGCTCAATTGTTGACCTTCAAGCTTGTGGACATTATGTTTGGTGTGACTGCTATTAAAGGCATTGATTGGCTATGCCCTAAAGGGGATAGGAAACTATACTCAAAATTCACCAGAATATGTGATTTATACAATTATTTATTTTTGTGGATTACTTTATATTGGACATGCTAAAAGAAAAATTCAATTGTAGTTGAATAAACATCGCTCTCGTATTTATTTATTTATTTACATTCTCTTATATACCGCGCTATTCTGCATCAGTGCGGTTTACATTGAACAAACTGAAATTACATTGAACAGGGCATTATAACTTGGAGATAACTATTTTACAGGGAACATGGGCTATGGAGTGTTAATACCAAAACTAAAACAGCCCCTCTAGTCCAACACTTTCTTGAAAAAATCATTCAGCAATGGTTATAAAGTGGTGAATTATAGATCATGTAACCCCATCTTGGAAAGGGGGAGACTATTAATTTTTACTTAATATGAGCAAACAACACTGGATCTTTTCTTAGAGGCTTGAATTTAGAAATTGAATGGGCTTCAGTACTATCAATACTGTATATGGACATTGTTATTGGGAGTACTTGCTATTGGTGGGTAGCCTTCCCTGATTGACAATACATCTCTGCTGATGTATTTTCCTTCTAGCTCAGTTGAAGATGGAAGTGTGAACAACAAGAGTGTGCTGTAACGCTTGTGACACAATTGGAGGAATAGTCCTTGCTGTAGAAAGTAGAGTGTGCATGGCCTTTCGAAACATGGGTTCATGTCAGGTGTATTACTGGACTTAGATAAGTGCATATATATATTTTAAAGCAATGGCAAATGCAAAAATTGAAAAACTGGGTCTGTGAGGATTTATGCTGAGATTATAATTGAGCAAGCAACACTTATCACTCTATAATTCCCGTTGTGATGATCCTAAAACTCTTTTTAATAAGTGATTTCCTGTGTTTTGTTTGGTTTAAAGATGTGATTCTGACATGGGACTTAGAGGGTGCTTGTATTTCATTACTAGAATAAAATGGACATACATCCAGCACCATCTATAGCAGAGGTACTCAAATCCAGTCCTGGAGGGCCGCAAACCAGTCAGGTTTTCGGGATATCCCTAATGAATATGCATGAGATAGATTCAAATACAATGGAGGCAGTGCATGCAAATATATCTCATGCATATTCATTAGGGATATCCCGAAAACCTGACTGGTTTGCGGCCCTCTAGGACTGGATTTGAATACCTCTGATCTATAGCATGTGCAGTAAGGTTGTGTTGCTGTGTATCTATGGTATCTAAGCACCGTGTGTAGCTTTGGATGCCTTATCTGCAGAAAGAATCTGTTGGGCAGCTTCTCTGGTTTTCATATGTGTAGGCCACTGTTCATGGAGCACCAAGAACTCATCTCTGTGAGCATAATATCAGCTGAGAGCACATCTCACAAACCCACTTCTTTTATCGTCCTACTCAGATCTGTAGCATTCAGCTCCAGAGCACAGCCCAATGGGGAGTGGTAGGCCATTTTGTCACACAGACTCTCAAGGGGGTTCTGACATGTAGAAACATAGAAACATGACGACAGAAAAAGACCATATGGCCTATCTAGTCTGCCCTTCCATATCAACCACTACAATCATCCCCTTTTTTCCTTTAGAGATCCTCTGTGTTTGTCCCATGCTTCTTTGAATTCAGATACTATTCTCATCTCTACCACCTCCACTGGGAGAATATTCCACGGTTCCACCACTCTTTCCGTAAAGAAATATTTCCGCATAGCACTCCAGAATCTATCCCCTTTCACCCTCATCCCATGTCTCCTTGTAACAGAGCTTGCTTTCAATCGAAAGAGGCTCTCCTCCTGTACATTTATGCCACGGAGATATTTAAATGTTTCAGTCATATCACCTCTATCCCGCCTTTCCTCTAAGGTGTACATATTAAGATCCTTAAGTCTGTCCTCATATATTTTATAATGAAGACCATTTTAGTAGCTATCCTCTGTACTGACTCCAGCCTGGGGAAACTGCTGGGTACGTATTACCTAGATTGGCAACTGTTGGAAACAGGATACTGGGCTCGATGTGCCTTGGTCTGACCCAGTATGGCATATCTGATGTTCTTATCCTTTTGAAGGTGCAGTCTCCAGAATTGCACACAATACTCCAAATGAGGTCGCACCACTTATATAGAGTGTCATACCCCGCTCTCTGCCTTAGGCTTGGAGGGCTGGGGTAGCCATTATTTTTCTCTATTGAAGGTTAAATCAACTAACTTTCCTCTCATGATGTATGCTGGGAAAAGTAGTTTTCCTTCTGATAGAAAATAGTCATGAAGCCAGAGTTATAGGCAAAACTATAACTAAGTTTATTTCTCTCAAAAGCAAAGGTTCAAAGTAAGTTGCACCAGGATACTTCTCCAGTATTTGTTCAAAAAGGTTCTTTCTACAAGTGTGCTGGCTGAGCTTTTAAATTCATTCAGTCCAAATGCAGCTGCTTCTTATGTATACAGAAAAAGAAAAAAACATGGCAGCTTCCTTTACCAAAGAAAATATCTTCTTTTCTTTAGGTTACAGTCAGCTTATACTATACAGTTTAGCAAAGGCTTTCAATACTCCCTGCAAAGCACAAAGTACAATCCATAGGATGTTCTGGCTGTAAGGAATCACTCTCCTTAGAGTCCACCTGCATTGCTTCATGTTCTTGTGCTGCACTGCCTTGCTTTAAGCTACTATCAAAACAACCCTCAATTCAGTGATTAATATCAAAAATTGGAAAAAATCACCAAAATAACCCCCGTGAAAATTCATATAACAATATTGTTTTTGTCGGATGTTGCAGGAAAGGAACATATATTAAGATATTATGTCCACCACACAGTCACATCCATTTTAATCAAATTTTATAAAACAAAAAACTCCGCTACTTAGCTGGATTCAGACACTAGCTGGATTGTAGAAAGTAAAGTTCAAACTCCGGTACGACGTGCACGTTTCGGGTCCAAAACCCTGTTTCAAGTGCTGCCATACTTCAAACCAACCGCCATCAGATGCTGAAATCAGCTGTTTCATTAAAAGGGTCAGGAAACTTCAATGAATGGCTGCACCTTGCTGTCAGTCACAGGCTACCAATGAAACTACAGGGACAATCCATTTCATAAGGGAAGCCCTGTGATCATCAGGTAACGTCAGTGAATACTAAGCCAATCAATTAATCTGTTGAGGCCATCAGGTTGTACCGTTCGAAGTTGGAAAATCCAATGTTGTTCACAACTTTGTAATCTATTAACACGATCACCACCTCGAGGGTCTATGGGAATGTAATCAATAACAGACCACCATAGGTCCTGAAAGGTATGGCCAAAAGCAAGGCAATGTTCAAGCATTGGAGCCGTCTCGATCTGTTGTCTCAAACGAGAGGCATGTTCACTTATCTGAATTTTAACCATCCGAGTCGTTCTGCCCACATACACCAAAGGGCAAGGACAATAAATCAGGTACGCCACAAAAGAAGACGTGCAGTTTGTTTCCCACCATCTCTTAAAGTGCCAATCAGTGCCTGGTAAAGTCCATTCAAGACCCGTGAAGGCCAAAGAAAAATAGTTACAACTGCCACAGATGCTATGACCAGTATGTGAAAAGGGGGGCAATGGAGATCTATCCACCAAAACGGCAGAACAAGCCACCATGTGACCCACATTGGCACCTCGCAGGAACGCCACCATTAAAGGTTTCTGAAAACAAGAATGCAATGCCAAAACCGGCCAATATTTCCAGAGAATGCCCACAACATCTTTACTGGATGTCATATATTTTAAAATCCCCACCAAGACTATCGTCGGGCGTTATATACCCATCGTGAATGGCTTTTGTTCGATAAACCCTCTGATGATAATACTCAACATGTGTCAGCACTTTTGGTGGGGATTTTACCATATATGACATCCAGTAAAGATGTTGAGGGCATTCTCTGGAAATATTGGCCGGTTTTGGCATTGCATTCTTGTTTTCAGAAACCTTTAATGGTGGCGTTCCTGCAAGGTGCCAATGTGGGTGACATGGTGGCTCGTTCTGCCGTTTTTGTGGATAGATCTCCATTGCCCCCCTTTTCACATACTGGTCATAGCATCTGTGGCAGTTGTAACTATTGTTCTTTGGCCTTCACGGGTCTTGAATGGACTTTACCAGGCACTGATTGGCACTTTAAGAGATGGTGGGAAACAAACTGCACGTCCTCTTTTGTGGTGTACCTGATTCATTGTCCTTGCCCTTTGGTGTATGTGGGCAGAACGACTCAGATGGTTAAAATTCGGATAAGTGAACATGCCTCTCATTTGAGACAACAGATCGAGACGGCTCCAAAGGTTGAACATTGCCTTGCTTTTGGCCATACCTTTCAGGACCTACAGTAGTCTGTTATTGATTACATTCCCATAGACCCTCGAGGTGGTGATCGTGTTAATAGATTACAAAGTTGTGAACAACGTTGGATTTTCCAACTACAAATGGTACAACCTGATGGTCTCAACAGAGAAATTGATTGGCTTAGTATTCACTGATGTTACCTGATGATCACAGGGCTTCCCTTATGAAATGGGTTGTCCCTGTAGTTTCATTGGTAGCCTGATGTGACTGACAGCAAGGTGCAGCCATTCATTGAAGTTTCCTGATCCTTTTAATGAAACAGCTGATTTCAGCGTCTGATGGCAGTTGGTATGAAGTATGGCAGCACTTGAAACAGGGTTTTGGACCCGAAACGTGCACGTCGTGCCGGAGTTTGAACTTTACTTTCTACAATCCAGCTAGTGTCTGAATCCAGCTAAGTAGCGGAGTTTTTTGTTTTATAAAATTTGATTAAAATGGATGTGACTGTGTGGTGGACATAATATCTTAATATATGTTCCTTTCCTGCAACATCCAACAAAAACAATTATTATTGTTATATGAATTTTCACGGGGGTTATTTTGGTGATTTTTTTCCAATTTTTGCTTTAAACTACTGGCAAATGCCTCAGGGTGTTTTCTCCCTAAAACTCCCTGTGGGTCTTTTAAACACAGCTCTAGTGAATAGGGATAAGCAGTACCTGAGCCTGAGGAAACTCCTCTCTGCGGCTGTGCAGCTATCTCTTGCCAGCTCTGGGGAAACAGTCCCTTTTCCCTTAGCTTAGGTTCCTCCCTGGAGCTCTGCCACGGTTCTCCGTTCAAGGCTGGGCTCTGCAGACTTCTGCACTGTGTCTTAGGCACCCACCTCTGAACTCTCTGAACCTTTTCCTTCAGTGCTGGGGTTTGAAGGTTTTCCTGCTCTTTCTCTCTGAGCACTCCAGACCACCTTCGTGTCCTCTCCCCTTCTGCTTTGCTTGCTTCAGTTCTTTTCCTCCACGTGATTTCTTTCCTCCAGCTACAGTGTCTCCTCCAACTGTGCTCCCGTCTGGGCTGCCTTCCATGCTGCTCCCTCTCGTGCTGCTCCCTCTCGAGCTGCTCCCCCTCGGGCTGCTCCTCTGACTCACTCTCCAGCCCTGGTTTATATCCCTGTTTTCTGATCAACCTCCCTGACTCTCTAGACAGGTATTTGTAATCAGTTTCTAAGCCTGTTGCTACGTCATCAGGGCTTGGGTGTGTCAGCTTAGCTTTTGAATCTGTGTTAGTTTTCTCCAGAGAACTGCTGGAACGTGTGCTTTTCAGGGCTGTGACCTTTCCTAAAGGAAGAATCATTTTTTCCTTCTACTTCCATGGGCACACTAGAGTCTTCCTTATCACAAGAGGCACTATCACCTCCTTTCTTCTGCTGGCCATTCCTCTCCATATGCACCCAAGCATCCTCCTAGCTTTTGCCATCACCTTTTCTACCTGTTTAGTTACTTTAAGATCATCAGACACAATCGTGCCTAGGTTCCTCTCTTCTTTAGTGGACAAAAGTACTTCACCCCCTATACTATATTTCTCCCTTGGATTGCTGCAGCCCAAATGCATAACCTTGCATTTTTTAACATTAAATCTCAGCTGAAAAATTCTAGACCATTCTTCAAGCTTAGCTAGATCCCTCCTCATGTTATCTACCTTCCTTGGTGTCTACTCTATTGCAGATTTTGGTATCATCCGCAAAGAGGCAAACCTTAGCTGACAGCCCTTCCGCTATATCACTGACAAAGATGTTAAAAGGAATCAGACCAAGGATAGATCCCTGGGGCACACAACTGGTAATCTCCTTCTCCTCAGAGTGAGCTCAATTTACCTGTACCCTTTGTCACCTCCCACTCAACCAATTTCTAACCCAAGCAGTAACTTTAGGATCCATCCCTAGTGTGCTCAGTTTGTTTACAAGTCGCCTGTGAGGAACGGTGTCAAAGGCTTTACTGAAATCTAAATACACAACATCTAGGGCTCTCCGGTACAACTCCCTGGTCACCCAGTCAAAGGAATCAATCACATTTGTCTGACAAGACTTGCCTCTGGTAAATCCATGCTGTCTCGGGTCCTGTAATCCACTGGACTCGAGAAACCTCACTATTTTCCCTTTCAACAGTGCTTCCAATAATTTACGCACCATCGAAGTTAAACTAACTGGCCTGTAGTTTTCAACCACATCCTTACTTCTGCTTTTGTGTAAAGGGACCACATGTGCCTCTCTCCAGTCCTTTGGCATCACTCCTGACTCCAAGGAGGCATTGAAAAGGTCAGTCAGTGGAGCTGCTAAAAAGCCCCCAAGTTTCTTCAGTATTCTTGGGTGTATCCCATCCAGTCCCATTGCCTTGTTTACTTTAAGTTTAGCTAGTTTCTCACGAACAGTCTTCTGAAAATTGTTCAAGATGCCCCTCGCTTCTGTTCCTATTTGTGGGTGTTGTCTGAGGTCCTGCTCCTGGTTCTTCATCTGAGAACACAGAACAAAAATATTTGTTAAGCAATTCCACTTTATCCTTCACCCTTGAGTCTGACAATACCACTTTTGCCCTTCCTCTTCTCACTAACGTATCTGAAAAATGTCTTTTCCCCCCATTTTATTGCATTGGCTACTTCCTCCTCTTTTTGAATCTTTTTGTGAGTCACCTGCTGTTCCTGGTCGTCATGGCTAAATCAGATGTGCCCCCTGTCTGCTATCCAGCCCTCACTGTGCACCTGCCACCTTTACAAGCCCTGTAGTGTTGTGAGTATGGAGTATAAATAATCTCACACAGAGACATTTTTATCCCCTCAAAATATTTACGAAAACAGTGCGACTATATGTAAAAATAATCTGCCTCTAACTAGAGCTCCCTGTGTGCTGAGGGAAAAAGGGCAGAGAAACATGCCAGCAGCCTCTGAGGGGGCATGCATTTCTGCCCTTATTCCATCCAAGTGTCTCACAATGAGGTCCATACCTCCACATGATAGCACCAAAGCCCTGCTGCATTTCCTGATGGACAGTCTGGAGATGCAGCAGGACCTCTGGCTCACCCAGACTTGGGCGGGGGGGGGGGGGGGGGCAGCGTCATGGTGGTGCACCTGCTGCAGCAACACAGAAAGACAATGCTGTACCACTTATAAGGTGTGCGGTGACAGAGTATGTCCTTCTGTGCTATCCCCCCACCCTTCCCCCTACTCCCCACTCTCACTCTCTCACCCCATTCCCAAAATACTTCTCTCTCTTCTTTTCTCCCCTCTCCAGACCATTCCATATCATCTCCTTGCACCTAAGATGGGGTTTGTGGTGCAAGAGAGTCTGGCCTAGAAAGTCCATCAGGAGATGCCAGGGTAGGCATGTATCATAGGTGGTAGAGGATCCCCCTATCACCTGTTCCTCAGTCCATGCCCTACACCTCCCCCCTCTTCTACCTCCTCCTCCTTCACAGATGTATCAATTACAAGGTGGTGTCTGCTCTGGCTTGATGAGCAGTTGATCATCAGTAGTATCAGGGTGGCTTCTGTCTCATCCTCAGCCATTGCCATCTCCACTGCTGCCTCTACAGCTGCCACTGCCTCCACAGTTGCTGCTGCCACCTCTGGAGCTGCTGCTCCTTCCATGACTGCTGCTGATGCTGCTGTTGCTGGGGGTGAGAGATTTCAGGTCAACTCTGGGATTTAGCTGACACCGCACTGGTGATAGACTCACTCTGGTGATAAATTCCCTCTGCTCCACATCAGCTGGTCTATGTGACCCATCCCATCTAGATATTGGCATCACCCATATGGTGCAGGCTGACAGAGGGCATGCACTGTGCTGCATCTTATTTTCCAAGGGCCATGTGGGCTGACTTGCCCCTACATTGCAGCATCTGGCAGCAGTGACCTCTTTGTTCTGGCCCACAGCTGTCCTACACCATTTCCCAGAGTGCTCATGAGCTGCATGTGTACAGTGTGCAGCGCTACCCCAACCTACACTTGTGACATCCATTTATTTCTGGCTGCCATCTATTCCACATGCATGGCCTGTCTTGCTTGCAGTTCCAAGGTGGCATCTGTGTCAAGCTTGCACATCTCTCTGACATTCATATCTGTGTCCCTGCCATGTACTCTCACAGGGTCCTCTTTGCTGCTGTTGGCTTTGTCCTGACACACAAGACATTTACCTGTGGACATTTCAGCTACCTCCCCTATTCAACACTCTCTCATACCGCATTTGTTCCCCCATGTCTGTAATACTTTTGAATGACCTGTATATCAGAGACCTTGCTCTGGGTCCCCACTTACTCACAACCAGCTTGTGCTATGCTCACTGTTTCTGGGCAACTCTTCAAAATCCTTCCCCTTGCTGTGTTGTTCATGCCAGCTGCTGGCTGCCATGTACAGCCCTCCCCAGGGACCTCTATCACACAGGGCTCCAACACCTGATGCCAGAATTATGCCCACAGACATACACATACCTTGATGCTCCTGCCATTTCCTCCGTAGGTGCTGAAGGAAATGTGGCTTTTGCACTTGATGGCCTTGAAGCTTGTTTTCAGACCTCATTATCCTGCCATATCTGGCATTTCCTGTGGGAAAGGGAAATAAAAGACATGCTAAGTGGAGCCATCCTGTAACTTAAGCATCCCCTGTCAATCCTTATACTTCTTGTGTCATCCACTGACTACTTCAGCTCTGGATCTCATTGTCTGACATGCTGTTGTTGGTCCATGGATCTCATCCTGACTTCTTAGAGCAGGGGTCTGCAACCTTTAAGACATAAAGAGCCACTTGGACCCGTTTCCGAAGGGAAAAAAAAAACTGGGAGCCGCAAAACCATTGCGACATTTAAAACAAATCTAACACTGCATATATTGTTTCTTACCTTAATGCTATATACGACCCCCTACTTTTCCTGTTAAAATATAGGTGTTTGGCCTATACTCGCCGTATAAGACTACCCCTCTTCCTTCGCACACCAAAAAAAATACGCCAGAAAATATAACAACAAGAAGTAACAATATTTGATTTCAAAATTATGATGATTTTGTAGTCAAATCACTAATATGAAATAAAATTATTTTTTCTACCTTTGTTGTCTGACCAATTTATTCTTTGATCATGCTGGTCCCGATCTGAGGCTTCTGCTTTCCTGTCTTCTCTTAGCTCTCTTTCTGTGGTCTATGGTCCATCTGCCAGTTCTTATCTCTTCTTTCGTTTTCTTCACTTCTTTCCATCAGCCTATTTCCAGTCCCAGTAACCCTCCCCAATATCAGCCCCTTTCCAGTCCTCACTCCCAGTACCTTCCAATGTCAACTTGCATTCCCATGATTGCCACTGGTGTCCATTTCCTTCCAGTCCCCCTCCTTCCCCACTGACCAGTCCCTTCTAGTACAAATACCATGGCAGCCCCTCTCAGATCCAGTTCCATTCTCCCATCCCCTCATATCAGCCCATTTGTAGCCTTAGCCCCCAGTTATCTTCCAGGGCCAGCAGCTCTATCCTCCCCTCCCCACAATCAGCCCATGCCCAGTCAAAGCCCCCCATTCAGCTCGCTTCCAGTGCTAATCCCCCCTCAACCCCATTACCAGTGCTAGCCTCCCCTAATCAGCCCAATACCAGTCCTACCCCCCATCAGCTCATTACCAGTCCTAGCCTCCCCTAATCAGCTCATTTCCAGTGCTCGTCCCCTCAACCCCATTACCAGTGCTCCATCCCTCCATGTCAGCCCCCTCCCTCCCTCCATCCATATCAGCTCCCTCCTTCCATGTCAGCCCGCCTCCCCAATCCCTCCATGTCAGCCCCCTCCCTCCATGTCAGCCCCCTCCATCCCTCCATGTCAGCCCCCCTCCCTCCATCCATATCAGCTCCCTCCCTCCATGTCAGCCCCCCTCCCTCCATCCATCCATCCCAGCTCCCTCCCTCCATGTCAGCCCCCTCCATCCCTCCATGTCAGCCCCCCTCCCTCCATCCATTCATATCTGCTCCCTCCATGTCAGCCCCCCACCCACCATGTCAGCCCCCTCCATGTCAGCCCCCCTCCCTCCCTCCATTCATATCAGCTCCCTCCCTCCATGTCAGCCCCCCTCCCTCCATGTCAGCCCCCTCCATCCCTCCATGTCAGCCCCCCTCCCTCCATCCATTCATATCTGCTCCCTCCCTCCATGTCAGCCCCCTCCCTCCCTCCATGTCAGCCCCCCTCGATCCATCCCTCCATGTCAGCCCCCCTCCCTCCATGTCAGCCCCCGCCATCCCTCCATGTCAGCCCCCCTCGATCCGTCCCGCCATGTCCGCCCCCCTCCCTCCATGTCAGCCCCCTCCATCCCTCCATGTCAGCCCCCCTCCCTCCATCCATTCATATCTGCTCCCTCCCTCCATGTCAGCCCCCCTCCCTCCATGTCAGCCCCCTCCATCCATTCATATCTGCTCCATCCCTCCATGTCAGCCCCCCTCGATCCATCCCTCCATGTCAGCCCCCCTCCCTCCATGTCAGCCCCCTCCATCCCTCCATGTCAGCGCCCCCCTCCCTCCATTCATTCATATCTGCGCCCTCCCTCCATTTCAGCCCCCTCCATCCCTCCATGTCAGCCCCCTCCATCCCTCCATGTCAGCCCCCCTCCCTCCATCCATTCATATCTGCTCCCTCCCTCCATGTCAGCCCCCCTCCCTCCATGTCAGCCCCCTCCATCCCTCCATGTCAGCCCCCCTCCCTCCATCCATTCATATCAGCTCCCTCCCTTCATGTCAGCCCCCCTCCCTCCATGTCAGCCCCCTCCATCCCTCCATGTCAGCCCCCCTCCCTCCCTCCATGTCAGCCCCCCTCCCTCCATCCATGTCAGCCCCCCTCCCTCCATCCATCCATATCTGCTCCCTCCCTCCATGTCAGCCCCCCCCCCTCCATCCACCCATATCTGCTCCCTCCCTACATGTCAGCTCCCACCCTTCTTCTGCAGCCGCGGCTCCCTGCCTCCTACGCACCCGCGGCAGTGCTTTTAAAATCATCTCGGAGCCCTTCCTGTCTTGACGGGCTCCGTGCAGCATTGTCCCGCCTCCAAAACTTCCTTTAGAGGCGGGACAATGCTGCACGGAGCCCGTCAAGACAGGAAGGGCTCCGAGATGATTTTAAAAGCACAGCCGCGGTTCCCTAAGAGACAGGGAACCGCGGCTGCAGAAGAAGGGAGGGAGCCTATAACGCGACGTTTAAAGCGGGCAGTGTGCTCCGGAGCCGCGGCAAAGGTGAGAAAGAGCCGCATGCGGCTCCGGAGCCGCGGGTTGCCGACCCCTGTCTTAGAGGGTCAATCCATGTCCACATCCCCATCTTCTCTGGGGCCTTCTGTGCAATGCTGGCTGCACACCTCGGTGTGGTGCCTTTTACAAGCCTCTCTGTGGGTGCATTTTTTTTCTGTCTGTTTGTGTTATTCTACAGGCTCTCTCTTGGTGAAAAGTGCAGAATCCAAATGTCCACGTCTGGCTGTGAACTTCTCCCTGCCTCACCTACCTCCTTTCCTGGTTTCTGACAATAGCTATGCCCTATTAGCCTCTTGTTCCCATGGACCCAGCACATGTTCTGGGGTCTGCTGCCACCTTTCTCCTTAACCACAGACCAACTGTACTTTGTGCTCCCACTTTGTGTACTGTATGAGCGTTGCAACTAAAACTTTCATTGTCACCATCAGTTTGCTGATCCCTAACTATTTGTGGCACCTGAATGGTCCTTGTCGTCACTGTGCTGAGGCTGAGAAGAACACTCTGTTCTCTTGCCCTACCTGTCCCTGTCCCTCTGCACTCATATTTGGTCTAGAACTTAGGGCACTCTTGTGTCCACTGCATTTATACCACTTACCGAGTGAGGGTCTGGCAGATACACTACCAGATCTTGTATGTCTCACAGTAGGTCGCCTTGTGTTTCTGGGGTGGATAGATCTCTGCATTTGCTCTAAGACCATTTGGCAGTCATCCTGGTCTCAGCCAGAGAGAAGTTGGATTTAACACATGGGTATCTCTATCTCCTCTTGTCATGTCCTTATGCTGTGCCTCTGTGTACCAGTATGTATTGTACATGCATACTTTATATCATGCATGCATGCCCGCATCCCCATTTCCGCAAACAGGTCTTTGCATGGCTGCATTGCTGAATTCTCCATGCGCCACATGTGCGGTTGGCTGTCTTGCGCCCTAAGTTCAAGCTCCCGAATGTTCACCTGGAGATTTCAGATGGAGCCTGCAAGTTCACAGGCCCGATTCTGAAATCAGTTCCATTTATAGCACATCCTTATTTGCACATTCCCCCAGCTACTGGCACATCCTTTCTAAAATCCCATTTCACAAATGTATCACATGCTTATAAACATATGGCAACAAAATATATAAATATAATGATGATAACTGTAAAATGTTTTTTATTCACAGTGAAATATATATTCAAGTCGAATGACTTTAAACAAAAACCTAATGTAGAAATAAACAAAGAGAGCTTTAGAAATATTACAAGAGATGCAGACCCAGTAATGTATGTCAGATGGGTGGTTATTGGCCAATGACCCTTATTCCCTGGGGGGCCCAGATGACTGTCTACCCCTGAACTCACATACATAATATGACATTTAAAGATAGGGAGGGAAGGAGTCTGGTAGCCATAGGAGTAATTTAAAAGATACTGCGGGAGGGATGGGATCTGGAGGGCAGTGGATGTTTTTAAACATTTGAAAAGTGATCAATGAGAGAAGGGAAACAGTGGGGGACAGCCAGCAATATGGTTTTAAATATTATGGGAGCAAGTTTACAAAGTTTTTTCCAAGTTTAAAACATGTTTTAGAGGGCTGTTCATGGCCAAATAAGATTTGGTTTTCTGCATTATTTTCTGATTTTTGGGCAGTTTTTTGTGTCTCTTTGACACTAATTTTAATTTAATTTAATTAACAGTCGCTTATATACCGCACCTTCCAGAGATCAGGTGCGGTTTACATTTAACAACAATATAACAGGCTGATGTCTGTTTTACAATGAACGTCTGAAACAGTGTAACTATTATACAACAAAACAGTCAGTAATCAATTACAAGGAACATCTTAAAACAAAGGAAAATTGTGCACAAACAAATAACATTTTGGTAACTATATACAATTGGGGTATGAGTGCATTACATAAGACGTAAAAATATATTATAAATTTCTAAACTAGTGTAAAATCTTAGGAGTGGAAGGTGTTGGATCATGTCAATTTTGTGTCACTCAGTCAAACAGTGTTATTATCCGTTTTCTTGTTGGGAGAGGGAGTTTGTTGATAGCCCGTAGTGTGCCTTAAACAGAGGTGTTTTTAGACTCTTACGGATCTCTTTGATCTCATTTATTGATCTGATTTCCTCTGGGAGGTCATTCCAGATAATGGGGGCCACATGGGAAAATGCTTTTTTGTTAGTTGTCTTTTTAGCTTTTATGTATTCTTTTGGGGTCCTTAATTTGTTTGTTTGGTCTCTTCTATGTAGAATATTGGTTGATTCTTTAGATATGAGATTTTTTAGGGTCGGTGGGACCATATTGTTTAGAGCCTTGAAGGTTGTTGTTAGTGTTTTGTATAGGATTCTGCTTTGTATTGGTAGCCAATGAAGATTTGCCAGTATAGGTGTTATGTGATGAAATGGTGGGACATTCATGATGGTTCTGGCCGCTGCGTTTTGAGCAAGTTGGAGTCTTTTGATGTTTTGTTTCGTTACCCCTAATAGAGTTAGGTTGGCGAAGTCGAAGTGAGGAGTTATTATTGCATGTATTATTTTCATGAAATCTTGTAAATGTATTAGAGGACGTAGTTGTTTTAAGATTCTGAGCTTGAAGTAAATTTTCTTTGTTGTGTTTATGTGCATATTCATATTGAGATGTGTATCCAGTATGACGCCTAAATATCGCACTTCATTCTTTATTTTGATTTCGTGGTCCTGAAATATAATATGTGGTGGGGGAGAGTATGATTGGTTTTTGGTTACAATTAGTGCTTCGGTTTTGGAGTGATTGATGGCGAGGTTATTGTTGTTTAGCCAGGTGGTAATTTCGTTGAAACATTCAGTGAGTAATTTAAGTGGTAGATTGGGGATTGTGAATGGGATATACATCATTATGTCGTCTGCGTACAAAATGATAGTATACCTTGAATTTTTTGAAAATGTTACAGACCTGTTTTATATAAATATTAAATAGGAGGGCTGATAGAGCAGAACCTTGGGGTAGGCCAATTTCCTGATTGTATGTGTTAGATGTGTTGTTTCCTATTCTGACAGTTTGAGTTCTATTGCCTAGATATGAGGTAAACGAGTTTAGCACTGTTGATTTTATCCCTATTTGTTTAAGATTATTGAGCATTATGGTATGGTGAACACTATCAAAAGCCGCAGATATGTCTATGAATAGGAGTAAGAACGCTTGCTTTGGGTTATCTATCCCTCTTACGAGTGTGTCAATTAGGACAGTTAGAAGTGTGTCTACTCCATGGCGAGGGTGGAAACCATATTGTTGATCATCCAGGGGGGCTGAGTTGTCTATATATTCCTGCGTTTGAATTTGAACTGTCTTTTCAATTAGTTTTGCCATGAATGGTATGCTTGAAATAGGTCTGTATGAATTTGGTGAAGATTTGTCAAGGGTGTTGTTTTTAAGCAGTGGGCGAATCTGTGCATGCTTTAGAGCTGGTGATAGGTACCCTTTGGTTAAGGATAGGTTGATTATTGGGAGAATGAATGGTGATAGGATTGGTAGAGATTTTTTTATCCAGGTTACTGGACATGGGTCAAGATAAGACGTAGTGGTGTTTAGGTTTAGTATTATGTTCTTGAGTGTATCTTTAGTTATGGGGTAGAAGTTAGACCAGTTATCTGGGTAAATATGTTGAGATGTGTTCGTTGTTTTTGGCAGGTTCAGGAGGTGTTTAGTTTTATTTATGTAGTGATTTGCCAGAGTCTGAGGGGAAATTTCTGTGATTTCCATGCAAGAGCTATGATTGTTGTTCGTGAGTTTTTGTACAATAGAGAATAATTCTCTAGGTCTGTTTAGTGAATTATCAAGTATTGTTGCATGGTAGTTCTTTTTAGAGCTATCTATTGCTTCTTTATACTTTTTGAGTTGGTTGTGATAGGACTCATAATATGTAGTATCTTTATTTTTGCGCCACTTGCATTCTGTTTTCCTTAATTCTTTTTTAATTTGTTTTAGTGTGTTGTTAAACCAAGGCTCATTTCCAGTTCTAGGGTGACTGTTCTTTTTATTCACATGTTTGTTAGTTGCAGCATTTTTGATTGTCCTATGCCAGTTTGTGATCGCTTCATCTAAATCTGAAGGTGATGGTGATAAGTGGGGAATTATTAGATCTAGGAATTCCTCTTCATTGTATTTTTTAAATCTATGGTTTAAATGTTTTGATGGGCCACTGTTTTCTTTTGTATCACTGATGATGAGCTGGAATTTGATTAGATAGTGGTCTGACCACGGGATTGGGATGCTTTCAAGTGAATCAGAGTTGAAAAGCTTGTGTAATACTTCGGGGAGAAAGATCATGTCAAGTATGCCTCCTTTAGTGTGTGTTTGTTTAGAAATTATTTGTTTAAACTCCATGTCTGCTATTGATTCTAGAAATAGGGCAGACTGCGATGCAGGTAGAGAAGGGAGGTTAAAGTCCCCAAGCAGTATTATAGGTTGTTGGTCAGTAGAGGAGCTCAGTAACTCTATAAGATTGTCCATGTTTTCGGACTGATGGTCAGGTGGTCTGTAAATTAAACAGATTTTAAGGTGTCCAATTTTGATAATGAGTGTGTCAATGTTGGATGGTGTATTTGTATTTGTAGGCTGTGGTTTAGCATTTAAGACTTTTTTTGTCATTATGAGTACACCACCTCCCTTTTTTGTTGTTCCTATGGGTGTACGAGGTTTCATAATCATTGTTATTAAGTTGGTTTATATAGACTGTGTCAGTGTCGGCTAGCCACGTCTCGGTAACACATAGTATGTCAGGTTTTAGTTCGTTTAACATGTCTGTAAAGATGGGGAGTTTGTTTTTCATAGATCTGGCATTTATTAGTATTTTTTAAAGTGTTCAAAGTCATTGTACATGTGTTATTTCATAGATGATAATTTATTTATTAAAAACATAGTTTCCACCTACCTAGTGCAAACTAATCAAAGCAGTTTACAAAATTAAGAACAAAATAAACATAAAATCACAAAGTAAAAGACTCACAAAACATTCAGTTAGTCCAAGCAGAAAATATTGTTCATAAACAGCATTATAATTCTGCATCAAACAGGAAAGAGTCTTTAGGTGTAAATGTACTCAAGTGATTTAAACGCATTTCAAGGGGATCTTTTACTAACGGCCACTATTCGATCAATGCTCGCTTTCACATGTGGTAACGCACATGCATGCCAGCTACCTATTGCTAAAACTCACAGTAAGTGATCATCACATGCTAGGGATGAAAATAGACCGTTTGGGGTGGAGTGTGGGCATATGGAGCACATTGCTGCTAGTGCTCAGTGGCAATTGGCGTGAGTGTACATAACAATACCTCTATGGGCATCATTATGTACACTTGCATTAATTGCGCCACATGTTCTGGTGTTCAATCATGTGCTGACTTCTACTACTACTTATCAGCTAGTCTACAGCACACACAGATGTTGCAAGGCCCACCATTGTGCTGAATTTCCTTTTTCTGCAGAAGCCTTGGCTCAGTGGCTAGATGGAGTTAAGGGGGGTGACAGAGGCAGCGGTAGCAGCAGAGGGTTCTGCTGCTACTTCAAGGTATGGTGGTCATGCTTTGCTGCTGCCCCCAAATTGTGCTGCCCTAGGCATGTGCCTAGTCTTCCTAATGCTAGGTCTGTCCCTGAGTGTTAACCTCTCACTGCAGTGTCTGGATATTCTGTGCTAGCCACTATATGGAAACTGGATACTGCGGAATATCCAGATATTTTTACCCGCGATGGTGAACATTTAAAAAAAAATGCTGACTACTGTGGGCTTAATATCAATTCATCTTTAAACATCAGTAAATACTTTGATTCTGGAATACCCCAATCTTGTCTGAAAATGTCTCCTGGAACTAATGTCTCCTTGGGCCCTAAAATAGAGAATACCTTCATTATTCATATTACAGAATCCAGATAGCCAAAAGGACTAGGAACAACTGGAGCCCCAGGAGAAGGGGCTACATATAACAAAAAGTAGATAACTATTTCAAAAACTCTATAAAATATAAGAAATAAAATATAAAAACAAAAAAGAAAGAAAACCTAGGAATAAGACAAAAAGAATGAGTGATAAAAGAACCACAAAATTCCCAAGCAAAGTGATATTGTAAAGATTAGCTAGTGGCACTGCTTCAATCTATTCAGCACGAAGAATATTTTTATAGAAGAGTAAGGAGATGCATTTTTCCCACTCCACTAATTATAGAGAATTTTATGTAGCATCACAAGTGTTTGGGTTGCACCATCTCCATATATGATTAATGACTTGGCTTGGAGGAAACACCAGAGACAAATCCTTCATTCTGACTGTTGCTGCCGCAGAGAAAGAAAGAAATCTGCTACCTCTCAGTAGGCTCAGGCTGGAGCTTGAATCCTCCAACGCTCTTTCCTCCTCCGCCCCTGCAGCATTAATTTTGAAGCCGTTATATCAAAAAGGTGCAATAATGAATCTCCACTCAGTGGACTCAGGGGAATGTTCTTGTTTGGCTAATTAATGGGCTTGTGATTAAACCCTTCCCTGTTGCTTCTCTTTTAAATGCCCCTCTTTGCTTTGAACAGGTCAGTCATGCTGCTTCTTTACCTCTTCCTTGAAAGGTCTTTTTCTTCATTTGGACAAACAATAGCTAATATGCAGGTTTTAATCTGGATTCCTTATTCTAGCCCACAAAGGGGGTGATTTCCCATGTGAAATCTCTGAAAAAGCCGTATATTTTATAAATGCAACGTAGGTGCTTATGTGTCTTTATAAAATATGCTCTCAGAGCTATACCCAGTAGCTCACAAATTCTCTTGAACAAATTCAAAGCTGCTGTAAAGAAGGATTAAATGTGCGTATGTACTCTGTGGGCCGGATAGTCAAAAGGGTTAATGCAGTTAGCAGGACCTGCCAACCACATAAACCCCGCTAAACCTGATATTCAGTGACACTTCCTATGTTTTTCTCACTTGTCTCACCATCTCACTTCTCCCCCCCCCCCCCTCCCCCCCCACCTCTCTGGCTTCTCTGCAGTCATATCACTTATTCTTTCCACCTCTGGTCAGTCTTTACATCTCTCAGTCCCTCTGTACCATCTCCCATGTGCCAAGCCTCTTCTCATCCTCTGTCTAACCCCTCTTCACCAGCCTCATTCAATCTGCTTCTCATTCCCCAGACCCTCCCACCTGATCCACTTACCCCATCCTCTCCTCATCTCTCGACTCCTCCCTTCCCTACAGCCGCTCATCAAATTGTCAGAAAGAAGAGAGTGGGAGTGCATACTTTTGAAGGCGCTCCCCTTTGCCACAAGGTATCCAACTGTGTATGCAGTTCAGATCACTAGCTGTGACCCAGATAACATAGGAGGAAGCAGTCCGAAGCACTGCCACCTTTTCTCCTGCTGTTCCAACATGCAGCAGTAAGAGAGGTTTTGGTGGGTTACTCTAGTGGCAGTCTTTGGCTTTGTGGGATGGGCTCCATTGGGAGACAATGGTGGCAGTCTTCCACCTGCGCTTCTATTCCTCATCTACAGGGCGGACTAACAGATGAACAAACTGAAAACATAAGTGTTCTTTGTTCTTCATAAAATATGCTAAAAAGAAGAAAATACTATCACTACAGTTTAGAAAACATCATGCTGTAATGAAAGTCTGAAACTTTTCATGAAGAATCCAATAAAAATATATTAAAAATAGATTTGGCACATGTAGCTTCATTAACATGCATTAAAATCTTTAGTAAACATGCCCCTGAACAAGAGGGTGTGAAATAAACCCAAGAGGCAATTACAAACAAAAACATACTAAACCAAAATAATACTGGAGATCAGAGAGACTAAGCAGGCTGATAGGATTCGGAAGTGAACCAACATCTGCTCTCTAAATCTTATTTAGAAGAAAAGCTTATAAAGTATAAACCACATCTCGATACATCATTTTACATTGATTAGAGCGTCTTTAAAAAACAAAATAAAACCGAAATTTGAATTGCCTTAGAGTCCCAAAACCATTTTCAGCCGGGTTTGTGCACTGTGGGCTCGATCTGAAAAAGGCGAATCTTCTGTTTTAGAAACAAAGCATCTTTTATTCTTTAAAAAACAATTGAAATCCAGTTCCTTTCTGGTTCAAGGGTCAATTCTTCTGACTCAGTAAAGGAGTGGTCATGGTGAATGACACCAAAATAATTTAACTTCACATCCAGAGCTACAATAAAATAGCAAAATCAAAATACAACACAACCACTAAAATAGAAAAAAATATATCACCCCCAACATATTTGATCCCACCGAAAACTTCCAACCAGCTAAAACACAAAGAGAAATGTTAGGAAACGGGGAAGCTTGTTCTATGATTTCTGTGCTGCTTAATGTCAGAGACATGCACATTTCTGGAATCGTGTTCTAACTTACACCTGCTGACCTTTTTGCAATGTTTTGGCCTGGACGTCCCAGATTGTACCTAGACACCATTTCTAAAATGTGCCTTCACACTAACTGAAAACAAAATTAGAAAGCCAAGCCATTAGTATCTTCCAGAAAGTCAGGCAGACCTTGTGCATCCTATCTTTTCTCAATAGCTAGTACCTTTCCTCATTCGACATTTTCTTCCAGTCTTATTCCTTGAGTTAATTGGTCAACATTTCTAAAACTTTAGCTCTAGTGGACCCCGAGGGAATTTTAGCCTTACCATAAAGCAAAAATAAGGATTCAAGGAAGGGGATCCGGAGAGGCAGCGACTCTATCAAGCACCTCCACTAGCTATTTGTTTTTTATCTTAAACTTCTTGAGTTCAATATTTAGCTGTATGTTATGTAGTTAAAGTTAAGTGGATATTTAAAATCATAAGCGATTGTTAGCACTGTTGAATCTGTTTGGATAAAAATAACCAGATAACACAGGTACACTAAAAAATTTTTTTTTAAACTGCCTCTGTTTCGATTGATTTTTACGTTTTTTGGTGCGCTGAATCCAAATCTGGTAACCAATTTGCTCCATCACGTACAGATTTTTTGCTACATTGGGTTAGCAGTTTGAGGTGAACGTTTCAGATTGAGTGCGATAGAGATAAAAGTTTCTTGGATGAATTCTTTATACTAATTGTTTAGTAGTTATTCAAATAAGAATAAAGAAAATTGTAACAAGGCAGCACATAAGAATAGAGTAATGTCAACAAAACACACTGTGATGGTAGCAAAATTGTCTGCACTTAAAACAGCCACATACATGTGCACAAACATTGAGCATATAAGAGCGAGGTTAGACACAAAGCAAAGCAAAGAAATGTGCAAAAAATGTTGTACAGGTATGTCTGTAAGAATAGAAAACGCAAACCGCACCATTGCAATACATGAAGACAAACACCCGATGGTGTGAAAATAAAATTCTAATAAATGAGATCCAACACTGTGGTAATAACTAGCAAATTTTTATTTCAAAGTTTAGTAAAAACACGATATTTGTCAACACAGTTTAGATTTTAAAGTCATTCTTGGGTCAATCAATCTCCTGGTGGGCCCGTTTCTTCTTCCCCCGAATGCTTCTCTTGGTGCGCTGCTTGGCGTATTTTTCATCTGGGGTTTCCCGCAGCAGCAACCAGCAGAAATCAGCCATCATAGTGGTGTTCCATCTTCCTTGGTACCTTCTCTCTGCGTCCTTGATGTCCTGGTGAAACCTTTCACCTTGTTCTTCACTGTACGCCCCCAAGTTTTTGGGAAAGTAGTTCACATGGGAGTGCAAGAAATGGACTTTCAGGCTCATGTTACAGCCTTGTTCTTTGAAGGTATTGAGCATCCTGGCAACAATATCCTTATAGTTCTCATCCCGCCTGTTCCCCAAGAATTTGAGAACAACATCCTTGAAGGAATCCCAGGCTTCTTTTTCCTTCTCAGACATTGCTTCAGCGAATGCTCCATCTGAAATGAGTTTCCTTATATCAGGGCCAACAAACACTCCTTCCTTTAGCTTTGCTTCAGAAAGTCGGGGGAACTTTGAGCAAAGGTACCGAAAGCACTCACCATCTTTTGGAAGGGACTTGATGAATTGCTTAATGAGACCCAACTTAATGTGGAGAGGTGGTAATAGAATTTTATCACGAGGTACCAAGCTCTCATGAAGAACATTTTTCTCACCGGGTCTCAAATACTCCCGAATTGGCCAGTCTTTTTTCCCCCAGTGTAGGTCACGGGCCCGGCTATCCCACAAGCAAAGGAAGCAGGGATATTTGGTGAAACCGGATTGCTGCCCTAATAGCATGGATAGAATTTTAAAGTCTCCACAAATCATCCACTTATGCTCATCATAACGAATCTTCTGAAGAATCAGGGCCAAATTCTCGTATTTTTCTTGGAGAATAACAGAGTGAGCAATAGGAACTGAAGCGAATGTGTTGCCATTATGAAGAAGAACACCTTTTATGCTGTCTTTTGACGAATCAATGAACAGCCGCCATTCAGCAGGATCATACTTGAGTTTAAACTTTTCCATCCCTCCGTATATATCGTTGCAAAATACCAAATCTTCCTCTTTGCTGAAATACTTCAAAAATTGTGTCTCGCGGTTGCGGTACCAATAAAAAGTTGTTCCTGGTGACAATAGATTTTTCTGTTTAAGCCGAGAACCTAGCAGTTGGGCAGCATCTTTTGGGAGTCCTAAATCCCGGACTAAATCATTCAATTCAGCTTGAGAGAAAAGTTCAGGTTTCGGATCTGGTTCAGTTTCAAACTCGGAAGTACTGGACTCATCAGGAAAAGCCATCTGACGAGTCTCATCATGATCAGAACCGTCCACACAAATATGATCCAAAGATTTTGGTGGTTCAGGCACAGGTACTTCGTTGCTATGAGGCATAGGCCTAATTGCTGAGGGAAGGTTGGGGTAACTTATTACGTTCTTATTTTTTAAGTTGTATCCCTTCACAATGCAAGAGCAAAAATAGCAGTCACTGCTGTGGTCTCTTTGTTCACGCCACATCATAGGTATTCCGAAACGAAATGCTTGTTTTTTACCTTTCATCCATAAGCGTAGATCTTCCTCACATGTCTTGCACACTTTGTGAGGAGCCCACGGTTTGTCTTGATCGCCTAACTTCAAACCGAAATAGGCGAAATATACTTTTTTAATAAATGCAGAAATGTTCCTCTGCCGCTTTTTCACGGTATATTCCCCACAAATAAAACAAAAACTGTCCAGAGAGTTGACGCAACCTCTGGCTCTGTGAGCCATCACAAATACACAGCACTGCAAACTACAACTGTAGTGAACCACTTCGGAATAAAGCTGGATTACGACTGAGCAAACAAAAGGTAATAATGAATTTGCAAGAAACTGAAATTTGACAGGAACGTTCATGTCGCAACCACCGTGTTTGAGCGAGCGAGCGAACGAGGTGAGGCGAACAGGAAAGAACATGCGCCAGCGCGAGTACTGGATTTAGCCCCCCGCCTCCCAATTGTCCTGTTAATGTATAAAATGAATACAAAACACTCTAAAATATCATGAGGGAGTGTTTCTAGTTAGTTAACCATTACAACCTCTATTTTGGGCCAAGAAAATAAACTGCAGTCGGCTAAAAAGAAATTATGTGAACATTCCTTATATGGGTAAGAAATCTAATTTTGCAAGAAAACGTGACGTGATGGAACATTTTGGCTATTTTTCCTGGATTCAGCACCCCAAAATCTATAGGAATCAGTTGCAAAACTGGAGGCAGTTTTTTGGTAGTGTACCTGTGTAATTTCTCCAGTTCTCTTTATAACTGCTATTAGTGCAGGCCAAGTCAACTAGTGTTCTTTAAGTAGACAACACCAAATATCTAGGTGGAGAGTAATTTTATAAAAGCCTATGTGGGGAGGCTATTGCCTATTTTATAAAGCTATATAGGTGTGCCTACTAAACACTAGCAGAGATATTGTAAAACCACTGCTATAATTAACTCATGTACATTTACACCAGCTCTAGAGCAAGATACATACATGTGTGCAGTTTGTAAAGAGCATGAGTATATTGCAACAACATCCAAGTCCTGCCCAAAACCGACCCGCAGAAACACCTTACACCCATGTCGTATACATGTTCTTGTGAGGTACTCGTGTTTCCTAGTCAAAACGTAAAAAGACTAGGGGATATGCAATGAAGCTACAATGTAGCACATTTAAAACTAATCAGAGGAAATAATTCTTCACTCAGCACGTAATCAACCTCTGGAATTCTCTGCTGGAGGATGTAATAAAAGTTATTAGTGTAGCTGGGGCTAAAACCAGTTTGGACAAGTGCCTGGAGGAAGTCCATAAACCATTATTAAACTGAACTGGGGAAATCCACTACGTAACCCCGGGATAAGCAGCATGGAATCTGTTTACCGTTTGGGAACCTGGCATGTACTTGTGACCTGGATTAGCAACTGCTGGAAACAGGATAGTGAGCTTAATGGGCCTTTGGTCTGACCAAGTATGGCATATCTTAAGTTCTTAAGAGGCATTTTACTGGCATATATGTACAAAAAAGTATTTTTAAAATTACCCCTTTAAATGATAGCCCTGCTCCCAGCACATCTCTGATTCTGCCTTTTCTTAACCAGTTATATTTTGGCCTGACACCGAGTAGTCTGTTTAAAAGTTAATTGATCAGTGGCCCTGAAATTTCAAAATGATGATTTATCAGGTTAATCCTGAAGTTAACTGATTAAATAAATCATTGAAAAAGAAGCGTTCTTGAGTCATGGGATGAATAAAAAAACTTTCCTCACAGGTAAAGAATGTATGCGATGGAACAGTATCAGCACTGGTAGTGGCCCTGATATTTCGAACGGAGTGGTCGTTCAGTGAGAGCAGAAGGAACTAATACATTTCTGAGGTTCGCATTCCTTTTGTTGGCTACAATTAGTTCAAATTCAGAGAAGCACGGTAAGGTTTGAATAATGTGCCATTCTTTTCTAAGTATGTTGGTAATGTCTCTGGAATGGTTAGAGAAGGTGAGTGGGCACACCATCCCTGTCTTGCTGCATTTTTTAGGATATCTTTAGAGGGAGCCGGAGAGGCCCCGGCTCACCTCTACAGCTGCCGAAGTGAAGCGCGCCTTTTCCTTTCACTTCAGCAGCTGTACTGACGTTTAGAACGCTGCCATGCTGAGGTCAAAGGGAACTTCCTGTTTCCCGCGCTCAGCGTGAAAGCATTCTAAACGTCAGTACAGCTTCCGCACTTCACTTTGGCAGCTGTGGAGGTGAGTGGGGGCCTCTCCGGCTCCCTCTAAAGCCGCCCTACCTGCCACCGGTGTTCAGGATGTTATTTGCATGGGACACCCTGAAACACGGGGCCCTGTGCAAACAACATTCTTGCTCAATGGACGGGCCAGCCCTGGGTTCCAGAGATCCTAAGAAGTGCTGAAACTCCCAGAGCCTGGTTCTGAAGTGAGGGTGTGCAGATCAAAATTTTTCATTTTGTTTAGTTTCCTATGTCTGTGGAATTTTTCATTTTCTTTTGTTTTATTATATTTTGATTTCATTACTTCCCATCTCTCGTTAACAGTGCACACTATCACTTAATACTGGGCACTATGGAGGAATAATACACTCTATGTGCACACACTATAGCATAGTAGGATGCACTGTGGCTCAATAGTGCACACTATTTACCTATAGCACATATTATTGTTCAATAGTGCTAATTATTAAGCAACAGTGCATACTATCAACAACAGACTGGAAGTGATGAAATTTCAGGGGGGTTTTCTTCCATTTTCATTTGAAAACAATACAAAATGATTTGTTTCAAACAAATGCACATCTTTACTCAGTATTGATGCAATTTTCTCAAAAGAGTGCCCTGACACTATGGGCCCGATTCTGGGATGCGGGTTGTGAGGCTGCACGTCACGGCGGGACGTGCACACACACAAGGCATTCAGGGCCAATTCCCCCTCCAGCTCTCCCCATAAGTCCTGAGCAGCAGGATGTGAAGAGCTAGTGAGGGGCAAGAGGGGGTGGGATCTGGGAGGTTTTATCCTCTGAAGAAGGCAATTTGCCAAAACGCATAGGGCTTTTAAAAATAAAGCATCTATGACCATTCCACAGATCTCGCTGTCTTGTGTGTGTTTCCTGCTTCTTGTGAATGTGCTTGCTCTGCTTGTGCCTTTAAGCCTGGCAGGACATACAGAGCCGATTCAGGTCACGGCCCTGTATGACCTGCCGGATCAAAGCCTGGCGATCGGGGCCGGAGCTGGGTGGGGAGGGGATCCCCGCCGCCCGATCCAGGCCCTGGCAGGCCAGTCATTGATCAGGCAGTGGGGATGAGGGGGGGGGGGGGCGTAAGCTGTGGAAGTTGGAGGCACCTGCAGGGAGGACATCCCCGCAGGCAGCAGGGGCATGCCGGGCTGCCCTCAGGCCCGATTCTGGTTACCACAGAAACATTTTGTTCCTGTGGTCCAGAATCAGGTCCTAACAGGCCCATCTTGCTCGGGGTCATCCAGACAGCCCGGACATGCCCCTTCATAAATCGGGCTCCATGCGAACAAAAGGACAAAAATGGTTGGTGAGTCTCAGACTGAATAATATGGTACAACCTCGTCAGCTGGACTCTGGGGCAACAAGTAATAGTATATGTCTGAAAGATAAAATGAAGCTGGCCATAAAGGGCACCCCTGCAGCCCAGTGACACCAAACTGAAACTATATTCAGGGGAGCTCGGCCGAGGATCAACTCAAGTCCAAAGAGACTCGAGGATCGGCTCGGCCTCCGTGGTCAACTTGGACGTCGAGGTCCCGGTGGTCGGGGCAGATGGACTTGTGAGACCGGCCATCAGTGCCCGCTGCTGCTCCATGAAGGCAGACATGCTGCGCTCCAGGGCCGCCATAATGAGACCGAGCTCAGAAGGCTCTGCAGCCTCCGGGCCAGGTCCCGACACAGTCGGGCCTGGTGCCGGTTCTCCCAGAGCAGAGTCAACGAGGACAACAGCAGTTACCTTCCTCAGCATCTCCAGCTCCGTGCGAGGTACCTTTGCAGGCCGCTCCAACTCTGAGGACCCGGGGCGGCAGTCAGGACTCCGTGACCTGGCCCATGAGAATCCAGGCTGATCAGAGGCATCCAACAATGCCACCCTCACAGGTTTCTTCTTCCTCCAGGGTTCCCGCGAGGGAGACCCCCGCTCAGAAGACCCCCAACGATGCTCAGAGTCAGATAGCTCCTGAGGCGTCGAGGCTTCTTTAGAGGTCCGGACCTGGGTGGATGTGGACTCGGAGAAAATCCTTTCATGTTGCTGCTGCCTACTTCTAAGTGCCTTGGAGGACATCTTGCCACATAGGTCACAGACCTTCGGGTCATGGTCAGGCCCGAGACAGCGGAGACAGCAGTCGTGTTTCGGTGAGTGACATTAACTTTTTACACCGATCACACTTTTTAAACCCGCTAGCAGCCATGGGGGGAAAATGGGCCCCTGCAAGGTCAAACAAGCAGGCTGCCAGTGAAAAAGAAAAAAGCGTGAATGCTAGTCACTAAGAACAAAAACCGAAAAAGAGTGACCGGACTCGATACCGGTGTACCAAACCGAGGCGGGAAGGGGAACCGGCATCGAAATGGGCCAAAGAAGAGAATCTTCAGTAATTTTGATGCATTTTTTCCATGAGGGAAGTTGGACTACATCCGTTGGGCTCCACAGAAAAAGGGAGACTGAGCAAGATGGCCCCCTTGGGCGGGAAGGGGACCGTGCATGCATGATGCAATCCCAAAGGCTTTCTTTGAAAGCTGGGGAATTGCTACGCATGAGGGCTCCATCGGCGCTGACATCACCCATATGTGAGGACTGACTTCCTGCTTGTTCCTGGAGAATTACTGATACCGCCGACTTCAGAAAGTTCCTAAAAACCCATCTATTTAAAGGACATTTTGACATCACAGGAGTCACATAATTTCACTGACAACTCAACTCGCCTGCAAAAGGACAATACGACATTTAAACAATCAATACCCTATAAATAGTTCCAAAATGTATCATCTGTAAAAAGTTACAAATGCTGTAAAAAGTTATGAATGTTGTAAGATGTCATTGTTATTTGTTCTGTTGTCTGTTACTAATGAACCGTTCTGTGTAAACAAAGTTACATTCTATGTAAACCGCTTTGAGAATCTGAAAAGTGGTATATAAAAAAATGTTAAATAAATTATCTCAATGTCTGAGACATAATTCCAGCAAAAACTGACCACAAACTGATAGCAATCTTCAAAAAGCTGCTATTGTGTATACCCAAGCAACTTCAGAGCATGTTGCTAACCTTACATTAAAACCTCAATGCTGTGTATAAGCCACTCCCTGACACACTCAGCAGAGCTATTGCAGATAACCATCTGCTATCCAGTGCTAGAACTGAACTCCTCAAGATTTGTTGGATGCAACAAGAACAAAGTGACACTGTACAAATCCGCAGTCAGATTTTCTGAATATCACAGACATCCACTGCATAACCACTTTGAACTTCCAAGAAAGGCATGAGATAAATCTAAATCAGCAAATTTGATCACATCACTAACCCTTGTCCAGATCATTTATAAATACAGTATATTAAAGAGCACCTACCCCAGTTCAGATCCCTGGTATATTCCACTGTTTACCTTTTTGATTGAGAAAATTACTATCTCCTTGATGATTTCTTCCATATATCTTTCAATCTGCCTCAGTTCCTCCAAGTCTGCCACTGCAACTTCTAGAGATCAGGCTCATTCTCTGACAGGCAGGAGCTCTTTGTATTAAGTGCACACATATAACCTCTTACTAGCTGGTAGATAATCATATGTATGCTAGTTTGTGCAGAAGCCTCACTGTTGAACTGTTTGTGTGCATCTTCACATTATTGGTTTGTTAGGGTTCCTTTTACTAAAGCGCAGTGTTTGCACTTATCACCTTAACTGTGGTAAATCCTGAGCAGTAGTACTGAAAGACTACTGCCAGGGGTGAAAACTACCATTTTGAAAGCATTGGCAGTCAGGGCATAAGCACTACTATTCATGCCTCTGCCCCACTAGATACCAGGATATCTCTGGATAACTTTATAAGAAAGTCGAAGGTAGGGGAGCGTAGACTGATGAAAGGGAAGTCTGTGCTGATCAGACAGAGAATCTGCTTGGGGGGGGGGGTCCTTTTCAGCCAATCTCCTTTTCAGGGGAGGGAAGGTCTGGATGGGGAAGAGTCTTTTGTGACTACTTGTGTGCTGTGCAGGAAGAGGATGCTGAAGTGCAAAGTGTGTGTGGGGGGGGGGGGGGAGGGGATGATGAACTGTCAGGTCAGGGGGATGCTTCTGCATCAGGGGAGAGATCAGACCGGGGGGGGGGGGTGTGTTATTTTGCCTTTTGAGAGTAGATTGGATCTGGGGAAGTATTTAAAGGGGGGTGATATGATCAGAGGGGGATGGATTTGAAAGGGCCTGGCAACTCCTGCACTACTGGACTGTCAGTAGCATGACTGCACTTAACACCAGTTCTGAGGAGGAACTAGGTACAGCCACATATCAGTAGTTATGACAGCTAGCCCATAGTGCTATTCCATGCATTGTCAGATATCATGCCCACTTTCCACCCCAACATCACCCTGATCCTGCCCCAATGTGCTGGAAGCAATTCATGTGGGAATTTTACCATGCATTGCAGCAGTTACTGTCAACTGTCAGGGCATGCTAAAGCCAATGGAAACCATTACCCCACTTCAATAAAAGAGTGCCTTAGTTATTAAAAGTTGCTGAGAACGTAAGAATGCTTGAAGGCACCTTTTAGATATTACATGGAGAGAAAAATTAATGGACCCAATTTTTGAAGCGCTAGGCACGTGCTGGATGCAGAACAGATGGTCCTACCCATGGAAGGACACCTTAACCATGCAGATTTTCAACAGAACGGCTTGTTTCAAAAAGCCGTCCTAACTGGCCAATGCTAACCGTGGACCTGCAGGAGTGTAATGGG
This sequence comes from Ichthyophis bannanicus, assembly GCA_033557465.1. Classification (NCBI taxonomy): domain Eukaryota; kingdom Metazoa; phylum Chordata; class Amphibia; order Gymnophiona; family Ichthyophiidae; genus Ichthyophis; species Ichthyophis bannanicus. Next base: position 144,116,794 of record CM066041.1, read on the forward strand.
GAGTTGTTCCATAACAATCACGTAATGCTGATCTTTGAATGCACTGTGCAGCACCAGTAGACTTCACAAACTGTGTAAGCCTATGCAATGGTCGGCAGTGCCTAGGACAGCAGAAAACTAGCGGACAACCCATGTAGTGTCATAAGCATGTATAATATGGAGAGAAGAGAGCGCGGAAAAGTCATTTGCCAATTTGTGCAGAGGACAAACCATGCAGGACCACCAGAGATGCCATGTGGGCACTGTACAGGCTCCTCCAGAGATGGAGACATGCCCGGCATACACAGGCACAGAGGAGGATGCAACGAGTAGTAGGGATACAGCAGCAGCCAGTGGCCCTGCAACCCAGGTGCAGGTACTTGGCCCCCTGTGTGCACAGGTCCAGGGTGAGCTACCTGCAATTGACAGAGGAGGAGATCTACCAGTGGTTCAGGCTGGACGGCACCACAATCACAAAGTTGTGCACCATACTCACTGGGGACCTGGCAACATCCAATACCAGATGCCAGGCACTGCCAGTGGCAGTGAAGGTCACCACTGCCCTAGGATACCTTGCGACAGGCAGCTTCCAACACATTAATGGGGCAACCGTTGGCATTACACAGTCAATAGCAAGCCACTGCATAAGTGCTCTCACCAGACCTCTGCTGCAGCACATGCGGCACCTCATTGCCTTCCCCAGGACACCGCAGGAGCGTCAGGACATCATGCAGTCATTCTACGACATTGCTGGATTTCCCTATGTGCTTGGCAGTATTGACTGCATGCATATTGCACTGAGGGTACCCAAGCAGGACCAGAGGGCCTACTGGAACAGACACAACTACACCTCAATGAATATGCAGGTGGAGGTGGATGCTATTATGACCATCACTGACGTGTGCACGATACCTAGAGTCCTGTCACAGTGCAGCTGGTGGACAACTCGGCAATGCCTGGTTGCTAGGTGAGAGTCCAAAAAACACAAGCAGAGTGAGCACTCTCATAAGAAGCAGGAACCACACACCAAGGAGTGAGATGTGTGGATTGATCACAGATGCTTTATTTAAAAACCCCTACGCGTTTCAGCAAATTGCCTTCTTCAGAGGGTAAAACCTCAAAACAAAACAAATAAACCTAAATCACATAAAAACAATCATAAAAGCAAACATATAAATCTGTAACTAAATTATTAAAAATAAATAGTTAAAAGACTAAAACAAAATGACAAAAGTAAAAGTAAGGCTGAGTGTAGGGACATTCCAATGTACCCCTATAGTGATGGAAAGAATAGATGCCTAAATACTGTCATAGAGCAGGAGCTAATAAAAGTGAGGATATAGGAAAAGAAGCTGTCTGTCACAAAACAAATGAGGTGCAGAGAATGCAATTGTCTAGCAAAACAGCTAGAGGGAGCAGGCGTGCACTTTCAGAGGCTGAGTGGACACACCTAGCTAATCAGCAGCACCTGAGAACTAGCCCGGGAAGCTCAAAGGCAGAAGACCTTTATAAGCAAGTGGCTGGAGACAGAGAGCAGAGCAGCACCAGAAGGCAGAGTAGCACCGCTGAGCAGAGCACTGCTGAGAAACAGAGCAGTGGAACCAGGACTAGTGGCACGGCTGCAGGAACTGGAAGAGAACCAGAAGGTTCCAGGGAGAAAGACAGACGGAGGAGAGTCAGTCCTGTGGAAGTCGTGGTATACAGAAACTCCAGAGGTAAAAAGCTAAGAAGCAGGAAGCCAGGCTTGGAGAGAGGCCTACGCTCGCCAGAAAGCCCGGAGACCAGATTGAAAGGTACCAGAAGCTTTCAAGAGAAAGATTAACAGAGAGACTGGGTCCTAAGGGAAATACCTGAGGAGGACACTTCCAGCTATGCCTATTCCAGGAAAGCAAGGTATGATTATTCTTTATTCATGAAGAAAGGCTCAGCTGCTAGAAGCCCTTATAAAACAGAAGCCCAGTTCAAAGGAAGAGAAAGCAGGCCAGAGTTTCACCAGCCAAGATATAGAGGCTATAAAACAGGCCGTGCTCATTTAAGAACCTTAAAACACTTGTATGGAAAACAAGGGAACAGAAATAGGGACTGGCCAGTGATAACAGCCAGAAAAGGCCCCAGCTCAGAAGAAGATAATAGTGATTTAGAACCAATGCAAGTGGAGCTTATAGACCCTATTCCCTCATCTCAGGAGGAATTGATGGATTGTTCCATGTGTGTTCGGGGTAGTTTGGAATCACTGCAGGAACTGTGAGCCTTACAGATATTACCTTAAGAAGTTTTCATATTTGTGCTGAATGAAAGAAGAATGTTCAGAATGTAATTTACTCCAATGTTGAAAGAATCCTTGGTTAACTTCCTTTCCACAACTGTGAAGATTATAACAGTTTACTTTGTACCTTGACTTTGGTTTATGCCTGAAAAGAAGGACTTTCTTTAATTTTTGTAGCCCAATGAATCTTGTTGTGCATAGGGAAATAAAAGCCTTATTTTCCCTCCATTTTGGCTTACATGACTTATTTGCTCCAGGAGCAGGACTACATAGACCAGGCTGCACCTGGCCTTAAAGAACCCTCCTCTCCTAAAATTAACTATATGCCCAACCTCCCCGTTCAGCCACTGGCCACCAGGGGGAGGTTGGCGACAATACCCAACATGTGTTATGTGGAGGAGAGAGATAAGGACGACACTGTTGCATAAAAACACAAATGGGAAGGTTACAGACTTACAAAAGCACTGTGTTTATAACTTGGAAAACATAAAAGTATCTATAAAGAATCACAAACCAAATTCTGAGAAAAAGATAAATTCTCAGTGCAAACAACCTATAGGGCTCTACCTGACTTACCCATGTAAAAACACGGTCTCAAATTTGGTTGTCTTTTTTTGATGAAAACACATAATATTGACATAAGCAAAGCCCTAATAAAGGCTAAATACTGAGGGGAGCAGATTTAATATTTTTAAACCTGTCTCAATAAACGGCCCTAAACGTGCCAGTAAACCGTATATGAACATGCCAAAGGAGTGCCAATAAGAATTATCAAAAAAGCCTGATTGTAATGCCATGCTTGTCTCTCCCCCTTGCACCACGAGAGAAGCAAGTCAATACACTTAAGGTCCTTATGTCTAATCGGCACTGTCTGCCGTATCAAACATTTCATATCTCTAAACTGAACAAGCAATGCAATGGAATAATCACTATGAGAATAATGAATGGCATCAGACTCAAATTCTTCCACATCGCCGTGGTGCTATATCATGTAACTAATACCCCAGAAACCATATACCCCTCCCAGCAAATATGCCATACTTGTGTGCATCTCACATTGCCTCCACAGGTGACCGTAGATATTCTCTCAGGACCTGACTGCTGACACCACTGCGGCACCTAAGAAACCCACAGGTGGAGCGATACAATGTGGCCCACCACAGAGGACACATGACCATTGCAGAATTTGGCTGCCTACACAGTGTTTTAATAAGGGTATGTGTTGGTAGGTGCCATACAAACATTAACAATTGGAACACAGAAACACTCTCCCTACAGGCAGATCAACTCTATAAACTGTTTCACATTGGGCATTATCCCAGCATGGACATCCGTCTCCAATGTTAGGGGGGACAGAGTTTGCTTTTGGGGTTGCCACTGGGAGATGGCCACAGGTATAACTGTGGGTCACACACCCGGGGGCCCACTGTGGGGAGTGGCTGGGGGTGTGCTGTGAACATGCCATGGTAATGCTGGTGGCGCATCACCTCAGCCATACCCTGCACAGCAGCTGTCAGCTGCCTGATGGCATGGCCATGTTCGCCCAGGGTCCACATAACAGTGCCCATCGCCACACACAGGAGACCGACACATTTTCAACCACATCCAAGCCATTTGGCTGTGGTCTGGGTGGTGGCATCTGCATGGGCCCTGTGCATGGAGATGTGTGGGGGGCCCACACCCGGCCTGACACTGTGGCCATGCACATGGGGCAGGTGACAGGGGCCCCCAGTGCCCTGTGGTGGCGTGCAACCACCCTCAGGCACAGGATCCCCCTCCCCACCCTCCGTGCCCCACCCACCCTCCCCATCCTGGCCACTCCCCTCACTATCCCTGCCACCCTCCTTGCCCTCCCACTCTACCTCCCTAGCACCCTCCACCATCCCCTCCTCCCACCCCTCCCCATCCTCCATGTCATCAAGGTATTAATGGAACAGCTCTCGAGTGGTGCAGATCCTACCTGTCTAGCAGATGGCAATATGTCCGTGCAAACGGGTCCACATCCGAACCATTCCTACAAAGCCAAGGAGTTCCTCAAGGATCCTCCCTATCATCACTTATGTTTAACATCTATATACAACCTATCTGTAACATCATCAGATCGTTCAAGGTGAACTGCATGATTTACGCAGACGATGTCTTACTCTACCTGCCAATATCCCTGGACTGCCCAGACCTTACCCCCCTGACCAAGTGTTTCAATGCAATATCCGAATGGCTCCTATCTCAGAATCTGCGCATCCAACACAAGAAAACGGAGGTCCTGTTCATCTCCAGAAATCCCGAATTTACTCCACCCGACCACCTGGAAGTGGACAACGCCGAATTGCAAGTAAAATCAGTTATACGTTATCTTGGAGTCACATTGGATCAGAACCTCAACATGAAGCAACACATAGCCAACACTGTAAGAGCGATCTACTTCAAGATTAGATCCCTTAGACACCTACGCCCTTTACTCGAACCAGGCGACTTCCGCACCATCTATCAAGCCCTCATCATTCCTCATTTCGATTACTCAAACGCCATCCTGCAAGGACTCCCTCAGGCCACCTTACGTCCCCTGCAATTAGCCATGAACAGTGCAGCGCGGGTTCTCCTCGGAACGCCAAGAAGAGATCATATCACACCCCTCCTAAAGCAGCTTCACTGGCTCCCCATTCAAGCCAGGATTAGTTTCAAAACCCTAGTGATTACATTCAAAGCGATCAAGGGGCTCTCCTCCTCTTCACTATGTGACCTCATCCAACCACCCACACCCAACAGACTAAGAAGAACCACTGTAGACAACAGGCTAGCCATACCGAGAGACATGACAAAATGCTCCAAAGCAACATCAAACAGAGCCTTTAGACTAAGCGCCCCAAGTCTCTGGAACTCCCTACCACCACACATCAGAGCTATTCCCAACCTAAGCCAATTCAGGAAGGCCCTGAAACACTTCCTCTTTATCAAACACCTTACTGACTGCCCCGAACCCCAACCACCAAACATGATCAATACCCGATAACCCCATCTGACAAATATATAGTTACCCGTTTCCATGCCCTGCATATGTATATAGTTTACCCTGTTCTCCAAGTTACTTGTTCCTGTTTCAATGTAAGGACCTGACTTTGCCTATTGTCGGATACCATTTTGTTGTATGTAAACCGCGCTGATCGCAAATAGTGTGGTATATAAGAAATGTAAATAAATAAAAAATAAATCCTCCCCCACATCCATGGCGCCCTCCGCCACTGAAGGAATGTCCTCCATCTGTCTCCAGCTCCTCCACCCTGGCAGCCACACCAGCCTCTGTGGCTGTGCTACATCCTAGCTGCCCAGTGGGGTCATCAACAGTGGGTAGTGGTGCACTCCCTGCCTCATCTGTTCCAGGCTGGGTTGGTTTGCTCTCTGGCAGGTCTGTGGGAGAGCAAAGGTGTCAGAGGGTAGTGCCTGACAGTGCAATGTGGGCCTGGGGGGGGCCACCAGCCCCACCATGGAGCAGGCAGGGGGACCCCCTGTCATGAACTGTCTCCCACACCCCTCCATCTCACCAGGAAGGGCAGACAGACTGGCCCTGAGTAAACAGATCCATGGTGGGGGGACACATATCCCTATCACGGTGCCACACAGGCCATGGAGCAACCCCTACTCACCCTCCTGTGTACCTGGGGTAGAGCTGTCAAAGCCAGCGACCCTGGAGATGGAGATCTCATCCAGGAACTGAGAACCTGCTCCTCCAGGGCACTGAGTCTGTGCTGGTGCTCAAGTAGCAGCCTGCTGTTGTTGGTCCGCTTCTCCTTTGCAGCCTGCCATACCACTTGCCACTTCTTCTTAATATCTTCCATGTCCCTGTTGTGGTGGTGGATGGCATTCACTTTCCTGACAATGTCCTGCTGTGCCAGCAGCTGTGAGCCGGCATCCTCTGCCGCAAAGGGAAGCGTGACACTAAATGATGAGTCCCAGGGCCATGGAGGTCTCTGCGGGAGTAAAGTTTGCCTTACATGTTCACTTTGGGCCTTTAGGCACTCTGTCTGCCATTGTGATGCTCAGGAACCATGGCGGTGTTAGGTCCTTTTTCACATACACAGATATGATGCAGAGTCACGTCATGCTCCATCTAACCCCATATCTGGTACCCACATAACATTTTTTGTGCTGATGCTTTGAAAACTGGCATAACAGCATGCCACTGTACACCACCATAGCAGTATACCTGGTTGACAAGGGATATATGTGCATGGACGTCCAGACCACATTACCTGGGTAGGACCAATAGCAGCTTTAGTGCCAGTACCCGTGCATGACCCTGTGGGTCATGGGCAGAGGAGGGGTGTCCTGTCAGTTGCATTGCTCTACAAGGGCATGGTGCTGTGACAAGATACCTGTGCAGATCGACATCCTATCGCTGGTTGTGCATGGGTGTGGCACCGTGACTCCTCCAGCAGCCTCGCGCCATTCATCATGCATGGCTACCGAGATAGGGAGCCGTACCCATGCATAGCTATGCAACTGACAGGGCACCCCTCCTATACCCATGACCCGCAGTCTACTACCTACAGTCCCCATCACAACCATGGTGGACACACAGCCCTGTCCCTGTCAAGAACGATGACACAGTGGGATCGCAAACCAGAGGCACTTTATTGCAACCCACGTTAACATGCAACATGGGTAACATCTGTAGCCTACTACAATACAGATCCTATCATGAAATGCCACCTGTGGCGATCCACAGTTACCATCTATACATACTGTGGCTCCCATCCTGTAGGACCTGCGTGCTCCTATGGCCCAGGGCAACCAGTCCACAGGTTGGTGGCCCACAGCTGTCCATGTCCTGCCATGGGGTGGTCCTATGGCTGCAGGTTGCCCTGGCAGTGTTCTCCGACCACAGCTGTCAGGGTGTCCAGGCACCTGCAGATAGCCTGTGCTGCTGCTTGGATGTCCTCCCTGAGGAGGTGCACCTCTTCCATGAGAGTGACCAGTGCTCCCTCACCTGGTGCCTGTGAGGGCAGTGGTGTGGTGCTGCATGGTGTGGGAAGTCCATGCCAGGGCCATGCAGTGGTGGCTCATGGATGGGGCATGGGACACACGGGTCTGAAGGGCCCTGTGCACCAGCTGTGCCAGCCCATGTGGTGGGGGCATGGCACTGTGGTATGGCCATAGGCTGGCATGGCTGGGGGTGCAGGGAACAGCAGGAGGTTGCAGCTCCTCCACTGGCTCCACCTTCAGGTGCATGATGGCTGACCATAGCTCTGCACCCCCATCCGTGGGTTACCTGGTGGGTGCTGACTGCATTCTCCCTGCTACCCCTTAAGATACTTCCACCTCTTCAGACCCCCATGACTGATCCAGACCCTTTGACTCCTCCTCCTCCCCTGACTCCACTGACTGATTCAGACCCTCTAATTCCTCCTCCCCTTCTGACTCCCCTGACCAAAGCAGACCCTCTGACTCCAACCAATCCAGCCCCTCCAGCCCCTCCATGGTCTCCACAGCAGACACCACCACAGCCCCCTCCACACACTTGAGGCCCCGCCTTCTGTGCTTCCATTGCCACCTGCTCTTGCTCCCATGACCCCTCAGCACACTCCAGCCCCACATCCCCCTGGCCTCCTGCACCATCCCCTGTGGACCCACCCACTGCCACCCCTGCCTTCAGCATTGCCTTGGGCTCCTCAGTGGCCTCCCCGTCTGTGTGGCTGTCCTCTTACTCTTGTGCCACTGGACTCCTCTTCTGCATCACTGCTGGATGAGCTGCCAGGGGATGCATGTTGGGCCAGCTGCTCCACTGCAGGCCAGCTGGTGTGCATGCATCTGGGTGTTCTGGTGGTGCTCGCAATGGACCGGTGGTGTCTGGACCCTGCCCGGAACTGGCTGTGGGGGGAGATGAAGGGGGCTTACATGTGTGCTTCACATGGGACATGGGGTGGTACTGGCACTGTATCGGGGGCACACCACATGCACTCCACACCACGCCCAACATGCAGGCAATGGGGGCATGCTGGCTGCTGGTGCCCACTGCACACTCCCCCCATGCCCCCTGCAGCCAGAAAGGTTGTCCTGCACACATGTCCAGCTGTGGCAGGTGGGCTCCATCTCTGACCAGCGGACCCCCCCACAGGGGGCTGCATGGGCAGGTATGTGATGTGCATCTGGAGCCACTGCTGGTTGCGTGTGACCCTGTAATGCTATTCCATGCCATGCCACGGTCCAGTTTGCATGCATCTGGGTGTTCTTGGGGCCTGCAGGTGCGCAACCATACATTGCAGCACTGGGTGCAGCCAGACCACACCCATCTCTTTCCTATCATACACTGTGGGTGATCTCTCACTGGTTGGTCTGTCTACGCTATACATGTGGCCATGGCTGCCACTCCCTGTGACTGATGGTTTCTGCTGTGTGCCTCACTGACCTGCTTCAGCTGCCAGCTGTGCTTGGATGCGCTGCAGTTGATTGGGCTGCTGGTGGCACATCTTTCTATAGCGACACTTGATGGCCTCCAGGGTGCACCACACATTGTAGTCACTGTGAACAAGAGGTGGGGGGTCCACATGGGGTCAGCTGTACATTACCAGCTCAGCTATTGCGCATTCCTATATCCTGCTGATGCCTGGTGGGCTGCCCATCCAAGTGGCAGGGGCATTTCCATGTGTATCCTGTGTAGTGTGCATGTGCTGGTACACCGCCAGCATCTGGCCCCAGAGTCACCCCCACCACCACCATCCAGGCCCATGCCACCTGCCCTGTTTCACTGCCTTTATCAGCATCTATGCCCTGCATCCACCTTTGTCACTCCTCTGGATCCCATCTCCCACATATTTCTCTCTCCCCTTCCCTTGCTCTCATCTGTTGCATACTATCTGGCCTTGGTACCATGGTACATGGAGAGGGACAGTGCTTGGCTCAGGTTGTGTTCAGGTGTCATAGCACTAACCATCTGCTACTATACAGCCCACACCACTGCATGGCTGGTCTGCTTTGTGCTGGGCATTGCACATCTGTCTTGTCCTGTGACATCACATTGTCTACTGTCACCACCAGGTGGGCAGACTGCCACCTGGCTAGCAAGTCTCCGTCTGATGGCAATTAAGTAGTTGTGCAACACGAGTGGTTGAAGGTAAAAAGGATTTATTTCCCCTCCCGGGGTCGGATTATTCAAATAAACATAACACAATGCTCAAAATAAATAAGCCTTGCTTTCTGGCAAAACATAAAGGAAAGTAGACAGCTTCTTCTTGCTTCTCAAAGTAAATGGTCAAAGTTAAACATTCAAATGCAGCACATAGTTCCACTATGAGCAAAACAGCATTCTTCAGTTGTAGTGTTTGCCTTACACACTACACAGCCTTGACTAACACAGAGACGTCACTTTATCAGATAAAATCAATGTGCAGTCCATTGGGTCACCATTAAATGAACATTCACTGAGTGTGTCAATGATCATAGGCTCCTGTATGCATTCAGAATTATCTGACTTCTCTTTATCAGAATACCTCTGCAAGTTCCCCTGTAATGTGCCGTCACAGTGTCTCTCTGTGCAACTCCCTCTAGGGTTGGAATACCAGCTACCGTATTCCTCAGTGTCTGGGAGAGAGGGAAGCCACCATTCAGGGTTTCTATAGTCCCACTTCTTGTATGAGGTTCTCCCCCTGGAAAGCTTACTGGCTCTATCTTCAGGCTTTAATACTTCTCCCCTCCTAACACCAGGTTTCAGCCTGCGGGGTTTTCTTTGAGGCTTAGGATTTTCTAGGATATCCTCCTCAGACATACACACATCTTTGGGGAAATACCTTTCTCTCTCTGGAGGTGTTAAATGCTCTCTCTTCAGCTCTGTGCTTAAATCCCTCGGCTGGGTGTTAAAGCCCTGCCCCCACCTAGGATTTTCTGCACGAGGCTTCTCAGCATTAACCCTGTAGGTATTTCTTTTATCTACAAACTTAAACTTCCCACCAGAATCATTCTTCAGGCTACAGCTCTCAGATACATACTGTTTGTCTTTAGGCTTCCAATCACTCCGGTTGGAACGTTGCCTCTGAGCTCCAAAGGGTTTGCAATCAGCAGAACATTCACACCTGTTCTCTGCCCTCACTAGCTGTTTCCTCCTGTAGGACTCTGGGTAGTTTCTGTGTTGAACTCTTCCTGGTTCTGACTCTGACTCACGTCCTGGGTCAAAGTCTGAAACTCCTCCTTCTTCCTCTAGGTCAGCTGCTTCAGCTAATTCTCCTCCTTCAGCCAGTTCTCCTAGTTCTCTCCGTTCTCCTAGTTCTAACTCTGTATTTCCTGCATAGCTATTATAGTGGCTATAAGCTCTTCCCCTTTCCAGGTGCAAGCTATTAGGAACTGGGGAATGTTTCTCAGCTGGGCGTGTTTTCAAACCTCGTGGCTGAGTTTGTTTTTGTCGTCCCTGACAACAGCTGCTCACATGGCCTGCCTGCCTGTCAGCTTCAGGACTAGAATTCAGTGAATCCTGTGTTTTTAAGGTAGAGAATGGAACTTCCTCATCACACTACACATGGTCATCTGTTCTGTCTGTGATGTGGTGTGGTGTCTGGTGGCACCCCCTGTGATGGTTGCACACCCTCATCAGTGCCTATCCATCCACCTGCCTTACTAAGTGGACACCTAGGGTGCCAGGCTGTGGTGGGTGATGGCGTAAATGGCAGCAGCACATGGTGAATGGCAGAAGCACATGGCGCCACCACTCCCAGTTGCCACAGTTTATGTTTAGGGGTGGCAATCAGGAGTGATCAGTCGAAATGCAGCAGCACACAGCCACCACATTTGTGGATACTGCCACTGACCCCCTCTACCCCCAGAGATGGAGTCACAGCAGCTGAGGGGGGACGTATGGAAGCTGCATCTGCCTCTGCTGGCAGGTACCCTTGGGGTGCTCCTGTCCAAATCACAGCCCCCCATGCGTAGGGCCATGCCTCCACTGTGGCTGCCATGTGGTGTTGCTGCCAACCTCCACCAGGGGGTCCAGCTGCATCTACACATGCTGTGCCTGGGCATGGCTACTGCTGTGGCCAGATGGGGCTGGCAAGGTTGTACTTTGTCTGATATGTCCCCTTGCTGGCACCTGCTCAGTTCCCATTGGTGCTGGCACCAGCATGTGCCTTGGCCCCACATCCCTGTCTGCATGTGCAAACATACATCTGTGCCTTTTCAGATGTGTCTGCCCTGGCTTGCTGCTCAGCCGCTCCCCCCTGTGCAGCCTGCCCATTCATGTATCCTCATCTGCACAGGCGGAGCTGGATCCCCCATCAAATGGCCATGGACAGCCTCAGGTTCGGCCTCTGGCCCCCCTTGAGTACAGCGCCCCCTCATACTGAAGCATGGATTGTGTAAGAGCCTCTGCCTCACCTAGGCTGAAATTTGCCATCCTCCTTGAAGCCATGGCACTGCTATCTATCAACCTAGCCACAGGGGTGCTTGAACAGGCAGCTCACAGGGCCTGCCTGACGGTGGTGGTGCCACTGCATGGGTATGCCGGAGGGCGCTACATGGGTTTATCCCCAGAACTAAATACAAAGCCATCCTCACCATCTTCAAGATCATACACCAACTATCCCCACCAATTCTCCAAACACTTATCCACAAAGACCCTGAAATGAGAATAAAAAGGAAAAACAATAAAAACCTACTAATAAAACCTAAGAACAAAACCAAGGCAAAACATTCAACCTGTCACCAAGCCTTCTCAATATATGCACCATCCCTCTGGAATGCACTACCAGAAAGAATAAAAGCCACCAATGACTTATGGGACTTTCGTAAAGCTCTAAAGACACACCTCTTTTCAGAGTATTATGGACCAGAAACAGAACCAATACATGAAACATAATCACTACAATAAATCTGACCCCGCTAACAAAGCTAAGAGTTACAACCCAGCTCAAACCCCACCACCTAATAACACCCCACAACCTGTAACAAGCAATCATGTAAATAAGATGTTAAACTTGTGGAGAAGGGGTTTAACGACCTTTTCTATGTAATGTACCTAGTTATTGTTTAAAGTCCCCTCTCCAAGTTTAATGACTTGTTCTATGTAATGTTCAGTGTTACTGTTCCATGTAAACCGCTTTGAATACAAGAAAAGTGGTATAGAAAAATTGTTAAATAAATAAATAAGTTCTATCCCTGCTCATCTGCCCAGCATTTGGGGCTCTTATGCGGGTATTGCAGTATAAAGTTTTGTTTTCCTCCTACATGCGTAATCCAAATTCAGCTCCCTGCACTTCCCTGTCTATGCTGTGCTACACGACTGCTGCTGAGGTAGGTTTGGGCCACATTTTCGTTGCTTACTCATTTAGGCGCTGCCTGACTCACGATTCCAGCACTTTTACTGAGCGGGTATCTTTAGCCAGGTAGGCCCTGCATCGGTGCCTTGTTTAATATCAGGCCCAATATGTCCAGATCAGGATGTAGCAAACTCCTATAATATTGAGCCTCTCATAAAATAGGCATAGGATCGAATGTTGAGGTCTTCCCATGTCCATCAGTAGCAGCAATTTTAAAAAGCTGCAAATAAGAAAAACAAATATGTAAATACCCTTCACGTGTGCATGGCAGCAGCTTTTTTAAATTGCTCCTCCCATTCTCCATGCATATCCTGATCCTCAAACACCTCTTCACCCTAATCATTTCCCTGACATCAATCCCATCCAATCATCCCTAACAGCCATCCAATCCACCCTACCTCCCCAATACATATGATTCCCTCACTGACCCCCTGATAGCTAATTCCCACAATACATCTGATCCCCCAAAGCATCCAATACCCCCCACAACCCCCCCACCCCCCGATCCTCCCTGAAAACAACAAATCCCCCAAAACCCCTCTTGGCATGACAGACTACCACTCCCAATCTCAATTTGTCTTACTGGGGTCCCTGGAGTCTAGCAGGAGCAGGTGTGATCCCAGTCATTCTTGCCCCAGGTTTTAAAATGTTACCTATGATCACTAGCAGTAATCTTGCAGTACAAATCCATAATTGTAATACTGCAAAATTACTGCTAGGGGTCACAAGCACCATTTTGAAACCCAGGGCTAGAAGAGCAGGAGCGACAAGGGATTGCTTCTGCTCTCACTAGGCATCAGGGATCCCAGTAAAACTTGAAGTGAGGATCAGGGGAGGGGGGATGGGAGGGGGATCTTCATGCCAGGGAGGTATGTTTGGAAAGACAGAATGCTTTGAGGGAGTGGAGGGACTGGATGTGCTAGGGGAAGATCTGCTGTCAGAGGAGATCAGGTAAGAAATCAGATGTCTTGGAAGGGGGTGGGAGGATTAGAACATAAGAGCATAAGAACAAAAATATGCCATACTGTATCAGACCATCAAGCCCCGTATCCTGTTTCTAACAATGGCCATTCCAGGTCTCAAGTATCTGTCAGGTTCCCAAAAGGTACAGAAAGGGGGGCACCCCACCTGCAGCAACTATAGGGCACAGGAAAAGCAGGACATGCCACATCGTGAGATGCAGCAGAGAGCTTTATTGAGTATCCATGAAGTCACCCTACATGTCTTTCAGCCAAAGCCTTCTTCAGGGGAAATTGACCTGCTAATTGTTGTTCCTTGAAGAACTCCAGTCCAGTCCCGAGCCTCTGAGTAGTGCATCTCCTCCAGCAGCTTTGGAGACTGAGTACGTCACATTCTTAGGAATAGCAGTACTAATACCACTGGCTCCTCCCACAAGCTCCTAGTAACAAAGCAAACTCAGAGGAGCAACAAATAAGTAAAAATATTTCCAACAAGGAAAAAAACTATTAACTAGATAATACAAGTCCCACTCTTACAGGAGGTACTTTTTTAACTTTCCAGAGAGGGAAGAGTAAGAAAAAAAGAGAGAAAGAAGCCTTCTAGAGGATTCCCTAATGACAACAGATCCCGCAAAGGTTTTCAATGTATAAACTACTAGAAAAGTATGTGAGACCAAATAGTAGCTCCATTAATAGCGGAGCAAAACTGAACAACAAAACTGCAGCATCTTGGAAAACCTCGGGTGGGATATGGGACTGGACTGGAGTTCCTCAAGGAACAACAATTAGCAGGTAAGTCTAATTTCACTTTCCTTATCGTCCCTCCAGTCCAGTCCCGAACCTCTGGGATATAACAGAGCAGTTACTTAATGGGAGGGACCCGCCAATCCGGCATGCAAAACCGCCAAACCAAAACGGGCTTCCCCAGCCACCTGGACATCCAGGCAATAGTGTCTGCTGAAAATATGTAATGAAGACCAAGTAGCCGCCCGACAGATTTCCAGTGGGGGAACTAAACTATACTCGGCCCAAGAAGCCACTTGGGCTCTAGTGGAATGAGCCCGGAGCCCTAGAGGTACTACACGGCCCCTGCAAAATATAAGCAGAAGTGATCGCTTCCCGAATTCACTTGGATATGGTGGCCTTAGCTGCCACTTCGACCTTGCGCGGACCACCAAAAAGGATAAACAAACGATCGGATTTGCGAAAACTTTCAGAATTCTTCAGAAAACACTGGAGGGCCCACTTGACGTCCAACCGATGCAGGTCACGCCCAAGTGTAGACCCATCCGAACCGTCCAAGACTGGAAGAGAAACCGGCTGACTGACATGAAACGCCGAAACCACCTTTAGAAGGAAAGAGGGAACCGGGCAAGAACCACTTTCTCCCGAGAAAAGGAAAGAAACAGCTCCTGACAAGACAAGGCCAGCAACTCTGAAATCAAATTGCTACCAGAAAAACAGTTTTTAAAGTTAAGAACTTTAATGAAGCACGACTCAAGGGCTCGAACGGCTCTTTAGTTAACGCTGTCAGAACTAAATTGAGATCCCATGAAGGGACTAGGGCCCGACAAGGCGGTTGAATATGATTTATCGCTCAAAGAAAACGTAACACATCTGGGTGAGAGCCCAAAGGCTCTTTATTGACCTTCCCGCGAAAACAAGCAATTAATGCTCTGTACTGTTCTGACTAGATTGTAAGCTCCGATGAGCATGACTCTGATGGGCAGGGACTCTCTCTTGTATGTTGGCTACCTCTTGTAGGTTAGCTGTACAGCGCTGCGTGTGTGGCGCTTTATAAGTGCTGAATAGTAGTAGTAGTAGCACCCGTAATGAACTGGACGCTAATCCCTTATCAAAGCCGTCCTGCAAAAAGGCCAAGATATGGGGAACCATCGCTGAAGATGATTGTAGTTGTCTAACCGAACACCACGCTTCAAACACACACCAAACGCGGATGTAGGCCAGCGAAGTAGATCTCTTTCGGGCATTTAACAAGGTTGAAATGACTAGCACCAAATAACCTTTCCACCTCAACCTTTCCCTTTCAAGAACCAAGCCGTAAGTGAGAATTAACTCACCTGAGTCATACGCAGAGGACCCTGCAACAGAAGGTCGCTGCACTACGGTAGACGCCACGGCTGATCCACCAGAATTCGCATCAGGTCCACGTACCAAGGACGTCTTGGCCAATCTGGAGCTATTAGAACAACATATCCGTGATATGCCTTGATCTGCTGAACCATATGGACTATCAAGGCCCACGGTGGAAACACATAGAGAATTCCCTCCGTCGGCCAGTACTGCAACAGGGCATCGATGCCTCCGACATTCTCTCTCATCGCCTGCTGTAGAAACGACTGGTCTTGACGGATTCAAAAGTTGCCATCAGATCCATTAGCGGCACTCCCCATCTGTAGACAATCCGAGCGTAGACATCCGGCTGGAGAACCCACGCCCCTGGATCCACGTGAACTCGACTGAGGTAGTCTGCTGCCATGTTGTCTACTCCCGCGATATGGGCCGCCGACAACGCTTGGAGTCGAGGCTCTACCCAGAGAAATAACATCTCCGATAGGTGTTTGAGTGGCACGCTGCCTGTGCCGCCTTGTTGATTGAGATACGCCACTGAGGTTGCATTGTCCGATAAGACTCTCACAGATCAGGTTAGGAGAATCTTCTCGAAGGCTCTGAGTTCCAGGAATACCGCTCTCAACTTCAATCTGTTGATTGACCAAGTGGACTCTTGTACGCTCCAAGTTTCTTGAGCATAGAGACCCCTGCAGTGAGCTCCCCAGCCCGACATACTGGCGTCGGTTAGGACTAGTATCCAGTCCGGGTGCTCGAGAGGCATGACCACAGTCGGATTCTTTCATTGGAGCCACCAATAAAGAGCTGCCTTGACTTCCTGTGGACACGGAAGACGCTGGGTCAGGGAGTCTGTCTGATGTGACCATCGACAAAGTAGAGCTCCCTGTAAGGGACGCATATGTGCCCTCACCCAAGGCACAACTTCCAGAGTTGCTGCCATTGTTCCTAACAACTGTAGGTACCACCATGCAGTCAGAATCTTGAGCCTTAAAAATGACCGCACCAGGAGCTGTATACTCTGCACTTGGTGCTCTGGCAGAAACACTGCCCCTGCTTGCGTATCAAAGTGGACTCCTAAGTACTCTAAACTCTCGGAAAGAATCAATTGGCTCTTGGTCCGATTGACTAGCCAGCCGAGACTTTCTAGAAACTGTACCACCCAGGCAGTGGCTCATACGCTCTCTTCCCTGGATTTGCTCTGATCATCCAGTCGTCCAGATAAGGGTGAACTAGGACCCTTTCCTTTCATAGCGCTGCAGCTACAACCTCCATGACCTTGGTGAAAGTCCGAGGCGCCATGGCTAAACCGAACGGTAATGTCTGAAATTGAAAGTGCCCCATCGATACCACAAACTTCAGGTATTGCTGATGGTCGGCCCTGATAGGGATATGTAGATACGCTTCCGTGAGATCTAGGGACGTTAAGAACTCCCCTTTTCTCACCACGACTATTACGGACTACAAAGTTTCCATGTGAAAATGCGGTACTCGCAGACAATGGCTTACTTTCTTGAGGTCCAGAATTGAACGCCAGGAACCGTCCTTTTTTGGCACTATAAAATAAATCAAGTACCGACCGCATCAGTATACCGGAACTACTGATCTCTACTGCAGAAGTCTTGTCAGAGTGTCCTTTACCGCCAGGGCCTTGTCCAATGCTCCACAGGGAGACTGGATAAAAAAGTTGGTTATGGGTCATGCAAACTCGAGGGAATAACCTTTGCGAATGATCTCCAGCACCCATTGGTCAGAGGTTATTCGGGTCCAAGCAGGGTAGAAGTCCCGTAGTCGACCTCCCATGGGCTGCTCCCCTGCCTGGGCCCTCCGCTCTTCATTGTGCCTTTTTAAAAGCAGAGGTTGAGAAAGCAGAGAAGCCTCTGCCTGCACCTCAGAAACCTCTGAATGCTTGACCCAGGAAGAGAATCTTCCCCTCTGAAACCCCGAAAGGCAGGAAGTACAAAAACGTCGAAAATCCCGTACTTGTCCATGAGGCGGTGCCGGGGTACGCACCTGTTTAGGCTTATCTTCTGGCAGGCGTCCTCCCTTGGATTCTCCCAAGTCTTTGACTAGCATATCTAGGTCCTCTACGAAGAGAAGCTTCCCCTTGAAGGGAAGCTTACTAAGATGGGACTTAGATGAAGAATTTACTGCCCAAATATGCAGCCATAGGTAGCGACAAGCAGCCACCATTGAAGCCATACTCCAAGCAAGACTGCGAATGAGATCATAGTGAACATCCGCCAGGTAAGCGGCTCCTGATTCCAGCTTACCAAAGTCAGCTGCATGCTGTTGAAGCCATTGGGACCATCGAAGACAGGCTCTGGCTACCCAGGCCCCACAAATAGAAGCCTGCAATGACAGGGCATTAACATCAAACGCCTGTTTCAACAGTGTATCCAATTTTCTGTCCTGACTATCCTTTAGGGTAGCACTGCCCTCTACTGGAATGATAGTCTTCTTTGTTACAGCTGATACCGCTGCGTCCATGCAAGGAGAATGAAACAACTCCCACTCCTGATCTGAAAGGGGTAAAGACGAGAGAATGCCCTAGCTCCCCTAAGGCCTGCTTCTGGCAAATTCCACTCGTCTTGTATCATCTGTTTAACCACTCGGTGGACAGGAAAGACCACTTGGGAAGTCCGCACTGCCTGGATGAGAGGATCCTCTAGAGCGTCCTCTTCCACTGGGCAACCAGTTGGTAAATTAAGGGCTTGGAGGGACTCCGCAATCAGAGCGGGTAACTCCTCTCGCCGAAATACACGTACAATTCACGACCGATCTTCAGGCTCCAAAATTTCACCTTCCTCTAAACTCCTCGGCCTCCATCTCTGGATCCAGACCCATGTCATCCGACCCTGTCCAATCAGAATAAAGTGGATGATCCTCATCCAATCTGGCCTTTTTCGCTGTTGCTGGACCAGAAACCTCTTCCTTTTGCGAGCCCGTGGGTATCACCATGGCAGCACTCATAGTGGAGCCAGTACCGACCTCTTGCTGGCGTAAACAAAAAGTCTGGTGTAGTAGAAGCACAAATTCTGGTGAAAAACCTCCCAAAGTCATCCCTCCCAAACTGAGGGAAGTTAAAGGGCCCGCCACAGCAGGACCTGGCTCACGCAGAGAGGAAGGAATTTCCGTGGGAAGGAGCAACTCTGAAGGGCCAGGAGGAACCTGAGGTGTTGAGGGAGCAGGCTCCTTGGTTTTCTCCTGAAGCGCTTGCTCCGTATCTACGGCCTCTGAAGCACAGGTGCGACACACTCCTGCGTCTGAAAGAGCTCCCCTCCTGGTACCACAAACCGAGCACTGTGGGAAATTAAAACCAAAAAAAAGTTAAAAATTTCTTGTTTGTTACTTCAGTGAGCCCCGAACCTGGGCTCACCACGTCCTCCAGTTGCTTGGAGACTGAGTGTACCTGGAGCTCGTGGGAGGAGCCAGTGGTATTAGTACTGCTATTCTCAAGAATGTGACGTACTCATTCTCCAAGCTGCTGGAGGAGGTGCACTACCCAGAGGTTCGGGACTTGACTGGAGGGACGATAAGGAACAAACATTATATGACAAACAATACATAAATACCATTAAAAAGCATATATATTAATACACATCAATATAAATGTAAATAAAAGGAATAAAACAAAGTAAAGCCAAATTAAATAAACCAAAGGTGCCAAGGACATAATAGAAGATAAATAGCATTAAGAGACAAAAGACACTTTCTAAAAACACCAATTCAATCCATTGTGATAAACAATATAATATGATCAAAAATAAAGAAGTTAAACAACATGTAAAATTGAACTAAAAGTCAGCAGAGCAAGAACAATACATATAACACATATAATACATTCAACAGAAATGAATGTATAGATAAGGGACACTGTAGCGATTGATGACTCACCCACAGCAGGGATTCTAAGCGCACACTTTTCTGGTTATAAAATATCTATGAGGGCCTGTAGATGACATATGCAGTTAATAAAGCCAGGAGCAGTTGGAAATGACCAAGGGTAATGCATATCCCAAATCATTCTGGATATTTAAAAAAGGAGACCCTAAGTACTACAATTTGTAGTAGATCAAAAGACTGGAAGTGGAGCAGCCAGGCATAACAATTGCTATATATTTTGTATTTTTGGTATACCAATCATTCGTTGGGGTAAAGGCCGGACACCATCAAGACAAAATGAATTACAGCGATTGCACTCAAGGTTACATAGGCAACCCATAGATAATGTCCCAAGGAGTATAGAGCTAAAATATAGATGCAGAGGTAATTGAAAACGGCAAAGGCGTGATTGTAATACAAGGAGCCAGCCGATAGGGCATATATGTAGCCACTGTCAAAACTTTTAAACTTGAGCAGAATAAATAATAATCACGGAGATGTGGCACTTGCCTTGAATGGACAATCCACAGCAGGAATCTAACGAAAAGAAGGGGCTGGCGCCAAAAGTGTTCATTTTAAAGGAGAGACCAGTGATGTCAAGCTAATGTCATGCTGATGTGGTTGTTAATAAAATGAAAGCCAGATCCCATATACAGTGAAAATCAGTGATTGTTTTAAAATGTGGGAACCCCACTTAATATGCTCTACAGGATTTAATAGCCAAATGCCAGGGCATATATGCAGCAAATCATCAGGACAACTGGATTTGCAATCAAAATGAATAATTATTTCAGGGGAGAGGCACCTATCTCAAACAATCATCCAGAGACCTTATCAAGCAGAAGGAATTGGCACCAAACGTATTCAACTTAAAAAATATCCAGTGGCGTCACACAGACATCGTACTGGTGCGGTTGTCAAATAGAAATATAAGCCTGACCCTGTATACAGTGAAAAATAAATGCTTATCTTAAAATGTGCAAACCCAATCAACATAATCCACAAAACTCAATGAAATAAATAGTTAAAAATGAGAAAACTAAAAGAATACAAAAATAATAAGAGTGCCGATCATTGTACCTTGCAATAAAGGATAATTATAAAAATTATGACAAAGGGATTAGTGTCACCAATTAAGGGGGCAATGAAACAAAAAGACTGTCTCGAAGAACCCTTGGTCAGATCTAGGGCAATGTATCCTACATTCATTCTGATCAACCATATTCTTTCTGTAAAATTGTATTAAGATAAGAGGGGGAGGGGGAGGAAAGGGGAAAAAATTCTTATGAAGGGGAAGGACAAAAAGGACAGCATAACAGCAGGAAAGCGTAGTTACTCGCCTGTAACAGGTGATCTCTGGGAACAGCAGGAATAAGTCTTCACATATGGGTATCGACGGAGCCTGTGCGGGAACGCTCCCCAGAGTCCAATAGGAAAGCTTTTGGGAGCATCCCACAGTGCCTGCCTGCTGCCTTCCCACCTTTTCAACTCTCCCTCTTCAGTTGAGTTTATAGCTGAGACCAAAGGATAGAGTAGACAAAGAGAGAGAGATAGAGACAACTCCTAGGGGACATGGGTGGGTTGTGAAGACTTATTCCTGCTGTTCCTGGAGATCACCTGTTACAGGTGAGTAACTACGCTATCTCCAGGAACAAGCAGGAATGTAGTCTTCACATATGGGGACTCCCCAGCTGAGAGATGCCAGGGGGATGACCCCAGCAAGCTGCGAACACCAGGTGAGATGGGTCATGCTTCCTCCCATGGATCTCTTGCATCGAAACCCGGGACGGCGGGTAGGAGTTGTACTAAGTCTGAAAGAGATGCTGGAGCAAAGCCTGGCCAAACGAGGCATCCCAATGGGAGTCCTTGTCTAAGCAATAGTGGGCTGGAAAGGTGTGTACCGAAGCCCAAGTGGCTGCTCTACAGATGTCATCAATGGACACAGAACGAAGATTAGCCATTGAGGCTGCCATTGCTCTCACATTGTGAGCCGTGACATGGCCTTTGAGAGAAAGGATATGCAATTTGCAATCCACCTAGAGAGAGTTCTTTTGGAAAATGGAAGTCCCAAATGACTAGAATCAAAAGCAACAAAAAGTTGAGAAGATTTTCTATGTTGCTTAGTTCTTTGAAGGTAAAAAGCTAAAGCTCTTTTACAATCTAAGGTATGAAGGTTCCTTTCTACATTAGAGGCATGAGACCTCGGAAAGAATACAGGAATGTAAACCGCTTGGTTTAAATGAAAAGGCGAAACCACCTTTGACATAAAGTGAGGATGAGTCCTAAGAACTACCTTATCATGGTAAAATCTTGTATAAGGAGGAGCCGCCACTAAAGCCTGTAACTCACTGATGCGTCTTGCAGAAATGAGGGCAACTAGGAAGATGACCTTCTAAGAAAGAAACTTTAGAGCTGTAGTGGCTAAAGGCTCAAAGGGCGGTTTCATGAGCTGTCCGAGAACATGATTCAAATCCCATGCCACCGGTGGTGGCTTAATGGGAGGTTTTGTTAAAAGTAAACCTCTCAGAAATCTCGCTATGAGTGGATGAGAGGAAATAGGGTGTCCATCCAGAGGTTCGCAAAAAGCAGCAATGGCACTCAGATGGACCCTTACTGAATTGGTCTTAAGACCAGAATCTGATAGATGGAGTAGATACTCCAGAAGTGATTCGACAGGCAATGTATGGGGGTTAAGTCCTCTTTGAGAACACCATACAGAGAATCTCTTCCACTTAAAGGCATAGGATCACCTTGTGGAAGGTTTCCTGGAAGCTACAAGGATATCCTTTACCTGTTGAAATAGGTTGATATCCGGCAATCCTAGGCTTTCAGTAACCAGGCCCTGAAGTGCAGGGACTGGGGATTTGGGTGCAATAGCATCCCATTTTCCTGGGAAAGAAGATCTGGAGCAAAACCCAACTCCAGAGGTGTGGCTTGAGAGAGATGCAGAAGCAGAGGATACCACAGCTCCACATTGGCCACGGCAGACATGAGTATCATATGACCTCTGTCGCTCTGAAGCTTGAACAAAATTTTGGGAATGAGGGGAATAGGTGGGAAGGCATAGAGGAAGTCACGACCCCAATGGAGGAGGAAAGCATACCTTGCCTGACAGTTTTGAGCCGGAATTATGGAAAAGAATCGGGGAAGTTTGACATTCTGTGGACTTGCAAAGAGGTCTATATCTGGCGTTCCCCAGATTCGAAACACTCAAGCAAGTTGGTCTAAGTGCAGAGACCATTCGTGTGGCAGCAGTATTCGACTGAGTTTGTCTGCCCAAAGATTTTGAATGCCCGGAAGATATACCACTAGAAGGTGGATTTGAAGCTCTCTGGCGAGGGCCTATAGTCGCAAAGCTTCACTGCATAACGACAGAGAGCCTGTTCCGCCCTGCTTGTTCACATAGAACATGGCTACTTGATTGTCGGTCTGGACCAGAACTGTCTTGTAGCTGAGATGGGCCTGAAAAACTCGGACAGCATGGAAAATGGCTCTGAGCTCTAGGAGGTTTATGTGAAGACAAGCCGCCTGTGGGGTCCAGAAGCCCTGAGTTGATAGATCGTGCAAGTGAGCCCCCCAACCCAACTTGGACGCATCTGTTGTTAGGCTGGTTTGGCATAGAGGCTGCTGGAATGGAGAACCCACGAGAAGGTTTTCCAGTGATTGCACCATTGCAGGGACAAAATGAGATGTGTGGAGTTTCTGATTTTGTCCGTTAGCTGACCCGAGGCCTGTGTCCACTGAGAGGATAGGGTCCACTGGGCTGCTCGCATATGAAGGTGAGCATAGGGAACCACATGGACCATGGATGCCATATGCCCCAGAAGCTAAAGAATCTCCAGAGTAGTCAGGAAGACCTTCATAGACAAAGACAACGTGGCTGTGGCAGGAAAGCCCTTGACTGCCTTGTGTCTAGACGAGCCCCTATGAATTCTAGAAACTGAGAAGGGGTGAGATGAGATTTTGGGAGGTTTATGACCAGTCCCAAATATCTGAGAATTTGCATAGTGTGAGAAAGAGTGAAGCTGGCTTCTGGAGCTGTTGATGCTCGAATGAGCCAGTCGTCTAAGTAGAGGAAGACGAACATTCCTAGAGTTCTCAGGAATGCTGCTATTACTGCCATGCATTTTGTGAAGACTCTTGGGGCAGAAGCCAGACCAAAGGGAAGAACCCTGTATTGGAAGTGTCTTCCCTAGAAAAGGAATCAAAGGAATTTCCTGTGATCTGCATGGATGAGAATATGCGTATATGCATCCTTTATATCTAGAGAACATAGCCAGTCCTGACTCTGAAGGTATGGCAGGAGTGTTCCGAGGGAGATCATTTTGAATTTTTCCCGGAACAGATACTTGTTTAATTCTCTGAGGTCTAGTATAGGCCTGTGTCCCCCTGTTTACTTTGGGATGAGAAAGTAGGGGGGAGTAGAACCCAGTACCCTGTTGGGGTATGGGTACGTCTTCTATTGCTCCCTGAGCAAGAAGTGATGCGACCTCCTGACCGAAGAGATTGGTGGCAGGGACCTGAGAATTGAACTGTCTTATAATTGTAGGAGGGGGCATGCTGTGAAAATGAAGTCTGTATCCCTCTCGTACAATGGACAGGGTCCAGTTTTCTGATGTTATTTGTTGCCATCTTCTGGCAAAATGGCATAAACTGCCTGGGATTGTAAGGGGTTCTGGACCTTTCAGGGGCAGAAAGACTAAGTTCTCTAGGAAGGAGTCAAAGCCCCTGAGGAGGCTGAGTCTTTTGAGCCGGTTGAGCCGGTTGAGCTCTTGGAACTTGTGGCTTCCTCTGTCTGTTCTGTTGTTGCCCCCTCTGGGGAACATGAACTGGGCATTGTCCCTGATGGGTGTAAGATGGGTAAAATGTATTTTTCTTGTTGAAAAAGGATTTCTTGACTGACTTTTTCTTTGCTGGGTTGGCTGTAGACTTTGATAGTCTGTTCAAGGTAGTATTTTCAGATTCAATCTGATTGACCTTTCCTTGCCAATCCTTGCCAAAGAGATTTTCTCCTGTGCAAGGAATGTTTCCCAGTTTATCTTGCACCCATTGTTCTAAGTCTGATGCATGAAGCCAGGCAATACGACGTGCAACAATAGAAATAGCAAAGGTTCTGTTAATGCATTCAAAGCAATCAAAGGTTGCACGGTTTACAAATTTAGAGAAATCCTGGGCATGTTTGACCAGAGTAAGGAATTCCCCCTTTTTTCCTCAGGGAGAAGAGGGCTCATTAGCTCCAAGTCACCTGTAACTTCTTTGAGGAACATTCTCATATAGAGAATGTACAGGAGGAGCTAATCCTGGCTGCCAACATGGAGGATTGGAAACATCGACACCCAAAGGCATCGAGCGTCCTCGATTCACGGCCCGGAATATTGGAAGAATGTGTTTTAGCACTCTTAATCCTACACATCGCCGATTCCACTACCATTGAATGGTGTGGTAACTGAGTCTTTTGAAAGCCAGGACAGTTTGGAACTCGGTACATGGTATCGAGTCATCGAGAGTGTGGAGACACCGTTAAAGGAGTTTTCCACATCCTTAGCATAAGATCATGCAAGATTCTGTGAATGAGCAGAGTAGCTGCCTCTTTAGGAGCCTTAGGGTACTGAAGAATTTCTAATTCTTCTGCTCTGAGCTCCTTCTCTAGAGTCATCGTGATTGCAAGACCCCAAGCTAAATCACGTATAAGATCCTGGAAGTACAAGTCTTCTGGAGGAGACATTCTGTGTTGAGGAGAAGGAGATGGATCCTCTGGAAGGATAGCTGTAGTACCAGCAGAGTCATCGGAATCGGATGATTCGAAGTATCTCTGCGCCGGGTGTTCTTGCAATGCACGGTACCGGAGTCGGTATCGGAGTGTCTCAGTACCGATCCGTCGATACCTGAGATAGACTCAAGGCTCAGCATGGGAGGGAAGTATATCCGCCGAGGCACTCGGTACCGATACCTGTGGAACATCTGTACCGAAGCTGCTAAGAGGGCCACTAGACTGCATTCAATAGCGAGGATTCTGTGATCCATCGCTCCTGCCAATACCTGGGTGTCGGTACCAGTGGCACCAGTAGTTCTGCAGAGGTGGAAGCCTCTCGAACATTCTGGAGTCCCGTTAATGCTTTGGAGACCGAGGTCTCCCGCCGGGGCTGTTTTGCCGGTGAACTTTTGTCGAGGGCAACGCCAGTGGCATCTCGATACTTGGAAGGAGATCTACCCTTTGAGGACCGGCCAGTCTTAGAAGACTTAGGTTTAGTTACCTGAGATCCATGGGAGGAAGATGAAGCCCTGGAAGAACTGACATTGTATCCGCGGCAAAAAGGGTACCGAGTTTTGCATCTCTATTCTGCAGGCCCCTCTTGGTCATCTTTCTGCAGGAGAGACACTCCGATGGAGATGGTCAGGACCTAAATACTTAAGACACCATTCATAGGTGTTGGTGACGGATATTGTACCACCACATTTAGAACATTTCTTAAAACCATTAGCTGGTTTCTCCATGTTTGAAGAAAAATGGGCCTAGTGCCCAAAATGGTGCCTAGCCCCGAGAGGGGAAAGGCCCCTGAAAGAAAAGCTTTTAGAATGCTAGGTTTTGTTTTGTTTTATTTAAAAGAAGAAAAGAGAACCGGCGGTACCGGTAGGCGTTGAATGAAGGCAGATGCGACCACAAAAAACAAAAGAATAAGGATAAATTTTTCTGCGGTGACAGGGTATGCGTCCTGTCAGCTCCGCGGTAAACGAAAAAGTGAAGAGGGAGAGTTGGAAAGGCGGGAAGGCAGCACGCAGGAGCTGTGGGATGCTCCCAAAAGCTTTCCTATTGGACGCTGGGGAGCATTCCCGTGCAGGCTGCGTCGGTACCGATGATACCCATATGTGAAGACTACATTTACATGAAGATCGAAAGGTCCATATCCTGATTTAAACTGAAATGATTTAAACTGATATCACTGTGTTCATTTGAAAGATCAATCTTTGTTCCAGGTATAACAAAGTCTTCTCTACATCACCCCCACGCCAACAGGGATGGACCTGTTTTAAAATCAAAAATTTTAAATCTGACAGGGCATGTGAAGCCTCCGACCAATGGGATACCAGAGGCTTCTGCTGTATTCCATGTTTGATATAGCTAAGGTGTTCACAATATGTGTCCTAATAGAACGGACTTGTTTTCCCAATGTATAGTAATCCACAGGGGCACACAACAATACAGATAACATTCTCTGAATTGCAGTTGGTAAATGCAGTGAGGGGAAAGTGGGCTTGTGTACATGGGTGAATGAAGACCCCTCTGGTGGTGATAGTATGTGCGCAAACTGAACAGGAGCCACATTTAAAATGCCCCAACATTGTAGTTTTAAGGCACAGCACCGGTAGAGCTGAGTGGACTAATAAATTAGACAAACTTTGATTTTTCTTGTAAGCAATAGTGACATCCTGAGTAGCAATGGAGGGGTGGTCTGTACAATGTGCCACTTCTCCCTGATGATCTGTGAAATCTGCCTAGAGTGTGTAGAGAAGAGGAGTGGACTGATTAGTTTGTTGTTAGAGGGTCTATCCCTCTTAGATATCAAGCAGGCACAATCCGTCTTGGCAGCTCTGTGAATGAACCTCCAGGGGTAGCCCCTTCTCTTCAAAACTCACTTAAGTCTTAGCATTTCTTTCAAAGTCATATAAATCTGTACAGATGCATCTGGTCCTCAAAAACTGACTAATCAAAAGATTATTTTTGAGCCTGACAGTACTAGTCATTGAAATCCACCATTGTGTTGGAAACTTTGTTAGCTTCCCTAATTTCTGTTAGCATTTTATCATCCCTCTGTTCATTCTGGCCAGGAGGGTAGCACCTGCTCATTGTCATTCTCTTCTCCGTTTTACATGGAATTTATATCCATAGATATTTTGCATTGTATTTTGCTTCCTGAAAAACTTTTATCCTGTTTGACTCAATGGCCCCTCTAAATACAGCACAACCCTCCACTAATTCGATCTACTCTTTGTCTTCCTTCCACCAGGTCTCTGAGATGCTAATTATATCTAATCTTTAATTCAGTGCTGTATATATTCTAACTCTCCCATCTTATTTTTAGACTTCAGGCATTTGCATACAGGCATTTCAAAATGTGTTTTTCATTTATATAAACAATTTGGTTATCAGATGACAGGAGTAATTTGGAATATTTCGTCTGGTTTTTATTTAAAGGCACATGAGCTACTTTTACCTTCATTGGAACCTGTCTATCGGGATGCCTTAACTTCCATGTTTTTCTAGTATCCTTCAAAGATATATCAATCCAAACCATGCGCTCTTATCTCCTTTTTAAAGGTTAAGGGCAAAATTCCACCTTGGTTAAGGTGGAGTCCATCCTTTCAGAAAAGCTCCCCCTCTTCCCCAGAATGTAGCCCAGTTCCTAACAAAAGTAAACTCTTCTTCCCTGCACCATCAACTCATCCATGCATTGAGACTCTGGATCTCTGCCTAACTCTTCAGTCCTTTACATGGAACTGGAAGAATTTGTAAGAATGCTATTCTGGAAGTTCGGATTTTAACTTTCTACCTAAAAGCCTAAATTTGGCTTCCAAACACCCCCCCCCCCACACACACAAACACTTTCCTATGCCATTGGTACTAACATCTACCAAGACAGCAGGGTCTTCCCCAGCACTATCTAGAACCTTATCCAGGTGGCATGTGAGGTATGCTACCTTTGCACCAGGCAGGAAGTTACCAAGTAATCCACACGTTCACCAGCTTCCCAGCTCTCTGTATGCCTAATGATTGAATTACCAACTATAATAGCTGTCCTAGTCCTTCCTTCATGGGCACATGGCTTTGGAGAAACACCTTTCGTGCAAGATGTTGTTATATCCCCTGGAGAGCAGGTCCTAGTTACAGGATCACTTCCTCTACACCAAGGTGATGCTCTCCTTTCATGTGACCTCTCTCCTCCATGGTAGCAAAGAGGCTGCCAGACTTGTGGTGGTACTTCTCTACTATGTCTCTCACGGTCTCCTCTTTATACTTCTTAGTCTGCCTCAACTCCTCCAAGTCTGCAACTCCAGCCTCCAGAAATCAGACTCATTCCCTGAGAACAAGGAGCTCATTGCACCTAGTGCACATATAAGACCTCTCACCATCTGGTAGATAATCATACATGTGACACTCAATGCAAAAGATTGGATAGCCCCCATCTTGCTGCTGGACTGCTATCTGCATCTTAGTTATAATGATTTGTTTAGTTATTTAACCCTTTCCACTTGGATACATTTTCTATATTGCTCATGCCAGATTGAAAAAAATGTTAACAAGAAACTGGCCAAATTACCACCAATATGACAGATATTCCACAGTAACCAGTCATGTTGTATCTTATTCATGTTATTCCTACAGGTTGTCCCACAGAATGGGACAGTCAATCAGAATAGGAAAATTTCAATGTCCCACGGGGTGGGAAGTCAAATGGAAAGGGTTAAAGTTGTTCAGTTACTTAAAGTTGCTAGGGATATTTGAACAAATACAAATATACCTAATAAGTCTGTGGGACTGCACTTAATGTTTACCATAAGATGAACTGCAAGAACCTAAAATTAATCTATTCCTAAGACCTAAGAACTTTCTGATAAAGCTAACCAGTTAAAGTTGAAAGATTATGCCTGGAGTGGGTGGGAGCCAGGGGCAGTGGAATACTTTTTTGTTTGGTAGAGCCAAACACATTCATCTCCAGCTCTCTAGTCGCCAATATTGTGTTTGACAAAATTTTGATGGAGCCACGGTCACTGTGGACCACCCCATTCCACTGTCTATGGTGGGAGCTGGGGGAGAGGGCAGGAAATAAACATTGAGAGTTTGTCTGTTAAAACTATATCCTAACTGACTTTAGAGTCTGAAGAACACCAGGAGTAATCCGGAAGAAATTATGTTGGGGGAGGGCGTAATCAGGGGGCAGACCACGACCTTGACAACAGCCCATTCAAGCAAGTCTTTTTGTGTTTTGGAGCAGCTATAAAGGCCAACAGCTATAATTTTTCCTAGTGATGTGGATTCCCCTGGTAAAATGGGGAATCCATGTCTATATTGTAAGCCTGTGCAAACCACACTCCCTCTCTCTGCCCTAACTATGCCCTCTTGACATCTAGATCTAGTTAGCATTCCCATATGCGAAATAGCCCTTTTCTAAAATGGCATTTATATGTGTATGTCAATCTACACATGTAAATGCTGCTATTTACATGTGGGGATGCTTCTAAAATAACCCCCTTAATCTTCTATAAAATCCTTTAAATGTACTTGGTATATTTATGGTAGTTTGCCTCAGAAAAATCCAAGTTATCAATGTCCCTGTTTAATGTACATTACCAAGTTTAAGTTTCAATGTAAACCGCTTTGTTTGAAATGATAAAGCGGTATATAAAACCTGTTAAATAAATAAAGACCTGTAAAAGGACTGCAGTTTAACTGCTGATAAGGTCTGTTGATGAAAATTCTTGAGTCTTGTTAAAAAATGCCCCTCTTGTCTCCTAAATAGAGTAACAGCCTATCATCTGCAGCATGTGCCAGACTTGGGTGGGAGTTAGTGAGCGGGAAAAGGAAGAATTTGACACTACAGAATACTCATTATAGTAACAACTCTCTTGGGCCTTTCTCAAAGGGAAATACCCTTTTGTAAAATCTTTCCTTCAAATAGTATTTCCCCACCAAACACAATCCCTCGGGGCAACTTTATCATTAGTCAGAGTGAAGCAGCCACCTCAGGCAGCAAATGATTGGGAGTGGCAAAATAATACATGCCAGCAGTGGCCACCTCACGCTGCTTAAAAAACAAAGAGATGACCGGCAGCATCTCCCCATGCATCACCGCTGTTGCTGCTTTCCCGTCCCTGCACTGGCAGCAGAAGGCCTCTGGCATTGAAATATCAGAAAGCATGGGTCTTTGTGACTCCTGAAGCTGGAAGACTGACTGCAGACCCAGGAAAAACAAAGGCAGCAGGCTAGGCTGGGAGTGGCAAGGAGAAGATGCTAGACAGGGGACACAGCCTTCATATGAAGTGGGGAAGGACAGCAGAAAGAAGATGCTGGGCATGAAGTGCAGTGGGGGGAAGGGGCAGAGAGGAGATGCTGGATACAGAGTAAGGGAGTGGATGGAAGATGCTCCACACAGGAAGGATGGAGGACAGATGCTGGACATGCAGTAGAAGGGTAGAGGGCTGATGATGGACAGAGTGGGGGTAGAAGCTGGATATGTGGTGTGGGGCATAAGCAGATAGAGGACAGATGGTGGATATGGGGTAGGAGAGTGTACGGCAGATGATGGATACAGAGTGCAGGGGTAGAAGGTAATGTTGGAGAAGTGGTACTGAAGGGCAGAGATTGGACACGGGGTGGGAGTTTAGGAGGATGGAAGCTGGGCATGGGATTACGGGGTAGAGGGAGTGGAGAATAGATGCTAGACATAAGGTGGGGGGTGGAGAGCAGATATTGGACATGGGACAAGGGTAGCAGGATACAGCACAGATGTTGGACATAGAATGGGTGGCATAGAGAGGGTGGAAGCCAGAAGTAGGACATGGGATGGTGAGACAGAGAAAGAAGATGCTGGAACTGGGGTGGGGAGAGAGAAAGAAGAGATGATTCACACTGTGTGGGAGGAGATGCTAGACATAGGATGAGGAAGAAGGAGAGAGATGGAATGCTGGGCACAGGAGAATGGGTTGAGAAAAAGGGGGGAGGTACTGGATGGGGAAAGAGGGGGCAGGGCAGAGAATAGGGAAGGAGAGAAGGGGAGAGATGAGCGCATCAGGATTTGTGAGGCCATACATTGCACAAGCTGTAGAGGATGTAAGAAGTTCGAGATACCTTGTAGGATGGCATTACAGAAATCAAAGTGAGGTAGGATCATCGTTTGGAAGACTGTTCAAAAATCATGTGGCTCAAGAAGGCACTGTTAGTGTTGGAGAGTCCTTAACTTTAATTATATATCCTGCAAATATGTTGTTTCTTTATTCTTGAGGCAACCATCTGACTAGTGTTCTGAGTGAGGGGACTCCCCCAGGTTCCTGACAACTGCTCTGGGGAAGCCCCGCCATTTTAGGTGGTGATGGGAGTGGAAGGCTGTCAACTCATCTCTCGCCTCAGGCAGCAATTGTTTGGCTACCTCTGGCTATCCATCTGTACATACAGAGAGACCCTTTTACTAAATCCTAGTAAGGTTCAGGGCCAGCCCGTCCATTGAGCAAGAATGTTTTTTGCACAGGGCTCTGCGCAAAAAACATTCTACATTAGCAAAAGCAGATTTCCCATCAGCCCCGGCGGGATTAACAGAGCCGCGAGGGGTCAGAGAAGCTCTCACGGCTCTGAAAGCCCGCGCATTGGGGACGACTCCGGAACTGATGGTGAAGGGAGGCTCTGCCGGGCAGGCGGGGACCTGCGGCAGGACATTTGATTCTGCCGCTGCCACGGCGGCAGCGGCAGCCGTTTTTTTTTTAAAATCTGTCATGGCTGAAGGGGTGAGGGAGGTTAGGACTGGTAATGGGCTGGGGGGGGCTAAGACTGGAAGTGGGTTGATGGGGGGAGGGGGGTTAGGACTGGTAATAGGCTATGGGGGGGGGGTTAGGACTACTAATGGGCTATGGGGGGGGGCTAAGACTGGAAGTGGGTTGATGGGGGAGGGGGGTTAGGACTGGTAATGGGCTATGGGGGGGTTAGGACTACTAATGGGCTTGATCCATCTTCATACAAACCCATATCAAGTATACCTTTTATAGCCAAAATTATTGAAAAATCCGTACAATACCAATTGCAAGATCACATAGATAACACAAATGCACTTGATGCTCAACAATATGGCTTTCGACAATCACATGGAGTAGAAACACTACTACTAGTACTATTTGATAAACTTTATAAAGGCACTGAAAACTGCAAAAAAATGTTTGTCTTAATTTTCGACATAACTGCAGCCTTTGATTCAGTGAATCATAAGATCCTCATAGAAAGATTAGAAACAATAGGTATAAATGGAACCCCCCTAAAATGGTTCTCTTCTTATATATCCAACAGGATACAACAAGTATACTTTGATAAAAATCTATCCAATACCTTCCCACAGACACAAGGTATTCCACAGGGTTCAGCACTATCTGCCATATTATTTAACCTATACCTAAGACCCATCTGCACAATATTCCAAAAACACAAAATTGACTATCATCTCTATGCGGATGATATAATGCTTTATACACAAATGGATATATGTAACCCAGATTACAGCCACTTAGAAAATTGCCTTAATGAAGCACAACAATGGCTCCAACAAAACAATATGCTTATCAATCATAAAAAAACTGAAGTAATGTTTATCTCTAAAAATCCGGAATTTAAACACCCCCCCCCACAATCATACTAAATAATACAACCTATAGCACTAAACAAGAACTAAAGTACCTAGGTGTCACTCTAGATATGACACTTAACATGGAAACCCACCTAAGACTATTAAATAGAACCATTTTCTACAAACTAAGAACCCTACAGCCCTTACGTAACATCATTGATCTATCAGACTTTAGATCAATAATACAAGCAATCATAACGCCACATCTAGACTATTGTAATGGCATACTATAAGGCCTGCCCAAAAAAACAACATACTCCAGATGGCACAGAATGTAACAGCCCGAATCCTAATGAACGTACCCTTCTCAGATCACATCACACCTATCCTAAGAGAACTTCACTGGCTACCTATACATGCACGCATACGATACAAAATAATTACAACATTCAAACTAATACACAATTCTGCCCCATCCTACCTTGCCTCACTCATAAAGCCACAAACCACCAACAGGAAAAGACGTACACACAACCTAAATATACTACAAACCCCCCTCTCCATTTGCAAAGCAAAGGCATTCACCAGTAATAGAGCATTCACATACACTGCTCCAACACAATGGAACAAACTCCCTGACACCTTAAGAGCTAACAGAGATCTCACATCATTCCGTAAAAGCCTTAAAACACATCTATTTCAAGAATACTTCAATCAGACAGAAATAACTTAGAGTAATTCTGTGATGAAAACAACTAGACGGAGGTCATCCCACTGTTACCATTTTGAAACCTCAAATCCACGAAGAATTAAATAGTAAATCTACTTGTATTTTCGTTCACATATACTGTATATAGTTAAATATATAACATGTATGTTAACATGTTCTCTTCTTTCATGTAAACAGTTTTGAACTATTTATTGAGTTATCTTAAAACAATGCTACCTTTCAATGTTCTAATGTTATTTTCTTACTGTTTTATGTAACTGCTAAACTATGCAGAGTTAATTGTTAAATGTAAACCGCTGCTGATCACTTGAAGGAGCGGTATAAAAATGTGCTCAAATAAATAAATAAAATAAAATAAATAAATATGGGGGGGGCTAAGATTGGAAGTGGGTTGATGGGGGGAGGAGGGTTAGGACTAGTAATGGGCTATGGGGGGGGGGTAGGACTACTAATGGGCTATGAGGGGGCTAAGACTGGAAGTGGGCTGATGGTGGGTTAGGACTGGAAATGGGCTGATGGGTTAGGACAGCGATGGCGAACCTATGGCACGCGTGCCAGCTGTGGCACGCGAAGGCCTTGCAGCTGGCACGCGGGAAGGTCGCACATTAAAAAAAAAAAAAGCTGCCCGCTGCCGCTGCGGCGGCATGGAGTGTCCCGCGGGGCTCCCTCTGCCCGGTGGGACTCTCCCGGCGCTGCTCAGCCCCTCTCTGCCGGCTTGGACAAATGGACAGCAGACGATGGAGAGTTAGCAGAAAACATGAAGAAACCAGAAGAAGGTGGCTGGACCAATTGCAACTGAAAAAAAAATGCACAAAAGGTAGAAAGATATCTCTTTATTTTGAATTTATTAACTGGAATATGTCAGCTCTGGGAAATGTGCATCATTAACATCTGCGCTTTGTTTGGTACAAGAGGAAATTCCTATTTGACGTTGCCACTTGTTCTCTTTCCCCAGTATTCTCTGAAATGTATTGGTTTAATATTTGCAGTGTTGCCTTTTGATAGGTAGGGTATGGTGCTTTGTGAGTCCTGGTAATGCTGTCAGGATACGGCGGGTTTGCTATGGGTTCTAAATGGGCAGCGTTTGTAGTAGTTCCTAATGTGCCTGGCGGTTGGCACTGGATTATAGTAATGTAGAAATCTTTTAGTCTTTCTTTATCCATACACTCATTAAGAGACATGTTTACTAAAAGTTAGTGTATGGTAACATTATGCAAATATTTATGCAAATAAGACCACTTATGCAAATGACGTGCTGGCACTTTGAGGAAATTCTTTGGTTTTGTGCGGCAGTTTGGGCACTCGGGCTCAAAAAGGTTAGCCATCACTGGGTTAGGATGTAATGGGCTATGGGGGGGCTAAGACTGGAAATGGGCTGATGGAGGGGGGTTAGGATGTAATGGGCTATGGGGGGGCTAAGACTGGAAATGGGCTGATGGGGGGGTAGGACTGGTAATGGGCTGGGGGGGTGGCTAGGACTGGAAATGGGCTGAGTGGAAGGAGGGCTTGAACTGCAAATAGCTGATGGGGACGGGGGCTTTTAATGGAAATGGGCTGAGTGGAAGGAAGGAAGGCTTGAACTACAAATAGCTGATTGGGAGGGGGGCTTGGAATGGAAATGGGCTGTGAGGGGAGGGAGCTAGGACAGGAAATGGGCTGAATGAGGGGGGCTAGGACAGGAAATGGGCTGATGGAGGGCTAGGATAGGACTGGAAATGGGCTGTTGGGGGCTGATGGTGGGGCTAGGATAGGACTAGAAATGGGCTTATGGGGGGCTTGGATTGGAAATGAGCTGATGGAGGGACTCGGATGGGGGAGCTAGGACTGGAAATGGGCTGATGCGGGGACTAGAAGGGAGCGGATGCTGGGTGGGGCTGGAACTAGAAGGGAGCTGATGTTGGGGGAGGATTAGAATGGGATAGAGTTGGGAGAGTGAAATGGAGAGGGAAAAAATATTTTGTGTGGGAGGGAAGAAAAATCTACAATTGGCCGGATATTGGGAGAGTAAGTGGGGATTGAGGATGGCAGGGTAAAATTTGAGTGGATGAAATAGGAATGAGGAAAGAGCAAAAGGAGAGAGATTAGTATGTTAAAGCAGATGTAGAGAGAGAATGGAAAAAAACTAGAAGAGTGAAGAAAGGACAAATGGACAGCAGACGATGGAGAGTTAGCAGAAGACACGAAGAAACCAGAAGAAAGTGGCTGGAGCAATTGCAACTGAAAAAAAATGCACAAAAGGTAGAAAAATATCTCTTTATTGAATTTATTAACTGAAATATGCCAGCTCTGGGAAATGTGCATCATTAACGTCTGCGCTTTGTTTAGTACAAGAGGAAATTAATTTATAGTATTATTTCTACAGTGTTGTTGGGCTTTTGGGGTTCCCAGTTTAATTATTGTCTTCCTGTTTCTACATTGTGATTTCTTGTTTGGTGACTGTCTATGTTCTGCACGTGTAACTGAGCTGAGGTATTCTGTTTATGTAATTCCTATTTGACATTGCCACTTGTTCTCTTTCCCCAGTAGGTCATGTATTGTTGTTCTCTGAAATGTATTGGTTTAATATTTGCAGTGTTTCCTTTTGATAGGTAGGTTATGGTGCTTTGTGAGTCCTGGTAGTGCTGTTATGATACGGCGGGTTTGCTATGGGTTCTAAATGGGCAGTGTTTGTAGTAGTTCCTAATGTGCCTGGCGGTTGGCACTGGATTATAGTAATGTAGAAATCTTTTAGTCTTTCTTTATCCATACACTCATTAAGAGGCATGTTTACTAAAAGTTAGTGTATGGTAACATTATGCAAATATTTATGCAAATGAGGCCCCGCAGCGAGTCTTCGCACATGGCCCCGCACCCCCCTTGGGCCGCCCCTAGTAGGTTGTGCACTTAATGTGCCACGTTTCTGTGTTAACTGTCGGGAGCATGACCAGCATGTTCCCAGCAGTTAATGCATGACTGAGTATGTTAATGTGTGGCGCAAAAAATGTGGGTGCACCTAATGATACCCACAGTCACTGCCTGGTTAGTGGCTGAAATCACCTCTGCCCAGTTAGCTTCCTGGCTATTCAGCTGACCCAGATATTCAATGCCCTGTCTAACTAAGCTTTCTTTGTATACTTAGTCTAGATGTGAAGACATCATCGAGCTGTATGAAAGCGCACATTTCTTGCATTTAACTTTAATGTTTATGCATACAGGAAAATTATTTTTTGGAGGGGACAGAAAAGGTTTTCTGTAGGTATTCCAAAACTGCCTTGATCCCAATTATTTCCTATGGAGCAAGGTCACATAAGTGTTTTAGAAAATAGGAAAATTACTTACTTGCTGAAGCATGACATTGGGATGCCCTTTATAACTGATCTACCCTCAATGTCATCAAGATCATTTCTACAACTGCCAAAACTAAGTTTCTTATCACAGAGTTTATGTATGGCACATTTATTACTACTGCCAAAGAATATTAAACTTGTTGACCTTTATATTCAGGCTACCAATCTGTCTAAGTCAGCACATAACCTTTTCACACCCTTGAAAACACAGAACACACCATTTATTTTAGCATTTAGGTCCAGTTATATTAGCCATTTTCCCAATGGATATAAAATGAGGGGGGAACCGTTTAATATATCTAGCCCATAGTAAGGCATCAATATTATTTCCCATAGGACTATTGCTGTAAAGTTAAATACCATGCAACACATCCCACCTCAGTATCAGTCATTGAAACAGCAGTGCATTGCTTAGATTGGCACCGCCGTGCACATCTGCAACGCATTTACAGCTCAACTGAAGCAATGGGACTAGGAATTTAAAAAAAAAAAACTGAGCAACTCCTTAAATTACTTAAATTGACATGGTGCAAGATGGATCATTGAATTCTTTCCAGCCCATCCCTGGGTGTATGTGCAGGCTCACATCCATCTGTTTCTATCAGCATTGCCTGTATATGTATTCGCGTGTGTGCTTCTCTTTTTGTCTATGCATGCATGTGTCTGTCCCTGGGTGTACATATTAGTTATGGGGTCTATTCTGTCCCCATTGGGAAGTCCATCCCCGCTATTCGCCCCCTTCCGTCCCTGGCAAAAGCCTCCCTGTACAAACACGGAGTTTGTACGGGAAGGCTTAAACGGGGGTGGGAGGGGACGATGCGGAAGCAGAGTGAGGGCAGGTAGTGGGCGGACTGTGACCCCGGACGTACAGAGCCGATTCTGAAGTCAGCCCTGTATGTCAGAGGCAGGCCCTGGCAGCACCAGTGAAGTGAGGGGTGCATAGGTTCCCCGCAGCCCGATTCTGGCCATGGAAAGCCAGATTGGGGGTCGGATTGCGGGGAAAAGAAATTGTGGTTGGTGGCCAGGGATCGTGGCTCCTGAATGGAGCCACGGTGCCATGGCAACGGGGCACCATGGCTCCATTCAGGAGCCTGACTAAGGTAGCTGGGCAGGCGTCTGTATGTGCAGGCTGATCAGAATCGGGTCCCGGCCTGCACATAGAGACCCTAGATCCGATTCTAATCCCGTGGGGCACATCTAGCCCCCTGTCACACGGTGTCGTGGACACAAAGAATGTGCGCCACTAGGTAGCGCTATGAATGAATGAAAAGTCCGAGTGCAGGGTAATAAAGGCTTTTATTCCCCGTTCAAAAGCAAGGTTCAAAAATAAGAGACAGTTTGATAATAGAAACAGTCCTTTGTTTCAAAAGGTACCAAAGTTCATTGGCTAATCAACTGTTACTTCACAGTTTAAAGCAGGCTTCTTCAAAGTAATATTCAGAATAGTTAAACAATCAAAATATATTGCATTTATTCTTCTTTATAACATGCACAGTTTTGAGCACAGGTAGTGCACCAATTACACTCCATGTCTTCAGGTAAAGGTAAGGGAATAGTGCTTGGAAAATCCACTTCCATTAAATCATCTGCCCCATACAGATCCAATGTGCTTTCACTATCCCTGTCTATTCCAATATGGCAATCTTCAGCTTGGGAGTTTTGCTCCACATAAGCAGGGGCTCTCAAAGCTGGCGGTAAACTGGTGAACCAGTCTTTACTCTGGCTTCTTTTAAAAGGAACGTTTCTTTTAGGATGGCTTCTAGCAGTGCAATCATTACAGTTAAACTTTACTGTCTCATACCTTGGCTCCCTGGGTAAAAACTTCAGTTGTTTGTACAACTGCTTCTCCCTCCGAGTAGGTAAAACTGGGTAGTGATCTTCTAGAGATAAGCCTCTCTCAGAACCTCCCTCTCTGGTTCTTTGCTTTCTTCTCTCTATATCACAAACAGGTAGAGTATAGGAACTAGGCGTGGCAGGGCCTCTTACCTTGGAGTAACTTCCACCAAACTCCCCTTGCACAACAGGTTTAGTTTGGGTTTTATGGCTTCCCACCTTGTAAGGTCTATTTCTGTTCCAGCTTCCAGCTTGGCTTCTTCTACAGCAATCAGGTTTGTGTCCTTGATAGCTTCCAGGCTTTACTGCTGTTTCACCTCTAACTCCAGTTCCTTCTTCCTCTTTCTCTTCCTTCCTCAGCTCCTGCTGCTGTTTCCACTGCTTATTCCTCCATTGCTCTCCTTGTAACTGCTGCCATCTCCTCTTCTCCTGCGGTTTCCGTCTCTGTTCCTCTATCTGCTCAGAAGCATTCTGCTCTGGTTTATAAAGAGATCCGTGGCTGCTGACTTCCTGGTTCTCTGTCAGCTGCAGGTCATCAGTGAGATTAGGTTCTTTAGGATCAGTGTGTCTGTTCCTGCTCCCTCTAGCTGTGCCAGGAGGTAACTGCACATCTAGTTCTTCTGAAACAGGATTTCTTTTCTTAAAACCAACTTTATTAATGACCGCATCATGACACCCCACAGGATCAGAATCAGATCTACCTCTGTGCATCCTGATTCCGATCAGGCGCACAAGGGCCTGGACGCACACATCAGAATGTGCCTCCATGTGAATGCGTGTGTGTATTTATATTTGTGTTTTTTCTCTGGATATCTGTGATTGAGAGAGGAGATGACAGGGGAAGGATGTTTGGCAAGTGGAATTCCATAACTGGTATGTTACTGTGAATCAGTATTTGTATGCTGCAGCTGTTGGAACCACTTTTCCCATAGAAATGCATTGGGGTACTTTATTTCGGTGGGGGGGGGGGGGGAGGGCTTCATTTCTCTCACATCTCGCAGCATACACAGAATCTTAACTTGTACATCACAGGAACTTCTCCCATCTCACCACTGCCCTTCCTGCGACTAGAGCAGGATTCCAATGCTCTACCCTCTCAGCCTTCCCATTGACTGGATCTTACCCACAGTCATAAGAACATAAGATATGTCATACTGGGTCACATCAAGAATCCATCCAGCCCAGTATACTGTTTTCAGCAGTGGCCAATCCAGAGTCACAAATATCTGTCAGGTTCCCAAAAGGCATCCAGGTTCCATGCTACTTGTCCAGTGGGTAAACAGTGGATTTCCATGGTCCTCTTTAATAATGGTATATGAACTTTTCCTCCAGGAACTCGTCCAACCCTCTTTTAAATCCAGCAAAATTAACAGCTTTTACTTCATCCTCTGGTAACAAATTCCAGAGTTTGATTACACAATGAGTGAAAATCATTTTTTCTGATTAGTCTTAAATGTGCTACATTGCAGCTTCATTGTATGTCCCCTAGTCTTTCTGCTTTTTGAAGGAGTAAAAACCAAACTACATTTAGCAATTCCACACTATTCATTATTTTATAGCCATCTATCAAATCTCCCCTATTGTTTCTTTTCCAAGCTGAAGAGACCTAACCAGGGGCGTGGGGCCATGTGCAGAGACTCATTGTGGGCCTCATTTGCATAAGGAACCTTATTTGCATAAATATTAGCATAATCTTAACATGCCTCTTCATGAGTGTATGGATAAAGAAAGACTACCAGATGCCTACATTACCATACTGCAGTGCCAACTGCCAGGCACATAAGGAAGTACTATAAACACTGCCTATTTAGAACCCATAACTAATCTCACTAACCTATTAGTTTCCTCCACATATTAACCACACAAAAGAAAAAGAAAAAGAAAAAGAGGAACCTATAGGTTCGTCTTTTTCTTTTGTGCATTTAGAACCCATAGCAAACCCACCGTATCATAACAGCACTACCAAGACTCACAAAGCACCAAACCCTAGCTATCAAAAGGCAAAACTGCAAATATTAAGTGAATACATCTCAGAGAATATCCACACATCTCCTACTGGGGACAGAGAACAAGTGGCACTGTCAAATAGAAACTACATAAACAGAATACCTCAGCTCAGTTACACATGCAGAACATAGACCGTCACCAAACAAAGAACAAGGGATCACAATTTAGAAATAGGAAGACAATAATTAAACTGGGAACCCCAAAAGCCAAACTTGGAATGTACAACAATACTGGAGAAATAAAACTATAAATTAATTTCCTCTTGTACTAAATGCAAAGATGTTAACTAATGCACATTTCCCACAGCTGACATAGTCCAGATAATAAATTCAAAATAAAGTATTTTTCTACCTTTTGTTCTTTGGGCATTTTATTTTTCAATCGCAATTGCTCCAGTCACTTTCTTCTGGTTTCTTCGTGTCTTCTGCTAGCTGTCCATTTGTCCTTTCTTCTCTCTTCTATTTTTCCATTCTCTCTTCTACATCTGCTTTAACATACTGATCTTTACCCTTTTGCTCTTTCCCCTATTTCTTTCTTTATTCCTTTATTATCCACTCAGATTTCACCCTTCCATCCTCAATCCCCACTTACTCTTCCAATACCCAGCCAATCGTAGATTTTTCTTCCTTTCCTAACAAAACATCTTTTCCCCCGCCATCCTCATTCCCCCAGCCCCATCCTCCTCTAGTCCTCCCCCAACATCAGCTCCCTTCTAGTTCCAGCCCCATCTAGCATCCGCTTCCTTCTAGTTCCATTCTCCCACCCCCTCGCATCAGCCCATTTCCAGTCCTAGCTCCCCCAATCAGCTCATTTCCAGTCTTATTCCAGCCCCCATCAGTCCATTTTCAGTCCAACCTCCCCCCATTAGCCTATTTGCAATCCTAGCCCTCCATCAGCCATTTCCAATCCTATTCCAGCCCCACATCAGCCTATTTCCAGTCCAAGCTCCCTCCCCCCCCTTCTCAGCCTATTTCCAGTTCTAGCCCCATTAGCTCATTTCCAGTCCTAGCTCCCCCAATCAGCTCATTTCCAGTGCTATTCCAGCCCTCATCAGCCCATTTCCAGTCCAAGCTCTCCCCCAACAGCTCATTTGCAATTTTAGCCCCCCCATCAGCCATTTCCAATCCTATTCCTGCCCCACATCAACCCATTTCCAGTCCAAGCTCCCCCACACTCAGTCCATTTCCAATTCTACCTCCCCCAAAAGCCCATTTCCAGTCCTAGTCCTCCCCATCAGTTCATTTGCAGTCCTAGCCCCCCTCCCCCCATCAACTCATTTCCAGTCCTAGCCCCCTCCCACATTCAACCCATTTCCAATCCTAGCCCTCCTCCCACTCGGCCCATTTCCAATCTTAGCCAGCCCCCCCCCCCCCACTCAGCCCATTTCTAATCTTAGGCCCCCTGAGCCCATCCCTTTAGAGCCCTGTGGCAGGCTT
This sequence comes from Ichthyophis bannanicus, assembly GCA_033557465.1. Taxonomy (NCBI): domain Eukaryota; kingdom Metazoa; phylum Chordata; class Amphibia; order Gymnophiona; family Ichthyophiidae; genus Ichthyophis; species Ichthyophis bannanicus. The sequence continues at coordinate 144,158,920 of CM066041.1, forward strand.
TAGAGGACCTAGCTTACCTTCCTACAGCGGCTCATGGCTCCGGCAGGCTCAGAAACAGCTCCCTACAGCCGCCAAAGTGAAGAGCGTTGTTTTCCTTCACTTCAGCAGCTGTACTGTAATGTAGATTGCTGGCATGCTGGGTACCAGAACACAGGAAATGTCCTTTGACCTCCGGCGCGCCAGTGATCTACATTATAATACAGCTGCAAAGTGAAGGAAAACAACACTCCACGTTGGCGGTTGTAGGGAGCTGCAGCTGAGCCTGCCGGAGCCGCGAGCTGCTGTAGGGAGGTGAGCCGAGAACCGAACATGTGCAGGATGTTGTTGGCATGGGGCCCCCTGAAGCACAGGGCCCTGTGTGAACAACATTATCGCAAAATGGACAGGCTGGCCCTGGACCTAACCTTTTAAGCCTTTCCTCGTAAGGATATCCTTCCATCGCCTTTACCATATCGGTCACTCTTCTCTGTACCTTTTCTAATTCTGCTATATTCTTTTTAAGATATGGCGATCAGAATCGCGCACACAATATTCAAGGCACAGTCACACCATGGAGTGATATAAAGATATTATAATATCCTTTGTTTTATTTTCTATTCCTTTCTTTATGATTCCTAGCATTATATTTGTTTTCTTGGCTGAAGCTGCACACTGGGGGTTTCAACATATTATCCATGATGATGCCCAGATCCTTTTCCTGGGTGGTGGTTCCTAATATAGAACCTTGCATTGTATAACTGTAGTTTGGATTGTTATTCCTTAAATGCATAACTGCACTTGTTCACATTAAATTTCATCTGAGATTTGGATGCCCAGTCTCCCAACCTTTCAAGGTTCTCTTGCAATGTTTTACAATCCTCTGGTGTTTTAACACCTTTGAATAATTTTGTGTCATCTGCAAGTTTGATCACCTCACTTGTTATTCCTATTTCCAAGTCATTTATGAATATGTTAAAAAGCAGCGGTCCCAACACAGGTCCCCCAGGGTGCCTCACTATTCATCTTTCTCCATTGAGAAAATTGGCCATTTAGCCCTACTCTCTGTTTTCTATCTTTTAACGAGATCCTCATCCACAATAGTACACTGACTCCTATCCCATGACTTTTTAATTTCCACGAGAGTCTCTCATGAGGGACTTTCTCAAAGGCTTTCTGGAAATCCAGATATATTCTATCAACTGGCTCACCTTTATCTACTTGTTTATTCACACCTTCAAAAAAATATAACAAACGACTTACATGGAAGTGCGAGTTTCAGGCTCACTGACACAGGGGGGAGGATTACAGAACCATAGACAGAAATGTTCATACATCTTATAGCTTCCAGAAATTAATATAAACATCAGTAGAATCCTGAAAAAAAGACAGTTGTTAATCCTAACCTGCTGAGTATGGGGCACATTTGACAGGGACTCCCTAAACTTTTGAACCTAGGTATGTTCCTAGTTTTCCATTTCATTAAACTAGCTCTGCCCATGGCAAAATAATTATTTTCTAATACACATAAGGGGTTATTCTGTGCCACAAATAGCGGGCATGGACATCCATTCCCGCTATTCATGCCTTCCCACACCAGCCTCTAACCTCCCCGCTGGTTGTGCAGGGAAGATAGACGGGGCGGAGTCTGGGCAGGTGGTGGGCGTTCGCCAGCCCTGGACATACAGGGCCAATTCTAATATCAGCCCTATACGTCCAGGGCCGGCAACATGTGCGGGCCCTGGACGTCTTATTTTTTTTAATGCTGGGGCATGGATGGGGCAGGGGGGGGACCAGAGGGCATTCCCCGCAGCCCAACCCTGGCCTTAGGAGGCTAGATCAGGGGTCAGGCTGCGGGGAATAAGCCTTTTTTTCTGGCAGCTGGCACTGCGGCTTTTAACTGGAGCTGCAGTGTTATGGCAACTGGACGCTATGGCGCCACGGCTCTATTTAAAAGCCCTGAGTTAGTCGGGCTTGTCACGTACGTGCAGGCCAGACTAAATCACAGTTCGGGCCTGCACGTACATGACTAATCGTGATTCCTATCCCATGGTTCTAGACGTGCCCTGGGGGATCAGAATCGCAAGCCCCTCTGTACATCCGGCTCAGGTCGGACATACAGAGGGGCTGGACGTCCTTGATGGAATGAGACCTATAGCAATCAATAAAAAAGCAGTAACATTCTGTCGGCTTTCCCAGTAGAAATGGCAATTAAAATGAAATATATATGTGAATAAATTAAACTATAGTACATCCCATCTAGGGAATTATTAGTAATCACTATATCTTTTTGTGTGATCTGTGTGTGCTACGCATGTGTTGTGTTTGTGGTCAGGCTATTTGGGTGGCGGGGCATTTCTTATTTGCATAGCTCTGGAGATGGGGTCAAATGCAGGGAGGTAGTTTTGGAGGTAGGGTAGTTTTTAGGGCAGTGTGGCAGCTGCAGAAAGGTAATTTTGAGGGCAGGAGTAGATTGCAAGGCAGTTTCAGGTGGTATGGTTATGTTTTTTTAATGTTTATTTGTATTTGCTATACCGTTTTGTCAGAGACATCAAAGATAAACAAAAAATAAAAATAAATATAAGAAATAAGAAATAAAGTTACAATTTTAATTGAGGAGAGAGCCCCCAAAACAAAGGTAGTAAAGGCATTCATATCATTCATACTCTGTACTCTGTTGCCATTTACAGTCTCCTACCAGAATCCAGCTCTACCCCCTTCAAGAGCAGATAAAGGTTTGCAATTTGGGAAATGATGATTCCATTCTAATATCATGTGGTAAACCAATACACAGGGTAGGGGCCAGATAACAGAAAGCAGCTTGCCGAGTAATGACAAGATGAGCCCTAGCCGTAAATGGTAATAGTAATCTATTCTGCTGAAGCGAATGGAGGGTCTGGGATGGAACATACGGTATTAAACAATCAGATGGATACTGAGGGAGCCCCACATAGAAGGCAATATGAGCCAAGGTCAAGATTTTATATCTTACCCTATAATGAACTGGCTGCCAGTGCCGCTTTTTAAAAGTGGTGTAACATGATCAAATCTCTTAGAATGGGTTACTAACTTGATAGCCATTGATTGGATAGTTTGAAAGTATTCTTAATTGAGGACTGCAGTAACTCACAGTATAGAGAACTGCAGTAGTCAAATCGATTAATGACCAAGGCATGTACCAGAGTAAGCAGCATAGATTTATCAATATTGGAGCTGATAGATCACATTCTGCGCAGAGTAGAAACATGCTTTTGACACATCTGCAATTTGGGCTTTGAAGGTTAATTTGGGGTCTAATTTACAGCCTAACAATTTCAGGGATGACAGAAATGGGACAGGATATCCCTGGATAAATGGTGTCTTTATTATAGTCTGATCAGTGATCCACATTGCTTAGGTTTTATCAAGGTTTAGTTTAAGTGAATTTTGTACTAACCAATCAGAAACTGACACCAGACAAGCATCTAGTGCTGACAAATCTAGGTGAAAAGAGGCTGTGCAGAACAGCAGCTGAATATCATCTGCAAAGAAGAAACTATTTATCCCTAAAGGCTGAATTAATACTGAGAAGGGTTGCATATATAAATTAAAAAGGATAAGAGATGGGATGGATCCCTAGGGTACTCCATAAGTCAAGGAAAACTCCCATGTTGGGAAGAACAAAATGATACTGAGAAAGTACGATTTTGGAGAAACGACTGAAACTAATGTAGGACAATACAGCATAGTTACTCACCTGTAACAGGTGATCTCCAGGAACAGCAGGAATTTAGTCCTTACATATGGGTATCGTCGGTACCGACGGAGCCTGTGCAGGAACGCTCCCCAGCGTCCAATCAGAAAGCTTTTGGGAGCATCCCACAGCGCCTGCCTGCTGCCTTCCCACCTTTCCCAACTGCCTCTCTCCAGTTGAGTTTTAAAGCTGAGACAAAGAGAGAGAGAGGGAAAGGAAAGAGATAGATAGAGAGATACAACTCCTAGGGGAGGTGGGTGGGTTGTGAGGACTAAATTCCTGCTGTTCCCGGAGATCACCTGTTACAGGTGAGTAACTATGCTATCTCCAGGAACAAGCAGAAATCTAGTCATCACATATGGGGACTCCCTAGCTTGGGTGCCAGGAAGAAACCCCAGAAGTTGTGTGTCCCTGAGAAGGAGTGGAGGAGTGGCCTAGTGGTTGTGGCAAGGTACTTCAGGCCGGAAGGTCGGGGGTTCAAATCCCACTAGAGGACAGCAACCTTGGGCCGGAAGGACTGGGGTTTCTAGTCCCACAGGTGCTCCTTGTGGTCTTGGGCAAGCCACTTAACCCTCCATAGCCCATGTTCCCTGTAAAATAGTTATCTCCAAGTTATAATGCCCTGTTCAATGTAGTTTCAGTTTGTTCAATGTAAACCGCACTGATGCAGAATAGCGCGGTATATAAGAGAATATAATAAAATAAATAAGGGCTCCACTTCCCCCCATGGATCTCTGGCATCCTATCAGAGATGGTGGGTAGGAGTTAATTAAGTATGGAACAGGTGTTTGAGAACAGCCTGACCAAACAAGGCATCCCGGCGGGAGTCCTTGTCCAAGCAGTAATGGGCTGTGAAGGTATGAACAGAGGCCCAAGTGGCTGCTCGACAGATGTCGTCAATAGACACAGAGTTCAGATGAGCCATTGAGGCTGCCATGGGCTCTCACATTGTGAGCTGTGACATGGCCCTCCAGAGAAAGGTTCTTACTCTGATAGGCAAAAGAAATACACTGAGCAATCCAGTTAGATAGTGTTCTCTTGGAGACTGGCAGTCCCAAATGAGAAGGGTCAAAAGCAACAAAGAGCTGAGAAGACTTTCTATGTTGCTGTGTTCTCTGTAAATAAAAAGCCAGAGCTCTTTTACAGTCCAGGGTATGAAGATTCCTCTCTGCACTTGATGCATGAGGTCTTGGAAAAAAGACAGGTAGGTAGACCTCCTGGTTGAGGTGAAAAGACGAGACCACCTTAGGCATAAAGTGTGGATGAGTCCTAAGTACTACCTTGTCATGATGAAACCTTGTATAAGGTGGATTAGCTACTAGTGCTTGCAATTCACTAATGCGGCGTGCTGATGTGATTGCAATGAGAAAGATAATCTTCCAAGAAAGGTATTTCAAAGAGGTGGTAGCTAAGGGTTCGAAAGGTGGCTTCATGAGCTGCCCAAGAACCAGATTCAAGTCTCATGCCACCGGAGGTGGTCTAATGGGAGGCTTAGTTAGAAGGAGGCCTCTCATGAATCTTACTATAAGAGGATGAGAGGAAATAGGTTGTCCATTTAGAGGTTAAAGAGAAGCTGCAATAGCACTCAAATGGACTCTTACTGAATTTGTCTTAAGACTTGCATTAGACAAATGGAGGAGATACTCCAGCAAAGATTCTAGAGGTATAGCACGGGGGTTAAGACCCTTTTCTGAACACCAAACAGTGAACCTTTTCCACTTGAAAGCATAAGAATGTCTAGTGGAAGGTTTCCTAGAAGCATAAAGAACATCTTTCACTTGCTGAGAAAGATGAAGATCTTGGAGATCTAGGCCTTCAGCAACCAAGCCCTGAGATGCAGGGACTGGGGATTGGGATGCCATAATATTCCGTTCTCCTGAGATAGGAGATCTGGAGCAGACCCTAACTCCAGGGAGGGAGCTTGAGAGAGATGTAGAAGCAGAGGGTACCACACTTGCCGTGGCCAATGTGGTGCTATGAGAATCATGTGGCCTCTGTCTCTCTGAAGCTTGAAGATGGTTTTGGGAATTAAGGGAATGGGTGGAAAGGCATACAGGAAGTCTTGACCCCAGTGAATGAGGAAAGCATCCTTGGTCTGAGCTCCCTGAGCTGGAGTTCTGGAACAGAACCGGGGAAGTTTGGCATGTCCGGGGTTCCCCAAAGTTGAAAAATCTTGGCCACTTGGTCTGCATGGAGAGACCACTCGTGTGGAAGGAGAACTCAACTGAGTCTGTCTGCCCAAGAGTTTTGAACGCCTGGAAGATACACTGCCAGAAGATGGATGTGATGCTCTCTGGCGAGGCCCCACAGTCGCAGAGCTTCGTTGCAAAGTGACAGAGAGCCTGTTCCCCCCTGCTTGTTCACATAGAACATGGCTACTTGATTGTCCATATGAATAAGGACTGTTTTGTAGATGAGCAGGGTGTGGAACACTCGCAGAGCAAGGAAGATTGCTCTGAGCTCCAAGAGATTGATATGTAGACAACTCTCTTGTGGAGTCCAAGAGCCCTGGGTGGAGAGGTCTTGCAGATGAGCTCCCCAACCCATTGGAGAAGCATCTGTTGTAAGAGTTGCTTGTGGCAGAGGTTGCTGAAAGGGGGACCCCAGCAACAGGTTTTGAGTGGACTTCCACCATTGGAAAGACAAAATGAGACGACTTGTGTTTGCTATTTTGACTGACAGGCAACCTGAAGCCTGGGTCCATTGGGTGGATAAAGTCCACTGAGCTGCCCTCATGTGAAGGCGAGCATATGGTACCACATGCATGGTGGATGCCATGTGGCCTAGCAACTGCAACATTTTTCGAGCAGTTAAAAAGGGCTTTAGGGCTGCTTGAGAAGCTAACTGCACCAAGCGAAGGCAACGGGCTTGGGGAAGGTAGGCCCTTGTCTTTGTGGTATCCAGCAGGGCTCCTATGAACTCTAGAGATTGAGTAGGAGTTAGACTGGATTTTGGGATGTTTATGACCAGCCCTAAATACTGAAGGATACACATTGTGCACAATAGAGAAGTCCTGGCCTCTGACTGTGTTGGAGCTCGAATGAGCCAGTCATCCAAGTAAGGGAAGACAAATATTCCCAGAGTGCATAGAAATGCTGCTACCACAGCCATGCATTTCGTGAACACCCTTGGTGCAGAGGCCAGACCAAAAGGAAGCACCCTGTATTGGTAGTGCTTTCCTTGAAACAGGAACTGAAGGAACCTTCTGTGGGTTGGATGGATGAGAACATGGGTGTACGCATCCTTGAGATCTAGAGAACAAAGCCAATCCTGACTCTGAAGGTATGGAAGCAGAGCTCCGAGAGAAATCATTTTGAATTTCTCCTTGACTAGGAATTTGTTCAATTCTCTGAGATCTAAGATAGGTCTGTATCCCCCTGTTTTCTTTGGGATAAGAAAATAAGGGGAATAGAACCCTGTGCCCTGTTGATGAAGAGGCACTTCTTCTATTGCCCCTTGGGCAAGAAGGATGGTAACCTCCTGACCTAACAGGTCGATGAGAGAGGTCGGAGAATTGAACTGCTTCACTATTGTGGGAGGGGGCATGCTTGAAAAATGAAGTTTTTACCCATCTCTTATGATGGAGAGTGTCCAACGCTCTGCTGTTATTTGCCCCCATCTGGGAGCAAAATGGCATAACCTTCCTGGAATAGTGGACGGTTCTAGATCTTCCAAAGCCAGAAAGGCTAAGTTCTCTAGCTGAAAGTCAAAGGCCCTGAGGAGGCTGAGGCTACTGAGCCGGTTGAGGCCTAGCAGCCTTTGCTTTCTTCTGTTTGGGTGGTTGCTGACATTTGGTTGAAAACTGACCTGCAGAAGATGCCTGCTGACCATAAGCAGGATAAAATCTCTTCTTCTTAGAAAAAGGTGTTTTCTTGAACAACTTTTTCCTAACAGGATCAGCAGTAGACTTGGATAGTCTATCCAAAGTGGAATTTTCAGCATCCATCTCATTGGCTTTTTCTTGCCAATCTTTACCAAACAGGTTCTTACCAGTACAAGGAATATTTCCCAATTTATCTTGTACCCAGAGCTCTAAATCAGATGCTTGAAGCCAAGCAATTCTACGTGCACCTATGGCAAAAGCCGAGGCCCTGTTTATACATTCAAAGCAGTCGAAGGCTGCATGGTTGGAGAATTTAGAGACATCTTGGGCATGTTTGAGCCAAGTGAGAAACTCCTGCATTTTATCCTCAGAGATGAAAGGACTTAAAGTCTGTAGATGATCAGTAACTTCCTTTAGGAACATTCCCATGTAGAGACTATAGGAACTGATTCTTGCAGCAAGCATGGAAGCTTGAAAGACTCTACATCCAAAAGCATCCAGAGTTCTGCATTCACGTCCTGGAGGATTAGAGGCATGTCTTTTTGCACTTCTAATCCTTCTCATAGCAGATTCCACCACAATGGAGTGGTGGGGAAGCTGAGTTTTATGGAAACCAGGACAAGGAGGGACACGATACATAGTATCTAACCTAAGAGAATGAGGAGAGGTGGTAAGTGGTGTTTCCCACATCCTCAGCATGAGATCATATAGAATCTCATGAATGGGTAGGGTAGCTGCCTCCTTAGGAGTTTTGGGATATTGTAAAATATCCATCTCCTTGGTCCTTGGCTCTGTTTCAGGGGTCACAGTGATGGACAGGCCCCGAGCCACCTCTCGGATGAAGTCTTGGAAAGACATGTCCTCTGGAGGAGACATCCTGCGTTTAGGGGAGGAGGACTCCTGTGGAAGCATCATTGCTGCATCGACAGAACTTTCAGAATCCTCAGATTCTTCTGAGGAATCGAAGTATCGCCTGTCTGGATGCTCTTGCAGAGCCCGATACCCGTACCGAGCAAAATCGGTATCGGGAATAACCGGTACCAGGGAATCGGTACCAGCGGGCATTGAAGGACAGGGTACAGGCATAGCAGGCATCGATGCCGATGTCGATGCTATCAGTACCGGTTGCGATACCGATACCGATGCCGGTACCGGTGGAGTTGTCTGTCGCGGTACCAAGGGCGTCGATGCCACAAGGAAAGCCGCTAGACTGCATTCTATGAATAGAATTCTCTGGTCCATAGACGCTGCCAATGCCTGGAAATCAGTACCGGTGGAAACTGCCGGTACCCCAGAGCATGGCACCAGGAGATCTGTCGAAGCCGAGCCAGCGAGAACATCCTGGAACCCCGATAATGGTGCTTTGGAAGCCGAAGCCTCCCGCCGGGGTAATTTTGCCGGTGCAGAATCCTCGAGGGCAACGCCAGAGGCATCTCAATGCTTAGAAGGAGATCTACCCTTTGAGGACCGGCTAGACTTATGTTTAGTTACCTGAGATCCACGGGAAGAAGAAGCAGCCCTGGAAGACATCGATGCCACCGAAGCTGCATCAGAGGGAAACAGGGTACTGAGTTTAGCAGCTCAGTTCTGTCGACCCCTTTTAGACATCATAGCACAGGACACACAGTCCGTGATGGAGTGGTCAGGACCCAAACATTTTAAACACCATTCATGGGTGTCAGTGACGGAAATGGTACTGCCACATTTTGTGCACTTTTTTAAAACCTGAAGCAGGTTTTTCCATATTAAGGAAATTTCTGGGCCTTAAGGCCCAAAAAGATAGGTGCACCTGAAGAAAGTAAAAGAATGGAAAAATTAATTAATTTTTTTTTTTTAAAGAAAAGAAATACTGGCGGTAGCGGTAGAGCGTCGGGGAAGGCAGACGCGACCACAAAAAGAAATAAAGAAATAAGGAAATTCTTCTGCGGTAACAGGAACACAACCTGCTGGCTCCGCGGAAAAAGAGAAACTGGAGAGAGGCAGTTGGGAAAGGCGGGAAGGCAGCACGCAGGCGCTGTGGGATGCTCCCTAAAGCTTTCTGATTGGACGCTGGGAAGCGTTCCCGCGCAGGCTCCGTCGGTACCGATGATACCCATATGTGATGACTAGATTCCTGCTTGTTCCTGGAGATCAGTAATTCCTATGTCAGTCAGTTGATGTAGCAAAATCTGATGGTCAACCAAATGGAATGCGACTGTCAGATCTAGAGACAGCAGCAACACAGCCCCGTCCTTATCTAATATCTAATAGTACTAACCATTGCTACCCTGCTAGTTTCAGTACTATGATACTGGTGAAATCCAGATTGACAGGTTTCTGGGGGTGGGGTAGTTTGCATAAGGTTACCAGATTTTTGGAAAGCAAATCTGAGACACCTTGGCAGGGCTGAGCTGGGCCGGCTCAGAATGTTGTCTGCACATGGCCCCGCACCTCAGGTGTGCTTGACCGGCTGCAGAGGAAGTCAGGGTGGCCCGAAGCCCGGCTGACCTCTGAACAGCCACAGGAGTAAAGAGTGGTGTTTGTCTTCTCTCCTATGGCTGTGATAAAAAGGAACCTGCCAGCACGCTGACTGCCTCCGTTTGACCTCTCAGCACTCAACGTGCTGGCAGGCTCCTTTTTATCAGAGCCATGGAAGAGAAGGCAAATGCCGCTCTTTACTCCCACAGCTGTTCAGAGGTGAGCTGGGGCTTTGGGCCTCCCTGGATCCCTCTGAAGCTGATCAGGCAAGGATCTCCCTTTTGGTAGGTGGCTGGGGAGGGACTGGGAAGGGAGAGGGACTGAGGGCCAGAACAGGAACAGGGGGCCAGGACTGGAAATGGGCTGATATTGCGGGATGGGGACTGGAACTAGAAGGGGACTGGTGATGGAAGGGACTCGAGGAGTACTGATACTGGAGGGTTAGGGCTGTAAATGGCCTGGGGATGGGGTACTGGGACTGGAAGGGAACTGATACTGGGGGGTTAGAGTTGGAAATGGGCTGATGCTGGGGGAATGGAATGGAGCTGATGCTGGGAGAGACTGGAAAAGGACTGATGCTGGGGGGTTAAGGCTGGAAATGGACTGGGAAAGGGGGACTGGGACTGGAAGAGAACTGATGCTGGGAGGGGACTGGAGGAGGACTAATACTGGGGGGGGGTTAGGATTGGAAATGGCCCTGGGATGGGCGATGGAGGACTCGGAATTGAAGGAAGCTGATGCTGGGAGGGACTGGAGGAGGACTGATACTGGGCGGTTAGGACTGGAATTGGGCTGATGCTGGTGGATGGGGGACTGGGACTGGAAGGGACCAGATGCTCAGAGGGACTGGAGGAGAACTGATACTGGGGGGCTAGGACTGGAAATGGGTTGATCGGCAGGATAGGCGAATGGGACTGGAGGGGAGTGGATGCTGGGAGGGGCAGGAACTAGAAGGGAGCTAGAAGCCCAGTGTGCAGCGGCAGCCAAGAGAGCAAATAGAATGCTAGGTATCATAAGGAAAGGAATGGAAAATAAAACAAAAGATATTATAATGCCTCTATATCGTTCCATGGTGAGACCGCACCTTGAATATTGTGTGCAATTCCGGTCGCCGTATCTTAAAAAGGATATAGAGTTATTAGAAAAGGTTCAGAGAAGAGCCACCAAAATGGTAAAGGGGATGGAAGGATACTCCTATGAAGAAAGGCTAAAAAGGTTACGGCTCTTTAACCTGGAAAAGAGATGGCTGAGGGGAGATATGATAGAAGTCTATAAATTAATGAACGGAGTGGAACAGGTAAACGTAGATCGATTGTTTACGTTATCAGAATATAGAAAGACTAGGGGACATGCAATGAAGCTACAGGGTAAACTATTTAAGACTAATAAAAGAAAATATTTTTTCACTCAACGTGTAATCAAACTCTGGAATTTGTTACCGGAGGATGTAGTAAAGGCTGTTAGTGTAGCTGGGTTTAAAAAAGGTTTGGACAAATTCCTGGAGGAAAGGTCCATAAACCATTATTAAGAAGGGACCCAGGATATCAATGCTTGACCCAGTACAAGCATTGTGGAACCTGTGTCTTTTGGGGAAACTGCTAGGTACGTATGACCTAGATTGGCCACTGTTGGAAACAGGATACTGGGCTTGATGGACCTTGGTCTGACCCAGTATGGCATATCTTATGTTCTTATGGAGCTGATGTTGGGGGAGGATTAGAAGGGAATGGGGCTGAGGGAGTGGGGATGGAGAGGGGAACAGATATTTTGTGTAGGAGGAAAGAAAAATCTATGAGTATTGGGAGAGTAAGTAGGGATGGAGGATGGAGGAATGAAATTTGAGTGGATGAAAAAGAAATAAAGAAAGAAATGGAGGAAAGAGCAAAAGGGGAAAGATTAGTATGTTAGAGGCAGATGTAGAGAGAATAGAAAAAACTAGAAGAGTGAAAAAAGGACAAATGGACAGCAGACAATGGAGAGTTAGCAGAGGACATGAAGAAAGCAGAAGAAAGCAACAGGGACAATTGTAACTGAAAAATAAAGTGCCCAAACAACAAAAGATAAAAAAAAACAAAACTATTTTATTTTGAATTTATTAACTGGAGTATGTCAGCTCTGGGAAATGTGCATCGTTAACGTTTTGGTGCTTTGTGAGTTTGCTATGGAGTCAAAATGAGCAGGGTGTATAGTACTTCCTAATGTGCCTGGCAGTTGACACTGGAGTATAGTAATGTAGAAATCTGGTGGTCTCTCTATCCTCACCACCCATGCAAATGATATTGAGACACTCGTTAAGAGACATGTCTACTATAAGTTAATGTGCATTAAGTGCAGCAACACCCATTTGTTCCTACTGGCAATGGCACTTAATGCACATTAATATTTAGTAAAAATGCCCCTAAAGCATTGCCAGGACCAAAAAGAGGCTTGTGAAGGGCTCCTTTGAAAGCCGCCTAAAATTTTAAATAGGTAACATATATTAAAATAAAATAAATTAAATTTACGCAAATGAGATCCATTGGATATTCAAATGAGGCTCCGCAAATAGTCTCTGTACTTGGCCCTGCATCACCCTTGGGCCGCCCTTGGCTGGGATGGGCAAGGGTCCTCTCTCCTCAGGCATCGTTTCCCCCATATATTTTGAAATGACCCATTAGGTAGCATTCAGAAATTTCAAAAGTTAAAAAAAAACAGTAGCAGCCCTTCTCAAGTTATAAGTGTGCATACATACATATATGCGTTTTTTTTAACTTTTGTAGAAGCCCAATAAGCTAGATGGATATTTAAACCCATATGGACTTGATGGAGAGTTGTATAGATCCCTGAAAAAAGTGGGTTTTGCTGAAACATCAATATTGGGTCTGCCTTTGAAGAAACACTGCCTTCAAGACAATGGATTTGGCCATAAAAAGGAAGACTCGAGCTATGGTCCAAGGGCTCAGATAAGTAACACTGTTTTTATGCTAGTTTTGTCTTTTTAGCCTGCATGTGCTCATTGAAGGGCTGGTTATTATGCAGACTGATTTAATTGTGTTCTTTGAACTCACAGACAACAGGAGCTACTCTTCAGTCAAACTGTGTATGTGTGAAGCAGATAAAAATTAAAAAATCTACAAATTTGATAAATAAAGAACAGTGTTTTGCCGGGGAGACAGATGATGAAAGGAGGAATGGAAGGACTTCAGAAGTGATCTGACTTAGCAATTTATAATTTGATATCTCCTTGAGGATTTTTTCAAGAGTAATTTATTTTTTTTAAATATTTTTTTTTCCTTCTGGTTTTGTTGTTGTTTTTCAAATTTATTTTATTCATCTAGATACATGTTCTATATGGACCTAAGATTCTTTTGCAGTGGCTATGTGCCCCTATGGCGCATAGCCATCACTGCTGAACTTTAACCCTGGATATTCAATGCTGGGGTTATATGCGGCCCCAGCATTGAATATCTAGGGTTTCCGCACAGCCAAAGACGCCGCAGAAGATAACCAGGCAGCAGCGATATTGAGCAGCTGCCCGGTTTGCTCCCACAGATAAAGATAAATCAGCTTTTGCTGCACCCATCTTTACCTACAGGTCACTAACTGGGCAGTGATACAATATCGCTGCTGCCCACTTAGTGATGGTTGTCGCCTCCAATATGCCCTGGAATGCCCACGAAATGCCCTGATGCTAAGCAGTTGGCAATGGGGCATACAGCGGCATTAATCGGTGTTAGTGCTGCTGAATATCCCTCTAAGTCGCATTTACACAACTCACAGGTCTGTAAACTGTGTAAATGCCAGTTACAGGGGATAGTTTGGGAGGTGGGATAGTTTGTAGAGTGGTGAAGCAGTGACATTAGATTGTTTATTTGGAACAGGGTAGTTTGCAGTATTAGTGGGTCAGTTATGGGAGTTTAATTTTTAGGGCTGGGATAGTTTGTAGGATGGTGAGGCAATTGCAGGAGGTTGTTTTTTTGGAGTGGGATAGTGCATGGTAAAGTTGGGTAGTTGCGGCTTGCGGGGGTGTATTTGTTAGGGAGGTGGAGCAGATATCAGATTGGTAAGGCAGTTGTGTGGAGTATTTTTTTAATGATGTAAGTATTTGATGGGTTGGTAGGGCACTTGCAACGCAGTATATTTTGGGGGTAAGGGCGGTGTGTGTGGTAATGGGGCAATTGTAGGGAGGTATTTTTTGATAGTGAAGGCATTTTTGTGGGTTGGGAGAGTAGAGAACAATGAAATGATATTTGAAACGAGGAATTCCCTTACTGCTATGTTCATTGTATGCAAGTTTCTATATTAAAGAAGCTGGAACTCCTTCTTCCATAGAAATACAATGGACTCATTTTTGGGGGAGCTTATTTCTCTGGAACCCCTAGTCCAATCTGGCTCACTTTTTAACTTGATGTGTCTTTCTACCAGTCTTTTCCCATATGTGAAACTGTATCCCTTTCCATTAAATCTTCGGAGAAGTATTTTGCCCCCTGACAGACAGGCATTCTTGACCCCTTTTACATAATTATTTCCAACTTCCATTGGGTTGGAAAGAATAAAAATGGAGTCAGAGTTGGGGATGGGAATTAAAGACATATTACCCAGTGAAATAAAATACACAAAACAAGCAATGAAAATATACTGGAGGAAAAAAAATTATATAATATACTTAGGTTCTTGGAAAGTAGGGTTTATCTTTAGGGGCAAGCTGAGTCCATGCAAGGGGGCCCCATAGGATGTAAAGGCATCAGAATTGGTTCATAGAATCCATTGGGTTATTCTTTGGAGGGCTTATTTCTTTTGAACCACCAGTCCAATATGGCCCATTTTTGAACTTGTGTCTTCTTATGTTTTTCCCATATACAAAATATCATCCTGTTTCTTTAAAGTTTTGGAGAGTTATTTTGCCCCCAGACAGAAAGATGGACAGACAGAGATTTTAGACCCCTTGTGTATGATTCTTTCCAACTTCTGTTTGGAAGAATTAAAAAGGTTTTTGGTCCAAAATATTAGGAGGCTGATTTTCAAAAAGCCTAGTATTGTACAGGCTCTCCAGTGATGTGCTGCCCGCCTTATCCATAAACTCAGCGGCAGTATCCAGATAGTGACTAAAACTGAAAATTCAGATTGAGTGCTACTATTAGATAAGTGCTCACATATCCGGATAGTGGTAATTTTCAGTTGGCACTTCTTCGGAAATCAACTTAGGCCTGCTTTGCGTGTGGCCTAAGTTATCAGGCTAGTGCTAACTGAAATTTCTCACTATCTGGATATGTCAGCAGTTAACCGCATAGCAGTAGTACTGCCCTCACTTTGCCCACAGACCACCCCTGCACTAACCAGCTAGTGCAGGAGCGATTTGTGGAGATATTAGAAACATAGAAACACAGAAAAATGGTGACAGAAAAAGACCACATGGCCTATCTAGTCTGTCCTTCCACATCAACAACTACAACAGTCCCCAGACAGTACAGCTGAATATCATAGTCAACACCCTTATCCAAACTGCTGTTGGCCGTCTGGCTAAGGGTTCTGAATATTTGGCTCTAAGATCCTAAACTCTTTAAATACAGGAGTGTGGAGGTAAAAAGTTTCATTTCCTTCATTTCCTGTTTCATTTGCAGTTTTTTTCATTTTAATAAATGTTATTTTGTTTCTATAACTTTTGATTTCAGGTCAATTTTGTTAATTAAAGAGGTAACCATAGTTGCTGCCCAAATGAAAAACATAGCTGAAAGAGGTTTCAGGAAAATAAAAAGCCCAACTGGCTTTCTTTCGGCTCACTGTCTCAAACCAGAGACCTTTGGTTTACAGGGCAGTTAATGTACAGAACCACCATCACATCTACATGGGTGTCAAATCTAACCAGCCTGCTCTCAATTCTTAAATTGCTAGTGCTCTTCCTTCTTGTTTCTTGATTGGTTCAAAGTTTGTCTAGTCTAGTCTGGATATCTATGGAAAATGCTAACTGAATTTTCTGCCTTGTAAATCTACTGACTCCTGTTGCAGAGATTTACTCCAAAGATTACTTTGTCGTGTTCTTGTGCCAGAAATTCTGTGAAATCATGTTTAAGTACTCTATCAGAGACATTTACCAAGCCTAATCCAGATCCTGGTTGTCCACTTAGTGATGACCAACCAAGATCTGGATTAGACTTGGTAAATGTCTATGATAGTAACATGGTATATGATGGCAGATAAAGACCAGTATGGTCCATCTCGTCTAGAGTGGTTGTACCCGCCGTTCCATGCAAGTCAATCACCTTCTATGGCCTTTGTTTAGGGTTGTCCTCATTGCTTCATGCAGGTGTCCTCCCTCTATGCCTTTGTTTAGAGTTATACCCTCTGCAGGTCAGCCCCTCTGTTTATTGAAGTATAAAAGATATTTAAGTTTCATTTGCTTTCATCCAATAAATAGATCCACTGTGTCTGTTCCATGCCATTTTGAATTCTGTCACTGCATTTGCCCCCGCCACCTCCATCAGGAGGGCATTCCAAGCATCTACCACCTTTTCAGTGAAAAAGTATCTCCTGATGTTGTTTTTAAGTTTACCACCTTGCAGCTTCATCTATGCCCTCTAGTTTTACATCTTCACCTTCTTTGAAAAAGGTTTGTTTGTTCATTAATACCCTTTAAGTATTTAAATATCTTTATCATGTCACAACTGTCCCTCCTCTCCTCTAGAGTATACATATTTAGGTCTTCAAGTTTATTCTCATGGTACAGGCTCCAAACCATTCTGGCTGCCTTTCTCTGAAACATTTCAAGTCTTTTTATATCCTTGTGAGATATGGTCTCCAAAACTGAACATAATACTCCAAATGGGGCCTCACCAACAACTTGTACAGGGGCAAAAATACCTCCTCCTTTCTGCTGGTTATTCCTCTCTGTATGTAGCCCAGCATTCATCTGGCTTTGGCTACCATCTTGTTAGCATTTCCATAGAACTACAGACCAGACAAACTTTGGGCCAATTAAGAAACAGGAAGGAATTTCATAAGCAATACAACATCATGCTTGGCAAGATAGAAGGTCAACGCAAAAGAGGAAGGCCAGCAATGAGATGGATCGATACAACAGCAGCAGCTACGGGTACCAGTCTGTCAACAATGAGCCGCCTGACTGAAGACCAAACACAATTTAGGATAGCTATCCAGAGGGTCGCCATGAGTCAACTCCGACTCGACGGCACTTAACAACAGCAACATAAGTGTTAAGAGCAGACTGACTAGAGCCGGCCCCCATGAAGATATGATGGCTGTTCTGCAAAATGCCTGCTTTCCAACACAAAGGTTACTAATTTGAGGCCAGCACCTGATAAAATGGTGTGGTAAGGCGGGGGAGGGAGTACCTTGGGATTAAAAATGATAGGAAATATTGCTTGTATTTCTTATATTGCCTCAAAGAAATGCACGTCCTAGATTTTTTAATTTCAGGGCCAATGTTATGTTTTTGCAATTTCAACTGTCTTCTTTGCTTTTCAGCCACAACTATTGTATATTCAACATGAAATTAATGGATGTTCCTATCTTTAGGATATTTATTTATGTATTTGCAGCGATTAGGTATACCGCTAATGATTTAGTACATCATAACAGATTACAAATAATACTTAGTTTCTTGATTGCAGGACTACAAAGACAGACAAAACATAGTGAACAATCAGTGAAACATTGAGAGAAAGGGCAGAGGAGTAGCACAACAATTTCAATACAAGAGCAACAATTGTAAATAATTGCAGGGAGAAACCGTAGGAAGGCAGGGGGATCAGCATCCAAGCTTCAGGAGCGAAAAGAAAGAAAAGACAAAAGAGATTTATTCAAAGGCCAGTTTAAAAAGCCAGGTCTTCAGACCAGTTTTAATCTCTGCATAGGAAGATTCCATCCGAAGTGCAGTGGGCATGGAGTTTCCACAGGTATGGGGCTTGAAAACTGATAGCTTCTAGGCATAGCGTGCGTTTTGTGGGAGTCACTAAGAGATTGGCATTTGGTGGGCGACGGGTACGGGAAGGACAGTAGGGAATGGGATGTGAGCGTAAGTAGACAGATAGCCCAGTGTAATAAGTTGGATGTGTCAGCAGGAGTTTAAACGAGATTCAGAAAATAATCAGGCGCCACTGTTGCTCACAGAGCAGAGGAGTGTTATGGTCATTTCATTCTGCATTGTAGATGAGCCTTACTGTTGGGTTCTGTATGATGCTAAAGCTTACATTTGAACAGTCAAAATCCAGCAAAACTTTCTACAAAAGAACAGGAAGTTCTCACAAAAGCAACATGCAGCTGATCTATAACAAAATAATGTGAAATCAATAGGTCATTAGTAATATGTCTGTACGTTTGGGGCCCAGACATTACAGCAAAAGTGGCATTTTTTGTGAATAATTCACCAGGGCAATAACAATGTTAATTTTTGTACCTTTCACTTTTGTTGAGAAAATGTTTGTAAATCTGTACTCAGAAGCCCCGCTGGAGACTGTCAAATAGGTTTTCCACCTCACCCATATCAGGCAGAAGAGGCTGATCCCGTCCTCTTTCTGCCCCATTGTAGTCCCTACCTTTCTTCGGTAAATCAGAACTACAATTGTGGATCAGTCTGTCTGAGTGAGCTGATGACATTGCTGTCAATTTGCTGAGAATAAGCACATGTTGTATAGTCTGCCACACAGCTCAGGGATTCAGGTAGCCATGGCTTAACGGATTCTGAAGCCCAGCATCACTCATGGCTTATTAAACAGACACATAGAGACCCTCTCTGTGGGACATAATCAATACCAATCCTGAAAAAAAAAAATATGAAACTGTAAGAAATAGATTACATCAGGAAAAAACTGAGAGTACCTCATTAAAGTTACACTGACTCTGAACCCAGAACCTTCCCCCTCCCCTTTCTCTTGCAGTCACTAGAACATTAGGAATCCTTATAATGAGGAAGATTTCCTTAGAGCAGGCTTTGAGCAAAAACTGTTCCTTTATAAACTGGTGTTTGAGAAATTTGGGCTTTGTCATTCTATTTTCATTCCTTTAGAGAAATCAACTAGCAAAAATGCACCGTGAGGTTAGTGGTATAAAATACAGTAGATAAGAAACTGATCTATTAAAGCCCTAATCCTTAGGGCCGGTGTATCCATTAGGTGAACTAGGCATGCGCATAGTGCACCAATGGTCAGAGGGCGCCCATTGCTGCTGCTGACACCTCTCTCCAGGATATCCAGAGGTGACAATACATTTAAAAAAGGCACCACAGCACTGGAATTATCTTTTCTTCCAGGCCACAGTGCAATTTGTGCTTCCGCCCCTCCCCCCTCTCCCTCAATTACATTTCCTTTTGAAGGATGTTGAATCAGAGGGGGGGGGGGGGGCAGGAAGTGTGAATGGCACCGCGGCCCAGAAGAAAAAGTAATTAAGGCACTGCAGTGCCTTTTTAAATGTATTGCCACCACTGCATGTCCTGGAGAAGAACGATCAAAGCAGCAATGTGCACAAGGGCTGGAGCAGGGGCGACCCTAGGAATGAGGTTCACTTAGGGCACCTCATATCCTTGCATCAGTCCTGCTAATCTTGCAGAGTATGCTGGGCAATTGTGAACGTCTAATTGGTGATCAGTTGCAGTCCTGCCCTTATCTGCTGCCGAGGGATGGGTGCATAAGAACTCAGCCCATTATAGGAACACTCAGTCCTTTGGCACAGTCATTGTGGTCTCAGGACAGGTCTGTTAAACACTCAGTTCTTATACATTGCATCATAGCAGGTCATTTATAATAACACTCACTTCTCCTGCAGAGTCACTAACATCTTTTGGATGTTATATTACAGAAACATCCAGCTTTTTTTAAAGTCAGTGCTGTCTTATAGCAGGTCATTTACAGGAACAATTAGACTTTGCTGAGTGTCTCTTTTCTTTTAAAGGAGAAATGTTCCAGAAAAATTCCTCTCCTTTCAAAAGATGACCAAAATGACGAAGGAGATGGAAAAATAAGGCCAAAGAGGTTAGAGTTCTTCAGATTGGTGAAGAGGTGGCTGAGGGGAGATATGATACAGGTCTATAAAATCCTGAGTGGATTGGAACTGGTAAATGCAAACCAAAAAGTCAAAAGACTAGGTGGAATGCCATGAAGTTATAAAATAGTACATTTAAAACAAGTAGGATAAAATCTTTTTTCTCTCAACACATAGACTTTGGAATTCATAATAACATAGTAACATAGTAAATGACGGCAGATAAAGACCAGTATGGTCCATCTAGTCTGCCCATTGTGATGGCAAGAGTAGGTGCACCTGCCCCTCCATGCAGGCCACCCCTCCCCATGTCCTTGTTTAGGGGTGAACCCACCACTCCATGTAGGACACCCCTATTTGTTGAGAAATTAGATGGTTGAGTTTATTTTGATTTTTATCCTGTTGCTGTAAAGGGATCCACTTGTCTGTCCCATGCCATTTTGAATTCCGTCACTGTGTTTGCCCCCACCACTTCCATCGTGAGGGCATTCCAAGCATCCACCACCCTTTCTGTGAAAAAGTATTTCCTGACATTGCCTTTCAATTTACCACCTTGCAGCTTCCTGTTATGCCCTCTAGTTTTACAGCTTTCCCGTCTTTGGAAGAGGTTGTTTGTTCATTATTTCCCTTTAAGAATTTAAAGGTCTGAATCATATCTCCCCTGTCCCTCCTCTCCTCCAAAGTGTACATGTTTAGGTCTTCAAGTCTCTTCTTATAAGGCTTCTGACGCAGGCTCCAAATCATTTTGGTCACCTTCCTCTGAACAGTTTCCAGTCTTTTTACATCCTTTGAAAGATATGGTCTACAAAACTGAACACAGTATTCCAAGTGAGGCCTCACCAGTGACTTGTACAGTGGCATAAGTACCTCTTCCTTTCTGCTGGTAATTCCTCTTTGTATGCAGCCCAACATCCTCCTGGCTTTTGCCACCGCCTTGTCGCACTGTTTTGCCACCTTGAGATCCTCAGAAATAATCACACCAAGGTCTTTCGCCTGATCCGTGCACACCAACCTCTCACCCCCTATCGCTTACATTTCCCTTGGATTTCTGCTACCCAAGTGCATGACTCTGCACTTCTTTGCATTAAACCTTAATTGCCAAGCATTACACCATTCTTCCAGCTTTTGTAGATCTTTCTTCATGTTAACCACTCTCTCGGGGGAGTTCACTCTGTTGCAAATTTTTGTGTCATCTGCAAAAAGACAGACTTTTCCATTCATCCCTAAGCAATATCACTCACAAATACATTGAACAGTGCCGAGCCCAGCACTGACCTCTAGGGCACCCCGCTAATCACCTTCCCTTCATCCGAATGAGCTCCATTTACCATCACCTTCTGTCATCTGTCAGTCAACCAATTTCTGATCCAATTTACCATCTTGGGATCCGTCCCCAAGCTACTGAGTTTATTGATAAGCCTCCTATGAGGAACAGTATCAAAGGCTTTGGTGAAATCCAGGGAGATGACATCAATCGCATGCCCATGATCTAGTTCCCTGGTCACCCAGTCAAAGAACTCAATCAGATTTGTTTGGCAAGACCGTCCTTCAGTAAAACCATGTTGCCTCAGGTCTTGCAATCTGTTGGTTTTGAGAAAGTTCACTATTCACTCTTTCAGGAGCGCCTCCATTACTTTTCCCGCCCCCAAGGTAAGGATCACAGGCCTGTAGTTTGACACTTCTTCCCTGTCACCACTTTTATGTAGAGGTATGACATCAGCCTTTCTCCAGTCCTGAGGAACCTCTCCTGTTTCCAAGGATCTGTTGAAAACATCCTTTAACGGCCCTGCGAGAACCTCTCTGAGCTCTTTCAGTATCCTGGGATGTATCCCATCCGGTCCCATGGCCTTGTCCACTTTCAGCTTTGCAAGTTGTTCTAACACTTCATCTTCTGTGAATGGTGTGGTATCTACTTCATTCCCATTTTTATATTTAGGAGTCACAGGAGGTCCTTCTCCAGGACTTTCTTTAGTAAAAACAGAGCAGAAGTATTCGTTTAGCAATTTCACTTTTTCAATGTCACATTCCACGAGTCCGTTCGCAGCACTTCTGAGTCCTGCAATTCCACCTCTGATCTTCTTCCTTTCCCGAATATACCTGAAGAAAGTTTTGTCGCCATACTTAACATCTTTAGCCATCTTTTCCTCTGCCTTTGATTTTGCTATCCTTATTTCTCTTTTTGTCTCTTTGAGTTTGATCCTGTATTCATTTCTGTGTTCCTCTGTTTGTGAGCTTTTGAATTTTGCGAAAGCTGTGTTTTTTGCCTTTATTTGAGCAGCCACTTCTTTGGAAAACCAAATAGGTTTCCTTCTCCTCTTGTTTTTATTTACTTTTCTTACATATTTATCTGTTGCCCCTTTTATTGCCACCTTTAGTTTAGCCCATTGCAATTCCACTTCCCTTATCTCCTTCCACCCTGTCAGCTCCTCCTTTAGGTACTCGGTCATTTTATTGAAGTCGGTGTTTTTGAAGTTTAGGACTTTGAGCTTGCTATGATTGGCCTGTACCATGGCTTTTATCTCAAACTACACCGTGTGATGATCGCTGCTGCTCACAGGGGCACTCATGCAGACATTCGACACGCTATCACCGTTGGTGAGCACTAAATCCAGCGTTGAGCATTCTCTGGTTGGTTCCATCACCATTTGTCTAAGTAACGCATCTTGGAGAGCATCCACAATTTTTGCTTCTTTCCAGATTTGCAGAAGGAGTAATCCAATCCACATCCAGTAGATTAAAGTCACCCAATATGATCACTTCCCCCTTTGTGGCTATCTTGGCAATATCTATAATCAGTTTGTTATCTATCTCTTCAATTTGTGTCGGAGGTCTGTAGACTACAGCAGTATGGATGACAATGCCATCTCCTCTTTCCAACACAATCCAGAGCACTTCTTCTTTTCCCCATGCCCCCTGCATTTCAGTAGCTTTAATATTGCTTTTGACATACAAGGCTACTCCTCCTCCTCTTCCATTTTCTCTGTCTCTTCTGAATAGATTATAGCCAGCTATGGCTATATCCCAATCATGCGATTCATTTAGCCATGTTTCTGTAATGGCCACAATGTCCAAATCCATTTCCACCATTAGGGCTTCCAGGTCCGGAACCTTGTTGGCTAAACTTTGAGCATTTGTGCTCATTGCTTTCCAGCATTTAACTGGCTTGCATGTATTTTGCATTGATTTTGTTCTGCCTACATCTTCCCACTTGTTTTTGATGTGTGGTTTAAAACTGTGGCTGTTTCTGATTTTAATCTGTTTTTGCAGGGGGTGACGTCCAGAGATTGACCTTCCACATCCGTCACCCCCTTTTTCTAGTTTAAATGCATATTCACATATTGATTGAATTTTTCACTTAGGATTCCTTTTCCCTACAACGGAGAGATGTAGTCCATCAGTACAGTATAGTCTCTTTTTGTTCCATCTGCTACCCCAGTCATCAATAAATCTGAATCCTTCTTGTCTGCACCAGGTCTGGAGCCATGTACTAAAGCTGTTAATGCGATGCAGCCTTTTTGCCTCCTTACCAAGAATAGGTAGAACCTCTGAGAATGCAACAGTGTTAACAATGGGCTTGAGTTTCTCTCCCAGAGATTGCAAGTCCTTTTGGACTGTAGAGGCACTGTTTCTAGCGAGGTCATTTGTGCCCAAGTGGATAACAACATCAAGTTTGGAGTGTTCACTTTCTGCGCTAAGTACTTCAACAACGTGGTTTGTATACCTGCTGGCTGAAGAGCTTGGGAGGCACTTGACTATCTTCTCTCCTTTGAACTGTGTTCCCAAGTTGATGCCACTGATGATGGAATCACCAAGTAGTAGTAGTTTGCTGTTTGGTGAGGTTTTCTTCATATTTGGTCCTTTAGCAGGAGATTGGGCAATGTCTGTCTCATTTAAGGGCCCTTCAGTTTCTTTGGATTGATCATCCTCATTCGCCAAGGCAGAGAAGGCATTATGCAGGGATATCTCCTGATGCATAGGATGCCTCTGTGTCACAGGTCGCAATCTACCAGAACCCACTGTTATCCATTTCTTCCTGGGGTGTTTGATTCTTTGTGGGAGCGGTGGTGGACATTGTTCAGTTTGTATCCTAGAAGAGGTGCGCTTCATTGCATCCAGTTCCTCCCTCAGTAGGGTCACCTCTTTATGCATGGCAGCTAGGTTTTCCTTTAGTAGATTCAGTTCTTTATGCATGGCAGCCGACCTGAGGCACAGAGGACAAGCTCTTAGGTTCCAAATGATTCATCTTGTGGTTTTATCCTCATCCCACAAGACTACTTGTCCCTCTGACCCCATTCCTTCAGCCTGGCTCATGGAACCCTCCCTGGATCTACTTCCCCTGATTCTTTTTATTTTTAACAGCTTATGCTCTGGCACCTTCCTCTCCACCTGGAAACACACCCTAATCAGACCCTTGCTGGAGAACCCCTCTCTTAATACTTCTGATCTTGCTCATTCCACCCTGCCCTTCCTGTCAAAGATTTTTAAGAAATAGTTTTTTCCCCAGCTTTCCTCTCATCTTGATGCAACTCACGCTCTGGGCCCTCATTAGTCCAGTTTTCGCATGGGTCACAGCACAGAAACTATTCTTCTTTCTTTCCTGAATGAAATTCACTAGGCTCACGACTGAGGTGACCTTTCACTGGCTATCTCCCTGGACCTATCTTCCACTTTTGACCTCATTGATCATGCTACTCTTCTTGCTCATTTACAAAATCACCGCTGGTTTCATTCTTTTTTCTGTCACATGTCTTTCTCTGTTCACAATGGCTCATCTCCCTCCCACACCTCTTGCTCTCTTCCACTCATGTGTGGTGTCCCCCAGGGCTCGGTCCTGGCCCCCCCTCTGTTTAATATTTTCTTAATTCCCCTCACTCTGCTTGTTCAGTAACAAGGGATTTCAGTCTACTATTATGCAGATGACATTATTCTTTTGCACCACATGGATCCTTCAGCCCCAGATTTGCTTCCCTTGAACACCTGTCTCTCCAATATTGCCACTTGGTTCTCAGAAAGCTTTCTACACCTGATTCTCCTCCTTCACTAGCTCCTGCATTCCCCTCTGGTTCAATTCCTGTAGTCGATACCCTTCACAACCTTGGGGTAATTCTTGACTCCTCCCTCACCTTTCAGACGGATCTCTCTTCTCTGTTGTGCTTTTTTCTCTCTTCACCGAATTCATGCCATCCGTCCTTTCTGGTCCCCCTTGTCTCTCACCACCCTTCTTCTGAACCTGGTGATGGCCAAATTAGACTACTGTAATGTCATTCCTTCTTGGTCTTCTTCAATACTCGATTCATCATTTGCAATTCGTCCAGAATGCCGCAGCCCGTACCATAATGCAAGTCACCCACTTCGATCATATCACCCCCCTCCCCCCTTCTGATTCATCTTCATTGGCTTCCCCTAAAATATCGCTCTCAATATAAGCTTCTGACTCTCGTCCACAAGGCCCTTTACACCGATACGCCCACTTATTTGTCTGATATCCTCCACCTTTCCATCCCCCTTCCCCGAGTTCTCTGCTCACTACATGCCAACCATCTTCATTTGCCTTCTGTCTCACTTGCCTAACTAGAATCCACTCAGTCCTCAGCTCTATATTTTCTTGGAACTGACCTTTGGGATTCCTCAACTGCTGACCCCGCTTCAAACCTTCTTACCCAAAGTTCAAAACTAAGCTCAAAACATACCTGTTCTGCACCACTTTTCACCTGCCACAATCTGCCTCCTAGTCCCTCCTCCTGCTCTGCTCTGCTCTGTCCTCTCTGCGTTCGTATGGATATATAACTCTCCTGTCTTGTAATGGCATTCCTTTCTCCTTTCTGATTTTCTTTGTCATTTTTTTTGGACTGTACACTGCGCTGCTGTTTTGAAAGTGCAGTAAACCAAGCAACAATAAACAAACATAAAAGGGGAAAATTATGTGCAGCATGGGAGGGGGGAGGATATGGGGTTGTTGGTAGAAATTGCCTTATCTGATGTACTGGTTGATAGTTTTGAGTTGAAAAAGTTGTAATAAAGCATAAAAAAAAAGAAAAAAGAAACAAGAGATCCAGCACAGATTAGTACCAGGCTCACACATAAACATCTCGAAGGGACTGGAGGCTGGATAACACCAACCCCTCCATCCCAGTCTGTCAAGAGCAGTCCTCAGTTGTAAATATAAACAGTGAGATCCCGGACTGAAATGGGACTCCTCTTTCAGAGCCATAAAATCCTTCGGCTTCTTCCAAGTTGCCGCCAAAATCACAGGCCACGCACCACCCAGAAATAAAACCAGATATTCTATGGGCCCAATATTCATCTTGGCAGGCTATGTGCACTGAGGCGCATCACCCTGCCCACTGACCCCTAACCCTGGATATTTAATGCCATGGTGATTGCATTGAATATCCAGTTTTGGCGCACAGAGAAAACTACTGCAGAGCCTAACCAGGTAGCAGCGATACTGCACTGCTTTCCGGTTAGCATCCGCGGCTAAAACTAGGTGCGCCAAAAGCTGGCCTAGTTTTCGCCATGAATCACTAACCGGGTAATGGTGCAATATCGCCACTACCTGGCAGTCTTTGCCTCTGCTCCACCCCGGACTGCCCCCAGCATGCCCCGATGTTAACCAAATAGCATCGGAGTACGTAGGGGACTTTGAAGGGGATATTCAATGGCACTAACCATGTAAGTGCAGTTGAATATCCACATTTAAGGCATTTACATGGTTTACTTGGCTGTAAACCATGTAAATGCCTTTCAAAAATTGAGCCCCATATGTTTAGACTGACTACCCACGGCCAGCGCTAGGCGGTAAGCATGGCAGGGGGGCACCAAGATCAGAGGGGTACCATTGCTAATCGCCTGCCGCCTCACTGCCAATCCCCACCCCCCACAGCAACCAGTGCCGCTGCCGCCACCTCCACACAGGATAACAAGCGCAGTGCTGGGCCGAAGGCAGCGCAAGGCTGCCCCAGAGAAATGGATCTTGCCCACGGGACATGCTGCTCCATGAGCAGAAGGCAGCACAGCTGCAGTTGCAGCCCAGAGAGGTGAATCCTGCCCATGGGACATGCTGCTCAAAGAACAGAAAGCAGTCTACACTTTTCAAAATGAGAAACTCACAAACCAGTTGAACATCCCTACCATCTCCTACACCCTCAAACACCCCCCATTACCCCTCACATAAACACACATCAAAGACCATACTACCCCTCACTGCTTAACTCGGGGAACACAGGAGACGGGTCTTCACACCTTCCTGAGGAGCTTTCCTAGGGAGAGAACCAAATCAGGACCCTCAGGGTACACAAAAAAAAACAAAGCCAAGCACACTCTCTTACCAAACTCACAATCCTGTCCCCTGCCCCACCCAGCTCATCTCAAATATCACTCCCTACTCAGTACACTAAACTTCCCCCTCACAGTACACTCACAATGAACCGACCCACCACTTACAACTAACTCACTCTCCCCCCTCTGCACTCCACCTGCCAAACCATTCCATCTCTGAAAAACACAAAACAGCCAAATGGCATGAAAAGTCCAATCAACCAGCCACACACCCACAACCACCACACAAAAGCTCCCATCTATTCCTTATCAGATCGACAATTCATAGTACACATAGCAGACTCACTCACACTTCAACCTTCTCACATATGTCTTCCTGTTGTGTAAAGAAAGACAGAGGAAAGGGACAGCCACCCTCTTCCCCCCCCCCCCCCAATCCGGAGACCGAAAACACAGCAATCAACAATATTAAAAGAGAAAAACTCAACAATTCAGTCCCAAAATAGCAAAGCCCTCAGAACATTGACTCTGCAGTCAGTCAGCCAGCCTAGTGCTCAACTCTCACCTACAGCAGCATCTTGCACCGTTCTCAGAAACTGCTCCACTGCTGATGGAGATGTTAAGATCTAGGCCTGACCCTGGTACTGAACTCTCAGCCATGCCAGATAAAGGAGCTCTGCTGAAAATCCTGAAGGATGAAAAACCAATGATTTCTGATAGTGCAGTTCACTGATGCACTGAGCTGCCTCCATTTTGTGCAACCTAGCTCAGAGGTGGTGTACTCTTAAAAGCACTGTGCAGGCCTTCAATGAGCCTCCAGAACCAGGAATAATAAACAATAAGCCTATCTAAATGGACCGTTACCACTGGTCATATCCAGCTGCAAAACAATTGGAAGCTACTGTCCAAAGAAGGTAAAAGGGTTGTAACCCTATATGTGCTCCACAAATCCTACAGTACGAAAGATTTTTCTGTGGCTGTGATATTCAAGTTTATCACTCTACTCTTGCAAAGTTTTCTGACCCATTTCCAGTTGGGCAAATTTTATGGCCTGCTTCAGTCAGTGAGGCCTGCAGCTCTTCCATGCACTCCTCCAAAACATCCACCCATGCTGCAGTCTCACTAACGGAGGAAACAAGTTGAGCCACTTTCTCAACTACAGTTTCAAGCCTAGAGTTTAATGTACTATTAATTTTAGAAGCAAGTCTGAATAAAAGCAAGGATGAATAATATAAAGAAATGAACTTGGACAAGTTTTTCAATATTAACTGAGACAAAACCTTTACAGATTCTTCTAATGAATATCATTCTTTGTAAACTGTCAAGAAATTCATCTGCTTTGAATTAGCAGAGCCAAATATTTGAAAATGGACCCTTCTCTTGATAACCATAAAGAGAGTTTTCTGTCAAAGGGGACCCCAGGATTCAACTGGTTAACAAAGAATTACATCATTAGCAAATGGAAGGGGGTGGGGCTTGAAGAAGAGCTGATTCTAGTAAGACTGAAACTATAATAAAGTTCAAAAACTAAAACAAAGTTTACCTGTATACAGCCGTGAGGTGGAATCCAGATAGGTAAGGGTTAATTTGGTGATGCTGTGTGAAAAAGGATATACCCCCCCTTGGTGAAGTCATACCCTGATACATACTTGTCCCTTCCCTATTCATTTGTCCTGGGTTTCTCTCTGCTTGCTAGAGATAACTTCTCTTCCTCTGCTTCACTAGAGATAAGAGTACAGTAGACTTTCTCCAGTCGGGACTACACTATAATAAAGTAGGACCAATCATGAAGAAATGCTGTGATGAATTGATAAGAGGTCTATATAGTCTCTATGAGCCCTCTGAGAGGGGCTCAGAATTTATGAAACTTATTTTTCTCTGAGCCTGTGTGCACATTAAACGCAGCTTGCTTCCTGAAAACTGACTCCTGAGTCTCCTTTCCTTCCTCGTTAGCTGTTACAGCAGGGGCATAAGAAACCTTATACAAGGAGCTGAAAGAACTACAACACCTATGAAGAGGCATGTCAAGGGGAATGGTTTTCTACCATTGCTAAGCCTTATTTCCTAGGCCAGACAAAGAAGCCCGGCTCAAATCCCATTAAAAACACTGCACAAGCCATAGAAGCTCAGTTTTTCACAATAAACCAAGAAATCATAAAAGGAAGAATAGCAACAGAAGAGACTACAAGAAGTAGAAGAAGCCTGAAGATCACCAACAGATCCAGACCAAGAGAAGAGCCTGAGGGGGAAAGCTTTGCACAGCTATAACATGTGAATCAAGTATATTGGGTGACAGATCTGTAGTAATTTTTTTTGTTAAAATAGCAGTTAAAAAGGTATAAGAGCTTGTACCTGGAATTGAGTTCATTACACTCTGATAGACACGGTGTGCAAGGTACTAATTCTAAATTATTGTTTATCGATGTGTGGTTTATCCATTTAGGAATGAACTCAAGGAACTGTAGAGGAGGGATTAGTTTCCACCCACCTTTACAATCTACTGAATAGAATTTGCGAACTCAAGAAGGAGAGTCCTGTCAGAGATCAGCTCCTCATTTTCAGTGGATTCATACTCTCCTGAGGCCTACTTCGATGCCACTACTTCCTTAGACACTCCTTTGGACTTAGCAGCAGCCTCACAACACATACTGGGTGAGGTCAGAAAGGCTGTTGCTGCCAAAAAAGCATATTTCAGGAAATGGAAAAAAGAGCCAAATGACAAAAACTGGAAACAGCACAAGCACTGGCAAGTTAAATGCAAAGCATTGATAAGGCAGGCAAAGCGAGAATTTGAGAAGAAACTTGCTACGGAAGCAAAAACACGAAATAAAGACTTTTTCAAGTACATTCGTAGCAAAAGGCCTGTGAGAGTGTAAATTGGACCATTAGATGACAGAGGGGATAAAGGGGCAGTAAGAGGAGACAAGGCTACAGCGGAGAGACTGAATGAATTCTTTGCTTCAGTCTTTACTGAGGAAGATGTAGGGATGTTACCCAAGACTGAAGTGGTATTTAAAGGTGATACTGCAGAGGAATTGAGAGAAATATCGCTACACCGGGAAGATGTATTACAACTATTTGATAAACTGAATAGTAGCAAATCACCTGGACCGGATGGTATACATCCAAGAGTGTTGAAAGAACTGAAATATGAAATGGCAGACCTGCTATTAGTAATCTGTGAAATTTCATTAAAATCATCGGTAATACCTGAAGATTGGAGGATCGCCAATGTAACACCAATTTTTAAAAAGGGTTCCAGGGGTGATCCAGGAAATTACAGACCGGTGAGCCTGATGTCAGTATCGGGGAAGATGGTAGAAACCATCATAAAGAACAAAATTACACAGCATGTAGATAATCATGGCCTAATAGGAGACAGCCAACATGGCTTTAGACAAGGAAGATCTTGTTTTACTAATCTGATATGTTTTTTTGAAGGTGTGAATAAACAGGTAGACAAAGGTGAGTCGGTTGATATAGTGTATCTGGACTTTCAGAAAGCCTTTGACAAGGTCCCTCATCAGAGACTTTTGGCAAAATTAAAAAGTCATGGAATAGGAGGCAGTGTACTATTGTGGACCGGGAACTGGTTAAAAGATAGAAAGCAGAGGGTAGGGCTAAATGGCCAATTTTCCCAATGGAAAAAGGTGAATAGCGGAGTACCCCAGGGATCTGTACTGGGTCCGCTACTTTTTGATATATTCATAAATGAATAACTAGTGGAAAAGGGAATAACTAGTGAGGTTATCAAATTTGCAGATGACACAAAACTGTTTAAAGTTGTTAAAACCCAAGAGGACTGTAGAAAACTGCAGGAGGATCTGGATACATTGGAAGACTGGGCATCCAAATGGCAGATGAAATTTAATGTGGACAATTGCAAAGTTATGCACCTAGGAAAGAACAACCCACACTTTGGTTACACGATGCAAGGTTCCACCATTGGGAACCACCACCCAGGAAAAAGATTTAGGAGTCATCGTGGATAACATGTTAAAACCCTCCACCCAGTGTACAGCGGCGGCCAAGAAAGCAAATAGAATGCTAAGTATCCTAAGGAAAGGAATGGAAAATAAAACAAAGGATATTATAATGCCTCTGTATCGTTCCATGATACGACCGCACCTTGAATATTGTGTGCAATTCTGGTCGCCGTATCTTAAAAAGGATATAGCATTATTAGAAAAGGTTCAGAGAAGAGCCACCAAAATGGTAAAGGGGATGGAAAGCTACTCCTATGAAGAGAGGCTACAAAGGTTAGGACTCTTCAACCTGGAAAAGAGACGGCTGAGGGGAGATATGATAGAGGTCTATAAATTAATGAATGGAATGGAACGGGTAAACGTAGATCGATTGTTTACGCTATCAGAATATAGAAAGACTAGGGGACATGTAATGAAGCTACAGGGTAAACTATTTAAGACAAATAAGAGAAAATATTTTTTCACTCATGGTGTAATCAAACTCTGGAATTCGTTACCGGAGGATGTAGTAAGAGCTGTTAGTGTAGCTGGGTTTAAAAAAGGTTTGGACAAGTTCCTGGAGGAAAGGTCCATAAACCATTATTAAAAAGGGACCCAGGATATCAATGCTTGACCCAATACAAGAATTGTGGAACCTGTGTCTTTTGGGGATACTGCTAGGTATGTATGACCTAGATTGGCCACTGTTGGAAACAGGATACTGGGCTTGATGGACCTTGGTCTGACCCAGTAGGCATATCTTATGATCTTATGTTCTTAAGGATTGTTTCCTTCCCTCTTGAGACATCTTTCTCACTCATTCCAGCAGGAAAAAGTATAAATTATTTAGTTATAAATTATACTTATACTTAGTGATTGCAGGAAACATATAATTCCATGACTGCTCTCCTCAGCTGCTCATGAACATCCCCCACAAGCTATAATTAAAGTAAATGTGAGGAAAACCACTGCTTATTCCTGGGGATAACTAGCATGGAATCCAGGACCGTACCTAGCCCTGTGCAAGCGGTGCAGCCGCACAGGGTGCAAAGGCTTGGGGGGGGGGGCGCATTTCAGCTGCCTGCTGTTGCCCTGCTGTGCCACTTTTTCTTCTCTCAGCAGCACAGGGCAACAGCAAACAGCCGAAATGCGCCCCCTAAGCCTTTTCTTGGCAGGGAGGGACAGATCTGCTTAAAGTGCTGGCGACTTGCAGATTGGGTGTGCAACCTCTCCTCCACCTCCATTCAGCTGCTTTCTGCTCTTTTTCTGCTGCTGGCACCACCATGGAGAGGGTGGCAGCAGCAGAGCAAGAGCAGACAGCGGCTGGATGGAGGTATGGGAAGGAGGGGGCACGCGCCCGATCTGCAAGTCGTACAGGGTGTGATTCTATCTTGGTACAGCCCTTGGTACCTTGGTACAGTCGTACAGGGTGCGATTCTATCTTGGGAAGGAGGGGGCACGCGCCCGATCTGCAAGTCGTACAGGGTGCGATTCTATCTTGGTACAGCCCTGTCTACGTTTGGGCATCCTGCCAGGTATTTGTGTGTCAGGTATTTGTGACCTGGCTTAGCCACTGTGGGAAACAGGATACCTGAATTAATGGATCTACATATGGTCTGACCCACTATGGCATTTCTTATGATCTTATGGTCTCTATTTATTTCATGGCAGATATATTATGGAAACAATCAACCCTTTTATAGTTTCCTTGCTGTTTCTGGTAGATACACTACACAGGAAAATACAGCTATTCCTCAAAGTCAAGATTACATCATGTTGTGGCTGATTTGATAAAGGAATATAAGAAAGTGAAATGCCACTTTTTAACCATTGGAAATATTTTTAAATACACAGAGTTTGAAGTAGCAGAAGTAATAGCAAGGCAGTAATTAGTTATGGGGGAAGCCCATTTCACATGGGACGTCTAGATATAAATTGGTACATCCAGTTTGGGACGTTCACAATTCACCAAGTTGTTTATAAAACACATACCATCAAAAACAAAAACAGCTCCAATAAAAAAGTAGCCACTTTATCTGAAGATATTGCAATCTAGTTCAGAGATAATTAAATCCATAAAATCCATAACACAGGGTTAAAGATATCATAAAAGGATAAAGTCTGACATGGCCATGTTTCAATGTATCGTCTGAATCAGATGTAAAGCATTACATACAATTTTGCAAAAATATAAGAACACAAAATATTTCAATAAAAGGAAGTTCTCCATGCTTACGAAGAAATATATAAATGTAAACATGAATATCTGCATATAGTAAACATCCCATGCTTTATGAGTATATTTATATATGTATATACCCTGTGATGTTAAATATTCTTATCTACTCTTGGTTTATTTATGCTCCACTAGTGATCTTTTAAAGAACTGGGTTCCCTAAAAGAAACAATTAAGAATTAACTCTACTTATTCAATGATATTTTTCGTGTCTTGAACTATCAGGACCATTAGATTTATTACCTATGTGGGATGCCGGCTCTCTAGTTCTTCTAATATTGGCAAGATAGGTATATGGGGGAGGGAAGCTACAATATAAAGAATCAAATGTGAAAGAGAATAGGGAACATATTGGATTATCCCTTAGAGATAATGTTGGCATCCTTATACTATTACAATTTGATATTATTTCCACTATTGTGTGGTTTATTAACAGACACTAATTGTTTTTTTCAATATAAGGATAAAGGATGTATACCTGTAGGAAAGAAAAAAGTACAAATATAGTAAAAATGAAAAACAATCTAATAAAGTTAATTTCTCAGGAAGAGCCCTTCCATGGGTACCTTGCTATGAGATCATTCGTATTCCTAATAGGATGCAAATCCAGCACGGTCTGTTGAACAATAAAGAAGCCCTTTCTGCTGATGACTGGCAGTTTTGAAAGGGGAACTTCTTTCAAATCCAGTAATTGGGAGTGTGATGTCACCTAAGGGTGGAGTGTCGTGATATCATGTGCATGTATTGTGTGAGGGGGTATCCCTACCAGTCAAGTGACATCAATGAGGGGCGAAGCAATCTGTTGGTATTACAGAAAGTTTAAACCACAAACTGTGCCATTCAGGGAACGGCACGAGCTAGGATAATCTGAAAGTTTGACTTGTGCTTACAATCTTGCAGGAACTGTATAACAAAAGCATATATGTAAATAGTCAAGAAAAAGATCAGATATGGATACAGCTGAGAAAAAACACATACACAGCCTCACCTAAAAATCTAAAAATGCAAAAGAGGGATGAAGTATAACAAACTGAACCATGAAAATGAAAAATAAAAAAATAAAAGATAAAGTAATAAAAATAACCATGTAGATGCCCGGCATCAAAGGCCTGGAGAGCGAAGGTAGGTGGCAAAAGGGAAGGGAGGAGGGGAAGCATTACCACGCAACGGGCTGCCTGCGGTATTTGACATCACCTTGCGTCTCGACATAGGGCGATTTCATTGGTGGCTGTGTTGGTGTGCAGCCGGGGGGTGGGGGGAGGGCATGTGGGGATTCTGCGAGCCTGCCGACAGTTCGTCGTCAGGCTGTGGACAGAAAGGCGGTGAATCACTGCCTTCCAGTCCTTCACACAGGCTTTCAGGCAGGCAGACAAGCTGATCGCAGCAGCGGTGCAGGAGACCAGGGGTGGCAGGAACAGAGTGTCGCAGTTTGTGTTGGTGATCAGGTTTGGCATGGGGGGGTTTCATGGACAGGGGGTTATGCAGGGATGTGCACAGATGCGAAGCAGGATGGGGAGCTGGCTGAAGCACGTGTGGTGGGACAAAGAGCACGTGGATAGTGGGACACTCTGTTTCAGTGCAGCGGGGTAAGGAGAGTGCCAGGGGAAGTCGTGGAATGCCGGGGGATGGATGTGGGGAGGCCATGGTTGGGGGGGCTTGGATCTAAATATGAGTGAGGAAGGGGGTGTTCAAAGGGGGGGTTAGGGGGATATGACAAGGAAGAGGGCAGAAGGGGTGAGGAAGGGCACTGGTTAGGGGCAGAAGCAGGCATGGTAGGAGGGGCAAGGTTGCACCTAGGTCTAGGAGGGTTGGCATAGGGGGGGCAGTAGGGGTGCTGGGTTGGTCACCCACAGGAGCTCCACAGAGGATTCCATTATAGGGGATGGGGAGGAAGGCCAGGCTGTGGTGAGGAATGATCTCAGGGAACACGGCTGCTCAGAAGGGGGGGAGGAGGTCCAGGGCCAAGTGCAGGCATACGCATAGGTGTTAGCACGACTTTACCTCCTCCTCGTCCTCTACCTCATTGGGCATGACATTGGCAACATCTACGGAAGCTGCTTGCGGGGAATCAGGGGGTGGCACAACTACTTTGGTTCCTTATTCGGAGCTCTGGGAAGGGGTCCCATGGAAGTTATGACACAGGATCAAGAAGAGGCAGTATACAGACAGTTTTCAGCTGCTTGAGTGGCAGAAGTACACTGGTGAGAGCCGGAAAAAGTAGAAGGAAGATGAGAAAGCGCGCAGGGTCCGGAAGGTTTCCCAGAATAAACAATTGGACAAGGGCCTTTTTGAGACTGGCAAGTTTCTGGGGACATTATTTCCCAGGACAATATGGGTCATTGTTGGCATATGCAGATGCCATAGTAGCTTTTCCCAGGCTCATGAAAGATAGGCTTGGCTAAACTATTACGAGGACTTTAGGGTATGATGGAGGAGAATGTACACTTGTCTTGGGGGAGGAAGGACATTAACCTTTGGCTGACACAGATGTCTGCCAAGCGCAGAGTGGTGGGCAGAGGGATAGCTGGGTCAAAGGGGGGAGCCCAGGTAGCACTGGCAGGGATTCGATTCTTTTGGAACACGGCGGGCGGTCTTGGGGTCCCCAAAGCAGTTGCTGGGAACAGGGACTTATGGTGGCGCTTCAATAAGTCATCCTGTCTGTTTCCAGACTGCAAGTTCTGGCATGCCTGTTCTATCTGTGCAGGCAGTCACACCGCAAACAAATGCATTTGAAAAGGTGTGGCGGGGGCTCCGCCCACCAGCAAATGAGGACGCGTTAAGGCAGGTTGCCCTGACCCTGGTAAGGTATGAGGTCTTAAGGCCCTGGCTTCATATTTATGGGATACAGGGGTGGGGCGGTTATTGAAGGGCTTTGCGGAAGGGTTTATCATCCCATTTTGAGGGGGCTTGCGGGACACGACAGTGAGGAATGCAGTGTCGGTGCGAAGCCTTGTGGAGGTAGTACGGGGAAAGGTAGCAGCTGAATGTGCACTTGGTAGAATCACGGGGCCTTCTGTAGAACACCTTTGTCAAGTCTTTGTCATTTGTCCATTGGAGGTGGTTCCAAAAAAGGAACCCGGAAAGTTCAGACTCATTCACAATTTATCATTCCCGCATGGGGATTCTGTGAATGATCATATACCTCCTGAACTTCATACTGTGCAGTACCCTTCCTTTGATTTAGCAGTATCCTCATGGCAGCAATGCGGAGCCGAGGCACTCATGGCGAAGGTGGATATTGAATCTGCTTTCTGGTTCCTCCCAGTGCACCCCTCTACTTTTCCACTATTGGATTTTTGGTTTGAGAAGGGCTATTATTTTGACAAATGCATGCCCATGGGTTGCGCCATCTCATGTGCCTATTTTGAATCCTTTTGTAGTTTTTTGCATTGGGTGTTAGTGCAAAAGATGGAGTTGACCAGTTTGGTACATTATTTGGATGACTTCCTGTTTGTGGGACCTGCCCAGGTGGACACTTGCACAATGCTGTTGGAGGAATTTTTGGAAATGGCTAAGGAATTTAGTGTCCCACTGGCTGCAGAGAAGATGGTGGGGCCAGTGATGTGTCTCACGTTTTTGGAGATCAAGCTTGACTCCATAGTCTTGGAGGCACGCCTACCCCACGAGAAGGTGGAGAAGTTGAGAGGTTTGATAGCAGTAGTGGAGTCAGCGAACAAGGTTACATTGCCTGAGCTTCAATCATTGGTTGGTTACCTCAATTTCGCATGTAGAGTTATTCCAATGGGCTGCCCATTTTGAAGTATCTTTGGCAATGGCTGGGGTAGTAAAGCCACACCATCACATATGGATGTCATGGTGCATTTGGGAGGATCTGCAGGTTTGGGATGCTTTCTTGGCAGAGTACAATGGGTGCATGGCCTTGCAGCTTGCCAAATTGTCCAATTCCGATTTGCAATCGTTTTCAGATGCAGTGGGTGGCCGGGGATTTGGTCTGTATTGTCAAGGGGCCTGGGTGTGCAGAGCCATGGCCAGTAGAGTGGCATGCTTGGGAACTGATGCGCAATGTTGCCTTACTGGAGCTTTTCCCTATTGTGGTGACCTTGGCAGTTTGGCCCGAGTGTTTAAGAAACAGAAGAGTGTTTTTTTTGGTGCAACAATGCAATGGTGAAGGAGATTATTAATCGACAGTCTCCCAAGCATCCATGTGTGGCAGCTCTGATGCAGCTATTGGTACTCTACTGTTTGTGAATAAATGTGACCACTAGAGCTAGTCATGTCCCAGGTGTCCTAAATTGCATAGCTGACTCACTGTCTCATTTTCAATGGTTGCAGTTCCATTGGTTGGTGTCTGGAACGGAGGCGTTAGCTACAGTGGTGCCCGCACATCTCTGGCAAGTTAGAACCCAGATGTAATGGCATTGTTGCAGTCATCAGTGGCTCCAGTGACCTGGACATCATACCGTTGTGGATTTAGGAAAGTGGGTGATTTTCTTTTAGCCCTGGGTTGGTCTGGGGGTAAAGTCCCTGATGAACTGCTCTGATTGCTTATTGTCCATGCTAAGGCTGCAGGGTTGTCCAAGACTGTGGTTAGGTTGTCATTGGCGGGGTTTTCCTTCTTCAGTAAAGCATGGGCTGGGGCAATCTAAGGGCCACCTTTCTGGTTTGGTGTCTGCTTGCCGGCTGGGATAAGTGGTGGGATTGGCGGCACCCAGTGTCTCATGAATTGTTAATCCGTATATGGGCGGCCTTGCTGACAATAACAGCGTTGGCTTACGAGGCTCTGTTGTTTCATGTAATGTTTTCACTCGCATTTTTTGGGGCATTTCGGGTTAGTGAGTTCCGCTCTCCAGGAAGGTGGGTACAGTGGGGGGGGGGGGGGGGGGCTCAATAGGAAGCATGTAGCAGTTGGGCAGAAACAGGTATGCATTTTTCTAACCGGGTCTAAGACAGACCAGATCGGGCGTGGGGACATGGGCTGTGCTCTGTTGAGCAGGGTCATTGCCCACCTGTCCAGTACAGAATTTGCAGGCCTACTGGACACAGTGCTCGGCATCAGAGGGTTTGCGGTTTCAGAACAAGGATAGCATCCGTTGATGCTGTTCCAGTTCATGCCTCCATTCCAGACACCATCTGGTGTTACACATGGTTCTGCGACATTTAGGCTGTGAAGAGCAGCAGTTCGCATCCCATTTATTTCAAATAGGGGCTGCTACCAGTGCAGCAGCAGTGGGTCTCAGGGAAGTGGTGATTCAGAAGATTGGCAGATGGCGTTCATGTATGCATGTGGGCTACATGCGCCCTCAAAACGCATGAGAATTGGACAAGGGGCCCAATGGTGACAGAATACATTTGGCAGGAGGGGGGAAGGAAATAATGGCTGTGTTGTTTTGCAGATGGCAGCCAGGTTTGTTGTTTTACAGATGGTGGTCCAGGCCTGGAGGAATGGTGGATGCTGAGCCATTCCTTTGTGTACTGGGCCGGGCAGCAGGCCCCCACACGACCTTTGGGCCCTCATCTTGAGCTGGCATCAGCAGGTCTACATCTGGAGTGGCTGGGCAAGCGTGGAATGCAGTGGTGTCAATTGCTACCCTTAGTATGACATCAGTCAAGGCAGCATCACCAGCCCGTGGGACTGTTAATACACTTGGGAGGCAACGACCTTTCGGGATGGACTTGCAAACAGCTCATTCGAGCAGCACAACGAGATATATCTGCAATTTGTGCATTGTTGCCAGGGTGATTGTAGTGTGGTCTGATGTTATTCCATGGCCATCCTGCCAGTCCCAGTGTAGATGGTCCTGGGAGTTGGTGAAGATTAATCGGCAGATTGGGCGGTGGGTCAAAGGGATCGGTGGGTTCCAAGAGCATCACCCTTGGGCAGATGTGGGCTGTGTGGGTTTATATCGCACAGACGGGCTTCACTTCTAGCCAGTAGGGCAAGATCTCTTATCGAATGACTGGCAGGAGACAGTGGTTACCCAGATGGGTCGGTAATGGTCGCAGTTAACTTTGTTGGGGGGAGGGGCGGCGCAAGGATAGTAACCTTACCTTGCACCAGTGGTGAGGTTCCGAGCCAAAGGATGCTGTGACACCAGGGCCTAACGGCTGGTGGGAGGGAGTAAGGGAGCTTAGCTCCTGGAAGGGGATGGGTGGGCGGAGATCTCAATGGAGCTCTTCGCCCAGAGCAGGGAGAAGAGGGGCCAGCCTTTGCTAATAATATGGCTGGTAGGGGGCATTTTCCAGTAAGGGGATACGGATGGAATATGTAAATTTAATAAGTTATGATTGGCTCGAGTTGGGACTTGAAACGAAGTTGTATTAATAAAGCTGTGACCATGTTTTGTTCACCAGTTACCGTTTGTGGGTTTGAATGGGGGGGGGGGGGAAGGAAGCAAGTGGGGAGTGAAGTTTAGAATGGATTGGAATGCTTGGAGAAGCCTGGTGTCCGGGTTATCCCAGTTACCATTTCATCTCAGGAGTTATTATAGGAATACATCTTCGAGAAAGTATGTTGTTGTGATGTCCGATTTGATAAAGGAATATAAGAAAGTGAAACATCACTAATGGTCCTTTGGAAATGTTTTTAAATGCAAAGTCTCATCTCCATTGGATACATTCTGGATGAGGTTGTAACTTTCTATACACAACAGTTGAAAGCCGCAGAAGATTTCATAGTAATAGCAAAGCAGTAATTAGTAAGAGGTGAAGTTCCATTTTGCACAGGACATCTAGGTATGAAGTGGGACATCCAATTCGGGATGTTCATACTTCCTTCAGTATTTTATAAATATATATATCGGGACACCAGCAAAAATACATTAAGTTGCTGGCACACATAGCGGGAGCATGGATTTCACAAATCTACACGTCCTGAAAAAACCCCGTCACGTGAGACTTTACACATGTATGTGCCAGAATTCACAAAACTACATACAAAAGAGACGTCAATTAGGGAACCGAGTGAAATAGTTTTCTTTTTCATTTTTTGAGATGTTTTAGGCATCAATGAGGTAAGCATACTTGCCCCTTCAGTCACTGGTAGAGACCCCAGGTCCAAACGTGCACTCAGCTACCACTTACACCTGCCTCAAAGCAGGTCTAAATGCTGACAGGAAAATGCTTAAACATATATGTGTACTGCCATGGTAAAATGGGAAATACAGAAATTAATTTCTGGATCACTCAAACCATGCCCCCTTAGAATCTATGCATCATGCAGCATCTACATGTGTAAATGTGCAAAACGAGTATTTACAAATGTATACACATAGAAAGAAAATACAGGCTCAGGGGTGTATTTGTTTTAAAAAAGAACTTTATTATGCCTGACACAGCTGTGTTTCAGCAAGAAATGCCTGCATCGGGACAAATGCATCAAAATACAATTTAGTTTCGATACAGACCACCAGCATGGTCTCGATTGGAACAGCGAATTTGCAACAAGACCTCTGATGCAATCGTGACCACGATGGTGGTCTGCGTTGTAAACTAAGTTGTATATATTTGTCCCAAGACAGGCGTAATAAAGGACTTTCTCTTAACAACTATGCCCCTGCTCCTTTTTTTGTTTTTATTTTTTGTGGAGTATCCCTTTGTTGTTGCCATTTACAAATGTTTGCCATTTACATGTGTAAATGTTGCTACTTATGGTTGTAGATGCTGCACAACTAATCTAAAATGGCCTCCATATTGTTGCAGTGAGGGTAATTTTATAACAGGTCGCCTAGGTAGGAAGGCAAAGTAGATGCTTACTTTGGGCCTGTTTTACAAAGATACATAGGTATCCATGGGGCATGATAACTAAAGAGTACAGTGATAGCGTATGTTTGGGCCACACAGCCAGCATGAAGGCCCACATTAACTTTAGGAGGGTGTGCATCCATCTCCCTGCCATTAGCACATTACTAACATGAGGCACCGTGCTAACCAGCACATGGGTGCACGTAATGCCACCCACTGAGGTGGTGTTCAGTGCCCGCACTATCCATGATGCACCATCAAGGCCTATATT
The DNA here is from genome assembly GCA_033557465.1 of Ichthyophis bannanicus. Taxonomy (NCBI): domain Eukaryota; kingdom Metazoa; phylum Chordata; class Amphibia; order Gymnophiona; family Ichthyophiidae; genus Ichthyophis; species Ichthyophis bannanicus. The sequence goes on from CM066041.1 coordinate 144,200,332, forward strand.
CCACTCCTAATCTGGGGTTACTGCGGGACCCCATGTTGTTAGCTTGGTGTACTTACCGCGCAATAATCCCCATGCTAATGGTTAGCACACCTTTGGTTAGCAAAAGCTGCAGAAATCACTGTTATAATGAAGTTGTGTGCATTTGCACCAGCTCAGGAACATGTACAAATGTGCAGTACACGCATACAGTATGTAGAAATGTGCATATTTTATAAGAAACACAATTAAATTGGCCATATGCTTCAATCAAAACATGCCCCAAAACAAACCTACATTCAAGTCACATACAAGTACACTTTCTTGTCATGCACATGCTTGTACACGGATGGTAATTGTAGAAGCAGCATTCTATGCATGTAGACTGACTGATATGCATGAAAAATCCTTTATAAAACTACCCCCAGTATAATAAGTTGCATGAGTTAGTCACTCTCAGGGTAAATCTTGTAAGCAACTTGGGCACAGCATAGAACAGCACAACACCTTCTTTTATATGATACATGTGTAGATGTTCCCTGGGGCAGAGTCACACAAATAGAATGGGTGGTTTGTGTGAGGGGGCAGAACAAATGCACATCTCCGTACCTACTTTCCCGGAGGCAGTTTTGCAAAGGTGCATAGGTACCTCCATGCCTTCACTGCCTAGATGCTTTGTCATAAAATTATTCTCCTCATGACAACATTGAAGGGAAATCTGAACTGCCAGCAGTGGGAAAAGGAGTGTGACATTGTCACAGTATTGGGAATATAAACAGTAAAAAGGGGTGGGGGGGGGGGGGATCCAAATAACTTCAGTGGAGATTTGTAAATGAAATTGCACTATTTTATCACACTGTCAGGACTTCATCAGTGCTGGCTGGCTAGTTCTATTAAACCTCATTTATTACATTCTCTGAAAAAAATAAATAATTTAGATATAAGATTCAAAATGAAAAGGCTTCTTTCTGTATGTATTCTCAGCACGTCAGTCACCTCTGCCCTGTGTGTAGAAGTTTTAATGGGAATTTTTAATTTTTTTTGGCATCGAGGGGCTGCAGTTTGACAAGAATGATGAAGGCAGTGCATAGCTGTGGCTTATAGCAGCATACCAAGAAGAATCCCCAAGGACCTGCCTATCCATTCAGTAAGTAGTCAGAGACGAAAACTAGCCTAAGTCTTAGGGGCCCCTTCACTAAAGTGCACTAAACAGTTAACACATGTTTTTGCGTGCGGTAACTGCTCAGACCTGCGATATCAGTTATCTTGGGTCATGACAATCACTGCATGCTAACTGCCACTTGCATGTTAGGATGCTGAATAGCGGGGGTAGGGTCAGAAAATGAGCATGTTGAGCACATTTCAGTTAGGGCAAGGAGGGCATATCGTGCACCGTCAAGTTGCCATTAGTGCAGATGCACTTAATGTCACCTCAATAGATAGAAATAAGTGCGCCCATGCTAATAGCGCCATGCATTAGGGTTCTCATCCACACATGAACTGTTGGGATCATGCTGGTCATGCCCTGACAGTCCCCACAGAGGCTTTGTACTTAACACGCAAAAGCTTGACACATTTCAGTAATAGGGCTCCTTAGAGCCACATGCCTGCTAATATCGTTTTTCCATGGAGAGCTGCTGAAAAGGAGGGAAACATGTTCAATTTAAAGGTATTAGCAGGCACCTCCTTTGTCTATTCTGCATGTTCCACAGGAATTTTCAACTCTGCTTCTTACAACCCACAAAAGATTGGGTTTTCAAGATACCAGACATTAATATGTCCCAGCTATAGTTCCATGTATTTCATCTTGAGCAAAAGTCAGGTCTCTTTTACACAAAGCACACAATAATATCCTGTCCAGAAGGTAGGTTTACCTTACAAAGTATACATCATAGGTTGTTCTTTCATTGTAGGTAGGATCACAGAGCTCCTGGCAGTTCAGGCTAACTTATCACCTGCCAGAGATTAGAGGTCAGGAATAAATTGTCATGCAGCACATAATTCCAAAAGCTTGATACTCATTGTTGTATATTCGAGCATGTTGAATCATCCAATAGATGTTTAGTTTGTATACGGTTTTTTTTAGCCAAATTAGATTTCAATCCATTTTAAATGTGGAAATGATACAATCAGAGATAAAAGGGGCAATTTTCAAAAGTCATTTACATGGGTAAGTACCAATTTACCTGAGCAAACTGGTTATTTGAAAATTGCTCGGCCCTTATCCAGCTAGTGGGAATTAAAGTGCATGGTTTAAACTGGGTAAAAATTAGATGGACCCAGGAGTGTGCTTAGGTTGAGATGGAAACAACGGGCTTGATTTTATAATAAAGCGCTTATGTGAGAAACTCAAACTGGTGCTCGTTTTAAGCCTATTTTATGAAGACAACATAGGCATCTATAAAATATGCTCTCAGATCCTTCTTCAGTAGGATGCAAATGCTGACTCACAAATTTAATTATACCTGCTTTGAAAAAGGTGCACACATATATCACAATTCGACCACTGCGGTATCCAAACCACACCCCCCCCCCAAAAAAAAATCTACATACAGATCACGTAAAAATAAACATATACTTTCCATGCATGTACTGTTTACACACATATGCAGTTGCACAATTTTATAAATTCCCTTTTCCGCGGGTATAATAGACTTTACACAGGTAAAATACTTTATAACATTTCCCCGAGATGCATATATTACATTTTGAAATCTGTGTGCATTATTTGGTAGGGAAAAAGGACCTACAGAAAAAAAAAACAGATGCAAAACCCTGCAGGTACACTTTCAAAGAGAAAATGTGCTCAAATTTATCCTTTGAAAACTGGCCTAAAATGTGCAGGTAAAAAAAAAAAAAAATCACAGACTCTGCATCTATGTAAACAGATCTGAAAACTGTCCCTGAAAAGAGAGTCAATGGTTAAAGTTCCTCTATTTCCCTGTAACTTCAACAGTAAAGGGCAGGAAAGGCTGTATTATATCATCAACCTCAATATATAGAAACATCAAAACAGGACGACAGAAAAAGATCACATGGCCTATCTAGTCTGCCCTTCCATATCAACTACAATAGCCCCCTTATTACCTTTAGAGATCCTCTGTATTTGTCCCATGCTTTTTTGAATTCAGATACTGTCCTCATGTCCATCACCTCCACTGGGAGACTATTCCATGCATCTACCACTCTTTCCGAAAAGAAATATTTCCGCATATTATTCCTGAGTCTATCCCCTTTTACTATCATCCTATGTCCCTTGTTGCAGAGATTGCCTTCAATTTAAAGAGACCCTTCTGTGCATTTAAGCCATGGAGGTATTTAAAGGTCTCTATTATAGCGCCCTTATCCCGCCTTTCGTCTAAGGTGGGATAGGGATGATTTGATAGAGATATTAAGATCTTTAAGTCTGTCCTCATATGCTTCATAACGAAGACCTCTGCACAGACTCCAGCATTGCTTATATCCTTTTGAAGGTGTGGTCTCCAGAATTGCACACAATAGTCCAAATGAGGTCGCACCAAAGACTTATATAGAGGCATTATCACCACTGTTCCCTCTAAGCTGTGCGCGTGTGCGCGCGCACACACCTTGCCAAGCGAGCGCACATACTTTACAACAGAGCGCACAAAAATTATGGCTCTGATTCTGATAGAAAAAAAACACAGACGTCTTAAAATTTAAAAGTTATGACTGTAATTACTAGAAATTTCCCGCTTCATTTAGTAATTGTCTATTTTCATTTAATTTGATTAAAATCAATGTGGTGTACATACTGTATTCTGACGTGTAGTCAAATTTTAAAGTATATAACGCCGAGTGTCGTTATGTGGCGCACAAAAATTTAACCTTCCTTCAAAAGCTGCACACAGCTGATATTTTATGCGCACACAGCCTACAGAAAATTAGAGGGAACATTGATTATCACCTCCTTTTTTCTGCTGGTCACTCTTCTCCCTATACACCCAAGCATTTCTGACTTTCACAGTCACCTTTTCTACCTGTTTAGCTACTTTAAGATTGTCAGACACAATTATGCCAAGATCCCACTCTTCTTTTGTGGACAGAAGTACCTCACCCCCTATTTTGTGCAGCTCCTTTGGATTTTTGCATCCTAAATGAATGACCCTGCATTTTTTAGCATTAAATGTCAGTTGCACAAATTCTAGACCATTCTTCAAGCTTAGTTAGATCCCTCCTCATGTTATTGACTCCTTCCTGTGTGTCTACTCTATTGCAGATTTTGATATCATCTGCAAACAAGCAAACCCTGCCCAACAGTCCTTCCACAATATCACTAACAAAGATGTTAAACAGAATCGGCCCAAGGACTGACCCCTGCAGAACACCAGTGGTAACCTCTTTCTCCTCAGAGTGAACTCCATTTACCTGTACCCTTTATCGCCTCCCACTCAACCAATTTCTAATCCAATCAGTAACTTTAGTGTCTATCACTAGGGTGCTCAGCTTGTTTATAAGTCGCCTCTGAGGAATGGTGTCAAAGGCTTTACTGAAATCGAAATACACCACACATCTAGAGCTCTCCATAGGTCCATCCCCCTGGTCACCCAGTCAAAGATCAATCAGATTTGTCTGACAAAACCTGCCTCTGGTGAATACATGCTGCCTCGGATCCTGCAATCCACTGGATTCCAGAAACACCACTATTCTCTCCTTTAGTAGCCTTTCCAATAATTTACTAACCATAGAGGTTAGACTAACCAGGCTGTAGTTCTCAATGTCATCCTTATGTCTGCTTTTGTGTAAAGGGACCACATGTGCCTTTCTCCAGTCCTCTGGCACCACTCCGAACTCCAAAGAGGCATTGAAAAGATCAGAGAGTGGAGCCACTAGAACATCCCCAAGTTCCCTCAGTATTCTTGGATATGTCCCATCTGGACCCATGGCTTTGTCTACTTTTAGTTTAGTTAGTTCCTCACAAACAGAGTCTTCTGAAAATCGTTTGAGATCTCTGTCGCTTTGGTTCCTATTTGTGGGTGTTTTCTGAGATCCTGCTCCTGGCCCTTCATCTATGAACACAGAACAGAAATATTTGTTAAGCAATTCTGATTTATCCTCAGTTTCTGCATATTCCTGCCCTGCACCCTTGAGTCTGATAATACCACTTTTGCCCTTCCTCCTCTCACTAACATATCTAAAAAATGTCTTATCCCCGCATTTTATTGCATTGGCTATTTCTTCTACTTTTTGTATCTTTGCTTTCCTGACCTCTTTGCTAGCTTTTCTAAGTTTTTCCAGATATAGATACCTGTCTTTCTTTCTCTGAGATCTCTTGTATTTCATGAAAGCCTCGCTCTTTTTCTTCACCTTTTTAGCTACTTCTTTTGAGAAGCATAGTGGCCTCCTTTTCCTTTTACATTTATTTACCTTTCTAACAAAAAGGTTTGTTCCCCTGAAAAATTCCCTTTCAGTTTTGCCCACTGTTTTTCTAAATCCCCCAGCTGTTCCCACCCCGCTGATGAGACTCTGAGGTATTGTCCCATCTTTGCTAAGTTAGTTTCCTAAAGTCTAAGACCCTCACTTTTGAATGGATTTTATCAGCCTTAGTACTAATACTAAACCATACCATCTGGTGATCACTGGATGTGAGATGATCTCCCACTATGACATTGGAAACACTTTCCCCAATATATGGCTCCAAACCATGTGTAAAAAAGAGAAGCTCATCTTGAAGAAGGAGGGTGAGGAATGGAATGTCTGATGGGTGAGTCTGGGGCTAGTTCTGTTCAATATCTTTCTGAACAATATTGAGGAGGGTTTAGGAGGAAAAGATTGTGTTTTTTTAATGACTACATTCTACAAGCATCTACACATATGGGTGACAATTTTGCAGTATACACATTATTTACCAGCACATACATGTGTATGTGCTGAATTTTAAAAAGATGCAGATACAAGAAGAGCCAATTAAGGAGGTGAGTGAAATAACTTTCTTTACTGAATTTTTGAGATGGTATTAGGGATCACAAAGATCAGACCCTGTGAAGGCGACTCCAAGTCTAAACGATCAGATAGCTGGCACTTGCATGTGCCTTGGAGCAGATGCAAAAGCCGTTGTAGACATTCATGTATACCACTGTAAAATGGGAAATACATGCATCCATTTTCAGCCCATCCAAAACAAGCACATATATCGGTGTCCTGGCCATCTACACGTTTCTGAAAATGCCATTTACACGTGGACATAATCTAGATGTGTAAATGTCATTATTACATGTGTGCTGTGCATGCCTTTAAAATGTCCTCCAAAATTAGGAAAAAAAGAAGTGATTATACTGTTTTACAAGTTTCAGATCTCAGCCTAAATTTACACAGGGTATCTAAACTGAAAATGGATGCTTAAATCTGTGCATGTAAAATTGTGCTAAATTTTAAATAAGTGGAGAAAGCATGCAGAGCATAGCTCAAGGAATTCTTTCCAACTCCTCCATGTGTGTATATGCATGCCCACACCAATCTGTATCCACATTGCCCGTGTGTGTGTGTATCTTGTGTATATCTGTGTTGTTTCTCTGTGTGTCTGTGATCAACAGGGATGTTTAATAGGTGGAATTCAATAACTATTTTATCCTTGTGAATCAGTGTTTGTATGCTGCAGTTGTTCGACCAATGTTTCCTATGGAAATGCATTCAGATACTTCTTGGGGGGGGGGGGGGGGTGTTAATCTCTCTTCTCCCAGTGCACGCAAAATCTTAACCTGTACATCATGTGAACTTAACTTCAGCTCTAGGGTTGCCAGATGATCTCAAAACGTTCTAGACCGAAGTGAGTTAAAAATAGCCCAAAATAGCAGCCCACCCTTGGTTCTGCCCTCTCCTTCTCTAATTGGCTGATTTGAGAGTCCATCTGGTATGGTCACATATGGACACACCCTCATCTTCTCTGATTGGCTGAGGTCTGGCAGTCAATCACTCTCACCCCGCTACATCTCATCGGTCAGTACCCAATGTGCTGCTCTGGGAGCTGACCAATGAGATGCAGCCAAGGGCTGTGACCCTCTCTGAAGCCAGAGGAAATCAGCAGAATCCTGAAAAAAACACAGTTGTCAATACTAACTTACTGAGTACAAAGCACATCTGTCAGGGCCCCCCTTCCCCAAAACTTTGAAAGCTAGGTATGTTGCTAGCTTGCCAGTTCATTACTCTAGCCCTGCCCATGGCAACAGAATTATTTGTCATATGCAGGGCTACCTATAAGAAAGCAATACAAATCAGTCAACTTCCACAGTAGAAATAGCAGCAAAGAAAATTAAAAATATATGTTGAATTTAAAATGCATTACATCCCAACTAGAGAATTACTAGTAATCCCTGTATCTTTGTTGTGTATAGTATGTATATTGCCTTTGGTTGGGGAGTTGGGGTGGTGGGGAATTTCTGAATTGCATAGTTATGGGGGTGGGGGTAGGTAGTTGTGCAGTAGTGGAGAAGATGCAGGAAGGTAGTTTTGGAGGGGGAGGTACTTTGCAAGGCAGTGTGACATTTGGAAGGAAGACATTTTTGGAGGTGGAGTAGTTGGGCAGTGGAGAAGTTGTGGGATAGTTTTTGGAGGTGGTATAGTTTTTGAGGTGGTGAGGCAGTTGCAAGTGGTGGTTTTTGGGGTGGGGTGACTAGAGTCAAAGGAAATGAACAGCTGAGAAGCTTTCTGGTGCTCTTGAGTCCTCTGAAGATAAAAAGCTAAGGCACGTTTACAAGCCAGAGTGTGGAGGGTTGCTTCTGCCCTAGATGAGTGTGGTCTAAGGAAAAACACAGGGAGGTAGACCGACTGGTTCAAATAGAAGGACGAGACCACCTTTGGCATGAAGTGAGGATGAGTCCTAAGGACTAACTTATCATGGTGGAAACATGTGTAAGGTGGGTCAGCCACTAAGGCCTGGAGCTCACTAATGCGCCTTGCTGAAATGAGGGCAATGAGAAAGATGACCTTCCATGTGAGAAATTTAAGTGACGTAGTAGCTAGAGGTTCAAAAGGCGGCTTGAGAAGCTGCCCTAGAACAACATTGAGGTCCCATGCCACTGGTGGGGGCTTAATGGGAGGCTTGGTTAATAGAAGATCCCTCATGAAGCGTGCTACGAGCGGTTGAGAGGAGATGGGTTGGCCATCTAAGGGTATGTGAGAGACCGCAATTGCATTTAGGTGTACTCTTACCAAATTGGTCTTGAGTCCAGAAGAAGACAGGTGGAGGAAGTATTCAAGCAGCACCTCCATTGGAACTGAGAAGAGATTAAGATTCTTCTGAGGATACCAAATAGAAAACCTATGCCACTTGAAAGTGTAGGACTGGTCTGTTGGATGGCTTTCTAGAAATTAAGAGAATGTCCTTAACCTCTTGGGGAAGGTCAATACTCTAGAAGGCTATAGTTTCAGCAGCCATGCTGTGAGGTGGAGAGACTTCGGATTGGGATGGAGCAGTGTTTCCTCCTCCTGAGAGGGGAGATCTGGAGCAGACCCCAGATCTATAGGTTGAGTCTGAGACAGACATAGAAGGAGAGGGTACCACGGTTGATGTGGCCAGTGTGGGGCCATGAGTATCATGAAACCCCTGTCTGCCTGGAGTTTGAAGAGTCTTGGGAATTAGGGGAATGGGAGGGAAGGCATATAGGCAGTCGTGTCCCCAGTGGAGGTGAAAAGCATCCACCTGTTGGCTGCCTGGTGCGGAAGTCCTAGTACAGAAGTGAGGAAGCTTGGCATTTTGAGGACCTACGAAAAAGTCTATCTCTGCAGTCCCCCAGATCTGAAAAATGCAGGAGACTGTGTCTACATGAAGAGACCACTCGTGGGGGAGAAGGATTCAACTTAATCTGTCCACTAAGACATTGTGCTTGCCCGGGAGATACACCACTTGGAGATGATGTATGGCAAAGGACCAGAGATGTAGAGCTTCGCTGCAGAGCGTCCAAGACCTTGTTCCGCCCTGCTTTTTCATGTAGAACATGGCCACTTGATTGTCAGTTTGGACTAGGACTCTGCGTCAACGAAGATGGTCCTGGAACACTTTGAGAGCATTGAGAATGACTCTGAGCTCCAGCAGATTTATGCGGAGTTGTGACTCCTGCTGAGACCAGAGGCCTTGAATGGAGAGAGATCCCAGATGGGCTCCCCAGCCCAGTTTGGACGCATCCATCGTCAGGGTACATTGATGTGCAGGCATCTGAAAAGATGACCCTACAAGGAGATTTCCTGGGAAACACCACCACTGGAGAGTCTAGACCAGACGAATAGAGACTTTTATCTTTCCCTTAGGCAACCTGAGATTTGAGACCACTGGGATGCTAGTATCCATTGGGCTGTGCACATGTGTAAACAGGCATATGTAACTACATGCACCACTGATGCCATATGGCCCAGAAGTTGTAGCATTTCTCAAGCAGTAAGATAGTTCTTGAGACATGCTTGAGATGCTAACTGATTGAGACGAGCACAGTGGAGTTGGGGCAGAAATGCCCTCGAGTGTTGAGTATTTAAGAGGGCCCCTATGAACTCTAGAGTTTGAGAAGGGAAAAGTTGGGACTTTGGAAGATTTATGATAAATCTCAAGTGTTGCGTGAAAGGAACAGACTGGCTTCTTGGGAGGTGCTTGCTCTTATGAGCCAGTCATCTAAGTAAGGGAAGACAAATATCTCTAGAGTCCTTAGACATGTGGCTACTATCACCAAGCATTTTGTGAAGACTCCTGGGGCAGAGGCGAGGCAGAAAGGTAGGACTCTGTATTGATAGTGTCTTCCCTGAAACATTAAATGCAGAAATTTTCTGTGTTCTGGATGGATAGGAATATGAGTGTACACTTCCTTTAGAACTAGAGCCAGTCCTGACTGGAGATAGGGAAGAAGGATCCCCAGGGAGACCATCTTGAACTTCTCCCATAGGAGATGCTTGTTTAGGTCCCGAGGTCCAGAATGGGCCTGTATCCCCCCGTTTTCTTTGGAGTAAGAAAGTAGGGAGAATAGAAGCCATTCCCTGCTGGAATGTTGGAACCTCCTCTATTGCACCCTGCAATAGAAGGGAGATGATCTCCTGTAGTAACAGAGCAGTGAGGGGGGGGGGGGGGCTGAGAATGGAACTCTCTTGGTGAAGCTGGAGGGGGTAGGCTTCGCAGATGAAGTCTGTATCCCTCCCGTATTACTGTTAAAGTCCACTGCTCTGAGGTGATGAGATGCCATTTGTGGGCATAATGGCAAAGTCTGCCAGGAATGTGGATTTATTTATTTATTTAGCCAGTTTTGTATACCGCCTTATCCTTCAATCAAGGCGGCTAGGGACATAACAGCGGTCTAACATTTAACAGAGGGGTGCAAAGACGTACATATATTTCTGGGGGTTGAGTCCCAGGACTGAGTCTTTGGTGTTAGGTGGTTGTAACAGCAAGGCTGTGTATATTGGGGTTATGGTACTTGTTCAAATGAGTCCATGAACAGGTGGGTCTTGAGAGATTTGCGGAAGTCCTTGAGGTCTTTTTGTGCTCTTAGTTCCTCAGAGAGTGAGTTCCATAGGTCCGGTGCCGAGAGTGATATCGCTCTTCTGGACGTTGCTTGCTTCGTTTTGTGGTATCCAGCTGGGGTGCGTAGTCTATTGCTGCCTTGGGTTTGCCTGGGTCTGCTGTTTGTGTCTCTTGTTATTGTGGTCTGTAGAATTTCTGCTGAGCAGTGGTGTAAGGTTTTGAAAATGGTTAGTGTTGCCTTGCATTTTGCCCTTGCCCTTATCGAAAGCCAGTATAGCTGACGGAGTACTGGTGTCGGGTCAGGATTCTTCAGAGGCAGGACAGCTATGTTCTCTAGAAAGGAGTCAAAAACCCAGAGCAGCCTGAGCCTGCTAAGGTGGCTGAGACTTGGAAGTCTGAGCCTTCTTTTGATGTTTTGGAGGTTGTTGTCCGTTCTGAGGAACATGATGCTGACACTGAACAGCAGGGGTATAAGAAGGATAATACTACTTCTTTTTATTGAAGAAGGCTTTCTTTGCTGCTGCTGCCTTCTTAGCTGGGTTGGCAGTAGATCTAGAGACCCTATTCAAGGTAGTGTTCTCAGACTCCAACTGAGAGGCCTTGTCTTGCCAATCCTTGCCAAAAAAAAGGTTTTCGCCGGTGCAAGGGATATTACCCAGCTTATCTTGAACCCACTGTTCACGATCCGATGACTGGAGCCAAGCAATCGTGTGTGCACCAATGCAGATAGATGTAGTTCTGCTGATGCACTCAAAGCAATCAAAAGTTGCTCTATTGACAAATTTTGAGACATTCTGAGCATGCTTTACAAGGGTGAGATAATCTGCCCTCTTGTCATCGGGGAGAAGAGGAGCCATTAACTCCAAATCCTTAGTCACCTCTTTGAGAAACATACCCATATAGAGTATGTAGGAACTGCTTCTGGCTGATAGCATGAAGGCCTGAAAGCAACGTCAACCAAAAGCATTGAGGATTCTCGATTCCCTACCCATAGGATTAGAGGAATGTGTTTTTGCGCTCTTAATTCGACGCATTGCCGATTCCACTACCATTGAATGGTGTGGCAATTGTGTCTTTTGAAAACCAGGACACTCTGGTACCTGGTACATGGTATCGAGCCGGTGGGTATAGGGAGAAATAGTAAGAGGTGTCTCCCATATACAAAGCATGAGGTCATGAAGTATCCAAAGGATAGGAAGCATAGCCGTTTCTTTTGGAGCCATTGGGTATTGAAGAATTTCCAATTCTTCGGCCCTAGGCTCTTTCTCCGATGTTACGGTTATGGACAAGCCCCTAGCAACATCGCAAATAAAGTCTTCGAAAGACATGTCCTCTGGTGGGGACAAGTGCCATTGTGGAGACAGAGACAGGTCTTCCTGTAGAGTTTGCATGTCTCAAAATCAGCCGATTCATTGTCCAAGTAATCGGAATCTGACAATTCGAAGTATCGTCAGGCAGGATGTTACCACTCCGTATGAACTCGATATCTGGAATTTGTGTAGTCGGAACTTCGGTACCAGAAACGGATTCGAAGGCTCGCATGGGCAGTAGCGTGGAAAGCGGCAAGAAAGTGATGCAGCCTTATTGGTACCGACGCCTACGGAACCAACTGTAAGGGTTTCACTGGAACTGAGGCTGCCAGTAAGGCCGCTAAGCTCTGCTCGATGGCAAGGATGAGTTGATCCATGCAGCCTGCCATTGCTTGGGTATTGGTACCAGAATTGTGGGCCACGATCCCTGAGTATGGCACCAGGGGCTCTCCGGAGGTGGAGGCCTCGGAAGCATCCTGGGACCCCACTAAGGCTTTGGAGGGAAGGTCCTCCCGCCGGGGTTGTTTGGCCAGTGTGCCCCCCTCCAGGGCAACACCCGAGGCATCTTGATGCTTAGAAGGAGATCTACTCTTGGGGGGGGGTGGCCAGTCTTTGATGAAGACTTAGGTTTCGATACCTGAGATCCATGGGAGGAAGATGAAGCTCTCCATGATGTTGCTGCTAAAGAGACGGCATTGGAGGTGAAGAGGGTCCCCAGCTTTGCAACTCGATTCTGTAAGCCTCTCTTTGTCATCTTTCTGCAGAAAGACGTTTTGACAATTGGTGATCAGGCCCTAGGCATTTTAGACACCAGTCATGGTGTCGGTGGCCAAGATGGTACATCCACATTTGGAACACTTCTTAAAACTACTAGATAGTTTCTCCATTTTGTCAGAGACAAATGGAAGACCTAGGCCTAAGATGGCATTGATGCACCTGAAGAAAGTGGAACTTTCTTCTTCATAGTTTTTTTGTTTTTTTTTTAAGAGAAGAAAGGAAGAAAGTACCGACGGAAGTCAGTACCAGCGTCAACGGGAAGGCAGACGCGAACCATAAAAATATGAAAAACAGGAATTTTCTGCAGTGACAGGGTTTGCTTCCTGTCAGCTAAGTGGAAAATGAAGAACTGAGGAGGGAGAGCTGGAAAGGTGGGAAGGCAGCTATGCAGGTGCAGTGGGATGCTCCCAAAAGCTTTCCTATTGGACGCTGGGAAGCGTTCCTGCTTGGGATCCGTCAGTACCGACGTCACTTATGTGTGAAGATTCCTGCTTGTTCCTGGAGATATGTGTTGTACCTGTGATCAGAGTACCTGGGAGTGGTGGGGCATTTCTGAATTGCAGAGTTTTAAAGGTGGAGTCAAATGCCGAGAGGTAATTTGGAGTGTGGAGATACGTTTGCAGGATGGTGGGGCAGTTGTGCGTTAGTTTTGGGGGGAAGAGGGTAGATTGTGGAGCATTGGGATAGATGCGAGAATAGTTTTTGTGGGTGGGATCCTTTGCAGTGCAGTGAGGCAGTTACAGAAGATACTTTTTGGCGTGGGGTAGTTTGTAGGGCAGTGGGGCTATTGGTATGGGGTAGCTTTTGGGGATTGAAGTAGTTTGTGGAGTAGTGGGGCAGCTGCAGGAAGATAATTTTTGGGGGTAGGAGTAGTGGGTGGGGGAGAGTAGTTTGAGTGAGGTATTTTTTATGGTGGGGATAGTTTGCAGGATGATGGGGTAGTTTGAGTGGGTGAATTTTTTGGAGTGAGGTAAATTGCAAAGGTGGTAGGAAGTTGGGGCATAGTAGTTTCTGGGAGTAATGGTAGTTTGCAGTGCGGTGGGCGGGGTCATTTTTGGGGGTGGGGTAGTTTGCAGAGTAGTTAGGCAGTTTTGGTGGGGTAGTTTTCTGGGGGGGTGTTTTCTTTGTGATGCATGGGGCAGTTGAAGAGTGGTGGGATAGTTGTAGGAATGTAGCTTTTGGTGGTTGGGCTAATTGTGGAAGTCCTTGAGGTCTTTTTGTGCTCTTAGTTCCTCAGGAAGAGAGTTCCATAGGTCCGGTGCCGAGAGTGATATCGCTCTTCTGGACGTTGCTTGCTTCGTTTTGTGGTATCCAACTGGGGTGCATAGTCTATTGCTGCCTTGGGTTCCAGTACTAGTATAGTGCAATTTGTTTTGTGACTATCCATTGGGTTTTCGTGGCAAGATACAGAAGTAGATTTTCCAAGCCTTTCTTCTGCGCAGTTAATTCCACTGTTGTTGCATTTGTCACAGAAATGTGATCCTCTGCTTACAACACTGTCCCATTCTGCTGCTGCTCAGATGGTTGGTTTGTCTTAGTCTGGCACCTCAGCTGAGATCTGTCTATCATGGGAGACCCTACCAGTAGCTAAGGTACTGATAACTTAGCTCTCAGCATCACTGATGCACACAAGTCCTCACAGCACGACAAGCTGCAAACCAAGTGAGGGGGAGACATGATAGAGATGTTTAAATACTTCCATGGCATAAATGCACAAGAGGAGAGCCTCTTTCATTTGAAATAAAGCTCTGCAAGAAGGGGCGTAGGATGAAGTTCAAAGAGGATAGATTCAGGAGTAATTTACAGAAATATTTCTTTATAAAAAGTGGTGGATGCATGGAATAGTCTCCCAGTGGCAATAGTAGAGACGAGGATTGTATCTGAATTCAAGAAAACATGGGGAAACACAGAAGGTCTCTAAAGGAAAAAAAGGGACTATAGTACAGTAGTTGGTATGGAAGGGCAGACTGGATAGTCTTCAATACTCATTGTGGTGGCAACTTGTGATGTAAGGTAAACTAATGCATGTTGTTGATGTTCAGCATGCATTACAAACCAAACAACATTACCATAATGTACTTTGTTAACTATCTACGCCCCCCCCCCATCCCCAAGTAGTAATTTGGCCTTTTATAAACAAAAGCATGCGTTCACGGAGCATCAGGTACAACTCTAGCCCTTTAATGGGCAGACAAGATGAATCATGCTGTCATTTACTGTTACTATGAGGGAAATTTTATAGCTGGACACCTAGGTTTTAGACATCCAGAATGCACCCATCTTAAGGCAATTTTATAAAGAAAAGCAGGTGCCCACTTTTCTTTATAAAATAAGAGTATAAGTAGCCAAAAAGGTGCATTAAATCTAGGCATGATCTTTTACACCGCCAAATATTTCAGCTATGAACCTGAACCATAGCACCACAGAGTACTCTCCAGGCATTTCCCTTACACACGCTTGGTCCACTTTTAATTTGGCTTCTACTTCATTGTCTAAAGTCATCTCTTTAGCAAGGAAAGCTACTTGCCCATCAGATCCTATCCCCTCCAGTTGGACTGATGAACAATCACTTGTTCTAATCTTCTTACAATTCTTCTTACAGTTTGTCTTCTGGTATGGTACCATCCCCATGGAAAGAGGACATTATAAGTCTGCTTCTCAAACATAAGTCAACTGGTATTACTGAACCAACCAATTGTTTCTAACCTTCCTTACTTATCCAAGATAGCCGAGAAAATTATTTTCATGCAACTCTGGGACCATGTTGAAAACACCAGCATTCTTCACTCCAGTCACTGGATTGAGGCCAGGCCACAACACTGAAACAGTCCTTACATCTTTTTTCAGTGAGGTTCATGGTGCTCCAGATAATGGAAAAATTGCTTTCATCATCTGGCCACTCCATCTTACTCTCACACTTGTCTGCTATTGGTATTAGTGGTACAGTTCTAACCTGGTTTTCCTCCTTATCCAAATGCTCTTGCACAGTAACTGTAGGTTCTCAATCATCCAAGCCTTATCCTTTAACATGCGGGGTTCTACAAGGCTCTGTGTTTAATATTTTCTTAAGCCCGCAGACATTACTCATTTAGGAGGCAGCAATAAAAGCATATTATTATGCTGACAACATACTGTACTTCTGCTTGCATTAAACATTCTCGCTTCCTTAATTTTACAGATTTAAATAACTGTTTGCATAAGGTTTCTGACTGGTTAAAAGATAACCAATTGAAATTAAATATTGCTAAAATATCAGCTACGTAGCTTACAGGAAGTTTCAAAGCCTCTGATAGCTCTAACATCCTTGACAGTCAACCCATCTAGATTCATCCCTACTTTTATTATCTTGGCATCTACTTGGACACAAAACTCATATTCAAGAAACAGGTTAGTTCCATAGTCAAAACATCTTTCCTGGCATTATACTAGTTTCATGCTCTATAAGCATGCATAGATTCATCCATACAACATACTCTTGCCATTAATTTATTATTTCATGCACTGACTATTGCAATACTGTCTACTCCAGTCTATTTCAAACATAATTAAAGCTATTCAAAACACCCCAGTTAGGATCCTCTGTCATACAAACAAATTTGAACCTGTGAGTAACCTCTTCTATACCAGCAACATTGACTTCCGACTCACAAAGCCCTGTGTACTGATATCCCATCTTACCTAACCTCTTTCACGTCCCTGCACATCCCATCCAGAATCATACATTCTATTTGCAGTAATCGCCTAAATATCCCTCCAGTCTCTTGAGCCAAACGAGAGAGCACTAGGCATTCAGCTTTCTTTTTCACTTCTCCTAATCTTTGAAATGTTCTTTTCCCCCCTCCCCCCAATTTAAGCACTGAGCCCTCCTATAAAAACTTCATAGCAGGATTAAAAACACATTTATTTGGTATGGTATTTGGGGACTAACAGTAAGCAGTTGTGGGTCTGGTTGACGGGATGGCACCTGTCAACCAGATTTTCTCTTTGTCTTTCGTTGTCTTTTTTTCAGTTTCTCTCGAATTATTTATTGCAACCTGCTTTATTGTGTGCTAAGAGCCATAAACCTATGGCTGGCGTATATGCCCACACCTATATTTTTGAAGGCGGCAAATCAATTATAATATCTTGAAGGACTAGAAAAAGGGACTGTTACTTCTGGAGAGAGATCTGCAACTTTTTGAGTATATACTTCTGGTAATTTTCTAAAAGGAATTCTTTGTATTAAAGCTAATTAATCTGTGAACCCACTATTTTTGGTTAAATCAGTCAGGGCCTAGTAGCAGCAGTTTAAGTTTAAATTTAAAACACAGAGGAGAACTTTCTGGTTACATTTCATACCCAGCAGAGAGCTTGCAGTTTAAATTTAATAGTCACTCAGGGCCTAGTAACAGCAAAGTACTTTTAGTTTAAATTTAAAACACAGAAGAGAGCTTTCTGGTTACATTTGGAACCCAGCAGAGAGCTTGTAGTCTAAATTGAATAGTCACTCAGGGCCTAGCATCAGCAAAGTACTTTTAGCTTAAATTTAAAACACAGAAGAGAGCTTTCTAGTTAAATTTAGAACCCAGCAGAGAGCTTGTAGTTTAAATTTCATAAGAAGTTAGAGCCTAGCAGCAGCTAAGAGCTATAATTTAAATCAAATCAGAATATAGCTTACCTCAGCAGCACTGTGTAGCAGCCCTCTTTTAATACGTGTTATTTCCCTCCCTCCCCACACCCACCCACCCCTGGGATAATCATAGCTTTATAGGTACTTACACATCTTAAAAGACAGGAGGTACTCTCGGGTGAAGCTCATTACCCAAATCAGTCATACACTAAGGACATGAGATTAGTTAAGCTTCAGGTGAACAAGGTATATTACACGTATTAGGTACAGTTTTATTAGTATAAATATCCATAGCAACCCTTAGTAAGTAAAGAACTTAGATCTAAACACAAACTTAAAACTAAGATGCAGGACTTCCGGTGACATGGTGGGCTGAGTTGGACGTCTCCTGCTTGGCTCCGGAGCCCGCGCTCTCCCCTCGCTTAACTAATCTGCCTGCCGACGTCTAATCAATATCCCGGAACGAGGGGGAGTTGAAGCTCAGCGGTGAGCAACTAACTCTGTGCCTAACGCAGTGCCTGGGTGTTGTGTATGGCCACCAAAACTCCCCGCCGAGAGCGGCCCCGAGGAAGTGAGACCAAAATGGCCGACGGGGCAGCTGAGGGGCAGGTGGTGCTGACAGCCCCGACGATGATCGCGGAGGTCTCGAAGGCAGTGGTAGAAGCCCTGGAAGGGCGCCTGGGCAGCTTAGCATCACAGATCACCGCAGTAGCACAAGCGGTAACCGATTTCACAAGCCGGGTAGAGCTGGTGGAGCACCGTGTGGGGACCCTTGAGGACACGTGTGCACAAGATGCGACCCGTATTAAAAAGCTGGAGGAGGCCCTGGCGAGGCACGAGGAGAAGATGGAAGACCTCGAAAACAGGAGCCGGCGCAATAACCTTCGTTTCATAGGCATTGCAGAGTCGGTGAAAGAGAAAGATCTCAGGCAATACTTAGAGAGCTGGATGCCCAACAACTTACCCCTGGAAGCGGAGATGGGCACCATAGTTCTGGAAAGAGCACACCGACTGGGGCCTTATAAGCCGACCGACAATCGCCCCAGAGCAGTGATCGCGCGCTTCTTAAATGCCTCTCAGAAGGAGGGTGTCCTGCGAGCGTCAAGACAGCAACGCCGTTCGGGAGGTGAGGCGTGCAAGCTCCTGATATTTCAAGATTACTCTGCGGGGGTCTCTCAGCGACTGCGTGCCTTCAAGGAAGTCTGTGGCAAGCTGATCGAAAGAGGTCTGCGGTTCACCGTGGCTTACCCGACTACACTGAGAGTGGACTGTGAAGGCGGCCGACGGACTTTCCTGACACCGGAGGCCACGATGACCTATTACAACAGCCTGGGCTGATTGGAGAGGATCAGAATTGAAGGTTGCCTTTGGAAAGCTGCCACCACTACGCAATGCCCTTTCAGTTTCTGGGACTTTATTGTATTTGTTCTCTACTTTGTTCTGTGATTTCTTTATTCCTTATTTTGCTCCGTTGAATTATTTAACTATTGATTTAATTTCTTTACCTTAATGGGATGTACCTCCTTCTCCCCTGGTAAATTTCCTCCTACGCCATGGGATGCGGTTTGTATTATTAGCGGGGGTTTTACTGTTTGTTGCTACCGTTCCTTTAATTTCCTTTCCTTTACCTTTCTCCACTCCTCCTTTTACATACTTAATTAAGTTTGTACTTTCATAATAGCTTACGTCTGGTGTATAGGGACAGTTATTTTGTTAGTATGATGGCGCTGATATTTGTTGCTCCTATGCTGCGCCGTGCTGGCGCGAGGGGTGGGAGTGGGGGGGGGGGCTTCTTACTTTTATTTATTTACTTAATTTATTTCTTTATTTCTTTATTTTACTTTATTCCAATTTATTTACCTTATTCGATTTATCTTAATTTTTGTCCTCTTATTTATTCCATTATTTGTCCTATATGTTTAGTCAATTAATATATCCTTTTTCGGGGCAATGCTACTTATCTGCCTGTTAACGGGGGCGGAATTGGATGGCCCTGTTGAGCATGAGTAGCCATTACTGTTTTGGGGGGGGGATGTTTGCAGCGACCCGGATGATGGTGTATGGTGGCCGGGCTGCCGAGTATATCTCCCCCTGATGGGGGGTGACTATGTTGGGAAACCTGACTATTTGCCTAGCATCCTTGGCTCTAGTTAGCGGGAGTCTATTTGCCCATGAAGAAGGTGGGATGCTTGGGCACTTATCCCAGCGGACCTGCATGCCAACTTTAAGGGGACGTGTGCAGTGTGGGGTTGGCCTGTTCAAGCTGATGGTCCCGATGCTTGAGGGGGGGAGGAGAGAGGAGGCTGGGTGAGTCCTTGCAGAAGGTGCTATGTGAGGCGCTTATGGGTGGACAGCTCCCCTGGGGGAAGGAGCAGTGGCCTAGGCAACGTCCTGCCACCTCCCTTGCCCTGAATTTCTGGCCTTTCGGTCTATTGATCTTGCCTTAGGTTTAATAATGGGCAGTGGGGTGGGACGTGGCAAGCATGCGGAGAGTTCTTGGCCGGTTGGCTGGGGGTGGGTAGGTCTTGTAATCGGTTCGCGGGGTGGAGAGGGGGGGCTCTACATGCATTGGAGGTCATGGTGAGGCCAGAGGAAGAGGTGGGCTGGCGGTGGCAGTTATATTGGGGGGAGAGAAGGGAAGGTAGGGAGGAGTCAGTGAATGGGGGGGACTGGGGGTGGGGGAACGGGGGGAGGGGAGGGGGAAGGGGGGAAGGGGGGGTAGGGTTAGAGAGGGAGGGGGGGAGGGATTGTATTGGATGTTTCGGGATTGTTAAGGCTGCATGCTGGCTGTCTGTGGGACTGTGTGCGAGGGTGGATGCTTTGGGGGCTGCTAGTGTGGCTGTTGGGAGAGACCCTAGGCTGGGGGGGTCCTCCTTTCTTAGGTTCTCATGGTTTGTTTTGTTTGCTGATCTATGGTGTAATGAGTACTGCTTGCTGGCCTTAAGTTGGCGTCATGGAATGTCTGTGGTCTCGGTTCCCCGATAAAGCGTTACAAAATTCTCCAGCAGTTGAAACGTAATCGGATAGGGGTGGCCATGCTCCAGGAGACCCATCAGACTGATGCTGAACATGCGAAGCTTTGTAAAGGCCCTATTACTAAGGTCTACGGATCCCCGGCGCTGGGGAAGAAGCGGGGGGTGGCGATCTTAATTACGGGTTCTGTAAAATGGACAGAGGAAAGTGTAGACTCTGATTCGGAGGGCCGATACGTCTGTGCGCGGGGATTATTGGATGGGATAAAAGTGGCTCTTTGTGCAGTCTATGCCCCCAATGTATATGAGGCGGGGTTTTTTCACGCTCTTGCAAGAGTTTTGGCCGGTACCACTGGATATCAGGTTATTCTTGGTGGTGATTTCAATGAAGTGTTAGACGTACATCTTGATCGTACGGGGCCGACTGGAGGTCGGGGCTTGCGCACTAGGAGGCGTCTCTGGGGGCTTTGTGAAGGGCATCAGCTTATAGATATTTGGAGGATCCTCCACCCGGGTGACAGGGAATACACGCATCAGTCCAGAGCGCATGGCTCATGGTCTCGCATCGACTACTTTCTGATCTCGGAATCCCTTTTTGATCGGATTCAGGGGGCCGAGGTGGGCCCCTCCGTCCTCTCAGATCACGCGATGGTGACCTTGGAGCTGCGTGGAACCGACTCGGGTCGGGGCAGGCCTTGGCGATACCCATTAGAGCTGGGGGGTGACGTGAAGTTTGAGCACTACCTCCGGGAACGCTGGAAAGAATATGAAACCCTCAACGATCAGCCTGGGATTTCTCCTATCCTCTTTTGGGAGGCCGGGAAGGCCGTTTTGCGCGGAGATATTATTAGCTACCTTAGTTCACGGCGAAAGAGACTGAACCTCCAGATACTTCGTTTGGAAAGGGACTTGGGACAGGTGAGGAGATGGGTGGCAGGGAACTGTTCAGCGGCCAATTGCCGGACTCTGCGGGAAATTCAAACGGAGCTTGAGATGCTGTTGCACCGACGTGCACAGAAATCCCTGATGTATTATCGGTACCGGCTATACCGGCACGGGAACAAGGCGGGTCGGTTGTTATCCTCTTTGGTGCGGCCTCCGGGGGGGTCACGTGTCATAGGGGCGATTAGGCATGATGACGGCACTATTCGGCGAAGTGCAGCAGACATTGAACAGGTTTTCACAAAATTTTTTCGGCAACTTTACGCAAGGGAAGGAGCCTTGGACACGGCGGGTCGGGACTTCCTTCAGGCCTGTCATTTGCCTCAACTTAGTGGGGAAGGTTTGCAGGCTCTCAGCCAGCCACTAACGGGCCGGGAAGTACAAGAGGGGATCAAGAACTTAAAGTCGGGTAGAGCCCCGGGGGTTGATGGCTATCGTGGTGAGTTCTACAAGGCACTGGGGGACTCGGTGGTGGCGCCCCTTGTGGGATACTTTGAAGCCTTGGTTAGACTAGGGAGGTTCCCGTTTGAAGCAAATAAGGCCCTGATTACTATCTTGCCGAAGCCGGGTCGGGATCCACTCTTACCAGGTTCCTACCGTCCTATATCGCTCCTTAATGTGGACATCAAACTTCTGGCGAAAATCATGGCGGATAGGTTAGCACGGTTCTTGCCGGACCTGATTCACTGTGATCAGGTGGGCTTTGTTCGGGGGCGTCACGCCGCCTACAACGTCCAACGAATATTGCTTTCTCTGTGCGCGGGGCAGTTGACCAAGCAGGATTCCATGCTTATAAGTTTTGACGCAGAGAAAGCGTTCGATAGGGTAGCTTGGGACTTCATGTACCAGACCTTGGAGGCGATGGGGTTTTCAGGCTTTTTTGTGGATGTGGTCCGTTTATTGTACGCTGAACCACAGGGGGCCCTTATGGTGAATGGCCATATGTCAGCAGCTTTCCCCATTCAGAAGGGAACGCGTCAGGGTTGCCCTCTTTCCCCGCTTCTCTTTGTCCTGACGTTGGAGCCGTTGCTGATTCGGATCCGGTCGGCCACGGAGTTTCGGGGTATCCCAGTGGGGTGGTCGGAAGTCAGGGTTGCGGCTTTTGCGGACGACTTGCTTGTCCATCTGGGAAATCCGCGTGAGGGGCTCCCCGGCCTATTAAGGCTTATTCAAGATTATGGGGTGCATTCCGGGTTCCGCTTAAACTTGGATAAATCGGAGGCCATGTGGGTGGGTCCTGCCGGGCAGAGGGGCTGGAGCGGGGACTTCCCTTTAAAGTGGGCGGCTGGGCACTTTAAGTACCTAGGTATTTATTTGCCGGCGAACGTGCGGGACTTATATCGTCTCAATGTCTCAAAACTAATGGATGCTGTCACGATTCACGTGGATAAGTGGCGAGATCTGCCGCTCTCCCTGGGGGGCCGAGTGGCTCTCTTCAAGATGGCGCTGTTCCCTAAAATCCTCTACGTGTTGCAGACGCTTCCACTGCTATTGAAGCGGGTGGACCTTCGGAGGCTGCAGGCCCTTACTAATCGGCTCTTATGGAAGGGTCGGCGGCCTAGGGTACGTTTAGGAATATTGCAACAGCCCCGATCTTTGGGGGGCCTGGGGCTTCCAGACCTTCGAAAATATAATATTGCTTGCTTGCTGCACGTCGGCCGGGACTGGCTTTGGGACCTAGAGGAGAGTTCGCCGTTGGAGTTGGTGAAGGCGGTTGTCCGGCCCTTTCACCCGAGGTATTTGCTACATGTCTCAGTACGGGGCCCAAGTCGAGAACTTCGGGAGGTGTTATTAGACCCAATACGGCAAGCATGGCATCTCTTCTGCGGCGGGCGGCGCCTCTCGTCCCGATACTCTCCTTACCTCCCCATTCGAGGTAATGCGGATTTTCTCCCTGGCCTGGAGGGGCCGGTATTCGAGAGGTGGGAACATATGGGGATAGAAAATCTGGAGCAGGTGGTTTCATCGGATGGGGTGGTGGAGCCATTTGCAGCGCTGGAGCGACAGTATCCGTTGACAAAGTGGGACGTTTTTCCCTATCTGCAGCTTCGTAGTTATGTTCGGGGCATACCGGGGGAGACTCTACGGGGGGAGGTTAGTTCTGCTTTGGAAGGGGCGCTTCGAGGCTCCGACCAGGGCATTCGCGTATCGTGGCTACACTGCGCGCTCTGGGAGGGCATGGAGCCGATATCAGTGACAGAGTTGGCAAATGCTTGGACTGCGGAGCTGGGGGAAGAGATTACAGCAGATGGATTGTTGCGGGGCTTGGTGGCCATCCCTGAAATGAGTGCCATGGTGACACATAGAGATGCCCAGTTTAAGATCCTACGTAGATTACACTTTGCGCCTCATCGGGCGTGGAGGGCTGGCCTAGCCGCCAGTCCTGGCTGTCCCAGGTGCAGTGAGGCTAGGGCCACGTTGGGTCATATGTTTTGGTCTTGCCCACAGGTTCAGGTATTCTGGAGGAAGGTAGCGGATTATTTGGCTAAATGTGTGCAGCTTCCCGGGCCGTTGCATGCTAGGAATGTGGGCTTAGATATCTGGGATGAGCGGTGGTCGGCGGATCTGGGCCTCACACTGCTGAGGTGGGTCCGCTTGGCTTTGCTGTTAGCCCGCCTGACGGTCCTACAGAAATGGTTGGACGCAACTGGGCCTGGTTGTGGGCTCTGGAGAGTAAAGCTTCATGAGATGCTACTTATGGCCCGGCTCTATGCTGCTGGACATCCACGCCGCTGGCAGCGGTTTCTGGAAGGGTGGGGACCTCATTTATCTCTCTTGCCCTCTAGGACCAGATGTCGAATACTGGGCGGCCCTTAGAGACCCGCGGACCCTCCGGGTTAGGCTCCCTGTCATATCATTTCATTCTGCTTCGTACATAGGTGGTTTATATGCTGCAGCCGATCCAATACAATAGGGGAAGGGGTGGGGTTTCGGGGGGGGGGGATAGGTATAGGTTGGTAGGGTATGGATGTTGAGAATGCTTGAAGGGGGTGTTGCCTGTTGGACTTTAAGACGGAGGGCCTGGGAGAAGACTCCACCCTGGGCCCATCCGGGATAGGTAGGAACCCCGCTGACACCGATTGCTGTGTTGGCTTGTCCCCTTGCATTTCCTTGCCATACTTTCAGAATCTATGTCTTTGATTGCTAGTCTTATCTAATCGTAGTGCGGGGAAGACGCAAACCCGATTGATGATGCTAGAGAGGGGGGGGGGGAATAATGGCTACCTCATGTAAGTGTGCCGCACTGCCGATATATATGCTTAATGTGTATGCGGTCCAGCCTGCTTCACCATGGCTACGGCTGCAATCTTTGAAACTGTATACCGCATACCGGGGGCTTTGAATGACGTTGTATGCTGTTTACAATACTTTGAATGACACTGTCTGTTGCTTACAATATTTTGATAAGTTTGCTGGTTACAATGTTTTATATGTAAGCTGCAATCCATGTTTAATACGTTTAAAAGGAATAAAAAAGATTGAAACATAAAACTAAGATGCAGACAGCAGTCCAGCAGCGGGATGGGGGCTTTCCAGTCTTTTGCATTGAGTGTCACATGTATGATTTTCTCCCAGTTGGAGAGAGGTCTTACGTGTGCACTAGGTGCAAGGAGCTCTTTGCTCTCAGGGAACGAGTCTGTTCTCTAGAGGCTAAAGTAGCAGACTTGGAAAGCATAAGACAGACAGAGAGGTACATAGGTGAGACCTACAGGGGTATAGTCCTGAAGTCCCACCTCCAATCTGGCAGCATCCCTGTTGCCATGGAGGAGAGAGGTCACGTGACAGGAGAGCATCACCCTGGTGTGGCAGGAAGTGATCCTGTAACTAGGACCTGTCCTCCAGGTGATGTAAAACCCTCTCGCACCGAGGACGTTTCTCCAGGGCCATGTGCTCATGAGGGAAGGGTTAGGACAGCCGTTATA
The DNA here is from genome assembly GCA_033557465.1 of Ichthyophis bannanicus. Classification (NCBI taxonomy): domain Eukaryota; kingdom Metazoa; phylum Chordata; class Amphibia; order Gymnophiona; family Ichthyophiidae; genus Ichthyophis; species Ichthyophis bannanicus. Next base: position 144,225,297 of record CM066041.1, read on the forward strand.
GTTGGTGATTCGATCATTAGGCATGTAGATAGCTGGGTGGCTGGTGGACGTGAGGATCGCCTGGTAACATGCCTGCCTGGTGCGAAGGTAGCGGACCTCACGCGCCACCTAGATAAGGTCTTAGATAGTGCTGGGGAGGAGTCTGCTGTCTTGGTACATGTCGGTACCAATGACATAGGAAAATGTGGTAGGGAGGTTCTGGAGGCTAAATTTAGGCTTTTTGGTAGGAAGTTGAAATCCAGAACTTCCAGGGTAGCATTCTCCGAAATACTTCCTGTTCCACGCGCAGGACCCAAAAGGCAGGCAGAGCTCCGGAGTCTCAATGCGTGGATGAGACAATGGTGCAGAGATGAGGGTTTTGGATTTGTTAGGAACTGGGGAACATTCTGGGGAAAGGAGGGGCTCTTCCGAAGGGATGCGCTTCACCTTAACCGGGATGGAACCAGGCTGCTGGCATTAACCTTTAAAAAGGAGATAGAGCAGCTTTTAAACTAGATATTAGGGGAAAGCCGACAGTCGCTCAAGAGCGGATGGTTCAGAAGAATGTATCTGTGAAGGATACTACCAAAAGCAGAGAGGTTCCACAAAAGAGTAAAGTAGCCCAAATGCCCTCAAGTATGGAGCAGACAGAGCTTAAAGATCCCAAATTACCCATGTCTAACAACAGCCAAATTAACATGAATAAAATACATTCTCTAAAATGCTTGTATGCAAATGCTAGAAGTCTAAAAAATAAGATGGGAGAGTTAGAATATATAGCACTAAATGAAAGGTTAGATATGATTGGAATATCAGAGACATGGTGGAAGGAGGACAACCAGTGGGACACTGTGATACCTGGGTACAAACTATATCGAAATGATAGAGCTGATCAAATTGGTGGAGGGGTTGCTCTCTATGGTAGAGAGGGCATTGAGTCAGAAAGGATTAAAGTTTTGCAGGAAGCAAAATCTGCTGTAGAATCTATATGGATTGAAATTCTATGTAAAAGGGGGAAGCAATGACAGTGGGGGTGTACTATCGAGCGCTTGGCCAGAATGACCAAATGGATAATGAAATGCTCAAAGAAATCAAGGAAGCTAACAAAAGTTACAGCGCAGTAATAATAATGGGTGATTTCAACTACCCCGGTATCGACTGGGTCAGTGTCACGTCAGGACATGCTAGGGAGATAAAGTTCCTAGATGAAATAAATGACTGCTTCTTGGAGCAGCTGGTTCATGAACCGACCAGAGGGAAAGCCATATTAGACCTAGTCCTCAGTGGAACACCAGATCTAGTGCAAGAGATAAGGTTGTTGGGGCCACTTGGCAATAGTGATCATAGCATGATCGCCTTTGATTTAATTAGTGGAGGAGGGATAGTAAGGAAATCCACAGTACTACCTTTTAACTTTTGAAAGGGAGACTATGATAAAATGAGGAAAACAGTTAAGAAAAAACTAAAAGGAGCAGTTGCAAAGGTTAAAGATGTACATCAGGCTTGGCTGTTGTTGAAAAATACTATCTTGGAAGCCCAGACCAGCTGTATTCCACACTTTAAGAAAAGTGGAAGGAAGTCCAAAAAACTACCAGCATGGTTTAAAGGTGAGGTCAGAGAGGCTGTTGTTGCCAAAAAAGCATCTTTCAGGAAATGGAAAAAAGAGCCAAACGACGAAACCTGGAAACAGCACAAGCACTGGCAAGTCAAATGCAAGGCATTGATAAGGCAGGCAAAGGGAGAATTTGAGAAGAAGCTTGCTGCGGAAGCAAAAACGTGAAGTAAAGATCTTTTCAAGTACATTCGTAGCAAAAAACCTGTGAGAGAGTCAGTTGGTCCATTAGATGATAAAGGGGTTAAATGAGCACTAAGAGGCGACAAGGCAATAGCGCAGAGACTGAATGAATTCTTTGCTTCAGTCTTTACTGAGGAAGATGTGGGGATATTACCCATGACTGAAGTGGTATTTAAAGGAGTGGAAGAATTGAAGGAAATATCGATACATCAGGAAGATGTATTACAACTATTAGATAAACTGAAGAGTAGCAAATCACCTGGGCCGGATGGTATACATCCAAGGGTGTTGAAGGAACTGAAATATGAGATTGCAGACCTTCTATTAGTAATCTGTGAACTATCATTAAAATCATCTCTAATACCTGAAGATTGGAGGATCGCCAATGTAACACCAATTTTTAAAAAGGGTTCCAGGGGTGATCCGGGAAACTACAGACCGGTGAGCCTGACGTCAGTACCGGGAAAAATGGTAGAAACCATCATAAAAAATAAAATTACTCAGCATGTAGATAGTCATGACCTAATGGGAGACAGCCAGCATGGCTTTAGACAAGGAAGATCTTGTCTTACTAATTGTCGCCCACTCACCCCCCAGAGGCCATAGGCATGGGTGGATTAGCAGGGTAAGTTCTTTAATATCTGTGGAGTATAGTAGAGAGGTTTGGCAATGCCCTCTGGGATTTGTAGTTCCACAACTTTAGCAAAAAGAAAATAGTTGTAGTCGGAGTGATAAGGATTTAAACAGGACTTATTCCCTTCCCAGGGTTGGATTTTCACACAATGAAATAAGGCAACACAAAAACCATACGTCTGGTATCAAAGTTAAAGAAACATTTGAACAAAGGATATGCTTATCTTCAGCTTTCACAATGGAGGCAAAAATGGTAAAAGAAAACAGTTTCCTTCACAAAACTCTTCCTGTCTGTTTTCTTTATGAATTAGCTCCTACAGCTCTTCAGCATAGAGAAGATATGCTATCAGATAAGGTATATGTACAGTCCATGTAAATATCACCGTTAGACTCCTCACACGGATCACATTGCATCTCTTCTATATCTGGGTAAGTTTCCTGGTGAGTGAAACTTCTGTTCTGACTGCTGAGTTCCTCTCTATAGCTTTGGGAGTTCCCTTCCCCCACCAGCCTAGAGGTGGATGGGTAATTACCGTAATCACTATAGTCTCTCTCAGAGGCAGCACATAATTCTTGGTAAGTACAGGGCTGACTGCTATAGTCTAAGCTTCTCCTGTTGGGAAGAATAAGGTTACCTTTCAGCAGTTTCCCTTCAATGTTGCTCCCTTGAGCACAGCTCTGCTCGTGGGAAGGCTTTTCACTCCGTGTCTGTTTGAGCTTTCTCCCTGGCACCAAATTATCTTCAGGATAATGGTTTTCTCCTGCTTGGTACCTTGTGCTGGGTGACTGGTCTTGCCTTAGCCTGGCCTCAGAGCTACTACCTCTGCTTCCTCTGTAGCAAGGTTCTCGGAAGCATTGGTCAGCTGTGCACTGCTCTTCCAAACAGCCCTTCCTGGGTTTCTCAGCACTGCACCTCCCTGGTAGTCTCCTTTGGTCAGCAATTGGTTTTAACCAGCATGGAGATCCTTCTCTCCTGCCTTTCAAGCTTCTCCCCTTGCTTGGAGATCTCCTGCTATCAGGACTTCTCTCCCTGCCAGCACATCTCTCCTCAGCAGTTCTCTCTTTTTCGGTTCTCCCTTTAGGAGTCCTCTCTCCAGCAGTTCCTTCCTTGAGCACACCTTCACTACTCTCAGGTGAGTGATTTTTAACTGCGTAGCTTGTGATGTAGGCTCTGCCCCTCATCCCCTGATGAGCCACGAGCTAGCTTTGGGTCTGGGCGTTCCCCTACACCATGTGAAATAGCTTGTGTATAGTTCCTATGGCAACCTTTGGCCATGTGTATCTCTGAGCTGTCAAAGTTAGCTCCGTTTTGATCAGAATCCCCTATCTCCATGGGCTCTGACCGCTGCAGCTCATGACAGATCCCCCCCCCCTTAAAACATTATGGGCTGCCGAACTTTCAATCGGACAGCTCGTAATCTTATCTTGGGATCTGTATCGCTGCTCTACGTAAGCCATACTGGCAGTGGCCGACCTATCCTTCCATGGCTTAAGGAGGTTTAGGTGATACATCTGTTGGCGTCCCTTTTCATTCTCTATTCTATATGAGACAGGGCCCACCCTCTTCACTACAGTGCACGGCCCTTTCCAGTGAGCCTCAAATTTTGGTCCTGGATCTGCCACCTGGACAAGCACTTTATCACCTATCTCCAATTTCCTAGGTTTCGTGCCCCTGTCGTAATACTGCTTTTGTTTCCTCTTACTGGCCTGCAGATTTTCCATCGAGAACTTTGCTGTCCTTTCCAAGCGTTCCCTCAGACCTTTTAAGAACTGAGGTATTTCAACCTCTGATGTGTCTGGTTCTACCCACTGCTCGTGTAAAATACCTAATATCCCTCTAGGGGATCTACCGAACATGAGTTCGTATGGGGATGCCTTCAATGAGGTTTGTACGCGTTCTCTACAGGCATATAATACGAATGGGAGTAGAGTATCCCAGTCTGATATCTCTCCTTTTTTTAAACCCCTCCTAAGCATTTGCTTGATGGTTTGATTCATGCGTTCCACCAGACCATTTGTTTGGGGATGGTACGCTGCAGTTCGTATGTGTTTTATACCGAAGGCCTCCCATACGGTAGCCAAATGCTTGGATAGAAAATTGCTACCCTGATCGGTAAGTACCTCCCTAGGAAACCCCACCTCACAGAAGAGCTTCACAAGCTCTCAGGCTATGTTCCTCGCCGAGGTGTTCCTTAAGGGAATAGCCCATGGGAATCATGTAGCATAGTCTACTATCACCAATAGGTACTGGAAACCTCTCGGTGTTCGGGTCATAGGGCCTACCATGTCTATTCCTATGCGACTCATAGGTACCGCTATGGTGGGCGTAGATATCAACGGTACAGCCTTAGGTCTTAGCGCTGTCACTCTCTGACATGAGGGACAAGACTCACAGTACTGCCTGGTTTCCTTGAATACCCCCGGCCAATAAAAGCGACCCAATATTTGGTCCAGGGTGCCCTGGATTCCTTTATGGCTTCCCATGGGATGGTCATGTGCCAGACGTAATACCGTGGCCTTAAACGTCGTTGTCACTACCAATTGTTTTCTAATTGCCTCAGTGTAAGGGTCCATACTTTCCCTGTATAAAATCTCGTTTTCCAGGAAAAACCTGGGCAGCGTAGGCCGGGTTTCTTGGGCCCATTCGAAGGCTCTTTAAAGCGCTGGGTCGGCCTGCTGTTCCGCGGGGAACGACGGAAATTTATTCACCAGTTCAGCGGGTACCCAGGGCAAACCTGCTCCAGCCTCCAACTCAGCCCTCCCTCGGGTCCTATATTGCCTCTCTTGACGTTTCTTGGCCTTGGCTTTTCTGCCCCCCTTTACTGGCTCGTGGACTAAATCACCGTGCGTGGGGAGAATATCTAATGCTTCCTCATTCGCTTCCTCCTCCTGGGATCCTACCACCTCCTCAGGCTCTTCCGTGCCCCCAGATGATGTCTCTCCCACCCCCGAGGTTCCGGCTTGCGCCCGGGTGGAAACTAGGCCTGACCAGGTAGTTAAACCTGCTACCAGCCCCTTATAAAAGGGTGGCCAATCTCTGCCTAGAATAATGTCCCTGGGTAATGCAGGGATTATAGCTACTGGTAATGTTTGTTCGGTGTCCAACCCCCGCACAGACAATCTCTGTAAAGGGTACTGTGAGAATGCCCCATGTATGCATTTTACCCTCACCTGGCTCTCTGCTTGACTCGGGAGCGACGAACGGCGCCTCTCGATGGCTTCCCAGAGCCTGCGGGAAATCATGCTCTGGTCAGCCCCCGAGTCAAGCAGTGCCAGCGCCTCTACCCCTTCTACCTTAACATGCAGAAGAAATCCATCCTGTGCGGGTTTGTCCACTCCAGACATGAGGACAGTCTGCTTGATGCAGTCCTTTTGGAAATGTCCAGCTCTCCCACATAGATAGCATTTCCCTTTATGTACAAGCAAAATATTATCATTAACATTCATATTTTTTACATTACACATTTTCCTCTGGGGATACATCCCTTTCTTACAATCTGCCATACCTACTGCCTGCATTACCCCAAACCCTGAGGTGTCAGCTATCTGGACTTCTAAAAACCTATCTGCCAGACTAGCTGCTTCATCGGTAGATTGGCAGTTTTGTAAGGTCAGGTATGTTTTCATTTCTGTGGGCACAGCTTGGATAAATTGCTCCAAGACCACTGTGTCCAGTATAGATTCCATGGTTCTCCTTTCTGGAGTTAACCACTTCCAGGCCAAATTCCTCAATCTTTGATGCAAGGCTTTTGGTGTCTCCTGCAACTTCATTTTGGCCTCTCTGAACATCCTCCTATAATGTGAGGTAGTAAGCCCTAGCCTATCCTTGACTGCCTTTTTTATTTTGCTATAATCAGCAGCAAGGGCTGCAGGCATTGCCTTATAGGCTAAGAGGGCTTCACCGGAAAGTGAAACCGCAAAACGAGTTGCCCATTGCTCACTGGGCCATTCCAAGGCCTCGTCTTTGCGTTCAAAAGCATCAATAAAATCATCTACATTGTCATGAGGACTCAATTGCCCTAGAGAGAATGCATGACTAGCATTTAGTCCTACCCCTGGTATTATTGAGGGGCTTTCAGTCCCAAGTTCTTGTGGTTTTCTCAAAAGCGCTTCCATAGCGTCCAACAGTGGTTTCTGATGCTCCCTCATCATACTGGCACTTTGCTCCTGGATATGGCGAGCTAGTTCAAACTGCTTATACCACTGCAGTTGCATCCACTGCATGACGTCTCTGGGCTCCATTCCTCCCGTCTGTACGCTGTGGAGAAAAGAGAAAAAAAACACCAAGTGCGGCACCTTATATTTCCTCTCCCCTTAATCCTTCAGCACAGCAGCGCCCTCTTCCCTGCACAAATCCTCCCACGTTTATGCCCCAGGTAAGGTTACCTTAGGCTTCGTGCAGAGGTCAGCTTACAAGAAAGGTTACTGCTTCCTTCACCGACCGGTCTGTCAGTAAACTTGCTTCCAAGGTCTTCAGGTACCGTAGCAGTTTCTTTACTAGTGTTCTTTTTATTTCAAGGTAAAAATCCGCAAAACTACACCAGATGTCGCCCACTCACCCCCCAGAGGCCATAGGCATGGGTGGATTAGCAGGGTAAGTTCTTTAATAGCTGTGGAGTATAGTAGAGAGGTTTGGCAATGCCCTCTGGGATTTGTAGTTCCACAACTTTAGCAAAAAGAAAATAGTTGTAGTCGGAGTGATAAGGATTTAAACAAGATTTATTCCCTTCCCAGGGTTGGATTTTCACACAATGAAATAAGGCAACACAAAAACCATACGTCTGGTATCAAAGTTAAAGAAACATTTGAACAAAGGATATGCTTATCTTCAGCTTTCACAATGGAGGCAAAAATGGTAAAAGAAAACAGTTTCCTTCACAAAACTCTTCCTGTCTGTTTTCTTTATGAATTAGCTTCTACAGCTCTTCAGCATAGAGAAGATATGTTATCAGATAAGGTATATGTACAGTCCATGTAAATATCACCGTTACACGGATCACATTGCATCTCTTCTATATCTGGGTAAGTTTCCTGGTGAGTGAAACTTCTGTTCTGACTGCTGAGTTCCTCTCTATAGCTTTCGGAGTTCCCTTCCCCCACCAGCCTAGAGGTGGATGGGTAATTACCGTAATCACTATAGTCTCTCTCAGAGGCAGCACATAATTCTTGGTAAGTACAGGGCTGACTGCTATAGTCTAAGCTTCTCCTATTGGGAAGAATAAGGTTACCTTTCAGCAGTTTCCCTTCAATGTTCCTCCCTTGAGCAAAGCTCTGCAAGTGGGAAGGCTTTTCACTCCGTGTCTGTTTGAGCTTTCTCCCTGGCACCAAATTATCTTCAGGATAATGGTTTTCTCCTGCTTGGTACCTTGTGCTGGGTGACTGGTCTTGCCTTAGCCTGGCCTCAGAGCTACTACCTCTGCTTCCTCTGTAGCAAGGTTCTCGGAAGCACTGGTCAGCTGTGCACTGCTCTCCCAAACAGCCCTTCCTGGGTTTCTCAGCACTGCACCTCCCTGGTAGTCTCCTTTGGTCAGCAATTGGTTTTAACCAGCATGGAGATCCTTCTCTCCTGCCTCTCAAGCTTCTCCCCTTGCTTGGAGATCTCCTGCTATCGGGATTTCTCTCCCTGCCAGCACGTCTCTCCTCAGCAGTTCTCTTTTTTTCGGTTCTCCCTTTAGGAGTCCTCTCTCCAGCAGTTCCTTCCTTGAGCACACCTCCACTACTCTCAGGTGAGTGATTTTTAACTGCGTAGCTTGTGATGTTGGCTCCGCCCCTTGTCAGCTGCCCCTCATCCCCTGATGAGCCACAAGCTAGCTTTGGGTCTGGGCATTCCCCTACACCATGTGAAATAGCTTGTGTATAGTTCCTATGGCAACCTTTGGCCATGTGTATCTCTGAACTGTCAAAGTTAGCTCTGTTTTGATCAGAATCCCCTATCTCCATGGGCTCTGACCGCTGCACCTCATGACATAATCTGTTATGTTTTTTTGAAGGAGTGAATAATCAGGTGGACAAAGGTGAGTCGGTTGATATTGTGTATCTGGACTTTCAGAAAGCCTTTGACAAGGTCCCTCATCAGAGACTTTTGGCAAAACTAAAGAGTCATTGTGGATACCATGTTAAAACCCTTGGCCCAGTGTGCAGCGGCGGCCAAGAGAGCAAATAGAATGCTAGGTATGATAAGGAAAGGAATGGAAAATAAAACAAAGGATATTATAATGCCTCTATATCGTTCCATGGTGAGACCGCACCTTGAATATTGTGTGCAATTCTGGTCGCCGTATCTTAAACAGGATATAGCGATTTTGGAAAAGGTTCAGAGAAGAGCCACCAAAATGGTAAAGGGGATGGAAGGATATTCCTATGAAGAAAGGCTAAAAAGGTTAGGGCTCTTTAACCTGGAAAAGAGATGGCTGAGGGGAGATATGATAGAAGTCTATAAATTAATGAACGGAGTGGAACGGGTAAATGTAGATCGATTGTTTACCTTATCAGAATATAGAAAGACTAGGGGACATGCAATGAAGCTACAGGGTAAACTATTTAAGACTAATAAAAGAAAATATTTTTTCACTCAACGTGTAATCAAACTCTGGAATTTGTTACCGGAGGATGTAGTAAAGGCTGTTAGTGTAGCTGGGTTTAAAAAAGGTTTGGACAAGTTCCTGGAGGAAAGGTCCATAAACCATTATTAAGAAGGGACCCAGGATATCAATGCTTGACCCAATACAAGCATTGTGGAACCTGTGTCCCTTGGGGAAACTGCTAGGTACATATGACCTAGATTGGCCACTGTTGGAAACAGAATACTGGGCTTGATGGACCTTGGTCTGACCCAGTATGGCATATCTTATGATCTTATAATTTATGCACATAAATTTGCACTCCACCCATGCTTTGCCCAAGCTCCGTCCCTGTGTATGACCTCAGTGAAAGTACATGCCATCACTCTGACCTGTGTACTTTTAAAAAAGTGGCTGATTAAAATACATATGTAAAGGCCCATCTTCCCACGTCATTGAAAATATATGATTTACACATGTTGATGGCACATAGCTTTACGCTGTTCCTTATAAAATTGCCTCCTATAGGTGTATGTGCCGCCACTTTACACATGTAAGAAGCAGATTCTGAAAACTTGCATATCGGGGGGGGGGGAGCCAATTAAGAAGCCAAGCTCTGAAATACTATTTTTGCATTCTAAGATGGTATAGAACACCAGAGATTTAAGCACAATTCCCTATCCCCTCAATCACTTCTCCAAAGCCCATGTGGTGGAGGCGTGGCCTGGGCAGAGCAAAGGATAGGCATATTGCGGTGTGATTGCAAAATAACACAAGCACGTCTGGCCCTGGTTGTTGAGGCATCCATGCCTATAGCTGACCACCAAAAAGGTGCAGAAAACTGCTTGTTTCATGGCTGCAACACTTCACGGGGGAGAGCAAAATGCTCTGTTATAGTACCTGCTTGCTCCCACTCGGCTGAGGATCTGAACCACCTCATCTGTGACATCCAAGTACACGGTTCTATGGGCATACACTTCTGGAATGTCCAAATTTGTGAAGAGGCCTACATCTGTGCACATACCAGGTTTCCAAAACCAGTTATTGGGATATTTATTTTGCATGGTGGAGATGGAACAATTTCAGAAGGCACTGCTGACACTCCCTGGATTTTTGGAAGTTCTGCTCTGGATGTCCCTTATAAAATGCCACATCACATGTACTGTAATTTCAAAATATACTTTCATGTACTGCCCAAACCACGTCCAGAATATGCTCCTTCTAAATCTCTGTATATTGCAGCATTCACATATAAGTAGCCCCTGTTCTAAAATTGCTACTTAAACATGTATGATGATTTACATATGTAAATCAACTTTTCACAAATATACATAGTGCCTTATCTTTCTAAAATCAGCTCCATTGTCTACAGTTTTGGAAGCCATATCTCTGGAAGGATACAGACAGGGTGGATGGAGATGGTTCACGGAAAGGCTACCACAATGGTGCAGGGTATTCAAAAATGTTTCTAAGAATAAAGGACTTGAATATGTGTATCCTAGATAACAGATACCATAATGCACACTGGAAATGAAGTTCTAGATGGACCATGCTGGTCTTTATCTGCCATCATATACTATGTTACTATATTAGTACACAAGGTCATGAAATGATGCACAAAAGGGTGGACTCAAACAATATCAGCCATTGGTACATGTAGAAGAACTATAAAAATGATAAATAGTGGTAGTGAAAATTTCATATATTTGTCATCAATGGGAGACCTCATCATCAGCCTAAATTGCCCTGTGAATTACTGGTGGAGACCCCAGTAAAGCGGTATATCAAATCTTAATAAACAAAATGAAATGAAAAATGAAAATCCTAACTATCAAAAAGGCATGCGATAAACACATGGGATGCTTAGTTACAAAATAATAAATGATATAATAGAATCCAAGGAATAGTTATATTAGTACAAGCAAGCTACAACCTAAGAGTAAGGATTAATAAAAAGGGGCAGTAGTCAGATTGGTCTAGCAGGATAGAAATTAGAGTGGGTGGGGGGAGGAGGGTCAGCTGTGTCTGTCTGGCAAATTGACTGCAGCTGGGAATGGCTGCAGAGAACGCCTAGAAATCAAGTGGATGATTGTTTTTAGAATCAAAAACATGAAACCATAGGAGTGGGGTCCTGACTTCTATATGTAGACATGTACTACAGTGAAATGATGATTATTAAATTGTAGTTAGCTAAATAAGCTATACATTCCCTGGGATGATACAATAGGCTGGTGGTGGCTGGATATTCGGGTTCAAGAAAGGGCGAGGAATGAGAGACATCATCGCGGATGTGAGATGGATCCTTGAAAAGACAAAAGAATACCAAAAGGATATCTATATGTGTTTTATCGACTACAGCAAGGCTTTTGACTGTGTAAACCATGAGAAACTCTGTGCCACATTAAGAAGCATGGGTATACCAGAACACTTGATAGTTCTCTTGTACAACCTTTACATTGATCAAGAAGCAACAGTTTGAACTGAACAAAGAGAAACAGAATGGTTTAAAATCAGCAAATGTGTACGACAAGGCTGCATTCTTTCCCCCTACCTGTTTAATTTATATGCAGAACAAATCATCAGAGAAGCAGGACTGTATGAAGACAACCAAGGTATGAAAATTGGTGAAAAACTCATCAACAACCTTCTCCATGCTGATGATACCACATTACTGGCTGAAAGTGAAGACAATTGACATTTGCTTCTCAAAATCAAGACATTTGCTTCTCAATCAAGACATTTGCTTCTCAAAATCAAGGAACACAGTCTTAAGATGGGCCTGCACCTTACTGTAAAGCAGACAAAGATCCTGACAACTGGCAAAATCAGTAACTTCATCATTGATGGAAAAGAAATTGAAATAGTTGACAACTTTAACCTACTTGGATCAACTACCAATAAAGAAATGACAAGCAGTCAAGAAATCAGACGATGCATTGCTCTTGGCAGAATGGCTATGAAGGACCTAGACAAGATTCTCAAGAGCAGAGCTGTGTCTCTCCATACAAAGATTCCATTTGTTCAAGTCATGGTATTTTCAATAATGTCATATGGATGTGAAAGTTGGACAGTGAAAAAGACAGAAAGAAAACCGATGCCTTTGAATTATGGTGCTGGCGACAAATACTGTGTATACCATGGACTGTCCAAAATAAACCATTCAGTACTAGAGGAGATAAAACTTAAGCTTTCATTAGAAACTCAGATGAGTAGACTTTGACTTTCATACTTTGGACACATCATGCGAAGAGAGATCGTTAGAGAAAAACATCGTGCTTGGCAAGATAGAAGGTCAACACAAGAGAGGAAGGCCAGCAATGAGATGGAGCAATACAATAATAGCAGCTATGGGTGTCACTCTATCAATAATGAGCCACCTGACTAAAGACCAAACACAGTTTAGGACAACCATCCAGAGATCGTCATGAGTCGACACAGACTCGACGGCACTTAACAACAACAGATTGGTATGAAGTCTTGTAATTAGACATGGGAAGGGAGTGGGGCTGTATATGAGGTAATAGGAGATCTTGTTTGTTCATATACCTATAATGGAGGTGTATAAAGGACTGGAGCAAGGTGGCAAAGGTGTCTTGGATAAGGAATGATACCTAGTAAGTGGTCATGCACTGTGTCTACTATGGCTGGGATGTATCCTTAGCAGGGTGAATAGGGACACCTATGCAAAGTTGATTGGCAATTTGTTCTTTTTCTGCCATCATCTGTTATGTTGCTATATTACCTGTGACTAGTAATGTCCCCAAACAACTCCAGCAATGATGCAGAGCAACTAGTAATGACCCACAAAATCCACAGGTTTAGCAAAGGTGAGATTCTGCTTCTTCAGCTGAGTGTTCTTACTGTGTTCACATACAAGGTGGATCAGGGTAATGCTGATACTGGATTATGATGATGTGTTCAGCACCAAAGTAACTTGATTTGCTCGGATCTATAGGTGATGTCTTATGTAGCATTTATTTTAAAAAAATGTAGAAATATCTCCTGGTCAATGAAATATAAAAGCAGAAATAAAACATGGTGACTTACTACCCATGTTTGTGCTCAATGCTGACCAAATTACTCATTCAAGGGGCTTTGGGGGCACCTCTGCACTGCGATAGATCAAAAAAGAGCTGGACAGAGGTCTGGGATGAAAGAATTATCACTAACTGTCATTGTGAAACTGGCAAAGGGGAAGTATATATTGCTGTTTAGAGTAATTAGTATGCAGCATTTAATATCTCAAGAGATATTTTTTCATTTAAAGCATGTGCAAATGATCTGTAGGAATTAGTCATTAAAATATTTGAAACAAGCCCATATGTCACTGCTAAGGAAACATTAATTGAAGCTGAAGCCCTGGTGTACAGCACATGACATCTGCTCCAGGATCAAGTTGGATGCATTACTATTAAAGCCATTGAAACCAAAAGAATTAGAAACGAATGGCTAAACTCCACTTACAGTAAAACTGTGGTAGCAAAGAGTCACGTCCTGAAGGCAAATACCAAGGGGCCCTTTTATTAAAGCCTATTAGGGTGTTGAACTTAGCATGAATTGAGCTTGAAAACTCACGCTTGGTAAGTGCACAGCCTCCATGGTAACTGTCAGAGACATCACCAACATGTTCCTAAAAGTTACCACATGGATGCATACCCTAACATAGAGGTATCACTTAGTGTGCCCACATTAATTGTCACACTGACAGCAGGTGATATTTAGCTCCATACTAACTGCAATGTGCTCTCCAGGCCCACACTCTGCCCCTATCCTGTCTATTCTTCACCCCTTTGCACAATGGGCACTTAACTTATGTTTTAGCGATTGATTGCTGTCATGCCTGTGCAGTTAACAGGTACTGAGGGCTGTTACCGCCTGTTAAAATTCACACTGACCACTTAACAGGTAGGCTTTAGTAAAAGGGCCTTTGAGTCAGTGAGGTTGTAAAGAACAGCCAAGTGTTGCCAAGACGAAAGGCGGAAAATCAGATTCAGGAGCAGGACAGGAGCTATCCCAGAACTCACTGTCAAAAATCTGGTATCATAACATATCCAATTAGCACAATGCCAAGGAAATACAATACTTTGTGTCTAGATTATTGCTAATAACCAAAAATCATTAGAAAAGCACATTTCACTCACACTGATCACAGACAGCAGTAGTCCAGTGAGTCTGAAATGCTATAGTGGTGAACATCTAAGGTGATGCTCCGCATTGCTGCAGTTGAATATTCCTATGATATTACTCTAGATCTGATGCATGATACTGCAGTAATGTTCTGGATCTATCACACTATAATTCAATATCTTTGCCTTTTCATTGTGTGTTCCGAGGAGAGGGTTCAAAATTTTACTTACTGTACAAACTGACCTATAACTCGATCTTGGTTTCTTTGCTTGTCCAAATTTCTAGATGCTTCTTGTACTTATGATGTACAGGTTTTAATTATAGCCATAATCCTTAATAAACTCTTTCTCTGAATACACATCTCAGCAGTCTCTGCTGGATTCTTTATGGGCTATGACACCTTTTTAATTTAGTGGCATAGAACTCGTCCAGAGATGATGTACATGAGCTTGAGACCTGGGGGTCTCTTCTTCAGACATCTTCTAGACAAACCAAGGAGGCTATAGATGTTCACTGTCAAATGAATGCCTTGAATGAGAATCTCTGTAGTGTATTACACAGAGTAGTATTTATAGAGGTAGAAGGAAAGGAAATATATCAGAAGAGAATTATATTGTTAAAGAACGTGGGAGCAGAGGAGGTGGGATTGAAGCAGGGGGTAAGGTGTTAAGGAATGCTGAATACAAAGAGAGAGAAAATCTATCTAAGGGGCTAGGAAAAGACAAAACACATGCGAGAAGGAAATAGAATATATCCAGAGGACTAGGAAAGGGCAGGGTAATGAAGGATGGGGACAAAGGAAAGGGGATGAATGGGGATAGAATATTGCAAGATTTAAGGCAAAAGAGGATACTTTTGAATGGAGGGGATGAATGTCATAGAGGAAAGAAGCCTAAGGGCAAACTAGGCAGTCACCTAGGCAACAGATTCTGGGGGGCAGCAAAGAGCAACTACCGGCAAAGCAAAGCAATGGGTCCTAACAGCCAAACAAACCTAAAGACTCATCAGTGCTTACTTTTACCTGCAGGAAGCATGGGCAATTTGCAAACTCTTCATTTATCCTTAGAAGTGGTTTCCGGACCTTTCAATTATTATGTATATATTTGCAAACAATATTATTTAAAAGAATGGTGTCCAAATATGCGTTTTTATAGGATTTTTCTGGGAGGGTGATGTTGAGATTATTATGATTGAACTTAATTATCAAAATTTGGGGGGGGGGCAGTGATGGGGTCTACAAACTAATTGTGAGGGGGTGCAAGACTGAAGGTTTGCCTAGGGCATCCAATATCCTTGCACCAGCCCTACCCAAGGCAATTTGGAACAGCTGAGAGCAGCCAAAGCAGCGTTATAAAATCCTATCCTATATAGACTTGTTTCTGACTCTTTGTAGCTCTTTAAGGTACTAGGGATGTGTAGTCACAAGCCCACATTGAGTTTGTTTGGGTGCTTAAAATTTTAAAATTCCTTGTATGTGTGAAAACCTACAAATTAATGCACATACAGTCCGTTGCAGACTTAGTGGAGAGGTAGTCTAATGGTTAGAGCACTGGCTTAGGAACCAAGAGCTCAGAATTCAGTTCCCACTAGCACTCCTTGTGACCTTGGGCAAGTCACATAACCCTCCATGGCCTCAGAAAAATCCAAGATATCAATGTCCCTGTGTAATGTACATTACCAAGTTTAAGTTACAATGGAAACTGCTTTGACTGAAATGATAAAGCGGTATAAATAAACAATGTGCACTTAAAAACAAATAAGTGAAATGAACACAGGAAATGCATGAAAAGTTTGTTTTAAACGAGTATGAACCAAACTTTTTTTTGGGCTATGCACACCTCTAAAAGATATCTCTCCCTGACTGAACAGAGGTAGGGAAGCAAGGCAGTTTGCACCCACAGGCTGTGTAGCCAATAAATTGCAATTAGCACTCTGTAAGAACTGCATGAATCACAACTGATCATTTTTGGTGGATTTTGATCTAGTATTTAATATGTCATATATTCTACTATTCTTCAAATGGCTCTGTTAAGAGAAATGGAAAAGAGAAAAGCAGCATTTACCATCTCTAGAAAATATTCAAAGGATTTATGCTCCTAACTTAATTTTATAACAGGGCACCTAGAATGAGGCTAAGACATATAAGTGACCAGCGTGGCAGAGATCGTCCCTTGAAAGTGGAAAGGATGTTCTAACATAGGGGCCATTTTAGTAAAGGGTGCTATACAGTTAGCGTGGGTTACAGCATGTGATAGCCATGCGCTGTGACCTATGGAAACTGTTAGCACAAGGCCAGCACAATTAGCGTGGCCCGATTTCTGCGTTAATTGCACTTCGTGTATTGGGACGGTGAGTGAGTGGGTTGGGACAGAGAGTAGGCAGGGTGAGTGCCTTGCAGTCAGCACGCCCCATGCTAACGGCAAGGTGTGAAATTAGTGTGAGCGATGTACCACCATCTCTATAGGAAGAGGTAAGTGCACCTGCCCTAAGTATAGGCCATCTTAGGGCAGGGCGCACCACGTTAACTGCCAGAAACATGCTTTCCATGTTCCAGACAGTTAACACCGTGGTGTTGCACCTAACGCGCTAGGGTTTGAGTGCTATTGAAGTGGCATTTTAGAAGAGACGTCTAGGAAGAATCTGGGACATCCAAAGCAGAACGTCCATAAATTCGGGGGAGTGGCAGCAGTGAAGGGAGGAACATGTATGTACTTTCTGAAATCGCTTCATCTTCACCTTGAAAATTCAATGTCCATGTAAGTGCTTCTGGAAATGTCCCTCCTCCCCACACATAGCAAGGTCGAGTATGTGCACCCCCTTCGCACGTTAGCTCCTTTTAGTGAAAGGGCCCCATAGATTATTGAAGTGCACATGTAAATTAAGGTTTTTTATATTCTATGCATTCACTTGCAAAGAGCACCTGCACTTCTCCCAGACTGTGCTCCCAGCTACACACCAGCATGTCAATGCACATACCTTTGCACTGGTTGGAATTTTATAATAGGCCTTTTACGTATGTATGTGGCTATATTCACTCAAAATGACTTTGTAAAATTACCCCAGAAAGTTCACTAAATCCTTAAATTTAAGAACATAAAAAATGGGTGGCAATAGGGATGGATTTAAATTGGAAAAAAGTGAGGAGCCTTAGCACTCATGTTTTAACAATGGATTCATAAATCTAGGCAAATGCATGTCAGGCCTAAATTTATAAGCACAACCTAAGCTCCTAAATTAAGATGAATCTGTAGCTGAAAAGTTAGGGGTCAGTTTACAAAAGCGCATATATATTTAAATGACACAGCCATGGCATTTAAATATCCACTGGATATTCAGCTAAAATAATAGCTGCCACTTGAGATGCAGATTGTGTGGCCACTATCCAGATAATTGTGGCACTTCTCCAGATAGTGGTGATGTTCAGCTGCTAACCAGATAAGTAATCTGGGCAGCAACATAGGCCTGCTTTTTCTACAGCCCAAACTATCAGGATAACTTAGCCAGACAGCAGCTGAAAAGTGCCCAAATCTGGTTAACTACCATAATTATTTGGATAGTGGCCGCGCTAGTGCCAAGGTGATCTATGGAGACATTCAGTGACACTACACTGCTCACTCAGTGCCCTAATCTGGATACCCTCCGTGACTATCCATTCAGACAGGGACTTTTGAAAATTGGGCCCTTAGGCTCCTAAATTTAGGTGAAAATAGGATACTAATTTAGGATTATGTCTGAGGAGCCTAAATGCAGAGACTCATTCTTTTGTTTTGCTTTTAATATCAGACAAAATATGTGTTGAAAACACATTCACCAGTCACTTCAGTGTACAGACCTTTCAGATATGGAGCTCACAGTGCCTCTGATGAATTATGATGTCACAAACATTCCTCTAAATACAGTGATTCCCAAATCTCTCCCACGGAACCCTCAGAAAGTCTAGTTTTAAGGATATCTGTAATTAATATGTATGAGATTATTTTGAATGCAATGGAAGGAGTGCATGTAGAGCACTCTCATGCATATTCATTATGGCAATCTGAAAACCTGACTGGCTGGGGACCCCTGGACAAGTTTGGGAATTATTGCTTTAAAGGAATTTATAGCATACAGACCAGATACTCCTGTCACCTTCATCCAAACCCTGTAGAGCACAGAAAATATATGAAAATGTAATTAGCTTCTACATCATTAAGTTGGTTTTTTTCGCATCCTTTGCCAGTGACATTGCTGACATGCATAAAGTCTACAAAATTTTCTACAGAAGAAATCACCATCATGGTCATCGGGCAGCTCCAGTTCATTGCAAGTAGACACTTTGGGGCCCTATAATGAAATGTCACGATTGGCATTTTGTTTAAACTCCAGATGCAGTGTTTAAATTTATTCTGAATATTCAGATTGTAGCCGGTGCTGAATTTCTGGATAGGCCAATCATCTATCTATCCTGATAGCTGTGATATTCAGCTACTATCCTGAAAGGCAAACTGGATAGATTTAGGACAGTCTTTAAAATGGCCTAAATCTATCAGGATAACTTCTTCGGATAGCAGCTGAAATCGCCACTATCTGGATAAGTGCCATCTCCATCCATGCTCCACCCACAGACCACCCATAGTGCCGACAAGGTCAGAGGATTTATTCAGCAGCACTATATGGATAGTGCTGCTGAATATCTCACTAGCTGACACTGATTCAATTAGCAGCTGCTGCAGCTGGAGAAATGCTTTAGAATATTAGTACCTTTAATTACCAGATCATAGATGCCGTGGGATGAGCATTTAAGGAGGAATTTTTTAAGGAATCACCTAGATTTAGGTGGTAAAAATGCAAGTAAATCACAGTTTAGTCATTTCTGCATGTATTTATTTAACAGGTTATTTACACCACTTTAACATTTCAGTCAAAGTGGTTTACATTGTAACTTAAACTTAGTAATAAGTACATAACACAGAGCCATTGATAACTTGGATTTTTCTGAGGCAATGAAGGGTTAGTGGTAGTGGGAATCTAAAGCTAGTTTCTTTGTGCCCAAGCCGGTGCTTTAACCATTAGGCTACTCCTCTACACATGTAAATAATCTATTATAAAATAGTAACTAGCATAAAAGCATATGAACTGTTTCCAGCAGTGGCCTATCCAGACCTCAGGTACCTGTCAGGTTTACACATAGGTACACAGATTCCACATTGCTTATTCCGGGTTAAGTAATGGATTTCCCGAGTCTACTTTAATGATGATTTCTAGACTTTTCTTCCAGAAATTTGTCCAAACCTTTTAAATCCAGCTATAACAGCTTTTACTATTTTCTGAGTTTGATTATGCGTTGAGTGAAAAAAGATTCTCTGATTAGTCTTAAATGTGCTACATTGTAGCCTAATCTTTCTATTTTTTTGAAACAACCGATTTATGTTTCCCATTCCACTCCATTCCACTCCCATTCCACTCCCATTCATTGGGATGGGAGGAGTGGCCTAGTGGTTAGGACAAGGTACTTCAGGCCGGAGGGCCAGGGGTTCAAGTCCCACCTGGGGACAGCAATCTCAGACCGGAGGGACTGGGATTTCTAGTCCTATAGGCACTCCTTGTGGTCTTGGGCAAGCCACTTAACCCTCCATTGCCCATGTTCCCTATAAGTATTAGCGTATGTGTGTCATATCCCCTCATGTTAAATGTATCTCCCAATTGACCGCTTTGACCCGGTGAAAAGCGGGATATAAATACAGCTAAATAAATAATTATAAACCTCTATCATATCTCCCCTCAGCCGTCTCTTTTTCAAGCTGAAGAACCCTAACCTCTCAAGCCTTTCATCGCAGGGGTATCATTCCATCCCCTTTATCATTTCAGTGAAACTTCTGTCTATTTTTCTAATTCCACTATATATTTATTTTTTTTAGATATGACAACTAGAACTGCACACACGGCCCAATATTTAGCACCAGTTGCTAACACTGCTTAAGCAGCCAGCCGCTGGTGCTGAACATTAAACCCAGATATTCAATGTCAGGGTCATATCCGGCCTCGGCACTGAATATCCGGGATCGCCTCATATGCCAACAGCTAACCAGGCAGCAGCAATATTGAGCTGCTACCCTGTTAGAGATATGCAGCAAAGATTAGGACAGGGTTTCCTGCACCTGACTTTTGCCACGTATCACTAATCAGGTAGAGGCTCAATATCGCCACTGAATAAGAACATAAGATATGCCATACTGGGTCAGACCAAGGACCATCAAGCCCAGTATCCTGCTTCCAACAATGGCCAATCTAGGTCATACATACCTAGCAGTTTCCCCAAAAGACACAGGTTCCAGAATGCTTGTATTGGGTCAAGCATTGATATCCTGGGTCCCTTTTTAATAATGGTTTATGGACCTTTCCTCCAGGAACTTGTCCAAACCTTTTTCAAACCCAGCTACACTAACAGCCTTTACTACATCCGCCGATAACAAATTCCAGAGTTTGATTACACGTTGAGTGAAAAAATATTTTCTCTTATTTGTCTTAAATAGTTGACCCTCTAGCTTCATTGCATGTGCCCTAGTCATTCTATATTCTGATAACGTAAACAATCGATCTAGGTTTACTCGTTCTACTCCGTTCATTCATTTATAGACTTCTATCATATCTCCCCTCAGCCGTCTCTTTTCCAGGTTAAAAAGCCCTAACCTTTTTAGCCTTTCTTCATAGAGGTATGCTTCCATCCCCTTTACCATTTTGGTGGCTCTTCTCTGAACCTTTTCTAATAACGCTATATCCTTTTTAAGATACGGTGACCAGAACTGCACACAATATTCAAGGTGTGGTCGCACCATGGAACGATATAGAGGCATTATAATATCCTTTATTTTATTTTCCATTCCTTTCCTTATGATACTTAGCATTCTATTTGCTCTCTTGGCTGCTGCTGCCCACTGGGCGGAGGGTTTTAACATGTTGTCCACAATGATGCCTAAATCTATTTCCTGGGTGGTGGTTCCTAATGTGCAACCTTGCATTGTGTAACCATAGTTTGGGTTGTTCTTCCCTAGGTGCATAACTTTGCACTTGTCCACATTAAATTTCATCTGCCATTTGGATGCCCAGTCTTCCAATTTATCAAGATCCTCTTGCAATTTTACACAATCCTCTTGGGTTTCAACAACTTTAGTTTTGTGTCATCTGCAAATTTGATAACCTCACTCGTTATTCCCTTTTCCAGGTCATTTATGAATATATCAAAAAGCAGCGGTCCCAGCACAGATCCCTGGGGTACACCACTATTCACCTTTTTTCATTGAGAAAATTGGCCATTTAGCCCTACCCTCTGCTTTCTTTCTTTTAAACAGTTCTTGATTCACAATAGTACACTGCCTCCTATCCCATGACTCTTTAGTTTTGCCAAGTCTTCTTTGTCTGAAGCCATGTTGGCTGTCTCCCACTAAGTCAAGACTATCTACATGTTCAGCAATTTTGTTCTTTATGATGGTTTCTACCATTTTTCCCAGTACTGACATCAGGCTCACTGGTCTGTAGTTTCCCGGATCACCCCTGGAACCCTTTTTAAAAATTGGCATTACGTTGGCCATCCTCCAATCTTCAGGTATTACAGATGATTTTAATGATAGTTCACAGATTACTAATAGCAGGTCTGCAAATCTTATAGTTCAGTTCTTTCAACACCCTTGGATGTATATCCTCCGGTCCAGGAAATTTGCTACTCTTCAGTTTATCAAATAGTTGTAGTAAATCTTCCTGATGTATCGCTATTTCCTTCAATTCTTCC
Organism: Ichthyophis bannanicus; assembly: GCA_033557465.1. Lineage (NCBI taxonomy): Eukaryota > Metazoa > Chordata > Amphibia > Gymnophiona > Ichthyophiidae > Ichthyophis > Ichthyophis bannanicus. Next base: position 144,247,156 of record CM066041.1, read on the forward strand.
GCACCTTTAAATACCACTTCAGTCATTGGTAACATCCCTACATCTTCCTCAGTAAAGACCGAAGCAAAGAATCCATTCAGTCTCTCTGCTATCGCCTTGTCGCCTCTTAGTGCCCCTTTAACCTCTCTATCATTTAATGGACCAACTGACTTCTCATAGTTTTTTTGCTACGAATGTACTTGAAAAAGTCTTTATTACGCGTTTTTGCTTCCACAGCAAGCTTCTTCTCAAATTCTCCCTTTGCCTGCCTTATCAATGCCTTGCCAGTGTTTGTGCTGTTTCCAGTTTTCGTCATTTGGCTCTTTTTTCCATTTCCTGAAAGATGCTTTTTTAGCAACAGCCTCTCTGACCTCACCTTTAAACCATGCTGGCAGTTTTTTGGACTTCCACTTTTCTTAAAGCGTGGAATACAGCTGGTCTGGGCTTCCAAGATAATATTTTTCAACACCACCCAAGCTTGATGTAAGTCTTTAACCTTTGCAACTGCTCCTTTTAGTTTTTTCTTAACTATTTTCCTCATTTTATCATAGTCTCCCTTTCAAAAGTTAAAAGGTAGTACTCTGGATTTCCTTACTATCCCTCCTCCACTAATTAAATCAAATGTGATCATGCTATGATCACTATTGCCAAGTGGCCCCATGGTTAGCATTTGGTACCGCTTCTACTGCTCCAGATCCCGACATGCCCTGATGCTAAGTGGTTAACACTGGAGTGTATAAGAAGCTGCTGGCGGGAACATCAGCCTCTTCTCCCTCACCTCACTTCCATGCGGCTGAACGGGTGTCAGGGGTGGAAGCGGGAGCTGCTCGCCCCTCCCGCTCCCCTGCCAAGGGCCCAATCGGGGCGTTGAAGTGACTTTAAAGAAGCAGCCGGCGGGCCCGCGCCTGAGGGCCTCGCCAGAGGGCCCTTTGGCGTGGCCCTTAGGCGCGGCACGATGACGAAACTGCTGCCACCCTCGCAGTCGCCTCATAGAGCGCAACCGAAAGACCCTGGTTCCTCCTCTATAACGCAAGCATTTAACCTGCTGCTGCACTACCTGTAGCTTAGCATATCCTGCTACAATATTTATTATTTTATTTATTTTATTTAACAAATTTTTATATACCGCAACCTTCCGGTGATCAGGTGCGGTTTACATATAACAGTTAAGGGGACAGAAAGACATTTCTGTTTTTACATTGAGCATTGCATGAATTATGTACATTAACAATTAAACTTTTAAACTTTTAAACTTTGGAGAACTATGTACGTTTAACTATGTACAGTTAGCAAAAATGAGTTCAACAGTGAAGGTAGATATATAAAACATCATAGACAGTGTCAAGGTCATAATATCATAAGGCAATTGCGGTGTTAGTTTCTATGTGTTATATAGATTATCCCTTTTCATTTTGGTGTTGGGAATTTGCCAGTGGACCGTAGTGGGAGATAAAGAGGTGAGTTTTTAATGTTTTGCGTAGGTCTTTAAGGTCGGTTAAGGCTCTGATTTCGCCTGGTAGTGAGTTCCAGAGTATAGGTGCTGCATGGGAAAATGCTTTTTTATTGGTTGTTTTTTTGGTGTTTGTGAATTCTTTTGGAATCCTTATTTTATTAGCGTTGCCTCTTCTATGTGCGGAGTGGGCTGTGTCTTTAGTGAGTAGTTTATTTAGGGTAGCTGGGGCAGTGTTATTTAATGCTTTAAAGGTGGTTATTATTAATTTATAGTTTATTCTACATTGAATAGGGAGCCAGTGTAGTTTGGCTAGATAGGGTGATATGTGCTCAAAAGGGTGTACCTTCATTATAGTTCTGGCTGCAGCGTTTTGTGCCAATTGGAGCCTTTTGATGTTTTGTTTAGTTGTGCCTAGTAGAGAGAGGTTGGCGAAGTCAAAATGTGGTGTGATAATGGCTTGAATGATGCTCAGGAAGTCTTGCAGGTGTACTAGAGGGCATAATTGTTTTAATACTTTGAGTTTAAAGTATATTTTCTTGGTTGTATTTCTTATGTGGGTGTTCATACTAAGGTGTGTATCTAGTATCACCCCTAGGTATTTTATTTCGTTTTTTATGTGGATGTCATGTTTCTGAAGTGTAATATGGGTAGGGGGGGTGTAGGATTTGTTTTTTGTTACAATCAGTATGTCAGTTTTGGAATGGTTAATATAAAGGTTGTGGTCTTCTAGCCAAGTTGCTAGTTCCTTGAAGCAATCTGTTAATATATGTATATGTGATAATGGATTTTGAATTTTTTAAAGATGTTGCAAATTGGTTGTATATATATATTAAATAGGAGTGCAGAGAGGGCAGAACCTTGGGGGAGGCCTATTTCCTGTTTGTATGTGTTAGAGGTTTCAGTGTTGATCCTGACAGTTTGGGTTCTGTTGGATAGATACGATGTGAACCATTTAAGAACTATTGAGTTGGCACCTATTTGTCTGAGCCTATTGAGCATTAGTGTATGGTGAATGCTGTCAAATGCTGCAGAAATGTCTAGAAAAAGTATTAGGAATGCATTTTTAGGGCTGTCTATTCCTCTTATTAGTGTGTCTAGGAGTACAGTTAAAAGAGTGTCTACCCCATGGCCAGGGCGAAAGCCATATTGTTGATCATCAAGGGGGGCTGATGTGTCAATGTGTTCCTGTGTTTGTGTTTGAACTACTTTTTCTATGAGTTTGGCCATAAAAGGTATACTAGAAATGGGTCTATATGAATTCAGTGAGGTTTTGTCCAGAGTATTGTTTTTTAATATGGGTCTGATTTGTGCATGTTTTAGTATGGGCGGGAGGTAGCCTTGATTTAGTGAGAGATTAATTAGTGGTAGAATGAAAGGGGATAATGTTGGACGGGTGTTCTTTATCCAAGTTATGGGGCAGGGATCAAGGTGAGAAGTTGTAGTATTTAAATTCGACATTATATTCTTAAGGGTCTCTTTAGTTATGCGGTAGAATTTATTCCAAGAATCTGGTAGAGGTTGGTAGGATATGGCTTGTGTAATTGGTGGGATATTCTTTATTTTTGATTTATTTATGTAGTGATTTGCTAAGGTTTGGGGAGATATATCGTCGGCTTCATGACTGGAGTTGTATGTGTTTTTAGTTAGGTTTTGGACAATGGAGAAAAGTTCCCTTGGTCTGTTTATAGATTTGTTTAGGACAGTTGAGTGGAAGTTTTTTTTGGCGCTGTCTGTGGCGTCTATAACATCCACCCTGTTTTACCCTCTTCTTACCCTACATTATCATGTCCTATCCATGTTGTAATGTAGCCCATGATGCCCAGCTTGCCTGTATTGTAACCCTAAATGTAATGCATTGTATTGTAACCTGATGCCCGATGAAATGTAATGTAGTGTTTAAATAGGAATGCACACTAGTACTATTAGTAGTATTGGGAGACAACCAACCTGGTTTTTGCTCTCACTAGAATTTTGCTCTGTGCGTTTTTCGTCTTGATTAGATTGTAAGCTCTCAGAGCAGGGACCGTCACTCTTATATGCCTGTACAGCGCTGCGTATGGTGGCGCTTTATAAATGTTGAATAGTAGTAGTAGTAGATATTCAACAGCACTAATTGTGTTAGTGCTGCTGAATAGCCTGTTCACTGTGATTAATGTGGTTAGCTCTTCATCCTCCACTTTGGATCCCCCCCCTCCCCCTGCCTACAACATAAACAGCATTCTGTATATTGTTAACAACCAAATACCATGAAGAACATTATGTAAAGTCAACTAAGAATACCCTGTTCCTTATCTTTATTGTAGAAAGTAGCTTGTTCATTGTAAACATTGTAAACTGCTTTGACCTCTGAAAAGTGGTATATAAATCCAGTCAAATAAATGAATAAATAAATAAAATTTCCCAGCCTGTCATGCAGTTAAGCAGTTAATGTTGGATTTTTAATATGCTGGCTGTTTTACCACGTGGTAGAAGTTATCATGGTCCCACACGAACTACTTAGCACATGCTCGTCTGTTAACCATTAGTGCACTTTAATAAACCTGCCTAGTAAAAAAGGAGACTCTCCGTGAACTTTTGTGGCGCACAACACATGAAAGTAGAATACTGATGGTTTAAAGGACTGGTATCGCTTCAACACATTTACCTAACTCCAGGCACTAGATACAGTGCCAATAAACTACCCCACCCCTAAAAAATACCCCCTTAACTGCCCCACCACCCTTCAAAATGCCACTACCCTCTAAAACTATCCCCACATTTGTCTCACCACCTCACTGCCCCCTGCATGTGCCCCCCACTGCAAATCAAACTGCCCCCACGTCCAAAACTATTCCTTCATGACTGTTCCATCACCCCACATACTGTCCCTGGTCCTAAAAAACATTCCCTCACAATTGCCCTACTGTTTTAGAGCTTGAAACAAAGGCACAATAAACACGAGGCCCGATATTCAGCAGCAGTGGCTAGCGCTACTAAAGCAACTAACCAACGCTGTTGAACTTTAGACCCAGATATTCAATGCCAGTAGATAAAGGTGAGCTATATTATGCTTGTAGTAGGTGCAAAACCGCTACCACACTTTAGTAAATAGACCCCACAGAGAACAAACAGATATAACTACATGCAAACATACAATAACAAGTCCATCCATGTACAGACACATACATGCAAGCATGTGCAGATAAATATACAAGCACATGCTTGTGCTTTATTGACATTTACTATACCGCCTCTCAGAAATATCAAAGTGGTTTACAATCCTAATAGAAAAAAAGAAAGAAAGGAATGTATAATAGGAAAACCTAAAACAGGAGGACAGAAGACAGGTTAGGAAGGCGAGATCAGGCAGATAGCCACCTCCCAAAGTGTCCAGCATGGAGCCTAGTTGCAGTTGTAGGGGAGGGTGAAAAAAATGCATTTTAAGAACTGCCTAGAACTTACAATCTACACGCTCCTCTGCTTTCTTTTTTGTTGGCCCTGCTTATTGGAACTCCCTATCCCTTTTCCTCAGACTCAAACAACATTATCCCACCTTCAAAAGAGATCTAAAACCGCACCTTTTCTCCACTGCTTTTGACCTCGTTCCCCATTTTGTATGAAGCTCCCCTTTTCCCCCCTTTCTTTCACTCCTCTCTCTCCTTAGTCCTGAATATTTAAATGTCTTGAGAGCTTTCCTGTCATACTTTGTAACTTCCTTTCCTCTTCCGGCCCATTGGCCTCTCCTGTACATTGATTGATTTTGTAAACCGCCATGCTCTAATTGGAATTGCGGTATATCAAACTAATAAACATAATTCAGCTCAAAGAGCCTGGGGAAGAGCATGCCAGAGCATCACCGCCTTAAAAAAGAAAGTACTCGAGATGAAGACGAGATACTGGAGGAACGGCCAATCTATGTCCATACAAAGAGCAAAGGAGATGGGCAGGGGCATAAGGTATGATCATACAGTGACACACAGATATATGCACATTTATGACACACAAATATATGCACATTCATACAAATATGCAAAGAGATACCAGCCCATAAATTACACACACACACAAAACAGAGATATGCACATTCACACACATAGAAAAAAGATAAGCATACAAACCAAAGATATGCACACACACAGACACCACATATAGAAGACACATATACAAATACACAGTGCAGATACCAACAGCCAGGGGAAAACACACACACATACATATATATAGGGGCTTGAAAGAATTCCAAAGCCATGCTCTGCATGTTTTCCCCCTTGTGCGTATTTCTCCTTAGTATATTTTATATTTTTTCCCTTCTCAGTGTGACTGGTCCCCCTGCCCTTATGCCTATCACAGCATTTCAAAGTGCACTTTTTTGTTGGCTGCTGCATGTTTTCTGAGAAATATTAAAAAAAGAAATGACAGTGAATGACAAACGATTGCAGCAGAGTATTAATGCCACATCCAGTGATGCATCATTCATTTTCAATTATAACAGCAGGCAGGAGGTGGGGAAGGGGGCTGTCTGTATACTCTGGGAGATTTGCGTTGCTGCAGAAGACATGCTCGTCCTACTTCTCGAGTATATAAAGTGGGGAGCAGAGTGAAGGAAGGGGGGCTGAAGGAGAGGAAAGATGAGAAAGGAGAAAGGAAGATAAAGAGGTACAAGATAAAACAGACTCTTGAGAGATGAAAAAGGAGAAAGACGACAACGATAAAAGAAGAGGGGAGGAAGAAAAAAGACAGCAAAAACGAGGATGTGTAGATACAGGGCCAGCCCATCCACTAGGCGAACTAGGTGGTTGCCTAGGGCAGCAGACCCTGATGGGCGTCATCACTAACCCAAGCCCCTGGGAAGCAGCAGCTTAACTGCTGCTTCAACGCCGTGGCAGGCTTTAAAATGCCCATGCATGTGCACGCAGTTCCAGCCTGCTGCTCCTGCCCGCCCTCCAAGAAAGTTGTATTGGAGGAGGGGTCAGGAGTGGCAGGCCATGAGCACACATGCGTGTGAGCATTTTAAGGCCCAACGCAACACTGAAGCGGCAGTTCAGCTGCCGCCATTTCAGAGCAAGGTGGGGGTGGAATGGCTGGCTGGACGGAGGTGCCGCCTTTTGGGGAGGGTTAGCAGCATGGAGAGTCTGGCTAAGATGGCAGAAAACCTCATGCCACCACTGGATTTAGGCATAAGCAATGTAGGCCGTTGTCTCCAGCGCCACATTTCAGTAGGCACCAGAATGTTATCACCCACTGCCCTGCCTCGATCTGGTCTTACCACTTTGGAGCAGCAATTCTAATAATAAAATTCAAAGCGGGGCCTGTGAGCCCTTGCATGCTACCAAGCCCTGTGGCAGCGCTATTCCTCATATGGGTTTCCACAGTAAACGGAAGCCTCTGCATGAGGAGGACTGAGGCACCAGACCACTGGCCCTGCTCTGAATTTTAATTAATGGAGTTACTGGTGGAACCAGGGCTGCTCAGCAGGGCAGAAATAGAAAAGAGAGGGGATGCCTGGAAAAGGGAGGATCCTATCCACTGACGTTTGATTCCATCTCTCCCTTTCATTGCCTAAGGGAGACCACAATTTAAATCTGTCCCTAGAGAGAAGAGAAGAGAGAAGAAAAGAAACAGTAGGGATGAAAGAGAGAACGGGGAGAGAATGAAAAGAAAGGGATAGGCAGGGATAGCAGAACTCCTTTTTTGTTGGAGGGGCCAAACAAACCAATCTCCATCCCTGTACCCAAGCTCGCTATTCCTGATGCAGTGTTGGGCAAAATATTGGTGGGGTCATGCAGGGCTGTACCAAGGGCTGTGCGAGCGTTGCGGCTGCAGAGGACGCAAGCACAGAAGGGGTGCTGATATCACCACTGGGCTTTTAGAAACCCAAATAAGAGCAAGTTCCTACATATGGCTGGGGAGGCAGAGGGGTTTCCAAGTTCACGAATCGCAACAGGGCACATTTTAAGCTTGGTCCATTCCTGGGGCCGTGGCCCCTGTGGCCCACCTGCCTATGGGGAAAGGAAGCAAAAAAGATAAAGGAGAAGATGGAGAAGCAAGGAGGAAGGAAAGAGGAGAGTGGGAAATATTGAGAAAACAAAAAGGCATAGACAGAAGTAAGGGATGAGAAAATCAATAAGAAAGAGAATGAAGAAAAGGTAAAAGAACAGCATCAAGCGAAGCAGGGCCCCTGTGGGGGTAGTGGGTGCCCTGGGCAAACCTACTTTGTCTTAGTTATATTTTAATTTTCCTTTTATGTTATACGGCATTTGTTTTTAGATTGTAAGTTAGTTTTGTTGTTGCCAGATTTGTTGATATTTACAGTATATATTTATTATTATTCTATTTTAATTTCATGTGTTTTTCTGTATTTTAATTGTGAACGGCATCGTTAATTATTGCGGTATATCAAATAAAGGAGAAACCTGAAAATGTAAACATGAGCCTTATGGCCCCTCCCCCCATGATTTTGATAATTAAACTCAACAAGCATGAACATCCCGAAACAATCCCTTTCCTAACAATCCTATAAAAAAGCACAACTGAATATCGTACTTTAAACATTACATTTTGGTTTGTGTATATATGTGTGTGTGTGCCTACTTTCTCTGCAGAATGTGCTGATGATTTCTGTAACTGGCAGGATCTATTGTTTTCCTTTGACTGCTTCCGTTGTCGTGCTTTGCTGCTCATCAGAAGTTGTCACCCTTGGCAAGTGCCTAATCTTGCACAATGGTTGAGCCAGACCTGTAGGAAAGGGGGGAGGGGGGAATAACAGAACTAAAGGTCCCCAAGTGCTTTGTGGATATTAATATTTTTATGTTAATCCAAAAATTGCAATGTAATGTGGAGCTAATTGGCTGGTAAGACATGTGGAGCCCAGTTCCAGAAGGGGCATGTCCGGGCCGTCCGGATGGCCCAGTGCAAGATGGGACTGTTTGGGTCCAATTCTGAAATGCGGAAGCAAAACATTCCTGTGGCATTCAGAATCAAGCCAAAGGATGACCCGGCATGCCCCTGTGGCCGCCATGGTTGAGATGGCCACACCCCCTCCCAGCCAGCCTGCCACATCCCTGTCTCCCTTCAACTCTGCCGCCTGACACCCGATTGGGCCAGCCAGGGCCCGGATTGGGTGACAGGGACCCACCTTGTGCTGCCTGCTGTTCTGGGGGGGGAGGGGAGGTGGTTGCCGGGCAGGGTCGGAAGGGTGCCCCGTGCTTATTCCACCTGAGTGGTGGAATAAGCAGGGCGTCCCCTGGGTGATCCCCGGACGTACAGGGCCATGAGTGGAATCGGTCCTGTATGTCCAGGGATCAGTCACACCCATGCTCCTCCTACTCTCTGCCCTGTCACACCCCTGTCCCCCACAGCACGCACAGTAGCTCTGTGCATGTTGCAGGAGATGGAGGCAGAATACCGGCAAGACAGATGGGATGTGCAGCCCTGCTATTCACCTCATAGAATCGGGCCCTTAGATGTCAGATACATTGATCATTGGCTCCTGTCATGAAGGTGTAAGAAAGAAAAGAAGGGCCAAGGGAAAAACACAAAGGGAAAATGGGAAAAGATAACAAAGAAAAAAGAAAGTAAGGCGGATAAGCAGGGTCAGCCCAAGGGTTCCTGCTGCCCCTCCGCCCCATATCGAGCCATGCTGTGCCATCCCACTCTGATGCCGAGCCACTGATTTATTCACCAGAGCCCTCGCAGCAGGCCATGTGCTTTGGCACCCATGGCCTGCCGCTTCCAACACCCCTCTGTCACAACTTCGGAGGGGGGTCAGAAGCAACAGGCCATGGGTGCCAAAGCACGGCCTGCCATGAGCATTGTGCCGATCACAGAGGTCTGCTGCCCTAGATGGTCGCCTAGCCCACCTAGTGAACGGCCAGCCAGGCAGATGAGGAGCATGAAATAATAATTTGCCCAAAACACTTTACAGACGTGCAGAGAATTATTGCTCAATGCAGGAGCATTGAGAAAAAGATCCTGCAGCTTCATGGACACTCTTTCATGTACTTTGCTCTGATTGCAGGCAATATGCTTCAAGAGCGGGGATGCCCTCCAGATCACTCAATGTTGTTTGAGCATTATGATGGTTTTAGCAGCCCAGTACAATCTTACAGAAACTACATAAGGCTTACATCAAGTATAGGAGGGGGGGGGGGGGGGGAGAAGGGGATAGGATTTAGCCAAGGGTAGTAAAGTGTTATTCAGCTAAGATCTGTAGTGAAATCCCTTGAATCACTGCTTTGTCCAGTCAGTGACCAAGATGTCAAGTGACCCGGTTTCAAAATTTAGACCAGTCCTGGACTTCTGATAATCTCTATTCTGATGCATTCTGGTTACTTCAGGGCTGATTTCAAATAGCAGAAGCAGATCCTTTAGGGGTCAAAGGGCCAGGGAAAATCACTGCCTGCAGATATAGTCCCAGATTTCAGATGGAATATCTTTTTATCTAAAATTTGCTTTCTTTCCCTCTCTCAGTCAGACTCTATATACTGTTATATTCTAGCGTTCAACTCCAGGGTCTGTGCATTTCATGGCCTATTTGATGGAGAACCTTATTGACTGATTTACACTGTACTGGCAGCTGAACAGCCCTCAGTTACATCCTTTGCACCTGCAGGAACATAAGTCTTCACTTCACAGATTTCTGTAGTCAGCTGTGGCAGGAATTTAAACTGCTATAAACTGTTGTGCCCCACAGTCTGCAGCCCCTTTGCCCTGATAAATTTTTGTGATCATTGGGGAGGATGGAAACACTACAGACAGCGTAAACCATGATCACTGAGAACCCAGATTACTACTTCCTGTATTCCCACAGTAAGAAAAAAAAGCTCCCTGGATTTCTTCACACTCCACTGAAGAAGCAAACTGACTCCTATACCATGGAAGCACACAGACAAGGCACTTAAGCTGAAAATGGCTCCTTGGCCATCTGATTTTTATCTCCCTGAATCTTGTTCACCCAGCTGTAAATGGGTACTAATAATCACCAAAGAGAGTTGTGCTCTCTGTATGCTGTTCAGTACTTCAAAATTACACATATCATCCCTGTAGCAAGGGAACATTTTAATGTTAACTCATGTATGCAGATGTTTACACAGTTCCCCCTCCAGGGCATTCTATTAGCAAAAGCTCACAAATTACATCACCTACAAAAGAAACAATGGGCCTCTATTGAAGTCACAGGTAGCATCTCAAATAGGAGTCTGCCCATCATCATGTTTTTGTTTTATAATTTTTTGGTTCAATTCTTTTTGTCTTTACATTTTGGTAAGTTTTATTTTTAGCGCACATTTCAAAAAAGATTTTCACTGCTTTTTTAATTTTGAAACAAAGCAAAATGAAACGCAGCTGGGTTTTCTATTTTGTTTCCAACTAGATACACATCCCTAATCTCAAGCACAAGGCAGTAGGATAAATCCAGTAAAATTGGAGCCAGCTGCCTTCCAAAGCTTACATTTCTGTATATAAACTCTGTTTTTTAACTGATCTTGTGAGGCATTACTCTTATCCTTATTATAATAACAAAAATGTATTTACCTGGCCACGAATTAGAAAGCCACAATCACCTCAAGTTAATATTGCAGATAAATGTATAAATGTATATAATTGTTGATAGTTTCCCCAGTTGATATCCGAGTTGTACCTCCCTGTTTTACTGTAAGTACACAACAGGTGACTGCTATGTACAAATCTGTTATATGTAAACTGCACTGATTTTAAATAGCGCACTATATAAAAGCAATCAATAAATAAATAAATAAATAAAATAATTTACAAGCCATTCATAACCCTATGTTCAATGCATGCTATCACATTTAAAACATAAAAACATGAAAATACAATATATCCAAACCAATACAAAATAAGCAAAAGAAAAATTTGAAAGTATAAAATCTCATCAGTCTATTTCATTCTAGATTTCTTTAAAATATATCCTACGGTAACTTCAATTCCTAAATTAAGAACACAACATCATAAGGTCTGAGAAGGCTTATTTAAAACCAATGAAAGTAATCTTTGGCAAAAATTATACCAATAATCAGTACGGAAGTAATTTTATAAATGTTTTTGCACATAAAACCCAGTTTTTATGTGAGGAAAAGGGCTTTATAAAATTACCCCACAGTTTACATGTATAAAAAGTAAATATGGTAACAAAAACAAGTAACTTTGCATGACGCATGTAGGTGTGCTCTTGGGTAGAGTTTAGATGGAGCACAAGCAGATTCACAAAGTATGTGGATTTTTTTAAGAAAGTGTGTATGACTGTGTATATTCACACCAGCTCCCAAGCTACTGTAAATGTCAGAGCTAGATTGAACTCATAGACATCTGCCAGTTTACCCCTAGTACTCTATAAAGACATATGGGAGCCCCATTTACTAATGGGTGCTACTGTTATTGCAGGTCTAGCGTGTGCTTTGGACACGCATTGACAACTAGCATTGTGCCATGACAGCACTGCCGGATTATAGTGTTAACTGGTGCATTAGAGTTGCAAGTCAGAGGATTAGGGACAGAGAATGGGCAGGGTGCAGCCACGTGACCTGCACAGCATGCAAGTAGTATAGGTGCACTCACCATTACTTCCTTAGGCGTCCTTGAGTGCATCCGCACTATGATTGTGCTGCAATAGTGCAGTAACTGCAGGGAACATGCTGTCCATGCTCCCAGTAGTTAATGCTGTGGTTTTGTCCTAACATGCCATGGATTTCCACGTTATTGGCTCTTTTGGTGCAATATCACAGCACCCTTTAGTAAAAGGACCCCATAGGTACCTATGTATCTTTATACAATAAGTTAGAAAGAGGTGCCTTTTGCCCTCCCCACCTAGGCAACTTGTTATAAAATTATGCCACCCCCCCCCCCTCCTCCCCACTGGTCTGTCTACATAGTCAAATTTATAAAAGCCCTAGAAACTTGTAGGCATTTTTGGAATCCATGTATTCCAGAGAGCAGAAAAGTAGGCTCAATTCTGTGTAGGTGCTAAACAGGCCTTTATTGCCAAGGGAAGTGGGTAACAAATAAGCTTTTACTTCGGTAGTGCAAAGCACTCCAGGAAGTAGAGGCAGTAAAGCTATGTACCTGCATCCTAATACTGAAACAAACCATCTGGTGATCATGGTTGATCACCCACTCTAGCATCAGAAATGCTTTCCTTATTTGTAAGTACCAAGTCCAATATCACTCCCTCTAGCTTGGGTTCCTTTACCAGATGCCAGAACCCTTCTCTCTGTAGAGAATCCAGAACCTTCCTACTTCTATATGGCACCACAGCCGGGATACCACAAATCAACATCTAGCAAATTTGAATGTCTTACTAACAGCACATCCCCTTTCATAACAATATTGTGAATGTCTTCAATTAAATCTCTGTCTATTTCTTCTACCTGCAAGTGAGGTTTGTATATCACACCGATGTAAATAGATTTTCCATGCTTTTTTTCCAGACTAATCTACGGTGCCTCCACTTTCCCTTGTAAGCCCTGTACTTCTGTGCCTTAATATTATTTTTTATATACAGGATACTGCCACTCCTCCTCCCTTTCTTCCTACCTTGTTTTTCCTGAATAAATTATAGCCTAACATTACTATATCCCAGTCATTATTTCCTGTGCACCATTTTCCTTGTGAGAATAATCAGTGCAGTATAGCTCACTGTAGATGGAGGCAGATGGGAAAGATCTGAAGTAGCAGTACAGGAAGATGAAATCATCCTGCCTGTCCATGGAGAAAGAAGTTGTTTGCTATTATCTTCGCAGTCCTTTTCACCCAATGTGCAGCACTGAGGATCAACCTCAGAAGAGGCATTCCTAATTCCCTTGGCCCAGAAAGGATTGATAGAGCTGCCAAGTGGAAAGAAAAAAGTGAAGACAGAGTGCATAAAGAGAAAAAAGCCAAAATATGTAATTTTTTTAAATATTAATTATATTTACACACCACCAACAGCATCTACAGCACTGTGCAAGGTGATCTACCTGCCTAGGATAGCCTTGAGAGTTTAGATTTCAGCATGTGCACAGGGAAATTAAGTGACTTTTTCATTCTCACACACACACACACAACCATGAACAAATGGCAGGAACCCAGAGACTCCAAGTTGATCTACCCTGTTATTTAATGCTACCCTGTCATGTAACCCCCGAAGCCCATATTTCCATAAAGAGGCCAATTCTGAAGCTGGCACATCCGGCCGCATTGCCCAGCCAAGACCTAAATGTGCTGGAGATGTTCCTGATTCTGCCGCCATGGGGCCCAGATGTATCCAGCATGGACAGAAACGGAGACTTAGATACCCGAGTGCTCCCCGTATGCCAAGCAGATCGACGTATGGGGAGCTGCTTGTCCAGATGCCAGAATACCACTGCACATGCAAGAGAGCAGTGGCATCCTGGCACCATGGCAAAAAGCAGTCCATAGGATGGCCAGGAATGCATCTGCCCCTGCAGTCCACTGTCCGGCCACCACTGGCGACTTCTGTGGCCGAATCATGGCTGCAGTGGCACTGCATGGCAGGATGATCCATCTGCAGGGGTGTGTGGTGCATGATGTGGGGGGCACCCGGCACTCCACCATCGGGGTGTAATAAGCCAGGTATATAAGGGAGCCAGGGAACGTACAGAGGCATGACCAGAATTGCCTCTGTACATCCCAGGAGCTGGCCCCTCCCCAGCACCCACTACACAAATGCTCTCTTTGTGCAGGGAGCGCTGGACTCAGAATTGCGGTCTGTGGCTGAGAGCGGGTTGGACGTCCAGGCAGTACGTCCAACCCCGCTATTCGTGTTTTGGAATGCCGTCCAATGCATTTTCCTTTAAGAAGACTTGAGAGAGATGGGCATACTGCAAGTTCAGTTGGATGTTGTTGCTTTACAGAGGAAAACCTAAGGGCAATACACCTGCACAACAGTCCAAGAGACTATATGTAGAATAGTTGCATACAGTTAGTAGGAGGGTAGAACCTTTCTCATTCCTGCCCAGACCTCAGAAGAGACAGCAGAGTCTTGATACCAATAGGTTAGCTGTGGGCCTGAGGCCACAGAAGTCTGAATGGGTTGCTGGACTCAAATTGTTGACCTTTCTGTTAGAAGAGCTAGAAAAATATTCCCAAATAGGAAGATTACTTCAAGAACTGAACCTCTATCATGAAAGAGAATTACAAATAACAAAAGTTCACAACAGAGTAAAGGATTTGAAATGTGAAATACTGTTACTCTTTTCTGTCTTATAGTCCGAAAGACAGTTGTAGAAAATGTGTTATTTGTGTTTCTTTATTATATAGGGGATCCATCGTACTTTTACCAATTAACAGTGAAGACAGTGTTTTAAATGCAAGAAAAAAATAAATAGTTATAATTTTGGTTAAAGAGATAATTGTTTCTCCTTCTTTCAATGACTTTATCCTAACTGGCAAGTAATTACCAAAGGGAAACTGGTAGTTGAATAAAAGAAAAAAAAAAAGAAAGTAAGGTTGTGGCAGGTGCAGGCCTGTGACCCACGGTGTCTGACATAGGCAGGCCAGCATGGCTAGCTTGACCTGTAAATGAGGCCTGTGGAGAGGCATATAGGATTGCACATCCCCCAATATGCTGCTATTGTAAGAAAGAACTCAGTAGAAATATTGAATTAGCTTAGGTAAGCAGAACTGCAGAATTAAGAAATGGAAAAATACAGAAAAGACATGTTGAAAAGTTACTGATAAGAAAAAGTACATTTGCAGAGAAATAATGAGGAGTGCTGACAGATGAGTTACAGAACCTTGCTCTTCTGCACGCACAAATTGGTCCCATAACCTTGAGAGTGTGAAAGTAACAAGTTGATGAACTGACCATTGTAATTGGGACTAGAAGGGGGGCAGGCAGGTGTCATGCCCACAGAAGGGACATAATTGGAGAAACTTATCAGTACCAGGACCAATAGAAGAGGTACGAGAGGTACGGGAGGTTACCGGGACCAATGAAATGTTTTTCTATACCTAGAATGGAACAGAAGTCTATAAAAGTTGTTGTAATGCTTGAAAACTTTGCTCAGCCATTTTGAAATTGACTTGCTTGAGACTTGTGCACAAATAAATGATTTGGACCTTCTGAACAGACTCCTGGTATCATTGGTTTGTCTGCGCTTTGCTGCTACATATTCCTTGGTGCCTTGGCCGGGAAGTTGTGGAATCAAAGTGTATATAGGGCAATATACCACGACTTTCCGCCTCTATAGGCTTGGTCCTGCCGGGATCGCGCCCTTCCGACGAGGGCCGCTCCCTGGCGCCACCGGTCCCTTGTATCGGAGGGAGCTGGCCAGACCTCGGCGGGTGCCGGGCCCGGTTGGAGCCAACGCCTCGAACCCGAGTGAGGGGAGTCCGAGGTCCAACTCATGCGCCTGCTTGGGAAGTTTGAGGACCGGATCCGGTGAGTATAGTTTTGATTTTGGGTCTAGACAGAAATAGAAAGAGCAGTACTGCCATTGGAATTTGGAATTTGTAATCTCGAGATATTGGGAATTGGTAAGAGAGCATGATCAACTCTCAAGGAAGAGCCGAGTAGCCTGGCATGGGAATTCGCTGGGTGAAACCCTCATCCTTTTTGTAATTGGGAAAAGACTAGTCAGAATAGATAGAAACGAATGCATTCTGGGATACGTTGCTAGCATGATTGTGTGAACGAAGTGTGAATGAGAGGTCTGGCAGCACGGACCAAGTGAAGGCGGACCCCTGATTAGCGCATTTCCTGACCGGGCGACCGCGTTCAGGTCGCGAAAAGGGGGAAGCGATTGTCGTCTTGTCTTGTTATTTGTATTCCCTATACGTTTCCAGGGCCGTGAGGACCCCTTACCCACGGTCCGCCCTCCTTTTCCCTTCTGTCTGTTGTTGCGCACACACATCGAAATGGGAGGGGCGGGGTCTACTAGAAACACTCCATTAGAATGTATGATCGCACATTTTAAAGAGGGATATTCAGGAGATTATGGTATTAAAATGACAGCAGCCCGTTTGCAGATTTTGTGTACTAGGGAGTGGCCCGATCTAGACCCCATCTGGCCCCGAGAGGGAACGTTCACTGTAGAGATTATCCAGTCAATACACCGTAGAGTGCGGGTAGCGCACCCCGATCAGTACCCCTATATAGATTCCTGGTTAAGTATTTGTGAAGATCCGCCCTCCTGGGCGCAGCGCTGTTATGAGGAACAGTGCAGAATAATGTTAGCTAAAACAGATTCTAGACAGAAAACGGAACAGCCTAGAATGAAAGAGCAGGATAAGAAAGCCACGAAGAAACCCATCCTGGCAGATCCTGATTCCCCAGAAGTAGTCCTCAGGCAGCCCCGAACCCCAGGTCCAGTAAGAGTAGCCCGGCGGCGTCCTGCCCCAGAACCCCAGAGACGGCCAGAGCCGAGGCGGGACCCAACCCCTGATCCCCCTCCTGGAGGAGAGAAAGAGGAAGAATTAGTGGAAAGAGAAGTGGAGGACGTAAAAAGTGAGTCAGAAGCGGAGATAGAAGAAGGAGAAAGAGAGAATTCCCCAGAAGAAGAGGAGGACAGTGAACAAATAATTGAGAAAGCCAGCGCTAGCACTAGCAAGCCAGTGAAAGAAAAACCCAAAGCAAAACCAGTTGAGAAAAAGAAAGCGACTCCTGCAAAGGCAACGACAATAACCCTTAGATCCCAAATAACGCCTGGGACAGCCAAACTGTTTCCCTTAAGGCAAGTCCCGGGAGTGCCCGTAAAGAATGATAATGATGAAGTGGTAGCGGGACCCTTAACTTATGTGTATATTCCTTTCTCTACAACTGATTTATTAAATTGGAGGTCGCATTATGCCTCCTATACTAGTAAGCCCCAGGAGCTGACAGAATTAGTAACTAGTATTATGGAAACTCACCAACCCACTTGGCCAGATTGCCGTCAGCTCCTGACCACCCTATTTACTACAGAAGAACGAGCGAGAATTAGAAAAGCAGCTATTGAATGGATGGCAGAAAACCCTGCAGCTCCGGCACAGGGACAGAATATAATAGACCGTAGGGAAGCAGCTCAGAGAGAATTCCCGAATGAAGACCCCCAATGGGATCCAAATACAGATGAAGGATCCACAGCCCTAGCCCGCTTTCGCCAAGGCTTTTTACAAGGCCTGAGAAGGGGGGGGGGGCCAAAAAGCTATGAACCTTTCCAAAGTCACAGGAGTTATCCAAGGGATAGATGAGAGCCCAGCAGATTTTTATGAGAGATTAACTGAAGCTTACAGAATGTATACTCCCTATGATCCCGAGGCACCAGGAAGTTTATGTATGGTGAATTCTGCTTTTGTAAACCAGTCTCAACCAGACATTAGACGTAAATTACAGAAATTAGAAGGGTTTGCGGGCATGAATGCAACACAGTTATTGGAAGTGTATGTGAATCGTGATACTGAAAGACAGAGAGAATGTGATAGAAAGATGAAGAAGAAAGCTGATTTTTTGGCTGCGGCCATAGTTGAAAAGAAAAGGGGAGGTGTCCCTAGTCGAAGGAGCAGAGGAAGAGGGCGGGGTCAAGGCGGAGGCCGGACCCAGAGACTAGGCGTGAACCAATGCGCCTATTGCAGAGAGGAAGGACATTGGAGAGATACGTGCCCGCAACTCGAAGACGCCCAGCAAGATGACGACAACGATCATCAGTGGCGAGAAGAAAGACGAGGCCGTCCCCGAGGCCGAGGAGGAGCCAATCGAGAACAATTCCAGCGAGAGAGAGGAGGAGGAGCCATTCAAGCATTGGCCACACAAGCCCATGATGAGGATGACGTGGATTAGGACAGACCGGGCTCCAAGTTTGCTTTAGGTCTCCAGGAGCCTATGGTCGGAATACAAATAGGAGACCAAATTATGAACTTTATGGTTGATACTGGAGCAGAGCATTCAGTAATAGACAAAAAGATAGCCCCATTCACTACAAAAGCAGTCACCATTATAGGAGCAACTGGTGCCAAAGCCACAAAGTCTTTTCTTCAAAACCGAATATGCAGTCTAGGAGGACAGCAAGTAACTCATCAATTCCTTTACATGCCCGAATGTCCAGTACCACTACTGGGACGAGATATGCTAGCCAAGCTTCAAGCACAAATATCTTTCTCTGAGCAAGGAGAAATGCAAATGACCGTAAATTCCCAAGCCAAACCAGCAGGAGTAATGCTGCTGACAGTTCCCCGAGAAGAAGAATGGAGATACTACATTGATGATTCGATTCAAGATACCTATTTTGAACAAACTTTAAAGAACATTCATGCACCACCTGGAGTATGGGCAGAAGGCAGTCCCCCAGGCCTAGCCAAGCATATAGCTCCAGTGATTGTAACCCTCAAGCCTAGTGCTACACCAGTGCACGTCAAACAGTACCCTCTCCCAAGAGCCGCAATTGAAGGCATCCATCGCCACCTACAGAGATTGCTCCAGTATGGCCTACTGAAAGTATGTCAATCCCCAAGGAACACTCCACTTTTGCCAGTAAAGAAACCTGGGACAGATGATTATCGCCCAGTGCAAGATTTGAGAAGAGTAAATGATGCAGTTGAAACTATACATCCAGTTGTGCCCAATCCTTACACTCTTCTAGGACTGATACCTGCTGAAGCTACCCATTTCACTGTACTGGATTTAAAAGATGCATTCTTTTGCATAAGATTAGCCCCTGTAAGCCAAATACTGTTTGCATTTGAATGGCAGGACCCCATCTCTGGAAGAGGGGGCCAACTCACCTGGACAAGATTACCCCAAGGATTCAAGAATTCACCTACCATCTTTAGTGCTGCACTAAATCAAGACCTTTCAAGCTATCCAGTAGCCCCGGGGAAGAGAGTGCTTCTCCAGTACGTGGATGATCTGTTGATAGCTGCCATATCAGAAAGTGAATGTATATTAGCCACCAAAGATCTCTTGCAGTTACTAGATGAAGCTGGATACAAAGTTTCCAGAGCCAAAGCACAGCTATGTCAAAAAGAAGTGAAATACTTGGGTTTTCGTATTACCCAAGGAAGCAGAAGATTAGGCAGAGAAAGAAAGGAAGCCGTATGCAGAATTCCAACTCCAACAACCAGAAAGCAAGTCAGAGCCTTTCTGGGAGCAGCAGGATATTGCCGAATCTGGATACCCAACTTTGCCCAAATTGCCAAACCACTGTATGAAGCCACAAAAGGAGAAGAGAAGTCACCACTGGAGTGGGGACTTGAGCAGGATACAGCCTTCCAGAAGTTAAAAGAAGAATTGATGTCATCACCAGCACTTGGACTACCAGATGTCCACAAACCTTTCCACTTGTTTGTACATGAAGCACAGGGAAATGCCCTAGGCATGTTGACTCAGAAATTGGGAAATTGGGAGCGACCTGTAGCCTACCTATCGAAACAATTGGACCCTGTGGCCAAAGGATGGCCACCTTGCTTGAGAGCAGTTGCAGCTACAGCGCTATTAGTGAGTGAGGCAGACAAACTCACACTAGGACAGAACATACGAGTCACTGTGCCACATGCAGTCCTTGCCCTTATGGAACAAAAAGCAAATTATTGGCTCACCAATTCCCGAATGTTGAAGTACCAGAGCATGTTATGTGAAAACCCACAAATACAACTTGAAGTGAGCCATGCCTTGAACCCAGCTACCTTGATACCCATCAGTGAAGAACTCCCAGAACATGACTGTATCGAAGTCATGGAAACTGTGTTTTCCAGTCGACCTGACTTAACAGATGTGCCCATAGACAATCCCGACCAGATCTATTATGTTGATGGGAGCAGTCTCATCCTTGACGGACGACGCTGTGCCGGATATGCAGTCGTCACTCAACACGAAGTAGTTGAATCATCAGCTCTAGCCTCAGGCACATCAGCCCAGAAAGCCGAATTGATAGCACTCACCAGAGCATTGTTGTTAGGAGAAAAACTTGTGCTAAATGTATATACAGATTCCAAATATGCCTTCACTACCTTGCATGCCCATGGAGCTCTCTATAAAGAAAGAGGACTCATCACATCCGGAGGAAAATCAGTCAAATATGGTCCCGAGATATTGATGTTACTTGATGCCGTTTGGGCCCCAACACGTGTAGCTGTCATGCATTGCAGAGGACATCAAGCAGGAAAAGGAGAAGTTGCCCGAGGAAATAGATTTGCAGATGCCTCAGCACGACAAGCAGCTATGACAGGACAAATTGCCCCACAAGCCATGCCAATGCAAGCAGCATTGTTTCCAGTACCTTTGAATCTATGGACCCCACGATATACCACCAAAGAATTGGATTACTATTGTGACAAAGAAAATGGAGTATTGAAAGATGGATGGATTGAGCTGCCACCAGAAGAGGGCAGTCAACCTCCAGGACGAATAATAATTCCTGAACTGTTAGGACCATCCTTTGTCAAAGCTTTCCACGAAGCCACCCACTATGGGAAGAGTGCTATGGAGAAAGCACTCAGACCACATTTCTACATCCCTCTGATGACAATCATATCAGCCTCAGTAGCACGTCAATGTGTAACTTGTGCCAAAAATAATGCCAAGCAAGGCCTTATTACAGCACCCCGAGTTCAGTCAGGAGGTGTCACCCCCATGCACAACCTCCAAGTTGATTTCACCGAAATGCCAAAAGCCAATGGATACCATTACCTACTAGTATTAGTTTGTACTTTCTCTGGGTGGGTAGAAGCATTCCCAACCAGAACTGAGAAAGCCCGAGAAGTTACCAAAGCCTTAATGAGAGAGATTGTCCCCAGATTTGGAATCCCAGCAGTAATAGGGTCAGACAATGGACCCTCATTTGTCTCCCAAGTTACTCAGCAGTTAGCAAAAGCTTTGCAGATACAGTGGAAACTCCACACTGCATACAGACCCCAGAGTTCAGGGAAAGTTGAGCAAATGAATCGTACCTTGAAAGCCCAAATGTCTAAGCTTTGTCAGGAGACACACTTGAAATGGCCCCAAGTGCTCCCCATAGCTTTACTCAGAATACGCTCAGCCCCTGTAAAGTCAACAGGATTTTCCCCTTTTGAAGTTTTGTATGGTAAACCCCCACCAATAGTGCAGGGAGTCAAAGGAAGTTTAGCCCAGATTGGTTCAGAAGTAACCAGGCAAGAACTCCTAGCTCTTAGTTTTGTTCTGCAGACTCTCCATACGTGGATCCAAGACCAGTTGCCTATCAACCTGACGGAACCCTTGCATCCCTACCAGCCTGGAACTTCGGTGTGGATCAAAGATTGGAAGAAGATACCGTTGGAACCCCATTGGAAGGGACCGTACACCGTCATCCTGTCTACCCCAACTGCAGTAAAGGTAGCCGAGATCGACGCCTGGATCCACCACAGCAGAGTCAAGCCCGCCGCCGATCCTGAACCAGAGCGGTGGACAGCAGAGCAGCACCCTGATGTACCCTTGCGAGTTACTTTGAGACGGCAACCAGCAGCATAGACACTTCATCACAAGTGCTTTGCAGTAGCCAAGTCTTTCGAAGAGGATTGCTGTTTTCCATGCAGCAACAGTTTTGTTTCAACGAACCCAATTTGTGTGTGATTTGACACACTACTTTGAGACTACATTGACTAAGCCAGACTTCACAAGCCAACTGAATTGCTAAGTTGGTTAATGTGTGTTGGACATCTTGAGGATCTTCAATCAACACTCAGCACCCGTTAAATTGCTTCATTAGCAAACGGGACGAAGAATAATAGACCGTCGTGATCAAGATCAGCGAGCTGAGGATTCAGAAGAACTCCAATCAACATCAACATGTATCTTTGTTTTTGCTTTGCCTTGGTTGCCTTCTTTGGAGGTTTTGAACAGACTTATGCTCTACCTCCATGCACCGCTTGCATTACTTCTACTAGAACTGGACTGAAAGTAACTCAGACTTTGCTTTACCATTCTTACTATACCTGCAAGGGAACAATAACTCGGTGTATCTATAACACCACTGAACTAAATGTTTGCACTCATGGCAAAATCAAAGCATGCTATAATCCGCATCAGAATCCATCCTATTACACGTTGGAAATAAGATGGAAGGATGCAGATGGACCTATATTAGCTGCTACACCACCACTTAAGGACATTACTAAACCTGCTGTTTTGAATTTTGATGCATGTAATGCTATTAATAGAGATAGTTATTCCACCTGTGGTACATGGGAGAAAGCGTATCGAAATGACCATAAGTATATGTGTCCAGAAGGTGCCACAAATTGGTGGAAGTGTACAGGTAAAACAGGATCAGGGTATAGTACTGCTACAGCGGCAGATTACTATTGCCCGTATTGGGGATGTGTTTTTTATGCTACCTGGAACACTGGTATAACTGATGAGAAAATAGATAAGCGGATGGCTACTCTAACCAAGCCAACCACAAATGATAAATGTCAGAAAGATGCTTGCAACCCCTTACATTTGCGTGTACATAATCCCCATGCATGGAAACAAGGATATAAGTTTGGTTTACGTATTGCTGGAGGAGCAACAGATCCAGGGACCATTGTGTATATTAGATTGAATACTCAAGCCCACAAGTCATCTAAATATCATATTCATAATACCTTTTATGAAGCTATGCATGTAAATAAGTTTGAGATCCCTCACCCTTCACAGAATTTGTTTCTAGAATTAGCCGGAGCAGTAGTATCTAGTCTTAAGATCACAGATTGTTATTTCTGTGGCGGAACCCAAATGGGAGACCAATGGCCCTGGGAAGCCCAAGAATTGAATTATTCCATGATTTACAACCAGACTGAATTACACAAGACTACCAGTGAATGGGTGTTAGCGCACTCAATTGTTGGACGTCTTTGCTTTGCCAGAACTGGACCCCAGTTCACCCAAAAGGTAGGACAGCTGGTCTGTCTTAGCCAGAAATACTATAATGCCACGACTAAAAAGACAGCATGGTGGTCAGGAATCAGACATCCTGAACCTCCTAACCCATTAGCTAGATTTCCTGAACTTGCAGGTCTATGGACTAACCTCGCCAAAGTCCAAGCCTGGCAAGCCCCACCTGGCCTATATTGGATCTGTGGAAACCGAGCATATGCGCAACTCCCGCCACAATGGGGAGGAGCATGTGTCTTAGGAACCATCAGACCTTCTTTCTTCCTGTTAAACACTGAACATGGAGAACAATTAGGATACCCTGTATACACAACCCACAGACACAAAGGAGCATCAAGACAGAAAAGAGAAGCCTTACAGATAGGCAAGTGGGAGAAGTGGCAAGGTGATGATTGGCCACCAGAAAGAATTATTGAGTATTATGGACCTGCCACTTGGAATGATGATGGTATGTATGGTTATCGTACCCCAATCTATATGATCAATCGTATTATTCGCTTACAAGCAGTAGTTGAAATAATAACCAATGAAACTAGTCATGCTCTCACGCTCTTAGCTAGACAAAGTACTCAGATGCGCACTGCCATATACCAGAATCGCTTAGCACTTGATTATTTGCTAGCAGCTGAAGGAGGAGTATGTGGTAAACTGAATTTAACTAATTGCTGTTTGAAAATAGATGATAAAGGTCAAGTAGTTGAAGAAATTGCTAAAGATATGCAAAGACATGCTTATGTGCCAGTACAGACTTGGCACGCCTTGAAATTTCCTAACTGGTTTGCTATCCTTTTCTCTTGGCTGGGAGGATTTAAGACTTTCATTATCTTAGTACTAATCCTTGTTGCTGTTATCCTCTGCTTACCATGTTTAATCCCATGTTGTATGCGTTCCATTCATAGTGCTATTGATAGTACAGTAGAGCGGAAGACCGCAACTAAAATAATGGCTTTATACAAAGCTAGCCCTAGTAAGAATCCTTTAATCAGGATGTGATTCTTCTAAAAGTGATTTAATTCTCACACCTTATTGAGTAATAGGGTGAGATTAATCAAAGGGGGGAATGTGGCAGGTGCAGGCCTGTGACCCACGGTGTCTGACATAGGCAGGCCAGCATGGCTAGCTTGACCTGTAAATGAGGCCTGTGGAGAGGCATATAGGATTGCACATCCCCCAATATGCTGCTATTGTAAGAAAGAACTCAGTAGAAATATTGAATTAGCTTAGGTAAGCAGAACTGCAGAATTAAGAAATGGAAAAATACAGAAAAGACATGTTGAAAAGTTACTGATAAGAAAAAGTACATTTGCAGAGAAATATTGAGGAGTGCTGACAGATGAGTTACAGAACCTTGCTCTTCTGCACGCACAAATTGGTCCCATAACCTTGAGAGTGTGAAAGTAACAAGTTGATGAACTGACCATTGTAATTGGGACTAGAAGGGGGGCAGGCAGGTGTCATGCCCACAGAAGGGACATAATTGGAGAAACTTATCAGTACCGGGACCAATAGAAGAGGTACGAGAGGTACGGGAGGTTACCGGGACCAATGAAATGTTTTTCTATACCTAGAATGGAACAGAAGTCTATAAAAGTTGTTGTAATGCTTGAAAACTTTGCTCAGCCATTTTGAAATTGACTTGCTTGAGACTTGTGCACAAATAAATGATTTGGACCTTCTGAACAGACTCCTGGTATCATTGGTTTGTCTGCGCTTTGCTGCTACAAGGTGATACCTTTTTATTGGAAACTTAATAAATATTTGGACTTTCTTTCAAAGGTTAAAACTTTCTTCTTCAGGTCAGGACAGTATGAGCAAAAAATGACAAATAGCATAACATATAAGTGAATTACAAAAGCATTCTGTTGACAGTCTCAGAGGAAGAGAGGGGAGGGGAAGTTGGGAGAAATGAATGAGTGATCGTGGGCGACCAAGGCTGTAAATATTTATAGTTTATAATGTGATAGAAAGCCTATATCTTTATTAAGCCTTGTCTGGTCCAGTTGAAAGTGTCTTATCATCTGAAGTTTTACATTCTTGGACTGATTTGAATCTTCCTCTTCGGACTCTCCCTATAAAATCATTGATGCTGTGTTCTGATCCTGAGAAGAGCTCTTCAGTTACCAGGGTAACAGAAGTGACTCTTTGGTCTGCTCTGTGCTGTGCGATCTTATGTCTGTGTGAACTGATTCTTGCTTTAATGTTTGGCCTGTCTCTCCAACGTAGCCTCCCCTTTCACAATTTCTTCATTGAATAATATATGCCACTGCATGTCGCATTGCCAGGCCTCAGGACAGTTAAACATAAAGCTACATATAAAGTTTTTACACATAACACTAACAGCAGCATCTGATTCCTGACCTCGGAGCAGGATGAAACCAAAGGAAAATGTACATTTAGGTAGATGTACCATCCATGTAGGTTTACCAAATGCTTGAAGATGCAAACCTCTGGGGACTACGAAGGTTCCCTCCTCAGGCGGTTGCTTATCTTTTAACTAATGTTACTATTGCTAACATGGAAGCCCTTTCACTTTCTGAATTAAAAAGTCCCTCCCCTGGGCTGCTGTCTTAACCGCTAATTAATTTTGGGCTTATCTGTAAAAGCAGATAAGTCTTTCATTAACAAAACCTGGGGAAAACAGGAAGATTCCTAAATAAGGGCTGCATACACCAGCACGTGAGCTGGAGTGTGAGATTTGTGAGAAAGCAATGCAAGGATGGTGAGAGGAAGTAGATAAGCTGCTTGCCTCCAGCTCCCCAAGGCACCCAATGTCTTTTTGTGATCGTCTGCATCGGGCATCAGCACAAACAGCCCTGCAGCACCGAACACTTAGGTAAGCGCCGCGGGGTGTTTGAAGCCATTGTTGCTGCTGCTGCTGCTGCAGGTGCCTGAGGGGAGGGGGGGGGGGGGGGCAGGGGAAGGAGAGCAGGCATAACGGATGAAGTTCACCTTGGGTGCCTCATATCCTTGCACCAAACCTGCCTCCAAGGCCTGCCTCCACCAGCTTCAGCCTAGCTGCAACAGACTATTACAATAATACATTTTCAGATCTTTGCAGCTCTTACTATAGTCTTATCATGTTCCTTTATCTTCATTTATTTAGATTTATTTTAATTTCTCTAACCTTTCCTTATTAATTCATTTTATCCTTTACCACTTTTCTTCTCCCTTCCTAATTTCCTTATCTTTCACCTCTTTCTTTTATTTCCTCTTCTATTTCCTCCTCCATTCCTCCCTCCTTGCTTGTTTTTCTCCTCCATATTACTCTTTCTTTCTTCTCTCTCCCTTCCTATTTGTCTCCCCTCTTCACCCTTCCTTTGGCTCTTCTTCCTTTCCTCTCATCTCTCTTCTTTCCCCCTTCCTCCCCTTCCCTCTTCTCTCACCTTTATTCATCTTGCTTCTTTCCTTATTTCTCCTCCACAAATCCTCCCCTCTAATCTCTCCCCTTTTCCCATCTTTCATAGTCCCCTGCCTTCATCTCCCCTCCCTCTGCACTCTGTCTCTTTCTCCCACTCCATCCTCCTAGCACTCACTCACTCTTGCCCTCCCTGGCAAACTCTCTCTCCTCCCTACCTCTCCACAGATACTGTCTCCTCCTCCTCCCCTAACCACACTCTCTCTCGCTTATCCTCCCTCTCCCAGCACTCTCACTCCTTCTTGGCACACTCTCTTCCACCTCCCCCCTCAGGTCCAGAACATCTCCCTCTTCTTCTTCTTCCCCTTCCCCCAAGCAAGTCCAGCATCTCTCACTCTCTTCTTCCCCTCCTCCCAATCAGGTCCAGCCTCTCCCTCTCTTCTCTACTTCCCCTCCTCCAAATCAGGTCTAGCCTCTCCCTCTCTTCTCTACTTCCCCTCCTCCCAATCAGGTCCAGCCTCTCCCTCTCTTCTCTACTTCCCCTCCTCCAAATCAGGTCCAGCCTCTCCCTCTCTTCTCTACTTCCCCTCCTCCAAATCAGGTCCAGCCTCTCCCTCTCTTCTCTACTTCCCCTCCTCCAAATCAGGTCCAGCCTCTCCCTCTCTTCTCTACTTCCCCTCCTCCAAATCAGGTCTAGCATCTCACTCTCTCTCTTTTCGTTCCCTCCTCCAAATCAGGTCTAGCATCTCACTCTCTCTCTTTTCGTTCCCTCCTCCCAATCAGGTCCAGCCTCTCCCTCTCTTCTCTACTTCCCCTCCTCCAAATCAGGTCTAGCATCTCACTCTCTCTCTTTTCGTTCCCTCCTCCAAATCAGGTCCAGCATCTCACTCTCTCTCTTTTCGTTCCCTCCTCCAAATCAGGTCCAGCATCAATACTTCTCTTCCTTTCCCTCTTCTTCACCTCCCCCAAACCAGTCCAACGTCTCTTCCTCTCTCACTCCTTCTTTTTCCCTTCTCCCCAACCAGGTCTTGCATCTCTCCCTCTCCTTCCCTTCTCACCAACCAAGTCCAGCATCAGGGACAGAAGCAGGAACAGCGACACAGAACTAGAGTTTATAGTAAGCACTGTGTTGCTGTTCAGACATAATTGGCACCACTGCATTTCTGGAGAGGGTCGGCAATGGGGTCCAGACAGGAGCAGGGGAATGGCAGGAATGAGGTTCACCTAGGATGCTTCTTATCCTTGAACTGGCCATGGGTGCCCCCGAAAAATGATAAACTAAAAGGATTAATATCATCAATGATAATGAGGGAGATCAAAAACATCAGACTGAAATATGCTGTTTAGGAGTGAGGTTCATTACTATCATGGCCTGCACAAACTAATCCATTTGGAGAAACTCCCACCCACCCTCCTCCCCTCCAAATTTCATTTGCTGCCCATAAGCTTATTTTAAATCCTAGTAAATCTTCAAGTATTTTGCTAACTAAATCCAAAAGGCAGATTGAATATAAACCAGAAATGATAGTGCTCCAATATATACGAGGTATAAGAGATACGATCTTATACTTAGGGATCCTCTTTGATAAAGAGCTGACATTTGCTCCAAATATTTCTAATTTGATAAGGATTTTTTTTCTTTCTTAGAAAGATCAGGTCCATAAAGTCATATTTAAATGATCAGTCATTGAAAACATTAATTCATTCCTTTATTCTTACTCAATTGGATTATTGTAATCCTTTACTTTCTGGTGTCCCATTATATTCTGTTAGGCATTTACAATTAGTAGAAAATACAACGATAAAACTAATTTACAATGTGAAAAGGTCAGAACACATTACCCCTCGTTTAATTAAATACCATTGACTTCCTGTTGTAAACAGGACTTGTTATAAAATTTTGACTGACACATAGCATTTATTGGGGATCACTAGGCACAGTACTTTTACATTTCAAAGTCCTACATTCTGGAACTCTCTGCCCCAAGATATATGCTCAGAAAGTTCCTATAAAAAAATAAAAAAGCTGTAAAAAGCTGGCTATTTCAAAAATTATATGCCAAATACCTTGATTTTATGTATTTATGTTATGAAAAGTTTTTTTTATTTCATTTCAGAGTTTCTCCTAATTTATCCAGAAATAATGATGTTATATGGTACTATTGTCATGTCACTCCACTTCCCTTCCTATTGTTATCTTATTCAAATGTTTCAGAAATTTGTTTTGTATATTGCTTTATTGTTTCACTATCCACAGAGCTCCTTGTCATGAAGGCATTGATCACACAGAACTGTAAACCACTATGAAGTCAACTTTGTGCAAATGGCAGCATATCAAATAGCTTTTAAATAAATAAATAATAAACTGTAATAAATCTGGAACATCATGCCAAAACCAGAAATGACCAGGAATGGCAGCAGATCTTGTTGTACTTGAATGGTCCAATCTGATGAGTGATTCTGTGGTAATACAATAATTTCATGAGGCGTCTGTTTACTAGAGGATATGTCCCGAGTTATTAAGAGATGCTTTAGGAGTCACAGCTTACATACAGAGACTTCAGTTAATCACTGCAAGAATACCAATGTCACTTGAAACCTCCTCAACAGATTTTTTATCTATATCAATATGAGGTCAACATTCAAAATGTCAAAGTTAACTGCATTTATTATTTATTTATGTCATAGGCTTGATGGAAAAAATGTGTCTTGTGATGCGCCTTGGACTTCTGATAGGAAGATTCAGGGTGAAGTGAAGACAACAGTGCATTCCAGAGTACAGGACTAATAAAGAAAAATGCAGCATAGCGGGTAAGTTCTAAGTGAGCCTGAGATGGTGATGGGAGAGAAAGCCGATTAGCATGGAGGGACCGGAGTTGACTGTAGGGCATGTGCAACGATATGAGATTGGCCAGATACTGAGGTGTGCAAGTGTAAATGACTTTAGGGGTCAAAATCAGAAACTTGTACTGAATTCTGTAATGGAGGGGAAGTCAATGGAGATGAATAAGGAGTGGGGCAACATGGTCCGAACGTCTAGCATGAGTGACAATACGTGCTGCAGTATTTTGCAATAGTTGTAAATGCTGGAGCCGATAGTGAGGCAGGTTTGCAAGGACCACATTGCAGTAGTCTAGCCTGTTTACCAATCACTTCAAAGCACCAATCAATGCACCTCACCAATCTCCCCTAGGACAACCCCCACTCTTCCTATTAACTAGATTTTCCATAAATTTAAGGGCACGGGCAGGGTCCCGGCGCCAGCCCGTAACTGGGTGCTTGGCCCGGCGCGGGACCCTGCTCATTCTGGTGCCGGGAGCGGGGGGGGGGGGGAGGGGGAAGCGCGCGCGCGACATTCAAAAAGCAATGTCTCGGCTCGGGGTTGGTGGAGCACAGCCAATCAGCGCACGAGGGGCTTGCATGTGCTTCAGCGCTGGCGGCGTGCCTGAAGCACATGTAGCCAGGCTGTCCGGTCGGCAGGATCGTGCGGGTGTGCGGCGGCTGCGGGGGGCCTGGAGTCCGGAGGCCTCGGGAGTCGAGCAGGATTGCGCGCTGGTTTTGACGGCGGCAGCGGGTCCGGCGGTGTCTTTAGAAGTCCTAGTGGAGCGGGTCACGGTTGGCGGTGGACGAACAGGCGAGTGGTACAGGGCTACCAATCCGCAGCCTGAAGGCAGGGCCTGCGGCGTCGGGGCCAGGTCAGTCTGTCTGTCTGGGGTTAATTTGTGGTGTTATATAAAAAAATATATATATATAGGATAAAGAACAACGTTCCACATGGCTGGGGGGGGCGAGGGGGTAAGCAGGGGGCCGCAGTGGGGCAGGTGAATGGCAAAGGGGGGCGTGGGGCAGCGGGGAGGGGGGGTCGGGTTCAGCGAGGGGAAGGATCACCGGGGGGAGGGGTAGGGGTCTGGCTAGGGGCCGGGGGGGTCCCGGATGTGGTAAGGAGAACAGGAAGGGGTGGCTCAGCTGGTGGATCTAGGGGGGGATTACAGCAGGGGGCGGGGGGGCCGGTGGCTTCGTCCCCAGCGCCTGTCGGTGGTAGTGAGGGGGTGAGTGGTGGGGGGACAGTTGGGGGGGTGGCAGCAGGAGTTGTGGGGGGGCACGGGCCTGGATGGGGGGCGGCTGCGGGGGGGTTTTGGGATATGGGCAGGCTTGGAGCTGGAGGAGCGGGCATGGGCACCCATGGTGGTTTTGCGTGGGTGCCGGGTGGTTGTGTGCCGCCAGGTTCGCCAGGTGGCTGGGAGCGGTGGCTGGCGGGTGGGCAGGGATCTTCCAGGGCAGAGTGGTTGGGGGCCTGGCAGCCTTGGTCTCCGGGGTTTTCTCCTCTCTGTTCCCCATTTTTGTCTCCGCAGGTCCCCTTTGTGGTAGCCCAGAGAGGGGCTCCGTCTGCCGTCGAGTTGCAGGGATCGGCGAGTATGGAGTCAGCGGTGGGCGTGCCTGGAACGGCGACGAGCGATGACGGACAAGCGCACGGAGCTGGCGTGCAACAGCGGGCGGAGGATCCTCGTGCTGGGCAACTGGAGTCGGCCACTGAAGCAGCGGTGGGAGGTCGGGCCGGTGAGTATTTGGGGGCTGGGGCTGGGGAGCTTGAGGTGTCGCGGTCGCGTGCGGAGCGGGAATCGTGTACGCGAAAACGCAGGAAGCAGGCATGTCGGCACAGACGTAGCTCCGACTCAACATCCTCATCTTCGTCGGATAGTTCAGAGTCTTCTGCAGAGGGTGCCACGGTGTTGGGGGCGGCAGAGGACAGGGCGTCTGGTGGTGCAGGAGCAGGTTCGGCCTCGTTCACGGCCTTATCTGAGCTTTGGGAAGGTGTTCCAAAGAAATTGCAGCGGAAAATTCAGAAGAGGAAGTATATTGATATTTTCCGCTTGCTCGAGGGTAGGAAGCGTTCAGGGGATAGCAAAAAGAAGTGCGAGGAGGATGAAAAGGCGGGGCGGATTCACAGGGTCTCGCGCAACATGGTGAATTGGATTAGAGCGTTCCTGCGGCTGGCTAGTGTGTGGGGGCATCAGTGGCCGGAACATTATGGCAGTTTGATGGCTTATGCCGACTCGATTCTGGAAGCGTCGCAAGTGCACGACGGCTGGTCGTGGCTGAATTATGATGAAAAACTTCGGGATAAAATGGAGGAGAATCGATTGTTGCATTGGGGGACGCAGGACATTAATCTGTGGTTAACCCAGATGTCCATCAAGCCGGGCGGGGGAGTAGGGGGGGGTTAAGACAGAGCAAGGGGTGGTCGGTGGGGCAGGGCACCCCTTTCGGAGCGGGGCCTCTGCTGGGGCGGCGAAGTCGGCACCGGCGGGGGCCGGCGACGTGTGTTGGCAATATAATAGGTCCATGTGTCCCTTTCCAGACTGTAAGTTCCAGCATGCGTGTTCCGTGTGTGGGGGCCCCCACTCGGCGACAAAATGCGTTAAGAAGGGTACTGGGTCGCCCTCTGGGCTCGGTCCCAAGTAAGGGAGTCAGCATGGATGTGGCTCCCTCTCCGATTCGTGTCCATGTGTTGTGCCGTTGGTTGCGGGGGTACCCTAGGAAGAGGGATAGGTTGACGTTGGAATTGGGTTTTAGGTTTGGTTTTGTGATTCCTGTTCAGGGCGTAGTAGCTGGTGCGGTGGCACGGAATTCCCCGAGCGTGCGACGTTGGGCGGGGGTGGCCCGCGAGAAGTTAGCGGCCGAGTTAAAGCTGGGTCGGATAGCGGGGCCGTTTTCGCAACTGCCTTTTCCGAATTTTAGGGTGTCCCCCCTGGGAGTCCTGCCCAAGAAGGAGGCGGGTAAGTTTCGGCTGATTCACAATTTGTCCTATCCGTTGGGGGCATCGGTGAACGAGGGTATCCCGAGGGAGTTTTGTACGGTGCGGTATGCCTCCTTTGATAGGGCGGTGGAGCTCGTTTCCCTGGCCAGTCGTGGGGCTTTGCTGGCCAAGGTGGATATCAAGTCGGCATTTCGCTTGTTGCCGGTTCATCCATCGGCGTTTAGGTGGCTGGGTTTCCAATTTGAGGGAGCTTACTATTATGACAAATGTATGCCGATGGGTTGTTCGGTGTCATGTGCTTATTTCGAGAAGTTCAGCACCTTTTTACATTGGTTTGTAGTGCAGAGAGTGGGCAGCTCGGCTGTGGTTCATTATCTGGACGACTTCCTTTTTGTTGGCGGGGACGATTCGGATAGCTGTAGTGAATTGTTGGACGGGTTTATTCGCATGGCTGGTGAGTTGGGGGTGCCGTTGGCGCAGGGCAAGACGGTCGGCCTGACGACTAAGCTGGTTTTCGTGGGGGTTGAGTTGGACTCGAATGACATGGTTGCACGGCTGCCATGGGACAAGGTGGTGAGCTTGAGGGTGTTGGTCGCCAACGCCTTGGCTTCGTCGAGGCTCACCTTGCACGAGATGCAGGCCCTACTGGGCTCGCTCAATTTTGTGTGTAAGGTTATTCCAATGGGACGGGTCTTCAGTCGGCGGCTGTCGGCAGTGACGTTGGGGGTGCGGAAGCCTCATCACCATATCCGGGTGTCGCGGGGAATGCGCGATGATTTGCAGGTGTGGGATGCCTTCTTGAGAGAGTTCAATGGGATCACCGTATTGCGGGAGTCGGAGGTATCTAGTGAAGACTTGCAGTTATATACTGATGCGGCCGGAGGTGTGGGGCTGGGTATCTATTTCGGTGGGTCATGGTGTGCTGAGAGGTGGCTACAGGCTTGGGTTGCGGAGGGGTTGGTCGACAATATTACTTTCCTGGAACGGTTTCCGATTTTGGTGGTGTTGGAGTTGTGGCCGGATAGGGTGGTCAACCGTTGAAAGCGCTGGTGGTGTGACAATGAGGCGGTGGTCTCCGTGGTTAATCGTTATTCGCCACGTTGTGGTAGGGTGGCGTCTGATGCGGCAGGTGGTTTTGGCTTGTTTGCATCTCAATTTGGATCTCAAAGCGCGGCATATCCTAGGACATGCTAATGAAATTGCTGATGCTCTTTCCCGTTTGCAGTGGAAGCGGTTTCGCCAGTTGGCGCTGGATGCCGACGAGGAGGGGCTTGGGGTCCCTTGGAGACTGTGGAGCATTGGCCTGCGGTAATGAGAAGCCTCCTGAAGAGTTCAGTGGCGGGAAGTACCTGGGAAGCGTATCAGCCGGGTTGCGAGAGAGTACAGGCCTTCTTGTATGCGCATGGGTGGGCGGGGGGGTCTGTCCTGGATCAGTTGCTGGGGGAGTATGTGGGCTGGGCTAAGGAGCGGGAGGTCACGCGATCGGCGGTTCGGATTCAGTTGGCTGGGTTTGGGTTTTTCGCCAAGGCAGCAGGCATGGAGGTCGCAGGGCGTGGCCTCTTGGCGAGGAGGTTACTTCAAGGTTGTGAGCATTCCCAGCCGGTTGTGTGGGATCGGAGGCACCCGATTACTCACGAGTTGTTGGGGTGGCTTTGGGGGGCAATGGCGGGGGTGGCGTCCTCTCTGTACGAGGTGAGGCTGTTTCGAGCTGTCTTCTGCCTGGCCTTTTTTGGGGCGTTTCGCGTGGGAGAGTTGGCATCGAGTTCGGCGGCGGCGGGTTTGGGGAACTGTTTGCGCAGGCGACATCTTTGGATGGAAGGTGCGCAGATGCGCGTATTGTTGGCGAGGTCAAAAACTGACCAGCAGGGACGTGGGTTGTGGGTGGTATTGCAGGAAACGGGCGGGCTTACGTGCCCGGTGGCCAACACGAGGGGCTATTTGAAGGTGCGCCACTCGGGTGAGGAGGGTCTCTTCGTTCACAAGGATTCTCGACCTCTGACGCGGTTTCAGGTTACTGCAGTATTGCGCCTGACGCTGCAGCGGCTGGGCGAGGATCCGCGCCAATTTTCGGCTCACTCCTTTCGTATCGGGGCGGCGACGAGCGCAGCTTCTGCGGGGTTGTCGAGTGAGCAGATATGTAGTATTGGTAGGTGGCGTTCTAGGGCATTCGAAGGCTATGTGCGTCTTTGAAGGGTCAGACGGGGGGGGTTGGGGGGTTGCTAATGTTGTGTTTTCTGTTGCAGATGGGGCTATGCGAGAGTGGGGCTGCTGCATGTTGGGCCACTCCTTCGTTTTCTGGGCTGGACAGCGTTCGGAGGTGCGGCCTATCGGGCTGAATCTGGGCCTGGATCCGGCAATGGTGACGATCTCATGGCTGGGCGAGCATGGGCTGCGGTGGGCGCAGCTGCTGCCTTTGCTCCGTCACCATGGATGCATCAGGAATCCGCCGGCAATTCTGCTGGTTCATCTGGGGGGCAATGATTTAGCAGCTTGGTCGTGCAAGCGTTTGATTCGGACGGTACAGAGGGATTTGCCTGTGGTGCTCCGCATGTGGCCAGGAGTAGTGTTGGTTTGGTCTGACATTATCCCGCGGCCAGCATGCTGGGATCAGAGGAGATGGGCCCGGGGGCTGACCAAGATTAACAGACAAATCGGGAGATGGGTCTGTGAGCACGGGGGATGCCAAATTCAGCATCCCTGGGTGGAAGTTTCGTGTGCTGGGTTGTTTAGGGATAACGGCATGCACCTATCGCCAGTGGGGACAGATCTTCTCCTGAATGACAGGCAGGAAGGGCTCGAGCGGGTGGTTCTTGACAAGGGTCAGGGGTCGCAGCTTCTGGTTGGGGGGGGGAGCAGCACAGTTAGTTGGTTCGCCTGTGCCGGTGGCGGGATCCTGGAGGTTTCCGGGGTCCGGAGCCTTAGGCGACTTGGGGCGGGGGCGGGGTGCCCCTCGACCCGGACAACCCCTGGAAGACTTTTGCTAGTAATATGGCGAAGTTGGATAGGGGCAGTAGAAACTTGGCCGTTGGTGGGACCATGGCCGGAGTCGCTTTGCTAATGCATGGCTGGCGACATATCGCTCCGCTGGGGTTTGTTGGGATATGTATTATGGTTTGATGCTAATGAGTTGTTGGAAATAAAGCTGCGGCCAATTGTTACCCAAGAACCTTGTCAATTGATTCTGTTCGGAAGAAAGGGGGGTCTGAAAGGGTTGGGGGTGCAGGGAGGAGAGGGGGGGTTCTGAAGGGGAAGCACCGGGTCCATCTACCCGGTTAATTTAAGGGCGCGGGCAGGGTCCCGGCGCCCGCCCGTAACCGGGTGCTTGGCCCAGCGTGGGACCCTGCTCGTTCTGGCGCCAGGAGGGGGAAGCACGCACGCGCAACATTCAAAAAGCAATGTCTCGGCTCGGGATTGGAGGAGCACAGCCAATCAGAGCACGAGGGGCTTGCATGTGCTTCAGCGCTGGCGGTGTGGCTGAAGCACATGTAGCCAGGCTGTCCGGTCGGCAGCCCACCCGCCCACCCTCTTCTGGTTTGGCCGAGGAGGGGAGGGCAACCTGGGGGTGTTGCAGCGGGGTGGGGGGGGGGGATTGTGTGGGCGGGATCCCGGAGGTTTCCGGGGTCCAGAGCCTTAGGCGACTTGGGGCGGGGGCGGGGTGCCCCTCGACCCGGACAGCCCCTGGAAGACTTTTGCTAGAAATATGGCAAAGTTGGATAGGGGCGGTAGAAACTTGGCCGTTGGTGGGACCATGGCCGGCGTGGAGCCGGGGTCGCTTTGCTAATGCATGGCTGGCAACATATCGCTCCGCTGGGGTTTGTTGGGATATGTATTATGGTTTGATGCTAATGAGTTGTTGGAAATAAAGCTACGACCAATTGTTACCCAAGAACCTTGTCAATTGATTCTGTTCGGAAGAAAGGGGGGTCTGAAAGGGTTGGGGGGTGCAGGGAGGAGAGGGGGGGTTCTGAAGGGGAAGCGCCGGGTCCATCTACCCGGTTAATTTAAGGGCACGGGCAGGGTCCCGGCGCCCGCCCATAACCGGGTGCTTGGCCCGGCGCGGGACCCTGCTCGTTCTGGCAACGG
Organism: Ichthyophis bannanicus; assembly: GCA_033557465.1. NCBI lineage: Eukaryota > Metazoa > Chordata > Amphibia > Gymnophiona > Ichthyophiidae > Ichthyophis > Ichthyophis bannanicus. The sequence goes on from CM066041.1 coordinate 144,283,586, forward strand.
GAGCGGAGGGGGAGGGGGAGGGGGAGGGGGAAGCACGCGTGACATTCAAAAAGCAATGTCTCAGCTCGGGGTTGGTGGAGCACAGCCAATCAGCGCACGAGGGGCTTGCATGTGCTTCAGCGCTGGCGGCGTGGCTGAAGCACATGTAGCCAGGCTGTCTGGTCGGCAGCCCACCCGCCCACCCTCTTCTGGTTTGGCCGAGGAGGGGAGGGCAACCTGGGGGTGTCGCAGCGGGGTGGGGGGGATTGTGTGGGTGGGATCCCGGAGGTTTCCGGGGTCCAGAGCCTTAGGCGACTTGGGGCGGGGGTGGGGTGCCCCTCGACCCGGACAGCCCCTGGAAGACTTTTGCTAATAATATGGCGAAGTTGGATAGGGGCGATAGAAACTTGGCCGTTGGTGGGACCATGGCCGGAGTGGAGCCGGGGTCGCTTTGCTAATGCATGGCTGGCGACATATCGCTCCGCTGGGGTTTGTTGGGATATGTATTATGGTTTGATGCTAATGAGTTGTTGGAAATAAAGCTGCGACCAATTGTTACCCAAGAACCTTGTCAATTGATTCTGTTCAGAAGAAAGGGGGGTCTGAAAGGGTTGGGGGGTGCGGGGAGGAGAGGGGGGGGGGAGTTCTGAAGGGGAAGCGCCAGGTCCATCTACCCGGTTACCCTTCCCATGAGATTTCACCACTCCCTGCTTCCCCCTACCCTACCACTACTTCTCAATTAGTTTAATCTGAGTTATCCCCAATCCCATTTACAATGACTTGGTTTTGTTAATTTCCCCACCCATGTCAAGATTACATTGTTTATTGTGATTGTTACAGTGTTCTCTTTATAGTTATATGTTTACTGTAATTGTGATTGCTACATTGTTTGCTTTATAATTACGTTTACTGTAATTGTTATAATGTTCTTTGTATAGTTCTAATTACATTCCATGTAAACCGCCTTGATCTTTGGAAATGCAGCATATAACCCTGTTAAATGAAAAATCTTGCTTTCTCTCCCGAACCCTTCTTCACTATAATTCTCTTTCTATCAGTCTATTCATCCCCATCCCAAAGACTAGAAAGTCTATGCCACTGGTAAATTTACAACCTTGTCCTCCCTCTGCAGTAAAAAGTATATCTGTCAGTGTGGCAATTTCAATTCTAGTCAGTTCTGAGCATGGAAAGTCAGAGATTAAACAGCTCAGTTCTCCTGCATAACATGTTTTGTTTTGTTTTTATCAGATTCACCAAGTTTCCTTGTGACCTGGCTTGAGCAAGCCGCTTTGCATATCTTTCCTGTCCATGGATTTTCAGATGGTTGAAAATTCATCCGAATGGTCCAATATTATTTGTAAGGTAAAGGAGCAGAGGGAGGGTAGCGGGAGGTTTGAGCAAGGGTGAGCCACAAAATTACAGAGATAGTGACAATATTCAGTGTTATTACAGGCATATTTGATACTTAGTTTAGATCTGCTATATTGCAATCTTAAATTAAACATCTGAGGTGGCATTTTAGAAAGGATTTCCAGGATAAAATATCTGAGAAAACCCTGGGGACATTTACATTTCAGCCCAGTTTTAGAAACATGGTCTCCCCAAATCTACAGCTACAGAAATGACTTCTTTTATATCAATTCAGTGTTTTCCAGAAGGGGGACATCCATGTTCAGTGACATTGCAGACACTCAGATGTGCAGAGGCAAGTTAGTTATCTGGTTTGGATTTGTATTTAGATGTAGATTTCTTTGCCCAGGAAATATATAGTGACAATAACATCGTGCTCTTCCTCCTGGTAGCACTGCCACCATAAAACAAGCACTTTTTGCTCCATATTCATGGTCAGGAATAGGTATAGGCATAGACACCTCAACAACCAGGGCCAGGCGTACATGTGCCATTCTACAATCGCACAAGATGTGCATCTTCATTGCTCTATCCAGGCAACTCCTCCAGCATGCCCCCATTCTACTTGGACGATCTCGTATGAGAAAAGTCATGTATCCAGTTTCTAAAATGGCTCCAGGGACACCCTTGTGAACTGGATAGCTGCTTATCCATTTTCAAATGTCAAAACATGAATAGGGCTTCTAAAATAACCCCATTGGGGCTAATTCTAAACATAGTAGTTAAGATTTACGCGAGTTAATGGCATCCATTCTATAAAGTCAAATCTTTATAGAATACTAGCATAAGTGGCTGCGATTACATGCAAATGAAGCCAAGGTCACTTACATCTGCTCTAATGCAGGTATAAATGAATGTGCATATCTTATGCGCTTGAGCCATATTCTATAAAGTACATGCATAAATTAGCACTCTGCCCATTCTCCACTCAGAATCTTTCCTTGCATGCCCACAGTCAAAGTATACACCATTGGTCCGTGGTACATACTTTCAGAGTAGCAACTGATTAGTCTGCACATGCAAGTGGTCATTTTTGTGCTTAAACACATGCGGAAATCTCACCATGCCTTACAGAATTACTCTCATAGGGGGCAATTTTATGCAGAGTTGCCTATTTTTATTCATGAGTAGATGCCTATAAGGAATATTTTAGTCATTTACATGTGTAAATGGCAGTTTATGCATATAAATTACTTCATATAAAATCATGCCCATTGTAAAAGTATACATACATGTTAATTTCATGTAGCCCAATATTCAGTGCCAGTGGCTGTTCTCTCCCAGGCTGAAGTCTTGTGATTTGCAAGACTTCGGCTGGGAGAGAACAAACACCGGGTGTAAAGCAGAGGCAGTGCAGCTAGCTACCCACAGGTTTATGTTTGCTGCACTGGCTCCACTGTGTGGACCCAGTGGGGGTACACTTCCCCCCGGCCAGGAGTCGGGGCAGGCTGCACCCACCACCCTGCCCCTTGGTATGCCACTGTGATACAGTGTTATGACCTGTGTCTGTCAACATGCAATTAGTACTTAAGGTAAATTGTTATTCTAATTCTTTCAGATCACCTTTATACCAACACTGCTCACCTACTCCCCTAGATGAGGAGAGATGTACCTCCCCCTTAAATTGGATTAACGGATCCTCCCCTCTCTCTTTGCAGAACAATTGTTTTTGCAGCTCTTTGCTAGCAGCTAATCATTATCAGAATTGATCTGAAGCACATTCTTCTGCAGTCTAGAACTCCAGCTTGTTGACAGGAGCTCTGTGGTGTTTGGCTGCCTTTTTGCCAGATAATGCCAGGTCACTGACCTGGAACCCTTTGTTGCCAACTTGGAACCTTTCTAAACTTGATTTCTTTTCACCATGGTGGCTGAAATAGAAGATGGAGGCCTCAAATTGGCTTTTTTTTTTTTAAAAAGAAAATTACCACTGAATATCACAGGACTTCCAGACATTAGCTCCAGTCTTCCTGTATTGCTTGCTATATACCAGTGCCATGATGAGCGAGCAACTGCTGGGAAGCATGTGTAAGGGTGTCCTAAAAGTTACCTCTTTACTCTAAGTCAGCAGGATGCACCCAGAACTTGGGTCCCACCTTTTTCTCCAGAACCAAGCAGGAAGTCAGTCCTCACATATGGGTGTCTTCGGCGCCGATGAAGCCCCAGCGGGTGTCATCGGCGCCGATGAAGCCCCAGCGGGTGTCATCGGCGCCGATGAAGCCCCAGCGGGTGTCATCGGCGCCGATGAAGCCCCAGCGGGTGTCATCGGCGCCGATGAAGCCCCAGCGGGTGTCATCGGCGCCGATGAAGCCCCAGCGGGTGTCATCGGCGCCGATGAAGCCCCAGCGGGTGTCATCGGCGCCGATGAAGCCTCAGCGGAGCATTTCCCCAGCTTTCTATGAAAGCCTTTGGGAATGCAGGCACGCAGGTGCCATCTTACCTCAGTCTCTTTTTTTCCGTGAAGCCCATCGGACATGTGTCCTGTTCTCCCAGTTAAAAGTAGATTTTTTTTGGCGATTATCGCTATTTTTCCTTCTGGTTCGATGCCGGTTCCCCTCCCGCCGGGTTCGGTACACCGGTATCGAGCCCGATTCTTCCTTTTCGGTTTTTGCCCTTCGTGGCTGGCGTTCGCACCCTTTTTTCACTTTTTCCCTGGAAGGCCGGTCTTTTGACCTCATGGGGACTCTTTTTTTCCCCAATGGCCTCCAGTGGCTTTAAAAAGTGTGATCGGTGTAAGAAATTAATGTCTCTCACCGATACACATGACTGCTGCCTTTGGTGCCTCGGCCCGGCTCATGACCCTAAGTCGTACGGGCCCTGTGGGAAGATGTCTTCGAAGGCACTCCGAAGTCGACAGCAGCAAAAACAAAGGCTTTTCTCGGACTCAGCCTCCAGCCAGGCCCGGACCTCGTCTGAGGCCTCGACATCTCGGGATTCCGATTCCGAGCGCCGTTGGACCTCCTCGGACAGGGGGTCCCCTGACCAGGAATGCAAGAGGAAGAAGCGGCTCGCGAGGGAGGAGGAGATCCCTGGCTCCTCGAGGGCCAGGTCTAAGACCCCCGACCGTCACCCCGGGCCCGTGGAACACGAGAAGCCTGCAAAAGCTCCTTGCGTGGAACCGGAGTCTGCTGGACACGTAAGCCCCGTAGTCCTCGAGGACTCTCCTCCCAGGGAGCCGCCGCCGGGGCCTGAGTCGGTGGCTGCTGCGTCTCCTGAGCTGAGTCTCAGGATGACAGCCTTGGAGAGCAGACTGTCTGCCTTCATGGAGCAGCAGCGGGCACTGATGGCCAGCCTATCTGGCGCATCTGCCCCGACCACCGGGACATCGACTTCGAAGTCGACCCCGGAAACCGAGCCGATACTCGAGTCCATTGTGGTTCGGAGTCGACCTCGGTCGCGGTCTCCCTCGACCTCCCGTTCGGGACCGAGGGCGTCGACGCCGGTGCCTCCGGCATCGGGGCGGGTGCTCCAGGGCCCCGCAGGGTCAAACCCTGACTCCTCCTTGGTTGAGTCAGCTTGGGAGACGGAGGGCGAGGAGTCTCCCGATACGTTCAAGACTCGGTGCGTCCTGTCGGACTCACTGCAGTCTGAGCCTCACAGTAGATCTCCCCCGGAGGATACTCAGTTCTCGGAGTTCGTCCGGGATATGGCCACTGCTTTGGCTATTCCAGCGGATCCCGAGGAGGAGCCTCGAGCCGAGGAGCTCGAGGCTCTGCAGTATGACTCTCCTCCGAAGGAGAGGGAAACAACGGAGCAAGAGAGGAGAGCAGGTTTGGAAAAACTGCTTTATTGGAGATGGTCCCTACGCGTTTCGGCTTGCGCCTTCTTCGGGGGACATACAGCAATATTGTATAAGATGAAATGTCTCATAAAGACAATTGGGTAAAAACACTATATGTTGATAGCGCCGTATCTGATGAACTGGTCTCTGAGAGACAATTAGGACGTGGCACTATATAAATTGTAATTGTACTGGCAAATAAAACGTAAATGATGTATAAATCCGAATTCACACAGCATGCCGTTCCGTATGGGCACACTAGAGCCGAAACGCGTAGGGACCATCTCCAATAAAGCAGTTTTTCCAAACCTGCTCTCCTCTCTTGCTCCGTTGTTTCCCTGTGTTCCTGCAAGAGTTACGCTCCTCTCTTGTTCCTTCTCCTCCGAAGGAGGCCTTTACTGTCCTGGTTCCTCCGATGCTGGAACAGCTCCTCTTCCGTATGTGGGAGGCACCGGCCTCAGCACCGGTTCTTAGCAAGCGAGTCAACTCAATCTAACGACTCAGAAAGAGCCCTGGCTTTCAAAAGGCACAGCTACCACACCATTCCATGGTTGTGGAATCGGCCATGCATTGTCTGAAGAGCCAGAAGATGCACTCCGTGGTGCCCCCTGGCAAGGAGGCCCGAAACCTTGATGGTGTCAGTAGAAAGTGCTTCCAGGGCTCAATGCTTGCTTGCCGTGTCCAGTCGTACCAGCTGTACATGGGCATGTACTTACGGGATCTGGCCAAGGAGTTGGCCGGGTTCTCTGCTGGACTCTCCGGGGAACCCTTGCAGAGATTTAAGTCCTTGTCCTCGGGGATTCAGGACTGCTCGAAGTTCATGTCCCGCGCCGCCTACGATGGCTTCGAGGCTTCGGCCCGAGTTGCGGCAACCGGCATCACGGCTCGACGCCAGGCATGGCTGCAGTCATCGGACCTCGAGCCATGGATTCAGGACAAGTTGGTCGATGTCCCTTGTCGAGGTGAAAACCTTTTTGGCAAGCCCATGACCGAGAAGGCCACTCAGCTCGAAACTGAGCACCTCACACGGACAAGGCTGTCTAGGAAGACCTCTGCCCCTTCTCATAAAAAGAAGGGCTCGGGTAAAAAGCTCTTTTACCCGAGGAAGGGCACTGCCTACAAACAGTACCCTCCATATGAGGCCTGCACAGTGGTGTCTTCGGACTCAGTGGTCACAGGCAGCCTCAGAGACATGATAAGGGTGTCCAGACAATTTCTGCATTCCCTCAACTGGTGGCTGCACCCACCCAATCTACTGAAGGGGGTGCCTTTTCAGATTCCAGGGTACACGGTAGTCATGACCACAGATGCCTCCCTGCAGGGCTGGGGAGCTCATTGTCTAGGCAAGTGCACCCAGGGCCTGTGGTCTCCTTGGGAAGCTGCACAGCAGATCAATCTCCTCGAACTCAGAGCTATTCAATTGGCACTCAAAGCTTTCTCTCCTACCCTGACTCATCAATCTGTCCTGGTTCAGACAGACAACCAAGTAGCCATGTTTTATGTGAACAAAGAGGGCAGAACTGGGTCCAGGATCCTTTGTCGGGAGGCCCAGGCCCTTTGTTCATTTGCCCTCAAGCACAACATGCTCCTCAGGGCTGTGTACCTTCCAGGCCAGGACAACTACCTGGCAGACAGATTAAGAAGAATTCTGCAGCCCCACGAGTGGCAGCTGCATCCTTCAGTAGTTCAGAAGATCTTCATGAAATGGGGTCTCCCTTTGGTAGATCTCTTTGCCAGCCCAATGAACAATCAACTGCCAAAGTTCTGCTCCAAGCAACCGCATCCTCTGCGGATAGCAGCGGACGCTTTTCTGGTCTCAGGGCCTCCTGTATGCGTTTCCTCCCATGCCTCTGGTGGCCCGAACTCTCTTCAAAATTCTTCAGGACAAGGCCTCGGTCCAGCTGGTGGCTCCCAGGTGGCCGAGGCAGCCTTGGTTTCCTCTTCTGCTTCAACTGGCGGTGGATCCTCCACTGCCTCTGGGGTTACAATCCGACCTTCTCTCACAGGAGCAGGGTTCCCTTCTGCACCCCAATCTCAAAGCTCTCAATTTGATGGCCTGGAGGCTGCAAGGGTAGTTTTGGCTCCCTGGGGCCTACCTCAGGAAGTTGAGGAGGTTGTCCTAGCCTCTAGGAAACAGTCCACTAGAAAAACCTATGCTCTCAAATGGAAAAGGTTTTCTGTGTGGTGTAAGCTATGTACAGAGGATCCTTTCTCTTGTACTGTGCCAGTAGTGCTTCAGTACTTACTGCACTTATCAAATCAGGGACTTAAGTCCAATTCTGTTCGGGTCCACCTCTCAGCTCTAGCAGCTCACCACTCACTGGTGGAGGGACATTCTCTGTCAGGTCACCCCTTGGTGTCCCGCTTTCTCAGGGGCTTGCTTTTGCTCAAGCCTCCAATCCGTCCTCCTGCCCCTGAGTGGGAGCTGAATGTGGTCTTGCAGCAACTGACTCGCCCACCTTTTGAGCCGATGGCTACTTGTCCACTACGCTTCCTCTCCTGGAAGACACTCTTCCTGATAGCCCTTACCTCGGCTAGGCGAGTGAGTGAGCTTCAGGCCCTGGTCTGTGATAGGCCTTACACCAGGATTTATAGGAACAGGGTAGTCCTTAGGACTCATCCTAAGTTCCTCCCAAAGGTTGTCTCCTCTTTCCACCTCAATCAGGAGGTGGTTCTTCCAACATTCTTCCCTAGGCCTCATGCAAGCCAGGCTGAAGCAGTCCTGCATACACTGGACTGTAGGAGGGCCTTATCCTTCTACCTTGACCGTACGCAGGGGCATAGAAGAGCTACTCAGCTCTTCGTATCCTTTGACCCCAATAAGTTGGGGTTGGCTGTGTCCAAGCGTACCTTGTCCATCTGGGTGGCTGACTGTATCACCTGGGCTTACAAGGCGGCTGACCTTCCTTTGCAGGGTAGGGTCACGGCCCATCGTGTCAGGGCAATGGCTGCCTCAGTGGCTCATCTCCGCTCTGTGCCCTTGGTAGACATCTGCAGGGCTGCAACTTGGTCTTCAAGCCAGACTTTTGCGGCCCATTACTGTCTGGAGAGGGAGTCCTGTAGGGACAGTGCTTTTGGCCAGGCAGTACTCCGGAATCTCTTTGAAGTTTAGGCAACTCCTGCCCTCTGTTGGGCTACCGGTGGAGGTTGTGTCCTTGAAAAGCCTTTCTTTGCTGCTGAGACTAGAGGGAGTTCTCTTGTTCAGCCTGGGTTCCTCGGTAGCCCAGAGCTAGGGAGTCACCCATATGTGAGGACTGACTTCCTGCTTCGTCATGGAGAAAGAGTAGTTACTCTTTCTCTCCAAGATCTCCAAACCAGTAACTATGCTATCTTGTCAGTAACTCTATGTTCACCCCAAAAATCATCAATGTTGAACCCCCGGTGATGGCCCCCCCCCCACATTTGATTCCCCCCCCCCCCCCTGGTTATATGTCCCACCACTTTGACCCGGTGAAAAGCGGGATATAAATACAGTTAAATAAATAAAATAAATAAATAAATAAATAAAATAAATACTCACCTGTAACAGGTGTTCTCCAGGAGCAGCAGGAATCAGTCCTCACAACCCTCCCTCCTCCCCTGGGAGTTGCAGTTGTACATAGTTTATTTTTCTTTTTTGTGTGCTGTTCTTAGCTATGTCATTTGACTGAGGTAAGATGGCACCTTTAGGCGGGAAGGGAACCGCGCATGCGTGCTAGCATTCCCAAAGGCTTTCATAGAAAGCTGGGGAAATGCTCCGCTGGGGCTTCATCGGCACCGATGACACCCATATGTGAGGACTGATTCCTGCTGCTCCTGGAGAACACCTGTTACAGGTGAGTAACTACTCTTTCTTTACCCTGGAGGTCCTCTTCACAGACTCCTATACTTCTCAGCACCACATTTCCGCTCTAATCCTCCTTCTCCCTGCAGCTGGAACTTGTCAGCTCACAGTTGACTCCTCTTCTCCTTTGTGGAATCCTCCTTCCTTGATGCCCTCTCCTCGCCACCTTATGAGCACCCTGTGCTCTGGGGCATGCTTAGAGAGCTTATATCCTTGAATTCTCTCTCCAGTGGCTTATTGGAAAAAGCTATCTCTCCTGATCTCCACCTTCCCTATGGAAAGCCCAGACTGCCACCTCCCACATATTTGGTCTCTCTCAGGGGCAATTTCTCCAAATGGGTTATTTTTGTGCATATTATGACAGTAGTGGACCTCAATCCTAAGCCAGTAACATAGCATATGATGGCAGAAAAAGACCAGTATGGTCCATCTAGTCTGCCCAGTAAGGTGGTTAGAGTGGTTGTAACTGCAGCTCTCTGCAGGTCACCCCCTCTATGCCTATGTTTAGGGTTGTATCTGCTGCTCCGTGCATGTCAGTCACCCTCTATGAAAAGATATTTGAGTTTGCTTTGATTTCATCCTCTTGCTATAAAGGGATCCATTGTGTCTGTCCCATGCTATTTTGGATTCTGTCACTGTATTTGCCCCCACCACCTCCATCGGGAATGCATTCCAGGTATCTACCACCCTTTCAGTGAAAAAGTATTTCCTGTTGTTGCTTTTAAGTTTACTGCCTTGCAGCTTCATTGTATGCCCTCTAATTCCCAAACACCTGTCCTAACCGCCACACTCCACTTCGCTCCCAACAGGCTGCCCTAGGATTTCACTCCAGAGGAAAATCAGCAGTCCCCCAAAGCGAGGTCAAATGCCCACCCCCCAGACTCCCTGATACCCATTTCCCATAAACAGACCACACCCAAACAGTTAATTTTGTAAAGGGGCTAGTCCCTCCCCCCCCCCCCAAGAGGCCTGCTCCAATGCTATCCAATTCTTGCCCTTGGGCCCCTCCTGCAATAAAAAATGACTCAGACTTAAGCTTCCTCAAAGCATGCCTGTAGGTTGGGTACATCCAAGTCAACACTTGGTCCTTACTTATGTACAACACAAAGCACCATCCTCAGAGGTGCAAAGTAAAGGCGAAATCTGCCAAAGAAAGGCAAAAATCTTCCTCTGCAGTTGGCAAAGCACCCCTTCCAGCACTTCCACCAGCAGCACCTTAAAGAGGAAGAGCAGTTGTGGCAGCAAGTTCATTTCTACCACTGCCATCCTCCTCAGCCACATCAGTCAACCTCTCCCTCACCTCTCAAGATCTTCCATTATCGCTTTCACCTGAGGCCATAATTCAAATGTTTATGTTTGTGTTTTACTCGGTTTTAATATACCACCATTTGTGGGTCATACAGAGCGGTTTACTGTATATAACAAGAATAATATACATAAAACTAGAGAAAGGAACTACAATGTTAGACAGGACAGCGAACAGAAAAAAACACCAAACAGCAGGAACCACTCAATCAAAGGGTATATACAGAATGGTATAGCTCCCTCCAATCTTTCCTCACTTGTACCCCTAAATACCTGAGGGAAGTAGAAACCCACTTAAACAGGAAAGCTGATTTAAGCTTCTGCTCCAGGTCAGCCCCCAACTGGACCCCCAAGATTTGAGTCTTAGAGAGATTAAACTTATAACCAAAGACCTTACCCATAGGCCTCCATTTCCCAGAGCAGCACCATCAGTGATATCTGGGAGCTCTGCAATGAATAAATAATATCATCTGCAAACAGTGATATGGTATGAGTGCAATCACCCACCTCTACTCCCTTCACATCCGGGGCCCATCCTATATGATCCGCCAATACTTCTATAATTAACACAAAAAGAAGGGGTGACAAGAGGCACCCTTGACACATCCCCCTTCCCATTGGGAACTCCCCTGAGTACCCTCCATTGACCACATTCCAGGATTTTGGTTCTCTGTACAGTACCAGTACCCAGTTCCAAAATCGTGGAACATGAAACCCCATGCCATCCAGTCGACTGCTTTTTCAGCATCCACTGCCATTAGGAGCATATCTTCCTTTCCCAGGCAAGCCAACCAGATGAGGTTAGTATCCGCTGCATGTTATCACTGGCCTGCTGTCCCAGCATGAATCCCGTCTGATGTGGATGCACCAACAAGGGCATGGGAACCCAGCAACCAGTGATTAACATTGCCAGGAACATCATCTTGGGTAGGTCAGGAGGAACTTTGGGAGAACAGAGGGAACTAGATTACAAGTCAGTCAGTAGATCTTAATGATTACATAGGAGAGGTTGAGCTGTGGGTTGACAGGCACTGGACATGTCCTATCTGGAATGTAGTCATAGAAGAGCTAGAACAAGTGAGTCTCTATGGCTTTTCTGAAGGTTGAATGGTCGGAGATGGCTCGGATTGAAGCAAGGAGGATGTTTCACAGAGTTGGTATATATAAAGAAAAGGCATGGTTCTTGGTGGCTTGGATGCACGTCCTTATTGATGAAGGGATCATTAGGATGTTCTCCATTCTTGATCTCCTCATTCTGTTGTTTGGTGTGCATTGTATAACTGCAGCAAGGGAGTCCACAGACATGTCATGTAGTATCTTAAACGTTATCAATAGGGCTTTGTAATTCAAACAGTTTGCTTTTGGGAGTCAGTGCAATTGCATTAAGATGGGTGTGACATGTTCGAATTTGGACCCTCCATGTAGTGTTCAGGCCGTTGTGTTCATGGCCAATTGGAGTGGTTAGAGTGTGTTTTGGCAGGCCTTGGAGAATAATACTGGCATAGTCCATGTGCAGGAGGATGAGTTTCTGGAATACTGTGCAAAAGTCCGAGGTTTCCAAGAGTGAGCATAGATGATGGATAGTCCTTATTTTATGGTAAACTGCCTTCACAACATTTCATATATGTGCTTCCATACTCAATTATTGATCCAGGATGACTCCCAGGTAGCGCACCTCATGCTTCGTCATCAGCTCTATGTCATCCACCCGCACAGAAGTAGTGGGGTAAATGTTTGGTCTCTGGTTATAAATAAGACGGCAAATACTGTTGAGATCATTCCAGTTATTGTTAATCAGGGTAGATACTGTATGGGTTTAATGCTATAAAATATGAAAAGTGTAACTGTAGAGGGAGAAAGAGGGAATCCAGGTGCTTAGTGACAGTAAATTGTGGAAACAGTCAGTCAGAGGGAATTACAGCTCCTGTTAGATGTGCCCTGATAAATGCTAGAACAGTGAAGAACAAAGCTTTCCTACTGTGTGAGATGATAAAGGAGCAAGAGTTGGATAGTCTGTTTATTACTGAAACCCAGATTAAGGAGAAAGAAGGTCAAATTTTAAAGGAGTTATGTCTAAAAAATGTTAATACAGACGTTTGTGCTAGAAATGGAAAGAGAGGAGGGGATGTAATTGTGATTTAAATTAACAAGAGTAAAGAGGTATGTGCACCCTAAGGGAATGGAGTGTTTGCTGCTGTCTTGGGGTTACAGACAGAGGCTTATTATGCTCAATAAAGGTACAGAATTAAGAGAGGATATGATTTATATCACACAAATATGAATGGATTTCTCAGGAATTGTTTATTTTGAGATTTTAATATACACCTAGAACCGATGGATAATAGACATGTGGAACACTTTGTTAGGGCTTTGTATTCATTGGGATTAGAACTGGAAATCAGGGAGCCAGTCATCAAGCAAGATGTTTATTAGATGCTTTACTTGCATCAGGAGATTTTAACAAAAATTTTAAGATGGAAATTTTAGAGGTAGATCCAGTTGCATGGTCAGATCATTTTATTATAATTTTATTTTTCAACAAAAGCAGGGGGTGGCATCTCCAAATCAAAAGGAGAGGAATAGGATCTTAGCTAGGGGGAAGACTGATGCAAAATAATATTTTGGATATGCTGTGGAGAAATTAGGTCAGGACTGGGATATAGATGTAGAATTATTGTTGGCTAGATGGAATGATGTCCTAAAGGAAGAATTAAATCCATTAGTCTGGTGGAAGGTTTCTAGAAAGATAGTAAATCCATGGTATTCAGATAAATTATGGGATTTCAAGAAGAAATGCCAAGAGATGGAAAGATCTTGGAAAATCACAAGTAGTAAATAGATAAAGCAGAATGGAAGAGTATAATTAAGACGTATAAAAGGATGATGATACAGGAGAAAAACATTTTTATTCTAAACAAATTACAATGGGACAGAATTCTAGAGAGTTGTTTAAGGTGGCCAAGCAATTACTATACCCTATTGGGATGAAAAGGATACATGAGGAAAAAAAAGACAGACATATCAACTGGCTAAATTATTTTTAATTAAAAGTAGAAAAATTAAAAACATTGGTTGAAGAAGAGCACAGGGCATTTATCATCTGTCAGGAGGATTATCAGGAAGGGAGAAAGTGTTGGATAGGGATAGGGAGGAAAGCATGGGACAAACACAGAGGATCTCTAAAGGAACAAAGTGGACTGTTGTAGTGGCTAATATGGAAGGACAGACTAGATAAGCCATGTGGTCTTTTTCTGTCATCATGTTTCTAAGAGGGAATCTGTATTGGGATACCTTTAAGGTAATGGATGTGGTGGCAGTTAAGACATTAATTTTGAAATTTGCTAAAGGAAATTGTGAACTGGACTCATACCTACCTATTTGTTTAAGACTATACCTAATAAGCTCTTGAAATGGAATACCATGGAATATTAAACCAGGTACTGTATCCAAAGCACTTGAAGATTATTTTATACCCATTGATCAGAGATGAAAAAGGGGTACTTGATGACTGTGATAATTATAGACCTATAGCAAACCTAGCCTTGTTAGCAAAAATATTGGACGCAATAGTGGTTTGCCAATTAAAAAATTATTTGGATAGTTTTACTATATTGACCCAATGCCATTCTGGGTTTAGATCCACATACAGTATAGGAACTGTTATCATAGCCTTATTGAAAGAACTTAGATTGATGTTAGATAAAAGGCCAACAGGGATTATTGATTCAAACCAATCTTACTGCAGCATTTCATTCAGATGAACACTCACTGCTGATTCAGAAGTTAGATGATGTAGGGATTTCAGGAATGGCAAGAGCATGGTTTCAGACTTTTTTGAATGAAAGGTCATATAGGATCAAGTTCCAGGAAGATATATCAGAGGATTGGATTATGAAGTGGAAAATCCCACAGGGGTCATCTTTTTCACCTATCTTGTTTAACATCTATAGAGCAGCATACTGAAGAATGTTAAATGATTTGAAATTACATCAGGTTTCATATGCTGATGACATACAAATACTTATTCCTATTAACAATACATTTGATGAAACTTAAAATATGATAGAAGTTATGGAAAAGTCTAAGCTAGAGATATGCCAAAATGGCCTGAAAATTAATACATGTAAGATGAAGATTAGTAATCTGTGAACTATCATTAAAATCATCTGTAATACCTGAAGATTGGAGAATGGCCAATGTAACGCCGATTTTTAAAAAGGGTTCCAGGGGTGATCCAGGAAACTACAGACCGGTGAGCCTGACGTCAGTACCAGAAAAAATGGTAGAAACCATCATACAGAACAAAATTACTCAACATGTATATATAGTCATGGCTTAATGGCAGACAGCCAACATGGCTTTAGACAAGGAAGATCTTGCCTTACTAATATGTTATGTTTTTTTGAAGGTGTGAATAAACAGGAAGACAAAGATGAGTTGGTTCATATAGTGTATCTGGACTTTCAGAAAGCCTTTGACAAGGTCCCTCATCAGAGACTTTTGGGAAAACTAAAGAGTCATGTGATAGGAGGCAGTGTACTATTGTGGATCAGGAACTGGTTAAAAGATAGAAAGCAGAGGGTAGGGCTAAATGGCCAATTTTCTTAATGGAAAAAGGTGAACAGTGGAGTACCCCAGGGATCTGTGCTAGGTCCGCTGTTTTTTGACATATTCATAAATGACCTGGAAATGGGAATAACGAGTGAGGTTATCAAATTTGCAGATGACACAAAACTATTTAAAGTTGTTAAAACCCAAGAGGATTGTGGAAAATTGCAAGAGGATCTTGATAAATTGGAAGACTGGGCATCCAAATGGCAGATGAAATTTAATGTAGACAAGTGCAAAGTTATGCACCTAGGAAAGAACAACCCAAACTATGGTTACACAATGCAAGGTTCCACATTGGGAACCACCACCCAGGAAAAAGATTTAGGCATCATCATGGATAACATGTTAAAACCCTCCGCCCAGTGTGCAGCGTCGGCCAAGAGAGCTAATAGAATGCTAGGTATCATAAGGAAAGGAATGGAAAATAAAACAAAGGATATTATAATGCCTCTGTATTGTTCTATGGTGCAACCGCACCTTGAATATTGTGTGCAATTCTGGTCGCCATATCTTAAAAAGGATAAAAGCAAAATAAACTGGGCAGACTAGATGGACCATACTAGTCTTTATCTGCTGTCATTTACTATGTTATTATGATACAGCGTTATTAGAAAAGGTACAGAGAAAAGCCACCAAAATGGCAAAGGGGGTGGAAGGATACTCCTATGAAGCAAGGCTAAAAAAGTTAGGGCTTTTCAACCTGGAAAAGAGGCGGCTGAGGTGAGATATGATAGAGGTCTATAAATTAATGAATGGAATGGAACGGGTAAACGTAGATTGAATGTTTATGTCATCAGAATATAAAAACACAAGGGAACATGCAATGAAGCTACAGGGTAAACTATTTAAGACTAATAAGAGAAAATATTTTTTCACTCAACGTGTAATCAAACTCTGGAATTTATTACTGGAGGATGTAGTAAAAGCTGTTAGTGTAGCTGGGTTTAAAAAAGGTTTGGACAAGTTCCTGGAGGAAAGGTCCATAAACTATTATTAAAAGGGACACGGATATCACTGCTTGACCCAATCAAGCATTGAGGAATCTGTGTCTTTTGGGGTGACTGCTAGGTACTTATGACCTAGATTGACCACTGTTGGAAACAGGATACTGGGCTTGATGGACCTTGGTCTGACCCAGTATGGCATATCTTATGTTCTTAAGGTACTTTGGGTTGGTAAAGGAGAGGTTACATTCCCAAGGTTCGGGTCATGAATTGATGGTGTAGCCATTAAGTTAGAATCAGAAGTCCAAAGTCTTGAGTAATTCTTGATTTGAGCCTAACAATGGACAAACAAGTTAGCAAGGTTACCAAAATGACCTATGCAGATTTGTGTTTAATAAAACAGATTAGAGTTTATCTATCTGAAGATTGTCTAAGAACTATTGTACAGGTTATAGTAATCATCCAATTGGATTATTGTAACTTGGTTTACTTGGGTTTGAATAAAAAAATGGCATTCAAGATTAGTTAGTACAAAATGTGGCAGCTAAAGTTATTGTTAAAGCTAAGAGCTGGGACAAAATATCACCAATCCTGAAGAATCTACCCACAAATAAGAGCGTAAGATTTAATTTGTTATCCATGACACATAAGATCATTCGGGGAAATGCTCCAGGTTATTTGAATACATTTAAGGAAATATATTTGCCATCAAGATCCTTAGGACTGGAAGTTGATATTCAATTAAAATACCCTTCTGGGAAGCAGTGTAGATTAGTAAGTGTTATTAAGAGAACTTTAACTGGAAGCACCCCAATTGAGTGGAATAGAGTACCAAAATACCCGCATCAGGAAAGTAGTTATGAAGCCTTTCGAAAACAGCTAAAAACTTGGTTATATGATGAATGAAGGGTGCTACAATTTACCATTGTTATGGTAGCCAGTAGTTTGCTATATTAAATAATAAATGAAACGGTATGATATTTTTAATGTCTGTGTTACCCACCTTGAAGCTAATGTTTTTAGAAAAAGTGGGTTATAAATGACCTTGTTAAATTATAATAAATTGAATTAACTCTTTAATTTTGGAACAACTAGATTCTGGCATGGTCACTGAACTTTCTCTTATATAGTATCCAGATCCTAACCCCAAAGCTACTGTTTCTCTCCACCAAACATTAAGGGCTGCAACAAGTTAGCCAATACCCTGGAGAACCCACATGTGTCCTTTTCATATTAACCAAGGGGACAACTGGATTACACATGCCAGTGCAGGGCATGCCAGATAGGTATGTAGGGTAGAGGGAAGTACTGTGACTATGGATTCTGCTTTAAACAAGAACATTCATTTTACAGTTCTGACAATACAGTGGCATGAATTACAAATGCCAAAGATTATGTTTTCTGAGAGAATTTGTCATAGAAACTAGGTAATATTAGTGATAAAAATTACAGTTTGGTTTAATGTCAGTTATTAATGGAAGTATTGTAGTGAACTGACATGTGAGCATGATTGAAGTGACTATATATGTGGAAGTGTAACCATGTTACCTTATCAAACTGAAAATACTCAATACTCATTTGTAGGCTTGTACAGCAGGCTTCAATGGAAAGGAAATTATTATTAATAAAAAAAATAAAGACAGATGAACGATGGAAGACTCAAGGAAAGATGAGTTGAGAAAGAAAAGGTATACTTCATGTGCTGAAAAGGGGGGGGGGGGGAAAGACCAAGAAATAGTCATTACAAAAGGTGCCTGATCTGCTGTCTAAATTTTTAAAGTGGACAGAAGATACTTCATCTAAAGCAAGAAAGTGAAGGTTCAGGTCAAGATCATGTGTGCACCCCCAGCATGGCTGACAGAGTGGCACTAGAAAGCAAACAAGTTGTAGAGACTCTTCAAGAAAAATCTATACTTCACGGTGACACAGAATCAAACATGCCCAAGTCATTAAGTCAATCTTCTCTAACCAAATTTGAAATGATGGCAGTCATCAGTACAGTGCATCAGTTGGGAAGAATCTGGGAATGAAAACTACCACTTATTTTATAAGAATTTATTGTGAACCACTTTTCTGCTTTTCTAAAAGTGGTATATCAAGATTTCAATAAACCATAAACCATTAGAGTTAATTTCCTGCTTATCTTCTGCATTTTTCAAGTAAATCTTGAACAAAGCTTCTTGAAAAGAAATTCAAGCACAATTGTCTAACTGCTCATCTCATACAAATACCTGTAAAATGTTAACATACTTGGTGGGCATTAATGCTACTGTATTGGACTGGTTTCAATCCTTCCTTGCAGGACGGTCACAGCAAGTTAGAATTGGGGGTCAAGGTTCTGGTTGGCAGTTTTCGAGATCCCTTGAGGATCTGCTTTATCTTCTGCTTTGTTTAATTTCTACTACTGTGAAGTGCTACGACACTGTGGAATATGTTTTCAACCCCTGACAATAACATCAAGGTCTTTATTACATTTGTTTTCCGCAAAGATGGTTTCTTAATGTCAATATTGGCTCGTTGTCTCAAGGCCATGACTGTTTGGCTAATGGATAGTAAACTGGCTCTTAATATGTTGCTTTTCAAATTCCATTACTAAACCTTCCAAGTACCTTAAAGTTTGGACACCAAATTTCCCTGCCTTTCAATAGATATTTATTTATTTATTTACAGTCTCTTCTATGCCGCGCTATTCAGCATCAGCGTGGTTTACAATGAACAAAGATTACACATTTCCCGGAGTACTTTGTGTTTACAGTGAACAGGTGTTAAAAACTTGGATAACTGGGATAACTATTTACATTTACAACATGTTAGGATTCACTTCCTTGGTCTTAGTCATGGGTGTTTTGCGTGGTTTGTGAGGTTGGTGTCATAGCTGCGTTGTTTACAGGGTAATACTGGAGGAAGAGGTGGTGTTTCAAGGCTTTTCTAAACTGGAGTAGGTCTGGTATTGTTCGGATGTCGTGAGGGAGGCTATTCCAGCATCTAGGCGCACAGAATTTGAAAGCCCTGCCCGCTGTTGACTGGGTGCATTGTGTAATTGATCTTGGAACTACCAGGGTATTGAGTGCTACACAGACTGTCTGGCTCTGTTGGAGGGTGTAGTCTGGATGAACTCTGTTAGTGATGAGGATGAGAGTCCGTTGATAGCCTTGAAGGTCAGCAGTAAGATTTTGTATGTGAGTCTACCTTGTATCGGGAGCCAGTGGAGGTGTTTTAGGATGTGTGAGACATGGTCTCTCCTGGACGCTCCATGTAGGACTCTTGCTGCAGCGTTCATTGCCAGTTGCAGTGGATGCAAGGTGGACTGAGGGAGACCATGCAAGACTGAGTTTGCGTAATCGAAGTGTGGTATGACCAGTGCCTGATAGATTGTCCTGAAATCGTCTGGCTCCAGCAGGGATCGTAGGTGTCTGAGGGATCGGATCTTATGGTAAACTGCCCTTACCATGTTTCCTATGTGCACCTTCATATCCAAGCGTTGGTCTAAGGTGATGCCAAGGTATCTGATGGTGGGTTTGGTCTGGAGGTCTGCTCCCTCTACTTTTAGGAAGGGCGGTGTGGAGAAGTCTCGATTCCTTGTAATGAATAGCACCTCAGTTTTCTTGTGTTGTATCCTGAGGTTCTGGGTTTGCAGCCAATTGGATACTGCATTATTGCAGTTTGTTAGTGGGGAGAGGTCAGGGTTCTCTGTTGAAAAAGGCGTGTAGAGCAGCACGTCATCTGCGTATATCAGGCAGTTGACACCGAAGGACCGGATGAGGTTGCAGATAGGTTGCATGTATATATTAAACATCAGAGCGGAAAGGGAAGATCCCTGCGGGACACCTTGCTTTTGGTGGAACTGATCTGATGATGTATCGCTGGATCGTACCTGCTGCCATCTATCAGAAAGGTAGGACTTGCACCATTCAAGCGCTTTGTCGGTGATTCCCTTTTCCTTGAGGCGTACCAGGAGATGCTCGTGGCTCACGGAGTCGAATGCCGCTGCGATGTCCAGGAAGACCAGGACGAATCCTTGGCGAATGTTGTCAATGCCTGCTATTATGTTGTTGAAGAGTGTGGTAAGAAGTGTTTCAACTCCATGGGCTTCTCTAAAGCCGTGTTGGCATGGGTCCAGTGGTGCGAAGGTTTCTATGTGATCTTGTATTTGCATTTGTACTTCCTTTTCCATTATTTTTGCCAGCAATGGTATGCTGGATATCGGTCTGTATGATTCTGGCTTATGGGGGTCGAGTTTGTTTTTTAGTAGAGGTCTTATGGATGTGCGCTTGAGGGATGGTGGGAATGCTCCTGTTGTGAATGATTGTTCCATGAGTCTGGTTATAAAGGGACTGAGGTTGGTCCGTAGATCTTTGATCCAGAATGCAGGGCACGGGTCAGTTTGAGCAGTGGTCATATTGATGGCAGCAATGGTGTCCTCGATGCGTTTTTTTGGGTTGTGTTGAGAAGATGGTGAGAGGTGATTGATAGCTTGGTTCAAGGGTGGTGCTGGGTATTGGGGTGTTGTTGGTCTGACAGAGCTTGGATTGCAGATAGTCGGCGAATATTTGAGGGTGGATTTCGGATGTGTGCTCTGATGCAGGTTCCTTTGTCAATCACTTGACGAGGGCAAACAGGTCATGAGGTTTGTTCAATGATCTTTTTAGAGTGTCAGTGTGGAATCGTCTCATGCTCTCACTCACTGCGGCGCGATGTGCTGCCAGGTGTGAGTTATATGCACTTTGATCTTCAGCTGAGTGTGAATGGCACCAGCGCCTCTCCAGTTTCCTTAGGGCGGTGAGTGAGGCTTTCAGCTTGGCAGAATACCAGGTTGCGGCGGGTCGCTTCCCTTGCGGTTTGTCAGGTGGTGGACGTATGGCGAATGAGCTAAGGGTTTTATTCCATTCGGAGACCAGCTCCTCTGGGTCATGTGCAAGCGAGGTGATTAGTGGGAGTGTTGTGCTCAGAATTAGGTCTTTGTTGAAGGTCTGGAACCTTCGTGGTGGAGCATTGGGATGGCTGCTCGCTCTTCCTTCTTCCATCTGGCTACAGCTGGGTAGGGGTGCTTGGAATAAGATAAGCTTGTGGTCAGACCAGGGAACTGAGGCAATGGACAACTCTGGGACAGTCGGTGAGTTGAGAGTTGTCACTGGGGCGAATATTAGGTCCAAAATGCCTCCTTTTACATGGGTGGGTTCCTTGATCAATTGGCTGTATCCTAAATCCTGCAGGGCTTCAAGAAATGCTGAGGCGTGGGAGACTTGCAGTGAAGGTAGATTGAAGTCTCCTAGAACCCAGCTCGATGTGTGTGGGCTCTGGTTATTGGTGGCCAGGTCAATTATTGTTGATAGGGCATCTGGGTCGGCTGATGGAGCTCTGTATAGTAGATTGAAGGAGCAGCTCTTGTTTGCTATCGTGATTGTATCCAGTAGTGGTGTGCTGGTTGCATCACTCAGGCAGAACTGAAGGTCAGATTTGGTGATGGCGAGAAATATTATTCCTGGAGGACGTTTCTGAGATCAGGCAGTGACATCCAGTTTCCTGGGAACATCCCAGCCATATCTCTACCATCCCCCCTGTTCAGACATGGATGTCCTCATGCTGGGGATGTCCACAGAGTCATCTTCTAAAATGGCTCTTGAGACGTCTCTATGCCAGTTTTCAGATATCCAAAGCAATTAGCTCAAAATGCTGTTGCCACCTATTGATTTGACAGTATATTTCTGAACACAGATACAAACTTAGATTGCAAGCCCTCTGAGAACAGAGAAATACCTGCTGTACCTAAATGTAACTTGCCTTGAACTACACTAGAAAGGCATGATATATATATATATGTAGAAATCCCTGACTTTGTTCATTACACTAGCACCCATATGGACCAGATGGCTGGGGAACAATTAAATAAAAACATCTGTACTGGTGACTCCCCAAATAAAGTACATACAAGGCAAAAGCAGGGTAACAATAATAAGAAGATATAAAGAGAATAAGTCAATCAGATTCTCAAAAGAATCTGCGGGGTTAATATTGAAAAAGACTTAATCGGTTATTCAGTGGCACTATCCAGAGTGTGCTACTTGACTGCCATGGCACGCTCCGGAATGTGCTGGGCTGGTCCAGTCCCGGGGCAGAGTTGAGGTGGAGTTGGCATTTATCTAGATAGCAGTTGTTTTCAGCATCACCATCTCGTTGTTCAGGTTGTGTCATAACTTAGACCCACAAAGGATCTCACCAAGCTCCTCATTCTCCTTCAGCACTTAGCTCAGTTTAAGTTTGGCTGGTTTGCAAGTCATTGCACTCTGTGGTATAGTCTAGTTGACTGAAATGCCGCTTCCCAAGCCACGCCTAAGCACTCCCACAGCCTGTCCTTCTCCCTTAGATTCCTGTAGAGGGAGACACCAGGCCCCCTGAAATAGGACCCTTTATTCTTCCCTCTCAAAATAGCGGAGGATAAACCTCAGCAACTTAATGGGTAGGGCAAGCCCAGACTCTATTACTTCACTGCTTCTAAGGTCAGATCAAGAATAAGACTCCAGACTATTCCTACATTCTGCTGTAGAGGGCACATCATGGTATCCTGCTGCAGTATATTTCAGAAAATATTGAATTTTACCTGGTAGATCTTGAGATGCTTCTACCTTGACTAGAGTTCATAGGAATAACTGACATTGTTTAAAAAGGTTTAGGTCTTATTTTTCCAATAATACTTTTAGAGTCACAATTGAGGGTCATCATCCAAAAGAGGTTGCATTAGACAAGGATCTATTTTATTCTCTATGCTCTTTTAATATATTTCTAGCCTCTCTGGTGATGTTTCTTCAAAACTGGGTATCAGTATTCACATCTATGCAGATGACATTTAACTCATTATAGCCCGTGATTCTTGGGACGAGAACTTTCAAAGACCTCTTTCTTCATCTTTGGAGAAGGGATTGATTACCTCTCATAATCTAGTATTAAACCACAATAAGTCCTTTGCTGTTTGGATATCTAAATACAAAATACAAATTAAATATTATCTGCAAATACCTGGAACCTTTATTACTATTAAAACCAAAATATCTACTCTAGGAATCATTCAGGACAGAGAATTACCATTTGTTCTTTATATTTCTATTTTGATTTAAAAATGCTTTTTCTTTCTTTTAATTTAATTTAATTTAATTAACAGATTTTTTATATACCGCTCCTTCCATTGATCAGATGCGGTTTACATGGAACAACAGTAAACAGGGAGAGCTGTTTTTACATATAACAAATTGGAGCTTACAATCAACAATTAACAATAGTAAATTAACAATGGTAAACTATGTACAATGGAACAGAATTAAACTATATACAGGGTATTTGTTATTCAATTGTTTTCAATACATTGGATTAGGACTGCAGTACTTCATTCTTTTTCAGGACGAAATATGTAATCTGGAGTGGGGTTATCCTTTATCTAGCGGAGAGGTGAGAGGTGAATTCGTCAAGGAACCATAGTGCATTGTAAATAGGTGTGTTTTAAGTCTTTTCCTAAACTCCATGATTTCAGATAAGGATCTTAATTCTGATGGGATTGTGTTCCACAATATGGGGGCTGCATGGGAGAAGGCTTTCTTATTTGTGGTTTTTTTGGCCTTTATAAATTCTTTTGGTGTTGCTAATTTGTTTAACTGGTCTCTCCTTTGCAGATTGTGAGTAGGCTCTATTTTGATGAGGCTATTTATGGTCGAGGGTGCTGTTTTATTTATGACTTTGTAGGTAGTTAAAAGAGTTTTGTAATCTATTCGGGTTTGAATCGGGAACCAGTGTAAATATTCTAATATAGGTGTTATATGTTGAAAAGGTGGGGCCTTCGTTATGGTCCTAGCTGCCGCGTTTTGTGCTAATTGAAGTTTTTTCAAGGTCTGTTTTGTTGCACCTAGTAGGATTTGATTTGCAAAGTCGAAATGGGGGGTTATTATTGCTTGTATAACTCATTGAAAATCTAGCAGGTGCATTAGGGGACGAAGTTGCTTTAATATTTTAAGTTTAAAATAAACTTTTTTTGTTATATTTCTTACGTGTGGGTCCATGCTGAGTTGTTTGTCTAGAATGACGCCTAACGTACTTCAGTTTTTAGTTTGATGTCGTTGTTCTGCAGTGTAATATGTGAGGGGGTATAAACGTTGTGTTTTTAGTTACTATTAGTGCTTCTGTTTTTGAGTGATTGATGTATAGGTTATTTTCATTTAGCCAGGTGTTTATTTCATTGAGGCAATCGTTAATAAGTTGTAGAGGGATATTTGGTATTTTGAAAGGGACATACATCATAATGTCGTCCGCATATAGGTGATAGTGGACATTGAATTTTTTAAAGATTTTACAGATGTGTTTTAAGTATATGCTAAATAGTAACGCTGACAGTGCCGAACCTTGGGGGAGGCCTAGTTCTTGATTGTATGTATTTGAAGTAAGGTTACCGATTTGTACCGTTTGAGTTCGATCAGTTAGATAAGAGGTAAACCAATCTAGAACAGTAGATTTTATACCTATTTGCTTAAGTTTATTGATCATTATTGAATGGTGGACACTGTCAAAAGCTGCGGAGACATCAATGAATATGAGTAAGAATGCTTGTTTTGAATTGTCTATCCCTCTTACAAGTGTATCGATTAGAACTGTTAGAAGTGATTCTACTCCGTGTCTGGGGCGAAACCCATACTGCTGATCATCAAGGGGGGCTGAGCTGTCAATGTAATCTTGAGTTTGATTAATCTTGAGTTTGATTAATTAGGGCTATAAAACCGTACCTCCCTGACAGAACATTAAAAACACTAATCCATTTTTTCATTCGCACTGCACTGGACTATTCTAATTCTTTGCTATCTGGTATATCATTACATTCTATTAAACACCTACAATTGGTGCACAATATAGCAATACAATTAATTTATTATGTCAAAAAATTCAGATCACATTGCCCCTCATTTAATCGAACAGCATTGGCTGCCAATTATAAATAGGATTAAATTTAAAATCCTGATTCTGACACATTGCACCTATTACTCTGGGTATCCACATTATCTTTTTCCTTTTCTGATCCCTTACCATCCTAATAGACAGGTATGGTCCTCCCAAGCCAATCTATGCACAGTTCCACCTTTTTGGCCAATTCAATTGGAATTAACCAGAAATAGGAGCCTGAAAAGCAAAGGTGTTTATAGAATACTCTACCCATGGATATACTCTTAGAGAGGTCATACAAAATTTTTTAAACAGCTGTGAAAATATGACTTTCAAGATTCATATACCAAATATCTCAGATTTAATTATTTACTTATTTCTCAAAACATTTAACCTGGTTATTGAATGTGATTTTGTCCATCCCTAATCTTTTCCGTTCAACATATTGTCTTTTGGTTATTTTGTTGTGCTATCCTTCTACTTGTCCAGATTTGAGATTTGACACTTCTAAAACTATTTAACAATTAATCTGAATCAGGGCCGATGCAACGATTGGAAGCACCCTAGGCAGGCCTCTCCATCCTGCCACCCTCTGCCACTCTACTGCCCCCATTGCCAGTGCTGCTGCCCCTCTCTTGGGCCTGCAGGGGCAGTAATGGCTCAGAAAACATGGGGAAGTGCTTACATCAACTTGTTGAACTGCCCCATGGGTTCTACCATGTAGTATGTCTCTTCCACCTCCTTCTGACACAACTTCCAGGCTTGAAGCCTGCACCAGAAGGGAGAGGAAGAGACATACTACAGGGCAGAAACCATGGGGCAGCACTGGTAAGTTGAGGTAAGCACTGCCCTGCCTTCTCTGAGCCATTGTCATCACTGCAGGCCCCAGTGAGGGGCAACAGTGGCACCCCCGGAAGACCAGTGCTCTATGCAACTGCTTAATTCACCTAACGGTAGTGCTGGCCCTGATCTGAAAGTGTAGTTACTCATCTGTGACAGGTGATTGCCAGGAACAGCAGGAATTTAGTCTTCACATATGGGTGACATCGAGTACCAACGGAGTCCATGCGGGAAGATCCCCAGCTACCAATAGGAAAGCCTTTGGGAGCACGCTACTGCACCTGTGCCACCGCCTTCCCGCTCTCTCAACTCCCTCTCCTCAGATGAGTTTGGAGATGAAGAAAAGGAGTGAAAGAACAGAAAAACAAAAAACAACCCTACAACTCCAAGGGGAGGAGGGCAGGTTGTGAAGACTAAATTCCTGCTGTTCCCAGAGATCACCTGTTACAGGTGAGTAACTACACTATCTCCAGGAATAAGCAGGAATATAGTCTTCACATATGGGACTCCCTAGCTCCCAGATCTATGAAGAGTTGGACCGGGTCAGAAAGTCGGACAAGGTCATTTGAAGTGGGTGGGGGGTAGGAGTTGTTGCTATGTCCTAAAGAAATGCTGAAGGACCGCCTTGCCAAAGGCTGCATCCCGGTGGGAGTCCTTGTCCAAGCAGTAATGGGCTGCAAAGGTATGGATAGAAGACCATGTAACCGCTTGGCAAATCTCTTCAATGGCTAGTTAATAAAGGTTAGCCACAGAGGTTGCCATTGCTCGGACATTATGAGCAGTGACATGTCCCGTGAGGGAAAGACCTGCTTTGTCATATGTGAAAGAAATGCAGTCTGCTATCCATCTGGAGAGCATACGTTTGGTTAGAGGAAGGCCCAAGCGAGTAGGATCAGAGTAGACAAAGAGCTGGGAGGATTTCCTAATGTCCTCTGTCCTCTAAAGATAGAAGTCTAGAGCCCTTTTACAGTGAAGTATATGTAAGGTTGCTTCTGCACAAGAAGTGTGAGGTCTTGGGAAAAATACTGGTAGGATCACTGACTGATTGAGATGGAAAGGAGACACCACTTTCAGTAGAAAGTGGGGATGTGTCTGTAGGACGACCTTGTCATGATGAAAGTGAGTATATGGAGCATGAGCCACTAAGGCCTACAACTCATTGATGCATCTGGCCGAGGTCAGGTTGATGAGAAAGAGAACTTTCCAAGATAAGTAACGTAGGTGTGTGGCTTCAAGGGGCTCAAATAGGGGTTTAAGGAATTGAACCAGTACCACGTTAAGATTCCACACTACCGGAGGTGGCCGAAGAGGAGGCTTGGTGAGGAGTAGGCCCCTCAAAAACCGTGTTACGAGAGGTACCATGGAGATAGGCCTACCTTCCACAGGTTTGTGAAAAACTGAAATAGCACTGTGGTGCACCCGTACTGATTTCATTTTGACTCCTAAAGAGGACAAATGCAAAATATATTGCAGAAGCGTAGGTATTGATGCTTCAAAAGGATTTTGATTATTTTGAGTGCACCATAAGGCATATCTACACCATTTGAAAGAGTATGTCTTTCTTGTGGAAAGCTTTCTGGAGAAAAGGAGAATATCCTTTACAGCAGTAGAAAGGGATAGATTCTGATAGATTATGCTCTCAGCATCCAGGCTGACAGGCAGAATGACTGTAGATTGGGATGGAGTGTTCCATTGTCCTGAGATAGAAGGCCCAGCCTGGATCCTAATGGGATTGGAGTAGTTTGAGTCAGCTGAAGTAGAAGAGGAAACCAGGGCTGACGGGGCCAGTGAGGGGCTATGAGAATCATGGAGCTCTTGTCTGCTTGTAGTTTGAGGAGGGTCTTTTGGATCAGGGGAATGGGGGGAAACGTATAAAGGAGTCCCCCAACTCCAGTGGATCATGAAGGCATCGGACACCAGACTGAATTTGGAAGGTATCCTGGAGTAGAACTGTGGAAGTTGAGAGTTCTGTGACGTGGCAAAGAGATCTATCACTGGGGTTCCCCAGATTTGGAAGAGTTTTGCAACTGCTGTCAGATCTAGGGACCATTCGTGGGGTTATAGGGTCTGACTCAGTTTGTCTGCCACGAGATTGGATTCTCTTGGAAGGTAAACTGCATGTGGTGAAGAATGGCAATGTTCCATGATTTGCAGGCTTCCTGGCATAGGGGAAGGGAGCCTGTTCCACCTTGTTTATTTATGTAAAACATTGCGACTTGGTTGTCTGCCCTGGCTATCGGAGAGGTGGTGCTGGAAAACATATAGGGCATTTGTGACTGCTTGAAGTTCGAGAAGATTGATATGCTGTGTGGATTCATGGGTTGTCCACAGCCCCTGTGTAGAGATGGAATCCAGATGTACTCCCCATCCCAACTTGGAGGCATCTGTCGTCGGCATATGTTGAGGTGGGGGCATCCGAAAAGGTGACCCTATGAGAAGATTTGTTGGGGTGCACTACCATAGGAAACTTGGCCAGAGGGTGTGTGATGTGGATGATATCCCTTAGATTCCTTGTGGCCTGGGTCTATTGAGATGAGTGTGTCCACTGTGCCTGTCACATGTGGAGTCGCACATATGGAATTACATGGACTGTAGAAGCCATGTGTCCCATTAGGCGTAGAAAGTCTTGAGCCATGACTGTCTGTTGTTGGTACATGTAGTTGGCTAGGTCTACTAACCTGTTCATGCGGTCCACAGGAAGCAAGGCGCTGGATTGGTTTTTTCCAGTATGGCACCTATGAAGTCCAATCTCTGTACTGGAATGAGATGAGACTTTGGGAAGTTTATCACAAAGCCTAGATGCTGCAAGAGAACAAGAGTGCTTTGTTGGGATGAGCAGAGTTCTCCAGGAAAGTCTGCCTTTATTAGCCAGTCATCTAAGTAAGGGAAGATAAAGACTTTGTTGCATCTGAGATGCGCTGCCACCATGACCATGCACTTTGTAAAGACCCTTGGTGCAATGCTAGACTGAAGGGAAGGACTCTGTACTGGTAATGGATGTCTTGACAGGTGAAACAAAGTTATTGCCTGTGGTCTGGGTGTATCAGGATGTGGGTGTAGGCCTCTGAGGTCTAGGGAACAGAGCCAGTTGTGTTCCTATATATAGGGAAGGAGGGTTCCTAGAAAGATCATCTTGAATTTTTCCTTTATGAGAAATTTGTTTAGTTCCCTGAGGTCAAGAATGGGTCTATGGCCTCCTGACTTTTTTGGAATGAGGAAGTAGGGGGAGTAGAAGCCTTTGAGCAGTTGGTTTGGGGGAACTGCTTCTATGGCTCCTTAGGAAAGGAGAATATTTACCTCCTGCCTTAGCAGGGCATCCAGGGGAGGTTTGGTGGGAAAATCCCCTCTGAAGTGGTGAGGACGTATTTCTTGAAAACTTAGTTCCGAATTATGGAAAGAGTCCATTGTTCTTTTGTGATGGAATGCCACTGTTGTGCAAAATAACAGAGTCTCCCTGGGATGGTAGAGTGTTCCTCTATGTGCAGGAGAAGACTGGCTATGCTCCCTATGTGGGAGTCAAAAACTAGGTGTAGTTGGTGCTTGGGAGGCGAGCTGTGGCTTGGCTAATCTGGGCTTTTTTGCCTGCTTTGGACCCTGTTGTTTCTGCTGGGTCTGAGGCTGGTTGGGAATATGAGGGTTAGAACTTCCTTTTCTTAGGGTAGACAGTTTTTTTTAGGTGCTGTCTTCTTCTTAGAAGGGTCAGCAGTCTTTCTAGAGAGTCTCTTAAGGGTCATGTCATCAGTTTCGAGCTTTCCAGCCTTCTTCCTCCAGTTCTTCCCAAAAGGATTCTCCCCACTGCATGGGATATTGCTCAATTTATCTTGGACTCATTGTTCTAAGTCTGGAGCCAAGCCAGTCTCCTTGCACCTATGGCAATAGAAAAGGCTCTACTGAATGACTCAAAGGCATCAAATGCTGTCCTATTAACAAATTTAGAGACATTCTGGCTGTGTGCTAAAGCAGCTTTTCTTCCAGTAGGAATGCTAGGAATCCACAGTCTTTGTTTAGCTCCTTCAGGAACATCCCCTATATAAAGGATGTCAGAATTTATTCTGCTGGATAGCATGGATGCCTGAAAGCAGTGCCAGGCAAATTAATCGAGATTTCTCGATTCCCTTCCTGGAGGAATCGAGGCATGGTTTTTGACATTTTTTATGTGGCACATTGCCGATTCCACCACCATATAGTGGTGCGGAAGTTGCGGCTTCTGGAAGCCCAGGCATTTGGGAACCCTGTACATCATGTCCAATCTATGACTGTTGGGGGATACAGTTAAAGAGGTCTCCCACATCTGCAGGTTTAAGTTATGAAGGATCCGGTGAACCAGGAGGATTGCAGCCTCTTTCAGGGCTGTGGGATACTGAAGTATCTTGAGTTCCCCCGCTCTCGGTTATGGTTCTGATGCTGCCGAAATGGCTAGGCCAGCCACCATATCTCAGATAAACTCCTGAAAAGACATGTCTTCAGGAAGGAACTTATGCCGAGTACTAATGGATGGTGGTGAGGGTTCCGAGGCGATGTCCTTGGGGGTCATCAGAATTGGAGAATCGGTGATTGGACTTGGATAAATCCGTATCCAATACCGGTGAGTATCGACGATGCTGATGATGGCATGAGCAGTGTCGATGCTCTTCATTGTCTCCAGGGGGTAAGCCCGGTGTCGACCAGGGAATTTCTGTGACAGATGCCGATAACGGTGTTGATACTGACACCTTGGCTCTTGGTGCAGAGTGTTATCGGTGACGAAGGTAAGACTGATGTAGAAGGCTGCACCAGAGTGGATGGAGTCATTGATGTCGATGCTCCCAGCTACAATCCTGGGGCTGTCAGTGTTAAAGGAACCAAAGACGCTAGGAGAGCCACTAGAGTCCTCTCCAAGGATAGCATTGGCTGATCCAGAAAGGGAGCTTGCATCTGGTCCAATGAAAGAATGGGGCTGGGTGCCACCGTACCAGAGTAAGGCATCGGAGGCTCTCTGGAGGCTGAGGTCTTGGGTGCCACCCAATTCCCCATCTTGGCTTTGGAGGACAAATCCTCCCACTGGGGATGCCTGGACCGATGTCCAGAGTCAGAAGAAGTCCTGGATGATTCCCGGTGAGTCGATCAGGATCTCTCTCTCTCTCGATTCCCAAGACTTGCCTGTGGAACCTTTGGACTCTTCCATCAGTTCCTTCAGCTTCTCAAAGGAGTCTTGGGGTTTTACCTTATCTTTTGAAGGTTTGGAAGGAGACCTGTCTTTTTTTAATATTCTTCTCCGAGTGCCTCGATTCTTTGGAGTGCTTGGAACCGTGTGAGACTGTCGATGCTCTGGAGGAAGTAGAGGCCAAAGACATGGTGTCTGAGGGAAAGAGTTCCCCGAAATTTTTGGCGCGGTTCCCTAGGCCCCTCTTCATTATTTGTTTGCAGAGGGAGCATTCTTGGGGAATGTGATCGGGACCAAGGCATTTCAAACACCAATCATGTTTGTCTGTCACCGAAATGGTGCTGGAACACTTGATACGTTTTTTTAAAACCACTGGAGGGTTTTTCCATTTTAAGATGTTGGGCAAGGCCTGGTGGGCATGAGGGCCTGAAGAAAAAAAATCTCTTTCTTTTTTAAAAAAAAAAAGAAAAGTAAGAAAAAATTATAAAGAAAAAGGGGAGATCGCTATCGGGAGGATATCAATGTGGTTAGGTGTAATTGAAAAGTTTTAAAGCTCATTTCTGCGGTGATAGGGTAATGACCTGTTAGCTCCATAGAAAAAGAAGAACTGAGGAGAGGGAGTTGGGAGAGTGGGAAGGCAGTGGCGGAGGCGCAGTGGAGTGCTCCCAAAAAGCTTTCCTATTGGTAGCTGGGGAGTTTCCCGTGCGGGCTCCGTCAGTATCGGATGTCACCCAAATGTGAAAACTACATTCCTGCTTGTTCCTGGAGATCTTATATTGTTTATTGTGTGTTGATTTGTACTGTAATGACCTTGGACAGATGGAAATTGTAAACTGCCATGAAACCTATTTTGTGTATATGGTGTATATCAAAAAACTATAAATAAGTAAGCTTATATTATGTGTTTTATTTCATTATAGTAGTATATAATTGTCTTGTGTTTAGTCATGATACTATTTCTTATTCCCCCTATTTTTTTTCAGTGCTGACTACTGCAATTAAATAGAACCCAAATATTCAGCACCAGTATCCGGATAGCGAGGTCACCGCAAGCAATATCCAGACAGTGACAATATTCAGCAAATATTTAGACCGCATCAGATTTTTTGCTGTCCTAAGTTCTGCAGATAGTTTTCCAAATAGCAGTGCTGAAAATTGCAGCTATCAAGATAATGTCCATCTCTGTCCAATAACATAGTAACATAGTATATGATGGCAGATAAAGACAAGTATGGTCCATCTAGTCTGCCCAGCAAGGTGGCAAGAATAGGTGCCTCTGCAGCTCCATGCAGTTCATTCCTCTCCATGCCTTTGTTTAGGGGTGTACCCACCACTCCATGTAGGTCACCCCTATTTGCTCAGATATAAGAGATAGTTAAGTCTGCTTTGATTTTATCCTGTTGCTATAAAGGGATCCACTGTGTCTTTCTTATGCCACTTTGAATTCTGTCACTGTATTTGCCCCCACCACTTTCATTGGGACGGCTTTCCAAGAATCCACCACCCTTTCAGTGAAAAAGTATTTCCTGACATTGCCTTTCAGTTTACCCCCTTGCAGCTTCATGTTATGCCCTCTTTCAAAGCTTCCCCGTCTTTGAAAGAGGTTTGTTTGTTAATTAATAAAAGGTCTGAATCATATCTCCCCTGTCCCTCTTCTCCTCCAGAGTGTACATATTTAGGTCTTCAAGTCTCTTCTCATAAGTCTTCTGGCACAGGCTCCAAATCATTTTGGTCATCTTTCTCTGAACTACTTCCAGCCTTTTTATATCTTTTGCGAGATATGGTCTCCACAACTGAACACAATATTGCAAGTGAGGTCTCACCAGCGACTTGGATGGTGGCATTAGTACCTCTTCCTTTCTGCTAGTAATTCCTCTCTGTATGCAGCTTGTTCAATGTAATTCAGTTGTTTTATGTAAACTGCTATGATTCTTGATATGGCGGTATAAAAATCACATAAATAAACACAGCATCCTTTTGGCTTTTGCCACCGCCTTGTCACATTGTTTCGCCACCT
Organism: Ichthyophis bannanicus; assembly: GCA_033557465.1. NCBI lineage: Eukaryota > Metazoa > Chordata > Amphibia > Gymnophiona > Ichthyophiidae > Ichthyophis > Ichthyophis bannanicus. The sequence continues at coordinate 144,316,352 of CM066041.1, forward strand.
TGAGATCCTCGGAAACAATAATTCCGAGGTCCTTCTGGTCTGTGCATACCAAGCTCTCGCCCCTTATCGCATACAATTCCCTTGGATTTCTGCTTCCCAAGTGCATGACACTGCACTTCTTCACATTAAATCTTAACTGCCAAACATTAGACCATTCTTCCAGGTTTGTAGATCTTTCCTCATGTTATCCACTCCCTCAGGGGAGTCCACTCGGTTGCAAATTTTCATGTCATCTGCAAAAAGACAGACTTTTCTATTCAGTCCTACAGCAATATCACTCACAAATATACTGAACAGTACCGGTCCCAGGACCGAATCCTGGAGCACACTGCTAATCACCGAGTGAATTCCGTTTACTGTCACCTTCTGTTGTCTATCAGTCAAAAGATTTCTGATCCACTTCACCACCTTGGGACCCATCCCCAAGCTGTTGGGTTTACTACTACTATTAAGCATTTATAAAGCGCTACCAGGCGCACGCAGCGCTGTACAATGAAAACATACAAGAGACAGTCCCTGCTCAAAAGAGCTCACAATCTAAAAAAGACAAAGCAAGAAAAGGAGAAGAATAAGAACAGCACAATCAAGAGCCAAAGGCACAGGCGAAAAGATGACCTTTTAACTTAAGTTTGAAGAGGGACAAAGAAGATGCCTGGAGTAAAGACAAAGAAAGTATATTCCAAGCGTAAGGTGCAGGAAGGTGAAACGAGCGGAATCTTGAGTTGGGAATAGAGGAGAAGGGCATAGCAAGAAGCAATTTATTGGTTTATTGATAAGCCTCTTATGAGGAACAGTATTGAAGGCTTTGCTGAAATCTAGGTAGATCACATCCATTGCATGCCTTTGATCTAGTTCCCTGATCACCCAGTCAACAAACTCAATCAGATTTGTTGGGCAAGATCATCCTTTTGTAAAACCATGTTGCCTCGGATCATGCAACCTGTTGGTTTTGAGGAAGTCCACTATTTCCTCTTTCAGGAGCGCCTCCATTACTTTTCCCGCACCAAGGTAATGCTTACTGGCCTGTAGTTTGTCACTTCTTCCCAACTACCACTTTTGTGAAGAGGTACCACATCAGCCCTTCTCCAATCCTGTGGAATTTCTCCTGTCTCCAAGGATCTATTAAAAACATCTTTTAACAGCCCTACAAGAAACTCATTGAGTTCTTTCAGTATCCTGGGATGTATCCCATCTACTCTATATTTGTCAATCACAGGTGGTCCTTCTCCCAGATTTTCTCTAGTAAAAAAAAGAGCAGAAGTATTTGTTTAGCATTTTCACTTTTTCAATGTCACTTTCCATGAATCTGTTCCCAGCACTTTTGAATCCTACAATTCCCCCTCTGATTTTCCTCTTCTCCCAAATATACCAGAAAAATGTTTTGTCGTGTCACCACACTTCAGATCTTTAGCCATCTTTTCTTCTGCCTTTGATTTTGCTATCCTTATTTCTCTTTTTGTCTCTTTTAGTTTGATCTTGTATTCTTTTCTGTGTTCCTCTGTTTGCAAGCTTCTGAATTTTGTGAAAGTTGTGTTTTTTGCCTTTATTTGTGCAGCCACTTCTTTGGAGAACCAAATAGGCTTCCTTTTCCTCTTGTTTTTATTTACTTTTCTTATGTATGTATCTGCTACACCCTTTTATTGTCTCCTTTAATTTAGCCCATTGCAATTCTACTTCCCTTATCCCCTCCCATCCTGCCAACTCCTCCTTGAGGTACTTGGCCATTTTACTGAAGTCAGTGTTTTTGAAGTCTAGGACTTTGAGTTTGCTGTGATTGGATTCTACCTTGGCTTTTATCTCAAACCACATATATGATGATCGCTGCTGTTCACATGTACACCCACCTGGATATTTGACACGCTATCTCCGTTGATCCATTGATGAGCACTAAATCCAGCATGGAGCTCTCCCTGGTTGGTTCCATCACCATTTGTATAAATAATGCATCTTGGAAGGCATACACAATTTTTTTTACTTTGTTCTAGATTTGCAGAAGGAACGCTCCAATCCACATTGGGTAGATTAAAGTCACCCAATATGATCACTTCCCCCTTCATGGCTATCTTTGCAATGTCAACAATCAATTCACTATCTATTTCTTCGGTTTGAGTTGGAGGCATGTAGACTACACTAGTATGGAAGACCGTGCCATCTCCTCTTTCCAGAGAATGTCTATCTCTGTCCCTGCTCTAACCACTGACCACCACAGCACTATCCAAATAGTGCCGAGGTAGTCTGTGGTTATATTCAGCAACTCTGTCTGCACTTCGTTACTGAATATCACACAGTGCATTATCTGCATAGTGCCACTGGACATCACACTCGGTGGCACTAATCTGGTTTGCACGCAATGCTAAGCAAATAAGAATTGCTGAATATGATTTTGGCTATCCATCTAGAATTTAAGAAGGATGGACTACACATAAATAAACACACCTATCCCACCATCCACTCCAACCCCCACACCCATCCTATTTCCACTCATTCTGTGAACATACCATACCATCTCCCATCCTGTATCCATAAACATTCTAACTGCCCAATTCCTTTACCATAAATATCATACTTATGTGATTGACAAAGGTCCAGTTCATGTCTAAATAGTGAGTTTCCAAAAGATGCTGAGAACTTCCATTTCAATACATTTCATTAAAGTAAACTGCTGTGCAGTGGAGAAAAGTATGAGTGACATTGTCATGTTTATTCTAAAAGCTAGAATTCCATCATTTGCTTTGCTTGCAAGCTGTTCCAATCATCACTTTCAAGCATTTCCATTGCAAATGAAGGTCTGTCACATTGGAAAAAACTTAGTACCTCTCTGAGTAAACATGAAGCTAGCAAGGATCACAAAGTTGCAATCAGAAGATGGCTAGAAATATCAAAATGATTTAAAAAAGCAGGAATCCAGCTGACAGGCTATACCAAAAACAGCTCCAGCAAGCATGGTGTAACTGTGCTAAGGAACATAATCCTCGGTAGCTCAGCATATGTAATGTTCAATTAAAGACTGTTAATAAAGCTGTTGGCAAAGGTCATGGGCCAATGGGGAAGCATTGGGAAATAACAAAGACGTTTGCTGTTCCTATTTAGACTGCATGGCTAAGTCTCTCTGGGATGGGGCTTGGCCATAACGTCAATAACCTGTATATAACTACCTAGGACAGTGGTTCTTTGCCTGTGGAGGTTTGTGAGAGCATTATAGGGGCTCATGCTGCTATAATCCATGCAAGCAGAAGGCAGAGGTTGCTATAAAGAGATACTGGTAGGGACTGGCTAGAGAGAGAGAATGGAGGGAGAAGGAGAGTGTTTTGGGAAGCAAGGGAGGGGACAGCTGGGGACTGAAACAGACAGTGGAGCATGGCTGAAGAGAAAGGAAGATTGGGTGGTGGGGAAAGAAAGAAAAACTGGTGAGAATGGAAGGGGAAGGAAAATAAATAGGACTGGTGGAGACAGGCTTGGTGCTGAGAGGAAAGTGTCCGGGAAGGGTGGTGGGGATGAACAGGGGTTCCCTGAACTTTCTGGGTCCACACAACCAAAAGGGTGGGAACATCTAATCTAGAACATGACATGGTGTCAGATGTTTGAACCTGAGGCATATCTAACAGCCTCAGAAACTCCTGAGGAAAATTAAAAACCATGGGAGAGGAGAAAATATCAAACTGTGGTTGGGAATTGCTAAAAGGCAGGGAACAGAGTTAGACTAAAAGATCAGCTTTCCCAATGGAGAGGGGAATAGTGGAGTTCCCCAGGGAGCCAGTGCTGTTTAACATTTACATAAATGATCTGGAAAAAAGAACAAAGACTGCAAATGACTCAAAATTATATAAAATTATTAAATATGAATGAATTATGAAGAAAAGCAGGAGCATCTTTTCAGATAGAGGGACTAGGTAACTAGATGGCAGATAAAATTAATGGGGTGATTTTATAAGGTATGTAAGCAAGTGGAATGTTTTTTTAATGCATTCAAAGAGGCATTTATAAAATTGCTCAAAGTATGTGTGCCTAAAGAACATCTCTGTGTCTACTTTTGGATGTCCAAAGCATGAATAGGACTTCTAAAATGACCCTCATAGAGGCCAATTCTGAATTGGGGACATCCGAGCCGTCCGGAAGCCAAAAGATGTACAGGGCCAATGTGTACCCGATTCTGCAACCGCAACTGCGGGAGCTGTATGTTCCCCCTGTTGCAGAACCAGGGCACTTAGATGGCCCAGCGTGTCCCCAATTCTGACAAGAGAGATGTGCAGTGCTCTTCCCATCAAGCCCTCCCAATGCTCTGGCTAGTGTGCCGGTGCAGTGGCATCCTGTCGCCATGACACCAGCATGTCCAGTCGGAGCAACCGATGGCCCAGACACAGCATGGCCCCATTTTCCCATCATCCGACCCTTGCCAGGGGCCCTCAAGGCCAGGATCAGGTAGTGAAAATCCTCCTGTGGCAGTACAATGGTGCAGGGGGCATCCAGCCCGCAATCAGCTCAGAGTCTGGCAATCAGCTCAGAGTCTGGCACTTAGACTGGAATAAATGCTGAGCGTCCCAGTCGACTGCAGGGACATACAGAAGCATGATCGGAATCGCCTCTGTACATCTCATTTGCTGGACCCTCCCACGCACCGCCCTGACTCCGCCTCCCACTCCCATCCATTGCTTCCCACACAAATCCTCTGTAAGTGTGGGGAGCGATGGAGCCAGAATAGCATGCCGGGTCTAAACGGGGATTGGACATCCCCCGCTATTCACAGGTCAAAATGACCCCCAGAGTGTCTACCTTTACACAATAAGAGAGGGATTTCAAAATTTGATAAGATTGTAAGCTCCGATGAGCAGGGATTGTCTCTTAATTATACATGTACAGCACTGCATACGTCTTGTAGCGCTATACAAATGATTAGTAGTAGTAGTCAAGTTTCTAAAACAATGTTCAGATATTTTCAGATCTAGCCCATGGTACTCAAACCAGGCAGAAAAAGTTTTTAGTTTTCTGTCCAAAGGATATTCTAATTTCGATTTTGACTTATTAAAATTATTTGAAAAGGAATGAAGAACAAAACTGAGATCATTAATCCTCCGGGCAACCACACCTTTAGTTTTGTTTGCAGTTCTGGTTGCCCCAAGGCAAAGAAGCTTGCATCCTAGAGACAAATGCATGGCTTCATCAATGGTATCATCAAAAGCATTTTAGTTTCCTGGACCATGGGATGATTTCTAAGGGCTACTGAGCATCTGTCCAAGAAGGGTAAAAGTCTTCCTCAGCAGAATGGCTAACCTACTGAAGAGGGCTGTAAATTAAATTCTTTGGGGATGGGTGAAGAAAACCCCCAGATAAGTAAAACATGAAATACTTCAGTAGAAATGGGTAAAAGGGGTAACCATCTAGAAAGCAGTATGCATTAATGCCCATAATAAGGGAAATAAGATTTCAGATGTTGAGGCTTTAATGGAAGAGACTGACTTGGATTTAGTGGCAGCTACAGAGACATGGTTTACCAGAACCCTGACTGAGATGTAATTATACTGGGCTATAATTTATTCAGGGAGGACAAGGAACAAAGAAAGGGAGTAGAGACACTAAATGTAAACAATAATATTAAAGCTATAGAATTACAAGGCTTAAAGGGGAGCAAAGAGGCACTGTGGGTTAAACTAGAAAGAGGGAAAGGGAAATCCATTTGTATTGGAGTGATATACAGATCCTTTCCACAGGGAAAAGAAGTGGATGGAGATTTAATAGAAGACATACACAGTATTGCCATAAAAGGAGAAGTGCTACTGATAGGTGATTTCAATATTCCAGATGTTGATTGACACATCCCAGCTACAATGTCAGCTAGAAGTAAGGAGATCCTGGATTCCCTATAAGGAAAACTATTCCAGCAACTGGTAACAGAACATACATGTGAGAAGGCCATACTGGACCTGGTGCTTACCAATGGGGAGAGTGTTTCTGATGTATAGAGGTGATCATCTCACATCCAGTTAGTGTGGTTCAGTATTAGGACTAGTACTTATAAATTCCACTCAAAATTGAGGCAATACCTCCGGGAGTCATTACCAGGATGGGAATAGCTGAGGAATGTAGAAAAACAGTGGGCAAAATAGAAAGGGGATATTTTAAGAGCAAAAGACCTTTTTGCTAGAAAAATAAATAAATGTAAAAGGAAAAGGAGTCCATTAGGGTTCTCAAAAGAAGTAGCTGCAAAAGTGAAGAAAAAGAGCGTGGCCTTGATAAAATACAAGAGATCACAGAAAGAGGAAGGCAAGCATCAATACTTTGAAAAGCTAAGACAAGATAGGAAAGTGGTCAGGAAAACACAGATACAAATGGGAGAAAAAATAGCAAATGCAGTAACATGGAGGTGGGGACAACACATTTCAGATGTGTTAGTGAGAGGAGGAAGTACAAAAGTGGTATTGTCGGATTCAAGGGTAAAGGGGCGAAGATGTAGAAGTTGATGAGGATAAAGTGGAATTGCTTAATAAAATTTTTGTTTGGTGTTCACAAATAAAGAGCCAGGAACATAAGAACATAAGATATGTCATACTGGGTCAGAACAACGTCCATCAAGCCCAGTATTCTGTTTTGAACAGTGGCCAATCTAGGTCACAAGTACCTAGCAGTTTCCCCAAAAGACACAGGTTCTACAATGCTTGTATCGGAGCAAGCAGTGGATATCCTGGGTCCCCTTTAATAATGGTTTATGGACCTTTCCTCTAGGAACTTATCCAAAACTTTTTTAAACCTGGCTACACTAACAGCTTTTACTACATTCTCTGGTAACGGCCAGAGTTTGATTACACATTGAGTGAAAAATATTTTCTCTTGTTAGTCTTAATTAGGTTAGCCTGTAGCTTCATTGCATGTCCTCTAGTCCTATAAATTAATGAATCCATTCCATTCATTAATTTATAGATCTCTATCATATCTCCCCTCAGCTGTCTCTTTTCCAGGTTGAAGAGCCCTAGCCGTTTTAACATCTCGGGTACACTCCACAACCTTTTCAACAACACATCAATTGAATGCTCACCAGTCCCATGGTCTGACCACCACCTCATAAAATTTATCTTAACTTACACTGACGCTATCTATAGCACTAGACCTCAACATCATCTAACCACTAGATTCAAGAAATTCAATGAGGAAGAATTTCTCGACCAAATAATACCCCAACTTTCCCTTACACCAACTGACCTTGATGAAGTGGTAGAAAACTGGCACAAAATAATCACTAAAGCTTCAACACACGTAAAAAACACCAAATCAATAATCAATAATAATTACAGATCCAAAAGTAGAGATGTCCCATGGTTCAACAACACTCTAAAATTAATGAAAAGAGAGCTGCGGAAAATTGAACAGAAATGGCGGAGAACAAAATCTACCTCAACCTATGATAACTACACTAACCACCTTAAAAAATACAAAGAGGCTACTGAAACTGCAAAGAAAAATTACCACTCTGTCATTCTAACGCTATAAACAGACCAAGAGAACTATTTACCATTGTACAAAACTTAACAAAACATATAATTCAAGTGAAACTGTCACTGATATATCACCACAGACATTAGCCCATTTCTACATGAACAAAACAAAACAAGCGCCCTTACCAATGCCAACTAGAAAAACACTCTATGATCAAGCAAACATTTGGTCAGACTTCCATCAAATATCCAAAGACACTCTCAAGAATATGATCTTAAACCTTAATACAACAATCTCCTATTTAGACCCATGCCCAGTAAACTGGATAAAGAAAACCCTACCAATCCTTTCCTCTTTCATACTACCTATAATTAACCTATCCTTACAACAAGGGTATCTACCCCCAACCCTTAAACATGCACAAATACGCCCTATACTCAAAAATGGTATCCTAGATAAAACATCACCAAATTCTTATAGACCCATATCGAGCATATCCTTCTTGGCCAAACTAATTGAAAAAGTAATTCAAATCCAAACTCAAGATTACATCGATACCTCCGCCCCTCTTGATGAACAGCAATATGGATTCCGCCCCTATCACGGTGTAGAAATGCTACTTACAGTACTTGTTGACACAATCACTAGAGGAATTGATGACCCTAAACAAGCGTTTATTCTACTGTTTCTAGACATCTCTGCTGCATTTGACAGTGTAAGTCACACATTAATGCTAAATAGACTCAGACAAATAGGAATAAACTCAATAGTTCATAAATGGTTTACATCATACTTAAGCAACAGAACTCAAACTGTAAGAATAAACACACAAACATCTGATACATACAAACAAGAAATTGGCCTTCCACAAGGATCAGCCCTATCCGCACTTCTTTTCAATATTTATCTCCAACATAATAAGGGCGCGGGCAGGGTCCCGGCGCCCACGCGTAACCGGGTGCCCGGCCCGGCGTGGGGACCCTGCTCGCGTTTGGGGAAGGAGGAGGGCTGAAGTCGCTGCAGCGTAAAGACGCTGTGCGCATCTTTTGAATTGATTGGCTCCACTCTAGGTGGGGAGCGAGCGGAGCCAATCAGAGGGAGGCGATGACATGTGCTCTGGCGTGCGCGGTCTGGGCTGGAGCACATGCCGCGAGTCGGGGGAGCAAGCAGCAGCTGTATTTGGTAGCGGCGGTGGAGTTTAAAAAACTTTTAAGCGGTGTCGGGATCCCGGAGCGGCGGTGTGCAGCGGCGGCAGATTGCACAGGGAGCCCGTGGACAGGAGAGACCTCCGGTTCAGGGAGCAGGCGAGTTGGGTGAAACGATTGATAAGTTAGTAGAAGGGAAAGCAGGTGGGGCTGTGGTGAGTTAGGTGATTTTCAAAAAAAAAGAGAGAAAACCAGTACAGGAAGCATATATTGAAGTGTGTGCTAAGAAGGGGGGGGGCTGAAGGGCAGGTAATGGCCGGTAAGCAGGCTAACAAAGGCCGGGGAGTGGGCAGGGCCGCTGTAGGCAGGCAGTTAGGAAGGCAGAGGGGGCGGGGGTCGGTCAGGGGGAGGAGGTCTGGGCCGCGGAATGGAGCGGAGAATGGTGCTGCAAGGAGGGGGGTGGGGAGTGCGTGGCGTGCGCGGCGTGCGGGGATCGGACGTGGAGGCCCCGCAGTTCCTGGGAGGAGTGCACGTGGGGGGGGGGCAATGTGCAGGTTAGGGGCGCTGGGGCCCAGAGGCTATTGGCTGGCCCCGCGGTGGAGGTGGCGGTGTCCCCTGCATGTGTAGATGGCCAAAGGGGAGGCAAGACAGGGGTGGCAGAAGAGGCGGTTGGGTTGAATGGATCGGAGCTAGGGCAGGGGTGGGGGATAAACCCGTGGTGCCAATGGGGGGAGGGGGCCAGGCCAGGGTTTGGGGCTGTGGGGGGGGGGAGGGTAGAGGCTGGGGATTCCCCGGCGGGAGTACGGCCTCTTCAAGGGGATATGGGCTGCCGGGGCATCGGGCAGCTTGGGAGCATTGGTTGGGTGGGGGGCAAGGCTCTTTGAGGTCTGAGTGGGCGGGAGCCTGGCAACCGACTTGGGCTCCAGGTTTCCCTTCCTTAGGTTTCCCGTTTTTGTCTCCACAGGTTCCCTGTCTGCCTGCTCCTGGAGGTGCGCCGTCTGCAGGGGAGTCAGCTGGTGTGAGGACCACGGATTGGAGAACCACCGCTGCTGGGGTAACATCGATGGACTGCGACCGGGCGCAAGGTGCTGAGGCTCAGCAGCTAGCGGAGGGTACTCGAGTTGGAGTAACGCTCTCGTCGGACGGGAGAGTGGATGAAGACAGGACGGGTGAGTTACTGCCGGCTGCGGGGGGCGGGTTTGATGGGCGTGGGTCGCGGGCGGAACGGTCGGGGAAGGCGCGCAGAAAAAGGAAGCATGCGTGTCGACATCAGCATAGTTCCCCGTCGTCCTCCTCATCGTCTTCAGAATCGTCGGAGTCATCGGGGGGTGAGGGCGAGGTCGAGGTGCGGGGGGTCGCGTCAGGGCGCGGGTCTGTCGGTAGTCAAGTAGGTGCTGGCTCTTCTTCTTTGGCGGCCTTATCGGAATTATGGGAAGGGGTCCCTAAGATGTTGAGGCGGAAGATTCGAAAGAGGAAGTATATTGACATTTTTCGTTTGCTAGAAGGGAGGAAGCGTTTGGGTGATAGTAAGAAAAAGCGTAAGGAGGATGAGAAGGCTGGTCGGCTTCGGAAGGTTTCACGGAATGTGGTCAATTGGGTAAGATCGTTTTTGCGGTTGGCGAGCGTGTGGGATCAGCATTTTTCTGAGCAATATGGGATGTTGTTGTCCTACGCGGATTTGATTTTGGAAGCGTCACAGGTACACGAAGGGTGTTCGTGGCTTAATTATGATGAAAGGTTTAGAGATAAAATGGAGGAGAACAAATTTTTGACTTGGGGTACACAGGACATTAACCTTTGGTTAACCCAGATGTCGGTCAAGGGTGGGGCAGGAGGGGGGTGGGGGAAAGGTGGGGACAGGGGTTGCGGCAGGGACAGGTCATTCCTTTTGCGGTGGAGTCTCCCCAGTGCAGACAAGATCGGTCCCCAGTGGGGGTGGTGGCGGGTGCTGGAGGTTTAATAGATCCATGTGTCCCTATCCGGACTGTAAATTCCGTCACGTGTGCTCGGTCTGTGGTGGTCCCCACTCGGCAGCAAAATGTGTTAAGAAGGGGTCCGTTGCTCCGCCGGTGCCAGGGCCCAAGTAAGCGGGTGCTATGGGAGTTGGCCCCTTCTCCTATTCGGGTACCGTTGTTGTGTGGGTGGCTTCGCCGTTATCCAAGAAAAAGGGATAGATTAATTTTGCAGTTGGGATTTCAGTTTGGTTTTGTTGTTCCGGTTCATGGCGTTGTGGCTGGTTCGACAGCACGGAATTCCCCAAGTGTGCGGCGCTGGGCGTTGATGGCTCGGGAGAAGTTAGCGGTGGAGTTACGGTTGGGCAGAATAGCGGGTCCTTTTCGGCATCCTCCTTTTCAGAATTTTGTGGTGTCTCCGTTAGGAATTATTCCTAAGAGGAGCCGGGGAAGTTTCGGCTGATCCACAATTTGTCTTGTTCTGTGGGAGCATCCGTGAATGATTGTATCCCACGTGAGTTGTGTACGGTTCATTACGCCTCTTTCGACAGGGCGGTGGAATTGGTTAGGAAAGCTGGGCAGGGTTCTTTGATGGCGAAAGTGGATATCGAATCGGCATTTCGCTTGTTGCCAGTGCATCCATCTGCCTTCAGGTTGTTGGGTTTCCAATTCGAAGGGGAGTTTTATTTTGATAAATGTATGCCAATGGGGTGTGCGGTATCTTGCTCCTACTTTGAGAAATTTAGCACTTTCTTGCACTGGATGGTGGTGCAGAGAGTAGGGAGCTCGGAGGTAGTGTATTATCTTGATGATTTCCTATTTGTCGGCGCAGCCGGGTTGGTGCATTGTAGCGCTCTTTTGGAAGGTTTTGTTGGTCTAGCTAGTGAGTTAGCGGTGCCCTTAGCTGAGAGTAAGACGGTGGGCTCGATGACAAATCTCACCTTTTTGGGAGTTGAGTTGGATACGCAGAGCTTGGTGGCGAGGTTGCCGTCTGAAAAGGTGGAGAAATTGAGGGTGCTGGTGGCTAATGCCTTGGCCTCTACCAAGTTGACCTTGAGGGAGATGCAGGCGCTAATTGGATCGCTGAATTTTGCTTGTAAGGTGATTCCAATGGGGTGGGTGTTCATTCGGTGGTTGGCGGCATCGACGGCAGGGGTGCGCATGCTTCATCACCGCATACGAGTGTCTAAAGTGCTGCGGGAGGATTTGGGGATTTGGGACGTCTTTTTGCGGGACTTCAACGGCACTTCTGTATTGCGTGAGCCTGAGATCTCCAGTGCGGATTTGCAGCTCTACACAGATGCGGCTCGAGGTGTCGGTCTGGGAATATACTTCAGCGGGGCATGGTGTGCCGACAAATGGCCGCAGGCATGGCGGGATGAGGGGTTGTTAAGTAATATCACCTTTTTAGAGCTCTTTCCCATATTGGTTGCGCTGGAGCTATGGCCGGACAAATTGGCCAACCGTAAGGTGGTTTGGTGGTGCGATAACGAGACGGTAGTGGCGGTTGTTAATCGTTACTCTACACGTTGTAGTAAGGTAGCGTCTTTAATGCGTCGAGTCATACTAGCATGCTTGCAGATGAATGTTGATTTAAAGGCGCGACATATACCGGGGGTTACTAATGAAATCACTGATGCTCTTTCCCGTTTGCAGTGGGAGCGATTTCCGCAGTTGGCACCGGAGGCGGACAAGGACGGGCTCCAGATCCCTTGGAGCTTGTGGAGCTGTGGCCTGCTGAGATGAGGAACCTATTACAGAATTCGGTAGCGGAGCGCACGTGGGTGGCTTACCGGCGTGGGTGTGAGCAAGTGCTGGAATATTTGTACAGTAATGGATGGGCGGGGGGGAGGTGCCTGAGTATCTGTTGGGGGAGTATGTCGGGTGGGCGAAAGGACGAGGAGTGACAAGATCGGCCATGCGGAGTCATCTGGCGGGGTTCGACTTTTTTGCCAGGGCAGTGGGTTGGGGAGTCTCGGGACGTATGCGCCTGGCGCGGCGGTTACTGCAGGGGTGGGAGCATTCGCAGCCGTGACCGTGGGACCAGTGTATGCCGATTACACACGATTTGCTAACACGGCTGTGCCACGGGCTGCCGGGAGTGGCATCGTCGCCATATGAGGGTGTTCTCTTTCGTGCGGTCTTCTGTTTGGCGTTCTTTGGGGCCTTTAGGGTCGGCGAATTGGCAGTCGATTCGGTGAAAGCTGGTTTGGGTAATTGTTTGCGCCTCCAGCATGTGTCGAGTGACCAGAGGCTCGTACGCGTGTTGCTGGCGAAATCCAAAACGGACCAGAAAGGGAAAGGATTGTGGGTGGTGCTCAAAGGGATTGGGGGGATTACCTGCCCAGTGGCCGCCATGGGGGATTACTTGGGTGTGCGCCCTAAGGGCGAAGAGGAGCTTTTTGTGCACGCGGATACCCATGCGGTGACACGATTTCAGGTGACTGCAGTGTTGCGTTTCGTATTGCGCAAGATCGGGGAAGATCCGCGGTGGTTTTCCGCTCACTCTTTTCGCATCGGGGCGGCAACCAGTGCGGCTGCGGTGGGTTTGTCAGGGGAGCAGATCCAGAGTATTGGAAGATGGCGGTCGAAAGCTTTTAGGGGATATGTTAGACTGTGAAACGCATGACTAGGGTTGGGGGGGATGTTAATGATGTTAATTTCTGTTGCAGATGGGGGGCTGATGGCGAGGAGCTGCTGGATGCTGGGGCACTCCTTCGTGTTTTAGGCTGGGCAGAGAGCGGCGGTGCGGCCTGTCGGGCAGAATCTTGGACTGGATCAGGCAGTGGTGACTGTTTCATGGCTGGGCGAGCAGGGGCTGCGGTGGCCTCAGCTGATGCCTTTGCTTCATCATCATCAGCGTGTCAGGAACCAGACAGCGATTGTTCTCGTGCATTTGGGGGGCAATGATCTGGCTGCGTGGTCCTGCAAGCAGCTGATCAGAGCCGCCAAGAGGGACTTTGCTGCACTGCTGCGTTTGTTGGTGTTGTGTTAATATGGTCCGATATTATTCCGAAGCCGGCGTCCTAGGGGCAGAGGAGATGGTCCCGGGGACTGACTAAGATAAATAGGCAGATTGGGAGGTGGGTATGTGAGTAGGGGAGGTATCATGTGCAGCATGCCTGGGTCGAGGTAGCTTGTGCTGGGTTGTATAGGTCGGATGGTGTGCACCTATCTCCGGTTGGGATGGATTTGCTCCTGAACGACTGGCAGGTGGTGTTGGAGAGGGTGGTTCAGGGTGAGGCACACTGGTCGCAGCTTCCTGTCAGGCTGGGGGGACAGCACAGGTAAGGTTTTGGAGCCTGTGCCGGTGGCGGGATCCCGGAGGTTTCTGGGGTCCGGAGCCTTAGGCGACTTGGGACGGGGGCAGGGTGCCTCAACCCGGACTACCCCTGGAAGACTTTTGCTAGTAATATGGCAAAGTCGGATAGGGGTGGTAGGAACGTTGCTGGTGGTGTGACCATGGCTGGAGCAGAGGCGAAGTCGCCTTGCTAATTGCATGGCTGGTGATGCATCGCTCCGCTGGGGGTTTGTTTGAGCATTGTTACTGTTAATGTTCAGTATATTGTATGGAAATAAAGCTGCGACCAGTTTTTACCACAAAAGGTTGTACGTGCAATTTGTGGGGAAGGGTGAAAGAGGAGTTGAATGGGCGGTGGAGGTTAAGTGCAAAAGGGGAAGCGCCGGGTCCAGCTACCCGGTTAATAATAAGGGTGCAGGCAGGGTCCTGGCGCCCGCGCGTAACCGGGTGCCCAGCCCAGCGCGGGGACCCTGCTCGCGTTTGCAGAAGGAGGAGGGCTGAAGTCATGGCAGCGTAAAGACGCTGTGCGCATCTTTTGAATTGATTGGCTCCACTCTAGGTGGGGAGCACGCGGAGCCAGAGGGAGGTGATGACATGTGCTCCGGCGTGCGCGGTCTGGGCTGGAGCACATGCAGCGAGTCGGGGGAGCAAGCAGCCCACCCGCCCACCCATCTTTACTGTAAGGTGGGGGGCATGTTATGGGGGTGTCGCAGCTGGGGGGGGGGGAGAAGTGAAGCGGGATCCCGGAGGTTTCCGGGGTCCAGAGCCTTAGGCGACTTGGGACGGGGGCGGGGTGCCCTCGACCCGGACTACCCCTGGAAGACTTTTGCTAGTAATATGGCGAAGTCGGATAGGGGTGGTAGGAACGTTGCCAGTGGTGTGACCATGGCTGGAGCGGAGGCGAGGTCGCCTTGCTAATTGCATGGCTGGTGAAGCATCGCTCCGCTGGGGGTTTGTTTGAGCATTGTTACTGTTAATGTTCAGTATATTGTTTGGAAATAAAGCTGCGACCAGTTTTTACCACAAAAGGTTGTACGTGCAATTTGTGGGGAAGGGTGAAAGAGGAGTTGAATGGGTGGTGGAGGTTAAGTGCAAAAGGGGAAGCGCCGGGTCCGGCTACTGTCTGTAACATCTTTAAACGGTATAACGTTCACTATCATATCTATGCAGACGATATTATGTTATACATCCCATTCAAAATCCCCAACCCACCCATGCAATTAATAACTGATTGCTTCAATGAATTCACAACATGGCTAAATGAACACAACTTACACATCAATTATGCAAAAACAGACATCCTATTTGTAACAAAAAATCATGCCTACACACCGCCTTCATCAATTACTCTTCAGAATCACGAAATCAAAACAAAAAATGAGGTAAAGTATTTAGGAGTTATTCTAGATAAGAATCTCAGTATGGATTCTCACATCAGAAATACATCTAAAAAATTCCATTTCAAGCTCAAGATACTTAAGCAACTAAGACCTCTGGTACATTTACACGACTTTAAGAGCATAATACAAGCAATCATCACTCCTCACTTTGACTTTGCAAACATAGTTCTCCAAGGCATAACAAAACAGAACCTTAAAAAACTTCAGCTAGCACAAAATGTAGCTGCCAGAACCATCATGAAAGTTCGCACATTCAAACATATAACGCCCATACTTGCTAACCTACACTGGCTACCAATCTACTGCAGGATTAATTACAAAATCCTAATAACCACATACAAAAGCATTAAACAATTTGGCACCACTGAAATTGAGCAAGCTCATTAATAAAGAATCAACAAAAACATCCCAAAGGCGAGGTAATACAAACAAAATCTCGATTCCAAAAGACTTTACAAAAGCCAAAAAGTCAACTAACAACAAAGCATTTTCTCATTCGGCCCCTACCCTCTGGAATGCACTACCCGAAGAAATCCGAACACTAACGGATATCAAGGAATTTCATAAGAAACTTAAAACACATCTATTCATTTTACACTATGGTGCACAGGAACACTCTATTACCTTTACTGACAAAGGAGAACAGAAGAAAATTTATCCGTCAGTCTATAAAAGACCTAAATTATTACCATCAACTAAATGAAACACTTATTCAAGATTACAATATGTAACAATAACTCAAACACAGGATGACCATACTGCCTTGTAATGTAAATAGTATAAACACAATGTTCTGATGTCATGTACATAGTCCTTAAGTTCTTATGCAATAGTTGTTACCCCCTAGCAGTTAGACCATTGTCAATAGTTAATAGTCCCAGTTTACTGTATTAACACCTTTACCCAATATATAAAGTTTGATTAAGTTTCATGTAAGAACAGGTTTTTATTCACTGATTCTTAATATTGTTCTATGTAAACCGCACCTGATCTTTCGGAACCTCTTATTTGCTTTTGGCGCCAAAACCATTTTCTCTAAATAGTCACCATGTTAAGCAAGTGTGATCCTTTGAGATTTGCTGCCGATAAGACTGCATGACATTAGCATTTACAATTAAGGTATGGCAAAGGCGTGTTTAAACCATTTAGCATTTATATTTGTTGTTACATTCTTTCCCCGCCCCCTTTCTTTCTATTTGTTGAAGAATCCCTAGATAAGCAATATGTGCTCCCTTATCGCTATTCATAGTAACATAGTATATGACGGCAGATAATGACCAGTATGGTCCATCTAGTCTAGCCAATAAGGCGGCAAGAGTAGGCAGGGGCAGCCCAAGGGGGGTGCGGGGCCATGTGCGGAGACTCAGTGCGGGGCCTCATTTGCATAAATATTTGCATAATGTTACCATACACTAACGTTTAGTAAACATGCCTCTTAATGAGTGTATGGATAAAGAAAGACTAAAGGATTTCTACATTACTATAATCCAGTGCCAACCACCAGGCACATTAGGAACTACTACAAACACTGCCCATTTAGAACCCATAGCAAACCCACCATATCGTAACAGCACTATCAGGACTCACAAAGCACCAGACCCTACCTATCAAAAGGCAACACTGCAAATATTAAACCAATACATTTCAGAGAATAACAATACAAGACCTACTGGGGAAAGAGAACAAGTGGCAGAACATAGACCATCACCAAACAAGGAATCACAATTTAGAAAGAGGAAGATAATAATTAAACTGGGAACCCCAAAAGTCAAACTTGGAATGTACAACACTGTACAAATATTTATTTATTTTTTATTTTTATTTATTTATTTATTTTTTTATTTATTTATTTTACATTTCTTATATACCACACTATTTGACATCAGCGCGGTTTACATCGAACACAAAAATTCAGCACAAAAACAAGTGTCTGAATTACATTAAACAGGGTCAATAAACTTGGCTAACAAGGTAATTATGAATCACAGGAAGGTAAGCTTGGATTGCAAAGTAAACTATTTACATCTTTAAATTATAGGACAATGGAACGTAATTAATGGTAAGTGGATCCTTATAATTAATGATCAGTGGACCTTACTATGTGGGGAATTCTAACTCACTAGGTGATTCGGGGTTCCTGTAACTAACGGAGAGGGGACGTGCCTCTGCACTTACAGAGAAGTATTTGAGGAATAAGTAATGCTTGAGGGCTTTTCTAAATTGAAGTAGGCTGAATAAAACTATAAATTAATTTCCTCTTATACTAAACAAAGCGAAGACATTAAGGATGCACATTTCCCAGAGCTGACATATTCCAGTTAATAAATTCAAAATAAAGAGATATTTTTCTACCTTTTGTGCATTTTTTTTCAGTTGCAATTGCTCCAGTCAATTTCTTTTGGTTTCTTCACGTCTTCTGCTAACTCTCCATCGTCTGCAGTCCATTTGTCCTTTCTTCTCTCTTCTAGTTTTTTTTCCATTCTCTCTCTACATCTGCTTTAACATACTAATCTTTCTCCTTTTGCTCTTTCCTCATTCCTATTTCATCCACTCAAATTTTACCCCTCCATCCTCAATCCCCACTTACTCTCCCAATACCTGGCCAATTGTAGATTTTTCCCCTCTCCATTTCACTCTCCCAGCCCCATCCCATTCTAATCCTCCCCCAACATCATCTCCCTTCTAGTTTCAGCCCCACCCAGCATCCGCTCCCTTCTAGTCCCCGCTTCAGCCCATTTCCAGTCCTAGCACACGATCAGCCCATTTCCAGTCCTAGCTCCCCCATCCATTTCTAGTCCTATCTGAGTCCATTTATCAACTCATTTCCAATCCCATCCCCCCCATCAGCCCATTTCTAGTCCTTTCCTAGCCCTACCATCAGCCCATGTCAGATTCTAGCTCCCCTCCACTCAGCCCATTTCCATTCCAACCCCCTGTCCCCATCAGCTTTTTGCAGTTCAAGCCTCCCCTTCCACTCAGCTCATTTCCAGTCCTAGCAACCCCCCCAACCCATTACCAGTCCTAGCCCCCCATAGCCCATTACCAGTCCTAAGCCCCCCATCAGCCCACTTCCAGTCCTAACCCCATCAGCCCACTTCCAGTCTTAACCCCCCCCACCCTCCATAGCCCCCAGGCATTTCCTGTTTCCCATCAGCCCCAGCGGGCTTAACAGAGCTGCGAAAGGGAAACTCTCCCTTCGCGGCTCTGAAAGCTGGCGCGAAAAGGGACTGATGCAGGGAGGGAAGGCTTTGCCGGGAAGTGAGGGGGGGGGGCACAAGGGACACTCAATTCTGCTGTTGCCACGGCAGCAGTGGCAGCAGTCAGCTTTTTCTTTTAAAAATTTACTTTCAATGCAGAATGATTTTTGTGCGTGGCCCCCTGAAATGCGAGGCCCTGTGCAAAAAACATTCTCGCTCAATGGACGGGCCGGACCTGAGAGTAGGTGCACTTGCAGCTTCGTAAAGGTCACCTCTCCCTATGTCTTTGTTTAAGGGTGTACCCACCGCTCCGTGTAGGTCACCCCTATTTGTTCAGATATAAGAGATAGTTATGTCTATTTTGATTTTATCCTGTTGCTATAAAGAGAACCACTATGTCTGTCCTATGGCATTTTGAATTCTGTCACTGTATTTGCCTCCACCAGTCCCATCAGGAGGGCATTCCAAGCATCCACTACACTTTCAGTGAAAAAGTATTTCCTGACATTGCCTTTCAGTTTACCCCCTTGCAGCTTCATGTTATGCTCTCTAGTTTTACAGCTTCCCCATCTTTGGAAGATGTTTGTTTGTTCATTAATACTCTAAGAATTTAAAGGTCTGAATCATATCTCCCCTTTCCCTCCTCTCCTCCAGAGTATACATATATTTAGGTCTTTAAATCTGTTCTCATAAATCTTCTGATGTAGGCTCCAAATCATTTTGGTCGCCTTCCTCTGAACTGCTTCCAGTCTTTTTATATCCTTTGCGAGAAATGGACTCCAAAACTGAACACAATATTCCAAGTGAGGCCTCACCAGTGACTTGTACAGTGACATTAATACCTCTTCCTTTCTGCTGGTAATTCCTCTCTGTATGCAACCCAGCATACTTTTGACTTTTACCACTGCCTTGTCTCACTGTTTCACCACCTTGAGATCCTCAAACAATCACTCCGAGGTCCTTCTCCTGGTCCGGGCACACCAATCTCTTGCTCACTATCGCATACAGTTCCCTTGGACTTCTGCTTCCCAAGTGCATGACACTGCACTTCTTCACATTAAATC
Organism: Ichthyophis bannanicus; assembly: GCA_033557465.1. Lineage (NCBI taxonomy): Eukaryota > Metazoa > Chordata > Amphibia > Gymnophiona > Ichthyophiidae > Ichthyophis > Ichthyophis bannanicus. The sequence continues at coordinate 144,335,836 of CM066041.1, forward strand.
TTAACTGCTAAGCATTAGACCATTCTTCAGCTTTTTTGTAGATCTTTCCTCATGTTCTCGACTGTGTTGCAAATTTTGGTGTCATCTGCAAAGAGACAGACTTTTCCATTCAGCCTTTCAGCAATATCATTCACGAACATATTGAACAGTACCGGTCCCAGGACCGAACCCTGGGGCACACTGCTAATCACCTTCCTTTCATCCGAGTGAGTTCCGTTTACCATCACCTTCTGTCGTCTGTCAGTCAACCAATTTCTGATCCAGTTCACAACCTTGGGACCCATCCCCAAGCTGTTGAGTTTGCTGATAAGCCTCCTATGAAGAACAGTATCAAAGGCTTTGGTGAAATATAGGTAGATCACATCCATCGCATGCCCTTCATCTAGTTCTCTGATCAGCCAGTCAAAGAACTCAATCAAATTTCTTTGGCAAGATTGTCCTTTGATAAAACTTTGGAGTGGAGGAGTAGTCTAGTGGTTGGGGCAAGGTACTTCAGGCCGGAAGGTCAGGGGTTCAAATCCCACTAGAGGACAGCAACCTTGGGCCGGAAGGACTGGGGTTTCTAGTCCCACAGGTGCTCCTTCTGGTCTTGGGCAAGCCACTTAACCCTCCATAGCCCATGTTCCCTGTAAAATAGTTATCGCCAAGTTATAATGCCCTGTTCAATGTAATTTCAGTTTGTTCAATGTAAACCGCACTGATGCAAAATAGCGCGGTATATAAGAGAATGTAAATAAATAAATAAAACCATGTTGCCTTGGATCATGCAACCTGTTGGTTTTGAGGAATTCCACAATTCGCTCTTTCAGGAGTGCCTCCATTACTTTTCCCGCCACAGAGGTAAGGCTTACTGGCCTGTAGTTTGTCACTTCTTCCCAACTACCACTTTTGTGGAGAGGTACCACATCAGCCCTCCTCCAGTCCTGTGGAACTTCTCCTGTCTCCAAGGATCTATTAAAAACATCCTTTAAAGGCCCTGCAAGAACCTCTCTGAGCTCTTTCAGTATCCTGGGATGTATTACACCTGGTCCCTTAGCCTTGTCCACTTTCAGTTTTGCAAGCTGTTCTAACATATCATCTTTTGTGAATGGTGTGGTATTCTACTCATTCCCATTTGTATATTTGTCAATCACAGGTGGTCCTTCTCTAAGATTTTTTCTAATAAATAAAAAAGAGCAGAAATATTTGTTTAGCATTTTTGCTTTTTCAAAGTCAGTTTCCATGAATCAGTTTCCAGCACTTTTGAGTCCTGCAATTCCTCCTCTCCCGAATATACCTGAAAAAAGTTTATTTGCCACACTTCACATCTTTAGCTATCTTTTCTTCTGCCTTTGATTTTGCTATCCTTATTTCTCTTTTTGTCTCTTTTAATTTGATCTTGTATTCTTTTCTGTGTTCCTCTGTTTGCAAGCTTCTGAATTTTGCGAAAGTTGAGGTTTTTTTGCCTTTATTTGTGCAGCTACTTCTTTGGAGAACCAAATAGGTTTCCTTTTCCTCTTGTTCTTATTTACTTTCCTTATGTATCTGTTGCACCTTTTATTGCTTCCTTTAGTTTAGCCCATTGCAACTCTCCCTCCCACCCTGCCAACTCCTCCTTCAGGTACTTGGCCATTTTACTGAAGTCAGTGTTTTTGAAGTCTAGGACTTTGAGCTTGCTGTGATTGGATTCTATGTTGGCTTTTATCTCAAACCACACCATATGATGATCGCTGCTGCTCACATGGGCACCCACTTGGATATTTGACACGCTATCTCCATTGGTGGGCACTAAAAACAGCACGTAGCTCTCCCTGGTTGGTTCTATCACCATTTGTTTAAGTAACACTTCTTGGAAGGCATCCACAATTTTTTTACTTCATTCTAGATTTGCAGAAGGAACATTGGGTAGATTAAAGTCACCCAATATGATAACTTCCCCTTTCATGGCTATCTTTGCAATATCAACAATCAATTCGCTATCCATTTCTTCGGTTTGAGTTGGAGGCGTGTAGACCACACTAGTATGGATGACCGTGCCGTCTCCTCTTTCCAGAGAAAGTCTCTCTCTGTCCCTGCTCTACCCGCTGACCACCACAACACTATCCAAATAGTGCCAAGGCAGTCTGTGATGATATTCAGCAGATTTGGAGAAGGAACACTATTCAAGCATTACAATAAATGTTATGTTAAATTAGAAATATTTTTATCTGAGCCACACTCTCGTTTTAATACTATGCAAAATCATATATACATAGATATATAATAATGCCCTCCTTCGGTTGACAGCTTTTGATGTTCTGGGTGTAAAACACCTTAGCTCTAGTGATTTTCTGTTAAAACCATCAGGTTATGGTTTGATAACCCTAGTCCATGATGTATATAAGGGCGCTCACTCTATTCCATAGTGTCCAACCTTTTTTAAACAATTTAGCAAGTAGTTTCAAAATCTATGACATTATTGTAACATTATATTCAAATATTTCCTTTTGGCAACAGTGTATCTTTGAGCACTTGGTTAATACAAGATGACAGATTTCAGAGCTGCAGTATTTGGTAATCTGCTGTGCCTCATATTTGTTTTTGTACTCTCCCACATGATTTCTTTCTCTCCCTCCCATGCCATAACCAACTTAATCTGCTCTACCTTTCATCCCATTTTGAAGCGTGTTGTTATTCCTTTGATCTGAGTTCACGATTTATACATGTCCATGATAGCAACTACAACTGAAATCAAATTATAAGTTTTACATTACAATGTTCCTAATATAGAGCTAAACATTCCTGTGGGATCAGAATCGAGCATAGACGGCCAGCCCATGCCGTCCCCCGATTCCATGCTGCTGGATGTCCACGAGTTTCCCCGCACAGGCCTGCCCCAGGTCCTGCCATGTCTATTAAGGAGCTGCGATCTCCGGCTGCAACCACAGAGTTCATTCCCCCCGCAGTACGACCCCCAAGGTGGTCTTCCAAAGGCAGGGTCGGGCTGCAGCGAAGCTTCTGCACCCCCTCGCCCCACTGATCTAGCCCTGCGTCACTGTCCCCCGATGTCCAGGGGGACTTATTCCACCTCCAAAGGGTAAACGTAGATTGACTGTTTATGTCATCAAAATATAAAAAGACTAGGGGACATGCAATGAAGCTACAGGGTAACCTATTTAAGACTAATAAGAGAAAATATTTTTTCACTCAACGTGTAATCAAACTCTGGAATTTGTTACCGGAGGATGTAGTAAAAGCTGTTAGTGTAGCTGGGTTTAAAAAAGGTTTGGACAAGTTCCTGGAGAAAAGGTCCATAAAACATTATTAAAGGGGACCCAGGATATCACTGCTTGACGCAATACAAACATTGAGGAACCTGTGTCTTTTGGGGAGACTGCTAGGTACTTATGACCTAGATTGGCCACTGTTGGAAACAGGATACTGGGCTTGATGGACCTTGGTCTGACCCAGTATGGCATATCTTATGAATATGAGAATATGAATAAATAAATTCTTATGATGTTATGGCCATGTTGGGTATGGCTGTACTGTATCCCTGAATAAAGATTTTGAATTTTCATCTGACACCTCATTCCTGTTTGCTGGTTGTGTTCCTGTGGGTGTCCTATTTGTTTCCATGTTGGACTTTTCTACTGTGTCAAGTAGGTTCTCATCCTGGAAGGATGTGCTAAGTTTTGGAGAGGATGTCCTGGCTAATTTACAAATGGATGAATCACTGTTCTTGAGAGTTGGCAATCATGAAGAGGATTTTACTAAACAGTGGGAAGATGTCGTGCTCTTGATGCAAAAATGTATTAAAGAGAAGATGCATTCAGCTTACCTCCTTGATTTGTAGATCCAAAATTATACCAAGGGGTCTACGTATTAATAAAGTCCCCAGCTTATATTTGGATGATCAATCTTTTATTAAATGTTGGAATGCCATTCCCTTGATCTCATTATCATAAGGTAGAGGTGGATGAAAAACTGATCTCTCTTTAGGAGAATGATGTTAATTTTGGAGATATACATATTGATTACATAAGAAATACACAACAATTTAAAAAAAGAGATAAAAGAAAAGAAAATAGAAAATTATCGTAGGGATGAGGATGATTATAAACAGGGATACATCTACTCTTGGGATAAAAAGACTACAGGGAGCAGAAATTGGTCTAGACCAGGGGTCTCAAACACGCGGCCCGCGAGACAACTTTGTGCGGCCCGCGACAGAGGAAAACAAAAAAAACCCAAAACCCTGGCTTCTGCCGTTGCCGCCGTGGCAGCGGCAGAATCAATTGTCAAATTTTAAAAAAAAAGACTTCTGCTGCTCAAGCAGCAAAATCAGCTGTCCTGCGGCCCCTTCCCCTGTGCCCGGAGATCCGAGTCTGCTCTATCAGCGGCGTGCTTTTCAAGCCGCGAGGAGAGTATTCCCCTCTCGCGCGGTTTCAAGCCGCGCGAGAGGGGAATACTCTCCTCGCGGCTTGAAAAGCACGCCGCTGATAGAGCAGACTCGGATCTCCGGGCACAGGGGAAGGGGCCGCAGGACAGCTGATTTTGCTGCTTGAGCAGCAGAAGTCTTTTTTTTTAAAATTTGACAATTGATTCTGCCGCTGCCACGGCGGCAACGGCAGAAGCCAGGGTTTTGGGTTTTTTTTGTTTCCCTCCTTCGCTGGTCGGTAATGAGCTATGGAGGGGCTGACTGAAATGGGGTAATGGGGGTTAGGACTGGAAGTGGGCTATTGGCAGGGGGGGGGTTATGACTGGTAATGGGCTATGGTGGGGGCTAGGACTGGAAATGGGCAGATGGGGGTTAGGACTGGAAGTGGGCTATTGGCAGGGGGGTTATGACTGGTAATGGGCTATGGTGGGGGCTAGGACTGGAAGTGGGCTATTGGCAGGGGGGGGGTTATGACTGGTAATGGGCTGGGGGGGTTAAAAATTGTAAAGGTCTAAGGTGTGGGCTAGGACTGAAAATGGGGTGATGGGGGTTAGGACTGGAGGTGGGCTGATTGGGGGGTTAGGACTGGTAATGGCCTATGAGGGGAGGTAAGACTGAAAATGGGGTGATGGGGGATACGACTGCAAGTGGGCTATGGGGGGGACTAGGACTGGTAATGGGCTATGGGGGGGGGGTAAGACTGAAAATGGGGTGATGGGGGGAGGTAAGACTGGAAGTGCGCTAGGGGGAGGTTAGGACTGGTAATGGGCTATGGGGGGTCTAGGACTGGTAATGGGCTGGGGGGGTTGCTAGGACTGGAAATGGGCTGAGTGGAAGGGGGGCTTGAACTGCAAATGGCTGATGGGGAGGGGGCTTGGAATGGAAATGGGCTGTGAGGGGAGGGAGCTAGGATTGGAAATGGGCTGATGGGGGGCTAGGATTGGAAATGGGCTGATGGTGAGGCTAGGATAGGACTGGAAATGGACTGATGCAGGGACTAGAAAGGAGCAGATGCTGGGTGGGGCTGCAACTAGAAGGGAGCTGATGTTGGGGGAGGATTAGAATGGGATGGAGCTGGGAAAGTGAAATGGAGAGGGGAAAAATATTTTGTCTGGAAGAGAAGACAAATCTACAATTGGCCAGGTATTGGGAGAGTAAGTGGGGATTGAGGATGGAGGGGTAAAATTTGAGTGGATGAAATAGGAATGAGGAAAGAGCAAAAGGAGAAAGATTAGTATGTTAAAGCAGATGTAGAGAGAGAGAATGGAAAAAAACTAGAAGAGAGAAGAAAGGACAAATGGACAGCAGACGATGGAGATAGCAGAAGACACGAAGAAACCAGAAGTGGCTGGAGCAATTGCAACTGAAAAAAAATGCACAAAAGGTAGAAAAATATCTCTTTATTTTGAATTTATTAACTGGAATATGTCAGCTCTGGGAAATGTGCATCATTAATGTTTGCACTTTGTTTAGTACAAGAGGAAACTAATTTATAGTTTTATTTCTACAGTGTTGTTGTACATTCCAAGTTTGGCTTTTGGGGTTCCCAGTTTAATTATTGTCTTCCTATTTCTAAATCTTTTAGTCTTTCTTTATCCATACTCATTAAGAGGCATGTTTACTAAAAGTTAGTGTATGGTAACATTATGCAAATATTTATGCAAATGAGGCCCCTTATGCAAATGAGGCCCCGTATCTTATGCGGCCCCCGGGTTACTTTACAAGTCCTCATTCGGCCCTCAAAGCAATTTGAGTTTGAGACCCCTGGTCTAGACGGAGACTAACCTTCTTTGAAAAAAGAACTGCTCATGAGGGAGAGTCAAAAACTGTTGAGTTAGGCTTAGATCCTAAGAAAAAAAGGAGTAGGAGTCAATCAGAAGAGTTTTAGATGCCTCTGCTTCTCTTTTCCCCGCACAAAAAGATACGCGTCCCACGACTAATAATAAGTTTTTCAATATAGACTGATAGAAACCAACTGTTACACTACCAAAGCTTCCATAATCGGTCCTTTAAGAAAAATCTTTCAGTTAGCCAATTTTTGAGGGCATGACGAATCTGTACGAAGGAGGAGGATTTTGAGAGACAAGCACACTTGATGGGATAGAGATTTTGGTCTAGATAGGCGGTCCTGTATTCATAAAGCATTTATGCACTTATTATTGGTACAATTAATACTTCTCAGTATTGGTATGTACATGCTTCTCAGTGCTGGCTTCTCAGACTCTCAGCTAGAAGTGTGAGATGTAGACAGGGGTGGCTCTATAATGAGGCCAAGTGAGGCAGTCGCCTCAGGTGGCAACTTTTAGGGGCAGCAAAAAATGCCCCCAAAATGGCTGCCTCACTCTGTCTTCAAATTTTAAACAAAAAAAGGGGGTGGACAAGCTGCTGCTGCTGCTTCTCAGCAGCAGAAGAATAAACCACTCCGTGCCCCCCCCCCATTGCCCCGAAGAGCCCATCACTTGCCTGACCGGTGCCCCGGCTCACCTTTGCAAAGCCACGAGAAGTAACAGTGTTTCCCTTCTTTCCTGCAGCTCTGTTAAAGTTGAGGCTGCAGTTGCTAGCACTGGAAATGGGCTGATGGGGGGGGGGCTTGAACTGGAAATACAGTGCTTAAGGGCTGATGGGGGGCTAGAACTGGAAATGGGCTGCTTAGGGGGTTAAGACTGGTAGTGGGCTGATGGAAGGGCTAGAAGTGGAAATGGGCTGATAGTGGGGCTAGAACTGGAAATGGTGCTTAAGGGAGGCTAGGGATGGAAATGGACTGATTGGGGTGGCTAGGACTGGAAATGGTCTGATTAGGGGGGCTAGAACTGGTAATGGGCTGATGGGGGCTAGCACTGAAAATGGGCTGATCAGGGGGCTAGCACTGGAAATAAGCTAAGACTGGTAATGGGCTGATTGGGGGGCTAGGACTCGAGTGGGCTGATAAGGGGGATAGGACTGGAAATAGACTGGGACTGGAAATGGGCTGATGGGGGGGAGGAGAGAGCTGCAGGCACTGGAAGAAGACTGGGGACTAGAACTGCAAATGGGCTGATGGGGGGGGGGGGAGAGGAGGAGAGAGCAGCTGGCCCTGGAAGAAAACTGGAGGCTAGGACTATAAATGGGCTGATTGGGGGGGATGGGAGAATGGGACTGGAAGGGAGCGGATGCTGTGAGGGTCTGCCAGGGCAAAGAGGGGGCAGGAAAGGAGCTGACATGGGGGGTGGAGGTGGGGGTAGGAAGGGAGCTGACACGGGGATATGGGGGCTGGAAGGGAGCTGACATGGGGGAAAGAAGGGGCTGGAAGGGAACTGATATGGGGGGAAGGAGGGGGCTGGAAGGGATCTGACACATGGGGATGATACTCAAGGGTGACTGGAAGGGAGCTGACACTTGGGGATGGGACTGGTAGATGGCTGGCTAATGGGAAGGAGGCTGGAAGGGAGGGGGCACTGGGGCTGGAAGGGAGCTGACATGTGGGATGGCACTGGAAGGGGGATGGGCAGAGGGTAGGAAACTAATGGCTGGGGGGGGGGGCACTGGGAGTGGAAGTGAGCTGATACCTGCAATGGTATTTTGATTAGAAGGGGCTGGACGGTGAGAAAGGAATGGGGACTGGAAGGGAATGGACATCAGAGGCAGTCCTGGGAATGCAAGGTGGTTGACATTTGAAGGCACTGGGAGGAGAGAACTGGAAAGGGGGCTGATACTGGAGAGGGTTACTTGGACTGGAAATAGGCTGATGGAACAAAGTGAAGAAAACAAAAGAAGAAATAACAAATGGCAGATTGGCCATAGGCCATTTAAAGAGCGCTAAGAGAAGATAGGAAAGCAGAAGCCTCAGATTGGGACCAGCATGATCAGAGAATAAAATGGTCAGACAACAAAGGTAAAAAAAATAATTTTATTTTCATTTTAGTGACTGGACTTTGTGCTATCTTAATATTTTACACAGTATGGGGAACTGCATCTCTTATTTATCTGATGTTGTGCTGCATGCAGAGTCTGGCTTCTTGGGGCATTCTGTTCTGAGTGTGTGACTGAGGCCAGGTGTTCTGTTAACATGAGGTTTGTATGTATGGATCTATACTGTACTGTAGTAATTTGACTTGTTCAGCTTTTCAAATAGGTGTATGGATGTTCTAGGGCCTGCTGTAGTAAGAAAGGTCAACACATCTTTGGTAGTAGACTGGCTAATCTACTGAAGAGGGCTTTAAACTAGATTCGTTGGGGATGGGTGAAGAAAGCCCCCAGGTAAGTGATACAGAAAACACCCACAAATAAGAACAAAAGCGAGGGACATCTTGAACAATTTTCAGAAGACTGTGTTCGTGAGAAACTAGCTCAACTTAAAGTAGACAAAGCGATGGGACCGGATGGGATACACCCTAGAATACTGAGGGAACTTGGGGACGTTCTAGCAACTCCACTGACTGACCTTTTCAATGCCTCGTTGGAGTCGGGAGTGGTGCCAAAGGACTGGAGAGAGGCTCATGTGGTGCCTTTACACAAAAGCGGAAGTAAGGATGTGGTTGAAAACTACAGGCCGGTTAGTTTAACTTCAGTGGTGAGTAAATTAATGGAAACGCTGTTGAAAGAGAAAATAGTGAGGTTTCTGGAGTCCAGCGGATTACAGGATCCGAGGCAGCATGGATTCACCAGAGGCAGGTCTTGTCAGACAAATCTGATTGATTTCTTTGACTGGGTGACCATGGAGTTGGACCGAGGGAGAGCTCTAGATGTGGTGTATTTAGATTTCAGTAAAGCCTTTGACACTGTTCCTCACAGGCGACTTATAAACAAACTGAGCACCCTAGGGATGGACCCTAAAGTTACTGCTTGGGTTAGAAATTGTTTGGGTGGGAGGCGACAAAGAGTACAAGTAAATGGAGCTCACTCTGAGGAGAAGGATGTTACCAGTGGTGTGCCCCAGGGATCTGTCCTTGGTCCGATTCTTTTTAACATCTTTGTTAGTGATATAGCGGAAGGGCTGTCGGGTAAGGTTTGCCTCTTTGCGGATGATACCAAAATCTGCAATAAAGTAGACACCCAGGAAGGTGTAGATAACATGAGGAGCGATCTGGCTAAGCTTGAAGAATGGTCTAGAATTTGGCAACTGAGATTTAATGTTAAAAAATGTAAGGTCATGCATTTGGGCTGCAGCAATCCAAAGGAGCAATACAGTATAGGAGGTGAAGTACTTTTGTCCACAAAAGAAGAGCGGGACCTAGGCGTAGTTGTGTCCGATGATCTTAAAGTAGCTAAACAGGTAGAAAAGGCGACGGCAAAAGCTAGAAGGATGCTTGGGTGCATACGGAAAGGAATGGCTAGCAGAAAAAAGGAGGTGATAATGCCTCTGTATAAGTCTTTGGTGCGACCTCATTTGGAGTATGGTGTGCAATTCTGGAGACCGCACCTTCAAAAGGATGTGAACAGGATGGAGTCGGTGCAGAGGGTTGCTACTAAGATGATTAGTGGGCTTCATTATAAAGCATATGAGGACAGACTTAAGGATCTTAATATGTACACCTTAGAGGAAAGGCGGGATAGAGGTGATATGATTGAGATGTTTAAATACCTCCGTGGCATAAATGTTCAGGGAGAGAGCCTCTTTCAATTGAAAGCAAGTTCTGCGACGAGGGGACATGGGATGAGGGTGAAGGGAGATAGATTCAGGAGTGATATGCGGAAATATTTCTTTACGGAAAGAGTAGTGGATCCGTGGAATAGTCTCCCAGTGGAGGTGGTAGAGATGAGGACAGTAACTGAATTCAAAAAAGCATGGGACCAACACAGAGGATCTCTAAAGGTAAAAAGTGGACTGTTGTAGTTGTTGTTATGGAAGGACAGACTAGATGGGCCTTGTGGTCTTTTTCTGTCATCATGTTTCTATGTTTCTATGTTTCTATAGTGCTGCGTTTTTCTGGGTAGGTCTCTTGTATGAGTTTTGGAAGTTTATGCTGGCATAGTGTGGTAGATTTGGCCTTGTAGATCTTAGGTGACTTTTGTAGGATTTTATATTAGTTCCCAGTATGCCTGGTACTGGAGAATGTTTGCTTGTTAGTGAAATGACCAGAATCTGATTTTTTAAAAAATATATTTAGTTCTGTGGCTGAATGTCCTACTTCTGCTCTGCACCCATAGTCAAGGGAGAGGTTTCTATGGATGCAGAAACCACATCAGGAACAACGATGATCTCCCATCATTCAAAAAGCAGCTAAAAACTGTCCTGTTCCAAGAACATCTCTGAATACGAACCCCTATTCCCCTCAAGATCTTCAGACCAGTAGCTATGCTACCCTGTCAGTCTCTTTGTCCATCCTAAAATCATTAATGTTGAACCCTGGCGATGGCCCCCCCCCACTTTTGATTCCCACCCCCCTGTTATTTGTCCCACCGTTTTGACCCGGTGAAAAGCGGGATAAAAATGCAGTTAAATAAATAAATAAATAAATATATATTCAAAAAAAAAAATGAGAACCATAACACAGTTTATAACAGAATAAAATGAGTTATAATTTGGTCTTATAAACTGTGCTGTGGTTCTCACTTTTTCTTTTAGTTCTTTGGTGTGCGAGCATCTTGCATTTCCTTTTTTTATGGAATATTTATTTACATTAACACCATGCTGGTCCAGTGCGCAGTTTCAGAGTTATAGTGGGGTTGCTAAGCCCTTCTTGGTGTTTATGTTGGAGTGGGAGATGGTGTGTTTGGGTCACAAAGTCCCTCTTGTTTTTCAGAGGGTGGGACGTGCTGTGTTGGGGTGCCAAGTCATTCTTGTTTTTGTGGAAGTGGGAGATGCTGCATGGATGCTATTGAACTCCTCGTGTTTGGCATATTTAGCAGCATGTGTCCTAGGCTCTGCACTGGTAACATACGAACATAAGAAATGCCATACTGGGTCAGACTAAGGTCTATCAAGCCTAGTATCTTGTTTCCAACAGTGGCCAATCCAGGTCACAAGTATCTGGCAGGTTCCCAAAAAGGCACACAGGTTCCACAATGCTTGTCCCAGGGCAAGCAGTGGATTTCCCAGGTCATCTTTAATAATAGTTTATGGACCTTTCCTCCAGAAACATGTCCAAACCTTTTTTAAACCCAGCTACACTAACAGTTTTTACTGCATCCTCTGGTAACTAATTACAGAGTTTGATTACGCAGGGCCATAGGCTAACTGCAGGGAAGCTGTTACATCCCCCTGCAGTTACTGCATTTCAGCATGGCAAAACAACTGCAACTATCATATTTTTTGCTTTTGTTTTTCGTGGCTTCCTTTTTTGTTTTTGAGCATAGGAGTTATGCTGAGATATAGTATGTTTGTAGGTGACTCACATTTTCTTTGTGAGTTGCCTGATTGGTTTTTTGTTTCGTCGGGGGTTTTCCTCTGATGTCATTGGGTATGCCCTATTTAATCGCGCATGCTTAATATACTTACTCTCGGCGTTTTTTTGGACATTTCAGTTGCTTGTCTGCAGCTCTTCTCCTTTGCTGTTATGTACAGCTTTATGTAAGTTTTTGGTTCCTTATCTGCATGTTTTGGTGCTTTCTTTAAATGGCATGGTTTCTTTTTCTTATTCCTTTGTTTCCCATATGAGAGTTTTTGTTTTTTGTTTTTTTAGGACCAGCACTTTTCAGTGATTATGTTCGGCATGCTACATTTTTGACCTCCCTGAGGAAGCCGTGAGGTGAAACACCTGGTGTCGGGGCTCCTGCAGTGCACGATTCAGATGTTCTTCATGACTGCTGTGGTGCATTACTTCGTTGGTTTACTGCTCTCCAGATAAGTCTTTTGAACTATTTGATTAGTCCTTTGAACTATTTTTTTTTGTAGTACTGATGTCTCATGATGTTACACTGCTACGCTGCTGTGCTGTGCCCACTTATATTTTATGCCGTACCTGTTTGGGTTCTTCATAGAGGTTTTCTGACCATTGGTGTATGTAGAGTCTTTTCGACTATTGGGCATGATTGTCCCCCGATTGACTCTTCTTCCTTATTGTTATTGGTTGGAGGGTTGGCTGAGGTCTTTTTTTCTCTATAATTGAAGTTATTTTACTGAAACTGGTCTGGCTTTTTCTCTCACACGTGGTCTTTGTTTTCTAATTAATATTTCTTGTGCCTATTTTGGGTTTTTTTTGCATTTTTGATTTTGATCTGTTTGGCTCTTTGAGGTTTGTTTTGCAGGATGGTGCAACTGAGGTGGCATTAGTTGTACTCACGCTACTTGCGCTGAGCCATTATGTTAGTTTCTGCTGACAATGCAGATGCCTGTGTGTGAGAGTTCTTTCTCTCACCTCAAACTACATTAAAGTATAATTTTGGGAAAGAAATCCTGTAAACCTAACGGTAATGGGTAAAAGCATTTTTTCGACTACATATGTCTGTTTTTAGTTTGTATAATATATTCGCTACTTGGTGAAGATATATCTCTGTTCTGCATATGTGTGACTGAGGTTACATGTTCTGTTAGCATGTAGTTTATTGTAGGGAGCTGTAGTAATCTGACTTGTTCAGTTTTCTAAGGCTGTCCTTCAGGCTGGTTGTGCAGGTCCCTCCCGTTACTTTAACTGCTCTGATACATCCGAGAGGTGCGGGACTGGACTGGAGGGACAATAAGGAAAGAGAAATTAGACTTATCTGTTTATTGTTGTTCCTTGAGGAACTCCAGCCCAGTCCCGGAACCCTCCCTGAGTGTTTTCTGTGATAATCTGTGCACACCCTGGTCCTGAAGCTGGTTCCCTTGGTGGAGGAAGTGGCCAGGGGGAGCCGTGGAGAGTGTGTAATCAGCATGGGGGGGGGGGGGGCGGACCAGAAGAGCTGTCGGTTGCTCAGGCGCTCAACAGGTAGGCCTCCCCATCCTGGGGGGGGATGGGGTATCCTTCCCAGGGGATGGAGGGGGCACAAGTTTATTTATACGTAGAAGTGTTTGTTGCATATTTAATTACTTATTTGTTGCTCCTCTGAGTCTGCTTTGTCAATAGGTACTGGGGCTGGTAGGCGGTGCCAGCTGCATATGCACACTAGTGTCGTCAAAAAGATGACATGTTCAGTCTCCAAGCTGCTGGAGGAGGTACACTACCCAGAGGTGCAGGACTGGACTGGAGTTCCTCAAGGTATAACAATTAGCAGGTAAGTCTAATTTCTCTTTTGGATGTTCCAGGGCCCACTGTAGTATTTACAATAATGCTTTTTTTTGGATGGGCTCCTTATGTGAGTTTTGGAAGTATGGTATGGTAGATTTGCTCTATAGATACGCAGTGACTTTGTTTTAGGGTTTTGTATTAGTTCACAATATGCCTGGTACTGGAGAATGTTTGTTGTTGTTAGTGAGATGATCAGAATCAGATTTTTTTCTTTTTAAGATATCGAGTTATGTGGGTGAATGTCCTGGTTCTGCTCTGCACACACTGTTGAAGGGGGTTCTGAGAATGCAAAATATATATTCAAAAAGAAAAAGCAAGAACCATAATGTGGTTTATAACAACAAAATAAAAATGAGTTATAATTTAGCTTTTTAAACAGTGCTGTGGTTCTTGCTCTCCTTTAGTTCCTTGATGTGCAAACATCTTGCATTTCCTCCATAATCTAATCGGCTTTTTGGTTTGGTTCAATCTCTGATTGGAGTTTTGAGAAAGCCCCCTCCCTCTACATGGGAAGGGGGGGGGGAGCCATCTCATCCTTCATCTTAAGCAGCATATTGCCTTGAGCCATCCCTGGATGTGGATACTTGAGTGTGGTGAAAGACGGATGGCCTGAGAGGGAGAAGGGAGAGTTTCAAGACTGGGAAGATTCTGAGTTGACAAGGGAAGAGAGAAGAGAGATGAGGAAGAATGAGGAATGGGGATAGAAATCTGGAAAGAGAGCATAGGGTTGAGGGGTGCCCTTTCTTATGTCCAGGGGGAGGAGGCTTATAAACTCCACTGCAGCATCGGCAGGAAGTATGGGAAATACTTCTGCACAGAAAGTGTTTAGTGATGGGGGAGGGGGGGGGGATATGTGTGGAACATGATTCCAGTGGATGTGAATGAGACATTGGAGGCACAAACACTATTGGTATTCAAGAAAACCCTGGGATATGCACTGAGAATCCTAAGTAGTGGGGCAGAAATTCAGGGGTATTGCAGTAGAAAGGCAAAATGAGCAGATTCAATGGGTCTTGCAGTCATTATCTGCCATCATGTTCTCTGTTTCGCTGTTTGAATGATGAATTTAAAACTAGTTTTGTTCAAATTCTCTTTCTTTGCTGAAGTGCCGTATGCTTCCAGTATTTCTGCTATCTGCGAATGTTTCCCTTCTTGAACACAATGGATTTCTGTTGCCTTGCAAATCCTTTCTCATTGGCTTGAATAGGAAAAGCATGTTCCTCAATTAGCAGATTATTTCATTTTTTTCGTTTTGGCATAAAGATGAGAAAAAAACATTTTACTGAAGCTCAAGGTTGTGCTGTAGGGAGAATGGTAAATGATTGGCTAGGGAGGCCATTTAAATATCTAAATAGTAAGCAGAGGTTTTTAGATCTAAAGTTCTGAAAACACACTACTGCGTTTTAATGGAACACTAGCTTCCTTCATACAGTTTTGAGATTTCCTGTTTGGACCAAATTTTATTTTTTTATAGCTGTGAAGGCATATTTTAAAAAGGCCATAGGAGTGAAAATGTTTGAAAATCGATGTCAGTTTTAAAAGAGAAGGTATGAATGTGTGCGGCTCATGTAAAATCGATATATCTCCACCCCTCAAAATGGCCATGCTTTTTAAAAAGTCCCACAGTGATATACACGTATATATGTTGTAAAACAGTGGAACATAAATATGGAAGGTAGAAGGGGTGGCAAAGCTATGTAATGATAGTCTAAAATGGGATTGCATATGTGTCTGCTCCAATGGGACCAGATACATAGCCAGATACATGGAAAACATAGCCAGCGTCAATGGAGCGGATGCACATGCAGACCTGAATATTTTCAAGCAATCCTTATGTATCTTACACATGCAAGTTCTTTTTAGGTGGCAAAATACATGTGTCCACCTGCACACCATATGGGCATTCCACATCTACCCACGCAGAAATTTGTTGATGTGCCTGTACCCAATAGTATTCCTTAATAGGAAAGCACCAAAATGGCGGCCAGGAGACAACCAAATTTTTAGAATGCCGAGTACCTGCTCCTGATGCATCTGGTACTGGCTAATAAGTATATGTTCTTCCACCCTGGAGGCTGCCGGGCTCCCCATGCTGTAGTATGGAGGGTCTGAAAGAGGATCTGCATGACCCTGACCAGGTAAGAAATCTGTTTACATACCTGGATCTGCATCTCAGGGGAGCCACCAAGTTGCAGACTAACACCAAGGAAAAGCAGAACTGGCCCAAACATTAGCCAAGACTAAGCAGTCACCTAGGGCAGCAGCTCCTGAGAGCCAACAAAAAGTAGGAGCAGTCAAAGAAAGACCATCGATTCTGACAACCACCAAACTGAGAATCATCAGCACATTCTTCTACCTACAGGGAGAGTGGGCACAAGCCATGCATAGCAAGCAGTTTAATATACAACAGTATGATGTCTGATTCTGCATTTTTACAGGATTGTTGGGGGAGGGGTGGTGTTTCAATGATCACGATTGTTGTCTTTAAGAATCAAACCCTTACGAGAGGGGCATAAGGTTGAAGGGTTGCCTAGGGTACACAGTCCTCCTGCACCAGCTCTGATTCAAATGGTATGATCAGTGTTTCTGCCTGTGAAAGAGCACTTCCCTCCCTTTAGCCACACACACACTCCTACATTGGCCCATACTATAGCATGACTAATCAATCTGTTATATGGACAAGTTGGACAGAGCTGACACATGTATCCCAGGTAGTGTCAGATGGAGATGTATGTAAGCGCCATGAATTATGGGCAATGTAGTAGCAAGCCAATGCATTCAGTGCCCCCCTCCCATACATGACAAATGCAGTTCAAATTGGCATAGGCACAAGTATTGCAGAACCACAGTGGGCTGTCCACTACCATAAGGGTTCTAACCTTACAGGGCCTAAATAACACCCACCCACAGAGCAGAGGCAACTACTAGGCATGCAAGATATGCTGGGCAATAGAACATAGCAAGTCAGGGTTTGCTGTTGTGCAATGCAGCTGTTTGCACAGAACTCTTACTGCCCAAATGCCACAGCTCCCACTCACCTGAATGCACCAGTCCTCTATAAGAAAGCTTTTCAGCCCAGTAGTCTAACAAAGGAAATCAGGTGTGAGGATGTTAGGACCGAACTGAGCAGATCTCTATTCATGTGTATTCCACCCTTCTTCTGTAGATACTTTTGCATCATGTGAGATCTGGAGACCATAAAAAGGAGGTTCTGGGCCATGCAGAGGACCCAGCCCAAACTGCTGCAGATAATCAAAGAGGAGCTACATGAGCAAGAAAGTACATTCCAGCAGCTGAAGCATACGTTACATAAACAGGGTGGGTCTTATGAATGAGCATCATTACCTGGTGAGGTCATGAGATGCATGCTGACACCATGTATGCACAGCAAAGAATGTCAAACTGTAGCACCAGCCTTACTAGCACTCTAGGCAAGGGGATAGGTTAGAATGACTGTACCTGGCAGAGTGCCATGAGCAGCTGTCAGCCAAGGTGTTTAACAGCCTCAGAAGTATTGAAAATTTGATAAGGCAGCCCAGTACTCAGGTAATGGCAGAAAGGAACATCCAGGGGCAAGCAGGTGATTACCTTGGAATGAGATACAGGGAAAGGGAGAAGCGGTTTGAGATGATCCCCAGGGAAGGGTTCGTATATGAGTTGGATGGTCAGGGCACTAGATATAGAAATCTAGCAGGACAATATATAAGCCAATGTTTGTCACTGGCCACCTATCTAGCCTCCCACACTGTTAAAGCTTCTGAGGGCAGGTGCCTACACTAACACTGAATTCATGCACCATTTCCCAAGATATATACGTACCAGAGGGCCTAGGGTTCAAGGATCAGTGACCACCTTCCCCAGGGCACACGTTGCATATCACAACCTTATGCAGCGTGTGACCTGAGTACAGCCCAAGGTTTAAACAGTTGCAGGAGGTGCCGTAATATGCACCATAGAAAATCATCATATACTTGTATAGTTGCTCCTAGAAATATACAAGTAGAAACCATTAACAATCTCAAATATGCATTAGCAGTGTTGCGCTACATCTTACCCTCAACCAAGTATGCAAAATATCAACACTGCTACCTTAAGGTCTGTTATAAGCAGGCCACAGAGTTCCAGGTTAGGATCTATAAGGAAGCATGCAAGTTTGTCGAGGAAGCTCATTGGTTGCATTTGCTATTCTGGGAGTTTTATCATTTAAAATGTGGATTTCATTTTCTATTTTTAGATAGGTGCCACCAAGGCCACCAACATTTAACAATAAAAGTTTATATTTTTTGTGCATACCTGGTCTCCAATGGTTTCTGATTTCTGTGTATCTTTTGCAGTTTAGCTCGCCAGCTACCCTCCATCCATTGCTTACCTCTTGTTTCCCCGGGCTATGCTGAGCATCTTAGCAGCTATTTACCCATTATGGGAACCTATCCACATGAGTATGTATTCCATCAGTGAATTTGCAATTGGAATGTGAGTGAGGTGCTACATCTATATTTATATCTTGTCCCACAGTTTACTCGCACCAGCATGATCACAACCGGGATGTAAACACATTACACTGGTAGCCATTTGCAGGGACCTGTATTCTCTGTGACTATTTGTCAACATTGGCAACATTCCTTGTGCCCTACAGATTGCTGCAGCACAAACATACTCAGTCAAAAACATCTCTTACTACAAAGTGTATGGACTTCTACATCAGCTCTTGAACACATTCAGCAACCTAGAAGTTAACCTCTGTCTGGATTCAGCTGTGCTCTTTCACAAACAGCTGTATGTGCCTGGTCCCGTGATATCTTCCGTCATCCGATGGGGGGTGGAGGAGATGACTTAGTCTATAGGCCCTGGCGCATGTCAGCAGCCATGCATTATAATGGTAGCATATAGAAACATGATGGCAGAAAAAGATCACATGGCCCATCTAGTCTGCCCTTCCATATCAACTACAATAGTCTCCTTTTTTCCTTTAGAGATCCTCAGTATTTGCCCCATGCTTTTTTGAATTTAGATACTGTCCTCGTCTCTACCACCTCAACTGGGAGACTATTCCATGCATCTACCACTCTTACAAAAGAAATATTTCTGCATATTACTCCTGAGTCTATCCCCTTTCATCATCATCCTATGTCCCCTCATAGCAGAGCTTGCCTTCAATTGAAAGAGACTCTCCTGTACATTTATGCCACAGAGGTATTTAAATGTCTCTATCATATCCCCTATCTAAAGTATACATATTAAGATCTTGAAGTCTGTCCTCATATGCTTTATAACAAAGACCATTAACCATTTTAGTAGCCACTATACCTACACCATCAAGTACAAAGTGTCAGATATGATACATCATATCTCCAGAATACCTCAGCAAGACCATATTAGCACATGATAAATACAGGGATTCACCATTACATATTATAAATCAAATTCCACCTCATAAACTACCTCATCTGCACACACAGAGAAGTCAAATAGTCTCCCATATGTAAATTTAGATTCCATTTTTATTAAGGGTGTGGTTGCAGTGGAACCATAGAGATATCGGGCCTGATATTCATCTGGGCAGGCTATGTGCCACCATGGCACATAGCCCTGCCCACAGACCCCTAACCCTAGATATTCAATGCCACAGTGATGACATTGAATATCCAGATTTAGCGCACAGAGGAAAGAGCCATGGAGCCTAATCGTGTAGTGTCAATATTGCACTGCTATCTGGTTAGCGGTCTGTGGCTAAAACTAGGCTAGTCAAAAGCTGGCCTAGTTTTAGCCACCGATCACTGACCGGGTAGTGGTGCAATATTGCTGCTACCTGGTTAGCGGCAGTCTCCACCTCTGCTTAGCCCCGGAACGCCCGAACATGCCCCGATGCTAACTGGATAGCATCATGGTGCTTAGGGGAGTTAGAAAGGGATATTCAATGGCACTAACCATGTAAGTGCTGCTAAATATCCCCATTTAGGGCATTTACATGGTTTACTGGACTGTAAACCGTGTAAATGCCTTTTGAAAATCGGACCCAGCAAGTCTTACATTTCTTGGTGTACAATTAATCAATAGCCAAAATGGCCAACCTTGCCCCCTGCCCTTATCTACATGTCAAAATGGGCTATGGAGGCCCTGGCAAGAAACTATATACAACACTAACAGCATGTAAAAATCCTTCCTCACAACATCCTCTTACCCCTCCCTTGAGGCCTTCTCTTTCTTGGCATTCGGCAGCATCTGCTGGAGGGAAAAAAATTTACCAAGAGTTAGAATGTACCTTCCAATAAAGGAACACACAGATCCATCTCACAAACATCTCTCCTACCTGCCTTAACCAAGAGCCAGACCATGAGAAGGAGGCAGCTTCCATTGTAACTGTTCTGGTTTTAGAGCTGCCCAAACCAAGCAGAGTGCTCCCTTCCTACTTATGTTTATAGGGATGGGATAGTGATTGTCATTGAACCACTAAGGATACATTAGGATGAGCTTTGGCAGTGAAAGTCTCACTTCCATAGCAGGCCATGTACATGCAATTTTGCAGTTCACCACATGTAGGTATGATGCATGTGCTTTACGTGCTTGCAAAATGATTGTTATCCACGTTTATCCACCATACATGCCAAACTGCAGGTCACTTCAGTAAGAACCATGTGTAAAAAATTGATGTAGAAAGACTGCTCCTATACATGTGTACAAAACCAGAATCTACATATGGAGCAGTTTATTTTAGAAAGGCTGTGGTTTGCACAGCATGTGTGATGATCGTGGTACCAAAGCAGAGGGAGCTCACCCTAAGGACAATTTCTGCCCAGGGGATGTCGAATTGCAGCTGATAGACGTGCTGAAGTATCAGTGTATTCTGTTAGGCCATACCATAGTCTATGTCAGTTCTTAACAGAAGCAAAAGATATGGCTGGACATATGTCAGAGTCAATACTAAAGAGTCAAGAGAGACTCGGAGGACCTGAAGAAAGGATGACAGGAGTTCAGAAGGAAAACCAAGCAGAAGAGCCTTGAAAAGCCAGATGCTGGACACTGTGGACAAGGAGTCAGTGAGGGAAGTAAGCCAACTGGATATCTCCAGAGCCCCACAAGATGCCAGTAGGTATGTTAG
This sequence comes from Ichthyophis bannanicus, assembly GCA_033557465.1. Classification (NCBI taxonomy): domain Eukaryota; kingdom Metazoa; phylum Chordata; class Amphibia; order Gymnophiona; family Ichthyophiidae; genus Ichthyophis; species Ichthyophis bannanicus. Next base: position 144,356,459 of record CM066041.1, read on the forward strand.
CATACCTTGCATTCCATTCCCAATTTTCTCTGTATGCTCTTTATTTATTATTGAAACTTTCTCTGCATCTACATCTGATGTAGGGGCATGTAGTTACTTATTCCCCTATTATTGCTGCCTTCATCCATGGTAGAAGTGAGTGTGCCTTGCCTTCCCAGTGCCATGATGTTTCAGTGCAGTAGGAAAGAGGTGTACACCAGTTACCAAAGGCTTTGTAATACCATGCTAGGGTGTGATCTCACCTCCTAGCATCTGTAATGCTGCAACGGTGTGTTTGCTTCCCTGACAACATCCCCTTCATGTTTGTGCAGATGTAGACATGCTGTGGCACTGTTTGGGCAAATGTAGACATGTTGTGATTATACCGTTCCTCAATAAACCTTCACTGGATCCTACCTTCTCTTCCAATTATCATCCCATCTCCCTCCCTTTTACACCCAAACTACTCGAACATGGGGTTCACTCCATTGTCTTGACTTTCTTTCTTCCCAAGTCATTTTGGATCCACTGCAATATGCTATCATACTCTAAATTCTACTGAAACAGTCCTTGCCAAAATCTCCCGTGATCTGCTTCTGATCAAATCCAAGGGTCTTTACTCGATTCTCATCCTTCTTGACTTATCTGCTGCTTTTGACACAGTTTATCACCAACTTCTTCTTGATACTTGGATTTCAGGGCTCTCTTCTGTCTTGGTTTTCTTCATATCTTTCCCATTGTATGTTCAGTGTATGCTCTAGTGGATCCTCCTCCACTGCTAACCCACTTTCAGCTATTGTATCTCAAGGATCTGTCTTGGGACCGCTTCTCGTCTCTCTCTACACTCATTCCTTCGGTGCCTATCTTTACACTAATGACTCAGGTTTACCTGACTACACCAGAAATCTCTCCAGGAATCCAGACCAAAATCTCAGCCTGCTTGTCTGATGATGCTACCTGGATATCCTGATGCTATCTGAAACTGCACTTGTCCAAGATGGAGCTTCTTATCTTTCCTCCTAAACCCACTTCCCCCCCTTCCTCTCTTCTTTATTTCTGTGGATAACACTGCTATCCTCCCTGCCCGTTTGGCTTACAACCTTGGGATCATCTTTGACTTCTATCTCTTCTCTGCACATATCCAGCAGATAGTTAAAAACCTGTCATTTCTTTCCCTATAACATCAGCAAAATTCATCTTTTCTTCTCAGAACACACTACCAAGACCCTTATCCACGCTCTTATCACCTCCCTATTGCAACTTGCTCCTCACTGGTCTCCTATTGAATCATCTATCTCACCTTCAATCTGTTCAAAACTCAGCTGTTCAGCTAATCTTGTGACAGTATTGCTATGCTCACATAACCCCTCTTCTCAAGTCACTTCATTGGCTCCTTATCCATTTCTGCATATGGTTTAAACTTCTCTGACTGACCTACACATGCATTCATTCTGCGGCTCCTCACTACCTCCCCTTTCTTATCTCTTTATCTTTATCTTTATTTTTACATTTAATAGACCGCTTTTGTCGAAACATTAAAGCGGTGTACAATAAAAAGGTCAGCAATGCAAAGTATGGGAAAGGAACGCCATAGTAAAATAGGAAAGCAAAGAGTAAGACAGAGCACAGACAAAGAAAACCAAACAACTAGACCAAGACTTCCATGACAGATGCAACAAAACAAAAGCAAAAGGCCTCCCTACACCCCTACTTGGCAACTCCACTCATCAAGCAAACCATTTTTATTTATGCCCTTCTACTGCCACTTTGCTGCACTGTATGCCTAGAATAGACTACCTGAGTCAATATATTCAGCTCCATCTCTGATCCTATTCAAATCCAGGCTAAAAACTCATTTCTTTGAGGCAGCCTTTGGATCCTGATCTCCTTGTTTTCTGGTTTACATCCATGTGTATTTTAATCATTTCCCTTAAGAATTCCCTAGTCCTTTGCTCTGTTTGTCTGTGTTTGCAGATTATAAGGTTGTGGAGCAGAGGCTGTCTTTTATGTGTATGTGTATAGTGCTGCGTATGTCTAGTAGTGCAATATAAATGCCAAGCAGTAGTAGTAGTAAGAAGGAATATCCTAGGTCAGTGATGGCTAACCTTTTTGAGCCCGAGTGCCCAAACTGCCGCACAAAACCAAAGAATTTCCTCAAAGTGCCAGCACGTCAATTTGCATAAATATTTGCATAATGCTAACATACACTAACTTTTAGTAAACATGTCTCTTAATGAGTGTATGGATAAAGACAGACTAAAAGATTTCTACATTACTATAATCCAGTGCCAACCGCCAGGCACATTAGGAACTACTACAAACACTGCCCATTTAGAACCAATAGCAAACCCGCCGTATCCTAACAGCACTACCAGGACTCACAAAGCACCACACCATACCTATCAAAAGGCAACACTGCAAATATTAAACCAATACATTTCAGACAATAACAATACATGACCTACTGGGGAAAGAGAACAAGTGGCAATGTCAAAAAGGAATTACATAAACAGAATACCTCAGCTCAGTTACACAGTTGCAATTGCTCCAGCCACTTTCTTCTGGTTTCTTCATGTTTTCTGCTAACTCTCCATCATCTGCTGTCCATTTGTCCTTTCTTCTCTCTTCTAGTTTTTTTTTTTCCATTCTCTCTCTCTACATCCGCTTTAACATACTAATCTTTCTCCTTTTGCTCTTTCCTCATTCCTATTTCATCCACTCAAATTTTACCCCTCCATCCTCAATCCCCACTTACTCTCCCAATACCCGGCCAATTGTAGATTTTTTATCCCTCCCACACAAAATATTTTTCCCCTCTCCATTTTACTCTCCCAGCCCCATCCCATTCTAATCCTCCCCCAACATCAGCTCCCTTCTAGTTCCAGCCTCACCCAGCATCCATTCCCTTCTAGTCCCTGCATCAGCCCATTTCCAGTCCTAGCCCCCCATCAGCCCATTTCCAGTCCTAGCAACCCCCCAACCCAATACCAGTCCTAGCCCCCCCCATCAACCCACTTCCAGTCCTAAACCCCCATCACCCCATTTTCAGTTTAAGCCCCCCCTATAACCCATTACCAGTCCTAACCCCATCACCCCATTTCCAGACAGCCCCCATCAGCCCACAGCCCATTAGCAGTCCTACCCCCCCAGCCCATTAGCAGTCCTACCCCACCCCCGCCCGCCCGCCCATTAGCAGTCCTAACCCCCCCTGCCCATTAGCAGTCCTACCCCGCCCGCCCCCTAGCCCATTAGCAGTCCTACCCCGCCCGCCCGCCCATTAGCAGTCCTAACCCCCCTTGCCCAGTAGCAGTCCTACCCCGCCCGCCCGCCCATTAGCAGTCCTAACCCCCCCAGCCCATTAGCAGTCCTAACCCCCCTGCCCATTAGCAGTCCTAACCCCGCGCCCGCGCACCGCCCGCCCATTAGCAGTCCTAACCCCCCCGCCCGCCGCCCGCCCGCCCATTAGCAGTCCTAACCCCCCCTATTAGCAGTCCTAACCCCCCCTGCCCATTAGCAGTCCTACCCCCCCCGCCCGCCCATTAGCAGTCCTAACCCCCCCCGCCCGCCCGCCCGCCTGCCCGCCGCCGCCCATTAGCAGTCCTAACCCCCCCGCCGCCCATTAGCAGTCCTAACCCCCGCCCGCCCGCCGCCCGCCACCCATTAGCAGTCCTAACCCCCCCCTAGCCCATTAGCAGTCCTAACCCCCCCCAGCCCATTAGCAGTCCTACCCCCCCCCTAGCCCATTAGCAGTCCTAACCCCCCCCCCCCTGGCAAATTTAAAAAAAAAAAAAAAACAGGCTCTGGCTGCTGCCGCGGCAGATTGCAATGTCCCGCGGGGCCCCCTCCGCCTGCTAAGCCCCTCTGCAAGGGCTTTCAGATTCGCGAGGGAGAGCATCTCCCTCGCGTCTCTGTTAAGCCCGCAGGGGCTAAGGGGAAATTTCCCATCAGTCCTCGCGTCTAAAGGGGCTGATGGGAAATTTCCCATTAGCCCCTGCGGGCTTAAAAGAGACGCGAGGGAGACGCTCTCCCTCGCGAATCTGAAAGCTCTTGCAGAGGGGCTTAGCGGGCGGAGGGGGCCCCGCGGGACGCTGCATTCTGCCCTTGCCGCGTCCGCGGCAGCAGTCAGAGCCAGCTTTTACTTTTTTTGCGGACCTTCCCGCATGCCAGCTGCAAGGCCTTCGCGTGCCACAGCTGGCACGCGTGCCATAGGTTCGCCATCGCTGTCCTAGGTGGAATGAGCATGTGTTGTTTTTGTCAAAGGAGTGGCTTTCACATAGTGAAGGAGTGCATTTAATTTCCTACCTACAGATGAGGTTATAGGAATGATCTGAGTGAGGGCAGCAGTGCAGAGGCCAGGGTCAAGAACCCTGGAGATGGACCCTCCTCACAGACCAAGGCAGCCAGGGCAAAGAGTGCGCACACCAAGGTAGAGGACTAAGTGCCCAGTCAGGAGATGAAGCAGGATAAGGAGGTGGAGAAACATGCTAGTATCCAGGAGGAAGTTGAGGATGAAGAAGAGGTAGCTGACATCCAATCTCTGGCATCATCTCTCTTCCATGATGACCACGAGGCTATTGAAAGGGCTCTGGTAGCAGTGGAAGGTGAAGAACCTCGCCACAGTCAGAGAAGCCATCAGTTGCAGCTGCAGCAGAACCATCAAATTCTGATGCAGTTATCAGAGTAGATACAGCTGCAGAAAACATTTGTGGCTATCAGTGAGTGCTGACTGAATGGAGAAAGAGCAGCTGGTATTTATTTAGACAGATTTGTAAACCACCTTATCCTACAATCAAAGTGGTCACATCACAATTGGAGGGTTACATTTAACATGAGGGTACTTGACAACAGTCTATAATGAACTCGTATGTCTAGTTGGGATAAGTGAGTATAGAGTTGGTGGAGGTAGTTGCATTACTATTTGGGCGGAGACTGTTGTCTGTCTGCTCACAGTTTTCTGTAAAGAGCAGGGTTTTAAGGGCCTTGTGGAAGTCTATGATGTCATTCAAGGCCCTTAGGCCCGTTGGGAGGGAGTTCCAAAGTGTGGACGCCAGTAGTGAAGGAGCTCTTGAGCTTGTTTGTTTAGTCTTGTGATATCCTGCAGGTGTGCCAATCATGTTGTCATTATTGGTCCTTCTTGGTCTATTGCTGGTATCCCTTGTTAATGATATCTTGGAGTGCATCTCCTGAGAGATGGTGAATGATTTTAAAGATGATTAGGATTGTTTTGAATTTTGCTCTGGCCATCCTTGGGAGCCAGTGCAGTTGCTGTAAGACGGGAGTGATGTGCTCAGTTTTTGGAGTGTCCGTAATGATGCGTGCTGTAGTGTTTTGTACCATTTGGAGTGGGTGTAAGGTCTGCTGAGGGAGACTTTGATATAGTGAGTCAAATAGTGGTGTGATGAGTGCTTGGCACACTGTGCGGAAATGGTTCTGGCGGAGTATTGGCTTGAGCTTTCTGATGGTCCTTAAACGTTGATAGGCCTTGTTGCGGTTTTGGTGATGTGGGATTTCAGGTTCAGAGATCTGCCCATTGTGATGCCCAGCTATTTAACTTCATGTTTGACTGCTATTAGTTTGTCAAGAATGCTGATAGTCTGTGGTGGAATGAAGGTGGGGTTCCTGGTGACGAACATTGCCTCAGTTTTATTGTAGTTAACTGTCAGGTTATTGGCTGTGACCAGGCATTCATCTTTTCAAAATACAAAAAATCCCCCCCAAAAAATCCCAGGCATTCATGTTTTCAAGGCATCTGGTTATTGTTGTGGTGTCAAGAGCTAGTAGGTTGATTGGAGAAGAGAGTAGTGACACATCATCCAGCATACAATGCAGAGTCAGAAAGGGGTGGGTAGAAAAGGGCAGAAGGGCAGGGGATGCAGAAAAAAGTGAGCATCCCTTCCTACTTTGTGCACCCTGAGAGGTGTTGGGGGTGTGGGGGGAGGGGTGGGGGGGGGGTAAAGGGCAATGGATGGAGTAGGGAGAAGGGCAATGGATTTGTGGTAGGGGGATTTGTTAGGGATATGGAGTGGGAGGATGGATAATAGGATGTGCTGGGGAGTGGAGGAGGGAGCTGGAGTGGGAGAAGAGCAATGGACTGGTGATGGGAGGTGGGGTGTGGGGTAGGGGGTGGGGTTTGTGAGGGCAAGATGAGCTGAGGTGGGTGCAGGGATGGCCATGGGGAGGAGATGGTGATTTTGATGGATAGAAACTTCACATGTACAGTATTTCTTTGTGTATATTAAAACACCTTCACAAAAAATTCAGTTACGCCAAGCTGGTGCAGATGGACTATGTCCTCTGCCTCGGGGCTTCTGCATCTTACTCGATGTCTTGGGCTGCCATTTCAATTCTTTTGGGCAGAGGTCATCACTGCCGCCTAATTGCCAGATTTTTCAGCGTGTAGCATGTCATGAATATTTGACAGTCCTTGACTGGGTTATAGAAGAGTTCTCCCCCAGATTCGTCCAGGCACCAGCCATGGGCTCTTCAGTAGTTCAAAGGTCCTCTCAATGATGGATCAGGTGTGCTGTAGACCCTGTTGTAATGCTCCTCTGCATCTGTCTGGGGTGCAACGATGGGGTTCAGGACCACCTCCTAAGAGGGTACTCTCTATCTCCTGTGTGGTTAGAGAGGGTAGGAACAGATTAGAGCCAAGAACTGGGATATAAGCTGAGGTAGGTAGGCACTACAATCTTGTACTCTGTTTACTGTTTTTTTTGCTGTCTGTGACCACCACGTCCTCCTAGTATGTGCATATCTAGGTGGTAGAGTGGACTAGTGCAGGGCTTGCTTAGCAACCATCCAGTGGTGATTTGATTGCTCTCAAATTTCTCATAGATGCCTGAGTGGGTCAGACTGTATGCGTCATGGCAGGAGCCTGGGAACTTTGGAAACACATCAGTTATCTCCCCTGTGTATTGCAGACTATCTTCCTTTCTGTTGCGGTATGTAGCCTCCCTCCCTGGTGGAGTCCTAATGATCACATCTGTGCAATTTAACAATATTCAAGAATTGGGTCATAGTTAGTTGCATCTGCTGCACAGTCGGAGAGAAGGCTATATATTCTGTGGTGTGGGTGAGAAAGGCCCTTAGACATGTGAGATGCACTGTGAGATAGCAGACTAGCTGAGACTCTCTATGATGACCAACATGGACTGGAAACTGCCAGTGGCAAGGAAAGCAGGAGCCATGGTGGCCTTGAGGTGGGCAGGCAACAGCTGGTCCCTCTCTATGATGGAGTGCAGGAGTGTCTCTAGCTTGTGGCAGAGATGGTGGATGGCTGCCTTGTCAAAGCAGATCCTGGTACTCATTGGTGAGGTCTAGGAACTGGTTCCTGGGCCTGAATAACCTCTGATATGGATGCCTGCTGCTTGCTCTCCTGTGCTCCCTGCAGCCCTCATGCAGCATGGTCTGTGCAAACCATCTGTTCAGATCGCCCTTCCTTCCTTCTTTACTGCACCCACACCCAATGACTCTCTGCACCCACACTGACAGCAATGATCATGCACCTACAGTATAGTAGTTGGTATGGAAGGGCAGACTAGATAGGCCTTATGGTCTTTTTCTGCCATTAGTTTCTATGTTACACTCACAAACTGAGATATAGACACAACATGCATAGACAAACAGACAGACATACACATACAACACATGCAACAGGGAACCACACAGAGACAGATGCAGAATTGAACACTCAGACAGAAAGCACCAAGAAAGGTGGAGAACAGGAGGACTGACACACCCCAGGCTAGAGTAAGGGACACTAGAAGTTTGGAAAAAGCATGGCTGGGAAGGGGAGGAGAAAGTTTCAGGGGCATGGAATGTACAGGAGTGTATGAAAGGGGGTGGAAGATAGGTTTGAGAGAGCAAAAGGAAAGGGTGCAGGGAAAGAAAATGTAGCCCAAAGTACACTTACATAGTCATGTCACGCGAATCACAAGTAAAACTCCTCCAGTCACCACTGCAACATGTAGTCCCAAAAGATGAGTGAGGCCAATGCCTTATAGTGATTTATAGCAGGTATAAATTGCCACATTCAAAAATTATGTCCTGCATGTTGTTGGCCTATGTGAAATATGTCATAGATCTGCAAACACCGGTGCCACTCAAGCTACCCTGAAATGCCACCGAATTCCTCCCGGAATACCTTTCCAAAATCATGTTTTCCATATAAATGCAGCTTTCACATTTTTTCTGCCAGGGTCTCCCAAGATAGACAGGTCTCACCTGAGGTGCCAGACTAAGACAAACCATCCATCTGGGCAGCAGCAGAATGGGACGGTGTTGGTGGCGGAGGATCACATTTCTGTGACAACTGCTAACCTCCACAAAATACCTATTAACCCCCAGACACTAGCTAACCATTTTGCTAACAAACTAAAACAAAGCAACCCCTCTATACCTGACCCTGTATCTCCAATAACGAATAGCCCTAATGAATGGAAAGCCTTCCACCTCATTAATAGCAAACAGCTGCTTGAGACTATTACAAAGCTTAATACAACCACATCACTCTTAGATCCGTGCCGTGTAGCCTGGATCAAGGCAACAAAATCAGAACTAGTTCCTTACATTCTAAACATAGTAAATCAATCATTACACCAAGGCTTCATGCCAAATGACCTCAAGCTCACAGCAATTTGCCCTCTACTCAAAAACAAGTCACTAAACAATAATGACCCTACCTCTTATCGGCCCATCACCAGCATTCCATTTCTGGCTAAAATAATTGAAAAGGTTGTCCAACTCCAGCTTCAGGACTTTATTGACACAACAGCACTGCTAGATGAGTATCAATATGGGTTTCGTCCTTTTCATGGTGTGGAAACCCTCCTCCTGGCCCTTTTTGACTCTCTCATCAGAGGCATGGACAACATTAAGCAAGCCTTTATTCTTGTTTTTCTGGACATCTCCTCCGTTTTCGACAGTGTAAACCATAACATTCTCATCTCTAGACTGAACCAATTAGGTATAAAGGAAATAACCCTCAATTGGTTTAAATCATATATAACCAACTGTGTCCAATATATACAAATCGACCAGGAACCTTCATCACCCTTCCCACAAGAACAGAGAATTCCACAGGGCTCAGCACTTTCTGCTCTCCTTCTTAACCTATATGCAACCCATATGCTCCATATTCAAAAGACGCAATATAAGCTATCACATTTATGCGGACGATATCATGTTCTCATCAATTGACGTAGCTAACCCCAATTACGACAATCTAGCAGCTTGTTTCACTGAAGCAGAACTATGGCTCCGTTCAAAGAATATGCACATCAATTTCAAAAAGGCAGAAGTACTATTTACATCAAGAAATCCTAACTTCATCCCCCACCAGTTATCAAACTTCAAAATATCACCCTCCCAGTTAAACAGGAGGTAAAATACTTAGGCGTTACCCTCGACAGGACACTCAGCTTAACTGCCCACATAAAACAAACAGCTAGAACCATCTTCTTTAAATTAAGGACCATTCAACAGCTCAGACCACTTATAGACATAGATGATTTTAGAACCGTCGTCCAAGCACTAATCACACCACACTTCGACTATTGCAACAGTATACTGCAAGGCATAACCAAAAAACCCCTAAACATATTCCAAATTGCTCAGAATGTCACTGGACCTTCATGACATTGTCTCCGAGCCTTTGCATCCAACCACAAGCACTTGCAGAAAATCACCACCGGAAGACATGTCTTTCCAAGAATTTATCTGAGACATGGAAACAGGGTTGTCGAGTCTGGCTTCATTGGAACTGGAACCAAGGGCAGAGGAGCTGGAAATACTCCAGTACCCTACAGCCCCGAAGAAAGCTGTGATCCTCCCAATGCATTACATCTACCACAACTTAATGCTCTGGATATGGGAGATCCCTCTTACGGTATCTCCCATGATAACTATGTACAGGGTACCTGAGTGTCCTGGTTTTCAAAAATCACAACTTCCACACCACTCTATGGTGGTTGAATCGGCAATACATTGCATTAAGAGTGGCAAAAACCACTCTTCCATACCTCCAGGAAGGGAATCCAGGAATCTGTATATAATTTACCCAGTTCAACCCAAGTTTACCAACCCTGTTCTCTATAAGTCCAGTACGAGCCTCTCGACTGGACAAAGTTAATGTTTATTGTAAACAGAGCTGAATTTGAAAAGCACGGTATAGAAAAGACTTTAAATAAATAAAATAAATAAATAAATCTCGATTCCTTTGCTTGCCGATCCTTTCAAGTTTTCAATGCTATCCAGCAGAATCAACTCTTACATTCTCTATATGGGAATGTTCCTCAAGGAACTTAAAAAGGACTGGGAAGATTTTCTTCCATTCTTTCCTAAGGAAAAGAAACCTGCTTTTCAAGCTGTGCTTGCACACAGCCAATATGTATCAAAATTTGTAAACAGGGCAGCATTCGATGCTTTCAAATCCACTAGTAGAGCCTCATTTATTGCCAGTTAGCATGGCTCCAAGCATCAGACCTGGAACAATGGGTCCAGGACAAACTTGATAATATTCCCCTGTACAGTAGAGAACCTCTTCAGTAAAAATTGGAGGGAGAAAGCTGGAGAGCTGGAAACAGATGACACAATGCTTAAAAGGTTCTCCATGAAGACTGTTGACCAAACAAAGAAAAAGGCAGCAGCTAAAAGATCATTCTACCCCAAGAAGAGGAGGTTCTACCCCTCCTATTCTTAGCCTGCTTATCAGCCCCAGCAAAAGCAACAGGATCCTAAAGCAAGCAAAAATGTCCAGGATAGCTAAATCACAGCCAGCCACCCAGGCGCTGACAGCACCCAATTTTTGACTCCCATCTAGGGAGCACAGTCAGTCCATCCCTATATATTTAGGAACCTACTACCATCCCAGGGAGACTCTGCCATTTTTCACATTGATGGCACTCTGTCATCACAGAACAGTGGACCCTGTCCATAGTTTAGAAGGGTTACCAGTTAAATTTTCAGAAACCTCTCCCTCACCACTTCAAGGGGGATTTCCCCATCCAACCTCCCCTTGACACCCTGCTGAAGCAAGAGGTCAATAATCTCTTTTCTCAAGGAGCCATATAAGCAGTTCCTCAAAACCAGCTGCTAAAAGGTTTCTATTCACCCTACTTCCTCATTCCAAAGAAATCAGGGGGGCTACAGACTCATTCTCAACCTCAGAGAACTAAACAAATTCCTTGTCAAGGAGAAATTCAAAATGATCTCTCTGAGAATCCTCCTTCCCTAGCTGCAGGAACATGACTGGCTCTGTTCCCTAGACCTCAAAGAGACCTACACTCATATTCTGATTCATCCAGACTACAGGCAGTATCTTTGCTTCACCTGTCAGGGCACTCATTATCAATACAAGTTCCTTCTCTTCGGCTTTGCATGTGCACCAAGTCTTCACAAAGTGCATGGCCGTAGTGGCAGCATATCTTCGAAACAACAAAGTCTTCATCTTCCCTTACTTAGATGACTGGCTAATAAAGGCAGACTCTCCTGGAGAACTCTGCTCATCTCTTCAGCAAACTCTTGCACTGTTGCAACATCTGGGATTTGTGGTAAACCTCCGGAAGTCCCAGCTCACTCCAACCCAAAGATTGGAGTTCACAGGTGCCGTATTGGACACTCAACAATCCAGGGCCTGCCTTCCTCTACGTTACATAAACAGATTGGTGGACCTTGCCACCCACATGCACCCAAAAGCAGACTGCAATGGCTTGAACCTTGTGCCTCTTATGTCACATGACAGCCACAGTGCATGTAGTACCTTATGCGAAGCTGCACATGTGATTAACACAATGGACCCTCTCATCCCAGTGGACCCAAGCCACAGGGAATCGATGGGATATCATTCAAATAACACACCCTCTGGCCGAATCACTCCTCTGTTTTGCACCCCAACAAATCTTCTCGCAGGGTCACCTTTTCGGATGTCCCAGCCTCAACATATCCTGACTACAGATGCATCCAAACTTGGTTGGGGAGCCCATCTAGATTCCATCTCCACACAAGGACAGTGGACAGCCCAGAAATCAATTCAACAAATCAACCTCTTAGAACTCCGAACAATCATGAATGCCCTCCAAGCTTTCCAAAACCACCTCTCCAACAGCCAGATCCTGGTCATGACAGATCAATGTTTTACGTAAACAAACAAGGGAGGACGGGCTCTCTCTCTCTCTGCAGGAAGCCTGCCACCTATGGAACTTCACCATTCTCCACCAAATGCACCTTCATGCAGTTTATATTCCAGGAGAGATCAATCACTTGGCGGACAAACTGAGTCAGATCTTACATCCACACGAGTGGACCCTGGAACCAGAGACAGTGGCACACATCTTCCAAGCCTGGGGAACCACAGTCATAGATCTCTTTGCCACTCCACAGAACTCTCAACTTCCACAGTTCTGCTCCAGGATACCATCCAAATTCAGTCTAGCATCAGATGCCTTCATGATTCACTGGGGTTGGGGACTGTTTTATGCATTCCCCCCCCCCCCCATATCCCTGATCCCAAAAACCCTCCTCAAACTCCAAGCAGACAAGGGATCTATGATCCTCATAGTCCCTCACTGGGCCCGTCAGCCTTGGTTTCCCCTCCTGCTTTGGCTGACACAGACTCCTCCAATTCCATTGGGATCCAAGCCGGGTCTTCTGTCCCAGGACAACGAAACAGTCCTGCATCCCAATCTGCAGTCTCTCCAACTGACAGCGTGGATGCTTTGAGCATGATGTTTCAACATCTACCACTATCAACAGCCGTGAAGGATATCCTCCTTTCTTCCGGAAAGCCCTCCACCAGGAGAATGTACTCTTTCTAATGGCATAGATGCACTTCATGGTGCTCTCAAAATAACCACAATCCCTTTGAAGCATCAGTACCCATGCTTCTTCAATAACTTTTGCATTTGTCCTTTTTTAGACTCAAAACAAATTCAGTACATGTGCACCTCAGTGCTATTTCAGCTTTTCATAAACCTGTTGATGGTCGACCCATCTCCATAATTCCTCTAGTGGCATGTTTCATGAGGGCATCCTCCTCACCAAGCCACCCCTTTGACCACCCCCAATAGTGTGGGATCTTAATGTGGTAATGGCTCAACTCCTCAAGCCTCCGTTTGAGCCCTTAGCAACTACACACCTGCGAGACTTAACTTGGAAAGTTTTATTCCTCATTGCCCTGACCTCAGCTAGGTGCATCAGTGAGCTGCAAGCCTTAGTGGCGCATCCACCATATACCAAATTCCATCATGGCAAAGTCATCCTTCGGACACATCCCCACTTTTTGCCAAAGGTGGTGTCACCTTTCCACATTAATCAATCAGTAATCTTTCTGTTCTTCTTCCCAAAACCTCACACATCTTGTGCAGAGGCAACTCTGCACACACCTGTTCGCAAAAGGGCTCTAGCCTTCTATCTCCAAAGGAAACAAGATATCAGAAAATCATCTCAATTATTTGTGTCCTTTGACCCTAACTACCTGGGTCTCCCTGTAACAAAATACACGTTCTCCAGATAGATAGCAGACTGTATAGAAACATAGAAACATAGAAATATGACGACAGAAAAAGACCACATGGCCTATCTAGTCTGTCCTTCCATAACAACTACAACAGTCCACTTTTTGCCTTTAGAGATCCTCTGTGTTGGTCCCATGCTTTCTTGAATTCAGTTACTGTCCTCATCTCTACCACCTCCACTGGGAGACTATTCCACGGATCCACTACTCTTTCCGTAAAGAAATATTTCCGCATATCACTCCTGAATCTATCTCCCTTCACCCTCATCCCATGTCCCCTCGTAGCAGAACTTGCTTTCAATTGAAAGAGGCTCTCTCCCTGAACATTTATGCCACGGAGGTATTTAAACATCTCAATCATATCACCTCTATCCCGCCTTTCCTCTAAGGTGTACGTATTAAGATCCTTAAGTCTGTCCTCATATGCTTTATAATGAAGCCCATTAATCATTTTGGTAGCAACCCTCTGCACCGACTCCATCCTGTTCACATCCTTTTGAAGGTGCGGTCTCCAGAATTGCACACCATACTCCAAATGAGGTCGCACCAAAGACTTATACAGAGGCATTATCACCTCCTTTTTTCTGCTAGCCATTCCTCTCCGTATGCACCCAAGCATCCTTCTAGCTTTTGCTGTCGCCTTTTCCACCTGTTTAGCTACTTTAAGATCATCAGACACAACCACGCCTAGGTCCCGCTCTTCTTTAGTGGACAAAAGTACTTCACCTCTTATACTGTATTGCTCCCTTGGATTGCTGCAGCCCAAATGCATGACCTTACATTTTTTAACATTAAATCCCAGCTGGCATATGACAAAACAGGACTTAGCCTCACTGGGCACGTTACTGCTTATAATGTCCAAGCCATGGTAACATCGGTGGTGAACCTACATTCAGTAGCCATTGATGAGATCTGCCGGGCTGCAACATGATCCTTCATCCACACCTTTGCTGCTCACTACTGCTTGGACAAGGACTCCTGCTGGGATGCAACATATGGCCAGGCAGTTCTTCAACATCTTTTTGGAACATAAAGACAACTCCTACCCTCCGCCCAATATTCCTACCAGATCTCCATGGTAGGGAAGTCTAGGTTAGCCTGACCTTGTCTAACTTTCTGAACCAGTCTAACTCTTTAGAGATCTGGGAGCTAGGGAGTCCCATATGTGAAGACTATATTCCTGCTTGTTCCTGGAGATAGCGTAGTTACTCACCTGTAACAGGTGATCTCCAGGAACAGCAGGCATTTAGTCTTCACAACCCACCCTCCTCCCTTTGGAGTTGTAGGGTTCTATTATTTTGTTTTATACTCCATCTTCTCAGCTACAAACTCAATTGAAGAGGTGGAGTTGGGAGAGTGGGAAGGCAGTGGTGCAGGCGCATGGAGTACTCCCAAAGGCTTTTCTGTTGGTAGTTGGGGAGCTTCCTGCACGGGCTCCGTCGGTACCTGAAGTCACCCATATGTGAAGACTAAATTCGTGCTGCTCCCGGAGATCACCTGTTACAGATGAGTAACTATGCCTTCTCAGCTTTCCATTCCTATCCCATTGTCCATTCTTTCCTTTCCCTTCCCTTCCCTGTAATCCATGCATTCCTGCTCTCCCTCTCAGTACTCCAGTCCTTACTTTTACCCTTTCCCACAGTTCCAAAATCCCTGCTCTGTTTTACCCTAATCAGACATCTTAATCCAAATTCCCATTTTTCACCCCTCGCCTGAGGCTGTCCCAATCCATAGGTAAAAGCAGCCCTGATCAGATGGCCACATTCTGTGCTATGAGTAGCGGGGATGGACAATCCAACAGGATGTCCATCTCCACTATTCGTCCCCTTGCATGATCTCGACTAACTTCCCTGCCGGTTGTGCGGGGAAATTAGATGGGGGTGGGGATGGTGCCGTCCAGGACAGAGTCAGGATGGACAGTGGGTGGTCACTGGCCCTGTACGTTGTCATGCTGCCGCCCCAGAGGCCAAGGTTGGTATGGGCAGGTCAGATGGACATGAGAGTTTTTTATATATTTTGAATTTGGTCCTTCTGTAAGAGGTCTTGGTAATGTTCCCAGGACCTACCGGGGGCCAAAGTTCAAGAGAACACACTAGCCAGAATGTAGGGAAAATAAGGCTTTATTCCCCTTTAAGCACAATGGTTCAAATTATGGGAGACTACTTCAACCAACTGAAAGAAACCTTGCTTCAGGCAACAAAAAGAAATTATATTCACACTTGCTTTGTTTAACTGTTGCTTCACAGTGCTAGGCATAAACAAACTTTACAGGCATTCGCTACTGTTCACTATTTTATGTTTCATGCACAGACCTTAGGCTACCTGCCTGACAGTAGCTACAGTCCATCGGGGTTTCAGGTGGGTCTTCGTTGAATTCCACCTGCATGGGCTGAGTATCAGACAGCTGTGAATCAGTGTCAGTAAACTCTTGAGGAGTGTACTGAGGTTTCTCATATAACACATTTACTAGCTTCCAATGTTCAGCATTCAAGTCAGGGCCGCGCCCATGTGAGTGTTTGTTATGGCAGTTACTTCCCCTTGCAGGCTGCCTTATGTTATACAGTCTTTTTACCAAGGGCTTGTGCTTGGTTTCACAAACAGTTTGATAGGGAGGATATACTCCAGTATCTTGTGTTTCCTGTCTTCTTAACTTATATTGCTTATCAGAATAAAAAGGTATTTTACCTTGTTTAGTTGAGTCCCACGGCCTGGTCCTGCTGTAGTTCAGCCTGTCTTGAGCAGTAGGCTTTTCACACTCCAGCTGGCCTTCATGCAGAGTCACCACTCTCTCACATTCACACCTTTTACCATTTGAATAAGGAATATTACCATTTGCAGCAAAGACTTCATCCTGGCTCAGATAATGCTTACTGTGTCTTGCATTTACTGCTGCCGGTTCTTCACACCAAACTCTGGGGTTTATTTCTCCCCTTGTGCCTTTCTTTCCAGTACCTCTTAACCAAGGACTCCTGGAACTCTGTGGCCTCGGATTCACTATGCCCTCCTGCCAGGAACTCCTTCCTCTCTGGTGCTCCGGACACTCCTTATGGTGCTCTCCTTCTTGGTTCCTTTCCAGAAGCTCTCTGTGGTGTAACTCTCCGTGGTCTGCTTTTCCTTGATAAGCCTCTTCTTGATATGCCTCCTTTTGGTAGGCCTTCCTTGGTATGCCTCTCCTTGGTCTCTCTCCCTGGTCTCTCTCTAACTGGTCCTAGTTCCTCCTTTTCAAGTTCCCAGCCTTTCTTCAGGGGAACTCCCCCTTTTCTCCATTGGCTGTTAGGTTGCATTACCTCATCAGCTCTGAGGTGCAGTTCTCTGGGCCTTGGAAGGTCACTCCTGCTCCCTCTATTGGGCTCCTCATAATATTGCAGCTGATGATAAAATCTTTTTCCAGGATTTAAAACCCTTTTTTCTCCATGAATAGGCTCTGCGGTACCACAACGTACAGGGCTAATTCTAATGTCGGCCCTGTACGTCCAGGGCCAGTGAAATGTCCGGGGAAGGTATTCCACCTTCGAGGTGGAATAACTTCCATGGACATTTTTTTTAATGGCCTGGGGTGCGGATGGGCAGAGGGTGCCAGGGTTTATTCCCCACAGCCCAACCTCCAATCTGGCCTCTTAAGGCCAGGGTTGGGCTGCAAGGAATAAACCCTTTTTGCTGGCGGCCAGCATCACATCTTTTAAATTTAAAAGTCCTGACTGAGTTAGCCGGGAACAGTCCTGCATGTGCAAGCCAGACTGAATCGCAGTCCCAGCCTGTATGTGCAGGACTGTTTGCAATTCTGATCCTACAGGGCTAGACGTGTCCCATGGGATCAGAATCGCAATCCCCTCTGTGCATCTGGTTCAGACTGGATGCATGGAGGAGATCTATGTCTGGGACAGAATCGGGCCCATACTGTATTTCTAGAGCAGTTGTGTCAAGCTACAATCCTGGAGGGCCGACAACCAGTCAGATTGTAAGGATAATCCTTAATGAGCATGCATGAGATAGATTTGCATGCACTACTTCCATCATATGCAGATATTTCTTATAAATCTTCATTGTGGTCCTCCAGGGTTGCAATTTGACATATCTGTTCCTGAGCGTAATTTTATAACAGGACACCCAGGGTGGAAGTCCACATAAGCAACTATTTTGAGGCTATGAGGCACATTTCAAATGGGATATTCAAGTGCAACCTGGGACATTGAAGCCAGAATGTCTGAAAAGAAAGGACAGGAGGTGGAATAAGTGCTGGCTGTCCCCCCGATCAGCTGGTCAGCCCCCAGTGGAGAACGGGGGAGTCACCGTCACCCGATGTGGGACTCAGCTGCCTCAGTCGGGGTCGGGCGGTGGGGAAATGGCGGGGGGGGAGGGGGTCTGAGGCAGTGGGCACACTGTGCCGTCTCCTAGGATCCGATCCTGCAGCTGCCGGGCCTTCTTGCTCCTGTGATGCAGAATTGGGTCCAAACGGGCCCGTCCTACTCAGGGCCATCCGGACATACCACTTAGGGAATTGGGCTCCACATGTCCTTACAAACTAGTCTCACAAAACCTGCATAATTACAGCTAAAATGCTAAAAGCAGCTGAAAATGTTTGAGGGTGAAGCACAGGCATTGGAAGATGTTTTATACAATATGGAGGTCATTTTAGAAGCTCTGTTTGTGATTGCATGTCTGAAAGCGGCCTTTCAGACATATCAATTAAATAAACATCCCAAAGGCCATTTTAGAAATCCTGGGGCATACATGTCTCCTCCGTGATCACGTCCATGTCATACAGGGGAAATGTGTATGCACACATTTTATGAAAGGCCGCCAAATGTCTGCACGGCTGCTGACATGTCCATGTATATTCCTGCTCCAGGGCGCGAAGAGATTTGGGAAAAGTGCTTCTAGAACACTTGTAGAGAGAAGAGAACAATGTGCTTTCACTTCCCCACTAATTTTCATCAGGTCATAGGAACATCCAGGTAAATAAACACATCTTTCATTTCATCACTGCACTTCTAAAATGACAGGCTCCAACAGTTTCGCAAGCACCTCAAAACACTAATGTAACCATATAACTTATTCACAAACGCAACTGGTATTCAGATTGTACCTTTATACTATTGAGTATAAGTTGATTGTTAACATATTATAATGATGCTCACCTCCGTTTAACATTGTCATAATGTACAGTTAATGAGTTAGAACATAAGATATGTCATACTGGGTCAGACCAAGGTCCATCAAGCCCAGTATTCTGTTTCCAACAGTGGCCAATCTAGGTCATATGTACATAGCAGTTTCCCCAAGGGACACAGGTTCCACAATGCTTGTATTGGTTCAAGCATTGATATCCTGGGTCCCTTCTTAATAATAGTTTATGGACCTTTCCTCCAGGAACTTGTTCAAACCTTTTTTAAACCCAGCTAAACTAACAGCCTTTACTACATCCTCCGGTAACAAATTCCAGAGTTTGATTACACGTTAAGTGAAAAAATATTTTCTTTTATTAGTCTTAAATAGTTTACCCTGTAGCTTCATTGCATGTCCCCTAGTCTTTCTATATTCTGATAAGGTAAACAATCGATCTACGTTTACCCATTCCACTCCGTTCATTAATTTATAGACTTCTATCATGTCTCCCCTCAACCGTCTCTTTTCCAGGTTAAAGAGCTCTAACCTTTTTAGCCTTTCTTCATAGGAGTATCCTTCCATCTCCTTTACCATTTTGGTGGCTCTTCTCTGAACCTTTTCTAAAATCGCTATATCCTTTTTAAGATACGGCGACCAGAATTGCACACAATATTCAAGGTGCGGTCTCACCATGGAACGATATAGAGGCATTATAATATCTTTTGTTTTATTTTCCATTCCTTTCCTTATCATACCTAGCATTCTATTTGCTCTCTTGGCTGCTGCTGCACACTGGGCCGAGGGTTTTAACATGGTATCCACAATGACGCCTAAATCTTTTTCCTGGGTGGTAGTTCCTAATGTGGAACCTTGCATCGTGTAACCATAGTTTGGGTTGTTCTTCCCTAGGTGCATAACCTTGCACTTGTCCACATTAAATTTCATCTGCCATTTTGATGCCCAGTCTTCCAATTTATCAAGATCCTCTTGCAATTTTCCACAATCCTCTTGGGTTTTAACAACTTTAAATAGTTTTGTGTCATCTGCAAATTTGATAACCTCACTCGTTATTCCACTTTCCAGGTCATTTAAGAATATGTTAAAAAGCAGCGAACCCAGCACAGATCCCTGGGGTACAACACTATTCACCTTTTTCCATTGGGAAAATTGGCCATTTAGCCCTACCCTCTGCTTTCTATCTTTTAACCAGTTCCTGATGCACAATAGTACACTGCCTCCTATCCCATGACTCTTTAGTTTTGCCAAAAGTCTCTCATGAGGGACCTTGTCAAAGGCTTTCTGAAAGTCCAGATACACAATATCAACCGACTCACCTTTGTCCACCTGATTATTCACTCCTTCAAAAAAACATAACAGGATTAGTAAGACAAGATCTTCCTTGTCTAAAGCCATGTTGGCTGTCTCCCATTAATTAGGTTATGACTATCTACATGCTGAGTAATTTTATTCTTTATGATGGTTTCTACCATTTTTCCTGGTACTGATGTCAGGCTCACCAGTCTGTCGCTTCCCGGATCACCCCTGGAACCCTTTTTAAAAATTGGTGTTACATTGGCGATCCTCCAATCTTCAGGTATTAGAGATGATTTTAATGATAGTTCACAGATTACTAATAGCAGGTCTGCAATCTCATATTTCAGTTCTTTCAATACCCTTGGATGTATATCATCCGGCCCAGGTGATTTGCTACTCTTCAGTTTATCTAATAGTTGTAATACATCTTCCTGATGTATCGATATTACCTTCAATTCTTCCGCACCTTTAAATACCACTTCAGTCATGGGTAACATCCCTACATCTTCCTCAGTAAAGACTGAAGCAAAGAATTCATTCAGTCTCTCCGCTATCGCCTTGTCGCCTCTTAGTGCTCCTTTAACCCCTTTATCATCTAATGGACCAACTGACTCTCTCACAGGTTTTTTGCTACGAACGTACTTGAAAAGGTCTTTACTTCGCGTTTTTGCTTCCGCAGCAAGCTTCTTCTCAAATTCTCCCTTTGCCTGCCTTATCAATGCCTTGCATTTGACTTGCCAGTGCTTGTGCTGTTTCCAGGTTTCGTCATTTGGCTCTTTTTTCCATTTCCTGAAAGATGCTTTTTTGGCAACAACAGCCTCTCTGACCTCACCTTTAAACCATGCTGTCAGTTTTTTGGACTTCCTTCCACTTTTCTTAAAGCGTGGAATACAGCTGGTCTGGGCTTCCAAGATAGTATTTTTCAACAACAGCCAAGCCTGATGTACGTATTTAACCTTTGCAACTGCTCCTTTTAGTTTTTTCTTAACTGTTTTCCTCATTTTATCATAGTCTCCCTTTCGAAAGTTAAAAGGCAGTACTGTGAATTTCCTTACTATCCCTCCTCCACTAATTAAATCAAAGGTGATCATGCTATGATCACTATTGCCAAGTGGCCCCAACAACCTTATCTCTTGCATTAGATCTGGTGTTCCACTAAGGACTAGGTCTAATATGGCTTCCCCTCTGGTCGGTTCATGAACCAGCTGCTCCAAGAAGCAGTCATTTATTTCATCTAGGAACTTTATCTCCCTAGCATGTCCTGACGTTACACTGACCCAGTCAATACCGGGGTAGTTGAAATCATCCATTATTATTACTGCGCTGTAACTTTTGTTAGCTTCCTTGATTTCTTTGAGCATTTCATCATCCATTTGGTCATTCTGGCCAGGCACTCGATAGTACACCCCCACTGCCATTGCCTTCCCCCTTTTACATGGAATTTCAATCCATATAGATTCTACAGCAGATTTTGTTTCCTGCAAAACTTTAATCCTTTCTGACTCAATGCCCCCTCTTACATAGAGAGCAACCCCTCCACCAATTTGATCAGCTCTATCATTACGATATAGTTTGTACCCAGGTATCACAGTGTCCCACTGGTTGTCCTCCTTCCACCATGTCTCTGATATTCCTATCATATCTAACCTTTCATTTAGTGCTATATATTCTAAATCTCCCATCTTATTTTTTAGACTTCTAGCATTTGCATACAAGCATTTTAGAGAATGTATTTTATTCATATTAATTTGACTGTTGTTAAACATGGGTAATTTGGGATCTTTAAGCTCTGTCTGCTCCATACTTGAGGGCATTTGGGCTACTTTACTCTTTTGTGGAACCTCTCTGCTTTTGGTAGTATCCTTCAAAGATACATTCTTCCGAACCATCTGCTCTTGGGCGACTGTCGGCTTTCCCCTAATATCTAGTTTAAAAGCTGCTCTATCTCCTTTTTAAAGGTTAATGCCAGCAGCCTGGTTCCATCCTCCTGGAGTGGAGGAGTAGCCTAGTGGTTGGGGCAAGGTACTTCAGGCCGGAAGGTCGGGGGTTCAAATCCCACTAAAGGACAGCAACCTTGGGCCGGAAGGACTGGGGTTTCTAGTCCCACAGGTGCTCCTTGTGGTCTTGGGCAAGCCACTTAACCCTCCATAGCCCATGTTCCCTGTAAAATAGTTATCTCCAAGTTATAATGCCCTGTTCAATGTAATTTCAGTTTGTTCAATGTAAACCGCACTGATGCAGAATAGCGCGGTATATAAGAGAATGTAAATAAATAAATCCCGGTTAAGGTGAAGCCCATCCCTTCGGAAGAGCCCCTCCTTTCCCCAGAATGTTCCCCAGTTCCTAACAAATCCAAAACCCTCATCTCTGCACCATTGTCTCATCCACGCATTGAGACTCCGGAGCTCTGCCTGTCTTTTTTGTCCTGCGCATGGAACAGGAAGCATTTCGGAGAATGCTACCCTGGAAGTTCTGGATTTCAACTTCCTACCTAAAAGCCTAAATTTAGCCTCCAGAACCTCCCTACCACATTTTCCTATGTCATTGGTACCGACATGTACCAAGACAGCAGACTCCTCCCCAGCACTATCTAAGACCTTATCTAGGTGGCGCGTGAGGTCCGCTACCTTCGCACCAGGCAGGCATGTTACCAGGCAATCCTCACATCCACCAGCCACCCAGCTATCTACATGCCTAATGATCGAATCACCAACTATAACAGCTGTCCTAACCCTTCCCTCATGGGCACATGGCCCTGGAGAAACTTCCTCGGTGCGAGAGGGTTTTACATCACCTGGAGGACAGGTCCTAGTTACAGGATCACTTCCTGCCACACCAGGGTGATGCTGTCCTGTCACGTGAGCTCTCTCCTCCATGGCAACAGGGATGCTGCCAGACTGGAGGTGGGACTTCAGGACTATATCCCTGTAGGTCTCGTCTATGTACCTCTCTGTCAGTCTTATGCTTTCCAAGTCTGCTACTTTAGCCTCTAGAGAACGGACTCGTTCCCTGAGAGCAAAGAGCTCCTTGCACCTAGTGCACACGTAAGACCTCTCACCAACTGGGAGAAAATCGTACATGTGACACTCAATGCAAAAGACTGGAAAGCCCCCATCCCGCTGCTGGACTGCTGTCTGCATCTCAGTTTTAAGTTTGTGTTTAGATCTAATTTCTCTACTTACTAAGGGTTGCTATGGATATTTATACTAATAAAACTGTACCTAATACGTGTAATATACCTTGTTCACCGGAAGCTTAACTAATCTCAGGTCCTTAGTGTATGACTGATTTGGGTAATGAGCTTTACCTGAGAGCACCTCCTGCCTTTTAAGATGTGTAAGTACCTATAAAGCTACGATTATTCCAGGGGTGGGTGGGTGTGGGGGGAGGGAGGGAAATAACACTTATTAAAAGAGGGCTGCTACACAGTACCCTGTCTTGTGCTGCTGAGGTAAGCTATATTCTGATTTGATTTAAATTATAGCTCTTAGCTGCTGCTAGGCTCTAACTTCTTATGAAATTTAAACTACAAGCTCTCTGCTGGGTTCTAAATTTAACCAGAAAGCTATCTTCTGTGTTTTAAATTTAAGCTAAAAGTACTTTGCTGATGCTAGGCCCTGAGTGACTATTAAATTTAGACTACAAGCTCTCTGCTGGGTTCCAAATGTAACCAGAAAGCTCTCTTCTGTGTTTTAAATTTAAGCTAAAAGTACTTTGCTGTTACTAGACCCTGAGTGACTATTAAATTTAAACTACAAGCTCTCTGCTGGGTATGAAATGTAACCAGAAAGTTCTCCTCTGTGTTTTAAATTTAAAGTTAAACTGCTGCTACTAGGCCCTGACTGATTTAACAAAAATAGTGGATTCACAGATTAATTAGCTTTAATACAAAGAATTCCTTCTAGAAAATTACCAGAAGTATATACTCACAGTTGCAGATCTCTCTCCAGAAGTAACAGTCCTTCAAGACTAATGTAAACTTAATGTAAAGTTATTGAGTTCCGTTCCAATGTTGCAATGAAAAGTTGTTATGTTTTATTCTCTGGAAACCGCCCCTGTTCTCTGGAAGTGGCAGTATAAAAAAGCTAATAAAAAATAATAATAAATAATAAAAACTGAAAGCAGCAGCGTATGCACTTGTGCATTCTAGAATAGCATTGTGGGTATGTCTATGTAGCTGGAAACTGGCAGATCCATAACTGACACGTGCAAGTTCCTGAAACCGCTTGGAAACTTGCACGTGTCCAGAGTCTTAGTCTGCATGGCCCAGTAAGCCCTTATCTCCAGGAACAAGCAGGAATGAGTCTTCACATATGGGTACGTCGGTACCGACGGAGCCTGCGCGGGAACGCTCCCCAGCTTCCCAAAAAGGAAAGCTTTTGGGAGCATCCCACAGCGCCTGCGCGCTGCCTTCCCGCCTTTCCTAACCGCCTCTCCTCAGTTCTTCTTTGCCGCGGAGCCAGCAGGTCGAGCCCTGTCACCGCTGAAGAAGTTCTTTGTTTTATTTTATTTCTTTGGTCGTGTGTCTGCCTCCCCCGACTCCGGACCGGTACCGCCGGTCTTTTCTTTCTTTTCTTTAAAAAAAAAACAAAAAACAACTATATATTTTTCCCTCACTTAGTGTATTTTTTCTCTTTGGGCCTTAGGCCTCACAAGAAATTTTTCCTCATGGAAAAACCAGCCTCCGGGTTTAAGAAATGCACTAAGTGCAGCGGTACTATTTCTGTTACAGACACCCATGAATGGTGTCTTAAATGTTTGGGTCGTGAATACTCCATTTCAGATTGTCCGTCCTGCTCTTTGATGTCTAAACGGGGTTTACAGAACCGAGCAGCTAAGCTCCATGTGCTGTTTCCCGCTGATGCAGCTTCGGTGGCATCGACGTCTTCCAGGGCTGCTTCTTCCCCCAATGGATCTCAGGTAACCAAACATAAATCCAGCCGGTCCTCGAAGGGTAGATCTCCCTCTAAGCATCGAGATGCCTCCGGGCTTGCCCTCGAGGATCCTGTACCGGCAAAACAACCCCGGCGGGAGGCTCCGGCTTCCAAAGCTCCACCTATGGGGTTACAGGTTGACATCGATGGCACGGCCTCGACCGATCACCTGTTAGAATGCTCTGGGGTACCGGCACAACCTTCCGGTACCGAGTTCCAAGCATTCATGGCGTCGATGGATCAGAATGTTCTGTCCATGCAGCAGGCTATCAGTGCCTTCATTCAAGCTGCGACGCCGTTGATACCACAACAAACTCCGTTGGTATCGACTCGGGTACCGGCACCAGCGCCGATACCGGTACCGACTGCATCGGCATTGACCAGGATACCGACTGCAGCGGTTCCTTGTCCAGGGCTGCTCATCGGTACCGAACCGGTACCGATGACACCCGATGTCGATACTGCTCGATACGCGTACCGAGCGTTAGAAGAGCACCCTGACAGACGGTACTTTGATTCCTCTGGTGATTCTGATACATCAGAGGAGTCTGCTGAAGTATCCATAGCCCTTCCTGAAGAGCCTTCTTCTCCAAAAAGAAGAATGTCTCCTCCAGAGGACTTGTCCTTTCAAGACTTCATAAGAGAAGTAGCTAAAGGACTTTCTATTTCAGTAACCTCTGAATCAGAGCCTAGAGCAAAAAAATTAGATATTTTGGGTTATTCTAAGGCTCCTAAAGAGGCAGTCACCTTACCAATTCATGAGATTCTTTATGAACACATGATTGATTTATGGGAGACTCCTCTCACTATCTCTCCTCATTCTCGCAGATTGGACACTATGTATCGTGTCCCTCCCTGTCCTGGTTTTCATAAAACACAGCTTCCTCACCATTCCATTGTGGTGCAGTCAGCTATGAAGAGGATAAAGAGTACAAAGAGACACTCTTCTACTCCTCCAGGAAGAGAATGCAGGACCTTGGATGCTTTTGGTAGAAAAATCTTCCAAGCCAGTATGCTCATTGCCAGAATCAACTCCTATAGTCTTTACATGGGTATGTTTCTAAAGGAGGTTGCAGATAAGCTGCACACTTTCCTCCCTTTTCTGCCAGAGGATAAAAGGGATGAATTCCTCATTTGGCTTAAGCATACTCAAGACATTTCAAAGTTTTCCAACCGGGCAGCCTTTGACTCCTTTGAAGGTGCCAGCAGAGCTTCTGGCATTGCCATAGCTGCTCGCAGAATTGCTTGGCTCCAAGCTTCTGATTTAGAGCCCTGGGTCCAAGATGGCTTAGGAAATCTTCCCTGTACAGGTGAAAACCTGTTTGGCAAAGAATGGCAAATAAAAGCCACTCAAATGGATGCAGAAATTTCTGCTCTGGATAGACTTTCAAAGTCAACCTCCATTCCTGCCAAGAAAAAACCCTTCAAGAAGTCTTTTTTCAAAAAGAGCAGATTCCCTTCTGCTTCTGGCCAACAATCCTCTACAGGTCACTTTGCTACTAAGCGTCAGCAACCTAAACAGACCAGGCCTAAGACTACAGGGGCTGCTGCAACTCAGCAGACCCAACCTCCTCAGGGTTTTTGACTTGATGCTAGAGAACTTAACCTTTCTGGCTTTAAAACAGCCAGAACCTCTCACCATTCCAGGAAGGTTAGCTCATTTTGCTCCCAGATGGGAGCAGATTACATCAGAGCAGTGGACCCTCTCCATCATAAGAGAGGGCTACAAACTTCATTTCTCAGACCTTCCTCCCCACACCATGGTGAGACACTTCAATTCTCCCACATCTCTTCTCGACCTTCTAGGTCAAGAGGTGGCTACCCTTCTTGCCCAAGGGGCAATAGAAGAAGTTCCCCTTCTTCAACAAGGGTCAGGGTTTTATTCCCCCTATTTTCTCATTCCAAAGAAGACAGGGGGATACAGACCCATATTAGATCTCAGGGAATTGAACAAATTTCTATGCAAGGAGAAGTTCAAGATGCTTTCTCTGGGCACTCTCCTTCCATACCTTCAAAGTCAGGATTGGCTTTGTTCTCTAGATCTCAAGGATGCGTACACACATGTCCTCATCCATTCATCTCACAGAAGATTCCTCCGTTTTCTTTTCCAAGGAAAACATTATCAATACAGGGTGCTTCCTTTTGGTCTGGCCTCTGCTCCAAGAGTGTTCACCAAATGCATGGCAACAGTAGCTGCATTTCTACGCACTCTGGGAATATTTGTATTCCCATACCTGGACGACTGGCTCATCCGAGCTCCATCTCAGTCAGAGGCCCAGATTTCCCTGGACCGCACAAGATGCATTCTGCAGTATCTGGGACTTGTGGTAAACCTCCCAAAGTCTCAGCTCACCCCTACTCAGTCCCTAGAATTCATAGGGGCCTGGTTGGATACTACCACTGCACGGGCCTACCTTCCTTAGGCCCGTTGCCAACGTCTAGTGCAGTTAGCCTCCCAGATTCAGTCAAAGAGCCACTTAACTGCCCGGGAGATGCTACAACTGCTAGGCCACATGGCTTCCACAGTGCATGTGGTACCCTATGCTCGCCTACACATGAGAGCAGCCCAATGGACTTTGTCCACCCAGTGGACTCAAGCATCAGGAGCTCTCTCAGACCAAATAGCAACCTCCAAACATCTCTTTTTGGTCTCTCCAATGGTGGATGTCCACTCAAAATCTGTTGCTGGGGTCCCCCTTCCAACAGTTGTTGCCCCAAGCAACCCTCACAACAGATGCCTCCCAAACAGGTTGGGGAGCTCATCTACAAGACCTCTCCACTCAAGGCACTTGGTCCCCACAGGAGACCTTTCTTCATATCAACCACTTGGAGCTTCGAGCAGTCTTTCTAGCTCTCAAGGTCTTTCATACCCTGCTCAGCTACAAGACAGTCCTCATTCATACGGACAATCAAGTAGCCATGTTTTACATAAACAAGCAAGGAGGAACTGGCTCTCTGTTGCTTTGCAACGAAGCTTTAAGATTGTGGGCCTTCGCCAGAGAGCATCAAATCCATCTCCTGGCAGTATACCTCCCAGGAATCCAAAACTCTTGGGCAGACAGACTCAGTCGAGTTCTGCTCCCACACGAATGGTCCCTGCACATGGATCAGGTACTCAGAATCTTCCAAGAATGGGGAACCCCGGACATAGACCTCTTTGCAAGTCCGTGGAATGCCAAACTTCCCCGGTTCTCTTCCAGAATTCCGTGTCAGGAAGTTCAGGCCAAGGATGCCTTCCTCCTTCACTGGGGTCAGGGCTTCCTGTATGCCTTTCCACCCATTCCCTTGATTCCCAAGACTCTGTTCAAACTCCAGAGGGATCAAGGATCTATGATCCTCATAGCTCCACGCTGGCCACGCCAAGTGTGGTACCCTCTACTTCTGCATCTCTCCCAAGCCCCCTCCCTGGACTTGGGAGCTGCTCCAGACCTTCTGTCCCAGGAGGAGGGGACTTTGTGGCACCCAAACCCCAAGTCCCTTCCCCTCAGAGCTTGGTTACTGAAGGCCTAGACCTTCAAGGCTGGAATCTTTCTCAACAAGTGAAGGATATCCTCCATGCTTCCAGAAAACCTTCAACTAGGCATTCCTATGCTTTTAAATGGAAAAGATTTTCCATTTGGTGTGCTGAAAGGGGTCTCGACCCTCTAGCACTACCTTTGAATTCTCTATTGGAATACCTCCTGCATCTTTCCAATGCAGGCCTTAAGACGAATTCAGTAAGGGTCCATTTGAGTGCTATTGCAGCATCCCTTAAGCCTATCAATGGACAACCTATTTCCTCTCATCCTCTTATTGCAAGATTCATGAGAGGCCTAACTTTAACTAAACCTCCCATTAGGCCTCCTCCGGTGGCATGGGATTTAAATCTGGTTCTTGGTCAGCTTATAAAGCCTCCTTTTGAACCCTTAGCCACCACCTCCTTGAAATTTCTTTCCTGGAAGGTTATTTTCCTCATTGCAGTCACCTCAGCTCGCCGCATCAGTGAGCTGCAGGCCTTAGTGGCTAATCCACCTTATACAAGGTTCCATCATGATAAGGTAGTCCTTAGGACCAATCCACACTTTATGCCTAAAGTGGTCTCACCTTTTCATCTTAATCAAGAGGTATATTTACCTGTCTTTTTTCCAGCTCCTCATGCATCAAGTGCAGAGAAGAATCTTCATACTCTGGATTGTAAAAGAGCTCTTGCCTTTTACTTACAAAGGACACAGCAACATAGGAAGTCTTCCCAGCTCTTTGTTGCTTTTGATCCCTCTCATTTGGGACTTCCAGTCTCTAAGAGGACACTGTCCAATTGGATTGCTCAGTGTATTTCTTTCGCCTACCAGAGTAAGAACCTTTCTCTGGAGAGCCATGTCACAGCTCATAATGTGAGGGCCATGGCCACCTCTATGGCTCATCTAAATTCTGTGTCCATCGACCAGATCTGTCGAGCAGCCACCTGGGCCTCGGTTCATACCTTCACAGCCCATTACTGCTTGGACAAGGACTCCCGCCGGGATGCCTTGTTTGGTCAGGCTGTTCTCAAACACCTGTTCCATTCTTAATCAACTCCTACCCTCCTTCCCTGGATAGATGCCTGAGATCCATAGGAGGAGGTAGAAGCCTTCCCAGGGTCTCATATCCTTCGGGATCTCCCAGGCATCTTAGCTATGGAGTCCCCATATGTGAAGACTCATTCCTGCTTGTTCCTGGAGATAGCACAGTTACTTACCTGTAACAGGTGATCTCTGGGAACAGCAGGAATAAGTCTTCACAACCCTCCCACCTCCCCTAGGAGTTGTATCTCTCTTTCTGTCTTTCCTTTCCTCTCTCTCTCTTTTGTCTCAGCTTTAAAACTCAAACTGAGGAGAGGCGGTTAGGAAAGGTGGGAAGGCAGCGCGCAGGCGCTGTGGGATGCTCCCAAAAGCTTTCCTTTTTGGAAAGCTGGGGAGCGTTCCCGCGCAGGCTCCGTCGGTACCGACGTACCCATTTGTGAAGACTTATTCCTGCTGTTCCCAGAGATCACCTGTTACTGGTAAGTAACTGTGCTTTACCAGCATAAAACAGGGGTTATGTGCAAAAATATCTTCTGTAAAATGACCCCTTAGTACTTATCAATTCCCAGTCATTGCAGCAGACTGATTACATGTGCCATTCTTCTTGGAAATGACATTTTATGGAGTTACTTAAATGATACTTGTGAAAGTTCCACACTTGCCTGCTCCCTCCCTGTGAACATCTATCTCTCAAGGGGGGAAACAGCTTTATAACCTCCAGTTAACCCTTTGTCCAGGGTCACTGCAACATCCCTCTCCGCCCCATATGTGACAGGTCACCACTCACTGTGCATTCTGCAGTACCAAAGCCCATTTGGAGAATCACAGGATTTGCATCTTCAGTCCTCATACAATGGACTCTACCAGTCAGCTAACGAAACATCACCTCTGTCCAAAAGGCTTTTACTAGGTTGCTCACATAGGGGGTTATTCTGTCACATGAATAGCGAGGATGGATGTCCCAATGGGACATCCATCCCCACTATTGGTGCCTTTCCCGCCAGTGTCTGACTTCCCCGCCAGTTGTGCGGGAAGTTAGATGGGGGTGGGGGTGGGGAAGGGGTGGCTCGTGGGCGGAGTCTGGTCAGGCAGTGGGAAGTCTCCAGCACTGAACATATAGCACCAATTCTAATGTTGGCCCTGTACATCCAGGGCTGGCGACTTGTGCGGGGAAGTTATTCCACCTCCAAGGTGGAATAACTTCCCTGGACATTTTTTTTTTCATGTCCGGGGTGCGGATGGTGTAGGAGGGGGTCAGAGGACATTCCCCGCAGTCTGACACTGTCCTTAGAAGGCCAGATCGGGGGTCGGGTTGTGGGAAAATCACCTTTGTAGTCCAGCAAACGGCATCGTGGCTTTTAAATTGAGCCGCGGTGCCATGGCAACTGGATGCCATGGCGCCACAGTTCCATATAAAAGCCCAGACTGAGTAAGTTGGGTAGTGCCTGTATGTACAGGCCAGACTGACTCGCAGTCCCAGCCTGCACATACTGGCCTGATCGCGATTCTAATCCCGTGGGGCTAGACGTGCCCCGGGGGATCAGAATCACGACCTCTCTCTGTATATCCGGTCAAACCGGACGTACAGAAGGGGTGTACATCCGGGATGGAATGAGCCCTATACTGTATTGCCCCGTATCCATTATCCATCTATCCTTCCTGTCATGGTGCCACACTGGGTAAAAGAAAAGCTTTCATACAGAGTGAGTTCTGCTGGCTCGCTATCTCGTTATCATCTCTTTATTTCTTGTCATCTCTCTTTTATCCATCCATCTAGGTTACTTTCTTTTTCTATTTTTGCTTTGTTAGAAATAAATTTGCATTTCATTTGCTGTACTCTGACATGGTGTGGACAGCTTTAAATTACAATATTGTATGAAAACTGACTTCTCTGATGCAAAAAATCCAATCAATGCTGTAGTTTTAGATCAGTGTGACAGCATTTTCTACTAGCTACCTTATATTGTCTTTAAGGAGATCTAAAATTTCTGTATGCAATGGAAGGCGATGAAAAAGGGGGTTTGTGAATAACAGGTATAAGCTTTAGTTTAGACTTAACTTTCAGTTCATTGTATTTTTATGTTTTTATAGTGTTGGATACTGCTTTGGACATTTTGGAAAAATGGAAAATCAGAATATAAATGGTTAATGGGGTTATTTTAAAAGCTTTATTTGCAATTTCCACATGTAAAATCAGGCATTTACATGTTAAAATGGCATCCACGTGTAAATGATGATTTTAGAAAGGTCTAAATTTATATGTTGATGTCCATACTATGTAGAAATTGCAAGGGTGCATGTTGGAAGTATGGTTAGGGAGTGGACTGGGTGGGTCAAAAATCTACATGCGTTCCTCATTTCATATGCAAAATGGATCCTCTGGCTCCACATATTGGCAAATACTTTTAGCAGAGCCATTTCTAAAATACTGCCAAAATTATATGCGTCACATCCTCAACATCTCAATTCTCCAGTCTTCCCTTACTATGTAAAATGTGCTTTCAAGTCAATCAATTCAAAAAAGCATGGGGAAAACACAGAGGATCTCTAAAGGTAAAAAGGGGACTATTGTAGTTGATATGGAAGGAGCTCTTTACAGTCTAAGCACAAATTTGCCAAATGTGCTTATGTGAGTGAGAGAGACATGTGAAGGCCAAAGGTCGTCTCTTTCTTGGTATATGAACAAAGGTTAGAGACTGTATTTTGTGTGTGTGTCAGTTCTATGTGCATTTCTATAACTATCTATCTATCTATCTATATAGATATAGTTCAGAGTTGTGCAAGCTGGTTTTTACATTTGTATTGTTTTGTTTAAAAAAATTGTCTTGGGCTTAAGTGTCCTCAAGAGCATGCATTATTCCTCAGTAGCGTGCATTATTTTTCAGTAGGCTACATATTTTCTCAATAGTATGTACTACTCTTCAGTGGCATACATTATTCCTCAGTAGTGTGTACCATTTTTCAATAGCATGCCCTATTCCTCAACAGGGTGCACTGTTTTTCAGTAGCACACATTTTGGGCTTTTCTCTAATATTTCATTTTTAAAATGTTATGAAATGACATAGGAAATGTCCTTCACATTTCCTCTATCTTTTCAAACAAATGTGCATCCTTGGTATATATGTGTGATAGAACACAAGAGTTTTTTTTCTTTGAGAGATTGGCTGTGTGTGTGAGAGAGAGGCTATTTGTTGTGTGCGCAAAATCGAGGCTTTGTGTTGTGTATATGCATGTGAATGGGGGCGTGTATCAGAAAAGAAACATGTTTCTGTATGTGCACAAAAGAGAAACAGGCATCTTGGGTTTGAGAAATGGTGCAGGTTTGCGTGTTTGTTTGCTGAATTCCATCCATGCTATTTTTTAGCTTACACCTCTAACTTTCTGCTGCTTCTTAATTTACACACAGACATTTCTGGAATAGGAAAAATATGCACTTTTATGTGGTATTAGATGCAGGACTTGACATCATCCTGATGCATCTGATAAAGTCAACATATGATCCTATTTGTCCAAAGCCACGGATCTTATAAAATTACTTTTCAAAGTGTTTCTGTAGGCAAAATAATGTTTTACCCACAGACATGGGTTTGTATAAAGTAGCCAGTCTGCTATGCAGGTAAGCTTAGGCACATTAGGGATGTGCATTCATTTCAAACAAAATGGGAAATGTCAATGGTATTTCCTATTTCATTTTGGATAGTTTTCAAACAAAAATGATAGAGGAAACAATGACATTTCATCATTTCCCAGTTTTCGGCAATAGTGTGCATTATTGCCGAAAACCAGGAAGTGGCAAAACAAAACGGAAAAAGAAATGAAACAAAAATGTTAGCACTTTCATCAGAAAATGAACCAGAATAAAATCGTTTTGGCTGCCCCTCCCTAATGCAGATGGATATGTAAATGTGGGTGCATATTTTTCCCAGGGTAATTTGGCAAGTGGACGTACATGTCTACCTTCACTTTGAACATCTAACCGAGTCTGAATGAGAGAAAGATCTAAGTGTACTTTTTACACATGCGCACAGATATAACGTTACTTCCAAGTTTGTAATTTTGAAACTACAGGTGTAGCATTCAAAATTATGCACATACATTGAAAAATGGCACAGATGGAAACTATTTTCAACTTAAGATATTCTCCAGCCACTTTCTGTAAAGAACCTACAAAATGTTAGAATTGCTATGAAGATCCTTTTCTAATGAACTTCTTTTATGTGGGTTTGCATTCATTAGTGCACATTCAGTTCATTAGCATGTCTTAAAAAAGTGTAAAAAAGCCGGGTCTAAAAACGATTCTATATCAATATAATTGATGGGAAAATGGAGGCATCAACCGGCATCAAAATTAGACCCCTAACCTTGGGTCCTATGATCGCCCAAGCATCATAATTCCAAACAAAAACTAAAGATTTTTTAACACATTTCAAAATAATTTTGTAATTTGTGCACTAACAACATGCATTCAATAAACAATGAACAATTTTCTCAAAAGCAAAAGAGAAGAAAAAGCCACGTATTGTTTTCAAAGCATCCTCACAGCATTTCACACAAAACTTGGCTCAACAGGAAAAACTTCACAGGCGGCTAGTCTGCAACGCTGAAAAAATTAGCAACAGAAACAAAGTAACTTCTTATGGATGGCAAAAGGAAACTGTGTACCCTTGCTCGTCACCGATGTTTCATCTCAAACCCGAGGTTGCGTCAGGAGCTCCCACACAGTCAAGCTGCACGAAGCCAATGCCATCCGTTTTGTGCGGCTTTACAGGTAACAGTCACCTTGGGCGTGCACTGACAGTTTGCGCTAATTCACATGCTAACTGCTTGATCACTTTAGTAAAAGGGCCCCTTAGTGTGCTTTAATTCATTGGTTAATCTGCGTTAAATCAATTTAGCATGTGCTATTAAAATGAATATGTGAAACTAACCAAAAAAAACACTTATAAATTGGAAAAGAATTGTGAACAAAATGGAAATTAACTGAATGTTTCTTGTCTATGCACTTCCCTACTCTTTTTCTAAGAGAAGGAGACAGTGTGATTTCATTCCTTTTTAAATTCTTTTACGTATGAATAGTCTTTTTCTTTCTTTGCTGTGCATTCAGGTGAGAAAAAAAGATAAAGGATTTGTGGAAAGTACAGAAAAAGCTTTAAGAAATGAATCTGCTTCTCAGAGCACTGACCAGTTTTAGAGATCAAAAGATAAAAAATTGGCACAGGACTCACAAGCTGATTACGGCTGATTTGAACACTGAACACTAATGCAGGAGGACCTTGAGTCACCCACATTATTTTTGACTTTGTTTAGAACAAATATTAGCAAGTAGGAACTATGGTAAAATGAAAAATATTCATAAGATATTGGTGAAAAAATATATTGATCAGAGACTGGGAAAAGGATATTTGGACAGGCAGAAGCTAGTATAGGTTATGTATTAGCATTTTTACTCTGCTTACAGACTTCTACACAGGGATGATCACCCATATTCATACTCACTTTCTTTTTATCTCTAGGAACCCTGACAGCAAACATATTACTCCTGCCTCTGGGCTGGGCCACTGCTGCAGCTGCAGGTTTGGACATTTAAGAGTTTTGCACTTGAGGAAAAGAGGGAGTGCAATTGGAATAAATTATCTTTTTAACTTTGTCCGAAAAGAACTATAGCATATTTTTCATGAGTATCTCCCAGGTTTAAATCTTCCTATAAAAATTGTATTTAAGGAGTCATTGCCTTTTTAAAAATTTTATATTTATGCATTTTACAATAAATCCAAGAATAACATCTTGTACAGCAATTGGGAAGAGTTCCGCAACAAAGCAATCCAGGAAAAAAGGTACAAGATCATATATATATATTAAGAAATCAATAATCTAATCCTACCCACTGCAGCCAACCAGATGGGAGGGATCCAAGCAAAGGAAAAAACAAAATAATGACAAAATAAGGTAACCGAGACAGAGCTAGCCTCATTAACAGCACGATGCACCAGCAGGTGTACGTCCATAACCACAAAGCAACAGGCATTAAGGAAGACCTCAAGGTCACCTGCAGCACTGAATTGTTGCCTGTGCCATGACTGTAGGGAGTGAGGCATTGGCTGGCATATCATCTACCCAGATTGGTGGGCTCATAAAAATATATACAATACAGATTGATATTTTACCATGCATTTGCATGGATATTTAAGGAAAAAGAGTGCTCCTAGCTGCTGGATTCCAGGGCAGAGAAGGAGAAAATCTTGTCACCTCCACTGTGTATTTCTGGATAAGTCCAGAGACATACAGACTAGGAGCCCTTGGAACATCAAATTTATTTTCCTGAAAAGCATTTTCATTAAACATTCTCTATCTGAGAGCAAAGCAAAAGAATCGAGCAGTGTAGAAAGAACAACAGGTTCCTCCTAAGAGTTTTCAGTCGAAGCAGAAACATCAAGTACAACAGCTTGTTATAGCCCACTAGCCACCCCTGAGCCTGTCACTGCTTTTGCAGTGGGAAGATAGTAAACCTTAACCATTGGAGGATACGACTCAGAGAGTATACCCAAGGTATCCATTAAATAAGACCGAAATATATCCCTGGGAAAGTTCACCAATTTAAATTTGCTGCTGTAGTTGCATTGTCCAACTGTTCCAACTTTGCTTTCACAACAGTAAAGTCCTTTATAAAGGAGTCTGAATAACCTTCCAACGCAGCTTAGATTGAACCTCAGAGTAAATTCTGAACTGCTAGAACCTTTGCAGCATTCTCTTGAATAGAAGAACAGTTACCTTGAATCTGAAGCAAAAGGCGAGAAACTTGTGGTACAAGGGCTTCCCAATCTGCATAATTGCTGACCAAAAGAATTTGCATGTAAATACCTTAGTTACTCCAGGGAGAAGGAGAGAGAACCTCCTGCAACTAGCTCCACACCTTCCATATCGCTCAACACTTGGCTTGGACTGTGCAATGCAGCCGAACTTGCTGCCTGACCTGCCATCGTCTCCATTAGATCAACATGTAAAAGTTTTTCCGGGGGAGCCTGAGCTCTACTCAATCACAGCTCTGGGTCCGATCCTCGATGCCTTAGTGACTTACCTCAAGCAGAGTAGTCTTTCCTGCCGCAGTGCTCCAGAAGCTGATGGGAAGCACACTGATTTCGGAGGACACCATAATCTGGGGGGAAAAGAATCTCTGCCCCAGGCAGACACTGAGTCACCTGACTCTGATGGCTGCCCAGCTGGGCTTTTCTCCCCCCGATGCTGCTGACTGCTGTGATGTTCGGACGAAAAAGGAATCAAGAGGTCCAAGGACCATTCCAGGTAATAGCGAAGAAGTCATGAAGGCTAGAGAGGGCTACTTAACCCCTTTAGCTTTCCACTTTTCCCCCACAGGGAATGCCATGCAGCTCAGATATATCTGCCTCATGCCATGTTGGAAACCTCCATTTACCGTCATTGCCATTTTTCCCAATTGGTACCATAATACTTTCTTAATACCTTACTGTCCTATAGAAACCCATCACTTTACATTTTATTTTATCTTAGACATATTTTCTTTGTATTCACATCTTTGCTCCCTATCTTTCACACTCTTATTCAACACATTTTTGACTTAATTTGCTCTATTAAATCTTCCGATTTCACAGTGATTTTTTACTGTTCTTGTGAATCATCACATTCCAAGTTTGTTTCTGGTGTGGATATGACCCCATCCTCCTCCTCAGTAAAGAACGAAGCAGAGAATTAATGCATGGAACGATATTCAAATGGACTTATACATTCATCGATGGCCGGTGAATGAATAATTTTGGTATCTGTATTTTCAGCATTTATATGGTTAGGGGGTAATTTTAGAATGTCATTCCTCTGTGTATGCAAGCACATGTACACATAAATAACCTTATATAAAACATCAACCAGAGGAAAGTAAGTACTTTGATGACAAGTGTGATGAAGCAGAGGTCAGTGAACCTATGGAGATAGAAAAAATCACTGATCCCTTTAAAGAAAGTGACAGACCTAAAGTGCAGTTACTGCAAAGCGCAGCCAGAGGGAGCAAGCATGAAGAATCAGAGGGTAGGCTGACACACCCAAGCTTGGATGATGCAATAACTAACTCAAGGGATAATCAGACACACCTGGTCAGGGTGAGAGAAATCCTAACTGAGAAGCAGCTTTATAAGCATGGCTTAGACAGGACAGAAAGGCCAGTGGCAGCAGCGGCAGCAGCAGCAGACGCAGAAGATGGAGGAAGGAGACGGCTCCGAGGAGAGAAGGAGAGGCACTTGGATTTGCGGTCTTACAGAGAAGGAACAAGTTCCAAGAGAAACAGTTCCATGTTGAAAAGCTCCAGGGAGAAGTCTTCAAGGAAGACAGAGAAAGGAGAGGGACCTGGAAAGTGCCTGGTAAAGAAAGTACCAGAGAAGCACAGCTCAGAGAGCAGAGGTACCTGCATACTTCCTTTCCTGACCGTGAGCTGCAAGGAGTTCAGAGGTGGGTGCACAAGACTCAGCCCAGGAGTCTGAGAAACACAACACTGAACCAGGAATTGTGGCCAAGCCCTAGAAAGGCATGGAAGCCAGAGAGCCGTAGGTGCAATAAACACAGCTGGAGAGAGGTTTGGGAACCTGTACAAAAAGTGCTAACTAAAAGTCCTGTTACCTGTTTTCCAGACCAGGTAGAGCAAGGCGGGAGAGTTTTAGAGAGACACTCTGAAGTGAAGCCAGAATTACATGAGGAAAGCTCAGGGCCAGCAGATATATAGTCAGAACAGGAGGAGATGCAAATAGACCCTGCTGAACCCGATTCATTGCTACCTGACTGTCTCATGGATTGTACACTTTGTCTA
This sequence comes from Ichthyophis bannanicus, assembly GCA_033557465.1. Classification (NCBI taxonomy): domain Eukaryota; kingdom Metazoa; phylum Chordata; class Amphibia; order Gymnophiona; family Ichthyophiidae; genus Ichthyophis; species Ichthyophis bannanicus. The sequence continues at coordinate 144,394,668 of CM066041.1, forward strand.
GCCGGGAGTTTGCAATCCTTGGCAGAAGTATAGCTCGCAGGGTATACGTTAAAATACAGTTTTGATAAGCTAAAAGAAGAAGCTTGCTTTTGTTTCCATGAACTGGTTTGTTCTAACACCTGCATAGCTAATAAGACTGTGAAGCACGTCTAACTTTTGAATGCTGTAAATACCTTTTTGAAAATCCTGAATGAGGTGAGAATCCTGTTTTCCTTCGTTGAACCTTTGTTTGTGCATTATGGGAATAAACCTTACTCTTTACCTTACACATGGCTTTCACAACTAATTATTTCAAGAAAGGGACTACTAGTACCAGCATGCATCTGGGCTAAGAAAAGTTTCACCCTTGGATGAAAACAATGTCCATCCTGACCCTTTAAGCACGTGGCTCTGGGGCTGGGGTTGCGACACAAGGTGCGTTCTTTGCCAGGAGAAGTAGTTGGGGGCACGGTTTGGGGGAGGCATGGGCAGAATTTGCATGTACCCGCATAGATTATAAAATAGCTGAATCTATTTGCATGCATAAAGTATGCAGATTCATTTATACCTGCTCGTGAGCATGTGTAAGTGATCGTGCTTACATTCCAAGTTGTGTTCTATACCACATACACTGGTATTTTAAAAAAAAGAGTAGGTGCTGTGTAGGTACTCATTAATGCCATGCACCTGAACTCACTAAGACTTTTCTCCTCCTTCTCCATCTGTAATAGAAGACATATGCAGTATTGCCATGAAAGGAGAAGTGCTACTGATAAGGGATTTCAATATGCCGGATGTTGATTGGCACATCCCTGCTGCAGTATCATCTAGAAGTAAGGAGATCTAAGAATCTCTATAGGGAGAACTATTCCGGCAACTGGTAACAGAACCCACACATGAAGGGGCCATACTGGATTTGGTACTTACCATCTCGCATCCACTGGTAATCAGATACTATGGTTCAGTACTAGAACTAGGGCCAATGAAGTCCATTCAAAAGCAAGGGTCTTAGACTTTAGGAAAACTAACTTTGCTGAGATGGGATAATACCTCAAGGAGTTGTTAGTGGGATGGGAATAGCTGGAAGATGTAGAAAAGCAATGGGCAAAACTGAAAGGGGATATTTTAAGGGCAACAAACCTTTTTTGTTAGAAAGGTAAATAAATGTAAAAGGAAAAGGAGGCCACTATGGTTCTCAAAAGAAGTAGCTGAAAAAGTGAAGAAAAATAGGGTGGCTTTCATAAAATGCAAGAGGATACAGAAAGAGGAAGACAAGTATCAATATTTGGAAAAACTTAGAAAAGCTAGGAAAGTAGTCAGGAAAACAAAGATACAAAAAGAAGAAGAAATAACCAATGCAATAAAATGGGGAGATAAGACATTTTTCAGATATTTTAGCGAGAGGAGGAAGTGCAAAAGTGGTATTGTAAGACCCAAGGGTGCAGGGGAGGAATATGCAGAAACTGATGATAAAGCAGAATTGCTTAACAAATATTTTTGTTCTGTTTTCACAGATCAAGGGTCAGGAGCAGGACGTCAGAAAACACCCACAAACAGGAGCAGAAGTGAAGGGGATCTTGAACGATTTTTAGAAGACTGTGTTTGTGAGGAACTAGCTAAACTAAAAGTAGACAAAGCAATGGGATCAGATGGGATACATCCAAGAATGTTGAAGTAACTTGGGGATGTTCTAGCAGCTCCACTGACTGACCATTTCAGTGCTTCTTTAGAGTCAGGAGTGGTCCCTGAGTACTGTAGAAAGGCACATGTGGTCCCTTTAAACAAAAGTGGAAGTAAGGATGAGGTTGAGAACTTCAGGCTGGTTAGTCTGACCTCTGTGATGTGTAAATTCATGGAAATGCTGCTAAAACAGAGGATTGCAAGATTCCTGCAGTCCAATGGATTGCAGGATCCAAGGCACCATGGGTTTACCAGAGGCAAGTCTTGTCAGATAAATCTGATTGATTTTTTTGGCTGGGTGACCAGAGAGTTGGACTGAGGGAGAACCCTAGATGTGGTGTACTTAGATTTCAGTAAAGTCTTTGACACTGTTCCGCACAGGCAACTTATAAATACATTGAGCATCTTAGGGATGGACTCTAAAGTGACTGACAAGGTAAGAAATTGGTCAAGTGAGAGGCAACAAAGTATACAGGTAAATGTGCACTCTGAGGAGAAGGATGTTACCAGTGGTGTGCCGCAGGGATCTGCCCTTAGTCCGATTCTTTTTAACATCTTTGTTAGTGATATTGTGGAAGGGCTCTCAGGTAAGGTTTGCCTCTTTCAGATGATACCAAAATCTTCAATAGAATAGACACCCAGGAAGGAGTAGATAACAAGAGGAGGGATCTAGCTAAGCTTGAAGAATGATCCAGAATTTGGCAGCTGAGACTTAATGCTAAAAAATGCAGGGCCATGCATTTGTGCTGCAAAAATCTAAGGTAGCAGTACAGTGTAGGGGGCGAAGTACTTCTGTCCATGAAAGGTGATGGGGACCTGGGCATGATTGTTTCTGATGATCTTAAAGTCACTAAACAGGTAGAAAAGGCGACGGCGAAAGCCAGAAGGATACTTGGGTGCATAGGAAAAGGAATGGTCAGTAAAATAAAGGAGGCAATAGTGTCTCTCTATAAGTCTCTGGTGCAGCCTCATTGGGAGTATTATGTGCAATTCTGGAGACCACACCTTCAAAAGGATATAAACAGAATGGAGTTTGTTCCGACGGTGAGCTACTAAAATAGTTAGTGGTCTTCGTTACAAAGCATATGGGGACAGTTTTAATGATCTTAATATGTATACTTTAGAGGAAAGGCAGGTGAGAGGAGAAATGATTGAGACTTTTAAATACCTACGTGATATAAATGCACAAGAGGAGAGCCTCTTTCAGTTGAAATCAAGCTCTGCAACAAAGGGAGATAGGACAGGATGAAAGAGGATAGACTCAGGAGTAATATGCAGAAATATTTCTTTATGGAAAGAATGGTACATGCGTGGAATAGTTTCCCAGTAGAGATAGTAGAGATGAGAACAGTATCTGAATTCAAGAAAGCATGGGACAAATACAGAAGATCTCTAAAGGAAAAAAGGTATCCTCCGCAAAGAGGCAAACCTTACCCGACAGCACTTTCGCAATATCACTAACAAAGATGTTAAAAAGAATCAGACCAAGGATAGACCCTTGTGGCACACCATTACTAACATCCTTCTCTTCAGAGTGAGCTCCATTTACTTGTACACTTTGTCACCTCCCACTCTCTTTGACCACACCAATTTATTTATTTTTTATCTATTTTTTTAATTAATTTTTTTATTTTATATTTATCAATTATTTAAATACATTCAGGAATACTATGAATGAAAAACATGTGGCAAAAATACATTAACAAAAGTATTATAAAGCAAAGGGGAAAAATATAATAGCCATCCATTAGACCACAAAAAAATAGGAAAAAAATATAGGAGGCCCCAGGAAATCCCAAAGAAGTAGATACTTCTTATATAACATAAGGCGAAATAAAACATATGAAAGTAGTGCGAGACTTATGTGTCAGCTGTATGGGAAGCTGACACAACCACATGATCCTCCCTAGCTACTAGAAACTCCAGCAACTGGCAGGGCTCAAAAAAGAGAAATATTTTCTCTTTATAGGTAACATGACATTGTGCAGGAAATTACAGCAAAAAAGACCCACCAAGGGTAAGGACCCTGGGCTTAAGACCCAGAAATTCCCTCCTCCTCAGCTGGGTATCCCTAGCAAGATCAGGGTAAATACGAACATGAGAGCCCATAAACCATTCACTAAAATTTCTAAATTAAGATCTAAGAATTAACGATTTATCAGATTCCAGGGCTAAAGTAAAAAGGAGAGTAGAACGATCTGTGATCAACTCCAGAGAACTTTTCAGAAACCCTGTTAGGTCTTCAACCTCTGGAGGATTCCCAAGGCTAACTCCCTGGTTACCCTGCCCTACCGAGAGATATTGAACCCTTCTCAAAAGTAGTAAATCATTCCGGGAGATCTTCAAGACCTCCTGGAAATATTTATGAACCATCTTCATAGGAGACTACAATGGAGATCTAGGAAAATTAAGAAGTCTCAGATTATTCTTCTGGACTTGATTCTCAAGATATTCCATTTTCCTAGAATTCACGTCCTATCCTTCAGCTGGGCATTATGCAAACCCCAAAGTTGTTCAAGATCTTCTTCCAAATGAACCATTTTACCCTCCTGTTCCTTTTGCACTCTGGAAATCTTTTGGAAATGACTTCTAAGAGAATTAGTCTCCATACTCACAGATGCAGCAACAGACACGAGAGAAGAGTTCATGGTCAAAGTAGCCTCCCACGGCACCTCCAATGTAACTTTAGTGGGTCGCACCAACACACCAACACCTTGTGGGCACCACTCCAGGACCAACAGGTGGCAGGCTAGCATCGAAAACAGATGTACCACTGCTTTTTCCACCTCACAAGTTCATCCACCAGGCTGAGCTGGTACAGCCAGTGAGCCCTCTTTACTTCTCTGCGACAGCGTGCTAGTCAGCAAACCAGAGGGAAGCACTTCACTTGCCACCACACTTCCAGGGCATGGAGGAAGGACCTGTAACTCAGGGGAAAGCAAAACCCCCAATGTGCTCAGGTCCACAGATTGAAACTCCTGTCGACCTGCTGTAGACACTGCTACTGCAGCTGGCAAAGCAAAACTACATGTAAGCAGAGTTTTCTGTCCGACGGGAATGGAAGCAGCCTCACCCGAGGGTAGAGAGACTTGTTTGTGCTTCTTCTGCCCCATTTCCACTCTCTAAACTGCAAACAAATGCCAAAATAGAGCCCCGCTACTGAAGCCAGCTCAGCCGATGCAACATACGGCCACCATCTTGCCTCCCGCCCCAGTTTATTTTATTCCATCATTTTATTTCAAAGTTCTAAGTGTGTACGAGTCCCAAAGCTTTCCCTGTTGGCTACTGATACATTGTATGTGTGCTTGTTCCAATTAAATACTATTGTATACTGTGAATATTTATTGTACTATGTTTTTATCTATGGTTTTATTATATATTGTCCTCTTAGGATTTGCATTGCTCATTGTTGGGAATAGCAGTTGGTGAGTGGCCCTTTGGGTTTAGGTATCCTTACACTCCTCTGTATGTCCATTTGCACAGATACATTTATATACATGCAACTTTCAATTGCCTCTCTATGGTCTCAATTATGAATGTACGTTGGCACTCTTCATCCATATTGTTATTATGCCACCCGGTCAAAGAACTCAATCAGATTTGTTTGGCAAGATTGTCCTTTGGTAAAACCATGTTGCCTCGTTTCATGCAACCTATTAGTTTTGAGAAAATCCACTATTCGCTCTTTCAGGAGTGCCTCCATTATTTTTCCCGCTACCGAGGTAAGGCTTACTGGCCTGTAGTTTGTCACTTCTTCCCTACTACCACTTTTGTGAAGAGGTACCACATCGGTCCTTCTCCAGTCCTGTCTCCAAGGATCTATTATAAACATCTTTTAACAGCCCTGCAAGAACCTCTCTGAGCTCTTTCAGTATCCTGGGATGTATCCCATCTGGTCCCATGGCCTTGTCCACTTTCAGTTTTGCAAGCTGCTCAAACACATCATCATCTTACATGGAACAATTGAACATCATTTAGTTTACATAGAACATATTAACTATATACAATGAAACATTTGGAAGAATTGGAACAGTTAACTATTTACAATGGGTGAATAATCCTCTGTTTTATGCTTTGTTTGAATCATCTTAAAGTAGGTTATAATGGATGGGGGGGGGGAGTTATATTGTAGGATCAAAGTATTCTGAGAAGAGGTGGGATTTTAGTTGTTTTTGGAAGGTGAGGATATCTGAAGTGTTTCTTATTGTGGCAGGGAGGATGTTCCAGATGGACGGGGCATACAATTGGAAGGCTCATTTGCAGGTTTCTTGGTTGTATTTGATTTTTACATGGGGGATAGTGAGTATGCTCTGTGTGGATGTTCATCAGGTTCTTTTTGTAGCAGGGTGAGGAGGTGTGTGGTAGAGTGTGAGTGGATAGTTTTGTGGGTTAGGAGGATGGTCTTGTATTTTATCCTGCTTATTATTGGAAGCTAATGGAGTTGTTTGAGGATGGGTGTGATATGGTTGTATTTCGATGCTCCTTGCAGAATACATGCTGTTGTATGTAGAGCTGTGCATAGTGGGAGTAGGGTAGTTTGTGAAAGATCTTGGTAGATAGAGTTGTAGTAATTGAGGTGGGGAGGATTATTGCTTGGAGTGCTGAGTGGACGTCTGGAGGATCGAGGAGCGGTCAGAGGTGTTGCAAGGTTTTGGCTTTGAAGTAAACTGCTTTGGCAGTTTTGTTTATTTGTTGTTTAAAGGTGAGATATTGATTGAGGATGATGCCAAGGTATTTCACTTCTGGTTGAACTTGTACTTGAGTGTTTAGTGTTAGGGTGGTTGGAGGAGAGATGAGTTGTCCATTGTTATGAATACGGCTTCAGTTTTCTTGTAGTTTATTGTAAGGTTGTTATCGCGCAGCCATTTGGTGACATTGGAGAAGCAGTTTTGGAGGTGGTTGTAGGATGGTTATTTCATGTTGAATGGTCCATAAAGCATGATGATATCAGCACAGATATGAAAGTTGAGGTTGTGGGATTTGATGACTGAGCACAGAGGTTGGAGGTAAATATTGAAGAAAAGAGAGAAAAGGGTGGAGCCTTGGGGGACCCCATGCATTTGCTGGTAAGGGATGGAGGTGTTTGTTCCGATCTTTATCTGTTGTTGTCTGTTGGTTAGGTATGAGTTGAACCACTGTTGAACTTTTCCTTGGATACCAGTGGCTTGAAGGCATTGAAGTAGGATGTTGTGGTTGATGGTATCAAAAGCAGCTGAGAAGTTGAGGAAGGAATCCTTGAGTGGTGTTTTGTATGCCTTTTATTAGAGTGTTGATGAGGGAGATCATCACTTGTGTTGACTCTGTGCATGGGGCAGAATCCATGTAGTTGGGGGTTAAGGATGGTGTTCCTGTCAATGTGATCCTGAAGTTGTTGCTGAACAGCCTTTTCGATGATTTTTGCAATGAAAGGAAGATTGGCAATAGGTCTGTAGGAGGTTGGATCTGATGGATCAAGGTTGAGTTTCTTCAGGGTGAGGTGTATGAAGGAGAGTTTAAAGGGTTGTGGCATATGACCATGTTGTAGGGATGATTGTTTTATTCTGGTAAATATAGTGCTGAGATCCATTTTAGTTGCTTTGATCCAGCTGACTGGTTAGGGATCAAGTGGGGAGGTTGTTGTATTGAGAGTTGAGATGATTGATTCAATGTTTTCTCTGTTGATGGAGTTGAAGGATGACCATGGATACTGGTGGGTGGTTTTGATAATGGGGGGTGAGGATTGGGTTTGGTTGGGGGTGGAGTGCCCGCTACCGAGGTAAGGCTTTTACTGGCCTGTAGTTTGTCACTTTTTCCCTACTACCATATTTGTGAAGAGGTACCACATCAGCCCTTTTCCAGTCCTGTCTCCAAGGATCTATTAAAAACATCCTTTAACAGCCCTGCAAGAACCTCTCTGAGCCAGCTGTTGGGAGGTGAGGGAGGGGGTCTTATTGGTGGCAGTAGGAGACTTGATTAGCTGTTTGAGGTCAAAGAGTTCTCTTGGATGGTTGATTGAGTTGTTAAGTCTTGTGTGGTATTCGCATTTGGCGTTATCTGTTGCAGCATGGTAGTTGCTTAGGAGTTTTAAATAGCTGTTTCTGTTCTCATGGTTAGTTGTTTTGAGCCATCTTTGTTCGTTTTTTTAAAATTTGGGTTTTGAGTTTGCGGAGGGCAGAGGTGTACCGGGGGGTCTTGGGTTGTTTCTTGGTAGTGAGGGGAGTGATGAATGTTGTGGATGCTGCATTTTTGATGATTTCATTCCAGCTGTCAGTGAGATTCATGGCATCATTTGAGAGGATATCCAATTGAGGGAGGATATCTTCAAGGAAATTGTCCTTGTTGAATTGTTATGAAGCGCCTTGTTGGTTGTTGGTGGGTAGTGTGTGTGATAGTGTTTGCAGCGGAAATGGAGAAGCTGATTAGTTTGTGGTCAGACCAGGGTACTTGTTGTGTTTGTATTGAATGAGTGGAACCTATTTAGATTGTGTGGTTGTTGACAAAGACTAGGTCTAGAGTTTTTCATGCATGGGTGTTTATATGATCTGTTTGATGTCCATGGCTGACATGGCTTCCATGAATGTGCTGACTTTTTTTGAAGGGCTTGCAAGGAGGTTGAAGTCTCCTAGTATGATGAGGTCTTTGTTTGATTTGGTGTTTGAGAATATTTTTCCCAGTAGGTTGGATAGGTCGGTGGTGGAAGAGTTTGCAGTTCTGTATGTTAGGAAGATGGTTAATTGTTTATTCATTACTGTGAGGGCATCCATTTCATCTGAGCTTTCGGATGAGAGGTATTGGAAGTAAAGATGAGATTTGGCGATGATCATTACTCCCCCATTTCTTCGTTGTGAGCATGGGCAGTGAAAGAGGGTGTATCTATTTGGAATGAGCTGGTTCAGGAGTACATTGTCCGTGTCTGTGATCCATGTTTCAGTTATGCTTAGTATGGCGAGACTTTTGGTGGTAAGAAGATCCCTGATGATGGGGATTTTGTTTCTTATTGAGCGTGTGTTTATGAGTGCATATTTGAGTGTGCCTGTGAGGGTTTTGTGTCTTTGTGTGGATTTAGTGTAGGTGTTATTAAATTGGATGCATTTGAGGTGATTAGGATATTGTGTAATGGTGTTGTGTGTGTCTGAGTTGGCAGTTGTAGAGACTATATGCCAGGAGGAGAGGTGAGTAGTGTGTATGGGGGGGAGTGGGCTGTAGCAAGGTATAGAGGGTGAGGTATATATGTCGCATCTTTGATTTCTTGGTGACAGGGATCTAGATGGAGTCCTGAATGTTGGAGTCTGTTGTTTCAGCTGGGCAGTTCTGGTCAGTCCTCTCCTCTTGGCCTTTGCCTAAGTGCCTTACCAGTGTGTCCCCATGGTATGGCTCCTAGGCACGGGCATGCCTAGTCAGCGCTATGATTTTAAAGTTCCTGCTAAGGATTACAGTGGCAGAGGGGAGGGGCTTACCACCTCTCTCTCTGCTTTTGCTGCTGGGGTCATCGGAAACAGGCTTCAGGCAGATTGGGTGGTGAATAGGAGTCCCAGATGAATTGAGTTTGCAGGGAGTCATGCTGATGATGATTACTGCAATCCTGGGGCTGTCTTCATCGGCTCTCTTGTTTTAATGCTGAGTGTAACTGCAATCCCCAACCCAGCTGGACATGGTGAGGAGACGTGCAAGCTCAGGGCTGTACAGTGGTTTCTTCCATGCAGAGGTCTTGGCTGCTGTTCATTTTTGTTGCAGCTGGATATGGTCCATGCCTAAGGGCCATGCCAGGGGGAGCTTAGTTTTTAAAAGTCCCGCTGGTGGTGCTGGTTGGCTGCTTGTGGGAATGGGGAGAAGCTCACTACCTTGCTCCTTGGACAATCACTGGGCTGGCCTAGGTCTTCCCATGCCGGGATGCTTCATTTTTAAAAGCCCTGCCAGAGATGCTGGTTGGCTGCTTGTGAGAGTGGGGAGGAGCTCACTCCTTCGCTTCTTGGACGATCACTGGGCCGGGGTAGCTTAGTTTTTAAAAGTCCCTCCTCTGTTGTCCAGCATTTGTCTTCCTGCTTCCCCCCTGTTGCTCAGCATTTGTCTTCCTGCCACTCCCCCCCCTCCAGTTGTCCAGCATTTGTCTTCCTGCCCCCCTGTTGTCCAGAATTTGTCTTCCTGCCCCTTTGCCTGTTGTCCAGCATTTGTCCTCCTGTCCCCCGTTGTTCTCCAGCATTTGTCTTCCTGCTCCCCTCACCGTTGTCCAGCATCTGCGATCCACCTCCACCTCTTTTCGCACCGCTGCTGCTGATGCCTCTCTCAATATCGGCTGCAGGAAAACAAAAGCATGGACTCTTGCGACTCAGGCATGCTTGTAAAGCTCTGCTGGTTCTGCGCGCCTTGACGTGAAAAGCATCATCAGAGGGGGCAGGACCCATCAGGGCCTTACAAGTATCCGGAGTTGCAAGAGCCTGTGCTTTTGCTTTGAAAGTTGATAGCTGGTCACCACTGCTTGTCCTTTGATCTGGGGCAGTGACAGAATCATACTCCCCATCTTGCTACCGCTGCTGCCGCCACAGATTCAAGGACAAGCAACAGCGATGAGTTATCGACTTTCAAAGCAAAAGTCTTCCTCTTGGGATTCCAGCATGCTTGTAAGGCCCTGATGGGTCCCGCCCCCTCTGATGATGTTTTTTTCTGTCAGAGGGGAGCATGACTTATCAGGGCCTTACAAGCTTGATGGAGTTGCAAGAGCCTGCACTTTGGCTTTCCTTTCTTTTTTCCAAGCTGATAGCTCGCTGCCACTGCTCCAGTATCCTCAGATCTGGGGCAGTGGCGGGGGGGGGGGGGAGGGGGGAGTTGATTCTGTCACTGTTGGGAGAAGCAGAGGTGGCAGGGGCAGCAGCTAGTCCACTCTAATTTCTTTTTTTTTTTACAATAGAAGGCAGAGTGAGGCGATGGCTACTTGGCTGTTTTGGGGACATTTTTGCTGCTCCCAAAACTTTGCCACCTGAGGTGACTGCCTCACTCTGCCTCATTATATAGCCACCCCTGGTGTTTGACACCCTAGGCAAACCTTAAGACATGCCTCTCTGGGTATCAGAATCTATTGTTTAGTTTTGAATGCCCTACTTGCTTCCCACCCCCTCTCCTATCCCCCAAAAGATGCTGTCACCCTAGGCGACTGCCTAGTTTTCCTGATGGTTGAGCCAGCCCTGCTCGTATTAGAGGCCATATTTTAGATTCTGTGTTGCTCAAATTACACCATTGGTGTGGATATATCATCCTGATCCCCTTATTCTCCTGCTTATCACCTATATGTATCTTGCCATTTCCCTTGATGTACTCTAGTCCCCAGTTGTTGTGTGGTCTGTCTTGATTATATGGTAAACTCTGATGAACAGGGACTGTCTCTTACTTATACATGTACAGCGCTGTGTATGCCTAGTAGTGCTATAGAAATGATTAGTAGTAGTAGTAGTAGTATTAAAGTAGGCATTCAGCTAATTTGTACAATGTATTCTACACTTTCAATGTGAAAGAATAGTTATACAAGTATTCCAAAAATTATTATTAATAAGAAATGAAGTCTTCACTGCATATATCTTTATACCCTTTGTCATTTTCTTTTTTTTAGTGCCATCAAGTCAGTGTTGACTCATAGCGACCCAGCTACCTCTGGGTTTTCTTGGCAATGTATCACATTGCCTCAGTTTAGGCTGCTCTGCCCTGTAATATGATGCTTGCCACGCCCCCTTTTTTGGCGCGTTTTTCAGCATTCTTAAATGCTTTGATTCGATCTCGGCTGAGTGTTTGTAAAATTTACGTGGTTAGTGTGATTTCTAATCTCACTCAGTTTGGTAAGTAATCAGCTTTGTGATATCTTTTATCCACTAAATCTTGGCAAATTATGCTTTTTAAGCTATGTTAATTTCACATGTACTGCCACAATGTAGCATCGATACAAGCTGTTGTCTATACATCCCATATCTTTTTAATATCTGAACGGTTTTCGCATACTTCCTCCTTCAATTACAAGGTTTGTTAGGGCAGGACTTCATTTTCACAAATACAATCTTTCTCAATTTTTCTCATGTGAGCCTGCCGATGCATGGTATTTCAGTAGTAAGACTACAAGTTTCAATCCGCTTCATTTTTAGTATTAGGGGTGTTTGAATTTGTCTTCTACGTGTCCCCTGCACCGTAAATTATATCTTATCCGTATATCAACACAGCTCTTCTTTAAAATTAAAATAAGAAGTGTATTCCCCTCCGTTCACCTTTCATATTGTCATTTCCCCCTTCTTAGCTGTGTTCAACTCGCCTTTCAGCTGCATCATCGCTACAACTCTGCATGTAAGATCGTGGCGACTGCAATATACATTTGACGTGGGACTGTGAGTACCGTTTCATTTTATTAATATCAGCAATGATTTTGAGGATCTGGCCGCCAGTTTTATAGTATACACGGCAATTTCTCCCTTACATGTTTGGTGTCCTTTCTGGTTTTGAGTAGCATATCTCTTATTAATAAGTTCAGCTAGCATAGCGTTAATATTACCACCCTTTGGCGCCCCTTCCGTTTTTGAGTACCACACTTCCTATTCATAAGTTCAGTCAGCACAGCATTAATATCACCATTATTTATCTTAAACTTTTGTTTTAATTAATCATTCTGCATGTATAAGTTGTCCACATAAGTTCCATTTTTCACGTTATGGTAGCAGTTATTAGTTTCCAGTCCAGTGCGGTCATGCACATTGAGTCCAGTTTCCTCCTCATTTCCATTTGATTCATGGCAATTTTATCCTGATATTTCACCGTAGAGGGTTCAATCAAGTGCCCCCCATTCCACCAGTTGAAGACTCGCTACCTGCATGCGCTGAGTGAGTAACTTTATGTTTCATTTAGTTCTCTGTTGACCACTTTTATTTGAATTCCACAACTGTCGAATGAATTTACAGGTTTTATTTCTGCTTCTGCCCTGCGTTGTTTTATAATCTTTTTTAATATATTGCCTGCACAGTATCCATCCTACAATCTATACTTATGTTTTATGCGATTTTATTATTGTATTTTACCAAGTTTTAGTCTATGTTCATTGGTCAGTATACATTATAATGCAATGCTTATTAATATATTTGTGCATACACTCTTAATTTATTATTTTACTATTTATTTATTAAGTATCTTTTATTTTACATTGTTTATTCACCACAAGCTCTCCGTTGTGTCATTTCAGCATGTTGATTGTATAGTATTCATTATCCGTATGCACATTATATGTGTTCTTATTAGCTTGTTTTAAACATTTTAGCTTATAGTCGTTTGTCAATGAGTACATGATGTTGCTACAAGCATATAAACACTTCTGTACATATTTTTAATAATTTATTTTTTTATTCAACATTTTTGATTTTCATGTTGTTCATTTACTATACATTTTTTAATTAGAGTGTTGTAAGATAAGTTACTACCATTGTTTAACATCTCGGTTATTAACATGCCCGGTCAGCTCTCATTTGTTTTATCTTATTGGTTTAACATTGGTATTGACATTTTAATTGTATTTATTGTTTTAATTATGTGTTTCATTTTTATATATAATTGATATATATTTTTATGATTAATATGTTTTGTTTATTTTGTGTCTGCAAGTGATTTTAACCCCCTGAGGAAGGCAACCTGCCGAAACACGTTGGGGATCCCAATAAAGCGCTCGTGTCATCACTTCTCTTGCTCTGTGTGTTTCCTTCTTACTTATACATGTACAGCGCTGTGTATGCCTAGTAGTGCTATAGAAATGATTAGTAGTAGTAGTAGTAGTAGTATTAAAGTAGGCATTCAGCTAATTTGCACAATGTATTCTATACTTTCAATGTGAAAGAATAGTTATACAAGTATTCCAAAAATTATTATTAATAAGAAATGAAGTCTTCACTGCATATATCTTTATACCCTTTGTCATTTTCTTTTTTTTAGTGCCATCAAGTCAGTGTTGACTCATAGCGACCCAGCTACCTCTGGGTTTTCTTGGCAATGTATCACTGGAAGTAGATTGCCAGCTTTTTCTTCCGAGGCAATGGAGGGTAAAGTGACTTGCCCAAGGTCACAAGGAGTGCCAGTGGGAATTGAACCCTTGATCTTCTGGGTACTAGGCAGTTGCTCTAACCACTAGGCTGCTACTCCACTACTCTTTGTCATAGCAAACCCATATTAGCTGTATTTCAAAAAATTGCCTTAATAAGGTTCATAATAAGTTAAATAGAGTTCACCTCTGTCCAATCACAGTAGCTTAGCTGATTCAATAATACTTTTGGATGAAGAACCAGTCTGTTCCTGTTGTATGAAGTAAATCTGAAGTGAAGATCTAAACATGGCATGTGTGTTTGAATATCGTTTGGGGCACTGTCAGATCCATCATTGTAAAGTGGAAACAATTTGGTACCACAAAGACACTCCCTCATTTGGGCCATCCATCCAAAGTCAGTAGATGTAGGTTAAGGAAGCTGCTGGGAAAGGTGACTGTGAGGTCTTTATGGTTTCAAACCCCAGTCCTTCCGGCCCAAGGTTGCTGTCCTCTAGTGGGATTTGAACCCCCGACCTTCCGGCCTGATACAGAAAACAGATGGAGGCAAATGCTGAAGTAAATGCACATACTTGAAGATCAAAGGATCCATATGCAGGAGACTAAAAAACCTGTGAAGAGGGGAGGAGCCGTGCAGAGGAAGATAGGAAACCCCTCACCCTTCATCCAGATCACTGAAGAGAGAGAAGCGCCTAGAAGAAGACATGAGCAAACAGAGAAAGCAGCCTGAGTGAGGAAGCAGAAGCGGTGTAGGTGAAGTAGCAATAGCATCATTATCAGCGTACAAAGAGAGCATTAGATGTTATTCCTTAGCAGGGTAATTAGAAAATAAGAAATACTTCACGTTTTTAGTGGAGCGTGATTCATATCCAGGATGATTTTTTGGCCTCTTAAAGAAGCTAACACAGCGCTCATTTTCTTATCCTTCTCACTTAGCAGCTGATGACTTTACTTCCACTTTTGTAAATAGAACTTTTGTAAATAAAATAGAAATTATTAGATCCCAGATGATTCAACTGACCTCTGATGGTCTTATTGATCCAACCACAGAATTTTCAGTTATCAAACTTCACACTGTTTAGCCCTATGTCTTTATGAATAGCTCATAGTATTTTCTCTCTGCTTAATACACCTTCAATGCATGCTGTCAGGGAAAATTTGACATCCTTCAGATCCTCCACATCTTAAACAGGCTAGTGGTGCATTAATATGCCCTATGGTTATTATGAGTCTTGAAAGTAGTGAGATCCCAGAACACTGGAAGCGGTGGTTCACCCACAAATTAAAGATACTAAAGCAGACCTTTCATCACTGCTCAATTATTGTCCCATATCTAACTTACCATCAGTCTCCAAACTCCTAGATATGATGATGGCTTCTCAGTTTTACAGCTTCCTAGATAAGACAAACACCTACCACCCAGGGTAGATGGGATATTATCCATAACACAGTACTGAAACACTTGAGATACTCTCATTCTGACCAATAAAAAGCTGGATTCCTGGAAGCCGGACATAGTAGTAAAGGAGAAGAACATCAAAACTGCAACTATTCTGTGAATTGCACTGAGAGGGAGAAGATCTTCAAGTACCAAGACATGCAGTGTTGGTGCCGCTTGGCAATAGTAATTATAACATGATCACATCTGGTTTAATAAATGGAGGGGGGATATCAAGGAACTCAACTGTGCTAGCACTTAACTTTCAAAAAAGGAGACAATGATAAAAACTAAGGAAAATGGTTAAGAAAAAACTAAAAGGAGCAACTGCAAAGGTTAAGAATTTACATCAGTCCTAGGCATTTTGTTTTTAAAATACTATCCTGGAAGTCCAAAACAGATGTATTCCACGCTTTAAGAAAAGTAGAAAGAAGGATACCAAGCATGGCTTAAAGATGAGCTCAAAGTGGCTGTTGTAGCTAAGAGGAAATCCTTCAGAAAATGGAAAAAAGAGGCAAATGATGAAAATAGGAAAGAACATAAGTAGTGGCAAGTTAAAGGTAAGATATTGATAAGTCAGGCGAGAAAATTTGCAAAGAAGCTTGCCATGGAAGCAAAAACGCTTAATAAAAACTGTTTCAAGTGCATTCATACCAAAACACCTGTGAGAGAACCAGTTGGACAATTAGATAATAGAGGGGTAAAGGGGGCACTAAGAGAGGACAAGGCCATAGTGGGGAGATTAAATAAATTCTTTGCTTCAGTCTTTACCGAAGACGATGTAGGAAATTGACCCATTCCAGAAATTATATTTAAAGGTGATGTTTCAGAAGAATTGAAACAAATCTTGATAAATCGGGAAGATGTAATACAGCTATTTGATAACCTAAAGAGCAGCAAATCACCTGGACTAGATGGCATACATACCAGGGTACTAAAAGAACTCAAATATGAAATTGCAGACCTGTTTTTAGTAATCTGTGAACTATTCTTAAAATCATCTGTAGTATCTGAGGATTGGAGAGTGGTCAATGTAGTGCCAATTTTTAAAAAGATTTCCAGGGATGATCTGGGAAATTGCAGACTGGTGAGCTTGATGTCTGTACTGAGCAAAATGGTAGAAATCAGTATAAAGAAAAAGAATTACTGAACATGTGGATGGTCACAGCTTAATGGCAGGAAGTCAACATGGATTTAGCCAATAACCAAGGCAGCTCGGACCCGGTGGTACCCTGCTCCTCCCCCTCCCCCCCTCCACCCCTTTCTCACCCAATAATCAGTCCAGACAATAACTTGGCTCGAAATGGTCTCAGCTTTTATTAACCAAATTATAACATTCCAAACATTGCTTAAACCATAAAACCATTACATAACAAACCCCCAAGTAGGATGAGCCCTCACCCGCCATATTACTAGCAAGGTGAACTCATTCCACTCCCGCCGCGGCCGAGCCAGCGGCAAAGCCAACCCCCCCCTTTCCCCGGCCTCACCATATTACTAGCAAAGACCGGCCAGGGGTCATCCGGGTTGGGGGCGACCGCCCCCGCCCCAATTCCAGCTTAAGGCTCCGGACCCCAGAAACCTCCGGGATCCCGCTCCCCCACCAGCTGCGACAACCCTACCCAAAGCCCACCACAGCAAGGGCGGGCGGGTGGGACGACGGACCTCTCTCCCCGCTGCTGGTCCCAGAGAGACCGTCACCGCCACGCGCCCCCCTTTAAAAACCCCCCTCTGCCTCGCACTGTTCATTGGCTCGCCCCCAACTCTTCCTCGGGGTGAGCCAATAGATTTAAATTATGCCCGCGAGGGCCCTCCCCTCCCTGAACCGTGGGCAGGGTCCCCGCACCGGGCCGCGTACCTGGTTACCTTCGGCCGGGGGGACCCTGCCCCGCGGCCTCGCCAGGAAAGTCTTGTCTCGCTAATCTGTTATATTTTTTCGAAAGTGTAAACAGGTAAATAAAGATGAGTCAGTTAAAATAGTGTATCTGGATTTTCAGAAAGCCTTTGACAAGTTCCCCCATGAGGGACTCTTGTGGAAATTAAAAAGTCATGGGATAGAAGGCGCAGTGTACCTCTGTGGATTAGGAACTGGTTAAAAGGTAGAAAGCAAAGAGTAGGGCTAAATGGACAATATTCTCAATGGAGAAAGGTGAATAGTGGAGTACCCCAGGGATCTGTGCTGGGCTCACTGCTTTTTAACATATTTATAAATGACCTGGAAATGGGAATAACGAGTGAGCTGATCAAATTTGCAGATGAGACAAAATTATTCAAAGCTGTTAAAACTCAAGAGAATTGTGAAAAAATTGCAAGAAGATCTTGAAATATTGGGAGATTGGGCATCCAAATAGCAGATATAATTTAATGTGGACAAGTGCAAAGTTATGCACTTAAGGAAGAACAACCCAAACTACAGTTACATAATGCAAGGTTCTACATTAGGAATCACCACTCAGGATCTGGGTGTCTTTGTGGATAGTACATTGAAACCCTCTGACCAGTGTGCAGCCGTGGCCAAGAAAGCAAATAGAATGATAAGAATCATAAGGAAAGGAATAGAAAATAAAACCAAGGATATTATAATGCCTCTGTATCACTCCATGATGTGACCACACTTTGAATATTGTGTGCAGTTCTGATTGCCATATCTTATAAATGATATAGCAGAACTCGAAAAGGTACAGAGAAGAGCGACCAAAATGGTAAAGGGGATGGAACGATATCCCTATGAGGAAAGACTTAAAAGGTTAGGGCTCTTCAACTTGGAAAAGAGTCGGCTGAGGGGAGATATGATAAAGGTCTATAAAATAATGAAATGGAGTTGAACGGGTAAAGGCAGATCAGTTGTTTCCTCCTTCAAAAATTAAAAAGACTAGGGGACATGCAATAAAGCTACAATGTGGCACATTTAAGACTATTTGGAGAAAATATTTTTTCACTCAACGTGTAATCACACTCTGGAATTCGTTATCAGAGTATGTTAGTGTAACTGTGTTCAAAACAGGTTTGTACGAGTTTCTGGAGGTCATGAACTATAAAGAAGACTGGGGAAATCCATTGCTTACCCCTGGGACAAGCAGCATGGAATGTGTTTAACTTTGGGAACCCAATGGGTATTTGAGACCTGGAATGGTCACTTTTGGAAACAGGTTAGTGGGCTTGATAGGCCCTTGGTCTGATCCAGTATGGCATATCTTCTGTTCTAGTATGTGGCAAAAAGATACAGAGATATTTTGCATCTTGTTCGGTGCCACATGCTTGATTAGGAGGAATTTCCAAGTATACCTGGATAATTTACTCATATATGTTACATTTTGCAAACTCCAGAATGGGGCTCTCTCTGGCACGATGCAAGTACTATGTGAGCATTAGCAGTAAATTTGAGAGACAGATCGTACTCTGTATACCCTGGCTTAGCAGTGAGGTTCATAACTGTCATGATATGTGCAGAACTAACCCATTTGGAGAAATAACCCCTGAAAGAACTCTAATAGGCATCACTTAATACATTCAGAAAAATACTGACTCAGGGAAGAAAATCTTTTTAGTCTCCTTAGATATGTCTTCTGCTTTGGACATAGTAGACCATTCCCTGCTTTTTAAGAGATTGCATGACATTGGTTTGAGGGATACAGTTTTGCTTTGATTTAAGTCATAATTATTAAACAGGTCTTTGAGTCCTTCTCAAACAACTTTTATTTAGATCTTTATGATCTTCTTTGTGGGCTGCCCCAGGTCTCTGTCTTAGCCCCTGTGCTTTTCAGTCTTTCTCTGACTCCACTGGCAGAGCTGCTCCCGACACTGCGTTTTGTGATTTTCATTATGCCAATGAAATATAGCTACTTTCTGCTTTTGAAACTCATGATTTACAAGCCTTAAATTCTATTAGTCAGAATCTTTCCATGGTGATAGACTGGATTGACAATAACAGACTTGAACTGAATCCCAAAAAAACAGAGATTGCCCTCTTTTTAGGGATATTGTCATTTTCTATAGGCACCCCAGTGATTTGTGGATCACCCGCTATTGTGCTAGAAAGCACCAAAATTCTGGGTATTATCCTAGATAATAAACTGTTCTTTGATCAGCAGCTAAATGTCAGCCTAATAGATAAAGCAGTGGGCTTAAGAATCAGAAAAGCTTGATTTGAATCTCACTACCACTCCTTGTAACTTTGGGCAAGTCATTCAACCCTTCATCGTTTCAGGTACAAGCTTAGATTGTTAGCCCTCTGAGGGTAGAAAAATACCTACTGTTCCTTGAATGTAACTTGCTTGAACTTTGAGCTAAATTCAACTCCCTTTCCCTTATGTCTTAATTAGGAGCTCTTTTTACAGACTTTGAACTATAAGTTCCATTTGGAAGAACAGTCGCTTGACTTCCCATCTCATACAGAACAGCTTTCATATTTGTAGCTCTAATTTATAGGATATTTTATATGGGTCTTCCATTTTTTTTCACTGTTGTTATTGCCCAAACACCAACGTGCATCCTTCAGACATCTTTGCAAAACCTTTTAGTCATTCCCACTTATAGTAAGATGCACCACAAGAATTTCATTCAGTGTAGTTGCCCCCACACACCGCTTGCTGGTAGACCTCAAGCTAGAATCGTCATACCAAAGATTTAAATCTGTCTTGAAAACACATTATTTCTGGAAGGTTTATGGCATATAAAAGTGCTGCCATATGACTCAATCAGTTTAGGTCAGCTGGTTTTACTTTAGTAATTCACTGCACCATTATCATTTAATTAGCCCCTTGGCCTGGAGGCTCCTTGCTGTCCATGCCAGGGCACAGTGAGCAAATCATTTCCATTCCTTACCTTTCCTAGTACTTCTGTTAATGCCTTTGGTACTTTCATGACTGCTGTTATTAAAATGGATTGTTATGAAAAATTTTACTTTTGTATATTCTTTGGACTTTATTTTCTTGTAAACCGCATGGTCTAATGTTAAGGTTGCCAGATTTTCTGCAGCTAAATCTGAGACACTTATCCGAAGAGTGTGGGGAAGGGGCGAGAAAAGGACATCGTAGTTACGGGTTTGAGCAACAAGGCCTGAAGGGGGGAAGAGAAGTCATTCAGCACTGTACCTATCCCTGTGTGAGCGGTGCAGCTGCACAGTGAGCAAAAGATTAGGGGCGCATTTAGGGTTGTTAGCCTTGGCTCCCCCTACGCTGCCTGCCCTTACCCTGCTACTGCTACCTTTTGTGTTCCATCAGTGGCAATGGTGCCGGTAGCCGCGGAGCAGACCTGACCTCTAATTGAAAAAAACCCCACCCATGTCTTTCCGACTCATAGCTTGCACACAGGTCTGATCCCTCCCTCCTCTGACGTAGGTTTGCATCAGAGGAGGGAGGGACCAGACCAGACATTCAAGCGCAGAATTGCAAAGACCTGCAGGGCATGGAAGGGTAAGAGGGGAAGATGCTGGGCATGGGGCAAATGTGATTGGGGGGGAGGGGGGTGCAATGTGCAAGTCGCACAGGGCACAATTATGGCCTCAAATCATTACCTTACCCCCTTATCCATCCCATGACAGCAGCAATATCACTTCCAGCAGAGAAATAGAAACAGTGATGCATTTCTCATGTACTGTGCAAAATATAAAGATAATGGATGTAAATTCTAAAAAAGTTGCAAATACAATTTTTTAACCCTTCTGCCCCAATTGTTGAAATTGGGAACAGGAGGCTGCCAAACAGGTGAGAGTCAGGGACACAGCTCTAAAATTGGGGCAATGCCTGAAAAATGGGGACATCTGGTAACTTCATCTAATGTGGTATTTCAAATCCCAGTAATTAAAGCAGAATGAGAAAGGAGCAGACAGCAGCAGGAGCACAAGATAAGCAGCAGCTGAAGCAGGAGATACCCAAGCAGAAGCTGCAAGCTGGGAGAGCTGACTGCTGAGTAGAGAGCTAAACACCAGCCCAGAGGGTGAGTGAAACAGTCCGGTATGCCAGGGGACAGTGGTCAGAGCACAAGGTGCAACCAGAGGCTAGTCTGTTGGAGGCTGTGGGAAATCAGCATTGTTGGAGCCACAGTCAGGGGCGGCCCAAGGGGGGTGCGGGGCCATGTGCGGAGACTCGGTGCGGGGCCTCATTTGCATAAGTGGCTTTATTTGCATACATATTTGCATAATGTTACCATACACTATGTTTATGTTTAATTTCTTGATATACCGCTCAGGCCAAAGCATCAGAGCGGTTTACAATACAATATAAATTTTAAGAAAATACGAAAAGAACGCCATATATGAGATAGGACAGAGTGAGAGATACAGTGATAGATAAAAGAATAGAAGAGACAAGAAGGAAGGAGAACAGCAGGTTACAGCCATGCTATAACAGCATGAGAGTTAAGCCCAAAGTCATGAAATAGATTTTACTCACACGCCACGGCTCCACGCTGTCACCAGTGGCCTACCCTGAGTCCTAGGGCATGCAGAGAGGGTCAGGCTGGTGAATATCCTGAGCCAGGAAGTGGGGGTAGTGCAGGCATAGTAGTACACACTCTCTGGGTAATGAAGTCCCAAACACTCCCCAAGCAGAGGAATAGAAGTAACAAAAGTGGTAAGGTCAAAAAATGAGGTTTTATTTCCCCGTCCCGGGGTTTGGTAAGCACAAAGAACTTAGGACAAAATAACCATGCGTCTGGTACAAAGAAAAGTAAATCAGGAACTGAAGAAAAATAACTCCTTTTTCTTCCAGCTTTCACTTATACAGTCCTTTAACACAGGAATCAATAAACGTTTCTTTTCAAAGGCAGCAATGCTCACTTTGCTTCTCAATGCTGTTCCTACAGCTTTATACATCCAACTCAGCAAAGTGATTCTATGTTATCTGCTATAGTCAGTGTACAATCCATGGGCTCATCAATTATACATTCCTCTATGGATTGAACTTGCATATCTTCCAGCCCTTCCCCCGCTGGATACATGGGAACACATTCACACAGGGATTTAAAACAATTCTCTTTACCTTTAAGAGAGTCCTGGAGAGCTTTACTATCCCAGAGAAAACTAGTATTCTTTGTTTTCTCCCTGTTCCTTTTACAGAGACCACTGTCTGGCTTTTGCCTATAAAGTTTACTTGGCAGTGTTTCTTCAATATCAGCAGAGTCTAGAGATTTGTACCTTCCTCTCACCGGAGCTTCTGGGCACACCCAAACTGACTTTCTGCGTGGCTTTTCTCTCCAGTTACCTTCAACACCAGGCTTTAACTGAGAGTAGCTTTCCTGTAGTCTTTGGGTTTGAGTTCTCTGTACCTTTTCAGCTGAAGCTTTTCCTGGTCAGTTCTCAGGGCTGCTTAAATCACTCTCAGCCTCTCTGCAATCAGTCCTTCTAACAGCTCTCCTTCCAGTTCCCGTTTCAGTTCCCCTTTCAGCTCTCCTTCCAGAACTGCTTCCAACTCCTACTCCAGATCTCTCACTGCTTTCTAATGAGTGCTTTTTATCAGCATTAGGGCTTAGCTTCGTTCCTCCCCCACCCAGGTGAATCCTATTACACTCAGGGCACGGGGATTGTTTGCAACTTGGGCGGGGCTGCTGCACTCATGGCTGGGTTTGTTTATATCTCCCCTGGCAACCTGTAGCCATGTGCTTTACTTGGCTGTCAGAATCTGACGTACTTTCCTCAGTTTCCTCTGACTGCATGGCAAGGGGCGGATCTTCTCCATTACAACGCCTAAGGGTCACGCCAAAGGGCCCTCCGGCGAGGCCCTCAGGCGTGGGCGCGCCTCAGGAGCGGCGGTATTTGAGCCGTTGGAGAGGGCTGCTGAGGGCTGGTGATTGGCAGGTGCAGGAGGTGAAGAGGAGCTCCCGCTCACTCCCTCCGATGAAGTGTGCTGCCCCTCGATCTGTTCAAGCGCCTCAGGAGCGGTGGTATTTGAGCCGTTGGAGAGGGCTGCTGAGGGCTGCTGATTGGCAGGTGCAGGAGGTGAGCTCACTAACGTTTAGTAAACATGTCTCTTACTGAGTGTATGGATAAAGAAAGACTAAAAGATTTCTACATTACTATAATCCAGTGCCAATCGCCAGGCACATTAGGAACTACTACAAACGCTGCCCATTTAGAACCCATAGCAAACCCGCCGTATCCTGACAGCACTACCAGGACTCACAAAGCACCATACCCTACCTATCAAAAGGCAACACTGCAAATATTAAACCAATACATTTCAGAGAATACTGGGGAAAGAGAACAAGTGGCAATGTCAAATAGGAATTACATAAACAGAATACCTCAGCTCAGTTACACATGCAGAACATAGACCATCACCAAACAAGGAATCACAATTTAGAAACAGGAAGGCAATAATTAAACTGGGAACCCCAAAAGCCAAACTTGGAATGTACAACAACACTATAGAAATAAAACTATAAATTAATTTCCTCTTGTACCAAACAAAGTGCAGATGTTAATGATGCACATTTCCCAGAGCTTTCATATTCCAGTTAATAAATTCAAAATAAAGAGATATCTTTCTACCTTTTGTGCATTTTTTTTCAGTTGTAATTGCTCCAGCCACTTTCTTCTGGTTTCTTCGTGTCTTCTGCTAACTGTCCATCGTCTGCTGTCCATTTGTCCTTTCTTCTCTCCTAGTTTTTTTTCCATTCTCTCTCTCTACATCTGCTTTAACATACTAATCTTTCTCCTTTTGCTCTTTCCTCATTCTTATTTCATCCACACAAATTTTACCCCTTCATCCTCAATCCCCACTTACTCTCCCAATACCCGGCCAATTGTAGATTTTTCATCCCTCCCACACAAAATATTTTTCCCCTCTCCATTTTACTCTCCCAGCCCCATCCCATTCTAATCCTCCCCCAACATCAGCTCCCTTCTAGTTCCAGTCTCAACCCAGCATCCATTCCCTTCTAGTCCCTGCATCAGCCCATTTCCAGTCCTAGCTCCCCCATCTATTTCCAGTCCGAGTCCCTTCATCAGCTCATTCCCAATCCTAGCCCCCCCATCAGCCCATTTCTAGTCCTTTCCTAGCCCCACCATCAGCCCATGTCAAATCCTAGCTCCCCTCCACTCAGCCCATTTCCAATCCAAACCCCCATGAGCCTACTTCCAGTTCTAGCCCCTCCATGAGTCCATTTCAATTCAAGCCCCCACCACAGCCCATTTCCAATCCTAGCTCCCCCCAACAGCCCATTTCCAGTCCTATCCTAGCTGCTCCATCAGCCCATTTTCAGTCCTAGCTCCCTTCCTTCACAGCCCATTTCCATTCCAAGCCCCCTCCCCATCAGCTATTTGCAGTTCAAGCCTCCCCTTCCACTCAGCCCATTTCCAGTCCTAGCAACCCCCCAACCCATTAGCAGTCCTAACCCCATCAGCCCATTTCCAGTCAGCCCCCCACAGCCCATTACCAGTCCTAACGCCCCCCAAGAGCCCACAACCCATTACCAGTCCTAACCCCATCAGCCCACCTCAAGTCCTAACCCCTCCCCATCAGCCCATTTCCTGTCCTAGCCCCCCCATAGCCCATTATCAGTCCTAACCCCACCATAGCCCATTACCAGTCCTTACCCCCCATCTCCCCATTTCCAGACAGCCCCCATCAGCCCACAGCCCATTACCAGCCTTAACCCCCCCATAGGCCATTACCAGTCCTAACCCCCCCCAACAGCCCACAGCCCATTACCAGTCCTAACCCCATCAGCCCACCTCAAGTTCTAACCCCTCCCCATCAGCCCATTTCCTGTCCTTGCCCCCCCATAGCCCATTATCAGTCCTAACCCCACCATAGCCCATTACCAGTCCTGAGCCCCCATCACCCCATTTCCACAGCCCCCATCAGTCCACAGCCCATTACCAGTCTTAACCCCCCCATAGCCCATTACCAGTCCTAACCCCCCCCAACAGCCCACAGCCCATTACCAGTCCTAATCCCATCAGCCCACCTCAAGTCCTAACCCCTCCCCATCAGCCCATTTCCTGTCCTAGCCCCCCCATAGCCCATTATCAGTCCTAACACCCATCTGCCCTTTACCTGTCCTAACCCCCCCAACCGCCCACTGCCCACCTTAAGTAATGTCCTAACCCCCTCCATAGCCCATTACCAGTCCTAAACCCCCCATCGGCTCATGGAAAATTAAAAAAAAAAAAAAAGCTGGCTGCTGCCGCTGCCGCCACAGCAGCAGCAGAATGGAGTGTCCCGCGGGGTCCCCTCGGCCCGACTGAGCCCCTCTGCGCCGGTTTTCAGATACGTGAAGGGAGAGTGTTTCCCTCACATCTCTGTTAAGCCTGCAGGGGCTGATGGGAAATTTCCCATCAGCCCCTGCTTCCCATTAGCCCCTGTGGGTTTAACAGAGACGCGAGGGAGACACTCTCCCTTTGTGTATCTGAAAGCTGGCGCAGAGGGGTTCAGCCGGGTAGGGAGAGCTCAGCCGGGCAGAGGGGGCCCCGCGGGACACTCCATTCTGCTGCTGCCGCGGCGGCAGCAGCAGCCAGCTTTTTTTTTTTTTTAAATTTAATTTTTTAAAAAGCAGTATGTTCTTTGTGCGGGGCCCTGTGCAAAAACCATTCTTGCTCAATGGATGGGCCGGCCCTGGCCACAGCCTGTGGGTCGGCTGAGGAAATCCAGACTAAGAGCGAGAGACAGAGAGAGTCCTGGGCTGAGGTACTGCTGGGAGAGAAAGTGAGAGACCTGGGCTGTGAACAAGAGAGAAACTGGAGTCAGTGTAAAAGAGGAAACCAGCTGAACAGAAAGAAAGACTGCGGGGAAATCCTGTGCTTGCAATACTCCTAGTTAGGGACACTGAATTTTATTTTATTTTATTGCTAGAAAAAGTCACAAAAGTACACTAAGATTCCTGATTGTGGGACAGGGAATACTTACGCGTAGTTTGAAAAAAGAAGAAGCCTCGTGAGTGTAAATAGGGATTCGTCTCCTTTGATTTCCTTATGATAAGAAGACAGGTACCAGCGTGAAGGAAAAGGCTTAAGAGGAGCTACGACTTGGGAGCCATGCCTATTACCAGAGGAGTCATGGAACCATCTGCACTGTATCAGCATAACCCAGAAAAAAGGGCTCCAGTGGTACGTGAGCTTATTTAGGTTTTTTTTGTGATTCTGGACACTCACATACTTTGGGGTACCTCAGCACACTCTTACTCTGGGAATGAGGATGGCACTACATGTAGGGTGCAGGGAGAATCCTTACTTTGGCATAGAGATACTATGCACAGGTACACTAAAGGAATACTCATTGAGAATAAAGATTGTCCTTTTGAGAATAAAACAACTACCGACCCAAAAGTTTAAGTACACTTGAATGAAAGCTGTGGTTGGTATTGTGAAAGGGTATGTGATAGAAGCTCTAAATTATTATGTATGTTTTTAATATTGCAGATTTTGAAATTGTCGAGAAATATTGTGTTTTTTCATTGCATTGTTTGAATTTCTCTTTTTCATTCCTGCCTTTCTTTCTTTTACCCTACCATATGACCCTCAATAAAATTAAATTGAGAATCCTTTTCTGGTTATTGCCTACCTTTCCTCGTCTCTGAAAATGTTTCTTTTATGTTGCTAACATTGTTTCTTTTTACAGTACCAACCCCTTGAGCCTACCTCCAGGATAACCTTTCGTGGTTCTTATGTTGTTATAGTCATTTCATGGAGTGATGGTGTCTTCTTTGTGTTCCACCTTAGGGAGGGTTGATGCCCACTGGTACTGGCTCGGCACCAGTGACTTAAAGGGAGGCCTGGCTACTGACCCTGTCTGCACAGGCATGTGGGTTGCAATTTCTTTCCTGAGTTTTGAAGGTGTAGAATGGTTTGATAGCTGCAGGCTAGGAGAGTTATAGGAGATAAAAGTTGAAATGAACAGAAAACACCATTGAAATACATTGAAGCTTATAGACATTTTTAAGGAAAACTGAAATGTTAAGCAGTATCAGAGTAAACTATATGGCAAAGGGTCTTGCCAGCAAGGTCTGATTACCTTTGCAAATATTTTTATTAAATCATTTTAACTTAAGCTGCAATGTTATTTGCACTATATGTAAGTGGCAGGCAATTAAGAGTCTGTTGAGGCCAATTTACTAAACTCT
Source organism: Ichthyophis bannanicus (assembly GCA_033557465.1). Lineage (NCBI taxonomy): Eukaryota > Metazoa > Chordata > Amphibia > Gymnophiona > Ichthyophiidae > Ichthyophis > Ichthyophis bannanicus. Next base: position 144,421,856 of record CM066041.1, read on the forward strand.
GCTAAGCAGTTAACGCATATTTTGGCACATAATAACCGTGCGCTCGGGCCTGTGGTAACTGTTAGCATGGGGGAATGACAATTAATGCACACTGATTTGCATGCTAATTGCCATTTTTGCCTTAGGGTGGAGAATGGGAAGGTTAGGAGTGGTGAATACATTGCAGTTCAGGCGAGGGTACTAACTCTACTAGGCATTACACATGAACATAAAAGACAGTCCCTGCTCAAGAGAGCTTATAATCTGCTAAGACAGACAAATAGAACAACAGGGGACTGGACAACTTTTAAGGGAAATGATGAAAATACACATGGGTGTAGACAGGGGAATAAGGGGGTCAGGATGCAAAAGCAGCCTCGAAGAGATGAGTTTTTAGAGTGGATTGGAATAGGACTAGAGATGGAGCCTGATGTACCAAGTCAGGTAGTCTGTTCCAGGCATATGGTGCAGCAAGGAGGAAAGAAGGGAGTCTGGAGTTGGCAGTAGAAGAGAAGAGCATAGATAAAAGCCACTTTGATTGTAGGATAAGGTGGGATACAAATCTGTCTAAATAAATACATTTGCTTGACGAGTGGAGTTGCCAGTGAGAAGCAGCAGAAGGAATGCATTTGTAGGTCAGGAGAAGCTCGAACTGTATACAGAAATATAGGGAACAATGAAGCAACTTGAGAAGAGGGATTACATGAGCATGGCGACACTGGCAAGAGATTAACCATACAGCTGAGTTTTGAACAAACTGAAGTGGGGAGAGAGATGATTCAATGGAGACCAGTGAGAAACAAATTGCAATAGTCTATACAGGAGGTGATGAGAGAGTAGATAAGGCTCTTGGTAGAAAGGAGCACATTTTGCTGATGTTATAGAGAAAGCAATGACAGGTTTTAGCTTTCTGTTGGATATATGCCGAGAAAGAGAGAGAAGAGTCAAAGATGACCCCAAGGTCATGAGCGGAGGAGACAGAGGATCTTTATCTTTATTTTACATTTGATGTACCGCCCAGGCCAAGGCATCAAAGTGGTTTACAATAAAACATCAATGTTGCAGAAAAACATGACAAGAATGCCATTTATATGATAGGAAAGAGATAGAGATAGGAGATACAGTGACAGCCAGCGGAGATAGGAGAAAGCAAGAGGGAGGGAGACTAATGAGGGTCAGTGCGAAGAAAATCGCAGCATGACGCGTTAGCTCTAGATAAGCCTGAGATGGGGATGGGAGAACAAGTCATTTTACATGAAGAGAATGAAGTTGATGGCAGGGGGTGTGAATGGATTTGAGGTTGGATAAATACTGAGGAATTGAGGTAAAGAGAACTTTGTGTGTCAAAATCAAAAACTTATATTGAATCCTGTAGCGGATGGGTAACCAACGAAGACGTATCAGCAGAGGGGTAATATGATCAGAATGCCTAGTATGGGTAATGAGATGGGCTGCTGTATTTTGTAGTAATTGTAGATGCTGAAGTTGATAAAGGGGTAGACTAGCAAGAGCCACATTACAGTAGTCCAGCCTACTCATCACCAGCGCCAGCAAGAGGGTAGTAAGGGAAGAAGGCGCTAATGATGGTTGGACTGCTCGGATTTGATGAAGTGGAGTTGCCAGTGAGAAGCAGCAGAAGGAATGCATTTATAGGTCAGGAGAAGTTTGAACTGTATGCAGAAATATAGGGAACAATGAAGCGACAGTGTTATCCACATATCGCATGCTGTCAATGTTTTGATTAGGGCAGGTGCAGTTCCCTCCATTTCAATAGGTTAGTGCACCTGCTTTAATTGTGAATGTTGCTGCTGCTGTTGCGTTTTCAGGTGCCATTCAGAGAGGGAACTGCCAGGAACATGCTAGACACGCTTCCAGCAATTAGTGCCCAGCGGTTGCAATTACCGCACATTAATCTTTGCACTAAATGCCCAGTACATGTGAACTTCTAGTGCACTTTAGTAAAGGGTCTTGTGTTGTAAAGAGACCAGCAGAATGGAATAAAAGTTCCTGAATGGCAAGCTGTTGGTATCTCTTGAAAGAGATTTTTATAGTTTAGTGTAAATAGGATGCACTCTGTTTGTACCAGGTTTGCAGTATCTGCTTCTGGGATCCCATTTAGTAAATAATGTTCCTTAAATGAAGTTGAGCAATGGGGGGGGTGTGGGGGGGGGGGAGGGGATTCTCATTTTGAAAGCAATGGAATCTGCGCAGGAAATGTGACTATGGAGGGTAAAGCTGACAGTCACTCAGGGGCTCCCAGTTCGGAATAATGAAATGACGCAGAAAATCTCCTTTGATTTGCTCTGTAGTTGTGATACAGAAAATATCAAAGAAGAGTAAGTTTAAGACCCGACGAGCAGCTTGCAGGCTGTGGGTATCTTACTACAACAGGCCTACAAGCAGGGCCGGCCCGTCCATTGAGCAAGAATGTTTTTTGCACAGGGCCCCGCGTTTCAGGGGGCCCCGCGCAAAGAACATTCTGCTTTTTTTTTTAATTACATTTTTAAAAAAAACCTGTCTCTGGCTGCAGCCGCGTCCGTCGCAGCAGCGGCAGAATGGCGTGTCCCGCGGGGCCCCTTCTCCTCGTCGAGCCCTCTGCAAGGGCTTTCAGATTCGCGAAGGGAGAGTGCTCCCTCGCGTCTCTGTAAAGCCCGCAGGGGCTAATGGGAAATTTCCCATCTGCCCCTTTAGACGCGAGGGGCTGATGGGAAATTTCCCATTAGCCCCTGCGGGCTTTACAGAGACGCGAGGGAGCACTCTCCCTTCGCGAATCTGAAAGCCCTTGCAGAGGGCTCGACGAGGAGAGGGGGCCCCGCGGGACACGACATTCTGCCGCTGCTGCGACGGACGCGGCAGCGGCAGCAGCTAGAACCAGGTTTTTTTTTTTTTTTAATTTTCCGGAAGGGAAGGGAAGGGAAGGGAAGGGGGGGGGCTGATGGAGGCTGTCTGGAAATGGGGTGATGGGGGGTTAGGACTGGAAATGTGCAAGGGGGGGGTTAGGACTGGAAATGGGCTGGAGGGGGGGTTAGGACTGGAAATGGGCTAGGGGGGGTTAAGACTGATAATGGTCTGGAGCTGATGGAGGCTGACTGGAAATGGGCTGGGGGGGGGGTTAGGACTGGAAATGGGCTGGGGGGGTGTTAAGACTGCTAATGGGCTGGGGCTGATGGAGGCTGACTGGAAATGGGGTGAGGGGGGTTAGGACTGGAAATGGGCTGGGGGGGGGGGGTTAGGACTGGAAATGGGCTAGGGGGGTTAAGACTGCTAATGGGCTGGGGCTGATGGAGGCTGACTGGAAATGGGCTGGGGGGGTTTAGGACTGGAAATGGGCTGGGGGGGTTAAGACTGGTAATGGGCTGGGGGCTGATGGAGGCTGTCTGGAAATGGGGTGATGGGGGGGTTAGGACTGGAAATGGGCTGGGGGGGTTAAGACTGGTAATGGGCTGGGGGTTGATGGAGGCTGACTGGAAATGGGGTGATGGGGGGTTAGGACTGGAAATGGGCTGGGGGGGGTTAAGACTGGTAATGGGCTGTGGGCTGATGGGGGCTGTCTGGAAATAGGGTGATGGGGTTAGGATTGCTAATGGGCTATGGGGGGGGGGGGTTAGGACTGCTAATGGGCTATGGGGGCGCTAGGACAGGAAAAGGGCTGATGGGGAGGGGTTAGGACTTGAGGTGGGCTGATGTGGTTAGGACTAGTAATGGGCTGTGGGCTGATGGGGGGGGTTAGGACTGGCAATGGGCTATGGGGGGCTGACTGGAACTGGGCTGATGGGGTTAAGACTGGAAGTGGGCTGATGGGGGGTTAGGACTGGTAATGGGTTATAGGGGGGGCTTAAACTGAAAATGGGTTGATGGGGGGCTAGGACTGGTAATGGGTTGGGGGATTGCTATGACTGGAAATGGACTGAGTGGATGGGGAGGCTTGAACTGCAAATAGCTGATGGGGAGGGAGCTTGGAATGGAAATGGGCTGTGAGGGAAGGGAGCTAGAACTGAAAATGCGCTGATGGAACAGCTAGGATAGGACTGGAAATGGGCTGTTGGGGGGAGCTAAGATTGGAAATGGGCTGTGGTGGGGACTTGAATTGAAATGGACTCATGGAGGGGCTAGAACTGGAAGTAGGCTCATGGGGGGGGGCTTGGACTGGAATTGGGCTGAGTGGAGGGGAGCTAGGATTTGACATGGGCTGATGGTGGGGCTAGGAAATGACTAGAAATGGGCTGATGGGGGGCTAGGATTGGAAATGAGCTGATGAAGGGACTCAGACTGAAAATGGATGGGGGAGCTAGGACTGGAAATGGGTTGATGGGGGGCTAGGACTGGAAATGGGCTGATGCAGGGACTAGAAGGGAATGGATGCTGGGTGAGACTGGAACTAGAAGGGAGCTGATGTTGGGGGAGGATTAGAATGGGATGGGGCTGGGAGAGTAAAATGGAGAGGGGAAAAATATTTTGTGTGGGAGGGATGAAAAATCTACAATTGGCTGGGTATTGGGAGAGTAAGTGGGGATTGAGGATGGAGGGGTAAAATTTGTGTGGATGAAATAAGAATGAGGAAAGAGCAAAAGGATAAAGATTAGTATGTTAAAGCAGATGTAGAGAGAGAGGATGGAAAGAAAACTAGAAGAGAGAAGAAAGGACAAATGGACAGCAGACGATGGAGAGTTAGCAGAAAACATGAAGAAACCAGAAGAAAGTGGCTGGAGCAATTGCAACTGAAAAAAAATGCACAAAAGGTAGAAATATATCTCTTTATTTTGAATTTATTAACTGGAATATGAAAGCTCTGGGAAATGTGCATCATTAACGTCTGCGCTTTGTTTGGTACAAGAGGAAATTGATTTATAGTTTTATTTCTACAGTGTTGTTGTACATTCCAAGTTTGGCTTTTGGGGTTCCCAGTTTAATTATTGCCTTCCTGTTTCTAAATTGCGATTCCTTGTTTGGTGATGGTCTGTTCTGCATGTGTAACTGAGCTGAGGTATTCTGTTTATGTAATTCCTATTTGACATTGCCACTTGTTCTCTTTCCCCAGTATTCTCTGAAATGTACTGGTTTAATATTTGCAGTGTTTCCTTTTGATAGGTAGGGTCTGGTGCTTTGTGAGTCCTGGTAATGCTGTCAGGATACAGCGGGTTTGCTATGGGTTCTAAATGGGCAGCGTTTGTAGTAGTTCCTAATGTGCCTGTCGGTTGGCACTGGATTATAGTAATGTAGAAATCTTTTAGTCTTTCTTTATCCATACACTCATTAAGAGACATGTTTACTAAAAGTTAGTGTATGGTAACATTATGCAAATATTTATGCAAATAAGGCCACTTATGCAAATGAGGCCCCGCACCGAGTCTCCGCACATGGCCCCGCACCCCCCTTGGGCCGCCCCTGCCTACAAGTGAGCTTTCAAAGAGAAATTCATCATGAGGGAAGGCTTGAGTGGTATCTGCATGAGAAACCAGCAGCACTTACACATGTAAATGTCCTAGGCATCTAAGGAAATCATGTCGGCATAATAAATTAGTACTACCATCTATGAAATTAGGTAGACTACAGATTACCTGCCAGAGGGCATTTATGTTTTGGGGTCCACAAATATTCTTATGCTTTGAGAGCTTGTGCTGATATTGATGATAGCCTTGAAGATCACTGAAAATTATGGGGACCATATTCACAATGATTTACATGGTTTGCAGACTTGCAAACCTCTTAAATCCTGCTTACTGAGATTTTCAGTGGCATTTCCTGGTTAGTGCTGTTGAATATCCCTTCCTAGGCCAACTAAATGTCCTGACGCTAATCGGCTAACATTGAGGTGTGCCCGGGGGGGGGGGGGGGGGGGGAGGAGGCAACCTTAGTTAGTTGGTCAGTGGCAATATTGAGCTGCTAACCAGCTAACTAAAACACCTAAAGTTAGGACAGAAAAAAGGCTATCCTAACACTAGCTGTTTCAGCAATATGGCCAGTGGCTGAATATCGCCACAGATGACTAGCTAAAATATTACCTGGCCAAACGGATATTCAGTACTGATAGATGGATATGGCCCAACACTGAATATCCAGGGATCAATTAAAGTGGTGATGTCCGCTGCCACTGAATATGCCCCCCCATTTATTTAATAAAGCTTTTTGCTTAGTATAGATTCTATCTCAATTATTATTGGTCTTATTATGTTATGTTGAATCTAATTTTATTGTTTTTATTTTATGGATTGCCATTATGAACTGTAGTGATATGGCGTATTATCGATGTCACAAATTAAATCAATCAATCAATAAGTGATGACTTTAGAAAAGCCTCTGCTTTCACATGTAGATCTGCAGTATGCATGGTTTTGAAGGGGACATATCATGGATATATTTTGAGCAGCATGCTTAAAAAAAATGAACATCGGAGGCATCAGGCCAGCTAACTGCTCATTTGGACCTGGTATTTGCATGAGTGATTGAGGGAGCAAAGGGGCTTACTACTCTGATGTTTAAAATCACCTCAAAAATCCAAGAAATAAACAAGCCAATATTCAGCTGCCATGGTCAGCATTTTCTTAAAATGCTGCCATGATGGTCAAAACAAATTGCATATTCAATGTCGGCATGCAGATTGTGACCAGCACTGCAGATCTGGATAGCAACGATATTCAGTCCACTATCTGGATAGCTGTCCGGCTAAAGTTAGAACAGCTTTTTGCTGTTTTAACTTTATTGGGATAGCTACCTGGATAGTGGACTGTATATTGCTGCTAACCGCATAATGGTCACTCACATAAAGCCTAGCACTATCCAAATGGAGAGTACTTCTATATGGATCATTTAGTTCAATGCGCATTGCCATGTGCATATTTGGTACCTATTCTATAAATTAAAATACGCACATGCTTTACTTTATAGAATAGTGGCGTAAATGGTGAGATACGCATGCTAAATCTAGGTGCAACCACTTACACCAACCCCAGACTTGGTATGAATTCCTGAGAGTAAATTCGTAGGAAATGCACATAAGTTATAGTATTCTACAGCTTACATAATGTGTGTAACTTGTGCTCTGCCTATGCTCTACCCTTTCTTATCCCTAGGCTCGCCATGCCATTGTCCTGATGTGCATACTTACAGGCTAGCAACTGCCTACACTTCACACTTAAAGTGCCCATCCCTGGTTTTATTCTCTATGGTGGTTGGGTCACGTGACATGGTGAGCACAGGAGGATGTAATCCCATGGGCTCCAAGACTTATTTCTCATCCGCAAGCATGTTTTGTTGAATTATCTCTGATTTCTCCAGGACCATTTGTGATATTCTTCTATCCAAGACAGGCCCATTTTGATGTTGGTTTGGACACCATGGTCTCCAAGATTTAAAAGAAGGAGAGGGAGAAGGGATGACCAGCTGACTCCAAAATGGAAGAGGCACAGACCGAGCCATGCTCCCCTGCAGTGGAGGTGGATGTCCTCGTAATGGAAGTGACTGGAGCAGTGCTTGAAAACGAATTTCAGGTAATATTGGTCAAGATTGACCAGGAAGCCTTTAACTCACATCTGATGGAAGCCAAACAACATATCTCTGAAATGGAAGACGTGGCGTAAGCTCTGTGAGCGAAGGTTGAAGGACTAGAAAAAGGGACTGCTACTTCTGGAGAGAGATCTGCAATTATGAGTATATACTTCTGGGAATTTTCAGAAAGGACTTCTTTGTATTAAAGCTAATTGATCTGTGAACCCAGTGTTTTTGTTAAATCAGTCAGGGCCTAGTAGCAGCAGTTTAAGTTTAAATTTAAAACACAGAAGAGAACTTTCTGGTTACATTTCATGCCCAGCAGAGAGTAGGGTTGCCAACTTTTTCACCTAGAAAAACCCGACACCTGTGGCTCGCCATGCCCCACCCGTTCTCCGCCCCTAGCCCCACCCCTGCCCCGCCCCCAGTCCCACCCATGCTGCACCCCAGCCCCACCCACAAAAATTACCGAGGTTAAGTGTAGGCTATCTCCCTTGGTAAGATAATAATTTAACTGGGAACCCCAAAAGCCGAACATGAAATGTACAACACTGGAGAAATAAAACTATAAAGTAATTTCCTCTTGCACTAAACAAAAACGCAAAGATGTTAGCAATACACACTTCGCAGACAGGGCCGGCCCGTCCATTGAGCAATGATGTTTTTTGCACAGGGCCCCGCGCAAAAAACATTCTACATTAGCACAAGCACATTAAAAAAAACAAAAACGGCTGCTGCTGCCGCTGCCGCCGTGGCAGCGGCAGAATCAAATGTCCCGCCGCGGGGCCCTGCCTGTCCAGCAGAGCCTCCCTGAGCTCCCAAGTCCCTCCCAATGCGCGGGCTTTCAGAGCCGTGAGAGCTTCTCTGACCTCTCGCGGCTCTGTTAATCCCGTCGGGGCTGATGGGAAATCCCATCAGCCCCAGCGAGATTAACAGAGCCGCGAGAAGAAAGGGAAACTCTCGCGGCTCTGAAAACCCGCGCATTGGGAGGGACTCGGGAGCTGATGGTGAAGGGAGGCTCTGCCGGGCAGGCGGGGCCCCGCGGCGGGACATTTGATTCTGCCGCTGCCACGGCGGCAGCGGCAGCAGCAGCCATTTTTTTAAAACTTTATCAGGGCTGATGGGGAAGGGGGGTTAGGACTGGTAATGGGCTATGGGGGGGATAAGACTGGAAGTGGGTTGATGGGGGAGGGGGGTTAGGACTGGTAATGTGCTATGGGGGGCTAGGACTGGAAATGGGTTGATGGGGGGAGGGGGGTTAGGATGTAATGGGCTATGGGGGGCTAAGACGGGAAATGGGCTGATGGGGGGTAGGACTGGTAATGGGCTATAGGGAGGGCTAGGACTGGAAATGTGCTGATGGGGGGTTAGGACTGGTAATGAGCTATGGGGGTGCTAAGAGTGGAAATGGGCTGATGGGGGGTTAGGACTAGAAATGGGCTATGGGGGGGCAAGGACTGGAAATGTGCAATGGGGGGGCTAAGACTGAAAATGGGGTGATGGGGGGCTTAGGACTGGTAATGGGCTATGGGGGTGCTAAGAGTGGAAATGGGCTGATGGGGGGTTAGGACTAGTAATGGGCTATGGGGGGGCTAGGACTGGAAGTGGGCTGATGGGGGGCTTAGGACTGATAATGGGCTATGGGGGTGCTAAGAGTGGAAATGGGCTGATGGGGTGTTAGGACTAGTAATGGGCTATGGGGGGGCTAGGACTGGAAATGGGCTTTGGGGGGCTAGGACTGGAAATGGGCTGATGGGGGTTAGGACTGGTAATGGGCTATGGGGGGGCTAAGACTGAAAATGGGGTGATGGGGGGCCTTAGGACTGGAAGTGGGCTGATGGGGGCTTAGGACTGGTAATGGGCTATGGGGGGGGCTAAGACTGAAAATGGGGTGATGGGGGGCCTTAGGACTGGATGTGGGCTGATGGGGGGCTTAGGACTGGTAATGGGCTATGGGGGAGCTAAGAGTGGAAATGGGCTGAGGGGGGGTAAGGACTAGTAATGCGCTATGGGGGGGCTAGGACTGGAAGTGGGCTGATGGGGGGCTTAGGACTGATAATGGGCTATGGGGGTGCTATGAGTGGAATTGGGCTGATGGGAGGTTAGGACTAGTAATGGGCTATGGGGGGGCTAGGACTGGAAATGGGCTATGGGGGGCTAGGACTGGAAATGGGCTGATGGGGTTAGGACTGGTAATGGGCTATGGGGGGGCTAAGACTGAAAATTGGGTGATGGGGGGCCTTAGGACTGGAAGTGGGCTGATGGGGGGCTTAGGACTGGTAATGGGCTATGGGGGTGCTAAGAGTGGAAATGGGCTGATGGGGGGTTAAGACTAGTAATGGGCTATGGGGGGCTAGGACTGGAAATGGGCTATGGGGGGGCTAGGACTGGAAATGGGCTGCTGGGGGTTAGGACTGGTAATGGGCTATGGGGGGGGGGGGCTAAGACTGAAAATGGGGTGATGGGGGGCCTTAGGACTTGAAGTGGGCTGATGGGGGGCTTAGGACTGGTAATGGGCTATGGGGGGCTAGGACTGGTAATGGGCTGGGGGGTGGTTAGGACTGGAAATGGGCTGAGTGGAAGGAGGGCTTGAACTGCAAATAGTTGATGGGGACGGGGGCTTGGAATGGAAATGGGCTGTGTGGAAGAATGGCTTGAACTACAAATAGCTGATGGGGAGGCGGGCTTGGAATGGAAATGGGCTGTAAGGGGAGGGAGCTAGGACTTGAAATGGGCTGATGGGGGTTAGGACTGGTAATGGGCTATGGGGGGCTAAGACTGAAAATGGGGTGATGGGGGGGCTTAGGACTGGAAATGGGCTGAGTGGAAGGAGGGCTTGAACTGCAAATAGCTGATCGGGACGGGGGCTTGGAATGGAAATGGGCTGAGTGGAAGGAAGGCTTGAACTACAAATAGCTGATGGGGAGGGGGGTTTGGAATGGAAATGGGCTGTGAGGGGAGGGAGCTAGGACTAGAAATGGGCTGAGTGAGGGGGGGCTAGGACTGGAAATGGGCTGATGGTGGGGCTAGGATAGGACTAGAAATGGGCTTATGGGGCCTGGGATTGGAAATGAGCTGATGGAGGGACTCGGATGGGGGAGCTAGGACTGGAAATGGGCTGATACGGGGACTAGAAGGGAGCGGATGCTGGGTGGGGCTGGAACTAGAAGGGAGCTGATGTTGGGGGAGGATTAGAATGGAATAGAGTTGGGAGAGTGAAATGGAGAGGGAAAAAATATTTTGTGTGGGAGGGAAGACAAATCTACAATTGGCCGGATATTGGGAGAGTAAGTTTGGATTGAGGATGGCGGGGTAAAATTTGAGTGGATGAAATAGGAATGAGGAAAGAGCAAAAGGAGAGAGATTAGTATGTTAAAGCAGATGTAGAGAGAGAATGGAAAAAAACTAGAAAAGTGAAGAAAGGACAAATGGACAGCAGACGATGGAGAGTTAGCAGAAGACACGAAGAAACCAGAAGAAAGTGGCTGGAGCAATTGCAACTGAAAAAAATGCACAAAAGGTAGAAAAATATCTCTTTATTGAATTTATTAACTGAAATATGCCAGCTCTGGGAAATGTGCATCATTAACGTCTGCGCTTTGTTTAGTACAAGAGGAAATTAATTTATAGTTTTATTTCTACAGTGTTGTTGGGCTTTTGGGGTTCCCAGTTTAATTATTGTCTTCCTGTTTCTACATTGTGATTTCTTGTTTGGTGACGGTCTATGTTCTGCACGTGTAACTGAGCTGAGATATTCTGTTTATGTAATTCCTATTTGACATTGCCACTTGTTCTCTTTCCCCAGTAGGTCATGTATTATTGTTCTCTGAAATGTTTTGGTTTAATATTTGTAGTGTTGCCTTTTGATAGGTAGGGTCTTGTGCTTTGTGAGTCCTGGTAATGCTGTTATAATACGGCAGGTTTGCTATGGGTTCTAAATGGGCAGTGTTTGTAGTAGTTCCTAATGTGCCTGGCAGTTGACACTGGATTATAGTAATGTAGAAATCTTTTAGTCTTTCTTTATCCATATACTCATTAAGAGGCATGTTTACTAATAGTTTGTGTGTGGTAACATTATGCAAATATTTATGCAAATGAGGTCCTTATGCAAATGAGGCCTTGCACCGAGTCTCCGCACATAGCCCCGCACCCCCCTTGGGCCGCCCCTGTTCCCAGACCAGACATATTCCAGTTAATAAATTCAAAATAAAAAGTATTTTTCTACCTTCTGTTTGGGAATTTTATTTTTCAATTGCAATTGCTCCAGTCACTTTCTTCTGGTTTCTTCGTGTCTTCTGCGAGCTATCCATTTGTCCTTTCTTCTCTTTTAGATGTTTTCCATTTTCTCTCTATATCTCCTTTAACATACTGATCATTTCCCTTTTGCTCTTTCCACCATTTCTTTCCTTATTCCTTTATCATCCACTCAAATTTCACCCTTCAATTCTCAATCCCCTCTTACTCTCCCAATATCCGGCCCATCGTAGACTTTTCTTCCACACAAAATATCTTTTCCCCTCTCCATTCTCATTCTCATTCCCCATCCCCATCCCCTTCTAGTCCTCCCCCCAAATCAGCTCCCTTATAGTTCTAGACCCACCCAGCATCCACTCCCTTCTAGTCCTATTCTCCCATGCCGCCACATCAGCCCATTTCCAGTGCTATTCTAGCCCATCACCCATTTGCAGTCCAAGCTCCCCCCATCAGCCCATTTCTAGTCCTATTCCAGCTCCTCATCAGCCCATTTCCAGTCCTAGCCCCACATATGCTCTTTTCCAGTTCCATTCCAGCCCCCCATCAGCCAATTTCCACTCCAAGCTCCCCCATCAGCCAATTTCCAATCCTAGCCCCCTCATCAGCCCACTTCCAGTCCTAATCCAGCCCCCATCAGCCCATTTCCAGTCCTATTCCAGCTCTTCATCAGCCCATTTCCAGTGCTAGCCCTCCCATCACAGGCCATTTCCAGTCCTAGGCCCCCAATCACAGCCTCTTTCCAGTCCTAGCTCCCCCCCACCATCACAGCCTATTTCCAGTCCTAGGCCCCCCCTCACCATCACAGCCCATTTGCAGTCCTAGTCCCCCCCCACCATCGCAGCCCATTTGCAGTTCTAGCCCCCCATCACAGCCCATTTCCAGTCCAAGTCCCCCCCAACCATCACAGCCCATTTGCAGTCCTAGCCCCCCTAATCACAGCCTATTTCCAGTCCACGTTCCCCCTCCCCCCACCATAGCCCAATTCCAGTCCAGGTCCCCCCCCATAGCCCAATTCCATTGCAGCCCCCCCCCCATAGCCCATTTCCAGTCCAGGTCCCCTCCCATAGCCCAATTCCAGTCCAGGCCCCCTCATAGCCCATTTCCAGTCCAGGTTTCCCCCCATAGCCTATTTCCAGTCCAGGTCCCACCCCCCATAGCCCATTTCCAGTCCAGGTACACCCCCCCCCCCAGAGCCCAATTCCAGTCCAGATCCCCCCATAGCCCAATTCCAGTCTAGGTGCCCCCCCCCATAGCCCAATTCCAGTCTAGGTTCCCCCCATAGCCCATTTCCAGTCCAGGTACACCCCCCCATAGCCCAATTTCAGTCCAGATCCACCCCCCATAGCCTATTTACAGTCCAGGTTCCACCCCCCCCCCCACCAATAGCCCAATTCCAGTCTCGGTTCCCCCCCTATAGCCCATGTCCAGTCCAGGTTCAACCACGCATAGCCCAATTCCAGTCCAGTCCCCCCCCCCCCAATAGCCTATTTCCAGTCCAGGTCCCCCCCCATAGCCCATTTCCAGTCCAGGTACACCCCATCACAGCCCATCCAGTCCTTGGCCTCCCCTCCCCCCACCATCAAAGCCCATTTGTAGTCCTAGCCTCCCCCACGACCAGTCCCACTGTCTGAGGTGCTTCAGAGGGAGCCGGGGAAGCCCGCACAAGGCCCCAGCTCCCTCTGTAAAACCGCCAGCATGAAGATCTTTTTCCTTCACGCTGGTGGTTGTTTCTGTGAAGCCGCGCATGCTGGGAAAGGTTAAAGGGCATTGCCTTTAACCTTTCCCAGCAATCGCGGCTTCACATTAACAGCCACCAGCGTGAAGGAAAAAGATCTTCACGCTGGCGGTTGTACAGAGAGAGCCGGGGCCTCGCGCGGGCTTCCCTGGCTCCCTCCCCCGCGGACTTTGGGAGAAAAGCAGGTTGTTTGCTCTGGCCGCTCCCGATCTTGCGGCCAGAGCAAAAAACCGGCTTTTCAAAGGCCGGTTTTACATCTCTGCCGGCAGCCAGCCTGGCCATGGAAAAACCGGCCAGGCCGGCTGAATACCGGCCAGTTGGCAACCCTAGCAGAGAGCTTGTAGTTTAAATTTAATAGTCACTCAGGGCCTAGTATCAGCAAAGTACTTTTAGTTTAAATTTAAAACACAGAAGAGAGCTTTCTGGTTAAATTTAGAACCCAGCAGAGAGCTTGTAGTTTAAAATTTATAATAAGTCAGAGCCTAGCAGCAGCAAAGAGCTGTAATTTAAATCAAATCAGAATATAACTTAGCATAAAAGGCAAAACAGGGTCAGTACTCTTTGAGCAACAAATAAAGTCTTCTAGAGACCTTTACAGAGGCCTTCTACCTAGGGGGCAAGAGACTTGTGAAAGATTTTCAATAGGTGTTAACACCAGGTGTCAGGTCAAAAGGCCATTTTGAAAGACTCCTTCTATCCAAGCAAGGACTGTTAATCACCCAGGAAGTTGGTCACAGCTTACCTCAGCAGCACAGGACAGGGTACTGTGTAGCAGCCCTCTTTTAATAAGTGTTATTTCCCTCCCTCCCCCCCCAACACACACACACACACACACACACACACACACACACACACCCTGGGATAATTGTAGCTTTATAGGTACTTACACATCTTAAAGGAAAGGAGGTGCTCTCAGGTGAAGCTCGTTAGCCAAATCAGTCATACACTAAGGACCTGAGATTAATTAAGCTTCAGGTGAACAAGGTATATTAAACGTATTAGGTACAGTTTTATTAGTGCAAATATCCATAGCAACCCTTAGTAAGTAAAGAACTTAAAGATCTAAACACAAGCTTAAAACTAAGATGCAGACAGCAGTCCAGCAGCAAGATGGGGGCTTTCCAGTCTTTTGCATTGAGTGTCACAGGTATGATTTTCTCCCAGTTGGAGAGAGGTCTTACGTGTGCACTAGGTGCAAGGAGCTCTTTGCTCTCAGGGAACGAGTCCATTCTCTAGAGGCTAGAGTAGCAGACTTGGAAGACATAAGAAAGACAGAGAGGTACATAGACGAGACCTACAGGGATATAGTCCTGAAGTCCCACTTCCAGTCTGGCATCATCCCTATTGCCATGGAGGAGAGAGGACACATGACAGGAGAGCATCACCCTGGTGTGGCAGGAAGTGATCCTGTAATTAGGACCTGTCCTCCAGGTGATGTAAAACCCTCTCACACCAAGAAAGTTTCTCCAGGGCCATGTGCCCATGAGGGAAGGGTTAGGACAGCCGTGATAGTTGGTGATTCGATCATTGGGCGTGTAGATAGCTGCGTGGCTGGTGGACATGAGGATCGCCTGGTAACATGCTTGCCTGGTGCGAAGGTAGTGGACCTCACGCGCCACTTAGATAAGGTCTTAGATAGTGCTGGGGAGGAGTCCTGCTGTCATGGTACATGTCGGTACCAATGGCATAGGAAAATGTGGTAGGGAGGTTCTGGAGGCTAAATTTAGGCTTTTAGGTAGGAAGTTGAAATCCAGAACTTCCAGGGTAGCGTTCTCCGAAATGCTTCCCATTCCATGCGCAGGACCCAAAAGGCAGGCAGAGCTCAGGAGTCTCAATGCGTGGATGAGACGATGGTGCAAGGATGAGGGTTTTGGATTTGTTAGGAACAGGGAAATATTCTGGGGAAAGGAGGGGCTCTTCCGAAGGGATGGACTTCACCTTAACCGGGATGGAACCAGGTTGCCGGCATTAACCTTTAAAAAGGAGATAGAGCAGCTTTTAAACCAGATAATAGGGGAAAGCCGACAGTCGCACAAGAGTGCATGGTTTGGAAGAATATATCCTTGAAGGATACTACCAAAAGCAGAGAGGTTCCAAAAAAGAATAAAGTAGCCCAAATGCCCTCGAGTATGGAACAGACAGAGTGTAAGGATCCCAAATTACCCATGCCTACCAATAGCCAGATTAATATGAATAAAATACAGTCTCTAAAATGCTTGTATGCAAATGATAGAAGTCTAAAAAATAAGATAGGAGAGTTAGAATATATAGCACTAAATGAGAGGTTAGATATGATTGGAATCTCAGAGACATGGTGGAAGGAGGACAACCAGTGGGACACTGTGATACCTGGGTACAAACTATATTGTAATGATAGAGCTTATCAAATTGGTGGAGGGGTTGCGCTCTATGTTAGAGAGGGCATTGAGTCAGAAAGGATTAAATGTTTTTCAGGAAACAAAATTTTCTTAGAATCTCTATGGATTGAAATTCCATGTTAAAAGGGGAAGGCGATGGCAGTGGGGCTGTACTATCGACCGCCTGGCCAGAATGAACAAATGGATGGTGAAATGCTCAAAGAAATCAAGGAAGCTAACAAAAGTTACAGCGCAGTAATAATAATGGGTGATTTCAATTACCCCGGTATCGACTGGGTCAGTGTCATGGCAGGACATGCTAGGGAGATAAAGTTCCTAGATGAAATAAATGACTACTTCTTGGAGCAGCTGGTTCATGAACCGACCAGAGGGGAAGCCATATTGGACCTAGTCCTTAGTTGAACACCGGACCTAGTGCAAAAGATAAGGGTGTTGGGGCCACTTGGCAATAGTGATCATAGCATGATCACATTTGATTTAATTAGTGGAGGAGGGATAGTAAGGAAATCCACAGTACTACCTTTTAACTTTTGAAAGGGAGACTATGATAAAATGAGGAAAACAGTTAAGAAAAAACTAAAAGGAGCAGTTGCAAAGATTAAAGACTTACATCAAGCTTGGGTGTTGTTGAAAAATACTATCTTGGAAGCCCAGATCAGCTGTATTCCATGCTTTAAGAAAAGTGGAAGGAAGTCCAAAAAACTGACAGCATGGTTTAAAGGTGAGGTCAGAGAGGCTGTTGTCGCCAAAAAAGCATCTTTCAGGAAATGGAAAAAAAAGCCAAACGTCGAAACCTGGAAACAGCACAAGCACTGGCAAGTTAAATGCAAGGCATTGATAAGGCAGGCAAAGGGAGAATTTGAGAAGAAGCTTGCTGCGGAAGCAAAAACGCGAAATAAAGACTTTTTCAAGTACATTCATAGCAAAAAACCTGTGAGTCAGCTGGTCCATTAGATGATAGAGGGGTTAAAGGGGCACTAAGAGGCGATAAGGCGATAGCGGAGAGACTGAATGAATTCTTTGCTTCGGTCTTTACTGAGGAAGATGTAGGGATGTTACCCATGACTGAAGTGGTATGTAAAGGTGCGGAAGAATTGAAGGAAATATCGATACATCGGGAAGATGTATTACAACTATTAGATAAACTGAAGAGTAGCAAATCACCTGGGCCAGATGGTATACATCCAAGGATGTGGAAAGAACTGAAATATGAGATTGCAGACCTGCTATTAGTAATTTGTGAACTTTCATTAAAATCATCTGCAATACCTGAAGATTGGAGGATCGCCAATGTAATCTCAATTTTTAAAAAGGGTTCCTGGGGTGATCTGGGAAACTACAGACCGGTGATCCTGACATCTTTTCCCAGAAAAATGGTAGAAACCATTTTAAAGAACAAAATTACTCAGCATGTAGATAGTCATGGCCTAATGGGAGACGGCCATCATGGCTTTAGACAAGGAAGCTCTTTTCTTACTAATCTGTTATGTTTTTTTGAAGGTGTGAATAAACAGGTGGACAAAGGATATAGTATATCTGGACTTTCAGAAAGCCTTTGACAAGGTCCCTCATCAGAGACTTTTGGCAAAACTAAAGAGTCATGGGATAGGGGCAGTGTACTATTGTGGATCAGGAACTGGTTAAAAGATAGAAAGCAGAGGGTAGGGCTAAATGGCCAATTTTCCCAATGAAGAAAGGTGAATAGTGGTGTACCTCGGGGATCTGTGCTGGGTCCGCTGCTTTTTGAGATATTCATAAATAACCTGGAAAAGGGAATAACGAGTGAGGTTATCAAATTTGCAGATGACACAAAACTATTTAAAGTTGTTAAAACCCAAGAGGATTGTGGAAAATTGCAAGAGGATCTTGATAAATTGGAAGACTGGTCATCAAAATGGCAGATGAAATTTAATGTGGACAAGTGCAAAGTTATGCACCTAGGGAAGAACAACCCAAACTATGGTTACACGATGCAAGGTTCCACATTAGGAACCACCACCCAGGAAAAAAATTTAGGTGTCATTGTGGATAACATGTTAAAACCCTCGGCCCAGTGTGCAGCGGCGCCCAAGAGAGCAAATAGAATGCTAGGTAGCATAAGGAAAGGAATGGAAAATAAAACAAAAGATATTATAATGCCTCTATATTGTTCCATGGTGAGACCGCACCTTGAATATTGTGTGCAATTCTGGTCGCCGTATCTTAAAAAGGATATAGCATTATTAGAAAAGGTTCAGAGAAGAGCCACCAAAATGGTAAAGGGGATGAAAGGATACTCCTTTGAAGAAAGGCTAAAAAGATTAGGGCTCTTTAACCTGGAAAAGAGATGGCTGAGGGGAGATATGATAAAAGTCTATAAATTAATGAACGGAGTGGAACGGTTAAACGTAGATCGATTGCGTTATCAGAATATAGAAAGACTAGGGGACATGCAATGAAGCTACAGGGTAAACTATTTAAGACTAATAAAAGAAAATATTTTTTCACTCAACGTGTAATCAAACTCTGGAATTTGTTACCGGAGGATGTAGTAAAGGCTGTTTGTGTAGCTGGGTTTAAAAAAGGTTTGGACAAGTTCCTGGAGGAAAGGTCCATAAACCATTATTAAGAAGGGACCCAGGATATCAATGCTTGACCTAGTACAAGCATTGTGGAACCTGTGTCTTTTGGGGAAACTGCTAGGTACGCATGACCTAGATTGGCCACTGTTGGAAACAGGATACTGGGCTTGATGGACCTTGGTCTGACCCAGTATGGCATATCTTATGTTCTTATGTTCTTATGAAAAAAGTGGTCGCAGTTTTTGAAGACAAACTGGACGAACAGGAGAAATAAGGTTAGTTGGCCTACCGGAGTCCCTATCGGATGCAGAGCTTTGAGGCTTTTTGGAGACCTGGCTGACAATGGAGCTGAAGCTTGGTGACTGGGTTACGGCCTTACTATTGAAAGGGGCTATTATACAGTGCCTAGATCGGGGACTGACAAGCGACCACACATGGTGAAATTATGAATCCTGAACTTTGTGCACAAAGAGGAAATCCTGTGTGCGGCACTAAAGATGCAGTTGAATTATAATGGCTCTCGAATGTTGCTGTTCCAAGATTACTCTAATAGAGCGGCACAGCTGTGACAAGAGGCTGCTGATTGGTGTTTCCCACTTCATTTATATAGAGACCAATCCTTCTTGAAATTTCTGCAGGACAAGTGGGACGCACTTTCCATAAATAATGCTGCCCATCAGGAGGTTCCTGCCCTTTACTGGGAGACAGCGAAGGTGATCTTGAGGAGAGAGATCCTCATTTACGAGATAAGTAGGAGGAGGCAAATGGATAAGAAAGTAGTTCAATTGAATAAGCAAATTCAAATCTCCCGTTTGGCCTTGGGAGTGAGTTGGTCAAAGAGAGCACATGAGACCCTTATAGCTTTATAAACAGAACCTAATTCTATTCTTCATCAGAGAATCAGTAAATCAATGCTTTATTATAAGTTCAAACTCTTCCAACATGGTGGTAAAGCAGGAAAGCTGCTGTCCTCATTGATCAAGTGCTGGCAGGGGGTCTGATTCATAGCAACGTTGAAGGATAAGGGGAATATGATTACTGAGGAGAGTAGGATAGTGCCCTTATTTTATCAATACTATAAAGAATTGTATGATGGTGGGGATGCGCCTTGTCTGGTGAAGAAGGACTACTTAGATTATGTTCATTTATCTGAGCTTACTGAAGCCCAGAAAGTGGCTGTGAGCAGGCCTATTAGTGAGGAAGAAACTGATTGGGCAATCCTCTATTCTAAATTGAGCAAGTGACCAGGCCGTGATGGTTTTCAGCAATGCATGGTATAAAATGTTTCATGAATGGTTGACTGGCCCTTGGCCACCTCTTTACAACTCTTATTGTGGAGCAGCAATTTCCATATAATTCTAATAAAGCTCATATCACAGTTATACCTATGCTGGGCCAGGACCCCTTGCTCACAACTTCATACTGACCAATCTCTTTATTGAATCTTGGCAATAAGTTGTTGGCCAAAGTGTTGGCTGATTTGGCATTGATCATGCAGAGTCTAATGCGGATGGGCAAGTGGGGTTTGTGTGGGAAGAGCACCCCATTCTAAATTTACGCAAGATAGTGGCATCCTTAGGGTTTTGTAAAAGAATGGGTTAGGCCTCCTTATTGGTTAGTTTTGATGCTGAGAAAGCCTTTGATTTGGTTATTTGGGATTTTTTGTTTGGTTATGAGGTATATAGGGTTTGAAGGGTTATTTGCTCAGACAGTCAGGCTTTTATATATTGATCATAGAGCTTCTGTGGTCGTGAATGGGCTTATTTTAGAGGAATACCCCCTGGCATGAGGAATGAGACAGGGCTGTCCGCTTTGCCCATTGTTGTTCCTTTTATTTTTGGAACCTTTCTGCGTTCGGTTAGTGCAAATGCTAATATTAAAGGAGTGACTATGGGGTGAACCACATTCAAAATTGTGGCCTTTGCAGACAATATACTGATCCATTTGACTAACCCACAGGAATCCTTACCATTCTTGAAGGAAGAGTTCCAACATTTTGTGTCTCAGTCTTGCCTTACAATAAATAGAGGTAAGTTGGAGGCATTGCGGTAGATCTTGCCCCTTTCCCCTCAAATGGACTATGGGTACATTTAAATACCTGGGGGGGGGGGGTTCAGCTGCCCGCAATTTTGTCCTAGCTGTATAGGTTAAATGCCATACCGATGTTGAAGTGAGGACAGCTTCTACATTGGGAGGCCTTGTTGCTGAGATGGTTGTATTTACTCCAAGTGTTGCTGTTGTGGCTGTTGAAGTGTGATTTGAAACTTTGGAGATAGCTGATGGGGCACTTTCTTTGGCAGGGCTGGAAGTCTTGTATTTCCTTTGCCAATTTGCAGGGAGGTCTGGGGGTCCTAGATCCTAGATTGTGTTTCTTGACACTTAAGAGATTGGCTTTATGCCGGACATGTCTGTATGCCTTTAGACATGGCGCAAGGATTGTTAAGGCCATTGCGTTGGGCATGGCATGTGTTGTGCAAGGCCTGTGTTGTGCAAGGCCTTTGATCAGTCTCCTGAGGCCTCTAGTTTTCTGCCTCTTTGAGGTAACCTGGACTTTCTGGCAGGATACACATCATGAGTCTTCCATATCTGGGAGCAACAGCGTCTGTGCTCTCTGCATTGGGCTTTACGGGGGGGATGGGAATCTAAAATCTTTTCAGGAGCTTCAAGACAACTTCCAATCGGAGCAGAGGGACCTTTTTGCATCCCTGCAATTGCAGCATTATATTATTTTGTTGGATAGAAACAGGATCTGCTCTCAGTTCGCAAGTAAGCTGGCCAACTTTTTTGAAATTGACACCCGAGCAAAGATGTCTCTGTCTGTTATGCAAAAGTCACTGATTAAGCTGTAGACGGGAAGTTGCTTTGAGGAGGTGGTTTCTAGGTGGAATGCAGAGCTTGGCATGGCATGGATGGGTGAGGACATTGCCCGAGTGTATTGTGGGTCCCTTAAGTGGTAGCTGCGATAGCTTCGTGTGAGGTCTGGTGTAGAGTTATCCTGTGGGGGTATTTTCACCCATCTTGGGCCTTTAAAGCCTTACTCTGCAAAGGAATGTGGTAAGTGTTAAAGTTCTAGGGGATATGTGGTTCATGTGTTTTGGCACTTCCCTTGAATCCAGGCCTTCTGGAAGGAAATGCAAGAGTATCTGAAGGAGGTGTTATACTAGATAGATAGAATTCATCCTGAAGGGGCTGTGCTCAGAGACCCTGGGGACTTCTTGGTTCAGGGTAATACAGTAGTGCCAAACTGTTTGTATGTAAGGTTTGTTTTCTAGGCTTAAAAAGAATTCTCCTGAGGTGGCTGAGTACAGATTCCCCTGATGTTTGGGCTTGGCGAAACCTGCTGCATCAACTGATGCAGATGGAAAATATAGCTTTTCAGTTTTCTGCTAGGAGGCATGTGAAGTTCATGAAAATTTGGAAACCCTATGCACAATCCTTATCCCCCAGGAGGCCAGAGTATGGTTCTTAATTGTGTTTTTGTTTAAAAAGGGAAGGGGATTGGGGGGATAGCAGGGAAAGATGGGGAGTTCGGGGCAAAACTATAAAATAATGTTTATCTTTGACCTGTACAACGTTGTGTTGAGATTCCTGCTGTTATATTTGACTATTGAGTGTATTAATACTGGTCTGCCCCTGTTTTTTTCAATAAATATTGTCATGCACCTACTACCCCGGAGGCGGAAGCCTGGGGGTTTCGGTGTGGCCCTCTTCTTTAGGTAGCAGGGACCACGTAGTGCCCCCTGGGAGGTGAAGTCCTACTAGCTTTTCAAATAAAGAGTGTAGTTGTGGAGCGAGCAGCTAGGCTTATAAAGAGGTGTTTATTTCCCTTCCCGGGATAATTCTTGCAAACAGGATACAAAGGAAATTAAACCATCATACTGGCATAACACAAATAGGGGACTACAAAATACAAAGAAAATGCTTCTTGTCAGCGTTAAAGAAACAAAAAAGGGGGAAAAACAGGCTTTTTCTTTCACAAAAGCTATTGCGTGAAATCTGTGCTCCTACACAGATTTCTCCTTAGCAGGCTTTCTTAGGCTTTAACAGAAAGAGGTCACACTGTCGGAAAACACCAATGTACAGTCCATTTTACAATCATCTGCATTCTCTGCACAGAAGTCACATTCCATATCCTCATGAACCTCCTGGCTATTATCTTTGGTAAGGCTGTATGGTGTATCAGCGTTTAGAAATCTCTCCTCTTCCTGGCCAAGACTTCTCTCCCCTCTATCAATGCAGAAAGGCAGGGTGCCGTGGATTTTCCCCTTATAGGGCCATACACTTCAGGACTATTGTGAGTAAAATCCAGTGCCCCTCTATTACAGGTAATATGTCTTTCCCCAGGCTGAGCTCTGCCTGAACGCTTTGCAACCGGGAAGTTGAAACTTTTCTCTCTTTCACTTCCCCTCACAGGAGGTCTTTCTCTTAGCTGAGAAATATCTTTAGGATAAGAGCTTTTGCTCCCCAGGTACCTGCTCTCGTGGTATTTCCCTCTCCCAGCTCCTCGTGGTTTGTTAAATGGAATCCCTCTCGGTCCCCAGCTAGACTCTAGTTCAGTGCAGCCTGACTTTCCAGCACTAACCTCGGGTAATTCCTCCGGTACAAACTCCTCTGAGGTGCAGATGGAATCCACGTCAGAAGCTCTCAGGTATATATCCTGGCTCTCACAAGCTCTGTTCTTTCCTTTCCCACGGGTCCTTTCCGTGTGTCTTTCTCCTGTGTCTGTGTTCCTGCCTGCGTTCCTGCCTGCTTGATCAGAAGCTGCGTCTGCATCTGAATCTGCCTCTGGAACTGGAACTGCTTTGCTCAAGACTGACCTTATTTTAAGTGCGTCATTTCTTGAGTCCCTTGTTAACTCAACTCCCTGCAGCTGTTCCTGCCTCTCTGATGAGCTATGATGTAATGCTTCTCCTGGGCGTTTTCCTACAGCCGGTGCTCGTGTTTTGGTTGGTTGCCCGTAGCAACCCCTAGCCATGTGCTTTGCACTGCCGGTTTTAAAACTGCCCTGGACATTTTCCTCTAGTTTTCTAGGCACTATTTGCCTTGCGCCATGACAATATGACTTAACCATAAATGCCCATCCCTGCACGTAAGCTATTTAAAACAGGTAACTTACGTGTGTGGCTCATTATAGAATTACCTCTGTAATGTTGAAGAGTTAAAGATGATTTCCAGCAGCACCATCTGGATAGAGCTGACAATTAGCAGATAGTTCAGCCAGTAGCATTTAGTTGGATGGTAGGTGCTGCTATCCTAAGTGCTTCTGAATATTGACCTGACAGTGTCTTTAGCTTTCGACCTTAAGGATCCTAGGCTATGTGCCGTGTCGGCACATAGCCCCCCTGCTCGCTGATTCTTAAACCTGGATATTCAATGCTGGGCATTGAATATCCGGGTATCACTGCACAAACTGGAAGCCGTCAAAGCTAACCAGGTAGCAGTGATATTTTATGCTGCCCAGTGAGCAACTGCACCGTAAAGATAGGCGACCGTTTTCCTTGCCTGTCTTTTCAGTGCGGAGCACTAACTGGGCAGCATGCAATATCGCTGCCGCCTGGATATCTCACGCCCCTGCCTCCACTCCACCGTGGAACACTCCCGACACACCCCGATGCTAGCAGGATAGCATCATGGCGCGTTGATGGGGGATATTCAGCGGCAATTCCCATATATGTGCCATTGAATATTTTATTTATTTATTTATTTAACAGGTCTTTTATACCACTTTATCATTTCAATCCAAGCGGTTTACATTGTAACTTAGACTTGGTAATGTACATTAAACAGGGACATTTCTGAGGCAATGGAGGGTTAAGTGACTTGCCCAAGGCCAAAAGGAGTGCTAGTGGGAATTGAACCCTGGTCTACATATCCCCATCTAAGGCATTTACACAGTTTCTGGGCTGTAAACCGTGTAAATGCCCTTCGAATATCAGGCCCTAAGTGTGTCTTCCTAAGCATTCAGGTGCATAAAATCCCACAATTATGCATCTAAGGCCAGCACTTAAATGTTTTAAAACCTCGCATGATGCTGCTCTTTCTTTGAATGAGTTCCTTTTTAAAATGGCTATTCCTGCTGGATGTACTGCAAACTACTCATGCATTTCCCCATATCCTTATATCTGGGCAGCTCAACCATTAGGCAAGACAGGGCAGTTGCTTAGGGTGGTAGCTTCTAGGGGGCCGAAAAGAGCAGCAGCAGTCAAGCAAAAACTAGGTCTTGATGGACACACACACCCAAAGAGCCATCGGCGCATTCTTATGCCAGCAGAAAATACTGAGCTATTTCCCATTATGTTGGGTGCCACAGCCTTGATTAAGAAGAATTTCCAATCACACCTTGATAAATTACCCATACCTGTTACATCTTACAAACTCCAGAAGGAAGCTCTCTTTGGCACAATGCAATTACTATGCTGAGAATTAGCAATAAATCTGAGAGAGTGAGATCGTACTCCACATACCCTGGCTTCATGACTGTCATGGTGAGCACAAAACTAACCCATTTGGTGAAACTACTCTACAAAGTTTAAGAATTAAATGTATGATGTCCAGTTGTGCATTTTTTACAGGATTGTTGTGGGAAGGATAGTGTTGGGATGATCATAGCTGTTGAATTTAATAATCAAAATCTGAATGTGGCGCATAAGGCCGAAGGCTTCGCTTAGGTTGTCCATACCCTTGCACTGGTCCTGCCATACACATTTTACAAAAGGCCCCGCGCTTAGTGGTAATGGTGGTAGTAGAAGCCAGATGTCCGCAAGCTTAAGGGAAGCTGGGTGCATAACTCCACCACTGATGTTGGATATTAATGGCCTGTTGGCTTGAGGGCTCTTTGCTTCCCCTTAGGTTCTCAAAAGGACACAGAAATCTGTGATATCACTTTAGAAAATATTGCTTGACAGGCAAAAGCTGCAAGGAAAAGAACCGCATGACGCATACAGTACAGATTTTTATGATCAGGACTCCCAGGGAGAAAGGAGTGAAAAAAATACTCAAGAGTCAAATGGAAGTTTAATAAAACATTACATATTATTGTTTGTTGCTTTCTAAAAATTTCTCTGAGAGCAGAAGCTGCTCTTGAAGCTTGTTCAGTTGTTTTTCTGTTTCAATGACAATGCCAGCAACCCTGGCTACCCTCTGCCCAAGCACCTACAGTATGTCTCATGTCAACTTTTATATGTTTATTACATGGACATAAAAGATAAATGCAATTTTTATGTAGCTGTAACTGATTTATTAATATGCCATGATGCTAGTAATAGTCTATCTATCTATAAATCAAAATCCACAGCTCAGGATTTACAGGCTAAATATTTCATGGCGATATTAGAAACACAACTCAGAGATGCCTGTAAGCGGCAGTCTGTTCTATTAAGATTCAGGACAGCAGCGTTGTCCCCAGGGGAGAAATATGGTGCTGCAGCGTTCATTCCCTTGTATGTCCTGGAAACAAGCCGTGCGTAAAACCTTCATGCTGGAAAAAACAATGTGACATGTTAAGAGGTTTTATTTTGTGAAAATCTGTTTCTCCATCCTATTCAATTTTCTTTGAATGTCTCAGATGCCCATTATTGACTTTTTCTGATATACGTGCATTATTAATATTAACATATAAGGATACATCTAGTTTATTCTTAAAAAGAAAACATGTGTACCTATATTAGACATGGCGAGGGTAACATTACATTTTTTTCACACAGCGAAAACATGTTTACCTTTGTAAAAAGTTCCTTTGAAAATTCACCTCCTCCTTCGGTGCTAGTGAAATAGCATGTGGATCTTTACCCATGTGAAAAAGGGACATTTACGTTGAGAGAGTGAAAGTAAGCACAGAGATGTCCATGTATGCACATTGTCCTTTTATGGCATGCTCCTCCATGCTGCTCTGCCAAAAATCCTTGCTTCTGATTGGCCACACATCCACCCGTGCACTGTGAAGGTAATTTTATAACAGAATGCCATGGGTAGGCACCTACAGAGGTGCCTATGTAGGCATTATTTTATAAAGACAAGTAGGGCCTGTTTGGCAACAAATGTAAATGATTACATACCTTAATTTATGTGTGCACATATGTAAAGATATTTCATAATCTATGCAAGTATGTGAAAATTCCACTTGTTCTCCACCAAGACCATGTCCCCGGTTGCACCTACTGGCAAAGTACACGCCTTCATGCCAAATTATGTACTTTTATGTCAGTCGGTATTTTATAAGAGGTTATTTTCATGCGTATTTGGCCACCTATGTGCAGGAATGACTTTATAAAATTACCTCCGATGTCCTCCTTTATTGCCATGCATGAGCCTCCTCCATCTTACTATGCGTCTGTGGAAACACTGGCCATCTTGGGTTTTGCCACGAAAGAGTCCAGTCGTTAGAAAAAACTAC
Source organism: Ichthyophis bannanicus (assembly GCA_033557465.1). Taxonomy (NCBI): domain Eukaryota; kingdom Metazoa; phylum Chordata; class Amphibia; order Gymnophiona; family Ichthyophiidae; genus Ichthyophis; species Ichthyophis bannanicus. The sequence continues at coordinate 144,448,640 of CM066041.1, forward strand.
AAACTTGCAAAAATACAGTCAGAACCACAAAAAACAGAAGATTGTGTTCACTTCTGGGCCCCACATTGTGTAATCACCCAGCTCACATGACTATTTATTTCTTTAAAAGATTTAATATACCGCTATTCGATTTTTACAACATAGTGGTTTACATCAAGTAGAAGTGAACAACCAGACACTTAACGTCTGCAAACTGTGTAAATGTCTTGGAATACCCCCACCCCCCAAATTAATTATGCATTCGCGTTAACAAACCAAATACACCTTTACAAATGCACATTCTTACCAAGATGGGTTTCTTCACTTCTGTTCCATCTGGTAGAAGTTTCCACACATACATAAGAACATAAGCAATGCCATACTAAATCAGACCAAGGGTCCATCAAGCCCAGTATCCTGTTTCCAATGGCAGTCAAATCAGGTCACAGGTACCTGCCAGGTTCCCAAAAAGGTATAGATTCCATGCTGCTTATCCCAGGGGTAAGCAGTAGATTTCGCCGGTCCGCTTTAATAATGGTTTATGGACATTTCCTCCCGGAACTCGTCCAAAGCTCTTTTAAACCCAGATACATCAACAGCTTTTACTACATCCTCTGGTAACGAATTCCAGAGTTTGATTATGCATTGAGTAAAAAATTATTTTCTCCTGTTAGTCTTAAATGGGTTATAATGTAGCTTCGTTGAGTGTCCCCTAGTCTTTTTACTTTTTGAAGCAGTAAACAACCAATCAACACTTATCTATTCCACTCCATTCATTATTTTATAGACCTCTATCATATCTACCCTCAGCAGTGGGCCAAGCACAGATCCCTGGGGTACTCCACTATTTACCTTTCTCCACTGAGAAATCTGGCCATTTAGCCCTACTCTCTGTTTTCTATCTTTTAACCAGTTCCTAATCCACAATAGTACAGTGCCTCCTATCTTGTGCATTTTTAATTTACACAAGAGTCTCTCATGAGGGAATTTGTCAAAGTATTTCTGAAAACCCAGATACACTGTGGCCCTGTTTCTATAAGGCGGATAATGGGGCCTGGTCATCTTCAACAAAATGTAAGGCCGCAGGGCAGGGTCCCGGTGGCCGCCCGTAACCGGGTGATCGGCCGATGCGGGGACCCTGTCTGGGGCCTGGGGTGTTGGGGCCGGAGGCACGAGGACTGGTCGGTGGAGAGGGCAGGCGCCGGCATTGAGGGCGGGTGCCGGCGGTGTGGGCGGGATCCATCGGCGTGTGGGAGCGCGGTGGATCCTGGGAAGAGGAGGCGGCCTGACGTGGGAGGAGCCAGGAGTAGGCAGCGGTTGCCGGCACTCCTGCTCCTCCTTGGAGAACGCCGGCTGTTTGCGGTGAGTTTCGCCGGTGTTTGTCGGGTCCGGGGAGGCTGCCGGGGGGGGGGGTGGGTTTGTTGGACGTCGCGAATGGGGGGTTGGAGTGGGCGGTGAACCGGTGGTCGGTTGTGTGCCGGGCCTGCCCTGCTCTGCCCTGCCATGCAGCTTGGCTCGGCGGGGAGTTCCAGGGCGGGTCGGGGCCCGTGCTTGTCAAGCCCTCGTGGGGGGCAGTGCCGCGGTGGGGGTGAGGCTCGCGCTGCCGGGCGCGGGAAGAGGGAGCAGGCCTTGGGCCGAGCGGGGTGGCCGCCTGGAGTTGAGGCCCCCTTTCTGCCTTGGCGAGCGCCGCATGGCAATTGGCGCCCTCGTGGCTGCGGTGGGCTTGAAGTTGGGAGGCCTCTGCCGGCGTGGGGGGCAGCAGTTAGCAGGAGGATGGGGGGCTGCACTGCAGGTTAAGGGAGAGGTGGAGGGGCCTAAGGGTGGGTGCACTGCATGGGGAACCGGTTGCCAAGCGTCTTTCCCACTAGCGCTTCTGGGTGCCTTCTGGCCCATCAGTTAGCCATCCTTGGATTAAAAATCAATAGAGCTGTAGCCCACTGGTTACTCCACTGCCTGTGGAGCCAGAGGTCATGGGTTTAAACCCACAGTGGGGTTGTTTGATAGGGCTGTCCAATGCATTATCTATGTGTGAACTTTACAGGGGTTTCCGCAGTTTACTTTGAATTGGTATCACCAAAAAAAAAAAAATAAATAAATAAAATAAAATAAAGACAACAACCCGACGGAAGCTGGACCTGGGATCGGGGGCAGGGGTGGGGGACACCCACGGGGGGGGGGGCGGCCTGCCTGCCTGCCTGCCTGCCTGCCTGCCTGCTGGTGGTGGGTGGGACGCTGCCTGCTGGTGGTGGCGGGCCATGGGTTGGGGGGGGGGGCGGTAGCAGAGGGCGACGGTCAGGGGGCAGAGATGGTCAGGGGAGGGGTCCCCATCTCATGCGGGCCCGTTCAGAGGGTCCCGTGGGTTGCCGGGCAGTTCAGGGAGGCTCTTGCTGACCGGTAGGGACTCAGCGGCTAGCTACGGTACCCAATGAGGGCGGTGGTGCTGTAGGGATAGGGGGGGGTTTCAAACTGAAATGGAATAAATTAGTAAATACATAATAATACCTACATAAATCAAACATCCATATGGCTTGCGTGGGTCAGGGGATTGGTCCTAGTGTTGGGTCTGGGGGGGCCGGCCCCCGGTGGGGGCAGAGTTTGGGGGGGGGTGGGGCTGCGGGTGGGGGTCGGGTGTGTTTCCCCCTCCTGGTTTTCTTCTTTTGTCTTCGCAGGTGGCGATCGAACTCAGCACACTGCCAAGTATTGCGGAGGAGGTCCAGTGGGATGCGAGAGCGATGACACCGGCTGCGCACCGAGGCGGGAGTTGTCCGAATCTGCTGACAGCATTTGTATGGTGGGGCGGCAGTGGTGGATCCTGAATTGGGGCCATTCGCCGGTTCGTAGTGGTGGGGGTAGGGGTGCCAAGTTGGGGGGGCCGTAGGGGGGGCCGCAGGTCGCTCGGGGGTACGGAGGGTGGCCAAGCGGATAGCGGGACGGTGCAGGGGGTTATGCGCGGGGAATCGGCGGCATTTGTGTAGGCCGTGCCCTGGCCCAGAGTCATCCCCCTCCCCCTCCTTTTTGGGGACTCGTTCCGCCTCCCGCAGGGCCGACGGGGTGAGTAGCCGAGGCCGGCAGTTGGATGGGGGGGTGGCCACATCGCGAACCGCCCAAGGCGACTAACCCCATAAGTCAGTAAATAACTCACAAGGGGGGGGAGCTTATTATTAGTGGCGCAGGGGCCCCGGATTCCCAGGGGACTGATGGAGGGTCAGACAGGCCATGTCTCCCGTAGTGGGGGGGGGGGGGGCTGATGGCGGAACAGGGGACACAGCGGGGGGGGGGGGGGGGAGGAGGGTAGCAGGGGGCCAGGAGGTCGAGCCGGTCCATAGGCTGCCGAAAAGCTCGACCTGAGTTCTTTGTCGGTAGGGGTGCACGCAGCAGCGACATGTGGGTCGACGGGCTCTTTGGGCTTCGCTGCCGGACCACACTCCGTGGTAAAGGGGGGGCCTGTCCTGTACGCTCAGGCGGTGGGAGGCCAGAGGTCTGGGGCTGCGGCAGGGTCGAAGCGGGGAGATTGGTGGGTTACCGGGGGTTCCAGGGTTGGTTCGGAGGGTACGCGGGGAGCTTTTGGTGGCCAAGGCTTGGCATTTGTGTGGCGGGGTCGTAGCGGCTCGGGTGGGGCGGTTGTGCTGGGGGGGGTCTTCCACGGGGGGTTGGCCAGGGGCCGGGTTTTGGTACGATACTCTTGTCGTGCGAGCGGTGAAGCGGTATGACGCTGGGGTCGTGGGGCGGGTCTGGAAAGGCGACGCCTGGGCGGTTGCGCAGGCTGAGCTGCCGGCAGTTCTTGGGGATCGGCCTGCCTGCTGGCCGTGCAGTTCTGGTTCATACGGTCCAATCCGTCCTACTTTCCGGCTGGTAGCGCGGCGGCGGGAGGTTGACGGGGGATTGGGGTTCAGGAGTGGATGCTTTGTCCTGGTACGGCGCGCTCTAGGAGTCCTGTATGCGGAGCAAGAATGGGGGGTGCGGTATGCCACGCTGGGACGGGAGGCCCGGGGATAGGCGCGACTTTGGTGCGGAGGAGGCGATGGCAGGGGTGGGGAGCCGTATCTCTCGCTATACCGGGCGAGATGGCGCGGGTTTGTGGGGGGCAGCTTAGTCGTGCGTAACTTAGAGGGTTATGAATGCTCTTCGGCTGGCAGCGGCATCGACTTGGGTACTTGCAATGTCCGCCGCATTAGCGCAGGGTAGCCGTTGGGGATGAAATTATGGATCAGGTGGGGTTGGTAGGAAGAAGCGGACGTGACTTGGTGATGGGGTGGGCAGAATCTGCCCATCTATAGGTCGGGCACTATGTTTGGGGAGCCGGTGCAGAGGAGACTGGGGGTGGGCTTGGCTGGGGGCTACAGCCCTGCTGGCGGTTAGTTGTCCGGGATTGGTGCTCCATGTAGGGGCTTGAGAGGGGGGGTGGCGGCGGGTGTACCGGATGGTTGGTATGGTGGGGCAATAGGGCAGCAGCGGTCAGTGTTGGCGGGGAGTAGTCGCCACGTGGTAGGCGGGTGCAGCCTTATAGGGGGAGGTTGCCCTGGCACGCTGGCGTGTGCGGGCGGAGGATATGGCAAGGCCTATCCCAGGTTGGACTTTAAGGTTTGCTGTGGCTGGGTCACGTTCCACCTTGCGAACGGGTGCATACGGGGGTGCAGACGGGGCCTGGGACTGTGTCATGGATCAAAAAAAAAAAAAAAAAAAAAAAAAGGGATGGAGGGCATTGCGGGGGGCGAGATGCGGACGTCCCTAATAGCTACAACGGATAGCTAAATAGGGGGGGGGGGTTGGGGGCGACCGTACCATGCTTCCGGTGAGGCTTGGGCGATTTGGGGGCGCGGTACAGCCAGGCTATTGGGGGGGCATAGCTGAGGGGGAAGCATCCCTATTATGTGGTAGTTGGCGGCGCTTTTCATGTGGGGGGGTTCGTAGTGAACCCCTGCCGGTCTGGGGTCGGAGGCAGAGGGGGGGGGCCGTCACAGGTTTGCCTATCCCCCTCGACAACGTGCCGGCACGGTAAGGGATGGGGGTGGGAGTGCAGAAGCTTGCTGGGCTCGAGTCATGCCTGGAGGGTACTTTGCCGGTCAGGTGCGGTTATGCCCAGCACGGGGGGGGCCTTCCCACGGGAGGCGGCGGGGGCTCTTGTCGGGGGCGGCAGCCAGGGGTGCGCAGCACGCGTCAGTTCGCAGCTCACTCTTCGGCGCTGGGGCAGCAAGCAGGGTGGGCAATAGGGGGCTAAGGGAGCTGAGGGGCGGGCGTGCACCGAGCTGCGGGATAGGTCGGTGGGAGAGTGTGAGTGTCATACACTTGAGTGGACGGGTCAGGTGGACCGGCCAACGAGGGGCAGCGCCCTAGGGGCGGTGGTTGCGGAGTCCTTCCGCCCTTGTGGGGCTGCTTAGCGGTGGCGGTGGGGGGCTGTGGGGCTCGCGGGGGTCCGGTTTCGGCATCGGCCTTGGTTGTCGGTCTCGGTGAGGGCAGTAGGCGCCGGGGTTCCTGCCTTTGTTTGGCCTACAGGGCGGGTCAAAGGGGGCGTGCCGGCATGATTCTGGGGCAGAACGTCCTCGTGATCGGACCATGGTGGGCCGGAGGGCTGGAAGTTCCGGTGTTGCTGGGCGCTCCGGGGGAGGGGGGGGGCGGGGGGGGTGGTGCTGACTGTTTTGCTGGAAGGATCCGGCGGGGTAGTATACCGGGATAACTATTGTACGATAAATAGGCTGCCAAGGGTGAGAGGGCAGCGTCCTGCCTTGCGGTTTTCAGCTGTTGCTGTGCTTCGGTCGGTTACCGGGAGAGGGGTTGGGGTTGGCACTAATTCTTGGCTAACTAGTCACAAAAAAAAAAAAAAAAAACAAAAACAAAAACAAACGGTAACCAAGCCTGACGGCGGCTCTGTGGCGGGGGGGTCCGCGCACGCGGCGGTTATACCATCATGCAATCATGTCTGAGAGAGAGGGGCAGCGTTATAGGGGGTGGGGGCACTTACCACAAAGGGGGGAAAATTGCTCAGTATCAAAGGGCAGGAGGCCTTGGAATGTATGGCTCCCTTGTGGGCGCACTGGTCGCAGCTTTATGGTGGGGGGGGGCGGCTTCGGGACATTAATGTCGCCAGTACCGGCTGGAGGACCCCGGAGGGCCCGGGGTCCGGAGCATGGGCCGGTCCTGGGTCGGGGGCGGGGTGCCCTCGGCCCTACATTAATGTCCTCTGTGCCGGTGGCGGGATCCCGGAGGTTTCCGGGGTCCGGAGCCTTATGCTAAAATTCTGACGGGTGCCGGGTGCCCCCGACCCGGATAACCCCTGGCTGACTTTTGCTAGTTACATGGCGAGGTCAGGGAAAGGGGATTAGGATGATTGCCGTTGGCAAGACCGCGGCAGAAGCGGAGGTGGGCTCACCTTGCTATTAGCATGGCTGGTGGGGCCTTGTTCCGCTGTTGGGATTGTTATGATGATTATTCTTGGACTGTAATGTCCGGTATGTTATAAACTTAATAAAGCTGCGACCGGTTGTTTCCCAAGACGGTGGTATGTGTGAATTTGTGGGAAAGGAAGGGGAGGGGGGAACTTAAGGTGCGTGGGAAGGGGAAAAAACGGGTGAATGGTGAGAGGGGCCCGCAGCATCGGGTCCGATCTACCTCGGTTAATGTAAGGCCGCAGGGCAGGGTCCCGGTGGCCGCCCGTAACCGGGTGATCGGCCGATGCGGGGACCCTGTCTGGGGCCTGGGGTGTTGGGGCCGGAGGCACGAGGACTGGTCGGTGGAGAGGGCAGGCGCCGGCATTGAGGGCGGGTGCCGGCGGTGTGGGCGGGATCCATCGGCGTGTGGGAGCGCGGTGGATCCTGGGAAGAGGAGGCGGCCTGACGTGGGAGGAGCCAGGAGTAGGCAGCGGTTGCCGGCACTCCTGCTCCTCCTTGGAGAACGCCGGCTGTTTCCCTCCCTCCCTCCCTATGTTAAGGAGGTTGGGTGGGGGTTGACGGGTTGTCGCAGCAGGGGGGGGGGGGTGAGCGGGATCCCGGAGGTTTCCGGGGTCCGGAGCCTTAGGCTAAACTTGGGACGGGGGCGGGGTGCCCCCGACCCGGATAACCCCTGGCTGACTTTTGCTAGTTACATGGCGAGGTCAGGGAAAGGGGATTAGGATGATTGCCGTTGGCAAGACCGCGGCAGAAGCGGAGGCGGGCTCACCTTGCTATTAGCATGGCTGGTGGGGCCTTGTTCCGCTGTTGGGATTGTTATGATGATTATTCTTGGACTGTAATGTCCGGTATGTTATAAACTTAATAAAGCTGCGACCGGTTGTTTCCCAAGACGGTGGTATGTGTGAATTTGTGGGAAAGGAAGGGGGAGGGGGGAACTTAAGGTGCGTGGGAAGGGGGAAAAACGGGTGAATGGTGAGAGGGGCCCGCAGCATCGGGTCCGATCTACCTCGGTTATGATATACCGAAGTGATAGTGGCGGTCGTGAGTTTGTTTGTTGGAAACGGCCTCTTTGGGCTGAGATATTTGCTGAAGATGGCCCGAATCACTTTCCCCTGAAGCAGCAGAAGCGAAACGCAAGAGGAATGTTCCAGTGAGCGTCGGGTTATGGTATGCTTGTTTTGTTCAAAATTGGGAGTTTTTCATGCTAAGATGCTGATCTTCTCGTATCACATGTGTTTATAAAATCTTGTGATAGTTTATGTGAAGACCATGTATTTAGTTATGGGAATGTACATTGAAAGTTTTGTGAATATCAGTGTCTTATGGATACGTGCATGACTTCTATCAGTTTGATAATAAGTGTGGATCAGCGAACCATTGATGTACTTAACCTCGCTTGTACACCTGAGCTCACTTTGTGTGAACTGTGGGAGGTGTTGGAGGGTTCTGAGATTTGCTTTTCCATTTTAAGGATATACTTTAATGCACATGATGTTACTACGGAGGGTTAGTTGGTAGAGCTGTTTAATTGTTTGTTTGCTGTGGAGGACAGGGGGGCAATGGGCGTGACTGGCACCAATACAGGGCCGATTCCGCTCATGGCCTTTATGTCCTAGGAGCACCAGGGGGATGGCCATTTTCCACCTCGGGGGTGGAATAAGCGCTATCTGCCTCCTCCCCTCCCCCAGATTGGCCAGTCAGGCCCACTGAAGCAACAGAGGCATGCAAGGTGGGTCCCCGCCACCCGCTCAGGGCCCCGGCTGCCCCTGTCTGTGGTTGGGCAGTGGACTGGTTGTGCTGCGGGGAAGATGACCCTGCAGCGATGCGGGGGCAGCTGGGCCATCTCCAAGAGCCTGATCCTGCACCCACAGGAGCATCTTGCTCCCATGGTGCAGAATTGGATCCTAGCGGGCCCATCCTGGTCAGCGTTGTCCTGATGGCCTGGATGTGCCCCTCCTAGGATCGGGCTCTATATCAACTGGCTCACCTTAATCTACCTGTTTATTCACATCTTCAAAAAAATATAACAGATTAGTAAGTTAAGACTTTCCTTGGCTAAATCCATGTTGACTTTCTCCCATTAAACCATGACTATCTATATGTTCAGTAATTTTATTCTTTATAATAGTTTTTACCATTTTGCCGGATTATGATGTTAGGCTTACCAGTCTGTAGTTTTCTGGATCACTCCTGGAACCCTTTTTGAAAATTGGCGTTATGGTGGCCATTTTCCAGTCTTCAAGTACTACCAATGATTTTAATGATAGTTCATAGATTACTAATAGTAGGTCTGCAATCTCATATTTCAGTTCTTTCAGCACCCTGGGATGCATAACAGCTGGTCCAGGTGATTTGCTGTTCTTTAATTTATCAAATAGCTTTAATACATCTTCCCAGTTTATCAAGATTTGTTTCAATTCCTCTGATACATCTCCTTTAAAATCCATTGCAGGTATGGATAACTTCCATATATCTTATTCAGTAAAGACTGAAACAAAGAATTCATTCAGTCTCTCTGCTATAGACTGTCCTCTCTTAGTGCCCCTTTTACCTCTTTATCATTTCATGGCCCAACTGACTCGTTCACAGGTATTTTCCTATAAATGTACTTGAAAAATATTTTATTATGCACTTTTACTTCCACAGCAAGCTTCTTTTCAAATTCTCTTTTTGCCTGCCTTATCAATGCCTTGCATTTAACTTGACAGTAATTATGTTGTTTCCTGTTTTCATCATTTGGTTCTTTTGTTTTCCATTTTCTGAAGGATTTTCTCTTAGCTATAGCAATCTCTCTAACTTCACTTTTAAGCCATACTGACTGTCATTTGGCCTTCCTTCCGCCTTTCTTAAAGCATGGAATACATCTGGTCTGGGCTTCCAAGATAGTATTTTTAAATATTGCCCAGGAATGATATAAACTCTAAACCTTTGCAGTTGCTCTTTTTAATTTTTTTCTTAGTCATTTTCTTCATTTTATAATAGTCTCCTTTTTGAAAGCTAAATGCTAGCAGAGTGGATTTCATTGTTATCCTCCCTCCATTTATTAAATCAAATGTGATCATTTATGATCGCTATTACCAAGAGGCACCAACCACATTACCTCTCGCTCCAGATCCTGCACTCCACTAAGGACTAGCTCTTAAATAGCTTCCCCTCTTGTTGGTTTCTGAACCAGCTGCTCCATGAAGCAGTCATTTATTTCTTCTAGAAATGTTATCTCCCTAGCATGGCCTGATGTAACAATGATGCAGTCAATACCGGGGCAATTGAAATCTCCCATATTGTATTGTAAACTTTACTAGCTTCCCTAATTTCTGTTAGCATTTTATCATCTATCTGATTATTTTGGATAGGAGGATGGTAGTATACCCCCACTGCCATTCCCTTCCCCTTCTTACATGGACTTTCTATCCAAAAGGATTCTACAGTGTATTTTGTTTCCTGCAAAACCTTTATCCTGTTTGACTCAAATGCCCTCTTTAACATATTTATTTATTTATTTAGACGTTTTTCTATACCGCCCCTTCCAGAGGTCAGGGGTGGTGTACATTATAACAAAACCTTTACATAGAACAGTATTAATGTGGTATAACAGTTAACTATTTACTTTGAACTATGTACATTTATCGCATTTTGAGATACAATGGAGGCATTCTTATCCATATATCCAGCAAATGATGTCTGCAATGCATAAACAACAATTTGAATGTAGCAACGTTAAGGGGGCTGGAATGGTGACTAGGAGGCAGAGGGGAGACGAGGGGGAGGAAAAGGGGGGGGGAAACTTTATGTACTGTTTGTTTTGGGGCTGCTGTAATGTTCTTTGAATAAGTGGGTTTTTAATTCTTTGCGGAATGATTGTAAGTCTTTAATTGCTCTTAGTGCTTCAGGAAGGGAGATCCATTGTGAGGGGGCTATGTATGTAAAGGCCCTATTGCTAGTGAATTGTTTGGTTTTGCATATTGAAGGAGGTACTATGAGAGTATTTTGGTTGGGAGTTCTTCTGGCTCTGGTGGTTGATGGTAGTTGGATGAGGGATGAGAGGAGAGAGGGGGCTATGTTATGCATCAGTTTAAATGTGGTCATTATTATTTTGTATTTTACTCTGAAGGAAATTGGGAGCCAGTGGAGCTCATATAGGATGGGTGTGATGTGGTTTGCAAGTTGTGCTTTCATTATGATTCTTACTGTGACATTTTGGGCTATTTGTAATATTTTTATTGTCTTTTTGGGTATTCCCTGCAGTAGGCTATTGTAGTAGTCGAAATGCGGTGTTATGATGGCTTGGACTACTATTCTAAAGTCATTCAGCTCAATGAGATTTCTGAACGGTTGTATAATCCTTAATTTGAAGAATATGGTTTTAGGTGGGGTTCCATGCTGAGGGTTTTATCAAGGGTAACGCATAGGTATTTTACTTCCTGTCTTACTGGGAGTTGAGTATTCTTTAAACAGATTTTTGGCGACGGGGTGATATCAGGGTTTTTTGATATGAACATAACTTCTGTTTTCTTGAAACTGATGCTCATGTTATTTGCTTGGAGCCAGTTTTCTGTTTCTTTTAGGCATGTTGCTAATTTATCATATGGGGATTGAGTATGTCCAGTGGGGTGTACAACATAATGTTGTCAGCATATATGTGATATTTTATTTTATGTCTTTTAAATATGGTGCAGATTGGCTGTATATATAAGTTAAACAAAAGGGCAGAGAGTGCAGAGCCTTGGAGTATTTCCTGGTTTTGGGGGAAGGTTGAGGATGTTTTTTGTTCTATTTGCATGTATTGAGAGTGGTCAGTTATGTAAGATGTGAACCACTTGAGGGTGTGTCCTTTTATGCCTATGGAGTCAAGTCTAGAGATGAGGGTGTTGTGGTTCACATTGTCAAAAGCAGCAGTGATATCCAGGAATATGAGGATGAATGCCTTTTTGGCATTCTCCATTCCCTGGATGAGTACGTCAAGTAGTACTAGAAGGAGCATTTTGACTCCATGGAATGGACAAAATCCATACTATTGTTCATCTAGTGGGGTAGTCAAATCTATGAAATCCTGGAACTGACGTTGAACCGCTTTCTCTATGACTTTTGCTATGAAAGGAATGTTGGCAATTGGTCTATAAGTGGCTGGGTCATCTTTGTCAAGGTTCTTGTTTTTTAGTATGGGACAGATAGTGGATATAGTACCACCCCTTCACCTATGTGATCCACCCTATCATTGTGATATAATTTGTAGCCTGGTATCATAGTGTCCCATTGGTTATCTTTCTTCCACCAGGTCTCTGAGATGCCATATATCTAACCTATCATTTAGTGCTATATATTCTAATTCTCCCAACTTATTTTATAGACTTTTAGAATTTGTATTCATGCATTTCAAAGTTTATTTGTTCATATTAACAGTCTGGATATCTGATGACAGGAATAATTTGGAATCTTTCCACTTGGTCTGGTTTTTACTTAAAGGCACCTGAGTTACTTTTCCCTTTATTGGAACCTCTCTACCAGGATGCCCTTGTTGTTGTTAAGTGCCATCGAGTCGGAGTCGACTCATGGCGACCCTCTGGATAGCTATCCTAAATTGTGTTCGGTCTTGAGTCAGGCGGCTCATTGTTGACAGACTGGTACCCGTAGCTGCTGTTATTGTATCAATCCATCTCACTGCTGGCCTTCCTCTTTTGCGTTTACCTTCTATCTTGCCAAGCATGATGTCTTTCTCTAATGATCTCTCTCTTCGCATGATGTGTCCAAAGTATGAAAGTCGAAGTCTTGTCATCTGAGCTTCTAAAGAAAGCTTAGGTTTGGTCTCATCTAGTACCGACTGGTTTGTTCTTCGGGCAGTCCATGGTATACACAGTATTCGCCGCCAGCACCATAATTCAAAGGCATCAATTTTCTTCCTGTCTATCTTTTTCACCAGCTTTCACATCCATATGATGTTATTGAAAATACCATGGCTTGAACAAGTCAAATCTTTGTATGGAGAGAGACATCTCTGATCTTGAGAATCTTATCTAGGTCTTTCATAGCCATTCTGCCAAGAGCAATGCATCATCTGATTTCTTGACTGCTTGTTGCTTTTTTATTGATAGTTGATCCAAGTAGGTTAAAGTTGTTCACGATTTCAATTTCTTCTCCTTCAACGATGAACCTGTTGATTATGCCAGTTGTCATGATCTTTGTCTTCTTTACATTAAGGTGCAGGCCCATTTTGAGATTATGTTCTTTGATTGTGAGAAGTAAATGTTTCAGATCATCTTCACTTTCAGCCAGTAATGTGGTATCATCAGCATAGCGAAGGTTGTTGATGAGTCTTCCACCAATCTTCACACCTCTGTTGTCTTCATACAATCCTGCTTCTCTGATGATTTGTTCTGCATATAAATTAAACAATGGGAAAGTATGCAGCCTTGTCTTACACCTTTGCTTATTTTAAACCATTCTGTTTCTCCTTGATCCGTTCGAACTGTTGCTTCTTGATCAATGTACAGATTGTGCAAGAGTACGATCAGGTGTTCTGGTATACCCATGCTTCTTAATGTGACCCAGAGTTTCTCATGGTTTGCACAGTCAAAAGCCTTGCTATAGTCGATAAAGCACAAATAGATATCCTTTTGGTATTCTTTAGTCTTTTCAAGGATCCATCTCACATCCGCAATGATGTCTCTCGTTCCTCATCCTTTCCTGAACCCAGCTTGCACTTCAGGTAGTTCTTGTTCCAGGTATGATTGTAGTCTCTTTTGAATAATCTTCAGTAGAATCTTGCTGGCATGTGGGATCAGAGTGATTGTGCGATAATTTTCACAGTCAGTTGGATCACCTTTCTTTATTATTGGTATAAACACAGATCTTTTCCAGTCAGTTGGCCATGATGTTGTCTTCCATATTTCTTGGCAGAGCCTTGTAAGTACGGTAACAGCTGCATCAGATTGCTGTAATACTTCTATGGGAATCCTATCAATGCCTGGTGCTTTTTCTTTGATAAGGCTTTCAATGCTGCTTTAACTTCTTTCACCACCAATGGTTCCTGATCATAAGGTACAGGTTGAAACAGCTGTTGGTTCACTTGATCTTTATCATATAAAAACTCTGTATATTCCTTCCACCTTTTCTTGATCTTCTCAGCATCATTCAACATAGAACCTTGAGCATCTTGTAACATTCCAATTCGAGGCTGGAACTTTTTCTTTAGCTCTCGTAGCTTTAAGAAAGCCGATCTTGTTCTTCCTCTAATAGTTTCTGCTTCTGTTTCCTTGCATGCGTCGTTGTAGTACTTTTCCTTGTCCTGTCTTGCTGCACATTGGAAATCTCTGTTGAGTTCTGTTATTGTCTTTCTTTCTCCTCTGGCTTTAGCTTCTCTGCGTTTCTGGGCAATTTTCAGAGTTTCTTCCGTCATCCATTTTGGCCGTTTTTGCTTTTTCACCTTTTGTAGAGTCTTCTCGCTTTCTTCTAATACAACCTTCTTGATGTCATTCCATAACTCTTCTGGAGCTCTGTCATTTGTATCTAAAGCAGCTAATCGATTTTGCAGGCAGTCTTTAAATTCCAGTGGTATATTCTCAAGGTCATATTTTGCTGCATTCATGAGTGGTTTGCTCTTTTTCAACGTTAGCTTGAGTTTGCATACTAGTAGTTGATCTGTACTACAGTCAGCTCCAGGTTTTGTCTTTGTTGATGTTATAGAACTTTTCCATCGTTGACTTCCACAGATGTAGCCAATTTGATTTTTATACAATCCATTGGGTGAAGTCCATGTGTACAGTCGCCGCTTGTGTTGATGGAAGAAGGTGTTTGAAATGAATAGATCGTTGGTCTTGCAGAATTCTATCAGTCTTTCTCCAGCTTCATTTTTCTTGCCAAGTCCATATTTTCCAACTACTTTGCCTTCTTCTTTGTTGCCAACCTTTGCATTCCAGTCACCCATGACTATCAGGATATCCTGTTTGCATGTTCTGTCAATTTCAGCTTGTACTTGTTACATAAGAACATAAGAACATAAGATATGCCATACTGGGTCAGACCAAGGTCCATCAAGCCCAGTATTCTGTTTCCAACAGTGGCCAATCTAGGTCATATGTACCTAGCAGTTTCCCCAAGAGACACAAGTTCCACAATGCTTGTACTGGGTCATGCATTGATATTTTCAATCACTTCTTAATAATGGTTTATGGACCTTTCCTCCAGGAACTTGTCCAAACCTTTTTTAAACCCAGCTACAATAACAGCCTTTACTACATCCTCCGGTAACAAATTCCAGAGTTTGATTACACGTTGAGTGAAAAAATATTTTCTTTTATTAGTCTTAAATAGTTTACCCTGTAGCTTCATTGCACGTCCCCTAGTCTTTCTATATTCTGATAAGGTAAACAATCGATCTACGTTTACACTCCGTTCATTAATTTATAGACTTCTATCATATCTCCCCTCAGCCGTCTCTTTTCCAGGGTAAAGAGCCCTAACCTTTTTAGCCTTTCTTCATAGGAGTATCCTTCCATCCCCTTTACCATTTTGGTGGCTCTTCTCTGAACCTTTTCTAAAATCGCTATATCCTTTTTAAGATACGGCGACCAGAATTGCACACAATAACCGAAGTATCCGGATGCCCCATCCTTTGGCTGGCGGCAGTCATAACACTTTACCACCACTCGAGCCAAACCCCTTTGCTTTCACATCCCCCCCCCCCCACAAAGACACACAGACCACAAGATTGGTGAACAATTAGTTGGTCGCAGCTTTATTTATAACATTGTAAAACCGGCCGAACATAGGCCAACAAACGTTCTTAGTCAAAACGTTTCCCCCCCCCCTCCACCTCCCGAATTCCGGATGATACCCCACCAGCCATTTCTAGCAAAGTGGTGCATCATCCACCCCCCCATTGCCCCTCCGCCCGCCTCGCCATGTTATTAGCAAAGGCCGGCATTTTCCCACCGGGCAGAGACCACAACCGTGATGTCTCCCCAACCTGGAGCAATGCCGCTCCTCTGCCAAGCGGCATTCACCTCCAATGCCCCCACCGGGTCGGCGAGCGCCGGCTCGCTACCCCGCCACACCTGCAACCAAGACCCCCCCCCCCATACCCAGCTGCGACAACACCCCCCAACCGGCAACCACGAGCAAGGGGAGGGTGGGAGGGAAACCTTTTCAGCGGCTGGCCACGCTGCAAAGAGGGAGAGCGCACGCCAGCGATCTCCCTCGCGTGCCGCCGCTCCGCCCCCGACCGGCACCAGCACCAATCGTGAGGCACTACGTGTGCACGCCACTTGCTGGTGCCGGCCGCACTTCTCCCACGCTCTTTCCCCCCCCCCCCCACCTGCCAACCGCCGCGAATCCACCGCCGCCAGGCTGGGGCCCCCGGGAACCCGGTTACTACCGGCCTCGGGACCCTGCCCAGCGGCGCGGCGACATTAACCGAAGTATCCGGATGCCCCATCCTTTGGCTGGTGGCAGTCATAACACTTTACCACCACTCGAGCCAAACCCCTTTGCTTTCACATCCCCCCCCCCCCACAAAGACACACAGACCACAAGATTGGTGAACAATTAGTTTGTCGCAGCTTTATTTATAACATTGTAAAACCGGCCGAACATAGGCCAACAAACGTTCTTAGTCAAAACGTTTCCCCCCCCTCCACCTCCCGAATTCCGGATGATACCCCACCAGCCATTTCTAGCAAAGTGGTGCATCATCCACCCCCCCATTGCCCCTCCGCCCGCCTCGCCATGTTATTAGCAAAGGCCGGCATTTTCCCACCGGGCAGAGACCACAACCGTGATGTCTCCCCCACCTGGAGCAATGCCGCTCCTCTGCAAAGCGGCATTCACCTCCAATGCCCCCACCGGGTCGGCGAGCGCCGGCTCGCTACCCCGCCACCGGCACAAGGTAGTTCACCTATCCTTGTGCCGCCCCCCCCAAAGAAAGCTGCGACCAACACCAACATTCAATAGCCTCCTGCCAGTCATTCAGCAACAAATCCTGGCCAACAGGAGCAAGGTGCACACCGTCCAAGCGGTACAGGCCACTGCACCGGACTTCCGCCCAGGGATGTAACACCTGCCGTCCACCTGTTTGCTGAACCCACCGCCCGATCTGCCTATTGATTTTGATCAGGCCCCTCGACCACCGCCGCTGTGTCCAACAGGCGGGGCGAGGGATTATATCCGACCACAAAATGGCCACATCCAGAAAAAGTTCTTGCAGCAGACCAAGGTCCCTCTGAACAACGCGAATGAGCTGCCTGCAGGACCAACTCGCCAAGTCGTTGCCTCCCAAGTGAATCAAGAGCCCGACTGGCCGCCGACGCTGTGCCATTTGTGCCTGGACAAAGTCCATGAGCTGCCACCACCGCATTCCACGTTGTCCCATCCAGCATAGGCGAACTCCAGAAGCCGCTAGACCAAGATGTAGTCCCAAAGGCCTCGACACCGCCCTCCGCTCGGCCCAATAGACGAATGAATGGCCGATGATCCACCATTCGCTGGAACCGGCACCATCTGAAAGGACAAAGCGGACTGCCACCAGCAGGCAACTCTGAAATAGGAAGAAAATGTTGTTAGCAGCCCCCCCCCCCAGAACCCAGCAACCCCGTGCCACCCGGGCAACCCCAAGACATCGTCGCCGCACCACCCGGATGCAGCGATCGACCCCTTAAGGGCGCACATACCCTTCGTACGCTCCAGAGCGCCACCTCCCGATCCGTTGAATCACCGACCCCTCCAGCCCCGCCGCCGCCACACTGGTGGCCGCGCCGATCCGGAAAGAATGCGACGCAAAGCTCCGTTCATCGTAACCTAAGGACCGCAGTGCCAGGCGCAGCACCGCTGTAAACTGAAACTGCGTTACCGGCCTACCGTCCTCATGTAAAAAGAAGTAGGAACCATGCAAACCCGAGCGCCTCAGAGAGTAATGGCTCAAAGCACGCACGGGGCACGAGGGCAAGGGGTATATGGCGCCCAATACCACCCAACTCCCTTTTCCCGTCTGATCGGTCTTGGACCGTGGGAGGAAAATACGAACTTGAGACCCCTGGATGGTGATGTGGGAGGGCTCGAGACCCCCAGGCGCACCCTTCCTGGTGGAGCGTGGCACCAGTTCGCACACGCGAAAGGCCCCAAAAAAGGCAGTCACGAACAATGCATGGAAAAAGAGGGCCTCGAAAGGAGAAGCCGCAACACGAGGTAAGACCTCGCAAACACGCAGCAATAGTTCGTGAGAAACCGGACGCCGCCAGTCCTGGGGCCTGGGGTGAGCCCTAGCCCAACCCGCCAACAGATACCGAACAAGAAAAGAAACCCTCGGGTTCCCCCACCCCGCCGCCTTGCAGAAAAAGGAAAAACCAGCAACTGCGGACGTAACAGCCGTACGAGTCCAACCCGCCTTCTTCGCCCAGAGCACGAATTGACCTATTAGCCCCTCGGGCACCTTCCCCCCGCCCCAGCCCCAAGAGCTCAGGAAAGCACTCACCTGGGAGTAACCACGCCGATACAGGGCCCACGTGCTGCGTGCTACGGACGTCGACAACAGTGCCATCAGCTCTGGATTCCAACTTTCCAGAGATGCTCCGGGACCGGGGAAGCCGCCGGATCCGCCTTCGGAGCCAGCCGCCGAAATTGCGCCCACTGAAAACGGGATAGAGCGTCAGCAATGGAATTCTGGGCCCCAGGCACATGCCGAGCCCTGGCGGTGACATTCATACGTAAGCAGGCTAACGCAAAAATCCTCATTAAAGCAGCCACCTTCGGGCATCGAGGCGCATGGCGATTAATAACCTCCACCACTGCCATGTTATCGCACCAAAATACCACCCGCCGATCCCGTAAGCGCTCAGGCCAGACCCAGAAAGCAACCACTATGGGAAAAAGCTCCAAAAAAGCAATGTTCCGCGTCAAGCCGGACTGCACCCACTCGGAAGGCCACGGCTCCGCACACCACGCCCCTTGACAATAAGCCCCGAAACCAAAACCGCCGGCCGCATCAGTAAATAAATGCAGATCTGAATTCGAGATTTCAGGGAACTGAATGACCGAGCGACCGTTGAAATCAGCTAAAAAGGAATCCCAAACCAGTAAATCTTCGCGCATTCCCGCCGTCACCCGAATACGGTGATGCGGGAGCTGAACTCCTGCCATGGCGAGCGACAACCGCCGAGCGAAGGGGCGCCCCATGGGCAGCACCCTGCACGCGAACGTGAGATGCCCAACCAAAGATTGCAAAACACGCAATGTAGTCTTGCGCGCAGATCCCACCACAGCAACCAACCGCCGCAGACGAGCCACCTTCTGCTCCGGCAAGCGGACCACCATTTCCACGGTATCAATCTCGATTCCCAGGAACGTCAGGCAAGTCACAGGCCCAACCGTTTTATTAGCTGCTACTGGAATACCGAAGTCCCCCGCCAAGCGCAAAAAGGTCTCCAGCAAGGTGTCACAAGTTGTTTCCCGATCCGGCCAGACGAACAAGAAATCGTCCAGATAATGTACTATAGTACGCAACCCCGTCAACGATTCCAACACCCAATGCAAAAAGGTGCTAAACGCTTCGAAGTAAGCGCAGGATATGGCACAGCCCATAGGCATGCATTTATCAAAATAGTACTGCGACTCGAAGGTAAAACCCAACAAAGGGAAGGACGCAGGATGCACAGGCAGCAGTCGGAACGCCGATTCTATATCCACCTTCGCCAAGGACGCCCCGGACCCGCATTGCTGCACCAACGCAACAACGGAGTCAAAAGAAGCGTAGCGCACAGTACATCGCTCTCGAGGGATATGGTCGTTCACGGAATCTCCGACAGGAGAGGATAAGTTGTGAATTAGCCGGAACTTGCCCGGCTCCTCCTTGGGCACCACCCCCAGTGGGGACACCGTGAACAGGGAGAAGGGAGGCTCGCGAAAGGGCCCGGCCACTCTGCCCAGCGCGCACTCCTCCGCAATCTTCTGCCGCGCCACCTCCCCCAGAGAGCACACCGAACTAGCGTTACGCGACCCCCCCTCCGCAGGGGAACCCTGACACGGGATCCGAAAACCCTCCGAAAAACCCTCCAGTAAGACCCTCCACGCCCCCCCCCGGATCGCCCTGCCATACTCCATCAGCCATGGGCGCATGACTTCGACTCGCACAGGCGTGGGAGCCAAAGACACGAGACCGCCCTCACTTGCCCCCCGCAGGGGCACCTGCCACGCCTCTCCTACTGCATTTAAGGGCCGCGTGTCCGCTGCCACACAAGGAACAAGCATGTTTAAACTTGCAGTCGGGGAACGGGCACGAGGATTTATTGAAACGCCAACAAACGTCCGTGCCTGCCACCCCACCCCTGGGCTGAGGCGCCGGGGTGGCGGCCGACCAAAAGGGCCGCACGCCCCCCGGTGCCGCAGCAACTCCGGCCTTCCCACCTCCCCCGGCGGCCCCAGCCGCCCGGCCCCTCGAGGACATCTGCGTCAACCACAGATTGATATCCTTCGTGCCCCATGATAGTTGCTTACTCTCCTCCATCATGTCCCTGAACTCCTCGTCGTAGTTCAGCCAAGCCCACCCGTCCTGCGCCTGCGCCGCCGCCAAAATCGTATCGCCGTAAGCCAAGAGCGCTCCATACTGTTCCGGGTAATAATGACCCCAAACGCTGGCCAACCTTAAAAACGCCCGAGTCCAATTCAAGGTGTTGCGAGAAGGCTTGCGCACCCGACCCGCCTTCTCGTCCTCCTTGCGCTTTTTCTTACTCTCGCCGAAGCGCCTACGGCCCTCAAGCAGGCGAAAGATATCAATATATTTTCGACGCTTGATCCGGTGCCGCAACTTCCGAGGGACACCCTCCCAAAGTTCCGCGCAACGCACCACTGCCGACCCGCCGCCCGCCTCCTTTTCACCCCCCGCAACCACCGAATCGTCAGAGGAAATCGTGGAAGAGGATGAGGAGGACGAAGAAGCCCTCCGGCAGCGATGCCCGTGTTTGCGCTTGACGGTCTCCTTTCCCCCGGCCACCGGAACCACCTCAGGACCTTGTCCTCCCCCCACCGAACTGCCTGCGCCCGTAGTATACTCACCAGCCGTAAGAGGAAGAGGCGAAGACACCAGCAGGTTCGGACCCGCAGCAGCCGAACCGTCACGCTCCTCCACCGCACTAGCAGAGCCCGCTCGACCAGGGTCAACGCTGTCCATTCCGGGCAAATCCCGCCGAGGAACCTGAGGCAAAAGAGGAGAAAAAGCGGCAGGCCCTGCCCGCAAAGGGTTGGAAGCAACATTGGGTCCCACTCCCCAGCCCCCGGCTGAGGACCCGAGGCCCCCCGCCTCCCACGCCGCCACCCCCCTCCCCCCCGGAACGGAGGTCCCGCCACCCCCGCCCCCCCTCCACCCATCCCAGTCCCCACCCCACTGCGCCGGTCCACACCATGCGCCCCCCCCAAACGGCCAAGCCCCCGGCGCTCCAAAAAACCCAGCAGGCGGAGCATGCCCGCTCATACACCCAGGACTAGACCAACCGGAGGGAGGAAGGGGATACGTACCCACCAACCCGCCACCCTCTGCAGGAGAAGCTCCCACCTCCGGGTACCGGGCCCCCAACGCAGCCCCCGCCCCGGAGCGCTCCACCGTGGCATTGTCTACCTCACCCGAGACTCCGTCCCCACCCTCAGAGCCGGAAGGCCCAAGCATCCCGCTCCCCCGAGGCGCAGCCGAAACCGCCGGAGCACGAGCCCGCGCGGGCCGGCCCGCAGTACCAGAGCGCGTCCTCGGCGCCCTTCCTCTGCCCCGCCCTCCCTGCGGGTCCCGAGCCACAGCCACCACCGCCTCCCCCTCGAGGGCAGGCACAGACCCAGGCCTCCCACGCCCCTTCCCCTTAAATGCAGCCCCCTTAGCCCCCACCTTCTTGGGAGCGGCCTTGCCAGACCGGCGGGCCATACTGGCAGCGCAGCCCTAAGCGCAGAGTAGTGCCAGGAAGGCAATTAAAATTATGAGTACTGGGTTGGCACGTGCCCCAGCTGGGCCTGGAACCTGTGACCCACAGGTCCCACAGGCGCTGGCGGTGTCCGCTGCACCACTGTGGGCACCTCAGGCACAGCCCTTACCCTTAAAAGGATTATAGCTATATAGAAATAGCTATATACATATATATAGGTATAACCCTGCAGTAAGACCTGCTGAATTTTTTTTTTTTTTTTTTAGTATTATTATTTCTTTCTTTTTTTTTTTTTTTTTTAAAGTTACCGGACCCAGCAGGAAGGCCCAGGCCCTTCACCGAGCCAGCCAACCGGGCAATCAATGCCCAACAAAGAACCCCCCCCCCCGCGCCGACACGAAGGGTCCCTGCCGCCGAAATTGAAAACCCGCGCGACGGGCAGCCGGCCCGAAATCCGATGCCTCCCCTTTGGCCCACGAACACCAAAATTCCCCGACAAACCTTTTCAGCGGCTGGCCACGCTGCAAAGAGGGAGAGCGCACGCCAGCGATCTCCCTCGCGTGCCGCCGCTCCGCCCCCGACCGGCACCAGCACCAATCGTGAGGCACTACGTGTGCACGCCACTTGCTGGTGCCGGCCGCACTTCTCCCACGCTCTTTCCCCCCCCCCCACCTGCCAACCGCCACGAATCCACCGCCGCCAGGCTGGGGCCCCCGGGAACCCGGTTACTACCGGCCTCGGGACCCTGCCCAGCGGCGCGGCGACATTATTCAAGGTGCGGTCTCACCATGGAACGATATAGAGGCATTATAATATCTTTTGTTTTATTTTCCATTCCTTTCCTTATCATACCTAGCATTCTATTTGCTCTCTTGGCCGCCGCTGCACACTGGGCCGAGGGTTTTAACATGGTATCCACAATGGCGCCTAAATCTTTTTCCTGGGTGGTGGTTCCTAATGTGGAACCTTGCATCGTGTAACCATAGTTTGGGTTGTTCTTCCCTAGGTGCATAACCTTGCACTTGTCCACATTAAATTTCATCTGCCATTTTGATGCCCAGTCTTCCAATTTATCAAGATCCTCTTGCAATTTTTCACAATCCTCTTGGGTTTTAACAACTTTAAATAGTTTTGTGTCATCTGCAAATTTGATAACCTCACTCGTTATTCCACTTTCCAGGTCATTTATGAATATGTCAAAAAGCAGAGGACCCAGCACAGATCCCTGGGGTACACCACTATTCACCTTTCTCTATTGGGAAAATTGGCCATTTAGCCCTACTCTCTGCTTTCTATCTTTTAACCAGTTCCTGATCCACAATAGTACACTGCCTCCTATCCCATGACTCTTTAGTTTTGCCAAAAGTCTCTGATGAGGGACCTTATCAAAGGCTTTCTGAAAGTCCAGATACACAATATCAACCAACTCAACTTTGTCCACCTGTTTATTCACTCCTTCAAAAAAACATAACAGATTAGTAAGACAAGATCTTCCTTGTCTAAAGCCATGTTGGCTGTCTCCCATTAGGTTGTGACTATCTACATGCTGAGTAATTTTATTCTTTATGATGGTTTCTACCATTTTTCCCGGTACTGACGTCAGGCTCACCGGTCTGTAGTTTCCCGGATCACCACTGGAACCCTTTTTAAAAATTGGTGTTACATTGGCGATCCTCCAATCTTCAGGTATTAGAGATGATTTTAATGATAGTTCACAGATTACTGATAGCAGTTCTGCAATCTCATATTTCAGTTCTTTCAACACCCTTGGATGTATACCATCCGGTCCAGATTATTTGCTACTCTTCAGTTTATCTAATAGTTGTAAGACATCTTCCTGATGTATCGATATTTCCTTCAATTCTTCCACACCTTTAAATACCACTTCAGTCATGGGTAACATCCCTACATCTTCCTCAGTAAAGACCGAAGCAAAGAATTCATTCAGTCTCTCCGCTATCGCCTTGTCGCCTCTTAGTGCTCCTTTAACCCCTTTATCATCTAATGGACCAACTGACTCTCTCACAGGTTTTTTGCTACGAATGTACTTGAAAAGGTCTTTATTTCGCGTTTTTGCTTCCGCAGCAAGCTTCTTCTCAAATTCTCTCTTTGCTTGCCTTATCAATGCCTTGCATTTGACTTGCCAGTGCTTGTGCTGTTTCCAGGTTTTGTCGTTTGGCTCTTTTTTCCATTTCCTGAAAGATGCTTTTTTGGCAACAACAGCCTCTCTGACCTCACCTTTAAACCATGCTGGCAGTTTTTTGGACTTCCTTCCACTTTTCTTAAAGCGTGGAATACAGCTGGTCTGGGCTTCCAAGATAGTATTTTTCAACAACACCCAAGCTTGATGTACGTCTTTAACCTTCGCAACTGCTCCTTTTAGTTTTTTCTTAACTGTTTTCCTCATTTTATCATAGTCTCCCTTTCGAAAGTTAAAAGGTAGTACTGTGGATTTCCTTACTTATCCCTCCTCCACTAATTAAATCAAAGGCAATCATGCTATGATCACTATTGCCAAGTGGCCCCAATACCCTTATCTCTTGCACTAGATCTGGTGTTCCACTAAGGACTAGGTCTAATATGGCTTCCCCTCTGGTCGGTTCATGAACCAGCTGCTCCAAGAAGCAGTCATTTATTTCATCTAGGAACTTTATCTCCCTAGCATGTCCTGACGTGACACTGACCCAGTTGATACCAGGGTAATTGAAATCACCCATTACACAGGTACACTAAAAAAATTTTTTTTTAAACTGCCTCTAATGTTTCGATTGATTTTTACGTTTTTTGGTGCGCTGAATCCAAATCTGGTAACCAATTTGCTCCATCACGTACAGATTTTTTGCTACATTGGGTTAGCAGTTTGAGGTGAACGTTTCAGATTGAGTGCGATCGAGATAAAAGTTTCTTGGATGAATTCTTTATACTAATTGTTTAGTAGTTATTCAAATAAGAATAAAGAAATTTGTAACAAGGCAGCACATAAGAATAGAGTAATGTCAACAAAACACACTGTGATGGTAGCAAAATTGTCTGCACTTAAAACAGCCACATACATGTGCACAAACATTGAGCATATAAGAGTGAGGTTGGACACAAAGCAAAGCAAAGAAATGTGCAAAAAATGTTGTACAGGTATGTATGTAAGAATAAAAAATGCAAACCGCACCATTGCAATACATGAAGACAAACACCCGATGGTGTGAAAATAAAATTCTAATAAATGAGATCCGACACTGTGGTAATAACTAGCAAATTTTTATTTCAAAGTTTAGTAAAAACACGATATTTGTCAACACAGTTTAGATTTTAAAGTCATTCTTGGGTCAATCAATCTCCTGGTGGGCCCGTTTCTTCTTCCCCCGAATGCTTCTCTTGGTGCGCTGCTTGGCGTATTTTTCATCTGGGGTTTCCCGCAGCAGCAACCAGCAGAAATCAGCCATCATAGTGGTGTTCCATCTTCCTTGGTACCTTCTCTCTGCGTCCTTGATGTCCTGGTGAAACCTTTCACCTTGTTCTTCACTGTACGCCCCCAAGTTTTCGGGAAAGTAGTTCACATGGGAGTGCAAGAAATGGACTTTCAGGCTCATGTTACAGCCTTGTTCTTTGAAGGCATTGAGCATCCTGGCAACAATATCCTTATAGTTCTCATCCCGCCTGTTCCCCAAGAATTTGAGAACAACATCCTTGAAGGAATCCCAGGCTTCTTTTTCCTTCTCAGACATCGTTTCAGCGAATGCTCCATCTGAAATGAGTTTCCTTATATCAGGGCCAACAAACACTCCTTCCTTTAGCTTTGCTTCAGAAAGTCGGGGGAACTTTGAGCAAAGGTACCGAAAGCACTCACCATCTTTTGGAAGGGACTTGATGAATTGCTTAATGAGACCCAACTTAATGTGGAGAGGTGGTAATAGAATTTTATCACGAGGTACCAAGCTCTCATGAAGAACATTTTTCTCACCGGGTCTCAAATACTCCTGAATTGGCCAGTCTTTTTTCCCCCAGTGTAGGTCGCGGGCCCGGCTATCCCACAAGCAAAGGAAGCAGGGATATTTGGTGAAACCGGATTGCTGCCCTAATAGCATGGATAGAATTTTAAAGTCTCCACAAATCATCCACTTATGCTCATCATAACGAATCTTCTGAAGAATCGGGGCCAAATTCTCGTATTTTTCTTGGAGAATAACAGAGTGAGCAATAGGAACTGAAGCGAATGTGTAGCCATTATGAAGAAGAACACCTTTTATGCTGTCTTTTGACGAATCAATGAACAGCCGCCATTCAGCAGGATCATACTTGAGTTTAAACTTTTCCATCACTCCGTATATATCGTTGCAAAATACCAAATCTTCCTCTTTGCTGAAATACTTCAAAAATTGTGTCTCGCGGTTGCGGTACCAATAAAAAGTTGTTCCTGGTGACAATAGATTTTTCTGTTTAAGCCGAGAACCTAGCAGTTGGGCAGCATCTTTTGGGAGTCCTAAATCCCGGACTAAATCATTCAATTCAGCTTGAGAGAAAAGTTCAGGTTTCGGATCTGGTTCAGTTTCAAACTCGGAAGTACTGGACTCATCGGGAAAAGCCATCTGATGAGTCTCATCATGATCAGAACCGTCCACACAAATATGATCCAAAGATTTTGGTGGTTCAGGCACAGGTACTTCGTTGCTATGAGGCATAGGCCTAATTGCTGAGGGAAGGTTGGGGTAACTTATTACGTTCTTATTTTTTAAGTTGTATCCCTTCACAATGCAAGAGCAAAAATAGCAGTCACTGCTGTGGTCTCTTTGTTCACGCCACATCATAGGTATTCCAAAACGAAATGCTTGTTTTTTACCTTTCATCCATAAGCGTAGATCTTCCTCACATGTCTTGCACACTTTGTGAGGAGCCCACGGTTTGTCTTGATCGCCTAACTTCAAACCGAAATAGGCAAAATATACTTTTTTAATAAATGTAGAAATGTTCTGTTCCTCTGCCGCTTTTTCACGGTATATTCCCCACAAATAAAACAAAAACTGTCCGGAGAGTTGACGCAACCTCTGGTTCTGTGAGCCATCACAAATACACAGCACTGCAAACTACAACTGTAGTGAACCACTTCGGAATAAAGCTGGATTACGACTGAGCAAACAAAAGATAATAATGAACTTGCAAGAAACTGAAATTTGACAGGAACGTTCATGTCGCAACCACCGTGTTTGAGCGAGGCGAGGCGAACAGGAAAGAACATGCGGCAGCGCGAGTACTGGATTTAGCCCCCCGCCTCCCAATTGTCCTGTTAATGTATAAAATGAATACAAAACACTCTAAAATATCATGAGGGAGTGTTTCTAGTTAGTTAACCATTACAACCTCTATTTTGGGCCAAGAAAATAAACTGCAGTCGGCTAAAAAGAAATTATGTGAACATTCCTTATATGGGTAAGAAATCTAATTTTGCAAGAAAACGTGATGTGATGGAACATTTTGGCTATTTTTCCTGGATTCAGCACCCCAAAAACTATAGGAATCAGTTGCAAAACTGGAGGCAGTTTTTTGGTAGTGTACCTGTGTTATTATTACTGTACTGTAACTTTTGTTAGCTTCCTTGATTTCTTTGAGCATTTCATCATCCATTTGGTCATTCTGGCCAGGTGCTCGATAGTACACCCCTACTGCCATCGCCCTCCCCCTTTTATATGGAATTTCAATCCATATAGATTCTACAGCAGATTTTGTTTCCTGCAAAACTTTAATCCTTTCTGAGTCAATGCCCTCTCTAACATAGAGCGCAACCCCTCCACCAATTTGATCAGCTCTATCATTACGATATAGTTTGTACCCAGGTATCACAGTGTCCCACTGGTTGTCCTCCTTCCACCATGTCTCTGATATTCCAATCATATCTAACCTTTCATTTAGTGCTATATATTCTAACTCTTCCATCTTATTCTTTAGACTTCTAGCATTTGCTTACAAGCATTTTAGAGAATGTATTTTATTCATGTTAATTTGTCTATTGTTAGACATGGGTAAATTGGGATCTTTAAGCTCTGTCTGCTCCATACTTGAGGGCATTTGGGCTACTTTACTCTTTTGTGGAACCTCTCTGCTTTTGGTAGTATCCTTCAAGGATACATTCTTCCGTACCATCCGCTCTTGGGCGACTGTCGGCTTTCCCCTAATATCTAGTTTAAAAGATGCTCTATCTCCTTTTTAAAGGTTAATGCCAGCAGCCTGGTTCCATCCCGGTTAAGGTGAAGCCCATCCATTCGGAAGAGCCCCTCCTTTCCCCAGAATGTTACCCAGTTCCTAACAAATGACTTTGTTCATAGAACTCTTCAGTTTCATTCTCTTCTGCAGCTGTTGTTGGGGCATATACTTGAATTATAGTTGTGTTGATAGGCATTCCTCGTAGACGAATAGAGATTAAGCGTTTGCTGACTGCATTGTATTTCATTACAGTTCTTGCAAGTTTCTTCTTTATTATAAATGCAACACCATTTCTTCTTTGTCTTTCATTTCCAGCATAGTAGACCATGTGATCATCTGATGCAAAGTGCCCGATGCCAGTCCATTTCATTTCGCTGACACCCAACAGATCAAGTTGTACACGTTCCATTTCATTCTTGACCACCTCCAACTTCCCTTGGTTCATGCTTCGTACGTTCCATGTTCCAATGCATAAGGCATCTTTACAGCTTCTGACTCTCATTTCATGCACAGCTACATCAGTAGTCAGACATCCTGAGGACTTTGATCCAACCACATCATAAATGCTGGCTTTACTCTGAAAAGTCTTCAGCTCTTCCCCAGTAGCTAGTTGAGTGCCTTCCGAGCTGGGGGTCTCATGTTCCAGCACTATAGCACAATTTGTTTTGTTGTAACTGTCCATTGGGTTTTCATGGCAAGATACTGAAGTAGATTGCCGGGCCTTTCTTCCGCGCAGTTTAAGTTTGGGGTTGTCGCCGTTGTCACAGAAATGTGATCCTCCGCCGTCAACACTATCCCATTCTGCTGCTGCCCAGATGGGTGGTTTGTCTTGGTCTAGCATCTCAGCTGAGACCTGTCCATCTTGGGAGACCCTGCCAGTAATTAAACTACCGATAGTTTAGCTCTCAGCATCACAGATGCACACAAGCCCTCACAGCACAACAAGATGCAATTCAAGTGAGGGTTGCCTCCTGCCTCCTAGTCACCATTCCAGCCCTAACTTCCCTGTTTTTCTAATATCCTTTAAAGATACATCATTCTGAACTATGCACTCTTGGGCAACTATAGGCTTTCCCCGATTGTCTAGTTTAAAAACTGCTTTAGCTCCTTTCTAAAGGTTAATGCCAGGAGCCTGGTTCCACCCTGGGTAAGGTGGATCCTATCCTTTCGGAAACCTACCCCCTTCCCCAGAATGTTGTCCAGTTCCTAACAAATCCAAAAACCTCTTCCTTGCACCATTATCTAATCCATGCATTGAGACTCCAGAGCTCTGCCTGCCTTTTGGGTCCTGTGCATGGAATGGGAAGCATCTCTGAGAATGCTGCCTTGGAAGTTCTGGATTTTAATTTTCTAAGGAATCCTAAATTTAGCTTCCAGAACCTACCTTCCACAGTTTCCTTTATCATTTGTACCAACATATACCAAGATAGCAGGCTTCTCCCCAGCACTAACTAAATTCATATCTAGGTGGCACGCGAGGACTGCTACTTTTGCACCAGGCAGGCAGATATCCAGGCGATCCTCAATACCACCAGCCACCCAGCTATCTACATGCCTAATTTATTTATTTAACTATTTCTTTTATACCGCCCCTTCCATAGATCAAGGGCGGTTTACATATAACAGGTTAACAGTCTTGTACACAGTTTGTATACATTTTACATAGAACAATAGAAATCAACTATTTACATTGAACATTGTACATAGAACAATAGAAATCAACTATTTACATTGAACAGTAAATATATTAAAGAAAAACAATAAGCAGAGACATCTTTTAAGTATTAAAGCAAGAACTTTGTAGGTATTAAAGCAAACACATCAAACTTTTTACAAATGTATATTTACAGGGGTGTGTGGTGTGTGTTGTGTGGGGCAGATATTGGTGTAGGTGTTGGAATTTAGTTCCTTTTTTTTGTCGTCTTTGAGGCGTGTGAGTGGGGGGGGGGGGGGTAGGCTTGTGTTTATATTGTTTGGGTTAAGGGAGTTTGTGCATGTGTGACCAGGTTTGTTGTGGAGCTAGCTTTGGGGTAGTAGGGGACTTCGAAGTGTTCAGTGAACAGGTAGGTCTTTAATTCTTTTCTGAATTGGAAGAGGTCTCTTATGGTGCGAAGTTCAATAGGGAGGTCGTTCCAGAGTGTAGGAGCAGTGAATGAGAATGCTCTGGAGCTAGTGGTGTTCTTAGTTTTGCGGATGGTTTTAGGTATGATGAGCGAGTGGGCCGCGTTTTGTCTGAGGGTCCTTGTCGAAGTTGGAGATTGCAGTAATGTGGATAAGTGTGAGGGGGTTATGTCGTTTATGAGTTTATAGGTTGTTAGGATGATTTTATATTTAATTCGACTGTTTATAGGGAGCCAGTGGAGGTCTAGCAGTATAGGGGTTACGCAGGGCCGGATTTACCTTGAGTGAGGCCCTACGCCAACAAAAATTGTGGGCCCCCAGCAGGGGCGGCCCAAGGGGGGTGCGGGGCCTCATTTGCATAAGGGGCCTCATTTGCATAAATATTTGCATAATGTTACCATATACTAACTTTTAGTAAACGTGCCTCTTAATGCGTGTATGGATAAAGAAAGACTAAAAGATTTCTACATTACTATAATCCAGTGCCAACTGCCAGACACATTAGGAACTACTACAAACACTGCCCATTTAGAACCCATAGTAAACCCGCCGTATCCTAACAGCACTACCAGGACTCACAAAGCACCATACCCTACCAATCAAAAGGCAACACTGCAAATATTAAACCAATACATTTCAGAGAACAACAATACATGACCTACTGGGGAAAGAGAACAAGTGGCAATGTCAAATAGGAATTATATAAAACAGAACACCTCAGCTCAGTTACACATGCAGAACATAGACCATCAAACAAGTAATCATAATTTAGAAACAGGAAGACAATAATTAAACTGGGAATCCCAAAAGCCAAACTTGGAAAGTACAACACTGTAGAAATAAAACTATACATTAATTTGCTCTTGTACTAAACAAAGCGCAGACGTTAATGAGGCACATTTACCAGAGCTGACATATTCCAATTAATAAATTCAAAATAAAGAGATATTTTTCTACCTTTTGTGCATTTTTTTCAGCTGCAATTGCTCCAGCCACTTTCTTCTGGTTTCTTCGTGTCTTCTGCTAACTCTCCATCGTCTGCTGTCCATTTGTCCTTTCTTCTCTCTTCTAGATTTTTTCCATTCTCTCTCTACATCTGCTTTAACATACTAATCTTTCTCCTTTTGCTCTTTCCTCATTCCTATTTCATCCACTCAAATTTTACCCCTCCATCCTCAATCCCCACTTACTCTCCCAATACCCGGCCAATTGTAGATTTTTTATCCCTCCCACACAAAATATTTTTCCCTTCTCCATTTTACTCTTCCAGCCCCATCCCATTCTAATCCTCCCCCAACATCAGCTCCCTTCTAGTTCCAGCCTCACCCAGCATCCATTCCCTTCTAGTCCCTGCATCAGCCCATTTCCAGTCCTAGCCACCCATCAGCCCATTTCCAGTCCTAGCAACCCCCAACCCAATACCAGTCCTAGCCCCCCATCAACCCACTTACAGTCCTAACCCCCCATCAACCCATTTTCAGTTTAAGCCCCCCCTATAACCCATTACCAGTCCTAACCCTCCATCAGCCCACTTCCAGTCCTAACCCCATCAACCCATTTCCAGTCAGCCCCCCATAGCCCACAGCCCATTACCAGTCCTAACCCCCTCAGCCCACCTCCAGTCTTAACCCCCCAGCCCATTTCCAGTCCCAGCCCCCCATTGCCCATTACTAGACAGCCACCCTCAGCACAAAGCCCATTACCTGTCTTAACCCCCCCAAAGCCCTTTAACAGTCTTAACCCCCCACAAAGCCTATTACCAGTCCTAACCCCATCAGCCCACCTCCAGTCTTAACCCCCCAGCCCCTTTCCAGTCCTAGGCCCCCCATAGCCCATTACCAGACAGCCCCCATCAGCCCACAGCCCATTACCAGTCTTAACCCCCCCCAAGCCCATTACCAGTCTTAACCCCCCCAAAGCCCATTACCAGTCCTAACCCCATCAGCCCACCTCCAGTCTTAACCCCCCAGCCCTTTCCAGTCCTAGGCCCCCCATAGCCCATTACCAGACAGCCCCCATCAGCCCACAGCCCATTACCAGTCTTAACCCCCCCCAAAGCCCATTGCCAGTTCTAAGCCCCCCCAACAGCCCACAGTCCATTACCAGTCTTAACCCCATCAACCCACCTCTAGCCTTAACCCCCCCCAGCCCATTTCCAGTCCCCGCCCCAGCCCCCCCCCCAATAGCCCATTACCAGTCCTACCCCCCCACCCCGTCGGCCTAAAGTAAAATGTAATTTAAAAAAAAAACCTGCTGGCTGCCGCCGCGGGGCCCCCTCTGCTGCCGCGGCAGCACCGACTGACCCGCGGGGGCCCCCTCTACAAGCTAAATCCGTGGGGTCGGGTCGGGTCGTTCCTTCCTCCCTCCCTCCGTGCACGCTGTGAGAGGCGCGAAGGGAGAGTGTCTCCGTCGCGCCTCTGTTAAGCCCGCAGGGGCTGATGGGAAATTTCCCATCAGCCCCTGCCGGCTTAACAGATTCAGCCTGCATGGAGGGAGAGAGGGAGGAAGGAACAGTCTGCACGGAGGGAGAGTTGGAGGAAGGAACAGCCTGCACGGAGGGAGAGAGGGAGGAAGGAACAGCCTGCACTGAGGGAGAGTTGGAGGAAGGAACAGCCTGCACGGAGGGAGAGTTGGAGGAAGGAACAGCCTGCACGGAGGGAGAGAGGGAGGAAGGAACGACCCGACCCGACGGATTTAGCTTGTAGAGGGGGCCCCCGCGGGTCAGTCGGTGCTGCCGCGGCAGCAGAGGGGGCCCTGCGGCGGCAGCCAGCAGCTTTTTTTTTTTATTTTATTTTTAAAAAATTAACTTCTTCTTTTTTTGTGGGCCCCTGCCAGCTGTGGGCCCTATGCCATGGCGTACATGGCGTATAGGTAAATCCGGCCCTGGGGTTACGTGATCTGTTAGGGGAGCTTTAGCAATCACTTTTGCACAGATGTTTTGTGCTCTTTGCAGAAGGTAGGTGCTTTTTTGCGGGAGGCCTATTAGGAGACTATTGCAATAGTCAAAGTGAGGGGTGATCAGTGTACCTACTACGGATCTAAAGTCTGGTGTTTCTAGGAGTGGCCTTAGGTGTTGAATTGTTTTGAGTTTATAGAAAATGGTTTTTACTGTTTGTTTTATGTGTGGTAACATGGTGAGAGTGTGGTCTATTATTACTCCTAAGTATTTTACCTGTTTTCTGACAGGTATGGAGGTTTTGTTGATAGTGATTATTTCCGGGTAGGTGTTCTCAGTCATAGATGATCTTGTCAGAAACATTGCCTCAGTTTTTTTGAAGTTTATGCTGAGGTGGTTAGTTTCCATCCAGGAGGTGGTTTCAGCCATGCATTTGGATAGCGAGTCATATGTAGGGTTTTTAATGGTTATGGGGGTAGCTAGCATGATGTCATCGGCATATATAAAGTGGTTAATCTTGTGTTTTTTAAATATGTTTGTTATCGGTTGCAGGTACAGGTTAAATAGGAGGGCTGATAGGGCTGATCCTTGGGGTATTCCCTGTCCTTGGGGGAATGTTTCTGATGCTTGTTGGTCAATTTGGACGCGTATTAATCGGTGTGAAATGTAGGATTTGAACCAGTTAAGGACGGTCCCGCCTATTCCTAGATTTTCTAATCTGTTGATCAGTGTTAGATGATTAATGTTATCGAATGCGGCTGAGATATCTATAAATAGGAGTAGGTAGCCTTGTTGTTTGTCATCTGTGCCCTTGATGAGGAAGTCCATAAGGGTGATTAGGAGGGTTTCTACTCCATGGGATGGGCGGAAACCAAATTGGTGTGAGTCAAGGGGTTTGTATTCATCAATGTGTTCCTGTAACTGAATTTGAATTGAATTTGAATTGCCAAACTATCACAACCATCCTAACCCTTCCATCATGGGCATATAGCCCTGAGGACATATCCTAGGTGTGAGAGGGTATTACATTACTTGGGGGACAGGTCCTAGCTACAGGATCACTTCCTGCCACACCAAAGTGTGTCCTCCTTTCATGGGACCTCTCTTTTCCATGGCAGCAAAAAGGGTGCCAGACTGGAAGTGGGACTTCTCTACTACATCCCCGTAGGTCTTGCCTATATACCTCTCTGTCTGCTTCAGCTGCTTCAAGTCTGCTACTCTAGCCTCCAGAGATCAGACTTGTGCTCTAAGAGCAAAGAGCTCTTTGCACCTAGTGCACACATAAGACCTCTCACCAAATGGGAAAAATCATATATGTAACACTCTGTGCAAAAGAATGGATAGCCCCCATCTTGCTGCTGGACTGTTGTCTGCTTCTTACAATTAAAGATTTTATTTTAGCTATTTAGAGTTGTTCAGTTTTTTAAAGTTGCTAGGAGAATAGGGATACCTGAACCAATACAATTATACCTAATAAGTATAAGGGACTCTTAGTTTTCACCTCAAGGTGAACTGCAAGGATTTAATTCATCTACTCGTAAGGCCTAATAACTTGCTGATTTAGATCATCAGTTAAACCTGAAAGTGAGTAAGATTACTCCTTTCCCCTTAACTGGAGGCTATAAATCTTATGCCTGGGATGGATGGGAGCTGGGATGTGGGTGGGAGGGAAAGTTGTATTGTGGTACTAAGCCCTGACTGACTTTAATTTTAAATGAAAACTGTTCTGTGCTACTAAGCCCTGATTTTAAATGAAAGCTGCCTTGTGTTACTAAGC
Organism: Ichthyophis bannanicus; assembly: GCA_033557465.1. Classification (NCBI taxonomy): domain Eukaryota; kingdom Metazoa; phylum Chordata; class Amphibia; order Gymnophiona; family Ichthyophiidae; genus Ichthyophis; species Ichthyophis bannanicus. Next base: position 144,482,879 of record CM066041.1, read on the forward strand.
CATAACTGACCTAACAAAAACACAGAATTTTAAAATAAACATATTTATCTGCTTTAACTGAAAGAATTCCCTTTTCTCCAAGATGTAGAGAATTTCCCAGCAAGTAAATACACGTGCAGATTTCTTCCCAGTTGTGTTAGTCCCTCTTGATAGTCCTTCAAGACTACGCATGCTTTTGTTTTCTTGTGATGTATACATCATGGGGCTTATTTACTAAAGAATGGTAGCTGGGAACATAGGGCTAATGCACATTTTTGGCCCATTGTAGCCGGGAACATGTGACCGAAAGGCACCCGCATTAAAACCACCGTACTACCAGAGCAGCACACAGATAGGCTAGGTTAGAGCAGAGTCATATTGGAAAGTGGGAGGCAACTGCAGACCACTGCTAACACGACCACATTGATGGCACTCGAAGCACAAAGACATCGCTAGCATGGATGTAACTACCTCCTGCATTTGAGCAAGTGGTAGTTGAACATAGGCAATACTACTACTACTACTGATTATATAGCTCTACAAAGTGTATGCGGCACTGCACAGGCACATGTAAAAGACAGTCCCTGCTCATCAGAACTTACAATCTAGTCAAGACAGACAACACAACAGCTGAGGACAAGGATACCTCTAGGAGAATGGTAAGAAAACATATAGGAGATAAGAGCATGATTCTATAACAGCCATGTCCAGCCGGCAGAAACGTCTAACCTGAAAACAGGCATGCAAAAACCTGATTCTGAAACCATGGGTATAGATACACCTGTGGTTCCAGAATCAGGGAGATATACATCCCCAGTGTGGCCTACGTCCCTGTGCCTCTGTATTCTCACAAGATAGATGTCTCAGATGTTTCCCATCTCTGTGCAGTCACGCCCCCCCCCCCCCCCCCCCCGCTGGCAAAATATACATCTCCTAAGCTGATGCTCACACTGACAGTGATGTGCTCATGCAAACAACACATTAATACAGATGAAACAAAGTGAACTATATATACTTGTCTGTTGCATGCCCATAACACTACCAGGTTATGAACATGCACCAAAGCTATTGTATAAGCAAATGAAAAGTGAGATGTTTGTCCAGACAGACTCTGTAGCAAAATAAACATGGCATTTGAAGAACACTTTAGTAATTTCATTCACAAATAACATGGTGCAGTCAGATATCTATTAGTGCTATTTGCACTGCAACATGCCCCCACTCCGTGGGTCCCCCGCCATTGACAGAGACAGATCCTGCTATGTTGAGCAGCTTTGCAGAACATACTGCCCATTCACACTGGCTCCTGTTGATGCTGCGGTCAGCCCCAAGGTCCAGGTACTGGCCAGGCATATGTCCCCTGCACACAAGGGCCTCCCCTGCACCCCCATACCACACATACATGCACTCTTGCTTGCAGTCACAAATAACATACATCTGCCAAAACCATGCCCCGCATCTATAAACAACAGCTGGTAAGACATAATGGCATGGTGTCTCAGGACAACACATCTGCTCTGCATTTCTCAACCAAACATGAATTCTGCTCCATACTACCTCAAGTACCATCCCTTTATTTATTTATTTTGTATGAAAGGCTTTTTATACTGCTACGGCTTGAGACAGAGCATGGCATGTGCAGCATCGCATCAGGAAAAGATAAGCAAGGTTAGCAGCTAAACACAAAACACCTAACTCACGATATAAAGGAGAGACAACAGAAAAAAAAACATTTTCTCCTCTTACTTGAACACCTAAAACAGAAGAGTGTCACTTGGTGTCCTTACATTAGGTGGCATTCTCTGATATTGTGGGCTTTAGTGTCGCTTGTATTTCTCAGCAAACTGCAGCACCAAATTAAAGGTTTTAATACTAAGGCTTTTCAAATTCATATGGGATCTGGCCTTAAAACGGAAAAAAGCTATTGCTCATGCATGGACATTTGCAAAGTGCAGTCTGTTTAGTGGGAAGGTCCTAGCACTTGGAGGTGATGCTGGTCAGCGTAAACAGTGTAATCAGCACATCAATAAAGAAAAGCCCGCTTTTCCTGTGATAAGAATTTAAAACCAATTTGAGAGCTATTCTACAGGAACAAAAATTTCCTTGAAATAGAAGCTGTATCTTGGTAATGAGACATTGTCGGTAATCAAGGATAGTATGGGAATTCATTATTACAGACTCAACAATTGATTGGATTTATAACCAGCATATTAATAGTAACAACACTGAAACATATACTAGCTGTGCTCTATGTTGCCCCAAAAATGAGGATTGTGTTGATTTAAATGACAGAGTTGTCTATTGAGTATCTGGAGAATGGAGAGATTACTATAGCAACCTGTCTCTCTATATATTGTCTCTGTGATGTCCAACGATAAATTCCTGTAACAAACATTTGATTTCATTGGAATCTACCTCTCCTAAACAGTATTGCATAGGGGCAATATTCAAAGGGTTTGTCCAGCGAATTTCTGGGGTTTTCTCCTACTTGCTGACTAAATTTTGCCAGGACAATTCATTTCTTGCACATTTTGAGGGACAAAAATAGATGATACTGAAGAGCAGTCCCCAGGGCACCATTTTAAGTTGTTCAAGCAGCACTAATATTCAGTGGTACCCAGCTAAACTTATCCAGTTTAGTTTAATATTTAACTCACACCATTCCAGTTGATGTTCCAAGAGAGATACAGCTAGTGTGATGATCTTTGCAGTTTTCTGCTGTCAGTTAAGAAGATGAAGCATGACACGGAAAACTGCAAAGATCAGATACAGTAGGTATCTTCCTTCTCCCAGAGAGCTTATAATCTAAGTTTGTACCTGAGGTAATAGAAGGTTAAGTGACTTGCACAAACCCTGGTCTTACCACTAGGCTACTCCTCCTGCTAAGATGCTGAAACAGCATGCGTAAAATTATCCAGATCCCTTTAACAGGGTATGCAAATTCAATTGGGGGTCATTCTGTCCTGCGAATAGCCTCCCCATATGAACAATGCATTTGTACAGGGAGGCTTAGATGGGGGCAGGAGGGGGCATTCCGGAGGTAGGGCGAGAGTGGGACATGGGCAGGCCGCAACCCCAGACATACAGTTCCAATTCAGAGGTCGGCCCTGTACGTCTGGGTCCGTGAACTTAGACAGGGGACTTATTCCACTGCAGAGGTGGAATAAGCTCCCTGGACATTGGGGAATCCTGCTGCCAGGCTGGGAAAAAAAGGTAGGTGGCTTAGGTAAGTTCCCCGCAGCTGGACCCTGGCCTTGGGAGGCCAGATCAAGGGTCCGGCTGTGGGGAATGAATGAGCTTGCCGGTGGCCAGCATTCGCAGCTCCTGAAGGGAGCCGTGGTGCCATGGCGACGGGACGCCATGGCACTGCGGCTCCATTCAGGAGTGTGACTGAGGTAGTCGGGGATCTGCTGGGTGTGCAGGCTGATTAGAATTGGGGCCTGGCCTGCATATTCAGGCCGTAGACCTGATTCTGATCCCGTGGGCATGTCTAACCTCTGCGGGATCAGAATGGGGTTTACCTCTGGGCATCCTGATTCCAATTGGCCGCACAGGGGCCTGTGCGGCCACATTGGAATGTGCTTCCATGTGTGTCTTTGAGTCAGTACTGACTCCTTATATTTGGTTATAAATTATCTGGATATGTTCTGTCGAATAACTGAATAACTTTATCCAAACTGGTAACTTTATCCAAATAACTTTTCTGCTTATTGCCTCATTGACTATTGACTTCAGATTTTTTTATTTTTGCTTTTTCAGGCAACTATCCATTGTCAGGTGATGAACAGCAAAAATCACAGCAGCATGTGAAATTGTACTGAAGCCTCATCCAACATTATTAACAATGACAGTCATGAATAACTTATTTTTTTATTATAAGAACTATAATTGATAATAACCAGATTATAGCATGTATTTAATTTTTGCTTGTAATTATTATTGATCATTTTGGCTTTGTTACCGTTCATATGGTTAACTTCCCTCACAAAATCTGATAACAAATATATTGTGTATTATAGTAATCCATCTGTGATGTTATCATGACATAGACAACTGTGATCATACTCATCTTCTCAGTGTATGGGCAGAGTTTGCTTAGTTGTCTCAGTTAACAGAGATAGCTTTTAAAGGATGCCTGAATTTGGGATGACATGATTAGCATCAAGTCAAGCAAAATGTCAAGACTCTTAACCTATAGTTTTAGGGGAAGTTCATATTTCTTGATATGAATTTTGACATTAGGAACCTGCCACTCTAATTTTGAACCCACAGACATTCCATTTTATGTGGGTTCAGAAAAGATTTGTTACTTTTCTTGGTTCACAACAAATGGTTTGAGTCTCAAAGAAAACCAGTAGCAATATGGTGCTGGATAGTCCCAAGGCTATTACAATTGATAAGGATTGATAAGGTCTGATATTTAGGATTCTTTGTCTTTTAAATCCCACATAAATCAAGTAATAAAATGTACTTATTTTATAAGATGAGCATGTTGCATAAAATAAAGCCATATCTCGACCTTGCCACTTTTCATATATTGATGCAGCAACTTGTATTGACTCCCATAGATATTTTTTTTTTTTAGTGCTGTCAATTCAGTGCTGATTATAATACAATGCATTTGGGAGTTTCAGCATTGTCTCTTGAGACTTTGCAGAACACCAGAATTTGGTTGCTCACTTTTTAACCAGAACTAAGCTTCGTGATTACATTTCATTGGTGTCATTTTTTTGCATTGGCTTCTAGTGGAATAGTAGGCAATGTTTAAGGCCATCTGGCTGATCTTCAAAGCCTTAAGGTTGTCTGTTCCCCTCCATCTAAAATGTCATTTTAATCAGCCTTTTTGAAGTCTCCATTCTCAAGAACAAGGCCTGCTATAAACTCCGTCATGTTCGTAGATTAGGATGCTATGTTAAAACATGTAACTGTGTCTTCTCATTTGCAAGTCCAAGTCTCAGAAATCGTTAGCACAACTTAAGTTATTGACTGATTTGCTGGATTTTAGAAAGAAGGCGTTTTTACTTAAACAACTTTTCATTAATATAAGATCAGCAAGTGATTTGTCTTAGGATCAGTTGTTATTTTTGAAGCATCTGTTGTGCATGTTTTTTTGTTCTGTGAGTTGTGATGTTTAATTAAATGTTATGTATGTTCACTTGTAGTCTGCTGAGAACCATTAGGATCATCAGAATATAAATGATTTTAATAAATACAGTAAATGATAGAGATACCTTACTCACAGCTGTTAGGTGAGTATGCCATCAGAGAGAGGTAGGAGTGTGTAACATTTTGATTACTCGGATGTCACTGGTGAAATGCACACTATTACCCTGTGTATTTGCCAGACACAATACAGGCTGGGGATCACTTGCCTACTAAAGGTTGTCCTGGAGGTCATACAGTAATTGGGCACTAAGAGATGCTGTAGCCTCTTAAATGCCGCATTCTCATCTTCCCTCTGCCTCCCGGGCTTGGCTATCATCCACCCACTCCTCGGCATTCTATTTCATAGCCTCCTGGAATTCCCTCTCTCCTGCCCTCAGACTGGAACCCTCCTATAATAAATTTGAAGTCCTTCTCAAGACACATTTTCTTACTACTGCATTTGACTTACCTATTCCCTGACCCACTACTATATTTCCCTACCCCTTATCCCAATATAAGAGTTTTTAACAGTCCTATGAACTTAGGGAGTTCCTTTTCCTTTACAGCAGTGGTTCCCAACCTAGTCCTCGGGTACTCCCAGGCCAGTCAGTTTTTCAGGGTATCCACAATGAATATTGTGGGGATAATTTGGTTTAGGTCTAGATTTCAGGTCAGTCTCTTGCTTTCTGCAACTGCACCCCTGTCTGCTTGAACTGTACACAGTCTAACATGAATGGCACAAGAAGAAACAGCACTTGTGGGCTACAAGAGAGAATATGCGGCCTACTATAATACAGCCTACAGAGCCATACTTTGGGCAGAAGTGTGCAAAGATATAGCCCTAGGCCCAGAAAATACAGGACAAGCTAGGAATTCACAAAACTAATGAGCAAGCAAATTCTCTTAGCCCTGAAGATTACAGATGGTGCCAGGAAACTGAGAAAACATGTACAGAACAAAGGAAGGAGCAGAGGGATGCAGACGGCTACAGATAAGGCAGACCTTGAAACAACAACTGCAAAAGAATGATTAACAGGGGAGGGTCCTAGGGTCCCGAGAGAGAATTTATGCAGAATTTGCTAGAACTCTGAGACAGGGGGGTATATAACAAGACAGCAGCAGAAGGGCGTGGGTAGTGTTTTTCTCCCCTTGCAGAGAGAACGCTGCCCGTCATCTCTCAGACAGACACTTGCTATCTGCATTTATAAATTATTTTGCTATGCCAAATAAAGAGATTTGTAGCTAAGCAATTGTTGTCTGAGCTATTTATTGGTTATTGGTAATATTTGGGGAATTTTGTGGGGAAACCAGGCCCATAATATGCATGAGATAGATCTGCATACGATGGAAGCAGTGCATGCAGATCTATCTCATGCATATTCATTGTGGACAACCTGAAAACCCTTTATGGTCTGGGGTTACCCAAGGACTGGATTATGAATCACTGCTTTACAGTCTTTTATTTTTGTTTTTAATTTTTGTACCCCATGCTGCTGCACATGTGAAGTGCGAGTAAGCAAATAAAATAAAAATAAACATACACGTAGTAGATGGACATCCAAGGCAATTATTTATTTATTTAACTAGGCTTATATACTACTTTTCTACAAGTCAAAGCAGTGTACATTCAGGTATTGTGTATATATATATTTCCCTTGTCTCTGAAAGGCTCACAATCTGTTTTTGTACCTGTACCCATTTTTCCCTATGTACTGCATCACCACTTTCAATGCAGCCTGCAGTTTGTCCTGGGACAGTGATACCAAACACCATCCCCTCTCCTCCGTGGTAGTCTGCTTAGATTGGCATTGGGCCTGCTTGTCTCTCATCACAATGGAGGAAGATGATGGGGGCTCAGCTTGGGAAATGGATTTCCTCTTTTCCATAGTTTTCTTGCTACTGCTATATCCACTGATGGATGGAATCTGCTATCAGTGTGCTCCTCTGAACCTAGCTTGAACATAGAAACATAGAAAATGACGGCAGATAAAGACCATACAACCTATCCAGTGTTTCCATCTATACAAACAACTAAGCTCTACAATCCTTTCCTCTCCCTTAGATATCCTCTGTATTTCTCCCATGCTTTCAGATGCGGTTCTTGTCTCCACCACCTCTACTAGAAGGTTGTTCCATGCATCCCCTTTGATAAAGAAATACTTTCTCAGATTACTCCTGAATCTATTCTCTTTCACCTTTGACCTATGACACCTCATTCCAGAGGTTCCTTTGAACTGGAAAAGGGCCACCTCCTGTGCATTTATACCATGGAGGTATTTAAATATCTCTATCATATTTCCCCTCTACAGTCTTTCCTCCAAAGTATACATATTGAGATCTGTAAGTCTCTCCCCATAAGCTTTTTTTTTTAAAATTCACATGTTTATTGAAACATTGTCATATGTATCAGCAACCAAATGAATACAAAGAACCAAAAGGAGAGCAAGTATGAGGCAACTTTACAGGGAAAAACAGAGCATCTTGAACCAATTTTCATAAGTTGGCAAGGTACGTTTCCAGGTGCTCCTACATTTTATTGACATCCATGAAGGATCCACGATTTGGAGGCTGCCACTTTTTCATATTTATGGAACCTGACATTCAATATTCCACTAGAAGGGGAAGGACGACATTGAAGCATTCTTCCAGTTAGTAGAGAACATTTGTAAAGTAACAGCTATCAACAGGTCAGACAGTTTACTTTGACTGTTATTGAGCTCATCAGCCATGTGCAAAAACCAAAGATAATGACAACTCAAAACCCACCTCTTCCTGGAACATTTTGGCAACATACACCCAACAACCACAGATCAGGACTACCCCATACAAACAATCACTTCATCCTCCACCCTACTCCTTGCACCACTTACCCCTAGGTACATAGTTCTTTAGATAGCATGTCCTGCCTTGACACTGACCCAGTCAATATCGGGGTAATTGAAATCACCCATTATTATTACTGTGTTGTAACTTTTGTTAGCTTCCCTTATTTCTTTGAGCATTTCATCATCCATTTGTTCATTTTGGCCAGGCAGTCAATAGTACACTCCCACTGCCATCGCCTTCCCTGTCCTCTTTTTACATGGAATTTCAATTCATAGAGATTCTACAGTGAATTTCCTGCAAAACTTTAATTCTTTGTGACTCAATGCCCTCTCTAACATAGAGTGCAACCCTTCCACCAATTTGATCTGCTCTATCATTACAATATAGTTTGTACCCAGGTATCACCGTGTCCCACTGGTTGTCCTCCTTCCACCATGTCTCTGAGATGCCAATCATATCTAATTTCTCATTTAGTGCTATATATTCTAATTCTCACATCTTATGTTTTAGACTTCTAGCATTCGCGTGCAAGCATTTTAGATGCTGTATTTTATTCATATTAATCTGGCTATCGGTAGGCAGGAGTAATTTTGAATCTTTAAGCTCTGTCCGCTCTGTAGTCAAGGGCATTTGGGCTACTTTTGTCTTTATTGGAACCTCTCTGCTGATATGCCCTAACTTAAATCTTTTGCTAGTATCCTTCAAGGATACATTGTTCCAAACCATCCGCTCTTGGGCAACTGTCGGCTTTCACCTAATATCTAGTTTAAAAGCAGCTCTATCTCCTTTTTAAAGGTTAATGTCAGCAGCCTGGTTCTGTCCCAGTTAAGGTGGAGCCCAACCCTTTGGAAGAGCCCCTTCTTTCCCCAGAATGTTCCCCAGTTCCTAACAAATCCAAAACCCTCATCCTTGCACCATCATCTCATCCACGCATTGAAACTCCGGAGCTCTGCCTGCCTTTTGGGTCCTGTGTGTGGAACAGGAAGCATTTCGGAGAATACTACACTGGAAGTTCTGGATTTCAACTTCCTACCTAAAAGCCTAAATTTAGCCTCCAGAACCTCCCTACCACACTTGCCAATGTCATTGTTACTGACATGTACCAAGACAGCAGACTCCTCCCCAGTACTATCCAAAACCTTGTCTAGGTGGTGTGTGAGGTCCGCTACCTTCACACCAGGCAGGCATGTTACCAGGCAATCCTCATGTCCACCAGCCACCCAGCTATCTACGTGCCTAATGATCAAATCACCAACTATAATGGCTGTCCTAACCCTTCCCTCATGGGCACATGGCCCTAGAGAGACCTCCTCAGTGTGAGAGGGTTTTACATCACCTGGAGGACAGATCCTAGCTACAGGATCACTTCCTGCCACACCAGGGTGATGCTCTCCTGTAACATGACCTCTCTCGAATGCTGCCAGACTGGATGTGGGACTTCAGTACTATGTCCCTGTAAGTATCATCTATGTACCTCTCTGTCTTCCTTATGTCCTCCAAGTCTGCTACTCTAGCCTCCAGAGATCGGACCCGTTCCCTGGGAGAAAATCATACATGTGACACTCAGTGCAAAAGACTGGAAAACCCCCTTCTTGCTGCTGGACTGCTGTCTGCATCTTAGTTTTAAGGTTGTGTTTGGGTATTTAAGTTCTTTACTTACTAAGGGTTACTGGGGATACTTACACTAAGAAAACTGAAAGTTCCTTTTTCAGTTGTTTTAGTTTGGAGTTGTACCAAATATTTCTAGTTGCCTTTTAACTGTGCGTAGCTTGTGGTGTGTTGGCATGTTCACTAATGGTGTTGTTCCAGATCTTGGTAAGGTCATCTAGGTTGTTTAATTCCATTTTTAGTGTTGGAGAGATTTCTTCCAGAAACTCTCTGAAGTGACACCCTGCATTTGTGTTAGAGTTATTGTGGTAGTTTAGGAAGTTGTACGGGACGTATAAGGAGATCAAGTGGTTGTCAGACTGTAGTACTTGAGTAATTTGTGTCTGGTAATTTGTGATGGGGTTTGTAATTGTTTAGGTGAGAAGATTAGGTCCAGTGTGCTTCCTTCTCTTTGGGTGGGCTTGTTGATAATCTGTACAAAGTCTAAGTCTTCTATGGCTTCTATGAATGCTGTTGATTGTCTGAGGGGAAGCAATGCAAGGCTGAAGTCACCTAATGTGACAAGCTGCTTGGTTTGGGCTGTGGAGGAGCAAGTTTTCTCTAGGATCTTATCTAGTGCCATATCATTTGCTTTGGGTGGTCTGTATACAAGGCGTAATGCTAGATATATATTTTCAATGAGGACAACATCCAGGCTGTCGGTGCTGATTGTAATAGTTGTAGAAAAATTGAGATTGTTTTTTGTAATGGTGAGTACGCCGCCTCCTCTCTATTTTTGGTGCTATAGAATAAATCGTAGTCCGGTACTTTGAGAAGATTTATGAGTATGTTGCCTTCTTCATTAAGCCATGTATCTGTTAGTCATATGGGGCTCGATATTCGAAAGGCATTTACTCAGTTTACAGTCAAGTAAACTAATGCCTTACATGGGGATATTCAATGGCACTTACATGGTTAGTGCCATTGAATATCCCCTACTAAGTCCATTACATACCCCAATGCTATCCAGTTAGCATCGGGGCATGTTGGGGGCATTCTGGGGCACAGCGGAGAGGGAGAATGGCGCTAACCGAGCACTTGCAATATTGGAGCTAACTGGGCAGCATCCAATATCATTGCTGCCTGGTTAGCTTTGGCAGTTTCCGGCTTTTGTGGCGATCACCGGATATTCAATGCTGTTGCTGCGGCATTGAATATCCAGTTTAGAGGTCAGTGGGGGGCTATGTGCCGATGAGGCATAGCCTTTTGAAGATCCGGACAGCTGAAAATCGGGCCCATGATGTCTGGAGAGTAATCAAATGTAATAATAATAATAATAAAGATAATCTCTGATGTAGTCTGTGATGACAGAGATTTTATTTCTAACCGAGCAGGTATTGATTAAAATACACTTTAAATCTTGTGGCTTGAGTGTGGTGATGATGTGGTAGTTTAAAAGTGTTTGTTCCTGAATTTAGAAACATAGAAACATAGAAACATGATGACAGAAAAAGACCACATGGCCTATCTAGTCTGTCCTTCCATATCAACAACTACAACAGTCCACTTTTTACCTTTAGAGATCCTCTGTGTTTGTCCCATGCTTTTTTGAATTCAGATACTGTCCTCATCTCTACCACCTCCACCGGGAGACTATTCCACGGATCCACTACTCTTTCCGTAAAGAAATATTTCTGCATATCACTCCTGAATCTATCCCCCTTCACCCTCATCCCATGTCCCCTCGTAGCAGAACTTGCTTTCAATTGAAAGAGGCTCTCTCCCTGAACATTTATGCCACGGAGGTATTTAAACATCTCAATCATATCACCTCTATCCCGCCTTTCCTCTAAGGTGTACATATTAAGATCCTTAAGTCTGTCCTCATATGCTTTATAATGAAGCCCACTAATCATTTTAGTAGCCACCCTCTGCACCGACTCCATCCTGTTCACATCCTTTTTAAAGGTGCGGTCTCCAGAATTGCACACTATACTCCAAATGAGGTCGCACCAAAGACTTATACAGAGGCATTATCACCTCCTTTTTTCTGCTAGCCATTCCTCTCCGTATGCACCCAAGCATCTTTCTAGCTTTTGCTGTCGCCTTTTCTAACTGTTTAGTTACTTTAACATCATCAGACACAACCACGCCTAGGTCCCGTTCTTCTTTAGTGGACAAAAGTACTTCACCTCCTATACTGTATTGCTCCCTTGGATTGCTGCAGCCCAAATGCATGACCTTACATTTTTTAACATTAAATCCCAGCTGCCAAATTCTAGACCAGGGGTCTCAAACTCAAATTGCTTTGAGGGCCAAATGAGGACTTGTAAAGTAACCCGGGGGCCGCATAAGACGCGGGGCCTCATTTGCATAAGGGACCTCATTTGCATAAATATTTGCATAATGTTACCATACACTAACTTTTAGTAAACATGCCTCTTTAATGAGTATGGATAAAGAAAGACTAAAAGATTTAGGGGCTTGTTTACAAAGCCGCGGTAGTGGTTCGCGATCGCGATCGCAGCCGCGGCCCCATTGAAATAAATGGGGCCGCGGCTCCGATTACGATCGCAAACCGCTACCGCGGCTTTGTAAACAAGCCCCTTAGAAACAAGAAGACAATAATTAAACTGGGAACCCCAAAAGCCAAACTTGGAATGTACAACAACACTGTAGAAATAAAACTATAAATTAATTTCCTCTTGTACTAAACAAAGCGCAAACATTAATGATGCACATTTCCCAGAGCTGACATATTCCAGTTAATAAATTCAAAATAAAGAGATATTTTTCTACCTTTTGTGCATTTTTTTCAGTTGCAATTGTTCCAGCCACTTTCTTCTGGTTTCTTCATGTCTTCTGCTAACTCTCCATCGTCTGCTTCCATTTGCCCTTTCTTCTCTCCTAGTTTTTTTTTCCATTCTCTCTCTACATCTGCTTTAACATACTAATCTTTCTCCTTTTTCTCTTTCCTCATTCCTATTTCATCCACTCAAATTTTACCCCTCCAACCTCAATCCCCACTTACTCTCACAATACCTGGCCAATTGTAGATTTGTCTTCTCTCCCAGACAAAATATTTTTCCCCTCTCCATTTCACTTTCCCAGCTCCATCCCATTCTAATCCTCCCCCAACATCAGCTCCCTTCTAGTTCCAGCCCCACCCAGCATCCGCTCCCTTCTAGTCCCTGCATCAGTCCATTTCCAGTCCTATCCTAGCCTCACCATCAGCCCATTTCCAATCCTAGCCCCCCATCAGCCCATTTCCAATCCTAGCTCCCTCCCCTCACAGCCCATTTCCATTCCAAGCCCCCCTCCCCATCAGCCATTTGCAGTTCAAGCCCCCTTCCACTCAGCCCATTTCCAGTCCTAGCAACCCCCCCAGCACATTACCAGTCCTAGACCCCCCATAGCCCATTACCAGTCATAACCCCCCCTGCCAATAGCCCACTTCCAGCCCTAACCCCCATTACCCCATTTCAGTCAGCCCCTCCATAGCTCATTACCAGTCCTAACTCCCCCCATCAGCCCACCTCCAGTCCTTCCTAACCCCCACCTGCCCATTTCCAGTCCTAGCCCCCACCATAGCCCATTTCCAGTCATAACCCCCCCCCTGCCAATAGCCCATTTCCAGTCATACCCCCCCCTGCCAATAGCCCATTTCCAGTCATAACCCCCCCTGCCAATAGCCCATTTCCAGTCATACCCCCCCCCGGTAAATAAAAAAACAACCTGGCTTCTGCTGCTGGCTTCTGCTGCAGCAGAAAATCAGCTGTCCCGCGGCCCCTTTCCCTCTGCGCGAGAGCCCTGAGTGTGCTTCCTCTGCGGCATGCTTTTTAAGCCGCGAAGAGAGTATTTCCCTCTCGCGCGGCTTAAGCCTATTCACTTTTCAAGCCTCGCGAGAGGGAAATACTCCCTTCGCGGCTTGAAAAGCACGCCGCAGAGGAAGCACATTCAGGGCTCTCGCGCAGAGGGGAACGGGCCGCAGGACAGAGCAGCAGAAGCCAGTTTTTTATTTTTTTTAAATTGACCGTCGATTCTGCCGTTGCCACGGCGGCAACGGCAGCAGCAGAAGCTGTCGCGGGCCGCACAACCTTCTCCCGTGGGCCGCATGCGGCCCGCGGGCCGCGTGTTTGAGACCCCTGTTCTAGACCATTCTTCAAGCTTAGCTAGATCCCTCCTCATGTTATCTACCCCTTCCTGGGTGTCTACTCTATTGCAGATTTTGGTATCATCTGCAAAGAGGCAAACCTTACCCGACAGCCCTTCCGCTATATCACTAACAAAGATGTTAAAAAGAATCGGACCAAGGACAGATCCCTGGGGCACACCACTGGTAACATCCTTCTCCTCAGAGTGAGCTCCATTTACTTGTACTCTTTGTCGCCTCCCACCCAAACAATTTCTAACCCAAGCAGTAACTTTAGGGTCCATTCCTAGGGTGCTCAGTTTGTTTATAAATCGCCTGTGAGGAACAGTGTCAAAGGCTTTACTGAAATCTAAATACACCACATCTAGAGCTCTCCCTCGGTCCAACTCCCTGGTCACCCAGTCAAAGAAATCAATCAGATTTGTCTGACAAGATCTGCCTCTGGTGAATCCATGCTGCCTCGGATCCTGTAATCCGCTGGACTCCAGAAACCTCACTATTTTCTCTTTCAGCAGCATTTCCAAAAATTTACTCACCACCGAAGTTAAACTAATCGGCCTGTAGTTTTCAACCACATCCTTACTTCTGCTTTTGTGTAAAGGCACCACATGAGCCTCTCTCCAGTCCTTTGGCACCACTCCCGACTCCAACGAGGCATTGAAAAGGTCAGTCAGTGGAGTTGCTAGAACGTCCCCAAGTTCCCTCAGTATTCTAGGGTGTATCCCATCCGGTCCCATCGCTTTGTCTACTTTAAGTTGAGCTAGTTTCTCACGAACACAGTCTTCTGAAAATTGTTCAAGATATCCCTCGCTTCTGTTCCTATTTGTGGGTGTTTTCTGAGGTCCTGCTCCTGGTTCTTCATCTGTGAACACAGAACAAAAATATTTGTTAAGCAATTCCGCTTTATCCTTATCAGCTTCTACATATTCCCCCCCCCCTACACCCTTGAGTCTGACAATACCACTTTTGCCCTTCCTCTTCTCACTAATATATCTGAAAAATGTCTTATCCCCCCATTTTATTGCATTGGCTATTTCCTTCTCCTTTTGAATCTTTGCCTTCTTGACTACTTTGCTAGCTTCTCTAAGTTTTTCCAGATACAGATGCCTGTCTTCCTCTCTCTGTGATCTCTTGTATTTCATGAAGGCCTTCCTCTTTTTCTTCACTTTTTCAGCTACTTCCTTAGAAAACCCTAGCGGTCTCCTTTTCCTTTTGCCTTTATTTACCATTTTAACAAAAAGGTTGGTTGCCCTTAAAATATCCCCTTTCAGTTTTGCCCACTGTTTTTCTACATCCCCCAGCTGTTCCCATCCCACTAACGACTCCCTGAGGTATTGGCCCATCTTCGCAAAGTTAGTCTTCCTAAAGTCTAAGATCCTCACCTTGGAATGGATTCTAACAGCCCTAGTCCTAATACTGAACCACACCATCTGGTGATCACTGGATGCAAAATGATCTCCCACTACAACATCAGAAACACTTTCACCATTGGTAAGCACCAGGTCCAGTATGGCCCCTTCACGTGTGGGGTCTGTTACCAATTGCCTGAGTAGTTCTCCCTGTAGAGAATCCAGGATCTCCTTACTTCGAGATGATACTGCAGCAGGAATGTGCCAATCAACATCTGGCATATTGAAATCTCCTATCAGTAGCACTTCCCCTTTCCTAGCAATGCTGCGTATGTCTTCAATTAACTCTCTGTCCACCTCTTCCTCTTGTGAGGGAGGTCTGTATATCACACCAATGCAAATAGATTTCTCTTTCCCTCTTTCTAGTTTAACCCACAATGCCTCCTCTCTCCCTTTTAAGCTCTGTAATTTCAAAGCTTTAATAGTAGTTTTTACATATAGTGCCACTCCTCCTCCCCTTCTTCCTACCCTGTCCTTTCTGAATAAATTTCTATTTGTTTTAGACAGTTACTGGGTTTGATTTTCATTCTTTGAAGTATAATCTTTATTCCTTAGTTTCTGGGTGTATATATGATGGGAATTTATTTAGCTGTATTTATATCCCGCTTTTCACCGGGTCAAAGCGGGAATCCTGTTTGAATCTGTTGACAAGAATTTGGATTGTAGGATAGAAGATATAATGCATGCTATAGACAGGAGGAAAGCTGGACAGTGAAAAAGAAAGACAGGAAGAAAATTGATGCCTTTGAATTATGGTGCTGGCGGCGAATACTGTGTAGATCATGGACTGCCCGAAGAACAAACCAGTCGGTACTAGAGGAGATCAAACCTAAGCTTTCTTTAGAAGCTCAGATGACAAGACTTCGACTTTCATACTTTGGACACATCATGCGAAGAGAGAGATCATTAGAGAAAGACATCATGCTTGGAAAGGTAGAAGGTCAACGCAAAAGAGGAAGGCCAGCAATGAGATGGATCGATACAATAACAGCAGCTACGGGTACCAGTCTATCAACAATGAGCCGCCTGACTGAAGACCGAACACAATTTAGGATAGCTATCCAGAGGGTCGCCATGAGTCGACTCCGACTCAACGGCACTTAACAACAACAACAGACAGGAGGGTGAATATTTTGCTTTGCATTGTGCTTTAGGTTTTGCTCACTGATTGTTATTAAGGTCTGTTAACTGTTGGTGAGATTGTGTAGGGTGGTATAATAAGCTGTGAAGTTTGCTTACTTTAGTCTGTGGTCTTGAGAAGAGACTTTTGTGGCAACTTTAGTTACTAAGGCCAGCCAAATGCCAGTCAAAGGGCCATGTCTAAGGGCCTTCTGATGTGACCCTTAGGCACGAACCTGTCAGGCACAGGCGCTCCTGGGAGAGCTTTACGTTTAAATCTGGCTTCCTGCGGGTGGTTCATGGAGCAGGGGAGCAGGAAGGAGCTCACCTCCTCACTCTCTGCCGCTATAGTGTAAGGCTGCTCCAGCGACGATCTTCCACTGCTCCTACTCTTCGCTCCTGAGAGAGCTTTGTACTTAAATCTGGCTTCCTGTGGGTGATTGGTGGAGCGGGGGAGTGGGGAGGAGCTCACCTCCTCACTCTCTGCCGCTATAGTGGAAGGCTGCTCCAGTGACAATCCTCTGCAGCTTCTACTTGGGTGGGAGGTAGATCAAAGTGGTATGGTCCTGCGATTGGAAGCAGAGAGATTTGACTCCTGGCATAATTTCTGGCATAATTTGAGTTTTGCTATTAATATTGTCCTGCATCAGGTGAGCACAAAAGAGTGCACAGAGTATGCATTTTTATGTGGCCCATCATTGTCAAACCTGCTGGGGACTGTCTCCAGCACGACCCTTTAAGAGGGCAGGTGCATTGCTGTGGGTGTTGCTACTGGAGGGCACAGTCAGCATATTCCCAATCCTGCTTTTTCCTGGATGCTGAAAGATACAGGTAGCATAGGCTAGGGGGAGAGTGCTCCAGGAGAATTGAATGTTGGCTCAGTTCCTGTTTGGGAAATTTAAATAAATCCTGCATTTGGGTTGATGGCTCCCAAAGATTGAGGATCTGCACAGTTTGAAGGTGACTGCTTACTGAGCTAGCAGCTTTCTGAAACCCAATTTATTTTTATTTGCCTAAGAAAAATCCATTCCTTCAAGACATAATCATTTTCAGCCCAGAATGTGGTAACAATTGGGCAAAGCCTTCATTTCTTGCAATGCACGTCTGGTAATTAGCTGAGCACTAATCACTTTCCTTTGCAATCTCTAATAAAAGCAGCACGTTATTAGCATTTACTGTCGAAAGCTCATTTTCCTATGAGACGCAGCCAATTTGCAGAAAATGTGGATGCAAATGCAATACTGATGCCAATCCAATGAAAGGCTTTTGTTGTGTATTTTTCACAACACTAATTAGTGCAGCACTTTTTTTCAAACGATTCTTTTCTGAGAGAATTTGTGGCAGCGGCTTGCGAAAGAAAGAAGGATATCTCGTATGGCACTGTTATTCTCTGAAAGACTGTGATTTCTCATGAGACAACAGAAGGGAAATGCACAGGTGTGGAGAGGGACATACTCTTTCACCATAAAGGAGACCCCTCATAAGATGAGGTACACTCTGTGAAGGAAGCTTGTATTGCTACCGCCTCTGTGGCACCTCTCCTGTGGTGAGGGTAGTAAGCGTGACAGAGATTTGCATTGCCTTCACCCATGTGCCCCAAGATTACAAAAGTGAACAAGTTGAAAAGTGCACACTTATAGTATGGAAAAACAGCGTGTGCCCTCTTCCTAAATTTGCAAACTCACACATTTTTATGGGGACGGAGGGCGTTGCCAAGGCACATGATAAAGTGTGGCTCATTAGGACAGCAAGGGCTGTATGTGGCATCTTTATGAATGGTGTCATCTATTTGTGTGCATGTGGTGCAGGGTTGGTGTGTGGCTGTATGTGGATGTGGCGTTTGTGCATATCATACAGGGATGGTGTGTGTGCATGTGGTACAGAGATGGTCCTGTGTGGTATGTCTGTGTGCAGCATGGGGATGGAGTTGTGCGTGTATGTCTGATGCAGGGGTGGGAGGTCTGTCTGTGCATGGATTGGGGCATGGTATGCAGATAAGGTATGTGTCTGTGCAGTGCATTTGTCCTAGGAAAAAAGTGCCAGTACTTGTATGCAGGGCTCTTTCATTAATACATGAGGACTATGGGTCAATTTTAGCAAGCAGTGAAAAAGGTGCTGGTACTCCATACCAATGCGTACCCCCTCAAAAAAGCACTGTGTCTATGTATGGGATGGGGGTGGTATGCATAGGTGAGGTGTGTGTGTGTGTGTATGTGGTGCAGGGCTAGGGTATCTGTGTGTGGTGTGGGAATAGTGTGTATGTGTGCTGCTGGAGAAGTGTGTTGTGTGTGTGTGTATGTGTGTGGTCAGGGCCGGCCTGATGCATGTGCGAGAATGTTGTTCACACAGGGCTCTGTGCTTCAGGGGGCCCCGCGCAAACTTCATACCACACATACTGCCTGATTGAATGTGTCCCGACTCCCAACTGTTTGCAGGTCCGGCCTGCACATGGCCCCGCACCTGCATGACTGGCTTCAGAGGGAACCGGGGAGGCCCGAAGCCCCGGCTCACCTCTGCACAACCACTGGAGTGAAGAGCAGCATTTTCCTTCACTTCAGCAGCTGTGTTCTCTTGCAGCTAGCCGGTGTGTTGATTAATGGGAGGTTAAAGGGCATTTCCTGTTTCATGCAAGATAGGAAATGCACTTTAACCTCCTGGTAATCAGTGAGTTGGTGTGCTGCAAGAGAACACAGCCGCCAGAATGAAGTAAAATGCCGCTGTTCACTTTGGCGGCAGTGCAGAGGTGATACGGGGCTTCGGGCTTCCCTCGTTCCCTCTGAAGCCAGTCAGGCAGGCATGGGGCTCTTTTGGGGGCGGGGCTAGGACTGGAAATGGGCTGAATGTGGGGGGAAGGGGCTTGGACTGGAAATGGGCTGATGGGGGGCTAGGACTTGAAATGGGCTGATGGGAGGCTGGGATAAGACTGAAGAGAGACTGATGAAGGGGCTAGGATTGAACTGGAAATGGCTGATGTGGGGCTAGGACTGGAAATGGGCTGATGGAGGGCTAGGATAGGACTGGAAATGGGCTGAATGTGGAGGGAAGGGGCTTGGACTGGAAATGGGCTGATGGGGGGGCTAGGACTTGAAATGGGCTGATGGGAGGCTGGGCTAAGACTGCAGATAGACTGATGAAGGGGCTAGGATTGGACTGGAAATGGCTGATGTGGGGCTAGGACTGGAAATGGGCTGATGGAGGGCTAGGATAGGACTGGAAATGGCTCATGGGGGGCTAGGATAGGACTTAAAATGGGCTTATTGGAGGGACTTGGATGGAAATGGGCTGATTGGGGGGCTAGGATACGACTGTAAATTGCTGATGGGGGGTCTAGGACTGGAAATGGGCTGTTTCAGGAGGCTGGGACTTGAAATGGGCTGATGAGGGCTAGGATAGGAATGGAAATTTATGTAACATTTCTTATATACTGCCTTTCATGAAATGACTGATGGGGGGCTAGGACTGCAAATGGGCTGATGGAGGGGTTAGGATAGGACTGGAAATGGCTTATAGGGGGGCTAGGACTGGAAAGGGGCTGATGTGGGGGATGGGAGAATGGGACTAGAAGGGAACGGATGCTGGGAGAGGCTGAAACTAGAAAGGAGCTGATATTGGGGGAGAACTAGAAGGGGATGAGGCTGAGGGAGTAAGGATGGAGAGGGGAAAATAATTTTTGTGATGAAGAAAAATCTACAATTGGCTGGGTATTGGGAGAGTAAGTGGGGACTGAGGATGGAAGGGTAACATTTGAGTGGATGAAAAAGGAATAAAGAAAGCAATGGAGAAAAGAGCAAAAAGGGAAAGATCAGTATGTTAAAGCAGATGTAGACAGAGAATGGAAAAAACTAGAAGAGAGAAGAAATGACAAATGGACAGCAGACAATTGAGATTTAGCAGAAGACACAAAGAAAGTAGAAGAAAACGACTGGGGCAATTGCAACTGAAAATTAAAATGCCCAAACAACAAAAGGTTAAAAAACCTAATTTATTTTGAATTTATTAATTGGAATATGTCAGTTTTGAGAAATGTGTATTGCTAACGTCTTTGCATTTTGTTTAGTACAAGAGGCAATTCATTTATAGTTTTATTTCTCCAGTGTTTGTTGTACATTCAAAGTTTGGCTTTGGGGATTCCCAGTTTAATTATTGTCTTCCTATTTCTAAATTGTGATCCCTTGTTCTTTGTTTGGTGACGGTGTATGTTCTGCATGTGTAACCGAGCTGAGGTATTCTGTTAATGTAGTTTCTATGTGACAGTGCCACTTGTTCTCTTTTCCCAGTAGGAGATGTATTGGTATTCTCTGAGATGTATTGGTTTAATATTTGCAGTGTTGCCTTTTGATAGGTAGAGTTTGGTGCATTGTGAGTCCTGGTAGTGCTGTTATGATATGACGGGTTTGCTATGGGTTCTAAATGGGCAGGGTGTATAGACTTCCTAATGTGCCTGGCAATTGACACTGGAGTATAGTAATGTAGAAATCTGGTAGCCTTTCTTTATCCTCACTGCCCATGCAAATAGTATTCAGACACTCATTAAGAGGCATGTTTAGTAAACGTTAATGCACATTTACAAATGTTAATGTGTGTTAAGTGCAAAACACACATTTATTTTTAATGGACAGTGACACTTAACACACATTAATATTTAGCAAAAATACTCCTAAATCTATTGCCAGGAGAAAAAAAGAGGCTTGTGAAGGGCTCCTTTATTTATTTATTTATTTACATTCTCTTATATACCGCGCTATTCTGCATCAGTGCGGTTTACATTGAACAAACTGAAATTACATTGAACAAGGCATTATAACTTGGAGATAACTATTTTACAGGGAACATGGGCTGTGGAGGATTAAGTGGTTTGCCCAAGACCACAAGGAGCACCTGTGGGACTAGAAACCCCAGTCCTTCCGGCCCAAGATTGCTGTCCTCTAGTGGGATTTGAACCCCTGACCTTCCGGCCTGAAGTACCTTGCCCCAACCACTAGGCCACTCCTCCACTCCACTTTGAAAGCTGCCTACAATTTTCGATGGGCAAAACCTACATTTTAAAATGAAATACATTACATGTATGCAATTGAGGTCCAGTGGATATGCAAATGAGCTCTGCATGGCCCAACATCACCCTTGGGCAGCCCCTGTGTGTGGTACAGGGGTGGATTGCCTCTGTGTGTGCGTATATAGGTGTGGTACAGGAGTGTGTTACCTGTGTGTGTGTGTCCGAGTGCTGCCGGAGTGGAAAGCCTCTGTGTGTATATGTGTGGTCTGGAGGTGTGGCTGGTGTGTGCTGTGGGGAAGGGGTGTGCTTCAGCATAAACATATTCTGGCTCCTTCCCCCATACATTCTTACCTTCCCTCCTCCTTCCACCAACTCTCATTGCCATTCCCCCTTTCACTGGTACACTCTCCATTTCTCTCTTCCATGGCTTCCTCCTCTATTCTTCCTTTTCCATTCCCTCTGCCCCATTACATCTCTCCTGTTTTCTTTTTTGTTTGCCAAGAGGAGATGGGGTCCTCACTGATAGTGTGGGGCAATCTTCACCGCACTCGCAGCCTTTGCCCCCTCTTCTGCCAGTGGGAGGTGAGCTCTCCACTGGTAAACTTGCATATTCTTGACCACAGGTTGCTCCCCTCTCCTCTCTTCTGCTGGCAGTAGGAGGTGAGCTCTCCACTGGTAGATTTGCATATTCTTGACCACAGGTTGCTCCCCTCTCTTCTCTTCTGCTGGCAGTAGGAAGTGAGCTCTCCACTGGTAGACTTGCATATTCTTGACCACAGGTTGCTCCCCTCTCCTCTTTTCTACTGGCAGTAGGAGGCGAGCTCTCCACTGGTAGACTTGCATATTCTTGACCATAGGTTGCTCCCCTCTCCTCTCTTCTGCTGGCAGGAGATAGGTTCTCTGCCAACACTTTAGAGAGAGTGCGGTAGTGGGGATGTAGTCCTGGCCTGCCTGTCTAAATCCGAAAAATAAGAAAATAAACAAAGAGGAAGCCTCTAAACCACTAACCCCTGCAGATAACGCAAACCTGAAGAAGGGGGAAAAATATGACAACTTCTAGAAAGTCATAAAAACCACTAAACTTTGTGTGGAGAATGGGATAAGAAGCCTCAGACAGGGCTGACACAGCTTTACACCGCGGAACATGAGCCGCTAAACACAGCATCTAAGCAAGCCCCCTCAACACTTCATTCATCGGCTTCTGTGGTGTGTATTTTTTGCTATTTTAAATGCATTTAAAGAAATCAAAAAGCCAACAGTTATCTTAAGGTGGTATCCCATAAAGACTCCAGATTCCTAGAGGTACTAGTAGGACCACCAAAGACTAAGATGTCGACTCGAGTTTCGCTCACCCATAAAAGGGCTGCATCAGGACAAGTCTTGCGGTAGTATAACCAAAATCAGGCAGGTACCACTGGCAAAAGCTCAAGTGATTTAAATGGAAAACAGACTACATTCAAACAGACCAATCAGCAGAAGCGTAGCTGTCTTAAAGGGCTGTGAACCAATCCAATGATTCATTTAGCCCCATTGGATGAACGGTGTTCAGCGTGAAAATCTACCTTTGCTCTAATCGTGCAAGACGCTGCTCCATGCAACCATGCACTAGATCTTGTATACTTTCAATGACTAGCCAGTACAAGTGTTGCCACTCGTTGATAGTCTATACAATGTTGTACAATGGGTGCTGTTATTACTTTATTGGCAAGATGGGACTTATGCTCAGTCATGAGCACCTTCACCTGCTGAACTGTATGACTGACATATACTTTATTGCCGGGGCAAATAATCAAATAGACCACCCACATAGACTGGCATGTTGTAATAGATTTTAAGTTGTACGTGGTCCCAGATTGAGGATGAGTCCATGCACTCAACGACAGTGTATTTGCACACATTGAGCAATGTCTGCACGGAGCATGATTACCCTGTATAGAAATGGCTCCATATTGATAAGAACTGTCTGAATGTACTAGAATATCTCATAAATTCTTTGCTTGTGTGAAAGCAGTGCAGAGAGGATATCCCCAGAAGGTTATTCGACAAGCCTATTTAAGGGCAAAATATGCTAATAGATCCTTATTGCTTCAGAGACAAACTAAGGACCCAGTTGACAAACAAATATGTGTACGTTAGTATTCAGACCATGCACAATCCTTGGCAAAGAATGTCTATTCTCATTGGCATGTTCTGCAATTGCATCAAGTTTTCCAGAATGGCCCCTGAATTGCTTTCACATGTAAAGTTTAGTGGTTTTATGACCTAGTAGTATATTATGTTTAAGAATATACACATTTTTTCTATTTTTATATATGTGTTTATTAGTTTTATGTATGTGCAATTTGTTATTTATTTATTTATTTATTTATTTACTTATGTTTTTAATTTATTTAGAGGTTTGTTTCCCCCTAAAGAAGGCTTCTATGGCCGGACCTGTTTGACTGTCAGTGTGTGTACCAGCTCCCTTGTTTCCAGTACTGTGCTGTAGGTATGTGTGCTCTGCTTTTGTTGCAAGATGGACAAGTTGGTCAGCCAGCAACACATTGGGCCCGATATTCAAAAGCCATTTACACAGTTTACAGCTCAGTAAACCATGTAAATGCCTTAATCAGGAATATTCAATGGCACCTACATGGTTAGTGTCATTGAATATGCCCGACTATATCCCCTACGTGCCTCAATGCTATCCAAGTAGCATCGGGTCATATTGGGGGTATTCCAGGGCAGAGTGGAAGCGGGGAGTCCCAATAATTGAGTAGCGACCATATTGGACTTCTACCCAGTTAGCCCTCCATGGCTAAAACTAGGCAAACTTTTGGATCGCCTAAGTTTAGCTGTAGCTGCTAACTGGGTAACGGTACAATATCGCTGCTACTCACTCTCTGTGACTGACTGCATGTGGCATCTAACATGGATATTCAGTGCCATTGCCGCCCACCCAAAAGAATATTGGGCCCATTGTCTTTTGCCAAGGCTTGGTCCAAACAGTAAAGTGTAGTAAAGGTATGAAGAGAAGACTGTGTATCTGCTTTGCAGATATAATCTGGTGAGGCAGACTTTAGGAGTGCCATTGTCTGTGCAGTAGCTCTAATTGGATATGATTTGACTTTGGAGCTCAGAGGAGAATTTGCTTGTTCATAACAAGAAAGGATGCAAGATGCTAGCCAATTGGCTAAAGTTCTTTTTGAAATTATCAGGCCAGGTCTATTGGGATCAAAAGAGACAAAAAGCTGCTTGGAATCTCTAAACAAAGAAATTCCCCTAAGATAATAAGCAAGAACATGCTTATAGTCAGGGGTATGGTGTGCTTTCTTGCATGGATTTGAAAGTTGTTCTGGACAAAAAAATGGGATAAACTATTTCTTCATTTAGATGAAATGGCATGACCACCTTAAGTAAGAACTTAGATTGGGTAGGGAAAATCACCTTGTGATAGTGAAACTGAAGGTACAGTTCGTAAGTCAACAAGACTTGAAATTTACTGACTCTTCTAGTAAGTGCTATGAGGATGCATTACTTCCAATGAAGAATATGAGCATAGCTAATTCCAAGGGTCAAAAGGATGTCTTTATAAGTGAAGAAAACACCAATTTTAGGTCCCAAGGGACTGCAGGTTTCTGTAATGGAGGTCTAAGATAAAGAAAACCTTTCATGAACTGAACTATTATACTGAACTGGGAGGCTGGACAACTGTCCATAGAAGAATGATACATAGGTACACTGAGATGTACTCTTATGGAAAATATCTAAGGACACAGATGGTATAAATGGTAAAGGTACTGAAGAAATATGTTCACCCTCCATCAGATCATATCCATTTGAGGAGGAGCCGCAGATGGAAAATTTTTTCCACATAAAAGTGTTAAGTACATCTAGTAGATGGTTTCCTAGCAAAGAAGAGAATGTGCTACATAGGTTTTGGTAAGCCGAGGGCAGACACTATGGGGTCGATTCTGATCCCCGAATAGCTGGGTTATTCGTCCGGGTTGGACATACAACCCACACTCAGCTGCTGTTTCCGATTCCGTCCTTTGTTCTCCTCGCACGTACAAGGCTGTTGTGCAGGGAGTCCTGTATGGGGGCAGGATTGGGCAGCACAGAGGTGGAGCGGGGGTGGGCTGAAGCAGCCAGATGTACATTCAGGTCAGGCCCCTGTATGTCTGGCAGCTCCAATTTGGATGCCCGGCTTATTCCATTTCAAAGATGGAATAAGTGCTGGGCGCTAGTGCGATCGGGGCATGCGCACCCTCAAAACAACAGGGTCGCCATGGGAGAGCCCCTGCCGCCCCATCCCGGCCCTGGCTCCCCCCGCCAAGGGTTGGATGTGGCAGAGAAATGTTTTTTATATGTGGTTGGCTTTTGGGCTCTCAGACTGGACATACTGGTGCCATGGCGACTGGATGCCATGGTATGACACACCAGCCGGAGCCTTGAGCAGTGGGGACGGTCAGTCATTTGGACATATCCCAGCTCAAAATGCTGTGCACGCTGGGCTGTCCAAATGTCCTGATTCTGCAACCGCGGGAACTATAGCTCCCACAGTTGCAGAATTGGGTACAACTCGGCCGAGTACATTTTCTGCATTTCTGGACGGCCCGGACGTGAATAGTTCTGAATTGGCCTTCACAGGGAAAACATTATAAGGAGCCAAGACAATTACATGCCATCTACATGTGTAAATCACAGATTTTTAATGATTCCTGTGCGTAAATGGGACTTTAGCCAGTCGCTGTCATATAAGCCCGATGGCGCATACTTCCACTGTGGGCATGCATTGGGTGGAGCACAGGCTGCGTGTACAGGTAAGCATGTAAATTATAACGTACTAATTTACATGCAGTGTAAGTGATCGTGCATTTAACACTTACGCTTCCTTTTATAAGTATACATATGCATTACTTTATAAAATAGGCATGAAATAACCACAGAAAAATGTGCATTAACTATGCGGGACTTTAAGAAATTACCTTCAATGAGGGGAATTTTATAAGAGTGTGCCTAGTCATTGTAATGTGCCTAAATTAAGCCTGTGTTATAAAGATAAGTAGGTACTGTAAGTGGCAGAGAATGCACCTTAAATTAAGGTGTGATCACTTATACCAGTCCTAGAGATGGTATAAAGGACCATGCCTACTTTTTGCAAGAATGCACTTAAAAATATATATTTTAAATCAAGATTCATATTACTCACACCCCCATGCTCCCGCTCAGACTCCACCCCTGTGCATACCCATAGTGAAAATATGCACCATGCAATTAATGGGTGTACTTTTGGACAGGTTGGTATTTTATAAAAGGTCATTTACATGTGTACTGTATCTCAAACTCAGTCCATCTGAGTCTCAGGTCCTCTGGGTGTCCAGTGGTTCCACTCTCTCTACAATCAGTCCTGTTATTCATGGTACCACAGTATCCTTAGTGATTTCTTTGGGCAGGAAATATTAACTATGGTGATGAAAGCACATTTTGCTCTTCCTCCTGGAAGTGTTGCAACCACAAAACGAGAACTTTTTTGCATCTTGTTCATGGTCAGGAACAGATATAGGCATGGTTGCCTCAGCAACCAGGGCCAAAAGTGTTTGTGCCGTTCTGAAATTACACTTTGATGTGCATCTACCTTGCTCCACTCAGTACAAGCCTCCACCATCTCCCCTCCCCCGCTACATGGATATTTTCACACTGGGGATGTCTATATACCCACTTTTCTAAAATGGTGCCGGGAAATCTCCATGATTTTCACATTTGAATGACCAGTTTCAGATGTCCAACCCACAAATAGAACTTCTAAAATGACCCCTTTATGCATTATTTTTTATTCCCAATTATCTTTTGAATATCAAGTAGCCTCTATTTTCTGTTCCACTTTCTTCTTGCTCCATCACCTCTGATCAGTGAAACCATTTCTTTTCTTTTAGGCATTACAGTCTTGAATCCATTTCTTCATTACCTCGCATCTTGATTACTGTAACTCTGTTTACTTGGTATTCACTCTAATAATCTGGGTATTAGAATAAGTTCAGTAGAATGTCAGGTAGCTAATGAGCCTGTAAAATGAACAGGTAGTGCATAAACATTTTATCCCACAAAAATGTTGATGCTATTGCATATTTTATACAGAAAATGCAATGGTGCAGAGTTGGAAAAATGTCTTGTTCCTGTACAAAGCAAAATGCAGTTTTTTGCATCAGATGATGACATAGATTCACTTGCTCTATATTATATAATCAAGGCTCTAGTATCCTATCAGGGCTCAGTTTCTGCAATGGGGCAGAAAATGATACCACTCAGTTTGTTTCCTCTACTTACTAGGAGGTCCCATGTAAAATAACAAGTCAACATTAGTTAGTTAATTAATAGTTCAATGCCTATTACTCATTGTAAATAATTACCCCGGTTACCCAAGTTTTTGTTCCTGTTCCATGTAAAAAAACAGATAATATGTATCTTATCTGATGTTTTATTGTTCTTTGTAAACCGCGCTGATTATAAATAGTGCGGTATATAAAAGATGTTAAATAAATAAAATAAATAAATAAACAAAAAAATATTAGTAGTAGCCTTTTGATCTGTCCTGTTGGGATTTTCTGTAAAAGTTGCAGTTTAACTGTGAAACAGAGGGGATTGCTTTTGGCAGTGGCATTCCCAAGCCCCCCCCCCACCCCCTGACACTGCTGTGCAGTGTGGTGCACATTGCTGCAATGCATCCCCCCCCCCCCCAATTATAGAGGCAGCACAGCAAACTTAACAAAAAGCTGGCTTGCCACTATACCCTGCGCTCCATGACCCAGGCTTTATGTCTGCTAAGATATGGGTCAAAGTATGGAAATCATTTATCATCTAGCTGTGCAGTACAGCTCATCAGTATTCTCCTCCTGTTGCTCACCCTAGGGTTGTAGGAAAGAAATAGATATCTACAATAAACTGTATTTTCTCAGTGGCATAGTTTGCAAGTAAAACTGTTCTACAAATATTCTGTCTGCACTAGCGCACAGTGGACACCTTCCACCAATGCTCTCCGTTAGGAAAGTAAACATTTAGCAAACTCTATAAGCTGAACCTTCCTAGCCTCTCTTTGACTTTCCTGATCTTCCCCCTAAA
The DNA here is from genome assembly GCA_033557465.1 of Ichthyophis bannanicus. NCBI lineage: Eukaryota > Metazoa > Chordata > Amphibia > Gymnophiona > Ichthyophiidae > Ichthyophis > Ichthyophis bannanicus. The sequence continues at coordinate 144,511,188 of CM066041.1, forward strand.
TCCCCCCTCCTCAAGGGATACTCCTTATAGGAAGCACTGCCAAGCTCTCAAATGCCTAGGTCTAAAACCAGACTCAGCAGCGTTCCTAAGCTTAAAACAGAGAGGCAGAAACACTCTGTTTCCTGCAAGCTGCTTCTTTTTTCTATTTTTTTCCTCCTTTCAACTCCTAAGCCCTAGCACACCTTCCTCACTCCCTCAGAATCAGACATAGAATGGTTCTTTGGGGCTTATTCGGATCTGTGTCTAGTTCTGTTGAGACAATATGACCCATGGGATTTTCACAACTTAGGCAGGGATATGTTTTTTTGGCTGCTTGACAAGAATTTCCTGGTCTGATTAGCTGAAGTGCCTCATGCTGTTTGATGGTCACCCCTCACTGATCTTTCCCCCCACCATGATTAGCTCCAATGTGTCTGGGCATGCACACATGCATGATGACAATGAAGTTCACAGATAATTTGCTGAGGATGCACACGGAGTTAGTTGAACCCAGCGCTAACTGAATTTGTTGATTTTTGTCCGTTTTTCCATTCATACAAAAACTAATGCCTATTGCACTGGGATGCAACTTACTTGTCAAGAAGATTGAAAGGATTGGGGGTCATTTTTAAAGCCCTATTCGTGCTTTGGACATCCAAAAATGGGCCTAGAGATGCCCAAAGCACAGAGGCATCTCCAGAGTCATTTTAGAAGCTGGGTCTCTGGATGTCCCCAGTGTGAGGATGTCCAAGTCTGAATGGGGGTGTCATGGAGACATGGCTGGGGCATTCCTAGGAACCTAGACATCTCTGCCTGATCTCAGAAATGTCCCAGATGTCTGGCATCACATCTATGTTTAGCCCTGCTCCAGTAAGGAACAAGCATCTGAAAAGTGCTCATTTTGGCTGAAAAACATCCTGAGGGTATAGAGGAAAAAACACTTCATTATCTCCAATACTCAGCACAAATTCAGTGGTAGTAGCAGTGGGATTTCAACCCTGGTTTCTCTCTTCCTAGCCCTGTACTCTAACCATTAGGGTATTCCTAGATATCTGGGTTCTGACTACTATTCTACGGATGTCTATGTAGACCCTGCCATAGACTTCCATATAGGGCATGTCCACGTTTGTGAAATAATGTTTGCACCTGGACATGCCTGCTTTTTTTCAGATGTTCCGGCTTAGACCTTCCAGATTGTACTTGGATGTCCTTTCTAAACTTCCCCTCATTGTGTCTGATGTGCTCTGATCTTCTTTCCACTTTTTTGTTCCAACTCCAGGGTCCAGGATTCACGAGTACCCACTACTCTAATTATCTAGCCATAATAATGTAATTCAGCAAATTGTTTAACCTAGCTGCTTATCTGCAGACTGAGATCCCTGAGGGACTGGATACCTTGGTGTATTCATTGCTTTTTATGCCACCAGCTATAGAGCAAAATTAAAAGATCATTGAATTTCCCTGCTTATTGGAGGAATGTATATTTTCTCATATTCACCCTTTAACTTTCACCACTCCCTTAGCCAGATAATTCTTTAATAATAGCTAGGACTTCCTTGCAGAACCCAGGATGAATAATAATTTTGGAAAGATACGAGTTTTTTCTTCTGTTTGTTTTTTCACCGTAGTGACCCCTCAGTTCCCAACTGTCATTCTTTCTGGAACAGGATCAGCAATTATATGTACCACACACACACTGTACAGTGACTCCTGGGATTCATCACCTTCACAGACGTGAAATAAATCAACCTTCTTTGGTGGTGTTTTCTTAACACTGTTGCTGCTTCCTCCTGGAAAGAGCATCATCCAACATCTGACAGTAGCATACTCACCTGTCACGCAGACTCATATGGCGTCTCAGTTATATGTAGCTTCGGCTGGTTTGACTTTGAATTGTTAATTGTGTATCTCATTTGCTTAGTTTTGATTTCCCCATGCCGCTGGATTTGTACCAGTCCCTGTTCTCTCCCACAGCAGTTACTTTATTTTGTTGAATTTTAACAGTTTTCCAGATACACTTTAATAGTTAAATGTAAAATTTCCTTTAAATTTCACCCCAAACCTTTTCCAGATTCTGCTGTTTTCTTGCAGAAATAACTGTCTTTTTCAGAAAACATTTTCATTTGGATAGGAAGGCTGGAACTATCGATCCTTAATTGTTTCTTGTATTTTATTGTATCTTATTAACTATTGTATATTGGTGAATATTGTTGTCTATTCCTATGTCCATTGGTGATGCTCTGTTCTGTTATACTTTTATGTTTATTTTATTGTGACTGTATTCTAATATTATTTGTAAACCACTCTGATGGTCCATGGCTAAAGGGCGGTATACCAAAGATTAATACATTTAAATCTAAATCTAAACCAGCATCCCTGGATCAGAACACCCTTGTTTCCTTCTCTCAGTATTGGTCCTCTTTTAATTTGGCTATTAACTTTTCTTTAATCAAGTGCTTACCTCTACTCAAAATACAACCTGCCTTCTCAATCTTCTCCCTTCAAAATGGATTGGGGAATCTTCCCTTGGTTTCCTGCCCTTCACACTTTCTATCATTAATCACAGTCTCACCACTAGCTTTGTGCTGGAGCTATGGAAGTAGACCCTTCTTTACCCATTCCTCAAGAAAGCTTCCCTCGATCTTATTTACCTGCCATGTATCTAACCACCTGTTCCTGATCAAAGCTGTGGAAACAGTTTTTTTTAACCAACTTTGGACTCATGTAGAAAACTATGAGATTCTTCATCCATATCATTCTGACATGGAAACCATTCTATCAGCCCTCCTCATTCCATGACTTTCCTAAACTGTGGCAAGTCAGTTCTGGCTTGAATAACACGGGACTTAGTTACAAATAGCCTGTGGTAACAGTTACCCTAGCTTAGTAAACATGCCCCAAAGTATCTCAGTGGCTTGAAGCCAAACACCTTAAAGTGAACCCTGAAATATACACTGCTACATGGATAACCAGTTTCTCCACTCAACTTACTCTTATTTTCAGGCTCTCACAGATTCATTCAGATATCCTGGCGTCTTCATCAACTATGAGCTTACTTTGGAAATACAGATTTGAGCTGTCATTGGATCTATATTTCTAGCTCATTGTCAATATTGCACTGTTTCTCCATTCCTTGATACAAAGGCTCAAGCTACTGTAAATTGCCTACCTCAGGGGGGGGTAATAACACTTACAAACACAAAGCAAAAACAATAATATGTTAAAACCTAAATAGAAACGTACAAAACATCAAACAAGTTGAAGCTGACCGGGCATGATGTTAAACTACAACTATTTTATAACATTTAAAAAAGAATGAATAATAAACTTGTTGACATTCAAAATAATAAATGAATAAATAATAATTAAAAATGAACAATAATATATAAATAATTAAAAAGCATATATAAATAAATAAATATATATATAAACATTTAAGAAATAATAAATAATTAAGACCATGTATATAAGTTAATACTTAAAACTATATGAACATATTGTGATCAATAATAAATACAATATATACATGGAATAATTAAACCATAATAATAAGTGCATAGACCTCTAAAACATGCTCCTTACTTTTAAAAAACTTTGTTAAAAAAGGAAGAGGGATCCTTATAGAACAAGGTAGGGCAGAAGACACCATAAAACCCATTAAATTAAAACCACTAATTATAGGGATCTGTTACTGAACCGTACAAATAACACTCAAGAAAGAGGGAGATGAATGGGATAAGGCAAGTTTTGGTTACACTTATTACTCACTGCACTATCACCTTTAGCCGGTCATCCAATAGTAAAAGTAGGGCTAAGAGCCAGAGGGTTAATTGTGGACATTCTGATAAAAAGGCAATAAATAAACCATAAAATGAGGAGACACATCTCAATACAGGGTACGAAATGTAAAAATATTAAAAACATTAAATACAAATTATGGAAACTATAAGCCAATTTAGGTCACTGTGACATAAAAACGTATGTGGATCATGTAAAAAAATATGGAACCGGGGAGTATTGTTTAATGAAGTACCAATAATTCAAGTATTTATTTATTTATTTATTTATTTATTACAAGTTCTTATATACCGCACTATTCGGCATCAGCGCGGTTTACATTATAACATAAAGACCATAACAACAAGCTGTTTGGTTTACATCGAACAGGAGTACAAACTTGGAGAACCGGGGTAAACTATATACATGAGATAATTACATAGAACAGAATAGAGTCTTAATAATATCAAGAACGGCATGGTGTAGACTAACATGATATTGGGGCTTGTTTACAAAGCAGCGGTAGTGGTTCGCGATCGCGATCGCAGCCGCGGCCCCATTGAAATCAATGGGGCCGCGGCTCCGATTACGATCGCAAACCGCTACCGCGGCTTTGTAAACAAGCCCCATTGTGTTGTAAAATACAATCTAAAAGTGAAGGGAGGGGAAGGGCTGGTGCAAACCCCAGAAAAGAGTCTAAAACGTAAATTATAGTGTGGTACCATTTGGTTAAAGCACTACTCACTGCACCGGATCAAACCGGTAAGGTTGCAATGTTATTGTGAAAATTGTGGCACCATCAAAGTGATATACTGCACATCCAATCATCTAAAACAAAGTTTCAACAGTGAAATTAATATTAGCCGAAGGGGGGAGGAGAAACATGCGAAGACATCAAACGGTTATAGAGCCAGAACATTAGTAGAAGGCTCAGAGAGAATTATGAAAAAGAGTGTACTTGTCTAAATGAAATCACGAGTAAACATGTCTGTAGCTCACAAAATCGTCAAGGATTGCTCAGTAGATTGTGAGCACTAAGGGAATGATGCCGTCTAAATTCCATCTAAAAAAACCGTATACAGAGAGAATCATAAATGGGAATCAACTAAGTTAGAAACCATGGGGCATATAAAATATAAACAAAAATGAATACATAGAAACTAATGGTTATAAGGTCGGCAAGTTAAAATTAATGTGAAAAGAGAGACGTTACAAAACATTTACAAATAAAAAGATGAGGGTGCCATTTGTACTCCGGCGTGACAAAACAAGTCGAGTTATTCAACGAAACGCTGTACTATTGAGAAGTATGCAGAAACGCAATATATTCTAAAGCAATAAATCCAGCATGTTGTAAAGTGAAATGAATCAAGCGACTTTACCTAGCAGTTTGAGCTTGAAGCAAAATACCCACTTTGGAGAATGTTACAAGGGCCGACCTGGTATTGAGAGTGAAATTTGTAAACGCTGGGAAACGCGCCAAAACCAGGGGGGCGTGGCCAGGGTCAAATTGCAGACCAGAGGACTCTTCTGAGGGCTGGCAGCCTATCTAAAGGGACTGAATCAGGAAATGGACTTATCAGTCTTTTTTATGATCAATTTAACTTACACACATTCGCATTATGCCCTTATCCAGGTCCCACAATTTATTAGATAGGCTGCCAGCCCTCAGAAGAGTCCTCTGGTCTGCAATTTTCACTCTCAATACCAGGTCGGCCCTTGTAACATTCTCCGAATAGAATATATTGCATTTCTGCATACTTCTCAATAGTACAGCGTTTCGTTGAATAACTCGACTTGTTTTGTCACGCCGGAGTACAAATGGCACCCTCATCTTTTTATTTGTAAATGTTTTGTAACGTCTCTCTTTTCACATTCATTTTAACTTGCCGACCTTATAACCATTAGTTTCTATGTATTCATTTTTGTTTATATTTTATATGCCCCATGGTTTCTAACTTAGTTGATTCCCATGTATGATTCTCTCTGTATACAGTTTTTTTAGATGGAACTTAGACGGCATCATTCCCTTAGTGCTCACAATCTACTGAGCAATCCTTGATGATTTTGTGAGCTACAGACATGTTTACTCGTGATTTCATTTAGACAAGTACACTCTTTTTCATAATTCTCTCTGAGCCTTCTACTAATGTTCTGGCTCTATAACCGTTTGATGTCTTCGCATGTTTCTCCTCCCCCCTTCGGCTAATATTAATTTCACTGTTGAAACTTTGTTTTAGATGATTGGATGTGCAGTATATCACTTTGATGGTGCCACAATTTTCACAATAACATTGCAACCTTACCGGTTTGATCCGGTGCAGTGAGTAGTGCTTTAACCAAATGGTACCACACTATAATTTACGTTTTAGACTCTTTTCTGGGGTTTGCACCAGCCCTTCCCCTCCCTTCACTTTTAGATTGTATTTTACAACACAATATCATGTTAGTCTACTTGAATTATTGGTACTTCATTAAACAATACTCCCCAGTTCCATATTTTTTTACATGATCCACATACGTTTTTGTCACAGTGACCTAAATTGGCTTATAGTTTCCATAATTTGTATTTAATGTTTTTAATATTTTTACATTTCGTACCCTGTATTGAGATGTGTCTCCTCATTTTATGCTTTATTTATTGCCTTTTTATCAGGATGTCCACAATTAACCCTCTGGCTCTTAGCCCTACTTTTACTATTGGATGACCGGCTAAAGGTGATAGTGCAGTGAGTAATAAGTGTAACCAAAACTTGCCTTATCCCATTCATCTCCCTCTTTCTTGAGTGTTATTTGTACGGTTCAGTAACAGATCCCTATAATTAGTGGTTTTAATTTAATGGGTTTTATGGTGTCTTCTGCCCTACCTTGTTCTATAAGGATCCCTCTTCCTTTTTAACAAAGTTTTTTAAAAGTAAGGAGCATGTTTTAGAGGTCTATGCACTTATTATTATGGTTTAATTATTCCATGTATATATTGTATTTATTATTGATCACAATATGTTCATATAGTTTTAAGTATTAACTTATATACATGGTCTTAATTATTTATTATTTCTTAAATGTTTATATATATATTTATTTATTTATATATGCTTTTTAATTATTTATATATTATTGTTCATTTTTAATTATTATTTATTTATTTATTATTTTGAATGTCAACAAGTTTATTATTCATTCTTTTTTAAATGTTATAAAATAGTTGTAGTTTAACATCATGCCCGGTCAGCTTCAACTTGTTTGATGTTTTGTACGTTTCTATTTAGGTTTTAACATATTATTGTTTTTGCTTTGTGTTTGTAAGTGTTATTACCCCCTGAGGAAGGCAATCTGCCGAAACGCGTTGGGGATAACGAATAAAAAGGTTCTGTGTCATCACCGCTCTTGCTCCCTGTGCTTCCTGTTGGTTTTGCAAGAGCTGCTACTCTTTTTGTGTCTCAAGCTACTGTAATACACATTTTTTTTCACACCTTGTCTTGACTACTGTTAGATTACACTGGCATCCAAGCAGCTGACCTAAAGCGCTTCCAGACTGTGCAAAATGCAGCACTTAGGACATACTCACACGCTTCCAGATATTAACCGATGTATCCGGATGCCCAGCCTCGCGTGACCACAAAATGACCCCTTTACACCAGGCTTGGGCACTTAATTCCATACCGCCACCCCCCACCCCCCTCCATTACCCCTTTGCACAAAACACGCACACACTGAATTTTGGTATAACAATTTTTTGGTCACAGCTTTATTGACCATATTCCAACACCGGCCCAGCATGGGCCAACCCAACATTCTTAATTCCAAACTACTACCCCCCCCCACCCCCTCTTAATCCAGATGATGCCCCCCACCAGCCATTTATAGCAAGGTGGTGCATCATCCTCCCCCCATTCCCCCTACTGCCCACCTCACCGTGTTATTAGCAAAGGACGGCTCCAGTTGCCTTCCACCGGGCAGAGACCCCCAACAGTGATGTCTCTCCCAACCTAAGGAGCACTCCGCTCCCCTACAAAGCGGCATCAACCGCAAATGCCCTGCCGGGTCGGCGAGCGCCAGCTTGCTACCCCGCACACATACCCCTAAACAACTTCACCCCAACTACCCCCTACCCAGCTGTGACAACCCCCAATCTGCCACTCCTCACAAAAGAACGCGGGTGGGTGGGAAGGGACACTTTATGCTTCCGATGGTCTGGCAGGAAGAGGGAGATTGAACGCCACCGATCTCCCATGCTTCCTTGCCACCCCACCAGCCGCCGGCCACCAATCACATCGCCCCACGTCACTAACTTGGGGGCAATTCTAGCGACACCGGCTTCTACCCCCCCCCCACCTCACGCAACTGCCAGCGAGAGCTCGGGCCCCGGGAACCCGGTTACTATACCAGCCTCAGGACCCAGCCCTGCGACGCGGTGGGATTAACCGAGGTATCCGGATGCCCGGCCTCGCGGCAAAGCAGCATCAGTCGTAAATGCCCCGCCGGGTTGGCAAGCGCCAGCTCGCTACCCTGCCACCGGCACAAGGTAGACCCCCTATCCTTGTGCCACCCCCCCCAAAGCAAGCTGCGACCAACACAAGCCCTTCAGGGCTTCCTGCCAGTCATTCAGTAACAGGTCTTGCCCCATCGGAGCGAGTTGCACTCCATCCAAACGATACAACCCCACACACTTGACCTTAGCCGAAGGGTGCAACACCTGAAGCCCACCGGTCTGCTGTACCCAGCGCCCTATCTGCCTGTTGATCTTGACCAGGCCTCATGACCACCGCCGCTGAAGCCAGCATGCGGAGCATGGAATAATGTCCGACCAAATAATGGCCACTCCCGGTAGTAATTCCCGCACAAGTCCAATGTCCCTCTGAACAGTTCTAATAAGCTGCCTGCATGACCAGCTCGACAGGTCATTGCCGCCCAGGTGGATCAGCAGCCCGACTGGCCACTGCCGCTGTCCGATCTTCGCCTAAACGAAGGCTACGTGTTGCCAGCATCGCATGCCGTGTTTTCCCATCCAACACAGCCAAAGTCCAGAGGCCGCCAGCCCAAGGTGAATGCCTAAAGGCCGCACCAAGGCCCTGCGCTTGGCCCAATACACGAAGGAATGACCGATGATCCACTACTCTCCGGAGCACGAACCATCTGCAAGGAGACAAATTGGACTGCCACCAGCGGGCAACTCTGCAACAGGAAGGAAAATGTTAGTACCCCCTTTCCCGCTCCCCCCCCCAGCTGGAACAATGCAGTAGCAGCCACACCCTAGAGCCCGTAACCCAGCTCAGGACTCTCACGGGTGAACGTACCCTTCATACGCACCTGAGCGCCACCTGCCAATCCGCTGAATTACTCAACCCTCGATTCCCGCTGCAGCTGCGCTCGTAGCTGCACCAATCCTGAAGGAGTGCAAGGCATAACTCCTCTCCTCACAGCCCAGGTGCCGCAAAGCCAAACGCAACACGGCTGTGAACTGAAACTGCGTTACCGGCTTGCTATTCTCATGCAGAAATAAGTAGCCCGGAGCCCTCGATCGCTGCTGCAGATAGCCCTGCAGGTTATGTACCAGACAGGATGGCAAGGGAAAGATTGCATTCAGTATCACCCAGCCCCCTTTACGCATCTGGTCCGTTTTGGATTGCGGGATAAAGATGCGCACCTGTGCTGCCTCCACCTTCACATGTTTGACATCCAAACCGCCGAACGCGCCCCTCTTTGCAGACCTTGGCACGAGCTCGCACATGCGGAATGCTCCAAAAAATGCCGTCGCAAACAATGCGCGAAACAGAACAGACTCGAAATTCGAGGCAGCGATCTGAGGTAACGCCTCGCAAATCTGGAGCAGAAGCTCGTGAGAGACCGGAAGTCACCAGTCTTGCGACTTGGGGTGCACCCTGGCCCAACCAGCCAATAAGCGCTTGACCAAGAATGATACATGAGGGTTACCCCACCCAGCAGCCTTACAGAAAAAGGAAAATCCTGCTACCGCCGATGCGTCCGCCGACCTAGCCCAGTCTTCCTTTTTTGCCCACAACACGAATTGGCCCACCAGCCCGTCGGGAACTTTCCCCCCCCTTTCACCCTCTCGTGTGCACAAACTCACTCACCTGGGAATATCCTCGCCGATACAGCGCCCAAGTTCCGTGCGCCACCGACGCAGACAGCAACGCCATCAAGTCAGGATCCCAACCCACCAAAGATGGTCTGGCACCGCTGAGGCCATCTCCTCTGCATCTGGAGCCAACTGCCGGAACTGCGACCACTGAAAATTGGACAAAGCATCAGCAATGGAATTCTGGGCACCTGGCACATGTCGCGCTCTGGCAGTGACATTCAGGCGTAAGCAAGCCAATACGAATACCCTCATCAAGGCCACCACCCTCGGGCACTTGGGCGTATGCCGGTTGATGACCTCAACCACCACTGTATTGTCACAACAAAACACCACCCTTCTGTCTCGTAAGCGCTCTGGCCACACCCATAGCGCAACCACTATGGGGATGAGCTCCAAGAATGTAATGTTGTGGGTCAGGCCGGACACTGCCCAGTCGATAGGCCAAGGCTCTGCACACCAAGCCCCTTGGCAAAACGCCCCGAACCCGCAACTGCCCGCCGCGTCCGTAAACAAGTGCAGATCCGCATTTGAAAGCTCCGGCCACTGCAGTACTGTGCAGCCATTGAAATCAGCTAGGAAGGCATCCCACACCCACAAATCTTCACGCATTCTGGACGACACTCGAATACGATGATGTGGCAGCTGCACCCCTGCCATCACCAAAGACAACCGCCACGCAAAGGGGTACCCCATGGGCAGAACCCTGCAAGCAAAATTGAGATGCCCAACTAAAGACTGCAGAACCCTGAGGGTGGTTTTGCCCGATGATCCTACCAACGCGACCAACTCCCTGAGCCGCTCAACTTTCTGCGCCGGCAAATGCACTACCATTCCTTCTGGGTCAATCTCTATCCCTAAAAAGGTAAGGCGCGTGACGGGACCCACAGTTTTGCTAGCTGCTATGGGGATACCAAAGTCACCTGCCAATCCATGAAACGCGTCCAACAGAGTGGCACAGGTCCCAGTCTGACCAGGCCCCACGAACAAAAAATCATCTAGGTAATGCACTATGGTGGAGACACCCGTCTGCCGCTCCAACACCCAATGCAGGAAGGTACTGAAGGCTTCAAAGTAAGCACACGATATCGTACAACCCATGGGCATGCACTTATCGCAGTAAAACTGCGAATCAAACCAAAAGCCCAACAATGGAAAAGCCGAAGGGTGAACCGGTACAATCGGAATGCGGATTCAATGTCTACCTTTGCCAGCAGGGCGCCGGCCCCACACTGCCTCACTAATGCCACAGCTGCATCGAAAGAAGCATAACGCACTGTGCACTGCTCCTGGGGAATGTGATCGTTCACGGAATTCCCAGGCGGGCAGGATAAGTTATGGATTAACCAAAACTTACCCGGCTCCTTTTTGGGAACCACTCCCAATGGAGAAACCATAAACTGAGAAAACAGGGGTTCCTGGAAAGGCCCAGCTACCCGGCCCAATGCACACTCGTCCGCAATCTTCCTACACACCACATCAGCCAATGATCTTACTGAACTAGGGTTCCTAGACCATCCCCCCTTTGCCGAACCGTAACACGGAATACGAAAGCCTTCCGAAAAACCCATCAAAATCAACCTCCACGCCTTACCCTGTCGGGACCCCCTATAACGCCAGCGCCACGGACGCATAGCATTGACCCTTATGGGCGTAGGAGCCAATGCCCCGCTCGCTCCCTCACTTACCCCCCACTGGGGCTCCCGCCACTCCTTTGCAGCTACACTTTGTGGCGGCATGCCCACTCCCGCACAGGGAACAGGTGTGCTTGAATTTACAGTCGGGGAATGGGCATGACGACTTGTTGAAACGCCAGCAGATGTCTCCCCCCACAGCGTCCCCTTTTGGCTGAGTCATAGCGAGATCTGGCGCCCGAAAGGAACGCGAGCCAGCCAGAGCCGTCGGAGCCCCCACCTTGCCCCCACCTCCCCCTGCTCCTCCCACCCTGCTTTTTGCAGAGATTTGCATAAGCCACAGATTAATGTCTTTAGTCCCCCATGATAGATGCCCATTTTCCTCCATCATATTCCTGAATTCCTCGTCGTAGTTTAACCAGGCCCACCCATCATGCGCCTGTGATGCAGCTAAAATTGCGTCCGCATAAGCCAACAGCGCATCGTAATGTTCGGGAAAGTAATGGTCCCATACACTAGCCAAACGCAAGAAAGCCCGAGTCCAGTTGAGGGTGTTACGGGAAGCCTTCCGCACCCTTCCCACTTTTTCGTCCTCCTTACGCTTTTTCCTGCTTTCCCCCGAGTGTTTCCTACCTTCCAGAAGATGAAAAATGTCAATATACCTGCGCCGTTTGATATGATGCCGCAATTTCCTTGGTACACCCTCCCACAGTTCGGCACAATGAACTACTGTGGCACCCACACCCTCACCCTTCTCCCCCACCGCCGCCACCGCCAAGTCTCCCGAAGACTCCGCAGACGATGTCGAGGACGATGACAAACATGAAGCGCACCGACAGCGGCGTCCCCATCTGCACTTTGCCTTTGCCTTTGCCTTTCTTCCTACTGCAAGGCCTGACCCCGGGGTGTGCAACCCCCCTTCAGCACTGTCCCCGCCCCCTGCATACTCACCAGCCTCTGGGTTGGGCGCCGCTAGCGAGCACACAGTCTGAACTCCGGCCACCGTGCTGGTCTGCTCTTCAGCTTGGCTTGTAGGGACTGCTCCGATGGCCCGCCCGGGGTCGGCCATGCCCGTTCATGGCCTTGTGCTCTCGGGGTCCTGTAGGGGAAAAGAAGGCGAGAAGCCAGCAGCAACAGCCCCGGAATCCCTCGACATCGAACTCTCCCCACGTCCCCAGCCCCAAGCTGAAGAGCCGAGGCCGCCGGCCTGCCATCCAGCTAAACCCCTACCTGACATCATCCCTGCCCCTCCAAACCCTGCTCCGGACCAGTCGCTCCAGCCACCCCCCCCCACTGCCCCGCTCCCCCATATGGTCCAACCCCGAAGGACTACCGGCCGGAGGACCCAGGGATTCCAGGATGTGCGAAATGCCCGCCCCCCCAGACCAGGAGTAAAGAATCCCAGAAAGGGGGGGGGGAAGGGAACCCCCATTGGTCCGCATCCCGGGATGTCAGCCCTCGGCCCATCGACCTGCACCGCCGCCGCACCCACCGTTCCGACTGCGAGCACTGGCCCCCTAACCCTCTCACGAGGATCGGTATAGGGCACCTCAGGAGCGCCGCCTGCCTCCTCCCCGACCCCCGCAAGCCGAAGGGGCCCTAGCTCCGCCAACCCCGAACCCTCCCGACGAACCCCGCCAGCGCTGCCCTGAGGGGCCCCACCTGATCTACCCCCTGGGCCCTGCACCCCTCTGCCACCCCCTGCCACATGCCTGCCACACCCCCCTTTAAACCCCCCACTGCAGATGTGCCCCTAGCCGCCACCCCACAGCCCCTGCCACCGAGCGCTCATGCCGCCCTACCCCCTGCCCGCTAGCCCTTGTTCCTGTGGACCCTGCCCCTTTTCCCACTCTTTTGCCCTTTGGGGAACGAGCCATACTTGGAACCATGCGCACGCCACCCCAAGCCCCCCTTTTCCTTCCCTAAGACTCCCCCCTGCAGGCCACACGGCCACACGCCCCCCTGCCACACCCCACCTGATCCGGCAGGAAGCGATGAAAGCCCGGCCGTTTAAGCCTATATATTCTGTTTTTTTTGGTGCCCTATGTATCAAGGAGATGTATATTAAACATACTTTTTTTTTAAAATATAGACATCAGCCGCCAGCCTAAACCCAACTGTACCCAGTCACCCCCCCTCAAAACCCCCTGCTCCCCTCGAATAATGCCCCCCCACACCCTTTTTAACACCCCCCCGGCTCAAGCACCCCTGAACTATATTCTGCCACCACCCCCCTTTGAACTGCCTCTCGTCCCCGCAGGCCAAGGAGCCCCCTGAGAAACACACCTTATGCCCCCAACGGTCCGGCAGGAAGAGGGAGATCGCACGCCGCCGATCTCCCATGCTTCCTTGCCACCCCGCCCCCCACCAGCCGCCGGCCACCAATCGCATCACCCCACGTCACTAACGTGGGAGCGATTCTAGCGACGCCGGCTTCTACCCCCCCTCCACCTCGCGCAACTGCCAGTGAGGGTGAGGGCCCCGGGAACCCGGTTACTATACCAGCCTCGGGACCCAGCCCTGCGGCGCGGTGGGATGATCACACAACTCCGCTATTATTTATGCATCACTGACTTCCAGTCTTTTTTTGTATTCAATTCAAGATTTTGATTTTATCACATAAAGTCTTTATTCTGGCCTAATTTTCTTTCTTCATTCATTATCCCTTAAGTTCCAGATCATCTCCTCTGTTTTATGAATAAGAATACTCTAAGCATGCCTACTGTCTCTTCTGCAAGGCTAGAATCCAGTAGACAGCCTTATTTCTTCTCTAAAGCCTCCACCCTCCGGAATGAACTCCCACCATCCCTCTGCACCAAATCTTCCTTTAAAAAGTTTAAAAAACTATAAAGATGCATTCGTTTAGCATGGTATTCGGAGAACAATGAGGAGCAGCTGAGATGTCTCTTCATCTGTCATCTCTGCTCTTTTCTGTCATTATATGGAGTTCCTTTCAACTATTTTGATTTATTTTAATTGTAAACCACTTTGCAGTTGGAAAGGTGGTATATCAAATCCTAATAAACCATAAACGATATGGTATTTTTATGTATGTTATATGGTATTATTTATGATATTTGTTTTGTTTTTCTGTAATAAAACTGATATTGATTTGCTGTAAGCTTTTCTTTTTTCAAAAGTAATAGATCAGATGACTTCTTTGTTCTTAGCAATCTACCCTGATAGTGTCTGGTCCATTTTGTCAGTCATTCTATCTTTAGTGGGATAGCTGGTTTTTTTGATAGCAGAAAGATATAATTTCCATTTGTGGAGCTTATAAATAGCAGCTTTTTGTAAAAAGAAGCTCTTGTTGGCTCTTTTGAAAGTGATGATATTTTGTAGTTATATGACTGACTGGAATATTTCAGACTGCAGTGTGGTAGGGCATGTAAGAGTGACCCATACATACTAAGGATATTTCCAGTTCTTTGGCCATGTGGCATTTAATTTATTGTTTTTTTTAATATCATTTTTCATATATTTTTCAGCATATGTCATATGTGTGCTCCTTTAAGTTTTGTTAAGTGTTGTTTTGGGAACTGGCATTAATTTATTTCCCATTTTTGTTTCGTAATGTAGGGGCATTGCTCCCTCAGAGATCATTTTTAGTATCTGGGTGTGTTTGTTTTTAGTAAGCTATGTATTTCCTTTCCGCTGTATTCATTTTTTCTGTTTATATTGATTTTTATTTTAGTTCTCATCCATGGTTCTTTTCGAAGTATGTTTTATGCGCCGGTAACGCATGTCAGGGCTATGTTTCTAGCATGGGACAGCAGGCTAATTGCAGGGGGGGGGGGTACTTTTGTTCCCCTTTAGTTACCACGCTTCAACATGATAAAACTGGCCGTGGTAACAACTAATGTTCACCCATTGAGGTGGCATTAGTTGTACCCGCACTACTTGCACCAATGCAGGTAGGGTGGGCTACAAACATCACAGTGCGAATGACCCTGTTCTGCCCTGTCACCACCCTGATGCACCCCAGAAGGATAGCATGGAGTTTCTTATGCAGGGCCCCACACTACTTTTCAGCGCTATGTCAAAACTGCACTCTAACCCCATGCTACCATTTACTAAATATGCCCCTTTGTCTTCCTTTAGGTTAAGCACTATTGTATGTCAGTAATGCTTTTTGTTGCCACTTTTATTGTGTTCTGATCTTTTAGGAAGTTTTCTCGTATGATATTGACCAGTGTTCTTATTTGTTGTTTATTATTATTTACGATCCACCTTGATACAGGCATTTGCAGAAATGTTGTCCAATTTGGCCTACTGTAATATTTGCAGAACTACAGATTGTATGTTGTTTGTTATTTTTATGTTTGTTACATGGTTTATTTCATTTATTTTGTAATAATAAACTATTTTTGAAATTGTGTACGGTAAACCTGATGGTCTGGTGAGATTCTCTACCCACAGCTTTTTCTTTTGCAAAAAAATTAAGTTAACCTGTCCATTGTTTTAGAGTCTGGATGGTTCTGGAAGACTGGGGATGAGCAGAGGTGATTCTTCATAAAAGTGGAGGTAAAGAGGAGGCTGGGAACTACACTACAGGCTGGTGAATCTGACCATGGGGGTAAGTAAATTAATAGAATCACTGCTAAAACAAAAGAGAGAGTGTATGTTTTGGCATCCAGTGGATTACAGAATCCGTGGCAACATGCTTTTACAAATTTGATCAATTTCTTTGACTGGGTAATCAAAGACTTGGATCAGTCCTGGATGTTGTTAGATTTTTTCAAGTGTTTTGACATGATTCCACATAGACGACTTATAAATAAACCAGCCCTCTTGGTATGTGCCCTAAAGTGCCTCATTGGTTTAGGAAATTGTTGCATGGAGACAACAAAGGGTCAGGTAAATGGAATTCACTTTGAGGAAAATGACAGAGGCAAGTGTCACCTTATAGACTAACCAATTTATGAAGGCATGGGCTTTCCAGGACAAGAGTCCACTTTAAGCTGAGGGAATAACCTTGCATAGGCTTGTCCTTAATAAGAGCAACTCATCTGCCCTTAAGAACATAAGAACATAAGATATGCCATACTGGGTCAGACCAAGGTCCATCACACCCAGTATCCTGTTTCCAACAGTGGCCAATCTAGGTCATAAGTACCTAGCAGTTTCCCCTTTGGTTTTCTAAGGGGTTTGTCTACTAAAGGGTGTTAGCTGCTACTGTGGTACTTATCTGCAGATTTATCACACGGCAGTAGCAACTACGTAATGTAGGTAAAAAGTAATATTGCAGGCAATTTTCTGCAATATCTGCCTTTCCCATGTTGAAAGGATAGTTTAGGAGGATCGGGGGTGGGGAGTAGGCATTCTGATTGTTGGCAGCCATCACATGAAACGTTTTTGCATGATGGCTGCCAAATTTGGGCCCCCATCGTGGCTGCAGATAATGCCGCCCCAAGAGGTGGCATTATCTGCTGGCTATCCTCCATCTCAGGCATCACGACAGCTGCCGATTGGTAGCGGCTGTCTGCCCTAGAGTCAAACGGCCCTCCCATGCTCCAGTTGGCCTCCTCCTATCCGACAATATTGTCAGTGCCACAAATATACAAATCTGTGGCATTGACAATATAAAAAAATTGGCCTGTCCCTACAACTACTACTATTAATCATTTATATAATGCTACAAGACGTATGCAGTGCTGTACAAGAACATATAGAAGATGGGCCCTGCTCGTTAGAGCTACAATCTAATCGAGAAGCAAGGGAAAGTAGAGACAAGGAGAACAAGGGAATTAGGATCCAAAAGCAGTCCCCCCCCCCTCCCTTTCAGCACCGATCCTCTCTGGAGAGCTTCTGATCTCCATCGAGATCTGTCTGGGGGGGATCAGTGCACTCCTTGACTAAGATCAAAGCCTGGCTAGCTAGTTCTGTGCTCAAAGGCCCCCCGATCCATTTTAAAAAACTGGCTGGTCAGTCAGGGTCCCATCCCCCTCCCTTCCCCCCCATTAAAATAATTACTCTTGACTAGCCAGTCAGTCTAATGGGGGCCCCCCTAGCTGACCCACCCCATAGTCCATACATTTTGATCCCTGGTGGTCAATGGGGGCAGGAGCGATCTTCCCCGCTCCTGCCCTCATTGTCGGGTCTGCACAAATGGCCGTGATCACGTGGTGCTGGCCACTAGCGTTAGGATCACAGCCATGAGTACCATTGAGGAGGGAAAGAGTGGTCCAAATCTCAGGGGTGGTGGTAGTAAGGCTGAAGGTTCACCTAAGACACCCAATAACCTTGCACTGCCTCTCACAACTGGTCCATGCAGTCTGCTCAGTTATGCCGTTTTTTAGTTCAATTATTTTTATTGAAGAAATATAATAAAACATTAAGTATATAATAAAACATTAAAAATGTTGACATCCACCAAAATAAACTACAAAGAAAGGAGATCCAAGAAGAAGAGGAAAACTATTTAAAATCATAGGTCCGAAAACATACAAGCATCTGCCAACAGTTATCAAAATGAAAAGGACTAAAGTACTCTATGGCATAAAAACCATACTGGATCAGACCAGGGTCCATTAAGCCCAGTATTCTGTTTCCAACAGTGGCCAATCCAGATCACAAGTACCTGGAAGTTCCCAAAAGGCAGACCGATTCCACAATGCTCCTCCTGGGTTAAGCAGTGGATTTCCCGGGTCCTCTTTAATAATGGTTTATGGATCTTTCCTCCAGGAACTAGTCCAAACCTTTTTTAAACCCAGCTACACTAACAGCTTTTACTACATCCTTTGGTAACAAATTCTAAAGTTTGATTACGCATTGAGTGAAAAAATATTTTCTCATTAGTCTTAAATGGGTTACATTGTGGCTTTATTGTGTGTCCTCTAGTCTTTCTCTATTTTGATGGTTTAAACAACCGATCTATGTTAACCCGTTCCACTCTATTCATTAATTTATAGATGTCTATCATTCTCCCCTCAGCCTTCTCTTTTCAAAGTTGAAGAGCCATAACCTTTTAAGCCTTTCCTCTTAGGGGAATCCTTCCATCTCCTTTACTAGTTTGGTGTCTGCTCTCTGTTTTTTTTCTAATTCTGATATTTTCTTTTTAAGATATGGCAACCAGAATTGCACACAATATTCAAGGTGCAGTCACATCACAGAATGATACAGAGGCATTATAATATCCTTTGTTTTAATTTCCATTCCTTTCCTTATGATACCTAGCATTCTATGTTCTTTCTTGGCTGCAGCTGCACACTGGGCGGAGGTTTTCAACATATTATCCACAATGACACCTAAATCCTTTTCCTGGGTGGTGTTTTCTAAGGTGGTACCTTGCATTGTGTAACCAAAGTTTGGGTTGCTCTTTCCTAGGTGCATAACTTTGCACTTGTCCACATTAAATTTCAACTGCCATTTGGATGACCAGTCTTCCAAATTATCACGGTCCTCTTGCAATTTTTCACAATGCTCTTGCGTTTTAACAACTTTGAATAATTTTTTGTCATCTGCAGATTTGATCACCTCATTCGTTATTCCCATTTCCAGGTCATTTATGAATATGTTAAAAAGCAGCGGACCCAGCACAGATCCCTGCGGTACTCCACTATTTGCTTTTCTCCATTGAGAAAATTGGCCATTTAGCCCTACCCTCTGCTTTCTATCTTTTAATCAGTTCCTGATCCACAATAGTACACTGCCTTCAATCCCATGACTTTTTAATTTCACCAAGAGTCCCTCATGAGGGACCTTGTCAAAGGCTTTCTGAAAATCCAGATACACTATATCAACCTGCTCACCTTTGTCTACCTGTTTATTCACACCTTCAAAAAATATAATAGATTAATAAGACAAGACCTTCCTTGGCTAAATCCATGTT
Organism: Ichthyophis bannanicus; assembly: GCA_033557465.1. Classification (NCBI taxonomy): domain Eukaryota; kingdom Metazoa; phylum Chordata; class Amphibia; order Gymnophiona; family Ichthyophiidae; genus Ichthyophis; species Ichthyophis bannanicus. The sequence continues at coordinate 144,530,509 of CM066041.1, forward strand.
GTTTTTCTCCCACTAAATCATGATTATATACATGATCTGTAATTTTATTCTTTATAATGGTTTCTATCATTTTGCCCGGTACTGACGTCAGACTCACCGGTCTGTAGTTTACCGGATCACCCCTGGAGCCCTTTTTTAATATTGGCGCTACACTGGGCATTCTCCACTCTTCAGCTACTGCAGACTCTATTTGACTCTATTCATTTTACATTTACATGGGTAGTTTAACACAAAAATACCACCTTAAGCTAATACCTATGATTTTAATTAAAGAAATTGTGACGACAAACTTGAATCTCAAACATCTGGAAACCCCCTTATAAGATGACTTAAAAATTTCCTATCACGAGGGAGAAAACATTTTTTGCCCAATATTCAAAAAGGCATTAACATGGTATACAGCCCAGCAAACCATGCAAATGACTTAAATCAGGATATTCAATTGCACTTACATGGCTAATGCCGTTGAATATTTATTTTATTTATTTTTTATTTAACAGGTTTTATATACTGCTTTATCCTACAATCAAAGTGGTTTACATGGAACATTTTGAATGCAATACAGTCAGTAATAATTTTAGGCAGATGGGGGGAGGCATGCAGGGGAAGATCCAGGCGAGGTAATTATATTGGTGAGTATTTACAATATTTACAGTGAATTTACAGTTGGGGGAGGGGGTTTGGGGTGGGAGGGAGTAGGTAGGGGAACTATTTACATCTGAGAGGATATACTTTGTGCAGACAGGGATAGTCAGATGGGGGGAGGTTTCTAGAATGTATGCCCTGTTAGGTAGGGGAGGATGAAGGGTGGGGGAGTACTAGGTAATGTTGCCGAAGTATTCTTTGAAAAGCAGGGTCTTTAATTCTTTCTGGAAGTCTTTGATGTCTTTTGATGCTCTTATGTCGTCCGGTAGGGAATGCCATAGAGCGGGTGCTGCTAGGGTGAGTGCCCTCCCGGAGGTAGCTTTTGTGGTTTTAAGGTAGGTGTTAGGTGTCTGTATGGTTTCCATTCTGCAGCGTCTCCTTGCTCGCTCACTTTTGTTGACTTTGATTAGATTCTTTAGGATAGTAGCTGACAGATCATGTTTGATCTTGAAGAGTTTTAGTATTGTTTTGTAGTGGATGCGAAAAACAATTGGAAGCCACCATAGCTGGTTCAGTAGCAGGGTTACATGTTGTTGCTTGGTTGAACCGATGATGATGCTTGCGGCGGTGTTTTGTGCCAACTGAAGGGACTAAACCAAATCTAAAAGTTAATTAGATAATGTGAAGGAAATAAAAGATGTTTGCACACCATGGAACTAAAAGAGAGCGAGAACCACTGCACAGTTTATAACACAAATTAAATAACTCATTTTTATATTGTTGTTATAAACTGTGCTATGGTTGTTGCTTTTTCTTTTTGAACATATATTTGCATTCGCAGAAACACCCCCCTTCAACAATAGGAACAGAGCAGAACTAGGAAATCCACCCACAAAACTCAATATCTAATTTTAAAAAAATTCTGATTCTGGTCATCTCACTAGCAAATATTCTCCATTACCAGGCATATTGTGAACGAATACAAAACCGTACAAAAGTCACAGATGATCTACAAGGCCAAATCAACCATATCATACCAGCATAAACTTCCAAAACTCAAACAAGGAGCCTACCCAGATAAAAGCAGCACTTTAAATACTGTAGTGGACCCTAGAACATCCATACACTGATTGAAAAGCTAAACAGGTCAAATTACTAAAGTACAGGTCCCTTTGTACAAACTCCATGTTAACAGAACTCCTGACCTCAGTCACACACTCAGAATACAGACCCTCGCCAAGTACAAAATAAGTGAGGATAACCTAAAGTGAAAATAAAAATATGTAGACAAAAATTAAACTGAAAGCCCAAGAAGACAGACTCTGCATGCAATGCAATACCAGAAAAATAAAAGACACTCATTTACCTGTACTGTGTAAAATATAAAAATAATGCAAAGTCCAATCACTCATTTGAAAATAAAATTATTTTTTCTATCTTTGTTGTCTGACCATTTTATACTCTGATCATGCTGGTCCTGATCTGAAGCTTCTGCTTTCTTCTGTCTTCTCTTAGCTCTCTTTCTACAGTCTCAACTCCATCGACCATTTTTTGTCTCTCCTTTTGTTTTCTTCACTTCTTGCTATCTTGGATATTAATTTTTTTCTTTCTACCTTTCTTCTATTTATTTCTCTCGCTCTCTGACCACCCAGATTTCACTATTCCTTACTATCCAGTTCTCAATCTCCCTCTTTTTTATGCTATCTACCTACCGCTTTTCAAACTTCACCCCCAGTCCTTCCATTCCCCAACTCTTCTTCTCCTCTGTGTTGTCCAGCATTTGTCTTCCTGTCTCCCACCCCCATAGTCCAGAATGTCTCCCTGCTTCCCCCATCCAACATTTGTCTCCCTGCTTCCTTCCTCCAGCATGTCTTCCTGCCCTCTCCCCTGTTGTCCAGCATTTGTCCCCCTGTCCCCCCCAGTGTTGTCCAGCATTTGTCCTCTTGTCTCCCCCCATCCCCCATTGCCCAGCATTTATCTTCCTGCCCTGCTTCCCTGTTGTCTAGCACTTGTCCCCCTGTCTCCCCCTTTGGTCCTGCATTTGTCCCCTGTCTCTCCCCCTTGTCCAGCATTTACCCCCCTGTCTCTCCCCTTTGTCCAGCACTTGCCCCCATCTCTCCCTTTGTCTAGCACTTGTCCCCCTGTCTCCCCCTTTGTCCAGTATGTCCCCTTGTCTCCCCCTTTGTCCAGCATTTGCCCCCCTGTTTCTCCCCTTTGTCTCTCCTTGTACGCCTCCTGTCCCCACTCCCTCCACCTACACCTCATCCAGCGACAGCAGCACTCCGGTTGTTTTTATTTTTAATTTTGCTACTTTTGGCCTGCCTCTGCCTTCTTGCCACTTTTGTTTTCCTCAAGAATGCTTGCAGTGAGGAAAAAAAAGCATCAGGAAGGCAGAGGCAGCAAAATCTAAAATAAAAATAGCTGGAGTTCTGCTGCGGCTGCCACATGAATCAGCCAGATCACTTGCAGGGTTCCTGCAAGTGATCAGGCTGATTTGTCCGGCAATGGTACTCTGGCTCTGTTTTAATTTTAGATTTTGCAGCCTCTGGCCTGCCTCTGCCTTAATGTGTGGGAAATCAGAGGCAAGCCAGAGGCTGCAAAATCTAAAATTAAAACAGAGCCAGAGTGCCGGCGGCATCAGAGTGCTGCCCCCATCAGAGTGCCGCCTGAGGCCGTCACCTCAGGTGGCCTAATGGAAGAACCGCCCCTGGACAAACTGATGTGTATAACTGGCAGATATTTCAAATAAACAGCTTCTTATGCAATCAGTGTTGCTGCTGACCAGCGACTGGACAAGCATTTTTTAATATTGGGCCCTAATGGTTCAAGGAGTGAGAGATGAGGCAGCTCTCCATGCCCAGGCCCTATGAATGATGCCACTATTTAGGTGCTTGGATCCTGACACCATGTTTAGTCGGAACACTTCTGAGTCATGAAACAACTTTCAACACAGCCGTTGCTGTCATGCTTAGTTTTTATAGAGAGTGACATACATCATGGGGCTGAACAAAGATTAAGTTTACTGACATGCACCTTAGATGGATGGAGGTTGCACTGATTGAGACAGGATGCCACTCTGCTATCAAAGCAAAGGGATTACAGCTGCCAGCAAGCTACATCCAGGAGCGTGAATTTCATTACAATTCATTTTCTAAATGCATATTTCAAATCATTCACCAGGAAAGAAAAGCACATTTCAGAGCCTTGCTTGTTGTATGTTAACTTTTCTGCCATCTCTTAGAACTGTGAATTGTGACTACATTAAAGATGTGCTTTAATTTTCAAACTTCTTGAACGTATCAGCAATATAGGTTATGTTTCATGTATTTGCATCCAAAACATAAATCCCCATAATGAAATCTGATCATATCATTGTGTCATTTCATTTCCTCTCCCAACTGCTTTTTTTTAAAAAGTATTAGGGGGTCTGAGGGGCCTCTTGCCAATCATATCTCCCTTCCTCATGTTTATTAACACGAAGCACATTTTGCTCAAAATTGCCCTGTATGACACTAAAGGGATCAATTTAGAAGCCCTATTCATGTTTTGGATGTCTGAAAACAGGCATAGAGACATCTCCAAAGCCATTTTAAAAGCTGACTCTGGTGATGTCCAAGTCTGAATGGGGGCATGGTGGAAGTGTGGCTGGAGCCTTCCCAATAACCTGGACATTGCCACTTGATTTCAGAAACATCATGGATGTCCAGCGTCACATCTAAGTTTAGACCTGCTCCAGGCATGAACAGGCATATGAAAGGTACTTGTTTTGGCTGAAAAACATCCCGAGGTGTAGAGAAGAAGGTGCTCCATCGTTCCCACTACTCAGCACAATCTCTCTTCTGTGTTTGATTTGGTAGATCGCCGCTCTCTTCTCACTCGCCTAACAACCTTGGAATATGTGGCACTGTCTTAAGTTGGTTTCTGTTCTATCTAACTGCTCTCTCTCTCTCTGTTTTCTCCAATTCTTCCTCCTCTCTTCTAAACTGTGGTGACCCACAAGGTTCTGCCTTGTCTCCCCTCCTTTTTAGCATCTTTCTGGCTCCTCTCTCCCTCATTATTTAGCAGACTGGTATTTCAGCGTATTATTATGCTGATGACATCATTCTCCTCCATTGTACAGATTCGTGTCTTCCTGCCCCTGTCCCTCTGAATTCATGTCTGGTTCTTGGTTGTGCACTAATTATTTACATCTCAATCCATGTAAGTCTACTGCCACATGATTTACCTTTTGTGCACCTACTCCTTCTCTGGCTCCAGTAATCTCTGACATTTCTATCCCTGTTGTTTCCTCTTTTTGGTACTTGAGTGTCACCTTGGACTCCTCCCTCTCTTTATCAGAACATATTTCTTACCCATCGCGCATTCTTTTCCCTAAGTCAAATTCATGCAGTCCATCCTTTCCTTTCCACTTCCTCTCTAACAGTTCTTCCTCTTGCCCTGGTAACCTCAAGACTTGATTACTGTAATGTTGTCCTGGCCGGTGTTCCCCAATATCAATTACAGAAGCGTCAACTGTTACAGAATACAGCTGCCCATCTCCTCACACATTCCTCCAGATTTGACCACATCACCCCACTGTTAATCCATCTCCTCTGGCTTCCTGTTCCTTTCAGAATACAGTATAAGATTCTCATCTTTGTCCACTTAGCTATTCATATGGGCATTCCCCAATATCTCACCAACCTGCCTTCATACTTTTCATCCCTTGCTATGTCCTCTTCACAACCATCATCTGGTTTTTCCTTCCGTCTTTCTTACCCACCTGGAGTGCACTTGGGCATCTGCTTTCTTCTGTCTGGGTCCTGCCTTATGGAATTCCATTTCTGTCACTCTCCACTCTGAACCATCATTCTCTAGTTTCAAAGCCGCCTTGAAAACCAATCTTTTTCAGTTGGCCTTCAGTCTTCCCAACCCCTCGCCTCCTTAGGTTGCCTGCTGCCTCCCCTCTTCTACTATTACTGTCACCCCCCACCCCAACTGTTAGTCGACTTCCCTGCTTTCTGAGTGACCCCTTTTTTCTTCCTTTTTCTTGCTGTCCTGTCAATTACTGGCGTTCCTTTTCCTTTTTCTATTTTGCAGTCCCTGAAATTTTTGTAAACCGCTCTGATGCTGCTGCTTGAGTGGTCAATCAAGCTTTATAATAAAGATAAAGAATGTCAACAATAGCAGCAATGGGATTTGGATCCTGTTCTTAGCCCACTACTCTAACTATTAAACTATCCTAGATGCCCAGGTTCTAGAATACAGTTCTGAGGTTGTTTATGTAGATGCCCCTGCAGATGTCCATATCGGGGATGTCCACGTTTGTGAAATCTTGTCTGCACCTGGATGTACCTCCAGTTTTTTCAGACATTCTGGCTTGGACATTCCAGATTGCTCTTGGATGTCCCTTCTAAAAAGTCCCCTCTAAAAGCCCCCTAACAATCATTTAATAACTCCTTGCAAATAAGGTGATAAAAAAAAGCTTTTTCCCCCTCTTTACCTCTCTCTGGAACCAGAGCCAGCCCAAGGACATCTGACACGCTAGGCGAATCTTCAGTTGTGCGCCCTTCCATAGTCCAGCATCTCCCCTTCTCTACCCGCCTCAATATTTCTCTTTACCTGGCTTATACCCCTCATGTTCTGCATCTCCTTCTCCCTTTTTTCCTCTTCAGGTGTCTCACATATTTCCTTCCCTTCCCTGAACCCCCCTCCCCCGTAGTCTAGCATTTTTCTTTCCCTATCCTCACCCCCTTCACCATGTACAGAGTTTCCCCATCCCCCTATTGCTGCTACACCCTATCCTGGTTCTTCTCTTGAGTCACTCTGTTTAAGGATGTGCTCCAGGCCAGCCTCACACAGCCCCCTCTGAGAAAAAGTTTGCATTGGAAGGGGTGGGAGGAAGCCAGCCTAGAGAGCAATCTAGAGTACTGAGGTTTGCTTCAGCAGAGACTTTACTTAGAACCTGTGGCTCAGGAGAAGAACTGGGGAAAGGTGGCAGCAGTAATAGGGGGACAAGGCAATCCTGCACATAGCAAGGGGGGAGGAAATTAGTAAGGGGTCAAGACAGTGATCCAAATGCTGCTCCCTGACCTTTTCTGCTGTAGGCAGATTTCTAGTCTGCTTAGTGGTAGGACTGGTCCTGCCTGGAGCAGGACTTTAGAGACACAGAACCCTACAACCAAAGGACTGTAGTAACTAATATGCACCTTGTAGAGAAAAAAACAGTAACAGATAAAATCATTAAGTAAGTAAAACTGGCCTCAGAAGACATTCATTCAAAAGTAGCTATAGTAAGATTTTGAAAATGTTATAGAAGTATTGTTTTACAGTAATGGAAAAGTCTGTCAGAAAGATTAAACTCCCACAGATCCTTTGCATTTCTCAAACAATCAAAAAAGATTTAACAATAATATATAAGACTAAGGGTTCCACAAAGCAACTCTGTGTGGGAAATTCTCTGGATATCCATAAAAGCCTTCCCACACTTTTCCGGGAATCTCTGGGAGTTCTATCTGTTTCAGCATTGTAGAATTATCCTGGAGTCGTCAGAAAGCACCTATACAGGTAAACAAGTTTATTTTTAGAGAGAAGAACAGATATTTTCATGTGCTGAATTTTGTGCATTGAATTCTCTTTAAATAAGTTACCCTCTGCCCAGTGTGCAGCCACGTCCAAGAAAACAACTAGACTGCTAGGAATCATAAGGAAAGGAAAAGAAAAGAAAACCAAGGATATATTAATGATCCTCTATCACTCCATGGTGCAACTGTACCTTGAATATTGTGTGCAATTCTGGTCACCATATTTTATAAAGGATATAGCAGCATTGGAAAAGAATTGCAACCAAAATGGTAAAGGGGGTGGAAGGATATCCCAATGAGGAAAGGCTTAAAATGTTAGGGCTCTTCAACTTAGAAAAGAGATGGCTGAAGGGGGATACGATAGAGGTCTATAAATTAATGAACGGAGTGGAACGGGTAAATGTTGATCGGTTGTTTACTCCTTCAAAAAGTAGAAAGACTAGGGGACATGCAATGAAACTACAATTTGGCTTCATTGCTTGTCCCCTAGTCTGGAATTCATTAACAGAGGATGTAGTAAAAGCTGTTAGTGTAGCTGGGTTCAAAAAGGTTTGATGAGTTCCTGGAGGAAAATCCATAAGCCATTATTAAAGAGGACTGGGGGAATCCATTGCTTACCCCTGGGACAAGTACCATGGAATATGTATACCTTTGGGAACCTGACAGGTACTTGAGACCTGGGATGGCCACTGTTGGAAACCGGATACTGGGCTTGATGGACTCTTGATCTGACTCAGTATGGCATATCTTATGTTCTTATGATCACAAATCTAAGCAGGTCTGACCCATTACCCTCCTCAATACTGCGAAGTGCTGGCAGAAGCTATTAGATATGGTTCAACAAGATTTTTCTAAATCATGTAGAACAACCCCTGCATTTAGCTAAGCTCTTCCAGACCGGGGGTGGAGGGGAACACTCCATATGTGTGTGTTAAGTCTTACCTCTGTCTCTTCAAACATTCATTTTATTTGCATGTGTAAGTTTTCAATGGCAGGATAGTTGTATTCAGAACTTAGGCATAGAGCTCAGATGCTTTTATTTAAAGCAGTGAATCATATCTGGAGGCTGAAGTGCTGTTCCAGTAAATACTTTCCGATGCAATATTAAGTGAAAAGAATGGTGCAAGATAAGTAATAACAGTCAGGTTTAGTTACAACTGTCTAGTATATGGAAAACTAAACTCTTCAGTGATTTGTGCCTGTGATCCCTTGAATTTATTTTGTTGCTGAAACTCAATATTCCTCCTCCATTGCCTCAGGCACAAACTTAGAGGGCTATATCTAAAGCACAGTAGCTGGAAGCATGGGGCCCGATATTTGAAAGGCATTTACATGATTTATAGCCCAGTAAACCATGTAAATGCCTTAAATGGGGATATTCAACGGCACCTACACAGTTAGTGCCATTGAATATCCCCATTTATGTCCCCTATGTGCTGGGGCGGAGCGAAAGCGGGTAGTGGTGATATTAGACCACTACCCAGTTAGCGATCCGCGGCTAAAACTAACCTAGCTTTTGCCTCGCCTAGTTTTAGCTGCAGATGCTAACCAGATAGCGGTCCAATATTGCCGCTACCCAGTTAGGCTTTGTGGCGGTTTTCACTGGGTGCTAGAAGTGAGAGGGCAGGGCTTTGCGCTGTAGCGGCACATAGCCCGCTTACTTGAATATTCGGCCTGTGGAGTCTAGCGCGAACAGCATGCATCCCAGTTCCGTGGTAGCTGGGAGCAAGCAGCAACAAGGCAGCTGTGCTAAAAACATCATGAGTGTAACACTCAAAAAAGAAGGGTTAGGGTGGAGTTGAGATGGAGTGTGGATGGGAACAGCTGCACACAGCTAGTGCGGCTGAGCTAGTGGAGCTGCAGACCTTGAAAGATGCCGCTAGCACGAGCATCAGTAATGTCAGCCTTCAGCCAGGCAGCAGCCAGGAGCCAGACAGCCAGACAGGACTATACTCACTGGGAGAGAATACAATCAATGGTAGCCTGTGTGCGGATCTGCATATGCATTGGCAAGATGTGAGAGGGCAGCTGCTGTGATGAGCTGGGAAAGGGTTGGGAGATAGGATATGTGGTCCATGAATCAACCAAAGTGGGCCACTTAGTCAGAGTTGGATATGGCTGAACACATTTGGGAGTGAGACATGCAAATGAAGAGCAGCAACTGCTGGCAAAAATGTTTGTTGAGCACAGAAATTTTCAGTCCGATTACCACCTCACTCATGGGCAGCCACAGCTATACTGGTGCCACGGGCTCTGTTTCTGGGGGCACATAGACACTCATCCTGACCTTTGGAGGCATGTCTGTGGCCTACTTATTGAGAGCACTGGTTAACATTTAAGTTACTGAAGAAGAACTGGTTTCATTGGAGCTCTTTAGTCAGTGTGTCCCACCCATAAAGCATGTTGCAGAGAGGATGAAGTGTTCCACTTACTTGGGGACTATGTTAAGACTTCAAAGGTTTTGGTGCCGTACTCCATGATGGTATGTGTTTGCACTGTGGTATGCCCTCAGAGTCCTCAGCACATTAGGAGCATGAATAGCTATTGTGGAGTTTATGGGGTGTGTAGCCCATATGCCTTTCCTAGGGGCTACAGATGGAAAACCTCTGCCCCTATAGGTGGGACTGGTGGATGTTCATTGAAGCCAAGATTGTCAAGTAGCCTGGGTGACTCAGGGTGAAAGGGTAACATGCTCCAGAGCCCATATGCAGGGCATTGCTGTGAATATGCATTAACCAGTATGGGGCCCCCTACGTATGCAGATGCAACATTTGCGCCCTAACACCTACAGGTGTAGCCACAACTCATTTTCTATCTATGAGCTTGCAGCTTCTTTGATTTGCATGCACTACCCCTTTGTTCTTGGGTCCATATCTTTGAACTGTCCAGCAGGGTGCACATATTCCCTAATCAACCTTCTCTTTCCTTCATTGGTGGTAGTTGTACCAGGGTCAGCACTACAATTAGACAAACTAGGTGGTCCCATTGCCACTGCTGTTGCACCTCTCGGGACATGCAGCAGTGGAAATGACTGCAAACAGCCTTGTGGCACTTACCTCTCCTCTTCCTCTTGTCTGCTCCTTCTCTCTTTCCTTTTCTCTCTTCTATCCTGGGTGCTTGTTGCTTTCCTATCATGAATTGTAGTTCCTTTCTGTTTTCTGGTCAAATTTGGCCTCTGTGAGTTTTTTATATATATTGTAAACCACCCTGCTGGTCTCCGAAGGTGCGGTATATTAAAAACCTTAATAAAGATAAAGATACCTTGAAACTTTGGCACTGCAAGGCTGTTTGCTTCCACCCCTTCCGACTGCCCAATGTTGACTTTCTGTTTGCGCATTCCCAGCTGTAGAAAGGGACTTGAAGGCAGGATGGAGTCTCAGTGAATCTGAGAACAGCTCTGAATATACTGACAGTTTCACAGAGGGTGTTTATGAATAAGTGAGAGACTCAAGGTTACATCTTGCAAGCCAGGAAGCTTCTATTTGCAGGAAGCTTGTCCTTATTGTGCATGAGCAATGTGTTTGTGCTTGGCTTGACCTGAAACATATAGTATTTAGCTTGACCTGTAGCATGTAGATTAAGTCAAAAGCATGTCACAGAGTGGTAAGATGAAATTGTACAATGAGGCATTTTTTTTCCTAATAAAAGAAGTGCTGCAGCCAAGCTAAGAGAGGAAGTTACAGGAGACTGCTCAGGTTTACAGGCCTGTGAATTCCTCCTTAAAACTTTCTTCTGGGACCAAAGGTAGGAGACCAAGGACTGAGGAAGGATCCCTGTGTTTGTTGCCCCTAGCTAGAAATTTGTTACATTTTGACTGCATGGTCAAAATATGCATTAGCACCACGCTAAACCACATGCTACTGGCTACCAGCTACCATGCTTTAGTAAACATGCCCTGAGAGCATCTGCACGTTCGCTTTTGCAAAGTGCTTCATATATATGCATAAATGTTCGAGTTCCCTCCATTGATTTTTCCCACATGTATATTTCTGAAATGGCTCTTCCTGCAGTATGTGGTTGTGTATTTTAGAAATGGCTCCAGGTTTAGCAAAGCAGTTCCTAAAATACCATCAAAATTGAGCACTTCCTGACATTGACATCTCAATTCTGATCTTCACACCCTATTTAAATGTATGATCTTGCTGCTCAGAGCTGATGGGCTGCAGCCACAGTCTACTCAGTCAGGCTGTGCCATGCCCCCCCCAGGTACACATATTCAGTGTCATATACACACCCATGCAGAGGGGCCAGGGGATAAGACAGCTCCTATGCTGCTACACTGTCATCTAGCCATGAAGTGCATCACCTAATTTTCATACCCCTTCCCCACCTATACTCGTCTGGTTCCAACTCTGCCTCTGAGACAAGTACTGACTGCAGCACAGAGCACAGGCCCTATCTACTGACATCTCCACGGCACACAACACCAGCAGCCCTCTGAAATCTATCCAATGAATATGCAGATGTGAACACTGACCTGCAGGCACAGGAGCAGCCCAATAGTCATGCGGGGCCTCGTGCAGCGACTCACTGCAGGGCCTCATTTGCATAAATTTTACATAACCATTGGACCTCATTTACATAAATTTAATTTATTTTAAAATTGATATGCTGTCCATCTTAAAACCTAGCTGGCTTTCAAACATACATACCCAATTTATTAAAACAATAGAATAAACATAACAAAAATCATGCATCAAAATTAACTTTCACACAGCCACAAAAGAATAAGGGCTCAATATTCAAAGGGCATTTACATGGTTAACAGCCAGTTAACCATGTAAATGCCAGCCAACTGGATATTCGATGGCACTTACATGGGTAGTGCCATCGAATATCCCCAACTAAGTCCCCTAAGTATCCCAATGCTAGCTGACTAGCATCGGGGCATGCTTGGGGCATTCCAGGGTGAAGCGGAGTCAGGGACCGGCATTATCCGCATAGCACCGATATTGGAAACTGCACGGTTAGTGCTCAGCGCCTATAATATCGATGCTGCATGGTTAGTGTTCGGCGCCTATAATATCGATGCTGCACGGTTAGCCTCGGCGCCTATAATATCGATGCTGCACGGTTAGCCTCGGCGCCTATAATATCGATGCTGCACGGTTAGTGCTCGGCGCCTATAATATCGATGCTGCACGGTTAGTGCTCGGCGCCTATAATATCGATGCTGCACGGTTAGCCTCGGCGCCTATAATATCGATGCTGCACGGTTAGTGCTCGGTGCCTATAATATCGATGCTGCACGGTTAGCCTCGGCGGCTATAATATCGATGCTGCACGGTTAGTGCTCGGCGCCTATAATATCGATGCTGCACGGTTAGTGCTTGGCGCCTATAATATCGATGCTGCATGGTTAGCCTCGGCAGCTACCAGGCAATGCAGCCAGACCCGGATATTCACTTCCGTCAGCGCGGAAGTGAATATCTGAGGTTAAGGGTTTGGCGGGCAGGACTAAATGGCTATGGTGCTTAGCCCTGCCCAGATGAATATCGGGTCCTAAACCATTATAAATATCTGTATACCAAATTTATTTGGTTCGTGCTATGACCAGCTTATTGATCAGGGAAGATATAAAATGAGAAAAACGAGTCCTGGTAGCCATGAATTCAAGATCATAGTGCCCACGCTGGATTGGATTGTGACAGAGCTGGAAAAGCCCAGAAATCAACAGCAGTGAAGCAATCAGGTTGCTAAGCAAAATTAAACAGAGATGCTCTCTTAAAATGTGAGATTTCCTTGAATCTGAAGTGACAACATATTTTACAATTTCAGACTGGCCCAGCATCAAGAATGCAAAAGTACAAATCTCAAAGACAATCCATATTGCACTACTAAACACCAACACTCTACAGTTGATTATACAGCAAGAACACATAGAGCAAATCTACCATTGCATAACTTCCAAACTCCCACAATGAGGGCCTACCCAGAAGAAGGTGCTAGCACAGTATCTACTCTTTGTATCCCTGGCCTTCCTTTCCCTATCCTCGAGTCAGCATATCCCCTCTACCACCCTACTCTCCCTCCTGTGTCTACCCCCAAGCATCCATGTCCCCTTTTTCCCTGCCCCCCATCTTCAATTCAGCACTATTTCCTCCCCTCCCCCCAAGCCCAGCACATCTCTTGTGAATCTTCCCTTAAATACCATCCTCTCCTCCCGGCCCAGTATCTTTCTCCAATCCCTCCCCCCTCTGCTGCTGCTTTCTTAGATTGGTCCCCTGTGGCAGTGGCAAATTTAAAAAATACAACACAGACGCGGGGATAGGGTTACCAACTTTTTCACCGAGAACAACCCGACACCTGTGGCTCGCCATGCTCCACCCCTAGTCCCACCCCTGCCCCGCCCCCAGCCCCACCCACAAAAATTACCGAGGATACGTGTAGGCTAACTTCCTTGGTCAGATAATAATTAAACTGGGAACCCCAAAATCCAAACATGAAATGTACAACACTGGAGAAATAAAACTATAAAGTCATTTCCTCTTGCACTAAAGAAAAACGCAAAGATGTTAGCAATACACACTTCCCAGACCAGACATATTCCAGTTAATAAATTCAAAATAAAAAGTATTTTTCTACCTTCTGTTTGGGCATTTTATTTTTCAGTTGCAATTGCTCCAGTCACTTTCTTCTGGTTTCTTTGTGTCTTCTGCGAGCTATCCATTTGTCCTTCCTTCTCTTTTCCATTCTCTCTCTATTTCTGCTTTAACATACTGATTGTTTCCCTTTTGCTCTTTCCCCCAATTCTTTCCTTATTCCTTTATCATCCATTTAAATTTCACCCTTCCATTCTCAAGCCCCTCTTACTCTCCCAATACCCATCCATCATAGACTTTTCTTCCACACAAAATATTTTTCCCCTCTCCATTCTCATTCCCCATCCATTCTAGTCCTCCCCCAAAATCAGTTCCCTTATAGTTCTAGACCCACCCAGCATCCACTCCCTTCTAGTCCCATTCTCCTATGCCCCACATCAGCCCATTTCCAGTCCTATTCCAGCTCTTCATCAGCCCATTTCCAGTGCTAGCCCTCACATCACAGACCATTTCCAGTCCTAACCCCCTCCCAATCACAGCCCATTTCCAGTCCAAGTCCCCCATCACAGCCTATTTCCAGTCCTAGGACCCCCACCATCACATCCCATTTGAAGTCCGATTCCCCCCGCACCATCACAGTCCATTTGCAGTCCTAGCCCCCCTAATCACAGCCTATTTCCAGTCCAAGTTCCCCCTCCCTCCACCATAGCCCATTTCCAGTCCAAGTCCCCCCCCCATAGCCCTTTTCCAGTCCAGGTCCCCCTCCCCATCACAACCCATTTCCAGTCCATTCCCCCCCATATACCTTTTACAGTCCAGGTCCTCCTCCCCATCACAGCCCATTTCTTTCCAGTCCAATGCTCCCCCCCCCATAGCCCTTTTCCGGTCCAGGTCCCCCCCCCTTCACAACACATTTCCAGTCCATTCCCCCCCATAGCCCTTTTACAGTCCAGGTCCCCCTCCCCATCACAGCCCATTTCTTTCCAGTCCAATGCTCCCCACCCCATAGCAATTTTCCGGTCCTGTTCCCCCCCCTTCACAACCCATTTCCAGTCCATGTCCCCCCCCCCACATAGCCCTTTTCCAGTCCAGGTCCCCCCCCTATCACAACCCATTTCCAGTCCATGTCCCCCCCCCCCCACATAGCCCTTTTACAGTCCAGGTCCCCCCCCATCACAGCCCATTTCTTTCCAGTCCAAGTACCCCCCCACCCCTAGCCCTTTTCCAGTCCAGGTCCCCTCCCCCCATCACCGCCCATGCAGTCCTTGGCCTCCCCCCCCCCCGCACCGTGGCTGTCTGAGGCTTTAGAGGGAGCTGGGGAAGCCCGCGCGAGGCCCCGGCTCCCTCTGTACAGCCGCCAGCGTGAAGAGCCTTTTCCTTCACGCTGGCGGCTGTTTCTGTGAAGCCGCGAATGCTGGGAAAGGTTAAAGGGCATTGCCTTTAACCTTTCCCAGCAATCGTGGCTTTACAGAAACAGCCGCCAGCGTGAAGGAAAAGGCTCTTCACGCTGGCGGCTGTACAGAGGGAGCTGGGGCCTCGCACGGGCTTCCCCGGCTCCCTCTGAAGCCCTCCGGTGTGTGGGCCGCCCCGGGGAAGATTTTTTTTTTTGGATGGGTTGGGAGAAAAGCCGTTTTTTTGCTCTGGCCGCTCCCGATCTTGCGGCCAGAGCAAAAAAACGGCTTTTCAAGGGCCGGTTTTACCTCTGCGCTGGCAGCCGGCCTGGCCATGGAAAAACCGGCCAGGCCGGCTGAAAACTGGCCAGTTGGCAACCCTACGCGGGGACTGTCAGCATCGCTGTGAACTCTGCCGGTCCCGCCCCTTTGACTTCAACTTCCTGTTGTTGAGGTGGTGGGAACAGCAGAGCTCACAGTGGTGCTGACAATAAGAAAGTCCCTGCGTCTGCGTTGTGCTTTTTTCCTTTGCTGCTGCCGCAGGGGACCAATCCTAGAAAAGTTCATGAAGAGAAAGAGAAGCAGTGAAGCTGCCTGCCCAGTTGAAGGAGGTCTGATTGGGGCCTCTTATATGGGGCGCCTATGGCAACGGCTGGAAGGAGCAAGGACAGCCCTGATTTTTTTCCAAATTTGTGGGTGGCCAGACATAGGGCCTGTAACAGTGCATGGCCATGTGCAGGCAACATGCCTAGGGCTGGCCCTGTGCAATTCCTGGTGTTGAGGTTGTTGGGCTGGTGTGTTCTCCCACCATGTCAGCTGTACCATGCAGCACCCACAAAACTATGGCCTAGGCATGCGCCTTGGTATTCAGCTTCCATCCTCTATTGGCTCTCTATTATTTCAATGTGTTGGTCCAGCTCCCTTTCTTCATATTTATTAATACTTTTAGCATGTGAAAGCATAGTGTATGCAGCTAGCACTTGGTCAGAGACAGGCATTAGCTGCTCCTGCACTAGCTGCATCATTTCACATCTAGTGCGCAAGTAGCTTGCCTGTCCCGGTGTGTGCTGTGTCTCCACCCTGCCTGCCTTCACCCCACCTATTCGTGCAAGGCTCTGGTAGCATGGGATTTGCCATGCATGCTCCTTACTGCTGCGTGGCCCCACCGCATGCAAAACCCTGCGCTACTGGTTAGCGTATTTTAGTAAACATGTCCCTATGTTTGGAATTTTTTTTTAATGACACCAGTGGCACCCAATACATTCGTGATAGTAACATAGTAACATAGTAAATGATGGCAGATAAAGACCAGTATGGTCCATCTAGTCTGCCCAGTTTATTTTGCTTTTATCCTGTTGTTGTAAAGGAAGTGTTCAATATACCCTCAGTCTTCAACATTTAAAGCAGCAATAGTTGTAATCTTTTCTATGGCATTGTTAATGAATACAGTATGATTCACAATAATAGTACAACAATTTCTTTCATTTAAAAAATTACAGACATCTCCCTGCTGGGCTAATATCATGTCCAGAGGTCTACGATTTTGCAAGGTCATCATAGTGTTTTGATCTATAGTTTCTTTCAATTTCATGATAACCTCAGTAAGTATATTTGTTTGGATATGTAGCAAACATTGCAAACGACGTACAGACATACCTAATTCAGCAGAAACTGCACTCCTGGCAAATGGTAGCCAGGCAGTTCTACTTAATGCATGTAATCTAGTTTTGGTGAGAGAATAGGTAGAATTAATGTATTCATAGGCTTTAACAATCGCCTGTTTCTCCATTAGGTAAGATCAATTTCTGTATTTCTTTTAGTTCCCGCTTTTTCCTAGTGCTGAGTTTTGTACGGGTCAAGGGGATTATAGCAGAAAATATATTAACCTGAACAATTGCACAAGGTAAATGTTTTAGTCCTATTTTCTGATATAAGTAGCCACTACAGCACCAATAATGTCCTACTACTGCCTCATACATAGTGTTATTATTCCACTTGGGGAGGAAGTGATGACCAGGTGTTTCAAATGAAGGTTTATTATTAGGGGCATAACAAGAAACAAATGGAGTACCTTTACTACTAGGGGTGCGCCAAAAATTACCATTGTGAAATATAAATCCAATGGACATGGTCCAATCAGCATTAGCTGTGATTGTTGAGTTAAGTGTGTATGCAATTCCTGTTTTTGTGGGCACCATTAACACCTTTTGAAATGTTCCACTTACCATTAATAGGATCATACAAGTAAGTACAAAATAATAAACTCTGATGAAGTAATCCTACGCAATAAGTAAATTGCAGATTAGGGGGTACACTAACGGGTATTGCATTAGAATCATTCATGGTCATATTGGTCCAGGTCATATTGCAGTTGGTACGTTCCTGACAGTTGTGAGAGCCTGGGTCAAAACAAGGGATATTCCCTACCAATTCATATAATGTAAGAGGCACAACCACTACAGGGGCCTGGCTAAAAGATTTAGGCCAAGGGATACATATTATACAATCTGATAAATTCAACAGTTTAACTCCTTCCAGAGCCGTTTCTTTCCACAAATTCCCAGAGATTATAGCGCGTTTAACAGAAGAGGTACAATCATGTATCACCAAGGGCTCATGTAAAAACCATAATATAAAAATCACAATCAAAAAGACTTAATAACAGTGTAACTTTCACAGTGAGTGTAGGTATCAGTGGATTGAGTCTGTTCAACATCTTCTGTACAATTAAACTGGCGAACAAAAGGGGGCAGGCACTATATCTCTACAGTGTATCCACGTCGAATTTCCACAGTTACTGTGTGTGTGGTCCTGTGTACAGAGGTCGATCCCACCTTTCTCTCACAGGTACTTTTCTGTAAACAAGATCACACAGCTCAAAAGTGGACGGTAAGAGTTCTGTGGGTGGTTTTCTTGTTGCAAGCGTCTGCTGGATCAGTGTAATGCAAGCATGCAAACCACATCAGAAGTCTTCTGCAGGAATCCAAAGAAATTCTTTACTTACTCAGCGCTCTTCCGAGTTTCACTTCTTCGCACCATCGACTAGCGGTCAGGGTAATATATCACGAGGCGGATCACCAAATATTGGGGTTTTCCTATGCAGGTCACCAAATATTGGGGTTTTCCTATGCTTCAGTACTGTATACCATCCCAATATCAGACTTCGCTCACTCCTTACAATAACTTGTGTTTCTTCCTGCCACATGTTTTTGTTCTCTGATTGCATTTGTAGATAGTTGAGGATCTTTTTTTTCAGTGGTTCTCAACCCAGTCCTCTGGACCCCCAGGCCAGTCAGGTTTTCAGGACATCCACAATGAATATGCATGAGATAGATCTGCATGCACTGCTTCCATTGTATGCAGATCTAGCTCATGCATATTCATTGTGGATATCCTGAAAACCTGACTGGCCTGGGGGTCACAGAGGACTGGGCTGAGAAACACTACTTAGATAAAAAGCTTCATTAAAGAAAAGCAGACACTAAAGGGTTTACTAAACCGGGCAAATGGTTAAGGTGTGCTATTTGTAACTAGGTCCCATGGCTTAGTTAACATACCCCTAAGGTAAAAAAGTGTCAGGAGCAATTGACTACTCATTTTCTACAATATGTGGAGAATGGAAGCATCCCAAGTGATCACAACTTTTTCATTCTCCAACATTCCGTCAGGTTCTAATGTGTTTACCCTGCTCCTGCCCTTCAAATTTCTTAACACTCATGTCCGAACCGCTTGGTCAGCACATGGGAGCATGGCGAGTGCAGCTAGTGCCTGATCAGAGGCTGGTGTTAGCTGCAGCCACACATGGTTGTATAGTTAGCCTGGAAATACCACACCTGCCCAGACTCTGCCCTCTCTCCACCCTGTCTACGCTTTGACCCCACCTATTCACGCTACATTGCTAGCATTGGATTTTTAGTGCTCTTGCCTTTGGGTCACATGCTTCTTACTCCTGCATAGTTCAAACCCATAAGAACATAAGAAATGCCATACTGGGTCCAAACAAGGTCCATTAAGCCCAGTATCCTGTTTCCAACAGTGGCCAATCAAGGTCACACATTCCTGGCAGTTTCCCGAAAAGGCAGACAGGTCCCACAACGTTCGTCCCGGTGTAAACAGTGGATTTCCCGGGTCCTCTTTAATAATGGTTTATGGACCTTTCCTCCAGGAGCTTGTCCAAACCTTTTTTAAACCCAGCTACACTAACAACTTTTACTACATCCTCCAGTAATGAATTTCAGAATTTGATTATGCTTTGAGTAGAAAAATATTTTCTATTATTAGTCTTAAATGGGCTACTTTTTAGCTTCATTGTGTGTCCTCTAGCATTTCTACTTTTTGATGGCATAAACAACCAATCTATGTTAACCCATTCCACGCCATTCATTAATTTATAGACCTCAATCATATCCCCCCTCAGCCATCTCTTTTCCAACTTGAAATGCTCTAACCTTTTTAGCTCTCTTCATAGGGGTATCCTTCCATCCCTTTTACCATTTTTGTCGCTCTTCTCTGTACCTTTTCTAATTCTGCTATATCTTTTTTAAGATATGACGATCAGAATTGCACACAATATTCAAGATGAAGTCGCACCATGGAACAATACAGAGACATTATGCTATCCTTGGTTTTATTCTCCATTCCTTTCCTTATGATTCCTAGCATTCTATTTGTTTTCTTGGCCGCTGCTGCGCACTGGATGAAGGGTTTCAACGCATTATCCATGATGACGCCTAAATCTTTTTCCTGGGTAGTGGTTTCTAAGGTGGTACCTTGCATTGTGTAACCATAGTTTGGGTTGTTCTTTCCTAGGTGTGTGACTTTGCATTTGTCCACAATGAATTTCATCTACCATTTGGACCTCCAGTATTCCCATTTATCAATGTCCTCTTGCAATTTTTCACAATCCTCTTGAGTTTTATCAACTTTTAATAATTTTTGTGCCATCTGAAAATTTGATCACCTTACTTATTATCCTTATTTCCAGGTCATTTATGAATATCTTAAAGTAGTGGGCCCAGCACAGATCCCTGGGGTACTCTATTATTCTGCTTTCTATCTTTTAACCAGTTCCTGATCCACAATTTTACACAGCTTCCTATCCCATGACTATTAAATTTCCACAAGAGTCTCTCATGAAGGACCTTGTCAAAGGTTTTCTGAAAATCCAGATACACTATATCAACTGGTTCATCTTTGTCTACCTGTTTATTCACACCTTCAAAAATGTAACAAATTAGTAAGACAAGACTTTCCTTGGCTAAATCCATGTTGGCTTTTTCCCATTACTTCATGATTACCTACATGTTCAGTAATTTTAGACTTTATAATAGTTTCTACCATTTTGCCTGGTATTATCATCAGGCTCACCAGTCTATAGTTTCCTGGATCACCCCTGGAACCTTTTTTAAAAATTGGTATTACACGGACATTCTCCAATCTTCCGGTATGACAGATGATTTTAATGATAGTTCACAGATTACTAATAATAGGTCTGCAATCTCATATTTTAATTCATTCAGCACCCTTGGATGTGTACCATCTGGTCCAGGTGATTTACTACTCTTCAGTTTATCAAATAGTTGTGATCTATCTTCCAGGTTTATCAATATTTCTTTCAGTTCTTCCAATACATCACCATTGTATATCATTTCAGTAATGGGTTACTTCTCTACATCTTCTTCAGTATAGACTGAAGCAAAGAATTCATTCAGTCTCTCTGATATGGCTTTGTCCTCACTTATCACCCCTTTATCATCCAGTGGTCTAACTGACTCCCTCGCAGGTTTTTTCCTTCAAATGTACTTGAAAAAGGTTTTATTATCCGTTTTTGCTTTCACAGCAAGCTTCTTTTCAAATTCTCTCTTTTCATGCCCTACCAGTGCTTTGCATCTAACTTGCCAATGCTTATGTTGTTTCCTGTGTTTGTCATTTGGCTCCTTTTTTCATTTCATTTACAACAACAGCTTCTCTGACCTTGCCTTTAAACCATACTGGCAGTTTTTGGCTTTCCTTCCACTTTTCTTAAAGTGTTGAATACATCTGGTCTGGGCTTCCATGGCAGTACTTTTAAACAACGCCCATACTTGATGTCTTTAACTTTTGCAGTTTTTTCTTAACTATTTTATTCATTTATCATAGTCTGCCTTTTGAAAGTTAAAGGGTAGCAATGTGGATTTCCTTGCCATCCTTCTTCCATTTATTAAATCAAATGCGATCATGCTATGATCACTATTTCCAAGTGATCCCAAAACCCTTATCTCTTGTACCAGATTTTGTGTTCCACTAAGGTCTAGGTCCAAAATAGTTTCCCCTTGTGTCAATTCATGACCCAGCTGCTCCAAGAAGCAGTCATTTAGTTCATTTAGAAACTTTATCTCTCTAGCATGTCCTGCTGTAACACTGACCTAGTCGATACCAGGGTAATTGAAATTACCCATTATTACTGTGCTATATCTTTCGTTACCTTCTCTGATTTCTTTCAGCATTTCATCATCCATTTGTTCATTCTGGCCAGGTGGTCAGTAGTATACCCCCACTGCCACCGCCATCCCCTTTTTACATGGAATTTCTATTCATAGAGATTCTACAGTTTATTTTGTTTCCTGCAAAATTTTAGTCCTGTGTGACTCAATGCCCTCTAACATAGAATGCAACCCCTCAACCAATTTGATGTACCCTATAGTTTGTACCCAGGTATCATTGTGTCACATTGGTTGTCTTCCTTCCACCAGGTCTCTGAAATGCCAATCATAGCTAACCTCTCATTTAGTGCTATATATTCTAGCTCTCACATCTTATTTTTTAGACTACTATCATTTGCATACAGACATTTTAGAGGTTATATTTTATTCATATTAATCTGCTTATTAGTTGATAGAGATAATTTGGAATCTTTCAGCTGTGTACTTAAGGGCATCTGGATTACTTTTATCTTTATTGGGACCTCTCTGTTGGGATGCCCTAGCTTCCCTCCTTTGCTAGTATCCTTCAAGGATACTCCTTCCATGTGGTCTTGGGCAACTACTGGCTTTCACCTATTATGTAGCTTAAAAGCTGCTCTATCTCCTTTTTAAAGGTTATTGCCATCAGCTTGGTTCCATCCCGTTTAAGGTAGAGCCCATCCCTTTGAAAAAGCCCTTCTCTTCCCCAGAATGTTGCCCAGTTCCTAACGAATCCAAAACCCTCTGCTTTGCACCATTGTCTCATCCAAGCATTGAGACTCTGGAGCTCTGCCTGCCTTTTTGGTCCTGTGCATGGAACAGGAAGCATTTCAGAGAATGCCACCCTGGAAGTTCTGGATTTCAACTTTCTATCTAAAAGCCTAAAGTTGGGCTCCAGAACCTCCCTCCCACACTTTCTTTTGTCATTGGTGCCAACATGTACCAAGACAGCAGACTCCTCCCTGGCACTATCTAAAACATTATCTAGGTGGTGCGTGAGGCCCGCTATCTTTGCACCAGGCTGGCATGTTACCAGGCAATCCTCACATCCACTAGCCATCCCGCTATCTATATGCATAAGGGGTCATTCCGAGCCACGTTTAGAGGGGATGGACATCTGGGTCGGACGTCTAGCCCCGCTAAATGCTGGGACCGTATCCCCTGTCCAAAGTTTCCCACACCTACATAAAAGATGTATGGAGAGCTCTGGACAGGGGTGGGAGAGGGCTGGCCGAGGGAGGAGCGATGGCGGGTAGTGGGCGGGGATGTTACCTCAGACATACATGGACGATCCTGAGGTTGGCCCTGTACATCTGCAGTCACCAACATGGATGGGGGACTTATTGAACTTTGGAGGTGGAATACGTCCCCCTGGATGTTGGGTAATGGCAGCAAAGGACCAGGTCAGTGGGATGAGGGGGTGCAGGAACTTCCCCACAGCCCGACCCTGCCTTTGGAAGGCTGCATCAGGAGTTGGGCTGTGGGGAATGAACTTTGTGGCAGCGGCCAGGGATCGTGGCTCCTTAATGGAGCCATGATGCCATGGCAACAGGACATCATGGCACCATGGCTCCATGCAGGAGCTGGGGCAGGGCTGTGCGGGGAAATGCTGGGATGTCTGGCAGCACATAATTGAGGGATGGCCTGCCTGTCCAGGCATAGATCTGCCATCTAGACCCATTTCTGATCCCGTGGGAATGTCTAGCACCCGCAGACTCAGAATCGGGGAGTAGCCCGGCTCGTCCAGATCCTGGACGCTGGGCAGGCAGGACATTCCCCCTTCGGAATCGGCCCATAATAATCAAATCGCCAACTATAATGGCTGTCCTAACCCTCCCTCATTGGCACTAGTTCTTGAGAAACCTCCTCACTGCGAGAGGGTTTTACATCTCCTGGTGGACAATCTTAGCTACAGGATCACTTCTTGCCACACCAGGGTGATGATATCCTCTCATGTGACCTCTCTCCTCCATGGCAACTGAGAGGCTGTCAGACTGAAGGTGGGACTTCAGTACTACATCCCTGTAGGCCTCGTCTATATACCTCTCTGTCTTCCTTATGTCCTCAAAGTCTGCTATTCTAGCTTCCAGAGATCAGACTCGTTCCCTGAGAGCAAAGAGCTCCTTGCATCTAGTGCACCCGTAAGACCCCTCACCAACTAGGAGAAAATCATACATGTGACACTCTATGCAAAAGACTGGATAGCCCCCACCTCACTGCTGGACTGCTGTCTGCATCTTAGCTTTAAGGTTCTGTTTAGCTATTTAGGTTATTTTGATAAAGTTGCTATGGATACTTCTACTGATAGAACTATACCAATGAAGTTTAAGGGACTTTGTTCACTTCAAGAATAATGAATTTCAGGCCTTAATTCATCTATTCCTGGTGAGGATAACCAGCTGAAGCTGGCAGTACATTTAACTACCTTTCCCACTTTAATAGGTTTAAGAGCCTATAAAGCTAAGAGTATGCCTGCAATGGATGGGAGTCAGGGTGGGTTGATGGGAATTAATACTTAGTAAAGGCCTGCTTGCTACACAGATCCCAGATCTGTGCTTCTACGGTTGACTTTAACAGTTATTTAAAACAAATTCCCAGATCTCTTGGCTCCTAACAAGATGGTCTCTTTGTGAAGGTCTCTTTGTAAAGGTCTCTAGAAGCAATTTATTTATTTTTAACTCAAAGAATATTTATCCTGTTCTTGCTATGCTATGCTATGCTCTACTCTGATTTCATTTAAATTAAAAGTTCTCTTCTGACTAGGACCTGACTGATTTTTACATTTAAACTAAAAGTTATCTGCTGGGTTTTACATTTAAACTAAAAGCTTAAGCTAACATCTCTCTGCTGGGTTTTAAATTTAAATTAAAAGCTGAGTTTTAAGTTTAAACTAAAAGCTCTCTGCTGATACTAGGCTCTGACTGAGTTAACCAATACACTGGATTCTAAAATACACAGATGTATCAGCTTAACTAAAAGAATTCCTTTTCCCCAAGATTTAGAGAGTTTCCTAGAAGTAAATACTTACAAGTGTAGTTTTCTTTCCAGCAGTAGCAGTCCCTTTTGGCAGTCTTTCAAGACTGAGTATTACAGAGTTTTGGTTGACCTATTTATGTCTGTGCCTCTAAGGTAATCTGTTAATTTCCTGGGTGATTCACACAGCCCTTGGTTTGATAGAGGGGACTTTTCAAATCGCCACTTTGATCTGTCACTTGGTTTTAACCCCTATTTAAAACAAATTCTCTGATCTCTTGCCTCCTATCTGGAATGCCTCTTTATAAAAGTCTCTAGAATCAATTTCTTTCTTTCAACACAAAGAATATTTACACCTATTCCTCCTTCTATGCTAAGCTATACTCTGATTTGTTTTAAATTAAAAGCTCTCTGCTGATACAAGGCCCTGACTGAGTTTTAAATTTAAACTATAAGCTTAAACCTAAAGCTCTCTACTGGGTTTTAAATGTAAACTAAAAGCTCTCTGATGAGTTTTAATTTTAAACTAAAAGTTCTCTGCTGATACTAGACCCTGAATGAGTTAACAAATACACTGGATTCTAAAATATACAGATTTATCAGCTTTAACACAAAGAATTCTCTTTTCCCCAAGATTTAGAGAGTTTCCCAGAGGTAGTACAGATTTCTTTCCAGCAGTAGCAGTCCCATTTGGTAGTCCTTCAAGACCCTTGTAAAACCCGCGTTAAACCCCACGCTACCGGCTAGCGCAAACATGCCCCTAAATTTGTACCTGAGGCAATAGAGGGTTAAGTGGCTCGCCCAAGGCCACAAGGAGCATATGTGTGTTTTGAATGTTGATTTCACTGCTGCTCTAACCTCTAGTTTACTCTTCCACTTAGACAGAGCAAGGATGATGATATGGATTCTTCCTAAATTACTCCTCGCTGGATCTTGATGTTAAAAATGTGCCTTTTATTTATTCAAGTGAACTTGATGCACTCAGTCAATGTGGGGGTTCACGCTATATATTTCAAGGCATATTTTAATTCAAGATTGTGGGATGCTATAATATGCTTTCTTATAATCCATTCTATGCTGAGGTTTCTATTTTTCTCATAGCTGTTCGTAATAGCTTTAATCAGCATCAACTGGTCCCTTGTGCCACGTGTTCCTCTTTTATTGCCCTTCTGTTCAACTGACATAATATTATTAGAAGCTCTGTGATCATATTTTCTATCTGCATTTATTGTAGGTAAAGAAGTTGGAACATTTTGGTCATATTAGTTGAGTCTTCTTTTGAAAAGAGAAGTGGTCTTCCTGTTAGTAATCGTTATGGAATTAATTCTGGCTGTCTGAACAAATTAATTTTGGATGAATGCCAAATCTTTGAGACGCAAGTTGGGCACTCTATAGGTGCCAGAACTCTTCCAGTTTGGAGCATGTCTCAATCTAGTTTCTAAGGGGAAGGAATTTTCAGCAATGACAGTTAGTGCTGTTGCCGCTGAATTTAAACCTGGATATTCAATGCCAAGGCCAGTCTGTCCACTGACATTGAATATCTGTGTTGGCTGCAGAACCCAGAAGCTAACCGCCAGTGGCGATATTGAACCGCTGCCCAGTTAGCTTCTGAGGCTAAAGTAAGGCCAGCATTTAGCTGTGTGTCACTAACCAGGCAGCAGCTCAATATTGCCGCTGCCTGGTTAGTGATGGGTGTCGTGCCATAATGCCCCCAACATGCCCCCATGCTAACAAGTTAGCACTAGGGTGTATAGAGGCGGCACCTGTGCATATTCAGTGGCGCTAACCTTTAAGTTAGTCAATGTGAGCTTGATTCTGCCATGGACGTCCCAGCCCTCTGTGCGCCTAGTTGGAACCGGATGCACAGATGGGATTCTGATCCCGTGGGGTATGTCTAGCCCCACGGGATCAGAATCGTGTCCAGCCCTGTATGTGCAGGGCAGGACCCCGATTCAGGTCGGCCTGCACATACAGGCCTTGCCCAGATAGCTCAGTCAGGCCTTTGAATGGAGCCGCAGCACCATGGTTTCCGGTTGCCATGGCACTGTGGCTCCATTCAAAAGCCACGATCCCTAGCCGCCGGACTGCAAACTGCATTACTCGCAGCTCAACCCCCAATCTAGCCTCCCAAGGCCAAGGTCGGGCTGCGACGAATCTCCTCTGCCCCCTCCTGACACTTTCCAGCCCTGGATCTGCCTTCCTCCACCGACTCGGAACTTATTACACCTCTGAGGTGTAATAAGTTCCCCGTGCAAGTCGCCGGCCCTGGACATACAGGGTCGACATTGAAATCGACCCTGGACGTCTGGGGCCGAGGACTACCCACTGCCCGCCCTAACGCCACCCCCGATCCACCCCTTTCCCGCCTCCATCTATCTTCCCCGTACAAGAAGCAGGCAAGTTCATCGGGGTGTCCATCCCTGCTATTCATGCCTCGGAATGACTCCATGTGCGTTTAAATAGTCTAACATACTGTATGTTAAAAAAAATTTCTCCTATCAGCTGTTCCAGGTCTTCTCGGTTTTAACTTTTAGGTGGTGGTGTTAATAATCTTCCTTAATTTCTTGGAAAAATCTGAGGTGTGCAGATAAAAAGATTAATTTGTTTAGTTTCCTTTATTGTTTATGAGGCTTTTCATTTTTTGTTTTTCAGTTTTGTTCAATTTGGGGGCAATGCCATCAATAGCACTAATTACTGTGCAGTAACGTGCACTATCAATGTAATCATGTGCCCTATTGCTCAACAGCACACCCTATTGATAAGACAGAAAATAACATGGCATTTTAGGTGGTCAATATTCAGTTGCAGTGGCCAGCATTTTTTTAAAAATTTTTATTTATACAATTTTTCAAACAACAAACAAGAAAAAGATCTTGTACAGAAAAAGCCTGATTAGAAACTTATACGAAGCAATACTCCCAGCTACAAAAGAAACAAAACAAATACTCAGGCCCCCAAGTCCACAATACATACATTTGGCAAGACACGTCACAATATACAGGAAAAATTCTTACAAAGTAAATAAAAAGAAATAACGGACATTGGAGAGAGGTACTTACTACATTACCGAATGTAACCCACCTAGTTCAGGAGGGCTACTTAGGGGGGTACTGGAGAAGAAGCCTGCTCCTTGTGGTCTTGGGCAAGCCACTTAACCCTCCATAGCCCATGTTCCCTGTAAAATAGTTCTCTGTGTGCTGTGCTTTCCTGTCTAATCAATGTGTTTATACCTCAAAAATTTCCTGTCATGATTTGACAATTTCCAATCTGTAATCAAAAAAACCCGCTGCTGATCGCTGGAAGTAGCGGTATACAAATGTATACATAATAATAATAATAATAATAAATAAGCAGTTTAGAGAAAATAAAGGAGGCCAATTGGGATGGGTCAAAAAATATATAACTATGTCCAGCTAACTTCACCAGGCATTTACAAGGAAAATGTAAATAGAATAGTCCACCCAACTCAACCACCCCAGAACGAAACAATAAAAATAGCCTCCTCCTCTTTTGGCTAACCCTAGATACATCAGGGAAAATTCTAATGTAAGAGTCCAAGAACACTTTACAGGGAGACCTAAAGAATAATTTCAAAAGCCAATCCCTATCTGCCTCTAAAGCAAAAGTAACCAACAAGGTAGCGGTTATCCCTGGATCTGAGGGAGACCGCTCGAGAAAAGTGGACAGGTCCAGACTATCCGAAGACACCAAAGACTTTTCCAAGTTAGCCACAGCTCCAATTTTTGCAGAAGGTAAATAGAAAGCTTTTGAAATAGGTGGTACAGATTCAGCCGAAAACTTAAGTATAGTAATCAGAAACTTCTTGAATAACTTCAAGGCCAACACAGAAGGGACCATGGGAAAGTTCAGTACTCGCAGGTTACGACTCCTTGCTGAATTTTCCAGAAATTCCAATTTCCTATGTAAAACCACAGAATCCTTTACAAAGGTTTGGGCAGCCACTTGCACCTGCTCCAAGTGCCCCTCCAATAAGGCCACTTTAGCATTAAGATTAGTTTGACCCGATTCATAAATCATCAACTGCTGCCCAAATGCCTGGAGCTGCTGCAAAATAGTCTGACGTTGAGAAGAAATATTGACATCCATAGAAGAAAAGGCTTCCCACAAACTTTCCATAGTAATGGACTCAGGTCTCATCAAAGTGCAGTCTTGTCCACTCTCACTGACTTGAACCAGATTATCCAACGCCGTAGGGGGCAACTCCAATGAGGTATGCAGAGATGAAAATGCCCCACTCACTTCCAACCCACCACACTGGAGCATATAGCCAGAGAGCCCTGCTGCCGGTTCACTCCTCCGGGGCTAGGCAACTGCAGCTGTTTCACTGAGGGCAAGCAGGCCGCATCTCTCATGCTCACTCCCATGACTCCATGCAGGATCCCACCATCCAGCTGCTCTGGCGGGAGACGGTACTCCGGGCTAAAAGAAACCTCTGACCATGATCTCTGACCTCCTCCAGAGCTGCTTCACCCCTCGCCGCAGAGTGCACGAAAAGGTCCATGGGCCCACAAACCGCCGCCTTCTCAGCTCCCAGAGTCTCCCCCGACAGAACTTAGCCTTGCGTTTCCTGCCTGTATGCAGCATAAGGCAGGGAGCACAGAAAACAGAGGAAACGGCACCAGTTGGGAGACTCGACGGAGTGAGGTCAGTGGGCATCTGTTACCAGCGCCATCTTGCCACTGTGCTCTTCTGGAAACGTTTCTAGTGGCCAGCATTTTTAAAGTGCCTTACTATTACCATCAAAACTAAACCCAATATTCAGTGTCCGAGCATCTGGCGTTGAATATTTAGCTTCACTGCTGAGAGGAATTACTATCCGATCAGCGGCGATATTCAGCCACTAACTGAGGAGCAAACCACATAAGGTTAGGACAGCCATTTATCTGTCTTAACTTTGTGGTTTAGCTGTCAGGTTAGTGGCTGAATATTGCCGCTGATCAGATAACTGCTGGGACCCCTCTAGCTCCACCCACACACCACCTCGAAAATAACCGGATGTTTTCAGGGTGGTCTTTGGGGATAGTCAGCTGCACTACCCGGTTAGTGTCGCTGTATATTGGGATTGCTGGGGTTTATGCGGTTTGCAGGTCCTGTAAATTGAATAAATCCTTTTTGAGTATTGACTCCTAGGGCTTTTTTTCTGTTTCAGGTTAAAAGTGACATGAAATGACATGAGAAAGGTCATTTTCGCTTCCCATGTCACTTCACATGAAAGCATATCCCAAGTAGAAATGCCTTCAGTTCAGTCTAAATAAGTTTCTCACACCAGCCACCAGACTACCAGCCAATCAGACTTTCAGAATATTATTTGCAATAAATATTTATGAGATAGAGTTGCATACCAATTTATCTCATGCATATTCATGGTGGATAGCCTGAAAACCCAGCTGGCTTGGGGTCCTCCAGCACAGGTTTGGGAACAGCTGATCTAAATAATTTATTTTGGTGTCTCGAGAACTTCTGTGCTTCTGCTGTTACTTTCAATTTGTTATTGGAGGGAAGGAATATAAGGATTTCTTATGTTAGTGCAGCATGTTTCAGCTTGAGGATCTGAATCCTCCTCATTATTTTAGCGTTCTCAATCTATTGAGATACTCATCTATCAGTGTGACATCTCTGCATGCGATAAGTTTATTGTTTTCTTCTATACATTTAGTCGCAAGGAGGAGTTGTTATCTTTCTCATTTTCTTCTGGCATTTTGTCCTCATTTGTTAGACTCTTTTTGCTGCACAATATTTTATCTTCTATATCACTATGATACCAATACATGGTCTCTGTATACAGGTTATAGCCTTATTAATCTTACTTAGCATACGTTTTTCTTGTTTGTGTCAATTTCAACGTAGGTAGTTTTTCCCTTTCCTGAAACCCAGCATACGCATTCATCTCCACATACTATAGGCTGGAAGCTCATGGCCTGATATTAAAAAAAAAGCTCGGCTCGTAATTTAAGCTCCTGAATTAGGCTCCTATATTTGTGCCCAGGTTCCAGACAAATTTAGGAGCTTACATTTTCAGCTGACACTCATCTTAATTAAAGATCTTCAATTTTATGCTTATAAATTTAGTTTGCCCATTAATTTGCCAAGTTTTATGAGCCTAGTGATAAAAATCAGTATTAAATATTAGCTGGGCAAACATGCCCCCCTTCTTCCCAGCCCTTTGCATAGGGTGTGAGTGTGCAGACAGGACAAACGGACACGTATCTGAGGCAACGCACTTGGGCTGATGGTGTTCCAGGGCTGCTGGGTAGGGCAGGGCGCTAAAATACAGGCAGTCCCTGCTTCCGAGAGTATATCATAATGCTTGGGAAGGGTATGTTTGGAAAATTAAATGGTCATAGGAGGAAAGAAGGGAGGAAAGGCAAGAGCAGTACTGGCATAAGTGTGCAGAAGGAGACATATCTTTCCCAGTGTATGCTTATGGGCTCCTCAAGTCTCCCAGTGAAGCTAAAGAGATTTGTCTTAGAAAGGGAGTAGGAAGAGCTGTAGCATCTAGTGCAACAGTAACCCGTTTTCTGCTCATGCAATCCCTCTTCTCAAATCACTTCACTGGCTCCCTATCAGTTTCCGCATCCAGTTTAAACTTCTCCTACTGACCTACAAGTGCCTTCATTCTGCAACTCCTCACTACCTTTCCTCTCTTATCTCACTCTACACCCCTCCTCGGGAGCACCGCTTCTCTGGCAGATCCCTTTTATAAGTGCCCTGCTCTGCCACTGCCAGCTTCAGACTTAGTTCTTTCCATCTTGCTGCTACTTATGCCTGGAACAAACTACCTGGATCTGTGTGTCAGGCCCCTTCTCTAGACCTATTCAAATCCATGCTAAAAACCCACCTCTTTGAGGCTGCTTTTGGATCTTGATGCTCCTCACTCTCTTCTCCACTACTTACGTATATCTTACCATATCCTAGTCCCCATTTTCACTATGGGCCCAATTCTGCAAGGCAGATACAGGGCTGAACATCTCGGCGATACATCCAGCCCCGCTAGCTGTCTGCACCGTATGCCGCCTCCTGGCCCCCCTGCATGCACAGAGCTGCTCTGCATGCTGTGGGGGAAGGAGACAGCATGGGGAAAGAGCTTGGGTGGGACCAGCCCCAGGACGTAGAGGGCCAATTCAGGTCATGGCCCTGTACGTCCAGGGACCACCGGGGTGATGGTCAGCTTATTCCACCTCGGCGGTGAAATAAGCACGCCGCCCCTCCAGATCGTTCAGCCATCCCCCCAGCAGCAACAGCAGCAAGCCAGGCAAGACTCCGCCACCCAATCTGGGCCCTGGCTGCCCCCGCCAGGGTAGGGTGTCGGGGAAACTGGGGTCTCCACAGCAGCAGGCTGGATGTGCTGCAGGGAGGATGCCCCTGCAGTGAGGCAGGGGCATGCCGGGCCGTCTCTCAGTGCCCGATCCTGCACCCGTGGGAACATCTTGCTCTCATGGTGCAGAATCAGGTGCTGACGGGCCATCCAGATGGCTCGGGTTCGTTGTGTTTTGTCTTGATTAGATTGTAAGCTCTGCTGAGCAGGGGCTGTGTCTTACATCTATATGTACAGCACTGAATACACCTTGTCGCACTATACAAATGATTAATAGTAGTAGTAGTAGAAAGAGCAAGTGTCTGGTGTCATCTCCATAGAGGTACAAAGTGAGATTGACATGCTACAGGGTGGGGGAAGACAAGAACAGCAGCAGCTGAAGGCAACTCAGCAGAGCATCAGGGACACCTTATTCCCTGCTGATGATGGTCTTGGCCGATACAGAATCTGAGGGATTCACATGCGTGGGATTTACTTCAGAATCATTAGATATTGAAAGTGTACTGGTGAGGAGGTAGAAAGTGATTTTGGCAGTGTAAAGGCCAATAGTACCACAGTGGTAGAGGGAACAATGGAGAGTCGGAAGGATGTTGGTGGTCTTTCATCCTCTCCTGCATCCCCAGTCATAGGTCCAACAGCATCATCAAGAGTAGCAGTCTCCCCCCTCCCCCCAAGGAAGGTATGGAAGCATTCCTCCCCTCCCCTCCCCCCCCCACCCCTCACAGGTATGGAAGCGTTCTAAAGTGCTTGATGACCCATAGATTTAGAATGCAGCAACTATAGGAAGCATACTTGTAGATAGCTGATAGGTCATCTTATGAATGGTAGCATACAACATCATTTGAAAAAACAGCACTTTTCCAGTTCAGTAAAAAGGAGGGCACTGATCCTAGGCTGGGGACTCTATCCAGGAGAGGAAATACCAGTGGTGAGAAAAGTACAGGAAAAATGAAATCCTTTTCCCAAGCAGAGCCTCTAGTCTCTTCCACCAGTCAAATTTATTTAACAGTTTTTTTTATACCGCCTTATCATTAATTCAAAGCAGTTGGCATGGCAATAGGCCCAAGGTGCATCAAAACAAGCCGCCATGGAAGAGATGGGGTGGTGTTTGGCAGCAATGACATGGGACAGGAGTCAAGTAGCATCAGGGGTGGTGTCATGATCCACTGGGGAAATAATAGCCCTGGCTGACCATCCCATGGACATAGTTGAGAACATGAGGTTAAGAGGTGCCCTACTGTGTCAAGGTGAGAGTTGATTTTGGAATCCTTATCTAATATGTGGGCCTAATCCTATATAAAAGACTCTACTATGTAAATGTTCTATTTATGAGGGGTGGGTCTGACAGAACTATCAGTGGCACTATGAGCTTGCAGGCTTTGTTCTAATTTTGTGTTTTATTACCACTGCCGCAGGAACCCTTGTGGGGGAAGGGAGATGGCAGAGATCCATAGAAACATGACGGCAGGAAAAGATCACATGGCCTATCTAGTCTGCCGTTCCATATCAACTACAAAGTCCTCTTTTTATCTTTAGAGATCCTCTGTGTTTGTCCCATGCTTTTTTGAATTCAGATACTGTCCTCGTGTCCA
This sequence comes from Ichthyophis bannanicus, assembly GCA_033557465.1. NCBI lineage: Eukaryota > Metazoa > Chordata > Amphibia > Gymnophiona > Ichthyophiidae > Ichthyophis > Ichthyophis bannanicus. The sequence continues at coordinate 144,563,931 of CM066041.1, forward strand.
TCACCTCCACTGGGAGACTATTTCACATATCTACCACTCTTGTCATAAAGAAATATTTCCACAGATTACTCCTGAGTCTATCCCTTTTCACTCTCATGCTATGACCCCTAGTAACAGAGCTTGCCTTCAATTGAAAGAGACCCTCCTGTGCATTTATGCCATGGAGGTATTTAAATGTCTCTACCATACCGCCCCTATCCCACCTTTCCTCTAAAGTATACATATTAAGATCTTTAAGTCTGTCCTCATATGCTTCATAATGAAGACCATTAACCATTTTAGTAGCCACCCTCTGCACTAACTCCAACTTGCTTATAACCTTTTGAAGCTGCGGTTTCCAAAATTGCACACAATACTCCAAATGAGTTCGCACCAGAGACTTATACAGAGGCATTATCACCTCCTTTTTTCTGCTGGCCATTTCTTTCCCTATACACCCAAGCATCTTTTTGGCTTTTGTAGTCGCCTTTTCTATCCGTTTAACTACTTTAAGATCATCAGATACAATTATGCCCAGGTCCCGCTTTTCTTTTGTGGACAGAAGTACCTCACCCCCAAAAATGTACCTCTCCTTTGGATTTTTGCAGCGCAAATAATGTTCCTGCAATTTTTAGCATTAAATTTCAGTTGCCAAATTCTAGACCATTCTTCAAGTTTAGCTAGATTCCCCCCCCCCCCCCTTCATGTTATTTACTCCTTCCTGGGTGTCTACTCTATTGCAGATTTCGGTATCATCCACAAACAAGCAAATCTTACCCGGCAGTCCTTCCTAAATATCACTAACAAAGATGTTAAAAAAAATCGGACCAAGGATGGATCCCTGTGGCATACCACTTGTAACCACCTCCTAAGAGTGAGCTCCATTTACATGTACCCTTTGTTGCCTTCCACTTAAGCAATTTCTAACCCAATCAGTAACTTTAGAGTCCATCCCTAGGGTGCTCAGTTTGTTTATAAGTTGCCTTTGCGGAACGGTGTCAAAGGCTTTACTGAAATCTAAATACACCACATCTAGGGATCTCCCTCGGTCCAACTCCCTGGTCACCCACTCAAAGAAATCAATCAGATTTGTCTGACAAGACCTACCTCTGGTGAATCCATGCTGCCTCGGATCCTGCAATCCGCTGGACTCCAGAAACTTTACTATTCTCTCTTTTAGTAGCCTTTTCAATAATTTACTAACCACAGAGGTTAGACTAATTGGTCTGTAGTTCTCAAGGTCATCCTTACGTCCACTTTTGTATAAAGGGACCACATGCGCTTTTCTCCAGTCCTCTGGCACTACTCCTGACTCCAAAGAGGCATTGAAAAGGTCAGACAGTGGAGCCGCTAGAATGTCCCCAAGTTCCCTCTGTATTCTTGGATGTATCCCTTGGCTTTGTCTACTTTTAGTTTATCTAGTTCCTCACAAACATAGTCTTCTAAAAATCGTTTGAGATCCACGTCACTTCTGTTCCTGTTTGTGGGTGTTTTCTGAGGTCCTGCTCCAGGCCCTTCATCTGTGAACACAGAACAGAAATATTTGTTAAGCAATTCCGCTTTATCCTCATCAGTTTCTGCATATTCCTCCCCTTCCCCCTTGAGTCTGACAATACCACCTTTGCCCTTCCTCCTCTCACTACCACATCTGAAAAATGTCTTATCCCCGCATTTTATTGCATTGGCTATATCTTCTTCTTTTTGTATCTTTGCTTTCCAACTACTTTGCTAGCTTTTCTAAGTTTTTCCAAATATAGATGCCTGTCTTCCTTTCTCTGTGATCTCTTGTATTTCATGAAGGCCTCCCTCTTTTTCTTCCCCTTTTTAGCTACTTCTTTTGAGAACCATAGCAGCCTCCTTTTTCTTTTACATTTATTTATCTTTCAAACAAAAGCATTTGTTGCCAGAAAAACACTTTGGACAACTGTGGGAAGCAAATCCGATGTCAGCAGTGTGGTGGCGGAAAATGTGTGAGAAGAAGGCAAAGGCATGGGAGCATGTGAATGGGGCCCAGTGAGTGTGACTTGGGATGTCTGTATCTCAGTTTTCAGTTCCAGTGGAAAGGAGTTCTACAGGTTGGGAGCCAATTAGGCAAAAGAAGTATGATGGGTAATTGACAAGCAAATTAAGTAATTTTGCTGAGAGTTAAGCAAATGGGGGTGGAGGAAGGAAGGGAGTCAGAAAGTCAGCCACGTATTTGGATGCGCCTGATGAGCTAGTTTTTGGATCTTCAATTTGATTGTGTTGGACACTGGGAAGGGCCTGCCCCTCCACTAGGCAGGCTAGGTGGCCGCCTAGGGCGGCAGACGTCTGTGGGCATCATGGTGAGCTGCACCATCCTCTCCCTCATGTTGAGCCGTGCTACCGCCACTGCGGCTGATTCCAGGGGGGGTGGTTAGGTTTAGTCTGCTGCTTCTGATCCCCCTGAAGTTGTGTCGGAGGGAGGGTCAGAAGTGGCATGCCATGTGTGCCAAAGCACATGGCCTGCCACTGAGTTGAGCCATCCCCGACCCTGCCACTGGAATCAGGCAGCATGAGGGCAGTGGCGTGGCTCAGCATGGGGGAGGAGGATGGCTCAGAGCACAGGGGTGGGAGGGGGTGGCATGGCTGGGGCTTCTGCCTGAAGTGGCAGAAACCCTTGGGCCGTCCCTGACATTGGGTGTCAGTGCTGATCAGCTAATAGAGAGTGACATGATCACATTTATGGGAGCGATAAGATTAACTGCTGTGCAAGGATGAGTCGTAATCTCATCAGGGATGAACTCTTTAGGCCACTGGATTGGGTGTTACAATAATCTGTTTTATTCAGGATAAAAGCATGAAGTCAGAATTGGAGGTCTCAGGTTTCCAGAAAAGATCTGTTTGACCAAAGGAAAATCTCATGACTGATACATTCTGAGGATCAGATATGAGCCTTGAGTTGAGATGAATGTCTAGAGACATTATGAAGTAATGCAGCACTATCAGAATAGCTATAATAGCTGGCAGAGAGAGAGAAGGAAAAGACATTATCCAGGAAACTAGATTTAGTGGGGTTTAGTTTGGATTCATGTTCTGCAAACCACCATATGGCAACCTATAGAAGGATGGGGTTGAGTTGGATATAACACCTATGTAGTAAAAGTCTTTGACACCAAAACTTTGAATTAATATTACCAGAGTAGCTATGCAGGGATTAAACAGGATAAGTCCCAGCATTTAGCTTTGAAGAATGTGGCAAGGAAGTAGGAGCGTGGTATGGAAGAAAGAGGATCCATTGCTAACTTTGAAAGTTGCATTACTTAGAAAGGAAATTAACTGGTCAAGTATAGACCCCTCCTTCCCTAATACCAAATTTTGAGAGGCGAGAAACACGAAGACAATGATATATCAGACCAAATGTTGTGCAAGATCAACTAGTACTAAGATTGCCATTTTCCTGACATCAAGGCAGGTACATATTTTGCTCAGCGTAGCTACTGGGGTTGATGCAATGCTGAGTTCTGAATGGGAGCCTGATTGAAGTGGACAAAGAACATGGGTTTCACAAAGTTGTTGGAAAGGTGACAAAAATGCTTTCTCTATGATTTTGGAAATCAAATGTAAGTATGAAATATGGAGAAAGATTGTGCTAAAGTCCTCATGTAGATCAGGAAGTTAATTTTCAGCAAGTGTAGTCATTGGCTTAAATTAAGGGGTATGTTTACTAAACAGGAGTAGCGGCTTCCGTGCGATATTGGAGCTACAGCCCAATGGTGCCGTGGCTCCGATATCGCATGGAAGCCGCTACCGCTGTTTAGTAAACATACCCCTAAGTGTATAAACTCCTGGGTCATAGTTTGAGCTGAGTGGATGCGCCTATTTTATAATATTTGGGTGCATGTGTAAAGTACATGCACAGATTTGCACCTTTTATGAAGCAGGTGTAACTTTGTACACAGTCCACCAAAGAAGCAGAAAAAAACTACAGCCACATCAAAGGTATCTTCACAATCAGAAAACTTTATTAAAGGACCCGACTTGGCCAAGTTTCAGAATAAAAGCCTGCGCCAGGGGTCAGTCAGTATCTTAAGAACATAAGAAATACCATACTGGGTCAGACCAAGGCTCATCAAGCCCAGTATCCTGTTTCCAACAGTGGCCAATCCAGGCCACAAGTACCTGACAGGTTCCCAAAAAGGCACACAGGTTCCAAAATGCTTGCCCTGGGGCAAGCAGTAGATTTCCTGGGTCCTCTTTAATAATGGATTATGGGCCTTTTTTCCAGGAACTTATCCAAACCTTTTTTATACCCAGCTACACTGATAGCTTTTACTACATCAAGAGTTTGATTATGTGTTAAGTGAAAAAATATTTTCTCTTATTATTCTTAAATGGGTACATTGTGTTTCTCCTAGTCTTTCTACTTTTTGATGGTGTAAACAATCAATCTACATTTACCCATTCCACTCCATTCATTGATTTATAGACCTCTATCATATTTTCCTCACAGCCGTCTCTTTTCCAAATTGAAGAGTCCTAACCTTTTAAGTCTCCCTTCATAGGGGTATCCTTCCATCCCCTTTACCATTTTGGTGGCTCTTCTCTGTACTTTTTCTAATTCTGCTGTATCCTTTTTAAGATATGGCAACCAGAATGGCATACAATATTCATTTGCCCCAATGATTTGGAACTCACTACCTGAAACCATTAGATCAGCTCAATCTCCACAAGATATGAAGAAACTATTAAAAACACATCTCTTCATAGAACACTTTGGTCCTAATGACATTACATAAACATATACCATAACCACTCACTCACCATTGATTCATTTATAAACCCCATATTTAATGCCAAGTTTACTTGCCCTTATTCTACGTATGTAAAACAAATCTCTTGAGATTGTATATTGTTGTTCAATGTAAACCGCCTTGGACCAAAGGCGGTATATAAAAAACGGTTAAATAAATAAATAAGGAGCGGTTGCACCATGGATGATACAGAAGCATTATCATGTATTTATTTTATTTACCGCTTCTTCCAGCGATCAGTAGCGGTTTTACATTTAAACTTTTATCACAGCAATCCTTTTACATATAACAGTAGTCTAATTTGTTTACATATGCATAACACCCATTTGGAATTGTACAGTATGATCATTGTAAGAATATGTGCATATTTACATGGGTATTTACATAGCCTAGTGTTAGAAACATGTTTACAAGTGTTTCATGGTTATTTACATAGCCTGATGTATTGCTGCATTAGGGCAAGTTGTAGTATTCCTGGAATAGATAGGTTTTTAAGTCTTTCCGGAAATCATATCCTTGGTTTTATTCTCCTTTCATATCCTTGGTTTTATTCTCCATTCCTTTCCTTATGATTCCTAGCAATCTATTTGCTCTGTTGGCTGCCACTGCACACTGGGCAGAGGGATTCAATGTGTTTTCCATGATAACATCTAAATCTTTTTCCTGGGTAGTGGTTCCTAATGTGGAACCTTGCATCATGTAACCATAGTTTGGATTATTCTTTTCTAGGTGCATAACTTTGCATTTGTCCACATTAAATTTCATCTGCCATTTGGACGTCCAGTCTTCCAATTTATCAAGGTCCTCTTGCAATTTTTCACAATCCTCTTGCGTTTTACCAACTTTGAATAATTTTGTGTCATCTGCAAATGTGATCACCTCACTCATTATTCCCATTTCCAGGTCATTTATGAATATGTTAAAAAGCAGTGGGCTCAGCACAGATCCCTGGGGTACTCTTGTATTCACTTTTCTCCATTGAAAGAATTGGCCATTTAGCCCCACCCTCTGCTTTATATCTTTTAACTAGTTCCTGATCCATAATAGTACACTGCCTCCTATCCCATGACTTTTTAATTTTGCCAAGAATCTCTCATAAGGGAGTTTATCAAAGGCTTTCTGATCAACCGGCTCAGCTTTGTCTATCTGCTTATTCACACCTTCCAAAAAATATAACAGAATAGTAAGGCAAGACTTTCCTTGGCTAAATCTATGTTGGCTGTCTCCCTTTAAACTATGATATCTACATGTTCAGTAATTTTGTTCCTTATAATGGTTTCTATCATTTTGCTTGGTACTGATGTCAGGCTCACCACCAGTCTGTAGTTTCCCGGATCACCCCTGGAACTCTTTTTAAAAATTGGCGTTACATTGGCCATTCTTCAATCTTCAGGTACTACAAATGATTTTAATGATAGTTCACAGATTACTAATAGTAGGTCTGCAATCTCATCTTTAGGTTATTTTAACACCCTTGGATGTATACCATGCAGCCCAGTGACTTACTGCTCTTCAGTTTATCAAATACTTGTAATATATCTTCCCAGTTTATCAATATTTCTTTCAATTCTTCCGATATATGATCTTTTAATACTATTTCAGGCTTGGGTAACTTCTCTATATCTTCTTCAGTAAAGACTGAAGCAAAGAATTCATTCAATCTCTCCGCTATGGCCTTGTTTATGTTTATTAGAGAATTTGATATACTGCCCATCACGATAGCGTCTGAGCGGTTCACAAAAAATAAAACAAAGCTGCTAGAAAAGGAAAAGAACGCCAGTATTTTTGATAGGAAAGAATAGAATAGAGGCTAATAGAGGACAGATGAGGAGCAGAAAAGCGAAAGGAGGGGACAGACTGATTAAGCATCAGTGTTCCAACTGACTCACAGGTTTTTTTGCTTCAAATATACTTTAAAAAGTTTTTATTATGTGCTTTTGCTTCCACATGCATCTAACTTGCCAGTGCTTATGTTGTTTCCGGTTTCATCACCTTTTCCATTTCCTGAAGGATGCTTTTTTGGCTATAACAACCTCTCTGATCTCGCCTTTAAACCATGCTGGCAGTTTTTCGGCCTTCGTTCCGCTTTTTTTTAAAGCGTGAAAAACATCTATGTTGGGCTTCCAAGATGGTGTTTTTAAACAACGCCCATGCTTGATGCAAATCTTTAATCTTTGTAGCTGCTCCTCTTAGTTTTTTTCTTGGTCAGCTTTGACTTGACAAGAGTGCAAAGAATGTTAAAAAGAGGCAAATCCCAGAACAAAGGCTGGTCAAAAGCATTTTGACGCAGGTTTTTATGCTGAAACATGGCCAAGTCGGGTCCTTTAATAACGTTTTGTGGTTGTGAAGATACCCTTGGTGTGGCTATGTTTTTTCTTCACTCCTTTGGTGGACTGTTGTTTGCGTAGGGTCTCCTTTCTCCTGTTTTCTTGTAACTTTGTACATAGGCATTTGCACACTATTGGGGCTGGTTCTGGGAGCCTATTTTCCAAAACCACATGGGCACCTATGCTGCCTTTATAAAATAGGCACCTTATTGAACATCTCATATAGAATTAGCCCCCACATGTCTAGAATCCCCTGTGATGAGCGCAGTTAAAGCCATTAATGCAGGAAATTTGAGATATAAAGCATACCGTTCATGCAGTTTTATCTGAAAAGAACAAGCTATGCAAAGTCTATTTCCTGCCGCTGCTGTTGCATTCAGCCTGGAGATGATTGCTGTGTGCTGACAGTGAAGGTTATCTAGCAGCTCTTCCATCAGAGGCTGGCTGTTGGCAGCTGCCACTTAATTTGTGTTGTTGCTGCCAAATTGCAGTCAAGGTGCTGAATGACTGTACAAGCAGCTGATTGAACCAGTCCTGTGCTTGCTAGTGTGAACTTTCTCTGCCCCAGATGAAAGGACTGAGGAGCTCAAAGCCCAGGTTCCAAGCCTACAACTATGATATATTCAGGAGTGGTAAAGTGCAGGACTGGTAAGCAAAAGAGGCAACTGCCCTGGGCCCCTACCCAACAGGGGCCCTGCAGCCCATAGGTAAAATCAGCCCTGTTCAGGGCTGGACAAGGGTATAAGGCACCCTAGCTGAATCTCATTGCTAGTGCCGCTCTGCTCCTGCCCCCACGTCCATTGCTGTCACTACCATACCTCTATGAGTCATGCTGTAGCGGCAGTACGTTTAAAAAGGCAGCGTGCTTCCGGAGTTACCGTCCCTTCAGGCGTCATGGTGCCATTTGCACATCCACCCCCCTCCGATTCCGCTCAGAGAGGGGCAGCAGCAGCGGCGGAAGGGGCAGCTGTGAACAGGGGTGGGGGGGGGGAACCCATTCACAAACATTTGCCAGAGCCCCATAAGGGATTGAAGTGGCCCCGGTAAACTGTGTTTGTGTCGTCGAGTCAATGCTGACTCCTGGCAACCCAGCCCCTGGGTTTTCTTGGCAAGGTGTGACTGGAAGTAGATTGCTAGGCCCCCTCTCAGTCACTCCTCTGATATGGCTCAGACAGCATCATAGCCATTGTGGAGTGTCCCCCCCCCCCTACCATGTGGGGGGAAAGGGAATGGTAGAGCCAGAGTATCTGGAAGCTATGCAGAATGAGCACCTTTACCCCATGTGGTCAAGAAGCACTCCCATGGCCTACCATCTAGAACACCCACCCCTGTATGTGCAACACCTAATTTGGATGTCCTACCCCCCCATATTCCTCTGCTGTCTCCAACTCTGTCTGTGAGGCCAGTATTGGCTGAAGCACAGAGCACAGGCCCTATGTCCTGATAACTCCACAGCACACTACCTCTGATATCTATCCATTGAATATGCAGATGTTAACAGCAGTGTCTGGGGATATTTGCCCACTGTCGCAGCAGGATCAATCCAGAGCTACAGTCCTTAGTTTTGGGCCTGGCAGGCTGCTGTGGTACTCTGCCATGACAGCTGCACCATGTGAGGCCGCCTGCCTGGTGGCCTAGGCATGTGGCTAGATATTCTGCCGTCATGCCTTTATTTTTTCCAGTATAGTTGAAATTCCTCCTGGAAAGGGAAAATGTAGAAAAGTTAAAGGGTGGGCTATTCAGCGGTGGTGGTGGCTAGCACTTCTAAAGCACATAGCCATCGCTGCTGAGCCTTAACACCGGTTATTCAATGTTGGGGGGCTATATCCAGCCACTGGCATTGAATATATGGGTCTGCTGCATGGCGTCGCATGACGTGGAAGCTAATCAGGCAGCAGCGATATTGAGCTGCTGCCCGGTTAGCTCCCATGGATAAAGATAGGCCAGCTTTTCTCATTTCTATCTTTACCTGTGGATTGCTAACTGGGAGTGGTTCAATATCGTCGCTGCTTGAACAGCAATGGATGCTGCCTCCGCTCCCGATGCTACATAGTTAGCACTGGGGCATGTAGCGGTGGAACCTGCGGATATTCAGCAGCACTAACCACATGAATGCATGGAGGGGTAGCCTAATGGTTAGAGCACTTGCTTGGGACCCAGGAGACCAGGGTTTGATTCCCACCATCACTCCTTGTGGCCTTGGGCAAGTCACTTAACCCTCCATTGCCTTAGAAGGATCCAAGTTATCAATGTCCCTGTTTGATGTACATTACAAGCTTAAGCCACAATGTAAACCACTTTAAGTGAAATGATAAAACACTATCAAAAAGCCTGTTAAATAAATAAGGGGGAAATGCATTTCTTTCTGTTTCTCTGGTGTTGCACTGCATGCAGCATCTAGCTTTCTGAGGTTTTAGTTTAATTTTTGTCTACATATTTTTATTTTCACTTTGTGGTCACTTACTGGTGAAGGCCTATCTGTAATGTGTGTGTGTGTGAGATTAAGACTGGGTATTCTGTTAGCATGGGATTTCTGTTTAAGTTTATGTAGTTATCTGGCTTGTTCAGCTTTTCTAATAGGCTTATTGATGTTTTAGGGCTCACTGCAATATTTACGGTGCTGCTTTTTTCTAAGTAGGGTCCTTGTGCAAGTTTTGGAAGTTAGTACTGGCATGGTAGATTTGCTCTTGGTCCAAAATGACTTTTTTTGTATTCATTCCAGAGTTGACCCAAGCATCAGGCAACCTAGGCGATTGCTTGTGGGGGTCAGCAGAGTAGGGCATTCAAAGCTAAACAATAAATTCTGACAGCTTGGGGAGGGGGGGGGGAGACATACACTTTAAGATGTGCTTAGCATGCCAACACTTTGAATCAGCTCTGGGACTGGCCTTGTTTAATTTACAATATTCCCGTTGATCTGATCACCAGGTTGGACTGTTCACTGATAGTCTACTATGATTCTATCCTCTTATCCTGCTCCCACCCTCTCAACTTTACCTTCATTATTCAGATTGTACCAAATGCTACATCTTACACTTATGCAACTCTTTATATTGTAATAATAAGTTACTAATTTCCCATGGTTAAGCTTCTAAGTTCTTTCTCTATTCATTGTAAGTTCCAGTTGTTCTATTGTAAACCACTTTGAATTTCATGATGGGTTGGTATATAAGACCTGTTAAATAAATAAAATAAATAAATAAATATGCTTGGTGAAAGGGAGTTTTTCCTCGTATGATAGCTTTTATGGGGAAGGTTCTAGCTCTGCTCTGCACAGATTGTTGGGGAAGAGGCCTAGGAGATGGGACTCATTGGATGCAGAATATATGCTTGGATTTAATGCTGTATAGGAGAGCTTATGTGTGTTGGCGGGGCCTGAGAAAGGGACCGTGACTGAATAGGTGCTGAAAAGTCCAACCTCTTGTACCCACCCTTAATAGAAGCTGCAAATACTGAAGCCTGCACCGTTGCCCTCTCTGCAATTATTTTTATGGGTGGGGCAGGGGGCAAGGCATGGGGGTACGGGTAGAGCATGGCTAGCCACAGGTGGCGGGTTTTTCTCTTTCAAAAAGTTGGCAACCCTACGTGTTTTCTAATTTATTTACACGTGGAGGTGCTTCTAAAATAACCCCAAAGTGTAGAATTCTGGATACTATATTGGGCCAATGCAAGAACATTTAAAAGAAAACAGATAGTAAAATAATGTAGGGGCATGGCTATAAGAATGCCTTCCAACACACATTTGTAGAAGGTGCGTGAATGTGTAGGGTGATGGTGCGGTTGTAGAGAGTTGGTGGTAGAGGTGTATTTTAAGGGTATAGTGATATGAAGTTTGTGAGAAGTGTAGATGGGGTGTGGGGATGTATATTATGCAGAAGTGCATGGGGATGTGTGTTTGCATGGGTGGCTGAGGTATGTGCCGAGTTGCCTTCAGAAGCAGTTAAAAAATGGGCATTGAAAAATGGATTACTTATCGGAAGATGACTCACCAGATAAGTAAATCAATGCAGTTACTCTGATGCAGAACTGTAATGAAATTTAGTTTGAAACACAATGTTGTGCTGGTTTTTCGTCTCACAGCGCATTGCATTGGTGGAATGTTTAAAAGTCATCAATTTTGTTTTGAATTTGTTTTTTTTAAATTCTTTATTTTGCATTTTGTGTAAACAAACAACAAAAAAACTACTTCAGGTACATAATCAATAGTTACTTGCCGTGCTAGTACAAAAACATGGTTTTAGCCGCCCCTCTTCCAAACTCATGAAACTTAATATATCTACCTCCTAATAATATTAAATAAACCAATAAAGAAGAAAAGAAGGAAATGAGACTCTGTGATGGGCATCACCCCGGGCGAGAACAAGCTAACCGATTCTCTGACTGATTCTTTGCAAATCGAGGGCATCCCATTTATTTAATCGTGGTCTAAAGAAAGGATTCCGAGATGCATACGCTTTCTCACACGCCTGATGAAAGCATACTAGATTCCACCAATATTCGACATTCAGTCTCCCAAAGTCCTTCCAGTGGCTTAATATGGCCTTCAACGCTAAGCTCAATAACAGTTCAAAGACTGCAGCGTTATGTTTCTCCAAGGTTGGAACACCTGCCAAGGATTTGTAGATAATAATACGGTATGTGAGTGAAGTGTCAAGGTTAAGCAGTTGTGAAATTCGGATCCAGACACCTTGCCAGTATTCTTGGAGTGCAGGACAATGATATATCATATGGGCTAGGGTACCAGCTTCTGCTCTACATGACCAACAATTTGCATATTTGCTCACGCTCCATTTAGCCGTGCGAACAGGTGTCAAATAAGCGCGATGGGTCATGAAGTACAGCATTTGGTTGAGCGAGGCCGCTCTTGTTATCTTCATTTGCGTCTGCCAAAGCTCTTCCCACATCTTGGGATCTGACATCTCACCGGCCTCGGATTCCCAAACCTTTTGCAGCCCCGTGCAACATTTCTTGCCACCATCTCTTAGAATGGCAACAAATTTGGAAAGGAGTTTCGACTCTGTCCTGAAGTCTTGAATTTCTTGATGGAAAGGGCGCTCAGTACCTAGCACTGCAGGTAAGACCCCAGCTTTACTTAAGCAGTGTCGCAGTTGACACCATTGGTACATGCAGCGCTGGGGTAGATCATACTCGTGCTGTAGGGATTGGAAGGATTTATAGGCTCTATTAGATACTAATTGCCCTAAGCAATAAATGCCTCGCGTAAGCCAGGGAAGCCACAAGAAACTACAACCCTCTATCTTGAACTTATCATTGTGCCATAACATCGTGTTATCAGCATATTCTTGATCTTTTTGTGTATGCATCTTAAGCATTTGATATGCCCGCTGGGTGTCTTGCAAGATCTCATTAGCAGAATTGACACTATCATATTCCGCTCCCAAACGCATCCAAAGCGGGACAGGTTTGCTCAGAGCAGCCTCCACTCGAAGCCAGACTGGGTCTCCCTGCGTGATGATTTCGTCGCTCCACAAAACTCCCTGCTTTAGCAGGGTAGCCAAATGGCACCAGTAAAAGTCCGGAAAATGTATGCCACCGCGCTGCTTAGGAGATTTGAGTTTCCACGTCGCGATCCGAGGCGTCTTGTTGCGCCACAAAAAAGATATCAAGAGTTTCTCAATTTTCCCATAAAATTGTCGCTCAAACAATATCGGCACCATAGCAAGTATGTAATTAACTTTGGGCATAATTACCATCTTGATGGTTTCAAGCCGTCCCCACCATGTCAGGTTCAACGGAGACCATTTACCAATATATTCTTGCACAATATTTGCACATTGTGTCATGCAGCGTCGAACTGTGTCTTGTATGGTGACTCCATATGTTACCCCAAGATATTTAAACGATTTAGCCTCGATTTTGAACGGGTAACTATGTATAAGCGAAACAGGAACATGTGCATTTAAAGGTATTATTGTCGTTTTGGATAAATTCAGTTTATAACCCGAAACATCTGAGTATGCAAAGATGACATCCATTGTGGCATTCAGCGATGAGGGGTCCAAAAACAAGAACAGATCGTCCGCATACGCCGACAATTTAATCTGGTCTTCTCCAAGTCGTACACCTTCAATATTTCGCTGTTGTCGCAGCTTCATTAGCAACGGCTCAAGCGCCAGGTTGAATAATAGAGGTGATAGAGGGCATCCCTGTCTTGTGCCCCTGGACAGGAGAAATTCGGAGGAAAGCCCATTATAGGCGGCTTCCCGTGCCGTTGGTCGCGAGTACAGCATTTTGACACTAGCTAGAAAGTCCTCTGGTATTCCAAACCACTGCATTACGCGAAATAGGTGGGGGAGCTCCACTCGATCAAAAGCTTTCTCCGCATCTAGTGCGAGACCTACAATCGGCTTCTGAAGATGTTGCACTCTCAAGAGCACATGTGCCAAAAGACGTCCATTGTCGGCTGTTGCCCTGCCTGGCATAAAACCGCATTGATCTGCTTGTACCAGCGTATCCATAACTTTACTGAGCCTATTGGTCAGAATCTTGGCATAGATTTTATAGTCTGCGTTGAGGAGCGATATTGGTCGATAGTTCTCCAATTTTTGCTCATCTCTACCTGGTTTGGGGTGAATCACAATTGTAGCTGTCGCTAGCGACCCAACTGCAGGGGACTCTTTTTTAAGTTCAGTATAGTATGCATGTAACTCGGGTATCAACTCTTGCAAAAAGGCCGCATAAAATTCTATTGGCAGGCCATCTGGTCCACTGGCTTTTCCTCTGGCCAGCTGTCTCATTGCCAACTGTATTTCCGTGCAAGTAATGTCTTCCGACAGTATAAGTTGCTGGGACCTCGTAAGCTTGGGTCCTGTCACCAGGGGCGGCCCAAGGGGGGTGCGGGGCCATGTGCGGAGACTCGGTGCGGGGCCTCATTTGCATAAGGTGCCTCATTTGCATAAATATTTGCATAATGTTACCATACACTACTAACTTTTAGTAAACATGCCTCTTAATGAGTATATGGATAAAGAAAGACTAAAAGGTTTCTACATTACTATAATCCAGTACCAACCGCCAGGCACATTAGGAACTACTACAAACACTGCCCATTTAGAACCCATAGCAAACCTGCCGTATCCTAACAGCACTACCAGGACTCACAAAGCACCATACCCTAACTATCAAAAGACAACACTGCAAATATTAAACCAATACATTTCAGAGAACAATAATACATGACCTACTGGGGAAAGAACAAGTGGCAATGTCAAATAGGAATTACATAAACAGAATACCTCAGCTCAGTTACACATGCAGAACATAGACCATCACCAAACAAGGAATCACAATTTAGAAACAGGAAGACAATAATTAAACTGGGAACCCCAAAAGCCAAACTTGGAATATACAACAACACTGTAGAAATAAAACTATAAATTAATTTCCTCTTGTACTAAACAAAGCGCAAAAATTAATGATGCACATTTCCCAGAGCTGACATATTCCAGTTAATAAATTCAAAATAAAGAGATATTTTTCTACCTTTTGTGCATTTTTTTTCAGTTGCAATTGTTCCAGCCACTTTCTTCTGGTTTCTTCGTGTCTTCTGCTAACTCTCCATCTGCTGTCCATTTGTCCTTTCTTCTGTCTTCTTGTTTTTTTTTCCATTCTCTCTCTACATCTGCTTTAACATACTAATCTTTCTCCTTTTGCTCTTTCCTCATTCCTATTTCATCCACTCAAATTTTATCCCTCCATCCTCAATCCCCACTTACTCTCCCAATATCCGGCCAATTGTAGATTTGTCTTCCCTCCCACGCAAAATATTTTTCCCTCTCCATTTCACTCTCCCAGCTCCATCCCATTCTAATCCTCCCCCAACATCAGCTCCTTTCTAGTTCCAGCCCCACCCAGCATCTGTTCCCTTCTTGTCCCTGCATCAGCCCATTTCCAGTCCTAGTCCCCCATCAGCCCATTTCCAATCCTAACGCCCCCACAGCCCATTACCAGTCCTAACGCCCCCCACAGCCCATTACCAGTCCTAAACCCCTATCAGCCTACTTGTAGTCTTAGCCCCCCCATAGCCCATTACCTGTTGTAACCCCCCATCAGCCCATTACCTGTCCTAACCCCCCCATAGCCCATTACCTGTCCTAATCCCCCCATCAGCCCACTTGTAGTCATACCTCCCCATAGCCCATTACCTGTTGTAACCCCCCATCAGCCCATTACCTGTCCTAACCCCCCCATAGCCCATTACCTGTCCTAATCCCCCCATCAGCCCACTTGTAGTCGTACCTCCCCATAGCCCATTACCTGTTGTAACCCCCCATCAGCCCATTACCTGTCCTAACCCCCCCATAGCCCATTACCTGTCATAATCCCCCCATCAGCCCTCTTTTAGTCGTACCACCCCATAGCCCATTACCTGGTGTACCCCCCCATCAGCGCATTAGCTGTCCTAACCTACCCATAGCTCACTACTTGACCTAATCCCCCCATCAGCCCACTTGTAGTCGTACCTCCCCATTGCCCATTACCTGTTGTAACCCCCCCCATATCCCATTTCCAGTCCTAATGCCCCCCACAGCCCATTACCAGTCCTAACACCCCCCACAGCCCATTTCCAGTCTTAGCCCACCGCCCCATAGCCCGTTTCCAGTCCTAATCCCCCCATCAGCCCACTTGTAGTCGTAGCCCCCCATAGCCCATTACCTGTCATAACTTCCCCCATCAGCCCATTTCCAGTCTTAGCCCCTCCATAGTCTATTACCTGTCCTAACCCCCCATAGCCCATTCCCAGTCTTAACCACCCCATCAGCCCACTTCCAGTCCGAATCCCCTATAGCCCATTACCAGTCCTACCCCCCCATCAGCCCACTTGTAGTCATAGCTCCCCCATAGCCCATTACCTGTTGTAACCCCCCCCATAGCCCAGTACCAGTTCTAACCCCACAGCAGCCCATTACCAGTCCTAATGCCCCCCACAGCCCATTACCAGTCCTAACCCCCAAACAGCCTACTTGTAGTCCTAGCCCCCCCATAGCCCATTACCTGTTGTAACCCCCCATCAGCCCATTACCTGTCCTTATCCCCCCCTCAGCCCACTTGTAGTCGTAGCCCCCCATAGCCCATTACCTGTCATAACTTCCCCCATCAGCCCATTCCCAGTCTTAACCCCCCCATCAGCCCACTTCCAGTCCGAATCCCCTATAGCCCATTACCAGTCCTACCCCCCCATCAGCCCACTTGTAGTCGTAGCTCCCCATAGCCCATTACCTGTTGTAACCCCCCCATAGCCCAGTACCAGTTCTAACCCCCCCAGCCCATTACCAGTCCTAACGCCCCCACAGCCCATTACCAGTCCTAACGCCCCCCACAGCCCATTACCAGTCCTAACCCCCTAACAGCCTACTTGTAGTCCTAGCCCCCCCATAGCCCATTACCTGTTGTAACCCCCCCCTAGCCCATTACCAGTCCTAATGCCCCCCACAGCCCATTACCAGTCCTAACGCCCCCCAGCCCATTTCCAGTCTTAGCCCACCGCCCCATAGCCCGTTTCCAGTCCTCATCCCCCCATCAGCCCACTTGTAGTCGTAGCCCCCCATAGCCCATTACCTGTCATAACTTCCCCCATCAGCCCATTTCCAGTCTTAGCCCCTCCATAGTCTATTACCTGTCCTAACCCCCCATAGCCCATTCCCAGTCTTAACCCCCCCATCAGCCCACTTCCAGTCCGAATCCCCTATAGCCCATTACCAGTCCTACCCCCCCATCAGCCCATTTACAGTCCTTACCCCCTCCCTCCCTCCCTCCCCATCAGCCCATTTACAGTCCTTACCCCCCTCCCTCCCTCCCTCCCTCCCCATCAGCCCATTTACAGTCCTTACCCCCCTCCCTCCCTCCCTCCCCATCACCCCATATACAGTCCTTACACCCCCCTCCCTCCCTCCCCATTTACAGTCCTTACCCCCCCCCATCAGCCCATTTACAGTCCTTACCCCCCCCATCAGCCCATTTACAGTCCTTACCCCCCCTTCCTCCCTCCCCATCAGCCCATTTACAGTCCTTACCCCCCTCCCTCCCTCCCCATCAGCCCATTTACAGTCCTTACCCCCCCTCCCTCCCTCCCCATCAGCCCATTTACAGTCCTTACCCCCCCTCGCTATCAGCCCATTTACAGTCCTTACCCCCCTCCCTCCCTCCCAACCAGCCCATGTACATTGCTTACACCCCCTCCCTCCCTCCCCATCAGCCCATTTTGATTCCTTACCCCCCTCCCTCCCTCCCCATCAGCCCATTTACAGTCCTTACCCCCCTCCCTCCCTCCCTCCCCATCAGCCCATTTACAGTCCTTACCCCCCTCCCTCCCTCCCTCCCCATCAGCCCATTTACAGTCCTTACCCCCCCCTCCCTCCCTCCCTCCCCATCAGCCCATTTACAGTCCTTACCCCCCTCCCTCCCCATCAGCCCATTTACAGTCCTTACCCCCCCCTCCCTCCCTCCCCATCAGCCCATTTACAATCCTTACCCCCCCTCCCTCCCCATCAGCCCATTTACAGTCCTTACCCCCCCCATCAGCCCATTTACAGTCCTTACCCCTCCCCCCCTCCCCATCAGCCCAGCTAAGTTTAAAAAAAAAAACAGAAACCGGCTGCTGCTGCCGCTGCCGCCGTGGCAGCGGCAGAATGGAGAATCCCGCGGGCCCCCCTGTCCAGCAGTCTTCTACGCGGCCCCCGCGCGGCCTTTTCCGCGCCGCGCGATGGGAGCGTTTCCCTTTCTCGCGGCTCTGTTAATCCCGCCGCGGGGCTGATGGGATTCCCCATCAGCCCCGCGGCGTGATTAACAGAGCTGCGAGAGGAGAAGCTCTCTCTCTTCGCGCAGCTCTGACAGCCGACGGAGGCCGCATAGAAGACTTCAGCACAGGGGGCCCCGCGGGATTCTCCATTCTGCCGCTGCCACGGCGGCAGCAGCAGCAGCAGCCGGTTTCTGGTTTGTTTTTTTTTAACTTAGCTGGGCTGATGGGGGGGGGGGGTAAGGACTGTAAATGGGCCCCTCTCCATTCTGCCGCTGCCACGGCGGCAGCGGCAGCAGCAGCCGGTTTCTGGTTTGTTTTTTTTAAACTTAGCTGGGAATCTGGGATGCAAGATGTTTTTTGCGCGGGGCCCCCTGAAACGCGGGGCCCTGTGCAAAAAACATTCTTGCTCAATGGACGGGCCGGCCCTGCCTGTCACTCCCGAGATAAAGCTGGAAAAACTATCCTCACTGCAGATCTCTTCTGACCGATAAAGCTGGGAATAAAACTCTTCGTATAGTTTCAGTATATCTTCATCTCGCAGATGCAGTTTCCCACTGGTATCTTTTAAACCAGTGATACGTGAGTTGATTCTTTTGGCTCGTAACGCACGGGCTAAGAGCGCACTTGCCCTGTTGTTTTCATGATAATACACTCCCTGCTGGATCCTTGTCTGTTTGGTAGCTTCATCATTAAGAATAGTGTTGTATTGGTATCTCAGCCTCTGAAGCCGGAGCAGAATAAGTGGGTCGGATCGTTTAGATAGGATCCGCTCACCCGTTCGTATTTCACATTCTAGGTTTGCTAATTGCTTGGCTGTTTCTTTTTTCTTGCGAATACTGTAGGTTGTCATACAGCCACGCGCGGTGGCTTTAAAAGCTTCCCACCACGCCCAGGTTGACGTGTCATGCAGCATATTATGATTAAAATATTCAGCCACTGTTTGGCACATGGCATCGGTAAACTCGCTATTATTCAGCCATGTCCGATCAAATTGCCATCTAGGCGCGGTCTTCTTATTTTGACCAGATCTGAGTTCTACCATCACTCCAGCGTGATCCGACACGGTCTTGGCAAAAATATCTGCCTTGGAGATCATAGGCACTAGCGTCTTGGAAATGAGGAAAAAATCAATACGAGTCTGCGTATCATGCGGCATGGAGTAAAATGTGTACTCTATTTCTGCTGGGTGTAGGAGTCTCCACGGATCAACCAAACCAAGCGCTTCCGCCATGCCCATCAGTATTTTACTAGATCGCGGTTTGTGCTGTTGCTTATAAGGCGTACGGTCTATCAGTGGATCTTGTATTAGATTAAAATCCCCGCCTAAGATCACATTTGAGGCTCCAGTGTCCAATAGCTCTTGAGCCACCTTTTCAAAGAATTGGGGATCATCTTGGCTCGGGCCATAGATAGCCATTAAAGTATATTCTGTAGCTGCGACCCGAACTCTAGCTTTGGCCCACCTCCCGCCAGGGTCCACCGATGTTCTTTCGACTACCGGCATCAACGCTGCCCGCGCTAGTATTATGACACCACCTTTCCGTTTACATGCAGGTGCTGACAAGATATTTTGATAGCCTACTCCAGTTACCTTGTAGGATTCCGATAATGACAAATGTGTTTCTTGCATGTAGACTACATCCGCACCCTGTTTCTTACAATAATTCAGTATTTTCTTGCGTTTAGCAGGATTGTTGATCCCTTGCACATTAAGGGACACCACTCGCAAGTTTCCACTAGCCATAGCGGCAGCCGCCCTTACCTTCTTTGGTGGCACCCGTCACTTCCAGAGTCTCGCAAAATAAGATTATAACATTCCTACAAACAACAGGTTTTATCAACATGCGGCTAGAACATAACTTCATTACTTGAATGGTGAAGCCCGTCCCGCCACCTTCCATTTCTACAACCCTTAGTACCCACCCCTCCCCATCCTATTAATTGTTGATTCATATGTCTACCTTACCCCCCATCTATAGAAAAATTAGCTTTATGTTATATGACTCACTCTAACAACCCAGGCATATTCAAATTAAGCTAAAATACCAGTATTAAACCTTAGATACAGGTGTATCATGCTACATTTCATATTAATGTCCTCCGGTGTTTCATGTACCGATCTCCATTTGTGCATATTCCTGAAGATAAGAGCGCAGACTCTCTCCGCTGTCGAATGTCCGCGTGCTGTTTCCCAATGTAACTCGCATTCTAGCAGGGTAGTACAGGCCGTACCGTGCTTGCAGTTTCTGTAGTAGCGGCCTGCAATCCAGTAGAGCCTTGCGCCTCTCCGTTGTTTTCTTGCATAAATCCAGGAAAAAAGCAATCTTATTTCCTTCAAATTGCAGCGCAGACTTCTGCTTGGCGGCCTGCAGTATTTGGAGAACCTGCGGATAGCGCAACACTTTGATGATGAAAGGTCGTGGGTGTTGCCTCCTCTCAGTCGTATGTGATGGCACACGGTGGGCCCGCTCAAGTTCAAACGGCACATTAAATGTTAGTTGTAATACCTTAAGAATCAGTTTCTGCAAGTATCCCAAAGGGTCCGATCCTTCCCGGCCCTCCGGAATGCCTATGATTCTTACATTATTCCGCCGGGCACGATTGCTTTGGTCCTCACTGAGATCCTCTAATGCTGCTATTCTTTTCTGCAACGGGCCTATCTGGGTCAGAAGCACTTCATGCCGTTCAATCGCCATTTCTGCGACATGTAGACGCTCACATACCCCAGACAGCCGTTCCTTCACTTCGTGCATATCTTCTTGTAACTGTGTGAGTGTTTCATTGCTAGAGGCTACCATTCCTTTCACCGCTCGTAGTTCCTGCAATATCTCGTGGACTCCCTCTGCGGAGTCTTTCTCCGATGCCATTTTTTGTGGAGACGTCGTCTCTTGTTTCGTGCGCTTTACTGCATGTCCTGTTGCCGGCGAGAACTCTAACCTTGCCGGCTTCAGTGAGGACATCCTATATAGCGTTTAGCTCCTGGGTTTGTGAATACAGCTGAAGTCTATCGGGGGGTGGTATTCAGGATTCTACAACCTGGATGAGAGCAGGACTCTTAGGCAGCCATCTCTAATCGCGGCAAGCTCTGCCCCCCTTTGTTTTGAATTTGAATAATTAAAATAAAGTAAATAGGACCCTGGATAGAGTTAGCTTTTATAGGCTGATATCTTTTACAAAAAGATCTGACAAAAACAATTTTTTTTCTGGGGCTGTTTGTAATTATGGGACTTAATTATTAGAGCTTACCTCATAGCCTCCCTGACTAGCCTCCACCCACTCTTCCCTCCTGACCTGCACAATAGGGCTAGTCTCTACCTTTCTCTCACCTGCTCTGCAGTAGTCTCTGCCTTTGAGGCTTCAGCAAAGTAAATCCATCCTTTGTTAGGGACTCTCAAGGAACAAAACATTTACAGAGTTGGTCCAGGGTGTTAAAGTAAGAACATGAGTTTCTGAGAATCTTTTCTGTCTAGTGGCTGCAACTTGCATAGGGAAATGACAGAAACTGTATTTAAGTATGGGCCCGATATTCAAAGGCATTTACATGGTTCACAGACCTGTAAACTGTGTAAATGTATTTATTTATTTATTATTTATTACAATTTCTTATATACCGCACTATTCGCCATCAGCGCGGTTTACATTAGAACAAAAGACCAGAATAACAGGCTATTCGGTTTTACATAGAACAAGGATTACAAACTTGGATAATATGGGCAAACTATTTACATGATAAATCTACATGTAAGTTTTATTTACATGAAATATCTACAAAAACAGGCGTTATGACAAAGCACTATACGTATTATGTAATTATTTTCTATGGTGGGGTTAGCTAGGTGTCATTGCTAACTGGATAGTACTTGAGGAACAGGTGATATTTAAGTGCCTTCCTGAACTGGGCTAAGTCAGTGATAGCACGAATGTTCGATGGTAGAGCATTCCAACACTTGGGGCATAAAATTTGAAAGCTCTTTTTGCCGTTGTCAGGGTGCATTTTGTCAAGGCTTTCGTAATCGTAAGAGAGTTTATTGATGTTTGTCTTCTGGGTCTGTTTGGTGGAACGGTGTGAATAAGCTCTGTAAGTGAAGAGGATGAAAGACCATTGACAGACTTGAATGTCAGTAGTAAGGTCTTAAAAACAAGCCTTCCATGTATGGGGAGCCAGTGAAGCTGTTTCAGGATAGGCGTCACATGGTCGCTCCTGGAGGCCCCATAGAGGACCCTTGCTGCGGCATTCATGGCAAGTTGTAGCGGGTTCAAGGTAGATTGTGGGAGGCCTTGTAGAATGGCGTTGGCATAGTTGAAGTGAGGTAGGATTAGCGCTTGGTATATAGTCCGGAAGTCGTCTGGATCTAATAAGGAACACAGGTGCCTGAGTGTTCGGATCTTGTAGTATATTGTTCTTACCATATTACCTATGTGTACCTTCATATCCAGACGTTGGTCCAATGTGACCCCAAGGTATCTTATTGTGGCTTTTGTTGTAAATGCCGCATAGAGGGATATTCCCCCTATATTGTACAAAACAAAAGACAGCAGATGTCATCTTGATTCCCTTCCTCCATGTCCACCATCTGTGTCCCTCTCCAACATGTCCAACATCCAGTGCTGGCCCATCCACTAGGCGGGCTAGGTGGTTGCCTAGGGTGACAGATCTCGGTAGATGGCAGGCCATGTGGTTCAGCACACATGGCCTGCCACCTCCCCATGCAACTCCCCATGCTGCCCTCCCCCCCCCCCCCGCTGCCACTGATTCTAATGGCAGGAGGGGGGTGGCTACACTCGGCAGCAGGCCATGTACTTCAGCACACATGGCCTTCCGCTTCTGAACCCCTGAAGTTATGATAGAGGGGGGTCACAAATGGCAGGCCATGTGTGCCAAAGCACATGGCCTGCCGCTGAGCCGTGCCATGGCCCCCCCCCCCTTCAACCCTGCCACTGGAATCAACAGTAGCGTGGCTCAGTGCATGGGGGGAATAGGATGGCATGGCTGGGGCTTCTGCCTAGGGTGGTAGAAACCCTTGGGCCAACCCTGGCAGTAGTAATAATAGTGTCAGAGAGGGGGGGACCAGACATCCTTCCAAGCCTGAAGTCACAAAGACCTGTGTTTTATTCTTTTTCATTGGAAGTCTGTCACCGCCATCACTGCTAATGGAACAGGAAAAGTAGCAGCAGGGAAAGGTAGGCCGGGCGGAGGAAAGCATGCTGGATATGGGGAGGTGGGGTGAGATGGCAAGATGCTTGATATGGAATGATAGAGACAAAAGGGAGTGTGCTGGGCATGGGGGGATAAGCAGAAGGGGTGTGCTGGACATGGGAGGGGATAATGACAGAGGGTATGCTGAACCTGGGGGTTGTGATATAGGGGAGATGCTGGACATGGGAGGGATAGGGACAGAGGGGTGTGCTGGGCATGAGGGTAGAGATATATATGAAGAGATGCTGGACATGGTGCGATAGGTACAGAGGGGGGATGTGCGGCATGGCTGGAGGAAGAAGGGTCAAAGAGGGCAGATGGTGGCAGGGCCGGCCCAAGGGTTTCTGCCACCTTAGACAGAAGCCCTGGCCATACTGCCCCCCATGCCATGCTTTGCTGCCCCCTAGCAGTGCCACCCCACATGCACCAAGCTGCGCTACTGCTGAATCCAGCGGTGAGGTCAAGGAGGGCATGGCTTGGCTCGATGGCAGGCTATGTGCTTTGGCACACATGGCCTGCCACTTCTGATCCCCTCTGACATAATTTCGGGGGTTGAGAAGTGGCATGTGTGATGAAGCTCATGGCCTGCCACAGAGCTTAGCTCAGTGGCAGCAAGGGGGGGGGGGGGGGGAGGGCGGCATAGCTTGGCGCATGGGGGCATGGCAGGCGATGTGTACTGAAGCACAAGGCCTGCTGCCCACAGACATCTGCCTGCCTAGGTAGCCGCCTAGTGGATGGCCAACCCTGACTTCCACTACTACTGATACAAAGCGTATGCAGCGCTGTACAGACACATGTCAAAGTCGTTTCCTGCTCATCAGAGCTTACAATCTAGTCAAGACAGTCAGCCCAACAGCTGAGGACAAGGATATTTCTAGGGGAATAGTAAGGAAACATAGGAGACTAAACAGATCAGGACCCCAAATCAGCCTCGAAGAAGTGAGTTTTCAGACTGAATTTGAAAAGAGCCAGGGATGAGGCCTGACGCAGAGCTCAAGTAGCTTGTTCCAGGCATAAGGAGCAGCAAGGTGGAGGGAGTGTAGCCTGAAGTTGGCAGTAGAAGAGAAGGGCACAGATAGAAGCATATGTCAGAGGAGGGAGAGACCAGACCAGCCCTGAAAGTGCAAAGTCACAAAGATCCACTTTTTTAAATTGAAGGTCTGCTGCAGGAAAGAGGAAAAACAGGGCAGGCCGGGCAGACAGCATGGGGTGGGAGGAGAGTAGGGAATCGAGGCCGGGTTGCCAGAAAACCAGCCCTTCATTGGCTGGTTTTACTGTTCTGCAGCTCATAAAACCGGCCTAAAACCTGATGGTTGGCAACCCTGACACCAAGCAGAGATTTCAAGGGAGTATGGTGGAGGCATGGTTTGGGAGTGGCCAAAAATCTACACGAGTGTACCCCATTTTACAAAGGGAATCCACGTATAAGTCTAAAATTTTCCATGTTGGGATTTATACCTGCTGTGAAACAAGAATAGATTTTTACAAAGTGTTTCCTTCAGCCAGGGCTTTAAGCAAGGAATTACGGGAGCTGTTCCTCTTAATCCCCAGTTGTTTATTTCCCCTTCCAAAATGGAAATTAGCACAAATTGCAGCCTCAGTACTTATCTGCTGGCAAAATGGACCAAATACACATAGAAGTGCCAACCCTTACATATGGAATTTGCAAAATCACCATTTCTCTGTGGAAGCCGTTGTGTTAGCTACGCTCGGTTTTCCCACATTTAGAGTTGTAAAATGTCTCCTCTCTCTGTACGTGGCAGCAAATCCACGTGCTTCATGTTCTGCAAAGCCTTTTGTAAAATACTGCTGCATATGAATGTCTCAGCTCTGATCTCGATGTGCTATGTAAAATCGGCCTTCACGTATCTTTTCTGATCATTGTGGGGACCGTGTCTGGAATATTTTCAACCCAGGACAACCCGTAAGAGGCAAAATGAGACACGTACACTCATATGCCACAGACATCCCTAATATACATACATGACCCACACGTAATCCACACGCTTATGTGTGAACTGTATCTAGTTCAAAAACACACATACCCAACAAACATCCTGCTCATACATCCTCCCCCCCCTCACTAAACTCCCACTCCCAAAAACAGATACACACATACAAATTCCCTTATTGGTGAGTGATAGGAATACAAATATAACTGACATACAATATAGTCCACCTTTTCTTTCCCTGGGAAAGGATTACATTTAATGTGAAGAGTCATAAATACTGACACCAAATGAATAAATGTGCCCTGCAGTTGAATTTACGGTACTGGCTTAAAGACTTTTACCTATAATTTTTATGTGAGTCTAAAAAAAATCCCAAGTCTTTGGAAGGGGCTGGAGAGATAACATACTGAAGGGACTTGGATTTACTGCTGATTGTTGGAATAACCTTACAATAGATTTGAAACAAGCGCTGGCAAATTTCACCTGAAATGCACAGATGATCTTTGGGGCATGTTTACTAAGCTGCGCTCTAATAACATGAGTTTGGGCAACATTACTAGTGTGGGGCACCACTAAATGCAGGGGGAGGGGACAGCCATCCCCCTGAAATTAGCATGGCTCGACGTGTTAAAACCTCTGTGGAGGGCAACTATCACTACCCATTTTCTGGTGGTAGTTGCTCCCCACCAAGGACTGGCACTATCAGCACTGTCGCAGGAACAGCCACGGCTGGCCCAGGTGCCACCCATACATGCACTACCTGGGCAGCACAGAGTGTTTAGTGCAGGGCACTATGCTATGTTTTAGTACAGAACCTTGCTACTTGGTAGCATCCTTTAGTAAACATACCCTTTTGTGACCTAATTAGCATTTACCTGCAGTGCCATTGTTAATTGTTGTGTCTGTTTTTGTTAAGTTATGCATGAAAGCAGAAGACTGTCCATAATGTAATTAAACAATTTGTGGGTGAATTGGTAAGTATTGAAAGAAGGATTTAAAAGAGATAGACATGGAGGCCTGTTCTATACTGTGCATGTCTGGGCTGTCTGGACATCCACAATATGGATGGGGCACAGTTCTACCTGATTCTGCAACCGCAGGAGCCATACATACCCATGGCTAAAGAATCAGGTCGCTTGGATGTCCGGCATGCTGAGCGGTGAGACGGACAGCAGGCTGCCCGTTCCCACTGTTCAGTGCTCCTGCTGGTGTGTTGGTGCCGAGGCGTCCCATCACCATGGCAATTGGACACCCAGCAGGAACAAGCAAGGCCCAACAGTGGAACACATCTCCTTTCCCCGCCGCCCGTCCCTTGGCGGGGTCTGCTAGGACCAAGATCAGGCGGCAGGGACCCACGTGCATGCGCTCCATGTGTTTGTGGTGGCAGCCTGGCCCGATCACAGCCTCACCCGGGTCTTATACCACTTCCAAGGAAAGTCGGATGTCCATCTTGCCCCCGCCAAATGTACAGGGCCCGACCTCTGTTGTGCTATAAGCAGAACGGTCCAGCAAGCCCAGCAGCTCGTACAGGGCCATGACCTGAATCAGCTCTGTACGTGTTGCCGGCCCCTCCCGCTCTGCCCCCTTCCTGCTCTCCTCGTCCTGAAGCACAGGGTGTATGGGGAGAGCTGATGGGGGAAATAGAGTCAAGGCGGATGAAAGCCTTAGTGAATCAAGCCCATGGTGTCTCCAATATATGCAAATTTATGTTGTGTCTCTTTCATTGAAATTCTTCTAAAAATATGATTGGCTATGGGGTCACCGGGATAGGTCGGGGAGGTTCTAGGCTAGTGTTGTGTAGCTGTCCACCTTAAGCTATATATCTGTCTCTATGGGGGAAAGAGATATCATTCTAAATAATGTACAAAAGTGACATTTCTCTCTGAACAGGATCCTACGCATCATTATTTTCCTTCATACATTGCTAGGATTTCCATCACAAGCATATTAGGAATCAAATCCATCCTCATCTTGAGGCAATGCCTTTTGAACCTATGGTAGACTTCTGAAGGTGACTTCTCTCAGAGCCTGGAGAACCACAAAGAAACTAGAAGCAATAATAATCAAGCATGTGTCAAGTTTATGTACAAATCAGAAGTGACAAGTCCTTGTAGGCTAATGCTCATTGCCATTCCAGAGCAAAACAAAAACCCTTCTCAGCATAAGATTTGCATAATTTATTTTGTATCCACTATTCCTAGTAAAGTAGATTTTGCTTGTTTATTTTGTAACAACAGTTATAAAACCTCGTGGGCAAGGATTTACGAGTCCTTTCTTGTTGTCTTTAAATAAATTTCCACTTACCTATGTTTAATACATTTAGGGGCTGATTTTATAAGAGATGCGTGGAAAGTTATTTATGCACGTTAAGTCTCTATTTAAAGGACTATCGTGGGTGAATAAGCACTTATGTGTGGCCTTTAGGTGGTAACTATTCTGTAAATTCACACATAAGTCTGATCACGTGTAGTTTCATTATGGGTGTGCATAGGGGCGGAGCATCAATTTACATGTGTAAGTTATAAAATATCGTGACTTACGTGTGTTTCTGACCAAACTACGTAGGTGCAGATATTTACGCTTTCTCTAAAACAGCAGTAATTGCTACGACCTGACTGAGGCACATCTTTACGCCCTATTTTATAAAGTGCGCGTGTTCATCATCAGAAGCCCATGTGGCAATGCATGTAAACTGTGTGGGAGTTTTAAAATTACGCTCTTGGGACAGGTTTACCTAAGGTTAACACATGCTACTGTCTGTTAGCATGTGCTAAGTGCTGCTGTGGTCCATGTTATTCCTATGATACGCTAACAGATGGTACAGCACATTAACCTTCAGTAAACATGCCTCTTGATAATTACATCTTGGAGGTAGTGTAACTTATGCTTTTGCAGAGGGTGGCTACTAAAATGATTAGTGGTCTTCATTGTAAAGCATATGAGGACAGACTTAAGGATCTTAATATGTACACCTTAGAGGAAAGGCGGGATAGAGGTGATATGATTGAGATGTTTAAATACCTCCGTGGCATAAATGTTCAGGGAGAGAGCCTCTTTCGATTGAAAGCAAGTTCTGCTATGAGGGGACATGGGATGAGGATGAAGGGAGATAGATTCAGGAGTGATATGTGGAAATATTTCTTTACGGAAAGAGTAGTGGATCCATGGAATAGTCTCCCAGTGGAGGTGGTAGAGATGAGGACAGTAACTGAATTCATAAAAGCATGGGACCAACACAGAGGATCTCTAAAGGTAAAAAGGGGACTGTTGTAGTTGTTGATATGGAAGGACAGACTAGATAGGCCATGAGGTCTTTTTCTGTCATCATATTTCTATGTTTCTATATTTGCTATTTACAGATTTTGAAATGTGCCAGGCCTCATTTCTGCTACACATGGGATAACTATCTTTAGCCCTATGATGAGGACTACAAATTTTTCTAGAGTTCAGGATATTCACAATGCATTGTGGTTTCCTTCACTTTTCTGCCCCACTCCAGAGCAGACTTCCAGTTTATGTGAAATGGGAGACCAGCAACCGGTAAAGTCATTTCTAACAGAACCAGAGTAGTAGGTGCACCTTGCTCTCTGTTGAGAAATGCATGGAGCGTCTTTTAGCAACTACAGAATCTGATGCATCCTCGTGTGAAGGATTTCCTTTAAAGTCATCAGAACGTTCTGTAGCTGAGGAGGGTCTTGAAAATCTAGTTGTTAGCTTGCCAAGTGATAAAGTGAGGGTCAAGAGCCCCACATGCACAGCAGGTAGTAAGGAATATAAAGGGTAAACCTGGCCTTTCATATTCTCTTCTGCCCTCAGCTCTAGTTCCAGCAGCCCCACAAGGAAGCAGAGACGAAGTCTTGTAAAACATCATAAGAAGAAAGAAGGTCCATCACGCCCATCAACCCATTTCCAGTACTGGCCAATTTAAGTCAACAGTACCTGACAGGATCCCACGAATCAATCCTTTCCTTGTTAATTACACCCAGGGAGGAGTAGTGACTTTCCCAAGTCTACTTTGGCTCATAATTACTTGTTGTTTTTTCCTTCAGGAGCTTATCCAAATCCTTTTTATATCCAGCTGAGTTAAGCATTTTCACCACATCTTCTAGCAACAAATTCCACAGCTTAATTATGTGTTGGGTAAAAAAATATTTCTTTCAATTAGTTTTAAAAGTGCTACCTATTAGGTCCATGGAGTGCCCCCTAGTCTTAGTCCCTTAGTCTTAGTAATGTTTGAAAGGGTACACGGCTCTTCCACTGCCAATTCCAGACTTTGATTTTTCCACCTTGCTGCTCCTTATGCTTGGAACAAGCTACCCATCAGGTTCCGTCGCTGGCCCTGTTCAAATCCAGGCTAAAAGCTCACCTCTTTGAGACTGCTTTTGTATCCTGATCCTTTCAGCCTCCTGTTTACTTCCTATATATTTCCTTACCATAACCCTAGATATATCCTAGTCCCCAGTTGTTGTGTTGTCTGTCTTGACTAGACTGTAAGCTCTGATGAGCTGGGACCGTCTCTTACATGTCTCTGTACAGCGCTGTGTATGCCTTGTAGCACTATACAGATGATAAGTAGTAGCATGTAGTTACCCACTCTTTCCCCACACATGATTTGCTACACTGAGGGCTCGATTTTCAAAGGCACTTTAGCAGCCCATGTTAACCATGTAAATGCCTCAATTGGGGATTTTCAAAGGCACCTACATGGCTAGTGCCTTTGAAAAGCCCCGATTAAGTCCACTATGCGCCTCAATGCTATCCAGTTAGCATCATGGCGTTCCGAGGCGAAGCAGAGGTGGGGAATGGCACTAACCAAGTAGCAGCAATTTTGGATGCTGCCCGTTTAGTGCTCTGCACCTTAAAAATAAGTGAGGAAAACCCGTGCCTATCTTTAAGGCGCCTGGGCTAACCGGGCAGTCTCCAAAATTGCTGCTGCCTGGTTAGGATCGGCGGCTTTCCGGCAGTGCAGCGAACCCCGGATTTTCACTTCCGTCACTGTGGAAGGGAAAATCTGGGGTTAAGGGGTCACAGGCAGGACTACGCAGGGGTATGCTGCTACAGTGTTTAGCCTTGCCCAACTGAAAATCGGGCCCTGAGAGCAGGGGCAGCTCTATAAATGAGGCCGAGTGAGGCGGTAGCCTCAGGCGGCAGCTTTTTGGGGGCAGCAAAATAAAAGGCAGAGGCCTTCAAAATAAAAATAATAAAAAAGCCTCCGGTGTAAGAAGCAGCTGCCACTGCTGCTCCAGTGGCAGCAGCGGCAGAATGTGGAGCCTTGCGGCCGCCCGCCCCTCCGGAGAGCCTGCCAGTTTCCCCTCCATCCTGGCTCAGTTTTGCAGAGCCACAGCGAAGGGAGACTATTTCCCTTAACCGCGGCTCTGTTAAAGCTGAGCCCGCGGTGCTGATAGGAAACAGGAAATCCTGTTTCCCATCAATGCCACAGGCTCAGCTTTAACAGAGCCACGTGAAAGGGAAACACTCTCCCTTCACCATGGCTCTGCAAAACTGAGCCGGGACGGAGGGGAAACCGGCAGTCTCTTGGGGGGAGGGGCGGCCATGGGGCTCCTCATTCTGCTGCTCGAGCGGCAGCTGCTTCTTACGCCGGAAGTTTTTTTATTATTTTTTCAATTTCCCTGGGTTGGGGGGGGGGGCTAGGACTGGAACTGGGCTGATGGGGGGGGGA
This sequence comes from Ichthyophis bannanicus, assembly GCA_033557465.1. Taxonomy (NCBI): domain Eukaryota; kingdom Metazoa; phylum Chordata; class Amphibia; order Gymnophiona; family Ichthyophiidae; genus Ichthyophis; species Ichthyophis bannanicus. The sequence continues at coordinate 144,594,597 of CM066041.1, forward strand.
GGGAAATAGGCTGAGGGGGGGTTAGGACTGGTAATGGGCTATGGGGGGGTTAAAACTGGAAATGGGCTGATGGGGGGATTAGAACTAGAAATGGGCTGATGGGGAGGTTAGGACTGGAAATGGACTGATGGGGCTTTAGGACTGGAAATGGGCTGATCAGGAGGAGGGCTAGGACTGGTAACACTGGTCAACAAATTTTTACAAAAGTCATGTTACTGAAATAAAAATAGTCATTTCTTATCAATTTTTATATGCTGAACACAAATATTTATTTATTTATTTATTTATTTACAGTCTCTTATATACCGCACTCTTCATCATCAGCGCGGTTCACATGGAACAAAATGCTCAGTACATTCAACACGTATGAGTTTACAGGTAACAGGGCATAAATAACTTGGATAACCGGGGTAACTATATACAAGACATACTACATGGAATCATATGCACAGAGGTTTCATAGGAAATCACCAGCCCACTATAGGATTGAGTATCAAACTTGGTGTGATGTTGAAGTACCATAAATTTATCTGGGACTGGTATTAGTGGGTGATATTGAGCTCTAGGTGATGCCATTGGGTTCTATAAGGTACTTGTTGAAGAGGTGGCATTTTAGGGCTTTCCTAAACTGTGTTAGGCTCTTAATAGCCCGGATATCAGGGGGTAGTGCATTCCAGCATTTTGGGGCACTGAGACTGAAGGCTCTGTTGGCTGTCGATTTAGTGCAAACAGTAAGTTCCTTCGGGATTTTTAGGGAGTTTATAGCCGTGGATCTTCTTGCTCTATTTGGAGATGTGATATGGATGAGGGAGGCTAAGGATGCGGATGTGAGATTATTAACAGCTTTAAAAGTGATTATCAGGGTCTTGAAAACTCTTCTAGCTTGAATGGGTAGCCAATGCAACTGTATCAGCAGTGGCATCACGTGGTCGTTCATGGAGGCTCCATGGATGACTCTTGCTGCCGCGTTCATGGCTAACTGAAGCTAATGGCTAATATGACAGTGAAATTGCAAAGTTGGCTCTAGTATTTTTGTAATCTATAAGAATTAATGTTTACATCGCGAAATGCATGTCAATAGTAAATATAATAGGCCTTCGGTTAATACCTGTAAAAAAACAAGTCATAGACTACTTCTTAGATTTTTTCGCCTGTCTCTTGTACAGCTGTTCGGGAGCTTCTCTGGGGAGTGTCCAGCAGTAGTCAGCCAGCATTGTAATGGACCATTTTCCCTGGTATCTTTGCTGCATCGTTGCGATATCCTGGTGAAAACGTTCGCTCTGTTCATCACTAACCATACCACAGTTGTCAGGAAAGAAATCGAGATGGGAATCAAGGAAATGGATCTTTAGAGACATATTGCAGCCAAGTTTCTGATACTGCATCAGCATGTCTTCTACTAGTTCCTTGTAGTTTTCTGCCCTAACATTCCCGAGAAAGTTTGTTGACACTAGGCGAAAAGCATTCCATGCTTGTTTCGCATCACCCTGCAGCAAGTTGTTGAACTGGTCATCTTTGAAGAGCTCTCGAATCTGAGGACCCACAAAAACTCCCTCTTTAATCTTTGCTTTGCTGAGTCGAGGGAATTTTTCATGCAGGTATCGGAAAGGTGGCGAAGTGCGGTCCATGGCTTTCACAAAGTTTTTCATCAAACCTAGTTTGATGTGAAGGGGTGGTAGCAGGATTTTGTGAGCCTCAACCAGAGCTGGGTGCTGGATATTCTTCTTTCCAACTGTTACATTTTGTCTGCGATTCCATTCCTTCCGCAAGTAGTGCCAATCCCTTGCTTGGCTATCCCACTCATATAAGAAACACATGTATTTTATATATCCCTGCTGCAGTCCCATTAAAAGGGCAACTACCTTCAAGTCACCACAGAGGTGCCAGCTATACTTGTTATAGTTAATGGAAGTCAGTAGATGCTTTATCGTATGTCTTTTTCATGTGGACGGCATGCGCTACTGGAATAGATGGAAGACGGTTTCCATTGTTCAAAAGCACAGCCTTCAGACTCAGTTTCGAAGAGTCTATAAATAGTCTCCAGTCTTGTGGGTCATGAGTGATTTTTAAGGCATTCATGAGGCTTTCAGTATCGGAACAGAATACCAGATTACTTTCCTTTCTAAAGAAAGGCTCCAACTGCTGGTGGCGCTTTCGATATGAAGTAATGTTGACATCTTCTTCTAGAAGATTCCATTGTTGGAGTCTTTATCCTAGCAATTCTGCCTTGTTCTTGGATAAGTCTAAATCACGAACCAGGTCATTTAGTTCTTCCTGTGTTATTCTGTGTGGCGTTGATATGCATCCCAGTGAAACTCTGGGTCACTGCATGCTGACGGACCAGGAGAAGAACAGGTCGGCTCACCCTTGTCCTCATCAGATGAATCAAGAGAATATTCTGATGGAGGTTCTGGAATAGGAAGTCCCTCACCATGTGGAACTGGTCTCAATGCAGACGGAATGTTTGGGTAGACTATGCTCGACTTCTTTTGCTTCGTTATTCCACTGGAAAGAGGAGGAACCAAGCAGAAGTAACAGCCATTTATGTGGTTGCTTGGCTCTCTTCACACCATGGGGACTGCAAACGGCATTGATGGTCTTTTGCAATTCAACCACTGTGAAAGCTGTGTTGTACATGTAGCACAGCATATATGTGGGGCCCAAGGCTTGTCTTGGTCACCAATCTTGCATCTGAAGTAAAGATGATATGCCTTCTTCAGTTGAGAAGTGATACTTTTCTTCTGGTTGGCAAATGTCACTTCCCCACAAATGTAGCAGAAATTGTCAACGGTATTAACGCACCTTCACGGCATTATTGTTCTGTATTGTACCTAAATGGCTAAAATTATATTAATAAAAGTTACATGTAACAGTAGCTTAAACTGTCTCGCACACAGTCTGAAATATTTTAAATGCTCAACCTTTCTGACTGCGTATAATACACTGCTAACGTCAGATGGCTTCAGCAGCCATCTGGCAGTAGTATTGCATTGCATCAGAAAATGATGCAGTCAATTCTGGATGATGTGTGCATGCTGCTATTATGCAATGTGATTCAATATTACATCACTCAAGGCTTATTTGGGATGTTGTTGATGACCTACTGGATAAATTTACACGGTGAAATGTCAAAAATGAACTACATGCAATATCTTCAAAATGAGAGTCAATAATTTTTTTTTAATGTTATATTCTTGTTCAGCTCATCAAGATACTATAGAGTAGGGCCTTTTAAAGTCAGTAATGATTTCAATGTTGACCAGTGTAATGGGCTATCGGGGGTAGGGATTAGAACTGGAAATGGGCTGATGGGGGGTTAGGACTGGAAATCGGCTGATTGGGAGGGGGCTAGGACTGGTAATGGGCTATTGGGAGAGGGCTAGGACAGAAAATGGGCTGATTGGGGTGCTAGGGCTGAAAATGGACTTATTGGAGGGTTACGACTGGTAATGGGCAGATCGGGGGCTAGCACTGGAAATGAGTTAGGACTGGTCATGGGCTTATTGGGGGGCTAGGACTGGAGTGGGCTGATAAAGGGGATAGGACTGGAAATGGGATGGGACAGGAAATGGGCTAATAGGGGAGGGGAGGAGAGTGCTGCTGGCCCTGGAAGAAAACTAGGGGCTAGGGCTACAAATGGGCTGATGCGGGGGGATGGTAGAAAAGGACTCGAAGGGAGCGGATACTGAGAGGGTCTGCCAGGGGAAGGAGGGGGCAGGAAGGGAGCTGACACGGGGGAAGGAGGGGGCTGGAAAGGAGCTGACAACTGGGATGTGCTGAAGGGGGACTGGAAGGGAGCTGACACTTGGGGATGGGAGTGGTAGGTGGCTGGGTAATGGGGTGGTGGCTGGAAGGGAGCTGACATGTGAATAGCACTGGAAGGGAGATGGACAGAGGGTAGGGCGGCTGGAAGGGAGCTGACTAGGGGGTGACACTGAGAGTGGACCTGAGCTGATACCTGGGATGGTATTTGGACTAGAAGGGGCTAGACAGTGGGGAAGGAGGGGGACTGGAAGGGAATGGACACCAGTGGCAGTCATGGGAATGCAAGGCGGTTGACATTGGAAGGTACTGGGAGGTGAGGACTGGAAAGGGGGCTGATACTGGGGAGGGTTACTGGAACTAGAAATGAGCTGTGGAAGGAAGTGAAGAAAACAAAAGAAGAGATAAGAAATGGTGGAAGGACAATGAACCATAGCCCACAGAAAGAATGCTAAGAGAAGACAGGAAAGCAGAAGCCTCAGATCGGGACCAGCATGATCAGAGAATAAAATGGTCAGATAACAAAGGTAGAAAACATAATTTTATTTAATTTTAGTGATTGGACTTTGTGCTATTTTAATATTTTACACAGTATTGGGGAACTGCATCTCTTATTTATCTGATGTTGCACTGCATGTGGACTCTGGCTTCTTGGGGTTTCAGTTTAAATTTAGTCTACATATTATTATTTTTTACTTTAGGTTGTGGTTACTTATTCTGTACTTGGTGAGGGTCGATGTTGTGCGTGTGTGACTGAGGTCAGGTGTTTTGTTAACATGGTGTTTGTATATAAAATCTATACCATACTGTAGTAATTTGACTTGTTCAGCTTTTCAAATAGGTGTATGGATGTTCCAGGGCCCGCTGTAGTATTTACAGTGACGCTTTTTTTGGTGGGCTCCTTATGTGAGTTTTGGAAGTTTGTGCTGATATGGTATGGTATGGTAGGTTTGCTCTTTGTTGTAGGGTTTTGTATTAGTTCACAATATGCCTGGTACTGGAGAATAGTGGCTGTTGTTGTTAGTGAGATGATCAGAACCAAATTTTTGTGTTTAAAATATTGAGTTCTGTGGGTGAATGTCCTGATTCTGCTCTGCACCTACTTTGGATGCAAAATATATGCTGAAAAAGAAAAAACTAGAACCATAACGCAGTTTATAACAAAATAAAAATGAGTTGTAATTTAGTTTTATAAACTGTGCTGTTGGTTCTTGCTGTCTTTTAGTTCCTTGGTGTGCAAACAGGACCGTACCTAGCCCTGTGCAAGCTGTGCAGCTGCACAGGGCGCAAAGGCTTCAGCGACGCATTTTGGCTGTCTGCTGTTGTCCTGCCGCCTCCAAGCCTTTTTGCAGCACTTTAAGCAGGTCTGGTCCCTCTCTCCTCCAACGCGATGTCAGAGCAGGGAGGGACAGATCTGCTTGAAGTGCTGGCGCCTTTCAGATCGGGTGCATGCCCCCCTCCTCCTCCCCATACATCTGTCCAGCGCTCCCTGCTCTTTCCCTGCTGCCGGCACCGCCATGAAAAAAACAGAGGGCGGCAGCAGCAGGGAAAGAGCAGGCAGCGCTGGATGGCGGTATGGGGGGAGAAGGGGTGCATGCACCCAAGCTGCAAGTTGCACAGGGCGCGATTGCAGCTCGATATGGCCCTGTGTGCAAACATCTTGCGTTTCCTCCATATAATCTAATGGGCTTTTTGGTTTGGTTCAGTCTCTGATTGGATTCTTGAAAAAGCTCCGCCCCCCCCTCTAAGGGGTGTGTGTTTGTGTGTGGGGGTGCCATATCATTCTTCGCCTCAGGCAGCAGATTGCCTTGAGCCGCCCCTGCCTGAGAGTCCTAGCTGCTTTGGCCTTCTCCATACAGGAGATGAACTGCTCTATCTACTTTATCATTTTGGTTGCCCTTCTCTATACGTGTTCTAGTTCCTCTATATCTTTTTTAAGATGGGACAACCAGAAGTGTACAAAGTATTCAAGGTGCAGTTCTACCCTGGGTTGATAAAGAAGCATTATTATTCTCTGTTTTATTTTTCATTCTTTTCCTAATGATAATAATACCTAGTATTTTATTTGTTTTTTGACTGCTTCAGTACACTGAGCCTCGGATTTTAATGTATTATCCACAATGATTCTAAGATTCTTTTCCTAGGTGGTGATCCCCAGTATGGAACTCAGCATCAGGTATCTATAGGTCTCTCCTATATACATCACTTTGCATTTGCCCACATTAAATTTCATTTGCCATTTAGATGCCCAGTACGCCAGCCTTGTAAGGCCCCCCTGCAATTCTTTACAATCTACTTGTGATCTAATAGCTTTGAACAATTTTTTGTCATCTGCAGATTTAATCATCTCACTTGTTATTTCTTTTTTCAAATCATTTATAAATATTTTTAAAAGCATCAGTCCTGCTGCAGATCCCTGGGGCACTCCACTATTTTCCTTTCGCTGTCAGAAAATTGACCATTTGAGAGCAAGAGAGTGATTTGTGTGCCTGGACTCTGGCAAGACTGTGAACATCAGCACCACTCGAGAGACTGGGTGGTACTCTGTCGATGCCGCTGCTCCAACTTCTCCTTCAGTATAAAATTGGAGCCATACTGCAGCACGCCCCTTTGGGAAGTCAGTGAAGAGGCTGAGGAGTGACCTGGGAGTCCGGTAAGCTTAAGTGCTTATTTATTTATAATATGATGTGCTATAAGAAAATTATGAAAAAGAAATCTCCCGTAGCATCAACTCCATTATCTGAAGGACCAATAGATAAATATGTGTCCTCAATCGGGCTGTATGGCCACAGTTATGCAGCATTCATCCTCCTCAGCTGAGGGGGTTCTCACTTAGCTTGGGCAGCAGGAGCCCTCCTTTGTCACCATCACAGACAATGGATCTCGTTGCTCAAGCTAAAGTACCTGGGATAGTAGTTAATGTGGAAGATGAATTGACTGAAGGCGCTTCAACTGATTTATCACTTGATCATCAGATGGCTATTCCTTTAGTAATTGCTTTACCAGATGAAGTGGAACTCCCTTTTCAGGGTTCCTCTTCTAAAGATATATTAGTTTTAGATGTTTGGCGAGTAGTAGCTAGAAATGAAAAATCTCTTAAGGGGATAGTGTGCCAGTTGTGCCCCTCTATGGAGCAAACTGTTGCTAAGTTTCATGGTATCGATTCAAAGGTTCAGTCACTCAGAGTTTGTTTTTCTGCACTTTAATCCCAGGTACAGACATTGCGGGCTATAGTGCAGAGGATTTCAATCCTGTCCTCGGGACACACCTAGCCAGTCAGATTGTCAGGATAACTACAAAGAATATGCATGACTGAGATTTGAATACCATGCAGGCCGGGCATGCAAATCTATCTCCTGCATATTCGTTGTGCTAATGCTGAAAATGTGACTGGCTGGTGTGTCCTGAGCACAGGGCTGAGAACCTTGCTATAGGAGGACTCACTGTCTTCATTTTAAGATTGAGGCTTTGTAAAATATTATGAGGAAAAATAATTTTTGTTTTTAATTTTCCTAGAGTTTATTTGCTGTCTCTAGAACTATTTCTTCAAAAGTAAGGAGGTCCTGAAATTTCCTAGACTTGAAGATATTGCTTGTTACTATGTTCCTAGGTCTCCCTCTTCCAATGAGAAGTGCCTAGGGAATAGGGGAGGCTGCTGCTTCTACCAGGGATCTTGATTTGATGCTTTCGTTGAAGACTCACAAAATAATATTAATTTTTGAGCCACCCTGACAGTAACTTTCTCCTTGAAAAAAGATACATTGTTGGTTTTGAAGGTATATTTCAAGAATAAAAATGAGATGCTCTGTAGTCATAAGGTACAGATTTTTCCTGCAAGTATGGAGGAGAGAATTTCTTGCCTTCAGGGCCCAAGTGCTTGAATTGGGTGTCATTTTCTGTTTGAGATAGCCATGTTGACATACTATGTCCTATCAGGACAAGAAATATGGTTTCCTTGACACAGTACTTTTGGGAAGCTCTACTGCTGCCAGGAAAGGAAATTTGAATTGAGAAATGTATATTTTGTTGTATTTCTAATGATTAACCACAAAAAGGACCAGGTAGAAAGAGCACCCAAATTGTATAAATTAGCAAAATTCTTTTATCGGATTACTCACAGAGAGGATAATTCCTCTTCAAATTAAATGTCCATTTTAATCAAACTTTTTGCAGTAAAAAGCAAGCAGAAATGCCCTGTGTTTTGACTGCCATTCAATGCTGAAAGATTTCTTCAGGCAAAAACAAGCATAGGCTTCTTCAGACAGATTCAACGCAGTACCGCATTTTGGGTCTATCCGACTCTCAAGACCCTGCATCAGGTATTTTGGCCTCCATAAACCATGCTGAATAGAAGGTACTTTCAGCCATAAACCATTCTATTCAGCATGGTTTGTGAAGACAGAAAACCTGACGCAGGGTCTTGAGAGTTGGATACGTCTGAAACGCGGTACTGTGTCGAAACTGTCTGAAGAAGACTATGCTTGTTTTTGCCTGAAGGAATCTCTCAGGATTGAATGGCGGGAATCAATTATCGGTCATACAGCTAAGTACCTCTGTTTGCTTTTTACTGCAAAAAGTTTGATTAAAAGTAACATTTCATTTGAAGAGGAATTATCCTCTCTGTGAGTAGTCTGATAAAATCTTTTTGCTAATTTCTACAATTTTGGTGCTCTTTCTACCTGGTCCTTTTGTGGTTATTGATTAGTTGGTTGGGTTCATTGTGCTCTTTTTTTGGTATTTCTAATGATGGCAAGAAATGGAGTAGGAATTTATTTAGGCAGGCTAAGTATGGGACATCTCTTAAGCTGTCCTTTACATGTTTTCTTTTTCTGTTTTCCTTTTATTTTTTTACTTATTTGAAGCTCTAAGCTTCCTGTGATATGGATTTTTGGTGTTTACTTATGCGGATACTGTATGTTTGTTTATTTTTTATTATGTACTATATATGACATAATTTTCTTTTTGATTACTTTGCAATCATCTTAAATTTCAATAAACAGCAAGAAAATTGACCATTTAGATCCACTCTCTTTTGATTTCTATCTTTTAAATATTTCCCCATCCACAAAAGGACATTGCCTACTTTACCACAACTTTTTAATTTCCTCAGGAGCCTCACATGATGGACTTTATCAAATGCCTTCTAAAATTTCAGATATACTATATCAACCAACTCACCCTTGTCAACATAGTTACTGACCCCTTCAAAAGAACCTAACAGATTGGAAGACAAGATTTTTTTCTGTTAAATCTGTGTTGACTCTGACCCATTAAGTCATGTTTATTCATATATTCAGTAATTTTGTTTTTCAAAATGGCCTCTACCGTTTTGCCTGGAACAGATGTCAGGCCCACTGGTCTATGATTTTCTGGATAACTCCTTAATTCCTTTCAAAAATTAGGGTTATTAAATTGACCACCCTTCAAATTGTGAGTATAATAACTGATTTTAATGATTGGTTATCGATAGCTACTAATAGGTATTCATTTTTTAGAACCTAGTCCAGGTGATTTGTTACTCATTAGCATGTCAGTTTACTCTCTTACATCTTCCAGGTTCACAATGATTCTCCATCAGGGAGATATAGAATACAGAGCTGCTATGTTACACATTTGCAGAGGTGAGATTTTTTGCCAGTTCTCATTTTCAACTTGTACTGCAATGCAGTATGGTATTTGTAATCCTTGATTTTACCCATTGAAAGCAGTGCTGCAGGTCCCATAATGCATCAGGATGAGATTGTCAGAAATCCAGGACTGGTTTAAAATCTCACTGCTGGAACTGGTAACTCTGAGAAAAGCAGTGGGCAAAATTGAAAGGAGATCTCTAAAGGGCAATGAACCTTTTTCTTATGAAAAAGGAAAAGGGGGCTGTTATTGTTCTTGAAAGAGTGGCACTCAGAGCTGCTGTTATTGTATCGATCCATCTCATTGCTGGCCTTCCTCTTTTGCATTGACCTTCTACCTTGCCAAACATGATGTCTTTCTCTAATGATCTCTCTCTTCACATGATGTGTCCAAAGTATGAAAGTCGAAGTCTTGTCATCAGAGCTTCTAAAGAAAGCTTAAGTTTGATCTCTTCTACTACTGACTGGTTTGTTCTTTGGGAAGTCCATGGTATATACAGTATTCATCGCCAGCACCATAATTCAGAAGCATCAATTTTCTTCCTGTCTATCTTTTTCACTGTCCAACTTTCGCATCCATATGATGATATTGAAAAAATGATGGCTTGAATGAATCAAATCTTTATATGGAGAGAGACATCTCTGCTCTTGAGAATCTTGTCTACGTCCTTCATAGCCATTCTGCCAAGAGCAATGCGTCGTCGGATTTCTTGGCTGCTTGTTGTTTATTTATTGATAGTTGATCCAAATAGGTTAAAGTTGTCCACTATTTCAATTTTTGCTCCATCAACGATGAACTTATTGATTTTTCAAGTTGTCAGGCTCTTTGTTGTCTTTACATTAAGGTGCAGGCCCATTTTAAGACTATGTTCCTTGATCTTGAGAAGCAAATGTTTCAGATCGTCTTCACTTTCAGCCAGTAATGTGGTATCATCAGCATAGCGAAGGTCATTGATGAGTCTTCCACCAATCTTCACACCCCGTTTGTCCTCATACAGTCCTGCTTCTCTGATGATTTGTTCTGCATATAAATTAAACAGCTAAGGGGAAAATATGCAGCCTTGTTGTACACCTTTGCTGATTTTAAACCATCGTGTTTCTTCTTGTTCCATTCGAACTGTTGCTTCTTGATTGATGTAAAGGTTGTGCAAGAGGTGTTCTGCTATATCCATGTTTCTTAATGTGGCCCAGAGTTTCTCATGGTTTGCACAGACAAAAACCTTGCTGTAGTCAATAAAACACATATAGATATCCTTTTAGTATTCTTTTGTCTTTTCAAGGATCCATTTCACATCCGTGATGATGTCTCTCATTCCTCGCCCTTTCCTGAACCCTGCTTGCACTTCAGGCAGTTCTCGTTCAGGTATGGTTGTAGTCTTTGCTGAATAATCCTGAGTAGAATTTTGCTGGCATGTAGGATCAGAGTGATTGTGTGATAATTCCCACAATCAGTTGGATCACCTTTATTTAGTATTGATATAAACACAGATATTTTCCAGTCAGTTGGCCATGATGATGTCTTCCAAATTTCCTGGCAGAGCCTTGTACATATGGTAACAGCTGCATCCGACTGCTGTAATACTTCAGTGGGAATGCCATCAATGCCTCGTGCTTTGTTTTTTTATAAGGCTTTCAATGCTGCTTTGACTTCGTCTTTTATCACCAATGGTTCCTGATCATAAGGTACAGGTTGAAACAGCTGTTGCTCCACTTGATCTTTATCGTATAATGACTCAGTATATTCTTTACACCTTTTCTTGATCTTCTCAGCATCATTCAATGTGGATCCTTGAGCATCTTGTAACATTTGAATGTGAGGCTGGAATTTTTTTTTTAACTCTCATAGCTTTAGGAAAGCTGATCTTGTTCTTCCTCTAATATTTCTGCTTCTATTTCCTTGCATACATCATTGTAGTACTTCTCCTTGTTTTGTCTTGATGCATGTCTCTGTTGAGTTCTGCGATTGCCTCTCTTTCTCCTCTGGCTTTAGCTTCTTTGCATTTCTGGGCAATTTTCAGAGTTTCTTCAGTCATCCATTTTGGCTGTTTTTTGCTTTTTCACCTTTTGTAGAGACTTCTCACTTTCTTCCAATACAATCTTCTTGATGTCATCTCATAACTCTGTGATGTCATCACAACAGCACCCGATTGGCATCGGGGGTGGAAGCGGGAGAACTAGCACCTCCAGCTCACCCCGCCAAGGTCAATTGGGCCCAGGAGCAGCAGCCAGACACAAGCATTTAAAAGGAAGTGCTAGCAGGCCTTGCCAGAGGGCCCTTTGGCGAGGCCCTTAGGCAAGGACAAAAGAAGGCAAAACAAAGCCAAAATAACAACTCCATACCAGTCATTCCGGCTCTTGAGAACACCTCCTCTCCAAGGATTCAAACGCCCTCATTCATCCACTATAATCAAGGTAACAATCCTTCAGTGTCCCATCACAAGGCAAAATGATACTCTCACTTTACTACCTGATCATACTGAGCATCATCTTCCTCTCCCCTCCTCATACCAACGCGCTCATGTTCTCTCAATCTCTCATTTGCCTAATTCACTCTCCTACAAACATGCCACTAAACTTATGGCACCCAACCAGCACTCATCAGGACAGAAAATATGTCAACTCATCAAAATTCACACAGCTGTTTCAAGTGAGCTTACCGCCAAGCACAAAAACCCACACAGCAGCTCAATCCCATAAGATGTGCCCTCATCAACTCATACTCCACCTGCAACAAAATTCAAACACTAGCTGACTACATAACAGACAACACGATTTATGTGCTATGTATCACTGAAACCTGGTTTACTGAGAATGACAATATCCTGTTCAACCAGCTTAATACATCCACCCACAATATCCATAACTACCCTCAGACATCCAGTAGAGGCGGTGGAGTCTGCATACTCACAAGGAAGAACCTTGAATTCAATAACCATAAACCATGCCTCTACTCCCAACCTCGACATCATCACAATCTCCAACCACTTCCCCTCCATCTGCCTTTCCTGCAGACCTCCTCACACCAATGCTGAAGACCTCACCACCTTACTGGAAGAAATCTGCTCACACTTATCCATCCACAAAGACTCCATCCTTCTCGGAGATCTGAACCTACCATCTGCATCATCTACCCACTCATTGGCCTTTCTTGAAGCCAAGACAGATCTACATTTCACACAGATCATATCAACCCCTACCCATGCTAAGGGTGGCATCCTGGACTTGATTTTCTTTTTTAATCAACTCCGAAATGCCCACGGATTTACCTCACAATCAATGTTCCCTGGTCTTCACAACCTAATCTCATTCATCATACCCAACTCCTGCTCACAAACCTCACCCCCTAAGCTCCCCTCAAACAACACGCAAATTTCTCTCTTTCAACAAATAAGCCTTCATTCAAAATACCATTCCAGCTTTAAGCTTCTTACCAATCAGAAAGACCTTGAAACCAAATTATGCTCATGGAACTCAACCATCTCAGCCACTGCTACAGCTCTGCCAAAAGTCTCTACTAAAACCAGACAATCACACGCTTCTTGGTATTCTTCAGACTTAAAAACACAGAAACACAGCTTGTGCCATCTTGAAGTCTCTGGAGAAAGACCCAAAGCTCACAACTCAAATCCCAATATCTACAGGATCTCAAATTTTACCACAAATCAACCATTCAGGCCAAACAAAAATACTACAACAACTTCCTCATACGCTCCATCAACAAACCTAGAGAACTCTTTGAAATTGACAAATCACTCAACAAGGACCCATCTCAATCAAACCAAGACCACATTCTCAATCCACAAGACATGGCTTCATACCTACTGGCCAAAAACAAACCTACTCCGTCCACCAGCCTCCATATTCCAAACTCAAACAATGAAACTACTCAAGATAGCCACTGGACTACCTTCCACACTCTTTCACATGAGGAGCTCAACAAAATCAACAACAACCTCAACACAACAACATTTGCACTCGACCCATGTCCAGTCTCCTGGCTGAAAGTCACAAAGGACCAATTCCTGCCTTTAATATCTGACATTGTCCACTCCTCCCTACCCATGGATTCCTTCCTCCCTCCCTCCCTCAAACAAGCATCAATCAGACCACTCTTCAAGAAAGCAAACCTGGATCCACGCTTTCCATCCTCCTACAGACTCATAATACGCTTACCTTTCATCTCCAAAATCATTGAAAAAGCTGTGCAAACACAACTACAATAACATATAGACCAACATACGCTGTTAAATGCACAGTAACCTGGCTTCCGACCAAATCACGGCACGGAAACCCTCATTACCTCCCTCCTAAACTCACTTATCTCAGGCATCAAATCACTCACCCAAGGTTTCATCCTGCTCTTTCTGGACATCTCTTCCACCTTTGACACTGTATCCCACCAGCTACTCATTAACAAGCTTCCACCACATTGGAGTCCGTGACACCCCTCTCAAATATTTCCATTCCTATCTTAGCAACCAAAATCAGCATATAAGGATTCAAACACATATCTCAACTCCTTTCACCCTTAACCAGGGTATACCGCAGGGATCATCCCTATCCTCCCTACTATTCAACATATACATTCCCAGTCCAGTTTCTGATATATGCAGATTTAATGATTTTCACACCATTCTCTACCTCTACTCCAGATTACTCCACACTCAAGTTGCTTCACTGAAACCATCAACTGACTCCACCATCAAAATCTATCCATCTACCTCAGCAAAACAGAGATGCTACACATAACAAAGGACTTCAACTTCACCCCCCCCCCCCTATATCTGCCAAGTTTGGCAACACTAAGATCCAAGTCAGCTCCCACATAAAGTACCTTGGAGTTATATTCGACCAACAACTGACCTTCAAGGAACAAATTCACAGCATCACCAAAGCAGTATGCTACAAGCTAAAAACCATCCAAAACTTATGCCCCCTCCTCTCTACAAATACTTTCCATACAGTTTGCCAGGCCACCATCACTCTTCTATTCAATTACTATAGCTCCATTTATCAAGGACTACCCAAATACGCAATCCATCCATTGCAGCTCGCCCAAAACACCATTGCCAGAATCATCTTTCAAGCCTCACGGAAAACCCAAATCAATCCTCAAACACCTCCATTGGCTCCCCATCAACTCAAGAATATAGTACAAGACTCTAATCCTCACCCAGAAAACTCTGGATGGGAAATCAGCAGAGCAACTACACGCCATAATTCATAACTCGAACATTAATAGCCAAGGAGAAAGGGCACTTAGAATTTCCTCAATATCCCATCATATACTCGCAGTTGCAAGCAGACTACTAAAGCAAGAGCATACTCACTATATGCTCCCACCCTCTGGAATGCATTACCCCCAGCAATTCGTACCATCAAGTCTCCCACAGACTTTCGTAAAAAATCTCAAGATGCACCAATTCCAGAAGTATTTTGGCATTGAGTAACCAACAACACAGAATAGCAGAATCTCATGACCTTAAGCACATCCTCCCTTTGTCCCTCCCTTATTAAACTCCTATGACTTCACTCCCCCCACCCCCATAAAACCCATATGACCCACACCCCCTCCACAAACCAACCCTCTATCCCTTTGTATATAGTTTCGCTTGTTTTCAGTTTCACAAAATGTTCTTTGTAAACATTCTAAATGCTGTTTATAACTTGTTCATTGTAAAATTTAGTTCTTTGTAAACCACTTTGACTTGTAGAAAAATGGTATATCAAATTTTGTTAAATAAATAAATAAACTCTTCTGGAGATCTGTCATTTGTATCTAAAGCAGCAAATCAATTTTGCAGGCAGTCTTTAAATTCCAGTGATATTTATTTATTTATTTATTTTATTTAACACTCATTTATATACCGCAACTTCCAAAGTTTAGTTGCGGTGTACAATTAACAACAATTAACAAAGCGCAGTTTGTTTTACATAGAACATCTTAAAAATTTTTACATTGAACATCATAAGTTAAACAGAGCAACGAGTAATAAACTAAACAGTATATTTAAGCTAGAGCATTGTGAGTAACAATTAACTAACAAATGTAATGTCTAAAACAGCATAAGACAGTACATAACATATGCAACTATATACATGTGGAGGTATTTGGGTATAAGAGCTTGGATCATCGTTTCGTATAAGCTATATGTATTGTCCATTTAGAAGGTGGGTATGTACTTGAATGTGGGTATGTACTTGAATGTGTACTTGAATGTGGGTATGTACTTGAATATGTACTTGAATATATTCTCAATGTCATATTTTGCTACATTCACGAGTGGTTTGCTCTTTTTCAATGTTAACTTGAGTTTCAGTGCTAGTAGTTGGTGATATGTACCACAGTCAGCTCCAAGTTTTGTCTTTGTTGATGTTATAGAGCTTTTCCGTTGTTGACTTCCACAGATTTAGTCAATTTGATTTTTGTACAATCCATTGGGTGAAGTCTATGTGTACAGTCGCCGCTTATGTTGCTGGAAGAAGGTGTTTGAGATGAATAGGTCTTGCAGAATTCTATTAGTCTTTCTCCAGCTTCATTTCTGTTGCCAAGTTCATATTCTCCAACCTCTTTGCCTTCTTCTTTGTTGCCAACATTTTTGTTTCAGTCACCCATGACTATCAGGATATCCTATTTGCATGTTCTGTCAATTTCAGCTTGTACTGGTTCATAGAACTCATCAACTTCATCCTTTTCTGCTGTTGTTGGGGCATATGCTTATAGTTGTGTTGATGGGCATTCCTCATAGACAAATAGAAGTTAAGCATTCACTGATTGCATTGTATTTCATTACAATTCTTGCAAGTTTCTTCTTAATTATAAATGCAACACCATTTCTTCTTTGTCTTTCATTTCCAGCATAGTAGACCATGTGATCATCAAATGCAAATTGCCAGTCCATTTCAGTTCACTGACACCCAACAGATCGAGTTGTACACATTCCATTTCATTCTTGATCACCTCCAACTTCCCTTGGTTCATGCTTCGTATGTTCCATGCCCAAATATGTAAGACATCTTTGCAGCTTTTAACTCTTATTTCATGTGCAGCTACATCAGCAGTCAGACATCTCGAGAGCTTTGATCCAACCACATCATAAATGCTGGCTTTACTCTGAAAAGTCTTCAGCTCCTCCCCATTAGCCAGTTGAGTGCCTTCCAACCTTTGGGTATCATCTTCCAGCACTATAGTGCAATTTATATTGTTGTAACTATCCACTGGGTTTTCATGGCAAGATACTGAAGTAGATTGCCAGGCCTTTCTTCCATGCAGTTAATTCTAGTGTTGTTGCCGTTGTCACAGAAATGTGATCCTTTGCTGCCAACACCATCCCATTCTGCTGCTGCCCAGATGTGTGGTTTGTTTTGCTTTGGCACCTCAGCTGAGGCCTGTCCATCTTGGGAGACCCTGCCAGTAGTTAAGCTACCGATAGCTTAGCCCTCAGCATCACTGATGCACACGAGCCCTCACAGCACGACAAGCTGCAAACCAAGTGAGGGGAAACATTTACTAAGTTTGAATAAATTGATTAAAAGGAAGATTTGCTGCTAGAGGGAGTGTTTCCCCCTTGCAAACTATCTGCCAAAAAATGTTTCCATTATATGCTTTATACCAATAGTGCTCTCTTAAGCCTGACTTTGTTGCTGGGTGTTATTATATGTCAGTGCTTTAGGACTATTTGGGTATTACTTTCTGGATGCATATCCCTAATGCAGATGGATAGATAGAGGCATTTTGTTGCTCTTAGGGGCATGTTTACTAAAGTGCGTTAGCCATTAGTGTAGGATTTAGCACAGGATTGACATATTTTTGGGCCGAATGGTAGCATGTTCCTCTGGGCAGATAGTCTCTAACCCTGACCAAAGGAGGATGTGCCAGAGGCCTACCAGCTCTGAGCAGTTACATAACACTTCTTTCACTGAATGTGGGCCTCCAGTGTTGGAGCTCACTGATCCGTGTCCTCTTCCTGGCCAGGGGCTAAGGCAATGCATGGACCTGGGGAGCTCTTATGATCTCCCCAGGTTTGATGGGCAGAAATTGCCAGGAAAGCTGGGGGTTCAGCCTAGGGCTGTTTGGGATTCATCACCTTCATGTGGCATCCTCCAAGGGCCCATCTTGATAGAAGGGAGCATGGGAGCCCTTTGTGGGTGGATGACTGTGTTGCTGTGGGGGGGGGGGGGCGGGCAGACAACAGAAGGAGTTGTGCAATAATATGGGCCATAGGAATGCTGCCTGACTTGATGGCCTCCATTTGCAGGCTGCCCTATGCATAGGTGCAGGTTGTGCTTGGTGTCCAGATCTGCTGGAGAACACACTCCACAATGGCTATGATGCTGTCCAAGCCAAGATGAAAGGAGGGAATGAGAGATGGAGTCCATCTCCATCACCCTCTCCCCCAAACAACACCAAAAGCCTTGGACTGTGCTCCCTGTAACCTAAGTGAACAGGCACCCTTGGCGTCTCAGGGTGAGGAGGTTCAGATCCTGTCCCCCATGATGGACACTGGATATCCTGCCTGAATCCCATGCAAGGTTGCCCTGCATTGCCAGATGCCACATTTACACTCTATCTCCTACAGTTAAGGACTCAGCACATACTCTCTGCATGTCTTTGCTTTCCTTATATGCATGACCTGCCCTCTTGTACTTAGCCCCTTTGCTCAGAGCTGTGCAGGCAGCTGAGCCCATTTCCAGTCTGTATTCTGAACTGGCCACTTGATACCTTCTTGTATGTGTGCTTGTCCGCAGTATTTCCTTTGCCCGCCACCACCCTTTTATCGTGCCTGTAGCTTTCCTTTCCCTGATACGCAGTACAACTGTGTGCATGTGGCAGTGCCATGTGTTCGTTACTACTGCGCTTGTGGTACAACTAGTGTGCTGGAAGTAGTATAGCACCACCATGTGTCTGCTGTGGAGCGGTAGGAATGTGTGATTTGGGTGTGTTACCCCGCGATCCCTGCTACACCTTAATAAACATGCCCCTTCGATTGTGAGCCCTTACTCTATCTGGAATGTAATTTGCTTTAAGTTTGGATTTGGAAAGGTGAATAATGAAATCTAAACCCCAAATCTATGTAGCTGAAGGCACTGGAACATGTCACACTCCATCCTCTGATGTGTGAAAAGAGATCAGGAAATGCAACCACAGTTCCCTGGAGAATGAGGGGCTTAGGTGAACACAGAGGACCAAAATCTCATGAAGCAAAATGTGATGGAATCTCAATTCAATTTTTCCCCTCTTAAAAAAAAATAAACTAAAACTTCCCCAATTACTGCTGTTGTATAAATGAAGTTAGACCCAGCATGAGAGTTTTTATGTGTAATAAGCTCTAGTCAATGAGAATCCAGAGCCAATAAATGTTACCTCCCTTCCTAATTTACATTTCCTGTCCTAAGGCTACAGCAGTAATGAGTCAACAACACAGTAGATTTAAATGCAAAATGCTATTACCCTGCATTAAAAGGGCCATCAGCAGCAGCACTCCACCAGAAAGAGTTATTACGCTATTAGACTTCCAATGACATAGCACTCTCAGTGCGCCTCAGCACTCACACAGGGTGTCCTGAGATAGGAGTCTATTGCCTTCCTCTCAGCAGATATATGACAGGAGAGCAGGGTGTTATCCAGTGGGGAATCTGTCCATGCACAATGAGCCTGTTTGCTAATATACAGCAATGCTCAGTCCTTTTCCAGAGTCATTCTTCTGTCATGGCAGATGTATTACCGGCAAGATATGCAACTCATGTGCAAAGCCACTGCTCTTTCCTGGAAATATGCTATTGCTTGACTCAGACCTCTTTCTAAGTCAGTCATTCTTCCTTCACTTACAGATGTTGTAATGAGACATTCTAAATCACAGATTTCAAATGCCGAGGGCTGCAAACCAGTTGGGTTTCCAGGATATTTCTAATGAATATGTATGAGATAGATCTTCATGCTCACCACCTCCATTGTAGGCAGACCTCTTTATTGCATTAAGGATATCGTGGAAACCCAACTACTTTGTAGCCCCTGAGGTCCAGAGCTTGGACTCCCTACTCTAAATGTAGATGTGTATAGGAAAATCTCATTAATGCATCTATTGTCATTAGGAAGTGAATCATATTCAGCCTGGTACACACTCTAACATAGAGAAGTCTCACCTACACTTGCCAATTATTCAAGAATAATACATGTGCTGCAGTCCAGAAAGGTAATCTCAAGTTATTCCTTTCCTTTCCTGTGCACGAGATACTCATTTTAGTGGGACAAAAAGAAACTCTCTATCCATGAGAGGCTCAGAGAATTATTCAAAACATCCATTAGCCCTGGCTGACCTCTGTGATATATCTGATGGGCTATGGCTAGGCACAGCTGAGATAGAGAACCTGTATGAGAAATGAATTAACTCTGCTAGATATTTTGGTACTCCAAAAGAGGGGACAGAGTATTTCTGGAGATCTCTTCCAGAAGCATCCAGCAAAACAGATGTATGATAAGATAAAAGATGGGATCAAAACCAATCCAAGGGAGACCTCACTTAGCAGATAATACTAGTGGGAACATTTTATAACTGGTGCTTTTCATTCTGCAGACTTTGTCAGGTTTTACTTTCACTTGGAAAATTATCCTACAAAAAATAATACCTGCACGTTTTTTCGCCTCTTAACGTGTGCCATATTTTTTCTGAATTGAAATAGGCACATAATACAGCAGCAAATGACATTAGGCACAGTTTTTACTCATTAATGGTCTGGGCAAATTCGCAAAGCCACACGGCAATGGATGGCAATTTTATAACAGAGCACCTAGACTATCAAGGCACATAAGTGCACATGTTGTCCACGTGGCCCCAAGGCAGGTGTAATTGTGTGTAGGCATGTGCTGAAAAGGAAAGGCACATACCAGTATATGTTATAAATATATGCATAAGTTACAATCCTGCCCATGCTCTGCCTATTCTCCAGGAACAGTTAGATGTGTAGTATTTTTTAAATTTTATTTAGTAGTATTTAGCTGTTGGCTTTCCAGTAGTAGTTCAAGGTCAATTACAATCAGTTCTAATAGGTATTTTCCTGTCCCCAGGGCTTACAATCAAAGAGCCCTGTTTACCAAGCATTTTTCCCATAGACACCAAATAGAAACACAGAAACATAGAAATATGATGACAGAAAAAGACCACGTGGCCTATCTATTCTGTCTTTCCATATGAACAACTACAACAGTCCCCTTTTTTCCTTTAGAGATCCTCTGTGTTTGTCCCATGCTTTTTTGAATTCAGTGACTGTCCTCATCTCTACCACCTCCACCGGGAGACTATTCCACGGATCCACCACTCTTTCCATAAAGAAATATTTCCGTATATCACTCCTGAATCTATCCCCCTTCACCCTCATCCCATGTCCCCTTGTAGCAGAACTTGCTTTCAATTAAAAGAGGCTCTCCCCCTGAACATTTATGCCACAGAGATATTTAAACATCTCAGTCATATCACTTCTATCCTGCCTTTCCTCTAAGGTGTACATATTAAGATCCTTAAGTCTGTCCTCATATGCTTTATTTTTTTTTTTAAACTTTTATTTTCATTTTGCAACAAACAAAAGAAACAACACACCAAAAGAGACAAAACAAGTATACAATAAGGAAAAGTAAACCCATTACCCCCCACCCCGGTGCTTCTTCTCTACCCGTTTGTATCAGCATGTGAGCGCTTCCAATTAACAGTGATTATACATCAAACGATCAAAAAAGTATCCACAATACAGCATGATCATGAGACAGAGATATATACAAAGTTAGACAGTCAGATGAGAGCATTTAGCAAAATGTACATATTCATTGAGCATCTTCCATTGAGACCAATGAGAAGGAGTCTGAACGGAGGAAGCGAACAGACGAGGTATTTGTTCATATTTACTGTAGAGACAGGCATGATTCCACCATTCATTGAGGCTCAGATGGGAACTAATTTCCCAGTATTACTTAATTAGGGAAATAGCAATGCCAAGCATAAAGTTCAAAAGGAGATAAGCCATTTTTTGGGAGAGAGGGGATCCCCGCAACTGGGCGAAGTCCCACTATCCTCCAAGAAAGGGACTCCTGAGAGTGCAATATAGACTAAATACGGCCCCAGACCCGACGCCAGTTATACTGTAGTGCGGGATATTCATGCATAACATGAAGTAATAAACCAATGGCCACAGGACGTGTCCAGCAACCATTACCCTGAGTAGTGTTCCATTTGTCTAATCTGTGAGAAGTGTAAAAACACCGGTGGGCTAGAAAGAAGAGGGTCTGAGTGAGTGAGGCGGGTCGGGTACCCGTGTCCCTCTGCTCCAGATAAGGCTCCATTGCTCCGAGGTTAAAGTCACATGCAATTCTCTCTCCCATGCTTTCTGCGCTATAGAGGTATCTCTAGTGATAGCATTACATAAGGTTTAGTAAAATTGGATGCTACACCCGGTGAACTACCGAGAGATCGGAAGTCTCCAATCAACCTTATGCAGAGAGTGCCGATGGCGGGAGTACCCTAGTGCTCCGAATGCAATGCTGAAGTTGCACTGACCAGAGTCGGGAGTCGAAAGGTTGCATAAGAGTATTAAAGGCACCTAAAGTGTCGAAAAGCATTGGTGGATAGTGGGAGTCTAATGGGAGAGTCATACCAGGGAGTAAGGTAAGAGGAATCGGTGAGCAAAGGCCCGCTACTATATCTAGCCACACAGGTCTGCTCGGTACTGGAGCTTCCAACCAACGAGCACCTTGTTTGAGAAGAAAAGATTGAGGGAACACTTGAGTAAAATCGCCACCAAGTATTAATGGAGCATTGGCGGAGGCCGAGGCCAACTACGCAAAACTTGCATAGTAAGCAGGGTTGTCCACATTCGGGGCATAGTGCAATACACGTGAATTCACTATCTCCAACCTCAAGGTGTACACGGGCCCATCTACCCTCCATGTCAGCGCTAATATCAGGTACAGTAGCGTGCAAAGACTTCTTAACCAGAATGGCTATCCCGTACCATTTGGAAACGGTGGGAGAATAGGCAGCTACCATGTGAGGCCTAGCATTGAGTTTCAGTGTTTCAGCAGAGTGTAATGCGTTTCCTGAAGAAACACCAAATCAACATGCTCGTGGCTAAGATAGCTAAGGATTTTCTTTCCTTTGAGTGGACCAGTAATGCCTTTGACGATGAATAATAAGATTTTACATAAGGCCATTCAGAAAAGTTAAAATTCTGAGCATGATAGCACACATAATTTCACTGTGTCCCTCAAACTGACTGTATCTGGCTGTACACATGACATAGGAAAAATAAGCTAATATAATACAATGAAGCGCCCCACATTAACAAAGAAAACCGCAGTACGGTAGAGGAGAAGCAAAACCCCAAAATTACTGGCGACCATGTGTCTGCGGGGAGAAGTCCCAGAGAAGGCCGAAATTGAAAAAACATATAACCTGTAGGACTGTGCGTGCTCCGAATCCGACCGAGGCACACATCATGAAGGGATAGGAGACCAAAGACAAAAGTCATACAGAGAAAGAAAGAAAGTCCAGGCTATTTCTGTGCTGGGCTATGACCGCCGCATCGGGCCCTTCAAAATGGCGGACAGAGCCGGCAGATAAAAGTCCAAGATTTGGGATTAGCGCATCTGCTCTGCTTCTTTGGAGTCCAAAAATGTTGATAGTAGATCAGGATCCTCGAACGTCCTGGTCTGGTTGTGGAGAGTCACTCGGAGCTTCGCTGGATACAACAGGCCAAAGCGAGCCTGCAGCTGTTGAAGTCGAGGGCGAAGAGCAAGGAGTTTCTTCCGACGGTCAACGGTAGGCTTTGCAAAATCAGGAAAGAAGGAGACCTTACGACCTTCAAATTCCAAATGATGATTCGCTCGGGCAGCATGTAAAATTTGTTCCACTTGTTGATATCGTAGCAAGCTAAAGATAATAGGCCGGGGGGTCGTGCGGTTGAGCGCCATGCGGGCAGGAACACGGTGTGCTCGATCGATTTCCAGTTCTCTGTGAAAAGTGATCTTCAGCAAGGAGGGAAGAGTTTTGAGCAAGAATTCTCTCATATCTCCTGCTTCCACCCCCTCCGGCATTCCGAGGAGCCTCACATTGTTGCGACGGGTGCGATTATTGCTATCTTCCAACTCCTTTTGAAGATTCTGTATCTGGCGCTCAGCCTTGTCCAGTTTGCCCAAGCGCACCTCGTGCGAGTCGAGGACCCCCGCCATATTGTCCTGCCGTAATGAAAGACCTTCAAGTCGGTCCTGGAGCACTCCAAAGTCTTCTCGCATGGCTCGAAGCGCTTCTCCATTGGACTGCACCAATTCCTTCACGCCGCGTATTTCCTCCAAAATCTCCAGGTGCATTGCGGGGTTTTCACGAAATGGAACCATCTTCTGTGGGGAGGACACCTCTGTTTTGGAGCGTTTTCCGTGAGAAGAAGAAGGAGACCCGAAGTCCAAGCGCGCTGGTTTATGGGCCGCCATCCCCCCCGAGGTGCCCCGGTCAGCTCGGAGCGAAATAGTAAATTTATATAGGTATTAAGTCAGGATTCTGAGTAGGCCTCTCGGGAGCTTCAACGCAAAGCGTCCTACCCGCTGGACATCAGGCTCCGCCCCCCCCTCCTCATATGCTTTATAATGAAGACAACTAATCATTTTAGTAGCCACCCTCTGCACCGACTCCATCCTGTTCACATCCTTTTGAAGGTGCGGTCTCCAGAATTGCACACTATACTCCAAATGAGGTCGCACCAAAGACTTCTCCAGAGGCACTATCACCTCCTTTTTTCTGCTAGCCATTCCTCTCTGTATGAACCCAAGCATCCTTCTAGCTTTTGCCGTCGCCTTTTCTGTTTAGCTACTTTAAGATCATCAGACACAACCACGCCTAGGTCCCGCTCTTCTTTAGAGGACAAAAGTACTTCACCCCCTATACTATATTACTCCCTTGGATTGCTGCAGCCCAAATGCATGACCTTACATTTTTTAACATTAAATCCCAGCTGCCAAATTCTAGACCATTCTTCAAGCTTAGCTAGATCCATGCTCATGTTATCTACACCTTCCTGGGTGTCTACTCTATTACAGATTTTGGTATCATCCGCAAAGAGGCAAACCTTACCCGACAGCCCTTCCGCTATATCACTAACAAAGATGTTAAAAAGAATCGGACCAAGGACAGATCCCTGGGGCACACCACTAGTAACCACCTTCTCCTCAGAGTGAGCTCCATTTACCTGTACTCTTTGTCGCCTCCCACCCAACCAATTTCTAACCCAAGGAGAAAACCTCTAGTAAACAGGGCCCTACGTTTGTACCTGATGAAATGGAGAGCTAAGTGACTTGCCCAAAACCACAAGGAGTGCTAGTGACAGTTGAGCCCTGGTCGGTTTGATAACTGGGATACTGCTCTATCCACTAGGCTATTCCTGCACTCAATGCATGGGGTTTTATAACAGAACAATTATGTGTAAAGTCTTATTTTATAAAGGCAGAATCCTATATATAGGGGAATCCATAGCAATGAACAAAATATCACATAATCCTCTATGATAAATTAAATCATAATTTTTTTTTAATAAGAAGACCTCCCAAAGCCAGCCAATGGAAAGTATTTTCACCATGGCAATCACGAATCATCATTGGTCCCAAATGTCATATGTTTTTTATTTATTTACGATACAAACGTTCCCCAAAATGCCACCTTAGATGCAATATCATAACTGATGTGAATTCTTCAACATATTATTTCATCTTATATTCTTGATTTAGAACCAGGTCTCAGACTATTTTCAGTACTTATAATGGGATTCAACCCCGTAGTACTAGTTGCATCAATGACCACGGTCCTTTAGTTTGTTCCTTTCTTTATATAAATCTCTTGATCTTATACATGTGACCATAAAGCTTCTACTTTTAATATAGGTATGACTGAAGAAATGGAACTTAACTTATAGATGCAATTGTGCCCTTGATTAGGCTTTCCCCGACGCCGTCTGTCGGCACCGCTTCCGCGTTTCACAGAATGTTTCTTCAGGGGTTAGGCTTCATCAATAGCTCACTGCAGTATCACCTTTTTTCTTTTTTTCTTTTTTTCTTTTCTCATTTTCAGTTTTTCGCGCATAACCTGCTCCTTTCACAATGAGCTCTCTGGCCTGAAAACGCCACGCATTGTTCATAGAATTTGCCCTCACACCAAAAATTATTTCTTTTCAGTACTAATTCAGCCAAAGTTACTAAGAAATCAGTCAATATCCTGCTTTTATCTTGATGAGAATGGTTACCATCCAAGTAATCTTCCTAACCTCATTAATATCAGTTGATATTTGCATAAGATAGGAGGTGTCTTGAAGATATGATTTTATTAATTTTGCCTCAGGATGTGTTAATCAAGAAACGGAATGGATGACTGTAATAATGAAAGGGCCCGATGATCAGTGGTGGCTAGCCAATCTAATGATGGAAATATCTAGAGTAAACATTGATAGAATAGAATGGATAACAGAAGACAAAAAACAGAAATCAGAGGGGAGAGAAAACATGAAAAAAGGAAAAAATGAATAAGGAAAGGCTTGAGAAATGATTATAAATGAAAATAAAAGATTAAATAAAAAGAAAGATAAAGAAATAAAGTTTGAAAATATTTTATGCTATCACCCTGTGGCAGCTAAAACTGAACAGATGGGAAGTTTGAAGCTGATGGTGGCAGGCCTGTGGGGAGCTGATGAGGGCTGAGAGTGTCTGTGTGTGTGGACAAGAGGATGTTGTGTTGGGAGAGTCGGTAAAGAGAGAAAGCAATTCAATGCTCATTTGAAGGGAGGGGGAGAAAGCCCCTCCCCGTCACCAATCTGAGCAATGTACCAAGCTTGCAATGCGTCCCATGTAATTAGTGACCCTGGCGCCCCCCCCCCCCCCACCCACCAAGTTGCATGAAGGAACTCTCTTTTGTCAAGCTTCCTGAAAGCCCAGTGATGAGATTAGTGGCTCTTCTGGACTTGCATGCTGAGCAGCTGCATCGCTCACACAGCCCTTGGTACAGTCCTGTCTCTACCTTTTGCCCCCAAGACAAATCAGGCATCTTATGCCTATGCTTAAAAGAGTAAGCTTTATAGTCTGGATTTGAAGACGGCTAGGGAGGCAGCATGATGTAGTAACTCAGGAAGCCTGTTTGAGGCAAATGGTATAGCAAAGCTGAAAGAGTAGAGCTGCGAGTTAGTACTGGAAGAGATGGGCACGGATAAGTGAGAAATGCCAGAAGTATAAACTTAGGACAGATTTTGTGTTGCCCTAAGTTGTCTGTATACGGTTGTGGTCAAGATTATTGGCACCCTTGCAGTTCAACCCCTTAATATCCAATATCTCCTAAAAAAAAAAAAGTAGCCTGTGAAATGACTTTGGACTATATATGCACACATATTTGACAATAAAAGAATCAAATAAAACAACACCAGTCGAAAAAGGAACTAGTAGGAACTAGTATAAACATTGGGACATTGCCAGGGCATGATTATTGGCACCCTTATAAACAATGAGCTCTCTGGCCTGAAAACGCCGCGCATTTTCAGGCCAGAGAGCTCATTGTGAAAGGAGCAGGTTATGCGCGAAAAACTGAAAATGAGAAAATAAAAAAAGATAAAAAGAAAAAAGGTGATACTGCAGTGAGCTATTGATGAAGCCTAACCCCTGAAGAAACATTCTGTGAAACGCGGAAGCGGTGCCAACAGACGGCGTCGGGGAAAGCCTAATCAAGGGCACAATTGCATCTATAAGTTAAATTCCATTTCTTCAGTCATACCTATATTAAAAGTAGAAGCTTTATGCTCACATGTATAAGATCAAGAGATTGATATAAAGAAAGGAACAAACTAAAGGACCGTGGTCATTGATGCAACTAGTACTACGGGGTTGAATCCCATTATAAGTACTGAAAATAGTCTGAGACCTGGTTCTAAATCAAGAATATAAGATGAAATAATATGTTGAAGAATTCACATCAGTTATGATATTGCATCTAAGGTGGCATTTTGGGGAATGTTTGTATCGTAAATAAGGATTTGTTTCCTCTCTAAAACGAAAACAGACCTAAAACAATATATGTTTTTTATTAGCATGTAAAATAGTCTCTTGAGGCAGTGAATCTTCATATGCATTACTGCTCCTTTTTAAAGTCTTCTATAGAATTCTAATAGCAGCATTTTTCTGAAAAGCATTCATATTTCAAGTAGCCATCCCCCTCATCAGTCCAAGTCCGACAAACAGGTGCCTCCGTTTCAATATATATCTTCGACAGGGAAATGCTCTTTTCTTAAGTCCCAATATCAATCCAACATTAGACCTATAAAGCAAAATGGTGTCAACATCTTTTTAAAGCTGCAATCAGCTGACTAGTTTAGCCAATAGAAAATAAACAGAAGCACATTCAAATAAAAGGTCTGTTAATTTTCATTACAACAAAGTCATACATTCCACTTCTTTATTAAGACCATATGGGACTATAGACCCAGAATTGTCCTTTACTGTATAAGCTAATCATTCACAATCATCTTGTCTCCAATTCATTTCAATAGCACCAGTAATCCTCCAGTTAATATTTCTTAATTGCATGTTATTTGACCAACCATTGTTCAACAAGTGGAGCAGTTTTGTTCCCTATGAGAATTTTTCTTTTATGTTCTTTAAGCCGAAGTTGAATCTTTCTTTCAGTGTGGCCTATTTATAGCAAAACACAGGGACATTTACCCATACAAGCAGCAAAGGATGTTTCAGAGTTGGTATTATGAAATGATGTAAATATTCTGCCATCCATAGGATTCATCCATGCAGGTTCCTCTATTGTAAATTTGCAACAATAGCAATGACCACAAACTGAGTGTCTCCCACTCTAGAATCATCATCATATTTAGGGATATCACTCGTTCTCCAATATTCCTATCTCGTTTATAAGCCATCGTTGGTGGTGCATTAAAAATTTCATATAAGTCCAAAACATGCCAACGTCTTTGTATAATCTTTGTGATCTGAGTTGATAGAAAAGAATATGACATAATACAGGTCATATGGTCAGATGTTTCTCTAATCTTATATTGCAATGACCATTTGATATGTACATATTTCATTCTCTTATATTTTCGGGTAAAAAATTGTTGTTTCAGTTACTGGAATTCTTTAATAAAATCAGCAATAGATGTGCATATTTGCTGAATCCTCAAAAATGGACTTATTGGTAAATTAGATTTTAGTTTATACGGCTATCAGTTTTTAAACTGGGGGTCATCCAGAACTGGACGTACAACCCCGCTATTCGCTGGGGGCCTAATCTGCCTCCAAAGCTTCCCGCACATACAGTGCTGATATGCGGGGAGCTCTGCACAGGGGCGGGCGGGGCGGAGAGTGGGTGGATCGGAAGCAGGCCCAAGACCCTGGATGTACAGGGCCTATCCAGGTCACAGCCCTGTATGTCTCGTACAAATGAAGGATGGAATACGTTTTCCCAATGTTGGCAGCCAGCAATGGAGGACACCCCCAGAATAGATGAGCTGATGCAGGAGGAGCCCTGCCGCCTTATCCCAGCCTTGGCAGGCCCCTCTGGAGATCAGGTGGTGGGGAAAGGACTTCGGTGTGTGGTGCAGGGAATCGGGGCTCCTGCATGGTGTCCCGGTGCCATGGCAAAGGCATGCCGTCGCACTAGGGTTCCAGCAGGAGCCTGGGGAGGGTTAGCTGGGATAGGCGCAGTATGTTTGGGCCCACAGAATCGGGACTATCTGGCCCATCCAAGCGCCCTGATTCTGCTTCCGCAGGAACGTCTAGCTCCCATGAGTGCAAAACCAGGTGCAAATATGGCCCGTGCAGATTTTGGACGTTCCCCGATCGGAATTGATCTCATTGTAAATAATTATTACAGTCTACTGGTTTCTTATGTAGTGTCATACATAGACCATTCTTAGTTTTAAAAATTCATACATTGAAAAAAAGCAATTAGGGTATCATGACAATGCGACCATATCTCACAAGGGATATAAAAAAAACTTGAAATGGTTCATAGGAAGGTGACCAAAATGATTTGGAGCCTGTGCCAAAAGATGTTTGAGAAGAGACTTGAAGACCTAAATATGTATACCCTAGAGAAGAGGAGGGACAGAGGAGATATGATACAGATGTTTAAATACTTAAAGGGTATCAATAAACAAACAAACCTTTTTCAAATAAGGGGAAGCTGTGAAACTAGAGGGCATATGATGAAGCTGCAAGGCGGTAAACTTAAAAGCATCATCAGGAACTACTTTTTCACTGAAAGGGTGGCGGATGCTTGGAATGCCCTTCTGATGGAGTTGGTGGGGGCAAATATAGTGACAGATTTCAAAATGGCATAGGACAGACACAATGGATCTCTTTATAGCAAGAGGATAAAATCGAAATAAACTTAATTATTTTTTATACTTCAACAAATAGAGAGGGGTGACCTACATGGAGCGATGGGTAGAACCCTAAAGAAAGGCTGGGCAGCCTAGATGGACCATATTGGTCTTTATCTACCATCATATACTATGTTGCTATGTTTCTGTGCATGGTGAATAGCAGGTTACCATTCAATAAGCTTGAGAATTCCACAATATAATCTAGTTCTAATTTAGAACCAGTCCATAACACACACTCATCATTCAAGATTCTCTTCCAGAGATGAATAGAGTAGAAATGGTCTGATTCATACAAATATGTATCTTCACAATTAGCTACATATGGAGATGCCACTTAAGATGCTAATGTAGCCCATTGCCATTCCATGATATTGTTCATAGAATTTGCCCTCACACCAAAAATTATTTCTTTTCAGTACTAATTCAGCCAAAGTTACTAAGAAATCAGTCAATATCCTGCTTTTATCTTGATGAGAATGGTTACCATCCAAGTAATCTTCCTAACCTCATTAATATCAGTTGATATTTGCATAAGATAGGAGGTGTCTTGAAGATATGATTTTATTAATTTTGCCTCAGGATGTGTTAATCAAGAAACGGAATGGATGACTGTAATAATGAAAGGGCCCGATGATCAGTGGTGGCTAGCCAATCTAATGATGGAAATATCTAGAGTAAACATTGATAGAATAGAATGGATAACAGAAGACAAAAAACAGAAATCAGAGGGGAGAGAAAACATGAAAAAAGGAAAAATGAATAAGGAAAGGCTTGAGAAATGATTATAAATGAAAATAAAAGATTAAATAAAAAGAAAGATAAAGAAATAAAGTTTGAAAATATTTTATGCTATCACCCTGTGGCAGCTAAAACTGAACAGATGGGAAGTTTGAAGCTGATGGTGGCAGGCCTGTGGGGAGCTGATGAGGGCTGAGAGTGTCTGTGTGTGTGGACAAGAGGATGTTGTGTTGGGAGAGTCGGTAAAGAGAGAAAGCAATTCAATGCTCATTTGAAGGGAGGGGGAGAAAGCCCCTCCCCGTCACCAATCTGAGCAATGTACCAAGCTTGCAATGCGTCCCATGTAATTAGTGACCCTGGCGCCCCCCCCCCCCACCCACCAAGTTGCATGAAGGAACTCTCTTTTGTCAAGCTTCCTGAAAGCCCAGTGATGAGATTAGTAGCTCTTCTGGACTTGCATGCTGAGCAGCTGCATCGCTCACACAGCCCTTGGTACAGTCCTGTCTCTACCTTTTGCCCCCAAGACAAATCAGGCATCTTATGCCTATGCTTAAAAGAGTAAGCTTTATAGTCTGGATTTGAAGACGGCTAGGGAGGCAGCATGATGTAGTAACTCAGGAAGCCTGTTTGAGGCAAATGGTATAGCAAAGCTGAAAGAGTAGAGCTGCGAGTTAGTACTGGAAGAGATGGGCACGGATAAGTGAGAAATGCCAGAAGTATAAACTTAGGACAGATTTTGTGTTGCCCTAAGTTGTCTGTATACGGTTGTGCAAATGATATTAGGTACTGTGATTTTGCTATAGAAGCTTTTCGTGTATTGAATTGAACTTTTGGCTGGTGAGGTCTCAGATACCATAGGCTGCCACTGTTTCATGAAGCTTCAGTGGACTGATGCCTAAAAATACATCAATGACCTCTGTCTTAAACATTTAGCCATATACGTCACTCTTGAAACAGCCTTTTTGATGTGAATTGTTGCAATACTTATTTAAACAATTATATTGCTTAATATTGAAAAATAAACCAGTGCTTAGCTTAGCTGTGTGATGAATTTCCCGACGCTATTCCATGCGCTATAAAATGCGTTTCTCCTACTGGTTTCTTCAGGGGAAAGCATTCACATCATCACTATAAAGAAAAATAACAATAAGTTCTTTAGTTACATGCTTCTAGTGTTGCCATTCCTTCAAAACGATTTGTAATTAAATTCACTGATCCTCCTACCTACTGCTCCAGCCTGGTTCAATAGAGCTTTGTCAATGGTATGCTTTGCTACAAAAATGCCGCGCATGCGGACTAGTAAAATAGTCTTCCGTAATTACTATTGCTTGAACAGGTGTTGTCATTTTGGTATGCACAAAGGATAAGTGAGTATGTCGAAAAAGATGTTCTCATGTGCACAATTCCCATTCAATTCGGGAATTCAGTCCTCGGGGTGTTATGGAATCAAGGTTGTGAATCCAGCGTTGTTCACGGTATAGTAGCGTCTGATCTATTGATTTTCCCCGATTTGGAAAAAGAACTTGTTCAATAACAAAACACCGTAGTTCTGAAAAAGCATGTTGTGAATTCAAACAGTGATCAACAATCGGGGCTTTCCGTCTTTGGCATTTTAACTTGCTTCTATGCTCGTTGATTCTCACCTGTAGGGAGCGGATAGTTTTCCCGATATAGAGAAGATCACAGGGGCAGCGAAGTGCATAGATAACTTGTACAGATTTACAATTCGTGTTACTTCGTAAACGATAGCAGGTGTTATGATAATGAAAATCCTGTAATTCCAAAGTGATCGAACAGATGTTATAAGTCCCGCAGCGTGTATGACCTACACTGGTAGAGGGAATGGAAACTGAAAGGGGGCGTAAGACCGCTGGACTAAGCAGTTCTTTAAAAAAAAATTTTTTAAATTTTTTTGCCTCTGCCAGACACACCTCACTGTATAAGCTGCTAATTCTGGAATGCCTTGTAAGACATTGGCATGCCGTTTTATACTACGTTGTAAACTATAACTGTATGGTGAAAATGCTGTGATTAAATTGATGTGTGTCTGAGGCATGACATTTCTTGTGGTGGGGGGATTAATAAGTAAATCCCGGTTAAGAAACTTTGCTCGTGTATATGCTTGATGTACTACTTTAGAGGGATATCCTCTCTGCAAAAAATTAACACGTAAAGTGGAGGACTGTCTTTTGAACTCGCGTACATCAGTGCAGTTTCTGCGGTATCTGATAAATTGTGACATCGGTAGGCTGTTCTTTAACTGAGAAGGATGTGCGCTTTCATAATGTAGGAAAGTGTTGCGATCTGTTGTTTTTCGATACGTGGAAGTGTTCCAGCCATTTGGAGTCTTACTCACCAAGACATCTGTTCGATCACTTTGGAATTACAGGATTTTCATTATCATAACACCTGCTATCGTTTACGAAGTAACACGAATTGTAAATCTGTACAGGTTATCTATGCACTTCGCTGCCCCTGTGATCTTCTCTATATCGGGAAAACTATCCGCTCCCTACAGGTGAGAATCAACGAGCATAGAAGCAAGTTAAAATGCCAAAGACGGAAAGCCCCGATTGTTGATCACTGTTTGAATTCACAACATGCTTTTTCAGAACTACGGTGTTTTGTTATTGAACAAGTTCTTTTTCCAAATCGGGGAAAATCAATAGATCAGACGCTACTATACCGTGAACAACGCTGGATTCACAACCTTGATTCCATAACACCCGAGGACTGAATTCCCGAATTGAATGGGAATTGTGCACATGAGAACATCTTTTTCGACATACTCACTTATCCTTTGTGCATACCAAAATGACAACACCTGTTCAAGCAATAGTAATTACGGAAGACTATTTTACTAGTCCGCATGCGCGGCATTTTTGTAGCAAAGCATACCATTGACAAAGCTCTATTGAACCAGGCTGGAGCAGTAGGTAGGAGGATCGGTGAATTTAATTACAAATCGTTTTGAAGGAATGGCAACACTAGAAGCATGTAACTAAAGAACTTATTGTTATTTTTCTTTATAGTGATGATGTGAATGCTTTCCCCTGAAGAAACCAGTAGGAGAAACGCATTTTATAGCGCATGGAATAGCGTCGGGAAATTCATCACACAGCTAAGCTAAGCACTGGTTTATTTTTCAATATTAAGCAATATAATTGTTTAAATAAGTATTGCAACAATTCACATCAAAAAGGCTGTTTCAAGAGTGACGTATATGGCTAAATGTTTAAGACAGAGGTCATTGATGTATTTTTAGGCATCAGTCCACTGAAGCTTCATGAAACAGTGGCAGCCTATGGTATCTGAGACCTCACCAGCCAAAAGTTCAATTCAATACACGAAAAGCTTCTATAGCAAAATCACAGTACCTAATATCATTTGCATTGATTGATTCTGTGATAGATAACCACGTTAACACTTGTATACGGTTGTGGTCAAGATTATTGGCACCCTTGCAGTTCAACCCC
The DNA here is from genome assembly GCA_033557465.1 of Ichthyophis bannanicus. Lineage (NCBI taxonomy): Eukaryota > Metazoa > Chordata > Amphibia > Gymnophiona > Ichthyophiidae > Ichthyophis > Ichthyophis bannanicus. The sequence continues at coordinate 144,628,603 of CM066041.1, forward strand.
TTAATATCCAATATCTCCTAAAAAAAAAAAGTAGCCTGTGAAATGACTTTGGACTATATATGCACACATATTTGACAATAAAAGAATCAAATAAAACAACACCAATCGAAAAAGGAACTAGTAGGAACTAGTATAAACATTGGGACATTGCTAGGGCATGATTATTGGCACCCTTATAAACAATTCAAATCAGTTTGAACAGCAGAACCATATTTCCACTGCAGTAACATTAGACGCACCTGTGATCAATTGTCAGTACTCACATGACTTGAATCAACCAATGAATGATGGTTCTAATGTTTAAAATGGCCTCATTCACTCCATATTTCATTTTTGCAATGGTGAAGGTAAGAGAGCTGCCTGAGACTGTCAGAAAAGCCATCATATCCAAACATCAAACTTCAAAGGGGTACAAGGCCATCTCCAAAGACCTTGAGATTCCTATGTCTACAGTTCACAATGTTATTAAGAGGTTTCTGAACATGGAACTGTCAAGAACCTCCCAGAATGTGTTGGGAAGAGGAAAATTAATCTAAGAAGGCTTCAAAGTTTAGTGCAAACTGTTGGAAAAATACCACATACAATATCCAAAGTGCTTAAAGCTGATCTGGAGCAATCTGGACTAGTGTGCCATGCAATAAACAAAGAAGGACTTCATGGGCTAAGGCCAAGGAGGACCCCACTGCTCAAAGACAGATCTAAAAAGGCATGCCTGATCTTTGCCCAAACACACCTTGAGAAACCACAGTCCTTCTGGGAAAATGTTCTATGGACAGGTGAAACCAGTCTTGAGATCTTTGGCAATGCAGACCAACGATATATACAGGTGAAGAAAAGAAGCTTATAAAGAAAAAAACACTCTTCCTAGAGTTAAATATAGTGGAGGTTCCATAATCTTGTGGGGCTGTTTTGCTGACTCAAGAACTGGAGGCTTGGAATGTATTAAAGGAATCATGAAGTCAGAGGACTGCCAGATATTTTGTGGCAAAATGTGCCTAGTGTCAGAAAGCTAGGTCTGGGTCGAAGGTCATGGGTCCTCTAGCAGAACAATGACCCGAAACATACATCCAAAAGTACAAAAGAATGGTTAAAAAGGAACAAATGGACTGTTTTAAACTGGCCAGCAATGAGTCCTGATCTCAATCCAATTGAGAACCTTTGGAAAGAGCTGAAATCTGCCACTGGTAAAAGAATCCTGGAAACATTCATGAGCTAGAGCAAATCACAGTTGAAGAGTGGGAAAAACTACCAGCAGACAGATGTATGAAACTTATAGATGGCGACAAGAAATGTTTGGAGGCTGTCATCACTGCCAAGGGCTGTGTAACCAAATATTAGTGAAGGGTGACATTAATCCTGTCCAGGTCATATTTTGTTTTTGTCTCAGAAATTACTATGTCTAAGTTGCACAGACATTTTTTTTGTTCTTTCCTTTGAACATACTACTAAAATATTATGATGACATACAGTTGTAATATTTCCAATTATTTCTTAAGATATTGTACACAACATATCAATAATGCTGAACACAACTATATGCAAAAAAACAAGAGAAAGGAAAACTAAGCTGCCATAGCAAAATTGCCTTCAGCTGAAAGAAAATAAGAAAAAAGAAATAAAGTTGATAATCGGGTAGACTTGTGGTGAACTGGATAGCAATGAAATATAGTGTTAGATATTGGGAAATGGAAAAGAAGCACAGTTTGACAATTTCCTTTCATTGACTTTGCCTTACAGTGCGTTCAGAGTAATTCTGCCTTTTGCTGCACATTTATAAGAGCCTGTAGACGGCAAGCGGCGGGTAGCTGCTTCTGATGAAGATGTTGAAGGGAAGAGACAGGATTCCAGTCTCACTTCAGGGTTGGCCCCAGTGTTTGAGGAGTTGACTATGCCCTTTCTGCTTGTAAAAATCAGTTCACTGCAGCCTGTGGAAGCAGGAGCAGTCAGCGGGGGCTGGACCTCATCTGTCTGTGACAGCTGCACAGCTCAAGCTATTTATTCAACCTAAAAAATAAAAGACAAGGTACAAATTGCAAGGTACAAGAGACTGAAATTGATGGAGTGTTCCAAACTTAGAATTACGTGATCCTGAGATTGAAGTCCAGTCCTGCGTTTCTTTTAATTTGTGTTTTTAAGAAATTTAAGCCTGCGATATATGATCTACGAAAGACACTGAACTTGTGGCATAAAAATGCAGATCCAGTGTTGGGTCCCTACAGATGAGATGCCAGTGTTTAGGGGAAAGCTAGCGAAAGAAAATCACACTGACAGGTCATTTATCCTACATGCAGACTTCCAGCGTATTGAAAGATGTAAGAGATAATGGTCTGGAGGCAATTACATGAGTGGATGCATAATCAATAAAAGAGCACCATATATCGTAGAACGGTGGAAACTTTAAACTAGAAAGGCAGACTCTCCAGAACTAGAATAGGCCTGATTTTTTGTTAATGCACTGTGAGGTCAGAAACCTTTGAACATTTCCATGTTGTTCGAATCAGGAGATGAGTCAGCTTGCCCTGCTTTGAAGGGGAGATTGCTTCCTATCACAGCAGAGGAGCAGAGTAACAAGCACACGATATCTTTTCATTACTTAATACTTCTAACCATAACTCTTTGCAAGCTGAGTAATCTCACCACATGTGTGCATAAAAGTGCGCAGATGGCGGAAATCCCCCAGTAGGCGTCGAGTTGCTCAGCCCAGATTTTATGCATTTGAGGTAAGGCCAAATATAACAGGCCCGATATTCAGTGGCGGTGTATCTGGGCCCTGGCATTGAATATCCAACTTGCCAGGGTTGCCATGAAGCTAACCGGGCAGTGGCAATATGCAGCCGCTGCCCAGTTAGCGTTAGCAGCGAATGTTAAGCCTGCCTTTACTAGGCCTGACTCACCACATTGTGAGCTCAGTATCGCTGTTGCCCGGTTACTGCTGAATGCTACCCCCCGAATGCCGCAGTGCTAGCCAGCTACCATCGTGGTGTGCAGCGGTGGCACCTGTGGGTATTCGGTGGCACTAACCAAGGCTAAATCCTCTCCTCCAGTCCTTCCATATCCAAGCTCACCGAAACCGTGTTAGTGCCAGTGAATATCCCGGCCGAGGGGAGTAACACGGTTAGTAGGTCCCTTTCAGTACTGGGCCCAGCATTTTATAGCTTTATCCAGAAAACATACTGAAAGATCATAAGAAGTGCCGTGCTACATATGATTATATTTAAAGAACATGATAATATGAGAAGTGCTATGCTAGATCTGACTCATGGTCATTATTTCAATTCTAAAAGTGAAACATGGGCCAGTGACCATACTTAGAGCTTGCAGGTGCCAATCATTTGTCCAAACTACTCGGTATATGAGAGCCCAAAAAATATTTAGAAAACGTTTTGAGTAATTTCTTAGTATTTGTATGAATTAAATATTCATTTTTATGTTATTTACTTTTTAAGTTTAAAGTATTTTATTGATCCAAATTAAAGTAAGAAGGTGTCCTTGCAGAACGTTAACATAAATAACTGGTCAAACATACTCAAGGACAATACTCAATTTATAGTTCTTATTGGTTTCCAAATCACCAACAAAACCCCCATTCCCCTCCCCCTCCCTCCCTAACTTAACAACTTAGATTACAGCATTTACTACTGCTGCAACATACACATCAAATAGCCTAAGAGTTTGCTCTGTCCTTACCCTAGATTAATAATCTACTCACATTTCCGAACTGTTTTGCTCCATGCTTTAATGAGTGCATTGAGTTGTTAATTCATTCATCAAATAAACATGCTTCAACGGATCCTCAACCTCTTTACGTTTTGGCATTTCCCCTTGTCTCCAATTTCAGACCAAAGCCATTCTGCAGGCTGTACACCCTGCTTGGACCAACACCTGGTCCTTCCGTGAAACCATGTCCGCCAAGACATTTAGGAGAACCACCTCCGGTCCAATCACTAATTCTCCCAGTTACTCAAACACACTCTGGTCCAATATTGCACCCAGTCACTCAAACACACTGCCATAACTCGTGCACCTTTGCGCTTGTCCAGCACTTATGGAATAAGGTGCCCTATTCTCCAGATCGCCTCCAGCAGCTTGCCACGGTTGAGCCATACAGTTGTGCTATCTTAACCGGGGAAAAGTACCACTTATATAATGTTTTATAATTATGTTCAATTAAATTACTTGCCATAACCCTCTTGTGTAGACCTTTATATACTTTTTCCCAACCCACTCCATGCAATCCCATTCCCAGATCTTCTTCCCAGTAGCACTGGAACCTTGCCTTATTCTCCCCTTCCCCTTCCCCCCTTCCCCATACAGACAATAACCACAGGAATCTCCATGAAGCATGTGTTCCTTACATGCCAAAGGGAAACATACTAATCACCTTCCTTCACCCCTCCCGTTCGATTTCACCCCTCCCATCATCTACTACTGGGTCAGCAAACTCTCCTCCAAAGTTCTACATGCAGACTAAATCCCCTCTTCCCACCTTTCCATACACAAACTCACCAAAACACAAGCATACTAAACCATGGGAGCGTCAGCCAAAGGTATTCAGCACTTGAACTGATGGATCACTTTGGCTTTTTTTCTACAATACATTTTATTTTTTGATTGTCATTCTTTTTGTTCCAACCTTCTTATCTAGTTACCTACTGAACTAGAGTGGTCACTTCCTTCTCTTCCCTATGCTGACTCTCCCAAGACAATGGTTTGTTACTATTTCAGTGCTCCTTTTTATTGGTGTTTATGGCTCCACTGTATTTGTTAGATTTTCTGCTCATGACAACACAAGAGCTGAGGACAAGAATGGGAATGGTAAGGAAACACATAGGAGACTAAGTGGATCAGGATCCAAAAGTGGCCTCGAAGAGGTGAGTTTTTAACCTGGATTTGAAAAGGGCCAGAGATGAAGCCCGATGTACAAACTCAGTTAGTTTGTTCCAGGCGTAAGGAGCAGCAAAGTGAAAGGATCAATGTCTGGAGTTGGCAGGAGAAGAGAAGGACACAAATAGAAACTATATGCCAAAAGAGCAGAGTTCCTGAGGAGGGTGTTGGGAGAGATAAGAGAAGAAAGGTGGTGAGGAGCAGCAGAATGAGTGCACTTATAGGTCACTAGGAGAAGTTTGAACTGGATATGGAAATGAACAGGGAGCCAATGAAACGACTTGAGAAGAGGGGTTATATCAGCATATTGAAGCCGGTGGAAAATTAGTAATGCAGCTGAGTTTTGAACAGATTGAAGGGGAGATAGATGATTCAGAGGGAGACCAGCAAGGAGGAGGTTGCAATAGTCTAGATGGGTGGTAACTAAAGAGTAGATAAGTGTCTTAATAGTGTGTTCAGAAAGGAAGGGGAGCATTTTGCTGATGTTATAGAGAAAGAAATGACAAGTTTTAGCTATCAATTGGATGTGTGTGGAGAAGGAGAGGGAGGAGCTAAAGACGACCCCAAGGTTGCAAGCTGAGGAAACAGGGAGGAGTAGAGCATTATCCACAGAGATTGAGAAGGGAGGAAGGGGGAGGTGGATTTAGGGGGAAAGATAAGAAGCTCAGTTTTGGCCATGTTTAATTTCAAGTGACAGTGAGACATCCAGGCAGCAATGTCAGATAGGCAGGCAAAGATCCGGGTCTGAGAGTCATCAGCGTAAAGATGGTACTGAAAACCATGGGAGGAGATGAGTGCACCAATAGACTGATATATAGAGAGAAAAGGAGTGGACCCAAGACAGATCCTTGGGGTACACCAACAGAGTGAGATAACAGCAGAGGAGGATCCACCAGAACAAACACTGAAAGTGCGATGGGAGAGATACGAAGAGAACCAGGATAGCACAGAGCCCTTAAAACCAAGTGAGGACAAGGTATAGAAGAGGTAGTGGTCAACAGTGTCAAAAGCAGCAGAAAAGTCAAGAAGGATGAGGATTGAGTAAAGGCCCTTTGATTTTGTCAGGAACAGGTTGCTGGATACTTTGGCAAGAGCCATTTCAGTAGAATGTAAAGGGCAAAAGCCAGATTGCAATAGACCCAGAAGGGCTTGAGAGGAGAGAAAGTATTGGCAATGGTGGTGAACCGCACATTCAAGTAGTTTAGAAATGAAGGGGAGGAAGGAGGTGGGTCAATAATTAGAAGCACGGGATGGGGCTTGTGAGGGTTTCTTGAGGAGAGGTGTAACCACAGCATGCTTGAAGGCTGTTGGAACAGTTGCAGTGGAAAGCAATAATTGAGAATATGACAGAGGATTAGAGAAGAAGGGGGTTGGGAGGTTCGAGTTAAGTGGGTGGGTTGGTATGGGTGATTGGATGACAGTGATGTGAGCATATCAACTTTGTCTAGGGGGAGAAGTCAAGATTGTCTCCTGCTCCAAGGCTTAGGGGTCTGGAGAGGGTGTATTTGGATCTGATATCTCCTGAAAGTCCAGCTTTCCCTCAGGTGGCTGGTTGATCTACTAGGTGGGGGAATGGAAGGGTGGTGGGGTGTTTGGGTATTAAAAAGTCCTAAAATTATGTTGTTTCTTGAGACTCCAGCTGTCTATTTCTTGTATTCCTGGATGCCTTGCCTTGTACCTCTAGCCCTGTGGATAGCTGCTTTATGTTTAATGCCTTTTTCTTGTGTGGATTAGGTTCTTGTCTGGATTAATGGACTACTGCAAGAGTGAGTGCAGTTAAATTGCACACTACACCAAACGTTAGTGTTATATTGTACTTCCCTTATCTAGTTAAGGCTAATGGGATTAAATTTGCCTCTAAAGTTCACTGTGAGACTGCAGTTGTCAATTGCAGGATCACCTCAGACATTATGAGGTTTGTGTCATTTTGGAGGCAAACAAGATAAAAATACTGTCAATATTTCTTATGTCATTTGCAAATGAGAGCACATAGCGGAAGGGCTGTCGGGTAAGGTTTGCCTCTTTGGGGATGATATCAAAATCTGCAATAGAGTAGACACCCAGGAAGGTGTAGATAACATGAGGAGGGATCTAGCTAAGAATGGTCTAGAATTTGGCAGCTGGGATTTAATGTTAAAAAATGTAAGGTCATGCATTTGAGCTGCAGCAATCCAAGGGAGCAATATAGTATAGGGGGTGAGTACTTTTGTCCACTAAAGAAGAGCGGGACCTAGGCGTGGTTGTGTCTTAAAGTTGCTAAACAGGTAGAAAAGGCGACGGCAAAAGCTAGAAGGATGCCTGGGTGCATACGGAGAGGAATGGCTAGCAGAAAAAAGGAGGTGATAATGCCTCTGTATAAGTCTTTGGTGCGACCTCATTTGGAGTATAGTGTGCAATTCTGGAGACCGCACCTTCAAAAGGATGTGAACAGGATGGAGTCAGTGCAGAGGGTGGCTACTAAAATGATTAGTGGTCTTCATTATAAAGCATATGAGGACAGACTTAAGGATCTTAATATGTGCGGGATAGAGGTGATATGATTGAGATGTTTAAATACCTCTGTGGCATAAATGTTCAGGGAGAGAGCCTCTTTCAATTGAAAGCAAGTTCTGCTATGAGGGGACATGGGATGAGGGTGAAGGGAGATAGATTCAGGAGTGATTTGTGGAAATATTTCTTTACGGAAAGAGTGGTGGATCTGTGGAATAGTCTCCCAGTGGAGGTGGTAGAGATGAGGACAGTAACTGAATTCATAAAAGCATGGGACAAACACAGAGGATCTCTAAAGGAAAAAAGGGGACTGTTGTAGTTGTTGATATGGAAGGACTGACTAGATAGGCCATGTGGTCTTTTTCTGTCGTCATATTTCTATGTTTCTGTCCTAGAGCTAGCATAATTTGGTTATGATCCACTATTTACATTGCTGAGTAATGAAGGTAACTGTGTCCCTATAATCAAGTGGACATATCTGCTGCCACTCCTTCTTCACCCTTCTCTAAAGTCTGCTATTTAGAACCACCAAAGATATTTTCAAGCTCTGTCTATGGTTCATGTTATGGTGGTTCCTTGACCTATAGTGCTTCTGCAAATAAGTGTGTCATAAAGTTAACAAATAAACAGATAAAGGCTGTTTAAATGAGAGTGTTGTCCCATCCTAGTGGCAGTGCCAGACACACCATAAATATGAAGGCATCACTTGCTTTTATGCTCCTTACTTGACTGAGAGTGGAGGGCACAGAACCTGAGCCTTGATCCTCAGCTGCCTACCCTTATTGTTCAAGGAAGCCTCGTATGTCTTGTTGCCTATCCTTAAAGCTGAATGAGAAGTATGAGGTCTGCAATGGCTCACTCTATGTTGGTACAGTAACTATAAGCCCTTTCTCTACACACTGGTTCTCAAACCTGTCCTAAAGGAGCACTAGCCAGTCAGTTTTTCAGCAATGAGTGTGCATGAGCTAAATTTGCATGCAGTGAACACAGTAGATCTACCTCAAGCATTTTCACTGTGGATATGCTGAAAACCTAATTGGCTGGTGTTCCCTTAGGGCAGGTCTGCACTAATATTTTGCTTGTAATCTACAAACCCCCTTAGTGAAACAATTAAATGCTAATGTGAAAGATTCACCAAAAAGAAAAAAACCTCATCAAAAGCTTATATTTATTTGTCGGAGCAGGCCGAAGGAGGGACAGTATGAAAACACATCCCACACCAGACGGCAAGCTTCTTTTTTTCAATTATGGTTCCCCACCCTCAAAAAATTTTTTTATTCACTTATCTCATCAATCTTCTTTCCATCCATAAAATTCTTTCGACCACCTTCATAGACGTCGCTCATAGTCAAACAATTCAGCACGACGTGCACGTTTCGGGCTAACGCCCTGTTTCAAGTGCTACAAATCTCCTCTTCAACAGGCAACAAGATCAGCAAAACGCCGTCTTCGCGGCTAAGGTTGAACTTTAAATCAGGCCGTAGTAGATCATCAAGCGTATTTAAAGAGGAACCAGCCAATGAAAACAGGGTCAACCCCACTGACAGGGGAATCCCTACCCTCATAGGTTGAACGAACAATGATGTCACAATATACTCTGCCAATCAATCTCACGATTAAGACCCTTTGGTTCAATAGTGTCTAACTTAAAGATCCATTTCTGCTCAAGCCATTGTAACTTTTTCATCCGGTCTCCACCACGAGGGTCCTACGGAACATGATCGATGACAGACCACTGAAGATCTTCAAAACGATGATGATAAGAGACACAATGAGTTACGATCGGGGCAGAAAGCACCTGTTGACGTAATCTTGAAGCGTGTTCAGAAAGTCTTATTTTAACTGGACGAATCGTCCGACCAATATAGAGCAGAAGGCAAGGACATTGTAATAAATACACCACATAATTAGATTGGCAGGTAGTGTCCCACTTTCGTTTGTATATCTGTGCCTTTTTCAGATGATGCCATTCCAGCCCTGATAAAGTAGTTGCACAATATATACATGAATCACACGGAGAATGACCAGATGTCACTGATAATAATTGGACTCGATCAGATTCAAGTGATGTCTTCACTAACCAATCTCCTAAATTGCGGCCCCTAGAAAAAGCAACCCGTAATGGTTTTTTAAAACAATCAAGCAGTTGTAATACTGGCCAATGGGTATGTAGAATTCTCAAAACCTCAGAGCTTCGTTCAGTATATGGGAGGACCCCCATAATTGAAACATCAGATTGTGAATCTTCATTCTGATATTGTGGATCTAATAACCATTCACGATGAATATGACTAGCTCGACGAAATGCTCTTTGAAGTACAGTAATAGGGTATCTCCTATCCAATAGACGTTGGCGTAGATCACACGCTTGTAATTTGAATTCCTCATTAGTATGACATAATCTGTGAAGCCATAAAAATTGACCAAAAGGTAAACCCCGACGCACAGGGCTAGGATGGTAACTACGGAAATGTAACAAACTGTTACGTTGTACTGGCTTCCGATAAAGGGTAGTATACAATTGACCTTCACTTAACATCATTCGCAGATCAAGGAAGTCAATAGTTGTAGAACTAATATGTTCTGTAAATTGAATATTTGTTCGTAATGTATTATGCCAATCTATGAATTGCTGAAGAGATGGCAAATCCAAAGTCCAAATAAAGAAAACATCATCAAGAAATCGTTTCCAAATCAAAACTTTAGAGAATGCCATAGAACACTGAATTTGGCTAGTTTCCATCTCATCCATATATAAGGTGGCAATCGAGGGCGCCACTGTTGCACCCATCGCTATTCCTGATATTTGCTGATAAAAAACACCCCCTGACAGAAAATAATTCTTCGTCAAAATCAGTTGGATCAAAAAGAACCGTGGTATCCGAGTCGGAGCAAAACTAAACCGATTCTTTAACAGGTTGAGTGCTTCACCCTGATCTATATTAGTGTACAATAATACAACATCCAGGGTGACCAAATAAACATTTGATGGTATCTTCAACGTAGTCAATATCTGCAAAAAATGTGTAGTATCTCTAATAAAAGAGGCCACTTGACAAGCCTCTTGTTTTAAAAAGACATCACAGAAAATTGACAAAGGTTCCAACACTGAATCTTTACAAGATACAATTGGTCTACCCGGGGGAGAATTTAGAGATTTATGAATTTTTGGTACTAAATAAATAACCGGAATCCTCGGATGTAATTTAATTAAGAACTGATGTTCCTGGGGGGCGGAGCCTGATGTCCAGCGGGGTAGACGCTTCGCGCTGAAGCTCCCGAGGGGCCTACTTAGAATCCTGACTTAACATCTGCATAAACTTAATATTTTATACCGAACTTACCGGGGTGCCTCGGGGGGAATGGCGACCCACAAACCAGTGCGCTTGGACTTCGGGTCTCCCTCTTCTTCACATGGAAAACGCTCCAAAACAGAGTTGTCTTCCCCACCTAAGATGGTTCCACCTCGGGTAAGCCCTGAACTGCAACAGGAGATCTTGGAGGAAATACGTGGTGTGAAGGAACTGGTACAGTCCAACGGAGAGGCGCTCCGAGCCATGCGAGAAGACTTCGGTATGCTTCAGGACCGGCTTGAAGGTCTTTCACTACGGCTGGACAACATGGCGGGGGCCCTCGATTTGCACGCGGTGCGTTTGGTGAACCTGGACAAGGCTGAGCGTCACATACAGAATCTTCAAAAAGAGTTAGAGGATTGCAATAATCGTGCTCGTCGCAACAATGTCAGGCTCATAGGAGTTCCAGAAGGGGCGGAAGCAGGAGATATCAGAGAATTTCTGGTCAAAACTCTCCCTTCCTTGCTGAAGATTACCTTTTGCAGAGATCTGGAAATTGACCGAGCATATCGTGCTCCTACCAACATCGCACTCAATCGGACGACCCCCCCGGCCCATTATATTCCGTTTACTGAGGTATCAGCAAGTTGAGCAAATTCTCAAAGCCGCCCGGGTGATGCCACATCTGCAGTTTGACGATCATAAAGTCTCTTTCTTCCCCGATTTGGCAAAGCCCACAGCTGACCGGCGGAAGGGACTTCTTGCTTTTCGTCCTAGACTTCAACAGTTACAGGCTCGCTTTGGCCTCTTATATCCAGCGAAGCTCAGAGTGACTCTTCATAACCAAACTAGAACCTTCGAAGATCCTGCTCTGCTAGCAACATTTTTAGATTCCAAAGAGGCAGACCGGATGCGCTAAGTCAACAATTCGGATGGACTCCGCTGGAACCGCCCGCCATTTTGAATGGCCCGGCGCGGTGATTATTGCCTGGAATGGAGACCACCTGGACCTTCCTTTCTTTTATATTTACCTCTCTTGGTCTCCTTTTCCTCCATGATGTGCACCTCGGTTGGATTCGGAGCACGCACAGATATACCGGTTATATGTTTCAATTTAGGCCTTCTCTGGGGTTTCACCCCGCAGACATCAGGTCGCCTGTAATTTTGGGGTTTTGCTTCTTCTCTAAGGCACTTCGGTGCTTCTATTGTTATATAGGGCGCTTCATGTTTTTCATTGGCTTATTTTCTATCATATCGTGTGTACAGTCATTTATAGTTGATATGAGGGACATTGCGCAACTCGGTGCGCCATCATGTTCCTTTCTCAGAATGTTTGACTTTGTTGTATGGCCATATGTATGCTCTTAGTATTGAACGTAAGAGGCATCAATAGTCCAATCAATAGAATGACCATTCTTAGTTATTGTAATCATGATCATACTGATTTAGTGTTTCTTCAGGAAATCCATTTCACTTCTGTCGAACCACTGAAACTTGCTGCCAAACCTTATATGGTGGCTGCCTATTCTCCCGCCGTTTCTGAGCGTGGTGAGGTAGCCATCTTAGTTGAGAAATTTTGCCAATCACTGTAATGGATACTAGCTCTGATGGGGAGGGTAGCTGGGCCTGTGTATATTTTAAGGTTAGAGATAGTGCATTTGCGTGTATTGGTATTTATGCTCCGAATGTGGATGACCCTGTTACTGTTACTCGGCGGTGACTTCTACCAAGTATTTGTTCCTTTGATAGATAGTCTGCCGCCTAGAACGAGTGGTCCGCCCAAGAGTCTCCACACCCTGCCAGCCCTGATGACAGATTTTGCGTGAATTGCTATATGGAAGTTGCTTCACCCCTCAGACTTAGAGCTCACCTTTTCTCAACCCCCCCCATCACTCACATTCTAGATCAGATTTTTCCTATCTCCTCAGTACTGCTATCTCATGTAGACAAATACTCCTGATAGGTTAGCCAATTGGAATGCCATCCAGTGCGCTTGATGCGGGACATGCTATGTGGCCTTTGGTCTACTATACTCCTGTTACGTATGATTGTCCCGCATTACAGTATTACTGGAGTCGGGTCTGAGGTCGTCTTCATTCTATTTTGCGCAAATACCCAGTATGTCTGCCTCTTCCGGTCAAACTATTCACTATTGGTCTAGCTAGAAGACGCTCAACGATTATGTTCAAAATTTCGAAGCTCTTAGTTGACTGTTTGATTCTGTATTAATCTTTGTCACATGCTCATCCGGTATCATAGATTTTCCTTCTGTTTGTTTGATGTACAATAATTGCTCTATGTAGGCGCTCATATGATGATTCTAATCAGCTTAGAGAAGAAGCATTGGGGTGGGGGGTAATTGGGGTTGCTTTCTTTATTGTATGTGTGTATTTGTTTCTTTTGATGTGTTGTTACTTTGTTTGTTGTAAAATGAAAATAAACGTTTAAAAAAAAAAAAAAAAAAGAACTGATGTTCCTTACGAGTCAACCATCCATTACGAAAAGCCATCCCCACCACTGTAGTGGGGTCTCTCTCCAAGATCTGGTAAGTTTGACGATCAACCAAATGTGTATGTAAAGATTCCCGGTAATCCTCTAATGTTTGCAGGACTAATGTACCCCCTTTATCTGCCCGTCGGACTACCAAAGAGGAATTAGATGCCAAATCAGTCAGGGCTTTCCAACTGTTCTTATCCAAATTCGAATGATGTTGATCAACCACATTTTCTAATTGTGCCAAATCCTTTAATACTAATGATTGGAAAGTAGACAAAACAGGGTCAATCACCCTTGGCGGTATCCATTGAGAAGGAGGCTTTACTGCTGAATCATCCATAACACTAGGTTTATCTTGAAAAAACCGAATGATCTGAAGTTTCCGAAAAAAACGTTGCAAACATACTCTCATAGAGAAAGCATTGTATCGTGCCGTAGGTACAAAAGAGAGGCCATAATTTAATACACTTTCTTGAACTGCTGAAAAAGGGTTCCCAGTTAAATTTACAACTATTGAGGGCATTGTCTGGAACGTTGCCGTGTATTTGGGGGTTCCCATTCGTCGTCGTGATACGCTCCACGGGACCGTCGACCCCGAACCGACCGAAAATCCTGCCGTCCCCTAGCGGATTGACGAGTACTAGACTCTGTTGTACTGTCATCCGTATCTTCCGAGGATCTATCGAATGTCACCGTCTTACGAGCCACTTCAATCTTCTCAGTACTTTCATACATCCAATAATATACTTTCCCTGATTCATAATCGGTTTTATCTCGTACAAATTTTTTAGCTTTCAAAGATTTAAGATAGTCAAAAAACCTCTTAATCTGTCGATTTGTCTCTTCAAGCCTCAACGTAAAACTTTCATCTCCCAAAGATTCCTTCAATGATAATTGTGCAACTTATGAATCTGGTGCCCCCCTCTACCCCAGGTACATGCAGTAATTCATTCTCTTTGAACTTTCTGAAAGTCCAGGGTTGATATCAATGACCTTTCTGTACTTGCGCCCTGCGCAGCTGCACCACTTGCACAGCCCTTGGTACGACCCTGATCCACAGTATATGGTCTAATCTTATGCGCATGGCACCAGTGCTCGAAAAGACACCAGATGTGTCTGTAGGCTAGACTGATAGAACCTCTTCTTGCTTTGTGGAGCATAGAAACCACAGCAGGAGAATAGCCTTTATACATTAAGCGACACTTCTCAAGAGCCAAGCCTTAAATAAGAAAGGAGCTGGGTCATCCAGAAGAACTGGCCCTTGACATAAGCCTCCAAGCTGGGGGCAGTCACAGAGGAGGTTCCTGCAGGAGCCAGATCAGGTCCCCAAGCTACAGCCTCCATGGCCAATCTGGTGCCACCAGGACAATCCTTCCTGGATGCAATTCTATGCTTCGAAATACACATCCTACCAGTGGCCACGGAAGAAAAACATACAGCAGGCAGTGCTTTGGCCAGGACTGAACCAGGGTATTGATGCCCTTGGAGGCTGCTTCTGTGTGGCGACTGAAGAATCTGTGTACTTTGGCATTGCATTGGGTTACCACTAAGGCCATCTTAGAAGAGCTCCAGAGGTACATAATTTGCTGAATTGCCACCTGACTGAGCTTCTACTCCCTGGGATCGATGGAGTGGCAACTAAGGAATTCCACCTCTATGTTGTCTATTTCAGCAATGTGTTGCACCGAAAGAGTTAGAAGGTACCTTTCCATCCAAGAGAACAGGAGAGTCATCTCCAGGGTCACGCTGGCACTCTTCATGCCCCCTTGCTGATTGACAAATGCCACTATTGTGGCACTATATAAATACACCCAGAACACTCTGCTCTTGACTAGAAAAATGGAAACATAGAATTATGATGGCAGATAAAAATCTTACCACCTATGTAGTCTGCCCTCCCATAACAACAAGGCGCCTAGCTTAAGTCAACTAACATATGTCTATTTTAAGCCCATTTTACGAAGATAAGTAGGTGCCTACTTGTCTTTATAAAATACTAGCATAAGTAGCAAAGATCATACCTTTAATTCAGGTGTAAATGAATGTTTGTTAAGTAAGATATTTTATAATCAACACGTGCACTTGCAAAATCTGCCCACACTCCACCCAGACCCACTTCCCTTGAATATGGCTATTGCTAAAGCGCGCACTTTCATGTCAATGCACATACTTTATACACTGGTTGGTACTTTATGGGAGACTAGTAATGTGTTTAAACTGCCACATATGCATATTAATGACTTTACAAAATGACCTCCTTAGAATCTTGGGCTGCCTCTTTTGCTGATGTCTGCCAGCAAGTTTTAAGCAAGTTTCATTAATAATGAATGGAACACCCCATTGTTGGAGCGTAAAATAGCTTGCCTCATTGATTTTAATGGAACCAAATGAAACGAACGAATTTGGAGGTCCAAAAATGCATGCGATAGAAACTGATACAAAAATGAACCAAGGTGAAATTTCTCCCTGTGCACATCCCTAGTTCTTTGATAACATCTATTATCTTCTGATGAGGGTAATTTTAAAAGTAATTTCTGAAAGTAACCAGATTTTACACACAGAACAAAAAGGTTTATAAAATTGCCTGAATTATATGTGTATAAACTAATGCTCATACAACCTGTACGCGCATGAGATTATCCAACCTGATTGGACGCATTCCCAGGGATAGGGAGGGGTTAGCGTTCACAATTGCACTTGTTGAAATATGCACACAGATTAAGCTGGTAAATTTGTGCACAATAAATAGCAGATGTAAAATGTGCACATACTTCTAGCAAACTGGTGCAACCTTTCCACATATTGTACGTGCCACACATTTTGGATGGTTTGTTATAAAATTACTGTCCTTATTTTATTGACTTGATATTTGGTCACATATCCTATTTTCTTTTTCATTATTACTTTTGTTGTGTTACTATTATTCAGGCTTTGCATGACCCTGCAGCCGAATTCTAGGATGGCTTGTAATCCATTCAGGTTGTTGATGTAAGACATCATACAAGACATTTTATTATTTAACCCTGGAGACCCTCAGGTGCTATACAAACTTATTATTTAGCTTCCTAAGGCTTTTACTGCATGCTTGGCAACATCTGCTGATATAGAGTGGGCATCTACACAGAAATTAATGGATGAGCTTGCTGCTGCTAGATCTCAGTTGATGTCAATGTGTTTAATATTTTTAACAATTTAGAGGGATGTTGCTGTGTATTTTCTAGTTAAGAAACTTAAATTTAAAGCTTATATCTTAGCTAGGGTTGCAACTGACTCTATTTCTACTGATCAACCTGATCCAATTTAGGCATTGCCTGCATAACATGCATGAAATTTTAGTCCTGGTTTTCTTGGCAAAATCATAACAACAAATACAAGCCTGTAATCAGATAAAATTAGCCTGGGTAGATTGCTGAAGCACTGAGAGAAATCTTGGTAAGCTAGAAGCCTCACATGGAAGAGATCACAGCCGTCAGGCGGTTGGAATGAAGAGCTGCTGCAGATGGGCCCACTCAGATAGAACAGACTTCTGCAATTAGGTGGTTCTATGTAACAAAGGTTTCTGCAGCCTCTCTACTGTAGCACTAGCAGAAGGACCAGAGCCCACTTGATTTCATGGAGCAAGAGAGAGAGAGAGAGAGAGGAGCTGCCAAGTCCCACACAGGTCACCTGGAACATCTCAGTATAGTACAGACTGAGAAAGTGTACTGATGCACTTTCTATCTTAGTCTCTACAGCATATGTTGTTACTACAGATGTTCTGTCAGACATGGTTAGAAGAGGAGAGGAACTGGTCTAGTGGTTAGAGTGATAGGCTGAGATTCAGGGAACCCAGGGTTCAAATGCCATGCTGTTACTGACATGCTTGGTGACCTAGGGCAAGTAACTTTATCAGCCTTTTCCTCAGATATCCACTTAAATTGTAAGCTTTTTGAGGCAGGGACATATTGTACCTGAATACTTATCACCTCTGTACAGTGCTGCATATATTCTGCAGTGCTATAACAATGATAAGTATTGAGAAGAAGGCAGACCTGTGACCCCTGAGTGCTGAAGCACTGGACGGAGGAGCGCTTCCTGAAGGAAAGTCAATCACAGACCCTCAGTGTTCAGCTGACATCATCTGGTAAGTGGTGGCTCCCCAAAAGAGCAGAGGGAAGCTGTGGAGGTGTGGAGGAAGGAAGACCTCTGACCTCAAGGCCAAGCCCTGAAGAATTGGATGGCATTCCTGAAGGCTAGCTGAGAGATTCAATCACAGACTCATGGCATTAAGCTGACATTATCTGGGAGTGAAACCATAGTTGCATGACTGTGGGAGCATGATCAAAGGGAAACATTCTTTTGGAGCCAGCAGGGGAACTGCTTCAGGAGGTGCTGGTGGAGTGTAAATTTATTAAATCTCACTGTTGTTGTCACCTTTCACCTTCTGATATAATATATCATGGTTCCTATGCTCCAACTGTGTTTAGTGTGTTTTTATTTTTAATTCTGAAACATGGTGTCAGAAGATTCTGAATCTGCACTGTTTTCCTGCCCATGATGGAGGGAGTTTCTAGAGTGTAGTAGGCTGCAAAACTAGATATGCACAACAAGGTTTGCAATGATACTCATCATCCTAAGATTGTATGTACTCTCCATTGACACAGAAGCACAAAAGCATTACAGCACCATGGCAGCTGCTAAAACAGCATTCTACCCCTAGAGGACATGAAGGTTTGTGGTGACTTATGTAACAACTGTGAAAATTTTGTAGCAGAGTTTGAAGACTACTGTCAAGCAATACACTTTTAAGAGAAGCTAACTGAAGTACTGGCAACTATACTGAGAAGGATGATGGCTGCTGAATTCTGCTATGTTTGTAAGCAGAATTTGAGCATCACAGAAGAGAAGAGGAAGTATACCAAAGTCATTCTGGATGCATTAGAAGCTTATCTCAAACCTACCAAAAATGTAATATATGAAAGTTTCATATTTGGTATTGATAATTTGGCACATGTTTGTGAGAGAAAGCTGTGACATGTTAGTACTGCCTACTGAAAGATGAACTTATGTGGGATAAAATAGTTCTTGGCATTACCAATAAGTGCTCACATTGTCATCTCTTAAGAAAACATGAATTAACTCTGAATATAGTCATTAAAAATGTTCTGCAGAATTCACGGTCTTGCAAATCAGAACTATGGAACAGGGACCAGCAGGCTGACAGTGTTAATGCAACAGATAGGCAACAGCGAGATGTGCATAGCTACTGCAACACGCAAAAAGCAGAGTAACTTCTTTACAACCAAATCTGCTGCATGCAAGTACTGTGGCATGTCAGCTATGTGGTGGTCCAAATCATTTTGCAAGTGTGTGCCTATCAAGCAAGAAGCAGAATACAGTAAGTAAGCTGCATAAGGTGGAAGACATATCATAGTTAGATGATGCAGAATTGCTCAGTACTGTTTCATCTTCCTCAAAGGAGTGTCCTAGTGCTATGTGAATGAAAGGATAAAAATAGTTTCTGAATCTTAAACTGAATAATATAGAACAATCTTGTCAGCTGGACTCTGGGGTAACATGTAAAGTCATGTGTCTGAAAGACAAAATGATTTTGGCACCAAGGGCACCCCTGTGGCCAAGTAGTACCAAATTGAAACTATATTCAGAAGAGCTCATGCCATCCTTGGAATGTTTTGACACGCAATGCAGCATACATGGACATATTCATAAACCTGAATTTGAGATAATGAAAAGAAATCAAAAGCCACTGCTGTTTGGGATCCAATTCACTATTCCCACCGATACCAGACAGGGATCAGCAGCTGCATGCCCACAAAAGCCCTGTCTACACTTGTAGTTTCCGGCACTCAAAGCCATCTCAGTGATCTGATTTGTAGGACATTCACAACAGAAAGTTTTGCATAAGCTCATTGTTATAGCTCACTGTTTTCCTGCTTCCTTATTGTTGTCACCTTTGACCTTCTGATATAATGCATCCACCTCTCCAGCTGTGTTTAATGTGTCATTATTTTCAACTTTGAACTAAGTGCAGTCCAAGGCTGACATCATTAGGAAGACTGATGATACAGTGGCACCAGGCTCGGTGGTCCCTTCTGTGCCTATGACCCTCAATAGAGAGGGATGAAACTACTTTAAATTGTGGAAGAAGAACTTTCCCTTTCTTGGAATCTCTGAAGCTTGTATCCTTACGGTAGCCAGCCAGCCACTGGGGCAATATAAGTTATAGTCCCACTTCCTGACTCTGGAAACCAGTGCAGACTTTCTCCTGCTACAAGGTACATTAGCATGCCAAGCAACAACTACAGTATTAGAATCGTGTCAAACAACAGACTTTCTTGTCTCCAGTAAATTTTCTAAATCTTACTACAAATCTTTTCTTTCACATTTCTGCCTTCCCTTTCTGAAATCCGGTGGGGAAGAAACTGAACAAAATGGCCACAGCTCAAAGCACTCGTCGTTTCACTTTCCCCTAAAAAAACCCAAGTTAAAAGGTGTAGACTAACATTGTGACACAATGGTGCTTTTCCCTTTCTTCCATTTTCAAACTCAGGTAAGTCTACGTGGAGGACACAGTAGTGAGAGGCGCTATGAACATGTCCCAGAGCACCATGGACTAGCTGGGTTAGTAGGTGGGAAGTACATGGCATCTATGAGAGTGTATGCCAAACGTGTATATCTGTGAATGATGTGTCTATAGAGAATGTAGGTAGGTATCTTTAGTGATATCAGGCAGGTATGTGGAGTATGACATATTGGAGAGTTGTGTGCAGCAGGATGGCATAGGATGATGGTTGGGCAGCACTGTACAAGGGACTCTGTCACTAGGAGGGTAATTTTAGAAAGGACGTCCAAGTTAAATCGGGGGCATCCAGGGCGGAACATGCAAAAAATCTCCAGGGATGTCTATGTCTTTGGCTAATTCCAGGAACATAGACATCCCCAATATGGACATGCACATAGGCAGCCACATAGACATCCCTATTAGGGATGTTTGTGTCAGGGACATCCATTTCAGGCAAGCTACCATAAAAGGACATCCAGCGACATAGCAAATTGAAAACATGATTCCCCATTCCCCATCAGTGTTCACTGACATAGTATAAAATACAGAGAGTATTGCTGTAGCTCCATCTCCTCACCTTCCAGATGTTTGCCTGACAAAACAAGCACTTTTCAGATATTTGTTCATGCCTGGAGCAGGTTTAACTTTAGAGAAGATTCAGGATGTCCAGAGCATTTCTGAGATCAGGGGGGAAACATCCAGGTTCTTAGGAATGTTCCGGCCAAACCACCACCATTCCCTCATTCCAACGGACATCCTTGTGCTGGGGATGTCCACAGACCTGGCTTCTAAAATGGCTCTGGGGATGTCTCTGTAATCTGGACATCTGCATGCTTATTTGCAAACATCCAAATTGTGAATAGTGCTTTTATAATAACCGTCTAAATGTATAAGAATCTTGTGAGTCTCTAATGGTGAAGATCCTGGGATATGGTTTGTGATATATGTAGCTATGTGTTATGCTATGCATGTCTGGATATATGTTTACAGATATTCTCACTCTTCTTCCCTCTCCTCCACTTTTCTTTATCACTTATTCTCTTCCCTGCCCTCTCCTCCACTCCTCTTACCCTTTATATTCTTCTCTTCCCCTTACACCCTTTTTTAAAAATGTATTTATTGTATTTAGATCACACCTTTCCAGAAGGAGATCAAAGCAAGTTATGTTCAGGTACAGTATGCATTTCCCTGTCCCCAAAGGGCTCACAATGTAAGTTTGTATGTGAGGTAATGGAGGGTTAAATGGTTTGCCGAAGGCCACAAGGAGTGCCCGTTGGATTTGAATCCTGGTCTTTCTGGCTCTAGACTGCTGCCCTAACCACTAGGTCGCTCCTCCTCCTGCCTCTCCTCCCCCACTGCCCTTCCCCATCATACTCTCCTCTCCTCCTTACACTATTACACCTCATACTCTCCCCCTCCTCCCTACTCCACTCATCTGCTTCTCCTCCCCTCGTGCTTCCCCCTCACCCTTACACTCTTGTACTTCCCTTTCCCCTCATACTCTTCCCCCCCCCCCACACACTCACTCCCTTGCCCTTCCTGCTCCCTTAAGCTGCTTTTCACCATTTCTAGATCTTGTCTTCACAGCCCTACAGCTACACCAGGCCATCTTTCCACTGTCCATCAATTTTTGTGCAGCTGCAGTCACAGCAGGCCACTTCCTCCAGAGTCCCAGGCCTTGGGTTCCCCCAGCACTCTTCCATGATCTTGGCCATAGCTCTAGAGTTTTGTTTCTTCACTGGTGGGGGAGTGGGATCCTTTGTTTTCACCTGAGCCTCTGCTCTCATAGTTATTTTTACTCTTCTGCCAGTGAGGGAGTGGCATACCCCATTGGGGAAGTGAGATCCTCTGCTGGTTCCTGAGCTGCTCCTGCCTGCAGGGGAATGGAATCCTTCTCTGTCTCTTGAGCCACCACTGCCACTATTTTCTTTTTCTTTTCTGCCGGTGGTGGAGTGGGATCCCACCCCTGCTTCTGACCTGCCACTGCATTTTTCCCTCTTCGTTGCTGGCGGGCAGTGGAATCCTCTGCTGGTTCCTCACCAACTGCCCCTGTAGGCTATATGCATCTGCTTGTTTGCATATGTTTGACCAACAGATGCATACAGATGGATGGACAAATGGACAAAACATGCAGATGTACCATATCCCAAAATTCCAGCTAAGCAGTGTCAGGCTTGCAGGAATCCTCTGCCAGCATTTCTACCAGTGGAGGGTAGTGCAACATGATTGCGCTTTGAATCAGGAGGGACAGGCAAGTCCAAACCTGCTGATTCCTCAGGGCCTGCCTGTCCCTGGTGATTCAAAGTGTGATCACATTACACCCCCCCCCCCCCCCACACACACACACACTGGCAGAAATGCTGGTGGGGAGCCCTGGACAGCTTGATGCTGCTTAGTGGGAACATTGTCCTCACCAGTAGCCACTATCATTTAATTGAAATGTGCTCAGATATTGAGGATTTCATGACATAAGACAGGCAGTTGACTGCTAGTCAAAATACATTGACACATGATTAGTTTTGCTCCTTTCTGGGCTGCAAGTACACAAAATGCATTGCTTTGCTTCCACCATAAGCATCAAGAGAGTAATCTATGTGTGCTTCACCCATGCTCTGCCAAAATACATGCCCATAGTGCAAGTGTGTGCAATGCAAACAAGGTAAATACTTAGAAGCTACGTAGTAGGTCATTTATGTATATAAGTGGCTACTTACACACATAAATGACTACAATACTGGCATTAAAGATACTAGGGAGCAAGGTGACTCTTAGTGTTTCGGCACAGGAAGCCTTCGTCAGGTGCTATATGTGTTCAGACTTCCAACAAACAAAACATAAAACATTTATCATTAAAAATATAAACATAACATGTTAAAATTATAAAATAAAAAGCCAAATTAAAATACATATAGTGATAAATGAAAGGTTCAACCTAAAAACTTATTATACAACAAGATACAATCTAGTTAAAAACAAGTAAAAATGAAAATGATGTTCAGCTATATGGGAGAATAAATAGCAATAAATAGGGCAATAAATTAAATAAAACATGTGCACTATATGAAAAGCACCCTAGTCATGGTGTGTATCCTTCCATTCCAAGATGCAAAGGCATAATCCAGTGATGAAAAAATTGTATTATAATAAGAAGGGGAAGAAAGGGGAGGAGGGAGGGGGAAGGGGACATGTGTTGGGGGGGGGGGAAGGTGGGAAAGGAAAGGAGGGGGAAAGGAACTTGTTAAATAAAAATTCAGAGACAAACTCACTGTCATCCACAATGAATACTTATCTGCTGTGTGAGACCACTATTGTGCAAAAAAATGTCAGCAATAAGAACTGTAAAAAAGTGTTGACATAATAAGAATTCAAACACTAGTGGATACAAGTGTAAGCCGCAACAGCTCAATTGGAGATGTAACAGCAGCTTTAAAAGTATATGAAGACTAAAATAGTAACAAACTAAAAATGTAAAATACAAGCACGCATAGAAGCGGAACCCAGCGGGGCAACAACATTCAAGTATGATTTACCTAGCTCATTCTGCAGATTCCTACAATCGGGAGTCCTGCGCGTTGCAGGAAGTGTTTTTAAAGCCCAGGAAAATGGCGCCAAGAGAAGAGGGAGCCGTGGAGCCCGATTCTAGCAGGGGCACATCTGGGCCATCAGGTGGCCCCGAGACAGGATAGGCCCATTAGGACGTTCCCGCAGCATACAGAATTAAGCCTGAGGATGGCCCGATGTGCCCCTGCATGCCTTCGGGGACGTCCTCCCTGCAGGCTCCCCTGGCTCCTGTGACTCAGACCCCCCTCTTCCCTGCAGCCTGACCCATGGCTGGCCAATTGGGGCCTGGATCGGGTGGCAGGGGACCCCCTGCACCCGGCCCTTTGGAAAGGGGGAGCTCCAGCCCTGATTGTACCATTTGTGCTGCTTATTCCACCTTTAATAATCAGCATAGATATCAATGCCCCACTGGACTTTCATCAACATGGATTCAAGCCCCAACATGGCATGGAAACACTACTCACCTCCTTCTTTGACAATCTCCTAAGAGGCATAGAAAACATAAACAGCTTCCTGCTAGTGTTCATGGACATCTCGGCAGCCTTCAATACCGTGTCACACACTAAGCTATTGCAACGCTTACAACAGATAGGACTATGCAAGAACACCCTGAAGTGGTTCACATCATACCTGGATGGGCAAACACAACAAGTCAAATGCGATCAAAAGAAATCCATACAATTCCCCGTCACGCAGGGAATACCTCAAGGCTCAGCACTATCATCAATGCTCTTGAACATCTACATACAGCCTATATGTAACATCATCAAGCACCACAAGCTACACTACCACAGATATGCTGACGACATCATGGTGTACGCTCCAATCAAATTACTAGCACTAAACACTACAACAATAACAAAATGCCTAGAAGACATGAATGACTGGCTCATAGCCAACAACTTAACGGTCAACTACAACAAAACTGAGGCAATGTTCGTCACCAGGAACCCCACCTCCATACCTCCACAAACCATCAGCATCGTAGACAAACACATAGTAGTCAAAGAAGAAGTTAAGTATCTGGGCATAACACTAGACAAAGCTCTGAAACTAAAATCCCACATTACCATTTATTTATTTATTTACAGTCTCTTTTATGCTGCACTATTCGGCATCAGCGCGGTTTACATGGAACAAAAATACTCAGTACAGTTAACTACAAACAAGGCATACCATCGATTGAAAACAGTCAGACAAATCAAACCAATGCTCCATCAAGACCACTTCCACACAGTGTGTCAAGCACTCATTACACCACTGCTTGATTATGGAAACTCACTATATCAAGGCCTTCCTCATCAGACACTACACCCACTACAGACGGTACAAAACACCACAGCACGCATCATCACAGACATCCCAAGGACCGAGCATATCACTCCCATCCTACAACAGTTACATTGGCTCCCAATGGTGGCAAGAGCTAAATACAAAACAATCATGATAATCTTCAGAGTCATTCACCATCTCTCAGCAGACGTACTCCAAAACGTTAGAATAAGAGACATCAACAATAGGCCAAGAAGAACCAATAACAACAACATGATCTTCACACCTGCAGGCTATCACAAAACCAAACAAACAACCTCAAAAAGCGCACCATCACTACTAGCATCCTCACTATGGAACTCCCTACCAATAAGCCTGAGAGCTTTAGAAGACCTCACAGAATTCTGCAAAGACCTCAAAACATGGTTATTTATAGAAACCTATGAGCATTCAAGCAACATATCTTACCCAAACACCAACACTACTACCTCCACCATCTAAAGACACACCCATCCCATCTACAGACACAAATTCATTACACCATGTTAGTAAACACTTTTATGTTAAATGTTACTTCAAATGTACTGTCTAAATACTGTTACGTAACTGTGCTGTCTAACGTTTACACGTACCCTAATGTTAAATGTAACCGTCCAATTGTGATGTGACGTGACCACCTTGATTGAAGGAAAAGGTGGCATACAAATCTGTCTAAAAACAAATAAATAAATAAATGTCCCCCATGACCCCACAGGATGTACAGGGCCGTGACCGGAATCAGCCCTGTATGTCCTGCCATCTCGGCCCGCCCGTGCTCTCTCCAGACCCTGCCCCCTCCTGTTGGCTGTCCCCGCCCTGCTGTTCTAGACGTGAGTCAGAGGGGGAATCAGGGGGCTGCATGTCCCGCTGGGCCCATAGAGATCAGTAATGTTTACTACTGGGATTTAAAATAAAAAAACTGCTGCTCTTTTATTTAAAAAAACTTTAAATTGCCATGTTTTGTTTTTAAATGAGATAGGTAAGTCATATTATGTCAACGCTTTTTTACAGTTCATATTGCTGACGTTTCTGCACAACAGTGGTCTCACACAATAGATAAACATTCATTGTCGGGAAATTGCTTATCTTGGAATGACAATGGATTCACGCTTGAATATAAGAGCTCATATAGCTAAGCTTGTTTGCATTCCTTCTTTTTGATCCTGCTTTTGCGCCGTCTTTGCTCTTTGTTGTCACCTTCTGAATTTTGTTCTGTGTTTCAGGCAGTGTTGTCATCAACGTTTGATCATGCCAATGTGGTGTTTGCCTGCGTCTACTTTGTCGGTGCTCCAACTGACACAGAAAGCGCTGCAAAGGTCGTTTTAGGTAAGACACGTTTTGATCATGTTACCCCTTTTATTTATTTTATTTATTACAGGCTCTTATATACCGCTCTATTAAGAATCAGCGCGGTTCACAATATAACAACATACCATAACAACAAACTGTTAGGTTTTTACAGAGAACAAGGTCAGAGAACTTGGATAAAACATGGGACGTCATTACTGCAACTATTTACAAGAGTATTTACAAGAGTATTTACAAGTATACATAACAGGATTTGTTCTTAGTTTGGGTAGTGATTAAGATTGGTTAGTTGGTCAAGTAATATTGAGGGAAGAGGTGGGATTTGAGTGCCTTTCTGAAAAGGGATAGATCAGTGATAGCACGAATCTCTGGGGGTAGAGCGTTCCAGTACTTAGGGGCATAGAATCTGAAAGCCCTGTTAGATGTAACTGATAGGCATTTTGTCGCTGCTTTAGGGATGCTTAGAGTATTTGTTGATATGGTTCTCCTGGATCTGTTGGGTGGAACGGCCTGAATGAGGTCTATTAGAGAGGAGGAGGTGATGCTTTTAGTGGCCTTGAAAGTTAGTAGTAATGTTTTGAACAATATTCTGCCATGTATGGGGAGCCAGTGGAGTTGCTCTAGGATGGGTGTTATATGGTCCCTTCTTGATGCTCTGTAGAGGACTCTAGCAGCGGTATTCATGGCGAGTTGTAAAGGGTTTAATGTGGAGTGTGGGAGGCCTTGGAGAATGGCATTGGCATAGTCAAGATGTGGTAAGGTTAAGGCTTGAAATATAGTTCTGAAGTCATCAGGATCAAGCAGGGGGCGAAGATGTCGAAGAGTCCGGATCTTGAGGTAGATTGCTCTGACTACGTTGGTTATGTGTAGTTTCAGATCCATGCGTTGGTCAAAAGTGACTCCAAGGTAACGAATAGAAGGTTTTGATTGGAGCTCAGCTTCTTTCACCTTTATATGGGATGGGGGGGGTGAAAAGTGGGTCCCTGGTGATGAAGAGAACCTCTGTCTTTTTGTGTTGAATTCGGAGGTTCTGGGATTGAAGCCATTCGGATACTGCATCAAAACATTTAGCTAGCGGGGAAAGGTCCATATGAACTGTGGAAAAAGGCATATATAGGAGGATGTCATCTGCGTATATCAAGCATTCAACCTTGAAGGACCTGATGATATTGCAAACCGGTTGTATGTATATATTGAAAAAGAGTGAGGATAGGGATGATCCTTGTGGTACGCCTTGATTTTGGTGGTAGGGTGTGGATGTTGCGGTCCCTGAGGTAACGTACTGCCATCTCTGATCAAGATATGACTTGCACCACTCCAGGGCAGTGTTATTGATGCCTTTTTCTTTTAGTCGCCCTATTAACAGATCGTGATGTACAGAGTCAAAAGCCGCAGCAATGTCTAAGAAGATGAGAGCAAAGCCTTGGCGGATGTTATCAATGCCTGTAATGATGTTGTTGCAGAGCGTGGTAAGGAGGGTTTCAACACCGTGGAACTCTCTAAAGCCATGTTGGCAGTGGTCCAGAGGGGAGACGGTGTCAATGTGGTCCTGTAACTGTCTTTGAGCTTCCTTTTCAATTATTTTCGCTAGTAGGAGTATGCTAGCTATGGGTCTATAGGATTCAACCTTTTGTGGGTCGAGTTTGTGGTTTTTCAAGAGGGGTCTTATGGATGTTCTCTTGAGGGCTGGTGGGAAGGAGCCGGTTGTAAAGGATAAGTTCATCATTTTAGTGATGATGGGGCTGAGATCTTGGCGTAGTTCCTTTATCCAGTGGGCTGGGCAAGGGTCAGTTTGTGCAGTAGTCGTGTTAAGAGCAGCGATGGTGTTTTCAACATGTTTTCTGGATGGTGTGGAGAACATGGATAGGTTTGATATGCATATGGTGCCTTGAGAGGAGACTGTTGCAATGTTGTTAGTTTGAAGCAACTTGGATTGCAGGAAATCGGCGAATGCTTGGGGATGGATGGGTTCAGGATGTTTTGGTGAAGGTTCTTTAGATAAGGTTTTGACTAAGTTGAAAAGATCGCGTGGTTTATTTAGTGATCTTTTCAGCGTATCGGTATAGAATTGTTTCATCTTGGCCATGACTGACTCTCTGTGCACAGATAGATGTGCTTTGTAGGCTGCTTGGTCTTCTGAGGAGTGTGAGCGACGCCATCGTTTCTCCAGTTTTCTTAGGTGTGTGAGGGAGGCTCGTAGGTCAGGGGAGAACCAAGGAGAAGATTTTCTTTTCTTAGGGTTGTTACCCTGGACTGGTTGCAGTGCAATGGTACTGATAGTGCTGTTCCAGGATGTGATCAGATTTTCCAGATTGAGAGAGGTGTCATGTAGGAGAGGGAGGGTTTCCATGACTATATGTTCTTTGTTGAAGGTTTTGAATTTCCGAGATGTTACTCTTGTCGAGTCAATGGAGTTTTTGTTTCTGTGTGGTGACTGTTTGCCATTGATGAGGATGGGGAAGGTGATTAAATTATGGTCTGACCAAGGTACTGGGGTTACAGAGTTGTCAAGTCTATTGTTGGAGTCGAGAGCTGTAAGAGGGGCAAAGATCATGTCAAGGATGTTTCCTCTCTCGTGCGTGGGGGTGTCGACAATTTGCTTGTATCCCAGTTCGTTGATTGCTTCAAGGAGGGCTGAGGCGTGGCTGGGATGTAGTGTTGGGAGATTGAGGTCTCCTAATATCCAGTTGGGAATGTTGGGCTTGCGTGAGTTGGCTGCTAGGTCTAGAATGTAAGGTAGGTCGTCCGTGGAGGGTGAGGGTGCTCTGTAAATTAAATTGATGAGGCATTGTTCATTTGTGATGGTTAATACGTCCATGCTGTTTGAGCTTGTGGAGTCTACGGTGTGGAAATTTAGGTCATTCTTGGTAAGTATGAGAATGCCTCCTCCTCTCTTGCTCTCTCTGTGTTGGGAATGGGCAGAGAAGTTGGGGGGTATTAGTTGGTTAAGGATTACATTATCCGCGTCAGATAACCAGGTTTCAGTTATCATGAGGACATCTAGATTATGAGAAGAAATTGTGTCAGTGATGACTGGCCATTTCTTGCGGATAGACCGAGCATTTATGAGAGCACAGTTTAGGTAAAAGGGTTGAGGGGGTTCCTCTTGCTTATTTTTCTTTGGTTGTTGAAGGACTATATGTATCAGGTGAGAGTGGCGTGTGGGGGTCTCTATTCTTGAGTTGGGATAGGGAGATTCTGCCCTTCTTTTTCCATGACTCAGAAGTATTGGAATTTGGTGAGCCGTGTGATATAAGGCAAGGGCTTCGTTGAGCCAGCTTATAAGAAGGAAGAGGCAGATAGCCAGGGTATTAAATGGGAGAGCCATTGGGGTTTTTGTTGAAGTGGATGAGGTAACTTTCTGTGCGGGATTCTGTGATTCTGGTACTTTCTGTGAGGCTACTGACCACAGTAATAATTGAAACAACAGTGATAATTGAATGGTACTGGCGACAGTAAAAATGAATGCAACAATGCTAGATGGGTCTTACTGGCAACAGTAATCATGGAAAGTAACAGTGATAGTTGAATGGTACAGGCAACGGTACAATTGAACGCAACAATGATAAATGTATACTATTGGTAACAGTATAAGTGAAAGCAATAGTAATAATTCACTATAATAGTTATTATGGTATGTTACTGACAACAGTACTAGTATCTTCCTATATAGTGTGGCCGTTGGTATTGGTGAGCCTAGTCAACATTACAAGGTTCAGCAGGAGATGGAGAAAGAAATAAGAAGAAACATTATGCTGTATAGTACTATCGATCAGTGTCTGTGAGAAAAAACAAACAAACAGTCAGTTGAGTCGGATATGCAGCATGTATACTTGCTGTGGTTGAGGTTATGCGGTTGGGGTTTGGTGGCTGGTCTCCAGGCAGGCTGCTAGGGAAGGTGTCCTGGCTCATCAGTTGGGCTGCAGAAGGTGGTCGAGTTAATGTCAGGGCAGAAGAAACGAAATAGAGCTACAGGCTTGTTTTACGGTCCACGCCTAAGGGCCACGCCTAAGGGCCACGCCAAAGGGCCACGCCAAAGGGCCCTCTGGCGAGGCCCTCAGGCGCGGGCCCGCAGAGGCGCGGGCGCGCCAGTCGGCGCGGCCTTTTTAAATGCCGGCTGTGTGCTCCGATTGGGCTTCTCTTCTCGGTGGGGGTGGAGCGGTGCTCCGGCTCGCTCTATCCCGCCGGGAGAGCAGATGGAAGAGCCGGAGTTGCTGCGGTGCAGAGAGGCTTCTCTGTTCTCGGCGCGGCCTTGTCTGTGTTCATTGCATTGGTTACCTATTCAACACTGGATTTTTTAAAACGTTTTTTGTGTGGTTCTGAAGCTTTGGCTGGGTTTGTCTACAGCTTGTTTGGCAGGGTAATTGTCCTGGCATACCTCGTCCCATTCGATTTGCCAGATACTCTTCTTGTTTCATCTTTGTTTCGGTCTAATTTGCAGGTTATGGAGTCCCGTGCCTTTGCTTCGGCAGTACCTGTTTTATGGAACCATTTGCCAGTCTCGTTACATGGATGTTTGAATGTGTTATCTTTTCATCGGCTACTGAAGAGTCATTTGTTTCGTCAAGCTTTTGGCACTTGATTTTTGTTTAATGTTATTTTAAGATGTGTTATATGTTTTCTATACCACTTTGAACTTTTGTGATTAGGTGGTTTATAAATGTTGTAAATAAATAAATAAATAAAATTGTGGATGACAGTGAGTTTGTCTATGAATTTTTATTTGATAAATTATTTTCCCCCTCCTTTCCCATCCCGCCTTCCCCCCTCCTCCCACCCATCCCCTTTCCTTCCCTTCTTATTATAATACAATTTTTTTCATCACTGGGTTATGCCTTGGCATCTTGGAATGGAAGGATACACACCACTCTGACTATGGTGCTTTTCATATAGTGCACATGTTTTATTTATTCTTATTCATTGTCCTATTTATTGCTATTTATTCTTCCTTATAGCTGTCCATGATTTTTATTTTGTTTTTAGCTAGATTTTATCTTGTATAAAAAGTTTATAAGTTGTACTTTTCATTTATCACTATATGTGTTTTAATTTGGCTTTATATTTTATCATTTTAACGTGTTATGTTTATATTTTTAATGATAAATATTTTATGTTTTGTTTCTTCTAGGTCTGAATACATATACCCCCTGACAAAGACTTCCTGTGCTGAAACACTGTCAGTGTAGGCGTCACTAATAAAGACTGGTTCCACATATAGAGGGCCTTGTCCTTTCTTCACCTTGCTCCTTAGTGTCTTTGGTTCCCTGTTGCATGGATGAGCGCCTCCTTTGGACTCCTTACAATACTGATATTGATAGTAAGCACATTCCTGCTGCCTACATCTAGATATCTCCTTTTAAATTTACTCTCTGTTTGGTCAAAATGAACGAGTTGGAACTTCCATACCAAACCAAAACCATCTCTTTTGGATCAAATTTCCATTCAGTTCAATCCGAAGATATCTTTCTGTTAGTAGTTGGGAATGAGAACTGTCTCTTCTAGAAGAGCTTTCCTAGTTGAGGGATGTGTCTTCTTGAAGAGTTTCTGCTAGTTGATACTTGCCTCCCTTATAAGAATTTCTGCTGGTGGGGGGCTAAAAGAGCATTTTCTGGTTGGAGTAAAGGGTAATCCCACCCAGAAAAAGTTCTGTTAGCCAAAAGTTGTATTCTCTTTGAAGAATTTCTCTTAGTTTTGAAATGTTTCCCCTGGAAGACTTTCTTCTGACTGGTGAGTTGTGTCCAAACAGAACAGCTTTTTGTTAGAAACCAACCATTCCTCCATTCTTCAGATGCAAAGCTAAATTATAAGCTTTCTGAGGACAGAGAAATACCTACTTTACCTGAATGCAACTTGGCTTGAATTACTGCTGCAAAGGCATGAGCCTAAATAAAGAAATAAATATTCATACTTTATGTGACATGCTTACTAAAATGCGCTACTTGATAGCGTGGAATTTGGTGTGTGGTTTGGTTACCATGCTAAAAAGTAGCTTGTGGCCCACGTGCTAAATATCCTATTCCCACCCTGTTTGCGTGCAATGGGGGTGGGGACTAGGCAGGGCATGGGTGGAAAGGAGCCATTGCCAATGTGTTGCCACTAGCATGGATCACAAATGCAACCAGGATGGGACTAGGATTTTTTTAGCACAAGGGCCCCAAGGTACGTTTTAGCATGATGACCAAACCACACATTAAGCCCCCACTATCAGGTATGACACTTTAGCAAGCATGTCACATAAACATGGATATTTATATAATTATCTCAGCTCAAGGCAAGTTGCATTCAGATAAAGTAGGTGCTGTATTTCTGTGTCCTCAGAGGGCTTACAACCTAGCTTTGTACCTGAGGAATGGAGGATTAGTGGCCTATGGTAACTGCAATTGGTGCCATTAGCATGGGTGCACGTAAAGCCACCTCAATGGGTGGCATTGTGTGACTGCATGCCAGCTTACACGGTGCCATGTCTAGGGCCTGTGCTAACTGCAGGTGGATGGATGCACATGGCCCTGAAGTTAGCACTGAATCTGTAGTAACGCTGCCCACACGCACATTACCAGCGTGGGACTTAGTGAACATGCCCTCATGTGTGTCCGTGTGATCCCAGGACACTAGTACCTCAATTTACCTGGATTCAGGATGATGGGAGTTACTGTACTTACTGGAAGAGCTTTTAAAAACTTTGGGGAACAATTTTCAAAGGTTTTTAAAAGGGGTGTGCTTGGACTAGAAAATTTAGTTTGTGCTTATTTTAAACAAATTTCTCCTGCTTCTGAGAATTTTTTTTGTGTTCATTTTACCTATTTGTTTTTTATGTGTGCATTTTATGTATACTGGAACTTTTTTAAGCAAGAAAATTGATTGCACATAGGCTAATTCATAGGTATATGCATTTACAAGGGATATGCATGCACTTTCAATTTTTAGGTGCCCAAATGAACCAAATGTGCTCTGTGACTATCAGGGATGAGTCATGGAGGCAGCGTATCACTGGGATGCAGCACATTACACAGGGGAAAAGCCACAAAAAAGACCCTTTGTAAAGGAAAAGTCCAAACTAAGCCCGTAGGAAGAGCCAGAGGCAGCCTTACACAAACTGTTCACAACCAGAGACGCACACACACAAGGAACAAACTTTAAAGCCAGAAGCAATGAAAATTGAACAAGCATCACTAGATTCAGCTATCCTAGAGCCAGAGCCTATGGACTCCTCTCTGAGTAGAATGTATGTCAAGTTAAGAAAAGAAAAATAAATGTTTTTAAATTGTTTTTTTAACGACAGCTGGGGAAGTTCAAGCTCAGTTAGTTTGCAGAGGGCGGTGGCTGTCTCCTTTGCTGTTCACCAGCAGCAAAGGGATTGGAACTGTGAAACGACTATGTTCTTCTAATCTTTTGTTGAATAATGTTTATTGAAAGAGGAGAGTAATTGAGAGCTGTAGTAACTGAGCTCCAAGCTCAGAAGGAACCTAACTGGAACAGCTGTGGTGCTGTAATCAAAGGCTAAAGTGGATAAAGAGCTACACTGCTTTGGAAGGCTGTTTGCATTTAAAAGAAGCATTTTAAGTTTTGCTCTGAAAAGACTGAGATTCATTACTGGTGTTTAGTGTTTTATTGCATTTATTTGCAAAGGAAAGAGAAACCCTGCAAGTGTTTTAACCCACTGTGAAATGAAAGGCTGTGAACAGTTTCAAACCCTTCATAAAGCAGAAAGCTATTAGACAAGTTAAAAGGGGAATCTTTTATATATGTGCTATGAAATGAAGCACAATAGAGACATTGAACTGATGTTTTTAAAGCTTGAAACTTAAGGAACCATGATGCTTGTTATGCCATACAGAGTCAACAAACAAAACAAGCAGAAGGACACCATGCACAAATCCAGAATTTATTGCGGGGCCCGACTCGGCCATGTTTCGGCAGAATAGTCTTCATCAGGGGACTTAAAAGTAATGTGCAGAAGCGCATTGCCTGCAGCGCATTTTGGCACGTTACTTTTAAGGCAATAAAGACTTGATTTGTGCACGGTCTCCTTCCGCTTGTTTTGTTTGTTGCGGATCGCCACTGAGGAAGTTTACCTTTGACCCATTTTCTTTGGCATGCTATAAAGAGGCACCTGGTGTTTCACTAGATGATTGAGAGACTGAACTGGTAAATGGCCTAAAACTACCTAAATTTATTCTGAAAGATATGCTTTGCTTTGTCATAATATGAAGACTCATTTGAATATTAAGGATCTTAAGTGTCTTTGAAGGCCCCCTATATTGAGTGCACCTGATCCTGAGACCCTGACCTAATGTGGCAGTACTACAAGCAAAGTGCCTCCTACTGGTGACAGTGATCACATATGCATAAATGGGTGTTTAAAGATTTGGGGCAGACTGGAGGCAGATGAAAAAGGTACAGTATAGACCTAAGCAGTGGTTGCCAAAGAGCAGGTATAAGTTTAAACCGATGCATTATCCGTTTAAATTTATCTGTGTATATTCTGAAGCAGCACCTATCTGTCTTCTGCTGTTGTATATTCTTCTATATTTAAATGAATCATCCTGTCTTGGAGAAGCCCGGTCTATGAATGGCTTTTCTAGAATTAAATGAAAGTTCTAGTATGCTGTATTCATATACTGCCTGCCTTAGAACAAAGCTCAACCCAGAGGGATAGAGGTGTGCATAGGCAAAACCTTCGGTATGTTTATGTAATTTTTGAAAATATTCTCAATACCAGCTGTTATTTCAGTTTGTTTCCAATATACATTTTAATAAAGATTTTTTAATTCACATTCAATTTTTTGACACACAAATTGATTCTGCGTACATTAATTCATAGGTGTGTTGGTTGCGTCTGCCCTATTCAAGTCCAGACTGAAGACCCACCGCTTTGAGGCTGCTTTTGGATCCTGATGCTCCTCATTCTCTTGTCCACTACTTACTTAGTAACATAGTAGATGATGGAAGATAAAGACCAGTATGTCATCTAGTCTGCTCAGCAAGGTGGCAAGAGTAGGTGCACCTGCTGCTCCGTGCAGGTCACTCCTCCCCATGCCGTTGTTTAGGGGTGTACCCACCACTCCGTGTAGGTTTTTGTTCAGATAAAAAAGAGATAGTTATGTTTATTTTGATTTTATTCTGTTCCTATAAAGGGATCCACTGTGTCTGTCCCTGTATTTGCCCCCACCACTTCCATCGGGAGGGCATTCCAAGCATCCACCACCCTTTCAGTGAAAAAGTCTATCCTGACATTGCCTTTCAGTTTACTCCCTTGCAGCTTCATGTTATGCCCTCTCATTCTACAGCTTCCCCATCTTTGGAAGAGGTTTGTTTGTTCATTAATACTCTTTAGTATTTAAAGGTCTGAATCATATCTCCCCGTCCTTCCTCTCCTCCAGAGTGTACATATTTAGGTCTTCAAGTCTCTCTCATAAGTCTTCTAATGCAGGCTCCAAATCATTTTGGTCGCCTTCCTCTGAACTGCTTCCAGCCTTTTTATTTGCTTTGCGAGTTATGGTCTCAAAAACTGAAGACAATATTCCAAGTGAGGCCTCACCAGTGACGTGTACAGTTCATTAGTACCTCTTTCTTTCTGCTGGTAATTCTTCTCTGTATGTAACCCAACATCCTTCTGGCATTTGCCACCACCTTGTCACATTGTTTCGCCACTTTGAGATCCTCAGAAACAATCACTCTGAGGTCCTTCTCCTGGTCCATGCACACCAACCTCTTGCCCCTTATCGCATACTATTCCCTTGGATTTCTGCTTCCCAAGTGCATGACACTGCACTTCTTTACATTAAATCTTAACTGCCAAGCATTAGACCATTCTACCAGCTTTTGTACGTCTTTCCTCATATTATCCACTCCCTCAGGGGAGTCCACTCTGTTACAAATTTTCATGTCATCTGCAAAAAGACAGGCTTTTCCATTCAGTCCTTCAGCAATATCACTCACAAATATATTGAACAGTACCGGTCCCAGGACCGAACCCTGGGGCATGCCGCTAATCACTTTCCTTTCATCTGAGTGAGTTCCATTTACTGTCACCTTCTGTCGTCTGTCAGTTAACCAATTTAGGGGGAGGAGGAGTAGCCTAGTGGTTGGGGCAAGGTACTTCAGGCCGGAAGGTCAGGGGTTCAAATCCCACTAGAGGACAGCAACCTTGGGCCGGAAGGACTGGGGTTTCTAGTCCCACAGATGCTCCTTGTGGTCTTGGGCAAGCCACTTAACCCTCCATTGCCCATGTTCCCTGTAAGTATTAGTGTATGTGTCTCATATCCCCACATGTTAAATGTATCCCCCAATTGTGTTGTGACCGCTTTGACTGAAGGATAAGGCGGTATACAAAACTGTCTAAATAAATAAATAAATAAATTTCTGATCCAGTTCACCACCTTGGGACCCATCCCAAAGCTGTTTATTGATAAGCCTCCTATGAGGAACAGTATCAAAGGCTTTGCTGAAATCTAGGTAGATCACATCCATCGCATGCCCTTGATCTAGTTCTCTGGTCACTCAGTCAAAGAACTCAATCTGATTTGTTTGGCAAGATTGTCCTTTGGTTAAACCATGTTGCCTTGGGTTATGCAACCTGTTAGTTTTGAGGAAGTCCACTATTTGCTCTTTCAGCAGTGTCTCCTTTACCTTTCTCGCCACCGAGGTAAGGCTTACTGATCTGTAGTTTGTCACTTCTCAGCTACCACTTTTGTGAAGAGGAGGTACCACATCAGCCCTTCTCCAGTCCTGTGGAACTTCTCCTGTCTCCAAGGATCTATTAAAAACATCCTTTAATAGCCCTGCAAGAACCTCTCTGAGCTCTTTCAGTATCCTGGAATGTATTTCATCTGGTCCCATAGTCTTGTCTATTTTCAGTTTTGCAAGTTGTTCTAAGATATCATCTTTTGTGAATGGTGTGGTATCTACTCCATTCCCATTTGTATATTTGTCAATCACAGGTGGTCTTTCGCCAGGATTTTCTCTAGTAAAAACAGAGCAGAAGAATTTGTTTAGAAATTTTGCTGTTTCAATGTCACTTTCCACAAATCTGTTCCCAACACTTTTGAGTCCTGCAATTCCACCTCTGATTTTCCTCCTCTCCTGAATATACCTGAAAAAAGTTTTGTCGCCACACTTCACAACTTTAGCCATCTTTTCTTATGCATTTGATTTTGCTATCCTTATTTCTCTTTTTGTCTATTAGTTCGATCTTGTATTCTTTTCTGCGCTCCTCTGTTTGCGAGCTTCTGAATTTTGTGAAAGCTGTGTTTTTTGCCTTTATTTGTACAGTCACTTCTTTGGAGAACCAAGTAGGTTTCCTTTTCCTCTTGTTTTTATTTACTTTTGTTACGTATGTATCATTGCACCTTTTGTTGCCTCCTTTAGTTTAGCCCATTGCAATTCCACTTCCCTTATCCCCTCCCACCCTGCCAACTCCTCCTTCAGGTACTTGGCCATTTTACTGAAGGGAATGTTTTCGAATTCTAGGACTTTGAGCTTGCTGTGATTGGATTATACCTTGGATTTTATCTCAAACCACACTATGTGATGATCTCTGCTGCTCACGTGGGCACCCACCCAGACGTTTGACATGCTATATCCGTTGGTGAGTACTAAATCCAGCATCAAACTTTCTCTGGTTGGTTCCATCACCATTTGTCTAAGCAATGCATCTTGGAAGGCATCCACAATTTTTTTACTACTTTCCAGATTTGCAGAAGGAATACGCCAGTCCACATTGGGTAGATTAAAGTCACCCAATATGATCACTTCCCCCTTCATGGCTATCTTTCCAATATTTATTTATTATTTATTATTTATTTAGTAAACACTTATATACCGCTACTTCCAGCGATCAGAAGCGGTTTGATTATAATTTTGGGATTTGTCAAAAATCAAGACAGAAAAGTTGGGGCATAGATAGAGAGAACAGGGGTAATACACAGCACACATAGTAGGGTCTAAATATAGACCTTAATGTACTAACATACATTTACAAAAGAGATTATCCTTCATCTATTTACATTTTTACATACAGCTATTCTCTTTCTCTTTTATCTTCTTGGATTTACATTTGGTCGTAGTGACAATTGAACAGATGCGTTTTCAATTTCTTCCTGAAGTCAGTTATGTCTTTAATTGCTCTCAGCTCGTGTGGTAGGTGGTTCCATAAAGTGGGGGCAGAGAAGGAGAATGCTCTGCGGCTAGTACTGACTTTTACATGTCTGATACTGTTTGGAACTATTAGTGTATCAACAATCAATTCACTATCCATTTCTTCGGTTAGAGTTGGAGGCCTGTAGACCACACCAGAATGGATGACAGTGCCATCTCCTCTTTCCAACACAATCCATAGCACTTCTTCTTTTTCCCATGTCCCCTGCATTTCATCAGCTTTAATATTGCTTTTTACATATAGGGCTACTCCTCCTCCTTTTTTACCCTCTCTATCTCTTCTAAATAGATTATAGCCAGCTATGGCTATATCCCATTCATGTGATTCATTAAACCATGTTTCTGTAATGGCCACAATGTCCAAGTCCATTTCCATTAGGGCTTCCAGATCAGGAACTTTGTTGGCTAGGCTTCGAGCATTTGTACTCATTGCTTTCCAGCATTTGTTGACTGACTTGCCTGTGTTTTGCATGGATTTTGTTCTACATGCCCCTTCCTGCTTGCCATTGATGTGTGGTTCAAAATTGTGGCTATTTCCAATGTTGTTTTGCTTTTGCTGGGAGTGACGTACTGAACTTGTCCTTCCCCATCTGTCACCTCTTTTCCCTAGTTTAAATGCTTGTCCACATACAGTCTGAATTTTTCACGTAGGATCCTTTTCCCTGCGACAGAGAGATGTAATCCGTCAGCACAGTATAGTCTTTTGTTGATCCATCTATTTCTCCAGTCGCCTATATATCTAAATCATTTTTGTTTAATACATGGCTCAAAACCTGGTGCAAAGTTGTTTAGGCAATGCAGCCTTTCTGCCCTCTAACCATGAGCAGGCAGAACTTCTGAGAATGCTATAGTGTTAACAATGGGTTTGAGTTTCTCTCTCAGAGTCTGGAAGTCCCTTTGAACTGCAGAGGCACTGTTTCTAGCCAGGTCATTTGTACCCAAGTGGATGACAATATCAATTTTGGAGCGCTCACTTTCTGCACTAACTATACCAACAATTTGGCTTGTATTCCTGCTGTCTGAAGATACTGGGAGGCATCTGACCATCCTCTTTCCTTTGAACTCTGTTCCCAAGTTGGTGCCTCTGATGATGGAATCTCCAAGTAGTAGTTTGTTTGTTTTTTGTGATTTTTTTCTTTCTATTTGGTACATTATCAGTAGATTTGGCATAAAGTCTTTCTTTTAAGGGCTGTTTCCATGGATTGGGCATCCTCATTATCCAAGGCAGAGAAGGTATTATGCAGAGTCCACTGTAGTCCATTTGTTCCTGGGCTGTTTGAAACTTATGTGTATCTTGCCATACTTCAGTCTCTATTTTGTGAAGTTTTTTCATCTTGATTAGACTATAAGCTCTGATGAGCAGGCACTGCGTCTTACATCTATATGTACAGTGTTGCGTACGCCTTGTAGTGTTATACAAATGATTAGTAGTAATAGTAGTAGTAGGTTAATGCATGTTAATTTTGTGTGCATTAAATATTTTAAGGGGTGCTAAAAAATCAAATGCTCATCCCTACAAGGTAATTTACTATGTAATAAAATTAGTTAAAATGTTACTTCACCTCTAGGGCTGTAGTGAAAAACTGCCACAAATAGGGTAATTTTATAAATTCCCATGCAATTAACACATATTGCAATGGGTGTATTTTGGGCCTATTTTATAAATTGAAGTATGCACGTATTTTGCTGTATAAAATAGAGGCATAAAGATGCTCCTCAATCTAGTAAAGAAGCAGGCGTAAATGGCCTTGCCTATATTTCTCAGAAACGCAGGTAACGTATAATATTTTTTCAACTTAAGTGTCTAAATTTAGGCCCCACATATGCTCCGCCTATGCTCTGCCCCTCTTCAAAGCCAATCTGAAAGTATGCATGATGGGACATATATGAGCATTTACAGAATAACTATTAAAGCAGACACACAAGTGCCCATTCACCTGCATAAGTCCTTTAGAATAGGGACTTACGAGCATAACTTTCCACGAGCTTGTTATAGAACCAACCCATAAAAGTGTGCCATTAGCTTGGATTGTGTGTTAATAATATTGCACAATTTTAGTGCTTATTTTTTGTATGATATATCTCTTCCTGCATTGGAAGTAATTGTAGAAATAAAGGGGAAAGTTTATTAAAAATTTCTAACGGTTAGCACAAGGTTTCCACATGCTAACTGTGCTATGCTGTTAGCATAAGGAAGTGTGGTAAAATTCCCATGGGATGCGAAAGTGAGTGGGAAGGTTAAGACAGTCAGAGCCGGTGCCAGATTTGGTTCAAGGTGTTGGTGCCCTAGGCAAACCTTAAGCCTAATGCCCCTCCCTGGGTGCCAGAATCTCTTGTTTAGCTTTGAATGCCATTGGCGACTGCTTAGTTACTAGAGATTGGGCCAGCCCTGGGCAGAGTTTGGGCACTGATGACACATCCTGATTAGCACTGGCATCGCTGCCACACACTAACCGTGAATGTTGCCATTAGCATGGAGGGCACTTACTGCCTCCTCAATGGGTGGCAATGTGCCTTTGCATTAAGCGCACTTGCAGTTTAGCACGATGAGATGCAGTAGTGATTCCAGCCCCCTCAGCACCTGGGGCGGGCACCCTCCACTGCTGTTGTGTGCCGCAATGCACACCCCACCCAGCCAGGCCTACGGAGGCAGTGTGGCAAACTTACCATAAAGTGGCTTGCCACAGTGCCTCACACTCCAGGCCCGGCCCCTCTTGTCTCCCAGCCAAAATCTCGTGATTCGTGAGACTTTGGCCAGGAGAGAAGGGTGGCCAAGCCTGGAATGCAAGGCACTGCGGCAATCCAGCTTTATGGTAAGTTTGACGTGCTGCCTCTGTGGGACTGGTGGGAGAGGTGCTCCCTTCTAGCTGGCACCCGGGGTGGGCCGAACCTAC
The DNA here is from genome assembly GCA_033557465.1 of Ichthyophis bannanicus. Taxonomy (NCBI): domain Eukaryota; kingdom Metazoa; phylum Chordata; class Amphibia; order Gymnophiona; family Ichthyophiidae; genus Ichthyophis; species Ichthyophis bannanicus. Next base: position 144,669,558 of record CM066041.1, read on the forward strand.
CGCCCCGCCCTAGGTATGCTACTGATGAGGTGTATCTCCCATGTAACTTTGACCTGGTGAAAAGTGGGATATAAATTCAGCTAAATAAATAAATAAATAAATGTAACTGCAGTGGGATATGCCAAGCATGCCACCAACTGTTAATGCAGGTCTACTTCACCTCTTGCACCAACTTTTGGGGCTTAACGCATGCTGCAATAGCGGATTTTAGTAAAAATACCTCAAACTGTGCTCTAAAACAGAAGTGATAAAGGATGCAGAAAACATACCTTATTCCACTGTTTCTTTGCTACTGTGAAAATAAGGTACCAGGAACAATAAAGATTGTTTTAATCCTCAGAAAGTGGGTGCACTTGCTCTAAAAGTGGGTTTGAGATCTTTGTATTGCCCTATATCCCCAGTACTGGCTCCCATGCTCTTTTGCAGTGAAGTCATAGAAACATAATGGCAGAAAAAGACCACATGGCCTATCTAGTCTGCCCTTCCATAATCAACCACTGCAATAGTCCCCTTTTTTTCCTTTAGAGATCTTCTGTTTGTCCCATGCTTCTTTGAATTCAGATACTGTCCTCATCTCTACCACCTCCACTGGAAGACTATTCCACGGATCCACCACTCTTTCCGTAAAGAAATATTTCCGCATATTACTCCTGAGTCTGTCCCCTTTCACTCTCATCATCCTTACTCTTTCCATTCCCTGAGCCTTCCCCCCTCTAACACTCATTAGTAGCATAGACTCAGTGATGATGTACTGACTCACAGCGGCAGAAAGACTAACCTCTCCTGACACTTCCCACAAGCCACCTAGTTACCATCCTTCTCCTGTCTTTCCTTCCCTTTTTCTCCTACCAGTGCCTCCCCACCTCCTCTACATTCCCTTTTCTTTACAAGAAAAGCCACAAGCTTTATGACATTCAGCTTCTTTGTTGGGGGGCTTTCTGAGTTTTCAAGGACACTGAGATTATCATGAGATTTATCATGTCCCTTCCCCTTACTATAACTAGAGAACCACTCACAGTATAACTAGATGGCTTCATGTTCAGCGGGACGCTTTCCCACTGCGTTAGACTCATTAGTGGTGTCCATTCATTAGTGCATATTCAATTTGTTTGGTTGTCTAAACATTTTAAGTGTGCGCAAATTGCTTTTAGTACCGCCACCTACAAATGAAGGCATGCACAATCAGTTTATGGACACAAAAAAATCTTTGGGGAGACAGGCCAAATATTAAAGGCAAGAATCAATTCACACAGACACAATATCAGACACCACAAGGCAGATCAAGGTGACACCTCTGTGGGGGAACATTTTTCAGGACCACATCGATGACTTCATAGTCAGAATCCTAAGAGGAAATGTCAAAACAATCCAGGAACGTAAGGCTTTGGAGACTGACAAGAAAGAACCTAATAAAGATCTGGGTTTCCTATCACATTATAAACCATAAATTTTTACTGCTTTGTCACCTGATCACCCATCCATCTCTCCCCTGCTTCCCCCATACACCTTTTCACCTTGAGACCATCGCTGGCATGCTTTTGTGATTCACCTATATATTCTGTATCATTATCTTTCCTCATATTGTTCTGAGTTGTAGAAGAACATTTTAACCTTCAAAAGACAGTAAAAAAAATATACATTAATCCAATATAAAGATATCACCTTAATGTCTTTTCATTTATCAAACAAAACAAATCCTAACATGCATACAAGGCAAACACACATATTTTATTTATTTTTCATCTATTTGTTCTTCCACCACTCATACAATACTGTATGGCAGCTTACAGTGGGTGCAGTATAAAATATATCTGAAATAAATAAGGCAGAAAAATACAGATAAGACACACAAGGGAAGTGACATTTCTAATTACTAACCCAAATGAAGTAGAAGATGCAAACTGAGTAAAAAAGAAACAAACAAGAAAATAAAACAGCTGCATAGCTGATTTCGCTGTTTCACACCAAGGCCCATGGAGGCTCTTATAAATCAGCAAAAGCAAGGTTAAAGAACCAGGGGCCCAATATTGCATGAGCAGCTGATAAGCGGCTAAGAAAAACTACTCAGGAAAGGGGCACAAATCACAAATAAGGAGGAGTACACGCGGGCAAGAGAAGAATATTGCCACAAAGTGGAAGAGGTGCAGCCGGGTAGAGCGGAGCAGGTCATATTCGTTGTATGCCCGCAGACATACCCAAACCAATATTGGCCCATAAACTGTGAAAAGTTCAGAAGAGTGGGGCAAACCAAGCAACAGTGAAACATGGGCAAAATGGAAAAACATGAGTCAGGGTTACACGGGGATGTGACATGACCATGAGAAACACAGGCAATATGTGTCAACAGACCCGTACCTGAGCATGGGCATGCCCGCGCAAAACCCGGGTGCCGGGTACCGCCATACCCAGCTACTGACCATACTCTGGCTGGCTGATACACAGCATTAGCATGGCTGCGGGAGAACAGAGAACTTCAGCCCTGCTGAGGCAGAGACCCTAGCCAAGAAGGTCCTATGCTACAAGGGTGTACTCTATCCCCGAGGTAACCACAGGGCAAACCTGCACCTCTCCACAGCCATCTGGCGGAGCATCCAGCTCCGGCTGCATAGGTGAGCAAACAGTGGGATAATGTAGGGCCTGGGAGGATGCTTGGGGTATGGGATGAGCAGCAGCCCATTGTGAACACACTGCCACAGGTCCAGCTGTGGGAGAGTGCATACCAATTAGGATGGGCAGGATGCATGCAGTTCCCAGAGCCATGTCCCTGAGGCCTGTACATGCCAACAATTGCAGTGCACAATGGAGAGTCTGCCAAGCCAGGATGCCTAAAAGTCAGCGGCTGCACTAAACACATGGGAGGCTGCTAGAGCTCCCCCTGGCAGGGGATATGTAGCAAATGCATGGGCAAAAATGACACCCACACAGATTGGCAACAGTCCAAGCATCCAGGCCCTGTTGTGGAAGTCTATGTTGGAGGGTCAGGTGTTGTGTGCCTATAGCAGGCACTATGCAGACATGACCACCACCGCAACTGCAAACCAGCACAAGCCATACTCCGGGTGAGCCAGGCCAAGAGTTAGTGCACACTAGGGAAGGCCAGAGGCTGGCGTAGTGGACACATGGGCAGTACAGGAAGGCCAGAGGGAAACAGATGAGTGACAGCACAGCTGACTGAGAGCAATATCTGAGCAGTAATGTGACAGGGTTTGCAGCTTGCATTCAGTTGGTTTGCAGCTTGTCGTGCTGTGAGGGCTTGCATGCATCAGTGATGCTGAGAGCTAAACTATCGGTAGTTTAACTACTGGCAGGGTCTCCCAAGATGGACAGGTCTCAGCTGAGGTGCCAGACCAAGACAAACCACCCATCTGGGCAGCAGCAGAATGGGATAGTGTTGACGTCGGAGGATCACATTCTTGTGACAACGGCAACAACACCAAACTTAAACTGCACGGAAGAAAGGCCCGGCAATCTACTTCTGTATCTTGCCATGAAAACCCAATGGATAGTTACAACAAAACAAATTGTGCTATGGTGCTGGAAGATGAGACCCCCAGGTCGGAAGGCACTCAACTAGCTACTGGGGAAGAGCTGAAGACTTTTCAGAGTAAAGCCAGCATTTATGATGTGGTTGGATCAAAGTCCTCGGGAAGTTTGACTGCTGATGTAGCTGCGCATGAAATGAGAGTCAGAAGCTGTAAAGATGTCTTACACATTGGAACATGGAACGTACGAAGCATGAACCAAGGGAAGTTGGAGGTGGTCAAGAATGAAATGGAACGTGTACAACTTGATCTGTTGGGTGTCAGCGAACTGAAATGGACTGGCATCGGGCACTTTGCATCAGATGATCACATGGTCTACTATGCTGGAAATGAAAGACAAAGAAGAAATGGTGTTGCATTTATAATAAAGAAGAAACTTGCAAGGACTGTAATGAAATACAATGCAGTCAGCGAACGCTTAATCTTTATTCATCTACGAGGATTGCCTATCAACACAACTATAATTCAAGTATATGCCCCAACAACAGCTGCAGAAGAGAATGAAATTGAAGAGTTCTATGAACAAGTACAAGCTGAAATTGACAGAACATGCAAACAGGATATCCTGCTAGTCATGGGTGACTGGAACGCAAAAGTTGGCAACAAAGAAAAAGGCAAAGTAGTTGGAAAATATGGATTTGGCAACAGAAATGTAGCTGGAGAAAGACTGATAGAATTCTGCAAGACCAATGATCTATTCATCTCAAACACCTTCTTCCAGCAACACAAGCGGCGACTGTACACATGGACTTCACCCAATGGATTGTATGAAAATCAAATTGACTACATCTGTGGAAGTCAACGATGGAAAAGCTCTATAACATCAACAAAGACAAAACCTGGAGCTGACTGTGGTACAGATCATCAACTACTAGTATGCAAACTCAAGCTAAAGTTGAAAAAGAGAAAAACACTCATGAATGCAGCAAAATATGACCTTGAGAATATACCACTGGAATTTAAAGACTGCCTGCAAAATCGATTTGCTGCTTTAGATACAAATGACAGAGCTCCGGAAGAGTTATGGAATGACATCAAGAAGGTTGTGTTGGAAGAAAGCGAGAAGTCTCTACAAAAGGTGAAAAAGCAAAAACGGCCAAAATGGATGACGGAAGAAACTCTGAAAATTGCCCAGAAATGCAGAGAAGCTAAAGCCAGAGGAGAAAGAAACAAACTTTTTGGTAAAGGAGAAAGACAGCAGCTGGTTTTGAGAACACGTAAGACCGGCATAGTGCAAAAAATCCCCCTTGAGAAAACCCTGGAGTGAAACGCACCAGCGCAAAGGTTGGCATTGGGGAAATACAGCTCATTCAGATAAGTACCACTTTTTCAAGAAACATTGTCAAGTTGGAAAAAACTTTTAGTGGTGATATTATCTGTTTTGAGCCTCGCACTATCAAATTCACTATCAGCAACATGTATGGGTCATTGATGCAAATGTGAGCTTTGGGTTTGAAGTTTCTTTAAAACCCGATAAATCAGCTCCGTATTAGTCTGAGACCCAGTTGCTAACAAAGAAAGTATACCTCATATGGTGAGAATGTGGAGCGTGTAGATTGATTGTTACTGCATAGTATTTTGCAGCTCCGAAAGGTGATCACACTAATCTTTTGTTAGAGGAGAAAGAAAGACAATAACAGAACTCAACATAGATTTCCAAAGTGCAGGAAGACAGGACAAGGAAAAGTACTACAATGACACTTGCAAGGAAATAGAAGCAGAAACTATTAGAGGAAGAACAAGATCGGCTTTCCTAAAGCTACGAGAGTTAAAGAAAAAGTTCCAGCCTCGAATTGGAATGCTACAAGATGCTCAAGGTTCTATGTTGAATGATGCTGAGAAGATCAAGAAAAGGTGGACGGAATATACAGAGTTTTTATATGATAAAGATCAAGTGGACCAACAGCCGTTTCAACCTGTACCTTATGATCGGGAACCATTGGTGATGAAGGAGGAAGTTGAAGCAGCATTGAAAGCCTTATCAAAGAACAAAGCACCAGGCATCAATAGCATTCCTATAGAAGTACTGCAGCAATCTGATGCAGCTGTTACCATACTTACAAGGCTCTGCCAAGAAATATGGAAGACAACATCATGGCCAACTGACTGGAAAAGATCTGTGTTTATACCAACCTCGTACTAAAGAAAGGTGATCCAACTGACTGTGGAAATTATCGAACAATCGCTCTGATCCCATATGCCAGCAAGATTCTACTGAAGATTATTCAAAAGAGACTACAACCATACCTGGAACAAGAACTACCTGAAGTGCAAGCAGGGTTCAGGAAAGGGCGAGGAACGAGAGACATCATTGCGGATGTGAGATGGATCCTTGAAAAGACTAAAGAATACCAAAAGGATATCTATTTGTGCTTTATCGACTATAGCAAGGCTTTTGACTGTGTAAACCATGAGAAACTCTGGGCTACATTAAGAAGCATGGGTATACCAGAACACCTGATCGTTCTCTTGCGCAATCTGTACATTGATCAAGAAGCAACAGTTTGAACGGACCAAGGAGAAACAGAATGGTTTAAAATAAGCAAAGGTGTAAGACAAGGCTGCATACTTTCCCCCTACCTGTTTAATTTATATGCAGAACAAATCATCAGAGAAGCAGGATTGTATGAAGACAACAGAGGTGTGAAGATTGGTGGAAGACTCATCAACAACCTTCGCTATGCTGATGATACTACATTACTGGCTGAAAGTGAAGATGATCTGAAACATTTGTTTCTCACAATCAAAAAACATAGTCTCAAAATGGGCCTACACCTTAATGTAAAGAAGACAAAAATCATGACAACTGGCATAATCAACAGGAGGTTCATCGTTGAAGGAGAAGAAATTGAAATTGTGAACAACTTTAACCTACTTGGATCAACTATCAATAAAGAAGCAACAAGCAGTCAAGAAATCAAATGACGCATTACTCTTGGCAGAATGGCTATGAAAGACCTAGATAAGATTCTCAAGAGCAGAGATGTCTCTCTCCATACAAAGATTCGACTTGTTCAGGCCATGGTATTTTCAATAACATCATATGGATGTGAAAGCTGGACAGTGAAAAAGACAGACAGGAAGAAAATTGATGCCTTTGAATTATGGTGCTGGCGGCGAATACTGTGTATACCATGGACTGCCTGAAGAACAAACCAGTCGGTACTAGAGGAGATCAATGAGATGGATCGATACAATAAAAGCAGCTACGGGTACCAGTCTGTCAACAATGAGCGGCCTGACTGAAGACCGAACACAATTTAGGATAGCTATCCAGAGGGTCGCCATGAGTCGACTCCGACTCGACGGCACTTAACAACAACAACAATGTGACAGGGTGCGGTGTCTGGCGGCAATGTTGGGAACGCAGGTGGAGGCATGTGTCAGGGCCTGGGGGTGATGGTAAGGGTCTGTGATGGACACAGACACAGACAGGATATGCCAGATGCAGCCATGAGAAAATGGGGCTATATCTATGAAGATGTCAAGGTGGGAATGTGTCTGACCACAGGTCTGGAGGGCACCCCCCCCCTCCCTAAGCCTGTGTGCAACAGCAGAAAGGGACCGCAGCTGCAAGGGTACATACAGCAAACCATTAGCCAAGCTGCATATACTTCACTTACAACTGGGATTAAGGAGCAGCAGGGCAACACAGACTGGCTCAATTCAGATACAGTGAGCAGCAGGACAACACAGACTGCTTAGATTAGATACAGTGGCTGGGGAAACAGGTAGCATGCATGCTCGGATTGCATAGGGTGCGTGCATGTGTGTCCATGTGCATGTCTGTGTTTCCCTGTCTATTCCCCCGTGTGACTGCCAGATAGCATCACCTGTTGGTAACACAAATCTGATGTCCCACCATCCATCTCCCCACAGCCAGTGACGCAGAGCCATCATTGCCAGAAAGGCCCCACCTGCCCATGGAACAGCCAGCATGACAGTACAGCCTGCCGCCTACAACACCACCTCAGCAATCCCAGTTGGGGAGGGGGACCAGAGGGCACCGCTTTCGGGCCAACGGGGCCAGATCGCTGCAGCGGAAGAGGTGGCGGAGGAGAGTAGAGAGGAGGATAGCACGAGCACAACAGAGAGGGAGGGGAGGAGGAGGAGGATGAGGATAGGGAGGAGGGGGGAAGAGGAGGAAGAGGGGGAGAACATAAGAACATAAGATATGCCGTACTGGGTCAGACCATGGTCCATCAAGCCCAATATCCTGTTTCCAACAGTGGCCAATCTAGGTCATAACTACCTAGAAGTCTCCCCAAAAGAGACATTTTCCTCAATACTTGTATTGGGTCATGCAGTGATATCCTGGGTCCCTTTTAATAATGGTTTATGGACCTTTCCTCCAGGAACTTGTCCAAACCTTTTTTAAACCCAGCTGCACTAACAGCTTTTACTATATCCTCCGGTAACAAATTCCAGAGTTTGATTAAACATTGCGTGAAAAAATATTTTCTCTTATTAGTCATAAATAGGTTACCCTGTAGCTTCATTGCATGTCCCCTAGTCTTTTTATATTCTGATGACGTAAACAATCGATCTACGTTTACCTGTTCCATTCCATTCATTAATTTATAGACGTCTATCATATCTCCCCTCAGCCGTCTCTTTTCCATGTTGAAAAGCCCTAACCTTTTTAGCCCGTCTTCTTAGGAGTATCCTTCCATCCCCTTTTTCATTTTGGTGGCACTTCTCTGTACCATTTCCAATAACGCTATATCCTTTTTAAGATAAGGAGACCAGAATTGCACACAATATTCAAGGTGCAGTCACACCATGGAATGATACAGAGGCATTATAATATCCTTTGTTTTATTTTTCATTACTTTCCTTATGATACCTAGCATTCTATTTGCTCTCTTGGCCACCGCTGCACACTGGGCGGAGGATTTTAACATGTTATCCACAATGACGCCTAAATCTTTTTCCTGGGTAGTGGTTCCCAATGTGGAACCTTGCATTGTGTAACCATAATTTGGGTTGCTCTTTCCTAGGTGCATTACTTTGCACTTGTCCACATTAAATTATGTCTGCCATTTGGATGCCCAGTCTTCCAATTTATCAAGATCCTCTTGCAATTTTCTACAATTCTCTTGGGTTTTAAGAACTTTAAATAGTTTTGTGTCATCTGCAAATTTGATAACCTCACTCGTTATTCCCTTTTCCAGATCATTTATGAATAAGTCAAAAAGCAGCAGACCAAGCACAGATCCCTGGGGTACTCCACTATTCACCTTTTTCCATTGGGAAAATTGTCCATTTAGCCCTACCCTCTGCTTTCGATCTATTAACTAGTTCCTGATCCACAATAGTACACTGCCTCCTATCCCATGACTTTTTAGTTTTGCCAAAAGTCTCTGATGAAAGTCTGATGTCAAAGGCTTTCTTAAAGTCCAGATACACTATATCAACAAAGGTTGATGAGGATAAGGAGGAGAGTGAAGAGGACGGAGAGGAGAGAAGGAGGAGGAGGAGGAGGGGTTGAATGGAGACAGGCTGGTTGGAGAGGGAGGAGGAAGAGGGAGCAGGTAGGATGGTAGAGGAGGAGGAGGCAGTGCGTGCAGGCAGGCAGGCCAGAGGAGAGGGAGGTAGTGGAGGCAGAAAGGATATTAGAGGGGGAGTCATTGGGGGCAGGCAGGTCGGCGGCTAGAGGGGTTTCAGGCATGAAGATGGTGGTGGGTGAGGTAGTGGGAGCAGGCAGGGTAGAGAGGACAGAGTGGGAGGCTGCCACCAGCATGGCAGATCTGCTGTGGGGGACAAAGTGGACACCGCAGGCCCCAGTCCATGCCAGTGGCCAGGAGCAGCATCAACTGTCCAAGGTGAAGGACACCCCAGAGGCCCACAGTCTGCTTTCCCTGATTCACTGGCCAGCCTGCTGCAGGAGGTGAGGCTCCTCCATGATGCCATCCATGACCCAGCTGCACTGCTCAGTTAAGGCCTACAGGCTTTGGCAGCGGCCCTGCTCAGTCACGGGATGGGCCCCCCAGTCTCATAGCACCAGCGCCCCATAACCCTGGACTGTCATTCTGCAGAGGAGGGCTTTTGTATTGGGCAGGCCACTGGATGGGAACGTGCAACCAGAGTATGTGTACCAGCTACTTGATGTGTAGCCACATATCCACCAGTGAGCCAGATATTAGGAGCCATCACTAATCCCCCACAATGTATGAGGTGTGAGCACACAGTACTGGGACCTGCACAACACACCAGGGGTCAGAGCACTGGAAGTTAGCACACGCTGGCTCTAGCAATGTTGTGCACCCCCCCCTCCCAGCGTGCCTGCCATTTTGCGTGGTGATAATGACATGCTGCAATCACCCATACCCACAGCAGCTGTGGTGACAGTTGCGTAATGGTCTCCAGATTGTCGGGACTCCTCACATGCATTGTTCATATCCTGTCTGGACAGCAACCAACTTCACCGAATGCATGGTATGGCAACCATGGAGGTCGATGGATCTCACCACCACATCAATAGTACAAATGGACTGTGCCAACCTGCAACTGCTGCCCAAGACCTGTGCAGGCCTCTGGAGGATGACCAACTATGTGTGTGTTGTGTGTCACATACTGCTGCAACCTTGTCTGCATTCCTGCCTGTGGCTGGGTACTGTGAACCATTTGCTCTGTCAACACATGTAAGATCATCACGGATACTTCTTGGCCAATAAGACACATGGACACAGCGATGGCTCTATAATGAGGCAGCCACCTCAGGCAGCAAACTTTTGGGAGCAGAAAAAAAGGCCCCCAAAACAGCCACCTCATTCCACCTTCAAAGTTAAAAAAAAACAAACAAAAAAGAGGTGGGGAAGCTGCTGCCGCTGCTTCTCGGCAGCAGCACAATCAACCCTCCCGTCGAGCGAGAGTTGAGTCTGCCTGCAGGACTTCCCCCTCATTTCCCTGTAAAATAGTTATCTCCAAGTTATAATACCCTGTTCAATGTAATTTCAGTTTGTTCAATGTAAACCGCACTGATGCAGAATAGCGCGGTATATAAGAGAATGTAAATAAATAAATAAATAAATTTCTGTTCCCTTCCTGCCCCCACCTTCCTCTGGCAGCCACAGCTCCTGGGTCTTACAGATCCACGGCTGTGATAGCGCTAGTAATGTAACACTAGAAGCCCCAAAGTGCATCAATTGATGCAAATGCATCATAGAAGTTGTATACCAGCGCCTCTGCTAGAACCATGTCAGTCATGTTCCATGACTTTGTTAGCAAGATCAAGATGTTCAAATATGTGCATCGAAAATTAATGACAGATGCACCACCTAGCGGGAAAATTAATTTATACCTAGAAGCCCCAAAGTACGTCAATTGATGCACTCAATTGTCTTGGATGTGTCAATTGACGTACTTCAGGGCTTCTAGGTATAAATTCATGTGGTGCATCTCAATCACTGTTTACAGTTTTACTCTGACATTACAAACAATAAACACACGATGATGTCATGTAATGACTTCACATACTGCACGTATTTCACAAATAAGTAACTTCACATTAATTCACATCTGCATTTCATGCTAAATGCAGTCGTCGTGATAATGTGTCAATTGACGCACTTTGGGGTTCCTAAGTAAAATGCCTTTTGGGGCTTCTAGTGTTAAAATAAAAGCAAAACCGGTGCAGAGTCTTCCCACCTCTGCTTTGCAAACCCTGCTGCTGCATCCCGCACCGATTTTGCTTTTATTTTAAATTACTAGTGCTATCGTAGCCGCAGCAGCCAGGGGAAGGAGGGGGCAGGAAGGAAGCTGACCTGGGGGGGAGGTGAGGGCAGGAAGGGAGCTGACAGGGGGGAGGTGGGAGTAGGAAGGGAGCTGACAGGGGGGGGGGGAAGGTGGAGACAGGAAGGGAGCTGATGGGGGGAAGGTGGGGCAGGAAGAGAGCTGACACGAGGAGGAAGGAGGGGGACTGGAAGAGAATGGACACCAGTGGCAGTCCTGCGAATACAAGTGGGTTGACATTTGAAGGTACTGGGAGGGCAGGACTGGAAAGGGGGCTGATACTGGGGAAGGTTACTGGGACTGGAAATAAGCTGATGGAAGGAAGTGAACAAACAAAGAGACATGAAATGGCAGATGGACCATAGACCATAGAAAGAGAACTAAGAGAAGACAGGAAAGCAGAAGCCTCAGATCTGGACCAGCACGATCAGAGAATAAAATGGTCAGACAACAAAGGTAGAAAAAATAATTTTATTTTCCATTTAGTGATTGGACTTTGTGTTATCTTTATATTCCACGGCCAAACACAGTAGGGGTATCCAAGTAGGGTCTACTAATAAAGTTTCTTGGATACCCATAGTGTGTTTGGCCGCGGTTTATGGTTTCCGCTACTCTCCCCTGTACTTTTTGCGGATACCTCCTTCTCCTGCTGTTTTGTTATCTTTATATTCTACATAGTATGGGGAACTGCATCTCTTATTTATCTGATGTTGTACTGCATGCGGAGTCTTGCTTCTTGGGGTTTCAGTTTAATTTTTGTCTACATATTTTTATTTTAGGTTGTGGTCACTTATTTTGTACTTGGTGAGGGTCTGTGTTCTGAGTGTGTGACTGAGGCCAGGTGTTCTGTTAATATGAAGTTTGTACATAGGGATCTATACTGTACTGTAGTAATTTGACTTATTCAGCTTTTCAAATAGGTGGATAGATGTTCTAGGGCCCACTGCAGTATTTATAGTGCTGCTTTTCTTTTCTTTTCTTTTTTTTTTGGGGGGGGGGGGTAGGTCCCTTGTATGAGTTTTGGAAGTTTATGCTGGTATGGTAGATCTTAAGTGACTTTTGTAGGGTTTTATATTTATTCCTAATATGCCTGGTACTGGAGAATGTTTGTTAGTGAAATGACCAAAATCTGATTTTTTAAAAATATATTGAGCTCTGTGGGTGAATGTCCAACTTCTGCTCTGCACCCATTGTCGAGGGAGAGGTTTCTGTGGATGTAGAATATATATTTAAAAAGAAAAAGTGAGAACCATAACGCAGTTTGTAACAGAATAAAATGAGTTATAACTTGGTCTTATAAACTGTGCTGTGGTTCTTACTTTTTCTTTTAGTTCCTTGGTGTGTGAGCATATTACATTTCCTTTGTTTTTATATGACCACCCTGCTGGTCCAGTGCATAGTTTCAGGAGTTATGGTGGGGTTGCTAAGCCCTTCTTGGTGTTTATGTTGGAGTGGGAGGTGTTATGTTGGGGTCACAAAGTCCCTCTTGTTTTTCAGAGGGTGGGACGTGCTGTGTTGGGTTGCCAAGTCACTCTTGTTTTTGTGGAAGTGGGAGATGCTGCATGGATGCTATTGAACTCCTCGTGTTTGGCATATTTAGCAGCATGTGTCATAGGCTCTGCACTGGTAACATACGAACATAAGAAATGCCATAATGGGTCAGACTAAGGTCCATCAAGCCCAGTATCCTGTTTCTAATCCAGGTCACAAGTACCCGGTAGGTTCCCAAAAAAGCATACAGGTTCCACAATGCTTGTCCCAGGGCAAGCAGTGGATTTCCCAGGTCCTCTTTAATAATAGTTTATGGACTTTTCCTCCAGGAACTTGTCCAAACCTTTTTTAAACCCTGCTACACTAACAGCTTTTACTGCATCCTCTGGTAACTAATTTAAGAGTTTGATTACACAGGGCCATAGGCTAACTTCAGGGAGGCAGTTACATCCCCTGCAGTTACTGCATTTCAGCATGGCAAAACAGCTGCTGGTGCAACTAAGGCCACCCACTGAGGTGGCATTAGTTGCACTCATGATACTTGCGCTGAGCCATTATGTTAGTTTCTGTTGACAATGAAGATGCCTCTGTGTGAGAGTTCTTTCTCTCACCTCAATCTGCAGTAAAGTATAATTTTGGGACAGAAAACCTATAAACCTAACAGTAATGGATAAAAGCATTTTTTTGACTACATATGTCTGTTTTTAGTATATATTCCCTACTTGGTGAAGATATATCTCTGTTCTGCATATGTGACTGAGGTTACGTGTTCTGTTAGCATGGAGTTTCTATGTAGGAATTTGTAGTAATCCGGCTTGTTCAGTTTTCTGAAAAGGAATATGGATGTTCCAGGGCCCACTGCAATATTTATGGTGCTGCCTTTTTCTGGATACGCTCCATGTTGTGTAAGTTTTGGAAGTTAGTGCTGTTATGGAATAGTAGATTTGCTCTATGCGTCCTGTACTCTGTGTTCTTGGTAAGGTCAACTGTAGAGTGTCGGGGGGGGGGGGGGTAACTGGAATATGTATTGTTTTTGAGATTTGCAGCTTTGCGTTCTTTATGCTGCCAGACTAAAATTTAATTTTTTTTTCAGTTCAGTTTCAAAGAAATTTCAAATTTTAAGGGAATGTCTCAGTTTAAGTTTGTTTAGTAGCCTGATAGCTTCACTGCTGCTGATTTCTGGACTTTTCCAGCTCTAGCACAATCCAATCCAGTGTTTGAATTCATGGCTACCAGGATTAGTTTATTTCATTTTATATCTTCCCTCCTTATCAATAATCTGGTCATAGCAAAATAAATCTGATGTGCAGATACTTATAATGGTTTGATGGGGGGGGGGGGGGTGTATAAGCAGCTTTTCATTAATCAAATGTAATGTTTTATTATTATGTTTGATTTATTGTAACATCTGTTTTATTAAATTGCATGTGTATGTTTAGAAGCCACCTAGGATTTTAGATGGGTGGCATATACATTTAAAAATAAAGTATACTAAATTTATGCAAATGATGCCGCTGTGAATCTCCGCACATGGCCCTGCATCACCCACATGCTGTCACTGGGGGAAAGAGGGAGACAGAGGAAAGCAGAAACCTCAGACTGGGACCTACATGATCAGAGAATAAAATGGTCAGACAACAAAGTTTGAAGAGAATTTATTTTCACATTAATGATTGGACTTGATGCTGTCTCTATATTTTATGCAGTACATGGAAATGCATCTCTCTCTATTTCTCTGGCATTGAACTGTATGCAGAATCTGGCTTCTTGGGGTTGCAGTTTAATTTTTATTTACATATGTTTTTAGGTTATGGTCACTTATTCTGTGCTTGGTGAGGGTCTGTGTTTGTGAGGTGTTCTGTTAACATGGAGTTTGTATGTAGGGATCTGTACTGTAGTAATTTGAATTGTTCCGCTTTTCAAATAGGTGTTGGATGTTCCAGGGACCACTGTAGTATTTATAGTGATGCTTTTTTGGATGGGCTCCTTATGTGAGTTTTGGAAGCTGGTGCTGATACGGTATGGAATGATAGATTTGCTCTATAGATATCAGTGACTTTGTTGTAGGGTTTTGTATTAGTTCACAATATGTCTGGTAATGAGAATGTTGTTTGTTGTTAGTGAGATGATTAGAATCAGATTTCTTTTTTAAGATATTGAGTTCTGTGAGTGAATGTCCTGGTTCTGCTCTGCAAATACTGTTGAGGAAGGGGGTTCTGTGGATGCAAAATATATGTTCAAAAAGAAAACGCAAGAACCATAATGCAGGTTAGAACAACAAAACAAAAATGAGTTATAATTTAGATTTATAAACTGTGCTGTGGTTCTCGCTCTTTCTTTTAGTTCCTTGGTGTGCAAACATCTTGCATTTCCTCCATATAATCTAATTGGCTTTATGGTTTGGTTCAGTCCCTGATTGGAGTTTTGAGAAAGCCCCCCTCCGCACTATGGGGGGAGGGGCACCATCTCATCCCTTGCCTCAGGCAGCAGATTGACTTGAGCCTCCCCTGCCTGGACAGACCCATGCATTCACTGCCATAGACATGATGTTATGTGGCAGGACATTTCCCGCAGGGATAATGCAGTCCACCACCACAATCTTGATATGGAGGACATCAAGATGAAGTGGCGGATGGTCAAGCAGGCTGCCAAGGAGAAGAAGACCAAGAATAATAGGCTGCCACCTGAGCTCCAGCAACCCAGAAGGAGCAGCTGCTTCGCTTCATGGTGGATGCGGTGGTCTCTGGTGTTGCTGGCTATGATAGCAGCTTTGCAGCAACACAGGGTAGTGAGTAGATCATGCTCCCTGGCTGCTGCTTGGTAGGGGGCTTACAGGAGCTGGGTGGATGATGGTTGTCTGGGCACCCAGTGGCACATCAGGGAATTTACTCATGGGCTCTTACCCGCAGTGTGGGTTTCTTCATAAATGCTGGGGGTTCCCATCACCCCCCTGATGTACTGCTGTGGTCATGTCTGCAGAGGTGTGGAAGACCTCAGCAGGCCTGAGACAATGGGGGTTTAGGCGACTGTCCCAAGGCTACAGGAAGAGTCAGTGGGATTTGAACCTTGGTCTGTCAGATCCTAGGTTACTGCCCTAACCACTAGGCTACTCTTCTTCTTATTTTCTGTCTCTCTCACTTTGTTCCTCACAACATAACCTGCTGGTGGTTCATTCTGATGTGTTCGTACACTTGCAGTTCTGTCATCGTTCTTGTTTTTTCTGCTGCTGCTCTTACCTTGTGGAATGTGCTTTTCCCCAAAATTCGACTAGAGTCTTCTTCTCGTAAGTTTAAGGCTGCACTTAAGACTTATTTTTTTTGCAGGCTTTTCCAACGGGTTGACTTTTTGAAGAAAGTTACTTAAGTTTTTTTAACTTTTGGATCCCTTGTTTCCTATTGTAATTTCCTTTTATTTGTTCCCTGTCCTCTCTTGTAATGTGTTGGTATGTTTCTTATGTACTTTTGTTTTTTAAACCTCTTAGATATTGGAATTTTGATTTGCGGTATATCAAATCAATAAACTATAACACTGGACAATGAAGATTTTGCTTCCTGAACACTTTTGGATGTATCTTATGGATTTTGGGTTGCTGATCATGAAAATCACCTTGAAATTTTCCTATCATGCACCATTTTTTTTCAATTGCCTATTTTTGCAATTTCCTCACATATTTTAAGTCTACTTGTATATTGCCTAGAAAGTAAGCTGTTTTGTTTAGTTCAGGCATGTCTGGGCATGCACTCAGTGCAGGCTCACACCATGCAGTGGAAATGCTACTGCTCAGGAATGCATGGGCATGCTTAGTCAGGATGGATGCTAGCAGTACAGGCTAAAAAAGCAGCTTTCATACACAGATGCTATGCATGACCTTGATATCAGTTTGTGTACTTAACAATAGCATTTACATGTAAGCTGCTTGTCTAAATGATGATTTGTTACAGCAGAAATGTATCATCAATGTCTCAACAGCTGCGATACATTCTGTTACATTTGTAGTGAGTATATGCTTTCCTAACCAGGGCTCCACACATCACACAGTAAGTAAGGATTTGAGGGTTTCTTTGGTTTTTTTATTACATTGCTAGCTCTCTGACTGGGAGCTCTTAAAAGGGTTTTGTGTATATTTTTTAAAGCAAGGTTACTTTCATTTTTGCTGTTTTAGGGGAACTTTACTTGAGCACAGTAGGTTGCTGACTCCAGTAACCTCCTCAGGTTTAGAAACTCTTAACACCTAATCAGGAGTTAGTGGGCCTGTTTCCTGAGTGCAGTTGAAGCCTGCATAAAAGGCTCCTGTGCCCTGCCCTTTTGAGGCTTTCCTAACCAGGGCTCCACACATCAAACAGTAAGTAAGGATTTGAGGGTTTCTTTGGTTTTTTTATTACATTGCTAGCTCTCTGACTGGGAGCTCTTAAAAGGGTTTTGTGTATATTTTTTAAAGCAAGGTTACTTTCATTTTTGCTGTTTTAGGGGAACTTTACTTGAGCACAGTAGGTTGCTGACTCCAGTAACCTCCTCAGGTTTAGAAACTCTTAACACCTAATCAGGAGTTAGTTCCCTCCCTACCCACCCCGACTCCCACCCATTCCTAGTGAGCAGTCTTGCTTTATAGGGCACCTCCCCCTTTAACAGATCACAGTGAATTGGACCAGCACATTTGTATATAATTAAAGAGTTTTAACTGCTTTTTCTCTGAAAGGACAGCTGCGAAACCGGCTGGTACTTGGTAGATCTCTCTCTTTTGCTCTAACAGATACCTAAGCTCCACGAAAAGAACAATGGCTGGGAAAAATCATATTGCTAAAGCTGTTGCCCCTGTTACAGCTTCTGCCTCGGTCCAGACAGAGGTCCTAATGCCGGTTGAAGGACCGGTCCTATGTGTAGGGTGCCTGCATGCTGAAACTCTGAGGAAACAGGTGGAGGAACTCAGAGAGGAGGTGGCAAGGCTGAGGAGCATTCAAGATAGTGAGAAGTACATTGATGAGATGCTTCTTGCAGCAACCAGGCTCTCCAGCACAGGAGAAGATGGCTGCCAACAGAATGTCGATGGTTGGACACAGGTCACCAGGGCCTGCAAATTCACCAATCCAACTTCTCCAGCCCTTGAATTGAAGAACCATTATGCAGCCCTGGAAGTGGATGAGGTGAAAGCATCCCTGGAAAGGGAAGAACCAGAGTTCAAGTACCCCAAAGTTGCGGAATCAGTGACCAGAAGGAAACGAAGGGTAGTGGTGGTTGGAGACTCTCTTCTGAGGGGTACTGAGGCGTCCATCTGCCGACCAGACTTGATGTCCAGAGAGGTATGCTGTCTGCCTGGTGCCAAAATCCAAGATGTTACGGAGAGTTTGCCGAGACTCATCAAGCCCACTGACTATTACCCAATGTTGCTAATCCATGTTGGAACAAATGATACTGCCAGGTATACCTCGGAACGTATCAAAAGTGACTTCATGGCTCTGGGACAGAGGGTGAAGCAGTTAGGTGCACAGGTGGTGTTCTCTTCAATCCTCCCTGTTGAGGGTAAAGGCCAAGGCAGAGAGGCTCACATCCTGGAGATGAATGCATGGCTGCGTGGATGGTGTCATCGAGAGCGTTTTGGTTTCCTAGACCATGGGATGCTGTTCCAAGGGTTGCAAAGCAGAGATGGCATCCATCTGTCCAAGAGAGGTCAACGCATCTTTGGTAGTAGACTGGCTAATCTACTGAAGAGGGCTTTAAACTAGATTCGTTGGGGATGGGTGAAGAAAGCCCCCAGGTAGGTGAAAGCCCCCAGGTAGGTGATACATTAAATACCATTATGGAAATGGGTAACAGGGGTAACATATGGAAAGCAGTGTGTATTAATGCCCGTAGCATGGGAAATAAGATCCCTGATGTTGAAGCTTTGGTGGGAGTGGCTGACTTGGATTTAGTGGCAGTTACAGAAACGTGGTTCACAGAAAACCATGACTGGGATGTAACTATACCTGGCTATACTTTATTCAGGAAGGACAGGGTAGGAAGAAGGGGAGGAGGAGTGGCACTATATGTAAAAACTACTATTAAAGCTTTGGAATTACAGAGCTTAAAAGGGAGAGAGGAGGCATTGTGGGTTAAACTAGAAAGAGGGAAAGAGAAATCTATTTGCATTGGAGTGATATACAGACCTCCCTCACAAGAGGAAGAGGTGGACAGAGAGTTAATTGAAGACATACGCAGCATTGCTAGGAAAGGGGAAGTGCTACTGCTAGGAGATTTCAATATGCCAGATGTTGATTGGCACATTCCTGCTGCAGTATCATCTAGAAGTAAGGAGATCCTGGATTCTCTACAGGGAGAACTATTCAGGCAATTGGTAACAGATCCCACACGTGAAGGGGCCATACTGGACTTGGTGCTTACCAATGGTGAAAGTGTTTCTGATGTTGTAGTGGGAGATCATTATGCATCCAGTGATCATCAAATGGTGTGGTTCAGTATTAGGACTAGGGCTGTTAGAATCCATTCCAAGGTGAGGATCTTAGACTTTAGGAAGACTAACTTTGCGAAGATGGGCCAATACCTCAGGGAGTCGTTAGTGGGATGGGAACAGCTGGGGGATGTAGAAAAACAGTGGGCAAAACTGAAAGGGGGTATTTTAAAGGCAACCAACCTTTTTGTTAAAATGGTAAATAAAGGCAAAAGGAACAGGAGACCGCTATGGTTTTCGAAGGAAGTAGCTGAACAAGTGAAGAAAAAGAGGGAGGCCTTCATGAAATACCAGAGATCACAGAGAGAGGAAGACAGGCATCTGTATTTGGAAAAACTTAGAGAAGCTAGCAAAGTAGTCAAGAAGGCAAAGATTCAAAAGGAGGAGGAAATAGCCAATGCAATAAAATGGGGTGATAAGACATTTTTCAGATATATTAGTGAGAAGAGGAAGGGCAAAAGTGGTATTGTCAGACTCAAGGGTGCAGGGGGGGAATATATAGAAGCTGATAAGGATAAAGCGGAATTGCTTAACAAATATTTTTGTTCTGTGTTCACAGATGAAGAACCAGGAGCAGGACCTCAGAAAACACCCACAAATAAGAACAGAAGCGAGGGACATCTTGAACTATTTTCAGAAGACTGTGTTCGTGAGAAACTAGCTCAACTTAAAGTAGACAAAGCGATGGGACCGGATGGGATACACCCTAGAATACTGAGGGAACTTGGGGACGTTCTAGCAACTCCACTGACTAACCTTTTCAATGCCTCGTTGGAGTCGGGAGTGGTGCCAAAGGACTGGAGAGAGGCTCATGTGGTGCCTTTACACAAAAGCGGAAGTAAGGATGTGGTTGAAAACTACAGGCTGGTTAGTTTAACTTCGGTGGTGAGTAAATTATTGGAAACGCTGCTGAAAGAGAAAATAGTGAGGTTTCTGGAGTCCAGTGGATTACAGGATCCGAAGCAGCATGGATTCACCAGAGGCAGGTCTTGTCAGACAAATCTGATTGATTTCTTTGACTGGGTGACCAGGGAGTTGGACCGAGGGAGAGCTCTAGATGTGGTGTATTGAGATTTCCATAAAGCCTTTGACACTGTTCCTCACAGGCGACTTATAAACAAACTGAGCACCCTAGGAATGGACCCTAAAGTTACTGCTTGGGTTAGAAATTGGTTGGGTGGGAGGCGACAAAGAGTACAAGTAAATGGAGCTCACTCTGAGGAGAAGGATGTTACCAGTGGTGTGCCCCAGGGATCTGTCCTTGGTCCGATTCTTTTTAACATCTTTGTTAGTGATATAGTGGAAGGGCTGTCGGGTAAGGTTTGCCTCTTTGCGGATGATACCAAAATCTGCAATAGAGTAGACACCCAGGAAGGGGTAGATAACATGAGGAGGGATCTAGCTAAGCTTGAAGAATGGTCTAGAATTTGGCAGCTGGGATTTAATGTTAAAAAATGTAAGGTCATGCATTTGGGCTGCAGCAATCCAAGGGAGCAATACAGTATAGGAGGTGAAGTACTTTTGTCCACTAAAGAAGAGCAGGACCTAGGCGTGGTTGTGTCTGATGATCTTAAAGTAGCTAAACAGGTAGAAAAGGTGACGGCAAAAGCTAGAAGGATGCTTGGGTGCATACGGAGAGGAATGGCTAGCAGAAAAAAGGAGGTGATAATGCCTCTGTATAAGTCTTTGGTGCGACCTCATTTGGAGTATGGTGTGCAATTCTGGAGACCGCACCTTCAAAAGGATGTGAACAGGATGAAGTCGGTGCAGAGGGTTGCTACTAAAATGATTAATGGGCTTCATTATAAAGCATATGAGGACAGACTTAAGGATCTTAATATGTACACCTTAGAGGCAAGGCGGGATAGAGGTGATATGATTGAGATGTTTAAATACCTCCGTGGCATAAATGTTCAGGGAGAGAGCCTCTTTCAATTGAAAGCAAGTTCTGCTACAAGGGGACATGGGATGAGGGTGAAGGGAGATAGATTCAGGAGTGATATGCGGAAATATTTCTTTACGGAAAGAGTAGTGGATCCATGGAATAGTCTCCCAGTGGAGGTGGTAGAGATGAGGACAGTAACTGAATTCAAAAAAGCATGGGACCAACACAGAGGATCTCTAAAGGTAAAAAGTGGACTGTTGTAGTTGTTGTTATGGAAGGACAGACTAGATAGGCCATGTGGTCTTTTTCTGTCATCATGTTTCTATGTTTCTATGCTTAAGCCTCAAAGACACAGCATGCCTGCACTTATTAAGAAAGCATATGAGCTCTACTTTGGTTGTAAAGTTGGCAATTAAGACAAATCCTGGGCTCCTCACATTTGCTGTGCAACATGTGCTGTCCATCTCATTTCTTGGCTCAGAGGGTCTTGGAAGTCAATGCTATTTGCAGTCCCGATGATATGGCAAGAACAGAATGTAGCCCCACCTTACCCCAAAGAGGTTACTGTTAGACTCGCTACAGCACTAATGATGTTTAAATGTAGTCAGATGGCCAGAGTGGTTAGAGTCTGGTGGTTTCTTGAGTGGAAGCTGACAGATTTCACTAACCTCATCTTATTCTCCCTTTACTATGAGGCAAGTAGAGAGCTAGAGGAAAATAAACTAAAGTGGATAAACCACTATCAAGGTGATGTTACAGGTATTAATGGTATTTAGGTAGTGGTTTGTAATAATGGATTACAGAGATGACATTTACTTTTAGGAATAGGATTTTTAGTGCAATGTATTAAATATTACAATAGTGTAACCATCCAAAATATTCTTCTTAACTCACAGTAACATTTTGCTCACATCAACATAACAATAACAGGTAAGTGTATTCAGTCATATCAAGTAACAGGTAAGTCAAGTTATTCTTTAGATCTGCTGGTAAAACTTTTACACAAAAATTTCCAGGCCAATTCCTACTAAGGAATTCTATTTTCCTTTTCAAAACCTTCAAATGTTTTCCCTTCTAACAGGTAAGTTTCCTTTTTGGAATATGGGTATTTTCCCAGTGCCTGTTTTATTTGAGCTCAAATATATTTTCGCTGTTCGTCTCTGTGTAGAGTGCACCAGTACCTCTTCCTTTTCTCTTTCTTGCAAAGAGGCCCAGGACTCCAGATCCTTTTGCTACTGGATTGAAGATCTTCCTAGGTTCTTCAGATGTCCTCTTCAGTGCTGGACCCTACTCCCTATCTTTAATAAATCAACAAGGGAAAACCCTGTCTATCCTATAAGTTGGGGCAAAGTGTCTTTGTAGGGAATTCCATAGTGTGGGAGCGAATAGGCAAATGCATGATTACAGGTGACCTGCTTGCTTCTGACCTTCTGAGGTGGGACTGAAAGGAGGTTGAGGGTGCTTTGTCGACGCGATCTATCATTATTGGGTTTTGTAATTAAGGTCTGGAGGTGGGGAGCCAGTGTAATTGTATAGAAAATATTTTTTCACTCAACGTGTAATCAAACTCTGGAATTTGTTACCGGAGGATGTAGTAAAGGCTGTTAGTGTAGCTGGGTTTAAAAAAGGTTTGGACAAGTTCCTGGAGGAAAGGTCCATAAACCATTATTAAGAAGGGACCCAGGATATCAATGCTTGACCCAATACAAGCATTGCGGAACCTGTGTCTTTTGGGGAAACTGCTAGGTATGTATGACCTAGATTGGCCATTGTTGGAAACAGGATACTGGGCTTGATGGACCTTAGTCTGACCCAGTATGGCATTTCTTTTGTTCTTATGTTATTAGTATGGGAGTGATGTGGCACCAGCGAGGGGCACCATAGATTAATCTTGCTGCGGTGTTCTGGGCCATTTATAGGGGCTGAAGGGTTCATTTACAGAGATCTTGGTATATGATATTGCAATAGTTTAGTATAGGGGTGATCAGGACCTGACATATGGTTCGGAATAAATCTGGAGTTAATAGGGGGTGGAGATTCTTCAGGGTTCCTAGCTTATGATAGACAAATGTGGTTGTTTTTTTAATATGGGGGAGAAAATTCAAATGCTGATATAATATGATGCCCAGGTATTTGACTTCTGTTTTCACTGTGATGGACACATCCTGGATAAATATGTTAAAAAGCAGGGCAGAGAGGCTTGAACCTTGAAGGACTCCAAGATTTTGAGTGAAGTGAATTGAAGCTTTATGTCTAATCCTAACTTGTTTTCTTCTGCCTTCTTGGTAGGAGGTGAACCAGTTGAATGCATTGCCTTGGAGCCCAATGTCCATGAGTCTTTGCAGAATCTGGTGAAGAGGGAGGGAGGGAATCAAAGGCAGAAGAGATGTCAAGGAATATTAGGAGGATGCCTTGAGGGACAGTTTGGGTGCATGTTATGATTGAATTTAGCAGAGATGTGATGAGGGTCTCGATGCTGTGGTTCTATCTGAATTTATGTTGGTAAGGGTCCAGAGAGATAATCCTGGAGTTGAGTTTGAACTATTTTCTCAATTAATTTTGCAATAAACGGGATACTAGAGCTGGGTTTGTATGACTTAATCGAATTGGATTTGAGGCTCGAGCTTTTCAGGAGGCGTCAAATTGAAGTTTCTTTCAGAAGGGTGGGCATTGTGCCTAGCATTAGAGATGTGTGGACAGTGTTTAATATATAGGGGCTGAGGTCTAATCTGCCCTCGACCCTTGTCCAATGTCCTGGGTCCAGATAGCCAGAGGTAGCTGTGTTGAGATTCCTGACTGTACCTTGAATGTTTTCAAGTGATGGTAGATCAAACTGTGACCATGTTTTCAGAGGTATAGGGGGCTCGAGAATATGAAGGTATTGGGAGATGGTCTATCAAGGGGCCTGCAATTGTTTAGATTGAAGGTGGTTAGTCATCCTTTGTGGGCATAACCTATCCAGTGGATTTCCTCTGTTTGGATCCTTCAAGAGTGACTTAGGTATTGAGAAGTGCTCTCTTGGTTTATTTATTGCACTCATGATGACGTTGGTGTAATATTCTTTTTTGCATCTTAGAGTTTTTTCAGTGTATGATCTGAGCTCCTCCATGT
This sequence comes from Ichthyophis bannanicus, assembly GCA_033557465.1. Lineage (NCBI taxonomy): Eukaryota > Metazoa > Chordata > Amphibia > Gymnophiona > Ichthyophiidae > Ichthyophis > Ichthyophis bannanicus. The sequence goes on from CM066041.1 coordinate 144,693,766, forward strand.
AGATAGAATGAGAAAGAGGGTGTTCTGAGAGACTCCATTTATATTCAAGTCTGCGGAGTAAACTCTTTTGCTTCTGTAGAGAGGAAGAAAACCATGGGCTCTGTTGCGGTACTTCTTTTTAGTCTTCCTCTGAGGAGCAAGTACAGCAGTGGACAGGATCTCATTCCATCCTTTAATCTTGTGATCAAGGTCAATGTCTTCCGATATAATCAAATCTAACTGTGGGGTGACTGTATTGAGGAAATTTTCATTGCTGAACTGTTGAAATCTATGATTTACAGTTGCGGTGGAGGGAGGGACCATTTGATGAGGGCTGAAGGGTATGGAGAAAAGTATGGATGCATAAGCTGACCAGGGCACTGGGGAGATTGTGTGGAGCTTATGGGCAGGGTCCAGTGGAGATCCTCCAGCAGGAATATAAGGTCAAGTATGCTTCCTTTCTTGTGGGCTAGTTTGGAGAAATTTGTGTGTACCCAAGGACTCCCATGGCTTTAAGGAAGGCAGTCGATGGGATATGGAAATGGAAGATAGGTTGAGGTCACCCAGCGGATAAGAGGATGGTGTCTTTTTGGGAGAGTACAGGCCAATTCATGAAGTGTAGATAGCTCAGATGCAGCACCATATGGGGCTCTGTAGGTAAGGCAGAATGATATTGAATCATTTGAAACTATTAAGACGTCTATGTCGGTAGAGGTATAGATATCAGTGCTATTGAGTTTAAGCTATTAAACATACACCTCTGCCTCTGCGATTTGCTCTTACAATTGTGTATTGCATAAGAAGAAGGGCAGAGCTGATTAAGGAGAATGGAATCAGCCTTGTAAAACCATGTTTCTGTGATAAATAGAATGTCTAAGTCCTGATTGAGCAGCATATCCACCAAGATCTGGATCTTATTCCGGGCAGAGCGTGCACTGTTGAGTGCATTACTTACGAGGACTTCAGTATTCCCTTGAAAGAGGGGTGTGTAGGTTGAGTCTTGTGATAGTGGGATTTTAACAAGGGACCTGGAAATAGAAATAACGAGTAAGGTAATCAAATTTGTAGATGAAACAAAATTATTCAAAGTTGTTAAAACCCATGAGGATTGTGAAAAATTGCAAGAGGACCTTGATAAATTGGAAGACTGGGCATCCAAATGGCAGATGAAATTTAATGTGGACAAGTGCAAAGTTATGCACCTAGGAAAGAACAACCCAAACTATGGTTACATGATGCAAGGTTCCACATTAGGAACCACTACCCAGGAAAAAGATTTAGGCATCATCGTGGAAAACATGTTGAAACCCCTCACCCAGTGTGCAGTGGCAGCCAAGAAAGCAAATAGAATGCTAGGAATCATAAGGAAAGGAATGGAGAATAAACCAAAGGATATTATAATGCCTCAGTATCGTTCCATGGTGCGACCGCACCTTGAATATTGTGTGCAATCATGGTCACCGAATCATAAAAAGGATATAGCGTTATTAGAAAAGGTACGGAGAAGAACCATCAAAATGGTAAAGGGGATGGAAGGATATCCCTATGAATAGAGGCTAAAAAGGTTAGGGCTCTTCAACCTGGAAAAGAAATGGCTGAGGGGAGATATGATAGCTGTCTATACATTATTGAATGGAGTGGAACGGGTAAATATAGATTGATTGTTTATGCCATCAAAATATAGAAAGACTAGGGGCATGCAATGACTAATAAGAGAAAATATTTTTTCACTCAATATGTAATCAAACTCTAAAATTTGTTACCTGAGGATGTAGTAAAAGCTGTTAGTGTAGCCAGGTTTAAAGAAGGTTTGGACAACTTCCTGGAGGAAAGATCCATAAACCATTATTAAAGGGGACCTGGGAAATCCACTGCTTGCCCCAATACAAGCATTGTGCAGCCCATTTTTTGGGGAAACTGCTAGGTACTTGTGACCTAGATTGGCCACTGTTGGAAACAGGATGTTGGGCTTGATGAACCTTGGTCTGACCCAGTATGGCATATCTTATGTTCTTATGTAACACTTCTCTACAATCTTGTTATTCCTTTTTATTCCAGGCCTTAGAGAGCAGAGCTGTGTTACCTGACACTTCCTCTTGTGCTGCTGCCTCATTTGCATGAGAATCATTGAAAGCTGTGCTTTTTTTTAATGCATTTTCACTAAAGCAGGAGCACCTGTCCATCTGTCTGTTGTCCAACTATCTACGTGCTTTATATACAAGTGTGCAGCCCATAGAATGCAGCAGAAGTGGGCATAAGTGAACCAGAGGGTTGGAGAAGAGTCAGGCCTTGTCTATCTGAAGAGGATCATCAAGTCAACACAGATGATCCATGTGGTTGGTGGAGAGTCCAGTACAGGAAGCTGGGGATAATGAAGAGAATAAAGTAATAGTGTTCCATATGGGAGGGGTAAGAAGTGGAGGGTAAGTTGGGGGAAAGGGGTGAAAGGAATGAGGAGAAGGGAAAGGATGAAAGGTAAAAAGATTAGATGGGAAGATGAAAGGAAGGAAGAAAAGACAGAGTAGATGGAACAGGGAAAAAAAGGGAATGAAGAGGAGGGGAAGCAAACACAAGAGTGGGAGTGAAAGAGGGACAAGTGTACCCTTCACTCCACCCACACAAAGTCGTTCCACATAGAACCTCCCCCTTTCCACATAAGCCCCCATACTACCCATGCACATATACACACAAGCACACACAAACACACATCCTCCATGTGTCTACCCTGCATCCATACCACACATACACACACACACCATATACTGATGATACACTGTATGTACACATTCCTCTTCACACACACACACACACACACCTTTCCACGCTTACTCGCACACACACCACATACACTGCCTAAACCCTCAAAGAAAATCTACATAAACAACTTTCCTCTGCTGGACTGGATAGATGTGCTTGATCTGCTCATGGAAGAATGGGATATGCACCATTGTGTCACACTAATGAGCTCACTTTATAACAGGTTGCCTATGTGTGCAGATCACATTGGTGCTTATTTTTTAGCCTATTTTATAAAGACACATAGACATCTACTTGTGGTAAACTGGCAGAAATAGTGGCTAGACTGAAGCCATGCATATTTACACCTGCAACAAGATGAACTCTTGAGGAATGGTGTGCATTGTTGTGCGCACTATTGACATTGCTTATGAAATGAAAAAATACCCTTTTTAAAATGAAAAATTCCATAAACAACACGGAAATTAAACAAAATGAAAACTTTTGGCTTGCACACCCCTATTCTATATACTCAGCTTACTAAACTTCTTTCTCTTACCTCCTCTTTCAATCTCCAACTTTGCTCTTCTGCTCCCACTCATCAGCGTTGTCACTGCCTTGACCTGGTTTTCTTCTCTGTTTACCCTTCAATTTCCATACCTCAGTTCTTCCCTTATCTGATCATCACCTCCTAAGCTTTACCATTCATCACCCCCCACCTCAGTCTCAACCAGTCTCCTCCTATCGTTTTAAGGATCTTCATGCTATTGATCCTTTGACTCTATCCTCTATTGTCTCATCAACTCTTTCTTCCATCTTATCTTCTAAATATGTTTATAAGCTACTGCTTCCTATGATAATGCCCTCTCCTCTTGCTCCATCCATCTCTCATCCTGTTAGACGCACTATACCTCAGCCCTGGTTGTCTCCAACTACCCGCTATCTACACTCTTGCGCCTGCTCAGCTGAGCGCATTTGGCTTAAATCCCGCTCCCATTCTGACTTCCTTAATTTCAAATTCATGCTTACCTCATTCCTATCAGTCTTAGCACTCAACAAGTAAAAGTATTACATCCACCTGACTAACTCTCTTGCCACTGACCCCCACCATTTCTTCTCAACTCTTAACTCTCTCTTCAAAGTGCCTCCCCCTCCGACCCCACCTTCTCTTTCTGTCCAAACTCTAGCTATTTCCATGACAAAATCCACAAGATTACATTTCAATTCGCCACTAGATCAGCTTCATCACCTCTTCCCTCACCTCATTGCCAACTTTTCCCCTCAGTCTGTTATCCTTTCAACCTTTTCTGAGATCTCTGATGATGAAACGTCTTATCTTCTTTCCTCCTCTAAACCTACTACTTGCTCTTCTGATCCTATACTCTCCTGCCTTCTTAATTCCATTTCTTCTTCTGTCATCGCTTTCATCTTATATATTCTTAACCTCTCGCTCTCCATTGCTACTGTCCTGGCATGCTTCAAGCATGCTGTGGTCACACTTATCCTTAAGAAGCCTTCTCTTGACACTAGTTGTCCTTCTAATTATCGACCCACCTCCATTCTTCCTTTCATTTCCAAAATTCTTAAGCATGCAGTCCTCCGCTGTTGTCTTGAATTTCTTTTCTCTCAAGCCCTGCTGGATCCACTCCAATCTGGCTTTCGTCCCCTACTGAGATGGCACTCACCAAAGTCTCCAACGACTTGTTCGTGGCTAAATCCAAAGGCATTTATTCTATCCTCATCCTTCTTGACTTTTCTGCTGCTTTTGACACTGTTTACCACCACCTTCTTGACACATTGTCCTCTCTTGGCTTTAGAGACTCTGTCCTGTCTTGGTTTTCTTCTTATCTCTCCCATGGCTCTTTCAGTGCTTCTTCTGGTGGTTCCTCCTCTACACTCTCGGTTGGTGTACCCCAAGGATCTGTTCTTGGCTCTCTCTTTTTCTCTCTCTATACCCAGTCCCGTGGTGCTCTCATCTCCTACCATGGATTTCAGTATCATTTTTGTGCTGACAATTCTCAGATCTATCTTTCTGTACCTGATATACCTTTGACGCTCCAGATAGGCATCTCTGCATGCCTGTCTGACATTGCCACTTGGGTGTCTCACTGCCGTTTGAAATTAAACATGGCCAAAACCAAACTCCTTATTTTCCCCCTAAACCTTCCTCCCTCCTTCCTCCTTTCTTTATCTCTGTAGATAATGCTCTTCTACTTCCTGTTTCCTCAGCCTGTAACTTTGGGTTCAACTTTGACTCCTCCCTTTCCTTTTCCTCACATATCCAACAGATAGCTAAAACCTGTCGTTTCTTTCTCTTCTTCTGAAGTCACTACTAAAACACTTGTCCACTCTCTAATTACTTCAACCTCCTTCTTGCTATTCTCCCTCTAAGTCACCTCTCTCCCTTTCAATCTGTTCAGTACTCTGCTGTGCGACTAATCTTTCGGCAGCCTCGATATACTCATATAACCCCTGTTCTCAAATCACTTCATTGGCTTCCTTCCGTTTCTGTATCCAATTCAGACTTCTCCATCTGATCTATAAATGCATTCATTCTGCTGCTCCTCACTACCTTTTCTTTCTCATTTCTCCCTATACCCCTCCTCGTGAACTCCACCTTTCTGATGGATCGCTTCTCTCTGTGCCCTTTTCTTCCACTGCCAACTCCAGACTTCGATTCTTTCTCCTTGCTGCTCCTTATACCTGGAATACACCGTGTCTGTGCGTCGGGCTTCATCTCTGCCCCTTTTCAAATCCATGCTAAAGTCTCACCTCTTTGAGGCTGTTTTTGGAGCCTGATCCACTTAGTCTCCTATGTGTCTCCTTACCGTTCCCTAATTATGTCCTTGTCCTCAGCTGTTGTATTGTCTGTCTTAATTAGATTGTAAGCTTTGATGAGCAGGGATCATCTTTATATGTGTCTGTACAGTGCTGCGTATGCCTTGTAGTATTATATAAATGATTAATAGTAGTAGTAGTAGTTATAAAATTCCTCCTAAGTATGGCTTTGTCTTACACGATGTTATAATTAAATTTGGTGCGTGATAAAAAATAAATAAACTGCAACTCTATGTTATACTCATCCACCAAAGACTTTATTCAGTTCTGTTCCTCTACATGCCAACTTCCAAATGTTAATCAAAGAAGACAAATGGATCTCAGTTTGCTGTGTAACTTAATTAAGATTAAAACCTCTGCTGTTCTCCTATCTAGGAAGCAAAAGATGCTTGGGATAAGCCAGTTCAGAGAGTATAAAAGCCTTAGAAATCCATATTCCTTAACAGTGATAGACAGGGAGAGCCTGTCAAGGGTACCTTCACTGGTATCTCCACCCAGGGCAGAACACGGCCTGCATAGAAGGAACTAGATACCAGAAAGAACTAAATTCAGTCAATCAAATTAAGCCTTTTCAGAACATAAACATTCTCTCTCTGAGGGACATACACGCAGATCATACTTTTGGTTTGACTCCCAAGATTCTTTATATTGGTTTAATCTTCTTTTTAGAAAATAAAATATTATTTAGTCCTTAATGTTTCTGTCTTGATTTTTTTTCACTCAACATCTCTTGTTCCTCCTTTTCTGGTTTTGTTTCTATTCCTTTTTTTTTGGGGGGGGGGGGCTCCTTTCTCTTCCTTTCTGGTATTCTGCTTCCCTTTTTTATTTCTGTTTCGGTGCCCTCTTCCTTTTTTGTTCTTTGTCTCTTTTATTCAGAATGGATGTTTTAATGCTTTCTCTTTCTGTCTTTCTGCTCTCCTACTCTACTACTTTCTTGAGCAGCTGTTAAGCTCAACAGGGGAAAGGGAGAGTCAACAGAATTGGTGACAAGGGGGCCAGGCTGGCTGGAGACAGAAGCCAAGGATTTTTTTCTTGGCTTCTCTCCCCTACTGATCAGCTCTTCAGGCAGGGGGGAAATTGTGTGATCTTGGTGCTGTGGCTAGCCGCTGGCAAACAACTGTGTGATAGGTTAGAGAACCAGAGTTCAAAATGTTCAGGCCCAACATTTCAGCCTTCTCCTCTCAATCCTACCTACCACACATCATCAGCTGATGCAATACTTAATGTGCTCACGAAATGAGTGAAGGCACAAGAAACACTCCCATTGAAAATTGGTTTTTTGTCGGACTATATAATACCTCGTCCGGGAGCATTGAAAACCAGACTCCCAGTCCTTGTTAAATATTAGTCCATTTTAATCAAACCAGCAGTAAAAGATAAATTTAAACTTAATTGCCCATGGCAAACTCTTCAAGGTGGAAGACACACGACACAGTCCTGCGTTTCGGGCACAAAATTTAATTCGCCCTGCTTCAGGTCAGTTGACGGCTTTTGATTGGTGATGACAATGTTGACCTGAAGCAGGTCGAATTAAATTTTGAGCCCGAAATGCAGGACTGTGTCGTGTGTCTTCCACCTTGAAGAGTTTGCCGTGGACAGTTAAGTTTAAATTTATCTTTTACTGCTAGTTTGATTAAACTGGACTAATATTTACCAAGGTCTGGGAGTCTGGTTTTCAGTGCTTCCGGACGAGGTATTATATAGTCCGACAAAAAAGCAATTTTCATTGGGAGTGTTTCTTGTTCCTTCGCTCATTTCGTGAGCATATTGTTTGAGCCGGGTGATGGGATTTGGCTCATTGGGTTTGGCTTGTCACCTTTTGTGATTGATGCAATACTTAATGCATCAGTTTGCTGTGCTGCATGGGTCTAGTCTCACAAAATGAGCTGCAGGATCTATGAGAATTTGCTTAAGGCATATCACCAGACTGGCCCCTCTAAGAAAAACAAGAGGGCTCTCTCTGAAATTTGTCATTTTTATTTTTATGACTTCTACTCAAGGATCGACTCTTTCATTCCTGCCCTTTATTAGGGATATGCATTTGTTTTGAAAGAAATGGAAAAACATGACAGAGTCCATTATTAGTTCAAAATGAAACAAATGGACACTGGTTCAAGTGAACTGAAAATTATTCATTTTTGGTACCATTATAGTTTATGGAACAAGGAAAAAAGCTCTTGTAGACTAAGGTCATTTTAGAAGCCCTATTTGTGTTTTGGACGTCTCAAAATGGGAGATGTCCCCGAAGCCATTTTAGAAAGCTCTTTTAAAGATGTCCCATGGCACAAGGACATGCAAGGCGGGATGGGGCATGGTGGAGGTGTGTTCAGGGCATTTCCGAGAACTTAGACATCCCAGCCCCATTTCATAATGAGCTGGATGTCCCGAGCTGCCTCACAGTTAATATGTGCTCCAGGCATTAATAGGTATCTAAAAAATGCTCATTTTGTCAGGCAATATCCGGAAGGCATGGCGAATAAGGAACATTTATATCGCCTTTAATTTATAAGTTGACAACAAACACTGATAGGGAATGAGGGCTCATGTTTTTGTTTTGCCATACCGCTGGCCATCCCCATATGCAACCTTGCTTGAGATGGATGTCTCCACCCAACAGTTTCCAAGCGGTGATGTCTAGATGGCCGCCAGCAAAGGCGACCACATGGAGTGTCTATGCTTCTAAACTCAGGCCAAAACATAGACATCGCTGGTGTTTTTCTGCAGATTCTGCCCTGGACGTCCCAAATTGCACTTGGACACTCTTTCTAAAATGCCACTTTAAGTGGAGCTGCATTGGGGAAGTACAATGAAGAACCCGGAGTCACTTGACCTACATGTCGAAAAAATTTCACAAGCAATGAAACGTGCCTATCCCAGCTTCACTTCTTCCAGATTCCATAACTGATGATGTCATTGTGAATCTAAGACCAGCACCATTTTCTTGACATTTATTTATCTCACATCTTTCCAGTAGTTCAAGGTAAGTTACATTCAAATACTGTAGACTTTTTCCTGTCCTCAAAGGTCTTACAATCTAGGTTTGTATCTGAGGTAGTGGAGGGTTAAGTGACTTGCCAAAGGCCACAAGGAGTGCTAGTGGGATTTGAACCCAGGTCTTTCTAGTACTAGGCTGTTGCCCTAACTTCTAGGCTACTTCTCCCTAGGTCTATCTTGGATTTTAGAGGAAGAGAATGTTGTATTAGGAAGGCTTCGAAGGGAAAAAGGAGTGAAAATTAGCAGGCTTAGAGACAGAAAACAGAGAGCACACAAAGGGGTCATTTTAAAGGTCTTTGTCATGATTTGGATGTCCAAGTGAACATTGAAATCACAGAGACATCTCCAAAGCCATTTCACAAATGTTGTTTACAGACATCTCCAGTGCAGGGACATCCAAGTAGGCGTGGTGGAGGTGCAATGGACTTACATGTCCCTGTTTGATTTCAGGAACATTGGGGATGTCTTCAAGTAAATCCACAATTAGATCTGCTATAGGCAGGAATAAACTGCTTCTTTTGGCTTTAAAGCATCCAGAGAAGATGGAGAATTAAGTTACTAGTCTAAGTTCACAAAGATCCACACTGGGATTTGAACCCTCCTTCCTCTGCTTCAAAGCAACTTTGCTAACCATTAGGTTATTAGACATCCCCAGTTTGAAATGCTATTCTGGGGATGTCTATGTAGATGTCTCCATAGACGTCCATCTTGGGCATGCCCATGTTTGTACTGTAAAATCATGCCTGAACTTGCATGTGCCTACTTTTTTTCCCCCCAGATGTTCTGGCTTTGACATCCCAGATTGCACTTGGATGTCCTTTATAAAATCTGCCTTATAGGGTTTAGATACAGAGGGGTTGGCCACTAACTGAATTTGGTTATCAGAGAAAGTCAGACTCTGGTGCAGAGCAACCAGGCTCCTCAGTGAGAAGCTTGATAGAAAATAAAACAAAAAAGCCTCAACAGATATTGGCCTGATGCATAGGAGTAGTCAGGGCAGACATCAATTAAGTTAGTGTGTGAGTCACTTCAGTTGTAAAAGTATGGCGCCCTCTGTGGGTCTATACAGGCAGCAAAGAGACTGGTTCTGCTGCAGTATCTGCTGTCTCTATTTTAACACAAGCTATGGTTTGTGTCTTATATTAAAGGGATATAAAACAAAGCAGAAAGGGGAATCTCTGCATGGACCAAATAAAAACAGAGAGCATAGAAGGACCACAGCCATAAAAGAAACATGTCCTCTAAAGATGATTTTATTGGAGGAACCTGACTTGGCCGAGTTTTGGCAAGCATGTCTGCATCAGGGGTCTACAAATAACATCATAAAAGAAGGAAAATATAAATAATCATAAACATAAAAATATTAATAAACAGACACAAATCAAAAAGGTATAAAATATTTTTTATTCAGTCTTTTACCTTCTGCTTTATAGTACTTTTTACCACTTTTTCTTTTTCATTATTTGTTTTTCACTGTTGGAGTACAATATTTAAACCTTTCCCCTCTTTATATAAATTTTTTTTAAAGTTATTTATCCATTTAAAAAAGATGGCTGAAGATTTAGGCTAATTGTGTTTTGAAGGAGATTGTGGGCATATATTTTTAATCAGGGAGTGCCTTGTTTATTTTTATATCTCTCATAAGAACATAAGATATGCCATACTGAGTCAGACCAAGGTCCATCAAGCCCAGTATCCTGTTTCCAACAGTGGCCAATCTAGGTCATACGTACCTAGCAGTTTCCCCAAAAGACACAGGTTCCACAATGCTTGTATTGAGTCAAGCATTGATATCCTGGATCCCTTCTTAATAATGGTTTATGGACCTTTCTTCCAGGAACTTGTCCAAACCTTTTTTAAACCCAGCTACACTAACAGCCTTTACTACATCCTCTGGTAACAAATTCCAGACTTTGATTACACGTTGAGTGAAAAAATATTTTCTTTTATAGTCTTAAATAGTTTACCCTGTAGCTTCATTGCATGTCACCTAGTCTTTCTGTATTATAACATAAACAATCGATCTACGTTTACCCGTTCCACTCCATTCATTAATTTATAGACTTCTATCATATCTCCCCTCAGCCGTCTCTTTTCCAGGTTAAAGAGCCCTAACCTTTTTACCCTTTCTTCATAGGGGTATCCTTCCATCCCCTTCACCATTTTGGTGGCTATTCTCTGAACCTTTTCTAATAACGCTATATCCTTTTTAAGATATGGTGAACAGAATTGCACACAATATTCAAGGTGTGGTCTCACCATGGAACGATATAGAGGCATTATAATATCCTTTGTTTTATTTTCTATTCCTTTCCTTATGATACCTAGCATTCTATTTGCTCTCTTGGCCGCTGCTGCACACTGGGCCAAGGGTTTTAACATGTTATCCACAATGACGCCTAAATCTTTTTCCTGGTTGGTGGTTCCTAATGTGGAACCTTGCATTGTGTAACCATAGTTTGGGTTGTTCTTCCCTAGGTGCATAACTTTACACTTGTCCACATTAAATTTCATCTGCCATTTGGATGCCCACTCTTCCAATTTATCAAGATCCTCTTGCAATTTTCCACAATCCTCTTGGGTTTTAACAACTTTAAATAGTTTTGTGCATTCTGCAAATTTGATAACCTCACTCGTTATTCCCTTTTCCAGGTCATTTATGAATATGTCAAAAAGCAGCGGACCCAGCACAGATCCCTTGGGTACACCACTATTCACCTTTCTCCATTGGGAAAATTGGCCATTTAGCCCTACCCTCTGCTTTCTATCTTTTAATCAGTTCCTGATCCACAATAGTACACTGCCTCCTATCCCATGACTCTTTAGTTTTGCCAAGAGTCTCTGATGAGGGTCCTTGTCATAGTAACATAGAAACATAGTAGATGACGGCAGATAAAGACCAGCATGGTCCATCTAGTCTGCTCAGCAAGATGGCAAGAGTAGGTGCAGGCCACCCCTTCCCATGTCTTTGTTTAGGGGTGAACCCACCACTCCATGTAGGACACTCCTATTTGTTGAGAGGTTAGATGGTTCAGAAGTTTTCAGTTTATTTTGTTTTTATCCTGTTGCTGTAAAGGGATCCACTGAGTTTGTTCCATTACATTTTGAATTCTGTCACCGTGTTTTCCCCCACCACTTCCATCGGGAGGGCATTCCAAGCATCTACCACCCTTTCAGTGAAAAATTATTTCCTGACATTGCCTTTCAATTTACCACCTTGCAGCTTCATGTTATGCCCTCTAGTTTTACAGCTTCCCCGTCTTTGGAAGAGGTTTGTTTGTTCATCATTTCTCTTTAAGTATTTAAAGGTCTGAATCATATCTCCCCTGTCCCTCCTCTCCTCCAAAGTCTACATATTTAGGTCTTTGAGTCTCTTCTCATAAGGCTTCTGACGTAGACTCCAAATCATTTTGGTCGCCTTCCTCTGAACACTTTCCAGTCTTTTTACATCTTTTGCAAGATATGGTCTCCAAAATTGAACACAGTATTCCAAGTGAGGCCTCACCAGTGACTTGTACAGTGGCATAATACCTCTTCCTTTCTGCTGGTAATCCCTCTTTGTATGCAGCCCAACATCCTCCTGGCTTTTGCCACCGCCCTGTCGCACTGTTTTGCCACCTTGAGATCATCAGAGATAATCACACCAAGGTCTTTCTCTTGAACCGTGCACACCAACCTCTTGTGCCCTATCGCGTACATTTCCCTTGGATTTCTACTACCCAAGTGCATGACACTGCACTTTTCCGCATTAAATCGTAGTTGCCAAGCATTAGACCATTCTTCCAGCTTTTGTATATCTTTCCTCATGTTAACCACTCCCTCGGGGGAGTCCACTCTGTTGCAAATTTTTGTGTCATCTGCAAAAAGACAGACTTTTCCATTCAGTCCTTCAGCAATATCACTCACAAATACATTGAACAGTGCCGGGCCCAGGACCGAACCCTGGGGCACCCTGCTATTCAACTTCCTTTCATCCGAGTGAGCTCCATGTACCATAACCTTCTGTTGTCTGTCAATCAACCAATTTCTAATCCAGTTTACCATCTTGGGCCCATCCCAAGCTACTGAGTTTATTGACAAGCCTCCTATGAGGAACAGTATCAAAGGCTTTGCTGAAATCCAGGTAGATGACATCCATTGCATGCCCCTGATCTAGTTCCTTGGTCACCCAGTCAAAGAACTCAATCAGATTTGTTTGGCAAGATCGTCCTTTGGTAAAACCATGTTGCCTCGGATCTTGAAACCTGTTGGTTTTGAGAAAGTTCACTATTCGCTCTTTCAGGAGTGCCTCCATTACTTTTCCCGCCACTGAGTTAAGACCCTCAGGCCTGTAGTTTGACACTTCTTCTCTGTCACCACTTTTGTGTAGAGGTACGACATCAGCCATTCTCCAGTCCTGAGGAACCTCTCCTGTTTCCAAGGATCTGTTAAAGACATCCTTTAATGGTCCTGCAAGAACCTCTCTGAGCTCTTGCAGTATCCTGGGATGTATCCCATCCGGTCCCATGGCTTTGTCCAATTTCAGTTTAGCAAGATTTTCTAACACCTCATCTTCTGTGAATGGTGTGGTATCTACTTCATTCCCATTTTTATATTTGGGAGTCACAGCTGGTCCATCTCCAGGATTTTCTTTAGTAAAAACAGAGCAGAAGTATTTGTTTAGCAATTTCGCTTTTTCAATGTCACTTTCCATGAGTCCTTTCCCAGTACTTCTGAGTCCTGCAATTCCAACTCTGATCTTCTTCCTTTCCCAAATATACCTGAAGAAAGTTTTGTCACCGCCCTTAACTTATTTAGCCATCTTTTCCTCTGCCTTTCAATTTTCGCGGATGTGCACTTTGGTAGTGTAAAAGTGTGTTCCTGTCAGTGGGTTTCTGATATATAGAAGTACCCCATTGACCAGCATTTTTTGTGATGAATACATCTAAAAATTGTAGACTAGTACTACTACTCACTGATGTGAAGTGAAGATTTTGATCTCGTTCATTCAGTCATATCAAAAACATATCTAGTTCTTCCAGGCTCCCATCCCACAGCATAAAAATATCATCTATATAACGTTTCCACACACAAATATGGGGATTAGACGGTTCTGAAAAAATCCAGCGTTTCTCAAAAGATGCCATATAGAAATTTGCTACCGAAGGGGCACAGGTGGCACCCATTGCTACCCCTTAGCGTTGGTGGTAAATCGTTCCCTCAAACGTGAAATAGTTGTTAAACAAAACTAAATGTAAAAGTTCTGCCAGAAAACCTAAATGAAGGTCTGACAGATCTTCTCTAAGAGTTAATACTTCCAGTACTATCTCATGAGCCGACATCTGGGGAATGCTAGTATATAGGGAAGTTACGTCTAATGTCACCAGTTTGATTGTTGTAGAATCTGCCCACTTGGAGTGTTGCATCAAGATGTTTAGAAAATGAGTGGTGTCGCGTACATAAGAGGGCATTTGTGATAACAATGGCCGTAGAAACGAATCAATATATATTGACAATGGTTCCAATATTGAGCCACTTGTGGATACGATGGGGCGACCTGGGGGGTTATCCAGATTTTTGTGTACCTTAGGTACAAGGTAGAATTTTGCTAATGTCGGGTTTACTTCATTAAGAAAAAAACACTCTTTTTTTGATATTATTTTGTTATCTAAAGCTTGAGACGTCAATGTTTTTATTGAACTTTGGAGTTTAGCTGTCGGGTCTTGTTCCAAAACGTCATAAGTGTCCTGATCCGATAGTTGACGAAGAGCTTCTTGGATGTATTGTTGCCTGCTCAATATCACGACACTACCCCCCTTATCAGCTCTCCTTATAACCAGATCTGTCCTTGATTGTAACTCCCTAAGCGAACACATTTCTCTTTGAGATAGAGCATTACACTTGCTCGTTTTATTAGTAGCCACCAACCGGTTTACATCTTTCAAAACAAGATCTCTAAACACTACAATTGCCGGGGGTAATGGTCCCGGAGGGGTCCACATAGATTTAAATGGTAATGGGACTCTGATCGGACTCTGTGGTTGAAGTGATTCAGCTATTGCGTTGGCAAAAAACACTTTTAAATGTAGTTTTCGTATTAAATATTCAAAATCTACATTAAATTGAAACTGATCAAACTTAATTGAGGGGACATATGAAAGACCCTTACTTAAAACTGAAAGCTGATCCATGGTGAGGTCTTGGCCAGAAATATTAATTATTGGTATCTCTTGATTATTCATTGTATAGTCCCTTAAGACTTCTTTTGACGCACCCCCTTTCGAGGGTATTTTCCTCTGGTCTTCTTTTTGCTCTCTTCGTCGTCGGAAAAAAACGTCTTGGTGCTTTTATTAGATTCAGAAGAGTCTAATTCATCAGATGTATCTACAAAATCCACCTTACGACCTTGTTTTCTATCAAGTTTCGTCTGTCTATTCGGATTTAACCAGGGATAAACATACCCTGTAGTATAATCAGTATAGTCTCTTTTTAATTTCTTCAACTTTTGCTTCTTAACTTCCTCCTTAGTAATATCGATAGTCTTCTTAAGTTCATCCATTGTGTTTGTAAATTTTTCTGTAGTCTCTACTTCCTTCAACTTCGTGATTATTTCCTCCCCTTCTTTTTGTAGTGAGGCCATACTGTCCTTCGTAGTGTCTACTATAAGGACCATCAAGTCCAATGAGCATTTGTTTAATATTTGGTTCCATTTTCCCATAAAGGAAGGATCTGTTGTATACATTTTCGGTTCTTTGTATATTCTCAGGCCTCTAGGGATATGTTGTCTGTGAATATATTCCACAAGTGAAAGACGATGAAGTTCAAGTCGAGTTAATCATTTCTGCAATTTTTCTAATTCATCCCAATTCGCATTAGGGCTCTCTTGTTCCCCAGATGTTAATGAAAAAGGGGTGGCCTCCTTACTCAATTTTGCGATGTGATCTGTAGTGAAACTGAACGTTTCTTTCCACAAATTGTGATCCGTCATATCTGTGTCCAACAAAAGATTAGTGTGATCACCTTTCGGAGCTGCAAAATACTATGCAGTAACAATCAATCTACACGCTCCACATTCTCACCATATGAGGTATACTTTCTTTGTTAGCAACTGGGTCTCAGACTAATACGGAACTGATTTATCGGGTTTTAAAGAAACTTCAAAACCAAAGCTCACATTTGCATCAATGACCCATACATGTTGCTGATAGTGAATTTGATAGTGTGAGGCTCAAAACAGATAATATCACCACTAAAGGTTTTTTCCAACTTGACAATGTTTCTTGAAAAAAGTGGTACTTATCTGAATGAGCTACCTCGGTTCATTTTAACCAGTGTATCCATATCACATCGAAATTAACTTATAATCTTTTTTAAAAAGTCTTTTTTGAAAAAGAAACACTCACCGTGTTCTCAAAACCAGCTGCTGTCTTTCTCCTTTACCAAAACGTTTGTTACCAAAGACGCCGCGCATGCTCATTTTATTGCGTTTTTTTAAACTGTCTAAATAGCAATAAAATGACAATCAGCTGGAACATATTTAATGACACGGGATATTCCATTAATGCTGAAAGGAAGCACGGTAAACAAGATATTGTAAACTATTTGCATAAAGCGCGCAGTCGCACTACCATGTAGGGCAGAAAAATCCAGGAAAAAGTAATCTTGCATTACAGGCACACTGTCCAATCAATCCGTATATTCAAGCCTATCGGCATTAATAACAGTAATTGAAAGATCCAGGAAAAAAAGATCTTGCGTTACATACACGCTTTCCAATCAATTTGCATATTTAAGCCTGTCGGCATTATTGATTGTAATTCAAAAATCCACTTTTGTTCCCTGTACAACAATAGTTGTTCTCTAGTTTTTCTTCCATTGCCACATGCCACCTGATCTATGCAGAAACAGGTGAGATCATCAAATGCATGTTGTAAACTGGGGCAATGTGACACCAACGGTGCTTCTAGTCGTCTGCATTTCAGTCTGCTCCGGTGCTCTTGCACACGAATGCAAAAAGATCTAATAGTTTTTCCCACGTAAAGTAATTGGCACAGGCACCGGATGCAGTACACGACGTATGTAGAGGTGCAGGTAGTGCGATGTCGTAGATAGGTCTTGTCGCCGTATTGAAAATATGAACATTCCGTAGTGATGCTACAGATAGCACAGTGCCCACATTTATAATGTCCTGTGTCCTCGGGTTCTAAAGGAAAACTCAATGGTCTCAGCACAGTAGGGCTTAAAATTTCCTTTAAATTTTTGTGCCTTTGCCAAACCCATCTGATGTACTTATTCTCCAAACCAGTGGTGCTCTGAAGCACATTACTATGTTTCTTGATAATACGTTGGATCTTACTACTGTATGGAGAATAAAGGGTAATTAGATTTATTTTGTCATCTCCATCTGATATCTTTGGGATCGGAGTCAACAGAGCATCTCTGTTATTAAACTGTGCTCGTTTGTAAGCTTGGTTAACAATCCTGGATGGATATCCTCGCACTCAAAATTTTTCTTTCAGTCGGGATGCTTGTACTTTATAATCCTTAATGTCAGAACAGTTCCTCCTATATCTCAGTAACTGAGAAAATGGGAGGCCATCTTTCAATTTTTGTGGATGTGCACTTTGGTAGTGTAAAAGAGTGTTCCTGTCAGTGGGTTTCTGATATATAGAAGTACCCCATTGACCAGCATTTTTGTGATGAATACATCTAAAAATTGTAGACTAGTACTACTACTCACTGATGTGAAGTGAAGATTTTGATCTCGTTCATTCAGCCATATCAAAAACATATCTAGTTCTTCCAGGCTCCCATCCCACAGCATAAAAATATCATCTATATAACGTTTCCACACACAAATATGGGGATTAGACGGTTCTGAAAAAATCCAGCGTTTCTCAAAAGATGCCATATAGAAATTTGCTACCGAAGGGGCACAGGTGGCACCCATTGCTACCCCTTGGCGTTGGTGGTAAATCGTGCCCAAGTGGATAACAACATCAAGTTTGGAGTGTTCACTTTTTTCGCTATGTACTTCAACAACTTGGTTTGTATTCCTGCTGGCTGAAGAGCCTGGTAGGCACATGACTACCTTCTCTCCTTTGAACTGTGTTCTCAAGTTGGTGCCTCTAATGATGGAATCTCCACGTAGTAGTAGTTTTCTGTTTGGTGAGGTTTTCTTCATATTTTGTGCTTTAGCAGGAGATTGGGCATTGTCTGACTCATTTAAGGGCCCTTCAGTTTCTTTGGATTGGGCATCCTCATTAGCCAAGGCAGAGAAGGCATTGTGCAGGGATACATCTTGATGTGTAGGATGTCTCTGCATTACAGGTCACAATCTACCAGAACCCACTGTGATCCATTTGTTCCTGGGGTGTTTGATTCGTTGTGAGAGCGGTGGTGGACTTTGTTCAGTTTGTATCCTAGAAGAGATGCGCTTTATTGCAGCCAGTTCCTCCCTCAGTAGAGTCACTTCTTTATGCATGGCAGCTAGGTCTTTCCTTAGTAGAATCAGTTCTTCATGCATGGCAGCTGTCTTGAGGCACATAAGACAAGCTCTTAGGCTCCAAATGATTCGTCTTGGAATGAAACTACCGCAGTCATTGCACTGAATACACAACATGTTGATTAAGCAGTCCCAGAAGAGGAAGAAGAAGAAGAAAAGATGAAGAAGATGTGGGCTTTAACCCAAGTTAGGAAGGATAGATGGCACGTATGTGACCACTATATAGGCAATGTAGCCCCTGGGGTGGGTGGGGTGAGGGGTAGGGTTGGCAGGAACCTAAGTGTCTCTGGCCAGTAATCTGTTCCTGAATTGTATAAGGACAAAAATCACCTTTCGGGAGAGCTCTGGAGAGCACTGCTCTTCTCAAGGAACAGAAGGCAATCTGAGCAAGCCCACATGCAGGAAATGGAGGTCTACACAATACCTCAGCAGGTGGGAGGGGTAGTCTCTCAGGTAGACTAAGAGGAAAAAAGTTTAAACACTACGGCAATGGAGTAGGTAAGGGAACCCACCAATAAGGACAAAGAGATAAATAAATATGGGGAGACAAACAGACAGACCAATAGAACTCACAATTTGGCAGCAAATTCAGCAAAAATCACCTTTCGGGAGAGCTCTGGAGAGCACTGCTCTTCTCAAGAAACAGAAGGAACAAAAGGCTTTCTGAAAGTCCAGATACACGATATCAACTGACTCACCTTTGTCTACCTGTTTATTCACACCTTCAAAAAAACATGACAGATTAGTAAGACAAGATCTTCCTTGTCTAAAGCCATGTTGGCTGTCTCCCATTCTACATGTTCAGCAATTTTGTTCTTTATGATGGTTTCTACCATTTTTCCCGGTACTGACGTCAGGCTCACCGGTCTGTAGTTTCCCAGATCACCCCTGGAACCATTTTTAAAAATTGGTGTTACGTGCGCCATCCTCCAATCTTCAGGTATTACAGATCATTTTAATGATAGTTCACAGATTACTAATAGCAGGTCTGCAATCTCATATTTCAGTTCTTTCAACACCCTTGGATGTATATCAACCGGCCCAGGTGATTTGCTACTCTTCAGTTTATCTAATAGTTGTAATACATCTTCCCGATGTATCGATATTTCCTTCAATTCTTCCGCACCTTTAAACACCACTTCAGTCATGGTTAACATCCCTACATCTTCCTCAGTAAAGACTGAAGCAAAGAATTCATTCAGTCTCTCCGCTATCGCTTTGTCGCCTCTTAGTGCCCCTTTAACCCCTCTATCAGCTAATGGACCAAGCGACTCTCTCACGGGTTTTTTGCTAAGAATGTACTTGAAAAAGTCTTTATTACGCATTTTTGCTTCCGCAGCAAGATTCTTCTGAAATTCTCCCTTTGCCTGCCTTATCAATGCCTTGCATTTAACTTGCCAGTGCTTGTGCTTTTTCCCTCCTATTTTTTTTTTTGTTATTATTCAGTTTGCACTCTTTTTTGTCTTGGGGAAGAATAACCCTTCGTATATTTTAAGATTCTTTTTGCTTGCCCCTTTCACTATTGTCAGACACTGTTCCTATAAGAAAGACCACAGCGCATTATGAGTAAATTTGCATATTCTTATATATAATAATAAATATATATAATAAATTCTGTTTTTTTTAAAGATATCAGTAGAGCTTCTTTGCCACTATGTTACTTTATGCTGAGGCTTTTTTATGCTTTGTTCTTGAATGATTTATCTTTCTGCATGCGTTGCTTTACTAGCCTCATTCCGTGATACTGCGGTAAGCAAGTAGTTTACTTTTTTGATACCGTTAGAGCAATTATTCAATCGACTCTGTTAATTAAGAGAAAAAAGAAGAGGAAAAGCATTGAGGTGCTCTCTGTGGCAGTTTTGTTAGTAATTAATGGTTTGAAAGCACTTTCTTCTGCATTATGTTTGGACATGCCTTATGCAGTTTTTAAAGATATTCTAAGTTATTTCTTCCCACATTGTGTTTCAATATGCTTAGTGTAGTTCTTGGATATATACTTTTGGTTGAATCTGCCAAATGCTGCTCTTAAAGATATTTTAAATGGAACAGAATATAACTAGAGTCTCATATAGGGTCACATCTGGGCAATCTATGCACATACATAGTATATTTTATTTGAAAAGCACCTTTGTTTATTTATGTTTGAACATGGATTCGTAGTACAATATAAGCATTCTCCTACACAGCGGACAATGTCATATGAGTATCCCCCCTTACTCCCTTAGCATTCTATTTCCAAATGTTTCTTTATATATGAATTTTACGTACATGTTTTTTTTTTCAAGTATTCTCAGTTGTGTATGGCAATGTGGTTTCACTGGTACAGATTCCTTATTTTATTTACAGTTTATATGGTTTTTATATATTATGGTTCAGTTTTTCCCCCTTTTTTGATTGACAGATTTATTGTAGAGTTTTTTTCAAGTCACAACACTTCTACTAATTGGTTTTAAGTTGCTCTTTGAAGGTTGGTCGTGCAATGTTCACTATTCCAGATTCCTTTATCCATGCAAATATTTGTCTTTTATTATATTTGTTATATGGCTTAATGTCCATATAATTCCGGTCATGTTTTTATATACTTAGTAGTGTGAAAGTGTGTTAGAAAAAATTCAATACAAACATGTTTTCTACTCTATATGGTTTTTCATATTTTAGGCTTTATGCCTGTCTTTTTGATTTATGTATGCTTATTAATTAATGTTTTTATGTTTATGATTATTGATATTTCCCTTCTTTTATGCTGTTATTTGTAGACCCCTGATGGGGGTTCTTCTCTACTCTCCGTTTGTTTTTATTGTGTCTTATATTAACGGTATAATCCCTACAAATTACACAATATATAGAAACTGTTTCTCTCTCATAGAAGCATGTCAATGCCTCCTAATGGTATGCAAGGGAATAGTGGGAGAAGAAGAGAGGGAAAGGAATATGATCTTCCAGAGAGACTAGGACCAATATTACCACTAGTAATAGAGATCAGAAACGTGGATGGAACCCCTGTAAATCACAAGAGCAGATAAAGAGGTTTTTTTTTTTTTAAGAGAAGAATACCAACAACCATAGCTGCAGGGCTCAGTGAAACCTTCATATACCAGTTGTCTGCTTTCATCTCCATAAAGAGGCAAAATAAGGCAGAGGCAGTGCAGGATGAGGGAGGCAAAAGGACAGCAAATAAAGCAGGACGAGTGTAGTACTAGGAGGCCCTTGTTCCCTCCTGAGAATTGTATGGAACTAATCCATGCTCCCTTTTGCCTCAGAAACTTCATTGACTCTCTTTCTGAGCGAGATTCAGAGATTTCTTAATTCTGGTGAGCAAACATTGTCTCACTCAACATTTCTCTTGTTCTCAATTTAGTCAACCACCAAGTCTTTTATCTTTCATCACTGCTTCTGGGATCAGTGGTAAAGTGTTGACATGGATTACAAATTTTCTTTGTTAAGAACCTTTAGAGTCTTTTCCAATTCATATTTTTCTTCTCTGTACCCCTTTGACTGTGGCATACCACAGGGGTCAGTCCCCTATGCTTTTCAACTTTTTCTTAGCCCACTAGCCACCCTGCTTCAATCATCAGGAATAAGCGACTTCTATTTTGCCAATGATATTTAGTTGGTAGTTTATGCTGATCCATTGTCAATTGACCTGACTTCTCTCAATCGCTGTCTGGAATTAATATCCCACTGGCTTACATTTAATTGTCTAAAGTTTCACCCTCAAATATCTCATGCCTTATGGGTCTCAGGTAGTTGTACAACTCCTAATATTTCCCCATTCTTGTTTGGTAGCTCTGTGCCTCTTCTGACACCATCTCTATTTCAGGTTTTCTCTTTGATTCACCGCTTCAGTTTGAAGAAAAAATTGCTTCAGTAGTAAAGTTCTTTATTTGGCTCTTAGGTTCATCTGCAATATAAGATCCTGTCTTCACACAACTGCCCGCCACACATTTTCCATGCACTGGTGTTGAATTGCATGGACTACTGTAATTCTTTATACGATGACCTTAAACTCTCCACACTGAAAAGACCACACATTTCTCTGAATACGGCAGTAAAACTACTATTTCACACCCAGAAATTTGACCACGTATTACTTTTTCTTCTCATATTGAATTAAGTTTCAAATGATTATTACTGCCCATAGGGTTCTTCATTCAGGTAAGCCTGAATATTTCTCTAATATGCTCTTCTTCTATATGACTACTAGATTTCTCTGCTAACAACATGGGAATCTACTTACAATCCCCTGTCTACCCATTGCTTGCTAAAAGAATACACAGCACTTGGCTTTTTGAATTATGACCTCTTCACACTGGACTACTATCTCCATAGAGAACCATTATTTTCTAGGTTCAAGACAGGGTTAAAGACTTATTTCTAGAGTCAAACTTTTGAAGGGATGGCTAAATGCTACGGGAGGGCTGGTGACTGGTGAGGATCATAGACAGATTTTCTTTTTGCTGATGTGATTCTCTTCTACTGTATTAGGATTTCTGTCCTTTTAATTTCTTTCCTTTTATTATTTTCCCATCCATTTTCTGATGGGCTTTTTTATACTGTATGTTGATCATTGCAAACTGTTCTAGTGCCTCTAAGCATAGGGTGGTATAGAAAACTTTGTAAGAAACGAAACTGTAGTACAGGTTTGGAGAGATATTGAATCAGATGAATTATCATGAGGCACTTTCAGAATCAGAAGAGATTGAAAGTTTAGTAGCTAAGGAGGATTTGGATAAGTTAGTTGCTAGTGAGCAGCCACTGGAGGTAGGAAATGATACTGCCAGAGCCAAGAGCACCACCAGGAGGAGCAAGTAGTAGAGGTTCTCCTGGCCTTTCACCTCCTGAACCAGCCTCAGCACCAGTTCCAGCAGCTGCAGCCACCATGGGTGCAGAGAGGGACTTCTATAAAAAAAATGAGAGGATAGAGGCATTTTACAGCACTTGCAGATCAGCATTTTGGAGAATGCATTTACTGTCAGAAGGCTAACGTCTGTAGAGGAAAGTTCCTGGGCCAGCTTCCCAACTGTTCCCAACTGTGGCATACTCCATCATCTGCACAAACAGCCATTAGATTTTGTTTCAGGGGAGGGTACTGATACTAGACTGCTATGTCCTGAATTCCAAGTAACAGCGGCAGGAAAGTAACGGTAAAGAGAAAGTCCACCCCTTTAACATGTTGCAGTCCTACAGTCCCAGAAGATGTATTTGGGGCTGATCAATATTAGCTCCTTTCAAAATAGAGGTCCTAAGTCCTTTCTGGTGACCTTTCTGCCAGTATCAGCAAAAGAGAAATCAGCCTTTTCTCTGTCTGTGGGGCTGTTTCCGTCTACCAAACTGAATATTTCCTAGTCTGAATAGCTAGAAGAAACCTTCAAAAGTGTTTAAAAAAGTGATTATGTTAAATTCTGACTTCAATTGCCCCTTCTTGTAGGGTTGGGCGTTTTAGTTTTTTCCCTAAACTCACCTCCCCCTTCTTCCTTTCTCAGTCTGCATGAATAACACTTTAATAATCCCTGTTTCCTCGGCTCGCAACCTTGGGTTGTCTTGACTACTTCCTCTCTTTCTCCACACGCATCAAACTGATAGTTAAAACATGTCATTTCTTTCTCTATAAGATTAGCAAAATTCACCCCTTCCTTTCTGAACACACTACTAAGATACTTATCCACTCTTTAGTCACCTCCTGTCTAGACTATTGTAACCTCCTCCTTGCTGTTCTCCCTCTGAATCATCTCTCTCCCCTTCAATCTGTTCAAAACACGGCTGCGCGGTTAATCTTTCGTCAGCCTCAATATGCTCATATAACCCATCTTCTCAAGTCGCTTCATTGGCTCCCCATCCATTTCTGCATCCAGTTCAAACTTCTTCTACTGACCTATTAGTGCATTCACTCTGCAGCTCCTCACTGCTTTTCCTCTCTTATCTCTCCCTACACCCCTCCTCATGATCTCCGCTCTTCTGGTGGATCACTTCTGTCGGTGCCCTTCTCTTCCACTGCCAACTGCAGACTTTGATCCTTTCACCTTGCTGCTCCTTCTGCCTGGAGCAAACTACCTGGGTCTGTACGTCAGGCTTCATCTCTGGCCCTTTTCAAGTCCAGACTGAAAGCTCACCTCTTCGAGGCTGCTTTTGGGTCCTGATCCACTTAGTCACCTATCTTTTTCCTTACCATACTCCTAGATGTATTCTTGTCCTCAGCTGTTGTAGTGTTTATCTTAACTAGATTGTAAGCTCTGATGAGCAGGGACCATCTTTCACATATGCCCTTGCAATGCTGCGTACACCTTGTAGCGCTATAGAAATGATCAGTAGTAGTAATAGTAATAAGGAAGTTAAAAACCCAAGCCCAGTGTGAGGCAGAGAGGCCCATATGAGATGACAAAAGATCTCGAGACTGTGCTCACTGTGTATGCATTACTTAAGCATTGTGCTGTTTTAAGCCTGCAAAAGGTAAGTCAGGCATTTCTTGGTGTTTCCTGTATTGGATAAAGCCTTTCCTTTTGGATTTCTGAACCTGGCTCATCTGGACTGTGATTGGCAATGTTAAATCACAAACACAGAACTTGAGCTGATTGTACATGCTTTCACAGTGGCCTGATTACGCGAATACACATGGTGAATGCATATCCCCAGAAGGTGCTATGTAAGTGTAATGAAATTAGTGTGTCTGATCCTAAGTGTTTTTTAAATGGAGTTTTAGGTGGGTTTTTTTTTTTTCAGGTAATTAGGTGCTTTGAGAGGGTAAGAAAAATGGATTTATCAATGTGTTTTGCATCATGAAATGAAGCTAAAAAGTGCAGTTTCATGTGGAGACAATTTTGAAAATGTATTTCCTTAAATATGTATTTGGCTAAGCCAATCGTTTCCAAACCTGTCCTGGGAGCTCCCCAGCCCGTTGAGTTTTCATGATGTTCACTATGAATATTCATGAGAGAGATTTGCATAAACATCTCCATTGTATGCAAATCACTTTCATGCATATTCATTGTGGATATCTTGAAAACCCAACTGGCTGAAGAGACTCCAAGACAGGTTTCAGAACCACTAGGCTAAGCTATGGAAGGGGCTTTAAACTAGGACCAGTGGGGATAAGTGAACAACACCCCCAGGTAGGTAAAAAACTTAATGTATGTAAAACTTTAAACACTTGTATAAGGGGGGCGGAGCCTGATGCCGAGCGGAGTAGACGCCTAGTGCGGTGGCTCTTAGGAGATCTTGCAAGAATCCTGTTTCATAAGTACCCTCTATCAGCAAAAACCGCCGGAATCGCACCACGGTACCTTCCTGATGGCGGGACCAAAACCGCAACGCTTGGACTACTCGGGGACATCGAATAGCAGTGCAAAACGGACTAAAACGGAGCCCATCTCCCCACAAAAAATGGCGCCCGCACGAGAGGGGCCTGATGTTCACCTCGAGCTTCTCACTGAAATACGAGGAGTCAAGGAATTAGTCAAGGCTAATGGGGCCACGTTAACCTCAGTGCAAGAAGAGTTGGCCGGTCTCAATGCTAAAATCGAGGGCCTATCTGTGCGTCAGGACAAAGTGGAGGCAACTCTCTCTACACACGAGGCCCGCATAGAAACAATATCTAAGCTGGAAAGACAGCTCAAAGCGTTGCAGCGTGAGGTGGAAGATGGCAACAATCGAGCACGCCGCAATAATGTGCGACTGGTGGGCCTGCCGGAGGGTGCAGAAGGGAAAGATATGCGGGCTTTTCTATATAAGCTCATTCCTGAGATCTTGCATTGTACCTTTGATAAGGACTTTGAAATTGATCGTGCACACCGCATCCCTGTTTACACCACGCTACACAACTCCAGACCGAGGCCTGTTATCTTTCGTACTCTGCGCTACCAACAGGCTGCACAGATTTTGGAGCTGGCGCGAACAAGAGCTCCGATAGAGTTCGAGGGGCGCAAACTTTCTTTTTACCCGGACCTCGCCAAACACACTGTCAACAGACGCAAGAGGCTCTTAGAGTTTCGACCCCGACTTCAGCAGATTCAGGCGCGCTTTGGCCTCTTGTATCCCGCGCGGATGCGCGTTACTTACCACAACCACACTCGCACCTTTGAGGAACCAGACGCACTGCTACAATTCCTGGAAGAAGCGGAAGCTGCCCAGATGCGCTGAGATGTCGAACACGACCGGCCAAACTCGCACTGCTGTACCGCACCTCACAGCGCTATAGAATTGTTACCTTCAGAATAGTGCTACGCACCCAATGGCGCTCTCCTTTGGTTGGAGGAATCTTTCCAGCGCCACCAGATTTGGAGTCGCTTGAGGACTGGACTGGGGGGGGATTTTCCCTCTGTTATGGTTTTCATTTCTCTACGCTAATATATTCACTGATATTTAACTAATTGTATGATATTTCTTGCATGTTGTTACACTCTGCCTAATTAGGTCCGTACACATCTCCAATTGCGATTACCCCCCGGGTGGTCCCTGTCGGTAGCGATATGGCCCTGTCTGTTCTCTCAGGTCTCCTGAGCCAGCTCAGCCGGCCTGCGCTCACCGACATTTTTTCAGGGTTTCGCCTCTCCTCCAGGGATTGTACTGTTCGCTTGCTATGGTTGTTTGTGGGAAATGTTGCTAATACTTCTTTATCACAGCTTTGCCAAGACTAGGTTTTGTGATAAATGGCTGATCTCCCAGGTTACCATAAACCTTATGCCCAGGCCCTTAGGGGCTTTTTCCGATATAAGCCCCAATGGCTCCTTGTAAAGTTGTTTCCCTCAATGTGCAGGGTCTAAACAGCCCGATAAAGAGGCGTAAAATTCTAGATTATGCACGTCGAGAAGGGGCTGACATACTGATGCTACAAGAGACGCACTTAAATTTACATGAGTCTTTGAAACTCGGTCAGCGTCCTTATAAAGTCATAGCACATTCCCCTGCTGTTCGGAAACATAACGGGGTGGCCATTCTGGCCAGAAACTCTCTTAGGCTAACTGTACTAAGTAGTAGTGCTGATGGGGAGGGTCGCTGGGCCAAAGTGCTATTTAAGCTAGGTGAGCTCGAAGTGCTCCTCATGTGTATATACGCTCCCACCGCGGATAACACAGCCTTTTTCACCGCGGTTGCGAAAGTGCTTCATGCAGATAGTGGGAAGCTGATTATCGTCGGGGGGGATTTCAATCAAGCACTCGATCCTCTTATTGACCGGCAACCTCCCCGAACGGTTAAAAGACCCAGGGGACAACTTGTTCTTTCCTCCATGACCCAGGAGTTAGCTCTAATAGATATTTGGCGCTTACAGCACCCGGAAGATCTGGAATTTACCTTTTTCTCTGCACCGCACGCGTCGCAATCCCGAATAGATTATTTTTTAATTTCCAAGGCCTTGGTCCCTAATATAGGTCTTACCAGCATCCATTCAATCCACATCTCAGACCATGCCCCCATCTCAATGATTTTACAAGATGATTCCTTACACAACCCGACCCCCGCTTGGACCTTAGATCGATCTCTCCTTGACATCCCTGAATTTCAGATTGTGGTAAATGAGGCCATTTCTGACTATTTTCGGTTCAACTCCGCCCATGCCACATCTGTATGGGCCTGGTGGGAGGGCTTCAAGGCCACGCTTAGAGCGGTTATTACTGGATTTGATATACGATTGAAAAAGCAAAAGAAACACCGGTTACAAGATCTGGAGCTGCAGATCAAGGCGGGGGAAAGAGTCCTCACGCGGCGCATGGACCCGTGTATCTTAATCCGTCTTCGGCGCTTGCGATTCCAATATAATACCCTTATGTCTACCGCGGCTTCTCAGTACGTTCGGAGGCAACAGGGTAACTACTATCGCGAGGGGAATAAAGCGGGAAAACAGCTAGCAACCATTTTGAAGGGTAAGCGGGAGATCAAGCGTGTCAGTGCCATCAAAACTCCATCGGGCTCGGATTTCTTGGTCAAGGATGAGCAGATTGCCGAGACCTTTCGGGACTATTACTCTCAGTTGTACAGTTCAGAATGCGCATTTTCACCAGATGGCTTCGCACAGCTGGTCGCTACTTTACAGCATCCTGTTCTTTCTGATGATCATCGTGCGGAGCTTGATGCTCCCCTTACAGTCGAGGAGATTAAGCGGGCGATAATATCAATGGCCCCGGGGAAGGCGGCGGGACCAGATGGGCTACCAGTGGAATTCTTTAAAAGTTTTGCCAAGGCCCTTGCTCCTCATCTGGAGCAGTATTATCGATTGTTATCTGCGTCAGGGCAACCAATCGGCACTTTTGCGGCGGCTAACTTAGTGGTTTTTGAGAAACCAGGTAGGGATCCTCAATTAGTATCCAATTATCGCCCCATCTCGCTGCTTAATGCTGATTATAAGATATATGCAACTGTATTGTCAACCCGGCTTTCTGGGATCATCCCGACTTTAATACACCCTGACCAGTGCGGTTTCACCGAAGGCCGCTCGACTGCTGATAATGCGCGTCTTTTGTGCCATATTTTATTGGGAGCCGACGCGATGGAGGAACCACTGGTCGGTCTCTCCTTGGACGCAGAAAAAGCCTTTGACCGCTTGGAGTGGCCTTTTCTCTTTGCGACTTTACGTTGGTTTGGCTTCGGAGAGGTCTTTCTTCGGGCTCTAGAGCTCTTATATACGGATCCCACCGCACGGATTTGTGTCAACGGTGTGGCCTCGCCATCTCTTGCTCTCCGGTGCGGCACTCGACAGGGCTGCCCACTATCCCCCATGCTCTTCAACCTGGCGATGGAGCCCTTAACTCTTCTTATACGCCAAAATCCAGATATCCATGGTGCTTTAGTCGCGGGGCAGGAGACCAAACTCTCCGCATATGCGGACGACCTCCTTCTCTTTTTATCGCCCGATTCTCTTCCCCTGACGCTGGAACAAATAGAGCACTACTCGCGATATTCAGGCTATAAAATTAATTGGTCCAAGTCCGTGATGTTTCCTTTGAACAAATGGACTCATAAGGAAGACCTAGGCACGCATCCTTTCATTTGGGAATCGGGAGCTGTGAAATATTTAGGCGTCCGCTATTGTTACCCTTTTGAAGAAACGCTTAAACGTAATGCCGAAGAGATTCTATCCCTAACTCGAGAGCTGACCACGCGGTGGTCTCCCCTAACACTCTCCTGGTGGGGCAGGCTAGAAACTATCAAAATGATGATTGTCCCCAAGGTTAACTATTTTTTGGAGATGTTGCCTTGCTATCTCCCTGCTTCAATGTATCAACATCTTGAGAGGCTTCTCCTCCAATTTTTGTGGCAGCATAAAACACCGAGGATTGCTAAGGACAAACTAAGACTTCATCGTGAGAAGGGAGGTGTGAATTTCCCTAACTTTAAGGCTTATCATCACGCCTTCCTGCTCAAGCAGGGGTCTCGCTGGCTAGATACTCCCCTTACTGGGAGGCCGGTCTGGGTTATCTTAGAGGAAAAATTGCTAACCCCAGTCCCACTGAGGTGCGCCCCAGGGATGTGCTTTCCCACTGCATTTTCCCTTCCCATTGTAATTCTAGATACACTTAAGGCTTTTCAGCTATTCATTAAAACGCACGATCCCGAGGGCCACTCTCGCTCCCACTTGCCTATCTGGTACAACCCTCTATTTCAAATTCATAAACAGTCTTTTGCCTGGAAAACATGGTACTCCCGTGGAATCTGGACCGTGAGCCAGCTATGCACTTCCAACATGTGGAAAACGTATGGGGAGCTTAGCCAGGAATTTGATCTTCCCCCATCCTGTTATTTTCAATGGCTTCAACTCCGGCATTGTCTCGTTGGAGCGGGCATGGTCCCGGGACAGGATTCTGGTTTAGAAGGTGCTACCGAGATCCTTCATAAAATTAGCCAAGGGAAGGGAATAGTGTCATTGCTTTATAAGGAACTGACTGAGTCCTCATCTCTGTTGATGGGAAAGGTCCAAAAGAGATGGGAACGGGAAGCAGGGAGGGAGCTCTCTGAACTTCAGTGGAAGAGATTCTGGGGCAAACAAGTCAGAGTGACTCGATCTGCTTCTTTGACCCAGACCTTGTTTTATTTTGCTCATAACTGTTTTTATACTCCTGTTAAACTTGCCCGATGGGATACCTCTCTCAGCCCCCTTTGTTGGACGTGCGGAGCTGAGACTGGCACCTTAAGGCATATTGTCTATGACTGTGTGGCGGTGCGTACCTTTTGGGACTCCGTGTGGGAGCTGGTGCAACTCATTCTACAGATCAGGGAGCCCCTCTCTTGGCAGATTGTAGTTTTCCGATCTGCAGCAGATCTACCTTCACTGCATAAGAATGGTGCCTTTCTGCTGGATTTTTTGATCGGCATAGCGATATGCTTGGTCATCAGTCACTGGAAGGCAACCATGAATGCTACCTTTCCGGAATGGTGGAACCGAGTTAGCCTGTACAGTCGCTTCGAACAAGACTCACACAAATCTCTATTATTGTTTGGGAAACATTTTCTTAAATGGCAACTGTTAAATGACTTTATTGCATCCGCCAACTAATATAGTTATCCAAGTCTTGGTATTGTTATGGCTCCACCCGGGAGCCTAGACAGCGATACCTGGAGGAGAGTGCAGGGGTGGGTGGGGGGAGGGTGAGGGTTCTCCCGGGATTTTTTTTCTTTCTGTATTGTTTCGTTATAGTGTTAGTATTGCTGTGTCTATTTAGTTTTCTGTATGGTTTGATATGCTTGTTTTGTTTTGTTGGAAAATGAAAATAAAGCTTTAAAAAAAAAAAAAAACACTTGTATAAAAATGGAAAAAAGAGTAACGTGGTAAACTCTATACAAATGCTGGAACTATGGAAAATAAAGCTCCTAAGCTAGAGTCCATAATGGAAGAAGCTGACTTGGATTTAATGGTAAATGCAGATATGGTACATGGATCCTCTCTATCATCATTACTATTCAACATATGCATGCAACCTATATGTAACATTATCAGATCTTTTAATGTCAATTGTATGATATATGCTGATGACGTGTTATTATACATGCCGATCTGCATAGATAAGATGGACCTCACTCCCTTAACCAACTGTTTCAACGCCATATCAAACTGGCTGCTGACACAAAATCTCAGAATCCAACATAAAAAAACGGAGGTTCTCTTTATCTCAAGGAACTCGAACGTCATACCACCTACATGCCTGGAGGTTCAAGATGACAAGCTGCAAGTAAAACCCCATATCCGATACCTAGGAGTGACTCTTGATCAAAACCTTGACATGAAGACTCACATATCCAACACAATAAGAGCAATTTACTTCAAGATCCGCTCCCTCAGACATCTTCGCCAACTGATTGATCCAGATGATTTCCGTACTGTTTACCAGGCTCTAATCATTCCCCATTTCGATTTCGCAAACTCCATACTACAAGGACTTCCTCAATCTACCTTAAATCCTCTTCAACTCGCATTGAACAGTGTAGCGAGAGTACTTTTTGGAGTATCCAAAAGAGACCATGTAACACCCCTTCTAAAACAACTACACTGGCTTCCTATTCAAGCGAGAATTACTTTCAAGACACTGCTCCTGGCCTTTAAAGCGTACAAAGGTCTCACCTCCACCTCATTATCGGAGATGATACAACCAATCATACCCAACAGACTAAGAAGAACCATGGAACTAAATATGCTAATCGTACCAAAGGAAGCCATAAGATACAACTCTACAACATCGAGCAGAGCCTTCAGTCAATGTGCCCCAAAACTTTGGAACACCCTTCCATCACACATTAGGGCTATCTCTGATCTCAGCCAGTTCAGGAATGCCCTGAAACATCACCTTTTCCTCAAATACTTCCCAGGGAACAAAGAAACACAATCACACCCAAATATCAATAACTACATTCCAACCACGTAAACTTTCCTGTCTCAACAGCACATTACACTACTTCACCAGATTAACAGTACGCTTTTCAGACACTATGACACTGTTATGTAAATAGTTGTTTTGTAAATAGTTGCTCCTGTTATCCAAGTTGATTTTCCTGTTAACTGTAATGACCAGATAAATGTAACTTGTCTGAGGTTTCTTGTTCCATGTAAACCGCGCTGATAACGAATAGTGCGGTATATAAAAAATGTTAATAAATAAAATAAGAAAGCTTTTATATTTAATTTCCATATAAAGTTATTGAAATCAATTCAAAACTGAGAAGTGCTATGAGATAACCCCATCTCAAGACTGGAGGTGGGACTTCAGTACTACATCCCTGTAGGTCTTGTCTATATACCTCTCTGTCTTCCTTTATGTCCTCCAAGTCTGCTAGTCTAGCTTCCAGAGATTGGACTCATTCCCTGAGAGCAAAGAGTTCCTTGTACTCAGTGCACACATAAGACCCCTCGCCAACTGGGAGAAAATCATACATGTGATACACAATGCAAAAGACTGGATAGCCCCCATTTCGCTGCTGGACTAAAACTAAGATGAAGACTAACCATTTAGTGCTGCGGAATATCCGCACAGAATGCTGACAAATGCCTGGTTTACACTGGGGCAAAATGGGCTCAGTGACAGCCGCTATCTCATTAGCAGCGATATTCAGCTGCTATCTGGATAGAGTCAGTGGTTAAAGTTAGTACAGATGAATGACTGCTCTAACTTTAACTGCTTAGCGCTTTCTAATTAGTGGCTGAATATCACCTCTAACTGAATAGTGTCTCAGGTGCCCAGACAGCCTGGCTATTCAGCAACAGAAACCGCATGCTTCACCACTGAATGTCTGGTCTCAATTAAAATGGCTGTAGCTAGGTGCTTTATTTTGCTGGAGCTGGATGTGCTGTCCTTATCTCATTGAACTGGCATATGAACATAAAATATGCCATACTGAGTCAAAGGGTCCATCAAGCCCTCTATCCTGTTTCCCACAGTGGCCAATCCAAGTCACAAATACTTGCCAGGTTCACAAAAGGTACACAGATTCCATGGTGCTTCTCCAATTGGTAAGCAGTAGATTTCCCCGGTCCTCTTTAATAATGGTTTATGGACTTTTCCTCCAGGAACTCGTCCAAACCTCTTTTAAATCCAGCTACACTAACAGCTTTTACTACATCCTCTGATAACAAATTCCAGAACTTGATTACGTGTTGAATGAAAAAATATTTTCTCTGATTAATCTTAAATATGCTACACTATCGCTTCAATGTATGTCCCCTAATCTTTCTACTTTTTGAGGTGTAAACAACCGATCTACGTTTATCCGATACACACCAGTCATCATTTTATAGACCTCTATCATATCTCCCCTCAGCCGTCTCTTTTCCAAGTTGAAGAACCCTAACCTTTTAAGCCTTTCCTTATAGGGATCTTTCCATCCTTTTACCATTTTGTTGGCTCTCTCTGTACCTTTTCTAATTCTGCTATATGCTTTTAAGATTATGGCGACCAAAATTGCACACAATATTCAAAGTGCAGTCATACCATTATAATACAGAGGCATTATAATATCCTTGGTTTTATTCTCCATTCCTTTCCTTATGATTCCTGGCATTCTATTTGCTTTCTTGTCTGCCGCTGTACAATGGGTAAAGGGTTTCAATGTATTAGCCACGATGACGCCTAGATCCTTTTCCTGGGTGATGGTTCCTAATGTAGAACCTTGCATCGTGTAACCATAGTTTGAGTTGTTTTCCTAGGTGCATAACTTTGCACTTGTCAACATTAAATGCCATCTGCCATTTGGGTGCAGAGTCTCCCAGTTTATCAAGGCCCTCTTGCAATTTTTTACAATCCTCTTGTGTTTCAACAACTTTGAATAATTTTGTGGCATCTGCAAATTTGATCACCTCACTCATTATTCCATTTTCCAGGTCATTTATGAATATGTTAAAAAGCAGCAGGCCCAGCACAAATCCCTGAGGTACTCCACTATTCACCTTTCTCCACTGAGAAAATTGGCCATTGCTACCATATGATCATGAATAATTAGACTGATGCCTAGAAGGGATTTTTTTTAAGGGTGAGTGTCATTAATCCACTGTATAGTTCTAGGACTGTTGGGGTTGTTTTTTGTATGTAATGTTTTAATCTTATTGTAATCCACTCTGAACTATATGGAAAAAGCCAAATAGAAATATTGGGGGATCTAAAGTTCAGCAGCAGCGGCTAGCCTCTTTAGGAACGCCAGCTGCCACTGCTGAATATTGGGCCCTCTATTTCTATGTAAACCAGCAGCAGGGCCAGCCCGTCCATTGAGCGAGAATGTTGTTCGCACAGGGCCCCGCGCTTCAGGGGGCACTGCGCAGACTCCATTCCCGCACAATGAACGGCGGTTGAGGGAGCTGGGGAAGCCCGCACGAGGCCCCGGATCCCTCTGCACAGCCGCCAGCATGAGGAGTCTTTTCCCTCACGCTGGTGGCTGTATCTGTGAAGCCGCGAATGCCCTTTAATCTCTCCTGGCATTCGCGGCTTCACAGCGGTCCAGCAGCTCCCCCGATCGGGGGTAGAGGGCCCGAACAGGAGGGAAGCCTTTGTGTCCTGCTCGGAGGCTCCTGCCCAATCGGGGCAGTGGGAGGTGGAGCTGAGCCAGCTTGAAAAGGCCGGCTCCAATGGAGCAGAGCAGCCAGCGGTCCAGCAGCTCCCCCAATCGGGGGTAGAGCGCCCGAACAGGAGGGAAGCTTTTGTCTCCTGCTCGGAGGCTCCTGCCCAATCGGGGCAGTGGGAGGCGGAGCCAAGCCAGCTTGAAAAGGCCGGCTCCAATGGAGCAGAGCAGCCAGCGGTCCAGCAGCTCCCCCAATCGGGGGTAGAGCGCCCGAACAGGAGGGAAGCTTTTGTCTCCTGCTCGGAGGCTCCTGACCAATTGGGGCAGTGGGAGGCGGAGCCGAGCCGGCTTGAAAAGGCCGGTGCCAGCCAGTGCGCCTGCGCCTGGCGGGCCCGCGCCTGAGGGCAGGCGTGGCACAAAGGCGTAAAGAACAAAAAGACACAGCCTCACCAAAAATCACACAAAAGAAGCATAAAGACCCAGCAAGCAGCCAGGAGAGAAGAGCAACAACCGTAAGTGCAAACCACAGGACTGAACAAAAACATGCACACAAATCTGATCTTCCCCCTTGGCCTCATACTCACACTACTCATTCCACCTCACACACACTACCACCACCCACACACATACACACCATGGCCTTCAACAACTATATGGACATACATAGACCAACAGCATACCCACAGGGACTCAGAATGTTCTCCTACAACAAAGAGACAAGCAAAACACAAGTTCAACATACACGCCAAAACAAAGGAACCACACAAGACACACAACACCCCAAGACCAATAACAATTGAGCTCATAAACGCCAGGTCAATATGCAACAAGATCTATATCCTAGTTGACCACATAGATGACCATCAGCCCGACATACTCTGTATCACAGAAACGTGGCTCAGTCCCACTGACAACGTCCTACTCAATCAATTAGTGCCCGACACATACACAGCATTCAACTGCCCGCGCACTCATAGGCGAGGAGGAGGGGCACTCATAATAGCAAAGAGCAGCCTAAAATTCAAATCAAAAAGTAAAATGGACACCCAACACTCTAACACCATCTCGATCGAGAACAAACATATGGCCATATGTCTCACCTACAGAGCACCCCATGCGCCACCTGAAGAACTAGCATCAACTCTAGAGACAGTCTGCGCAGTGAACTCCAGTCACAAACCCACAATACTCCTAGGAGACTTCAACCTTAAGTCTACCAACAAAAAAGATGCAGAAGCTTTTCTCCAAGCAATGAGTTCACTCCAATTCACGCAAATAATCACCACCCCGACACACAGACATGGATCCTCACCAGACCTTATTTTTGCACCCAACTACCTAACCTCAAGAGGCCTAATATCAACACCCATCACCACACCAGTACCATGGTCTGACCATCACTTAATTGAAGTAAAAATTACACCTAATGAGGAGATACTAAACAAATATCCAGACAACACCCCCACACAAAGAAGATTTAAATGCTTCGACAGAGACCAGTTCCTGCAGGACACAATACAAACCCTAAACCATGAAACAGATGACCTAGATGCACTAATCACCAACTGGAACACCACCATATACAACACTGCCAAAGCAACAGAATATAGACACAGGACACCTCGCTGCAACAAACTACAACACAAACCATGGTACTCTAAAACTATAAGAAATGAAAAAAGGAACCTCAGAAAAATAGAACGGAGATGGAGACAGAACAAGTCACCCAAGAACCAGGAACTATACCTAACAAAGCAAAAACAATGCAACGAATGCATCAACCAAACAAAAAGGGAATACCATACAAACCTCATACGCAACTCCAACAACAAACCCAGAGAACTATTTGAAATCGTAAAAGCCCTCACCAAAGACCAGGAGACCAAAGACAAAGTGCAACTGGACCCACAAAAATTTGCAGACCACATCCAAGAAAAGTTCCACTCAGCAGAACAAATAAGACCCAGCTCAACCCTAAAGACTATCGCACCCTTGAACACCTGGGGAACATTCAACACCCCATCCACGGAGAAACTCTCCCCCATCATCTCAGCAATCAAGACAAGCACTGCCCCCACGGATCCCTGCCCAGAGCCCTGGATCAAGGCCACCAAATCAAACTTCATCCAAACCATCCACAAGATAGTACACTCCTCCCTAACCCAAGGGCGCATGCCAAATCAATTGAAGCTCACAACAATAAGACCGATCCCGAAGAAATCCACACTTGACAAGAACAATCCAGCAGCATACAGACCCATCTCCAGCATACCACTTTTAGCAAAAATAATCGAAAAAACTGTACAGCACCAACTACAAGAACACATAGACAACCATGCTCCCCTGGACAACAATCAACACGGGTTCCGGCCCAACCACGGGGTAGAAACTCTTCTGATATACCTCTTCGACAGCGTCCTCCACATCATAGACAACACCAAGAAAGGCATACTCATTGACATCTCATCTGCATTTGACACAGTTAACCACAAGACTCTATTGGATAGACTACAGAACATCGGTCTACACGGTGCAACCCTGAATTGGTTCCATTCATACCTAACCGACAGACAAATACAGGTCAAAGTAGGACACAACACATCTCGACCCATAAAAGTCAAACAAGGAGTGCCACAGGGATTGGCCCTTTCAGCTCTCCTATTCAACCTATACATCCAGCCAATATGTGCCATCATGAAAGAGTACCACATACATTATACAATCTACGCAGATGACATCATGATCTACACACCCATCTCAGTCGACAACCCGGACTACACCAACATAACAAACTGCCTCACCCAAATGGCAAACTGGCTTCAGGAAAACAACCTATCAATCAACTACAGCAAGACGGAGGCACTGATCATCACGCGAAACCCGGCCTTTATCCCCCCACCCGAAATCAAGATAAAAGATGCACTCATACCCATAAAATCAGAAGTTAAGTACCTCGGAGTCATCCTGGACAAAGAACGTAACCTCCAAGCACACATATGCAGAGCAACCAAAAGTGCATACCTAAGAATGCGACTCATCAGAAAACTCAAGCCCCTCCTCGACCCAGAGCACTTTCGCACTGTTTGCCAGGTGCTGATAACCCCTCTACTAGACTTCTGCATTCCAATATACATCGGGCTACCAAAGCAGACCCTCAGACCACTACAACTGGCCCAAAACACAGCTTCCCGCATAATAGCCGGTACTACAAGACACGATCACATCACGCCCATACTGAAAGAACTGCACTGGCTCCCAATCATCTCACGCATCAAATACAAGACTATCATAAACATATTCAAGATCAAACAACACTCCTCCGCCATAAGCCTACACACACTCATACAACCCGACACAAGCACACGGCCAAGAAGAAGAGGCACCTCCAATCAGGTTAACACCCCAAAAGACTTCACCAAGACCCGCAAAGACACCGCACAACGAGCAATCTCCCTGGCTGCTCCATCCATATGGAACTCCCTCCCAGATGATCTGAGACTAACCACAGAAATCAAGGACTTCCGAAAACAGTTGAAGACAACCCTGTTCATCGATTACTATGGACATACCCCCTGAACCAGCATACAAGTCAGATCATCAACCCCCCCCCACCACCCCAAGATTGTATATAAGATTGTATAATAGCTCATGATGTATAATAGTGCACTATGTAGATAAACCAAATCTAATCACATCCCCGCCAACACATACACACCACTCTGTACACTGCATGAAAACATTTGCCCCCTTGATTGTTTGCCGTGGAAACCGCTTTGATTGAATGATAAGGCGGTATATAAATACCATTAAATAAATAAATGAGCTGTGATGGTGGGGGGGGGGGAAACAGACTGGAAATGGGCTGTGATGGTGGGGGGGGGGAAAACGGACTGGAAATGGGCCGTGATGGTGGGGGGGGGGGGGGATGGACGAAATGGGCTGTGATGGTGGGGGTGGGAACGGACTGGAAATGGGCTGTGATGGAGGGGGGATAGGTCTGCAAATGGGCTGTGATGGTGGGGGGGAACAGAGGAAATGGGCTGTGATGGTGGGGGGGGGGCTAGGAATGGAAATGGGCTGTGATGGGAGGGCTATAATTGGAAATGGGCTGATGAACAGCTGGATTAGGACTGGAAATGGGCTGAAGGGGGCTGGAATAGGACGAAGTGGGCTGACAAGGGGGCTAGGATTGGAAATTGGCTGATGGGGAGCTTGGAGTGGAAATGGGCTGATGGGGGACTGGAATGGGACTGGAAAAGAGCTTATGGGGGGCTAGGACTGGAAATGGGCTGATGAGGAGCTGGAATAGGACTAGAAATGGGCTGATGGGGGGAACATGGACTGAAAATGGGTGAGGGGCTGGAATAGGACTGGAAATGGGCTGATGGGGGAGCTTGGAGTGGAAATGGGCTGATGGGCGGTTGGAATGGAACTGGAAAAGAGCATATGGGGGGCTAGGACTGGAAATGGGCTGATGTGGAGGCTTGGGAGACTGGGACTAGAAGGGGACAGATGCTGGATGGGTCTAGAACTATAAGGGAGCTGATTTTGGGGGAGGTCTAGAAAGTGATGGGGAATGAGAATGGAGAGGGGAAAAGATATTTTGTGTGGGAGGGAAGAAAAGTCTATGATGGGTCGGGTATTGGAAGAGTAAGTGGAGATTGAGAATGGAAGGGTGAAATTTGAGTGGATGATAAAGGAATAAGGAAAGAAATGGGGGAAAGAGCAAAAGGGGAAAGATCAGTATGTTAAAGTAGATATAGAGAAAGAAAATGGAAAAAAATCTAAAAGAGAAAAAGTACAAATGGATAGCTCGCAGAAGACATGAAGAAACCAGAAGAAAGTGACTGGAGCAATTGCACCTGAAAAAGAAAATGCACAAACAACAAAAGGTAGAAAAATACTTTTTTATTTTGAATGTATTAACTGGAATATTTCAGCTCTGGGAAATGTGCATCGTTAACATCTTTTGTGTTTTGTTTAGTAGAAGAGGAAATTAATTTATAGTTTTATTTCTCCAGTGTTGTTGTACATCCCAAGTTTAGATTTTGGGGTTCCCAGTTTAATTATTGTCATCCTATTTCTAAATTGTGATCCCTTGTTCTTTGGTGACGGTCTATGTTCTGCATTTTAACCAAGCTGAGGTATTCTGTTCATGTAGTTTCTATTTGACCATGCCACTTGTTCTCTTTCCCCCAGTGAGATGTATTGGTAGTCTCTGAAATGTATTGGTTTAATATTTGCAGTGTTGCCTTTTGATAGGTAGGGTTTGGTGCTTTGTGAGTCCTGGCAGTGCTGTTATGATATGGTGGATTTGCTATGAGTTCTAAGTGGTCAGTGTTTATAGTACTTCCTAATGGGCCTGGTGGTTGGCACTGGAATATAGTAACATAGAAATCTGTTAGTCTTTCTTTATCCAGACACTCATTAAGAGGCATGTTTACTAAAAATGCACGTTTTATGCAAATATCTATGCAAATGAGGCTCCCTATGCAAATGAGGCCCACAATTAATCTCCGCACATGGTCCCGCACCCCCTTTGGGGCGCCCCTGACCAGCAGCATTATACAAAAGAATTAACCCGTAGTATGGCAGCCCTATGCTTCTAGACAAACCTACATCCTGTACTTGAGCCTATCGCAAGCATTATACACGTGCCAGCAGCACTCTAGTGGGTGGGGCACTGGATCATATCCCTCTTACACACTGCCACTGTCTTTATCCCTTGAATGAACTTTTTCTGTACCTCCGATTTGCTTGCTTTGCTCTCAGCATACCAGATCTTCCATTGCTCTTGCCTTTATTTGAGCTCTGGGTTGTTTTTATGCAGCTGTTAGAAAAATGTTGTTATTCACTGGTTTTAATTTGTGTTGTAAAACTCAACAATATGTTCTGATGATTTTCGATGGTTATTTCTGTTCTTGGCTGAAGACATTGAAGGACATATTTGGCTTTTCTAAATAAGCTTAGAGCACTTTACTCTCAAGTGCACATGTGAACAGAATGTCTGAAAGCCGTTGAGTAGAAGATGCAGAGTTGCCAAGGTACCCAGGTCCAAGAGTGAGATTCTTTGCCAGTTCTGGTTTTAAATTTGCATTGCAATGCAGTTTGGTATTTTGTAGCCCCTGATTTTACCCGTTGACATCAGTGCTGCGGGTATCATAATGCATCATAATGAGATTGTCAGAAATCCAGGACTGGCTTAAAATCTCACTCTTGGAATTGGGTAATTTGGCAAATCTGAAGTTGTGCATGAACTTTGATATTTCACCCTAGGATAATGCCTCTGTTGTTCATGGCCTCTGCTTTCCTGGATCACTCTTTTCCTCTCCTGATTAGCCCTTGCTCTCCCTGCTCATACGGCTGGAGCAGTACCAAGGCCAGTGCAAGGTTATGAGGTGCTCTAGGTAAACCTTGTGCCCCACTTTACCGACTCTTTTTCCCCCTCCTATCCCCACTGCAGCAGGCCTACTTTTCTGATCTTTCTCCCAAGTCAGGAGGGGATCCATAGGCCCTGCATCACCCGCAGCCATGACGGCTCCATTCTTGGTCTCACTTTCAGCTGGCCTCCCTCCTTCTAACATGTAGGAGAAGTGACACCTAATACAATGCCTATTTCCTTCTGATGCAGGGCCAGTCTTGCATTATGAGCCGCACAGATCTCAGTGCTCATGTCATGAGATTGACCTCGTACTAGAAGAAAGCAGATTTTGTATTAAGCACTGTTTCTCCTGCATATCAGAGGGAGGGATGGCAGCTATAAGTGGTGTGGCCCTCGTGCCAAGCATGATGGGGCAGGCAGTCTGGGCTCCTCTACTTTATTTGCACCACACCCATGGCTCAGCTTCCTCTCAGGATCATGGTACGCCGGCTGGGCAAGGCACAGCAAAGAAACCACTCCTCTATGAGGTAACAATTTACCCTCACGAAAGGTTTCCCAGGAGGTAGATGTCTTGTTGAAGTGAGATAGAATAATGAATAAAAGAACCTAATCGTTTGAATAGAGACATGCAAGCAATACATGCCAATCTAGTTCACTACAGTCAACCACTTTGAGAAAACACTTATTTATTTTATGTATTTATTTATTTAAACTTGTTTTTATACCGCTTTTCTACTATTCAAAGCGATTTACATATAACCAGAAACTTAAATAGGGCCTGTGTGTGTACACTGTCGTACAATGAAACCAAACACAGGGATAAACCTATAGCTTAAAACTTATGTACATTGCACTGACAATTACTTTAGATTGAACTTTGTACATTATTCATTGAATAGGTCGAGTAAGCTGATTGTATGATTAGGTATTAGCTTGTTCTGAATCGCAGCCTAGCTGAGATTTGAGAGGTATGGCGGTATTGAAGTGGACTTGAATAGATAAGACTTCAGTTTCTTCTGGAAGTCCATCAGGTCCGAACATCCTCTTAGCTCTGTTGTTAAGGAATTTCAAATGGTGGGAGCAAAGACTGAGAGTGCCCAATTGCATGTGGATTGTTTGCTCCTGGCCTTTTGGGATGGAATGATAAGAAGGTTCAGTGAACCATCCCTATGGAGCCTGTCATGCTTGGGCCTCGATAGAAGGTGCTGTAGACAGGTTGCTGAACTGTTGTGCATAATTATGAATGTTGTGATGAGCATTTTGTATCTTATTCTTGCATGAATAGGAAGCCAGTGGAGGTACTTCAGTATGGGGGTGATGTGTGTTTGTCGCAGTGCTCTATGGATTATTCGCGTAGGAGTGTTCTGGGCCATTTGTAAAGGGTGTAAGATGTGTTTGGGAAGGCCGTGGTATATGATGTTACAGTAATCTAGAGTGGGTGTGATTATGGCCTGGCATACCGTCTGGAATTGGTCTGAATTTAGAGGGGACAGAGATTTTTTTAGTGTTCTTAACTTATTCTAGACGGAGTTGGTCATTTTCTTTATTTGTGCCTGGAAATTTAGCTTCTGATCCAATATAATGCCCAAATATTTGACTTCACTTTGATGAGGCAGTCTTCAAATCTCAGCAATTGTGGTGGTTAGAAGGATGGATCTGTGATTACATGAAGGGCCTCCATTTTTTCTTGACTGATGAGTAGGCTGTGTTTTTGAAGCCACTGTCGCACGTCTGAGAAGCATTTGTATATATTGGAGAGTTCCGGTTTTGCGATGTTGAATGGGGTGTAGAACATGATATCATCAGCATAAATCTGGTAATGTGTTCTTTGAACATCGTGCATAGGGGTTGGAGGAAGATGTTGAATAAGAGGGCTGAGATTGTGTTTCTCTGTATAAGTGGCTTTAGTGAGCGGGTCTTAAGAGTGTTACCATTTACATTCGAGGCATCGTAGGTCACTGTTTTGCTTTTGTAGCTCCATTGAGAACCATGGGACTATGTGGCAACACTTGGGAAAACTTATTTTCAGTGGGGTGGGGGCAGCAGCAGCCATGATTTTGTTCCACTGTTTGAACATTACTATTAATCTGCAGTCAATTTTATATTTTGTCTCACAAGGATAAAACTCAAATACCGATTCTTTTGCTCAGTATTCACTTTAAGTGACCCTTCCCAATTCTTTGAAGGGAGTGTACACTTGTGTGTACCCAGGGGCAGTGCAAAGATGAGAGGCGCCCTAAGCGAACCTTCCTTCCTGCCAGCCCCCATTTGCTGCCGCCGCCACTGCTCCTCTCTGGGGTCTGTATCGTCAGCTATGGTTTTAAAATTGCGACACTAATGCTTACCTAACCTTGCTGGTGCTATGTCACGGTTCCCAGCTTGTATGAGCTGCCATTTCTGTCCCCTTCTGACACAGACGTCTGGTTTATGCAAACCAGAATCTACATCGGAGGAGGGGCGATAATGACTGCTCATACAAGCCGGCAACCGCAACACAGCACCAGCGAGGTTAGGTAAGCATCATGTCATGGTTTTAAACTGATTGCCATGGCTGCAGGCCCCTGAGGGACAGCAGTGGTACTCCTTGGGATACTGCCGCTATAGGCAACTGCCTAGTTCGCTTAATAGTTGGGCCAGCCCTGTGTGTATCATCATTGTCACATCACAGTTTATATGTACAGAGTACTCTTAATGAGTGTGTCTGTGTTCCTGTGACACACTAGTTCAATGTGTGCCCCCAGTCGTGTTAATTGAGCTCACTTAAATTAATGTTCTGGCCAGTAGTGTAATGGTGCAAATGTAGGTCTCACTGC
The DNA here is from genome assembly GCA_033557465.1 of Ichthyophis bannanicus. Classification (NCBI taxonomy): domain Eukaryota; kingdom Metazoa; phylum Chordata; class Amphibia; order Gymnophiona; family Ichthyophiidae; genus Ichthyophis; species Ichthyophis bannanicus. The sequence goes on from CM066041.1 coordinate 144,737,456, forward strand.
TGGGCACCTCGCACATAGTTTCTGTGAGAGGTGCCCAGCAGTGGTCAATCATGCCCTCCTGTCCCTCAGCACACAATTAGCAAAAAATACCTGGCTGGGCCATAACAAAAAGTAAGCCTGACCTTGGTGTGAGCACTGCCTCTAAACAATATTCTAACTAAACTGGAAATACAACAGAACTAGGAGACTTTCAAAGTTTGCAGCCGCTGTCCTCCTATGTGGCAGGGGCTCTCAGAGAGTCTTTGCAGCTCACCACAGCTTCAGTGGCTCCTCCTAGCTGTTGCCTCTCCTGGCTCTCCAGGGGCTCCTCCTGTCTGCTAGCAGGCTTTGAAGGCAAGCTGTCACTCTCTGGCACAGCTCTGGCTGTGGTCCCTCTGCAGAGGTTAGCTCTGAGGCCTCAGCTTCCCTTCTCTGCTAGCTTCATCTTTTTGTGACAGTTTTTCACTGGGATCTTGCATAACTTGTCTCTCTTCACAAACATCTCCCAGACTCTGCTGTCCCTCGATTGGCTCTGGCCCTCTGGTCTGTTCTTGCCTTCAACAGCTGCTGCTCTTACCTGTCACTTCTTGCTCCCTGCTGCAGCTGGATGCTCCAGCAGTTTGTTTTCTTCCTGCACTGTCACTGTCTGTTCCTGACAGCAGCATACACATGGCTTACTTTCTTGCTGTCTGGTTCTCCTTCGGGCACTCTGACTGCTCTTTTTCCTGAGGTTGAAGTCTGTCTGTTCTCTCTGCTGGCTTGTCAGTCTTCCTTCTGCTGGGATGAATTTTTTTCTCTGACTCCCAGCTTTTCTCTGCTTTCTCGCTGTCACTTACTTGTCTGCCTTTTTTCAGGGTGTCTCTCTTCTCTCTCTCCTCCCTCTCCCCCCCCCCCCCACCTACCCCAGCCAGGAGGGAAGGTGAGAGGCTCCTTACCTTCAGCTCAGCTTCCCTGAGCTTCTGTCTTCTGAGTACATGGACCCTTTGATTTTCTGTCTCTTCAGCATGTGCCCTCTGGATTCTTCTATGGCAGACTTGGTATCACACCTAGCTGTCATTCATTCTGATCTTTTTCTTTAAGTTTCCATATATGGTTTCTGATGTTATTGTTCCTCTTGGGGGGAGGGGGTCTTCTTGTCCTAGGATTCCAGGGGGCTTCTTCCTGCTTCAACCTTCTTCTAGATAGGGGGGTAGAAACTCTATTTTTTAAGGTCTGCTGTTTATTTGACCATGGGCAAGTCACTTGATCCTCCATTGCTGTCTGTGCTTGAGTGGAAACCTTTAACCTTCTGTCTCCCTTCCTATAGAAATCTCATAGGAAGTGAAAAAAGTGTGTGAAACTTAATTTATGCCTGTTACTATAGGGGCTCTCCAGTGATAGACTTCCTCTCCACCAGGCTATCCTGGCTCTAATGCTAATTTTCTCCATTTCTTGCTGCTGGAGTTCCTGCCTGCCTCTGTTGGGAATCTGCTGTCCCTCCCCAGGTAAATTAACACTTAATTTTTTCTTGTTTACATTAGCATCAGGGCTGCAGGGGGGGGGGTGGGGGGGGGGGGAAGAGGGAGAGACTACAATGCAGAGTGAGGTAGGGTGGAAGCACTAAGCCCTATGGGCCCCTCCTCCACCCCCACCCCCCCAATTGTGGCATTCTAGGTAACGACCTAGTTCACCTTGTGCTTTCACCAGCCTTGGATATTACCCCTCTTCTTACAGATACCTCTGGGACCTAAGAACAGAAGATATGTCATACTGGGTCAGACCAAGGGTCCATCAAGCCCAGTACCCTATTTCTAACAGCGGCCAATCCAGGTCCCGATTTCAAAAGCTAAACTCAAGGGATGACTTTCAATAGATCGCAGCAAGGTAGCTGCTTTGCTACATATGAAACCCTGACCCAGAATCAGGTCATCAATGAATGTTTTAGCACCCGGTGACCCACAAACATGCGTCGTGCTATGGAAGAGAGTCGGCCCCCTTCTGTCCATGCACTGGTCCTGAGACAAGCAGTTCTCCTTCCCAGCCTGGGCAGCTGGCTATCTATGGCCAACCAAGGTGCTGCGGTATCATTCCGTTTAGGGGGGATTCTGAATTTAGAGGCATTCAGTCATAATCCCACAGATGGTAGCTTCGCCCCATTGGCTCCTCAGCTAAGTACAAGTACCAAATGTCTGAACCTGCAGTTCCTCTCATACCGAGCAGGATTACTATCGCAATACCGCATCATCAGTAGGGTAAAACTAACCTTTCTCACACTCTTTCATCTTTCTTCAGCAGCCGTTGCTCTCCCTATTCATCCTGCTGGGACATTCCTCCTATCCTCAGCTTCCTCTGCTCTCCAAACAATACTTTTACTGCTGGGGTACTCCCTCACTTGCACTCTCCTCTCCCTCTCATAACGCTGAGACATTCTTCCTTTCCTCAGCAGCTGAACTAGCCCTGCTAAGACTGCGACAACATTTTAACTCTCAGCAGACACTGCTGGGACATTTCCTCTCTTCTGTTTAGTTCCTGCTCCCTCTCATCAATCCCTGCTCATATTGCTGGGGCGTTCTGCCTTTCCTCAGCTATCCTTGTTGCTTCTCCCTCCTGGGACATTATTAGAGATGAGCTGAATAATCATGATCCAAAACGTAGCCTCTAATTGGAGTATTCTCCAGAGTTTAGTTAATCACAGTCGGGATTTAAGTGATGGCAGATAGAGAGCAAAATCTTATTTCAAAGCCATCTTTCATCTAGAGCAATCAGTAATTTTCTTTCCTCCATATGCTAAAAATGTTGTTTTTCCTCTTCTGCTGTATTTCAGGTTTAAGGATAGAAGTTAGCAGTAACCTCAGCTGCTTGCCAAGATCAGGTGCAAGTACAAACAGGAGATTTTTCTCCAAAACAGGGCTGTCACAGAAGAAAGCCATGTGGCAGAGATTTATAATAGGGCCTGGGAGTTTCTCTCTTGGCTTCACAGCAATGGCAAATGAACAGCAAATATCTGTTCAATAAATCAAAACAGCCTTGGTCATTAAAACATAGGCAGCGGATAAAAATAATGCCATCCATCAGCTCAAGGGCTGTAAACTGCCCCAGACTACCATTCTCTATGCATTAATGTCCTAGAGAATACAGATCAAGATGCTGCTAAGTGAAAGACAAGTTGGCATCATGGACATCACCCCGATGACAACTGTGCCTGATGTTGGCATCATGTGCTGTGCCTGACACTGAAATCTGGCATGTACTATAAATGTCATATAGATGATTTAAATTCATGCATATGAACAGCACACATGCAGTGCTAGGGTTAAGTGGCATGGAGGAGAAACCTAATGGTTAGAGCAGTGTGCAGAAAACCAAGAGAGCCAGGGTGAAAATCCCACTGCTATTTCTTTTGACCTTAGACAAGTCACTCAACCCTCCATTGCCACAGGTACAAACTTAGTGGTCTATTTACTAGCCCATGAACATGTTCATAGGTTAGTATCCAAAATTTAGATAGAAGATGCAAATGCGCACTTGACTCATTTACATCCTTAGCTAGAGTTCATATTAAATTGTTCATACATTAGCACAACTAGGGTCAACTCTACTATTAGGTGAACTAATAGTAGAGCGCTGAACCTCTGGGAGTGCCACTGCTGCCGCTGATCCCATCTCGGGACCTGCAGCGGTGGCAATTGCCGCAATCAGCCCTGTGTCACTTACCTTGAAACTTTGGTGCCAGCCACAGGGTGTTGGGGCCACTTGGCAATAGTGATCATAGCATGATCACATTTGATTTAATTAATGGAGGAGGAATGGTAAGAAAATCCACAGTACTACCATTTAACTTTCAAAAGGAAGACTATAATAAAATGAGGAAAATAGTTAAGAAAAAACTAAAAGGAGCAGTTGCAAAGGTTAAAGACTTACATCAAGCTTGGCTGTTGTTTGAAAATACTATCTTTGAAGCCCAGACCAGCTGTATTCCACGCTTCAAGAAAAGTGGAAGGAAGTCCAAAAAACTGACAGCATAGTTTAAAGGTGAGGTCAGAGAGGCTGTTGTTGCCAAAAAAGTATCTTTCAGGAAATGGAAAAAAGAGCCAAATGACGAAAACGGGAAACAGCACAAGCACTGGCAAGTTAAATGCAAGGCATTGATAAGGCAGGCAAAGAGGGAATTTGAGAAGAAACTTGCTGTGGAAGCAAAAAACGCATAATAAAGACTTTTTCAAGTACATTCGTAGCAGAAAACCTGTGAGAGAGTCAGTTGGACCATTAGGTGATAGAGGGATAAAAGGGGCACTAAGAAGGGACAAGGCTATAGCAGAAAGACTGAATGAATTCTTTGTTTCGGTCTTTACTGATGAAGATGTAGGGATGACTGAAATGGTATTTAAAGGTGATACTGTGGAAGAACTGAAAGAAATATTGATACACCGGGAAGATGTATTACAACTATTTGATAAACTGAAGAGTAGTAAATCACTTGGACCGGATGGTATACATCCAAGGGTGTTGAAAGAACTGAAATATGAGATTGCAGACCTGCTATTAGTAATCTGTGAACTATCATTAAAATCATATGTAATACCTGAAGATTGGAGGATCACCAATGTAACACCAATTTTTAAAAAGGGTTCCAGGGGTGATCCGGGAAACTACAGATCAGGAAAAATGGTAGAAACCATCATAGAGAACAAAACTACTGAACACGTAGATAGTCATGGCTTAATGGGAGACAACCAACATGGCTTTAGACAAGGAAGATCTTGTCTTACTAATATGTTATGTTTTTTTGAAGGTGTGAGTAAACAGGTAGACAAATGTGAGTCAGTAGATATAGTGTATCTGGACTTTCAGAAAGCCTTTGACAAGGTCTCTCATCAGAGACTTTTGGCAAAACTAAAAAGTCATGGGAGAGGAGGCAGTATACTATTGTGGATCAGGAACTGGTTAAAAGATAGAAAGCAGAGGGTAGGGCTAAATGGCCAATTTTCCCAATGGAAAAAGGTGAATAGTGGAGTACCCCAGGGATCTGTACTGGGTCCGCTGCTTTTTGACATATTCATAAATGACCTGGAAAAGGGAATAACGAGTGAGGTTATCAAATTTGCAGATGTCACAAAACTATTTAAAGTTGTTAAACCCATGAGGATTTTGGAAAATTGCAAGAGGATCTTGATAAATTGGAAGAATGGGCATCCAAATGGCAGAAATTTAATGTGGACAAGTGCAAAGTTATGCACCTAGGAAAGAAAAACTCAAACTATAGTTACCCGATGCAAGGTTACACATTAGGAACCACCATCCAGGAAAAAGATTTAGGTGTCGTGGATAAAATATTATAACCCTCCGCCTAGTGTGCAGTGGCAGCCAAGAGAGAAAATAGAATGCTAGGTATCATAAGGAAAGGAATGGAAAAGAAAACAAAGGATATTATAATGCCTCTGTATCATTCCATGGTGCGTCCGCACCTTGAGTATTGTGTACAATTCTGGTCGCCGTATCTTAAAAAGGATATAGCGTTATTAGAAAAGGTACAGAGAAGAACCACCAAAATGGTAAAGGGAATGGAAGGATTCCCCTATAAAGGGAAGCTAAAAAGGTTAGGGCTCTTCAACCTGGAAAAGAGACGGCTAACGGGAGATATGATAAAGTTCTATAAATTAATGAATGGAGTGGAACGGGTAAACGTAGATCAATTGTTTACGTCATCAGAATATAGAAAGACTAGGGGGGATGTTTACTAAAGTGCGTTAAACGTGACTAACGCGCATTATACGACGTTAACGACCGTAAGTGCCGTATAACACGTGTACCGACACGCTAACGACCGTTAACGTCATACTACGCGCGTTAACCGTAGTTAACGATCGTAAACCTCCGCGGCACGTTAAAACAGCGCAGAAGGTGGAGAGTGGGTGGAGAGAAGGGGTCAATGGGTGGAGAGTGGGTGGGGAGAGGCTCCCCTCATACTAACGTGCTGTATTTCAGAGCTCAATTCCAACGCAAATGAAAACCTGTCGTTAAAGGCATTTAAAGGGAAGAGAAACCATTTCCGTCAGCAATGTACAGAAAAACCGGGGAAACCCACAAAACGTGAGCAGTATGATACATGTGCACAGAACAAAATTTCACATAAAACGTTAAAAATGACCACAAGAAACATTTTAAAAAGCAGAATTCAGCTGGGCAACAGTGATAGCAATGGGCAACAAGGAACAGCACTCCCTGGAAAGCACCAAAATAAAAGGAAATGATGTGTGGAAGGGTCTACGCTCCGCAGACCCTTTCAAAGAGCATTACATTGTAATGGAGCTGTCCTGGGCGTGTGGTGTAATGTTTCCCAATGATATCATTGTTGCCCAGCTTGGTTATGGGTGTGTGCCCCTTTTGTGAGGTCTTTTCTGAGGTTTATGTGCACCTTTGTCTGCATACAAGGTAAATGAGGCCACAGTAAACCTGTTGCAGAGCAGGGTTCCTGACTCGTCAGGCCGGTTTAACTAACTCCAGGAACTGCACTGTTTCTGTGGCCACAGTGTGGTGCAACAGACACAGCCAGTGCCTGTAAGACCAGAGGGTCACAGGTTCAAATCCCAGCTGGGGCTCCTGCCAACCCAGTCCCCATAGTTTTACCCACCACTAAACAGTGATAGTAAAGACACTCCTTTAGTGCAGAGAACATACGCAAGGCCTATATTTTACCACACCAAACACAGACACCAGAAACAGGCACATTACCTAAAGCAGAGTCCCGCAAATGCAGTCCTGGAGGGCCCCACACCATTCCGGTGTCATGCTGCCTCTAATAAAGATGCCTGTGCTGCACAGCTATGCACCACCCCCATGGTATGCAGATGTAGCTCATGCATATTTATGAGGGACAGCATGAAAACCCGAACAGTGTTTGGAACACCAGGACTGGAGTTGGGGAACTCTGCCGTAAAGCAGCAGCCAACAGGGCCACACACACCCCCACAGGCCCCATTGGCCAATGCCAGCTGGAGAGGCAAGACATTGGGCCCTGCCTGTATCTGCCAATACTAGCAGTTGCATACCTTAGCAATGCCACCCTACACCTGGGTATATGGTACACAGCTATCAAACGTTTCCTCTGATAACTGGCAGATATCAATTCCTACGTTAAGCACATTTTGCTCATTGAGCTCCACCATAACAATCATTCTGATGTCTGCGGTGTGTGCTGCAGGTCTGGTCTCTGACAGTGTTCACCACCCTGGGGAGTGACCCCCCAACAGTCTTGTGTACCATATCCATGCCTGTACTATGCCCAGGACTGGTGTGGTGGGTATGGCTGCTGACCACCTCTATAGTAGCACAATGCTGGCATAGGTGTGGGGGTGGCTGTCTGTCTATCCAGTGTGTGGTGGCTGCAAACACCTTCAACAGCCCACACTGCCAGCACTGTTGCCAGTATTGGGCTGCCAATGTGCATAATGAGGAGCAAGGTATCATGGGTATAGGCCGGACAGGGTGGCCTGGCCAGGGTGCATCTGCACAGGGCATAGGGTAGTGACAGGCACATTGTAGTGCCCGGCCACCACCTACACAGACAGGGTGACCTCAGTATATCCTGCTGAGAGATCACTCTCACCCTGACTGTGCAGTGACCACAGCATGGCTAGGCACTCCCATAGTGCTATCTAGTATTTCTCTCATGTGATAAATATGGGTTTCCTTTTGGGGCCCAGTCACTGATGTATCTGCTTGCTGTGTACGCTGACATCCCAGTTCTGGGTGCAGGCATCTCCACTGGGCACTAGCAGACTGTTTGCAGCTGGTAGGTGTTGTGATGGAGTGGCTTGCAGGGTGCAATGGCTGATGGCTTGCACCAGGGGAATATCAGATAGTGGTGGGGTGCAGTATACCATATCCAGGCCTAATGTCTGTCTGCTATTGTGTTATGGCTGTGTACAGAGCTGCATTGACTGCCCTGTGGGGTGTCTGTTCCCCAGCAGGACTAGGGTTCATGTTCCCCTCTACTGCCACCATTGCAGGGAGGTAGACTGTGGATCTTTTGATAGGAGACCCTGTTTGCCACCCTCAGCCCTGGGGGAGGGGTGTGGTGGTGCATGGGGGCTACACCTGACTGAAACAGACAGAGATGTCCAAGATGTTCCTGCAGAAACTACCTATCTCACACAGTAACACTGCTTTGGACCTGCGCCATGGTCTCTTTCAGCCATGGCTGGTGCTGTGGACCTAGTGCTGGGTGCCTCACTGCACCCTCAGGGTGAGCACAGTACCCGCACAATGTGACGGTGTGTAGATACTCTGTGCCAGTACAACACACGGTCGGTACCCCCTATCAGGCCGAGGTGCTGTGGGGGTGCACATGGTCAGTTCCCCCTACCAGGCCGAGGTGCTGTGGGGATGCATTCCCCATGGTGTGTATCTGTGGACAGCTGATTTGCATGTGCAGTGCATCATGGGTGTGACTGGCCCAATCCAACCCTGTGAAACACCAGCACCTGCTCACAGGCTCTGCTAAACCATAGGCCATCACACGTACATCTGTTAGCATAATGCATAGGTGCAGGACACCCTACAAAGTCTGTAATATAAGATGCCCACACTGGTAAAAACACACGTACCCACGCACGTAAACAAACATGTACCCACGCACGTAGAAACACACGTACCCACGCACGAATGTACACGCGCAGCTACGCACGTACCAACGTACGTGGCTAGGCACACTCTGAGGGTGTTTTTCTGACACCAATACTCAGCGTAACGAAAAACATGCCTCCTCTTTCCTTCTGTAATGTACAGGATGATGCCTGAGACAGCCTTTTGCGTTAGGCACACTGGGGGCTTGAACCCATGCTGCCTGTAACAGCGGTCAGTACCGTAACCATTGTGCTACAGCTCTGTTTCAGTGCTTTGTGTCTGTACGTCTTCTTATGATTAACGCGCAGTAACGCGGCACGGCGCCCGGTAACGCTCGTTAATTTTTCTAACGCGCGGTAGTGGTAACGATGTACCGCTCATGTCCTTATTTGGGGTTTCTTTCACTACCGCGGCTCCTAACGCGAATTGCACTAACGCAGTTTAGTAAACATACCCCTAGGGGACATGCAATGAAGCTACAGGGTAAACTATTTAAGACTAATAAGAGAAAATATTTTTTCACTCAACGTATAATCAAACTCCGGAGGATGTAGTAAAAGCTGTTAGTGTAGCTGGGTTTAGAAAAGGTTTGGACAAGTTCCTGGAGGAAAGGTCCATAAATCATTATTAAAAGGGACACGGGATATCACTGCTTGATCCAATACAAGCATTGAGGAACTCGTGTGTTTTGGGGAAACTGCTAGGTACTTATGGCCTAGATTGGCCACTGTTGGAAACAGGATACTGGGCTTGATGGACCTTGGTCTGTCCCAGTATGGCATATCTTATGCTTCTGCCCCCTCGGATAACCAGATGACATCTTCCAGTTAGCCTACTGTGGCATGGTATGGTGATCTGGCACTACACTCCCGGTGATGGCCAGTATTATAAGTAAGTAACACCATCACATCTGCACATCAACCGTCCGGTAAGATGTTAAACTGTAGCCAAATCCATCTTGAATTTCAATGTCATAGCTATCTTGCAGAAAGGCCCCCTTTCCTAGGTTGATATCAATCTATACACTGATGAAGCTGGATCAACTGGCTTTGGTTTTCCTTTTTTACAAAATTAAATGGCCAGTACAGCCCTTGTGAGTGTTCTATATAGGTGTCACTGATGCATGGCTGGATCTACCTCCCCTACTCGAAATCATAAAAATCAATTACGCAGGACATCTGAATCATTGATGGTCAGTCCTTGAAATAGTAGGCTCTTCCAGGTTTAAAACCATCATAATATGGGTGGTCTTTACCTTGGCTTTCTTTGTGGCATTAAGATTGAACAAATTGGTGGCTGCCTCAAGGATGATACTTCGGAAAATGGCTGGATGGAAGTGCATGACAATAAGGAAGTTCAAGACAGAACAGAGAGTGAGGGGAGCCATTTTAACTTTCAAGGGAGTATCAAACTCACCATTTGTCCTGTGACAAACCTCATCAGCTACCTGTTTTTCCAGCTTAAAGGCGATAGATGCCATTCCCCTAACCCAGTTCCAGTTACTACTACTATTACTACTATTGAACATTTATATAGCACTACAAGGCATATGCAGCGCCGTACAGATACATATAAAAGATGATCCCTGCTCATCAGAGCTTACAATCTAGTTAAGACAGACAATACAACAGCTGAGGACAAGGACATATCTAGGGAAAGGTAAGGAGACACTAGAAGACTAGTGGATCAGGCTCCAAAAGCAGTCTCAAAGAGGTGAGCCTTTAGCCTGGATTTGAAAAGGGGTAGAGATGAAACCTGACATACAGACTCAGGTAGTTTGTTCCAGGCATAAGGAGCAGCAAGATGAAAGAATCGGAAACTAGAGTTGGCAGTGGAAGAAAAGGATATAGAGAGAAGCGACCCACCAGAAGAGTGGAGTTCAAGAGGAGGGGTATAGGGAGAGATGAGAGAGGAAAAGTAGTGAGGATTGGCAGAATGAACACATTTATAGGTCAGAAGAAGAAATTTGAACTCAATATGTAGCTGGAAGGGGAGCCAATGAAGTGACTTGAGAAGAGGAGTTATATGAGCATATCGGGGCTGGCAGAAGATTAGACATGCAGCTGAGTTTTGAATAGATTGAAGGAGAGCAAGACCTCCTGCTCGCTCGATCCTATTCCTTCCTCTTGGCTCCTCACTCCCTCCCTGGGTGTCCTCCCCTACATTCTCATCATGTTTAATTCTAGTCTCTCCACAGGGATCTTTCCTAGCTCCTGGAAGCACGCGTTGGTTCGTCCCATCTTGAAGAATCCCTCCCTTGACCTTTCCCTTCCCTCCAACTATCATCCTGTTTCTAATCTTCCTTTCCTGCCTAAGCTTTTGGAGAAGTTTGTTTTTGCACAACTTTCCCATCACCTTGATTCTATTAACTTTCTTCACCCCCGTCAATCAAGTTTCCGCTCTGGGCATAGCGTTGACACCGTTCTTCTGGCCTTCACTAATGCACTGCATGTAGCTCACGATCGAGGTGACATTTCGGTGGCGGTTGCTTTGGATCTTTCAGAGGCTTTTGACTTAGTTGATCACTCTCTTCTTCTTCACCGGCTTCGGGAAGCCGGTCTGTGTAGCACTGTCCACCACTGGTTTCACTCTTTTCTCTCCTCTCGTTCTTGTAAGGTCCTCCCTTCCTCATCCGTTCTCCCCTCTTCTGATCCACAGCACCTTCTTTGTGGGGTTCCACAGGGTTCTGTTCTTGCCCCCCTTCTTTTCAATCTCTTCCTGGCTCCCCTGGCTCTTCTCATACAGCAGTCAGGTATTTCAGCTTTCTTCTATGCCGACGATATTCTCCTACTTCATCACACCTCTCCTTCCTGTCCTGATCTCACTCCTTTGAATTCTTGTCTCTCATCTGTTGCAAGCTGGCTCACTACTAACTGTCTTCACCTCAATCTTACTAAGACTCTTGCTATTTGGTTTACTCATGGTGATCCCCCCCCTCTCTAGCCCCTTCTTTCTCCGATTCCCCAGTCCCACTGGTTTCTACATTTCGGTACCTAGGTGTTCACTTTGACTCAGATCTTTCCTTTCGTTCTCATATCTCCCATATTACTAAAACTTCTTTCTTTTTTCTTCGTCAAATTCGCTCAATTCGCCCTTTTCTCTCTTCCTCTGCTCTGTCTACACTGGTGTTATCCTTAGTTATTTCACAGGTGGATTTCTCCAATGCACTGTTTCTCGGTCTCCCCAAAAACCAGGTAGCTAGGCTCCAAAGAATTCAGAATACTGCTGCATGTCTCATCACACACTCCACTCTTTGGGATCATGTCACTCCTTTGCTCTTCAATCTTCATTGGTTGCCAGTTTCGTTTCGTTTTCAGTTTAAGTTATTGACCCTGTTACACAAAGTCTACCACACCAGTACTCCATCTTATTTGACTGATCTTCTTTCCTTCCACTCCCCTTGGTATACGCCTCGCTCTTTCCATCTTAACCATCTTGCTCTTCCCTCCCCTTCCCGTGCCCACCTACAGCTCACCCGTCTCTCTGCATTTTACTTTGCCGGTCCTGTTCATTGGAATTCTCTCCCATCCTCTCTCCGCTTGGAATCACAATATATCACCTTCAAACTAAACCTCAAAACCCATCTCTTCTCCCTAGCATTTAACGTTCCTTCCCCTTTTGTATGAGTTTACCCTTAGTGTACTTCTCTGCCTTTTGTATCCTGTCCTGTACCTCCTGTACTTTTGTCTTCTGTCCTTTACAAATTTGTAACTTTTCTTTTCCTTTTTCTGGCTTTGGCCAAAATTTTATGTATTATGTATTTTATGTATTTTATGTATTTTATTATTGTACACCGCCTTGATTGTTACAGAAAGGCAGTTTTTATCAAATGATTAAACCTTAAACCTTATTCATGGGCAGACCAGCAAGGCAGAGGTTGCAATAGTCAAGACGGGAGGTGACTAAAGAGCGGATAAGTGTTTTAGTAGTGTGTTCAGAAAGGAAGGGGCAAATTTTGCTGATGTTATAGAGAAAGAAATGAAACCATTCAGCTATCAGTTGAATGTGTGTGGGGAAGGAGAGGGAGGAGTCAAAGATGACCCCAAGGTTGCGGGCCAAGGAAACAGGAGAAGAAGAGTCATATTCACAGAGATTGAGAAAGGAGGAAGGGGGAAGTGGGTTTAGGGGGAAAAATAAGAAGCTCAGTTTTGGCTATGTTTAATTTCAAATGACGATGAGACATCAAGGAAGCAATATCAGAAATGCAGGCAAAGATTTGGGCCTGGATTGCCAGACAGATATCAGGTGTAGAGAGATAGATCTAAGAGAAAAGGAGTAGGCCTAAGACAGATCCTTGGAGTACACCAACTGAGAGTGGGATAGCAGTAGAGGAGGATCCACCAGAGAAAATAGTGAATAGTAGTGGGAGAGATAAGAAGAGAAGCAGGATAGCACAGAGCCCTTAAAACCAAGTGAGGACAAGGTTTCAAGGAGAAGGTGGTGATCAACAGTGTCAAAACCAGCAGAAAGGTCAAGAAGAAAGAGGATTGAGTAAAAGCCCTTGGATTTTTCCAGGAACAGGTTTTTGGAGACTTTGGCAAGAGCCGTTTTAGTAGAATGTAAAGGACGAAAGCCAGATTGCAGTGGATCCAGAAGAGCTTGAGAGGAGAGAAAGTCAAGGCAATGGTTGTGAACTGCATGTTCAAGAAGTTTAGAAATGAAGGGGAGGATGGAGATGGGTCAAAAATTAGAAGGACAGGTAGGGTCTAATGAAGGTTTCTTGAGGAGAGGTGTGACAACAGCATGCTTGAAGGCTGTTAGGACAGTTGCAGAGGAGAGCGATAGATTGATGATATGAGAGATGGAAGGGATGACAGTGGAGGAGATAGAATTAAGGAGATGGGTGGTGATAGGATCAGAGGAGCAGACAGAAGAGGAGAGAAGATGAGAGGTTTCCTCATCGGAAATATTAGAGAAGGAAGAGAGGGTAGCAGAGGTTGAGGGGAAGAGTTGGGAGTGAAGAGGGGATGGATCAGAACTTGTGGGGAACTGGAGTGTAATCTTCTGAACTTTGTTATGGAAGTAGTCGGCCAAGGTTTGGGCAGAAAGGGAAGAAGGCGTCAAAGGCAAAGGCACCTTGAGAAGAGAGTTGAGAATTGAAAAGAGGCAGTGAGGGTCAGAGGCAAGAGAGTTAGTCAGATGGACATAGTACTTTTGATTGGCAAGTGCTAAGGCTGACTAGAAAAAGGCAAGCGTGAATTTGAAGTGAAGAAAGTCAGCAAAGGTGCAGGATTTGAGCCAAATGTGCTCAGCTGAGAGGGGGTATAAGAACGAAGATAATGGGTAGTCGAAGACAGCCAGGGCTGAAGTATAGTACACCTAAAGGATGTGGTATGGGTGGAGCAAGAGCATCTAGAGCAGAGGAGTGTGTAGAGTTATAGGAAACTGCAACCTCATCAACAGACATAGATGAGATAGCAGAGGAAAGAGGAGGTGAGAAAATAGTAGAGAGATCAACTGGGTCAATAGCATGAAGATTTCTAAAAAGGTTGGAGGAAACTGGGCGAGATTGAGGTGAGGAGTGATGAAGGGTGAAGTTTAGCAGGTGATGGTCAATTGAGGGAAGAACTGAGGTACAGAAATTAGAAAGTAAATAATTAGAGAAGAAAACAAGTCAAGACAGTGACCATGCTGGTGAGTGGGCACAGTAGAGCAAAGTTGGAGGATGAATGAAGAAGTAAGAGAAAGGAGCTTTAAAGCATAAGGGTCAAAGGGGTTATCAATATGAATGTTAAATCACCAAAAGGAAAGATGAATCCAGAAAGAAAGAAAGCCACGAGTTAAAGTCAGTGAGAAAGAGAGGTGGACATGTCTGGAGGTTGATAAATAGTAGCTATCCGGAAGGGTAATGGATTAAAAAGGCAGATGGACTGTACTTTAAAGGAGAGAAAGGAGTGGGACTGAGGCAGAAAGAGGTGTTGAAATTGGCAGGAAGGAGAGGGATAAACTTAATGCCACCACTACGGCCAGTGGGATGAGGCATACGGGAGAATTGATAACCATCATGACAGAGGGCAGCAAAAGCCTTGGAAGTGAATAGATACCAGCTTAATTTCTACAGCATCCACACTTTCCATACTGGGGCAGAAACTGCAGCTGCAGAAGAAGTTCTTCCAGTCACAGAGATCATAGAACTGGGGCACTGGCATTCACATGCATATGTCTTGTATAGCTGTCCCCAGGCAGAGCCCAAAATGTAACCCTTAAACTACTGCCTGTCTAGTGGGCTAGCTACAGACAATAATTGGTGGACCCCATCACATGAATGGTTCTTAATTATATCCTTGTAGACCTCAGAATGAAGCGAATGGTTTGGATCACTAGACATTCTTTCATATGCTCAGTAGCAGAGGGCATCCACATGATCAGCGGGCCACATTTAGGATTGGCAACGCACAGCATATACCTTGTCTGGCTTGGAAGAACCCGGCATGAACTTTGCCTAACACACTCTTTGCATTATGGGATCTCATACTGTGACAAGCAGAAAAGGAGGAAACTCTGGAACAAAGAGCTAAAGAAGGTCAACAGCCAAATTAGCCAACTGATAGTCAATGCTAGAGGCTGGCAAATCCATCATTAATTGATGCATTCCCCGATACCTGGGAGCTTCAGGAATGATTTAATTCACCTTTCAGACATTGGATTTGACCTCTCTCTAAATGACATCCAGGAGACCCTCACAGCAACTCTCGCAATCAGTGCATAGATGCAGCTAGCCAGCAGACTGGGCATCAGTTTTGGGGGCAGGGATCCTTTATTAGAGAACCCATAATAGGCTGAGTTTCTCTGTTTTTATGGTGCTACATATGCCAAATACCAGGCATGTGCAAATCTCAACTGAGGGGCAGGCCATACTAGCTGACAGCAAGGTGGGCCACCCTTGTGGGTCCCATTAAGATCCCAGCCAGTTGTTTCACATTATACTTAATTGTCTAAGCTATTGAATGAGTCACTTTATTGGGATGGAGCCAATGGATGGTTCTGCCTTCCAACATTAATTATTCTTTCCAATCAATGGAAGATGGAAAGAGTTAGATATGAGGTCTACCTGTGTGTCTATCCATCAGTTTGTCTTGAGGCAAATTAACTCTCTGAAAATTTAATGTAACAGAATGAAACTTGGCTTGTGGAAAAACTGATAAAAAGACACATCATGTTCAAAAATGGGCCAGATCAGACTGGGGGTTCTAGAGAAAAGAGCCCCCCAAAAAACTAGCCAATGTATTTCTAAGGGAAACATAATACCAGCTTCTGTAGCAAAGAAACTAACATACACTGAAACATAGTGGTTAGCGAATTGTCATTTCAAACTCCCTTTCAGTGCTCGCTACTCTCCCAACTGTCAAACTGACCTCACCACCAAAAAAATGCCCCCACACACAATTGCCCCACCACCCCATATACTGCCCCACCTCTCAAAAATACTTTGCAATTGCCCTACCAACCCATCAAATACCACCACCACAAAATAATTCTTGCCTTTGCAACTGTCTCATCATTCTGAAAACTGCTCCACCCCCTGCAACTGCTTTGCCCATCGCAAACTGCCCCACCTCAATAAACAACCTCCCACAACTGCCCCACCCCAAAAATCTACCCTCTCACAACTGCCCTTCCACAAACTGCCCCATCCTTAAACAATAGTCCCACAACTGCACTACCACCCTGCCAACTGTCCCCTAAAACCATCCCTTGCAACTGCCCCACTCCCAAAAACTATAATGCTGCAATTGCTCCGAAAACCTGCACACTGCCTCACCCCTAAAAAGAAGACTAATTCACAACTGCCCTAAATATGATAGAAGTCTGTAAAATAATGAATGGAGTTGAATGAATAAATGTACTTCAATTGTTTACTCCTTCAAAAAGTATAAAGACTAGGGGATATGCAATGAAGATATAAAGTAGTACATTTAAGACATTCTTCATAAATGCCCCACTATTCATTTATTTGTTTTTTTTATACCGCTTCATCATTTTGTTTTATATTATTTCATATTTTGCAATCAAATACAAGTACCAGAAGAAATTTAAACAGTCTAAGAAAGAAAACTATACAAAAGTAACAAAGTAAAACATACTCAATGCCATTACCTAGCCCACATCACGGAGAAAACAACTTAAAAGGATACCTGAGAAAATACATTTAAAGGCTACATCCACCTATCAAGATAGTCTTAAACATCAAGTTAAAAGAGAAACACCTCAGACTTGGAGGGACAACAGGAGCGTATCTAGTTGCGATGGTTCGACAAAAACATAATCTATTTCCTGTAAAGTAATTAAACATTTACAAGGAACCAGAGAAAAAAGGTTCCCCCCGCAGCCAAAACCCGAGGTTTGAGCTGAAGGAAGGACCTCCTCCGAGATTGAGTAAGGCGGGAGACGTCGGGGAAAATAGACATCTTATGGCCATGAAAAGAAACTTTTTTTTCAAAAAAAAGGCTTTCATAATTTTTGCTTTGTCTGAAAAATTTACCAAGGTAATCACAAGAGTGGCTCGTAAGGAAATCAAAGCCTGAGAATTTTCAAGAAAATCAGTCAAATTTAAGTCACTTTGTTCTTCCGATAAAGCCACATTGTTATTCACAGAAGTCTCCCGACTTGGCAGATAAAAAGAATGCGAAATCAAAATAGCATCAGCGTCTGGCATCAATAGTATTTCTTTACAATACTGCTTAAATAAGAGGAAAGATGTCATAAAACGAGTCTTAGGAAAATTTAAGATGCGGATATTATTCGCACGAGACTTATTTTCTAATGATTCTAACTGTTTATTTATTTATTTACAGTCTCTTATATACCGCACTATTCAGCATCAGCGTGGTTTACATACAACAACTTACACATCTCAATAGCTGATTAGTGTTTACATAAAACAAGGTAATAGAACTTGGATAACAAGGGGTCAACTATGTACATCTATATGACAAAATGGGTATCGCCTCGCTGGACGTGGTAATGTTTGGCTGTGTGGTAGGGTTTACTGAACAGAGTCAGCTAAGTAGTGGAAGAGGATATTAGGGTGCTATCTGGGGGTAATGTTTGTACAAAATCAGAGTATCCTTTAAAGAGGAAGCACTCGCTGATTGAAAAACACCGGCTTGAGCTTCCAATTTATCAACTCGAAGAGACAAACTCCCAATGGTTGAGTCCAGAGTTTGCACCTTGTTCACAACCTGTTGGGAAAAAACAGCCGTTTGATCCATAAATGTAGTTAACAAAGAGTTGGTAACGGAAACTTGTTTCCAAATATCTAATAAAGTAACATTTGCAGGATCAACAACAGGGGAAGAAGAAGAAATATCCTCCAATTTGAGAGCCAGAACAGGAGTTAAAGAAGAAACTTTACAAGAAACAATAGCAGAGCTAACAGAGACATCGCCTTCTTCCTCCCCGGAGACAGAAGTCTCGGAGGAGAACATGTCCAAATCCGACACTTGAGTCAAACCAGGATTAGGAGGAGGAGTCCTTTCAATGGAACTCAGGGAAGCCCCTGAGGCTGGCGAGGAAGAAATCGGAACTGCTGAAATGGTTTTATATTTTGAAATCACATGCTGATCCATTGGACCGATAACAACTTTAGAAACAGAGGTATTATCAGGAAGTTGTTTCATAGACTTACTTTTCCTCTTACAATGTCCTCTGGGCATTCCCTTGGCAGCTAGAGCCTAAGAGCTCCAGAGTAGCACCGAAGGGGCACCAAAGGGGTGTTCCCCCTTTGGTCATGCCCCCTTCGGGCACGCAACCGCGGCCGCGAAGGCAGCCGGCATTTAAATAAAGCAGGAGCCTCGATGTAGCAATTGGGAGGAGTTTCACCTGCAATCACTCGATGGTATAGAGCAGACTGCCAAGCCCAGGTATCCCCTCCGCTGCTTCTTACCTCCCTCAATGCAGCCGGCATTTAAATAAAGCAGGAGCCTCGATGTAGCAATTGGGAGGAGTTTCACCTGCAATCACTCAATGGTATAGAGCAGACTGCCAAGCCCAGGTATCCCCGCCGCTGCTTCTCACCTCCCTCAATGCAGCCGGCGTCTAAATAAAGCAGGAGCCTCGATGTAGCAATTGGGAGGAGTTTCACCTGCAATCACTCGATGATAAAGAGCAGACTGCCAAGTCCAGGTATCCCCGCCGCTGCTTCTCACCTCCCTCAGTGCAGCCAGCATTTAAATAAAGCAGGAGCCTCGATGTAGCAATTGGGAGGAGTTTCACCTGCAATCACTCAATGGTATAGAGCAGACTGCCAAGCCCAGGTATCCCCACCGCTGCTTCTCCCGCTTCATCATTTCAGTCAATGCAGTTTACATTGCAACTTAAACTTGATAATGTACATTAAACAGGGACACTGATAACTTGGATTTTTCTGAGGCAATGGAGAGTTAAGTGATTTGCCGAAGGCCACAAAGAGTGCCAGTGGGAATTGATCCCTGGTCTCTTGGTGCCCAAGCCAGTGCTCTAACCATTAGGCTTCAATAGTCTACCCTCAGTTACCCCTCCAGAGATACAACATGTGCATTTCACACACACACAACATGCACAGAGATACAGTCACACTACACACAAACATCACACACACACATACAGAGTGATTACAAATAATTCCTTAGCTGTGATGTACTGAATTTTAAATTATTCACATATGTATTTCATTTTCTTTGTTGTTATTTCTACTGTGAAAGCTACTGACTAAATTGTGCTAATCTCTTATTGGTTGCTATGTACTCTGCCAGCTAATATCTGTTGCAATGGACAGGGCTAGATTAGGGAACTGACAAGCTAAGAGCATATCTAGAATCCAAAGTTTAGGGGGTGCTGTCAGATGTGATCGGCATTCGGGAGGTTAGGATTGACAACTTTTGACTTTCTTCATGATTCTACTGATTTTTACATTAATGTCAGGAAGCTAAAAGGACACACACACACACACACAGAAGAGGAGTTGGAATGTTTGTCCTAAACTGTGTTCGGTCTTCAGTCAGGCAGTTTTTTGTTGATAGAGTGGCACCGATAGCTGCTGTTATTATATTGATCCATCTCATTGCTGGCCTTCCTCTTTTGCATTGACCTTCTACCTTGCCAAGCATGATGTCTTTTCCTAGTGATCTCTCTCTTCGCATGATGTGTCCAAAGTATGAAAGTCGGAGTCTTCTCAAAGGTAATACAGATACAAAGAGAAGTGCCTATGCATGCACACACAAACACACACACAGGGGTTGGAAAGAATTTTATGAGCAATGCTCTGAATGCTTTCTCCGCTTGTTTTATTTTATTTTATTTTTAGATTATCAATATTGCAGTAAATAGAAAAAGTATATGGTAACTCAAAAATATGGAGAAAATCTATTCAAGCAAAATCATCAACCTAGCTCACATTATGCAGAGAAAAAAACTCAATTATAATTATAAATAAGACAAAAGGAGTCATAAACATTCTTAAACCCCTACAAAACTTAAGCCTTGTTAAAGGTAATAATGTAAAAGAAAATTGCTCAGTTTTATCTTTCAGGAAAATCTCTAATTGAATAGGATTGAAAACATATATCTTGTGCTTGATCGAGCACGTATAGGGATATCTAATAACCGAGGCAGGCGGACCCGGCGCTCCGGGCCTCCACCTCCGCCCACCCCCCCCCCCCAATTCCTCAACAACCCCGCCCATACTCCTCCCCCACAAAAGACATAACACCATAATTTCATGGAAACATAACTGGTCGCAGCTTTTATTAGCCATAACAATTTAACACCAACAATAAACTTTGCAACCCCCAATTAGCGGCACCCGGCTGCACCAGCCCTACCTCAGCAAAGCGCCTGCCACCGCTAATGCAATAACTCGCCACCCGGCAAGTTACCATACCCCTCCCCCCGACTTCGCCATGCTAAGCAAAAGTCGTCCGAGGGTTTGACCTGGTCAGGGGCACCCCGCCGCCGCCCAAGTGTAGCCTGCTGCTCCGGACCCCGGAAACCTCCGGGATCCCGCACCCCCCCCTCCAGCTGCAACACCCCAAACACCCCCCGCCTAAAATTATGGAGGGAGGGAGGGACGCCGGCACCCGAACGCAGCCTCCGCTGACTGGCCACGCGGAGGCTGCTCCACACCAAATCCCCCCCTCGCTCCCCAACCCCGAGGCGATGATTGGCTCCCGTGCGGCCATGACCCACGGGAGCCAATCAATGTAAACCAACGCGCGAGCGAGCCCCACGCCAGGGCCGTGCGCGCGCCCCCCGGACAGGCCGCGCACAGGGTCCCCGTGCCGGGCCACGCGCCCGGTTAATGTCGGCCGCCGGGACCCTGCCCGCGGCCTCGGGATAACCGAGGCAGGCGGACCCGGCGCTCCGGGCCTCCACCTCCGCCCACCCCCCCCCAATTCCTCAACAACCCCGCCCATACCCCTCCCCCACAAAAGACATAACACCATAATTTCATGGAAACATAACTGGTCGCAGCTTTTATTAGCCATAACAATTTAACACCAACAATAAACTTTGCAACCCCCCAATTAGCGGCACCCGGCTGCACCAGCCCTACCTCAGCAAAGCGCCTGCCACCGCTAATGCAATAACTCGCCACCCGGCAAGTTACCATACCCCTCCCCCCGACTTCGCCATGCTAAGCAAAAGTCGTCCGAGGGTTTGACCGGGTCAGGGGCACCCCGCCCCCGCCCAAGTGTAGCCTGCTGCTCCGGACCCCGGAAACCTCCGGGATCCCGCCACCGGCACATAACACTGTTCATGTGCCGCCCCCCCCCCCGGCCCCAAGCTGCGACCAGCGTGAATCATTGCCCGACATATATTCCAAGGCCTCCTGCCAGGCAGTAAGGAGCAGGTCCATGCCAACTGGCGACAAATGAACCCCATCCGCCTGATAGAGTCCCGCACACTCCACCACCATTCAGACGTGTAGGATTGGATACCCACCCCTCTCACAGACCCAACGACCAATCTGGCGATTGACCTTGGGCAAACCCCTGGACCACAACGCCGGTCCCGGCAGGCTGGCCTTGGAATGATGTCGGACCACAGTACAATAACACCGGGAAACATCCGCAACACCAGTCCCAGCTCGTATTGCACCGCTCAGATCAGCTGCAGGCAGGACCAGGACACCAGGTCGATGCCACCCAGATGCACCAACAGGGCGGCCGGCCACTGCGATGTCCTCCTGTGGCCCGAAGCAAAGGCAGCAACTGCGGCCACCGCAAGCCGCACACGCCCAGCAATTGCACAGCCACCGACGACGGGTCCAATCCCAAATTGGCGCCGATAGGGCGGTCCACCGCACGCCGACCAGCCCAATTGACGAAGAAGTGGCCAGCCACCCAACATACACCAGGTCCGACAGCCCCATCTGAAAAAGAAATAGACAGGTAAAGCCCCAATCCACAACATCCCGGCGCCTACAGCCGCACGTATCCCTTAAAAACCGAAGAACGCCACCTCCCAATGCCTGGAATGACATGCCCCGGTAATCCCGCTGCTGCCGCACTAGTAGCCGCCCCAATCCAGAAGGAGTGCGGAGCAAAACGCCGCAGGTCCTCCCCCACCGCCGACAGCACCAACTGCAACACCGCAGAAACCTGAAAAACGGGTTAGAACCCGAGAATCCTCGTGCACGAAAAACAGACTGCGCCCATCGGATGCACCGCCAAATATTCCCGCAGCCCGCACCGGGCAAGTCCGCAGCTCCGCGCCCTCGCCCAGACACACCCACAAACCATACCCAGGCGGATCTGTTTTATACATAGCCAAAGGATCCGCACCCCCCCCCCTCTACCACCCGGACGTGACGCGCCAGCAGCCCCCCAACACCCCCCCCCCGGCCAGAGCACGCAACCAGCTCTCCTATACGAAATGCCCCAAAAAGGCTAGGCAAAAACCACCTGGAAGAGGGGAGCCTCGTACTCGGACGAAGCCACCAACCTCAAGGCCCCTGCAAACCCGCAACAGGAGCCCAGGCGCGATCGGCAACCGCGAATCGCGCGGCGTCGGCTGCACCCGCACCCAACACTGCAGAAGATGACGTGTTAGCACCCCCTCCCGGCCGGGGAACCCCAACCCACCGCGCTCGCAAAAGTTAACCCCGTCCAATGTGCGCACTGCCGACCGCGAAAACCCGGCGCCCTTGGCCGCCACAATATAGCGAACCATCAAGCCCTCTGGGACCCCCCCTGCCCGCCACCCACAAAATGACAAAAGGTGACCACCCGGTCGCGCCCCCGCCGGTACGAAGATCATGTCCCTGCAGACACTGAGCTCCTCAGCAGGTCCATCATCTCTCGAGGCCAATGCCCCACAAGCTCTCCGGGACCACAGATCCGTCCTCGTCCGCTTCGGGGGCCAGCGCCCGGAACCGCTCCCACTGAAAACGAGAAAGAGCATCAGCAATCTCATCCGTGCACCCCAAACAAGGCACCGTCACGCACCTTGGAGGGTATTGGGTAACCACACCTACAACCGCCGCATTATCCCACCACCAAAGCACCCTCCGGTTCCGAAGGCGCTCTGGCCAGAGCGCCAAACTACCCTAATTGGAAAGAGCTCCAAAAAGGTGATATTCCTGGTCAGGCCCGCCGCGCACCAAGACTCCGGCCACCGATCCGCGCACCAGGCCCCTCCGAAATACACACCCAAGCGCGCCCCCCTCCCGCCGCATCAGTGTACAACTGCAAGTCATACTTGGATACCTCGGGCTCCAGCAAGACAAAAGTCCCATTGAAGTCCCTCAAAAACGATCCCACACCCATAAACCAGCCCGCACCGCCGCCGTCACCCGAATACAGTGATGAGGTTTTCTCACCCTGACCGTCGCACAAGCCAACCTCCGGGAAAACACCCGGCCCATAGGAATCGTCCGGCATGCAAAATTTTAGAACCCCCCCAGGGACTGCAACTCCCGCAAGGAAACCGTATGGGCCGCCAACACATTGGCCACCGAAATCCGCAAGCGAGCGACCTTGTCTTGAGGCAAACGCGCCACCATGTCCACCGAATCCAATTCAACACCCAAACGGTCAACCGCATAGTCGGACCCTCGGTCATCCCATCCGCCAAGGGGACTCCAAACTCCTGCGCCAGCCGCACAAACGCCGATAACATCCCCTGACATTCCCCGGAGTTCGCAGCCCCCCCACACAAAATTGTCCAGGTAATGCACCACGAAAGACATGCCCGATGCGCGAACCCGCACCCACCCCAGGAAGGTACTAACATTCCAAAGTAAGCGCAAGAGATCGGACAGCCCATCGGCATGCACTCGTCAAAAAAGGAAAAATAAAATAAATTAAATTAACAAACTACCCCCCTTGCAAGCAGAACCCCAATACGGGGAAGGAAGACAGGTAGACGGGTAGCAAACGAAGGCCGATTAAATGTACACCTGTACCAGCAAAGCCGACCGACCGGCCCCGCGCACAAGCAAAGCTGCCTTATCAAAAAACGCGTAGCGGTCGACATCGTAGTGCCACCGGTTAATGTCCTGCGTGCCCCACAACAGCGAACGACTCTCCTCCATCCGGTCCCGGAACTTTTATCGTAGTTCTGCCAAGACCAGCCGACGTCCGTCTGAGACGCTTCCAGGATGAAATCGGCGTACGCGATCAACATGCCATACTGCGCCGTATCGTGCCGGCCACACACACTGGCCAACCGCAAAAGGAACGCGTCCAGTGAACCACATTACGCGCCACCTTCCTGACCCGACCGGCCTTCTCCTCGCCTTTCACTTCTTCCAACACTCGCCAGAGCGCTTCCTCCCTTCTAACAAAACGGAAGAGAACAATGTAGCGCCCCCTCCAAATTTTTACGCCGCAGCTCCCGCGGCACCCCCACCCACAATTCCAGCAAGGAAACCACCGCAGAGGCCCCCCCACTCGCACTGAGGCCCCCCCCACAATCCGGAATTTGCCGAACCACCCCCTCTCCCAACCCCCCCGGACGAACCACTTGAGGAGGACGAAGACGAGGACGAGTCCGAGCTGCGACGCCGCTGACACGACCGCCGGTGCGTCATATGCGAAGCCCCCCCCACCCTCCCCCTGTGCGACTCACACCCTTCCCCCATCAACTCACCCGGGGCAGCAGCCAGCTCACCCGCCACCGCACGGTCCTTGCCATCAGCGCGCGCGACATCCTTTGCGCACCCTGGGGCCGACTCCGCTGCCACTCCCTGCTGTTCCTCCTCCCCAGGCGAAGGACTCATCCAGCTCTCTCCCCAGCCGCGCCCACCGGCCACGAGGGCTGCGCCAAAACTGCTCCTGCGGAGACAAAAAGGGGAAAACAGGGTGGGGGGGAACCGACACCGGCCAGGCCGAAGCCCAAGGGCCTCCCCAACCCGCCCTAGAGGTACCCTGCCCCCCAGACATCCACTGCTTCCAAGGGGAAGAACCCCCCGGCAAGCCAAAGCCACCGGGACCCGTGAACCACCCTGCAGCCCCGCTAGCCACCCATGTTGCCCCCTCGAGCCGTAACCCTCCGCCCTGGCCCGGTGCCCCGAGACCACCCCCCGCCCCCCCACATACCCCCCACCACATCCCCCGCCGTGCCCTGCAGCCCCTCCCCTACCCCTTGGGATCCACCGTAAGGGTGCGAACCCCTACCGCCTTTGCGGCCCCACACCGCACCCCCCCGGCCCCCGTTGTCCCCTGTTCCCTCGAAGCTGTGCGCGTGCGCGCGCACACACACACCTCGCTGAGCGAGCACACACACCCCAGAACAGAGCACACAAAAAATCACGGCTCTGATTCTGATAGAAAACACAGACGTCCTAAAATTTAAAAGGTATGATTGTCATTACGAAAAATTTCCCGCTGCATATAGTAATCGTCTATTTACATTTAATTAAATTAAAATCAATGTGGTGTACATACTGCATTCTGACGTGCAGTCACACCCCAAAGTATACGACTCCGAGCGTCGCCATGTGGCGCACAAAACTCTCAACCCCCCCTCAAAAGCTGCCCACAGCCGAAATTCTATGCGCCCACAGCCCGCAGAAAATTAGAGGGAACATTGCCAGAACGTCGCCGGCAAAATGCCCCCCCCCCAAGAATCAGGTTCTGAAAATGCACTTGTGAAAGATATAACTCCCAATAATGAAGCAATAGCTACAACATATCACATTTTCTCTCCAATAAATTTTTTTTTAAAATCTCATATACAACATCATGTTTAAGGACATTCATCTCCCGTGCTATACACACAAAGAGAAATTACCAACATAGTTAAAACATTCTTACTGCAATTAACAAGACCTGCAAAATTATCCAAACATGTTCCTTATCTGTTCTTAAAGAGAAAACCTCTCATTAACTTACAAGTATAATTAAAATTACCATTAAACCCCCAAAAAAAAAAAAAAATCTAACATGTGCAATAATCAAATGCAGCCATCAACATCACATACTAGAATGTATCCAGCTAGAGAATTAGAAGAAATTATCCCTATCTGTTATCTAAAATCTTTGTGTTCTACTTTGAAGTGGCAACGTGTATTGATAACCGCCAACTCACGCTACCAGCAGTCCACCCGGTTGTCGGCTCCGGACCTAGCTCGCGTGGTCCCACCACCGCCAAAACCGGCAGGCTGCTCTCCGACGCCACGCCGGCACCCGAACGCAGCCTCCGCCGACTGGCCACGCGGAGGCTGCTCCACACCAAATCCCCCCCTCGCTCCCCAACCCCGAGGCGATGATTGGCTCCCGTGCGGCCGCGACCCACGGGAGCCAATCAATTTAAACCAACGCGCGAGCGAGCCCCACGCCAGGGCCGCACGCGCGCCCCCCGGACAGGCCGCGCACAGGGTCCCCACGCCGGGCCGCGCGCCCGGTTAATGTCGGCCGCCGGGACCCTCCCGCGGTCTCGGGAGGATGAAAGAAGCTTCAAGGAATTAAACCTTAGTCCTCAATTGAAGAAATTGTCTTCTATGGGCTTGAGTTACTCTGGACACATGGAAAAGTGTTAAGATTTTGCTAACAAAAGGGGACATCCTTTTTCTGAAAAAAATAATGTTATTACCTTTAATTTATCATTTCGAAGGGGGTATTATAATGTTGTCTAATTTCACGAGCAGACCAGTTCTCACCAAGAAATGATCTGTCCACGTGAAAAAGATAATGGCTAGAAGACTATCCCTTATTGCCATTATGTCAAGACAGTGGCCTGCTTGGTGTGTAGGGATGGTTATAAGAACTTGGTAACCTAAGTCTTCAAATACAGTGAGAAAATTTTCCTCAATAGTAGTTTGGGGGTTCTCCATCTAAATATTTAATTCCCCAAAATGAGCAAGGGGCCTGAGCTCAGACTAAAATCCATGATTAGCTCGCTAAGTTCATCAAGAGTGCTCTTAGTGACAGGGGGATCCTGGTAATTAGTAAGACATGAACTCTATTAGGTCCCTCCAGGCAGAGAGCTAAGCACTCCAATGTAGCTGAGGATTGACTGAATAGTCCCCTGTCTTCCCATGTTCACCACCACTTCTCTTCTGCTAACAGTGCCAAGAATAATGTGCATGGGTGGAAGGGCAGATAAGCTGAGTCTCCATCTTTCAGCCAGGTTTCACACATGGTTGAGCCGTCAAGTTAGTCAACATGGCAAAAGAAAACTCTTTGGAGTCAATAGAATCACAAGACAAAAATTCAGGAAGGTTTTGCACAGAGCTCCAGACCAAACTTTGTGCCAATCAAGAAACATGAACGAAGATCATCAACAATATAAAAGTAGACTAACCTATTTCGTTACTACTATAAAATTATATATTTTCAGCCATATAAACGCAATTGTACATGTCTCAAACTATGTAAAAAAAAATACAAAATGTATAAATGTATATACATTTATCCCACAATGAAAATGTAAATAATATTGATTCTTATCATATGTAACCAAGTTTGCTGTGCAAAGTAAACCACTACTGATCGCTGGAAGTAGCAGTATACAAATGAAAACGAAAAAAATAAAATAAATAACTAGCTCCTTCTGCAAGATACCAATCTTCTAGCTTAATGGTTACTGGTTTGAGGCCAACAGTCTGTGACAACACGAGAGGGGTGGGGGGACAGAATTTATTTTCTAATGTCATGTTTGGATTAAAACAATGTGAACAACATAGGAAATATCATTGAAATTTGCACATCCTTAGTTGCATCTATATTAACATTTATGCCCCATTATTCTCCTATCTGTCCAAATATTCCTTGAGGGTTCTGGTAGAAAATCACTTTCCTTTCTGTTGGTGTCCCTTAAGGTCCAGCTTTGGAGCCATGCTTCTTTCTTTTTTAGCAGATCTTCGGTCATTCTTATCACTTATGCTTTGATGAAATGGCTTTGGTCAATATATACATGCATATAATAAAAAAACTGGGACATTGCCAGGAGATGATTATAAATACTATCTTTCAAGTAGCCCAAGGCGTCTAGTTAATCCACCACCGTATTCACTGCTGATTATATCAGCTGATATTCAGTCTTCAAAAAACACCGTCAACCGCAATGGTAACTCCTTAAAGATCTTCCTCTCCTGCCATCTTCCGCCAGTAATATTTCTTTAACTAGACACCGCGGGCTACTTGAAAGAACCTTTACGTTATGAATTTTGAGCTTTGCATAACGTTAACTCCAAGCTTCATTTTGAAGAGAAACTCCTGCGCAGCTAAGTGAAAATAATTTGATTAATTTCTATGATAGATTGATTTCTTACCAGTTGGTTGAACTGAGGGTTTTATATACCCCTTAGGGATTGTTTAGGGTTGCATCTCTATATAAAGAATAAAAAGGAACATTGAACCACAAGAAGATGTTTTTATCTTTATGGTGCTAGTTCCAACAAAAAATAGGTAATAGAAGGATAGTATTTATTGCCCTTGATAGTTGGAAGAATATATATGTAGGGAATAAAATAAGGTTAAATTATTAGGACATGATTATAGGCATCCTTATAAACAATTCAAATCAGTTTGAACAGAAGAACCACATTCCCATTGAACAAAAATTAGTTACAACTATGATCAATTGTCAGTACACACATGGCTTGAATCAGCCAATGAATGATTGTTCTAATGTTTAAAATGGCCACATTCACTCCCTGTTCCATTTTCACAATAGTGAAGACAAGAGAGTTGCCTGAGACCATCAGAAAAGCCATTATCATCAAACATCAAACTTCAAAGGAATACAAGGCCATCTCCAAAGACATTGGGATTCCTGTGTCTACAGTTCACAATGTTCTTAAGAAGTTTTTTGCCCATGGAATTGTCAAGAATCTCCCAGGACGTGGTGGGATGAGGAAAATGAATCCAAGCAGACTTCGAAGGTTAGGGCAAACTGTTGGAAGAATGCCATGTACAACATCCAAAGAGCTTAAGGCTGACCTAGAGCAATCTGGAGTGGTGTTTTCAACCCACACCATGTGCTGCATACTAAATAAAGAGGACTTCATAGGCAAAGGCAAAGGAGGACCCCACTGCTCAAAGACAGACATAAAAAGGCATACCTGATCTTTGCTTACACCCACCTTGAGAACCACAATCCTTCTGGGAAAATGTTCTGTGGACAAATGAAAACAAATTGGAACTCTTTGGCAATGCAGACCAGTGATACATTTACAGGTGAAGAAATGAAGCTTATAAGGAAAAAAACACCCTTCCTACAGTTAAATATGGTGGAGGTTCCATAAAGTTGTGGAACTGCCTCAGGAACTGTAGGCCTGTAATGTATTAAAGAAATCATGAAGTCAGAGGATTACCAAGGTATTTTGGAAAGAAATGTACTACCTAGTGTCAGAAACTAGGTCTGAGTGAAATGTCAGGGGTCCTCCATCAGGACAATGACCCAAAACATACATCCAGAAGTACAAAAGAATGGTTAAAAATGAACAAATGGACTGTTTTAAACTGGTCAGCAATGAGCCCGATCTTAATCCAATCAAGAACCTTTGGAAAGAGCTGAAATCTGCCATTGGTAAAAGGAATCCTGGAAGCATTCATGAGCTGGAACTAATCACAGTTGAAGAGTGGGAGAAACTACCAGCAGACAGATGTACGAAACATATAGATGGCTACAAGAAACATTTGGAGGCTGTCATCACTGTCAAGGGTTGTGCAACCAAATATCAGTGAAGGGTGCCATTAATCCTGTCCAGGTCATATTTTGTTTTTTTTCTCAAAAATTACTATGTCTAAGTTGCACAGACATCTTTTTTTGTTGTATACCTTTGAACATATTATTAAAATATTATGACAAAATACAGTTGAAATAGTTCCAATTATTTCTGAAGAGAGTGTACACAATATATCTAAAATGTAAGGGTGCCAATAATGTTGACCATAACTTACAAAATTCATTCTTTCCTCACCTCTGATGCTGAATAAAGCTGTTTTCAGGCTCTTTACTTCACCTTGATTATGGCAGCAGTCTTCTTGCTGGTCTCCTTGACTCATGTGCCTTTTCTACTTCAGAACTCTGCTGTATGCATTTTCAACCAGCTGCATCACTCCCCAGCTACTGGTTAAATCTGCACTCAGTTCAAACTTCAGGTTATTTCAGTACAAGTGGAAAGAGCATGCAAAGCATGGCTCATGGAATTCTTTCCAACTTCCCAGCATGTTTGTATGTGTGGGCATTTAACTCCTCGTCATTTCTCTCTTCTTTTTCTTCACTACACACAGTTTTGCATGCCTGGCTAAATAAAACATGTTCCCATGGTTCCTGTTGCTCACATCCTATGTGATGTCCAGGACCCCACCTCACTCATTCTTTTCCATCCTTAAGTGAAAACCTACCTTGTCCAGTTGATGCATCCAATCATCTAAATCAGTTTAGCACTACACAAATTCCCGTCTGTTTTCATATCAACTTCTTTGTTCTTTGTAAGGCATTATGGGAAAAATCTCATATAAATACTGCAAATATCAGACATCAGTATAGTGAGGTCCATTGTTGTTATGTCTAGTACTAAAGGGAGTTATGCTATCTGCTCTGTATCTGTTATTTCCTAGGTAAAGAACTTCCTTTACACAGAGTCAGTCACATTGCCACTTATTCTGTATATGGCACCTGTCATGTGATCTCCATTGCACACAGCAGGTCCAATGCTATCCATACTCTGCTTATAAGCACATTCTGCTGGAGAATTTGCCCTTCTCAGCATTCATGCCTTATTTAAAACTTAGTGAGCAGAGCACATTAACATTCAGAAGAGCCCAGAGAAAGGCAGCATGTCTAGGAGTGAGAGCACCTGCTGATGAAGCTAATATCTTCCTAAGAGCCTGGACATAAAACATATAGATTATTGTGTCAAGAATCCCAGCCTATGTTTCTGTCCCTTGATTTATGAGCCTTGCATGGGGAGATGTTGGACCAGTGCCTCGTTTCCCCTCGCTAATTATTGTCACAGTTTTTTAAGAGGCGTTATTCACGTTCTAAAGAACAGAAGGGAGAACGATTTTTGTGTAACGTTTTATGGTGTATTACTGTGTTTGATGACATTTATATAAAATATAATAGAGTCAGGCTTACATTTCCAGGCACAATTTGTTTGTTCTACGTGAGAAAAAACTGTTCTAGGGAAAAAACATATCATGATGCCAGCAATGACTTGGACCCAGCCTGATTTTCATCAGAGCTTTTCCCTCCATCCAATATTCTTACAAAAGTTGAGGGGAAAAATGTTGTGGCATGAATAAAACTTATTGAACTTCCTCCATATGGACTGGTTTTTATAATCTCCTTCTCTTCCTATGTGACTTCATAGCCTCCCGAGTCCCTGTGTAAATAACTGTGCTCTTGGAACGTCTATCTCATAGGGTCTAGTACAAGGATTCTCAATCTAGTCCTTAGGACACACCTAGCTAGTCAGTCTTTCAGGACAACTACAGTAAATATGCATGAGTGAGATTTCCATGCACTGGGAACAAAGACAGTACCAACAGTGGTGGAAACGCCCCAAGAAAATGAGAGAAGAGAACACAGCACCAACAATGGCAGGACTACCATAAGGCTCCATGAGATGGTCAATGCAATATCAACAGTGGTAGGCATCAATACCACAAGACACTGAGTGAGAGCAAAGCAGCAAGAAGTTTGCTATAAAGATCATCAATAATCTCATAGTCACCAATATAACCACATTTCATCATCATATTTAGAAGTCTCCTGTTCACTCTTGGGCATGACAAGAAGACACTGAATGGAGAGCAAGGCAGTCAGAAGAGCTGCAGCAACACAGCAAGGCGCTGAACCAGGAAAGTGGCAGGGCAGCAGGAACAGGTTGAGTAACAGCATGAACAGCCCAAGCATCATGATGGGAAAGGTAGAACAAGCAGTGGAATGAATGGTTTAAAGCACCGTGAAAGGGGAAAAGTAGCAATAAAAGTGGCATTAGCATTTCAGACACTATGTACTAGCAATAACATCAACACCACAAGGTACCAAGAGAGGATCAAAGAAGAATCAGCACTGCTAAGACTAAAAAAGAGCCAGAGAAATCAGATACTAAATTTCAGGAAAAAAAATAATACAGGAAAAATTAAGAGAGCAAGAAAATCAACAGAAGGAAATGCAAGAAGAATTGAAAAGGAGACTACAGGAATCAGCACAAGGTCAGGTGCTTACAGTAGAAAATCAGCAGAATTGGGAGAAGTGAGGGAGACTAATGAGGACAGGTTTGGGAGAGAAGAGTGATAGGAATGAACTGGGAAGATCTTCTAAGGAACTTAAAAGGGGTTCACAAGGCCAACATGTTTTGGCACCCCTGTACTAAAACCAGGGGCGGCCCAAGGGGGGTGCGGGGCCATGTGCGGAGACTCGGTGCGGGGCCTCATTGGCATAAGTGGCCTTATTTGCATAATGCTAACATACACTAACTTTTAGTAAACATGTCTCTTAATGAGTGTATGGATAAAGACAGACTAAAAGATTTCTACATTACTATAATCCAGTGCCAACCGCCAGGCACATTAGGAACTACTACAAACACTGCCCATTTAGAACCCATAGCAAACCCGCCATATCCTAACAGCACTACCAGGACTCACAAAGCACCATACCCTAACTATCAAAAGGCAACACTGCAAATATTAAACCAATACATTTCAGAGAACAACAATACATGACCTACTGGGGAAAGAGAACAAGTGGCAATGTCAAATAGGAATTACATAAATAGAATACCTCAGCTCAGTTACACATGCAGAACATAGACCATCACCAAACAAGGAATCACAATTTAGAAACAGGAAGGCAATAATTAAACTGGGAACCCCAAAAGCCAAACTTGGAATGTACAACAACACTGTAGAAATAAAACTATAAATTAATTTCCTCTTGTACCAAACAAAGCGCAGACGTTAATGATGCACATTTCCCAGAGCTTTCATATTCCAGTTAATAAATTCAAAATAAAGAGATATCTTTCTACCTTTTGTGCATTTTTTTTCAGTTGCAATTGCTCCAGCCACTTTCTTCTGGTTTCTTCATGTTTTCTGCTAACTCTTCATCATCTGCTGTCCATTTGTCCTTTCTTCTCTCTTCTAGTTTTTTTTTCCATTCTCTCTCTCTACATCTGCTTTAACATACTAATCTTTCTCCTTTTGCTCTTTCCTCATTCCTATTTCATCCACTCAAATTTTACCCCTCCATCCTCAATCCCCACTTACTCTTCCAATACCCGGCCAATTGTAGATTTTTTATCCCTCCCACACAAAATATTTTTCCCCTCTCCATTTTACTCTCCCAGCCCCATCCCATTCTAATCCTCCCCCAACATCAGCTCCCTTCTAGTTCCAGCCTCACCCAGCATCCGCTCCCTTCTAGTCCCTGCATCAGCCCATTTCCAGTCCTAGCCCCCCATCAGTCCATTTCCAGTCCTAGCAACCCCCCAACCCAATACCAGTCCTAGCCCCCCCATCAACCCACTTCCAGTCCTAACCCCATCAACCCATTTCCAGTCAGCCCCCCCATAGCCCATTGCAAGTCCTAAACCCCCCATCATCCCACAGCCCATTACCAGTCCTAACCCCATCAGCCCACCTCAAGTCCTAACCCCTCCCCATCAGCCCATTTCCTGTCCTAGCCCCCCCATAGCCCATTATCAGTCCTAACCCCCCCATAGCCCATTACCAGACAGCCCCATCAGCCAACAGCCCATTACCAGTCTTAACCCCCCATAGCCCATTACAAGTTCTAACCCCCCCAACAGCCCACAGCCCATTACCAGTCCTAACCCCATCAGTCCACCCCAAGTCCTAACCCCTCCCTATCAGCCCATTTCCTGTCCTAGCCCCCCCCATAGCCCATTATAAGTCCTAACCCCCCATAGCCCATTACCAGTCCTAACCCCCCATCAGCCCACAGCCCATTACCAGTCCTAACCCCATTAGCCCACCTCCAGTGTTAACCCCCCCATCAGCCCATTTCCAGTCCTAATCCCCATCACCCAATTTTTAGTTTAAGCCCCCCCATAGCCCATGACCACTCCGAACCCCCCAACACCCCACTTCCACTCCTAATCCCCGCAGCCCTAATACAGACTTAGCTCCCCCATAGCCCAACACCACTCCTAACCCCCCCCCAGCCCCCACATAGCCCATCACCACTCCTAACCCCCCCCAGCCCCCCATAGCCCATCACCACTCCTAACTCCCCCCAGCCCATCACCACTCCTAACCCCCCAGCCACCCACCACTCCTAACCCCCCCAGCCCCCCATAGCCCATCACCACTCCTAACCCCCCCAGCCCATCACCACTCCTAATCCCCAGCCCAGCCCAGCCTAGGGAAAATTTTTTTAAAAAAAAGCTGTCTTCTCCCGCTGCCGAGGCCGCTGCGGCAGAATCGAGTGTGCCGCGGGGCCCCCCCTGCCCAGCAGAGCCTGCCCTCCCCTGTATCCGCTCTCTCTTTGCAGCTTTAGTCACACGCGCCGGCTTTCAGAGCGCGAAGGGACTAGTTTCCCTTTCGCAGCTCTGTTAAGCCCGCGGGGGCTGATGGGAACTTCCCATCAGCCCCCGCGGGCTTAACAGAGCAGCGGGGGAGAAACTCTCCCCTCGCGCTCTGAAAGCCGATGCGTGTGACTGAAGCTGCGAATAGAGAGCGGATACAGGGGAGGGCAGGCTCTGCTGGGCAGGGGGGGCCCCGCGGCACACTCGATTCTGCCGCGGCGGCCCTGGCAGCGGGAGAAGACAGCTTTTTTTTTAAATTTTAACTTTAGGATCAGAATGTTTTTTGCGCGGGGCCCCCTGAAACGCGGGGCCCTGTGCAAAAAACATTCTCGCTCAATGGACGGGCCGGCCCTGACTAAAACTAACACTAACTCTCGATATTCCTTCCTTTGAAAAAGTAGAAACATAGAGAATGAGAACAGATGAAACCCATATGGCCTATCCAATCTTTCCAGCCATACCAGTTGCTAAGCTCTACAATCCCTTCCTCTACCTCAGAGATGATCTGTGCTTGACCATGCTTTCTTGAATTTGGATACTGTCTTTGTCATTTCCACTGGAGACTTTTCCATGCACGACCACCCTTTTCATAAAGAAATATTTCCTATCAGATTTCACCTTCATCCTATGAAGTATACATATTTAGATCTTTAAGGCTGTCTCCATATGCTTTATAATGAAGTCCACAGACCATTTCAGTTGGTGTCCTTTGGATCAACTCCATCCTGTTTATATTGTTTTGAAGATGCGGTCTCTAGAACTGCATACAGTACTCTAAATGAGGTCTCACCAGAGACTTATATAGAGGCACTATCACCTCATTTTTCCTGCTGG
The DNA here is from genome assembly GCA_033557465.1 of Ichthyophis bannanicus. Lineage (NCBI taxonomy): Eukaryota > Metazoa > Chordata > Amphibia > Gymnophiona > Ichthyophiidae > Ichthyophis > Ichthyophis bannanicus. Next base: position 144,772,803 of record CM066041.1, read on the forward strand.
ACATTCCTCACCCTATATACCTAAGCATTCTTCTGGCTTTTGCCATTGCCTTTTATACCTCTCTGGCTACCTTAAGATCATCAAAGACAATCACACTCAGGTCTCATTCTCCTACACTGTACTGCTCCCTTGTTTTTTTGCAACTTACATGTCTCTGCATTTTTTAGCATTAAATCTCTACTATGAAATTCAAAACCATTCTTCAAGCTTCACTAGATCTCTCCTCATTTTATTCACATCTTACTGGGTGTCCAACCTGTTGTAGATTATGGTATCATCATCAATGAAGCAAGCATTTTCCAACATCTCCTCCACAATATCACTAACAAAAACATTAAAAGGAATTCACGCCACTGGCAACTCCCCTATCCTCAGGGTGAACTCTATTTATCATCACCATTTGTTGCTTTCCACTTAACCAGTTTCTAAGCCAGTCAGTTGCAAACCTTCATTGCCTCATATCCTGTAACCCACTGGATTCCAGAAGCTCCACTAGCCTCTGTTTTTAGCACTATTTTCATTAATTTATTCACCATAGAAATCAGATCAACTGGCTTTAGTTCCTAGTCTCCTCCTTTCTTCCACTTTTGTGAAGAGAACCCATATCCAGCCCTTAGGGACCACTCCCAATTCTCAAGAATAGTTGAAAAGTCAGTGGAGCTGACAAAACTTCCCTAAGTTTATGATTTTTGTGGTTTTCTGGGTTATGTCACATTTTAGTAAGTGGAACTGACATTTCAACCATCATACTGTAGCTTTCTCAGGGTGAAGTGGGTATGCAGTGGATGTCAGCTCTTATATAAAGTGGTTCACAAACCAGATTGGTGGGATTAAGGCAAGAACTTTGAACTCTGGCGAGAAAGTCTGTTGGAAAAAAGGCGGTAAATTTGAAATTTGAACTTTGGGGGGAAAGTTCCTTGTACAAAAGGCAGGGAAAGTGCAAGTTAGAATTCTGGAGGCAGGGAATTTTGAACTTTAGCAGAAAGATTGGTTGCAACAATCTCAGATTCTGGAAGGTTGAAAAGATCATTGATCTTTGGCGCCAATCCTTGCAGCACTAAACCTTCTGTGAAAGAGGGGTTGCCATGCTTTGTTTATGTTGAGTCTTTTGTCCCCACTGAAATTTTCTGGTGTCTTTCTAACTCTACTGTCTCTTTGATACTCCTCGGCCACCAGTGTTCTTCTTTTTCCAGGATTCTTGCTTCATCAAATCTGATTGTGTGGCCAGTTTCCATCATACCGGGGGCTACAGCAGATTCTCTGTGTTGCAGAATTTATAATGTCTTTTATGCTCTTTTAGCCTCTCTTCTATGGTGCAACCAGTTTTGCATATATAGGATTAGCCACAGCTGCATGGAATTTCATAGACTCCACTCTTTTACCAATAAACTTTCCCTCCAAAATCTAATTCACAATTCCCGCCTTTTCCCCAATGAACTTTCCTACCAAAATTTATATTTCCTGCCTCTATCCCACAATCCAGTTTGAGAACCACTATATATAAGTATAGACATCCACTGCATAACCACTTCACACTGAAGAAAGTCACCGCATGATGGCTGAAATGCCTTTTCAACATACTAAGATGCACCATGACCGGAAAACTGCAAAGATGATGATACTAGCCACGGAAGCTTAAGAAAGAATTCTGTAAATTCCTTCAATATCCTTGGATGTATCCCATCCAGCCTTATTGCTACCTCCTCACAAATACAGTCTTCTGAAAATCATTCAAGGTCTACCTCACTTCCATTCCTATGTGTGTTTGTTTTCTGAGGGCCTACTCCTGACACTTCATCTGTGAATGCAGAACAGAAATAGTTGTTAAGGAATTCTGCTTTATCCTCATTGGTCTATATTCCTCCCCTTAACCTTTGAGTCTCACAGTGCCAATTTTGTAGTTCCTCCTATCACTAACATTACTAAAATATCTAAAAAAAACAGTATTGTTCGCCCTCCCCTGCTACATTTTATATTTTGCCTATTTTTTGTTCTTTTTCAGCCTTGCTTCTCTAGCTTTTCCAGATATTGCTACTTGTCTTCCTCTTTCTGCAATCTCTTGTAGTTTATGAAGACTAACCTCTTTTTCCTTACCTTTTCACTTACTTCTTTGGAAAATCATAGCAGCCTTCTTCTCTTGCTTTTATTTACTTTCCTAACAAAAACATTAAAATATCTTCTTTCACTTTTGCCCACTGCCTCTCTACTTCCACAAGATGGTCCCACCCTGCTAACGACTCCTTTAAGTATGTCCCTATGTTAACAAAAAGTTTTCTGAAGTCTACGACCCTCACTTTTGAATGAACCATCTTCATTTGTTTCCTAATACTGAACCAGACCATCCAGTGATCACTGGATGCCAGATGATAACCTACTACAACATCAGAAATACTATCATCATTCATAAGTGCCAGGTCCAGTATCACACCCTCCCACATGAGTTCCATTACCAGTTGCTGGAACAGTTCCTTCTCTACGGAATCCAGGATCTCCATACTCCTAAACAACACTGCAGCTCAGATGTCTCAATCAGCCAAGTAAATTGAAATGATTTACAGTAACAATAGCCGTTCTCCTTTCATAGCAATATTGTGAATATCAACAATTAAATATCTTCCGACTACAAGGGAGGTCTGTATATCACATCAGCATAAATTGGTGTTTCATTCTGCTCTTTCCAAATTAACCCATAGTGCCGCCTCCTTTCTTCATAAGCCCTGCAGTTCTGTTGCTTTAATATTATTCTTTACATATAATACCATTCATCCTCCCTTTTGATAGGGGAAAAATAAGACTTAAAGTGTGTGTACAGGAGGACTAGGAGGCCCGCAGGGGAAAATGGGAATCCTGTACATATCTATATATGGAAAGGAATGTGCTGTGCTAAGACAAATTGATTGTTCTGCAAGGAAACAACTAACATCTGTGAAGTTTCTGATAAGCTGTGGTAGGCCTCAGGGGATGAGTTGATGACGTATGTATATGTTTTTGTTCAGGTATAAAAGATAGACAGCCCCTCTAACCTGTGGAATAAACTTACATACTACTTATATGCGAGTGTGTGTGTGTTTGTTCCCCTGGAATTCCAGACAGAGAAGGTAAGGTGGTTCCCCGGCCCAGGGGATTAGCGGGCGTCCCGAGGGTAAGTGGTATATAGTGCTGGGAAAGGAGTAACCCACACTTACACCTTTCGTCTTATCCTGTCTTTTCTGAAGAGATTATAGCATGGTATGGATATATCCCAGTCATGTTTCTCCATTTTTATTTTCAGGAGAAGTCTGATTTGCCTATGGACAGCATCAACAAGGATGCTTTGGAAAATAATAGTGTCGGTAGAGTAAAACTACCCTTTCAATCTAGATGGGTCCCTCTTGGGGCACCTCATCCTGCTATATTAACCTATAAAGAGCTAGTCCTTAGGGCTGTTGAGGCATTAGGACATGCTCATTATAGACATAGGGGGTTATACTGAGATATGAATAGTGGGGGTGGACGTCCCAACGAGACGTCCATCCCCGCTATTCGTGCCAACAGCAGCCCCTGACTAACTTCCCTGCCGGTTGTGTGGGGAAGTTAGTTGGGGGCAGGGAAGAAGCGGCCTGGGGTGGAGAGTGGGTGGGCAGTGGGCGGTCTCCGGCCCCGGATGTATAGAGCTGATTCTAATGTCGGCCCTGTATGTTCAGGGCTGGCGAAATGGCCGGGGAAGTTATTCCACCTCCAAGGTGGAATAACATCCCTGGACATTGTTTTTTTTTAAAGTTGGGGTATCGAAAAGGCTAGGGAGGGGCAGGGTTTCTTCCCTGCAGCCCGACGCTGGCCTTAGGAGACCGGATCGGGGGTCGGGCTGCGGGGGAGAAACATTTTGCAAGAGGATGCCATGGCGCCGAGGCTCCATTTAAATGCCTGACTGAACTATCCGGGCAGTGCCTGTATGTGCAGGCCAGGACTGAATCACAGTCCCGGCCTGCACATACAGGCCTGATCGCGATTCTGATCTCATGGAGCTAGACATGCCCCGTGGGATCAGAATTGCGATTCCCTTTGTATGTCTGGCTCAGACTGGACGTTCAAAGGGGATAGCCGTGCGGGACAGAATCAGGTCCATAGTGCCCAGAGCTTATCCAGGGCAGAGAATGGGGCTTTAGCGCAATTACAATCTAATTTAGATATTGTAATTAAGAGGGCCGATAAGGGGGGGTGCCATCATTGTGATGTATACCAATGCCTATCGGTCTCAAGCTTTAAGCCAATTAAATGATTTGCTAACTTATAAAACATTGTCTAATGACCCTACTAGTATTCTACAAGACTATATTAAGTCTCTAACTCAATGGGGGCAAGCTCAATGTTTCATTACTAAGAAAGAATATAAGGTTTTGAATCCTGTGAAGCCGAGTGTACCTTCATTGTGCCTTTTGCCCAAGATTCATAAAACTTTGATAAACCCACCTGGTCAACCAATTGTGGTAGCAAGAGGTTTGTTTCTGGAACCTTTATCTACTTTGGTTGATTCTTACCTTTGTCCATTGTTCCATACTATTCCTTCCTATTTGAAAGATTCTAGGCGTTTTTTTGAATACTATTTTGAAAAGAAGCATGACATCAATGATTTGCTTTTTGTAATAATGGATGTCACTTCATTATACACGAGCATCCCTCAGTCGGAGGCCCTTCAGGTTACTGAGGAAGTGCTTATGAGTAGAGGTGACCTGTCCACTGAGCATGTGCAGTTTTTAGTCAGATTAGCATCCATAGCTATGACTGAAAACTATTTTGTTTTTTATAACATTTTTTACCAACAGGTGCAAGGTGTATCCATGGTTGCCCCCATGGCTCCTTCCTTAGCCAATTTCTATATGGCCAGTTTCGAGAAACAGTGGCTTGTGAGCTCTTCCTATCAAGAAAATGTGCTGTTGTGTAAATGTTATATAGAGAATGGGGGTCATTCTGAACCACGAATAATGTGGATGCACGTCCAGCCTGGACGTAAATCCCTCATATTTGTCCAAATTTGGCTGCCGGAAAAAGGCTCCCCATACATACATCTGAATTGTATGGGGAGCCTTAGATGGGGGTGGGGAGAGGGCAGAATGAGGGCAGAGTGAGGGCGGGTCATCTCCCCAGACTTAGAGGGCCTATTCTGAGGTCGGCCCTGTACATCCAGGGTTGGCCGGGAAAATCCCCCTGGACATCAGGGGACAGAGGTGCAGGGTCATGTCAGTGGGGCGAGGGGGTGGAGGAGCTTTCCGGCAGCCTGACCATGCCTTTGGAAGGCTGCATTGGGGGTCGGGCTGTGGGGAAAGAACATTGTGTGGCGGCTGGGGATGACGCCATGGCATCGCGGCTCCATTAAGGAGCCCAACTGAATTAGCTGGGTAAGTGGCTGGACATCCAGGGTGCTTGAATAGGGGCATGTTCCAGATGTCCAGCCACTGTGCTGCGATTCTGCTCCTGCGGGGATGTCTAGCCCCCACGGGAGCAGAATCGGCAGCGTCTCCCGGCTATCCGGATGCCTCTATGTCTGGACGGCCCAGAGATATTCAAAGCAGAATGTTCCTCAATTTGTTCATCTTTTGAAAGGGTAGTATTTTTCATTTGCAAGAGTTTGGGCAATGGTTGGATACAGTTGATCCCAACAATAAATTTACTATGACTTATGACAACAATGAGATTTCATATCTTGATATTAAGATAAACAAGATTGCTGATTCTTTAAGTGCTAGTGTGTATAAGAAAGTAACTGATAGGAACACTTTATTGCATTATAATAGTGCACATCCCCTGGATCTTAAAAACAGCCTACTATTTTCACAATTTCTGCGCTACCATCATAATTGTAGTTCTAACGATAAGTTTATGATGTGGTCCCACTCCTTGGATGATACTTTTAGGGAGCGTGATTACCCCAGGCACATTGTTCATAAGACGAGACTACGAGCCTTGTATAATGATAGGGATCTCTTGTTAAGTGAATCCAGTGTGAATGATATGGAAGCACACTCTTTCGTTCATTTGATTATCCAATTCTCCCCGTTTGGGAGTAAAATATGTAATATTGTGCATAGATATGCTGAGATTCTCATGGTGGTGCCACATTTACAGCCACAGACCAGAGTGGTATTCTCTAGGAATAGGAACATCTGTGAAGTTTTGGGTCCATCATTGTTTCCTTCTGAGAAATATATGAATAATAATGATGCTGGTCATTTTTTTATGTGGACAATGTCAGATTTGTCTTTGTCACTGACTGAGTTTTGTCATAATGGGCAGCTGTATAAGTTGCAGTGGCACACTACATGTAGGTCCACACATGTGGTCTACATTATTAAATGCCCATGTAAGTTGTTATATTTTTGTTAGACTACTAGAGAACTGAAAATATGGACTACCTCAAGCAACCTTACATCCCTTACAACTCGCCATGAACAGTGCTGCGCGAATCCTCTTCGGAGCACCAAGGAGAGAGCACATCACACCCCTCCTGAAGCAGCTACACTGGCTCCCCATTCCAGCTAGGATTAGATTCAAGACCTTAGTGATGACATTCAAGGCCATCAAGGGGCTCTCCTCTTCTTCACTATGTGACCTCATTCAACCACCTACTACCACCAGGCTAAGAAGAACCTCAGCAGTCAACATGCTAGCAATACCGAGAGACATGACAAAATGCTCCAAAACAACCTCAAACAGAGCCTTTAGTCTAAGCGCCCCAAGCCTCTGGAACTCCCTACCACCAAACATCAGAGCCATCCCCAACCTGAGCCAGTTCAGGAAGGCCTTAAAACACCTCCTCTTTATTGAATACCTCACAGACTCCACTGAACCCCAACCTCCATGAATGATCAAAGCACAATATCCCCATCTCACATGTACATAGTTATCTATTCAAATTTCCGCACATGTAGATAGTTTCCCCTGTTATCCAAGTTGATTGCTCCTGTTATTTGTAATGACCAGACTCTTGTTTATTGTCGGATACTGTTTGTTTTATGTAAACCGCGCTGATCGCAAATAGTGCGGTATAGAAGAAATGTAAATAAAATAAATAAAATAAAATAAATAAATAAATTCTTGAACATAGTAGTTGCTTAAATTGTAAAATTATGGAGGCTCCTATTGTCCAACATTATGTGTCTGCGGGACATACCTTTGATGAGCTTTCAGTTTTTGCTATTGATCACGTTCTTCCCAGGTGCAGAAGGGGGGGAGAGGTGCAGAGTCTTATACGTAAAGAGCAAAGCTGAATTTTTATTTTGAAAACAGTTACCTCCAGGGGGTTGAATATGGGCATTGATTGGCATCTATATTGAAGTGGGGAATCTTCTTTCCATACCTCTTCTAATTGCTTATGCCTGATCTGGTCTAGTTACACTAGAGGCTTCTGTCGTGTCAATACTTTTGGTTTCTGTAAAGTCTTTTTGGTTTTTATGGGTTTGTTTTTTGTAAGCTTAAAGTGTGTACTCTGTATTTAGAATATGTGGGGTTTTCTTTTTGATTATTATTATTTTTTCTTTTTTGTTTGTGTATATATAGAGATTTTTAGAATATTTATTGGTGGCATAGTTGTTTGTGAATGTACCTTCTGATGATGTTCTTTTGTTATTGTATCGCAATGAGGTTATTCTTTTTTGCTGGGAAGGTGTTCTGGCAGGTTTAAATATAGCTGGCTGATTGTGAAGATGCATTTTTTGAGGACGCTATATAGTTGGTGCTTTTATTTGGCTTTTGTATAGCTCTGCAGGTTGAATCAATACCATTGGCTCATTTGGGCTGTGTTTTGATTGGCTGTTTGGCTATGATCTGATTGGCTGCTCGTTGGTTTAAATTACTGAGCTGTATTGGCGCCATCTTATGGTCTGTGTGGTGAATTGCAGAAGTAGCGTTTCCCTGGATTAAGATGGCAACAAAGTGACTCTAATCTAGTGGATCATAGCACGATGTCAGTGTTTCAAAGTAAGTTATTTTAACCTCTGTGATTGTTGATGTACTTTAGGTTTTCTTTGGTTTGACTTGTCAGTGGTGGTTTTGTTAGTGAACTAACTAATCTTGGTGATTGTTGTTTCATTTGTAGACTACCTCCTGATGCAGTTTACATTGTGAAATGCTGCCAGTGTCGGGGTATTTGTCTGATGCTATGAAGTTGTACTGAGTCTATGAAGTTATATATGTTTTTGAAAATAAGTGTACTTTGTATATTTTAAGTTGAAGGTGTAGGCACTTGATGTTTCACATGGTTCAGTTTATGGTGGTTCTTTCAAGACCCACATTGATGCCTATCACTTTCTATTGATGCCTATCACCTTCATTTATTATTTTTGGAATTTTGATTAGTAGTCATTTTCTGATATCATTGTTTGATGGTGCATTTTTCTGTTATCTGTTTTTGAGGGGTTTTTATGTCTGCTGACAATATGTACCACCTCCGGTCTGGCAGCCTCTCTGTTGCCATTGAGGAGAGAGGTCACGTGACAGAAGAGCATCACCTTGGAGTGACAAGAAGTGATCCTATAGCTAGGACCTGCCCTCCAGGTGATGTAAAATCTCTTGCACTGAGAAGGTTCCTCCAGGGCCATGTGCCCATAAGGGAGGGGTTAGAATGGCCATTATATTGTTGATTAGATCATTAGGTATGTAGGTAGCTGGGTGACTGATGGACATGAGCATCACCTGGTAATATGCCTGCATGGTGCAAAGGTAGCGGACCTCATGTGTCACCTAGACAAGGTTTTAGATAGTGCTGGGGAGGAGTCTACTGTCTTGGTACATGTTGGTACCAATGACATAGGAACCTCCAGGGTAGCATTCTCTGAAATGCTTTCCGTTCCACACCCAGGACCCAAAAGACAGGCAGAGCTCTGGAGTCTCAATGCATAGATGAGACAATGGTGCAAGGAAGAAGGTTTTGGATTTGTTAGGGACTGGGCAACATTCTGGGGAAAGGAGGGGTTTTTTGAAGGGATGGGTTCCACCTTAACTTTGATGGAAACTGGCTGCTGGCATTAACCTTTAAAAACAAGATAGAGCAGCTTTTAAACTAGATACTAGGGGAAAGCTGGCAGTCACCCAACAGTGCATGGTTCGGAAGGATGTAAACTTGAAGAATACTAGCAAAAGAGGGAAGTTAGAATATCCCGACAGAGACGTTCCAATAAAGATAAAAGTAATCCAGAAACCCTTAAGTACAGAGATGATAGATTCAAAATTATCCCTGTCAACTGATAACCAAATTAATACAAATAAAATACAACCTCTAAAGTGCTTGTATGCAAATGATAGGAGTCTAAAAAATAAGATGGGAGAGTTAGAATTTATAGCACTGAATGAGAGGTTAGATATGATTGGTATCTCAGAGACCTGGTGGAAGGAGGACAACCAATGGGACACTGTGATACTTGGGTACAAACTATATCGCAACGATAAGGTAGATCAAATTGGTGGAGGGGTTGCACTCTATTTTAGAGAGGGCATTGAGTCACACAGCATTAAAGTTTTTCAGAAAAGAAAATGCACTGTAGAATCTATATGGATAGAAATTCCATATAACAAGTGGAAGGAGATGGCAGTTGGGTGTACTACTGACCGCCTAGCCAGAATGAACAAATGGATTATGAAATGCTAAGAAGAAATCAGGGAAGCTAACAAAAGTTACAACACAGTAATAATAATGTTTGATTCCAATTACCCTGGTATTGACTGGGTCAGTGTCATGGCAGGACATGCTAGGAAGATAAAGTTTCTAGATGAAATAAATGACTGCTTCTTGGAGCAGTTGGTTCATGAACTAACAAGAGGGGAAGCTATTTTGGACCTAGTCCTTTGAGGACCTAGTCCTTTGAGGACTTAGTCCTTTGAGGATCTGATGCAAGAGATAAGGGTGTTGGGGCCACTTGGCAATAGAGATCATAGCATGATAGCATTTGTTTTAATAAATGTAAGAAAGATGGCAAGGAAATCCATAGTACTATCTTTTAACTTTCAAAAGGAAGACTATGATAAAATGAGGAAAATATTTAAGAAAAAACTAAAAGGAGCAGCTGCAAAGGTTAAAGATTTACATCAGGCATGGGTATTGTTTAAAAATATTATCTTGGAAGCCCAGACAAATGTATTCCACACTTTAAGAAAAGTGGAAAGAAGGCCAAAAAACTGCCAGCAGGGATTAAAGGTGAGGTCAGAGAAGGTGATGAAGTCAAAAAAGCATCTTTCGAGAAATGGAAAAAGGAGCCAAATGATGAAAACAGGAAACAACATAAACACTGGCAAGGTAGATGCAAGGCATTGATAAGACAGGCAAAGAGAGAATATAAAAAAAGGCTTACCATGGAAGCAAAATGCATAATAAAAACTTTTCCAAGTACATTCATAGCAAAAGGTCTATGAGAGAGTCAGTTAGACCATTGTGTGATAGAGGGGTAAAAGGTGCACTAAGAGAAGACAAGGCCATAATGGAGAGATTGAATGAATTCTTTGCTTTGGTCTTTACTGAAGAAGATGTAGGGAAGTTACCTGTGCCTGAAATGGTATTTAAAAATGATGCATTAGAAGCACTGAAAGATATATTGATAAACCGGGAAGATGTATTACAACTATTTGATAGACTGACAAGTAGCAGATCACCTGGACTGAATGGTACACATCTGAAGGTGTTGAAAAAATGGAAATATGAGATTAGATACCTATTATTATTAATCTGTAGTACCTGAAGATTGGTGAATGGCCAATGTAATGCAAATTTTTAAAGAGGGTACAAGGGGTGATCTGGGACCAGACCAGTGAGCCTGAAGTCAGTACTGGGCAAAATGGTTGAAACCATTATGAAGAACAAAATTACTGAACATGTGTATAGTCATGGTTTAATGAGAGAAAGCTAACATGGATTTAGCCAAAGAAACTATTGACTACTTTTTGAAGGTATGAATAAACAGGTAGACAAAGGTACACCAGTTGATATAGCATATCTGGATTTTCAGAAAGCCTTTGACAAGGTCCCTCATGAGAGACTCTTGGCAAAATTAAGAAGTCATGGGATAGGAGGCAGTGTACTATCGTGGATCAGGAACTGGTTAAAAGATAGAAAGCAGAGGGTAGGACTGAATGGCCAAGTTTCTCAATGGAGGGATCTGTCCTGGGTTTGCTGCTTTTTAACATATTCATAAATGACCTGGAAAGAGAATAATGAGTGTGGTGATCAAATTTGCAGATAACACAAAATTATTTAAAGTTGTTAAAACAAAAGAGGATTGTGAAAAATTGCAAGACAACCTTGATAAACTTGAAGACTGGACATTTAGGTGGCAGATGAAATTTAATGTGGACAAGTGCAAAGTTACACACCTAGGAAAGAACAACACAAACTATGGTTACACGATGCATGGTTCCATATTAGGAACTGCCACCCAGTAAAAAGATTTAGGTTCATTGTGGATAGCGCATCGAAACCCTTCTTCCAGTGTGCAGCGGTGGCCAAGAAAGCAAATAGAATGCTAGGAATCATAAGGAAAGAAATGGAGAATAAAACCAGGGTTATTATAATGCCTTTGTATCATTCCGTGGTTCGACCGCACCTTGAATGTTGTGTGTAATTCTAGTCACCATTTCCTAAAAATGATATAGCAGAATTAGAAAAAGTACAGAGAAGAGCCACCAAAATGGTAAAGGGGATGGAAGGGTACTCTAATGAGGGAAGGCTTAAAAGGTTAGGGCTCTTCAACTTGGAAAAGAGATGGCTGAGGGAGATGTGATAGAGATCTATAAATTAATGAATGGAGTGGAACCGTTAAAAGTAGATCGCTTGTTTACACCATCGAAAAGTAGAAAGACTAGGAGACACGCAGTGAAGCTACAATGTAACCCATTTAAGACTATTAAGAAAAAGTATATTTTTACTCAATGTGCAATTCATTACTGGAGGATGTAGTAAAAGTTGTTAGTGTAGCTGGGTTTAAAAAAGGTTTGAACAAGTTTCTGGAGGAAAAGTCCATAAACCATTATTAAAGAGGACTTGGGAAGTCCACTACTTACCTCAGAACAAGCATTGTAGAACCTGTGTGTCTTTTTGGGAACCTGCCAGATACTTGTGACCTGGATTGGCTACTGTTGGAAACAGGATACTGGGCTTGATGGACCTTGGTCTGACCACTATGGCATTTCTTATGTTCTTATGGATTAGAAGTAAGGTTCACGACTGTCATGGTATGCACAAACTTACCCATTTGGAGAAACTGCCCTGAGAAATTTAATTCAGGGTTGAAAGGACCACATAGGATGGAAAAGGATGTTTAAAGTGATAGATTAGGAAATATTTCTTCACAGAAAGGAGATGGATGCTGAAAGAGGAGGTTGGAATTCAAAAAAGTAATGGGATAAACACTGTGGATCCCTAAGGGGCAAGAGGAATGTAACCAAGAATAGAGCACCTCCACTCAAAGCAGATGTGAAATGACTGTTTAAGGAATCATAGGGAATGCAACCTGTACTGCATGGCTAGTAGAACCCCCAATAAAGCACGCTATATGGCACATTTAGTATACCTGTGGATGAGCTCCCTAGATGTACCGTGGAGGGACTAGACTAGACTGGACTGGTTGCATAACGAATACCACACCATATGATGCAGCTGGAATGTTTGTGCCCTATGGATGCGCTCCCTTACTACATAAATGACAGCATGACTGGTTTCATGGCATGCTCAAGACTTAATCAACTGCAAAATTCTAGAGGATTGTTGAAAATCAAAGTAACCTATACTGCATGGTAGATACAATCCCCCCTCCCCCTACACATGCACACAAAAACCCCCAAAAAACAAAGTAATGGGGAAAGTAACCTGCATTGTGTCACTGGTTCTGACCAAACAACCAAATCTATTAGGCAGAGTGGATGGATCATGTCGGTCTTTATCTGCCATTATTTACTATGCTACTGTGATTAAGTACTCTATCCATCAATTTTCAGCAGTACACATTATTATTAAACATTATTTTCAATTATCTAAACACATTGGGCCCAATATTCAGCAGTGGCTGCCAGTGCTGCTGAAGTGGCTAGCCGCCGCCGCAGCTGAATATACAGTGCTGGGACAATATCCGGTCTTCGGCATTGAATATCTGGGTTGCTCGGATAGCGATGAAGCTGAGTAGCGGCGATATTCAGCTGCTGCCCGGTTAGCTTCTGTGGCAAACATTAGGCCAGTCTTTGCTGCGCCTGACTTCCACCACTTTGCGATCACTGGGCAGTGACTCAATATCACTTTTGCCCAGTTATTGCTGGGTGCCACACCAGCAATGCCCTGATGCCAACTGGTTAGCATTATGGCATGCAGTGGCAGCACCCACAGATATTCAGCAATATGGTTAGTGCGGCTAGATATCCCGGGCAAAGGGGATTAACACAATACCACCCTAGGAGGGCCCTCTGCTCTAAGCAGACGTAGAGGTTGGCTGTGCTTGAGTTTACCCAAGTTTGTTTGCACTGGTGGCGGGCTCGGGTATTTTCGGTGGCAGCTCCGGCTCTATGAAATACTTTGCTGGAGGTTTTGCAGAAGAAAACTAATTTGATGATGTTTAGGAAGGCATTAAAGCCCTTTCTTTAAGGGTTAGGAGGCAGCAATGGCAACTGGCAGTGATTGTGAGGTTGAGAGTGGGAGTGGGAGGGTATTTTTGGCCCTGGTGAGGCTGAGAGTAGGGAATTGGGGTGATCTGTGTTTTGTTCTTTTAATATTGTTGCAAATTGCCTTGAATGCTGTAGGATATGGCGGTCTATAAATGTTCAAAAATAAATAAATTAATTAAAGTTATTTAAGCAATGCGGCTGGTGTTTAAAAAAAAAAATCCTAGGCGCGATATTTGGATATTGACCTAATAATAGATGATGGCAGAGAAAAGACCAAAGTGGCCTTTTTGCCTGTCCAGCAGGGCCAGTGGAAGAGTATTAGGTGCCCTAGGCAAATCATGAGCCTTGCATTCCCCCCTCCCCTCACTGTGTTCTATATCCCCCTCCTAATCCTGAGGACAGTATCTGAATTCAAGAAAGCATGGGGCAAGAAAAGAGGCTCCTTGAGGGACAGGAAGCAATTTTAGAGTTTAGTAGTTGGTGTGGATGGGCTGCTGGGATCTGCTGCCATATTTCTCTGTTTTTATTAAAAAAGCCCAGAGCCGGCACTCCATTAGGCAAACTAGGAGGTTGTTTAGAGTGCCGGCCCTCCAGGGGCACACATTGCTGCCGCTATCGCCCCTCACTGTGGCGATGCCTTTAAAACGGCACCAAAGTGCCAGAGTTACCTTCAGCTCCGGCGCTGTGGTGCCATTCTTGCTTCCACCCCCCTCCGATTTCACTTCCTTTTGTATGGGGGCAGAACCAGCTTCCATCCGCAGACAAACAGGAAGTGTAATCAGAAGGGGGCGGAAGCAGTAACAGCCCTGCAGCGATGGAACTGAAGGTAACTCTGGTGCTTTGGTGCTGTTTTGAAAGCATCGCCACCAGTGCACGTACCAGTGAGGGGGGCAGAGGAGGCAATCGGAGTGGGGATTGAAGCAGGGGGCACAAGGGATGAGGTTCACCTAGGGCATTTCATACCTTTGCAGTGGCCCTGAGAAAGACACATTTTTATACGTTTTCTAAGCATAGCCTATAAAACTCCCCTCGTAACTCACCAGGAAGTTCCTGTCACAATGTGGAAGCGGCTGAATTTAAAGCTCCTGATCTAATTTTTGTATGCTGAAGAGCTGTACAATATCATGAGGCGTGAATCCTGATAATAGGTGACGACTCACCGAAGAAAAGATGCGGAGATCGGAATTGAGATGTCACAGTCGCATTTGCAATTCTGTCAGTATTTTAGACTAAATGTAGAGCTTTTCCTGGAATGCTGAATATGGAGCTAAAGGAGGGCACAGGGATGGGCCGATATGAGGGGCCATTATGTTGAAAAAGCAAAGGGGGAACATGGCCAACATATATGTTCCAAGCGCTGGATTTCACAGCTTCCACGTTTAAGTGTCAGCAGTTGCACATATATACTGCTCATTTCACAAACCTACACGTGTAAATGCCACCAGTTAACTTCAGATGGCGCTATCATCATCTAATTTCAATTTACAGGGGGAAAAATGGGTGATTAAAGAGGATAACCCCCTTGTAAAGGGCTGGCAAAAATGAGCATTTTTTAAAAACCTATACATGCCATGGAGCAGGTGTAAATCCCAACGAGGACATTTTTGGTATGCATTTATATTCCCTATACGAAATGGGGAATGCATGTGTGGATTTTTGACCCACCCTGGCCACACCCTAAGCATGCCCCATCCATGTGCAAGCTGAGCCCTTTCCTGGAGGAAAGGTCCATAAACCATTATTAAAGGGGACCCAGAATATTCACTGCTTGCCCCAATAAAGTACTGTGGAATCTGTGTCTTTTGGGGATACTGCTAGGTACTTGTGAACTAGATGGGCCACTGTTGGAAACAGGATGCTGGGCTTGATGGCATATCTTATGTTCTTATGTTCTTAAAATGCCCATTTACACCTAGATAGTATTTACACTTGAAAATATAGGTGGAAATCACGAATAAGGCTTCTAAAACAACCCAAACATCAGACTCATACCCGCAAACTCTGTACTACAAATAAGAGGTCAAACCGTCTTAGAACAATAAAACTCAAAACCATTAACC
Source organism: Ichthyophis bannanicus (assembly GCA_033557465.1). Classification (NCBI taxonomy): domain Eukaryota; kingdom Metazoa; phylum Chordata; class Amphibia; order Gymnophiona; family Ichthyophiidae; genus Ichthyophis; species Ichthyophis bannanicus. The sequence goes on from CM066041.1 coordinate 144,788,474, forward strand.
TAAATTGTATCATAGTTGAAATAGGTAATCAATCTAATTGGTTTAGTAAGTGGGTGGCTCCATCTCTTCCTGCTTTCCACTGTATTCACTGAGCAGTGGAATTTTGAATCAGTTGTAGATTTTTTTATAAATAAGCTGATAAGCCCACCTAGAGGGCATTACAATAATCAGGTTGGGTAACTGCCAGGGATGGAGCCCACCCTGTTCAACACTTTAAGCTACAATAAAGAGCGGAGCTATCTCATCACATGCAGTTTAATACAAGACTTTCTGGAAACCTCCGTAACACACATCTCTAAATTAAAGATACTGCCCCACATAAATCTCTAGCTTTAGTAGACTGCTGGCAAAGGGGGTCATTTTAGAAACCTTATTTGTAACTAGAAGTGTGGTAGACTATGGCCTAGCATGGCCTGCTACTATGAAAGGCCTATAAGTTAGGCCTGGATCCTAACTCCCATTATAGCTAGAAAAGAGCCAAAAATCTGTGAAAAATAAGAAAACTGTTTTAAAATGCTTAATAAGAAGTTTTCATGAATTCATAAGTCTTCTATTATTCTCTTGTGTGAGAAAGATCAGAAATGTTGCAGTATATGCATTCCAGAAGCCAAAGTTAACCTTGCAGTAGAAAAGTAACGAAATTCAGAACTATACCATTGTTCAAGCAATCCTAAAGGAGGGGGCTGGTTGCTAGGCTCCGGAGGGATTTCTAATTGGACAAATGAAGGGAATGTATAACCAATGAAAAGTTTGCATGTATCAAGTTGGGACCAATAGAAAATTCTCATGTATCAAACTGAAAAAGAGGTATAAATGGTTATGTCTCTGTATAAACGTTTGCTCAGTTCCTTTTGAAGCTTTGAGTGACTGGGCCTGTGCACAATAAACTGGCTTGGACCCTGTCAATTGACTCCTGGACTTATTCATTGATTGCACTTTGCCACAGCAGAAGCAATGAAAATAACCATCCAGATGTCCCAATCACATCCACATCCCAAGAGAACTCCCCAAACATACACGTGTGCAACACAGTCACGTCCAGGTTGCACAGGGGCATGGTGGAGTCATGTCCAGTGTGTTCTAGAAAAGATACATGTGTGCACCCTGTTTCGGAATGGGGCCTTGCGTGTAAATCCGGAGTCAGACATGTCCATGTCCATACATGCTCTTGGGCACCAATAGACATTTGAAAAGTGCTTGTTTCTGCCAGATAGCAGTGGTATAGTGAAGAGGAAAATGCCTCCTCACTCCCTCATTATATTTTGCCAACTCAAAGAAACCTTATAGGTACATAGCGAGGCCTTATTGCCTGCTGCTGCACTGTTACATGTCTTCACTTTGAAAATAGCAGGCTGGGACATGTATGTGGTAACATATACACATGTGTGTCCTGAATACAGGTGCTGCCACATCTATGTGGCCTGTACCACAAACATCTATCCCTTGCATCTTTATTTAATTTCTTAATATACTGCCCAGGCTGAAAGGCATTAGAGTGATTTCCAAACACTACAAACAGGTACTGGATATATTCCCTCTTCCCCAAAGGGCTCACAATCTACATGTGGCAATGGAGGGTTAAGTGGCTTGCCCATGGCCACAAGGAGTGCCTACAGGACAAGAGACCCCAGTCCCTCCAGCCTGAGATTGCTGTCCCTGAGCAGGAATCAAACCCCTGGCCCTCTAGCCTGAGGTAACTTATCCCAACCACTAGGCCACTCCTCCCTTCTTGTGCACATTTCTGAAACTGGATGGTTTACTGCACATATTTGGCCTGTTATTGACTTGTTATTTGCACTTTCCTGTCCTACTGTATATATTGGCGGATAAATTTATCTTTTAGAGTAGGAGATAGGATAATTTTAGGTGGCATTTAGGTGGCTGAAATCCTGTGGAAGGGGTCCACCTTCACTGTTGCCCCTCCCACAGGATTTCAGACGTTTGGACATTGACGTCCCAGATTTCACCTAAACGGCCTTTCAAAAATCTGGCTTCACATGTATCATCAATAGCCATTCGAGGCACCAGAGGTCTAATTTGCAAAATTTCTGTTTCTTCTACATGTAGTGGGTAATTTATAAAATTTATAACAGGCCACCTACCTTATGCAGCAAATAAGCACATATTTATGCCTGTTTTACAAAAACAATTTAGGTGCTTAACTGTCATCATCAATGTACTCCTGGGTACCCTCGTGCACAAGTTACATCTGCTCTGATGCCCGTACCACTTTTCCATTTTATTTGTAAACTTATGTGCATATTTTATAAGTGCAAGCCCTGCTCAAACTGCATCCCTGATAATACCTGCCTTTATTCCAGGTAAATGTATGTGTAGATAGACTATCTAAGCATACTTTTACATAAGTATTCTGTAGGCAATTTTATAAGCATCTGTTTCTGCATATAAAAAGGCCTATTTTACATAGAACACGGTAATGTCACAGCTTCAAAATGTATCTGGGCCATTTTGAAAGATTATACATAAACGTGCTGCAAATTAAGTTCAGAGGCTGCAATTTTTATATATTTTCATTTTGTAGGAGGAAATAAATAAGAGGGGATTCTCTTAAACCCTCATGTAAAGCCCTGGCTGAAATGAGCACTTTAAAAAAATATGTATGTAACTTTGAGATGGTGTAAAATCAAATGGGGAAATTTTTTCCTTTCTGAAACAGGGATACAAATGTAGATTTTTGGCCCACCTAAGTCACACCTAAATCACAGTCCCACCACACTACCTTGAAATCTCTACATGGTGTGGATCCCCAGGGGCGAATAGCTATTTGTACATCTAGCCAATCTATACATGCAAATGCCACTATTTACATGTGAGGATGCATCTGAAAAAAATAACAAAATGTTGTTTAACATGCAAAATTAGGCTTATCAAATTGCTCTCTTAATTATAATTTGCCTTTTGATAATAATGACGAAATTCAGCCAAGCAGATGTTGTTGTTGTTGTTGTTGCTGTTGTTAGATGCCCTTAAGTCGATGTCAACTCCTGGTGATCCTGTGGATAGTTAACGATGTTGTGACTATCCCCTGGGTTTTCTTAGCAAGGTATAACTATAAGTAGGTTGCTAGGCCTTTCATGCAGTTGGTATTCAGAGGTGGTCTCTCAGCCAAGTGGGGCATGTTTACTAAAATGCTCTAAGATTTGGCACCTTAGCACGTGTTAGGTACCTATAATTACTGTGAGAGGTTCAAAGAGCCTTTGCTAACTGTTGGGGGCATACCAGACATGTCCCCCTGCAGTTACCATGGTGAAAGCACTAATTTCATTAAAATTGTAATTGCAATTAACACCGATGCACCTAACTCCACCAGCAACATTGACAATTAGCACATGCTAATGACCCCTGTGGGTAAACATTACTGTACTTTAGTAAGCATGCCCCTACACTCATTAGCAAAACCAGAAGCAACCTTTCCCACCATAAAAAGGAGTTGAATGTCATTTGCTGTTGTGTTCGATATGCTTGACAGTTAGTGCGACGAGGGGTATCTGCCCATGCAGGGCCGGACCGTCCATTGAGCAAGAACGCGGAGCCCCCCCCGCCCTGCAGAGTCCTCCATGCGGCCTCAGCTTCGGCTGTCAGAGCCGCGCAAAGAGAGAGAGCTTCTCCACTCGCGACTCTGTTAATCCCGCCATGAGGCTGAGAAAGGAAAACTCTCCCTTCGTGCGGCTCTGAAAAGCCCGCGCTGAGGCCACATGGAAGACTCTGAAGGGCATGTGGGGCCCCGCGGGATGCTCGATTCTGCCGCTGCCATGGTGGCAGCGACAGCAGCAGCCGGTTTGTGTTTTTTCAACCTAGCTGGGCTGATTGGGGGGGGGGAAGGGGGTTAGGACAGGTAATGGGCTAGGGGGGGGGTTAGGACAGGTAATAGGCTATGGGGGGCTAAGACTGGAAATGGGCTATGGGGGGTTAGGACTGGAAATGGGCTATGGGGGCTAAGATTGGAAGTGGGCTGATGGGGGGTTACGACAGGTAATGGGCTGTGGGGGGGGGCAAAGACTAAAAGTGGGCTGATGGGGGGCTTATGACTGGTAATGGGCTATGGGGGGGCTTGGACTGGAAATGGGCTGATGGGGGGGTTAGGACTGGAAGTGGGCTGATGGGGGGTTAGGACTGGTAATGGGCTATGGGGGCGCTAAGCATGGAAGTGGGCTGATGGGGGGTTACGAAAGGTAATGGGCTGTGGGGGGGCTAAGACTACAAGTGGGCTGATGAGGGGCTTAGGACTGGTAATGGGCTATGGGGGGGCTAGGACTGGAAATGGGCTGATGGCGGGGTTAGGACTGGAAGTGGGCTGATGGGGGGGTTAGGATTGGTAATGGGCTATGGGAGGGCTAAGATTGGAAGTAGGCTGATGGGGGGGTTACGACAGGTAATGGGCTGTGGGGGGGGGGCTAAGACTACAAGTGGGCTGATGGGGGGCTTATGACTGGTAATGGGCTATGGGGGGGTTAGGACTGGAAGTGGGCTGATGGGGGGTTACGACCGGTAATGGGCTGTGGGGGGGTTAGGACTGCAAGTGGGCTGATGGGGGGTTATGACAGGTAATGGGCTGTGGGGGAGGCAAAGACTACAAGTGTGCCGATGGGGAGCTTATGACAGGTAATGGGCTATGGGGGGGTTAGGACTGGAAGTGGGCTGATGGGGGGGGTGGCTAGGACTGGTTATGGGCTATGGGGGCTAAGACTGGAAGTGTGCTGATGGGGGGTTAGGACAGGTCATGGGCAATGGGGGGGTTAGGACTGGAAGTGGGCTGAAGGGGGGGGAGCTAGGACTGGTTATGGGCTATGGGGGGGGGGCTAGGACTGGAAATGGGCTGATGGGGGAGTTAGGACTGGAATTGGGATGATGGGGGGGTTAGGACTGGTAATGGGCTATTGGGGGGCTAGGACTGGAAATGGGCTGATGGGGGGGTTAGGACTGGAAGTGGGCTGATGGGGGGGTTAGGACTGGTTATGGGCTATGGGGGGGCTAAGACTGGAAGTGGGCTTATGGGGGGTTAGGACTGGTGGGCTATGGGGGCTAAGACTGGAAGTGGGCTGATGGGGGTTACGACAGGTAATGGGCTGTGGGGGGGGCTAAGGCTACAAGTGGGCTGATGGGGGCTTATGACTGGTAATGGGCTATGGGGGGGTTAGGACTGGTAGTGGGCTGATGGGGGGGGTTAGGACTGGTAATGGGCTATGGGGGGCTAAGACTGGAAGTGGGCTGATGGGGGGTTACGACAGGTAATGGGCTGTGGGGGGCTAAGACTACAAGTGGGCTAATGGGGGGCTTAGGACTGGTAATGGGCTATGGGGGGGCTAGGACTGGAAATGGGCTGATGGGGGGTTAGGACTGGAAGTGGGCTCTGGGGGGTTACTAGGACTGGAAATGGGCTGAGTGGAATGGGGGCTTGAACTGCAATTAGCTGATGGGGACAGGGGCTTGGAATGGAAATGGGCTGAGTGAAAAGGGGGGCTTGAACTGCAAATAGCTGATGGGGATGGGGCTTGGAATGGAAATGGGCTGTGAGGGGAGGGAGCTAGGACTGGAAATGGGCTGAGTGGGGGGGACTAGGACAGGAAATGGGCTGATGGAGGGGCTAGGATAGGACTGGAAATGGGCTGTTGGGGGTGCTAAGGTTGGAAATGGACTGTGGTGGGGGCTTGAATTGGAATGGACTCATGGAGGGGCTAGAACTGGAAGTAGGCTCATGGGGGGCTTGGATTGGAAATGAGCTAAGTGGAGGGAAGCTAGGATTTGACATGGGCTGATGGTGGGGCTAGGAAAGGACTAGAAATGAGCTGATGGGGGGCTGGGATTGGAAATGAGCTGATGGAGGGACTCGGATAGGACTGGAAATGGATGGGGGAGCTAGGACTGGAAATGGGCTGATGGTGGGGCTAGGATAGGATTGGAAATGGGCTGATGGGGGGCTAGGACTGGAAATGGGCTGATGCGGGGACTAGAAGGGAGCAGATGCTGGGTGGGGCTGGAACTAGAAGGGAGCTGATGTTGGAGGAGGATTAGAATGGGATGGAGCTGGGAGAGTGAAATGGAGAGGGAAAATATTTTGAGTGGGAGGGAAAACAAATCTACAATTGGCCGGATATTGGGAGAGTAAGTGGGGATTGAGTATGGAGGGGTAAAATTTGAGTGGATGAAATAGGAATGAGGAAAGAGCAAAAGGAGAAAGATTAGTATGTTAAAGCAGATGTAGAGAGAGAATGGAAAAAAAACTAGAAGAGAGAAGAAAGGACAAATGGACAGCAGATGGAGAGTTAGCAGAAGACACGAAGAAACTAGAAGAAAGTGGCTGGAACAATTGTAACTGAAAAAAAATGCACAAAAGGTAAAAAATATCTCTTTATTTTGAATTTATTAACTGGAATGTGTCAGCTCTGGGAAATGTACATCATTAACGTCTGTGCTTTGTTTAGTACAAGAGGAAATTAATTTATAGTTTTATTTCTACAGTGTTGTACATTCCAAGTTTGGCTTTTGGGGTTCCCAGTTTAATTATTGTCTTCCTGTTTCTAAATTGTGATTCCTTGTTTGGTGATGGTCTATGTTCTGCATGTGTAACTGAGCTGAGGTATTCTGTTTATATAATTCCTATTTGACATTGCTACTTGTTCTCTTTCCCCAGTAGGTCATGTATTGTTATTCTCTGAAATGTATTGGTTTAATATTTGCAGTGTTTCCTTTTCATAGATAGGGTCTGGTGCTTTGTGAGTCCTGGTAGTGCTGTTAGGATACGGCGGGTTTGCTATGGGTTCTAAATGGGCAGTGTTTGTAGTAGTTCCTAATGTGCCTGGCGGTTGGCACTGGATTATAGTCATGTTGAAATCTTTTAGTCTTTCTTTATCCATATACTCATTAAGAGGCATGTTTACTAAAAGTTAGTGTGTGGTAACATTATGCAAATATTTATGCAAATGAGGCACCTTATGCAAATGAGGCCCCACACCGAGTCTCCGCACATGGCCCCGCACCCCCCTTGGGCCGCCCCTGTGCCCATGGCAACTGCAAGGAGTATGCTGGGCATTCCTCCAACAGTTATTGTGGGTCTACACCACCTCCCAAGCTAACTTTTAGGGCTTAAACATGTGGTAAATTACTGCATGCCGTAATATGAGCTAAAGGAAACATATAAATAACGTATATAATCCAACTTCAGAAAGAACACAGCCTGGGGCCTCTGAGAAAAGAAGATAATTAAATACAGCAGTCAATAAATAAATAAACTTGAACTGTAAACAGAAAAGGGAATTTGAATCAAAATATATAACCTCTTGGTAAAGATAATAAATACCTTCCTCCTTTTTCTGAATGGTCACGGAAAGCCTACATATTTTTTTACTGAGAAATAGAATTTATGCTTTTCAGAAGTCAAGTGGAAGACTCTATCCCCATTTAGTAGGAATACAAAGGACATTCCTGTAGTATTCCAGTCAAGTCAGGGCTACCTATGTTCACACTGGACTCTGCCAATTCTACTACCTGTCACTCCGCCCTTCCAGACCATAGTAGAAGGCCTTGCTAAGAGTCAGAACAGTAGTCTCTGGTACTTTTAGGACTTTCTGAAGGTATTTCCTAAAGGCAGGGATGTGTGCAGAAAAGCTTTTTGGTTCCTTTTCATGTTTTATTTAGATTATTTTGGGGCATTTTTTATAAGAAATTAATGTGTGCAAACTTTGATTTATGCTTGTAAAAATGTTTAATGCTTGTAAATCAACCGCAGACACATTCATAAGTTTTATGCATGTAAAGTTCATTCTTTATGAATGAAAATTTTCTGAACTAAAAGTGCAAGTCAAACACACACCCTCCCTAAAGATGAATAAGGAGTCAGTATTTACAAGTAAAGCATTCCAGCTTTCAATGCAACACTGCCTTATCCTGTGCCAGTCCAGTCTGAACTGTTGAAATGTGATTCACTTGCTGATCTGGTGAACTCTGAATCCTGTGCCTGACACTTGAGTCCTTTTTATTGGTAATAGTGGCCAAAGAGGAAAGAGTAGTTACTCACCTGTAACAGGTGTTCTCCAGGAGCAGCAGGAATCAGTCCTTACATATGGGTGACATCGACGTCGATGGAGCCCCCATGCGGAGCATTTCCCCAGCTTTCAAAGAAAGCCTTTGGGAATACACCCACGCATGCGCGGTCCCCTTCCCGCCCAAAGGTGCCATCTTGCTCAGTCAGATGACATAGCTAAAAGACAGCACAAAAAACAAAATGAACTATGTACAACTGCAACTCCCAGGGGAGGAGGGAGGGTTGTGAGGACTGATTCCTGCTGCTCCTGGAGAACACCTGTTACAGGTGAGTAACTACTCTTTCTCCAGGACCAAGCAGGAAGTCAGTCCTCACATATGGGTGACTCCCTAGCTCTGGGCTACCAGGAACCCAGGCTGAAAAATAGAGCTCCCTCTGTGAAGCCTCAACATCAGGGAAAGAATTTTACTGAGAAAAGATCCCACCGGTAGCACAACAAGAGGGCTGGAGGGCAGGAGTTGCCTAAATCTCAAAGAGATTCCGGAGTACTGCCTGACCAAAAGCACTGTGCCTACGGGACTCCCTCTCCAGGCAGTAATGGGCTGCAAAAGTCTGGCTTGAGGACCAAGTTACTGCCCTACAGATGTCTGCCAACGGTACAGAACGGAGATGAGCTACTAATGCAGCCATGGCCCGGACACGGTGGGCTGTAACTCAACCCTGCAAGGGAAGGTCTGCTGCCCTGTAAGCCCAGGTGATTCAGTCTGCCACCCATATGGACAAGGTATGCTTGGAGACAGGCAACCCCAAGTTGTTTGGGTCAAAGGAGACGAAGAGCTGAGTAGCTCTTCTATGATCCTTAGTACGCTTAATGTAGAAAGACAAGGCCCTTCTACAGTCCAGGGTATGCAGGACTTCCTCAGCCCGGCTGGCATGGAGCCTAGGGAAGAATGTTGGAAGAACCACCTCCTGATTGAGGTGAAAAGAGGAGACTACCTTTGGGAGGAACTTAGGGTGAGTCCTAATGACTACCCTGTTCCTATAGAAACGAGTGTATGGCCTGTCACAGACCAGGGATTGAAGTTCACTCACTCGTCTGGCCAAGGTCAGTGCCACTAGGAAAAGAGCCTTCCAAGAAAGGAAGCGGAGAGGACACGTAGCCATCGGCTCAAAGGGATGGCGAGTAAGCTGCTGCAAGACCACATTCAACTCCCACTCAGGGGCTGGTGGACAGAGAGGAGGCTTTAGCAAGGGCAAGCTTCTGAGGAACCTGGACACCAAGGGTGAACTGATAAATAGTGCCCTTCCACCTGTGAGTGGTGGGCTGCCAGAGCAGAAAGGTGTACCCGAACAGAATTGGACTTAAGACCCTGATTAGACAAGTGCAGCAGGTACTGAAGCACCACTGGCACAGGACAGGAGAAAGGGTTCTCCTGGCGTTTATCACACCACAAGGAGAACCGCTTCCACTTCAGGGCATAGGTCTTTCTGGTGGATTGCTTCCTAGAGGCCAAGACCACCTCTTCAACTTCCTGAGGCAGACCCCAGGGAGCCAGCACTACCCCAGCAGCCTCCAGGCCATCAAATTGAGAGTTTTGAGATTGGGGTGCAGAAGGGAACCCTGATCCTGAGAAAGAAGTTCGGGTTGCAACCCCAGAGGGAGTGGGGTGTCCACCCTCAGCTGTAACAGAAGCGGGAACCAGGGCTGTCTCGGCCATCTGGGGGCTACCAATATGACCGAGGCCCTGTCCCTTAGAATCTTGAACAAGGTTCGGGCCACCAGGGGTGTGGGATGAAACGCATACAGGAGGTCCTTGGACCATGATATCAGGAAGGCATCTGCTGCGAATCTCGTGGGATACGGTTGCCTGGAGCAGAACTGAGGCAGCTGCCGGTTCAGGGGACTGGCAAAGAGGTCTATGGATGGAAGTCCCCACTTCAGGAAAATGTTCTGAATCACCAAAGGCTGCAGTTGCCATTCGTGAGGCTGTAGAACCCTGCTCAATCTGTCTGTCAGGAAATTTTCCTGGCCAGGAAGATAGACTGCCCTGAGCAGCATATTGTGTCGAAGTGCAAGAGAGCATACGGCCTGTGCCTCCTGACACAGGAGCCTGGACCCTGTGCCCCCTTGTTTGTTCACATAGAACATCGCCACCTGGTTGTCTGTCTGCACCAAGACAGATTGGTGGGCCAGGGTGTGAGAGAAGGCCTTGAGGGCTAAGCGTATCACCCTGAGTTCCAGGAGATTGATTTGTTGTGTGGCCTCCCATGGAGACCACAGGCCCTGTGTGCACTTGTCCAGACAATGTGCACCCCAGCCCTGCAAGGAGGCATCAGTTGTGAGTACCACAGTGGAAACAGGTACCTGAAAAGGAATTCCCTGTAGAAGGTTGGGGGAGTGTAGCCACCACTGCAGGGAGTTCAGGAAGGGTTTGGACACCCTTACTTTGTCTCTTAGGCTTCCTGTAGCCTGCTTCCACTGAGTCCTGAGACACCACTGTGTAGGCCTCATATGCAGGCAGGCATTGGGGGTCACATGCACTGTTGAAGCCATGTGGCCCAGGAGCCTTAGGCAAAGTCTGGCAGAAACCAGTGGGTTGTCTAGAAACCGGCTGGCTAAGGCCATCAGCCTTCCCGCTCTGTTTACTGGTAAGTAAGCTTTTGCGTGCAGGGAATCTAACTGTGCCCCTATGAACTCCAGGTTCTGGGAGGGGAGCAAAGTGGACTTTGCGAAGTTTATGACAAAGCCTAGTTGTTGAAGGAGAGAGACAGTACGGAGGGTGGCTTGCCTGGCCTCCTGGAGAGTCTGACCCCTGATGAGCCAGTCGTCCAGATAGGGGAAGACAAAAATACCCTGGTTTCTCAAGTAGGCCGCCACCACCACCAGGCACTTTGTGAAGACCCGTGGGGCGGAGGTTAGGCCAAAGGGCAGTACTCGGTACTGAAAATGGTTTCCTCCTGCCACGAACCTTAGGTATTTTCTGTGGTCTGGATGAATGAGGATGTGAGTGTACGCATCCTTCAGATCTAAGGAGCATAGCCAATCTCCCTGCTGGAGGTAGGGCAGCAGTGTTCCAAGAGTAAGCATCTTGAACTTTTCCTTTTCCAAGAATTTGTTGAGATTTCTCAAGTCCAAAATGGGCCGGAGACCTCCAGTTCTCTTTGGCACAAGAAAGTACCTGGAGTAGAAGCCCTGCCCCAGTTGGTGGGGAGGTACAGGCTCCACCGCCCTGTCTTGAAGAAGACCTTGCAGTTCCTGGAGAAGGAGTTCCTGATGCAGAGTAGGCCTTGGAGGCTCCCCTGGAAAGTAGGAGGGGGTACTTGATTGAAATGGAGCAGATAGCCCTTCTGGACTATGCTCAGTACCCAAGCATCTCTTGTGATGGGCGGCCACTGGTGGGTAAACAGGGCAACCGACCTCCCGTGCTGAGATGGGCCAGCAGAGGTGGAGAGGCTATGCAGTGGGAGTCAAAAACCCCCTCCCTGCTGAGTAGGAGCAGGAGCTGGAGGCTTGGGGGCTTTTTGCCTATGGGGCCCATGTCCCTGCCCCTTGGCCTGCTGACCCTGCTGGGGAGCTGGGGAGGCCTGATAATGAGGGAAAGGTTTGTAGGCAGATGCCTTCCTTGGGTAAAAGGTCTTTTTCCCCGAGCTCTTCTTCTTATGAGAAGGGGCAGAAGTTTTTCTGGACAACCTTGTCCTTGTCGGTCTCGAGCTCAGCGGCCTTTTCGGCCATGGGCTTGCTGAACAGGTTTTCACCCCGGCATGGGACATCGACCAACTTGTCCTGTACCCATAGCTCGAGGTCCGATGACTGTAGCCATGCCTGGCGTCGAACACCGATGCCAGCTGCTGCTACTCAGGCTGAAGCCTCGAAGCCATCGTAGGCCGCCCGGGAGATGAATTTGGAGCATTCCCGGATCCCCGAGGACTTGAACCTCTGCAAAGGTTCCCCGGAGAGGCCAGCTGAGAACCCGGCTATTTCCTTAGCCAGGTCCTGCAAGTACATGCCCATGTACAGCTGGTAGGACTGGACACGGCAAGCAAGCATCGAGCCCTGGAAGCACTTTCTGCCGATGGCATCTAGGCTTCGGGCCTCCCTACCGGGGGGCACCGCGGAGTGCATCTTCTGGCTCTTCAGAAGATGCATGGCCGATTCCACAACCATAGAATGGTGCAGCAGCTGCACCTTCTGGAACCCAGGGCTCTTTCGGACTCGATACATGGAATCGATCCACTTGCTCAAAACCGGCGCCGAGGCCGGTGCCTCCCACATTTGGAAGAAGAGCCGTTCCAGCATCGGAGGAACCAGCACAGTAAAGGCCTCCCTTGGGGGAGAGTCGTACTGTAGGGCATCGAGCTCTTCGGCTCGAGGCTGCTCCTCGGGATCCGCAGGAACATTCAAAGCCTTGGCCATGTCCCTGACAAACTCCGAGAACCGGGTGTCCTCCGGTGTGGACCTACTCCGGGGCTCGGACTGCGGTGAGTCCGAAGGGACACACCGAGTCCGAAAGGTATCGGGGGACTCCTCGTCCTCCGTCTCCCACGCAGACTCATCCGAGGAAGAGTCGAGGGGCTCCGACCGTGCGGGCTCCGGCAACACCCGCCCCGACGCTGGGGGCATCGGCGTCGACGCCCTCGGTCCCGAATGGGAGGTCGAGGGAGACCGTGACCGAGTCCGGACTTGGGCCTTCATGGCTTCGAGAACCGGCTCAGTCTCCGGGGTCGACTTAGACGTCGACATCCCGGTGGTCGGGGCAGATGCACCAGTCAGGCTGGCCATCAGCACCCGCTGCTGATCCATGAAGACAGACAGTCTGCACTCCAAGGCTGTCAGCCTGAGTCCGAGCTCAGGAGACTCAGCAGCCACCGACTCGGGCCCCGGTGGCTCCGGGCCCGACGTTGGCTCCCTGGGAGGAGAGTCCTCGAGGACAACAGGACTTACATGCTCGACAGACTCCGGCTCTATACGAGACACCTTAGTAGGCTTCTCCAGCTCCAAAGGCCCGGGGCGGCAGTCAGGGGTCCGAGACCTGGCCCTCGAGGAACCAGGGGCATCCTCCGATGCCACCCTCACGAGCTTTCTCTTCCTCTTATGCTCCCGACTGGGAGACCCCCTTTCAGAGGAACCCCGACGAAGCTCGGGGTCAGACTCCTGAGACGTCGAGGCCTCTGACGAGGTCCGGGCTCGACCGGAGGCAGAGTCAGAAAAAAGTCTCTCCTTCTGATGCTGCCGGCTTCTGAGTGCCTTAGTGGACATCTTTCCACAGAGGACACAGACCTTGGGATCATGGTCCGGCCTGAGGCAACGCAGGCAGCAGTCATGTGTGTCGGTAAGAGACATGAGCTTCTTACAACAATCACACTTTTTAAAACCACTGGAGGCCATTGGGGAAAAAAGGGCCCCTGTGAGGTCAAAAGACCGGCTCTCCAGGGAAAAAGAAAAAGATCGTGAACATGTGCCACAAAGGGCAAAAAACCGAAAAATAGAGATCGGGTTGATATCGGCGTACCGAACCCAGGCGGAAGGGGAACCGGCATCGAACCAGACAAAAAGAGAGCGAAAATCGCAGAAAAAAATCAGACTTTTCCGGGTGACATGGACTCACGTCCGTTGGGCTCCACGGAAAAAGAAAGACTGAGCAAGATAGCACCTTTGGGCGGGAAGGGGACCGCACATGTGTGGGTGTATTCCCAAAGGCTTTCTTTGAAAGCTGGGGAAATGCTCCGCATGGGGGCTCCATCGACGTCGATGTCACCCATATGTGAGGACTGATTCCTGCTTGATCCTGGAGAAATGGTTTTCCTGCTCTTCACCAGATGCCTGTCACACCTCCTCCTCCAGGCTTTGCATCTGCTGAGGACATCTCTTCTGCTTATCCCATGGAGGTCAGTATCGATACTCACTTCCCAGATGCTGGGCCACAAATAGAATGCTAGGAATCATTAAGAAAGGAATGGAGAATATAACAAAGGATATTATAATGCCTCTGTATCGCTCCATGGTGCATCTGTACCTTGAATATTGTGTGAAATTCCGATTGCCATATCTTAAAAAGGATATAGCAGATTTAGAAAAGGTACAGAGAAGAGCGACTAAAATGGTAAAGGGGATGGAAGGGGATGAAAACTAGGACACGTGCCACAAGAAGACACTGCTGGTGAAAAGGACAGTGACACGTGTCCTAGTTTTCACTCTGTGATGCAGTTGTGAGTGAAATGCTAGACGCATCGTTTGAGCGTCAGAGTGGAGAGCGTGCTGAGAGTCAGAGAAAGAGATAAGTAGCTGTCTTTTCCTTGTTTCGGGGCTATATCCATATGTTTGGTTCATTGAGGAGGTTTTTTCTTGAATTATGATGTGGCTATTATGAAGCCACATTCTTGGTTGCTATTATTTAGTGAAACTTGAATACTTGTAAGCTTCTTAAAACCCTGAAGTCTTTTTCTTCTTCTTTAAATGTATATAAATTTGTTTTTTATACTCCAATGATGTGTTTTCAGCATTAGCATTGCATAAATGTTCAGGGGGCGCGCCTCTTTCAATTGAAAGCAAGTTCTGCTACGAGGGGACATGGGATGAGGATGAAGGGGGATAGATTCAGGAATGATATGCGGAAATATTGCTTTACGGAAAGAGTGGTGGATTCATGGAATAGTCTCCCAGCGGAGGTGGTAGAGATGAGGACAATAACTGAATTCAAAAATGCATGGGACAAACACAGAGGATCTCTAAAGGAAAAAATAGGACTGTTGTAGTGGTTGATATGGAAGGACAGACTAGATAAGCCATGTGATCTTTTTCTGTCATCATATTTCTATGTTTCTATGATTTTGGCATTTTAGAGCTGCACTCTTTAGATGTTTTTTGTTGTTGTTGGATATTTTCCATGGAGCAAAATGCCGCACTATGGATATCTGCCAGAGCTGCTCCAGACCAGGAAGGCTTCTGGGCTGCTCTTTCAACTTGGCCTTTCATTTTACCATTGAAGCAGAAAGAAAAATGGAAAACAAAGTACTGACAGCAGAGTCTCTGGGAGCACCTCAGAACACTGTGACTCTCTAATAACCATATTCAATCCCTTTTATACAAAATGGCCATCAAATATGCACTTAGGAAAGAACAACCCAAACTTTGGTTACACGATGTAAGGTTCCACCTTAAAAACCGCCACCCAGGAAAAAGATTTAGGCGTCATCGTGGATAACATGTTGAAACCCTCTGCCCAATGTGCAGTGGCGGCCAAGAAGGCAAATAGCATACTAGGAATCATAAGGAAAGGAATGGAGAATAAAACCAAGGATATTATAATGCCTCTGTATCGTTCCATGGTGCGACCGCACTCTGAATATTGTGTGCAATTCTGGTCACCGTATCTTAAAAAGGATAAAGCAGAATTAGAAAAGGTACAGAGAAGAGCCACCAAAATGGGTAAAGGGGATGGAAGGATACCCCTATGAGGAAAGGATTAAAAGGTTAGGGCTCTGAATCTCTGGATTGTGTAGCCACCATCCGTATAAGCACTGCCCTTATCTGGATACTGGTGATTTTCAGCCTCTCCCTGCTGACTCTTCTCCCCCCCCCCCCCCCGGGTTTTTTCCTCTCCCTTAAGTATGATGGATTTTAATGCTCCCTCCTTTCCTGTTTTTGTTAGCGTTCTTTTCATCCCTATTTTATCTTGTTTTTAGCCTTTGGATACCGCTCTGTTGCTCCCACGAAGAGCGGTCAATCAAAAGCTAATAAGCATAAATGTAAGCTATCAGGGTAGCATTCGAGGCCTGCTTTTCAGATGCCCTAAACTATCCAGATAAGTCTAGCTGACAATTGCCACTCCCTGGATAAATTTCGGCACTTATCCGGATAGTGGCCGAGTTCTGCCTGTTGACTGCTCCTACACTAACTGGATGTGTAGAGAAAGAGAGAGCAGAGTCAAATGCAAGCTCCACCTCCTGAGGAGCACCGCACCCTTACTTTTATCGTGCAAGAGATGTTGATACTATGATTGTAGTCATCGGCCAAGATGGTACCTCAGGCTGTGACTCCAGCAGGACAGACCCTCAAAAACAAACCAACCTTGTCCTGTAATCAACTTCCTAAGAGCTAGGAAAATCAATTACAGGAGGAGAAAGAAACTAATTAGGATTCTCGCTCTGCAAGGTCAGTATGATATTACAATATTCAAGACAAGCTGGAATGAAATTACTACTACTGTTATCAGCATTCAAAGTTTAAATGTAAAAATATTTATTTAAAAATATATATTAGATGAGTTTTAAAATCCCTGACGGCAGTCAGGCAAATTGAATAGAACTAATTAAAAAACAGATATATTATTAAGGTGCTTTAAGATAGCATTGCACACAATTAAGTTTAAATTCTCTTTTACAAAATAGCAGCTGCTACTTAAGACAACAATGCATTAAATATCTTGCTTCAATCTTTAACCATTTCTGTTTTTCTTTAATACAAGAAATAATTATTTTCTAAACTTTTTTTTAAATTCTGTTTTTCTTTTACACAGAGGCATGAAGTCACACTCTTAGCAAGTAAGTTTCCCAAATTGCTTCAAGCAAAATATTTCTTAAAATCTTTAATTCATTTTTTCCTCACTGCAGAGCAGAGCTTTGGCCAAATACTACAGTTCCAATAAAACCTCAAAGTTAATCTTTCTGAGAAAAATTCTAATTTTATACCAGTACTCATTCGTACAGAGAAGGAGTAGCCTAGTCGTTATTTATTTATTTATTTTTATTTATTTATTTACATTTTCTTATATACCGCGCTATTTTCCATCAGTGCGGTTTACATGGAACATTTTACATACACATTTCAAATGACTTGATTTGTGTTTACAAATAACAGGAATAGGAACTTGGAAAGAAACAGGGGTAGCTACATCTGTACAATGCAAATTGATTGGACATTTGCGTAGATTTGCCTAGCTGGATGGTGAGTGATCAGTGGTGCTGTTATCCGGGTAATGTAAGAGCAACAGCCTCATACCCAAGAGACCAGGTGCGATTTCTAGGATCTATATCAAAGGAGTAACACACAGTATGAAGGAGCAACATAACAAAAGAGTGAAAAATGAAAGTTAAATATCAAAAGAATGACAAGAACCTAACAATGAATTTAACCAATCAGTTATTCATGCAGCTCAACCAATACTATCCTCACGTGGACATCAACGAATGTACAAGATGCCAGATGATGCAAATAAAAAAAAAATTAATGACGCTGAACTACGACGAACTTACGTATGCTCAGAAGACATAGCAAATGCAAGATCACAAGGGTGGGAAAAGCAGTGGCATAACAAAAAAAAGATACAATGAAGCAGTGAAATAAAAAGAATTGATAAAGGAAGAAAGCATTCAAGCAATCATGGAAGAAATCCAGTTAACAAATGCTGTCATCGCACGCCCTACAAGAAATCAGTGTACGAAGAAAAGACAACATCACAAGCACCATGACCAAGCACAATAGAGAACAATTTAACGTAAAACTTTCAATGTCATAATGGATGACTATCAATTTGTAAAATCACAAACGGGAAAGGACAAACTAGCATACAATGGATACACTGACCGACACCAATGAACATCTCTACCAACAATCACTATTTCCTCTGCAAAGACAAAAACTGTAATAGTTCTGTAACCCTCCATGGTGTGACAGCGTTTAATGCCCTTGGAGGCTCATTTTCAGAGGGTATAAAACACAATCATGCCCCACTGAAAGGAAGCTGTACAATCTATAAATTCAATAAAAAATGTAGCCAAAACTATCACGTCTGCACCAGCAGCAATTGTACAAGAAATAGTACAACATTTTGGAGTTGACATTGCAATAGAAATGCCTTCTACAGCTGCAATAAGGCATGAAGATAACACAATCAGGGGAAAGAAATTTCCTTTAATTTGATAGGAAAATACATTTGTAAAAATAAGATATTGAAAACAACAAAAGAATCATTGCCTTTGGTACTGAAGAAAATTTACAAAGACTAGCAGAATGAGATATCTGGGTTCCTGGATGGAACATTCAAAAGTGGTCCTCGCCTTTTCCAACAATTATATACTATCAATTACGTGTTTCAAGAAGCATCTTTTGCAGCAGTTTATATTTTAATGACTAGAAAAACTCAAAAAATGTATACATCCATGCTGGAAGAATTACTGTCTGCAGCAGAAGAAAGAGGAATTCAATTGAATCCAAAGTTTATGCTCTTGGACTTTGAATTAGCATGAATCAATGTACTTTTGCAGACATTTCCAGAATCCAGAGTATCTGACTGTATCTTCCAATTAGGTCAAAGCATCTACTGAAGTGTTCAGAAAAACGGTCTAGTCAATGCCTACAAAACTAAAGAAAACATCTCAATAAGCTTGAGGAAGCTTTCTGCAGTTGCATTTTTACCTCCAGAAGAAATTCAAGATGCCTTCACTACTCTCTCAAACAATGCCCCAAACAAGGTTCAACCAGTGCATAATTATTTTGGAGAAATTTATATTTTAGGAAAAGCAATTACAAGACGTGTAAGTTGACGGGCACTGTGAAATCAACGACATTACCCACCAATATTTCATCCAGCTCTGTGGAGTATCCATCATCTTCAGGTTCACAGTCTTCCCAGAACAAACAACAACATAGAAGCCTGGCACTGGTGCTTCAAAACAGTAGCTGAACATTGCCACATAGGAGTATATTCAATGATAAAGGAGTTTATAAAAGAAGACCACCGCACAGAGCAGGAAGTAGAATGACTAATAGCAGGAACTAATATGCCACAAAAGAAAAAAGAAGAGTGACTAACAGCTATTTTCAAAAGATATGGTGAAGTCCTTTTAGAAGAATATCTGTGCGGGACTTCACACAATATTCATTATGGGACAAGTAGTCAAAAAAACAGTGAGTTAAAAAATGACTTGAATAACTGAAAAAAAAAGTTGTTTAAAATGAATTCCTAGAAATATGATGGCAGAAAAAGACCACATGGCCTATCTAGTCTGCCCTTCCAGATCAAACATTACAACAGTCCCCCTTTTTTCTTTAGAGTCCTCTGTATTTGTCCCATGCTTTTTTTGAATTCAGATACTGTCCTCATCTCTACCATCTCCAATGGGAGACTATTCCATGCATCTATCACTCTTTCTGTAAAGAAATATTTCCGCATATTACTCCTGAGACCACCCCCTTTCACCTCATCCTATGTCCCCTCATAGCAGAACTTGCTTTCAATCGAAAGAGGCTCTCCCCCTGAACATTTATGCCACGGAGGTATTTAAACATCTCAATCATATCACCTCTATCCTGCGTTTCCTCTAAAGTATACATATTAAGATCCTTAAGTCTGTCCTCATATGCTTTACAACAAAGACCACTAGACATTTTAGTAGCCACCCTCTGTACCGACTCCAACCTGTTTATATCCTTTTCAAGGTGCAGTACCAGAATTGTACACAATACTCCAAATGAGGTTGCACCAAAGACTTATATAGAGGTAGTATCACCTCCTTTTTTCTGCTGGCCATTCCTCTCCCTGTGCACCCAAGCATCCTTCTAGCTTTCACCATTGACTTTTCTACCTGTTTAGCTACTTTATGATCATCAGGCACAATCATGCCTAGGTCCCACAACCACCAAAACAATGAAGACACACATTCAGCGACCCAAATCTGACTGGTACACCCCAACCCTCCGACTCCTAAAAAGACAACTCAAGAGACATGAAAGAAAATGGAGAAAAACAAAACAAGACAGCGACAAAACACACTATCTACAACTGATAAAGGTGTACTTTACTGAAACAAAGTAAAATGAGAAAACCATACCAAAATATTGAACGTTGCCATCAACCGACCAAAAGAACTCTTCTCCACCAGCCACCAATTACCAAGACATCAAGGTCACCCATCAACAACTTGCCCAACACTACAAACAACTTCAGCCACAACCAAACAATACCCAGTCATCCAACAGGGATGCAAACTCAGACACCAAGAGATCTTTAATAATCATGGCCGATCGCATAGACACATGGAACTCCTTCAATAAAATCTACAAAAGACAAATAGATAACACCATAACATCCCTGAACACAACAACTTCCTCCCTCGATCCCTGCCCCACAGCATGGATAAAGGCAGCCAAAAAAACGCTCAGTGGAATCATCACCAAATTCACACAAGAAATGCTCCAACAAGGAATCCAGCAAAAACCTCCTCCATTTGTCCCATGCTGAAAAAAACAACCCTAAACACCCGGCTTCATACAGACCCACTGCAGCTCTACCCTTCGCAGCAAAAAACATAGAGAAAATGGTTCCGTTTCAACTCCAAGAACACATTGACAGACAGAATCTCCTAGATCCCCAGCAACACAGTTTTCAACCACAACACAGAGTGGAAACTTTACTAACCACTTACTAAATACACTCACGCAAGGAGTACAGCAGATCAACCAAGGCTACCTTTTAATCTTCCTCGATATCTCATCGGCCTTTGACACCATAAACCACCAAATACTGCTACAACGCCTCTGCACGATCGGAATACAGGGAACCATACACAAATGGTTCATATCCTTCCTCACTGACAGATATCAGATAACAAGAACATAAGAACATAAGATATGCCATACTGGGTCAGACCAAAGTCCATCAAGCCCACTATCCTGTTTCCAACAGTGGCCAATCTAGGTCATAAGTACCTAGCAGTTTCCCCAAAAGACACAGGTTCCACAATACTTATATTGGGTCAAGCAGGGATATCCTGGGTCCCTTTTAATAATGGTTTATGGACCTTTCCTCCAGGAACTTTCCAAAACTTTTTTAAACCCAACTACACTAACAGCTTTTACTACATCCTCCGGTAACGAATTCCAGAGTTTGATTACACGTTGAGTGAAAAAATATTTTCTCTTATTAGTCTCAAATAGATTACCCTATAGCTTCATTGCATGCCCCCTAGCCTTTCTATATTCTGATGATGTAAACAATCGATCTACGTTTACCTGTTCCACTCCATTCATTAATTTATAGATCTCTATCATATCTCCCCTCAGTTGTCTCTTTTCCAGGTTGAAGAGCCCTAACCTTTTTAGCCTCTCTTCATAGGGGTATCCTTCCATCCCCTTTACCATTTTGGTGGCTCTTCTCTGTGCCTTTTCTAATAACGCTATATCCTTTTTTAAGATACGGCGACCAGAACTGCACACAATATTCAAGGTGCGGTTGCATCATGAAATGATACAGAGGCATTATAATATCCTTTGTTTTATTTTCCATTCCTTTCCTTATGATATCTAACATTCTATTTGCTCACTTGGCCGCCGCTGCACACTGGGCGGAGAGTTTTAACATGTTATCCACGATGACTCCTAAATGTTTCTTGGGTGGCGGTTCCTAATGTGGAGTCTTGCATCGTGG
Source organism: Ichthyophis bannanicus (assembly GCA_033557465.1). Taxonomy (NCBI): domain Eukaryota; kingdom Metazoa; phylum Chordata; class Amphibia; order Gymnophiona; family Ichthyophiidae; genus Ichthyophis; species Ichthyophis bannanicus. The sequence goes on from CM066041.1 coordinate 144,809,900, forward strand.
GAACAACTCTTCAATACCATATAAGCAAACCCCAGGCATGCCACAGGGATCCACCCTCTCCGCTATGCTCTTCAACCTATATATCCAATCACTCTGCACAACCATAATAAATCACAAACTAAACCTACATATCTACGCCAATGACATTATGATTTATGGACCAATCGACACACACTAACCAGATATAACAGCACACCAAGAATGCTTCACTGAAGTAACTAAATGGCTAACAGAAAACAACCTACAAATAAACTATAACAAGACAGAAGCACTATACATAACAAGAGACACGACATTCACCCCACCCCTAATGATAAACCTGAACAACTTCACAATCAAAGCTAAAACTGAATTAAAATACTTAGGAGTCACTATCGACCAACACCTAACCTTCAAATCACACAAAAAAAGACCACACAAACAATCTACCTCAAAGCGAAGACATTCCAGCGCCTCTGACCACTCCTCGAGCTGGATGACTTTCGTACAGTTTTCCAAGCATCAATAATACCCTACCTGGACTACTGCAACACCATCTTACAAGGACTCCCACATTCCACACTCCTACCTCTTCAGACAGACAGTCTTCCACTCAACAGCAAGAATTCTGCTAGTAGCAACTAGAAAAGAACACATCATCCTGATACTAAAACAGCTTCACTGGCTCCCTCTGCAAAGCCACATAACATACAAGACTATCATGCTAACACATAAAGCAATTCACTAAGACCCCCCTCCTCCCCACACACCTACAAACACTCATACAGCCCTCACAACCACACAGAGCCAGAAGAACCTCAACAATGAACACTCTCAGTATCCCCCACACCAAAACAAAAGCAAATCAACAATCATGCAAAAGAGCTTTCCAACTCTATGCACCCTCCATATGGAACAGACTACCGGACCAACTCAGGAACATAATGGACCTCAAGACTTTCCATAGAAAATTAAAGACACATCTCTTTACGGAACACTTCCACTGCAGTGAATAACCCTCCACCATTAGGACAAAGCATACCAACCTATCACTAACCACTATATATAAAAAACAAAACAAAACAAAAAAACGTGTATATAGTTAAGAGCAAGTTGCTCTTTGATTGCATGCGGTAAATAGTTGATACGAATGTTCAATGTATGTTACTCCTCAGTTCTATGTAAACTGCCTTGACCCAGAGAAAGGTGGTATATAAATACAGCTAAATAAATAAATAAATAGTTTAGCTAGTTCCTCATGAACAGTCATCTGAAAATCGTTCAAGATGTCCCTCGCTTCTGTTCCTGTTTGTGGGTGTTGTCTGAGGTCCTAGTCCTTCATCTGTGAGCACAGAACAAAAATATTTGTTAAGCAATTCTGCTTTATCTTTGTCAGCTTCTACTTATTCCTTCCCTTCACCCTTGAGTCTGACAATACCACTTTTGCTCTTCCTCTTTTCACTAACATATCTGAAAAATGTCTTATCCTCCCATTTTATTGCATTGGCTATTTCCTCCTCTTTTTGAATCTTTGCTTTCTTGACTACTTTGCCAGCCTCTCTAAGATTTTCCAAATATAGATGCCTGTCTTCCTCTCTCTGTGATCTCTTGTATTTCATGAAGGCCTCCCTCTTTTTCTTCACCTTTTCAGCTACTTCTTTTGAGAACCATAGCAGCCACCTTTTCCTTTTACCTTTACTTACCATTCTAACAAATAGGTTGGTTGCCCTTAAAATATCCCCTTTCAGTTTTGCCCACTGTTTTTCTATATCCCCCAGCTATTCCCATCCTGCTAATGACTCCTTTAGGTATTGGCCTATCTTGGCAAAGTTAGTTTTCTTAAAGTCTAAGACCCTCACTTTTGAATGGATTTTATCAGCCCTAGTCCTAATACTGAACCACACCATCTGGTGATCACTGGATGCGAGATGATCTCCCACTATAGCATCAGAAACACTTTCATCATTGGTAAGCACCAAGTCCAGTATGGCCCCCTCACATGTGGGCTCTGTTATCAGTTGCCTGAATAGTTCCTCCTGTAAAGAATCCAGGATCTGCTTACTTCTAGATGATACTGCAGCAGGGGAGTGCCTATCAACATCTGGCATATTTAAATCCCTTATCAATAAGCCCTGTATTTCCATAGCTATAATATTATTATTTACATACACATTCTCAGGCACGAATAGTGGGACGTCCATCCCCACTAGTTGTGCCTCTTCCCGGTCCCGTTGGGGGCGGATGGTAGATGGGGGCGGAAAAGAGGTTGATTGAGGGTGGCGTTAGGGCGGGCAGTGGCTGGTCATCGGCCCTGGATGTACAAGGCCGATTCTGATGTCGGTCCTGTACATCCGGTGCTGGTGACTTGCACAGGGAACTTATTCAGCCTCCAAGGTGGAATAAGTTCCCCTATTCGGCAGGGGATGGCATGCCCAGGATGCGGATGGGGCAGGGGGGGCTTAGGATATTCCCCACAGCCCGACCCTGGCCTTAGGAGACCAGGTCGGGCTGCGGGGAATTTGTTCCTGGAGCTGGTGGCCAGGGATCACGGCTCTTCAATGGAGCTGTGGTGCCATGGCAATTGGATGCCATGGCGCTGCGGCTCCATTGAAGAGCCCTGACTGAGTTAGCCGGGGAAGGCCTGTACGTGCAGGCCAGACAGAATCGGGTCCCGGCCTGCATGTACAGGCCTATTCGTGTTTCTGATCCCACGGGGCTAGATGTGCCCCATGGGATCAGAATCGCGACTCCCTCTGTGCATCCAGTTCCGGTCGGATGCACAGAGGACCCGGATGTATGGGATGGAATCGGGCCCATACTGTTTAGTACCACTCCTCCTCTCCTTCTTCCTACCCTGTCATTTCTGAATAAAGTATTGCCTGGTAAACTTCATGGACACAATGACAGAAATGGGATACGAACAGATCATACATGCCCCCCACACACATAAAGGGAAACACCCTGGATCTCGTCTTCCTCCCCATGCCTTTCAATAACCATCAACTCCACACACCCCCCCCCAACTATAACTGAGGTAACCTGGTCCGACCATCACTTAATAACCTTCTATCTCCACACACAAACACCCAATACCAACACACCAAGCACTACGCCACATAACACACGCTATACCCACTTCAATAAAGATGCCTTCTTAGACAATGTACTACCCAAACTCGCAACAAACACATCAAACATCAATATAGCCATAAACCAATGGAACTTAACAATCCAAAAGGAAGCCGCCCCTACACAAGTTACACCAAAACAAACACTCAAAAGATCAGAAAAATGGTTCACTCAAGAACTTGCCAAGCTAAAAAAACAACTGAGAAAACAAGAAAAAAGATGGAGAAGAACAAAATCGAATGAAAACAAATCCCAATACATAAGCCTACTCAACACATATAAAGATGCAATCACCAAATCAAAACAAGACTACCACTCTAAAGTAATAAATATGGCCATCAGTCGACCAAGAAAATTATTTGCAATTGTAAAATCACTAACAAAACCCCAAAAACCAGAACCAGAACACTCCACACAATAAGCGTACAAACATTAGCTGCGCATTTTGCTGAGAAACTAACAAGTAAGTCCCCCAACACTATCACAGCAACGCATATAGATCCAAAAAACTCAAATAAATGGGAAACCTTTCACCTGGTCGATCAAAAGCACCCATGCCCAGTATCATGGATCATATCCACTAAAGCTGAACTCGTTACAAACATCCAAAACATAATTAATGAATCGCCCTCACAAGGCATCATGCCGGATGCTCTTAAGATCACCTTCATCTGTCCCATCCTAAAAAATAATACATTAAATCCAAAAGAACCAAGCTCCTACAGGCCAATAGCCAGTATACCGTTCATTGCTAAAGTAGTAGAAAAAAATCATACAACTCCAACTACAAGACTATATTGACCTACACGCACCCCTTGACTCCCACCAATTCGGATTCCGCCCCTTCCATGGCATTGAAACCCTACTAATAACACTGATTAGAACCTCATTAGAGGAACAGACGACAACAAACAAGGTTTCATCCTCCTTTTCATAGATATAGCCGCACATTTAACAACATCAGCCATAACACACTAATTGTTAGGCTAGCAAACCTGGGAATAGGAGGCACTGTCCTCAAATGGTTTATGTCATATATATCTCACCGATTGCTACGTATCCAACTAGGCCAGAACACCTCAGAAACGTTCTCACAAGGACAGGGAATCCCACAAGGTTCGGCCCTCTCGGCCCTCCTTTTTAATCTATACCTACAGCCCATCACGAACATATTTAAAAAATACAAAATTAACCATTACATTTATGCCGATGACATCATGCTCTCTATCCCCATAAACATTAGCAGCCCTTCATACCACAATCTATCTGAATGTATCAGAGAGGCTGAATCCTGGCTAGAAACCAACTACCTCAGCATTAACCTTAAAAAAACCCAGAAGCTCTGTTTGTATCAAGAAAACACGATGCAATCTACCCAAAAACCATCATAATCAACAGCACCACTATCCCTGTCAAACAAGAGGTAAAATACCTAGGGATAATATTAGATCACACACTCAGTATGCTCCCCCACATAAAGCAAACAGTAAAAACTGTATTCTATAAACTAAAGACCGTACAGCACCTAAGACCCCTCCTCAACACCCATGATTTTAGATCTGTAGTCAACTCACTAATTACCCCCCACTTTGACTATTGTAATAGTTTATTGAATGGCCTACCACTTAAAAATACAAATATACTCCAAAGAGCCCAGAACATCTCCGCCAGGGTAATAGCAAAAGCATGTTCCTCCTTCTTCCACCTCCGTCAAATTAGGGCTGTTCGCTCGTTTCTCCCCCCTTCATCTGTTGTTATTCTGGTCTTGTCATTGGTTATCACACGTCTGGATTATTGCCACGCCATCTATGCTGGTCTTCCTTTCTCTCAGCTTCGTCGTCTCCAACTCGTCCAAAATACCGCTGCTTGTCTTGTTACCTGTTCCCCCGCTCGTTCACATGTCACTCCCTGTCTTCTCGCCCTCCACTGGCTTCCGGTGAAGTTTAGATTTGTTTACAAATTACTCACCATCACACATAGAGCTCTTCAATCCGGCACCCCCCAGTATCTGGCGGACATTATTCATCTCCAACCTTCCCCACGCCTTCTTCGCTCAGCACATGGCAATCGTCTCTTTCTCCCCTCCCCTTCTCACGCTCGTCTGGAACTCACTCGTCACTCCGCTTTTTTCTTCCTAGGCCCCACTTTATGGAATTTCCTTCCTCTCTCTCTCCACACTGAACTATCCTATCCCCGCTTCAAAGCTCTCCTCAAAACCCATCTCTTCTGTCAAGCTTTTGATCTCTCCCCCACTACCGACGATGCTCTGCCCCTGGCCGCGCCCCCCCCCCCCCCTCCGTAGCTTTCTACAAGTATTTTCTTTTTTGTTTTGACCAACCGTTCCTCGCCATCTCTCCCGTCCCTTTCCCTCCTTTCCACTGTATGGAACTCCTCTGTTCTCTACCTTCTCTCTGCACCTCTCTGTCCTCTGTCCTGTTGTTATTGGTGTTCTTTTCCAACTTTATTTCTCAGTAGCCATGCTTTTTTGTATTGTACACCGCCCTGACGCTACGGCTTGGGCGGTCTATCAAGCCTTACAAATAAAGATAAAGATGTCTAACCGACCACATAACCCCCATTCTACATGAACTACACTGGCTCCCTATAAATAGCCGGATAAAATATAAAATACTATTAACAACATTCAAACTCCTCAATGACATCTCCCCCTCACACCTAACCACCCTCCTACACTCCCCACCAGAATCCAGAACACGCAGACAAAATGCAACCCACTCACTTGACATACCCAAAACCATCTGCAAGACAAAGAAAACTACAAGCTCCAGAGCCTTTTCATTTGCTGCCCCTACCCTCTGGAATGAACTTCCACTGACCCTCTGCATGACAAAAGACCTCTAACTATTTAGAAAAGGACTCAAAACACACCTTTTCACTGAACATTTTGAAAACCCAACTGAAATCCCTCACCTCCTATGAGCTACCTCTCAACAAACACAGAACCAACCTACTAACCTCCTATTAACCCCCCCACACACACCCTACCTAAATAACCCCAGAGCTTCACCCCACCCTAACCAAAGAAAAAGACAAATCAAGAAGAGGCCGACTCCTGTTTATATGTAACGCCAAAGATTGTCACATAAGTTTGTTTGTACAATATGTTCCTTGTAAATAGTTAATACCGTTGTTCCATGTAAAAGTTGTTTGAAAATAGTTAATATTGCTGATCCATGTAAAAGTTGTTCAACTGTTCTCTGTTCTCTGTAAACTGCCCTTGATCTCTGGAAGGGGCGGTATAGAAGAAATGTATAAATAAAATAAATAAATAAATAGCTACATCCCAGTCATGGTTGTCCATGAACCATGTCTCTATTATCACCACTAAATCCAAGTCAGCCTCTCCCATTAAAGCCTCAGCATCTGGGATCTTATTTCTCATGCTACAGGCATGTATACATACTTCTTTCCATAGACAGGCTCAAAGACACCAGGCTGCACAGCACACCACTTAAGTGGTTTCAGTCCTACCTTAGTGATCGTCATCAAGTCAAAGTAGGAACAAACAGCTCCTCCCCATGCGTCGCAGAACAGGGAGTCCCACAAGGATCCTCACTGTCCTCTCTACTCTTAAACCTCTACATACAACCAATCTGCAAAATCTTTAATAAACATAACATCTCATATACCATATACAGGCAACATCATGATATATACCCCAATACAACTAGACCTACCAGACTACACAAATTCGGCAGAATGCATACAAGAGATGAACGACTGGCTATCAAACAATCATCTAAGCATCAATTTCAGAAAGACTGAGGCCCTAAGTATCACACACAACACCTCCTTCAACCCCTCCCCCCCAACTCAATCACCTTGGCAAATGCATTCATACCAGTAAAATAAGAAGTGAGGTACCTAGGAGTCACCCTGGACCGCAACCTGAACCTAAAGGCACACATCAGCAAAATCACCAGAAATGCATACTACAAAATGGCCACCATCCATAGACTCAAACCTCTCCTCAGCCAAGACCACTTCCCCACAGTCTGTCAAGTTATCATTATACCTATACTGGACTACCGCAATTCCATTTTCAATGGTCTACTGAAGCAAACTACCAGGCCTTTACAATTGGCACAAAATACTGCTGCCAGAATCATCTCTGGCTCTGCTAAGTCTGACCAATTAACACCTATCTTACACCAGCTCCACTGCCTCCCAATTACTTCTCGTATCAAGTACAAAACAGCTCTGACCATCTTCAAAATCCAACAAAACCTGTCGGCCAACATACTCCAGGACTTAATCTGCACAGAACCCATCAACAGGCCACGAAGACAACAGACCATGGACAGCATTCAAACACCCAGCTCATTCACCAAAGCCAACAGCTCTACGACCAAGAGAACTCTCTCTAGCAGCACCCACCATCTGGAACTCCCTCCCGGAGGCACTAAGACTACTACAGACTTAAAAGACTTTAGGAAGAAGCTGAAAACATTCCTTTTCATAGAACACTTCAGTGAGCTCACACAGCTCTCCATATCCCGGACCACCCTCAGAGCCTAAACACCAGTTCTTAACACATTGCCTAAATACTGTAATGTAGATATTTCACAATATAAATATGTTATGCTTTCTAGCATGTCCTGCATGCCACCCTCTATCTTTACCGCAAGTTCTATGTAACGTTTGTTGAGTTTTACTATAAACCGCTTTGATTACATGATAAAATGGTATAAAAAACTTGTTAAATAAAATAAAATAAATAAATATCTTGTCCCTTTTACCCATTTCCATAAAGCTATTCAATGTTTCACTTACCTGGGGGCTTTCACTTACCTGGGGACTTTCTTCACCCATCCTCAATGGATCTAGTTTAAGCCCTCTTCAGTAGGTTAGCCAGTTTGCTACTGAAGACATATCTTGGACAGTGGACGTCATCTCTGCTCTGAAACCCTTGGAACAGCATCCCATGGTCCAGGAAACCAAAATGCTCTCGACGACACCATCCATGCAACCATGCATTTATCTCCATAATGCGAGCTTCTTTGCCTTGGCCTTTACCCTGAACAGGGATGATTGAAGAGAACACCACCTGTACATCTGTCTCCTTCACCCTTTGTCCCAGAGTCATGAAGTCACTTTTGTTATGCTCAGAGGTTACATGGCAGTATCATTTATGCCAACATGGATGAGCAACATCTGGTAATCATGGGCTTGATGAGTCTTGGCAAACTCTCCATAACATCTCAGATTTTGGCATCTGGCAGGCAGCATACTTCTCTGGACATGAAGTCTGGTCGGCAGATGGATGCTTCAGTACCCCTCAGAAGAAAGTCACCAACCACCACTACCCTTCGCTTCCTTGTGGTCACTGATTCTGCAACTTTGGGGTGTTTGAGCTCTGGTTCTTCCCTTTCCTGGGATGCTTTCACCTCTTCCACTTCCAAGGCTGCATAATGGTTCTTCAATACAAGGGCTGGAGGAGTTGGATTGGTGATTCTGCAGACCCTGGTGACTCTTCTTTTTGTGTTTAAAAGGACCTTGCGGCCATTTTTGTCTGAGCCAGCTCCACATTTGGATGACAGAATGCTTCCATTCAGATAAGTACTGCCATTTCTTTATCCTGAAACAGAACTGATAATTTTGTAGCTTAAAATGCATTGGTTTAGTTTGCTTGGCAGTTTTGAAATTATGTCTGACCACTTTTAAAAATATTAAAATGGACTTATGAGAGGATGCTGAATGAAGCTACCTCGTAATGTAGTCCAACAAAAAACTGTTTGTAGTGAATATTCTAGGGTCTTTTCTAAGGGGGGGGGGTTTAGTAAACGGCGGTAGCGGACTCCGTGCAATATCGGAGCCACGGCCTCATTGAAATCACTCCTTCATTATATAAATGCACGTGTGTGTGTTATTGTCTCTCCTTCATTATGAGAATGCGCGTATGCGTGGTCACCCTAGACTTGTTATGTCACTCCTTCATGATTGGAATGTGAGAAATGCTATTTTTGTCACTCTTTTGTTATGTCGCTCCTTCATGCTCTCACTCCTTTGAAGAGAACTGGATTTCTACTGTCATCTTTGTGACTTTGGGCAAGTCACTTTACCCTCCTTTGTCTTGGAAAAAAAGACTTGGCAATCTACTTCTGATCATACCTTTGACTTGAAGGCACTTAAAAAAAAAACCTCACCAATATTAATTACTGATAAGATAAATTCTTCTGGATTTTCATAAAAATTCTCAAAATTCCGTCCCTCTCAACTCACACACTCACATACAGATACTTCTCACCAGGTCCAGCTTTCAACTGCCTACTGTAACTGAAAATAACCTTTTCCTACCTTCTGAGACTCTTCTAAGAAATGAATGCTCTTCCATGTAAATTAGTTCCTTACCAATCTTCAAACAGTCTATAACAAGCCTGTCTCTAATTTCTGATACTCTTAACAGCCATAGCCCAACACACATAGATAATTACTGGACCATTCATGAAAAGCTCAACTTAATTGGTAATTAATATGCAAACTGCATCATTAAAATGATCATTCCTGCACATTTTAATCTCCTTCACAGGAGCCTATGCTCTTCGTCCACACTGCTATACTGTTGCTCCTCATGCCTGCCACCATCCTAGCTTGCACATGCTGAGTAGACCATTACCTATTAAGTTCTGGCCAAGTTTTGAAAATACATTTTTTATACTTTATTAGCCTCCTGGGACTCTCCAAAGTCCAATGCTGCCCTTCATTTGCTGAAATGAGGCTTCCAGAACCTGTGAACACTGGTGCCCCGAATTTACATATAGCCACAAATCGTGGATTCTTCCCTACCTAAATATCACTCCCTCAGGCCCCCACACAGCAATAAAGTGCTTTATGCCTTCCCTGCTGCTGGCAAACCAGCAATCACTGACCTGCCCTGAGAGCAGGAACTCACGGAGACTGGGCCCTCATTACTCCTGGTTCTGCCACCTCCGGGAACACCGGGACTGCGGGAGTCCGCTGCACCAGCAAGGCTCCCCATGCTGCCCACACCTTCTTTCCAATCCCTTAGGCTGCCGCTGCTGCTACAGACACCCCAGACCATGGCTGCAGCAAATGTCACAACGCCGCCCTGGTGGTTAATGGTGGTCAAGGCAGGTCGGGCATAAATAAAAGTAAAGTTGGGTTTGGTATGTTTCTCTTTCTAGGGCCCAAGGTTGTATAGCCCCGGTAGCATCCTGTATTACCAAAAATACCCAGAGAACAAAAGGTCATCGAGTGTAGGGAAAAATAAGGCTTTATTTCCCCTGGTTTGCACAAAGGTTCAAAGGATCGGCTTCAAACACCAACAGAAATCTCCTTACATCAGGTTATAAAAATCACAACTCAGGTTCAAAACAAAAACTGTTCTTTTCACAGAAATGTTACAAAGGCAGGCATTCCTATTTACACCGGTTTTAGTGCTCACTGGTTACACAAGCATTCTATGCTTCCCGTGATGCAATAGCTGCAATCCATGTCTTCCTCTGAAAGGGATTCTACCTCTTCCACTTGCATCGGTTCCTCCAGCAAAGTATCTGAGACAAAGTCAACAGTTCCCGGCAAGCTATAGCTAGGTTTCTCATCCAAATGCTGTATGACCTCCCAGTGTTTGGAGTTTAGCGTGGGGCGTCGGCCATGAGAATTTTTACAGTGTGAATCTCTTTCTTTCTTCCAAGGGTTTACATGCACTTCCTGCAAACCTGGCTTACTTAAAAGTTTCTTATTCAATAAAAACTTTTCATACCTTTTCTTTTGAGCAGTGGGACATGTACAGGGAGCTTCTGTCTCTTGCCCTTTCCATAGGCTGTTTCCAATACAATATGGTTTACCTTGTAACTCTTGCTTCTTTCCTGAGGATGAGGCTTGTGGCCTACTCCTAGGGAGATTCTGCCTTGCTCCAGCAATATGGCTTGGGTTCTGCCCACAGCAATCACAATGCAGCTTTTGCGTACCTGAATCTCTTGGACCCTTCTGTAGTCTCTGTCCATTCAGGTTCCTTTGGCTTGTACCTCTTTCCTGCACTCCAGCAGTGTCTGTAGCTTCTGCAGCTCCTGCCGCTCCTTCGGCTTCTGACGGTTCTGCAGCTTCTCTGCGGCCTTCTCTGCTGCTTCTGGCTTTAAGGCTACTTCTGCCTGTCCAGTCACTTCTGCTCGGCACAGCACTTCTTCCAGAGCTCTCACTGCTCCTACTTCTCCTCCTGCTCCTCCTGTACTCCCTGCTCCTCCTGTTCTCCCTGCTCCTTCCAGTCTTCCTGACTTCCTTTAAAAGGAGTTCCTGTCTTCCTGGATTGGAGGCTGGCTGGTTTCAGGTTACACCCTGTAGGGCGTGGATCCTCGGTCTTCCAGAGGTCCCTCTTGCTCCCCCTATCAGGCTCCTGCAAATACTGCAGCTTGTACACGTCTTTTTTCAAGTTTAAAACATTTTCTTCTATGCCCTGCTGGTCTGCTGCATCGCACAAAATTGCAGCTGTTCCCGACTGCCTGCCTCCGAGCACAAGCCACAATCATCGCAGCACATACAGTTCTAACAAAAGAAACTTCCCATGGCTCAGAAATGCTGCAATCTGCAGACAGAGAGATCCCTCCTTGCAATCTACATTCTGCCTTAACCCCGGAGCTGCCAGATACAAATTATTATTTAACTTCTGGTTACAATTGCTGTTATACGCATTTTTTTTAAATTTCCTACACATGGTAAAAGAACTTTATGCATTTTCCATTCTCAGTACACTCCCTCTCAGACCTTACTTTCAAATAGCTTTACATTTTTAAAAATTAGAATAATTCTTTCTCCCCAGACATTAGGTAATCCTTTTGCAAATACTGTATGTTGGCAACTTTGCTTTATTAGCTCTGAAAGAACTCCTCACTGCACTAGGAAGTTCAGTCACCTGCTCAGCACTAATATCAACTGAGTTACTCTCTAGCTGATTAGTAGCATTACATCCAAAGTCAGCTCTCGTAGTGATTAACAACCATGTTTCCTTATTTTTAGTTCTTATATTTTTAGAATGTGAACTTTCATCAGAGTGATTACAAACATTTGAAGGCATTTCACCAGACAGATCCTCAAAACCAAATTCGTCATTTTCACCCGTTACATCCCAAAGGACCAATCGCATGTGATTCTTACAAATTATTTTTGTAACACCAGCCTTATTTTGAATTTTTAGAATGGTACCACATGAACCTAAAATTTCCAATATTCCTTAGGGATCTTCCTCCCAAACATCTTGTAGTTTATGCCTATGGTGAAACCCTTGCCCCCTCACAAGAACCCAATCACCAGGCCTTATATGAAGATCTCTGATGTTACAATCATACCGTTCCTTAGTCTTTTAACCACTCTTGTGTGATGCAATTCTGGCAAGCTCTCGTACCTTTTCTAACTTTGCGTGATGATTGATCTACTATTCTTCTACCAAATTCTCAACTCTTGAATCAATCTCTGGAGCTAGTTGATGCTGGGGAAGCAAAAACTCCTGTCCTATTGGAAGATAGGTGAATGAATACCCTGTAGATGCATGTATGGAACTATTATAGATTTGGTTGATCTCAGGAAGGCATTTAGACCACCACTGTCTTTTGTGCTGTGCTAATGTTTAAAGTAGTTGGTGCATTGTGCAAATTGTAACATCCACACAAACTGTTAACTTGTGAATGATAGTGCATGGTTCAAGTTTTCTTTATGTTGTACCACTTGCATAATTCTTTAATAACTGCCTCTTCAAATGATTTCCTTGATCAGAATGAAGTCTTTAAGGATAACTATATACAGAAGGACAATGACTTATGCAGCTCCAACATATGTCAATCCAGACCTATGTAGAAAATTTCTGCCATGCATAAAATATCTATGGAACTTACGGTATTGTAAAAATGCCATCAATTGCAAGAAAACACTTTAGATTGCAGTGCGTGGAACAACTCAAAGCTAATTCCCATTAATGACAGCCAGTGGAAATGGAGAGCCTTCTCATAAGCATCGGGTCATCAACTTTGAGACCAAAATGAAAATCATCTGCAAGCATGAAGGTGGCCAAACCATCACCTTCATTCCTCATGAATTTGGCTATGAACAATCTACCGTCAACACCATCATCAAAGATGCCACCCGCTAAAGTACTGCTACAATGAAGGCAACAATAATCACTAAAAAACATGAAGGAACAATTAGTGAGATGGAAAAATTGTTGGCAATTTGGATGGAAGACCAGGCTTAAAAGCATGTCCCCCCCTAAGTCTGCCTTTTTGAAGACATGAAGGCCAAGTATTGAGATAGCACTCAAACCTTTTCAGCCAGCAAGGTTGGTTTCAGTGTTTCAAGAATCATGCAGGGTTTCACAATGTGAAAGTTTCTGAATAGACTGCAAGTGGTGATGTTAAGGCTGCAAAGCAATACCCTGAGTGGTTAAAAAAAATAATTGGTGAAGAGCCCTTTCTTCGGGAACACATTTTCAATGTTGATGAGACTGGTCTTTTCTACCACAAAATGCCACCTAGGACATACATTTCAAAAGAGGAAAACACCATGCCCAGGCACAAAGCTTCCAAAAAAAGCATTACACTTCTGTTGGGGGGTAATACATCCGGAATGTACAAGGTAAAGCCTCTACTCATCCACACGTCTGAAAACCCTCGTGTACTGAAAGGCATTGCAAAAGCGAAGCTCCCTGTGCACTTCCAGTCAAACAAAAAGGCATGGGTAACTATATTCCTATTTGAGGATTGGTTTGTGAATTGCTTTTTGCCCGAAGTAGGACAGTACTGTCAGGAAAACAACCTCCCTTTCAAAATTCTGCTCATCTTAAACAATGTACATTGCCATCCTATCCATCTTGACGACATCTCTCCAAACACACCTCCCCCCCAACACTCCATACCTCCCCATCAATACTTCTACTTTACTACAGCCATCACCAACTTTAAAGCCTATTATCTGAGATGAACGTTCTCTCAAGCCATCAACACACTCGACTCCAACCCTGAACTGACACTGCAAGAGTTCTAGAAAAAGTTTAACATTTAAGAGGTAATAAAAAATATTGCTGCAGCCTGGGTCGAAGTGATACAAACCTGTATGAAAGGTGTCTGGAAGCAATTAATTCTACATCTTGTGCCAGCTTTTTGGGGTTTCAAGGATAATGATGAAACATTCAAACAGGTGGCTGCAAAAATTGTTAAGCTTGCAGAAAAGCTTCAGCTTGAGATGGATTATGTGCACAAACTGGTGGAGTCTCAAGACGAAGGGTTATCGAATGTGGAGTTAATCAAGCTTGAGGCAGCAAAGATAGCTGATAATGAGCAGCATGACACTGAAGAGCTGGAAGTGCAGCCCAAACTTTTCACAGTGAGGGATATGCGCATAGCTGTGCAATCATTGAATAACTTCTGTGAAGCTATGGAAAGACAGGACCCTGATGTATCCCAGTTTCTGTGATTTCAATGCAGAGTCAACAATGTCTTCTCATATTATAAAGATGTGTTCGAAAAGAAGAAGAGGCACATTCTGGTTCTCGCAGGTCCGGCCACATAGGCCGTTCAAAAAACAGATGTGCGGGAGATGGACCTGATACTGCTGCCGAGGGGCCTGGAAGAACAGCGACTGCAGAATCAAGGACTTGGACATCAAGGTGCTCCCCATATGCCGATGAGATTTGCATATGGGGAGTTGCCTGTCCTGATGCCAGAACACCATGGCTGGGGGGTGGGAGCTGTGGCATTCTGGCACCATGGCAATGAGCCGTCTATCTGATGGCTTGGAATGCCATGGCCCATGTCTGCCCCTGCAGGCCGTGATCCAGCTCGCATCAGAGGCCCCCATGGCCCAGATTGTGGCTGCATGGGCACAGCGTGGCCAGATGCCCATGTGGCGGGGAAGTGCACTGCACGTTGGAAGGACACCGGTGACTTATTCCACCTTTGGGGTGGAATAAGCCGGGTGTGCAGCTGTGTGCCGGTGGACCTTCAGCGCCCTGACCTGAATAGGCCCTGTATGTCCAGGTACCTTGACACTCCCCCGTTCTGCCTCCGTTCTGCCCCTCCCGGCTCCATCCAGTGCTCTCCACACAAATGCTGTGTACATGCAGGGAGCGCTGGGACTGGAATCACGTTCCGTGGCTGAGTGCGGGTTAGACGTCTACCCTGGATGTCTAACCCCACTATTCAGGTTCAGGGCAGCTGTTCAAACTTTTCTTGACTAATTTATCGTGAGACAAGAAGAACAACCAAGCACCAGTAGTGACTCTGCATTTGGAGGAGAGCCATTGTCTGCTTCTTGTGCTACTATCCCTGCCTAAGAAAGTGATTCCAGTGTTGATTATTCCCTTACAGTAATATTATTATGTTTTCTGTTGATTCTGAATAAAAATATGAACATTTATTATTTTGTCGCTTCTTATTATTGTGTTTACAGTGGTTCTCAGCCCAGTCCTCTGGGACTACCAGGCTAGTCAGGTTTTCAGGATATCCACAATGAATATGCATGAGATAGATCTGCATACAATGGAAGCAGTGTAAGCAGATCTATCTCATGCATATTCATTGTGGATATCCTGAAAACCTGACTGGCCTGGGGGTCCCAGAGGACTGGGTTGAGAACCACTGGTGTATACTATAACACGGCTCCAAGTTATGTAAATATTGACGTATACATAGGATTGCAGAATGATCCACTTACGTAAGTCGGGGATTTTCTGTACACTCAACAACTTGTGAATTAATATTTTAGCTGTGGTTTTGCCATTTGATTTCTCATGAGAACAATAATAATGAACCCCATAAACATATCGGTCGTAATCAAAACATTTTCAAATCTCTTGGTATCCCACTCTAACACTATGTAATGAATTGCCAATACCTCTAAAGGTTGAGTGACCTGAAAACATTGCATATGAATTTTCAAAGGAGGAAACACTTCTTTTGCTAGAATACACCTTTACACTCTTTGACTCAGTCTTCCACATCCTTTTGTCGACCCATCCAAAAATATTTTCTTTGCATGTTTTTTGAGTACAACTTCTACACTGAAGTGACCTCTTGGATCATGGAATTGTTCAAATAACATTTATTTATTTAGTATTTCTTTTATACCGCGCTATTGACATCAGTGCGGTTTACATCAAAACATAACATATGCATTTCAGGGTCATTGAGAAGCATTTACATTCGAACAGGGATTGGAAACTTGGATAACAGGGTAAAATTAACAAGAGTTAACACTATGTACATTCATTATATACCTCTGGTACTACCAGTTGATAAACAACTATATGGTCCATGATAAGGCCGCGGGCAGGGTCCCAGCGGCCGCTTCTAACCGGGTGCGCGGCCCGGTGCGGGGGACCCTGCTCGTGATTGCGACCGGGGGTGCGCAGGGTTCGGGCAGGCAAGTGAGGTGCGGTTCTGGTTAGGGCCAGGTCACATGGCTCGGTGGGGGATAGGCCCAGAGCACATGTGGAGGCCGCTTATGGGGGGCACGGGGTGGGGGTGTAGGTCTTGCCAAAGGGTTCAGCAGGACTTGGGTGGTTGGCTGGAGTGGGGGTTGGTAGCGAGGGGTACCAAAAAAAAAAAAGAAAAAAAAAGAGAAATACATAAATAAATAAATAAACACAGGGATCTGGTAGAACTAACTAACCATGGGGCGCAGGGCTGGGCATCGCTGGCCACCATCTAATGCGGTGAGTGGGGGGGCAGGGGGGAGAGCGAGCTCAGTGCTGAGGTCCCCGTGGGGGGACAGTTGGGGCTTGGGGCGTCGCGAGGGGATGCCTCGTTGGTGCAGGGGGTTGGTGGGGGGCGGGCGGGCCCCCGGGCAGCTCGGCAGTTGAGTGGGGGTGGAGCTCGGTTGAGGGGGGGCAGGGCACAGGCTAATACCACCCGGGGTGATAGGAGGGCCAAAGGGGTGCGGCGCAAGGGTGCGGCCATGGATAGGGCGGGATGTGGTAGATGAGGGGGCGGTGGAGGTTCACAATGTGGGGGCAGCAGTGGGCTCGGCTGAGGAGCGGGCAGAGCCGGGGTGGGTGGGGTTGGCGGCTGGCTGGGGCGCTAGGTGGGCAGGGGACACCCTCCCCTGCTGGGTGGCTGCCAGTGTACGGTGGTTATGGGTCGGTTGGGTGGCCTCCACCTTGGGAACACTGGCTTGGGGGGGGCAGGTGCGTTGAGACCGGAATGGGGGGATCGTGGCCCCCCTTTCTGGTACCCTGCAGTTCCTTCCCCTGGGTTTTTTCTATTATGTCTCTGCAGGGGCAGACGCTGATGCAGCCTTCGAGGAGTCTTGGTGCCGGAAGATTGGAGTGGACGCCTGAGCGGGACAGCGGGGTGGCTGCTCAGCGGTGTGCCGTGGCTGAAGCCACCAGGGAGAGGCCTGCAGTGATGGCTTGACGCAGCATCGACACCTGCCAAGTTGAGGCTGGGGCATCGGGGGACGACACAGCAGATGGTCGAGTGGCAGGTGAGTTGGCAGCTGACCTGGGGGAAGGGGCAGCTGGGCAGAAGGTGCGGGGTAAAGCAGGGGGTGGAATACGGCGGAAGAGGCGTCCTTCGGGTAGGAGGCGGCATAGTTCAGAGTCGTCCTCTTCCTCCTCGTCGAGCACTTCGTCCTCATCTGGGGGGGAGGTACCGTGGCGGGGTGCAGTGGGGGCCGTGGGCGGGGTGGGTGCCTCTTCGGGTGCGGCGTTTTTCAGAGTTGTGGGAAGGGGTGCCGAAGAAGCTTCATCGAAAAATCCGGAAACGGCGCTATATAGATATTTTTAGGTTGTTGGAAGGCAGGAAGCGTTCGGAGGAGAGCCGGAAGAAGAGGAAGGAGGTTGAGAAAGAGGGTCGGATCAAGACAGTTGCGCGCAATGTACTGAATTTGACACGGGCCTTGCTGCTCTTAGCGAGCTTGTGGTGTCATCATTACCCGGAACAGTACGGTATGTTGTTGTCCTACGTGGATTCTATTTGGGAGGCTTCTCAAATGCATGATGGCTGGGCGTGGTTGAATTATGACGGGACGTTTAGGGACAAAATGGAAGAGAACAGATTGTTGTCCAGGGGCAAGCAGGATATCAACCTCTGGTTGACACAGATGTCCGCGAGGGCGGGCTTAGGAGGGGGAGGGGTGGCTTGGGGGGTGTGGTGGGAGCCGGTCGTTCCTTTCAGATGGCGGCGGTTGGAATGCAACAGAAAGCAAGGGCAGGGGGGTCTGGGATGTGTGTTGGAGGTTCAATAGGTCCTCCTGCCCATTTCCAGATTGTAAATTTAAGCACTCCTGTGCAATATGTGGAAGGGGGCACTCGGCCACGAAGTGCGCTAAAACCGGAGCCCTGCCCGCCCCTGGGTCTGCCCCCAAGCCTCAGTGAGGTGGGTGGCCGAGCCCCGACCCCGATACGGTTGAATGCCCTGCGGCTTTGGCTCCGTAGATACCCAAGGCGCGGGGACGGGGATGTTCTATTGTATGGTTTTCAGTTTGGGTTGGTGGATTCCAGTTCAGGGCAAGGTAGTGGCGCCTAGTGCTCGGAACTCGCCTTCGGGGATGCATTTTGCGACGGTTGTGCAGGACACGTTGTTGGTCGAGCTGGGTTTGGGCAGGATCGTGGGCCCGTTTAAGGTTCCGCCTTTCCCTGATATGGTGATTTCACCTCTAGGGATCATTCCTAAAAAAGAGCCTGGGAAGTTCAGGCTAATCCATAAGTTGTCCTGTCTTCTGGGTGCGTCCATAGATTACCACATACCGTGGGAGTTGTGTACGGTGCGGTGCACGTTGTTTGACCGGGCGGTTGTGATGGTGAGGAAGGTGGGGCATGCGGCGTTAATAGCGAAAGTGGAATTCAGTCCGCCTTTCGTCTATTGCCAGTACACCCATCGGCTTTTCGTTTACTGGGCTTCCGTTTCCAAGGGGAATATTATTTTGATAAATGTATGCCTAGGGGTTGCTCCGTGTCCGGTGCATACTTCGAAAAGTTTAGCACATTCCTGGAATGGGTGCTGGTGCAAAGGGGGGGCTCGGCAAATGTAGTGCATTATTTGGACGATTTTTTGTTCATGGGGGCAGCTCAGTCAGTGGAGTGTCAGCAGATGGTAACGGAGTTTGTGGAGTTATCCAGTGATTTGGGTATGCCTTTGGCGGGGAAGAAAAAAAAAGGAGGGCCCGACGACGAGAATAACCTTTTGGGAGTGGAATTGGATTCAGTAGAGATGGAGGCCCACTTAACGCGTGACTAGGTAGTCAGTTTGCGGGTGTTGCTAGCTAATGCATTGGCATCTTCTAAGTTCACCTTGCGGGAGCTGCAGGCGCTGGTCGGTTCTTTGAATTTTGCGTGCAGGGTGATCCCGCTGGGCAGGGTATTTTCGTGGCGCTTGGCGGCAGCAACGGTGGGGGGCTAAAAACCGCATCATCGGATTAGAGTCACGGAGGTGATGAGGGCGGATTTGCGGATTTGGAATCAATTTTTGGAGGACTTTAATGGGACCTCGGTTTTGATAGAGCCGGAGGTTTCCAGTGCGGAGTTGCAGCTCTATACGGATGCTGCGGGGGGAGCGGGTTTGGGAGTTTATTTCAGCGGGGCCTGGTGTGCGGACAGATGGCCGCAGGACTGGCATTGGTCGGACTTGACTGCCAATATAACCTTCCTGGAGTTGTTTCCGATTCGGGTAGCGCTAGAGCTATGGCCTGATCGGTTTCACAACCGTAAGGTGGTGTTGTGGTGCGATAACAAAGCCGTTGTCAGTGTCTGATGAGAGAGGTAGGGTTTGCATGTTTGTGGTTGAATGTGGCTGCAAGGGATCGCCATATCCCCGGTTGCACTAATGAGATGGCTTATGCTCTTTCTCGTTTCCAGTGGGAGCGATTCCGGGCATCGGCTCTAGAAGCAGACGCGGAAGGATCTGGGGTCCCAGAGAAATTGTGGAGCATTGGCTGGGGGAGATCTTGAAGCTACTCAGGAGTTCAGTGTCGGTGGGGACATGGTCAGCCTACCAGCAAGGCTGCGACAGGGTGGTTGAATATTTGGTGGCTCATGGGTGGCAGTCGTGGGCGGTGCCTGATTCGCTGATTGGGAGTTATATAGTGGAGGCTAAGGGTGATGGGTTCTCTAGATCGGCTGTGCGTTTGCACTTGGCAGGGTTTTGCTTTTTCGCGAAGATGCTAGGTTGGGGCGCGCCTGCTGGGGGATTTTTAGCTCGTCGGCTCCTTCAGGGGTGGGAACGGGCAAGTCCGGCCCTGCTGGACCCGTGTCTGCCAATTACGCACGAGCTGCTAGGGAGACTCATTGCAGTCCTGCCAAGTGTGGAGGCATCGCAGTACGAAGTTATCCGGTTTCGGGCGGTTTTGGTCTTGCCTTCTTTGGAGCATTTCGAATAGGTGAATAGTGGCGAATTCCAGCAGGGTGGGGGGTGTTGGTGGGTTGCAAGGCCAGCATGTTCAAGTGGAGGTGGGGCAGTTGAGGATATTGCTGGCCAGATCCAAGACGGATCAGCACGGGAGGGGTTTGTGGGTGGTTCTGAAGGAGGATGGGTGCCTGGTGTCGTGCCCGGTAGCGGCAGTATGGCAAAACCTGGGTGTGCGTCCCAGGTGGGCTAGTGGTTTCTTCATCCATGAGAATGAAGGGGCATTGACCGTTTTCAAGTGACAGTGGTGCTGCGGTTGGTACTGCGGCACGTAGGCGAAGATCCAAAGCTCTTTGCCCCGCATTTATCCCACATAGGTGCGGCCGCAGGTGCGGCGGCGGCTGGGTTGCCCGACAAGGCCATACAGAGCATCGGCAGATGGCGTTCCCGGGCGTTAAGGGGTATGTGCGCCTTTGAAGGGGTAGGGGTCGCTGGGTGGGATGTCTAATTGTTCATTTATTTTACAGATGGGGGATTGGAGCCTGTGCGATGTTGGGTGATTGGTCACTCCTTCGTCCACTGGGCAGGACGGCGAGCGAAGATAAGGCCGGTGGGCCCTAATTTGGGGATTGACCCCGCGTTGGTGTCCATTTCATGGCTGGGTGAGCGTGGACTTCGTTGGTCGCAGCTGCTGCCTTTGCTTAGGCACCACGGGAGAATATTGCAGTGGCTGGCGGTGTTGCTTGTTCATCTGGGGGGCAATGACCTCGTTTCTTGGTCTTGCCGGCAACTGATAAGAGCGGCGCAAGCAGAATTGGCAGAAGTGCAGCGAATGTTTCAAGGCGTGATTCTGTTGTGGTCTGACATTATTCCAAGGCCTACGTGCTGGGACCAACGGCGTTGGTCGCGTGGTCTGACCAAAATAAATCGTCAGATTGGTTGTTGGGTATGTGAGCACGGGGTTACCAGATTATGCATGATTGGGCTGAGGTGGTTTGTGTGGGACTTTACAGAGGTGCCAGGGTTCATTTGTTGGAGTTGATTTGCTCCCAACGACTGGCAGGAGGCCTTGGAATATGTGCTTGTACATGATGCTCGCTGGTCGCAGCTTGGGCTTTTGGGGGGCGGCGCAGGGACAAGGTTGTCGCCTGTGCCGGTGGCGGGATCCCGGAGGTTTCCGGGGTCCAGAGCCTCAGGTTACAATTGGGCGGGGCTGGGGAGCCCCTGACCCGGACAAACCCCGGCCGACTTTTGCTAATAGCATGGCGAAGTCGGGGAAGGGGTAGGAAGCTTGCAGGGGGCAAGCTTATGGCAGTAGCGGTGGCAAGGCACTTTGCTAAGGTATGGCTGGTGTGGCATTGATCCGCTAATCGGATTGTTTTGGTTTATGATGTTGACCTTTTGTAAACTGTTAAAGATTAATAAAGCTGCGACCAGTTGTGTTCCACGAGCATTTGTTGCATTTGTGTTTGTTGGGGTTTGGAAGGAGGTGGGGTGGGGGAAGGGGTTGGATGGGGCCCAGAGCACCAGGTCTGCCTGCCTCGGTTAATGATAAGGCCACAGGCAGGGTCCCCGCGGCCGCTTCTAACCGGGCGCACAGCCCAGTGCGGGGGGCCCTGCTTGCGATCGCGACCGGGGGCGCGCAGGGGCGCCAGTTTGAAATCATTGGCTCCCGGCGGATGCAAATGTACGGGAGCCAATGAGAAGAGGATGCGGCGGTGTGGGGGGGGGGGGGGGAGTTGAGCCGGCTGCCTCCGCGTGGCCATTCGCAGCGGCGGCGGCGGCTCGGGTTGCGGCTCCCTCCCACCCGCCCTCGGGGCTTTAGGGTTGTTGGGGTGTTGCAGCTTGGGGGGGGGCCGCGGGATCCCGGAGGTTTCCAGGGTGCGGAGCCTCAGGTTACAATTGGGCGGGGCTGGGGCACCCCTGACCCGGACAAACCCCGGCCGACTTTTGCTAATAGCATGGCGAAGTCGGGGAAGGGGTAGGAAGCTTGCAGGGGGCAAGCTTATGGCAGTAGCAGTGGCAAGGCACTTTGCTAAGTTATGTCTGGTGCGGCATTGCTCCGCTAATTGGATTGTTTTGGTTTATGATGTTGACCTTTTGTAAACTGTTAAAGATTAATAAAGCTGCGACCAGTTGTGTTCCACGAGCATTTGTTGCATTTGTGTTTGTTGGGGTTTGGAAGGAGGTGGGGTGGGGGAAGGGGTTGGATGGGGCCCGGAGCACCGGGTCCGCCTGCCTCGGTTACTACAATCTTCAATTTGCCTATCTCTTTGTGCCCAGAGTTTTCTTTGTATCAGAGTCATTTTTTGCCAAGCCAAAGTCTGCTGCAATTCCAGAGATGAGATAATCATTCCAAGCACTTCAACCTGCCTTGTTGTGTCGTCAAATCTTTATTTTCTTTTTCCAATTAAGTGCATGTGAGGATCTTGAGTCCTGATTTTTGCTTTTCCCTTTATAGGTTTTAGCACAAGATTTCATATTTTTATTTATTTATTTATTTATACATACATTTATATACCGCATCTTCCAAGGTTCAGTTGCGGTTTACAGTTGAACAACACTTAACAAAACAAGTTTGTTTTACAGGGAACGTCATATTATAACAGAACATATCTACAAGGAACATCAAATTTATATATAGTATATATGGTCTAAACATTGTAAGATAAAATTAATCTCTGGAGCTTGATTCATAGCACAAGATTTCATATCAGAATCAGAAATTATTAAGAAGTCCTTTTCACAGTTTTCAGACTCCTCCTCAATAGTTGTCTCTGGCAATCTGGATAATATATTCACATTTTGATGAACTCTACTTGGTTTATATACTACATCAAAATCACATTCTGTCAAGTGAGCAAGCCACCGGTGCTCAACCGCTTGTACTTTCGCAGTTTCCAGATACTTCAGGGGATTGTGATCGGTTTTCACTATGAATGTCTTATACAACAAATATTCTCTGAATTTATCTGTTACAGCCCATTTAATTGAAAGTCCATCAGACTTCACATTTTCTTCACTATGTATCATGAGGACTTTCCATTTCTGACATGATTCAACATAATTCAAATCAAGGGAATTTAAAATCTTTCCTGGTTTAAAGACTTCAGCAACATGCAGTCTGGGTGGCAAGTGGCAACACAATCTTCTTTTCACTGAGATTCATTATTCTCACAGAAATACTTCCTTGATCTACTCTAGACAACACACAGGTGATTAATGGCAGGGAATATATATGTCATGTGTGGTAGACAGCAGCACCTCTTAAGCCCTCATCCCTCTTTCATTGTGGCATTTTCCTTCCAAAATAGTTTCAGAAAATGGAGGAATTTCATTGCTCTTATTTCCAACTGGTTTTACAAATCGTAGATATTGATCTACCTCATGCTGATTATACTTTTGCCTCTGTTTACTATCAGCCCAATTCTTCATAATTCCACCACTTTTAGAATATATTGAGAGACTAGACAAATCTTTAAACGGACCTTCCAGGTACTATAGAATATTCATTCCCACAATATCCAGAACCTTTCCCTTGTCATCAGAATCTTGTTGTGAATTATCTTGTGCAACAAATATGCACCGCTGTAGTGCTACCTGTCCTAAGCATTTAGCATCCACCTCAATGCATCCTAATACAGGCAATTCTATTCCATTTGCTGCTGTCAAATGTATCCAGCTAGCATCCTGAAGAATTTCTGTTTTATCAACATTTTTATAGAAATGACTGGCTAAAATCGTTGGCAACATACATCGAGTATCTACTCCATTAATTTCCAGTGACAGAAGTGGATTTTATCCAATTGCTTTTTCTTTTATATGCTCCCATTCATCTCCAAGAAATTCTTTGTCTGTTGTTTGTATTCTAACTTGAGGCTTTACCGTTTCTGTTTCTTTTGCAACATTTGCATCTGGTATACCATTCTTCCTATGTGTATTATTAGTACTAGTGGTAGGTCTGGCAAAATCCATATTCGCCATTCTAATTCTCTGACTGTCTTGGTGTCCATCTAACTTTTGTTCACTCTGACACCATCGAGCGATATAATTCTCATCTGTATCCAGGTCTAGGATAGTCTTCTCTGAACTCTGCTAAACTATCCTCCCTTCTCCAATTTTCCAATATCTCATCTTGTTTCCTGTACATTTGTCTCACTGCTCTAGCCAATTCAGTAACAGCTGAGATCATAGGACTAGATTCAGTGATGGTATTTCTTACTGGAATTTCATTCCTACTACGCTGCAAGATTCATACCAGGAACCTATCTTCTAACCTATAAGTCTGTTCTTTTTCTGCACATCTTATAGCTGCATTTATAAGAACCAGAAATGCTAATCAATGATTTTTTTCACTTCAATGTCTCATTTCTTGATGTAGTGTGTTGTTTCTCAAGTCTAGAATAAATTGTTCTTTCAAAGACTCATCTGGATCTCCAATAGGGAGGAGTGGCTCACTGGTTGGGACAGGTTACCACCGGCCAGAAGGCCAGGGGTTCAATTCCCACATGGGGACAAGCAACCTCAGGCCAGAGGGTCTCTAGTCCCATGGCCACTCCTTGTAGCCTTGGGCAAGCCACTTAACCCTCCATTGCCTCAGGTACACTTAGATTGTGAGCCCTTGAGGGACAGGGGAATAAAAAAGTACCTGTTAGTATACATGTAAACCACAATGATTCTAAACAAGCACAGTATAAAAAAGAAATAAAAAAATAAAATAAAAATAAAGTCTAAGGATCATGTCCAACTTCTCTTGTAGCTGTTAAGCAAAATCTCATATGGATTTTTAATTTTTTTTCTTTTGTAAAATTTCCTAATTCTAACTCCTAATGGAACTTTATCTCCTTATACATGTAGTAATTGATCAAAAGCAGCCTCTACAGATGGACAGGTTTTGGGAAGGTTGTATTTAACTGTATCCTTAGCATGACGTCTTAAATGATCTTTCACATGGTGGAATTCCTAACACTTTCAAAACAGTTCTTGCTTTTTCAATCCACTCTTCTGCAGTAAGATCATCAGGCTGTACAGGAAACCCATGGAAGTCTGGAATATTTTTCTCATGTTGCAGCAACACTGTTGTCACCAGAGGCTGTTGTTGCCACTATCCACTTTGAGATGAATTTTCTCCTGCACACACAGCACCATCACTTTTTCTTTTTGTTCCCTCCATCTTATAAGAAATGAAACACTCTTCAATATGTTCTTTTCTATCAATTGTCTTATTCCTTCTAGGCCTGGTGATTGGATCATTATAAGGAGGCAAAAGGGCTTTTTTTTCAAAATAAAGTCGAGACACCAAAATAACTTATCTTTTTATTTTTCTAAAGCAATACTCAAGTGAGCTGTTCAGAACTCTAAACTTTGAATCAGAAAATGTTTTAAGTTCTGCATGTAAGTTAAATCAGTTCAAACAGAAACATTTTAGAATAGCGTCCCCATTACACTATCCTGCTGACTACGCCATTTTCTGTAAGCTCCACCTTCTGATGAGCTCCACAGCCTTACTTTTACCCTGCAAGAGATATTGATACCATGATTGTAGTTGTGGGCTAACATGGTACCTCAGACTGTGACTCCAACAGGGCAAACACTCAGAAATAAACTAACATCATCCTGTAATCAACTTCCTAAGAACTAGGAAAATCAATTATAGCAGGAAAAAAGAAACTATTAGGATTCTCGTTCTGCAAGGTCAGCATGATGTTACAATATTCAAGACAAATGAGAATGAAATTAGAAGCATTCAAAGTTTAAATTTAAAAATATATTTTTAAAAATATATATTAGATGAGTTTTACAATCCCTGGCTGCAGTCAGTTAAAGTGCTTTAAGGTAACATTGCACACAATTAACTTTGAATTATCTTTTACAGAATAGCAGCTGCTACTTAAGACAATGAGTTAAATATCTTGCTTTAATCTTTAACCATTTCTATTTTTCTTTAATGCAAGAAATAATTATTTTCTAATTCTTTTTTTTAATTCTCTGTTTTTCTTTTGCCAAGAGGTAATGAAGCCACACTTAACAAAGTAAGTTTCCCAAATTGCTTCAAAGTATTTCTCCAAAGTCACTAATTTCCTTTCTTTATCTTTAAACTAAACCAATTTTCCTCTTTTTCCAGGTTCCAGGTGAGTATGTGTCTTTACTTTTCTCTCTTTGCTTTACAAATTTCACTATAATGTATTTGAGCTCAAATAGCTATTAAATGTGTGTTTTGTGCCTAGATAGTAGCGCTTCTTATCTTCCCAGTCACTTTCTAGTGATGGAGCTCAAAATATTTCTCTAGTTCATCAGAATTTGGTCAGTGTAGCCAAAGTCTCTTAGGTCTGGTCCAGCAATAGCCACTGGGATCCCTACTGACTGACAGTTAACGAAATATGGAGGGAGGAGTTGCCTAGTGGTTAGGACACAGTATCTCAGGCCAGAGGGTCAGGGGTTCAAGTCCCACTGGGGGACAGCAATCTCAGACTGGAGGGACTGAGGTTTCTAGCCTTATAGGCACTCCCTGTGGCCTTGGGCAAGCCACTTAACCCTCTATTGCCTCAGGTACACATAAATTGTGAGCCCTTTGGGGACAAAGGAACATATCCAGTACCTGTTTGTAGTGATTACATATGTAAACTGCTTTGATTAAAGGATAAGGCAGTATAGAAAACTGATTAAATAAATCAATAAAAGAATCATGTTTCCCTATAAGTGCCTGTGCTGTTGTAAAAGCCCCTTCTTTCTTTATTGCAGAGGTACATAAACAGGAACCTCGTTAATTTTCCCCAAAAAATAAAAGAAAATTGTTATAGCCCTGACTAGGACCACCCCCTTTACACACACACACACACACACACACCTCTTTCACACAAAATAATTTTTCCTTAAAATTAAATTTCACTCTGCCATTTTTTTTACAAGTGCAGAGAATTTACAAAAGGTTCTTTCCGCTGTCAAACTTCTTCTTTTTTTTTTTTTTTTAGGAAACAGCAGTAGAACAGCTACTTTTCAGCTTTCTAAGCAAATAGTTTTGGCACTGAAAATCTGGTTCAAAAACTCAATACTGAGAAACTTCAGCTATATCCAAAGCTCCACAGACAACAGTTTTCTCACATGCAGTCTCTTGGGCTACTTTTTTAAAACAAATATTTATGTTTCTTTACACAGAAATCAGCAGCAGCGCTCCCACAGTTACCAGCTGCTATAATCTAAAGGAAATCTCATTTCAGAATTTCCCTCTATTTCTGACAAGCAATCAGTCCTGCTCACACAGCTCTCGTTTTCAAAAATTCAGCAAAGCTAAAATATTTTCCTTTCACCAATATCCTAATAAATCATCTGAAGCCTCAGCAAACTACTTAATTCTTTCTGAGTTCTTTCTTTCTTCTCAGTTCTCTTAAATTTTCATAATGTTCTCAAAAATCGAAGGGGTATGTTTACTAAACAGTGGTAGCGGCTTCCGTGCGATATCGGATCCGCTGTCCCATTGAATTTAATGGGGCTGTGGCTCTGATATCGCACGGAAGCCGCTAACACTGTTTAATAAACATACCCCTAAATGTCCTCACCTTTACCATTCAGCTACTCATACCTCAGTCATTGTTTTCCAAAACCATCACTTTCAACTATTACTATCTCTCTGGAGGCCGCCCAAGCATTCTCACAAGCTCTCATCTCTCTTATACATCCAAATTCACTCACAGTCCCATTCTAACTGAACAAACTGTCAGCTTTCCCAAAGTTCTAAGAGTCAGTGAATTTAGTGCTATTACGCCAGCTTTTTTCAAATAGTTCCTGAAGCAGTTTACAAAGACATATCACTGTCACTTTAAATAAATTTGAACCCGGGTCACTCCTGAGACTCCATTAGAATTTTTTAAAGTTTCACTTTATCTGTAGAAACCCTCTTAAAACAAGAACAAAAAACTGCACCATAAAAACGCCATTGTTTTGACCTTTGCCGACTTACTGTAAGCCCTGCTATAATTGGTATCATTCCGCAGTCACCAACATGTTTTCCCATGTGCACAGAGCAGCCTAGGCATGCTAGTAGCTCTACTGAGCATGCCCAGTAATGGCACTTCCTGGTTTATTTATTTATTTATTTATTATTTATTTATTTGAAAACTTTTATATACCTCCCCTTCCCAAGATCAGTGGCGGTTTACATAGAACATTGGTGAACAAATACATGGAACATTATGCAACATTGCAACTATGTACAAGAACATTATGAACATTATGAACAACATTTGGGCCCAAAACTTTAAAATTAATATTTTATATTTTTAAGCTCTCCAGAGTCTCATCATGCCTGATCCAGCACTAAATTTTCAAAAGGAGGCCAGAGTCACCTTGGGCCTCAGGAACATGAAGGCCACCCCCCTCCCTCCCCCATTAGCCACAATTCATGGCCATCTTTCAATTTTTAAAATTAATTTTTCTTTCTCTGCTGCTCTCCAGGAGTCACCTCCCCAGACCTAGCAGCCAAAATCAGTGCTCCCCCCAGTGCTAATTTGGCAGTCACAGCCATATCAGGCCTTATTTGCACAGGCACTTCAGGGCATCCTGGGCCTTTCTCCACTCCAGGCCCACCTCCTTTAAGAAGACTCTCCACTGCCCCAGCAGCCAAACTAGCCGGCTTCACAGCCCTCGGAGACCCATGATCCAGCGAAACGGCACTGCTGCCTCCAGCCTAATTATTCCAGGGCTCCTTGACCTAACATGAAGCTTTTTTTTTAAAACAAAAAGCCTGTGACTGTCAGCTCCAGCAGCACAGATTGCTGGCAAACCGTCCCTCTGCTGTTATGGGACCTGGCAGCCATGGCAATTTTAGCAGCAACAGTCCCAGGAGACCTGACAGCCCAGAGGTAAATAAATAAATAATATTAACCCTTGGGTTACATTAAGATGACCCCAAGGTTGCGAGCTTAGGAGACAGGGAGGAATGTAGTGTTATCCACAGAAATAGAGAAGGGAAGAAAGGAGGAGGTGGGTTTAGGGAGAAAGATGAGGAGCTCAGTTTTGGCCATGTTCAGTTTCAGATAGCAACAGAGATCCGTGCCTGGATTCCTGGAGAGATTTCAGGTGCAGAGTGGTAGATCTGAGAATCGTCAGCATAAATATGGTATTGAAAATCATGGGAGGGGCAGTGGAGTTAAGCTAAGATGGCATCAGCTAGGTTCCTATGGGGCAGCCGCTTTTCTCATGGGTAAGAAGCGGAAAGTCCACTCAAGCCCCCCTATCCTCAATGCCTATTTTTTCTGTGGCTATTAGGCCATTGGACTCTTACTTGACTCATCTGCCTTGGTATCCAGCAACATGGGAGGTTACTCCGGCTGCAGATTCACCGGTGCTGGGAAGCTCGGTGTCTGCTTTGGAGCTGCCATCCCTATCCCCTCATCTGCAGCCTGTGCCAAAAGCAGCGTGTTTCCAGCAGGCCCCCCCCCCCCTGATGAAAGCCTGCTGCCACAACTCTCACTGGAAGAGCAAGAGTTGCTAGAGCAGCTCAGGCCAGGCAAGGGAGCGGTTGGGGCAGCGGAACAAGTTCAACACGCTCAGGCTACAGTGCTATTGAGTGAAGTCGATCAGTGGGGTGGAACACTGTATTGCGAGGAGACAGTATGTCTGCAGGAATGGAGGCAGAAACAAACCAAGCAGGTGATGTTTCTTCATTCACATTTGTGAGACCGGTAAACTTCACTCTGGAGTTCATATGGACAGTCATCATCTTGCTGGGGGAAGTCTTATTACCTCAAGTGTCTTCTTAGCAGTTAAAGTTAATGGGACTTCTGCTATGATTGAACAGCTTTCTGCTACTGTAGTGACAGTCACAGCTGAGGTTTCAGAAGTGCATTACAAGTTGTTGTTGCTGGAAGGACAGACTGATCTTTTTATTATTAATTTTGCCTTGGTGGATACTAAATTGAAACAACTTGAAAACATATCTTGGACAAATAACTTATGTTTAATTAACGTTCCATGAGTTTCATCAATTTCAGCAAGAGATATATTTAATGAGCATTTGGTAGATATTTTGGCAGTTCCACGGAATTCACTTCCCCCAATAGTGAAAATGTTTTATTTACCTAAGGGTAGGAGAGTGGCATCCCCAGCGACCACGGAGACTCAACAACTAGAAATATTGAATGTTTAAGATATGCTAGAATCATCACGAGGGGAACCTGTGGTTCCCATTTCATTGATTGTGACCTTTGCTCTTCTGTTGGATAAAGAGTGCTCTTAAAGCTTTTCTTTCGCAAAAGGAATCTTATGTTTTGTGGTTTGAGAATAAACATCTATCCTGATTTGGCGAGAGTCACCCAGCGGCGTCAGGAAATTTCTTCTGTTGTACCCTGGGGTACTGCAGCTGGGAGGGCTCACCCTTGTAAGTGCTTAGTGAAATATAAAGTAGGTTCTTATATTTTCTACAAGCCCTCCAAGCTCCTAGTCTTTGTGAATGCTAGACGTATTGAAGCCTCTATTGATTGCTCACCAAATGTGGCATGATTTAAATGTACTGGATACTAATCTAGGTTTTCTTGCACTTTTCTTTTGGTGTTTTTTTTCTTATGACCACACCCACCCCTTCTCCTTGTTGTAGGCTAGGGTGAGAGACAGTTTATTGATGCTTAACTGTGTTTGTATAAGTTTTCCTGTATTATTACTTGTTGTTTTGCTCTATTCTGAACAAGGATGCTTTTGATAACTTTCTTGGATGTTAATTAAAATTGCATAAAGATAAAATAAAACAAAACAAAATTGTGGGAGGAAATAAGTGCACCAATAAATGCCCTATGGACTATCATGATAAGGGCTTTGAAAATTGGCTCCACTGTCTTCCTCTCCCCCACAACAGCCATTTTTTCCCAGCCTCTCTCACATTTCCCCCTTTACCAGCCTCTTTCATTTCTCTTCCCTGACACATTTTCAATTAGAAACATAGAAACATGATGACAGAAAAAGACCACATGGCCTATCTAGTCTGTCCTTCCATATCAACAACTACAACAGTCCACTTTTTACCTTTAGAGATCCTCTGTGTTGGTCCCATGCTTTTTTGAATTCAGTTACTGTCCTCATCTCTACCACCTCCACTGGAAGACTATTCCATGGATCCACTACTCTTTCCGTAAAGAAATTTTTCTGCATATCACTCCTGAATCTATCTCCCTTCACCCTCATCCCATGTCCCCTCGTAGCAGAACTTGGTTTCAAATGAAAGAGGCTCTCTCCCTGAACATTTATGCCACTGAAGTATTTAAACATCTCAATCATATCACCTCTATCCCGCCTTTCCTCTGTCTAAGGTGTACATATTAAGATCCTTAAGTCTGTCCTCATATGCTTTATAATGAAGCCCACTAATCATTTTAGTAGCAACCCTCTGCACCGACTCCATCCTGTTCACATCCTTTTGAAGGTGCGGTCTCCAGAATTGCACACCATACTCCAAATGAGGTCGCACCAATTACCTCTGACTCCCAGCTTGCCACTACTACCTTCATATAGAGGAAGATAAAGGGATTCTCCATGTAAGGTCAGCTCAGAAACAAAAGGACAAAATGCAGAGGGACCACAGAAAAAGATGCATAGATGTTCTTCAGTAGAAAGTTTATTGGAAAGACCCGACTCAGTCAAGTTTTAGCAAACACGCCTGCATCAGGGATCTACAAATCATACGCAAAAGGAACAAGTGGACAGAGAGTTAATTGAAGACATACGCAGCATTGCTAGGAAAGGGGAAGTGCTACTGATAGGGGATTTCAATATGTCAGATGTTGATTGGCACATTCCTGCTGCAGTATCATCTAGAAGTAAAGAGATCCTGGATTCTCTACAGGGAGACCTATTCAGGCAATTAGTAACAGACCCTACATGTGAAGGGGCCATACTGGACGTGGTGCTTACCAATGGTGAAAGTGTTTCTGATGTTATAGTGGGAGATCATTTTGCATCCAGTGATCACCAGATGGTGTGGTTCGGTATTAGGACTAGGGCTGTTAGAATCCTTTCAAAGGTGAGGGTCTTAGACTTTAGGAAGACTAACTTTGCCAAGATGGGCCAATACCTCAGGGAGTTGTTAGCAGGATTGGAACAGCTGGGGGATGTAGAAAAACAGTGGGCAAAACTGAAAGGGGATATTTTAAGGGCAACCAACCTTTTTGTTAAAATGGTAAATAAAGGTAAAAGGAAAAGGAGACCGCTATAGTTTTCAAAAGAAGTAACTGAAAAGGGGAAGAAAAAGAGGGAGGCCTTCATGAAATACAAGAGATTACAGAGAGAGGAAGACAGGTATCTATATTTGGAAAAACTTAAAGAAGCTAGCAAAGTATTTATTTATTTATTTAGTCAGGAAAGCAAAGATTCAAAAAGAGGAGGAAATAGCCAATGCAATTAAATGGGGGGATAAGACATTTTTCTGATATATTAGTGAGAAGAGAAAGGGCAAAAGTGGTATTGTCAGACTCAATGGTGAAGGGGAGGAATATGTAGAAGCTGATGAGGATAAAGCAGAATTGCTTAACAAATATTTCTGTTCTGTGTTCACAGATGAAGAACCAGGAGCATGACCTCAGAAAACACCCATAAACAGGAACAGAAGCGAGGGACATCTTGAACAATTTTCAGAAGACTGTGTTTGTGAGAAACTAGCTCAACTTAAAGTAGACAAAGCAATGAAACCGGATGGGATACACCCTAGAATACTGAGGGAATTGGGGAAGTTCTAGCAGCTCCACTGACTGACCTTTTCAATGCTTTGTTAGAGTCGGGAGTGGTGCCAAAGGACTGGAGAGAGGCTCATGTGGTGCCTTTACACAAAAGTGGAAGTAAGGATGTGGTTGAAAACTACAGGCCGGTTAGTTTAACTTCAGTGGTGAGTAAATTATTGGAAACACTGCTGAAAGAGAAAATAGTGAGGTTTCTGGAGTCCAGCGGATTACAGGATCCAAGGCAGCATGGACTCACCTGAGGCAAGTCTTGTCAGACAAATCTGATTGATTTCTTTGACTGGGTGACCAGGGAGTTACCGAGGGAGAGCCCTAGATGTGGTGTATTTAGATTTCAGTAAAGCTTTTGACACTGTTCCTCAGAGGCAAATTATAAACAAACTGAGCACCCTAGGGATGGACCCTGAAGTTACTGCTTGGGTTAGAAATTGGTTGGGTGGGAGGTGACAAAGAGTACAGGTAAATGGAGCTCACTCTGAGGAGAAGGATGTTACCAGTGGTGTGCCCCAGGGATCTGTCCTTGGTCCAATTCCACTGGTCAACTTTGAAATCGTTACTGACTTTAAAAGGCCCTAATCTGTAGTATCTTGGTGAGCTGAACATGAATATAACATTAAAAAAAATTATTGGCTCTCGTTTTGAAGATATTGCATGTAGTTCATTTTTAACGTTTCACCGTGTAAATTTATCCAGTTGGACATCAACAACATCCCAAATAAGCCTTGAATGATGTAATATTGCGTCGCATTGCATACTACCAACATGCACACATCATCCAGAGTTGATTGCATCATTTTCTGATGTAATGCAATACTACTTCCAGACGGCTGCTGAAGCCATCTGGTGTCAGCAGTGTACTATACGCAGCCGGAATGGAAAGTATTCTGGTATTCTGTTCCGATATTGAAAGCCTCATGAATGCCTTAAAAATCACTGATGACCCACAAGACTGGAGACTATTTATAGACTCTTCAAAACTGAATCTGAAGGCTGTGCTTTTGAACAATGGAAACCGTCTTCCATCTATTCCAGTAGCGCATGCCATCCACATGAAAGAGACATACGATAACTTAAAGCATCTACTGACTTCTATTAACTATAACAAGTACAGCTGGCACCTCTGTGGTGACTTGAAGGTAGTTGCCCTTTTAATGGGACTGACTGCAGCAGGAATATATAAAATACATGTGTTTCTTATGTGAGTGGGATAGCCGAGCAAGATTGGCACTACTTGCGGAAGGAATGGAATTGCAGACAAAATGTAACAGTTGGAGAGAAGAATATCCAGCACCCAGCTCTGGTTGAGGCTCACAAAATCCTGCTACCACCCCTTCACATCAAATTAGGTTTGATGAAAAACTTTGTGAAAGCCATGGACCGCACTTCGCCAGCTTTCCGATACCTGCATGAAAAATTCCTTCGACTAAGCGAAGCAAAGATTAAAGAGGGAGTTTTTGTGGGTCCTCAGATTCGAGAGCTCTTCAAAGATGACCGGTTCAACAACTTGCTGCAGGGTGATGCAAAACAAGCATGGAATGCTTTTCGCCTAGTGTCAACAAACTTTCTTGGGAATGTTAGGGAAGAAAACTAAAAGGAACTACTAGAAGACATGCTGATGCAGTATCAGAAACGTGGCTGCAATATGTCTCTAAAGAGCCATCTCCTTGATTCCCATCTTGATTTCTTTCCTGACAACTGTGGTATGGTTAGTGATGAACAGGGCGAACGTTTTCACCAGGATATCGCAACGATGGAGCAAAGATACCAGGGAAAATGGTCCATTACAATGCTGGCTGACTACTCCCCAGAGAAGCTCCCAAACAGCTGTACAAGAGACAGGCGAAAAAATCTAAGAAGTAGTCTATGACTTGGTTTTTTACAGGTATTAACTGAAGGCCTATTATATTTACTATTGACATGCATTTCATGATGTAAACATTAATTCTTGTAGATAACAAAGAAACTAGAGCCAACTTTGCAATTTCACTGTCATATTCGTGTTCAGCATATAAAAATTGATAAGAAATGGCTATTTTTATTTCAGTAGCATGACTTTTGTAAAAATTTGTTGACCAGTGTTCTTTTTAACATCCTTGTTAGTGATATAGCGGAACGGCTGTCGGGTAAGGTTTGCCTCTTTGCAGATGATACCAAAATCTGCTATAGAGTAGACACCCAGGAAGGTGTAGATAACATGAGGAGGGATCTAGCTAAGCTTGAAGAATGGTCTAGAATTTGGCAGCTGGGATTTAATGTTAAAAAATGTAAGGTCATGCATTTGGGCTGCAGCAATCCAAGGGAGCAATATAGTATAGGGGGTGAAGTACTTTTGTCCACTAAAGAAGAGCAGGACCTAGGCGTGGTTGTGTCTGATGATTTTAAAGTAGCTAAACAGGTAGAAAAGGCGATGGCAAAAGCTAGAAGGATGATTGGGTGCATATGGAGAGGAATGGCTAGCAGAAAAAAGGAGGTGATAGTGCCTATGTATAAGTTTTTGGTGTGACCTCATTTGGAGTATAGTGTGCAATTCTGGAGACCGCACCTTTAAAAAGATATAAACAGGATGGAGTCAGTACAGAGGGTGGCTACTAAAATGGTTAGTGGACTTTAGGATCTTAATATGTACACCTTAGAGGAAAGGCGGGATAGAGGTGATATGATTGAGATGTTTAAATACCTCTGTGGCATAAATGTACAGTGGGAGAGCCTCTTTCAATTGAAAGCAAGTTCTGCTACGAGGGGATATGGGATGAGGGTGAAAGGGGATAGATTCAGGAGTGATATGCGGAAATATTTCTTTATGGAAAACGTAGTGGATCCGTGGAATAGTCTCTCAGTGGAGGTGGTAGAGATGAGGACAGTATCTGAATTCAAAAAAGCATGGGGCAAACACAAAGGATTGTTGTAGTTGTTGATATGGAAGGACAGACTAGATAGGCCATGTGGTCTTTTTCTGTTGTGATATTTCTGTTTCTATGTTTCTATGTTTCTATGAGGAAGGGAGAAATACAATAAAGCAAAGACATAAATAAAAAAACAAAGATAATATTATTAAAACAAAATATTAAAAAATTTAAAAATGTAAGACATATAAATTAAATTAAATTAAATTAAAAGTAACAATATTTAATAAATAATTGAAACCATATACATATAACTGACATGCTTTCAGTTTTCATTAAGAGGAGTGCATACTTTTAACATATGTTTGTTTTTACATGTATGTGTTTTTGAATATTTTAATAATATGTTCCTTTATTTCAGTTTTATATAAATATATGGTTTTAATTTTTTATATTGTATATGGCTACTTATACTCTGATCCATCTGTATTTTTATGTGTTTAATTACTTTTGGGCTATTGATATTACACTGGTCTGTTTTGAGTAGATTAATTTTCTATAACTGTCCTATGTGCAAACAATAAAGATTTATATTTACTACTACTGCTACTATTAAATTGATAGCAGAGGCAGGTCTTGTCAGACAAATCTGATTGATTTCTTTGACTGGGTGACCAGGGAGTTGGACCGAGGGAGAGCTCTAGATGTGGTGTATTTAGATTTCAGTAAAGCCTTTGACACTTTTCCTCACAGGCGACTTACAAACAAACTGAGCACCCTAGGGATGGACCCTAAAGTTACTGCTTGGGTTAGAAATTGGTTGGGTGGGAGGCGACAAAGAGTACAAGTAAATGGAGCTCACTCTGAGGAGAAGGATGTTACCAGTGGTGTGCCCCAGGGATCTGTCCTTGGTCCGATTCTTTTTAACATCTTTGTTAGTGATATAGCGGAACGGCTGTCGGGTAAGGTTTGCCTCTTTGCGGATGATACCAAAATTTGCTATAGAGTAGACACCCAGGAAGGTGTAGATAACATGAGGAGGGATCTAGCTAAGCTTGAAGAATGGTCTAGAATTTGGCAGCTGGGATTTAATGTTAAAAAATGTAAGGTCATGCATTTGGGCTGCAGCAATCCAAGGGAGCAATATAGTATAGGGGGTGAAGTTCTTTTGTCCACTAAAGAAGAGCGGGACCTAGGCGTGGTTGTGTCTGATGATCTTAAAAGTAGCTAAACAGGTAGAAAAGGCGACGGCAAAAGCTAGGAGGATACTTGGGTGCATATGGAGAGGAATGGCTAGCAGAAAAAAGGAGGTGATAATGCCTCTCTATAAGTCTTTGGTGCGACCTTATTTGGAGTATAGTGTGCAATTCTGGAGACCGCACCTTCAAAAGGATGTGAACAGGATGGAGTCGGTGCAGAGGGTGGCTACTAAAATGATTAGTGGTCTTCATTATAAAGCATATGAGGACAGACCTAAGGATCTTAATATGTACACCTTAGAGGAAAGGCGGGATAGAGGTGATATGATTGAGATGTTTAAATACCTCCATGGCATAAATGTTCAGGGAGAGAGCCTCTTTCAATTGAAAGCAAGTTCTGCTACGTGGGGACATGGGATGAGGGTGAAGGGAGATAGATTCAGGAGTGATATGCGGAAATATTTCTTTACGGAAAGAGTAGTGGATCCATGGAATAGTCTCCCAATGGAGGTGGTAGAGATGAGGACAGTAACTGAATTCAAAAACGCATGGGACAAACACAGAGGATCTCTAAAGGTAAAAAGGGGACTGTTGTAGTTGTTGATATGGAAGGACAGACTAGATAGGCCATGTGGTCTTTTTCTGTCATCATATTTCTATGTTTCTATGTTTCATTGAAAATGTGTCCTATTTATATTTGTATGGTTTCAATTATTTATTATAATTTGCAAACCTATACATTAAAAATGCCACCAATTAACTACAGATGCTGTGATCTTTAATTAATTAATTAAACTTATTAGTTGGGGCAAGTTACCTCAGGTTGGAGGGCCACGGGTTTGAATCCCACTAGAGGACAGCAACCTAGGGCTGGGGTTTCTAGTCCCACAGGTGCTTCTTGTGACCTTGGGCAAACCACTTAATCCTCCATTGCCTCAGGTACAAAAAACATAGATTGTGAGCCCTTCTGGGTCAAGTGAAATATATATATATATATATATATATACAGTACCTGAATATATATTGCTTTGACTTATAGAAAAGCAGTATATAAGCTAGATAAATAAATAAATCATTGGAGAGGGGGAAAAGAGAAGCTGTAACTGTCGAGGTTAAGAACAGGTGAATAGAACTGTGATAGTGAAAGGGGCTTTTCCTATGCATTTGAAATTAACTTTGACTAAAGCTAAAATGTTACTTTAGATAATTTATAGGACACAATTGGGATCTTGAGAAATATTTTCTAAGCAAGATGTAGTCCCCCTCAACATTCTGATGGCCAAAGTACATGGATTTGGACTTAAAAACTGAGGAAAAATCTAAGTGGCTGGACTCATTGGAAGAAAAATCGGAAAAAGCAGCAGATTTAATGGACTCTGATTAAAGGTAATGTTTTTATTCATAATAAATTAGACTGGTTAGAGAATGTAATTAGATGCTCCACTTTGAGGTTCATAAATGTTCTTAAATTGGCTTGTATCACCCAAAGAAATGCTTGAAAGATATCTTTCTGAGATTTTGAAGATTCCTGGTTAATACTCCCCCCTTCTCTCATAGCTTATTATCTTCTTCTTATGTTAATAAAAAAAGGATCTGTATCAGGTACAGAATGATTCACCTTTTTTTAAAATATAATGCAGACCATAGAAGAGATTGAGGAAGAGAAGCTATCAAAGGCCACTTTAGTGCTGACTTTCCTGTTATATCAGGACAGGGACTGGGCCCAATGATTATTTTTGAAATATTGGAGACTCAGATCCTGAAATGTAAGATGGGAGTATTTCCAGAAGTTACTAAATCTACTCAGAAAAATCATAAGCAGTTTCTATTATTATATTGCATCAACCTATGAATTAATGTTTGAATGTTATATCAATTTCCATGTGTTTTTAAAACATTTTAATGTGCAATAACATTTATTTTATTAAACAGATATATGGCACTTTCCACAATAGGCCAGAAATCATGGGAAAATAGGTCAAACAAACCAAACATTTGCTAAAACACTTTGCCCTGTGCACATCCCTAGTAGGAAGGATAAAGGAAAAGTATGTACTGGCTACACATCCCCCACAACTATTCACTAGAGCTAAACATGGCGATAGTGATAGCGTGGACGCTTCAGGTGCAAATAACATCCCTGCTGCAGCAATAGGTCATAGTGAACCTTTTCATAGAATCACTACAACAGGAGACAGATGACAGAAATGATGAAAAAGCTAAGAAGACTAAAGACCTGAGAGGGTTTACCGATAGAGTGTGCCCGAAACTGGACAAAAGAGGATTACCAACAAAGCAAAAAGTGTGTTAAGGAACTGATGGAAATGTAAGATGTCTAACTGAAAAATCAAAGACAAAATGTATGTAACGGATAACATTTATTTATTGCATGCATTTCATTCCCCGCTTATAATCACCATCAGCTCAGCTTACATTTTAAAACACAATACATAAACATCATAAAAATGCAGTATAAAAATATTTTCCATCCTATCCTCATCCTCCCCCTCTTCCCACACCCCACCAGTGCTCTTGACTGCTCACCCCTCCAAATGTCTCCTGGAACAGTCATGTGCTGCTTATACACTTCAATGCTGTGTATCTTTTAATTCACATCCTAGGTCCCACTTAGACATGAGCCTCATGAGACCTGTGATTGAATTGAAGATTTACACTATATCCCTGATGCAGATAAGTGCATCAAATTGCAATATTGCATCGGATATTCTGTTTGTGTACAGCATTGAAGTGTGTAAGCAACACAATGGGTGGCTGTTTTATAAATGTTTCAGCAATGCGATGTTTGTTATTCTGTTAATGGCATGAATATTATGGCTGTTTAATGTTCATTGGACTGATGATGAATTTGATTGATCTGGCCTGATGGCCTATAATATTTGGGCTTGATATGCCTGATAAAGGTGATTTGAAGTCCGTTTTATAGAGTAGGAGAGTATTTTTGGACTATTTTTGGATAATTACCTCCTTCTTATATAGGTTATTGTTTTTTTGAATCCACATACAGATGGCACATCATCCCCAACTGTAACCGAGGTAGCTCGGACACGGTGCTCCGGGCCCTTCTAACCGACCACCCCTTGCCCCCTCCCCCCATCTTAGTCCCACTCTCCTTTCCCACAGAATACACACATACACCACTCTTGGGAAAAGCACTGGTCGCAGCTTTATTAACTTTATAACATACCGAACATTACAGTTCAAGAATAATCCTCTTAACAATACAAACATCGGAGTAATACCTCACCAGCCATGCTATTAGCCAGGTGACCCGCAGCGGAGCAATGCCTCACCAGCCATGCTATTAGCAAGGTGACCCCGCCTCCGCTTCTGCCGCGGTCATGCCAACTGCAATCTTCCTAATCCCCTTTCCCCGACCTCGCCATGTAATTAGCAAAAGTTAGCCAGGGGATGTCCGGGTAGGGGGCACCCCGCACCCGGCCCAAGTATAGCCTAAGGCTCTGGACCCCGGACCTCCGGGATGCCGCCCCCCCCAGCTGCGACACCCCTTCAGCCCCCACCCCACATCCCTAACAGAGGGAGGGAGGGAGGGAAGCCGGCCTCGTCCCCGGGGAGGAGCAGGAGCTTCGGCGACCGTTGCCGACTCCTGGCTCCTCCCCACCCAGGCCACACGCCTCCCGCCTCCCAGACTCCACCGCGCGCGGCTGGAGCCAATCAATGGTATCGACACCCTCCACGTCATCGCGCTCCCGCCCCCCCCAGCCGATGACGTCCGCGGGCAGGGCCCACGCACCGGCCAAGCACCCGGTTACCATCGGCCGCCGGGACCCTGCCCCGCGGCCTTGCATTAACCGAGGTAGCTCGGACACAGTGCTCCGGGCCCCTCTAACCGACCACCCCTTGCCCCTCCCCCATCTTAGTCCCACTCTCCTTTCCCACAGAATACACACATACACCAATCTTGGGAAAAGCACCGGTCGCAGCTTTATTAACTTTATAACATACCGAACATTACAGTTCAAGAATAATCCTCTTAACAATACAAACATCGGAGTAATACCTCACCAGCCATGCTATTAGCCAGGTGACCCGCAGCGGAGCAATGCCTCACCAGCCATGCTATTAGCAAGGTGACCCCGCCTCCGCTTCTGCCGCGGTCATGCCAACCGCAATCTTCCTAATCCCCTTTCCCCGACCTCGCCATGTAATTAGCAAAAGTCAGCCAGGGGATGTCCGGGTCGGGGGCACCCCGCCCCCGGCCCAAGTATAGCCTAAGGCTCTGGACCCCGGACCTC
The DNA here is from genome assembly GCA_033557465.1 of Ichthyophis bannanicus. Taxonomy (NCBI): domain Eukaryota; kingdom Metazoa; phylum Chordata; class Amphibia; order Gymnophiona; family Ichthyophiidae; genus Ichthyophis; species Ichthyophis bannanicus. Next base: position 144,851,349 of record CM066041.1, read on the forward strand.
CGGGATCCCGCCACCGGCACAGAGGACATTAATGTCAGGTCGAAGGCGTCCAGCCCCGACCCCAGTGCGGCCTAGAGCTCCAGATCCCAGACACCTCTGAGATCCCTCCACCAGCACTGGCGACATTAATGTCCTGAAGCCGCCCACCCAAAACCAAGCTGCGACCAGGTGCACCCCCTGCCGAACCACATATACCAAGCCCACCGGCCAGTGGTGGCAAAACACTCCGACACCCCTAGAGGAGAAATACTCCCCCACCCCCGACAACCTTACGCTCGCCCCTCAGGAATGCCGGATTATCCACCGCCCGAGTCGTACTGCCGAGTCCCCCCCCCCCCACCACATTTCGTTTTGTTTTTTTTTTGTTTTTTTTTGAGAAGCCCGTAGACCATGACTGGATCACCGACCACAGCCGAAGGCCGCTCCGCGACCCTGCCTGCACCCCCCCCCAACACATAACCGGAGCCAAACCGGCTTACTCCATGGTGCCCCAGCAAAGTTACCGGCTGCATCCAACTGCGACCACGCTCCCCTGCCATAAAACGATGTCCCCGCCAGATCAAGAGCCGAGGGGTCCAGACCGTCCACACAGACTCTCCCGAACCACCCTCCCCACGAGGGAATGACCCATGGCCAAAGGACCCTAGGCTTCCTGTCCCGCCGCCAGCTGTCAGCTAAATCACGTGACCCCCACCTCCCGGAAGCTTTACGTAAAACTCTTCGCTCGGCAACCCCGCCACGACCCCCATACGAGTCGCCACCCCAACGCTGGATGAACGTGCCGCAACAACCGCAGTCCCACCAACTTACGGCCTACTGCTTCCACTACAGACCCCGACCCACACCAGCTTCGCCGGAGATCACCACTGCCCCACCCAGATAGAATGCCCCGAATTATACCAGGCATCCTTGCCCGGAAGGGAGGCAGCAGACTTTAACAGGCTGCCAGTATAAGCAGCAGCAAGTCCCCGGTAGCCCGGAAGAGGGAGGCAGCAGACTTGAACATCCTCCCCTTGCATACAGAGCAGCAAGTCCCCAGTAGCCCCCGTGTAACAGGCCACCTGGCATCCAGAGGCCTTGAGCACGAAACCCCCCCCCCCCTCTCCTGCCGGAATGCCCTCCTCTTGCGGCATCATGCAGGACCTCCTAACCCTTCTATATCGCCACCGTCCCCCGCCGGGGACAAGAAAGCTCTTTCCCCACCCCGTGATAACCAGCGGGGCTACGCAAGACCGATGCCCCACATCCAACCGCAACATTCTCACACCGCTACACGCCACTGCCGATTGACTCAGCGTCACCCCCCACCCTTGCGACAACTCACGTACGACCTTAGGCTGTGTTCGGCCAAACCTGCCCGGAGCTGACCGTATGCTAGACAGCCCCTGACGGAATACCCGGACCGATAACTAGCGGTCCCAGCCTAAATAGCTGTCGTGCCCGTGTCTAAATAGACATCATGCCCACGAAAGTCTCCCCCAAACATCACCGACCCCCAAGCCACACGCCTGCCCACGAATCCGACAGACCTCGGTGTAGTCCCTGCACTCTTGATGTTGTCACCCCGCCAACCGGGGCCAGAAGATCGTGAACGCTAATGACGCAGAAGCCTACCCCAGTCGCTACTGGCCCCTGCCCTTGTGACCTTCCGCCAAATGGAGACGATCCCCAGCTCCGTGAACGTCAACTCCCGGCCCAATAGGAATCCTCAGCACCGGGTCCTCTGCCAGACCCCGAGTGTACCCCACAATTAAATAGCTCCCAAAACCCCCCTGATGGTACGGCACCCCAGCACCCATTCACTGCTCCAGAACACCCATCGTCCGGCCCATCCCCCACCCCCCCCAGCCATAGCCGGTATGCCCGAAATCCGAAAGGAACAACGCATAGCCCATAGTCCTGCAATGTCAACCAAACCTCCCAAAGCCCAGCCCATAGTCATGCAATGTCAACCAAAACCGCCCCCTTGCACAGCCGCCCCCCCCCCGATCCCAAGTCGCATGACCCGCAACCCCCACCCCCGATCTGCAACCCTGCAGTGCACATCCCCGGAACCCAGTTACGACCTGGCCGGAATTACCGAGGAAAAAAAAAATTTTTTTTTTTTTTTTTTTTATGCGATACCCATAAAGGGGCTGGGTTCCGCCTACTGTCAGCTCGACTCCTACTCCCCTAACCATGCGAGGAAAACGCCACCCGAGGCGCATTAGCCGCTTAGGCCGCGCAAGCAGTTGCTTGGCCCGGACCCTCCAAACCCGCCAGAACCCCCCCCCCAAGCCCTCCTCAGCACAACCGTGGGTCCTGCCGCAGCCCATCTCATAAGGCCCGTAGCGTAATAGGCCAACTACCCCTCCCAGGGAACTGGAGGGGCGGGCCCGGCAGCGCAATGGGCCCTGCCCAGTCAATTAACTACGTTACTTATACCTCGTCCTTATTATAATTATTATTGTGTGTTATGTTTTTTGGCCAATTCATGTAGGTAGTAAAGTAGGCGCATATGCTTGAGTGTCCACCCCACCGACTGAGGAAACAGGTGGATATTTGCAGTCCCTGATGGGCCAGAAGACCGCTGCCCCACTGCCTCCTAGCTGTCAAATCCCCACCATTCCTGCCCGACCGGAAAGACCCCACCGTGCCCCCCCTTCCATCTCCTGAGCACGCAGTAACTGCCCTATTCGACCGCTTGACGAGGCCGAGCCGGAGCCGAGGCGGAGGCCCCCCACCCCCACCCTCCCCGATTCGAGCACCGTCTCGCCACCCTCTCCGACTGATAATCGGCCATTGTAGGCATTCATTTGTTGGGACACCGCTACCTGCGCCGTTCCGTTCCACCTCAACCCTCACCCCCGAGACCCTCAACCGTCCTGAATACGCGAACAATCTGCATAACCGCTTCCAAGTCCGCCGGCGCACGGTCTTCAGACTTCACACCCAATTCACATCCAGCACGCCGTATCCCCCACACCGTGCCCTTTCCGCCCCCTTCCACGCGGACGAATCGACGGTGCCGCAAAGGTGGACGACTCCGGATAGTGGCGCTGCCCACATACCGCTATGGCAGCGCGCTGTACCCCCGCTCCCTCCTGCAACCGTGGTTGCAGCACCTTCCCCCCCCCAGTCCGCCAGCACTCACATGCTGCCCCGGTGTCACCCCCTTGCTGCCAATGGACGCAGCAGCCAGGGTCCACCGTCCTTGGTCCCCTGCCGCAGCCCGTCCTGTGCGCTCCGAACGCTGTGGGCCTTCTCCACTCTCCCACCAGAAATCCAATGTGCGAGCGCCATCTGTGGAGACAAAGAGAAAACACAGAGAAACCCAAGGAGGGGGGAAACCATTATCCCTCAGTAAGATATTCGCCTGTGTTTGGGTTTTTTGTTTTTCTGTTTTTTTCTTTTTTTTTATAGACTTCCAAGTGCTAAGGAATAGAACACGAGTTTATGCTTCTGTATTTTCTTCTTTTAAATGTAGAAATGGCAAACATATCACCGGTCAGTTTAAACCGCCAAAAGCAAAACAGTGAAGAGCAGAATGTAACAGCTTCAAACGGAAAAGCTACCGTTCAAATATTTAAACTAAACTGAGGATTTAGCACAGGCTTAGGAATAAGCGTACGAACCTCCAACATTTGCCAACACTGAAGGCAGTCCAAATTTCAAATAGACCACGCACCAGTGTTAATTTCAGGTACTATGAGAGTCATCTTGTAGGGAATCGCCTGCCGAGATGGAACGCTGTCAGCGAAACAGCCGAAGCAGGAAAGACAAAGCCACCGCAAAATCCTGCAAAGCGATCCGCAGATTGAAAACCTGCATCTTGCCTGCCAGGACAGAAGAGTCCGGCGACTCCTCCTCGAGCGAGTACCACCGCATGAGCCACAGCCTTCTGACGGTGCACACGCTCCCTCCGCGACCAGCCAGAGACCCCGCCCGATCCAGGAATCCACGGCGCCTCGACAGGCACCTCCACCGCGGCGATGGGGGCCGCTCCCTCCCCTCCTCCCCAGCAGAACGCGGACCACCCCGAAGCTCGGACGCACCCCGGGCAAAGGACCGCCACATGCAAATGCGGAAAACAAAACCGCACTGGACGAAACACAAGAAGCCAACCACAGTGCAGGGACACCAACCCCGCGCTGCACGAGCCGAACAAGCTCCTCCACATGGCCGCCACAGAGCCACAAAACAAAGCAAGGAGCACCAACACCAACCATCAAGGACCTCCGCCTGCCCGCAAGCACGCTGCCCCCTGCCTACCCCCCACCGCGCGCCGCCTCTGGGAACCGCACCCCAGCCACCAAAGCCACACAGCGTGCGGCCCTGGCGCCCCAGAGCACACACAACACCCATGGCAGCGACTGTCCTCCTCCCGGCGCAAGCAACTGCCCCCCGAATCACGCTCCCCAGGAAAACCCCCAGCACGCCGCGAGTCCACCCGCAGATGAGGCCAGAGACACGCTCCACACCAACACGGCGGGCCAGGAGGCGAACGGCAGGCCCGGCGATGGCCCGGACACCACCCCGCAGCACCCCACGGTGGCACCCAGCACCCCCCGCCCCCCCGCCTCGCCCCGATACAAGGGAATTGAACAGCAAAATCAGCCCGCACAAGAACCAAAGCAAATCGTCTGGCCCACACCTCCGCATGACCCGGAGCCGCGACGTTGAGGTCCAGAAAAGCCGGTCTCATCCCCGGGGAGGAGCAGGAGCTTCGGCGACCGTTGCCGACTCCTGGCTCCTCCCCACCCAGGCCACACGCCTCCCGCCTCCCAGACTCCACCGCGCTCCCGCGCGCCGCTGGAGCCAATCAATGGTATCGGCGCCCTCCACGTCATCACGCTCCTGCCCCCCCAGCCGATGACGTCCGCGGGCAGGGCCCACGCACCGGCCGAGCACCCGGTTACCATCGGCCGCCGGGACCCTGCCCCGCAGCCTTGCATTTATGCTAAATTTCCCAAGGGCGTTAAATAGATATTCAATACATCTTAATACAAGAGTGCTGCTGTAGAAAGCAACATAAAAAGAGAAAGAGGAATGCCAGAAAGGAGCACCAGAAAGAAGGCTGATGCAAAGAAAGAAAGAGGAGATCCAGAAAAGGAGTGTCACAAGGAAGGTGCCAAAATATCTAGTGCAATTGGAGATGGAAACAGTGGAAAATCAATGAAAGATAAGAGCGAGGGCTAGGATAATGTAAGAATGTAAGACAGACCATGAATCTGAGTGAAAAGGAAAGGAAGGAGAAAGATGGGAGGAGTTAGCAGTTGAACCTCTAGCCTGTATAGAGATGGATAGGTATACTGGGGTCCAGGAGAAGAAAAGACAATCTAAACTGAACTTGACATCTAAAGCAAAAAGTAAAGTAAGATTAATAAGGTCAAGCTGCATAAAAGAATCATCAATTGATATGGTAATAAATAGGATACAATATTATGAGGTAAAAATGATTACAGAGAGAGTCCTACCAACAAGGACAAAAGACCAGAAAGGTAACTCCTCTTTGGAAAAAATGTATAGAGAAAAAATTAATTCATTGAATTCAGAGGTGCCATTGCTAGGTGCCTACCTCCATGGATCGAGGATGCCGAAAACAATGGGTAAGAGCCAAAATCCCAAGCTGAAGCATACTGCACTAACAGAAAAATTTTTAAAGTCATAGTTAACAAATTGAAAGTAAGAGTAGTAGAAATGTTGCAACGGTATGAAAAAAAACAGAAAGAAGAGATGCCAAAATAAATTATTGAAACCTGGCACAAAGCAATTCTACAGGTAATTGGGGAAGATTATTAGCATAGTTAAAATTCCATTAACCAAAGCTAAAACAGTACAATTCTGGAGAAGGTTATATGAGGATGCTGTAGATAAGAGAGAAGCAAAACAGCTATCAAACATAGAGAACATAACCGAAATGGCACTCATGGAATGGTCTGAAGTCAAAAGGAAACGTGATTGACAAAGGCTCTAAATTGGAAGAACCCTGACCCTGATGAAGTGCCTAACTTTTGGTTTAAACACTTAGGGGCATGTTTATTAAAGGGCGCTAATTGTTAATGCATACTTTAGAATGAGATTAATGGTTAGAGTGGAACCATGGTAACAGCTACCGCACGCTAAAACAGCCAGCAATATAAAAATTCTTCAATAACTGCTTAAGACGCGATGGGGTGTGGACAGTGAGATTTTGGGGCAGATAGTAGGCAGGGAAAGTGATTCTCTGTGTAAAACATGTTAAGGTATCGCATGCTAAGGGGAAAGGCTGCCGATAGGATGAATTTCTTACTGCCACCTCCAGTGCTTTATGGTTTATTCAGTGCTTGTTATACTGTCTTTCCTGGTCAGCAAAACAGTTCATAATGGCTAAAGTTGAATATAGAAAGAAAATTCATTAGTTAAGACAGGAGAGAGTGGGATAAGGAGATGGAGAAGTTCCTGAGAGGCAACCACTGTCCCAAGGGGTCCCGTTAAAGGATCTTGAGAGATTCTTAGAAAAAATATCATGAAACCCACATTGAACTTTCTGTAGGACGGCTCCAAGCATAACTGAGAGTTTAGACTATTCCATAGAGAGGGGGCTTTGAAGAAGGAGGATTGTCTGGGGTCTCATATTTAGCTTGGGAAAGGAGTGATATGTGTAAATGGTTTCCATGAATGAAATATAGTGAATGGGCAGGGGCATATAAGGTAATATGGGAGGAGACATACTCGGGAATATCTATCTTTATGTGATACCTTTTGAGTCAATATCAGGAGTGAGAGAGGTCATTTTAAGATTATTGTCTTGACTTTCCACGTGCTTTATTCTGATCTCCCATTATACTTAGGGGCTTGTTTACAAAGCCGTGGTAGCGGTTCGCGGTTGTTATCGGAACGGGCCGCGGCTCCAATAACGACCGCGAACTGCTACCGCGGCTTTGTAAACAAGCCCCTTAGAGTCCTCACTGATTCCCCATACTTTAGAATGTCCCTCGCAGTCCTCATAGGCCAATCAGCTAGTAGTTCCTTCATATAGAGTTGTTTGTTATGAGTCCACACGTCAGTGTTGTTTTGCACGTTTAGCCCCATCATTATGGAACTTTCTGCCACATTATCTTCGCTGTGAGCGTTCTCTTCTTAAATTTAAATCGGGATTTAAAATCTGGCTCTTTGAGTACTCTTTTTTTGATTGTTAGCCTCAAGCACAGCTATGATGTTATTTCTCCCTAATTTGGCCTGCACCTGATGCATAAAAAAAATATTGTTGTACTACCTCATCCCGATCCTACATCTTCTTGTGATTTAATTTGTTTTATCTGTATGAATGATTATCATTTATTGGCAATTTTTATTCTTCCTGCAAACCACCTTGATGCCATTGTGCAAAAAGCGATATTCCAAATATAATAATTAACAAATAAATAAAAATGAGGGATTGATAACTGCAGCACAGGATAATGGACAACGGACAAGATGGTTCACAACCAGCATAGAAAAATTGGTAAAATAGACAAGTGGAGATTTTATAGTACTGAACTGGAAAAAATCATGCATCTTGTCTCTGGGTTTGACATGCAGATGTCAGAAGCCATGTATGCAAAGAGGTACAATAAGTTAGGACATCTCATCCACTTGAAACTGTGTAAACACTCTGACATTGAAAGTGAGTACAACCTAGTCAATTCTGACTCCTGGTAATCCAGACCCTGGGTTTTCTTGGCAAGCTGTAACTGGAAGTAGATTGCCGGGCCTTTATTCTGCACAGTAAGTCTACAGCACTTGGCATTCCAAGGTGGTCACCCATCCAAGTACTAGCCAGGCCTGACCCTGTTTAGTTTTGTGAGATCAGGGTCATTCAGGGCAGTGAAGGCATAGAACTATAACATTACAGTGCTAGAAAAACAAATGGGATCACGGACCTGACAGAATTGTGCAAAGCAAAGAAGGTCTGATCACTGAGACATTCTCATTTCCACAGATAAAAGGTTGCATGCAAGAAAACTGGACATTGTGGTAAAGAAGAAAAATACAAGGGCAGCATTATTAATAGACGTGCCAAATGACTATTCAATGAGAGGCCAACAAAATATAACTTAAAGATAAAGAAATTGCCTCAAATGTATTGAGTGCCACCAACTCGATGAAAAATATTTTCCAAGTACATCTTGCTATGATGCCCACGTATATTTCACCATATAAACTCCAAAAGGATGCTATCTTTGGCACAAGGCAAGTGCTGAGATGAGCATTAGCAGTGACTCTGACAGACTGAGATCATAAGAGAAAATGTTGTGAATGCCACGACAGAAATAAGCCTAACTCTTTTGGAGACATTACCCCCAAAGTATAAGTGTGAGGTGTGTGTGTGTGTGGGGGGGGGGGGAATATATTTCTTTTCCCAAGACTTGTTGAGTGCCTTCACTTGGTGACGTCATAGCATAACACCCATAGTATATCTCAGCACCATAGTATATCTCAGCAAGACAACCGCTTCAAATGAATAATGACAAGAAGGACAAAGAAAATGTAATATTGGCCACAGATGAAAAGATGCCCACGCTAAGCTTAAGCACTATAGCTAATGATGCTGATAATGATGGCACCGAATCTTCAAGTAAAGCTAGCACCCCCTGTGCAGCTATAGGCCATGGTGAACCTGTTCATGGACCCACTGCAGCAGGAGATAAATCACAGAAACCAATGAAAAAGTTAAAAGAAGAGAGCTAACTATGGTTAAGTGGACTTGGGAAGTAAAAAGGAGATAATATACTGCTATCTTTATGACACAAGTCCTGCATTTAAATGTAGGGGGTATACAAAGAGAGTTTGCCAAAACACTGGAAGAAAGAGCAAATATATCAGTCTCCATATTTCTTTCATTTCTGCAGTGTGCCATTCTTTCTATCCCATCATAAAATAGCAGCAAAAAGAATCTGTGAGCCTTCCCTGATACCCCATACTGTAGGAAATAGTGATTGTTTATTGCCCTGGAGCTTTGCACTGCGAGGCCCGTAGCCTGCTGGGGATCAGAGATAAATATTCAGTAAGTACAACATAGCTTATGCTCGCAATTAGCAGCGTCAACAACAGTTAATTAGAATTGAAGCATTAAAGCAATTACCCATAATGGTAGACTTTTTTCAGAGATGGTGAAGACTATGAAGTGCCAAGTGGTGAGAGATCTTCAGTTAATAGACTCACTATGGCATAGGTATAGTGTCCGCTTGAAGCGGTATTAGTTAAATCATATTCTTTTTGTGGCATGTTCTCTTTTTTCATTTTTTTCCGGGGTGTTGGGGGAGGAAGAGATTCCTTTGGTTTTCTATGTTCCCACTTCTTCTTAATAATTGCAACAAATGATCCCATATGCCGCACTGATCAATGGTCAAGCTCTACAGTGCCTCTCTTTTGCCTGCAGGACTTGTTTCCTTGTACTGGACATGATTGTCAGCTCCTTCCTCTAGCATGGCACCATTGGAACCTCTTCCAAATCGGGATCCTGGGCTAAAGAGCTACAACCATGCCATAGCTCTAATTAGATTCTTTGGCTCTCAATCCGCAGTGTTGACGATACAGAGAAATGATGGGAAATGAAGAATTGTATATTATTATAATAATAATTATTATTATTGTTAATAGTAGGAACATTATCACTTGTATAGAATTAGAAGGTGTATGAAGCTGTAGGCCACCATAAAATACAGGATATAATATAATGGGGTATATTCTGAGCAGCGTTTAGCGGGGTTGGACGTCAAGTTCAGACATCCATCCCTGCTAAACACTTGGGTGGTGATTCCACCCACAGAGCTCCCCACACATACAGCAGAGATGTGCAGGGAACTCTTTATGGGGTTGATCCGAGGGAGGTGTGAGGGCAGGCCGGGGGTGTGACACCTACCCCGGGTGTACAGGGCCAAGTTTGAGGTCTGCCCTGTACGTCTCGGGTTGGCCATTTAAATGGGCAATGTATTCCAATTTGGAGGTCGAATACGTCCCCCTGGACATCGGCAGCTGCCGGAACTGTGGCCTGCCAAACAGGTGAGGGGGTGAAGAGGGTTCCCCGCAACCCGACCCTGGCCATGGCAGACCCTATCGGGGCTCGGGCTGTGGGGAATGAAGTGTTTGTTGTTGCTGCTGGGGATTGCGCGCCTGCATGGAGCCCCAGTGACATGGCAACATGACACCATGGCACTGCGGCTCCATGCAGGAGCCTGGCTGAGTTAGCCAGGGATATGGCTGGACATCCTGGGTACCTGAATTGGGGCACATCCCTGATGTCCAGCTACTATACCACTATTCTGCTCCCGTGGGCACGATTAGTCCCTGTGGGACAGGTGCATTCCTGGGCCGTCCTGATGTCTGGACGTCCGGACAGCCTGGGGATGCACAAAGCTGAATGGGCCTCAATGAGGGTAATGTCATAACAGGGTGCCCCTATTTTAGGTCTATTTTATAAAGGCAAGTAGGTGTCTACTTGTCTTTATAAAATGCTAGTGTAAGCAGCAGAGATGGGCCCTTAAATTCAGATGCCAACATTTGCACCTGCTCTTTAGCAGGTATAAATGCATGCATGTAAATTTCACACACATGCATATAGATTAAGCCTTTTGTAAAATATTTATAAGGGCACTGGGAAATGGGCATGTAGGTACTGGCTCAGCCAGTATGGAACAGCCATTATAATAAGAAACATGTCCAAAAAAATAGCGGGTCACTTGGGGTTCTGATCTTATAAATTGTGACACTTACATGTCTAGATGTGTGTAAGTGTTGGCAGCTAGAATTTACAAAACCGGATGCTCAGGAGAAGCCAGTTAGGAAGGGAGAAAAATGACTTCTAACTTTCTTCGCGTGAACCCTTCCAAGTCAACTGCCATGTGGATATCCTTGAGTTCCCCTTGCCCTATGGTTGCTCCTCAGCTTGCTTCATCCACCATTCTTCTGGTTTCCTCTTTTTGCTATTTGAGTGCCACTCTAGATTCTTCTCTTTCTTTTCACGAGCACCTGTCTATTCTCATACATCGCTCTTTCCATGCGCTTAGATAGATTAGAGCAGTCCGTTCACTGCTTCCTTCCTCATCTATCATCACCTTATTGCTTGCACTTGTCATGAACCAACTTGACTATTGCAATGTAGCTTTGGCTAATCTACCACACTATCAACTTCAACGCTTGCAACTGCTCCAGAACATGGCTGCACACCTTGCAATGCATTCTAGATGATTCAATCATATCACCCCTCTACTATTCCGCCTCCATTGGCTACCACTTCAGTTCAGATTTAAATACAAAATCCTGATTTTGACTCACCGGGCACTCCATACTTCAACGCCACAGTATCTTGCTGGCCATATCTCTCTACATACACCTTATCGCCAACTCCGCTCTCTCCATGCTAACTGACTTTCCCTCCCTTCTCCGTCTCAAGCTCACCTTGAACAAACACGACACGCTGCGTTCTTTTTCCTCAGCCCAGCACTATGGAACTCCCTGCCTTCCGCACTCCGTTTAGAACCCACCTACCAAAAATTTAAAGCATTACTCAAAACACACCTATTTCAGCAGGCTTTTAGCCTCCCTTCTACTGATTCCCTATAGACTGTGTCCTCTGTGTTATTTATTATTGTCTGTTTGCTGTTCTTTCTCTCCTTTCCTATTAAATATGGTGTTCCTTTCTTTTTTCCGCAGCATGGAATTGTTTTATATTTTCTTTATTGTAAACCACCCTAATGTTTCGACGTGGGTGGTATATCAAGTGTAAATAAAGATAAAGATAAGACTCTTTTTTGGACATTTTGAGGTGGCTGTTAACAGTGAGATAAGCACAATCACCTTTTCGATCAGTTACCTGCAACATAAACCTTCCTCAGAGCAGTTGTAGATGCTGCTATCTAGATTTGTTAAAGCATTCATATATTTCCATTGTAAAATTGAAAATATATGCATACTTTTCTGCTCTAACCAATGCAGTCAGGTTTCAGAAGTTGTAATAGTACAGAGACCTTATTGATGTCGCTGATCTCAGAATTGAGAAAAATTAGGGGTGGTGAGACATTTTTGATGCAACTAGATCTTGCTTTGGCATTTGATATTATAGATCATGACCTTCTTTTATATAAACTGAGTAATACTGGCATTAATTGTGTAGTTTTGAATTAGTCCACTTCCTCCTTCAAATGTTGCATTTATAGAGTGAAGATGAATAATGAATTGTCAACAAATTGGAGATCCCTCACATATTTTATTCAATGTTTAGTTAGTTCTTTAGGTTCAGTATTTAAAAGTTTAGGAGTTATTTATTTATACAGATAACATTCAAATAATAATTCCCTTTTGGTCTTCATTGGGGGAGACTTATAAATTTGTTACCGAATGTTTATGAAACTGGAGACTGGATGCATTGTCACCTTTTGAAAAACTGCTTTATTTTATGTAGGTAAGAAAAATAAGATGATGCCTACAGTTTATTCTATTCTGAGGAGGGGTGAAGGGTTTGAAATACTGTTATGCTTATCCCTCCATAGTTTTGGAGTTAGAAGTGATCCCCATCTTGAACTAGAACAATATGTGAACAAAGTAGTTAATAGCAGTTTTGGTTAATTGCTTATGGTTAGACAAATTAGGAATGGATTTTCTGTTCCTGATCTGCAATGATTCTGTCACGCCTGGACTATTGTAATATCTTATATTTAGTAACCCGAGGTAGCCTCGACACCTGGCCTCGCAGAGCATTTCCCCATTCCCCAAATTCGCTATACCCCCCCCCCCTTTATTTACATCTCCTATTTTTTTCACAAACAACAGCAGACTCACATCAATAGTACAAACATGGTCACAGCTTTATTAATACACTTCATCTCGCATTTGACCCAAGCCAACAACTTAAACGGTAACTGTATTCAAACTACACTTTTCCGGGTGATGCACCTCACCAGCCATATTATTAGCAAAGTGGGTTGTACTCCACTTCCCCCCGCAACACTGTACTTGCCATATTATTAGCAAAGGCCGGCCCCTATCCATCCCAGACCGGCTGAGGATCCCCCACCGGGATCTCTGCCAACTCCCCTTCGAGAGCTGAGCTCCCACATTCCTTCACACCAGCTGTTAGGCCCCACTGATACTGTGTCCATTGGCTCGGGACCTTGCCACTGGTGCAAGGTAGTGTTACCAACCTTGTGCCACCCCCTTCATGAAGTGTGCTGTGACCGACACCATGCCGACCAAATAGCCGCTTCCAAAGCCGCTTGCCAGTCATTTAATAGAAGATCTTGCCCAACCAGTGAGAGGTGAACCCCATCTGTGCAATATAAACCCGCACAGCCAACCTCCACTCACAAATGGCGCACTTGAACCCTTCAGACTGCATCACCCACCACCCATCTCTGTTGGTTAATCTTTGTCAGGTCCCTGGACCACTTCCATTGTGACTGGCAAGCAGGCCCCAGAATAATATCTGACCATCCGATAATCGTCCCCGGCAAGATTTAACGTATTGTTGTGATGTCCCACTGTACTGCTCGAATGAGCTGTTTACAAGTCCAGCTGGATAGGTATGATAAGTCCCACCGGCCGTTGGCGCTGACTAGCATGATGATGCACACAGGGCAGCAACTGTCACCACCGCATTCCACGTTGTCCAAGCCATTCCAGGCACGCACCAACCAGCGTAAGGCCCAAATGAGCACCCAATGGTCGTGTAGGGGCCCGATATCCAGCCCAATATATGAAGGATTGACCCAATATCCACCATTCTTTCACACCTGTATCACCATCTGTAATGAAAAGAAAACTGGCTGCCATCCAAGGCCCCAGATGCTACCTGAAAAAGAACACAACCATTAATTGATTCCCACCCCCCTCACTCCATACCCACTATCATTGTGCTTTCTGTGGGCATACATACCTCATGTACATCCCATAATGCCATCTCCCAATCTGTTGAATCACTGTCGCGCCAAGCCCTGCTGCCGCGGCACTTGTGGCAGCCCCAATCCCAATACAAAAGGAGTGAGATGCGAATTGCTGATCATCACACCCCAGGTACCGCAGCACCATGTGCAGGACAACTGTAAATGGAGTCAACGGATGTGCGTTCTCATGCAAAAAGAGCAAACCATTGGCTGCAGGTCAGCATGCCACATAAGCCTGCATGTTCAAGACAGGACAGGTGGGTAACATCCCGACCTTATTGAGGACCGCCCACTCTCCCTGCTCCTATTGATTGGACTTGGACCGGGGAAGAAAAATGAGTAACTGTGCTTGCCCAACTTGTGCATGCTGCCTATGTAAACCCCCTACTGATCCAAGTAGGGAGTTTTGTCACTCACCTACTTACCCCTGAGGCGGAAGGCCTGGGGCTTCGGTGAGGCTCCTCTTATGTAGCAAGGACTTAGTAGTGCCCCCTGGGATTTGGAGTCCCAATAGCTAATCAGATAAGAAGGTAGTTGTGGTCGAGTAGCTATGCTTAAAGAGGTATTTATTTTCCCTTCCCGGGAGAACTTTTGCAACACAGGTCAAAGGAAATTAAACCATAATAGTGGCATAACACAAATGAGGGACTACAAATTACAACAAAAATGCTTCTTGTCAGCGTTAACTAAACAAAAAGGGAAAAACAGGCTTTTTCAATCCAAAAAGCTGTACAGTGAAATCTGTGTTCCTCCACAGATTTCTATTAGGCAGGTTTTACTTAGGCTTTAACAAAAAGAGGTCACACTATCGGAAAACACCAATGTACAGTCCATTTTGCAAATATCTGAGCTCTCTTCACAGAAGTCACATTCCATGTCCTCGTGTACTTCTTGGCTATTATATTTTGCAGGGCTGTAATGTGTATCAGTGTTTAGTAGTTTCCTCTCTTCTTGGCCAGAGCTTCTCTCTCCCCTCTATCACTGCAGAAAGGCTGGTTACCATGCACTATGGATTCTCCCCTTAGAGGGCCATACACTTCAGGACCATTGGGAGTAAAATTCAGTGCCCCTCTATTCCAGGTACTATGCCTTTCTTCAGGCTGAGCTCTGCCTGGCCGTTTTGCAACCGGGAAGTTGAAACTTTTCTCCCTTTCACTTCCCCTCACAGGACGTCTTTCTCTTAGGTGGGAAATCTCTTTTGGATAAGAGCTTTTGCTCCCCAGGTACCTGCTCCCGTGGTTATTCCCTCTCCCAGCTCCTCGTGGTTTGCAGCTTGGAATCTCTCTCTGTCCCCAACCGGACTTTGGTTTAGTGCAGCCCAACTTTCCAGCACTAACCTCTGAGAATTCCTCCTAGGCAAACTCCTCTGAGGTGCAGATGGACTCCACGTCAGAAGCTTTCAGGTATGACTCCTGGCTCTCATGAGCTCTGCTCTTTCCTTTCCTGTGATTCCTCTCAGTGTCTCTTTCTCTCTCTGTATCTGAGACTGAGTCTGATTCCCTGCTTGCATCTCTGCGTGCTTCTCTGCCTGTATCTCGGCGTGTGTCTCTGCTCCTGTCTGCTTTGCTCAAGACTGACCTTATTTTATGTGCGTCATTCTTTGAGTCTCTTGTTAGCTCAAACCCCTGCAGCTGTTTCTGCTTCTCTGATGAGCTATGACGTAATGCTATTCCTGGGCGTTTACCTACAGCCGGTGCTCTTGTTTTGCTTGGTTGCTCATAGCAACCCCTAGCCATGTGCTTTGCACTGCCGGTTTTAAAACTGCCCTGTGTATTTTCCTCTACTTCCATAGGCACTATCTGCCTTGCGCCATGACAGTTTACATAGGCAGCTATGGAAGTTTGCCAGAACGTGGGACCAATTCACTGACCTGGAATGCCCCCCAAAAAGCTACTGTGAACACTTCTTGGAACAAAAGGGACTCACATGTTGAGGCTGTGACTGCCAGCAGAGCTGCCCAAATACGTGCCAGCAGATCATGTGAGACCAGGTACCGCCAGTCATGCCTGGCTGGGAGCCACCTTTTCCAGCTGGTCAGCAGTTGCTGGGTCACAAAAATAGTCCAAGGGTTGCCCCATCCAGCCATTTTACTGAAAAAAGTAAACCCAGCTAACATGGTCCGCACCGAAGTCCTAGACCAGAGGTACTCAAATCCAGTCCTGGAGGGCCGCAAACCAGTCAGGTTTTCAGGATATCCCTAATGAATATGCATGAGATAGATTCAAATACAATGGAGGCAGTGCATGCAAATATATCTCATGCATATTCATTAGGGATATCCCGAAAATCGGACTGGTTTGCGGCCCTCCAGGACTGGATTTGAGTACCTTTGTCCTAGACCATCCTGCGGCCTTGGCCCACATAATAAATAAGCCCAACAGCCCATCCGAAACTCCACCTGTCATGTTCATGTTCATGTTCATTTATTTGATTGACCGCTCTTCATTAGTAGGCAGAGCGGTTCACAATAAAAATATAAACAGAGTGGCACAAGGCCGGAATCTGGAAAGGAAATTACAATTCAAATAGAGAAAGCGATAGAGACAAGAGCAGGTAGGGCAGAGGGAGGGAAAGAGGGACAGGGCTAGGGAGGGGGAAGGTCAAAGGCGAGGGAGAACAGGTAAGTTTTAAGGGAGCGTTTGAAGGTAGGGTAGTGGGGCTCAAGGCGGAGAAGGGGGGGGAGGGAGTTCCATAGTGCAGGGCCTGCAAAGAAGAAGGCTGAGGAGCGTGTGGACTGGAGTTGAGCGTGTGAAGGGGATGGTAGTGCAAGTCTGTTAAGGTGGAATGAACGAGGAGTGTGGCGTGGAGTGTGAAAATGGAGTAAGTCGGCCAGGTATTGAGGGGTAGAAGTATGCAGTGCTTTGTGGGCTAGTATGAGAAGCTTGAATTGAATACGAAAGAAGACGGGGAGCCAGTGAAGTCGGAGAAGAAGGGGGGTGACGTGGTCCCTAGAGGAGGAGTGGGTAACCAGACGGGCGGCGGTGTTTTGAATGCGTTGTAGTCATGAGAGCTGCAATTTAGAAATGCCAGAGAGGATGGAATTGGAGAAGTCAACATGAGAAATAACAAGGGTGAGGAGTAGAGTGGTTAAAGCAGAGGGAGAGAGGAAGGGGCGAATGGCACGGATCTGACGAAGGTGGAAGAAAGAAAGTTTAGAGACATGGGAGACATGTGCAGAAAAGGAGAGATCTGAGTCAAAAAGAACCCCGAGATAACGAAAAGTGGTAACCAATGGGACAGGTGCATTAGAAAAGGATGGGGCCAGGGGCGGGGGCTGATGACCGTAGGAGAACCAGATGGCTATGGTTTTTGTTCAACCCTTACCTTTGAGAAAACTGACATCCTTTCAATATTCCCGTACGTAGGCTGTCCACGTCGCTGGTGCCACCGAGGATTGCAGCAATGCCATCGGCTCTGGGTTCCAATCCTCCAAAGATGTGTGGGTACTGTCGTAGCTGTCGCCTCCGCTCCAGGAGTCAATGTGCAGAACTGTGACCATTGAAAATGGGACAACGAATCAGTTATGGAATTTTGAACCCCAGGTACATGATGAACACGAGCCGTCACATTAAGGCATAAGCAGGTCAACACAAATACTCGCATCAACGCTGCTACCCATGGGCATTTGGAGACTGCCGATTGATAGTTTTAACCACTACTGCATTGTCACACCACAAAATGACCTGTCTGTTCTCAGAACGATCAGGCCACACTGCTAGGGCTACAACAATGGGAAAGAGCTCTAAAAAGGTGATGTTGTGAGTCAACCCCAACACTCGCCAATCTGACGGCCAGGTCTCCACGCACCAAGCCCCTTGGCAATATAGGCTGAAACCATAACTGACTGCAGCATCCAAGAACAGCTGTAGATCGGAATTTGAAACTTGAAGAAGTAGAAGAACTTAGCACCCATTGAACTCTGTTAAAAAGACGTCCCAGACTCGTAGGTCTTCATGCATCCCATGGGATACCCAAACGTGATGGTGCGGCCTCCTGACCCCTGCCATTGCCAGTGCTAGCCGCCTCGAGAAGAGGCACCCCAAAGGAATGGCCTGCCATGCAAAATTGAGATAACCAACCAAGGACTGAAGGTTCCGCAGTGCGACTTTGTACGCTGACCCCACTGCTGCAACCAGTGCTCACAGCTTGTCTACCTTGTCTGGTGGCAGACACTCCACTAGCACCTCAGAATCTAACTCTATGCCCAAGAAAGTAAGACATGTCACCATAGTCTTCCCAGCAGCAAGCGACACGCCAAACTTGCGAGCCATCCCTTCGAAAACTGTTGGCAGCATAGTGCACGCATACCTAAATAGCCATGGCCACAAGGCCTTGATCTTTATTGGTTTCAGGGCCAGCTGAAACATTGCATCATCACTTGCTAGTAGGAGGGACTCCCCACGCCTTTCCTGCTGCATTTGGTTGCAGCATGACTACCCCCACATAGGGAACAGGCATGTTGAAACTTGCAGTCTGGGAATGGACAGGACGATTTGTTAAAGTGCCAGCACAGATTCCCGCTCCCCACTCCACCTTTGGATGACATAGGGCTTGCCGCCGCTCTCCGAAAGGAGGACCCTGATAGTGCTCCCCTGGTGCCACTCTTGGGCCCAAACTCCCTCCGCCCACAGCCCCCAGCTCCCAGCTTAGCAGACATTTGTGTGAGCCACAAATTAACATCCTTTGTCCCCGAAGAGAGGTTGGTATTCTCTTCCATCATGTCCCAGAAATCCTTGTCATAATTTAATCAGGCCCATCCCTCATGCGCTTGAGACGCTGCCAAAATAGCATCCCTGTATGTCAGTAACATACCATACTGTTCCGGGAAATAGTGCCTCCAAACACTAGCAAGCCTCAGAAAAGCTCTTGTCCAGTTAAGAGTATTCCGGGACACCTTCCTCACTCTGCTGGATTTTTCGTTGTTTTTCTGCTTCTTTCTATTCTCACCAGAATGCTTCCACCCCTCGAGGAGCCAAAAATATCAATATAGCGCCTCTTCTTGATCCTGTGCCATAATTTCCGCAGAACCCCTTCCCATAATTCTGAATACGTGACCAACCTGGGCATTCCACCCCATTTGTCCAGCCTAGCCGCCTGTTGGTTACCCTCAACAACCCACTGGATGACATAGAAGAAGTCAATGATGTAGAATCATGCCAACATCGGTGGGTGTGTTTATGCTTGACCCTTGCCTTCCTCCCTTACCTTTGTACCAGCCCCAAAGCAGCCTCACCCCTGGAGTCCTGCGCCCATCCCTGTTTGCATGCTCACTTGACAGAAGGACTGAAGATCTGAATGCCATAAGAGACTGGCTGCTCTGTATTGGAATGTTCTATGCCAAAGCTGCATCTGGAGATTCCATGGGCCGCTGGCTGCTCAGGACCAGAGTGCTCCGTGCCGATGTAGAATCCACAGACCCGTGAGCTTGCTCTATACTTCCAAGTCTGAAGCTTTGTATCTGGTCCCGTTGTTCGCCCTCAGTTCCACGTTCTCTCGCCACCTGTGGGGCAGAAAAAGAAGAAAACCCAGTAGGCCCTGAACCAGGCATATTACCCCCAGCTGAAGCCCACCCACCACTCCAAGTTAAGGACGAAGACCCCAACTCCCCCACAGCCCAAGGGGCAGCAGAACTCGCTGCCATGGATCTTACACCACCTTTGCCAGACAGCGACCAACTCCTAACCCCATAGCCCCAGCCCCCACTCCTGGGAGGCCCAAGAACCCATGGTCCTTGCCCAAGGGGGGTGGGAGATAACAACCCTGGGGAATATGTAGGAGTAGAACTGCCTCAGGGCCAACATGGCCCGCACCCAGCCCCGAGCCCAGTTTGCATGATCTGTCCCCATGCCCCTATCCCGTGCTGACTCTCAAAGCCCCTGTCCCCCCAGCCTGTCCCTCCTGGCCCACCCCCAGTGGCCCCACTTCCAAACCACCCCAACCCCTCCCTGTCCTCCCCCCAAGGTATTATCATCACTGTTATCTTGTCCTCTGCCTGTCCCCTCATCCTCTATACTCCATACCTCCCCCCTTTCCCTTAAAACCCCCCCAATGGCTCTCCCTTGGGGCATCCTTGGATTCCTTCCCCTGCTGCTGCCACTCCTTCCTCTCCCAACTGGGGTTCTTAACTGTTTCTTGGCCCTGTTCCTTCCTTTACTAGCCCTGGAAAATACCCCGATGTGACCCTGCCACCCCTCAAGGATTCTCGCTGCCCCAGCCATCTCCTGCAGCATAGCTCCTCTCTGAACACTCCGCTGGGCAGAAGGGGATATTGCGCACCCCCCTCCCCCCCCCCCACTGCACTGGCTTGACCTGTTGTCCTTCATTCATGTCTTCCACATGCTCAGCCTGCCCGGGCCTTCCCGCTGCTCCCCTCCAAAGTCTCCATGTGAGCAAACAGCCCTACCCTCTAACTCCGGGGCATCACATGCTGCCGCTCACCAGCCCTGTCACCACTGCTCCTGGCACTGCAACGACGTACACGACCGCAAGAAGTCTGAGCTCTGAGGTAAAAGTCTGCGCTTCAAGTCCACCACCAATGAATGCCGCTGCCTACCGCCTGTCTTCAATCAGCGCAGGAAGGAACTGAGCTAGCAGGTCCACAAGGCTCAGACCACCCAGGCCCCTCCCGTGATTGCTCCCGGCCACCCAATCAAATTGCCCCGCTTCACCAGGCAGAGCGATTTGAATAAAGACTCCTCCCCCCATGCCGGGCCTACAGGTGCCAGGCCCTGGGTTACCATTGGCCACGGGACCATGGCCCTGCGGCCTGCTTCATGTTTGCCTAAGAAGACATTCATTTGCATACTTGAGAAGGCTGAAATTGCGTGTAGCCTGCAGACTAGTAGGGGCAAGTAAATATTATTCCTATGTGTTGCTCTTAGTCTTTGGATCAGTCTTCCAACAGAATTACACAATGAGAGGATTTATTTAAGATTTCAGAGATCTTTAAAAATATGGCTATTTGTTAAATATTTTAATGTGGTTGACTGATTTAGGATATTTCAGACAGCTGGGTTGGGTGGGAATGGAATATATTTTTTGTATTACTGAGTTTGTATTATTGTAAACCCTCACATGGTTTAGGGTATGCGGTGCTGCAAAGATTTGCATGCATCAGTGATGCTGAGAGCTATGTTATCAGTAAATTAACCACTGGCAGAGTCTCTCAAGATGGACAGGTCTCAGCTGAGGTGCCACTAAGGGACAGTATTGGCGGTGGAGGATCACATTTCTGTGACAACATGAACAACACTAGCATTATCTGCACAGAAGAAAGGCTCCAAGTCCCCAAGATTCATGTGAACTTTGAAAAACCTCCCGGCCGTCCAATAGTAGCAAGTAATAGCTCCATTTTGGAGTTATTGTCTATTTTTGTGGATCAATTATTGAATCCTTTAACAAGGTTAATTCATTCATTTATTAAAGATACAGCTCATGTATTGCATATACTGTCAGATACAGTGTTACTGTTCCTTCTGGTGAGTTATGCTTAGTTTCATTTGAAGTGAAATCCTTGTACAATAATATTGACCAGAAGGAGGCTATGACAGTGATTACTGAATTGGATTGGGGGAATTATGTTTCACAAAGACCTCCTAAACAGTTTATTCTGGAATTATTATAATTGGTACTAATTAATAATTTTTTCTGCTTCAATGGGGTTTTTTACCATCAAAAATATGGGGTGGCAATGGGTGCTATGGTAGCTCCAACCGTAGCTAACCTATATATGGCCTCTTTCGAACAGACGTTTTTGTATTCTTCTTCTTGGCTGTCCTATATTCTTGTATGGAAAAGATATTGGGATGACATCCTATGTATTTGGCTGGGCGATTTGTCCTCATTGGAGCATTTTACTAATTGGTTAAATACTTTGAAACCAATTATACAATTTGAAAGGACATGTCATAAGGCATGTTTAGCTTTTCTGTATATATTACTCTTGCATGAGGGCAATCAAATTTGCACTACTTTATATCAGAAACCAGTGGCATGGAACTATCTGCTACATCACTCCAGTCACCATCCTTATAAATTGAAAAATGGGCTACCAGTTAGCCAATTTTTATGAGCACGTCAGATTTGTTCTGAACATGCAGTTTGCACAAGTCCAAACAGTTATTTCAGAAATATCGAGAATGAGGTTATCCTGATTCAGTTGTGAAAAATGCTTTTTTACGTGGACTGTATGCACAATGGGATTTATTGTTGAAGGAAAAATTGCCGCCTTCTGAAATTTTGACTGGACCTTTGGTTTGTTGTTTACCCTTTTCAGTGCTTGCTTCCCATGCATGGAGCCACAGTGCCATGGCAACATGATGCCATGGCACTGTGGCGCCATGCAGGAGCCTGGCTGAGCTAGCTGGGGATGTGGCTGAACATCCAGGGTGCCTGAATCGGGATACATCCCAGATATCCAACCACTATGCCACTATTCTGCTCCCACGGGCATGACTAGCCGATTCTGGGAGCAGAATCGGGTGCATCCCGAACCATCTGGATGTCTGGACGTCCGGACGGCCCGGGCAAACACAAAGCTAAATGGGCCTCAATGAGGGTAATGTCATAATAGGATGCCCTATTATAGGTCTATTTTATAAAGGCAAGTAGGTGCCTACTTGTCTTTATAAAATGCTAGTGTGAGTGGCAGAGATGGTCCATAGCTGTGAATGATTGTGGGCCATTGGGTCATTATGCTTGTGGAGACTGCCCTTTTTGTGATTCTGCAATGGAGGGTGCAGTATGGCAAGATCCTACATCTCAGAAATGTCGTCAGTCTTTTGAACACACCACTTGCAATACCACATATGTGGTGTATCTAATAATATGCCCCTGTTCAAAATTATATGTAGATCATACACTTGATCTATGAAGATACAGTTGTGAGACCACAAATCTCGGCTGAGAACAAAAACATTGACTGCACCTTTAGTGGAACATTGTGTGCAATACTGGCACACATTTGACCATTTGCATTGGTGCATTTTGCAGCATGTTGCACCTCATTGGTGTGGTGGGGATAGAGAGGTCTGCCTAAATAAAAGGGATTTTTTATTTGAATTCACTTCACCCACATGGGTTAATTGCACAGATTGATTGGTATACCATATGCTGAAGGGCCTTCCCTTTTGAGGTCATACTGTGGGAGGGGCTGGCTGAGCTTAAAAGAAGCCGAGGCCATTTTTTTGCTCTAAGCCGACTGAGCTCCAGAATGGATTAAAGTTTACATAATGTGCTGTATTACCATTGGAAACCCACCAGAGCTTGTGTTTACCCTGAAGCAGACGTTTTACAAGATAAGTTCGAAACACATTGGTATTTATGATTTCAATGGGATTTTATGATAATGCACTGTAAGATCACACTTTAAAAAAGAGAAAAACAGACTTCTTGGGGAAAGCTTTTCAAAAGCAACCTCATTTTTATGTACAACAAATTTGTACTTTAAAAGATTGGATATTCAACTGGAGCTTTCGTGAATATAGGTCCTTTAAGTTAAACTGAGTGAGAATTATTATCCTATATTTTTGGTCCCTGGTGATTGAGTTCGGAAGAAAGGCCTGGCAATCTACTTCTCTATCTGGCCATGAAAACCCAATGGATAGTGACAACAATGGATAAGCTCCTTGGTTCAGAAGGTGCTCACCGAGCTACTGGGGAAGAGCTGAAGACTCTTCAGAGTAAAGCCAGCATTTATGATACAATTGGAACAAAACCCTCAGGATGGCTGACTGCTGATGTTTCTGCACTTGAAATGAGAGTCAGAAATTACAAAGATGTCTAACATATTAGGACATGGACCATATGAAGCATGAGCCTAGGAAAGCTGAAGGTGGTCAAGAATGAAATGGAAAGTGCACAGCTTGGTCTGTGGGGTTTCACTGAACTGAAATGAACTGGCATCAGGTACTTTAAATCTGACGATCACTAGGTACACTATTCCAGAAATACAAAGAAGAAATGGTGTTGCATTTACCGTATAATTAAGAAAAAACTTGCAAGAACTGTAATGAAATACAATGCACTCAGTAAACATTTAATTTCTATTCGTCTGCAAGGAATGGCCATCAACACATCCATTATTCAGGTGTATGTGTCAACAACAGAAGCAGAACAGTGCAAAGCTGATCAGTTCTATGCACATGTACAAGACAAAATGAACAGAACATACAAACAAGATATAGCAATTGTCATGGGTGCCTGTCTCGCAAAAGTTGGGAACAAAGGAGAAAGCAAAGTGGTTGGAAATATGGGCTTTACAAAAGAGACAAAACTGGCAAAAGCCTGATAGAATTCTACAAGACCAACAATCTACTTATCTCAAACACCTTTTTCTAGCAACCCAAGCAGCAACTGTACATATGGACTTCGCTCAATGGGTTGTACAAAAGATGAAATTAAACCTTACTTGCTAATTTTCTTTCCTTGAGTCCCTCCAGTCCAGTCCATACATGTGGGGCTATGCTTGCCTGCCAGCAGATGGAGACTAAAGACCACTGGTTTGATTTTGATGTCATGGTATAAAGGGTCCTGTACAGCCTTGCTTTCACCAGTATTTCTGTAACAAAGTAGACTGTGCAACTAGAAATTAATAAATGCTCATTTAATACATACTAAAAACAACTCACGGCATACTCACTGAAGAAACTTTTGTGCTCCCAAGAGGAGACCTAACCAGTGCTCCCAAGATGGTAACTTAACCCATGTACTAGCACAATCTTGGAATCAACTAGGAGCTTAAAATGATTGCAATGGATACGCAAGAGAACAGCTTAACTTCACAGTCACAGCACATCTTCTGACCCGTAAGGCTGGGAACAAAAACAAAGAATATAGAGCGAGATCTGGACAGGACTGGAGGGACTCAAGGAATGAAAATTAGCAGGTAAGGTCTAATTTCACCTTCTTCATCATCCCTCTAGTCCAGTCCAGACATGTGGGATATAACCAAGTAGTACCCGCCATTGGGGAGGAAACAGAACATCCCGGCTTGAAAGTTAGAAGCAGATAGACCTCCACAGCCGGAGTCCTGCAATATTAGCAGAACAGGAGGAACATAGCACTGCCAGTAAAACATGAAGAACATACCTATGTGCTGGATTTTGCCTACGAAGCCAGAACCTCCCTGGCAGTAGCCACCATAACTTACGCCAGAAGGACTTAGTCCTCCGTGCCTTAAGAAGTGGTTCACCCTGGAAACTGCTATAAACCAGACCAAGAAGCCATGCCCACATGAAACACTCCCATGTCCAGGAGGAACATGTGATGGAATAGCGAGAATACAAATCCTACAGAATCTGAGAAGAGATATGTGCAGTAGTCCCCTTAGACAAATGGAGGAGACAGACCTTGAACTCAAGGGACTGAAAAGTCCCCCAAGCGACTAAAAAGGCGAGTGTTGAGAGCCTTGAACAGCTCCGAAAACATGCCCAAACATGTCCACAACATACCACTGTTGTGACCAGAAGTCCTTTGCGCCAACTCAGGCAAATCACCTGTAAAAAGGAATGCTAACAGCCAGCTACTTCACGAATGATACAAAAATAAAAATTACCAGAGGTTTTGGGCCAATAAAACCCTGTGTAATTCACCTCTTTTCCTCTCATTTATTTATATATTTTTTACAAACAAGGCCGTTAGGACAGACGACCATCTCCTTGCCATCTACCTCCAAATTTTGTGATAGGAAGTGGGCGCGTAGCCATGCATACCATATTGTTAATATCCTCTCAAATGACCGACCACTAGACATGTGAGGCAAAGCAACCAAGTCCATGTCTCATCTATCAAGAAGATCAACTGTGACCTAAGACAGGCTAACATAAGGATTCCGTTCAAAGCCAACAAGGAGCTCTTACTCTGTACTCAAATCCTGAAAAGCTCCAAACAACCATACCTATCACATTATCCATGTCCCATCTGCAGTGCCCAGCACCAGCCAGTCTATAAATTGTGAGGCCAGCAGACTGCGCAACACCGACCTCACTCCATATTAATATGATCAAGATTTCCTGCTAGAATACAACTGTTAGCAAACACTTACTGTGCCTGGAGACTCTCACCTCCCAGACTGACCTCCTCCTAACTTGTCCCTGACACAGGTGAGTTATTAGGACTCAATAACTACAACTGATATGACCACCTCATGAGCAAGTCCCTGGATGGACCTCTGACCTATGGATCCTGAATACTGAGGGCCTTCACTCTCACCCTTACTGCCCAGTCCAGATGTGAACAATGGTGTTGATAAATGTGTTTATGACACCATCCTGCCCTTGCTGCCCTGGAAGATCCGCTGCCGATGAGGAAGGTATTGGCCTATGACTTCAAGGACCGGAAATGCTATAACCAGCTTCCCCCTTGGGCCAGTCCAGAGTACCAAAAAAAAAAGCCCTTGAAAAACTCCCTGTAGCATTAAATTTCCCTCCCAGGAAAAACTGGAGGGACACACACAAGGCAATGTGTAAATAACCATACCCACAGGTGAGTCTTGAGCACTTGCTCACAACTGTCCTTCCTTTATGTGGTTATTTATCACTTTCTCTTCTGTGTTCTTTTTTTTCTCCTCTGCGCTGACCAGCAGTCAAGGAGAATCATTAACCACAACCTCAGGAGAGGAGGCAGGTAACAGGCAGAGATAGACATTACAAATGTATTCCCACTCTGAGGCATCCTCCTACCTTCGAATGAAGTTAAGAGACTAAGAGCTCATCCAAGCATGGTGAACCCACCAGACAGAGGAATCCTCTGTCCAATACATTCCTTTAACCATTGCATAATTCAACCGAAAACAAGGACAGACAGAAAAATAAAACCAGCAACCACTGAGCTTGCCTAGACCAACAAAACTAAGGAAATGAAAATGGTAGACTATAGCTCGATACTAGTACTACTCCACAGATCCAGGCGGGAACTGGATTGGTTACTCTTTTAAGCATCTCTCTTCCTTCCGGATGCTGAGAAATCCTTCTCTTGTGACACAAAGTTACCAACCTAAAATTTTCCCATACCTGGTTGAAACTATACAGGCCCCCTGAGACGAACCTTTCAACAGACATTGAAAACAGAACTCCGACTAATCTCCCCTACCGGGAATCTTGGTCAAGCTTTGACTTCCATCACAACCAGGACTAAGGAGCAGATACCAAATCCGCAAGATCTACTCTATATGCTGTTCCAGCTGTCAAGGAAGAAGTAGCAGCCTGTAGAGCTCCTGATGGGGAGTGATTGTGCAATGAAGCAGAGCGCCACCCCCACATGGAACTCTCAGGTGAACACGTCACTGGATCCTTTTTTTTTCTCTCTTTTTTAATTAGCTTAATGAAATACTTGCCAATGAGTCAAGCTGACCCCTGTCGACCTAGTCACCCTTGGGTCCTCATCAAAATGGGACTTTTTTGGTAACCTGCCTTGAATTTGTGACCTGTTTGGCCACTGTTGCAAACAGGACACAGGAGATGATGGAGTCTGGTCTAATCTAGTATGGCATTCCCTATGCGCTTTTGTGCTTGGGTTCTTATGACATAGACAGCCAGGCCTAAAGGGAAAAATGACTAGCCCAATATCACGAAGAGAATCAAAGAGAATCCACCCTGGCCTCTTAGCCACCAGGTCCCAGCTCTAACCATGAGGCGTTTCATCCACTCTTTCAAGACACTGTAACCACGTGAAACAATAACAGATGGGAGAAAAAACTAGCATGACCAGTTTCTCTGCCCAGTAAGATAGCAAAACTGTAGGACCTCACTTGCTGCTCCGTGCCGGATAAACCTCCACTATGCAGGAGCTGAAAGACGTATCTGCCCCATTTGGCAAGTTAGGATCCCAGATGAACACCATCATATCCCCCAACATGCATTAACCATGTGAGGAACAGTCTCCCAGCAACAGGCCTAACCTGCAGTGTGGAAACCAGAGAGTGTAGACACACTCCTAGACTCCAGGCAACTAGTATCTTCAATATACTAACGCTATCCTGTAGAACATCCTGTAGTTCCTGCCCCAACCATGGGCAAACTGAGAACTACCAGATACAAAAAACAGAACCGAGGAAACTGTCTTCCCTAAGGATGAGGCAAAAACCACGAGTGCCGCTGAGTGTAAAAATAACACTGAAGAAGAGCAAGATAAGCACATTTTTGATTAAAGACTTGGAAATATTGAAAATAAGAAATAAGAAAACTTTATAAATGCTTAAATTATTTTTGGACTAAGGTTGTTGATGCACTACTGGCACTACATGAGAAGTATTTCCTGATAAGTGCAACACAAGTCTGAGACCTTTAAGTCCTTCATAAGTAAAATATATGAAAAAATAAAAAAAAAATTGTAGTGGCAGAACAACTAATAGATGGTAATTTGCTTGAAAGGAAAATAGAGGATATATCATATAGTATAGGAATGTAAAAATAAACCAAGCTAAACATACACCATTCTTTCCACTACCAAGAGAAAAGTCCCCTGATTACCCCCAGGATAAACCGCATGGAACTGATCATCCATTGGAAACCTGAGAGATCCCCATGACCTAGAATACCCACTATCGAAACAAAGACTAGGTCTGACTGGCCCTCGGCCAGCCCGGAAGAAATACCAGATGCTGTTCTGTTCTAATAGCTTTGACTCAAATTAAAACTCACCTCCATCACAGTTGTATTGGGGGAAATGTTCTCAGCACAATCTCACATGAAAGCCAAACAGCTAAACTAAAGCTTTGGAGGCTCCCTAAAACACCCAAAGAAATTCAGCTGCAGAATTTTATTCACAGCACGGAAAGAGAGAGCCTCAAGGGAAAGCAACAATGTTTGCCTTTTTTTTTAAAGCTTGGAAAGTGGTCTGTATATCTCGGGTTTACCAAGCCTGCCAAAAGAAAGTGGTATCTATCCCGCCAGAGGGAAATTCAAACAGGAGCCTGGGAGACCCACTGCCGCACTGTCCTGACACCATTGCTGGGGAATTAGTATTAATATCCTTTTTTTTGCTGTATTTCTTTGTCTAACACTGCAGAAGAGAGCTTCCACCGATCTGTCCAGTCAGTGCCCTTACCCCGACTTCCTGCCATTACTGGAGCGGAGGGATAAACCAGGAAGAAAAAATAGCTCCATTCATAGAAACATAAAAACATAGAAACATGACAGCAGAAAAAGACCACATGATCTATCTAGTCTGCCCTTCCATATCAACCACTACAACAGTCCCCTTTTTTCCTTTAGAGATCCTCTGTGTTTGTCCCATGCTTCTTTGAATTCAGATACTGTCCTCATCTTTACCACCCCCACTAGGAGACTATTCCACACATCTACCACTCTTTCCATAAAGAAATATTTATGCATATTACTCCTGAGTATCCCCTTTCACCTTCATTCTATGTCCCCTCGTAGCAGAGATTGCTTTTCATCGAAAGAGGTTCTCCTCCAGTGGATTTATGCCACAGAGGTATTAAAACGTCTCAATCATATCACCTCTATCCCACCTTTCCCCTAAAGTATACATAAGATCCTTGTCTGTCCTCATATGCTTTATAACGAAGATCACTAACCATTTTAGTAGCCACCCTCTGTACCGACTCTAACCCGTTTATATCCTTTTGATGGTGCAGTCTTCAGAATTGTACACAATACTCCAAATGAGGTCACACCAAAGACTTATACAAAGGCACTATGACCTCCTTTCTTCTGCTGGCCATTCCTCTCCCTATGCATCCAAGCATCCTTCTAGCTTTTGCTGTTACCTTTTCTACCTGTTTAGCTACTTTAAGATCATCAGACACAATCATGCCTAGATCCTGCTCTTCTTTTGTGGACAGAAGTACTTCACCTCCTTTACTATATCACTCCCTTGGATTGCTGCAGCCCAAATGCATGAGCTTACATTTTTTAACATTAAATCCCAGCTGCCAAATTCTAGACCATTCTTCAAGCTTAGCGAGATCCCTCCTCATGTTATCTACACCTTCCTGGGTGTCTATTCTATTGCAGATTTTGGTATCATCCACAAAGAGGCAAACCTTACCCGACAGTCCTTCCGCTATATCACTAATAAAAATGTTAAAAAGAATCGGACCAAGGACAGATCCCTTTTGGCACACCACTAGTAACCTCCTTCTCCTCAGAGTAAGTTCCATTTACCTGTACCCTTTGTCGTCTCCCACTCAACCAATTTCTAATCCAAGCAGTAACTTTAGGGTCCATCCGTAGGGTGCTCAATTTATTTATAAGTGGCCTGTGCTGAACGGTGTCAAAGGCGTTACTGAAATCTAAATACACCACATCTAGGTCTCTCCCTTGGTCCAGTCCCTGGTCACCCAGTCAAACAAATCAATCAGATTTGTCTGACAAGACCTACCTCTGGTGAATCCATGCTGCCCTGGATCCAGTAATCCATTGGACTCCAGAAACCTCACTATTTTCTCTTTCAACTGTGTTTCCATTAATTTACGCACCACAGAGGTTAGACTAACTGGCCTGTACTTTTCAACCACATCCTTGCTTCTGTTTTTATGTAAAGGGACCACATGTGCATTTTTCCAGTCCTCTGGCACCACTCCTGACTCCAAAGATGCATTGAAAAGGTCGGTCAGTGGAGCTGCTAGAACGTCCTGAAGTTCCCTTAGTATTCTTGGGTGTATCCCATTTGGTCCCATCGCTTTGTCTACTTAAAGTTTAGCTAGTTTCTCACAAACACAATCTTCTGAAAATTGTACAAGATGCCCCTCACTTCTGTTCCTGTTTGTGGGTGTTTTCTGAGGTCCTGCTCCTGGTTCTTCATCTGTGAACACAGAACAGAAATATATGTTAAGCAATTCCACTTTATCCTCATCAGCTTCTAAATATTCCTCCCCTTCACCCTTGTCTCTGACAATACCACTTTTGCCCTTCTCACTAACATCTGAAAAATGTCTTATCCCCTGATTTTATTGTATTGGCTATTTCCTCTTCTTTTTGAATCTTTGCTTTCCTAACTACTTTGCTAGATTCTTTAAGTTTTTCCTCTCTCTGTGATCTCTTGTATTTCATGAAGATCTCCCTCTTATTCTTCACCTTTTTAGCTACTTCTTTTGAAAAACATAACAGTCTGTTTCCTTTTACCTTTATTTACCATTTTAACAAAAAGGTTGGTTGCCCTTAAAATATCCCCTTTCATTTTTGCCCACTGTTTTTCTACATCCCCCAGCTGTTCCCACCCCACTAATGACTCCTTGATGTATTGGTCCATCTTGGCAAAGTTAGTTTTTCTAAAGTCTAAGATCCTCACTTTTGAATGTATTTTTATCAGCCCTAGTCCTAATACTGAACCACACCATCTGATGATCACTGGATGCAAGATGATCTCCCACTATAACATCAGAAACACTTTCACCATTGGTAAGCACCAAGTTCCTGTAGAGAAACCAATATCTCCTTACTTCTAGATGATACTACAGCAGGGATGTGCCAGTCAACATCTGGCATATTGAAATCCCCAATCAGTAGCACTTCCCCTTTCCTGGCAATGTTGAGTATGTCTTCTATTAAATCTCCATCCATCTCTTCTCCCTGTGAGGGTTAGTCTGTATATCACGCCAATGCAAATAGATTTCTCTTTCCCTCTTTTTAATTTAACCCACGGTGCCTCCTCTCTCCCTTTTAAACCATGTATTTTCATAGCTTTAATATTATTTTTTACATATAGTGCCACCCCTCTTCCCCTTCTTCCTACCCTGTCCTTTCTGAATAAAGTATAGCCTGATATAGTTATATCCCAGTCATGGCTGTCCATGAACCATGTCTCTGTTACCCACACTAAATCCAAGTTAGCCTCTCCCATTAAACCTCAACATCTGGGATCTTATTTTCCATGCCACGGGCATTTAAACACACTGCTTTCCATATGTTGCCCCTTTTATCCATTTTCATAAAGGTATTTAATGTTTCATTTACCTGTGGGCTTTCACTTATCTGGGGGCTTTCGTCACCCATCCCCAACTGATCTAGTTTAAAGCCCTCTTCAGTAGGTTAGCCATTCTACTATTGAAGACATGTCGACACTTCTTGGACAGATGGACACCATCTCTGTTCTGCAACCCTTGGAACAGCATCCCATGGTCCAGGAAACCAAAATGCTCTCAATGACACCATCCACGCAGCCATGCATTTATCTCCAGGATGCGAGCTTCTCTGCCTTGGCCTTTACCCTCAACAGGGAGTATTGAAGAGAACACCACCAGCGCACCAATCTGCTTTACCCTCTATCCCAGAACCATGCAGTTACTTTTGATATGCTCATCCTCCTATCTGCAGCTTTTGACACTGTTGATCACCACCTTCTCCTTGATACTCTGTTCGCACTTGGATTTAAAGGCTCTGTTCTGTCCTGGTTCTCTTCTTATCTCTCCTACCACACTTTTAATATATATTCTGGTAAATCCTCCTCTACTGCTATCCCACTCACAGTTGGTATACCCCAGGACTGTCTTGGGACCTACCCTTTTCTCTCTCTACACCCAAAAGCAGCCTCAAAGAGGTAAGCTTTTAGCCTGTATTTGAAAAGGGACAGAGATGAAGCTTGACGTGCAAATTCAGGTAATTTGTTCCAGGCATAAAGAGCAGCAAAGTGGAAAGATTGAAGTCTGGAGTTGGCAGTGGAAAAGAAGTACACGCATCTCCTCTCATGGTTTCCAGTACCATCTTTATGCTAAATGCCTTTCTGATATCAGGCCCCTCCTGTCTAGATTATTGCCACCTCCTCCTTGCTGGTCTTTCTCTGAATCATCTCTCACCTCTTCAATCTGTTCAAAATTCAGCTGCATGGCTAATCTTCCACCAGTGTCACTGTGTTCACATCACCCCTTTTCTCAAGTCACTTCATAGGCTCACCATCAGTTTCCACATCCATTCAAACTTCTACTACTGACCTACAAGTGCTTTCATTCAGCTGCTCCTCAATATCTTTCTTCTCTTATCTCTCCCTACGCCCATTCTCGGGAACTCCACGCTTATGGCAGATCCCTTCTATCAGTGCCATTTTCTTCCACTGCCAATTCCAAACTCTGATCTCTGCTCCTTGCTGCTCCTTATGCCTGGAACAAACTACCTGAGTCAGTACGTCAGGTTCCATCTCTGTCCCTGTTGAAATCCAGGCTAAATACTCACCTCTTTGAGACTTCAGTTGGATCCTGATTCCCTACACCTACTGCTCATTTCCTATGTGTTTTCTTAGCATTCCCCTCAACATATCCCCATCCCCAGTTGTGTTGTCTGTCTTGACTGTAAGCTCTGAAGAGCAGGGACTGTCTCTTACATGTGTCTGTAGCACTACACAAATGATAAGTAATAGTAGTAGTAGTTGTAGTTGTTCAGACCAAAGTCCATCAAGCCCAGTATCCTGTTTCCAACAGTGGCGAATTCAGGTCACAAGTACCTGTCAAATTCTCAGAAGGTAGATAGCTTCCATGCTACATATCCCAGGGGTAAGAAGTGGATTTCCACAGTCCACTTTAATAATGATTTATGGACTTTTCCTCCAGGAACCTGCCCAAACCTCTTTTAAACCCAGCTACACTAACAGTTTTTATTACATGCTCTGGCATCAAATTCCAGAGTTTGATTACGTGCTGAGAGAAAAAAACATTTTCTCTGATTAGTCTTAAATGTGCTACATTGTAGCTTTTTTGCATGTCTTCTAGTCTTTCTACTTTTTGAAGGATTAAACAACCGATCTACTTGTACCCATTCAACTTCGCTCATTATTTTATAGACCTCTATCATATCTCCCCTCAGCCATCTCTTTTCCAAGCTCAAGAGCCCTAACCTTTTATACTTTTCCTCATAAGGGTATACTTCCACCCCTATATCATTTGGTTCGTTGTTCTCTGTACCTTTTCTAATTCCGCTATATGCTTTTTAAAATATATCAACCAGAGCTGCACACAACATTGAATGTGCGGTCACACCATTCTTTACTACTGTCCTTATGATGCCTAGCATTTTATTTGTTTTCTTGGCTGCTATTGTATACTGGACAGAGGGATTCAACATATTCTCCACGATGATACCTAAATCCTTTTCCTGGATGGTATTCCTAATGTGGAACAGTACATTGTGTAACTGTAATTTGGGTTGTTCTTCCCTAACTGCATATCTTTGCAGTTGTCCACATTACATTTCATCTGGACACCCAGTCTTCCAATTTTTCAATGGCATCTTGCGAGTTTTCACAATCCTCTTGTGTTTTAATAACTTTGAATAATTTTGTGTCATCTGCAAATTTGATCACCTCACTCGTTCATATTTCCAAGTTATTTATGACTATGTTAAAAAGCAGCGGGCCCAGCACAGATCCCAGGGATACTTCACTATTCATCATTTTCCATTGAGAAATTTGTCCATTTAGCCCTACTCTCTGTTTTCTATCTTTTAACCAGTTCCCAATCCACACTGCCTCCTTTTTAATTTCCTCAAAAGAGAATCAGAATGGTTTAAAATTGGCAAAGGGGCATGGCAAGGCTGCATATTTTCCTCATACCTGTTCAGCTTATATGTGGAGCTTTCCTTCTCTGTCTTTGGTCAATTAAGATGCAAACTATCAACAGAGAAGCAGCACTGTAGTTGCCGGCTGAAAGTGAAGATAATCTAAAATATCTTCTTATCGAGATCAAGGGGCATAGTCTTAAAATAGGCCTGCATCTTCCTTTCTGAACACACTACTAAGACACGTATCCACTCTTCAGTCACCTCCCGTCTAGACTATGGCAACCTCCTACTTGCAGATCTCCCTCTAAATCATCTCTCTCCCCTTTAATCTATTCAAAACTCAGCTACGTGGCTAATTTTCTGCCAATCTCGCTATGCTCCTCTTCTTGAGTCACTTCATTGGCTCCCTATCCATTTCAGTATCTAGTTCAAACTTCTCCTACTAACCTATAAGTGCATTCATTCTGCTGCTCCTCACTAATTTTCTCTCCTATCTCTCCCTACACCCTTGCCCAGGAACTCCACTCTTCTGGCAGATCACTTCTATCTGTGCACTTCTTTTCCACTGCCAACTCCAGACTTCAATCTTTCCACCTTGCTGCTCTTTATGCCGGGATCAAACTACCTGAATTTGCACGTCAAGCTTCATCTCTGTCCCTTTTCAAATCCAGGCTAAAAGCTTACCTCTTCGAGGCTGCTTTTGGATCCTGATCCACATAGTCTCCTGCTCTCCAACTATGTGTTTCCTTACTATTCCCCTAGACATATCCTAGTCCCCAGCTTTTGTGTTGCCTCTCTTGATTAGGCTATAAGCTCTGATGAGCAGGGACCATCTTTTACATGTCTCTGTGCAGTGCTACCTATGCCTTTTAATGCTATACAAATGATTAGTAGTAGTAGAAGCAATAATGTGAAGAAGGCAAAGATTCTGCCTACTGTCAAAATTAATAATTGCATTCTTGTTGGAGAAGAAATAGAAATAGTAGACAACTTCAACCTACTTGGATCCATAATCAAAAATGAAACAACAAGGAGTCAAAAATTCTGAAGATGCATTGCTCTTGGCAGAATGACTATGAAGGACGTGGACAAGATTTTCAAGTGCAGAGATGTATCTCTGCATACAAGGATTCAACTTGTCCAAATCATAGTATTTTCATTTATGTCTTACTGATTCAATAGTTGAACAGTGAAGAAGAAAGACAGGATGAAAAGTGATGCCTTCAAATCATGGTGCTGATGAAGAATATTGAGTATATCATGGACTACCCAAAGAACAAATTAGTTGGTGTTGGAAATGATAAAACCTAAGCTTTCTATGGAGGTGCAAATGAGAAAACTTTGACTTTTATTCTTTGGACACATCATGCAAAGAGAAAGATCATTAGAAAAAAGCATCATGCTTAGAAAGGTTGAAGGTTGATGCAAAAGAGGAAGACTGGCAATGCAATGGATTGATACAGTAAAAGCAGCTATGGTTGCCATTCTATCAACAATTAGCTGCCTGATTGATGACTGAAGACAATTTAGGACAACTATCCACAGGGTCGCCATGAGTCAATATCAACTCAATGGTACTTAGTAACAACAACATTTTATTGATCATTGTATCAAGGTATTTGAACAGATTTGCAAGCTGCTTGAGCTAAGGGTAGGAGTGGGATAGAAGAGCTTAGATTAAATTAAATTAAACATATGTTCTTGTAAACTGTGCATGCTGCAGCTTTTACATATGTAAATAAGCAGCTTTCTAAAAATGTGATTATAAGCATTGCGATATTCATGTAAATACCATTATTTACATGTGTAAAAGCTGCACAATTCCTCTATAATTACCTCCATAGTATAATATAGTGTAGAACAGTGCAGGGAATAAGTTAATGACTTAATGACTCTTTTACTCTGGCCTGTAGTCTTTTCAAGTGAGGGTTTGAATAAGGTAAGTAATACAGATTGCAGGTTTACAGGACAGGGCTCATCTAAATCCTGGTTTCAGCCCCTGGCATGCAGGGACTTGTAATTCTGATTTTCCTATTGCATTCCTTAAAAAAAGCAAAACTACAAGTCTCTGCATGTCATGGAGTAAAGCCAGGACTTGATCAGTCTTAAAATCTAGAGACAGCTGACAACCTTACCATCAATGTGTGCAAACTGTGAACAGGAGTCTGGCTGGACTCAGTAGTGGACTGATTCTCTTCAAGGCTAATTCTAATTTCTTTTTCTCTCCTTAGCCTGAAACCTGCTGTCCTGTTAAATGCAGCAGGGCCAGTGAGATATCTGGCAGTAATTACCATGGACATTTGCTTCCTGAACAAGCAGTGGATGCACTGAAACATTTGAGAATAAGAGAAGGAAGGAGCTCTAATGCTTATTTGAACATATGATTATCATTACTGAGAATGACATGAGCCATTTAATAGGCAGATAAGGAGCTCACAGGGAACAGATACACTGCCTACCTGTCACACAGACTTGCTGCTGCTGCAGCAATTTAAATAAGGTGAGACTTGTGTTTATCCCTGGGAGTGGGTAAAGTTCAGAAAGTGCAATGTGGCAGCACAAAACCACCAGAACAAGAAAGGTAAATGTGTCAGATAACTTATGGGAGTTTAAGTTAAGTAAATTTAATTATGTCATACACTTCTAAGTTGCAATTTCAGTCAGCTCACTGTGGCATTACAAAACAAAACACAAATAATATATCAATAACCTCATAGAAGACGCCAAGAACTAAATCATAATATAGGATAAAATCTAATTCCAATCATCATAGGACAAACATACTAATTCCAAAAATAATAAACACAGGAAAAGTACAAAAATACATAGCTAAAATAGGCATGAAAAACCAAAAGCCTATTAAATTGAAATCAAAACAAGAGGAGCCAACTGACTAAAAATCGTGTAAACATAAACATAACTGCTTCAAACACAACTTCAGGAACAATGAATAACCAAACACAACAGCCATATGCTGCCATACTAAAGGCTAGTACTGCAAAAAACTGACTTAAAAAGGCAAGTGTTTATCTGCCATCTAAAGAGCAGATAATCCAACTCATGGTTTTACTAGAGCCCCAGGTCATGTCAGATGAATCTGATCAATCTCTTTGAATGGGTGACCTGAATTTTAATGTTTTATGTGCGTAAATGACTACTTTTGTGCAGTTTAGTGAGTTGCTATTCTGAAAGTACATGTCAGGATCGATAGCATGTACTTTCATTGTGGGTATGCACAGGGGTAGTGTTTAGGCAGAGCACAAATTTACGCCCAGACTTTACAGAATATGGCCCAATGCGGCCTTTACACCTGCTTTAGAGCTGTTGTAAGTGACTGTGGCTTTATTTACAGTATGCTAATATTCTACAAAGTCAAATACCTGCAGATTCATCTCTATAGAATAGGCACCATTAATATATATGTAAATGCAACACTGCTTACAGAATTACCTCCATTGTGCCTCAGCGGTGGGAGAGATTTTCAGTGGCACTTTTTTTTAAGTGCCGACAAGCCAATGCTGACTCCTGGTGACCCAGCAGCTCCTGGGTTTTCTTGGCAAGGTATGACCGGGTAGATTGCCAGGCCTCTTCTTCCGAGCACTATCCAGATAAAAAGCAGTGTAGATGTAGTGGAGCTAAACCATAACTGGATCAGGTAGCAGCCCTCTTAAAGCCTCCTCTCCCCTGTACTCACTCTCTGCTAGCAGGACTCAGAGAGGGGATCTCAAGCCCTTTACTCATATTCTCTATCTCTAATCCCAGAGCAGTCACTCACTTGCTCTCAGGGCCCAGAGACGGGATCACTTAGCCGGACCTAATTTTCTTGTCCCAAGAAAGGTAAGAGGAATCTATGTGCACTATGCACTGTTTTCTATCTTTTTTCAGGAACATATTGTAAAAAAAAGTGAGAGCACTTGTAAGGACATATCTCTGTCCGTCCATTCATATCCATCTGCTTATTTGTGGATACATAAACAGATGCATACAAACTAAGTCTGAAAAGGAAACAGGAGCAGAGAGATCATTCGGACCTCCGGAACTGAAGTGTGCCCATAGAGTTCTGTTTCATTACAAGGCCAGAGACTTATCAGCCCCCCTCCCCGCTCATATAGTGGCCACCTATAGGTACCATGGAACTGTCGCTGATGCAGAAAATGTGGCAGAGTGGTGGGGTGGTCAGAAGTGGAGTAGGCCAGTTCCAGAGGTTTGGGGGGGGGGGGCGTTTTTGGGGGTTGGGACAGTTGGCAGGGTGGTGGGGTTATTGCAGAGTGTTAGATTTTAGTAGTGGGGTTAATTTGCAGGGTGATGGGGCAAAAGCGGGGAACAGTTGTTGAGGTGGTGGGAGAGTTGCAGGATTGGGTTTGTGGGTAGGGCAGTTTATAGGGTAGGGTTGCAGTTGTGAGGGTAGTTTTTTGAGGTGGGACCATTTGCAGGGTGGTAGGGCCATAGCAAGGGAGTATTGTTTTAGAGGCGGGGCAGTGTGCAAAGTGGGGGGATAGTTGCATGAAATAGCCTCTGAGGGTGGGACAGTTTGTAAGGCAGTGAGGCAGTCACGGTCGTGTAGTTTTTGGGGTTGGGGTGGTTTTTAGAGTTGTGAGGCAGTAGCTGGGGAAGTGTTCAGGGATGGGCAGTTGTCAGGGGAGTGGGGGAATTGCAGTGGTAGATTCTGGGGGTTGGGCAGTTTGTGGGGTTGAGGGCCAAATGCATGGAGTAGGTTTTGGGGATGGGACAGTTTGCAGAGCAGTGGGGCAGTTGTGATGGGGTAGATTTTGGGGGTTGGGCAGCTGGAAGGATGGTGAGGGAATTTCAGGGGGTTAGATTTTGGGGTGGGGAAGCTTTCAGGATTGTGGGGCATTTGTGGGGTGTAGTTTTTGGAAGTGGGGCAGTTTGCAGGCTAATGAGGTAGTTGCGGGAGATTGTTTTTTGGACTGGGGCAATGTGTGATGTGGTGAGGTAGTTGTGAAGGTATAGTTTTTGGGGGTGAGGTAGCACATCCTCCAAAAATGCTTCATCATACCCAGTTATCCTACCACAGACATGACACATGCACAACACACACAGAAAACACAACAGAGATACACACACAGACATAAAGATTACAAATAATTCGCTAGCTGTGATGTACTGCATTTTATATTATTGACATATACATTTCATTTTGTTTTCTGTTATTTCTACTGTGAAAGCTACTGACTGAGAGTGTAGTTACTGAAGTGCATTACAGCAATAAAACATGTTGTTTGGCCTTTATCACACGTTAAAGGGCAATAACCTGTGTATTGCAGCACAATATAAATATTCTCACCACAGTATGCAGTGAATACTAATAAATATTCAAAGCATATAAATGCATGCAAAACATCTCATTCGTATTCAAATGAATACCACAGCTTGGGGTAAATAATTGCAAGCTGCAGTATAATAGCTAGGGAAAATAACGCCAGCTCAATGCTGGTGTTTTTCCACCAAGAGCATTGGGCCACAAATACGTGGTCCAGTGCTCCTGAATGCC
The DNA here is from genome assembly GCA_033557465.1 of Ichthyophis bannanicus. Classification (NCBI taxonomy): domain Eukaryota; kingdom Metazoa; phylum Chordata; class Amphibia; order Gymnophiona; family Ichthyophiidae; genus Ichthyophis; species Ichthyophis bannanicus. The sequence continues at coordinate 144,891,191 of CM066041.1, forward strand.
ATTTAAAAAGGGGCAGCAAGGGTATGGGGGAACTGGTGGGCCATAGGGGGTCTCCACCTCCAAACACCATCAAGGAGTTCGGGCTTCCCATCACCATAACTCATATTTATCCATTCCTCCATTCCACTGCCAAAAACATAGTCAAAGGCTCTCCTCTTAAAACCCCCAGCTACCCACTCACCAATGGCCCCGCTGGGCCTACCTCATAGGTCCAGTGGGGCCCAAACAGGAGTAGGGTTGACAACTGGTTCCAGATGTGCCCAACAGGCTTCATCCAGTCCTGGATTTACCCCATTGCATGCAGGGACTTCTAGTTTTCCTTTTCTTATGGAATGCAATAGAGAAATCAGAACTACATATCCCTGCATGCAATGAGATAAACCCAGGGCTGGATACAACCTGTCAGACACATTTGGAGCCAGTTGGCAACCCTAAACAGGAGAGAGCCCCACTGGCTCCCATCTGAGCCGGTGCCAGGTTCAAAATGGTGCTCATGATCCCCTAATGGTAGTACAGCGAGACTACTGCTGACATTTTGAGCCCAGTTTCTCTGGTTTGGGCCTCACTAGCCATCAGTCTTCCTATGAGGTAGGCCCAGAAGTGCCATTGAGAGGTGGGAGGATTCTGATTAGGCTGCTGAGGGGGTGGGGAGGTTTAAGTGGGGTGCCTTCGACTATGGGTTTGGTGGAGGGGTGCATCCAGCTGTGTGTTTGTGGCTGGTTGCTCCAAGTGGAAAAATAGCACCAGCTTTGAATTGGTGTTATTTTTCTCTGGGAATATCGCAGCTTGAGGTGCATTTACTGCAAATTGCGTATTCCTTTACTGCAGAAGTCACTAACCTGTGGTACCAAGTTGCTGCAAATTAGTGACTCCTACAGTAAACTAAGCCATGGTAAAATGCAGTAACTTCCCTCTCTGAATTGTACTGTTTTCTTATTGGCTGCTACTGGCCCCATTCAGGAAGGTGAATAGCGAGGCTGTACGTCCTGGCAGGATGTCCAGCCCCGCTATTTGCCTTCACCGTATGCCGCCTCCTGGCCTCCCTGCATGCATAGAGCTGCTGTGTATGCTGAGGGATGGGGGCAGCATGGGGGCAGAGAGTGGGCGCAGTGCGTGCGGTCCTGTCACCCGGACTTACAGGGCCAATTCCAGTCATGGCCCTGTATGTCTGAGGAGCACCAGGGGGATGGCCAGCTTATTCCACCTTGGAGGAGTAGTAGTAGTAGAGGAGGGCTGTTTGACACGTGCAATTTCATGTTCATTGTGTTACTGTGAATCAGTGTTAGTGTGCTAGAGCTGAGCTGCTGCGACTGCTTTTCCTATAGAACTTCCCCCAGTTCTCCCTATCTGTGACTAGAGCAGCATTCCAGTGCTCCGCCCCCACAGTCTTCCCATTGGCTGGACCCTACCCAGAGTCTCTGATACTTGTTACTACATGGAAGCAGGCAGGGCAGGCTCACTCACACAGAGGGGAGGATTAGAGAACTGCAGATATAGATTTTTACACTCTGAAAATTGTCCTAACATGTTAATCTTTATACTAGCTTCTAGACATTAATGTAGAATCATGAACAAAGACAGATAATTGTCAATGTCAACCTCCTGAGTGCTGAGTACATCTGGCAGCACCCCCCTTGCCAATGTCTTAATCTAGCCCTGCCCTTGGTAACCTTGGAGGTGGAATAAGTTCTCACCACCCCTCCAGATCCGACGGACAGCCCCCCAACAGCAACAGCAGCAAGCCCGGTGAGTCCCCACTGCCTGGTCCGGGCCCTGGCTGCCCCCACCGGGGTCAGGCGGCGTGGAAACCAGGGTCCCAACAGCAGCAGGCAGGTTGTGCCCCAGGGAGGACATCCCCACGGTGCTTCAGGAGCATGCTGGGCCGTCTCAATGCCTGATCCTGCACCCGCGGGAACATCTTTTTCCCGCAGTGAAGAATCGGGTGCTGATAGGCCTGTCCTGCTGAGGGCCATCCAGAAGGCTTGGACATTCCCCTTCGTGGATTGGGCTCCATGTGTATTGGCAACTGATATCTGTTAGCATAGATTTGAAAAGGGGCCGAGATTAAGCCTGATGTACAGACTCAGGAAGTTTGTTCCAGGCATAAGGAGCACATGAAGAAATATGTTGTAATGTTTCTCCGTGTCTTCTATTTCATTTCAAATGAAACATTTCCCTTCAGCAAACCTTTTTATTTTTCAACAACAATTTCTAATGTGGTTTTGTCATCATTTCCCAAATATTAGAGAGTCACGCTGCCCTAAAGGTCTTGAGGCAATATGTCACTCCATGGATTGCAGTCTAGCGCAAAAGCTCCCTTATCCACTGAGTTTTCGAAGAGGAGGGTGGTTGTTTATATATATATATTCTCACAGAGTTGCAAAAATGTTTGTGTTGTATGTATCAGAGAAATAATAGTAAAGAAACACAAGTCAGTAATGTGGACAAATACATGTTATATTTTGGTAGTCTCTGTATAAATCTTTGGTGAGCCCTCATTTGGAGTACTGTGTGCAGTTCTGGAGACCACACCTTCAGAAGGATATAAACAGGATGGAGTTAGTACAGAGAGTGGCTACTAAAATGGTCAGTGGCTTTCGTTATAAAACATATGGGGACAGACCTAAAGATCTCAATATGTATACTTTAGAGGAAAGGCAGGATAGAGGAGATATGATAAGAGACTTTAAAATAACTCTGTGGCATAAATGCACAGGAGCACAGCCTCTTTCAATTGAAAGTAAGCTCCGCAATGAGAGGTTATAGGATTAGGATGAAAGGGGATAGACTCATGAGTAATATGCAGAAATATTTCTTTATGAAAAAAGTGGCAGATGCATGGAATAGTCTCCCAGTGGAAGTAGTAGAGACAAGGGCAGTATGGGGGTCATTCTGAGGCAGAAATAGCAGGGATGTACTCCCTGTCTGGACGTACATCCCCGCTATTTGTCCCCATGCAAAGCTCCCTGTACAAACAGTGGGGGAGGGGCGGGCCGAAGGTAGAGCGAGGCTGCTGCATGGGCGGGCTGTGCCCCCAGACGTACAGGACCTCTGAGGTGAAATAAGTCCGTCAGGACATCGGAAGACAGTGGAGGCTGGTGGCAACAGGAAGGTGAGGGGGTGCAGTGGGTTCCCTGCAGCCCGATCCTGGCCATGGTAGGCCGGATCGGGAGTCGGGCTGCGGGAAAAGGGAGGCTCTGTCCCACGGCCGGCAATCACAGCTCCTGAATGGAGCCGCGGTGCCATGTCAACGGGACAGCATGGCCTCACAGCTCCATTCAAGAGCCTGACTGAGTTAGCCGGGGATCTGTAGGGTGTGCGGCTCTTCAGAATCAGGGCCCGGCCAGCACATACAGGCTGGTAGACCTGATTCTGATCCCGCAGGGGCGTCTACCGCTGTACGCCCTGATTCTGAGGCATCGTACAGGGGCTGGATGTCCAGAAGGGAATTGGCCTTCACCTAAATTCAAGAAATCCTGTGACAAACACAGATCTCTAAAGGAAAAAAAATGTAATATAGTAGTTGATATGGAAGGGCAAACTAGATAGGCCAAATGGTCTTTTTCTGTCATCATGTTTTTATGTTTAAAACCTATAATTTATCACAGAAAATTCATTCTTTTGAGATACTGTTCCCATCTATGTAGTCTGTATTCTAATGACTTGTATACAACATTTTATGAAGACTTTAGGAATCTGGTGTGTATTAGGAAGCCCTAATGAAACTGTGGGATTACCTGACATAGTAACTTCTTTCAAATAGAAATTTTTGTTCATCATGGATTTTCCTCATTTCTCAGGTTGAATAATGGCATTTTAATATGCACAGTTTGCTGGAAGGGGTTGGGTGATCCCATGTTAATAGATCTCCAAATATAATGGATTCATAAATCTTTATCCTCTCTAGACTTGGCTGGTTGAATAATAGTGTTATGAGGTACAATACCTGCAAATGACTGCAGTGAACTTATCAGCTGTAATTGACAAGGATGACTGCACCCTCTCCTCTCCAAAGGTTCATTTTTGTAGAACTGACCTTTCCCTGCTTTTTGGAGGCTTCCCTAGAAACCCAGCCATGAAGAAAGAGGCTAAAAAATCAATCAGCACCTACAGTCAGCAGTGAAAGGTTACGAGCAGTATTAATTCTAATGATCTCATCTCCTTCTTGTGTGAGACACAGGGAATGTATCTTTTGCTATGAGAAAGGCCTAGGGCATGCCATAAGAAGAGAGATTGCTATGATATGATTCTGCTTTATTGCAATAGAGAGATCACAACGTGTACTTGGGAACGTAAAACACATTGCAGAAAGGATCATACTATAGCTAGACAGGAACGGATGGTATGGTAACACTGGGTGCGTCTTAGAGAGTAGGGTTGCCAACTGGCTCCAGATGCGCCCGACAGGCTTGATCCAGTCCTGGGTTTACTCCATTGCATGCAGGGACTTGTAGTCTTGCTTTTCTTATGGAATGCAATGGAGAAATCAGAACTACATGTCCCTGCATGCAATGGAGTAAACCCAGGACTGGATCAAGCCTGTCGGGCGCATCTGGAGCCAGTTGGCAACCCTATTAGAGAGGGGCATTGAATGAGATGTAGTGGCCAAACCGCTATTGTTATTGCTATATACCTGGGGGAAGAAAGCAGACATTCTCTGAAGTTTCAGAACAGTGTGCTAACTTCTCTTCTACAGCTCTGTATCCAAAAATCTCTCAAAAACAAAGAAAGCTGCAGGCGAAAAAGGAATCTCAGCTATTGGCTAACATCTGGAACGGAGGAGAGGCGTGAGAGTTTAGAGCAGTCTACGAAACAAATCACATATTTCCCATGATACTGCTTGTGACATTGACATGTTTCTCCTCCTTCTATTGCCATGGGTACAGTTTATAAACCTTTTGAGACAGGAAAATACCTGAACTGTAATATACCTTGAACTTAGATATGGAAAAAGCAAGTAATTATATCTAAGTTATAACAGTGGTGTTATTTATCTATTAGCTTACATTGATTGTTCACTCTATTTTTAAACAAACCTAAAGCTATTCACACCATCCCAAGTTCAACAACGCTCCACAAAACAACAATACATGTTTCAAAGCTCCCCAGTTCATCAGAAAAACCTTCCCCCAAACACACCCCAGCTTCTCACCAGCGACATATCAGTCCAGTCATACAGTCAGTCTTACTGATAAACTTGGCCAAAAAACGATGCTTTTTCAAAATCATATATAATACCTGATGATCTGTCCTCTTCAAAGCAGGACAGGGGCTGCCAGAACAGAAATGGGACTCCTTTACTGCATTCATGAAGGCCCCCTCTGTCTGCCTCAGATCTTTTTGGTCCAAAGACTGTACTGATTCTCTAAGAATCAGGAGCTCTTTGCATTGAATACACACATGCAAAAAAAATAGTTAGCCCCCACCTCATTGTTAGAGGGCTTTCTGCATCTTTCTTTTCTTTAGTTTATCTCTGAAAACCTGAAATTTACAAGCAAGTGCTTAATCCAGAAATTCTAGTGGTGTTCTCTCAAAAGTGGGAAGAATAAGTATTCTCATGACCTTTTAGAGAGGAAAGGGCAAATTATGCACCAGTATGATTTTATGCAAATGAGAAATGTTTCAGGAAAGCCCACCCTCCACAAAATTAGGGAAGAATATATCAGAGAAAAAGAAAGTGAGTGGGTGGAACTGGGGTAAAGAGAATAGGTACACCCTCTATGGTGAATTGCTCTCTGAGTTCTACACTCCAAATGCAAGGCTCTGTACCTACTGTATTGAATAGAACTGGAAGAATTTCAAAAACACGAATGACCAAATGTTTTCCTTGAGACACGGGCTCATATCACATCCTGCTCCTGCCAGACCTGTGTCAATATACAACTGTGACAGTCATCACGTTTTAAAAAAAATGATGGCCACCATGGTTAAATAAATCCAGGGGCCGATATTCCGTGGCGGCAGCTAGCGCAATTACAGTTGCTAGCCATCGCTGCTGAGCACCAAACCTAGATATTCACTGCTGGGGCCATATCTGGCCACTGATATTGAATATTTGGGTCAGTCACAGAAGCAGGAAGCTAACCGGGCAGCGATGATATTCAGCCACTGCCGGTTAGCCTCAGCAACAAAAGTTAGGACAGCTTTTTCTGCGCCTTACTTTTGCCACCGGAAGATAACTAGACAGTGGCTGAATATCGCCGCTGACTGGTTATCCCCGGGTACCGCCAATGGAACACCCCAGTGCTAACCCTGAAGACAGTCACAGTAGGATGACTGAAACATCGGTTCCAGTTACGAAGACACAGCATGACCCAGAAAATTACAAACTTTATCATACTAACTGCTGAAGCGCAAAAGAACAGTTCTTTCTTCTCCCTGTCCCCTTATCCAAGAGAAATGTTCTTCCTGGGAGAGAAGGGATTTTTCGTTAAGGCCCAGGCACAACTGTCCACCCTTATCCACAAAAGACTCCATGTCTGGTTTGGGATGCTTCAGCTAACTTTACTGTTTTTTCCAAAGTGCAACACAAATAACAGTCCTTTCTTCTGGGATTGTACAGCATTTAGTAACACAAAATGTATCGATAGTCCTCCACCGGCATTTGTGCTGGTGGAAGGAGGTGCAAAGTGATAGCGAGAGTCATCACACTTAGGATCTCACAGCATAGTCAGATCCCGAGGCCTGCTGATGCTGTGCGATACTAAGCGCGATCGCTTTGCCCTTACCCCCACTGGCAGGAATACCAGCAGAGGACTCAGCGCAGCTTAGCAGGAATATTGATCGTATCACTGCTTTTCATATACCTCCATTATCTGTTTCTGTGATCCCTTTTTTACTGCTTGTCAGCCCTGAACTTGGCAGAGGGTTCTTGGGGCAGGTACACCAAATCCTCATTTAAGAAGACTTAAATGTCTCTCCCATTCTTCAGGGGATCCTCTATCCTTGCCAGGAAGTACTGTCCCTAAATTACCGTCTCCTGAAGTCAAGCTTTAATTCGGGCTTTCTACTCCTCTCTGGAGTTGTGACTCAAGTCCACTCTCCAACACAGACAGAAGGGTGGGTGAAACTTCTGATTTGTACGCATATTTCACACACAGATCAAGGGACACTTTACACCACATACAAAATAAAATATGACTTAAGCAGGACTGGCACAGGGATTCGAGGCCCCCTAGGCAGGCCCTCCATCATGCCACCCCGCCACGGCCCCTATTGCCGCTGCTGAAGCCCCTCTCCGGGGCCTGCAGCGGTGACAATAGCCCCCAAACTGCAATGTAGCCCTTACTAACACACTCAGGCGCTACATCGCGGTTTCCTCCTTTTCACAATGTGCTGTTTACACCTGCTCCAGTGCTGCTTCTGGTTCAAAGCGGCACCAAAGAAGGATGGAAATTGCACATTGTGAAGAGGAGGAAACTGCGACACAATGCCTAATTGTGTTAGTAAGCACTGTGTCGCAGTTTGGAGGCTATTGCCACCACTGCAGGCCCCGGAGAGGGGCAGCAGCAGTGGTAATGGGCGCCCTCGGAGGGCCAGCACCCTATGCAACCACCTATTTTTCCTGCCGGACCTGGACCCAAGACAGGATCACTTCTGCACTGTACAACACATACTTTATGCTACACCACAGCACACCAGACTCCTGGAGGTTCTATAAGGGCAAGGTATCCATCACCACAGAGGATGATAGAATAGGATAGCATGCACCTCCGAACTAGGCTAAGATATTATAGGAACATGTGGACTAGTGAGGCTTCTGAAAGATCTCTACATAAGGAAGGGATCATATGGTGCGATATCACTTTATTTAGCCCTGATAGTTTAATAAATAGAATATATAACACTAGGGAACATGCAATGCAGCTACAAAGTACTACATTTAACACAAATCAGACTGTTTTTTCATGCACCATGTCGTTAAGCTCTAGAATTTGTTGCCAGAGGATGTAGAAAAACCTGTTAGCGTAGCTGATTTTAATAACGATTTTGACAAATTCCTGGAGGAAAAGTCCATAAACTGTTATTAAAGTGGACTGGGAGAAATCCACCGTTTACCCCTGGGATACTCGGCATGGAATCTGTCTACCTTTCGGGATCCTGCCAGGTACTTGTGATCTGGATTGGCCACTGTTGGAAACAGGATACTGGGCTTGCTGGGACTTTGGTCTGACTCAGTATGGCAAATCTTATATCCTTATTTAAAAGCATATAGGTCACTGAGTTGATAGCTCTGTGTAGCGCAGCAGATGTCAGAATCAAAGCAAAGCTGATATGTGATGTTATGGATTGAAAGTGGAGGAGTAGTCTAATGGTTAGAGCACTGGCTTAGAAACCAAGCAACCAGGGTTCAATTCCCACTAGCACCCCTTGTGGCAAGTCACTTAACCTTCCATTGCCTCAGAAAATTCCAAGTTGTTAATGTCCCTGTTTAATGTACATTATTAAGTTTGTTACAATGCAAGCTACTTTGATTGAAATGATAAAGCAGTATAAAAGAACTGTTAAATAAAAGTATATTTTGGGATGGCATTAATACTTTGACATATGTTAAGGGGATCCAACAAATAAGCTTTACTTAAATTGTATGATGTTTTTTGGTTTTGCAATGAATGGAAGGTGCAGAAGCAAACACTGCTGCCCCACAAGAAGTCACTGCCCTTAGTTGTCCTTTAGTGCGCACTATGAGGCACATTTCACAATGGGACGTCCAAGTGCAATCTGGGAGTCAAAGTCTGAATGTCTGAAAAAAGAGCAGGCACGTGCAAATTCAGGCATGATTTCAGAAACATTGATGTGCCTGATTTGCATGTATATGAAACGTCTGTATAGACATCCCCAGGAGGGCACATCAGAGCAAAGACATCTAATAGCATAATGGCTAGAATAGTAGCCTAAGAGCAGGGTGTCTAGGGTTCAAATCCCAATTTGGGCCTCTGTGATCTAAGGCTAGTCAGTTAATTCTTCATTTTCTCTATACTCTGGATGTTTTAAGGTGAAAAAAGCACTTTTCTGATGCCTATGTGTGTCTGAGACTACAACCATACCTAGAACAAGAACTGCCTGAAGTGCAAGCAGGGTTCAAGAAAGGGTGAGGAGCAAGAGACATTGCAGGAGTGAGATGGATCCCTGGAAAGACAAAAGGATATCCATATATGTTTTATTGACTACAGCAAGGCTTTTGACTGTGTAAACCATGAGAAACTCTGGGCCACATTAAGAAGCATGGGTATACCAGAACACCTGATCGTTCTCTTGCACAAACCTTTACATTGATCAAGAAGCAACAATTCAAAAGGAACTAGGAGAACCAAAATGGTTTAAAATTAGCAAAGGTGTACAACAAGCCTGCATTCTTTCCTTCTACCTCTTTAATTTATATGCAGAACAAATCATCAGAGAAGCAGGACTGTATGAAGACAACCAAGGTGTGAAGATTGGTGGAAGACTCATCAACAACCTTCGCTGTGCTGATGATACCACATTACTGGCTGAAAGTGAAGACGATCTGAAACTTTTGCTTCTCAAGATCAAGGAACATAGTCTTAAAATGGGCCTGCTCCTTAATCTAAAGAAGACAAAGATCCTGACAACTGGCAAAATCAATAAGTTCATCATTGATGGAGAAGAAATTGAAATAGTTGACAGGAAATCTGACAATGCATTGCTCTTGTTAGAATGGCTATGAAGGACCTATACAAAATCCTCAAGAGCAGAGATGACTCTCTATACAAAGATTTGACTTGTTCAAGTCATGGTATTTTCAATATCATCATATGGATGTGAAAGTTGGACAATGAAAAAGATAGACAGAAAGAAAATTGATGCCTTTGAATTATGGTGCTGGCGACGAATACTGTCTATATCATGGACTACCCAAACAACAAATCAGTCAGTACTAGAGAAGATCATACTTAAGCTTTCCTTAGAAGCTCAGATGACAAGACTTTGACTTTCATACTTTGGACACATCATGCGAAGAGTGAGATTGTTAGAGAAATACATCATGTTTGACAAGGTAGAAGGTCAACACAAAAGAGGAAGGCTGGCAATGAGATGGATCGATACAATAACAGCAGCTATGGGTGCCACTCTATCAATAATGAGCTGCCTGACTGATGACCGAACGCAGTTTGGGTCAACTATCCAGAAGATCGCCGTGAGTCGACACAGACCCAAGGGCACTTAACAACAACAACAACATATGAGCCTGCAGCAGGTATAAACAGTGGGCATGCCTACAGATTTCCTGTGCATTTCTGAGATCAAACAGGAATGTGTAAGTCCATTATTCCTCCTCAGACATGCTTCTGCCACAAACTCGTGTCTACTTGGACATCCCTGCATTTGAGATATTTGCAGCTGTCATTTGTGGAATGGCTATGGAGACGTTTCTGTGATGTGCACATCTTCAGATGTCCAAATCATGACTAAACCTTTTAAAATGACCCTTAATGTCTATATAGTGCTCACTATATCTGAATAGTGCATACAAACAAAATCTAGTGTGCATTGTTACCAAGAAAGTGCACATTATATTGCAGTGCATACTATGCATTATATACCAAAAGTGCACACTAAACACTGATAGTGGACACTACTAAGGAAAAACAAGAAATGACAACATTTCAGGATTTCTTCTTCAATTTTCATTCAAAAATGATATGAAATGATATAGGAAATTTTGTTGACATTTCCTATATTGTTTCAAATGAATGCACAGCCCTACTATTATAAGGTAAGTTCACTACTGTGTTTTGTGATAACTAATTCTGTTTCAAATTACATTGGGTTACAAGAGCCAACAAGGAGTTAGAGTAGTCCAACATGTTCACAACAAAAACATGAATCAACGATTTTAAAGCTCTGTGATCTAAATAGGATTTAATGGAGTGTGTCTTCCTTAAAGCACCTTTTGACAAATGAGAATTCACTATCCATGACCACACTAAAATAAAGGGTGGTATTCTTTAAGGGAATCAAAGATCCCCAGATAGAAAGTTGGAATAGGGGAGTAAGCCTATTCTCATGAATGAAACAACCTGATTTTAAAGGATTAAGAATCATATTTGAACTTGGATCCAGTCAGCTATTTTCTCTACAATGGCATCCACTTTAGATTGGATTAAGCATCCTAAACATCACTTGTAATAAGGATTTGGGTAGATTCTAAATAGATCTGTAGAGGATTGCTCTGGGTAGGGGTTGCTTCCACTCATGTTGACATCTTAGCTATTACTGAGACTTGGATAAAGGATGGGGAACTCTAGTCCTGCCCTCCCAGTTCAAAATGTTTTGCCTCTCAACGTCCCTTTCACCATGGCAGAGGGGTTGCCTTCCTAATCTCCAATAAATTCAAATCTCATCCAAGTCCATACTTACTACTGATACCCACCTGATTCAGCTCTCAACCAATCCCACTTTGCACTGTCTTTTAATTTATTCTCCTCCTCCGCTTCCCCCCTTCCCAGTACCCAAGGTTCTTTGGAGTTCCTTAATCTATTAATTGCCAACTTCAGTTTAATCCCATTTGATTTAACTGTTGGGAGGAGTAGCCTAGTGGTTGGGGCAAGGTACTTCAGGCCAGAAGGTCAGGGGTTCAAATCCCACTAGAGGACAGCAACCTTGGGCTGGAAGGACTGGGGTTTCTAGTCCCACAGATGCTCCTTGTGGTCTTGGGCAAGCCACTTAACCCTCCATTGCCCATGTTCCCTGTAAGTGTTAGTGTATGTGTCTCATATCCCCACGTGTTAAATGTATCCCCCAATTGTGTTGTGACCGCTTTGATTGAAGGATAAGGTGGGATACAAAACTGTTAAATAAAATAAATAAATAAAAATCTGCACATTGACTCCACTGCTTCAAGGAACAAAAGCAATTTGTGGCATTTTTGTAAGATAGGGGCTTCAGTCTACTTTCGTCTGCCCCTGCACATCTTGCAAGGCACTGTCTTGACCCAGTCTTCTTTCTTTGCACCTCCACTAGTTTCACTCTGTCTGGTATTTTGCATCTATCTTGGACAGGTCATTCCCTTGTTCAATCACTTTCTCACTATCTGCTCCCCCTAAGCTACAACCTATCCTTATGAAATCCTTTAGAAACCTGAAAACTCTGGATATGCAGGTCTTTGCACTCCACACACTCTCTGACTTAGACGTCCTTCTTTCAAACCATGTTCTTGATAATAACAGCACTATCTGGAACAAAATCTTAAATGACGCTTTGGGCTATTTTGCTCCTATCAGATCTAGGGCATATCGTCTGGGGCATTTCAAGCTCTGGTTCAATAAATTCTTGTGGATCCACATTGACAAACAGAAATTGGAGGAAACACAAAATCCTAATTCTCTGAGAGAACGTAGAGTACTGTCAGATGAGTATAAGAAACTAATTCGCCAGTCTAAAAAAAACTTTTATAGTGAAATCTACCTAAAGGAGCTCTTTTAGGTATTCCAGGTGTTGGCCCCTACCAACAATAAACATAATCAAAATTATGACAATATGCACCATTCAGTTTGTAACCCTTCTAACTGATAAAATTAGCCTCCTCAGGAGGACCTTAAACCCTCCCAATAATGACTCTGCTCATATTTATCCTGATCTTTCAGTTGCCTCCTTAGGACCTTTCTCCAGTGCCATAGTACCGCAGCTTAGTTTTACAAATTTTACCCTCATCACTAATTTTTCTCTGGAAACTACTCTATGAACCAAAGTTTCCTTCCAGCAGATCCTATCCCTCCTAAACGGCTCAAAGATCCTCTCCCTCATTTTTCAAATTACTTTCTTAACTTGGTAAATACCAGTTTGAGTCAGGGCTATATTCCCACTGCTTGGAAATGAGCCATCATCCATCCTTCCTTAATGATTCTAATGCTGACTCTTCCGACCCGACAAACTCTCAGCCAATTTCTGACTTTCCATTTGTGGCCCAAATAGTTGAAAAATGAATCTTCCAACATCTTATTTTATTGAGTCTAACAATAGGCAAACTGATTATAGTTCCTTCGATAATATCGCAACTCTCCTAGTCACAATGGTGGGGCATTTTCAGTGGCAGCAGCCAGCACAGTTAAAGTGGCTGGTCATCGCCACTTTTAATTTTAACATGGATATTCAATGATATGGTCATATCCGGCCACTTGCATTGAATATTTTGTTTGTCCAGATAGAGGATTAGCTATCTGGACAGCAGTAATATTCAACTGGTGGCCAGATAGCTAAACTGGCAAAAATAAGACCAGCATTTTTATGGCCTAACTTTATCTAGTCAGAGTTAACTGGCCAGAGGCTTGACATTGCTGCTGACTAGCTAATCCCCAGTGCTGCCCCTGTTCTGCCTCCAGAACACCCTGATGCTAAGCTGTTAGTGTCGGGGAGTGAAAACTGGGTAGCAGGGGATATTCAGTGACAGAAAACCACTTTGATTATGCCCCCCCCCCCAATGCTCAATGACATCATGATACACATTGATGATGAATGAGAGATTCTGATTTTCAGATAGATATGATTGCAGCTTTTGACTTAGTTGACAATAACCTGCTACTCACTATTTTATTTATTTATTTGATTTTTCTATACTGCCCCTTCCAAAGATCAGGGGCAGTTTACAGATAACAGAGGCTACAGGAGGAAGGGATTCAAGGTACCACATTCAGCTGGTTTGAATCTTACCTAAATTCTCATTCTTTCATAGTCAATAATGATGATCAGTCTACCTCTGAAGAATACCCGCTTTCCTGCGAGGCCCCCCAAGGATCAATCCTTGCTCCCATCCTCGTTAACCTTTTTCTAGCCCCGTTAGCTAAGCTAATTCATAGACTTGGACTCACTGTCCATATAGTATCTATGCAGATAACATTCAAATTGTTATTTCACATTCCACCTGGGGCTCCACTTTGAGTCACCCTTTCTCAGCAGCTTAACATGATCACAGACTAGATCCATGACTACAAACTTGTGCTTAATATTAAGAAACCTTTAGCACTCTGACTCTCCAAGCATGATTCACTAAGCAAGTTTACCCATTACCAGGGCCGGTGCAGTGATATGAAGTGCCCAACCCCCACCCCCAGTGCTGCTGTTACTCCAGGAACTGCAGCTGCAGCAATGACATTAAAAATAGTGCTTACCCAATAAGCTGATTCCACCCCTTCTGACGTTTCAGTTTTGATGGGGACAGAAGTGGCTGGTCAAAGTGCAGCATCAATGAGTTTGGGTAAACACTGTGTTTTCATGTCATTGCCATTGCTCCAGGTCAATTTCTGCTATGAGGGGACATGGGATGAGGGTGAAGGGAGATAGATTCAGGAGTGATATGCGGAAATATTTCTTTACGGAAAGAGTAGTGGATCCATGGAATAGTCTCCCAGTGGAGGTGGTAGAGATGAGGACAGTAACTGAATTCAAAAAAGCATGGGACAAACACAGAGGATCTCTAAAGGGAAAAAGGGGACTGTTGTAGTTGTTGATATGGAAGGACAGACTAGATAGGCCATGTGGTCTTTTTCTGTTGTCATATTTCTATCTTTCTAGGAGTGCCAGGGGCAACAATAGGCCACCCTGGAAACAGTGCTCTAATTGACCACTTTGTTCACCTAATAGCACCAGACCTGCCCCCTACTTAGCAGGCAAACCTATTATTATTAAAGATGCAATCACATCTCTAGGAGTACTTCTAGACAAGCAGTTTTCTTTTGGTCCTCAAATTTTTTCACTAGTTAAAAAATGCTTCTTCTCCCTCTACCTTATAAGATCTATTAGATCTTACCTTGATCCAAATGCGTTAATCACCTAGACTACCGTAATTCTCTACTAATCGGTTTTCCTCAATATCAAATTAAGCATTTATAACTAATACAGAATACAGTCATTACATTAATCCAGAACGCCGTGTGCACAGACCTTGTAATGCTCCTCCTGACTGAGCAGCACTGGTTTCGCCACACTTTTTATTCAGCCTACCCTCATTACTTTTACTCTTATCTCATCCCATATATTCCATTCCCTTCTTGAATCCTGAGCACAGTGTTCTTCCTCCTCCCTTTCTTTTCTGTTCTGCCTGTTTTGTATCATCTGCTTATTAGGAAATGAATTGTTGTACTATGCAACCCTATCCATTTTCGTCTCCATCCTTGTTTCATGGTTGTAATGTCCAGATATTATTCATACATACATTTCATGGTTTTTGCTTTGTAAACTTCCATGATGTAAATCCATTTTTTTGAATGGCGGTAAACCAAATTTTATTAAGTAAATAAATAAATGAATGAATACATAAATATTTCAAGGGAGGGGGTCTAGGACCTGAAAGAGTTAATTAAGGGGGATAACATAAAGCTGAAGTTTTACCCAGGGCACTTTATATCTGTTGTACTAGTCCTGTGTCTGGCTAAATTAAAACTTCCACATCCTCCTCGTGAGCAGCTAAATTTTTTACAGCTAATGAGCTGGCTGGATAAAATTGAATCACTTAGTGAGGGTTATTATAGTTGGGAAATAAATAAGTGAAGGGGGTCTTTTGCTGAAGATGCGCTGGGACATGCATTGCCAACTAGCGCAAGGCCATAACAGCACAGAATGATTCCCGCACTAGCTGTGCAACCCACGTCAGGGACACAAGAGGGTGGGTTAGGGATGGAGTGTGGGCATGGTGAGCTTTGTGCTATTAGCACCGGGTACACATGATGTGCTGAGTCCCACGTGATTAGCACGGGTGCAGCTAATGCCACCTCAATAGGTGAAGTTAGGTGCACCATGCTAATGTGGCACGTATTAGGGGACAAGGCTGTGTGTTAACTGCTGGGGAAATGCTGTCCACACCCCCTGCAGCTAACACAGTGGTATTGTACCCAATGTGCCATAGTTTGGGCATTTTAGGTGCAACACCCTAGTGCTCTTTAGTAAAAGGGCCCCAAAATGAAATAGTAAAGATTAAAGATTTGTATTTGCATTTTCAGAAGGCATTTGTCAAAATCTCTCATAAGAAACTGGTTAGGAAATTAAAGAGCCGTGGGACAAGAGACTATGCCCTTTTCTAAAAGACACGAAACAGAGAGTAGGACTGATTATCCACATGGAAATGCATCACTAGTGGAGTGCCCTAAGAGTCTGTATTAGAACCTGTGCTGTTTAACATATTCAGAAATGAGCTGGAGACAGGAGCGACAAGTAAAATGATCAGGTTTGTGGATGACACAAAATTATTCAAGGCTGTGAAACTGCAGAGGATTCTGAGGACTTGTAGATCTAGTGAAAGTAGATGATCAGTGAAATTTAATGTGGACAAGTGCAAAGTAATGCACATAGAAAAAAATCCCAAGTATAGATACAAAATGCTTAAATCCAAGTTAGGAGTCACAACAAAAGAAACATATCTTAGGGATAACATTGAAATTTTCAGATGAGTGTGACTTGTCTGCTAAAAAAGGCAAATAGAATGTTAGGAGTTATGCAAAAAGGGATGGAGAATAAAACAGAATTACCATTATGCCTCTGTATAGGTCCTTGGTGCATCTACAACTTGAGTATTCTGTGCAGCTCTGACTGCCCCAACATGGAGCAGCAGCTACAACCCTAAACAAAGGTAAAGAGGGAGGTAATGTTCATGGAACAACTTTAGCTACCTTATTGGGTAGACTAGATGGGCCATACTGGTCTTTATAGGCCATCATTACTGTGGGAGTCATCACCAGCCCAAGAACCATTTTAAGGAATATCATTTTTATTGTTATTCTTGTTACCAACAATATTAAATTAAAGTAACATTATTGACATTTGGTACATAGTTGAGTCTTTTCACCCAGTACAGCATGCCTCGTCTTACTCTCTCATACAAAATATGTCAAGATCCCTCACATTATTGCATACTGTATAGACCTTTAATACACTTAACTCCTTCCTCCCTATTATGTATACTGACCCTATTTAATCAATATTAAACAAAGAACAAAACATTAGAAAATTACCAACATGCCAATCCCCTGTTCCCCTCTCCCCCTTTCTGCCCTTACCCTGCACCCCACTTTCCCTTGCCCTCCCGCCCATCCACCCTCTAACCGCATCCTCTCTTTATCCGTAAGCCAAACAATCTGCCACTCACTCCTCGAGCTCATTCATTCGTGTTGTATCACCACTACCTACTGCTCATATCTTTACTAAGTCACAATCTATTGTGCTCCTTCCCCTTATTGGGGAGATTGTATCCAAACTGGTTCCTATATTTTCCCAAACTCTTCCATTTTATTTTTCCCAAGCATCTGGGCCGTTTTCCGCTCCATGCGCATCATTTCGATCATTAACTGTTCCCACTCCCTCAGCTCTGGGGGTTTGCAAGACATCCATTGGCGTAGTATACATTGTTTAGCTACTATGAAACTTTTCTCATACAGTTTCTTATGACAGCTCTCCACCAGAACCCCCTCCTTCATAGGCCCAAACAAGCACCATTCTGGTGAGAGTGTCAGACGACCCGGCCTCCATTCCACAAGCTTCGTCCTTATCTCTCCCCAGAATCTTTGTATCAAAGCACAGAACCAGAAGTGATGAGCTAACGTCCCTTTCTCTTTCCCACAGAGTTTACACACATCTGTCTGAGACATTCCCATCCGAGCTCCCCATACATCATGGACATACGCTTGCCAGAGGAATTTGTATTGTATTTTTTGTAAACGTACTGACTCAGAAACAGTTTTTATCCCCTTAAAAGCTCTCTGTAACAACTTCACCGTAATTTCAGGCATTTTGTCCTGCTGCCATCTCTGGGCTAAAGTCCCTAGGGCTCCCAAGTCCCCTCCCGGGCAAATCTCCTCTCTTAAATTACAGACTGATCCTTTCTCTTCGAATGCCTCGAACAGACCCAACATACCCCTTGAGCTCATCAATGTACCAAACTCTTTATGCAGGCTGCCCACATAGTGCCGCACCTGCAGATAGAAATAAAAGGTTTTTGCTTCCAGATTATACCTCATGCACAGCGATTGAAACGAGTCTATTTTTGAAGCACCCTCCATCCTCAAGTGTCCCACATATACTACCCCACACCTTGTCCATCCCACTGACACTCCACTCTGTCTTCCTGGCTCGAAATCTCCATTTCCCACCAAAGGGAGGCAGTCAGTGGCTCTCCAGTTCAATCTTTTCAGATGACATAATACTTTCCACATATGCCGGAATGCCCGCAGATACTCTGAGATTCTCCAGGTCGGCTGCAGATCCTTACCGGTCCTATGCAGTAAATATACCCTGTGATATGCCCCTGACATCTGATCTATCAACTCGATGGGCATCTTCCCCGCAGTGCCAACTATCATATCCCTCAGAGGCCTAAGCAAACAAACTAAGTTATAAGATCGCAAGGAGAACGGACCTGCTCCCCCCTCCTCCAGCATTTTCATCATCGCAGACAAAGCTATGCGGGTCTCCGCCCCTCCATAAAAATTTACCTATCCATCTCTGCAGCACCAACATATCTTTCCTCAATATCCATACAGGGACATATCATAAGAGATAAACCCATCGAGGCAATTCTACCATTTTAATAAGAGCTACACGGCCCATAAGTGATATGGGAAGGTCCCGACACTTCTTCAGTCTATCCACTGTCTTATCCAGCATTGGCCTGATGTTCACATCATACAGCTGCGACATATTTCCTGGTATTTGAATACCTAAATAGCGAATCTGCCCCTGCGCCCATATCAACGGGAAGTCCCCTTGCCAGTTATTCCTGATCTCCCCCTCCCACATCTAGTACTAAGGACTTATTCCTATTTATACGTAGCCCCGAGAAGGTCCCAAATCGCTCAATCTGCTGTAAAGCCATATTCAATGATCTCTGTGGATCTCGAATACATAGAAGCATATCATCTGTGAAAGCACTAACTTTAATGCCTCCATTATTCCATTCTATGCCCTTTATCGCCTCCATCTTAATGAGGGAGAGCAACAAAGGCTCCAGTTGAAGCACAAATAGGAAGGGAGACAGGGGGCATCCCTGCCGAGTACCCCTCTTCAGCGAGAAGGATTGCGAATATTCTCCCCCGCTGACCACAGAAGCCAAAGGATCCATGTAGAGCACTTTTACCCAATGCAAAAAAGGCCCCTCAAGCCAAACCTGCGCAAAACCTCAAACATATAGGTCCAGGAGACCCGACCAAGAGCAATGGAGTCTCTTGAAGAAGGCACATCTCCATTCCCAGCAGTACTCTACTGATATTCGAAAATGCCTCTTTCTTTCACAAAACCTGACTGGTGTGCCCCAGTTAGTCTTGGAAGGATCTTCTGTAGCATATTGGCTAATATCGACGCCATAACCTTCATATCATAATTGATTAACGATATCGGTCTATACGAGGCCGGGTCCTCTGGATCTTTGCCTGGCTTAGGAATAATGGTTATGGCCGCCATCCTCATATCTCTCGGGAAGAACCCCGTCTCCAGGACCTCTCCATACAAGGCTGCCAAAGCTGGTGTAACTTGAGTTGTTAGCATTTTATAGAACTCAGTCCCATACCCATCAGGCCTCAGGGTCTTATGTGGTGTCCCTGCTTTAATTGTTCTCTGTATTTCTTCCCCTGTTATAGGTTTATTTAATTCTTGCAGCTCTGCTTCTAATAGTTTTGGCAGCTGCACCGCATCCAAAAAGACCTGTTCCTGCCCTCTATCTTCCGGCGAATACAAATCTTGATAGTATTGCCTGAATACTCACACAATTTTCCCTACCTCACTTTGTTTCACACCATCACTATCATGAATTATGGTTACCCCTCTGAGACCACCTCTATCTTTCACCAACCTGGCCAGTAATTTCCCCATCTGGTCCCCATATCTGAAAAACTGATGTCTATAGTATTGCATGGAATAAACCGCTCTCTCTTGCAATACGGCATTCAAATTCTTTTGGGTTTCAACATACGCCTTCGTGTGCTTCCAGTTTTACAAAGCTTCTTCCTTAGCTTTCTGAAGTTCTTGAGTTAATCGCAATCTAGTTTCATTAATTCGTTTCCTTTCCTTCGCTACATACGCTATTATATGACCACGCAACACTACTTTCCCCGCCTCCCAGAACATCACGACTGTGCTCGCCTGTGCCTCATTGAATCTTAAATATTTCTCCCAGTGATGGGCCAAGTATTGCTGAAACTCTGGACTTTTCCATAAGTAGCTGGGAAAAGACCATCTGCTACCACAAGTTCGCCTCCCTTTCCAATCCATCCTTATTATTGCATGATCTGATACTACAATGGGTTCAATTTCCACACTCACCACTTTCCCAAAGCATTCTCTCGAAATTAATATATAATCAATCCGAGACCATGATTGATGGGCGCGTGACAGATGTGTGTATTCTCTTTTGCCTTCATGCAAGACTCTCCATGTATCTATCAATCCTCCCATTCTACACAGGTACCCCACCCCTTTTTTCGTCCACCCCCTCCCCTGTTCGACTGTGATCTGTCTAGCTCTGGGTCATGTGGGCACTTAAAATCCCCCGCCAATATCACTGGTATTTTTGGTGCCCCCGTTATTTTTTGCAAAATCAGCTTAAAGAACTGATGGTCATAAACAGTCGGGGCATAAATGTTACCCAAAATATAGTTCTTCCCCCTGCAGCTGAGCATGCAAAAACAAGAACCTCCCCTGCGGATCTACCTCCTCACTAATAATATCCAAGGGGTCCCCTTTTTAACCAAAATCGCCACTCCCCTCTTCCGACCACCCGATGATGCAGCAATTACCTGTCTAACCCAGTCTCTCTTAAGTTTCTCATGCTCCCGCACACTTAGGTGGGTTTCTTGCAGCAAGGCCACTTGGGCTTTCCCTCTTTTTAATGCTTGTAGAATTTTCATGCGCTTCATGGGTGTGCTCACTCCCCCCACATTCCATGTGACTATCCACAAATCATGTCCCATTACCTTTCCTATTATCATATTTTTTTTCCACTTTCCATAGTGCTTGAAACCTCGCCCAGGGTTGCCCAGCCCCAACCCCAGACTTTGTACTATGCAAATATTCCTCATACCTACGCTTCCCTAGCTCAAGGAGTTCATTGTGTCCTTCCTGACCCTTTATATCATTTATATCTACCTTTCCCTCCCCGATTCCCACCCCTTCCCAATCATGCCAGTCATACATTCTCCATTCATCCTTCGGTCTCCCAACCCCTACCCTCCCCTCTCCATCCCCCTCCCCCTCCCCATCCCCCCTCTGTTTCCCTCCCCCCCCCCCCCGTTCCCTGTGTTCCCCGTAAAAACATTGCATCTCTTACCCTCAGCCCTTCCCTGCTGAGGTCTAATCCCAGCT
This sequence comes from Ichthyophis bannanicus, assembly GCA_033557465.1. NCBI lineage: Eukaryota > Metazoa > Chordata > Amphibia > Gymnophiona > Ichthyophiidae > Ichthyophis > Ichthyophis bannanicus. The sequence goes on from CM066041.1 coordinate 144,912,491, forward strand.
GGACGCTGCAGCGTTGCCTCAACTGTCCATCACACTGTATATCTATTAAAAACCATTATCACTCCCTTCAAACATTTTACCGTTGCACCTACTGTGTTCAAGACTACCAGTCCATAATGTCTTGATTTTGTTGGGTTCATCACACTCTGACGATGTCCCTCCATCTTTGCCTGCTTAAGGATTCAGGCCTGCACCTCTTCTCTGCCATTGTCTCACTCCAAACTGGCCAAGAATTGTTTTGCTGCCATCACTGTCTCAAACATGAGATTCTGTCTCTGATTTGAGACTCGCAACACCGCCGGGAATGCCAAGGTGAAGCGTAACTTCTTCTTGAATAAGGCAGTACAATTGGGCGTGAATTCTTTTCTCTTTGCTGCCACTGCTGCCAAATAGTCCTGAAATATCAAAAGCCTCTGACTTTCCAGTCGTGGATCTCCTTTTCTCCGGTATGCCTGCAGCAGTTGCACTTTATGCTGGAAGTTTAGGACCCGGGCATAATCACCACCCGTGGTCTTTGTCGTTCCTCTCATCTTGTTCCGATACGATGCGCTCGCTCTATTTTGAGATTTCCTACAAGCGAGTCTAGGCCCAACTCCTTTGGCAGCCATTTTTCAAGCAGAGGCAGTAGCAGATGATCTGTCGTTGATTCTGGCACCCCCACGATTCTTAAGTTATTTCGCCTCGACCTGTTTTCGAGATCAACCACTTTCACTTGTAAGGCCTCTATTTGCTTTTTTTGCTCCAAACACTCTCTCTCTTGTCATCCTACTTCATCCTCGATACTCGCCACGCGGTGCTCAAGTTCCTCAACTCTCCGTCCAACCTCCGTCAGCGAGTCTCCCATTGTTTCCAGCTTCTTCATTATCTGTTCGAACTTGGGATCTAATAACTTGACCACCTCTTTCGCTAACTCCTCTGGTGCCGAGTCTGTGCTCTCAACTCCGGGAGATGCCGGTTGCATTATCGTGGATGCTGAGGCCCCGGACCTGCCTGTTTGCTCACGGTCTTTTTTGGCAGGTAAAGGCATTTTTCTTCACTCGTTAATCTCCTCCCATTGTATACTTTCTTTCCACAGCTTTATTCTCCAAACAATTTCTACTTTTTTTCCAGAGGTGCGATAAATGACTAGATTATATCTCGAGGCAGCCCCGGAGCAAGCAGGAAGACCTCCTTACTCATCATGTGGGCTCTCCCCAAGAACCATTTTAAACAACCATGAAAATAAACATGTCCAGTGCAATCACGGCTATGTTACCCAGGAGGTGCCCCAGGGAGTTCACAACAAAATACACATGTGTGCCCAATTATAGAACAACGCTATATGTTCTGACTCATTGGCGAACACCTTCACGTCTATACCCACCTCTGGGCACAAATAGGCATCTGCAAAGTGCTCCTTTCCTCAACTGAAGACCTATATAGAGAAGAGGAGAAAATCTTCTCACTCCCCCAAGTAATTTTTGCCATTCTAAAAAAGCTTACAGGTAAATAAACAGACCTTTTACATGGCTGTCATAACACTGCACATTTCTGCTTGCAAAATGGCAAGCTGGGACCTGTATGAAGCAAGAAATACATGTGCCCATTCTGTGCGCCCACACACACAGACACACACAGGGATTGGAAAGAATTTCATGAGCCATGCCTTGCATGCTTTCTCCACTTGTTTTGCTAATAAGAAACTGCTTTTTTTATTTATTTATATTTATTTATTTAATGCTTTTATATACCGCACTTTTTAAAATCAGTGCAGTTTACAGATAACGTTTTGTGCTTTTTGGGATCTACCAACTAATTGTGACCTGGACTTACCTCTATTGGAGCCAGGATGCTGCTGGACTTGATGGACCACTGGTCTAACCCAGCTTAGCTGTTCTTATGTTCTTTTGCATTATCAAATATAATTTTTGGGGTTTTGTGAAGAGGAAGACTGTATTGACATCTTTGAATCTGACACACAATATTTCCCTCAGTACTCAACACATTTGCCCATATATACATGCTGCTGACCACTGAAATTATTCTGGATCTTGATCTGTGAAATTGATTTTTCCAAGCAATTACATGGAGAAACAGATTTTGTTACCTGTGTCTGTAAAATATCAGGAAGGAAATGAAAGGCTTCAGAGATTCATCGCCTGAACTTTGTACACAAATTTCTCCATCAAAAATCAAAAAGCGTCATACAGTTTTGCTCAAAGAAGAGGGATAGCTTCTGTTCTAATTTAGCATCATTATTGCTAGAAGCGCTCTTCAGACCATGACTGACAGTGGCCTCTGGGATATTAGCATATGTGTGTGCACAGAGGTTTATTCAATATATTTTTCTTAGCAAAATGGTGCTGGTGCACATATTCAGGGCTCTTTCATTAATACTTGAGGACACTGGGCAATGAAGAGGGTGCCAGTATTTAGTTCCACCAAATACCTCTTGAAAAAAAGCCCTGGGTATATTTAATTTAGGAAGAAAGTGAAAGGATAGTTATTTGTTGCCTAGGGGTCTGTTTACTAAATCATGGAATCCTTTCGCAGCTATAACAGGGCAATAGCTGCAAAAGCCCCACAGTAGCTGCAAAAGGCCCATAGTATCTGCAAGGGGCATTCCCAAACTTATCCAGAAGATCTGTGGCAATGGGGGCGATCAGTGGAAAGTGTAAGGGGAGAACAGAGTTAGTAATAGCTCTGCACTCCTGATCGCCACTGATCCCCACCCAGGCTACAATCAAAGCCCCCCCCCCCCCAACCTTACAACACTACCAGTGCCGCAGATGTACCAATCAGCTGCACTGACAAGATTATCCATTGCCCCCCCCATTCAGCACCCTCCCTCGACAGCTCTCGAACTCTATAGGGAACCTTCGGGGGGGGTGATCAGGGTACCCCCAAAACAATAGTTAGCACTGGCTAACTAGCCAGGCTCCCTTCCTCTCTCCCTCCCTACCCCGATCTACAACAAAACTCCTAGCTCGGCAGTTGGGACTGTCCCTCCCACTTCCTCCCCCAACATAACCTACAAGCCCCGGTAGCCAATCAGCCATAGGGGACATCTCCACCCTCTTGACCATCCACAAGTCCTTACTTTAAAGCTTATTTTGTTCTAGTGGCCACCAGGGACAGGAGTGACCCTACCAGCTCTTGCCCCATCATTGTCGCTATTCAAAATGGCAGTGATCTTGTAGTGCTGCCCCTTAGTGCCTTGATGCTAGGGGGCAGCGTCATGAGAATGATGCCATTTTAATACAACTGCAGAGGCCAGGAGTGGGTCTCTCAGCAGCAACAGAAAACAAACATCAAGAAGCAAACCAAAAGTTTTTAAAATATTTTATTGAAAATCTTGTGTAACATTGCTTTATCGATTTGAATATCTGAATGTGTAGCAGCTCCGATATTGTTATACTTTGCACATTACAGGAGGAAATGCATTTCTCTTTAATGTTGCACTACATGCAGAGTCTGCCCTTCTGGAGTTTGTCTGCATATTTCTATTTCTATTTTATGATCCCCTATTCAGTATTTATTGAGGGTTTGTTCATATTTGACATGTTGTTTGACTTAAGTGAGATTTCTCACCTAAGTCATAACGCACCTTGAACTAGACATCCTACTGGTCACTGAATCATGGCTCACTGACTCAGATTCAGTCCTTATCAACCAACTCATCCCGCCCAACTTTTCAATCCATACCTGCCATAGACCTAACCACAGAGGAGGTGGCGCATTCATCCTATCAAAATCAGAGCTTCAATATCAACTGATCAACTCCAGCAGCACAGTACACCTTGATACAATCACCATAACCAACAGCCACAGCACCATCAACCTAATCTACAGATCCCCATCCTCCTCCCCTGAGGACCTCGCAACCATAATCGACCTTGCCTGCAACCCCAAGAACGCTCACAGGCCAAACTGGATATTGGGAGACTTTAACCTTCCAGCTCTTCAAAATACCCACTCCAAAGCCTTCCTTGAAGCACTCAACAAACTTGGCTATGAGCAGATAGTTGAGACACCCATCCACCGGAAAGGAAATACACTAGATCTCGTATTCATCCCACGACTAGACATAAGTCCAAACTACAACTTTGACCTAGATATCACCCCAGTCCCATGGTCTGACCACAACCTAATAAAATTCCAGATGCCCATGCATCAGGACAGCAACCGGCCTAGGAAAGCAGCCGAAAACTCATCAGCACCCACAAAACATTTCAGACCATTCGACAAAGAGGCGATCCACAATGAAGTCTTCCCAAACCTCAAGCTAGATTCACCTAATCTGGATGAAATGATGGCCACATGGAATAACAGCCTGAAATCCGTTGCACGCCTACCTGCCTCAAACAAGCCACCTGCACCAGACAAGACCCCAAGAGGTAGGAAATCTGCACGATGGTACTCCGCAGAGTTACGGTCCTCACTACTTCTCCTTAGGAAATTAGAAAGAAGATGGCGGCGCTCCCATTCCTTAACTGACCGACCAGGCAGCCTACACCACCCACCTGAAAGCACACCGAGACTCTATATCAGTGAAAATGAAAGAACACCACTCTGAACTCCTGCGCCGCTCACTGAACAAGCCTCACGACCTCTTCAACTTAGTGAAGACCTTGACGAAAGAACCTTCGCCCACCCAAACTACAACTACATCCGCAGGAATACGCTGACTACATACTAGCCAAATCCAGCAACATCAGCGTAACCACAAAATCCACTCTTAGTAACAACCCATACCAACCACTACCGCTCAACTCGCTTACAACACTATCAGCCAGAGGCATCGAGGACATTTAATGAAATTTAATGTGGACAAGTGCAAGGTTATGCACCTAGGGAAGAACAACCCAAACTATGGTTACACGATGCAAGGTTCCACATTAGGAACCACCACCCAGGAAAAAGATTTAGGCGTCATTGTGGATACCATGTTAAAACCCTCAGCCCAGTGTGCAGCGGCGGCCAAGAGAGCAAATAGAATGCTAGGTCTGATAAGGAAAGGAATGGAAAATAAAACAAAAGATATTATAATGCCTCTATATCGTTCCATGGTGAGACCGCACCTTGAATATTGTGTGCAATTCTGGTCGCCATATCTTAAAAAGGATATAGCGATTTTAGAAAAGGTTCAGAGAAGAGCCACCAAAATGGTAAAGGGGATGGAAGGATACTCCTATGAAGAAAGGCTAAAAAGGTTAGGGCTCTTTAACCTGGAAAAGAGACGGCTGAGGGGAGATATAATAGAAGTCTATAAATTAATGAACGGAGTGGAACGGGTAAACGTAGATCGATTGTTTACCTTATCAGAATATAGAAAGACTAGGGGACATGCAATGAAGCTACAGGGTAAACTATTTAAGACTAATAAAAGAAAATATTTTTTCACTCAATGTGTAATCAAACTCTGGAATTTGTTACCGGAGGATGTAGTAAAGGCTGTTAGTGTAGCTGGGTTTAAAAAAGGTTTGGACAAGTTCCTGGAGGAAAGGTCCATAAACCATTATTAAGAAGGGACCCAGGATATCAATGCTTGAACCAATACAAGCATTGTGGAACCTGTGTCCCTTGGGGAAACTGCTAGGTACCTATGACCTAGATTGGCCACTGTTGGAAACAGAATACTGCGCTTGATGGACCTTGGTCTGACCCAGTATGGCATATCTTATGTTCTTATGATATCATTGCAACCATCAACTCCACCACTGCACCAAACGACCCCTGTCCAGCATATTGGATAAGATCTTTGCGCAATGAACTCAGTCCAACTCTAGCCAAGATCATTTAGCGGTCCTTCTCCACAGGAACATTCCAAGCATGCCTCAAACAGACGTCAATAAGGCCCCTTCTGAAGAACAACAAGCTGAACCCCCAGAAGGTTGAATCCTATCGACCAATCTCAAGCATCCCGCTTCTAGCCAAGATTATTGAGAAGGTCGTACAACGGCAAATCCAAGAACACATTGACTCTACTGCCCCTCTCGATCCATGCCAACATGGCTTCAGGGAATCGCATGCCATCGAAACTCTCCTTGCCACCCTTCTCAATACATTAATCAAGGGGATTAACAACAACAGACGAGGAATGCCCTGATCTTCTTGGACATCTCCACAGCTTTCGACTCCGTCAACCATGAGCAGCTCCTGATACGTCTCCAGGAAAAGGGAATTCATGGCTCAGCTTGGAGCTGGTGCAAATCATACCTAACAGATAGATGGCAGCAGGTGCAAATAGGCTCTATGACCTCTGAGCCTTTTCAACAAAAACATGGAGTTCCCCAGGGTTCCTTGCTATCTGCCTTATTATTCAATATATATATGCAGCCCATATGTGTAATCATACGCTCCTTCAACATCTCCTGCCTGATTTATGCAGATGACGTTCTACTCTTCACCCCATTCACTATCGACCAACCAGACTTCTCATCACTAGTAAAATACTTTGATGCCGTCACTGACTGGCTCAACTCACAAAGTCTCAAGATAAACCTCAGCAAGACAGAAGTGCTGTTCATCATGAGAAACCATACCTTCTCCCCACCGGCAAAATTAAAGACGAGAGACGACGAGCTCCCGAGTCAACCCACCATCTGTTACCTAGGAGTCACGCTCGACCAGCACCTCGACTTGAAAGCGCACATAGGCAACACCATCAAGAAAATCTACCACCAGATGAGGACAATTCGACATCTTCAACCCCTGCTACAACCAGACGACTTCTGAACAGTTTTCCAGGCACTAGTAACCCCCACTTCGACTACGCCAATGTGATCCTTCATGGACTCCCTAAGAACACACTAAACCCACTACAGTTAGTAATGAACGCTGCTGCCCGCTTCCTACACGGGGCCTCTAGAAGGGACCACATTATTCCAATCCTGAAAGACCTGCACTGGCTACCAATCTACTGCCGACTCATCTACAAAGTAGTACTGTTAACATTCAAGGCCATCAACAAAACAACCGCTAGCTCCTTGACGAATCTTATCCACCTCACACCTGCAACTAGAGCAAGAAGATCCTTCGCCACCAACACACTAATAACCCCCAGTGAAGTAACAAAATGCACTCAGGCAACAAAAAACAGAGCCTTCATGTTCTACGCACCTACCTGCTGGAATGAGCTCCCAGTGACTATCCGCGTGATCACTGACCTTGCCCAATTCAGAAAGGCACTAAAGCACCACCTTTTTCTCCTACACTAAGCCCAGGCCAACCACACGTCCCCACCTGACACAACCCTACAACCTAACCGTAAAAAACAGACAGCCCAGTAAATGAATCACATTCCTGTACATAGCTCCCAGGGCAAGCCATGTCATTACAACTGCATAGTGATTTCCTTCCTTGACTGTGAATAGCCTGTATTACTTCCTGCCTAGACTATAAATAGCCTGTATATAGTTACCCCTGTTCTGAATCCAAGTTGTACTACCCATTCGATGTAAGTGCAGAGCAGGCTCTTCCTACTCTGTACAAAATATTATCTGTAAACCGCCCTGATTTTAAAGAGCGCGGTATATAAAAGCATTAAATAAATAAATAAATTTCAGTATTTCGGTATAGTTTCTGTATGGGAATTTATACAAGTCCTGCTTGTTCTGTTTTCCCGTAAGAGGTTGTTGTTCTAGGGAACGGTATAATGTCTGCAATACTGCTTCTTCAAATCTTCTACAGCCTATTGCAGCAGTTAAGTGTTTTATATTCACTCTTTGGAATAATTAATAAATGGAACAATCACAGCGAGGGTGAGGAATTCTTTCCTCTGTCCCTTTTGATTGAGAGTTCCGACAAAAAGATAAGTTGGAATTATAGCCTTTCTGGACAGGTGCTTTGGGGTTCATTGTTGGAGTTGTTGTGTTTATCCTGAGGGGGTTTTATAGAAGGGACTATTGCAGCAGTGAGGCTATGTGGAGACAGGGCTGTGAGCAGACTAGTGCAAGGATTGGAGGCACCCAGGTGCTACCCCTCCCTGCCCTCATTGTCACTGCTGCCGGCCCTCTCCGGAGGTCTTCAGCGGCAGGGATGGCTCAGAAACGACAATGCAGTTTCAACCATTTGTTGCTTTCATCCCTCTCAGATGCAGACTTCTGGTTTGCATAAACCAGAAGTCTGTGTCTTTGGGGGGGGGGGGCCGGGGGCCAAGCAGCAGATAGGAGAAGACAGAAGCCGTGATGCAATACCAAAGCATTTAGGTAAGCGCTCATCATGGTTTCCGAGCCATCAGCACCACTGCAGGCCATGGAAAGGGGCAGCAACAGTGGCAATAGGCACTCCCGGAGGGCCGGCATTCTAGGCGACTGCCTAGTTTGTCTATTGGTGGTGCTGGCCCTGGCTGTGGGGGGGAACACCCTGCATCCTGTATATGTGTATAGGCACCTATTTTCCTAAAAAAAGGCACTGCATAGGAGGAAGTGCAGAAACGCGTATGGATTGATTTCCACGTGCAATAGGAAGTGTAATTTTATGAATTTACACTTGGGAAAAATCAACAGAGGAAATCTAATATCTTTCATATTTAAGTGCTGGCATTTAACAATTTGCATGATCCACTGTCGGCGTCTGTACCTGTAGGGGAAGCATTTCGCAAACACAGACATGGAGATGCTGCTGTGAACCACAGAGGAGGCTATCTTTTAACTCATTTCCATTTTGAGGGGAAAATAAACTAGGGTGGATTAAGAAGCATAACTCTCTTAATCCCACCTTAAAGGGATGGTTGAAATGCACTTTTATTAAAAAGCTATACGAGTGTAGCTGTAAATCCCTACATGAAAAATTTTGGCTTTACATGTGCATTCCCTATGTAAAATGGGAAATACACCAATTCTAGCATCCCTTCACTGGCTTCCAATTCAAAACCGAATAACATATAAAACACTAATAACAGTATTTAAATCACTATTTGATTTGACACCATCTACTTTAAGTAACTTAATTACCAAAGAACATCCAAAACCTACTCAAAGAAAAAATCAACTAAACAAACTTAAAACCCCCATAGATTTCATAAAAACAAATAAATCAACAAACAACAGAGCGTTCTCACATGCAGCCCCAACAGCCTGGAATTCCCTCCCTGTTGAACTAAGAATATTAACAGAGATTAATGAATTCCGAAAAAAAACTGAAAACACACCTCTTTACAATGCACTACAACACTATAGAACAGCCATCAAAAGAATTAGACAAAGGCTAAACAGTTTTATCTACATCTCACTATAACAGAAAAGAAAACCTGCCCTATCTGCATCTGTACTACTCATAATGATTATATCCCACATAACTTGTATATGTATTTAATAATATAATGTTAATGTACATAATGTATATAGTGTTGCACTGTTCAGTGCTATCTGTTCAACATTTCTGTTTACTGTACATTGGTTATAGTTATATGACGTTATATGTAAAACAAATCCATGATTTGTTGCCTGTTGTTATTTGTGAACCGCAGCTGATCTTAGGAAGCTGCGGTATATAAGAGATTGTTAAATAAATAAAATAAAATAAATAAAATAAATGAGGATTTTTGTCACATCCAGGTGATGCCCAGACCACACCTCTAACTGATAATACTCCCAATGGAAGGAAAGTACTATAACATTAAACAAAAATCCTTCCCTACTATCTTATGGAAACCTCCACAGATATATAAGTCATTACAGTTAATCAATAAAGGATCTATGATTGAAAATGGGGAGCAGTTAGGGATTGCTGCTTTTGATCTGATGAACACCAACTGTACCAGCATCGTAGAGACCTGCTCTGGTGAAGTCACGAAGGGGGCCTATAAGAGCCTGTGCCCTCCGCGGGATGCGGCCGCATGTGCGTTTGTGCATGCTCTGAAGGGGCGTGTTCAAAGGGGCAGGACCTGCCCCTTTGGAGCCCCTTCAGAGCACAGAGGAGCTAAAGTGATTGGACCCATGGGCCAACATTTGAAAATTGCCTTGAAACCATTGGAGACAGCGTCTTCTGTGAGTACTGCTTTTCCTCTGGACTGTCCCACATTGGGTTTGACTCCACCCAGTTGTATTGAGACTTTCTCAAGCCCAGCTAACTACACCTGGGAGTAGTGGGATGACACCGGTCTTGGCCTCCTCACCTCGGATTGATGGATCTACTACTTTCCCTGAGGAGGGGTCTGTTCTTCCCCTCCCTAGGGCTATAATACTTTATTCAGGTGAATCATATATCACTGCCCCAGTTTCAAAGAACATATCCCTAAAAAATGTTTGGGATATGGTATCCCGAATGGAAGTTGCTTTTAATAATTCCCTTACACAGGTCTCCACTTTCTCGGTTGATATGGTTTTGAAGCTTTCAGAGCATGATTCTAGATTACTAAATATTGAAAAATGATGTGACAAATTTGATTACCACTCGTTGGCATTCCAATTGGCTAGTGCTTCCTTGGTGAAAGATTCTCTCTTAGTTCACAGGAAACTCAAAAATATGGAGAACCTGGCCTGGGAGAACAATTTGCAATTATTGAATTTTCCAATGACTAGATTTTTGACACTATTGCTTCTGTTTCAGAAGTACCTTAAAGAAGTTTTACTTATTGCACAGCCTGAGTCTATAATGTTGTCAAATATTTATTATTAAATATAACCCATATTGACCATGGAAACGGAAAAGGTTTCAGAAGATCCTGGTTTTAAGCCCGGTCAAGCCACATTTGCTTTTACAGATGAACAAATTCAACTTCTGGCGAAGAGACCAGCCCTATTTGATGACACAGCGACTACGGTTAGTTCATCTTCGTTTCAGGACTTGTTACTCCTAAATAAGAAATTAATACGAACACAATTACATGAGATTACTATGATTCAATATTTGAAGTCGAAAATGAGTCCTAGAGGCTTACGAGTGATAAAACCTCCAAAACTCTTTACTGATGATGCAGAATTGTATGCAAAATGGAATAGTATTCTCAATAAATGCAGTTTAGATTTGATTGCACTATTGGGTCAGCATTCTAATACAGAGGTACAAAAAATCAAAATAGAAATAGTGGAATTGGAAACATGAATTAAATCTAATGTGGCAGAGGACCGTTTTCAGTCTCAGCTAGCTGACATGACAGTTCAGTTAGATCAATTTCGAGATTATGTGAGGTCCATAAAAGTCAAGAAGTTTAACAGAGATCAAAAAGATTATGATTTGGATCAGGTCTATACGTAGTCGAAAAAATTGCCTACACAAAACAAAACAGTGACTTTTAATACATCCTCTGAAGATGATTCGGAAGATGATAGTTCAGTAGATTTTAAGATGACCCGAAGGGGTCGAGCAGGTCATGTACAATCTCTTAGGCAAGAGCAGGTTTTTCGTTGAGGCCGATGGGGCAGGGGTTGAGGTCGAGGTCGAAGGCCCCTAGAGGAATATTTAGAGCCTCATGTAGATCAACTACAAGGCCCGATAACAAGGACTCGGTCCAAACCACTGTTATAAATATTTCAGGTCACCCCTTGTCAGCAGCTCAAGAAGTAATATTAAATAAAGGTCTTTCTTTTGTTCCGAGAGTTCAGTATAAGCCTTTTCAGTTACGGATCGCTTTATATAAATTTTTTAGAAGTTACACATTTTTGCGCTACACTTCAATTAATAGAAGATAAATCTGTGGTGCGATTGCCATCTAAATGGGTCCCTTCGGGTGTGGTAGACCCATTCATTTTAACATACCAAAAATTGGTTTTGCAAGAGCTTGAGAAATTTGAATCTAAGAATTTGAAATCGTATTCAAATAATTTGACTAATGAACAATGGAAAGCCTTATCAGAATTACATAATAATACTAATATTGTTATACGAAGAGCTGACAAAGGAGGTGCAACAGTGGTGCAGTCTGTGGACCAACATCGTTACACTGTTATGGAACAACTAAGTGATACGAAATATTATCATATGTTACAACATGACCCGACTACTGAACTAAAAACAGAAATATTAGACCTGATGCAAATGGCTTTAGATCAAGGATGGATAACTAAACGTGAATTTAAGTTTTTGACACCTGCACATCCTTTAATACCCAATTTCTATGTAGTACCAAAGATCCATAAGTCTCTCTCTGTGCCCCAAGGCTGACCTATAGTGTCATGTAGGGGTTCGCTTTTGGAACCTCTTTCTCAGTACTGTGATGTGTTTCTTCAACCATGTGCCCAAAAAGTTGATTCTTTATTTTATTTATTTATTTATTTATCTATTTCTTCTATACCGCCCCTTCCAGAGATCAGGGGCGGTTTACATGGAACAATTGCATACATTTGCATAACATTACATAGAACAAGAACTTCTTAACTTTTTACATATAACAGAACAGTAAATTGTCAGAACTATTTACAGGGTGTATACTTTTGTATACTGCTGAATTTACAGGGGAAATGTCAGCGAGCTGGCATTGCTATTTATAGAAATTATTTACAAGAATACATGATTCGCTATTCAGGTGTGTGTGTGTGTGTATGTATGTGTGAGTGTGTGTGTGTATAAGTGTGCGTGTGTTTGTGTGTGTATGTGAGTGGGTTTGTGTGTGATGGAATTTATTTCCATTTTTTCGTGGGTTGTTTGGGGTGTCTTTGGGGGCTGTTAGAAGAGGAGTTGTGTGTTCAGTTAATTGTGTTTCTGCGGGTTTTTTTGTTTGTGTGTCTGTGGACGCTGTGTGTCTGGACTTGGAGGGTAGGGGATTCCGAAGTGCTCAGAGAATAGGTATGTCTTGAGTTCTTTTCTGAATTGGGAGAGGTCCTTTATGATTCGGATGTCTATTGGGAGGTCATTCCAAAGTGTGGGAGCGGTGAATGAGAAGGCTCTGGCACTGGTGGAGTTTTTGGTCCTCGTGAATGTTTTTGGCAGCTCTAGTGAGAGGGTTGCATTTAGTCTGCGGGCTCTTAATTCATTTGGGACGTGAAGGAGTGTGGATAGATGTGAGGGGGCAATATCGTTTAGTAGTTTGAAGGTTGTTAGTAGTATTTTGTATTTGATTCGATAATTTATGGGGAGCCAGTGTAGATCTAGCAGTATAGGGGTTACATGGTCTGTTAGGTGGGCTTTAGTGACTACTTTTGCACAAATGTTCTGTGCTCTTTGTAATAAGTAGATATTCTTTTGTGGGAGGCCGGTTAGGAGACTATTACAATAGTCAAAGTGAGGGGTTATGAGGGCACTAACGACTGATCTAAAGTCATGCGTGTCAAGGAGGAGCCTTAAGTGTTGAATAGTTTTGAGTTTGTAGAATATAGTTTTTACCGTCTGTTTTATGTGAGGTAGCATGGTGAGTGTGTGATCGATTATAACGCCTAGGTATTTTACCTCTTTTTTAACAGGTATCGTTGTGTTATTGATGGAGATTGTTGTTGGGTAGGTATCTTCAGCCACAGGTGATCTTGATCTTTCATAAAAGATACGTCACATTTTTTACAGAAATTGGAATCAATTACTTGTCCAATTGACACAGTATGGCTAGTATCTCTTGATGTCATGGCATTATACACTAATATTGCGCAGGGAGACGCTTTGGAAGTTATTGAGAAATTAGATATCCCCTTGTCATCTAGGACACCGAAGATGTTTTTTCATCAACTATTGACCTTGGTGTTGACAAGAAATTTTTTTCAATTTTATGGTAAATTTTTTCATCAAGTTCATGGCATAGCAATGGGTGCTACAGTGGCCCCCTCTGTTGCCACTTTATATTTAGCAGAATTTGAAACAATGGTAATATTTAATTCAATATGGTTTTCAGATGTTCTGTTATGGGTTAGATTTCTTGATGACATTTTCTTTTTATGGAAAGGCACAGAACAATGTTTAATGACCTTTGTGGGTTAGTTAAATTCTCAAAAGGAGCATCTGAAATTTACATTACATTATCATTTCTTTGAATTGGAGTTTTTGGATGTTAAAATATTTAAAAAGGGCTCTAAATTACATTTGACACTTTTTTGTAAAGCGGTACAGAGAAACACTCTACTCGATTTTTCGAGTTTTCATCCGGCTGCTTTAAAAAGAGGATTACCATATGGTCAATTTTTGAGACTGAGACGTATTTGTAGTTCCATCAGTGATTTTGACCAACATGCTCAAGAACTAATGCAACGGCTAATACAACGGGGATATCCATTACACATAATAAAACAAGCATGGACAAGGGCAAGGTTTACACACAGAGAGTGGTTTTTCAATTCAGATGCTCCTCAGAGAATTGATGATATGGATCGGGAGCAAAAAATCATGGGTGTATTGCCATATATGTCAAATGTAGTTCAAGTATGTCATATTTTGAAAAAACATTGGCATTTATTATCGTTGCACCCGTGTTTTCAAAAGCCATTACAGATCGCATACACCAGAGGTCCTAATTTAGGAGATCTGATTGGTAGTACGTCATTTCCAGTTAAACTTGATAAAAATCGTATAGATACAGAATTGGGACACCACTCATGTTATAAATGTGAGTTCTGCTCACAGACTATTGTGGGAAAAGAATGGATTATACTGAACACTACGTTTAAACATGTTTCAAAATGGTCTACAACATGTTCTACGTCTTTTGTAGTATATGTGCTACTATGCCCCTGTCAAAAGTTATACATAGGTCGCACTACTCGGATGATACGTTGACGATTACAGGAACATGCCTTGAGAGTTCGAAATAATGTAACATCTGCTCCTATTGCGCAACATTGTATAGATTTTCAGCATACATTTGGTGACTTTAAATGGAGAGTTTTGGATCATATCCCTGTGAATCCAAGAGGGGGAGATAGAGAACAACGACTTCAATTGCTTGAACAAGCATGGATCTTCCGCTTGTCATCTTTAGAACCGAATGGTTTAAATTTAGAACAGGATTGGGCTAGTTTGTTGTGACGTACTAGCAGGTGATTGGATTTGGGGGTTTTAAACTCTTCCAGGATAATCAGCTGGTCAGGAAGTTTGACTGAATCACTGAAGGCGTTTTTCAAAGGAGCAAGGAACTCTTTTTGGCGTTCTTAACAGACAAATTTGGAACTTCTGCAGTGGCATTAAGCGTTGAAACAGGACCAGAATGGAATGACTTGGCCCTAAACGCAGCACTGTGTTCGGCGATATTGACTGTGAAGATCGTGAGGGAGATTTTATGTAGATCCCCTTGAATGAACCAGATAACACATTAATCAGATGAGTATTTAAGCTATATTTATTGAGCTATATTGAAACTTTTATATTGTGGTGTAGCACTGAATAGTGTGCATAATTTCACGATTAAGTATTAGCGGAATTTTTACCGCGGTTTTGATTAAAAGGGAAGTTACGCTTCAGGAGGGGGAGACCTCTCATGGCAAAAACTTCTGACAAAATAAGATCGATATATAGGATTTAGTTACCATACACACACTCTAGTGGTTAGGTGAAATATTTATTATTTGTCAAGGGCATCTTTAGCTCTTGGGAATGAGAGCGAGATGGTTGATAGTACTGATTTGTTGGCACTTCTTAAGTCATTGGTAGATAACATTCCCATTAGGGCTACTCTGCTAGTAGGATTCTCCCTAGAGGCTGATAAGAATTGAATTTTGAAGTTGTATTTCCAAAAAACAATGTCCTTTTCTGTGGGTAGTGTATAAATGTTTTTCCCAATATTAGTAGAGTTACCCAGATGAGATGGAAGACCTTTCTGGGACTCAAGCCTAAGGTGCCTCTTTCTTTTTCAAATTCCCCTGCAAATGTTTAGGGTGTTATTCTGAGCCACGAATAGTGAGGATGGGCGACCCAATGGGACTTCTCCTTCCCCTGAATAATTTCCCCACTGGTTGTGTAGGGAAGTTAGACAGGGGCGGAGAATGGGCAGCATGGGGGGTGGAGAGTGGGCGGGCAGTGGGTGGTTGCTGGCCCTGGATGTACAGGGCCAATTCTAATGTTGGCCCTGTATGTCCAGGGCTGGTGAAATGTCCGGGCAAATTATTCCACCTTTGAGGTGGAATAACTTCCCTGGACTTTTTTTAAGCTGCTGAGGCACGGACGTGGCGGGGGGGGGGGGGGGGCAAAGTTTATTCCCCGCAGCCTGACCCTGGCCTTAGGAGGCCGGATTGGGGGTCAGGCTGTGGGGAATAAACACTTTAATAAGGCGGATGGCATTGTAGCTTTTAAATGGAGCCGTGGTACCATGGCAACATGACGCCATGGCACGGGGCTCCATTTAAAATCCCTGACTGAGTTAGCCGGGCTACGAATGTACGTGCAGGCCGGGACTGAATCGCAGTGCCAGCCTGCATGTATATTGTGGTGAGGAGAGCCCCCAGGAAGAGATGGAAGTGGAAGAAAACCCTGTTTTTCCCTTTAAAACAAGTGACAGTTCAGTTCTGCACAGTGTTTTCAAGGCAGGCAAGAAAAAAACTCAGCTCTCGGCTGAGGCCAGACCACGCCCTAGTTCAGACGTAGACCCAAGCTTGCTCAATGATTGGTCACACCTGTGCAGAGGCAAGGGAGTGCCTGGCAGCAAACGGTTTTTAAAAACACACTCAGAGCAAAGAAGGGGAACACAGGACACACACCCAAGAGATGCAGCAGAGAGAGCAGAGCCAGCAGGTCCAAGAGAAGCTGGAAAGGAATAGAGCTGCAGCCAGAGCAGACAGAGCAACAGAGGCATACGAAGGAGAAACTCTGAGATCCTGGAAAGGGAGAAAGGTTCCAAGGAAACTTTCAAGAGAGTGGCTATCTGGGAAGGAGTGGAGAAAGGAACCAGAAGGCTGAGTTCCATAGCCTGAAAGATATCAGGAGGAAAGGAATCAGTAGCTGCCTGAGAGACCCGCCCCAAGGTAAAGCCAGAACATGTAAACCTGAACAGCGTGCAGAGAAACAGTTTGCTTCCGCTAGTGTCCAGCAGCCAGACCTAACGTCTGCTAAGAGGTGGGTGGATAGTTTTATGTATGAAGAGAACCGAAACCCAGATAAGAGCAGAGAAACAGAGCTTTTAACACTAGAAGCATTAAGAAAACTGTTTGCAGAGAGGAAGCTTTACCCTCCCAATACAAGTGTGCCTTCTCAGGGTGATTTGCTGTTGAAGCAGTTCCAAGAGTTTTTAGAAGACAGGAAGGTTGGGCAAGTTTATAAAACTGGTGAAAGTAAGAAGTACCCGGTGTCCATAGAAGAGATGCAGGTGGATTCTTGTATGCCAGAAGCTGAGTCAGAATTGTCACCAATGAATTGCTCTTTTTGTCTAAAGGAGAACTGAGCATTGTTGAACAGGGTTGAAAGACTGTGAAACAATATAGTGACTAATTTCTGTGACTGCCAAGAGTTGGAAAAAGCCAAGACTGTGTCCTACTAAGTATGTGAGCTTCTGAAGCCCAGAAACCGCCTTTAGTAAAAGTTTGGTTTGGAAAAGAAAACAGCAGCTGTTAAAAAGTTTACCTGATACGTGGAATGACCACAAAAAGCTGTGCTCTGTGAAAGTTTATTTGAATGAAAGCTGCTGCCCAGTGATAGAAGGTTTTTGTTGCATTTTCCTCTGTTAACCTGATTTACTCTTATGTTGGAGAAGCATCCTTTGGCTTTTGTGTTTTTGAGCTTTAATGCCTTGGAATCCTGCAAAAAAATAAATTTTCTTGCTGCCTTAAACCACCGGTCTCACAACTACATTTGTCCTTATATAAGTAAGCCAACTACAAGTCCCAGAATCCCTCTGGGGGCAAACAAGGGAAGCTTTATTTAAAGGGACACTATAAGGCCGCTCTATGCTTGTAAGCCTTCAGGCCCAAGCGAGGGCGTCGCAATATGCTTGTTCATGATTCTGATCCCACAGGGCTAGATGTGCCCCACGGGATTAGAATCGCGATCCCCTCTTTGCGTCCAGTTCAGATCGGACGTACAGAGGGGATCTACATCCGGGACAGAATCATTCCCTTAATGAATTATCAGGGTATTAGGTAAGTTTTTCTTGATCTGATTCCGTTTTTGAGGGGAATAGCTTCTTGAGATTTATGTACTATTGCATACCTTTGTTTAGCACAACTTTGTTTAAAGGGTCTTGTATGTATTTTGGTGTTTTATTTGATCAGCAGTCTTCTCCATGATGCGAACTTTGATTTATTTTATTTATTTATTTATTTGCATTTCTTATATACCGCGCTATTACAATCAGTGCGGTTTACATTTGAACAAAGTATACAACAATGTAACATGTTACACTGAGTTTACAATAAACAGGGGATACAAACTTGGATGAACAGGGGAGAAAAACTATGTACAGTGTTATGTAAGTAGAGGTTTAAACATCATATGAAGGGCATGGTTAGGCATTGTAATGTGAAAAACGGATAAGTAACAGGAGGAGTGTCAGGCTAATGAATTTTCTAGTTGGGGTTGTGTTAAGTGTGAGTTTTGGTGAAGATGTGTATTATGTTGGGATTGGCTGGGGTGAATGAGATTGGAATTGTATTTTAGGAACAGATGATGTTTGATAGCCTTTCTGAATGAAATGATATTAGTGATGGAATGAATTTCTGGGGGGAGAGAGTTCCATGCTCCTGGTACAAATAGTGAGAAGGCTCTATTGGATGTTGTCTTTGAACATTTCGTGAGTGTTTTAGGCATTTCTTGTTTGTTCAAACATGACGAGAGTCTGCTTCTGTTGGGTGGCATAGGTTGGATGAGCTTGGTGAGCGGGGTGGGGGGCTGATTTTTTGAGGCCTTGAAAGTTAGAACGAGGGCTTTGTATATGATTCTAGCATGTAGAGGCAGCCAGTGTAGGCTCATCAGGACTGGAGTTATGTGGTCCGATCTAGATGTTCCGGTGAGTATTCTTGCTGCAGAATTCATGGCTAGCCTAAGCGGGTTCAATGTTGCTTGTGGGAGCCCAAGGAGGATAATGTTGGCAAAGTCAAGGTGGGGGGTTACCAGTGCTTGGAATATGGAGCAGAAATCAGAAGGGTCAAGTAGTGGTCGAAGGTGGCGTGCTGACCGTATCTTGTGGTAGATAGATTTAGTGATATTCTTGATATGCGGTGACATGTCCAGCTTTTGATCGAGGATGATGCCCAAGTACCAGATGGTAGGTTTGACTATGAGGTCGAAGTTGTTGACTCGAAGGGATGGCAGTGGTATGAACTTCTGATTTCGAGTGACAAAAAGGACATCGGTCTTGCTGTGATTAATGCGTAAGTTTTGGGAGAGGAGCCATTCGGAAACTGCATCGAAGCATTTTGTTATTGCTGAGAAATCCGGTTGGTCAAGCTTAAAGGATGAGTACATCAGGATATCATCTGCATATGCTAAGCACTGAATGTTGAACGAGTGGATCAGGTCGCAGATGGGTTGCATATATATATTAAACATGAGAGATGAAAGGGACGAACCTTGGGGGACTCCTTGTTTGAGTATGAATGGGTCAGATGTAGTGGATCCTACTCTGACTTGTTGTGGCCTGTCGCTCAAATATGACCTGCACCATGCTAAGGCCAGACATTGTATACATTTGTCTCTGAGGCTGAGTAATAGTGTCTCGTGGTTCACAGAATCAAACGCGGCCGCAATATCCATGAAAATAAGGATGAATCCTTGGTGTAGATCATCAATTCCCATGACTAGGTTGTTGAATAAGGTAGTAAGGATGGTTTCTATACCATGTGCTTCTCTGAATCCATGTTGTGAATGGTCCAGTGGTGCTTCAGTGTCGATGTGCTGTTGAATTTGTAGTTGAACTACCTTCTCTATAATTTTTGCCAGCAGAGGGATGCTTGAGATGGGTCTGAATGACTCGACTTTGGATGGGTCGAGTTTGCAGTTTTTTAGCAGTGGGTGGATTGATGTGAATTTCAGGCTTTGTGGGAAGGAACCTGTTGTAAAGGATTAGTTGAGGATCCTGCTTATGGTTGGGCTGAGGGTAGATCGCAACTCTTTGATCCAGCTGGAGGGACAGGGGTCATTAGGTGCTGTGGTAAGGTTAATAGAAGAGAAGATTTCTTTGATTTGTTTGGTAGAGACCTCGTGGAATTGTGACAGCACAGTTGTTTGCGGGATGATGTCTGCAGGGATGGGGGGTGTGGGGGAGGCATTAATGTTGGTTTGGATGATTTTTGACTGAAGGTAGTTTGAGTAGATTTGTGGGTGAGGCATTTGGTCTTGGGGAGGGGTAGAGTCGCCTGTGAGGGTTTTCACAATGGAGAATAGGTCATGGGGCCTGTTCATGGATCTTTTCAAAGTTTCAGAGTGGTGTTGGTTTCTCTTTTCCATTGTCATCTGTCTGTGAGCTTGTAGGTGTGCAGAGTATGCGCATAGAGCCTCAGATGTCCGTGAGCAGCGCCAATGTCTTTCAAGTTTGCGGAGCTGGATTAGAGACTTTCATATATCTTGGGAGTACCAAGGTGCATGCTCGCGTTTTGATTGTCTCTTGGTGTTGGCTGGTAGGTGTGCAGCCTCCTTGAATGCATCGTTCCAGTTCGATACTAGATCGTCAGGGTCTGTAGAGGTATTGGTGAGGAGAGGCAAGATCTTCTCATCAAAAGGTTGATAGCATGCTATCGTGTTTCTAAAGGTATGTTGACTATTTTTACAATTGTTGCTGGGGTGGATGTTGGGTATGTCAAAGAAAAGTAGGTTATGATCTGACCAAGGAATGGGTGTTATTGAGATCAACAGACTCTCAGTGGAGTTGATAGCAGCGTGGGGTGCGAAGATCAAGTCAAGTTTGTTTCCTTTGTTGTGGGTGGGAGTATCAATCAGTTGGTTGTAGCCAAGTTGGTTCATTGCATCGAGGAAGGCTGATGAGTGCGAGTCATGTAGGGATGGCAGATTGAAGTCGCCTATTAACCAGTTTAGGGTGCGCGGGTTGGTGGGGTTACCAGCAATATTGATTATGGAGGGAAGGTCATCTGGAGATGGAGTGGGAGCTCGGTATAAAAGTTTGATGGTACAGGTGTCATTTGTTATGGAGAGTGTGTCTAGGTGAGTTGTACTTGTGGTATTACTTAGTCTAAATTGGAGTGAGGATTTGGCAATAATGAGAGTGCCACCTCCCCTTTGATTGGCTCTGTGACAAGCGAAGAATGAGTAGCGTGGGGGTGTCATCTGGTTGAGGATGACATTGTCGCAGGAAGATAGCCATGTTTCAGTTATCATTAGTAGGTCGAGGTTGTGGTGAGATATAAGATCGATGGCTATGGGCCATTTTGATCGTATAGATTGGGCATTCGCAAGTGCGCATCTAAGGCGGGTGTGTTGAGTGCGTTTTTCGGATTGGATCTTGTTAAGGCTTTGTAATGGGATGTGTAAGAGGTGTGACTGGCGTGTAAAAGGTTTTGTAGTTGTGTGGTGAGGGGTTTCAAAGCCTCTCCTTGCGTTGTAGTGGAGGATAGGGATGTAGTTGATACCGGGGTTTAGTGCGTGGGTCAGGGTGGGGACCCAAGAGGTCAGTAGGGCTAATATGATAGAAATGGAGGGTACAGTGAGCTGCATGATGCTTGTATTGGGTGGTTTATGTATTTATGGGGGTGGCAGCTTTATGCAGCAATCTTGGGAAACACTAGGTGTCAGTGCTAGACTTTTGTCATAGAAATGCAGTAAAGCTTGTGCACAACAGAAGCAAGGTGATTGAAACTTTTGCCAACAGAAGCAGTGGGAAAGGGCAGCTCGTAATAGAGGCAACAGTAGCAATAGGCGGGATTACACTGAATGCAACAGTAACAATTTGAGATGAATTGTGTCAACAACAGGTACTGCCTAACATATGGTACTGCTGAGATTCAGTGAGATTTTAAGAAAGAGGATCTTAGCTGAGGCAGTGGAACAGTCTATCACAAATTATGTGTTACAACAAGCAGCATCAAATTGTACAGGTTGCAAATAAGTGTGGTTTTAAGCTAAAAGGTTCTTGGCTGAGTCGGAGCGTATGGGAGATAATAGTAGTGCCCCAGGATCATGGCAATACAATACTTATGTATTGTACTCTGATTTCTTTCAATACTGGATTTCTTGATTTCCTGTTTTACTTTTCATTAAATGTAAAACCTTATTGAATAATTAATAAAAAATTAAAAGAAAAAGAAAATGAGGAACAGTTAACAAGAGCAAAGTTATTTTCAGTGACTCTAGTTGTGGCTCCTTCTGAAGGTCCCTAGGATTTTTTTAAAACAATCTTTTGATTAACTGTAATTATTTTATGTATCTATGGAGGTTTCCATAAGGCAAACCATACCTCCGACATACCACCTCAAAACATCCAAGTACTAAGAACATTCACGTGTAAGTTGGACCCTTTCTAAAATGGCCATTTACATGTACATTTGATTATACATGTACATGCCTGATTATAAATGTGTAAATCTCAAATAATACTTCTAAAATAGCCTCTATAACACAATTTCCAGAGGTAATATATCTTTCTGTATATAGCTTGTATATAGTTTACCATGTTGTCTCCAAGTTACTGACCCTGTTATAATGTAAGCAAAAGACCCTGTTATAATGTAAGCAAAGGACTGTTCTAATGCGAAATTTGTTATCTGTAAACCGCGCTGATACCAAAGAGCGCGGTATATAAAAACTGTAAAATAAATAAAATAAATAAATAAATAAAAGCAGATATCACTATCTTGTTTGCCCAGTGACATAAGTTCTAATGAGAGATCCCCAAACAAAATTTTGCAGCCAACCCTCCCCCCCCCACACACACCATTGTCTAGGGTGGGTGGCCTGCCCCCCCCCCCCCCTTCCCAGCAAGCTTACTTTAAAATGTTTGCCACAGTTGCTCCCACTTTTCTTCTCTGTCCGTTGAAATCTTCATGTCTTGCAGCTGTCATCTCCTGCTGCTGGACTGAAGTCTCATGATAACAGCAAGATACTGACAAGAATTGGTGCCAGGACCAATCCGTGAGGCACGCCACTGCTCACTTTTCTTTCTTCTGAATAAATTACTTTTACTTCCACATTTTGTCATCTGTCAGTTAACCAATTTCACCACGTTGAGACTCGTCTCCAGACCGCTCAATTTGGGGGTCATTTTAGAAATCCTATTCATGCTTTGAGCATCCGAAAACAGGCATGGAGCAAAGAGACATCTTCAGAGACATTTGAAAAGTAGTCCCCGGGGACGTCCCCAGTGTGCGGTCATTCAAGTCAGCATTGGAGCATGGTGAACGTGTGGCCAGGGCATTCCCATTAACCAGGATGTCCCCACTTGATTTAAGAAATGCTGTGGACGTCTGGCATCAAGTTTATGTTTAGACCTAATCCCCCTGAAAAGTGCTTGTTTGGGCTGAAAAACATCCAGAGTGTGTAAAGAAGAAGATACTCTATCATCCCCATACTCAGCACAATGTCAGCTATAGCAGCAGTGGGATTTGAACTCTGGCTGTTTTGTTCCTAGCTTTCTACTCTAACCATTCTACTATCTTAGATATCCAAGTTCTGATATACGATTCTGGGGACATCTATGTAGATACCCCTGCAGATGTCCAAGTCTGCAGCTTGATGTGCCTGCATTTCTTTTCAGATGTTCTGGCTTAGATGTCCCAGATTGCACTTGACATCCCCTCTAAAATTCCCCTCTACATTTATAAACTTCCTGTGAGGAACAACATTAAAGGTTTTGCTGAAATGTAAGTAGATCACATCCACCTCATGCCTTCCATCTAGATCTCTAGTATGGAGTGGAGTGGCGTAGTGGTTGGGGCAAGGTACTTCAGGCCAGAAGGTCAGGGGTTCAAATCCCACTAGAGGACAGCAACCTTGTGCCAGAAGGACTGGGGTGTCTAGTCCCACAGATGCTCCTTGTGGTCTTGGGCAAGCCACTTAACCCTCCATAGCCCATGTTCCCTGTAAAATAGTTATCTCCAAGTTATAATGCCCTGTTCAATGTAATTTCAGTTTGTTCAATGTAAACTACACTGATGCAGAATAGCACAGTACATAAGAGAATGTAAATAAATAAATAAACCCAGTCAAAGAAATCATTCTGATTCATTTGGCATGTTTTTCCTTTGGTAAAATCATGTGCCTCAAATCTTGCAACCCATTGGATTCTAGAAAGTTCACTGTCCTTTCCTTTCCCAGCATCTCTCTTACTTTTCCCACCACTGAAGTAAGGTTTAGTGTCCTGTATTTTCCCAGCTCTTCTCTTTTACCACTTATGCAAACAGCCCTTCTCCAATCCCATGGAATCTCCCCCATCTCCAAGGATCTATTAGATCTATTAATTAAGCACATCTTTTAAAGGTCCTACCAGAATCTCTTTAGTTGAATGCCAATTAATCCTGTTAACTCCTTAATTGCTACTTATCAGCAATTGATATTCCATGAAATAACTCAAATGGAGAATATACATGCTCCCGTTCAAATAGGTATGACTAGGATTTTGTGGAGCCAATTGATGCAGATGGCCTCTAATTCAGAGATAATAATACGTATGGCAGATAAAGGAGGAGCAGTAGTGCTACAGGACAGGTAACAATATGAATAGGAGATATATTGCCAATTATGTGATCATAAATATTATAAAGAATTTGTAAAGGATCCTACTCAGCAATTGTTTCAGCAAGTCACAACATTAGTATCTCGAGGTAATCAGGAAGGCTTCCTGAAAAATAAGGAATCCCAAATTCTGATAAATAAATATCCTCAAGTACCGATATTTTACACTGTTCTTAAAATCCATAAATCACTCACAAAGCCCCTGGGTCATCCAAAGCATATGGCAAAGAATCAGTTTGAGAACCTCTCTCTAAATTCTCAGATTGCATTTTAAATCCTTTGGTGAAACAAGCAGCTTCCTATATAAGAGATACAACTAATTTTCTTAACATCTTGACTTCCATCAATGATTTAGAAGATGAGGTGTGGTTGGTTTCGTTGGAGTCAGGAGTGGTGACAGAGGACTGGAGAGAGGCACGTGTGGTCCCTTTACACAAAAATGGAAGTAAGGATGTGGTTGAAAACTACATGCCAGTTAGTTTAATCTCAATGGTGGGTAAATTATTGGAAGCACTGCTGAAAGAGAAAATAGTGAGGTTTCTGGAGTCCAATGGATTACCAGATCCAAAGCAGCATGCATTCACCAGAGGCAGGTCTTGTCAGACAAATCTGATTGACTGAATGGGTGACTAAGGAGTTGGACTGAGGGAGAGCCCTAGATATGGTGTATTTAGATTTCGGTAAAGCCTTTGACACCGTTCCGCACAGGCGATTTATAAATAAACTGAGCACCCTAGGGATGGATCCTAGTTACTGCTTGGGTTAGAAATTGTTTGAGTGGGAGGCAACAAAGGGTACAGAGCTCACTCTGAGGAAAAGAAGATTACCAGTGGTGTGCCCCAGGAATCTGTCCGTGGTCCCATTTTTTTTTTTTACATCTTTGTTAGTGATATTGCAGAAGGGCTGTTGGGTAAGGTTTGCCTCTTTGCGGATGATACCAAAATCTGCAATAGAACAGACACCCAGGAAGGTGTAGATAACATGAGGAGGGATCTTGCTAAGCTTGAAGTATGTTCTAGGATTTGGCAGCTGAGATTTAATGTTAAATAATGCAAGGTCATGCATTTGGGTTGCAGTAATCCAAAGGAGCGATATAGTATAGGGGGTAAAGTATTTCTGTCTACAAAAGAAGAGTGGGACCTAGGCATGATTGTGTCTAATGATCTTAAAGTAGCTTTAAAGGTAGAAAAGGCAATGGTGAAACTTGGGTGCATAGGGAGAGGAATGGCCAGCAGAAGAAAGGAGGTGATAGTGCCTCTGTATAAGTTGTTCGTGCAATCTCATTTGGAGTATTGTGTGCAGTTCTGGAGACTGCACCTTCAAAAGGATATAAACAGGTAGGAGGGGTACAGCGGGTGGCTACTAAAATTGTTAGTGGTCTTCGTTATAAAGCATATGAAGACAGACTTAAGGATCTTAATATGTATACTTTAGAGGAAAGGTGGGATACAGGTGATATGACTGAGACATTCAAATACCTCCATGGCATAAATGCCCAGGAGGAGAGACTCTTTCGATTGAAAGCAAACTCTGCTATGAGGGGACATAGGATGAGGGTGAAAGGGGATAGACTCAGGAGTAATCTGCGGAAATATTTCTTTATAGAAAGAATGGTAGATGCGTGGAATAGTCTCCCAGTGGAGGTGGTAGAGATGAGGACAGTATCTGAATTCAAAAAAGCATGGGACAAACACAGAGGATCTCTAAAGGAAAAAAGGGGACTGTTGTAGTGGTTGATTTGGAAGGGCAGACTAGATAGGCCATGTGATCTTTTTCTGCTGTCATGTTTCTAGGATGGCATTGCAACTAATCTAGTGGCATTGCAACTAATTGAACAGTTGGATTGGAAAGACTGTTTAATATTTAGGATTCCCAAAGATTTTATTTTTGAACTTTTGTGAGTTATTCTATGTAAAAATTATTTCTGCTTCAATGCATTATTTTTTCTCCAAATATTTGAGAAAGCAATGGAAAATACAGTTGCTTCCATCATAGCTATGTTGTATGTTGCAGCATTTGAAGAGGAGTTTCTATACAAATCATGTTCAATACAACATATTCAATTATGGAAATGATACTTGGAGGACATTTCTTGTATATGGAAGGGGACATGTATGGAATTACAAAGACTCTTGAACTGGATAAACAGTAAATTGAATTTACAGTTCCCTTTAAGCAGATTACCACCAGGAAACTATGCATCACTGCTGAGAGGCTCGCCATCTGTGCTCCTTGTCGTCACTGCTCTAAGGTTCAGTGCTGCGTTAGGTGCCCCAAACCTCTAACATGGTTAATGCAAAAAGGAAGCAGCATGCCTTGACACTATAACCATTAAACGTTTGCCATCAAAAAGTAGAAAGACTAGGGGGACAAGCAATGAAGCTACAATATAACCCGTTTAAGACTAATAAGAAAATATATTTTTTCACTCAACGCGTAATCAAACTCTGGAATTCATTACCAGAGGATGTAGTAAAAGTTGTTAGTGTACCTGGGTTTAAAAAAGGTTTGGACAAGTTCCTGGAGGAAAGGTCCATAAACTGTTATTAAAGAGGACCCAGGTAATCCACTGCTTGCCCAATACAAGTATTATGGAACCTGTGTGTCTTTTTGGGAAACTGCTAGGTACTTGTGACCTGGATTGGCCATTGTTGGAAACAGGATACTGGGCTTGATGGATCTTGGTCTGACCCAGTGTGGCATTTCTTATGTTCTTATGCCTACAAACACTTTCTGAAAGCAGCAAAGAGCAGCAGTTAAAGCAAAATAGATCTTGACAGCCACACAAACAGAAGGAACCATCAACACATTCTTTCACTCTCAGGGAGAGCAGACACACACAAACACACACACACACACATAAAAAGCTAAGTTTAATATTTAAAATTATGATGTCCACACATGCATTTTTACAGAGTTGTTGCAGGATGAGTAGAGTTGAAAGATAATGATTGTTGAATTTAATAATCAAACCTTGGGGGGAGGGGAAGGCTGAAGATTCACTTAGGGTACCCAATATCTTGGCACCAGACCTGGATGTAAAGACCACAAGAACCTCTTCTCCTTCTTCTCCAAAGAGAGAGCTAACCTTTTCTCCTTGCATACAACACACCTATCTCTGCTTACCATACCCCTCCCCCCTCCTGCAGTACTCTTTCTGGCTACTCTGACCTGACCCCTCAGCTCTAGTCCCTTGCACTATGTCTCAACTCACTTCCAACACCTACAACACCTCTCCCCTGACACATATTCCAGGTCACCCCATGTCCTCCTCTCCAGTAACCTCTCCCAATACACTCACTCTTATCAGGTCTGTACCTATTCACTTTCTCAGAGCCTTTTATCAGGCCCACTGTTAACCAATACCATGTAGGCCATCTACCCCTGTTTCAGCCACTCACCACTGCAGGAGGCCTTTTGTGGCCTGGGCATGCGACATCAATGATTCCGACTGCATTCAAAACCCTACCAGGCTATTCCAGTGGTCCAAATCAGATAGGTGCCTGCTCAACAGGCCCCATCTTGCCCCTCAGCCACTACCTACCACTGAAGTACATCCGTACTTCCAGTGACTCGCACTTGAACTGAGCCCACCAATAGATGACTGCTGCAAGCAATGCTGTGGCCATTACTCCACTGCTGAAGGACCCTATTCCCAAAGCACTCCTTGAGAAGTCATGCCAGCATGGCTATTCCCCCCCCCCCCCGACTTCCCACTGAGACTTCCAAGTGCAACAGAACCACACAGATTCAGCTTCTTCTGCTGGCCAGCTTCTGTGGGCTCATTTTCTCACCCTGGGACCCCTATGGAAGATTTTTATTGACCAAACCTCCATACTACCACCTAAAGGGACAGCAGGACAGCAGCAGCCATTTACCATCACCCCCCCCCCCCCAGCACCGCAAAAACACCACAGTAAATCAGTAGACACGACTAAGGGACATGTTTACCAAGCTGGGTTAGTGGTTAGCATGCACGATTTGTAACTAGGTCCTCCTGAATGTCGTGGAACCTAGCTACAAATAGTGCTTGCTAACCATTAGCCCAACTTAGTAAACATGCCCCTTAGACAAGCCTTCTTGCTCCCATATCTCCTTTACCAGCCCAACCCTGCCAACTGCCCACTGAATTCACACTCATCTGCACTACCCTCAAACCTCTCCCCCTTTAGCTCTAACCATGGCCCTCTTGACCCCTTCTTTCTCCCACCAGCATCAGTGGCCTGGTCTCTGTCCCTCAGAAGGAGCTCATCCATGTTATAGTGCTCTCAGTCTAACACAAGGGCACTCTTTAATGCTCATTAAATCAATTTTGTAGGCACTAAATTTAAGGCCCACTAATGAATTGAATAGGCACTGATGGATGCACATCCTTAACAATGAAAAATCACAAACCCGAAGAGGCTGTGGCATCCAGATTACTTAGTTCCTTTTTCCTAATTTATATTTCATTAAATCATTACAAGCAGCCAAACATTGCTCTATGGAAATACAGATAACAACCAATACAATTTTATATAACATAAAGAGAATAAGGAAATAAAAAAAGGCATAATCCTGCTTCAGTCCACTAAAACGGGGCAGTTAAGTGGAGATTTGAGGAAAAGAAAAAAACACATCAAGAAATACATGGCCAGGTGCCTGGCAGGTAACAATCACTTCAAGGTGCCAAAGGACTTGCTATAGGCTTGGTAGTTTAGTTTAGTTTATAAAAATTTGATATATCGCCAAATCGAAGCAGCAAGACGATTTATAATAAAACAAGATAAGGAAAGGAAAAAGAGTGAACAGGAAATCCATTAAAACATAAAGCTAGGTACACAAGGAGAGGAGGGGATAGACAGAGAAGGACAGTATCAGGCTATTGCATTATCTGAATGAGTAGCAAAGGAGGAGAGGAACAGATGCATCTTAAGGGCTGATTTAAATCGGGAATAGGAGAGTTCCAAGCCAAGATCAGGGGGGAGATCATTCCAAAGTTTAGGAGCAAGAAAAAAGAAAGCAGAATGTCTAATGGATTCAAATTTAGCCTGAGAAGCAGAGGGCAGATGCAAACAATTGCTATGAAGAAACCGAAAGGCACGATGGGCAGGGGCAGCCCAAGAGGGGCTGCGAGGTCATGTGTGGAAACTCATTGCGGGGCATCATTTGCATAAATATTTGCATAATATTAACATGCACTAACTTTTAGTAAACAAGCCTCTTAATGAGTGTCTGGATAAAGAAAGACTACCAGATTTCTACATTACTATACTCCAGTGCCAACATCCAGGCACATTAGGAAGTAGTATAAACACTGCCCATTTAGAGCTCATAACAAACCCACCGTATTATAATAGCACTACCAGGACTTACAAAGCACCAAACCTTACCTATCAAATAGGCAACACTGCAAATATTAAACCACTACATCTCAGAGAATACCAATACATCTCCTACTGGGGAAAGAGAACAAGTGGCACTGTCACAGAAACAACATGAACAGAATACCTCCACTCAGCTACACATGCAGAACATAGACCGTCACCAAACAAAGAACAAGGGATCACAATTCCTTAACATATAGGGGGGTATCCTACATGGAGTGGCGGGATCACCCCTGGACAAAGACATGGGGAGGGGGGGCCTGCACGGAGCGGCAGGTGTACCTATTCTTGGCATCATACTGGGCAGACTAGATGGACCATACTGGTCTTTATCTGCCGTTGTTTACTATGTTACTATGTAATTTAGAAATAAAAAAACAATAATTAAACTAGGAACCCCAAAAGCCAAGCTTGGCATGTACAACACTGGAGAAATAAAACTATAAATTAATTTCCTCTTGTACTAAACAAAATGCAAAGACATTAATGATGCACATTTCCCAGAGCTGACATATTCCAATTAATAAATTTAAAAGAAAAGTATTTTTCTACCTTTTGTTGTTTGTGCATTTTATTGTTCAGTTGCAATTGCTCCAGTTACTTTCTTCTGGTTTCTTCGTGTCTTCTGCTAATGCTCCATTGTCTGCTGTCCATTTGTCCTTTCTTCTCTCTTCTAGTTTTTCTCATTCTCTCTCTACATCTGTTTTAACATACTCATCTTCCCCTTTTGCTCTTTCCTCCATTTCTTTATTCCTTTTTCATCCACTTAAATTTCACCCTTCCATCCTCAATCTCCACTTACTCTCCCAATACGGGCCATAAGAACATAAGAACATAAGATATGCCATACTGGGTCAGACCGAGGTCCATCAAGCCCAGTATCCTGTTTCCAACAGTGGCCAATCTAGGTCATACATACCTAGCAATATTCCCAAAAGACACAGGTTCCACAATGCTTGTACTGGGTCAAGCATTGATTATCCTGGGTCCCTTTTTAATAGTGGTTTATGGACCTTTCCTCCAGGAACTTGTCCAAACCTTTTTTAAACCCAGCTACACTAACAGCCCTTACTACATCCTCCGGTAACAAATTCCAGAGTTTGATTATAAGACAATCGTAGATTTTTCTTCCCTCCCACACAAAATATCTTTTCCCTTCTCCATCCTCACTCCTCCAGCCCCATCCCCTTCTAGTCCTCCCCCAACATTAGCTCCCTTCTAGTTCCAGCCCCACCTAACATCTTCTCCCTTCTAGTCCCATTCTCCCATCCCCCACATCAGCTCATTTCCAGTCCTAGCCCCACTATCAGCCATTTCCAGTCCTATCCCAGCCCCTCCTCAGCCCATTCCTAGTCCAAGCTCCCCCATCAGCCCTTTTTCATTCCTAGCCCCCACCTCAATTCCTTTCCATTCCTAGCCCTACCATCAGCCATTTCCAGTCCTATCCTAGCCCCCCATCAGCCCATTTCCAGTCCAAGCTCCCCTATCAGCCATTTCCAGTCCTATCCCAGACCCCCATCAGCCCATTTCCCTGTTTTCAATGTCCCTGTTTAATGTACATTACCAAGTTTAAGTTACAATGTAAACCACTTTGATCGAAATGATAAAGCGGTATAAAAGACCTGTTAAATAAATAAAATAAATAAATACAATTTTCAGTCTGAGCTCCCCCCATCAGACCATTTCTAATCCTAGCTCTCCATCAGCCATTTCCAGTCCTATCCCAGCCCCCCATCAGCTCATTTCCAGTCCTTTCCTCTCCCCCCATCAACCCATTTCCATTTCTAGCCCCCCATTAGTCATTTTCAGTCCTATCCTAGCCCCCCATCAGTCCATTTACAGTCCAATCTCCCCCATCAGCCCACTTCCAATCCTAGCCCCCCCCCATAAGCCATTTGCAGTCCTATCTCAGCCCCCATCAGCCCATTTACAGTCCAAGAACCCCATCAGCCCATTTACAGTCCTATCACAGCCTCTCATCAGTCCATTTCCATTCCTAGCCTTCCCATCAGCCATTTCCATTCCTAGCCCTCCCTCAGCCATTTCCAGTCCTATCCCAGCCGCCCATCAGCCCATTTCCAGTCCTATCTCAGCCCCCATCAGTCCATTTCCATTCCTAGCTTCCCATCAGCCATTCCCAGTCTTATGCTAGCCCCCCATCAGTCCATTTCTATTCCTAGCCCCCCAATCAGCCATTTCCAGTCCTATCCCAGCTTCCCATCAGCCCATTTCCAGTCCAAGCCCCACATCAGCCCATTTCCAGTCTTATCCTTGACCCCATCAGCGCATTTCCATTCATAGCACCCCATCAGACATTTCCAGTCCTACGCTAGCCCCCACCCCCACCCCGAAGAGCTCTTCATCTGTCAAAGCAGCTTACGAGAGAGCAGAGGATACCAGAGGCCCTAGCTCGCTTCTACACAGCACTGGATTAAAGAGCAGCATGCTCCTTCACTCCCGCTGTGTTCAAGTAAAGCCCGCTGAGTGCCGGGAAAGGTTAAAGGTCATTTCCTGATTCCCGGCACTCCTTTGGCTTCACGTGAACAGAGACAAGTGAAGGAGCACACTGCTCTTGACTCCAGTGTTGTGCAGAGGTGAGTCAGGGCCTCTGACGTCTCCAGCTCCCTCTGAAGCCAGTCCTAAAATCCTAGTGGATCGAAGTTCTGTCTCAATGGACAGGCCGGCACTGACGATGGGGCGTGTGAAGTAGGATGTTAGAAGCAAGATAGGAAGGGGACCTGAAGTCAAGAGCCTTATGGACTAGAATCAGAATCTTAAACTGGATTTGGAATAGAATGGGGAGCCAGTGGTGATTCATAAGGAGGGGAGTGATATGATTAAATTTTGAGATGTAAGAAAGAATCCGGACACCTGAGTTCTGAACAATTCACAATCTTTTGATTTTATATCTAGGAAGACCAGTATAAACAACATTACAGTAATAGAGGCAGTTAATGACTAAGCTCAAGAGAAGTGTGGCAAGCAAAGATGGAGACAAGAAAAAATGCAGAGGTCTGATTTGACAAAGAGAGAGATATGAGCATCTAATAACTGCACTGATATTGTCATGAAAAGAACATAAGAACATAAAAACATAAGATACGCCATACTGGGTCAGACCATGGTCCATCAAGCCCAGTATCCTGTTGCCAACAGTGGCCAATCTAGGTCACAAGTACCTAGCAGTTTCCCCAAAGGACACAGGTTCCACAATGCTTGTATTGGGGCAACCAATGGATTTCACAGGACCCCTTTAATAATGGTTTATAGACCTTTCCTCCAGGAACTTGTCCAAACCTTTTTTAAATCCCGCAACATTAACAGCTTTTACTACATCCTCTGGTAACAAATTCCAGAGTTTGATTACGTGTTGCGTGAAAAAATATTTTCTCTTATTAGTCTTAAATAGGTTACACTGTAGCTTCATTGCATGTCCTCTAATCTTTCTATATTTTAATGGCATAAACAATCGATCTACGATTACCCATTCCACTCCATTCATAAATTTATAGACCTCTATCATATCTCCCCTCAACTGTCTCTTTTCCAGGTTGAAGAGCCCTAACCTTTGTATCCTCTCCTCATAGGGGTATCCTTCTATTTCCTTTACCATTTTGGTGGCTCTTCTCTGTACCTTTTCTAATAATGCTATATCCTTTTTACGATATGGCGACCAGAATTGTACACAATATTCAAGGTGTGGTCGCACCATGGAACAATACAGAGGCATTATAATATCCTTTGTTTTATTCTCCATTCCTTTCCTTATTATTCCTAGCATTCTATTTACTTTCTTGGCTGCTGCTGCACATTGGGCAGAGGATTTCAACATATTATCCACGATGGCGCCTAAATCTTTTTCCTCGGTGGTGGTTACGAATATGGAACCTTGCATCGTGAAACTACAGTTTGGGTTGTTCTTTCCTAGGTGCATAACTGTGCATTTATCCACATTAAATTTCATCTGCCATTTGAACATCCAGTCTTCCAATTTATCAAGGTCCTTTTGCAATTTTTTAGAATTCTCTTGGTTTTTTTGAATAATTTTGTGTCATCTGCAAATTTGATTACCTCACTCGTAATTCCCATTTCCAGGTCATTTATGAATATGTTTAAAAGCAGCAGACCCAGCACAGATCCCTGGGGTACACCACTATTCACCTTTCTCCATCGGGAAAATTGGCTATTTAGCCCTACCCTCTGCTTTCTATCTTTTAACCAGTTCCTGATCCACAATAGTACACTGCCTCCTATCCCATGACTTTTTAGTTTTGCCAAAAGTCTCCGATGAGGGACCTTGTCAAAGGCTCTCTGAAAGTCCAGATACACTATATCAACCGACTCACCTTTGTCCACCTGTTGATTCACACCTTCAAAAAAACATAACAGATTAGTAAGACAAGATCTTCCTTGTCTAAAGTCATGTGGCCGTCTCCCATTAAGCCTTTTGGCAAGCCTGTATGTATAAATGCCAGTAGTTAACTACAGATGCTGCTATCTTTTTCTAATTCGCCCTATAAAGGGCTGGCCAAATCTAAATGTGCCAAGGGGAAGGCAGGGCTGGTGCAAGGGTATGAGATGCCCTAGGTGAACCTTATCCCTGCTGCCCCCTGCTCTTGCTCCGGCCCCCTCCTCAACCCTCATTGCCACTGCTGCTGTCCCTCTCCGGGTTCTGCGGCAGTGGCAATGGCTTCAAATGGCCCTGCAGCACTTGCCTCGACCTGCAGTGCTTGGGGCTGTTTAACTTCCAGCCCCTCCAAAGCCTGATGCCAACTTCCTTTTCCATGGGGGCAAAAGTGGCTAATCAGGACCTCCTAGTTCACCTAATAGTCATGCTGGCCCTGGGAGCAAGTGTAAATTCTGATATGGACATTTCTGGATGTACACATGCATTCTCCATATGGAATGCTGAATATGATTTTAGATTTTTGACCCGCCCTGGCAATTCCTTTTTGCAGCTCCTACATAGTTAGGACATCCATATGTGATCTATGCCTTTTCTAAATTCAACATTTCTAAGTGTTATTGGCAGTATTTACACATGTAAGTGACTAATAAGGCTTCTGAAGTAACCCCCTACATATGATAAATTTGCACACATTAAAGAGATTCAGGATATGCACATTTATCTAATGCATATTGTGGCGCTGCGTCCCATATAGGCGGTTGCCTAGAGGTGACAGCGTGCCATCTAATGTCCCTTTTTATGCTTATGCTCCAGAGCTAAGGCTTCTGGGATTGTAGTTGTGTGCAAATAAGCTAGTCCGAGTGGTTTTAGTGGCAAACACAGGAAATTTATTCTTTTTTGTAGTCTAATCTTTGCAAACAGAATTTTCTTTAGAAGTTTGAACAGGACAACACAATATAGAGAATATTTTCTTCCACCAAAATAAAAGGTATCACAAAAACAGTGTTCCGGCAGTGAAAAAGAATAAACTTGCTTCAATCAGGTTATATACAACAGAAGGTATTTCTTTCTTCAAATGACACAGTTGGAACTGTTGCCTACTGGTTCCTATTACCGTCTAGCAAAGAAATCAGTTCCCTTCAACTGTTCAGGGTTTAAAACAAGGCTTTTGCTTGCTTGTCTGTACTACCCACAGAATAGCTGCTTCTTTAACACATTCACTTCACACTTGAACACTTCTCATAGCTTTAACATTAGCAATTCTCTTTCTCACCCAGCTTTCCAGCCCCCAAAGTATCAGGACATTTAATTACGTTGGCTCCTGGTTTTTCTACCTTAAAACCGTTAGTCCCTTTTCACTCTGACGTTAGGCATAAAGAGCAATTCATCAAAGAATCAACAGAGTCCTGTTCCACCTCACAGGCTTCCGTTTCCATGTCTTCACATTCAGAGTCACAGGTCTCTGGGTTTAGAACTTGCTCTGGGAATGCAGGATTAACTTCCTTTAAAAGTTTAAACAACTTTTCCCAGTGAGATTTCGTTCTCTCCTCTGGGTTTCTAGAATGTCTGCAAGGCTTTTTATCTCTGAATAAATTACTCAAATGTTCTATCTGTCTCACCTTGCTCCTGGGAACAGTCTTTCTTAGGGGCCTTTCAAAAGGTAGAATTTCTCCTTCAGAGTCTTGTAGGGCTGCTCCTGTGTCTGGGCTATAATCCATGGCTCCCCCAGGACTATCCCTCCTACCTTCCAGCCGTGCTGTAATTTCTTCACAGCAGGGGCTCCTCTCTGAAGTGCAGTCTCCTGTATAACAGCTGCTCTGAGAATCTCTCCTGTGTCTGTCCCTAGACACTCTCTGCCTTTCACCCTGAAGATTCCGTTCTCTTCAGTTTGGTTTGTGAGCTCTCTTTTCAGCCTGCCTGTGGCCAGCTTCCTCAGGTCCTCTCTCTTGGATGGCTTGTGACTGGCTCCATCACTGATGCTGTGGCTGGCTCTGTTCCCGTGTCCCCTCCTCTCTCTTTCTGGGAGCTTAAATGTGTGTAAGTGTCTTCCCCCTTCTAGCTCCTCCCACAGGTACTTCCTATCTCCACCCTGTGTTGCCATGGAGCCTGGGTGTGGTCTGAACTCAGTAGTTCTACCTGTGTGGTTTTTTTCTCTGCCTGCAGTTTGATACGTATGCTTGGCTGAGCTATTCCCTTGCTCATAGAAAAAAGTTTCATTTCTAGCTATTTTCCCAGGTTCTGCTGCAGCCTCGTCACCACAATATTCATTATAAATATCCTGAAAACTGATTGGACTGGCTATAGGTTCATAAGAACCGATTTGCAACCCCCTCTTCTGTACTGTTTAATGAATTTTTCCTGATTGGAGTTTATCTTCTCCCTGCAATTGCAGTATCTTTATCTTTTATCTTTTTTATGACACTTTATATACCACCCTTCATGATACCAGAGAGATTTACAATTCAAAAAAATAACCAAGAATGGCGAGGCCAAGAAAAGGAAAAGAACTACAGTGGTCGACAGGACAGCAATACAATCATACAGTAACATCTCCTGTGATAGGAAGGGGAATAGCAGCTGAGGAAATCAAGTGTCCGCTGTTGGGCTAGCACCAGGAGGTGAGGCAGTCATCTTAAGCAGAGGATCCCGGCCTGGGATGTGTACCTAAATCATTTCCTCATAACCACGGTTTAATAGTAACCCATGTAGATGGCAAATCATTGATGCCTAGAAGTCAGTCCTCTCTCTTCCCTAAAAAGCGATCATTCGTGAGTGCTAGATGTTTACTTCATACTTTCAGCTGCTTAACAGCTTGAACCCTTCAATATGTTTTGTAATGACAGTTTTTTTTTCCAAATGTAGCATGCAAACATTAATCCAGCTCATTCTTCTTCTCATCTGACTTAATGAACAGACCTGCCAAGTGACAATTGTTTGTTTAGATAGATGTTTGGCTACTATGCTGGCATTTTCAACATACCCAGACAAAATGAGGGAAGCTGGGAGCATAAGCAAGTCTAATGAGTGAACTCTAAGCTGATGTAGCACATAGGATGCTAGCCCTGATAAATCAATTGGGCCAAAAACAGACGAGACAAAACTTCCAAAGCATTGCCTACTGTTCTTTGCATTTTTGCCACCTGTCGAATGTATGCCTTGAGAAAAGTTTTCAGAGTTTCAGAAATGTACAAAAAAGTGATTTCAACCTGAGCAAATGGCTCAGGGCTGGGGCTGGGGATATGGCAGGTAGTGTTTGTAGACTCTGGGAAGTCATTACTCAACGGTGCCACCTACTAGCCAGACTTGGGTACATATTTACTAGGTTCTGGAGGGAGCCACATTGTGGCCTTTCTGGCCAAGACCGTTACATTGACAACTGGGCAATACATACCAAATGGAAGGGCTTGGGGACTCAACCCCCCCCCCCCCTTCGCCTACAGTAGAAGACGCAAACGAAGCTCCACAGCACTGAAGCTCAACAGATCAACAGACAAGGGTTCTGGTTGAGTCACTAGCCCAAAAGAACAGGAAGAAAATGCTGGATCAAATAAAGAGAATAATTTGACACGGTTTTGTACAATGTACGAGGCATTAAACTGCAAACTAGTTGGATGAAGTATACTATAAAACTGAATTATAATTTATGCTGCCAGGTCAACTTTCAATGGGGAATGGGTGCATTGGAATAAATAGCAATGAACGAAGAGTAGATATAATAGATATCTTGGAGACCTACTGGAAGGGGGATAACCAATGGGACACTGTGATACCAAGGTATAGATTATATTGCAGTAATAGGGTAAATCAAATTGGTAGAGTGGTGGTTCTGTATGTTAAGGAGGGCACTGGCTCAAATAGAATAAAACTTTGGCAGGAAATAGAATGTACCATGGAATCTTTACAGATAGAAATTCCACGTATGAAGAGAGGTTTGGAGGGCTAAACTACCATCCACCTGGCCTGAATGAGCAGACAGATGATGAAATGTTAACAAACCTTAGGGAGGTTAACACATTTGGCAGCACAATAATAATCGGGGATTCAGTTATCCAGTATTGACTGGATAAATGTCAAGACGTGCTAGGGAGGTAATGTCCCTAGATGAAATAAATGATAGCTTCATGGAGCAGCTGGTTCAGGAACCAACAAGAGGGAGAGCTATTTCAGACCTACAGGCCAATGTAAAAACCTTCCATTAGAGCCCTGCGCTAAAGCTCAGTGCAGTGCTTCCTTCTCTGATAGTGCAAGCAAACTGTTTGCCAAAAAGATGTGCGTCAGAGGTCTGCTAAACATGGAGAACAAGCCAGATGCGTGCACACATGGATCTACATCAGTAACACGTGCAGTATATGTGCTGCACAAAAAGAAACTTTGACAGTTGTGCGCGTGTGCTGGAATGCTATCTGGTGCATAAACAGCAATATTATTCTATGCAACGTTCTGTGCAGAAAAACATTCCAGTAATTGTTCATAAAATTGTTCCAGCACACTTCCCCCGCCATTTTTTTCATCACTTTCTTAAGCAAAAGCAGACAACAGTTGTAGGTGCTGTACATTCAAGATAGAGAAGAAGTAGGCATTCATTTCTCACCAGCACGGACCACTGACCACAGACCTATGAGTGAACCCTTTATGCCTGCTCAGATCTTGTGTTCAAATCGCAGCATTCATCTCAGAATTCTGGTCCTCTGCACTCTTCTCTACATTTGCGTCCAACTGCTAATTGCTTCATTACCATGGATTTAAATGTGCTGTGAGCTGCTGTCTGCTTGAGACTTTGTGCATAGTTAGCTCATGTGCAAAACTCCTTTCTGCACTGGTAGCACACAAAATTGTGTGCAAAAACTGAGCTAACCTGTGCACAAAGTCTAGTACACTTTACTGCTGTTGCCCCTTAGTGGAATGCAGGAATTAGTGAGAGAGATAATGATGTTGGGGTCACTTGGAAATATGATCAAATTTGACTTAACTGGAGTGATTACTAAGGATATCTACTGTGCTAGCATTTAACTTCAAAAAAAAAAATACAATAAAATGAAATTTTAAAAAACCCTAAAAGGAGCATCTGAAAAGGTTAAGGGGTATGTTTACTAAACAGCAGTAGCGGCTTCTGTGCAATATTGGAGCTGCGGCCTCATTAAATTCACATGCACATAACTGGGCTTTCAAGATGGTATTTCTGAACAACACCCCCGCTGTCTAGTAAACATACTCCTAAGTGTTAAGATCAAGCATGGGTGTTGTTCACAAATACCATCTTGGAAGCTCAGACCAGATGAATTCCATGTATTAATAAGGGCAGAAGGAAGGCCAGACAACATCCAACATGATTAAAAGCTGGCATGAAAGAGGCTATTAAAACCAAAAGAACAGCTTTCAAAAAAGGAAAAAGGATCAAAATGAAGAAAACAGGAAACAGCATAGGCACTGGTAAGATAGGTGCAAAGTATTGCATCTATTATAAACAAGGCTCTGCTTAGGGG
Source organism: Ichthyophis bannanicus (assembly GCA_033557465.1). Classification (NCBI taxonomy): domain Eukaryota; kingdom Metazoa; phylum Chordata; class Amphibia; order Gymnophiona; family Ichthyophiidae; genus Ichthyophis; species Ichthyophis bannanicus. The sequence continues at coordinate 144,952,192 of CM066041.1, forward strand.
AGTGTTAAGTGCACATAGCAAATGAAGCCAGTAAAAGCAGGCAGGGAGCAGTTTCAGTTCCAACACATATGTGGAAATGAGTTCACTGCAGCAACAGAATCTCTAGACATAAAGATTTTCTAGCTTCATTTTTAAATATTTTCACCGCTTGGCTGGCTTTGATTATAAATTTCTACCTGCATTGATCTTTCATAATACTGCTTAATCAATTTGTTGCTTCTGACTAGCTGCATACTTACAAAAAGGGAAATAAACCTTTGCCTTTCTTTCCTTCTTTCTTTAAAAGAGAACAGCACTGCTAATTGCTGCATGTCTAAAGCCTTCCTGTCCTAAAAGCTAGTGACAAATAACATAAATGTTTTTGGCTATAAAGTGAGACACCTTCATTCTTATTATTTTTTTATTTATTTTTGCTGTAATATATTTGTTATTTTATAGTATGGTTTTATTATTTCTATAATGCAAAGATTATGATTTTTAATTTATTTTTGGTTTATTTATTGAGTTTTCACATTCTATACATTGTACTAATTTTAATTGTTTTTATTATGTATTGGTTTATCATGTTCATGTATTGTATTGATTCTTAAATACACACATAAGAACATAAGAACATAAGATATGCCATACTGGGTCAGACCAGGGTCCATCAAGCCCAGTATCCTGTTTCCAACAGTGGCCAATCTAGGTCATACGTACCTAGCAGTTTCCCCAAAAGACACAGGTTCTACAATGCTTGTACTAGGTCAAGCATTGATATCCTGGGTCCCTTCTTAATAATGGTTTATGGACCTTTCCTCCAGGAACTTGTCCAAACCTTTTTTAAACCCAGCTACACTAACAGCCTTTACTACATCCTCCGGTAACAAATTCCAGAGTTTGATTACACGTTGAGTGAAAAAATATTTTCTTTTATTAGTCTTAAATAGTTTACCCTGTAGCTTCATTGCATGTCCCCTAGTCTTCCTATATTCTGATAACGTAAACAGTCGATCTACGTTTACCCGTTCCACTCTGTTCATATAGACTTCTATCATATCTCCCCTCAGCCGTCTCTTTTCCAGGTTAAAGAGCCCTAACCTTTTTAGCCTTTCTTCATAGGAGTATCCTTCCATCCCCTTTACCATTTTGGTGGCTCTTCTCTGAACCTTTTCTAATAACACTATATCCTTTTTAAGATACGGCGACCAGAATTGCACACAATATTCAAGGTGCGGTCTCACCATGGAACGGTATAGAGGCATTATAATATCTTTTGTTTTATTTTCCATTCCTTTCCTTATGATACCTAGCATTCTATTTGCTCTCTTGGCTGCCGCTGCACACTGGACCGAGGGTTTTAACATGTTATCCACAATGACGCCTAAATCTTTTTCCTGGGTGGTGGTTCCTAATGTGGAACCTTGCATCGTGTAACCATAGTTTGGGTTGTTCTTCCCTAGGTGCATAACTTTGCACTTGTCCACATTAAATTTCATCTGCCATTTTGATGCCTAGTCTTCCAATTTATCAAGATCCTCTTGCAGTTTTCCACAATCCTCTTGGGTTTTAACAACTTTAAATAGTTTTGTGTCATCTGCAAATTTGATAACCTCACTCGTTATTCCACTTTCCAGGTCATTTATGAATATGTCAAAAAGCAGCGGACCAAGCACAGATCCCTGGGGTACACCACTATTCACCTTTCTCCATTGGGAAAATAGGCCATTTAGCCCAACCCTCTGCTTTCTATCTTTTAACCAGTTCTTGATCCACAGTAGTACACTCCCTCCTATCCCATGACTCTTTAGTTTTGCCAAAAGTCCCTGATGAGGGACCTTGTCAAAGGCTTTCTGAAAGTCCAGATACACTATATCAACCGACTCACCTTTTTCCACCTGTTTATTCACACTTTCAAAAAAACATAACAGATTAGTAAGACAAGATCTTCCTTGTCTAAAGCCATGTTGGCTGTCTCCCATTAGGCCATGACTATCTACATGATGAGTAATTGTATTCTTAATGATGGTTTCTACCATTTTTCCCGGTACTGACATGAGGCTCACCGGTCTGTAGTTTCCCAGATCACCCCTTGAACCCTTTTTAAAAATTGGTGTTACATTGGCGATCCGCCAATCTTCAGGTATTAGAGATGATTTTAATGATAGTTCACAGATTACTAATAGTAGGTCTGCAATCTCATATTTCAGTTCTTTCAACACCTTTGGATGTATACCATCCGGCCCAGGTGATTTGCTACTCTTCAGTTTATCTAATAGTTGTAATACATCTTCCCGATGTATCGATATTTCCTTCAATTCTTCCGCACCTTTAAATACCACTTCAGTCATGGGTAAGATCCCTACATCTTCCTCAGTAAAGACCGAAGCAAAGAATTCATTCAGTCTCTCCGCTATCACCTTGTCGCCTCTTAGTGCCCCTTTAACTCCTCTATCATCTAATGGTCCAACTGACTCTCTCACAGGTTTTTTGCTAAGAATGTACTTGAAAAAATCTTTATTTTGCGTTTTTGCTTCCGCAGCAAGCTTCTTCTCAAATTCTCTCTTTGCCTTCTTTATCAATGCCTTGCATTTGACCTGCCAGTGCTTGTGCTGTTTCCAGGTTTCATCGTTTGGCTCTTTTTTCCATTTCCTGAAAGATGCTTTCTTGGCAACAACAGCCTCTCTGACCTCACCTTTAAACCATGCTGGCAGTTTTTTGGACTTCCTTCCACTTTTCTTAAAGCGTGGAATACAGCTGGTCTGGGCTTCCAAGATAGTATTTTTCAACAACACCCAAGCTTGATGTAAGTCTTTAACCTTTGCAACTGCTCCTTTTAGTTTTTTCTTAACTATTTTCCGCATTTTATCATAGTCTCCCTTTCGAAAGTTAAAAGGTAGTACTATGGATTTCCTTACTATCCCTCCTCCACTAATTAAATTAAAGGCGATCATGCTATGATCACTATTGCCAAGTGGCCCCAACACCCTTATCTCTTGCACTAGATCTGGTGTACCACTAAGGACTAGGTCTAATATGGCTTCCCCTCTCGTTGGTTCATGGACCAGCTGCTCCAAGAAGCAGTCATTTATGTCATCTAGGAACTTTATCTCCCTAGCATATACTGCCGTGACACTGACCCAGTCGATACCGGGGTAATTGAAATCGCCCATTATTATTACCGCGCTGTAACTTTTGTTAGCTTCCTTGATTTCTTTGAGCATTTCATCATCCATTTGTTCATTCTGGCCAGGCGGTCGATAGAACACCCCAACCGCCATCGCCTTCCCCTTTTTACATGGAATTTCAATCCATAGAGATTCTACAGCAAATTTTGTTTCCTGCAAAACTTTAATCCTTTCTGACTCAATGACCTCTCTAACATAGAGCGCAACCCCTCCACCAATTTGATCAGCTCTATCATTACGATATAGTTTGTACCCAGGTATCACAGTGTCCCACTGGTTGTCCTCCTTCCACCATGTCTCTGATATTCCAATCACATCTAACCTCTCATTTAGTGCTATATATTCTAACTCTCCCATCTTATTTATTAGACTTCTAGCATTTGCATACAAGCATTTTAGAGACTGTATTTTATTCATATTAATTTGGCTATTGGTAGACATGGGTAATTTGGGATCTTTAAGCTCTGTCTGCTCCATACTCGAGGGCATTTGGGCTACTTTACTCTTTTTTGGAACCTCTCTGCTTTTGGTAGTATCCTTCAAGGATACATTCTTCCAAACCATCTGCTCTTGGGCGACTGTTGGTTTTCCCCCATTATCTAGTTTAAAAGCTGCTCTACCTCCTTTTTAAAGCCCACACGATAACCATTTACCTTCACCATCCACATGAAATTACTTACAATATACAAATGAGTTTAGAATATTACATATAGTCAATGTATATAGTTTAAAGTTAAACTGTACATAGTTATCCCGGTTATCCCATGTGTTATTTTTCCCTGTTCTTTGTAAACTCAATGTTGCCTGTATGCATTGCAGTATGTTTTGTTCATTGTACACCGTGCTGATTTTAATAGCGCGGTATAGAAGAAATGTTAAATAAATAAAATAAATAAATAAAAATAATGCCAGCAGCCTGGTTCCATCCCGGTTAAGGTGAAGCCCATCCCTTCGGAAGAGTCCCTCCTTTCCCCAGAATGCACCGCAGTTCCTAACAAATCCATACCCCTCATCTCTGCACCATTGTCTCATCCACGCATTGAGACTCCGGAGCTCTGCCTGCCTTTTGGGTCCTGCACGTGGAACGGGAAGCATTTCAGAGAACGCTACCCTGGAAGTTCTGGATTTCAACTTCCTACCTAAAAGCCTAAATTTAGCCTCCAGAACCTCCCTACCACATTTTCCTATGTCATTGGTACCGATATGTACCAAGACAGGAGACTCCTCCCCAGCACTATCTAAGACCTTATCTAGGTGGCACGTGAGGTCCGCTACCTTCGCACCAGGCAGGCATGTTAACAGGCGATCCTCACATCCACCTGCCACCCAGCTATCACATGCCTAATGATCAAATCACCAACTATAACGGCTGTCCTAACCCTTCCCTCATGGGCACATGGCCCTGGAGAAACTTCCTCGGTGCGAGAGGGTTTTACATCACCTGGAGGACAGGCCCTAGTTACAGGATCACTTCCTACCACACCAGGGTGATGCTCTCCTGTCACGTGACCTCTCTCCTCCATGACAACAGGGATGCTGCCAGACTGGAGGTGGGACTTCAGGACTATATCCCTGTAGGTCTCATCTATATACCTCTCTGTCTTTCTTATGTTTTCCAAGTCTGCTACTCTAGCCTCTAGAGAACGGACTCGTTCCCTGAGAGCAAAGAGCCCCTTGCACCTAGTGCACACGTAAGACCTCTCACCAAGTGGGAGAAAATCATACATGTGACACTCAATGCAAAAGACTGGAAAGCACCCATCCACTGCTGGACTGCTGTCTGCATCTTAGTTTTAAGTTTTTGTTTAGATCTTTAAGTTCTTTACTTACTAAGGGTTGCTATGGATATTTATACCAATAAAACTGTACCTAATACGTTTAATATACCTTGTTCACCTGAAGCTTAATTAATCTCAGGTCCTTAGTGTATGTCTGATTTGGGTAACAAGCTTCACCTGAGAGCACCTCCTGTCTTTTAAGATGTGTAAGTACCTATAAAGCTATGATTATCCCAGGGGTGGGTGGGTGTGGGGAGGAGGGAGGGAAATAATACTTATTAAAAGAGGGCTGCTACACAGTACCCTGTCCTGTGCTGCTGAGGTAAGCTATATTCTTATTTGATTTAAATTATAGCTCTTTGCTGCTGCTAGGCTCTAACTTATTATGAAATTTAAACTACAAGCTCTCTGCTGGGTTCCAAATTTAACCAGAAAGCTCTCTTCTGTGTTTTAAATTTAAACTAAAAGTACTTTGCTGATGCTAGGCCCTGAGTGACTATTAAATTTAAACTACAGCTCTCTGCTGGGTTCCAAATTTAACCAGAAAGCTCTCTTCTGTGTTTTAAATTTAAACTAAAAGTACTTTGCTGATGCTAGGCCCTGAGTGACTATTAAATTTAAACTACAGCTCTCTGCTGGGTTCCAAATTTAACCAGAAAGCTCTCTTCTGTGTTTTAAATTTAAACTAAAAATACTTTGCTGATACTAGGCCCTGAGTGACTATTAAATTAAAACTATAAGCTCTCTGCTGGGTATGAAATGTAACCAGAAAGTTCTCTTCTGTGTTTTAAATTTAAACTTAAACTGCTGCTACTAGGCCCTGACTGATTTAACAAAAAATAGTGGGTTCACAGATTAAATAGCTTTAATAGAAAGAATTCCTTTCAGAAAATTCACAGAAGTATATACTCACAATTGCAGATCTCTCTCCAGAAGTAACAGTTCCTTTTTCTAGTTCTTCAAGACTGCAACAGAAATCAGCCAGAGAACAGTATTGCTTATTCTTACCTCTCTATAGCCTTCCAATTCTACAAGCTAGTGACAAACAACTTTAAATTTTTGGCTATAAGCTTTGGAAAATCTAGTTTCTCTATATTCCTTGCCTGAGATTGCCCTCAGTTCAGATGAAGCCTATGGGTCTGGGTCACTTATATCCCTCCCTCCCTACCCTTAACCTACCTACCTCAGAGCTGGACTTTCTATATAATTTTCCTAAGACACATAAGGGCATATTTACTAAACACTAATGGATAGTGCAGGGTTTATCATGTGCTAAGCCTGCTGCAGTAACTATTATCACCAGTTAAAAATGTGAATGCACTAAAAATCCTGTGCTAACTAGTTGGCATGGGCTGGGATGGAGACTTGGTGAGTTAGGGGTGGAGTGTTGGCGGTGACCTGGATTGGGCACAGTTGGAAGCAGGATACTGGGTTTGATGGACCTTGGTCTGACCCAGTGTGGCATTTCTTATATTCTTGTGCATTGCATTAAGCATGGGCATCATTACTGCACACTCACTGTCATTGTTTGTTTATTTATTTATTTATTTAAGGGGGGGTTTATACTGCCTTTTCGGGTAATCAAAGCAGTTTACAGAGTAACATCAACATTACATCATAACATAAGAACTAATTACAGTGAACATCATAACAGTATTAGTTACATTGAGCATATTTAAAGTAACATTGTACTAACCAGTGGAAGGTGTGTGCCTATTTACATCACCCTATAAGCCTATATATACATATATATATATATATGCATATACATACTTAGTGAGGTATTTGTTTATATACATAGGTATACATTGCACGGTTATGTTTATCAACTTATATATGGTAGAAGTGCAAGAGTTGAATCGTCTCATGAATTGCAGTGCATAAAATTGTGGTGTATAATTGGGGGTGTTTATTTGAAAGGAGGTGCTAAGTTGGGTAGATAGTTTCATGCTCTTTCAGAGTGCCAAAATGTTCTAGAAAGAGCCTTTTGGAATGTTGACATGTCCGTGGTGGTTCTTAGTGAATCAGGTAGCATGTTCCACAAAGAGGGGTATTGTATGAAAAGGCTCTGTAACTAATAATGCTCTTACAACCACCTCTGACTAGCACTAACTGCACCTGTGATCATTGCAGCAAATGGCTTCATGCATGGGAGCATGCTTGGCGCACCCTATTCATTAGTGTTGGTCCAGCGCTACACCTGCGCTAAGTTTGGGGGCTGAATGTACTAAACTACCATGTTTTAAGAAACATGCTCACACCGCCAGTTGTCCTCATGAAGTGGCAGATACAACCCTAAACAAGGCATGGAGGGGGATAACCCACACACAGTGGTGGGTACAACCCTAAACAAAACTCTAGGGGGGGGGGGGTAATCTACTTTTGATATATCAACTGCTCTATTTCAAACCCAATATGTCATTCCTGGTGAGACCTTAGCACCTTTTAAGAGCTTTGCATTCATTAAAGAAAAATGGTTAACCAAGTTTATTTCCAAGCGCACTGTTGATCAGTGGTTTTACTATAAAGCTGCAATGGAATGGGATATGCTTTCATATGATCCTAGAGAAGTTACCAATTATACGCTTTTTAGAAATTTGTTAAAATGTATCTATCGGCATAGGCTTTATGGGGCTCATATTCAGTAGGGGGCAGCCTGTACGGTAAAAGCAGATGGCCATGCTGCTTTAACTTAGCCCCAGATATTCAATTCCGGGGTCATATCCAGCCTTGAATATCCAGTTTAGCCATATTGCAAGACCAGTTAAAGTTAGGACTGCTGGTTTAGGCTAGCAGCTGAATATCGCCATTGGCTAATGGCTGGTTAAACTGGTGCTGTCCTCCTCTGCCCCCATAATGCCCTGATGTTAGTGTTGGAGCATTTAACTGAATTAAGAGGGGATATTTGATGGCACTAAATGTTTTATTGCCATTGAATATTCTACTCACTGTGGGTGGCTGAAGTGACATATGAGATGGTGTTCTCCCCTTTGGAAGCTGGAATGGAGAGGCCTCCTCAAGGCTGGTGGGGGAGCAGGGGTCCCCTCACTCAGCACACCAGTCAAGAGGTCACCCCAATCATTTTTATTTTATTTATTTAACAGTTTTTTATACTGCTTTATCATTTCAATCAAAGTGGTTTACATTGTAACTCAAACTTGGTAATGTACATTAAACAGGGATATTGATAACTTGGATTTTTCTGAGCAATGGAAGGTTAAGTGACTTGCTCAAGGCTACAGGGAGTGCTGGTGGGAATCAAACCCTGGTTTCTTGGTTCCCAAGCCAGGGCTCTAACCATTAGGCTACTCCTCCACTCCATATAAGGAAAGAACTATATTCCCAACCTACATCATTTTTTAAACTTGCAATGATGTTTATATTCAGCAAAAATCGTAGCAGTTTAATTATATAGCCTTGGAATCTAATATAAAACATATTGATACTGCACACTGGACCAGCATAGTATTTAATGTAAATATGTACTCTCAAAAGACAAAGAAGAGGCAAGGCAATCACACATCAAGGAGCAAAAAGAGAAAGCGAGGACCATGGCACAGTTTATAACCTCAAAATAAAATTATTATAACTAATTTTATTGTGGTGCTATTGTGTGATTGCTATTGCAGCCAAAGTCTAAATGCTAAGCCCTCGGTGAACTTAGAAGCCAGAGACTGTGCTAAGAAGTAAAAATAGACCAGAGGGAGGGCAAAGGGTTGAAATGAGCATTAGGAATGTGCACAGCAAAAGATGTTGGTTCATTTTTGGTTATCTTTGAGGTTTTTATCCCCAGATTTTCATTGATTCTTTTTATTTCAGATTAAAACAGTTTAATGCACAAAAAATTGACTTTACATAAATTAAATTATAGGTTAATGAATATTAAATCGATTTTATGTGCACTAAGTTGTATAAGACCCCTAAACAAACCAAATGCACACTAACAAATGTGCAGCATAGAGCACCAGTCACTATGAGGGTCTTTTACTAAAGGGCACTATCTGGCAGGGCATGATCTGGCAGATGCCAAAGACATGCTAGGAGCCAGGTAGCACAGAGCCATGACAGTTAGCACAGGATGAATCCCACAGTCACTGTGCAATCCGCATTAAGGTCATGAGTAGGTGGGGCAGGGGTGGAGAGTGAGCGTGGCAAGTGTGCTGCAGTTAGAGCTCGGTTCGCACCACACGCTAACTGCATTAGTCCTCAATAGGTGGTGTTAGGTGCACCTGCATTAATGCAGAACACACTAGGGGACAGGGTGGCTTTCCATGCCCCTGACAGTTAACGGAGGGGGGGGGGGGTGCATATAGTGTGCCATGGTTTCAGTGCTATTAGTGCGTTAGGTGCAACAACTTAGTGCCCATTAGTAAAAGATCTCCTATGCCTTTGAGTGAGCTCCTTTTTCTTTTTTTGGTCAACTAACCCACCTGGAAGCAAAAGAGTTAAATTTCCTAACAGCCTGTCAATAGAACCCTGTGACAGAAACAGATTTGGAAGACATCAGGACAATTTGGTCGATCTTCACTTCCAGTCCTTTAAAATCTTTTGTGATTTAGATAATTGCCTGTGAAAATTGCTAGCTCCTTAAAAGCAAAAAGATTGATTTAAGTGGAGGAGAAATTGACAGGTTATGTCTTCTTCCACTAGTTGGCTAAATACATCACAGGGGGAGAAAAGACTCAAGAATCATCAGTCAAGTTTCAAGGTCAGGGTAAAGGAAAAACACTTATCTCCCCCTATTAGGAAAATTCCATAAAGTGTAAAATTCTTCCAGTGGATCAATAGGGACAACTCAAAAGTAGTTCTTGGCTTCAGTGTGTTTCCTAAGATTGTGTTGGGTTCAATATTTATTTAACGAAAAGGTGCAAAACCACTGCAAGACTAAATGCCACCTAACTTTAGGGAGACTGCTCACTGGTATGCTGATCCGGGGGGGGGGGGGGGTGGTCAGAACTTGTTCCAGAAAAGCAATTTCAAAATCCATATGCCCAGAATGTAGGTACATCACCCTGCCTCTTCCAAGAGGATTTTTTGGGGTAGGGTTAGGCTGGGAGATGCAATATCATGCTGGGAGATGTAATAACACAGGCAGCTGATGTTAGAGTAGTGGTAGTTCCAGTATTACACAGAGGCGTGGAAGGTGGCATCAATTTGTATTTAAATAAAGCCTCACTTAAATATATACAGAAAGGAACGGCAGTTCCAACTCTCTGTGCGTATTGTTTCCTTGGGCAATTTCAAAGGGAAAGTGTGTGCATAATGCATAATCCAAGGGTCACGGTACCTGTGGCTGCTGGATCGTAGTTTTGCCCACTGTATAGACGTGGAATTACGTACGGTTTATATAAATGCCAGGAGTATATTGCTGTAGTGATAGTCAGAGATGGTTTCCCTGCATATTTAACAAAAGGGATCTCTGCCAAAATGCAAGGCTGTCTGTGCTGGCTCTAGAGACCCTAACTCTTGGTGACAGCAGCATAAGGGCCTGGTAGAAAAGCCTCACCAAAATAGTGTTCCCCAGCTGGTTTTTGTTAGGTACAAGTTATCTTCAATTGGAAAGGAGTCACACTCGCAGGTTTCTCTTCTTCTCCTGATCCTCCTCTCACTCATTGCTGCCAGGAGGCAGAGAAGTGTGAGGATGCCACAAAGGCTCAAACATCCTGAGTCTGGGATGTCCACCAAGCCACAATCTCCCACCCAGGCCTGGACGTGAGGAAGGCTCCTCCTCATGGTGTACAGACCCACCATTGATTCCTCACAGATTAACTCATAACACCACCTCCCACACCTGAGAAATGGTACAAGATGCTGCCTCAAAACGCTGACTCAGCCCTTCCTGTTATGGATTCCTACCTCCAAGCCACCCTGCGATGCACACAGCAATCAGGAAAAGTGCATTCACTTCTACCACAAGGAACTAGTCTTGCAGTTTGTACTCACAGATTATTAAATGTCACTTCTAAGGGCTGGGGGTGCGGGTTGGGCCAGGACAAGAACATCTAATTTGGGGAAGAGGCAGGGAGAGAAAAACTTACATGGTGTGATGGAGGATTAGGGAGAAGGAGACTAACATGTGATGTAAGGAAAGGAAAAGGTGATCTGCATGAATCAGTGGGGAGAAAAAGGGAGAGCGAGATTTTAATGGGGTGATGAAAGGGTGGAAAGGGAGTAGGAGACTGCATGGGCTGAGATGGTATAGGATGTAGGGGAGAGAGAAGGAGCGAGGACTTGAGATGTTGGCATGAAGCTGGAGAGAGGATCCATGATATGAAAGAAAAGAACAGCAAATAGAGGGAAAAAGCACTTGGACTGGTGGGATAGATTTTGGATGGAGAGATTAGAGAGGACTGAGAGTGAGAAATACTGAATCTGAGGAGAAATGGGGGATGGAGGGAGCTGGGAGCTGGAGAAGGAATTAGGGATGGGATGTTGAAGATTGAGAGAGGATCCAGGGTGGAGGGAGAGGACCTGGAAGAGCAGAAGAAAGACACTAGAGCCAGGATATAATATGAATGACAGAGAAGGATGGGAATGTGGTGAATACAACGAGTGAGACTCATCAGTGGAGGAATGACAGAGGGGGCACAGGAGACTGAGGAAGAAGTGGGAATTGGGGGATGAATGGGAGGACTAAGGAAGAAAAGGCAGAGGGTAAAACATATTGGGAGAGGGATGATAGTGGGAAATAAATAAATGGTAGGAAAGAGATGAAAATAGGGAGCTTCTGGGAAAGTTGGAGGGACCATGGAAGTAAGAGATATTGAAGTAAGTTGGGGAGTGCAAGACAAAGGACAGAGAAAAAATGGCAAGAAATTAGAAATAAAAAGGTGAGGCTGGAAGAACTTAGAAGAGGATTGTTGGAAAGAGAAAGGAAACTTGACAATGGTAGGAGTAAGAGAGATGTAAAACAAGGCAGCATTTGTTGGTAAGAATGGAAACCGGGTGACTGGAGAGATGGAGAGCTGAGAGGAGGCAATAGAGGAGAAAGTTATAGAGGTAGATAGGGCAGTAAGAACTTGAAGGGAAGAAGTATAACTGATAGTGAATATAGGGATAGAGAAATGAGATTAAAGCAAAAAATGAATGTGAAAGACAAATATAGGGGAAGAAGTGAAGAAGAAACAGAAAATGTAAAGGAGACTCTAGACAAGGCATTAAAAGACCAACAAAAGAAAGTGAAATAAACGGAAAAGAAAATGCTCAGAAAAATAAAAATGTCTGGAAAAGGTAGAAAATAACATTTTATTTTCAGTGCATTGATTGCAATATGTCAGCTTTGGGAATGGGCATTTCTTATTAGATGTTGTTCACTTAAGCACTAGCTTCTATTGGGAAGGATTCATCCATCTATCTGTCTGTCTCTCCATCTGTCCATATGCATCTGTTTGTTTGTGCATGCACATGGGTAAACAGATGTGTAGGGCTTCACAATGCACTTAGAACACAGCAGCAACATGAAGAATTGGCATGAGTTCCCTGCTCTTCCAACTTGATCTATGGGCTGAAAGTGTCAATGGGAGTCCTTGGGTCCTGCCGGCATGAAGACTAGAGCTGTGGTAAAGGGTTGGGTCAGGTTGCAGAACATCATGAGAAAGGACAGGGTTAGAGGAAGAAAGCAGTTGGAGCATAATGAATAGGAAGAGTTAGAGAGGTAGGAGGGAGAAGAGGGATGGAGTATTTATTTGGGGGGGGGGGGGGGTGTAGAAGAAAAACAGAGAATCAACATAGTACCAGGGAGTGAGTGAAGTGCAGGGTTGGAGGGAGAGAGAGTGCAAAGTTGGGTAAAAGGGGAAGAGGAAAGTGCATAGTTAGATGAAGGAAGGAGGGAAAGTGCAAGTGGAAGATATTGAAGAGTAGGGATGGGAAATAGTGTAAGACATTTGGAGAGACAAGTAGTTAGTGCAAGAGGAAAGGAGAAAGTGGAAGGGATAGAGAGGCCTACATGCCCACAGTCACACACAAAGTGAAAGGGATAGAGAGCCCCCTGATGCAGAGCTCTCCACCTCCCTCCAACACACACACACACACACAGCCCAATGTATCTACCACACAACATACACAAACCCCTCCTCCCTATTATAAGCATGCCCAACTCATATATATATATCACTCCATTCTCTGATATCCAAATCCTCATCTCTCTGCAGACAAACAGCTAAACACTATCCATGGAAATAGATATGCACATTGTCATTGATTCACACACACTTCATACACCCAACTACATATCCCCTGAGTTACACTTTACCATGGTAGTTTCAACTAAGTACCCCATAGAAACACGCACAAGTCTGCAAACAGAAGAAAAGTGAAACAAGCCATTGTTTAGGGTTATACTTGCCACTTTGTGTAGGTTACCCCCTCTATGCTTTTGTTTAGGATTGTACCCGCCACTTCGTGTAGATTACCCCCCTCTATGCCTTTGTTTAGGATTGTACTCACTATGCCGTGCAGGTTATCCCCCTCTATGCCTTTGTTTAGGATTGTACCGACCACTCTGTGTAGGTTACCCCCTCTGTGCTTTTGTTTATGGTTGTATCCACCACTCAATGCAGAGGTGGCCTTGTAGTTCGGGTAGAGCAGAGAAAGGAAAGGAAGAGGGTCACTAGGGGAATGGATGACTAATGGCAATGAGGAGATTAAGGAAATCCATTTTAGGTTTGTGTGGCATCTGCATGTCTCGAAATACCAGTTTTACGAAGCCACTACTTACATGTGTAGCTGTCACGAGACACATTGATTGAAAGGGTCGTGCTCTACTACTATTGATCATATGCATAGCGCTACAAGGCATACACAGCGCTGCACAGACACATGTAAAAGATGGTCCCTGCTCATCAGAGCTTACAATCTAGTCAAGACAGACAGCATGACAGTTGAGGACAAGGATACATCTAGGGCAGCGATGGCGAACCTATGGCACGCGTGCCAGCTGTGGCACGCGAAGGCCTTGCAGCTGGCACGCGTGAAGGTCCGCAGAAAAAGAAAAAGCGGGCTCTGGCTGCTGCCGCGGACGCGGACGCGGCAGCATGCAGTGTCCCGCGGGGCCCCCTCCGCCCGCTAAGCCCCTCTGCAAGGGCTTTCAGATTCGCGAGGGAGACAGCGTCTCCCTCGCGTCTCTGTTAAGCCCGCAGGGGCTAATGGGAAATTTCCCATCAGCCCCTTTAGACGCGAGGGACTGATTGGAAATTTCCCATTAGCCCCTGTGGGCTTAACAGAGACGCGAGGGAGACGCTCTCCCTCGCAAATCTGAAAGCCCTTGCAGAGGTGCTTAGCGGGCGGAGGGGGCCCCACGGGACATTGCATTCTGCCGCTGCCGCGGCAGAAGCCAGAGCCAGCTGCTTTTTTTTTTTTTTTAAATTTGCCATGGGGGGTGGGTTAGGACTGCTAATGGGCTAGGGGGGGGTTAGGACTGCTAATGGGCTAGGGGGGGGTTAGGACTGCTAATGGGCTAGGGGGGGTTAGGACTGCTAATGGGCTGTGGGCTGATGGGGGCTGTCTGGAAATGGGTGGGTGATGGGGGGTTAGGACTGGTAATGGGCTATGGGGGGGGTTAGGACTGCTAATGGGCTAGAGAGGGGGGGTTAGGACTGCTTATGGGCTAGGGGGGGTTAGGACTGCTGATGGGGAGGGGTTAGGACTTGAGGTGTGCTGTTGGGTGGGGTTAGGACTGGAAATGGGCTGATGGGGGGTTAACACTGGAGGTGGTCTGATGGGGTTAGGACTGGTAATGGGCTATGGGGGGGTTTAGGACTGATAATGGGCTATGGGGGGCTGGGACAAGAAATGGGCTGATGGGGAGGGGTTAGGACTTGAGGTGGGCTGATGGGGTTAGGACTGGTAATGGACTGTGGGCTGATGGGGGGGGTTAGGACTGGCAATGGGCTATGGGGGGCTGACTGGAAGTGGGCTGATGGGGGGTTAGGACTGGAAGTGGGCTGATGGGGGGTTAGGACTGGTAATGGGTTATAGGGGGGGGCTTAAACTGAAAATGGGGTGATGGGGGGTTAGGACTGGAAGTGGGTTGAGGGGGGGATAGGACTGGTATTGGGTTGGGGGGTTGCTAGGACTGGAAATGGGTTGGGGGGCTGCTAGGACTGGAAATGGGCTGATGCAGGGACTAGAAGGGAATGGATGCTGGGTGAGGCTGGAACTAGAAGGAAGCTGGTGTTGGGGGAGGATTAGAATGGGATGGGGCTGGGAGAGTAAAATGGAGAGGGGAAAAATATTTTGTGTGGGAGGGATAAAAAATCTACAATTGGCCGGGTATTGGGAGATTAAGTGGGGATTGAGGATGGAGGGGTAAATTTTGAGTAGATGAAATAGGAATGAGGAAAGAGCAAAAGGAGAAAGATTAGTATGTTAAAGCAGATGTAGAGAGAGAATGGAAAAAAAACCCAAGAAGACAGAAGAAAGGACAAATGGACAGCAGATGGAGAGTTAGCAGAAGACACGAAGAAACCAGAAGAAAGTGGCTGGAACAATTGCAACTGAAAAAAAATGCACAAAAGGTAGAAAAATATCTCTTTATTTTGAATTTATTAATTGGAATATGTCAGCTCTGGGAAATGTGCATCATTAATTTTTGCGCTTTGTTTAGTACAAGAGGAAATTAATATATAGTTTTATTTCTACAGTGTTGTTGTATATTCCAAGTTTGGCTTTTGGGGTTCCCAGTTTAATTATTGTCTTCCTGTTTCTAAATTGTGATTCCTTGTTTGGTAATGGTCTGTTCTGCATGTGTAACTGAGCTGAGGTATTCTGTTTATATAATTCCTATTTGACATTGCCACTTGTTCTTTCCCCAGTAGGTCATGTATTGTTGTTCTCTGAGATGTATTGGTTTAATATTTGCAGTGTTGCCTTTTGATAGGTAGAGTATGGTGCTTTGTGAGTCCTGGTAGTGCTGTTAGGATACGGCGGGTTTGCTATGGGTTCTAAATGGGCAGCGTTTGTAGTAGTTCCTAATGTGCCTGGCGGTTGGTACTGGATTATAGTAATGTAGAAACCTTTTAGTCTTTCTTTATCCATATACTCATTAAGAGGCATGTTTACTAAAAGTTAGTGTATGGTAACATTATGCAAATATTTATGCAAATGAAGCACCTTATGCAAATGGAGCTTTAATTGACGTGCTGGCACTTTGAGGAAATTCTTTGGTTTTGTGCGGCAGTTTGGGCACTCGGGCTCAAAAAGGTTAGCCATCACTGATCTAGGGGAATAGTAAGGAAACACATAGGATGAGGTTTGGGCAGACCAAGAAACCATATGTGTATTTTTCATTTTACAATGAGAATTTTCCCCTTTGGCATTTGTACTCACTCTAAGACAGGCATGTATCTGTTACCTGCTCGTTTGGACCTGGAGTCTCCACCAGTGATTGAAGGGGGCAATTGTGCTTAGCCCAGTGGTGATGAACACCACCTGAAATATTCCAAAATAAAAGTTATTTCACCCAGTTCTTTAATTGGCTTCTCGAGTATGTGTAGTTTTGCAAAATCCGGCACTGACACATATAAGTGCGGCAAATAAATACGTATATTGCAAGACTGGTGCGTACCGATGGTTGCATGCGTAATTCCCGGCCCACTCTCTTTATGCACGTGTTTTTTGTGAAATAGATATTCCTGCTATATGTGCCGGCAAATACAAACATGCGGTATTGCTTGGCATCCTTATACTGTTTTAGCAAGGGGGCTGTGTCAGCAGAACCTTTTGTGCATCTGACCCAGACATCCCAACTCCTACCTGAACAACCTATGCAAAATAGGGCTTTAAAAATCAGAGATAAGAGAATGAGATGAGGTGGGAAAGACAGAAACCTAACATGAGAGAGCTGATGGAGATAAAAGGATAAAATCAAAGATGGATAGGAGAAGGAGAGAAAGAATCAAAAAAGAGAGGAACAAATGAGATTACAGAAAGGAGATATGAAAAAAAGCAAAAAACAAGGAAAAGACGTTAAGACAACAAAATAAGAGCTGTGAAGAATCTGAGAGGAAAAAAGACCTCATGATAATTCAAGCTAAAAACCCTCCAGCATATTTGATTTCTGTTTAGTTAATGGAATATATGATTTTTGAGGTTAAAAAAAACAATTTACAGTATAGTCTATAAACACTTTATGCGATTTTACAGAATTGACAAATGACTCTGCTTCAACCTTCATATCTTTCTGTTCTGTGTTTTTTTTTTTTGTGTCTGTATACCTAATAAACACTAAATAACATATTTGGCTTTGTGAAGGGAGAAGCAAGAAGGGGAGTATACTCCTAATATTTTCACCTCTTTTTTTTTCTCCTTGAAATCAGCAATGCATATTTGGGTTGTCAAAAGCTGACATGGTACAAAACAGGGCTAGCTCAATCATCAGGAGATTAGGAATGACAACTGTCTGGCTTTTTCATGATTTTAGTGAATTTAACATTAATGTCTGGAAGCTAGAAAGAAGTTAACATGCAGAACTGTGCCAAGCCAGAAATGTGCCCTGTGCAACTCACAAACCTGGTGCCCCCCATCCCCCACCCAATTGCAAGCAGGAGTTCGGTCTTGTTGGGCTTTCTGGAAGCCCAGTGATGACACCGTTGCCCTTTCTGTACTTACACCCTGTGCAGCCACACCACTCACACAGCCCATGGTACGGCCCCGCTAACAATGTCTGGCCATTTTTCAGGGTTTTATACCTCTATCTGCAGTTCTCTAATCCTCCCCCCCCCCCCCCCTCTGTAGTGAGCCTGTCCTGCTTGCTTCTAATATAACTAGCAGCAGAGACTGTGGATAGGATCCAGCCAATGGGAAGGCTGTGAGGGTGGAGCACTGGAATACTGCACTAGTCACAGGAAAGGAGTAGGTGAGCTGGAGGAAGTTCCTGTGTTGTGCTAATTTAGTTTTTGTGTGTGGTGAGAGATGTACAGTAAATGAAGCCCCTATCTCACCCCCACTCCAAAAAATGCTTCAGTGCATTTCTCTGGGAAAAGCAGTTCCAATAGTTACACATATTAACACCAAGTCACAGTAACGAATTATTGTACCTGTCAAACGGGCCCCCTTTTTTCTCCTCTCCCAATTGCAGACACACAGAGAAGAAACACACACACGCACAGATACATATACAGGGTGTCCCAAAAAATAGCATATAAGTTATTTAAAAATTAACGAAGACAGATGTAAACGATTGACAAATTTAAAAAAAAGATGGCGACCGGAAATTGTCAAAATAAAGACATTATATAGCTAAAAAAGGTAAATAAGTAAACTAAGTTTTAATTTACGAGATGTTCTCACTTTTTTTGGGTCACCCTGTATATAAGCATTCATACACACATGTAAGAATGTACATACACATAAAAGCACATATGCTTTGACACACAAACACATGCACATTCATACTAACATGCATAGTCTTACGAAATCACAAAGATATATTTATTTCTTTTTCAAGATTTGATATACTTCCAGGGGAGGCTTACAAATATCCATTAATTAATGTGAAAAACGTAGGTTAGACAAAAGACAAATGCATGAATGACAGAAGTAGATACACAAGGAGGGAGTGGCACAACAATTTAAAAAATTAAGACATTGGTTACTGCCAGAAACAAAAGGGAAAGGTAGGGCTGAGCAGTGTATATACATACACATAACCGAAATAGAGATATACACATAACCCCCCCCCCCCCGGATAAACATACAAAACAGAGATATATACACAGGCTCACACACACACACCACACACACACACACACACACTTACACACACACACACACCTGAGGGATTGGAAAGAGTTCCTTGAGCCATGCTCTGCCTGCTTGTATAGAATTATTTTCAACTTCATTTGGGCTGGAAAAATTAAAAATAGCTTATGCTGTCCCATGGATTATTTGCCTTTTACAAATCTGAGTTCAAGACAGGATGGTGCACAAGTTCTTTCCTTGTGCAGGTCGATTCACATTCAAAGCTGCACCTGTAGCAGCCCCTCCTCCTGCATCCTTGGATGAAGCATTCATTACAGGGAGGGAGGGTAGGCTCTACCATCTTGTCCCAGGGTACAGTTGATTCTGTTTCTCTCTACCGTGAGCAATAACGTTGACGCAACTCAAGGCCAAGAGTCAATACAAGGGATCTAATCAACGGAATGATTAGCAGACAGCCTAATATTCTGCCAGGAAATCTGACTCAGACTAATGTGTTATACATGCTTCTTATCAACTTTGCTGTACCCTTCTGTCTTGAAAGGGCATTGAACAATTCCACTGAGCTTCTCATGTGGCTGGCATTTAAAAAAAAAATCCGACAGAGGTGTAATTCAGAAATTAGATCACCGATTAACATTTGCTCAATTAAAGCCAACATCAACTAAGCAAATAATCTATCAATGCTCTTGTTTAACAGTGAGGTACTTCTGCATATATGATTTTATTTTTCTCAACCAGACAGTCACTCTCAATAGGAAAATCAGGCAACGGGGATGTGCATAGGCAAGAACAAATGACCAAGTTTTACTTTTTCCATAGATGTTTTCTAATTTGTGGGTGTTTTTTTTGGTTTAGTTTCACACATTCATTTTGTGCACATTAAATTGATTTAATGCACACTCATGAATTAAGATGCGCTAAGTTGATTAATGCATGTTCAATCAATTTAGCATGCACTAAATATTTTAAAGTGCACTAAGGCCTGACAATGTACTTTAGGTCACACCTTGTCAAGAAACCCAGGCGATGGGTCACCCTAAGTCAGCATTGACTAGATGGGACACAGCAACAACAATGAAATAATGAATGCATACTAATGAATGGACACCCTTACTAAGCAATTATTTATTGGCTGATGCCCATTTGGGCAGCCACCTTGCTCTGTAAGTCTCTTTGTTATTCATCATATGCAGTAGTATCAACATCTGCCGGGGGGGGGGGGGGGAGGGAGGGATATGCAATGAGTTGTCCATTTGTCGAAGAGAGACTGGGCGTAGAAGTCTGCCACTGCATATCCACCTTCTTCCCAGCAAGGACAAAAACAATTCTGCTTTATTCAGAATACTGACATATGATCTATGACTTTGATTTGACGACTAGAGTCTTAGATCTGGTGTGGGCCCTGGTGATGGGATTTCAGTAATGTTTTTGACACTGTCCTGCATAAAAGGCTCTGTAAAAAAGGAACAATGTAGGAATAGGACCTAAGTGTTAGAATGGCTTAGAAAAAAGGTTGAGTATGAGACAACAGAAAGGAAAAGGCGCTACTGTGCAGTTACCTTTACTTGTCGACTTTGCAATTTCATATTGTTGACTCAATATTCAAGTGTTGTAGCCAGTTTTTTTAAAACACTGACTGTAGTATTTAAATGATTCACATATATTCAGTCTTGCTATCTGGATAACCTTTTTGCTATCCTAAATTAAACCACATAGCTATACAGATAGCAGCTGAATATCAGCACTATCCATAGGGTTAGGTGGATTGACCTCTCCCTGCCCTGACACTATCTTAAGGTGCATGGATAGGTTCTTAGCCAGATAACTGGATGGATTTTGCCAGAACTTCACCTAGATAGTGGTAGCGAGAGAAATGACCATTTGTGATTGCCATAATGTGTTTTTCTGAATACACAATTCCTGTCCTTATAGGTCTGGGTCATTACAGAATTTTGCCATTTAGACATGGTAAACCTAGCCTACTGCAAATTCTTCAACCATTATGTTTGGTAAGGGAATCAATAATGATTTGAAGTCTTTAGATGTTTGAGCTTTGTCTCTTTATTTACTATGAGCCTGATTCCATCCCTGATGTCCAGGCCCTCTGTGCACCTGGTCAGAACTGGACACACAGAGGGAGTCACGATTCTGATCCCACAGGTCACGTCTAGCCCCGTGGGATCAGAATCGTGAACAATCCTGTAGGTGCAGGCCGGGACCCGATTCTGCCCGGCCTGCACATACAGGCCTTGCCCGGCCTGCACATACAGGCCTTGCCCGACTAACTCAGTCAGGGCTTTTCAATGGAGCCACGGCGCCATGGCATCCGGCACTCGGAGTGGGGCATGCTGCAGTGCAAACAGCACTAATACATACCCAAATACACCATCAGACTTCTCCAACATTGTGCACATTTGTCAGGACAGATGATGGTGTTTTTGGGCATGTATTTCTGATATTTGCATTGTTGCATGTTTGCATCCTGATGGCTTCCTATGAATGACAGGGCTATGTTTTGACATGTAGCTGTACAGACCCATTTCATTTTTTTTCTGGCCCATTCTTAGCATTACAAATACTGTTTTCAGTGATGATCACTGAAAGAATAACTAAGGTGTTCATTAAATGCCATGTATATTTTGCTGCAGGATCTGTCAGGACAAACAGCTCACTTCCACTTGCTTTTACAATAGCTTTGATGCACTTAGATAAACTTGTAGTGTTATGGGCATGTAACAGAGATAGTATATACAGTATAGTCTTGGTTGCATGACTTTATCTGTGTTGTTTGCATGAGCACAACACTGTCAGTGTGAGCATCAGCTTAGGAGATGTACGTCTTGCCAGTAGAGGCGTGGCTACACAGAGACAGGAAGCATGGCAAATGTCTGTCTTTTCAGATTATGGCGAGCACGGGGACGTACAAGCCATTTTTGTTCAATATCTATTTAGCCCTTTGTTTACTCTAATACAAGATCTTGACATATCTTGCTATGCCTATGCAGATAACATCTTAATATTGTTCTCAACAAATGAATGTTCCATTGATATCTCCCCCCTTAACCAATGTTTAATTCACATCTCATCCTGATTGCGGGACAATTCATTAAAATTTAATCAATCTAAATCAATGGCCATCTGGTTTACAGGCACTGATTGGCTCCCTTCAGAGACCCCAGTTCTAGAAGGCATTTCATTATCCTTGTAATCATCTATTCATTACCTAGGTGTTTTTCTTGATTCTGCCCTGACCTTCTCCTCTCAATTAGCCCACATTTCAAAATCCACATTTATGGCACTTCGCCATTTTCGTAGCTTACAACCCTATCTCAGTAAACCTGCTCAGATCACTGTTCTTCTCCACACCATAATCTCCAGACTAGAATACTGTAATATAATATCTCCAGGAACAAGCAGGAATGAGTCTTCACATATGGGTACGTCGGTACCGACGGAGCCTGCACGGGAATGCTCCCCAGCATCCAATCAGAAAGCTTTTGGGAGCATCCCTCGCGCCTGCGCGGTGACTTCCCACCTTTCCCACTGCCTCTCTTCAGTTTTCGTTTTTCCGCGGAGCCAACAGGACGTCCTCCTGTCACCGCAGAAACCTTTTTCTTTAAAAATCCTTATTTTCTTATTTTCTTGTGGTCGCGGCTGTTTTTCCCGCCGATACCGGTACCGCCGGTGCTTTATTATTTTCTTTTTCAAACTTAGAGAAATATTCTCCTCAGTTTTTAGTTTAACTTTTTTGGGCCTACCAGGCCTTTTCCAACATGGAGCCTTCTTCTCCTAAGAAGTGCCTTCACTGTGGAAAATTAGTTTTCTTTTTAGACTCCAATGCTTGGTGTCTAACCTGTTTGGGTCCTGGCCCTTTTTCCCCTGATACCTCAGGCTATTTTATTGGGAGAGGACCCTCCCTTTTTCGAGTTTCCCTCGATGCCGTTTTTCCTCCTGAGGTGAGGACACCGGTTTATTCTTCTCTCCAGGATCAGGTAACCCACAAACAGTCTGTTAAGACTAGCCAATTCTTGAAGGGTAAGTCTCATGCCCAGCATGGTGACGGCTCCGGCCTTACCCTCAAGACCTCATTGGCAATAAAACCTCGGCGGGAGTCTTCGGGCTCCAAAGCATTTACGGGGTTTCAGGTTGTTCCTGGGGCTCACCCCTCACAGAACATACCTGAGCCGTGCCAGGGGGTGGCATCCGCTTCGAGCGGTACCGATAACCCGGCATCGGCATCGGTGTCGAGTGCTGCACTCTTCACCAGGGATCGTCATCGAGCATCCTCGCTACCTTCGGGTCCGAGCGATACGACTCAAATCGACTTTCCTATATCCCAGCCATGCTCAGGGTTGGTACCGGCTTCGAGCGGTACCGATACCCCGGCAGCGGCATCGGTGTCGAGTGTTCCACTCTTCACCAGGAATCGTCATCTGGTGTCCTCGGTGCCTTCGGGGCCGATCGATACGACCCAGATTGACTGTCCTGTATCTTCGCCATGTTCGGGGTTGGTATCGGCTTCGAGCGGTACCGATACCCCGACATCGGCGCCGGTGTCGAGAGTTCCTCCCTTCACCGGGCATCGTTTTCGGACGTTCTCGCTACCTTCGGTACCGATCGATGCGACGCCGATTAATCTTCCTGTATCGGCATCGCCGATACCACAAACAACATCGGTACTTTCTAGACATGTATCGATAGACTCGCTCGCTTCGATGCCGAGTCTGGAATCGATATCCAGTCTAGATGACTTGATACCGACGCGCTTCGGAACCGATCCATATCGTTTCCGGCTTCGCAGTACTAAGGATATTCGTCAAGGCTCTTGGCTTACCTCGGTACCGCTTCAGCAGCCCACGAATACTGCTTCGAGGACATTATTGTCCCCGATACCGATACCGGTGTCGGGGTCGATTCCTGAAGTTCCATCGGTGCCATCGATCCTTTCTATGCCTAGTTTGGAATCGATACCAGGCACTCACGATGCAGTACTAATTGCTTCAAATCAGAACTCTCAGGATCACTGTCCATCGAGCAGGATTCTTTTTCTGCACCAGTCCAGTATTTCATCTGGTGCTCAAGCTGCTCCTTCAACCTCAGCTTGCCCAGGATTGGTTCCTATTGGAAATCCTTCTTTTCAGGAGTTTCTTCTTGACATGTGTCATACTCCCATTATATCATCAAGCCTAGACCCTCTGGGATATGTAGTCAAAGAATCAGTTGTGGCACCAAGGTAAAGCTCAAAAGGTTTTATTCCCTTTCCAAGAGGTTTCTTTTGGGTGAGCAAAACAAAAGCATACACAGCCCCACTTGGGCAAAAACAAAGTAAAAATGAGAACAGAAATTGCTTATTTTCAGCTTTTAAACAGGTAAAGGAAAAAGTATTCAAAACAGTTCTTTCCAGCATACAAAGATTATTTCCTTTGTGGCTTTCAAGCTTGGCAATTCAATTCGTTTATCTCAGAGACAATATATTATCAGAGACCGTGAGCGTGCAGTCCATGTAATCACTACTTACATTATCTCCCTGCACCTCACATTGCATCTCTTCGGGCTCTTCCGTTAAGGACTCATCCCTTGCGGCATATGGTACATTACTGAACAGTCTCCCCCTACTATTCAGGAAGTCTCTTTCCTTCTGGGTGAGAATGCTGGCTAAGCTGCTACCATATTCCTTGGAGTGTCTACCCTGGGAGCTTTTCAAATGCGATGGGAGATAGAGGAAATTCTTAGTTTCACTTTTCCCTCTACTAGAAACAGTAGGGCTAGCTTTAAACAGTCTTTGACTCAGGCTGTGCTCAGCTGCTACCGACGCCGGAGTAAAATCCAGTAAAAACATCTCCTGGCTCCTGTCTTTGAAACTTCTTCTGGACACAGGCTTATGCTCAGGTATAAAAGCTTTACTCTTTTTATGCCAATTGTTTGTATAAAAACTTTCTTCAGGCTTCCTCCAGCTAACTTCACAATTAAATGTTTGGTTACCTTTCTAATAGCTTCTGCTGGGCTTTGACGCTTTCAGAGCTCTGCCCTCAGCTCCCTTCCAATTAGAGTTTCTCCGATTATGTCTTTGGTTTTCAGCCTCACAGCTGCTTGCTCCCGTGCTCCAACCGGGTTCTATTCCATTCCTGCTGTGTCCTACGTGTGTCTTCTCTCTCTCACCTCCACTCTCACTCTCACTTTCACTCCTGCTCCCACGCTCACGCCATCTCTTGCTTGGATTCTCAAGCTGGCTCTGTCTCTCAAACAGGCTCCTTTGCACATGCTGGCTCTCCTCCTCACACTGGCTCTGTCTAACTCCACATGCACTGAGCTTTTCTACGTGCGTGTCAGCTCCACCCACTCCCAGCTGGCTTTCATTAGTCCCTAATTTCCTGGCCTTTCTGCTGCTTGGGCGTGTTTCCTTTGCACGTGAGCTGTTTTGTTTAGGTTGCCTATGGCAACATCCTACCCTGTGAACTGTCAGAATCTATCCTACTTCCTGCATTTCTGCTGGTTTTCAAGGGTGCTATTAAACCTACTCCGTGACAGATTCCCCCCCTTAAAATATTATGGGCTGCCACCACACCTGGCGGACAGCACGTAATCCACTTCTGGGTACTACTGTGCTGCTCCTTATAGACCAAATTGGCAGTGGCCGACCTTTCCTTCCAAGGCTTAAGTACGTTGAGGTGGTATACCTGCCTACGTCCTCTCTCATTCTCAATGAGGTAGGAAACGGGCCCAACCCTTTTGACTACTGTATTCGGCCCTTTCCAGTGGGATTCGAATTTGGGACCTGGATCCGCTACTTGGACCATAACCTTATCCCCTTCTGCCAACTGCCTGGGTTTTGTGCCCCTATCGTAGTAGTGTTTCTGACGTAGCTGACTACTCTTCAAATTCTCCAATGAGGCTTTGGACGTTTTCTCCAAACGCGTCCTCAAGTCTTTTAAAAATTTAGGTACCCCTACCTCTGGTATGTCGGGCTCTACCCATTCCTCCTGTAATATGTCCAAAATACCCCTCGGGGCTCTACCAAATAGGAGTTCAAATGGGGACGCCCCCAAGGATGCCTGTATTCGCTCCCTGCATGCATACATAACGAATGGGAGTAAGGTGTCCCATTCTTGCATTTCCCCTTTCCGTAAACCCCTCCTTAACAGGTGTTTTATTGACTGGTTCCTGCGCTCCACCAGACCGTTTGACTGGAGGTGGTACGCCGCAGTCTTAATATGGCATATGCCAAATGCCTCCCAAACTCTAGCTAAATACCTAGATGTAAAGTTACTCCCCTGATCAGACAGTATTTCTTGGGGAAACCCCACTTCGCAAAATAGCTTAACTAGTTCTTGTGCTATCATCTTGGCGGAGGTGTTCCTAAGGGGAATAGCCCACGGGAACCGTGTGGCATGGTCTACGACCACTAGGATATACTGAAAGCCTCGTGGTGTTCTAATTAAAGGACCCACAATGTCCATCCCCATGCACCGGATTGGCACCGATATGGTGGGCAAAGGCACCATGGGTACAGCCTTTGGTCTCGCCACTGAGACCCTCTGGCAGGTGGGACACGACTTGCAGTATTGCTTGGTCTCCTTATAAACTCCTGGCCAGTAGAATCGCGCAAGTATTTGGTCCAGTGTTCCTTGAACACCTTTATGGCTACCTACCGGGTGGTCATGTGCCAGGCGTAAAACAATGGACCTAAAAGTCACTGGCACCACCAGTTGTTTTCGCACCGCATCCGTATAGGGATCTATACTTTCCCTATATAGAATGTCTCCGTCTAACAGGAATCGGGGAAGTACATGCCGATCCTCTTGGGCCCATTCAAACGCTCTTTTGAGCGACTGGTCTGCCCTCTGTTCCATGGGAAACGAAGGGAATTTTTGAACTAGGGCTGCGGGCACCCACGGTAACCCTTCTCCTGCCTCTAGTTCTGCCCTCCCCCGGGTTCTCTTATATCTCTCCTGGCGCTTCTGGGCCTTTGTCTTTTTATTTTCCTTGGCTGGAGCTTGAATTAGCTCATCATGGTTAGGAAGTATATTTTCCTCATTGTCTTCTACCCCTTCCTCAGGGAATCCTTCAGCCTCCTCCCTCTCAGGCTCCTCTGTTCTCTCTACAGAAGGTTCTCTATCCTTTGAGGTTCCGGCCTGTGACCGGGTTGAGACTAGGCTCGTCCTAATATCTAAACCCTCTCTCAATCCTCCCCTAAATGGAGGCCAATCTCGCCCAAGGATAAGCTCTTGTGACAGTTTTGGGACCACTGCCACTTGTATTTCCTTCTCTATACCCATACCTCTTACATGCACTTTGTGTAGGGGATAGTGAGAGTGTGTGCCATGCACGCATTTTATTCGTACCTGGTTTTCTACTCGATTCGGAGCTGACGAGCGAGGCGGTTCCATGGCCTCCCAAAACTCCTGAGAGACCATGCTTTGCTCAGCCCCCGAATCGAGTAGTGCCAACGCATCTACTCCATTTACCATAACTTGGAGAAAGAGGCCCTTCGGGACTGGTTTTCCTGCTTCAGAGATGAGGACTGTACGTGCCTTACAATCTCGCTGGAAGTGACCTGTCCTTCCGCAACCATAACATTTTCCTTTAACAGGATATGAGACATCATTATTAGTATTATCATACTTGTACACATTAGACATTTTCACTCTATCAAACTGTCTCACGCTACCAGGATTTGCCATACCAGCCACCTTTAAAATCCCAATACCCGAGGTATCAGCCCTTTTTGCCTCATAAAATCTATCGGCCATATTGGCTGCCTCCTCCGTGCTGTGGCAATCCTGTAGGGTGAGATATGTCTTCAATTCTGGGGATACCGCTTGTAAAAATTGCTCTAAAACAATTTCATCCAAAATGGACTCCAGTGACCATCTCTCCGGGGTAAGCCACTTGTACGCCAGACTCTTAAGCCTCTGGTATAGAGCTCTAGGAGTTTCCTTAGGGTTAATCTTTGCTTCCCTAAACATACGTTTTTAGTGCCTAGGGGTAAGACCTAACCTGTCTTTCACTGCCTTCTTTATTTCTACATAATCTGCAGCGAGACTAGCCGGCATGGCCTTAAATGCGGATAGAGCCTCTCCAGTAAGAGTCATGGCGAACCTAATCGCCCATTGCTCTATCGGCCATTTAAGGGTCTCCGCTATTCTCTAGAAAGCATCGATATAGTCGTCTAAATTGTCCTGTTGTGTCAACTGTCCTAATGAAAATGCATTGCAACTGTCCATTCCTGCTTGAGGAAACATATGGAAACCTGTTCCTCCTGTTGTCTGCGACTTCTTCAAGAGGGCTTCCATAGTCTCTAGCAGAGGCCGTTGTTGCTCCTTCAGTATCTCTGCTTGCCGGGTTTGAAGTTGTTGGACAAGCTCCACCTGCTTATCCCATTGCGTTTGCATCCACATCATTACGTCACGTGGCTCCATGTCTCCTCTGGAGTCTGCTGGACCTGTGGATAAAAGAAAAAGAAAGACCCACCAAGTGCGGTACTTTTCTTTTAAAATCCCTCACTGTGAGCAACAGTACCCCTTTATCACTTTATCCTACCCTTTCACCCAGGCTACTTTTACCTCAGGTTTCAGGTAGATTCCAGCATGTGAGAAAGGTCTTTTCCACCTCCCTGGCCGACCTGCCAGCGAAAGTTCCGCTCACCAGTGCTCTTTGTAACAGCAGTCTTCCGGATATCTTCTCTTTACTTTGCCTTTCTTTCTTTTTCAAAAAGCACTCCCCCCCCCAAAAAAAATCCTCAATTCTACGCCATCTGTCATACTCCCATTATATCATCAAGCCTAGGCCCTCTGGGATATGTAGTCAAAGAATCAGTTGTGGCACCGAGGTAAGGCTCAAAAGGTTTTATTCCCCTTCCAAGAGGTTTCTTTTGGGTGAGCAAAACAAAAGCATACACAGCCCCACTTGGGCAAAAACAAAGTAAAAATGAGAACAGAAATTGCTTATTTTCAGCTTTTAAACAGGTAAAGGAAAAAGTATTCAAAACAGTTCTTTCCAGCATACAAAGATCATTTCCTTTGTGGCTTTCAAGCTTGACAATTCAATTCGTTTATCTCAGAGACAATATATTATCAGAGACCGTGAGCGTGCAGTCCATGTAATCACTACTTACATTATCTCCCTGCACCTCACATTGCATCTCTTGTGAATGCTTTGTGGGGCTCCGTTGCAGGCATATATCCTCAGACTTATAACCATACATATTTTTATAATCTGTGTGGGCATAAGCCATGCCCATCTCTATCTCTATCTATATATATATATACTTATATATATATATATATATATCTCAGATATTACACATATATATAGGTATGTATGTATCATCATATATATAGATATATTTATACATATATATATCTATGTACCCATTGGGAGATGTCCATAGGATGCTAGGTATTACCTACTACCTCCCTAACTGTCTGTGCTATAAAGCTTTTACCTTCTTAAGGGTCCAGACAGTCATCTTGTCTATTCTCATACGGCTCAGTAAGTGGGAGCGGTTATACATACAATTACTGCTGTGACGTCAACAGCTTCTATTTTTGTTATAGATCTCCCTATCTATGAAGTGTCAAACTTCTATGTCTTCCTATCTCTTACCAGCTAGGAAAGACAGTGTACATCTTCAGTATTTATGAGTACACTTCTGTTTTCCTTGGGAATAGGAATTTTTCCATACCCTCTCTTCCCTTCCGGACTGGGATAATTCTCCAGATCAGTCTTCTTCTTTTAGTCCTCAATGATAATAACTCTGTACCTAAAAGAGTTCTAAGCTTTTCCCATAAAGCTTTCCATTGAAGACCTGCCGTTCTTCACCTGCCCCAGTTGACACCTGGGTCACCTGCCCATTCCAGGTTTGGAACTTCATCCTCACTGCTGTGAAGTTACCTTGAAGATTCCGCTACTGCATCTACAGTACACTCCATCACAGTTCTACTTCCTACAATCCAGTAGGTAAGTCCTATGTTGTACTGTTCATTAAATATGTTAATGATACTTGACATACATTCTAAAGACTCATCTCTCCTGCAGTCTTTAGATTTGCTGTTCCTTGCAGCTCTTCTCTATTCAACTCCTACCCCCCATCCCTCAGGGGATGCAGGGGATCCAGGTTTGCAAAATGCCGTCCTGTCCAGGGATACGCATTTTAGGGATTCTCCCCTGGCACCCACAGCTAGGGAGTCCCCATATGTGAAGACTCATTCCTGCTTGTTCCTGGAGATAGCACAGTTACTTACCTGTAACAGGTGATCTCTGGGAACAGCAGGAATTAGTCTTCACAACCCACCCACCTCCCCTAGGAGTTGTATCTATCTTTTTCCTTTCCTCTGTCTCTCCTTTTTGTCTCAGCTATGAAACTCAACTGAAGAGAGGCAGTGGGAAAGGCGGGAAGTCACCGCGCAGGCGCGAGGGATGCTCCCAAAAGCTTTCTGATTGGATGCTGGGGAGCATTCCCGTGCAGGCTCCGTCGGTACCGACGTACCCATATGTGAAGACTAATTCCTGCTGTTCCCAGAGATCACCTGTTACAGGTAAGTAACTGTGCTTTATCTCAGACTTCCTCAGTTTCAACTCAAGCATCTGCAAACACTCCAAAACACGGCTACTCGCATACTCACCCAAGCCAATAAATTTGACCATGTTACTCCGTTACTTATACAGTATCATTAGCTGCCCATAATATCTCCTTGTGGTCTTGGGCAAGCCACTTAACCCTCCATAGCCCATGTTCCCTGTAAAATAGTTATCTCCAAGTTATAATGCCCTGTTAAATGTAATTTCAGTTTGTTCAATGTAAACCGCACTGATGCAGAATAGCACGGTATATAAGAGAATATAAATAAATAAATAAATAAATAAATCTCAGATCCAATTCAAGGCCCCTACTCTCACCCATAAAATGATCCACAATGCATCCCCAGACCATCTCTCTTCTTTAATTACTCTTCATGCGCCTGTTAGATCACTTCGCTCCTTACATGGTTATCGTCTTCACTTCCCCTTCCCAGCAGTAATAAAATATGAGTCAACATGGAAAATGACCTTTGCGGAATGCACTTTCAGCACCATTACACACTGAATTGAATTATAAGGCTTTAAGAAGATGCTCAGAACATATCTCTTCAAATCAGTTTTTCACCTTCAATTGGTCTCGTAAACGCTTGATGCTGTATGCTGGATTTATCAGTTGTTGATCTTGTTACATGTGTGTTTTTGTGGCATGTTTTTATTTTTATGTTTTCTAATGTTTTTTCTGTTCTTATCTTTTAATACTGTCACTAGGGTTGCCAACTTTTTCACCGAGAAAAACCCGACACCTGTGGCTCGCCATGCTCCACCCATTCTCCGCCCCTAGTCCCACCCCTGCCATGCCCCCAGCCCCACCCACAAAAATTACCGAGGATTCAGTCACACCCCCCCTCAGTGCTGGTTCACTCACCCCCCCTCCCCTCAGTGCTGGTTCACTCACTCACCCCCCCTGCTGACTCACTCACCCCCTCCCCTGCTGCTTCACTCACTCACCCCCCCTCCCCTGCTTGTTCACTCACACCACCCCTCCCCTCCCTGCTGGTTCACTCACCCACCCTCCTGTCACTCACTCACCCCCTTCCCTGCTGGTTCACTCACACCAACCCCCCTCCACTGCTGGTTCACTCACCCACCCCCCTGTCACTTACTCACCCCTCCTGCTGGGTCACTCACTCACTCCCCCCCTCCCCTGCTGGTTCACTCACACCAACCCCCTCCCCTCCACTGCTGGTTCACTCACAGCACCCCTCCCCTTGCTGGTTCACTCACACCATCACCCCCCTCCCCTGCTGGTTCACTCACACCACCCCCCCCCCCCTTGCTGGTTCACTCACACCACCCCCCCCCTTGCTAGTTCACTCACACCACCACCCCCCCCCCCCCCTTGCTGGTTCACTCACACCACCCCCCCCCCCCCCTTTCTGGTTAACTAACAACCCCCCCCCCGTTGATTGTTCACTAACAACCCCCCCCCTTGCTGGTTCACTCACACCACCACCCCCCTCCCCTGCTGGTTCACTCACACACACACACCCTACCCAAGCCTCTGCTTCTGCTTTGTACAGAGCAGCGGCTGCAATACACTTACTTTGAAAAGTAAAGACTAACTGTGTGAGGAGCCCTCCGGTCATCGCAGCACCCGAGGAAGTGATGTCATGGGGGCGGGCTCCTCACAGGTTGTCTTTCCTTTTCAAATTAACTTTATTGCAGCTAAAGTTAATTTGAAAAGGAAAGACAACCTGTGAGGAGCCCGCCCCCATTACATCACTTCCTCGGGCTCTGCGATGACCGGAGGGCTCCTCACACAGTTTATCTTTAGTTTTCAATGTAAGTGTATTGCAGCCGCTGCTCTGTACAAAGCAGAAGCAGCGGCTGCACTGCTATGGGGAATCAGGTTCGCGCCGCGGACTTTGGCACAAAAGCCGGTTTTACATCTGTGCCGGCAGCCGGCCTGGCCATGGAAAAACCGGCCAGGCCGGCTGAAAACCGGCCAGTTGGCAACCCTAACTGTCACTTTCCTATCGTGTATATGGAGCTCTTTTCACTCTATTGATTTTAATTATTGTGAACCGCAAGACTGCGAGCAGTGCATGCGGAATATCAAATAAAATTAACCATAATCACAACCATAACCATTTGCTGCATTTACCAATGTCCCATTGTGGCAGCGAGGGCCTGTGTTTCACCAGACGTGTTATTCGTGCTGCGCCAGAAACATACATCTCCCTGATTTTGGAACCGCGAGCGTGTCTATATTCATAGTGTCGGAATCGGGTATATTACGTGCCCAGTTTCACTCTAGACGTTTCTGTGCAATCTTAGGCACACACATAGGCACTATTTTATAAAGAAAAGTAGGTTCCTAGTTTTCTTTATAAAATAGTAGCATAAGTGGTTGAAAACATTGTAAATAAAAGGTGTGATCACTTACACCTGCGCCTAGATGTCAAAAAAGTAGATAAATTACTTTGTAATTTTCTGCCCTGCACATGCTCCATCCAAACTCCACCCCTGCACATGCCCACAGTGAAAGCATGTGACATCATATACAGAATGGAGTGCAGCATGTGTGCGTTTATTTACTTGCATAAGTAGTCATTTACATGTAGTGTGACAAGGTCAGTCACACTACATGTCCCAGAAGCTCTTGGAATAGGAAGGCCCTCCCCAGGAAGGACCTGGAGAGCCAATTAGGAGAGGACACACAGGTGGATAGGGCTAGTACTAAGCAACCAAAGGCTTAGGGTGTGGCAGGCATAAGGTTGGAAGGCAGTGCAAAGGAGGAGAAGCCCAGGAGGAACCTGGAAGCTACTGAGTTTTGGGAACAAGAAACCACTGAACCCATGGACATTTGAGGTACTGTAAGAGGCAGCCTGTGGGAGGGTTCAGGTAGAGAGTGCACGATCTGGAGAAAGGGCTGCTTTCATAGCCAAGTGAGCTGTGAGATACACTGTAACTGCTTCTTCTGGTGGAAGAGCTGGGAACTGTCTCTCTTATCTGAGGACTTTAAGAGAGAGGTGAAGAGACTTTGCTGCAACAGTTGTGCAGTGATATGTGGATTTGCTGTACTGTTGGGGAATGTCTGAAGCCATGACTTGCTGTCTTGAGTCTTAGACATTTGTGGGACTTTCCCCCTGTCGAAGTACGCTCCAAATGATAGGTTAAGATAAACTGTTTGAAGTTGTGCAAAACCAGGACTGGATTTAGACAGCTGGGAGTGGAGTGGACATGCCGAGAGCTGGTGAAACCTGCAACTGCGGTGTCCTGCCTGATGCTGGACATCACACAGTGCACATATAAATGACTTAACCCCATATGTGCAAGTTCTTGCCACCTAAATCCAGGCACTCCTTATAAAATTACCCCCTATACATTTAGGGGCCTCATTTAATGTAGAAGTTGGAATAGACATACCGCCCAAACCAGACCCATACCATGCCGTCTGCGTCCTGGGAATCTCCTCATAGCAGCTTTCTGAAATCACCATTTATATGTGTATGCAATCTACATGTGTAATGCTGCTACTGTCCATGTACAGTAGATGTTTCTAAATTTACCTCCTTCATGTGGAATGCTTTCTGCCACTGTACAAAATATTTATTAAGGATGTGCACATGAAACATATTTTCAGAACACTGGCCAGCGTTGAATTTCTGGATTTAGCAGTCAGCGCTGGCACTGTCCTGAGAGATGCGGCTGGTTCTCTGGATAGCCATGTTGATATCTGGATAAGTGTCAGTTCCACTCACAGATCACTCCATTAGGCAGGCAGATAGTGCCAAGGGGGTCGGAAGAAATATTCAGCAGTGCTATTTAGATAAGGCTGCTGACTATTCCTCTCACAGGGACTCATCCAGTTAGCAGGTCCTGCAAACTAGAGGAGGCCTTTAGAAAATGTATCCCCAAATATTTTTAAGGCACGCCAACAACTCAAATACACATGGAGGCCTTTTGCCTTCTGGACGTCCAGCCCCTGTACTACCTCTCAGAATCTGGGAATACAGCTGCAGACCCGATTCTGATCCCACATTCTGAAGGATTGCATGCCCGTCAGATCCCCGGTTAGCTCTATCAGGCTCATGAGTGGTGCTGCGATGCCAGGGCGTCCCTTAGCCATGGCTCCATTCAGGAGCCATGATTGCTGGCCGCAGGACAGAGCCCCCCTTGGTCTCAGTCTGACCCTCCCCCCCCCCCGATCTGGCCTACCATGGCCAGGATCGGGTGGCTGGAAACCCACTGCACTCCCTCACCGTCCTGCTGTCACCAGCCTCCGCTGTCTCCCGACATCCAGGGGGACATATTCCACCTCCGAGGGGGAATAAGTCCCCCATCTAGAAGTCAGACCCAGGATGTACAGAGCTGACCCTAGGGATCTGTGCTAGGTCCGCTGCTTTTTGACACATTCATAAATGACCTGGAAAAGGGAATAACGAGTGAGGTCATCAAATTTGCAGATGACGCAAAACTATCTAAATTTGTTAAAACCCATGAGGATTGTGGAAAATTGCAAGAGGATCTTGATAAATTGGAAGACTGGGCATTCAAATGGCAGATGAAATTTAATGTGGACAAGTGCAAAGTTATGCACCTAGGAAAGAATAACCCAAACTATGGTTACACGATGCAAGGTTCCATATTAGGAACCACCACCCAGGAAAAAGGTTTAAGCATCATCGTGAATAACATGATAAAACCCTCCGCCCAGTATGCATTGGCGGCCAAGAAAGCAAATAGAATGCTAGGTATCATAAGGAAAGGAAAGAAAAATAAAACAAAGGAAATTATAATGCCTCTATATCATTCCATGGTGCGACCGCACCTTGAATATTGTGTGCAAGTCTGGTTGCCATATCTTAAAAAGGATATAGCATTATTAGAAAAGGTTCAGAGAAGAGCCACCAAAATGGTAAAGGGGATGGAAGACTACTCCTATGAAGAGAGGCTAAAAAGGTTAGGGCTCTTTAACCTGGAAAAGATACGGCTGAGAGTAGATTTGATAGAGGTCTATAAATTAATGAATGGAGTGGAACAGGTAAACGTAGATCGATTGTTTACGTCATCAGAATATAGAAAGATTAGGGGACATGCAATGAAGCTACAGGGTAACCTATTTAAGACTAATAAGAGAAAATAATTTTTCACTGAATGTGTAATCAAACTCTGGAATTTGTTACCGGAGGATGTAGTAAAAGCTGTTAGTGTAGCTGGGTTTAAAAAAGGTTTGGACAAGTTCCTGGAGGAAAGGTCCATAAACCATTATTAAGAAGGGACCCAGGATATCAATGCTTGACCCAATACAAGCATTGTGGAGCCTGTGTCTTTTGGGGAAAGTGCTAGGGTACGTATGACCTAGATTGGCCACTGTTGGAAACAGGATACTGGGCTTGATGGACCTTGGTCTGACCAGGTATGGCATATCTTATGTTCTTATGTCTGGGGGTGACGGCCCGCCCATGTACCGCCCTCACTCTGCCTCCTGCCCACCCCCATCTAAGGCTCCCCTTACAACCCCACTGTTCATACTGGAAGCCTTGCACGGGGATGGTAAGGGGGACAAATAGTGGGGATGTACATCCAGGCAGGGTGTTCATCCCTGCTATTTGTGCCTCAGAATGACCCCCATCCCTGATATTTATCTTGTGCTTAAGAAATTCTGTCTGTAACTGAACTTTAATTCATGGTGAAGTCAACTTCTGGTGATAGTTGGGTAACTTCATTTCCACCAGAATTCATTGCAGTTATTTTCCATCATTTTCTCAGCCAAATATATTCTTTTCATTCTGAGGTTCTGGTAGAGCTGTGCACACTTTACCCTCCTCAGTTCTGCCCATAGCCCAGATTTGCCAGAAAAAACCCATAATACAGAGACACAGATAACATTCAGAAGATGTGTCCGTGTATCTGCACACACAGCATGAGGGTAGTTATGTATCTTTAGAAAACAGGCACCTTCCTGTTATGGAAGTAGCTATGGAACTATGGGGCCCTTTTAATAAAGTGCGCTAATCGGTTAACGCATGCAGTAACTGTTAGCGTGCAGAATGAGAGTTACCATGCACTGATTCCCACCTTAACGGGCCGTCTCACAATGGGGTGGGGAATGGGCAGGTGAAGGGCAGAGTGGGCATGGATTGCCAATTGCAGTTAGTGCATGATACAGCATACTGTCAATGTTGCAGTTAGTGCAAGTGCACTTAACATCACCTGAACAGATGGTGTTAAGTGCACCTGCGGTAATTGTGAAGCATCTTAACACACGGTAAGGAACTTTTCAGCACGGTAACGTCAGGAAACATGCTGGGCATGCCTCTGACACTGCACAACTTTTGTACTTGCTGAAAATGCACAGTAAATACAAAAATGTAGTAAAAGGGCCCCGCGTATCTTTATAAAATCCTCGTACAAACCCTGCCAGAAATCAAGCATCCATGGCAGTTGCAGTTACTATGCCTGCTGGAGCGCAGGTTTAACTGCCAGCGCATAAATCACAACGCCACCTATGCTCTGATGAACCTGCCCCTGTGCACACCTACTGGGTCGTTTTATTAAGTAATTAAGGCATGTTTTTCTGTGCTATTTCACGCCTGCAGTATTTTAGAATGTAAGTGCAGGGGGACTCGCCTCGGAAGATAATAGCAGAGGTTATCTGTTGGCTTCCCCTTCTTCTGGCCCCCCTGCACTACAGGAGCTGTTTGAATGGAATTTATGCTACTTAGTCCTCAAGGTCCAAGGAGCCTAGAGAGAGTGAAAAGGAGCTCAAAAGCCCATAGAAAGGGAAAAAGGGTGGCCCATAAGTCATGGAAAGCATGAAGAGGAAAGGACCTAACCCTCATCTGCCTTTCTTTGAATGTATGCTGTTGCTGCATTGGAAAATTGCATCACTACATTCTGAACTGAAGACATTTTTTCAGTAAAGTCTTCGGTTTCTAGAACACCACAGCTGTGTCTACTGGGTGTCTTTCACCAGAATCAGTATGCCTTGGGCCTTAGAATGAATTATGATTTCCTCCATCAGAGAATCCATGCCAGGTTTTCCCAGAAACCTGAGGAGTGCGAACCTGGAACTCTGCGAACTCTCTCTCTGTAAGGTTGTATTCTCTAAACATATATTTATTTTCTTTTTCAAACTCTAATCACTTTAATATATCGGGGAACTGAGCAGCGCCTCCAAGCCCTGAGCACCTATCTATCCTTTATTCTCTGCTCTGCCTTCTCCTGCTTTTACTTCAGTATCTTTTTTCATCACGGTTGCTTTCTCATTTTTTTTCCATATCATATTTTCTCCTTGAACATCTTTGACTTGATTTCCCAGGTTGGCAAAAGATTACACACCTGGCTCCTTTTGCTGCCTTTTGGGGGAATTTTGTGCTTGAGGAAGGAACCAGATTGATGTGTTTAGACACAGAGGCCCTTTATAGTTTTCAGGAAAAAATCTGGCAGCCACTGCACACGTTGCCGCTCTCGGGATGCTGCAAGGCAAAACTCAGCCTGATTTGACTTTTGGTTGACTTCCTAACCTAGCATCTTAATCAACAATATAAAAAACTAAAAATATTCAGACAAAACACCTGTTGTAAAAGCCAGAAAATCATCTTAGCTTGAATTGAGCCCCTGAAAAAATGGCAGAAGGCTGAATTTATTTAGCTGTGCTTATATACTGCTTTTCTTCAGGTCAAAGCGGTGTACATATAACAAGAGGCTGGGTTGGTTACATGGAAACATTAACTAACATACATACATGTGAAACTGGGATGCATATAATAGTTGTATAGAACTTTAACTTATATACATGTACATTTAATGTATATATAATTAGAGGGGGGGTTCATAGGTGGTCACCTAAGAAGTCACTTTGTTTGTCTTCAATAGTGGGGATGGGGGAAGGGGGTAAATTGACATTATTTAGGGAGGTTATAGGGGTGTGTTCAGGTGAGGGGGGGCAGTTGAAATTGGGAGAAGGGTTATGTGGTGCAGCCAAAGTGTTCAATGAATAGCTGGATCTTCAGGATTTTTTTGGAATGTGTAGAGTTCTGTGGCATTTCTGATTTTGTGAGGGAGAGAGTTCCAGATTGTTGGCGCATGGGGTTCAAAGGATCTTGCACAAGCTTGCTGGTTGCTCTTTGTTTTTGCATGGGGGATGTTTTTGCTGTTGGACTGAAATCTTTGGAGTAAGATCTCTTTGGAATAGCTCTCAATATAGCATTCCAAAGACAAAGAGCATTACTGAAAATATCCTAGAAGACACTATAAGAGAGCTTTGCAAACAGGCACTAAGTGGATTAGTAGATAGATGTATCTGCAATAGGAATGCAAGGTAAATTGAGGACATACCACGCAACACTTCGAGCACCATCAACAACAGAATAAATTTAATATGAAATGCAATTGGCAACCAGTTCAGTTCAATAAAACAGGGAGTAGCATGATCTCACTGTAGTATAACAAGTTCAGGAACTTTCACATATGGAGACTTATTATTTTTGATCCACGTAGCACACAGCAGAAAAAAAATGGCATAGGATGTATCTGCTACACTTTACAGCTTCAAAACTGCAGAATGCATCCCACAAGGACATCTTTGTCAACCTCCTTATAATGTTGCACATAACTTTCCCTAGTGCTTATTTGATGTCTTCATTTTTCTTAAAAAGTGTAGTGCCAAAATCTGCATTAAATTTTCCTAGTAAAAGTTTTTTTTAATGTTTTTGTAATTAGATTACTGAGGGGTTTTTTCAATGTGCTCATAGATGGACACACAGCATTATGAACATATAGGGGGTATATTAAGCAGTGGTGGCTAGCACTTCTAAAAATATCTACGGCACCACATAGTACAGAAGCTAACTGGCCAGAAGTGATATTGAGCCACTGCCTGATTAGCTCCCACGGGTAGAGATAGGCATGGAAAAAGCTGGCCTATCTTTACCCACAGGTTGTTAACCGGGCAGCGACTCAATATTGCCACTGCCTGGTTAGCAACAGATGTCACCTCTGCTCCACTCCAGAACGTCATGATGCTAATATGTAGCACTGGGGTGTGTAGCAGCAGCACCCGCGGATAACCAGTGGCACTAACCATGTTAATGCCGCTGAATATCCCACTAACCAGCATTTACATGGTTTGCAAATCATGTTAATTCCTTGACCCAGTGCAAGCATCGTGGAACCTGTGTCTCTTGGGGAAACTGCTAGGTACGTATGACCTAGATTGGCCACTGTTGGAAACAGGATACTGGGCTTGATGGACCTTGGTCTGACCCAGTATGGCATATCTTATGCTCTTATGTAATATCCCCCCCCCCTTCATTTTTAAGCACATTTCCTTCAAACAACGACACCTGTTGTGAAAGATCTTTGTCTGTCCACTTATTTTATACATTTGCAAATAAACCTATGCATATAGAGAAAGCATAAGCTGTACAAAGCAAGAGCCGGGGACAGGAATGCCAGGCTCTGCCACCTGAAGACAGGAGGTGGGGGAAGAGTGAGTAAAGTGCCAGCAAGGTTCCCATGCCAGCAGACAAAAACAAAGAGGACCCTCGCTGGCAGAAGAGTGAAGAGTGCCACAGTTATAGCAGAATGAAGGAGCTGGTAAGGGTCCCAGCCCCAGTGACAGAAGAGACTCTGGTGAGCCATGACCACAATAGACAAGAGGAAACAGTTAGTTAGGTTCCCACCCTCACCTTGAGGACAGAAGAAAGGGAGCTGAGCTATGACGCAAAGGAGGAGTCAGAAAGGTTGTCAGCATTGCCAGCAGAAGAGAGGGAGAGCTGTAGCAGTGCAATGAGAGGAGAAGAAAGATGAAGCGTGGGGATGAGAGAGATGGAAGAGGAAGGGAGGGGATGAACATACGAGATTTGTTTATTTTCGTTTTATACCACCTTACAGTGAAATCAAAGCAGTTTATCGAGAACAAACCATTTTACATTAAACAAGTTTCCAAGTAAACAGGGGTAGGCTACAGGATAAAGTTACAATTGACAATTAACTTTCCTAATTATAACGAAGTAACACTAATATGCATAGTATATTATGAGGTATTTTAAATTCCTTGGCAGTTACATAGTTGTAAAATATGCATGTGACATTGAAGTGTTATTGAACAGAGTATTGGCATTATAGCTAGGGATGTGTCTAGGAATGTCTAATGTGGTATCGCTGTAGTGAACTGGAGAGTCCAGGGAGTAAAGGGTTTGGAGATGTTTCTTATGTAGGGACCACGTCTGTGGCAGGTGTATTGTTTCCATAATGCTCTGTGAAGAGGTATGTCTTGAATTGTTTTCTGAAAGTTGAGAGGTCAGTTCTCTCTTATTCTGTTTGGCAATGAGTTCCATAGGATCGGAGAGTAGAACGAAAATGTCTGTTACTTGTTGATCTGTTTGTCTTCCTGAAATTCTTTTGGGATGGTTAATTTGTTTTGTGAGCAAGATTTCTACTGTCTGTCAGGTGTATTGTCTATTAGTGAATGTAGGTATGTGGAGGAGATTCTGTACTATTATTAAGGTAGTCATTATGGATTTATATTTTATTCGGCTCTTAATTGGTAGCCAATATAACTGTTGTAGAATTGGTGTAATATGTGTAGATCTTGGGACTTTCATAAAGATTCATGCCGTAGTATGTGAACTATTTTAAGTTGGTTAAGTGTGTGTTTAAACAGACCCTGGAGAATGCCATTGCAAAAGTCAAAGTGGGGGCAAATCATTGCTTGGAGAACTGTGCGGAAGTCCTTAGGTTCTAGAAGGGGTCTTAGTGGTTGAACTGTCTTTATCTTATTGTATATAGCTTGTGGTGGTTTTACTTATGTGGGAGTTTAGATTGAGTGTTAGATATCTAGGTGTTACACTAGATCAATCTTTTTTGACCTCCAGTGATGTTTCCTTGACT
The DNA here is from genome assembly GCA_033557465.1 of Ichthyophis bannanicus. Lineage (NCBI taxonomy): Eukaryota > Metazoa > Chordata > Amphibia > Gymnophiona > Ichthyophiidae > Ichthyophis > Ichthyophis bannanicus. Next base: position 144,993,257 of record CM066041.1, read on the forward strand.
TTTATTTCAGGCAGTGGTGTAAAGTGTTTATCTTTAGAGATGAACGTGACTTATGTATGTTTGGTTTTTTTTAAGTTTATTTTGAGATTTCTTGAAGTGAGCCATTCTGAGCTTTCATCAAAGCAAGAGGTTATGTGATAGAGATTGGTTTGTAGAGCTAATATAGCATAGATGTGGTAATTTTACATTATGGGCCTGATTCTGAGAGGTGACGTGCAGGGCGTATTCCCCCATGGGCTCTCTCCACACATCCAGGGCAGCAATATGGGGAGACCTAGCAGGGGGCAGAGTATGGGCAGAGCAGGGGGGGCTGAGACAGCAGGACATACAGGGCCTATTCAGGTCACAGCCCTGTACGTCCTATGGATCAGGGGTAGACACGCTGTTTATTCCACTTCTGAGGTGGAATAAGCAGGTGGGACAGAGGTGATCGGGGCCAAAACACCTCCCCTCTCCCCCTCCCCCCCCCCCCCCCCAAGGCTGGGACAGGACCCAGGTAGGACTCTGCCACCCAATCCAAGCCCCAGCTGCCCAGTCTGGGGTCGGGCAGCAGAGTAACTGGGGGTCTGCACTGTGGGGGCATACCAGTCTGCAGGGAGGACTTCCCCCGCCTGTATGCAGGGGCACGCCAGGATATCCTCGGGCCCGATTCTGTATGCCATGGAAATGTTTTGCTCACGCATTACATAATTGGGTCCAATGGGCCTGTCCTGCTAGGGGCATATCCAGACAGCCCCCATTCTGAATTGAGCTGTACATTTCCAAAATATGTGACACAGTGATTGCAGATATATATTGAATAATAACCCTTGGGGTACTCCTTGATGCTGACTGTATGATTTTGAAGCTTCATTACCAATTTTTACATGTGTTCGGTGAGTGAGATAAGATGTAAGCCATCCCAGCACTATTCTTTTAACTCCGATCTCTTTTAAATGAGTCATTAGGATGTCATGATTTATGGTGTGAAATGCAGAAGCTATGTCTAGGAATATGAGGATGAATGCTTGTTTAGTTTTTTCGATATCTTTTGAGCCTGTCAAAGAGGGATATTAGTAGCGTTTCTACTCCGTGGAATGGTCTTAATCCATGTTGATGTGGGGCATGTTTGTCTGTGTTCTTGAAGTTGATTTAGAACAATCTTATCAATGATACTTCCTATGAACTGAAGGCTTGATATCGGTCTGTATGATTCTGGGGGTGTTTTGTCCAAGGAGGTTCTTTAGAATAGGATAAATGGTTGCTTTTTTTTTTTTTTTTTAAATTTAGACATGAGACCTTGGGATAGTGCTAAGTTAACTATTTTGAGTATATATGGAGTAGTTTCTGTGCGGGTAAGATCTATGCAACTGACTGGTCATGGGTCTATCGGGGAAATTGTATTAATGGAGGCGTTATTTGTTCAAGCTGATCAATGTTGACTTGCGGTGCTATTGATACAGTATTAGAAGTTGTTGGAGAAAGAAGGGTTCGTCTTAGTTTATTTGAATAGTGCTTAGCTAGCTCTTGAGGATGTATTAGTGTTTGGTTTGTCATCGAGTTGGGTGTTTTAACTAGGGATTTTATGATGTTGAATAGTTCCCTAAGTCGATTTATTGAACTCAAAATTGTTTTTATATAGTAGTCCTTCTTGTTGTTGATGCTTTTTCAGTATGTATGTTTATGTTTATTAAAACTTGATTAACCGCTCTTCAATAAAATCAAAGTGGTTTACAATAAGTAAAAACCAATAAAAGCAAGGCACAAGGCCGGAAAAGGAAAAGAAATTTACAATTTGTAAAAGCAAGGTGGGTTAAGGAACAGTAGGGGAAGGAGAGTAGAGCTACAAGGGGGGAGGGGAAGTGGGGAGGTTAAAGGCGAAGGAAAAGAGGTGGGTTTTTAGCTGTTTGAATGCTGCGTGGCAGGGTTCTAGGCGGAGGGAAGTGGGAAGGGAGTTCCAAAGTGCGGGGCCTATGAAGAAAAAAGCTGAGGAGCGAGTGGATTGGAGATGGGCGGCGGAAGGGGGAGGAAGGGTGAGACGGTTTAAATGGAACGAGCGGGGGGTATGTCTGGGGGTGTGAAAGTGAATAAGATCAGCTAGGTATTGTGGGGTACTGGTGTGTAGGGCTTTATGAACCAGGGTGAGTAGCTTGTATTGGGAGCGAAAGGGAACAGGTAACCAGTGTAGATGGATGAGAAGAGGGGTTATGTGGTGTTAGGGGGATGAATGAGTGAGAAGGCGAGCTGCGGTGTTTTGGATTCTCTGAAGGCGGTGAAGTTGGGAAGAGGCCAGGCTGGTTAAGATAGAATTGGAAGAGACCACGTGATGCGAGCAGGGTAGCGGTCGCATCCTGAGAGTGCTCCGAGACCCTCAGCCCAGGCCAGCAATATAGCACCGTATAAACCCGCAATAATTCACTGAAACAACCCCTCGGGAGTGTTGGAAAACTCGCAACATCAAACACAGCGGCTTGCTGACTACCGGCATGGCGACAGCAGCTAGACTGACCAAAAGAGAGCGGGAGTGGGCGACCGGCTCAAGTAAGATGGCGGAGTCAAACCCATCGCCAAGCTCGCCCAGATCCCCCGCTTCGTCAGATGCGACGTCGGCAGCAGTAGTAGCAGCTCTGTCGCCGCAATTTGAGGCGCTGCATGAAAAAATGGACGGACTCCGTGCCACTGTGGAATCTTTAGGGAGCAGACTCCGTGAGGCCGAAGATCGCCTGGGGCAGACGGAGGAAAAGATGGAGGTGGTGGAGTCAGAAGTGGCTGGCCTAAAACACCAACTAAGCTTGCAAGAGGCAAAGCTCGACGATCTGGAGAACCAGTCCAGAAGGAGCAATTTGCGGTTTATGGGGATCCCAGAGACCGTCCTCGATAAGGACCTGCGGGGCTACTTAGAAGCATTAACAAGGCAACTGTTGGATGGCGCTGACCTCGGGGACCCCCTGAGAATTGAAAGAGTGCACCGGCTCGGTACCAAGCAATCACAAGATGCTCGTCCTAGAATTGTGCTGGCCAAATTTCTTTACTTTCCCGCAGAAGGAAATATTGTTGCGAGCGGCGCGGCAGAAGGGGGAAGTAATCTATAACAATTCTAAAAATTCGACTTGCACAGGATTATTCTGCTGCTTTGAGCCGGCGGCGCCGGGAATATGCCCCTCTGTGCGAGAAACTTATCAGCGCTGGGATTCGATTCTCCGTCCAATACCCCGCTAAGCTACGGGTGATAAGCGAGGGAACACACCACGTTTTACAATGGCTGCGGAGGCCGCAGGCCTGGTGAATCGCATTGTGCTCGGGGGACAGACGGCCTCTACATCCCCACGCTCTCCACGCTGACATTCCATAGGACTAACTATGAGGAGAAAGCCTGATTCCCTATCGGGGGAATGGTATTAGGATAGCTTGAAGTGGAACAGGTCGTAGCCTCTGCCAGACTATGGACGAGTTATTTTGTATCGTTGGGACTGCTCCCTTAGATACAAGTTAGCTGAAATCTGCTTTGCTACATTGTTTCTACCCAGGCAATGGACTTCCTACCTTTGGACAGATTATGTCTCTAATTCTGGCCAGCTTCGTTCCTTCTCTGACTACTGCTTGCTTAGCGGCTGGAGATGGAGCTCTTTCTATTTTCTTTATCTTTTTCTCTCTCCCCTGTTGTTTTCTTCCCCCTTTTTTTTTTCTCTCTCCTTCTTTCAGTGCACAACGCTCCCCCAGGCAAATCACTGGGCAGTTTGGTCCGCTGTGTTAATTATAGCCTGACTGGTATCCGGGGGGGCCTGTGGGTGCGTAGTTTATCATTTAGTGATTATGTATTTAATTATCTATTTATTTTATTATTATTATTATTATTTTTCCCCGTCTCCACCTGCCCGTGTTAATTCCCTACTGCAAGTGGAGGCAGCCGCCATGACCATGTTAGTCACGTGTGACTATGCAGCCATTTGTAGTGGAGAGAGGGATTATGCCCGGTTGCAAATTCATGGCGATGGGGAGGGGGGGTGGTGTGCGGCGGGATCGCCTTCTGGGTGGCATGCCTTAGCTGCTCTCAATGCCGGAGCCCCCCTGCTGAGTGCTATGGAGTGGGGAAAGGTAAGAGGCGGTAGAGCCTCACCTTGCGTCGTGGCTGACACGAGGCAGGGCTCTGGGGTTAATCCTCCGCGGCCATGCCGACTATTATAACTTCGGAGTAGCCGAAACAACATGGCCGCCGGAAGTGAGTGCTGTTGCATGCCTACCCGGGGGGTAATTTCCTGGCTTTATGGTTAATCGCTAAGCCTGTAAAATAGGCCTGCAATTGAAATGCAGACGCGTCCAGCGATGTGTATTTGTTTACTCCGGGTGTACTGCTGATGGCTAGCTGCCCCTGTTCGTTTTGATGACCTTTGCTTTCATTACACTGGAGAAGGGACCAGACCCCTGCTGGGGCTCCTGCTTCCTTCTAGGGAGAGAGTGTTCCCAGGCCTTGCGCTGGGGGACCCCAGGGGGACCAACATCCACTGTGCTCGGGGCCCCCCTTGGGGGAATGAGTAATGCTCGAGACTTGGGGAGGGTTACCCAGGTGGAAAACCAGTTCGAGCGGGATCAGAACTTACCCTTTGTGGGCGATGGGGGATCGGCCGCTCTCAGAGTGGTCTTGGTGGGCCCTTAGAGAGGGGAGGTGGAGAGGGCCCAAGGTCCAGGAAGCTGACCGAGGGGGTGATGGGGTGGGGGGTGGAAATAGGATGGGGAGGGAACAGTGCTGGGAGGGAGGGGGGGAAATGGGGGCTCCAGGGGGGGAGGGGGGAGGGGCTGTCGCACTCCGAACTCACTCCACGGGCAGGGCATTACCTTCTCTAGTCACAAGGATGGGAGGCTCCAGGCTGGGAGGGCCTCCCTAATTACGCTTCGCTGGCAGCTAGGCCATAAACATACCGTGATCCTTTGAAGATCATAACCTGGAATGTTTGCGGTTTGGGTAGCCCGATAAAGCGATATAAAATACTGAAGGCGCTGGCTAGACAACGTTGTGATATTGCGCTACTCCAGGAAACCCACCAAACAGCGGAAGAGCATGCCAAACTCAGTCGGGATTGGGTAGGCCAGGTTTGGGGCGCACCTGCACGGGGGAAGAAGGGAGGGGTGGCCATTCTGCTCCATAAGAGGGTGCGCTTCTCGTTGAAAAAGCAGGTGGTTGATCCTGAGGGACGCTTCTTATTATTGTGGGGCATACTGGAAGACCGTGAGATAATATTAGGGAATGTTTATGGTCCCAATATGTTGGACCGGGAATTCTTTGACCGTTTTGCGGCTAAAGTGGAACTACTGCCGGAGGTACCTATAGTAGTGGGGGGAGATTTTAACGGGGTATTTGATGTGTTTAGATACCTCTAGTGGGAGGGGGACGAGAGATAGACTACTTAGCTCTCAAGTGCTGCAACGCTTCCGGAGGCGCTTGGGCTTGATGGATCCATGGAGAGTATTACATTCATCTGAGAAGGACTTTACGCACGTTTCAAGGGCGCATGGGACCAGTGCGAGAATAGATTATGTTTTATTATCCACAACAGCCTTTGCACAGGTGGTGGAGGCGGAGATAGGCCCCTTGGAGATCTCCGACCATGCTATGGCTTGGGTTGAGATGCATTGGGGGGGAGGAGTAGGTACATCTCGCCTATGGCGGTTCCCCATTGACCTATACAAAGATGAGCAATTCCGGAAATTTTTGGACCACCGCTGGCGTGATTTTGAACTAACTCATCGGGTGCACTGCGAGGATCCCGAGTTGGTCTGGGAAACCGCCAAGGTGGTACTTCGAGGAGACATCATTGGCTATGCCGCGCGGAGGAAACGTCGAATGATGGCTGAGCAGATCGTTCGGTTTGGAGCGGCAAGTTTCCCATGCCCGGGTGCTTAGTGGCCAGTCACCCACAGTGTTGAATAAAAAACGGCTTTGGGAGCTTCAGGTGTCCCTGAATGAATTGCTTCATCAACGCGCCAAGAAGTCTCTGCTCTATTATAAATATCGGCTACATTGCTTCGGGGATAAACCGGGGAAACTTCTAGGACGCTGTTTGCGGGGTCCGCGAGGGGGAAAAGGGGGTAGCGGCTCTCCGAGATGCACAGGGGAAACTCCATCAAAGCCGTGAGGCGATCAGTGCACTTTTCAAAAACTTCTTTCAACAACTCTATATGGCGGAAGAGAATGACCCTCCTACCATGGAGGCCTATCTCCAAAGGCTGCAGCTTCCCCAGGTGACGGAGACGCAATGAGCCCAACTGGGACAGCCAATTACCTTATCAGAGGTCCAGTCGGTAATTGCTCAGGCCAGTTGTTATAAGGCGCCGGGCCCCGACGGCTTTGGGGCTGAGTTTTATAAACTCCTGTCTGACGGAGTGGGACCGTTGTTGGTGGATACTTACCAGCAGCGGATAAATGGGGGCGGTAGGCGATGGGGAGATAACCAAGCCTATATTACATTGATTCCTAAACCGGCCAAAGACCCATTGCAGGCGGCCTCTTATAGACCGATCTCGTTATTGAATTTTGATGCTAAGTTGTTGGCAAAAATCTTGGCCGAGCGGTTAGCGGGAGTATTAGGGGACATTGTGCATGAGTCTCAGGTGGGATTTGTACGGGGTCGATATGCTGTGCGTAATATACGTCGAATTCTAACATCCCTGGAGTGGGTGCACAGCCACCAGATGCAGACGCTCCTGGTGAGCTTTGACGCGGAAAAGGCTTTTGATAGGGTAGACTGGACCTATTTGGATCATCTATTACCGAGGTATGGCCTCGGACAGGCTTTCTGTGCTATGGTGAAGAGCTTGTACGATGCTCCAACCGCTAGAGTACTATGTAACGGGGTTTTATCATCCCCCTTTCCATTGCACCGGGGCACTAGGCAGGGCTGTCCATTATCTCCCTTATTGTTTGTTTTGTCCTTAGATCCTCTCATCCGCAGTATAGAACAAGATCGACAAATTCGTGGGATAGAGGTGGGTGCACGAGGATTTAAAGTGTCGGCCTTTGCTGATGATATGCTCGTGCATTTGCTGGCGCCACGCGAATCGTTGCCGAGACTGATGGCTGAGTTTCAGAGATTCGGTAGTTTTGCGGGTCTTCGGATCAATGCAGAAAAATCGGAGGCCCTGGATGTGTTGGGGGGGCTACGGGATCGCTGGGGGGCGGATTTCCCTCTGAAATGGGCCGAGCATGGGTTTACATATTTAGGTATTATTCTAACCAGACGGCCACAGGATCTATACCATACGAACTTTGAGAAAGTTTTGTCTGGGATGCGGCGCCAATTACGATCTTGGAACCCACTGCCGTTGGCGCTCTTGGGGAGAATCGCTGCAATTAAAATGGTGATCCTACCCCGTATACTATACTGGTTTCAAACTTTGCCGGTCTGGTTACTACGAAGGGATTTGCTTAAACTGGAGAGGGAGATCCAAAGATTTTTGTGGAAGGGGGCCCGAGCGCGGATCCCGATATCTCGTATGATTGGTGGATGGCGAAAGGGAGGTCTGGGGCTACCGGATTTAAGACTCTATGCACTGGCTTGCCAGGTGCGACATATTGGAGATTACCTCGGGGGAACGGACGTTTATACACCTAGAGGGTTAGAGGCGGCGTTAGTGGCTCCTTTCTCCCTGGTGGGGACCTTGCATGTGGACTCCAAGTATCTGCCATTGAGACTCACGCGGAATGTGGTGTTGAACGCGATGCGGCAAACATGGAAACAATTAAATGGCTTCTGGCAACGTAACTGGCAGGTATCTAGCTGGCTACCGATACAAGGTAATGTGCATTTTCTGCCAGGATTGGATTCACCAGCGTTTAAGTTATGGCACCGACAGGGCCTACATTATTTAGGGCATGTAGTCGACCTCATGGGTAAATGTAAGCCGTTTGTGGAACTCCGTGCGGAATATGACCTGCCCGATAGCCACTACTTTGCGTGTCATCAGCTTTCTCATTATGTGGCTACGTTACCCAGGGAGGAACTGGGGGAGGACCGGTCGAAGCAAATTATTGATTTTTTGGAACTTGGGGGGATTCTCCCCTGACGATAGCTGGGCTGAGGACTAAGCTGGCGTGCTATGGGGTGATACCGGACTATGGGAGAGCGGAGGCCGCATGGGAAGGAGAATTGGGCCGTGAGATTCCACCCGGCTCGATTTGCCTGGCGGTGGGGCGGATAATAGAACTGGCGGAGGGGGTGCGCTGGAGGGAAATTCAATATAAGGCCTTAACTCGGGTACATTTCTCTCCACGCAGAGCGCTGCGGAGTCGTATAACGCATGATGGGTCTTGCCCTCGATGTCAAGCGCCACTGGCAACTTTAACTCATATGTGGTGGCAGTGCAGACGTATCCTTCCATATTGGTCCCACATCCGCTGATATCTTGAGAGGTTATTACAACAACGGTTTCCCTGGACCAATGGTTTAGTCATTTTGGATCAACTGCATCCGACCCTACCTACCGGGAGATGGACGCGCTTATTGGTGCGTAAAGCATGTTTGGTGGGGAAAGGTCCGATTTTACGTAACTGGAGAGAGCGGAACCCGCCCACATTTCTGGAGTGGCGCAATAATTTCCATCAGTTGATGCTGGCAGAGCGCTGGAGGGCTAGGGGCTCCGTGAAGCGGTGGACCACCTTCCTGCTGATTTGGGAACCCTATATCCAGAGGTTGGGCCCACGCTGCAGGAGTGAAATAGTGAATGTGGGTCTCTAAGGCATGGCTTACAGGATGCGGAGAGGGTATAGGTTTTTTGCCCGCAGTATATTACGGCATTGCCGTAGAGTTCGGGGTGCGACATGGGGGAGGGGGGAGGGGGGCTACAGGGGGGGGAAGGGGAAGGGGTTGGGTGGGGGGGGTTGTTCTGAGTTTAAAAAAAAAAAAAGGAGAAAACGTTTAACTATATATGCCTTTCGATTTTTTGTATCGTGTTCTGTTTACGGCGACCTACCTGTTTATTGTATAGGCCCCAGAGGAGATAAGACACCACTCCTTTGTGGCTTTTTGCTGAGTAATGTATTGTACGTTATGTTGCTGTTTGGTTAATAAACAAAGTTTTTTTTTTTTTTTTTTTTTGTAAAAAGATAGAATTGGAAAAGTCGACCTGGGACATAACTAGAGAGAGAAGTAGAGTGGAGAGCGTGGAAGGAGAGAGGAAGGGATGAATGGCGCGAATTTGATGTAAAAGATAGAAAGAGGTTTTGGTGATGTGAGAGATATGAGCGTGAAAGGTAAGGTCTGAGTCGAAGAGGACACCGAGATAGCGGAAGGTGGTGACCAAGGATATGGGAGTGCTAGAAAGGGACGGGGCTAGAGAGGGGGAAGGATGACCATGAGGGAACCAGATGGCAGTGGTCTTGGCAAGGTTGAGGTGAAGGCAGTTCTGGGTCAACCAGTAAGTGACGGCTGTGAGGCAGTTATTTAAGGGAGTGAGATCCGGGATGGGAGGGGGACGTGTGGTGAAGGAGAAGAATATCATCGGCATAGTAAAAGGCAGAGATCCCGAATTGCTGGATGACTAGTGTGAGGGGCACCAAGAAAAGATTGAAGAGGAGCCAAGACAGAATCCTGGGGGACCCCACAGAGTAAAGGGAAGGGGGCAGAAGGCGGTGTATAGGAAGAGGCAGAGAGAACTGAGGCTGATCGGGCGTAGAGAAAAGAATGAAACCACCTGTAGACAGTGCCATGAAGACCAGCTTCACGGAGACGAGCTAGAAGAAGGGAGTGGTCAACCAGGTCGAAAGCCGCTGAAAGGTCAAGTGCTACCACTATCGAAACGTCACCACGATCATGTGCCACATGCAGGGAATTAGTGAAAGCAAGAAGGGTGGTTTCAACACTGTGACCTGGCTGGAAACCTGATTGACGGGGGTGTAGGTAGTTGGTGGAATTGAGATGGTGCGAAAGCTGTGCAAAGACGATCTTTTCAAGGAGCTTAGAGAGGAATGGAAGGTGTGAGACGGGGCGGTAATGGGCTGGGTATTGGGATTGGATTTCTTGAGGATTGGACGGATTAAAGAATGTTTCCAGGGGTTGGGGACAATTCCTGTGGAGAGACTATTATTTAATATGGAAAGTATAGGGGGAAGGAAAGAAAGAGAGGGTGTAAGTAACCATGAGGATGGGATGGGATTGAGAGGGCAGAAGGTCTTGTTAGAGGTAGAGATGAGTTTATGAATTTCAGCTGAAGTGATTAGCGCGAATGATGACCATGTGTGGGAGAGGTGGGATAAGGGAGGGGGGGAAGTTGTCGGGGTTGGGGAGGAAATGGGTGGCAGACAGGCCGGCAAGGACGCTCTTAGAGAAGCGACTTTGGTGCTGAAAGTAGAAGCTAGCAGAGGAGGGGCCAGGGTGGGATGGGTAGGCGCAGAAGAGGAATTGGGACGAAGGGAAGTAAAAGACCGGAGTGTAGAGTAAAGGTGCCGGGTCTGATTTGGGGCGTTAGTGATGGCATTGGAAATAAATGTGCGTTTTGCAAGGAAAGTCTGAGAACGGTAGAAGGCATGATGAGTTTTAAAGGAAGACAGGGTAGTTGGGGAGGGGTTCTTACGCCAGTGACGTTCAGCTCTGCGAAGTTGAGAGCGGAGGAGGCGGAGACTGGAATGAAACCAGGGTTGTGAGATACGCCGCTTTGCAAGGTGGGGGCGAAGGGGGGCGATAGAATCAAAGGCGGAAAAGAGGGAGGAGAACCATGTGGACGCTTGGGTGTCGGGAGGTAATGAGGAGAAATCAGGGGGGAGAAGGGTGGTAACCGGGGGAAAACTCTGAACTGTATTAGGGGTGACTAGCCTTGATAGTCGGGGGGGGGGGGGGGCGAGGAATGCAAGGGGGGGGGAGTGAGGAATGGAGAGGGAGTGGGAGGGAGCAGGAGGCAGTGAGACAGGCATGATCGGTCCAGGGGAGAGGAAGAGCTGCTAGATTAGAGAACAAGAGCTGGAGGGTGGACATGTATAAGCTCCTGTCTTGTGGTAGTTTGTTTGTTCTCCATTTGCATTCAGTTTTTCTTAATTTTGTCTTTTTATATTTCTTAGCTCCTGAGAGTACCAGCATATACCATACTGGGTCAGACCAAGGTCCATCAAGCCCAGTATCCTGTTTCCAATACTGGCCAATCCAGACCACAAGTACCTAGCAGGTTCCCAAAAAGACACACAGGTTCCACAATGATGTCCCAGGGCAAGCAGTGGATTTCCCAAGTTCTCTTTAAAAATGGTTTATGGACCTTCCCTCCAGGAACTTGTCCAAACCTTTTATAAACCCAGCTACACTAACCATTTTTACTATATCCTCCGGTAATGAATTCCAGTTTGATTACATTTTGAGTGAAAAAATATTTTCTCTTAAAAGTCTTAAGACTACCTTTTAACTTTTGAAAGGGAGACTATGATAAAATGAGGAAAATTAGTTAAGAAAAAACTAAAAGGAGCAGTTGCAAAGGTTAAAGACTTACATCAAGGTTGGGTGTGTTTGAAAAATACTATCTTGGAAGCCCAGACCAGCTGTATTCCACGCTTTAAGAAAAGTGGAAGGAAGTCCAAAAAACTGCCATCATGGTTTAAAGGTAAGGTCAGAGAGGTTGTTGCCAAAAAAGCATCTTTCAGGAAATAGAAAAAACGATCCAAACGACGAAAACTGGAAACTAGCACAAGCATTGGCAAGTTAAATGCAAGGCATTGATAAGGCAGGCAAAGGGAGAATTTGAGAAGAAGCTTGCTGTAGAAGCAAACACACGTAATACAGACTTTTTCAAGTACATTCCTAGCAAAAAACCTGTGAGAGAGTCAGTTGGTCCATTAGATGATAGAGGGGTTAAAGGGGCACTAAGAGGCAACAAGACAATAGCGGAGACTGAATGAATTCTTTGCTTCAGTCTTTATTGAGGAAGATATAGGGATGTTACCCATGACTGAAGTGGTATTTAAAGGTGCAGAAGAATTGAAGGAAATATCGATACATCGTGAAGATGTATTACGACTATTTGATAAACTGAAGAGTAGAAAATCACCTGGACCAGATGGTATACATCCAAGGGTGTTGAAAGAACTGAAATATAAGATTGCAGACCTGCTATTAGTAATCTGTGAACTATCATTAAATTCATCTGTAATACCTGAAGATTGGAGGATGGCGAACGTAACGCCAATTTTTTAAAAAGGGTTCCAGCAGTGATCCGGGAAATTACAGACCGGTAAGCCTGACGTCAGTACTGGGAAAAATGGTAGAAACCATCATAAAGAACAAAATTGTTGAACATTTAGATAGTCATGGCTTAATGGGAGATAGACAACATGGCTTTAGACAAGGAAGATCGTGTCTTACTAATCTGTTATGTTTTTTTGAAGGTGTGAATAAACAGACAAAGGTGAGTCAGTTGATATAGTGTATTTGGACTTTCAGAAAGCCTTTGACAAGGTCCCTCATCAGAGACTTTTGGCAAAACTAAAGAGTTATGGGATAGGAGGCAGTGTACTATTGTGGATCAGGAACTGGTTAAAAGATAGAAAGCTGAAGGTAGGGCTAAATGGCCAATTTTTCCAATGGAGAAAGGTGAATAGTGGTGTACCCCAGGGATCTGTGCTTTGTCCGCTGCTTTTTGACGTATTCATAAATGACCTGGAAAAGGGAATAATGAGTGAGGTTATCAAATTTGCAGATGGCACAAAACTATTTTAAAGTTGTTAGAACCCATAAGGATTGTGGAAAATTGCAAGAGGATCTTGATAAATTGGAAGACTGGGCATCAAAATAGCAGATGAAGTTTAATGAAGTTTAATCCTCCACTTCTATAACACTGTACATAGTTTTTCCCCTGTTTTTCCAAGTTTGTATCCCATGTTTTATTGTAAACCCAATGTAACTGCTACATTGTTGTATGTTCTGTTCCAGTGTGAACCGCACTGATTGTAATAGCGCGGTATATAAGAGATGCAAATAAATAAATAAATAAATAAAATAATGTGGACAAGTGAAAAGTTATGCACCTAGGGAAGAACAACCCAAACTATGGTTACACGATGCAAGGTTCCACATTAGGAACCACTACCCAGGAAAAGATTTAGGCGGCATTGTGGATAACATGTTAAAAACCCTCCGCCCAGTGTACAGCGGCAGCCAAGAGAGCAAATAGAATGCTAGCTATCATAAGGAAAGGAATGGAAAATAAAACAAATGATATTATAATGCCTCTGTATCGTTCCATGGTGCGACCGCACCTTGAATATTGTGTGCAATTCTGGTCGCCATATCTTAAAAAGGATATAGCGTTATTAGAAAAGATTCAGAGAAGAGCCACCAAAATGGTAAAGGGGATGGAAGGATACCCCTATGAAGAAAGACTAAAAAGGTTAGGGCTCTTTAACCTGGAAAAGAGACAGCTGAGGGGAGATATGATAGAAGTCTATAAATTAATGAACGGAGTGGAACGGGTAAATGTAGATCGATTGTTTACGTTATCAGAATATAGAGAGACTAGGGGACATGCAATGAAGCTACAGGGTAAACTATTTAAGACTAATAAAAGAAAATATTTTTTCACTCAACGTGTAATCAAACTCTCAAATTTTGTTACCAGAGGATGTAGTAAAGGCTGTTAGTGTAGCTGGGTTTAAAAAAAGGTTTAGACAAGTTCCTGGAGGAAAGGTTCATTTAACCATTATTAAAAAGGGACCCAGGATATCAGTGCTTGACCCAATGCAAGCATTATGGAGCCTGTGTCTCTTGGGGATACTGCTAGGTACGTATGACCTAGATTGGCCACTGTTGGAAACAGGATACTGGGCTTGATGGACCTTGGTTTGACCCAGTATGGCATATCTTATGTACTTATGTTCTTAAGCGTGATTGGTCCATCCCCATTGTATCATCATTTGGTGTCCACTAGTTTTTCTACTTTTTGATGGTGTAAAAAAATTGATCTATGTTTACCCATTCCACTCCATTCCTTAATTTATGGAGCACTATCATATCTCCCCTCTGCCATCTCTTTTCCAAGTTGAAGAGCCCTAACCTTTTAATCCTTTCCTCATAGGGGTATCTTTCCATCCCATTTACAATTTTGGTGGCTCTTCTCTGTACCTTTTCTAATTCTGCTTTTTAAGATACGGCAGCCAGGGTTGCACCACAGAACGATACAGAAGCTTTATTATATCCTTTGTTTTATTCTCCATTCCTTTCCTTATGATGCTTAGCATTCTATTTGCTTTCTTGGCTGCCACTGCACACTGGACAGAGGGTTTCAATGTATTATCCACGATGATGCCCAAGTCCTTTTCCTGGATGGTGGTTCCTAATGTGGAACCTTGTATCCTGTAACCATAATTTGGGGGGTTCTTTCCTAGGTGCATCTGCCATTTGAACATCCAGTCGTCCAATTTATCAAGATCCTCTTGCAATTTTCCACAGTCCTCTTGGGTTTTAACAACTTTATATAGTTTTGTGTCATCTGCAAATTTGATCACCTCACTCGTTAGTCATATATGACATGGAAATGCGAATATGTTAAAAAGCAACGGACCCAGCACAGATCCCTGGGGTACTCCACTATTCACCTTTCTCCAATGAAAAATTAGCCATTTAGCCCGACCCTCTGCTTTATATATTTTAACCAGTTCCTGATCCACAATATTACACTGCCTCCTATCCCATGACTTTTTAATTTTGCCAGGAGTCTCTCATAAGGGACCTTGTCAATGACTTTCTGAAAATCCTGATATATTATATCAACTGGCTCACCTTTATCTACTTGTTTGTTCACACCTTCAAAAAATATAACAGATTAGTAAGACATGACCTACAGGTACCTTGGCTAAATTCATGTTGGCTTTCTCCCATTAAACCATGACTATCTACATGTTTAGTAATTTTGTTCTTTATAATAGTATCAGGCAAAATGGTAGAAACCGACATCAGGCTCACCAGTAGCTTCCTGGATTGCCCCTTGAATTATTTTTAAAAATTGGCAAATGGACATTGTAATGCCAATCTTCAGGTACTACAGATGATTTTAATGATGGTTCACAGATTAGTAATAGTGTGTCTGCAATCTCATATTTCAGTCCTTTCAACATTCTCAGATGTATACCATCCGATCCAGGTGATTTACAACTCTTCAGTGTAACAAATAGTTGTAATACATCTTCCCGATGTATCAATATTTCTTTCAATTCTTCCGATGCATCATCTTTAAATACCATTTCAGGCATGGGTAACCTCCCTTCATCATCTTCATTAAAGACCAAAGCAAAGAATTCATTCAATCTCTCCACTATGGCCTTGTGCCCCTCTGTCATCTAGTGGTCCAACTGACTCTCTCACAGGTTTTTTGCTACGAATGTATTTGAAAACGTTTTTATGTGCTTTTGCTTCCAAGGCAACGTTTTGGTTTTTTTATTTTCAAATTCTCTTTGCCTGCCTTATCAATGCCTTGCTTCTAACTTGCCAGTGCTTGTGTCCAGTTTTCATCTTTTGGCTCCTTTTTTCTGTTTCCTGAAAGATGCTTTTTTTTGGCTACAACAGCCTCTCTGACCTCACCTTTAAATCATGCTGGCAGTTTTTTGGATTTTCTTCCACTTTTCTTAAAGTGGACTTCCAAGATATTATTTTTAAACAATGTCCATGCTTGATGTAAATCTTTAACCTTTGCATAAGGTTAACCTATTTAACCTAGCACTATCCCTATAGGGCACATTATAAGGTGCCTTGGCGGACAGGGCACTTTATAATGTGCCTATGGGGTGCCTTATAGGGCGCCTTATGAGGCACCTTAGGTTATGGCACTGTGAGGGTGTTTTTGCTTTCAGCACTGATTTAAATTAAAAGGCCTCAGACAGCCTTCTTAAATAACACCACTGTGGGATCAAACCCATGACCTCTGCCTCTGCAGTCATTGCAGTAAACGGTGGGCTACATCTTTATAGCTTCTAACACAGCGCTGGCATGAACTTAGGGTTAATGTGCGTTAACGAGCCACGGCGCACACTATCGCGTGATACCGATTCCTTGCTACCTTCCCTCCGGAACGCCCACTACCTTATATGGCATTCTTCACATTAACGCTGCAGCTAGCGCCGGTAACATTAAGACAGTTTAGTAAACATCCCCCTAAGTCTCTCAGCAACCAACCATCTCTCCTAGTCCAAATATTCCTTCCCTCTCCCACACTCACTCGGGTTTCTGCATATTACTCCTCCAGCTTCCCCTGCACTATGTCAGCTCATCTACAGCCATCATGATCCCTACATCCAGTAATCATCCTCCCTTTGCCATCATACTGTAACTTTCCATCCACTTATTCATCCCCTTACCATGTACAACCCCCTATCCACTTATTTGGCTTCTTAACTACTTATGATCCCCAGCCATGCACTCTTCAGCTCCCCATCCACTCACACACTGAGCCCCCTGCACTTCACTTACTCAGCCCACCTCAGTCTCATAAATTTATTTATTTAACTGTTTTTATACTGCTTTATCATTTCAATCAAAGCAGTTTACATTGTAACTTTAAACTTGGCAATGTACATTAAACAGGGACAATGATAACTTGAATTTTATTTTTGAGCAATGGAGGGTTAAGTGACTTGCCCAAGGCCACAAAAAGTGCTAGTAGGAATCGAACCCTGGTCCCTTGGTTCCCCAAGACAGTGCTCTAACCATTAGGCTACTCCTCCACTCCTGCAATAAATCTCTTGTCCATTAACTCATGCTTTGACAAATTTTGTGCAGTTTTAAGAGGCAGGCCAAAATCTTAGGAGCCAGTACTTGTCACCACCTCATCCTCCTTCCCTGCAGTTCTTTCATACTGTTATTATGTTCTCATGAGACCAGCGCCAGAATTCCTACACCATGCATTATCTTAGATGACAATAGTTACAGCTTCAGATAGCAAGTGTCTCTGTGGGTGTGTGGTGCAACAGTGGTGTGCCTATATTTGTGTGGGATGTGGCAGTGGCTGCAAGACTGTGGTGCAGGTGTGTGGGTTGTGTGTGCGCTGCAGAGCTGGGGAGCGTCTGTGTTTGTCACAGAGGTGGATTGCCTGTGTGTGTGTGTGCGCTGCAGAGTTGGGGAGCGTCTGTGTTTGGCACAGCGGTGGATTGCCTGTGTGTGTGTGCGCTGCAGAGTTGGGGAGCGTCTGTGTTTGGCACAGCGGTGGATTGCCTGTGTGTGTGTGTGCTGCAGAGTTGGGGAGCATCTGTGTTTGGCACAGAGGTGGATTGCCTGTGTGTGTGTGTGTGTGTGTGTGCTGCAGAGTTGGGGAGCGTCTGTGTTTGGCACAGAGGTGGATTGCCTGTGTGTGTGTGTGTGTGTGCTGCAGAGTTGGGGAGCGTCTGTGTTTGGCACAGAGGTGGATTGCCTGTGTGTGTGTGTGTGTGTGCTGCAGAGTTGGGGAGCATCTGTGTTTGGCACAGAGGTGGATTGCCTGTGTGTGTGTATGATGTGTGGTGCGAAGGTGAGTTGTATGTGTATGCACACGTACATGCGTGGCGCTTCTGTGTGTGTCTGCCATGAAAAGATCGGATCTCCCACAGTTAGACAGAAGGGATTTTCTACCCACGATCGGGGCACGGGGAGCAAATCCCAGGCACCACAAACAAATTCCAGGGGTGATTCAGGAAACAACAAACTGGTGAGCCTGACATTAGTACTGGGCAAAACAGTAGAAATCTTTATAAAGAACAAAATTTCTTAACATACAGGGTGGCCCAAAAAAAGTGAGAACATCTTGTAAATTAAAAGCTTAAAGTTTACTTATTTACCTTTTTTAGCTATATAACGTCTTTATTTCGACAATTTCCAGTCGCCATCTTTTTTTTTTTTTTTTAAATTTGTCAATCGTTTACATCTGTCTTTTTGAATTTTTAAATACCTTATATGCTATGAGATGTTCTCACTTTTTTTGAGCCACCCTGTATATATAGACATGGTTTAATGGGACAAAACCAACATGGATTTAGCCAAGGAAAGTCCTTTCTCACTAATCTGTTACATTTTTTTGAAAGTGCGAACAAACAGGTAGACAAAGGTGAGCCAGTTGATAATGTGTTTCTAGATTTTTAGAAAGCCTTTGAGGTCACACATGAGACTTTTGAGGAAATTAAAAAGTGATGGGCTAGGCAGTGGATAATTGTGGACTGAGTACCTGTTAAAATATAGAAAGATAGTAGGTCTAAATGGGCAATTTTTGTAAAGGAGAAAAGTGAATAGTGGAGTACGCTAGGAATTTGTGCTGGGCTCGCTGCTTCTTAACACATTCATAAATGACCTGGAAATGGGAAAAAATGAGTGAGGTGATCAAATCTGCAGATGGCACAAAATTATTCAAAGTTGTTAAAACACAAGAGGATTGTGAAAAATTGGAAGAGGAATGTCTATATAGATGCTCCCGCAGACGTCCATATCGGGCATATCCATATTTGTAAAATCATGTCCACACTTAGTCCTACCTTTTTTTCCAGATGTTCTAGCTTAGACATTCCAGATTGCACTTGGACGTCCCTTCTAAAATTCCCCTCCAAATTTCATTTACTATTTGGATGTCCAGTCTTCCAGTATCACAAATTCCTCCTGCAATTTCTCACAATCTGCATGCAGTTTAACAACTCTGAATAATTTTACATCATTTGCAAATCTGAACAAGTCACATGTTCCCATTTCCAGATCATTTATAAGTAAGTTAAAAAGCATTCGTCCCAGTACAGATCCTTGGCGTACTCCACTATTCACGTTCTTCCCTTGAGAAAATTGGCCATTTAACCCTATTTTCTGTTTTTTAGCCAATTCTCAATCCATCGCTTTTTAATTTTTTCAGGAATCTCTCATGAAGGCCTTCATCAAATGCTTTCAGAAAATCCACATATACTATTTCAACTGGCTCCCCTTTATCCACATTTATTCATGCCTTCAAAAAATGTAGCAGATTCAGAACATAAGAAGTGTCATTCTTGGGTCAGACCAAAGGTCCATCGTGCCCAATATCCTGGTTCCGAGATTGGCCAGTGCAGGTCAGAAGTACCTGACAGGATCCAAGAATTAACTGGATTCCCTGCTACTTCCAGCGATAAGTAGTGCCTTCCCAAAGTCTGTCTTAATAACCGTCTATTGATTTTTTGGTGAGGCAAGACTTTCCTTGACTAAATCCATGTTGACTCTGCCCCATTAAACCATGTCTATCTATGTGTTCAGTAATTTTGTTCTTTTTATAATACTGTCTCCCATTTTGCCCAGCACTGACAGCAGTCTCACTAGCCTGTAGTTTCCTGGATCACCCCTGAACCCATTTTAAAAAGTGGCCTTATGTTGACCATGTGCTTTCATCAGATCAGCCAGAGACTCACACAGCTCTGCAAATAAATTCCTCTTTCCCTGCAGCACTCCTTGCTATTCGACTACCTGGACCCCTGACCCAAAACACTGTCAATTCCCCCTGTTCCTGACTTGCAGAGTTCCCTACAGTTCCAGTATTAAGCCCACAGACACTTCTGTCAACGTACCTCAGTGCCGGTCACTCAGCTCTGCCTCTGCACCTCTGACATAGAACTCAAGTGGTCTGAGTATCCCCTAAGTAACCACCAGACCTATACTGTGTGATTCTTAGCATGAGTGTGGTAGACTGTGACTCTTTTCTATTGCACTGTGAACTGAATCATTATTCTGTAGGAGAGACATTTCTCAGTTCAGCAAGCAATCAAGGTTTCACTGTGCCTTTTTATAAGAGTCTACACCAAAGGCATTCCTTTGTAGTTTTATCTAAGAAAAAGGCTCTCGTCACCTCCTCTGCCCTGGCATTTAAAGATGGAGTCTGCAGTGCGGAGAAAGGTCACTGTAGTGAGTTGTGCTGAACAGTATTAGAGCAGACCTCTTTTCAAAGACAAAATCCATCTCTGGAGCCTGAGAAATGGCAGAGAGGGGGAAAGAAGGCTGTTTCTCTGCACTGCTTATATTCCTTTCCTTCTCCTTATTCTCTTCTCTTTATGTTTGTTTTTCTCTGAATTCTTTTATTGCTTCTCCTATGCTCTTTCTTCCCTTCCTCTCTAGCTCTTCAGTCTCCCTCTTCTCTTTATCTGTGTCGCCGCTTTTGGAAATACTGCTATTGCTGCTGCCCACCTCCCCCTCCCTAGAGAACAGGGCCCCCTAGATGTCCTTCATCCTTACAACCCTCCCCTGAGAATCTGTGAATTAATCTCAACAGTCATGATCATCGGGACACCACCTTTCTTACACTACTCCTGACAGATTTCATCAGTGCTTGTCATACTTTTCTATGGTGCAATTTGCTTTGTTTGTATGGATGTGTGCTCCCTCTCCCTGCACGTATAAAGCTGCGCTGATGGGTCTGAGAGTGTGGACGGCAGTCATGATCTGTTTTTTTTTTTTTTACTTTGATAGCTGCTACTCTTTGCAGGCCCTCAAAAGCTATTACCCTGTATGACCATCTAGTCTAGGCTAATGGTTGGGGCAGTCCAGCTTCTAATGTTTCCATCCCTGTGAGATGCTGGTACAAGTGTAGGAATTCTTTCCTACCTGCCCAGGGCTATGCGGATCCTCTCCCAGACCCTTCTTGCTGCAGCATGGGGTGCCCTGTGCCCTCCAGCTCGGTATTGCATATCCTCCTCAGCTAGTACCGTTTAGCCAGGAGCATGTTCTCTACCTGAGAAAAGTTGGGCTTTCGGCTAGCAGACATGTTTGTGCATGTTCTAATGTTGACTATTATTTTTATGGATGTATATGTGTAGCAGAAAAGTTGATGGGCACATCCTTTTTTTTTTTTTTTTTTTTTTGGCCACCTCCTTTGCCCATGTGCACATGCAAAGTCCAAAACAACATGGACATGCACATACAGTCAACCGTTGGTTCCCTTGGCATTTTCCGTATCTGTGCTGTTGTGCCAGCGGGGATCGCTGTTGATCTGCAATTGCACGTCTTTGCCACCGCTGCTACCTACTTGGGGTTTGCATGTCTAGACCTTGCTCTTTCCATATAAGTAAAAATGCATTGTGTGCCTTAGAGTCAGTCCTGACTCCTGGCGACCCAGAAGCTCCTGGGATTTCTTGGCAGTGTCACTGGAAGTAGATTACCAGGCCTTTCTTCTGAGGCAATGGAGGGTTAAGTGACTTGCCCAAGGCCACAAGGAGTGCTAGTGGGAATTGAGCCCTGGTTGCTTGGTTACCAAGCTGGTGTTTTAACCACTAGGCTACTCTTCCACTCCTCCATATAAGTATCATCCCTTATATGTGGAGGTTACAAGATGGCCACTTCCACATATAAGGGATACCTTTTGTTTTCATGTGGAGGTTTATTCCCTACTGGACATCCAGCCCCTGTACGGCCCCTCGGAATCTGGTCTACCAGGCTTATATGTGCAGACTGGGCCCCGATTCTGAAGGGTCGCACATCCAACAGATCCCCAGCTAACTCAGCCAGGCTCCTTAATGGAGCAAAAGTGCCATGGCATCTCGTTGCCATGGCACTGTGGCTCTATTATGGAGCTGCAAAAGCTGGCCGTGCCAGGATTGTCCTTTTTCCTGCAGACAGACTCCTGATCCAGCCTCCCATAGCCAGGGTCTGGCTGCAGGGAACCTCCTGCATGCCTCCCAGTCTTGCCCCCCTGGCTGCTTCTGCTACCCCATGTCCTCTAAGGTGGAATAAGTCCCCCCCGTCTAACAGGCCTACCCTGGATGTACAGGACTGATCTCAGAATTAGCCCTGTACATCCAGGGTGACGGCCTGCCCTTGCACTTCTCTCGCTCTGCTTCCTCCCGCCCCGTCTAAGGCTTCTCGTACAACTCCACTGTTTGTACAGTCCTTGCACAGGGTTGGCAAGGGGGATGAATAGTGGGGATGTATGTCCAGGTACGGCATGCATCCCCACTATTCGTGGCTCGGAATAGACCCCACATAGTCTTTCCAAATTACTGCTTCCCCTGTACATCCCAGGAAATAAACGTGCATTTGCTAGTGTCCTATGTATTTTACAAAAGGCTCCATGTTGGACAGAGCTTTTTGTAAAATACCAGTGGAACTGTGAACGTCCTAACCAACTCCTCCCTTGAAAATCTATGCAAAATGAGCCTTCACATGTTTTGAATGCCTCCCCTTATTTATCAAATAGACCGCCTTACAACAGTTGTTACATTAAGAAAAAAGCTTATTTCCTCAGATATCAATTTCTGGAGTCACAGAAGACTCAGATGAAATGACCCTACAGTTCTTTTCTTATCAGCATTAAAAAAAAACAAACCCTGCCAACTTCAGCCATTCTCTGCCTGTGACTCATTATTTTCTATGGATCTCCTGCTCATAAAAGCAGATGCTGTGAAAGGAAGTGTCCTAGAGCGTCTTTGCTCACCCTAGATATTAGTGTGATAGCTGTGAGGCTTTATTGCAAGGGCAGAGATCCACTTTTGCTATCCTAGATTCAGAGACGGTGACAAATTTTGTTCTTTAAGGATTGTTGCTCTGCACTCTCCTTTAAATATCGAACTGGACAGCACTTAACCTCAGAATGATTTATGTTTCATCGCTGCTTACATGACCAGGCCAGTGAATAAGCTTTAGGAAGACACATTTACACATGAGGATTTTGCCATGTTTAGGAGGGACCTGGGGTCAGTATTAAGTAGCAATGAGCACTAAGGACAGTAATGAATGGATGTTTTTCCTCAATATTAAAATGCCCTGAATAGTGAGCATTTCATATATGCGGAAAGTAATACTGGGATGGGTAGTCCATCTAGGCAAATTCTATCACAATAACATAGAGCAGATCGTGCATATAAAATAGGACATGGTGTTGATCATCATGTAACAAATACATTACATTACAGGATGTGAATACATCTGTGACAGTTAAAGATTATAACTTTTTTTTTAATAATATGAAATGTTTCAGACAGACATTCTCAGTTTGCGATCCAGATGTTCCAGACCCAGGGAATGTGACTATATTATTGTGAATCGGTTCACATTCACTAGCCCAGGAAAATACACTCGGTTTGGGTTAATAGAGATTTCTCAATCCCCTGCACAGAACTCTTCCCCAGTGGGAGGCATTACCTCTTACTAGCGCATAGTCCAAGAGAAGCGAGGGCAATGAACAACCCTGTGTATGCAGGGGTGGCCCAAGGGGGGTGCGGGGCTCATTACAGGGCTTCATTTGCACAATAAGTCACATTTGCATAAATATTAGCATAATGTTAACATACCTCTTAATGAGTGTCTGGATAAAGAAAGACTACCAGATTTCTACATTACTATACTCCAGTGCCAACCGCCAGGCACATTAGGAAGTACTATAACACTGACCATTTAGAACCCATAGCAAACCAGCCGTATCATAACAGCACTACCAGGACTCATAAAGCACCAAACCCTACCAATTAAAAAGGCAATACTGCAAATATTAAATCAATACATCTCAGAGAATACCAATACATCTACTGGGGAAAGAGAGCAAGTGGCAATGTCAAACAGAAACTACAAGAATAGAATACCTCAGCTCGGTTACACATGCAGAATATAGACTGTCACCAAACAAAGAACAAGGAATCACAATTTAGAAATCGGAAGACCAATAATTAAATTGGGAACCCCTAAAGCCAAACTTGGAATGTACAACTGCACTATAAATGTCCTTTTGTACTAAACAAAAATGCAAAGACGTTAGTAATACATATTTCCCAGAGCTGACATATTCCAGTTAATAAATTCAAAATAAAATATTTTTCTACATTTTGTTGTTTGGGCATTTTATTTTTCAATTGTAATTGCTCCAGTCACTTTCTTCTGGTCTCTTCTGTCTTCTGCTATTCTCCATTGTCTGCTGTCCATTTGTCCTTTCTTCTCTCTTCTAGATTTTTTCCATTCTATCTTCTACATCTGCTTTAACATACTGATCTTTCCCCTTTTGCTCTTTCCCCAATTTATTTTTTATTCCTTTATCATCCACTCAAATGTCACCCTTCCATCCTCAATCCCCACTTACTCTGCCAGTACCCAGCAACTTGAAGATTTTTCTTCCCTCCCACACAAAATATCTTTTCCCCCCTCCATCCTCATTCCCCCAGTCAGGGGCGGCCCAAGGGTGGTGCGGAGATTAATTGCGGGGCCTCATTTGCATAGGGAGCCTCATTTGCATAAATATTTGCATAATGTACAAAAGCCAGAAAACAAACCAATAAGAGAGCTTTCTCACACTCTGCTCCAATACTCTGGAACAATTTACCTGACAACATTCGCCTACTGTCTGACATAAAAGAATTTAAAAAAAAATTAAAAACTCACTTATTTACATTACACTATAATACACTCCCAAAACAGAATTCTCAAAGGGATACAGGCTAACATTTATTTTTAATATTATATACCCTATTTTCAAAAATAAACGACACTAATACACTAATTTAACCATACTACACACTCATTTACATGATGATTAATAATTTAACTAGCAATGTATATATGTTCTAATATGTTATACTTGTAATGTTACAATTTTCCTTGTAATTTATAATTATCTGTTCTATGTAAAATGTCATGGTATATCTCATACCAATTAACCTACTGTTACATGTAAACCGCACTTGAAACAAGTGAAAGAGCGGTATATAAATAACTGTTAAATAAATAAATAAATAAATAATGTTAACATGCATTTTTAGTAAACATGCCTCTTAAAGAGTGTCTGGATAAAGAAAGACTAACAGATTTCTATCTTATTATAGTCCAGTGCCAACCGCCAGGCCCATTAGGAAGTGCTATAAACACTGACCATTTAGACATCATAGCAAATCCACCGTATTATAACAGCACTGCCAGGACTCACAAAGCACCAAACCCTACCTATCAAAAGGCAACACTGCAAATATTAAACCAATACTTCTCAGAGAATACCAATACATCTCACTGGGGGAAAGAGAACAAGTGGGACTGTCAAATAGAAACTACATGAACAGAATACCTCAGCTTGGTTAAAATGCAGAACATAGACCATCACCAAAGAACAAGGGATCACAATTTAGAAATAGGAAGACAATAATTAAACTGGGAACCCCAAAAGCCAAACTTGGGATGTACAGCAACACTGGAGAAATAAAACTATAAATTAATTTCCTCTTGTACTAACCAAAACACAAAAGACGTTAACTATGCACATTTCCCAGAGCTGATATATTCCAGTTAATAAATTCAAAATAAAGTATTTTTCTACCTTTTGTTGTTTGTGCATTTTCTTTTTCAGTTGCAATTGCTCCAGTTACTTTCTTCTGGTTTCTTCGTGTCTTCTGCGAGCTATCCATTTGTCCTTTCTTCTCTTTTAGATTTTTTTTCAATTTTCTTTCTCTATATCTGCTTTAACATACTGATCTTTCCCCTTTTGCTCTTTTCCCCATTTCTTTCCTTATTCCTTTATCATCCACTCAAATTTCACCCTTCCATTCTCAATATCCACTTACTCTTCCAATACCCGGCCCATCGCAGACTTTTCTTCCCTCCCACACAATATCTTTTCCCCTCTCCATTCTCATTCCCCATCCCTTTCTAGTCCTCCCCCCAAATCAGCTCCCTTATAGTTCTAGACCCACCCAGCATCCACCCCCTTCTAGACCCAGTCTCCCAAGCCTCCGCATCAGCCCATTTCCAGTCTTGGCCCCCCATATGCTCTTTTCCAGTTCCATTCCAGTCTGCCATCAGCCCATTTCCACTCCAAGCTCCCCCCATCAGCCCATTTCCAGTCCTAATCCAGCTCTTCATCAGCCCATTTCCAATTTTAGCCCTCCCATCAGAGCCTATTTCCAGTCCTAGCCCCCCCATCACAGCCCATTTGCAGTCCTATCCCCCCCACAATCACAGCCCATTTGCAGTCCATTCCCCCCCAGCATCACAGCCCAAATGCAGTCCTATCCCCCCTCCCCACCATCACAGCCCATTTGCAGTCCGTTTCCCCCCTTCCTCCATCACAGCCCATTTCCAGTCAAGAAGTTCCCTCCCTCCCTCCCTCCCTCCCTCCAAAGAGCCCTGTGCCGTCTAAGGGGCTGCAGAGGGAGCCGGAGAAGCCCACGCGAGGCCCCGGCTCCCTCTGCATAGCCACCAGCGTGAGGAGTCTTTTCCCTCATGCTGGCGGCTGTATCTGTGAAGCCGCGAATGCTGGGAAAGATTAAAGGTCACAGATACAGCCGCCAGCGTGAAGGAAAAGACTCCTCACGCTGGCGGCTGTGCAGAGGGAGCCGGGACCTCGCGCGGGCTTCCTCGGCTCCCTCTGCAGCCATCCACTGAGCGAGAATGGAGTTTGCACGCGGCCCCCTGAAGTGCGGGGCCCTGTGCGAACAACGTTCTCGCTCAATGGACGGGCCAGCCCTGCCCTGCCCTGCCCCCAGCCCCATCCCCTTCTAGTCCTCCCCCAAAATCAGCTCCCTTCTAGTTCCAGCCCCACTCAGCATCTGCTCCCTTCTAATTGCATTCTCCCCCCCTCCTGCATCAGCCCATTTCCAGTCCTATTCCACCCCCCCATCAGCCCATGTCCAGTCCTAGCTACCCCCATCAGCCCATTTCCAGTCCAAGCTGCCCCATCAGCTCATTTGCAATCCTAGGCCCCCCATCAGCCATTTGCAATACTAGCCCCCCCCATAAACCAATTCCAATCCTATTCCAGTGCGCTGAAGGGGGGGCTTGGACTGGAAATTGGGCCAAGTGTGGGGAGCTTCAGCCCATTTCCAGTCCAAGCTCCCCCACACTCAGTTCATTTCCAGTCCTAGCCCCCCCAATCAACTCATTTCCAGTTCAAGCTACCCCATCAGCCATTTCTAAAAGTAGCCCCCCCCCCATTGGACATTTCCAATCCTATTCCAGAACCACATCAGTCCATTTCCAATCCTTTCCCCCCCAAAAGCCCATTTGTTGTCCTAGTCCTCCCCATCAGCTCATTTGCAGTCCTAGCCACCCCCCCACTCAGCCCATTTCCAATTGTAGCCCCCCCAGCCCGTTTCCAATTTTAGACTCCTCCACTCAGCCCCTTTCAAGCCCAAGCCCCCCCTCCCCGAAGAGCCCCGCGGCAGGCTCTAGCTCGCCTCCTTTAGCGGCTCCCGGCAGGCTCAGCACAGCTCGTTACAGCCGCCGAATAGAAGAGCGTTGTTCCCTTCACTTCAGCAGCTGTATTGTAATGAAGATCGCAGGTGTGCTGAGAGCCAGGACACAGGAAGTGTCCTTTGACCTCTGGCCTGCAATCTTCATTACAATACAGCTGCCAAAGTGAAGGGAACAACGCTCTTCACTTTGGCGGCTGTAATGAGCTGTGCTGAGCCTGCTGGGTGCCGCTAAAGGAGGTGAGCAGTGTGCAGGATGTTGTTGGCGCGGGGCCCTGTGCCAACAACATTCTTGCTCAATGGACGGGCTGGCCCTGTGTGTATGCCCCATAGCACTATTCAAATGATAAGTAGTAGTAGTAATTTCCTTTTCAAATAATGTATTTTATGACTACTTCTGGAACTGGTGCTGAGGGGGGATCCCTTACACTCTCCACTAGTTGTCTCTCTTTTTCCCTCTCATAGCCCTGGATATTTTGTCTGTTTTTAAACTTTGGTGACTTCAGCAAAGTAATTTTTGAAGCTAGTGCTTTTCTCTCTAACATTCTCTCTTTGAATGCAAGAGAGAAAACTGTGCTCTGTTCTTGCTTTCTTTCAATCTCCTGCTGAGCTGCTGATATGACAAACGGTTAGGTTTATTTAGCTGCTTGTCAAAAAGTTTGGAAAAAGAAAACTTTTCTATTTGCTCGAAGCCTCTAGTAACCTAACTATATTTTTCATTTGCGCTACAGCCATAGGCACCTCTTTAATAAACAAAATGGTCCTGAAATGAAAAATGTATTAAAACAAAATAAAACACAACAAAATTGTAACTGACACAGGAAATTAAACAAAACAATTTTTTTATTTATTTGTAAAGTTTTTATAGACCACCCCTTTCAAAGATCAGGGGCGATTTATAGAGAACTCGACATTTTACATAAAACATTGGGGGGGATTTAACGGTTGGGAATGGTTGGTAAAACTGGGGAGCATTAAATACAATTAACAACTATGTACAAAGTTAACTATATACAAAGTATGAGATTTTACATAGTACTCAATATAGCTGTTTGTTTTGTATGTATTTTGTTTGCACACCCCTACTGTGCCACAAGGATTGGATGAACTTGAACAGCTTGAGAAGCACTGCCAGTAGTGTAAATTCTAATGAGGGGCCCCCAAGCAAAGTTTTGCTAAGGTCCTTTCATTGTCTGAGGGGGGGGGGGGGGTGAAATAGCCCTTTCACCCCTCTGGCAAACTTATTTTAAAATGCTTGCCACGCAGCTTCCCACTCCTCCTTTCTGTACATTGAAGACGTGCAGTGGGACGTGATGGCTGCTGAGCCTAAAAACCTTAATGACGCAGGACAACAAACATTTTAAAGCAAGCTTGCTGCTGTGCCCTGTGTGTTCCCTTTCTGCCTTTGCCTCTGCCGCCCCCCCCCCCCCCCCCCCCCCCCTTCTCTGCATTGTGGAGACTGCTTGGGCAGAATTTATGCCACTGAGCACTGCTCTAGACTGGGGATTCTCAACCTGGTCCTGAAATACCTCCTAGCGACCTAGCCAATCAGGTTTTCAGGATATCCACAATGAATATGCATGAAACAGATTTGCATGTGCTGCCGCCATTTCATGCAGGTCTTTCTCATGCATATTCATTGGTGGATATCATGAAAATTTGACTGGCCAGGGGGTAGACCAGGACCGGGATGAGAACCACTGGCCTAGACTAGAACATGCTCACAACATTTCTACAGCACTAGCAATACGGCTTAGATTAGAAGATCATTCGTGCATATACATGGCAAAGGTGTGTTATGCACATCCTGAAATCCATTTCAACTGGCAGTTTTGCGGGCCAAGTGCGGGGGGGGGGGGGGACAACTCTCTACAATCTACATAATACCGCTAACATCTTTCTTTTTGGGGTAATCTAGTAGAGGGTGAGAACGCCTGTTTATCTGCTATCAGTTCTACAGAAACAAACATACGAGTAATTTCTTTCTCATCCCCAAAACAGCATCTGCCTCAGAACTGCTAGATTAGCAGTTTTCCTTAGTGTGTAACTCTCTCAAACACATCAATATAATTTTTTTTTCCACAATTAACTTTTGAATTGCAGCCATAACTATTACTGTTCGCAAAATGTTTCATAACATTACCACTCTTTATTCTAGTTCCATCCAAATCAGCCATTACTAAATCACTGTGCTAAACTGAGTTTAAATCCATGTAGAAACACCTGTGGTTTGTTCATTTAAAGTGCAGTGCTTAAATGGGAGCATATATTGCTTTTGGCTTGTGGAATGGATGTAAAGACTGTTTCTACCAAATCCATTGGGGATAAGAAGGCTGATTGAATGTAGCGAGCTTTGCTTTTAGATGTGGTCTAACCTTCTTTTCCTTTTAAAAAGCAAGTAAACTTAGGTTTTAATTAGATTGTAAATCTCTTACCAGCATTTAATTAAATGTTGAATCATAGAGTATAGTGAAAAGTTCTGTCTGCAAGTACTGGGGCTATTTCTAGTGCCACTAGTTCTGCTTAGTATTTCTATAGTGTTACTAGACCTTAGCCTTATTATCCAAATATATGGGATAGGGACTGTCTCGTGTAACTCACAATCTAGTCCGTGCATAAAGAAAAGTCAAATAAAGCAAGGAGGAATGGCGCTATATGTAAAAAATAATATTAAAGCCAGAGAATTAGAGGGTTTACAAGGGAAGGAGCTGCTATGGGTTAAACTAGAAAGAGAGAATGGGCATCCATTAATCACACACACACTCTGATCTTGCATGTCTCTTGCATTGGTGGTTGCTGGAGGAGATATGAGAGTGTTTCGGTCATCAGATTGCTGTCTGTAGTCACATAAGTATATCTCAGTCTATCTTTCATATCCTTGCTCTGTTTTCAGTCCTCTTCATCACCATTCAAAGTCTCTTTGTCTTTCCTCCCTTTTTGGCTCCCTTCAGACTTCCAGTGTTTGCCACCTTGCCCTCATATTTGGCCGTCTACATTTGGCAAGCAAGTAACCATTTTTTACATCTTTCCTTGACTGCCTCTGTCTCACAGTGAGTGTGTCACAACTTCTATAGAGAGTTGCATATGGTTGGAGATCACAAGGCGCATCAGTAGAATTTGAACCCCAGCTTCCTTGGGCCTCAGCTTGCTGCTCTTACCACTAGGCTATTCCTCCGTACTGAACAGTTGTGCTAAAATCATGTCCAGGACTGCTGGCACTACCAGTCATGCAGCACAAGGTCACACAGGATGTTGGTGCAGGTGGTAGAACAGAGGAGTCAACATAACAGACCTCCATGGCTGGGCTGTGCAAACCATGCTGCAGAAGGCACACATGTCACTGAGAGAGGCTAGGACAAGGCAGCTTTATCAAAAGATATAGAAGCTCAGGACCCAGTGCCTAGACCTCGCAGATGAACAGTGCCTCACCAGGTTCCGCTTCGATAAAGCTGTCATCCACCATCTCTTCTCTCCTCCCCTCCACTATCCAAAGGGGACAGCCAAAGCTGGTCTACCTCAAGGTTACCACAACCTTGTCTGTACATAATAGGGTATACAGTCGTCCCTCGCCACTTCGCGCTTCGACTTTCGCGGTTTCACTCTATCGCATTTTTTTTCAAATATATTCATTAAAAAGTTGATCGAGACAGTGAAAATGATACAGCGCATGCTCGGTTGTCTGAGTCAATTATACACCCCTGTATTACAATTAAAATTAAAATTACTGTACGTATGAACTGTAGGCCTACGTATTCGAGCACCCCCGCAAATCCTTCAATGCCAGGTGCAGCCGCTCAACCACTCCTTGTGTGTGTTTGAAATCGGGTGTGGTGAAACCAAGCTAAATCAGAGCGTGTTTCTCTAATAAGCGCTTCTACATCGCTATGCATTGGTAGCATCTTTGCTCTTGTAAGTGTTTGCGATTTCTGAGAACCTTTATCTAAGCCCCATGATGGCTTCTAAACGTGCTGCTTCTTCTAAGCCTTCTGATAATGAAACTAAGCGCCGGAGGAAGATGCTTACCATCCAGGAGAAGGTAAAACTCTTGGAGATGATCAAAGATGGCAAGATGGAGGAGGAAGAGCAGCCAGAGGTTCCTGGGGTCAGGAGGAGGAAGTTGGCCTTACACTTGTGCGTCTCTCGCAAGCCGTGAGAACTATTAAGGAAGTGCAGGACATGATTGGCGAATGGGACCCACAAATGATGCATGCATTGCGCTTCTGGAATGCATTTGATGGAGTAATGGAACCCTACAAAAGCCTCCTCACGCATATGAAAAGACAGCACCAGCAACTGTCTATCATGAAGTTCTTCAGCCATGCACCCAGACACCCACTGCCTATGCCTAGTACTCCTTCAGCGGAAGAAGACGAAGACGCACCTGCTGAAGATACTGCACTGCCTGAAGACTCTCTTACTGAAGTCGTGCCTTAAGAGGAGCAGTAACCTTGCTCTTCTTTGCTGTGCAGTACATCTCTTCATCTTCATCGCTTCATCATCAAACAAGTTGCACTATTTTCATAGGTTAGTGGTTGTGTGTAAGAACTGTGTGTTTGTGTAATTAAATGTACAATAATAATATATTTGTAACGTCTAATGTCTTATTTTCTCTTATTTTGTCTAATATATTGGGTAATACGAGTGTAATGGTGACTAAAGGGGTGTTTATTTCATGTCTAGAGGGCTCTAATAATGTTAAAAACCATATTTAGAAGGTCGTAAACAGGTTTTCTATGTTCTAACTATGAAAATATTTGATTTATAAATAAAGAATCCCACTTCACGGAAATTCACTTATCGCGGTAGAGTCTGGAACTGATTAACCGCGATAAACGAGGGACGACTGTATTCCTTATTTTATTACTAATTAAACCACAAGAGTTCTAAGGAACAAACAATAAATCATTAATGTGCCCACTGTTATGGGTATCTATTTTAATTAGCTGTTCAAACCCCATTGCTAACATAAAGGTCCAGAAATTCCACACTGATCACCTTTGTCTATTTCATCAAAGCGTGCATTAAAATCTCCAGTTAATACAAAAGAAGACAGGTCATGGCATAGTGCTAACAACCAGTCAATAAACAATGGACTATCCTCTTGTACTCTAATATAAATAGGATATGCTATACTGGGTCAGACCAAGGTCCATCAAGCCCAGTATCCTGTTTCCAACAGTGGCCAATCTAGGTCATACGTACCTAGCAGTTTCCCCAAAAGACACAGGTTCCACAATGCTTGTATTGGGTCAAGAATTGATATCCTGGGTCCCTTCTTAATAATGGTTTATGGACCTTTCCTCCAGGAACTTGTCCAAACCTTTTTTAAACCCAGCTACACTAACAGCCTTTACTACATCCTCCGGTAACAAATTCCAGAGTTTGATTACACGTTGAGTGAAAAAATATTTTCTTTTATTAGTCTTAAATAGTTTACCCTGTAGCTTCATTGCATGTCCCCTAGTCTTTCTGTATTCTTATAATGTAAACAATCGATCTACGTTTACCCGTTCCACGCCGTTCATTAATTTATAGACTTCTATCATATCTCCCCTCAGCCGTCTCTTTTCCAGGTTAAAGAGCCCTAACCTTTTTAGCCTTTCTTCATAGGGGTATCCTTCCATCCCCTTTACCATTTTGGTGGCTCTTCTCTGAACCTTTTCTAATAACGCTATATCCTTTTTAAGATGCGGTGACCAGAATTGCACACAATATTCAAGGTGCGGTCTCACCATGGAACGATATAGAGGCATTATAATATCAAGCCCAGAAAACATGCATACATGCTACAAGCATGCATAATGGGAGAAAGGCAGACTTGGCTTTAGCACCGATTCACAAATTGCCCATATCACTCCATAAAGGGTATTTCTGATGAAGTTCACATCACCTTCAAAAACGAGCAAACCCCAAGATGTAATATAGTAAAGCAGTAATAATTGATTGTAAGGTCGTCTCCTATTAACCATTACCATGTGGTCAGAGGTAACACAGTCTCTTTTCCATCTTGTGTCAAGTAATAAACCAGGTGGCCAGACTTTATTGGCCTTTCGCACACCATGAGAATATCACTGTCCTTTCACAGTTGCTGAAGTCAGCTCAATAATATCAGAGGCATCCTTGCCCTCAGCACATGCACAGATTTATTAGAAACACAGAAACATGACAGGCCATGTGGTGTCTTGTTGTCATCTTCTCTGCCCTTCCATATCAACCACTACAACAGTCCCCTCTTTATCTTTAGAGATCCTCTGTGTTTGTCCTATGCCTTTTTGAATTCAGAAACTGCCCTCATCTCTACCACCTCCACTGGGAGACTATTTCACGGATCTACCACTCTTTCTGTAAAAAAATATTTCTGCGTATTACTCTTGAATCTATCCCCTTTCACCCTCATCCTATATCCCCTTGTAGCAGAGCTTGCTTTCAATCGAAACAGGCTCTCCTCCTGTGCATTTATGCCATGGAGGTATTTAAACATCTCAATCATATCACCTCCGTCCCGCCTTTCCTCTAAGGTGTACATATTAAGATCCTTAAGTCTGTCCTCATATGCTTTATAACGAAGGCCACTAACCATTTTAGTAGCCACCCTCTCTCTTCTGATTCCAACCTGTTTAAATCTTTTTGAAGGTGAGGTCTCCAGAATTGCAAACAATACTCCAAATGAGGTTGTTCCAAAGACTTATACAGAGACACTATCACCTCCTTTCTTCTGTTGGCCATTCCCCTCTCTATGCATGCATGCATCCTTCTAGCTTTTGCTGTCGCCTTTTCTACCTGTTTACAGTAACTACTTTAAGATCATCGGACACAATTACGCCTAGGTCCCACTCTGGAGAGAAGTACTTCACCCCCTATAGTATATTGCTCCCTTAGATTGCTGCATCCCAAATGCATGACCTTGCGTTTTTTAACAATAAATCTCAACTGCCAAATTCTAGACCATTGTTCAAGCTTAGCTGGATCCCTCCTCATGTTATCTACATCAGGGATGTCAAACTCCAATCCTGGAGGGCCGCAAACAAGTCAGGTTTTCAGGGTATCCCTAATAATATGCAGGAGATATATTTGCATGCACTGCCCCCATTATATGCAAATATATCTAATGTATATTCATTAGGGACATCCTGAAAACCAGACTGGTTTATGGCCCTCCAGGACTGGTGTTTGACACCCCTGATTTACACCTTCCTGGGTGTCTACACTATATTGAAGATTTTGGTATCATCCGCAAAGAGGCAAACCTTACCCAACAGCCCTTTTGCAATATCAATAGCAAAGATGTTAAAAAGAATCGGACCAAGGACAGATACCTGGGGCACACCACTGGTAACTTCCTTCTCCTCAGAGTGAGCTCCATTTACCTGTACCCTTTGTCGCCTCCCACTCAACCAATTTCTAACCCAAGTAGTAACTTTAGGGTCCATCCCTAGGGTGCTCAGTTTGTTTATAAGTTACCTGTGCGGAACAGTGTCAAAGGCTTTACTGAAATCTAAATACACCACATCTAGGGCTCTCCCTCGGTCCAACTCCCTGGTCACCCAGTCAAAGAAATCAATCAAATTTGTCTAACAAGACCTGCCTCTGCTGAATCCATGCTGCCTCGGATCCGGTAATCCGTTGGACTCTAGAAACCTCACTATCTTCTCTTTCAGCCGCGCTTCCAATAACTTACTCGCTAATGAGGTTAAACCAACCGGCCTGTAGTTTTCAACTACATCCTTACTTTTGCTTTTGTGTAAAGGGACCACATGTGCCTCTCTCTAGTCCTCTGGCACCACTCCCGACTCCAACGAGGCATTGAAAATGTCAGTCAGTGGAGCAGCTATTACATCCCCAAGTTCCCTCAGTATTCTCGGGTATATCCCATCTGGTCCCATCGCTTTGTCTACTTTAAGTTTAGTTTGCTTCTCATGAACACAGTCTTCTGAAAATTGTACAAGTTGCCCCTCGCTTCTGTTTCTGTTTGTGGGTGTTTTCTGAGGTCCTGATCCTGGTTCTTCATCTGTGAACACAGAACAGATAATTGTTAAGCAATTCTACTTTATCCTCATCAGCTTCTACATATTCCTCCCCTTCACCCTTGAGTCTGACAATACCACTTTTGCTCTTCCTCTTCTCACTAACATATTTGAAAAATGTCTTATCCCCCCATTTTATTGTATTGGCTATTTCCTCCTCTTTTTGAATCTTTGCCTTCCTGACTACTATGCTAGCTTCTCTAAGTTTTTCCAAATATAGATGCCTGTCTTCCTCTCTCTGTGATGTCTTGTATTTCATGAAGGCCTCCCTCGTTTTCTTCACCTTTTTCAGCTACTTCTTTTCAAAAACCATAGCAGTCTCCTTTTTCCTTTTTATTTATCATTTTAACATAAAGGTCGGTTGCCTTTAAAATACCCCCTTTCCGTTTTGCCCACTGTTTTTCTACATTCCCCAGCTGTGCTGCTTTGGTTTTGGGTCTGCTGTAATCTGCACCCTATGTGCCACACTTCCTCACTGCTGTGGAGACCTCTGACCCTCAATCTCCCACAGGGACAACAGCTCTGGATGCACTGATCTGATGTGACTGGATTCTCTAGTGTCTGCACACAGATGTACTTCACTCTGCCAATGACTGTGCTACTGTATGGCCTAATTACTGTTGACATTCACCTGCTTCTTTATTCTTTCACAGGACAGAAAGAAATGACTTGTCACATTAAAAGTCTTACAGAGGTACGTGGATATCGCCACAGCAGCAGAAACATAGCTTTGTCTTACAAACATCTGTTTGGTTGATTACCCAGAAAGGTGGAGGGAAAAGGGAGCTTACCTGTCAGTCTCAGTTTCAGTGCTGCATACCAGGATTGATGTGTATTGGCAGAGTTGTGAGTGTGTGTGCGTGTGTGTGTGCGTGTGTGCGTGCGTGTGTGCGTGCGTGTGTGCGTGCGTGTGTGCGTGCGTGTGTGCGTGTGTGTGTGTGCGTGTGTGTGTGTGTGTGTGTGTGTAATCAGTATGGCATAGCAGAAAATGCTGCAGGGCAAGGCTGAGATGCTTTAGGAGACTGGGGGGAGAGGGAAGGCAGGAAGGAAGGAGGTTGTGTTTCAGTACCAGAATAGCAGGGGCTGCTGGTGCATTGGCAGAAGGTGTGTGGGGTTCTCAATACTGGAAGAGAAGGGAGTATTGCAGGACAGGATAAGGTGCACAGTTAGAGCTGAACTGAGCTGCACAGGTTCAAACCTCAGCAAAGAGAACTCCACTGCTCGCCATTCCAAGATAGATAACATGATACTACAGTACTTGCAATTGGATAAAAAAACCATAAAAAATACCAATGGTCCACTGAGCCCATCCCAGTAGTTGCAAATCTCTGTCACTTGCAGTAAGTA
This sequence comes from Ichthyophis bannanicus, assembly GCA_033557465.1. Lineage (NCBI taxonomy): Eukaryota > Metazoa > Chordata > Amphibia > Gymnophiona > Ichthyophiidae > Ichthyophis > Ichthyophis bannanicus. Next base: position 145,029,692 of record CM066041.1, read on the forward strand.
CTTGTCAGATGCTAATGGAGAAAATCATTTCCCATTGTTCATTCTGAGCTCCCAGACATAAGAGGTGGCATATCCCATCCAACTTGAAGAACAGTCGTTAATGGCCCTGTCATTCGGAAACTTTTTCCTGGTAACACATTTCAGGGCTTAAGTATGCATGATTGAAATAATGCTTTTGTAAATTTGTTTTAAATCTACTACTGATTAATTGCATGAATTGCCTCCTAGGTCTAGTACTATGTGAAATGATGAAAAAATGTTTGCCAGGTGCTTTGGTTAATATAGAAACATAGTAAATGACAGCAGATAAAGACCAGTATGGTCCATCTAGTCTGCCCAGTAAGATGGCAACCATCCAAATAGTGTAGAAGAAGCATGTAGAACAAGGCATCGTGGCATGAGGCAGGAAGAATGTAGACTACGGTAACATCCAGGGATGTGCATGGCCAACAAAAAATTCAGTTCATGCTCATTTAAGCATATTTCCTAATTTTGGGACATTTTTTCATGTTCATTTCACCTGTTCATTCTTTGTGCATGTATTGTATGCACACCAAGACTTTTTTTTAAGCACAAAAACAGTTGTGCATGTATTATTTCATAGGTATACGCAAGTACAAATGATATCTCCAGGAACAAGCAGGAATGAGTCTTCACACGTGGGAGACGTCGCCGACGGAGCCTGCACGGGAAAATGCTCCCCAGCATCCAATCAGAAAGCCTTTGGGAGCATCCCCCGCGCCTGTGCGGTGGCTTCCCGCCCTTCCTACTGCCTCTCCCCAGTTTTTCGTTTTCCGCGGAGCAGGCAGGACGTCCCTCCTGCCACCGCAGAAATTTTTCCTTTTTTCTGTAGTCGCAGCTTTCCCGCCGACGGTGGCACCTCCGTGCCCCACCCTTTTTTCTTTCTTTCTTTTAATTGTTTTCATTTAATTTTCGTCGCCCCCTTCGGGCGCTGAGGACCGGGGCATGGAGCCTTCTTCCACCCAGCCTCACGGTGGGGACTTAATTTTCCACGTGGACTCCAATGCCCGGTGCCTCTCCTGTTTGGGGCCTGACCCTTTTTCCCCGGATTCCCCGGGCTACAGTGTCGGGAGAAGACCCTCCCTATTTCGGGTATCCCTCGACGATGTCTTCGCGCCAAAGGCACGGTCGTCGGGTTGTCCTTCTCTCCAGGATCAGGTAACCACACAACAGTCTGTTAAGACTAGCCGAGTCTTGAGGGGCGAGTCTCATGCGCGGCATGGCAATGGCTCCGGCCAACCCCTCAAGTCCTCCTTGGCTGATATACCCCGGCGGGAGTCCTCAGGCTCCAAAGCATTTACGGGGTTTCGGGATGTTCCTGAGGTTCGCTCCTCACAGAACATTCCCGAGCCATGCCCGAGGGAGGTACCCGCTTCGAGCGGTGCCGATTCCCCGGCATCGGCGTCGGCGTCGAGTGTTTCACTCTTCGCCAAGGATCGTCAGCCGGTGTCTTCGGCGCCTTCGGGGCCGATCGACTCGACCGGGTCTGACCTCCCTACATCCAAGCCATGCTCGGGCGTGGTAGCCGCTCCGGGCGGTACTGAGCCCCGGGCATCGCGTCGGTGTCGAGCGCTCCGCTCTTCACCGAGGATCGTCGGCTGCTGTCCTCGGCGCCTCCGGGGCCAATCGACTCAGTCCAGCCTGGCGTTCCTTCAGCCCTGCCATGCGCGTGGGCAGTACCCGCTTCGGGCGGTACCGGCCCCTCGGCGTCGGTGTCGAGCGTTCCGCTCCTCACCGGGGATTGGCGGCTGCGGTACTCGGCGCCTCCGGGGCCGACCGACTCGCGCCGGTATGGCATTCCTATGGGGGTGGTATCCGCTTTGGGCGGTGCCGACCCGTCGGCGTCGATGTCGAGTGACCCGCTCCCCTCCGGGGATCGCCAGCCGCTGCCCTCGGCACCTCGGGGGCCGATCGACTCGACACTGTCTGACGGCCCTACGTTTAGGTCATGCGCGGGGGTAGTACCCGCTTCGAGGGCGCGGGCGTCGGTGGTTCCGCCCCGCGCCGGCGATGGTCATCTGGCCTCCCTCCCCTCGGGGGCCGATCGACTCGACACTGTCTGACGGCCCTACGTTTAGGTCATGCGCGGGGGTAGTACCCGCTTCGAGGGCGCGGGCGTCGGTGGTTCCGCCCCGCGCCGGCGATGGTCATCTGGCCTCCCTCCCCTCGGGGCCGCTCACTTCGACCCGCGCCGGGTCGCCGGTATCCCAGCCCTGCGCAAGGGTGGTACCGGGTTCGAGCGGCACCACTCCGCCGGCAACGGCAGGGGCGTGGAGCACGAGGGACCGCCATCGACCTTCCCCGGGGACCTTGGGGTATGTCGGCCAGCGCACGGGTGACTCCCCAGCATCGACGCGGCCGTCGGGCCCCGCCCTTCCCTAGAGAAGGGGCCTCGGGGTCTTCGACCACTTCGACCCAATTTGGGTCTGCGCCGCCCCGCTACGGTACCCCGACGTCCGCACAGGGGCTTTGCACTCCCCTCCCCGCAGGGACTCGTCGTCGGGTGACCGGGGTCCCCTCGGGGATGGGCCGTATGCCCCAGAAGGATTTCTCTCCAGGTCGGATGGGCTCGAGAGGGAGCCCTGCACCGGGCAGTGCCCGCCGATCGACATCGGCGCTGGCGTCAGATGACCCCCTCTCCTCCGAGCACCGTCCTCGGTGGCCCTTGATGTTCACGGCACTGGTCGGCGCGGTTCCGATCCGCGCTCTGGGATCTCCACCACCGGCGCGGTCACTCCCGCCGGGGGCCTCGAGTACGGAGTCGATCTCCTCACTCGGTTCGATGCCCAGCCTGGAGTCGTTGTCCAGCCTTGAAAGCCTGGCCGCGGCACGTCTCAGGATCGGCCCCTGTCCTCTCCCGCGGATTCGCTCCAGTCACGGGGGGAAGCGCCGCCCCCGGGTTCGGGGCCGAGGCAGGTTCCTGCGGCGCCGTCGGTGCCATCGACTTCTTCGATGCCTAGCTTGGAATCAATTCCAGGAGCCGACGACGCCATGTTGACTGCCCCGATCCGGGTCGGTTGGTCCCCTCCTCTGCCCAGCGGGCATCGGCCCGAGCGGCCTCTTAGTGCCCGGGCGGCCTCTCCCGCCATAACTGCTCCGGCAGAGCCGCCTTTTCAGGATTTCCTCCTTGACATGGTGGACTTGCTGGCCATCCCTATCCCGGATCCGAGCCCAGGCCCTGCGGAACAGGCAGCCGCGATGCTTCCTCTGCATCCCGCCCTGCAGGATCTCCTGCTGGGGGCTTGGCGGTCGCCTTTGAGGGTTCCGGCGCCGCCGACTGCGATACAGGCTCTGTACCGGGTGCCTCCATCCCCGGGGTTTCGGCAGCACCAGCTTCCACATCGGTCCATTGTGGTGGAATCGGCGCTGAGGAAGGCCGGAAGCAAGGAGAGGCATGCTTCTCGCCCTCCAGGCCGCGCCTCGCAGACGCTAGATACTCTAGGACGTCAAGCCTTCCAAATGTCTATGCTGGCGGCCAGAATTATTTCATATATATTTTATATGAGTCTGTCACTTCGGGAGGTCACCGAGAGGTTATCTCGGTTATCCACCTTCGTATCTGCAACCAAGGCCTTTGAATATTCCCTGCTTCTTTATCATTGCAGGAATATCTCCGGGTTCCTTTCTCGTGCTTCGCTGGACTCCTTCTGGTCGGTCAGCAGAGCCTCTGCTGTTGCCATTAGAGCACGCCGCACGGCATGGTTGCAGGCGTCCGAGTTGTGTCGACGGGCACAGCACATCCTGGGTAATTCTCCCTGCGACGGAGATCACCTCTTCAATAGCGAAGCCTTACGTCAGGTCGCACAGTGCTTCGCTAACCTTCCCAGGGTTAGCAGCCAGCCTAGGGCCTGGCTTCCCCCCAGTGGTGGTAAACGCCCCTTCAGACCCCCCTTCCCTAGGAAGAGGAAATGTCAGCCCTCCGCCCACCCTCCAGGCGCGCCCAAGCAAGGGACCTCTCACCCCGGGTTGATGTCCCCGGGCCCGCGCCAGGACTCTCATACTAAGCATTTTTAGGCTCAGGTGGGCGGCTGCCTGCTCTTAACCTCCTTACCAGAAGTTTAGACTAGAGCTCTACTCTGGGGCTCGTCCAGTTGGAAAATGGTTCGGGGACTTATCTAGGGGTTCAGGTCTTCTCCTCCGTGGGAAAGGGAGACCACCTTACGCCGTGATTGCTCTGGCCCACGGTCACCCTACTTACTCTTCGGTACGTCCCCGAACCCCTCTCAGCCAGTATCCTCTTGCTGATTGCTTCCGTACTGGAATTCCCCTCCAGCCGCTATAGTCCCCCTATACTCACCAGGGACTATACCCTCATGTCCCCCGATTGTGCGGGGGACAATTTCTACGCGCAGGTCCTGGGGACACATTAGGGCCTCCAACCCCTGCGGCATTCTACCGGACTGATGCTATCCTCCGTCCCCCGCGCTACCGCGCTCTTAGCTCGCCGATCTGCCCTTGCCCTCCGGGAAAGATCCCTCCCCTGACGGATCTTGCGGCCACCTCTCCAGGTGGATGTTCTGGGGATCGATGGCAGATCCGCCTTACCTGAGTGCTGCTCATGGAGGCAGGCCCCCCGGCGTGCCTGCGTTAGTACCGGAGGGGGCGTCCCCATGTCCACCGGCTTAGATATACTAGATATCACCTGCTTGGCAGGCGCCTTTGGGGGATCCCCACAGTACCTGTGTTTACCGGGTTTTTTTCCCCCTATGGCCGGTACTTACCCCCCCCCCCCGGGGGTCCGGCCAGTCCGCCTGCCTATTCCCCGATCGGCCCGCAGACTGGTGGTACCCTACTGCTGTGAAGTCAACAGCTCCCTTTTTCAGTTAGGTCCTCCTCCCGGAGGTCCGGACCCTTGTCTCCCTATCTCTCGCTAGGGCAGACTGTGTACCCCTTCTGCTCCGGGGTACACCTCTACTCCTTCTCCGGGATAGGCTCTCTAGTTCGGCCTGTCTTCCACTGTTGGTCCTCTGAGTTATGGACTCTACTCCCAAGGGAGTGCTCAGCTTGCCGTGAGCCCCCTGGAAGACCTGCCATCCTTCTCCTGACCCAGCTGACGCCTGGATCCCATGGCCTTCCAGATTTGGAACTTCCTCCTCGCTGCGGTGAAGTTTCCTTGATGACCTCGCTACTGCGTCTACAGTGCCTTCATCACAGGACTACTTCCGACAACCCGGTGGGTAAGCAGTACAGGGTTCTAAACCATTAATTCATTAAAACTTAATGGCCGGTAAGCTCTGTATGGTACTAGGTCATTTACTCATTACATGCTTAATGATTCTCTTCATGCACCCCTCTGACTACTCCCGTAGCCTGGGGTTTTTTTTTGTGGTATCCTAATGGTACCTGTTCTGCACTCTAAAGACTTGCCTTCGTAGTCTTTGGATTCGCTGTTCCTCTATTCAACTCCTGCCCTCCATCCCTCAGGGGATGCCGGAGATTCAGGCTGGGCAAATGCCATCCCGTCTGGGCTGCGCTTATGGGATATCCCCCGGCATCCTAAGCTAGGGAGTCCCCACGTGTGAAGACTCATTCCTGCTTGTTCCTGGAGATAGCACAGTTACTTACCTGTAACAGGTGATCTTCGGAACAGCAGGAATTAGTCTTCACAACCCGCCCACCTCCCCTGGGAGTTGTATCTCTCTTTTCTCTATTCCTTCCTCTCCTCTCCTGCTGGCTCAGCTATGAAACTCAACTGGGGAGAGGCAGTAGGAAGGGCGGGAAGCCACCGCGCAGGCGCGGGGGATGCTCCCAAAGGCTTTCTGATTGGATGCTGGGGAGCATTTTCCCGTGCGGGCTCCGTCGGCGACGTCTCCCACGTGTGAAGACTAATTCCTGCTGTTCCGGAGATCACCTGTTACAGGTAAGTAACTGTGCTTTATTGGCACTTCAAATTTGTAGGTGTTCAAACAAACCAAATGCTCACAAATGCATATACCTAGTAACATAAGGAAGTCCTTCTCCCCAGAAAAGGTGGGCGCATGAAACAGACTCGCTGCGGTAGTGGTAGAGGTAAAGAGCATAGTGCTATACAGGAAAGTGTAGTTGCTTACCTGTAACAGGGCTTCTCTGTAGACAGCAGGGATATGCAGCCATAGGTGACATCTCTGATAGAGCCATTGTGCCGGGCTCTCCTCTAGCTCAGAGAAGTCTTCTGGACCAGTGCTTAAAGTTTGCTAATTCTTCTTACCAAGGTAATCGTGACAAGGAATGCAATTTTCCAAGTGAGGTGATTCAGTAAGGCTGAACTCAAATGTTGAAAGGGCGGTGTCATGAATTCTGATAGAACGATATTAAGGTCCCATGCCAGGAGAGGCGGCTTGACTAGAGGTTTGGTGTTCAAGAGTTCTTTCATGAATCTTATTACCAGAAGATGTATCAAGATAGGCTTCCCTTCCATAAGGGCATGGGAAGTGGCTATGGCACAGAGGTGATATTGAACTGACGTGGTGTGTAGACCTGACTGTGATAGCTGTAGTAGGTAGGCTTGGACCTGGATAAGGGGGCAGAAGACTAGATCCTGCTGCTCTTCTTAGCTCAGTGTGAAAAATGGGACCACTTAAGTCGGCAGGAAAGTTAAGTTACAAGTTTTCTAGAAGCTAAAATAATGGTACAAACTTTGTTTGATACTAACACGCCTTGTATACTTTCCAGGCCACCAAGAAGAAGCTGCTGAGGTCGGGGTGCAGTAAGAGCCCCTGATTCTGAGTGAGGAGGAATGAATGTGTGCCCAGTGACTCTGGCTCCTCTTCTGTCAAAGCAGGAAGGTGTGGAAACCAGGCTTCTTTGGGGCTATTTAAAATGACAGTGGCTTTGTCCTCCTGTATTTTGATCAAGATCCGGCTGGAGGGAATGTGCATAGAAGCCAGCATCTCCAAGATATGGCAAAGGCATTAGGGGCCCATCGATGTTGACTGGGTTAAATGGAACAGACTAAAGGACATTTCGCATTTTTGATAGCAGCAAAGAGATCTACTTCTGGAGTGCCCACTTTTTAAAGATCTTGTGAATGACTTCCCGGTCCAGAAACAATTCATGGTGGTCCAACCATCGGCTTAGGGTATCTGCCAGCTGGTTTTGATTCCCTGGAAAGTAAGCTGCTCTGAAAACGATGCCTATGGACTGAGCAAAGAGACAGAGGCACATGGCTTCCTGACAGAGAGGGATTCTGATCCCCCTTGCTTGTTGATATAAAACAGAGAGGGGTATCAAGGGCAGAGCTGTGGGTACAGCCTGCTCTTGGTGCTTACAGAGGTAATGCCGCAAACCTCCCATAAAGCTGGCTTATTGCGCTATCTCCATGGGCCCGGCCGCTCTTCTCTCTCATTCGAAGGCTTGTGTATTGCGAGACTTTGGTCGAGAGAAAAGAGAAGCTGGACCCATGAAGGCAGCACTGTAGTCAGCATTAGGGTAAGTTTGCCGCACTGCCTCCATGGACCCAGCAAGGGGGTGTGAATAGTGGCATGCAGTACCATGCCATGTGGGTGGGGGCATCTGCCCCTGGTGGCAAAGGGGCCAGGAAATGCCACTGGTAAAACATGGAGGCTTGATTGTTCTGCACCAAGAATATCTTGTGGCGGGCCCAATGGCTGAAAACATTGAAGGCACAGAATACTTGATATGTAGAGCATACTGCTGTGCCATCCATGTCCCCTATGTGGACATATGAAGGAGGTGTGCCCCCAACCATACATGGAAGCATTGGTTGTAAGGGTGAGATCGTGTTGTGGCACTTGAAATAGACACCTGGCTTGCTTGATCCACACTGAAGACTTCAATGTAGATCTCTGTGGCTGTACCCAGACATAGGATTTTCATGTATATAGACTTAAATTGGTATCAATATATCAACTTGAGGTGCCATTGAGATGCCATTGCAATGGGTACATGTAGAGTCCTGCTAGTGGGAAGACATGGACTAAGGCTGCCATATGGCCTAGTAACTGGAGGGTGGAGTGGGAAGAGGCAAACCGGAGCCTTGTGAACCTGATGCTGATGTGCTGGAGGACCAGGGCCCTGTCGCTGGGAAGGTAAGCTTTGGCGACTATGGTTAAGCATGTTCTGATGAAGCAAATGTTCTGCTGGGGCTCCATCTTGGACTTTTGCACATTCACCTCAAATCCTGTTGCATTCAGCATGCCCATGGTGGCTTGTACTGTATATTGTACTTGTTCCTTGGATGAGGCAGGGATCAGCCAGTTATCTAGGTAGGGGGACACAGTGTCCTGATGTTGCAGATAAGCTGCGACTACTACAAGATACTTTGTGAAGACTCACAGTGCTGCTGAGAGGCCAAAAGGAGGTATTTTGTATTTGTAATGTTCATTGTTGAACTTGTAATGAGATATTTCAAGTATAGAGGATGGATGGGTATTAAGCCAGAACTTGCTCAATGAAGAGTGGGTTGTGGGGAAATGCTGAGAAATTGATCTTGTACCCCACTTGAAGTATGTTGAAAACCCAGTGATCCATGGTTATGGATTACCAGGCCTCCCTGAAATTCCTGTCCCCTACCGGTAGGTAGTCAAAAGCAGGATTTGGCTTGGAGATGGTGGGGGGGGGGGAGGAGAAGGCTTAGAAGGTTGCTGTTTCCTCTCCCTTGATTGAGAACTCCATTTGTAAGCAGGGTTGGGAAAGGGCTGCATTGGTTGTATAGGGTAGGGCTGGAATCTCTGACATGGGTAGAATTGCTGGAAATACCGATAATGGTAAGCTCTTTAAAACTTGGAAAGTTACAGTCATTGAGCCTGCAATGTGGGTTCTACAGGGTGAGATGCTAGATCCCTGACTATATGGAGGCATGGTCTTTGACCTCTGAAACAGCTTCTTGTACTTTTGGTACCCCAGTACACAGAACCTTCCGTGTAAGTGAATCACTAATCATAAAAATTGATAAATACACTCTCTTTTTGTCGGAGTAACCATTCAAAGGAAGCAGGAGAACTACCCACTCCTCGCCGTGGTCAGTCCATTTTAATCATTTTAAATGCTTGAAAAACTTAACTGAGTTGCTTCAAAATCAGCCATCAGAGAATCCAGAAGACACAACGTGCCACGTTTCGAGCCATCCATATCATCTGTGGCCCTGCATCAGGTGAAAATTATGGAATCCCAAAGGTAGGCTTTTCCATAATTTTCACCTGATGCAGGGCCACAGATGATATGGATGGCTTGAAACGTGGCACGTTGTGTCTTCTGGATTCTCTGATGGCTGATTTTGAAGCAACTCAGTTAAGTTTTTCAAGCATTTAAAATGATTAAAATGGACTGACCACGGCGAGGAGTGGGTAGTTCTCCTGCTTCCTTTGAATGGTTACTCCGACAAAAAGAGAGTGTATTTATCAATTTTTATGATTAGTGATTCACTTACACGGAAGGTTCTGTGTACTAGGGTACTTTTATATTTGGGTTTTACGGATTTTACCTGGTGCTGGGGATTTTTTCTTGTCTTGTACTTTTGGAGCCGAAAAGGCTATCCCCCTGGCATAGCATGTCCATAAAAGTGGTTATACAGGTCCTCTTGAAGTCTGAACATTCAGAGCCAAGTCATATCTGATGAAAAGGACATGGCAGTGGAGTGATCTATAAATGCATTATAGGTAACACAGATGATGTGATATGGAGATTCATAGAGGTTGGCTTGCAGTAGGGCCTGGTCATCTGCCATCAGGGCACGTGGGTCATCCAGGTGTAAAAAGAGATCATGGTGGTAGCTGAGGATTTGAAGTTGGTGCACCAGAATCTGCATGACCAAAAGGTCACTCTATTATGATTTCTGACCAATAGAATTTAGTGTTCTCTGCTTCTTGCCCGGTGGCTTTTGGGACATAGACTGCATTAGAACATAACTCAATCACTCGCCCTCCAACTATCCAGGACTCATATTATTTCCCTGTTCGCCCCACTGCTACATCTGATTATCAAAATTTCACTCATTTTACCTCTGCACTCTAAGTCACATGTTATTTAATGATTTGTTCAATAACTACATGTTACTTATTAACCATGTTAATTAGACTTTGTTTAATTGTTAACTTTTATGACCTTCATTCTATGTAAAATTTAACCATGTTATCTGTACACCGCTGTGACGGTAGATACAGCGGTATAAAAAAGATATGCCGTATTGGGTCAGAGCAAGAATACATCAAGCCCAGTATCCTGTTTCCAACAGTGGCCAGTCCAGGTATCAAGTATCTGTTGGGTTTCCACAGGTATACACATTCCTTGCTGCTTATCCCAGGGGTAAGCAGTGGATTTCCCAATTCTCTTTAATAATGGTTTATGGACTTTTCCTCCAGGAGCTCATCCAAACCTGTTTTGAACCCAACTACACTAACAGCTTTTACTGCATCCTCCGGTAATGAATTCTAGAGTTTGATGTGCTGAGAGAAAAAATATTTTCTCCAATTAGTCTTAAATGTACCACACTGTAGCTTCATTGCATGTCCTCTAGTCTGTCTACTTTTTGAAGGAGTAAACAACTGATCTACGTTTACCTGTTCCACTCCATTCATTATTTTATAGACCTCTATCATATTTCCCCTCAGCTGTCTCTTTTCCAGGTTGAAGAGATCTAACCTTTTAAGCCTTTCCTCATAGGAATATCCTTCCATCCTTTTTATCATTTTGGTCGCTCTTCTCTGTACCTTTTCCAATTCTGCTATATCCTTTTTAAGATATAGTGACCAGAACTGAACACAATATTCAAGGTGTGGTTCCACCATTCAGCAATATAGAGGCATTATAATATCCTTGGTTTTATTTTCGATTACTTTCCTTATGATTCCTAGCATTCTATTTGCTTTCTTGCCGTGACTGTACAGTACACTGGGCATAGGGTTTCAACATACTATCCACGATGACTCCCAGATCCTTTTCCTGTGTGGTGATTCCTAAAGTGGAACCTTGCATCATGTAACTGTAGTTTGGGTTGTTCTTCCCTAAGTGCATAACTTTGCACTTGTCTAAATTAAATTTCATTTGCCGTTTGGATGCCCAGTCTCTCAATTTTTCATGGTCTTCTTGCAATTTTTCACAATCCTCTTGCGTTTTACCAAGTTTGAATAATTTTGTGCCATCTGAAAATTTGATCACCTCATTCGTTATTCCCATTTTCAGGTCATTTATAAATATGCTAAAAAACGGCGGGCCCAACACAGAATCCTGGGGTACTCCGCTATTCATCTTTCTCCATTGAGAAAATTGTCCATTTAGTCCTACTCTTTGTTTTCAATCTTTTAACCAGTTCCTAATCCACAAGAGTATACTGCCTCTTATCCCATGACTTTTTAATTTCCACAAGCGTCTGTCATGAGGGACTTTGTCAAAGGCTTTCTGAAAATCCAGATACACTATTGGCTCACCTTTTATCTACCTGTTTATTCATACCTTTGAAAAAATATAACAGATTAGTGAGACAAAGAATTTTTTTTCCTTGGCTAAATCCATGTTGGCTTCCTAAAATTAAGCTGCGACTATCCACTTATTCATCAGTTTTATTCTTCATAATGGTTTCTCCCATTTTGCCCACTAGAGATGTCAAGCTTACTGGTCTGTATTTTGCGGATCATCCACGGAACTCTCTTTAAAAATGTGGTGTTACAATGGCCATTCTCCAATCCTCACGTACTACAGATGATTTTAAGAATAGTACACATACTAAAAGTAGGTCTTTCAGCACCCTGGTATGTATGTCATCCAGTCTAGGTGATTAGCTGCTCTTTAGTTTATCAAATAGTTGTAATACATCTTCCTGATTTATTGAGACTTGTTTCAATTCCTCTGATACATCATTTCTGGCATGGGTAAGTTTCTTACATCTTCAGTAAAGACTGAAGCAAAGAATTAATTTAGTCTCTCTACTATGACTTTGTCCTCACTTACTGCCCTTTATCATCTAAACAGCCCAACTCTCTCACAGCTGTTTTGCTACAAATGTACTTGAAAAAGTTTTTATTCGCTTTTGCTTCAATGGCAAGCTTCTTTTCAAATTCTCTTTGCCTGAATTATCAATGCTTGCATTTAACTTGCCAGTGCTTATGTTTCCTGTTTTCAGCATTTGGCTCATTTTTCCATTTTCTGAAGGATTTTCTCTTATGAAGGATATAGCAGAAGTAGAAAAGGTACAGAGAAGAGCCACCAAAATGGTAAAGAAGATGGAAGGATACCCCTATGGGGAGAGGCTTAAAAGGTTAGGGCTTTTCAGTCTCAAAAAGACGGCTGAGGGGAGACATGATAGAGGTCTATAAATTAATGAATGGAGTGGAACGGGTAACCATAGATTGATTCTTTACGCCATCAAAAGTAGAAAGACTAGGGGACATGCAATGAAGCTACAATGTAACCTGTTTAAGACTAATAAGAGAAAATATTTTTTTCACTCAACACGTAATCAAACTCTGGAATTTGTTACCGAAAGATATAGTAAAAGCTGTTAGTATAGCTGGGTTTAAAAGAGGTTTGGACAAGTTCCTGGAAGAAAGGTCCATAAACCATTTTTAAAGAGAACACAGGTAATTCATTGCTTGTCCCAATACATTATGGAACCTATGTGTCTTTTTGGAAACTGCTAGGTACTTGTGACCTGGATTGGCCACTGTTGGAAACAGGATACTGGGCCTGATGGACCTTGCTCTGACCCAGTATGGCATATCTTATGTTCTTATGTTCTCACCTTTAAGCCATACTGTCATACCTTCCTTCCATCTTTCTTAAACATGGACTACATCTGGTCTGTGCTTCCAAGACAGTATATTTAAATAATGCCCTGGTTTAAAGTAAACTCTTAACCTTTGCAGCTGCTCCCTTTAATTTTTTCTTAACCATTTTTCTTCTTTTATCATAGTCTCCTTTTTGAAGGTTAAATGCTAGTGCAGTGGATTTCCTTTATATCCTCTTGTCATTTATTAAATCAAATTCTTCATGTTATAATCGCTATTGCCACACGGCCCCAATACCATTATCTCTCGCACTAATTCCTGTGTTCTACTAAGAACTAGATCCCCTTGAGTTGGTTCCTGAACCAGCTGCTTCATTTATTTCATCTAGAAACTTTATCTCTCTAGCATGGCCTAAAGTAACAGTGACCCAGTCAATACTGGGTTGTGAACGTTACAAGCATCCCTTATTTCTTTTAGCATTTCATCAACTGTCTGTTCATCCAGGCCAGGTGGGAGGTAGTACACCCCCACTGCCATTCCCTTTCCCTTTTTACATGGAATTTCGATCCATAAAGATTTCACAGTATATTTTATTTCCTGCAAAACCTTTATCCTGTTTGATTTAATGTCCTCTTTAACATATAGCACTACCCCTCCACCTATGAGATCTACCCTATCATTGAGATATAGTTTGTAGCCTGGTATCAGTGTCCCATTGGTTTTCCTGAGATACCAATTACATCTAACCTTTCATTCAGTGCTCAATATTCTTACTCTCCCATCTTATTTTTTAGATGTCTAGAATTTGCATACAAGCATTTCAAAGTTTGTTTTTTGTTCATATTAACAGTCTGGCTATCAGATTCCAAATTATCCCTGTCATCTTTCAATTCTGTCTAGTTTTTTTTTTTTTTATTGAAATTTTTACAAACTTACAAAGCAAGCGTAAAGAAACATACTGATGATCCATTAAGAAAAAAATACAAAAACCAAAATGTACAAAATAACCACTCATCATACCTAGCCCACAATATGGGGAGAATATAATAACCATAATAACAATCAAAAAGGAAAAAACCAAGAGTCATAACTCCTGAATTTCTAGACAGCTAAATTAACAAAACCACCTATCCCAGTCCCTTCGTGCCAAGCCCCTCTTTATCACAAAGAAATGATTCGTTGAATAGGAACAAGGAAAACAAACCTAGATCCCTGAAATGTTAACAAGCACTTACAAGGATAACGAAGAAAAAAGGTGGCCGGCAGAGCAATCACTCTAGGTTTAAGGGCCAAAAAACCCTGTCTCCTAGTTTGAGTCGCCCTGCAGACGTCCGGAAATATTTGCACTTTCGTTCATATTAACAGTCTGGCTATCAGATTCCAAATTATCCCTATCATCTTTCAACTCTGTCTAGTTTTTACTTAGTCAGCTGGGTTACTTTTACCTTTATAGGAACCTTTCTTTCTCCAGGACCAAGCAGGAAGTCAGTCCTCACATATGGGTGACGTCGGCGCCGACGGAGCCCTCGCGGAGCAATTTTCCCCAGCTTTCAAAGAAAGCCTTTGGGAATTGCAGCGCGCATGCGCGGTCCCCTTCCCGCCCAAGGGTGCCATCTTAGCCAGTCTTCTTTTTTCCGCGGAGCCCTACAGACGTGGTCTTCTTGTCCCCGCAGAAAAAGTTGATTTTTCGTCGTTTATTTTCTCTTTTTTTCTTCAGTTCGACGCCGGTCTCTTTCCTGCCCGGACTCGCGACGCCGTTGCGAGTCCTTCTCTTATTTTTCGGTTTTTCTGATTTTTCTTGTCAGTTTCGTTTTCGGTTTTTCGCTGGCAGCCCGGTCCTTTGACCTTGCAGGGGCCCTTTTTCCCCCGATGGCTGCCAGTGGTTTCAAAAGGTGTGTTCAGTGTGACAGAAATATGTCACTCACTGACACACACGATAATTGCCTCCGCTGCCTTGGCCCGGATCACGAGGAACTGATCTGTGGGGCCTGCAGCAAAATGTCCTCCAAAGCGTTAAGGAGTCGGCGGCATCAGCGGGAACGAATCTTCGCTGATCCCACCCGGACCTCGTCGGAGGCCTCGGCGTCCAGAGGCTCCAGCTCTGACCGTCGCCGGAGTACCTCCAACAGGGGTTCTCCCTCCGGGGACCATCATCGGAAGGTGAAACCTGCGAGGGCGGCGTCGGTGGACGCTCCTGGTTCCGCGAGAGCCAGGTCGCATAGCCCCGATAGCCGTCCCGGGTCTTTGGAGAAGGAACGTCTCCCGAAGCGACCTCGTCTGGAATCGGAGTTGCCTGCTCGGGTAAGTCCTGTAGTCCTCCTGGACTCGCCTCCGAGGGGTCCGACGTCGGGCCCGACGCCGTCGGGGCCCGAGTCGGGGGCTGCTGGGTCACCTGAGTTCGGACTCAGGTTGACGGCCTTGGAGAGCAGACTATCTGCCTTCATGGACCAGCAGCGGGCACTGATCGCTAGCCTCGCTGGCGCCTCTGCCCCGACCGCCGGGACGTCGACGTCTAAGTCGACCCCGGAGACCGAGCCGATTCTCGAGTCCATGTGGGCTCGAGTCGATCCTCTGTCGAGGTCACCCTCGGCCTCCCGTTCGGGACCGAGGTCGTCGACGCCGACTCCCTCGGCGTCGGGGTGGCCGACGCCTCCGCCCGCCCGGACCGACCCCACCGATTCCTCCTCGGAGTCGGCCTGGGAGTCTGAAGAGGAAGAGTCACCTGATTCTTTTCGGACTCGGTGTGTCCCCTCGGACTCGCCTGAGTCCGAACCTCGAAAACAGTCCCCTCCGGAGGATGCCCGGTTCTCGGACTTCGTCAGGGATATGGCCAAGGCTTTGGCCTTCCCTGCGGATCCCGAGGAGGAGCCTCGAGCCGAAGAGCTCGACACCCTTCAGTACGACTCTCCCGCCAGGGAGCACTTTACTGTACCGGTTCCTCCCATGCTGGAACGACTACTCTTCCGCATGTGGGAGAGTCCGGCATCGTCGCCGGTATTAAGCAAGCGGGTCGATTCCATCTATCGAGTCCGCAAGAGCCCTGGCTTCCAAAAAGCACAGCTACCGCACCATTCCATGGTGGTGGAATCGGCCATGCATAGGCTTAAGAGCCAGAAGATGCACTCCTCGGTGCCTCCTGGCAGGGAGGCCCGCAACCTGGATGGCCTAGGTAAGAAGTGTTTCCAGGGCTCTATGCTTGCTTGTCGGGTCCAGACCTACCAGCTCTACATGGGCATGTACCTTAGGGACCTGGCTAAAGAGCTAGCCGGATTCTCCGCTGGGCTGTCCGAGGAACCTTTGCGGAGGTTCCTAGCCTTGACAACTGGTATTCGGGAATGCTCCAAATTCATTTCTCGAGCAGCCTATGATGGCTTTGAAGCATCGGCTCGAGTGGCCGCAGCCGGCATCGGTGCCCGCCGACAGGCTTGGCTTCAGTCGTCTGACCTTGAACCCTGGGTGCAGGACAAGTTGGTCGATGTCCCCTGCCGAGGTGAGAACCTCTTTGGCAAGCCCATGGTTGAGAAGGATGCACAAATCGAGACGGAGACTCTCACCAGAACTAGGCTCTCTAGGAAGACCTCCGCCCCTTCCCAGAAGCAGAAGGGCTCGGGAAAGAAGTCCTTTTACCCGAGAAAGGCGGCTGCCTATAAACACTACCCTCAATATCAGGCCTCCGCAGCTCCCCAACAGGGTCAGCAGGCCAAGGGACGGGGTAACGGGTCCCGTAGGCAGCAAGCCCCCAAGCCTGCACCACCGGCCCCTGCTCAGCAGGGTGGGGGTTTTTGACTTCATCAGCATAGCCTCTCCCCCTCAGCTGGTTCCTCCCAGCACAGGAGGCCGGCTGGTTCACTTTGCCCACAGGTGGTCCAACATCACATCAGATGCCTGGGTGCTTCATGTTGTGAGAGAAGGCTATCTTCTCCACTTCCACCAAGTCCCTCCCTCCTATTTCCCGGGAGAGCCTCCACGACTCCCTCTGCACAGGGACTTACTCCTTCAGGAGTTAGCAAGTCTTCTTCAGGAACAGGCTGTGGAACCGGTGCCCCACCACCTGAGGGGTCAAGGCTTCTATTCCAGGTATTTCCTAATACCAAAAAGAACGGGAGGCCTCAGACCCATCCTGGACTTGCGCAACCTCAACAAGTTCCTCGTCAGGGAGAAGTTCAAGATGCTTACCCTTGGAATCCTTCTGCCCTACCTCCAGCAGGGAGATTGGCTATGCTCCTTGGATCTAAAGGATGCCTACACGCACATCCTCATCCACCCAAGCCACCGCCAATACCTAAGGTTTGTGGTGGCAGGAAATCATTACCAGTACAGAGTACTGCCCTTTGGCCTATCCTCCGCACCACGAGTCTTCACAAAATGTCTCGCGGTGGTGGCGGCTTATCTCCGGCTTCACGGCCTCTGTCTTTCCGTACCTAGACGACTGGCTCATCAGAGCATCGTCCTCTCCAGAAGTCACAAAAGCCACACACCGCACTGTGACTCTTCTGCAGTACTTGGGCTTTGTCATAAACTTTGCAAAGTCCTCTTTGCTCCCCTCACAAGATCTCGAGTTCATCGGCGCAAGATTGCACACTCTTCAGGCACGAGCTTTCCTGCCTCTCGACAGGGCTCAACGGCTCATGGACCTAGCCGGCCGTTTTCGCAGCCAGTCCCTGGTCTCAGCCAGGCGCTTCCTGAGACTACTCGGCCATATGGCTTCCACCGTCCACGTGACCCCCAATGCCCGCCTGAATATGCGGCCTGCTCAGTGGTGCCTTCGTAAGCAGTGGCAACAGGCCACAGGCTGCCTAGCCGACTTAGTGCGGGTCTCCGGCCCGCTGGCCTCTTCTTTGCAGTGGTGGCTTCATCGGCCGAACCTGATACTCTGAATGCCTTTTCAGTCTCCTCCGCCGGCTCAAGTGCTGACGACCGATGCGTCTCTCCTAGGATGGGGAGCGCATTGCCAAGGGGCATGTACTCAAGGTCTCTGGACCACGTGGGAGTCTGCGCAGCAGATCAACTTCCTGGAGCTCAGAGCGATCCGTCTGGCTCTCAAGGCTTTCTCCCACCTGACTTCTCACCGATCCATCCTTGTCCAGATGGACAATCAAGTTGCCATGTTCTACGTGAACAAACAGGGGGGCACGGGCTCCTTCCTTCTCTGTCGAGAAGCACAGAGACTCTGCTCTTGGGCCGTCAGCCACGGCATTCTTCTCAAGGCCGTTTATCTCCCCGGCCAAGAAAATTGCCTGGCGGACAAACTCAGCAGAATCCTCCAGCCGCACGAGTGGCGACTGGATCCCTTGGTAGTTCAGAAAACGTTTCTGAAGTGGGGCCTCCCCACGATGGATCTCTTTGCCAGTCCTCTCAACCGGCAACTTCCTCGCTTCTGCTCTCGGCAGCCGCATCCCCTTCGAGTAGCGGCGGATGCTTTTCTGCTCTCATGGTCGAAAAGCCTTCTCTATGCCTTTCCTCCCATACCGCTAGTCTCTCGAACTCTTTTCAAGGTTCTCCGAGACAAAGCTTCCATGATCCTGATAGCTCCTCGGTGGCCCAGACAGCCGTGGTTTCCACTCCTGCTGCAACTAGCGGTGGAGGATCCGTTCCCTCTGGGGTTTCAACCAGATTTCCTAACACAGGATCAGGGGTCCCTACTACACCCCAACCTCAGATCTCTACATCTGATGGCCTGGCTGCTGAAAGGGTAGTCCTAGCTCCCCTTCTACTGCCGGCAGAGGTGGAAGAGGTCGTCCTAGCTTCCCGGCGACCTTCTACCCGCAAATGCTACGCCCTTAAATGGCGTCGCTTTTCTGCTTGGTGTGCCCAGCAGTCTCAGGATCCCTTCTCCTGCTCGGTGTCGGTGATCTTGCAGTACTTGCTCTACCTCTCTAATCTGGGACTTAAGTCCAACTCCGTCAAAGTTCACCTCAGTGCTCTTTCAGCACATCATGTGCCGGTGGACGGCAGACCTCTTTCCAGCGACCCTCTGGTGGCTCGTTTTCTCCGAGGTCTCCTTCTACTTAAACCACCTCTGCGCCCGCCAGCACCTGACTGGGATCTGAATGTGGTTTTACAGCGGATCACCTGTCCGCCTTTTGAACCTATGGCTACCTGTTCTCTCCGTTTTCTTTCTTGGAAAACCTTATTCCTGATAGCCCTCACTTCCGCTAGACGCGTAAGTGAATTGCAGGCCCTCGTGTCTGATCCCCCTTACACTCGGTTCTGCAAAAATCGGGTAGTCCTACGGACTCACCCTAAATTTCTTCCAAAAGTGGTCTCCCCTTTTCACATCAATCAGGAGGTGGTACTTCCGACCTTCTTTCCCAGGCCACACTCCAGCCGAGCTGAAATGGTCCTGCATACCCTGGACTGTAGAAGGGCATTGAACTTCTACCTTGACCGTACGCGGGAGCACCGTAAAGCTGCTCAGCTTTTTGTGTCTTTTGACCCCAATAAATTGGGGCTCCCTGTCTCCAAGCGTACTCTGTCCATCTGGGTTGCTGACTGTATCGCTTGGGCTTATGGGGCAGCCGGACTCTCGTTAGAAAGTCGAGTCACGGCTCATTGTGTTCGGGCGAAGGCTACGTCAGTGGCTTACCTCCGCTCTGTTCCATTGGCAGACATCTGCCGGGCCGCTACTTGGTCTTCGAGCCAGACTTTTGCGGTCCATTACTGCCTCGAGAGGGAGTCCCGCAGGGACAGTGCTTTCGGACAGGCATCCGAAATCTCTTCGAGGTTTGAGCAACTCCTACCCTCCATCCCGGATGGGGGCTACCGGTGGGTAATAATTCAGTGAAGATTCCTTCCTTCTGTACTGCTGAGCTAGAGGGAGCTCATTTTTGTGCTTAGGGTCTCCGGTAGCCTTAAGCTTGGGAGTCCCATATGTGAGGACTGACTTCCTGCTTGGTCCTGGAGAAAGCGTAGTTACTCACCTGTAACAGGTGTTCTCCAGGAGCAGCAGGAATCAGTCCTCACAACCCTCCCTCCTCCCCTTGGAGTTGCAATTATCTGCTTTAGTTTTTTTGCAAATTTTTATGCTGTCTTTTAGCTATGTCATCTGACTGGCTAAGATGGCACCCTTGGGCGGGAAGGGGACCGCGCATGCGCGCTGCAATTCCCAAAGGCTTTCTTTGAAAGCTGGGGAAAATTGCTCCGCGAGGGCTCCATCGGCGCTGACGTCACCCATATGTGAGGACTGATTCCTGCTGCTCCTGGAGAACACCTGTTACAGGTGAGTAACTACGCTATCGGGATGCCCTAACTTATTGTTTTGCTAGTATCCTTCAAAGAGACATCAATTCGAACCATGTGCTCTTGAGCGACTGTGGGTTTTCCCCCATTTTGTAGTTTAAAAGCTGCTTTATCTCCTTTTTAAAGGTTAATGCTAGCAGGCCTTCTGGTATGGAAGGTGCATTCTCTGAACTAAAGAAGAGTCTGGCACAACAGCTCAGACATCTATTGAGTGTGTCTGCATGCCCCTGTTTGCCTGCAGAAAAAACAAGGAACAAGCACATTGAAAAATTGCTTAAAGATTTCAGTTTATAGTTTAAACTTTTTATTTTCCTATCCCTCCAAATTTGTAAGAAGATATTAGTGTTCAAAGTTTCTGAAAGCTCTCCATATTTGTCCAGTTCCACTGATAACATCATCAGGGAGAGGCAGGGCCGGCAACACCAACAAGCAAACCAGATAGTCACCTAGGGTGCTCATTGCAGCTGCTGCTATGCCTCTCCGGGACCTGTAGTGGCAGCAATAGCCCCAAACTGCAATGCAGTACTCACTAACACAAGTGCTATGTTGGAGTTTCCTTCTCTTCACTATCTGCCATTTAAATTCCTTTCCTGCACACTTCAAACCAGAAGCAGCATCGGAGAGGGCAGAAACAGCACATTGTGAAGAGAAGGAAGCTGCAATGACTCACCTGAGTGGGTTAGGCACTGTGTCTTGGTTTTGAGGTTTTGCTGCCACTGCAGCCCATGAGGAGGGTGGCCACAGGGGCAATTGGGATGGGACTGCAGGATGGAGGGTCCACCTAGGCACCTCCAATCCTTACGTCAGCCCTGAATCTGTAAGGCGTGCATTTGGATTCTTTTCTAGTGAGCTTTCAGAATTTTCGGAGTGTAATTTCATAATGTGCCTAGGTTATAGCATTTTTTTAAATCAAGCTCTCATTTCTAGTTCATGTGAATGATTTTATTCTACTCTTTTTAATAGTGAGTTAGACCACATTTTAGGATAGTAGAAGATTATAATTTTAATATCAACAATATCGTGTCTGCCCCAGGATGAATTGTATTGTTGTTCTTTCCAACCCAACGGAAGTTGGAAAGGATTATATTAAAGGGATCAAGAATGTCTGTCTGACTATCTGGGGGCAATATAACTTTCCAAAATTTTAACAAAATGGGATGAAAGTTGGCATGAGAGAAACTAATAAAAAGACACCATTGAGTTTTAAAAAAATGGGCTAAATCAGACCAGAATTTCAGAGCTATAAGCCCCTATTTCTACTACTACTACTACTACTACTACTAAGCATTTATAAAGCGCTACCAGGAACACGCAGCGCTGTACAATGAAAACACAAAAAGACAGTCACTGCTCAAAAGAGCTTACAATCTAAAAAGACATAGCAAAAAAGGAGTAGAAAAAAGATAAGAACAGGGAAAAGAGACAAGAGCAGGAGAGACAGGACAAAGGAAAGAGGTAAGAACAAGTGTAAGAGGAAGAAAGAAAGGTGAAATAAAAGAGAGGAAGGAAGGAGAACAGCAAAATCAAGAGCCAAAGGCAGAGGCGAAAAGATGAGCTTTTAACTTGAGTTTGAAGAGGGGCAAAGAAGAAATGTCATCATTGTCATGGTACCTGTTTCAGTTTATGTTATCGTAATAGTTACTTGTTAAGGCATTTGCCCACTGTACATAGTTTACCGATGTTCCTTGTAAAAAAAACAGACCTCGAACCTGTTCATTAACTTGTTCCTTGTAAACCGCACTTGATACATGGGAAGGTGCGGTATATAAATGATTGTTAAAATAAAATAAAATAAATAAATAAAAGATGCCTGGCGTATAGACAAAGGAAGTTTATTCCAAGCGTAAGGAGCAGCAAGGTAAAAAGAGCGGAATATGGAGTTGGCAATAGAGGAGAAGGGCATAGCAAGAAGCAACTGGGAAGAAGAATGGAGTACATGAGGGGGGAAATAGGGAGAAATGAGAGAAGAAAGGTACTGAGGAGCCACAGAGTGAATGCACTTATAGGTCAGCAGGAGAAGCTTAAAGTGAATACGGAAATGGATAGGGAGCCAGTGAAGAGATCTGAGGAGAGGAGTGATGTGGGCAAAACGAGGCTGACGGAAAATCAAATGGGCAGCAGAGTGCTGAATAGACTGAAGAGGGAAGAGGTGAGACTGAAGGAGACCAGCAAGAAGGAGGTTACAATAATCAAGGCGGGAGGTGATTAGGGAATGTATGAGGGTTTTAGTAGTAAGCTCAGAGAGTAAGGGGCGGCGGATTTTGCCAATGTTGAAGAGAAAGAAGCGACAGCTCTTAGCGATGAGTTGGATATGAGAGGAGAATGAGCGAAGAGTCAATAATAACACCCAAATTGCGAGCAGATGAAACAGGTTGGAGAACAGAGCCATCAACAGAGACTGAAAAAGAAGGAGAAAGGGAAATTTTAAGAGAAAAAATGAGAAGTTCAGTCTTGGCCATATTCAATTTCAGGCGACGATGGAACATCCAGGCAGCAATGGCAGAGAGACAGCAAGAGATCCGGGACTGGAAAGCAGAAGAAAGATCAGGAGTAGAGAGAGAGATTTGGGAGTCATCAGCATAGAGATGGTACTGAAAACCATGAGAGGAAATAAGCGCATCAAGGGATTGGGTATAGAGAGAAAAAAGAAGGGGACCCAAGACAGAACCTTGGGGGACACCAACCGAGAGCAGGGTAACAGAGGAGGAGGAGCCACCAGAACATACACTAAAGGAGCAATGGGAGAGATATGAGGAGAACCAGGAGAGAACAGAGTCCCTAAAGCCAAGCGAGGACAAAGTGTCAAGGAGAAGATCATGGTCAACAGTGTCAAAAGCAGCAGAAAGGTCAAGGAGGATAAGGACAGAGTAAAGGCCTTTAGATTTAGCCAGGAACAAGTCACTAGAGACTTTGACGTGCAGTTTCAGTAGATTGCAAAGGACGAAAACCGGATTGTAAGGAATCGAGAAGAGCATGGGAAGAGAGGAAGTCAAGACAACGGTGGTAAACTGCACGTTCGAGCAGTTTAGAAATGAAAGGAAGGAGAGAGATGGGGCGATAATTAGGACAAGAGGGATCAAGTGAGGGTTTCTTAAGGAGAGGCGTGACCACAGCATGTTTAAAGTTAGCCGGGACAGTAGCAGTGGAGAGCGACAGGTTGAGAATATGAGAAATGGAGAGGACAATGGTAGAGGAAATATAGGAGAGGAGATGGGAGGAGATAGGATCAGAGGAGCAAGTGGTGAGCTTGGAGGAGGAGAGAAGAAGAGCAGTTTCATCAATAGAAATCATGGGGAAGGAAGAGAGGGTAGGATGAGAAGGGGAGAGAGAATGAAAGCAGGAAATGGAAATCGGGGATTTAGAGGGAAACTGGAGAGAGATTTTATGGATTTTATCATGGAAGTAATCAGCCAGAGCCTGGGCAGAAAGGGAAGGAGGGATCAGAGGCAGAGGCAGAGGCACTTTGTGGAGAGAATTGAGAGCAATGAAGAGACGGCAAGGATCAGAGGCATGAGAATTAGTCAGGCGAACAAAGTAATCTTGTTTGGCAAGAGCTAAAGAAGAACTGAAAGAGCAGAGCATGAATTTGAAATGAAGGAAATCTTCAGGGGAGCGGGATTTGAGCCAGGTACGCTCAGCAGAGTGGGCACAGGAGCAAAGATAGCTAATAGTGGGAGAGAGCCAGGGCTGAGGTAAGGAACGCCTTACAGGACGAGGGATGAGAGGAGTGAAAACATCCAGAGCTGAGAAGAGCGCAGCATTATAGGACATCACTGCCGTATCAACAGACTTGGAGGAAAAAATAGAGGAGAGAGAAGGAGAAATGGTAGAGGAGAGAATCAGGGGATCAATGGCAAGAAGGTTCCTAAAAAGAGTGGAAGAGACAGGACGAGGCAGGGGGGGGGGGGAGGGAGGTGAAGATTAAAGGAGAGAAGGTGATGATCAGATAAAGGAAGAACAGTATTACTGAAGTTAGAGGGAAAGGAGCAAGAAAAGAAAACCAGATCCAGACAATGTCCATGAAGGTGAGTGGGGGCAGAGGAACAAAGTTGAAGGCCAATTGAGGAGGTAAGAGAGGAGCTTCAGAGTAAGAGGATCAGAGGGGTTATCAACATGGACGTTAAAATCACCAAGAATAAGAGTAGGGGAGGTAGGGATAAGAAAGAGGGAAAGCCAAGAGTCAGTCAGAGAGAAAAGAAGAAAAAGCCTTGTCAGGAGGACGATAGACAACAGCAATCCGGAGAGGAAGTGGGGCAAAGAGACGAATAGAGTGGACCTCAAAAGAGAGGAAGGAATGAGACTGAGGAAGAGGTTGGAAATCACAGGAGGGGGAGAGAAGAAGGCCAACCCCACCACCACGCCCTATCCCCCCTCCCCCCCCCCAAAAAAAATAGCCCGATGCATTTGTATGGCAAAAGAAAATCCAGCTTCTAAGAAGCAGGATAGAAAGTTACAGACAGAAAAACATAGCAGCTAGGGAATTCCTCCTTTCAAACTCCTCCTTTCCCTGTTCTCTACCAGCTTCCCAACACTGCCCCGCACCCAGCCCCAGCCCCGGGGGGATCCTCGGGCCCAATCGCCAGATTAGTGCTGCTTATTCCACCTTCGCTGTGGAATAAACAGCACATCACCTTTGACCTGGCAGGGCGTACAGGGCTGTGACCGGTGAAAGGAAACTTGTCTGTACAGAGCTGTGTGAGGGTACTCAATAATAGTATATCACTGGAAGTCCTCAGAAAGAGTTAACACCACAGATTCAGTAAACGATTTAAGTAAACTATTTAAGCTTTTAATTTGAGATGTTCTCACTTTTTTTGGGCCAACCTGTGTGTATAATACAAAACACACACAATTGTATTATGTATTATTAACCTACTTGCTTCCTTCTCATTGCTCTGAGTGTGGATATCCATTACCCAAGAGTCCAGGTGCTGTTATTGGCAGGGGTGGCCCAAGGGGGGTGCGGGGCCATGTGCGGAGACTCGGTGCGGGGCCTCATTTGCATAAGTGGCCTTATTTGCATAAATATTTGCATAATGTTACCATACACTAACTTTTAGTAAACATGTCTCTTAATGAGGGTATGGATAAAGAAAGACTAAAAGATTTCTACATTACTATAATCCAGTGCCAACCGCCAGGCACATTAGGAACTACTACAAACGCTGCCCATTTAGAACCCATAGCAAACCCGCCATATCCTGACAGCATTACCAGGACTCACAAAGCACCATACCCTACCTATCAAAAGGCAACACTGCAAATATTAAACCAATACATTTCAGAGAATACTGGGGAAAGAGAACAAGTGGCAATGTCAAATAGGAATTACATAAACAGAATACCTCAGCTCAGTTACACATGCAGAACATAGACCATCATCAAACAAGGAATCACAATTTAGAAACAGGAAGGCAATAATTAAACTGGGAACCCCAAAAGCCAAACTTGGAATGTACAACAACACTGTAGAAATAAAACTATAAATTAATTTCCTCTTGTACCAAACAAAGCGCAGACATTAATGATGCACATTTCCCAGAGCTTTCATATTCCAGTTAATAAATTCAAAATAAAGAGATCTTTCTACCTTTTGTGCATTTTTTTTCAGTTGCAATTGCTCCAGCCACTTTCTTCTGGTTTCTTCATGTTTTCTGCTAACTCTCCATTGTCTGCTGTCCATTTGTTCTTTCTTCTCTCTTCTAGTTTTTTTTTCCATTCTCTCTCTCTACATCTGCTTTAACATACTAATCTTTCTCCTTTTGCTCTTTCCTCATTCCTATTTCATCCACACAAATTTTACCCCTCCATCCTCAATCCCCACTTACTCTCCCAATAACCGGCCAATTGTAGATTTTTCATCCCTCCCACACAAAATATTTTTCCCCTCTCCATTTTACTCTCCCAGCCCCATCCCATTCTAATCCTCCCCCAACATCAGCTCCCTTCTAGTTCCAGTCTCACCTAGCATCCATTCCCTTCTAGTCCCTGCATCAGCCCATTTCCAGTCCTACCCCCATCAACCCATTTCCGGTCCTAGCTCCCCCATCCATTTTCAGTCTGAGTCCCTTCATCAGCTCATTTCCAATCCTAGCCCCCCATCAGCCCATTTCTAGTCATTTCCTAGCCCCACCATCAGCCCATGTCAAATCCTAGCTCCCCTCCACTCAGCCCAATTCCAGTCCAAGCCCCCCCATGAGCCTACTTCCAGTTCTAGCCCCTCCATGAGTCCATTTCAATTCAAGCCCCCACCTCAGCCCATTTCCAAACTTACCTCCCCCCACCAGCCCATTTCCAGTACCAGTCCTAGCCCCCCATCAACCCAATTCCAGTCCTAACCCCCCATCACCCCATTTTCAGTTTAAGCCCCCCCTATAACCCATTACCAGTCCTAACCCCCCATCAGCCCACTGCCAGTCCTAACCCCCTTCCCCATCAGCCCACAGCCCATTACCAGTCCTAATCACATCAGCCCACCTCAAGTCCTAACCCCTCCCCATCAGCCCATGTCCTGTCCTAGCCCCCCCCATAGCCCATTATCAGTCCTAATCCCCCCCATTACCAGTCCTAACCCCCATCACCCCATTTCCAGACAGCCCACAGCCCATTACCAGTCTTTACCCCCCCAGCCCATTACCAGTACTAACCCCCCATCACCCCATTTCCAGACAGCCCCCATCAGCCCACAGCCCATTACCAGTCTTAACCCCCCCCCTAGCCCATTACCAGTCCTAACCCCCCCAGCCCATTACCAGTCCTAACCCCCCCATCACCCCATTTCCAGACAGCCCCCATCAGCCCACAGCCCATTACCAGTCTTAACCCCCCCCCAGCCCATTACCAGTCTTAACACCCCCCCAGCCCAGCCCAGCCCCGCCAAGCCCAGCCCCAGTCTTAACACCCCCCCAGCCCAGCCCAGTCTTAACCACCCCCAGCCCAGCCCCGCCCCGCCCATCACCAGTCTTAACACCCCCCCCAGCCCAGCCCAGCCCAGCCCTACCCAGCCCAGCCCCAGTCTTAACACTCCCCCCAGCCCAGCCCAGCCCAGCCCAGCACCAGTCTTAACACCCCAGCCCAGCCCAGCCCAGCACCAGTCTTAACACCCCCCCCAGACCAGCCCAGCCCCCCCCATCTCGGCTTATGGCAAATTTAAAATTAAAAAAAAAACCTGGCTCTGGCTGCTGCTGCTGCCGCCGCGGCAGCAGCAGAATTGAGTGTCCCGCGGGGCCCCCTCTCCTCACTGAGCCTCTCTGCAAGGGCTTTCAGATTCGCGAAGGGAGAGTGTCTGTCTGTCTCCCTCGCGTCTCTGTTAAGCCCGCAGGGGCTAATGGGAAATTTCCCATCTGCCCCTTTAGACGCGAGGGGCTGATGGGAAATTTCCCATTAGCCCCTGCGGGCTTAACAGAGACGCGAGGGAGACAGACACTCTCCCTTCGCGAATCTGAAAGCCCTTGCAGAGAGGCTCAGCGAGGAGAGGGGGCCCCGCGGGACACTCCATTTTGCTGCGGAGGCTGCGGCAGCAGCCAGAGCCAGCTTTTTTTTTTAATATAATTTTAAAAAAAAGCAGAATGTTCTTTGCGTGGGGCCCCCTGAAACGCGGGGCCCTGTGCAAAGAACATTCTTGCTCAATGGACGGGCCGGCCCTGGTTACTGGTAAGGGGAGGAGCAGAGTACACTTTCAACCGGAATCGGTTCTGTACATCCTGCTGACTTGGCCCACCCTCACTCTGCCCAGACCCCCACCCCCTGCCAGCTCCCGCCCCCCTCCCCCCCCCCTCCCAGCTCTCCCCATCCTGCTGTTCTGGATGTGCAGGGAGAGCTGGAGTGGGAATCAGGCCCGGATGGCTTGCGGGGCTGCATTAGGCCTTTAATGTCCAATATCCCCTAAAAAAAATTGTGACCAGTGAAATGGCTTTGAACCATATATGCACACATTTGACCCATAAAAGAATCAAATAAACCCAAACCAATTAAAAGCGAAAATGGTAGGAAATAATATAAAAACTGGGACATTGCCAGGGCATGATCAATGGCACCCTTATAAATAATTCAAATCAGTTTGAACAGAAGAACCACATTCCCATTGCAGTAAAATTAGATGTACTTGTGATCAATTGTCTGTACTCACATGACTTGAGTCAACCCAACGAATGATGACTCTAATGTTTAAAATGGCCACATTCACTCATTGTTCCATTTTTACAATGGTGAAGATGAGAGCTGTCTGAGATGATCAGAAAAGCCATTATCACCAAACATCAAACTTCAAAGGGATACAAGGCCATCTCCAAAGACCTTGGGAGTCCTGTGTCTGCGGTGTGCAATGCTATTAAAACGTTTTTTGCTCATTGAACTGTCAAGAACCTCCCTGGACATGGGTGGTAAGAGAACAATTAATCCAAGAAGTCTTTGAAGGTTAGTGTGAACTATTGGAAAACACCATCTACAACATCCAAAGAGCTTAAGGCTAAACAGGAGCAATCTAGAGTGTTGGTTTCAACTCACACCATACGCCAAGCACTAAACAAAGGAGGAGTTCATGGGTGAAGGCCAAAGAGGGACCCCACTGCTCAAAGACAGACATGAAAAGGCACACCTGATCTTTGCCCAAACTCACTTTGAGAAACCACAGTTCTTCTGGGAAGATGTTCTGTAGACAGATAAAACCAAACTTGAGCTCTTTGGCAATGCATACCAACAATACATTTAAAGGCAAAGAAATGAAGCTTATAACGAACAGCGGGGCTGTTTTACTGCCTCAGGAACTGGAGGCTTGGAATGTATGAAAGAAATCATAAAGTCAGAGGGCTATCAAGGTATTTTGGAGTGAAATGTGCTACCTAGTGTCAGAAAACTAGGTCTAGTTCGAAGATCATAGGCCTTCCAACAGGACAATGACCCAAACCATACATCCAAAATTACAAAAGAATGTTAAAAAGGAACAAATGGACTGTTTTAAACTGGCAGCAATGAGTCTTGATCTCAATCCAATCAAAAACATTTAGAAAGAGCTGAAATCTGTCACTGGTAAAAAGGAATCCTGGAAACGTTCATGAGCTTTAATAAATTGCAGTTGAAGAGTGGGAGAAAATACTTGTAGACAGATGTATGAAACTTGTAGATGGCTACAAGAAACGTTTGGAGGCTGTCATCACTGCCAAAGGTTGTACAGTCAAATATTAGTGAAGGGTGCCATTAATCCTGTCCAGGTCATATTTTTTTTTCTTAGAAATTACTATGTCTAAGTTGCACAGATGACATTTTTTGTTGTATACCTTTTAACATACTATTAAAATATTATAATGACATACAGTTGGAATATTTCCAATTATTTCTCAAGATATTGTACCCAACAGACCTAAAATGCAAGGGTGCCAATAATGTTGACCACAAATGTATCCTTAAAAATCAGTACGAAGCTATTACCCTAGCTATGTGTGCAGTCTAGAAAAATGTTCCTGTCCTTTTTTTTTTCTTTTCTTTCTATAATGTGTAAGGCTGACTATATTTCCCAAAAACTAAAAGATACGCGAGTTCCCTATCTTTCTCTCCCAGAGAACTCTGTGCCAAAATCATTTTCTTTATGTATGTGTCAGAGTCAATCTTTTAAGACTGCCAACCAGTTCTTGAGAACTATACCAACTGCCAATCAAATTTAATTCTCTTTAAATATGACAAATGGTTTTTTTTCTTTAAGAACACATCCAATCCCCTCTCACTGTACTGAGAAATAGTGTGTGTGTGTGTGTGTGTATGTATATATATATATATATATATATATATATATATATATATATATATATATATATACTGTTTCTCACTGCACAAGTTCTAGTTGTTTCAGGATTAATCAAATTCTGTGGGCAGTAGACTGTTTTAAAAAAAGCTCACTTTCAAAGTTTTTCTTCTCACTGCACTGGGAGTTTCAGCTTTACTTTACTTTCAGTGCTTGAAGGACTTCAGTTTTCTTGAAAACAAGTCTCACACACTGTTGAATCGTTAATCAAAATAGTGCTCAAATCAAGCTCTCTCTCCAATAAATTGCTTCTAATTCTCACTCTGATAAATCAATTCAAATCCTAAGTCAGCTTGTTTTTAAAACTGCTTGAATATATTTTAGGTCTCCCTCAGCCCTATTCTAGTCATCAAGTAAAAAGGTTCTCACATTTACTTTTAAATGTTCTCGTCAGCTTTCATTTAAACATTCATACACTTAGGGGGTTATTCTGAGCCATGAAAAGCAGGGATGGGACAGCCTGATGGGACATCCATCCCTGCTATTCGTGGCTTCACCTGCCTCCGAATAACTTCCCCGCCGGTTGTGCGGGGAAGTTATACGGGGGCAGGGAATGGGTAGCATAGGTGCGGAGAGTAGGTGGGCAGTGGGCGGTCACTGGCCCTACATGTTCAGGGCCAATTCTAATATTGGCCCTGTACGTCCAGGGCCTGTAAATTGTCCAGGGAAGTTATTCCACCTTCAAGCTGGAATAACTTCCCTGGATGTTTTGTTTTGGAAGGCCTGGGGCACAAATGGGGCTGGGGGGGCCAGAGTTTATTCCCCGCAGCCCAACCCTGGCCTTAGGAGGGCAGATTGGGGGTTAGGCTCCGGGAAATAAACTCTTGTTCTTGGTTGCCAGCATCATGGCTTTTAAATGGAGCTGTGGTGTCATGGCAACAGGACGCCATGGCACCATGGCCCCATTTAAAAGCCCTGACTGAGTTAGCCCGGTGCAATCCTGCACGTGCAGGACTGCTTGCGATTCTGATCCCGTGGGGCTAGACGTGCCTCACGGGATCAGAATCGTGATCCCCTCTGTGCGTCCAGTTCAGACCAGATGCACAGAGGGGATCTACGTCCGGGACAGAATCTCTAAGAAGTTCTCAATTACTAACAATTCTGATATCCAATAAATCCTTTCACTGATCTTCCATGCATTCACTCAGGCATACCTTACCCCATCAAAGTCATCTTTACAAACCCCATGCTAAAAGTCCTGCATCAGTATTCTATCTTCACTGTAAAGCATTCTTCCACCTAGCTCTGTTTGGAAACAGTCCCCTATTACTAGCTTCATTCCAACTCACACAACACTCTGTTAGTGTTTTAAAGCCTCTAACAGACCTTTGCACAAGTAAGACATTTTCTCAGCCATTTCCTTTAAAATTCTCTTATTTTAAATAAATAATACAAATACTATGACATGCTTTCAGCCTTCTGAGAGGTCTTCCCATGTGTTCTACAGTCTCAGCTGATTGCCTGCATCAACTCTCCCTCCGCATTTAGCAACACCCTGCATGTGGACACCATAATCTATACACATGCACCACATTCTATACACATGCACCCGCATACTGGCATTTATTAAGGTGTACTTCATTTACATATTTTCTTTTCTTACATGTTTTATCTCTTTTTTATTTTGAATTCTTCTTGACACTTTATTTGTTTTTATGGCTGTTTTCACTTACTTTTTATTTATTTTCATTTCAGCCTTTTATTTATTTATTTTTTTTTTTTAATTTTTGGCTCCTAAGGGTTCCACATGCTTCTCCGATCTGATTCAGGTCATTTTCCAGCCTTTTTGGTGTTTTGTTTTATTTTATTTTTCCCCCTTCCCTAGGCTTTTCGCTCATTTCCCAGCCCCCTCCTTCACTCGGAACACACTGCACATGCGCGATTGGTGCACAAGCAGTTACTTCCAGGTTCAAGCCAGCTGCTTTAAACTTTTAAATTGCAGGAGACTGAGCTCCGGGGCAGTGTCGGGAGCCTTGGAGTCGCCTCCCTGTGGCTGTTTGATGCCCCCAGAGCCATTTCTGGTCCCCTGGGTGCATCATTGTGATCGCAGGGGCAGGGGATTTGTGATTGCAGAGGCCACACACCCCCAGCACCTCCTCCAATGCAGCGAGAGACCAGGGGAGCTGGGAAGCATGTTCCTCTGCCTCCCTGTAGTGGTGTCAGAAGTGTGCTTTCAAATGTACCTTGAAATACTAGGCCTGTGGCCTAGCTGGAATGTCTTTGTCTCTTTTGTTTCACTGTAGCCTGCTTAGTAGTAGAACCACACAGTAAGATATGCATAGTTTAGCTTAAAACTGTTTGATTTCAGAAGGCTTCAGATGTCTTTTCTTGGTCTGGTAACACTGGTCAACATTGAAATCGTTACTGACTTTAAAAGGCCCTAATCTGTAGTATCTTGGTGAGCTGAACACAAATATAACATTAAAAAATTGTTATTGGCACTCGTTTTGAAGATATTGCATGTAGTTCATTTTTGACGTTTCACCGTTTAAATTTATCCAGTAGAGCATCAACAACATCCCAAATAAGTCTTGAATGATGTAATATTGCATCACATTGCATCATACCAGCATGTATACATCATCCAGAGTTGATTGCATCTTTTTCTAATGCAATGCAATACTACTGCCAGACGGCTGATGAAGTCAGCAGTGTACTATACGCAGTCGGAAAGGAAAGTAATCTGGTATTCTGTTCCGATATTGAAAGCCTCATGAGTGCCTTAAAAATCATTCATGACCCACAAGACTGGAGACTATTTATAGACTCTTCGAAACTGAGTCTGAAGACTGTGCTTTTGAACAATGGAAATCATCTTCCATCTATTCCAGTAGCGCATGCCGTCCACATGAAAGAGACATACGATAACTTAAAGCATCTACTGACTTCCATTAACTATAACAAGTACAGCTGGCACCTCTGTGGTGACTTGAAGGTAGTTGCCCTTTTAATGGGACTGCAGCAGGGATATATAAAATACATGTGTTTCTTATGTGAGTGGGATAGCCGAGCAAGGGATTGGCACTACTTGCGGAAGGAATGAAATTGCAGACAAAATGTAACTATAAGAAAGGACAGTGGGATCCTCCCTTTGGTAAACCAGAGGATGGCTCAACAGTAACAGCTGGAGAGAAGAATATCCAACACCCAGCACTGGTTGAGGCTCACAAAATCCTGCTACCACCCCTTCACATCAAACTAGATTTGATGAAAAACTTTGTGAAAGCCATGGACCGCACTTCGCTAGCTTTCCGATACCTGCATGAAAAATTCTCTTGACTCAGCGAAACAAAGATTAAAGAGGGAGTTTTTGTGGGTCCTCAGATTCGAGAGCTCTTCAAAGATGACCGGTTCAACAACTTGCCGCAGGGTGATGCGAAACAAGCATGGAATGCTTTTCGCCTAGTGTCAACAAACTTTCTCCGGAATGTTAGGGCAGAAAACTACAAGGAACTAGTAGAAGACATGCTGATGCAGTATCAGAAACTTGGCTGCAATATGTCTCTAAAGATCCATTTCCTTGATTCCCATCTTGATTTCTTGCCTGACAACTCTGGTATGGTTAGTGATAAACAGGGCGAACGTTTTCACCAGGATATCGCAACGATGGAGCAAAGATACCAGGGAAAATGGTCCACTACAATGCTGGCTGACTACTGCTGGACACTCCCCAGAGAAGCTCCCGAACAGCTGTACAAGAGACAGGTGAAAAAATCTAAGAAGTAGTCTATGACTTGGTTTTTTACAGGTATTAACCGAAGGCCTATTATTTATTTTTATTTATTTATATAACTGTATTTATATCCCGCTTTTCACCGGGTCAAAGCGGTTTAACAGAAAAGGGGGGGGAGACAGTAATCAATTCTTAGGGTGGGGGGCTGTCACCTGAGAGGCCAACATTAATGATCTAAACAGACATTAAGGACTTAAACAATGACATCAGTCTCTTAGTAGGTAGATCTGTGGGTATGTTAAAGGGTCTGGAGAGTGAGTCAGTGGTGGATGTTTGTTTCTGGTCTGAGGTATTCCTGGAACAGGATGGTTTTTAGTTGTTTTTATTATATTTACTATTATATTTTTACTATAGACATGCATTTCGTGATGTAAACATTAATTCTTGTACATTACAAAATAACGAGCCAACTTTGCACTCTCATATTCGTGTTCGGCATATAAAATTTGATAAGAAATGACTTTTTATTTCAGTAACATGACTTTTGTAAAAATTTGTTGACCAGTGTAACCAAAACGACCAGGATCTGCACTGCCTATAGAAATAAAATGGGACAGCCAGAAAGGTACATTTTCTCTTCCATTACAGTATTTTGTTTCTTTGCTGTTTATTTCTACTGTGAAAGCTACGGACTGACTTGTATTTCTTTCTTATTGGTTGCTCTCTGTACAGGCAGCTAGTATCTGTTGCCATGAGTAAGGCTAAATTAAGAATTGACAAGCTAGGAATATACCTATAAGCCAAATCGTTGGAGGGTGCTGTTACATGTACTCAGCATTTGGGAGGTTAGGATTGACAACTGTCCGGCTTTTTTCATGATTCTACTGCTTTATAAATAAATGTCTGGTAGCTAGAAGAAAGCCTAACTTGTCTAGAAATTTTTCAGAGTTTAAAACTTCTATCTGCAGCTGTCTAATCCCTCCCCCTGTGTGGGTTTGAGTCGGCCTGCCCTGCCTGCTTCCAATGTAACTAGCAGTAGAGATGATGGGTAGGGTCCAGTCACTGGGAGAACTGGAATGCTCCTATAGTGACAGAAAAAGGAGGTGGTGAGCTGGAGAAATTGCCTGTGCTGTACACATTTGGGGAGAGGATGGTATTCCCAGGCATTTACAGTACACGGTTTGCAGACCTGTAAACCGTGTAAGTGCTGCTGAATATCTGAGGGTGCTGCCTCTACCCACTTAGCAATATGTGGTGAAAGCCAGGTGCAGGAATCCCTGGCTTAACCTTCGCCGCATATAACTAACCAGGCAGTAACTCAAAATCACCACTGCCTGGTTAGCAAGCAGCAAATGCGGCCAACATGGATATTCAATACCAGGGCTGGATATGGCCCCGGTTTTGAATATCCAGGTTTAGATTTCAGTGTTGTGTTAGCAGCACTAGCCACCAACGCTGAATATCCCCCTCTTTGTTTCTGTGTGTGGTGGGATATGTCAGAAAAATGAAGCCCCCGCCTGCAAAAAATGCCTCAATATATTTTTCTAGGAAAAGCAGCTGCACCATACTAACACTGATTCATAGTAATATAGTAATTATGCAGTTGTAGCTCTGAAACTGCCCTCGCCTCTTATCCTCTCTCCTGATGTCATACATACACACCCAAGAATGCGTAGACACACATACAAGCATATGTGAAGTGACACACACATGCATGCTCATTTAACACACTCGAACATACTAACTCACAGTGATACATTTACTACCTTTACACACACAAACAGATAAACATACAAACAGCAGTATACTGTATAGACATGCAGGCCCATACACACTCACACTCATACAGATTTACAAATGACATCCAAATGCAAGCCTGATGTCCACATGTCCAAGCCAGAACATCTGAAAACAAGCAGGCATGTCCAGGTTCAGTCACGACTTAGCAAATGCGGTTGTGCCTAATATGGATGTCATCATTGACATCCCCAGAAGGACATCCAAGCCTGGGGACATCTAATAGCCTAAGGGCTAGTGTAGTAGGCTAGGACCAGAGAAGCCAGTGTTCAAATCCCAATACTGCTCCCTGTGATCTTGGGCAAGTCATGTACCCCACCATCTTCTCTACCACCTTTGGATATTTTACAGCTAAAACAAGCACTTTCCCAATGGCTATTCGAGCCGATGACATATCTAAACTTGGATGGGGTTCGTAACATTTCTGAAAATGAGCAGCGATGTCAAAGTCCATTACACTGCCCCAGATACATGTTTTTGGAAGTCCAAATTACAACTAAGGCTTTTAAAATGACCCCCATAGGCAATGGAGATACAAACAGATGTGTGCATGCGCACACACACATGCACACAGTGTTTGGAAAGAATTCCATGGGCCATGCTCTGAATGCTTTCCCCACTTGTTTTTATTCTTTCCAACCCACCGGTAGTTGGAAAGAATTATATTAGAGGTCAAGAATGTCTGTCTATGGGAAAAATAACTCTCTGATAATGGAAATGGATGAAACTTAGCATATGTGAAAGCTCATAAAAACACACCAAGTTCAAAAATGGGGCAAACTGGAATAAGGGTTCCAGAGAAATAAGCCCCCCAAAAACCAGTCCTCCGTATTTCTATGGGAGAAGGAGTTCCAGCTTCTGTAGCATAGAAACTTACATACAGTGAAACATACTTAAATGGTTTCAATCCTACCTAACAAATAGACAACAACTAATCCGTACCAGCACCTCAACCTCGCCCCCCTTCCAGCAATACCAAGGAGTACCTCAAGGATCCACTCTGTCAGCCATGCTCTTCAACATTTACCTCCAACCACTCTGCTCAGTCATACGCTCTCACAACATCAACTTTCACATATATTTTGATGATATCATGCTCTACACCCCTATTACGACCACAAACCCAACAAACCCACATCTATCAGCATGCTTCTCTGAGGTCTCCAACTGGTTACAAGAAAATAACCTATCCATCAACATAAAGAAAACTGAAGCCCTCATAGTAACAAAAGACCCAGACTTCACACCACCTACACACCTCAACATAGGAACCACAAGCATTCAAATACAGCCACAAATAAGATATCTGGGCATTATCATTGACCAAGCCCTCACCTTAAAGCAACAAATTGCTAAAACCTCTGGAATTATATTCCACAAAGCGAAATTAGTGCAACGTCTCAGACCACTTCTCGATCATCAAGACTTCCGGACAGTAATGCAAGCTATGACACTCCCACATCTGGATTACTGCAACATACTCTAACATGGCCTTCCAGCCACACAGACCAACCCCCTCCGAACAGCATTAAACACCACAGCAAGAATCATCCAGAGAGCAAAGAAAACCGACCACATCACCCCAGTTCTAAAAGACCTACACATACTTCCACTCGAAGCAAGAACTAAATACAAATCCATCCTACTCACCCACAAAGCCATCCACCAAACACAGAACACCCAGCTTCGCACCCTGCTGTCTCGACCAGCTCACGGCAAAACTACCAGACAAGCCTCCAACAACTCCCTCACCGTCCCTCACAAAAGAACTAAATGCTCTCAATGGACATGCAATCGAGCCTTTGAACTTTATGCTCCATCCCTATGGAACTCTCTACCGAGCCATCTCAGAAACAATGCCGATCTACTATCCTTCAGAAAACAGCTAAAAACCACCTTATTCCAGGAATACTTCAATACGACTCCCACCAAAAAGTGCACTAACCTCTGATCTCGCCCACCATGATCCATTGATCCAAAGCTGCACTAACCTGTCCATGTCCAAAGTCCGTCTCATATCAAAACCATCAATGTTGTTGTCTCCCTGGTGATGGTCCCACCCTTATACTTAATTTCCCCACCCCTGCATGTAACGCCGCTTTGACCCGGTGAAAAGCGGGATATAAATACAGTTAAATAAATAAATAAGGAAACTGTTCCTTTCAAACTCTCTCCCTGTTCTCTACTCTCCCAACCCCTCCACAAAAAATGCCCCCCCACACACAATTATCATACCAGCCCATGCACTGCCCCCACCCCCAAAAAATACTCCCTTGCAACTGCCCTACCAATCCACCAAATATTTTCACCTCAAAAAATACCCCCACAACTGCCCTACCACACCAATAACTTTCCCTCCCCTTAAAGCAACCTCTCACAACTGACTCATCATCCTGAAAACTGCCCTGTCCCCAAAACCTACACCCTGCAACTGCCCTGCCATCCCTTAAACTGCTTCATCTCAAACAACCTCTCCAAATTGCCCCACTACCTTGGAAATGACCCCAGCC
Source organism: Ichthyophis bannanicus (assembly GCA_033557465.1). Lineage (NCBI taxonomy): Eukaryota > Metazoa > Chordata > Amphibia > Gymnophiona > Ichthyophiidae > Ichthyophis > Ichthyophis bannanicus. The sequence continues at coordinate 145,067,387 of CM066041.1, forward strand.
CCCAAACATACCCTCTACCAACTGCTCCACCACCTCACAAAATGCCCCACCCCCAAAAACTGTCCCTGTAACTGCTCTACCACCTCATCAAATCCCCTATATACACCTCACCACCCCACAAAGTACCTCCTCTCAAAAACCTCCATCCCGCAATTGCCCCACTCCCAAAAACAACTCAACTGCCCTTCTACCCTGCAAATTGCCCCATTCACCAAAAATATCCTCCCATGACTACCCCATTCTTAAAAAATCCCCCCCTGCAAATGCATACCCACAAAACTCCCTATTGTAGTCACACAACCATCCTGCAAATTACCCCACCTCCTAAAACTACCTCTCCACAGCTGTCACCATCTCCATTAATGGCCCAGCATTCTCTGCTATCCCAGCACAGATGCAACAGAAATACACACACACACACACACACACACAGGGATTGCAAATAATTCCTGCATTTTAAGTACTTCATATATATTTCATTTACAACTGTATCCCACCCAAAAACTACCCCAATGGGAAAACCTAACTCTCCTGTAACTGCCCCACCACTCTATCCATTATTCCCAACCTCAAATCTACCACTCCCACAACTGCCCTACCACCCTGCAAACTGTTCCACCCCAAAAAACAATCACCTGCAAACTGCCCCTCCACAAAATACCCACCCACACACAACTGCCCCCCCCTACCCTTCAAATTGCCCCACTGGCAAAAACTAATCACCTCTGCAACTTCCATATTACCCTATCAACTATTCCAACCCCCCAAAATCTACCCTTCGCAATTGTCTCACCAACTTACAAAATATCCCGCCTCCAAAAACTATCCCACCGCAACTGCTCTGAAACTACCACCCCCCAAAATACTCTATCCTAAATGCCCCAACACTCCACAATCTACCATCATCTCTAAAATTACTCTGCTCCAATTGCCCTTCCTCCTAAACTACCCTACCAAACAAAATACCCAGCCCAAATTGCCTTACCACCCTGAAAATGACCCCACCCCAAAACGATACCCCACTGACTGCCCCTCGGCCTCACCCACTACCCACACCCCCAAAAATAACCTCCCTGCAACTTCTCCACTACCTCACAAACTACCCCAACCCCCTAAAATACCCCACTCTAACTGCCCCTCCACTCGGCAAACTGCCCTCACCCCCAAAATTAAATCTGAATGAATGAATAAATAAATAGAAATTAAGCAAGTCTGGGTGCTGCTGTGCTGATTATCGAAGCCCCTTACAGGCATTCACCAACTTTTGGAAATTGTAAAAATAGCATAGGCAGATGAAGAAGAGATGTCTCATTGATTCATTTTAAGTATGAGTACAGCACAGATAACTGAAGAATGGTTTCCATGAAAGATTTTTTTTAAACTAGAGGATATGCCAATAGTTTGGGATTTTTTAAAAAATAAAATCAATGTATAAAATTCTTCAAACAATAAAATCTAAAAGTAAAAGAGCTAAGCCAAGAAATATCTGAATATATTGAATAATTTAACTGGTGTTATTACTTTGAGTGGCTTCATATTTTGGTATATATGTGGGTGTTAGGCTTGGACCTTTCTAGCCAATCCTGTGGAGATTGGTTTCAGTCTGACAGAATGATAGCCAGGTCTGATCTTCCCCTGATAATTAAGTAGAGCCCAGGTTTAACCTTTGTCTAACATCAGGGTACAATACAGTAGGTGTATGGATTCGTCTCAGTTTGAGCCTTTAGAAGGGTCTAGAAATAGAAGCAACAGTGGCAAGATCTACAATATTTCCTAGACTGGCATTGCAGTGTCCCAGACTTGGAGATGTGCATTTCCTTAGTAGCTGTCACCTGTCACAACACTTCAGAGCCTGTCCCTTTGACTGACACACTGCCAATCAGTCTGGCATTGGTAGGCCACACTGCTGGATCTGCTGTCTCTGTACATTGTCACTCTACCTCAGGTTGCATGCGAGTGTCATGCTGTGGGATAATTCTTTCTGTGGCAGACACACTGCTGGTCAGACCGACCTTGCAGTATGTATCAGGCTTTGATTTTCTCCTTTGCTTATGCTGGTATGTCTCTATATCTGTTGCATCTTTCTTTGTTATTGTCACATGACCTCAGGCTGTTGCAAAAAACATTTACACTGCTCCAGGCTATACTTTGTCACTTCTCTGTGGATAAAGATTGGTTGCCTTTCAGTGAAAACTGTTTAACCACAGGGGGCCAGTGTGATTCTCCATCATTAGGAGGCTGTGCACATAACAATCATTAGCAAAGGACATAGTTAGTCACTATAGGATGTGTTCACTAAAGCGCGTTAGGCTTTTGCAACTAACGTGGCAAATAAGTGCAGATAGCGTGGCATTAGACGCTAAAGTCATGCATTATCCATTGGGAGAGTGCACAGCATTTCCCCAGCAGATAACACACCGAAAATGCAGAGAGCGTGGTCAGACAGCAGCTTGGATGCAGCTAATGCCACCCATTTAGGTAGCATTAGTTGTACCGATGCTGTCTGCAAATCAGTAACCGTGCATTGCAGACATGGTCACTCATGCAGCTAATGCGTTTTCTGCAGACAGCACAGAAAACTGCTGCACTATCTGCATTTTGTATGTGTTATCTGTAAACAGAACTAGATAGTGTGCATTGTCTGCTGTGGTGAAGAGCGCCCTCCTGAGGAAATGGAGACTGAAGGAAATCCTGAAAAGCAGCAGGATTTACACAGGATTTTCAATCCAAGAAGAAAAAAACCCTCTTCTGTTGAGCTGAGAATGGAGACCAGCCCAGGGGAGGAGTTGAGCAATGCTGATTGGGCACACCCAGGGGTTGGACGGGGTGTGGCTGGAAAAGAATCCCTTTTTGAAGTGGTGAATGACGCTGCTAAAGGGAAACAGAAAAAGAAAAGCCATGAGCAGATGACCTGTGAGCAGAGGGCCTGTGAACAGACGAGCTGTGAAAGGACGTTTGGGACGTCAGATGAGACCGAGTCAAGCAGTGAGTGCAAGCCCAGGAAGCAGTTTGGATGCACGTCTGAGCCTGGTAGCAACAGAGGACCTGCAAGGATTTTTACAGGTGCTGTGAAAGGAAGTCCTGTGAGAAGTGGACGGAGCCCTGGTTTAGAGTCCTGGGAAAAGGCAGAACCCCCAAATAGAAAGCCTTCAAGGCAGACACCTGCAAAAGGTAACTCATTCTATGGGATACAATTTGGACCGGAGAGACCCAGAAGCACTCACAGCTGAAAAGCTTTTGAGCTACCTAAGAGGAGAGGAGCCTGGCAGAGAGAAAGCAGTTCCAATAGGAGTCATGATAGAGAAGGTAAAATTCAATCTCCTATGTTTGGGGCTTTGTTAAAGGATCCCAATTGTTATGCTGATTTATTTAAGCCAAGAGCTGAAGGGGGAAGCATTACTGACCGGGAGAGAAACCCAGTATTTGCTGACAACTGCTTGTCAGGAAATGAACAGGCTGAATTGCTCCTCCAGGAGTTTAAACAGTTCTTAGAGTTGAAAGCAGGCAGACAGCCAAAGCTGAATGAGGACACTAGTTCTGTGCAGTCAGAAGTTTTAATGCAGATAGATTATGCCTTACCTTCTACAAACTCTGACAATTGTAGCATGGACTGTTCAATATGCTGTAAGGAAATAACAGTATAAAGAAGCTTGCTATACCTTGTATGGAAAGAATACAACGTGGTAGTTTCTACTGCCGTGCTTGGAAACTTGATTGTTTGCACCTGAGTTTGAGCTCACACTGTGAACGAAACAGTGACTGTTATGAGGCTGTAATGTATGTGAGTCACCTCTTGAGGCAGAGCTGAGTTAAGCTCCATAAGAAGGAAAGCTGATCCTATTTTTGGTTGTCTTATATTCCTGAGTTTCTTCTGTTCCTATTTAAAAGCACCATTTATGTTCATGTATTTGAATTTTTGATGTGCTGGAGGAATTTCCCCAACACGAATAAATATTCTTGCAAAAGCCTTACCGTCTCTGGCACAACTACATTTATTCCTGAGAGAAGGGAGAACAGACTACATTACCCATAATTCCAAGGGAACAGTTTACCTCCATTCCTCATGGGACAATAGGCCACTCCTGTCCGTTAGCCCTAGGGCGGGGGCAGGAGCGTCGCACTGCATAATAAACATTAGTAAATGTTCCTCTGTGTCTCTGTGCATAGCAAGATAGTTATGTATATGGTTCAGTCACTAGGCTTTACAGTAGAATTTACAAAAAAGAAAATGAAGTTCACAACTGAATCACTAAGCGTCAGTCCAGCAGGAATAGGAATAGGGATGTGGCAGCAGGGAAGGGGGATGTGTAATGGGTAAATCATGTGGAGTATGCCTCATGGAGTCATTTCCAGTCCCTCCGCATATGTTTGTGTAGTCTTCTAGCCCAATCGCAATCCTTACTGTGGTCCTTACACTGCTTGGTAGGCGGGGGGGGTTCTATGTCTTTCAGTCTTTATCCTTGGAAGTAAATTTCTTTTAATGGGGATCATGATATGCTGGGAGGCCATTGGCATTCACTTTTCTAATACTTCTTTCCTTCTCAAATAACTGAATCTAGTCCAGACTTTCTATTCTGAATCAAAGGTCACTGGTACAATATTTATAACAAATGGCAAATAACAGCAGATCATAACAGTCATTAAGGAACATAACATTGAGTTTGTTTCTTAGATACTTAGAGCCCCTTTGGCATTCCGAAATGGACAAGACACAACCCTTTGGAGCACCTTCGAAGCAGGGAGGAACATGGAGAAACAAGGAGTAAGAGTTTGTCTATATGGGAAAAAGGAAGGGTCTTTAGTTTGGCTTAATGAAGCTTGCGCCTTTGCCTGCGTACCATGGTGGGGCCATGAGTGTTAAAGTCCCACACGCTGCGGCTGCTGCTGCTGACATCACAGGCACACTCAATGGGAAACCACTGGGCTTCTGGCATCTGCTCTGCAAGTAGGGAATTCAGGTACACCAAACCTCCAACTCTCCTCCATTACATTTTCTGAGGAGTTGTTTTTTTGCTTGTAAACGGGCAGATCAATAGACATTTATGACTCCTTATGCATAATTTTTATTCCAACATTCCACTATGGGGGGGGGGGGGAGGGAGCATATGAATGAACATCCGTTATCAGTTCTGAACTCTGAAATACAGCATTAACCTTTGGGCCCTGGAGAGTTAACATTGACCTTTAACTAGAAGTCTTTTCCACTTTGCATTCCAGCTGTACAACTTGTTAAACAACACTATTCTATTTGACTAACAAATTAAAAGCATTTGGGGGGATTATTGTGATATAAAAAGACAGCTTCCTCCAGAAAGGTGAATGTGTAGCTCCCAAAGCCATTTTCCTTACTCAAAGTGCAGTCCAATGAGAAGTCATTTTGTAAATAGCACAATGAAGCCAATGAAGCCCAGTTTTGTGTAGGGCATCCAGATCTGGACTACAATAGTTCCCCAGTATTTTAGAAAAGGCTTACTGAATTAAGAGCCTTTTTAAAAATATATCAAGACGTTAGGAAATATACGCATAGGGGGTCATTCTGTACTGGCCGTCCCCCACCTATACGGCCTGCCAGAATAGGGGCATGCAGTGGTAGACCTGATTCTGATCCCACAGGGGGTAGACATGCCCACAAAATCAGAATCGGGTCTACCTGCTTGGACATGCAGCCCGTGGCCTGATTCTGTCAGGCTGGATGTCCTGCACTTCCCTGGCTAGCCCAGCCTGGCTTCTGAATGGAGCAGTGGTGGCATGGTGTCCTGTTGCCATGCCAGTGGCTTCATGCAAGAGCCGCGATCGCCTGCCGAACCCTGATAACCCCTTTCCCCATAGCTCAACTCTCCCGATTGGGCCTTCCATGGCCAGGGTCGGGCAGCGGGGATGCCCCTGCACACTTACCTCCTTTTCCTGGCCCTAGTTCCTACATCTTCCACCATCAGGAGGACTTATTTCACCTCCGAGGAATCAGTTCTGTCCATCTGGGGCATGATACCACCCACTACCCGCCTTTGCTCATCCCTGGCCCGCCGCCTCCTGCCTATGAAAAGAGCTCGGCACACAACTTGCATCTATGTGTGGGGAAATCTGTTTTCCCAGCGCAATCCAGGTACTTAGCAGGTCTGGACATCTAGATTGGACATCTAGACCCACTCAGTACAGTTCAGAATGACTCCTATAGCTTGCATCCTAATAGAGAGGTTCCAAAAAAAGGTAAAAGTAACCCAGATGCCTTTAAGTAAAGAGCAGACAGAGTTGAAGAATTCCGAATTACCCCTGTCAGCTGATAACCAGATTGTTAATATGAACAAAATGCAAATTTTGCAATGCTTCTTTGCAAATGCTAGAAGCCTAAAAAATAAGATGGGAGAGTTAGAACATATAGCATGAAATGAAAGGTTAGATATAATTGGCCTTGCAGAGACCTGGTGAAGGAGGATAATCAATGGGACTCTGATACATTGGTACGAATTATATCACAATAATAGGGCAGATTAAATTGATTGAGGCTTTGTGTTATATGTTAAAGAGTCATAAGAACATAAGATATGCCATACTGGGTCAGACCAAGGTCCATCAAGCCCAGTAACCTGTTTCCAACAGTGGCCAATCTAGGTCATACATACCTAGCAGTTTCCCCAAAAGACACAGGTCATTGAGTCAAACAGGATAAAGGTTTTAGAGGAGACAGAATACATTGTAACATAGTAACATAGTAAATGACGGCAGATAAAGACCAGTATGGTCCATCTAGTCTGCCCAGTAAGATGGCAAGAGTAGGTACACCTGCTGCTCCATGCAGGTCACCCCTCCCCATGTCTTTGTTTAGGGGTGAACCCACCGATCAAAGAATCTCAATAGATAGAAATTCCATGTAACAAAGGAAAGGGAATGGCAGGGGGGGTGTACTACCATCCTCCTGACCAAAATGAACAGATGGATGATGAAATGCTACAAGAAATTAGGGAAGCTAACAAAGGTTACAACACAGTAATAATGGATGATTTCAGTTACCTCATTATCGACTGGGTCAATGTCACATAAGGAAAATGCTAGGGAAATAAAGTTTCTAGATGAAATAAATGACTGCTTCATGGAGCAACTGGTTCAGGAACAGACACGAGAGGAAGCTATTTTAGACCTGGTCCTTAAGGAACGCAAGATCTGCTGGGGCCATTTGGCAATAGTGATCATAACATGATCATATTTGATTTAATAAATGGAGGGAGAACAGCAAGGAACTGTGCAGTATTACCTTTTAACTTTTTTAAAATGGAGACTATGATAAAATGAGTAAAATGGTTAAGAAAAAACAAAAAGGAGTAGCTGCAAAGCTTTAGATCAAATCTGGGCATTTTTTTAAAATCCTTTCACCTTTCTTAAAGCATGGAATACATCTTGTCTGAGCTTTCAAGATAGTAAGGCAAAACAACTGCAGGCATGGTTTAAAGGTGAGGTCAGAGAGGCTGTTTTAGCCAAAAAAGCATCTTTCAGAAAATGGAAAAAGGAGTCAATGATAGCGGGAAACATAAGTACTGGTAAGTTAGATGCAAGGCATTGATAAAGCAGGCCAAGAGAATTTTTTCAAGTATCAATCATATCAAAAAAAAAAATCTGTGAGAGTACATTTCTGCATCAGAGAGAGCAAGCCTAGAGCAGGAAAAGCGCTGGAAATTCTATGCTAAGGTTTTCTGCTTCGGCCCCTTTTGATGCCTCTAGAGGAAAAGATGGGAAAGAGACTAAACATAAGCTACTTAAAGCTCTGAGACTTTCCAGTCGGAGATTATCAAGGTATCTTATGACACTGGAACCGATTAAGGATACTAGTGGTGCCCAGATTCCCACCTTTCTGAAATTAAACCAATGCTCTACAGTTATTTAAGGGATTTAAGGACAGTACTGTCAACAATGAAATGTTATTGTTTGAAGAAGTTAGCAGTAAAGCATTGGACTGGATTCAGAAGCAAACTATGGGGTATGTTTACTAAACCGTCCTAATGTTCCCGGCGCTAGTTGTAGCGTTAATTTGAGGAATGCCATATAAGGTAGTGAGCGTTCTGGCGGCAAGGTAGCAATGAATCTGTATCGCGCGATAGAGGGTGCCTTAGCTCATAAATGTGCGTAAACCTTAAGTTCATGCCAGTGCTGTGTTAGAAGCTATAGAGGGGTAGCCCACTGGTTGCTACAGTGACTGCGGAGGCAGAGGTTGTGAGTTTGATCCCACAGTGGTGTTATTTAATAAGGCTGTCTGAGGCATGTCCTTTTAATTTAAATCTGTGCTGCCAGCAAAAACACCCTCACAGTGCCGTAACCTAAGGTGCCTCATAAGGCGCTCTATAAGGCGCCACATAGGGCACATTATAAAGTGCCCTGTCCGCCAAGGCACCTTATAATGTGCCCTATATGGTGCTTTATAGGGCACCCCATAGGGTGCCTTATGAGACACCATAGGTTATGGCACTGTGAGGGTGTTTTTGCTGGCAGCACAGATTTAAATTAAAAGGAAATGCCTCAGACAGCCTTATTAAATAACACCACTGTGGGATTGAACTCATGACCTCTGCCTCCACAGTCATTGTAGTAACCAGTGGGCTACACCTCTATAGCTTCTAACACAGCGCTGGCTGGCTACAGAAAGACTGCAGGTCACCGCACAAACTGTCTGCTGTGGTTACCAGGATAGGTTAAACCCACCCATACCCATGATTCACTGCACATGCAGATCAGCAGCCTACATCTGATCACAAGATGGGGTATGCGCCTCTACAGCACCTCGGCCTGGTAGGGGGAACTGATAGTGTGTGCTACTGGCACAGAGTAGCTACAGACAGTGACATTGTGCGGTTCCTGTGCTCACCCTGAGGATGAGGTGGGGTGCCCAGCACCAGGTCCGCAGCACCTGGCTTGGCTGAGATAGGTTGTGCTGCAGGTCTTCATCAGTGCCAGAGTGTGACAGATAGTCCTTGCAGACACACCTAGGATACACCTGTGTCTATCTGTATTTCCCAGTCAAGTCTAGTCCTTGTGGATTATGATGCACCCAGAATAGTGCATATCCTGTGTGGTTGCCATGGTAATGTGTTATAAGAGAAGGGTGGTGTTTGGACCCACATGCAGATTATGTAGCACCACCCAACCTGCCCTCTCTGGGTCAGGGTGGGGGACAGGATCTCCCACCAACAGAACCACATGCTACATCTCTGCAGTGGAGGCAGTAGAGGGGACCATCAACCCCACGTTTGCTGGGGAAAGGGCACCCTCCAAGGCAGTCAATGCAGATCTGTATGTATCACATAGGGCACTGGAAAAGCTCAGCCTGGAAAAGCTCAGCTGCCCCCCCCCCCATCCATCTGACATTCACCAGCAGAGGGCACAGTCGGTCCTCACCCACTGCACCCTGCAAGGTCTTCCAGCCATACACATGCTAACTGCAGACATTCTGCTAGCTAGTACATAGTACATGTTCCTGGAGGAACTGTGTGCACCCAAATGTGAGATGTAAGCACACACACCAAGCAAGTATGTCAGTGATTGGGCCACAAAAAAAGGGAACTCATAGATATCACTTGAGATAAAAACTATAGCACTATGTGGGAACCTAGCCATGCCATGGTCACTGCTCAGTCAGGGTGAGAGTGACCTCCCAGCATGACATGCTGTGGCCACCCTGTCCGTGCAGGTGGTGGTCAGGCACTACAGTGTCCCAGCCATTGCCCTATGCCCTGTGCAGATGCATCCTGCCCAGACCGCCATGTCCAGGCCATACCCACAATACCTTGCTCCTCATTATGCACATTGGCAGGCTAACACTGGAAACAGTGCAAGCATTGGGGGCTCAGTAAGGTGTAGGCAACCACAAAACACTGGATAGACATACACACACTCCCACACCTATTTCAGCATTGTGCAAAGATAGAGACAGTTGGCAGCCCTGGGCACAGTGCAGGCATTGCTAAGGTACTCAATACTGTTATGGTCACTCTCCGAGGTGGTAGACACTGTCAGAAACAAAAAGTGAAACACATTCCACATGTATCAGAGAGGTTGCTATGATGTATCTCTGTTAACAAATTGTTTCATTTAGGATTTGTTATCTGACATTGATCATAGCAACCTTTTGATATATATGGAATGTGTTTCCATGTTTATGACGGCATTGCTAAGGTATGCAGGTGCTAGTATTGGTAGCTGCTGCTCCGCGCATGGCCCAACAGCCTGACTCTCCATGAGGCTTTGGATAGTGGAGTCTGTAGGTGTGGGTGTTTGTGCCCCTGTTGGCCAATGATCTAGGACAGAGGTTCCCAACTCCAGTCCTGGTAGGCCAAACATGATTCAGGTTTTCAGGCTGTCCCTAATGAATATGCATGAGATACATTTGCATACAATGGGGGCACTGTATATAAATACATCTCATGCATATTTATTAGGGACAGCATGAACACCTGAATGGTGTTTGGCCCTCCAGGACTGCAGTTGGGAACCTCTGCTCTAGGGATTGCACATATTTATGATGTATGTGCGCTGTAGGGTAAAATATAGGGACATAGTCTGTAGGAGTCACAGCTGGGACTTGAATCTGTGACCTTCTCCTGAACACACTGGCTGTGTGTACTGGACCAAACTGTTGCCACAGATACAGGTCATTCCCTGGGGATACCATTACTGTTCGTCAGACAGACCTTGTCTGTTGCACTGCATGCCTCCCACCTGACCATGGCTTGGCCTTGGTCTGCTGTGGGCAGATGCCACTGCCCCCTCCACCACCAGCACCCCTCTGCCACCATGCTGACATGCCCTTATGCCGGTGGTGTGCTGTCCCAGGCCATCCAGTGTGCTGTTAGGCGGCTGCCTGTGGTGTGGTATCTGAGGTAGGGGTGCCTACATAGACATCCACGCTTCCCCCCCGGCACCATCTGCCAATGTTATGTGCCCTTTGGGGTACCTGCTGGGTAATGTCCATTGGGGCACTGGGGGACACATACTCATGGATATGTTTGCCCTTGGTCAGTTGCTGTCATGCTGATTTTTCATTTCTGTCTTCCTATGTGGCACCTAGGCATCTGCCTAGCTCATCCTTAGCCCCAGCTGCCCCACTGCATATCCCGCCTGCAGCCCCTGTACCTCATTTACATTTACCTCATTTCGCTCTCCTGCAAATGTGCCTCTAACGTGAGGTTTTCACTGGCATTAATTTTCAGACCTTCATTTCAAGGTGTTAGTGTGCCTGGAGCCTCTGCCTGCCCACTCTCCGCCCATTGACCCCTTCTCTTCGCCCTCTGGAAAGACTTACTCCACCCTCTGTGTGCCTTAACGCCACCGGAGATGTTATCGCGCAAAACGTAACGTTATCGCGTGATAATGTTACTTTATCATGCGATAACGTCGCCACTGCAACGTTGCCGCTGTTTAGTAAACATACCCCTATGCCTCAGTGACTGTTCTTTTAGTATAGAGTGAGAAAGTGAGCCTGCTTGCCATGTGGGTCTTGGGGGTCACACTCATAAGGACTCAGGGTGGAAGAACTGCAAAAGAAACTTGCAATAAAATTTATGTAGTGGAATACAAATGTCAGGATGCAAGTAGAGGGACACAATGGTGTCCTGGACTGAATAAGAACAAAAATTTACTTGAAACCATGTAAACACCATTACTGATAGGAAAACTGTACAGAGTGGAGTTCCTGCACTGGGGACTTGGTATGGATTGGTTGCAGTTCCCACCGGTGGGCAGAAGATCTTGCTGTCATAGGGTATGTGAATAGCTATCCAGACAACAGTGCTGAAAATCATCGTTATATGGAAAATACCCTCTTCTGGCACTATTTTGGATAGTGGTGAGCTTGTCAAAGGAAATATTCAGTGACACTATCTAGATAGTAGTACTGCTGAATATACCTCTCACTGACAGATATCCACATAGTCTGCTAGCCAGATAAGTGCCTTTGAAATATCGGGTCCATGGAAAATCACTCTTTTTCCCAGTATGTGTAGGAAGCTAGGACAAACTCCTTTTTTTTAACAAAAGAAATCATACAGCATTAATTGACATTTGTTTCTGCTGTGAATATAGTAATTAGTGACTTTCTTTCCTCATCCTTCCTTAATCGATGTTTCTTACATAGGCATGATAAAGCATACTAGTCCTCTTTGTCTATCTGGAGCTGAGCTGAGGCGTGCAGGAGGCCTTCAAACCAAAGTGAGACCATGGAAGGAAACACAAGTAACTGGGCCATAGAAACTATGGGGGAAGAGAGCGCGAGCAGAGAGCTGGGAGTGCTCCAACATTGCTTACAGACTACTAGGCCAAAAAATTTTTATTATTCTGATAGTACCTACAGAAGTTATTTAATAAACTTTCATGTTTCAACACCAAAGACTGTATATAATTATTTCTGTTAACCGGGTCTCAGTATATCAGGGAGCTTTGGCATTGACTGTTTCGCCAGTGACTGCTCCTTTTTTTACATCAATGACCCTTTTTCTGAAAAACCGTCATAAAAACCTGGTGTTGTCAATCCAAGTGTTTAGGCATATATTTCCAAATCATCGGCATTCAAATACATAAAGTTAGGCTTATCTTAATATGTTTGGTCCCAACGCCAACACTCAGCGCTGTCGCGTTTCACGAACTGAAGTTCGTTTCTTCAGGGGCTTGTGAGCCTCTTCCTTATGTTATTTGTCTTTCTGGAAAAATAAGGCAAATTTTTAACACAATACTTTCAAATATTATTTAACAGTGAACATATCATCTAGCGCTAATGTTTCGAGAAAACAGATCTCACCACAAGTGTTAACCAAAAACCTTTCTCTGCAGGAGAAAGGAGCAGTCACTGGCGAAACAGTCAATGCCAAAGCTCCCTGATATACTGAGACCCGGTTAACAGAAATAATTATATACAGTCTTTGGTGTTGAAACATGAAAGTTTATTAAATAACTTCTGGAGTTCTAGTAGGTACTATCAGAGTAATAACATTTTTTTGGCTTAGCTGTTATATTACTCACAAATCATAAGACCATAGAAGATTGTTTCATCATACAGACTACTAGAGCATGGGCAGTTGGAAGGGATACACTATCGGCCCACAGAAGGGAGAGCACTTCTATTGGTCAGTCAGGCTGCTGAACTTCAAATGCAGGGAAGAAAAAGAAGATATTCTTCCGCAGGTAGACAACCAGAGAGGAACAGCGGAAGTATGACCACAGCTTACCAGATGATAAATTAATATTCTTTATTAATCTGGTAGGCTGTGGTCATACTTCCGCTGTTCCTCTCTGAACTTCAAATGCAGACATTGTCAATGGGTTTTAAATTTGGGAATACTAAACTTCTCACCCCTGGTGGTATCTTGCTATATATCAGATGTGCAGGATTGTTGAAGCACACTTTCACCTGATGGAGAATTGGATTCTAATTGATGGTGTATAATATAGCTGGTGACTGTACTGATGAAGCTTTATTTCTTCATAAGATAGCACAGTGTCTGAAGCAGTTAGTCTCAAGGACATCCTAGCACCTGGAAGAAATAAATGAGGAGGTGGGTTTGTGTGTAAACTCCTGGTAAAGGTGATGGATAAGCTGCTTGTTTCAAATTCACAAGTGCAGTCTACCTTGACAAACGTTAGAGAGGTCCAGACATCTAACAGAGCAATTGCCCATCAATCAGCTTTTCCCAGGCTGCTTTCTATCATACCGGCACTTCACACAGCCCTCACAAAAAGGTTAAACACCCTTCACACAGCTCTTAGAGGATCATGCTGGAGGCTGAAGGATTTTTATGATACGTTTATATTTTCAGTGATACCGGGATACTAAAAAACATCACCAAATGATGGCCTCACATGAGCAAGATTTATTGATTTCACATCCCAAAACAGCAACACCATCTGAATGTTGAAAACAATGACCACAAAATTGAGATTACTTACAAAAATCTGACAAAAGCTGTGTTTAATATTACATGAAAAGTTGCAGATCAGAGCATGTTGACCCAATCCCTACTCCTGTTTCATATCTGCATTTTCTGAGTGCTCCAGCTATATGGGGTCATGGCGTGGCACTGTAGGGATATAGACCAAGCAGGGGAAGGGGATTTTGCTCATATGTTTTTCAGTAGGATGAGTTACAGTCAGGGACAGAAAGTATTTTCCTTTCCCTGAAGGGCTCCTTTTACTAAAGTACACTAAGCACTTAATGCTCATTTTCACATACAGTAACTGTGCGCAAGGGCCCTTGATAGCCGTTACCACAGGGGCATGACAGTTACCACGTGCTGATTTGCATGAGAAGTACCAATCATGGGCAGGTTAGGGGTGGAGGGTGGGCAGGAAAACCACATTGTAGTTAGTGCCAGGATCATACTGTGTGCTGTCAATGTTGCAATTGGCATGGGTTCAACTAGTGCAACTTCAGTAAGAACATAGAGATGCCATGCTGGGTCAGACTAAGGGTCCTTCAAGCCCAGTATCCTGTTTCCACCAGCGGCCAATCCAGCTCATAAGTACCTGTCAAGTTTCCAAAAAGGTACACAGATTCCATACTGCTTATCCCCGGGGTAAGCAGTGGATTTTCCTGGTCTTCTTTAATAATGGTTTATGGATTTTTCCTCCAGGAACTAGGTGCACCAACAGTAATTGTGCCATATGTTAGGGTACCACCCATGCATTAACTGCCAGGAACATGCTGGCCACGTCCTAAACGGTTACCATGGAGACTTTACACCTCACACATGTTAGTTTTAGTGCTAAATGTATCTTAAGTGCAAAAAACCTAATGTACTTTAGTAATAGGGCTCTTCAGTTTGCACTTCAGGGTTAAGTGACTTGTCCACCATCCCAAGAAACCTCAGTGGGAGCTGAACCCTGGCTTCCCTGGTCCTTAGCCCACAGCTGAAGCCATTGGGCTACTCCTCCACTCCGATGTGCCCTAAGGACATTTTACTTCACACAAGGAATGGTGGATGCTTGGAACAGCCTCCCAGGGAAGATAATGAGAACAAAATCAAGAAGAAAATTGAAGAACGCCTGGGATTTACACATAGCATGCTGCTCCCTGACTGAATGGTCGGGGCCTACTGCTGCTGCTGCTTGGCTGAACTTCCTCCTCCTCAATGGGGCCTGAAAAAGCCGAGATGACATTAGGAGAAAAGTATTTAAACACAACCTTGCAGCCTAACAGGAGTGGCTCTTGGAAAACAACAAATGGCACAAGCTCAACAAATCGTTAGAAATGAAGTGTCCATGTAGGCAACCTGGGCAAATGTGCACAAGAGGCTCTAGCCCTAGTGGAGGAGTAGCCTAGAGGTTGGAGCTGCAGCTTGACACTAGAAAAACCTGGGTTCAAATCCCACTGACCCTCTGTGGCTTTGGGCAAGTTACTTAGGCCTCCAGGTACAAGCTTAGATTGTAAGCTCTCTGGGGATAGGGAAATACCTACAGTACCTGATTGTAAGTCACCTGGAACTAATACTCAAAAGGTATGAGCTGCATATATATATAAATAAAAAAATACTACAAGTTAGCAATAAATATAAAAACTTTGGCTATATTTATTGACTTTAGCAAACATACACAAATGTGAGTTGGGCATTTTAGTTTTTGGTGAGGTTGTAGTTTTTTTTTTTTTAATTATTTTATTTATAAACTAGGAACAATTGCTTCATAGATAGACTCATAGAAGTTACTTTTAAACCCTCAAAAATCAGAAGCTCTCTGGATCTCCCATAATCATAACTCAGTACTATTTCAGCCTCTAATTCACAATACACCAATATCCATTAAAGATAAAATAATTGATGAAGATTTGTCTTTCACACTAATGGGCTCGATTCTGGGACACGGGTTGTGGGGCTGCACATCCTGGTGGAATGTGCAGCCCCACAAGCCATCTGGGCCTGATTTTTCCCCTCCAGCTCTCCCCCGGGGCTGTGGGTCGGGTGGTGGGAAAAAGGGGGGCCAAAGAAAGAGGGTGATGGTCTCTCCATTTTTGGTTCAAAAAATTAAACCATTTAAACATGTCAGTGTACATAGTACAACATATTTAATAGCAACCCCAAAGATTCCTCGAGGACCCTTACTTCCATACAATCAGTGAACAATTAGACTATATGAAGGACACACTGCTCTGAGATTTAGTAATTCCTCCTAGAAACCAGAAAATCCAAAAAGAGAGTTTAGTTTGTACAGTAAGTTCTGCAGATTGTTCGAGAGCTACGCTCCTATGTTGTGGGGTTACAAGGGGGGCCTTATTGTCACCTTTATTGTTTAATCTGTAGCGCAAGTGCTACATGTTTTTCAGCAAGCAGGAGAGGTCTATTAGATCTCTGCAGATGATATTAAATTTATGGTTCCCTTAGGGAAAGATCAGACAGAGGGTATAAAGAAAACTGTAGTACCGTCTGAATGCTGTGAAGATATGGACGGATGATAATCAATTGTAGCTGAATATTAGTAAAACCAAGATTCTATGGGCCCAATTCTGGGATGCTGGTTGCAAAGTTGCACGTCCTGGCAGGACGTGCAGCCCTGCAAGCTGTCCGAACCCGATTCTCCCTCCAGCTGCCCCCATACGTCCTGAGCATCAGGATAGGAAGAGCCGGTGGGGGGCAGGAAGGGGCAGAATCAGTGTGGAGCGGGGGAAGGCCAGCCCGACAGGACATACAGGGCCAATTCAGGTCATGGCCCTATATGTCCTGCCGGGCCCGTGAGAATGTGCTGATTATTCCACCTCAAAAGGTGGAATAAGCAGCACAAAACCGGGGCTCCCCCCTGGGGCCAGGTACAGCGGGGAGTCCCCGCTGCCCAATCCAGGTCATGGCAGGCCAGCTGTGGGTTGGGCGGTGGGGAAAAGGGGTGTCAAAGCTGCGGGAGTCAGGAGCGCCTGCAGGGAGGACATCCCCACAGGCAGCAGGGGCACACCAAGCCATTCTTGGTGCCAGTTCTGGTTATCGTGGGAAAGTTTTGTTCCCGCAGTGCAGAATCAGGTCCAAAAGGCCCGTATTGCTTGGGGCCATCTGGACAGCCTGGACATGCCCCTACCTGAATCTGGCTCCACGGGTATGTAAGGCTCTAATGGAGTATGAAAGGCCTCAACTTGTTTGGCTTGGTGTAGAGTTAAGGGCTTTGGACCAGATTGAAAGTTTGGGAGTAGAACTGGATGGGGTTTTATCCTTGAGGTCACAAGTTTTAATAGTGATACAACTATGCTTTTATTTTTGCTACAGCTATGGAGGGTGAGAATGTACTTTGCGGAAAAGGACTTTATGCAGATTGTTTATGCTTTTATTAGTATTCTGCTGATTATTGTAATCTGCTGTATTTAGGTCTGCAAGAAAGGGATGTTTCCGATCTCCAGCTGATTCAAAATGCAACTGTCATGTTCTCAGCGGGGTTAGCACGACCATATCTCCCCTGTGTTAAAAAGCTTACATTGGTTAAATGCATCCGGTTCAAAACCATTACTGTAGCTTTAATAAGATTATCTGGAATGGACTCATTCTAGTTACATGAAAAGTTTTGTTGCTGTATACCAGGGAGGAACCTGTGGTTGCAGGATGGGGGCCTTTTGGAGGTTCTGGGACCGAGAAAGGACCACTTAACAATGGAAAAACCAAGAACACCTTCTACCATTTCAGTCTTATGGAATCAATTCTCCCGGAATTTGTGTACCCTAAATGATCTACTGATTTTAAAGACGCGATTAAAAACATATTTATGTGATTAAAAGAGGCTACTTGTGTGGAATGTCAGGAATGATTGTGCTTGAGATTCTGTACTGTTAAGTGTTGAATTTTGTTTTGTCTTTGTATTAAGTATGTTTCACTGTAACCCGCCCTGGGCTTATTGTAAGGACTGGCTAAATATCCAAGTAAATAAATAAATACCTAGAGAAGAGCGCATAGAAGTGCTGGGAGGAGAACATATCGGTGTACCTTTTGATTGTACTCGCATGAATTTCACACATATGCACTCTTTCTCCATGAACCTACTACACAACCTCAACATACAGATATGTGATATGCTGTTACAATAATTTGAATGAAAATTATAAGAAAATAATATATGCTATACTGGGTCAGGCCAAGGGTCCATCAAGCCCAGTATCCTGTTTCCTGCAGTGGCCAGTCCAGGTCATAAGTACCTGTCAAGTTCCCAAAAAGGTACACAAATTCCATTCTGCTTGTCCCAGGGGTAAGCAGTGGATTCCTCTGCTCCGCTGTATAATGGTTTATGGACTTTTCCTCCAGGAATTTGTTCAAGCCTTTTTTTAAACCCAGTATACTAAAAGCTGTTACTATGTCCTCTGGCAACGAATGCCAGGTTTGATTAAGCAATGAGTGAAAAAGTATTTTTCCAATTAGTTTTAAAATGCGCTACATTGTAACTTCATTGTGTTTCCCCCCAGTCTTTCTACTTTTTGAAGATATAAGAAACCATTCTACGTTTCCCCATTCCATTCATGAATGTATGAAACTCTCTCATATCTCCCCTCAGCCATCTCTCTTCCAAGTTGAAGAGCCCTCACCTTTTAAGTCTTTCCTCATAGGGGTATCCTTCCATCCCTTTTATAATTTTAGTGGTTCTTCTCTGTACCTTTTCTAATTCTGCTATATCCTTTTTAAGATATGGTGACCAGAATTGCAACTAATATTCAAGGTGTGGTCGCATAATAGAGCGATACAGAGGCATTATAATATTCTTGGTGGTATTCTCCATTCTTTTCCTTATGATTCCTAGCATTCTATTTGCCTTCTTGACCACTGCTGCACACTGTGCGGAGGGTTTCAACATATTATCCATGATGACACCTAGATCCTTTTCCTGGGTGGTGTTCCTAATCTGAAACCTTGCATCGTCTAACCATAGTTTGGGTTGTTCTTCTGTAAGTGCATAACTTTGCACTTGTCCACATTCAATTTCATCTTCCATTTAGATGCTCAGTCTTCCAATTTATCAAGGTCCTCTTGCAATTTTTCGCAATCTTCTTGTGTTTTAGCAACTTTGAATAATTTTGTGTCATCTTGCCTATCTTTAAGGCGTAGAGGGCTAAGTAGGTAGCCCTCTACGCCTCTTCTCCACCCCGGAACGCATAGCATCTGGGCATGCAAGGGACATATCTGGGATTTTCGAAGGGCACTATCCATGTAAGTGCCCTTCAAAAATCCTGGATATAGCATTTACATGTGTAACTTGGCAGTTACCCATGTAAATGCCTTTGAAAATTAGGCCCATTATGTATAGTCAGCATCACTAAATATGTTTATGCTTATATTTATTCAATTTCTTTCTATACCGTCCTTTGTAATTACAGCAGAGCAGTGTATAAGAATGAACACCAGTAAGAGGGAAAAGGGAAAAAGGAGAAAGAAAACGTGCAGCTCATCCATGGGTTGCTTCCCACCACCGTCACCAGCCAATCTAGACCACATGCCTCCAAAAAGAAATAGATGTTTAAGACTGCTTTAAACCTATAGGGGTATGTTTACTAAACAACAGTAGTGGCTTCCATATGATATTGCATGGAAGCCGCTACCGTTATTTAGTGAACATACCCCTTAAAATGAGGTGTCCAAATGAGAATGTTGTGGGATGGCCTTCCATTGAAGGGAAGCTAAAATATAATAGGCTGACGCCCCAGTGCACTCAAAATGAGCTTGAAAATGTTGAGGTAGAGTTGGGAGGTTGTCTCCTTGAGATCATAGGGAATGATGGGGCAAATAAGGAATAAGAGCTTTTGCTAAACCTAAAGGGAAGCCTGTATGCCAGATTTTAAAAGCAAAGCAAAGGAGTTTAAACGCCATTCAATATGGTATTGGTAGCCAGTTGCTTTCAATAAAGAGCAGAATAATATGGTCTGAGCGCTTTATTTTATTTTATCAACAAAAATACTTAATATATCAAAAAATCAAAAATTTTAAAACTTATCTTTCAGCTAATGCCAGTTCATTCAATGATGTTATTGGTGGTAATGTTAAGTGCTGTCAAGTTGGCGTCAACTCATGGTAACCCTCTGGATAGCTGTCCCAAATTGTGCCCAGTCTTCAGTCAGGTGGCTCATCGCTGACAGACTGGCACCCGTAGCTGCTGCCACTGCATCGATCTACCTCATTACTGGCCCTCCTCCCCTGCACTGATCCTCCACCCTGCCAAGCATGATGTCCATCTCCAATGATCTCCTGATGACAATACATTCAATGAGGATGTTGGTACACTCGCAGTAGTACTGGTACACTTGACGTGGCCGTTTTCACAGGGATGCAACCAAGAAGCTTTATTGTACTTCTCATGAAAAGAAAGCATTGTAGCACCATATGTTTAATTTAAACTGGTCCAGTAATTATGGAACTGGCATTAAAAGGAACTTCGCCAGTAAAATGGATATTGCTGCCCACCATCAGGGCATTCCTTCTTTAGCTAAGAACTTACCTTGACTATCATGTGCAGTTCTGGTCGCCATATCTAAAAAAGGATATATCAGAATTTATGAAAAGTACAGAGAAGAGCGACCAAAATGATAAAGGGGAATGAAGAATATTCCCACAAGAAAAGGTTTAAAAGGTTAGGGCTCTTCATCTTGGAAAAGAGACGCCTGAGAGTAGATATTATTTTGTAGACATTTATCATGAGTGTAATGCTCTGTCCCCCTACAAAGTCAATGATCCCACACTGAAATAGTGGTGATCAGGGTTTTTGTCGTTTATATTGGGCAGGTTTGTTAGGGCGTGCACATGAGCAGCAACAGCAGAGTGGGCACGTAGGAAAGGGCAACTGTACTGATGCTGTAAATGGGATACAGGGGGCTGCAGGCGGCACATGCTGTGGTCCAGCTGGGGCACAGTGCGGACTAGGCAGATGCCTAGGTGGCACATAGGAATGCCAAAACTGTAAAGAAGCAAGACAGCAACTGATGAGGGACCAACATGGGCACGAGTGTGTCCCACAGTGTCACAGGGGATATTACCCAGCAGGTACCCCCAAGGGCACATAACATTGGCAGGCAGTGCCGGGAGGAAGTGTGCATGTCCATGTAGGCACCCCTATCCGAGAACCCACACCATAGGCAGCTACCTACCAACACACTGGATAGCCTGGGACTGCGCATGACCAGCACCACCGGCATAAGGGCATGTCAACATGGTGGCGGAGGGGTGCTGGTGGCGGAGGGGGCAGTGGCATCTGCCCACAGCAGATCACGGCCAAGCCCCGTTTAGGTGGGTGTCGTGCACTGCAACAGACAAGGTCTGTCTGACGAACAGTCATGGTATCCCCAGGGAAGGATCTGCCCCTGTGGCAACAGTTTGGTGCAGTACACACTGCCAGTGTGTTCTGGGGCAGAAGGTCACAAGTTCAAGTCCCAGCTGTGGCTCCTGCCAACCTTGTCCCCTTATTTTACCCAGTACTAAACCGTGGTAATAAAGACGGAACCTTTATTGCAGATAAATTAAACATGCCTGAAACACCTAGATTTTACCCTACAGAGCAGACACCATAAACATGTGCAATCCCTAGAGCAGAATTTCCCAATTGCAGTCCTGGAGGGCCAAACACCATTCAGGTTTCATGCTGTCCCTAATAAATATGCCTGTGCTGCATTTGTATACATCGCCCCCATTGTATGCAAATATATCTCATGCATATTCATTAGGGACAGCATGAAAACCTGAACCATGTTTGGCCCATCGGGACTGGAGTTGGGAACCTCTGCCCTAGAGCAGCGGCCAACAGGCGCACAAACACCCACAACCACAGGCTCCACTATCCAAAGCCTCATGGAGAGTCAGGCTGTTGGGCCCTGTGTGGAGCAGCATCTCCCAATACTGGCACCTGCATAACTTAGCAATGCAACCAGAGATCTCCCCTCGATCGTGTGCAACATGTAACTCATTCAGCAAAGCAAGAAGAACGGATTCCATGCTCTGGCCTGCGCAGATGAGGAATATTAATTGCCTCAACGTGGGATGCCAGTTGAGAGAACACGCGTTTCTCTAGCAATTTTGCTAGAAATGGGAGATTTGAAACTGGACGCCAGTGTGATGGAACAGAAGAATCTAGTGAAGATTGCTTAAGTAGTGGACAAATAATGGCCAACTTCCATGGAGTAGGAAAGGTCCCAGTAGATAAACTGGAATTAAAAAATTGTTTGAACAAGAGGCAGTAAACCAAGAGATGATTCAGATAACCAGCTGGAGGGAATAGGATCTAGCAAACACGTAGTCTTCCTGGAGCTCGAGAGGAACTTAACTAACTCTGTTGCTGAAATGGATTGAAAGGATGACCAAATAAGGTCCTGAGTCTGATGAGAGGTAGAGGATGTTGAACAAGAGATGTCAGTAAGGGGAATAGATGACGGGAAGGGAGGAGATGGGGGCAAAGGGGGAGGTGGGTTCTAATGTTCTTATATGATCTCTTACCAACTGATAAATAATCATATGCAGGGTGGCCCAAAAAAAGTGAGAACATCTTGTAGCGTATAAGTTTTATTTAAAAATTCAAAAAGACAGATGTAAACGATTGACAAATTTAAAAAAAAAAAAAAAGACGGTGACCAGGAATTGTCGAAATAAAGACGTTATATAGCTAAAAAAAGGTAAATAAGTAAACTATTTATGCTTTTAATTTACAAGATGTTCTCACTTTTTTTGGGCCACCCTGTATGTGGCACTCAATGCAAAAGACCAAATAGCCCCCATCTTGCTGCTGGACTATTGTCTACATAATAGTTTTGTTGAATTGTTTAAAATTTCTAAGGAAGCAGGAATGTTCAAATTAATGTAAAGTACTTTTAGGGCCCAATTTTTGAAGGCCTTTGCATGGGTAACTGACCTAGTTACCTGTGTAAAGGCCATATCTGGAATTTTCGAAGGGCACCTACACGGGTAAGTGCCCTTCGAAAATCCTGGATATGTCCCTAACGCACCCAGATGCTATCCGCATAGCATTGGGGCATGTTGGGGGTGTTCCAAGGTGGAACAGAGGCAGACCATAGTGCTACCCTTGTAGCACCGATTATCGATGTTACACAGTTAGCGCTCTGCGTCTTAAAGATAGGCGTGTGAATATTGGTGCTACAAGGGTAACTCCTGTGGCTTCCTGGCTGGGTGTCATAACCCGCAAAGGACCCTGGCATTGAAAATCTGGGTTAGGCTGAAAGGGGCAGGCTATGTGCCAACGTGGCACATAGCATCACCCTGTTCAAAATCAGGCCCTTAGTCTATTGGTTTGTTTTATTTTTGCCAAAGATGTTCAAAGGCACTACAGTTAAAATTTATTGAAAAGGACTTGGTTACTCGCAGTTTCAAGCACTTTATTGAGTCTTGTTTTAAAATAATTCTCTGCTAGTTCTCTAATTTGATGTTGCAGATTTACAGGAAGTGGGGATGTTTGGGTATACATTTGGGCAGGTGCCTTCTCAGTGTTGCCAGATCTCAAAATTTTCAGCCCAAAGCAGGTTAAAAAATAGCCCAAAACAGTGACCCACCTTTAGCCATGCCCTCCCCTTCTCTGACAGGCTGATCTGGCAGTCCATAAAGTGTGACCATATCCACCCTTCTACATGCCTTGCCCTCCCCTTCCCTGATTGGCTGGAGTCTGGCAGTCAGTCACTCCCATCCTGCCACATCTCATTGATCAGCTCCTGAGTGCTGCTCCAGGACCTGACCAATGAGATGCAGTGACCCTCTCTGAAGCCAGAGTTGGCCTTTTTTGAGGTTTTTTTTTTTGTTTTGTTTGTTTATATTGTAACATAGTACAAAAAAATATAGTACTCAACAATGTAAATAACTGTAGATACTCAATAATGTATATAACTGTAGATAATTACCCCATATGTATCCAAGTTACATTCCCTGTTCAACTGTGAATGCATTGCAGCAAGACTGCTATGTATATGGTTTTGTTCGATGTACACCACACTGATGTGAATAGCGCGGTATAGAAGAAAAATAAATAAAATAAAAATAAATGATTGGATGGACCATGCTGGTCTTTATCCATCTGTGCAGTAAGGGGGCAGGTGGCTAGAGATGTAGAGCTGCACTAGCCACTCTGTGCAGGTTACTGCCCCTCTATACTTTTGCTTATAGTTGTACCTGTTGCAGCAGGCAGATTACCCCTCTCTATTTATGAAGTTATTACGGCGATTTGCCCTCTACTAAAAAATAAAACCCTTAACAGTACTGACCCTTCCTCATACCGCCCCATTGCCAGTATACCTTTCTTAGCCAAAATCATTGAAAAGGTAGCTCAGCTACAACTACAAGATCATATTGATACCAACTTCCCATTAGATGAGCACCAGTATGGCTTCCGCCCATATCACGGAGTAGAAACCTTACTCATATCCCTTTTTGATTCACTAATCCGAGGTATGGATAATATAAAGCAGACCTTCTTGCTCATATTCCTTGACATTTCCTCAGCCTTTGACAGTGTAGATCATAATACGCTCATGTCCAGACTACCTCAACTAGGTTTAAAAGATACCACTCGTAACTGGTTTAAGTCCTACATTTCTAATCGTTTCCAATATGTCCATTTAGACCATTCGCCCTCACTACCATTCTTTCAAGAACGTGGTATCCCACAAGGATCCTCACTCTCTGCATTACTTTTTAACCTATATATCCAACCTATTTGCGCAATCTTTCAATGCCACAATCTAAACTATTTTATCTATGCAGACGACATCATGCTGTTCGCCCCTTTGGACATAGCTAACCTTAATTTCAACAGAATCGCCACCTGCCTCTTTGAAGCTGAACAATGGCTCCGCTCAATCCATATGGATATCAACTTCAAAAAAACTGAAGCACTCTTCGTAACCAGAAATACCAACTTCACCCCTCCAACTACCATCAACCTTATGAACATTACTCTCCCAGTCAAATCTGAAATTAAATACCTTGGAGTTACACTAGACAAAACGCTAAGCATGACACACCACATAAAACAGACTGCCAAAACTATATTTTTCATACCTCGATACCAGAATGCAATACGTTAAATCTGCAACAGGAGAATCAAAACTCTTCCATCAAAGACAAGGCGTTCCGCAAGGGTCCTCACTTTCATCCCTCATGTTCAACATCTATATGCAGCCTATCTGCGATATCATCAGGTCTTTCAATGTGAAATGTATGACGATATCCTACTCTACATGCCATTTTCCACAATGCAAATGGATTTATTGCCTATAACAAACTGCTTCGACGCAGTCTCACAATGGCTCCTGTCACAGAACCTCCGCATTCAGCATAAGAAAACTGAGGTTCTCTTTATCACAAGAGACCCCAACTTCACTCCACCACCACACATAAGTGTCAAGGGAGCTGACCTAGGCACCAAGGAAACAGTAAAATATCTCGGAGTCACACTAGACCATAGGCTCGATATGAAATCACACATAAACAATATCATAAAATCTGTGTACTTCAAAATACGCACGCTTAGACACCTACGTCCCCTACTAGACCACGAAGACTTCAGAACCATCTACCAAGCTCTGATACTACCGCATTTCGACTTCGCCAACTCCATTCTACAAGGACTCCCACAATCCACCGTAAGCTCCTTACAGCTTGCCATGAACACCGCTGCCAGGGTTCTCCTAGGAGTGCCCAAAAATGAACATCACACCTATCCTCAAACAGCTCCATTGGCTCCCTATACACGGAAGACTTACATTCAAAACCCTCACTCTCACTTTTAAGGCCATAAATGGTTTATCGTCCACATCACTTTCTAAACTCATCCAAACCGTCCCATCAAACAGAAATAGGAGACAGGCAGCATTAAACTCACTAACAACCCCAAAGGCTATAACAACGTGCAGCCTATCAACGTCAAACAGAGCTTTCATGTTTAGCGCACCAAAATGCTGGAATTCTCTCCCACCTGATCTCCGCGCCATAACCAACCTAACCCAGTTCAGAAAAACCCTTAAACTGCACCTTTTCATCAAATACTACCCCACATGAAGCGTAACATAATAGCCCCACCCTAATACAACCCACAAATCCACAGCCTCTCTCCTTTTTCCAAGTATTCCTGCTAATTTTATGTAAATAGTTCGAGCATGTTATCTAGTTAATAGATTATATACTCCATGTAAATAGTTCTCCCATGTTATCCAAGTTGATACTCCTGTTATATGTAATACCAAACAGCCTGTTGTTCTGGTTTCTTCATGTTATCTGTAAACCGCGCTGATGTCAAAGAGTGCGGTATATAAGAAGTTGAAATAAGAAGTTGAAATAAAGCTGAGAACCATACAGCAACTCAGACCCCTCATTGACATCAACGATTTCAGAACAGTTGTCCAGGCTCTCATTATGCCACATTTAGACTTCTGTAATGGCATACTCCAAGGGACATCTAAAAAGAATCTACACATCCTACAAAGAGCTCAGAATGTCACTGCTCGAATCATTGTGAAAGCCAAAATATTCGATCATATCTCCCCCATCCTATACGCTCTCCACTGGCTTCCAATCTCTAGTAGGATTCAATATAAAACACTTGTCACCACTTTTAAACTCATTAATGACTTAGCCCCATCACAGTTAGCAACATTACTTCAGACTCCACCAGAAAACAGACTTAGAAGAAAAACTAACCTCAACATGCTACTAATTCCCAATGCCGTGAGAAAATCGAAACAAATAACCACCAACACTGCTTTTTCATATTATGCTCCCAGCCAATGGAACAAACTACCACTAAACCTAAGAGAGATTAAGGACCTTACCTCTTTCAGGAAGGAACTTAAAACCTACCTGTTTAGTCAACACTACAGCAACCTACAACCTACAATCAAATATACTACACAAGAATATACAACTAACCAAACACAAGTCTATCCCACCTAATTCTAGACTCATTTTAATAACCATTCTAAATAGTCCTCCTCCCAACACTATACTTGTGATTTACAAATAACTATTATAAATAGTTTTTGTCAACCATGTAAATAATTTACACATTGGTTCTTTGTAACATAGTTTTTATGTTCCATTATGTTCTTATGTAAATAACTTACACATTGTTTCCGTGTAACTTAGTTCTTATGTTCACTGAATGTTTTATGTAATGCAATATTGCACTGTTTGCTATATTGTTGTTTAAGTTCCTTGTAAACCGCCCCTGATCTCTGGAAGGGGCGGTATAGAAAAGCACACAAATAAAAAATAAATAAAAATATCTGCTTTGATTCCATCCTCTTGCTCACCTTTTTTCACTCAAAGTGATGAGGGCAAATAGCCCCATTACGTGCCACCCATGACCAATGACTTTTTCCCATGGCCCAATTGTTCCTCAATTGGGGAAGAAAATTGCAGAAATAGCAACACTGTGCCTTCTAGTCCTCGTACTGCTGAAAAGAGTGTGGGGCTGTAGAAGCTGAAGCCGCCCTAGATGGCTTGCAGTGCCCTCGAGTTCTCTGCTGGGGCTGCTGGGAGAAGTAGGTAGATGAGCCTTTCCATGGCGATAACTCGTATTTAGCACCATATCAAACACCACTGCTTAGCTCAGTGTTTCTCAAGCCAGTCTTGGTGCACCCGCTAGCATTAGCTGGATTCACATATGGTGGAGGCAGTGCATGCAGATTTATTTCATGCATATTCATTGTGAGAATCCTGAAAACCAGACTGGCTCAGGGATACTCCAGGAGTGTCTTGAGAAATGCTGGTTCAGCTAAATACAAATAAAAGCCCAATACAGAGAGAAATATAGAACAAACACCAAGGATCTCAAGCAGGTAATCCTGCATATTTATCTGCCTGTATAATTGTTAACTAAATCCCTTTTGCACTGTTGGTCCCAGTTCCCTAGCTCCATCCTGGTGCTTACATGTTTTAATTGATATTATGGTTAAAGCAGCTCTTGGCAGCTTCTTCTAGGCAGGGGAAGTTACTCTAGCACTGGCCTGCAGATAGCTTACTTGGAAAAAAAATAATTTCCATTACAATTATCATAATTACTCTCTTGAATGCTCTTTATGCCATGGATGGTAGCATCCTCACATTTTACATCCTGAAAGCTGGTTTAGATGTCCACAAGGCACCTGGCCTAGCTAGGCCACTAGAGACTGACTCAATTGTTTTAAGGGGCATGCGGTCAACAGATGCTACACCAGATGCTAATGTGGTGGCCCTGAATTATCAGCTACTGTGGAAATTCAATTGCATCTTGTTTAGGGGAGACCTCAGTGGCAAACAAAATGGATTCTCATCAGTGTTCTGTCATTATCCAAACTGTTTTAAAATGAGCACATTACTTAACATAATAAAATCTCTCTCTAATGCCTGGATTACCTCTCGTCGGCATTCCCCCTTAATGACATTAAATGTACTTTAGACAAGTGATTTTATTCATTAGTATGTGTATAGTTAATCGTCTGTTACAGGTGGTGAAGCCTTTTATTAAATCAACAAAAAAAATTGTCCAAGGATGTTGTTGTGCATCAGTTGTGGACACCACATGGGTCAGTTCATTACACATCACTTGGCACTCTCCTGCCTCCTTCCCATCAAACCTTGGAGGTCTCCAGCACTTATGTACAGCAGCATCTTTGGATAATTTTTATGTTTGTTCAATACCATTTATCACAGTCGGCAAAGAATCCAGTTTTCTCCAGGATCAATACAGCTATAGAACAGTCATTTATTACAATAAAAGTCTGGGTATGTTAGGAGTTTTCTTTTTCTGATAGCAAGTTTGCAATAAAAACACTAAGGACTGGCCCTGTCCAGTAACAGACACTATTGGCCACTTAAATGACAGTACAGCTGATAATAATATAGAAGAACTGGAACTTATACATATCACTTCTCCCATGGATATTCCTTGTGAACTGAAGCATGTCATGATCTCTCTTTGCTTCAGGTATCCAGTTTAGTTTTAAGTCCTTTTGGGAAGGGACTTATAGTACCCAGTGTTGTCTTAGGGTGCGAGTCTGTAACATCTGCATCAGGGGCTCCAGGATGCTAAGACAGGGGCTAACCACGGTGGGAGGCCCCTACCATGAAGCATCTTCCATGATTGCATGGTTTTAGGACCCCACATGAGGAACATAACTGCCCCTCCACTCCTAGATCTCTCTATCGTCTCTCAGTACCAACAACAGTTTCAAATCTTCCTCTGCACTCTGAAGGCCAAAAGGTGTAGCATCCACTGATATTGCCAGGGAGGCTGGGGACCTGAACGAGCTAAAATGTGTGTGACAAGAGTGCATGGGAGATAGAGAGCTCCACCAAATGAATGTGTCACACACCTGATGCATGTGACTTCATATATGATTTTGGATTTTCTGGACTCCCTCCTTTATAGGAGTTGATTGTGCTGATATATTTTGTAAGTCTAAAGTTTGTGCTTTCAGAATACGTTGTATTATTATTGAGTATTGCCCTTTTTACCTTATATTTTTTTACATACCTTGGCATTCTCCCTTCTCTCCTTTTGCAAGTGCTAATACTGCTACTGTGTTTTGTAAAGCTAAAATATTTTGATATGCTGGGGTGCCAGCAATGAGGGAGATCGTGTGCTGGAGAGTGAGAATTAGATGGCTAATGCTTGGTTTCTTCCAATGTTGAAAGCATTTCAATTTAACACTAACTTTAATTTCAGAATTTCAGACAAGATAAATCAATGTTTACTTTAACATTTTTTTATAGCCTGGAGCACATAAAATAGTTGCACACTGAGATTTTAAGTCAGAGAGAAGGTCAGATATAATTCAGCTGGAATATCTCAAATTTCATGTTGGAATAAGGTGGCAGCAGCAAACTTTCTGATGCACCACCGACTGAGGCAGTTTGGAGCTTAGAAACATAGAAACATGATGGCAGAAAAAAGACCATATGGCTTATCCAGTCTGCACTAACATACCAACTACTATAGACCCTTTTTTTCCCCTTTAGAGATCTTCAGTGTTGGTCCCATGTTTTCTTGAATAGAGATACTGTCCCGGTCTCTACTACTACCACTGGGAGACTATTACACACACCTACTACTCTTTCTGTAAGGAAACATTTCCGCATATTACTCCTGAGTCTATCCCCTTTCACCCTCATCCGATGCACCCTCATTGCAGAGCTTTCTTTCAATTGAAAGAGGCTCTCCTCTTGTGCATTTATGCCAAGGAGGTATTTAAATGCGTCTATCATGCCTCCTCTCTCCTGTCTTTCCTCCAAAGTGTACATATTCAGATCATTAAGTCTGTCTCCATATGCCGTATGACAAAGTCCGCTGATCATTTTGGTAGCCACCCTCTATACAGACTCCACCTCTTTGAGGCTGCTTTTGGATCCTGATGCCCCCCACTCTCTCGTTCACTACTTATGTGAATCTTACCATACTCTAGTCCCCAGTTTTGTGATGTTTTTTCATCTTGATCAGATTGTAAGCTCTGATGAGCAGGGACTGTGTCTTATCTACAGCACTGCACATGCCTTGTAGTGCTATACAAATGATTATTATTAGTAGTAATAGTAGTACTGTTTATATCCTTTTGAAGGTATGGTCTCCAGAACTGAACACAATACTCTAAATTAGGTCTCACCAAAGACTTATACAGAAGCACTATCACCTTATTCTCCCTGATAGCCATACCTCTCCCTATGCACCCAACCATCTTTCTAACTTTTGTAGTAGCCTTTTCTATCAAGCAGGAAGAGGCATGTAGAACAAAATTCATGCCAAATACAGGCAAGCCAGTCGTCAAATGCTGGAAAGCAATGAGCACAAATGCTCGAAGCCTAGCCAACAAAGTTCCTGATCCGGAAGCCCTGATGGTAGAAATGGACTTGGACATTGTGGCCATTATAGAAACATGGTTTAACAAGTCTCATGAATGGGATATAGCCATAGCTGGCTATAATCTATTTAGAAGAGATAGAGAGGGTAGAAAAGTAGGAGGAGGAGTAGCCCTATATGTCAAAAGCAATATTAAAGCTGCTGAAATGCAGGGGACATGGGGAAAAACGAAGCAATGTGGATTATGTTGGAAAGAGAAGATGGCATTGTCATCCATATTGGTGTAGTCAACAGGCCTCCAACTCAAACCAAAGAAATGGATGGCGAATTGATTATTAATATTGCAAAGATTAGCCATGAAGTGATCATACTGAGTGACTTAAATCTACCCGATGTGGATTGGAGTATTCCTTCTGCAAATCTGGAAAGAAGTAAAAAAAAATTGTGGATGCCTTCCAAGATGCATTACTTAGAGAAATGGTAATGGAACTGACCAGGGAGTGCTTGGTGCTGGATTTAGTGCTCGCCAACGGAGATAGCATGTCAAATATCTAGGTGGGTGCCCAGGTGAGCAGCAGCGATCATCACACGGTGTGGTTTGAGATAAAAAGCCAAGGAAGAATCCAATCAAAGCAAACTCAAAGTCCTAGACGTCAAAAACACTGACTTCAGTAAAATGGCCAAGTACCTGAAGGAGCAGTTGACAGGGTGGGAGGGGATAAGGGAAGTGGAATTGCAATGGGCTAAACTAAAGGAGGCAACAGATACAGATGTAAGGAAAGTAAATAAAAACAAGAGGAAAAAGAAACCTATTTGGTTCTCCAAAGAAGTGGCTGCACAAATAAAGGCAAAAGCACAGCTTTCACAAAATTCAGAAGTTCATAAACAGAGGAACACAGAAAAGAATACAGGATAAAGCTAAAAGAAACAAAAAGAGAAATAAGTATCACAAAAGCAAAGGCAGAAAACAAGATGGCTAAAGATCT
Organism: Ichthyophis bannanicus; assembly: GCA_033557465.1. Taxonomy (NCBI): domain Eukaryota; kingdom Metazoa; phylum Chordata; class Amphibia; order Gymnophiona; family Ichthyophiidae; genus Ichthyophis; species Ichthyophis bannanicus. The sequence goes on from CM066041.1 coordinate 145,099,111, forward strand.
GAAATGTGGCAACATATTTTTTCAGGTATATTTGGGAGAAGAGGAAGATCAGAGGTGGAATGGCAAGACTCAACAGTGCTGAGGACGGATTGTGGAAAGCGACACTGAAAAAGCAAAACTGCTAAACAAATACTTCTGTTCTGTTTTTACTAAAGAAGACCCTGGAGAAGGATCACCTGTGATCGACAAATATACAAATGGGAATGGAGTAGATACCACACCAGTCACAGAAGATGTGTTAGAACAGCTTGCAAAACTGAAAATGGACAAGGCCATGGGACCAGATGGGATACATCCCAGGATACTGAAAGAGCTCAGAGAGGTTCTTGCAGGGCCGTTAAAAGATGATTTTAATAGATCCTTGAAGACAGGAGAAGTTCCACAGGATTGGAGAAGGGCTGATGTGGTACCTCTTCACAAAAGTAGAAGTAGGGAGGAAGTGACAAACTACAGGCCATTAAGCCTTACCTCGGTGGCGGGAAAAGTAATGGAGGCACTCCTGAAAGAGCGAATAGTGGACTTCCTCAAAACCAACAGGTTGCATGATCCAAGACAACATGATTTTTCCAGAGGATGATCTTGCCAAACAAATATGATTGAGTTCTTTGGGTGACCAGAGAACTAGATCAAGGGCATGCGATGGATGTGATCTACATAGATTTCAGCAAAGCCTTTAATACTGCTCCTCATCAGAGGCTTATCAATAAACTGAACAGCTTGGGGATGGTCCCAAGGGAGTGAACTGGATCAGAAATTGGTTGATTGACAGACGACAGAAGGTGATGGTAAATGGAACTCACTCGGATGAAAGGAAGGTGATTAGCATTGTGCCCCAGGGTTTGTCCTGGGACCGGTACTGTTAAATATATTTGTGAGTGATATTGCTGAAGGACTGAATGGAAGTCTGTCTTTTTGCAAATGACACCAACATTTGCAACAGAGTGAACTCCCCTGAGAGAGTGGATAACATGAGGAAATATCTACAAAAGCTGGAAGAATGGTCTACTGCTTGGCAGTTAAGATTTAATGTGAAGAAGTGCAGTGTCATGCACTTGGGATGCAGAAATCCAAGGGAATTGTATGCGAAAGGGGGCGAAAGGATGGTGTGCATGGACCAGGAGAAGGACCTCGGTGTGATTGTTTCTGAGGATCTCAAGGTGGCAAAACCATCCTGTGTCATTTCGTCCCTAGCGAGAGAGAACATTCACACCTGAGAATAAAAAGATGCGGTCACTTGAGGAGCTGATCGGGCATGCTCCCTAGCATTAAATAAATTGTATACACCAGCTTTCCATACATTCCCACAAGTTTATTACTCAAAAATTAAAAACTTCTTAAGCTAGATCTGTAAGGCACCTAGTCTTATTTACAGCATCAAAATTTTGACTTCCTCATCAGCCTATGCTAGTATTATGGACTTGCAAACATTTCAGGGTCATGTTGACTACAAGCACTGGACTACACTGAATACTACGTGAGAGACGAGGAGACAGCATAATGCCAAAAGGTTTTGTAAACCGGTGCACGTCTTTCCAGCTTCAGTATTCGGGCTGGGGTTGGGCTCCTGTTTCTGCGCTTGCATCTCCTCCAAAGGAGAGCACAGAGAAGCCTTTTCCTTAAAGCAGAAATGGGAAATCAGACATGACAGCATTTACGCCACAAAATATTGGATCTGTTCTTCGGGATCCTGCAGGGATCTTGTAACGTGCTTAGATTGGCCACTTTTGGAGAAGACTGGATGTTGGGCTTGCTGGACTTTTAGCCTGAGGCAACATAGCTTATAGATAGTAGCTAAACAAGTCAGCCTCGCAAATACTATGCATGAGATTAAATAGAATTATAATGTAATTGTCTTTGCCTTTTTAATTGTGTTAGTATTTTTCAGATTAATTTTTGTGTTATAATATGGAACTAAATGACGCCGGTATTATCTGACCGGGACGAAGTGATGCAGGATGAAGTGACACCAAATCGGCGAAACAGTGCGACAAGGCGGTGGCAAAAGCCAGAAGGATGGCTTTCCTAACAGGGGCTCTACAGACCGACCAACAGTAAGGATTTGAGGGTTTATTTTATTAAATTGCTAGCTCTCTGACTGGGCGCTCTTAAAAGGGATTTTGTATATTTTTAAAGCAAGTTTACTTTCTTTTTGGTGCTTTAGTGGAAATTTCCTTGAGCAGAGTAGGTTGTTGAATTCTAGTAACCTCCTCAACTTTTGGAACTGCTTACACCTAATCAGGTGTTAGTTCCCTCCCTATTTTATTTATTTATTTACATTCTCTTATATACCGCGCTATTCTGCATTAGCGCGGTTTACATTGAACAAACTGAAATTACATTGAACAGGGTATTATAACTTGGAGAAAACTATTTTACAGGGAACATGGGCTATGGAGGGTTAAGTGGCTTGCCCAAGACCACAAGGAGCACCTGTGGGACTAGAAACCCCAGTCCTTCCAGCCCAAGATTGCTGTCCTCTAGTGGGATTTGAACCCCCGACCTTCCGGCCTGAAGTACCTTGCCCCAACCACTAGGCTACTCCTCCACTCCCTACCCACCCCGACTCCCATCCACCCCTAGTGATCAGTCTTGCTTTATAGGGCACCTCCCCATTTAACAAAGCACAGAGAATTGGACCAGCACATTTTGAATATAATTAAAGAGATTTAACTGCTTTTTCTCTGAAAGGACAGCTGGGAAACCGGCTGGTACTTGGTAGATCTCTCTCTTTTGCTTTAACAGATACCTAAGCTCCATGAACAGAACAATGGCTGGGAAAAATCGTATCGCTAAATCTGTTGCCCCCCAGTACAGCTTCTGCCTCGGTCCAGACAGAGGTCCTAATGCCAGTTGAAGGACCGGTTCCATGTGCAGGGTGCCTGCATGCTGAAGCTCTGAGGAAACAAGTGGAGGAACTCAGAGAGGCGGTGGCGAGGCTGAGGAGCATTCAAGACAGTGAGAAGTATGTTGATGAGATGCTTCTTGCAGCAAGCAAGCTCTCCAGCAGAGGAGAAGATGGGTGCCAACAGAATGTCGATGGTTGGACACAAGTCACCAGGGCCTGAAAAATCACCAATCCAACTTCTCCAGCCCTTGAATTGAAGAACCATTATGCAGCCCTGGAAGTGGAGGAGGAGAAAGCATCCCTGGAATGGGAAGAACCAGAGCTCAAGTACCCCAGAGTTGCAGAATCAGTGATCACAAGGAAACGAAGGGTAGTGGTAGTTGGAGACTCTCTTCTAAGGGGTACTGAGGCGTCCATCTGCCGACCAGACTTGATGTCCAGAGAGGTATGCTGTCTGCCTGGTGCCAAAATCCAAGATGTTACGGAGAGTTTTCGAGACTCATCAAGCCCACTGACTATTACCAATGTTGCTAATCCATGTTGAAACAAATGATACTGCCAGATATACCTTGGAACGTATCAAAAGTGACTTCATGGCTCTGGGACAGAGGGTGAAGCAGTTAGGTGCACAGGTGGTGTTCTCTTCAATCCTCCCTGTTGAGGGTAAAGGCCAAGGCAGAGAGGCTCGCATCCTGGAGATGAATGCATGGCTGCGTGGATGGTGTCATCGAGAGTGTTTTGGTTTCCTAGACCAGGGAATGCTGTTCCAAGGGTTGCAGAGCAGAGATGGCATCCATCTGTCCAAGAAAGGTCAACGCGTCTTCGGTAGTAGACTGGCTAATCTACTGAAGAGGGCTTTAAACTAGATTTGTTGGGGATGGGTGAGGAAAGCCCCCAGGTAGCTGAAAGCCCACAGGTAGGTGGTACATTAAATACCTTTATGGAAATGGGTAACAGGGGTAACATATGGAAAGCAGTGTGTATAAATGCCCATAGCATGGGAAATAAGATCCCTGATGTTGAAGCTTTGGTGGGAGTGGCTGACTTGGATTTAGTGGCAGTTACAGAAACATGGTTCACAGAAAACCATGATTGGGATGTAACTATACCTGGTTATACTTTATTCAGAAAGGACAGGGTAGGAAGAAGGGGAGGAGGAGTGGCACCTTATGTAAAAACTACTATTAAAGCTTTGGAATTACAGAGCTTAAAAGGGAGAGAGGAGGCATTGTGGGTTAAACTAGAAAGAGGGAAAGAGAAATCTATTTGCATTGGTGTGATATACAGACCTCCCTCACAAGAGGAAGAGGTGGACAGAGAGTTAATTGAAGACATATGCAGCATTGCTAGGAAAGGGGAAGTGCTACTGATAGGAGATTTCAATATGCCAGATGTTGATTGGCACATTCCTGCTGCAGTATCATCTAGAAGTAAGGAGATCCTGGATTCTCTACAGGAAGAACTATTCAGGCAATTGGTAACAGACCCCACACGTGAAGGGGCCATACTGGACCTGGTGCTTACCAATGGTGAAAGTGTTTCTGATGTTGTAGATCATTTTGCATCCAGTGATCACCAGATGGTGTGGTTCAGTATTAGGACTAGGGCTGTTAGAATACATTCAAAGGTGAGGATTTTAGACTTTAGGAAGACTAACTTTGCCAAGATGGGCCAATACCTCAGGGAGTCGTTAGTGGGATGGGAACAGCTGGGGGATGTAGAAAAATAGTGCGCAAACTGAAAGGGGATATTTTAAGGGCAACCAACCTTTTTGTTAAAATGGTAAATAAAGGTAAAAGGAAAAGGAGAACGCTATGGTTTTCGAAAGAAGTAGCTGAAAAAGTGAAGAAAGAGTGAGGCCTTCATGAAATACAAGAGATCACAGAGAGAGGAAGACAGGCATCTGTATTTGGAAAAACTTAGAGAAGCTAGCAAAGTAGTCAGGAAGGCAAAGATTCAAAAATAGCCAATGCAATAAAATGGGGGGGGAGGGGGTAAAATATATTTTTTAGATAGATAAGTGAGAAGAGGAAGGACAAAAATGATATTGTCAGACTCAAAGGTGCAGGGAAGGAATATGTAGAAGCTGATAAGGATAAAGCGGAATTGCTTAACAAATATTTCTGTTCTGTGTTCACAGATGAAGAACCAGGAGCAGGACCTCAGAAAACACCCACAAACAGTAACAGAAGCGAGGGACATCTTGAACAATTTTCAGAAGACTGTTTGTGAGAAACTAGCTCATCTTAAAGTAGACTAAGTGATGGGACTGGATGGGATACACCCTAGAATACTGAGGGAACTTTGGGACGTTCTAGCAGCTCTACTGACTGACCTTTTCAATGCCTCGTTGGAGTCGGGAGTGGTGCCAAAGGACTGGAGAGAGGCTCATGTGGTGCCTTTACACAAAAGCGGAAGTAAGGATGTGGTTGAAAACTACAGGCCGGTTAGTTTAACTTCGGTGGTGAGTAAATTATTGGAAACTCTGCTGAAAGAAAAAATAGTGAGGTTTCTGGAGTCCAGCGGATTACAGGATCCGAGGCAGCATGGATTCAACAGAGGCAGGTCTTGTCAGACAAATCTGATTGATTTCTTTGACTGGGTGACCAGGGAGTTGGACCGAGGGAGAGCCCTAGATGTGGTGTATTTAGATTTCAGTAAAGCCTTTGACGCTGTTCCTCACAGGCAACTTATAAACAAACTGAGCAGCCTAGGGATGGACTCTAAAGTTACTGCTTGGGTTAGAAATTGGTTGGGTGGGAGGCAACAAAGAGTACAAGTAAATGGAGCTCACTCTGAGGAGAAGGATGTTCTCCCAGGACAAGCAGGATGAGTCAGCCACAAGTGGTGACGTCATCCGACGGAGCCTAAGATGGAAGTACTCTCATTAGCCCAGAAGGCTTTAGCCAGGCTAGTGGCCCCACCTCCAGATCCGCCCCTAGCTGGTCAGATTTTCGTCTTCCGCCTTGCCAGCAAGACGTTTTTTTATTTTGCTCTCATCACCTCACCTCTACAATGAAGAAACCAGGCTTCAAAAAGTGTACGGGGTGCTCCAGGAAGATGGCTAATTCCGACACTTATCATCTTTGCCTTCGGTGTCTGGGTAAGGAGCACCCCATTGAAGACGGCTCTGCTTGCGGCCGTATGTCTCCCCGGGCTCGCAAGTCCCACAAGCGTGCCCTCCGGGAGTTGTTCTCTCCCTCCGCTGAGGCTGATTCTGCTCATGATGCTGCCGCGGCCACGGTCACCGCTTCTATTCTGGGCTCCTCTTCTGCTGCTAGACCGGCCGGAGACTTGCCGAATTCGGCCTCCATCTCCTGCTGCGAAACAGACACCCCTTTGGCCATGTGCGTTCCTGTTACGGACGCGGCCATGTCTGCCGGGCGTTCCGGCTGCTGCACTTCCGGGTTCCAGTTTGCCGGCTCCGACTCCCTCCTGCACTCGGCGCAGCGCTGAAGACAGCCCCAGACATCATCAACGGTGCAGTAAACGTTCACGGAACCCATCTGGCAGGCGTAGAGGCTCTCGAAGCAAGCGGGGAGCTTCCAAGCACTGGCGCCACTTAAGTCATCGCGGCAGGAGCCGCTACCACCGCTCCAGCAGTCCCCTTCAGCGCCAAAATAAAATAAAACGGAGCAGGAGCAGCTCACACAGTGCCGATCGACACAAGACATGGCACCGACGTGGCAGCTCCGAGGATGGCTCAGACAGCCGCAGCAACTCCTCCAGCAGTTCCTCTGACCACAGGAGAGCACGTAAGTCCTCCAACTCTTCCAGCTCCTCGGACTGTAGCCTCTACTCCCATGAGGGGGACATCTCTCTCCTCTCCGGTCTCTCTTCTCCATCTCAGGAACATATTGAGATGCATCACACTCCACAGCATCAGGTTCCTGATACCCTAACCCTCCTCAATGACATGTTGCAGCAATGGGCCTCCACTCTCTCGAATCTTGCCTCCCAGCGGCTGCCTCAGACCCTGTCCCAACCTGCTGTGCCTACCCCAGAGGTTGCGCAGGCAGCCTCCGTCCTTCCTGCGGGGGTTGATGCCCCTCCTCCTCCTATGAGGGACGGCACTGCGGAGGTGTTGCAGCCTGAGGCTCTATCCCACAGTGACTCTCTCTCCATTCCTGCTGCCCACAGCCCTCTGGATCAATCCAACCCTCCCGAGGACCTAACCTACTACAAATATGTGCGTAAAGTCCTCTCCTCCCTATCTATCACATTAACGGATGCCACGGACCAACGAGTTGAAGTTCAAAATGCGCTCGTTTGTTGACACACCCAAGACGACCACTTCTCTGCCTATCCACCAACTTCTCAGAGACAACCTCTCCAAGATATGGCAGACCCCCGCATCCAACCATCCCTGCCCGCGCAGACTGGATCTTAAGTACGTGATCCAACCCATGCCCGGCTTCGACAAACAACAGCTACCCCATCAATCCATTGTGGTTGAGTCTGCCCTCAAGCGCTCCAAATCCTCATGTAGCTCCCCCAACGTGCCTCCAGGGAAAGACAACAAGCTGCTGGACGACGTGGCAAAGCTCGTTTACCAAGGGGCCATGCTAAATGCACGGATCGCGGCACACCAATTTCAGCATGCCATTTACCAGGACTTACTGGTGGCCAACATCAAATCCGCCATCACCCAACTAACTGAAGCTCCTCCAGCCCTGAACTCTGCCCTGGCAGACCTCGAGGACTGTACCAAGCACCACGGTCGGGCGGCCCATGACGCCTTTGAAACAGCCGTCAAAATTGCCGGGACTGCCATCTCTGCACACCGGCTTGCCTGGCTCAGGGCCTCAGGCTTACGAACTGATTCACACGACAAGATCGCGGACACCCCCTGCACCGGAGACTCACTTTTCGGCGACAAGGTTAAGGACACGGTGAATGACATGCGTGAACGTTGCACCACGCTTCAAACCCTCGAGGAATGTACAGACCGCCCTCGTTCCTACCGTAAAGGAGGCTCCCAATACTCCTCGGCTCACAAAAACAACAACTATTATCGAAAGTGGCAACAGCCCAAATACAAACAACAGCCTTACCATCAAACTTACAGACAGAAGCAGCGACAGCGGGAGTGTGCACAAAAGAAGTCTGCGCCCGCCTCCGCGAAAGCCAACCCTAGTTTTTGACTCGCAGCCCAGCCTGCAACCGCCGGCCGGGGGATGGTTGTCAGCTTTCCAGCACTCCTGGGAGATGATAACAACAGACCGTTGGGTGCTCACTATTATCAAACAGGGCTACCGCATACAATTTTCCTCAACTCCACTTCAACGCTCCCTTCCTCCAAACAAGGACCCCCTGCAACATCTTGCTCCTATGACCTCGGAGATAGTATCCCTCCTGAAGGCCAAGGCCATCGAGTCGGTCCCCCCCCCCCCCCAGCGAAATCAACTTGGGATTTTACTTCAGGTACTTTCTCGTCCCCAAGAAGTCGGGGGGTGTTTGACCCATCCTCGACCTCCGGGACCTCAACAGGCACATAACGAAGGAGAAATTCAGGATGCACTCCCTCTCATCCATTCTACTGGCCTCCCTGGATCTCCAAGATGCCTACACTCATGTTCCCATTCATCCTCACCACAGGAAATTCCTGCGTTTCCAGTTAGCGGGCAGTCACTACCAATACAGAGTCCTTCCCTTCGGCCTCTCTCCTGCCCCCAGAGTTTTCACAAAGTGTGTAGCAGTGGCGGATGCGCATCTGCACAAAGCCGGGGTAATTGTGTTCACCTACCTGGACGATTGGCTATTCTCTGCCCCCTCCCCCTCAGAGCTTCAGAGGGCGGTCAAGAAGGCCACGGCACTGCTCACCTCCCTGGGCTTTCTGGTCAACTATGCGAAGTCTCGCCTCACCCCAGTCCAGAGGCTGGAATTCATCGGGGTCTACATAGACACTATCCAAGCCAAGGCCTTTCTTCCCCTGAGCAGAAGGCACACCATCATCAATCTTGCGCTTCAAGTCATCAGCTCATCACGCTCGACGGCAAGAACCATTCTTCGCCTCCTGGGGCACATGGCAGCTACCACCCATGTCCTCCCCCTTGCGAGGCTGCACATGCGAGCCCTTCAATGGCACCTCCACTCTCATTGGTGCCAGCATTCACAGCCCCTGTCCGCCATGATTCCCATCGATCCCACAGTGGCCAAGGCAATTCGCTGGTGGACTCACCTGAAACACTTGTCTCAGGGCAGACGCCTCCAGCTTCCGGTGCACCAGGTCATAGTGACCACAGACGCATCAGCTCTAGGTTGGGGAGCCCATTGTGCTGGCACTCACACGCAGGGCTTGTGGTCGGCTTCCGAGAGAGACCTTCACAGCAACATCCTCGAGCTCAGAGCTGTCCGCCACGCACTTCAGGCTTTTCGGGAGCTTATAAAGGGAAGAACCGTCAAGATTCAGACAGACAATCAAGTAACTATGTTCTACATAAACAAGCAAGGGGGCACTGGATCACGACCTCTGTGCAGAGAAGCCATACGCACTTGGCGCCTGGCCCTCTCTTACAGGTGCAACCTCCAAGCCTGCCACCTGCCGGAGGAGGAGAATGTCATTGCCGACTGGCTCAGCAGACAATTGAACCCCCACGAATGGACACTCCACGAAGAGGTGTCATCGTCCCTTTTCGCGAGATGGGGCCACCCGCTGATTGACCTCTTTGCGTCACAAGAGAACTCCAAATGCCGCCTTTTCTGCTCCAAGCGGCCTGTGCCTCACAGAATAGCGGCGGATGCCTTCGACGTGACCTGGAGCCAGTGGCCTCTTGTCTACGCCTTCCCCCCCCACCCCGCTAGTTGCTCGGACAATTCAACAGCTGATCAGGGACAAAGCGTTGGCCATCCTGGTAGTTCCCTACTGGCCCAGGCAAATCTGGTTCCCCTATCTGCACCGCCTAGCGCTGGAACCCCCATCCATCTCCCATTGAGACCAGACTTACTCTCACAGGACAACGGAGCCCTCCTACATCCCAACCTGTGGATGCTATCGCTAACTGCATGGAAACTGAAAGGCTGACCCTCGCCCCATTCAATCTCCCAGCAGAGGTCCAGCAAGTCATTCTGGCGTCTCGAAGCCCTTCCACCAGGAAAGCCTACAGCCTCAAATGGCGCCGTTTTAGCATCTGGTGTGCATCCCGAAGTCTGGACCCCTTCTCATGCCCGGTGCCCCTGCTCCTCCAATACCTCACCTCTCTCTCAACACTGGGCCTGAAGACCCAGTCCATCAAGGTCCACTTAGCGGCCATAGCGGCTTTCCACCACCAAGCAGGTGACACATCGATAGCAACTCTACCTCTGGTAGTTCGCTTCATGAAAGGTCTGACCAACCTGCATCCCTCCGGTCCGTGAACCTGTGCCCACATGGGACCTCAACATCGTCCTCGACCAGCTCACCGGTGAGCCCTTTGAACCGCTGCAGCACGCTGACCTGAAGTTCGTCTCTTGGAAAACACTATTCCTCATTGCTATAACTTCAGCCAGACGGATCTCCGAGCTACACACCTTGGTAGCCCACCCGCCTTATACCATACTTCACCAGGACCGGGCCTGCCTGCGAACACACCCCAAGTTTGTCCCCAAGGTGGCCACTGCCTTTCATATCAATCAGACCATTGAATTACCCTGCTTCCTACCGGGGACACACTCTGACCCGGAGCGAAAGTGCCTGCATACCCTAGACTGTGTTAGAGCGCTACGATGCTATCTGGAGCAGACTTCATCCTTAAGGAAAGGCTCACAGCTCTTCATCTCATACGATCCTAACAGACCCGGGAGCCCAGTATCCAAGCGTACCCTGTCCATCTGGATCTCCTCTTGCATCTCACTGTGCTTGTCGAGAGCGGGAGCACCTCCTACCTCAGGGATCAGGGCTCACCATTTGCGGGCGTTGGCCGCCACCATCGCCAACCTGCGCTCCATTACAGTCCCTGACATCTGTAGAGCGGCCACATGGGCCTCGATCCAGACCTTCCAAAAACACTACTGTCTGGACATGACAAATCAGAGCGGCTCCGCGTTTGGCCTTGCCGTACTGTCTGCGGCAACAAGCACAATGGACTCTGTCTGAAAGGAACTGCTTCGCCCTTGTTGGCGTTTTGTTCTCTAATGATTGCTCTGAGTATTGCACAGTTTGATAAGAGTTGCACAGTAATTGCACAGTTTATAAGAATTGCACAGTATTTGCACAAAATTTCAGAATTGTTCAGAGTGTTTGCACAATTTGAATTGTTTGCCTAGTTGTTGCACTTGTCTACACGGTTTCTGTGAAACTGCACATTAACCCTTCTTGTTGCACCTTACGCTCTGGCTTGCCTCATTGACAGCCCCCTCCCCGCCACTGTAGGTGTAGCTAGGGAGGCACCACTTGTGGCTGACTCATCCTGCTTGTCCTGGGAGAAAACCGAGTTACTTACCTGTAACGTGAGTTCTCCAGGAACAGCAGGATAAGTCAGCCACACTTTCCCACCCTCTTCCCCGGTGGGGGGAGGCCTTAGCCTATCCGCCTCCTAGCTCTTGCACCGGCTCAGCTGGGGAAACTCTGACCAGCTAGGGACGGATCTGGAGGTGGGGCCACTAGCCATGCCCAGAAGGCTAAAGCCTTCTGGGCTAATGAGAGTACTTCCTTCTTAGGCTCCGTCGGATGACGTCACCACTTGTGGCTGACTTATCCTGCTGTCCCTGGAGAACTCACGTTACAGGTAAGTAACTCGGTTTTACCAGTGGTGTGCCCCAGGGATCTGTCCTTGGTCCGATTCTTTTTAACATCTTTGTTAGTGATATAGCGAAAGGGCTGTCTGGTAAGGTTTGCCTCTTTGCGGATGATACCCAAATCTGCAATAGAGTAGACACCCAGGAAGGTGTAGATAACATGAGGAGAGATCTAGCTAAGCTTGAAGAATGGTCTAGAATTTGGCAGCTGGGATTTAATGTTAAAAAATGGAAGGTCATGCATTTGGGCTGCAGCAATCCAAGGGAGCAATTTAGTATAGGGGGTGAAGTACTTTTGTCCACTAAAGAAGAGTGGGACCTAGGCGTGGTTGTGTCTGATGTTCTTAAAGTAGCTAAACAGGTAGAAAAGGCGATGGCAAAAGCTAGAAGGATGCTTGGGTGCATACGGAGAGGAATGGATAGCAGAAAAAAGGAGGTGATAGAGCCTCTGTATAAGTCTTTGGTGCGACCTCATTTGGAGTATAGTGTGAAATTCTGGAGACCACACCTTCAAAAGGATGTGAACAGGATGGAATCGATGCAGACGGTGGCTACTAAAATGATTAGTGGTCTTCATTATAAAGCATATGAGGACAGACTGAAAGATCTTAATATGTACACCTTAGAAGAAAGGCGGGATAGAGGTGATATGATTGAGATGTTTAAATACCTCCGTGGCATAAATGTTCAGGGAGAGAGCCTCTTTCAATTGAAAGCAAGTCCTGCTACGAGAGGACATGGGATGAGGGTGAAGGTAGATAAATATTTCTGCATATCATTCCTGAATCTCTTTACGGAAAGAGTAGTGGATCCATGGAATAGTCTCCCAGTGGAGGTGGTAGAGATGAGGACAGTAACTGAATTCAAAAAAGCATGGGACAAACACAGAGGATCTCTAAAGGTAAAAAGGGGACTGTTGTAGTTGTTAATATGGAAGGACAGACTAGATAGGCCATGTGGTCTTTTTCTGTCATCATATTTCTGTGTTTTTATGCATACATAGAGGAATTACCAGCAGAAAGGAAGAGGTACTAATGTCACTGTACAAGACTTGGGTGAGGCCTCACTTGGAATATTGTTCAGTTCTAGAGACCGTATCTCGCAAAGCATATAAAAAGGCTGGAAATGGTTCAGAGGAAGGCAACCAAAATGATTTGGACCCTACGCCAGAAGACAAATGAGAAGAAACCTGAAGACCTAAATCTGCATATGCTAGAGGAGAGGAGGAACAGGGGAGATATTTATTTATTTATTTCTTTAACCTTTTTTATATACCGTCTTTCTACAAATCAAGACGGTTTACATAAAACATTTTGTGGCAGTATGTTTCAACTGTTTACATAGAACAAGTTAACAGGGATAAATAGGTAAACAATATAATCTAATTAAATGAACAATGAACAACTATTTACAAAGGTATATACAGAGATATCACATGGCTGCATAATAGATAATTGAGAGGGTAGGGGCGGGAAGTGGATGTAAAAAGTAGGTACTAAGGTGGTAGGGAGAAATGTTCGAGGAAAAGATGAGTTTTTAACTGCTTTCGGAACTCAGAGTGGTTTTGACAGTTTCGCAGCTCGTGAGGAAGGGTATTCCATAAAGACGGAGCATAGAGGGAGAAAGCCCTGTTTCTCCAGGACCAAGCAGGAAGTCAGTCCTCACATATGGGTGACGTCGGCGCCGACGGAGCCCTCACGGAGCAATTTTCCCCAGCTTTCAAAGAAAGCCTTTGGGAATTGCAGCACGCATGCGCGGTCCTCTTCCCGCCCAAGGGTGCCATCTTGCTCAGTCTTCTTTTTTCCGCAGAGCCCTACAGTCGTTGTCTGTGAATCCCCCGCCGAAAAGTTGATTTTTTCTCTTTATTTCTCTTTTTTCTTCGGTTCGACGCCGGTTCTTTTCCCGCCCGGACTCGCGACGCCGGTTGCGAGTCCGTTCTTTATTTTTCGGTTTTTTGTCCTTCGTGACAGATTTCGCGCCTTTTTACTTTTTCACTGGCAGCCCGGTCTTTCGACCTCGCAGGGGCCCTTTTTCCCCTGATGGCTGCCAGCGGCTTTAAAAAGTGTGACCTCTGTAAGAAACTCATGTCTCTTACAGACACGCACGACTTCTGCCTCCGCTGCCTCGGACCCGATCATGACCAGATGATCTGTGGTCTGTGTGGCAAAATGTCCTCTAAAGCGTTGAGGAGTCGGCAGCATCAGTGGGAACGTATCTTCTCTGACTCCGGCCGGGCTCGGACCTCGTCAGAGGCTTCGACGTCTCGGGACTCTGGTCCTGAGCTTCGTCGGAGTTCCTCTGAAAGGGGGTCTCCTACCCGGGAACATCATCGGAAGAAGAAACCCGCGAGGGCGGGATCGGTGGACGCTCCTGGTTCCTCGCGGGTCAGGTCGCATAGCCCCGATTCCTGTCCCGGGTCCTCGGAGGTGGAGAGGCCTTCAAAACATCCTCGACTCAAGATGGACTTGCCCGCTCACGTGAGTACTGTTCTCCTCGTAGACTCGCCTCCGAAGGATCCGACGTCGGGCCCGATGCCGTCGGGGCCCGAGTCGGGGGCTGCTGGGTCTCCTGAGCTTGGACTCAGGTTGACGGCCTTGGAGAGCAGTCTGACTGCCTTCATGGACCAGCAGCGGGCATTGATCGCTGGCCTCGCCGGTGCTTCTGCCCTGACCGCCGGGACGTCGACCTCCAAGTCGACCCCGGAGACCGAGCCGATCCTCGAGTCCATGAGGGCTCGAGTCGATCCTCGGTCGCGGTCTCCTTCGGCCTCCTGTTCGGGACCGAGGTCGTCGACGCCGACTCCCTCGGCGTCGGGGCGGACGGCATCGATGCCCGCCCGACCGGAGTCGCTGGACTCCTCCTCCGAGGAATCGGCCTGGGAATCCGAGGACGAAGAGTCACCTGGTTCCTTTCGGACTCGGTGTGTCCCATCGGACTCCCCCGAGTCCGAACCTCGGAGACGGTCCCCCCTGGAGGATACCCGGTTCTCGGACTTCGTGTGGGATATGGCCAAGGCCTTGGCCTTCCCCGTGGATCCCGAGGAGGAGCCTCGAGTCGAGGAACTCGATGCCCTCCAATATGACTCTCCCCCGAAGGAGGCCTTTATTGTACCGGTTCCTCCGATGCTGGAACGACTTCTCTTCCGCATGTGGGAGAGCCCGGCGTCATCGCCGGTGTTAAGCAAGCGGGTCGATTCCATTTATCGAGTCCGCAAGAGCCCCGGGTTCCAAAAGGCACAACTGCCGCACCATTCCATGGTGGTGGAATCGGCCATGCATAGACTTAAGAGTCAAAAAATGCACTCTTCGGTGCCCCCCGGTAGGGAGGCCCGAAGCCTGGATGCCCTCGGTAGGAAGTGTTTCCAGGGCTCTATGCTTGCTTGTCGAGTCCAGACCTACCAGCTCTACATGGGCATGTATCTCCGAGACCTAGCTAAAGAAATTGCCGGATTCTCTGCTGGTCTCTCCGACGAACCTTTGCAGAGGTTCCAAACCTTGTCAACTGGTATTCGAGAGTGCTCAAAGTTTATCTCTCGAGCAGCCTACGATGGTTTTGAGGCATCGGCTCGAGTAGCCGCAGCCGGCATCGGTGGACGCCGCCAGGCTTGGCTTCAGACGTCCGACCTCGAGCCATGGGTGCAGGACAAGTTGGTCGATGTCCCCTGCAGAGGTGATAACCTCTTTGGCAAGCCCATGGATGAGAAGGCTGCACAGATCGAGACCGAGACTCTCACCAGGACTCGTCTCTCCAGGAAGACCTCTGCCCCTTCTCAAAAGAAGAAGGGCTCGGGGAAAAAGCCCTTTTACCCGAGGAAGGCGGCTGCCTATAAATACTACCCTCAGTATCAGGCCTCACCAGCTCCCCCTCAGGGTAAGCAGGCCAAGGGACGGGGTAATGGGTCCCGTAGGCAGCAAGCCCCCAAGCCTGCACCACTGGCCCCTGCTCAGCAGGGTGGGGGTTTTTGACTTAATCAGCATAGCCTCTCCCCCTCAGCTGGTTTCTCTCAGCACAGGAGGCCGGCTGGTCCACTTTGCCGAAAGATGGTCCAACATCACCACAGATACCTGGGTACTTCACATAATTCAGAAGGGCTATCTTCTTCACTTTCACCAGGTACCTCCCTCCTATTTTCCAGGGGAGCCTCCGAGACTCCCTCTGCACAGGGACTTACTCCTTCAGGAGTTAGCAAGTCTCCTTCAGGAACAGGCTGTGGAACCGGTGCCCCACCACCTGAAAGGTCAGGGGTTTTACTCCAGGTACTTTCTGATACCAAAAAGAACAGGAGGCCTCAGACCCATCCTGGACTTGCGAAACCTCAACAAGTTCCTTGCAAAGGAAAAGTTCAAGATTCTTACCCTTGGAATCCTGCTGCCCTACCTCCAGCAGGGAGACTGGCTATGCTCCTTGGATCTAAAGGATGCGTATACTCATATCCTTATTCATCCAGACCACAGACAATATCTCAGGTTTGTGGTGGGGGGAAATCATTACCAGTACAGAGTACTACCCTTTGGCCTGTCCTCCGCCCCCAGGGTGTTTACCAAATGCCTGGCAGTGGTGGCGGCCTATCTAAGACTTCAAGGCCTTTTTGTGTTTCCCTACCTGGACGACTGGCTCATCACAGCCCAGTCTTCCCACGAAGCCACTCAAGCCACTCATCGCACTGTGACTCTACTCCAGCACTTGGGATTTGTCATAAACTTCGCAAAGTCCACTTTGCTCCCCTCTCAAAATCTCGAATTCATCGGCGCCAGGTTGGACACTCTTCAGGCACGGGCCTTCCTGCCTCTGGACAGGGCCCGAAGGCTCATGGATCTCGCCAGCCACTTTCACAGCAATTCCCTGATCTCGGCCAGGCAATTTCTGAGACTGCTCAGCCATATGGCTTCCACGGTCCATGTGACCCCCAATGCCCGCCTGAACATGCGACCTGCTCAATGGTGCCTTCGCACACAATGGCATCAGGCCACTGGGAGCCTAGCGGACTCCGTACAGATCTCCGACCGGCTGGTCTCTTCTCTGCAATGGTGGCTTCATCTGCCAAACCTCATACTGGGAGTGACTTTTCAGCCCCCTCCACATTCTCAGGTCCTGACGACCGATGCTTCTCTCCTGGGTTGGGGAGCACATTGCCAAGGGACATGTACTCAAGGTCTCTGGACTCCTTTGGAGTCTGCTCAGCAGATAAACTTCCTGGAGCTCAGAGCCATCCGCCTAGCGCTCAAAGCCTTCTCTCACCTGATTTCCCATCAGTCGGTGCTGATACAGACAGACAATCAGGTTGCAATGTTCTATGTGAACAAGCAAGGCGGGACAGGCTCCTTCCTTCTCTGTCAGGAGGCACAAAAACTATGCTCTTGGGCTGTCCACCACGGAATTATCCTCAAAGCTGTCTATCTCCCAGGTCAAGAAAATTACCTGGCCGACAAGCTGAGCAGGATCCTCCAGCCGCACGAGTGGAGGCTGGATCCGATGGTGGTTCAGCGAATCTTTCTCAAGTGGGGCCTCCCCACCATGGATCTGTTTGCCAGTCCTCTGAACAGGCAACTTCCCAGATTCTGCTCTCGACAACCACATCCTCTCAGAGTAGCGGCGGATGCTTTTCTGATTCCATGGTCCACAGGCCTCTTATATGCCTTTCCTCCCATGCCGCTGGTGTCTCGGACACTCTTCAAGGTTCTCAGAGACAAAGCCTCGATGATCCTAGTGGCTCCCCGATGGCCGAGACAACCTTGGTTCCCGCTTCTAATGCAGCTGGCGGTGGACACCCCTCTTCCTCTGGGGTTTCAGCCCGACCTCCTGTCACAGGATCAGGGGACTCTCCTGCACCCCAACCTCCGGTCCCTTCATCTGATGGCCTGGCTGCTGAAAGGGTAGTCCTTGCTCCCCTCTGCCTGCCTCCAGATGTGGAGGAAGTCGTCTTGGCCTCCAGGCGGCCCTCCACCCGGAAGGCCTACGCTCTTAAGTGGCGTCGGTTCTCCGCCTGGTGTGCTCAGCAGTCTCAAGATCCCTTCTCCTGTTCAGCATCAGTGGTCTTGCAGTACTTGCTTTCCCTCTCCAATCTTGGACTTAAGTCCAACTCGGTCAAGGTCCACCTCAGTGCTCTTTCTGCGCATCACATGCCAGTGGATGGCAGACCTCTTTCTAGCCACCCTCTGGTGGCTCGTTTTCTCAGAGGCCTCCTTCTCCTTAAACCACCTTTGCGCCCCCCAACCCCGGACTGGGATCTCAATGTGGTTTTACAGCGGATTACCTGTCCGCCTTTTGAACCTATGGCTACCTGTCCTCTTCGTTTTCTTTCTTGGAAAACCTTGTTCTTGGTAGCCCTCACTTCTGCTAGACGCGTTAGTGAACTGCAGGCCCTGGTGTCTGATCCTCCGTACACTAGGTTCTACAAGAACCGGGTAGTCCTCCGGACTCACCCTAAGTTTCTTCCCAAAGTGGTTTCCCCCTTTCACATCAACCAGGAGGTGGTGCTTCCGACCTACTTTCCCAGGCCACACTCCAGCCGAGCTGAAATGGTCCTGCATACCCTGGACTGTAGAAGGGTGTTAACCTTCTACCTTGACCGTACGCGGGAGCACAGAAGGGCTGTTCAGCTCTTCATCTCTTATGACCCCAATAAGTTGGGGCTCCCTGTCTCCAAGCATACCCTGTCCATCTGGATTGCTGACTGTATCGCTTGGGCTTATGAGGCAGCCGGCCTCTCGTTGGAAAGTCGAGTCACGGCCCATCGTGTCCGGGCGAAGGCTACGTCAGTGGCTTACCTCTGCTCTGTTCCATTGGCAGACATCTGCCGGGCCGCTACTTGGTCTTCAAGCCAGACTTTTGCGGCCCATTACTGCCTGGAGAGGGAGTCCCGCAGGGACAGTGCTTTCGGACAGGCAGTCCTCCGTAACCTCTTCGAGGTATAGGCAACTCCTACCCTCCATCCCGGATGTTGGGCTACCGGTTGGAGACGTATTCAGAGAAGATTCCTTCCTTCTGGACTGCTGAGCTAGAGGGAGCTCATTTTTGCGCTTAGGGTCTCCGGTAGCCTTAAGCTTGGGAGTCCCATATGTGAGGACTGACTTCCTGCTTGGTCCTGGAGAAAGCGTAGTTACTCACCTGTAACAGGTGTTCTCCAGGAGCAGCAGGAATCAGTCCTCACAACCCTCCCTCCTCCCCTTGGAGTTGCAGTTTTATGCTTTCGTTTTTTTGCTAATTTTTTTGCTGTCTTTTAGCTATGTCATCTGACTGAGCAAGATGGCACCCTTGGGCGGGAAGAGGACCGCGCATGCGCGCTGCAATTCCCAAAGGCTTTCTTTGAAAGCTGGGGAAAATTGCTCCGCGAGGGCTCCGTTGGCGCCGACGTCACCCATATGTGAGGACTGATTCCTGCTGCTCCTGGAGAACACCTGTTACAGGTGAGTAACTACGCTTACAGGTAGATTGTTTGGAATGTCTTTTAGTTTAAGGGATGGTCAGTTGGTTTTTGGTAATGGAGCGATGTGTTCTTGTGTTATTGAGGAAGGGAAGGAGTGGGGAGAGGCATGGAGCTGACTCACTGGAGATGATTTTATGTGTAAGGGTAAGCACTTTGAATTTAACTCTGTATTAAATGGGGAGCCAGTGGAGATCATATAGAACTGGTGTGATGTGTGATCATCTGGGGTTGTTGGTTATGAGTCGTGCTATCGTGTTCTGGGCTAGTTGGAGCAGTTGTATAGTGTTCTTGGGAAGGCTGTGATAGATGAGGTTACAATAATCAAGAGAAGGGATTGTGAGGGCCTGAAAGACAGAACGGAAAAAGCCAGGGCTTAAAAGAGGTTTGAGGTTCCGGAGGGTACGTAGCTTTGCGTATATTGTAATGGTGGTTTATTTATTTATTTATTTATTTATTTATTTATTTCGCATCTCTTGGTACTGATGGGAGTTTTATCAGTAAGTCTATTTGGTGATGGTCAGACCAGGGTATGGCTTTGATTTTGATCAGGGGTCTATCATGGTTGTTCTGATTGCTCATAGGGGTAAAGACCATGTCCAGTGTATGTCCCTTTTCATGTGTTGGTTCGTTTATTATCTGCTGATATCCAAGTTGTGACATAGCTTCCATGAATATATTGGCGTGCAGTGCTGTTGTTGACGCTAGGTTTAGGTCACCGAGGATGATTTGGAATTTTTTTGGTTGTGTTGAGGAAATGTTTTCTAGTGCTGCAGCAAGTATTTCCTGGTTCGGAGAGGGGGCTCTGTATATTAGGCAGATGGATATTGCAGAGTTCTCTACTTTGAGCATGTCTATGTCTGGGTTGGAGTCCAGTGACGTGCACGAGAGGTTCAAGTGTGACCTGGCGATTATTAGCACTCCTCCACCTCTTTTGTTGGATCGTGGGCAGTTATACAGGTTATAGCCTGGTCTGCTTATCTGGTTCAGTAAGGCAGCATCGGTGCTTGTGAGCCAGGTTTCCGTTATGCAGAGGATGTCTGGTTGCTCATCTTTTATTATGTCGAAAATGATGTGGGTCTTGTTTCTGATTGATCGGGCGTTTATGAGGGTGATGTTACAGACTACTAATGGGGCTAGTGGCGCCTGGCTTTGGTGGGCATGGGGCCGGTTTGGCTTCAGCGACCATGGCATTTTTGACTTTGGCTTTCGGTGCTTCTGCGTACCCGCATGCTTTCTCCTTGCATGTCCTGGATAGTTCGAAAGTGTCGGTGTTACACTGGTGGTGAGGTATGTTGGGGGAAGGTGTTTCTGCGGAGTATGGATGGCATAGAGGATGAAGAGTGGGCCACATATTAGTGGGGTAGATTGGTATATGTTTGCTTTGGTTGTGTATGTTGATATTAGGGTGAACAGCCAAATTCCTAGGGCCATTTTTAGCAGCTTCATGTCTAGGTGTGTTTGCGTAACAAGGCAATACAGAAGTCTCTTAGTATCCAACGTTAAATTGAAACAGATAAAAATAAAGTTACCTTACCAGTATTCATTAATTACCGTACCCACAGTCATTAATTACAATGCAAGCAGGTAGAAGTTGCAGTTCAGCAGGTGATAGTAACAGAGGAAAATGTTTCGCTGTAGGCGGCAAACTTATTTCAGAGGTAAAAGTTCGTGTACCAGCAGGCAGTAGTTATAGTATCAATTGTAGTTACAGTACAGCAGGTAATAGTATCAGTCACTATGGTGTGTCACTATGGAGTGACAATAGATAACAAGGGTTACTACGTGATTTTGCAATATTGCTAAGTACAAACATGTATTGTTTGTGAGATTGTATGTGGAGCGGCAACATGTAACAGCCCGCATGTAATAGTGTTCAACAGTCGGTAGTAGTATCAAGCATGTAACAGTATTCATGTAACAGTATTCAACAGTAGGTAATAGTATTCATGTAACAGTATTCAACAGTAGGTAATAGTATCTAGCAATAGGTCGTAAAGTATCTGTATCAGGGGGATACTTAACAGTCAGTATGTAGCAGTATTCAACAGTAGGTAACAGTATTCAGCAATCTGAACAGTAACAGTAGGTAACAGTATTTAGCAATGGGTCACACAGTATCTGTATCAGGGGGGGATACTTAAAGTGGTTATCCGTCAGAGTTTTGTAGGTAAAGTCAGTTCAATTTGTGCCGGTCAGGGGTCATGAGTTTTAAGAGTAGCTTACCTCCTTCGGAGTGATTCACGTCGTCCCAGATCTTTTGACTTTGCTCGGGTTGGATCTCTTGGTGTTTCTGGTATGGTGAGCCTGTTGGGCTCCTTCCCGGTGTAGCCGAGTATGTAATCCTGTGACCAGACTGAGTCTCGGGTGTTGACACCAGGCATAGGCGAGCTCGACCCGGCCAAGGGGAGCTCTAGCCACGTGGAGATGTCGCCTTGGTGCCCCGGGTCACCGGGTGATTCTTGAATTTCCTCTTCTCGCTCCTGCGGTACGCGGGTGTTTTACATCAAGGGTGGTGGCGATCTCGGGCCCATTAAGGGGAGCTCCAGCTAGGCTTGCGGTGGTTCCCTTGTTAGCTTGACCTCAAATGGGCGGTAGTTCGGCATATTCAGCATTCCTTCCGTGTAGTGGGCCACGCTAATGGCCACCGCCTAAGGGCCACGCCAAAGGGCCCTCTGGCGAGGCCCTCAGGCGCGGGCCCGCCAGGCGCGGGCGCCCTGTAGGGACGCCGCTATTTGAGGCCCTCTTTCGCGCTCTTTTCGCGCTCAGCTCCTCCTCTCCCACTGCCCCGATATGGGCAGGAGCACCTCCCACTGCCCCAATTGGGCAGGAGCGGAGCTAGTGAGCAGCCGGGTGTTCCGTTTGAAGCGGCTCCCTCGGTGTAGGGACGCCGCTATTTGAGGCCCTCTTTCGCGCTCTTTTCGCGCTCAGCTCCTCCTCACCCACTGCCCCGATATGGGCAGGAGCACCTCCCACTGCCCCGATTGGGCAGGAGCGGAGCTAGTGAGCAGCCGGGTGTTCCGTTTGAAGCGGCTCCCTCGGTGTAGGGACGCCGCTATTTGAGGCCCTCTTTCGCGCTCTTTTCGCGCTCAGCTCCTCCTCTCCCACTGCCCCGATATGGGCAGGAGCACCTCCCACTGCCCCGATTGGGCAGGAGCGGAGCTAGTGAGCAGCCGGGTGTTCCGTTTGAAGCGGCTCCCTCGGTGTAGGGACGCCGCTATTTGAGGCCCTCTTTCGCGCTCTTTTCGCGCTCAGCTCCTCCTCTCCCACTGCCCCGATATGGGCAGGAGCACCTCCCACTGCCCCGATTGGGCAGGAGCGGAGCTAGTGAGCAGCCGGGTGTTCCGTTTGAAGCGGCTCCCTCGGTGTAGGGACGCCGCTATTTGAGGCCCTCTTTCGCGCTCTTTTCGTGCTCAGCTCCTCCTCTCCCACTGCCCCGATATGGGCAGGAGCACCTCCCACTGCCCCGATTGGGCAGGAGCGGAGCTAGTGAGCAGCCGTGTGTTCCGTTTGAAGCGGCTCCCTCGGTGTAGGGACGCCGCTATTTGAGGCCCTCTTTCGCGCTCTTTTCGCGCTCAGCTCCTCCTCTCCCACTGCCCCGATATGGGCAGGAGCACCTCCTACTGCCCCGATTGGGCAGGAGCGGAGCTAGTGAGCAGCCGGGTGTTCCGTTTGAAGCGGCTCCCTCGGTGTAGGGACGCCGCTATTTGAGGCCCTCTTTCGCGCTCTTTTCGCGCTCAGCTCCTCCTCTCCCACTGCCCCGATATGGGCAGGAGCACCTCCCACTGCCCCGATTGGGCAGGAGCGGAGCTAGTGAGCAGCCGGGTGTTCCGTTTGAAGCGGCTCCCTCGGTGTAGGGACGCCGCTATTTGAGGCCCTCTTTCGCGCTCTTTTCGCGCTCAGCTCCTCCTCTCCCACTGCCCCGATATGGGCAGGAGCACCTCCCACTGCCCCGATTGGGCAGGAGCGGAGCTAGTGAGCAGCCGGGTGTTCCGTTTGAAGCGGCTCCCTCGGTGTAGGGACGCCGCTATTTGAGGCCCTCTTTCGCGCTCTTTTCGCGCTCAGCTCCTCCTCTCCCACTGCCCCGATATGGGCAGGAGCACCTCCCACTTCCCCGATTGGGCAGGAGCGGAGCTAGTGAGCAGCCGGGTGTTCCGTTTGAAGCGGCTCCCTCGGTGTAGGGACGCCGCTATTTGAGGCCCTCTTTCGCGCTCTTTTCGCGCTCAGCTCCTCCTCTCCCACTGCCCCGATATGGGCAGGAGCACCTCCCACTGCCCCGATTGGGCAGGAGCGGAGCTAGTGAGCAGCCGGGTGTTCCGTTTGAAGCGGCTCCCTCGGTGTAGGGACGCCGCTATTTGAGGCCCTCTTTCGCGCTCTTTTCGCGCTCAGCTCCTCCTCTCCCACTGCCCCGATATGGGCAGGAGCACCTCCCACTGCCCCGATTGGGCAGGAGCGGAGCTAGTGAGCAGCCGGGTGTTCTGTTTGAAGCGGCTCCCTCGGTGTAGGGACGCCGCTATTTGAGGCCCTCTTTCGCGCTCTTTTCGCGCTCAGCTCCTCCTCTCCCACTGCCCCGATATGGGCAGGAGCACCTCCCACTGCCCCGATTGGGCAGGAGCGGAGCTAGTGAGCAGCCGGGTGTTCCGTTTGAAGCGGCTCCCTCGGTGTAGGGACGCCGCTATTTGAGGCCCTCTTTCGCGCTCTTTTCGCGCTCAGCTCCTCCTCTCCTCCTCTCCCACTGCCCCGATATGGGCAGGAGCACCTCCCACTGCCCCGATTGGGCAGGAGCGGAGCTAGTGAGCAGCCGGGTGTTCCGTTTGAAGTGGCTCCCTCGGTGTAGGGACGCCGCTATTTGAGGCCCTCTTTCGCGCTCTTTTCGCGCTCAGCTCCTCCTCTCCCACTGCCCCGATATGGGCAGGAGCACCTCCCACTGCCCCGATTGGGCAGGAGCGGAGCTAGTGAGCAGCCGGGTGTTCCGTTTATTTGCTCAGTGAGGGAGAGGTTCTGATCAAGGATAATACCAAGATATTTCACTTGGTTTTTTATAGTGAGTGTGAGATCGCCAATAGTAATGGTTGGAGGTGGGGTGTATGAGGTATTGGAAAATACCTGAAGAACCTCAGTTTTGGATTGATTAATTAGGAGGTTGTGCTCGGAGAGCCAAGATTTTAGGCTGGTTAGGCATTCATTTAGTTTAGTAAAGTTAGGGTTAGTAAGGTTAAATGGGGTGAAGCACATCATGTCATCCGCATATAATTGGTACTGAATGCCATAGCTTTGAAAGATCTTGCAGACAGGTTGAAGGAAAATATTGAACAGAAGAGCAGATAGACTAGATCCTTGGGGGACACCTTGTTTTAGGGTAAATGGAAGGGAGGTATCATTTCCAATACGGACCTGTTGGGTTCTGTCATCTAAGTAGGATCGGAACCAGTTTAGGGTTGTGCCTCTCAGTCCTATTTCGTGGAATCTGCTTAGGAGTTGATGGTGAGGAAGGGAGTCAAAAGCAGTGGATAAGTCAAGGAAAATGAGTAGGCATCCTTGGGTAGGATTCTGGGTGTGCAGGTATAAGGAATCTAGTAGAGAGGTAAGAAGGGTTTCAACTCCATGGTTCGTTCTGAAACCATGTTGGAATAAATCTAGAGGAGAGTGATCATCAATATAGTTCTGAAGTTGGGTTTGAACTAGCTTCTCGGTTATCTTTGCTAAGAAAGGGATGCTAGAAATGGGTCTGTAGGAGGTGGGGTCAAGTTTTGTTCCTTTTAGGATTGGATGGATAGTGGCACACTTAAGTGGAGGTGGTACAGATCCAGTCTGGAGGGAGATTTGTACAATATACAGGATGTAGGGGCTGAGAGAACTTCTGGTGGATTTGATCCAAGGGACAGGGCAAGGGTCAAGGGCAGAGGTTGAGGCATTTAGATCTTTTATGACATTAGATACGTTATCCAGTGTAAGGGGATCAAATTCATTCCATAAATTTAAGGGGGCTGGTTCATGTGGTTGAGTGCAGTAGTCAGCAATAGGTTGGGGGATATTCATTAATGAGGGCGGGGGGAATTTAGAGATCAGGTGGTTAGCTATAGATTGTACAGATATTTTTGGTGGCTGGTCCTGCTGTGAGGGTTCATTTATTAAGGATTTGGCAATGGAGAAAAGCTCTCTAGGTTTATTAAGTGACCGTTGGATCATGTTTTCATTATATTCTCGTTTTTGGTTGAGGGTTTCAGAGCAGTAGGTTTGGAGTTTAATTTTGTAAGCAATGTGTGCATTAGGGTCATGAGAGCGTCTCCATATACGTTCAAGACGTCTAAGCTCCCTTTGAGGGTTCTTAGTTTTGTGGAGAACCAGGGGGCTATTTTGCGGTGCTTTTGAGGAAATTGTTTAGGTGGGAGTAGAGAGGCTGCAGATAGGATTTCATTCCATTTAGAGATGTGGGACTCTTGGTTCAGTCTCTTACTATTTAGTAGGTCAAGAGAAGGGATTGTTTGCTCTAGAAAGTTGGCTGCATTGAATTGTTTAAATTTACGGGTATGTTGAGGATGGGCAGGAGGTTGACTTCTGTGAGTGGAGTAGGGAAAGGAGAAGAGGATAAGAGCATGATCAGACCAGGGTATGGGTTGAATAGTGTGTAGGACCTGATCAGCGAATAAAGATTGTTGTGGGATAAATATTAGATCAAGGATGTTTCCTTTGGAGTGTGTAGGTTGTTCAAGAATTTGGGTGAAGTGGAGGGCATTCATTGCTTGGAGGAAGGTAGAGGATTGTATAGGAGTTGTGGAGTGTAAGTTTAAATCACCTAAGATTATAAGGGGTCGTAAAGCAGGTTGAGGGGAGCAGGCTGTGTCTAGGATCGTGGAGAGATCAGTTGGGTCTGTCTGGGGTGCTCTGTATAAGAGGTGTAGAGATAGAGTTGAGTTGGAAACTGTAATGGCGTCCATGCCTGAGGTAGAGGTGGATTCAGTAGTAGAGAGTTGTAAGTTGGATCTAGCTATAATAGCTACACCCCCTCCTCTGCCATTTGTCCTGTTGCATATATTGATTGAGTATGCTTTGGGGCATAATTGGTTTATTAGGACCATGTCAGAGTCTTGAAACCAGGTTTCGGTAAGGCAAAATATATCAAGGTCATAATCGGTTATAAGGTCAGCAAGTAAGGGAATTTTATTTCTGGCTGAGCGAACATTGAGTAGGGCGCATTTGAGGGGGGGATGGGGAGGTCAGATGGAGAGTTGGGTTTAAGGTTGGGATTTATACTAATAGGTTTGAGTTTAGAAGTGCGGTAGTGGGGGTTATGATGGGCGTGGGAGAGATGAGGTGGGATGTATAGGTGACTGGGAGAGTGGATTATTGGAATGGGGGCACTATGGGTCAGAGTTAGTGCATAAGGGAATATAATCAAGGAGATGAATAGTATAATGAGGGCAGACCTCAGGGTGAATGAGCAAGAATTAAGGGGGGCCATTCTTGGATAGGTTAGGAGTATGGTGGCAATAAGGATATGGAAAGGGATACTGTATGAGAGGGGGTGAATGGCAGGGACAGGATCTGGCTGGGATTAGTATCTGTACAGAGGGTTGAAATAAGCAACAGTGTATATCACAGTAGCAAGGGTACTTTTGAATATGAGCAGCAGAGAGTGTCACAGTAATTAGATACTTTTGTAGCACAAGTTGAAACAGTATAGCATTAGGCAATTATATATATTGACATGAGGGAAACTACAGATTAGTTTGGAACATAAGGCAACAATGTGTATTACTGGTAACAAGATGAAACAGAGTTGCTTACGTTTGGAGCTGGAGAGAGTTCATAGCAAGTATTAGTTCATGTCGTTGCTGTAGGCCTCTGAGACTCAAGTTGCTGGAGCTTGCGTTAGCTGGATCTCGTGCAGGGTAGTCGGTCGGAGAGACTTCAGGTCGTGGTGATCTGGAGTAAATGCATTTTGTGGAGGTTTTGTATAGGACCTCGCCTAAGGGCCGTGCCAAAGGGCCCTCAGGCGTGGGCCCGACAGGCACGGGCGTGGGGCGCGCCGGAGGGCGCCTTTAAGTAGGGCTCTTGCCGTGCCCTGATTGGGCAGGAGAAGGCTGCACGGGCCGGTTGGAGCTGGCTCCTGCCTGCTCGATCCCCCGGCGGGAAGGCCGCTGCTGGTCAGAAGAGGGGCTGCTGTTCGCGATGGCGCCCTTAAGTACGGCTCTTGCCGTGCCCCGATTGGGCAGGAGAAGGCTGCACGGGCCGGTTGGAGCTGGCTCCTGCCTGCTCGATCCCCCAGCGGGAAGGCCGCTGCTGGTCAGAAGATATGATTCAGACCTTTAAATAGAGTATTAATGAACAAACAAATCTCTTCCAAAAATGGGGAAGCTGTAAAAATACAGGAGTTAACATGAAGCTGTAAGGGGGTAAACTGAAAGGCAATGTCAGGAAATACTTTTTCACTTAAAGGGTGGTGGATGCTTGGAATGCCCTCCCGATGGAAGTGGTGGCGGTAAATACAGTGACAAAATTCAAAATGGCATGGGACAGACACAGTGGATCCCTTTATAGCAACAGGATAAAATCAAAATAAACATAACTATCTCTTATATCTCAACAAATAGGGCTGACCTACACGGAGCGGTGGGTACACACCTAAACAAAGGCATGTACAGGTGTGACCTGCATGGAGAGACAGGTGCACCTACTCTTGCTTCCTTGCTGGGCAGACTAGATAGAACATACTGGTCTTTATCTTCCTTCCTCTGAGATGCTGTTCCAAGGGTTGCAGAGCAGAGATGGCATCCATCTGTCCAAGAAAGGTCGATGTGTCTTCAGTAGCAGATTGGCTAATCTACTGAAGAGGGCTTTAAACTAGATTTGTTGGGGATGGGTGAAGAAAGCCCCCAGAAGAGTGAAAGTGCCCAGGTAAGTGAAACATTAAATAACTTTATGGAAATGGGTAAAAGGGGCAACATATGGAAAGCAGTGTGTATAAATGCCTGTAGCATGGTAAATAAGATTCCAGATGTTTAAGCTTTAATGGGAGAGGCTGACTTGGATTTCGTGGCAGTTACAGAAACATGGTTCACAGAATACCATGACTGGGATGTAACTATACCAGGCTATACTTTATTCAAAAAGGAGAGAGTAGGAAGAAGGGGAGAAGGAGTGGCATTATATGTAAAAAATAATCTTAAAACTTTTGAACTATAGAGCTTAAAAAGGAGAGAGGAGGCACTGTGGGTTAAACTAGAAAGAGGGAAAGAGAAATCTATTTGCATTGGCATGATCTACAGACCTCCCTCACAGGAGGAAGATGTGGATGGAGAGTTAATTGAAGACATACGCAGCATTGCTAGGAAAGGGGAAGTGCTACTGATAGGGGATTTCAATATACCAGATATTTGGCACATTCCTCTTGTAGTATCTTCTAGGAGATCCTGGATTCTCTACAGCGAGAACTATTCAGGCAACTGGTAACAGAACCCATACGTGAAGGGGCCATACTGTACTTGGTGCTTACCATGGTGAAAGTGTTTCTGATGTTATAGTGGGAGATCATTTTACATCCAGTGATCACCAGACGGTGTGGTTCAGTATTAGGACTAGGGCTATTAAAATCCATTCAAAAGCAAGGATCTTAGACTTTAGGAAAACTAACTTTGCGAAGATAGGCCAATACCTCGGAGTCATTAGCGGGATGGGAAAAGCTGAGGGATGTAGAAAAACAGTGGGCAAAACTGAAAGGGGATGTTTTAAGGGCAGCCACCTTTTTGTTAAAATGGTACAGTAAATAAAGGTAAAAGGAAATGGATACCGCTATGGTTTTCGAAAGAAGTTGGTGAAAAGGTGAAGAAAGAGGAAGGCCTTCATGAAATACAAGAGATCACAGAGAGAGGAAGACAGGCATCTATATTTGGAAAAACTTAGAGAAGCTAGCAAAGTAGTCAGGAAAGCAAAGATTCAAAAAGAGGAGGAAATACCTATTGCAATAAAATGGGGAAAGACATTTTTCAGATATGTTAATGAGAAGAGAAAGGGCAAAAATGGTATTGTCAGATTCAAGAGTGAAGGGGAGGAATATGTAGAAGCTGATGAGGATAAAGCGGAATTGCTTAACAAATATCTCTGTTCTGTGTTCAGGACTTCAGAAAACACCCACAAACAGGAACAGAAGCGAGGGGCATCTTGAACAATTTTCAGAAGATTGTGTTCATGAGAAACTAGCTAAACTTGAAGTAGACAAAGTGATGGGACCGGATGGGATACACCCTAGAATACTGAGGGAACTTGGGGATATTCTAGCAGCTCCGCTGACTGACCTTTTCAATGCCTCGATGGAGTTGGGAGTGGTGCCAAAGGACTGGAGAGAGGCACATGTGGTCCCTTTACACAAAAGCGGATGTAAGGATGTGGTTGAAAACTACAGGCCGGTTAGTTTAATTCGGTGGTGAGTAAATTATTGGAAGCGCTGCTTACAGAGAAAATAGAGAGGTTTCTGGAGTCCAGTAGATTACAGGATCCGAGACAGCATCGATTCACCAGAGGCAGGTCTTGTCAGACAAGTGTGATTGATTCTTTGACTGGGTGACTAGGGAGTTGGACAGAGGGAGAGCTCTAGATGTGGTGTATTTAGATTTCAGTAAAGCTTTTGACACCATGCCACACAGGTGACTTATAAACAAACTGAGCACCATAGGGATGGACCCTAAAGTTACAGCTTGGGTTAGAAATTGGTTGAGTGGGAGGCAAAAAAGGGTACAGGTAAATGGAGTTCACATTGATGAGAAGATTACCAATGGATCTGTCCTTGGTCCGATTCTTTTTAACATCTTTGTTAGTGATATAGCAGAAGGGTTGTCGGGTAAGGTTTGCCTCTTTGCAGAGGATACCAAAATCTGCAATAGAGTAGACACCCAGGAAGGTGTAGATAACATGAGGAGGGATTTAGCTAAGCTTTAAGAATGGTCTAGAATTTGGCAGCTGAGATTTAATGTTAAAAAATGCAAGGTTGTGCATTTGGGCCGCAGCAATCCAAGGGAGCAATATAGTATAGGGGGTGAAGTACTTTTTCCACTAAAGAAAAGCGGGACCTAGGCGTGATTGTGTCTGATGATCTTGAAGTAGCTAAAAAGGTAGAAAAGGTAATGGCAAAAGCTAGAAGGATACTTTGGTGCATACAGAGAGGAATGGCCAGCAGAAGAAAGGAGGTGACAGTGCCTCTGTATAAGTCTTTGGTGCGACCTCATTTGGAGTGTTGTATGCAATTCTGGAGACCACACCTTAAAAAAGGATTTAAACAGGTTGGAGTCATAAGAACATAAGAACATAAGATATGCCATACTGGGTCAGACCAAGGTCCATCAAGCCCAGTATTCTGTTTCCAACAGTGGCCAATCTAGGTCATACGTACCTAGCAGTTTCCCCAAGGGACACAGGTTCCACAATGCTTGTATTGGTTCAAGCATTGATATCCTGGGTCCCTTCTTAATAATGGTTTATGGACCTTTCCTCCAGGAACTTGTCCAAACCTTTTTTTAAACCCAGCTACACTAACAGCCTTTACTACATCCTCCGGTAACAAATTCCAGAGTTTGATTACACGTTGAGTGAAAAATATTTTCTTTTATTAGTCTTAAATAGTTTACCCTGTAGCTTTATTGCATGTCCCCTAGTCTTTCTATATTCTGATAAGGTAAACAATCGATCTACGTTTACCCGTTCCACTCCGTTCATTAATTTATAGACTTCTATCATATCTCCCCTCAGCCGTCTCTTTTCCAGGTTAAAGAGCCCCAACCTTTTTAGCCTTTCTTCATAGGAGTAGCCTTCCATCCCCTTTACCATTTTGGTGGCTCTTCTCTGAACCTTTTCTAAAATTGCTATATCCTTTTTAAGATATGGCGACCAGAATTGCACACAATATTCAAGGTGCGGTCTCACCATGGAACGATATAGAGGCATTATAATATCTTTTGTTTTATTTTCCATTCCTTTCCTTATCATACCTAGCATTCTATTTGCTCTCTTGGCCGCCGCTGCACACTGGGCCGAGGGTTTTAACATGGTATCCACAAGGACGCCTAAATCTTTTT
The DNA here is from genome assembly GCA_033557465.1 of Ichthyophis bannanicus. NCBI lineage: Eukaryota > Metazoa > Chordata > Amphibia > Gymnophiona > Ichthyophiidae > Ichthyophis > Ichthyophis bannanicus. The sequence goes on from CM066041.1 coordinate 145,130,162, forward strand.
CTTGGGTGGTGGTTCCTAATGTGGAACCTTGCATCGTGTAACCATAGTTTGGGTTGTTCTTCCCTAGGTGCATAACCTTGCACTTCTCCACATTAAATTTCATCTGCCATTTTGATGCCCATTCTTCCAATTTATCAAGATCCTCTTGCAATTTTCCACAATCCTCCTGTGTTTTAACAACTTTAAATAGTTTTGTGTCATCAGCAAATTTGATAACCTCACTCGTTATTCCACTTTCCAGGTCATTTATGAATATGTCAACAAGCAGCGGACCCAGCACAGATCCCTGGGGTACACCACTATTCACCTTTCTCCATTGGGAAAATTGGCCATTTAGCCCTACCCTCTGCTTTCTATCTTTTAACCAGTTCCTGATCCACAGTAGTACACTGCCTCCTATCCCATGACTCTTTAGTTTTGCCAAAAGTCTCTCATGAGGGACCTTGTCAAAGGCTTTCTGAAAGTCCAGATACACAATATCAACCGACTCACCTTTGTCCACCTGTTTATTCACTCCTTCAAAAAAACATAACAGATTAGTAAGACAAGATCTTCCTTGTCTAAAGCCATGTTGGCTGTCTCCCATTAGGTCATGACTATCTATATGCTGAGTAATTTTATTCTTTATGATGGTTTCTACCATTTTTCCCGGTACTGATGTCAGGCTCACCGGTCTGTAGTTTCCCGGATCACCCCTCGAACCCTTTTTAAAAATTGGTGTTACATTGGCGATCCTCCAATCCTCAGGTATTAGAGATGATTTTAATGATAGTTCACAGATTACTGATAGCAGGTCTGCAATCTCAAATTTCAGTTCTTTCAACACCCTTGGATGTATACCATCCGGCCCAGGTGATTTGCTACTCTTCAGTTTATCTAATAGTTGTAGGACATCTTCCCGATGTATCGATATTTCCTTCAATTCTTCCACACCTTTAAATACCACTTCAGTCGTGGGTAACATCCCTACATCTTCCTCAGTAAAGACCGAAGCAAAGAATTCATTCAGTCTCTCCGCTATCGCCTTGTCGCCTCTTAGTGCTCCTTTAACCCCTTTATCATCTAATGGACCAACTGACTCTCTCACGGGTTTTTTGCTACGAATGTACTTGAAAAGGTCTTTATTTCGCGTTTTTGCTTCCGCAGCAAGCTTCTTCTCAAATTCTCTCTTTGCCTGCCTTATCAATGCCTTGCATTTGACTTGCCAGTGCTTGTGCTGTTTCCAGGTTTCATCATTTGGCTCTTTTTTCCATTTCTTGAAAGATGCTTTTTTGGCAACAACAGCCTCTCTGACCTCAGCTTTAAACCATGCTGGCAATTTTTTGGACTTCCTTCCACTTTTCTTAAAGCGTGGAATACAGCTGGTCTGGGCTTCCAAGATAGTATTTTTCAACAACACCCAAGCTTGATGTACGTCTTTAACCTTTGCAACTGCTCCTTTTAGTTTTTTCTTAACTGTTTTCCTCATACTATCATAGTCTCCCTTTCAAAAGTTAAGGGGTAGTACTGTGGATTTCCTTACTATCCCTCCTCCACTAATTAAATCAAAGGCGATCATGCTATGATCACTATTGCCAAGTGGCCCCAACACCCTTATCTCTTGCACTACATCTGGTGTTCCACTAAGGACTAGGTCTAATATTGCTTCCCCTCTGGTCGGTTCATGAACCAGCTGCTCCAAGAAGCAGTCATTTATTTCATCTAGGAACTTTATCTCCCTAGCATGTCCTGTTGTGACACTGACCCAGTCGATGCCGGGGTAATTGAAATCACCCATTATTATTACTGCACTGTAACTTTTGCTAGCTTCCTTGATTTCTTTGAGCATTTCATCATCCATTTGTTCATTCTGGCCAGGCGGACGATAGTACACCCCCACTGCCATCGCCTTCCCCTTTTTACATGGAATTTCAATCCATAGAGATTCTACAGCAAATTTTGTTTCTTGCAAAACTTTAATCCTTTCTGACTCAATGCCCTCTCTAACATAGAGCGCAACCCCTCCACCAATTTGATCAGCTCTATCATTTCGATATAGTTTGTACCCAGGTATCACAGTGTCCCACTGGTTGTCCTCCTTCCACCATGTCTCTGATATTCCAATCATATCTAACCTCTCGTTTAGTGCTATATATTCTAACTCTCCCATCTTGTTTTGTAGACTTCTAGCATTTGCATACAAGCATTTTAGAGACTGTATTTTATTCATATTAATTTGGCTATTGGTAGACATGGGTAATTTGGGATCTTTAAGTTCTGTCTGCTCCATACTCGAGGGCATTTGGGCTACTTTACTCTTTTTTGGAACCTCTCTGCTTTTTGTAGTATCCTTCAAGGATACATTCTTCCGAACCATGCGCTCTTGGGCGACTGTCGGCTTTCCCCTATTATCTAGTTTAAAAGCTGCTCTATCTCCTTTTTAAAGGTTAATGCCAGCAGCCTGGTTCCATCCCGGTTAAGGTGAAGCCCATCCCTTCGGAAGAGCCCCTCCTTTCCCCAGAATGTTCCCCAGTTCCTAACAAATCCGAACCCCTCATCTCTGCACCATTGTCTCATCCACGCATTGAGACTCCGGAGCTCTGCCTGCCTATTGGGTCCTGCGCGTGGAACGGGAAGCATTTCGGAGAACACTACCCTGGAAGTTCTGGATTTCAACTTCCTACCTAAAAGCCTAAATTTAGCTTCCAGAACCTCCCTACCACATTTTCCTATGTCATTGGTACCAACATGTACCAAGACAGCAGACTCCTCCCCAGCACTATCTAAGACCTTATCTAGGTGGCGTGTGAGGTCCGCTACCTTCGCACCAGGCAGGCATGTTACCAGGCGATCCTCACGTCCACCAGCCACCCAGCTATCTACATGCCTAATGATCGAATCACCAACTATAACTGCTGTCCTAACCCTTCCCGCATGGGCACTTGGCCCTGGAGAAACCTCCTCGGTGCGAGAGGGGTTTACATCACCTGGAGGACAGGTCCTAGTTACAGGATCACTTCCTGCCACACCAGGGTGATGCTCTCCTGTCACGTGACCTCTCTCCTCCATGGCAACAGGGATGCTGCCAGACTGGAGGTGGGACTTCAGGACTATATCCCTGTAGGTCTCGTCTATGTACCTCTCTGTCTGTCTTATGTTTTCCAAGTCTGCTACTCTAGCCTCTAGAGAACGGACTTGTTCCCTGAGAGCAGAGAGCTCCTTGCACCTAGTGCACACGTAAGACCTCTCACCAGCTGGGAGAAAATCATACATGTGACACTCAATGCAAAAGACTGGAAAGCCCACATCCCGCTGCTGGACTGCTGTCTGCATCTTAGTTTTAAGTTTGTGTTTAGATCTTTAAGTTCTATATGTACTAAAGGGTGCAATGGATATTTATACCACTAAAACTGTACCTAAGAAGTTTAATATACCTTGTTCACCTGAAGCTTAATTAATCTCAGGTCCTTGGTGTATGACTGATTTGGGTAATGAGCTTCACCTGAGAGCACCTCCTGTCTTTTAAGTTGTGCAAGTACCTATAAAGCTGTGATTTTCCCAGGGGAGGGTGGGTGTGGGGAGGGAGGGAGGGATATAACACTTATTAAAAAAGGGCTGCTACACAGTACCTTGTCCTGTGCTGCTGAGGAAAACTATATTCTGATTTGATTTAAATTATAGCTCTTTGCTGCTACTAGGCTCTAACCTATTATGAAATTTAAACTACAAGCTCTCTGCTGGATTCTAAATTTAACCAGAAAGCTCTCTTCTGTGTTTTAATTTGAAACTAAAAGTACTTTGCTGATGCTAGGCCCTGAGTGACTATGAAATTTAAACTACAGCTGTCTACTGGGTATGAAAGGTAACCAGAAAGTTCTCTTCTGTGTTTTTAAATTGAATCTTAAACTGTTGCTACTAGGCCCTGACTGATTTAACAAAAAAAAATAGTGGGTTCACAGATTAATTAGCTTTAAAAGAAAAACAATTCCTTTCAGAAAAATTCCCAGAAGTATATACTCACAATTTCAGATTTCTCTCCAGAAGTAACAGCCCCCCTTTCCAGTCCGTCAAGACAGTCAGTACAGAGGGTGGCTACTAAAATGGTTAGTGGTCTTCATTATAAAGCATATGAGGACAGACTTAATATGTACATCTTAGAGGAAAGACGGGATAGGTGTGATATCATTGAGATGTTTAAATACCTCCACGGCATAAATGCACAGGAGGACAGCCTCTTTTGATTGAAAGCAAGCTCTGCTATGAGGGGACATGGGATGAGGGTGAAAGGGGATAGATTCAGGAGTTTACAGAAAGAGTGGTGGATTCATGGAATAGTCTCCCAGTGGGAGACAGTATCTGAATCCCAGGAGATGAGGACAGTATTTGAATTCAAAGAAGCATGGGACAAACACAGGATTTCTAAAGGAAAAAAGGGGACTGTTGTAGTGGTTGATATGGGAGGACAGATTAGACCATGTGGTCTTTTTCTGTCGTCATGTTTCTTTGTTTCATATACTGTGTTACTATATCATCAAAAACGATCACCCCCAGGTCCCGCTCTTCTTTTGTGGACAGAGGTATTTTTGCAGCCCAAATGCATGACCCTCATCGGAGGCTTATCAATAAACTGAACAGCTTGGGGATGGGTCCGAAGGTGATGAACTGGATCAGAAATTGATTGATTGACAGGTGACAGATGGTGATGGTAAACAGAACTCATTGAGATGAAAGGAAGATGATTAGTGGCATGCCCCAGGGTACTGCTCAATGTATTTGTGAGTGGTATTGCTGAAGGACTGAATGGAAAAGTCTGTCTTTTTTCAGATGACACAAAAATTTGCAACAGAGTGGACTCTCCTGAGGAAGTGGATAATATAAGGAAAGATCTACAAAAGCTGGAAGAATGGTCTACTGCTTGGCAGTTAAGATTTAATGTGAAGAAGTGCAGTGTCATGCACTTGGGATGCAGAAATCCAAGGGAATTGTATGCGAAAAGGGGCGAAAGGATGGTGTGCATGGACCAGGAGAAGGACCTCGGAGTGATTGTTTCTGAGGATCAAAAGGTGGTGAAACAGTGTGACAAGGTGGTGGCCAAAGCCAGAAGGATGCTGGGTTGCATACAAAGAGGAAGTACCAGCAGAAAAGAGGAGGTACTAATGCCACTGTACAAGTTGCTGGTGAGGCCTCCCTTGGAGTATTGCATTCAGTTTTGGAGACCATATCTCACAAAAGATATAAAATGACTGGAAATGGTTCAGAGGAGGGCAACCAAAATGATTTGGAGCCTGCGCCAGAAGATGTATGAGAAGAGACCTGAAGACCTAAATATATATACGCTAGAGGAGAGGAGGGACAGGGGGGATATGATATAGACCTTTAAATACTTAGAGTATTAATAAAGAAACAAACCTTTTTCAAAGATGGGGAAGTTGTAAAACTAGAGGACATAACATGAAGCTGCAAGGGGTAAACTGAAAAGCAATGTCAGGAAATACTTTTTCACTAAAAGGTTGGTGGATGCTTGGAATGCCCTCCCAATGGAAGTGGTGGGGGCAAATACAGTGACAGAATTCAAAATGGCATAGGATAGACACAGCGAACTTCTTTTATAGCAACAGGATAAAGTTAAAATAAACTTAACTATCTCTTAAATCTCAACAAAAAGGGATGATCTGCATGGAGTGATGGATAAACCCCTAGACAAAGGCATGGAGAGGGGTGACTGGCACAGAGCAGCAGGTGCAGCTACTCTTGCCACCTTGCTGGGCAGACTAGATGGACCATGCTGGCATTTATCTGCCATCATATACTATGTTATGTTACTATCACAAACCATTCTTTTGCAATCACCTATTTTGTGATTTCCTCACTAATTTTAATCTACTCATATACAGCATAGAAGGTAAGCTGAAAAAGAGGTATAAATGGTTATGTCTCTGTATAAACTGGGGCTCAGTTCCTTTTGAAGCTTTGACTGACTGGGCCTGTGCACAATAAACTGGCTTGGACCCTGTCAATTGACTCCTGGATTTATTCATTGACTGCACTTTGCTACAACATATTCTTGGTGCGTTGGGCCGGGAAGTGCAAGTGGTAAATGGTATTCAAGTGAATAATCCACGTAATTCGCCTTGAGGTTTGGTCCGGTTGGAACCATATCTGTCCGACCGCAGGGGAACTTCTCAGGCGCCGCCGATCACTTTGTATCGGAGAGGGTTCCGCCTGCCTCAGCAGGCCATCGGGTCCAGCTGGCCAACACCTCCGACCCGGGAGAGTCCAGGGTCCAACCCACGAACTGGTTTGGTATCAGGAACTGGATCCGGTGAGTAGATATTTTCTTGTTTAAAAGTCAGTGCAGCCTGGGGAAACAGTCTTGCATGAGTATGCGCAAGACTGATTTGGTATAGTTGGTATAGACTGACTGGGAAAAATCTCGCATAAGTATGGGCAAGACGAGGGAGCCTGATCACCTCCCATAAGGGCGGTCCTAGTAAGCTCCGCGTAAGTGAAAGCGGAAGCTGAAGCCATCGATCCTTCTTGTTTGAAATAGTCAGTTAGTCAGAAAAACCTGGGCACTTGAAAAATGATTTCTTGTTAAAATATGATTGCTTGTGTGAGTGAGAAAAGGAGGAAGCGTTTGGTGTTCGTCTGTTCTTACTGTTTGTTGTTTGTCTCTGATTTATTTATTTACATTCTCTTATATACCGCATCAGTGCAGTTTACATTGAACAAACTGAAATTACATTGAACAGGGTATTATAACTTGGAGATAACTATTTTTACAGGGAACGTGGGCTATGGAGGGTTAAGTGGCTTGCCCAAGACCACAAGGAGCACCTGTGGGACTAGAAACCCCAGTCCTTCCAGCCCAAGGTTGCTGTCCTCTAGTGGGATTTGAACCCCCGACCTTCCGGCCTGAAGTACCTTGCCCCAACCACTAGGCTACTCCTCCACTCCTTTTTTGTTATCTGTTAAAACCGCGAGTTTCCCTTCTGGTATGATGTAAGATTATTCTGTTGGGTAATTTGTGACAGTTTACCGATTAAGAAATAGTAGTAAGAAAAGAAGAAAAGACGCAAACGCTTATGCTAGAGTCACTGTAAACTCAAGAAGCTGTTTCACTCATTTCAGTTTTCCTTTCGCACAGCATGAAGCTAGCTAGCGGAGAGAGACGGGGGTGTTTGAAGAAAGGAATGTGCAGTGTCTTTTTAACACTGTGAAGGCTTAATCTCAATACTTTGTAGCTGGGTTAATTTGTGCTTATTTCAGGAAAATTGTACCTGTTCAATATGTTTTAATAAGTGATGTTCCTTCTGCTATGGTCATGTATTATATATCATTTGATAAGAATGTTTAGTCAGGATTGTGGATCACGATAGTTTTGGGCTTAGCCTGGAAAGGGTTAAGTTCTTATTAACCCCTTTCGAGTTCCTGTACTTGTACGGACCAAGTGAGAAGAAATTTTGCAGGGCTATAGGTATAATGCATTTGTGGGCTTAGCTTTGTTTTGTGTTATTTATGTTCAAACCTTCAGTAAGTACTGTAATGGTTTAAATAGGAAATGATAGAAAAATTCAGGAAACTGCTTTTGTTTTCCCTTTGTCCTACGAAGTAGAGGTTAAGAACCATTCCGAGCCAGTAGTACCAGATCGCGACTTGAAAGTGATTTAAATCCTGAGTGAATAAGGAGTTCATCGTGTTTGAATTCTAGTTCCTGATATACTGCAGCAAGCACCTCATAGAAGACATACTTAATAAAAATAAGATAGGAAGAAAAAAAATGTATATGTATTCTAGATATCCACCCACTTTATGGAAAAAGTATTCGGAATGTCTTTTGAATATCTGCTTCCTAAAACTGTAGGATTTAAAGTAATTTCTTTTGCAGAGACATGCTGATTACGGCTGGCAGTTAGTTTTCATGCCAAGTAATTTTATTCCAGTCATACGTAACAGATATGTGGCCGTCATGTTAAGAGCTATAGTTCTTTCTGTTGGGATTGTTGTTATAACATGTTGCAAAATAATAGTTTTATATTTTAAGGACTTTATCTAAATTGTACTTATTTAGAATGAGCACACATCCATTATGCTTAGTCCACAGGAAAATGCAGCCTGACTGGTGTGGGGTGGTCAGAGTCCACGCAGATTTTGTTGAAATGTATGACTAGGAATTGTAGCGAGGGAGTTGCTGGAAACTACAGAAATGCTCTGTGAAAGGGAGTGCATGGCCCCGTATTTATTAGATTGTACAGAGAATGTTCCCTGATCAGTTCCCCTACATAGGATTCCCGGTTAAATGTTTGAGAAAAAGAAAAAAAAAACTGCCCGTTTATTATCTTTATAGGCCAGTTCCCTCAGCTCTGCCACCGCCCCAGGCAGAGCTTGGGGCAGAGGGGGAGGGGATACCTCCCTGCAAATGTCACCAGCCACCTCCGCAGCAGGAGGACGTGCACCCCCTCTTGACCGAAAGCCCCGGTACAGTTTAAAGTACTCAGAGTAGGCCACAGTCCACCGATGACACTACAAACAGGGGTTCATTTGCTAGTTCAGCCCGATTGCCATATGCCTTGAGATGTACAACTACCAGTAAAAGGGAGGGTCACGTAATCCCATTGCACTAGGTCCAGGGCCAGCTTTGCACTAGCCAGCTGACCAGCTTTGTTTCTGCCACTGATTTACTGAACTGAAAGCTGCATTATGCCTCCTACACTGAGAAACCATAGGATTTGATTGAACTAATGAACAGTATTATGCAGACCCATCAGCCTTGATGGCCCCAAGTGGGATCCAAATAGCGCAGGCAGCCCTCACTATATACCCCATGCGATCCAGCAGCCCAGGAGAATTTGCGTTTTTGTCAGTCAGTCCCAGAGAGATATAAAACAGAAATTGCAGAAACTGGATGGATTTGCGGGCATGACAGTTAATGGAAGTAGCTCAGAAAGTATGTGAATCGTGAAAATGAATGTAACAGAGAAAGTGAATATAAAATAAAGAAGAAAGCAGATCTTCTTGCTGATACTTTAGTTGAATGATGTGGAGGAGGTTTTCCTAATCGAAGGAGCAGAGGAAGTGAAAGGGGTCATGAAAATGATCGGGCCCCCACTGGGTGTGAATCAGTGCGCCCATTGCAGAGAAGAAGGACATTAGAGAAGTGAATGCCCGTATCTTGACTCCACCCCCAGGAGGGGAGGAGGGAGTACTTGATTTTAGAAAAAATAAACCGAGCACAGTGTTCCAGCAAGAGAGGGAAGCAGCCATAGAGTGAGTGGCAGTTGAAGAGGGTTACAGCATGGATGAAGACTAGGCCAGACAGGACTCCAAGTTTCCCTGGGTCCCCAGGAGCCTATGGTCAGTCTGAAAATAGGGGACCCATATATGGACTTTATGGGGGATACAGGAGCGGAATACTAAAGCCAGTAGCCCCTTTGTTTTCTTGATGCATCACCATTGTCAGAGCTACTGGGGCTAAGGCCACAAAGCCTCTCCTGTAGAACCGCATGTGTGAACTAGGGGGACAGAAAATAACGCACCAGTTCTTGTATAAAGCCCTATTCCACTTCTGGGCCGAGACATGCTTGTTAAGCTCCAGGCACAAATATCTTTTGCTGAAAGGGGAGAAATGCAAATTTATTTATTATTTATTTACATTCTATTATATACCGTGCTATTCTGCATCAGTGCGGTTTACATTGAACAAACTGAAATTACATTGAACAGGGCATTATAACTTGGAGATAACCATTTTACAGGGAACATGGGCTATGGAGGGTTAAGTGGCTTGCCCAAGACCACAAGGAGCACCTGTGGGACTAGAAACCCCAGTCCTTCTGGCCCAAAGTTGCTGTCCTCTAGTGGGATTTGAACCCCCGACCTTCCGGCCTGAAGTACCTTGCCACAACCACTAGGCCACTCCTCCACTCCAAATGACTGTGAACCCAAAGCCTGCTGGATTGATGGTGCTGACTGTTCCCCAAGAAGAAGAGTAGCGGTTCTATAGTGCATCTCCAATCAAGCCAGCTAGTTCCTGTATACCCACCAACCTTATAGCCCCACCTGAAGTATGGGCAGAAGATAATCCACCTGGCCTAGTGAAGAATATAGCCCCTGTTATTGTCACCCTCAAGCTAGGAGTGGAACCAGTGCATGTGAAGCAGTATCCTCTCCCTCGACCAGCCATTGAAGGAATCCACTGCCATTTGATGAAACTGCTGAAGTATGGACTTCTCAAGGAATGCCAATCACCCTGGAACACCCCCCTTCTCCCAGTTAAGAAACCTGGGACAGGGGATTACCGCCCAGTACAAGATCTGAGGCAAGTGAATGATGCAGCTGAAACTATACACCCAGTGGTTCCAAAATCCTTATATTCTCTTGGGACTGATCCCCGCTGAGGCTACTCATTTCACCGTCCTGGACCTGAAAGATGCCTTTTTCTGTGTGCGCCTAGTCCCCACCAGTCAACTTTTGTTTGTTTTTGAATGGCAAGACCCCACAACAGGAAGGCGGGGCCAACTCACCTGGACTAGATTACTTCAAGGATTCAAGAATTCACCTACTCTCTTCAGTGCTATTTTAAATCAAGATCTTTCCAGCTACTATGTGAACCCAGGAGAAAGGGTTCTTCTCCAGTATGTGGACAACTTGCTTATAGCCACCAACTCAGAAAGTGAATGTCTACAAGCCACCAGTGAACTCTTGCACCTTTTTTTAATGAGGCTGGATACAAAGTCTCAAGAGCCAAGGCGCAATTATGTCAAACAAGTTAAATACCTAGGATTCCAGTTGTCCAGCAGAATTAGACACCTGGGACCAGTACGCAAAGAAGCTGTATGCAGTATTCCTACTCCAACCACCAGGAGGCAAGTGAGAGCCTTCTTGGGTGCCGCAGAGTACTGTCGTATATGGATCCCCAATTTTGCGCTGCTAGCAAAACCATTGTATCAAGCTACCAAAGGAATGGAAACGTCTCCATTGGAATAGGGACTTGAATAGGATGCAGCCTTTTGATCTTTGAAAACCGCTCTGATGTTATCACCAACTCTGGGTCTACCAGATGTCCAGAAAACCTTTCAATCTCTATGTTCATGAGTCACAAGGAAATGTTCTAGGAATGCTGACTCAATCTCATTGGATCTTGGCAACGACCAGTAGCCTATTTGTCAAAACAATTGGATGTAATCGCAAAAGACTGGCCCCTTGTTTGAGAGCTGTTGCAGCTACAGCCCTCCTAGTGAGCAATCTTCAAGTTACTGTACCACACTCTATTCTAACCATTATGAAACACAAAGGAAACTTCTAGATAATTCACGAATGTTGAGGTATCAGAGTATGCTGTGTGAAAACCCCCAGATACAATTGAAGGTCAGTCAAGCTCTGAATCCTGCTACATTGTTACCAGTTGGTCTTGAACCCCCTGATCATGACTGTTTAGAAACTATGGACACTATATTCTCAAGTCACCCTGATTCGACTGATGTTCCTTTGGAGAACCCTGGACGGACTTTCTTTGTAGATGGAAGCAGTCTTGTCATTAATGGACATTGTTGTGCCAGATATGCAGTAGTGACCCTTGATCCGGTAGTTGAGTCCTCAGGCTTGGCCCCAGGAACTTCAGCACAGAAAGCTGAACTGATAGCTCTTACTAGAGCACTGACAATAGGAAAAGGGGCTCTGTCTAACTGTGTACCCAGATTCCAAGTATGCCCTTACAACTTGCATGCACATGGGGCCCTGTACAAAGAATGAGGGAGGATAACCTCAGGAAACAAGTCCATTAAGTATGGCCCTGAGATATTGATATTATCAGATGCATACTGCCTACAGATTTCAGAATTTAGGAAAAGTAGAATGTATGAATAGAACCCTGAAATCTCAGTTGTCCAAACTTTGCCAAGAAGTTCACCTGAAGTGGCCCCAGGTTCTTCCTATAGCCCTTCTTAGGATATACTTAGCCCCTGCTAAGTCTTTAGGAGATTTCCCTTTTGAGATTCTGTATGTGCGACCCCCGCCTATTGTATAGGAGATAAAGGGAGATATGGAACAGATTAGATCTGAAATTACTAGACAAAAACTATTGGTTTTAAGTTCTGTTTTGCAGAGTCTTCATACGTTGGTACAAGACCAGCTGCTCATCCATCTAACAGAACCCCTGCATCCTCTCAAGCCTGGAGTCTTGGTGTGGATCAAAGAGTGGAGAAAGATACCGTTGACACCGCATTGGAAGGGACCTTATGTTGTCATCTTGTTAACCCCAACAGCAGTTAAAGTTGCAAAACTCGAACCCTGGATTCATCACAGTTGAATAAAGTCAGCAGCCATTGATAGCAATGTAGAAAGGAAGGCAGCTACAAAGATATTAGCTATGTGGCAATATTACCCTATGCTATTACACCTGTATAATGTGTTAATTGACGAGTGATTTAATTATTACCCTTTCTCACTTGCAGGTGAGAATAATCAAAGGGGGGAATGTGGTAGGCTATGGCCTGCTATTATGAAAGGCCTGTAAGTTAGGTCTGGATCCTAACTCCCATTATAGCTAGAAAAGAACCAAAAATCTGTGAGAAATGAAAAAACTGTTTTAAACTGCTTAATAAGAGGTTTTTATGAATTCATAAGTCTTCCATTATTCTCTTGTGTGTGAAAGAACAGAAATGTTTCAATACATGGATTTTGGAGCCAGGGATAACCTTGCAGTAGAAAAGTAACGAAATCAAGAACTGCACCATTGTTAGAGCAATCCTAAGGGAGGGGGCTGGTTCCTAGGCTCCGGAGGGATTTCTAATTGGACAGGTGCAGGGAATGTAAAACCAATGAGAAGTTTGCATGTATCGAGCTAGAACCAATAGAAAGTTCTCATGTATCAAACTGAAAAAGAGGTATACATGATTATGTCTCTGTATAAACTGGGGCTCAGTTCCTTTTGAAGCTTTGACTGACTGGGCCTGTGCACAATAAACTGGCTTGGACCCTGTCAATTGACTCCTGGATTTATTCATTGACTGCACTTTGCTACAACAGTACCAAGGGGCTAGATGGACTTTTTCCCCTTTCCTAAGGTCTGCCGGTATGGCTGAGTTTGGAGGAGGCTGTTACGACCTCCATTCCGAGGCATGTACTTATTGGTATGTTGCACCCGGCTGTGGTGTGCCCTCACCCATTATTCGGGCCACACAGTGCTCCTTCCATATGCTGTCTTCTAGGATTCCCTTAGACAATCCATTGGCGCTCCAACTTCCGTAATGACAAAATCCTTTGTTTAAAATTGGACGAACCACCAGGGCTTGGCAGAATAAAGGGATCTGGGTGTTGAATGATTTGATTCAGACTGGGGATTGGAAGTCGTTTGAGGCCCTTCAGAGGGAGTATGGACTTCCCGGAACTTGTTTTTTTCAGTGGTTGCAATTGAAGCACTGTCTTAGAGATTTTCAAACATTTTCGCAACTCTCCTCCGACTGGGGTCTCTTTCGCAATATGCGAGCACGAGCAGATGTGGGGGGTGTTACGTCTAAATTTTATACCCTATTTCAGGATCATTGTGGATATTCATGTGTTGGTGTACACAAAGCTTGGGATCTAGATATTGGACCACTGCCTTTGCCTACACTATGGTGTAAATTTTGGGGCTCCTCTGTCTGTATCTCTCACTCAGCCTCCGTAACCCAATCACTTTTTTTTCTGGCACACTGTGCCTATGTTACACCACTTTTATTATCCAAGTAGCAACCCACGCAGGACAATACATATGTTTGTATATATGTTTTATGAGTGCCTGAACGTTCAGATATTTTGGCAGTTGGTCAGGGAGAGAACCCATCAGGTTCTACAGATTGATGTCCCTCTGTCATGGTGAATAGTTATCCTTCAGTCGGTAACTCTGATTCCATCCCTGCCAAAGTCTAGTCGCTTTCTCCTGGATTTTATCCTAGGGATTGCACTTGGACTGATTCTTGTCAATTGGAAATCTATATTCCCTGACTTCTCAGTGGTACTACTCCTTGTTCTAGACCCATAGATATGAAATGGAAGCAACTGGATGACTTTACTACATTGGGGCCATAAGGTGGTCTTGATAACCGTGCATTGTAGAAACTCAATAGATTAAAATGCATAATATTACTGTGCCTGATTAGTGGGAGGGAAGGGTTTGTTGTGGTGTTTGGTATTATGTATTTATGTTTGTTTACGTTGTTTGAAATACCATAAATAAAGCTTAAAATAAAAAGAAATCCATTGAATACCCCAGTCTGCCTTCGGCCATGAGATCAGTGCCACAAGATGACAGTATGCCAGGACAGAAGCCACCAGAGACATGGAGCCTAGAAGAGGCAGATGAAGATGCTACAATACATGGGCCAAACATGTAAAATGACATGGATCCAGAATTTGAACTGTTTATATCCGATGTGCCTCATCTGATAACAGTCAGAATTAAGTGTAAATAAGTATTTCTGTCAGATTCTTTTTGATATATTGTGGTCACCCAACCGGAAGATTGCTTAATCACCCATACATCCAAAAAAGCAATTCTAGAGGCATAATAAGAGAGGGTAAATTGTATGGCAGGATGACAACCATTAAGCCAATGATGGAACTCCATCAGATACTCGACCGAACCCTCCCACAATAAAAAAACATCAATAAACCTACGCCAGGCTTTAATATGAGACAGAAAAGGAGACGTAGTTAACCATTTACATTCAAAAATGCCCATACAGAGATTGGCCACTTTAATAGTGCTCACCCTTGGAGATTGGCGGAGGTACCCTTTTCTCAGTTTATACGTTTTCGTTGGAATTGCTCTGATATGAATGACTTAATTTGTCATTCACGTATTCTGAAGCACAATTTTGTATCCCCAGGGGGTGGTAGAATGGGCTTACAGACGGGCTAAGTTTAACAGTAGAGATTGGTTGCTGTCTCCCCGTCCTCCCAGTCAAAATTCATGTGACGCGCAATTTATACATGTTGTGACTAAATTCTCGCCTTTGAGTTATCGTCTGCAGAAGATAGTGAAACGGTGTTTTCATGTCACACAGGTTGTCCCGGGTCTTAGGGGCAAAGATTTTTCATTGTGTGTGGACAAGGAACCAGAATTTGTGTGATTTATTAAGTCCTAGTGTTCTGCCTGGAATTGAATCTAGCAGTTCTGAGCACCCCCGGGGACATCGGGTATGTGGTAATTATTCCATTTGTGAGGTGTCTGAGAAGGTTTTTGCCTTTATTCATAGGGATGAGATGTACACTATTAGGAGCAGCACCACTTGTAATTCGAGTTTTGTGGTGTATTTAGTTTGCTGTCCATGCAGGTTGGTGTATGTTGGGAAGACCATCCGCCCATTTTGGGTTAGAATGGGTGAGCATAGAAGTTGAATACGGTGTGGTCGAAAGGAGGCCCTTATTGTACAACATTGTGTAGAGCCACAAAAAACACATCAAGGGGGAGAATTGCTTATGAAGAACATGCTTGCATCAGTTTGAAAAAATTTTTTGAAGTCGGCTTGTAAGCCCCTGAAGAAACGAAGTACTCGTGAAACGTAGCAGCACTGAGTCTGGCGTTGGGACTCTTGAATAAAGATAAGCCTGACTTTTCTCTTTAAAGATTTGAAAATTTTGAAACTTTTGAGTAAAAGAAAAATGAATAATAATAAAAAGGGTCATTGATGCAAATTGGAGCATTTGGTTGAAAAGCTATTACCGTAGCTCCTGTTAGTCTGAGACCCGGCTTTTTTATAGAAAAGTAAAATCGCTTTTGAGAAAAAAAAGTATATGTTTATAGCTATCTAGGGAATTCAAGACTAATTGTGAAGAGTTCTCATAATGATGGAGTAATTATGTTTTTTGTGGCTCAACTGTATTATTACTCTGAATAATATAGACCATTTAGGATTGTCACGTACAACATTGTGTAGATGCTAGACATGAGTTTGTAGACCTGTGATGCTTTTGCATGGATCAGATCTTGACTGGCAGTGGTGATTTTGATAGAGAGCAACTTTTGGGGTGGCGGGAACAGCAGTGGATATTTCAGCTGGATTCAGTTGCCCCTCATGGGTTGAATGCCCAGATTGAATGGAATGTCTGTTTTTGAAGGGTTAAGGTGGGTGGTATTTCTCTTGTGTAGGTCTGCTCCTGTTGGCTGGCTTGAGTTCTGGTTCACCGTTGCCATGGGTGTGTGGATGTCCAATTACATGCCGTTTGTGTTCTGACGCTGCTGATGGGTGGAGCATTGGTTGTTCTTATTACTACACATGCGCAACGTTTTTTACAGCTGTGGCATCGGTGAGCAGGATGTGTGCATGACGTTTGGTCATCTTGGAGTGGTTTCCCTTGACATTTAAGGTCTGTATGGGTACCTTTTCTTTGGGGTAGTCTGCTGTCGGCTGCAGTTTTGTGTTGCCATTACTTCAAGTTGTTGATTTTTTTTTTGGGGGGGGGGGTTCTCTGTTCTCTTCTACAGCATTTGGAGTTTCCCCTTTAGAAAGCGCTTGGCGAAACGCCTCGCCGGCGTCGTGGTTACATTTGTTTGGCTTGTTCTCACTGCTGTGTTTATGCAGTTGGCTGTGCTGTTTTGGGAATGAAGACTTCATTTCAAGATAAGTGTACTCTAGACAGGAACAGAGCTGCTTGTTTTACATAAGGAGTTTTTTCTGGCCGCTGATGTTTCTGTGGTGAGCTTAGGGCAGCCACTGTCCATTGTTATAGCTCTGTTTCAGCAGTTCTGAGGCCTTTTTCTCCTTTATAGTTTTGTTTGAAGAACAAGTTTGAAGTTTGTGTATGTGTAGAGTGATTTTTTTTTTCTTTTGAGTCTCACTCTGATATTGACCCTATTTTTCTATTGGTAGTTTCATTATCAAAACATCTGAGAAGGGGGGATTTGAGCACCTATAGATTTCACCCCAACCCATCCTCCCAAGTCATTGCCCATGAGCATGTGATCATAGAAGGGAAGAGAACATCAAAAGCAAATCTACCTGTGGTGCTGGCTCATGCAGTGAAAGCCATGCCCTTGCCCCTTGATCTCACTGGAGCTCGAAGAGGTGTTGTCACCCTCACTGCTGAGTATCGAGGAGGCTCTAGAACTCCAACAAAAGTAAAGATGTCGCCAACTATAAAAAAAAGTACTAATAAGACTGTAAGCCTCCTTGAGCACTATTTAGAAAAGCAGGCTAAAAATTTAACAAACTGATGTTCAACCTCAGTAGTCAGCATTTTTAAAAAAAATTCTGGCAAGCATGGCTGAAAGAATTCAGATATTCAGCAGCGGTATCCAAATAGTTTCTCTGATTTGTTCATCAGAGAAACAAGACTATATGAAGACAACTGAGGTGTGAAGATTGGTGGAAGACTCATCAACAACCTTTGCTATGCTGATGATATCACATTACTGGCTGAAAGTGAAGACTATCTGAAACATTTGCTTCTCAGGATCAAGGAATATTGTCTTAAAATGGGTCTGCACCTTAACATTAAGAAAGCAAAGATTGTGACATCATTGATGGAAAAGAAATTGAAATAGTTGACAGCTTTAACTTACTTGGATCAACAATCAATAAAGGACTAGCAGTCAAGAAATCTGATGATGTATTGCTCTTGGCAGAGTGGCTATGAAGGACCTAGACAGGATTCTCAAGAACAGAGATATCTCTCTCTATACAAAGATTTGGACTTGTTCAGGCCAACGTCATATGGATGCGAAAGTTGGACAGTGAAAAAGATAGACAGGAAGAAAATTGATGCCTTTGAATTATGGCGCTGGCAACGAATACTGTGTATACCATTGACTGCCCGAAGAATAAACCAGTCAGTACTAGAGGAGATCAAACCTATGTTTTCCTTAGAAGCTCAGATGACAAGACTTCAGCTTTCATACTTTGGACATACCATGCAAAGAGAGAGATCATTAGAGAAAGACATCATGCTTGGCAAGGTAGAAGGTCACTGTAAAAGAGGAAGGTCGGAAATGATATGGATCGATGCAAAAACAGCAGCTATGGATACCACTCTTTCAACAATGAGCCGCTTGGCTGAAGACCGAACAAAGTTAGGTCAACTATCCAGAGCGTTGTCAGGAGTTGACACCGACTCGACGTCACTTAACAACATCCAGATTCAGCACTGACCACCGATGCTGTCTGGATATCAGCAATACTCAAGCCACTATAGCTAACTGGATATATTTAGAATGGATTTTCAAATGTCCTAAATTTATCCAGATAACTTATCTGGATAGTGACTGAATATTGCTGCGATCCAGAGAACTGCCACTGAATATCCTGCTGGCTGGCACTTATCTGTTTTGCAGGTGCTGCTGAGTCCCTTAGACTATCATTCCCCAAATGTTTATTTATTTCCTTTATATGTTCTTTCTTCTGTTCTTTATCTCCCTCTATTGAAGAATACTGATATCTCTAGGAACCTCTGCTAACATAGTGATTCCACTGTAGCCATTTACTTATGTTCTAGTCTGTTGGTTTTCTAACTGGTTCACAGAGCATCTGAGGTCTTTAATAGCATCCAATTCCAAATTAAGAAATCTTTCTCATTTACTACCTGTGTGGCTGAGCTATACACAATCCAGATTTCTCAACGGGATTAATACCAATGCTCTAAACCATGACCTCCATCTTCAGAAAGCAATACACATCTGAGGAAACCGTTGCAGCAGTTAATAACTGGGTGTCTTCAAGCAAAGCCAAATGCCATAAGTGCTCTCACCTTTCAGTAAGTGCTGGTAATTATTAACATTTTATTTTTATAGAAGCACTGACAGAGTATAGATAAAGAGAGGAGTCAGTACAGGCTGCAAAGAGTAATCAACACACCAGGCAGATTGAATAGGTTAGGGAATTTCCTGGCACACTGGGGTCTATGCACTAAAACGTGTGCTATGTTTTGGCATGCACTTGCTAAACAATTTGGTATGCATGTTAAAATTCCACTTAATAGCTAAGGACTAAATCTTACCATGCATATGAACAAAAAAATGCCTCAATAGCCCGGGCATGGTAGCAGTATCCTGTTAATCCAAAAAACTATAGTGTGCACACCATGGGGGAAATTTTATAAGGAGTTTTTGTGTGTAAAAGCCTTTTCACATGTATCAAAAGGCTTTTATAAAATTACTACAGGGGTTACCTACATAAAGGGATGCAGGGTATCAAGAAGGCACATACTTGTATGGGACACACATGTAGATATGTTCAGGAACATAGTTTTGACAGAACGTGGGCACAATCATGATTTATTTGTGGTGTTTATAAAATACATGCATATGCATATACTTTGTGTATGAATATTTAAGCCTGATCCAAGTTCTAAATGAGCTGTAGTAGCTTCAATCTAGGCACAATTTCTGCTGCTCTTGCCCTAGTACATTGGTACCTTTGTGTCTATAAAATGGGCTTGAATTAAGTGCCTACTTCGCCTTCACACATAAGCAGCTTGTTATAAGATTACTCTCTATGTGTGCAGGAACGCCTCACTCCTCCAGGGTTGCCAGCTGGCTCCAGATATGCCCGACAGGTTTTACCCCATTGCATGCAGTGACATATAGTTCTGATTTCTCTATTGCACTCATAGGACAAGCAAGACTACAATTCCCTGCCTGCGTGGGGCAGTGGAACATCTTTTTGGTTGGAGGGGCCAAACCAACTAATCTCCAGCCCCACACCCAAGCTTTCTAGTTGATGATGATGTGTTGGGCAAAATATTGGTAGAGTCATGGCCCCTGTGACCCACCCCTTTCTATTGCCTATGCCCACCTGCAATAGGGTAAACATAAGAATGAATCAAGCTTGTTGGGGGCATCTGGAGTCAGTTAGCAATCCTAGATTCCTCCCTCATGCTATTTATTTAGCAGCTTTTTTTATACCACTTTATCATTTCAGTCAAAATGGTTTATTTACATTGTAATCTAAACTTGGTAATGCACATAAAACTTATATTTTTCTAAGGCAATGGAGGGCTAAGAGACTTGCCCAAGGCTAAAAGAAGTGCTAATGGGAATCAAACATTGGTCTGTTGGTATCCCAAGTCAGTGCACTAACCATTAGGCTACTCCTCTGCTCTACTAAACAGCTCTTTCATTCTGGTTAACTTGGCCAAATCTGGAGGGAGGCTAGGATGCAAAGGGAGAGGCATAACCAGTGAAAAGGATACGACAATGCCTCTTACAGGGCACTGGTGAGAATTCTCCTAGATTATCATGTGCAGATCTGGAGGCCATATCTCTGAAAGTATACAGACAAGCTGGGGACAATATAGAGAAAAAATGTTAATTGCAGTAAAATTCTTTAGGAGTGACTCCCAAGTCCACCCCAACCCATTCAGGCGGCTTCTCCTTCTACCCCAGGCTCCAGATACTAAGGAGGATTGAAGCCAATCTGCATAGCCCTTCTAGAATCTTCCAGGGTGACTTCCAGGTTCACCCTGTTCACGTTTTATTTTTTGTGAGTACCATTGAAGAGGCCAGGCTCCTGACCTCTTCAGTGGTACTCACAAAAATGGCACCTAAGGGGCAGTACCATGTGATTGCTGCCATTTCACTTAGCAGTGAAGATGGGGGCAGGAACAGAGAGGACTGCTCCTGCCTTCTGAGGCTACAAGACCACTAGGATAATTAAGGTATGGCTTGAGGGGGTAGGGGTTCCCTTAGACCAACTGACTAGTCAGAATTTTAAGTTTTGAAGGTGGGAGGGAGGGGGAGTTGAGGCCCTGACTGGCTAGTCGGGATTCCTTTTGGTAAATGGAGGGGAGGGGGGTAGGGCATCAGGATATTGCTCTTTGGGGATTGGGAGCTGTGCGGCGGAGGGGGGAATGGTGCTGAAGAGGGAGGGCCACTGTTGACCGTGTCAGTGCTGCGGATTGGTACATCTGCCGCACTGACAATGTTCTTAAGTCAAGGGAGGCCTACTCAGGACATTGGAGGGTGACTGGCTTCAGCCATGAAGGTCACTCCCAGTCGACAGCGGCCATGATGCAGTCAGGCTGCAGGTAATGCCATCTTTTGAACTGGTATTATCTGCAGTCACGATTGGGCTGATTTCAGCAGCCATCATATGAAAAACATTTGCGTGATGACACCACACCTAATCTCCAGGAACAAGCAGGAATGAGTCTTCACATATGGGTACGTCGGTACCGACGGAGCCTGCACGGGAATGCTCCCCAGCATCCAATCAGAAGCTTTTGGGAGCATCCCTCGCGCCTGCGCGGTGACTTCCCGCCTTTCCCACTGCCTCTCCTCAGTTTTCGTTTTTCCGCGGAGCCGACAGGACGTCCTCCTGTCACCGCAGAAACTTTTTTTCTTTTAAATTCTTATTACTTATTTTCTTGTGGTCGCGGCTGTTTCTCCCGCCGATACTGGTACCGCCGGTGCTTTATTCTTTTCTTTTTCTGAAATTAGGGAGATTTTTTTCTCCTCAGTTCTTGTCTTAATTTTTGGGCCTACCAGGCCTCTCCAACATGGAGCCTTCTTCTCCTAAGAAGTGCCTTCACTGTGGAAACATGGTTTTCTTTTTAGACTCTAATGCTTGGTGTCTAACCTGTTTGGGTCCTGACCCTTTTTCCCCTGAACCGTCAGGCTATAGTATTGGGAGAAGACCTTCCCTTTTTCGAGTTTCCCTCGATACCGTTTTTCCTCCTGAGGTGAGAACACCAGTTTTTTCTTCTCTCCAGGATCAGGTAACCCACAAACAGTCTGTTAAGACTAGCCAATCCTTGAGTGGTAAGTCTCATGCAAAGCATGATGACGGCTCCGGCCTTACCCTCAAGACCTCATTGGCAATAAAACCCCGGCGGGAGTCTTCGGGCTCCAAAGCATTTACGGGGTTTCAGGTAGTTCCTGGGGCTCACCCCTCACAGAACATACCTGAGCCATGCTCGGAGGTGGTATCCGCTTCGAGCGGTACTGATATCCCGGCATCGGCACCGGTGTCGAGTGTTCCACTCTTCACCAGGGATCGTCATCTGGTGTCTTTGGTACCTTCGGGGCCCATCGATACGACCCAGGCTGACTTTCCTATATCCCTGCCATGCTCGGGGCTGGTATCGACTTCGAGCGGTACCGATACCCCGGCTTCGGCACCGGTGTCGAGTGTTCCACTCTTCACCTGGGATCGTCATCTGGTGTCCTCGGTATCCTCGGAACCGATCGATATGGCGCCGATTCACTTTTCTGTATCGGCATCGCCGATACCACCACCGACGTCGGTACCTTCCAGACACACATCGATAGACTCGCTCCCTTCGGTACCGAGTCTGGAATCGATATCCAGTCTGGATGACGGTACCGATGCGGTTCGGAACCAACCCATATCGTTTCCATCCATGCAGTACCGAGGATATTTACCAAGCCTCTCTGGCTACCTCGGTACCGCTTCAGCGGCCCCTAGGTACTGCTTCGATGACATTACCGTTCCCGATACCGGTATCGGTATCGATGTCGATTCCTGCAGTTCCATCGGTGCCTTCGATCCTTTCTCTGCCCAGCTTAGAATTGATACCAGGCTCTAACGATGCAGAACTAACTGCCTCGAATCAGAACTGTCAGTATCACGGTGCATCTAGCAGGATTCTTTTTCTGCACCAGTCAAGGATGTCTTCTGGTGCTCAAGCTACTGCTTCAACCTCAGCTTACCCAGGAATAGTTCCCATTGGAGAACCTTCTTTTCAGAAATTTCTCATTGACATGGCAACCTTTCTGGCCATTCCTATTCCTGGCTCTACTCTTAACCGAGATCCTGCAGAAAAGGAAACTATAATGCTTCCTTTACATCCTTCCTTACAGGATCTTCTTATGAGGATATGGGAATCACCTTTAAAGGTCCCTTCCCTTTCTACAGCCACTAATGTTCTGTATCAGGTGCCTCCCTCTCCAGGGTTTCAAAAAAACCAACTTCCTCATCATTCCATTGTAGTGGAATCAGCTCTGAGGAAGGTAAGAAGCAAAAAGAAGCATTCTTCTTATCCGCCAGGTCGTGCATCTAAAGCACTTGATGCTTTTGGACGTCAAACCTTCCAAACTTCTATGCTGGCTTCAAGGATCATCTCATATATTTTTTATATGAGTCTGACACTTCAGGAGGTCACAGAGAAATTATCTCTTTTGTCCCCTTTTTTGTCAGAGCCTACAGCCACTGACTATTCCTTGCTTCTTTATCATAGCAGGAATATCTCTTGGTTCCTTTCTCGTGCTTCTTTAGACTATTTTGAGTCAGTTAGCAGATCCTCTGCTATTGCCATTGGAGCACGTCGTAAGGCCTGGTTACAAGCTTCAGACTTGAGCAGATGGGCACAACATACACTGGGTAATTCTCCTTGCACTGGAGAAAATCTCTTCAATAGAGAGGCTTTAAGTCAGGTTGCTCATTGCTCCACTGACTTCCCTGGTTATGCAAACCGTCCTAAGCCATCTTCTTCCCCAGGACGTAGGAAATGTCCTACCAAACCTTCTCTCCCTAAGAAAAGAAGGTTTCACCCTTCTCCTGCCCATCCTCCAGATGTACCCAAGCAGGGGACATCTCCTCCTAGTCTGCAGTCTCCAGACTCTAACCAGTCTAAGCATAGCCAGTTGCCATAGGTTCCTGTGGCTTGCAATCTACAATTAACTTCTTCTCAGCAGAAAATTATTCTTAAAACTCTACACTGCTCTTTCTCTTTCAGTATGCTATCCTGTTAGGATACTTGTCCAATGGGTTACAGAATACTCCCCTTCTTACCACTAAGAAGGGAGTTTGCAACTATCCCATGATAGTCTCTGTCCCCACATGGACATCTTTCCTTCAGCTGGCTTACCATATGGTAAGTCACCTTCCAACCCCCTCTCTTCCAGGGTTTCCCCTGCTTGAGTTGGTACAATACTGAAATACCTTTCCTGTGTAGTCTTTTGTTATCCTTGATTGCATGCTCTGAACAACTCAGCAGACAGGGACAGGAATATCTCCGCTCCCTTTGTCTGTCTTTCTCTCTGTTTTCACACAGGAGAATCCCTCTGCTGTTTTGTTCAGTTGTTGTGCATGCAGGAGTTCCAGTGATTACTCACCTTGCTAGTCTTTGCAAGCTACTTCCAACTATCTTGCATAATACTACTCACGTCAGGTTGTCTTCTTCTAACCATATCCTTTCCTAGGATGTGGAAACACACCTGACTTCAGTCTTAATTCTCCTGCACAATGCTCTCTGCAATCTTCAGAGAAGCTTTCTACTTTGGGCCCTTGCTACAGAGCATTGAACTTTGTCTCTGAGGGTTTTTCCATATAGTAGAAAAAGCTTATATGCTCATTCCATGACTATAGGGGTTTTTATACCCTCTTGTCTCCTGTTGAAATACAGAAGACAAGCTTTTTCTGCGTAAATGTCCAGGGAGTTCCCAATCTTGCAGGAATCTGCCCTTTTTTCCTTACAGCTTGGCATCATGCTCTTCTGCTCCTCTTGGACAACGCATACTCTCTTAGTATACATGATACCCCTGTGTCCCTTGGCTGGGTCATCCTGGTATTTTTCTTCTATGCGTTTTTCTGTCCATTGGACATGTCAGAGTTCTACAGAGCTCCTGACGTGCTCTTGCCAAACTGCTATTATCCTCTGTTTTTTCACGCAACCATACTGGTTATTTCACTAAACTACATTCCTGCAAATATCGATTCTCTATATATATTCAGGTGGTTTTCACCACCTGTTCTTAACTGAATCTTTTCCCATCACATTCCCTATGTGCATGTTTTTCTGGGACTTACTTGCAGGCATGTATACTCCAGCTTATATTCATGCATGTTGATATCCTATACATACATATTTCTATAAGCTGTGTGGGCATAATTCATGCCCATCTATATCTATCTATCTATCTATATATATATTTTATATCTATATATCTATATATATCACACATATCTAAACCTATCTTTATATGTAGGTATCTCCATATTTACATATATATATATTTATATATATATATAGGTGTTCATTGGGAGATGTCCATAGGACAATATGTATTACCTACTATCTCCCTAACTGTCTGTGCTATGACGCTTTCCCTTCTTAAGGGGTCCAGACAGTCACTTTGCCTATTCTCATATGGCTCAGTAAGTGGCAGGGGTTATACATACAATTACTGCTGTGATGTCAACAGCTTCTATTTCTGTTATAGATCTCACTGTCTATGAAGTCTCAAACTTCAATGTCTTCCTATCTCTTACCAGCTAGGAAAGACAGTGTACATCTTCAGTGTTTCTGAGTACACTTCTTTTTTCCTTGGGAATAGGGGCCTTTTTCCCATACCCCCTCTTCCCTTCAGGAATGGGCAAGTTGTCTAAATCGGTCAGTTTTCTTCTTTTAGTCCTCATTGTTAATAACTCTGTACCTAAAAGAGTTTTCAGCTTTTTTCCATAAAGCTTTCCATTGAAGACCTGCCGTTCTTATCCTACCCCAGTTGACACCTGGGTCACCAGCCCGTTCCAGGTTTGGAACTTCATCCTCACTGCTGTGAAGTTACCTTGAAGATTCCGCTACGGCATCTACAGTACACTCCATCACAGTTTCTACTTCCTACAATCTAGTAGGTAAGCTCTATATTGTGCTTGTTCATTAAATGCTTTTAATGACACTTTGACATACATTCTAAAGACTCATTTTTCTGTAGTCTTTAGATTCGTTGTTCCTGTACAGCTCTTCTCTATTCAACTCCTACCCCCCATCCCTCATGGGATGCCGGAGATCCAGGTGTGGGAAATGCCGTCCTGTCCCAGGGATACGCATTTTATGGGATCTCCCCCTGGCACCCTCAGCTAGGGAGTCCCCATATGTGAAGACTCATTCCTGCTTGTTCCTGGAGATAGCACAGTTACTTACCTGTAACAGGTGATCTCTGGGAACAGCAGGAATTAGTCTTCACAACCCACCCACCTCCCCTAGGAGTTGTATCTATCTATCTTCCTTTCCTCTTTCTCTCCTTCTGTCTCAGCTATGAAACTCAACTGAGGAGAGGCAGTGGGAAAGGCGGGAAGTCACCGCGCAGGCGCGAGGGATGCTCCCAAAAGCTTCTGATTGGATGCTGGAGAGCATTCCCGTGCAGGCTCCGTCGGTACCGACATACCCATATGTGAAGACTAATTCCTGCTCTTCCCAGAGATCACCTGTTACAGGTAAGTAACTGTGCTCTCTCTGACCTCATCCTAGCCCCCTTCCCCCACTACAATACACAAAATACAGATATCGCAGAGAAGTGAAACATAGAAACCTGATGGCAGAAAAAGACACCATGGCCCATCCAGTCTGCCCTTCCATACTAACAACTTCTAAAGTCCATTTTTTTCCTTTAGAGATCTTCTGTGTTTGTCTCTTGCTTTCTTGAATTCAGATACTGGTTTGGTCTCTATCACCTCCACTAGGAGACTATTCCATGCATCTACTACTCTTTCCATAAAGAAATATTTCCGCAAATTACTCCTGTGTCCATGTCCTTTCACCTTCATCCTATGCCCCCTTGTTGCATAACTTTCTTTCAATTGAAAGAGGCTCTCCTCCTGTGCATTTATGCCATGGAGGCATTTAAATGTCTCTATCATACCTCCTTTCTCCTGTCTTTCCTCCAAAGTATACATATTGAGATCTTTAAGTCTGCCCCCATATGCCTTATGACGAAGCCCCCTGACCATTTAGGTAGCCACCCTCTGCACCAACTCATCCTGTTTTTCTTTTGAAGATGCAGTCTCCAGAATTGTACACAGTACTCTAAATTAGGTCTCACCAAAGACTTATACTGAGGAACTATCACCTCATTCTTCCTGCTGGCCATTCTTCTTCCTATGCACCCAAGCATCCTTCTGGCTTTTTCTGTTGCCTTTTCTACCTGTTTAGCCACCTTAAGATCATCAGAAACAATCACCCCCAAGTCCTACTTTTCTTTCATAGATAGAAGTACTTCAACCCCTATACTGTACTGCTCATTTGGAGTTTTACAGCCCAAATGTATGACCCTGCATTTTTTAGCATTAAATCTGAGCTGCCAAATTCTTGACCATTCTTCAAGCTTAGCTAGATCCCTCCTTATGTTATCTATTCCTCCTGGGTGTCTTCTCTATTGCAGATTTTGTTATCATCTGCAAAGAGGCCAACTTTACCTAACCACCCTTCTGCAATATCACTAATAAAAATGTTAAAAGGAATTGGACAAAGGACAGATCCCTGTGGCAACACCAATAGTAACATCCTTCTCCTCAGAGTGAGCTCCATTTACTTGTACTCTATGTCACCTCCCACTCAACCAATTTCTAACCTAGTTAGTGACTGTAGGGTCCATTCTTAGGGTGCTCAGTTTATTTATGTCACCTTTGTGGAACAGTGTCAAAGGATTTACTGAAATCTAAGAGCACCACACCTAGGGCCCTCCCTCAACCCAACTTTCTGGTTGCCCATTCAAAGAAATTCATTAAATTTGTCTGATAAGACCTGCTTCTAATAATTTTGCTTCAGATCCTGCAATCCATTGGACTCTAGAAACCTCACTAGCTTCTGTGTTAGCAACACTTCGATTAATTTACTCACCACAGAAGTCAGACTAACTAGCCTTTAGTTCTCAACCTCATCCTTACTTCCACTTTTATGTAAAAGGGCCACATGTACCTTTCTCAAGTCCTCTGGGATGACTCGCGACACTCAGGAAGCATTGAAAAGGTCAGACAGTGGAGCTGTTAGAACTTGTGACCCAGTAGCTCCCCAGGAACTGATGGACACAGATAAGCATCCGGTGGTAGAAGCCGGTACTGCAGGAGAAAGCAGGGATTTCTCTGCAGAAAGAAAAAAACTCAGAACTAATCAAGCAGAACAACTCACCTCGGGGGAAGGGAGTAGTAAAGCTCTTGATTGGGCACGCCCCAAGAGGAGGTGGGCAGTGCAAGCTAGAAGCACCTGGTTAAATAGTCTGAAACCAGGAAGTGAAAGAGAGCAAAGGAAACTAGGGGAGCCACAGAGGCTAAGAGAGAAGCCAAGAGAACAACAGGGACGGAGTGAATTTCCAGAAGGAGAAACAAGAGTTTCAGAGGGAAAGTCTGGAAGGAAATATCTTTGCTGCTGTGATTCCTCCAATAGTCTGCAACTAGCAGGTAGCGTGGTGGAAGACTCAGAGGAGGAAAGGAACTGCTGGAGGCAGAATACTTTCAGAACGCTGAGAGGTCCAAGGCTACAGGACCAGGCAGAGCTATGGAATAAAAGGCAGAAGGACAAAGAATTCTCCAAGGGAAAGCTTCTATACAAGGTACCCAGTGGGGGAGAAGTAGTGGATAAGTGTTATGCTCCAAAGCCAGAGAGAGTGTGCCCTAGTTTTAAAAGCCAAGTCAGACAAAATGGTGGCAGCTGTTTTCAGCAAGGAGAAGCTTTGAATAAAAGTGAATATTCTTACAAGCTAGCTGAAGAACCTAGCCAGGAAAGGGCTGACGTCAGTGCTTTTAAATGTCTCTTTAAAGACTCTCCTATTACTGCTAAGTATCTAAGCACAGCACCCACGTGTAGAGAAAGGTGGGGAGATAATGTTAGCAGCACATTGAATGTTTGTTTTCCTGACACAAACAAATATGCTAATCAGCCTGAGATAGAGAGGCTCAGCAAACAATTGCTCACGGGAGAAAAGGAACACCAGCTAAGTTAAGGGAAATCACCAGCTGAATCACTTCTCCACGAGTTCAGAGAGTTTTTAGAACATAAGGCAAGTTTTAACTACAGTGCTCCAGAACCAGTTATTGGCTGTAAAGAAGGAATGCCTATTTCTAATTCTCTGCCTTCCTCCGAAGAGGATATGTTAATGGACTGTTCTACATGCTTAATTGAGAAAGACAATTAAGGGGAAAAGTTTACCTGTTATATGAAGCAATATAGCAGAGGCACTTAACTCGTCCTATACAAGAAGCTGGTAGAAAGTGAATGAGTCAATGTACCAGTGATTGCTATAACAGGAACACTACTGTTGTAGGAACTTTTCTGTCTCACCCTTTTTGATTGGATCACATGAAGGGAATGTGAATTCCTGAATATAGCACAGCATTGCAAGCCTGTTTAGCTAGTTTCTTTACTCTTGTTTTGGATTTATACTTCTGCACCGTCTGTACCATTTGAACTGCACAACTGGCAAATAAACCTCATGAAAAATAAATTTCTCTTTGCCATGCCTTACTGCTCGAAGCACTAAACACAACTACAACTAATTGCCTCCAGGGCATCACAAGGCAACCCCTCCTTAAACCCCCAAGGTTAGGGAGCGGGCGGCGTGATAAACTTCCCCAAGTTCCTTCAATACTCTCTGATGTATCCCATCTGGTTGTATGACTTTGTCTTCTAGTTTAGCTAGTTCCTCATAAACACAGTCTTCTGAAAATCATTCAAGATCCCCTTCACTTCTGTTCCTATTTGTGTGTGTTTTCTGAGGTCTTGCTTCTGGCCCTTGATCTTGAACACAGAACAAAAATATTTGTTAAGCAATTCCACTTTATCCTCATTAGCTTCTACATATTCCTCCCCTTCTTCTTGAGTCTGACAATACCACTTTTGCATTTCCTCCTCTCATTAAAATATCTGAAAAATATCTTCTCCCCATTTTACTGCATTAGCTATTTTGTCTTCCATTTGTATCTTTGCTTTCCTGACTACTTTCCTAGCTTTTCTAAGTTATTCCAAATAGTGATGCTTATTTATTAAACAGCTCTTTTATACCGCTCCTTCCAGCAATCAGGAGTGGTTTACATTGAACAATAACATGAAGATACATAGAACATTGAACAGCTTAATAACATAGTTGGAACTGAAGAACTAGTTAAAACAAACTATATACATAACAGATGAATCCATAACTATGTACATCCCAGTATACTCTTAAAGAAGAGTATAGTGGAAATTGTTTCTTAGCTATTTACATGAGATAAGTGTTTCGAAGGGGTGGGATTATGATATTTGAGTGGCATATTGTGAGGTAGATAAGTTGTTAGCATTGTTGGGGAGTGATGTGTTATAATATTCTGAGAACAGGAGGGCTTTTAATTCCTTACGGAATGTTAGAAGGTCTTTGGTTGCTCTAAGCTGATCAGGTAGAGTGTTCCATAGTGTGGGGGCTGTAAATCTGAACGCTTTATTGCTCGTGAGCTGTTTAGTTTTCCGTATAGAGGTAGGAATTGTCAGTAAGTTGGTTTTTTTTTTACTTTTTACAGCATCCTTGAATTTCTTTATTTACATTTTCAAACAAATTACAACAAAAGCAAAAATTACAGTTAAAATGATAATCCTCTTTAAACATAAAAGCAAAAAAACAAAGCTTTAACAGCCTACCCCAACCTTACTCCTCCCTTCACCATGCGATCATCAAAAAACTTATGAATGAACACGAAAAGGGGGACCTGCAAGGGCTATGACTCCACACCATCTTCTTACCATGCAGTAACATGATGGCTTGATTAACTTACCCCTTAATTTACACTGTATCATGCTTTAGAGATGTAAGTATTTAGGGGTTACCACTTGAGGAGGGTGGAAGGCATGAGAGGCATAACGTGGCATTTGTTCATATTTGCAGCATAAGCACAAACGGTTCCAGCATTCGTGCCAGCTAAGCTCTGCAGAATGTTTCCAGTTTGCAATAACGAGATGCAGGGCCACTCCCATCATGAAGTCAAGTAAAAAATGACAATCCCTCTGTAACGACGAGATATCAATTGTTGACCGAAAAACGACCACAGACCAGGAGAGAGTGGCCCTGAATCGCAAGACCTCTTGGATTTGAATTCAAATCGAAATTCAGTAGGACTGAATATTAGGGCAGTCATATTTCCTCTTTATGGGCTTTTTAATGCCCTTAACATTCAGTGAGACTATCTTAAAGGAAGATATATTGGCAATATAGTACAAAACGACAGTTAACTGTTGCAGAAACATACCAAGTTGTAACGTATGATTTTACATTGTTCATCCACACTTTAAAAGCCCTCACAATGATAGCTGCACTTATAGCCCAAGAAAAAAAACACAAAAGGAAAAGCCACTGCTTAGCCATTCCCCCCGTGGAAGATCACTCAAAATAAAAAACACATAGTTCTAAATAACAAAACCACCAAACCCCTGGGGGGCCATAACAGCTCAGAACTTAGCAGGTGAGCCCAGAGGGACAAGACAGGCACGGAGGGGAAAATTAACTAGTTTACTTCCACTCCTTAGTCGCTTAAATCAACTTAAGCCACACACTACCCATTCCAGAAACAGGAAATAGCATCCCCAAACCCGGAACGCCAAAAGTTATAGCAAAACTGCCCCCAACAAAACACTTCATGTACACAAAAGGCCGCATGTATATAGGCAAGGGCCATCCCGCTCCTCCAAGCCCTGCAGCCCTCTCAACCACAACAGACATCACAAACAACACAAAACACAAAAGAAGAGAGAAAGAAACAAAGAGTAAGACCAGAGCGATACCCTGGCGTTCCTCCAAGAGAGTCGCATTGAATGGCACATTAAATGTCAACTCCGCATGATTGAATATCAACTCTGTATGGATGAGTCGCTACTTCACAACCTCAGACCAGTCAAAACACCCAAATAGGAAGGCGTTAAAGAACTTTTATAAGACACTGATTGCGAGGCAAGCTTTCACCGCCTCAACACCAACTCCTTGTCCTCCAAGAACGCATGCAACTCCCCTGGATCATCAAAAGTCCTAGTTTGATTGTGCAGCGTAACTCTCATATGAGCAGGGTAGAGTAACCCGAAATGGGCCTGCAGCTGCAATAAGCGTGGACGCAGCGCCAAAAATCTCTTTCTCCGATCTACCGACACCTTCGCGAAGTCAGGGAAGAATAAGAGTTTGTGCCCCTGATATTCCAAAGGAGAGTGTGGTCTGGCTGCTTCCATTATTTGTATTACTTGTTGAAAGCGCAAAACTTTGAGGATGATTGGACGTGGATGCTTGCCCGCAACAACAAACTGAGTAGGAACTCAATGGGCGCAGTCGATCTCAAAAGGCATGGCGAACTTCACCTTCAACACACCCGGAATCATTGACTGCAAAAAAACTATCATGTCATGATCCCTTGGCTCCCTCTGGAACTCCCAAAATTCTTATGTTGTTCCTTTGAGCGCGATTATTACCATCTTCCAACTCTCTTTGCAATATCCGTATCAACTTTGCTTGCTTTTCAACGGCCCTGAACTGCTCCCCATGCATTGCCACCACGCTCTCCACCTTCTCCAATCTGACCGTAATTGACTCCAAAGTACTTTTCAAGGCGCTGATATCCACCAGCATTGTGTACAATGAGTCTCCATTAGCTTTGACCAAGTCCTTAACAGTGCGAATCTCAGCCAGAAGTTCTTGTAAGGCCTCAGGACAATCTCTGATGACCGCCATCTTGTGAGGTGAGAGAGGCTCCATTTGCTTCTCTTTGCGTGGACGTTTTGAGGTATTTGGTAATCCCGCCATGTTGGCTTGGGGCCAGACATATCCAAGATCGAATGTTATCAGAGCAGGTAGTTAAAGACTACAGAAGTCAGGATTCTTGACCATTGCCCTCCGGAGCACAGCTCTTACTGAATTGTCCGTAAGTTTTGTGCATTTTCCTCCTGTGTTTGTTGTCAGTTTGAGGTTGTAAAAGGAGGGGGAAATGCCATTGTGTAGTTTGAAAGCTGTGATTATTTGCTTATACTTTATTCTGTAAGCTATTGGGAGCCAGTGGAGTTTGTATAAGATAGGTGTAATGTGTTCAGCTAGGCTAGCCTTGGTTATAATCCTAGCAGAGACGTTCTGGACAAGTTATAGTGTGTGGCTAGACTTTTTTGGGAGACCTTGTAGAATGCTATTACAAAAATCCGGATGAGGATTTACTAAAGCCTGGACTATAGTTCTAAAATCATGAGGGTCTAGGATTGGCCTGAGATGTTGAATATTTTTTAACTTGTAGAGACTGATCTAGAAATGGATTTGATTTGTGTTGTCATGTTGAGTGTTCTATCAATAATACCCAGGTATTTTACTTCATTTGTGATTGGCAGATCGATATAATGAAGTTTAAGAGTAGTGGGAGGGGTATAGTTTTGGTTTCTTGTGGTGAGTAGGATCTCTGGGTTTTTTTTAAGTTGATTTGTAGATTATTCTTGTTGAGCCAGGATTTAGCTTCATATATGCAGTCATTGATGTTAAATTGAGGGTTTTTTATGTCAATCAGGGCATAAACCAATATATCATCTGCGTAGAAGTGAAAGTTTACTTTGTGTTTAGTAAATATGTCGCAGATCGGTTGAAGATATAAATTAAAAAGTAAGGCTGAGAGGGTGGAACCCTGGGGTATTCCTTGTTCTTGCGGGAAGGTGGAGGAGGAATCTTGATTAATTTTGACATGTATGGAACAGTTTGACATGTAGGACTGAAACCATTTCAGTACAGTTCCAGAAATGTCTAAGTGTGCTAATCTGTGCAATAGGATAGTATGGTCAACATTGTCGAATGCAGATGAGATGTCCAGGAAGACCAAAAGCTTTGGGTTATCTAGCCTGCAGATAAGTGTGTCAAATAAGGCCAGAAGTAGGGTTTCAACTCCGTGGTAAGGACAGAAACCGTACTGATGAGTGTTAAGTGTGGCATTTGTCTATATAGTCCTGGAGTTGCAATTGGACTACTTTTTCAATTATCTTTGCTATGAAGGGGATACTGGCTATAGGTCTATATGAGGATGGCTCATTTCTGTTAAGGGTCTTGTTTTTTAGTAATGGGCGAATGATATCTTCCTCTTTCTAGGTTCTCTTGTATTTTATGAAAGCCACCCTTTTTCTTCACCTTTTCAGCTACTTCTTTTGAGAACCATAATGGCCTTTTTCTTTTACATTTAGTTACTTTCTTAACCAAAAGCCCCGTTGCCCCTAAAATATCCCCTTTCAATTTTGCCCATTGCTTTTCTACTGTACATCCCCCTAACCATTCCCTCTGTGCCTGGAATATTTCCATTTTTACTGCGTTAGCTGCTACCACTGGGTAATATTTTTGCATTAGACCCTCATAGCAGCTAATGCTTTTTAGTAGACATATCCCAAGGTCTTCTGGCACTTTACTCAATTAAATTTCCAGTGCAGCAGTCTAAAATTGAATTTAAAATTAGTCACACAAACAGCAGTCTCTCGCACACCCAAGCACGCACACACCTCAGCCTCAATGATGGGAAACAGCTCAAAATTACCTTTTAAAAGGTTCCCCTTTAATTAATATACTCTGGTATAACTGTTTCTAGCCAAATTAACCAAACTTTCCCCAAATTTATGCACTCGTTCATCCATAGAACACTTATACATCCACCGGGCTTTGTTTTTAATCTCCAGCTGCCAGTACCAACAGCAGCTCTAGTGTTGCATTCTGAAATTTAGTGGTGTTCTGCAGCCAAACAACAAATAGTTCCAGCTCATTCTCTCCATTGCCACATTTACAGGCTAGTAAAATTACTTTCAAGGCCCCAGCAGACCTATGTGCTAAGAATTGTAATTTCTGAGATTAGTACTAATGCCCATTTTGTAATTGGTTTAGCATGCTAACTGCATCATGTTTATGACGTTCACTCGTGCTTCCCACATTTGTTACTGGGCCTTCCGCCTCCAGCATGCTCCTCCTGTATATGCTTCCTACAGCGAACGGGCTTGGTTTACTTAACCTCTTCAGTAACCCACTGCTGCAACACTCACACACACATTCACAGACCCATCCCCATGCTCACACTCAGGAGTGTTTTTTTATTTTATTTTCCTTTGTTTTCTTTATTTGTTCTTTTCTTCCCCCCCCCCCCCCCCGTAAACTCCCCAGCTTCCATTATTAAATGTAAAGTTTCTTGCACTGCTGTTCCTTTAAATCTTCCAGTCAGCACTGGATCCCTCTCCTTCCCACCCCAACGCTCAGGATCCACCACCTGACCATACCCAGGAGTAAAACCAGTGTGGCCACCGCAGGCGGTGCACAGGCTACAGCCATTTGTGCTGTTTGCCTGTCTCGTGCCTCTCAGCGCCATTATCCAGCCTCTTGCTCCACCCACCCCCCCGCTCCCCCCGAGCCATGAATCGTGTTCCAGAGCACCAATTGTGCATGTGCAATTGCTTCTGGGTTAACAAGCTTAAGCCTAAACTTTAATTTTTAAGTGCAGCAGGCTTTAAAATTACTCGGGATGCCCGAGTACATCTCCCCAGTTCAGCCTCACTCCTTCGCTGCCAATCAATGGGGCCGCGGCTCCGATAACAATCAGAAACCGCTACCGTGGCTTTGTAAACAAGCCCCTTAATCTAGGAAATTCAATGCTTGGGCCTTAACTGGGTCCCAGCACTAAATATCTGAGTTACCCGGATTACCGGGTTATTAACTGGGCAGTGGCAACATTCAACTGCTGCGGTGAAAGTTAGGTCAGCCTTTCCTGTGCCTTACTTTCCCTGCGTGTTGATAATGGGATAGCGGCTCAATATCAGTTAGCATCGGGGCGTGCAGAACAGCACCCTCTGATATTCAGCGGTCAGCGAGATTAACCCGTTTAGCGGATCTGCTAACTGCATTAATCACTTTGAATATCCCTCCCTGATGCTTTGTGTTTAATACTTTTTCCAGCAGATGTCCCAGATTATCAAGGCCTCACTCCTTCTTCAGGGACAGGTAAGTATTAACCCTGTATTATCTTTACTGTATCTTCACCTTTTCCCTGACACTATCATCCCTATGTGTCTTGTGTGTCGTTTCTCTCTGTTGAATTTCAAATGTCCGTACCATTAGCCAGGGCATCGGTCATTGGTGCACACTTGTTCTCTGTTGTCCTCAGGTCAGCAGCCTCGAATATCGGCCACTCTTTTTTTCAGCAGAGCTCCATCACTCCCTTGTTAGTTACCTACTATCCTGACTTTACAAAAATAAAAGGAAGTAAAACCGTACCTGGCCTGACAGGGGAATTTGGGATTAACACCTCTATTACGATACTCCTCCCTTGTTCACTTATGTATATTTTCCCAACTTCGGCTGCAGGTTCCTTTGAGCAAACTGTCACTAACGAAGGATATAACTAAAAGAAATTGCAATTCCCCTAACTATTGAGACCTTCTGATTTGCTGTTTGCCAGACACTCGGTGCTCACTCTGTCTTAGGTATGATATAAACTTTCCATTTTAATTACAACTGAACTTTGATTCAACTAGTAAGTGAATAGCTTAGGCCAGTAACCAGTGCTGGGCTTCTTCCCCTTTCTTATAGATTCTGCCCCTTACCACTGTAGTGACTAGGACAATTCACTAGGACTATTCCACCCGACTCTCCCTTCAAGGCAAAGATTTTACCAAGAATCAAATTTCTCAATCCACTGGATAAAATGTTTTTTTGATCCCAGTTTATAAAATCACAGGTGTCTTCGAGCCTCTCACCCAAACTTTCCATATGCACATCCACAGCGGCAGTTACACAGGCCACTCTGAAAACACTTCCACTTTAAGCACTCGATACTCTCACACAAAACAGCTCTGACTCTTTACCCTCCCCTCAACCAGGCCTTTTGGAAGCCTAGCCTCTCACCACCTTAAAAGCAGGTCTGAAACCTGTAAATTCCTGGTGTTCTCTGACAAAAAAGCTAGGTTACTCTGGTAATTCTACTGCTTCCAGAATGTTTCCATGGCATTATCATGGTGTCTTCTTGGTGCCACTGATCACATGCCAAATCTTAGTTTCCCATAGCTCCTTCAGATTTGATACCTGAAATAATCAGAATTTTTGATATTTTGAACAGTAGACTTGATAATACCAATTGATTTTAATAGGATGTTATATTTTTAAATATAAAATAATGTTGTCGTCGTTGTTAAGAGCCATCGAGTCTGTGTTGACTCAGGGCGACCCTCTAGATAGTTGTCCTAAACTGTGTTTGGTCTTCAGTTAAGCGGCTCATTGTTGATAGAGTGACACCCATAGCTGCTATTATTGTATCGGCCCATCTGATTGCTGGCCTCCCTTTTTTGTTGATCTTCTACCTTGCCAAATATGATGTTTTTCTCTAACAATCTCTCTCTTTGCATGCTATGTCCAAAGTATGAAAGTTGAAGTCTTGTCATGTCATCTGAGTGTCTAAAGAAAGCTTAGGTTTGATCTCCTCTAATACTGACTGATTTGCTCTTCGGGCAGTACATGGTATACACAGTATTCATCGCCAGCTCCATAATCCTTTTTCACTGTACAACTTTTGCATCCAAATGACGTTATTGAAAATACCAAGGCTTGAACAAGTCTAATCTTTGTATGGAGAGAGACATCTCTTCTATTGAGAATCTTGTCTAGGTCCTTTATAGCCATTCTGCCAAGAGCAATGCGTTGTTGGATTTCTTGACTACTTGTCGTCTCTTTATTGATAGTTGATCCAAGTAGATTAAAGTTTTCAACTATTTCAATTTCATCTTCATCAATGTTGTCAGGATCTCTGTCTTCTTTACATTAAGGTGCAGGTCCACCCAGACCTCTTAAAGCGCAATTATGATTCCATAATAATTTTTCCTATTTAAACTTTTTTCCACTTCTGACTTACCCTCTCTATGCTCTATCCATCAGTGCTGGTCCCTAATAGTTCCCCTTTGACCCAACCTCATTAATTTTTGAAGCCCCTGTTCCTTTAAATATAAAAGTGGCAACAGAGCAATAGTGTTTCTGAGCCCCTCTGACCTCTGATCCCTGCTCTTTTTTTTTTTTTTTTCATATTTTTGGTGCTACAGCCCCCTTTAATTTTCACGGCTCAGCATAGCTCTCCCTGCCTCAGTCTTGATCACAGTACACCTAGCCTCCAGCTAGGTCCAAATCCTACCCAAGCACTGTGGACAGCTCAAGTGCTCTCAGCCAATTCCACCCCAAGGTTTCCAGACCCTACCAGCCTCTCCAAAGCCCCAAGCCACAGATTGCTATTAGACCCCGACTTCATTTTGTCTCCAGACTCCCCTGAGCGCCATCACAATCGTATCCTGCACCGGACCCCCTAGACGCTAGGCATTTTTTTTTTACCACCAATTTACATTTCACTGCCTCTTCCAGAATGTCATCCCCTACATTCAGTCAGAACCCAAAACAAACTCCCAACAATCACTCAAAACAAAATATAAGCACGATTACAATAATTAACTGGACAATGTCAAGGTACACTGTGTGTGAGGTGTGAGAAAATCCACTAGCGGATGCTCAGGAACTAATCCACGCCTTTATCCAGTGCATCTTGGGGACATGAGAGCTCGTACTCTAGCGGTAGTCCCATGCCACTAGGTGCACTGGAGTGTAAAACTTTCCAGATGTTAAATCACTAAATCACCTCTCTCATTCACCACTGTAGCTCTCTGGCATAGGCCAGATACGAAATCCCCAACTTCAATCAGCACTTGAATTCTCTCTATTTTTCAATATAAATAATAATTCTCTTCCAAATAAGTAGAAATTCCCCTTATTTCATCTCAAAAATGGTCTCTGATGGTTTGAACTTGTACTTTCAGCTCCATCAGTGTTTTCAGCTGCTGTTTTGGACTCTTCTGAGTCAGGGCTGACTTCTCTTCCACTTTGATCTGCTCGATAATCTCCAACTAAAAGGTATAGAATGTCATCTTCTACGCACTCTTCTATGTTATCTACGGATTGTTCCTCAACTTCATAGAAGTGATCAGTGAAAACTTCTAGAACTTTAATTTGATCATAATGAACTCTCCGAGACAGTCCTCCTGTTTTTGGACAGATATAAATCACATTCCCCTCTGTGTTTAATTTTAGATTTTTTTGTCTTTCGAGGAATTTTGACATTTTTAGCAATATTCTGTCTCCTGGTTGGACTAACTGGTCTCGCGATTTCTTTATAATTATTCCTTTATGTATAGATGTAGCAGCTGCAATTTTACAAGCTTCTTTTAATTTATGGTAATGGGGTTGGATCCATTCGCTCCACAGAGAAAACGGAAGGCCTTTGAACTTCAAGATAAATGTCTGAAGACAGCTTTGGTTCACATCCAAACATGAGATGAAAAGGTGAGAACCTTGCTGTTGTGTGCACATGACCGTTGAACACCATGCAAATTTCTGGCAAAGTATTTATCCCAACTTCTTTTTCTTCTTTATGATAATACTCTTAACATGTTATGAAGTGTTCTGTTAAAGCTCTTGCATTGACCATTTCCCTGTGGATGATATGGGGCTGTATGGGTTTTCTTGACATTGTAGAGAGAGCATAATTCTTGAACTACTTGGGATTCAAATGTTTGACCTTGGTCTGAATGAATTTGCAAGGTTCTTAATAATAAATTACCCAGTGCTTCAGCTGGACTTCTGCTTTAGTCCTTGCTGTTTGATTAAGTGTCTGCACTGCACTAGTATATTTTGTGAATAAGTCGTCGTCATCAATATGCTTTCTATTCCACTGTCACTGGGTTCTAACACTGTGTAATCCACCACCAAAATTTCTAGTGGTTGTGTAGCAAAAAAAACCAAAAACCCCAAAACAAAGTGAGAGAGGCTTTATCCCTAGGAAATTTCTCTTTTGCAGGGATGCATCTTTTACATTTCCTATATCTCATGACATGCACCTCAACATCTTCAATGCATTGTCCTGATCTAGATGTCTGACCAAGTCACGGTTAGAGAAAATTATCTCCATTTTTAGACAGCTTGGAATTATGTATTATTAATTTCTTCTTCATCTCTAGGACTCGCAATTTTCCTGCATAGCAGCCGTTGTAAAAGACATAGCTGATGTCATTGCTTCCAGTGTCACCGGCCATCTGATTCTGAGGAATTCACAGATGACTTACTGGCTTCAGAATCAAATCTTGTTGTCATAGTCTCCTTCGCATTTTGTATTCTGTCCCTGCTTGTCCACTTGAGTGTTCTTTAATGGATGTTTCTATGACCTTCATTTGCTTATTTCAGCCCCTCCCCAGAATCTTCATTTAATCTCTTCATTTTTTAGAATTAATGGACTAGTAACACTTTTCCCTGGGGATGTCAATCTGGAAAGGACATCTACAATAAGGTTACTGCGGCCCGGTTTATACTGCACCTCAAAATCAAAACTTGCTACCTTGGCCAGCCGTCATTGTGTCATTGCTTCCACAGTGGCTGTGTCTAAATATCTTAAAGGATTGTGATGATCTGTTTTAACAATGAATTTCTTATACATAAGGTAATCTTTTAATGTTTCTGCTATGGCCCACTTTAATGCCAATAATTTTATCTTGAATTATCATTCAGTTCAGATTGCTGCAAGCCTCTGCTGGCATATACAATTACTCTTTCATAGCCATTTTGTATTTGGCGGAGAATGGCACCTAACCCAGAAAAACTAGCATCTGAGTAGGCTAAAATAGGTAGGCTGCTTGACGCTCTGGAGTCCAAATTTAAATGGAAGCTTTCTGTCCTTTCTTTGTTCCCCCCATTAGAGCATGTAGTGGTTTCGCAATCTGAGCAAAATTAGGTATGAATTTTCTGTAGTAGCTTACAAATCCAATAAATCTTCTTACATCCTTTATGCTTGTGGAGACAGGCTGCTCTCTTAACACTTTTTGGTTTTGTCACTGTCAGCAGCAATGCCTCTTTCAAAGACATTTCCCAATAATTTTATTTCTTTCTTTAACAGGGTGCATTTGAATGGTTTCAGCTTTAAGCCATACTCCTTCAGTCACTGGAAGATCTGGTCTAACCGTCAGATATACAGTACTCTTCAAAGTTAGAGGAAAAATCAGGATATCATCCAGATAAATTAACAGTATATTGAAGATGTACTTGTTCGTAACACGCTCCATGAGACGGGAGATTTTCTGTATAAGATGGTGACAATGGGCTTTATTCAATAAGGAATTTTTGTATACGTACACAATGGGAAAAATCTTTTTTGATTAAGGCCCAATGTGCATCTTCAACTAAAATGCCCTTCGCTGCCACCCAGTGGCTAGAACTAATATTTACATTCTTGATTGAAGACTATAGCCCAAACTCTTTGCAGCAATGCATGGAAATAGTGACAGAGGTATCAGTAGCCCAAGTTTCTGAAGATGGCCAAATATTCTTGGGGCTGCATGGATATAAGTTATTTATTAAGGTGACATTGAGGAAGTTCTCTCTTTTTTTTTTTTTATAAGACGAGTATCCTGAGAGAAGTAGAAGGACTATTCATTTTACTCGAACTTTGTGATGGTAGTGTAATCCTGGCTATGGAACTATTTAAGATGATTAAGCTGAACACAGAGCACCAATTCAAAAGTGACCCTTATGGGACATCTGTAAAGCTTCACAACAGCTGCTTGGACAGAAGAGTTCCTTCTATCAGGATATTTCCAGTCTTCCTTTCATGGCTTCTTCAAGGCTTCCCTACTGTGAAGCTTGTTTTTTTTTCTGCTCCATTATCCTGGCATTATTAATGCAGAAGTTGAGGCCTGGGAATTGCCCTTGGCTGTGAGAAAAGCTGCTTTACCTTCCCTGTAACATCTGTCAGTGTTTCAGCATGGCTTGCTTCCCAACAGGCCCCCGCAGTAACGGTTCGCTCGTTGCCGAAGAAAATGCATTGAAGAATGAAACTTAAAAAGCACTTTACTTGAAAATCAGTGGCGTATGGCTTCTTTCATCTTCCGTTTTTAAGATTTTTTTTTTCTTTTGAAAGTGCAGAGATTAATATTTGCAGAGTGTTTTCCATGGTAAAAAGCTGCACAGCTGAGGCCGTCTTCTGTAGAGAACAGACATCCAAAGGAAAACATGATGGTATCGGACAAGTACATAAAGAGATCATGTTTAGACTGAAGTAGAAGACTGATTTCAATTGAAGTCTGCATTTTCGGACTGGGGGACATCAGCCTTAACAAGGATAAATGAAAATCTTTTTAAAGAGAGATGCATTCATGAAATGCTTTTCTATCTCTGCTGCATCAACAAGGTTTCTTCTGCCCAAAGGCTGCCATTTAGGATGTCCTTTGGGCGTTAGTTCCTTGGGCACAAGTTATCACTACAGCAAGCTTAATCTTTGAACTATGATTACAGATAGCTTGGGGGATGCAGATTCTCTGTCTTACTTTTGGGCAGGCTGCTTTATTTCCTTAGTCCTCTGTTTCATGGCATTGTATTGTCTCCTTGCCAGAAATGTGCTGCCCCCACCCCCGAGGAGGTTGTGTCTGTGTTTTTGATAGGAACAACATGTCAGAATCCTGTTTAGATGATAATGACCACAAATTGTTGATGTTACATTGAGCCAGATCTGTTTTTGAGGGGGTACTCGGTGCTACTTCGTACCAGCAGCTTTTCCATTGCTTGTTAAAATTGACCCAGGCCTCTCATGTATTAATGAAAGAGCCCTGCATATCAGGTCTGGCACCTTTTATACTCGGAAAAATGTACTGCATTGACCAGTATCAAAAGGCCCATTCCCCAATACTACCTGCACATGAAGTGTTTCCAGTAGGCACTGCCTTCCCCAGCACTAATGAGGCATAAACATTGCTGATGAAGAGC
This sequence comes from Ichthyophis bannanicus, assembly GCA_033557465.1. Taxonomy (NCBI): domain Eukaryota; kingdom Metazoa; phylum Chordata; class Amphibia; order Gymnophiona; family Ichthyophiidae; genus Ichthyophis; species Ichthyophis bannanicus. The sequence continues at coordinate 145,172,628 of CM066041.1, forward strand.
CCTACTGCTGGCCATGAAGCTAACCAGCCTCTGAATTCGTTTTGCATGCAGAAGCTCTTTAGCGCCATATGTTATTGCTTTATCATGATGCTAGAAAAATATCATGGATTTGTTTTAAATACCTGAGAAGCAGACAGGGAACGTTTAGGGTGTGGCATGGTAAAGATGCAGTGTTGACCACAGAACACTTACAACTGACAGGTGTGAATATAACATGGGAAGCACAGGTAGCATGGGGTTAGCATGTATTTTTGGTGCCATGCTACAAAAACTCATGCTACCCAGATAGTGTGCATCCGAGTGGCACCTGGGTGAGGCATTTGTGTTTCCACCACAGCACTGCCAGCGTTGGCCTGGAAAACCTGTGCTGTCGGTGCTTGGCAGTGAGTGGCAGTAGTTGCTTCCCGCAGCGGTATTAATGCCACGAGCTGCGCTAAATTCAGGAGGATGGCTGTCCCCACTCCCCTACATCTAGCACAGTGCCTGCACTACTAATGCAGCCCAAATCCATGTTAGCATGTTAGTAAACCCGCCCTACATTAGGTTCCTAAATTGTTTTCCTATTTTCAACCAAACGTAGGCATCTAAGAGGTATGTTTACTGAAGGGCATTAAAGGAGCAGGCGTTAGTGAGCATTAATGGCAGCGATAAGGGGTTTTACAGGCGAAAAGAACTCTGGGTGGGTAGGAGGCGTTCTGGCGTTAAGGGCGCTTTGGTTCATTTAATGTGCGTTAACAGGACACTGGCATTAAGATGTCAGGCATACACCTTAACGTCCAAAAATGTATTTTATTTGTTTGTTTGTTTTATAGACTGCTTTATCCATATAATCAAGGCGGTTTACAGAGAACATAATCACTCTGCTCTAGGCAGTTTACAAGGAACATACTGAACAAGAATAATAAATTTATTTATTTATTACAATCTCTTATATACCGCACTATTCGACATCAGCGCGGTTTACATGGAACATAACGATCAGAACAGCAGGCTGTTCTGTTATACATAGAACAGGTGTGTAGAACTTGGATAACATAGGGTAACTATTTACAGGTAATATTTACATCAGGCATCATGACAAGTTCAATGCTATCATGAATTTTACAGAGAAAGATAATGAGGTTGAGGAGAAGGTGGAGTCTCTAAAGTTGTTGTTGCATTATCTAGGTGTATTATTGTATTGGTAGTATTTAAGGAACAGGTGGTATTTTATAGCCTTCCTGAATTGGGTAAGGTCAGTGATGTGGCGGATATTTGATGGTAGAAGATTCCAACATTTAGGGGCGTAGAATCGGAAGGCTCTGTTTGCCGTTGTCATGGTACATTTCGTTACTGTTTTCGGGGTTGCTAAGGTATTTATGGATAAGGTTCTTCTGGATCTGTTAGCTGGGATGACGTGTATGAGTTCTGTTAGGGAGGAGGGCGCAAGACCATTAATTGTTTTGAAGGTGAGAAGTAAGGTCTTGAATAAAATCCTTCCGTGTATTGGGAGCCAGTGGAGATGCATCAGGATAGGTGTCACATGGTCGTTCCTAGATGCACCATGAAGGACTCTTGCTGCGGCATTCATTGCTAGTTGAAATGGGTGTAGAGTGGACTGTGGGAGGCCTTGTAAAATAGCGTTTGCATAGTCCAAATGAGGTAAGACTAGAGCCTGGTATATTGTTCGGAAGTCGCTGGGGTCTAGTAGTGAGTGCAGGTGCTTAAGCGTGCGGATCTTGAAGTATATGGCTCTTACTATGTTATTTATGTGTGCCTTCATGTCAAGACGTTGGTCCAAGGTGATTCTGAGGTAACGTATGGATTGTTTTGTTTGGAGGTCTGCTTCTTTGACTCTTATATATGGTGGTGGGGTGAAGTTGTTGTTCCTTGTAATGAAAAGTACTTCCGTTTTCTTGTGTTGAATACGGAGGTTTTGAGATTGAAGCCATTATTATTATCACAATATTTACATCAATGCAGGCCTTTAGGATGCAATGACGTTAGGCCGACTATTTACAGTTAATTATTTACATCAAGACGGTATGGGTTGTGTTACAGTTAATTATTTACATCAACGTGATAATTCTGTGTGATGAGGTGAGCCTGAGCTATGAGTGGTGGTTTACTTATTTATTTGGGGTTTAGGTTTTTCATTCTGGATTGGTAGTATTCAGCAAATAGGAAGGTCTTGAGTTTTTTTCTGAACATAGATAGATCTTTTATTTCTTGTAGGTTGTTGGGTAGTGTGTTCCATAGGACTGGGGAGTAGAACGTGAAAGCCCTATTAGTTGTTGATTGGATTGCCTTTCTGAAAACCTTAGGGATAGTTAGTGGGTTCTGCATTCTTTCCCTTTGTCATCTTGTTGTGATCATATTAGTGAATTGAGGTAAGTTGGTGCGATATTGTTTATTGTTTTGAATGTGGTAATAAGTGCTTGTATTTGATTCTCTATGCCACTGGCAGTGTAGGTGGTACAGGATGGGAGTTGCATTGCGATCTGGCTACTTTCATTATGGTGCATGCAACTGTGTTCTGTGCCTTTTGTAGGTTTTCAAAGTTTGTTTGGGGAGGCTTTGGATGCCTTGTAGTGCTTGAACTATTGTGCGGAAGTCATCCGTAGATAGAAGAGGTCTTAGATTTTGTATCATTCTAGTTTTGTTGTAGATTGTTCGCGTTGTCATATTAATATATTTGAGCATGTTAAGGTTCTGGTCTAATAGTATGCCCAGGTATTTTATTTCCTTTTTGATTTGTAGGGAGGCATCGGTTACTTGAAATTGCTGAGGTGGCGAGAATATTTTGTTCCTGGAGATCATCAGGAGTTCTGTCTTTTTTTAGATTTATTGTTAGATTAACTGAGTTGAGCCAGTGTGAAACATCATTGAAGCAGTTTAATATTTTCTCGTAGTTTGGGTTTAATGTTTTGACTGTTGTGAAATGCATGATGTCTGCGTATATTCGGTAATCCATGTGCATTTTGATTATGTCGCAGATTGGCTGCAGATAGATTTAAATAGTAAGGCAGATAACGCTGAGCTCTGTGGGACCCCTTAGGTCTGGTTGAATTGTTTGGAGAGGGTATTATTGAATATGACCTGTTGTGTGCGGTTAGAGAGGTAGGACTTGAATCATTGAATTATAGTGCCTCCTATTCTAAGATGTTTTAGGCGGTTGATTAGAATTTCATGACTTATGGAGTCAAAAGCTGGCGTTTTGCCTAGGAATATGAGTATGTAGGCTAGCTTTGTGTTTTCAATTCCTTGAATGATTTTGTCAAACAGGGAAGTTAGGAGAGTTTCCACTCCATGATAAGCTCGGAATCCATATTGGTGTGGATCAAGTGGGGTGTTTCTGTCTATGAAGTCTTGTAGTTGCCTCAGTACTGACTTTTTCTATAACTTTGGATAAAAATGGGAGACTTGATATTGGTCTGTAAGAGCTAGGGCAGCACTTATCTAGTGAGCAGTGTTTCAAGATTGGGCAGATGGTAGCTTTCTTTAGATTTTTTTGCATTAGCCCTTGGGATACAGAGAGATTGGCTATTTTTTGGATGTAGGGTGTTAGCTCTGTTCCGGTTATTTTAATCCAACTCACTAGACAGAGATCAAGGTGAAATGTGGTTGTATTGATGAATTTGATACATTGTTCTATCTGTTCATTGCTGCTTAGGGAAAATGAGTTCCATAGGGTGGTGGTGGTTCTTTAAGTGCCATTTTCATTAGGCTGTTTGTTACATGTCTGGACTTTTCCATGAAGTGATTGGCAAGTTGTTGGACATTTATATAGCTGAATTGAGAGTCATCTGTGCTCTTCTTTTTGATTAGATCTTGTACAATGAGAAAGAACTCGCTAGGTCGATTTAATGATTCCATTAGTATTTTTGAATAGTATTCTTTTTTTAGGTGATTGATGTATCCATGTATTCCTACAAGTTTATATTGGATTTTGTGACTCTCTGTTTTCTCTGTCTTCTTCAATCTTCTCTTTATTGCCGTCAGGTTCTGAGAGTACCATGGCTATGAGTTTCTGTGTTTCTTTGGAGTCTTCCTTTGTGGATTAGTAGAGGCTGAATGTAGGGTGTTATTCCAGTTCTTCAGGAGAGTTTCAAGGTCATCATTGTTTGTCAGTGTAGATATAGTGTCCATTAGGAAGGCTTCTTTGTCAAATTTCTTGAAGCGGTGATGCGTCTGTTCTCTATGAAGTATTTTATGTATGTAGGTGTTAAGTTCATTGCTGAATTGTATTAGGTAGTAGTCTGACCATGGCACTGGTTGTGTTTGTATTGGAGATATTTGGGTATTATCTGACCATTCTTTAGGAGTGAAAATAAGATTCAATGTGTTCCCCCTTAAGTATGTCAGGGTGTCAATAATTTGCTGATATTGTCATCCATTGCCTGAAGGAATGATGTGCTTTGTGCATCAATGAGGAGAGGTTGAAATCCCCTAGTATGATGTGGTCTCTACCAATTGGGGTTTCAGAGCATGCAGATTCAAGAATATTGGCTAATGAACTGTGGTCTGAAGATGAGGACTTATATATTAGGATGATTGCTAGACATTTGGTTTGTATTGTTAGTATATCAAGATCTTCTATGATTGTAGTCGAAGTGTAACGGGCTCCTAATGCAGTTTTGCATAGTATAAGCACCCCTCCTCCTTTTATATTGTGTCTTGGACAGTGGAAGATGCTGTAGTCTGGGGCTTTGATTTGGTTAAGGAGTACTGTGTCCATGTCGTAGAGCCAGGTTTCTGTGCCACAATCCATTTCCTATTTTACAACACCCCCTCCCCCCAGCCCCTGTTAATTTGATGCTGTCAGCACACTGCTGCAGCTTTCCCATGGAATTGGTTGACTTTTTTGCTCAGGTCATGGGAAAAATTTGCAGGTTGCAGGTTACATTTTTTGGGGCGATTTGCCCATGCTACTTTGAGTAAGAAAACCACAGAAAACAGAACAAAAAAAATCTAAGTTTTGCTACAGAAAGGTCACAGTCCTTGGCAGTGTCTCATTGGTCATGTCCAAGAGCAGTAAATTGGGAGCTGACCAATAAAATATAGCAGAATTGGAATGATTGCTATACCAGCTATTCAGGGAAGAGAAAGGTGGGGCCATTGATGGGCATGTTTTGGATTATTTTTAACCCAATTTGGGATGGAACCTTTGAGATCACCTGGCAACACTGTTGCCCGCTGACGAGAGGACAGCTGTATACTCCGCCTTCTTATGGCCCCATGCAGGCCGATGCAAGTGTGGCACGAGGTGATTTCTCCCTTCTGGTCTGTAAAGTATGATAATAACTTTTGGATAAGGCCAAGGCAGGGAGACCAGGTGAATCTTAAGCCTTGTATCCTTCCAATTAACTTTTAGGCTCATGCCCTCCCTTCCAGATTTGGATAATTAACACCACCAATGCTCCCAGAGCAATCCTGTAAAAATATTTAATTTGACATCATGAGATCAATATTCAAAAGCCCTTATATGGCCATCAATGGTGTTCACCAAATAAGGTCTTGTTCAAAAATATCCTGGCAAATATATGTCTTTCTCTGCCACTGCCAACTCCAGACTTTATTCATTCCACCTTGCTACTCCATATGCCTGGAACAAACTACCTGAGATAGTACATCATGCTCCTTCTATGGCCCTATTCAAATCCAGGCTAAAAACCCGCCTCTTCAAGGCTGGATCCTGATGCTCCTCACTCTCCTGCTACTCTAGATTTATGCTAGTCTACAGTTTGTTGGGTTGAGTGTCTTAATTAGAAGGGGCTGTCTCTTAAATGTATATGTACAGCGCTATATATGCTTTGTAGCGCCAAAATTCTGGCCATTTAATGAGAGGTTGCATTTTGGCCTGGTTGAGGGTGTTCAGCCATTGAATGGATTCATTTATCTCTGTAACCATCCCATGGAATTAGCTGGCCAAATTTTAAAGTTAAGTTTTCCATGTAAAATTATACAAAAATATTCATCCATCCATTTAATACACACACATATTTCAGAAATCACATCACAGTGTCTGATGAATATTTCATTTGTTATTTTTTTTTTCAGGGTAAATTAAAAAAAAAATAAATTCAATACATAAATGTATTAATTGAAAAACATCCATACTGCATTGATGGAATGTAATCCCTGAACTGCCCGGGTGGATTAGATTAGAATGTTTCCTTTTTTTACTCACCATTGAAAACAGGCCTTTGTTTCTACTTCCATCCATCACCTCTCCAGCATAGGGGACAAAACGGAGAGGAGTGAGGCTATAATGAGTAGAGAAGAGGGCAGATAGCCCCACCCCTTTTCCTCCTCTCTCCCCTCCACCCTCGTGTGCAGCATTTTGTTACTTCACAAAGTTTCTGATATCAAGGTAGTTTGTCACTGCCAATTAGATTTTTTTTCTTTGTCTTGAGAATCACACACTGGCCAAAAGTTATCAGGACAGAGTAATGTGTTCATTCATTGGACCCCCTGCCAGGGGAAATGCCCTTTTTGCTCATTGGTAAAAGCGGCCTAGTTCTGGTTAGAAAACTTTACGAGATCCAGAAAACAGGTATAGTGGAGGATATCATAGCAAGAAAAGAAAACAAAAAGCAACTTCCTCATATCATTCCATGTATACATCCAAATGAGAGAAGTATTAAAGCTAAAGTCTCTTTTTTTCAAAAGGTCATGCCCAATGCCCAAAGATAAAGGGATGGGGTGCCCTCATACCACAACAGAGTTGCACACAGAGGGTTCTATGATTTTTTTTTTAATTTATTGATATTTAACTCATAACCTTTCTTTGATAGCCCAAAGTGAGTTCCATTCAAATATAGAAGATATTTCTCTATTCCCAAGAAGACATACAATTTAAGGGTCTCATTTACCAATATATATTAGCTAAACTTAAACACAGAGTTATTAAATAAACCCATTAGAAATAACGAGGCTTGTGTTACTTAAGAAGTCATTTTATAATGAGCAGCGTAAGGTTATGCACCACTGACATTTGTAAATCATCTATTTTCCATGATTTACATGTGTAGATAGGCCTTTACACACATACTATATTCGGGTGCTAATCTATTAGTACATGCGTCAGGTTGATGGTGCATACTTTAGGAGTGGCCAAGCACAGGGGCGAAGCTTGGGGAAAGAGGGTAAAGTGATTTGCCCAAGGTTTCAAGAAATGTCATCATGATTTGAGCCTTGTCTTACTTCATTCTCAGCCTGCTGTTCTAACAATTAGGCTACTCCTCTCCTTGAGGGGATACTGTTCTCCTCTTTGAATTTATGCATAGAAGAATTCAGGATGACTTTGCTTTGGTATTCTCTTTAGTGTTTTGATCATTGTGGATCCCAGTTAGGGTGCCCAGCTAAGGATTCAGTCCTGGTATTACCCCCAATCTCCAGGAAGAAGCAGGAATGTAGTCTTCACATATGGGTACGTCGGTACCGACGGAGCCTGCGCAGAAACGCTCCCCAGCGTCCAACCAGGAAGCTTTTGGGAGCATCCCACAGCGCCTGCGTGCTGCCTTCCCGCCTTTCCCAACTGCCTCTCTCCAGTTCTTCGTTTTCCGCGGAGCCAGCAGGTCGTGTTCCTGTCACCACAGAAAATTTTCCTTCTTTTTTGTGGTCGCGTCTGCCTTCCTCAACGCTTTACCGGTACTGCCGGTTCTTTTCTTTATTTCTGTATATCTTTTCTTAAAAAAAAAAATCCTTAGTTTTTTCCCAATTTTTTTTCTAGGTGCACGCGCCATTTTGGGCCTTAGGCCCAAGATATTTTTCCATAATGGAAAACCCATCCTCCGGTTTTAAAAAGTGCACCAAGTGTGGCGGTACCATTTCCGTCACTGACACCCATGAGTGGTGTCTGAAATGTTTAGGTCCTGATTATTCCATCTCGGAGCATATGGCCTGTGCCATGATGTCCAAGAGAGGTCGACAGAACCGAGCTGCCAAGCTCAGTACCCTGTTTCCCTCTGATGCAGCTTCGGTGGCATCGACATCTTCCAGGGCTTCGTCTTCCTCCCGTGGATCTCAGGTAACTAAACATAAGTCTAGCCGGTCCTCAAAGGGTAGATCTCCTTCTAAGCATCGAGATGCCTCTGGCGTTGCCCTTGAGGATTCTGCACCGGCAAAATTGCCCCGGCGGGAGGCTTCAGCTTTAAAAGCATTATCGGGGCTCCAGGATGTTATGGAGGCCTCGACCTCGGCAGAACTACTGGTGCCATGCTCTGGGGTACCGGCGGTCTTCTCCGGTACCGACATCCAGGCATCGGCAGCGTCGATACACCAGAGAGTCCTGGCTATTGAGTGCAGTCTGGCGGCTCTCCTTGCGGCGTCGACGCCCTCGGAACCGCATCAGACTTTTCAACCGGTATCGGCACCGACTCCGGCACCGGTATCAGTACTGGTACTGATAGCATCGACATTGGTGTCTGCATTGCCGGCATCCAGTCATTCGATGCCCTCCCGTACCAATTACTCCCGGTACCGACTTCGGTCGGTACGCATATCGGGCTCTTCAAGAGCATCCTGACAGAAGATACTTTGAGTCCTCAGAAGAGTCTGAGGATTCTGTTGATGCAGGAATACTTCTCCCAGAGGAGTCTTCCTCCCCTAAACGTAGGATGTCTCCTCCAGAGGACATTTCCTTTCAGGATTTCATCAGGGAGGTGGCTCGAGGTCTGTCCATTACTGTGGCACCTGAAACAGAGCCCAGAGCAAAGGAGTTGGAAATTTTACAATATCCTAAAACTCCTAAGGAGGCAGCTACCTTGCCCATCCATGAAATCTTGCATGATCTCAGGTTGAGAATGTGGGAGACACTTCTTACCACCTCTCCTCATTCTCGTAGACTGGATACTCTGTATCGAGTCCCTCCTTGTCCTGGGTTCCAAAAATCTCAGCTTCCTCACCACTCTATTGTAGTGGAATCAGCTATGAGAAGGATCAAGAGTGCAAAGAGGCATGCCTCTAATCCTCTAGGACAGGGGTAGGGAACCCTGGTCCTGGAGAGCCGCAGACCAGTCAGGTTTTCGGGATATCCCTAATGAATATGCATGAGATATATATGCATTAGAGAGATCCTGCCAACCTGACTGGTTTGTGGCCCTCCAGGGCTGGATTTGGAGACCCCTGCCTTACACCTCTGTCATTTAAGATTGTGAGTGGGCAAGGTGCAGATGTCCTAGACATCAAAAGGGTATATAGAATGTGTCACATTCCTCCTCGATTCTCACCACCACCAAAAAGTTGTCTAATAGACAATATTTTGGTGGTGGTGAGAAGTGAGGAGGAATGTGACACATTCTATCTAACCTTTTTGATGTCTTGGACATCTGTACCTTGCCCACTCACAATCTTAAATGACAGAGGTGTAAGGCAGGGGTCTCCAAATCCAGCCCTGGAGGGCCACAAACCAGTCAGGTTGGCAGGATATCTCTAATGCATATATATCTCATGCATATTCATTAGGGATATCCCGAAAACCTGACTGGTCTGCGGCTCTCCAGGACCAGGGTTCCCTACCCCTGCTCTAGGACGTGAGTGCAGAACTCTGGATGCTTTTGGACGTCGTGTCATCCAAGCTTCCATGCTTTCAGCCAGGATCAGTTCCTATAGTCTATACATGGGAATGTTCCTGAAGGAGGTCACAAATGATTTAGAGGCTTTGAGTCCTATTCTTCCTGAGGATAGAAGACAGGATTTTCTCACATTGGTCAAACATGCCCAAGATGTTTCGAAATTTGTCAACCGTGCAGCTTTTGACTGTTTTGAGTGCATAAGCAGAACCTCTGCCATTGCCATAGGTGCACGTAGAATTGCTTGGCTCCAGGCATCTGATCTGGAGCTCTGGGTACAAGACAAACTGGGAAATATTCCTTGTACTGGTGAGAACCTGTTTGGTAGAGATTGGCAAGAGAAAGCCAACGAGATGGATGCTGAAAACTCCACCTTGGACAGACTGTCCAAGTCTACAGCTGATCCTGAAAGAAAGAAATCTTTTAAGAAACCATTCTTTTCTAAAAAGAAAAAAATTTATCCTGCTTATTCTCAGCAGGCACATTCTGCAGGTCAACCTGTCTGGAAAACTCAGCAACCACCCAAACAAAGGAAGGCAAAGACTGTTAAGCCTCAACCGTCTCAGCCTCCACAAGGTCTTTGACTTTCATCTAGAGAACTTAGCCTTCCTGGCCCTCAATGGACCAGAGCCTTCCACCATTCCAGGAAGGTTATGCCATTTTGCCCCCAGGTGGGAGCAGATAACAGCAGAGCATTGGACACTCTCCATTATCAGAGAGGGGTACAAGCTGCACTTTCTGTGCATGCCCCCTCCCACAATGGTAAGACAGTTCAATTCTCAGACTTCTCTCATCAACCTGTTAGATCAAGAGGTCTCTACACTTCTTGCCCAAGGGGCAATAGAAGAAGTACCCATTCATCAGCAGGGTACAGGGTTCTACTCCCCCTATTTCCTTATCCCAAAGAAAACAGGGGGATACAGACCTATCTTGGACCTCAGAGAATTGAACAAATTCCTGTTCAAAGAGAAATTCAAAATGATTTCTCTAGGAACTCTGCTGCCATACATTCAGTCAGGATTGGCTTTGTTCTCTAGATCTCAAGGATGCGTACACCCATGTTCTCATCCATCCAACTCACAGAAAGTTCCTTCGGTTCCTTTTCCAGGGAAAGCACTACCAATACAGGGTGCTTCCTTTTGGTCTGGCCTCAGCTCCAAGAGTGTTCACGAAATGCATGGCTGTGGTAGCAGCATTTCTCCGCACTCTAGGAATATTCATCTTCCCCTACTTAGACGACTGGCTCATTCGAGCCCCATCAGAGTCAGAGGCCAGGACATCCCTATCTTGCACAATGCGTATCCTTCAGTATTTGGGTCTAGTCATAAACATCCCAAAATCCAGTCTAACTCCCACTCAGTCTCTAGAGTTCATAGGAGCTTTGCTGAATACCAAAAGGGCAAGGGCCTAACTCCCCCAGGCCCGTTGCCTTCGCATGGTGCAGTTAGCTTCTCAAGCAGTGCTAAAACCTCATCTCACTGCCCGAGAAATGCTACAACTACTAGGCCACATGGCATCCACAGTGCATGTGGTTCCTTATGCTTGCCTCCATATGAGAGCAGCCCAGTGGACTTTATCCACCCAATGGTCCGGACCCAGGCATCACGGTGCCTGTCAGATGAAATAGCAAACACAAGTCACCTTATTTTGTCCCTCCAATGGTGGCAGTCCACTCAGAACCTGTTGCTGGGGTTCCCTTTTCAACAACCCTTACCCCAGGCAACTCTCACAACAGATGCTTCACCAGTGGGTTGGGGAGCTCATCTACAAGACCTCTCTACCCAAGGCACCTGGGCGCCACAGGAGACTCATCTGCATATCAATCTCTTAGAGCTCAGAGCAATCTTCCTTGCTCTTCGAGTGTTCCATACCCTGCTCAGCTACAAGACAGTCCTCATTCATACGGACAATCAGGTAGCCATGTTCTATGTGAACAAGCAGGGGGGAACAGGCTCTCTGTCGATTTGCAATGAAACTTTGCGACTATGGGCCCTCGCCAGAGAGCATCAGATTCATCTCCTGGCAGTGTACCTCCCAGGCATACAAAACTCTTGGGCAGACAGACTCAGTCGAGTTCTGCTTCCACACAAATGGTCTCTCCATGCAGACCAGGTGGCCAAGATTTTTCAGATTTGGGGAACCCCGGACATAGACCTCTTTGTAAGTCCGTTGAATGCCAAACTTCCCCGGTTCTGTTCCAGAATTCCAGCTCAGGGCTCTCAGGCCAGGGATGCCTTCCTCCTTCACTGGGGTCAGGACTTCCTTTATGCCTTTCCGTCCATTCCCCTAATTCCCCAAACCCTATTCAAGCTTCAGAGAGACAGAGGCCATATGATTCTCATAGCACCACATTGGCCACAGCAAGTGTGGTATCCTCTGCTTCTACAACTCTCTCAAGCTCCCTCCCTAGAGTTAGGGGCTGCTCCAGATCTCCTGTCTCAGGAGGACGGAATGTTATGGCATCCCAATCCCCAGTCCCTGCATCTCAGGGCTTGGTTGCTGAAGGCCTAGATCGTCATGATCTTAACCTTCCTCAGCCAATAAGAGATATCCTTTATGCTTCCAGGAAACCTTCCACAACACGCTCTTATGCCTTCAAGTGGAAAAGGTTTACCATATGGTATTCGCAAAAGGGTCTTAACCCTCGTGCGATACCTCTGGAATCATTACTGGAGTATCTCCTTCATTTATCCAATGCAGGACTTAAGACTAACTCAGTAAGAGTCCATTTGAGTGCCATTGCAGCTTCTTTCAAGCCTCTGAATGGACAACCTATTTCCTCCCATCCTCTTGTAGCAAGATTTATGAGAGTCCTTCTTCTAACCAAGCCTCCCATTAGGCCCCCTCCAGTGGCATGGGACTTAAACCTAGTTCTTGGTCAGCTCATGAAGCTGCCTTTCGAACCTTTGGCTACTACATCATTGAAATTCCTTTCTTGGAAAGTTATCTTTCTAATTGCAATCACATCAGCACACCGCATCAGTGAGTTGCAAGCACTAGTAGCTGATCCACCTTATACAAGGTTCCATCATGACAAGGTAGTCCTTAGGATTCATCCACACTTCATGCCAAAGGTGGTCTCACCTTTCCATTTAAACCAAGCGGTTTACCTGCCTGTCTTTTTTCCAAGGCCTCATGCATCTAATGCAGAAAGGAATCTTCATACTTTAGACTGTAAAAGAGCTTTAGCCTTTTACTTGCAAAGAACACTGCAACATAGAAAGTCCTCTCAACTCTTTGTTGCTTTTGATCCTTCTCATTTGGAACTTCCAGTCTCCAAGAGAACACTGTCCAACTGGATTGCACAGTGCATTTCCTTTGCCTATCAGAGTAAGAACCTTCCTCTGGAGGGCCATGTCACAGCTCACAATGTGAGAGCCATGGCAGCCTCAATGGCTCATCTACACTCTGTGTCTATCGACGACATCTGTTGAGCAGCTACTTGGGCCTCAGTTCATACCTTCACAGCCCATTACTGCTTGGACAAGGACTCCCGCTGGGATGCCTTGTTTGGTCAGGCTGTTCTTCAACACCTGTTCCATACCTAATCAACTCCTACCCACCATCCCTGGTTGGATGCCAGAGATCCATGGGGGGAAGTGGAGCCCTTCACAAGGGCACACAACTTCTGGGGTCTCTCCCTGGCATCTAAAGCTAGGGAGTCCCCATATGTGAAGACTACATTCCTGCTTGTTCCTGGAGATAGCATAGTTACTCACCTGTAACAGGTGATCTCCGGGAACAGCAGGAATTTAGTCTTCACAGCCCACCCACCTCCCCTAGGAGTTGTATCTCTCTATCTATCTCTTTCCCTTTCCCTTTCCCTCTCTTTGTCTCAGCTTTAAAACTCAACTGGAGAGAGGCAGTTAGGAAAGGCGGGAAGGCAGCACGCAGGCGCTATGGGATGCTCCCAAAAGCTTCCTGGTTGGACGCTGGGGAGTGTTCCCGCGCAGGCTCCGTCGGTACCGACATACCCATATGTGAAGACTAAATTCCTGCTGTTCCCGGAGATCATCTGTTACAGGTGAGTAACTATGCTTTGTATGCATGGACTTGAATTCCAGAAGTAGGATACACATAAAATGCAGGAAAACCAGGATGGATTCAGCTTTCTTTAAAAATATAGAACTAGTCTGCATTATATTCATGAGTATCTCGTACATATTTATTGCAGATATCCTGAAAACCCAACTAGCTGGGTGGCTTCTGAAGGCCAGGCTAAGAAACCCTGCCCTAGTGCAAGGATTCTCAATTTGGGTCCTTTAGAATGCAAATGGTTTCATTTTCAGGATGGCTTCATTTTCATTTTCGGCCACAATAAATAAACTTTCTTCAGCTATATTTGCATACATTTGATCTATGACCAAAGCTAATGTGAATAAATGTGGTTACCTTGACAACCAAAGATCAGAGCTGAGCACCTCTGATTTAGAATATTATTACCTACATAGATTGATGTTTAAAATTAAAACTTTAACTTTTTATCCTTTTTAACTTATTAAAACTACTTCACCAATGGCCTCTGTCTCATAATGTACTAACTTGGTATGAACCTACTTATCATTTCTTATCATTTTTTTTATTAAGGATTTTTAAAATTTACAGTCCAAAAATATCAGGAAAACTAACCAATTCACTCCAAAAGAAAAAGAAAAGAAATTGTTACATAGGCAAAGGAAAATAAGAGAGAAAGGTAACAAAGCCCACTTCCAGAAGAGAGAGGGGATAATACAAGAAAAAGTCAAAGCAAACAATAGGATTAATCATCCCACATCTCTGCTTTGAATTATAAAAACTGCCCTTCTATTCCAATTCCCCATTCAAGAACTAATAGAAACAGAGAAACATAAAGGCAGAAAAAGACCATGTGGCCTATCTAGTCTACCCTTCCATATCCACAACTACAACAGTCCCCTTTTTTACCTTTAGAGATCCTCTGTGTTTGTCCCATGCTTTTTTGAATTCAGATACTTTCCTCAGCTCTATCACCTCCACTGGGAGACTATTCCACGGATCCACCACTCTTTCCGTAAAGAAATATTTCTGCATATCACTCCTGAATCTATCCCCTTTCACCATCATCCTATGTCCCCTCATAGCAGAGCTTGCTTTCAGTCAAAAGAGGCTCTCCTCCTGTGCATTTATGCCACAGAGGTATTTCAATGTCTCTATCATATCTCGTATATCCCACTTTTCCTCTAATATTAAGATCCTTAAGTCTATCTACATATGCTTTATAACAAAGACCACTAACCATTTTAGAAGCCACCCTCTGCACTGACTCCATCCTGTTTATATCTTTTTGAAGGTGTGGTCTCCAGAATTGCACACAGTACTCCTGCCATTGGTGAAGTAGTTTTAATAAGTTGAAAAGGATTAAAAGTTAACATTTTAATTTTAAACATCAATCTATGTAGGTAATAATATTCTAAATCAGAGGTGCTCAGCTCTGATCTTTGGTTGTCAAGGTAACCACGTTTATGCACATTAGCTTTGGTCATAGATCAAATGTATGCAAATATAGCTGAAGAAAGTTTATTTATTGTGGCCGAAAATGAAAATGCCTCTCTCCCAACTACTAGTAAAGCACACACTCTTTAAGGTCTCTCCATAGTGCTTCCTGATGATGTCAGTGGGCATCCTCTGGCACAAAGGGAAATATGAAGGTCTTCTGCGGTCCACCGTAAACAGCCAGCTTCCTCCCAGCCTGGGCCATCACTAGGCATACTTTTCTCCCCATTTCTTATCATTTTGTGAAGGCAAATTTTAGATAGAATAAGGAGAAGGGAATTAACACAGAGCCTCTTGTAAAATACGTGTAAGGATATGCAGAACTGCACCATAATGTGGAGTATCATCTCAGTCTCTCATATTTACTGCTGATGCTAGGCGTAGTTCTTGCATTGTGGCAAAGAGAGCTTCCTTCTGGAGTTTGCAGGATGTAAAATATATGGGCAATTGTTTTTCATCAAGACTGTGGCGCTCAATACGATGGAAAATATTTCTGTATCATTGTGCCATTTTTCTTGGTTACTGCCTGCACTTAGGGATCTTCTTCCTCTTTTCCTTTGCTCACACTAATAACTTGGCACTGAGACCTCTATTACTAGTGAAATTACTGTAATGATCTATCATGAAACTATACAAAACATTATAGTACACTAGGCAGTGATTGATTTTTAAGTGAACTTTTATCACTATTGTTTGTGAATTGACAATGGTTTCAGCTCAGTTCTTGGTAGACTTCTTCGGTTTTACTTCTCTGAAAACACTTTGAAACTTGGTCTTCATTGGCATGCAGCAGAGTTGCTGGGGCGTGGAGAAAATTGGCTGACCCTCAAAGTTCCGCTTCATTGGGTGCTGTCCCCTCTAATGTCGCGAATCTAGTTTAAACGGATTCAGGCAGCTTACATGCCTTGGCCCTCCTTTGCATTTTATCATATCAGATATTTTTATTTATGGAAAATTGTACCCTAAAGGGGTGATGGTTATAATGAAATAACCACACCTCAGAGACATCACATGGCACAGATGCTGGGAATAAATCCAAGATTTCAGAGTGTGTGATTATCCGGTAATAAGCTTTCATCTACAGTTACTTTATTTGCTAAGAGATCATTAAAATGATTTGCTCTTCAAAAGACATCGCCAGGGGAGCTATAATTCTTCAAGCGCGTGGTAAAGCGGAAACCTCCAATAGAACCTGTCTAATTTAAAGACATTTGTTAACAAAGGCAGGACCCAGGGAGCATTCTGATTGTCTGAGAGCACTATTATAAAAATATTTATAACTGTACAATCTGCTTTCCACTCTTTACCATTCCTCAGTCGTAGCCAGGAAAGAAAATCTTTCACTGATTACAGCAGCCATCAGTCAAAATGACCAGACCTTAGAGCAGCCATTTTGAAAAGGCACTTGCCTGAGAGAAAACTAGAAACAAAACAAAGCAAACAAAATAAACAATATAAAGATAAAGCTACTTTTGTGAAGCTGATTGTAAAGCTGTGGCTTTCTGCATTTATGTTGGAAAAGTGTCCTGAGAAGTGTAACAGATCTCAATAAAAGCCTTTGAAAAAATGTATTCCCTTCTTGCATCCATTTTTGCATATTTTTTAGCTAGCTCATGTAGAGATTAAGGGACATGTTTGTTAAAGTGCTGGTCGTTTTTGCACTTACTGAGTGTTTTCTGCAAAACGTAAGCTGTGGTAATGCAAAGCCTCTGCAGTAAATGTTGTGGACATGCCCAGTATCTGCCCTGCTTTTACCATACAGGGCTGATACTTACCGCCATGTTCCCTGCCTTAGCAGAAAGCACGGGAGCACCCACACCACCTGCAAAGGCAAGCAGCAAACCCTGGGCACCAGAAAAGGGAAAAAAAAGCTGTGGCAGCAGTGATCCCAATCCCCCCACCCTCCCCTCAGAATAAACCCCTCAAATACACAAGCCCCCTACAGAGCCGTTCCTCTCTGCTTCAGCACCCCCTACTGGACAGCACAAGCCTTGAACCAATACTCCCCTTCAAGGGTCGTCCCCCCCCCCAACTGAAAGCCTATTAGCCAGCAATCTAGAAGAGTGCCCCTCCTCATGAAGCCCTGTGCTCAAACAACAGACCTGTCCCCCCAATGATGCAATCCCATCCGGGTCTTACCCAGGGGGCTCACCGGTCTTCTCGGTGGCAGAAGCAAGCCCCCTTCATTCCCATCCCACCTGCAGAGGCAAAATGGTGATAGCAACACTTAGTGGTAATCTTGCAGTTGAGGTGGCATTAGGTGCAGCTGCACGGTCAGCAGTCTGAGCTAGAACACACTGCCATCCTGTGCGGTAGCTGTCACTGGCCACCAGTCCCACATTCCTCCCCGATCCCACTCAAACACATAGTGTTTATACTGCAAGGTAACCGTTAGGGTGGGCCCTTCACTAATGGTTAGTGTGCGATAAAACCCTCGCTGAATGTTTACCGCACCTTACTAAACATGCCTCTATGTGTGATTTTGGAAGATAATGAAAAGTTAGTTGTTTAAAGAGCAGGAGGGGCACTTGATATGCATAATGGATAAAAAATGAATAAGAGATAGTTAAGAACATAAGAAATGTCTTACTGGGTCAGACCAAGGTCCATGAAGCCCAGTATCCTGTTTCCAACAGTAGCCACAAGTACCTGGCAGGTTCCCAAAGAGGCACACAGGTTCCACAATGCTTGTCCCAGGGCAAGCAGTGGATTTCCTGGGTCCACTTTAATAATGGTTTATGGATCTTTCCTCCAGGAACTTGACAGCTTTTACTACATCCTCCGGTAACGAATTCCAGAGTTTGATTACGCATTGAGTAAAAAAATATTTTCACTTATTAGTCTTAAATGGGTTGCATTGTAGCTTCATTTTTTGTCCTCTAGTCCTTCTACTTTTTGATGGTGTAAACAACTGATCTACATTTACCTGTCCACTCCATTCATTAATTTATAGACCTCTATCATATCCCCCCTCAGCCGTCTCTTTTCCAAGTTGAAGAGCCCAAAACCTTTAAGACTCTCCTCATAGGTGTATCCTTCCATTCCCATTACCATTTTTGTCGCTCGTATTTGCACATTTTTTAATTCAGCTATATCCTTTTTAAGATATGGTGACCAGAAGTGCACATAATTTTCAAGGTATGGTCTCACCATGCAACGATACAGATCAGATGTACTTCATGAACTGGGGCTGATGGAATATTGAGAATTGAAATATAGGGGCATGGTTAACAATTAATCTGATGATCCATTTTTATTATATTTGTGATTTTACACTTATTTATCAGCCTATTCACTCCAAGAATTGTATAAGGCAGAAAAATAAGCATTTCATTTAATTTGATATCAGCTTTAGGGTAGATATGGTACATTTGAGGGCTGCTGTAAGCTTCCAAACCCCTTTTGAATAGGACTGTATAGGTCAAAAATGTTCATTTTGTTTAGCTTCACATATTGTTTATGAATTTTTTCATTTTATACAGGTTTTTATTTTTGTTTTTATTCCTGAGAGCAATGTCATCAATAGGGCAAACTATTCAAATTTCTAGCTTTTCCCTGTCACTTTGGGTTAAAAGTGACATGAAATAACATGGCAAATGTTGTTGACATTTCCCATGTCATTTTATTTTCAAATCTCTTTATTGTCATTCAAAAAGATAGCAACAACAATTGGGACTCTGCCATTGGTCTTCATCATGGATTCACCCACTGACACAAAGGAGCTGATATTTGGAACCCATAGCCAGTTGGCCAATGGATAGTACCACTGAATATCCTCACAGATCACCCCAGGACTATCCAGGTAGTGCAGGATAGGTCCGTGGGTGGAGCGAGGGTGCTGTCGGTGCAATTCGGATAAGGGCTGACATTTGCATTGACTGAAAATCCTCCTAAATGGATAACTGCTAGACAGCGCCACTCAGCCCGATATTCAGTGGCATTTCCTATCCAGACATTGCCACTGAATGCACTGCTAATATTTACTGCAAGTGCCGCGATTCATCACCATGGTGTTTGAATATCAACCTTTCTGAAAACTAGCTACAAGAACAATACATCTAAATTTACAATGAAATACCCACCCCCAAGCCCAGAAACATCCCCATATCCACATTGATCTCTCAAAGGCAAGAAAGGAATAAAACTGCACTAAATGCAGCCCCCAAAACAGTGGTGGGAAGTATGACGTCACTCTCATTTACAAAAATGTAAAGATAGCGCTGACATCCAGCACGCTAGATCACCAGATCATAACTGGAAGAGTTGGGGCACCTGTTGAGCAGCCGGATGTGTGCTGTAAAAGGGAGAACATCCCAGTAGGACTCCCAGTTGATGAAAAAGTATGCTCGCCGCTTCATGGCCCCTGCCAAAGGCCAAAACCAAGGCCAAGGCCACAGATATTTTCTGCCTAATGAACAGGCAATGACAAAACACGCGGCCCAAGCTTGCATCAAAAAACACACAAAGGAGGCAAGAATCCTGCAGTCCAATGAGCAGCACCAAAGACGAGCGGAAGACAGACCAGGCCTTGTTAACAGAAAACCTTTATTTCCGAAAGCCCAAGTTGGCCAGGTTTTGGAGTTAAGCCTCCATCAGGGGTCAGACACAGCTAAAGACATTTGTATGACGGCTTTCAGCATCTCAAGCCACAGAACTGGCGCTGGTTTGAAAGTCTGTCTTCCGTTTGTGCTGTTAAGTTTGCATCAGCTATTCCACATTCAGGGCAAGTGACTGACTTCCCAAAGCCCACGCTAAAACCGCACCATGGGGACACAAAGGGACATGTCTACTAAAGGGCATTAGGCTTTTGCAGCTAACACCAGGTGTTAATGCGTGACTTTTGCAGCTATAAAATTGTTTTTTGTACTATCTGTTGGGGGCATGACCAGCGTTTCCCCCACAGAAACACCCGGTGTTATGGTGCAGCAGCATTGTTGATGCACCTTATCTCTGCATTTTCACTGCTGTCAATGCCCCCCAGTAATCGCATGGTACAAGCTCTCCCACTCTCTGCCCACACTCTTCCTACTCCTGCTACTAACAGTATTCAACTATCACGAAACATTGCTTGCAAGCTGCATTTGGTCCATGTTAGCTGTCATTGTGGCGCTATTTTCCCCCATTAGTGCCACAATAACAGTTAATGCCCTTTAGTAGCCACGTTCATAAGAACATAAGATATGCCATACTGGGTCAGACCAAGGTCCATCATGCCCAGTATCCTGTTTCCAACAGTGGCCAATCTAGGTCATACGTACCTAGCAGTTTCCCCAAAAGACACTAGCCACTCTTTCTCCACCCCCCTCCCATTCTCTCTCCCATCCCTGGCGTTCCTTTTCTCCCGTCTCCTCTGCTGAGCTGATTGCTACCATTTCCTCTGCCCACCAAACCACCTGTCCCCTTGACCCGCTGCCTTCTTCTTGGCTGTTGCATCCTGATCTTTCCCTGGTGCCCTTTATCCTTTCTATTGTAAACTCTAGTCTCTCTTCTGGTCTTTTTCCTACCTCCTGGAAACACGCTATTGTCCGTCCCCTCCTGAAAAAGTCCATCCTTGACCCCATCTCTCCTGCAAACTGGCGTCCTGTTTCTAACCTCCCCTTCCTTTCTAAAATTCTTGAAAAATTGGTCTTTTCCCAATTTGCCTCACATCTCGATTCTACCTGTGCCCTTCACCCTCGTCAATCCGGTTTTCGTTCAGGCCACAGCACTGAAACTGTCCTTACTGCACTGCTTTCCGAACTTCATAGTTCTCACGACCGTGGTGATGTCTCTATTATGGTATCTTTGGATCTGTCCTCTGCGTTTGATGTAGTCGACCATCGTACCCTTCTGTCTCGTTTGTCTGATGCTGGGGTTCATGGTACTGTTCTTTGTTGGTTCCGTTCATTTCTATCCTGCCGCTCATTCTCAGTTCGCTCCGGCGCCGCAGCCTCTCCCCCCACTAGCATTGTCTGTGGTGTCCCCCAGGGTTCCATCCTCGCTCCATTACTGTTCAATGTCTTCCTTGCTCCTTTAGCTTTGCTTATTCAACAGTCTGCTATTTCTTTTCACATCTATGCTGATGATATCCTGTTAATTCACCACACCTCTGCCACTTCCCCTGATCTCGATCCACTTAATCGTTGTCTTTCCACTATCGCATCGTGGTTTGGGTCGAACTTTCTCCACGCTAACCCCGTTAAATCATCTGCTATGTGGGTTTCCTTTGGTCTGTCTGCTCCCCTGCTATCTCCCGTCATGGGCTCCTCTTCTATCCCTTTGGCTCCCTCTCTCCGATATCTGGGTGTCACACTGGACTCCGCTCTTTCCTTCCACACTCACATTTCCTCTGTCATTCGTTCTTCCTTCTTTCATCTATGTCGTATCAAAGCTGTTCGATCGTCACTTCCCCCCTCTTCCCTTATCACTCTTGTGCTGTCTTTAGTAGTTTCACGTCTGGATTATTGTAATATTATTTATGCTGGTCTCCCTTCTTCTCAACTTCGCCGCCTTCAGATCGCTCAAAACGCTGCCGCCCGCCTGATTACCTTCACTTCTGCGCGCTCCCACGTCTCCCCCTCCCTCCTGGCCTTACACTGGCTCCCGATCAAGTTTTGTTTCATCTACAAGATTGTCATTATCACTCACCGGGTTCTCCACATCGATACCCCTCAGTACTTAGCTAACACTATCCGTTTCCAGCCCTCTCCCCGTCTTCTCCGCTCATCCTCTGGTGGTCGTTTGTTCCTTCCTTCTCGCTCTCATGCCCGCCTAGAATCAACTCGTCACTCTGCTTTCTTCTTTCTGGGCCCTGCCCTCTGGAACTCCCTCCCTCTTCCCCTCCGCATCGAACCCTCCTATCCCCGCTTTAAAACCCTTCTAAAAACCCACCTTTTCTGTCAGGCCTTTGACCTTCCTTCTTCCTCTGACGGCACCTCATCCCCCAGTTCTGCCCTCCAACCACCTTGAATCACCTCGTCCATTTCCTATTTTCCTTCTCCCTGCCCCTGGTTCTTTTGTTTTCTGTCTTATCTTGCTATTCTTTCTCTGTCCTATAAGCTCTGGCGTTCTTTTCCAACTTTATTTTCTGCAGTTGCCATTTTGTTATTGTACACCGCCCTGATGCTTCAGCCTGGGCGGTTAATCAAGAGACTCAATAAAGATAAAGATAAAAAAAAAGGTTCCACAATGCTTGTACTGGGTCAAACATTGATATCCTGGGTCCCTTCTTAATAATGGTTTATGGACCTTTCCTCCAGGAACTTGTCCAAACCTTTTTTAAACCCAGCTACACTAACAGCCTTTACTACATCCTCCGGTAACAAATTCCAGAGTTTGATTACACGTTGAGTAAAAAAATATTTTCTTTTATTAGTCTTAAATAGTTTACCCTGTAGCTTCATTGCATGTCCCCTAGTCTTTCTATATTCTGATAACGTAAACAATCGATCTACATTTACCCGTTCCACTCCGTTCATTAATTTATAGACTTCAATCATATCTCCCCTCAGCCGTCTCTTTTCCAGGTTAAAGAGCCCTAACCTTTTTAGCCTTTCTTCATAGGAGTATCCTTCCATCACCTTTACCATTTTGGTGGCTATTCTCTGAACCTTTTCTAATATCGCTATATCCTTTTTAAGATACGGCGACCAGAATTGCACACAATATTAAAGGTGCGGTCTCACCATGGAACGATATAGAGGCATTATAATATATTTTGTTTTATTTTCCATTCCTTTCCTTATGATACCTAGCATTCTATTTGCTCTCTTTGTCACTGCTGCACACTGGGCCGAGGGTTTTAACATGTTATCCACAATGATGCCTAAATTTTTTTCCTGGGTGGTGGTTCCTAATGTGGAACCTTGCATTGTGTAACCATAGTTTGGGTTGTTCTTCCCTAGGTGCATAACTTTGCACTTGTCCACATTAAATTTCATCTGCCATTTTGATGCCCAGTCTTCCAGTTTATCAAGATCCTCTTGTAATTTTCCACAATCCTCTTGGGTTTTAACAACTTTAAATAGGCTCCATAGGCTTGCATCAAAAATGTCTATTGGGTTTTTCTCAACTGTACTCCTATGGATAGGCCAGAAAGCCCACAAAGATTTTTTGCAGCAGGACCTGGAATAGGATGGACTGCAAATCCTGCATCCATTGGATGACAAACATGTCAAAATCCCAGCTTAATCGAAACATCTGCATAAAGTCACAGACCTATGAACCATCCTTTGCAAACTTATCAAAAGCCCAGTGCGTACTGTAGATATGCAATGAGTCTTTATGTGGGATTGCAAAGTCTGAAACTAGTTCCTTGAATGAATTAAGGGCCCCCTTCTCCAAGAAGACATCATCTACACAATGATGGGCCCATGACACAGCTACCTTCAGATCAGTTGTAGGTAGTGAACAGACAATATGCTACTGGACACCAAGAAGCAGCTTCTCCATAAAAAGCATGGAGCACAATCGCTAGGGACCAATCAAATTCACGGGAAAAAATATGTTATTTCACGGGAGGTCTTTGAAAATTCAACATATTTCACGGAAAATTCAAGGGCCTTTATTTCAACATTTTATGCAAACCTTAACTAGCAGTTATAGTGTCTATTTCAAGTAATTGCTGTCAACTGTCAGAACGGAGGACAAAAACCACGGCCAATACAAGGACTATCCAAAAATAACTTTATTGAAGAAGACACAATTAAACAACAAATACTCAAGCATTCACAGTTTTGAGGTCTTTGCAATAATCACTTGATTTGTCAAATTGCTCATCAACAGTCTCTGGCGCTGCGGTGCACTGATAGTCGTGTATTGGCTCACACTCCTTTCAGCATCAACACTGTGGGCACAGATAAGTATCATAGCGCCAACCGGCTCAACAGCGGGAATCTGCCAGTGCTTGCAAACCACAATGATGTGACAGACGTTTCTACAGGAACATCTACAGCCACTGCTTTGTAAGCTGCAAATTCAGCCAAGAGATGACGGTCATCCATTCCAGATATGTTCTGTATCAACTCATCACACTGCAAAAGCAAGACCTGCGTAAAGTCAAACACTCTGACCGATTTCAAGAAGTTCAGCCCTGGCTGGGAGAATCATTGGCGACCTGTAGGTTTGTAGTATTGACTAAGCTTGTCAGCGGTATCTTCAAAGGCCTTTTTGTACTTGGCGACAATGGCAATACTTGCTTCGTATTCTGCCCAAACCAGAACGTCTATCACTTTGTTGTACGCCAGATGTATGCGAACATCGGTGGACTCAAACCATGTGAGCAAGTCTACAAGCTTCACTGCATTAGCAGCGATGAAGTTCACATCTTCTGCGATGACAGCAGGATCATCAAGAAGCTCATACAATTCAGTCAGTGCATTTGTTTCATCTCTCAGTTGCAATTCTTCAGCAATGAAATCTTTGTAGAAGTGGATGAATTTGGCATGGTGCATAACGGTTTTAAACCAGCTGTTCCACCTGGTAACTACTGGGATAGGAGGCAGCGGCACTTCTGTTTCAGTTTTCACAGCCAAGAACTCCTTGTATCTGCGCTTCCTAGCAATGCCACCAGATGATCGACGTGTTTGAAGATTTTTCGCCAGGTCTCGCCAACCAGGCTAACAATGTGTGCTTTGCATATACAGTGAACAGCGTTCGGTAGCACTACTGTTATTTTCTCAAACGCTTTGGACATGTTGTCATCAGGCGCCCCCAGTGGCCAGTGGCTATAAGGGCATCCTGCGCATTTATTATTTTTAAGGAGCGCTGTGACTTTAAGGGCCTAGTGCATTTTGGTCCTTGAAGTTCTAGCTCCTTGTGAGCACAAATTATCCAAGCCAAGAGTGTAGGGTAACAAGGCTTTATTTCCCCTTTAACGCAATGACTCACTAAGACAAGTAGAAAATAAAGACAGTCCTTTCTTTATCAAAAGGGGTTCCACCAATATTCAAGCAGATAACTGTTATAGGCTTCACAGTTGAATGCAAGTCTTAGCTGAGGCTTCTTTTAGTTCAAAGCAATTTAAACAATTCAGCAAACAAACGGTTATAAGGTTCACAATCTGTTGCACAGTTCTTTTCTATCTACAATTCTAGCAAGGATTCAATACTAGTAGCAGCACAGAAATTACAGTCCATGGATTCATCCTGAGGCATGGGAATAATATTCTCACATTCAATTTCCATAGACTCTGTGTCACTGGGCTCTTCCCTGGAATAGTAGTTTTCACTCCCTGTTACAAACTTACAGAGTCTATCTTGCTTCCAGTAAAACTTTTCTGTTAAGCCGTAAGGTATTGTCTTAAAAAGCTCTGCTTTGCTTCCCCTCCCCTTATAGGGAATAGTTGCTTTATCAGGGTTTCTATTAGCAAGGCTTTCTTTTAGAATTAAAGACTCAGCATACCTTGGCTTCCTGGAATTGCCACACCTAGAGCTCTCCTTCTGACGTACTTCTCTCGGGAGATAGGTTTTTCTGTGCAGTGCTTTGCTTTCATGGAATTCAGGAAAACCTGGTAAGGATTCCCACTCTCTGTGGTTCTCTGAAAAGGTATCTTTATAATAGGAACCTCTCTTCCTTGTTCCTTGTAATCCTGATCCAACAAGGCTACTTGGGCTGGGAGAGTCACTCCTACCAGCCAAACTGTTTCTTCTGGCAGCTTTTCTCTGGACTCCGTCTCTCTGTGCTCTGCCCCTCTGGACTCTATCCGTCTGAGTAAACTCCCTCTGGATTCTGTCCCTCTGGAGTGGCTCTGTATGGAATCTCTCCTGCTCCACGTTCCTCTTATCCTGCACGTCCTGCACGTCCTGCAGGTTCTCCACCTTCCTTCCCACCTTCTCTCTTGCTGCTCTCTGTTTCTCCTTATAAAGGGAGTTTTGGTTTGAACGTCCCGGGCTTGGCCTCGGGTGCAACTGATTGCCACTTATACAATCAGTGTCTGAGCACATTGCTTCAGCCTCTGTGGGATTACTCTTGCCCCCTCTGGCTGCGCTGCGATGCAACTGCACTCTCTGCACATTCTCAGCTCTATGCAAAACAGGGTTTTTTTCTAAAGCCGCATCTTCCATGGCTCCAGTCTCATGACAATGTATGACGCATTATCAGTTACGAAAGCACTAACATTATTGTAAGAAATTTCCATGTTAGCCACACAGGCAAGTACAGCTTGGCTAACAGTAACTGCATTTACCTTTTCAAGATAAATGACGTCAGCTAAATAAGCAGTCGGGCGAGCTGCAGACACTTTAACTTCAGTAACAAACAAAATATGCAAACTAAACCTGTCCTGAGAATCGCTGGCTTCATCAGTAATAATCGCAACAGATGGCGCAGCTGACAAAAGTTCCTTCAATTGTTGTTTGTGGTTGGAAAAAACTTTCTGTTGGAAGTCTGTTCGCACGTGTTGTGAAGCAGGCAACAGCCCGAGGTTCGGGATGTGGTTTTGTAGGTAGGAGCACAAGGTGGGATGATCTAGTTTTTCCAAAGGAATGTTAGCTTCAATAAATGCTTCAACCAATTCAAATACAGTCATATTGTGCGCATCCCTCGCTTCCGTGCTACGTGAAAACATTCCCATAACCGTCGCCTGCTTTTTTGCATTTCTATCCAGTGCTTTTTCTGCTGCTTTTCTTTTGGAAGCATGAACTGACGATTCCAAGTGCCTGTCAATACTTCCTTTCCTGGTGTGATCAACAGTAACGTTACAGTACGAACAAAATAATTTTCCAGAATCGGCATGTAAAGTTCCCTTTGGATACTGCTTAGCTCGTTCTGCACAAGAGACATGTTCAGCTTTCTTCATTATCAACATCATTGATGCACTTTGACATAATTCAATTTTTAATTCAGACTAAATGCTCCCAAATTGAAGCACCCTGCCTTCAAATTATGGTGGTGGCAAAGAATACTGTGTATACTGTGAACTACCTGTAAGTATACGCTCCCAATTGAAGCACCCTGCTCAGTTCTTTTTATCGGAGCCCAGAGATGACATTGGAAGGGCTGCCACACATAGGTCAGCAGTTCAATTGGTGGTAGAAGAGATTGAAGCATCCTGCACAGTTCTTTTTATCGGGACCAAGCGATGACATCAAATGGGTTGCTCCCGAAC
Organism: Ichthyophis bannanicus; assembly: GCA_033557465.1. Lineage (NCBI taxonomy): Eukaryota > Metazoa > Chordata > Amphibia > Gymnophiona > Ichthyophiidae > Ichthyophis > Ichthyophis bannanicus. The sequence goes on from CM066041.1 coordinate 145,199,778, forward strand.
TGGCTCTCTTAGCCCTCCGCGGGAATCAGGTTGTAAGTAAACGCTCCCAAATTGAAGCACCATGCGCAGTTCTTTTATCAGGGCCCACAGATGATGTCAAAAGGGCTGCCACACACAGGTCAGCAGCTCCCGAACCGGCTCTCTTACCCCTTCGCAGGAATTTCACATTTTTCACGGAAGACGGCCAAATTCACGGAAAATGCCACGGCCGTGAAATTGTGAATTAGGTTGGTCCCTAACAATCGCCCAACAACAAGCAGATGAGTTCTATCTCAATCTCCATCAGCACTTAATATTCAGAGTACTTCAACCAGTCCATTAAATGATGCAAACCACAAACCAGATGATAGTGCCACACATCTGGTATTCCTTCCCATACATCTGGAGGTAGCTGCAAGGTACCCAAAGGCATTCTGGTCCTTCCCTCTCTCCACAAAAACAGAATGAGGGTACTATTAAGGGGTCATAAGGCTTTACAAGTAAGACAATAGAAAGCATCTGGAGTGCATAAAGCTACTTTGGGAGGATTATCATATGACAGAAGAAAATCCTCCTACACAAGGACAACAGCATGCTCTCTCAGAGCTTCAAAGTCTCCATGATGTCTTGAAGCAGCGGCAGTACATTGAGCTGGCACAGCTGCAAAAGGTGAAGCGGTATCCATACACTCAAGTAGCGAAGATTCAAGTTGACCCTCCTCAGGGGAAAATCCTGCAAGAAGTAGTGATCTACCTCAAAGCATATTGGTAAAGCTTCAGATATAGACAGGTTCAGCTTTAGACCCAATAAGCTAGCAAAACCATCAAACACTGCAAGAACCTCAGGAAGCATCCACTCAGGCTCCGTAATAATCAAAATATTGTCAGCAAAGACTAAATACTTGATATTGTGGGGGTCAAGTCTTATCCCTTTTAATATTCTCATGTGGCCTCAAGGTGTGCAGGAATAACAAAAATAGCAACTGCTACAGGGGACAGCCTTGGTGAGTCCCACACCATAAGAGAAAAGCCTCAGAAGTAACCCCATTCACCATAATAGCAGCCTAAGGGTTGGTTTGTAAATCCAACAGGGCCTGCAAGAAGTATCCCCCAATCCCAGACCTAAGCATGCTAAATAGAAAAGCCATTCAAGCCAACTAAAAGCCAAAATAGCATGCCATCTCCCAGCTGGCACTCAGTGGGCAGATCCTGCGCAGAATCCGGACCAGCCACCTGCTCCATGGCATCCTTAAGGAAGGCGAAATATAGATTATATCTTGGTTCTGAATTTATAAAATGGCCTGATATTGCAAGGTAAATTGTTTTTCACCATCAAATTCTTACAGACTGCTGCAAAGGCTCATCATTTTGTGGCACTGTGAGCAAAGTAACTTGGAACATATATAGACTCTTCAGTTGCAATATTTTAAATCCAGCTTTACCCTGTACTGCTAGAGAATTTCATTTTTGTGGTGCAAACCTCAGTAGTCATGCTATGAAAACTGTCCATCTGTAGCGCTAGTGGCCTATCAAGCCAGTGTGCCTGCTCAATCTAGAGCATACCCCATGCGTCACTCAGGGTGGGTTTTGTAATTAACCACCACTCCAAAAAGCCTCAGAGCTCCCTCTCAGTGATTTCTTCTGCCAGGACAACAAACCATAGGCTATTACGGCAGGACCTGTTATCAAGGTCTTGCCCGTGTACTTAGTCACAGCTGTCTTATGCTCTGCTAGTTCTACTGATGTAGTTTGAAGAGAATCCTCAGAATCACTCATCTGCTTTTTCCAACTCAGACGTCCAGTAGTCAAAATCTGAGATCGCCTCTGGAATTGTGGTAAGCTGTTCTCCAAGTATATCAAAATGGGAAGTCAATGGTAGCATGACCGCTTCTGTAATCTGCTGGATCAACAGAGGACTAGCTACAATTCCTTCTCATCTCCCATTGCCATCTTGGAGTCAGCCAACTTTAGCCTGCCGTTGTCTTTTTTAGTAGTTTTGGCAAACATCTTACCATTTAGTCAGGACATAAATTTGTCCATACACAGTCTGGTGGTTTAGAGATCATGTGGGTGGTTCCAAAGAGCACATGGGGGAGGATGGACAAGCAAGACTAAGAGCAAAGGAAAAGTGCTGCTCCCTTGCTTGCTGCATCATATGACCCTCCCATGTCATTTGAAATGAACGCACACACATCCTTACTTTTTAGATAATGAGTTGTTATTGTGCCGAGTATAATTGAAAATTAAATTGGCATCCTCTCTACAAAAGACAGATAAATTCTTCTTCTAATACCACCTTCATTTTAGACACTTCAACATCTTTAGCTATCAGTAGCAATGCTTCCGCCGCAGCTCTGTACTTCCAGGCTCTACTGCAGGTCCCTGTATCAGATGGATTTTAATAACCTGGTAATTTTCTTTCACTAAAATCACATCAGCATGAGTTATGTCCCTAATAGAACCTCATAATATGCATTTGTTTATTTAATGATGACAGGAGAGAATCTAGTTGGCAGATGACAAAACAGTCTAGCAGCCCCTGAACAATTGAGTTTCTAGGTTTATCTTGATTAATCCTTTCAGTAAAAATACACTACAGCCTATAAGGTAGCTCCGTCATTCTCAGCAATCCATCAAAGTAAGACAACTCAAGTCAGCTCTGCAGCAGGAAAGACTGAATGCAGAAAAGAACAGACTTGGAAGAGGAACATTTTGATTACCGCTGTAAACTGTAATATGTGATTTGTGTATTGCAAGCTGTAAACCATTTACAGCTGTAAGCGCTGCAAAGACAGCTACAAACAGGCCACCTATAGACTTCCTGCAGTTTTCAATCGGCCATGAACACCCCTTGGACACTCATGGATTGCCCCCCACCATCCATAAGCTGCTTTAAATGGCTTCAATAGTCTTTCCTGATTTCCTCCCCAGTGCGGGCAATGGAGGGAAAACCAGAAATAGCTCAATCTAGTAATTCTCTTTGCAGGTTTCCCACAAACTGCCTATATCCATGCATGGATTAACCCTAGGCCTCTGATGCCCCATTTGGAATAACCTTGCTTGATGGAGACCTCGGTCTACCCTATTGCATGAAGGGGCTTCTCTTGTTTTTCTTTGGTAATACATTTGGGAGTTCATAAATACAAATCCCTGTATGCAATTTGGTAAACCCAAGACCGGAACAAATCTGTCAGGTGAATCTGGACCCAGTTGCATTTCTCACTGCCCTCAGTCACCTGAGGTCTACCTACAGATTTTCCACAGATTCCTATAGAAAGCTTTCTGATTCTCACTGAAATCTGTGACTTGTTAGTGCTTTGACTGAACACAAGGACTCTCAGACTCAGAAAATAAAAAAGCAATTTCTACCCTTTCATACTTACTTTGCATCTGATTTAATCCTGGGCCCCTTGTCCATAAATATACCAGCATTTAGCCTGATCTCTCTTAATCCTTCTGCTTTCAGAGTGAGTGGACGCCTCCTTTCTGAGATGAACTTCTGGAGCTTCAGTTCATTCTTTCAAAAGTTTGAGGGCTGTACTAAGTACTATAAGAAGCACTACTGCCCTTGTTTTTGCATCTTTTCGCCACTCTGTGGGGTGAGCTTTCCTTCATTAAATAATTTCTACTTTGATCCATTGTTTAACTGATGATAGTAAATCAGGTAATGACTTGGGCTTGCTTTTGACACAAGATGCACATTTATTGTTCCATACTCTGAGTTCTCAGAGACCTGTTTGAGAATATTCCTATTAGTGCAATTTTGAGACTCCAAGAGCATTATACAGGTTTCATTCCTAAGCTGACATTTTCCACCAAGATGCACTCTTTCCTTGGTTTCTGAATCCAGTCACACCCTACAGTACTCTATTATCACAGCTGTTTAATTATTATCATCTGTCCATTAACATTTATAACTCTGTTAAGGCTTCTAAGTCCAAATGCAGAATATAAATGTGTTTAATTAAAGTGCTGTTTTAGAAAGCTGTGCAATGCTTCAGCACCCAATAACCTAATGCACATGCCAAAACAAAATTTTGCTCCTGATACAGTCAACTAAAAGCTTGCTCAAACTACTGCTGCATTAAAAAGTGTACGCCGTCAGAAAAAAAGCAGTGCATACTGTTGAGGGAGTATGCAGTCATTTCTTGCATTACGAATAAATCTCTCCCTTCTTGTCAGTGCGTGAGCCTGGATTGACTCATACACTGAGAAGAAGAGAGACATTAGAAAAGAAGCGTGCCAGAGTCCCTGATTTCTGTCCCCTCCCCCACCCATGAAAAATTTTCATGGCAGCCCAGTAGGTTCTGGGCTACTAACCCCTCCATCCTACTCCAGAAAAAGTCCTGGTGGGGCTCGTACCATCAATTCCTCTGGCACTCCTGGTCCTCGATAGCTTCCCTGACACTCCTGATTTCACCGCTTAAGTCTCCAATACTTCTCCAATGCTCCTGATCCATACCCCTTGACTCCCTGGACTCCCCTCCCCCTCCCCCCCCCCCCACATGATCTTTAACCCAGACCTAGATTTCTGACACTAGATAGCACATGTCTCTCCAAAATACCTTGGTAGTCCTCTGACTTCGTGATTCCTTTAATACGTTCCAGGCCTCCAGTTCCTGAGGCAGCAAAACAGCCCCACAACATTATGGAACCTCCACCATACTTAACTGTAGGAAGGGTGTTTTTTTTTTTTCTTATAAGCGTCATTTCTTTTTCTGTAAATGTATCGCTGGTCTGCATTGCCGAAGAACTCAAGTTTGATTTCATCTGTCCACAGGACATTTTCCCAGAAGGATTGTGGTTTCTCAAGGTGAGTTTGGGCAAAGATCAGGCATGCCTTTTTATGTCTGTCTCTGAGCAATGGGGGTCTTCCTTTGTGTTCGCCCATGAACTCCTTTGTTTAGTGTGTGGCATATGGTGTGAGTTGAAACCATCACTCCAGATTGCTTCAGGTCAATCTTAAGCTCTTTGGATGTTGTATTGGTGTTTTTCCAACAGTTCACACTAGCCTTCAAAGACTTCTTGGATTAATTTTCATCTTCCCACCTCATCCTGGGAGGTTCTTAACGTTCCATGAACAGAAAACTTCTTAATAGCATTGTGAACTATAGACACAGGAATCTCAAAGTCTTTGGAGATGGCCTTGTACTCTTTTGAAGTTTGATGTTTGGTGATAATGGCTTTTCTGATGGTCTCAGGCAGATCTCTTGTCTTCACCATTGTGAAAATGGAACAGGGACTGAATGTGGTCATTTTAAACATTAGAACCATCATTCATTGGTTGATTCAAGTCATGTGAGTACTGACAATTGATCACAGGTGCTTCAAATTGAACTGCAATGGGAATGTGGTTCTTCTGTTCAAACTGATTTGAATTGTTTATAAGGGTGCCAATAATCATGTCCTAAACAAATGAAAAACTATAGGTCTGAACTACAATAACAATCCAATTATAAGAAGTTTGACTCAAATGTCCCAAATTACAAAATTTTGCCTAAACTAGTGATATTGCTATTTTTAATCTTTTTGTTGGACTGTTTGCAAATATATCGGAGGGAACCTCTTCAAAGTTTTGCTTGAAGCAGAGCTCTCTCGAATTTTAAGAGCTTGAACCACAGACCTGTGTCATATTCCTGGTTATAGTGATTCCTAATACCATTGATGTTGATGTTCATGTTCTCATTGATGGAGTTGATGAAAGAAAGATTTATCCTTCTTGGATTATATGGCAACATTTGCAATAGTGGCAGTGTCACTGGAAGAGATAGGTTTTAACATGACTTTTTCATACACCTTTGGGCATTGATTTGCTTAGTAATTAGAATAAAATGGAAGGTTTGTTACAGAAGAGGTTCATTCCTCTCTTGACAAACAGTCCAACAAAAAGATTAAAAATATCAGTATCACTGGTTTTGGCAAAATTTTGTAATTTGGGACATTTGGGTTGAACTTCTTATAGTTGAATAATCATGTCCTGGCAATGTTCCAGTTTTTAAACTATTTCCTTTTTTTAATTGGTCTTGTTTTATTTGATTCTTTTATGCCCCAAATATGTGTGCATATATAGTCCAAAGTCATTTCACTGGCCACTTCTTTTTAGGAGATAGTGGATATTAAGAGTTTGGACTGCAAGGGTGCCAATAATGTTGACCACAGCTATAACTCTGGACTGGCCATTCCTGTGTTTTGTGGGAGCTCTGAATACTGTATTGGAGCAGCTGATACTTGGTGTTTGACCTCTGCAGGTCTGTTGATAATGATCCTGTCTGCTTGCCTGACTTCTACCTGTTCCTTGACTCTGTCTCTACCTGCTATTCTGGATTTGGTTATATGCTCAATATGTCTGATGTCTGGTGCCCACTCTACTTTTCTTGGAATACCTGTGCTTCAAGTGATAGCAACTTCTGAGTACAAGAGTGTTCCACCTGAAGGGAGCTGTAATAGGTGAAGGAACACTTACCTGGTCCCTGGTGTTCCCCTAAAGTGGACCCAACTGTGACACATGATACACTGATTTTCCCACACCAGTCTTTCCTTCATCAGGAGTAAGATCAACATTTATTTATTTTATTTATTTATTTGTGCGCTTTTCTATACCGCCCCTTCCAGAGATCAGGGGTGGTTTACAGAGAACATGGTAAACATCAATTACATAGAACATTTTTGAGCATTTTTGAGACATGAGGAAAGCAAGAGTAAACCACTACACCAAAGGGTAGCGCCACTTAGTGCATTATCCCCTCAATCTAGAAAGTTTGAACCGAAGAAACTGCTGGACCCTACCCCTTCATCACAGCTCTGGATGGCTTTGTTGGCCCCAATTAAACTCTACTTGTACATTTCCTTCAAACAAAGAATTGAGACCTGCTTCCCACTGCAGCATCTTTTGGTTCAAGTGGCACAACTTTAAAAATGAGTCCAAAAATCTCCTTTGTGCTTATGTTGGTGCAGCCCATTGCTTCCTGTATGGTGAACATTTATTCTGGAGAAGCAAACACTATTACTACCTCCAGTTCCGTAGCCTCTCTCTTTAGGAAAGTAAACTGTCTTCCCTCTTCAATGACCAAACTTGTGCTGTTCTTGATTCTCAGAGGATCCTTCCCTAGAGCTCTATTCTCCCTCCTATGCCCTATGCCCTCTTGTTATTTTCTTCACTTACTGCTTTCCTCGCTCTAGAGACTAATTACTGCATCACTGACTCTCAATGGTAAGTTTGAGTCCATTTTTCCTCTTCTAGCCCTGATGGAGTGAAAGTTCTGTCATACCAGAACTAGTTGGATTGTATAATCTTCTGTACAATGCTGATGGCCAGATATTACAGGTCTGCTTCCTAGAAATTTATTCCAGTGATAAGGAACTAGTTGTTGCTAACCTAGCTTCTGGAATACTTAAATAGAAGGGCCTAGGGAGATCCACCAAGGTGGTGAAAACTAGATTCCCCATTAATGTTTGTAGGGTCCTTCTTTCTGTCATCTTTCATGAAAATATCAGTCCACCACTCCTTTGCGCTTCTTGGACTATAGGGCTGCTAGCAGTTTCATGGGCATAGTTCTTGCCAGACTATTATGGATTTTCTGAGAACTTGCTTGCATCTATCCAAGTAGTGGCAATTGACAAAAAAACCTTGGCTGAAGGCCTAATTACATCATTCATTCCTGAGGCTGATATTACAATAGGCTGACTTCAAAGGAATCCATGGTATTCTATTATTGTCATGCCCTTCTGCTTCTGTCATATTAGAGTTATCTTGGTTATATACTCATAATCCATCTTTTGAATGGAGATCAGGAGATATATTGTAGAATGGAGCCAAGAATGTAAAACCACAGGCATTACATACCCTTCAAGGGTGGCAGATACAATGATTGAGGGCTTGCCATCCACTTATGCAGAATATGTGAATTTATTCAACAAAAAGGAAGTGAAGAAATTACTCCAACCCATAGGCTTATGACGTCTCTTTTGATTTGTCATCTGGCACAATGCCTCCTAAGAAATAAAATCTATGCTCTGTCTTATACTGAGTCAAAGGCCTTGAGAAAATATATCAAAGACAGTCTGAAAAAGGATTCATTAGACTGTCCAGCTGGGGCTGTTTTTTTTGTAGCGATTGTATTGACTTGAAGGGACTAAAGTCACTGTGAAGAATTGTTATCCGCTTTTTTTATATTTGAGTTATTTGATCAAGTTAAGGATGCTTATGTTTACTAAAATGGATCTTAGAGGGGCATACAATATGATCCATATTAGAGAAGGAGAAGAATGGAAGACAGCTTCCAACATTGTGAATTCTTGGTAATGCCCCTTGGACCATGCAATGTTTCCATTGTCTTCCATCAGTTTGTTAATGATGTATTCCAAGATGTGTTGAGTCAATGTGTTGTAATATACCCTGCTGATATCATCATCTATTCACATTCCCTCATCCTTCATAGGCAACATTTTAAAAATGTTCTTCAAAGACTGAGAGACAACTATTTAAATGCCAAGATTGATAAATTTCTAATTGACCTCATCAGAGTACTCTTCTTGGTGCATATCATATATCTTGTCTGAGAATAAAGTATCTGCAATTATAGAATGGCCCGAATCTTAGAGACCAAAGGAAATACAACACTTTCTAGAGTTTGCTAATTTTATAGACAGTTCATTAAGGGATTTTTTACAATGGCTGTATCCATTATGGCCCTCATTAGAAAAGGAGCCAGTCCATGACACTGGTCATCTGATGCAGTTTAGGCATTTCAGGACCTCAACACAATCTTCTCTTTGGCTCTTGTCTTTTGTCATCCTAACCCTTGATTGCCTTTCTGAAATAGGGGCAGGAGCAATTCTATCCCAAAGAGACCAGATTAATGCCAAATTCCACCCTGCATATATTTTCCAGAATATTTTCTCCAGCAAAAATTAATTCTGACATAAGGAACAGCTTGTTATTAAATAGGCATCTGAGGAGTGGAGACCCAACATCCTCTGATGGTATACACCGACCATAAAAATCTAGAATGCATACTATCTGTTAAGAGATTAAGTCCCTGTCAAGCTAAACTGGTTCTGTTCTTCACTAGATTCAACTTGGTTTGCAGTTTGTCGTGCTGTGAGAGCTTGTGTGCATCACTGATGCTGAGAGCTAAGTTATCAGTAGCTTAGCTACAGACAGGGTCTCCCAAGATAGACAGGTCTCAGCTGAGGTGCCAGATTAAGACAAATCACCCATCTGGGCAGCAGCAGAATGGGGCGGTGTTGTAAGTGGAGGATCATATTTCTGTGACAAATGCAACAACACTGCCATTAACTGTGCGAAAGGCTTGGCAAATCTACTTCTGTATCTTGCCATGAAAACCCAATGGATAGTCGCAAAACAAATTCTACTATAGTGCTGGAAGATGAGACCATCAGGTTGGAAGGCACTCAAATGGCTACTGGGGATGAGCTAAAGACGTCTCAGAGTAAAGCCAGCATTTATGATGTGGTTGAATCTGCTGATGTAGCTGTACGTGAAAAGAGTCAGAAGTTGCAAAGATGTCTTACATATCGGGACATGGAACGTATGAAGCATGAACCAAGGGAAGTTGGAGGTAGTCAAGAATGAAATGGAACGTGTACAACTCAGTCTGTTGAGTGCCAGTGAACTGAAATGGACTGGCTTTGGGCACTTTGCATCTGATGATTATATAGTCTACTGTGCTGGAAATGAAAGATAAAAAAGAAATAGTGTTGCATTTATAATTAATAGGAAACTTGCAAGAACTGTAATGAAATACAATGCAGTCAGTGCATTCTTAATTTCTATTTGTCTACGAGGAAAGCACCTCAACACAACTATAATTCAGGTATATGCTCCAACAGCTGCAGAAGAGAATGAAATTGAAGAGTTCTATGAACAAGTACAAGCTGAAATTGACAGAACATGCAAACAGGATATCCTGATAGTCATACGTGACTGAAACATAAAGTTGGCAACAAAGAAGAAGGCAAAGTGGTTGGAAAATATGGACTTGGAAACAGAAATGAAGCTGGATAAAGACTGATAGAATTCTGCAAGACCAATGATCGCGAACACCTTCTTCCAGCAATACAAGCACCGACTATACATTTGGACTTCACCCAATGGATTGTACAGAAATAAAATTGACTACATCTGTGGAAGACAACAATGGAAAAGCTTGATAACATCAACAAAGACAAAACCTGGAGCTGACTGCGGTACAGATCACCAACTACTAGTATGCAAACTCAAGCTAAAGTTGAAAAAGAGCAAACAACTCATGATGTAGCAAAATATGACCTTGAAAGTATGCCACTGGAATTTAAAGATTGCCTGAAAAATCAATTTGCTACTTTAGATACAAATAACAGAGTTCCAGAAGAGTTATGGGATGACATCAAGAACGTTGTGTTGGAAGAAAGCGAGAAGTCTCTAAATAAGGTGAACAAGCAAAAACAGTCAAAATGGATGACTGAAGAAACTAAAAATTGTCCAGAAATGCAGAGCAGCTAAAGTCAGAGGAGAAAGAGAGGCAAAAACAAAACTCAGCAGACATTTCCAACGTGTAGCAAGACAAGACAAGGAGAAGTACTACAATAACACATGCAAGGAAATAGAATCAGAAGCTATTAGAGGAAGAACAAGATTGGCTTTTCTAAAGCAACAAGAGTTAAAGAAAAACTTTCAGCCTCAAATTGGAATACTACAAGATGCTCAAGGATCCATGTTGAATGATGCTGAGAAGATCAAAAAAAGGTAGAAAGAATATACAGAGTGTCACGCCCTCATAGCCCAATCGGTAGGAACCGGTATTGCTGGGCTCCCTGAGGGTGGTAGTTGTGCCTTCCTTCGGACAAATCACAGAACAAGTTTAATTCTACATTTAGGGTTTTATTCCCCGTCCCTTGAGGTTTCTTTTCCTTTTTGGCAACACAAAATAAGAGCCAACTTTGGCATATAACAAAAGACAAATGGTTAACAAAAATAGCTTACTTCAGCTTCAAACATCAAACAAAAGAAATGAATAAACAGCCTTACTATCCTATGTAGGCTTTTCCTTTTGTTTGCAGATAGCACAGTTTACGTCTGCTGTTTGTAAGAGAGTGAGAGAAATTAGCACATAAGTTACAGCACTGGTACTTTGGTTATAATCAAGTAATTTATCTCAGAGAAAACTCCTGGTCACTCACAGTTAAAGAACAATCCATCGGTTCAGGAACCACAGACACCTCGGAACTCTCACATTCCATCAATTCTTGTTCATCTGTATTTATGCTCTTAATATCAGCTGTTGGATAAGGGTACGACTGGCTTGCTTCGTCACACAGGAAGTTTCTTTCTCCCTCTGAGCTAATGCCTCTCTGGGTAAAACCGTATGGCTTTGAGTTGAGCTTGTCAGGGCTCTGCCCCTGCTGGTAACCCAGTAGATAACTCAAATCCTTGTTTGGTTTGTTAGTAGAGTAATTACGGTAGGCTCTGTGCCTGCTCAGGTCTAGCTCAGCTGACCTAGATTGCAAAGCTTTAGACGGAACTTTACTAGAAGCTGGGAGCTCACAATCACTAGGGAAATCTTCAGCTTTTTCTGGTAAGGAAATCTCTCTTCTCCTAGGGTTTCTGTAACCAGGAGAAAAGTTATTCTCAGCCTCTATATAGCTTGTCTTTGTGTGGCTATTTCTATGACTCCAGGGTTTTACCCTCTCAGATAGCAAATAGCCTCTACTTTTATTTCTTGCACTGGTACCTGCTATGGCAGTCTTCCCACGTTTCTCTTGTCTTCCAGGCACATACACGCTATCAGGCTGCTGACTTCCAAGCGTTTCATTCAGGTCTCTGGCTTCCCTCAGACCATTATGCTGGCTCCCTTGTTGCTCCGATAACACATTCTCACTCTCTTTCTCTCTTTCATACCAACTCCATGCTCTCCACGGCTTCAGCTGTGTTCGCCACGGTCTCTCTGGTTGTGACCCTTGTTGCCTCAACTCCTCTCCCCTTCTAACTGTTTGGGAGCATATTTTATCCTCGTGTCTCCTGGCTCCACCTCCACCCAGCTGATCCCTATTAGGCAAAGCAAATTCCCTTTCTTTGCTACCTGGGTGTGTCTTCATTGGCCTTGTGCACGTGTGCCTGGGTTGTCTATAGCAACCTTCTGACATTACTTTGTTTACCCTGTCATTTTCCCTCTGATCATTCGTGCTGATCTCCATTTTCTCGGGCTGCCCTAGGTCTACCTTGTGACAAGAGTCATTATAGCATACAGATCAAGTGGACTAACAGCCATTTCAACCTGTGCCATATGATCAAGAACCATTGGTGATGAAAGAAGAAGCCGAAGCAGCATTGAAAGCCTTATCAAAGAGCAAAGCATCGGGCATTGATGGCATTCCAATTGAAGTATTACAGCAATCAGCTGAAACTGTTACATACTTACAAGGCTCTGCCGGGAAATTTGGAAGACAGCATCATGGCCAACTGACTGGAAAAGATCTGTGTTTATACCAATACTGAAGAAAGGTGACCTGATTGACTATGGAAATTGTCGCACAATCGCTCTGATCCCACAAGATTCTACTCAAAGTCATTCAGCAGAGACTACAATCAAACCTGGAACGAGAACTGCCTGAAGTGTAAGCAGGGTTCAGGAAAGGGCAAGGAACAAGAGACATTATCATGGATGTGAGATGGATCCTTGAAAAGACAAAAGAATACTAAAAGGATATCCATATATGTTTTATTGACTACAGCAAGGCTTTTGTCTGTGTAAACTATGAGAAACTCTGGGTATACCAGAACACCTGATCATTCTCTTGCATAACCTGTACATTTATCAAGAAGCAACAGTTTGGATGGAACTAGGAGAAACAGCAAAGGTGTATGACAAGGCTGCATATTTTCCCCCTACTTGTTTAATTTATATGCAGAGCAAATCATCAGAGAGGCAGGGGGACTGTATGAAGACAGCTGAGATGTGAAGATTGGAGGAAGACTCATCAACAACCTTTACTATGCTGATGACAGCACATTACTGGCTGAAAATGAAGATGATTTGAAACATTTGCTTCTCAAGATCAAGGAATATAGTCTTAAACTGGATCTGCACCTTAACGTTAAGAAGACAAAGATCCTGATAACTGGCAAAATCAATAAGTTCATCATTGATAGAGTAAAAATAGTTCACAGTTTTAACTTACTTGGATCAACAATCACTAAAGAAAGGACTTGCAATCAAGAAATCCGATGATGTATTGCTCTTGGTAGCATGGCTATGAAGGATCTAGAGAAGATCCTCAAGAGCAGAGATGTCTCTCTCCATACAAAGATTTGACTTGTCCAGGCCTTGGTATTTTCAATAAAGTCATATGCATGCAAATGTTGGACAGTGGGAAAGATAGACAGGAAGAAAATTGATGCCTTTGAATTATGGTGCTGGCGACCTATACTGTGTATGCCATGGACTGCCCAAAGAACAAACCAGTCAGTACTAGGGGAAATCAAATCTAAGCTTTCCTTAGGATACCACTCTATCAACTATGAGCCGCATGGCTGAAGACCGAACAAAGTTTAGGTCAACTATCCAGAGGGTTGTCAGGAGTCAACACCGACTCGACGGCACTTAACAACAGATTCAACTTTTGGTAACATACTAGATTCAACTTTGTGGTAACATACATCGAAACATGATAGCAGAAAAAGACCACATGGCCTATGTAGTCTGCCCTTTCATATTAATCACTACTTTCACCCTCATCCTATGTCCCCTCATAGCAGAGCTTGCTTTCAATTGAAAGAGGCTCTCCTTCTGTGCATTTATATCATGGAGGTATTTAAATGCAAATGCAATGTGTGCCTTTGAGTCAGTCCTGACTCCTGGCGACCCAGAAGCTCCTGGGTTTTCTTGGCAGTGTCACCAGAAGTAGATTGCCAGGCCTTTCTTCCGAGGCAATGGAGGGTTAAGTGACTTGCCCAAGGCCACAAGAAGTGCTAGTGGGAATCGAACCCTGGTTGCTAAGTCAGTGCTCTAACCACTAGGCTACTCCTCCACTCATCTCAATCATATCACCTCTGTCCCATCTTTCCTCTAAAGTATACATATTAAGGTCCTTAAGTCTGTCCTCATATGCTTTAAAATAAAGACCACTAACCATTTTAGTAGCCACCCTCTGCAAAGACTCCAACCTGTTTAGATCTTTTTGAATGTGTGGTCTCCAGAATGGCACACAATACTCCAAATGAAGTTCCACCAAAAACTTATACAGAGGCACTATCACCTCCGTTCTTCTGTTGGTCATTCTTCTCCCTATGCTCCAAGCATCTTTCTAGCTTTCATCATACTAGCTGGGATGAAAAAATGGCAAAGCTGGTGCCAGGGGCAGTTCAAGGCAATCTGCTGCCTGAGGTGAAGGATGAGATGGCACCTCCCCCCCCCCCTAGAGGGGGCAGTGCTTTTTCAAAACTCCAATCAGGGACTGAACCAAACCAAAAAGCTGATTATATTATGTAAGGACTAACATATTATATGGAAGAAATGCAAGATGTTTGCACATCAAGGAACTAAAAGAGAGTGAGAACCACAGCACAGTTTATAAAACTAAATTATAACTCATTTTTATTTTATTGTTATAAACGGCATTATGGTTATTGCTTTTCTTTTTCAACATATATTTTGCATCCACAGAACCCCCTTCAACAGTGGTTGCAGAGCAGAACCAGGACATTCACCCATAGAACTCAATATCTTAAAAAATAAATCTGATTTTGATCATCTCACTAACAACAACAACAAACATTCTCCAGTACCAGGCATATTATGAACTAATACAAAACCCTACAACAAAGTCACTGAGTATTTATAGAGCAAATCTACCATACCATACCAAATCAGCACCAACTTCCAAAACTCACATTAGGAGCCCACAAAAAAAAGCATCACTGTAAATTCTACAGTGGGCCCTGGAACATCCATACACCTATTTGAAAAGCTGAACATGTCAAATTACTACAGTACAGTATAGAACTTTATGTTCAAACTCTATGTTAACAGAACACCTGGGCTCAGTCACACACTCAGAACACAGACCCTTACCAAGTACAGAATAAGTGACTTACAATCTAAAGTAAAAAATAAAAATATATAGACAAAATGTAAACTGAAACCCCAAGAAGCCAGACTCCACATGCAGTGCAATATCAGATAAATAAAATATGCAGTTTCCCCATACTGTATAAAATATAAAGATAGCACAAAGTCCACTTACTAAAGTGAAATAAAATTATTTTTTCTACCTTTGTTGTCTGACCATTTTATTCTCTGATCATGCTGGTCCCGATCTGAGGCTTCTGCTTTCCTGTCTTCTCTTAGCTCTCTTTCTGTGGTCTATGGTCCATCTGCCATTTCTTATCTCTTCTTTGTTTTCTTCACTTCTTTCCATCAGCCTATTTATTTATTTATTTATTTTATTTATTTATCTAATTCTTCTATACCGCCCCTTCCAGAGATCAGGGGCGGTTTACATGGAACAAAGTAAACAAATTTGTACACTAATGTATACAAATGTATACATTATGTATACAAAATGTATACATAATGTATACATAATGTATACATGTATACAAAATGTATACATAATGTATACATTATGTATACAAAATGTATACATAATGTATACTATTTCAAGTCCCTGTAACCCTTTCCAGTATCAGCCCTTTTCCAGTCCTCCCTCCATGTACCCTCCAATGTCAACTTGCATTCCCATGACTGCCACTGGTGTCCATTCCTTTCCAGTCCCCCTCTTTCCCCACTGTCCAGTCCCTTCTAGTCCAAATACCATGGCAGTCCCTCTCAGCATCCACTCCCTTCCAGTTGTATTTTCCCATCCCCTTGCATCAGCCGATTTGTAGCCCTAGGCCCCAGTTTTCTTCCAGGGCCAGCAACTCTATCCTCTCCTCCCCACCATCAACCCATTCCCAGTCGAAGCCCCCCAATCAGCTCACTTCCAGTGCTAGTCCCCCCTCAACCACATTACCAGTACTAGCCTCCCCTAATCAGCCCATTACCAGTCCTAGCCCCCCCCCCACGATCAGCTCATTTCCAATGCTAGCCCCCCATCAGTCCATTACCAGTCCTAGCCCAACCCATCATCTCGTTACCAGTCCTAGACTCCCCTAATCAGCTCAGTTCCAGTGCTAGTCCCCCTCAGCCCATTACCAGTGCTGGCCCCCCTAATCAGCTCATTACCAGTCCCAGCCCCCCTCGATCAGTCCATTCCCAGTCCTAGACTTCCCTAATCAACCCATTACCAGTCCTAGCCCCCTGATCTGCCCATTACCAGTGCTAGCCCCCCCGTCAGCTCATTATAATCCTAATCCACACTGTCTCTCCCCTTTGTCCAGCAATTCTCCCCTGTCTGTCCAGTATGTCCCCCTGTCTCTCCCCTGTGTCCAGCATTTGTCCCCTGTCTCTCCCCTTTATCTACTACTTAGCCCCCGTGTCCCCCTTTGTGCACCATGTCTCCTGTCTCCCCCTTTGTCCAGCATGTCCCCATCTCCCCCTTTGTCCAGCACTTGTCCCTCTGTCTCCCCCTTTGTCCAGCATGTCCCTTATCTCCCCCTTTGTCCAGCATGTCCCCTGTCTCCGCCTTTGTCCAGCACTTGTCCCCCTGTCTCCCCCTTTGCCCAGCATGTCCCCTGTCTCCTCCTTTGTCCAGCACTTGTCCCCTGTCTCCCCCTTTGCCCAGCATAGGGAGGAGTGGTCTAGTGGTTAGGACAAGGTACTTCATGCCGGAGGGCCGGGAGTTCAAGTCCCACCTGGGGACAGCAATCTCAGGCCGGAGGGACTGGGATTTCTAGTCATATAGGCACTCCTTGTGGTCTTGGGCAAGCCACTTAACCCTCCATTGCCCATGTTCCCTGTAAGTATTAGCATATGTGTCTCATATCCCCTTGTGTTAAATGTATCCCCCAATTGACCGCTTTGACCCGGTGAAAAGCGGGATATAAATACAGCTAAATAAAAAAATAAATACATATCCGCTGTCTCCTCCTTTGTCCAGCATGTCCCCCATCGCCCCCTTTTTCCAGCATGCCCCCTGTCTCCCCCTTTGTCCAGCATGTCCCCTGTCTCCTCCTTTGTCCAGCACTTGTCCCCCTGTCTCCCCCTTTGTCCAGCATGTCCCCTGTCTCCTCCTTTGTCCAGCACTTGTCCCCCTGTCTCCTCCTTTGTCCAGCATGTCCCCTGTCTCCCCCTTTGTCCAGCATGTCCCCTGTCTCTTCCGTTGTCCAGCACTTGTCCCCCTGTCTCCCCCTTTGTCCAGCATGTCCCCTGTCTCCTCCTTTGTCCAGCACTTGTCTCCCTGCCTCCCCCTTTGTCCAGCATATGCCCTGTCTCCTCCTTTGTCCAGCATCATGTCCCCATCTCCCCCTTTGTCCAGCATGTCCCCATCTCCCCCTTTGTCCAGCATGTCCCCTGTCTCCTCCGTTGTCCAGCAGTTGACCCCCTGTCTTTCCCTTTGTCCAGCATATTCCTTGTCTCCTCCTTTGTCCAGCATCATGTCCACTGTCGCCTCCTTTGTCCAGCATGTCCCCATCTCCCCCCTTTGTCCAGCATGTCCCGTCTCCCCCTTTGTCCAACATGTACCCTGTCTCCTCCTTTGTCCAGCACTTGTCTCCCTCTCTTCCTTTGTCCAGCATGCCCCCTGTCTCCTCCTTTCTCCAGCACTTGTCCTCCTGTCTCCCCTTGTCCAGCATGCCCCCATCTCCCCCTTTGTCCAGCACCTGTCCCTCTGTCTCCCCCTTTGTCCAGCATATCCCATGTCTCCCCCTTTGTCCAGCATGTCCCCTGTCTCCCCCTTTATCCAGCATGTCCCCTGTCTCCTCCTTTGTCCAGCACTTGTCCCTCTGTCTCCTCCTTTGTCCAGCATGTCCCCTGTCTCCCCCTTTGTCCAGCATGTCCCCTGTCTCCTCCTTTGTCCAGCACTTGTCCCCCTGTCTCCCCCTTTCTCCAGCATATCCCCTGTCTCCTCCTTTGTCCAGCATCATGTCCCCATCTCCCCCTTTGTCCAGCATGTCCCCTGTCTCTTCCGTTGTCCAGCACTTGTCCCACTGTCTTCCCCTTTGTCCAGCATATTCCTTGTCTCCTCCTTTGTCCAGCATCATGTCCACTGTCTCCCCCTTTGTCCAGCATGTCCCCATCTCCCCCCTTTGTCCAGCACGTCTCCCTCTCTTCCTTTGTCCAGCATGCCCCCTGTCTCCTCCTTTGTCCAGCACTTGTCCTCCTGTCTCCCCCTTTGTCCAGCATATCCCCGTCTCCTCCTTTGTCCAGCACTTGTCCTCATATCTCCCCTTGTCCAGCATGCCCCCATCTCCCCCTTTGTCCAGCACCTGTCCCCCTGTCTCCTCTTTGTCCAGCATGTCCCCTGTCTCCTCCTTTGTCCAGCACTTGTCCCCCTGCCTCCCCCTTTGTCCAGCATATCCCCTGTCTCCTCCTTTGTCCAGCATCATGTCCCCATCTCCCCCTTTGTCCAGCATGTCCCCATCTCCCCCCTTTGTCCAGCATGTCCCCTGTCTCCCCTTTGTCCAACATGTACCCTGTCTCCTCCTTTGTCCAGCACTTGTCTCCCTCTCTTCCTTTGTCCAGCATGCCCCCTGTCTCCTCCTTTCTCCAACACTTGTCCTCCTGTCTCCCACTTTGTCCAGCATATCCCCATCTCCCCCTTTGTCCAGCACCTGTCCCTCTGTCTCCCCCTTTGTCCAGCATATCCCATGTCTCCTCCTTTGTCCAGCATGTCCCCTGTCACCTCCTTTGTCCAGCACTTGTCTCCCTGTCTCCCCCTTTGTCCAGCATGTCCCTTATCTCCCCCTTTGTCCAGCATGTCCCCTGTCTCCTCCTTTCTCCAGCACTTGTCCCTCTGTCTCCCCCTTTGTCCAGCATGTCCCCTATCTCCCCCTTTGTCCAGCATGTCCCCTGTCTCCTCCTTTGTCCAGCACTTGTCCCTCTGTCTCCCCCTTTGTCCAGCATGTCCCCTGTCTCCTCCTTTGTCCATCACTTTTCCCCCTGTCTCCCCCTTTGTCCAGCATATCCCCTGTCTCCTCCTTTGTCCAGCATCATGTTCCCATCTCCCCCTTTGTCCAGCATGTCCCCTGTCTCTTCCGTTGTGCAGCACTTGTCCCACTGTCTTCCCCTTTGTCCAGCATATTCCTTGTCTCCTCCTTTGTCCAGCATCATGTCCCCATCTCCCCCCTTTGTCCAGCAAGTCTCACTCTCTTCCTTTGTCCAGCATGCCCCCTGTCTCCTCCTTTGTCCAGCACTTGTCCTCCTGTCTCCCCCTTTGTCCAGCATATCCCTGTCTCCTCCTTTGTCCAGCACTTGTCCTCCTATCTCCCCTTGTCCAGCATGCCCCCATCTCCCTCTTTGTCCAGCATGTCCCCTGTCTCCCTCTTGTCCAGCATGTCCCCTGTCTCCTCCTTTGTCCAGCACTTGTCCCCCTGTCTCCCCCTTTGTCCAGCATGTCCCCTGTCTCCTCCTTTGTCCAGCACTTGTCCCTCTGTCTCCTCCTTTGTCCAGCATGCCCCCTGTCTCCTCCTTTGTCCAGCACTTGTCCCCCTGTCTCCCCCTTTGTCCAGCATATCCCCTGTCTCCTCCTTTGTCCAGCACTTGTCCCTCTATCTCCCCCTTTTTCCAGCATGTCCCCATCTCCCCCTTTGTCCAGCACCTGTCCCTCTGTCTCCCCCTTTGTCCAGCATCCCCATCTCCCCCTTTGTTCAGCATGTCCCCTGTCTCCTCCTTTGTCCAGCACTTGTCCTCCTGTCTCCCCCTTTGTCCAGCATATCCCCGTCTCCTCCTTTGTCCAGCACTTGTCCTCCTGTCTCCCCTTTTCCAGCATGTCCCCAACTCCCCCTTTGTCCAGCACTTGTCCCTCTGTCTCCCCCTTTATCCAGCATGTCCCCATCTCCCCCTTTGTCCAGCACCTGTCCCTCTGTCTCCCCCTTTGTCCAGCATGTCCCCTGTCTCCTCCTTTGTCCAGCACTTGTCCCCTTGTCTCCCCCTTTATCCAGCATATCCCCTGTCTTCTCCTTTGTCCAGCATCATGTCCACTGTCTCCCCCTTTGTCCAGCATGTCCCATCTCCCCCTTTGTACAGCACTTGTCCCCCTGTCTCCCCCTTTGTACAGCATCATGTCCCCTGTCTCACCCTTTGTCCAGCATGTCCCCCTGTCTCCGCCTTTGTTCCCCCTCTGTCACTCACCGTTGTCTCTCCTTGTTGTCCTTCTCATGTCCCCATTCTCTCCACCTGCACCTCTCTTCCGGCGGCCTTTATCACATGTTGTGTTCCCGGCTGTTTATGTGTATATATATATACATATATATATATACATATATATATATATATATATATATATATATATATATATATATATATATATATGTTCTCTGTGAATACATAGCTCTATTTGCTTTATTTTAATTGGAGTTCTTTCCATTCTTTTTGATTGGTTTTATTTGTAAACGTCTCTGATGTTTGAAGGTGGTATAGAAATCCCTAATAAACCATAAACCATCTTCTCTATCAATTTCATGCCCGGTATCCTTCCAGAAGTGATCCAAGGATTCCTAGGGCCCACTGTAGTGGGATATTGCTACATACTTGCCTCCCAAAATGCACATCTCATGTGAGAAGTAGGCCATAGCTTCCCCCTACCTTTTTAATCCTTTGCAAGTTGAACTCTTATGATGCAACTTGCTCTGATCAGTTCCCTGAAACTATTTAATCCCAAAAATTTCCATCTGCCTTTTCCTTTGATAGGTCTCTCAGATTTCCAGGTTGTGCTATTACTTCTGTTTTCCTCCTCTTACTAATTTTTGTTTAGTGTACCATCACACAACTCTGAATCTGCCTAATATCATCTGATCTTGGAATATAAATAGGCTTGGGCCTGGTTGACGGAAGACCGCCTAGTTATTTCAGGTACTGTAGACTTTGTAAACCATTTCTCTGTTTTAACCAGTATCTGAATCTAGAATGATTTGCTATGTTCCTGTACTTCTGAAGCCTCCTACTATATTTGGTGACTGACAACTAATTCTAAACTTTGTGCGAACATCTTGAGGTTTATGCTTTAGGTCCTGGCAATTTCTTAGTACTGGAAGGCCCAATCTGAAGGGAAAGGAGATTTATAGGTGAATCTACACAAGCTAGGCTAAGGATTCCTAGGTGTTCCCTGCTGAGTCGCTGTACAGTTGTGACATTCAGTTTAATCCCAGCACCACATAAATACTGATGCACAAATGAACACTTCTGAAGAAGACATGTACTCTGCACCTTTGCTCGCCCCAAATTACCTCCCACAGGAACAACTATGCTCAGATTGTATACAAGTAGACACAATATTTTGGTGAGTCTATTTTTATGTGGCTATGTAGTCATATAGTTTTATAAAAGCCCTTTCCTGTATGTAGAAGAGGTTTTAAAGCTTTATAAAACTACCCCCTTGATGAATATAACTCTGCATAACAGATGTGAACTCTCCGTGGTGCTGAACCTCCTGCCTTTCACATTTTGCAATCATATTGTACTGCATTTCTCTGCAGCCTTCATTAAGCAGACAGCGGTAGAGCACAGGGCAGGATAACTGCCAATTAACTTCTCTGCAGTAAAGATATTGATGAGTGCTGCAACTGTGATTTTTGAAATATATATTTATTTCACTTTTTGCTTTCAAAACTCCCACAGCTTGTTCACGAGCTAGACAAAGTATTACTTATCAAAGAAAGCAGCATTCCTAGACAAGATTTGACTTTTTTGTCATCTTGAAAACTATACGCCTCCTTATTCTTTTGTTTGTCTTATGTACTGCAGAGCACTGAAACCATTATGCTCTTTTTCTTTAACAATAATGCTCCACTGCTCCATACAAACTAATTCAGGAAATTAAAGCATAACGTGAAAGACAGAAATAGAGACTATGACGACAGATAAGGAATGTAAGACCTATATAACATGCTCCATTTCCAAGTTAGTCTCTGGATTTCCCATCATTTCTCGGGACATGCATCAGTAAGCACATGTTTGATTTGTTGTTGTTGTTAAGTGCTGTCGCGTTGGTGTTGACTCGGGGCGACTCTCTGGATAGCTGTCCTAACTTGTATTCGGTCTTCAGTCAGGTGGCTCATTGTCGATAGAGTGGTATTCATAGCTGCTGCTGTTGTATCAATTCATTGATTTAACACGTTAATCTATGAATTAACAGTGTTAAGTGGGGGTGTGCAAATTAAAAAGTCCTCACATACATTAAAATGTTTAGATAAATGAATGTGCGAAACAAACTGAAATTTCAAAAATTGGTAGAAAGTCCAAATGTACTGAAAATGAACCAACAATGTTTGTCCCATGCACATCTCTAATCATTTCTTCACAACATCTGATGTGCTCTCCAGGTTTTCTTGATTTCTATTACTAGTTTTGACCCCACCATTTTCACTAGGAGAATACTACACGTAGCCACCACCATTTCTGAGCAGAAATATTTTGATATACACCATTTTGACTGTCCTTCTCTATATTGCCTCTATGCTGTCTATTCCCTTTTGGAGGTTCAGACTCCAGACTGAAGATGAGGTTTCACCAGTCACTTTCTAGAGGCATGATCACCTTCTCATTCTACTAGCAAATCTCGGCCTATACAGCCCTGCATTCCTTCAGCTTTGGCTGCTCATTTGTTGGACTGTTTTACAGTCTTGAGATTAGATACAGATTACCAAAAAGAACCTGAGGGAAAAAGTACATCTTCTTACTTCATTTTTGGCATTGGATCATCTGGAAGACCAGAAGAGAGGAAATCATCTGCAACAAACAGCCCAACAGAAGAGCAGAGAATGACCACAGCCACACCACTACATTCTTCACCAACACAATTTTATTGAAAGAACCCAATTTGGCCACATTTCAGCATCAAAATCTGCATCAGGGGTCAGTCAAACTGTGAGTAAATTCCAACTTGATCATAATGGTAAGGCATACAATGACCAGAAACAAAGGCTGGTCACACAAATGTGATGTTTTGATCTTAGGCAAAGAGCCAAGTACTTGATCTTTCCTTGTGCTTTCTTAGATTCCCCCTTATTTTGAGACCAATGTATTAAAATGCATGTACAGTAGTCAGTAACAATTAATTAGCTCATGCTAATTGTCCATGTTAATGACATGCAAATGAGTGTTGCTTTAATTTACTAGTGTAAAAGTTAGCATATTAATATGGACGCTACTGTAAAAACTTTACACCTCACTGAGATATAGTTAAGAATTTTGCATTAACAGATCTGGGCGCCCTTCTGCACATTTTAGTCTATTCGTTTTCTATGGACTATTAGATAATGAGCTGCTTTGCTTCTCAGTACCTCAGTATAGGTTTTTGTGTTAAAACTTTCACAAGCTAATTATCATGCATTACATACAATATTAACATGCATAAACTAGATTGTTTGTAGTGTATTACACTTTAGAACACTGATTCTCAAATCTGGCCTGGGGTCCACCAGACCGTTGGATTTTCAGAATATCCACAATGAATATGCATGAGATTGGCATATGATAGAGATAGTAGGGATGCAAATATCTCTCATGCATTTTCACTGTAGAGATCCTGAAAATCTGACTGGCTGGTGGTCCCCCAGGACAGGTTTTAGAACCACTACTTTATAACATCAGCCTCCTTGTCTTTTACCTCAAAGTCCACTTTGTTGCAAGTTTTACTGTCATTTTCAAACAGATAAACCTTTTCTACTAACTCCTTTGCAATGTCACTATTGAAAATATTGAAGAGGACCTGGTACAGAATATTTTTTATTTATTTACTAGTATCTAGCTCATGCCTTTCTGGTAGGTGTCTAAGGCCAGTTACATTCAGGTAGGCTTTCCCTTTCCTGAGTGCTTACAATCTAAGTTTGTACCTGAGGCAGTGGAAGGTTAGGTGACTTGTCCAAGGCCACAAGGAGTACCAGTGGGATTTGAACCGTGGTCTTTCTGATACCAGACTGATGCCCTAACCAGTAGGTTACGCTTCCACTCCAGAGAGGTAGCAGAGGCCACCACTGTAATGGAATTTAAACTTTCTTGGTAACAGAGGCAGTGGTAGGAACAAGTCTGAGAAATGGATCCAGATGTACACCTTTGATAATCCCTCTTTCCTTGGCTTGAGCTCCATTTACTAATCCTCTTTGTCATATACCACTCAGCCAGTTTCTAACTCAGTTAACCATGTTAGGACACCCTTAGGCTGCTCAGTTTATTTATGAGCCTCAGCCTCCTATGAGGGACACTATCAAAAGCTTTACACCAGGAGTCTTCAACTCCAGTCCTGGAGGACCGCAAACCAGTCATGTTTTCAGGATGTCTCTAATGAATATGCATTCTCATGCACTATCCCCATTGTATTCAAATTTATCTCATGCACATTCATTGGGGATATCCTGAAACTCTGACTGGTTTGCGGCCCTTCAGAACTGGAGTCAGAGATCCCTGCTTTACAACATATCAACTTGATCTAATTCTATGGTTATCCAGTCAAATAAAATGATTTGATGTGTTTGACATGAATTCTCTTTGGTAAAACCATGATATCTTGGAGTTAAAATACTTAAAATTTCCTTTTCTTTAATAGTAACTTCATTAGTTTACAAATACTGTGATTATCCCTCAAAAAAGCTTGATGTTGTCAACATAACAACATATTGATAATGTCAACAGAGCTTTAACAATACAGGATATGATCCCAGTGTAACATAGTAACTTAATGGAGGATGGCCAATAAGGACCAAGGAATCTGTGCATTCCTACCACTGCTTCTGTGTTACCAAGAATGTTTAAATTCCATTACAGTGGTGGCCTCCACTTGCCCCATTGTAAGCTGTTTCAGGTCTTGCTGCCTTTCTGTTTGATTCTTACAAATTCCATATGTAGTTCTATGCTCAGGGCCCCTCCTATTTTTTATCACAACCCCCACTTATTACAACAGATATTTCAAGATTCTATGCCAATTACGTGACATTTTTGCATAACTTAGAATGCATCAGCATATTAAATAATGTGAAATATATTTTATCTTTTTAAAATATATTTGTCTGACTTTTTTATGTGTTTGGTTAATATTCTGGTTCTTTTGGAGGGAAAGGATCTTAGTGATCAATGCTGGGAAGAGGAGAGACAAGAGAATAGAGGAGGAGATAAAGAGGATTTCAGAGGGAAATAAAGGATATCTGGGAGGAAGGATGGGCTTCAAAGCACAGAGGGAGGGAAACATGGCGGTTACACATCCATCCTGATGATTCCCAGCTGCTTCCATTAATAAGGCTCTTTGGCTTCTCGTGTGGAAATGTCTTCGCTATTTATGTGTAGCCAGTTTCTGTACTGGTTGTTGCTTCAATCTTTTTGCTCCTTGTCCTACTCATGATCTTGAAAGGTAGGCTTCTTTCTGGCTCCAGCCTTGCTCTTGTGTATCTTATTCTTGATCCTGAATCCTGCCCTAGTTCCAGGCTCTTGGCCCTGTGTATCCTGAATCCTGCCTTAGTTCCAGGCTCGTGTCCTTGTATATCCTGAATCCTGCCCTAGTTCCAGGCTCTTGTCCCTGTATATCCTGAATCCTAGTTTTGCCACAGGCTCCTGGTCTTGTTCCTGATAACAAGCTGTAGATCACCAAAGTCTTGGCAACTGTCTTATCCTAAGGGCTCAACCTGTGAGGGATGATGGCTGTTAAAGACAAAAGAATCCTATCCATATGCTTTCTGTATTATTGTATGCTCTTGTAAAGAGGGTCCCACATAAGCCACTAGTAAGTTATTACAGAAATATCATAAGGATAGGGATGGGGAATGAGAACCAGAGAAGATAACTGGTCTTAACCCTTATTCCCTTTATACTCGTGCTGTTTTTAATCATTTCCCATAAATAATGAAACTCCCTGTTCTCTTTATTTGTCCTGGGTTTCTTCTTGTCTCTCCCATCACACTTTTAGTATATAGTCTGGTGGTTCCTCTTGTACCACCATCCCACTTTCAGTTTGTGAACCTCAGGGCTGTCTTGAGACCTCTCCTTTTCTCTCTCTACATTCAGTCCCTTGGTGCACTTATTTCATCCCATAGTTTTCAGTACCATCTTTATGCTGATGACTCTCAGACCTTCCTTTCTGTGCCTGAAATCTCTCCTGGAATCCAGGCCCAGATCTCTGCCTGCTGATCCGACATTGCTGCCTGGATGTCTCACTGCCATCTGAAATTGAACATTGCCAAAACTGAGCTACTTATCTTTCTCTTTCTCAGCATCCATCTAACCTAAAACCTGTCGCTTCTTTCTCTATAACATTGACAAAATTTGGCTCTTCCTTTCTACACACACTACTAAGACACTTATCCACTCTTTAGTCACCTCCCATCTAGACTATGGCAACCTCCTCCTTGCTGATCTCCATCTGAAACATCTCTCTCTCTCTCTTACAATCTGTTCAAACTCGGCTGCATGGCTAGTCTTCCACCGGCCTCCATAGGCTCATATAGCCCCTCTTCTCAAGTCACTTCATTAGCTCCCTTCTACAGACTTTACAATCTGTTAAGACAGATAAAAAGTACAAACAGAGGACTAGGAAATTCTTAATAGAAAATATTAAAACACACATGGATATAGACAGGAGAATAAGGGGCTCAGGATCCAAAAGCAGCCTCAGAGATGAGTTTTTAGCCTGGATTTGAATAGAATGGAGCCTGACATAGCAGTTCAGGTAATCTATTCCATGCATAGAAGGTCTGGAATTGGCAGTAAAAAAGAAGGGTATAGATACAGTAAAAGTGATTTGCTCAATGAGTAGAGTTGTCAAGGAGGGGTGTGGGGAGTGATAACAGAAAAGTAGTGAGGAGCTGCAGAATGAATGCATTTGTAGGTCAATTGGAGAAGTTTGAACTATATGTGGAAACAGATAGACAATGAAGTGATTTAAGAAGATGGGTTACAAGAGCACAGTGACACTGGCAGAAAATTAGCCTGCAGCTGAGTTTTGAAGAGCTTGCAGGGGAGCTAGATGATTCAGTGGGAGATCAGTGAAGAGCAAGTTGCATAGTCTAGATGAGAAGTAATGAGAGAGTGGATATTTGTCTTGACAGTGCCTTCTGAGAGGAAGCGTTTTAGCTATCTGTTGGATATGTGCAGAGAAAGTGAGAGAAAAATGAAAAATGACCCCAGGTTGCCAATCAAAGAGTCAGAGAGGATGACAGTGTTATCCACAGAAATAGAGAAGGGAGAAAGTGGGATGGGAATTTAGGGGGAAGATAAGAAGTTCTGTCTTGGCCATATTCAGTTTCAGATGGCAGTGGGACATCCAGGCAGAAACATCAGACAAGCAAGCTATAGAGATTGCTGGGGTAAAGAGGTCAATCTTAAGAATCATTGTGTAAAGATGGCACTAAAAATCATGGGAAGAGATCAGGGCACCAAGGGAATGAGTGTAGAGAGAGAAGAGAAGAGGTTCCAAGTTACAGCCCTGAAGTACACCAACTGAGAGTAGGATAGCAGTGAAGGAGGATCCACCAGAGCATACACTGAAGGAGATAAGAAAACCAAGCCAGAACAGAGTTCCAGAGTCCAAGCGAAAACAGGGTATAGAGAAGAAGGTGGTGATAAACATTGTCAAAAAATCAGCAGATAGATCAAGAAGGATGAGAACTGGCCCAGGTCTTGCTATTTTTAAAGAACTCTTAAGCAGAGTACTTGTAGTAAAAGCCTCAGAATTATCTTGCTTGAAATGAAGTTCCTCTCGAAGAATAATCTCTCAGAAGTATATATATATCACTCCTTGGTTGGCTCCGTGATATGAACAGTTGTAGTTTTGCTTGTTTCATTGATTTCCCTTAGAACAGCTGATTTCAAACCTGTCCTGTGGGATGCCAGCCAGTCAGATTTTCAGAATATCCACAGTAGATATGCATGAAACAGATTTGCATGCAATAGATGCTGCGCCTGCAAATCTATCTCAGACATATTCATTGTGGGTATCTTGAAAACCAGACTAGCTAGAGAGTAAACCAGGACCAGCCTGAGATGTAGTCAGATCTTCATTTGCATGCAGTGCAGCAAGCCCGCTCAGCCTATTTTGTGAGGTGAGTAGTCTTGTGGGTGGTAGATTTAAGTGCAACCCTGCGTGAGAAGCAGAATATCTTAAATCAGTCATTCTCAGACCTTTCCTGTTGAACCCAGTCTGTCCTTTTTTCCAGGATATCAGCAGTGAAAAGGAATAAGATAGATGTGCGTACCTTGGAGACTTTTATAAGGAGCCGCGTAATTTTATAAGGAGCCACGTAAAGGTATGCAACGTCAATGCACAGAAATCACATCTTTTCACTGACTTACATGCACTTTAGCTGGTCACGACTCTATGAGCAGATCATAGGCAGAGTGAAAATTTACACATGTAACTTATAAATAATTTGCATGCATTCTTGAGAAATTTAGGTATGGGCATTTGCACCGACCATAAAGTTAATGTTAATGCACTCGCTTATATTTAACATGAATTTCCAGTCACTTGCACCCCTATTTTACAAAGTAAAGCATGCATGTACTTGACTGTATAAAATAGGCACAATGGATGTACATGAAAATACATATTAACCTAGGCGTGCTTTCTAAAATTATCCTCACTATGTGCAAATGTATGTCATGCATATTCATTGTGGGGCTATAGTGTTACTAGAAAGTTTTTGGAAATTGTTCAGTTAACACAGAGGTGCATAATTCATGTCTGATTTTACAGGTTTGCAGGTTATGCAAATTCATCTAGTTCTCAAGTCATTGCAAATATGACTAATGATTCTTTATTTTCGGTAGTCTGAAAACCAGGTGTGTTTGTAATTCTTGAGGGCAAGGGTTATACCACAGATCTACTTCTCATAAGGGAAAGGTTGGTCCTGGTTTCACTCCATTGCTTTTATGAGTTTGCAGTTCTGTTGTGTCTAAAAATAGCACAGCAGTCCATGCGTGCATCACTGGCATCATCCTGTCCCTTATAACAAGGGGCTAGCTGGTCACCTTAGAATAACTATATATTATGTGTAAAAAAATGCACTGGAGGCTTCAGCCTCAGAGTGTGAGGAAGGGGGTGAGGAAGAGAATGACATCAGCCAACAGAAGGATCTCGGTTTTCCAAGTGCAACAGAAGAATCGACAACCATTTAAACTCTGTGCCCTAACATAAAAAAGAATTCACAAAATAAACCTTTCTGCCTCTGATTTAATGGACGATTAAAAGTGAAATTAGCAGTGAGGCAATGATGACCTGCCTGAGTTATTATAATCACATTAGACTAATGTTTGGGTCAATGAGGCAGAGAAAGGGGGGAAAAAGAAGAATTAAACACATAGATCACCCATAAATTGATTTTCTTTTCAGAACAAATCCACAGTAATTCAGCAGCCTTATACAGTATCAATTAGATAAATATTTGGACAGCAAAGTAATTAGAATGAACGAGGCAATAAAATAAAATAATATGTACTTTCATGCTGACAGAGAATAATTCTGCCCTGGCTGGCTGGATGCTTCTAGGCTTCCCTGCTTGGACTGCAGGGACAATCTAGGTTATTAAAAAATGTGACAGACAGGAGAGAGTATAGCCTAAAGGCTCAGGCGTTCCCCATAGGTTGGCATGCCTCAGGAACTACCTACTAAAGCTGATGGAGCCTACATGTCTATGCTTTTGCTTTCACTGTGAATGTGTGAAGGCATGTTTTAGACAAAATGTGGAGATCAAAATGAGATGTCAAGGTCAGGACATGCTCATTTATGATGGTATTTTAGAATCAGCTCTGCTAAATATAGAGCCATTTCTAAAATATGCCTCTATGTGCAGCAAGAGGAGCAATTTCAGACCTATACACATGGAAGAAAACGATGGGGGAAACTCAGTACTTCCATGTCTAGCAGTTCACATTGAACGTGTAAATGTCAGCATTTACACATGTACCTGGGCCACGGGTGTCGAAACAGGGTGAGACACACGAGCCCTGTCCCCACCACAATTTTGCAGCACATTCCCTTCAGTTTGTCTATGGGTGATCAGATCCCTGCAGGCAAGAGGGGAAAGCAACCGCAATCGTGGCAAAGACTCCTATCTGCCCATGGGGATCTTCCACAGGCAGATAGGAGTCTTTGCTGCAATCGCAGAGGCCTTCCATCCTGCCCGCGGGGATTCTATTTCCCATGGGCAGACAGGAGTCTGCTACGATTGCAGTCATTCCCTTCTCTTCTGCTCATGGGATGATGGGATCCCTGCAGATAGAACAGGAGGGGAAGGCCGTGGGAGCTAGGGAGTGGAGTTGGGGTGGAGCTGGAGGCAGAGTCAAGGTGAAGCTTGCCCCCCACCCACTCCAAGAGGCATTCTACGGTCCCTGATACGGGCCATTTTGCAAATGAAAAAAGCAGATGCTCTTGATTAATTATGAGAACTCTCTTGATCCCATTTCAATTTGGAGGTGGACATAAACATGATAAGATGTCCCTCTTGATCCCTCCTGTAAAGAAATTGCTAAAAGGAGCATTTTTTAAAATCTTTATTCTTTCCAGTGAGTAGGTGTAAATTTGAATGTGGACAATTTTAGGCTTATATGGGCATACCCTATCTAAAATGGGAGATACATATATAGATTTTTGTCCCACCCAAGGCATACCCCCATCTATTGTGAACATAGTGCTGTCATCTATGTGTTAATTATATTGTTGTTGTTGTTCAGTGCCATCAAGTTGGTGTCGACTCATGGCGAACCTCTGGATAGTTGTCCTAAACTGTGTTCGGTCTTCAGTCAGGCGGCTCATTGTTGAAAGAGTGGCATCCATAGTTGCTGTTATTGAATTGATCCATCTAATTGCTGGTCTTCCTCTTTTGCGTTGACCTTCAACCTTACCAAGCACGATGTCTCTCTAATGATCTTGCTCTTCACATGATGTGTCCAAAGTGTGAAAGTCAGTCTTGTCATCTGAACTTCTTAAGAAAGCTTAAGTTTGATGATCTCTAGCACGGACTGGTTTGTTCTTCGGGCAGTCCATGGTATACACAGTATTCTTCACCAGCACCATAATTCAAAGGCATCAATTTTCTTCCTATCTTTTTTACTGTCTGGCTTTTGCATCCATATGACATTATTGAAAAGACCATGGCCTGGACAGATCAAATCTGTGTATGGAGAGAGACACCTCTGCTCTTCAGAATCTTGTCTAGGTCCTTCATAGCCATTCTGCCAAGAGTAGTGCATCATCAAATTTCTTGGCTGCTTGTCATTCTTTATAAGATTACTGATGCAAGCAGGTTAAGGTTGTCCACTATTTCAATTTCTTCTTCATCAATGTTGAACTTATTGTTGGGATCTTTGTCTTCTTTACGTTAAGGTACAGGCCCATTTTAAGACTATATTCTTTGATCTTGAGAGGCATATGTTTCTGATCATCTTCACTTTCAGCCAGTATTGTGGTATCATCAGCATAGCGAAGGTTGTTGATGAGGCTTCCACCAATCTTCACACTCAGTTGTTTTCTATTCTTACATACATACCTGTACAACATTTTTTGCACATTTCTTTGCTTTGCTTTGTGTCTAACCTCGCTCTTATATGCGTACCGGCTTAGCCGACGGGCCCCGGTCCCGCGGCTGCCTGATAACCGGGTTCCCGGGGCCCGGCCACGAGGCAGCCTGCTTCGCGGGGGAGAGGGTGGGGGGGGCGCAGTTGGGCTCGTGCCCTGGGGCCCCCTGCTCGTCCATGGCAGCCCAGTGATTGGCTGCTCAAGGTGTCGCTGGGGGCGGGGCAACGCGAGCAAGGAGGGATCGCCGGTCGGTGATCTCCCTCTTCCTCCTTGCTCGCGGCTGGTTAAAGGTTGGTGCTGGGTGCTGCTCTGGCCTGGGGCGGGTTTCGGCCTCATTGGGTGGACGCGGGTTCCCGGGTCGTCGTTGGCCCTCAGGCAGGGCTCCGACTCCGGTCGCGCGGCGTTGGCGGCTCCGTTTCAAAAAAAAAAAAGCACACACCTAGCCGCGCCGCGTGCATCCTCGCTCCCGAGCACGTGGGGGTCCGTTTGCTGCCCCTGCCTGGTTGCGGTGGTGCGGTCCCACGTGCTCCTGGCAAAGGGGGAGCGTTTGGGTGTCTCTGGCCGGCCACCTCCTTTTCGCACGTTGTGCTCTGGGGGGGGGGGCCAAATAGCGGGTTAAACAACTCAAAACAAAACACAAAAAAACCCCCAAAAAAATGAAACCAATCCATCTACGTGCAGGGGCCTCGTACTGCAGGTGTTTAGACTGCTGCAGGCCCCTTTGACCGGGCCAGCACTTATGGCCCGACGGCTCCCAGCACGGGGGGTGGCCAAGGGACCGCGGGGCAGTGCTCGGGGACAGGGGGCTGTGCGGCGTGGGTCTATGCCCGCGGGCCGCGGCAGGGCGGCTCCCTCGGCTGCCTCGGCTTCCGGTACCCATTCCGTGTCCCGGCAGGGACGTGGGCGCTGCAGGGGGGGGGCGCTCGGGGGCGTGGGTCCACCAGTGGGTTCACCGTGCCCGTGACTCCAGCTGCGTCCGCCTCCGCGGGCGCTCTGATGCCTACGGCGAGCGTCTCGGGCGGGGATTGTGCGTTGGCGCCGCTCGGGGGGTCGGCGGAGCCGGGCTGCCCGGTCGGCACAGGGCCGGGGTCCCCTAGGGCCCCGGTGCCCGACCCGCCCTCTGAGACGGGGGGGGGATGGCTTTCGGTCTCGTCCCCTTCCCGGGTAGGTGTAGGGTCTGCACCCTCTTCCTTGGCTTCCCCTCCTCCTCTGGGGTTTTTCGGTCCGTCGGGCCCTTGGGCGTACGGGGCGGTCCCGTGGGGGGGTTTGGGCCCCTGGGGGGTGGCTGGGGAGGGTGGTTGGGGGAGGGGCATGGTCTGGCGGGGGGCACCACGGCATGGGAGGCGGGAGGGTTGGGGCCTTCGGCCCACGCCTGGCGGGGCGGTCCCTCTACAGTTCTCAGTACCCCTGGGGCCCCGGCTGCTGGTTTTTCTTCTTTTTCTTCGCAGGTCCCGGGGTGTTCGATGCCAGCCCCTGCCATGGCTGCTTCCGACAGGTCGGTGAGAGTGGGCCCTTCGGGTTCCCCGGCGGCGTTGGTTGTCCCGGTCCCTGGCACGTCCACCGGAGGTGCTACGGTCACCACTCCCAGGGGTACTGGTGAGTATACTGTCGGGGCGGGGGGTGGGCTTCTTGACTCCGTTCCGGGGGGGGGGCAGGGCAAAAGGGAAGCGTAAGCGGGCTCGTCGCTGTAGGCGAGCGTCCTCGTCCTCTTCTTCCTCGTCGTCATCCTCGGACACTTCGCACGCCTCTGTTTCGGTGGCGGCGGATGGTGGTGCCGGGGGCGGGTCCTCCGTTATACGCTGCGCCAAGCTGTGGGAGTCGGTTCCGCGGAAGTTGCGCCGGCGGATCAAGCGGCGTAGATATATTGACATCTTCCGTTTGCTCGACGGCTGCAAGTTCTCCGGGGAGAGCCGTAAGAAGTGCAAGGAAGACGAGAAAGCGTGCCGGGTGCGCAAGGTCTCCCGCAACACCCTCAACTGGACCCGTGCATTTCTGCGTCTGGCGAGTGTCTGGGGGCATTACTTCCCGGGCCAGTACGGGGCTTTACTGGCCTATGCCGACAACATATTGGCGGCGTCCCAGGCCCATGACTGGTGGACCTGGTTGAATTATGACAAGGAGTTCCGGGACCAGATGGAGGAGAACAGTCTCTTGCATTGGGGGACAAAGGACATCAACCTGTGGTTGACCCAGATGTCCGCGAAGGGTAGGGGCGGTGGAGCCAGCGCGGGGGGGAGCAAGGCGGGCTTGGCCCGCCGCTGGCGGGGGGTCGGTCCTTTCGTGCCTCCGGTGCTGCTTTGCCACAGCCAAAGGCGGGGGTCCTCGGGGGGGATGTCTGCTGGCGCTTCAATAAGGCGTCCTGCCCCTTCCCGGACTGCAAATTTAAGCATGCTTGCTCCTTGTGTGGGGGGGGTGCATGCGGCCACGAAGTGCAGCCGTAAGGGGGTCGCGGGGTCCCCTGCGGGGGGGAAGTGAGGCAGCGGTGGTCCTGGCGCGTACCCCAGTGCAGGTCGCGGTGATGCGCCCGTGGTTGCTCGAGTACGGGCGTTCCCGCCGGGGTAGGTCGGCCGGGCTGATTCTAGGGGGGTTCACACAGGGTTTTCGCATTCCCGTGCGAGGGACATCCGCGCGGGGCGGGGCTCGTAACGCTGCCTCCGCTCAGCGCCACGGGGATTTCGTACGGCGCAAAATCACTGAGGAGTGCGCGCTTGGCCGCGTGGCGGGTCCCTTTTCGGAGACCCCCTTTTCCCCGTTTACGGTCTCGCCGTTGGGTGTGGTTCCCAAGAAGGAGCCGGGCAAGTATCGGTTGATACTCAACCTTTCTTGCCCTCCGGGCGGGTCGGTCAACGACCGCATCCCCCGTGAGCTCTGCACGGTGCATTACTCTTCTTTCGACGCCGCCATCTCCCTAGTCCGGCAGTGCGGGCCGGGGGCCCTCCTGGCCAAGGTGGACATCGAATCGGCTTTCCGCCTGTTGCCGGTTCATCCCTCGGCTTTCCCATTGCTCAGCTTCTGCTTCGAGGAGCGGTACTATTTTGATAAGTGCATGCCCATGGGCTGTGCAATCTCTTGCGCGTACTTTGAGGCCTTCAGTACCTTCTTGCACTGGGTTGTGGAGCGGCAGTCGGGATTCTCCAGCGTTGTGCACTATCTGGACGATTTTCTCTTCGTTGGTCCCGAGGGGGCCCCGACGTGTCCCGCGCTGTTGAGCACCTTCCTGCGTGTGGCTGCCGCCTTTGGCATTCCGGTAGCGGCCGATAAGACGGTTGGGCCGGTTACTTGCCTCACCTTTCTCGGCATTGAGATCGACACGGTGGCTATGGTTGTCCGCCTGCCGGCGCTGAAGGTTCAGCGCCTCCGCGTGCTGGTGGCCTCCGTCTGCTCCGCTTCCAAGATTTCACTCTGTGTCTTGCAGTCGTTGGTTGGGCATCTCAATTTTGCTTGCCGTGTCCTTCCTACGGGGCGCCCCTTTACGAGGCGCCTGTCCTTGTCTATGGCGGGGCTGCGGCGTCCGCATCACTGGATCAGGGTTTCCTTGGGGATGCGTGAGGATCTGCGGGTTTGGGATGCGTTCCTGGCTGGCTTCAACGGGTGTGCCGTCCTTCAGTTGCCTGAGCTATCGAATCTCGACCTGCAGTTGTACACCGACGCGGCGGGCGGTTCTGGTTTCGGGGTCTTTTGTCACGGTGCCTGGTGTGCGGAGCCTTGGCCCGCGGACTGGGTGCGTTCCGGTTTGACGCGGAATATCACCTTCTTGGAGCTATTCCCAATCGTGGTTTCATTGTGGGTCTGGCCGGACCGGTTGCGCGATCGGCGTGTCGTCTTCTGGTGTGATAACGCTGCGGTCGTGGAGGTCCTGAATCGTCATGCTCCTCGGTGCCCTTGGGTGGCTTCCTTGATGAGGGTTTTTGTGCTGGCCTGCTTGCGACTGAATGTCTCCGCTCGGGCTCGACATGTGCCGGGCTCCCGGAATTCAATCGCTGATGCTTTATCACGTTTTCAGTGGGCACAGTTTCGGCAGCTGGCTCCTGGGGCGGATGAGCTCCCCTCACGGGTCCTGGAGCATCTCTGGACGATTGGGACCCCGACCTAATGGTCCTGCTGGCGGCATCGGTGGCTCGCAGTACCTGGACGTCTTATTGCCGAGGCTACTCGCAGGTGAGTGCGTTTCTGAGTACGCGGGGCTGGTCTGGGGGGGCGGTGTCCGAGGGCGCGGTTGGCCATTTTGTGCTGTGGGCGAAGAAGGAGGGGTGGGTCCGGTTGGCGGTCTCCGGGGCGCTTGCGGGCTTCTCCTTCTTTTCTAAGGCGGCTGGTTGGGGAAATCTGCACGTCTCATTCTTAGTCGGGCGGTTGCTCGCGGGGTGGGCCCGCTCGCAGCCGGGGCCGCGGGACTGGCGCCTCCCGGTAACGCACAAGCTCCTGTTGCGGATCTGCGAGGTTTTGCCGTGGGTGGCCGCCTCGGGTTTCGAGGCGGTACTGTTTCACGCGCTGTTTACCTTGGCTTTTTTCGGTGCCTTCCGTGTCTCCGAGCTGGTCCCTCGGTCGGCGAGGCCGGGGGTTTTCGGGGGGCTGGCGGTGGGGCATGTCCGGGTGGACCACACGCGTGTTCAGATTTTCCTGTCACGGTCCAAGACAGACCAATCTGGGAAAGGGGGTTGGGTCCTGCTGCGTGCCATCCCTCCCTTGTTGTCCTGTCCTGTTCGGGCTCTGCATACGTACGTGCGGCAGCGGCCGGTGGCGCGCGGTCAGTTCTTCATTCATGCGGACGGCAAGCCGGTGACGCAGTTCCAGTTCACGGCTGTGCTATGCCTGGCCCTCCGTGCTTTGGGCCATCCCGAGCGGAGTTACGCTTCGCACTCCTTTCGGATCGGGGCAGCGACTAGCACAGCGGCTGTGGGGTTGGACCCACGGGTAATTCAGCGCATCGGCCGTTGGCGATCCAGTGCTTACGCTGGGTACGTTCGCCGGTCGGCGGATGGCGGTGCGGCGTAGTGGGGTGCGGTGCCGTGGCGGTCGGCTGCCCGCGGTTGGGCGGGGGGGGTGCGGGGGGTACTAATCTTTTGCTTCCTGTTGCAGAATTGCTTGCTGGTGGCAGTCCGCTCTTTTCTGCTTTCAGATGGTGTGGCTGCTGGTGTCTGGTGGATTATCGGGCACTCATTTGTCTACTGGGCGGAGAGTCGCGCGGCGGTTCGGCCGCTGGGTGCTCACCTGGGCCTCGCCGGGGCCGGCGTGCGGCTGTGCTGGATGGGCCGCCGCGGCATGCATTGGGATCAGCTTCTTGATTATGTTCGAGTGGAACTTGGACACCGGCAGCGGCCAGTCGGGCTGCTGTTACACCTGGGTGGCAATGACATTGCCGGTTTGGCTTGCCGGCAACTCATCGGGACTGTTCAGAGCGACATTGCCCTGTTGCAAAGTGTTCTCCCTGGGGTGGCCATTATCTGGTCGGACATTATACCCCGCCCGGCTTGCTGGGCCCAGCGGCGTTGGTCGAGGGGTTTGTGTAAGATCAACCACCAAATTGGGCGCTGGGTGCAGCAGACGGGCGGGATCCAGGTTCGGCACCCTTGGGCGGACGTTACTTTTGCCGGTTTGTACCGGCTTGATGGGGTTCACCTCGCACCAGTGGGGCAGGACCTCCTATTAAACGATTGGCAGGAGGCGCTAGAGTCGTGGTGCAGGTCGCAGCTTTCGGTGGTGGGGGCGGCGCTAGGATAGCGTGCTACCTAGCGCCGGTGGCGGGGTGGCGAGCTGGTGCTCGCGGACCCGGCAGCTCATTTCAGCTGGAGGCCGCTTTCCATGTGAGCGGCGCGGCTATTCAGGTTGGGGGAGACGGCCCGGCTGGGGTCTCTACCCGGAAATGGCAACCCTTTCAGCCGGCTTTTGCTATCATGGCGAGGAGGGCGCAAAGGGGTAACGGGGGAGGGGGGGGTTGGATGGTGCTCCACTTTGCTTTAAACGGCTGTTGGGGGGCATCATCCGGATGACGGGTGGGGGGGGGGCATTCTTCTGTTATGCTTTGGTTTGCGGAGTTGGCCCATGTTGGGCCGGTGTTCTTACTGTTAATAAAAGCTGCGACCAGCATTTGCACCAATACCCGACGTCTGTGTGCTTTGTCAATGGTTGAGGGGGGGGGTGTTTATTGGGCGGGTGTTGGAAAGGGGTTGGGGGGTGATAGGGGGGGGGGTTTGGCCCAGGCCGAGTAGGGCATCCGGATACCTCGGTTAGTACCGGCTTAGCCGACGGGCCCCGGTCCCGCGGCTGCCTGATAACCGGGTTCCCGGGGCCCGGCCACGAGGCAGCCTGCTTCGCGGGAGAGAGGGTGGGGGGGGCGCAGTTGGGCTCGTGCCCTGGGGCCCCCTGCTCGTCCATGGCAACCCAGTGATTGGCTGCTCAAGGTGTCGCTGGGGGCGGGGCAACGCGAGCAAGGAGGGATCGCCGGTCGGCGATCTCCCTCTTCCTCCTTGCTCGCGGCTGGTTAAAGGTTCCCTCCCTCCCTCCCTTGTTTTCGGCAGGGAAAGGGGGAGGTAGGATTTTGTCGCAGCTGGTGGGGGGGGCGGGACTAGGTGGGGGCCTCTTGCGGGCCGTGCGAGCGGGGTGGTGAGCTGGTGCTCACGGACCCGGCGGCTCATTTCAGCTGGAGGCCGCTTTCCATGTGAGCGGCGCGGCTATTCAGGTTGGGGGAGACGGCCCAGCTGGGGTCTCTACCCGGAAATGGCAACCCCTTCAGCCGGCCTTTGCTATCATGGCGAGGCGGGCGCGAAGGGGTAACGGGGGGGGGTGGGTGGGTTGGATGGTGCTCCACTTTGCTTTAAACGGCTGGTGGGGGGCATCATCCGGATGACGGGTGGGGGGGGGGCATTCTTCTGTTATGCTTTGGTTTGCGGAGTTGGCCCATGTTGGGCCGGTGTTCTTACTGTTAATAAAAGCTGCGACCAGCATTTGCACCAATACCCGACGTCTGTGTGCTTTGTCAATGGTTGAGGGGGGGGGTTGTTTATTGGGCGGGTGTTGGAAAGGGGTTGGGGGGTGATAGGGGGGGGGGGTTGGCCCATGCCGAGTAGGGCATCCGGATACCTCGGTTATCAATGTTTGTGCACATGTATGTGGCTGTTTTAAGTGCAGACAATTTTGCTACCATCACAGTGTGTTTTGTTGACATTACTCTATTCTTATGTGCTGCCTTGTTACAATTTTCTTTATTCTTATTTGAATAACTACTAAACAATTAGTATAAAGAATTCATCCAAGAAACTTTTATCTCGATCGCACTCAATCTGAAACGTTCACCTCAAACTGCTAACCCAATGTAGCAAAAAATCTGTACGTGATGGAGCAAATTGGTTACCAGATTTGGATTCAGCGCACCAAAAAACGTAAAAATCAATCGAAACATTAGAGGCAGTTTAAAAAATTTTTTTTAGTGTACCTGTGTTACAAATGAC
This sequence comes from Ichthyophis bannanicus, assembly GCA_033557465.1. NCBI lineage: Eukaryota > Metazoa > Chordata > Amphibia > Gymnophiona > Ichthyophiidae > Ichthyophis > Ichthyophis bannanicus. Next base: position 145,238,794 of record CM066041.1, read on the forward strand.
ATACAGAGATTAAACAAACTAAACAAGTTATATCAATTACAATATCATTACTAGAATTACCTGAGTTACAACTTATCGCACAGCCATAGAAAAAGCCTGTAAAACAAATGTTTTTTCAATTTTTGATGAATGGTCAAAATTTCAGCATCGTCTCACAAATCATATGGTAAAGAAGTACTTATACTAGGGGCAATCTTGTTTCTATTTGAAAATGAGTTTTCCGGAAAGGTGGTACATCAAGCAAGACTACATCCTGTGATTGAAGTGGACTCAATGGACAGTAAATTCGTAAAAGAGCCGAAAGGCTCAGAGGAGCCTGATGGTGAAGGCACTTAAATGTAAGCATACTTTTTTCTTATACAGTACCCACAACTTAATAGGAAGCCAATGTAAAGCATACATTTTAAACTATTCTGTTTCTCCTTGTTCCCTTCAAACTGTTGCTTCATGATCATAGTAAAGGTAGTGCAAGAGAACTATCAGGTGTTCTGATATACCCATGCTTCTTAAAGTGGCCCAGAGTTTCTCATGGTTTACACAGTCAAAAGCCTTGCTGTAGTCAATAAAAAATGTATAGATATCCTTCCGGTATTTTTTTGTCCTTTCAAGGATCCATTTCACTTCCGCAATGATGTCTCATTCCTCACCCTTTCATGAACCCTGCTTACACATCAGCCAGTTCTCATTCCAGGTATGATTTTATTCTCTGCTGAATGATCTTGAATAGAATCTTGCTGGCATTTGGGATCAGAGTGATTGTGCGATAATTTCCATAGTCAGTCGGATCACCTTTCTTCAGTATTGGTATAAACACAGATCTTTCCCAGTCAGTTGGCCATGATGTTGTCTTCCAAATTTCCTGGCAGAGCCTTGCAAGTATGGTAACAGCTGCATCCAATTGCTGCAATACTTCAATGAGAATGCCATCAACGCCCAATGCTTTGTTCTTTGATAATGCTTTCAATGCTACTTTGACTTCTTCTTTCATCACCAATGGTTCCGTTTCATAAGGAACATGTTGAAATGGCCGTTGGTTCACTTGATCTTTATTATATAATGACTCTGTACTGTATATTCTTTCCACTTTTCTTGATCTTCTCAGCATCTGTTTTAATGTAGCAGTCACCATTGTGATGCACTCCCTTGTTGGCTGTTTAAATTTTTGTTTAATATAAACCACTCTGAGTGAAGGATAGAGCGGTGTAAAAAAAAAACCCAAAACGTAAATAAAATAAATAAATAAATACATCACTCATTCAACATGAATCCTTGAGCAACTTGTAGCATTTCAATTCGAGTCTGGAATTTTGTCTTTAACTCTCATAACGTTAGGAAAGTCGATCTTGTTCTTCCTCAAATAGTTTCTAATTCTATTGCTTTGCATGCATCCTTGTAGTACTTCTCATTGTCTCACCTTGCTGCACGTTGGAAATCTCTGTTGAGTTCTGTCATTGCCTCTCGTTCTCCTCTGGCTTTAGTTTCTCTGCATTTCTGAGCAATTTTCAGAGTTTCTTCGGTCATCCATTTTTGCCATTTTTTTGTTTTTCACCTTTTGTACAGACTTCTCACTTTCTTCAAGCACAGTCTTCTTGATGTCATCCCATAATTATTCTGGTGCTCTGTCATTTGTATCCAAAGCAGCATATTGATTTTGCAGGCAGACTTTAAATGCCGGTGGTATATTCTCAAGGTCATTCTAAAATGCCCATTTATACCTGCCCATGATTTACACTGCTTATACACATTCAAACTGTGAAGACAGCTTCTAACATAAACCCCTTAACCTGTAAGTTTTGCAGCCCTGCATTTTGAATAAACTCAGTGGAAGGATGGCATATTGCACCATGCTGGGCACTGGCTAATATGCATATTAGTGCAATCTGTTGCTTCTTATCCTCAGCCTCCCCCCCCCCCCCCCTTCTTCCCTTCTCCATTTCTGTAGATAACACTGTCATCCTCCCCAGTAGCAGACCTACATTTTTGGGGCCCCGAAGCTTGAACTGTTATGGGGGCCCCTTCGCAACCAGCAACGGGGTCTGAGTAACCACTGATATATTCTTCAATGGGGTTGTTTCATGACAGATCACCACAAACTTTTTAAAAATTTAACCACTACATATCAGAACATTTTTTCATTTACGGCTAGCCTACATGATATTTTAATAACCTTTAAATTTTTATTTTAACTATTATTTTGTATTGATTTTACACTATATTATTAATATTATTTTTTTTTTAAAAATCTCTCATACAGTAATCCCAAAATGTTTAAGCAATGTAGACTAAACTTGCTTCTGGGGCCCTTCCGGGATTAGAGGCCCTCATGCTTAAGCTTCAGTATTTCACAGTAGATCTGCCCCGATCCTCCCTGTCTTTTCAGCTTGCAATCTTGGTATCATCTTTGCCTCTTCTATTTCTTTCTCTACACAAATCCAAAAGATAACTGACACCTGAAACTGTAGCAAAATCCAACCCTTCTGATCTACACACACTATCAAGACCTTTATCCGCTCTCTTGTCACCTCCCAGCTTGCTCGTTGTTGCTCTTCCATTGAATCATCTACTGTCTGTCCCCTTCAATCTGTTCAAAACTCCGTCTTCCACCAGTGTCGCTATGCTCACATAAATCACTCTTCTCTGATCATTTATTGCACCCAATCTGTGTTCACATACAGTTCACACTTCTCCTACTCAACTACAGGTGCATTCATTCTGCAGCTCCCCTTTACCTTTCTTCTCTTATTTCTGCCTCACCCCCACCTCAGTAACTCTGCTCTTCAGGCAAATCATTTTTATCCATGCCCTTCTCTTCTACTGTTGCCTTTCATTCCACCTTACTGCGCCATATGCCTGGAATAGACTACCCAGGTGAGTGCACAGTCTCCATTTCTAGTCCAATTCAAATCCAGGCATAAAATTCATCTTTTTGAGACTCCTTCTGGATCCTGATCCTTTTATCCTCCTGTCTACATCCATGTGCATTTTAATCATTTCCCTTTTATGAACTACTCAAGCCCCCTGTTTGTTCTGCTATAAACGCAATAGGGCAGGGACAGTCTTATGTGCATGCATAGGTCTAGTAGCACGATGGGAATGATAGACAGTAGCAGTAGTATAAGTAGTTCAGTGGGATGAATGCTAGAGGCAGCAGCAGACCAGCAGGTATTTATAATATGGATTAGCCATTTAATAAATGAACTCGGAATGAAAAGCTTTGAAATCTGATTGATGTAGGAAACTATTGGAGACAAGGCAGAGGTCTGTGTTCTGAGCATGAATGATCAGCAGAACATCTCACCTTCCTTGCCATTGGGGTCGTTTTGTTCCATTCATGCTGTTTAAACCTCTCTTTAAACCATTTAGTCTTATAACTTTCCATTTTTATTGCTAAATCAAGGATCTCAGAATTTTTAGAGATAAGAGCTGAAAACTGAATAAAGATTGGCCAAATGGATATTTTATTTATTTATTTGAGAGTTTTTTATACCACCCTATCATGTTATCTCCAGAAACAAGCAGGAATGTAGTCATCACATATGGGTATCGTCGGTCCCAAAATAATCAGCTATATTCAAGTTAAACGCAAAAGGTTGAATAGTAGAATACTGCAACAGGAAAGGGAGTTGGCCAAGGCAAGATGCCGCCATGTATTGCACCCATGCCCAGAGACTAAGACCCAGCTTTTTAGCATACAAAATGAACTTAACATGCTGGTCCATCAAAGGGCAAAAAAATCCATAATGTTTCATAGATATTGGCTCTATCAGCATTGTAATAGGGCAGGCAGGTTGTTATCCTAGCTAATTCAAGCAGAGGGGGGTCCAGGACATGTGGGTGCGCTGCGGCATACAGACATCTCCTTACAAACGACAGCGGTGGGAGTGGAAAAAGTGTTCTGTGACTTTTATCTGCAGTTGTACCAAGCAGATGAGGTAGATGGAGAGGCTGGAATGGTGTATCTGCAGGCATGTGTACTCCCAAAAAGGACACCTGATAAAGTAGCTGACTTGACTGCCTCCATATCACCCCAAAAGGTCCAAAAGGGAATCAAGATGTTAAAGGGGGGGGGGCAGGTGCCGTGAATAGATGGTCTCCTGGGGGAGTTTTATAAGCTGATTGGAGACAAGGTCACTATTCCTATGGTGGAATATTATGTGAATTTAGTGCAGAAAGAAAGGTTCCCCTTTGAGCCCAATAAGGCACTAGTTACAGTTTTACCTAAACCTGGCAGGGACCCTGCCCTCCCAGGCTCTTACCGACCAGTTTTGTTATTGAATGTGGACATAAAGATAATGGCAAAAATTATGGAAGATTGGTTGGCAACACACCTGCCCAATTTAATCCACCGTAATCAGGTGGGGTTTGTCAGGGACAAAAATGTGGCATATAGCTTACACCGTTTCCTGGTTTCAATGTGTGCCAGTCTTGTAGAGGGGTGATCATCTATGCTTATAGGTTTCGACGCCGAGAAGGCTTTTGACCGTATGAATTGGCAGTTCATGTATCAAGTGCTAGAGTTGATGGGGTTGGTGGCCTCTTCGTTGACACGGTGTGTCTACTTTATTCGGACCAGAGAGGAGCAATAATAGTTAATGGGAATATGTCTCCAGAGTTCATGATTTGTAGGGGCACAAGATAGGGGTGCCCACTAGCCCCGATATTATTTGTTCTGACCTTGGAGCCTTTCTTAAGTAGGATAAGAACTTCAACAGAGTATCAAGGTATGAAGATCAGGACAGAGGAATTCCGAGTGGTGGCATTTGCAGATGATCTCCTGGTACATTTGGCTGACCCGATGAGGGGAGTGTCGGTGTTACGCATATTTGATGAGTATAGGGCTCTATTGAGACTAAAATTGAACCTAGACAAATCTGAGGCTCTTCCGTTGGATTCTCGAATTCCTGCTAGTTGGAAAGGGACTTTTCCTCTGAAATGGGCAAGGGGACATTTTTTTTTTTTATAACTTTATCTTTATTGGTTTTTACAGTATTTTAGATTGCACACAATGTAAGAACATCAGAACAGGTGTAGCACAAACCAAACCCAATTAAAACGTACCTCAAACATCAAGCATCAAACAGCAAAACAAAACAAAACAAAACATCCCCCAGAGCCATACCCTACAGCAAGAACAATCTATACACCACAGAGCAAGCAGACCCACTCTACGCTCCACCCATGACCCCCCCCTCTGGCTCTCCTTGCCCCTCCCCACCCTTCCTTCACCCGCTGGACACCCCCTTCTTGCCCCCAACCTCCCCCCCCACAACCTCCACCAGTTACCCTACCCAGTATGCCCCCCTCCCTGCCATTCCTGCAGCCACACATCATACCCCTGCCACATGCGCCGAAAGCTCTGCACCTTATGCGCCCCAAAGGCCGCAATTTCACACATACCCCTCAACCCATTCAGTCTCGCAACTATAGCCCGCCTAGTTGGTACTTCTCTACTCTTCCATTTCGACAGAATCTCCCCCGCGCCGCTGCAATACAGTAGCCAATCATCTGCTGCAGCCCCCGCTCCCCCTCACCCTCCAATTCATTCAACAATGCCATGGCTGGGGTCAGTACCACAGGAACCCCCGTCACCTCCCGAATAGCCCCCTCCCAATCCACCCACATACTCCGCACCACAGGGCAGTCCCACATAAGATGATACAAATCCCCCCGCCCCTTACACCCCCGCCAACACTCCCCCGTTTCCTCCTTACAAAAGCTCCTCAGTTTCCACGGTGTCCAATAAGCCTGATATCTAATCTTGAGGCTGCTCTCCAAGTAGATCATACCCGGGGCCACCCGCTAAGACCACCCGTAAATACTTCGCCATCTCTCTCGATCCCACTCCCCCCAAGTACCTGCTCCCATTCCACCTCTCCCCTTATTCTTCCCCCCGCCCCCTCCTGCTGAGTCAATGCCCCATACAATTGAGCTATAACTCCCTTCCTCCCACCTCGCGCCATAAGGGTCTCAACCACCGTTACCGCTCGACCTAAATCCTCTTTAACCTTCCTCAAGCCCAAAAAAGAAGCTACCTGTAGATATGCAAAAAATCCTCCCCCCTCCAACCCAAATTCACTTTGCACTTCCCCCCATCTTTTCAAGGCCCCCGTCGAATGGAGTAGCTGCCCCATAAACCGCAACCCCTTCCCCCACCACTCCCCAAACATCCCCCCTCTCTCCCTGGAGCAAACTCCCGAACCCCCATAATGTACATACCCCTAGTATAACGCTTCCCCCCTAACAACTGATGCCGCGATCTTAACCAAAGCTCTTTTGTCAGCGCCCTGAAAGGGTTCCCCCCCCCCTTCCCCCTTCCGCTACGGCCCCCGGATCCCAAATCCACGCTGCCAAGCTTCCCCATCCCTGTGCTCCTGCTCCAGATGTACCCACCGGGGAGTCTCATCCCCCCCCTGCCAACTTTGTAGCGCCTGCAACTGAGAAGCTAAATAGTACTTCTCCATCCAGGGTACCCCCCCTCCTTACTGTGCCGAAACAGCATACGCCGCGCCACCCTCGGGCATTTCCCTGCCCAAATAAACTCCATCATGATCCGCTGGACCCGCTTCAAATATGTCCTGGGTACCTTGCACGGCAAGGAACTAAATAGAAAAAGAAAACGTGGTAGGACATTCATTTTTAAAACAGCTATCCGCCCCAACCACGTAAGATACAACCCCTTCCACTTTTGCAAATCCCGTCGCACATCATTCAACAACACACCGTAGTTTGCATCCCCCAACCCCGTCAAATTTTTTCCCATCTGAATCCCCAAATATCGATAGTTCCCTTCCACCCACTTAAACGCAAACGCCTCTTTCAACCCAGCTACCATCCCCTCACTTAGGTTAAACCCCAAAATTTCCGACTTACTGTTATTAATCTTATAACCCGCCACCTTACTATAATACGCTATTTCCCTCATTAAAACCGGCAAAGTTAACACGGGCTCCCTAAGCGTGAAGATTACATCATCAGCAAACAGCGTAATTTTCACCTCCTGGGAATTCATTAGGACCCCCTTAATATCCTGCAGCCCTCTAACCCGCTCTGCCAGCGGCTCAATCACCAAGGCAAAGAGTAAAGGGGACAAGGGGCAGCCCTGCCTAGTACCCCTACCCAACCGAAACGCATCAGAGTAGCTGCCATTAACCCGCACTCTAGCCTGCGGCGCCTCATACATCGCCTGGACCCACTGGACAAAGTTAGGCCCCAACCCCACTTTCTCCATCACACTAATCATAAACGGCCATTCCACCCGATCGAACGCTTTTTCCGCGTCCACCGACAAAAAGACAGCCTTCTGCCCCGAGCGCTGTACCTCCCAGGTAAGATTACAAATTTTTCGTATATCATCTCCCCCTTGCCGCCCTACTATAAAACCCGTTTGGTCTGGATGCACCAGAACTGGCATCACCGCAGCCAATCTAGTGGCCAATACCTTCGCCAACAGTTTTGCATCAACGTTCAATAATGAGATGGGCCTATACGACCCACAGACCATTGGGTCCTTACCTGGCTTAGGGATAAGAGTTATCCCTGCTTCACGCATCGAGCGGGGAATCTCCCCTCCTGTTAACACCCCATTAAAGACTTCCACCATCAAAGGCCCCAGCAACGATCGGAACACTTGATAAAACCTCCCCGTCAACCCGTCCAAACCGGGAGCCTTACCCCTTTTCAGTGAACCTATCGCCATATCTACTTCCCCCCCCCCCCCCCCGATATGGGTCTCTCTAACCACTCCGCCTCCTCTTTCGACAAGGACGGCATTGCACACTCTTTCAAATATTCTTCGCACTGAGCTTTCCCCCCCTCCACCTCACTACTATACAACTGCTTATAATACTCTGCAAAAGTCGCCCTGATTTCGTTGTTACCATGTACCAGCCTCCCCCCTGCTACCCTGACACCCTCAATATTCGACCGCATTGCCCTACTTCGCAATCTCTGAGCCAACCGACGCCCCACCCTGTTCCCCCCCTCAAACCAACCTTGCTTCAAAACCCGCAGTTCATACGCTATTTTGCTCGCGCGCAAGTGTTCTAACTGCCCCCTCAATACCCTCAATTGCTCATGAACCCCCCCTCCGCCCCCCTTGCGACAGCTTTTCTAGTCTACTAATGTCCTGCAGCACCCGATACTCCTTTTCACCCTTCCGTCGACGCTCCCGGGCCGCTTCCTGAACCAAATGGCCCCGCACCACAGCCTTCAACCCATCCCACACCATCCCTAGCCCCACCTCTCCAGTCAAGTTAAGTTCCTGATATTCCTTCACCACCTTCCCCAACCGCTCAATGACCTCCGGCTCCTCTAGCAGAGCCTCATTAATCCTCCAGAATTTAAGCCCCTCATCCACATACCCCAAGCTAAACTTAACGCGCACAGGTGCATGATCCGTCCAGGTGATGGAACCATGTTCTGCCTCCATCACCCTGTTAACCCATCCCCCACCCACTCATACCATATCTATCCAGCTGTACGTGCCGTGTGGTGTGGAGTAATAAGTATACTGCTTACAACCGGGGTTCTGACTCCTCCACGCATCTACTACCCCCAACCTCTCTCTCAATTGCAGCAGTTTTACCCATTCTGCCCGCTTACCCAGACCACTGCCCCCCCCCCCCCATTATCTAATCGCGGGTTCACTGTCAAATTGAAATCCCCCCCGATAATGAGAGGGGCATCACTCAATTCTCCCAAGTCATTCTGCATCCTCTCAAAAAACTCCCCTTGTTTCTCATTGGGGCCATACATACTGACAATCCACACCTGCTCCTTCCCTATTTGAACTTTAATACACACCGCTCTACCCTTTTTATCTCTATATTCCCTCACCACCCTATCCACCCACTCCGCCCCCACCATGATACCGACTCCCCCCTTCCGGGCCTCTGCTCTCTGCCCCGCCAACGCCACCCTGGGGTATTTTTTCGTTTGCAGCATCCGCTCTTGTCCCACCTTCAGATGGGTCTCTTGGAGGCATAGAAAGTCCGCTCTCATCCTCTCCCCTTCCCGCTCCACCATTCGGCGCTTCCTCCAGGTGCCCAACCCTCGCACATTCAGCGTAACTACTACCATATTCTGTTGTCCCACTCTTCGCCCCCCTCCATCTCCCTTCCCTCCCCACACTCCCCCACCCTTCCCTCCCTGCACCCCCTCCCCCTCTCCCCACCCCCAGCCCACTCCCTCCCACCCCTCCCCCTCCCTTCCACCCCCTACCCCTCCACATCCCCCCTCCAACCCTTGGAGGTCTCCTGCAGAGTAGTGCCCATCAACCAGAGGCAACTTCTTGATCCCTCCCTCACTCCCTATTTTCTCCCCCTTCTCCCCCCATCCGACCCTTCTCCTCCCTCACCTCCCACCCAGCCCCCTCCACCATCTCTCCCCCCGCCACAGCAATCCCGCTCCTCACTCACTACTTCCCCCACCCCAACCACCACCCTGACCACCCACCCAACTCCCCCCTCCCACATCCCTTACCAACACACAACCCCACACTTAAAACACTTCACAGAAAACAGATTAACAAAGTCCTGCACATTGAGGTGTTGAACCAGCAATATCTCCCGGCTCCTCAGGTGTCCACACCCCTGTCATCACTATCAAGCTGCTCCTCCGCTACCACCTCCGGACTTCGACGACGTTTCTCTCCACTCTTCCGAGACACCGTCGCTTCCTCTCCCCGGCTGCCCTCTGGCCGGTCCCTCTGCAGGCCGCTGTCCAGCCCCGCCACTTTCAAAGCTGCCAGTGCCTCCGATACTGTTTGAACCTTCCAGTTCTTAAGCCCAACAGTAAAAAGAAGGCCAAAAGGGTACAGCCACCTATAGCGAACATTTTCCTTCCGCAAAATAGTCGTGACTCGCTGCATTTCTCTCCTCCGCTGCAAAGTTCCCGCAGCCAAATCCGGGTAGAGCTGTAAATTGTACCCCTGCCACACAAAGTCCTTTCGGGTACGCGTCAGAGTGAGAATCCGCTCTTTAAGTTTGTAGTCCTCCATGCACAGGACAATGTCCCTTGGGCGATTCGGCCGGCTGGGGCCTAAGGCACAATGGGCTCGTACCAATTTTAGCCCCACCTGCTCAGTCTCATTCCCCAACTCCGTTAGGATAGACCGGAGCACCGCTTGCGCCACCTTCTCTCCGTCTAGGAACTCCTTCTCCTCCGGCACCCCGCGGATGCGCAAGTTATTTCTGCGGGACCGATTTTCCAGGTCCTCCACTTTCAGCAGCACCTGATCCTTCCAGACCTCTAGCTCCTTAATCGAACGTTCCACTCCGGTCTGCCGCATTACTAGGTGCCCCAGCTGCTGTTCCTGCACCTCCACTCTGTTCGCCAACTCGCCCATCTCCTCTTTCAATGCGGCGCACATGTCTCCGACTTCAGCTTTTACCGCCTGCAGTTCTGTTTTAATTTCACCAGAGCACTGGGACCTACAATATAAACTGATACAGTGGATCTATTTTGCTCCAAGGCATGCATGGTGGCCCTGTATAGTGGGATCGGATCGCTGTCCCAGGTGCGGGTCAGAGGCTGCAAAGTTAGGACATATGTTCTTGCATTGCTGGGTGGTGGCTGCATATTAGGCAAAAATACAGGGATACATAGAAGGATGCCTGGGGAGAACAATGGACCTTAGTGACAAAGAGCTGTTGGACAATATAGTTACAAAAATTGGGTCTCTCCCTAAGGCTCTGTTTTGCTTTTACAGATACTTAAGAGCTGGGACAAATTCAAAGTGTGTGGGGGTAGAAAAAGTATGAGAGCAAGATGTAGGGAGCTCTTATTTGATGAGAACTGGCATCAGATATGACGAACAGTGCATAGTGCATCCCTGTCAGCCTCTGTTAACCATTCTGCCTGTTTTTTGTTGCATAGAGCATATTGGGCTCTGGTAAAAGTATGTAAGTGTGTGGGTGGGGGGGGGGGGAGGGCGGAGGGGAGTAATAGATGCTGGATGTGTAAGAGGGGGTTGGGTTCTCTATTTCATGATTTTTCATTGTGCTTCTCTACAGAATTATTGGCTTGCCATATGGGAGAAAATTACTCTACATCTAAACTTGATGGAGCCTTTGACTTATAAAATCATTATATGGAAATCAGCAGGGCTGGCATCCTCATTGTCAGAGATGGATACTTATTTGCTGGATTTTCTAATAGCAGTATCCTTAAAATGTATTGTTAATAATGGAAGAATGTTTCTCCTTCGACAGCTATACAATGGTGGAATGCCATTTGTCTCTTTTGCAAGTAAGAATGTGCAACAGCTGAGAAGAAACGATATTGACGTAGATGTAAACAGTGGGCAAAGCAGATAATTATGTAGTAGCTATGTATGGAGTTTAGCTTCATAGTCATAGTATGTAAGTTCATATTCTTGTTCTTTATATTAAATCAGTAAAAGAAATTTGAACAGAAAATTACCTTCGTACAGCTCTTAAAGATGACCATCACAAGCAACATGAAAAAGGCTGAGTCAGTGGTACTGGCCAATTGAGTCTATGGCCTCGATAGATGGCTGCCTGAGTCCAGGGCAGTGGTGCTCATTACATAGTTCAGCTATCTATGATAAAATAAGATATGATTATGAGCAGAGAGAATTCTCTCTTATCATTTGTATACTACTACATCATATCCATAGCACTTTACAGAAGCACATTAATGTACCTGCTTCTGTCAGCTTGCAGTCTAGTCAAGATAGACAGACATACAAAACGAATAAGAACTTCTTGGTTAAAATACATGTGTAAAAGCAGCATCACTGAAGTACCCAAGTTAACAACCCTCAGGGTGGGCAGAGAGAGCCGCTGACAGCAACCCAACTCCAAACCGACTGTCCTCTCGTGCTTGAATGTCCAGACGATAATGACAAACAAACATGGACAAAGACGACCGGGTTGCCACATGACAGATATCGAGAGGAGCGTTTGGCCCAAGAAGTAGCCTGGGCTCGAGTGGAGTGAGCTTGGAGACCCGTAGGAACCGGTCTACCTTGACCAATATAGGCCACTTCAATGGCCTTATGTAGCCACCTGGCAATAGTGGACTTAGACGCCGCGAGACCTCAGCCCGCAAAAAGAACAAAGAGATGGTCTGTCTTATGAAACGAATTGGTCACCTTCAGAGAGTGGACGAGAATTCTCTTGAGGTCCACCCCTCGAAGATTCTTATGCCACCCTGAACATTGCTTCTTTGAAAAGGCAGGCAACAGGAGAGGCTGATTGAGATGAAAAGGTGTAAGGACCTTAGGCAAGAAGGAGGGAATGACTCGGAGAGAAACACCCTCCGCAAAGAAAGAAAGATAGGGATCCCAACAAGAGAGAGCTTGCAACTCTAAGATTCTACGAGCCGAGGTTATTGCCACTAAGAACACTGTCTTAAGTGTCAAGTCCCAAAGAGAAACCTCCTTGAGAGGTTCAAAGGGCCAGCCCATAAGAGCCCCTGTGGTTTCAACTAAAACTAATGGGTACTTTTATACTGCCACTATCCCAAGCTAAGTGGTTCAGTGTAGTTTACAGCAAAAAAGAAGACCACAATTATAAAAAGAATACAACTGAACTGGCCTGTTTCCCTTTAGCAGTCTTTCCCAAACTATGGGTTGGGACCTCAAATGGCATCACATTATCAGTAGATGGAGTTACAGAGCTCTTGTATCTCGATTTTCAAAAAGTCTTTGGCAAAGTCCCTCAGGAGAGACTGTTAGGGAAATTAAAAAGCCATGGGATAGGAGGCAGTGTACTATTGTGAAAGATAGAAAACAGACAGTAGGGCTAGATGGCCAATTTTCCCAGTGGAGAAAGGTAGTGGAGTACCTCAGGGATCTGTCCTGGGCCTGCTGATTTTTAATGTATTCATAAATCTTGGGGAAAAAGGAATTCTTTAGATTAAAGATGATTAATCTGTGTAAATTAGAATCCAGTGTATTTGTTAACTCAGTCAGGGCCTGATATAAGCAGAGAGCTTTCAGTTTAAGTTTAAAACCAGCAGAGTGTTTTTAGTTTAGATTTAATACTCAGGCAGGGCCTAATATCAGCAAAGAGCTTTTAGTTTAAATTTTAGAGCTCAGCAGTGAGCTTTTATTTTAAGTTTAAAAACTCAGCAGAGAGCTTCTCATTTACGTTTAAAACTCTGTCAGGGCCTAGTATCAGCAGAGAGCTTTAAAACAAATCAGAGTATAGCTTAGCAGAAAAGGAAAAATAGAGTCAATATTCTTTGAGCAGAAAGGAATAAATTGTTTCTAGAGACCTTTACAAAGAGGCCTTCTAGATAAGAGGCAAGAAACCTGTGAAATTGTTTTAAACAGGTGTTAAAGTCAAGTGACAGATCAGAGGGGCACTTTGAAAGGCTCCCACTATCAAAGCAAGGGCTGTATGAATTACCCAGGAAATTGTTCACATAGAAGCACAGGTCTGTGTAGTGACCTGGAAATGGGAACAAGTGAGGTGATCAAATTTGCAGGTAGCACAAAATTATTCCAGCTTGTTAAAACCCAAGAGGATTACAAAGAATTGCATGAGGATGCTGATAAATTGAAAGACTGGGCATCCAAATGGCAGATGAAATTTAATGTGGACAAGTGCAAAATTATGCACCTAGGAAAGAATAACTCAAACTTTGGTTATACGATGCAAGGTACCACCTTAGAAACCACCACCCAGGAAAAAGATTTAGGCATCATGAAAAATAAGTTGAAACTTTCTGCCCAGTGTGCAGTGGCGGCCAAGAAAACAAATAGAATACTAGGAATTAAAAGGAATGGGGAATAAAACCGCACCTTGAATGTTGTGTGCAATTCTGGTCTCTGTATCTTAAGGATATTCAGGAATTTGAAAAGGTACAGAGAAAGCCACCAAAATGGTAAAGGGGTGGAAGGATACCCCTATGAGGAAAGACTTAAAAGATTAGGGCTCTTCAACTTGGAAAAGAGACGACTCAGGGGAGATATGACTGAGTCTATAAATTAATGAATGGAGTGGAGCAGGTAAATGTTGATTGGTTATTTATGCCATGAAAAAGTAGAAAGACTAGAGAACACCCAATGAAGCTACAATGTAACCCATTTAAGACTAATAAGAGAAAATATGCTTTCACTCAACATGTAATCAATCTCTGGAAATCATTTCCAGAGGATGTAATAAAAGCTGTTAGCGTAGCTGTGTTTAAAAAAAAGGTTTGGAGAAGTTCCTGGAGGAAAGGTCCATAAACCATTATTAAAGATGACCCGGGAAATCCACTGCTTATCCCAGGATGAGGATTATGGAACCTAAGTGCCTTTTGGAACCTGCCAGGTACTTGTGACCTGGATTGGCCACTGTTAGAAACAGGATGCTGGGCTTGATGGACCTTGGTCTGACCCAGTATGGCATTTCTTATGTTCTTATGTTATCATGTAAGCTTTATGGAGAGAGTCTGAATTCCTTCCCTCTGCATAATTTATAATGCCACTGTCTGAAACTAATCTTGCCCCACTCTGGTCACATAAATTTTGTCCCTATAATGATTTATGTTAACTTGGGAAATTCCCATTCTGAAGGATAAGAAGCTGGATATGAGAAAAAACGAGATAGTGTAAGTGCAAGTCATTGAATGCTTTCAATGGATGTGCTGACAAGATCTATTGCTGGATTGTAATGGAAGTTTAAAGCATCTGACCGTGCAGGTTCATGGGGTTCAGTTTCGTGAAAGAGGTGAGAGTGCCATCAGGCACAGCCTATTGGTAGAAGTGGATGGTGATGGTTTCAGCTGCCACAGGACTTTCATTTGCTGCAATAGTGGGATACTGCTTGTATCCTGCATGCTACATGCTTCTAAATAAAAGGAAGCTTGTCTGTACAGGGCTGTGTACACTGTGAGGGTACTTAATAACACTATATTACTGAAAGCCCTCAGAAAGAGTTAACACCACAGATTCAGTAGCTCAGACATTCCAGGGCCTATTACTTAGCTAACGACCTTGAGAGACTCTACTGAAAAGTTATGCTGAACTTTCACATAACAGAGAAACTAGGTTTGTTTATTTATAAAGTGCAGGGAAGAACTTTCTCTTCAGTCTTGAAACAAAGATATGAAAACTGCTTGTGTTAGAATTATTGTTTAAGAAGTTATGTCTGGGAATACATGTATGTCTGCTCCTGATGACCTATGCTAATACGATCTGACCTATGACATAGAGACATAGAGATGCACATTATGAATATACGCGATGCTTGACATAGAAGAATAAGGTGGAAATTATGCTGTGTAATGGAATTTTAACCTATAAATAAAATAGCCAAAGTCTGTGATGTCAGGGAGACAAGGTGCAAGCTTTGTTCTCTCTCCCAAAGCTTTGATGGTTTTTATAATACAAGTGTGTGTTGTGTTTTGTATTATTAACCATACTTGCTCTGGGTGTGGAAATCCATTACCCGAGAGCCCAGGTGCTGTTACCGGTGAGGGGAGGTGCAGAGTACACTTTCAGTTGGTGCCATGCCGGATACGGGTCTCTGCACTCAGGGCAAGGGCAGAAGGTGCCAGAAGATTTGTGAGTATTACCAGTGATGGGTAATCTGTTAAGTAGACAGGCTCCGTCTCAGATGCGTGAATGGCATGACAGAGCTAGGGCTTTAGCGTTTCGGAAAGATAGCCCTTCTTATTGTATGTTTCTATTGTATGTATGAGAAGCATGGTAATGTAGCCATCGATTCCATAGCACATTGGGATTCAGTGACTAGTGGTAATGAGAATTTGCAGTTTCCTTTGGAGGGAACTTTCTCTGTAGATAAAGTCCGTTACCTGAGATATGAGTTGGCGGTTAAAGGTAAACCGTGCAATAGTCATGAACGGATTGTGCTTACATGGTGGGAATAGATGGCACATGAAGAAAAACATAAGAATGAAGTTCAAGATTTGAAACAAAAGTTGTCTGTGTTAGGAAAAAAACTAATGACCAGCTGAGCGAGTGCAGGTCACTCGTGCAGCAGAACTAAGAGAAGAAATACTTAAAGAGAAACAGAAGTTAGGGGAGTAGAATTGTGTAATTTGGATATTTGTAATGTCTCTCAGCTCAAAGAATTGAGAGCACGTGTGAACAGAGAAATAGTGTTGTACAAGTAATAGGGACCTTACTAGTGGCAATAGGTCATAGTGTTACTATTGCAAAAGAATTAAGAGGTACTAATGAACTTATTGACAGAATTGAGAGAGATTTGGACAGACATTATGAAACTTATAAAGAGGAGCATGACCGATTATATCATGCTCTAGGTTCTATTCAGGAAGCTATGTACCAGCAAAATAAATCATGTTCTAGCACGGTTAAATCTGAAACAGCTGAGGGAAGTGAAATTGTTCCTACTTATCTTTTCCGTTTGTACCCAGTGGGCTTGACAGGTTCTATAACTGTGCCTGCAAATTGGAGCCCTAAGGAAGTGTTTGATTTGGCTAAAACTTTTCCTAATTTCAGGGATAACCCTGGTAGATGTGTGTCCTTATGGTCTCAAATAATTACAGTTATAATCCCACTTGGGCAGATCTAGATAATTTTCTTAGAGCTGTATTTTTAATCCAGTTTATTTTCATCCAATCCATGTGGATAGCTGGCAGTGGCCACTCACAGACCCTGTGATAGATTTTCAAGAGAAGACTCAAAGAGAGAATTTTGTTTTGAGTAGAGAAAATTTGTTAGAATCTATTAAAGTAGTATGTAAGCCTGTAAAGGACTGGTCGAGACTAACATCTCTAAGGCAGGATAGGGGTGAAAAGTTTACAGATTTTCATACTAGGTGTATGCTAGCTTTTAAGGACTACTCTGGTGAGGAAGAAGAAACACTTTCAGGATTCCCTAATATTTTTGTAAGTCTTGCATCCGAGAATAAAAGAAATTTTGGAAATCTCAATAATAGATTGGCCAGCTAGAGCAGCAGATGCAATTCTGGAAGGTGCTCGATACAGTGAGTTGAAGTTTATCAAGGAACAGCAAGAACAGCAAACCAAGATAAATGTGAAAAAGACTAAATTGCTCAATTTACAGATTGCTTCTATGCAGCCACCCATGGGCAGGGGTAGAGGTAGAAACAGAGGGAACGGAGGTTATGTGAATCCTGAGTGAGGACGTGGACAGTCAAGAGGAATGCGTGCTTGTTATACTTGTGGCATTTACAGCGTGACTGCCCCCAGAATCAGAATCTTGACGTCCAGAAAGCTGATTTCCCTCCAGTAAAAGCTTAATTCACTCCCGTATATCAATGTTACTCTAGCCCAGAAGATTTTGGAGGAGCTACATGGGATGCATGACTATTGTTGAATTTGAATATAACCCCTCAGGGTGAGTTAGAAGCTAAGCTGGAAGGATCTAATTTGAAGTTTGTTATTGATACTGGAGCTGCAACATCAGCACTGCGTTTACAGGATTTGCCTGCCACTTATCACACTCAGCTAGCTCAAGCACCGATAGTACACTGTGAAGACATTGAAGGGTAAGATAATTCCTCATCGCAAGCTTGGATTTTTACCTTTGCAGATTGGAAAGACTGTGTATCCTATTACCTTTTTTGTGGGAGAGACTTTACCAGTAAATCTTTTAGGTCGGGACTTTTTAGCTTCACACCGTGCTACTTTATCCTGAATAAGTGGAAAGTTGTTTTTCAGCTGTATTCTCTCTCTGAAGTGCCTTCTCCTGCAGATGCCAGCATCATTCATCCTGCTCTTGCAGAGCTTCCTTCTACCCTGTGGGCAGTGCCAGGATCCAATGTCAGATCCCTTTCCATTCCGCCTGTGAAGATCACTGTGAAACCTGGAGCCCAGCCCAGCTTCCCAGATTCAAACAGTATCCGCTAGCAGCAGCTGCCATCGATGGAATTTGTCCTGTGATTGAAAATCTTCAAAAACAAGGTGTCATCTATCCTACAACATCACCATGTAATACTCCAATTCTTCCTGTGCTAAAGGCTGAAGGTAAGTCTTATAGATTTGGGCAAGACCTGCGAGCAATAAATGTGATTTTGCCAATTTTTCCCTTGGTACCTAATCCACATGATATCTGGAAACAGATACCTCCAGGGACTACCTGGTTCACTGTTGTGGATTTGAGTTCTGCTTACTTTTCAGTGAGAATTAGCAAAGAAATCAATTTTTATTTGCTTTCCAGTTTGACAATATACTTGAACCATTTTGTGCCAAGGGTACACCGATGGGCCTATGTATTTTGCGCAGGCCCTAAGAACTGCACTGCTTGATGTAAGGTTCGACCATTCCTCTTTAGTTCAGTATGTTGATGATTTGCTTTTATGTTCACCAAGTTATGAGACTTGTTTTTCAGATTCCTTGTCTTTCTTGTCTCATATTGCTGATTTAGGATTGAAAGTCAATTTGTCAAAACGGCAATTTGTATCTTAAAATGTTACTTTCCTGGGTGTTGCCATAACACCATCTGGTAGTGCAGTTACCTCTGCTAGATTGAAACCTATTCTTTCATTGCCTTTCCCAGCAACACCAGTATTACTGCGCAGATTCCTGGGTCTGTTAATCTTTTGTAAACAATGGCTAGCAAATTTCTCAGACCTTACTGCTCCGTTTTATGCTCATTGGGAAAGAAGGACCTGAAGGTCTCATTGTATCTACACTGCTACAGTGGAAAGCTTTTTTGAATATAAAGTCTGCCCTGGAAAATGCGCCATGTTTATCTTTGCCAGACTATTCTCTGCCATTCAAACTGTATGTGGCTATTTCTGATTCCTCTGCTACTTGTGTGCTTTTACAAGCTTTCCCGACTGGTCGCAAGCCAGTAGGCTATTTCTCAAAGCGATTTGACTCAGTGATTTTGGGACGCCCTCCCATTTTCAATTGAAATTACTGATTTTCTAGTTTTACAGCACCCTCTTGAAGTGTATGTATCACATTCAGTTTCCAGGTTGCTTCACTTGACTAAGACTCAGCCTTTGTCCTCCACACGTTTGTTGACTCTGGAATTAACAATTTCTCAGCCTCATGTTACAGTATATACTACATCAATATGCAACCCTTCAACACTTCTAGCTCCATTGACAGATCTTGTGGAGGATGATGGGTCTCATGATTGTTTTCAAACCATTTTGCAGACCAAGAAGCATGGCGAGCTGCCCTCCGAGCATCAGTGTCACCAACATTGTTGTACTTAAAACCATCTAACATGACTTTGTTTTCCCTTTCATCTCTCTTACAGCACTATCAAGATACTCCCTTTGAAACTCAGACTCTGTGGACTTCGTGGGGTGCGACCTGTGCTGCACAGGGCGACTGGAAAAAGGATCATCTGCTCATTTGCCCTGACAGTGTATTGTTTCCACTTGCCCTGTTCCTGCATCATAAATTTCACCTATCAGCTGTGGCTATGAATCATGCCTTTTCGGTTCTCTGGTATCACCCGACGTTTTTTTCTGTGGCACAGGCTGTGTATGCAGCTTGTCTGCACTGTTTCAAGGCTGGCAGATTAGGGTCAGTTATAAGGGTTTCTGCCACCCTTCCCAAACCTTCCGGACCCTTTTTGATTTTGCAGCTTGATTTTACAGACCTGTCCTGTGCCAGAGGGGAGAAACGGTATTTGTTGGTGGTCACTTGTCTTTTCTCCGGATGGGTGGAAGCTTATCCCACTACCAGTATGACTGCTGGGGTCTCCGTCAAATTACTGCTCACTCAGTTTATTCCTGTTTGGGGTGTACCTTTTGTTCTTTCTTCTGATCAGGATCCAGCCTTCGTTGCGAGTGTCTGGGAGGGTATTGAGCAATGGTTTGGGATTAAAAGACAATTGCACACTCCTTATCATCAGCAAAGCTCTGGCCAAGTGGAACGGATGAATAGGACACTCAAAGGTCACTTACGCATTCTGACACAGGATTGGGCTACAGATTGGACGGAAGCCCTTCCTTTTGTCCTTATGGCAGTGCGTAATTCCCCCCAGCGTGCTCGAGAAGGCCTGACACCATATTAAATAGTTACTGGACGTCCAGCTACTTCTCCACATGAATTGACAATAATCTCAGATCCTCAACTGTTGCGCAGCGATATCTTGACTCATTGCTCATGATTGCACTCCGTTTTGTCTGTTTCTCCTTTATTGCAGGTGAATCCTCAGCAGGACACTCCTTCAGAGCTATTGCATCCAGAATTGAAGCCAGGTCCCGATTAAGAACTTGCATCCAAAGACACTTTTGGCTCCCAAGTTCCTAGGTCCGTTCCGTGTGCTCCTGGTGGGATACTCAGCTTGTAAAGTGGAAGGACAATCTCGTTGGATACATCTTTCACAATGTAAAAAGGCTCCTTCACAGGATTCAGAGTGTGGTTCCTTGCAACTGTGAATCAAGAGAGGTGTCTTCTGTTGTTGCAATGCAGAGACTCATTCCGACTTGTACAACAGTGATATTGCAGAAAAGACTATCATGATTAATTGCTTTTTGAGTGAACTAATTATGTAAGAGACCTTTTCCAGCATCTATACTGCTGATTAGGTTGATAAAATTAGTTTGAGTTAGTTCTTTACTGATATATAAGCAATGACCTTTTGGCACTTAACCTCTGCTTCATGAAGAGACTGGGAGTTGGGGGTGGTTATAGTTATAGTGTTTATCTTCATAGTACTAAGAAGGATAGTTGTGTTTTCATTTCTCCTCAGAACATTTATTTTTGGAGTAATTAATAGTTTCTCATAGATATTTAGAGGTCTGTTAAGAATGTTTCCTTATCTGGTTGTAGTTGTGTTATGGGATATTATTGTTAATGAAGCAGTACTGCATTCAGAATCTTGGGAACGTTATGGGGAACTCCCAAATATTTTTGAGTCAAAACTTACACTCAAACACTTTAATCTGTCAGATTGTGCTGTTTGCCTTCCAACTGTGACAGCCACTCAGCATGGGTTTCTGCTACGAGCTAGGCCTAAAACCTTTCAAGAGTTTTGTGACATTGCTTTTAATCTAACCACTGTACAATGGTCTCATACAACCACAGACCCTAGCGTGATTATCCCTATGCCTCTAATGTCCCCTCCAATATGTTTTACGGCTCAAAACACAGGGAAAAAGGTAGGGGACACTCCTTGGAACATTTGTAAAACAGACCACCTGGTACAAAAAGTCCCATTTAAGAAGTTCTTTTATTTCAGTAGTACAATTAGTGCCAACTCAAGGGAACCAAGTACATGATCATGAATTGTTACAGTATAATAGTTCTGGATACCCAATCCCTTTGAATGACTCTACTGTAGTTCAGACCTAGGCATACCTAACTGGAGTTGCCCCTTGTTAGGGTATTACCATCCCTGGGAACGTAATCTATTTGTAGGAATTGAAGAGATGAGTATTACTCAGTGGGCTTTGAATAACTGTACACAGAATATATCTTGTCCCCACAAGTTGACAATTTGGAAAAATGGGTTAGTGGCTTTAGAAGGAGATTATTTTGTGTGTGGTAATCTTGCATATACAGAACTGCCTAAAGATTGGTCAGGTACTTGCTATGTTGCCCAGTTAGATACCCCATGGCGATTTTTACCATACCTGAATATTACTTTATTATCAACCCCAAATGATTTTTTTAAGAAGAAAAAGAAATATTTACCCTCAGGATAAGCCCATAGCAGTTGCACAGCAACTAGTAGACTCTATAAGTCCTTTAACTAAATCTCAGATTGATGCATTTACAGGTACTGTCTGGCTTTCAACCTTTGAAGTAATAGCACCCACAAGACAATATAGTACTCATATTATGGAGTATGTGGATTAATCCTCAATTATTGTTGTTCTCTGCTGGATAATGAAGGAAAAGTAGTGAAAGACCTACTAGATAAGGTTAGAAACCGTAATTTTGTCCCAAGTAGTAACTATGTGAGTTCTTTTTCTGATTTCTTTGACTGTCTCTTCTTTCTGGAATTCACTGGCAAGAGCAAAAGCCATGGATGAGAGGGAGCCCCATCTCTGCATCGAAGACGACAAGAACCAGCATCAGTAGCAGACTGGGAGACAAGAGACACTGGGGGTGGATAGGAAATCCAGTTCCCACCACCGAAAATGGAAGACTGGTGATGACTGAAAGCCCCGTCAACCCAATTACCCATCTATGATCCGTGCAGGACAGGAGCAATCCCTACTTGTTTTCTGCTTTTAATTTGGTTTTATATGTTATTTCTTAACCCTGGGAGTACTGATGGGGTCAAAAGTGACCCCACTGCAAGTTTCACAACGCGTATCTCGGAAATTAGTTGTTCAAGAATGCAATCTTTTTATGACTTTTCACACGTCAATATTCTATTTATATTGCGCCATGAGAGGAATAATTTTCATCCGCTAGGTGACGCTAGTGATGAATTGCAGCACAGAGTACCAGTGGGGTCATTTTTTACCCCAGTTGCTTACGTCCGGTTTGGATCATGATACAATTTGCAGTTTTGTGAATTTTTTGATCTGACAAAGATGTATCATTATGTATCAATTATGTATCATTTATTTTTGTACTCTTATGAAAATTACACATTTTCTGTAATTGATATCATACGTTCTCTCATTATTTCCGATGAAATCTAAAGGCTTTCAGCTCGTTCATCATGATTATTGTACACCTATAGTAAAACTGTTTTGCGTTTTATTCAACTTTATCTTTATTTATTTTAGGTTATTGTTTATGATGTCAAAACGAAAGTATTCAGCTGCCCAAGTAAGAGAAATATTGCAACGAGATGCTGACAGTGACGGCTCTGAGTCATCTGATGATGCAGCATATTCAGCAAGCGAAGAAGCATATCAGCCAAGTTCGGGCAATAAATCTGCTGATGACAGTCATGATTCAGATGGTGACAGCAGTTGGTCGCCAAGTGAATGTGAGACTGATGTTGAGCCGGTAACATCGCCTGCAGCAAAGAGTCAAGTTACAGGTCAAGGCAAAGGTCGAGGCTGTGCTGGACAGGGAAGAAGGCAGGAGTCCTCGGTGTCAGTATCATCTGTGAGGAATCTTAGTTGTGGTCGTAGAGGAGCTAAGAGGTCATCAACTATAAGCATAAATGTTGCCATTGAAGCCTATGTATCTAAGGATGCCACATCATGGAACAGGAAACCTATAAAACAAGCTGCTGGAAGATACGCTAGAGCTAATGTCATGCCTGTACAACAAGGTCCTACAAGCTATGCTGTACGAAATGTTGATGGCCCTCTTACAGCATTCCACTTGTTCATGCGGAAGAACTTATTGAATGAAATCATGATGTGGACGAGCAAACAAGGAAGACACATTTATGACGACACCTGGAAAGATTTGACAGACGGAGAATTTCAACGTTTTCTTGGACTTCTGATCCTCTCAGGTGTGTACAAGTCATGAAATGAATCCATAGTTCAGTTGTGGAACCTTGAAGATGGTCGTTCTGTTTTCGGCAAAAATATGGCCCGTAACCGTTTTCAGCAAATTTCTTGTGCTCTCAGATTTGATGATGCAACCAACAGACGTGAACAGTGAGGTGTGGAAAAGCTTGCTCCAATCAGACACGTTTTTGATACCTGGGAAGCAACTCTAAGTGACGCCTTTGTTCCTGATGAAAATGTTACTGTGGATGAGCAACTGCTTACATTTCGTGGCCGTGTTCCGTTCAGACAATATATTCCCAGCAAACCTTGGAAATATGGCATAAATCTATGGATGTTGTGTGATAGTGCAACGTCATATGTTCTGCGTCTTCAAGTATATACAGGAAGGGAACTTGGACAGAACAGGGAACAGAATCAGGTTGAAAGAGTTGTGCTGCAACTCACTGAAGGATTGACGTGATCTGGCAGAAATGTTACTGTTGACAATTTCTTCTGCAGTTTATCCCTGTCACGGAAATTGCTAGAAAAACAAATGACATTTTTGGGGACAATTCGAAAGAACAGAAAAGAATTACCTCCAGAATTTGTAACAGCAAAGGGCCAAGAGGTATTCACTTCACTGTTTGCCTTTCGCGATGACGCCACTCTGGTTTCCTATTGCCCGAAGAAAGGAAAAGTGGTTGTTCTTCTGAGCAGTTTGCATGATCAAGAAGAAGTAGATAACACATGTCCAGACAAAAAACCACGCATGATCTTGGACTATAATTCTAGTAAAGGTGGAGTAGATACGGCAGATCAAATGTTGCGCACATATACCACAAAACGAATGATAAGACGCAGGCCAGTGACAATATTCTACATGTTGGACATCAGTGCTTTGAACGCCTTCATTGTTTTGGATGTCACTAAATCCAGAATGGCAGTCCAAGTCAAAGCACAGACGTCGTCTATTCCTCTTGGAATTAGGAAAGCAGCTGCTTCAGAGTAATTGCAGCGAGACTTCTTCCAGCATTGAAGAAGCCACTGATGCTGTTTGCAATGTCGGGATCCAAAAGAAAAGGGCAAGGTGTCACTGCTGTTCCATAGAAAAAGACAAGAAAAGCAACATAGTTTGCACCTCCTGCAAGCGCAATGTTTGCAAAGAACATTCAGAAATTGTCTCTGTCTCATGTAAATGACTGTCGTACTTTACTGTGTTCATCAAGTGCATGCAAAAACTGCTTTCATGTCAACTCTTCTTCATGTAATTTTATGATAAAGCATTAAATTTCAAAACATTTAACCTTCATATAATAAATAATTAATTCGGAATAATATTTTGTCTGTTTAGTTTAAAATTTTCATGGTTAACAATTAAAATTTGTCGTCGGGTCATTTATGACCCCAATGGTATTCAGTGTGTGCAAAACATCTCACTAATTCCAGGGTTAAGAGGCAAGATTTAAAAACTGGATCTGAAAATGACAGCTCTTTCTCTCTTTCACCTTGCCCTGGATAAAGTCCCCAAAACAAACACAAAGATATGAGTACAATTAGTTAAGAAAGCAATAAGGGGTTTTCCTTCACAGCACCAGTTTTTAGGTGCACCTACATTTGTGCAAAACTTTCCATATTAATAATGAGTTAAAGCAATGTGAAGATTTGTTGCAATGCAAACTACAAAGCTTCAGAGAGGCAGAATTTGGGGGTAGCTGTTGAATATTTTAAAGTAATTTTAACTCTGCATTCTGGGAATGAACTTCTTTCACAAAATGTCTTTTTAAATTATTTCTTAGAGATGATAGAAATTCCGTATTTACCAGCAATCTTTCTAAGAAATGTTTCACCAACAGGATAAATTTAGCAAACCAGTGGAAACCACCAATATTAAGAATTGTATCTTTTAACTCTCATACCAAAATAGATAATATTGTATAACACATTATGTAATTCTAATCCCAGATATAGATAGATAAGATATACATCTAATTTTATAAAAAATCACCATGATGTCGCTGCCTGTAGCTATCTTCTTGCATGAGGTGCAAACTATCAAAAGAAAGCTGTACCACCCCATTCACCATAGTTCCTCTGTATCAAGTCATGGTCAAAAAAATCATTCTTCAGATTGCTGTTGGTAGAGGCCCTGGAAGTAATTTTTAAGAATTCTAGGATATATTTCTTAAATGAGTCCAAAGACGAAACATAGGGGACTCTCAAAATGATAATATTGTTAAGTCACAGATTACTCCACCTGGTGACATTTTCTAAGACTTTAAGCTCTGCATGAAGGATTATCCTCGACAAGTGAAGAACTAACATTTCATATTTTGGACACTTGCCATTGTGTAACCTCAGTTTCAATCATGCTCTTCTTCAGCATCTGATCGTGAACAGAAAGTTTAGATTGAATTTATGTGGCTGCTCTCTCTGTCTGCAACCCATTAAGTTAATGACAGTTCCAAACTGCTTATTGTCAGTCAAATTTCCTCAAGTGTAATCACTTGAAAATTCACCAACACTCTTGAATTCTGGAAGGACCCAATAGCGCTGCGAAGCTGAATCCAAATCCCCTTCCTACTGGATTCAGATTTACAGTCAGCGATCTTTCTTCTGCGGCCTTCAGAATGTGTGCATGTCTCAATGAATTTTGGCTGGTAGAAACCTCCAACCTGTTGACATTATTAAGAACATAAGATATGCCATACTGGGTCAGACCAAGGTCCATCAAGCCCAGTATCCTGTTTCCAACAGTGGCCAATCTAGGTCATACGTACCTAGCAGTATCCCCAAAAGACACAGGTTCCACAATGCTTGTATTGGGTCAAGCATTGATATCCTGGGTCCCTTTTTAATAATGGTTTATGGACCTTTCCTCCAGGAGCTTGTCCAAACCTTTTTTAAACCCAGCTACACTAACAGCCTTTACTACATCCTCCGGTAACAAATTCCAGAGTTTGATTACACGTTGAGTGAAAAAATATTTTCTCTTATTTGTCTTAGATAGTTTACCCTGTAGCTTCATTACATTTCCCCTAGTCTTTCTATATTCTGATAGCGTAAACAATTGATCTACGTTTACCCGTTCCACTCCATTCATTAATTTATAGACCGCTATCATATCTCCTCTCAGCCGTCTCTTTTCCAGGTTGAAGAGTCCTAACCTTTGTAGCCTCTCTTCATAGGAGTATCCTTCCATCTCCTTTACCATTTCGGTGGCTCTTCTCTGTACCTTTTCTAATAACGCTATATCCTTTTTAAGATACGGCGACCAGAATTGCACACAATATTCAAGGTGCGGTCGTACCATGGAATGATACAGAGGCATTATAATATCCTTTGTTTTATTTTCCATTCCTTTCCTTATGATACCTAGCATTCTATTTGCTTTCTTCGCTGCTGCACACTGGGCGGAGGGTTTTAACATGTTATCCACGATGACTCCTAAATCTTTTTCCTGGGTGGTGGTTCCCAATGTGTGACCATAGTGTGGGTTGTTCTTTCCTAGGTGCATAACTTTGCACTTGTTCACATTAAATTTCATTTGCCATTTGGATGCCCAGTCTTCCAATTTATCCAGATCCTCCTGCAGTTTTCCACAGTCCTCTTGGGTTTTAACAACTTTAAATAGTTTTGTGTCATCTGCAAATTTGATAACCTCACTAGTTATTCCCTTTTCCAGGTCATTTATGAATATGTCAAAAAGTAGCGGACCCAGTACAGATCCCTGGGGTACGCCACTATTCACCTTTTTCCATTGGGAAAATTGGCCATTTAGCCCTGCCCTCTGCCTTCTATCTTTTAACCAGTTCCCGATCCACAATAGTACACTGCCTCCTATCCCATGACTTTTTAGTTTTGCAAAATGTCTCTGATGAGGGACCTTGTCAAAGGCTTTCTGAAAGTCTAGATACACTATATCAACCAACACACCTTTGTCTACCTGTTTATTCACACCTTCAAAAAAACATATCAGATTAGTAAGACAAGATCTTCCTTGTCTAAAGCCATGTTGGCTGTCTCCCATTAGGCCATGACTATCTACATGCTGTGTAATTTTGTTCTTTATGATGGTTTCTACCATTTTCCCCGGTACTGATGTCAGGCTCACTGGTCTGTAATTTCCCAGATCACCCCTGGAACCCTTTTTAAAAATTGGCGTTACATTGGAGATCCTCCAATCTTCAGGTATTACAGATGATTGTAATGAAAGTTCACAGAATGCAACAGGTCTGCAATCTCATATTTCAGTTCTTTCAACACTCTTGGATATATACCATCCGGTCCAGGTGATTTGCTACTATTCAGTTGTAATAGTTGTAATACTTCTTCCCGGTGTAGCGATATTTCTCTCAATTCCTCTGCAGTATCACCTTTAAATACCACTTCAGTCTTGAGTAACATCCCTACATCTTCCTCAGTAAAGACTGAAGCAAAGAATTCATTCAGTCTCTCCGCTATAGCCTTGTCTCCTTTTACTGCCCCTTCTACCCCTCTATCATCTAATGGTCCAATTGAATCTCTCACAGGCCTTTTGCTACGAATGTACTTGAAAAAGTCTTTATTTCGTGTTTTTGCTTCCTTAGCAAGTTCCTTCTCAAATTCTCACTTTGCCTGCCTTATCAATGCTTTGCATTTAACTTGCCAGTGCTTGTGCTGTTTTCAGTTTTTGTTGTTTGGCTCTTTTTTCCATTTCCTGAAAGATGCTTTTTTGGCAGCAACAGCCTCTATGACCTCACCTTTAAACCATGTTGGCAGTTTTTTGGACTTTCTTCCACTTTTCTTAATGCGTGGAATACAGCTGGTCTGGGCTTCCAGGATAGTATTTTTAAACAACACCCAAGCTTGATGTAAGTCTTTAACCTTTGCAACCACTCCTTTTAGTTTTTTCTTAACTATATTCCTCATTTTATCATAGTCTCCCTTTCGAAAGTTAAAAGGTAGTACTGTGGATTTCTTTACTATCCCTCTTCCACTAATTAAATCAAACACGATCATGCTATGATCACTATTGCCAAGTGGTCCCAAAACCCTTATTTCTTGCACCAGATCTGGTGTTCCACTAAGGACTAGGTCCAGTATGGCTTCCCCTCTGGTCGGTTCATGAACCAGCTTCTCCAAGAAGCAGTCATTTATTTCATCTAGAAACTTTATCTCCCTAGCATGTCCTGCCGTGACACTGACCCAGTCGATACCAGGGTAATTGAAATCACCCATTATTACTACTCTGCTGTAACTTTTGTTAGCTTCCTTGATCTCTTTTTTTTTTTTTTAATTATTTATTTGTGAATTTTTACCAATAAATCAAGCAAAAAGCCTGCACAGAAAGTAATACTTGCAATTGTAATTATAATTATACAAGAAATATTAAACAAAAGAAAATAATGCAAGAATTATACAAATAGTCCCCTAAAAATGGGGAGTTAACCAGAAGAAAAGGAGAAAAGAAAAACCTCCATAGAGCAAATATACAAGAAAATAAGAGGAGACAGTGGCCCAAGGAAAACTTTACTTAACCAGATGGAATCAATACATCAGGAGAGGAGGTGATTGGTAAATGCAAACTTAAAAAAGCTGAGCGATCCTCAGGAGCAAAGAAAATATATTTCTGTGTTTTAAAGGTAATTAAACATTTGCAGGGAAATCGTAACATAAATGAAGCACCAATATGCAGTACCCCAGGTTTCAGTAATAGGAAAGCATGTCTGCATTTCTGTGTTTCTCGTGCCACATCGGGAAAAAGAAAAACTTTTTTCCCATGAAACAAACTATCACGCTTTTTATAAAACAATTTTAAAAGCCACTCCCTATCCGAAGATAGGGCTAATGTGACCATCAATGTGGATACAGCTATATCCTCTACTTTAGGAGTACTGAGCAAATCTGTGACATTTAAAGTATCCATCTCCAACGGACCTACAGGAACTTTGCAGTCTCTCTTTCCCAAACGGAGATAGTAAACTTTAGAAACCGGAGGCATCAGTTCCACAGTAACCAGGAGGATATCACGCAGGTAGCTCTTAAAAAGCTCCAAAGGTGCCATCCCAGGTATAACTGGGAAATTCAAAAGGCGCACATTAGATGCACGAACTGCATTATCTAAAGTCTCAGCCTTAGAACAAAGGGCAATGTTATCTTTTACCAAAACGTCAGTTAAATCTGAGATCTTCATCAGCCATTGCTCCATATCAGACTGTTTCGTATTAAGTCCATCAATAGTTGATTGCACTAAAGGAGAAGCCGTTTCAAGGGCTGCAATCCGGTCTGATAGAACAGAAAATTGAGTACCCACCATGTTACCAAGATGGGAGATAGCGTCCCAGATGTTATCCAAGGTCACAGACGCAGGACGAGTCAATGCAAATGAAAACCCAGGGATATGAGAAGAGGATCGATCTAACAAAAACCCCAAAACTCTGGAACTCCCTACCACCTGACATACGTGCTTTAACCGGTTTAACCCAGTTCAGAAGAGCCCTAAAATTTAACCTATTTATCAAATTTTACCCTACATAAATTTCAAAAGAATAGTCTTACCATAAACTTAACCACAATCTCCTCCTGACCCTTGCACTACTGCTATTTTATGTAAATAGTTTTTTTTCATGCTATCGAACTAATTGAATATTTATTCTATGTATATAGTTCTCCCATGTTATCCAAGTTTATACTCCTGTTATATGTAATACCGAACAGCCTGTTGTTCTGGTCTTTGTGTTCATCTGTAAACCGCGCTGATTATAAATAGTGCGGTATATAAAAAACTGAAATAAATAAAAATAAATAAACACACCAAAAGAAGATGAAGCACCCACATCTACAGACGTAGAGACTCCGGTGTCAGGTGGAGCTGAAGAAACCAAAGCGCCAGCCTGCAATTCTCCCTTCTGGCCTCGAACCAACTCTGGGGGCGAGTCCCGCACTGAGGACGCGATTACTACCACTTCGGGTGAAGAAGCGTTGTCACTCACCGACCGAGCAGCTGAGGACCCAGGAGGCACCGGGGGAAGCCATCCATCCGGGGAGAGCGTGATGTCATGGGCGGAGGACGCCGATTCCTTGATCTCTTTAAGGATTTCATCATCCATTTGTTCATTCTGGCCAGGCGGTCGATAGTACACCCCCACTGCCATCACCTTCCCCTTCATACATGGAATTTCAGTCCATAGAGATTCTACAGCAAATTTTGTTTCCTGCAAAACTTTAATCCTTTCTGACTCAATACCCTCTCTAACATAGAGTGCAACCCCTCCTCCAATTTGATCAGTTCTATCATTACGATATAGTTTGTATCCAGGTATCACAGTGTCCCACTGGTTATCCTCCTTCCACCATGTCTCTGAGATTGCAATCATATCTAACCTCTCATTTCGTTCTATATATTCTAACTCTCCCATCTTATTGTTTAGACTTCTAGCATTTGCATACAAGCATGTCAGAGACTGTATTTTATTAATATTAATCTGGCTATTGGTAGGCATGGGTAATTTGGAATCTTTACATTCTGTCTGCACCATACTCAAGAGCATTAGGGCTACTTTAATCTTTTTTGGAACCTCACTGCTTTCGGTAGTATCCTTCAAGGATACATTCTTCCGAACCATGCACTCTTGGGCGACTGTCGGCTTTCCCCTATTTTCTAGTTTAAAAGCTTCTCTATCTCCTTTTTAAAGGTTAATGCCAGCAGTCTGGTTCCATCCTGGTTAAGGTGAAGCCCATCCCTTCGGAAGAGCCCTTCCTTTCCTCAGAATGTTCCCCAGTTCCTAACAAATCCAAAACCCTCATCCTTGCACCATTGTCTCATCCACGCATTGAGACTCCAGAGCTCTGCCTGCCTTTTGGGTCCTGCATGTGGAACAGGAAGCATTTCGGAGAACGCTACCCTGGAAGTTCTGGATTTCAACTTCCTACCTAAAAGCTTAAATTTAGCCTCCAGAACTTCCCTACCACATTTTCCTATGTCATTGGTACCGACATGTACCAAGACAACAGACTCCTCCCCAGCACTATCTAAGATCCTATCTAGGCGGTGCGTGAGCTCCACTACCTTCGCACCAGGCAGGCATGTTACCAGGCGATCCTCGCATCCACCAGCCACCCAGCTATCTACATGCTTAATGATCGAATCACCAACTATAACAGCTGTCCTAACCTTCCCCTCAAAGGGCACATGGCCCTGGAGAAACGTCCTCGGTGTGAGAGGGTTTTACATCACCTGGAGGACAGGTCCTACTTACAGGATCATGTCCTGCCACACCAGGGTGATGCTCTCCTGTCACGTGACCTCTCTCCTCCATGGCAACAGGGATGCTGCCAGACTGGAGGTGGGACTTCAGGACTATAACCCTGTAGGTTTCATCCATGTACTTCTCTGTCTTTCTTATGTCTTCCAGGTCTGCTACTCTAGCCTCTAGAGAACGGACTTGTTCCTTGAGAGCAAAGAGCTCCTTGCACTTAGTGCATACGTAAGACCTCTCACCAACTGGGAGAAAATCATACATGTGACACTCAATGCAAAAGACTGGAAAGCCCCCATCTCGCTGCTGGACTGTTGTCTGCATCTTAGTTTAAAGCTTGTGTTTAGGTCTTAAAATTCTGTATTCACTAAGAGTTGGTGTAGGTGCTTATACTAATAAAAGTGTATCTAATACCTCTAATATACCATGTTCACCTGAAGCTTAATTAATCTCAGGTCCTCAATGTATGACTGATTTGGATAAAGAGCTGCACCTGAGAGCAGCCCCTTTCCTCTAAGATGTGTAAGTACCTATAAAGCTACAATTACCCCAGGGGAGGGTAGGTGTTGGGGAGGGAGGGAGGGAAATAAGACCTATTCAAAGAAGAGGGCTGTTACAAGGTACCCTGTCCTGTACCCTCAGCAGGGGGGGGGGGGGAGGGGGGTAGTCCCTCAGGTAGGCTAGAGCAGGAAAAAAAGTTTAAAATGCAGCAGGTTCTGGGGACAGAGCAGGGAGAGATATTTAATTTAAAGTAACAGTTAACTTGGCTACCACACAAAAGCCAGTTAGTTGAGAGAGGCAAGGTAAGTTATACAGCTGAGAAGCTGCAGTGCAAAATTAAAGGGAACAGGGGAGGTGAAGTAGCACACCAATAAGACAACAATAAATAAATATATAAATAACACAGGTACACTACCAAAAAACTGCCTCCAGTTTTGCAACTGATTCCTATAGATTTTGGGGTGCTGAATCCAGGAAAAATAGCCAAAATGTTCCATCACGTCACGTTTTCTTGCAAAATTAGATTTCTTACCCATATAAGGAATGTTCACATAATTTCTTTTTAGCCGACTGCAGTTTATTTTCTTGGCCCAAAATAGAGGTTGTAATGGTTAACTAACTAGAAACACTCCCTCATGATATTTTAGAGTGTTTTGTATTCATTTTATACATTAACAGGACAATTGGGAGGCGGGGGGCTAAATCCAGTACTCGCACTGGCGCATGTTCTTTCCTGTTCGCCTCGCCTCGTTCGCTCGCTCAAACTCGGTGGTTGCGACATGAACGTTCCTATCAAATTTCAGTTTCTTGCAAGTTCATTATTACCTTTTGTTTGCTCAGTCGTAATCCAGCTTTATTCCGAAGTGGTTCACTACAGTTGTAGTTTGCAGTGCTGTGTATTTGTGATGGCTCACAGAGCCAGAGGTTGCGTCAACTCTCCGGACAGTTTTTGTTTTATTTGTGGGGAATATACCGTGAAAAAGCGGCAGAGGAACATTTCTGCATTTATTAAAAAAGTATATTTCGCCTATTTCGGTTTGAAGTTAGGCGATCAAGACAAACCGTGGGCTCCTCACAAAGTGTGCAAGACATGTGAGGAAGATCTACGCTTATGGATGAAAGGTAAAAAACAAGCATTTTGTTTCGGAATACCTATGATGTGGCGTGAACAAACAGACCACAGCAGTGACTGCTATTTTTGCTCTTGCATTGTGAAGGGATACAACTTAAAAAATAAGAACGTAATAAGTTACCCCAACCTTCCCTCAGCAATTAGGCCTATGCCTCATAGCAACGAAGTACCTGTGCCTGAACCACCAAAATCTTTGGATCATATTTGTGTGGACGGTTCTGATCATGATGAGACTCATCAGATGGCTTTTCCCGATGAGTCCAGTACTTCCGAGTTTGAAACTGAACCAGATCCGAAACCTGAACTTTTCTCTCAAGCTGAATTGAATGATTTAGTCCGGGATTTAGGACTCCCAAAAGATGCTGCCCAACTGCTAGGTTCTCGGCTTAAACAGAAAAATCTATTGTCACCAGGAACAACTTTTTATTGGTACCGCAACCGCGAGACACAATTTTTGAAGTATTTCAGCAAAGAGGAAGATTTGGTATTTTGCAACGATATATACGGAGTGATGGAAAAGTTTAAACTCAAGTATGATCCTGCTGAATGGCGGCTGTTCATTGATTCGTCAAAAGACAGCATAAAAGGTGTTCTTCTTCATAATGGCAACACATTCGCTTCAGTTCCTATTGCTCACTCTGTTATTCTCCAAGAAAAATACGAGAATTTGGCCCTGATTCTTCAGAAGATTCGTTATGATGAGCATAAGTGGATGATTTGTGGAGACTAAAATTCTATCCATGCTATTAGGGCAGCAATCCGGTTTCACCAAATATCCCTGCTTCCTTTGCTTGTGGGATAGCCGGGCCCGCGACCGACACTGGGGGAAAAAAGACTGGCCAATTCGGGAGTATTTGAGACCCGGTGAGAAAAATGTTCTTCATGAGAGCTTGGTACCTCGTGATAAAATTCTATTACCACCTCTCCACATTAAGTTGGGTCTCATTAAGCAATTCATCAAGTCCCTTCCAAAAGATGGTGAGTGCTTTCGGTACCTTTGCTCAAAGTTCCCCCGACTTTCTGAAGCAAAGCTAAAGGAAGGAGTGTTTGTTGGCCCTGATATAAGGAAACTCATTTCAGATGGAGCATTCGCTGAAACGATGTCTGAGAAGGAAAAAGAAGCCTGGGATTCCTTCAAGGATGTTATTCTCAAATTCTTGGGGAACAGGCGGGATGAGAACTATAAGGATATTGTTGCCAGGATGCTCAATGCCTTCAAAGAACAAGGCTGTAACATGAGCCTGAAAGTCCATTTCTTGCACTCCCATGTGAACTACTTTCCCGAAAACTTGGGGGCGTACAGTGAAGAACAAGGTGAAAGGTTTCACCAGGACATCAAGGACGCAGAGAGAAGGTACCAAGGAAGATGGAACACCACTATGATGGCTGATTTCTGCTGGTTGCTGCTGCGGGAAACCCCAGATGAAAAATACGCCAAGCAGCGCACCAAGAGAAGCATTCAGGGGAAGAAGAAGAAACGGGCCCACCAGGAGATTGATTGACCCAAGAATGACTTTAAAATCTAAACTGTGTTGACAAATATCGTGTTTTTACTAAACTTTGAAATAAAAATTTGCTAGTTATTACCACAGTGTCGGATCTCATTTATTAGAATTTTATTTTCACACCATCGGGTGTTTGTCTTCATGTATTGCAATGGTGCGGTTTGCGTTTTCTATTCTTACATACATACCTGTACAACATTTTTTGCACATTTCTTTGCTTTGCTTTGTGTCTAACCTCGCTCTTATATGCTCAATGTTTGTGCACATGTATGTGGCTGTTTTAAGTGCAGACAATTTTGCTACCAGTGTGTTTTGTTGACATTACTCTATTCTTATGTGCTGCCTTGTTACAATTTTCTTTATTCTTATTTGAATAACTACTAAACAATTAGTATAAAGAATTCATCCAAGAAACTTTTATCTCGATCGCACTCAATCTGAAACGTTCACCTCAAACTGCTAACCCAATGTAGCAAAACATCTGTACGTGATGGAGCAAATTGGTTACCAGATTTGGATTCAGCGCACCAAAAAACATAAAAATCAATCGAAACATTAGAGGCAGTTTAAAAAAAATTTTTTTTAGTGTACCTGTGTAATCAAACAGACAGCTAGAACTCACAGCAAAGTTGTCACAGGGGTTAAATATCCACCTCTCTAGCAGAGCACTGTGAGGGCACTGCTCTTCCCAGAGCAGAGAGAGGCAAACAGAACTATGCACACATGGGAAGAGGAGACAGGAAGAAGGCTATACAATACCTCAGCAGGGGAGTAGTCCCTCAGGTAGGCTAGTACAGGAAAAAAAGTTTAAAACACAGCAGGTTCTGGGGACAGAGCAGGGAGAGATATTTAATTTCAAGTAACATTTAACCTGTCTACCACACAAAAGCCAGTTAGTTGAGAGAGGCAAGGTAAGTTATACAGCTGAGAAGCTGCAGTGCAAAACTAAAGGGAACAGGGGAGGTGAAGTAGCAAACCAATAAGACAACAATAAATAAATATATAAATAATCAAATAGACAGCTAGAACTCACAGCAAAGTTGTCACAGGAGTTAAATATCCACCTCTCTAGCAGAGCACTGTGAGGGCACTGCTCTTCCCAGAGCAGAGAGAGGCAAACAGAACTATGCACATGTGGGAAGAGGAGACAGGAAGAAGGCTATACAATACCTCAGCAGGGGGGGGAGGGGTCTGTCTGTTAGCTGGAGCCCTTTAAAATGTCACCTTAAAAGCTAGAGCTTCCAAAGTAGCCATTTCCAGGAGGGAGATTTATACTAGTCGTGGGTTTCTAACCACCCTATCCTACGGCACTATAGGATCTGCAGCACTGATTTCAGTGGGTAGAACCAGGGATTATAAATATTGCATTGCTTTGGGGTATCAATTCCTTCTTGGAGCAGAGTGACTTGGCTGCTCTGAAAACAATTTCATTTATTGTAATACAACATAAGAACATAAGACTTGCCATACTGGGTCAAGCTAAAGGTCCATCAAGTCCAGTATCTTGTTTTAACAGTGGCCAATCCAGGTCACAAGTATCGGGCAGGATACCAATAAGAAGATGGATTCCATGAAACTAATCCCCACTGATACGCTGTGGCTTTTCCCAGGTCTACCTTAACAGTCCACTGATTTTTTTCTCCAAGAACTTGTCCAGACCTTTTTTTGAACCCAGATAGTTAAACTGCCTTTTCCACATCCTCTGGATGTGAATTCCAAAACTTAACGGTGAAAAACATATTTTCTCCTAGTTGTTTCTCGTACTACTTAGGGGTATGTTTACTAAATCGTCTTAACGTCGCAGCGGTATTATCGCGCGATAAGTGACGTTATCACGCGATAATGCAGCGGCGGTGTTAAGGCACACTAACGCTGTGAAATCTGGGTCTGAAGGGTGGAGTAAGGCTTCCCAGAGGGCGGAGAGAAGGGGTCAATGGGCGGGGAGAGGCTCCAGTCACACTAACGCTGTGAAATCCGGGTCTGAACATTAACGCCAGTGAAACCCTCGCGTTAGGCACGACTGCAAGAAAGAGAAACCATTTTAGTCAGCAATATGCAGCAAAGGCAGGGAAACCCAGAAAAGTGATAGTTGTGATACATGTGCAGGAACCAAAAAGGCAAATAAACATATAAAATGACCAAATGCACATTTAAAATCCCAATAACCAAGCTGGCCAATAGTGATATTAATGATCAACATAAAGCAGCACTACTGACAAAGCGTAAAAATTAAGATATGTTTGGAAGGGTCTATGCTCTGTCCCCCTACAAAGTGAATGATCCCACATTGAAATAGCGCTGATCAGGGTTTCTGTCATTTAGATTGGGCAGGTCTGTTATGGCGTGCACATGTGCAGCAACAGCAGAGTGGGCACGTAGGAAAGGGCAACTGTACTGATGCAGTAAATGGGATACAGGGGGCTGCAGGCGGCACATGCTGTGGTCCAGCTGGGGCACAGTGTGGACTAGGCAGATACCTAGGTGGCACATAGGAATGCCAAAACTGTAAAGCAGCAAGACAGCAACTGACGAGGGTCCAACATGGGCACGAGTGTGTGTCCCACAGTGTCATAGGGGATATTACCCAGCAGCTACCCCCAAGGGCACATAACATTGGCAGGCGGTGCCGGGGGAAAGCATGCATGTCCATGTAGGCACCCCTACCCGAGAACCCACACCATAGGCAGCTGCCTACCGGCACACTGGATGGCCTGGGACTGCGCAACACCAGCACCACCGGTATAATGGCATGGCAGCATGGTGGCGGAGGGGTGCTAGTGGCGGAGGGGGCAGTGGCATCTGCTCACAGCAGACCATGGTCAAGCCCCGTTTAGGTGGGTGCCGTGCACTGCAAAAGACAGGGTCTGTCTGACGAACAGTCATGGTATCCCCAGGGAATGAACTGTCCCTATGGCAACAGTGTGGTGCAGTACACACAGCCAGTGTGTTCAGGAGCAGAAGGTCACAAGTTACAAGTCCAAGCTCTGCCTCCTGTCAACCCTGTCCCCATATTTTACCCAGTACTAAACCGTGGTAATAAAGACGGAACCTTTATTGCAGATAAAATAAACATGCCTGAAATGCCTACATTTCACCCTACAGAGCACAGGCACCATAAACATGTGCAATCCCTAGAGCAGAGTTTCCCAACTGCAGTCCTGGAGGGCCAAACACCATTCAGGTTTCATGCTGTCCCTAATAAATATGCCTGTGCTGCATTTGTATGCGCTGCCCCCATTGTATGCAAATGTATCTCATGCATATTCATTAGGGACAGCATGAAAACCTGATCAGTGTTTGGCCCACCAGGACTGAGGTTGGGAACCTCTGCCCTAGAGCAGCGGCCAACAAGGGCATAAACACCCACACCCACAGGCTCCACTATCCAAAGCCTCATAGAGAGTCAGGCTGTTGGGCTCTTCGTGGAGCAGCATCTCCCAATACTGTCACCTGCATACCTTAGCAATGCCGTCCTAAACTTGGGAACACGTTCCACATATATCAAAAGGTTGCTATGATTAATGTCAGCTAACAAATCCTAAGTTAAACACAATTTGTTGATAGAGATTCATTATAGCAACCTTTCTGATATCTGTGGAGTGTGTTTCAGTTATTGATTCTGACAGTGTTTACCACCCCGGGGAGTGACCCTAACAGTATTGAGTACCATAGCAATGCCGCACTGTGTCCAGGACTGGTGTGGCGGCCATGGCTGCCACAAACCTCTATATTTGCACAATGCTGGCATAGGTGTGGGAGTGTGTGCCTGTCTATCCAGTGTGTTGTGGCTGCCTACACCTTACTTGGCCCACATTGCTTGCACTGTTTCCAGTATTAGCCTGCCAATGTGCATAATGAGGAGCAAGGTACTGTGGGTATGACTCGGACAGGGTGGCATGGGCAGGATGCATTTGCACAGGGTATAGGGCAATGGCTGGGACATTGTAGTGCCCAACCACCACCTGCACGGACAGGGTGGCCACAGCATGTCATGCTGGGAGGTTGCTCTCACCCTGACTGAGCAGTGACCACGGCATGGCTAGGTTCCCCCATAGTGCTATACAGTATTTCTCTTAAGTGATATTTATGGGTTCTCTTTTCTGGGGCCCAATCACTAACATACCTGCATGGTGTGTGTGCTGACATCCCAGTTTTGTGTGCACACAGTTCCTCCAGGAACATGCACTATGTACTAGCTTGCAGACTGCAGTTAGCATCTGTATGGCTGCACCACCTTGCAGGGTGCAGCAGGTGCACATTGACTGCCTTCTGCTGGTGAATGTCAGATCGTAGTGGGGGGGCAGTTGAGCTGACTGGGCCCACTATCTATCTGCCAGTGGCCCTGTCTCAAGTGCAGATCCTCAGCAGCCTTCCGTTCGCCACCAGGACTGGGGTTGCTGGTCCCACAGCCTGTCCTCATGTACCTCCACTGCCCCCCTTGCAAATGGTGAGAGGGCGGGGTGCAGGTCATGTCCCCCACCCTGACCCAGAGAGGGTGGTTTGCTAAGTACATTGTCACCAAGTGAACCCTGTAATGGGGAAAAGATATCCTGTGATAGGAAAGCAGAGGAACCTATGAGTAATAGGGCTGTTTCTAGCAGGAAGGAAGATATCAGGACACCCAGTTGCCAAGAGCAAAATAAACATTCCCAGCCACGAGGGAAGGAACCCTGCACAGCTGATAGGCATTCCCCAGCTTTTAGCTCTAATAGCTCTCACCTGGGAGGGGGAAGGGCTGGAGTAAAGCCTCAGCAAACGTATAAGGGACGTTCATTAGAGAATAGTGGCAGTAGTAGGACGAGCTGTAGGACGAGCAATAGGAGGAGCAACAGCTGTAGCTGGAGAAGGAGTTCTGACTTTGGCTTTGGTAGCTCCGGTAACTCCAGAGAAAGCAGTGTGGAAGATTCAGTGAAACCAGTAACTGGAAGCAGGAGAGACGTGCTGAATGAGAACCAGCTGGATACTAAGTGCAAGCTGAGGTTTGAATCTGGGAAGCAACGTCTGCTTTGGGCTGGTAGGAAAACTGATGTGAATGACTTTGATTCTGAATGTGAAAGAGAAAGGCAGATAACAGCTGATAGTCTTAATTGGAGGAGAAAGGCTCAAAAACCTTTTAACCAAGCCTCCAAACATATACCTTATGGTCAAGGCATTTATAAGGAGAAAGTACCAGTCAGAATAACTGGAAAGCAATTACAGGCTTCAGGAAGGAAAGAATATATGGTGCAAGACATCTGTATGTTGGAAGAGGGTGACAAACAGCCTAAGCATAGAGAAAAGCCTCTGAGGTTTAAACCCCTACCGAATGAAGCTGTGCATAGCTTTTCTCCTGCCTCAAACCCAGAAGGTGGCCTAATTAACCAAGGTAAAGCTGCTTACAAGTCTTTTTCACCTAGAAGTTATAAAGTACATAAGTCTTATTGGAATTGTATGCCCAGATATGGTGACTCTGACCCTTACCTGCTGGAGGAAATAGTAGGGAGGTCAAGGGAGCTGGCAGAGGAGAATAATCTGCCAACACACTATAGGCAACAACCTTATGCAGATGATAGTCAGATTGAATCAGTGATCCGCCAGAGCCTGAATTATCTGACTACCAGATGGACTGTACATTGGCTGTGATGAATGATAGGATTTCATTGTGCTGAAGATATACAATGCTGGAAGTGATTTAACTGCCTGTTTAAAAGCACAAGACTTTACTTTATCCTTTTTGCCAGAGTATATGGCTTTTGTTCTTTTGTTACCTGTGTTATAATCCAAACCCCGGGAGGGGAAATAAAACCTTGATTTGACCTTACCACTCGGGTCTCAACTATCTTATTGCAAAGGAGCCCAACTACAATCCTTTCAATAAAAGGTCCCCCTGTAGCCCAACCAGTATACCACGCTGCTGGCCGAACAGGGTGTGACAACCCTCACAAACAATCAGGTCTCTTCTCTGAACGTGTCACTAAAATGCACTTTGTAGAAATACGTTCAAGTACAACACACACAGTAAATTGGAGTAAGTCACACACTAATAGCTCAACATTATTACCAGGTCTCAGACTTATTGCACTTTTAGCCAGACTTACGTCCAGTGATATAGTGCTCAACTTTGCATCAACGACCTCAGTATTTTTTCTACGGCTATAGTGTGTGATGTATATTTAAGGTAGATTAACTTAACTTAAAAAATGCAACACCGATGCTCTGCTCAGCTGGTAAAACGGATCCCGATGCTCCAATCAGGCGCCACTACGGTGTTTCAAAAACGATTTTCTTCAGGAGATCCTTCCCCGTGCTCTACAAAAACAAACAAGTGCCTTAAAACCTAATTCACTAAAAATATATTAAAGTAATACTAATATATTTTTAGTGAATTAGGTTTTAAGGCACTTGTTTGTTTTTGTAGAGCACGGGGAAGGATCTCCTGAAGAAAATCGTTTTTGAAACACCGTAGTGGCGCCTGATTGGAGCATCGGGATCCATTTTACCAGCTGAGCAGAGCATCGGTGATGCATTTTTTAAGTTAAGTTAATCTACCTTAAATATACATCACACACTATAGCCGTAGAAAAAATACTGAGGTCGTTGATGCAAAGTTGAGCACTATATCACTGGACGTAAGTCTGGCTAAAAGTGCAATAAGTCTGAGACCTGGTAATAATGTTGAGCTATTAGTGTGTGACTTACTCCAATTTACTGTCTGTGTTGTACTTGAACGTATTTCTACAAAGTGCAACCATGTGAGCCCTGACACATCCCTGCTCCCTAAACAGGTGACCATAGCAAGCACAGTGGATATGCACTATGTTGTGTGCATCAGGTCCACAAGGGCCAGACATGACTGGCAATTACAAATGGACACAGAGACCTCCTAAAGGTGTCTGCAACAAATACCTGTCACACACTGGCACTGATGGAGACCTGCAGCACAGCCCACCTCAACCAACCCAGGTACTGCGGACCTGGTGCTGGCCACTCCACCTCACCCTCAGGGTGAGCACAGAACACACACATTGGCATGGCCTGTGGGTACTCTGTGCCAGTAACATGCACGGTCATTCCCCCCTACCAAGCTGACGTGCTGTAGAGGTGCATACCCCATCTGGTGAGCAGATGTAGACTGCTGTTCTGCATGTGAATTGCATTATGGGTACTGTTGGTTCTATCCTATCCTGGTAGCCACAGCAGACAGTTTTATGGTGACGTGCACTCTTTCTGTAGCCAGCCATTGGTATGATAACTCCCATAGTGATGTAGCACAATGGTTAATGCAATGACTTCAGTGGCAGAGGTCATGGGTTTGATTCCTCTCTGTTCCCCTTTTTTTATGGCTGTCCTACACAACTACGTTTCATTTGTGTAACAGTCATATCTGTGCAGATCTGTGCTGCCACCACATTATACCCTCATCACTGTTGCCATCCATCCTTCTGTCCATCTATGTGTGTGTGCCAGCTGTGTGGCGTCCTGCCCTAATGTGCAGGCTGCTACCCCATGTCCTGCACTGGCACACTTTTCTGCATTGCGGCTCTTCATGCTTGCCTCTCCTGTGTCTGCTCTGCATGGCACTGCTCTCCTCTGTCCTGTCATTGCACTTATCTTGCCACCTCTACCTCCTCTGGCGGACATGTATCCCCATCCTCTGCCACACACTGTCATTGTTGCACTGTACATCATCATCACCCTGTACATTGGTACAGCTGCCCCCAATATGTTTGTCCACTTTACCTGCTGCCACATGGGCTGCACGCAGATTTGGCTGGTCCATGAGCTCCGTCATCTACTTCCTTCCATCACTTGTTCATTGCCTTTCCTTGGTGCTCTGTGCAGTGTTATGGTTCCATCTGTGTTTGAGCCATACATTTCATGCTTGTGACTTTGGGGCACCTTTGTGCCCCTGGGCACCATCTCCTGTGTCACCTTGGCATCCCTGGGGCATCTTTCACAGCACCTTAGGTTTGGCCAGCTTATGGGGCACCTTATATGCTGCCTTGGAGGGTGCCAAACTTTCCTGCCGCCCTTTGGGGCACATTATGACCTGCCTTGGATTTTATTTATTTATTTTTTATTTAAACTTTTCTTATATACCGCCTCTTCCAGGGATGATGTGGTGCTTTATGATGTGCCTTATGGCACGCCCTAAAAGGTGTATTAGGTTGTGACACTGGGGTGAGGCTTTTTTGGCTGACAGTGCAAATTGTTGGGATGTGTCTGACTGTTACAAGCAGGATTTCCTCAGACAGTCTTTTAACTGAGCCCACTGAGGGATCAAACTCATGACCACTGTAT
Source organism: Ichthyophis bannanicus (assembly GCA_033557465.1). Lineage (NCBI taxonomy): Eukaryota > Metazoa > Chordata > Amphibia > Gymnophiona > Ichthyophiidae > Ichthyophis > Ichthyophis bannanicus. The sequence goes on from CM066041.1 coordinate 145,281,731, forward strand.
CAGCAGTCAAGGTATTAACCATTGTGCTACACCTCTGTTGCTGTGTTTGCAGGTCAGCGTGCCTAATTAAGGTTAACGCGCGTTAAAGTGCCACAGCTCCTGAACTTTATCGCGCGATAACCCGAAATGCTACCTTAAGACCGGAACGCCCACTACCTTATATGGCATTCATCAAAGTACGACTGCAACTAACGCCAGTAACATTAAGACGGTTTAGTAAACATACCCCTTAGTCTTCTTATGGGAACATTCAATATGAAATTGTACTTCGAGAGCCAGGGAGGCAGAGGAGGAGTTTGTAAGCCAAGGCAGGAGGATGTACCAGCTGCCTTATCAAGAAAAACCTCATTCCGACTTGTAGCTCCTCTTATGTCCTTATTGTGGCTTTCAGTAACCAAGGCACAGCGGACGCGGTGCTCTCCTTTCATGCCCTCCCCAACCCACCTCCCCCCCTCCCCTCTCTGTAATAACCACACAACTACAATGTTGGCATAACACCAGTCACAGCTTTATTATCTTTTTAACCATATCCAACAACAATTCCAAACAATCAACTTAAACCTCCAACAGAAATGCCATGTGGGTAGCAAAGTGAAGTCATTTCCATTTCTACCGCAGAGAGACCACGGCTACCAACCTACCACCCCTCTTCCGGCTTCGCCATATTATTAGCAAAAGCCCCACTGGGGTTATCCGGGCAGGGGTACCCCACACCCGCCCTACTTATAGCTAAGGCTCTGGACCCCGAAAACCTCCAGGATCCCAACACCCCCTAACCACCAAACACCGGTTAATGGGCGGGAGGGTGGGATGCCAGCTGCCTTCCTCTCATCTTGCGAGCCCGAAGTGAAGGTCCCGCCGGCTCTCCTTTCCTCTTCCCTCCCTCCTCTGTCCACCACCACTCCTAATTGGCTCCCGCCTCCGACCTTCACCCGCGGGAGCCAATCATTTTAAATGATGCCGCCCAGGCCTCCCATGCTGCCTCCCTCCCACGCGGCATGCTACAGGGCCGGATTGCCGCGCGCCACCAGCCCGGTTACCGCTGGCCTGCCAGGTACGGGCCCCGAGGCCTTAGTAATATCTGAGGCACAGCGGACGCGGTGCTCTCCTTTCGCCCCCTCCCCAACCTGCCTCCCCCCCCCCTCTCCTCTCCGTAAAAACCACACAACTACAATGTTGGCATAACACCTGTCGCAGCTTTATTAACTTTTTAACCATATCCAACAACAATTCCAAACAATCAACTTAAACCTCCACTTCAACAAAAATGTCTCACCAGCCATATGGGTAGCAAAATTGAAGTACCCCACCCCGCCCTACTAATAGCTAAGGCTCCGGACCCAGGAAACCTCTGGGATCCCACCACCGACTCAGGCAATCCCTAGATCCCTGAGCCACCCCCCCCCCCCAAAAGCTGTGACCAGCGTACCCCACCTAAGACAGATTCTAAGGCCTCCTGCCAGTCATTAAGGAGCAAATCTAAACCTACTGGGGATAAATGCACCCCATTCTGCTGGTATAAACCCGCACAGGAGATCTCTACCCATGGATGCTGTATCTGGTAACCCCCTTGCTCCACCACCCAATGCCCAATCTGGCGATTGACCTTTGTCACCCCCCGAGACCATCTCCTCTGCTCCCAACAGGCAGGCCTTGGAATGATATCCGACCATAACAAAATTACTTCCGGAAACATTTTCAATACTGCTCCCATATTCCGTTTTGCTGCGTGTATCAACTGTTTACAGGTCCAGGAACCCAAATCATTGCCTCCCAAATGTATCAGAATCAATGCAGGCCATTCCTTCATTCGACCGTGGTGCCGCAGCAAAGGCAAGAGCTGCGGCCAATGCAGACCGCGCTCCCCCAGCCATAAAACCACCACTTCGGTCAAATCTATTTTAAGATTAGGCTCCACCGGCCACACTGCCACTCGTTGCTCCACCCAGTGCACAAAGGGGCGACTGATTAACCAGCAAGTACCAGGATTCCTTTCCCCATCTGCAAAGAAAAACAACAGTTAGCAGCCATCCCGTAACCCCTCGTCCCGCTCACATCCGCACATAACCCTGAAATGCTTGCGAGCGCTATCGACCTATTCGTTGGATCTCTCCAGGAGGCAACCCCGCTGCCGCCGCACTTGTTATGGCACCAATACGGAAGGAATGTGGGGTGAAACCAAGAGGATCCACACTTAGCCACCGCAAAGCCAACCTTAGCATCGCCGCGTGTCAAGAGGCTAGAATCCTCATGCAAGAATAACCACGCTTCCACCGCTGGCCGCACCCTCAAGTAATCCATTAACGATGACATTGGGCATGTCGGGGAATTGCTAATCGCCCTTAACACTACCCACTGACCTTTTCCCATCTGGTCTGTCTTGGACTGTGCCAGCAATATGCGCATCTCCCCTTCCAGAAATCATACCTGATGCCTCCCAATACCGTTCCCTCGAGATGCCCAGCGGGAATCTGCCACTAACTCCCCCACCCTGAAGGTGCCAAAAAATGCCAAGCAGTAAACTGCCTGAAACAAACAAGCTTCGTAGGGGGAGCACGCCACTCGTGGCAATGCTGCACAGATCTGCGCTAGCAAGTCATGGGTGATTGGCATCCTCCTGTCCCACGGAGTCGGCTGAGACCGCTCCCACCCCTGTAAAAGTCTACGCATCAGGAACCCCCCCCCCCTCCAACCTGAAAGCCCCAACCCATCGCTCGCGCAAAAAATGTAAACCCTGGACCCCCCCCAACCTGAAAGCCCCAACCCACCGCTCATACAAAAAATGTAAACCCTGCCAGGTGCACCCGTACCGTTGCTTTTGACACCCCTGCAGCCTTTGCAGAGGTCACATATTTCACCATCAACTGATTGGACACCTGCCCCTTCTGCCACCCCCGAGTCAAGAGGAAGTCCACCACTCTGGCGCAACCTCGCTGATACTTCACCCATGTTGCTGGTGAACCGACCTCTGCAGCATCAACATCTCCACAGGCCAAGCTGCCATAAGTGCTCCGGGACCTTCGCACCCTCGGCGTCTGCTTCCGGTGCCAGCTTCCTGAACTGATCCCACTTAAAACGAGAAAGAGTATCAGCAATCCTGTTAGTGCTACCCGGAATATGACGAGTCCTAACCGACACATTCAAACGCAAACAGGTTAAAACTAATGCTCTCATTAAGGCTGCCACCTGCAGACAATGCGGCGTATAATGGTTGAGCACGCTAACCACTGCCTCATTGTCACACCACCAAACCACTCTGCAATTACGCAACCTGTCCGACCACAGCTCCAATACCACCAAAAACAAAAACAGCTCTAAGAATGTGATATTGGTAGTCAGTCCCTCCTCATGCCAGGTCTATGGCCAGGATGCCGCACACCACACACCAAAGTATATACCCAATCCTCCACTCCCTGCCACATCCGTAAAAAGCTGCAGGTCAACCGTAGAGATCGCCTCCTCCATCAAAACTGATGTCCCATTGAACTCCTGCAAGAACACATCCTAGACTCCTAAATCTGCCCGAATACTCTGCGACAACTTGATACAGTGATGAGGCTTCCGCACTCCCGCCGTAGCCGCCGCTAAATGCTGCAAAAACACCCTTCCCATGGGTATCACCCTACAAGCGAAATTCAGTGAGCCTATTAATGCCTGCATCTCCCTCAGTGTGATCTTCCATGAGCCCAACACATTGGCTACCAGCACTCGCAACTGCACCACCTTCTCTGCCGGTAAGCGCGCAACCATCGCCACTGTATCCAGCTGTATGCCCAAAAAGGTGATACTCGTACCAAACCCTCCGTTTTTCCCCTCGCCAAGGGCACCCTCCACTCACGTGACAAATCCACAAATCCCTCCAGTAGCGCCTGGCACTGTTGCAACTACACCACACCTATGAAAAGGAAGTCATCCAAGTAGTGCACCACGTTTGCGCATCCCACTTTTTGAACCACTGCCCAATGCATAAACCTACTGAACATTTCAAAGTATGCACACAAAACAGAGCAGCCCATCGGCATTCATTTATCAAAATACCAGCAGCTCCCAAAATGAAACCCCAACAATGGAAAGGCCGACGGGTGCACTGGCAGCAATCGGAAGGCTGATTCAATGTCCACCTTTGCCATCCAACTTCCCATGCCACAGCTGCGGACTAAGTCCACCACTGCATCAAAGGACGCGTATCTCACCGTGCACCATTCCCTCGGAATCTGATCATTTACCGATGTCCTGGCAGGGAAGGACAGGTTGTGAATCAGCCGGTAGTTCCCTGGTTCCTTTTTTGGTATGATTCCCAATGGGGAAACCACCAAATTCTCAAACAGCCAACTCTGGAACGAGCCGGCAATTCTTCCCAATTCCAGCTCCTTCCATAATTTTTCCTGCACAATATGGGATAACCGTCTAACCGAGACCGCATTTGGAGCCTGTACTGACTCCACAGTCCCTATCACAGGTATAGGAAACCCAGAACTAAAACCTTCCTCCAATGCCACCTGGTCCCTCTGCCTCAGGTATCTCCGAAGCCAAGGCCGTAAGGCTTTCAACCGTATCGACGTGGAAGCCAGCCCCCCCAAGTCTATGCTACTTGGGTGCCGGGAAGGAGGGGGTAGCTGTCCCTCGCTTTGCGCATTTGAGTGCAGAATGCCCCCCACTACAGAGGGAACATGCGTGCCGAAACTTACAGTCGGGAAATGGACAGGACGACTTGTTAAAGCTCCAGCAGATATCACCCGCTCCATCACCCCCCGATCTCTGCAATGTGGAGGCCCCCGCAGCTCGAAAGGATCTGCTCACCCCCGGCCCCCCTGGCCTCCCGGTTCTGACCGACATTTGGGTCAACCACAAACTAATATCTTGCGTCCCCCAGGACAACAATTTCTTTTCTTCCATTTTGTCCTGAAACTTCTCATCATAGTTGAGCCAGGCCCAACCTTCATGCATCTGAGCCGTTTCCAAAATAGAATCTGCATATGCAAGCAGCATTCCATATTGCTCTGGGTACTGGTGACCCCACACACTTGCGAGCCTCAAAAAAGCCTTTGCCTAATTTACCATGTTACGGGAGACTCGTTTGATCCTTCCCGCCTTCTCTTCTCTTCTTTCGGCTCTCACCCGATCTATGCCTCCCCTCCAGTAAACGGAAAACATCTATATACCGCCTCTTCCGTATCTTCCGCCGCAAGGTCCGCGGGACCCCCTCCCATAACTCAGAAAAGGACGTTAACGTAGGGGTACTTCTGCTCCCCCCAACCCCTTCAACAACCAGAACCCTCACCCCCTGGGCTGGTTCCTCCCCCGAGGTAGACGACGAGGACTCCCCAGATGAGGATGAGGAAGTAGCATCCCTACGGTGCCGCCTACAAGAATGCTTCCTTTTCTTTCGTGCCTTACCTCCCACCCCCTTGTTTGGACCCTCCCCTTTGTCCTTCCCCACTTCGCCCCCTGCAGGTAACTCACCTGTCACCCCTGTCGCATCCCCGACAGCCGGTGTCTCATTCAGCCGCTCTGTTGGCACCTCTGGATTCTGCTCGCTTGTCGGCCCCCCCAGCTGTATCCATCGCTGCGTCCATTCTCGGAGCCATTCTCGCCATCTCGGTCTCCACTTGCACTGAACCACCCACTCCGAACCCTCCAGGTTGCTGCCACACTGTAGATGCCTGTGGAGATTAAAAAAAAAAAAAAAGAAGGAACACGGGGGGGGGGGGGGGGTGAACTGCCGCAGACCAGGCAGGTTGCCAGGCCCCCAGCCATTCTGCCCTAGATGAACCTTGCCCTCCACCTCTCCAATAATCCCATGCCGTGGGTCCGCAAATAGGGTAATACTCCTCTTGGGTCAAGGGCCTGAACCCCAGGCCTGTGCTACCCTAACCCCTTGGGCTTGGCTGCCTGCCCCCCCAGCCCTCCCGTGTCACTCCCCCACACCTGAGACGGAAGCACCTCCTTCCCTTGCCTGACCGCCATCTTCTCCAGTGGTACTGCCACCCCAGATGCACTGCCCCCCCTTCCTGGTGCCTCCCCCTTGGACCCCACACGCCCTAATCCCCGGGGCTCCGAAGCTGTGGTCTGACCCCTGCCTTTCCTGGGCAAACAAGAACTAGCACCATGCCGCCCTGCAGTCCCCCGGGCCCTAACAGCCCTTTCTGATGAGGCCTCCGACCCACGTCTTCCTCCACCCCTCCTCCCCCTATCTTCCCTGCGCAGAATGCCCCTCACCCTCTGTGGAGGGCCTTGCTGCGCTGCGGTGCCCAGTCTCCCTGCCCCCTCCCTCTTGCTGCCTGTCCCCTGTGAATCTGCATGCTGCTGTTATATATATTGATATTATTCTTTTTTTTTGTTTGTTTAAATGTGCTATGTTAGCAGCGAAGCAACTTGCCTGGGCTCCAGCTGATCTCCCGCTCATCAGAATCACCCCTCTCACACAGCCCCCCATGTGCCAAGCCAGGCTCCTGCAGGCCTCCACCATGCATCCGACGCTCCAGAAACCCTGCCTCGCTACTCGATACACCAGCTGCCTTCCTCTTGTCTTGCGAGCTCGAAGTGAAGGTCCTGCCAGCTCTCCTTTCCTCTTCCCTCCCTCCTCCGTCCACCACCGCTCCTGATTGGCTCCTGCCGCTGACCTTCACCCGCAGGAACCAATCATTTTAAATGATGCCGCCCAGGCCTCCCATGCTGCCTCCCTCCCATGCGGCATGCTGCAAGGCTGGATCGGTGCGTGCCACCAGCCTGGTTACCGCCAGCCTGCCAGGTACGGGCCCCGCAGCCTTAGTAACTCCTGCCACAGACACTGCAAAGCAGTTCATAGGCCCCACCATCAAGCTCACCAGGGCTGAGAGAGAACCTTGGACCCAAGGTCTGTGCTTTATGCTATGTCCATATAGTCAAAGGGAGATCAATCCCACATGTCTGACTCTGTTTGCGGTGTTAGTAAGGTACTTTCTGCAAAAGACATTGTACCAGGAACACCTACTTTCTTCCTTTATCTACTGACTTCTTACCTTCTAATAGACAAACCCAAAGGATGTTGTAATGCAGGAGCTTTTGAGCCCTGACGGACCTCTTCAGATGTCATTTTAACTTTTGCCCTGTATGTGTGATTTGATATGAGGCTCCAGGCCTTCTCTCTAAGATGAGCAGATGATTTAAGTGACCTATATCTAACAGCAGGATGACTGATAAGGCATTTCACCCCTGAAGCAGGAGTAATCGGATAGGAAATAGCTTTAAATAAATTCCTGCTGTTTTCTTACAATTTAAAACAACATATTTCATTTCCTGAGTGGCCTCAGTGATAACACTGGTTTACAGTGAACATTGAAAAAACTGGCAAAACAGACATATGTTGATTCTGTGGGAACAGCTGGAAACAGTGACTTACCTTACAGTTGGCTGTGAAGTTCTGAAGGCAGAACATTCCTTTACTGAAAGGCACAATAAAGTTGTATGCTTTATCCATTGGAAACTCTGTATGCACTATAACATCACTGTGCTTGAAAAGCACTGGGATCATGACCCTAACAGAATTACAGAGAATGAAGAGGCTATGATCACCTGGGATACTTCCATTCCGACTGATAAAAAGCTGGATATGAGGAAGCCAGTGCAAGCCGTGTCGTTAAAACTGCATAGCGACTTCCTGCCTAGACTGTAAATAGCCTGTATATAGTTACCCCTGTTCTGAATCCAAGTTGTATTACCCGTTCGATGTAAGCACAGAGCAGGCTCTTCCTACTCTGTACAAAATGTTAACAGTAAACCGCACTGATTTTAAAGAGCGCGGTATATAAAAGCATTAAATAAATAAATAAAAATAAATATAATGGTAAAGGAGAAAAATACCAAAATGGCATTGATTATAAAAGGTGTCAGTTCCAAGTGACTACTATGTGAATCGCATTGAGAGGGAGAAAATTTTCAAGTACCAAGAAATGCAGTCGGAGACCAAGGAAGTGCAGCAGAAAGATATGGAGTTATTTCTCATTGTGTTGGTTGCCACAGGCTTAATTAAGAGGTATTTCCAAGCACACCTTGACAAATTATGCATACACGCAACATCTTATGAATTCCAGAGGGAAGCTCTCTTTGGCACGATGCAAGTACTACACTGATCATTAGCAGTAAATTTGAGAGACTGAGATCATACTCCATATGCCCCTCACTTTTAAGCCAGGGTTTGATATTGAACTGAGCCAGCTATGTGCCACTGTTGAGCTCTAACCCTGGATATTCAATGCCGGGATCATATGTGGTCCCAGCCTTGAGTGTCCAGGATTGCTGCAGATGCCCCGAAGCTGCAGAAGCTAACTGGGTAGCTTCCCGGTCCGCTCCCACGGGTAAAACTAGACCAGCTTTTGCTTTGCCTAGTTTTACCCACACATCGCTAACCGGGTAGTGGTGAAATATCACCGCTACCCGATTAATTACTGTTGCCACCTCTGCTCCATCCCAGAACACCCACGACAGTTAGCATTGGGGCATGTAGGGGAGATAATCCGGGAAATTCAGTGGCACTACCCATCTTAGTGTTGTTGAATATCCTGTTCAGCGGCATTTACACGGTTTACTGGTCTGTAAACCGTATAAGTGCCTTTTGAATATCGGGCCTGAGGTTCATAACTGTCATGTATGTGCAAAACTCATTCATTTGGAGAAACTGCCCCGAATTAACACTCAACTGTTCTACAAAGCTTCAATTTTAATAGACTATACTGTAGCTCACATATGAACACACTGTTCTATGGCTGTTAGAGGAACATTTGTATCATTGGTAAACCGTGTCATATTCTGTGGAAGAAAATGCAACCTGCTTCCGGTCGCTGTTATTCTGTAGTATTCCGTGGCAACTGCCGTTACAAACTGACTTCATGTCATGACGAATTTTATTTCATTTTAATTTAGCAAGATAATTTATAGCCCACTTTTTCTAACAAGTAGATTCAAGGCAGATTACGATGTGCCTATTAAAAACATTCATTAGTTAATCATAGAAATCTTTCTAATAGAGCAGATTCCTGACTCCCTTAGTAATTTCTGCATTGACAGCCCATAGTTAATTACCTCATTGATTAAATAATCAAGTTTTTAACAATTTTCTATAAATCTTATAGTGCTTCTCTTGCCGAATACCTTTTGGGCGCTTATTCCATTCCAAAGGGACACTTCCAGCTAAAGTCTTATTTCCTGTAATAACTCTGCTACACTGCTTCTTAGATGGATATTTTAGTTGAATATCAATTTCTGATCTTAAAGAGTATGAAGGCATATAAATTCACAAATATTTATTCAGATAACAGGCTAATCTAGTCCTCATTTTAAATAAAAAATAATTGGATTTTGCCCTATTATATCCATGGATTTGTAGCCCTGCACTTTTTAAATCCATGCATGTAACAGGGAAAGACAAGCAATGGATTAAACAGTCCTTCATGACATGGAGCTATTTGGCAACTCTGATGACAGCTGTGCCATAGGCCAGCTCACTGGTTCCATAAAGGTATTGCTCATTAAATTCTTGGCATGTTAGACAGTCCTTTTCTATTTGGGCTTCTGGGATTATTTGTATTTATTTTTTATTTTATTTTTATTTTAACTTCTTTATTTATATTTTCCAAAAAATACAAAAGAAAAGAAAGCCAAATTACAATAAATCAAAATACATAATACCTCTCTGTAACAAGAAACAAGAAATGAAAAAAGCTATTCACAGCCCACCCACCCTGTCCCTCCCAGCATCATGCGATCATCAAGGGCTATAGAAGAGAAAAAAAAAACAGCTGAAGGCCTGCAAGGTCTACAAGGGCTATAGAACCTCAAACACTCCACTACATAAAAAACGAGAAGATTTGACTAATAACCCCTTATTATTTCTCATATCGTGCTTTAGAGATGTAATTCTGCAGGGGTTTCCATTTGAGAAAAGTGGAGGGTGTGAGGGGTCTACCACACCGTGGCATTTGCTCATATTTGCAGCATAAGCACAAGCGATGCCACCATTCGTACCAACTAAGCTCTGTTGTATGTTTCCAGTTAGAAATAACGAGATGTAGGGCCACTCCCAACATGAAGTCAAATAAAAACGGACAATCTCTCTGTAATGACGAGATGCCAATTGCTGATCAAAAAACGACCACAGACCAGGAGAAAGTGGCCCGGAATCCCAGTACCTCTTGAATGCGATTCCACAGGCTGGTCCTGTGCTGCAGAAACTATAGAGGTGAAGGGGAGGGAGGGAAGAAAGAGAGAGAAAGAGGGAAGGGAAAAAGAGAGAGAGAGTACACCTGGGAGGGAGAATACCTGCATAGAAGAAAGGAAGTGGGAGAAAATGTCAGGGAGGGAAGAGAGGGAATGAGAGAGTACTGGGGGGAGGAGGGAGATAGAGAGTGAGTGCTGGGGGGGGGGGGCAGAAGGGTAGGGGAGAAAAAGAAAGTGCTAGCAATGAGTAAAGGATGATCAAGAAATAATGCTGTGGGAAGAGGTTAGAGAGAGAGAGAATGCTGGGGGAAGTGAAAGGAACAGAGTGTGTGAGTGGAAGGAAAAGGTGAGAGAGTGCTCTGAGAAGGAAGGGAGGGGGAAAGAGTGTCTGGGTCAGATTTGGGGGGTGGCCAATGCTGGGGCTACTGCAAATGTTTTGCAGTGTCTGCTAGTTTATTTATTTGGAAACCAAACCTTCAAAAAATGTGATGACCCACAAAAATATCAATGCAAAAAGTCAAAACATGTGAAAAGACCTAGGGAGCATTAAAATAACCCACATGACTGTACCTAAAAAACATGGCTCGAAACATGCATGTCGCTCCTTGAATCCTGTGCTGCCCTATTGATACACTATTAGATAAGTGATTTATATTAAGGTTAAGGTTTTTGAAAATACAAACAAAAGGCCTCTACCGACACCGAGTGGGGAGCTTTTTCCTCTCTCCATCTCAGGTCGGTGGATCCCGACAAAAAAAGTATGTTTGTTTAAATGGTAATTGTGGTTTTTTAGGTACAGTCATGTGGGTTATTTTAATGCTCCCTAGGTCTTTTCACATGTTTTGACTTTTTGCATTGAGTTTATTTATTTGGACTTGATATCCTGTTTTTAGAAACTTCCTTATTAATACTGTTAGACATCTCAGCTGCTTTTGATACTGTGGACCATTCCCTAGTGTTGTTATCTAGACTACATGACATCAGAATTCATGACACTGTATTTTCTTGGTTCTCGTCTTTTCTGTCTAACAGGCAAATGCAAGTACGATCAGCCGGTAAAGTTTCTTCTTAGCAGCTGCTAATTGCTGGTGTACCACAAGGCTCTACCTTAGCAGCAATATCATTTAATCTCGACATTGCCCCCATTCATAAAATTTTTAACATCTTAGGTGTGAAAGTTTGCATTTATACAGATGTACAATTCATCATTCCAGTTTCTTCTTCTGTTGAAAGCTCTCTGAAATATGTTAACTTTTGTCTTGCCTCAGTAAAAGCATGGATGACTTGCAATAAATTGGCTTTAAATGTAAAGAAAACGGAAGTTCTTTACTTGTGTTTGGATCTTCCAGATCCTATTTCTACTTTAGTGAGTGAAGATACTTCATTGCTCTCTTTTAGTCTGGTTCTTCTTGATACACAATTAAACTTACAGATGCACATTCATAAATTGGATAAATCAGCTTCATATAAATTACATCTTCTTTGCAGGCTGAAACCTTACTTATCGCTGGATAATTTTCATTCTGTTTTTCAGACATTGGCTTTGAGTCCTTTGGAGTATTCTGTTGGGTCTTCCAGCTTCTTCTCTTCGGCCTTTGCAATCTATTCAGAATGCTGCTGCTCGTTTAATAATTTGTCACAATCGTTCTGAAGACATTTTGCAACAATTATACCTTTTACATTGGCTTCCTACTAAATTTCACAATTTGTATAAAATCATCTCTTTATGTTTATTTGCACTTGAGCTGTTCCGCCCCAGGCGGCCATGGCTTCAGAGTGGTTTACAATAAAAACACAATGGCTGCAGGAGAAAAACTGAAAGGAACGCTAGAGTTATGATAGGAAAGCGTAGAGAGAAAAAGAAACAGGGAAGGCAAGAGACAGCAAAAGTGGCTGGCCGGGAGCATTTCAGGACTAGAGGGGAGGAGGGGGACTATGAGTAGCCTGCTGGGTGGTAGGGGAAGGAAGATCAAATGTGGTAACGAAAGGGTGAGTTTTTAGGAGTGCCTTAAATTTGGGGAATGAGGTTTCAGAACATACAGTGGGAGGTAAGGAGTTCCATAGTGCAGGGCCCAAATAAAAAATGGCCCATTTCCTGCTCTGTTCAAGATGGGCCTGAGTGACTGCAGGAAGGGCCAGACGATTTACATGAAAGGATCTGGGGAGACAGTGAGGGGTGTGAAACTGTAGCAAATTTGAAAGATATGGGGTGCCAGAATAGATGGCCCTGTGGTCAAGGGTAAGGATTTTGTAGTTGTTCTAGAATTTGAGAGGAAGCCAGTGCAGGTGGATTAGGAGCAGAGTGACATGATCGCGCCGGGAGGAGTGTGTGAGTATGTGTGCAGCAATTTTCTGTAGACGTTGCAGATGACGAAGCTGGGAACGTGAGAGACCAGCAAGTTCCATGTTACAATAATCAAATTGGACTAAATGGAACCACCCTCCAATGGTTCTCATCATACCTAACAGACAGAACACAACAAGTAAACATAGACCAAAAATTCTCAGACACTTACACCCAATCTACAGGACTTCCCCAAGGTTCAACACTATCAGCCCTCCTATTTAATATTTACATACAGCCCATTTGCAACCTAATAAAAAAATTCAAAATAGATTTTGCCATCTATGCTGATGACATAATGCTCTACATGCCTTTTGATGTAATAACGCACACTCTAGATCCCATAATCTCATACTTCATAGAAGTCGATACTTGGCTAAAAACACATGGATTAAACAAACTATAAAAAAAAAGAAGCACTAATATCCAGAAACCAAAATTATATACCACCCAACAACATAATCATTAATGGATCCATTCTTGAAATTAAAAAAAAGAAGTAAAATACCTAGGAGTCACACTAGACCAGAAACTCACATTCACAACCCACATTAAAGATACAACTAAAGCCATATATAATAAAATCCACCTCCTCAAATACTTAAAACCACTTCTCCACAGCAACGACTTCAGATCAGTAATGCAAGCAATGATTATCCCACACATCGACTACAGCAATAGTCTACTCCATGGCCTCCCAAAACAAACTTCCACCTCCTACAAATGGCACAAAATATGGCAGCTCGCATCATCTCAAACACACATCATACTCAACACATCACACCCATACTACACTCCCTCCATTGGCTCCCCGTTCACAGCAGAATTATATATAAAATCATCATGACAACGTTCAAAGCTATCAGGGAACTGGCACCTTCAACCTTAATCCAATTAATCAGGACAACACCTAATAATAGACACAGAAGAACACCAAAGACTAATACACTTCTACTCCCTTTAGAATTCAGAAAAACGAAATAAACCAGCAACAGGGCATTTGAATACTTATCCCCGATGCTCTGGAGCTCTTTGCCAGAAACACTAAGAAACATAACAGACCCCTCCACCTTTCACACACAACTAAAAACCCTTCTATTTATAGAACACTTTGGTAAAAATGAGACACATACATCAACTCCCCCAATTCAACCCTACTAAGATTCATGAAACAATACACCGTCCACTACTTTACATCCCTTGCCCCCTCCCCCCAAAAAAACCCTCAGAACCCTTTATTTGTATATAGTTCATACTAAATCCTCATGTAAATATTTCTCCTGATCACTTGTTGTTGGTTATTGAACATGTAATTATCTAATAGTTCTTTTGCCCATGTAACATCCACTTTGTTCGATGTAATTCATTTGTTTTATGTAAACCGCTATGATTGATCAACAGAAAAATAAATAAAATAATCTAACCTAGACATAACTAATGAAAGGAGGAGAGTCATGAAGGAGGACATCATGAGAAAAAAAGCGGACAACACAAATCTGACGAAGAGAGTAAAAAGACGCTGGATCAGGAAAGAGACATCTTCATGAAAAGAGAGGGAGTAGTCAACTGTGATTCCAAGATACTGTAGTAATAGCTTTGAACAAGTGGAACAGGCATGCAGGCAATCGGGGGGGGGGGGGGTGAAGTGAGGGACATGGCACACGTAGATTAAACCAGATGGCAGCCAATTTAGAGGTATTGAGGTGAAGACTATTTGCAGATAACCACACATAAACCGAGGCTAAGCATGAGTTCATAGGAGAAAGATCAGGTGACTGGGAGCTAGTGTGACAGAGGAAAATGATATCATCAGCGTAAAAGAAGGAAGAAATACTGGTTTGTTGAATGAGCAGAGCAAGAGGTGCAAGAAAAGCACTGAAAAGGAGCAGAGCCAAAACAGAGGCCTGGGTGACACCACAGGTGAAAGGGATGGTAGAGGACATGGAGGACCCACAGGAAATGGCAAAGGAGTGGAGGGAGAGAAATGATTTGAACCACCAAAGGACAGCATCATGAAGCCCATAATCAGAGACGGGCAAAAAGATGAGAGTGGTCAACAAAGTCAAAAGCTGTGGAGAGATCCAATGAAACAGCGAGGGAGATATCACCTCGGTCGTGTGCTATGTGTACTTTGTTGAGGAGTGCAAGGATAGTTTCTGTGCTGTGGCCAGATCTGAAACCAGATCGCCTGGGGTGGAGTGCATTGACAGTGTCTAGGTGAGAAGACAATTGAGAAAAGATGAGTTTCTCCAGGACCTTGGAGAGGAGGGGTAAATTAGAAACCGGGCACCAGTTGGAGAGAGTGAGGGGATCCAGAGCGGGTTTCTTTAATATAGGCCAAATGATAATGCTTCCAACAGGAGAGGAAGGTGCCAGAGGAAAGGCTGTTGTTGAGCATGGTTAACACAAATAGTAACTGGGCAAGAGAGGGTTCAAGGAGCCAGTGAGAGGGGATAGGTTCAGAGGTGCAGGTTCTTGTGTGATGTGATGGCTTTGGTGAGCTCCGGCATGGTAATTGTCCTAAATGAAGACCAGGTGTGGGTGAGGGAGGTGACAGGCTCTGTTAAGGGGGGGGAGAAGGAGGGGGTAAGGTTGGACTAGCTGGGAGGGAAGAGCAAAGGGTAGTATGATTTACCCTCATACACTATAACACAAATGCAAGGAAAAGGTAACACAAATTTTAACCCCAAAACCAAAATCCCGGGGCACAGAGTCAAAAAACCTTGGCGCTGCTTTTGTGTACTTCTTAAGAAATCAGAAAAAACGTATTACCAAGCCAAAAAAGTGCTTGTTTATAAACCAAAAATATAACTTAAATAGCGCATTATGGTCAAACTCCAAAGTGAATATTACAATACGAGTGGATCTCTGGGTTACCACTTCCAGAGAGGACTCCAGAAACTCTATTAGATCATCCCCAACAGAGCTGCCCTGCCCTCCAGGAGTAGAACTCCCACTGGAGGAAAGGTATTGTACCCTCACTAAAGGAGGGCGATTAATAGAGTCCATCCCCAGTCAAATACTTCCTCATCATATCCATAGCAGGTATTAGGAGAGATTTGGGAAAGTTCAGCAATCACAAATTGTTACGATGAACTTGATTTTCAAGCTACCCCATCCAACAACATGTAATATTGCTGTCCTTCACTAATGCTTCTCCTATAACCAGTACCAAATTCACTTTTGCCTCAATAACTTTCATTGTCCCAGATAAAGAGTCCGATGCTTTGGAGTGATTGACCTCAACTTGAGATACAGCAGTCAAATCATCCACCATCTAACTAGATAGGAATTGAAGGGATGAATTGTATCCTTGAATCACTTCCCAGAGCAACTCCATAGTCACAGCCTGTGGTCTCTGTACTTCATATAATACAGTCCCTGAAGGCATCTCACCCCTCTTCACAATGTCCTCCACTGCTGTCAGATGAGGAGCTGGCCCACCATCAGTTGTTCCTGCCAGCACGGGGGACAAAGCAGCCACCGATGTTCCTCCTAGCAAGGGCCCCACAACCATGTCGGCCTGTAGAAACCCCATAGCACTGGCAGCAAAAGCACTTTCGGGGTTAGGAGGTGGCATCCACACTACAGGGCTCAACAAAGCCCCTTTGCTGCTGCCACAAAGATTCTCCCCTGGCAGACCCAGAGAGGATGGTGCCGATGAGATTGGAGGGATGCTGAAATCAACCATCATCGTCTTTTACAGGGGGTCAAAAGAAGAGCTCTCTGGGAGGTTAAGCTTCCCCCTTCCCTTCCTCTTGCCCATTGCTGCAGCTATCCAACCACTGACCAACAAACTCAGATATTGATAGCGCATAGTCCAGTGTTACAGCATCATCTTGGATCCTATGATCTGCCCATTTTTGTTTTGCTTTTTTCACAAATGTTTCCCCATTTTGGGGTTTGTTTTCAGTTCGCTTCAAATGTTTGTTTTAAAAGGAAATTTTTATGCAGGTTAAATTGATTTAACAGGCACTAAACAATTAATTAAGATGCACTAAGGGGTATGTTTACTAAGCAGTCTTAACGTGCAGCCGGCGTTAGTATGCAGGATGCCATATAAGGTAGTGGGCGTTCCGGTCTTAAGGTAGCATTTAGGGTTATCGTGCAATAAGGTACTTTTTGTGCGATAGAGGGAGCCGTGGCACGATAATGCGCGTTAGCCTTAATTAGGTGCACTGACCTACAAACACAGCAACAGAGGTGTAGCACAATGGTTAATACATTGCCTGATGAAACAAGGGTCATGAGTTTGATCCCCCAGTGGGCTTGATGAGTAAGGCTGTCTGAGGCATTACCCTTTACTTTAAATCAGTGCTGTCTGAGGCATTTTCTTTTTTAATTTAAATTAGTGCTGCCAGCAAACACACCCTCACAGTGCTGTAACCTAAGGTGCCGCATAAGGCGCCCTATAAGGCACTCCAGAGGGCACATTATAAAGTGCACTGTCCGCCAAGGCACCTTATAATGTTCCCTATAGGGCACCTTATAAGGCGCCTTATAGGGCGCTTTATAGGGTGCCTTATAGAGCGCTTTAAAGGGCGCCTTATGAGGCACCTTAAGGCTACAGCACTGTGAGGGTGTTTTTGCTGGCAGCACTAATTTAAATTAAAAAAAGAAAATGCCTCAGACAGCCCTATCAAATAACCCCACTGTGGGATCAAACCCATGACCTCTGGCTCCACAGGCAGTGAAGTAACCAGTGGGCTACAGCTCTATAGCTACTAGCAAACCCCTGGCTGGCTACAGAAGGACTGCAGGTCACCACACAAACTGTCTGCTGTGATTACCAGGATAGGGTTAACCCACCCGTACCCATAATGCACTGCACATGCAAATCAGCAGTCTACAAATGATCACAAGATGGGGTATGCACCCCCACAGCACCTCAGCCTTGTAGGGGGTACTGACCATGTGTGTTACTGGCACAGAGTAGCTACAGACCGTCACATTGTGTGGGTACTGTGCTCACCCTGAGGGTGAGGTGGGGCGCCCAGCACCAGGTCCACAGCACTTTTCATGGCTGAAATACGCCATGCTACAGGTCCCCATCAGTGCTAGTGTGTGTGATAGGTAGTTCCTGCAGACACACCTAGGATACATCTGTATTTCTCAGTCATGTCTAGCCCTTATGGGCTATGATGAACCCAGAATAGTGCATATCCTGTGTTGGTGCCATGGTCACATGATGTAGGTGAAGGGGGGGTGTTTGGACCCATAGGTGGATTATGTACCACCACCCAACCCACACTCTGTGGCTCAGGGTGGGAAACAGGATCTCCCACCAACAGATCCACATTCTACCTCCCTGTAATGGTGGCAGTTGAGGGGACCATAAACCACAGTCCTGCTGGGGAACAGACACCCTACAGGGCAGTCAATGCAGATCTGTACACATCCATAAAGCAATAGCAAACAGACAGTAGGCCTGGAAATGCTCAGCTGCCCCCCACCACTATCTGACCTTCTCCAGCAGCAAGCCTCCAGCCGCTGCATCCTGCAAGGTGTTCCAGCCAGACACATACTAGCTGCAGACAGTCTGCTAGCTAGTCCATAGTGCATGTTCCTGGAGGAGATGCGTGTACTCAGAACTGGGATGTCAGCATACACACCAAGCAGATAAGTCAGTGATAGGGCCCCAAAAGAGAACCCATAAATATCACATGAGAGAAATACTATATAGCACTATGGGGGAACCTAGCCATGCCGTGGTCACTACTGCTCAGTCAGAGTGAGAGTGACCTCCCAGCAGGACATGCTGTGGCCACCCTGTCCGTGCAGGTGGTGGCCGGGCACTACAATGTCCAAGCCATTGCCCTATGCCCTGTGCAGATGCATCCTGGCCAGGCCACCCTGTCCGGGCTATACCCATGGTACCTTGCTCCTCATTATGCACATTGGCAGGCTGACACTGGCAACAGTGCAAGCAGTGTGGGCTGTGGAGGGTGTTGGCAGCCACCACACACTGGGTAGACAGACACACACTCACACACACACCTATGCCAGCATTGTGCAACTATAGAGGCTTTTGGCAGCCCTGGCCACTGCACCAGTCCTGGGCACAGTGCAGGCATGGCTATGGTACGCAATACTGTTGGGGTCACTCCCCAGGGTGGTAAACACTGTCAGACAACAGACCTGAAACACACTCCACAGATATCAGAGAGGTTGCTATGTTACAGCTCAATGAGCAGATTGTGCTTAACCTAGAGATTGCTATCTGCCAGTAATCATAGCAACCTTTTGATATATGTGTACCATATTCCCAGGTTTAGGGTGGCAGTGCTATGTTTATTTCGAATTTGATATACCGCTCAGGCCAGAGGCATTAGAGCGGTTTACAATGTAAATCATTCAAGGAAATAGAAAAGAACGCCATTTATATGATAGGACAGAATAGAGGACAGAGACAGTCAGACAGAAAAGAAGGAGAGGAACACGGGACAGCGAGTTACCACAAAGTAGAAGCAAGTCGACCCAGTCCATGTCTTCGGATCAACCCACAGCCACAAACGCCACGGCCCTACGCCTAAGGGCCACGCCAAAGGGCCCTCAGGCGCGGGCCCGCAAGGTGCGGGCACGCCTCAGAAGCGGCGGTTTTTTATGCAGGGCTGCTGATGGTAAGCAGGGGAAGTGAAGAGGAGCTCCTGCTCACTCCCTCCAAAAATGGCTGCTCCCGTTCCACTGGCGCACCTCAGAAGCGGCGGTTTTTTATGCAGGGCTGCTGATGGTAAGCAGGGGAAGCGAGGAGGAGCTCCTGCTCACTCCCTCCAAAGATGGCTGCTCCCGTTCCACTGGCGCGCCTCAGAAGCGGCGGTTTTTTATGCAGGGCTGCTGATGGTAAGCAGGGGAAGCGAGGAGGAGCTCCTGCTCACTCCCTCCAAAGATGGCTGCTCCCGTTCCACTATGGTATGCAAGTGCTAGTATTGGGAGATGGTGCTGCACGCAGGGCCCAACATCCTGCCTCTCCAGGAGGCTTTGGATAATGGCGCCTGTGGGTGCAGGTGTTTCTGCCCCTGTTGGCCGCTGCTCTAGGGCAGAGGTTCTCAACTCCAGTCCTGGTGGGCCAAACACTGTTTGGGTTTTCATGCTGTCCCTAATGAATATGCATGGATACATCTGCATTCCATGGGGGCGGCACATAGAAATGCAGCACAGGCATCTTTATCAGGGACAGCATGACGCCTGAATGGAGTTTGTCCCTCCAGGACTGCATTTGGGAAACTCTGCTCTAGGTATTGACATGTCTATGGTGTCTGTGCTCTGTAGGGTAAAATATAGGCATTTTAGGCATGTTTATGTTATCTGCAATAAAGGTTCCCTCTTTATTACCATGGTTTATTACTGGGTAAAATATGGGGACTGGGTTGGTGGGAGCCACAGCTGGGACTTGAATCTGTGACCTTCTGCTCCTGAACACACTGGCTGTGCGTACTGCACCACACTGTTGCCACAGGGACAGTTCATTCCCTGGGGATACTATGACTGTTCGTCAGACAGGGCCTGTCTGTTGCAGTGCATGGCACCCACCTAAACAGGGCTAGGCCATGGTCTGCTGTGGGCAGCTGCCACTGCCCCCTCCACCACCAGTACCCCTCTGTTGCCATGCTGACATGCCCTTCTGCTGGTGGTGCGCAGTCTCAGGCCATCCAGTGTGCCAGTAGGCAGCTGCCTATGGTGTGGGTTCTGGGGTAGGGGTGCCTGCATAGACATCCACGCTCCCCCCCAGCACCGCCTGCCAATGTTCTGTGCCCTTGGGGGTACCTGCTGGGTACTATCCCCTGTGACACTGTGGGAAACACACTCTTGCCCATGTTGGGCCCTCATCAGTTGCTGTCTGGCAGCTCTACTGTTTCAGCATTCCTATGGGCCACCAAGGCATCACCCTAGTCCGCACTGTGGCCCAGCTGCACTACAGCATGTGCCGCCTGCAGCCCTCTGTATCCCCTTTTCCAGCATCTGTCCAGTTGCCCATTCCGACATGCCCACCCTGCTGTTGTGGGACATGTGCACGCCATAGGAAACCTGTCCAATAGAAAGGGAAAACCCTGATCAGCGCTATTTCACTGTGGGATCATTCACCTTGTATGGGGAGAGAGCATAGCCCCTTCCAAAATTGATATCCTTTTTTTGGAGCTTTCCCGGTAGTGTTTTTTGATGTTTCCCATTGATATCACTATTGCCCAGCTTGGTTATGTTTTTTTTCTAGTTTGTTCAGGTCATTTTCAATGTTTATTTGCCCTTTTGTTCCGTGCACATGTATCACACATCAATTTTTGTAGGTTTCCCTGGCTTTGCTGTACATTGCTGATGGAAATGGTTTCTCTTCCCTTTAAATCTGCTCTAACGCAAAGGTTTCACTCGCGAGGGTTTCACTCCCGTTAGTTTTCAGCCCAGGAATCCACAGCGTTAGTGTGCAGGAAGCCTCTCCCCTCCCACTCTCCACCCATTGACCCTCTCTCTCCACCCCTGGGGAGCCTTCCTCCGCCCTCCGGGAGCCTTTCTCCGCCTTCAGCACTCGTTGGCGCCGCTGCGCTCGTTAACGCGCGATAAGGCACCTTATTGCCCGGTAAAGCACCATTATCGCGCGATAAGGTGCCTTATCGTGCGATAACATGACAGCAGCGCAAATAGCGCCCCTTAGTAAACATACCCCTAAGTCATTTAGTGCCTGTTATATCAATTCAGTGTGCACTAAATTTTTTAAAGCACACAACATATGCACATGCCTTTCTATTTTCAACCAGTCTTAACTTCTTTAGAATTGGAGTGATATGATCATTGGCCTTCTTCCCCATTAATAACCTTTCCATGGAATTCTGGAGGATCTAATGGAAAAATGTTACCAGATCACCAAATTCATAATATTTCCTGTAAAGTCCATGGGTACTTTTCCCAACAGACCATGTACTAACTGTCAAAAACAAATTAATACGCTAGAGGTATGCATTCATCAGTATGTATTTGTGTCATCGAGGTGCCTACAAAATGTGCACAAATCACTTCTGCATGTGTACACCTATGACTTAGCACATGTACAATCATTTTGCGCACGCAAATAAATTTTAGCATGCATTGAATTAATGCATGCTAATTAATTAATTAATTAATTAATTAATTAAAGTCAATGTGTGCAAACACATGAAAAAAGTGAAAGGAGACATTTTCAAAGCATTTTAGCAGGTTAGCAGACCCACTAACCAGCTAAAACGCGGTCAGCGCGATATTCAGTGGCACTGACCAGTTAATGGCGCTTAATATCCCCACAGACCACCAAAAAATGCCTGGTAAAAACTGAGGCAGTCTGTGGAAAAGCTCAACCAGTTAAAGTTAGGACTGATGAATAGCTGTCCTAACTTTAACCAGTTAGCACTAACTGGTTAGCAGCTGAATATCTCCATTAACTGGATAGTGGTGCTGGTGACTGGCCCTGACATTCAGCGGCAGAAACCAAATATGTCCCGACACCGAATATCCAGTTTTAATTAAAGCAGCAGTGGCTAGGTGCTGCTGAATATTTTATTTTATTTATTTTTATTTATTTAACTTTTTTTTATACCACTTTATCAAAAATTCAATGCAGTTTAGATAAAACTCAAAAACAGTCAATATACATTGAACAAGGAATATTAACTTGGACAAATAGGGTATAAAGTATTATAACTACTGTTAGTAAGAAAGAGGCTATGTTGAATTATCTATACCAAAGTAATCTCTGAAAAGATGCATCTTTAGAGCACTTCTGAAATCTTTAACGTCAGAGGTGGATCTTATAAGTTCCAGCAAAGAGTTCCAAAGCGCTGGAGCAAATAAGGAAATGGCACCGTTGCATGTTTGCTTTGCTCTTATACAGTTCCTGTATATAGTAAATTCCTATATACAGTACATCTTTGCCTTATTTACCATAGTGATCAATGGCTGTAGAAGTGTTGATGAATTATTTAAAAAATGATTAGAAATTATTTAAATTTCAAAGGGATATGGCTTGGGAGCCAGTGAAATTGATGTAAGGTTGGTGTTATGAGGCTCTATTTGGGGGTCCCAGTAATAAGCCAAGCCACTGTGTTTTGTATGAGTTAGAGTGGGTACATTGCTTTCATAGGAAGACCTCGATAAATTAGATTGCATAATATGCCTCCTGAATTATACCGAAACGTCATTTGTTTTGACCGTGCATGAGTGCTTTGAAAATTGCTGAAGGATGATGTACCCACATAGATGTATCCACATAGCAGGGGGGTTTCAACCCAGTCAGGTTTTCAGGATAACCGCAATGAACATAAGAAATTCCATACTGGGTCATGAATATGCATGAGAGAAATTTGCATGCAATGTAGGCAGTGCAGGGAAATCTCTCTCATGCATATTCATTGTGTTTATCCTAAAAAGCTGAATGGTTAGGTATACCCCGAGGACTGGGTTGAGAACCACTGCCACACAGCAATGTGCATTGTTTGAAGATGGGGATGGAAGGATACTCCTATGAAGAAAGGCTAAAAAGTTTAGGGCTCTTTAACCTGGAAAAGAGACGGCTGAGGGGAGATATGATAGAAGTCTATAAATTAATGAACGGAGTGGAACGGGTAAACGTAGATCGATTGTTTACCTTATCAGAATATAGAAAGACTAGGGGACATGCAATGAAGCTACAGGGTAAACTATTTAAGACTAATAAAAGAAAATATTTTTTCACTCAACGTGTAATCAAACTCTGGAATTTGTTACCGGAGGATGTAGTAAAGGCTGTTAGTGTAGCTGGGTTTAAAAAAGGTTTGGACAAGTTCCTGGAGGAAAGGTCCATAAACCATTATTAAGAAGGGACCCAGGATATCACTGCTTGAACCAATACAAGCATTGTGGAACCTGTGTCCCTTGGGGAAACTGCTAGGTACATATGACCTAGATTGGCCACTGTTGGAAACAGAATACTGGGCTTGATGGACCTTGGTCTGACCCAGTATGGCATATCTTATGTTCTTATGTTCTTAAGTTGCAAACTACATGTGTTGTGGCCTTCCCTGGCCTCAGCCCACCTGAGGTACATCCCCCCAAAAATACAGAGAAAAGTACACAAGCACTTTTCAAAAAGTCACCATTTACATAGGTAATTGTCTTTTGAATATTGCCCTGCCAATATCTAGGAGGCATGATCTGGGTGTGAGATCCTAGCACTGTGAACCAGAAGAGCTCCTGAGAGGCAAGTTCTAAGATCAGCCATTGTCTCCACTATTGCCAACCCAATCACTTCATCATGAGAGTTCTGTACAATCCTGTTTTTCTAAAATCTCCTCCTAATACATGTACCATGGCATTATAGAAAGGACATTTAGGATGAATTTGAAACGTTCAGAGCAAAACATCCAAAAATCAGAAGGAGTTGCAGCGGTGAAGGGAGGCATGCATATGTGCAGTCTGAAATTGTTTCAAGGCCAATTCTGAACCGGGGACAAACAGGCCATCCAGATGTCCAAAATCTGGATGGTCCAGTGCTGATCATGATTCTGTACCCACGGGAGATAGCTGTTCCCACAGGCACAGAATTGGGGCACCCCGGACATAGCCCAATTCAGGCCCACTGCAAATCTGGAAAACTTCCCGTCTAGGCCGCCCTGTGCTCCTACATGGAGCCTCAGTGCTGTGGCGTCCCATCACCATGACACCAGGACACTATGCAGGAGCCCTGATCTGCTGCACAAGCCAAATACTGCCTTTTTCCACCGCCCAACCCCCAAAGGGGCCTGCCGAGGCCAAGATTGGGCAGTTGGGAAACTCATGCTGCCTCTCACCTGTCATGGAGAGGGGGGGGGGTTCTCTGGCTGGGCTACAATGTTGGGGGACTTATTCCACCTCCAAGGTGTAATAAGTTCCCCGTGTAACCTTCAGCCCCGGACGTACAGGCTGTGACCAGAATCGGCCCTGTATATCCAGGGGTCAGAGTCGCACCTCCACCTTGCCCACACTCCTCCAGCTCGCCCCCATCCAGAGCACCCTTCACATCTGCTTTGTACTTGCAGGGAGCTTTGGGTTGGGAATTGGACCCTGGCATTTAGTGGGGATGTACATCCAAACCAGACATACATCCCTGCGCAACGCTACTCAAAATGACCCCTCAATCTCCACCCTAAAAAAAATACACATCCTTGTAACCAGTCATGGGGAGGCAGGCCAAGTGCAGATTGCAAGGCTGGGTACGTACGTGGGTGTAGGTCATTTTGCAAATGTGGATATTCCTGAATTGCATGGCCTCAAAACCGGATACTTGGACATGATGGCAGGGTATTTAAGAAGGAGGGTGACTATGCTATGAGACTTGCACATCCCAGCCTGCCATTTCATAGACTCAGACATGTGGTGGCGGGCCAGTAATATATTTGAAGTATGTCTTCACACTCAGATTTCTTTGGGCAGGAAATAATAACTGTGGCGATGTAAGTGCATTATGCGCTTTCCTTGGAAGAGTTGCATCCATGAAACAAACAGGAGCAGGTTTAGGCATGATCACCTCACCAACCAAGACCAGACATGCTTATGACATTCTGAAAGCACATTGCAACATGCATCTCCCTGGTACCATCCAAGCCATGCCTCCACCATGCCCTACGCGACATTCTTGAGCTGGGGATGTTATATACCTGGCTTCTAAAATGGCTCTGGGGAATGTCTCCATGCTTTGCACATCCAAGTGCTCATTTTCAGACATCCAGCTCATGACTAGGGCTTCAAAAATACCTCCCAGGGAGCCTGATTCTGGAAAAGGCATGTCCGGCCTGTCCAGATGATCCTGTACAGGATGGGCCCGTTTGGATCAGATTCTGAAAAGCAGGAGCAAAATATTCCCACAGCAATCAGAATCTGGCCTGAGGACAGTCCAGCATACCCTTCCCAGAGCCATGGGGATGTCAACGGGACTGCGCAGCCAGGCCCCCCGGTCCCGTAGGTAAGTGAATGACCTGATGCCCCCTCATCCAGTGTCCTCCTGCATGGCCCTCAGTGGGCCTGCTGGGGCCATGGTTAGGCAGCAGGCAAGTGCTTGCCATGCCTCTGCTACACTGGAGGGGCTGCCAGGCTGGGGCACATGGGGGACCAGCACTTATTCCACCTCCAAGCAATGCGTCCCCCATGTGCCCCCTGGACGTACAGAGCCTTTACCTGAATCGGCCCTGTTTGTCCAGGTGTCTGTCTTGCCCAGCCGCACCCACACGCCACCCCGTGCTGCCCCATTCTCCATCTCCCTGCACAACACCTCTGTGCATGTGGGGAGACAGTGATCTGGGATTCGGGAAGGACGGATGATAGGGCTGCACAGCCCCGCTATTCTCCTTTCTGAGTCTGGGCCTTAACAAATGAAGGGTAATGGCAAGTGGCATATATACTGCTTAAGCAGTGTTAGCACTGTGAGGGGCCCAGTCTAGGAAACCTCTGCCTTGTTCCTTTTAAAGGTGCAGAGTGCCCCAAATTCCTCTACAGTTGTACAACCCAGACCCTGGTGAGAGAAGCAGTGGAGGTTGTCTGCTGTTATCATTGCTCCTTCTGTCTATTCTGATCTCCTTGTAATCAGGTTCCAAACTCTGTGGCTGTAGTTGCATTAGAATGATTTTATGATGAATCTGCAAGTTTAGAACCAGCTTATAGGGAGTCTAGCATAGATGGGAGGAGTGGCAGGGACAGCAGCAAAGACTGGAAGCCTGATAGCAGGGGTGCTACAGAAACTGCAGCCAGTAAATACAGGTGTGGGGAGGGGGGAGGGGGCGGGCAGCGGAGCAGAACCAGATACAGAACTGAATGGAGCAGAAGAGAAAAAACAAACCTGGTGGGAGAATGGTGGAGGAAAAAGAGAGAACCTAGTTGGGGGGGGGGGGGAGGGGAGGGAAGGGAGGGGAGAGTAGGAAGGTGTGAGTGAAGTGGAAAGGGAAATAAAAAGAGAGAGGTGCCCTGCTAGCCTGTGCAGAGACAAGGAAAGAGAGAGAGAGAGCAAGACGACAAGAGAGATACCCAGTCAAGCAAGCTCAGCTAGCCTGTCTGGAGAAAGCAAGCAAATCAAAAACAGGATCTGGATCAGTGATAATCTTCCATGCCTCAGTTTTCCTCTTTCTGCTTCCATTCACCCACATAGTAATACTGAATCACTGCTACTCTTAATGTCCACATTATTCTTTCCCCTTTCTCCCATTCAGGGAGTTGTCACCCTTCTGACAAAATATTTATTTCTGATCCTATACAAACAGTTCGAACAAGCAGTTTTTGCTCCCAACACCTCCTTTATTCCATTCTCTCCCCTCTCTGGCTCTGATTTGTTCAATACTGGCATGGTAATTTTTCCTTACTGCCAAGGGTCAGTATTTCCATAGGCGCAGCCCTTCTTACATTAGACTGGTTCTGTAACATAATGAGCTGCAATGAGGTTCAGCTCACTCATCCATCAGAAAGAAAGGTGAAAATTTTCAAGGGTGAAAATAGCCATTTCCAGAAATTAAAAAGCAAAGAGTTTAATCATTTAATGGTGCAAGGTTAAACTGTATTTTATTTTCAGCAATAAAACAGTATCTGGCCTAGTTCTTAGTGCTTTGCTAGAGAGCTGGGTTCCATTCCTACCCCAGCTGCTACTTTGTCCTAGAGGGAACACACTGCTGAAACTCACTGGTCTGTCTCAAATGCCACTCTTACATCACTACCAAATGGCTGGCCATAGAATAACTTTGAAAAAGACTAAGAATTGCATCCTGCTCTCACACAGGAGATTCCTGAGGTCCTGAATCTGTATCTGATAGAAGAGGTGGTGACGGAGAAAACCGAAAGCATTGTCTGCTGCCTATGAGCACTGAACGAGAACATGGAAGAAGGCTGTGTATGATGAAAATCTGACTGAAGCATGAAAGAAATGAATAAGCAAATAGGCTATTTATGGTGGTTCTCATAAAAAGAGTAGATAGGAAAGATTACATGAAACAAACCCATGGCCCTCAAGAGTAGGGGAAGGGGCCTAAAGGCCACAGGAATTGTACAAGGAAGGTAGAAGCCAGTAAACCATTATCCTCTCTTCTGCAGAAGGAGTGGTACTCCCCCCTGGAGGAACTCAACGGAGCAGCACTTGGTCTCTCATCAGGGACACACCCCCGTGCTGGTCCAATGGCTCCTCCAGGTGGATCTCATCTTCTGCTGTTCAGAAAACAATTCACTGACTTTTACATTGACAGTGCAGGTCCTTTGGCTTCAGCCGTAAGTTTCTAGCCTCTGGTCTCGAGGGAAATTTGTGTAATTCCTGGTAAGCCAGACAGAGTGAACCACTTTGGGAAGAAGCAGGAATAATTTAACCTACCACTATGAAGCTGACCAGCAGCCAAGACCTATCCCAGTCGCAAGTCTTCCAAAGCCCATAACTGATGATGTCATCATGAACCTGAATCCAGCACCATTTTCTTGCCATTTCTCTCTTAGATTTCAGAGAGAAAGAGAAAGAAGTTTGTGCTAGGAAGGTGTAAGCTTCAGATGGAAAATGGGTGAAAATTATCAGGCTTAGAGACAGACAGAAAGCAAAGAGTGCACACAGGCCTTGGGTACAGAGGGGCAAGGCACTGATAGAATTTTTGTGCCAGGAAAAAGTACAGAGCAGAGAATCCATCATGAGAAGCTTGATAGAAATTACATTGTAAGAGCACATCAGAGACAGAGTTAGGCAGGGCACACACCAACTAAGTTGCTTATGGTTCATAGGATAGGAACGCTTTTCCACCCCCCTCCATTTTGTGGTCTAATTTACCTTATTTAGGTGTTATGGTTTCCTGTTATTCTCTATAATTGGGTTGTTGTTGTTAAGTGCCATCGAGTCGGTGTCGACTCATGGCGACCCTCTGGATAGTTATCCTAAATTGTGTTCGGTCTTCAGTCAGACGGCTCATTGTTGACAGACTGGTACCCGTAGCTGCTGTTATTGTATCGATCCATCTCATTGCTGGCCTTCCTCTTTTGCGTTGACCTTCTATCTTGCCAAGCATGATGTCTTTCTCTAATGATCTCTTTCTTCGCATGATGTGTCCAAAGTATGAAAGTCGAAGTCTTGTCATCTGAGCTTCTAAAGAAAGCTTAGGTTTGCTCTCCTCTAGTACTGACTGGTTTGTTCTTCGGGCAGTCCATGTTATACGCAGTATTCGCCACCAGCATTATAATTCAAAGGCATCAATTTTCTTCCTGTCAATCTTTTTCACTGTCCAGCTTTCACATCCATACGATGTTATTGAAAATACCATGGCTTGAACAAGTTGAATCTTTGTATGGAGAGAGACGTCTCTGCTCTTGAGAATGTTGTCTAGGTCTTTCATAGCCATTCTGCCAAGACCAATGCATCATCTGATTTCTTGACTGCTTGTTGCTTCTTTATTGATAGTTGAGCCAAGTAGGTTAAAGTTGTCCACGATTTCAATTTCTTCTTCTTCAACGATGAACTTGTTGATTTTGCCAGTTGTCATGATCTTTGTCTTCTTTACATTAAGGTGCAGGCCCATTTTGAGACTATGTGATCGTGAGAAGCAAATGTTTCAGCTCATATTCACTTTCAGCCAGTAATGTGGTATCATCAGTATAGCGAAGGTTGTTGATGAGTCTTCCACCAATCTTCACACCTCTGTTGTCTTCATACAATCCTGCTTCTCTGATGATTTGTTCTGCATATAAATTAAACAGGTAGGAGGACAGTATGCAGCCTTGTCTTACACATTTGCTTATTTTAAACCATTCTGTTTCTCTTTGTTCCATTTGAACTATTGCTTTTTGATCAATGTACAGATTGTACAAGAGAACGATCAGGTTTTTCTGGTATACCCATGCTTCTTAATGTGGCCCAGAGTTTCTCATGGTTTACACAGTCAAAAGTCTTGCTATAGTCAAAAAAGCACAAATAGATATCCTTTTGGGGGGCGGAGCCTGTTGTCCAGCGGGATGGTCGCATAACGCTGAGGCTCCCGAGAGGCCTACTCAGAATCCTGAATTAACACCGGACATTCTTGAATTTCTGCTCTGATCTTACCGGGGCACATTGGTGAGATGGCGGGGACCAAACCTACGCGCCTGGAATTTGGATCTCCAGTGGCTTCTCACGGCAAACGCTCCAAAACTGAACCCCCGTCCCCGCAGAAGGGGCTGGCTCTACGCGAGGGCCCCGAAATGCAGCAGGAGATCCTCGCAGAGATCAGAGGGGTTAAAGACCTCGTGCAGTCAAACGGGGAAGCACTCCGAGTGCTGCGGGAAGACCTTGGTGTGTTGCAAGGCAGGCTAGAGGGGCTCTCCTCGCGTCAGGACAAAATGGAGAGCATATTAGATTCCCATGTGGTCCGGCTGTCCAAACTCGACAAAGTTGAACGTCAGGTGCGGGCCTTGCAGAAAGAAGTGGAAGATGGCAATAATAGAGCGCGCCGTAACAACCTGCGACTAGTGGGCATACCGGAGGGAGCGGAATCGGGAGACATGAAGGAGTTTCTATATAAAATCCTCCCTTCTCTGCTCCAAATCACCTTTACCAAAGAATTGGAGATCGATCGCGCTCATCGTGTACCCACAAACATAACGCTCAACAGGAAGACCCCGCGGCCTATCATCTTTCGACTTTTGAGATATCAACATGTGGAGCAAATTCTCAGCGCCTCTCGGGCAAAGGGCCATATGGAGTTTGAGAGCCACAAGATCTCCTTCTATCCTGACTTGGCTAAACCCACAGTTGATCGCCGAAAGCGCTTTCTGGAATTCTGGCCGAGGCTTCAACAATTACAAGCACGCTATGGCCTGATGTACCCGGCCAAGCTTCGAGTCACGCTACACAATCAGACAAGAACATTTGAGGACCCTGATCTACTAGCGGAGTTTTTGGATGCTAAAGAAGCCGACTTGATGCGCTGACTTCCAGAGTGTTCCTACCAGTGTTCTCTTATCCGCTGTACCCGCCATCTTGGATTTGCCACGGTCCAGCGAGGAGTCGGTCGAGGGCGGTTTGTTGCCTTCTTTTGATGATGTTTGTGACCCGACTCCATCTACCCAGAGTAGCTTCGATGAATATCAGAGACAGTGTTAATTATGGACTCTGGTGTTTTTTCCCTTTTTTTTCATGTCTTCATCCTCCTCTCTAGGGCCTCCTCCCGCAGACATATGGTCGCCATATTCTTTGGGGGTTTTGCTTCTTCTCTAAGTTACTTTGGTACATGCTTTTCAATATGGGGTGTATTAGCCAGCATACTCGGTGATTATGTCATTGCCGTACAGATTCTGCTTATGTTGTATGTTTTCAAGCGCCCTTACCTAAAATGTCTATTACCGATTGATGGCACCATGTAAGATTTTATCATTGAACGTAAAAGGCATCAATAATCCGATAAAACGGAAGAAAATCCTGAGCTACCTAAGTCATGAAGCTGCGGACCTGATTTTCCTCCAAGAAACGCATTTAAATTCGAAGGAAACTCTTAAACTCAATGTTAAACCTTACATGGTGGCCGCCTATTCCCCAGCTGTTTCTAAGAAATGTGGGGTTGCCATACTGGTTAGGAAATCTCTGCATGCTACTATTATTGCGACTAGCTCAGATACAGCAGGCAGATGGTCCAGGGCTCACCTCAAGATAGGTAACCTCGAAGCTACATGTATATGCCTTTATGCTCCTAATGTAGATGACCCTGCCTTTTTTGCTACCATTGCTCAGGTTGCGCAGGCCTCTGCTAATACTTCATTGATAATTGGGGGGGATTTCAATTTAGTTCTTGATCCCCTGATTGACAAACAGCCGCCTAGGACGAGTGGTCCCCCCAAGAGTCACACTACGCTTACCTCTATGATCAAAGATCTTGCTTTAGTCGATCTATGGAGGTTACTACACCCCAATGAGCTTGATTTTACCTTCTTCTCTTCCCCTCATAAATTCCAGTCTCGCATAGATTTCTTTCTAATATCAAAACTGTTAGTTCCTCAGGTAGACACTGCAAAAATTCACTCCCAACATATCTCAGATCATGCTGCCATTTCTTTTCAATTACACACCACTGCGCCCCAAGGAAATTCGGGGGCCTGGTTCTTTGATAGAGCCCTATTAACTCAACCAGAGTTCCAGTTAGAAATTCGTGCAGCCATACAGGACTACTTTCACTTTAATCTACCCCAGGACACTGCAAATTGGGCTTGGTGGGAGGGTTTTAAAGCGGCCATTCGTGCAACGATCACTAGTTATCAAATTCGCCTGCGGAAACAACGCAAACAGCAGCTCCTTATACTAGACCAACAAATCAAAGCAGGCGAACGAGTTCTAACTTCACGTACTGTTTCATGCGTCTTAGTTCGCTTACAGCGTCTCCGTTTTCAATATAATGCAATCCTCTCAACTGCAGCTTCTCAGAGTATTGCACTTCAGCAAGGGACATATTACCGTGAAAGCAACCGAGCCGGTCGACTTTTAGCCAACGCCTTGAAAGGTCAAAAAGAAGCCAAACGCGTAGCGGCCCTTCGTGCCCCACAGGGAGGGGGCATACTGACCACAGACTCCGATATCGTAGAACTTTTTCGGGATTTCTATACCCATCTATATCAATCTGAATGTGAGTTCTCATCCGAGACCTTCGAGCGCTTGTTTTCTGGTATTCAGCGGCCGACCCTTTCTGAAGCTGATAGGGATGCGCTGGATGAACCCTTCTCTACTTCAGAGATCCATTCTGCCCTAAAACGAACAGCCTCGGGTCGAGCCGCTGGGCCTGATGGTCTCCCGACAGAATTCTACAGAACGTTCAGTGCAGATTTAGTTCCCTACTTAAAACTATACTTTACTGCCCTTGCGGTAGATACATCCTCTTTGGGATCCTTTTCTGCAGCTAATGTGGTAGTTTTTGAGAAAGAAGGCAGAGACCCGCTGCTAACCGCCAACTACCGTCCAATCTCCCTACTTAATGCCGATTATAAGATCTTCGCAACGATCTTGGCCACCCGGCTATCTGACAGGATGGCCACCTTAGTCCATCCCGACCAATGTGGTTTTATACCCGGCCGCTCCACCGCTGACAATGCTCGGACCATGTGCTATCCAGTGCTGCCAATTTAGACCACCCATGGGTGGGTCTATCCCTAGATGCTGAAAAAGCCTTTGATCGCCTGGAATGGCCCTTCTTATTTGCAGTTCTCCGATGGTATGGCTTTGGGGAGGGCTTCCTCCGATACCTCCAAGTCCTGTATTCTCAACCCGTTGCCAGTATTTGTGTAAATGCCATTAAGTCTCGGCCTTTTAATCTTCAAAGAGGCACGCGTCAAGGTTGCCCCCTATCACCAATGCTCTTTGATCTAGCTCTTGAACCCCTTGCCCTCCTTATTAGACAGTCCGCACGTATTCGAGGTGTCCCCTTCAGTCACAGAGAGATTAAACTCTCTGCATATGCAGATGACCTTATGCTCTTTGTATCCCTGGATTCGGTCCCGGCTGTCTTGGACCTGATTGATGGATACTCGCAATTATCGGGCTATAAAATAAACTGGACCAAATCCGTAGCATTCCCACTGAACCGCTGGGTACATGAGGCTGACATGCAGGCCTTTCCTTTCCTTTGGCAATCCCGCATGGTGAAATATCTGGGCGTCCACTACTGTTCTCCTTTAGAAGACACGATTAGTTTTAATGCCAAGGAGGTAGTCTCCAAAGTCCGTGAGCTCACAAATCGGTGGTCTCCCTTATCCCTAACATGGTGGGGCCGCCTAGAAACCGTCAAAATGATGATAGTCCCCAAAGTGAACTATATTTTAGAAATGCTGCCCTGCTTCCTCCCGCTACACACCTACAAAGACATAGAGGGCCTTCTCGTCCGTTATCTCTGGCAGGGAAAACCACCAAGAGTAGCTAAACAAAAACTACAGTCTGCGAAGGAACTAGGGGGTACCCGCTTTCCTGATTTTCTTAGATATCATCAAGCCTTCCTACTTAAGCAAGGTGCCCGATGGCTAGCTGCCTCAACAGACAACAGACCAGTTTGGCTTGACATTGAAGAGGAGCTAAGTAGCCCAATTCCGTTGATCCATCTCCCCGGCATGTCCCATCAAGTAGACACACGCCATCCCCCAATGATTGTCAATACTCTTGCGGCCTTTAACACTCTCATTCAGTCACTGGGCCCAAACGTATGTCCTCCGGACGGACTCCCGCTGTGGAATAACCCCAGAATTCAAGTCCTAAATAAAACGATTGCATGGAAACCCTGGTACTCTAGGGGGATCTGGACACCCCAACAACTCTTCTCTGCTGCTCGTTGGAAGACCTTTTCTGATTTACAAAAGGAATTTGCGTTACCAGTGAAACATTACTTTCAATTGATGCAGCTTCAACACTGCCTCAAAAGTGCTCAAATCCTGCCGCCCTCTGCCCCTACTGAGGACGGGCTATTAGAACTAATTCACTCTATTAGTAGTACACATGGGGTAGCCTCTAACTTTTATAAATTATTATGTCAGGGTACCGATACTGCTACTTGTAGAGCCCAACAAGCCTGGGAACGCGAACTGCAAACCACTTTAACCCCTGTGCAATGGAGCGTTTTCTGGAGCAAAGTAGTGCGGGTTTCCCGATCTGCCTCTGTAACCCAAACTCTATTCTTTTTTGCACATAGATGCTTTTATACTCCAGAAAGAATAGCCAAATGGAACACAACTGCTAGGGACCAGTGTTGGTCTTGCCATACTGCTGTGGGAACCCTTGCTCATGTTCTTTATGAATGTCCTCAACTGCAGGTTTACTGGGGGCGGGTCTGGGGTCGTATTCAATCTATCTTACACCTCCACGAGCCTCTTTCTTGGAAGATTGTGGGACTCCGCTCAGTGGCGGAGGTCCCCTCTCTTCCTAAGAAGGGTCGCTTTCTCCTTGATTTCATGCTGGGTATAGCCATATGTTTAATCACGAGGAATTGGAAGGATAGCTCTCGAATTACTGCCAATGAATG
This sequence comes from Ichthyophis bannanicus, assembly GCA_033557465.1. NCBI lineage: Eukaryota > Metazoa > Chordata > Amphibia > Gymnophiona > Ichthyophiidae > Ichthyophis > Ichthyophis bannanicus. The sequence continues at coordinate 145,316,213 of CM066041.1, forward strand.
GTGGAACCTCGTCTGCTTATATAGTAAATATGAGCAGATATCTCGGAGAGCTATTCCCCATATCCAAACTCATTCTCGCTTGTCTAAATGGCAGATGCTCAATGATTATGTACACTCTGCTCATTGCTCCGGCATGTCTGTTTAATGTATACTCATCATGTTTCAGATCACCGTTAGGTCTTGTACCACAATAATGTCAGTACACGCCCGTTTTCGGGACTGATTAGTTTCTAGAGAAGAAGCAGGGGGGAGGGGGGTGGTAGGGGTTTACTTTGGTGTATGTATCACATTCTATGTATGTATTTGTCTTTAGCTGTATGTCTTCCTTTCCTTTGTTGTTATAAAACGAAAATAAAGCATTAAAAAAAAAACAAATAGATATCCTTTTGGTATTCTTTAGTCTTTTCAAGGATCCATCTCACATCTGTGATGATGTCTCTCGTTCCTCGCCCTTTCCTGAACCCTGCTTGCACTTCAGGTAGTTCTTGTTCCAGGTATGGTTGTAGTCTCTGTTGAATAATCTTCAGTAGAATCTTGATGGCATGTGGGATAAGAGCGATTGTGCGATAATTTCCACAGTCAGTTGGATCACCTTTCTTTAGTATTGGTATAAACACAGATCTTTTCCAGTCAGTTGGCCATGATGTTGTTTTCCAAATTTCTTGGCAGAGCCTTGTAAGTATGGTAACAAATGCATTAGATTGCTGTAATACTTCTATGGGAAAGCCATCAATGCATGATGCTTTATTCTTTGATAAGGCTTTCAATGCTGCTTCAACTTCTTCTTTCAGTCACCAATGGTTCTGGATCATAAGGTACAGGTTGAAATGGCTGTTGGTCTACTTGATCTTTATCATATAAAATCTCTGTATATTCATTCCACCTTTTCTTGATCTTCTCAGCATCATTCAACATAGAACCTTGAGCATCTTGTAACATTCCAATTTGAGGTTGGAATTTTTTCTTTAACTCTCGTAGCTTTAGGAAAGCCGATCTTATTCTTCCTCTAATAGTTTCTCCTTCTAGTTCCTTGCATGTGTGATTGTAGTACTTTTCCTTGTCCTGTCTTGCTGCACATTGGAAATCTCTGTTGAGTTCTGCGATTGTCTTTCTTTCTCCTCTGGCTTTAGCTTCCTGCGTTTCTGGGCAATTTTCAGAGTTTCTTCCGTCATCCATTTTGGCCTTTTTTGCTTTTTCACCTTTTGTAAAGACTTCTCGCTTTCTTCCAACACAACCTTCTTGATGTCATTCCATAACTCTTCTGGAGCTCTGTTATATGTATCTAAAGCAGCAAATTGATTTTGCAGGCAGTCTTTAAATTCCAGGTCATATTTTGCTGCATTCTTGAGTGGTTTGCTGTTTTTCAACTTTAGCTTGAGTTTTCATACTAGTAGTTGATTATCTGTACCACAGTCAGCTCCAGGTTTTGTCTTTGTTGATGTTATAGAGCTTTTCCATCATTGACATCCACAGATGTAGTCAATTTGATTTTTGTACAATCCATTGGGTGAAGTCCATGTGTACAGCTGCCGCTTGTGTTGCTGGAAGAAGGTGCTTGAGATTAATAGATCGTTTGTCTTGCAGAATTCTATCAGTTTTTCTCCAGCTTCATTTTTGTTGCCGAGTCCATATTTTCCAACCACTTTGCCTTCTTCTTTGTTGCCAAAGTTTGCGTTCCAGTCACCCATGACTATCAGGATATCCTGTTTGCATGTTCTGTCAATTTCAGCTTGAACTTGTTCATAGAACTCTTCAATTTCATTCTCTTCTGCAGCTGTTGTTGGGGCATTTACTTGAATTATAGTTCTGTTGATAGGCATTCCTCGTAGACAAATAGAGATTAAGCGTTCACTGACTGCATTGTATTCCATTAGAGTTCTTGCAAGTTTCTTCTTTATTATAAATGCAACACCATTTCTTCTTTGTCTTTAATTTCCAGCATAGTAGACCATATGATCATCTGATACAAAGTGCCCGATGCCAGTCCATTTCAGTTCGCTGACACCCAACAGATCAAATTGTACACGTTCCATTTCATTCTTGACCACCTCCAACTTCCCTTGGTTCATGCTTCATACGTTCCATGTTCCAATATGTAAAACATCTTTACAGCTTCCAACTCTCATTTCATGCACAGCTACATCAGCAGTCAGACGTCCTGAGGGCTTTGATCCAACCACATCATAAATGCTGGCTTTACTCTGAAAAGTCTTCAGCTCTTCCCCAGTAGCTAGTTGAGTGCCTTCCAACTTGGGGTCTCATCTTCCAGCACTATAGTGCAATTTGTTTTGCTGTGACTATCCATTGGGTTTTCTTATTTTAAGGAACTTATTTGATGTGTAATTGAAATGTAATAGAGAAAAAAGAACACATGTTGAAATTTTCTATCTCAAGACATTACAGGATCACGATCCTACCCCCAAGACATTACAGAATCTCAATCCTAGCATGCTTCTCAAACAGCCCCATTTTGTATATATGTATTTAGCTCATTATGTAAATAGTTCACCGATATAATCTAACGCACTGCCCCACACACTACACTTCTCAGTTCTCACACTGCATGCTACAAACCACACTTTATTATTGATTTTGATTGATGTGCCACACCGCCTTGATTTAATGATAAGGCGGTATACTAAATCCTTCTAAATAAATAAATAAAATATGTGGGAGAGTCACTGCTTGCTGTTTTTTAAAATTATTTTATTACATTTTAATTATACATCAAAAAAAGTGATTTAAAATAGGAAAAAGGTACCCAATTATACAGAATAGGAAACCATAAATAGGGTACATTGGACCACAAAACAGAGGGGGTGGGGGTCAAGAGTTCACATCCTATGGGCAACTAGGAAGAAAGAAAAGAAGAAATATTTAAAAAAGGAAATAAAGTGGAAACCAAATTCAAAATGATTAAAAATTCCAGTAGCATTTCAGGCTAGCCTTGTAACTGTTTAGCATCCAAGAAGCAGCGAAGTTGGGAAGGGTAAGAAAATGGTAAATTTTGTTCTAATATACCACTACACATTTGCAAGGAAGTCTCAACTGAAATTTCACTCCCAATGAAAGAACTTCAGAGCAGTAAATCAAAAACGTTCCTTCTCTCCTGCATCCATTTAAAGACATCCGGAAAGATCTGTACCTTTACTACCCAAAAACATTACATCCACCTTTTTAAAGGTTAGACCTGACTTCTACCATTTCTGGTATTTTCTCCAAAATATCAATCAGATTTGCCAAATCCAAACTATCAGATAGAACATCCACTAGAGAGGTTTCCGTCTTCTGTTGTTTCAAAGAACTAGAAGGTAGACTGCAAATTTTCTGAAGTAGAGGGAGGCCTGACTCAAGATAGTTAATGTGGCAGGGTTGAAAATTAATTACCTGAGGTCTTGTGGGCCATTGGGCTTTGATGGAGTAGGCCAGATGCGGAAAATCAGAGACTCATGGCAGCTGAAGGGCCTATCCTGGTGCTAGAGGCTGCAGCCCAGTGGATTAAAGAACACATTTGGGTCTTGAGGGCATCGGTTGTGATCGTGATCATGATTGTGACTGTGACATCAGGAGAGATTCATTGGTGATCAGGGGCGCTTGGGTGGCACTGGGCTGCAAAGGGGGTGGGGGGGGGGAAGACTGTTTAAAAAGAGTAAAATGCAGCCACAAAAAAAGCTGCAGTTGCAATCATAGCTGAGCATTGCTGGGGCCAGCAGGAGCTGTGCTCGGCTGAGGTCCGGCTATTTAAAGGGGCAGCATATTTTTTGAAAAAATGTTTTGAAAGTGATGGGAGCCACAACCTAGGGGTTGCCAGGGGGCTTAAGGGCAGCTTAGAACTAAAGCTGCTTTTAAATTTAAAGGGACCATGCTCCTAAAAATAGCAAGGATATGCTGGGAGGTAATCTGGATGGAGAAAAGGTTTGTGAGTGATAGGGAGGAATAGAGTGGAATTAAGGGAGACATTTATAAGGTGAACTTCCCAAATGTTTTTTAAAATTGAAATGGGTCAAGCACCATTATGGCAAAGGATACAAAAGGGTATCCATTATCATTACAAGGGTAAGGAGGCAGTTAATACAGGAGTATAAGGGTTTGGCATACGTCTTAAGGGTACGGACATCTTAATGTTGGCCACAGTGATACCATAAAAACCCCTTCCTCAACTGGATTTTCTAAGGGACTGGCTAGCTATAGATATAGAGGGGTTATTGGATTTTTGATAACAAAGAATGTCATCTTCCCTGAAACTTATGTAAAGAGACAGAGAGCTAAGGGAGGGAGTGCATGCCTGATCCACAGGATAACCTTAGCCTCTGAGTTAGTTAGGATGCACTTACCAATTATCTTATAGAAACATAGAAACATGATGGCAGAAAACGACCACATGGTCTATCTAGTCTGTCCTTCCATATCAACTACTACAACAGTCCTCTTTTTTCCTTTAGAGATAATCTGTGTTTGCCCCATGGTTTTTTGAATTCAGATACTGTCCTCATCTCTGGGAGACTATTCCTTACATCTACCATTCTTTCTGTAAAGAAATATTTCCGCATATTACTCCTGAATCTATCCCTTTCACCTTCATCCCATGTCCCCGCATAGCAGAGCTCACTTTCAATTGAAAGAGACTCTCCTCCTGTGCATTTATACCATGGAGGTATTTAAACGTCTCAATCATATCTCCTCTATTCTGCCTTTCCTCTCAAGTATACATATTAAGATCCTTAAGTCTATCCTCCTATGCTTTATAACAAAGACTACTAACCATTTTAGTAGCCACTCTCTGCACCAACTCCAACCTCTTTATATCCTTTTGAAGGTGCAGTCTCCAGAATTGCACACAATACTCCAAATGTGTCGCATCAAAGAATTATACAGGTTCACTATCACCTCCTTTCTTCTGCTGGCCATTCCTTTCCCTATGCACCCAAGCACCCTTCTAGCCTTTTCTACCTGTTTAGCTACTCAGATTGCCAGACACAATAACGCCCACATCCCGCTCTTCTTTTGTGGACAGAAGTACTTCACCCCCTACACTGTACCGTTCCTTTGGACTGTTGTAACCCAAATGCATGGCCCTGCATTTTTTAGCATTAAGTCTCAGTTTCCAAATTCTAGATCATTCTTCAAGCTTAGCTAGATCACTCCTCATGTTATCTACCTTCCTGGGTGTCTACTCTATTTCAGATTTTGGTATCATCCACAAAGAGGCAAACCTTACCCAACAGCCCTTCCGCTATATCACTAACAAAGATGTTAAAAAGAATTGGATTCAGGACAGATCCCTGTGGCACTCCACTGGTAACTTCCTTCTCCTCACAGTGAGCTCCATTTACCTGTACCCTTTGCCGCCTCCCACTCAACCAACTTCTAACCCAAGCAGTAACTTTAGGGTCCATTCGTAGGGTGCTCAATTTGTTTATAAGTGGCCTGTGCGGAACGGTGTCAAAGGCTTTACTGAAATCTAAGTACACCACATCTAGGGCTCTCCCTCTGTCCAACTCCATGATCATCCAGTCAAAGAAACCAAACAGATTTGTCTGACAAGACCTGCCTCTGGTGAATCCATGCTGCCTTGGATCCGTTGGACTCCAGAAACCTCACTATTTTCTCTTTCTGTAGCATTTCCAATAATTTACTCACCTCTGAGGTTAAACTAACTGGTCTGTAAATTTCAACCACATCATTACTTCCACTTTTGTGTAAAGGGACCACATGTGTCTCTCTCCAGCCCTTTGGCACCACTCCTGAATCTAAAGAGGCACTGAAAAGCTCAGTCAGTGGAGCTGCTAGAATGTCCAAGTTCCTTCAGTATTCTCAGATGTATCCCATCTGGTCCCATTGCTATGTCTACTTTTAGTTTAGCTAGTTCTTCACAAACACGGTCTTCTTTTGAATTAGATAAGGACCATGCTAAGAGTAGGGAGAAGCTACCAGTACAGTAAAAACCATAATATAAGAAGAAATACAAGGCAAAATTGTTAAGTAGATTAGGTAAGGCTTTGCTTCTTTGATTTTAATGAATAGAGTAGTAGGACACACCTGAGAAGGTGAAGAAGAGGACCTTACCATCATGTGTTCTCAAGATTTGCAGCGTGTTTTAAGAAGAAATTCAGTGAAAGACTGTACTGAAAGAATTCAAGAATTTTACACTCTTATCAGCAGTTTCTTTTTTTAAACTATTGAGTAATAATGTCAAGAAAAGGACTTATGGATAGACCTTGCGTTTGACAATTTTGAATATATTTTTAATTCATAGATACAGAAACACAAACAGATAGGTAGATAGATATACACAAGTATACACATCTGACTTCTGCAAAGGTCATTGAAGCTGTGAAAGACGTTAACATAAAATATCAATACTTATTTGTAAGGATAAATGAGTGCATAAAATAGAAATTGAAAGTAAAACGTAGAAAAGACCTGATGCAGAAAGCTAAAGAAGGGAAAAAAAGTTATTGGAAAGTACAAAAATATGTTAGCTTAATTATTTTCCACTGAGTTCATGAGGCTAATGCTGGTTATATTTAAAAGTAAACTTGTTTAATTTTTAATTACTTTGTAATTAATCTTTTGATATTCTGAAAATTACTCCATGTCTCCCATCCCAATCTCCAGGAGCAACCTTGCTGGAGTAAGTTAAAGAACCCAGTGGGAGGAGGGCAAACTGTGTACCCGAGGGAGAAACACCTGAGGTACCTCATCCTTTCCTATTCTACCACTCACACCACCTCTTCACCTCAGCAGTATTACAGATATTTGGCATCACAGGCAGGATTTTGAATTCTAATTCTACAAATTTAGAGATAAATGGAAGAGGACCTACAAGTGAAGATTGCAGAATTGATGAGGAAGGTGGCAGAAGAAGGAATGTAGAAAAAAAAAGAATGAGAATAGAACTTTAGGCAGAATGGAGAGCGAGGCCAGAAAGTTCATCCAGTGTTTCGAAGGGACCAAGACTCATTTCTGCAATCTATATCCCAAGAGATTACAAAATCCCAGAATTCTCCAGAAGATCGTATGTAGAATATTTATCAGTAGAGGAATTGGTCAAGCAACAAAGGATAGCCTTGAGCGTATTAAACATTCCTTATGAAGACCCAAAAAATGTCATCATGGATTATTGGAAAGGCCTGGCAAGACTGATGGCAAAATGTATACCAGAGGAGGAAGTCAGCACAGTGGAAGACTTATTTAGAATGCTGACTGAGGAATTTGGGGACAAAAGACTAGCAAAGGACTTCTATGATAGGAAACAAAGAGGAGGAGAGAGAATTTGGATGTATGCATGTGCTTTACAAGAGCTGTTATCTAAAATAAGGTCCAGAGGCTCCTTATGGGTGATTAATGCAGAAATCATGTTACAAAAACTAATAATTATAGGGCTAAGTGATGAAAAATTGAGAAGAGAAATGCATCATAAATATAAAGAAAATCCTTGGATGACATTTAATGAATTCCTTTGAATCACACTAGATTGGCCAGAAGAAAAAGAATGCACAGAGTTTCTGGCAGGGAGGGGAATTCAGATTCTGCCACGGAGAAACGAGGCCAAGGGAGGAGTAGCCTAGTGGTTGGGGCACGGTACTTCAGGCCGGAAGGTCGGGGGTTCAAATCCCACTAGAGGACAGCAACCTTGGGCCGGAAGGACTGGGGTTTCTAGTCCCACAGATGCTCCTTGTGGTCTTGGGCAAGCCACTTAACCCTCCATTGCCCATGTTCCCTGTAAGTATTAGTGTATGTGTCTCATATCCCCGCGTGTTAAATGTATCCCCCAATTGTGTTGTGACCGCGTTGATTGAAGGATAAGGCGGTATACAAAACTGTCTAAATAAATAAATAAATAAAAATCATATGAGCTGCAAATACTGAAGATGAATTAAAGACTCCTTAATTTCAGCTATTGAAAATCTGACACAAAAAGTAAAGAAACTTAACCAGAAACAATATCCTCTGCAGGAATGGGAGCAAAAACCTCCTTATGATAGAGGAGGTATGAGACAAACACCGATGAATAGAAACAATAAATATCCTAGTTCATGCAATGGTAGCCATGCTTTGAGAGAACCTCCTATTTGCTTTGGATATGGAGAAGTTGGACATGTAGCACGTTATTGTCAAGGATGGAAAGTACAGCCATACGAGTATGACTCCACAGACAAAGAAACAAGTATTCAACCAGAAATGGAGACTGAGACTCCCACTTACAAAGCAGTAAAGAAAATTACGGGTTGGATGACAGAACATTGGAATTGGGATGCCCAGAGGTAGACCCGATTCTGATCCCACGGGGGCTAGACATGCCCACAGGGTTAGAATCGGGTCTAGGGCCTGAACGTGCAAGCTGGGCCTGATTCCGATCGACCTGCACACACAGCCATATGCCCAACTATCTCAGTCAGGCTGCTGAATGGAGCCGCAGTGCCATGGTGTCCCATCGCCATGGCATCATGACTCCATTCAGGAGCTGCAAATGCCGGCCGCCACTGATTTACTTCATTCCCCACAGCCCGTCCCTCAATCCGGCCTCCCACGGCCACAGGCTGGCTGCAGGGAACTTCCTGCACCCCCCTACCTGTTTTACAGGGCCCAGCAGTAGAATCCCCTGATGTTCAGGGGGACTTATTCCACCTATGTGGTGGAATAAGTCCCCCGTCTATGTTCACGGCTCTGGACGTACAGGGCCGACCTCAGAATTGGGCCTGTATGTCTGGGGTCAAGGACCACCCATGTCCCGCCCTTGCTCCGCCTCAGCAATGCCCCCTCCCACCCCATCTAGGCTTCCCCATACAAATGTGCTGTTCGTATGAGGAGGAAGTAGCCGGGGTCAGCAGGGATGCAAATAGCGGAAATGGATACCCAAATTTGATGTCTATCCCTGCTATTCGTGGGACAGAATGACCCTCATATGCAAAGATCATTGAAGCTGTAAAAGAAGTTCACAATACAATACTTATTTGTAAAGACAAATGAGTGCATAAAATATAAATTGAAAGTAAAAAGAAATAGATAATACTTATCCAATGTAATCTTGTAGCATTACATGCGACAGTGTTAGAGAAAGCTAAAGAAGGGAAAAACTGTTATTTGAAAGTACAAAACCATGTCAGCTTAAATTGTTTTGACTGAGTTCATGAGAACTCGTAATGCTGGTTATATATTAAGTAAACTTGTTTAATGAATTTTTAAATATTTTGCAATTATTCATTTGAAATTCTGAAAATTACTCCGTCTCCCATCCCAATCTCTGGGGGCAACCTTGCTGGAGTAAGTTAAAGAACCTTAGGGTAAACTGTGTATCCCTGGGGGATAAACACCTGAGGGCTTTAGCCTTCTGATCTAATCTCAACACTAGTTTCAGCAGCAACTCCCAAGAGAGGTAATCTCTTAAAAAATATCAGAGGTATGGAGGCATTTTGCTTCAGGATCAACATTTTAGAGAATGCACTTAAGAAAACAACAAATGTCATACTGAGTCCATCAAACCCAGTGTCCTTTTTCCAACAATGGCCAACCCAAATCACAAGTACCTGACATATCCCAAAAGTATCCAGTTCCATGTTACATATCCCCAAGGATAAACAATGATTTTCTCTCAGTCTTCCTTAATAATGATTTATGGACTTTTCCTCCAGGAATTTCTCCAAACCTTTTTAAGCCCAACTACAGTAACCACTTTTATCACATCCTCCAGCAATAAGTTCCAAAGTTTAGTCATACATTGAGAAAAAAATATTTTCTCCTATTTGTTTTAAATATACTACTTTGTAGCTACATGGCATATCCCCTAGATTTTGTACTTTCTGAATCGAGAGACTTTGGCACAGGAAAGAAAAGCAACCGAGCCTTGAGCGGAGACAGTGTGGCAAGTCACCCATGGCTTCAAGGTAAGTTTTATTCCTCCATGTGGGACCGGCAGGGGTTCACCACACAACACTGTGTGTGTGGGGGGGGGGAGGGGGAGAGACACCTGCCTGGGTTCTGAGGGGGTTTGGAACACCACTGCTCGGTTTGCCAGTATATCATAAAACATTTAGTGCACACTAAATCAATTTGACATATATTAATATGTGAATTAACACCTTCATTGTTTTTCACACATTAAAAAATTTCAATGCAAGTTAAAAAAAAAATCTTATTAAAATATATGCATTAAACAAACTGAAACATTTTCCAAAAATTGGGAAGGACAAATAAGTGAATATGAACCAAAAACATTGTCCTCTGCACATCTCTAGCTTATTAAAACTAATTACAGAGAGGGTGATGATATTAGGCTAGAGACTTCATCCTGTACTCCAGCAGCAGCAGGAAAATTACAGCAAGGGGGAAATCCATATCCTACACAAATTGCAATCTTATTATCCCAGAAGTTGTGTTTGGGTCCGGTCAATAGCTCCTTTATGATAGGGAACAGCCTAGCCCAAATTAGATGTATTCCATACTTTAATACAGGTAGAAGGAAGGTCAAACAACAGCCAGCAGGGTTTATAGGTGAGGCCAGAGAAGCTTTTACAGTCAAAAAAAGCATTTTTCAGAAAATAGAAAAACAGAACCAAATAATGAAACCAGGAAGCAACATAAGCACTGGTAAGTTAGATGCAAGGCATTGATAAGGCAGGCAAATAGAAAAGAATTGCCATGGAAGCCAGAACTCATAATAAAACATTTTCAAGCACATTTGTAGCAAAAAAGCTATGAGAGTGAGTTGAGCCATTAGATGATAGAGGGGAAAAGAAGCTCTAAGGGAGGATGAGGACACTGCAGAGAGACTAAATGATTTCTTTGATTCGATTTTCACTGAAGGTGATGTACAGAAGTTACTCATGCCAGTAATGATATATAAAAGTGATGTATCAGAGGAACTAAAACAAATTTCAATAAATCTGGAAGATGCGAGACAGCCATTTGATAAACTACAGAATAGTAAATCACCTGGACCGGATGGTATACACCACAAGGTGCTGAAAGAACTAAAAAATGAAATTGCAGACTTACTATTAAAAATCTGTAAGCTATCATTAAAAGTGTCTATAGTACCAGATGAAGGGAGAGTGGCCAATGTAAACGCCAATTTTTAAAAAGAGTCCCAGGAGTGATCCAGTAAACTACAGATTGGTGAGCCTGTCATCAGTACCAGGCAAAATGGTAGAAACCATTATAAAGAAGAAAATTACAGAGCATATCGATGTTCGTGGTTTAATGGGACAAAGCCAACATGGATTTAGCCAACGAAAGTCCTCTCTCACTAATCTGTTATATTTTTTTGAAAGTATGAATAAACAGGTAGATAAAGATAAGCTGGCTTATATAGTGTATCTAGACCTTTGACACGGTCCCTTATGAGAGACTCTTGAAATTAAAAGGTTATGAGATAGGAGACAGTGTACTATTTTAGACTGAAATCTAGTTTAGAGATAGAAACAGAGAATAGGACTAAATAGCCAGTTTTCTCAATTAAGAAAGGTGAATAGTAGAGTAATCGGGGATCTGTGCTGGGCCCACTACTTTTTAACATATTAATAAATGATCTGGAAATGGAAACAACAAGTATGGTGATCAAATTTGCAAATGGCACACAATTATTTAAAATTGTTAAATCACCAGAGGATTGTGAAAAATTGCAAGAGGACCTTAAGAAATTGGGAGACTGGATGTCCAAATGGCAGATGAAATTTAATGTGGACAAGTGCAAAGTTATGCACCTAGGAAAGAACAACCCAAACTATGTTACACGATGCAAGGCTCCACATTAGGAATCATCACCTAGGAAAAGGCATCATTGTGGAAACTGTCCAATATGCAGTGGCAGGCTAAGAAAGCTAATAGAAAGCTTGGTTCTGCAATAACCGTTAATGCAGGGGCATGACAGTTATCATGAGCTGATTTGTGCAGTAACTGCCACTCGCATGTTGGGGCTGAGAATGGGAGGGTTAGGGGTGGACAATGAGTGTGGCGAGTACATTGCAGTTAGCACAGGAGGTAAATATCATGCACTGTCAATGTTGCAAATGCATGGATGCAATTTTGTCAGCCTCAATAGGTGGAGTTAAGTGCGCCTACGGTAATAGTGCCCAACGTTAGGGTATGGGGCCGCATGTTAACTCCTGTGAACATGCTGTCCATGCCTCCAACGGTTAACATGGAGACTTTACAGTTAACTCACATTAATTTTCATACTAACACTGAGTGCAAAACCATAGCTCACTTTTGTAAAAGAGCCCCATAGTGTGTCAAAAAGATCACTATAAAACAAATGTGTGAAACACAGTGAAAAAACACACCAAAATTAGGAAAAAATTAAAACTATCCAAATTTTTTTGTCTCTGCGCATCCCTACTTGCAGTTTTACCGAGGCACACTCACCATGGTTGTTTCAAGAGATTCCCCCACTCAGACATGCCTGAGCCTGTGAATGGAGGAAAGAAGATATTCTGCTATTGGGTCCATTGCAAGTGTGCACTTTTCACCTCATTGAAATTTGATGGCATTACATCTTCTTTGATTTGAAACTGATGAAGACGGAAATCCTTTGTTTTTCTGTTTGCTGCTGCATAGAATTTGCAGGTGATGCAGAATCTGAGCTCTGCTTTCTTTGCTGTTTTATGGTAACTACCAGGGCGACTCAAGGCAATCTGCTGCCTGAGGCGAGGGATGAGGTAGCATCCACCCTCCCCCCCAGAGCGAGGGGGGAGGCTCTCTCAAAACTCTTGTCAGGGACTGAACCAAATCAAAAAGCCGATTAGATAATGTGGAGGAAATGAAAGGTGTTTATACACCAAGGAACTAAAAGAAAGAGCAAGAACCACAGCACTGTTTATAGCACCAAATTATAACTCATTTTTATTTTGTTATAAACTGCATTATGGTTCTTGCTTTTTATTTTTGAACACATATTTTGCATCCACAGAATCCCCTCTCTCAACAATGGATGCAGAGCAGAACTTGGACATTCACCCACAAAACTCAATATCTTTAAAAAAAAAAATCTGATTCCGATCATCTCACAAACAAACACTCTCCAGTACCAGGCATATTGTGAACTAATACAAAACGCTAGAACAAAGTCAATGAGAATCTGTACAGCAAACCTACCATACCATATCAGCTCAATTTTGAAAACTCTCATAAAAAGCCTACCCAAACCCCCCCCCCCCCCAAAAAAAAATATATAACTAAATACGGCAGAAGGCCCTGGAAGATCCAAACACCTTTTTGAAAAGTTGAAACAATTCAGATTACAACAGTACAGTATAGATCCCTTCATACAAACTCCATGTTAACAGAACACCTGACCTTGGCCACAGACATAGAACACAGACCCTCAAAGTACAGAATAAGTGATCATAACCTAATAATAAACATATGTAGATAAAAATTAAACTGCAACCCCAAAAGGTCAGATTCTGCATACAATACAATGCCAGAGAGATAGAAAGATGCATTTCCCTGTACTTTATAAAATATAAAGATAGCAGCAAGACTGTTCATTTAATTGAAAATAAAATTCTCTTCTACCTTTGTTGTCTGACCATCTTATTTTGGATCATGCTGGTCCCAATCTGAAGTTTCTACTTTTCTCCACCCCTACTGTCTACTTCCTCCCAGGGGCGGCATGAGGATGATGCAGGGCCATGTGCAGAGATTCATTGCCACCAATCTAAATCCAAACATGTACATGCAATTTATTAAAACTGATGTTAAAATAAAACAAATATAATAAAACATTAAATATTAAATTTGATTAATGAAAAGCCACTTACACAGCCCCACCCCCACCACCATCAAACCATCACCAATCTGCACATCAGATTTATTTCGCTATGACCAGATTATTGATGAGGAAAAGATATAAAATGAAATAAACTAATCCTGGTAGCCATGAATTCAAATGCTGGATTGGATTGTGTTAGAGCTGCAAAAGTCCGGAACTCAGCAGCAGTGAAGCTATCAGGCTACTAAACAAAAATAAACTGAGACGTTCCCTTAAAATTTGAAATTTCCTTGAATCTGACCTAACAAAATATTTTAAATTTCAGTCTGGTAGCATAAAGAACACAAATCTCAAAGACAATACATATTCCAGTAGCGCCCCCCCCCCCCCCCAACCAACACCCTAAAGTTGACCTTACCAAGAACGCAGAGTATAAGACTCATAGAGCAAATCTACTAGCCATAACAGCACTAACTTACAAAACTCACACAAGATGGAGCATATCCAGAAAAAGGCAGCACCAGAAATATTGCAGTGGGCCTTAGAACATTCATATTTCTATTCAGAAAACTGAACACGCCGGATTACTACAGCTCCCTATATAGAAACTCCATGCTAACAGAACATGAAGCCTCAGTCACATATGCAGAACAGAGACAGATCTTCACCAAGGAGGGAATATATCAGTACAAACTAAAAACAGACATATTTAGTCAAAAAATGTGTTTACCCATTACTCTTTAGGTTTATAGGATTTCTTTCCCAAAATTATACTTTACTGCAGAGTGAGGCGAGAGAAAGAATTCTCACACACAGGCATCTGCATTGTCGGCAGAAACTAACATAATGGCTCAGTGCAAGTAGTGCAAGTGCAACTAATGCCACCTCAGTGTGTGGTCTTAGTTGCACCTGCAGCTGTTTTGCCATGCTGAAATGTGGTAACTGTAGGGGGATGTAACTGCAGGGGGATATAACTGCCTCCCTGCAGTTAGCCTATGGCCCACATAATAAAACTCTGGAATTAGTTACTAGAGGATGTAGCAAAAGCTGTTAGTGTAGCTGAGTTTAAAAAAAAGATTTGGACAAGTTCCTGGAGGAAGGTCCATAAACTATTATTATGGACAAGTATTGAGGAACCTGTTTGCCTTTTGGGGAATCTGTCAGGTATTTGTGACCTGGATTAGCCACTGTTGGAAACAGGATAGTGGGCTTGAGGAGCCTTTGTCTGACCCAGTAAGGCACAGAGCTTAGGAAACATTCTGCTAAATATGCCAGACAAGAGGGGCTCAACAGCACCCATGCAGCACCTCCCTCTTCCATAAAAACAGGAGCACCTTGGCGCCCCAACACAGTACTTCCCACCTTCTGAAAAACAAGAGAGACTGTGACCAAGAAGGGCTTGGCAACCCCAGCATAACTCCTGAAACTGCACATTGGACCAGCATGGTGTTAATGTAAATATATATTCTGCAAAAAAACCCAAAAGAAATGCAAGATGCTCACACACCAAGGAATAAAGAAAAAGTGAGAACTGCGGCACAGTTTATAGTACCAAATTATAAAATTATAACTAATTTTATTTTCTTATAAACTGTGTTATGGTTCTCATTTTTCTTTTTGAATGTATATTCTACATCCACAGAAACCTCTCCCTCAACAATGGGTGCAGAGCAGAAGTTTGACATTCACCCACAGACCTCAATATATTAAAAAAAATAATCTGTTTCTGGTCATCTAACAAAAATTCTCCAGTAACAGGCATGTAGGGAACTAATAGAAGACCCTACAAAAGTCACCGAAGATCTACAAGGCCAAATCTACCATACCATACCAGGATAAACTTCTAAAACTCACATAAGGGACCTACCCAGAAAAACAACGCACTATAAATACTGCTGTAATCACTAAAACATCCATACACTTACCGGTATTTGAAAAGGTGAACAAGTCAAATTACTACAGTACATTATAGATCCCTATGCACAAACTCCATGTTAACAGAACACATGGCCTCAGTCACACACTCAGAACAGAGACCCTCACCAAGTACAGAATAAGTGACTACAACCTAAAAGTAAAAATAAAAATATGTAGACAAAAATTAAACTGAATCGCCAAGAAGCCAGACTTCACATGAAGTACAACATCAGATAATTAAGAGATGTAGATCCCCATAAAGATCGTGCAAAGTCCAATCATTAAACTGAAAATATTTTTTTTTCAACCTTTGTTGTCTGACCATTTTATTCTCTGATCAAGCTGGTCTTGATCTGAAGCTTCTGCTTTCCTGTCTTCTCTTAGCTCTCTTTCTATGGCTATAGTCCATCTGCCATTTCTTGTCTCTTCTTTTGTTTTCTTCACTTCCTTCCATCAGTATTTCCAGTACTAGTAACCCTCCCCAGTATCAGCCCCCTTTTCCAGCCCTCCCCTCCCAGTATCTTCCAATTTCAACCCCCTTACATTCCCAGGACTTCCACTGGAGTCCATTCTCTTCCAGTCCCCCTCCTTCCTCACTGTCTTGCCCCTTCTAGTCCAAATATCATCCCAGTGCCCCCTCCCTTCCAGCCCCCACCCCCATTACCCAGCCACCTTGCAGTCCCCTCCCCAAGTATCAGCTCCTTTCCATCCCTCTCCTCCCTTCCCTAGTATCATCACCATTCCAGTCCCACTCCAGTACTATCCCCAGGTATCAGCTTCCTTCCAGCCCCCTCCTTCCCTTTGTGTCAGCCCCCTTCCAGCCCCCACTTCCCCTCTTGTCAGCCCCCTTCCAACCCCCTCCTTCCCTCGTGTCAGCCCCCTTCTAGTCCCCACCTTCCCCCCATGTCAGCTCCCTTGCAGACCCCACCTTCCCCTTGTCAGTTCCCTTCCAGCCCCCTCCTCCCCGCAGTGTCATCCCAGTTGCAGACCCCATTTTTCCATCAATTCTCTTCCAGCCCCCTCCTCCCCCCCCCCCCCCCGTGTCAGCCCCTTTGCAGATCCTACCTTTCCCTTGTCAATTCCCTTCCAGCCCCCTTCTCCCCCCATGGCAGCCCACTACCAGCCCCTACCTTCTCCCATTTTAGCTCTCCTGCTGCAGACTCACCTTCTCCTTTTCCTGGCAACCGTGGCTCCTGCCTCTTAGAATTACGGCTGTGCTAACAATCTGCAGTTTAAATAAAAGCCAAACTGGTGCAGAGTCTTCCTGCCTCTGTGAAGGAGACATGCAGCTGAGTCCTGTCCCCAAAGGAAGTCAATGTCTCTTTCTTTGGGGGTGGGATGCAACTGCATGGCTCCTTCACAAAGGCAGGAAGGCTCCGCACCGGTTTGGCTTTTGTTTAAACTGCAGATCGCTAGCACAGCCATGGTTCTAAGAGGCAGGAGCCACAGCTGCCAGGAAAAGGAGAGTCTGCCACTGCCGAGAAGCAGACTTGGCAGTGGCAGCAACTTATGCGCTTTTTTTATTTTTAACTTTTGAAGGCAAAGTGAGGCGGCAAAGTAAGGCGGCTGTTTGAAGGCAAAGTGGGGGAATTTTTTGCTGCCCTCAAAACTTTGCCACCCGAGGCAGCCGCCTCACTTTGCCTCAATATAGAGCTGCCCCTCGTAACTACCTTGAAATAAAATAAGTGGCCTGGGAAACAATTGCTCATTGTGTGGGAATCAAGTTGATTGCTTATGCTAGTGCTGTGCTGTTCCTCAGAGGTCCTTGTGGTTATAATCTTTGCATAGTGCACAACATTCATCTCAGCATACCAATCCTTCAACCACCTTGAAAGAAACAAAGCTGAAAAAAACTAGATCCAAGATGGCTATTAGATCCGCTCGTCCGTGAGCTGCTTTTTCCTTTTGATGCCGAAGCGAAAGGGGAAGCTATGAGGGAACCCTCCCCAGCCGGAAAAAAACTCCTTCTGCTGCCTCGAAGTCCATCGGACCGATGGATTCCTTTATTCAGCTGCACGGAGAGGCTTGGAAGTCCGGAGAAAAAAGCCTGCTTGTGTCGACCACGGGACTGGTGAGTCCAGCGTCTTCCTCTGGGTGTGACCTTACTCCGGATCTGCAAATTCCACCTGCGCTGCCTGCAGACTTTGAGTCTCAGCCCTGCTGGAGCAATGAGACCTGATGTGGTCGTGCTGTTTCTCCAGTTGGAGGGAAGGCTTTGGCTTCGAGTTCGGCTGTGCCGGGATCATCGTCTGCAGCAGCTGAGATGTGGACCAGTGAGGCGTTACAGGTCCCGTGTGGTGCTGCTTTTCCTTCAGTGGAGTTGGAAAATGTTGCAGCGATATCTGAGGCCTCGTTTTCACAAATTGCAATGGCACCCTTCTCTTTGGAGCGTCCAGATGAAATTTCCTTGGACTCCATTTGGACAGTGTTAACAAAACTCGGTGAGTGTTTGGTTTCACAAACCAACGCCACTTTCCTGTTAATTCGTGGGAACGCTATGACGGTTCAACAATGCCAAGATTCAGTGGTTGCTTTACAGTTTCGTGCGACTATTACAGAAAATAAAGTTGCACAATTGGAGGACAAATATACCACAGTTTGTAAAGATATATCTGGTTTCAAGTTTAAAGTTGAAATGTTGGAAAACTAATATAGGACAATGAATATCAGATTAGTGAATTTTCCCCGGTCTCCACTGGTTACTCCCCGGGAGATGTTTAAGTTATACTTATTGGAAGTTTTGAATGTTCCTGAGGAATCTCACCCACCGCTTTCAAAAATATATTATCTTCCTACAAATAAGAAGATGAAAGGTTTGGAGGGGGGAATGCCAGCTGAAACTGAGAGTATGGATGTTTTAAATGTTTCTGAAATCTTGGATGTATCTATTTCTGAGTCTGTGGTTCGAGGAACTCTTTTGGTATCATTAGCCTTGGTATCTGATCGTGAATGGTTACTTAAAATGTATTTTTAAAAAAGAGCAGTTTTGTTTAAAGGTTTAGCTATCTGAATGTTTCCTGACTTATCATGTGATACTCAGAAAAGGATAAGGGGGTTTTTGTTGTTAAAGGTGTCAGGTGTTCTTCAGTTGGGAGGTATCTTCTTTTTGAAATTCCCTTGTAAATGTTTGGTTAAATTACATTCTGCTTCATATATTTTCTATGACCCCTCTAATTTAGTTTCCTTTATTAGTTCTCATCTCTCTGCGGTTCCCTAGGTGGGCGGGTTATATTGCAGTGATAGGTGTATTCCGAACCTCAGGTGGATTTACATTTTTTCTTAAGGTAGTATTTATTCTTCTTTTTTCCTTAATTATCTAGGGTGTCTCTTAGTGCTAGTTAGGCGTTAGGTATGTGTTTTTGTTTATTTGTTTGCCTTTGTAAACTGTTTTGTAATATATTTCCTGCACATACCTATTTGCATGTTTAAGTTTGTAGACTTGCTTATGTATTCTGAAATACTTATAAATAAAAAAGTTTTTAAAAAAAGAAAGAAACAAAGCTACACTTTGGACTGACAATGAAAAGTCAGGGTCCATCTACAATGAATATTAGATAAACACTGGGAAGACAATTAGGTATGTGTTCATGCTATGACATTCTAAATATAAATTAAAACAATATCCATGTAATTATATTATTTTGCTCTAGATTTCATTTAACATCAGGTTGCCCAAAACAGTTGGGAAACTGCATCTTCTAGTATTTGTCTCACACCTTTCCAGTAGCAATTCAAGGTGTGTTACATTCAGGTACAGCAGTTATTTCCCTATCCCTGGAGGGCTTATAATCTGAGTTTGTACCTGAGGCAATGAAGCTTTAAGTGACTTGCCAAAGGCCACAACGAGCACCAGTGAGATCTGAACGCTGGTCTTTTCAGTTTCAGACTGCAACCCTAACCACTAACCTACTCCATACTGTATCAGTTCTTTGAAGAAACTTCCCAATGTTTCTGCTCACACACAGCTAGCATCACCATTTCCTGTTGACTGAAAAGGGATGGGGAAGGGATAGGCAGAGACAGCACTGCTGGGCTCTACAGTACTTTCTCTAAGGAGTATTTTTACTAAATCGCAGCTCCGATGTCACACAGAAGCCGCTACCGTGGTTTAATAAACAATCCTAGCTGCATCCAGATAGGACCACATCACTCCCATTCTAAATCAGCTTCATTGGCTCCCCATAGCAAGTCGCCTGACCTACAAAGCAATGCTACTCACTTTTAAGGCCCTGCATACAATGTCGGCAACCTCGCTCTCATAACTGATTCAAAGAACGCCGGAGACCAGGACCAGGAGAACGTGTATGGTAAACTCTCTCATGACCCTTCAACAGCAAGGACCTGTACCCAGGCAACCAAGAACTGCGCCTTTTCCCTATTTGCGCCAACCCAATGGAATGCCCTACCTTCAACGATACGTGCTATCCAGGATCTTACAACTTTTAGGAAGGCATTGAAGACTCATCTCTTCCAACTAACGTACGACCACCCACCCTAGACCAGACACACAAACAAAAACAACTGACGGCGCACTACTTTAAATATGTGCCAATAATGGAAATAGGTAGATCAGCAGACAGGCCTTCACTGCGAATACGCTCCTATAATGCAAATGTGCTCCTAGCTCTACTTCAGATGTAAACTCCTGTAATGTAGATATGTCACTAGTTTTACCTCAGATGTAAACCATGTTAGATGTAAGCCATATAATCACTATGTTATCTGTAAGTGTTATTTGTAACACACATTCTGTAAGTGTTATTTGTAAACCACACTGATCTGTAATAGTGTGGTATATAAAAACAAATAAATAAACAAAAAAACCTGAAGTGTTCTTGTAGCTTGTAAACTCTGGACAGCTGATAGATGTCTTGTTTTCTTCCTGCTTACATGTGCCACATCGTATATCAGATGATAAAGTGTGAACCCGGAAACACATTTTGTTTTAGAGACTGTTACATTTCAGAGCTTTTTACCTCCAAAAGGCGTGTTTAAAAACCTTTTAAAAGAAATGGGAAAGAACTAATTTCCCTTGAGGGAGATTCCATTAGAGAGCACTTATAATACCTTCCCTCAAGATATCTGTTGCCTTATAAAGCAGCTGCGTGTCAATGTTCATAAAGCGTTTTGTTCAGACTTCCAAAGAAAGTGTCCTTGTGTTGAGAGCTGCAGTCATGACTTTGTATTGTCATTGAAGCAGGTGAGGCAGTGATGCAAATTCTAGGAGTGTGCAGCTCAAAGGTTTTTTGTTTTGTATCATTTCATTTTGATATTTCTTTTTTTTTCATATTGCATTCATCAATAGTGCACACTATTGCTCAATAGACCCTGCTGTTTTGCAATAGTACATACTATTGACAGGAACTGGAAAATGACTCAATTTGCATCATTTTCCATTTTGCCCAGATTGCCGCTTTCATAACAAATAAAAAACACATCATTAGTAAATTCCGCCCAAGTAGCTCCCACAATGCAGGGGGACCCAGGGAGTGAGAGCGCCAACATGGCAGCGGTGAAGAGGAGCAGCAAACTTACTTGAAAATGTTTGCCTCATTGCCCCCAATTTCCGCTTCTCTCTGCATTGAATTTTTCAGCCTATGAATCGTGGCTGTTATCAGGAGGCTTCAGCCCGGCAGCAGGAATTGATTGCTGCCAGGTCTGCAGACTTCAATGCAGAGAGAAGAGGATTGGGAGACAGCATGGTAAACATTTTCAAGTAAGTTTACCAGCCCATCACTAGAACGTACACCACCGGTGAGCATGAAAAGTACAAGACTGATGGTGGGGGAAAGAAAAATCCAAGATGCTGCCTACTTGTTAGATGCCATCAGTACTATGCAATGTATTACACTGGTTCTTCTCATCCCCATCCAATTAGCATACTTATGGATAGAACTTCAGAGTCCAGTGTATCTTCCAGCTGGAAAGATTGCAGATCATTTACCCAGGAGGAGTTGGATAGTCCGTTAACCTCTGAGATCAGTCTCCTGCCACTTGAAGGCTCTATGCATCTCCAGAACTGATACAAAGAACGCCAGAGACTGCTGGGGCAGGGAAAGCACTGGCAGCAGAAGGACTCATGTGGAAGGCCAGTAGAAGGTTTGGTGAATGACTGTGTTTCTGCGATCACCCCAGGAATTTCCATGGCTCAAGGAGAGTCAGTTTTCCCTGTTTCGCACGTAGGGTTGACTTCTGAGGAGACTGAAGCAGTGTCCTTCGGGTCAGGGCATACCTTAATTTAACCTGTGCTTACTAAAGTTACTGCTTGGGTTAGAAATTGGTTGGGTGGGAGGCGACAAAGAGTACAAGTAAATGGAGCTCACTCTGAGGAGAAGGATGTTACCAGTGGTGTGCCCCAGGGATCTGTCCTTGGTCCGATTCTTTTTAACATCTTTGTTAGTGATATAGCGGAAGGGCTGTCGGGTAAGGTTTGCCTCTTTGCGGATGATACCAAAATCTGCAATAGAGTAGACACCCAGGAAGGTGTAGATAACATGAGGAGGGATCTGGCTAAGCTTGAAGAATGGTCTAGAATTTGGCAACTGGGATTTAATGTTAAAAAATGTAAGGTCATGCATTTGGGCTGCAGCAATCCAAGGGAGCAATACAGTATAGGAGGTGAAGTACTTTTGTCCACTAAAGAAGAGCGGGACCTAGGCGTAGTTGTGTCCGATGATCTTAAAGTAGCTAAACAGGTAGAAAAGGCGACGGCAAAAGCTAGAAGGATGCTTGGGTGCATACGGAGAGGAATGGCTAGCAGAAAAAAGGAGGTGATAATGCCTCTGTATAAGTCTTTGGTGCGACCTCATTTGGAGTATGGTGTGCAATTCTGGAGACCGCACCTTCAAAAGATGTGAACAGGATGGAGTCGGTGCAGAGGGTTGCTACTAAGATGATTAGTGGTCTTCATTATAAAGCATATGAGGACAGACTGAAGGATCTTAATATGTACACCTTAGAGGAAAGGCGGGATAGAGGTGATATGATTGAGATGTTTAAATACCTCCGTGGCATAAATGTTCAGGGAGAGAGCCTCTTTCAATTGAAAGCAAGTTCTGCGACGAGGGGACATGGGATGAGGGTGAAGGGAGATAGATTCAGGAGTGATATGCGGAAATATTTCTTTACGGAAAGAGTAGTGGATCCATGGAATAGTCTCCCAGTGGAGGTGGTAGAGATGAGGACAGTAACTGAATTCAAAAAAGCATGGGACCAACACAGAGGATCTCTAAAGGTAAAAAGTGGACTGTTGTAGTTGTTATGGAAGGACAGACTAGATGGGCCTTGTGGTCTTTTTCTGTCATCATGTTTCTATGTTTCTATGTTTCTATCTTTGTTTCCAGTTGGGTTGCCACTACTACTCTGGAGTCCTAGATAAGGTCACTTGCAGAGTGCACGGTGAATACACTACACAAAAATACATATAGCACTCTACTGATTCACCACTTAACAGCAGCTTATAAAAAAAAAGGAGGGAAAAACTAAAAATAAAACCCAGGAAAAAAAATCAGGAGAAAAAAACGGCTCTCAGAATCTCTGGGGTGAATAGTGAATCTCATGTGAATAGTGTACTATTACTGACGCCGCCCACCTGGACGTTCATACTCTCACATTACCCCTTCACATCAGCGACCCAGCACAACCCCCGTATTTTCCAGTCCAAACTGTAGTCAAATAACCAATTTAGAGAAAAGTAGCCACTACTTATCTGAGCTCCACCTGTAGCTCACTTTTCATAAGAACATAAGAACATAAGATATGCCATACTGGGTCAGACCAAGGTCCATCAAGCCCAGTATTCTGTTTCCAACAGTGGCCAATCTAGGTCATACATACCTAGCAGTTTCCCCAAGGGACACAGGTTCCATAATGCTTGTATTGGTTCAAGCATTGATATCCTGGGTCCCTTCTTAATAATGGTTTATGGACCTTTCCTCCAGGAACTTGTCCAAACCTTTTTTAAACCCAGCTACACTAACAGCCTTTACTACATCCTCCGGTAACAAATTCCAGAGTTTGATTACACGTTGAGTGAAAAAATATTTTCTTTTATTAGTCTTAAATAGTTTACCCTGTAGCTTCATTGCATGTCCCCTAGTCTTTCTATATTCTGATAAGGTAAAATATCGATCTACGTTTACCCGTTCCACTCCGTTCATTAATTTATAGACTTCTATCATATCTCCCCTCAGCCGTCTCTTTTCCAGGTTAAAGAGCCCTAACCTTTTCAGCCTTTCTTCATCTAATGCAATGTTTCTTATCCCAGTGCCCCTTCGGACATCCAACAAAGCATTTTGCCAATAGCTTCGTCAGGGGATGTTATCATCAAAACATGGCTGTGCTTAATATTGCTCACCAGCCCGACAAAGTATGTGACTCTTCAACAACACATTTCTACTACTCTGGAGGCTTCAATGAATAATTCTTTTTCTCAGTTTTTTTAAAGAATTTTTAAAAGAATTTTCCCAGCTTTCATCTAAGGTCCAGGATATTGAGGGTCTCAAGTTCAGTAGGATGGGAAAATTGTTTAATTAGATCTTGCAAGTACCTATTAATAGTCCAGTCCAGGATAAGATGTTATTGCGCAGTAGGTTGGAGAGACTTTTGCATCCCATGTCCCAATGTCAAGTTCTTAACTCCTACCTAACTTTAATTCTATCTATGTTTACTGCATTCTATGGGGTATGTTTACTAAGCCAGGCAGGCTATTTGTAACTGTGCCCCATGTTATTCAATGGGATCTAGTTACAAATAGCACATGTTAACTGTTACCTGGCTTAGTAATCAAACTCCTAGGTATTCACTCAGAGGCATTATTATTGCCTTTAACAGTTGATGTGACTAGGGACTAATTTCTTACCTCTATTTCCTACATTTAGTATAGCTATGCAAGAAATTTTCAGATTTTGCAATACTATGATTTTCCTTCAGGACATTGCTATTCGGCTACTACAGTGTTAATTTGATGCTGGTTTTGAGGTAATAGAGGAAAATCCAAGCTCAAATTTCCAAAACTCTGTTAACTTGGATTGGACTAAAAAACCATCCCTGACACTTCAGAGCCAGTGGGACACTATTTCCCAATGTCATTAACTCCCTGAGGATTTTTAGCAAGGAAAGAGCTGTTTAGGGGCTTTTGAAGGAGTAGAAACAGGTTTCCTACCCAGAGGGAGGAAGAAGCACAGAATGAGGGTCTGCCATTCAGGCTAGAGGCCCAGGAGTTCATCTGCTGAGAACACACTGGCCGCAGCATGGACCAGAGGAAAAGGGAGATCCAACTAGCAGTGAATTATTTAGAGGAAAGCTTTGAAGAAAGCATCTCTCACCCCTTACTGCTGTGCTGTAGACCATGCAGAGGATGAAGGCTGCACTGAATCACAGGCCGTGGAGTGGGCAGAAACCTCAACCCCTGCCAGAGGATGGTGAGTGTAAAACTGACATAGCATTGGTCACTATTCATGCTCTGCAAGGAGGAAAATCATCTTATTTACCCAAACCCAGGGTTGGCTCAACCATTAATCAAGACTAAGCAGTTGCCTAGGCAAGCAGCTTCTGAAGAGTAGCAAACAGCAACAGCAGCCAAGCATAACATAGATCCCGACAGCCTCATAAACTCAAAGAGCCATCAGTGCTTGAATGGCTGGTCTGGGCCCTCCCTCCTCTGATGCAGTCCTACGTCACAGGAGGGAGGGATCAGACCCGCGTGCTAGCAGGAAATCGGAAAAACATGCGGAGGGGGGGGGTTCAATTTTATGTCTGTTCTGCTGCTTTCGCCATTGCCACCAGGGAAACATGAAAAGTGG
The DNA here is from genome assembly GCA_033557465.1 of Ichthyophis bannanicus. Taxonomy (NCBI): domain Eukaryota; kingdom Metazoa; phylum Chordata; class Amphibia; order Gymnophiona; family Ichthyophiidae; genus Ichthyophis; species Ichthyophis bannanicus. The sequence continues at coordinate 145,341,647 of CM066041.1, forward strand.
CGCTGGGCCAAGGGCACGCAGTGCAGGGAGACAGCTGGACATGGGTAAGGCAACATGGGGAGATGCTGGGCATGGGGCAAATGGCAAACCTGTGATTGGGGGAGTGGCCACGCCAGATGTACAAGTCGCGCAGGATGCATTTATGGCTCGATACGGCCCTGGCTGAGATTCATTTCATCTTTACAGCACACTTTTGCAATCATAATATTTTTTCTGTCTTCCTTAATGTGATAATTCTGTTCTAGATATTTTTCTTATTGAACATGCCTATCTAGTACGTTTAAATTGTTGAGTAAAGTGCTGAATTGTTTGTTTCTCAGAGGCAATGTCTCCAACTGACAGTAAAGAACCTCACTCCTAAACCAGGATGTGTGGAATGTGATCTGTCTTTCAGAGTGTCTGCTCGTGCTTACCTTAACACTTGCATCATGCAATAAAGAGCTTCCTGTGAGGCAACACAGCATAGACCTATGCCATGTGGGTCATGAGCCTCTCCACCTATAGGAGGAGCTGTTGCCTTCCCTTGTGTCTTTGTGGGATGGGGTCTTTATTAAACATAGAAACATGATGGCAGAAAAAGACCACATGGCCTATCTGGTCTGCCCTTTCATATCAACCACTACAACGGCCCCCTTTTTCCCTTTAGAGATCCTTTATGTTTGTCCCATGCTTCTTTGAATTCAGATACTGTCCTCATCTCTATTACCTCCATTGGGAGACTATTCCATGCATCTACAACTCTTTCCACAAAGAAATATTTCTGCATATTACTCCTCATCCTATGTCTCCTTGTAGCAGAGCTTGCTTTCAAATGAAAGAAGCTCTCCTCCTGTGCATTTATGCCACGGAGGTATTTAAACGTCTCAATCATATCACCTCTATCCTGCCTTTCCTCTAAAGTATACATATTAAGATCATTATAAAGCATATGAGGGCAGACTTAAGGAAGACCACAAACCATTTTAGTAGCAACCCTCTGCACTGACTCCAACCTATTTATATCCTTTTGAAGTTGCGCTCTCCAGAATTGCACACAATACTCCAAATGCGGTCGCAATAAAGACTTATACAGAGGCACTATCACCTCCTTTCTTCTGCTGGCCATTCCTCTCCCTATGCACCCAAGCATTCTTCAAGCTTTCGTCATCACCTTTTCTACCTGTTTAGCTACTTTAAGATCAGACACAATCACATCTAGGTACCGCTCTTCTTTTTTGGACAGAAGTACTTCACCCCCTATACTATAATCGCTCTCTTGGATTGCTGCAGCCCAAATGCATGACCTTGTATTAAATCTTAGCTGCCAAATTCTAGACCATTCTTCAAGCTTAGCTAGATCCTTCCTCGTGTTATCTACACCTTCCTGGGTGTATACTCTATTTCAGATTTTGGTATCATCCTCAAAGAGGCAAAGCTTACCTGACAGCCCTTCCGCAATATCACTAATAAAGATGTTAAAAAGAATCTGACCAAGGACAGATCCCTGGGGCACACCACTGGTAATCTCCTTCTCCTCAGAGTAAGCTCCTTTTGCTGCCTCCCACTCAACCAATTTCTAACCCAAGCAGTAACTTTAGGGTCCATCCCTAGGATGCCCAGTTTGTTTATAAGTTGCCTGTGCGGAACGGTGTCAAAGGCTTTACTGAAATCTAAATACACCGCATCTAGAGTTCTCCCTTGGTCCATCTCTCTGGTCACCCAGTCAAAGAAATTTATCTAACAAGACCTGCCTCTGGTGAATCCACTAGACTCCAGAAACCTCACTATTTTCTCTTTCAGCAGCATTTCCAATAATTTACTCACCACAGAGGTTAGATTAATCGGCCTTGAGCCAGCCCAGAGTTTACCTGCCTTGCCTCTGCTTGTACTATTGTCTTTGTGATTATGTTCCCCACCTTGAGTTGGCTTCTAGTCTGCTCCTACTCACATGCTGGAGATCTGCAAGCCTTGTTTTCAAGGGTGAGTGGAGGGTTTAAGTTGTCCTTAGCCCAAAGGCCATTGATAAATAAACTTGCCTTACCAAGTTCCATAGGTCACATTCTGTTTTGATTTTCTCCTTTTTCATGTCTGCCAATTTCCCAGCTGGGGGTTCTTGACACTTCCTTCTGGAGTCCATAAGATGTCACTAGTATAGTCAGTGATTTCTCTGACAAGTCAGAAGCTGGAGGAGAGACTTCCCATGGACGCATGTGGAAGCCTGCTAGGAGTTCTCTTAGGCTTCTGCGGTTAGTATCATGATCATTGCAGTTTTCCGGGTCATGCCGTGACCAATGTTTCCACGATCGTACTGTGACTTTCTTCAGGGAGAAATGCAGTGGAAAACTGCACAGATCATAATACTAGCTGTGGAAGCTTAAGAGTACGTTTAACCCAGCTCTGTGGGAGAACATCTTTAAACCCACCTGAGAATTTTGGAGAAGAGAGGCCTAACATTAACTCAGTTACCTTCCTATGCTTCTGCAGGAAAGCAAATGTGACACCCACCTTGCTCAGATTACACTATGATGTGGATACACCAGCAGCAACCATTATATATAAGAACAGACATCACCTGCATAACCACTTCACTCTGAAGAAGGCCACAGCACAATGGCTGAAACGTTGGTTCCAATTACTAAGATGTTGCATGACCCAGAAAGCTGCAAAGATCAGTCTGCTAGAAGGTTCAGTGCACATACTTGGAACAAACTATCCAAGTTAGTACGCCTATTCAAATCCAGGCTAAAAACCCACCTCTGAGGCTGCGTTTGGACGCTGATCCCCTTATTCTTCTGCTTATTATCTATCTGTATCTTGCCATTCCCCCAGTCCCCAGTTGTTGTGTGGTCTGTCTTGATTAGATTGTAAGCTCTGATGACCAGGGACTGTCTCCTACTTGTACAGTGCTGAGTATGCCTTATAGTGCTATACAAATGATAAATAGTAGTTGTACTAGTACTTTTTATTCAAGCCAGTGGTGCTCAATAAAATTAGGAACATTTCTGCTGCTTTCTGCAACACTTTCAGAGCTACCAAATTACTCAGATCCAGGAGGGAGACTAAGTCAGTCCTGGATTTCTGACTGCCCCACTCTGGTGCACTATGGGACAAGTAGCATTAATTTCAATGGGTAAAATCAGGGACTACAAATACCACACTGCTTCGGGATGTAAGTTTAAAATCAGGACTGACATTTTGGAACTGGGTAACGTGGTAGCCAGTGGTGCAATTTGGTTGGTTTTCTCCAGTTTGCATGAACCAGTTCCTGTCACAGGTCGTGTTTGTTGAACATGCTTGCTGCACCAGCTGAATATTTGACCCAATAATAATTTAGAAATGTAGTGGCAATACAGTGGGACCCAGTTACAAATAGCATGCTTAGCAAACAGCCCCTTAGCCTGAGAGCACACCAGCTCACTGACACAGCCACATGTTCAGGGTGAAGTGCAATAAGGGGGAGCCGCAGACGCCTGATGACAGAGCTTGCAAGGCTCTATGGTTGGCACTCCGGGTATACGATGTCCTACAGCCATTGTGTTTGGCCTACTTAATGTGAGTACTGAGTAATAATTCAGAGAGCACAGTTGCCTTTCAATCACCAGGCTGAACGCTACAGAACCCTTATCAGCCTTTAGTGGAAGAAACCGAGCATCAAGGGTTAAGCTTTCTGGTTAGCTTTACTTGTTTCCTGCTCCTTGTTCTCCTTACAGAGTTAATGAGCTGAAGAACACATTGACTATGAACCAGGGCTGCAATGCCCCCAAGCATGAAGATATACTAAAAATATCTGCAAGGCTTGGATGCATCCAGCTACAGAGCAAGTTAATACGCCTCTGCTATGGAGGAATTTGTCTTTTCAGGGGACAATGAAAAATATGTTTTATCAAAATAATGTGTATTTATGAAAGTTATATCATTAACGTCTGTGTAGGCATATGCCGGTTACACACACATATAGTAAAAATACTCGGTTAATAGCTGTTAGCAATTAAACATACAGTATTTCCAAGCCTTTAAAAAATCTTAAATCGCTCCCCTTCAATAACCAAAATCTGAGAGGAGTCAAATTTGTAATAGTGTCACAAAGTACCTCAGCTGGAATCAGATTGGGTGTCATATGGTGGCAAATCAGATGCTGAACCTTGCTGTTATGGGTGGGGGAGGAGGGCAGGAGCAAACTCTGGTTCCTATCTCTGAATCCTGATTGGTGGGGGAGACACAGTCTCAAAGTCCTCCCCTTCCTAGTAGTCCAGTCCATATACTCCTCCCTTCTCCACCAGGAAAAAACTTGGTGGAGTAGCAGCATTGGACTAGGACCCATGGAAGCCCAGTGATGCTCTTTGTGGCCTTGGGTAATTCACTTAATTCACCATTGCCTCAGGTACAAAACTAGATTAAAAATGAAAGCACATCCCTGGTTTACAAATGAAAGCAATAGTGCTCCCCAGAAAACAAAATGAAATAAAATTAAATTTTCTTTCCTTAGTAAAGAAGATGGACTTAACTTTTTCTGTAGAGTTCCTTGGGATCTCCTCTCTGTAATCACCTTCACTGTTCTCCTTTCTGGCTCTCCTTCCAGTTTCTCCCCGCTGTTGGAGTCGATTCCTGGCTGACTATGACTCTTACATCTTCTGTCTCCTGCTCACTGGAACGTACCTGTTAGGACACACAAACTCTTGAATCTTCTTCACTAGTGGAACGTTTGCTTTTGCCCCTTTTCCTTTCAGGCTGGTCGGTTTCTGTTCAAATTGGATTCTGAATCTCTTGGCAACAGCTCCAGCCATACACTGCTGTTGCTAGCAGTCCCTCCTTGAGCCCAGGCTGCCCATGTTGTACAGTTGGGCAAGCAGTCTTCTGACCTGGGTATGCTGCTCCATCCAGTCTCACCTCACAACGACAGATCCCCCTCATTACTGTCTCCTGGCAATCCCTCTTCAAGCCCAGATGTGGAAAACAGCTGTAAATTCTTCTGAGCTAGAACCTTCCCCAAGTGGTTCAGGTGTTGGTTCGGCCTTCTCCAGATAGAACACTCAGGAAGGATTTCGCAAAGGTAAAAATGTTATTTAGTTTTTAAAACATGGTCAAAAGCGCTAGCAAGGTAGTGCAGGGTTACAGCAAGGTTCCAATGCCACACTAAAATGTATAGTGGAGCACCGGCACTAAACATTCCTCGCACACTTCATGCACTCAGTGGGTGTCATTAGTTGAACCCACGATCCGTTCACCACATTAAAGCACAGATTGTCTGTGCTAACTGCAGGGGGATGGACATACATACCCCTTTGCAGTTAACTAGAAGCCCTATGCTGGTAACGTGACCCATATATGGGATACTGATGTAGGGCTTAGAAAACGTGCCCCTTTGTGTCTTTTTCCATATAGATATTCCAGGCTCTTTACTCCCCTCTCCCACCCCCCCCCCATACCCCCAGGATCGGGTAAGTATGTTTTGTGTGTATTCTCTTTGTCTCTTTGCATGTCCCTATGTGCATCTCCCCCATCTTCTAAACCGATTAACTGCTAAAAAACTGCTCAATTTTCTAAAAATAGTGTTTCTTCCAAAATGCTCGCAAAGTGTCTTTACTCCTGGTGCACACTTAACTTATGTCTTCTTGGTTTCTCCTGGTGATACACTGGTCATCTGTGGTTCCTTCAATGTCCTACTGCCACTGCAGCTCCTACTATCTAATTTTAAAACTCGATATAAGAAAATACTGTCTAAAAACTAAATTTTTCTCTTTAAATTAAAAGAGAAAATTTTATTTTAAAACCTACTCAGGTTTTTCCAAAAACTGTCCTTAACTGTGCCAAAACAAAAATAAGTCCATTTCCTCACACTTTCTTCACACTATAAACTCTTCATTTTCTTACAATTTCCCTTTTTAATTTGTAAGAGGAGTGTGTTCTTGCAGCCAGCCTTTACGCAATAATGTTTTTGCAGAATTATGGCCTTGGACTATCAGACTTGTCTCTTATATTGGTAATGCCTCATCTCAAAGCCAATCATCAGATGGATTAACTCTGCTCTGTCTGTTTCAAGCCAACTGCTGCTTCTAAGGGGTCTTTTACTAAACGTTAACGAGCATTAATGAAAGTTAATGCATGTTAAGTGTCATTGCATCCACAGAAAATTTTAAAAAAAGGGCTGTGGACACTTAGCATGTGTTACCTTCAGTAACACACATTAAAACCTTTAGTAAAAGGGCCCCTAAGTCATTGCACAGCTTTCCCTGTTGAGTCTCTCATGCACTCCCTCCTTGCAATCAAAAAGTAACTACATGCCATCGACCACTCAGAATAATTATTATTATATCTACATTCATTCTCGCTTTCTCAGCCTAAAAAATAACTTTTAGGGTTTTTTTCTCAAAATTCTGAACTCAGATTCTCAGTTCTCCGAAACTGCTTCAGTGGTCTCCTACTAGAAACAACTGTGTTACCAGGGTAATCCTCCCTCGCCCCATTCCCATCAGGGAGCCGTCATGTCATGGTATTGCTGCGATTCCTCCGATGGGGACTTGTACTGTGACTGTGGTTCTGGCTTGGGCATTCCAAAATTCTAGAATATGGGGAGAATTTTAAAAGCCTTAGGCACGATTTGGATGTCTGAAAACATGTATCTGGACGCCCAATTTATGGAAATGTTCCTGGATCCATTTCTCAAATGGTCTTTACAGACGTCTCTGGTGCTCCAGATGTCCAAGCAGGCAGGGGGGCATGACAGAGGCTTGTCTGGGGCATTGCAATGGACTTAGACCTGCCTGCTCAATTTTGGAAAAGTCTATGACCCCCAAGTCCTTACCTCTCCAGGCAGGAATAGGCATCAGGAAAGTGCTTGTTTTGGCTATAAATCATCCAAAGGGTGTAGAGGGGGATGGAGAGTTAGGTGACTTGTCCCAGAGCAGTGGTGGGATTTGAACCCTGGCCACAGCCTACTACTCTAACCATTAGGCTATTCCCATTCCAGGGATATCTATGTAGACATCCCCATACATATCCCTATCAAACACGTCCACATTTATGAAATTGTGCCTGAACTTGGATGTGCCTGCTTTTTTATCCCCAGACGTTCTGGCTTGGACATCCCAGATTGCAAATGGATGTATTTTGTAAAATGTGTCTTTATATAGCTTAGAATCCTGCTAGATTTTGAATTTCCCTTATGTAACAGTGACTATTTACTTTAACTAAAATACATCCCTTGCACTATAAAACTTGCCCCAAAGACTCCCAGTCTCAAGAAATATTCTCCAAAATTACCTTCTATGCTATTCCAGGACCCCCGTGGCTCCCTATCAGTTTTAAACTTTGCAGCAGTGCTGTAAGAACTTAAACCTCTTTTAGAAAGTTTCTTTTTTCTTTCTGTCCATGCAACCACTTAGCTGATATTGCAGGTGTCCCTAGCTAGACTATCCCAATCACTCTTCCTTACTAACTCGTTTTTATTCCTTTCTGTGATGCTCCTAGCATCTCCTTTAAAACAGGGCTCTGACCCATCAAACGTTTGGCTATCAGTAGTCACCATCTCTTTCCTCAGCCCTCTCTCCTCCCTTGGTGCATCTGCTTCTTTTTACCCTTCCCATCATGGAAATCTCATATTTGGGCTATCACCAAATTTTATTTCTCCATAGTTCAAGAAAAAAACTGTTCACCATAAAATAGACTCCCAAATTTAAAAAGTGTAATTACTCATAAAAGTGCAACATGAAAATACAATCCTCCCACAACTGTGCAAAGTTAAGAGAAAAATTATTTGATTGTTATGTCAAGTATATTGAATGCTATTTTATGTTTTGTCATATGTTACTTGCTATGTTTACTGTAAACTGCTTAGAACTGCTGATAGGCAATACATGCTGCTTGGTGCAGGCAAACCAGTGGCTCTAAGGCAATGGGTCCCAACCTGTGGTCTGTGGGCCCCTGGGGGTCCATGATACTTAAACAGGGAGGTGCACAGGACACAAAGGGGCATGTTTACTAAAGGTGAATATGTGTTAATGAAAATTAAAGCCATGGCTCATAGAAATATAAACAGCTGTGGCAGCATTTAACACGTGTTCACCTTTAATAAATATGCCTCAAAATGAGAAAATAAATAGAGAAGATGGTTGTGGAGAAGAAGATTGATAGGAACTGGCTAGGGAGAGAGACTGGAAGAAAATGGCTGGTGAGGAGGCGGCAGACTGCTGGGAAGTGGTTGGGGAGAGGGAAGAGAAAGAGACTGATGACAGGAAGGGGAACAGAGATAAAGAGGACTGCTGAAAACAGGCATGATGCTGAAGGGGGAGGGGGAGGGGTATCTGGGAAGAGTGTTGGGGATGAATTAGGGCTATCCTGAAGTTTATCCCTATGGCTCTTTCTAGATCTCCTCCACGTAGTGCCAAGCCTATTTTTAGAGGTTAATTAAGGAGTCCACAAGACCAAAAAAGTTGGGTACCTCTGCTGTAAGGGATCTTGGTCCTTTCTATTCTACTTGATGGTTGGAGTAAGGGAGGAAAGGGGAGGAAAAGAGAAGTGTGGCATCAAGACAAAATGACAAAATAGTAGGGCATCATATGCTTTTACTCCATGTTCTCTAAACTTGTATTAACCTTACGTACTGTAAAGATGTGCATTTTTATTTCATTTTAGTATGAACTATTAGTGTGTTCTATATTTCGTTAGAGCATGCTGTTTCATATTAGCGAACATGAAAAAAAAATGAAGCAGGTGCTTAAAATGAAACAGAGATAGCCAAAATGAAAACCATAGAAATGAAAAATTTCCCCCTCCATGACGCTAATGTGCTTGGTGTCTTCAGGAAAGACTTCTTCACTCAGTCCCATTCACCAGATCTAATCACTAGCCGAGTTTCAACCATCTCTATTCATTTATTCATTCACTTTCATTTCTAAGTTGATGTCAGCATTGCAGAACTGTTTTCAGGATAGATTATGTACTAAAGACCGTGACTGTTGTGTTTTTCTACTGTTAGATTGAGATGTCTTGCCCATAATGTTAGCAAACCTTTGACAGAACACTGCTCCCCTGAGAGGCTTTAATGCTGCAAACCTGCTTTTATATGCTAACTATAAAAACAAGTGTGGTTACTGTGTTAGCCTACTTCCATGGTTAATAAATAAAAAGAACAAAAAAAAGAAAATAAGGTGATGCCTTTTTATTGGACTAACGATACATTTTTGGACTATCTGTCGAAGGTTAAAACCTCTCTCAGGTCAGAAGAGTAAGAGCAAACAATGACAATACCAGAATATATAAGTGAATCATAAAAGCATTCTAGCGATAGTCTCAAGGAAAAAGTGTGGGGGAGGGAGGAACAGTGGGAGAGATAGTAACGCAGTGAAAATATATGGTTTATAATATGATAAATCCTTTCTGGTCAGCTTGGAAGTGTCTTATTTTGACATCAGACATCTTACAGTCCTGGTTTTTGAAGTTTCCTCTTAGGATTCTCACCATAAAATTATATTCTATTAAGGCATTTATATACTGCCTGTCTACAAACACATTCTAGGTAGTTAACAATCAGGTACTTTATATATTAAATCAAATCATGAAGCAGCTTTTTGGCCCTGAAAAATGTTTCCCCCAGAAGTGTTACCTTGCTGTTGTTCCATCTTGGGTCAGGTTTGGTATCATCCATTGCAAGGACCAGGGGGCAGTCATCTCGTAGTCCTTTCCCTCCTACAGTCCTCCTGGCTTAATCCACACACAAAGAAGAGTGCAGGAACCACCACTTATAGCCTCTTCCCATCCTTGCAGGGAGGTCTATCTCTGGCATACTTCTATATGTTAGGGCGAGGGTTTTTATTTTTTTATATTTCCAGTATCCACATCTAACAGAGTCCCTACACACAGTTGGGGTCTGTCACCATATCTAGAATTTTAGCCCCTCACTCAGGTCAAAGGTTGGCCCCCACAAGGGTCCTTTTTTTGGCAACAAAAGTAGTCAATATGAAAATGAGGGGCTAGTTTGAAAATTAACTTCCCAGTGTCCTTCAGTTTAAACAAACATCAAGCATCACAGTAAATTCCCCATCCTTTAAGTCTCTGGTTCAGCTGTGGTGCGTCCCAGGTGTGGAACTACTTTGACGTCTCACCACCTCCCAAGTAGCTGCCCTTTCTACTTTTCTGCCCTCCACTGTGCCATGCTTTTTCTAATCTTCCCTCCCTCCTTCTACCATGTCCACGGTTGTAAAGGGGAACCCCAAAAACTGGGGATAGGCTTTTCCTCCAGGCTATAGTCTCAGAAATGGGTGGCTACTAAAGCAAAGTGGAAGCCAGTTGAATCTAATAACCCTCCCAATCCTGGCCTAGGATTAATGGCACTGGGAGCCCCTTGACAATGGCCATTCCTAGCAGTAGTTTGTTGTCCCAGGTGATTTTTATCTCATAAGCGGGGTCATTCCATATGTCCCTGTGGACACACCTCAGTCATACAGGGTGTAGGTATCTACCCCAACTCTTACTGACCCCTAGACTCCAAGTCAGATCTCGAGACATTAGAGACTGATTACTCCCAGTGTCTACGAGAGCTTCCAGGTCCGACCCTTTAATACGGATTCCCTTTTAAAGGGGTCCACTCCTGCTTCCCGGGTCCCACGTGAGTCCTACACCAAGAAGGAACATTCCCCTTTTGGACACTCCCATTGGAAATGGCCCAGCCCCCCACATGCTAAACATCATGGCCCCTTCGGGACTCCTGAGTGGGGTCCTTAGGGTTATCCCAACTTCCCTTTGGCCTATCGGGTCCCTTTCCCACGGGAGACCCTTGGGGTATCTTGTTTCTCCCTTCCCTGGGGGCTTGGGATCCTTGGGATTTGGCATTGAGAAAGTTATCAGCAAGGTCTATGGCCTCCATTATGGACATGGATCCCTGCCTGGATACCCAAGTCCATACTTCCCTTGGCAAAATACAAAGAAATTGTTCTAATACTATTTTCTTTATTATGGTAAGTTCAAAGTTCTTATCGGATTCCAGCCAGCCTTTCTCCTGGGTGAAATTTGTTGGCCTGAAAAAGCTTTCGATAGTTCTCTGGGGATAGCCCCAACTGGTCCTGGATAGCCGCTTTCACCTCGGCTTGAGTATTGTCTAGGAACTGATAGGCTTCCTGGGTTTCCCTCGTAAGCAGTGGTGATAAACGCACGGCCCACTGGTCCAAGGGCCAACCTGCTATTGTAGCCACTCTTTCAAAAATCAGAATGTATACTTTGGGATCATCCCCAGAACCCATTTTTGGTAAGGTGAGGGTCCAGGTCCCCTCCAGTCCTACCACTGCAACACATTCCTCAATTGGGCCCACCTCAGGTTTCAATGTCCTCACCGATCTGATCTGATCATCCCATAAGTGAGTTTAAGCTCCTGAGTTTGTACCTTGAAGGGCTTGTTAAGTTTTGCTTTTCTTTCCAAGAGCTGGATGATTCTACAATCCATCACCTCATGCTAGACTCAAGTATGCTCCACCAACCAATGAACCAGTTCCTCCAAAGCCATAACTCTTCCTGGCAGATGGGTCACAGCTATTAGTTCACTGGCTTTGCTTTAATAGATCCCTCCTCTGGCTCCAGCTTGTTTCTTTCTCAAGGGACCAACAGCATGCTTCAATGATTCTACTCCAGACACCATTTTTTTACTCAGCCCAGGCTGCAAGCATCTGGTAGGCCTTTCTAGTCCCACCTATTATCCACTCACAAAGAAGCATCCAGGAACTACCACATATAGACTCCCTTTGCAGGGAGGTCTATCTACGATGTACTTAAGTTAGGGTGAGGGGTTTTTGGGTTTTTTTAAATATTTCCAGTATCCCCATCTTAGAGGGTCCCTCCACACAGTTGGGGTGTGTTGCCCCTATCTAGGGTGTTGGCTCCTCATACAGGTCAAACGTTGTCTCCGACAAAGGTCCTTTTTTGGCAAAAAAAAAAAAATGCAAACAAGGGGGTAGTATGCAAATTTACTTCCCAGTGTCCTTCAGTTTAGACAAACATGCACATCCAACATCACAGTAAAATCCCCCTCCTTTAAGTCTCTGGTTCAGCCGGAGTGCATCCCAGGTGTGGAATTACCTGAATGCCCTGCCACCTCCCACATAGCTGCTTGTTGCTATAACTACCTCAAGTCTGGTGGGTTATTCACCAGCTGAATGTACATGGGTATCTCTTCAAGGACTAGCTGTTCCTCATTTCCCAGCTCCATCTTCTCCTGCTGAGGGTCCCCTAGATTCTCCTCGAGGGGGTTTACTTCCATGGGGCTCTGGAGCAAGTTCCTTACCGCCCTTTCTGCCTGCCTACCTCCCTCCCATTCCAGGTGTTGTCAGGGAGTGGGACCCTAGGCCTCCTGTCTGGGGAGAGAATAGGGATTCAGCCCTTCCTTGGCCCCTAGGTGTCAAGATCTGCTGCTCTAGGGGGACCCCTCCCAAATGGGTCCCTACCCCCAGAGCAGGAACTGGAGAGGAAGAGTAGGAAGGTTTCTCACCTTATTGAGTCTGCGACTACCTCTATGCCATTCCTTTCTTCTCTTAGAAACTCTTCAATTAGGCAGAGACACACCCCATTTATGGCTTTGCGGCAATGTGAGGCTAACCTCCAGAGCAAATTGGAAGAACCACAGTGGTTTGGCTGCTTCACTGGCAGGGGAGCATTAATTAGCTGGCAGCAAAGCTGGGTTAGACCTGGGCTGTACAGAGCTGCAAAGGAAGTTTTATTTCAAAATATAAAAGTGTGATGGCTCAGATCCAGCATCCTATGTGTTTTGGTAGGAAATCTGCACTTTGTGTGTGCAGCTGTGGAACCAGCAGTCTCCGTGGGCTGCTATGGATCTAACAGGTAATGTATGCAGCAGTGAAACCTAGAGTTGTGTAATTGCGGTTACGGGATGAGGTTGTAAAACCAGCAGTCTACGGGCTGCTATGAGACCAGCAATCTGTCTCTGTCCTGCTGAGTCCAGAATTCCATGGGTGTTGCTATAATGCCACCGGTCTGTTGTCACACACCTGGGTCCAATGTGCACTACATGGGAGAGGAAGGCATCCTGGACGCAGCACTTGCTTCAAGGTTCCATGTGCTCTGCTGAGAAGGAGAGTTCACTTTGCTGTCAGCAACTAGCTTATCTATCCTTTGTGGCCAGCTTAACACAGTCCCTGGTGTTACTGGGGCACAGTCCAGCTCTGCCTCTCCAATAGCCCTCAGCCAGGAGCAAAATAGTCCATTAGACAAGAGAAAAATAAAGCAAAACTCAGTAATTGTATAAGCAGTCTATCATAGTAACTTAAAGTAAGCCAGTGAGGGGTTTCTTCCCAGTTCACTGCCTGGAATTAGCCAGACACACCCTCCTGGATATCACATAGGGTGGCAAGGCCCTTACTGGCTCAGCCCCATCAAGAGGGCTTCTCGCTGATATCTCTTTAGCTATTAACAGCTCATAACATCAAAGGCAGTTCATCAGTAGTTTAGTCCATTTCACAGTTTTAAACCACTGTTGTAAATTTGGGAAAACCCTTACTTCTTAATGGGCTGCAGTAGGATTGGGGAAGCCTTCTGCTCACACCTCCCCTAGGCATTCCCAGGCTCAGTCCAAATCCACTATAAGGTAAATCAGGAAACTCTAGGGTTGTCTACTGGCTCCAGATGCACCCGACAGGCTTGATCCAGTCCTGGATTTACTCCATTGCATACAGGGACATGTAGTTCTGATTTCTCCATTGCACTCCATAAGAAAAGCAAGACTACAAGTCCCTGCATGCAATGGGGTAAACACAGGACTAGATCAAGCCTGTCAGGCACAACTGGAGCCAGTTGATAACCCTAGGAAACTCACACACTTGAAGGTCCTGCTTCCTGATATCCCATGTCCTCAAAGATACAATCCCAGGGTTCTGCTTGTCCCAGCGCCATAGACTCTGGCATCTCAGGAACTATGATAAGCTTAGATGGGGGCTGACTCCAGGCTGGAAGAGCCCCATGGGGCTTGGGGAGCTGCCTTATATCGTTGTTCCAGAAAGGAATATCAGCTCCACCCTCTTCCTCAGGTCTCTGGGAAACCACCTAGTCCCTGACTCCATCCCTGTGACCTAGATCTCTCCATAATACAGGGTGATCCCTAAGTTCCAGGCTGGATCCTGCCCAGCTCCCTCTCCTCTGGCTTACCCTGGGCTCTTCTTCCCTGCATGGCTGTCCCTGACTGTGGGGTTTCCTGAGGCAGGCTAACCATGCCATACTGTATTTGTGCTGCTACGAGACCAGTAGTCGGTCAATGTTCTGCTAGAAGTGCACACAAAAGCGGAAATAAGGATGTGGTTGAAAACTACAGGCCAGTTAGTTTAACTTCGGTGGTGAGTAAATTATTGGAAATGCTGCTGAAAGAGAAAATAGTGAGGTTTCTGGAGTCCAGCGGATTACAGGATCCGAGGCAGCATGGATTCACCAGAGGCAGGTCTTGTCAGACAAATCTGATTGATTTCTTTGACTGGGTGACCAGGGAGTTGGACCGAGGGAGAGCCCTAGATGTGGTGTATTTACATTTCAGTAAAGCCTTTGACACTGTTCCTCACAGGCGACTTATAAACAAACTGAGCACCCTAGGGATGGACCCTAAAGTTACTGCTTGGGTTAGAAATTGGTTGGCTGGGAGGTGACAAAGAGTACAGGTAAATGGAGCTCACTCTGAGGAGAAGGAAGTTACCAGTGGTGTGCCTCAGGGATCTGTCCTTGGTCCGATTCTTTTTAACATCTTTGTTAGTGATAGAGCGGAAGGGCTGCCGGGTAAGGTTTGCCTCTTTGTGGATGATACCAAAATCTGCAATAGAGTAGACACCCAGGAAGGTGTAGATAACATGAGGAGGGATCTAACTAAGCTTGAAGAATGGTCTAGAATTTGACAGCTGGGATTTAATGTTAAAAAATGTAAGGTCATGCATTTGGGCTGCAGCAATCCAAGGGAGCAATATAGTATAGGGGTGAAGTACTTTTGTCCACTAAAGAAGAGCGGGACCTAGGCGTGGTTGTGTCTGATGATCTTAAAGTAGCTAAACTGGTAGAAAAGGCGATGGCAAAAGCTAGAAGGATGCTTGGGTGCATACGGAGAGGAATGGCTAGCAGAAAAAAAGGAGGTGATAGTGCCTCTGTATAAGTCTTTGGTGCGACCTCATTTGGAGTATAGTGTGCAATTCTGGAGACCGCACCTTCAAAAAGATGTGAACAGGATGGTGCAGAGGGTGGCTACTAAAATGGTTAGTGGTCTTCATTATAAAGCATATGAGGACAGACTTAAGGATCTTAATATGTACACTTAGAGGAAAGGCGGGATAGAGGTGATATGATTTTGATGTTTAAATACCTCCATGGCATAAATGTTCAGGGGGAGAGCCTCTTTCAATTGAAAGCAAGTTCTGCTACAAGGGGACATGGGATGAGGGTGAAGGGGGATAGATTCAGGAGTGATATGCGGAAATATTTCTTTATGGAAAGAGTGGTGGATCCATGGAATAGTCTCCCAGTGGAGGTGGTAGAGATGAGGACAGTAACTGAATTCAAAAAAGCATGGGACCAACACAGAGGATCTTTAAAGGTAAAAAGGGGACTGTTGTAATTGTTGATATGGAAGGACAGACTAGATAGGCCATGTGGTCTTTTTCTGTCATCATATTTCTATGTTTCTAAGCCTAGCAGTTTGTGCAGGTTTGACTGTGAGACCAGAAGTCTGTGTGTGCTGCTGCCAAATATGCAGTCTGAGTATGTGCTGCTATATGCAGTCTTGGTAGACCAGAAGTCTGGATATTTTATTTCTTTATCCAGCTTTTTATACCACTATATCATTTTAGTCAAAGCAGTTTACATTGTTAACTTAAACTTGGTAATGTACACTAAACAAGGACATTGATAACTTGGATTCTTCTGAGGCATTGGAGAGTTAAGTGACTTGTCCAAAGCCACAAGGAGTACTAGTGAGAATCAAATGCCGGTCTCTTGGCTCCTAAGCTAGTGCTCTGACCAGTAGGCTACTCCTCCACTCCGGCATGCCTATTTAAGCCAATAGTCTTGGATTGTGCTTCTATGAGGTCAGCACTCTGCATAGATACTGAGGTGATACCGATCATCTGTGTGTTTGCCCCTATAAAATGAGCAGTCTCTCTATGGATTGCCATGAAGCTGGCAGTCTGTCTATGCTGCTAGAAATCCAGCAGTCTGTCCATGCTGCTATGAATTTAGCAATCCATGTACAAGGCTGGCCCTACCATTACATAAACTAGGCTGTTGCCTAGGGTGGCATCTTTTTTAGCACAGCAAAGAACAGGGCATTCAAATCTAAACAATTGCTTCAGTCGGCCAGTGGGGGCATAAGGCTTAATGATTGTCTAGGATACCAACACTTGAACCAACTTTGGACCTGGCCCTGTCCATGTATGTTGCTATAAAGCTGGTATCCTGAATGGAATGCGGTGAAGCCGGCCATCTGCTTTGGTTGTAGTGAAACCAGCAGTCGGTGTGTGCTGGGAGACAATCAGCAGTCTCTGGGTGGTCCATGTGCTACTCTGAAGTTCTACTCTATGTTGTATTCTGGAACTGCATTCAGCATTCTATGTATTGTGCTGGAGTTTGTCTTTTGGGTGTACTCTGTGACTCGTTTTGGAGTTGCAGCCTTTTTGTTCCCCATGTATTGCTAAGGAGTTTGCACTCCGGGCATTTTGGGTATTTTGAATGATGCATTGTTTATTGTTTATTGGGAACTTAATAGACCGCCCATCACAATAGCATCTGAGCGGTTTACAATATACAAAAGGCTGCTTAGAAAATTAGGAAAGGAACGCCATAGTGTGATAGGAAAGAAGAGAGAAGAGTAAAAGGTCGAGGCTAGATTATAGTAACAGAAACAAGGGAAAACAACATCATGGGGATGGTGAAAAGAGGCGCAGGGGGGGGGGGGAGAGAGGCCAAAGGCTAGACAGAAGAGATGGGTTTTTAGATTTGCCTAAAATGTTTTAAATGAGGGTTCCACGCGAAAGTCTATGGGGAGCGAGTTCCATAGGCGGGGACCAAGGAAGTAAAAGGCAGAGGAACGGGTGGTTTCTAGGTGGGCCTGGGATGGGGAGGGTAAGGTTATGCGGTTCATGTGGATGGTGCGGAGGGAACGGTAGGGAGTGTGGAGGTGGATCAGGTCGGCAAGGTAAAGGGGAGTGCCAGTGTGAATAGACCTGTGAACAAAAAGAAGAAATTTGTACTGAATACGGAAGGGAATCGGAAGCCAGTGCAGGCGAATGAGAAGAGGGGTGATATGGTCGAAACGGGAAGAGCAAGTGAGGATACGGGCGGCAGCGTTGTGGACTCGTTGCAGATGTTGAAGTTGGGATTGGGGGAGACCAGCTAAAGAGACGTTACAATAATCGAGGCGGGAGACAACTAGGGAGATGAGGAGGGTGGACATAGCGGAGAAAGAGAGGAAAGGGCGTACAGATCAGAGTTGTCTTAGGGTGAGAAAGCAGCGCTGACCTACAGATGAGATATGTGCTTTGAATGACAGGGAGGAGGCGAGGGTCACACCAAGGTAGCATAGAGAGGTGACGATAGGGATTGGAACGGAAGAGAGCAGCGGAATGAGGGAAGGGGCAGGGCTACCGGCAGTGAACCAGATGGCTGAGGTTTTAGAGAGATTGATATGCAAGGAGTTGGAGGAAAGCCAGGAGGCTACTGAGGAGAGACAAATCAACATTTTCTGAGTGGTTCACAAGTCCGTGATGTTCAAAATCATAATATAAGGGAACACAAGTTAAATGGTCATTGCTGCAAAAACATTGGAAAAAATCTAAGACATTACAAACAGCTGAGGGGAGTGAATTCTATAGCAAAGGGCAGGCAATAGAAAATATTTGAGTACTCATTCCCTCCTGGCAAACCTCCGATCTATTAGGTACTGTCAGAAATACCTGTGAACTGGATCACAAGGTCTGACCAGGAACATAGTGAGACAACAGGAAATGAAGGTCCATTGTCACAACTCTGCAGTGCTTTAAAGACCTAACACAGAGATTTAAACTGCACTCTCCATTTATTAGTTTGGAGTTGGCACTCTTTAGGAACTCTGTGTACTGCTCCAAACTTAGCATGCTCCATGCACTTCCTCTGTTATTCTGGACATGGTTCAGGAATTTACACACTCTACATGCCCTGCGTGGCTCTAGCGGTGGCAAGCTATGCCTGCTCCATGGGTGGCTCTGGAGCCTACACTCTGCAGTGGAATTGGCGCTCAAGGCGCACTCCTTGTGTATTTCACTGTCTGTGTATGCATGGGTGGAGCCAGCTTTCGGTGAGCACATTGTTTATTCAGTGCTCTAGGTGCTGCAATGGCCATGGCACCTGGGCTGCGATTATTGCATGAGAACAATGCTCTCCCTTATGGTTGTGCTAGAATGAGACTACAGCTCATCCATGTGGAACCAGCATGTCCTATTTGCATAGCTCTAGGTTAGGCTATCGGCATTAAGAAGATCTGTGCTAATTGCAGACCAGCACTCAGCCAAATGGTTGATTACAATCATACCCCAGTAATTTTCTTAGTGGATGATATTTGTGGTTAGCACTTGTCCCTGCGATGGGCTAAGATGATTAAGGCTAGTTCTCTCTCTCATTGTTCATACAAGATCAAGGCCCATACTCATCATTCCTGGCTGCACTAAGGTCAGCATGTTTTCAATGGCAACAATAATTTAGGTCCAGTGGACATCACTCTGAGCTGGTTTAGGGGTGGCCCAGCACTTTCTTTGGGATATTGGGTAAGATGGTTGCCGTTCACTGCTGACAGTAAGCATAGTACCGAAGGAAGGTCAGTGCTGGTTTGAATGGAATTCTGGCAATCTTGAAGATGAGGTAAATGGTCAGCAGTTCTACAGGCTGATTTCAGGAGAGGTCTCAAAACACCTATGGAGGTGGATAGCACTGGAAATGGATCAACATGCATATGCCAGCCTTATCCAGCTAGTGTAGCATCTGCTCACTAGTGTTAAGGTTTATAATGGTAATGCTTAGTAGAGACAATGCTACTAAGGATGGTTCTGGATAAACCCAAGCTTTCTTGACCTTTGCAGCTCAGGAGGCCATCCTGAATAATGTTAACACCTAGCTTAGACTGGGGACTAGCTCCTCAATAGGATTGTCCAATAGTTTAGGAGGTGCTGCTTGGGTAAAATATTTTTCCTTTGTGCAAAGGAGATGTTATAACCTTTTCCCTTAATGAAGTAGCCAGGTGTTTCTTACCAATGCAAATTCTCCAACCAATAAGATCACGTCCTTGGCTCTCACATTCAAGACTACTAGAACTGTGGTCAATAGACACTTTCAATTGGACCAGACAGGATTTAACAAAGAGATGGGTTTTCTAATATATTATAAACCATAAATATTTCCAGCCTGGTCTCCCTTTGATTAGCTATCCTACCCATCTTCTGGACGTCCGCCTCCATGAATCGGGCTTCACATTTCATCTGCCATTTGGATGCCCAGTTTTCCAATTTATCAAGGTCTTTTGCAATTTTTTAGAATCTTCTTGAGTTTTAACTACTTTGAATAATTTTGTGTGATCTGCAAGTTTGATCGTCTCACTCGTTATTCCCATTTCCATGTCATTTATGAATACATTAAAAAGCAGTGGGCCCAGCACAGATCCCTGGGGTACTCCGCTATTAACCTTTCTCCATTGAGAAAATAGGTCATTTAAACCTACTTTCTGTTTTCTTTCAACCAGTTCCTAATCCACAATAGTACACTGCCTCCTATCCTGTGACTTTTTAATTTTCCCAAGAGTCTGTTATGAGGGACCTTGTCAAAGGCTTTCTGAAAATCCACATATACTATATCAACCTGCACACCTGTTTATTCGCACCTTCAAAAAAATGTAAGAGGCAAGCCTTTCCTTAGCAAAATTCATGTTGGCTTTCTGCCATTAAGCCATAACTATTTACGTGTTGAGTAATTTTGTTTTTTTATAATGGTTTCTATCATTTTGCCCAGCATGGACGTCAAGCTCATTGGTCTGTGGTTTCTGAGATCGCCCATGGAACCCTTTTTTTAAATTGTTGTTCCATTGGCCATTCTCCGATCCTCAGGTATTAAAGATGATTTTAATGATAAGTCACAGATTACTAAAAGATAAGAAGAACTAGAATACATTCACATGGCAACCTGGCCTGAAATTTCCTTGTGCTGCAGACACATGATATAGGAACAGTGCAGCACAGGTACCAACCCCAGGTCTACGTCTGCTTCACGGATCATTTGTTTGCCATAAGCATGAAACCCCAGAAGTGCTGACACAGAAAGCAAAGCTGGCAGTTCTTCTGCAACCATTTATCAAAGGAAAGGAAATAATAGCCTTTAGCAGCAGTGATTAGACTTAAAGGCTGTGATCAACTTCCTAACCTTTTTACAGAGGTGTTCCTAGGGGGACCTAAAGCAGCGCATGGTTCCCATGGCAACAACGCCCCACATCACCCAGCGCTTGCACTTCCATACAGTTAATCACACCATTTCATCCTGTGTTTTAAGTGCTGTCACCATACATCCTGCATGGACAAACAGGTTTTAAAGGTAGTAGGAGAGCATAATTCTTTCTTTAAAATGGCCTTATGCAGGCCTGGCATGCTCTAGCATCTTAAAATGTGCACTCTGCTGAGGACTGGCATATCAATACTGCTATTTGGCATTTTGCTGGAGTCTCCAGGATTTTCATCCTCGAGTCTGCAGCATTTTACTGGTATTTCCAATATTTTAGGCACTCAAGTCAAATCATCAGCTTTTCAGCAAAACTCAAGGAGCTGTCCAGCACATATCTGTGAGAGCTGCCGCCTTCATAATACTATAAAGATTTCCGAAAACATCATAGTTATGTTTAAAGATGTTTGTATTTCTGCAATAAATGCAGAACATTTCCCCCATTTCCTCTCATTTCCCAAATCAACTAGAAATTATTCTGTCCAGAGAAACAGAATCCTTGCTGCTGAATGCATAGACCAGAGGTTCCCAACCCCAGTCCTGGAGGGCCAAACACCATTCAGGTTTTCAGACTGTCCCTAATGAATATGCATGAGATACATTTGAATACAATGGGGGCAGTGCATGCAAATGTGTCTCATGCATATTTATTAGGAACAGCCTGAAAACCTGAATGGTATTTGGCCCTCCAGGACTGGATTTGGGAACCTCTGGCATAGACTATATCCGAACTTTGAAGGAGTGAATAAACAGGTGGACAAAGGTGAGTCGGTTGATATTGTGTATCTGGACTTTCAGAAAGCCTTTGACAAGGTCCCTCATCAGAGACTTTTGGCAAAACTAAAGAGTCATGGGATAGGAGGCAGTGTACTATTGTGGATCAGGAACTGGTTAAAAGATAGAAAGCAGAGGGTAGGGCTAAATGGCCAATTTTCCCAATGGAGAAAGGTGAATAGTGGTGTACCCCAGGGATCTGTGCTGGGTCCGCTGCTTTTTGACATATTCATAAATGACCTGGAAAGTGGAATAACGAGTGAGGTTATCAAATTTGCAGATGACACAAAACTATTTAAAGTTGTTAAAACCCAGGAGGATTGTGGAAAATTGCAAGAGGATCTTGATAAATTGGAAGACTGGGCATCAAAATGGCAGATGAAATTTAATGTGGACAAGTGCAAGGTTATGCACCTAGGGAAGAACAACCCAAACTATGGTTACACGATGCAAGGTTCCACATTAGGAACCACCACCCAGGAAAAAGATTTAGGCGTCATTGTGGATACCATGTTAAAACCCTCGGCCCAGTGTGCAGCGGCGGCCAAGAGAGCAAATAGAATGCTAGGTATGATAAGGAAAGGAATGGAAAATAAAACAAAAGATATTATAATGCCTCTATATCGTTCCATGGTGAGACCGCACCTTGAATATTGTGTGCAATTCTGGTCGCCGTATCTTAAAAAGGATATAGCGATTTTAGAAAAGGTTCAGAGAAGAGCCACCAAAATGGTAAAGGGGATGGAAGGCTACTCCTATGAAGAAAGGCTAAAAAGGTTGGGGCTCTTTAACCTGGAAAGAGACGGCTGAGGGGAGATATGATAGAAGTCTATAAATTAATGAACGGAGTGGAACGGGTAAACGTAGATCGATTGTTTACCTTATCAGAATATAGAAAGACTAGGGGACATGCAATGAAGCTACAGGGTAAACTATTTAAGACTAATAAAAGAAAATATTTTTTCACTCAACGTGTAATCAAACTCTGGAATTTGTTACCGGAGGATGTAGTAAAGGCTGTTAGTGTAGCTGGGTTTAAAAAAGGTTTGGACAAGTTCCTGGAGGAAAGGTCCATAAACCATTATTAAGAAGGGACCCAGGATATCAATGCTTGAACCAATACAAGCATTGTGGAACCTGTGTCCCTTGGGGAAACTGCTAGGTACGTATGACCTAGATTGGCCACTGTTGGAAACAGAATACTGGGCTTGATGGACCTTGGTCTGACCCAGTATGGCATATCTTATGTTCTTTTGTTCTTATGAACTCTCACCACCTAAAATTTGGATGCACCTCAATTGCATTTTCAGATGAAGGATCAGACTTTGGCTTTTTAGAAGAGACATGGCACTGGGATAAAAGAAGGGAACTACCTGGACTTGACAATTCATGTACCACTCTATACAACAAATGGATCCTAATGGGAAATGCTCCAATTACTACATGAATTCTACTCCACTCCCCAGTGTTGTAGTCTTCTAAAGTGATAGTAAACAGTCACATAAAATTTTTTTTTGATAGACCTCTAACATAAGCTGATGTTAAATGGATCTGAAGGAAAAACTGGGCTAGCTTTGATGCTGGAATCAGGTTAGGTTAGAGATCCAACAAAGATATTTTTGTGTGTGACTGGATATTATCACTTTAGAAGACTTCAACTCAGGAAGGAGGACCCGGGAGAGCACTGTGTCCTGCTGTGTGTTCAAGCCAGACATTGGCGAGTGTACCACCTGTGGAGATCAGCAATGACACAGCTCCTCCCCCTTGATTAGCATCAGAGGATAAGAGACCAATCAAGCCACGGGATGCTGGAAGAAGGACCCAGGAGAGCACTGTGTCCAGCTGTGTCTATTCCATCTAACACCGGCAGGCACACCACCCATGGAGATCGGCAGTGACAGAGCTCCTTCTCCCTGATTAGTATTAGAAGATAAGAAGCCTGACTAAGCGACGGGACATGGCTGCAGGCATGTGCCCATGGGAGCATGCCCAAAGGGACATGACTAAAGGGGAACATCTTGCCCCTTTGGAGCCCCTTGAGAGCACAGAGGAGCAAAGGAGAAAGCCTCTTCAATTGGTAAACCAAAGGGAAAAAGTGAGGTGCCTAGATCTAGTAGTGAAGGTGGAATGATCAAAGGTCCTATAGATCAACATTTGCAGGCCGTTGGGCACCAGACTCCTCCAACTGTGAGTATTATGGAGCTGTGGTCATCCCAAGCCTCCACCTCAGCTGTCTTTATTTATGGGTATGGCCGTTCTATATACCAAAGTGGTTTCCCAGGGAGCTACTCCAAATTTGGCAGCTTCGGATCATTCTCAGTCAGTTACCAAGGCCCCTTATGACCATGACAGTGATTGGTATCCTTAAGTGGTGTCTTTTTATTCACAATCCTCTCAAGAAGCTGCACGATCCTCAGAGCCCTCTGCAGACATTTCCTTGAAAGATGTTTGGGGTGTACTGATGAGAACGGAATCCTTTTTGAAGGGGATGAGTCCATTTTATAAATTTTCTGAGGAATCTGTAGGCAAGTTTAAACAACAGGATTCTATGTTTGCTTCCCCAGAGTCTTGAATGGTTAAGGTGGAAGGTTCTCTGTCTACCCTCAGAGCCAGTGCCACCCATTAGTCAAACTAGGTGGTTGCCTAGAGCAGCAGTCCTGCAGGGGCACCGATTGCCACTGCTGTCACCCCTCTCAGGACCTACAGTGGCAGCAATCACTGCAAACAGCCCCGCGATGCTTACCTTAAGCTTCTGCGCCATGGGGCTGTTTGTTTCCACCCCTCTCCTACTCCCGATGCTGACTTCCTGAGCCGACACAAAGTCGGCATCGGGAGTTGGAGAACAATGGAAGCAAACAGCCACCTGGCACCGAAGATGAAGGTTAGGCACCAGGGAGCTGTTTTCTATCATTGCCACCACTGCAGGTCCTAGAGAGGGATGGCAGCGACAGCAATGAAGGCGGTTAGGGGGATGCACTGGGGGGGGGGTGCACAAGGGATGAGGTTTGCCTAGGGCACTGCATCTCCTTTGCATTGTGGTAGTTAAAGATAGTTTGATTATTCACAATAGGTTAGAAACATTTGAAGAAAGCAAAGAATTTAAGATTTTGAATTTCCCGGTTATGCATTTATTGACACTCTTGGAATTGCTGAAAAGCTATCTGAAGGGAATTCTGCAGTATGGCAAAGTTGACACCTTCGTAATCTCAAAATTGTATTATTTGCCTACAGGGATGAGGGTTGAGATGGCAGAAGGGGAAGATTGTGATTTGATTGCTTTTATAGACAGTCTGGATTTAACTGGATTTCTTGAAACCTTGTAAGATAATGTTTCCGAGAGGGCAACTGTGCTGCTCACTTTTGGGTCTGAGACTGATACATTTTCTATACTGAAATCTTATTTTGCAAAAAAAGTCTCTTCCTTTTTGTGGCCAGCTCATTAGTATCTTTCCTGATGTGGCTAGAGCCTCGCAGATGTGTAGGAAGGTTTTTTTACTTCTAAGGCCTAAGGTTCTAGCAATTGGTGCCACCGTTTACCTCCGGTTCCCCTGTAAGTACATTGTATCCTATTCTGGGAACAGATTTGAGTTTTCTGATATATCACATTTGGAAAAATGTCTTATAGAGAAGTCTGGGAGGAAATAATTTAGGATCTTTGGTTGACTTGTTTTTTTCTCTCCTCAGCTGGGGGGTTTCTGGATTTAGGTAGTTTTTCTTTTGGGTCTTTCCTTTCCATGATGTGGACTATAGCAACTATCTTATTTCTGTTTCTTAGTGGGAATTTTTTGTTGTTTTATTGATCAGAAGTATGCTTTTCTTTTTTATATGTATGTAACATACAATTAATTAAAATCCTAATAAAAAAATGAAAAAAGAAGACTTCATCTCATACCACAACACCTATTGAGCATTCTTATTGTAGCTTATTATAAAGTATCATAACATATTTATTTTTTAAAATATTTAAATTTCTTAGTTTCCTAACAAATGGCTCAAGTTGATGAACATAATAAAGCAAAGTAAGAAGAGTGGAAATAAAAAATACAATACAAAGATAAATATTCAGCAGTGGGCCAACTACATAACTTTAAAAGAATAAGAAATCCATTTCAAGTTATGCAGATTTTCAGTAGCAATAAATTATCTATTCAGTGCCTGAAGTTTTCTGCTAAACAGATGACTTTTAACACTGCCTCCCTATACCATGCTCTTTTTGTAAAACATTTAACTTTAGCTGTTTTGTAATCTTAAAAGCCAAAGTTACAGAGCTTATTTTAGAAGGCTTACATATGTTAAATAAACATTCATACACGTCAAAAGGCAGCGATTTAGAGCAAGCGATAGTTATACATGTATGATGTGGTATGCACAAATTTAAAGGGGGCATACTTAGGGCATGGTTTGGAAAGACGTTGAAAATACAGATATATCTATGTTTTGCAATCGAAACGTACATATTTTTCAAAAAAATTTCATATTGACATTTATAACTGCTTTAAGTCATATGTAAATGTGGGTTTACTTCTCAATTGGACCTGGGCTTGGGAAGTATGATTAAGGGAGGAATTGTGCTTAACACTTAGGTTGTAAAAAGCCCTTAAAATGCTGAAAATTAGAGTTTTGGATCTTGTTTCCTTATTTGTCTCCCCCTTGCATATGTAATTGTAGTAAATCTGTGACTTATAAATACTGGTGCTTACATCTAAATCACTCTGTAGCTAACTGGTAAAGGGCAGTATAGCAAGTTTTAATAAGCATAAATATAGGTAGCAAAATCTGCTCCTTACATGTATATGTGCTGCTCCTTACATGTACAAAACCCCAAGTGATGCCGCTCTTTTTTGAATGTTTTTTGTAAAATGGCTGTGTCTGTTGTGCGAACTGCTAAAGGCTCATATTTTTTCCATATGCTTATAGGCATTTCACAAAAAGCTATGCATTTCGCAAGACTTTTGCACATTCTGACTTTGAACATTAGGTAGGTGCATTAGTTTTCATACAAAAGAAAAAGCAACAAAAATCACAATTTTCAAGATGTTCCAGCATTAACTAGCCAAATGGGCATGCTCGGAAGATTTCCATGAATCTCTATTCGTAAACATCATCTTCATCAACAATGTAGGTGCCAATATGGGCGGATGAGAAGGTCAAGGGGGGGGGGGGGGAGGATCAACAGCAAACAGCATGAATCACTTGAGCCAATCATGCTGCAAATCCTTGACTGCCAACCAGAGAAACATACCCCTGCTTCATATCTGCAAATTTCATGAGCACAGCAGGGCTGGAACACACAGCGCAGCACAGACACCAGAGAATCATTTTGTTTCTGACTTTCAGAGAGTGAGGAAGGGGTGTTGAGAGTTAGGATTGGAAAGAAGAAAAAAAAGGATGGGAAAAAAACAGACCTTTAAGTTTGTCTTTGGGAATTTAGGGAAGAGCTGCTTGGGGCTTAGGATTGGAAAAGAGAAAAACAAGAGTGAAAAAAACCCAGCACCTTCAAATCTGACTTTGAGGGAGTGGGGAAGGGCTTCTTGGGGCTTAGGATGTCAAAGCAGGAGTCAATGAGGAGGGGATGATTATGAACTTAAGAATCCTCACTTGCGGGCCGATGCAGAGAGCTAACGCGGGCTTGTATGTGCATTAACGCACACAGAACGCATGCACAACACGCACCCTGAATGCAAAAAAGAGATGGGCGTGCGCGGTAGAAGGATGTAAAAGGTTTCTGCGGGCACAACGCAGTGCATATTAAAATTTATTTAGATGTATTGAAATTAAATAGAAGTGAGTGGGGCATACACATATAACATGGTAATGAGATCGACGCCCGATGCAATGAAATATGTTAGAAATTATGCAATCCTGCGTTAAGGAGAAAAGCATCATTATTTTTACACCTCGTCAAGAGTAGACGTTAACATCTAACGCGTTCTTGAGAACACAATCCTGAGCATTTTGAAGGCAGCACATGAATATTCTGAGCATCCTCAAGAACACAATTCTGAGCACACGGTTCTGAGCGTTTGACATTGGATGTCTTTTTGGTCAGGGAGATGTTTTCTACTGCTTATCCATTTGTTTTTCTGCTGCTTGTAAGGACCAGCCAAAAGAAGGAGGAACAACGGAGACCCAGAAGAGCATGAGGATGTACATGCATGAGAAGGAACATGGTGCACCCCACGCCATGAGGCCCTGCAGACAGCGCCTGTTCAGAGACAGGGTGGTACTGAATGGACTCCCAGACAAGCATGTCGTACTTAATTACCGCTTATGCAGACAGGCCATCTTGTCCTTGTATGAGGACATTAAAGATGATATTGATCCTGCCACTGCTCGGGAGCACGCCATACCAGGTTTGTTGAAGTTACTTGCCACATTACATTTTCTGGGCACTGGATCATTCCAAAATGTTGTTGGGTTTGCCAGTGGAATGGACCAGTCATCATTTTCAAGGCATTTCAAGCAGGTATTGCAGGTTTGAAAAATCATATCGGGGAGCATATACAGTACCCAGAGCAGGAGGCAGAAAGGCAGGTATTGAAAGAGGACTTTTTTAATATTGCCGGACTACCAAATGTGATTGGAGCAATAGACTACACCCATGTAGCCCTAACACCTCTCAATGACAGAGAACCAGCATTCTGAAACTGGAAAAACTTCCACTCAATTAATGTGTGGTGTGTGATTCGCACATCAAGATCCTGAATGTGTTCTCCAAGTTCCCGGGCAGCTGTCACAATGCCTTTATCCTCTCCAACTCAGCACTCAGCCGTAACTTTGAAGAGGGAAACTACGGTGAAGGTTGGCTTATTGGTAAGTACCACATAGGCCAGCGATGGCGAACCTATGGCACGCGTGCCAGCTGTGGCACGCGAAGGCCTTGCAGCTGGCACGCGGGCCATAGGTCCGCAAAAAAAAGAAAAAGCTGTCTCTGACTGCTGCCGCGGACGCGGCAAGGGCAGAATGCAGCGTCCCGCGGGGCCCCCTCCGCCCGCTAAGCCCCTCTGCAAGAGCTTTCAGATTCGCGAGGGAGAGTGTCTCCCTCGCGTCTCTGTTAAGCCCGCAGGAGCTAATGGGAAATTTCCCATCAGCCCCTTTAGACGCGAGGGACTGATGGGAAATTTCCCATTAGCCCCTGCGGGCTTAACAGAGACGCGAGGGAGACGCTCTCCCTCGCGAATCTGAAAGCCCTTGCAGAGGGGCTTAGCGGGCGGAGGGGGCCCCGCGGGACATTGCAATCTGCCACGGCAGCAGCCAGAGCCTGCTTTTTTTTTTTTTAAATTTGCCGGGGGGGGGGGGGGGGTTAGGACTGCTAATGGGCAGGGGGGGGTTAGGACTGCTAATGGGCAGGAGGAGGGGGGGTTAGGACTGCTAATGGGCAGGAGGAGGGGGGGTTAGGACTGCTAATGGGCAGGAGGAGGAGGGGGGGGGGGTTAGGACTGCTAATGGGCAGGAGGAGGAGGGGGGGGGTTAGGACTGCTAATGGGCAGGAGGAGGGGGGGGTTAGGACTGCTAATGGGCAGGAGGAGGGGGGGTTAGGACTGCTAATGGGCAGGAGGGGGGGTTAGGACTGCTAATGGGCAGGAGGAGGGGGGGGGTTAGGACTGCTAATGGGCAGGAGGGGGGTTTAGGACTGCTAATGGGCAGGGGGGTTTAGGACTGCTAATGGGCAGGGGGGGTTAGGACTGCTAATGGGCAGGAGGGGGGTTAGGACTGCTAATGGGCAGGAGGGGGGGTTAGGACTGCTAATGGGCAGGAGGAGGGGGGGGTTAGGACTGCTAATGGGCGGGGCGGGGCGGGGCGGGGCGGGGCGGGGGGGTTTAGGACTGCTAATGGGCTGGGGGGTTAGGACTGCTAATGGGCGGGCGGGCGGGCGGGGGGGGGGTTAGGACTGCTAATGGGCAGGAGGGGGGGTTAGGACTGCTAATGGGCAGGAGGGGGGGGTAGGACTGCTAATGGGCAGGAGGGGGGGGGTTAGGACTGCTAATGGGCTGGGGGGGTTAGGACTGCTAATGGGCGGGCGGGCGGGCGGGCAGGGGGGGAAGGACTGCTAATGGGCTGGGGGGGTAGGACTGCTAATGGGCTGTGGGCTGATGGGGGCTGTCTGGAAATGGGGTGATGGGGGTTTAGGGCTGGAAGTGAGTTGATGGGGGGGGGCTAGGACTGGTATTGGGTTGGGGGGTTGCTAGGACTGGAAATGGGCTGATGCAGGGACTAGAAGGGAATGGATGCTGGGTGAGGCTGGAACTAGAAGGGAGCTGATGTTGGGGGAGGATTAGAATGGGATGGGGCTGGGAGAGTAAAATGGAGAGGGGAAAAATATTTTGTGTGGGAGGGATAAAAAATCTACAATTGGCCGGGTATTGGGAGAGTAAGTGGGGATTGAGGATGGAGGGGTAAAATTTGAGTGGATGAAATAGGAATGAGGAAAGAGCAAAAGGAGAAAGATTAGTATGTTAAAGCGGATGTAGAGAGAGAGAATGGAAAAAAAAACTAGAAGAGAGAAGAAAGGACAAATGGACAGCAGATGATGGAGAGTTAGCAGAAAACATGAAGAAACCAGAAGAAAGTGGCTGGAGCAATTGCAACTGTGTAACTGAGCTGAGGTATTCTGTTTATGTAATTCGTTTTTGACATTGCCACTTGTTCTCTTTCCCCAGTAGGTCATGTATTGTTATTGTCTGAAATGTATTGGTTTAATATTTGCAGTGTTGCCTTTTGATAGGTATGGTGTGGTGCTTTGTGAGTCCTGGTAGTGCTGTTAGGATACGGCGGGTTTGCTATTGGTTCTAAATGGGCAGTGTTTGTAGTAGTTCCTAATGTGCCTGGCGGTTGGCACTGGATTATAGTAATGTAGAAATCTTTTAGTCTGTCTTTATCCATACACTCATTAAGAGACATGTTTACTAAAAGTTAGTGTATGTTAGCATTATGCAAATATTTATGCAAATTGACGTGCTGGCACTTTGAGGAAATTCTTTGGTTTTGTGCGGCAGTTTGGGCACTCGGGCTCAAAAAGGTTAGCCATCACTGACATAGGCATACTGAAACTTTGGGGGGGGGGGGTGGAGGGACAGCTGTACAAGAACTTATCTAGGAGTTGTATTCATAGAGGATGCTGGGTTTTGGATGGTAAACAGCTATACATCTCCATAAGGCGATTTATATATTTTTATATGTCTTTTCAAGATGTTGCCTTTTTTTTTTAATGCCATAGGTGATGCTAGATATGGATGTAAGACCTGGTTGATGACTCCATCGATTTCACCAAGCACTCCCACAGAGATGCGCTACAATAATGCACACATTTCTACGTGGGATGTGATAGAGCGCACCTTTGGGGTCCTCAAGAGTCGTTTCCATTGTCTGGACCATTCTGGAGGTGCATTGCAATACGCACCTAAAAAGGTTGGGGACATTGTTGCAGTCTGATGCATGCTGCACAACATAGCCCTGGAACACAGAAAGCCATGCGAAATAGCTCCCAACCTGCCACTGGAACCTCACGTCTATGCACCTGCCCACTCTGATGCAGCAAGGGTTAATGAGAGGCGAAGAAGACTTATAGGACTACTTTTCTAGATGACTTTGAATTTCATGTTGTAAATAATCCTTATGATATGATTACTTGTCTTTCCTTAATGAATGGTTTTGGGGCGAGAATACTTTTGATGTCTCCTTTTCTGAAAAAACGTGCATGGTTGTGTACCATGAATACACTAAAGATGCAGAAAAAAATGGCTGAGAAAGAATGCAGGTGCCTTTATGACCAGCATCCAGGCAATGCAAAAAAGGAGACATCAAACCAGTCGTGGAAATGGCATGCCTATGGAGATGCACAGCAGGATGCGCCCAAGGTAGAGCCGCATGCATGCATGCGTAGTTGCTTGCATGCAGGCGTCAACATGGAACCCGCAAAAAATGGCTGAAGGAGGAGCAGGAGAGTGGCCATATTCCGGGCGGAAGCCCAACTACCCCAGGGAGGATGTTGAGCTCCTCACAGTTCTCATAGTTGCTAATGAGAAGCGCCTGTTCCCTAGGCCACAGCAGAGGCACATCTATTGCCTCATGCAGAGGGCATGGAGGAGGCTTCATAATGCTTTCAATGAGGAA
This sequence comes from Ichthyophis bannanicus, assembly GCA_033557465.1. Classification (NCBI taxonomy): domain Eukaryota; kingdom Metazoa; phylum Chordata; class Amphibia; order Gymnophiona; family Ichthyophiidae; genus Ichthyophis; species Ichthyophis bannanicus. The sequence continues at coordinate 145,372,988 of CM066041.1, forward strand.
TCCATCTTCCGCAGGGAGGTGAGTGTGGCACTTGGCCAATTTATATATTTTCATGGGTGGGAGTTTCCATTTGGGGGGGACGTATAGGGGGGTGGAGGAATAGCCTAGTGATTAGAGAAATGGCCCACTACCTAGCATCCTTTTTTGTCTTGGGCACCTGAAGGCACATTTAAAACAAATGATATGTATTTTTTAAATTTCTCTTTTTATAACAAATAATTGGTTCTTGTATTTCAGACTGAGGACCTCAAGAAAAAGGCCAGAGAGCTTAGGAGGCATCCGAGGTATCTGCTTTGGATACGCCGTGAGTGGGAGATCTCCTCAGGAAGACATGATAAGTAAACAGAGGTTGGGGACTGTTACATTCAGTCTGTTTTTTGGTGCATACACTGCTTTGTATGGATGACATGACATATGCTTCTCTTTTCTTTTGGCAGAGTCTGACCCTGACCCCTCCCGCTGTCTATATCGCTGTCATCACCGCCACCCCCCCTCCCCCTCCCCAGAGCAACTTGCTTCCCAGCCACAACCAGACCACCACCACTGCCAGCCGGAACAACTCCCCCCCCCCCCCCCCCGCCAGGAAGAAAGAGAAGAAGAGACTTGTTACAGAAAGCAATGAGCATAAAATACTACGGTGAGGCCTCCAAAAGCTTGCATGCATCCACTTACCAGATATTTATCACTGGGCTTGTGCAGAAATCAGGGCCAGAAGCACCTGCCCAATAGCGTGCAGCTCCTGGCTTATGCTCCCTAGTGGCTGGCTTATGCTGCCTAGCTGTTTGCTTTTGCCGGCTACCTCTTGCCTCAAGCCACCTAGCTCTTGCCTCATGGCGCATAGCTCCCCCAGGAGCGCGTCTTGTGCCTGCCCATGTGGTGTCAAAACTTGGGCCGCTATATCATCCAGGGGGACTGAAATCACAGCTATCTCTTGCATGTGCAGTACGGTCTGCCAAGACACACACAAGAGATCTCCATCTGTAGTCACTGAAATAAAATAGGACAGCTGAATAACTGATCTGCGACAGGGTCACAGCACAATACTCACTGGCCCCAAATCTCGCACACACAAGGGAGGAGGTCTAGGCCTCTGCCTCAACTCCCCAAAAAGCTACACACTGGCAGAGGTGGAGGGCAGTGCAGACAAGCCCGCAGAGGCAGGGCTTGGAGAGGACCACACTGCAATGAGAAAGCAAGGGAAACAGTTAAAACAGCCACCCTCCTCCCAGCCCAACTCCTCAAAAAAGCCCAAGGTAATGCTGGGTGGATATAATCACCGGCAGAGGTGGAGGGTTGTGCCTGCTTGTGTCATGTCAAAACTTGGGCCACTAGATCTTCTAGAGGGTCTGCAGTCACTGCTATCTCTTGCGTGTGCAGTGCGGTCTGCCAAGACACACACAAGAGATCTCCATCTGTAATCAAAATAAAATAGTACAGCTGAGAGTAACTGATTTGCAAAAGGGTCACAACACAGTACTCACTGGCCTCAAATTTCGCACAGACAAGGGAGGAGTTCTAAGCCTCTGCCTCAACTCCCCAAAAAAGCCCAAGGTAATGCTGGGTGGGTATACTCACTGGAAGAGGTGGAGGGCAGTGCAGACAAGCCCCCAGAGGCAGGGCTTGGAGAAGTACACACTGCAACAAGAAAGCAAGGGAGAAAGTTAATACAGCCATCCTTCTCCTAGACCCAGCTCCCCCAAAAAGCCCAAGGTAATGCTGGGTGGGTATAATCACCGGCAGAGGTGGAGGTGATGGAAGGGGTAATTGTAGAATTGAGCATGCTTGCAATCCCACCACCCAAATACACCAGGTTCTTCTAGATATGTACTCACCAGACATCCCTGAGTCTACACCACCGGACAACCCATTGAGAGCTTCTGGCTGAAAGGTGGAGGCAATCAACTGCTCCAGTGGGGTCAGTTCAGTGGAACATGGAGGCCCACCCCTAGTCTTCTGCCGTGATCACTCAATTGCAAGCATTTCTTTTTGACTGCTCATTGCTCATCGTGCCATTGGTACTTCAATTGCAGTATCGTGAGCACCTTCACCCCTAGGGTGTTCACCTCTGCTGCAAATTGATCCCAGAATTTATTCCTTTGCCCACCTATATTCTTTGCAAGAAATAAATTGTGGTAATTGGCAACCACATGATGGTAGAGCACATCCTTTTCCTCCTCAGAAAACCTCGAAAAGTGTGACTTCTTCACCCTCTGGCTGGCAGCCTGCTCAGTCTTACTACCTGAGGCTGAATCACATTGCATCTCTACAAATAAGAAAGAAATAAAATTGAGCATTCTTGCAATGCTACTCCAAAATACACCACGTTCTTCTAGATATGTACTCAGCAGACATCCCTGTGTCTGCAACACCAGAAGGAAACCCGAAAAAATGCACAATATTTCAGCATCTGCCTCAGTAAAAGAATGCCTGGTACTCAAGCATTTATTTATGCGCCGAAGTGGTTGCACGAATATACACGCTGTGAAAAAATATGCATGCACTTTCAACCAGTTCTTGCATTTCATTCTCATGCGCATGCATTACCTGATTGCTAATGTGAGCATTTTATGATGTGTTTTTTGTTAGCGCTGGGGTTGTATGCGTATCACTTTTGCATGCCCTTCATTTGCATGGCCGCTTCTTTCTGCATTGCACGTTTAGACTTGTGTGTTGTAGATGCGGTATGTGCATGCTTAAAAAATCAGTAACGCACATGTTCAGCACTAGTTTTCTGCATCAGACTATTGGCTTGCAGCTTGTCATGCTGAAAGGGCTTGTGTGCAGCAGTGATAATGAGATCTAAGCTACTGGTAGCTTAACTATTGGCAGGGTCTCCCAAGATGGGCAGGCCTCAGCTGAGATGCCAGACTAAGACAAACCACCCATCTGGGCTGCAGTATAATGGGATGGTGTTGGGAGCAGATCACATTTCTGTGACAATGGCAGCAACACTAGCATTACCTATGCGGAAGAAATGTCCAGCACTCTAATTCTGTATCTTGCCACAAAAATGCAATGGATAGTCACAACAAAACAAATTGCACTATAGTGCTGGAAGATGAGACCCCCAGGTCAGAAGGTACTCAACTGGCTACTGGAGATGAGCTGAAGATGTTTCAATGAGCTGAAGATGTTTCAGTGAATGCTAAGAGGCTAATTCTATTCTGGCCATCCAGCCCCTGTGCAGCCCCTCAGAATCGGGGCATACAGCGGTAGCACCCGATTCTGATCCCGCTGGGGCTAGATATGCCCATGGGATCAGAATCGGGTCTACTGGCCTGGATATACAGACTGGATTCTGATTCTGATGGGCTGCATGCCCAGCAGATTCCTGGCTAAATCAGCCAGGCTCCTGAATGGAGACACAATGCCATCGCATCCCGTTGCCATGATCACTGACCGCAAGACCCAATGTCCTTTCCCCTCAGCCCAACCCCTGATCTGGCCTCCCATAGCCAGGGTAGGGATGCAGGGATCCCCCTATGCCCCCTCACCTCATCGCCCCTCCCCCCCCCCCCCGGCTCTGGCACTCTCTGACATCCAGGGGGACTTATTCCACTTCTGAGGTGGAATAAGTCCCCCATCTATGTAGCTGACCCTGGATGTACAAGGCCAATCTCAGAATTGGCCCTGTACTTCTGGGGTCATGGCCCGCCTATGCCCCGCCCTGGCTCTGCCCCCAGAATGCCTCCTCCCGTCCTCATCTAAATCTCCCTTTATAACAGAACTGTTCATATGGGTAGCCTTTGCAGGGGGAGGCAGGGGGACAAATAGCAGGGATGTGCATACATCACTAAAATGCTGAAATCCCTCAAAAATACTAAGGTAGTGACTAATGAACGGTGTATACCTGTATTATTATTGAGTAACCAGAAGTCTCAGACTAGAATGGGCACTCTGCCTCAGGCGTTACCCTGAACTTGTGCCGATATATGCATCAACGACCTTGGTTCTCATAGAGGATTATTTTCATATTTCTGTTGTGACTATATTGATACACATCCTGTCTGTAATTTCTAATATAAACAGTATCGTCACACTTATCTTTGATGGCACTTGAAGTTAATATCCTCTCTCTCGGTCTCAGAATTTCGTGAAGATCATCTAGTTGTTCTTAGATGATGCATCGCATGTTGTCTATGTTTAGCCCCTTTCAGGGAGAAATTGTCACATTGTTTTGATATTCCCTGACGCCTTCAGTTGGTACCAATAAGCGTTTCACAATCCGCTGGTTTCTTCAGGAGGTTGGTATCAATGCTCCCATTGGCATTAGCATTAGATGTCGTTTCATGCATTTACTGGATGAGACGAAATACTACCGAATAAAACAGGCAGATCAATGTAACGTCAGCATACCTACTATACTATTATTTAATCATTAGAGGATCATGTTCGATTCTATCTGGCAGTACAGAAATGCATACCTGTTAGTTAATTCCTATTCAAATCTTTATTCGTAGCTTGGCGTGTTACTCAGAGCTGCCCTGCTTCTAAAAAATGCCGCGCATGCGTCTATCTTGTTAACCGTATGTATTTAAAGAGTTGGACTTCGACGTACCCGACGTCATTACGTGAAAATTTTTTTTAATGATTAAGTTAACAAGATTGTCGTGTCAAATTGTGGTATACTGCTGTTTATCAAATTTCTCATGCGATTGCTATTAAATGGAAGTGCAACTTGGTTTACCTCATGGTGTAGTTAATGCTATGTTACTGATGCTCAAATTGTCATGTTCAGCTACATGCTGACCATTCAATTGTGTTATTTAAACCTCTCGGGCTAACAGACTATAGTTTGTAGATCCAACGCTGTTCCCGTATTATCAGTGTTTGATCTCTGGATCTACCCTCTTGACTAAATTTTACTGTGTCGATACAGAAACAACGCAGGTCTTCGAATTGATGATTCTGGTCCAAACAATGTGCCACCAACGGGGCTTCTTTAACCTTACATTTTAATCTGCTGCGATGCTCATTCATCCTTATCCTAAAGGATCTGATGGTTTTACCTATGTAAATGAGGCCACATGGGCATCTAATACAATAAATCACGTAGAGAATCGCAAGAAGTGGTGTACTTCAGTGAATAGGTGTTACCATTATGTAGAAAATTTGTTCTGTCTTCTGTAATCCAACAAATGTTGCAATCACCACATTTACTATGGCCCTTTTGATTTTGTTCTGCTAATGGTGGAGTTCTTGGATGTACATACAGGCAGGACGAACATACCTGCTTTTCGTGCCACAGAATGAGCCCCTTAGTTTCTGTCTACGAGGAATGCTCATCAACACAATTATTATTCAGGTATATGCCCCAACAACAGCTGCAGAAAAGGAAGAAGTTGATGAGTTCTATGAACAAGTACAAGCTGAAATTAACAAACCATGCAAACAGGATATCCTGATAGTCATGAGTGACTGGAACGTAAAAGTTGGCAGCAAAGAAAGAGGTTGGAAAATATGGATGGCAATAGAAATGAAGCTGGCGAAAGACTGATAGAATTCTGCAAGACCTATGATCTATTCATCTCAAACACCTTCTTCCAGCAACACAAGCAGTGACTGTACCAATGGACTTTACACCATGTATTGTACAAAAAACAAATTGACCACATCTATGGAAGTTAACAATGGAAAAGCTGTATAACATCATCAAAGACAAAACCTGGAGCTGACTGTGATACAGATCACCAACTACTATTATGCAAACTCAAACTAAGGCTGAAAAAGAGCAAACCACTTATAAATGTAGCAAAATATAACCTTCAGAATATACCACCAGAATATAAATACTGCCTGCAAAATAGATTTGCTGCTTTGGATACAAATGACAGAGCATCAGAAGAGTTATGTAATGACATCAAGAATGTTGTGCTCGAAGAAAGTGAGAAGTCTCTACAAAAGGTGAAAAAGCAAAAATAGCCAAAATGGATGACTGAAAATTGCCTAGAAATGCAGAAAAGCTAAAGCCAGAGGAGAAAGGGAGGCAATCACAGAACTCAACAGAGATTTCCAACATGCAGCAAGATGAGACAAGGTGAAGTATTACAATGATGCATGCAAGGAAGTAGAATCAGAAATTATTAGAGGAAGAACAAGATTGGCTTTCCTAAAACTATGAGAGATAAAGAAAAAATTCCATCCTCGAATTGGAATGCTACGCTCAAGGATTAATGTTCAATGATGCTGAGAAGATTAAGATCAAGAAAAGGTGGGAAGAATATACAGAGTCATTATATTATAACAATCAAGTGGACCAGCAGCTGTTTCAACCTGAACCTTACAATCAATATTCATTGGTGATGAAAGAAGAAGTTGAAGCAGCATTGAAAGCATTATCAAAGAACAAAGCACTAGGTATTCATGGCATTCCCATTGAAGTAGTACAGCAATCAGATACGACTGTTACTATACTTACAAGGCTTTGCAAGAAAATTTGGAAGACAACATCATGGCAAACTGACTGGAGAAAGGTGATCTAAATGGTAGGCAATAGAACCTGGGTTCTTGGGCTTAGAGTCCTTCACTCAAAGCAATGGGAAAGAGAGAGAGAGAAGTAATAATAAGTAATAAAACAATTCACACAGAGAGAATTATATTAAAAATACAGTACTCTTAAGGCCTTAAGGGGAGGGGCTCACAGTCCTGCAAACTTGTGCAGTTCCTGTAAATCCCCTCACCCTTGCTAGGCCAGAGCACCTCATTTATTGAGAGAAAACTGCTGCATGGTACAAATTCAGCTCTTCGTCAAGCTTCAGCATCACTTTTGTTTATTTACCTGTTATAAGTCATGTTATAGGTCAAAGTAAGCATAGATATATTGCTCAGCTAAATTAGGAGAAGGAAAAACATTCTGTCCTGTTTTGCTAAACATGGCCTTGGTTTTGGATTCACATATCTCTCCAGGCTGCTATTGAATTCCAAACTGCCAGGCGTCAGACTGTTAGCAAATTCTAAGCCATTCTCCATATTAAACCTTTTAGAGGGCTCTGGTACCCAATTTCAAGTCCCTCTCAACAGAAATTATTACACAATCGCTCTGATCCCACATGCCAGCAAGATTCTACTCAAGATCATTCAGCAGAGATTACAACCATACCTGGAACGAGAACTGCCAGAAGTACAAGCAGGGTTCAAGACAGGGCGAAGAACAAGAAACACCATCGCAGATGTGAGATGGATCTTTGAAAAGACAAAAAAATACCAAAAGGATATCTATATGTGTTTTATTGACTATAGTAAGGCTTATGACTGGTAAACCATGAGAAACTCTGGGCCACAATGAGAAGCATGGGTATACCAGAACACCTGATAGTTCTCTTGCACAATTTTTACAGTGATCAAGAAGCAACAGTTTGAATGGAACAAGGAGAAACAGAATAGTTTAAGATCAGCAAAGGTGTACAACAAGGCTGCATACTTTCCCCATAGCTGTTTAATTTAAATGCAGAACAAATCATCAGAGAAGAAGGACTGTATGAAGACAATCAAGGTGTGAAGATAATTCCACATTACTGGCTGAAAGTGAAGACGATCTGAAACATTTGCTTCTCAGGATCAAGGAACATAGTCTTAAAATGGTCCTGCACCTTAATATAAAGAAGAAAAAGATCATTATAACTGGCAAAATCAATAAGTTCATTGTTGATGGAGAAGAAATTGTTGACATCTTTAACATGCTTGGATCAATAAGCAATAAAAAAACGACAAGCAGTCGAGAAATCTGACAATACATTGCTGTTGGCAAAGTGTCTTTGACAAACCTAGACAAGATTCTCAAGATCAGAGATGTCTCTATCCATACAAAGATTCAACTTATCCGCCATGGTATTTTCAATAATGTCATATGGATGTGAAAGTTGGACAGTGAAAAAGATAGGAAGAAAAACAATGCCTTTGAATTGTGGTGCTGGCGACGAATACTGTGTATACCATGGACTGCCCGAAGAACAAACCAATCAGTACTAGAGGAGATCAAACCTAAGCTTTCTTTAGAAGCTCAGATGATAAGACTTCGACTTTCATACTTTGGACACAACATGTAAAGAGAGAGATCATTAGAGAAACACATCATGTTTGGCAAGATTGAAGGTCAATGCAAAAGAGGAAGTCCAACAATAAGATGGATCAATACAATAACCTACGGATGCCTCTCTATCAAGAATAAGCCACCTGACTGAAGACTGAACACAATTTAGGAAAACTATCCAGAGGGTCGCCATGAGTCGACACCGACTCGACAGCATTTAACAACAACAACATAAGATATGCCATACTGGCTCAGACTAAGGGTTCATCAAGACCATTATCCTGTTTCCAATAGTGGCCAATCCAGGTCACAAGAACCTGCCAGGTCCCAAAAGGTATACAGCTTCCATGCTGCTTAGCCCAGCAATGGATTTTCCCGGTCTTCTTTAATAATGTTTTTTGGACTTTTTCTCCAGGAACTTGTCCAAACCTCTTTAAAAGCCAGCTACACTAAGAGCTTTTACTACATCCCCCTGAAACAAATTCCAGAGTTTGATTATATGATAAGTGAAAACAATATTTCCTCTAATTAGTCTTAAATGTGCTAAAATGAAGCTTCATTGTGTGCCCCATAGTCTTTCTACTTTTTGAAATAGTAAATAACTGATCTATGTTAATCCATTCTACTCCATTCATTATTGCTACTTGAAAACACAAAAAAGATTGAAGGAAACAAATCCCAGCTTAAAGGGCGCAAAGTATTTTTCTAGCCACACTTAGCACTGCAATGTTTAATATCTACTTTTACAACTAGGTGGTTGAAAGTTTTAGTAGCATCACTCTGGGGTGGTTCGATCAGGAAAGTCAGAGAAAGACAAGAAAAAAAATCTGCTTTTATTTTCCTAATACAATTGCTTTTACTTCTTAAGCACTGGTGGAGTTAAGTGTTCTGTGAGCTTTATTTGCACAAGTCCAATGGCAGTGGTAGGACAAATTACTGTATTTAATCTATTCCATTACACAACTAGAAAATACAGTGAAATAATTTCTTGTAACACCTTTGTGGACCTTCTATCTGTAACAGCAGCTGTGGGAATAGTAGGGTACTTTACTGTATTTATTTCAACCCATGTCTAGAGAATACAGTAAAAAATTAAGTAAAAAGTTTAAAAAGCTAAAAGAAATTCAGTCTCTGGTTCCAAGAGCTGGGAATCCAGTTCCATAGGGCCATTAATGGGGCAAACAAATCCCTCCTTTCTCCAGTCCTTTGAAGAGTGTAAGAAGGCAGGCAACATAACATGGCACTGCAGGGCCCAACCCAAGTGGCTATTGTGGAGATGGGCACAATCAGAAATGCGGATTTTTTCAGAATACTGTGAGCGCTGGGACATCCAAAATGATTTCAGCATTTACCCATGGCCCGCAATATTAGCAGGGGATGTGTTTCTATGCATCACTCTATGGCCTGTGCCTGAACCATTATGTGGGTCTTGCGCTGGTTATGTGCACCAGGTAGTGGGACCTGGGGGGGAGTGTGAGGGGATGAATAGATAGATGGAGAAGGGAAGGGGGTATTTGAGACCTATAAGAAAATGAAAAATTCACTAGTAATTAAATATTGAAAAGAATGGCCCTTACCCCTCAAGGGGATCTCCCTATGTATGGTGCCAAATAGCTCATAAAAAGTCACCAAGGAAATAAACCATGAACAATAAAAGGCAATATAAACCAAAAATCTTTATTGAATATAAGAAAACAAATAAATTGCAAATAATAGTAATAAAATTGAGGCAATATAATAATTTCTTATAATAAATATATAATAAAAAGTGAATAATAATGATACAATGTAACCATGGTAGGTCGGATCCGTTGCTCCATCCCTTCCAACTCATGAACAACCCCCCCTCACCCCCACCTTCCTCTTCCCCTTTTCCCACAAATTTCACACACAAACCGTTCTTGGAAATCAACTGGTCGCAGCTTTATTAATTTTATAACCCATTGAACATTGCAAACTAGAATAATCCTCTTAACAATCCAAAACAGCGGAGCAATGCCTCACCAGCCATACAATTAGCAAGATGACCTCGCCTCTGCTTTGGCCGCGGTCATGCCACCGGCCAACTTCCTACCACACCTTCCCCGACCTTGCCATGTAATTAGCAAAAGTCGGCCAGGGGTTGTCTGGGTTGGGAGCACCCCGCCCCGCCCAAGTATTGCCTAAGGCTCCAGACCCCGGAAACCTCCGGGATCCCGCCACTGGCTCAGGAGACATTAATGTCTCTGCGCCGCCCCCCCCCCCCCCACAGCTGCGACCAGCGAGCATCCCATTGAATGACACATTCCAAGGCCTCTCACCAGTCATTCAAGAGCAAATCGACACCTACAGGGGATAAGTGCACCCCATCTCGCCTATACAATCCTGCACACTCAATCTCAACCCAGGAATGCATGACTTGATAACCTCCCTGCTCGCATACCCAGTGACCTATCTGCCGATTAATCCTTGTCAGTCCATGCGACCAATGCCGCTGGTCCCAGCATGCAGGCCTTGGAATGATATCAGACCATATTAAAACTACACCTGGGACCATGCGCAGCACTATGGCAAGATCCCTCTTTGCCACTCTTATCAGTTGCTTGCATGTCCACACTACCAAGTTGTTGCCCCCCAAATGTAACAGTATAAGTGTCAGCCTGTTCCTTAATCACTCGTGCTGTCGAAGCAAAGGCATCAGCTGTGTCCATCAGAGACCGCGCTCGCCCAGCCATAAGACCGACACCAAAGCAGGATCAAGTCCCAAGTTAGGCCCGACTGGCCGCACTGCTGCTCACTGACCAGTCCAAAACACGAAGGAATACCCAATCAGCCATCAGCCCCGAGCCTTCTGTCCCCCATCTGCAAAAGAAAATATCAGTCAATGTAGAAAGATAGGTAGTCTCATATGGACGTCACAAACGAACATAGCCCAGGAAAGCCCGAGACAGCCATCTACCAATGCTTTGTATCTCTTACCCCGACAATCCTGTCACAGCTGCACTGGTTGCAGCGCCAATGCATAAGGAATGCGCCGCAAACAGAGTCGGGTCTTCGCCTATATGCTGCAGCACCATCCTCAGCACTGCGGATACTTGAAAACGCGTCAACAGACGTGCATCCCTATGAATGAATAACTCTCCCTCTGGCATGGGACGCAACCGTAAGTATTCCTTCATTGTGGCCACTGGGCATGTTGACAAGCCTACAATCTCCTTCAAGACCACCCACAAGCCTTTCCCTTGCTGGTCTGTCTTAGATTTTGCTAACAGGACTCTCAACTGTCCCATCTCCAGTTGCACATGCCAACGCTGCACACTGCCCCCCGCCCCTGACTTGCTAGAGTTTGCTACCAACTCCCCAATACGGAAGGCACCAAAAAATGCCAGACTGAAAACCGCTCGGAAGAGGGTGGCTTCATACTGTGACACCGCCACCATAGGTAAAGCTGCGCATATCCTTACAAGCAACTCATGCGTAATGGACCACCTGTAGTCAGGAGGTGTGGGCCTTGACCACTCCCACCCCTGTAGTAGCTGACAGGCTAGGAATCCCCCCGCTGGGAAGCCCCATCCCACGGCTCTAGCGAAAAATGCAAAATCCGCTAAATGGTTATGCACCAATGATCTGGCGACCCCTCGCTCTTTGGCCCATAATTTAACCATGCCAACCCCTCACGTGTCTGTGATGCTTCCAGAATTGAATCCGCATACGCCAGCATCATCCCATAATGCTCCGGATAACGATGACCTCAAACACTTGCCAAACGCAAGAAGGCTCTCGTCCAGTTAACCACATTACAAGAAGCCTTCCTGACTCGTCCCGCCTTCTCATCCTCTTTCCGCTTTTTCTTACTGTCCCCTGACCGTTTCCGACCATCGAGCAGTCGGAAAATATCAATATATCGTCGCCTCCTAATCTTACGTCGCAAATTCTTTGGAACTCCCTTCCATAACTCTGAAAAAGACGCTAAAGTAGGAGCTCCTCCCTCTAACCTGTTCACTGCTGCCCCAGTGCCACTCGCTCCTTGCGACCCACCCTCGTCTCCCGATGACGACGACGAGGACGAGTCAGAGGATGACAATGAGGACGATTCAGATCCGTGCCGCCGCCAACAGGAATGCTTCCTTTTCTTGTGCGCTTCTCCCCCCTTTTTTCCCGCGAGCTACTCTTTTCCAGCACTTCTTCATGTGCAGCCTGTAACTCACCCGTCACCACCATGTCCGTCGCCACTGCAGCTGTAGGACGAATCGCGGACTGGCTGAGATCGTCATTCTGCTGGTGCAACCCGTCTCCTCTTGCAATAGTCACATCCATCGACAAACTCCTCACTGCAGATATTCCAAAATCCCCCTGCTCCGCTCGCAAATATCCTCCTATTCCATGAACTGCCACTTGAGGATTCATTACAGGAACCTGTGGAGACAGAAAAAGGAAACACAGGGGAGGGAACAGCCGGCGACCACGCAGGTTGCCAAGCCCACAACCATTCAGCCCTAGACAGACCTTGCCCACCCCCAATCCAATGCTCCCATGCTGCATGCCCTCCCATTGACCCTTATCCCCCCTGCACTGCTGGCCAGCCTACTGGGGAAGCCACACCTCGCCCCCCCCAAAAAAACCTGTGTGCCCCTAGCACAGGCACAGCGCTATCCCAACCTCCTTCCCTCCCCAAATCGGACTGTATAGCGTCAAGTAGCCCACGCTCTGAGCAACTCCCGCCTGAGTTAGCTGCCGTTCCCTCCATGCTGCTACTGCCCTGCTCTCTTCCGAGCGTGGCATTAACCGCTTCTGACACCCGACTGCTCCCTGTCGGCAGCTGCCCCCGGACCCTAGTCCCCCGAGACCTAAGTCCCCTCTTACCCATCCTACGCACATCTTGTGAACCCCCTCACCCTCTTGGAGGCCCCCTCGCTCTTGTAGATCTCCGACATGGGGAAAGAAGTCCTAAGTGACCCCTAACCCCCCTACACTCTCCCTTTCCCCCCCCCCCCCCCAGTTTCATCATGTCCGTCCAAAGCCACTCGGGAATGGATGGCATGTCACTCCATGTCCCTCCCAGCTCTGCCAGGTCCCCGAACCCAGGCCTGCCGTCCCCTACATGCCGGCATCAATCAATGCTTTCCCAACCTTCCTTCCAAGGAAGTGACTGACCGGATTTAAACCTACTGTATACTGACTTGCAAGGTACCCAAGCCAATGTTGCCAGCTGCTCTCAGACCCTGGAGCTGTTTTTTTTTTTTTTTAATACAGGCTAAACCCACTTCCCCCAACACCCCCCAAGGAGTGCCAAATGATAATTAATTGTGGTTCTAAGCTCCCTACCCCATGCTCTAACACCAGACTAATCCTCCACTCCACTCCCCTTTCTTTCTTTCTTTCTTTTTTTTTAAATTAATCCCCAACACTCGCCTTCAGCCTCATTTCCTTCAAGTGCTGTGCTCTGCTCGCCACCGCTCCTCCTTGCACCTGGAACATCTGAGCCTGCCTCTGCACCGCCGGAACAACTGCTTCCCACTTGACGGCTCCGCAGTAACGCTAGCTCCGGCCCCTGCCACCTCCTCACAACTCCGCCTTCGCTCCTCTCTCCCGAAACAGCACCCGCTCAGCCTCCTGGCGTTCGCCGACGCTGCTTGCTCCTTGAAGCGAAAGCTCCAAGCCTTCACAACCAGCAACCCAGGACGAAAAAAGAAATCAGCCAGCCGATGATCCACCGCCACATGAGGAGCAGGCGAACCATTAGTGTCGCCTAACTCCTCCTACCGCTTTTCTTGTCTCCCTCACTACCCATTGGCTTCCTGTGCCCAGTCACGCGGCAGAGCCAATGATTTTAAAGGACGTGCTAGCATCCATGATGCCCTTGCCCCCCCCTCCCCACCACGGACGCGCGCCGGGTCCCCGAACCGGGCAGACCACCCGGTTACAGGTGGCCGCTGAGACCCTGCCCACGTCCTTTCACTTATAGAAATTGTGCCAGGTTTCAAAATAATAACCAAAAAGATAAAATGTCAATAAAAACAGTAAGAAATATATTATTTTTAATTTAATTAAATTAATTTTAAAACATTTATTGATTTATAAATACTTGTATATCATGTATATTTATAAATACTTGTATATCATGAAAGAACAATATAAAACCATTAAGAATATAAAACATAAAAACAGACAATGATTTATATTCTACTTATACAAACAGTTCTAAGTCGATAACAAAGTAAAATGAATTTACAGTAAAACTCCCCCCCCCCCCACTGCTATACATAAAAATTCCTAACAATAACATAGGGCCATGCTTGCTAAAAATGTAGCACAAGGTGTAGCATATGCAAGGCCACGGTAACCAGCAGTGCATACTAAAGAGCTGCCCGCACTAAAAGCCATTTAACAGAGTAGTGTGTGATGGAGCAGGGAGTGAGCGGGGATGGGGCAGACAGTGGGTGCAGTGTGTTAGTGCATGCATTAGTGGCGCTCCCCATACATAAATCATGCTGCCAGTATGGGTACAGATACTGTCAACCCCAGACCAGGGGCTAAGTACTGTACATCCACCGTGATGATGCAGATATCCACCAGTTCCTGTTCCCTAGGCCATCCCCCATACATGCCAGTCAATAGAAGAGCAGCAGGGCCTTCTCCCATGCTTCCGGCCACCATGACATTATTTGCAGCATGGCACTTGGTTCACTAAAATCCTTTCCATCCCTAAATCCAATGGTGGTGGTGGGGGGGGGGGGGGGTGGCACTTATATGTACTTTACTAAAAGCTCTATGTTCAGTAAGCCTTTTGTAAAATGCACTGCAAATGTTAAATGTCTCACTTGGATGTGCCTTTCTGGCCCTAAACAACGTATACAAAATTGAATTTAACAAGTTAAGTGGCTGAATATCAGCATTTAATACATAGCCTTTTCACCATCTTTTTCCCACCCCAAACCACTCCCCTCTATTGGATGGCTAAATTTGTCCATTTTGCAAATAAAACAGTCAACATTTTTATCTGTAGTACTGCTGATGATTTTTTTTAAAATTATGTGGTCAGTGCTGCCGTTGCTCACCTAATTGCCTGTAAATATCGGCCACTTCTTGTTTAAGGATTGCTCCAGAAACAGAATAAAGCATTATGTGGGGCTGAAGGTAGACAAAGATCAAATAATCCTGTCCACATTCTGTTTTTTCCATGTTTCCTGAGATAAGTGTTTGTTTAATCACCAAAGCTGTTTTGTTTCTCCTGACAGCATTGTATTTGTTTTGTCATTCTGTTTTCACTTCTCTTCTTGAATAAGGAAAATGGTTGGTCTTCTGCCTGGGAAGGAATTAGAGAAAGATATTTTGTTAGCACTGCAAAACAAAGGCAGCTTGATGTGAAAGTGCTTTAGGCACCTAACGAAGCCAGCAGAGTCAATCAAGAAAGTGGTTTCAGAGAATATTTCCTCCCCCATTCTATAAATCGTTTCTTAGTGACCATCAGCTCTCTCCCAGTGGTTATCTACAGAAGATAAAATAAATAATTCACCTCAAGAAAACAAACAAATCAACAAAACACAAAGGGCTATGTCTATTAAACTGGACTAATGGTTAACCCAGGCTATCTGCTCCTAGGTCCCATTGAATAAGATGAAACCTAGATGCAGATAGCCCAGGTTAGCCATTAGTCTGGCTTAATAGACATACCCATAGCTTTAAAGTCCCTGTGTTTATCAAAGGGTGGGGATAGTGTTAAGCTATAAAGAAAAATGTATCACACCTGGCAGGCCAAAGTTTAAGTGCTGCTCCTGATATGTACGTATATATAATTTGCTACGTTTCTTCTTTTTTTGATTAATTAAGTTTAAAACTGGTGTAGTCCCTTTCCCACTTCTGGTCAGAAACAAGGACCCCTTGGGAAACTCCTGAGTCATTAAACAACCCATGCTCCTTGGTCTTTTCGTGGCAGGGGATAGACAGTCTCTCTAACTGCTGATCTTGTGGTACTTTCTAATAAACTTAAAAAGCAACAATTACTTCAAATGGGTTTGTTCCAAACAAAAAGAGTTTACTGGGCTACTTAATACAGACAGGTAATTTGGCAAATGGTCTATCAATATCTGATGCAATCCATTGAAAAAATCAAAGTCCAAACACATTATAAAAAATATTATAGACATTGAAAAGATTGCTCAGGCTAGAAGTTTCTTCACCAATCATTTCCTAGACAAGGCATTACTTTTACTGTAAAAACACATTACCTGAAAAGCTTAACACGCTTTAGTAAACATTCCCCTTAACCTCTGGGGGACTTCTGTGCAAAAAAAATGTAAAATTCTGCACAAAAATGTTAAAAATTCTGCGTGCAGTATTTTAAAATTCTGCATGCTTTATTAGTAATTTTTTGCACAGAATTCCCCTATCATAATGCTTAACTCCTTTCTAGACCTAAAATTTCTCCTGTCTTTTTCCTCCTTAGCTCTCTTGTTCCATTCACAATTCTGTCTCCAACTCATCCTTGCCCCCTCCCGTTTTCTCTCTCTCTAATGTCTAGGACCCAGCCACCTCCTGACTTACCAGCAGCCCTTCTCAACTCACCTGAGGCCCATCTCCAGCCCCATCCCCCCCCCAATTTACCAGCAGCTCTTCTTCTGCCCCAGCCACCCTCCGTACTCACCAGCAGCCCTTCTCCTGCTCCCAACCAGCCCCCTGACTCACCAGCAGCCCTTCTCCTGTCCCCAACAGCCCTTCTCCTGTCCCCAGCCAGCCCTCCCCTCCTATTTACCAGCAGCCCTTCTCCTGACCATGGCTAGCCCCCCCCCCCTCCATTCCGCCGACTCACCAGCAGCCCAAACGCCAGAACACAGCTGTGGGAGCTCTTCCACTTGCTCACACAGCTATGCTATGCTACAGTCTGATGGCGGCATGTTTTGAAAGGAGCACCTTCTGTGTTGCCTCTAACTCCTCTTGGTCTCCAAATCTTGCCTTGAGATCCTCATCAGCCTCAATTTTGCTCCATCTTCTAGATGTTTAGGAGCTCCACTTTTAAGCTTTATCACTCCTAGGAAGAAAGAAAGAACCAGAACCAAGTTGACATCTACATTTTATGATGTTGTATACTGTCAAGTCAATGCTGATTCCTGGTGACACATCCCCCTGGTTTTCTTGGCAAGGTGCAAGCAGAAGTACATTGCTAGAACTTTCTTCCTGGTATTCTATGATGTTCTCCCATCCAAGAACTAACCAGTCCTGACTGCTTAGCTTCCAAGATCAGACAAGATTGGGCTTATTCAGGGTGGTGTACCTCATCTCCCATCAGGAGTATGAAAGATAATGAATTAATTCCTTTTGACCTGTAAGGACATAAATTGTTGTATCAAAGAAGTATCATTTTGATGACACTCTTACACTGATGAAACCTTTGGAGAATTTAAGATAGAAGGCATAGAAAAAGATCTACGATCATCTCTTATGGCCCTCCCCATATAGCAACACTGAGACTTTTCCACACAATTATGTCGATGCACATCAGCCCTGACCTTTAGCACTCTCTCTTATTCTAATACTGAAATTCCCCCTTCCCTCCCACACACATGCCTATATCTTACTGTTGTCCTGCAGGGGGAGAAGCTCAGGGCACAGAGGCTGAGGGCAAGGCTGCTGCTGAGAGCATGGAGAAAGTCTGCTGGAGAATGGAGAACATGAGAGAAAAGAGCCAAGGGCAAAACTGCAAAAAAAAAACCCTATTTCTCAAAGTGTTTTAGCAACAAAATCAGTCAAGAGTGCAGCAAAGCAGAGCGAGATATGTGGTGAGATTCCCTTAGGGTATTGTCTTCAAATGGGATGCTGTCAGAGAATATGTTAGGAAAGTTATTTTTCCAGCATGTGAAGTCCTTAATTCACAGCTTAGGATGCTCTCAGTACAGCATTTCACTATAGCTAGGCATTACCTAATAGCGTTTTAGAAACTATATGAAAAAGTGAAGGTTACTCAGAGTGTAAGGACCTCACTGCAACCGTAATTACACAGAATACTGTGAAAACAATGAGTGTGCCATACAAAACTGATGATATTGAGTTTTGCTATGTGAGTACCTTTGTTGCAGTGATAAGGTAGAGGGATAATTTTATAAGGAGCTGTGTAAAGATACATGAATTTACCCATGTAAATCACCTGTTTTCAAGGACGTATGCATGTACTTTGGCCAGTCGCTATTCTGTAAGTACATGTATAAGTTCGATCAAGTGTGCTTTCACTGTGGGCTTGCATGGGGGCGGAGCACAAATATATATGCATAAGTTTCATTTCATGTATTAATACTTGATATACCGCACTTAGTGGGGACAGCAGAGTGGTTTACAATAAAATAACATTAACCCTAGAAAAGAAAAGAATGGTAATAATGGATAGGAAAGCGGGGGAACACAAGGAGTGCAGAAATTAGGGGGAGAAGGTAAAGCGGGAAGGGCAAACACTGAAAGAGACCACTAAATGGAATCAGGTGGAATGTCAAAGGCTGTACAAAATAGGTGTATCTTTAGTTATACCTTGAATTTTACAAAACGGTTGTAGACAGAGAAATGAAGGGAGGCTGTTCCAAAGGGAGAGGTGAAGGAAATAGAAGGCAGAGTGGTGTCATTTCCAGGCGTGAGAGGGAGAGGGTAGGAAAAGGTGATTCATAAGGATGTTCTAGAACACTATACCTTACGTGCAGTGGTGGAATTCGAAACCTACGAGGAACCAGTTCAGTCAGTGGTAGGAAGCAGTCAGGTTGCACCAGTTCACATGAACCAGTTCCTAGTGTTTCTTGCGTTTGCTGATCCAGGCCTTACAGGCCTTGTCACTGCCGCATCTGCACCTGCAGGATTCAAAACACCCAGCAGTATTTTGATGGTATCAGGGGCCTTTCCCGAAGCCGCAATCCCCCCGATGCCATCAAAATACTTTTGGGTGTTTTCAATCCCGCCAGTGCAGATGTGGCAGTGACACGGCCTGTTGAGACCAGTTTGGCAAAAGTGTGAAACGCTAGGAACTGTTTTGCATGAACTGGTGTGAACCGGCTAAATCCCACCACTGCTTACATGTGTTCTTTAGAAATCTAGCCATGCCTAGATTTAACATGTTTTTGGACACATGGAGGTTGATTCTGCTTCCGGCATATCCGGCCACATTACCTAGCCAAAACCTGGACGTGCTGGAGATGTACCTGATTCTGGCACCGCAGGGCCCAGACATACCAATGACAGCAGAATCGGGAACATAGACATCTGGGCGGGCACCCTAGTACAGTGCGGGGGACATCCTATGGGTTGCCTATTCACATCACACAGCATTTTGGCTGTTGTGCTGAGGCATTGGCATCCCATTGCCATGGCACCAAGCTATCCAAACAGAGGTGCTGAATACCCAGTCCTGGTGCAACCACAGCATACTGCCATCCCACCCTTGATGGGGCCCCCAAGGCCAAGATCGGGTGGTGTGAGCTCTCCCACGATGACATGATGGGGTGGCATGCTACAAGACATAATCGCTGCTCTGCCTGGCACTTATTCCCCCATTAAGGAGGCATAACACAGGGGACATACAGAGGCCCAACTGGAATGGCCTCTGTACGTCTTGGCACCTTGCCCTGCCCCCACTCTGCCCCCACTCCACCCCATCCCACCCACATCTATAATTTCCTGCACAAATGCTGTGTATGTGTGGGGAGCACTGGCAACAGAATCGCGTTCCGGGCCTGAGCGCGGGTTGGACGTCCAACACTGCTATTTGTGGGACAGACTATCGGCCTTATTGTATACCTCTATTTTATTTTAAAAAAACAGGCCCTTGTTTTTCTTTATAAGATAGGCTCAAGATAGGTGCATTCTAGCAACCAGTTATAAAATTACCCTCTATGGGGCATGTTTACTAAAGGTTAATGCACATTAAGTAAAGTTACATGCCCCTATGTGTTGGGATAGTCATGGACTGTAGTGAACTCAGAGAGGTTCTGGACAGCAAGCTGAAAAGCAGTGGTGTATATCCCAGTGTCAGGTGGCCAGATTTATTTATTTAATATTTTTTAAAGTATTTTTTGCCCACATTATTTAGCAATTCTAAATTCAAAGCAGGTCACAGCACAGCCATGATAAATCCAACACATAAAAGCAAATGCAATAAAATCAAAATATAAACTAAAGCCAACAAAACAACACAACTCATCTACTCAAGAATCGAAAATTTGATCTGTGCAATACAAAAGAATAGTAGATAGAAAATACAATTAAATCAATTCCATATGCCCATATAACAATCAACTTAAGATGATACTCAGAAGGTACCAAACACCTGATTAAAAATATAGGCCTTTGGTTTTTATTAAACGCAGCTGTCTGAGGTTTTGTTTATATTTGAGTTACTGATCTTAAATCACGAGAGAGTTCCACAGTACAGGACT
Organism: Ichthyophis bannanicus; assembly: GCA_033557465.1. Taxonomy (NCBI): domain Eukaryota; kingdom Metazoa; phylum Chordata; class Amphibia; order Gymnophiona; family Ichthyophiidae; genus Ichthyophis; species Ichthyophis bannanicus. The sequence goes on from CM066041.1 coordinate 145,393,403, forward strand.
TGTAACTGGGAAAAAAACAAGAACGGGTTTTGGTGAAACAAACATGTCGAGATGATGGAACATCGTGGAGATATTTCTCTGATGAACGCAGCAACTGAGAAAGTCAATACAACTTTAAGATGAACAGATACATAATGGCACACTGTTAGACAAAGCACGATATACGGAAATCAAGATTTTAAATTTGATATGCCCATGAATAGGTAGTCAATGTGACATAAATAAAATGGGAGTTGCCTGCTCATACTGGCCAGTCCCTGCCGGTATCCACAATGCAGCATTCTGTACCACCTGCAGAGCACATATCAGATGAGATGGGAGATCTACATAGACATGCAATGTCTACCTAACAGCTTTACAATTAGAAGGGAGAGAGGCGTCTGTTTTTGCCTTGGTCTTATAAAGCCATGTTACAAGTTGGCTCCTTGGAGCATGCGGATTCTCTGAGAATCTTCCTTCTATTCAAGTGTCCCAATCACAGTATCTGATGTATTTGCCTTCTTTGGGCCTAATTTTATATGGGTCACCCTTATTTTAAGCTTTTAGATACCTATATGCCCTTTATAAAATAGGCTCCCAGAATCAACCTCTGTAGCTCGCAAATGCCTATGCATACATATAAACCAGCTCCGAAGTTGTGCAAGTGTGTGCGTATCCTCTATGCACAAACCCAAGTATTTTATAAATCTCTCATGCATATCATAACTCCGCCACTGGTAGTCAAGTTAAGGTACTCTATGCCTCCAGGAATGTACATATAAGCATGAGCTGCCTTGCTATCATTCATACTTATATGCATGTATACTACAGCAAAATTTTATAAAAGATCCTTTCCATGTATAAAACAGTCTTTGCCTATTAAAAAAAAAATTCTTACATTACTCCTCACAATTACACCTATATCAGCAAGGGTGTGCTCTTGTTGTCTTGCCAACATGGAAGTTATGTCCTTTTTTGATCTGGAAATTTGACTAAAGTGACATGCACTTTAGTACCAAACCCTCTTATACAAAGTTCAAGGAACTGCTAAAAAACCATTTATTCCAACAAGATTTCGACCTGCCCTCTACCATCCCCTCCTGAGTTGGTCTTGTCCTGTCCGTTCTATTTTGCTGTATGTTTGCACTCTCCTTTCTCTCTCTTTCCTATTTTACTATGGCGTTCTTTTTCTATAGTTAGGGAGCGTAGTCCTTTTTATTATTGTAAACCGCTTATATGTTTCGACAAAAGCGGTATATCAAATGTGAGAATAAAGATATAAAGATAAAGATAAACAAGCTAGACTACTATAGGACTCTGGTTAGATTCACCACGGGGTAACCCTAGAACACTACAATTGCTGCAGACCAGAGCAGTTCATTTAGAGCTCCTGGTGTGGCAGGAAGTGATCCTGTAGCTAGGACCATATCCTCCAGGTGATGTAAAATCCTCTCACACTGAGAAGGTTTCTCTAGGGCCATATGCCTATGAGGGGAGGGTTAGGATGGCTGTTATAGTTGGTGATTCGATCATCCCCTGAACAATCCCAATCTCAGCTTGTACCATGATACTCACCTGCTATTCAAAGAAAATGAAGATCTGTACTCCCTGTAAATAGTTTGTTCATTGTTCTCTGTACATAGTTTTGTTAATTGACTGAATTTCGGACGGTTTGTTCTGTTCTATGTAATAATATTCTTCATTGTAAACCACCTCTGATCGCAGGAAGGGGCGGTATAGAAGAAATGCCAAATAAATACATAAAAAGTAAATAAATTAGGTGTGTAGATAGCTGGGTGGCTGGTGGACACGAGGATCGCTTGGTAACATGTTTGCCTGATACGAAAGTAGAAGACCTCACGCGCCACCTGTACAAGGTGTTAAATAGCTCTGGGGAAGAGTAGGCTGTCGTGGTATATGTTGGTTCCAATGACATAGGAAAGTGTGGTAGGGAGGTTCTGGAGGCCAAATTTAGGTTTTTAGGTAGGAAATTGAAATCCAGAACTTCCAGAGTAGCAGTCTCAGAAATGTTTCCCTTTCCATGCACAGGACCCAAAAGGCAGACATAGCTCCGAAGCCTCACTGTGTGGATGAGTCGATGGTGCAAAGAAGAGGATTTTGGATTGGTTAGGAACTGGGGAAAGGAGGGGCTTTTCTGAAGGGATGGGCTCCACCTTAACCAGGATGGAACCAGGTTGCTGGCATTACCCTTTAAAAAGGAGATAGAGCAGCTTCTAAACTAGATAATAGTGGAAAGCAGACAGTCATCCAAGAGCGCATGGTTTGGAAGGATGTATCCATGAAGGATATTAACAAAAGATTGAAGTTAGGGCATATCAACAGAGAGGTTCCAATAAAGACAAGAATAACCCAAATGCCCTTGAGCAGATAGAGCTTAATGATTCAAAATTACCCCTGCCTACTGATAACCAGATTAATATGAATAAAAAATGCTTGTATGCAAATGCTAGAAGTCTAAAAAATAAGATGGGAGAGTTAGAATATATAGCACTAAATGAGAGGTTAGATATGATTGTATCTCAGAGAACCGGTGGAAGGAGTACAACCATAATCAAATTGGTGGAGGGCTTGCGCACTATGTTAGGAAGGGCATTGAATCACACAGGATTAAAGTTTTGCGGGAAACAAAATAATGGTAAAATCTCTATGGATTGAAATTCCATGTAAAAAGGGAAAAGCGATGACAGTGGGGGTGTACTACCGATCGCCGGGCCAAAATGAACAACTGGATGATGAAATGCTCAGGGAAGCTAATAAAAGTTACAATACAGTAATTGATGATTTTAATTACACCGGTATCGACTGGGTCAGTGTCACGGCAGGACATGTTAGGAAGATAAAGTTTCTAGATGAAATAAATGACTGCTTCTTGGAGCAGCTGGTTCATGAACCGACAAGAGGGGAAGCCATTTGGACTTAGTCCTTAGTGGAGCACCAGATCTGGTGCAAGAGATAAGGGTGTTGGGGCCATTTGGCAATAGTGATCATAGTATGATCACATTTGATTTCATAAATGGAGGAAGAATGGCAAGGAAATCCATAGCACTGCCTTTTAACTTTCAAAAGACCGCTGCTGATCGCTGGAAGTAGCGGTATACAAATTTACGCCAAATAAATAAATAAATAAATAAAAGGGAGACTATGGTAAAATGAGGAAAATGGTTAAGAAAAAACTAAAAGGAGAACTTGCAAAGGTTAAAGATTTACATCAAGCATGGGCGTTGTTTAAAAATACTATCTTGGAATGCCAGACCAGCTGTATTTCAAGCTTTAAGAAAGGTGGAAGGAAGTCCAAAAAACTGCCAGCATGGTTTAAAAGTGAGGTCAGAGAGCCTGTTGTAGCCAAAAAAGCATCTTTCAGGAAATGGAAAAAGGAGCCAAATTAGAAAAACTGGAAACATAAGCACTGGCAAGTTAGATGCAATGCACTGATAAGGCATGCAAAGAGATAATTTGAGAAGGAGCTTACTGCGGTTGAAAAAATGCATAATAAAGACTTTTTCAAGTACATTCATAGCAAAAAACATGTGTGAGAGTCATTTGGACCATTAGATGATAGAGGAGTAAAAAGGGCACTAAGAGGGGACAAGGCCATAGTGGAGAGACTGAATGAATTCTTTGCTTCGGTCTTTACTGAAGAAGATGTAGAGAAATTACCCATGACTGAAATGGTATTTAAAGGTGATGCATTCGAAGAATTGAAAGAGATATCAATAAACCGGGAAGATATATTACAACTATTTGATAAACTAAACAGTAGCAAATCACCTGGACTGGATGGTATACACTCAAGAGTGTTGAAAGACCTGAAATATGAGATTATTCATAATCTGTGATCTATCATTAAAATCATCTGTAGTACCTGAAGATTGGTGAATGGCCAATATAATGCCAATGTTTAAAAAAGGTTCCAGGGGTGATCTGTGAAACTACAGGCCAGTGAGCTGATGTCAGTACTAGGCAAAATAGTAGAAACTATTATAAAGAACAAAATTACTGAACATGTAGATAGTCATGGTTTAATGGGAGAAAACCAACATGGTTTTAACCAAGGAAGGTCTTATTAATCTTTTATATTTTTTGAAGGTGTGAATAAACAGGTAGACAAAGGTGAACCGGTTGATATAGTGTATCTGGATTTTCAGAAAATCCCCTCACCCAAAGAGCACTTTTCTGAAAGTCAGAATAGGAGAGAGATGGATACAAGTCAGTCTGCACTGCGGCCAAAACAGGCCATGATCTCACTTGTGAATTCCACCCAAGCAATCCCCGCAGTGTGTGAAGAAACCCAGACAAGAAGGGGGATGTGTGGAACCCAGACAGGAAAGAGACCTGCAGGACCTTGAATTCTCACTTCCCCCAACAATGTAGAGAGAAATGGGAGTCCAAGCAGGAGGGGAACCTGGTAGCTTCCTGCCCCAGAGCAATGGATCAGGATAGATTTTGCCTAGAGGCAGCCTCATCTGTAGCGGTGCAGGAGCTGTCCAATCAGTGTTAGCCAAAGGAGGAGAGAGCCACAAATGAGGCCTAGTCTTCTGTTCACCTCCTATGCGTTTCCTTACCATCCCCCTAGATATATCCTAGTCTCCAGTTGTTGTGTTGTCTGCATTGACTAAACTAGAAGCTCTAATGAGCAGGGATTGTCTCTTACATGTCTCTGTGCAGTGCTGTGTATGCCTTCTAGCGCTTTACAAATGATTAATAGTAGTAGTAGTAGAGACTGTAGAGCCCCTGATCATCAGCCTGTGGTATAGTGGGTGAAGGTGGCAGGTGGGAAATAATGCCTCCTGCAATAGGAAGAACAATGAGATGTGTTGTGAGTGGCGGTTGTAGCAGTGTTGGGAACACAGCCTTCAACAGTGGCATCTGCAAGACTGGACTGCAATGAGAATCTGTGGCTGTGGGAGCAGGTTGGGCCATGGAGGTGTGAATAAAGGGAGGAGGGTGTCCCAGCCATGCTCTGAGGAGTAGGGAGCGCAGGCGCTAGGCCAGGCTATCACTTATTTAAGGGATTGTATGTTTCTCATAAGGGGAACTGCTCCATTGAAAATTCAATGTTTCTTCAAAGTTGAATGTATAAATTAAACCAAATTTTCATTATTAAAACTGTGATTTTTGTATATAAAAGTACCAGAGAGCTTTGGATGGACATGTGGGAGTGATTAGTTAATTTTTAAACGTGGTGGGCCTGATATTTGAAAGATATTTACATGGTTTACAGCCAAATAAACCATGTAAATGCCTTAAATGAGGATATTTAACAACACCTATATGATTAGTGCCACTGAATATTCCCGATTAAGTCCCCTATGCGCTCCAACGTTATCCGGTTAGCAATGGGGCGTGTTGGGGGCATTCCAGGGCGGAACAGAGGCGGTGACTGCCACTAATCATGTAGCGGTGATATAACTGGGTTCTGCGCTGAGGGGTCAACGCCGCAGAGCTAACCGTGTAGCAGTCCAATAACACAGCTACACGGTTAGGCTATGCGGCGTTGACCCCTCGGTGCACAACCCGGTTATTCAATGCCATCGCCACGACATTGAATATCCAGGGTTAAGGGTGAGCAGGCAGGGCTTTACGCCGTAGTGGCACATAGCCTGCCCAGAATTTGGGACCGGTGTATTTTGGATTATTTAATTGAAGTGCATGGGCCGAGGAAAAAGTGGCACTTACTGTAATTCTTCCAGTTTTCATTCTAAGTTTGTTTTAGTTAAGTACATCGCTTGAGTTCAGTGACGCAAATTCTGCCCAAGCAGCCCCTGCACTGTGGAAGAAGGTAGGGGAGCCCAAGCAAGAAAAGGATCTAGTGCTTCACTTCCCCAAAAGAAATGGTCATCTACACACAACATAAGCAGCAGGAATAAGGGGGAAAAAGCAACCCCACAGCCGCTATTGTGGGGCACAGATGGAGTAATTTTATAAAGGTTTTCCACATTTAAAGCTTTTTTTTACAGTCATAAAGGGTGTTTTTATAAAATTGTGTGCTCCTTTATGCACATATATGTACACGCACTTACAAAATCGCATGGGCTTATATACATGCTACATATAAGCAATCCTAGGGACTGGTTTACATGGAGCAGAGCTGGAGTTGCGATGTATGTACATATTCTGGATAATTCGCTGGTACATGCATAGAGTACATCAGCATTTGCACACTATTGGGGCTGGTTCTAGAAGCCTATTTTATAAAGATATTTATGGCCCCTTTTATTAAACCTCACTAACCAGCTAACATGCATTTTAGTGAGCGGCAATTGGTCACAATGAAGCCTAATGCACGGGCATACCAGCTACGACCTCTGAGACTCACATTAACTATCACGCGCAGGCTAATGTGGACAGCAGGTGTGTTAGAGGTGGGGCATAGACGTGGTGAACACCTTAGCGTGCGAGTGCAGTAAATGTGGCACTTAGCGTGGGTTCACCTAACAGCACCTCTATGGATACAATTAGGTGCACCCATGTTACTTTGCACTTATAACTGTGCCCAGTTGCACATAAGCTGCTGGGAACATACTGGTCACTTCCCTGACAGCTAACGTGAAGACTTTGCACTTCACGTGCTTTGGTAACACTTGTTAAGTGCGAAACCTTACTGGTGTTTAGTAAAAAGACCCCTTAAATGTCTATAAAATAAGCTTGAAATAAGTGCTTTTTTGATACTAGGACATAGGCGCCCTCCAGTTGATCACTAACATCAGTAAACCTGGGTGTATGAACATGGAGGCTGCTTCTTGAGGCCTTTAAGAGGTTCCTATATCTGCCACAGAATGAGATTGCAGTAAACCTCTGAGAGAAGATGTACATTGGACTATTCTGGGGCTTGTAGTCCTGAGATTTGTTCTAGGGAACAAAGAATTTTCTCAGTTTGTAACGTTTTCATGCTGTAACCCAGCCATAGCAGTGATAGCATTCAGTAGAGCAGTAATCTTAAATATTTTTCAAGTAGGGGCAACTTATATAACAAAGCCAAGAATGTCACTGGACAAAAGGCATGCACCCTGGTTAAGAAGAGATCCTAGCTAACCCGAGGTGGTCTTCCTCCTATGTTCCAGCCAACCTGACTGCTCAGGTGCATTCGGAGCAAATCATGTAAATAAAACCAAGACTGCTTCCATGCTCTCTGTCTTCCCCTCAGCCCATCTCCCCTCCACACACTCTCTCTCATCGGCTCATCTCCATCCTATTCTCTCTCCAGAGCATCTGCCCCCACATATTCACCCCCTAGTTCATCTCCCTGAACACTCTCCCTCTTAGTACTCTCTCTCCTCAGCTCCTCTCTCCCATGCACGTTCTTCTCCCAATAAACAATCTCCCCCAACCCACAACTGCTTCTCCCATCAATCAGCCTCCACTGCCTTTTCCTACCTGCATCACTGATAATCAGCTCTTCCCCCAGCTTTTTAATCTCCCCCTCACCTTTTCCAGAATCTTACTGTCTGCATCACCCGTATAACAGCTGTTTTGGTTTCTTCCAGTTTGAGCTGCACATTACCTGAACTTGTGTGTTCTCATAATCTTGCATGAATAGTATGGAAGTTCAGGCATCACATGGCTAAAAACTCGCTAAGAGGTGCATAGTGCCATAAAAAAAACCATCAGAGCTGTTCTGGAGGCCAGCATCAGCAACAAGCTTCAAGAGAAAGTGAAAGGAGAGTGTTTGTTGGGGAAAATGATTTAGGGAGCCATACACAACTCAACGACAGCCACCACTGGTTCCCACCCTTACAATAAAGAACACTGCAATAGAAGGACCCAGGCATCTAGCTCCCTTTGGAGTCAGTTAAGCATGCAACCTGAATCCCTCCTGCAGATGTCACTGTTTGATAGCTGTGATGCTTTCTCTGGGGCTGATGTCACTGTTTGATAGCCGTGATGCTTTCTCTGGGGCTGTTGATGCTATGGATTGAGGGTGTGCAGAGCCAAAAATAAAGTTCAGTTCATTCTCATTTAAAAAGGATATTTCCTGATTTTTGGACATTTTTTCATGTTCGTTTCACGTATTTATTCTTTAAGCATACATGCATGTTAAAACTTTGTTAAGCATGCAAATCACTTGCATATGAGTTAATGAATCTGTATATGCACATACAAGTGACTTAGGCACACTTTAAATATTTAGGTGCCCAAACAGACTGAATGGATGCTCATGAATGAGACTCCCTACTACAGATATATACAGTATTTGTTAGCATATATTCAATTCATGGGTGCCTTAAAAAATGAGTGCCTGCTAAATTGATTCCAACACACATTAATTTATGAATTAACAGATGTTAAGTTGATTTAACACATTAAAATGTTCTTGCAGGCATTTAAAAAATTCTATTAAAATTAATGCATGAACCAACCAAAATGATCAAAAATCAGAAATAAATTCAAAAATGACCTGAAAATGTACTGAAAATATTTTACCAACACCTCCTCAATATCCCTCTTCTCTTCCTGCCCTAGAAATAAATACAATTGGATAGCTTGATGGGCACTGCATATAGAAGCTGCATATTACCCACCATGAAGACTGTGGTACGTTGTGTCTCCTAGAATATAGTGGGCATTTCCTCCCTGATTAAGAGACAAAAAATACTTCAGACTCTTAATAGGTACATTCTAAATTACAGAGGGTCAGTAATACCTTCTGATTCAGTGCTGTCTGGAAGGAAAGGAACTTATCTTGGGGATTCTCCATGCACTAACCTAGGTTTTTTTGAACTGTGGCCAAAGGTATTTTTAGGGGAGAGCTGTCACCTTTGCTTCTGTAAATAGGAAAGAAGTAGACTGTTGTCTAATCAATTTAGAAAGCCAAGTATGTCGGTTTACAGCTTATGCATCTCACCCTAGTTTTGATAGAAAGGCTCAGTTGTTGGCTGGACAAGTGGTGCTCATTCATCAGTGAACCAAAAAGTCCATGCTCTAAGTAAAAACTCTTTTGTCATGGTCACAGGAGCCTGGAAATGAAGAGGGCCAAGCAGAATTATGGTAGTTAAAACAGCCAAGGAAATGTGATTGACACAGAGGCAGAAATGTGTGGAGGCTTCAAAGATTTTTTTCAGACGTTCTACACAGTGGAGTAGGGTGATGAAATCAGCAGGGATACATTTTTTCAGTCTTGAGCTACCAAGCATCCGTGGGGAGCCAATGGAAGTGTTAAATGCCTCAGTCACAGAATATGAGGTGAGCTGGGTCATACAAAAGGCAGCAAAAGCAAAATCTCCTGGCCCTGATGGTTGGGGATGGGGATATTTTATAAGATTTCTCATGAAGAGGTAACAGAGTCTTTGATGTTGGTGTTCAATATGATAGCAGAGGATCAATTTCTGCAAGGGCTGAATACCACTTTGATTACACTTATACCTAAACCCAGGAAAGATCCATTTATACCTGAGTCATGGTCTATCTCATTGATTTATTTTGCTGTCAAAACATAGCTAAAATATTGACAGATTGGTTGGCCTGTAGGCTTCTAAATTTGGTCCAGTCTCATCAGACAAGGCTTGTGACAGAATTTACACTTAATTTTAGTGGCAATGGAAAAGTCATTCGCCAAAATATACTCTTGTTAATAAGTTTCAATGCATACTGTACATATGAGAGGCTGGAGTGAGGGACTAGGCGCATGTATGAAAGGGAGGGTGGTTCAGCCACTCACCTCTTTGTACAATTCTCTCCCTTTCATCTGCCTGCGCCTGACATTGCATCATTCCTGTTCCCTTCTCACTCTCTGCTCCCTCTCTATGATTTCTCTCCCTAGCCTCTCCTCCCAACTCCACCCCCCCCCCCCACCACTCTCTGCTCCCTTTGATTTCTCTCCATAGCCTCTCCTCCCAACTCCACCCCCCACCACTCTCTGCTCCCTCTCTATGATTTCTCTCCCTAGCCTCTCCTCCCAACTCCACCCCCCACCACTCTCTGCTCCCTATGATTTCTCTCCCTAGCCTCTCCTCCCGACTTCACCCCACCACTCTCTGCTCCCTCTCTATGATTTCTCTCCCTAGCCTCTCCTCCCGACTTCACCCCCACCACTCTCTGCTCCCTCTCTATGATTTGTCTCCCTAGCCTCTCCTCCCGACTTCACCCCCACCACTCTCTGCTCCCTCTCTATGATTTCTCTCCCTAGCCTCTCCTCCCGACTTCACCCCCACCACTCTCTGCTCCCTCTCTATGATTTCTCTCCCTAGCCTCTCCTCCCGACTTCACCCCCACCACTCTCTGCTCCCTCTCTATGATTTCTCTCCCTAGCCTCTCCTCCCGACTCCACCCCCCACCACTCTCTGCTCCCTATGATTTCTCTCCCTAGCCTCTCCTCCCGACTTCACCCCCACCACTCTCTGCTCCCTCTCTGATTTCTCTCCCTAGCCTCTCCTCCCAACTCCACCCCCACCACTCTGCTCCCTCTCTGATTTCTCTCCCTAGCCTCTCCTCCCGACTTCACCCCCAGCACTCTCTGCTCCCTCTCTATGATTTCTCTCCCTAGCCTCTCCTCCCGACTCCACCCCCCACCACTCTCTGCTCCCTCTCTGATTTCTCTCCCTAGCCTCTCCTCCTGACTCCACCCCCACCACTCTCTGCTCCCTCTCTATGATTTCTCTCCCTAGCCTCTCCTCCCAACTCCACCCCCCACCAGTCTGCTCCCTCTCTGATTTCTCTCCCTAGCCTCTCCTCCTGACTCCACCCCCACCACTCTCTGCTCCCTCTCTATGATTTCTCTCCCTAGCCTCTCCTCCCAACTCCACCCCCCACCACTCTCTGCTCCCTCTCTATGATTTCTCTCCCTAGCCTCTCCTCCCGACTCCACCCCCCACCACTCTCTGCTCCCTCTCTATGATTTCTCTCCCTAGCCTCTCCTCCCGACTCCACCCCCCACCACTCTCTGCTCCCTCTCTATGATTTCTCTCCCTAGCCTCTCCTCCCGACTCCACCCCCCACCACTCTCTGCTCCCTCTCTATGATTTCTCTCCCTAGCCTCTCCTCCCGACTCCACCCCCCACCACTCTCTGCTCCCTCTCTATGATTTCTCTCCCTAGCCTCTCCTCCCAACTCCACCCCCCACCACTCTCTGCTCCCTCTCTATGATTTCTCTCCCTAGCCTCTCCTCCCGACTCCACCCCCCACCACTCTCTGCTCCCTCTCTATGATTTCTCTCCCTAGCCTCTCCTCCCGACTCCACCCCCCACCACTCTCTGCTCCCTCTCTATGATTTCTCTCCCTAGCCTCTCCTCCCGACTCCACCCCCCACCACTCTCTGCTCCCTCTCTATGATTTCTCTCCCTAGCCTCTCCTCCCGACTCCACCCCCCACCACTCTCTGCTCCCTCTCTATGATTTCTCTCCCTAGCCTCTCCTCCCAACTCCACCCCCCACCACTCTGCTCCCTCTCTGATTTCTCTCCCTAGCCTCTCCTCCCGATTCCACCCCCACCACTCTCTGCTCCCTCTCTATGATTTCTCTCCCTAGCCTCTCCTCCCGACTCCACCCCCACCACTCTCTGCTCCCTCTCTATGATTTCTCTCCCTAGCCTCTCCTCCCGACTCCACCCCCACCACTCACTGCTCCCTCTCTATGATTTCTCTCCCTAGCCTCTCCTCCCGACTCCACCCCCACCACTCTCTGCTCCCTCTCTATGATTTCTCTCCCTAGCCTCTCCTCCTGACTCCACCCCCACCACTCTGATTGTCCTCTTCCCTCATCACCTCTCCTCACCCTTTCTGCCTCATCGTCTTCCCTTTCCCATCTACCTTGCGGTCTTGATACATTCTCCTCTCCCATTTTCTCTCCTTCTTCCCCAGACTCTCCCCTTTGCTGCTAACTTTCTTCTGACACAGCAACTCCGTTTTCTGCAGCACCAGCTGTCATTATACCACTGTTGCTAATAATATCACCATGCAAAAATATCCCAAAGGGCAAAAAAGGAAGAAAGGCCAAGCCCCAAAAATACTCTCAAAGAAGGGGCTATTCCCATTAAGGTTCTCACTGCCAAAATAGCTTATTATTTTTTTGGCAGACTACTGTCTGTGTGAGGACCTAACCCCTACCTCAGGCCACGTCCGTTTTAATCATATATGCAGTAAAACATGCACAACAAAAAGAGAGCAAGCACTTATCTCAGTCAGTCCATTCTTAGAGCAATGCATCTTCCACATAGCCTGAAAGGAAATCGGGGTACGACACAGCATGCGTTTCGGGACTATCATAATTCATACAGACCCTGCGTCAGGCAAACATCCCCATCAAGCTTGGAAGATCAAGTAAAGACATTTAAAATCTTAAAATCTGCGTGGGGAGTGTGGAAGATGGCCACACTTTCTGATACTGGCAAAATGCCCTGCTTGACCTGATGATCATGGAGCAATTTGAGGCAACAACTTTCCTTAAGAATGATGAAATAGTTCTTTTGTTCATTTGGGGAGATTAAATTGAATCCTTATCCCCGATAGCCCAAAGTATGGTGTTCAACAATTTTGGGTGAACTAGGTGAAATAATAATTGGGGTAGCCACATATAGGATGGTTTAAGCTAGAAGTGTTGAACCTTAGATGGGGGAGAGTGAGGGGGATAGTAGACTAATTGAGCAGGGTTGAAGTTAGATAGGTTATCTTTGGTTGTCATATCTGTTTTTTTCTCCCCTATGGGAAATTTAGATGCTTGGTATCTGTTGATGGGACTGGGTGATGGGGATGGGTTGTGGGGAAAAGGATAAAAGATGGAAAGTAAAATGTTTGTTCTTGGTTCCTATGTAGACTGCTTAGTATATTAATGATCATTCTGTGGGGAGGGGGGTGTTTGTACTGGTGGTATAGGGCCTGAATCCAGTGCAGACATAGAAGCCCTCTGTATGTCCGGTCTGAACCGGATGTACAGAGGACGTTGCGATTCTGATCCCGCAGGACACATCTAGCCCCACGGGATCAGAATCACAATCAGGCCTGTATGTGCAGGCCGGGACTGCGATTCAGTCCAGCTTGCACGTACAGGCATTGCCTGACTAACACAGTCAAAGCTTTTAAATGGAGCTTTGGCACCATGGCATCCGGATGCCCTGGCACCGCGGTTCCATTTAATAGCGGCGATCCCAGCTGCTGGCTCTGACCTCCAATCCGGCCACCTATGGCCAGGATCGGGCTGCGGGGAATGTTCTTGCCCCCCCCCCCTCCCCGCCTCATCTGTGCCTCGGGCCCACCGATCCCATACATACTGGAAAGTTATGCCACCTTGGAGGTGGAATAACTTCCCCATACAAGTCGCTGGCCCTGGACGTACAGGGCCAACATTAGAATCGGCCCTGTATGTCCAGGGTCAGCGACCACCCACCGCCCACCCTAACTCCACCCACAATCCGCCCCTCCCCGCCCCATCTAACTTCCCCATACAACTTCTGGATAAATTATTTTAAACACATTAGGAAAATTCCTTAACTGTTCTCAACCAGAGCATTTGAGACATTTTTTGAAGAATTTGGCTTACCTATAAATACTGGACTATGGCCATCCTGAGTATGCCTGAACTTATCTGATCTCAGAAGCTAAGCAGGGTTGGTCGTGGTTAGTACTTGGATGGAAAACCACCTTGGAATATCAGGTGCTGTAGGCTTTGAGGGGAATTTTAGAAGAGATGTCCAAGTGCAATCTGGGACATCTAAGCCAGAATGTCTGAAAAAAATTCATAATGATATCTATATGTCAGAAAAACTCTCAAGGGGCTAACATCTAAGCCAAAAACAAAAAAGGAACTACCCCATTAAGAACTAAAAGAGAAAAGTCAAAAATCAAAAAAGAAACAAAAGAAAAACAAAGAAAAAACAAAAAAAGGCATATGCATGAGATGATCCAAAAAACACTCTCCCCGCTGCCGAGAAAACCTACTACTATAGGAGGAAAAAAGACCTCAGCACTCTCCAATGTAACAACAAAGGAGCCGAGTCTGTCGAGAAGACGAATCAACGTCTATATCCAAGACCAGACTACTAGTCACATCAATGGTCTATAAAAAAAAACCTCCAGCCAACCCAACAATAAGATAAGGCAGGCTTCCAGCAGGCTTCCCAAACAGCGTGGTACAGTCCTTAGTTCAAACAGAAAAACAAAAAACACAAACTCCGAACACTTATCTGCAGATGATAAACAGAGGTGGTAGGGAGCCCCGACATCGGATGTTTCGCCTCAGCGGCTTCTTCAGGGAGCCTAAATTCACTCTCCACACAGTGTACGGTGTCAACACGAGTTGCTGAAAGAACCAATTGGCAAGAAAATGCTCTGGAGCTGAAAACAAGACTAAAAAAACAAAACCAGAATGAAAAACAAAAAAACAAACACATCTCATGCTTTCACAAAAAAGACAGGATTCAACCCTCTCAAAAAAACACAATCGATGAACAAGGCATACAAAATATAATAATCAGAACAATAAAACAATAAACATACCCGGTAAGCTGGAATTAAGAAAGTCATTAGGGATAAAAGAGCAACCAGAATGCAAACTCCAGCCGTAATGAGAACAAACCTCGGCTCGCCTCCCCAAGACGCCAATGCATGCCCTCACAAAAAATATATAGAGTGAGACAGAAGCATGACGTCAGGGCCAATCAAACAGGGGCCAGCTGCAAAAATGACATTCTGGCACCACAAGCCCTAAGGCAGAAAAAAACCAGCGAACAGGTAAAAAGAAAAAGAAAAAAGGAAAAAGCCAAAATACCCAAAAACCCACCCTCCCTGACATGAACAGTCACAAACAGCTTTTCCATTCAATTGAATCATTTAAACCAGCAGGAGCTATGGTTTGAAGAGAAAAAAATCCAGCATTGTTCCACTCGAGATAACAGCTTTTGCAGATCCCCACCGTACACAGAAGGAGTGCATTGTGTAATAACCAAGCACCTTCAGGCACGTCCAGGTATAGACATGATTTCACAAATGTGGACGCGCTCAATATGGATATCTGCAAGGGTATCTACATAGACATCCCCAGAACCGAATTTCAGAACTTGGACATCTAGGATAGCCTAATGGTTAAAGTGGTGGGCTAGGGCAGCCAGGGTTCAAATCCCAATCCCACTGCTGCTATCATTGACATTGTGCTGAGTACTGTTGATGATGGAGTGCTTTCTTCTCTACACCCTTTGAATATTTTTCAGCCAAACCAAGCACTTTTCAGATCCTTTTTCATGCCTGGAGCAGGTCTAAACTTAACCCCAATGCTGGATGTGCTTAATGTTTCTGCGATCAGGTGGGGATGTCCAGGTTCCTGGGAACACCCCATCCATGCCTCCACCACGCCCCCATTCAGACTTGGACATCCCCAGAGCTGGCTTCTAAAATTGCTCTGGAAAGGTCTCTGTGCTTTGAGCATCTCTATGCCCATTTTCAGCCATCCAAAGCGTGAATAGGGCTTCCAAAATGACCCCCTTTCTGTGCAGAAAAAAGACCTAGCAATCTACTTCTGATCACGCTTTGCCATGAAAACCCCAAGGATAATCACAACATGGACAGCTATCCACAGGGTTGCTAGGAGTCAATATCAACTTGATGACACCACGTCTGCATAGGCTGTTTTAGTTGGCTTTTCTCTGATCAGAGAAGGGCTGAACTTTTACAGAGCTCTGCTAGTGAGTGGATATTTGCCTCCTGGGACATCTTACTGTGAGTTCTAGCTGTTTATTTAATTATTTACTGCTTGTCTAACTGTTTGTTTGTTTAATTATTTATTGTTTGTCTTAGTGGTGTGCTAGTTCAGCCTTCTCAGCTGTACTTACCTTGCCTCTCTCAACTAACTGGGCTTTGTGTGGTAGCCATTTTGAATTAAATCTCTCTCCCCAGAACCTGCTGTTTGTTGAGCTTTTTTCCTGTCCTTGCCTGACTGAGTGAATCCTCCCCCTCCCCCCCTCCCCCTGAGGTATTGTGTAGCCTTCTTCCTGTTTTCTCCACGTGTGCATAGGCTGTTTTAGTTTGCTTTTCTCTGATCAGAGAAGGGCTGAACTTTTACAGAGCTCTGCTAGTGAGTGGATATTTGCCTCCTGGGACATCTTACTGTGAGTTCTAGCTGTTTATTTAATTATTTACTGTTTGTCTAACTGTTTGTTTGTTTAATTATTTATTGTTTGTGTTAGTGGTGTGCTAGTTCAGCCTTCTCAGCTGTACTTACCTTGCCTCTCTCAACTAACTGGGCTTTGTGTGGTACCCCCATCCCCCTGCTGAGGGTTCAGGACAGGGTACCTTGTAACTGCCCTCTTTAATAGGACTTATCTCCCGCCCTCCCTCCCCAGCACCCACCCACCCCTGGGGTAATTGTAGTTTTATAGGTACTTGCACATCTTAGAGGAAAGGGGCTGCTCTCAGGTGCAGCTCTTAATCCAAATCAGTCATACACAGAGGACCTGAGATTAATTAAGCTTCAGGTACACAGGGTGTATTAGGGGTATTAGATACACTTTTATTAGTATAAGCATCTACACCAATCCTTATTATATACCGAATTTAAAAGACCTAAACACAAGCTTTAAACTAAGATGCAGACAGAGGTCCAGCAACGAGATGGGGGTTCTCCAGTCTTTTGCATTGAGTGTCACATGTATGATTTTCTCCCAGTTGGTGAGAGGTCCTACATATGCACTAAGTGCAGGGAGCTCTTTGCTCTCAGGGAACGAGTCCGTTCTCTAGAGGCTAGAGTAGCAGACCTGGAAGACATAAGAAAGACAGAGAAGTACATGGACGAGACCTACAGGGATATAGTCCTGAAGTCCCACCTCCAGTCTGGCAGCATCCCTGTTGCCATGGAGGAGAGAGGTCACGTGACAGGAGAGCATCACCCTGGTGTGGCAGGAAGTGATCCTGTAACTAGGACCTGTCCTCCAGGTGATGTAAAACCCTCTCGCACCGAGGACGTTTCTCCAGGGCCATGTCCCCATGAGGGGAGGGTCAGGACAGCTGTTATAGTTGGTGATTCAATCATTAGGAATGTAGATAGCTGGGTGGCTGGTGGACGTGAGGATCGCCTGGTAACATGCCTGCCTGGTGCGAAGGTAGCAGATCTCACGCACCGCCTAGATAGGATCATAGATAGTGCTGGGGGGGAGTCTGCTGTCTTGGTACATGTTGGTACCAATGACATAGGAAAATGTGGTAGGGAAGTTCTGGAGGCTAAATTTAAGCTTTTAGGTAGGAAGTTGAAATCCAGAACTTCCAGGATAGCGTTCTCCGAAATGCTTCCTGTTCCACGTGCAGGACCCAAAAGACAGGCAGAGCTCCGGAGTCTCAATGCGTGGATGAGACAATGGTGCAAGGATGAGGGTTTTGGATTTGTTAGGAACTGGGGAACATTCTGGGGAAAGGGGGGGCTCTTCCGAAGGGATGGGCTTCACCTTAATCAGGATGGGACCAGACTGCTGGCATTAACCTTTAAAAAAGAGATAGAGAAGCTTTTAAACTAGAAAATAGGGGAAAGCCGACAGTCACCCAGGAGCGCACGGTTCGGACAAAGGTATCCTTGAAGGATACTACCAAAAGCAGTGAGGTTCCAAAAGGGAGTATAGTAGCCCAAATGCCCTTGAGTAAGGAGCAGACAGAGCATAAGGATTCCCAATTACCCATGCCTACCAATAGCCAGATTAATATTAATAAAATACAGTCTCTAAAATGCTTGTATGCCAATGCTAGAAGTCTAAACAATAAGATGGGAGAATTAGAATATATAGCACTAAATGAGAGGTTAGATATGATTGCACTCTCAGAGACATGGTGGAAGGAGGATAACCAGTGGGACACTGTGATACCTGGATACAAACTATATCGTAATGATAGAGCTGAACAAATTGGTGGAGGGGTTGCGCTCTATGTTAGAGAGGGCATTGAGTCAGAAAGGATTAAAGTTTTGCAGGGAACAAAATTTGCTGTAGAATCTCTATGGATTGAAATTCCATTTATGAAGGGGAAGGTGATGGCAGTGGGAGTATACTATCGACCACCTGGCCAGAATGAACAAATGGATGATGAAATGCTCAAAAAATCAAGGAAGCTAACAAAAGCCACAACAGAGTAGTAATAATGGGTGATTTCAATTACCCCGGTATCGACTGGGACAGTGTCACAGCAGGACAAGCTAAAGAGATAAAGTTTCTAGATGAAATAAATGACTGCTTCTTGGAGCAGCTGATTCATGAACCGACCAGAGGGGAAGCCATACTGGACCTAGTCCTTAGTGGAACGCCAGATCTGGTGCAAGAAATAAGGGTGTTGGGACCACTTGGCAATAGTGATCATAGTATGATCATGTTTGATTTAATCAGTGGAGGACAGATAGTAAAGGAATCCACAGTACTACCTTTTAACTTTCAAAAGGGAGACTATGATAGAATGAGGAATATAGTTCGGAAAAAACTAAAAGGAGCGGTTCCAAAGGTTAAAGACTTACAGCAAGCTTGGGTGTTATTTAAAAATACTATCCTCGAAGCCCAGACCAGCTGTATTCCACGCATTAAGAAAAGTGGAAGAAAGTCCAAAAAACTGCCAGCATGGTTTAAAGGTGAGGTCAGAGAGGCTGTTGCTGCCAAAAGAGCAACCTTCAGGAAATGGAAAAAAGAGCCAAATGATGAAAACTGGAAACAGCACAAGCACTGGCAATTTAAATGCAAAGCATTGATAAGGCAGGCAAAGCGGGAATTTGAGAAGAAACTTACTACGGAAGCAAAAACACGAAATAAAGACTTTTTCAAGTACATTCGTAGCAAAAGGCCTGTGAGAGAGTCAATTGGACCATTAGATGATAGAGGGGTAAAAGGGGCAGTAAGAGGAGACAAGGCTATAGCAGAGAGACTGAATGAATTCTTTGCTTCGGTCTTTACTGAGGAAGATGTAGGGATGTTACCCAAGACTGAAGTGGTATTTAAAGGTGATACTGCAGAGGAATTGAGAGAAATATCGCTACACCGGGAAAATATATTACAACTATTTGATAAACTGAATAGTAGCAAATCACCTGGACCGGATGGTATACATCCCAGAGTGTTGAAAGAACTGAAATATGAGATTGCAGACCTGTTATTGGTAATCTGTGAACTTTCATTTAAATCATCTGTAATACCTGAAGATTGGAGGGTCGCCAACGTAACACCAATTTTTAAAAAGGGTTCCAGGGGTGACCCGGGAAATTACAGACCGGTGAGCCTGACGTCAGTACCAGGGAAAATGGTAGAAACCATCATAAAGAACAAAATTACACAGCATGTAGATAGTCATGGCCTAATGGGAGACAGCCAACATGGCTTTAGACAAGGAAGATCTTGTCTTACTAATCTGATCTGTTTTTTTGAAGGTGTGCATAAACAGGTAGACAAAGGTGAGTCGGTTGATATAGTGTATCTGGACTTTCAGAAAGCTTTTGACAAAGTCCCCCATCAGAGACTTTTGGCGAAGCTAAAAAGTCATGGGATAGGAGGCAGTGTACTATTGTGGATCGGGAACTGGTTAAAAGATAGAAAGCACAGGGTAGGGCTAAATGGCCAATATTCCCAATGGAAAAAGGTGAATAGTGGAGTACCCCAGGGATCTGTACTGGGTCCGCTACTTTTTGACATATTCATAAATGACCTGGAAAAGGGAATAACTAGTGAGGTTATCAAATTTGCAGATGACACAAAACTGTTTAAAGTTGTTAAAACCCAAGAGGATTGTGGAAAACTGCAGGAGGATCTGGATAAATTGGAAGACTGGGCATCCAAATGGCAGATGAAATTTAATGTGGACAAGTGCAAAGTTATGCACCTAGGAAAGAACAACCCACACTATAGTTACACGATGCAAGGCTCCACATTAGAAACCACCACCCAGGAAAAAGATTTAGGAGTCATCGTGGATAACATGTTAAAACCCTCCACCCAGTGTGCAGCGGCGGCCAAGAAAGCAAATAGAATGCTAGGTATCATAAGGAAAGGGATGGAGAATAAAACAAAGGATATTATAATGCCTCTGTATCGCTCCATGGTACGACCGCACCTTGAATATTGTGTGCAATTCTGGTCACCGTATCTTAAAAAGGACATAGAGTTATTAGAAAAAGTACAGAGAAGAGCCAACAAATTGGTGAAGGGGATGGAAGGCTACTCCTATGAAGAGAGGCTAAAAAGGTTAGGGCTCTTTAACCTAGAAAAGAGACGGCTGAGGGGAGATATGATAGAGGTGTATAAATTAATGAATGGAGTGGAACGGATAAACGTGGATCAATTGTTTACGCTATCAGAATATAGAAGGACTAGGGGACATGTAATGAAGCTACAGGGTAAACTATTTAAGACAAATAGGAGAAAATATTTCTTCACTCAACGTGTAATCAAACTCTGGAATCTGTTACCGGAGGATGTAGTAAGGGCTGTTAGTATAGCTGGGTTTAAAAAAGGTTTGGACAAGTTCCTGGAGGAAAGGTCCATAAACCACTATTAAAAAGGGACCCAGGATATCAATGCTTGGCCTAGTACAAGCACTGCAGAACCTGTGTCTTTTGGGGAAACTGCTAGGTACGTATGACCTAGATTGGCCACTGTTGGAAACAGGATACTGGGCTTGATGGACCTCGGTCTGACCCAGTATGGCATTTCTTATGTTCTTATGTTCTTATGACACTCAACAATAACAACAACAAATGCTAGAATATGAGTGGTAGGAATAAAGGCAAATGCTCTCAGTGTTCAGAGAGCTATGCAGTTACAGTATATTGGCTTCTGTCTTCTACCAGACAATTCTCAAAGCTATTTGTGTGGATAGTGATTTACACATGAAAACTGACTTCCCTCAATGCAGCTAGAAGTTTGCACATTTCTCCATGTGCACAATGGATCTCTAATAAGGGCCAGATGGGAAGGAGTAAAGAAAGAGGCCTTGCATGATATCTACATCAGATGTAAACTGAAGAAGAAAATCAAATAAGCTAAAGGAAAGGGTCTGAGAGGCCACAAATAATGGCTGTGTGAGAGCTGGAATGGATGGAATAAAGAGGGGCTTTGTCAAATGGCTCTTAAGAAAAGCTAGATGAAAAGGATCATGGAAACAAGCTGTACATGATAGTTGTTTGATGAGACCTGGAGGAAACAGGCTGTTTATGTTTATTAAAACGTGATGTACCACCGTTCGGGAGGGGCATACGAGTGGTTTACAATAAAAATAAAAATAAAATCTAACATTTAGGAAAAGAAAGTGAACTCCAATAAAATACAGAAAAATAGATATTACACATAGACAACAGGAAGGATTTTCCCGATGAGAGCAGAAATGCATGTTATACTATGTTGTATTTTGATTTCCACCTTCCCTAAACATAGTCTGACTCAAAGAAGTTTACAAAAAATATAGCAATAAAGGTGAGGAAGGAGACATCAAAAGGCAGATTTCTGAAAGACTGTTTAGGTGAAATCTGGGATGTCCTTGTCAAAACATTTGAAATTCTGTGGGAGGAGCAGCAGTAAGGTGGACACGTCTAAATGCCATCTCAAATTGCCCTGTCTCCACCCCTAAAGATAAATATGTCCACTGTGTTACAGAGCAGGATGCAGACGTGCAGAATAAGGGGCCAGACAGATGCAGGAAACCAGCCGATTTCAGAAATGGTATCGGCCACATAGATGTTCCAGTGCCAGTATTTCGGAACATAGATGTATATATATGTTACCACAAACCATACCTCAGCCTGACATTTTGAATTGGCGACCTGCAGATGCACAGCAGCAGACAATAAAGACTCATTTTGTACTGTTCATACTGTTTCTTTGAGTTGGAAAAAAATATGGAGGGAGTGAGGAGGCATTTGTACTATCGATAACTGGCAGAAACAAGCACTCTTCTAATGTCTATTCATGCCCAGGAGCACATACTGTCTAGACATGGACATGTCTGCTGCCAGTTTTAAACTTGTGACACCATTCTGAAATTGGGCAACATGTATATTTTTTCCAGAAGATCCTGGACATGCCTCCACCACACCGTCAAGTGACATGGATATGATTGCGCTGGACACGTGTAAATTTGGAGCATTCTAAAATGGATCTTGGGACGTAGATATGATTGGGATGTGTGAATGGACATTTTCAGGCATCCAAATCATGAATAGCGCTTCTAAAACAACCCCCTACGTCTGCAGGCTCCCTAATGACACATCGGAGAAAATGACCAGAGATGTTTGGCAGACAAAGTGTTAACAATATTAAAGAATGCTCCAGGAGATAAGAGTTTGTAAGAGAGATGTGTTGTGTGTATCTAAAGCTCGTTCACAAGCACTACAAGGCACTTAAAATGACAGAGTGTCTGATTTCAGATATCATGCAATAAGGGGATAGACAGAAAGGCGGCCAATAATAATGTCGCTGTGAGTTCTGCCCCATTGTGCCGCAGAGAAAGGCAACAGGCGCAAACCCGAGAGATCTCTTCCACTGAAGAGATTTATGGAATTAATAACTGGATCTCTGCAACTCATTTCTTTTCTGGGAATAGATGCCCACAAGTGAGAGGGAGTCTCAGGAATTACTATGTACAGGGTGAAGGGGCAAAGATCTTTAGCAACAGCATCTCCCTCACTATATGTTGCTTCTAGAGAGAGCAGTTTCATTACATTACGATGAGAAAAACAACAATATCTCTTCCTATTAGGCTGACTGTATTTGGATTGAGGAATGGAAGGAGAAAAGAGGGTGTTGAGTTGCTATTTCTGAGGTTTGTGCACCCTGCTTACCATAAGGGCAGGCCAGAGCTGAGAATTCACTTGCAAAGGCATTGCTAGGTACCTAAGGCGGCAGTTTTCAAAAGATAAACGCACGGTGGGAGGGGGGGGGGCGGTGCTCTGGAATGTGACAAAGATGGCACCATAATCCCTGCTTTCTCATTTAACCCTTAAAAATTGAGGGATTTAACACCTTCTCGTAGCTCCAAAAATCTCTCCTCTAACATTTATGTAGCCTGCAATATCATCAGTATGAAACTTGTCAAAATGGCATCTAAAGAAAAGGCCTCATTCTTGGATCCGCTACTATCAGAAATGCTGAATCTTAAAGAACTCGTACAAACATAGTTAGCTACAAAGCAGATGCAAGCAGACCTGTAAAATCTAATGATTCAAGTTACACTTGCACAACAATGGCTGGGACTTCAGAAATTTGCATGGCCAAACTGGAAAAAATGTTGCAGCAAATTAGCTATAATGCAATGACTATCAAGAAAATTGCAATCAGATGTGGAAGACTTGGCTAATTGCAGTAGGACAAGTAACGTGTATTTTGGAAGGCTCTGAAGGTAACAATATGTTAGCTTTCTTGGAAGAACATATTCCATGCATTCTAAACTTGTCTTTCTCAAAACCACTAAAACTCCAAATGCTAAAAGGAAGCAATTTCTAGCAATGGGATCTCAGCTTAAAGGAATAGGTGTTAGCTATGGTCTTTTATAACATTTGAAAATAAATCCTCTGTATTCACAGACCCTGTGGCTTTACAAAACTACTTAGCACAACATAAAATGATCTGAGGAATGGGCTCACATTCAAGATATTGAACTTTTTTTTCTGATAACTTCATAATTCAAATAATTATTCTGATAAATATGCACCATCTTGATGTAATATAGATTCTATACTGATTACATCAAGATGGCACATATTTATATAATAATTATTTGGAAGCAAAAGCCCTTTATGAGGTTATCAGAAAAAAAATCCTATGGAAGATATCTTTCTCAATTACAACTGTTTTTCTGGACTGACATTTGTAATTTTCAATGCTCTGCCTGGTTTGAACATACAGTAGAGAAGGGTGATCTTATGGTTGTGATTTCTGGTTATCTTATCCTCACTTGATCTACTGGAACAGACCTCTTGGGTCCCCTCATATAAGATCTACATAGCTACTCTATATTGGTCTCTTGGACATAGGTCTTCAGATATAATCATGCAATGGGAATTCTTACAGTAGTAACAGTAAAATCTTAATGTCAATATAAATAGAATAAGATTCTCCAGATCATTTTAGAAGCTCTATTTGTGATTTGGATCTCTGAAAATGGGCATTCAGATATGCAATTCATAGAGATGTGCCTGAAGCCATTTTGGAAAGCCAGGTATATGAATGTCTCTGGGGCAATTACATCCATGTCACATGGGGACATTGCATAGGTGTGTCTGGGTATTCCAGAAAAGATACGTGTGCCCATTTTCAGGAACGGAAAGCATGACTCAATGCCCCAGCGGTAACATCCATGTCTATTCTTACTCTGGAGCATGAACAGGCATCACCAAACTACCTGGAAGGAGCAGAGAAGACTCTCTGATATCCCCAATACCTTTCATGACCATAAAGAAAACTGAAGGGAAACAAAGACATTTGTTTTCTGGCCAGCATGTTGATTTATTTATTTACATTCTCTTATTCTGCATCAGTGCGGTTTACATTGAACAAACTGAAATTACATTGAACAGGGCATTATAACTTGGAGATAACTATTTTACAGGGAACATGGGCAATGGAGGGTTAAGGGCTTGCCCAAGACCACAAGGAGCACCTGTGGGACTAGAAACCCCAGTCCTTCCGGCCCAAGGTTGCTGTCCTCTAGTGGGATTTGAACCCCCGATCTTCCGGCATGAAGTACCTTGCCCCAACCACTAGGCCACTCCTCCACTCCAATTGCAAAATAGAAGGCAGGAGCATGTATGCAGCATGGGACAGAAATCCCCATCCTAAAATGTTGTTGTGGGGATGTATAAGTGGTGTGGATGCCACCATTTATTTCAGGCATGTGCAAGTTTCTAAAACTGGGCTGAAGGGTGCACACAGCTGGCCTTTTTTCATACATTTTGACCTGGACATGCACCTAGATGTAATTTCAAAAATGTGCCTTTACAAGTTAATTGGATCATATCAGACTCATGGATGCTAAAAGACAACAATTTTTAATGTTGTGACACCAACCACTTGAAAAAAGAGTGAGATGTGCAAGGACACGGGGTAGGGTCCCAGCAGCTGCCTGTAACCGGGTACACGGTCTGGTGCGGGGACTCTGCGCTCTGTCGTAGGCGGGGTGGCGGCAGTGGGAGGATGCGAGGAGGTGTCTTTTAATATCATTGGCTCTTCCCACGTGTACAAGCATGGGGGAGCCAATGAGGTCGGAGGAGCGGCTGGAGGGGAAGTGGGAGGAGTCAGGCATCCGCAACGGTTCGCCTGCTCCTCTGCTCCTTCAGGTCTCCCGGTGATGGCTTCCCTCCCTCCCACCCTGTATTGGGGATGTTTGGTTGGGTGAAGGGGTGTCACAGCGTTGGGGGGGGGGGGGGGCGGGATCCCAGAGGTTTCCGGGGTCTGGAGCCTTAGGCTATACTTGGGCCGGGGGCAGGGTGCCCCAGACCAGGACAATCCCTGGCCGACTTTTGCTAATTACATGGCGAGGTCGGAGAAAGGGGGTAGGAAGTTTGTAGTTGGCATGACTGTGGCAGAAGCAGAGGCGAGGTCACCTTGCTAATTGCATGGCTGGTGAGGCATTGCTCCGCTATTTGGATTGTTAAGAGGATTATTCGTGGATTGTAATGTTTAATATGTTATAAAGGTTAATAAAGCTGCAACCAGTTGTTTTTCCAAGAACAGTTTTGTGTGTGTAGTTTGTGGTTAAAGGGGGTGGGGCAAAATAGGGGGAGGGGGAGGTTGTGGATGGTGGGAGGGGCATGGAGCACCAGGTCCAACCTACCTCGGTTAATGGGTTACTAATTTTAATAGAACACAAATATATTTTGTGTATTAGTTTTTTATGCACACAGGCCCCAGATCTTCACAAGACTTTTTGGCATAACCTATAATGACCTGAGAGCTGCACTGATATTGATGGGTTGTTCACAGCTTTGGGTTGTGAGCATGACCCACAACAATGGCACCTTTTTATCAATTTATCACTGTTAAGCCTGAAAGTTGTCTTGTTACACAATGGCAATGTTCACCCTTCAATACCCATTGCTTATGCAGCGCACATGAAAGAAACCTATGAAAACATGGAAATGTTATTGAAACACATACAGTACAACTACAACTGGAACATTTGTGGTGATCTAAAAGTAGTGGTACTGCTACTAGGAATGCAGCTCGAGTATACTAAGTAGTGTTGTTTCATTTGTGAATGGTTTCCCGTGCTAGAGAGTCCCATTAGATTAAAAAGAACTGGCTGCTCCATAAATGTTTGGTTCCAGGACAGAAAAACGTGGCACGAGCCACTTGTCAACACAAGTAAGATATTTTTGCCTCTTCTTCATGTAAACTAGGACTGATGAAAAACTTTGTGAAAGCAATGAACAAGGCAGGTGAAGGATTTTCAATATTTGAGATAGATATTTCCAAGAATAACTGATGCCAAGATTAAGGAAGGCATTTTTGAGGGTCCACAAGTCAGACACGTCATCAATGACAAGTAATTTGAAGATCTGCTAGTGGGGCCTGAGAAAATTGCATGGAAGGCATTCAGGGATGTTGTTGAGAATTTTCTTGACAATTACAGGGCACCAAACTACGTCCAGTTGGTTGACAACATGCTTCAAACATACAAAACCATGAAGTGCAACATGTTGCTAAAGATTTGTTTTCTACATTCACACTTGGACTTCTTCCCTTCTAATCTTGGTGCAGTCAGCAAAGAACATGGTGAAAGGTTTCACCAGGACATTGTGATGATGGAAAAGTGGTATCAGGGCAACTGGAACCCACCAATGCTGGCCACTATTGTTGGACACTGAGACAAGAAGCATCAGATGCTTACAAATGAAAATCAGGAGGAAAACATTTTTAGCTCAGGTGAACTAGTGCAATGTGTCAGCATCACTGTGTGATTAAACCTGCTAAATTTGGTCTAAATTTAATTTCATGTTTCTTCAAATTCCTACACGATACAGTCAATCTGAAATTATATTTGTATTCAGTTTGAAGCTGTCTATAATAATCACCAACAATTTTTCAAGAAGCAAAACCTTTGAACAAATTTGTTGTCCAGTGAGATTAGCTGTGCAGCAGAGTTTTGAACAGACCTGAAGGGAAAAAAATGACTCAGAGGGAGACCAGCAAGGAGGAGGTTGCAATAGTCGAGGTGAGAAGTGATTAAAGAGTGGATAAGTATTTTAATATTGTGTTCAGAAAGGAAGAGGTGAATTTTGCTAATATTATAGAGAAAGAAACAGTAGGTTTTTGCTATCTGTTGGATATGTGTGGAGAAGGAAAGGGAGGAGTCAAAGATGACCACAAGGTTGCAGGCTAAGGAAACAGGAAGAAGAAGAATGTTATCAACAGATAGAGAAAGGAGGAAGGGGGAAAAGGGTTTAGGGCAGTGGTGGAATCCAAACCATCCAGGAATAAGTTCAGTCCATCCTGCCAGCAATCGGGACGTGTGGCTGGAAGCACCGCATGAGGTAGCATTGCAGGAGCTGCATGCCCTAACCGCTGCCATCCATCCAACACTAGATTGATGGCATTGGGTGCTTCTCCCAATGCCGTGATCCCCCCAATACCTTCAATCAGCTGTCGGGTGGGGGGATTCCTGACACCATAGAGCCAATTTTGCAACACCATGTTCAGCACGATTTGGCGAACATAGGCCGTGGCAGGAACCAGTTCGCGTTAACTGGGCCGAAATGGCTGAATCCCACAACTGGATTAGGGGGAAAAATAAGTTAGGTTTTGGCCACATTCAATTTCAAATAGCTCTTGGCATCTATCTCCAATGAACCTCTGCATCGATGCGATGTAGCAAAATTCGCCCTTTCTGAACATACTACTAAGACACTTATCCACTCTTTAGTCACCTCCCATCTAGACTATTGCAACCTCCTCTCTGCTGGTCTCTCTCTGAATCATCTCTCTCCCCTTTAATCTGTTCAAAACTCAGCTGTGCAGCTAATCTTCTGCCAGCCTCATCATGCTCATATAACTGCTCTTCTCAAGTCACTTCATTGGCTCTCTATCCATTTTTGCATCTGTCCCTGCTAACCTAGATGTTCACTCATTCTGCTGCTCCTCACTACCTCTCCTCTCTTATCTTTCTCTACACCCCTCCTTGGGAACTCCACTTTTCTGGCAGATCACCTCTATCTGTGCCCTTCTCTTCTAATACCAGCTCCAGATTTCACTCCTTTCACCTTGCTGCTCCATTTGCCTGGAACAAACTACCTGAGTCTGTACATCTGACTTCTTCTCTGGCCCTTTTCAAATCAAGACTGAAAACTCACTTCTTCATTACTACTTTTGGATCCTGATCTGCCTAATCTCCCTTGTTTTTCCTTACCATTCCCCCAACATATATCCTTGTCCACAGCTGCTGTGTTGTCTGTCTTGACTAGATTGTAAGTTCTGATGAGTAGGGACCGTCTTTTATATGTGACTGTGCAGCATGCCTCGTTGTGCTATACAAATGATCAGTAGTAGTAGTGGTAGTAGTAGTTGCTGCTATTGTATCAATCCATCTCTTTGCTGGCCTTCCTCTTTTGCATTGACCTTCAACCTGGCCAAGAATGTCTTTCTCTAATGATCTGAGAGAGGTTCTTGCAGGGCCGTTAAAGGATGTTTTCAACAGATCCTTGGAAACAGAAGTAGTTCCTCAGGACTGGAGAAGGACGGATGTGGTAACTCTTCACAAAAATGGTGACAGGGAAGAAGTGACAAACTACAGGCCCGTGAGCCTTACCTCAGTGGCGGGAAAAGTAATGGAGGCGCTTCTGAAAGAGCGAATAGTGGACTTCCTCAAAACCAACAATTGCATGATCTGAGGCAACATGGTTTTAATGAAGGACGATCTTGCCAAATAAATCTGATTGAGTTCTTTGACTGGGTGACCAGAGAACTAGATCAGGGGCATGCGATGGATGTCATCTACCTGGATTTCAGCAAAGCCTTTGATACTATTCCTCATTGGAGGCTTATCAATAAACTCAGTAGTTTGGGGATGGGTCCCAAGGTGGTGAACTGGATCAGAAATTGGTTGACTGACAGATGACAGAAGGTGATGGTAAATGGAGCTCACTCGGATGAAAGGAGGGTGATTAGCGGGGTGCCCCAGGGTTCGGTCCTGGGCCTGACACTGTTCAATGTATTTGTGAGTGATATTGCTGAAGGACTAAATGCAGATGACAAAAAAATTTGCAATAGAGTGGACTCCCCCTGAGGGAGTGGATAACATAAGGAAAGATTTACAAAAGCTGGAAGAATGGTCTAATGCTTGGCAGTTAAGATTTAATGTGAAGAAGTGCAGTGTCATGCACTTGGGAAGCAGAAATCCAGGGGAAATGTACGTGATAGGGGGCGAGAGATTGGTGTGCATGAAACAGGAGAAGGACCTTGGTGTGATTATTTCTGTGGATCTCAAGGTGGCAAAACAGTGTGACAAGGCAGTGGCAAAAGCCAGGAAGATGTTGGGTTGCATACAAAGAGGAATTACCAGCAGAAAGGAAGAGGTATTAATGCCACTGTATAAGTCACTGGTGAGGCCTCACTTGGAATACTGTGTTCAGTTTTGGAGACCATATCATGCAAAGGATATAAAAAGACTGGAAACTGTTCAGAGGAAGGCGACCAAAATGTTTTGGAGCCTGCGTCAGAAGCCTTATGAGAAGAGACTTGAAGGCCTAAATATGTACACTGGAGGAGAGGAGGGACAGGGGAGATATAATTCAGACCTTTAAATACTTAAAGAGAAATTATGAACAAACAACCTCTTCCAAAGACGGGGAAGCTGTAAAACTAGAGGGCAGAACATGAAGCTGCAAGGGGGTAAATTGAAAGGCAATGTCAGGCAATACTTTTTTACTGAAAGGGTGGTGGATGCTTGGAATGCCCTCCTGATGGAAGTGTTGGGGGCAAATACAGAATTCAAAATGGCATGGGACAGACAAAGTGGATCCCTTTACAGCAACAGGATAAAATCAAAATAAACTTAACTAACTAATTTCTCAACATACAGGGGTGTCCTACACAGAGCGATGGGTTTATCCCTAAAACATAGACATGGAGAGGGGTGGCCTGCACGGAGCGACAGGTGCACATACTCTTGCCATCTTACTGGGCAGATGAGATAGACCATACTGGTCTTTTATCTGCCGTCATTTACTATGTTGCTATATGATGTGTCCAAAGTATGAAAGTTGAGGTTTTGTCATCTGAGCTTCTAAAGAAGGCTTAGGTTTGATCTCCTCTAGTACAGACTGAACTGACTGTTCTTCAGTCAGTTCATCACATACACAGTATTCTTCACCAGCAGCATAATTCAATGACATCAATTTTCTTCCTCTCTATCTTTTTCACTGTCCAACTTTCATATCCATAAGATGTTATTGAAAATACCATGGCTTAGACAAGTCACATCTTTGTATAGAAAGGGACATTTCTGTTCTTGAGAATCTTGTCTAGGTCCTTCATAGACATTCTGTCAAGAACAATATGTTGTCTGATTTCTTGTCATTTTTTATTGATTATTGATCCAAGCAGGTTAAAGTTGTCCACTATTTCAATTTCTTCTCCATCAATGATGAACGTATTGATTTTGCCTGTTGTCAGGATCTTTGACTTTTTTACATTAAAGTGCAGGCCCAATTTAAGACTATGTTCCTTGATCTTGAGAAGCAAATGTTTCAGATTGTCTTCACTTTCAGACAGTAATATGGTATCATCAGCATAGCGAAGGTTGTTGATGAGTTTTCCACCAATCTTCACACCTCGGTTGTCTTCATACAATCCTGCTTCTCTGATGATTTGTTCTGCATGTAAATTAAACAGGTAGGGGGAAAGTATGCAGTCTTGTTGTACACCTTTGCTAATTTTAAACCATTTTGTTTCTCCTTGTTCCATTCAAACTGTTGCTTCTTGATCAATGTAAAGGTTGTGCAAGAGAACTATTAGTATGTACTATGTAGCCTAGGTGATACTCTGAACTTGATTATTCTTAAGGGTTGTTCATATGGAGAGTAATTCTTGTATCATAACATCAAGAGATTATGGAAGGTCCTAATAGCATCTTGGGGTGTGGGATAGGTTGCATACCATCTTTTGTTTAACTCTCCACAATTTTCATGATTATCTTTTTAGATTATGGTGCAAGGGGTTTTTGCCTTCACTAGGACCGTATTTGTTATGTATAGCTTTCATGGTTATTGTCAAAATACCGAAGAAGATATGATTCAGGAGGGTCATTACTTTTGCCAGATAACTCTTCTTTTTAAAACTTAAAATACATGTGTCTGCTTTTAAAATTATTTATGAGATGTTAATGGTCTTAATCACCAAATTAAACAGAAAAAAATATTTTATTATCTCAATAAAGAGAAGACAGAGGTTATTATACTCCAGGAAACTCATCCTACCTCCTCAGGAGCATAAAAATGTCCATTAAATGGTTAGAAGATCATGTACTTCAATTGCGCCAACTAAAAAAAAGAGGAGTCTCTATTTTATTTGCTAAAACCCTTCATTGTCTGATCTTACATCAGGCCTCGAATCTAGAGAGATGCTGGATCTTACCAGTGGTACAAATCGATAGCTCTAAATATTTATCAGCATCTATGCCCCTACACTATATTGACCAGAATTTATAGAAAATATATACATACCTAATGTATAATTGGAGGTGATTTCAACCAACCTATGAATTTGGTTAGATAGGCCCTCTTCTTGTGCAAAGTCAAGACACATTTTGGAAAAGGCATTCATGTGGCTGCAGCAACATAGTAGTGAAATAGTTTGCAATTCTATGTCAGTTTTAAAGGTGGAGAGTGGGTATGTGTAAGTTTGATCTAAAATCAACATGTTTATGCCCCTTATCTTAGATGTGTGTTTGTTACAGCTACTACTACTACTACTACTATTTAGCACTTATAGAGCACCACGCACGCAGCGCTGCACAGTTAACCTACAAGAGGTGGCTAACAAACAAGCGACAGTCCCTGCCCGTCAGAGTCATGCTCATCAGAGCTTACAATCTAGTTAGTTAGTCAGTTCTGTGGAAGATACGGTGTGGTATACTTTGGTACAGCTTGGTCTATGGTTAGGTCAAAACGTTGACGGGGTTAGGGTAGGATGAGGATGGAAGTCAGGATCTGAATGCAATGGTGAAGAGGTGGGTCTTCAACCTGGACTTTAAGAGAGCCAGGGAGGGCACCTGGCGCACAGACATAGATAGGCCATTCCAGGCATGTGGCGCAGCAAGGTGAAAGGAGCACAGTCAGGAGTTAGCAGTGCGGGTGAAAGGCATTGAAAGAAGCGATTTGCCGGCGGAGCGCTAATTTTGAGAGGGGACGTAAGGAGAGATAAGGGATCTGAGGTATTGAGGGGCCATAGAGTGAATGCATTTATAGGTCAGCAGGAGAAGCTTGAACTGGATGCGGAATTGGACAGGGAGCCAGTGAAGTGACTTGAGGAGGGGAGTAATGTGGGCTTGGCGAGGCTGGCAGAAGGTTAGTCGAGCAGCGTGATTTTGTATAGATTGAAGGGGAAGGAGGTGGCTCACGGGGAGACCAGCAAGGAGTAGGTTGCAGTAATCGAGGCGAGAGGAGATTAAGGAGTGGATAAGCGTTTTGGTAGTGTGTTCAGAGAGGAAGGGGCGGATCTTGCTGATGTTGTAGAGGAAAAATCGGCAGGTCTTGGCTACAAGCTGGATATGGGCGGAGAAGGAGAGAGAGGTGTCGAAGATAACCCCTAGATTGCGGGCCGAGGGAACAGGAAGGATAGTAGATCCATCCACATGGACTGAGAGAGGGGGAAGTTGGGGGGGGGGAATTTGGTGGAAAGACAAGGAGTTCAGTCTTGGCCATGTTCAGTTTCAATCAGCGATGAGACATCCAGGCAGCGATGTCCGAAAGACAAGCAGAGATCTTGGACTGGGTTGCCAGAGAGATATTAGGTGTAGAGAGGTAGATTTGGGAGTCATCGGCATAGAGATGGTACTGAAAGCCATGAGAAGAGATAAGCATGCCAAGGCCTTGGGTATAGAGGGAGAAAAGGAGGGGGCCCAAGACAGATCCCTGGGGTACACCTACCTGGAGTGGGGTAGGGGAGGAGGAGAAGCCTCCAGAGCATACACTGAATGAGCGATGGGAGAGGTAGGAGGAGAACCAGGACAGTACGGAGTCCTTGAAGCCAAGAGAGGAGAGGGTGGTGAGGAGAAGGTTGTGGTCAGTGGTGTCGAAGGCAGCAGAAAGGTCAAGAAGGATGAGGATAGAATAGAGGCCCTTAGATTTGGCCAGGAACAGGTCTTGGTGACTTTTGTGAGTGACGTTTTGGTGGAATGTAGGGGGCGGAAGCCTGATTGTAATGGATCCAGGAGGGCCTGGGAGGTGAGGCAGCGACGGTGGACTGTTCGTTCTATCAGTTTGGATATGAAGGGAAGGAGGGAGATGGGTCAATAGTTAGAAGGGCATGTGGGATCAAGTGAGGGTTTCTTGAGGAGGGGTGTGACAACAGCATGTTTGAAGTCAACGGGGACAGTTGCAGTGGAGAGTGAAAGGTTGAGGATATGAGTAATGGAGGGGGCAATGGTGAGGGAAATGGAATGTAGGAGATGGGTGGGGATAGGATCTGATGAACAGGTGGTGGGTTTGGAGGAGGAAAGAAGAAGTGTAGTTTCTTCTTCAGAGATCGGGGAGAAGGAGGAGAGGGTGGCAGGGGGAGTATGGATGGGGGAGGGGAGGTGGATGAGGGGGTAGGGAATTGGAAAGTAATTTTGAGGATTTTGTCATGGAAGTAATCGGCTAGGGTTTGGGCAGAGTGGGAGGGGGGTCAGGGGTAGGGGGACCTTGAGGAGAGAATTGAGGGTGTTAAAGAGACGGCGAGGATCAGAGGCAAGGGAATTAGTCAGGTGGATGTAGTAATCTTGTTTGGCAAGTGCTAAGGCTGACTGGAAGGAGCCAAGCATGAATTTGAAGTGTAGAAGGTCTTCTTGGGAGCGGGATTTGGCCAGGCTCATTCAGCAGAATGGGCGCAGATGCATAGGTAACGGATTGTGGGTAAAAGCCAGGGTTGGGGAGTAGATTGTTTTACAGGACGTGAGGTGGGAGGGGCAAGAGTGTCAAGGGCTGAGGATAGTGTAGTATTGTATGAGGATAGTGCCTTGTCGACAGACTCAGATGATAAAATGGAGGAAAGAGATGGAGAAATGGTGGAGGAGAGAGTCAGGGGATCAATATTATGAAGATTTCTAAATAGGATGGAGGAGACAGGATGAGGTTGGGATGGCGGGAACTGAAAAGTAAAAGTTAAGAGGTGATGGTCAGATAAGGGAAGGAGTGATTTGCGGACGTTTGAGGGAGAGGAATTGGAGAAGAGTATTAGGTCAAGGCAGTGGCCATGTAGGTGTGTGGGGGCAGTGGAACAAAGTTGGAGATCAAACAAGGCGGTAAGAGTGAGGAACTTTGAGGCATGGGGGTCGGAGGGGTTGTTGACGTGAATGTTGAAATCGCCAAGAATAAGAGTGGGGGAGGAGGGATCCATAAAGGCAGAGAGCCAGGAGTCAAAGTCGGTGAGGAAGGTTGATTTGGAGTAGTCGGGTGGGCGATAAATAACCGCTACTCGGAGGGGAAGTGGTGTGAGGAGGCAAATGGAGTGGACTTCGAAGGAGAGGGGGGAGTGTGATTGGGGTGGCAGGAGGAGTTGGAATTGGCAAGAGGGAGAGAGTAGGAGGCCAATGCCACCACCGCGACCAGTAGATCGAGGTGTATGGGAGAATTGCTAGCCCCCATAGCAGAGAGAGGCAATGGATGTGGTGTCGTCAGGGGGAAGCCAGGTCTCGATTAGGGCAAGGAGGTGTAGGGCATTAGAGATGAAAAGATCGTGAATAAAAGAGTTTTTTTAATGACTGAGCATGCGTTCCATAGGGCACAAGTAAACGGGAGAGCGGAGGGGGGGAGGAGAGGGATATGGATAAAGTTGGATAAGTTACGTGCGGATTTCTTATAAGAATAGCGCGGGGGTCTATTTTTAGGGTTGTAGCGAGCTTTAGATGTAGAAGGATGAGGATGGGTATGTTTGGGTGTATGTGCTCCCGGAGAGGGATATGAGGGGGGGGGGGAGAAATGAGGGATAATTTGATGGTGC
The DNA here is from genome assembly GCA_033557465.1 of Ichthyophis bannanicus. NCBI lineage: Eukaryota > Metazoa > Chordata > Amphibia > Gymnophiona > Ichthyophiidae > Ichthyophis > Ichthyophis bannanicus. The sequence goes on from CM066041.1 coordinate 145,428,461, forward strand.
CAGGTAGGTTATGTGAGGGATTATTTTTGTGGGTAGGGATGGAGTTGATATTTATGGGTGAGTGATTGTGGGATGACTGGGAGAGGGTGGGAGGGGGAGGGGCGGGATGTGGATGAGATTAGATTAGATAAGGTACGTGAGGAACTATCTTTAGAGTGGGAGAGAAATCAGGGGGGGGGGGGGGAACCAGGGTTAGGGTTGATATTACCTGATGAGAGAAGGAGAATGAGTATTAGAGAGCGAGGTAAAGTGGAGACAGTATGGCGGAAGCGAGGGTGGGGTTGCCTTAAAGAGACAGGGGCAGGTTGAATGCGGGGAAGGTGTGGAGAAGCTCAAGAGCGGGTGCTAGGGTAGGGGGCAGAATGGAGGGAGAAGTGAGGAAGGTGGAGAGGGGGGATGGGTAAGTGCGAGGGATAGTGTGGAGAGGCTCGAAAGCAGATGCTAGGCTAGGGGGGAGAGTGGAGGGAGAGGTGAGGAAGGTAGATGCTAGATTAGGGGAAAGAGTGGAGGAACAAGTGAGGAGAGTAGGGGGAGGGTGTTGGTAGGAGGGGAGGCAGTTGGGTAGGATGAGGGAGAGGAGGACAATGAGATATGGGGTCATGGGGGTAGGCAGCAAGGTCTGAGCAAACAACGGGTAGCAGTTCTAAGCAACAATAGGTAGCAGTCCAAGGCAACACTGGGTAGCAGTTCTAAGCACTAATGGGTAGCAGATCTAAGCACTAATGCGTAGCAGATCTAAGCACTAATGGGCAGCAGTTCTAAGTAACAATAGGTAGCAGTCCAAGGCAACACTGGGTAGCAGTTCTAAGCACTAATGGGTAGCAGATCTAAGCACTAATGGGTAGCAGATCTAATGCCATACTGGGTCAGACCAAGGTCCACCAAGCCCAGTATTCTGTTTCCAACAGTGGCCAATCTAGGTCATATGTACCTAGCAGTTTCCCCAAGAGACACAAGTTCCACAATGCTTGTACTGGGTCAAGCATTGATATCTTTGGTCACTTCTTAATAATGGTTTATGGACCTTTCCTCCAGGAACTTGTCCAAACCTTTTTTAAACCCAGCTACACTAACAGCCTTTACTACATCCTCCGGTAACAAATTCCAGAGTTTGATTACACGTTGAGTGAAAAAATATTTTCTTTTATTAGTCTTAAATAGTTTACCCTGTAGCTTCATTGCATGTCCCCTAGTCTTTCTATATTCTGATAAGGTAAACAATCGATCTACGTTTACCCGTTCCACTCCGTTCATTAATTTATAGACTTCTATCATATCTCCCCTCAGCCGTCTCTTTTCCAGGTTAAAGACCCCTAACCTTTTTAGCCTTTCTTCATAGGAGTATCCTTCCATCCCCTTTACCATTTTGGTGGCTCTTCTCTGTACCTTTTCTAAAATCGCTATATCCTTTTTAAGATACGGCGACCAGAATTGCACACAATATTCAAGGTGCGGTCTCACCATGGAACGATATAGAGGCATTATAATATCTTTTGTTTTATTTTCCATTCCTTTCCTTATCATACCTAGCATTCTATTTGCTCTCTTGGCCGCCGCTGCACACTGGGCCGAGGGTTTTAACATGGTATCCACAATGACGCCTAAATCTTTTTCCTGGGTGGTGGTTCCTAATGTGGAACCTTGCATCGTGTAACCATAGTTTGGGTTGTTCTTCCCTAGGTGCATAACCTTGCACTTGTCCACATTAAATTTCATCTGCCATTTTGATGCCCAGTCTTCCAATTTATCAAGATCCTCTTGCAATTTTTTACAATCCTCTTGGGTTTTAAAAACTTTAAATAGTTTTGTGTCATCTGCAAATTTGATATCCTCACTCGTTATTCCACTTTCCAGGTCATTTATGAATATGTCAAAAAGCAGCGGACCCAGCACAGATCCCTGGGGTACACCACTAGTCACCTTTCTCCATTGGGAAAATTGGCCATTTAGCCCTACCCTCTGCTTTCTATCTTTTAACCAGTTCCTGATCCACAATAGTACATTGCCTCCTATCCCATGACTCTTTAGTTTTGCCAAAAGTCTTTGATGAGGGACCTTGTCAAAGGCTTTCTGAAAGTACAGATACACAATATCAACTGACTCACCTTTGTCCACCTGTTTATTCACTCCTTCAAAAAAACATAACAGATTAGTAAGACAAGATCTTCCTTGTCTAAAGCCATGTTGGCTGTCTCCCATTAGGTTGTGACTATCTACATGCTGAGTAATTTTATTCTTTTTTTTTTTTATACTTTATTTTAATCCACCAAGAAATACAAGCAAGGAAATGAAAAACAATTAAAGAAAAACAATTAATTAATTAACAAGTAACCAGGTCTCCACGAGGGGTGCACTCTTATCCCCTCCAGGAGACAACATAACAATACACTTGGTGTCAGTTTTCATAAAATAGCATCCTCTCCCCCCCCCTTCCCCCCCCCACCCCTCCCCCCCCCCCCCACACTCCAGCAGAGTAAACTAACCTAAGGGAGAGGGGCGGAACACTCCCCCCCACCCTCCATTCAAAACCCCAACTGAAGGATTTCATTGCGGCTACGTGCCCCCAGTTGCTGTATATAAGGTTCCCAAACTGACATGAACACTGTCCAGCGCCTAACATTGCCCCTTACCAGCCAACGCTCCAGCAGCATTAAATGGTGAAGGTTATTTCGCCATTCTGTGACAGTAGGTGGTCGGGGATCTCTCCATAGTCGAAGAATCGGCCCCTTCCCCGCTAGACAAGCCTTCCTCAGAAGTAGGCATTCCCCGGCCTTTACCGGTACTGGGGCCGCTAGTTGATCCAAAACTACGAAGCGGCCCGACCAACGAACCCGCTTCTGCAATAACCGACTAAGAAAAGCCCATATTCTCTCCCAGTAAGATCTCAATCGACGACAGCCCCACCACATATGTAGTAACGTCGCCAAGGGTTCTTTACAGCGAGGGCAGCTACCATCCATCTCCAGCCGACTCCGAAGAGCCCGCCGTGGTGAAAAATGAGCTCGAGTCACACATTTGAATTGGATCGCTCTCCAACGGGCCCCATAGGCCACATCAACTATTCGTTTCAAAGCTTTACCAACCAACCCCGGGGCCACTTGTTCACCCAGTTCAAGGGCCCAGGCCAACTCAATCCCCCGATAGTCAGGTAGGCCCCTATAACAATCCAAGCGGCTCTTCAACTGGGAAATGGACAGGGCCATATCCTCCCCCAACCCAAAGAAGTCCACAATTCTGGCCGATCGATCAGAATGCAAAGCTTCTCTTGGCAGTGAGGCCACATAGTGAGCGACTTGCATGTAGGCGAAACAGTGCCGTGAAGGCAAATCATACTCCCGGCTCAGGGCCAAGAAAGACTTACAGCATCCCGAGGGTTCCACCAGGTGACCCACCATCCTTATACCCCGCGTCCACCAATCGCGAAATATCGCCGTGTCGGATCCCGGGGGGAAATGAACATTCCCTCGGAGAGGCAACCAGCTAGAAACCTCCCAGGGCGCCACCCAATACCGATTCAGCTGTTGCCAAGTGTGTCTAATCGAAGTCACCAAGGCACTGTTCCGAGCCACCTCTGGCAGATCCCCGCGTCGCCCATGCAGTACACCCAACAAGAGCCACGGCGCCACTAAACTCTCCTCTACCGATCAAGGTGTGTAGTCCTCCGAACCCCCTAACCAGTCTCCCAAGTGCCGCGCCTGGCACGCCAGAGCATACGCCTTTAGGTCGGGCAGTCCCATACCCCCATCTTTCCATTTCCCCAGTAGCCTAACCCACGGAATCCGAGCCCGCTTCCCTTCCCAGAGAAACCCCTTCAAGGAGGCTTCAATTCGGCGCAGGTCCCGACTAAGGAGCCAGACAGGCAGAGTCTGTAACCAATACAAAATACGCGGTAGTATAACCATTTGTATCGCCGCTATTTTCCCAGGCAAAGACAGGGGACGAGATGCCCAAGTCTGCAATTGTACCGTCAAACGCCGCAATGTCCGATCCAGGTTACGTCTATATAGCTCCTGGGGCTGGCGGGGCAATACGATACCCAGGTAGAGAAATTCCTCCTCCGCCCACCTAAGTGGGAAGGGTTCCCCCCAAGCTCCAAGAAGGTCTCCCAAAATATCCAAAGCTTCAGATTTGTCGTAATTAATACGGAGGCCAGCCAGTGCCCCAAACCGCTCAAATTCCCCCAGTAAACTCGGCAAGGAATCGACAGGGGAAGTCATATGGACTAAGAGGTCATCCGCAAAGGCCGAGATAACAAACTCCTGCGAACCTACCGCCACACCCTTAATCCCGCCCGAACTCACCACTCTACGAATCAGGGGGTCCAAGGAAAGTACAAACAGCAATGGAGATAGAGGGCAGCCCTGACGCGTGCCTCTTTCCAATGCAAACCCCTCTGACAATACACCGTTACACAGGATCCCCGCCGTCGGTGTGATATATAAGCTACGCACCATGTTGCAGAAGAGGTCACCTATGCCGTAGGAGGGCAATAACTCCCACAAATACTGCCAGTTCACCCTGTCAAAGGCTTTTTCAGCATCGAAGCTGACCAGTAGCGAGGGCAACTGCCGGGCATGGGCCCACTCCAAGGAGGCTAAGATTTTCCGGAGGTTCCGAACTGCGTAGCGCCCCTTAACAAAGCCCACCTGGGATTCATGAACCAAGCTCCCCAACACTTCACCGAGCCGTAAGGCTAAGACTTTTGCCAGGACTTTGAAATCAAAATTAAGAAGAGAGATCGGCCTATAAGAGGCTGCTAACAATGGATCCTTACCCGGTTTGGGAATCAAAGTGACATAGGCATGGTTCTGCCCCCAAGAGAAGGCTCCCCGATCCCCCCTCACACTAAACACCTCCCGTAGCACAGGGCTAACACAGTCACCTAAGATTTTATAAAATTCTGCACCCAAGCCATCCGGTCCGGGGGCTTTACAACAGTTGGCCGCAGAAATAACCAACTGTATCTCCTGGGAAGTGAGGGGCTGGTCCAATACCTCCCTCTGTGCCTCTGTCAGCCGCGGCAGGTTCAAATCTCGTAGGTAGGCAGGTAGGGTTGTACCGGGGCCCTCCTCTGCCTTATAGAGGGATTGGAAAAACTCCCGAAAAACTCTGGCAATATCCCCACTCTCCTTATGCACTTTCCCCTTAGCGTCTTGCAGGGCCGCCACCAATGTGGAGCCACGCCTACCCCTCAAATAGCGAGCCAGCGATCTGCCAGGTTTGTCGCCATAACAATGCAGGCAATAGCGATAATAAAGTATTGATTTCTTGGCTTTCTGATGCAAGAGTTCATTGAGGTCGACTTGGGATTCCCACAACCTCCTCTTATTATCAACCGAGGGAACCTGGGCACATCTGCATCGAAGTTTGGTAACCTGTAGTTCCAATGCAAGAATGCGCTCTGTGAGCAAGCGCCGTTTCCGCGCTGCATAGCCGATGATGTCGCCCCGCAGCACCACCTTCGCCGTTTCCCACAGCAGCTCAGGTTCGTCCACATGCACTTGATGATCCCTCGCAAATTCCGTCCAACGTTGGCGGAGGAATTGACGAAATTGCACATCGTGGTACAACCCCAAAGGGAAGCGCCAAAGACGCGATCGAGTACTGTCACGTCCCCAATGTAAATCCAGCCAGACTAAAGCGTGATCCGATACTTCCAGGGGACCAATCTGGGCCTCCTCTGTAGGAGCAAACAATTCCTTAGATAGAAACAAATAATCGATACGGGCACTGGTGCCATGCACTCTGGATGTGTGCGTAAAGTCCTTCTCAGAGGTATGTAGCAGCCGCCAGGGGTCAATGACACCCAGCCTCTTGCAAAAACGTTGTAGTAACCGAGAGGACAGCCCTCTCTCCCTGGCCCCTGCCCCTCGCGACGTATCCAATTCCACGTCCATAACCCCATTAAAATCTCCCCCTAGAATCAAGGGGCATTCAGGGAGCTGCTCCAGTCTGGAGGCCACATTGTTATAGAACCCAGAGTCGGAAACATTCGGGCCGTAAAGGGCCCCAATAGTCACCATCCTTCCCTCCAGCTGACCATGAACCAAAAGAGACCTGCCCACATCGTCCACACTGATGGATTGCACCACAAATCGAAGCCTCTTATAAACCAAAATAGCAACCCCCCCCCTTAGTCCCGGCTGCCGGGGATCCCCAGACCTGCCCAACCCAGGACCTGCAGAGTTTACTGTGCTCTTCTGCTGATTGGTGAGTTTCTTGGAGCAATGCTATATCACAGTTGTGTCGGGCCAGTGCTTGGAGAACCTTATATCGTTTGATGGGGTTACCTAAGCCACAAACGTTCCATGTGATAACCCTCAGAGCGGTGGGGCAATATCAAGTCTCTCTGAGAAGAGAATTCTAAGCACCTCAGGGGGGCTCCCCCAGCCTGGAGCCTCCCCCTTGTCATTCACCCAATTACTATTAGGCTGCTGAAGTAAACTCCCCTGAGTGTGGTCCCTCCCATCCCTTGTCCCCTCCCTCTTCTTCCCCCCTCCCCTGCCCCCCACCTCCCCCCCTCCCACCCCACTCCCTACTTCCCCTCCTAGTCCATTCATCAGATCGGACACTTCCATTGACATTCGGACCCACCCCAGGCACACACACGCACATCTGCTAGGATCCCCCCCAACCCCTTGTCAGGTGGGTACCTCTCCCTCCTACCACTCCCCTAGACCGCCCCCCTGTCTCCCTCCAAAATGGTGCCCAGACTAGCTATGCCCACCCACCCACGCGCCCAGGACCCTCCCCCAACCCGTTCATTCCCAAGAGTTATGTGCGCCAGGGTCCAGATACTCAAAGAGTAGGGGAATAAAAAGGAAACATGTCAAAAGACTGAAATACAGTATCCCAGCTTAGTCCCCAGCACTATTGCAACACTGTAATGAACAAACAATATAACTGTAGATAAATACAATGTAACAAAACCCCAAATGCAACACATCTAGGTGCCCCACTCAGAAGGGTCGATTCCTGGCAGTCCAAGAATAGTGTCCCAGTTCGGTGTCAAGAAATCACAAACATTGAAAGAGTGGGTCCCCTCGACCCCAGGGGGGGGGGAAGGGGAAGGGTGAGAAAGAGACCCAGAAAATCAAGAAAATTAAAGAAACCCAGGGGCCTAGACCACTAAGGCTTAATATCGCCGGGCACCCGCTCCCCCCACCCACTTCACAGATGGGCTCCCATCTCCCCGGGAGTCTGCTGTATTCTGAGCCGCAAATGTTATCGGCCACTTCGTGTCCCCGACCCAAAGGGGAACACTCTAACAGCAACCCAGAAATTTAAGAATTTAACCGCGGGGGGCTCAAACTATGCAAGGCCACAAAAACAGCAGTTTGCTACATAAGTCCCCACACAGCGATTCTCAAAATGTGCTAGCACAGCTTACACTAGGCCTTAGTCCAATGAGCCGCTTGTTACTCCTCCGGCTTCATGGCCCGGTCGCTGGTGTCTCCTCCAATCGTGTCAGCCACGTGCGAGCCGTCTCCAGGGTTTCCAGTACCTTTATCTGTCCTCGAAACTCCACTCGCAGTTTCGCCTGGTACAGTAAGGAGAAACGGATCCCCCTGTTCACTAGTTGAGCACAGAGCGGTGAGAAGGCCCTGCGCTGCTGACTCACCAACAGTGAATAGTCCTGGAAGACCAAAATGCGATCATTTTCCCCAGGTTGTCTCCGACGAGCACGGGCCGCTTTCAGCACCCTCTCCTTCTGGCGATAGTCCAGAAAACGCGCTATCACGGCACATGGTCGTTGTGCTTGGTCTCGCCGCGGACCCAGTCGATGCACTCTCTCCAGCACGATGGGGCCCCCCTCTGTCACGTCCAGTATGGTCCCCATCCAGTCCAGGAGGAAGCTAGGTAGGGCAGCATTGGCCACCGATTCCGGGATCCCGATAAACCGCAGATTTTTCCTTCGGCCCCGGTTCTCCAGGTCTTCTAGTTTCTCACCCTGCTGTTGTACAAGGGTTTCCAGGGCTTGCACTTTGGTCTGGAGGGTATGCTGGTCATCTTCCAAGCTCGAGATCCGAGTCTCAGCTTGATCCATCCGACCGGTGAAATCATTTATCTTTTTCACCACAGAATGCAGTTGGTCACCGAGCTCCGTAAAACGGCCATCTAGAGCCCGCACGACCGCGGCACTCACATCTGCCACCAAACTGCTCTCTCCTTCTGACCCCGGGCTCCGCGGCGCTCCCTCCACCATCTTCGGTTCAGGGCCGCGTGCTTTCTCCCTCTTGGTCGGCTTAGAAGCCATCAGGTGCCGCTCGGGACGCAATGAATATTCTGTTGCCGCACCTCCACTATCCCTGTTGCTTTTGGGAGCCGCCTGGGGCATTCGATTGCGATTGGCAAGGTTTTTTAGCAGTTTTGTGGGATGGAAGTCCGGAGCTGATCTGCACAATGCCCGATCAGCTCAGTGCCATACCGGAAGTCCGTAATTTTATTCTTTATGATGGTTTCTACCATTTTTCCCGGTACTGACGTCAGGCTCACCGGTCTGTAGTTTCCCGGATCACCCCTGGAGCCCTTTTTAAAAATTGGTGTTACATTGGCGATCCTCTAATCTTCAGGTATTAGAGATGATTTTAATGATAGTTCACAGATTACTGATAACAGTTCTGCAATCTCATAGCAGAACTGGGTAGCAGATCTAAGCACTAATGGGCAGCAGTTCTAAGTAACAATAGGTAGCAGTCCAAGGCAACACTGGGTAGCAGTTCTAAGCACTAATGGGTAGCAATTCTAAGCACTAATGGGTAGCAGATCTAAGCAATAATGGGTAGCAGTTCTATGTAACAATAGGTAGCAATTCAAAGCAACCATGGGTAGCAGTTCTAAGCAACAATAGGTAGCAGCTTTAAGCAACACTGGGCAGCAGTACTGTGCAATGCTGGGAAGTAGTTCTACACAACACTGGGAAGAAGGTCTAGGCAATAATGGGTACCAGATCTAAGCAATAATGGGTAACAGTTCGAGCAACAATAGGTAGTAGCTCTAAGCAACATTAGGTAGCAGTTCAGGCAATAATGGGTAGCAGTTCTACGCAATAATGGGTAGCAGTTCTGCTGGTGTGCTGGCAATGAGCAGCAGTTCAGTGCAAGTACTGGGTAGCAGTTCAGTGCAGGCAGTGGGCAACAGGTTAAGCAAACAGTGGGTAGCGGTTCAGTGCAAACAATGGTTAGCAGCTCTAGACAGACAGTAGGTAACAGTACTAAGCAGACAATGGGTAGCAGGTATGAGGCGGATAATGGAAGGAAAGGTCAATGTCAGCAGTGGGCAGCAAGTCAAGGAGAGTTGCTTGAAGGAAGGTGGTGTTGGCGAGATGGTAGAGGTCAGGAGGAGAAGAGTGAGACGTGTGGAGGAGCAATCGTGCCTACCCGGTTCCAGGGTCAGCTCCAGGCAGCTGCGATAATTAGAAGGAGCAGGGTTCACGGCTCACACCAGAGCGCTCCCGGGCCCGCGCCTAAGGGCCCTCTGGCGAGGCCCTCAGGCATGGGCCGATGGAGCACGCTGCTTTAAAGGGCCGCTGCCCTTTGATCTCCCTCGGCGGCGACGTGCTCTGGCTCCTCTGATGGAGCACGCCGCTTTAAAGGGCCGCTGCCCTTTGATCTCCCTCGGCGGCGGCGTGCTCAGAAAACCAGGAAAATCAGGTACGCATGGGACTGGATATCCCTATGCAATGGAAGATGATATTTTACAAGCATGCATGTGGGAAATATATACGAGGAGACCCCTGTGACTTGCTAATTAATATGTAAGTGCTGCTATTTCAGAACGCGCACATGCAAATCTTGGCATATTGTACACATGTGTATCCTTGCTACTGTAATTTGGAAACGTAGATGTCTCACCACCCTTCATTAATTATAGATGGTTCAGTGTCTACCAAAGTAACATGCGGAGAGAGAAATAAACATTTGGGGATTATGGGGGATGTCCCCCTTAATCCCTCTTGCAAAGGGCTGGCTGAAACAAACACTTTCTAAAAACGTAAATGTGCCTGAGGGAAGGTAAGACATGAAGAATTTCTGTCGGTCACATGCAACCTCTATATGCAATACAAGATGCACTTATATCTTTCTTTCCTGCCTAAACCATGTCCACAATATGCCCCTGATATGCTCCCATGTGATTTACAGTATATGTGATTGGCTGGACACGAATATATTTTGTTTTTTCTAAAATGGCTTTTTGCATGTGGATGTGATTTGCATGTGTGAATGGTCAATTTCACACAAGCATATGATGAATAGGGTTTCTAAAATATCCCCCTAAACCAGCTTTTCTCAACCAGTGTGCTGCAGGTGGGACATCCTCTGACTGTCCATCTTCAAACTCATGCAGGCAGTTAACATGCTGATCTACACATGTTTTGTGTGAGAAACTGCCTGTCCATACTATTTGCAAACCTCTCCGGTGCTGTTCTTTAATCTCTCCATTCACTGTGGTTTCCACCACCGCTGCTCCTCCTCTTCCCCCTGCCCTTTCTGTAACTGAAGAGGCTGCCCACTGATCTTCTCCGTTGCAGGGATAAGGGTCTCCTCTAGGCTGGTTGATACTCCCGACCAGCCCCCCTTCTCTCCAACTGCTCCTGCCGCTGCACTTGGAACTTGAATAGGATCTTCCCCAACTAGCGCTGTTTCTCCTGCTGCCTGCCCATTTGCTGGTGCTGATGCTGGGATGAGGAGGAAGGACAGGTACATGTATTGATTTTTATTTATTATTGAAGTCATGCATTGGGAAAAAAATGATTTGCGCGCCCAGAGGGGGGAGAAAATACAGAAGTGCTGTTGGTGGGGGAGGGGGAAGGGCATGCAGAAATGCTTTCTGTCCAGTGACAGAGGGGGGAGAGGCAAATAAAATAATAAAAGTGATTTTTAGGGCAAGAGGAAAAACTTGAGTGCAGGGCCTGCTTGTAGCCCCTGCCCTTCTCTGGCAGTACAGACACATGTTGATTCTGTAAGAAAGACCTGGAAACTGCAACTCGCCTCATAGCTGGCTATGAAGTTCTAATGGCAGAAAATGTCTATACAGAAAGACATAATAAAGTAGCGCACCTCATTCACTGGAAACTCTGTATGCACTACAACATCACTGTGTCCAAAAAGCACTGGGATCATGACCCTAAGAGAATTACAGAGGATGAGGAGGTTATGGTCTCCTAGGATACTCCCATTCCAACCGATAAAAAGCTGAATGCGAGGAAGCCAGATTAGTGGTTAAGAAGAAAAAAACCCAAAATGGCATTGTTAATAGAGGTGTCAGTTCCAAGCAACTACTCTGTGAATCATGTGGAGAAGCAGAAGATCCTGAAATACCAAGAAATGCAGTCAGAGACCAAGAAAATGTGGCAGAAAGATACATAGGGGGATGTTTACTAAAGTGCGTTAAATGTGACTAACGCGCGTTATACGACGTTAATGACCGTAAGTGCCGTATAACGCGCATACCGACGCGCTAACGACCGTTAACGTCATACTACGCGCGTTAACCGTAGTTAACGATCGTAAAGCTCCGCGGCGCGTTAAAACAGCGCAGAAGGTGGAGAGTGGGCGGAGAGAAGGGGTCAATGGGCGGAGAGTGGGCGGGGAGAGGCTCCCCTCATACTAACGCGCTGAATTTCAGAGCTCAATTCCAACGCGAATGAAAACCTGTCGTTAAAGGCATTTAAAGGGAAGAGAAACCATTTCCGTCAGCAATGTACAGCAAAACCGGGGAAACCCACAAAACGTGAGCAGTGTGATACATGTGCACAGAACAAAATTTCACATAAAATGTTAAAAATGACCACAAGAAACATTTTAAAAAGCATAATTCAGATGGGCAACAGTGATAGAAATGGGCAACAAGGAACAACACTCCCTGGAAAGCACCAAAAGAAAATGAAATGATGTGTGGAAGGGTCTACGCTCCGCAGACCCTTTCAAAGATCATTTCATTGTAATGGAGCTGTCCTGGGAGTGTTGTGTAATGTTGCCCAATGATATCATGGTTGCCCAGCTTGGTTATGGGTGTGTGCCCCTTTTTTGAGGTCTGTTCTGAGGTTTATGTGCACCTTTGCCGCCATACAAGGTAAATGAGGCCACAGTAAACCTGTTGCAGAGCAGGGTTGCTGACTCATCAGGCCAGTTTAACTAACTTCAGGGACTGCACTGTCTCTGTGGCCACAGTGTGGTGCAACAGACACAGCCAGTGCCTGTAAGACCAGAGGGTCACAGGTTCAAATCCCAGCTGGGGCTCCTGCCAACCCAGTCCCCATAGTTTTACCCACCACTAAACAGTGATAGTAAAGACACTCCTTTATTGCAGAGAACATACGAATGGCCTATATTTTACCACACCAAACATAGACACCAGAAACAGGCACATTACCTAAAGCAGAGTCCCGCAAATGCAGTCCTGGAGGGCCCCACACCATTCCGGCTTCATGCTGCCTCTAATAAAGATGCCTGTGCTGCATAGCTATGCACCACCCCCATGGTATGCAGATGTAGCTCATGCATATTTATGAGGGACAGCATGAAAACCCGAACAGTGTTTGGAACACCAGGACTGGAGTTGGGGAACTCTGCCGTAAAGCAGCAGCCAACAGGGCCACACACCCACCCACAGGCCCCATTGGCCAATGCCTCCTGGAGAGGCAAGACATTGGGCCCTGCCTGTATCTCCCAATACTAGCAGTTGCATACCTTAGCAATGTCACCCTGCACCTGGGTATATGGTACACAGCTATCAAACGTTCCCTATGAGAACTGGCAGATATCAATTCCTACGTTAAGCACAGTTTGCTCATTGAGCTCCACCATAACAATCATTCTGATGTCTGCGGTGTTTGCTGCAGGTCTGGTCTCTGACAGTGTTCACCACCCTGGGGAGTGACCCCCCAACAGCCTTGTGTACCATATCCATGCCTGTACTATGCCCATGACTGGTGTGGTGGGTATGGCTGCTGACCACCTCTATAGTAGCACAATGCTGGCATAGGTGTGGGGGTGGCTGTCTGTCTATCCAGTGTGTGGTGGCTGCAAACACCTTCCACAGCCCACACTGCCAGCAATGTTGCCAGTATTGGGCTGCCAATGTGCATAATGAGGAGCAAGGTACCATGGGTATAGGCCGGACAGGGTGGCCTGGCCAGGGTGCATCTGCACAGGGCATAGGGCAGTGACAGGCACATTGTAGTGCCCGGCCACCACCTACACAGACAGGGTGACCTCAGTATATCCTGCTGAGAGATCACTCTCACCCTGACTGTGCAGTGACCACAGCATGGCTAGGCACTCCCATTGTGCTATCTAGTATTTCTCTCATGTGATAAATATGGGTTTCCTTTTGGGGCCCAGTCACTGATGTATCTGCTTGCTGTGTATGCTGACATCCCAGTTCTGGGTGCAGGCATCTCCACTGGACACTAGCAGACTGTTTGCAGCTGGTAGGTGTTGTGATGGAGTGGCTTGCAGGGTGCAGTGGCTGATGGCTTGCACCAGGGGAATATCAGATGGTGGTGGGGTGCAGCATACCATATCCAGGCCTAATGTCTGTCTGCTATTGTGTTATGGCTGTGTACAGAGCTGCATTGACTGCCCTGTGGGGTGTCTGTTCCTCAGAAGGACTAGGGTTAATGTTCCCCTCTACTGCCACCTTTGCAGGGAGGTAGACTGTGGATCTTTTGATGGGAGACCCTGCTTGCCACCCTCAACCCTGGGGGAGGGGGGTGGTGGTGGTGCATGGGGGCTACACCTGACTGAAACAGACAGAGATGTCCAAGGTGGTCCTGTAGAACTTACCTATCTCACACAGTAACACTGCTTTGGACCTGTGCCATGGCCTCTTTCAGCCATGGACGGTGCTGTGGACCTGGTGCTGGGCGCCTCACTGCACCCTCAGGGTGAGCACAGTACCCGCACAATGTGACGGTGTGTAGCTACTCTATGCCAGTACAACACACGGTCAGTACCCCCTACCAGGCCGAGGTGCTGTGGGGGTGCACATGGTCAGTTCCCCCTACCAGGCCGAGGTGCTGTGGGGATGCATTCCCCATGGTGTGTATCTGTGGACAGCTGATTTGCATGTCCAGTGCATCATGGGTGTGACTGGCACAATCCAACCCTGTGAAACCTCAGCACCTGCTCACAGGCTCTGATAAACCATAGGCCATCACACGTACATCTGCTAGCATAATGCATAGGTGCAAGACACCCTACAGAGTCTGTAAAATAAGATGCCCTCACTGGTAAAAACACACGTACCCACGCACGTAAAATCACACGTACCCACGCACGTAAAATCACACGTACCCACGCACGATTGTACGCGCGCAGCTACGCACGGGGCTACGCACGTACCAATGCACGCAACCTCGCACGCACCAACGTACGTGGCTAGGCACACTCCGAGGGTGTTTTTCTGACACCAATACTCAGCATAACGAAAAACATGCCTCCTCTTTCCCTCTGTAATGTACAGGGTGATGACTGGGACAGCCTTCTGCGTTAGGCACACTGGGGGCTCGAACCCATGCTGCCTGTAACAGCGGTCAGTACCGTAACCATTGTTCTACAGCTCTGTTTCAGTGCTTTGTGTCTGTACGTCTTCTTACGTTTAACGCGCGGTGACGCGCCACGGCGCCCGGTAACGCTCGTTAATTTTTTTAACGCGCGTTAGTGGTGACGATGTACCGCCCATGTCCTTATTTGGGGTTTCTGTTACTACCGCGGCTCCTAACGCGAATTGCACTAACACAGTTTAGTAAACATACCCCATAGTGTTGGGAGCCATCGGCTTGATAAAGAAGAATTTCCAAACACATTTGACAAACTACCCATACATGTTACATCTTATGAACTCCAGCAGGAGGCTCTCTTTGGCATGATGCAAGTACTATGCGAAGCATTAGCAGTAAATTTGAGAGACTGAGATCATACTCCATGTACCCTGGCTTAGAAATGAGGTCCATGACTGTCATAATATGCGCAAAACTAACCCATTTGGAGACACTGCCCTTCAACAGGGGCAACAGTGAACAATCAACAATAGAGAACTATGTACAGGAAAACAGAAACAGAAGGCCGCCAGTAGAAGATGAACCTGTAGAGCCAAGTATTTATTTATTTAGCAGTTTTTTTATACTGCTGTATCTACCAGTCACAAAAGAACAAGTAACTTATATCAAACCTAGGGAACAATAAATAACTGAGTGCAGCATAACTATTTACATAAAGCTGAATCGGTGCTGCAGGAGAAACATATGAAGGTGTGATGGGAGGGTGGCTAAGTGTCTGTGCCAAAGTGTTCCAAAAAGAGGAAAGCTTTTAGATTGCACCAGAATTCACCTAGGTCTGTGAGGGCTCATATTTCTGGGGTGAGGGAGTTCCAAATAGGAGAAAGCTCTATTAGTAGTGACATTGTTGGAATGGATGAAAGAAGCTGGAATCGAGAGGAGGTTGTGGTCGGTGGATCATGTTGATTTCTTGTTGAGTGGTTGTTGAAAAAGGGGGTGAAGGGGGGGCGGAGCCTGATGTCCAGCGGGTAGGACGCTTTGCGTTGAAGCTCCCGAGAGGCCTACTTAGAATCCTGACTTAATACCTATACAAACTTACTATTTTGCTCCGAGCTGACCGGGGTACCTTGGGGGGGGATGGCGGCCCATAAACCAGCGCGCTTGGACTTCGGGTCTCCTTCTTCTTCTCACGGAAAACGCTCCAAAACAGAGGTGTCCTCCCCACAGAAGATGGTTCCATTTCGTGAAAACCCCGAAATGCACCTGGAGATTTTGGAGGAAATACGCGGTGTGAAGGAATTGGTGCAGTCCAATGGAGAAGCGCTTCGAGCCATGCGAGAAGACTTTGGAGTGCTCCAGGACCGACTTGAAAGTCTTTCATTACGGCAGGACAACATGGCGGGGGTCCTCGACTCGCACGCGGTGCGCTTGGGCAAATTGGACAAGGCTGAGCGCCAGATACAGAATCTTCAAAAGGAGTTAGAAGATAGCAATAATCGAGCCCGTCGCAACAATGTGAGGCTCCTCGGAATGCCGGAGGGGGTGGAAACAGGAGATATAAGAGAATTCTTGCTCAAAACTCTTCCCTCCTTGCTGAAGATTACTTTTCATAGAGAACTGGAAATCGATCGAGCACACCGTGTTCCTGCCCACATGGCGCCCAACCGCACGACCCCCCGGCCTATTATCTTTAGCTTGCTACGATATCAACAAGTGGAACAAATTTTAAATGCTGCCCGAGCGAATCATCATTTGGAATTTGAAGGTCGTAAAGTCTCCTTCTTTCCTGATTTGGCAAAGCCTACCGTTGACCGTCGGAAGAAACTCCTTGCTCTTCGCCCTCGACTTCAACAGCTACAGGCTCGCTTTGGCCTGTTGTATCCAGCGAAGCTCCGAGTGACTCTCCACAACCAAACCAGGACGTTCGAAGATCCTGATCTACTATCAACATTTTTAGACTCCAAAGAAGCAGAGCAGATGCGCTAATCCCAAATCTTGGACTCTTATCTGTCGGCTCTGTCCGCCATTTTGAAGGGCCCGATGCGGCGGTCATAGCCAAACACAGAGATTGCCTGGACTTTTTCTCTTTCTCTATATGACTTTTGTTTTTTGGTCTCCTATCCCTTCATGATGTGTGCCTCGGTCGGATTCGGAGCACGCACAGTCCTACAGGTTATGTGTTTTTTCAATTTCGGCCTTCTCTGGGGTTTCTCCCCGCAGACACATGGTCGCCAGTAATTTTGGGGTTTTGCTTCTCCTCTACCTTACTGCGGTTTTCTTTGTTAATGTGGGGCGCTTCATTGTATTATATTAGCTTATTTTTCTTATGTCATGTGTACAGCCAGATACAGTCAGTTTGAGGGACATAGTGAAATTATGTGTGCTATAATGCTCAGAATTTTTAACTTTTCTGAATGGCCTTATGTAAAATTTTATCAATCACCGTAAAAGGCATTAATGGTCCACTCAAAGGAAAGAAAATCCTTAGCTATCTTAGCCATGAGCATGTTGATTTAGTGTTTCCTCAGGAAACGCATTTAAACTTTGCTGAAACACTGAAACTCAATGCTAAGCCTTACATGGTAGCTGCCTATTCTCCCACCGTTTCCAAATGGTACGGGGTAGCCATACTGGTTAAGAAGTCTTTGCACGCTACTGTACTTGATATTAGCGTTGACAAAGAGGGTAGATGGGCCCGTGTACACCCTGAGGTTGGAGATAGTGAATTCACGTGTATTTGCATTATGCCCCGAATGTGGACAACCCTGCTTACTATGCAAGTATTGCGCAGTTGGCATTGGCCTCTGCCAATGCTCCATTAATACTTGGTGGCGATTTTACTCCAGTGTTCCCTCAATCTTTTCTTCTCAAATAAGGCGCTCGTTGGCTGGAAGATCCAGTACCGAGTAGACCTGTGTGGCTAGATATAGAAGCGGGCCTTTGCAAACCGATTCCTCTTACTTTTCTCCCTGGTATGACTCTCCCATCAGACTCCCACTATCCACCAATGCTTTTAGACACTTTAGGTGCCTTTAATACTCTTATGCAATCTTTTAGACTCCCGACTCTGGTCAGTGCAACTTCAGCATCGCCTTCGGAGTACTAGGGTACTCCCGCCATCGGCATTCTCTGCATAAGGTTGATTGGAGACTTTCCGATCTATCGGTAGTTCACCGGGTGTAGCATCCAATTTTTACTAAACCTTATGTAATGCTATAACTAGAGATACCCCTATAGCGCAGAAAGTATGGGAGAGAGAATTGCATGTGACTTTGACCTCGGAGCAATGGAGCCTTATCTGGAGTAGAGGGACACGGGTTCCCGATCCGCCTCACTCACTCAGACCCTCTTCTTTCTAGCCCACCGGTGTTTTTACACTCCTCACAGTTTACACTCCTCACAGATTAGACCAATGGAACACTACTCAGGGCAATGGTTGCTGGACATGTCCTGCGGCCATTGGTTCATTGCCTCATGTTATGCATGAATACCCCGCACTACAGTATTACTGGTGTCGGGTCTGGGGTCGTATTTAGTCTATCTCGCACTCTCAGGAGCCCCTTTCTTGGAGGATAGTGGGACTTCGCCCAGTTGCGGGGATCCCCTCTCTCCCCAAAAATGGCTTATCTCCTTTCGAACTTTATGCTTGGCATTGCTATTTCCCTAATTAAGTAATACCGGAAATTTAGCTCCCAGCTGAGCCCCAATGAATGGTGGAATCATGCCTGTCTTTACAGTAAATATGTACAAATACCTCGTCTGTTCGCTTCCCCTGTTCAGACTCCTTCTCATTGGTCTCAATGAAAGATGCTCAATGACTATGTACATTTTGCTAAATGCTCTCATCTGACTGTCTAACTTTGTATATATCTCTGTCCCATGATCCTGCTGTATCGTAGATGCTCTTTTGATCGTTTGATGTATAATCACTGTTAATTGGAAGTGCCCACATGCTGATCTAATCGGGTAGAGAAGAAGCATCGGGGTGGGGGGTAATTGGGTTTACTTTTCCTTATTGTATACTTGTTTTGTCTCCTTTGGTGTGTTGTTTCTTTTGTTTGTTGCAAAATGAAAATAAAAGTTTAAAAAAAAAAAAGAAAAAGGGGGTGAAGGATGTCTGCTGAGAGGTGGTGGATGGCCTTGAATATGGCTATGACTGCAATCACAGAGGAGGCATGTACATATACAGCCACAAGAAACCACTTCACCCTCATGAGTGACCTCAACTTCCCCTCAACCACGGAAAAATATGCTAATGCATTCCTTAATGCCATGGATTCCCCACAGCTAACCCAAATAATTGATGCGCCAACCCATTGCAAAGGTTCAATCTTGGACCTTATATTCATATCCAATAACCTACTTAGAGAAAACCTAAATCTGCAAATTGACCAGTATCATGGTCAGATGACACCATAATATCCCTCAATATACCAGCCAATACTACTCAGCCAAAAACACCACAACAGCAACAGTTCAGATGTCGATTTAAGGCATTCAATGCATAATACTTCCTTGACCAGACCTCGGCACTAACAGACACAGACACAACTGATCTGGATACATTTATAGACTCATGGAAATAGGCAATATATACAACTTCAACCTTCAACAAAAAATTCACCTCAAAACACCATGCATCCTCACGTCCTGTAAATGCCATGTAAATGCCTTTGAATATTGTACCCTGCAGATACGCCAAGATAATGGCCTCCTTAATTCAGCATCCCAATGAAGACTTAGCTATCATGTGGCCAGCAAACAGCACAAAAAGATGGTCAGACTTACAAAAAGAATTTGTAACCTCCCAGTACTGGTGAAAAAATCCTCCTGATAGCCACAAGGCGAAGATCCTTATCCTTCCCCCGAGAGAAGAACAGGCAAACCACCTGGTTCACCAGAAAGGGAGAATTCACCTTAGGCAAGACGGAAAGCACAGGTTGAATGGAAAAGACCTCCTCAGAAAAAGATAGATAAGGATCTCAGCAAGATAGATTCTGCAGCTCAGAAATCTGCCTTGCAGAATAAATTGCAACCAAGAAGACTGTCTTCAGCATCAAATCCTTCAGAGTAGCATGCTTCAAAGGCTCAAAGGGTTCCAACATCAGGGTCCTGAGTATCAGATACAGATCCCAGGAAGGAAGCACAGACCGGAGGGGAGAACACAGATGCTATACCTCCTGAAGAAAGTGTGAAACATCTGGGTGTCAGGCTAGAGACTTACCAGTCACTGGACTTCTGAGACAGGCCAAAGCTGCACCTGAACCTTCACGGAGCTACGAGAAAAGCCCTTCTCCAAACCATCCTGCAGAAATCCCAACAGGACAGCATCTTGGCAGCCTCAGAAGTCAGCTTCCATGTGCCACACCATTACCCAAAGAGGCACCAGGCCCGGATGTATGCCAGGCTGGCAGATCTCTTCTGGGCTCCAATCAGAGTAGAAACCACTGCTGGAGAGTAGCCCTTACACACTAGTCATCTCCTCTCAAGAGCCAAGCCGTAAGCAAGAAGTGAACCGGGTTCTCCAGGATGATCGGTCCTTGATGCAATAGGCCCTGAGATGGAGGCAAACAAAGAGGTGGAGCTTGCAGGAGACATATTTGATCTCTGAACCACATTCTCTTCAGCCAGTCTGATGCCACCAAAATAACCCTTCCCGGGCGGCGCTCTATATGCCGAATCTCATGCCCCACTAGGGACCACAGAGAAAATACATATAGCAGGCATTGACTTGTCCGGGGCTGAGCTGAGGCAACAATGCTCTTGGACTTCATCTCTGTATGGTGACTGAAGAAGTGGCACAGTTGGCAAAGGAGCAGGTCACCATCAGATCCATCTCAGGGTGACCCCAGCAGTGCAGAATCAACTGAAACGCCTCCTGACTCAACTTCCATTCTCCTGGATCCAAAGAGTGCAGCTGAGAAAGTCCGCTGCCACACTGTCCAATCTGGCAATGTGCTGAGCCGACAAAGCTGGGAGGTTGTTCTCCACCTAGGCAAACAGGAGAGCTATCTCCAGGGCTACCACAGCGCTCCACATGCTGCCTTGCCAATTGAAATAAGCCACCACCATGGCAGTCTGACAACACTTGAACCACCCGGCCCTTGACCAGGGGCCAGAAACTCAGAACAGACAACCTGATGGCCCTTGCCTCAATGTAGTTGATGGACCACACTGCTTCCCTGTGGTTCTAATGGCTCTGGGCTGTCTGTTCATGGCAATGGGCTCCTCAGGCCAAGAGACTGGCATCCATCATCATAAGGATCCATGAGAAATCATTCAGTGGCATACCTTTCCTCAGAAGACAAGGCTGCTGCCACCACTGCAGGCTGGCCTTCACCATCATTGGGAGGAGGAATCTGAGCTTGAACTCCTGAGAACTTGGGGACCACTGAGTCAGCAGAGTATCCGAGGATTTGAAGATAATCTTGGACTCTGGGAGCCTGCTATGAACAGAACAGTGCCAGGTAATCCAACAGGCTTTTGACTTTCTCCTCTGGCAGGAAGACTCTGCCCACCTGAGTATTAAAATGTGCTCCCAAGAGCTCCAGGGACTGGGAAGGCAACAACTAGCTCTTTCCCCAACTGATCACCCAGCTGAGGCTTTCCAAAAAAGGACAACCTGTCTTCTTGCATTATTACATAAAGGGGGTTATTTTTGAAGCCCTATTCTTGGTTTGGAGTCCAAAAATGGGTACACAGACACAAGGTACACAGTTCACAAGGACATCCCTGAAGCCATTTTAAAAATGGGTATATGGACATCCCTAGCATGATGGTGTGCAAGTAGAATGGGGGCATGCCAAAAGCATGGCCTGTGTTGAACAATAAAATGCATGTCATGGTGCAATTCCAGAATTACACAAGCACGTCTTACCCTGTTGTTATCGTGTGTATGTCTATACCTGCTCCTGACCATGAATAAGGAGCATAAAAGTGCTCATTTCATGGCTGAACCCCTACTAGAGGGGGCAAAGCACTAAGGTTCTGTCATTGTTACTGTTACTGTTTCCTGGGCAAAAAAAACCTTCATGTAAATACAAAACCTCAAACAGATTATTAACTCACCACCGCACATCTGAGTCTGAAATGTCACTGAACATGGATGTGCCTATTCTGGAAAATGCCGGCTGGGACATCCAAAAAGCCGTTTTTGTGGCTGTCCATTTGGGAATGTACAGGTTTCTAGAATCAGGCTGAAAGGTAAACATCCCTGGGGGGGTTTCAGATGTTTTGCCCTGAATGACCCAGATTGCCCCCGGACGTCCTTTCTAAAATGCCACTTAATATGTGCTGCAGAATATAGCGGTGGAATCCTCCCAGATGACTTGAGGATATGTTCACTAAATGGAAATTCACTCAAACTGGGAAGGAGGGAGTTGTGGTCATTGAACATAGCCAGCACCTGGTGGCTAAATTTATAGCATATGATTACAGGATTCTGGGCGAAGCACTGTGCATGGCTCCTAGACTCAAGACCATAGCTGCAATGTGTTCAAGGTCTGCATTGTGCAGAGTTTACCTTTGCTGCTGTCTTAGGCCCAGAAGGAGGTAGGGTGGTGGTTGTGATAGACACAGCAGGGGGAAGGGAGCAGGATGAGGTTCTGGAGATGAGGAGAGAAGGAGAACGGAAGGGAAGTGCAGATGAGATGCTGGACGGCTTTGGGAAGGAGCTAGGCAATGGAAAGAGATGTGGGACTATGGAGAAGTAGACAAGGACGGGGGTGATGCTGAACTATTGGGGGCTTAACGGAAGGGAAGAGGAAATGCTGGATATGGAGGAGATTAAGGAAAAGAAGAGATATCGGACTAAAGGGGGATAGACAAAGGAGGGGGAGATACTAGTCTATGGGAGAAAAGGGCCTTGAGCCCCTGTTGAGAGAGGCAAACAACTGAAGGCTTGCCTAGGGAATCAATCCGATATCTTTGGACTGGCCATGGAGGAGGAGCGATGGAAGGTAGGGCAATCCCAAGTAGGTGAAAATGAAAGTTCCTGTACCACTGGGTCAAAAAAGTGTAAGTAAATAAATATTATATATGAACACACAACAAAAATAAAGAAGCAAGATAGCAGATGAGGTCAGATAAAGACCAAACTGGTCTCTCTAGTCTGCCTAGCAAAGTGGTCAGGGTTGTAATTGTCATAGAAGTGGTTTGGGGGCAGGCATGGCGGAGCTATACTCCCAAATATTGCAGGCACTAAGGGTGAACTTGCCCCTACTGCCACTACGACTTCCTTACCTTTTGCCCCTCCTCTGAAGTAAGAAGGCAAATCACACGGATGAAACTGCTGCGGGGTGTAGTTACTTTCCCCTCCCCCCAGGCCTTGGGTTGCAGCTGTATCCGCTTCCCTGTGTAGATTATTTCCCCATGCCTCGGTTTAGGATTGGTGCTGCCCCTCCCACCTTAGCTTTGTAAGTGCCGCTCTATACAAGTTGCTTCCTTACCTCCTCCCTTTCTTAGAAGCGGAAAAAAAATACTTTCTGCTGAGGTTCTGAACGCAACATGCAATATTGCCTGGCTGCGCGGCTACGTCCTTCACGTGTATTTTACCTACTAAAAGTCACAACATGAAGATAAAATGAAAGGCTTCCGTTTGGAAACGTGCAATTTCCCGGTTAGGAATACGTTGTGTTTACAGGCTCCCTCCCTGTTCAATGAACGTAGCTTGTTATTACTCTGTTCGTGGCGTCGTCACTTGTTAGTCCTCCGTCCGATGGCATCACGGACAGAGAGGCATCGAACTCAACTCGGGAGGTACGGCAGCTGCAAAGCAAACGCAGGAGTCTAAGCATTAAAGGACAAGTCTGATCTGGGGAGATCATAGGAGCGAGCTGCATGAAATGCGCAGGCTGAGTTTCTAAATAGCTAAATGACCTTTAACAGCAGTGCCCTCGTTTATCACGTTCTAGTGATGGAGACAGACCATTGGCTTTAAGTAACTGCGCTCTCGTATTGCACGTGTTCGTCTATGGTGCCCCATTACTTTAAGCGAAAGCCCGTCTCCTTTGCGAACATGCGCGATCTCTCTCGGTGCCTTGCGCACGCCAAGGCGCCCCGAGTTGCAGGCAGAGCCCACGCCTGCCTTGAAATAGCAGGGGAGCTGCTTGGGTTTTGTTGGGGGATTTTAGTCGATGTAAACACGTTCTTTGTTAACACGAATAATCCGGAAGCGGCACACGCGACAAATTGCCCTTTTAAAATCTTGCGCACATAATAGTAACTTGCACCTCTCTGGGACGACCCTGGCCAGGTGGTGAATTCGCGTAGCAGGGCTCGGGCTCGGGGTCGCTGTAGGACGGAGTAAGAAGTTAATTGAGGAGTCGATACGGGCAAGAAACAGCGCATTATTACAAAAGGTTTCACTTTGGGGCAATGCGTGGAGACAGGAGAAGGTGCCAATGTAGCAGTAAAACTAAAGAGACTGGTAGGGGAGGCGTGTGTATATTCAAAGGAAGTGTTGTGCCGAGCTAAAGCAGTTCACTTGTGCTTTCCTCCCCCCAACACACACACACACACAATCATTTATCCCGGCTCAGACCTGCAGGTTTCTCTCATGCAGACAGATGGAGGCAGGGCTGAGAAGGAGGCGCTGCCTTTTGTCAAAAGCCAGGGGAGGGGAGGAGAGCGAGAAGGCGAGAAGGTCCCGTTTTCAGGACTACAATGAACAGCAGCCAGGAGCGGCCCCCTTCCTTTCGCGTCACATGGCAAATGAGAGCAAAGACGCGCACATAGGACACATAGCCGTTCTGCGCTCGCGGGCTGCTGCCGCCGCGGCCGGTCTCTAGTGCGCTGCCTGGGCTTGCAGCGATGCTCCGGCCACTGGCCGCCCGCCGCCTCCTCGGACACGTGCCAGCGGCTCGAAGCTCCTGACCCCGAGCTACCTGCTTGCGATTGCCTCCGGATTACTCGCTTTCAGCATTTGGACAGCTCCTAGCGCCGGACTGCACTGCAAGGCTGCTGCTGCAGGAGAGCCGAGCCCCGGTCGGCACCATGGCCAGCGTGCAAGGCGAGAAGCAGCTGTTCGAGAAGTTTTGGCAAGGAACCTTCAAAGCCGTGGCCACCCCGAGACCCGAGAGCGTCATAGTGGCCAGCATCATGTCTCGCAAAGCGCTGCCGAGGTAAGGGGCGGGCTGCAAGCTCGAGGAGTCTACCTCTTTGTGTTTGCCAACAAAGCGAAGTCCTTTTCTGGGCGCTAACCTTTAATTGCACTAGGGGTTGCCTCTGGGCGCACTACCCGATAGAACTTCTAACAACCTCACGCCCGGGGCTATGGAAACAGACACACCATCTGGCTTCTCTTCCCTTTCTCCCCATATATTGAGCTTGCACGTCCTAATCAGCTGCAGTCGAGTGCGCTTTTCAGTGGAATTGTTCCTTTTCCTGAATTACGGATGAGAACAGGGCATTGCAAACTCTGCATCATCCTTTACTTTGAACTTTTGCTAAGCCGGCGGGTCGCAATACCTAGAGGGTTGTCCAATACCTCGCAGTTTGCCGTCTCGCTTTCTCTACTCACAGTCTATTGTCTATCTATCATATTGCCAGTGATATGATAGTCAGGTCTGGAAATCGCTTAGAACCTGCAGTCGGTCAAATCACCATAGCAGAAGTTTGACTCTTTCCCTTCTCAGTATTAGGCTGAGGAGAGCTACTGCCTAGGATTCATTTCTCCAGATGTTATCGCATTCACTGTTTTGCGGAGAGAGAGAGACAGCTTCTGTAGCGAGAAATTGAGGTTTCTAAAGTCTGATTATGCTAATCCTGTCCCAGAGCATCCCAATCTTTCGGATTATTAGAGGTTGGATAAATTAGTTGCGATGAAGCATTAGCAGAGGCAGACCCGGGAGCTTTGGAAAGATAAAGCCCTGGTTCCTAGTAAATCCTTCTAGCATTGCTGTTTATTACGCTAAACCAGTTGCCGAAGAAGAGCAGTCCCGTTTCAGCCGATGCGGTCTTGGGCTGCCTCTGTTGGGCAGCGGGATTCGCCCTTAAGAGCGGCTCCCGTCTTGGAAGCTGCTCTATGGACGCGAGCGATTACTGAAGGTCCTCCAGATGGCTTAAAGCGCTGGGCCGGACTGTAGCGGATTTCAGCTCTGGGGGATGGGATGTGTCTTGAGTTTCCAGCCCTCTGGCTTTGTGCAGTGTCTCCGCTCCGCTTTCTGTCTATAGCAGCGTAACCAAAACGGAAGACCAGGGTAAAACGGGACCGTAGTGACCATAATAGAGAGACTTCACTGGTTCTCAACCCAGCTGACCCCTGTTAAAGGCGTCTTTGCTCCTTTTCTAACTTAGCTGCTCTTCTTCCCTTCACAGCCTGATGTGAAGTGACGCCGGATACCAAGTTTACATCCGATTAAGCGCGGCTTTGCTTTGTATGGTATAGGTCCCAGACAGCTATGGAGAGTTATTTCTAGAATCTTCTTTCCAGATGTGTAGAGCAAAGCCCCACATTAGCTTTCCCTTGGAGCCGGTCTTTTAGACCTTGCGCCTATAAGCTGTTCTCTCTCATCCCATCCCTCCTCTATTCTCTTCCATCCCTTTTCTGCACACTGAACTAGAGACTGAGAGGCTTTTTTTTTTTTAGGTTATTGACAGTTTCTCTAAAGGTTTCTCCTTAGTAAATGCATTCAGCAAACTTCCTAAACGTATTTCTGGAATCTGACAGCGAGTCTGGTGAAAGCAGAGGGTTCATCAGTGAAACATTGGTTCAGAGCTGTAAAGGTCATTTCCTTCACAAGATGCTTAAGTTCCACGCACCTGTGTGCGCTATAAACCAGCAGACCACATCTGATCGATTTTATCATACAAATAATTTGCTTTACCCCCTTCCTTCCTGTGCATTGGCGATGGATGGTGAAGCTTTGTTTCTGTGCTCATAGAGATATCAGAGGGTGACCACTTTATTTTCGGGAGCACAATTTGAACTGAACAATTCTGTTACTTGAATTACAAAGGTGATTCTGAATTGCAAATGATAAAGCAGGAAAGTATATACAACATAATACAGACATTTAAAAAAAATCATAGAACTGTATGTTGCTTTTGTCAGAAATAACTTATAAATATAATCTACAAGTCTTGCTAGTTGCTTGTGTGAATGGTACTAATTTTATCTGAAAGGGCTATACTTGGATATGACCTTGTATTCCCTTGGTTTGGGCAGTTGTTAAAAGGCAGATGACTTAGATGGGCCATTCTTCCCGTCTTCAAAAACATTTCTGTCAGGGGCATTTTCTCCAGATGGATTAGTTTTGCAATACCATGACAGTCGTGAACTTCACTTCAAAGTCAGGGCACAGGTAGTATGATCTCAGTCTCTCAAAGGTACTGCTAATGTTTGGTATAGTACTTGCATCGTGCCAAAGAGTGTTTCCTTCTGCAGTTTGTAAGATGTTATGTGTATGGATAGTTTGTCAAGATGTGCTTAGAAATTCTTCTTAATCCAGCCTGTGGCACCCAACACAATGGGAAATAATTCAATATATTTTTGCCACATTTTCTTGGTCTCCGACTGCATTTTTTTGGTACTTGAAGATTTTATCCTTTTTAACACGATTCACAAAGTAGTCGCTTGGAACTGACACCTCTATAATTAATGCCGTTCTGGTGTTTTTCTCCTTTACCACTATATCCAGCTTCTTATCCTTATGATGATAAATCTGTGTAAATTTCTTAAACAAAGTTGCATAGCAATAGTGAACGATGAGGAAAGAGGTTTGGGGTGATCACATTTGATGATTTCAAGGTAGCGAAACGATGGTGGACAAAGCTAGAAGAATACTAGGCTGCACGGAAAGAGGCATAACTACTGAAAAAAAGATGTTAATGCCATTGTACAGGTCATCGCTGAGGCCTCTGCTGTCCAGTTGGAGACCCTTCCACTGAAAGGATACAGATAGAGTAAAGTCAGTTTAGGAAAACGCATCAACAAGGTATAATTTACCCTATGATATGGGAATCAAGGACATAAATGTGTACATTCCAGAAAAATAGAGAAAGAGGAGGGTTACAAAACAGGTATTGAAATACCTGAGAGGAATAAATCGAAACAATGTACGGGAGGCAAACCTTTTCCAGTGGAAAGGATCATATAGAACATGAGGTTATGATCTGTCACTGAGGTAGAAAAAGGAGTACATAAGAACATAAGATATGCCCAAGGTCCATCAAGCTCAGTATCCTGTTTTAACAGTGGCCAATCTAGGTCACAAGTAGCTAGCAGTTTCCCTAGAAGACACAGCGCCCACTACGCTTGTACTGGGACAAGGAGTGGATTTCCAGGGTCCCCTTTAATAATGGTTTATGGACCTTTCCTCCAGGAACTTTTTCAAACATTTTTTGAACCCAGCTACACTAACAGCTTTTACTACATCCCCCAGTAAGAATTCCAGAATTTGATTAAGCGTTGAATGGAAAAATATTTTCTCTTATTAGTCTTATATGGGTTACACTGTAGCTTCTTTGCATGTCCCCTAGTCTACATTTTGATGGTGTAAACAACCTATCTATGTTTACCCATTCTACTCCATTCATTAATTTATAGACCTCTATCATATCTCCCCTCAGCTATCTCTTTTCCAGGTTGAAGAGCCCTAACCTTTTAGCCTCTCCTCAAAGGGGTATCATTTCATCCCCTTTGCTATTTTGGTGGCTCTTCTCTGTACCTTTTCTAATTTCACTATATTTTAAGATACAGAGATCAAGAATTGCACACAATATTCAAAGTGCGGTCGCACCATGGAATGATACAGAGACATTATAATATCCTTTGTTTTTTTCTCAATTCCTTTCCTTCTGATTCCTTGTATTCTATTTGCATTCTTAGCCGCCACTGCACACTGGCCAGAGGATTTCAACGTGTTATCCACAATGACTCCTAAATCTTTTTCTTGGGTGGTGGTTCCTAATATGGAACTGTGCACTGTGTAACCATAATTTGGGTTGCTCTTTCCTAGGTGCATAATGTTGCACTTGTCCACATTACATTTCATCTGCCATTTGAACGTCCAGTCTTCCAATTTATTAAGGTCCTTTTGCAATTTTACACAATCCTCTTGGGTTTTAACAACTTTGAATAATTTTATGTCATCTGCAAATTTGATTACCTCACTCATTATTCCCATTTCCAGGTCTTTTACGAATATGTTAACAAGCAGCGGACCTAGCACAGATCCCTGGGGTACTCCACTATTCACCTTTCTCCATTGGGCAAATTGGCCATTTAGCCTTACCCTCTGCTTTCTATCTTTTTACAGTTTCTGATCCACAATAGTACATTGCCTCCTATCCCATGAGTTTTTAATTTCACCAAGAGACTCTCATGAGGGATCTTGTCAAAGGCTTTCTGAAAATCCAGATACACTATATCAACCGACTCACCTTTGTCTACCTGTTTATTTACACCTTCAAAAAAATATAACAGATTAGTAAGACAAGACCTTCCCTGGCTAAAGCCATGTTGGCTGTCTCCCATTAAACCATGACTATCTACATGTTCAGAAATTTTGTTCTTAATAATGGCTTCTACCATTTTTCCTGGTACTGATGTCAGGCTCAGGGTCTGTAGTTTCCTGGATCACCCCTGGAATCCTTTTTAAAAATTGGCATTACATTGATCATCCTTCAATCTTCAGGTATTACTGATGATTTTAATGATAGTTCACAGATTAGTAATAATAAGTCTGCAATCTCATATTTCAATTCTTTCCTCACCCCTGGATGTATACCATCCAGTCCAGGTGATTTTCTGTTCTTCAGTTCATAAAATAGTTGTAATACATCTTCCTGATTTATCAATATTTCTTTCAATTCTTCTGCTGCATCAGCTTTAAATACCATTCAGATAAGGGTAACTTCAGTAAAAACTGAAGCAAAGAATTCATTCAGTCTCTCCACTATGACCTTGTTCCCTCTTTGTGCCCCTTTCACTCTTCTATCATCCAATGGTCCCAGCTGACCCTTTCACAGTTTTTTTTTGCTAGGAATGTACTTGAAAAAGTTTTTGTTATACGCTTTTGCTTCCACAGCAAGCTTTTTTTCAAATTCTCTCTTTGCCTGCATTAACAATGCCTTGCATCTAACTTGCCAGTGCTTATGTTGTTTCCAGTTTTTGTCATTTGGCTCCTTTTTCCATTTCCTGAAAGATGCTTTTTTGTCTATAACAGCCTCTCTGATCTCATCTTTAAAGCATGCTGGCAGGTTTTTTTGGACTTCCTTTCACTTTTCTTAAAGCATGAAATACAGCTGGTCTGGGCTTCTCAGTTAATATTTTTAAAAAAACACCCATGTTTGATGTAAATGTTTAACCTTTGCAGCTGCTCCTTTTAGTGTTTTCTTAACTATTTTCCTCATTTTATCATAGTCTCTTTTCTAAAGTTAAAAGGTAGTATTGTTGATTTCCTTGCCATCCTTACTCCATTTATTAAATCAAACACAATCATGCTATGATCACTATTTCATTTAGAAACTTTATCTCCCTAGCATGTCCTGCCGTGACAACTGGGGTAATTGAAATCACCCATTATTATTACTGTGCTGTAAATATTGTTAGCTTCCCTTATTTCTTTGAGCATTTCAACATCCATTTGTTCATTCTGGCCAGACGGTCGATAGTGCACCTCCCCCCCCCCCCCTCACCATCACGTTCTCCTTTTTACATGGAATTTCAATTCATATTGATTCTACAGTGTATTTTGCTTCCTGCAACACTTTAATTCTGCGTAACTCAATGTCCTTTCTAACATAGAGCGCAATCCCTCCACCAGTTTGATCTACTCTATCGTTGCAATGTAATTTGTTCTCAGGTATCAGGGTCCCATTGGTTGTCCTCCTTCCACCATGTCTTTGAGATACCAATCATATCTAGCATCTCATTTAGTGCTATATATTCGAACTCTCCCATCTTATTTTTTAGACTTCTAGCATTTGCATTTAGGCATTTTAGAGGCTGTAGTTTATTCATATAAATCTAATTACCAGTAGGCAGGGGTAATATGGAATTTTTAAGTTCCGTCTGCTCTGTACTTAAGGTTACTTTTGTCTTTATTGGAACCTCTCTGTCGATATGCTCTAACTTCATTCTTTTGCTAGTATCCTTCAAGGATACATCCTCCTGAACCATAAGCTCTTGGGCGACTGTCAGCTTTCCCCTATTATGTAGTTTAAAAGCTGCTCTATCTCCTTTTTTTATTTTATATTTATGAATTTTACAAAATTCCAAGCACAATACCTGCAAAGAAAAAGGTGATCATGGTTACAAAATTAAGGAAGCAATTATGAAAAGAAACTTACACCTTGAACGCCTACTAGCCCAACAACTGAGGAGAGCCAAGATCAAATTAGTAAATAAGAAATCTTACAAACGTGCAAGGAAAGCATAAATAGGCAGTTTAATCCACACATCAGACCCTAACTAGCTCCCCCCATGGATAGGAGAGAGAGAGGCGAGAACTAACAAAGGCAGCCAGCTGGGTAGGGTCATAAAAAAGAAAACTCTGAGATTGTAAACGCACAAGGCATTTATATGGAAACTTTAAGAAAAACAGATCCCCCAGCTGGATTGCCCCCGGTTTAAACTAGGAATTCTCTACGGCGCCGCTGAGTGTCACAGGCCAGGTCAGGATACATGGCAACTAATAATCCCTTAAAGTGAATGGAGCACTTTTTAAAATATAAATTAAACAACCACTCCCTGGTGAATGCCCTCCCGATGGAAGTGGTGGGTGCAAATGCAGTGACAGAATTCAAAATGGCATGAGACAGACACAGAGGATCCCTCTATAGCAACAGGATAAAATCAAAATAAACTTAACTATCTAATTTCTCAACAGGGGTGCCCTACACGGAGCGGTGGGTTCACCCCTAAACAAAGACATGAGGAGGGGTGACCTGCATGGAGCGGCAGGTGGACCTACTCTTGCCACCTTGCTGGGCAGACTAAATAGACCATACTGGTCTTTATCTGCCATCATTTGCTATGTTACTCCTGATCAGACAATAACACTAAGGAAACAAGCAAAGTTGAAGGTATTAGAGTTTCGGTATCAGAAGACTCCAAGATATTAAGGATTAAAGATATCAGCATGTTGTAAATTAGACAATGAACCCTGTTGAGTCTCAACTGAAACTTTCTTTTGATTAGGTATTATCATGCAGCAGGGGCTGATGAAAGTAAAAATGCAGGAGAAGAAGCTGTTTTTCATGAGGAAAAAGATGTGCACAAGATGCAATATCTGCACAGAACAGCTAGAGGGAGCAGGCATGCACTCACAGAGCCTGAGTGGACACACTTAGCTAATCGAGAGCACCTGACAGTCAGCCCGGAAAGCTCAAACACAGGAGAGCTTTATAAACGGAAGACTGGAGACTGGAGAGGGCAGAGCAGTGCTTGCAGGTGTGGAGCTGGAGGTAAAGCTGAAGGTTTACGAGAAAGAAGCACCATAAGCAAGGACCAAGCAGATAGAAGCACTTGGGAAACTAGTGCTGGGCAAAGGAACAATCACCTTTGGAGGCAAAGCAGAGTGAACGAAAGAAGCCTGCTTGGACCAGAGGAACCTGGGGCTAAACCGAAAGGTAACAGAAGCTTTCAGAGAGGAGACTGGCACAGGGATTGTGTTCCTGAAGAACTACCGGAAGGAGGAAATCCCAGTTCTACATGCTGCTGGAAGCCAAGGTATGCTGACTCTGTTTCTATGAAGAAAACCTTACCTTATAAAAAGCCTTATGAAAGTAATGCTAAACCTGTGAGAAAGGAAAGCAAAGCTACCTCTCATAAGCCAAGTAGCCAACGCCGGAGGATAGGCCATACTCATTGGCAAACACTAGAGGAACTCTTTAAACATCCAGAGAACAGGACTAGGGCCTGGCCAGAAATTATAGCCAGTGAAACCACTGATACAGACAGAGATAATTCTGAGCCGATGCAAGTGGAACTTGTAGAGCCAAGCCTTTTATCTCAGGAAGAGATGGACTGTTCTTTGTGTATTTCAGGCAGTGCAGAGTCACTGTTAAACCTGTGAATGATATATGGTATCTTCAGAATGTTATTCATTTGCTAAATGGAAGAAGAGTGCTAAAACATTTGCTTTACTCTGGAAAGCTTAACTAAGCATTGTTACAACTGTGAAGCATAACAGTTTTTCCATTAACCTGAGTTGATTTCATTCCTGAAGTTAAAGACTTTTTCTTTAGGTTGTAACCCAGCTGAATCTTATGCGTAAAGGGAAATAAATGCCTTGTTAACCCTCTACTCTGCATTCACAATTTTTCTTAGTTAGGAGCTGAACTGCCAAGACCAGGTTACACCTGGCTCTTAAAAGTCCCTCCTCTCATAATAAAATAATTTTTGTGTCCCACCTACCCTTACGACCCCTGGCCACTAGGGCGGTGCACGACAGTATATAATAAACTTTTGCTAAAGGAGGTTGAGACTCAGGTGGAACCCCTAGCACATCTTGCATATACATTTTCACCATATCTCTCACAGACACTAAGGGTTAGCGAGGAAAATTAAGACGATGTAAATTCATAGAACGTACTTGGTTCTTTAGAAGTTCATTTTTAAATCTTAAACTAGAAACATCCTTCATAATTGCTGAATAATAAGTCTCCTGCTTCTGAGTTTCTACTTGTACAGTCCCAATCAAATTTTTAACAGCAGAAAGTTCAGTTGTATTAACTGATGACATCTTACTATTAGATTGAACTTGTACAGCCAAGCCATTCATCTGTTGAACCAATACTGTACCTAAAGAAGAAATCGCAGTCCAAATTGATTCAAGGGTGAATGTGGTCGGGTGCTCCAAGGAAAAAGAAAATAACGTTCCCGAGCTGAGATCTGCTGCCATCTCCACCTTTACCAAAGCACTCCCAGCAACTTGAGCCTGGATACCCCACTGAAGCTCGCCTTCCATCTCCTTCTGTTCAGTAATGCCTGTGTAATCCACTGGCTCCACAGTTGCTATCAAGTTGGTAAAACTACCACTTTCTGGACACCAATCACTCCTCAGAGTAAGTCCATGGTTTTCCGAGCTCACTGATTGTGATCGACCAGCAGGCAGAGTGGGAGGCGAGTATAGTTCCGGTGTAAGGTCACATCTGGCAGAGATCGCCGAGCTCTCCAGCCCCAATTCCTCTAAGCCTGAAGATACATCGGCTTGCATTAGAGGACCCTCCAAACATTGCACAAAGGCATGAAAAGGACCAGAAATCAAGGTAAAAGTGGAAGAGGAAGTCCCTGCAGGTTGAGGAGGCTCCCTGAGAAGCTTCTCTTTCTATTTCAGCATCATGGAAATCAGTGCCTGGAAACACAACTGCCTAAGTGGCCATCTTGGCCCCTAGCATGGATCAGCATTCCTCTATCTCCTTTTTAAAGGTTAATGCCAGAAGTCTGCTTCCAACCCAGTTAAGGTGGAGCCCATCCCTTCAGAAAAGCCCCTCTTTTCCCCAGAATGTTGTTCAGTTCCTAACAAATCCTAAACCCTCATCCTTGCATCATCGTCTCATCCATGCATTGAGACCTCGGAGCTCTGCCTGCATTTTGGGTCCTGCATGTGGGACAGGAAGCATTTCAGAGAATGCTACCCTGGAAGTTCTGGATTTCAACTTCCTACCTAAAAGCCTAAATTTGGCATCCAGAACCTCCCTAACACACTTTGTTATTGGTACTAATATGTACCAAGACAACAGACTCCTCCCCAGCACTATCTAAGACCTTGTCTGGGTGGTGCATGAGGTCTTCTACCTTCACATCAGGCAGGCATGTTACCAGGCGATCTTCACGTCCACCATCCACCCAGTTATCTACATGCCTAATGATTGAATCATTAACTATAATGGCTGTCCTAACCCTTCCCTCGTGGGCACATGGCCTTGAGAAACCTCCTTGGTGTGAGAGGGTTTTACATTACCTGGAGGACAGGTCCTAGCTACAGGATCACTTCCTGCTACACCAGGGTGATGCTCTCCTATCACGTGACCTCACTCCTCCATGGCAACAGGGATGCTGCTAGACTGGAGGTGGGACTTCAGTACTATATCCCTGTAGGTCTCGTCTATGTACCTCTCTGTCTTCCTTATGTCCTCCAAGTCTGTTAATCTAGCCTCCAGAGATTAGGAGCAGAGCTTCTTGCACCTAATACACACGTAAGACCCCTCACCAACTGGGAAAAAAATCATACATGTGACACTCAATGCAAAAGAGTAACTTCAGAAAATATTTCTTCATGGGAAGGGTGGTACATGGAATAGCATTTCAGGGGAGATGGTAGGGCAAAAAGGGTAACCAAATTCAAGAAAGCCTGGGATTAAGCACTGAGGATCCCTGGTTGTGAAGAAGGGAAGGGGAAACCCAAGATCAACTGTTATCTATGGCACTGCACCAAGAATGAAATGGACAGATTTGATGGCTCTTATCCTTTGTAAAATTCTGTGTTTCTATGTTTCCATCAGAGTGCTGAGTAATTAAATTCCACTTTGTAATGCAGGATGACTTGCACATCATTTTTGGACACTGAATATTCTTAAATGCTCCATTCAACCCTATTGCTGGGGATAGAAGCCGACAGTTGGCAATATTTGTACTGCTCTGGCAATGTTCCAGGGGGGAGGAGGTTGATGATTCTTTCAGGAGAGTTTTGTGTGCAGCTGCTCAGTGCTCTCCTGCCTTACTGAACTGGAATGCCCAGGCCCTTAGCTCATCCCCTGTGAGTCCACTAGATCATATCGGGGAGTAATGAACTGCTAACTGTGGTGCTTTGCTTTCCTTGCCTTGCTCAGCAACCTGTAGAGCAGCACTGAAAGACTGACATGCTGACCAAGTATTCATAAATTACAATATAGCATTCATTGGCAAGTCACACTGGCAAATAATACATGGAGCCCTTTTACTAAAGTATGCTAGGCAGTTAGCACATGCTATGGAGTGCAGTGGGTTATGGGCAGAGAGTGCACATGGTGGGCAGTGACAGCTAGGGCACGGCAAGGTCCCCTGCATTAGCTTTCACAACTACCAATAATATGGAAGTCCCTAGGTGTCATTAACTGAGTCATGCTACCGGCAGTATGGCAGCACAGCAGCTGCCAAGCCTGGTAAAGATTAAAAAAATATCAGTGCCATGCTGCAGTGCATGCCCACCAACATGCCCCAGTGCAAAATCCCTCTCCACCCCAGCACTGAATACCCCTGACCCCAGCACACATCCCTAGCCACATCAGCATAACCCCCCACCCAATCAACACCCCCCACTCTAGGACGGCTGCTCCCCAAGCCAAGATCCCTAGAGAACAAAGCCTCCTGGAAAGCCAAGATTCCTTCCCAAAGCCAGACCTCACTATCCGGAGGTAGTCCCCCCAAAAGGCTCCCACTCTCCTGCCCCAGCTACTCACAATGCTGAATTTATAACCCTCCAAATAACATCTATGAGGTACCACAGAAACTCTCATCCTATTTTCTGGCTCACAGATCAGTGTCATGACCACTGACCCACATTCCCATGTTATGCCTGTTTTTTTTCTGCTAGTTTTTTTTTTTTTTTCATCTGTCATTTAACATGAGCTTTCCATTCTGTGTATCTAGAATGTTTTGCTTTTCGAAGCCAGTGAAGATTTGAACTTAGAGATGAGGCCCTTCCACACCTCACTCTGAATATTAGAGCTTAAGTGGACATACTCTTGCTGCAGACTGTGCTGTTCACTCTAGGACTGTGGCATCATGCTGGCCTCCCCTTTTGCTGTCTGGTATTATGCTGCTGTCAAATGATGTCTGACAGCAAACACTTAACTCTTTTGACATCACAGGTGCTCTGTAATAGATTATTTTATCCTTGAGGCAGACATGCATTTCGCTGTAGAAAAAAAAATGGTTGTATGTTGATGTCAAAGTTGATTTCTCTGAAGAAAAGTAAATACTGCTAGTAAGAGAGGTAGATAGTGATGAAGAGTTGGTATTGGCTTCCATCCTCTGTAGAAGTGCAAAAGGAAAGTGGTAGAAATAACCAGGATATGTGAAAGATATTTTGCAGGGGTTTTCAGGGCTGAGGCGTGTACCCTGTTCCTTCCTTTCACACAAAAGCAAAGTGTGTGTATACATTTAACAGAAAGCAATGTAGAAATATAAGGGCCAAATATTCAGCTGTGGCGCTGCCGCTTTAAAAACACCGGGGCGGGGGGAGGGGGCATATATTCAGTGATAGCAGCCAGTGCTGTAAAAGTGGTTGGCCATCTGGATAGCAACTGAATAACACCACTGACCAGCCAGAGACCACCTCGGATTTAACCAGGTATTGTTTATACAGTCTACGGTGGTAGTGCGGCTGAATATGAGGATAGCTACATTAGAGCCCATTAGCAGGTCTGCTGATGGGCTAAACACCTTGAATATGCCCCCCATAAACACACTAACACAACTATATTAATGTAACTATGCATAACTCAGGACATACAGGGTTATGATGACTCTAGTATCCCTGAAACTGTCATTTCATTATATATGACATCACATATTGCATCATATCGTAACTCTCCAATTATACAAAAGCTCTAACTTTTATACTTCTTTAGAAACATGTAGAGGATAATTTTTATAAACGCCTGCACAGTCAGCATGCATTTCCATGCACATTTTGGGGCGTATTTTAGAAAGTGAAGCATGCATATACTTTACATTACAAAATAGAGGCGTACTGTTGTGCCGCAACCTAGCTGTGGCACTTATGCATGTCACAGAGCAGGCATAGCTGTGTATACCTAGTCTGGGCAGAAATGTGTCTAAGTCATAGTATTCTATAACTTAGGGGGTAGATTTTCAAAGGCATTTACGCGATTTACAGAGCTGTTAGTGCCGCTGAATATGCCCGAATAATGCCACTATACGTCCCAATGCTAACTGCTTAGCATTGGGGCATATCGGGGGCATTCCAGGGCACTACCCAGGGATAACCATGCAGCGGTGATATTCAGCCACTGCCCAGTTATCCCTCAGTGATGAAAGTTAGGCGCAGCAAAAGCTGTCCTAACCTTTGCCACTGGAGCTAACCAGGCAGCGGCTTCTGTTCCATGTGCAGCTGTGTGGAGATCGCAGATATTCAACGCTAGTGGCTGGATAAAACCCCGGATTATATATCTGAGGTTAAAGTTTGGCAGTGATGGCTATGTACCTTAGAGGCGCATAATCACAAATGGATATTCGGCCCTAGCTAGGTAAAAATAGGCTCCACTTATGCTCCGCCCCATGTGCACACCCCAACTGAAAATACGCAAGATGGGACTTACACACATGCTTACAGAATGGCAACCACCCAAAGCGCATGCTCAATCACACATGTAAGTCCCTTAACCATGCCAGCCACCTCTGGACTCCGATCAGCATCCCCATACCAGCAGAGCGGGAAGGCAGGATATTCTTATCCCTCTGCCACTGAGGCCAATCAGGGTTTGTGCTTCCACCAATGAAGGACTTTAAAACAAAGGGTGCTCAGGTGTGCCCGCACCTGGTGTGCCTGCACCTAAGGGCCTCGCCAGAGGGCCTTTTGGTGTGGCTCTTAGGCAGGGACCACAGGCGGAGACCACCGGTGACAACAGCAATGGAAAATGCACCCCCGGCACAAGAACAACATCCCAATATCCACCCCGCAACACCCCCAACACAAGAACACCAAAAGCACAATGCCCTCACCAAGCTGGAAACAATGGGTCTCCAAACTTCCAACGAACACCATCCGGCAGAAGATCACTAAAGCAATATGACTTAGCAAGGACCTGCAACATCACCTAGACTCATGCATATCATATGATCTCCAGACAAAGGGCCCCAACAACAACAGCAAACAGAAGGTAAACAACATAGACCCCCAATCACCTAACTCACCACCCAACATGTTCACCATCTACCCTCTGCTCTTCCTACTGCTAGCACTCTTGTTGCTTATCATGGTACACAATTCTCCAATCACCTCAGCACGCTTATTATGGCCCACCAACCAACCACCTGTCAAAGCGAACACACAACTTCCACATAACACTCACCGAACCACAAGACGACTAATATACATAAAAAACTCCTCACCTCAAACCACCCCATTACCATCCAACTCCCCTCTCACACATTCACTACACTGTGCCCTAATAAACTCCAAATCCATCCAGAACAAAACCCAAGTCATCAAAGACCTCCTGGTATCAAATAATCTAGACATACTCTGCATAACCGAAACATGGATTACAGAAACAGACAATGTACTACTGAACAAACTCACACCAAATGGATACAACCTATACCATTGCTCGAGGACCCAATGACGAGGAGGCAGAGTGATGATCATAGCCAGGAAAAACATCAACCTCCATTTCCAAGCAAACAACAGCACCAATGAATCCGACTCCATCACCATCTCCAACAAAGCGACAACAATCTGCCTCATATAGAAGACATCGACCTCCAACATCAATGACCTATCAACAATACTGGATACAATAATAGCAGCATCAAAAATTGGAAAGGAACTACTAGCTCTAGGAGACTTTAACCTCCCCTCGCTACATCAAAATCATGCACAGTCCTTCCTTCAAGCAATGATGGCAATGAACCTAACACAACTAGTAAACACTCCAACACACACAAAAGAAACATACTGGACTTAATCTTCTTCAGTAACCATAATGCCCAAGCAAGCACTCCCCACTCTATACAGGCATACCCGGTCCCATGGTCAGACAATAGACTCATCAGGTTCTCACTCCCACAGGGCCCCATCAAAACAAGTTCCAACCAGCAACCATCAACCAGAAGTTTTAAACCATTCAATAAGGACAACTTCATACAATAAACCCTCAAACAACTACCTATAGACTCCACCGACCCAGAGATACTCATTGAGAATTGAAACAATGCTATCAGAAATACGGCAATTGCCTCCAATATCCACAGACAAAGCAACCCAAGACTGAATGGTATACTCCAACCCTCCAAAACCTGAAAAGGCAACTCGGCAAACATGAAAGAAAATGACAAAAAATGAAACAAGACAAAGTCAGAACACAATATCTACAGTTGATGAAAGAATACCATGTTGAAACAAAGTAAAACGAGAAAAAATGCAATGTGTGCCTTTGAGTCAGTCCTGACTCCTGGCGACCCAGAAGCTCCTGG
This sequence comes from Ichthyophis bannanicus, assembly GCA_033557465.1. Lineage (NCBI taxonomy): Eukaryota > Metazoa > Chordata > Amphibia > Gymnophiona > Ichthyophiidae > Ichthyophis > Ichthyophis bannanicus. Next base: position 145,468,111 of record CM066041.1, read on the forward strand.
GTTTTCTTGGCAGTGTCACTGGAAGTAGATTGCCAGGCCTTTCTTCCAAGGCAATGGAGGGTTAAGTGACTTGCCCAAGGCCACAAGGAGTGCTAGTGGGAATTGAATCCTTGTTGCTTGGTTACCAAGCCAGTGTTCTAACCACTAGGCTACTCCTCCACTCCTAAAAATGAGAATACCACACTAAATTACTAAACTCCGCAATCAACCAACCAAGAGAGCTTTTTTCCATTGTGAAACAGCTGACAAAAACACCATTCACCGATAACCAAGAAATCAAGGTCACCCACCAACAACTTGCCCAACACTACAAATAGCTCCAGCCACAACCAAATATCAACACCCCACTCTCTACCAGAAACAACCACCCAGACCCCTGGAGCTCCTTCAACCAAATAACTGAAAGGCAAATAAAAAACATCATAACTGCTCTAAATACAATCTCCCCCCTAGATTACTGCCCTACATCATGGATAAAAACAACCAAAAAACAACTCAGTGGAGTAATCACCAATCCACACAAGCGATACTTCAAGACACCATGCCTACATGCCTAAAAACTTCCTTCATACACCCAAAACTGAAAAAAACAACTCTGGACACCTCAGATCCAACATCATACAACTCATTGCAAGCCTGCCCTTCGCAGCAAAAGTCATTGAGAAAATGGACAGCACCAACGGCAAGACCATATCGACAAACACAATCTCCTAGACCCCCAGCAACATGGTTTTCAACTGCAGCACAGAGTGAAAACATTATTAATCACCTTAATAAACACACTAGTGCAAGAAATGCAATGAGTCAATGAAGGCTTCCTGTTAATATTCCTGGACATTTCATCGGCCTTTGATAACGTAAACCACCAAATACTGTTACAACATCTCCACACAACTGGACTTCAGGGAACTGTCCACAAATTGTGTTCTGTCTTTGTCTTGTTTCATTTTTTTGTCATAGATAGATACCAACAGATAAAGATTGGAAACAACTCCTCCACCCATACAAGCAAACTCAAGGAGTCCCACAAGGATCTGTCCTCTCTGCTATGCTGTTCAACCTCTACCTACTGCCATTCTGCACAATCATAAGAACCCACAAATTAAAACCTCCATGTCTATGCCGATGGCATTATGATATATGTACCAATTGACACAGACCAACCCATGCTATAAGCCCACCAAGAATGCTTTACCAAAGTAACAAAGAGGCTAGCTGACAACAACCTACAAATAAATTATAACAAGGCAGAGGCTCTCTACATAACAAGAGATACTGCATTTCTCCCCCCCCCCCTATAATAATGCTGAAGAACACCACAATCAAAACCAAAGCCAAGGTTAAATACTTCAGGATCACCCTCAACCAACACTTAATCTTCAAAACGCACATAAACAAAATCATCCGAACAGTTTACTTCAAAGCAAAGACACTCCAGTGCCTCCAACCACTCCTCGAACCAGATGACCTCCGTACTGTACTCCAAGCATCAATAATACCCCACCTGGACTACTGCAATGCTATCTTCTAAGGACTGCCACAATCCACACTCCTACCTCTCCAGACAGCTCTCCACTTGACAGCCAGAATCCTACAAACAGCAACAAGAAAAGAATACATCACTCCAATATTCAAACAGCTTCATTGACTCCCATGGCAGAGCCATATAACATACAAAACCATCATGCTAACTCATAAAGCAATCCACTCAGACCGCCCCCCCCCCCCACACACACCTCTGCACATTTCTACAGCCCTCCCAACCACACAGATCTAGATGAATCTCAACAATGAACACCCTCATCATCCACCACATCAGTACCAAATCAAACCAGCAAGCATTCAAAAGAACCTTCCTACTCTATGCACCTTCCATATGAAACAGACTACCAGACCAGATCAGGAACATCATGGACCTGAAGACATTCCGCCAACAGTTAAAGACTCACCTGTTTACCGATCACTTTAACACAAGCAAATAACACCCCCCTCCCCAGAAGAACAATGTACAATCACTTACCACTACTGTTGTATATAATCAAAACTGTTTAGAGCTAAGAGTCAAAAGCTCTTTAATTGCATGCTTTGATAGCACTGTTTCAATGTAAGTTACATTTTGTTCCATGTAAACTGCCTTGACCCGGAGAAAGGTGGAATATAAATGCAGCTAAATAAATAAATAAATAAAATAAAGACCTATGGGTGTAAATTGCATATAACTTTCCATATGCCCCTAATAAAATTGGTCCCAAAATGCTAGAGAATCCCAGTAGCCTTAGTAGATTTTTAGCACATGAATGTGTAAACATGCGACCTTTCGTTGATGTTTTTTTGAAGATTCATACATTTAAAGAATATGTAACATAGCCCTCATACCTATTCTACCCTGTTCTTACATCCTTCTTATTAATGTGCCGTGAAGAATATTTTCAACCCTTCCAGTTAGCATTCACGAGTCCATGGGGATGCCATACAACTACTAACATTATCCCAAAATTTAACTTCAGTCAATATTTAAACACTGGCCAATGCCGTTTAAATAAAATGCTTATATTCAGCGCCAATATTCAGGTAGTGGGTGGAGCTGAATTTACTTAAAAAGCAGTCAGTGCGCTCGATATTCAGAGAGCGGTGACATTCAACCCACTGTCCAGATAACTATTTGAATAAATTGAGGACAGCTTTTTTGCTGAATATCGCTGCTGTCTGGATAACTAAATAGAACTCCGTTATCTGAATAGCAGGCAGAATATTGACGCTCTCTGAATAGCTAAACATAACAGTTATGCTCTGCCCTCGCTATGCCCCAGTACTATCACATAATGCTGGGGTGGTCTCTAATGATTTTTAGTTGCACTATGCAGATAATGTTGTTGAAACGTAATGGATAGTGCTGGCTATGGCAATTGTATGGTTAATGGCAACCATTATCCATATAATTGCCTTTGAATAGCAGGCCATTACTTTCTCTCTCTATTAGGATACCCACATGGATGTGACCACCCTGCTAACAGAAGAAAGTTAAGGCTTATTAGCCTGCTTTCAGAATTTGGCATGGGTATGGAATAGTTCGGGGTGCAGGCTGAGTATATGTGGCCGCTAGTGTTGGAATAGATGGAGCAGTGTAGATAAGGATGGAGGGTCATTAGCAGAGCTGTATAGTGAGCGAGGTGTTCTCAGTACTGGAATAGCAAGGGGTGCTGCAGATCGTGATTGACGTGCCTTGATAGAGATGTGTATAGATTTCGGTGTTTGAATAGCAGAGGTTGCTGAAGGGCAGGAGTGAGCCGCCTCATAGATAAAGCTGCGTGTGCATTCCTAGTACTGGAAAGAATAGAGTTTTCAGGTTAGAACTAGAATGACCTTGACCACTTGACTCCAGTGTATAGAAAACAGGTGATGCTTTGGCAGCTCTTGTTTCAAAGCAATCTGGGAGTTTCTTGATCTGAAAATCTTTCAAAGAGAAGATGAAAGAATCAGGATTCAGCCACCTTTTGACTTCATGACAGGTGGCCACTATTATCAGAACCAAATCTCCCCATCAGAAATGCATGTGTCAGTCAAGGACTAACAAACAGGTTTCAAAATGCAAAGTGGAGGAAACCTGCAGAACATCTGCTTGTGTTACAAAGCAAACCACTTTGCCCAGTACAGCACCAGAAGATTAGTACTCTACCAGATGAAGATAGCTGCACCATTCAACATTTTTTGAGATTTGATCTTTTGGTTCTAGAAATTCGTACAGGCAAATACCTGGATGGATATCTATATGGTGTTTTAGTACCACTGGCAGGCAGCAGCTGTCCGTGGTGTAAGGAATACCAATAGCTTCCTGCCTTTTGTCTCACTTTAGCATACAGTTCTCTGCTGTTGTGCACTGGCACTGAAATACATGCACACTGTGCTGAAGTGGCGGGTTTGTCATTGTTCCTAGCACAGATTTCACCAGAATCTACACTGCAAATGAGACTGTGTGTGTGTGTGTTTTTTCTCTTTATATATATTATCTATGTACACCACCTGCTTTCAGGACATGGCAGGGGTACATGAAGACTCTGTCAGGGGTGGATTTGTTTTTCAAGTCCGTGCATATCTATAGACTTTTCATGCCTACACTTCACCCATTTCCCACCCCATCCCGTGATCTCTGGTTAATGAGCATTTTAGCATGCAGCTGTGAACTCCTTTGCACCTTAGTGTTCCCAGTAACCTGTTGTCGTATGTTAAAAGACCCGTTAACCAGCTAATGGGTTTTAGCAAAAGGACCCCTTAGACTCTTCCACCTAGACACATCCAAAGTTTATCATCATGTATATGTGTATGTCTGTGTGTGTGTGTGTGTGTTTATATAAACACAAGAGCAGAATCCAGTTTCCCTTCCTTTCCCTATAGTTCACGTTTCCTTGCTTGTTTTTTTTTTTTTTTTTAATTAAAATTTTTTTTATTGGCACACATCAAAATACACAGCACATAGCCAGGATCTCTCAATCATAGACCCATATACAACACAAATTTCCACTACCAATGAGTGACATCCCTCGCTCAAAGTGTACCCTCTTTTCCACCCTATAACTTCCTTAGAAACTATGAGTCATACAAAGTTGGAATCAACAAAGCAATACAAACCCCAAAACATCAAACTTAACCAACGGATGCCTTGCCCTTAGGTTCTTTGTTGAAGTAACTATGGCATTGGGCTCAGGCTCGCATTGCACTGCTCTCAGGGAACGAGTCCGTTCTCTAGAGGCTAGAGTAGCAGACTTGGAAAACATAAGACAGACAGAGAGGTACATAGACGAGACCTACAGGGATATAGTCCTGAAGTCCCACCTCCAGTCTGGCAGCATCCCTGTTGCCATGGAGGAGAGAGGTCACGTGACAGGAGAGCATCACCCTGGTGTGGCAGGAAGTGATCCTGTAACTAGGACCTGTCCTCCAGGTGATGTAAACTCCTCTCGCACCGAGGAGGTTTCTCCAGGGCCAAGTGCCCATGCGGGAAGGGTTAGGACAGCAGTTATAGTTGGTGATTCGATCATTAGGCATGTAGATAGCTGGGTGGCTGGTGGACGTGAGGATCGCCTGGTAACATGCCTGCCTGGTGCGAAGGTAGCGGACCTCACACGCCACCTAGATAAGGTCTTAGATAGTGCTGGGGAGGAGTCTGCTGTCTTGGTACATGTTGGTACCAATGACATAGGAAAATGTGGTAGGGAGGTTCTGGAAGCTAAATTTAGGCTTTTAGGTAGGAAGTTGAAATCCAGAACTTCCAGGGTAGCGTTCTCCGAAATGCTTCCCGTTCCACGCGCAGGACCCAATAGGCAGGCAGAGCTCCGGAGTCTCAATGCGTGGATGAGACAATGGTGCAGAGATGAGGGGTTCGGATTTGTTAGGAACTGGGGAACATTCTGGGGAAAGGAGGGGCTCTTCCGAAGGGATGGGCTTCACCTTAACCGGGATGGAACCAGGCTGCTGGCATTAACCTTTAAAAAGGAGATAGAGCAGCTTTTAAACTAGATAATAGGGGAAAGCCGACAGTCGCCCAAGAGCGCATGGTTCGGAAGAATGTATCCTTGAAGGATACTACAAAAAGCAGAGAGGTTCCAAAAAAGAATAAAGTAGCCCAAATGCCCTCGAGTATGGAGCAGACAGAACTTAAAGATCCCAAATTACCCATGTCTACCAATAGCCAAATTAATATGAATAAAATACAGTCTCTAAAATGCTTGTATGCAAATGCTAGAAGTCTACAAAACAAGATGGGAGAGTTAGAATATATAGCACTAAACGAGAGGTTAGATATGATTGGAATATCAGAGACATGGTGGAAGGAGGACAACCAGTGGGACACTGTGATACCTGGGTACAAACTATATCGAAATGATAGAGCTGATCAAATTGGTGGAGGGGTTGCGCTCTATGTTAGAGAGGGCATTGAGTCAGAAAGGATTAAAGTTTTGCAAGAAACAAAATTTGCTGTAGAATCTCTATGGATTGAAATTCCATGTAAAAAGGGGAAGGCGATGGCAGTGGGGGTGTACTATCGTCCGCCTGGCCAGAATGAACAAATGGATGATGAAATGCTCAAAGAAATCAAGGAAGCTAGCAAAAGTTACAGTGCAGTAATAATAATGGGTGATTTCAATTACCCCGGCATCGACTGGGTCAGTGTCACAACAGGACATGCTAGGGAGATAAAGTTCCTAGATGAAATAAATGACTGCTTCTTGGAGCAGCTGGTTCATGAACCGACCAGAGGGGAAGCAATATTAGACCTAGTCCTTAGTGGAACACCAGATGTAGTGCAAGAGATAAGGGTGTTGGGGCCACTTGGCAATAGTGATCATAGCATGATCGCCTTTGATTTAATTAGTGGAGGAGGGATAGTAAGGAAATCCACAGTACTACCCTTTAACTTTCGAAAGGGAGACTATGATAGAATGAGGAAAACAGTTAAGAAAAAACTAAAAGGAGCAGTTGCAAAGGTTAAAGACGTACATCAAGCTTGGGTGTTGTTGAAAAATACTATCTTGGAAGCCCAGACCAGCTGTATTCCACGCTTTAAGAAAAGTGGAAGGAAGTCCAAAAAATTGCCAGCATGGTTTAAAGCTGAGGTCAGAGAGGCTGTTGTTGCCAAAAAAGCATCTTTCAAGAAATGGAAAAAAGAGCCAAATGATGAAACCTGGAAACAGCACAAGCACTGGCAAGTCAAATGCAAGGCATTGATAAGGCAGGCAAAGAGAGAATTTGAGAAGAAGCTTGCTGCGGAAGCAAAAACGCGAAATAAAGACCTTTTCAAGTACATTCGTAGCAAAAAACCCATGAGAGAGTCAGTTGGTCCATTAGATGATAAAGGGGTTAAAGGAGCACTAAGAGGCGACAAGGCGATAGCGGAGAGACTGAATGAATTCTTTGCTTCGGTCTTTACTGAGGGAGATGTAGGGATGTTACCCACGACTGAAGTGGTATTTAAAGGTGTGGAAGAATTGACGGAAATATCGATACATCGGGAAGATGTCCTACAACTATTAGATAAACTGAAGAGTAGCAAATCACCTGGGCCGGATGGTATACATCCAAGGGTGTTGAAAGAACTGAAATTTGAGATTGCAGACCTGCTATCAGTAATCTGTGAACTATCATTAAAATCATCTCTAATACCTGAGGATTGGAGGATCGCCAATGTAACACCAATTTTTAAAAAGGGTTCGAGGGGTGATCCGGGAAACTACAGACCGGTGAGCCTGACATCAGTACCGGGAAAAATGGTAGAAACCATCATAAAGAATAAAATTACTCAGCATATAGATAGTCATGACCTAATGGGAGACAGCCAACATGGCTTTAGACAAGGAAGATCTTGTCTTACTAATCTGTTATGTTTTTTGAAGGAGTGAATAAACAGGTGGACAAAGGTGAGTCGGTTGATATTGTGTATCTGGACTTTCAGAAAGCCTTTGACAAGGTCCCTCATGAGAGACTTTTGGCAAAACTAAAGAGTCATGGGATAGGAGGCAGTGTACTACTGTGGATCAGGAACTGGTTAAAAGATAGAAAGCAGAGGGTAGGGCTAAATGGCCAATTTTCCCAATGGAGAAAGGTGAATAGTGGTGTACCCCAGGGATCTGTGCTGGGTCCGCTGCTTTTTGACATATTCATAAATGACCTGGAAAGTGGAATAACGAGTGAGGTTATCAAATTTGCTGATGACACAAAACTATTTAAAGTTGTTAAAACCCAGGAGGATTGTGGAAAATTGCAAGAGGATCTTGATAAATTGGAAGACTGGGCATCAAAATGGCAGATGAAATTTAATGTGGAGAAGTGCAAGGTTATGCACCTAGGGAAGAACAACCCAAACTATGGTTACACGATGCAAGGTTCCACATTAGGAACCACCACCCAAGAAAAAGATTTAGGCGTCCTTGTGGATACCATGTTAAAACCCTCGGCCCAGTGTGCAGCGGCGGCCAAGAGAGCAAATAGAATGCTAGGTATGATAAGGAAAGGAATGGAAAATAAAACAAAAGATATTATAATGCCTCTATATCGTTCCATGGTGAGACCGCACCTTGAATATTGTGTGCAATTCTGGTCACCATATCTTAAAAAGGATATAGCAATTTTAGAAAAGGTTCAGAGAAGAGCCACCAAAATGGTAAAGGGGATGGAAGGCTACTCCTATGAAGAAAGGCTAAAAAGGTTGGGGCTCTTTAACCTGGAAAAGAGACGGCTGAGGGGAGATATGATAGAAGTCTATAAATTAATGAACGGAGTGGAACGGGTAAACGTAGATCGATTGTTTACCTTATCAGAATATAGAAAGACTAGGGGACATGCAATGAAGCTACAGGGTAAACTATTTAAGACTAATAAAAGAAAATATTTTTCACTCAACGTGTAATCAAACTCTGGAATTTGTTACCGGAGGATGTAGTAAAGGCTGTTAGTGTAGCTGGGTTTAAAAAAGGTTTGGACAAGTTCCTGGAGGAAAGGTCCATAAACCATTATTAAGAAGGGACCCAGGATATCAATGCTTGAACCAATACAAGCATTGTGGAACCTGTGTCCCTTGGGGAAACTGCTAGGTACGTATGACCTAGATTGGCCACTGTTGGAAACAGAATACTGGGCTTGATGGACCTTGGTCTGACCCAGTATGGCATATCTTATGTTCTTATGTTCTTATGCAAAATTGCTCATTTGCATGTTTGCTACCACTTTTTGTTACATCCTGGAGACCTGAGTCTACACGTTCCAAAGATGTACATCCCCGTATTCAAAATCAGCTGTTTGCGTGGATGTCCCCAGTTGATGAAAGTTCTTAGGACCTCTTCTAGAATCACCTACATGGATGCCTGTGGAGATGCTTTGGATTACAAGGCAGCCATGGCGTTTTGGTATTGGTCTGGACTATCAGGCACTAGACTCTTTTATAGCAGATGGTCCTTTGGGGAGGATATGCCATCTACATATTATTTGACCATCACTTATGGGCACCTGTGGCACATGTCAGTTGGATGGCTACTGGGCCATTTTGGCGATGGGTATGTGCTGTACAGTGCTTGACTACATATTGGCCTGGGAGAGGGGACAGCCCCTGTCAAAGGTGTCACAGCTGGTGATGACGACACATGGCCTACACCATGGGTATCAGGGACATGGTCTACTACAGGGTATGTCTGTGCATGAACTGCATGAGCAACTGCCAGTGGTAGGGTAGCAGAGTGGACTTGGACTCCCAGCATTTCCATGTGTTGTTGAAGCTATGCAACTGTTTCATTGTGGTGTGCACAGCCATGGCATTGCACTGTTGTTGTAGAAAGATGTTCACAGTCAATGGCTGCATGGGAACTGTAGACCTCTCGTACAGGTATATTTGTGCACAGGGTACTCATACAGTCAGTCCCTCACAGGAGGGAGCATTCCAACCTGCAACTTGTCCTTTCAAGGTCTGCTCTTCAGGACAGATTGTTGTGGATGCGTACAGATAGCCAGGCACAGGTATCCCCTACATGGAGGCATCTGCAGGGCTGCAGGCTGCAGGGACATAGGGCTTTCAGATGTAGGAGGGGATGATGGAAGACACAGATACAGTGATTGGAAAGAACCATAATGTACATTTATTAAGGCAACATCACAAAACAAATCCCCAACATACAATCATCCCTCCTCCTCTACCTGGGTCTCTCCACCCTAGGTTTGGGTAGCATCAAAGCAGAAATGCAGCCATACAGGCCCAACACTGCCTGTGTCAGGGCTTGCATCTCTGATGGCCCACCAAAAGGTCCTGGGCCCAAGCAACAGCAGCAGAGCCCTACTGCAACTCATGTCTGAGTCACTGGGGCCCAGAGTACCCTCATGATAGGGCATCTAGAGTGCAGCCAAAAGGAGCTCCTGCTGTGCCACATCTCCGGGTAGCTGTGGCACAGCAGTGCTGCCAGTGACAGGCATTCCCACACTGCACAATCCTCCTACATCTATACCCTTCCCCTACCTCCTTCCCTTCCTCCTCCCCCCACTCCCACCCCTACCTTCCTCCCATCTTCCCCCTCCCAGTCCTCTTAGCCAACTGATCCTTCCCCTCTCCCTCATGTTATTACCCCCTCCTTCCCAAGCACTCCAGCACCTCTTGGCTGCCTCAGTTAGGGCTACAAGATCTTGCACCCAACAAAGCATAGGCACATCATTGGTGTTGTGGTGAAGGATGCAGGCATCTCTTCTTCATCCTCATGGGAGGGGTCAGTTAGGAGTCTGCTGCTGCTGCTGAAGGTGCTACACCCTCCGCTGTTGTGCAGGACCTGCCTCTGAATGCTCTTCCTCTGCCTGCTTGGGGGGCCCTCTTCTGCAGCATCTGCAGCTGCAAGGTCAAAGGGGGCACACATTACAATCATTCCTCGCTCTGACACCTACATGCCTTCTCACCATGGCCATCGCTGCTGTCTGCCAATATGCCTCACATCCTGTGTTGCTACTATGCCATGTCATGCCCTGCACAAACATGTGGAGAGGATTTGGTCACCTGCACTCACACATCATGTCCTTACCTTGCTATTCAGTGATCTCTTGCCTCAGCCGCTTCAGTAGCAATGGCCTCTTTCTCCAGGTAGCCCTGTAGTGGTACTTCAGGACCTCGGTGTAATGCCTGCAGATGGGCATGGTATGGTTAGTGCTTCCATACCTTTTTTGTGTGCCATCTGGCTTTCCCACATACTGGCCCAATACATCTGTTTCTTTCTACCTTTAGACTACTTGGATGGCCTCACATTAAATCCTAATGTGCCCTACTGCTTGTTGCCATGCCTTTGGGCATTATCTCACTCAGACCTTACTGTTTGGTCAGCTTTTTCTGGATGGATATGCTGGGTCCCTCCACTGTGCAGCCCCTGGTCATTGCTGTATACATTGTACATCTGGTCATTGCTGTATACATTGTACATCATTGTACATTGTACATTGTACATCTGGAACTCCCTACCACCACACATCAGAACTATCCCCAACTTGAGCCAGTTCAGGAAGGCCTTAAAACACCTCCTCTTTATTAAACACCTCACAGCCTCCCCCGAACCCCAGCCACCAGGTATGAACAACACACAATAACTCCATCTCACATATATACAGTCACCTATTTCAATGTTTCAAATATGTATATAGTTTCCCCCGTTATCCAAGTTGATTGCTCCTGTTTATTGTAATGACCTGACTCTTGTTTATTGTCGGATACTGTTTGTTTTATGTAAACCGCGCTGATCGCAAATAGTGCGGTATATAAGAAATGTAAAATAAATAAATAAATAAATACATGCATCATTGTCCTGCCTGCTCTCCGTTCACCTGTGAACCCCATGTGTCTTGGCCCAGATTGTTCCTTCCTTTGCCCCTACACATTCTCACAGAGCACCCACTGTGGCCAGCTTTAGATTTCTGTGGGATGATATTTCTATTCCTTGCTGGCTATTTGCACCTTCTCAACCCACCCTTTTGCCTTCTGTAGCCCAACTCCCCTATGTCTATTGCCTGCTTGTCTGCTGCCCCATTTCCTCAGCTGCCTTTGTTCTCTTGCACCTGCAGCTGCCCAAACCCCCATGCCCTCTGTCACATTTACTGTTGGAGGTCTGACAGATCATTTGTCACATAGCGTGGACCTCCCACCAGCTGGCTCGTCGCCCACATGGTGGAAAAAGCTGCGCCTTGTTGGCAAGGACCAGGCGGCACAGGTTCTTGGTCTCCACTCAAAAGAAATTGGGTAGCTTGGTTATCATCATTCCAATTTCTCATCGAGTCCTCATGCTTGGCCCCTACATGCCTGTATGTGCTTGTGTATCATCGCTGGTGCCTGAAAGTCCATGCGCCCATGTTGCTGAATGGTGCCCTGGATGTCTCCATCGTTGTATTCCTCAAGGGATGCACATGCAGCTGCCTTGTTCAGCCTGTGCCTACCATGTCCTGCATGGTATTTTGGTTGCACACTGGGTGTCCTCAGGGCAAGTTCCAAAATCACCTGGATTTGTTGCATGTCCTCATTTGGATGTTCATCACGTGCCCTATGTAAAATTCCCCTCTAAGCCTTCTTCTCTTCAGTAAGTAGGTTTTCCCACTTAAAATTAAGATTCACAGAATTACTAATGATTTTTTTTCATTATTGTTTTAATTATGTAATGAACTTGATCTTTGTGTGCACATGCCATGTGCAGTGTAGACCAGAATAACTGCAGCAGATTCTTACATCTGAAACCAGAGTTTGGCCACACCAGGCCATGGAAGAGGGATGCATAAAAAAAGTAACATAGCAGAAGAAGGCAGATAAGGATCAATTGACCCATACATTTGTGACAGGATAGCTAATTCTACCTCAGGCTGCTGCCTTCTGTTATAAAGGAAGGGTGGGGGAGGTGGGTGTTGGGTCTTGGCCTGCCTGTGGATTATCTCCAAGCCTGAGGTTGTAATTAAAGCAGAACTTTCCTTTATGGGCTCACCCTATCTGTGGTTCCGTAGGCATCTGCTCGAGAGAGGAGGAGGTCTGAGCCCTGCTCTGTCCTGACCGGCCTGCTTACCATCTGCTGATACTCAACAGAAAGAATCTCTAATAAGCCTGCTGATCTCAGACAAAGGAGGGAAGGGGGGAGTTTGAAAGAAAAAAAAAACCTCCTCCATGCAATTAACAGTAAAGCTTTTGTCTGCCTTCAATACCCAGACTCCATCTGGGCAGCGACAGGGAGCACTAGAAAGGGAGGCAGCCAAAGAGCTAGGGGGATGGTAGTGGTGGGACAGGGAGAGGATGGGGGTTGGGTAACAAGGCTGCAGAGGGGATTTGTAATTACTGCACCTGCCTTAGGGAAAGCAGAACTGGGTGTCCTGAGGGAAAAAACCTCTCACATTAGTGATACATTAACAGGACGTTTCCTGCAGAAATCAGATGCATCTGTCTGCCAAATTAATCAGTTAGTTTTCCAGTATTTGTTATTGATAAAAATATATTTTCAGAATAATGATCACTAAGGCAGCATCAGACATATTTTTTAATATTGCCAGATATCAAATTACAGAACTATTAGCTATACATATATATATTTCCTTTATTTGACATTGCTATAAACCACCTTCCCCCAAGAGGACTACAAAGCGGTGCACAGCAATTATAAAACAACCTGCAGGTTATATAAAGTGTTCAGATATTTGAACATTTGAAGTGTTAAGCAATTGTTAGCACTCAATGTAACTGTTATCAGAAAACTTGTAGTTAGAGAAAAATCAATTCCATATCTGTTGTGTCACCGGTGATATATAGCACATTTACCTATTGTAAATCAGCATATTAAGGTGGACTGGTCCAGGCCAACACCACCCTTCCAGTACCAATATACTTGATATCAGGTGAGTTAAGATACGACCTATTGGTACTGACCCAACTACCCTGCAGCTTGCAGTATCACTAAATACTAGTAGAATACTTAATATAGAAGTCTTCATTCTTCCTCTCTGGGCTGCTCCATGATGGCGTCTTCATGGAGCAATCTCTGGATCAGCTCACAGTACTGTGATGTCTCCTGTGGCGAGAGACTTTTGCATTGTGGGATTTGTAGTCCCTGCTGCTTCCATTTGAAGTCAGGACTACAGGTCACAGACTGTATCAGTCGAAGGATGTCAGAGAGTCAGGACTGGCCAAAGTCTATCTTCAGAAACTGGTTCACATGGCAGTTACTGCAGATGTGTATTTGTTACAACATTTATTTTGTTTAATTTAAAACATGGCATTAAAGGTCACATAAAATCAATTTAGCATGTATTAACCTATAAATTAACATGCCTATCAATTTCTGCCTGCATAAACACGTTTTTTCATGGAAAACTTTGAAAGAGATTAAAAAAATAGCAGCCTTGCTTCAGAAACAAAGGCAGCTTCTCAAAGGTATATGTCACAGACAGACGCTCTGTAGCAATAGGTTTCTTTGATAATGGAAATTAAGAAAACTGGATAAATCTTGCACGTGATTTGTGGTTGGCAGTGTGGACGGGAGAGACTGAATGGGCTGTATGGTTCTTTTCTTTGTAATCTATTTATTTAATTTTGAATTGGCAGAATGGAGTTCTCCATATTTAGGACTATAGAGGCTAGAAGTACGATTCAGGGGTCAGGCTTTTCTTACCTTGTGAGTGATTAGGATAAGGGATAAACAACATAGTCCCTTGTGAACATATTTCCACTATTATATTCACCTGGTGGATGAGGCCTAATTATAGTCTGCCTGTGAATACTAAACAACCCAATATGTTTATACATAGCTCAGTTTTTACACTGTTTTTGTATATAGTTTCACTGTGTATACATAGTTATATTTTTATTACCCGTTTTCCAAGTTTAAGTTACCTGTTATAATGTAAGCACACCAGTGTTTTCTGATTGTGCAGTTCTGTTACTTGTAAACCGCACTGAAAACAAATAGCGCGGTATATAAAAGATGTTAAATAAATAAATAAATAAATAAATAGCTCTAAATATGTAATTACTGTTCTAGATAAAAAAAAATCTCCAAAACAGCAAAAGGTCTTTCAGTTTGCAGTAAGTACTGATGAAAGAGTGAAGGAACCAGATGACAGTTCCAGTGATTTTGCTTACTGGGAGGTCAATGCAGTAAAATGCACTCAATTTTGATCACTGGTTAGTTCAGTTTTTGCACACTAGCAATGCAGAAGGGGGTGTTGCACACAAGCTACTTGTGCGCAAAGCCTTGAGCAAACACAGTGCACAGCACATTTAAATCCCTGGTAATGAAGCAATTAGCTATATAGTGTAAATGCAGAGAAGTGCACAAAAGACCAGAAGGCCGAGATCAATCCTGAGATTTTAACACCAGGAGGGCTAAAAGGTTAGCTCATAGATCTGTGGTCAGTGCTGGTGAGGAATTTATGCCTGTTTCTTCTCTTTCTTAAGCATACAGCACCTGGAACTATTTTCTAGCTTTCCTAAAGGGAGTGATGAAAAAAAACAGCAGGCGAGGTGTGCTGGAACAATGTTGTATGCATTTGCGGGAATGCTATGTGGCGCATAAACAGCAATATCGTTCTGTGCAGAATATCTATGCAGAATAATATCAGTGTTTATGAACACCGATATTATTCTGAGCAGAACGTCTGCACAGAATAATATTGTGGTTTATGCACCTGATAGCCTTCTAGCATATGCGCAGAAGTGTCAAACATAAGTACAGCTAACACAGACCTGTTGTACACCCATCTGGCTTGCTCTCCTTGTTTAACACAAACCTTTTCCATACAAATTGTTTGCATGTTGTTTGCTTACAGCAATCATGAGCAAAACCGTTGTGTTAAACTTGCCCAAGAGAGCTTGTAATCTAAGGCGAGGAAGTGTATCTAAGGTACCAGGATTACAGTGATTGGTGGTGGTGAGGGAGACAGGAACTAAGCGCAGATCTACAGGTTTCCCTTTCGTTACCCTAATGGCTGCTCCTACTCCAGTTGTATTATACCACTATGACTGATTCAGCCAGCATAACTCCAACTCTAGTCTCTGATAGCCACAGTCTGGTCTAGTCTGCTTTCAGAATAGTCTCAATGAATACACATTAACTGTACTTATATACGTTTAGGCTAAGAGATCAGACAACTAAAGGATCATGTGAACAAACACATTGTTTTAGGCACGTAAAAGGCCTCTTAAAAGTATATGCAGAGCAAGCCGGCGCATACTTGTGGGGCAGGTGTGCCCAGGGCAGGAGTTTGGGCAGAGTAGCAATTTAACTCTGTATTTTATAAAATATACACATATGCACATGCTTTAGGCACTAACACATATGCCTACACTCAAAAAGGCATAACATCTGTGCCTTAGATGTAGCTGCTGTTTATAGTTGGAGGAGTGGCCTAGTGGTTAGGCAAGTTACCTCAGGCCAGAAGGTCAGGGGTTCAAATCCCACTAGAGGACAGCAACCTTGGGCCAGAAGAACTGGGGTTTCTAGTCCCACAGGTGTTCCTTGTGGTCTTGGGCAAGCCACTTAACCCTCCATTGCCCATGTTCCCTGTAAATAGTTATCTCCAAGTTATAATGCCCTGTTCAATGTAATTTCAGTTTGTTCAATGTGAACTGCCTTGATATCATGAAAGGTGGTATATAAGAAATGTTAAATAAATACTTACTGTATGTGTTGTTTTAAAATAGGCTAAAAATAGTCACCTTCCTGCATTATTAACCTAAGAGCCATATTATACAAGTATCTCCATAGGCAATTTTCAAAAATTCAATTTTGGCACAAGATCCCTTTTTTGGGCATGGATATTCCTTTAAAAATCATTCCTATTATTCTTATACTTGACTGTCATTTTCTTGATGTATTGTACTTTATGTTTCCTGCCTTGAGTTAATTTAGGGAAGGTGGGCTACAAATAAGGTTTTGATCAATTTGGCTGAGCTTTTCTAGGATTCATTTGATTGTCAGACATTTCTTTTCAAATGTGGCGCACACCTGGCCTCTGTGGAATAGAGCTTTAAGCTCAGGTAGAATTGGGTATTCCATCAGTGGAGCTGACGTCAGCCTGACACCCTAAGCAAGCCTTGAGGCATGTGCCCCACACCACAAGTGGCTCAAGGTCCTACCCCATAGGCCAGCATCTGCCTTTCCCTGCTCTCAAGGTACCCAATATATTCCCTTCCTTTCCCTAGCCCCCCTAACCCACAGTTCAGCATCTCTCCTTCCCTACCCCCCACCATGTCCAGCATTTATCCCTCCCTTCCCTAGCTTCCTTGGGTCCAGCATTTCATCTCCCTTTCCCTACCCACTTCCCATGCACAGAAGCATCTCCCCTTCCTCTCCCAGGTAGTCAGCATCTGCCATCTCTTACCTTTCCCTGCCCATGCCGGGGAAGATGTACCAAAAGCGCCCACATTATCTGCAATGCGCTCACTCAACCGTAGAACCGCCCAGTCTCCTCCCCAACCCATGCTACTTAGGTGGGACTTTTAATGCAGCTGCATTTTAGTGTACGGTACTTTTTACCATGGTGCACATGGAGTATGCGGAACCCTGAGCTGCCTGGTAGCACACTGTAATAAACATGTCCCTTATAGCCTTATTTGAAAAATAAAATAGAAAAATGAGTAAATGTTAGCATTCAGTGTGCTGCCATTTAAGATTTTATATCATATCCCCCTCTCATTCATCTTTTCACCAAATAGAAGAACCTCAACCTGTTCAGCTTTTCCTCATAGGGAATGTATTCTATTCTCTATAATTTTTCACCCTTCACTGAATCTTTTCTAGTTTTGCTATATCTTCTTTGAGATGGGGCAACCAGAACTGTACACAGTACTCAAGGTGTTGTTAAACCAAGGGCCTATACAAAAGCGCAATGATAATCTCATTATTTGATATTTTAGTAGCCGCGGCACCCTGGGCTGAAAATTTCAACATACTGTCCACTTTAGTCCAAGATCTTTTCCTTGGATGGTGACTCCTAATTCAGAATCCAGTATTTTGTACCTGTATTTGGGATTATTTTTCTCTACGTTTATCACTTTATACTTGTCCACATTCAATTTCATCTGCCATTTTGATGCCTAGTTTCCTGTTTGTCTGCAAACCTTCACAATCCTCTGCCATTTTAACGACTTTGAATAATTTTATGTCATCCATAAATCATATCACGTGAGTCATCACTCCTGTCTCCAAATCATTTATGAATAAGTTAAGCAGTATGGTTCCCACTACAGACCCCTTCAGCACTCCACTCAGCACCCCACTACTGACCCTTTTTCATGTGGATATTTCATCCTACTCTTTCTTTTAACCAGTTTTCATTCCACAAAAGGGCATGACTTCCTATCCCATGACTCTTCAATTTCCTAAGGAGTCATGAGGGACTTGTTTGTTTACTACTTCAAACAAATCTCTAACTTTGTAAGGCAAAACTTACGTTTGTTGAATCCATACTGATTCTTTCCCATTAAGCCATGTCTCTTTATATGGTCAATAATTTTGCTTTTTAGTATAGCTTCTACCATTTTTCCTGGCACCAATGCCAAGATCACTGGTCTATAGTTTCCTGTATCACCTGTGGAGTCCTTTTTTAAAAATTGGCATTACCTTGGTCATCCTTCAGTCCTCACGTATCATGGCTTTTTTGAATGATAGGTTACAGATTAACAGTAATACGTTAGCAATTTTATGGTTGAGCTCTTTCAGAACTCTGGGGTGACCACCATCTGCTCTTGGTGATTTGTTGCTCTTGAGGTTGTCAATTCAAAATTACATCTTTTAGACTTACAGTGATTTGCTCTAGTTGCTCAGAATGAGGGGTTGCAGGATGAGGGTGAAAGAGTAGTTTCAGAAGTAATTTAAGGAAATATTTCTTTACAGAAAGTGTGCTGGAACAGCCGCACAGTGGAGGTGGTGTAAAAAAGAACAGTATTTGAATTTAAGAAAACATGATACAAGCACAAAGTATCTCTGAAGGAGAGGAGAGGATTGTAGAACTGAGTAGTTGGTGTAACTGGACAGACTGGATTGGACATAGGGGCTTTATCTGCTGCCATATTTTATCTTTCTATGTTTCATTTGCAAAGAAGCACCGAAGTATGGTGGCAAGGTCAGAGACTTCCTTTCCCCCTTTCTGGTGTTTTTTGAACAAAACTGCATGTTCCATATTATGACATTCCAGATGAAAGGAAAGATTGCTTTTGTGTTGGCTGTGGCCACTGATAATGGAGGAGATCGTGCCTGCGTTGCATACTGAAGGACAGGAAAAACGTCCTTCTTGAGCACCAGGGCTTTTCCCTCAAAAAGGCAGCTTTCTCCCTCTCCACAACCCCAGCTTCAGCGGCTCCTTCTTGGATTTCTCTGTCTCTCCTGAACCAAATCTCTAAAATCTTGATCAAGCTCACCCTAGTCGGAAAGAAGTATAAATCAGTAGCTCAATCCTACTTTCTGAACAACGTGGGGGTGGGGGATATTCAGCAGCAGCAGCTAGTGCTCGTAAAGCGGTTAACCATCGCCACTGACGTCTAACCCCAGATATTCAATGTCAAGGCGATATCCGGCCATTGGCATTGAATGTCTGGTTTTGCTGCAGAACCCAGAAGCTAACCGAGCTGGTAGCGGTGATATGGAGCCGCTGCCCTGTTAGCTTCCATGGATACAGTAAGAACAGCATTTGCCCCTGCTTACTTTATCCATGTGTCACTAACCGGGCAGCAACTGAATATTGTTATTGCCCAGTTAGTGATGGGTGCTGCCTCCCCTCCACTCCAGAATGCTCCAGTGCTAACTGCGTAGCACTAGGGCGTGTAGCAGCGGCACCCTTGGATATTCAGTGGCCCTAACCATGCTAGTGCTTCTGAATATCCGCAGAGCAGCATTTACTCCATTTCCTCCTCTGTCATCCTTTCCATCATACATACTCCAACCTCTCGCTCTCCACTGCTACTGTCCCTGCAGCCTTCAAGCATGCTCTGGTCACTCCTCTCCTCAAGAAACCTTCACTTGACCCTCGTTGTCCTTCTAATTATCGACCCATCTGCCTTCTTCCCTTCATTTCAAACCTTCTTGAGTGTGCAGTCCTCTGCCGTTGTTTTGAATTTCTTTCCTCTCAAGCCCTGCTGGATGCACTTCAATCTGGTTTTCGTCCCTTACATTCTACTGAGATAGCATTTGCCAAAGTCTCCCTTAACTTGTTCCTGGCTAAATCCAAGGGCCTTTACTCTATCCTCATCCTTCTTGACCTTTCTGCTGCTTTTGACACTTGACCACCATCTTCTCCTCGATAAATTGTCCTCACTTGGTTTTAGGGGCTCTGTCCTGTCCTGTTTCTCTTCTTACCTCTCCCATGGCTCTTTCAGTGTCTGTTCTGGTTGTTCCTCCTCTACTGTTATCCCACTGTTAGTTGGTGTACCCTAAGGTCTGTTCTGGGCCCTCTCCTTTTCTCTCTCTACACCCAATCCCTTGATGCTCTCATCTCCTCCCATGTTTTTCAGTATCATTTTTATGCCGACGAGTCTCAGATCTATCTTTCTTCACCTGATATTTCTCTGTCACTCCAGGCCGCGTTTCTATCTGCCTGCCTGACATTGCCATCTGTATGTCTCACCGCCATCTGAAATTAAACATGGCCAAAACCAAACTTCTTATTTTTCCCCCTAAACCTTCCTCCCTCCTTCCTCCTTTCTCTATCTCTGTAGATAATGCTCTTCTACTTCCTGTTTCCTCAGACCGTAACCTTGGAGTTATCTTTGACTCCTTCCTTTCCTTCTTGTCACATATCTAATCGATAACTAAAACCTGTCATTTCTTTCTCTATAACATTAACAAAATTTGCCCCTTCCTTTCTGAACACACTTGTCCACTCTCTAATTACTTCTCGCCTTGACTATCGCAACCTTCTTCTTGCTGGTCTCCCTCTGAGTCATCTCTCTCCCCTTCAGTCTTTTCAGAACTCTAATGCGCGACTAATCTTTTGCCAACCTTGATATTCACATATAACCCCTCTTCTCAGATCACTTCATTCGCTTCCCTTCTGTTTCTGTATCCAAATCAAGCTTCTTCTGATCTATAAATGCATTCATTCTTCTGCTCCGCACTACCTTTCCTCTCTCCTCTCTCCCTACACCCCTCCTCTTGAACTCTGCTGTTCTACTGGCTTGCTTCTCACTTTGCCCTTTTCTTCCATTGCCAACTCCAGACTTCGTTCCTTTCACCTTGCTGCTCCTTATGCCTGGAACAAACTGCCTGAGTCTGTACATCAGGCTTCATCTCTGCTCCTTTTCAAAACTGTACTAAAGGTTCATCTCTTTGAGGCTGCTTTTGGATCCTGATCCCTTGTTTTCCTGTGTCTCTTTACCCTTTCCTATTCTACCCTTATTGTTATCTTTTGTCTTGTTGTCTTAATTAGATTGTAAGCTCTGATGAGCAGAGACAGTCTTTATATGTGTCTCTGCAGTGCTGCATATGCCTTGTAGCGCTAGATAAATGATTAATAATAATAGTAGTAGTTTGCAGGTCTGCAAACTGTGTAAATGCCTATGAATATTCCTCTTCCTTACCCCCCCCCCCCCCAAGTGTCTGACTTGCTGCATTTCATGCTTGATTTTAAAATGTTTCCGAAGTCTTCACATGTATCCAAGAGCATTCTCCCCAAGGCTTAATCTGCACTCATGGAGGGCAATTTTATAATTTTTATATTGTAAACCACTATGATTATACCAAATAAATCAGTAAGGGTCAGCTAGATTTACATGTGTTTTCACATGAGTATTTAGTGTCTGTTTTATAAAGTAAGCTACACACATACTTTACTTTATAAAATAGGAATGCAAGTGGTGGAAAACGTGTAAATTGCAGGCACGAGCACTTATGCCAGCCCCAAGGCTATTATAAATGTCCATGCCTACATTTTCCCCAAATGCACATCAAGTATAATATTTTATCATTTTTGCATGTAAATTTATGCTCCACCCAATCGCCACTCCTGAACACTCCCACAGTGCAAGTACGACTGACAGCCTAAAGTGCGCACGCAAGAGCCCCTTTACACTAAAATACTGTAATTTACATGCATACATGGCATGTGTCTCGACGTGGCTCCTCATAAAACTATCTGGAAGATATTGACATCATCCAGGTACAACAAACACTTTCTGTCTTCCTTAGGTGTATGGTACCATGGTCCCTCCGATTTCCACATGCCACTAGATGTGTTCTATAAAGAGTTTTATAAGACAAATAGAAAGGTGAGAGAGGGCATTCTTGCCTGGCTCATGATTTAATAGGAAATAGCTATGATTGCCAGCAAGATCAACAAATGCAACTTCTTCTTCAAGAAGCTCCTCACTGCATGCACCTCACCTAAAAAGGTGCCCACTCTTAGCTGATACGTTAGGGCTAATGATGGTGGTTGCGACAGTGCAAGTGCTGCAGAAGCAGCTAACATCCCTGCCACAGATAAAGGCCATGTTGAGCCTGTCTATGGACCCACTGTGGCAGGAGATAAACCATAGAAATTAATGAAAAAGTTAAGAGGATTAACTACAGTTAAGTGGAATTCTGCAGATAAAGAGGAGTTAACGTACTGCTATTTTTATGCTACAAACCCTATATTTAAATCAAGAGGGTATACAAAGAGAGTCCATCGAAAGCTGGAAGAAAGAGGAAAATTGCCATTGAACTCCAGAAGGACGCTCTCTTTGGCACAATGCAAGTATTACGCCGAGCATTAGCAGTTAATTTGAGAGACTAAGATTATACTCCACATACCCTGGTTTAGAAGTGAGGTTCACAACTGCCATAGTATGCACAAAACTAACCCATTTGGAGAAACTACCCCAAGATTTGTAATGAAGATGCCATGAGGTCATCACTGACCTCTATAAGGACATCTATTCTCTCAAGCTGTCAGTCCAGGCTGATAGATTCCTGGGTGAGTCAAGACCCTAAAGCCTGAAGGAAAGGCAGTCATGAACAAACCCTTCATGCTAAAGACGAAGCACCTGCAGTTTTGCAGTTGGCTCAGACAGTACAGGAAACAGGAATCTCCAAATAGATGCTTATTAGAAGGTTTTGAGACCCCATCCTGCATGTTTGGGTCTGTTCTCAGGCAGATGTAGCTCACACATTTACCAATCCAAATGTCTCTCTGATCTTCCACTGTGTCTGGTTCCTTGGTGACCAAGATACTCTTATCTTTTCCAGGGATGCAGAAATCCTAGAGCAGGGCGTATCCATAGGTGGACCTAGAGGAGGCTGGGCTCCTCCCCACACAACTGTCTTTAATTTGCTGCTGTGGCATACATGTCCTGTTTTAACATGGGCACCCTGGCTGCAAATCAGAGAAGGAAAGCTGCACCATGGAAAGGGTGAATGCCATGGAGAGGGGAATAGCTATTGCCCTTGCCCCCGGGTTAAATCTGGGCCATCCCAAAAAATGGGGTTTAGCTACACCCCTGTTCTGGAGATTGATAGTGACCCTTCATTTTTCATACAACAAAAGGGGCTTCACCTCAAAAGAGGAGAATGGGGCTTCATATTCCCTTCCTACAGTATAGACCAGTACATATGACAGATTCCCACTGATGCAAAGAAAATGCAGAGCCCAGAAACTTGCGACTCTGTGTTGGGTGCAGAGAAAACAGTAAAAAGCTCAAGTAAATCTCCGAACTGCCTCCGGGTTCTAGGCTATGATGATGAAGTCGGTAGCTTGTGTGAGTGTATCAGCTGAATGGACCGTGTGAAGGAGACAGAAGGGATTGTGAAGAATAAGAACCAAATCCATCACAGAGGCACCCACTGTAGGGTATCGAGTAAGCAGAAGATATTCCGGTATTAACAAGAAAACTGGGTATAATTTATCCCTTCATTAAAGCCCTCTGGCACAGCAGGGGAACGAAGGAGAGGAGAAAGGGGCTGTTATTCAGACACACAATTTATGAAAATAAATACTTTACCACAATCTCATGTAAGTGTCAGAAATATTTGCTTTATTTCTTTTGCCATTGTGCGTCATTTCAGTATGCAATTCTCTGCCCTCTTGCCTGATCCTTCAAGTGCTGTCACAGGGCAGTGTGTGTGTGTGTGTACCGGGAGCTCTCAGGGAAATGTCTCCCGATGGGGTTGCTCTATACTTAATATGATAAGAATGGACTTCACTCATAAGCCAGGGTATGTGGAGTACGATCTCAGAGTTACTGCTAGGGCTCGTCTTATTACTTTCACTGTGCCAAAGAGAACTTCCTTCTGGAGCACATAGGTTGTATTATGAACAAGGTGCACGTATAAATTCAGGTCAATCACCTTAGTGGTGCCTGATACAGCTGGGACTATTTCTGTATCTTTCTACCACATTTTCTTGGACTTCAACTGCACCTCGTGGAACCTAATGATCTTCCCTCACTCCATATGCAGTGCGGAAGAGCTGCTCCATTGTCCCCCTGGTAGCGTCACAGCTGTGAGGGCATAGCGGGCACCTACGTGCTTGTGTAACAGAAGCTCTGTACTGTAGGTTCCTGCCTGATCCCCAGGCAGCTCCTGGTTATCTGTTCCCTCCTCCTAGTATTGTCTCTCTTACTTTAGCCCCACAGATTATTAGTTTACCTAATTCTTGGCTAAGAACTAGGACACCAACTGAGAGGAAAATTTGCAAAGCAGGGAACAGGAGATAAACCTAATTATTTACAGACAGTATTCCCTAAAGGTTCTGGAGACAGTCAAGACACTCAGCCTATTGCTGCTCACAGGGTAACAGTCGAACTCCCGATAAACCACAGCTGAGAACAGCTCTCATTCAGACACTAATTACTATAAACGAGGGCTTCCTATGACACTTAGGGGGAAATTTCATACGGTGGTGCTTATGTTTAGGCATAAACAATACATGTAAATATCAGTATTTTAGTCACTTATATGTGTGTAAATGACCTTATGTAAACTACTGGCCAGTGTATAAAGATGCGTTGTTTGCACAGTATGTACTTTCTTTGTAGGTGTGCACATGGCTGGAGTTTGGCCAGTGGGGATGGTGCAAACAAGTATGTGCTTTGATTATGAAATATGATCATTTCTATGCATACCTGAAAAACAGAGATGCACACCTTTACAGCAGCCCTAGAACAGGTGTAAATGTCCACACCTGAACTCTTGACGCAGTCTCCACCATTTACTCTAGTATTTAATGCTAAAGAAAAGTAGGTACCTACCCTCACTTTATATTATGGTGACTTCATAGACACTTATTTTCA
Source organism: Ichthyophis bannanicus (assembly GCA_033557465.1). Lineage (NCBI taxonomy): Eukaryota > Metazoa > Chordata > Amphibia > Gymnophiona > Ichthyophiidae > Ichthyophis > Ichthyophis bannanicus. Next base: position 145,492,847 of record CM066041.1, read on the forward strand.
TGCTTAAAGTAGGCACCTCATAAAATTACCCTTCAGGAGCAGAATGAGGAAATAGTACTTCACATAAATATGGATTGCTAAAGTTTAATGGAAAGATGAAGGAGAAGATAATGAAATGACCGACAGAGCAGCAAACCTTGAGGATCATTTTTAACTGTGGGCTTTGCTATGGTAATGAAAGATAAAGCACACAAACGTTTTCTTGGATTATTTCCCATGGAAAAGCATCTACACAAATCTGTGCCTGGGTTTTCCATGTATGTATATACTCATATTTTTTTTTTTTTAGAAGAAAGTGCACACATAGTTTGAGTAGATCAGAACTACAATTGCACTTCCATCCCTTGACCTAACCTCATCCTGGGGCCATCTCTTCAGCCTGACAGGAAGGGAACCACACACTTCCCGTAACCCATGTACAGGATATGCAATAATCATAAAGCCTATTTCCATTAGCAAACCTGTTTTTGCTTGCAAAACGGGCTTTGATTATTCCATCCCCCCCCCCCCCCCCACGGCTGCAATCTGGGAAAAAGACTTTGCTAACATTCCTAAGGCAGAGCGCTCTCTCCTCAGATCCCCATACCCACCCCCTTAGGTTCCAATAACATATGGACAAGTCGCTGGACATTATTTCCAGGCTATGTGTTCAGCAACCTCAGGAGCCATCTGCCAGTAGAATAGCCTTCGGGCTATTAACGGGATGTCAGCTGTAGCAAATCCTGAATAGCAGAGAGCTCTAATGTTGCAAGATACCCCTACGCTAACAGCAGCTTGTACTGCCTTAGGCTATTGCATTAGAAAAACCTGAAAATAATCTTGGTCCCATTATTGTTTGTATATCTAGTGTATCTATTTATTCATGGTGTGTCTACCTAGTGGTGGTGTGTGTACATCATGATGACACATCGGTTTACCACTTCTGAGAGGGGAGGGATGAGCTGTAGCTATCAGCTAGACTACCAATGGGAATTTTATTTAAGTTTTTATGTGGTGTTGTCATCCAGGGTACTGCAGGCAATGGACAAATGAGATTCTAAATGGATAAACCTTCTCAAAACCTGCCTGAAAAGAAAGCCCCAGTCAGCTCACAGTCTCAGTCAGCACATGGAAAGAAGGTCATCATAAGGTGGATATATGGTCGAGGTAGCTAACGGGGCCGATGCATCCCACTGACCACCAAGGAAAAGACAGAAGGGCAGTAGGGGCAGCTGACAGAGGTGGGCAGAGCTCATCCTGTGCACTCTGAGCTAGCCAGCACTTGACATTGTTAAAAGTCTTTTTAAAGTTAGCAAATTAGTTTTGCTAACCTTGTATATCGTAAGATCAGAATGTGGCTAGTGAGTTTTAAAAAATATTTACACTGGGGCCAAAATAATGAAGATGAGGAGATATGACAGCTTACAGAGACCATTCTATTGGCTCTGAAAGAGAAGAACGAGTTGAGGCAACCAGGACCAGCTGTTAGAGTTTGCTGAACAATGACTTGAAGAGGAAACAGGAAGCTATATCTCAGCCTGGGTGCTTGCCGCTCCCATCCACTAACCCAGCAACAAGCTAATCTGCTGCCTAGAGTTTAATTGTGTAAGCATCACAGATGAGGAGCCAGGAGGGAGAATATACAGGTCGGTACGGATGCAGGCAAGGACCAGCTTTGCGGTCTATTTGAAGTTTTAAGATTGCACAAAAATGAACAGGAAACAAATGCAGAAAAAAAAAGAGATGGGAGTGTTGGGGCTGCTAGAAGAGAGAGCAGGAGGCAGATTTCTGGAGAAACTTAGGAGGAGAGTGGAGTGAGGCAAACCTCTTGTTAATGGGGGGTGTCACCCTCTAAGTTTTGATCCCATGTTCTCCTCATCCATGTGTTCCTCCCCCATTTGACAGAAGGGATATGGTACCTCAACTTTGCTAGTTGGCTTTACCCTGGAGGTTTAATCCACAGCGTCCCACAGGCTCACAGTATCGGCTGGTGCAGTAAAAATTACCCCATGGAAAATACATGCACACATTTACATCTGACTTTGCAGTGCACCATTTTGTTGGGAATTTGAATGAAATGTGTGTATAAATCCAAATCCCTCCCCAAATATAGGGGAATCCTCCACCTAGGTCAGAAAAACTTACTGTATGCATAAACTGGATATGCCCTCTAAAATGTTGTCCATAGTGAAGAGGAGACATACTGGGTTTACATATTTCTTTCTTCATCTCTCTTACTTCAAATGACTCATGCCTCACCAGCTGCTCAGTGATGCAAAGAATGACCTGATTCTTCAGAGCTGCTTGAGTCCTTTCTTACAATCCTGTGGCCTGGGCAGTACTGGAGGGAGAGGCGTCCATCCCGCTTGTGCATGAGAGCAGCATTTTAAAATCTGTACACACACCCTGATTCAGTTCCTTCCCACCCCTTCCAATCACCCCCAGATCTCCCCCCATAGCATTAACATCCGACTGCCTCGCCATCAAGATCCTCCTCCCCACTCAACCCACCACAGTATGAAGAAACCCTGCCATGCCCCCCCCCCCCCGACAAGATCCCCTTACCCCCTAACTCATTATCTCATCACCAGCCTTATCTAGGTCCCTAGTGTCAAGTGGGAACTTTAGTGATCCCAAATCACTTCTGCTCCTTCAGCTTCAGGTTCCAAAATGGCACCTTTGACCTCTATAGTAATCTTGCAGTACTGTTGCAAGGGGTCAGGCTGCCAAATAAGGACAAATTTGACAGCCTGTACCCCTACTCTTAGTACCATGAGTTAAACACTAGAGGTCATATGTACCATTTGGAACCTAAAGCCAAAGGAGCAAGAGTGACTGGGGACACATGATGGAGAAAATGGTGGGGAGAGAGAGGACAAGGGATGGTGGCAGAGGAGAGGCCTGGTGATGAGGGTGAGAAAGAGAGGGTCCTGGTTTATTTGGGGACAGGAATCTAGGGAGGTAATGGAGGAGGAAAGAAATGAATGAAAGAGAGCATAATACAAATGAGAGAAGATTGGAGAAAGGAGAGTATGCAGGAGGAGATATCAAGCAAAGGAAAGAAAGAAGCAGAAGAAAACATAAAAAGAGAAGAAAAGCAAGTCTGAAACTGCAAACTCTGAGGGAAAAGAGAGAACCAACAGAAAAGAAATAAAGGAGAACAACAGAAAGAATGAGGAGAGAGAGCTGGAACTAAGAGAGAAAAGTAGAGAAATCGAAACACAGACACACCAACTGCAAAATAGTTTATTTTCCTTTTTAGGAGGGATTTTTGTCTTTGTTTTACTTGTATGTGGTAAATAGTCTAAAACAAGTTTTCTCCATCCCTGTCATTCATACTTGTTGTCAGTCTAAATAAGCCATTTTTCTAGAAGGATGGAAGGTGGGGACGAAATGTTCTGTGCCACACACAGAAAATCTCTCTCTTAAAAATTGTGCTCCCTTGGCAGACCTGCAACTCCCAATGTGCATAGGGCTGGCAAGAAACCTCTGGAGATCTTCCTTCCTTATATAAGGCATAAAAATGCCATACTGGGTCAGACCAAGATCCATCAAGTCCAGTATCCTGTTTCCAAGGTGGCCAATCCAGGTAAGAAGTACCTGTCAGGTTCCCAAAAAGGTACACATATTCCATGAGGCTTATCCTGGGATAAGCAGTGGATTTCACTGCTCCTCCTTAATAAGGTTTATGGACTTTTCCTCCAGGAACTTGTCCAAAGCTTTTTTAAACCCAGGTACACTACCAGCTTTTACCACATCCTCCGGTAACAAATTCCAGAGTTGTATTATGCACTAAGTGAAAACATATTTTCTATTATTAGTCTTAAATGGGTTACATTGTAGCTTCATTGTATGTCCCCTAGTCTTCCTACTTTTTGATGGAGTAAACAACCAGCCTACGTTTACCCATTCCACTCCATTATTAATTTAAAGTCCTCTATCATAACTCCCCTCAGTTGTCTTTTTTCAAGTTAGAGAGCCCTAACCTTTTAAGCCTTTCCTCATAGGAGTATCCTTCCATCCCCTTTACCATTTTGGTGGCTCTTCTCTGTACCTTTTCTAATTCTTTTTAAGATACGGCGACCAGAGTTGCAAACAATATTCAAGGTACGGTCACACCATGGAATGATACAGAGGCATTATAATATCCTTGGTTTTATTCTCCATTCTTTTCCTTATGATTCCTAGCATTCTATTTGCTCTCTTAGCCATCACTGCACACTGGGCCGAGGGTTTCAACATATTGTCCACGATGACACCTAAATCTTTTTCCTGGGTGGTGGTTTCTAATGTGGAACCTTGCATCGTGTAACCATAGTTTGGGTTATTCTTTCCTAGGTGCATAACTTTGCACTTGTCCACATTAACTTTCAACTGCCATTTGGATGTCCAGTCTTCCAATTTGTCAAGGTCCTCTTGCAATTTTTCACAATCCCCTTATGTTTTAACAACTTTGAATAATTGTATCTCATCTGCAAATGTGATCACCTCACTTGTTATTCCCATTTCCAGGTCAGTTATGAATGTATTAAAAAGCAGCGGACCCAGCATAGATCCCTGGGGTACTCCACTATTCACCATTTTCCAGTGGGAATACTGGCCATTCAGCCCTATCCTCTGCTTTCTATCTTTAACCATTTCCTGATCCACAATAGTACACTGCCTCCTATCCCATGACTTTTTAACTTTGTCAAGAGTCTCTCATGAGGGACCTTGCCAAAGGCTTTCTGAAAATCTAGATACATTATATCAACCGACTCACCTTTGTCTACCTGTTTATTCACACTTCAAAAAAATATAACAGATTAGTAAAACAAGACCTTCCTAAACTAAATCAATGTTGGCTTTCTCCCATAAACCATGACTATCTACATGTTCAGTAATTTTATTCTTTATAGTGGTTTCTATCATTTTGCCCAGTACTGACGTAAGGCTCACCAGAGAAAATAACAAAACTGCCAGGGAGATGTGAGACTGGGGTGAAAGCAAAAAGAAGTAGAGCAGAAAATGAAACCAGAGATAAAGGCTGCAAAAGCAGAGGAGTGGCCTAGTGGTTAGATTAGTAGACCAAGAACCAGGAACACCAGGCTTCTAATCCTGTTTCTAAATGCATTACTTGCTTTGAATAGAGGTAGAGGTGGCATCCAGTGATAACCAGGCAGCGGCATATTCAGCAGCTGCACAGTTATCGCTAAGTGGTAAAAGTTAAGAACCTGAAATGGTCGCCTAACTTGTGCCATAGAAGCTAATTAGGCAGCGGCTGAATATTGACATTGCCCAGTTAGCTTCTTTGCAGACCTGAATATTCTAGGCCAGATATGGCCCCGGTATTGAATATCCAGTTCTTTAGTTCAGCGGCGATGGCTAGATGCTTTAGCTGCATTAGCCGCTGCCACTAAATACCAGGCCCTTAGATTGTAAACCCTCTGGGGATAAGAAAATACCTACCGTACTTTAAAGTAATTTGACTTGAAATAAACCTTAAATCCCTTCCCTTTGCACTGCTGCAACCAAGAGCACATGATATTACTGGTTGCATCAGTGCAAAACAAAATTTAACATGGTACCTTAGTACTACAGGTAATGAACCCTGTGACAAATTTTCCTACAGTGTAAACATGCTATTGTACTGCAATGCAATGTGTGCCTTTGAGTCATTCCTGACTCCTGGTGACCCAGAAGCTCCTGGGTTTTTGTGGCAGTGTCACTGGAAGTAGATTGCCAGGCCTTTCTTCTGAGGCAATTGAGGGTTAAGTGACTTGCCCAAGGCCACAAGGCATGCTAGTGGGAATTGAACCCTGGTTGCTTGGTTAATCAAGCCAGTGTTCTAACCACTAGACTACTTTACTGCAGATTAGCAAATAGAGCCTTTACAGGGATATTTACTAAAGTGGGGTAGCCAAGAATCTGGGGTTTACTGTGGGGTTAAATCGTGTTTTGGCCACACGGTAGTGGAGAGTGCGATGCCATAAGGTTCTGATGTTAAATCAGCCTCAGTGCCCAAGCAGCGTGGGAACAGGCAGGGTTAGGGTGGAGTTGTAGTAGAGCGTGTGCTTCTGCAAATGCCTGTGGATAGTGCTGCCACACTAGTGCTGCTACGGGGCAGGAAATGTACCACTAGCATGGGTGCAACTACCGCCAGCCTCCGAGCAGGCGGTGCTTACGGTCACTGTGCCAGTACACTGTGAACATGTCCACACAGAACAAAGCCCTTAAATCCAAAGCACATGGCCTGATGCCCACAGAGATCTGTTGCCATAGGCAGCCGCCTAGCCTGACTAGTGGATGGGCTGGCCCTGGTTACAGGTATTGGTAAGCTCAGGCATAGCAGGGCATGATAGACATTCAGTCACATTCTCAATATATCCTAGGTACTGTATCGGATGTGCTTAGGAACGAGGGCAGTTTGAGTGTGGGTGAAATTTAGAGGGTTGAGGACCTTTTGCATGAATGGATGACAGTCTTTAGTGTGGAGAATTTAAGTTTCCCTACAGGGAAGTTCTTAACCTGGGTATGGACTGTTTGTGTGTGGTCAGACAGGGATATAGGATATTGTGGGGTTGGGAGGAGACATCAGAATAGTTAGGGTGGGATGTCAGGTTCTGCAGGCAAGCTTGGAATCCCCAGGACCCTGATCAGTGCCGTGGAGGTGGAAGTCTTGAGAGGCCGGGATATGGACGGGGGAATGGGAGGGGGAAGGCAGTGTAGTTTATGGTGGGTTTGCTGATAGAGATGATGATGAATGAAAAGCTCATATTTCACGCAGTCCAGCTGTCAGCCTGCCATTTGATACACCACTCTCAGTCTCCACTGCAGGGGGGACATTCACAAGGTTGAAACTGCCAACAGCGTGGAACAAGGGGGAGAAGAGTTATAGGGATAATAGCTGGTAGGGAAGCAGGAAACTGATTCCCTCATGGTTCGTTGATTACATACTACTTATTTCTAAAGTCCTACTAAATGCATGATCCTCTGAGGTTTGCTTTTACTAAGGAAAGACCTTCTGTTTGGCGAGTCTTTCAATATGAATAAATAATCCCAGTGCCTAATGTTCAAAGCTCTGTTCATCCTTTCTGAAGATGGATATTCAAAACCGAATCCTGTACTCCAAATCAATCTTGATTAAGTCCTGCACAGAGTTAGGTAGATTGGTTGGTTGGGCATTCCGCTTTACGCAAAACAGGACTTTTTTTTTTTTAAATGTTCCCTGTCCTCCTGCTATAGCAAAAACAAGATATACAGTTTTCTTGGTTTGCAATCTGGCATGAGACAGAAAACAAATTTCACTGAAATGCATGTGTGATACCTATGGAGAGATCTGAGATTTAAGAAATGGTGGTATAGCTGGTATGATGCATCATCGCTGCACTTCTACTCCCCTCTCGCTCTCCACCTAAGCCCTCCTATTTCTCTCTGTCTGTGATGACCTCAACCCTTCCCATCCACTCTCCATCTTCCCTCCCTCGTAAGTCCTTCTCCATCTCTTCCTCATGCATCCAAAGGTTTCTTTCCATCTCCTCTCCCTCCCCCAGGGCCGTCATCTTCTCCTCTGCTCTTAGATTCATCTCTTTCTCCCTCTTTCCTTCTTTTTCTTAGGTTTTTATTCATCATGTTCTTCTCCTCAGGTCCCTCTACATTTCCCCCTTTATCCTGAGATTCCTCTTTTATCACCTCACTCTCAGAGTTCTCCCACCCCATCCCCTTTCTTTTCATTTTTTAAGCCACTCCATGGACAGAATAGTGCTACGTTCCCAGGATAGGGACACGGAGGCGGTGCTATGTGCTCTCTGTCCTCTCAGCTGCACTTCCTTTGTTATCGGGAAGTACGGAGATGGATGAGGAAAAGCCTCAGAAACTGTGAATGCGTGCTTCCTGCACTCCCATCCTGCTCTCACTGCTGCTCATCGGACTGCCACGGAGGAGGAGGGGAGGTGGAAAAGGTCACACTTCTAAGCAGGGCCTTGTTGCTTCTCAATTCTATGGAATATATCAGTGCACATCCTAGCAGTAGGAAGAGATATATTTTTAAATTATATTTAGCTCATTCCTTTCCAGTAGTAGCTCAACGTGAGTTCCATTCAGCTACCATAGGTATTTACCTGTACCCAGAGGGCTTAACATTTAAATGTGTACCTGAAGCAATGTTAGGGTTGCCAACTGGCCGGTTTTAAAATAACCAGGTCAGCTGCTGGCAGAGAGTTTAAACCGACCATGCAAAAGCCAGTGTTTTGGAGGGAACCCTGCTGCCATCACTGCTGCTACCACCGCCGCTTTTTCCAAGATTGCGGCATGGCGGCATCAAACATCCCCTGGCCCCCCCCCCCTCCCCGATGACAGCAGCAGTATCAGTAGTGGTGGTGGCTTAAAAAAACAAAAGCATGAGGTCCCAATTCCAGCGTACTTGTCTCTGCCAGTCTCGCCCTCTTCTGATGCGGAAGTATTCATTAGAAGCGGGCGGGACCAGCAGAGACAAACACACTGGAATCGGGACCCCATGCTTTTGCTTATGGCGACGGTTTGGGGTATGGGAGAGCGTAGAGTGGCCACATTGGGCATCGTGGGGGGGGGAGGGAAGTCAGAGGTGGAGGGGTATATGCTTGACACAGGGAGCAGGGGGACACATGCCGCATGAGGGAGGGGGCAGGGGGACAGATGCTGGATAAGGGGAGACAAGGAGAGAGATACTGGACACCAGGAGCAGAGGAAAGATGCTGGATGTGGGCATGGGACAGGGGGTACAGATGCTGGCCGGGGGGAAGAAGGGCAGATGATGGCCACTGGGGAGAGGCAGAGGGCAGATGCCAGCCATGGGATAAAGGGGCAGTGGATTGAAGGGTGCTAGAGGAAGGATGGAGAAGAGATGCTAGGTATAGGGGGGATGGTGGGGGATATAGGACAGATACGGAGCATGAAGGTGGCATAGAGGAGAAAGGGTGGATAGAGGACATGGGGGCATGGGGGAAGATGCTGGGCATGAAGGAATAGGGGTAAACGGGCAGATACTGAGCATGATGGGGGGGCATAGAGGAGAAAGGGTGGATAGAGGACATGGGGGCATGGGGGAAGATGCTGGGCATGAAGGAATAGGGGTAAAAGGGCAGATACTGAGCATGATGGGGGGCATAGAGGAGAAAGGGCAGATGTTGGGCATGGAGAGATGGGGTGAAAGGGCAGATGCAGAACAAGAAGGGAGATGGGGAGAAAGGGCAGATGTTGGATGGGGTGGGGGAGGGGAATAGGAGAGAAAGAGCAAATGGTGGGCATGGGGGCATAGAGAGGAGATGCTGGGCATGGGGGGAATAGGGGAGAAAGAGCAGACACTTGTCTTTCCTGTATCGCCTCTTGGATGTCTTCTAACTACCTGCATGTTAATCATTCCAAAACCATGGCCATTTGGTTTACCTTTGGTAGTCCAATTCCCCCTCCTGTCCCTCTTCTCTCCTCATCCCCCATCCCTGTTGTCTCCTCCCTGCGCTACCTCGGTGTCACCCTTGACTCTTCCCTTTCATTCCGAGATCACATTTCATCTGTCGTCCAATGCTCTTTCCGCTCTCTGAAGCAATTCCGTGCTGTCCGTCCCTTCCTTTCGGCACCCTCCTTGACCACACTGCTCCTTTCTCTCATTATGTCCCACCTGGATTATTGCAATGTCTCATTAGTTGGCCTCCCTCAGTATCAACTACGCAGACTCCAACTTGTTCAAAACACAGCTGCATGTATCCTTACTCACGCTTCCCGCTCAGATCACGTCACCCCGCTTCTCATTCAACTCCATTGGCTCCCCGTGCCCTTCAGAATTCAATACAAAATTCTCACCTTCGTCCATAAAGCAATACATACTGGCGTTCCACTTTACATTTCTAATTTAGTCCATCTTCACGCGCCTCAGCGTTCACTCGGGTCCATTCACTCCAACCGCATGTTCCTCCCTTCCCTGTCTCAGGCCCACTGGAATCCACCCGGTCCTCAGCTTTCTTTTTCCTTGGCCCCCAGCTCTGGAACTCGCTCCCGCCTGCCCTCCACTTAGATTCCTCCTTTATCAGTTTTAAAGCTAGATTAAAGACCCAACTGTTTTGTACAGCTTTCGACCTTCCTCCCCCTGCCTCCCCTTCCACGGTGATGTGCCGTTCTTTTCTATTCTAATTCTTTCCTGTTCTTACTCCTCTGTTCTTCTGTCTTTACTATCCCTTTCCTGTTTGGTTACTGGCATTCTGTTTCTTTTCTAGAAGCATATAATTTTTTTTTATTGTAAATCGCTGTGATACTTGCGCGTGGGCGGTATATAAAATGCCGAATAAAGATAAAGATGCTGGATATGGGAGTGCTGGTAAGGGCAACACTGAGAAGAGATGCGGGACATGGGGAAGGGATAGAGACACAGAGGGGATTTTGGACAGAGAAAAGGTAGGGCCGTAGAGGGGAAGTGCTGGACATCGGGGGAGAAGGAAAGGGACAGGAAAAGATGGGAGATGATGGACATGGGGAGGAGGACGGTTAATTAAATACTGGGGAAGGAAAGAGGGAATGGGAGGGTTGGGGTGAAGGAAAAGATGGAAAGCTGCAGCTAAATACAGTAAAAAAAAAAGTAAAATCGAGAAGTGGTTGGTAAGAAGGAGGAGTGAAATTTGGATAGAAAAGCAAAAAAATAATTGAGGAAAATGGGCAAGAAGAAGAAATCGGTGTTACAGATTGACCTAAGGGAGGAAGTGAAGGCAGGGGGAGAGAGAAGATATCGCAAATGAATAGGAGATCTTGAAAAGAGAGGTAAGAAAAGACAGAAGAAAAAAGACACCAGAAACTGTGACCACAAACAATTTAAAAAATAAAATATCCCAACATCAAAGGTAGAAAAAAGAATTATATTTTCTATTTAATAATTGGAATATGTCAGTTTTTGAAATGTACATCAGCCAGTACTGGTGTTAGACATACCTGGGGCCCAGCCCAGGGAAAATTTTCGAGGGGATCCTAAATCCTACTAGCAAGATGTTCCTTCTTCAGCATCAGATTGGTTTGGGGGCCTTTATCTGTCTTGAGGGTCCAGAGCAATTGCCCTAGTTACATTCCTCCTAACGCCAGTCCAGACATCTGCTTTTTTTTTTGTGCAATACAGGGGGACTGCATCTCTTTCTGTTTCTCTACAGTTGTGTTGCATTGCCTGCAGAGTCTGACTTTTTGAAATTCCATTTTCACTTTGGTGTACATATTTCTATTTTCACTTTTTGGTAATTACGTTTTTTATTTGGTGAAGGTCCATCTGTGTTCTGCATGTGTGACTAAGGCTGGGTATTCCAGAGTTGCCAAGTTACCCAGTTCCAGCAGTGAGATTTTTGGCCAGGTCCGATTTAAATTTGCCTTGCAATGCACTATGGTATTTGTAGTCCCTGATTTTACCCATTGAAATCAGTTTTGCAGATCCCATAATGCACCAGAATAAGATGGGCAGAAATACAGGACTGGCTTAAAATCTCACTCCTGGAATTGGGTAATTTGGTAACTCTGGCATTCTGTTAGCAAGTATTTCTATTTAAGAATGTGTAGTGATCTGGATTGTTTAGCTTTCCGAATAGATTTACTGATGTTCAAGGAGCAATATTTACAGTGCTGCCTTTTTCTTATAAAGTCTTTAGGTGAGTTTTGGAAGTTATTGCTGGCAAGATAGATTTGCTCTTGGCTCTGAAGGATTTTTTTTTTAAATCAAGATTTTTGAAATTACAATTTCACATAATCAAAGCAAACCACCACATAAACAATAAAGAAAAAAACATGAACAAGATAATAAATAAATAAATGGTCAACAAACAGTACCAAATAGGATTTTAGGCATCACCTTTGACACCAAAAAGAGGAGAAATTCAAGTCTACCACCCAATATACCTATTTTTCTCTCTCACTCAAAATTCTGCAAATGAGAAGGGTCCAAAAAATATACATACGACTCTGCAAAGCAACTACGCATTTAAGATAGAAACTCGCCCCTAAAGCTAAGACCCTATTCTTTAATTCCAGAAATTGCCTTCTCCGCACCTGAGTCTGATGTGTAATGTCTGGAAAAATATTAAGCTTAAACCAACAAAACAATTCATCTTTATGCTTAAAGAAAGCCTTCAAAAATCCTAACTTTAATGGATTCTGACCTTAGGCTAATCACTAGGGTCCCACGTTTAGTAATTAAATCAGCGGAATCTTCTAAGAAGGCTGAAAGGTCCTGACTGTGGGTTGGGCGAAGGAAGTCAAAATTCCCTTCTCCCTCCCCCACAGACCGAACCTTAGAAGGAACATAGTACATTTGTGTAACACCAATAGTATCTGTAAATTTCAAAATAGCACTAAAATATTTTTTAAGAAAATACTCTGGAGAAAGTAAATGAGTAAGTGTGAAGTTCAACAACCGAAGATTTTTGGCTTGGGCCGCATTCTCCAAAACCTCCAGTCGAGCATGAACCACTAAAGATTCCTTAATAAAAGTAGTATGAGAAGCAAGACTGGACTGAATTTGAGATTGTGCCTGGTACCACAGACTTACGTAAACTAGAAATCTGCCTATCCACTTCGGATAGCTTTTCTACTACCCACCCGTGAAGAAGCAACAGCAGCAGATAAACGTACATCAATATGTTCAATTTTCCCGAAGAGATCCTTCAGTGTAATATCCCCCTCAGAAGGAGGGGCCATATCAACACTAAGCTCTACTGGGACAACTGGCCGAGGTACAGGAGCAGAGGACGGAAAATCAGTGGCAATTTCTTCCAAAACAGTTGATGAGAGAGCAGGAACAGAAGGAGGTGGCGGCAGATTTTTTTTTTTATTAATTTCCAATAGGCCTGGTACTCAGAGGGTTTGTATTGCCGTTATAGATATCTTTGTTTTATATGGTTAGCAGTATGGGGAAGTGACCCGGGGGGGGGGGGGGTGTTCTGTGGATGCAGAATATATATTTTGATTTAATACCTTATGGGTGAGCATACTGTATGTGTATCGGGGGTTTGTGACTGAATGGATGTGGAAGAATGTAACCTCTTGTACTCCCTCCCCTACTTCAATATGGCCTGCAGATACTAAAGCCTGCACTGCTACCTTCTCTGCAGTTATTTGTTGGGGGGCAGGGGCAGGGCAGAAGGTGGAGCACAAGTGGCAGTTTTTTTTCTTTCAAAGAGTTGCCAACCCTAAGCAATGGAGGGTTAAGCAACTTGTCCAAGGTCAGAAGTGCATCAGTGGGCTTTTAATTCTGGTCTTTTGGGCTTCTAAGCTGCTGCCCTTACCACTAGACTACTCCTCCATGTCATATGTCTCAGCCCTGCACATTAGCACTGCCAGACACCCTCGTATGCACATGTATACAGTCACCTAATCTTGTAAATAGTCGCCAAGCAGCCCTGTCGCCAATCCACTTCTGTTGACCCGACTGCTTAGCCTGTACATAGTTACCCCAGTTAGCCCAAGTTGCAAAACCTGTTCCTTGTAAATACAATGCGGGCGCTGCCTGCACTGTACAAATTTGCTGTTGACTGTAAACCAAGCTGATTTTAAAGAGCGCGGTATAGAAAAGACTTTAAATAAATAAATAAGAACATAAGATATGCCATACTGGGTCAGACCAATGTCCATCAAGCCCAGTATCCTGTTTCCAGCAGTGGCCAATCTAGGTCATAAGTACCTAGCAGTTTCCCCAAAACACACAGGTTCCACAATGCTTGTATTGGGTCAAGCAGTGATATCCTGGGTCCCTTTTAATAATGGTTTGTGGACCTTTCTTCCAGGAACTTGTCCAAACTTTTTTAAACCCAGCTACACTAACAGCTTTTACTACATCCTCCGGTAACAAATTCCAGAGTTTGATTACACATCGAGTGAAAAAATATTTTCTCTTATTAGTCTTAAATAGGTTACCCTGTAGCTTCATTGCATGTCCCCTAGTATTTCTATATTCTGATAACGTAAACAATCGATCTACGTTTACCCGTTCCACTCCGTTCATTAATTTATAGACTTCTATCATATCTCCCCTCAGTCGTCTCTTTTCCAGGTTGAAGAACCCTAACCTTTTTAGCCTCTCTTCATAGGAGTAGCCTTCCATCCCCTTTACCATTTTGGTAGCTCTTCTCTGTACCTGTTCTAATAACACTATATCCTTTTTAAGATACGGCGACCAGAATTGCACACAATATTCAAGGTGCGGTCGCACCATTGAATGATACAGAGGCATTACACAGTAATATCCTTTGTTGTATTTTCCATTTATTTCCTTATGATTCCTAGCATTCTATTTGCTCTATTGGCCGCCACTGCACACTGGACAGAGGGTTTTAACATGTTATCCACGATGACGCTAAATCTTTTTCCTGGGTTGTGGCAACCAATGTGGAATCTTGCATCATGTAGCCATAGTTTGGGTTGTTCTTTCCTAGGTGCATAACTTTGCACTTGTCCACATTAAATTTTATCTGCCAATTGGGTGCCCAGTGTTTCAATTTATCAATATCCTCTTGTAATTTTCCACAAGCCTCTTCAGTTTTAACAACTTTAAATAGATTTGTGTCATCTGCAAATTTGATAACCTCACTCATTATTCCCTTTTCCGTGTCATTTATGAATATGTCAAAAAGCAGCAGACCCAGCATAGATCCCTGGGGTACACCACTATTCACCTTTTTCCATTGGGAAAATTGGCCATTAAGCCCAACCCTCTGCTTTCTATCTTTTAACCAGTTCCTGATCCACAATAATACACTGCCTCCAATCCCATGACTTTTTAGTTTTGCCAAACGTCTCTGATGAGGGACCTTGTCAAAGGCTTTCTGAAAGTCCAGATACACTATATCAACCGACTCACCTTTGTGTACCTGTTTATTCACACCTTCAAAAAAACATAACAGATTTGTAAGACATGATCTTCCTTGTCTAAAGCCATGTTGGCTGTCTCCCATTAGGCCATGATTATCTACATGTTGAATAATTTTGTTCTTTATAATGGTTTCTAACATTTTTCCCGGTACTGACATCAGGCTCACTGGTCTGTAGTTTCCCAGATCACCCCTGGAACCCTTTTTAAAAATTGGTGTTATATTGGCGATCCTCCAATCTTCAGGTATTACAGATGATTTTAATGAAAGTTCACAGATTACTAATAGCAGGTCTGCAATCTCATATTTCAGTTCTTTCAACACCCTTGGATGTATACCATCCGATCCAGGTAATTTGCTACTTTTCAGTTTATCAAATAGTTGTGATACATCTTCCCAGTGTATCTATATTTCTTTCAATTATTCCACAGTATCACCTTTAAATACCACTTCAGTCATGGGTAACATCCCTAGATCTTCCTCAGTAAAGACCGAAGCAAAGAATTCATTCAGTCTCTTCGCTTTAGCCTTGTCCCCTCTTTCTGCCTCTTTTACCCCTCTAGCATCTAATGGTCCAACTGACTCTCTCACAGGTTTTTTGCTATGAATGTACTTGAAAAAGTGTTTATTATGTGTTTTTGCTTCCACAGCAAGTTTCTTCTCAAATTCTGTCCTTGCCTTCCTTATCAATGCCTTGCATTTAACTTGCCAGTGCTTGTGCTGTTTCCTGCTTTTGTCATTTGGCTCTTTTTTCCATTTCCTGAAAGATGCTTTTTTGGCAACAACAGTCTCTCTGACCTCACCTTTAAACCATGCTGGGAGTTTTTTGGACTTCCTTCCACTTTTCTTAAAGCGTGGAATACAGCTGGTCTGGGCTTCCAAGATAATATTTTTAAAAAACACCCAAGCTTGATGCAAGTCTTTAACCTTTGTGTTTGTATACTATGCACCTCCCCTCACCAGTAATAAGCTCTGGAATGTCTGTGGTGTTAACTCTTTCTTAGGGCTTTTAGTAATATGATGTTATTAAGTACCCTGACTGTGTACATAGCCCTGTACAGACAAGCTTCCTTTCACTTAGCAACTGCTCCTTTTATTTTTTTCTGAACTATTTTCCTCATTTTATCATAGTCTCCCTTTTGAAAGTTAAAAGGATTTCCTTACCATCCCTCCTCCATTAAATAAATCAAATATGATCATGTTATGATCACTATTGCCAAGTGGCCCCAACACCCTTATCTCTTGCACCAGATCTGGTGTTCTACTAAGGACTAAGTCCAAAATGGTTTCCACTCTGGTCAGTTCATGAACCAGCTGCTCCAAGAAGCAGTCATTTATTTCATCTAGAAACTTTATCTCCCTAGCATGTCCTGCTGTGACACTGACCCATTATTGAAATCACCCATTATTATTACTGTTCTGTAACTGTTCTTAGCTTCCCTGATTTGTTTGAGCATTTCAACATCCATTTGTTCATTCTGGCCAGGCAGTTGATAGTACAACCCCACTGCCATCGCCTTCCCCTTTTTACATGGAATTTCAATCCATAAAGATTCTACAGCAAATTTTGTTTCCTGCAAAACTTTAATCCTTTGTGACTCAATGCCCTCTCTAACATAGAGCACAACCCCTCCACCAATTTGATCAGCTCTATCATTACGATATAGTTTGTAACCAGGTATCACATTGCCCCACTGGTTGTCCTCCTTCCACTATGTCTCTGAGATACCAATCATATTTAACTTCTCATTTAGTGATATATATTCTAATTCTCCCATCTTATTTTTTAGACTTCTACCATTTGCATACATGCATTTTAGAGGCTGTAATTTATTCATATTAATCTGGTTATTGGTAGGCAGGGGTAATTTGGAATCTTTAAGCTCTGTCTGCCCTGTACTCAAGGGCATTTGGGCTACCTTTGTCTTTATTGGAACCTCTATGCTGATATGCCCTAACTTTATTTTTTGGCAATATCCTTCAAGGATACATTGTTCCGAACCATGCGCTCTTGGCAACTGTCAGGTCTTCCATATTATCTAGTTTAAAAGCTGCTCTATCTCCTTTTTAAAGGTTAATGCCAGCAGCCTGGTTCCATCCCGGTTAAGGTGAAGCCCATCCCTTTGGAAGAGCCCCTCCATTCCCCAGAATGTTCCCCAGTTCCTAACAAATCCAAACCCCTCATCCTTGCACCATCGTCTCATCCACGCATTGAGACTCCGGAGCTCTGCCTGCCTTTTGGTTCCTGTGCGTGGAATGGGAAGCATTTCGGAGAATCCTACTCTGGAAGTTCTGGATACAACTTCCTACCTAAAAGCCTAAATTTAGACTCCGGAACCTCCCTACCACATTTTCCTATGTCATTGGTACCAACATGTACCAAGACAGCAGATCCTCCCCAGCACTATCTAAGACTTCATCTAGGTGGTGCGTGAGGTCCGCCACCTTCGCACCAGGCAGGCATTTTACCAGGCGATCCTCACGTCCACCAGCCACTCAGCTATCTACATGCCTAATGATCGCATCACTAACTATAACGGCTGTCCTAACCTTTCCCTCATGGGCATATGGCCCTGGAGAAACTTCCTCAGTGTGAGAGGGTTTTACATCACCTGGAGGACAGGTCCTAGCTATAGGATCACTTCCTGCTATACCAGTGTGATGCTCTTCTGTCACGTGACCTCTCTCCTCCATGGCAACAGGGATGCTGCCAGACTGGAGGTGAGACTTCAGGACTATATCCATGTAGGTCTCATCTATGTACCTCTCTGTCTTCCTTATGTCTTCCAAGTCTGCTACTCTTGCCTCCAGAGATCGGACTCATTCCCTGAGAGTAAAGAGCTCCTTGCATCTTGTGCACACGTAAGACCCCTCACCAACTGGGAGAAAATCATACATGTGACACTCCATGCAAAAGACTGGAAAGCCCCCATCTCGCTGCTGGACTGCTGTCTGCATCTTAGTTTTAAGGCTGTGATAATATGTTCTTTACTTTCTAAGGGTTGCTGGGGATACTTATACTAATAAAACTATACCTAATACGTTTAATGTACTTTGTTCACCTAAAGTTTAATTAATCTCAGGTCCTTAATATATGCTGATGAGAATAAACAGCTGCACCTGAGAGCGAATATGGCACCTCCTTTCCTTTAAGAGGTTTAAGCACCTATAAAGCTACGATTATCCCAGAGGTGGGTGGGTGTTGGGGAGGGAGGTAGGGAAAGAAGACCTATGAAAAGCTGGCTGCTACACAGTACCCTGTCCTGTGCTTCTAAGGTAATCTGTGACCACAGCCCTTGCTTGGAGAGGGAGTCTTGGGTTCTAAATTTAACCAGAAAGCTCTCTTCTGTGTTTTAAATTTAAACTGAAAGCTCTTTGCTGCTACTATTTAACAAATACACTGGGTTCACAGATTAAACAGCTTTAATCTAAAGAATTCCTTTTCCCCAAGATTTAGAAAAATTCCCAGATGTAAATTCTTATAATTGCAGATCTCTCTCCAGAAGTAGCAGTCCCCTTTTGTAGTATTTGTTTTAATGGATAACAGTATGTGCTGAGCTCTAATTGCTGTTTCAGGTTTAGCCCTTTGTTTACAGGTCATTAACTAATACAAACAGGTCTTTTCCTTTGCAAATACCAATTAGCAAATAATGTGCTGTTCAGCTTGCATATGGCACCTGCCTTTTCTTGTGCTATCTGCACTTGGCCTCATAGGAAGGGTCTTTTTATAAATGGGTACCCAGACTGTCAAGGAATATAAGCACATATGTTGCACCTGTTTTGTAAAGGCAAAATATGCAGCTATATAAGATTGCCTCCCCAAAGGCAGGAGTAATGTTCTGCAAACATATGAACTTATGCCACCTATTTTATAAGCTACATGCACAAGGGCCAATCCTGCCCCCGGAAAGCCTATACATATATCACATAAAAGTAGGTGCTATATTTTCCTAATATGTGCTTTTACATGTGCATAACCCAGGGTAATTTATAATTACCTACTTGTGAGACACAAGTCACTTATAACATTATCACAGAGTATTTTTCCCATAGAAACAGAATTTATTTCTTTATTTAGCTGTGCTTTTATACCACTTTTCACCAGGTCAAAGCAGTTTACAAACAACTCAAAGTTACAATGAAAACGTGGAGTATAAACGTTAACTATGTACAAGTACCTTAACTATTTACAGTGATTTGTTATATTGAGGTGCATGGATGTATTCCTATAGTTAAAGCATTGTTAAAGTGAAGGGTAGGGGGCTCTGATGGGGAGGCTTGATTAGGTGGGATTATATTACAGGTCCATAGTGTTCGATGAACAGATGGGT
Source organism: Ichthyophis bannanicus (assembly GCA_033557465.1). Lineage (NCBI taxonomy): Eukaryota > Metazoa > Chordata > Amphibia > Gymnophiona > Ichthyophiidae > Ichthyophis > Ichthyophis bannanicus. The sequence goes on from CM066041.1 coordinate 145,512,000, forward strand.
CTTCAGATGCTTTCTGAATGTTAAAAGGTCTTTGATGCTTCTGGTTGTGTCAGGGAGAGAGTTTGGTGTCAGGTGGAACTTTAATGAGATTATTGCTTATTTCTTCCACTTCATCATAGATATAAATGTTAAGTAACCAGGGTCCAGAATGGGCCTCTGTAGGACACAACGGGAATATGACTCACTGGACTCTCTCCTTCTGCCACTCAAGAATGATCTATCTGAGCCCTATTCTTCAGAGATCAAGTCTGAAGTTAATGTTTGAACTGGTCTTCCAAGGCCTATTTCTGATGCACTGTGATCCTTGCTAGTCATCACAGGTCTGATATTCATAGAGAGTAACACGTTTAGCAGACCTTCTAACCACGTTGCTCCTTATATCTGGGATATTCACGGTAGTAACACAGTGCCACTGAAGATCCGCGAGTGCCAACGCTGCATGCCCCGACGCTAACCGGTTAGCACTGGGATGTTCCCAGACCAGCACCCGGCCATAACCAGGTAGTGGTGATATTGAGCAGCTGCCTAGTAATGGCTACACAGCAAAAGTAACGTGCAGCCAAGGCTGGTCGTACTTTCACCACGGAAGCTAACCGGGCAGCAGCTGACTATTGCCACTGCCCGATTATCTGCTTGCCAATCCAGACAACCCGGATATTCAATGCCAGAGCTGGAGATGACCCTGGCACAGAACATCTGGGTTGAAAGTTCAACGGTGGCAATTACCTGCGTTAGATTGGCTAGCTGCTGCTGCTGCTGAATATCGAGCTCCACTTATCCATGTGTTCAGCCGCCTCCTCTCTCGTAATGAATTCTTACAGTTTCCTTGGACCCAATGTTAGTCTGTGGGTGGTTGACTCTGATCTGGATGCTACCTGTGCCCTTTGCCTGTCGTGAAGATTAGGAGCCACTTGGCTTCACATGACTTCTGAAAGCTAGTATTAAATATATAGACATTCTGCCCCCCGTCACTCATTGCCCTCAGTACCTGGGGATGGATAGAACCCAGGCCTTGTGGCTTATTCATTTTTCTCTTTAGTCACCCCTGGATCATGCAGCAACCTTTATTCCAGAAGCACTGAAGCAAAAATATGATTTTGGATTTCTGCATTCCCTGGCAATTGTGTTTCCCATTCCTTTGACAAAGGGGCCTAAAGCATCAGTCTTCATCCTTTTGTTATGAATAAATGTAAAGATCCTTCGGAGGTTGGTTGATATTTTTAGCACTTAGCAGTATTCTCTTTGTTAATTGTATCTTTCCTGCTTGCTCCCTTCACTTTTTGTTACACCCTCTGTAGTTTTGTAAGGCTTCATCTGTTCGATCCCTTCTCAGAATTTTACAGCACAGAGTTTCAGTTTTGCAAGTTCTTCTTCTGTGAGCGACCATCGGACTCCAAGTCACAGGACGTGGATGAGCCAGAAGGACTTGGCTGAAGCATCACCTCACCAACGCCTGATTCTGGCTCGGATAATGCAGTGTCTCATAATTCTTTAAAAAGCCAGTTAGCGTTTTCTTTCCTCTCTTGTGTCTTTTTTTGGTCTTATTCTTGGGATTCTTTCTCTTTTGTCTTAACAGATTTCACTTCTTAAGATGTTGCACTTTTTGAATAGAAGAATGTGAATCTTTTAATATAGCCCTAGCTGATTTTAAGAATGTCCTTTCCAAACTCTGCTTTTCAGTCGCCCGTGATCTGTTTGTGCTTTACATGCATCAGTGTGCTGTCTACACAGGGCTCTGATGTACATCTGTCTGGTTGCATTAATGTTTCAGTGTGATTCCTACAAGAGTTAACTCTCACTCTCTCTTGCGCTACAACACTGGGGTCCCTGTGCCAGCAATTCAGGAGATATCTTCTGCGGGAGGAAAGCATTTTCTCTTGGCTGCCTTCTCCTCCTATTGATCTTCTATGGAGGCAAACGCCCTGTCGGGGAAGACCTCCATGTCATGCATACAAATAACCGGAGATCTGTACCCGGCGCTCTCCCTCTGCCCTACTCTTTCCCATTACTTGTATATCCCGCCAATAATTTCACAGACACCGCATTTGGAAAACACCAGGTCACAGCTTTATTGCCCAAAAACACAACAATTTAACAAACACAACAAAACAACCAATTATTCCCCCCCTCCCCCCCCCCCCGCAGCAGAGCGATACCTCACCCGCCATGCTATTAGCAAGGTGACCTCGTGTCCGCCCCTGGCCCGGTCACCACCAGTCCAGTTACTCCCACCCCTGCCCGACTTTGCCATATCACTAGCAAAAGTCAGCTCGGGGTTCTCCGGGTCGCGGGCACCCTGCCCACGCCCAAGTAGCCTCCGGCTCCGGACCCCGGAAACCTCCGGGATCCCGCCACCGGCATAGTCACACCCTGTGACTTTGCCGCCCCCCCCCCCCAATTACCTGGGCTCCAGCTGTGACCTGTCCACATTACCTCCTACCTTCCTGCCAATCGTTGAGGAAAAGGTCGACCCCCACCGGGGCCAAATGAACACCATCACTCCTGTACAAACCAGAGCACGCAACATCCACCCAATCGTGTTGCACTTGACATCCCCCATGCTCGACCACCCTCCTCCCAATTTGTCTATTGACCTTCGTCAAACCACGGGACCAGCGGCGCTGTCCCCAGCACACCGGCCTCGGGATGACATCCGACCAAATCAGCACCACCCCTTTAAACATTCCCAATATTTGGGCAAAGTCTCTTTTTGCTGCATTGATCAACTGCTTGCAGGTCCACGACGTCAAATCATTCCCTCCCAAATGCAAAAGCAGGAACCCAGGCGATGTCCGCACTCGTGCATGGTGACGCAGCAAGGGCAGCAGCTGAGCAAGGGCAGCAGCAGCAGCAGGTCAGCCCCCTCTCTCCCAGCCATGAAATGTCCACCACTGCAGGATCTAACCCCAGGTTCCGCCCGATAGGCCTGTTCTCTGCACGCCGGCCAGCCCAGAACACAAACGAATGCCCCAACATCCAACAGCCCCGCACACCTCTGCCCCGATCTGGAAAAGAAAAACAATGGTTAAATATCCATACCCCCCCCCTCAAGCCCTTTCAGAACCGAACATAAGTCTGAAAAGCTCTGGACCGCCACCTGCCAATTGCTTGTATCTGGGTGGCAGACATTCCCGCACCTGCTGCGCTAGTCGCTGCCCCAATGCGAAAGGAATGCACCGCAAATTGTCTAGCGTCGACCCCCAGCCGCTGCAGCCCCAAACGCAAAACCGCTGTCACTTGATATCTTGTGACCAACCGAGCATTTGCATGCACAAACAACCCTCCCGCAACCTGCGGGCGCCCTTGGAGGAAAGACATCATTGCCGTTACTGGGCACGTGTCCCCTACAATCGCCCTCAGGACCACCCAATTGCCTCTGCCCCGTTGGTCCGTTTTCGATCTTTTCAAAAAGACCCTCAAGCGATCACCCTGCACATGCACATGCTGCTTCAGCAAGCTGTTCCCCACACCTCTCTTTGTGGACTCTGCTACCAATTCCCCCACCCGGAAGGCCCCGAAAAAGGCCACACAGAATATTGCCTTAAAGAGCTTCACTTCGTATCCTGACGTTGCCACCTCAGGCAAGACCGCACACAGACCTCTTAACAAGTCATGTGTTACCGGGCGACGCTGATCCGGCATAACCGGCCTCGCCCGCCCCCATCCTTGCATCAGCTTCCTAACCAAAAAGCCCTCGCCCAATGGGGCCCAACCAACCGCCTTTGCGAAAAAAGAAACCCTGCTAAATGCCCCCGTACAGAAGTCTGAGAGAGGCCCCGCCTCTTTGCACTAATGTTATATCCCCCCAATAATTGATCCGGAACTAGTCCGCCACACCACCCTTGCTGTTGCAAGAATTTAACCACCCTCTCACATCCTCTGTAATATGCCTCCCAGGTTTTTTCTGCCACCGAGCTGCGCAGCATCTCTCTCATCTCTGCAGGCCAGCGCTCCATAAGCTCCAAGGGACCTCGAATCTCACCACAGCTGCCTCTGGCGCCAGCTTCCGGAAATGATCCCACTGCAAACGTGAAAGAGCATCAGCAATGCCGTTATTATGACCTGGTATATGCCGCGCTCTCAATGTCACATTCCTACACAAACAGTATAACACAACTTTTCGCATCAATGCTGCCACTTGGCCGCAACGCGGCGTATAATTATTCACCACGTTCACAACTGCTTCATTGTTGCACCACCATACTACTTTTTTGTTACGCAATTTACCTGGCCACAACTCCAAAGCAACCAACATCGGGAAAAGCTCCAAGAACGTGATATTCTTTAACAGTCCCTCGTCCTTCCATGATGCTGGCCATCTCCCTGCATACCATTCCCCTCCAAAATAGATACCTAAGCCCGAGCCTCCCGCCGCATCCGTGAACAACTGCAATTCCTCACTGGAACGCTCTTCTTCGACCAGGACAGCTGACCCATTGAAATCAGTCAAAAAGACATCCCACACTAACAAGTCCTCGCGCAAGCTCCTGTTGATTCTAATACGGTGATGAGGTTTAGACACACCCGCCATGGCCAACACCAAACGCCGTAGGAATACTCGACCCATGGGTATGACACGACAAGCAAAATTCAATGAACCAATCAGAGCTTGCATCTCTTTCAAAGTGTACTTTGAGGATGCCAGCGCATTCGCTAACAAAAACCCTTAGTTTCACAACCTTCTCCGGGGGTAGTCGCGCCACCATGTCCACTGAATCCAACTCAATGCCCAAAAAGGTTATCCTAGTTGCTGGCCCTTCAGTCTTTCCTTCGGCTAACGGCACCTCCAATTCCCCAGCCATCTCCATAAAACCCTCTAGCAAGGCCTTGCATTGTGCCATCGTAGCTGCACCAACAAACAAAAAATCGTCCAAATAATGAACAACACTGGCACAGTCAACACGCCTCTCGACAACCCACTGCAAAAAAGTGCTGAATTTCTCAAAAAACGCACACGACACAGCACAGCCCATGGGCATGCATTTGTCAAAATAATACTCCCCTGCAATGTGGAAGCCCAGCAGATGAAAGGAAGACGGGTGCACCGGCATCAAGCGAAAAGCAGCCTCGATATCCACCTTGGCCATCAATGCTCCTTGCCCAGCCTTCCTCACTAGTCCAACTGCCTTGTCAAATGACACATAGCGGACCGTGCAGCATTCCCGAGGAATGTGGTCATTCACAGATTCCCCTTCCGGATAAGACAAATTATGAATTAACCGGAACTTCCCCGGCTGCTTCTTTGGAATAACTCCCAATGGGGAAACCACAAAATTCCGAAATGGGGGCTCCAGAAAAGGGCCCGCTATCCTGCCCAACGTCAATTCTCCGTCTAATTTTGCCTTCACCACATCTGCAAAATGCCGTACAGACGGCCCATTCCTCCCAACCTTGTTCCCAACCCCTCCCTCTACTTGAATTACAAACCCATCACTAAAACCCTTAAGCAATACCTCGCCATCCCGTTTTTTAGGATAATGACGAGCCACTTCCTCAATACTCCCACCCGTATTGGAGAGGGGGCTACGCCGAAAACCATGCTCTCACTTGGCCACCGGCAACACGCTCCCCAAGAGTCCCTTTTTAAGACATTTTGTCGCAGAATGCCCTCCTCCGCAGTTCGAACATGCGTGCCGGAACTTGCAATCAGGGAACGGGCAGGAGGACTTGTTGAACCTCCAACATACATCCCCAACTCCGACCCCTTGCTTGTTCGCCCCCCCAACTCCCGCTGCTCGAAAGGACCGGTTTCCCACAGCATTGGCCCCCCCCCCACTGATTTCACTGCCACTCCCCCCCCCCACCTACAGCACCCGACCTTATTGACATTTGCGTGAGCCACAAGTTGATATCCTGGCTGCCCCAAGACAACAACCTGTTCTCCTCCATTTTATCCCGAAACCTTTCATCGTAATTGAGCCAGGACCACCCTTCATGCGTCTGCGACGCCTCCAGAATAGAGTCCGCATAAGACAAAAGCATCCCATACTGTTCCGGGTAACGTTTACCCCACACACTCGCCAAACGCAAAAAGGCCCTCACCCAATTTACCACTGTCCGTGCCACCTTACGCACTCTCCCCGCCTTTTCATCCTCTTTACGCTTCTTTTTACTTTCCCCAGAACGCTTACGGCCTTCCAACAGTCGGAAGATGTCAATGTACCGCCTCTTCCGAATCCGCCGCCTCAACTTCTTTCGCACCCCTTCCCACAATTCTGACAAAGCTGTAACCACTGTTGACCCCACCCCGTAAGCAGCCTGCTCCCCGCTCTTACCCCTTTCCGCCGACGAACCCGTGGATGAACTTGATGACGACGACGTGGACGATTCCGATCTACGCCTCCGACGGCAAGTATGCCTCCGCTTCCGGGTAGGCTTCCCCGCCTTTTCCACTCGCACCTCCTCCTCACCCCCGCCCTCCTGTTCCCCTTGCAACTCACCCATGACCGTCGCCTCCGTAGACTCCAGCCCTCGCTGTGGATGCACCTCTCTAGAACCGTCTTCAACCGTTCGCGGCTCACCCACACCGAGTACTGCTGATCCATTAGAGGGGCCGCCACGTGCCGGCGTCGCCTGCGCTTCTCCACTCACCATCCTGTCTTGCTGCACTCCACAGTACCTTGCTCCGGTAGAAGCCATTGCCGGAACCTGCGGAGACAAAAAGGGGAGAACCGCAGGGGGAACAACCGCAGGCCATGCTGCCTGCCAGGCCCCTGCCCAGTCAGACCTGGAAGGTCCTTGCCCACCTCGCATCCAATGCTCCCACCCATGCTGCCCCAGAACCCCTGCCCCCCCCCCCAGACTCCCCCAAAACATCCCGCTCCCACCAACACTCGCAGGAACCCCATATCCCGCACCCTCAACCGCATTCCACCCAGCTCTGCTACCTATCCCTGTCACAGGCCCTTCTGCCAACATGCTGGCCATTTCTCCCCCCTCCTGCCCCACACCAGCATCTCCTTCTTCACCCTGCCGCCCAACAGCAGACCTAATACCCCTACCACCCCTCACTCCTGAGTTTCCCCTTGCTTGCCTCCCACGCCCCAAACCATCATGCTGCCCTGCCCTTGAAGGCCCACCCCACCCATTGCCTACAGGCTCCGTTTATCCTACAGCTCCTTGTGACCTTCCATGCCCCCTTCCCACAGGCCCAGCAGGTCCAGCCCTTACAGACCTTTCCCAGCCTCCTGATCCCCGATGCTGCCCCTTGCCTCCACTTTTTCCTGTCTTGCCTTGAGTCTTCCGCCCTGCCCCTCCCTTTCCTCTTTCCAAACCCCTTCCATTACTCCCTTGTCGGCCCGGCATTCCTGTTCCTATGCCGCACCTCTGTAATTGCAAGTACCTTTCTTTCTGCCCTCCCTATGACAAGTTCCTCGTCCTGCTCCTGTTTTTTTTTTTTATTATTAATTTATGCCCTTCTTCTGCTGCTTGACCCCCCAATCAGCTTAATTATGGGCTCCTCACCTCCGTGTTCAAACATCTGAATCCCGGTACCCCCCGCTGTCTAATTCCGCCCCTCGCACCTCCAAGCAAAAAAAAAAAAAATTTGTTACAATACCGACCACAGATCGAATCCGCTCCGCAGAATGTTGAGGATCGCCGCCGCTATCCCCACTGCCGCCTTTGCTCAGAGGATTCACCGCACACTCCGTTCGCCGCCCTGCTCTTCGGCCATGTGCTGAAGGCGCGTTCCGGATGCCTCAGCACATGGCCCTATTTCCTCTCCTGATTGGCTCTTGCCGCGCGCGACCCCGCGGCAGAGCCAATCACTTTAAATAATGCCGCACGCATCTCCTTCGAGCCTGCTTACCCCCCCTCGCACACACACCCCCTGCCGCTTCTCCTTCTAACGGGCAGGGACCCGCGCCGGGCCGCGCCACCGGTTAACGGCGGCCTCCGGGACCCTGCCCTGCGGCCTTTAACTTATGTTTAAGACTTCTAATGAAAATTATGTCTAAAAGGAGCTTCGATGATTTTTAAAGTAAAAATAATGGCTGTTAGTATAAGAAGATAGGTCATGTTTGCTCTGACAGCAGCCTGTTCCAGATCAGCTGTTGTAAATGCAGAAATAAACACGTCTCATTCTGGTCTAAAGTTAGTTCCTTATTTTTGTTATCTAAATTAAGCGAGATTAGTACAGAGAACGCATTTGGGCTACTTAGAATCACACCCATCCCATATCCTGTTTTTCTTATATAATTTGTGGGACAGAGGTCTAATTTCTTGCAACTATACTCAAGTATATAACTTGAGGACAAGGGCAGCCTTAATTCCACATATTAAAGCGCCTTTTGAAATGTTGAATCTTAAATCCAGGAATTCTTGTTAGGCTTGTCTAGACTGTAACTTTCAAGACAGATTTCATAACATGCACATTCACTCTGTGGACACGTATAAATTGAAAATGAGCCCGGTTTGAACCTAATTCCGCACCAGCGGGTCTAGATGTGCCCGCAGGTCCGGAATTGGGGAGATAGAGATGTCCGGCATGGCACGGGCAAAACGCTATGCAGCTGGCCTGTGCACACATCCGGTGCACATGGGTGCAGGCATGGGTCATGTGATATAATGGAGAAACACATCCACATAATATTATGGGACATGGGTAAATGTATTCCGAAAAGTTGCACGTTTCAGACCTTGGCTGTCTCTGGAATGTACCCGTGGATGCCACGCCTCCTCGTTAAAAACATGCATCTCCTAAGCTGCTCTTCATACTGACAGTAGTTTCCTAATGCAAACTAGACATAAATACCAATGAGAAATTACTGCTTCAATCTAGATCATATACCAGCCCTCCTCGGGCTCTGAGAAGTGCTAGGTAAGCCCAGCGCACCCTAATATGGTATAAGAGATTGTAAATATGAACATGTCAGGACATACCTTGCATAAAACGGTACTTGGCATTATAAAATGGCTCCAGTGATCCCTGCCTTGTTCATCTCTACAGACACGCTTTAAACTACTAAGGATGGACCCTTACCAAGTGCACCAAACCAGAAACTAACATTGCAGTTTCCCAAAGGATGCATAATATTGCTGAGCATCAAATGTATTCCCTTTTCATGCCTCTGACGTATAAGTGCACTCATTCTGCTGCACTGCACAACCTGTCATCTCTTATCTCTCCCTACACTACTCCTCACGAACTCCGATATTCTGGCAGATCGCTTCTATCTGTGCCCTTCGCTTCCACTGTCAACTCCAGACTTCCTTCCTTTCACCTTGCTGCTCCCTATGCCTGGCACAAACTATCTGAGTCTGTACGTCAGGCTCTTCTCTGGCCCTTCACAAATCCAGGCTGAGCGCTCACCTCTTTGTTACCACTTTTGGATCAGATCAGCCTAAGCTCCCTTGTGTTCCTTATCATTCTCCCTAAATGTATCTTGTCCACAGCTGTTGTGTTGTCTTGGCATCTGAATTCCACCTATCTGGTTACTGGCATTTCTCACAGCAGTTACACCTGTCCCATCGTGGTGTCCGCTATCTGTGGGACAACCCTGTCTGCCTTGTGGCACTGCTTCCCTGGTCAGGCCTGTGTGGGCATGGGAGGAAAGATCCCCGTGCTATCACACCAAGTAGCCAGACTCCAGATATATCACCACTCTCGCAGCTCTCATAGATCCTGGACTGGGTGGGGATGTCAGCCTCAAGGTACAATCTGGGCAATGTTGGGACAACATCAGTCATGTCTCCCAGTGCCTGGCACAGCGGATGTACGGCTGCCCCATCACACTGCCATCAATATATGATCTTATTAGAATACCCTATGAAAAATAATCTAGAAGGAATCTGAATAGGTTCCTTATAGCTAAATGTCAAAACATATCCCTGTCAATAATAAGGAAGCCTCAGAATAAGAGCATTCAGCAGTAAAAACAGCAGTAATACATGCTAAACAGCAACATCATTGGTCTCAAAAAATGTGCATTATGGGCATGTATTAGTGCTGTTTTCACTGTTGAATGTTCTTATTCTGAGGGTCCCTTATTATTGACAGGGATATGTTTTGACATTTAGCTATAGAGAACCTTCTCTGATTTTGTCTGCCTGATCACACTGACACCTGGTGATGCTGCGGTTATCCATATGATCCAGGTACTGGCCAGGCTTTCATGTCCCCCCTGAATTGCAGATGAGCACACCAGATCCTCCTGTGCACCCCTCAAACCATTAACACACTCTCACTTTCTGTCACAAAAACATAATTCTGCCAACAATTACCCTGAACCTATACATAAAAGCTATGACATAACATATAGCATGGGGTACCAGGACTAAATATATGACCTCCATTTCTCATCCAAACAATGATCCTTTCCCTAGTCACGCTTCTACTATCCCTACATTAGCAATTCCATTTTGCAGAACATGGGAATTGTTAGGGACCGCTCGATTAGCTCTCTTAGCACAAACAGCACATTTCAGCATAGCCATAATACATACTATTGCTCTTTTTAATATTTCTGTAAGGGTGTTTATTAATGTTTCTATACCTTACAACATTCCCTCACCTCTGCTTTCTGTTCCTTAAAACTGCATCTTGCATTTTTCCAGACTGCAGTCACACCAGTTCAAAACATAATTGTCTCAACTATTCTTCAATCTGTGACGCATTGCAGAGAAAAGCAGAATGTTTTTCTAAGTCCTAACCTTATACCAAATTTCCACAAGAATAACATGGACGTCTGTGGGAAGCACTGGAAACATAAATGGGCCTTTCCTGAATACACTTTATATGTCTCCATGGCTTTCCATATCCCCGTTGCACCCTTTCTGGGCATGTTCTGAGATCCCCAGGCTAGCACCGTGGACGTGCATGACAGCAGTTTTTCAGAATACAGTAGGGGACGTTTTCGGCACATAAACGTCCCTGCTGCATGTACAAACCCCTTATTCGTGTTCTGGAATGACCTCCTTCATGGATCAGGGACAGCCACTAACTGCATTTGTTTTTGTACAATGCTGTGTACATTTGGTAGTGCTTTAGAAATGACATATTATACAGTTGACATATTATACAGTGCTCTAAAGATAAACTGATGAAAGATGGTAGGGTCCTTATTATGTTGCCCCTCCTCATGTGGCCAATTTCAGTTCTCCAATACCCCTATGAATTCTCCTGCATGCAACTACTCAGCAACACAAATTCTTCCCTAATCTTCAGTGTATTTCCTGTCATCTATGCTAAATTCATAGGTCACATAAACAGGGTTGCCTGTCCATCACATTATTCAATTCCGGATAGTTCACAGCATGGCAGCTCAGATACTTCGAGGCTCGAAGTTGTCTATCCATGTTCTCGCCAGTACTGGAGAAGCGCCACTGGCTACCTATGGATTCAGGTTGCAATGGAAGAATTAGGCTCAGTGTATAGAATCTTTGAGTATAAAATGGCACCAATGATCCCTGCCTTGGTCATCTCTACAGACATGCTTTAAACTGCTAAGGATGGACCCTTACCAAGTGCACAAAACTAGAAACTAACATTGCAGTTTTCCAAAGAATGCATAATATTGCTGAGCAACAAATGTATGCCCTTTTCATGTCTCTGGCCTACAAATGCACTCATCCATGCCCACACAGGCCTGACCAGGGGAGCAGTACCACAAAGTTGGCTGTGGGAAGACAGACAGGGTTGCCCCACAGATAGCGGATGTATACAGACCGACATACGCCACGATGGGACAGGCATAGCTGTTGTGAGAAATGCCAATACCCAGATAGATGGAAATCAGAAGCCATAGCCAGAAGGCCCTGCTAATACTACAACTACTACTACTGCTACTACTACTACTACTGCTACTGCTACTGCTACTACTACTACTACTGCTGATACTACTACTACTACTACTACTGCTACTACTGCTACTGCTACTACTACTACTACTACTGCTACTACTACTACTGCTGCTACTGCCACTGCCACTGCTACTGCTACTACTACTACTGCTACTACTACTACTACTACTACTGCTACTACTACTACTACTACTGATCATTTGTATAGTGCTACAAGGCATATAGAGGATTGTTTGGTAAGGTACATTCCAGCTCCTTTTCTATGATATTCGTGTGACAGTTTATTGTGTATTCCCATCCACATGAGGTACAGTTATAGGGAACTAAAAATAAGCCTTTTCTTCTGTTGCTCCAGATGTTTGGCATTCACTGCCATGCATCTTGCCTGCATTGATTGAACTTTCCTTCCAGTATAAATGGCTGATATAAGAAGTGACTGAGCGCTGGTAGTGAAGCAATTTTCTGTTGATATTATAATTATTATTTATAATATATGTATTTGTATGGGTGGGTTGCTTGTATTTTTTGTTTTATGGTTTTATTGATGTAATAACCCAGAGTTTTTAGAATAGATGAAAATACATAATAACTTCATAAACATGAAAGCACTCACATGGTTTGCAGCTTGTTGTGCTACATGGCCTTATGTCCATCAGTAAGCTATCAGTAGCTTAACTACTGGCAGGGTCTCCCAAGATAGACATGTCTCAGCTGAGGTGCCAGTCTAAGACAAACCACCCATCTGGGCAGAAGCAGAATAGGATGCTGTTGGTGGCAGATCATATTTCTGTGACAATAGCAACAACATTAACATTATCTGAGCAGAAGAAAGGCCGGGCGATCTACTTAAGGTTTATGGTTTAGGCACTTAATATACCGTCCTTTACTATGCGCATCAGAGCGGTTTACATATATATACGAACAGGGATCACAATCTAAGTGTACTTCCGTATCTTGCCATGAAAACCCAGTGGATAGTCACAACAAAACAAATTGCGATATATGACTGGAAGATGAGATGCCCAGGTCAGAAGGTACTCAACAGGCTACTGGGAATGAAATGGATTTCTCAGAGTAAAGCTGGCATTTTTGCTATGGTTGGAACAAAGCCCTCAGGAGATATGACTGCTGAACCAAGGGAAGTTGGAGGTGGTTAAGAATGAAATAGAAATGTACAACTCGATCTGTTGGGTGTCAGCAAACAGAAATGGACTGGCATTGGGCACTTTGAATCTGATGAGCACATTATATAGTATGCTGTGGATGAAAGACAAAGAAAAAATGGTGCTGAATTCATAATTAAGATGATACTTGCAAGAACCTTGTTGAAATATAATGTAATCAGTGAAGTGAATGCTTAATTTCTATTTGTGTACAAGAAATGCCCATCAACACAACTATTATTCAGGTATATGCCCCTACTATAGCTGCAGAAGAGGAAGAAGTTGATCAGTTCTATGAATAAGTACAAGCTGAAACTGACAGAACATGCAAACAAAATATCCTGATAGTCTTGGGTGACTGGAATGCAAAAGCTGGCAACAAAGAAAGCGGCAAAGTGATTGGAAAATATGGATTTGGCAACAGAGATTAAGCGAGAGAAAAACTGATAGAATTTGCAAGACCTAACTATGACTAACCATAACTAACACTTTCTTCCAGCAATACAAACAGCGACTGAACACAAGGACTTCACCCAATGGATTGTGCAAAAATCAAATTGACTATATCGTGGAAGACAACGATGAAAAAGCTCAATAACATCAAGAAAAGCAAAACCTGGAGCTGACTGTGGTAGAGATCACCAACTGCTAGTATGCAAACTCAAGCTAAAGCTTAAAAAGAACAAACCACTCATGAATGTAGCAAAATATGATCTTGAGAATATGCCACCGGAATTTAAAAACTGCCTGTGAAATCAATTCGCTGCTTTGGATACAAATGACAGAACCAACAAAGAGCCTAATTCTTCTGGTGCTCTGTCATTTGTAGGACAGCATGTCAGTATCAGAAAAACAATCCACTGCAAAATAATACAATGCCGACAAAGAGCAGGGAATCCATGTGAAAAATGTTTTCAATAAAATTACATAAACATCAAATTTTATTCACTTGGAGGCACAATGGGACATCACAATGGGACATCCAAGTGCAATGTGGGACGTCAAAGCCAGAACATCTGAAAAAAAGCAGGCACGTGCAAGTTCAGGCAAGATTTAAGAAACATGGATGTGCCCAATATGCACATATATCAAACATCTATATAGATGTCCCCAGGATAGCATTTCTGAACTAAGATGTCTAATAGCATAATGGTTAGGGTAGTGGCTTAAGAGCAGGATAGCCAGGATTCAAGTCCTAGTGTGGGCCTTTGTGATCTAAGGCTAGTCACTTAAGTCTCTATGCTCTCTAGATGTTTTAAGGTGAAAACAAACACTTTCCTGATGCCTATTTGTGCCTGCTGACATTTCTGAGATTGAACAGGGACATGTAAGTCCATTGCTATTCCCTGGACACACCTCTGCCACACCCCAATACCTATTTGGACATCTCTGCACAGGAGACATCCTTGAATGTCATTTGTGGAATGGCTATGTCTGTGATTTGACATCCACATGCATGTCTTCAGACATCCAAATCATGACTAACCTTTTAAAATGACCTGCAAAAGATAATAGATACATAAAACATATTGAACAAATAGTAAAACAACGGAAACACAACTGACTGTGGAAATGATCAAACAAGTGCTCTGATCCCACATGCCAGCAAGATTCTACTCAAAATCATTCAGTGGAGAGTACAACCATGACTGTCTGACATACAAGCAGAGTTCACGAAAGGGTGAGGAATGAGCGACATCATTGCGGATGTGAGATGATTTTTTGCAAAGTCAAAAGAATACCAAAAGGATATCTTTATTCTTTATTTATATTTGATATACTGCCCTTTTATTGACTACAGCAAGGCCTTTGGCTGTGCAAACCATGAGAAACTCTGTGCCACATTAAGAAGCATGAGTATACCAGAAGAGCTGATAGTTCTCATAAACAACTCATAAACTGATCAAAAAACAACCGAATGGAACAAGAGGAAACAATGGTTTAAAATCAGCAAAGGTGTTCGACAAGGCTGCATACCTTCCCCCCTACCTGTTCAATTTATGTGCAGAACAAACCATCAGAGATGCAGGACTGTATGAAGACAACTGAGCTGTGAAGATTGGTAGAAGACTCATCAACAACCTTTGCTATGCTGATGATACCACATTACTGGCTGGAAGTGAAGAAGATCTGAAACATTTGTTTCTCAAGGTCAAGGAACAGAGTCTTAAAATGGGTCTGCACCTTAATGTGAAGAACACAAAGATCTTGACAACTGACAAAATCAAGAAGAAATAGAAATAGTAGACAACTTTAACCTTATCAATAATCAATAAAGAAATGAGAAGCAGTGAAGAAATTCAACGACGCCTTGCTCTTCGCAGAATAGCTATGAAGGACAGACAAACTTTTCAAGAGCAGAAATGTATCTCTCCACACAAAGATTCAACTTGCCCAAGAAAGTATTTTAGATAACATCATATGGATGCAAACGTTGGATGTAAAAAAGAATGACTCAAAGAAAATTGATGCCTTTGAATTATGGTGCTGGTGAAGAATACTGTGTATACCATGGACTGCCCAGAGAATAAACTAATCCGTACTCAAGGAGATCAAATCTAAGCTTTCATTAAAAGCTCAGATGACAAGATTTCAACTTTCAAACTTTGGACACGTGGAGCCCAATTCTAGCAGGGGCATGTTCGGGCCTTCTGGATGGCCATGAGCAAGATGGGCCCATTAGGACCTGATTCTGTACCGCGGGAACAAAAATGTTCCCGTGGCATACAGAATCGGGCCCAAGGACAGCCCGGCATGTCCCTGCATGCCTGTGAGGACGTCCTCCCCGCAGGCTCCCCTGGCTCCCGTGGCACAGACCCCCCTCTTCCCCACCACCTGACCCATGGCTAGCCAGCTAGGGCCTGGATCAGGCAGCAGAGACCCCCCTGAGCCTGGCCCCAGCTCTGGGGGAGATCTCCAGCCCCAATTGCACCATTTGTGCTGATTATTCCACCTTCGAGGTGGAATAATCAGCATGTCTCCCCTGACCCTGCAGGACATACAAGGCTGTGACCTGAATCAGCTCTGTACATCCTGCTGCCTTGGCCGTCCCACTCCACCCAGATCCCTCCCCCTCCCATCCCTCACTGGGAGAGCCAGAGGGGGAATAGGGGTAGGATGGCTTGCGGGACTGCATGTCCCACCGGGACTGCAGCCCTGCAGGACCCATCTCAGAATCAGGCTCATAATGTGAAAAGAGATATCATTAGAAAAAGACATGCTTGGCAAGGATGAAGGTCAACGCAAAAGGGGAAGACCAGCAATGCAATGGATTGATACAATAACAGCAGCTATCAACAATTAGCCACCTGACTGAAGACCAAAGACAGTTTAGGATAACTATCCACAAGGTCGCCATGAGCTGGCACTGACTTGATAGCACTTAACAAAAGATGTCTGCAGGGACTCAAAAACAGGGAAAAATCATGATCAGCTCTGGTTCTTGAAAACATTTTACACTGAAATGCCATGCACAAAAGTCATAATAAAGACTAAGGACTGACTCTCCATCAAGGTTTACATCAGCCGGCAAAATAATTTGTGCATGTTGTTTGGCACCCCTGAAGCTTTGATATCTTTGACCTGCACAAAGAGCAAATGCTTCTTATTTGAAAAAAAAAAAAGTCTTTTCATTTGAAATTGAAACATATATATATGTGTGTGTATGTGTGTGTGTATATATATATATATATATATATATATATAAATGGGCTGATATTCAAGTGTTTGAGCAGGTTAGCAGACTAAAATGTGCTGAGTCTGATATTCAGCGGCACTGTCTGGATAATGCTGCTCAATATTGTCACAGACTGCATAAAAAATGCAGAGTTAAGTGACTTGCCCAAGGCCACAAGGAATGCTAGTGGGATTTGAACGCTGATCTTTTGGTTAGTAAGCCAGTACTCTAACCACTAGGCTACTCCCTCCACGCCCCAGACATGAATAAGCGTCAGGAAAGTGCTTGTTGTTTTATGTGCAATTGATAAAAGTGTTTTGTGTTTGCACTACTGCTGATCATCTCTCAGATGTCCCCAATCTTGGATACTATACCGGGGATACCTACATAGATGCCCCGCAGATGCCCATATGGGGTATGTCCACATTGGTGAAATCGTACCTAAAATTGGAGTCCCTGGCTTTGGTTTCTATGGGGGGGGGGTTGGAAATTCTGGCTTAGACACCCCAGATTGCACTCAGACACTCTCTGTAAAATGTGCCTTGCACATGGCCTTATGATGGATAATAGCAAATAAGGGTGCCCTAACCACAAGAAGTAGAGCTGATGGTACTAGATATATATTTATAAATTTTGTGCACAGTATTTCAGTGTAAAAGGTTTTTTGAGAACAGAGTTGGCCAAGTTTTTCCCCTATTTCTTTTATTGCTTTACCCCGACCCACTTTTTTCCAATAACAAAATCAAAACTAGACCTAGTTTAATGCAGTCCCTACCCAGAACCAGTGGAGAGAGAATCCAGGCCGATTCTAATATTTGATCTCATAGGCTATTCCATTGTGCTTCTTGTAGTGTCGGTTTATCTGCTGAACACCATCAATGCAGATATCAGAATGCAGCGAGAGTTGGGTATAGTAATATGCTGGGAAAATTAACATTTGTGTTAATAAAATCATTTTAATGCACGTTAATGTGTAGAGTAATATGTTTTAAATCAATTTTGTGCATACTAGATTTTTAAGGCATGCTAACAAATTAAATGCACACTAATGAATGCACATTCCTATTAAGGTACCAAGTGATTTCATTCTAGAAGGAGCAGTTGGTCAACTTGTCTTTTCCCAAAGGCATGCATGAAATTGTACTTAATATTTTTCTTAAGGAAACCAAAGGGATAATCTGAACTCATATCAGGCAGAAGTAGAGTCAAAATTACATTCAATAGCATATTGGCTTTAATCCCACAAAATGATATTTAACCCAAGAAAAACAGGCACTTTGGATATCTCATAACCACAAGCCATCTCCCTATGAACCCAGAATTTCTTCCTCGCCTATTTCACTCATATATTTGAGTCGCTTTCTTAGAGTCCTGTTTGATGAGCATCTCACCTTTAGCCCCTACATTTCAGACTGTCCAAAGCTATTTTTTCCCATCAAGGAGAATAATGGCAATACAACCATTTCTTCATAACAAGGCCCTAAAAATCTTGCTTCACTCTCTAGTTTAGTTTAGCTTACTAAAAATTTGATATACCACCAAATCGAAGCAGCAGTCATAAATAGACTGGACTATTGCAATTCGCTAGTAGTAGGCATTTCCCACTAACTTCAATTAAAATGCCTCCAAACCATTCAGAATACTGCTGTCAAACTCATTTATAATGCAAAAGTTACGATCAGGTCACTCCTTTGCTATGTGCACAACACTGGCTCCTCGTCATTTTCTGAATTAAGTTCAAGCTTCAGTTACTAATACACCATGCCTACTAAACCAACTTATCTACTTATCTTCATTTGCATCTCATCCCTTATTGCCCTTCTCGGACCCTGCAAACATCAAATGCAAATCTCTTCGTTGTTGACACTAAGCATATGCTGCTCACAGAAACCTACTGCTCTATCGCCTTTTGTTTCACGGCCCCTTATTTATGGAACTCCCTGACCACAGAACTCCATATCGAGTCTTTGTATAAAACATTTAAGACAGGTTTGAAAACCTGGTGCTTCATTCAAGCCTTCCAATGACGGCTTGCTGATGCTCTCTTTGGTACCCATCGTGTCCCCCTTCTTTCCCCTCCTCTTATATCTTGACAGTTAAAAATTTCATTAGTCTCTATTGTATATTGTTGAACTACCCCTTGTGCTTTCTGCACATTTCATAGTTTTGTTTATCTGTGTTTCTGTACTAAAACTGTAAACAGCTATAATGTACATACCATTAGCAGTATATCAATTTTTTGCAAATAAATAACAAAATAAAATGCCTGCAATGGGCTATAACAAAGAATGGGTTAACCTGTTCTTTATAACAAAGAACTAACCAGAAACTATAACATCAAGAGATGATGTCAATAAGCTGGGAATGGATTAGCCCCTCCCCCCTCCCCAGGAGTCATTTCAACTGCGGCCACCCAAATGGCTGCAGTTCAAGGTACTGGACTAGTGATTCAGACTAAGGATCCCTCTGCAATGCCACTTCTCAAGTTCCCGCAGGTTTCATCAGTGCTCCTTGACTTTTTATAGAACAGGAAGATGTGAACAATGCTAATGACGTGTAATTCTGAAATGCTTCTTCCTTGATTAGTACTAATTACATGAAAAATATAATTAACAACCCCAACCACATACTGACAAAAAAAAACCCAGTACACATGGTCCTCTCTGCCCTTCATTAACCTGTGCACATTTTTTTGGAGACTGCTGCTTCTCTCGCTCTCTCTCTTCCCCATCTTGCAGCTCTCTTTCCCTTTCCACATCTAGCTGAGTTCTTGCAAATACTTACTAAATGACTTCAGGACATTAGGGAGAAGCTGTGGCAGGTTCTGCTCTTGGCCATTTCTATCTACGAACTTCTGGCTGGATTTCATTCAGCAAATGACAAGGCCACAGATGTACTAGGGGTAAAACCAGGACTGACCCAGCTTGTTCCTGATGACCTGAATATAGCTGGCAGCCTCCTGAGACAAATTGTAGTGCAGATGCTAAATGTCCCTTGAGCAATCTCTTTATAGTCCTTCTTTGCCTGTGGGGGCTGAAATCCACGCCTCATTTGCCTGTAAATTGTCCATGCTCTCACTTTGTAAACATTGGTAAAATTTTCAGTGGGGCTCAGCAGTGTGTGCTGGTAGTGTTCATAAAGTACACATCAGTTTTGTCAATTGATTATATGCAGAATGCCTCCCCAGGACAACCATAGTGATTCACTTTGCACGGAAGACTAGGTTAGTTAGTTAAAAATGCTTTCTTCAAAAGAGTAAATTCAGTTGTTTCTCAACTCATTGTCTCTTGTATAGCAGGCTGCCAGGTACTGAGTCTTTAGTTAATTATAAGGATTCTTGAAGTAGCAGGTTACATTTAGTATAGTGGATCTTATCTGCAAATGTTAACTTAGCTAATACCTATTTCCAGAATTTATGAAAAAGTCTACCATAAATAGCACCTAATAATGTGGAGGCTAATTCCATTCAGACCATGCAGCTCATGTGTGGCCAATCAGAAGTGGGGCGTACAGAGGTAGACACAAATCTGATCCCATGGGACTAGAGGGGCCTGCGGGATCAGAATTGGATCAATGGCCTGGATATGCAGGCTATGGATATGCAGCTAGTGGTTTTAAAAAATGTACTAAGTGTGGCGGTACTATTTCCGTCACCGACACCCATGACTGGTATCTCAAATGTTTAGGCCCTGACCATTCTCCATCAGAGTGTTCCTCTTGTATGGAGATGACTAAAAGAGGAAGACAGAACCGGGCTGCAAAGCTCGGTACCCTCTTTTCTTCAGATGCGATGTCCATTGCATCAACGTCTTCCAGAGCCTCGTCTTCCTTCCATGGATCTCAGGTAACTAAACATAAGAGCCGGTCCTCAAAGGGTAGATCTCCTTCTAAGCATCGAGAAGCCATTGGCATTGCCCTTGAGGAAACTATACCGGCAAAACAGCCCCGGCAGACTTAGAGACTTGGTACAGGACAAATTAGGAAACTTCCCTTGCACAGGAGAAAACCTCTTTGGCAAGAATTGGCAGGAAAAGGCTAATGCGATAGATACTGACAATCTCACTTTAGACAGATTGTTAAAATCTACAGCCACTCCAGCCAAAAAAAGAACCCTATAAAAACTCTTTTTCAGCAAAAAGAGGAAGTTTTTATCCATCCTATACCCAGCAAGGGCAAGCTCAGGGTCAAGTTGCCCAAAAGGGACAGCAGCAACAATCCAGACAACAAAAGAAGCCAAAAGGCCCGAGAGCTCATCCAGCTCCACAGGCTCAGCCCCCTCAAGGGTTTTGGCTCCTTCCTAGAGAGCTTAGCTTTCCTGCCTCTGAAGGGTCCAGAACCCCTAAACATTCCAGGCAGGTTGTGTCATTTTGTCAACAGATGGCACCAAATAACAGCAGAAAATTGGACTCTGTCCATTGTAGGGGAGGGGTACAAGCTTCATTTTCACAGCAGGCCCCCTCCTACAATCGTAAGACAGTTCAATTCCCAAACCTCTCCAGACAATCTACTGGATCAAGAGGTCTCAACACTCCTTGCTCAGGAAGCAATACAGGAAGTGCCCATTCCCCAACAGGGTACAGGGTTCTACTCTCCCTATTTTCTTATTCCAAAGAAAACAGGAGGACACAGACCCATTCTAGACCTCAGAGAATTGAACAAATATCTGTTCGGAGAAAAGTTCAAAATGATTTCTCTGGGAACTCTTCTGCCATACTTTCAAAGTCAGGATTGGCTTTGCTCTCTAGATCTAAAGAATGCATATAATCATATTCTGATCCATCCAGATCACAGGAAATTCTTACGATTCCTTTTCAAGGGAAGACACCTCCAATACAGGGTTCTTCCTTTTGGTCTGGCTTCATCACCAAGAGTATTCATGAAATGCATGGCAGTAGTAGCTGCATTCCTGCGAACCCTAGGGATATTCGTCTTCCCTTACTTGGACATCTGGCTCATTCGAGCCCCCACGATTCCAGAAGCCAGCTCTGCACTGTCTCGCACAATGCGAATTCTCCAATACTTGGGATTGGTCATAAACTTCCCAAAATCCCAACTTGTTCCTTCTCAGATCCTGGAGTTCATAGGAGCTTGTTTAGATACAAGACAGTCAAGGGCTTTCCTCCCACAGCCCTTCTGTCTTCGCATAATGCAACTAGCTTTTCAAGCAGCGGGAAAGTCCTCCCTAACTGCTCGAGAACTGCTGCAATTACTGGGACATATGGCATCCACAGTTCATGTAGTTCCCTATGCTCGCCTCCACATGCAAGCAGCCCAGTGGACACTATCCACACAGTGGACACAGGCCACAGGACGTCTGTCAGACAAGATATCAAACTCACAACGACTGATCTTATCCCTACAATGGTGGCAATCACTGGAGAATCTTTTAGTGGGGTCTCCTTTCCAACAACCCCCATTCCAGGCCACCCTAACAGATGCATCACAGGTGGGATGGGGAGCACACCTGCACCATCTCTCCACCCAGTGTACCTGGATTCCACAGGAGGCTTGTCTTCACGTAAACCTCCTAGAACTCAGAGCAATCTATCTAGCTCTTTGAGTATTCCATGCCCAGCTCAGCTACAAGACAGTCCTAGTCCAAACGGACAATCAAGTAGCCGTGAACAAGCAGGGCGGAACAGGCTCTCTGTCGTTATGCAACGAATCTTTACGACTATGGGCCCTCGCCAGAGAACATCAAATTCACCTTCTCGTGGTATATCTTCCAGGCATTCAAAACCTTCGGGCAGACAAACTCAGCCGAGTACTGTTTCCTCACGAATGGTCTCTCCACCTAGACCAGGTGTGATAAAGATATTTCACATCTGGGGAACCCCAGACATAGACCTCTTTGCAAGTCCACTGAATGCCAAACTTCCCCGGTTCTGTTCCAGAATTCCGGCTCACAATTGCCAGGCAAGTGACGCCTTCCTCCTTCACTAGGGTAAGGACTTCCTCTATGCCTTCCCACCCATTCCTCTCATCCCCAAAACACTTCAAGCTTCAGAGAGACAGAAGTCATATGATCCTCATAGTGCCACGATGGCCACAACAAACGTGGTATTCCCTGCTTCTACATCTCTCTCAAGTTGTACCTTTGGAGTTAGGGTGTGCTCCGGACCTTCTCTCCCAGAAGAACGGGATACTATGGCACCCGAATCCCCAGTCCCTGCATCTCAGGGCCTGGTTGCTGAAAGCCTAGACCTGCAGGATCTTAACCTTTCCCAACAGGTAAAGGATGTCCTTCAGGCTTCCAGAAAACCTTCCACAAGACGTTCTTATGCCTTCAAGTGGAAACGTTTTACTATATGGTCTTCTCAAAAGGGCTTAAACCCCCTTATGATACCTTTGGAATCGGTACTAGAGTACCTACTTCATTTATCAAATTCTGGTCTAAAGACAAATTCAGTAAGAGTCCATCTTAGTGCAATTGCAGCTTCCTATAAGCCTCTAAATGGACAGCCAATTTCCTCTCATCCACTCATAGCAAGATTTATGAGAGGTCTTCTATTAAGAAAGCCTCCCATCCGGAAACCACCGGTGGCATGGGATTTAAATCTAGTTCTCAGACAGCTCATGAAACCGCCCTTTCAACCTTTAGCCACTACAACCCTAAAGTTTTTATCCTGGAAGGTCATCTTCCTAATTGCAATCACCTCCGCACGTCACATTAGTGAAATGCAAGCTTTAGTGGCTGATCCCCCTTATACAAGGTTTCACCATGATAAGGTTGTTCTCAGAACTTATCCACATTTTATGCCAAAGGTGGTTTCGCCTTTTCATTTAAATCAATCAATTTACCTTCCTGTATTCTTTCCGAGGCCTCATGCCTCTAATGCAGAAAGGAACCTTCATACTTTGGACTGTAAAAGAGCCTTGGCTTTTTATCTACAAAGAACACAGCATCATAGAAAGTCTTCTCAACTTTTTGTTGCTTTTGATTCTAGTCATTTGGGACTTCCAGTCTCCATAAGAACTCTATCCAAATGGATTGCACAATGCATATCCTTTACTTATGAGAGTAAGAGTCTTCCTCTTCAAGGCCATATCACAGCACATAATGTGAGAGCCATGGCAGCCTCTATGGCTAACCTTCACTCTGTGTCTATTGATGACATTTGTCGAGCAGCTACCTGGGCTTCAGTACACACCTTTACAGCCCACTACTGCCTAGATAAAGCCTCCCGTCAGGATGCCTTCTTTGGCCAAGCTGTTCTTCAAAATCTCTTTCAGACCTAATTCAACGCCTACCCACCAACCCTGGTGGGTTGCCAGAGATCCATGGGAGGAAGCATGGCCCACCTTACTATAGGTGGCAGCTTCCTGGGGCTATCTCCCTGGCATCTTCAGCTAGGGAGTTCCCATATGTGAAGACTACATTCCTGCTTGTTCCTGGATATAGCGTAGTTACTCACCTGTAACAGGTGATCTCCGGGAACAGCAGGAATTTAGTCTTCACAACCCATCCACCTCCCCTAGGAGTTATCTCTCTCTCTCTCTCTCTCTCTCTCTCTCTCTCTCTCTCTGTCTCTTTCCTCTCTCCCTCTGTCCTTTCACTCAGCTACAAACTTAACTGAAGAGGGACAGTTGGGAAGGCAGCGCACATGTGCTGAGGGATGCTCCCAAAAGCGTTCCTATTGGACGCTGGGGAGCGTTCCCGCGCAGGCTCCGTCAGTACTGATGATATCCATATGTGAAGACTAAATTCCTGCTGTTCCTGGAGATCACCTGTTACAGGTGAGTAACTACGCTTTACTACAGAACTTGCATCCTGCCAGACAGACCCAGCTGCCAGGTGATTCTGTCATTGCAGCTTGTCAAACAATTGGGCCATGAGGATGTTTGTGTTCCTGCTGGGATTTCTAACATTTCATGTTTGCCTCTATGACATACATTCTGAAAGCCCCAACACCTGTTGACTCAGGTGGATGCAGTACTTCAAGATGTCAAAAGTAGTATGAAGACCCCATGGAATCAAAAGAGGAACAAAGGGCACCTAGAATGGCCTGAAGATTCCAAGATATCACCAGAGAGGCAAAGCAGTGCAGAGAATGAAATGAAGGACTCAAGGCTTTGGAAGAGGTAGAAAGTAGCACCAACACTGATAGGATGACCCCCAAGACACTGGGACAGAAGTAAAGAAACATTAACATTGGCAGGGAGAACCCAAGGCACTGGGAGAGGGGAAAGCATTACCAACATTAGCATGGAGACCCCAAAGCCCCAAGAGAGGGGCAATGCTGCACCAACATTGTCAGCAAGACCGCAGGGTATTGCGCGAGGGATAAAACAGCACTAGCATTGGCAGGAAGATACCAAGGCACTGGAAGAGGGGCAAAGCAGCACCAGAATTGGCATGGAGAATCCAACAC
Source organism: Ichthyophis bannanicus (assembly GCA_033557465.1). Lineage (NCBI taxonomy): Eukaryota > Metazoa > Chordata > Amphibia > Gymnophiona > Ichthyophiidae > Ichthyophis > Ichthyophis bannanicus. The sequence goes on from CM066041.1 coordinate 145,537,013, forward strand.
CCCAAAGCACTGAAAGAAGGTGAAAACAGCACAAAAATGGTAAGAGAAACCCAAAGCGCTGGGACAGAGGTAAATCAGCATTAGCATTGGCATGAGACCCCAAATCCTCAGGTCATAGGACAAAGAAATATGAAGAGGGTTGGGTCAGTATTGGAGTTCTGGAGAAAAATGAGCCTATTTAAGACATACATGGAGAAGTGTTTGACTTACTGATTGTCACACTACCAAAAATGTCACATAAAAGAACTTAGGGTCAGTTCTTTGAAAAGAAGATTGGAATGCAGCCTAAACACTGATCTGTATTCTCAGATTCTGTAGTGTCCTGCAAGCTGCCACAAAGGATCTGCTATTCAACAATGCCAAACACAGCTTCTGGAGCAATAGGATTGTGACACGTGAAGGTATTATCTTTTCAAAGGAACCACACACTAGACCCACAAATATTCCTCTTCTTTTTGGAAATCCATTTACTTTAAGGAATTACATAAAGATTTTAGGTATTTATTGGGATAACAATTGATTTTAGATCAACAAATTTCATTCTTGGTTAAAAAATATTTTTTTTATGTTATGAATCTTATGCTTTCTGGAATATTCATTATGAATCTCTTCACACATTAACACACACACTTTTGATTTCCCATTTGGATTGTTATAACACACTTTACTAGGGTTTAAAGATCTCCTACATTAAATAGATCCAGATGGTAAAAAAGCACAGCAGCTTATCTCCTTTATAGGGTGAGGAAATAAGACATGTTTCAAAGGGGTCTGTCTACTAAAGTGCAATAGGCTATTGCAGCTAACATAGGGCAATAGCTGCAAAAGTCTCATGGTAGCTGCAAAAGGCCCATGGTATCCGCTGGGAACATTCCCAGCCTTTCTCCTGCAGTTACCATAGAGTGTTTGCACTTAAAGCAGAGAACTGAGATCCTTGCCTCAGCAGATAGTGTGGGAAGTCCCACGGGCTTTCCGATGCAGGGATCATGGGATCTGTGACAAGTGCAGGGGAAGGACAAAGCTAGTAATAGCTTTGTTCCCCCAATTGCTGCTAATTTCCTCCCAGGCCCCGATTGGGATCTCCAACCTGTGATCATTGCCAGTGCCGTGGATGTACTGATTCGTGGCACCAAGAATATAATCTGGTCGCACCTCCACCTCCCTTCAGCAACGTTCCCCTGGACAACTCCCAGTTCACATAGGAAACTGTCCGAGGGGATCAGGGCTCCCCTGACACAGCACTAAGCTCTGGCTATTCAGTTGGGCCCCCTTCCTCCTCCCCCCCCCCCTCATTCAAAAATTTAAAACAAAGCTAGCCATGAAAGCCCTAACCTTTCAATTCCTGGTGGCCAATTGGGCACGGGGGCAGGAGCAGTCCTCCCAGCGCAGCCAGTAGAAAACAGAGTATACCTACCACTGTGTTTGAATCGCTTAGGGGAATTTGAGGTAGCATATAACTTCTTGTCCATGAACTGCCTAGTTTGGATTTGGACATGTGCTGCTATCCTACATAAGCCTCCTACATTTCTAAAATGGGCAGCATGCATTTATTCCCCCATACATGTGTGCACCTGTGACCCATTTCAGAACAACATGTGTGCAAACTGAGGATATGAAGGCATCATCTCTATGCACGGTTATAACATGGGAACATAGACATATACAATCCCATTTTAGAAATGCTGTGATCATTGCTGTCTCAGGTGAAGCCATGGCACCAAAACATAAATTGCTTACCATAAATTGCTGAGATGAGGTAAACTCCTGTCAAGGGAGGTGCTCCTGAGAGACATGGGGGTTCTTATGAGTGCCTATAAGAAACAGAAACTCTGGCTGGGCATCTGTCAACAACTGAATGCTATCTATCACCGCAAATGAGAGCCTGAGGACCTGAAATGTAATTGGAGAGGGGCCAAGAGGAGGACCAAATCTAAGGACCTGGAGAGAGGACCAGATGGCCATCTGCACACCCTCATTGACCTGGAGGTTTCAGATATGTTTGTTATTTGTAAAGCAGCCACAGCTACCTCTTGAATTAAGAAAATTGCCCTGAGATTAAAATTTATAAAAACTAAATAAACTTACAAATGAATTTTTTGTTTGCCTGCCCACCCCTGCTGCCAAGAGTACACCATGAGGGAGAGGTAGATATATGTAGTATTTTTTAAAAATTGCACTTAAATGTATATCAATAATAGCTTGATAAGCAAAATACTGAATTTGCTAGCCCACAAAATTCTGCATAAGACAACATAAAGAAGAAAAATGTTAAAAAAATAAAAGAGCAAAAACAGTAGCCCATAACACAGGAAAACACAAGATACAAATCCCGGAGAGAAGGAAAAAAAGAAAAAGGAGAAAAAAGGATTTTATCCTTACCTCACTTACAACATACCCTGAATTGGATTTACCTAGTAGATGTCTCAGCCACCATCCATTCACTACAATCTAGAAAACATGAAACTGAGAATGCTAAAAAGCCCTTCCTCCTTCAACCACTGTCACCACCAGGGGTGTCAATATCTCCAGGTAGGTGGATGATCTCACAGTACTGGTAACTCTGGATGACCCACTGGCTCACATTATACCAGGAAGATAATTCATAGATTCCATTAGGGTCAGTGAATAGGAATTATTTTATTGAGTATTGAAAAAACACAAAACAGAGAAGAAAATAAGAACTCAACTGAGTCCAGCAGTCCAGCTTTTTACCTGTCCAGGCTTGTAGCCTCAAAGAAAAAGGCACAGCTCCAAATTAAAACACCAACAGAGAAAACAGGGGGGGGGGGGGAGGGGGGAGGAGGAGACTGGCTGTCACTATGCTGACTGGAATTGAATTTCTTAAAAAGTGCCTGGATCAAGTCCCATATGCCTTCCAAAAGTTTCAATTTAAAGCATTGTGCAAACATTCATAGTGAGGTAAGTCCTCCTAAGCTTCTCCTCTACGTCAGCTGTACTAAAGAAAATATACAAATCTCAGCAGCTTGGGCATGGACTCCCCTGAAGGACTTCTGATAAAAAAATAAATGAGCTCGTACCAGCTCCATAAATCGTAGCAGGACCCTGCCTCCACAGTCTTTCTCTGTTCAACAGCTGTTTGAGAAAGCAGTCGAATGTCCTGCACAACAGTGAAGCAAAACAAAAGTCACCTTCTGAAATCTTTTTTTTTTAAATTGAAATTTCTAAATTTTGTAGACAAACAAAATTTGAAAGTCACATCATTAATCCGAAAAAAAAGGCAACAATCAAAAAGAAATCACAATGATAAAAGACTCAAGTCCACATCACGGGGGACCCTATCTAATAACTAGGAAGCAATGATAAGAAATAAAAGTAACCCCAGAACCAAGCAGAGACCATATAGTTGACCATATAGTTGACCAAGCAGAGACCATATAGTTATCCTAAGCTGTTTAAAGAAGCAATTAAGAAAAAACAATTCAATAAAGTAACCCTCCTTTCCAAGCAGAAAAGACTCTAATAAAGCAAGCTCGAGGAAAATATAATGAATTCCCTGAAAAACAATCAAACATTTGCATGGAAACTTTAGAAAGAACGTGACTCTCAAGGCCAACACTCTTGCCCTAAGACTTAAAAAAGCCTTATGACGAAGTTGTGTGGGCCTAGAGACGTCAGGGAATACATTGATTGATTAGTTGACCACAAAAGGAAACATTCTTATGCAAAAATATTGTTTAAGAATATTGGATTTATCTAGCAAAAATACAATCCTTCTGATTCTTTATCCACACTCCATGTCACTTTAGATAAATAATACATATTAGCAATAGGAATAAGTGTAGGATCTGTAAATGATAAGATCTCTTTCAGATACTTATAGAATAATTGCACTGCAGATAGAAACTTGCACAGGGAAAATTCAAAAAACGAAGATTGATGGCCCTCAAAAGAGTTCTGCAGTGATTCCAGCTGCCCGTAAATGATTCGGGAATCACTAACAGAAGAGGTAGACACTGCTTGTAAAATGCTAATCTCCACCACCTGTTCAGCCCAAGCATAAACTAACTCCAAAATCTTAATACTCTGCTCACCTAACTTGATAGCAGTTTCAATGGAGAACTTAGAGATCTGTTCAAAAGCATTAGATAAAGAATTCTATACAAGAAACAACTTGCCAGATGTCCTTCAATGATACTTCAGCCTGCGGAGAAACCGAGGTTGATGGCAAAACAAAAGACACTGGCTTAGGAAGTAGAACCAATTGCTTCCCCGACTCATTACTAATATCCAAATTGTCCAATTGGTCAAGGGGGGAGGAGGCCACCATGGACCCGCCAGACCTTGGAGGATCTACGGAAGCCCCCGAGACAGATGATACAACGCCTGAGACCGCTCATAGACCCACAGGATTTCTGAACAGTCATGCAAGCAATGACACTCCCCCACCTAGATTACTGTAATGCGATATACCAAGGACTCACGGCCACCACCATCAACCCACTTCGGACAGCCCTCAACACAACGGCCAGAATCATCCAGAATCTAAAGAAGCATGATCACATCACCCCTGTCCTGAGAGATCTCCACATCTTCCCACTAGAAGCACAGATAAAATCTAAAACACTGGTACTGATCCATAAGGCGCTTTACCAACAACCGCTATCTCATTTGCAAACCTGCTTCCCCAGATGAACTCTGGAAGACCAACACGACAGACCACAAACAATGCATTCATTGTGCCGCATGATAGGACAAAGATTAATCTCCAAACCTGTAACTGTGCATTTGATTTGTATGCCCCCTCACTTTGGAACTCCCTTCCAACCCATATCTGCAGCATCAAGGATCTCTTTGCATTTAGAAAACAGCTAAAAACACATCTACTCCGGGATCAGCTAGGATTGGAATGGAACAGCACCCAGTGAAGTCCACTAAGCAGATTGTGACTGCAGAGAAAAAAACAGAACTGTAAATAAGACAAATACCGCTGAACTCAGGAATGTAAATATGTTGAACCCCCTTGGTGATGGTATATCCCCCCCCCCCTGTAAATACGAATAACTGTTTGATGTTTCCCCCTTGTTTATTGTAAACCGCTTTGACAGGGCGAAATGCGGTATATAAGCACAGCTAAATAAATAAAGTAAGCAGTACACATTCTGCAGAGCAGTGCTGCACTAGCAAAAATCATGTGGGCTTCCCAAAGTAAGTAAAACACGTTTGTTCTCCTTGCTCAAGTGTCTTTCTGAACACAAGCATAAGAATAGCAGGGGAACAATGGCACATCCCTTCCACCCCTAAGCGATTCAAACATAGTGGTAGGCTTCCTTACTTCCTGGATCACAGCAGGCTCCAAGCTGTTCATAGCCCTGGGGAAAGCTTCAAACCTAGCCCATTCTACCTCTACCTCTGGCTCCGTGACCTGTTCTGGAATCTCAATTTCCATCTGTTCCTCAGGTTATCTGCACAGCTATGTCTGACAGTTTCCCTATCTGGGGAAGAGGAGACATTTGGCACATGGGGAGATCTTGTATTCATAGTTCAATGACGCTGTATCTCTTCTACCTCACTTTACTGCCATACCATGTGCTATCCACCATCTGTTCCAAAATATCCAGCAAACACAGTCCTCTCTCTCCAATCTAACTGACAGACCTCCATCGTTGCCCTTATTTTTGTAAAGATAAGAACTATATCACTTGGGTGTGCAACACAGCCCTTCTGCTGATGTGCCTCCACAATGTTTCTGTTTATTAATGATTTGATATACCACCCTTTACAATTGCATCAGAGTGGTTTACAATTAAATACCTATAACCTACCTCTTCCTCATCCAGTAGCCACCAGTGCAGTACTTAGATAGGCAATTACTTCAGATTTCACTGGTGAAATACATGCTACTACCATCTGCCTTGACCAGCTATGCCTGCAGCAGGGCATGACATGAATCATACAGGCTGAGCATCACTCACCTACTAAAAGTTATCCTTTATAAAAGTAAAAGCTAAATAAATAAATAAAGTAACCTCTTGAACCCCACAATGTCAAGCACCTTTAGTGGCAATCATTCATGGCATCATTTTACCCAGTGCACCACATCACTGCCTTTGATAATACCTGCTGCTTGCTCCTGGACAGTGATACCACATCATCTCCTCCATAGTGGCTTTCTTAGATGGGTGTTGGAGCTGCTCATCTGCTACCTCAATGGTGAAATTCCAGAGTAAATTGACAAACTAAATAGTAGCAAATCACCAGGACCTGATGGTATTCACTCCAGAATTCTAAAGGGACTCAAATATGAAACTGTGGACCGGATAATAGCAAACTGCAATTTATCACTCAAGCCAAATTCTAGTTGGAGGGTAGCCTATGTAATGCAGATTTTCAAAAGGGCTTCAGTGGTGATCCAAGTAACTATAGATCAGTGAGTTTGATATCAGTTTGGGTAATATGGTGGAAGCAATTGCTAAGAACAAAATTACTGGTCTTATAGATAAATGTGGCTTAATAAGGAAGAGCCAGAAGGAATTTAGAAAAGGGAAGTTGTGCCTTAGTAATCTATTGAAATTCTTTGAGAGGGTAAAAAAACATGAGGATAAAGAAAGACCAAATGATGTGAAGGCAGATTTTAGACAGAGTGTGGTAGGGAAATTCACATGTCCAGATAAGGACATAGAGAATTCCAGTAGTATTTTACAAAAAAGCTCTGCCAAACATAGAGCCTCTTGTAAATAGGTGCAAGTCCACACATGTATGTCTCTCCATGTCCAGTGGTCCAGCCCTATGGAATTCCTTGCCCACCTCACTCCGTCTTGAAACAAACTATCCTGCCTTTAAGTCACAGTTGAAAACTCATCTCTTCATCACAGCTTATAACCTCCCGGCCTCTCAATCCTGACCTGGTCTATTAATGTTCGTCTAAGTTCTCCCCTTATGTATTTTCTTTGCCCGCTCTACGATTTCCTCTTTCCTGTCTAAGATTGTTGTTCTTTTCCTCTTTCCTGGCCTTGTGCCTCTTTCTGCTTGTTAATGTATTGTGAACCGCCTGATGTCATATAGGGCGGTATATCAAAACTAAATAAACTGAAACTGAAACTGATTTTAAGATGCTTCACATGAAGCAAAAAATGTAAAAATACCCCTCACATGGGAACAGCTTTTTAAAATTTCTTCTCCTGCTCCCCACTCCCCCCGATATCCTCCAGTGAGACCCCTGACCTTGATCTCCCCCTGATCAAGATCAGCACAAGAGATCCCTTCACATGAAAATACCCCCACCCAGCCCCTCTGACAACAATGATGCACCTCAAGGCCTCCCAGCACAGACCCCCCCCCCCCATCCCCTAACTTTCAGTCCCTATTTCCACCCTTATCATGGGTCCCTGGTGTCATTAGGAGTGATGTTCACTCTCTTCAGCTCTTATGGTTGGATTGCAAAATACCGTGAGATTAAAACAAGGGGTCATCAATGCCACTTTGGAACCTGGGCCTATAAGAGCAGGGACAAGTGGGCATTGCTCCAGCTCCCACTAGACGCCAGGGGTGCCCCCCCCCCCTGTTGTTGCTAGAGGGGACATGGGGGATTTATGCCAGGGGAAGGTTTCCTGGTTGGAGGGAATTGGATACTTTGGAGGGGAGGTGGGTGTATCAGATGCTTTGGGGGCAAGATAGGGGTATTGGATGAGGTGGGGGTGTCAGGTAATGGATCTGATGGGTTTGGTCTGGATTGGGGGGATATCAAGGCTGGAAGTCACTGAGGGGGTGATTGAGGTCAGAGGAGTGATGGTGAGGGGCAGACCTCGATATTGACAACTGCCTCTTCCAGCAGGCACTTGTGCATGCCTTGGGGCAGCCGTAAATGCTGATGTCTATAAGTTTTTGTATAGGCCTGGGTTCCCGTGGTGAAACAGGGAATCACCTCTATAGTGTAGGGTCACCCTAACCATTCACGCTCCCTGGCGCCTCACCATGCCTCCAGAAATTTTAAACACGGAAAGCATCCCCACATTTAAAAAGCCCCTATTCTAAAATAGCATTAACATGTGTATGTCCATCTACACATGTAAATTCTGCTGTTTGGACATTAGGATGCTTCTAAAATAACCCCCATGGTGTATCAGGATTTTCAAAATGCATTTGATACAGTACCCCATGAGAGATGGCTTAGGAAATTATAAAGCCAACACATAGGAGGCAATGTGTCACTGTGAATCATCACTTGGTTAAAAGGACTAAATGGTCAGTTTTTCCAATGCAAAAGAGAAAATAGTAGAACATCTTAGGGATCTGTGCTGGGACTGATGTTTAACATATTTATTAATGATCTGGAAAAGGGAACAAAGAGTTAATTGATCAAATTAAACAGAAGACACAAAAATAATCAAAGTTGTTAAAAAACGTATACAATACTAGGTTCCACATAGGAAGTCACAATCTAGGAAAAAGATCTTGGTGTCACTGTGGACAATACCATGAAATCCTTAGATTGGTGTATGGCTGCAGTCAAAAAAGCAAATAGAATATTAGGAGTCATTCAGAAAGGAATGGTTAATAAAACAGAGAATATTATAATGCCTCTGTATAAATCAATAGTTTGATCACATCTTGAATATTGTGTGTGGAGTTCTAGTCACCCCATCTTTAAAAATATATAGAGGGCCAATTCTCAAACCCCTTATCCAGGAGGCCAACGGGAGGCTAGCAGATAAGCATGCTGAGCGAGATATACTGTGGCTCTGTCAGGATAGTGCTGCTGAATACCTCCACAGACCATTCCGGCACTATGGGGTAGATTTTGACCCGCGTTTAGTAGGGATATATGTCCGGGTTGGATGTATATCCTCGCTAAGTGCCAGGGTGACGATTCCACTCACAGAGCTCCCCACACATACAGAAGAGATGTGCGGGGAGCTCTGTACAGGTGTGGGAGGGGTGGGCCAAGAGAGGAGCGAGGGTGGCTGGAGGCATGGCCCCTACCCAATGAACAGGGCCGATTCCGTTGTTGGCCCTGTAAGTCCAGGGTTGGTGATCTGGACAGGGGACTTATTCCACCTCAGAATAAGTCCCCCTAGACAATGGCAAAGGAAGAATCCGGGCCCAGAAAAAGAGGTGAGGGGCTGCAGGGATTCCCTGCAGTCCGACCCTGGACATGGTAGGCCCGATCGGGGGTCAAGCGGTGGGGAAAGGACCATTGCTGTGACTGCAGGGGATCGGGGCTCCTGTATGGAGCTGCAGTGCCATGGCAACAGAACGCCGTGAAACCGTGGCTCCATACAGGAGCCTAGCTGGTCTAGCTGGGGAAGAACTTGCACGTCCGGAGGCCCAGAATCAAGGCACGGCTGGCCCGTCCAGGCCGGCTGCACCCGGTTCTAAACCCATGGGGACGTCTAGCCCCCGCAGGATCAGAATCAGAATCAGGTGCAAATCCAGCCCATCCAGATTCTGGACGCCCAGACAGACTGGAGGCGCCCAGACCTGTTTAGTGCAGTAGCAGTCCATGGGTGGAGCAAAGGCAGTACTGGCGCAAATGCTGGAACTTATCTAGAGAGCACATTTACATCTGGCACTTATTGAACAACTTAGGCTGCATGAAAAGTAGGCCTTAGTAGCTATCCGTAGAAGTGCCCACTGAAAATTTTGCTCTCCAGATAAGTTTCAGCATTAATCTGGATGGTGCCGCTCAATCTAGATATTCAGTGGCAGCCCCTCCCTGGATACTGCCACTGAATATACCACCAATATGTACAGTAAACATCACAGTTGACTTGTCAGCCCCTTTGAAAATCGGACCCTCAGTAGAATTGGAATAGTAGAGAGAAGAGCAACAGAAATGAAAGGTATGTAACAATTCCCTTGTGAAGAAATACTGAACAGACTCGGGTTCTTCAGCTTAGAAAATAGTTAACAGAGAGGATATGATAGAGCAGGTTCCTCAAACTAAGGCACTTGCTGCAAGGGCCCTCCATGGCTTTCTTATCTATAGATCAGATCCTGATCCCGAACAAGTTTTTTGGGGTGAAATTTACCTATACCCTTCATCTAGCCTCTTTTCCTCCCTCCCTCCAGGTTGCAGCTGGGGGATTTCAGCTAACAAACTGTGAGCAGTTTGGACTCAGTCTTAGTGGTTCTTCCTGTTCTATCGCGTCCTGCTTAGCTTTCCTTCTGTGCAGATCCTCCTCTTCCTTCCCTCTTCTGGGAAAGTGGCAAAAGTCCGATGGGAAGCAGATGATCCCACTCTTGGAGATGCAGGGCTGGGGATAAGCAGTGGCTCCATACTTCAGGAATGAAGCACTGGGAATGTCTATGAGGTGTTTTGGGAGGGAAGGGAAAGAGAAGGGGCGGCATGAGAAGAGGGAAGGTAAGGAAGAGTGAAAGGAGAGGGGTGGGGTAAAAAAAAGGGGGAGTGACAGGATTGGAGTGGAAGAGAGAAAGGAGAATAGATTGAGGGGGATGAGTGGAAGAGAGTCTCAGTTTGGAAACGCTTATCCAAGGGGGCTCCAGCACATCCTGCCCTATCTTTTCTTTGAAATGCCTTACGTGGCCCTTCATCGAAACTTTGAGGATCCTGTGATGGAGGAAGACAAAATCATGATCAGGGTGGAATAGGCAAATAGGGGACAATTATTTATGGCTTCAGACTTTACTGGGATTAAGGGCCATGCTATGAAACTAATAGGTAACAGATTTCAAAGAAATTGAAGAAAGTATTTTTTCAATCAAAGAATAATCAAGCTGTGAAATTTGTTGCCAGAGGATATAGTCAAGGCATCTAATATAACTGGTTTTAAAAGAGGTTTGGACAATAACCAAGTAGATCGCAGAAGGCAAGAAATGGATCTATTCTTTGAAATCTGTTGGGTGCTCAGATTTACTACTGTCGGAAAGAGAATGCTGGGCTTAATGTACCTTTGGCCTGACATAGCATTGCAGTTCTTATATTCTTAAGAGGCTGGGGAATCAACTTGGAAACTGGATTTCTTCTTTTCTGTGCCTTTCTTGCCACTGTTACTTCCTCCATTAATGAATGGATTACCCAGCCTGCTGTCAGCACCTTTCCTTCAACTGAGCTCATTGAAGAGGTGTTCGTTCTGTAGTTGTTGCAGTATACTACCGCTGCTTGAAAGATGGCCCATTAGCTTTCCTCTGCTAATAGCCTTCTGGCAGTACATGCGTTCTGCAAAATGCAAATCCTCAAGAAATTTCAAATGCCTCTACTTTTGATGTTTTACAAGACTTCTCGGCTTTGTTGGAAGCTGTTGGTGCTAGAATAGAATGAATGAGGATTTTGGCTAATTCTGGCTCCCCAGCTATTCATGGCTCAATATTCAAAGGCTCTTATATGTTTAGTAGCCACTGCTAAATACACTGCTAAATGGTTAATTCATTAAAAGCTGTTAGTGTAGCTGGGTTTAAAAAAGGTTTGGAAAAGTTCCTGGAGGAAAGGTCCATAAGCCATTCTTAAAAAGGGACCCAGGATATCACTGCTTGACCCAATACAATCATTGTGGAACCTGTGTCTTTTGGGGAAACTGCTAGGTACGAATGACCTAAATTGGCCACTGTTGGAAACAGGACACTGGGCTCAATGGACCTTGGTCTGACCCAGTATGGCATATCTTATCTTCTTATGTTATGTTCACTGGTCAACATTGAAATCGTTACTGACTTTAAAAGGCCCTAATCTGTAGTATCTTGGTGAGCTGAACACGAATATAACATTAAAAAGATTTTATTGGCTCTCGTTTTGAAGATATTGCATGTAGTTCATTTTTGCCGTTTCACCATGTAAATTTATCCAGTAGGACATCAACAACATCCCAAATAAGCCTTGATTGTTGTAATATTGCATCACATTGCATAATACCAGCATGCACATATCATCCAGAGTCGATTGCATCATTTTCTGATGCACTGCAATACTACTGCCAGATGGCTTCTGAAGCCATCTGATGTCAGCAGTGTACTATACGCAGTCAGAAAGGAAAGTAATCTGGTATTCTGTTCCGATATTGAAAGCCTCATGAATGCCTTAAAAATCACTCATGACCCACAAGACTGAAAACTATTTATAGACTCTTCGAAACTGAGTCTGAAGGCTGTGCTTTTGAACAATGGAAACCGTCTTCCATCTATTCCAGTAGCGCATGCCGTCCACATGAAAGAGACATACGATAACTTAAAGCATCTACTGACTTCCATTAACTATAACAACTACAGCTAGCACCTCTGTGTTCACTTGAAGGTAGTTGCCCTTTTAATGGGACTGCAGCAGGGATATATATAAAATACATGTGTTTCTTATGTGAGTGGAATAGCCGAGCAAGGGATTGGCACTACTTGTGGAAGGAATGGAATTGCAGACAAAATGTAACAGTTGGAGAGAAGAATATCCAGCTCCCAGTTCTGGTTGAGGCTCACAAAATCCTGCTACCACCCCTTCACATCAAACTAGGTTTGATGAAAAACTTCGTGAAAGCCATGGACCGCACTTCGCCAGCTTTCCGATACCTGCATGAAAACTTCCCTCGACTCAGCGAAGCAATCAGATGGACAATGGTGGAATAAGTCCTGGAGGGTCCCCACTACATGGTGCCACCCCCCCCCCCCCCGCACACCTATTGCCAGTCATGATGTGCCCATGCAGCCGCAATCCAGCACCTGGGGGCCTCCGACACCAGCAGGATCGGACATGGGCAATGGCATTCTGAGCCATCAGATAGACAGCTCATTGCCATGGCTCTAGCACTGCAGTCATGGCGTTCTGGTGTTGGGACGGGCAACTTCCCGTATGCCGATCTTGTTGGCATACGGGGAGCGCCCAGACGTCCAAGTCCCCAATTCTGCCGTTGTGGGTATACTTGGGCCCCACAGCGGCAGAATCTGGTCCATTTCCTGCACATCTGTTTTTTGCATGGCCAATGAAGCCGGACATGCAAGAGCCAGAATGTGCCTCAATCTGGATAGTGCCGGGGTGGAACAAGGGCATTCTGCCTGACTATACGGTCGCTACTCGTATATATAGCTAAAAGGTTTAAGGGGGCTACTTACTAAGCTGCTGTGAAATCTTGCATTTTACCACTGCTTAATTTACTGTAGGAATCACTAACTTGTGGTAACTCAGTACCACAGTTTAGTGACTCCCACAGTAAAGGAATAATGTGGTTCATGCCCCCCCCTGCCAAGGAAATCCCATCCCCACACAGATGATGCCCCCCCATGCCACAGAAAAGGCCTCCCCAAAAGATCCTCACCCCTTCTGACCCCTAATCAGAACATAAGAACATAAGATATGCCATACTGGGTCAGACCAAGGTCCATCAAGCCCAGTATTCTGTTTCCAACAGTGGCCAATCTAGGTCATACATACCTAGCAGTTTCCCCAAGAGACACAAGTTCCACAATGCTTGTACTGGGTCAAGCATTGATATCTTCCGCCACAACCTGCCCCTTCTGAAGGCCACCCCGAGCCTAAATTGAAGAGTCCCTGGTGGTCTAGGGGGAGCTGGACAGAAACGATCCACACTCGCTCCTGTATGGCCAATGCAGGATTCAAAATAGCATCTGTAACTCCAAGCAAAGGCAAAAGGCTCCTGTACGACAACTTGACCTCTAGGGGTCAAACTGTAATACAGGGGCCTTTTGCCTTTACATCATAGCTTGATTCCTAGTTTTCAGCTGGCATCATTTTTCCAAGAATAATGTAGCTTGCGGCATTCAACACAAGCTGCATTGTTCCATCTGAATAATAATTAGGTGTTTTGCATGCATTTGTATACTTTGCATCTCATTATTACTCAACAGGCATTGGGTAAATTAATGCACCATATTTCCCTTCAATGCGTGTTAAAGGGCAAATATCATGTATTCTATTAATTCACTTTAGTAACTACTCCCCTTAACTTAGGACAGCTGAATATACATATGGGGCATATTTACTAAGCAGAGCTAACTGCATGAGCTATATGTAACTAGGTCTCATGTTATTCAACGGGACCCAAGCTGCGAATGATGTACATCCTGGATACCACCCCTTCCATGGCCTCCTGCCAATCATTAAGGAGCAAATCCATACCGACAGGGGATAAATGCACCCCGTCCTCCCGGTATAGACCTGCACAAAAAACTTCAACCCAGGGATGCTGTATCTGAAATCCCCCATGCTCCGCCACCCACCGCCCAATCTGGCGATTAATCTTAACCAATCCCCGAGACCACCGTCGCTGCTCCCAACAGGCAGGCCGTGGAATGATATCCGACCATAACAACTGGACCCCAGGAAACATCAGCAACACTTCCCTCAAATCATGCTTTGCAGCCCGGATCAGCTGCTTACAGGTCCAGGAACTTAAATCATTGCCCCCCAGATGAATAAGCATCCACTTCGGCCACTCCTGGGAACGCCCGTGATGCTGCAGCAAAGGCAGGAACTGCACCCAACGCAGTCCTCGAAAGCCCAGCCATAGGATCACCAGCTCACCCGGGTCCATGCCGAGATTGGGCCCCATCGGCCGCACTACTGCTCTCCGCTCCGCCCAATGCACAAAGGAGTGGCCGACCAACCAACAGGTCCCAGGACACCGGCCCCCACCTGAAACACAAAACAACAGTTAGCAACCCCCCCCCAAACACCCCGACATCCCATTCACAAACGCACATAACCCTGAAATGCCTGCGATGTCCAGCGGCCAATCCTCTGAATCTCCGCCTGAGGCAGACCCGCCACCGCAGCACTGGTAGCCGCCCCGATCTGGAACGAATGAGGGGCAAACCCCGCCGGGTCCATCCCAACCCTTTCCAAAGCCAAACGCAGCACGGCCGAAAACTGAAAACGAGTCAACGGGCTAGCATCTGCATGCAAGAAAAAATTCCCCTCCCCAGCGGGGCGAACACTCAGGTATTCCAGAATCAAGGCCACCGGACAAGTGAGGGGGTGTCCAATAGCCCGCAACACCACCCACTGACCATGACCCTGCTGATCCATTTTGGACTGTGCAAGCCACACACGCGTCTCCGCATCCCCTACTGACACGTGCCGCCAACTCAAACCGCATGCCATGTGGCGGGAATCCGCCACTAGCTCACCGACTCGGAAAGCCCCAAAAAAGGCCAAACTGAAAACCGCCCAAACCAGCCGCGTTTTGTAAACGGACGACGCAACCCCCGGCAATGCCATTGAGATCCGAACTAACAACCCATGCGTAATGGGCCGACGACCATCCCACTGGGGAGGCTGAGAACGCCCCCACCCTTGCAATAATTGCCGAGCCAGGCACCCCCCACCCATGCCACCCCAGCCCACTGCCCGCGCGAAAAAGGAAAACCCCGCTAAGTTCACCCACACAGTCGCTCTCGACTGCCTGGTAGCCTTTGCCGCGACCACATATTCCGCCAATAAATGGTCGGGGACACGCCCCTCCCGCCACCCCCGATTCACCAGAAAGCTGACCACGTCATCTCTTCCGCGCTCATACTTCTTCCAAGTTCCGGGGCTACAGAACGCTGCAGCAGTGCTAGCATCTCCACCGGCCAAGCTGCCATAAGAACTCTGGGACCTGCACGCCGGTGCTGTCCGCTGCTGGCACCAAAATCCGGAACTGCTCCCACTTAAAACGAGAAAGAGCATCGGCAATACCGTTAGTGCACCCAGGAATATGCCGCGCCCTAACCACCACATTCAACTGCAAGCAAGCTAGTACTACCGGCCGCATCAAAGATGCGACCTGCAAACAACGCGGAGTATACTGATTGACCACGCTGACCACCGCCGCATTGTCACAGTACCACACGACCCTGCGATTACGCAACCTGTCCGGCCAGAGCTCCAGAATGACCAAGATGGGGAACAACTCTAAAAAAGTAATATTCGCCGTAAGCCCAGCATCCCGCCAGGACTGAGGCCAAGCCGCCGCACACCACGCCCCCCCAAAGTAAATGCCCAATCCCCCACTGCCCGCCGCGTCCGTAAAGAGCTGTAAATCTTCAGAAGAAATGGCGGCCTCCATCAACACGGACATTCCGTTAAAGTCCTGTAAGAAAACGTCCCAGACTCCCAAATCAGCCCGGATACTCAGAGTTATCCTGATGCAATGATAAGACTTTGTTGCATCTGCCGTAGCTGCCGCCAGGCGCCTCAGAAACACCCTACCCATAGGTATGACCCTACAAGCAAAATTCAAGGAACCGACTAAGGCCTGCAACTCCCGCAAGGTGAGCTTCCGCGCTCCCAGTGCATTGGCGACCAGCAAACGCAAACACACAATCTTTGCCCCCGGCAAACGGGCCACCATTGCCACAGTATCCAGCTGTATCCCCAGAAAAGTTATGCACATACTCGGACCCTCCGTTTTTTCCTCCGCCAGCAGCACTCCCCACTCCCGGGCTAGAGCTATAAACCCGTCCAACAATGCCCTACACTGGACGGAGTGCGCCTCCCTGGCGAATAAGAAATCATCTAAATAGTGCACGACATGCGCGCAACCCACCCTTCTAATCAACGCCCAATGCAAAAGGGTGCTAAACATCTCGAAGTACGCACAGGAAATCGAACAACCTATCGGCATACATTTGTCAAAGTACCATCCCCCCTCAAAATAAAACCCCAATAGATGGAAAGCCGACGGGTGAACCGGCAACGGCCGAAAAGCCGATTCGATGTCAACCTTGGCCAATAAACTCCCCGCACCACAACGACGCACCAAAGCGACTGGCACATCAAAGGATGCATAACGAACGGAACACCAGCGCTTGGGGATCCTATCATTGACCGACGATCCCGCCGGGAATGACAAGTTGTGAATCAGCTGATATTTACCCGGTTCCTTCTTTGGCACTACACCCAAAGGAGACACAACCAAATTTGGAAATGGCCGGCAGGAAAATGGACCAGCAATCCTGCCCAGGGCACACTCCAATTGCAACTTAACACGGGCCACCTGCGACAATTGTCGCACTGAAGCCGCGTTGCCTAGCCCCCAAACCCGCCCCTCACCCAGCACGGGAATGTGAAAACCATCCGGAAAACCCTGCCCAAGGATCTCCCGGATCCTACGCCGCGGATAACGCTGGAGCAACGGGAGCATCGCCTCAAGCCTAATTGGCGTTGGAGCCCGCTCACATGCGACCGCACTACTTGGGAGTCGAAGCGGAAGTGGGGACCCGCCTTGTGCATTTGAGGGCCGAATGTCCCACTCCACACAGGGAACAGGCGTGCTGAAATTTACAGTCGGGAAAGGGGCACGATGACTTATTAAATCTCCAGCAGAGATCTCCGGCACCCTCACCACCTGCCTTCGGTGCCCCTGACGCTCCGGCACGAAAGGAACGCCCCCTGCCCACCACGCCGGCCCCTGCAACTTTCAAACCCACGGGCCCCCCCGCTCCCCCAGACCGCACTGCCATTTGAGTTAGCCACAAACTAATGTCTTGATTCCCCCACGACAACAACTTATTTTCTTCCATCTTATCCCGAAATTTTTCGTCGTAGTTGAGCCAAGCCCAACCCTCATGTGTCTGTGCAGCTTCCAAAATCGAATCTGCATACGCGAGCAACATCCCATACTGCTCCGGATACTCATGGCCCCAAACGCTGGCCAATCTTAGAAAAGCCCTAGCCCAATTCACAACATTACGAGAAACGCGCTTGATCCTCCCTGCCTTTTCATCCTCCTTCCTCTTCTTACGGCTCTCGCCCGACTGCCGCCTCCCTTCCAACAAGCGGAAAATATCAATATACTTTCTCTTCCGGATTTTTCTGCGCAACGCCCGCGGAACCCCCTCCCACAGCTCGGAAAAGGATGCGAGCGTCGGTAAAGCCCCACTCCCCTCCGCCCCCGGAGTAACGGGAACCCACGGCCGACCCATCGAATCCCCGCTCGAAGAGTCCGATGACGACCTACTGGAAAACGAGGATGACGATTCGTCCCTATGACGCCTCCGACAAGCATGCTTCTGCTTCCTCCGGGCCTTACCCCCGACGCCGATGCCCAGAGCCCCGCCCTCCCCTCCCCCCAACCGACAACTCACCTGTGCGTAACACCGCATCGCTGACTGCAGCTGCACCTGCCGGCTGCTCCATAGCAACCTCTGGGGTCCGGACGTTCCGAGGGTCTTCAGCACGCTCGCTACCCACCGCTACCGGAGCAATCCCAGCCTCTCCGTCCACCGCTCCAGGACCGTCCGCCGACATTCCCCCGGGTGGATGCCACGCCATCAAGGCCTGTGGAGGAACATAAGAGAAAACAGGGGAAGGGGGAAGGGGGAAGGGGGCCCCCCGACCATGATGGCGCCCAAGCCCCCAGCCAATCTGCCCAGGAGGTTCCTTGGCCCCCGTCCCTCCAAAAGTCCCAGGCCGCTGCCCCACTGGCAGCAGGAGACCCCCCTTGACCAATCCCCCCAACACCCCCACCCTGACCAAATCGCCCCAGAAAAGGGGACGGAGCACCTCCCATGTACCCAGCAGCATCACCACTCCACCAAGACTGTGGCCCCTGCCCCGCTGCCATTCCCATATCCCAGGGGTGCATCACCCCAGCCGGGGACTCAGCCCCCACCCCTCTACTCCCGACCACCGCAGTTGTATTATTACCTGCCATCTCGCGGTTCTCAGAGGAGGAAATCACACCAGCACCCTGCCGACCCCGAGCTCTCCCAGGCCTAACCACCTCTCCCACAGAGACCCCCCAGAGGCCGCACCAACCTCACTGTTCCCCCGTCTGCCTCTCCTGCTCCCCCCGTTCAGTTCCCCCAGCAGTTCCCCGAGCACCTCTCCCAGACTTCTTCCCTTTCTTCCCCCCGCTTTTTCCAGCCCGGGCAGGCATCCTAGGCAGTAAAGCACTATACCACAAGCAACTCACGAGTCCTCACGAATCCACTACAGGAAAAACAAGCGCTCCGGAACCGGCGCGATCGCAATACCACCTCAGCTGTGTTCCCAGAATCCTCCGCACTCGGAGCACCAGCCGTCCATGCTGCCACCACCGCCAAGCCTGCAAAGCAAAAAGAAGACAGGAAAAAACACAAAGAACTACCACCAAGCGAAACGTCCGTCGTCTCAGGGCCCGCATGCACGAATGCGCGCCCCGGCAACTGTCTCCATCGCTTACTTCCCCCCCCCCCTCCCGTTTTGCCGACGCCGATTGGCTCCCGCCGCTGCCACTCAACCGCGGGAGCCAATCGCTTTGAAAAATGCCACCCATCCTTGCGGCATTCTTCCGGCCCCCGCGGCCCGCCGTGGATGCCATGCGCCGCCGGCCCGGTTACAACCGGCCGGCCAGGTACAGGGCCCTGCGGCCTCCTTCAGTCCAGACTTAGTAAATATGCTCCATATTTTTAATTGCGATGGTGGATGTTTTAAAAAGCTGCTCACTGCCAAATATGAAAAATAACCCATCAGTTCATTTAAAGGTATAGAAATTAAAAATGCTTGATTTGTTACATTTTACCATTTGTCCATAAAAAGAATGCACATCCCTACCTCCGAGTTATAAATACACAGAATGCAGGCCTCTTTCTATGCAAATGAAGCCCTGGAATAAGGAGTCATCGAGAGTTAAAGGAGGTAAGCTTAGGAGTAAACCAAGGAAATATTCCTTTAAGGGTTGTGAATGCTGGTAAGTGATGGAAATGGGGACAGTATCTGAATTCAAGTACACATGGGGCAAGCACGGGAACCTCTGGTTGAGAGGAAAGAATTGTAGAAAAGAGCGGTTGGTGCAGATGAGCAGACCGGATAGGCCTTTATCTGCTTTTGTTTTCTATGTTTTTACGTATCAGTACCCTGACCATTACACTTGGAAAATCAGCCTTCTCTGAAAGCAGATTTCTTTGCTGCAACTATGGAAGGTGGCACCTTCAGGGCATACATTATGGTGAGGGAAAACTCTCACTACCATTGAAGAAGTAATAGTAGGTAATGTTCTTTGCAAAGAAAAAAGTATTGCTCTCTATTAGTGCCCCCATGCCTTCCCATTAAAATCAATAGTAGATTACTGCAAGCCTCTGTATTATAATATCATCCTTTATAGCCTGTACATTCCCTTGGTAATATAATTGGATTTTGAACCTGCTTACACCATGAAATAAATGTTATTATTGAGAAGCTGTTAATAAGAACTTTATATTGCCTGTCGCTTGTGGCTTCCAAACCTTTCGTAATCATCCTTCCCTTCAGAGCTTATCTCTACAGCTTATATCAACCATAAAGCCTCTCTCCGCCAGCTTGCTTGATATTCAGCATATATCGGGTTAAGCAGGTGACTTTCTCCCCATGGTATTGCAACATTCTTTGACAGCTTATAATATCACTTATGTGATTTGCATTGGAGTCAAATTGTTTTGACTTTGTCAGTGAATGATTTAATCGACTGTGCCGAATAGTGAGGGGAATCAGTTTAGCGCCTAATTGCAGGAAGATTTGTGCTGGTAAACGTGAAAACAATGGCATTACAAGTAACATCAGGTTAGGTGTCAGGTGGTTTCATTATTTGTGTAAAAGCATATGAGAAATTTCAGAGACTCTTCAAATGTAAATTAGAAAGCTAAAATAATGAATGGTTTGGCAGACAGTAGGGCTAGAAGGAGAGTTTGAGGGTAAACATGAAGAGAAACTATGGGTAGAAATACAATTATCATCTCAAACGTAAAATTAAGAAAATGTGAACATAAAACAATAGCGATTTTGCCTCCAGATAAAAATATTAAAACTTCCATGTGGAAAAAAGGTAAAATAATAAAGTAGGATGGCATCATTACAGTACACAAGCAAGATTCAGAGAAACATTTAGAGGAGAGGTATCTATTAATTTTGTTCGTATGGTAAATAAGTTTTCATAAAAACAGTAATTTGAAAAATGGAAATAGAATGAGGGGGGAGTCTCCTGATCACGAGTATAGAAATCCAGTCCCTAAATCTACAAATCAAACTGGTTTTCATCAAAAACAAAGTATGCAAATTTAAGTAAGGGGTATGTTTACTACCGCTGGTGTAAATTTTAAGTTAGTTAACTTAGTTTTAAGTTTTGGGCAAATACATCTGTTGAATATTTTATTCATGATGCATAGCCTGAAAACTAGACCAGTTTGTGCTACGTAAGAATTAGCTTACCATACTCTTCAGGGCCTGTTTACTAAATTGTGTTAGCTGTCAACGCAGCAAATAGTCCAGGCTATTGTGCCACATTGACAGTCAACGTGGACAAAATGCAGATAGGAGGAGGGGAAAGATGAATCCAGAAAGAAGGAAAGCCACAAGTCAAAGTCAGTGAGAGAGGTTGTGCTGTCTCCACTGGTGAGTACTAGATCCAGCATCGAACCTTCCCTGGTTGGTTCTATCACCCTTTGTCTCACCAATGCTCCTTGGAAGTCATCCACAATCTTTTTACTTCTTTCCAGATTTTCAGAAGGAATACTGCAGTCCATGTCTGGTAGATTAAAGTCACTCTGTTTGATCACTTCTCCCTTCATTTATACTTTCACAATATCATTGATCAAATTTCTCTCCATTTTTTCTGGTTTAGTTGGAGGTCTATACACCAGTATGAATGGCAGTACCATCTCCTATTTCCAACACAATTCACAGCACGTCTTCTTTTCCCCACACCCCCTGCATTTCAGCGGCTTTAATATTGTTTTTAACACAGAGGGAAATAGAAGTCTATAACAGATACACTAGAGTAAAGCCAGGATTGGCTCAGTGTCTCCCTCCAGTTATCAAATCACCTGACTCCATACAGAGGCGGCCCAAGGGGGGTGTGGGGCCATGTGCATAGATTAATTGTGGGGCCTAATTTGCATAAGGAACATAATTTGCATAAATATTGGCATGTTAACATGCGCTTTTAGTAAACATGCCTTTTAATGACTGTCTGAATAAAGAAAGACTAATGGATTTCTACATTACTATACTGCAGTGACAACCACCAGGCCCATTAGGAAGTACTACAAACACTGATCATTTAGAACCCATAGCAAATCTACCGTATCATAACAGCACTATCAGGACTCACAAAGCACCAAACCCTACCTATCAAAAGGCAACACTGCAGTTATTAAAACCAGTACATCTCAGAGAATACCAATACATCTCACTGGGGGAAAGAGAACAAGTGGGACTGTCAGAAACAATATGAACAGAATACCTCAACTTGGTTACACTGCAGAACATAGACTGTCACCACACAAAGAACAAGGGATCACAATTTAGAAATAGGAAGATGATAATTAAACTGGGAACCCCAAAAGCCAAACATGAAATGTACAACGCTGGAGAAATAAAACTATTAATTAATTTCCGCTTGCACTAAGCAAAAACGCGAAGATGTTAGCAATACACACTTCCCAGACCTGACATATTCCAGTTAATAAATTCAAAATAAAAAATAGTTTTCTACCTTCTGTTTGGGATTTTATTTTTCAGCTGCAATTGCTCCAGTCACTTTCTTCTGGCTTCTTCGTGTCTTCTGCGAGCTATCCATTTGTCCTTTCTTCTCTTTTAGATTTTTTCCATTCTCTCTCTATATCTGCTTTAACAAACTGATCTTTCCCTTTTTGCTCTTTCCCCCTTTTCTTTCCTTATTCCTTTATCATCCACTCAAATTTCACCCTTCCATTCTCAATTCCAACTTACTCTCCCAATATTCAGCACATTGTAGACTTTTCTTCCCTCCCTCACAAAATATCGTTTCCCCTCTCCATTCTCATTACCCATCCCCAACCCTTTCTAGTCCTTCCCCCAAATCAGCTCCCTTATAGTTCTAGACCCACCCAACATCTGTTTCCTTCTAGTCCCAATCTCCCAAGCCCCCACATCAGCCAATTTCCAGTCCTAGCCCCCATATGTTTTTTTTCCAATTCCATTCCAGCCCCCCATCAGCTCATTTCCACTCCAAGCTCCCCCATCAGCCAATTTCCAATCCTAGCCCCCTTGTCAGCCCATTTCCAGCCCTATTCCATCTCCCCTCAGGCCACTTCCAGACCTATTCCCCCATTAGTCATTTCCAGTCTTATTCCAGCCCATTACACATTTGCAGTCCAAGCTCCCCCCATCAGCCCATTTCCAGTCCTAGCCCCCCATATGCTCTTTTCCAGTTCCATTCCTGCCCCCCCCATCAGCCCATTTCCACTCCAAGCTCCCCCATCAGCCAATTTAACAGGGTTACTTACCTGTAATGAGGGTTCTCCGTGGACAGCAGGATGAGTCAGCCACACTTGGTGACGTCCTCCGGGCGGCTCCAAGTTCGGAAGTGCTCTCAAGTTTCTCTAGTAGCCCACCTCCCGGTTCCGCCCCATAGCCTGGCCAGTTCTTTTACCAAGCTTGACAACAAGGCTAGGGAGCGGATTAGGCGGAACTCCTCCAGGGGAGGTGGGAGGGAGCGTGTGGCTGACTCATCCTGCTGTCCACGGAGAACCCTCGTTACAGGTAAGTAACCCTGTTTTCTCCATGGACCGCAGGATTTCGTCAGCCACACTTGGTGACTCCCTAGCTGCGCGTAGCGCGCTGAGGTGGAGGAGGGAAGCATGAAGCGAGAACTACGGTAGGGAGGTAGTCTTTTACTGGACAGTGTCAAGAAGTACATGACAACCAATGTGTGGTAACCGTGCATAAGTGCAAGCAACACAATAACAGTGCAACAGGTGCAAACAACAGTGCAAGCAACACAACAACAGTGTAACAGGTGCGACAAAGTGCAATCAGTGAAGGCTCAAGAATGACACAACGTGCAACAATGCAAGTAGAAGGGGCCGTGCCACAAGGTTAGCATGGGCATACAGTGCAACAGAGTCCAGGTATATGCCCTAGGGCCAGTCATCACTGTGCAGCTGGAGGGGTCCGTAGGGCGGTGGCCAGGACTGCGCTGCCAAACGTCGAGTCCTCCTTGGAGCGGAGGTCAAGGCAGTAGTGTTTCTGGAACGTGTGCGGGAATGACCACGTAGCCGCTCTACAGATGTCGGGCAGGGGAACTGACCGCAGGTTGGCCAGAGATGTGGCCATTGCTCGTAGGCGATGAGGACCTATTCTGCTATGCGGCTGACTCCCTTGCATGTCGAGGCAGAAGGCTACGCAGGAGGCAACCCAATGGGAAAGAGTCCGTTTTGTAACCGGAAAACCGGGTCTCAGAGGGTCGTAGGACACGAACAACTGTTCCCCTTTACGGGCGGGTAAAGTTCTGGCCAAGTAGATCCGGAGTGCACGCAGACAGTCCAGGGTGTGTAGATGTCATTCCTCTTCAGAGTGGTGAGGCTCCGGAAGGAAGGAGGGGAGCTCAATAGATTGATTGACATGGAAGGCTGATGGCACCTTGGGTACGAATCTGGGGTTCGTACGTAGTGAAGCTCTGTCGTGGTGTAGCTGTGTGTAAGGCAGGTGTGCAACTACAGCCTGGAGTTCGCTAATTCTCCTGGCCGAGGTGATGGCCACCAGGAATAAGGTCTTCCAGGAGACGTATTTCATATCCGTGGTGAGTAGAGGTTCGAATGGGGCGAGGGTGAGGCTGTGGAGGACTATCCCGAGGTCCCAGGGAGGAACCGGGGCCCTCACCGGGGGCCGGAGGTTCGCTAGGCCTTTCATGAAGCGAGCCGTCAGGGGTAGCGCCGCTATGGAGTCGGCGCCCTCAATAGGGGCGTGCAGAGCCACAATAGCTGACAGATGTACCCAGATAGATTGTGTCTTGAGGCCGAGGTCAGAGAGGGAGCTGAGGTATTGCAAGATCTGGGTGACTGGGCAGGAGACAGGGTCGAGCCTTCTAGTGGCACACCAGAGGCTGAACCTCTTCCACTTGAGGCCGTAAGATTTTCGGGTTGAAGGCCTCCTGGCCGCCAGGACCACCTCCTGTACCTCATCGGGAAGCTCGAGGGGGGCCAGGTTTACCCGCTCAATATCCAGGCAGTGAGTGACAGGGTCTTGAGGTCGGGGTGCCTCGTTAACCCCGAGTTCTGCGTTAGGAGGTCCGGGCACAGGGGCAGGTGCCACGGGGCATCCAGTGCTAGGCGTTTCAGGAGTGCAAACCACATTTGTCATGGCCAGTGCGGAACTACAAGGATGACTCGTGCTTTGTCTCGAACAATGCGTTGCAGAGTCGCTGAGATGAGGGGGGTCGGGGGGAAGGCATATACTAGAGACCACCCCCCCCCCCCCAGCACGTGTCGAATGCATCCCCTGCCAGCCTCTTGGTCGATGGATGCCTGGAGCAGAATTGAGGGCATTTGGAGTTCTCCTCGGTGGCAAAGAGGTCAACCTCCGGAACTCCCCACCGCTGGAAGAGGGTTGAGGCCACCTTTGGGAGGAGAGCCCATTCGTGGGGTTGCAATTGTCTGCTCAGTTTGTCCGCCAGGCTGTTCATGTCTCCGGGGATGTATGAGACGCGTATCCAGCACTCGTTCTCCAGGGCTAGTGACCAGATTGCCAGCGCCTCCTTGCAAAGGGAGCGGGAGGCCGTACCCCCTTGCTTGTTGAGGTAAAACATGGCAACTTGGTTGTCCGTTTGGATTAGGATGGACATGGCCCGTAGATGTGGCAGGAACGCTTTGAGAGCGTACTTGACCGCTCTTAGCTCCAGGAGGTTGATGTGCAGCTGCCGCTCATTCTGGGACCACGCTGCCTGAGTGCTGAATTGTTGGAAGTGGGCCCCCCAGCCTGCACCGGAGGCGTCCGTGGTGAGGGTTGCCCGGTGTTGTGGCTGGTGCAGGGGTTTTCCTACGGAGAGGTTCGCTGGTATGGTCCACCAGCGGAGCTGAGACCTGATCGAAGGGGTCATCGGGATTCTGGAGGTCAGCGGCTGGGAGTGTTGATTCCAGTGGGTTCGGAGATGCCATTGCAGTGGACGCATATGCATTCGCACCACTGAGATGACTGCCGTCGTGGCTGCCATGTGTCCCAGTAGGCACAAAACTGACCGAGCCGAGGTGCTCTCTGCCGCCGCTATCTTGGAGGCAAGCGAGGTGATGGCTAGCAGTCTGGGATGCGGTAGGTAGGCTCTCAAGGACTGCGTGTCGATGACAGCTCCAATAAACTCCATCTGCTGGGACGGGAGAAGTTGGGACTTCTTGTAGTTGATGACGAAGCCCAGTGCGGAGATCAAGGTGGTGGAGGTGCGCAGGGATGCTAGCAGCTCGGGGGCCGAGATTAGCTAGTCGTCGAGGTACGGAAACACTGCAATGCTTTGTCTGCGCAGGTGAGCCACTGCGACTGCCACACACTTTGTGAAGACCCGTGGGGCTGGGGAAAGTCCGAAAGGAAGAACCCGGTATTGATAATGCTGTCCCAGCACATGGAATCTGAGGAATTTCCTGTGTGCTTTGTGAATGCTGACATGTGTGTACGCCTCTTGCAGGTCCAGGGATGCGAGCCAGTCACCTGCCTGGATCAGGGGAAGGATGGAGTTGAGGGAGTACATCCTGAACTTCTCTTTTACTATGAATCTGTTCAACTTGCGGAGGTCCAAGATGGGGCGTACCCCCCCCCCCCCACACACACACACACTTCTTCAGGATGAGGAAGTATTTGGAGTAAAACCCCGAATCGATCTCCGACTGAGGGACCAATTCGATCGCCTTGAAGGACAGGAGGTGTATCAGTTCCAGTGTCATGGCACGCTGCAGATGAGGAGGAGTGCTGCTGATGGGCCTGCTGCGTTGGAAGGGAGGTGCAGAGAATCTGATTCGGTATCCCTTGCGAATGATTCGTAGTACCCAGGAGTCGGAGGTGAAGAAGGAAAGGCGCCCCCCGATCAGGAAGGGGGGCGATCCATGGCCGTCAAAAGGAAGGGCCACCTTTGGCGGGTTGCGTGTTGGTGCCTTTCTTCTGTTTGCGGTCCCTCTGGAAGTGGCGCTGCTGTGAGGGTCCTTGGTAGGAGTTGGACTTGTACCTGGGACCTTGCCACTTTCTGTTGGATGAGTATCTCTTGTCGTAGTTGTAAAGAGATTTTCGCTGGTAGTTAGATTTTTGGGGGTTACCGTAGTGGTCAAAGCCCTCCTCCGCTAGGGTCTGCAGGGTGTTACAGTCTTCCTTCATGGTGTTCACTGCATCGGTCACCTTGTCGCCGAAGAGGGATTCGCCTGAGCAGGGGGCGTCAGCGATCTTGTCGTGGGGGTCATTCCTTAGACCAGAAGCTCGCAGCCATGCCCATCTCCTGGCGAAATAGCTGTGCCCGCTGTGCGAATGGCCGTGTCGAAGGCGTCAAATGCCGTGCTAGCCAGGTGTCTGTTACACTCGAGCAGATCAGTCAGTGCAGCTGAGAATGTGGCGAGAGACTCCTTAGGAAGGGAGGAAGCTGCATTACGGATGTTGGAGACACAGTTGTCCTGGAACAGGATTTGTTGAAACTGATGGGCGGCAATCCGTGCTCCGAGCATGGCCCCTTGAAAAACCTTCTTTCCGATGTCGTCGAGCAGTTTGTTGTCACGCCCAGGAGGGTGTTGGGTGTGTATCCGTGAAGATTTTGCCTTCTTGAGTGCGGAAGCGACCACTATGGAGTGGTGAGGCAGCTGGGTTTTTTCGAAGCCAGGTGAAGGGTGAAGTAGGTATTTGGAGTCCAGTCTCCTTGAAGTAGCGCGCCCCGATGCCAGCGTCTGCCAGAGTCTGGAGTGACTCTCCTTCAGTTTGCGGTGCAGGGGCAAGGCCAGAGGTGTTTTGGGGGCAGACAGATACTTAAGTACCTCAGGTTCTGCCTCCTCTGCCGTGCAGGCTGGGGATAAGCCCAGGGTGGAGGACAACTTGCTGATGAACTTGGGATAAGTCAGGTCCTCCGGAGGGGGTGGCGGTCCTTCTTTTTCCGGGGAGAGCCTCGTCCCGGAGGTGGACCGGTCCACGCTGGCGGATCCTACAATCATTGCCTCAGTCTCCTGGTCCTCCGCGGAGCTGTCCGGGGAGGAGATGGCAGAAGGTAGGGGAGGTAGAGGTTCAGGCAGCCGTTGGTTACACACAGCAGAAGTTACCTGGAGAGGAGGGGCTGTCACGGATGGAGTAGGAGGTGCAATCGCAGCCGTTGAGGGAGCTGTTTGCTGAATGAGCTGCGTGAGCAGATGGAGAATAGCTGTGTTGGAGGAGGTGGATGAGCTTCGGTAGGAACGGGATCGGTGCCTGGAGGAGCGTCTTCTTGATCTGTGGCTCCTATGGGAATGCGAGTAACCGCTGGAGTCAGAAGAACTGCCCGATGTGTCTCTGGCTCGCTTGCTCTTTTTTACGTGCCCGGGAACCGGCATCGGGAGAGGGCTGATGGCTGCGCTTTTTTGAATGCTTCCTAGAGACCCGCGGTTCCCCCACCGGGTTTAAAGTCCGGTTTGCAAACGTCGAGGAAAGATGACGTGTAGAGTCCCGCGTCGGGTCCTGATGACGTGGCCGAGCTGGGCAGGCAGAGGAAGCCGGCGTCAGAGGGGGGGCAGAGCCAACAGCGGCGGCGGGAACTCCGGAGGGCTGGAAGGAAGAGGGGCACTCACCCACGGCGCCATCTTCAGCTGGAGGAGTTGCTGCATGGCTGGGGGCCGCCGCATGGCCGGGGGCCGCCGCATGGCCGGGGGCCGCCGCATGCCCAAAGGGGTGGATATTGCAGCTGGGGCCTGGAACAGGCAGCGCTGCGAATCCAATCGTGGGGCCGGGGATGGAGGCCCAAAGGGGCACATCCTGGGCCTTGGAGGTTGCTGCATCAGTAGGAAGAGGTTGTTGCAGGCCGGAAGGTTCCCCGACTTGGTAGAGGGCGCACAAGTCCACATCGGAGGAGCGGAGCTTCTTTCCACAGGGGCATTTCCTTGATCCGGATTTTGGCATTCTTCTGTGAGTACTCTTTAAAACGCTGAGTAGAGATGGTGAAGAGAGGAGAGCAGAACCGACTTGCTGGCAAGGCGGAAGAACAAGAACTGGCCAGGCTAGGGGGCGGAACCGGGAGGTGGGCTACTAGAGAAACTTGAGAGCACTTCCGAACCTGGAGCCACCCAGAGGACGTCACCAAGTGTGGCTGACGAAATCCTGCGGTCCATGGAGAACCAGCCCCCTCATCAGCCCATTTGCAGTCCTAGCCCCCCATCACAGCCCATTTCCAGTCCAAGTTTCCCCCATCACAGCCCATTTCCAGTTCTAGCCCCCCCCCACCATTACAGACCATTTTCAGTCCTAGCCCCTCCATCACAGTCCATTTCCAATCCAAGTTCCCCCATCACAGCCCATTTGCAGTCCTAGCCCCCATCACAGCCCATCCAGTCCTAGCCCCCCATCACAGTCCATTTCCAATCCAAGTCCCCCCCATCACAGCCCATCCAGTCCTAACCCCCCCAACACAGCCCATCCAGTCCTAGACCCCCCCATCACGGCCCATTTGCAGTCCTAGCCTCCCCCCATTAGAGCCCATTTCTAGCCCCAGTTCCCCCTCCCTCCATCATAGCTCATCCAGTCCTAGCTCCCCCCCCCCCCTCCGAACAGCCCCGCAGCCATCCAAAGGGCTGGAGAGGGAGCCGGGGAAACCCTCGCGAGTCCCCAGCTCCCTCTGCACAGCCGCTAGTGTGAGGATTCTTTTCCCTCACGCTAGCGGCTGTATCTGTGAAGCCGCGAATGCTGGGAAAGGTAAAAGGGCATTGCCTTTAACCACTCCCGGTATTCACAGCTTCACAGATACAGCCGCTAGCATGAGGGAAAAGACTCCTCACGCTAGCGACTGTGCAGAGGGAGCCAGGGCCTCACACGGGCTTCCCCAGCTCCCTCTGCAGCCGTCCATATTGTGCATTAATGGTGTTCGCGCAGGGCCCTGTGCGAACAACATTATCACACAATGGAGGGGCTGGCCCTGACTCCATATTAGCAAATCAATCAAATAGAAACATATGTGGACACACCATATTTAGGGTGATTAAGTAGTTCCTGTGAAAAGAGACAGGTTGAGTCAGCCCTAGTTTTAATCCACTGCATGCAAGGATTTATAGGCTACATTTCTATGCATGCATTTTGAGAAAAACACATATATGCTGTCCTGACACAAAACATGCATGATTAAAGCATGTATGCATGAAGGAAGCTTTTTTACATTTTCAAGCCAATGTGCCACAAGATTTATACCTGCTGGAATTCTGCAAACGAAATTCAAACTTCCTTGTCAAAAGGTCTGAATTATATAAAATGTTGCATGCTTTGTTTGTAAAAATAACAAATCATATTGTTTTTGAGTAATAATTTAAAATACAATACAGAAAACAAAATCCAGCAGAAGTAAAGATTGCTTAGGATGGCCAGCTGGGTTCCAGATTTGCTTGACAGGATTGATACACACCTGGGTTTACACCACTGCATGCAGGGATATAATCTTGATTTTCTTAGGGAACACAACAGGGAAATCAGAACTACAAGTCTCTACTTCCAATGGACTGGATCAACATTTGCAGTCTGCTGGTAATCCTAAACCTGCTCCAAGGGTTAAGAAGGTAATGTGTGTGTAAACAATGGACATAGTTTGGAGGGGTGAGGCGGGGCATTGCTCCCCCCAAACAAGATGCCCCGATGGCCGCGATCCCGTCTCTGCTCGTGGAGATCCTATCCCTTATGGGCAGAAAAGAAGAGGATGGCTGCAATTGCAGCAAAGACCCTTTTGATCTGCCCTCAGGAGATCGGATCTCTGGGGTCAAACAGGATACATCGAGGCCACAATCGCTGCCTCCCCCTTCTCTCTGCCCATGGGGATCTGATCTCCCCCAGGCATATTGAAGTGGTCTTTGCCACAATTGGGGCCATCCTCTTCTTTTCTGCCCACGGGGGATGGTATCCCTGTGGGCACACAGAGAAGAGGCTGCAAGAA
Organism: Ichthyophis bannanicus; assembly: GCA_033557465.1. Classification (NCBI taxonomy): domain Eukaryota; kingdom Metazoa; phylum Chordata; class Amphibia; order Gymnophiona; family Ichthyophiidae; genus Ichthyophis; species Ichthyophis bannanicus. The sequence continues at coordinate 145,567,744 of CM066041.1, forward strand.
AAAGGTTTTGGTGGGGGGGGAGAAGGCAGGGGAAATTTAAAGGGGCAGTGGGCCTACTAATAAAAGGAGGATGGGGGGATTTTAGGACAGGGTATGGGAGTGCTAGGGAGGTTGGTGAAAGGGGGGGGGGGAAACAGAGGAGAGGAGCCAGCAGGAGAGGGGTTGGAGAGGGAGGGAAGAGTGCAAGGTAATGCCAAAAAGTGAATTCCCCTCCCCCCAGAACACACACAGAAGCACCCCACCTCTGCACAACAGACATGCAAACACACACAGGCACCACACCTCTGCACAACAGACATGCAAACACACACAGGCACCACACCTCTGTACGATACGCACACACAGATATCTCACTTCTGCACTACACACATACACACACACACGCACCTTACTTCCCAACCACTCATTCATACACACACACACCTTACTTCCAAATCACACACATATAGGCACCTCAATTCCGCATCACACACACCAACACATACAGGCACCTGACCTCCGTACCACAACACACACACGCACATACCTAGCTTTGCAATATGCACACACATGCATTGCAGCCCCAAAACCCACCCAAACAAAGGCACCCACCGCCACATACCATGCACAGACAGGCACACCACTATTAGAGCATAAGAACATAAAATATGTCATACTGGGTCAAACCAAGGTCCATCAAGCCCAGTATCCTGTTTCCAACATTGGCCAATCCAGGTCACAAGTACCTAGCAGTTTCCCCAAAAGACACAGGTTCCACAATGCTTGTATTAGGGCAAACAGTGGATTTCCCCGTTCTCTTTAATAATGGTTTATGGATCTTTCTTCCAGGAACTTGTCCAAACCTTTTTTAAACCAACTACACTAACAGCTTTTACTACATCCTCCAATAATGAATTCCAGAGTTTGATTGCGTATTGAGTGAAAAAATAGCATAGTTACTCACTTGTAACAGGTGTTCTCCAGGGACAGCAGGAATCAGTCCTCATATAGGCATCGACAAAGCCCGCGTAAAGCATTTCCTCAGCTTTAAAAGAAAGCCTTTGGGATATCTTACCACACATGCGTGGTCCCCTTCCCACTTCATTGCATGTTCCCTAGTCTTTCTACTTTTTGATGGTGTAAACAATCAATCTATGTTTACCTGTTCCACTTGATTCATTAATTTATAGACCTCTTTCATATCTCCCCTTAGCTGTCTCTTTTCCAGGTTGAAGAGCCCTAATCTTTTAAGCCTTTCCTCATAGGGGTATCCTTCTATCCTCTTTACCATTTTGGTGGTTCTTCTCTGTACTTTTTCTAATTCTGCTATATACTTTTTAAGATACGGCGACCAGAATTGCACACAATATTCAAGGTGTGGTCGCATCATGAACAATACCGAGACATTATAATATCCTTTGTTTTATTTGCCATTCCTTTCCTTATGATTCCTAGCATCTGTTTGCCTTCTTGGCTGCCGCTGCACACTGGGCAGAGGGTCTCAACCTGCTATCCATGATGACGCCTAAGTCTTTTTACAGGGTAGTGGTTCCTAATGTGGAACCTTGCATCATGTAACCATAATATGGGTTGTTCTTTCCAAGGTGCATAACTTTGCAATTGTCCACATTAAATTTCATCTGCCATTTGGACATCCAGTCTTCCAATTTATCAAGGTCCTCTTGCAATTTGTCACAATCCTCTGGGATTTTAACAACTTTGAATAATTTTGTGTCATCTGCAAATATGATTACCTCACTCGTTATTCCCATTTCCAGGTCATTTATGAATATGTTAAAAAGCAGCAGACCCAGCATAGATCCCTGAGGTACTCCACTATTCAACTTTCTCCATTGGGAAAATTGGCCATTTAGTCCTATCCTCTGCTTTCTATCTTTTAACCAGTTCCTGATCCACAATAGTACACTGCCTCCTATCCCATGACTTTTTAATTTTGCCAAGAATCTCTCATTAGGGACCTTGTCAAAGACTTTCTGAGAATCCAGATACACTGTATTGACCGGCTCATCTTTGTCTACCTGTTTATTCACATCTACAAGAAAACATAACAGATTAGTAGGACAAGACGCTCCTTGGCTAAAGTTAAATGTTGGCTTTCTCCCATTAAACCATGACTATCTACATGTTCAGTAATGTTGTTCTTTATAATGGTTTCTACCATTTTTCCCAGTACTGAAGTCAGGCTCACTGGTCTGTAGTTTCCCGGAACACTCCTGGAACCTTTTTTAAAAATTGGCATTACATTGGCCATTCGCCAATCTTCAGGTATTACAGATGATTTTAATGATAGTTCACAGATTACTAATAGTAGGTCTGCAATTCAATATTTCAGTTCTTTCAACACCCTTGGATATGTACCATCCAGTCCAGGTACGTGTGTGTGGTATGTTGCACCACATACACGCACAGACACTTAGAGCTCAATTCCAGAAGGGGCATGTCTGGGTCATCTGGACGGCCCTGTGCAGGACGGGCCTGTTTGGACCCAATTCTAAAATGCGGGAGCAAAAGGTTCTGGTGACTGTCAGAATCGAGCCTGAGGGTGGCCCAGTGTGCCCCTCCCGTAGCCACAGGGACATTCTTCCTGTGGCTCCATCTGCCCGCAGTCCCGGACCCCCGAATCCCTGCTGCCTGAGCCTGACGGAGGCTGCTGGGGCCTGGATTGGGTGGCGTGGACTCACCCTCCATGTCTTGGTGTTCCTGTGGGGGGGAGGGTCCTGGGCTCCAGGGGGGCTGCTGGCCATGTTTTGGGAGGTGCCCCCCTCTTATTCCACCTCAGAAGTGGTATGAGCAGGGAATCCCCCGGCAGTAAAGGGCCATCTTGGAATGAGCCCTGTACATCCATGGGTTGGCCTCACCCATGCTCTGCCCACTCTCTACCCCGTCACACCTCTGTGTGAGCAACGGGGGACAGAGGCAGAATACCGGCAAGACGGATAGCAGGGTAGCATGTCCGGGCGGGATGTGTTGCCCCGCTATCTGCTTATGGAATTGGGGCCTAATATCTGAGGCTATAACTATTGTAATCTGTATGTCTGTCTAAAGATGCTGCATGGTATAGGAACATTGATGCTGGTCTCATGAGACTAGTTCGAGAGACAATCCCGGGGGTGGGGGCATGAGGAGGTTCAAGCATTGGTTTCTAAAATTTTGTCCTGGTTCCTAAATCCACACAAAATTTGTCAAGTCTGCAATAGAGGCCCAGCACATTTGGAATTTTGCACCAGCTGTCCCATCACTATCTGCACCTCTGTGCTAGCTGCTGCTTTTCGTTTACTGAGCAGTAACATGAGGCACAGTTCTCTCTGATCCTGAATGCAGGCACAGCCGCCTCTGTGGAAGAGGCACTAAGCTCAATGGAGGGGGAAGATTGTGGGGAGAGGCTGTGGCACCTGCATGTGGGATCAGAGAGGCCTGTGTGTCTAATGCAACTGCTCAGCAAAGGTGAGGTAAAGCGTCACTCACCTCCTCTATTTCTTGTGTTGCACTGCATAGAGAGCTTGGCTTGTTGGGATTTCAATTTAATTTTATTTATTTATTTAGACAGTTTTGTATACCACCTTATCCTTCAATCAAAGTGATCACAACACAATTGGGGGATACATTTAACGCGAGGGGATATGAGACACATACACTAATGCTTACAGGGAACATGAACAATGGAGGGTTAAATTTTGTCTACGTATTTCTACTTTCAGTTTGTTATAATATATTCTGTATTTGGTGAAGGTCTAACTGTGTTTTGTCTGTGTGACAGAGACCAAGTGTTCTGTTAGCATGGAGTTTCTATGTAGGATCTGTAGTAATTTGACTTGTTCAGTTTTCCGAATAGGTGTAAGGATGTTCTAAGGCTCGCTGCAATATTTATGGTGCTGCTCCTTTCTGGGTAGGATCCTTCTTATGTTAATTTTAGAAGCTGATGTCATTATGGTCTGGTAGATTTTGATTTTAGGTCTTCAGTGACTTTTGTAGAGTTTTGTGTTAGTTCACGATTTGTCTACTACTGGAGAGGCTGTTAAGGAAATGACACTTGAAACAGATTTTTTTTCTTGTACGTTGGGTTCTCTGGTGAAATGTCCTAGCTCTGCTCTGCAGCTACAGTTGGAGGAGCGGTTTTGTTGGACACTAAATAGATGTTCAAAGAGGAAAAGAGAGAACCATAGTGCAGTTTCTAACACCAAAATAAAATTAGCTATAATTTATTTTGGTGATAGAAACTGTGCTGTGATTCTTTTTTATGTCCCTTGGCGTATGAGCTCTTTACATCTCCACTGTTTTTTGCAGAATATATATTTACAAGTGTTAGTATTTTTTTAATCTCAGAGTGCCAGGCCAAATAATTAAACAGACATAATTTTGCTGCATTTTTATTAGCCTGGGAATATGTTGCTTTCCTTTTTTTTTGGCAATGCCGCGAATGAGAACCTCTGCTCCCTCTTGGAGTATCTTGGGGGTGCCAGCTCAACCCTCGCCTGTTTGATATATTGGCTTCCTAGGCATCTAGTGTTTTTCTGAAGATAACCATAACAAATATGCAAATGATATGCACATATGCAAATGTTTTGAAAATATGAAAATGAATATGAAAATATGTCACCCCCCTCCATCCACTAATGAAGCAGCTAAACTACATCCATGGTGTAAATCCATGACTGGAATAGTCCAATTAAAATACTTTCCTTCTTCAGCCAGACTGCTAAGCGGGGGATACAAGTCTTTTATAGCCCTGAATGAAGCTTTATTTTAGCTGCCTGTAAGAGTTTGCAGACAAACAGGCTAATGTAACGACTGCACTACAAATTCATGCTAAAATACTGCACTACAATGCTAGCACCAGGAAATTAGCTTACTGCAGGATGGAGTGATCTACTGCTATGAAAATTGGCACCATGTTAACAATCCATGCTGTTCCCAAAAACCATGCTGATTTTACCTTGGTTTTATTTTTAAAAAAAAAAGAGAGAACCAGAAACAATTGGATGCAGTTCCATGGACAGTGAGACTATTCACAAATACCGTAGACAGGTTCTGGTATAGTGAGGGACAACAGGCTGCAGATTGAATGATGCTCTTATCTGCTGCAGAACTGAATTACTCTTGTGAATGCAACAGGGTTGGGAAGAGCATCGTTCCCAGATAATTCCTTTCTGCCCTCGTTCTTACTTTCTCCAATAGCCCCTTCTTCCTGTCCTCTCTCTCCCCTCTTCTGAAGGCTGCTCCCGAATCCCTGTTATTGGGCATAGCTGAACTTGTAGCTTTTGTCTACGAGCTGCTCAGATGCTTAGGGAAATTCAAGCAGCTCTCGTGCAGATATCATTGACAGAGGTACATAGCCAAGCTCAGTTCCCACACAAAGAACTTAAGAACATGAGATGTGCCATACTAGGTCAAACCAAAGGCCCATCAAGCCTAGTATCCTGTTTCCAACAGTGGCCAATCCAGGTCATAGTTACCTGGCAGGATCCCAAAAAGTAGACATTTGAAATGTTGCTTATCCGAGGGATAAACAGTGGATTTCCTCAAGTCTACCTTAATAGTGCTTTAAGGACTTTTCCTCAAGGAACTTGTCTAAACCTTTTTTAATTCTAGTTACACTAACAGCTTTCACCACATCCTCTGGCAATGAATTCCAGGGTTTAATTATATGTTGAATAAAAAAACATTTTTGCTAATTTGTTTTAAATGTACTACTTTTTGACTTTAATGCATGTCCTTTCACCTTTCTACTGTTTGAAAGAGTAAACAACTGATCTACATTTACCCATTCCACTCCAGTTATTATTTTTTAGACCTCTATCACATCTCCCCTCAGCTGTCTCTTTTTCAAGTTGAAGAACCCTACCCTTTAAGCCTTTCCTCGTAGAGGTATCCTTCCATCCACTTTGTCCTTTTGGTTGCTCTTCACTGTACCTTTTCTACTTCTACGATATCATTTTGAGATGCAGTGTCCAGAGCTGCACACACTACTCAAGGTGCAGTCACACCATGGAGCGATACAGAGGCATTATAATATCCTTGGTTTTATTCTCCATTCCTTTCTTTATGATTCCCAGCATCCTATTTGTTCTCTTGGCTGCCACTGCAGAATGGGCAGAGGTTTTCAACGTAGTATTCACGATGATGCCTAAATCCTTTTCCTGGGTGGTGATTCTTCATGTGGAACATTTCATTATATGGCTATTGTGTAGAAGCATCACAGCAGTTTACAATGACAATTCATATAGGAGGTCATTCTGAAACATGCACAAGCCTTGTGTACGTGTGGGATTGATGTTTTGCAGTCAAAAACATCTAGACCTATATTCTGAAACCAGATGCCCCTGCACGTACTTACACGGTACTAAAACGGACATCTCAGAATGTGGGCAGGAGTGGGCAGAATAGGGGCGAGGACAGATGCATACGCTGCATATTCAGGAAAGGCCCACGCACACCCCCGGCATTTCACCCATTTGTACATATTTTACCTGCTGAAACGTAGAATAAGGGCTGGACTTAGAAAAAATCCTGCTCTGAACTCCAGTGCATCCCATAGAGATGAACGGCTATGACATGTCTGTATTGATCTGATGCGTCTGCTGTCTGGGGGAGCAGAAGATGCAGTGGGAATGAATAGAACACACAGGTGAAGGATGTTTGCAAGGTGCAGTGGCAGTAAGAAACACCCTGACAGAAATGTACAGCACCGCAATAGTCATTCTTCTGGCATGTGCTGGATGTGCCAAAGGGCCTATGCAAGGTCACCCAAACAAAGCCCTTGGACAAACGGGAACATAGCTGTAGGGATGGTATGTGTTTGGCTGGGAAATGCAGATCAGATGTGTAGTCCTGAGATGCTATGCAAATATACAGCGGCAGTTGTGTATAGGTGCAGGGCATGGTCATGGCAGAGGTATGTTATCTGTGACTGCAAGCAAGAGAGAGAGAGAGTGTGTGTGTGTGTGTGTATTGGATATATGAGGGCTGCAGGAGAGACCCTGGTGTGCTGCTCCGCAAATATGGGTGGGGGGGGGGACTGGCCTGGACAGTACGTGGACTGTAGGACTGACGGACTGACCGCAGCATCGCCAGGTGCCAATGTGAATGGGCAATATATCCTGACAAGCTGCTCTGCAGCAACATAGCAGGGCATGTCCCTGGCTTCGGTGGGGGACCCTCAGAGTGGGGCATGCTGCAGCGCACACAGCACAAATACATATCCAAATGCACCATCAGAGGTCTCTAACACTGTGCACATCTGGAAGGAAAGTTGATGGTGCCTATGGGCCTATATTGCTCATGTTTTCACTGTTGCATGTTCCCATTCTGATGGTTCCCTGATATATATTGACATGTAGCTGTAGGAACCCATTTTGATCTTTTCTGGCATTGCAAATACTATTGGCAGTGATATCCACTGCAGGAATACCTAAAGTGTTCTACAAATGCCATGTATGTTTTGCAGTCAGGACAAATATCTCACATTCCACATGCTGTTACAGTAGCCTTGGTGCACTTGGATAACCTTGTACTGTTCTGAGCATCCAATAGACAAGTGTACATAGTCTCCTTTGCATGCACATACCTATTTCAACAGTATTCATGTCTTGTTTGTATGGCTATAACCCAGTCAGTATTAGCATTAGCTTAGGAGATGTACATTTTACCAGCGGAGGCATGGCCAATGGAGATGGGCAGCATCGGACATGTATAACATTTCAGAAAATGGTGGCCGTAGGGACACCCAGACCATTTACCCAAGTCAGAGGCATGAGGAAGTCTGGATAGCCCTTGCATGTGCCCGCCGAACACGGCTATCTCCCTGATTCCGGACCCATGGGTACGTCCAGACCCGTAGATGCAGAATTAGGTTCAAAAGGGACACATTTTTGGTTTAGACGTTAAAAATAGGCCTCATTTGAAACTAATTCCACATCTGCAGGACTGGATGTGCCTGTGGGTCTGGAACTGGAGACAGGGGCGGCCCAAGGGGGGTGCGGGGCCATGTGCGGAGACTCGGTGCGGGGCCTCATTTGCATAAGTGGCCTTATTTGCATAAATATTTGCATAATGCTAACATACACTAACTTTTAGTAAACATGTCTCTTAATGAGTGTATGGATAAAGACAGACTAAAAGATTTCTACAGTACTATAATCCAGTGCCAACCGCCAGGCACATTAGGAACTACTACAAACACTGCCCATTTAGAACCAATAGCAAACCCGCCGTATACTAACAGCACTACCAGGACTCACAAAGCACAAGACCCTACCTATCAAAAGGCAACACTGCAAATATTAAACCAATACATTTCAGAGAATAACAATACATGACCTACTGGGGAAAGAGAACAAGTGGCAATGTCAAATAGGAATTACATAAACAGAATACCTCAACTCAGTTACACATGCAGAACATAGACCATCACCAAACAAGGAATCACAATTTAGAAACAGGAAGGCAATAATTAAACTGGGAACCCCAAAAGCCAAACTTGGAATGTACAACAACACTGTAGAAATAAAACTATAAATTAATTTCCTCTTGTACCAAACAAAGCGCAGACGTTAATGATGCACATTTCCCAGAGCTTTCATATTCCAGTTAATAAATTCAAAATAAAGAGATATCTTTCTACCTTTTGTGCATTTTTTTTTCAGTTGCAATTGCTCCAGCCACTTTCTTCTGGTTTCTTCATGTTTTCTGCTAACTCTCCATCATCTGCTGTCCATTTGTCCTTTCTTCTCTCTTCTAGATTTTTTTTCCATTCTCTCTCTCTACATCTGCTTTAACATACTAATCTTTCTCCTTTTGCTCTTTCCTCATTCCTATTTCATCCACTCAAATTTTACCCCTCCATCCTCAATCCCCACTTACTCTCCCAATACCCGGCCAATTGTAGATTTTTTATCCCTCCCACACAAAATATTTTCCCCTCTCCATTTTACTCTCCCAGCCCCATCCCATTCTAATCCTCCCCCAACATCAGCTCCCTTCTAGTTCCAGCCTCACCCAGCATCCATTCCCTTCTAGTCCCTGCATCAGCCCATTTCCAGTCCTAGCAACCCCCCAACCCAATACCAGTCCTAGCCCCCCCCATCAACCCACTTCCAGTCCTAACCCCATCAACCCATTTCCAGTCAGCCCCCCATAGCCCATTGCCAGTCCTAACCCCCCCATCAGCCCACAGCCCATTACCAGTCCTAACCCCATCAGCCCACCTCAAGTCCTAACCCCTCCCCATCAGCCCATTTCCTGTCCTAGCCCCCCCCCATAGCCCATTATCAGACCTAACCCCCCCATAGCCCATTACCAGACAGCCCCCATCAGCCAACAGCCCATTACCAGTCTTAACCCCCATAGCCCATTACCAGTTCTAACCCCCCCAACAGCCCACAGCCCATTACCAGTCCTAACCCCATCAGCCCACCTCAAGTCCTAACCCCTCCCCATCAGCCCATTTCCTGTCCTAGCCCCCCCCATAGCCCATTATCAGTTCTAACCCCCCCATAGCCCATTACCAGTCCTAACCCCCCATCAGCCCACAGCCCATTACCAGTCCTAACCCCATCAGCCCACCTCCAGTGTTAACCCCCCCCAATCAGCCCATTTTGTCCTAATCCCCATCACCCAATTTTCAGTTTAAGCCCCCCCATACCCCATTACCAGTCCTAACCTCCCCATCAGCCCACTCCCAGTCCTAATCCCACCAGCCCATTTCCAATCCTAATCCCCCAGCACCCAATGTTGAGTTTAAGCCCCCAGAGCCCATTAGCAGTCCGAACCCCCAGCAACCCACTTCCAGTCCTATTCCCATAGCCCATATAAATACTTAGCTCCCCCATAGCCCATCACCACTCCTTACCCCCCCAGCCCCCCCATAGCCCATCACCACTCCTAACCCCCCCAGCCCCCCCATAGCCCATCACCACTCCTAACCCCCCCTTAGCCCATCAGCACTCCTAACCCCCCCAGCCCCCCATAGCCCATCAGCACTCCTAACCCCCCCAGCCCCCCATAGCCCATCAACTCTCCTAACCCCCCCAGCCCCCCATAGTCCCTCATAGCCCATCAGCACTCCTAACCCCCCCCAGCCCATCAGCACTCCTAACCCCCCCTGCCCCCCATCGCCCATCACCACTACGACCCACCCCCCCAAGCCCCCCATAGCCCATCAGCACTCCTACCCCCCCCCCAGCCCCCCATAGCCCATCAGCACTCCTAACCCCCCCCCCCCAGCCCATCAGCACCCCAAACCCCCCCCCCCCCCCCCAGCCCAGCCCAGCCAAAACTTTTTTTTTAAAAAAGCTGTCTTCTCCCGCTGCCGGGGCCGCCGCGGCAGAATCGAGTGTGCCACGGGGCCCCCCCCTGCCCAGCAGAGCCTGCCCTCCCCTGTATCCGCTCTCTTGTTGTAGCTGCCTGCAGTCTCACGCGCCGGCTTTCAGAGCGCGAAGGGACTAGTTTCCCTTTCGCGGCTCTGTTAAGCCCGCGGGGGCTGATGGGAACTTCCCATCAGCCCCCACGGGCTTAACAGAGCAGCGAGGGAGAAACTCTCCCCTCGCGCTCTGAAAGTCGGCGCGTGAGACTGCAGGCAGCTGTACGAGAGAGCGGATACAGGGGAGGGCAGGCTCTGCTGGGCAGGGGAGGGCAGGCTCTGCTGGGCAGGGGGGGCCCCGCGGCACACTCGATTCTGCCGCGGCGGCCCCGGCAGTGGGAGAAGACAGCTTTTTTTTTTTTTTTATTTTGACTTTAGGATCAGAATGTTTTTTGCGCGGGGCCCCCTGAAACGCGGGGCCCTGTGCAAAAAACATTCTCGCTCAATGGACGGGCCGGCCCTGACTGGAGAGATAGACATGATCAGCGCGGCACAGGCAAGCGCCATTCAGCCAGCCCATGCACACATCCGGGGCATGGCCCATGCATGGGTGAGGGCATGGCCCATGCAATATAATGGAGAAACACATCCCCGTCAATATTAGCGGATGCAGGCAAACATTTTGGATGTCCCTGCGGTCACTGTATTCTAAAAGTTACATGTTTCAGATCCTGCCCGTCTCTGCAATGTATCCGCAGACACCACCCCCCTCAGCAAAAACATGCATCTCCTAAGCTGCTCATCACAGACAGTAGTTTGTTGATGCAAACTAGACATAAATACCAATGAGAAATGGTAGCTGCTGCAACCTATACCATATATGAGTCTCCCTCATGCCCTGAGAAGTGCTGGGTAATCCCAATGCACCCCAGTATGGTTTATGAGAATGTAAATATGAACATGAACATGTATATCACGACATACCTTGCATCAAATGGTATGTGGCATTAGGAACCATCCCCAGTGATTCCTGCCCTGGTCATGGCTAGAAACATGCTATCAACTGCAAGGGATGGACCCTTACCAAGTGCACAAAACCTGGAACTAACATTGCAGTTCCCCAAAGGATGCATAATATTGCTGAACAACAAACGTATGCTCTTTTTGTGCCTATGACCTCAAAGTGCATTCATTCTGCTGCTCCACCCACCCTACATTCTCTTTTTATATCTCCCTTCATCCCTCCTCGAGAACTCTGCTCTTCTGTCAGATTGCTTCTATCTGTGCCCTTCTCTTCTACTGCCAAATCCAGATTTCGCTACATTCACCTTGATGCTCCTTATGCCTGGAACAAACTACTTGTGTGTGTATGTCAGGCTTTTCTCTGGCCCCTCTCAAATCCAGGCTGAGTGCTCACTTCTTCATTGCCACTGTTGGATCTGATCTGCCTAAGCTCCCTTATGTTTCCTGACCATTCCCCCTGGATGTATCCTGTCCACAGCTGCTATGTTGTCTATCTTGACTAGATTGTAAGCTCCGGGGAGCAGGGACCATCTTTTACATGTGTCTGTTCAGCAGTGCATATGCCTTGTAGCACTATACAAATGATCAATAGTAGTAAAGTAGTAATAGTAGGGCCTTCTGGCTATAGCATCTGATTCCGACTTATCTGGGTACTGGCATTTCTCACAGCAGCTATACCTGTCCCCTCGTGGCATATGTCAGTCTTTATACTTCCATGATCTGTAGTGCAACCCTGTCTGCCTTCCCACAGTCAGCTTTGTGGCACTGTTCCTCTGGTCAGGACTATGTGGGCATAGGAGGGGAGATCCCTGTGCCATCACACTAAGTAGCCAGATTCCAGATAAATCACCACTCTCACAGCTTTCATAGATCCTGGACTGGGTAGGGATGTAGGCCTCATGGAACAATCCAGGGAATGTTGGCAGAAGTGTCTCCCAATGCCTGGCACAGTGAACGTATGGCTGCCCTATCACACTGCCAACAACATCTGATCTTATTAGAGTATCTTATAACAAATAATCCAGTAGGAATTTGCATTGGTTCGCTGTGGCTCAATGGCAAAATATATCCTAGTCAATAATAAGGGATCCTCAGAATAAGAGCATTCTGCAGTGCAAACAGCACTAATACATGCTCAACAGCAATACCATTGGTCTTACAAAATGTGCATTATGGGCATGCATTAGTGCTGTCTTCACTGTTGAATGCCCTTATTCTGAGGGTTCCTTACTATTGACAGGGGTACGTTTTGACATTTAGCTATAATGAACCCTCTCTGATTTTGACTGCCCAATCACACTGGCACCTGGTAACGCTGCAGTCATCCATATGGTCCAGGTACTGGCCAGGCTCTCATGTCCCCGCTGAACTGTAGTTAAGCACACCCGATCCCCACATGCACCCCTCAAACCACTCACACACACACACACACACACACACACACACACACACACACACACACACACACACTTTCTGGCACACAAACATATTTCTGCCAAAACTATGCTCTGAACGAATGCATAACAGCTATGACAGAACATGATAGTATGAGGTACCAGGACTGAAAAAATGATCTCCGTTTCTCACCCAAAGAAGAATCCTTTCCCTGCTCATGCCCATACTATCCCTACATCAGCAGTCCCATTTTTCAGAACATGGAAATTGTTAGGGTCTCCTAGATTGGCTCCTTTAGCACAAACAGCACATTTAAGCATAGCCAGAATAAGCACTATTGCTCTTCTTGATATTTATGTAAGGGTGTTTATTAATGTGTCTCTACCTTACAACATTCCCTCACCTCTGCACTCTTTACCTTAAAACTGCATCTTGTGGTTTTCCAGATTGCTGTCACACCAGTTCAAAACATACTTGTCACAACCATTCTTCAATCCGGGACACATTGCAGAGAACAGCAGATTTTTTTCTAAATCCTGGCCTTATTCCACATTTCAGCAGGAAACACGTAATACTGTACATACAAGGGACTTTCCTGAATATGCTTTATACGTCTCCGCGGCTGACCACACCTCCGTTCCACAACTTCTGTGCACGTTCTGAGATCCCCATGCTAGCGCCATGGACATGCATGACAGCAGTGTTGCAGAATATGGTAAGGGACATTTTCAGCACATAAACGTTCCTGCTGCATATACAAATCGTGTTCTGGAATGACCCCCCCTAGGGCCCATTATCCAAAAGGCATTTATATAGTTTACAGACCTATAAACCGTTTACATGCCACTGAATATCCCCAATTATCTGCACTACGTGCCCTGATGCTAACTGCTTAGCGTCGGGGCGTGTCGTGGGTGTACCGGGGCGTGTCATGAGTGGCGATAGTGCTAACTGGATAGCGGCGCCTAGCCATCTCAGTACAATATCAGACCCATAATACACAAATAAAGAATAAAGTATATAAATGATAACATCTGAAATTAAAAGCACAATATTAAATGATATCCCCACATCCCTTTTACTGCATAATGTCTGGGTTAATATGGAGATTGGGGCTGGCAGAAAGGTTGCGATTCAGGCTTTCTTTTTCTATTTTTGTATATTTTCCTTTTTTTCTTTTCCTATTTTTGAGCACCTGTATGAATTGTATGTAGCAGAAGCCACTCTGACATTTATTTATGAGGAGTGGAGTATCAAGTTATTAATAAATGATAAATGATATCCTATTGCATGAAAAACATCCCTGGAACCAAGAATAATTAAGCTCCTCATGGAGCTCCTGAGGTAACATACTCGTATTCCAAAAATAAGACTGTAAATAATAAAAAGCCGATTGCCTAATTTGGACAAATGAATCTCAGATAAAGAAGGCAGTAGCAATGGTAATTTCTGGGATGAATGCAGAGAGAATACAAAGAATCCTAAAATTTGAAAAAATGGACCAGAACCTATGGTTTAGCCCTGAAGACCATTTTCTAAATGAGCCGAACAGTTTGAAACCTTAAATGAAACTTGATTGGAAGCCAGTGCAGAGCCTGTATAGCAGGGTGTAACATGTCCAGACTTCCTCAGCCCTAACACTACATGCACTGCAGAGTTCTGCTGCAGCTGCAGTCTTGATACCGAAATGAGGAAAAGCCAAATACAGGAAGTCTGGGATCAGGAGAACAAAATTCATTAAAATGTCAGAAATGGACATAATTGACCAACTATTTGGAGTAGATTGTAATGCACTCTAACCATGCATCCAACTTGAGAATGCATAGAGCTGAGGCAAACTCAACACCCCAACTAGTCAAATCAAAAACCTGCCACAACCCCTCCCCAGCCATCCTCGCCCAACTTTTCAGAGGGGAGCCCTTCTTTGAGAACCACATAACAGAAGATTTCTGAGGGTCACAAGGAACATCAGCAGGATTTGAATCCCGGCCTTTACCTTGTTCTCATCACTAGGCTACTCCTCCAGTCCACCAAATAAAAAATCCAACCTTCTACTCCAAAAGCACCATCTAAATTCATGGGGTTTGTTAGCTCCTCAAATTTGGCTTTCCACACCTCTAGCACAAATGTCAGAACTGAAGCACAGTTGGGTCAAACCCACGGGGATCCTCTAGAACTCTGAATCAAAGCACTGTGGAAATCTATGGTATAGCACGCTGCAAGAAATCTAGCATAGTTCCAGTATTGGCTAGTCTTTCACCTCTTCCAGTTGCACCCCCCATCCTCCCACCAAACACATGCACAACCCTCTTCCTTTCCTACCATGACATCTGTGAAAGGCATGTGCATTTGGCAGTGGTAAAGTCCTTGAGAAATGAACATATGAATAATGGAGGAAAAAAGCTGCAGCTGAGCTGTCAACCCCCAGACAGTACTACCCTTTGAGACAGATTCAATAATAGAAATATACTCTGCATATTAACTTGCTTCAAGGGGATAGGGGGCTTGGGCTGTCCTCCAAGGGTAGGAGAAGGTATATAAGTAACTTCATTCACTGCACTGACTCTTGGTTAAATCCATTCAGGGACGTGTCAAACACCAAGGTCATTCCTGCTTCTATAATGAAACACAAGTCACAATAGGACCTGTTGCCGTAGCAAATCTATACCAGCACAAGCCTTGCACTGCAAGCTGAGATAAGTCTCTTTTTCCATGCTCTGGTGTGTTTTTGCTCCTTTGTTCATCCACTTTCTAACCTGCATTGTCCTTCAGTGATGAACAGCTCTGACAAATCAGCAATCAAATGAGAAAAACGAGTGTTGCTTTTCACCAAACGTTGGAAGAAGTATTTCAGTGCTCAGTAAGAACCTTTCCAGAAGACATTACAGTGCCATACTGTGACTTCTGGAACAAGGCATTAATAATCTGTGCCAGTCCTAACAAAAAGGCAGGTGCACATAGTTTCTTCCAGCGAGATTATCTTAATGTGTCATGTGTCTGGTTCGTTTTATTCTCTGCTGTTGCCATATTGCAAAGGGTGATCATATAGCTTCATGTCACGGGGGACAACTTAGCCCACCATGGTTGTTCTCTTCGCATGCAGGGAGATGCAGTCCTGTTTAGCTGAGGAAGATCAACAATGAAATAGAACTATAGAACCATGCATGCAATGGGGTAAAACCAGGACTGGCTCAGTTTGTTCCCCTGAACATGGTACTCCAACCATGGATGCAATGGGGTAAAACCAGGACTGGCTCAGTTTGTCCCCCTGAACATGGTACTCCAACCATGGATGCAATGGGGTAAAACCAGGACTGGCTCAGTTTGTCCCCCTGAACATGGTACTCCAACCATGCATGCAATGGGGTAAAACCAGGACTGGCTCAGTTTGTCCCCCTGAACATGGTACTCCAACCATGGATGCAATGGGCATCTCAGGGATATACCAGTGTATTACAGGTATTTCAGGTCGAATACGACTATGTGCTTCAGTCTTGTCTCTGCGGCTATCTTCTTCTCTCTTGCTCCTCTGGGATCCACTCTAGGAACTCTTACTCTGAGATGCTGCAATGGATCAAAATATATAACAAGCTGTACGACTAGCAGATAAACAAATTATTCCAAAGCTAGTTCCTATGCGAAGGAGAATATTTTGCTGAGGACGAGTGACAACTTAGAAACACATTCCATTATGATTCCCTTCAGTAAGAGCTGATGATTATTTAATAAAAGTGGATGGCATCGCTGATAATGACTAAAACAGACACATTAAATGTGTGCAAACATTGTTTTAGCAGCCTCTGTGCATCTTCCATGGTTCCTAGCAGCTTGTTCCCGATTCAGCTGTTCAGCATTTCTTGCTAATAAGCTCTGCACACCAGGCCATAAAGAAGACTGCTCTATCTAGCACTAGAATTCAGTTCATGTAAAGATTTAGGTGCCTGCAAGTAGCAGGGACAGTCTACAGTAGTGGTAAAAAAATTAAGGCAGAGTGCAAAATATCAGAATTTTATTAGAAAAGTACCTGCTATTGTCACTTTCATGGTCAAAAGCTTTAAGAACCAAAGATATATATATATATATGTCATTTTCATAGTTTTATTCAGAAACAATATATGTGTCAATATTTGATAGGGTGTCCATGATTTTTCAGCACAGCCTGGATTCTTGTAGGCATACTGTTAACTAGCTTTTTACAGTATGCCGGAGTGATTTCGTTGACCCATACATGCTTGAGTATGTCCTTTATGTGTAACTCTGTTTTTTATTAGAACAAACATATGCAATGTCAGCAATACACCAAACAATCAACTTCGCAGAAAAAAAAAAAACAACAACCATACAAGATGCAGGTGTACATATGATACAGTTTGTATTTTCTCCCCACCCCAACCCCAGAACCCCCCCCTTCCCGGTTGCCCTTTTCCGACAAACCTACGTAAGCTTCTACCCGCAGAGCAACAAAGCCATCCGCAGTTTCGCCCGGCGGGAGGGTACTCTTACACCCGCCAGTGCCCCGTAAAAGAATATGTGCTCAGAGATACAGCACTTAAACAATACCCCCCCTCAACCTATCCCTCCCCCCGCCCCTCCCCCCCCCCAACCCTACCAACCCACGCACAGCTTCAATAGCCCAGCACATTAAGAATGCGGCTCCGCTCACGTGGAGACAAAGTATGTATATATGGACCCCATTCTCCCAGGAACTGATCAGTGCCTATAGCTCCACATTTAGCCCCCTGGTGTTCCAGCAACAACAACCGATGCACCTCTCTTATCCACTGACCCAGTGACGGGCCACAAGGGAGCAGCCAATTTAACAAAATCACCCTCCGTGCCAGCAAGAGAACCTTACTGAGCCAGCACTTCGAGCCGCCCCTTAAGCCAACCATCCCACCAATTAAACCTAGTATCAACACCCCTGGATCCCGATGGATGACACAACCCAGAACATTGGTGAGCCAGCCCGCCAGGGCCTTCCAAAAGCGAGCCACCTCCGAGCACTGCCACCACATATGCCCCAGATCCGCTCGTGCCACCCCGCAGCGTTGGCAGCTGGCGGTGGCCCCACACCCCGCCTTATACGCCCTACAAGGAGCAAAATGACACCTGCGCAGAATACGGTATTGCAAGTCTCTAAACTCCACCGACTTAAAGCGCCGAGGGATCTCTGCTAACAAAGACCGCATCGCAGCCCCCCCAAGTTCCACCCCCAAATCGTGCGCCCAAGACTCCGCCAGGACTCGTTCCTCTGGGAAGTCCTGAAGAGCGAGGTATTCCCTATGCAATTTGGCCACCCAGGCCCGTTGCATATTCCCAGCATATAACAACTCTTCAAGCCGGGAACAAATGGTCGCACAAAGGTTCCCCCCATCCAAACTCCGAACATAACTGCGGAGTTGTAAGTAGTGGAACCAGTCCCGAGGTACCAGACCATAGTCACTTCGCAGATCAGCAAACCCCCGAACTTCCCCTTTTTCATTCACTACCTGTTCCAGCGCCACAATCCCTTTAGCCTCCCAATCGCGAAATGCCCTCCCTAACATTCCTGGTGCAAACGCCCCATTTCCATAGAGCGGCAAAAAGGGGGTCGTCATAAAGTCCCATGCGTATAGGGAACATAACCGACGCCAAACCCGCCGCATCACCCGAAAAACAGGGTGTCTCCTCACCAGAGGCGGCAGGGCAGTCGCCTTCGCATGTAGGACATAGCGTAATGCCAAAGGTTTCGCCACCTCCTGTTCATAAGCCAGAGGGGTATAGTCTCCAGAGGTTGCGAGCCAGTCGCGCAAGTTCCGTAATAGGCATGCCATATTATAGCTCTTCAAATCAGGCGCTCCTATACCCCCACTGCCCCAGGGTCTCTGCAGAGTCTGAAGACGCAACCGAGGTCTCTTCCCCTCCAATAAAAGCAATTCAAGTGTTTTTCCACCTTGGTTATATCTCTGCCCGTCAGCAAAAGGGGTAGACTCTGCAACATATAAAGCCATTTGGGAAAGACAACCATCTTGTATAAGGCTACCCTGGCGCTCAGAGAAAGGGGTAGATCACGCCAACCATACAAACGCTCCGCAGTCTGCAGTCTCAAGATTTCCAAATTAACCACTTGTAGTTTCGTGATATCCGCGGGTAAGTATATCCCCAAATAGTGTAAGCTCGTCCCTGCCCACCTTAATGGAAAAGAGGCCCAGTCTCCAAACAACTCTTGCCGCAGATCTAATGCCTCTGACTTATCCAGGTTCAACTTGAGACCCGAGAATTGCCCAAAATCTGCGACCTCCCGCAACAGGACTGGTAAGGTCCATTTTGGTGCGCCCAAATATACTAGAAGGTCATCCGCGAAAGCCGAAACCCGGAATTCGTGCGCACCCACTCGAGCTCCCAACAGACCCCTATGCGTCCGTATGCGTTCCAAAAGAGGCTCCAGGGTTAAGACAAACAGAAGGGGAGACAGGGGGCAACCCTGTCGAGTCCCCCTTTGTATCGAAAAATCCTGGGAGAGAGAACCATTAACCAAAATCCGACCGCATGGGTCTGAGTATAAGAGTTTAATCACGCTTAAAAAGAGCCCGCCGATTCCGATCACCTCAAGCAGGTGATACATATACGACCAGCCGACCCGATCGAACGCCTTCTCAGCGTCAAAACTAATCAATAAGGCTTGCTCCCCCGCTTCTGCGGACATATATAAGGACGAGATGATCTTACGCAAGTTTTTCACAATGTGCCTGCCGCGCACAAAACCCACCTGGTCCTCTTTGATCAGTTGTGGGAGATACTCAGCCAATCGATCGGCCATGATCTTGGCGAGGAGTTTAATATCCACATTTAAAAGTGAAATCGGTCTATACGATTCGACCAATAATCGATCCCGACCAGGCTTCGGAATCAGGGTAATCAGGGTAATCACTGCACTATTTTTCGCATAGGGGAATATCTGACGATCAATTAAATCGGAGTAGTATCCGCGTAGTGGCCCCACCACCCGATCCCCCAGCGTTTTATAGAATTCACCTCGGTATCCATCAGGACCTGGGGCCCTACAAGAATGTAGTTTCTTTATGGCCCCCCGAATCTCCTCGTCCGTAATTGGACCATTGAGAGTGGCACATTCCTCCTCTGAGAGGCGAGGCAACTCCACCTTAGCAAGAAATTTTGCAGCTTGCGTCAGGTCCTCATTGCCCGAACTATATAAAGTCTGGTAGTACGCACGGAATCGGCCTTCAATATAGTCCTGTCCAGACCGGACCACACCCTGAGGGTCCCGCAAGGCCCCAACAGTGGTCTGTCCACGGCTAGTTTTCACCAGTCTGGCTAGCATACGCCCAGCTCGACTACCGTACCGATGAAGTTTGTACCGATAGTATAGTAAGGACTGCTGTGCCCTTTCCTGTAAAAGCGAACCCACTTCCTGCTGCAACCTATGATATTCCCGTTTCTGGCTTTGCGTGGGGCATTGCACCAACTTCCGCCGTGCCCGACACAGCTGTCTTTCCATCCAAATCAAACAAGACATGTAGGCTTTCTGCTTTCGAGCTCCATATTCAATGATTCGCCCACGCAGTACCACTTTGGCGGTTTCCCAAAAGAGGGTGGGGTCTACCTGATGTTGCCCATTAAATTCCAGAAACTCATCCCACTGTGAGTGTAAAAAGGCCGCATATTGGGCTCCCTGGGTATAACTGAGTGGATAACGCCACAAAGAACCCCCCCGGCGGACCCCCCATCTCACGTCCAACCTAACATAAGCATGGTCCGACACCGCTATCGGCCCTATCTCGACATCGGTTACTTTGGTGAACAATTCTTGCGACCCCAGAAAGTAATCCAACCGGGAACCCGTGTCATGCGCCCTGGAGACGTGGGTGTAGTCCCTATCCAATGGGTGCAGCACCCTCCAATAGTCTAATAGATTGTAGCCCTCACATACTCCCCGAATCCACTGAGCCTTCCGATCCCTGGTCAACCCTCGTTGTCCAGAGCGATCAACCGTGTCATCTAACACACAATTAAAGTCTCCCCCCAGAATAAAGGGAATTGAACCAAGGGCACTCAAACATTTATCCAACTTGGCACAAAAATTAGCGTCATAAACGTTGGGAGCGTAAATATTCACCAAGCCTATTTTAACCCCTTTTATGTTCCCTACGATGAGAACGAATCGCCCTTCCGGGTCACATGTGGTACGTTCGACTACCAGGTCCACCCCCCTCCGAATGAGTATCACTACACCCGCTTTCTTCCCGCCGGAAGAAGAAGCTCCATAGACATTCCCCACCCAGCCCCTTGCAAGTTTACCGTGTTCTAAGGCACTCTGGTGAGTTTCTTGTAAAAAGGCCACGTCTGCTCTTTGATCCCTGAGAGCGCGCAAAATCTTGTGACGCTTCACTGGGGTCCCTATGCCACATACATTCCACGTCACCACTCGCAAATCATCACCCATGACTATCTACCAGTCCGCTAACCAGACCTTGGCATACCACCACATATAAATATGGAGAGAGCTCTCCCAGCCTAGAGCTCCCCCCTCTTCTGCACTCTCACCCTGTCGTCGCCATCGCTGTGCGCTCCCCACGTGCTGTAGTCCATTTACAACCCCCGACGCCCCCCGTGAGCCCAATATGTGCGTACAATCCACCCCGACCCCCTCCCACCCCTCGCCTCCTCCCAGCCCTCCGCCCCCTCCCAAGCCCAAACCCCTCCCCACCCCCCTTACTCCCCCCCTGAAGCATCTCCGTCCTCCCCCTCCCCCCATGATTACCTCCTACCCACCCCCCAATAAACTGCCACTCATCCATTCCCTGGCCTTCTGTGCCAGGCCTTCTGTGCCATTCCGGGCGCAATAGGGCCGTCCCGCCCATCCCCTCATGGAAAACCCACTCTTCCGCATGGCCGTCCCTGATGCCACCGGCTCGTGCCGAACAACGTCAGCAGTTCAGGGTGGCCACATGATATGTAGCCCCATAGAATAAGGCCGGCAGCCCATTATCATCCACAGGAACCCCCCCCCCCTCCCGCACAATATACCTCTCATCCTCCCAAAAACTGCCCCCCTCCCATTACATACTCCCCATATCCCATCACCAGCAGCAAAACTCCATAGGCAAGCATGGGAGGGAAGGAGAGAGAGGCGAGAGGAGAAAAAACAACAAAGAATAAAAATAAACATCAAATTAAACTCAACAGGAAAACAGCAGAATACTCAGAATCATGGCAGCAATATTATCCCCTTCCAGATCTCACAAAGTCCCGGTTCGTAGGCTTCGCTCCTCAGGACCCAGAGAATATACTGCCAATTCCAGCCCCATGGCAAAACAAAGGCCAACTGCAAGTTCCTCAGGGCACGAATCCATTCCCCTCCAAGGGACTCTCCGCAGCACTAGGCAGTCCCGCCACAAAGGTCTGAGCTGCTTCCGCCGTCTTAAACACTTGAGTCTTCCCGAGGTGTGTTACCCGAAGTACTGCGGGAAACGCCAAGGTGAATCGGATCCCCTTTTTAAATAAAGTTGCACATGTTGGGGAAAATTCCTTCCTCTGCGCCGCCACATGTGCTGAATAATCCTGAAATAACAGCACTTTCTGGTTGTCCAAATGCAGGTCTCTATTTCGCCGAAACGCTTGCAGTAGTTGCCATTTGTGCTGAAAATTCAAAATCCTCGCTAGGACGACTCTTGGCTGTTTTTGATGTTCCGTCCGTGGCCCCAGACGATGCACACGCTCCACTTTAAGCTGCCCCACTAGGCCTTCCAGGCCCAACTCTTTGGGCAGCCATGATTCCACCAGTGACACCAGCATGGCATCCGTTTTAGATTCTGGGATCCCCACGATACGCAAATTATTCCGCCTGGAACGATTTTCCAGGTCATCTACCTTTTCCAGCAGTGTGTCCAACTGTTTGCGCATCTGATCCGTGCTACGTGTCCGCTGGCCCTCCTCCTCTTCCAACACCGACACGCGGTGCTCGACTTCATCCAGCCTCTGGCTACATTCAGTAAGCGTTTCTCCCATTGTGTCCAGTCTGCTCAATATAAGATCGAACTTAGGCTCTAGGAACCTCGCTACTTCCCAGGCGAGCTCCTCTGCCCCCGACTCTGAGCTCTCTCCTCCCGGGGAACGCTGTAGCGGCAGACTGGCAGCCAGGCTCGCAGTGGAGGAGGCCCCAGCTTTCGGCGGTTTCTCCCGCTCTCGGCGCAACGGAGGAGGCATGGTAAGGCGCAAAACTTATTCAGGGGCTTTTCGCTGCTTCCCGCAAGAGTTCCGTGCGGTGCCCGACTCCTTACACCGATAGATATGCGCGAAATGTGCAGATTATTAGCGGGACAGCCCCAGAGCGAGCAGAGTCACGTCCTACTCACTCATGCGTCACGTGACACCTCGAGTATGTCCTTTAAATCTGCTTCTGAAGTTGGACGGTGTGCTGCCACCTTTTTCTTCATAAGATTCCAATAGTTTTCAATTACATTGAGATCCGGAGAGTTTGATGGCCAACTTGGTAGCAGTTCGATCTTGTTGTCCACGAACCTTTTTTCGACTGTTTTTGCAGTGTGGCACGGTGCCGAGTCCTTCTGAAATATAGTTGTTCCAGAAACATTCATGTGTATTTTAACTTTACTATTCAGCACAGATATGTATTTTGCAGCATTTGCGCTTTCACCTTTCTCAAAAATGTGCAGGCCACATCTTCCATCGCCAAGATACCACCCCATACCATGACCGATGGTGGGTGTTAAACAGTCTTGATTGTGTACTTCGGTCGATGGACGTAGTTGTAACCACTCCCACGTACTTGTTGAAATGTACTTTCATCTGTAAACATTACCCTCTCCCACCATTCAGCAGATTTGTCTTTCATCTTGCTACAAAACTGTTTGCAGGCAGCAATTTGTTTCCTGGTCATCATAGGCTTCTTGGCAGGTCTTCTGGCCATGAGTTTGAATTCATCCACAAGCCGTCGTCAGACAGATCTGACACTTATCTTTATTCCTCGATCATTAGCTAACTGAGCCACACGTTGAGATGAAGTATATGGACTAGATGTAATAATGCTTTTGAGGAATCAGTCATCTTGTCCAGTAGTTATCCGTCTGCGCCCACATTTCGAACGACGTATACGACCACCTGATTTCAGAACATTCTGAACTGCACACCTTGATATATGCAAATGTTTTGCAATAGCACATTGCAAATATCCTTCAGCATGGAGTGTGACAACTTGTCCCTTTACAAAGTCATTAATTTCGCACTTTCTACCCATATTGATTGTATATTTCACATGTAACTTTCAATCTTTTCCTAGTTGTAAAAATTCAAAACTTCATCCAAGAAACCTACTACAGAGTGTAAGTAAACTAAAATGGACGCCAGACGCATGGTGTGACTAATCGCCATGCTGATTAAATAAGTAAGCACATGTGATATCTCCACAGTACATTATTTAACAATAAATTGTAGAAAAAAATACCTGCCTTAATTTTTTGGCCACTACTGTATCACCAGTGCATTGCAGACAGCTTTAGAGCACTTTAACTCTTAGTGCAACAGTTGCCAATTTACCTAGTTTCAAGAGTGCGATATTTTGCCAGTTCTGGTTTTGAATTCGCTTTGCAATGCAATATGGTATTTGTAATCTCTGATTTTACCACATTGGAATCAGTGCTGCAGGTCCCATAATGCATCACAATGAGATTGTCCGAAATCCCAGACTGGCTTAAATTCTCACTCCTGGAACTGGGTAACTTGGCATCTCTGGTACTACCATTGTTGCCAGCTTCACAGTGCCAGGATCAGATGCTCATCCTACCTGGGTTTTCTAACTCCCTTGGCAATGTGTTCTGTCAGCTAACGGGGACAAGACCGGCACTGACCTTAGTGAAAGCAGAAAGGCAGAATCTGATAGACCTGCATGCAGGAGAATAAAACCCAGCATTGGCCCAGCCGACTCTGCTGCTCTGGACTCCTCTGTTATAACTCTGCTCTAAAATGCCATACCTGAGGTTATCAGCTGGACACACTGCAGGTTTTATTGAAAAATGGAGAATGGCAGTACTTTGCAGGATTCGTTAAATACTTGTCGGAAAGGATTAAAGAAAATATAAAGAAGAGAGAAAAGTTAAACACTGGAACAGGGCACAGGACACTGAATACAGCAAAGGTGAAAGGAACCATTGGAAAGCTTTCCCCCTTCATAGGTTGTTGTTGAATTAAGTTTATGGAACTTATGACTGATGGGCTGATACAACAAACAATTGTTCCCCTATGGTATCCTTAAATAAAGTGGTCTTAGCTTCCTGACCTCAAAATATATGAAAGAGCTCATCTAACAATCATATCCAGTTCTGACATGCTCAGAATGTCTTACAGCCTTTTGCAAAATAATCTTGAACACCACAGCTGCCGTTTCCCTAGCTTTTAATGCTGCAGATTCTAAAATGTTGCTATTTCCCTTTGCAAACCTTGAGCATATTTATGCAAGAAAGTGGCTGATCAGCACCCACAATGTATCTGTCACTGACATCTAGACAAAGCTTCCCTAGAAGGAGAAGGCCAGGGGGAGAAAGCTAGTGAAGGAAAACCAGCCTTTTCAATTTAGAAAGTGCATAGCACAAAGGCACATTTCTGTTGTCACCTCGGAATGCTTCACCTGTCTGCCACGTTCTGTCTGACACTCGGCATCCCTCTTTGTCAGGATGTGTCGCTGCCTCCCTTACATCCTTCCAAGTCAGGCCTAGAAACTTGGTAAGGCCACCCTGGCTACCTCCTCACTAGTACTGCTCTGTGGCCTCCATTTAATAGCAGAGGGCTCTGTCCCTATTACGTGTGCAGCAGGGGGAGCTCATGTACAGAACATTTAGGTTCTATGCTAGACACGCTGGGCCCGGTGACTAGCACTGCTAACTCGGCTAGCCACCGTTGCTGGACAGTAAACCTGGATATTCAGTACTGGGGTTATATCCGGCCCGGCTTTGGATATCCGGATTAGTTGCTTCTGCTGATTGGTAACTAGTCAGCGGTGACATTGAGCCGCTGCTCAGTTCACAATATGTGGTGGAGATTAGGCCAAGGATACCTGCACCTGCCTTTCACTGCATATCGCTAACCAGGCAGCAGCATATTATTGCTGCTGACGGGTTACTGATCGGCACCTTTGTTCCCCCCCTAGAATGCCCCAAGTAAGATCAAGGCAGAGCTTGAGCCTTTCACAGCACAAGGCATCCGAGAACTAGTTACACACACATGAGCTAGATCAACTGTACCAGTCCTAAAACAAAATGGAGATGTGCAAATCTGAAGAGATTAGAAGTGTGCCATTACTAAGACACTTGAAGATCACCAACACCCTATACCAGTGGTTCTCAACCCAGTCCTCTGGGACCTCCAGGCCAGTCAGGTTTTCAGAATATCCACAAGAATGTCTGCAGACCTATCTCATGCATATTCATTGTGCCCTGAAAATCCAACTGGACTAGGAGTCCCAGAGGACTGGATTGAGAACCACTGCCCTATACCTTTTTGTTAACCAACTACTTGTCACACTTGCTGAAGAGAAGGTCATTACAAAACTTGACTTCGTACAAGCCTACCAGCAACTGATTGTGGATGAAGAAGATGGAGGTACACGGATGCCCAATCATTACTCATCTAGGAGTTTTTCAAGTTAAGCATCTCTAATTTGACCTCTCCATTGTGCTAGGCATCTTCCAGTGTTTCACAGAAACATTGTTGGCTAAAATTCCAGGGGGCTAATATCAAAACCACAGCAATGTTTTGTTTTGTTTTTTAAAACACCAGTATATAGAAAGCAGCCAGCTCCGAATATGCAGATACTGCAGTCAGGACTCAGACTGTCTGGATAGCAGTGATATTCTTAAATTATACAGATTGTTATCCAGATAGTGGCACTGAAAATCACTGCTATCCAGATAAGTGCCGGCTCTGCCTCACTCTGCCCAAGAATACCTTGGCAGTTTTTGAATATTGCCAAAATGGTCACCATCTCAGTAGGACTTATTCAGTTAGCAGGTCCCACTTCCAGATAAGTCCTTTTGAATACTGAGCCTCAGGTGTTGTACCTTATTTTGATATCTTGGTCATGGAAGCATCACAGTATGAACTTTCTGTGTGATTTGGGAAAATCCTAAATCATTTTAGGAAGCTAGGCATTTGAGTGAAGAAAAATAAATGCTAATTGGGAATATCGGAGTCAATTATAGTGTATCGCTTCAATAAGGAATCCATCTGACAGAGGACAATGTTAAGGCAATCCATGATGCTCTGCACCAAATTCTAAAAAGAAGCTTAATTCACTTTTTAAAAGCTCAACTTAGATGTTTCTTCCCCAAAGGCAACAACACTCACTGAACCACTATACAGCCTTCTTCATAATGGGGTGCCATGGAGGTAAACCTGCCGACATGTAAATGTTTTCAGGAATGTTAAAAAAAAACTTCTGACATCAAACTTTGTGTTCATTCATAATGAGCAAAAGCTTTTCATAGTCACCCGATTTGCCTGATAAATCAATTGCCTACTATTCTTTGATCTTGTCCTCTGAACAAAATTATTTTCAGAAAAATAGAAAGGCTCTCATTTTGGTAGCCAGGGTTTAAGAAGTTTCACAATTAAGTGGAAGCCATCAGACCTTTGAAATCCTTTCTTACCAGAAGCCTCTCTTGGGCATATTTCCAAAGACAAGCCCACACCCCTGGTCTTCCTGCCATGGATGCAGTGTTGAATTGTCATGCTGTGTGCCTACATTGGCAGAGAAGCCTGGCAAAGTAACTGTCCATATAGATGCTTTCAATTGCATGTTTCTATCGTATGTGTACCAGACTTTAATGTTTCCCATTAGGCTGAAGTTTTGATGCTAGAAGCTTTTCCTGATGCTCCGATAGCTAGGATGATTGCAAAGGACCTTATTCTGACCCTTGTCCTGAACTGAATGTGGAGGTGACGGCTAAGTGTTCAACTACCTGAAGAGTACAAACTAGTTGTTAGCAGGTAGCATGGGTTATCAATCTATAAGAGATGTCTTCTTTGAGACAACCATGTTATTATTCCAAGGAAAGATCATCAGGTCATTTTAGTCATTTTACATGCTACACATCCCAGAATTATGCACATGAAGGAGCTGGTTAGGAGCTATGCCTGGTTGGCTTGCAATAAACGCTAACACAAAAAGGATTGATAAGGAGTGCAACATATGCCAGATCTCTAGACACAATCCACCAAAAGCCCCACCTTTTTTGGGAAGTAATTAAGAAACTATAGTCAAGGATCCACATTGACTATGAAGCAACATTTCAAGGGAAGAACGTCCTTGAGATGTTAAATTCTTATTCAAGGTGACTCAAGGCAATTGCATTATCTCCATAAACATCTGCTGCAACAGTTGTAGCGCTTTGACAGCTATTTGCAACTCATGAACTATCAGACACAATCACGTCAGACAGCATATCTGCTTTCACATCAGATGGCTTCAAAGACTTTATGCAAAAAAATAGGGTTGTTGCCATTTATTTATTTAATAATTGTTATCGTTTTTCTACAACTCAAAATGGTTTACATGGAACTGAGTGAATACGATGAACATTTTGCACATACAATGAACTAAGTACGCAACTGGGAAAAATGGAACTTATAAATAACGCATATAAACAATTTTTTTATGGGTTTAAATAAAGTGTAAGAACTATATACATAAAAGGGTATGGGTTGGGGATGTAGGATAGAGAGTGTGGGGGGATTTCATGGAAAAGGGGTAGGAGAGATCCTGTTTATTTGTGAAAGGTCATGTTGCTTTGTATCTAGCTGGGATCCGGTGCCAAAGTGTTCTTGGAAGAGATGGGGTTTTAGTTTCTTAAAAAAGTCTGCAGTGGATTTAATGCTGTGTATTGTGGGGGGTAGTGTGTTCCAGAGGGTGGGGGACATACAGTGCGAATGCTCTGAGTCGTTATTCTGATTGCTCTTGAGGGTCTGAGGGGAATACTGAGGAGATTTTGAGTGCTGCTTCTTCTTGGCCTGTTAGGATTGGGAATGTGAATTAGCATCTGAAGGTGCTCTGAGGATTGCTTGTTTAGGGTCTTGTGGATGATGGTGAGGATTTTGTAGTTTATTCTTGAGCTGATGGATAGCCAGTGAAGAAGTTTGAGGATGGGAGTGACATGAGTTTGCCTTGAAGTTTGGCAGATGGTTCGACCTGTAGTATTCTGGGCACACTGCAATGGTGATGGTGGCCTGGAATACAGATTGGAATGTTTCGGTGCACAGGAGGGACGTAGGTTCCACAGAGTTTTGCACTTATAATATACAGATTTGGTGGTGTTTTGGATTTGGGCTTTGAAACTCAATTACTGATCAAGTATGATTTCCAGGTATCTAATTTCAGTTTTGACATGGATGTTGTTACCAATCATGATGGAGGTGGGGGGGGGGGTAAAGTTGTGGTTCTTTTTGATGTGGAGAAGTTCTGTTTTGTTGAAGTTAATGGATAGATTGTACAGGTGGAGTTATTTGAGTACTTTGGTGAAGCAACTTGTGATTTTCAGAGTAGTATGCAGATTAGTGAGCTGTGTCCTGTAGTCTGATATGTGTGTGCGTGATTCCATAAGTCATTGCGGGCTTTATGGTCATATCTTTGTATGATGGGTATGAGTCCTGGCTGAGGTATGAATGTTCCAATTTGTGTGACGAGTAGCAGGATACTTATTAGAAGCTAGTTCACAGATAGGACATGTTTATGCTTGAGTACGTATAATGTTGTAGATTGCTTAAGAGAAAGCCAAGTCTATGTGGGTTGATATTCACTGTGAGGCCCATCTCTCCTTTGGCTCAAGGAATGTAAGGTCTCAGAATACACTGAATTTTTATAAATTACCTCATGGGCATAAAGAAAATTTCTTGTTCACACATCCCGTTTTTCAAGATTCTTAAGAGGTCAGTCTACAATTTGATAGCTGTATGTGAGTATGGGAATTGTCAGCTGATTAATGTCTTGTATCTTATTCTGTTATGTTAAAGCACTTTTCAAGATCAATTCTAATCTCCTTTAATATTCTCTTCTGATCTTTTCTCTCTGTAATTTATGCTTCATTTTCACTCCTTCCTCTACCCTTAGATATTTGTATACACCTTCCTGCCCAAGCTTGTTTAAGTTACAACCATCAGACAGAGAGATCTTTTCAGTTTTGCTCAATTTCCCTTTATGAAAGATTGTCTTAGCACATTTGTCCAGGTCAAAAGTTATTTTGATGCCATCTGAGAAGCTTTTCACTACACAAATGTGTTCCGTTTATTGTTGGTCACTGTAACTGTAGAACTTTAAGATTAATAGGAGAAAATATTTTTTCATTCAACATGTAATCAAACTCTGGAATTCATTACCGGAGTATGTAGTAAAAGCTGTTAGTGTAACCGGGTTTAAAAAAGGTTTGGACAAGTTCCAGGAGGAAAGGTCCATAAATCATTATTAAAAGGGACCCGGGATATCCACTGCTTGCCCCAATAGAAGCACTGTGGAATCTGTGTCTTTTGGGGAAACTGCTAGGTACATGTGACCTAGATTGGCCACTGTTGGAAACAGGATACTGGGCTTGATGAACCTTAGTCTGACCCAACATGGCATATCTTATGTTTTTATGTTCTTATGCTTCAAGTCATCTACAGACAGATGTTACCTCTGGATCATTATCATCTTTAGGATTAAGGCTAAATCTATACCCCAAAGAGTTAATAAGAATAGGCAGTGGATTAAGTGCTATACAAAGCTAATGTGGCAACAGAAAGTCTCCCTGAAATATTCCTCACTGGATCTTGATGTTAGGAATGATAAAATGCCCATATTCATATTTAGATGGATTTTGGTTTGACACATTTTCATGATGAACTTGATGTACTTGACCAAGCCAGGATTTATTTTGCACATTTCAAGGCAATTTATTATCCAAATGTACAGGATGCTATCAAATACTTCCATATAGTCAATCCATGCTATACTGAAATTTCTGCTTTTCTTAGCACTGGTCATGATGGTTTTATTCAGTATTAATTGGTCTCCTGTTATTGCCCTTCTGCTCTATTTCCATGATGTTATTAGAATTGGATGGTCTGTTAGGCTTGCCTGGTTCCTCATCATACAACGTCCAATTATGGGGGTCAATCGTGTAGGACTGCAGAACCACTTATGGGATGTCATCTTAAGACATGCTTAGACTGTCTTAATCTAGACCCCACTGCAGAATAACAACTCAAGCATGAGTAGGAGCTAGAATCCTCCTTGGGATTATCTATAGGACCCTGTGTTAGTTAGACTTTGTAGGGCTGGACCAAAGTGCATCCCTGTTTTCTTCATCAAGATGGCTGGATCGCTATTGTACAAGATCTGGATCACTGATGGATAGGTATGGCATCACCACATTAATCAAATGCGTAGCCACACATCCTCAAACTTTGAAGTGCCTCAACAGACCATGAAAGTTCCTAATGAAGAGCAAACTTGTTCCAGTGACATCAGTCTCTCTTTGGCTCTGAGGATGTTGTTTTTAACTCATCAAAGAATAAGATATAAATTTCAGAACTACTATGTTCCCTTTAAGCTGTGTGGGAGTCTGCTATCCCCATCCTACCATCAAGGATGCTGCAGCAATATCGTAGTTTCAATCACAAGGGGCAGGCAAGTTCTGAGAGACTTTTGAATGACCTGTCTACCCACTTGGTCGAAACCACAATATTATTGCACCAATTCCAATGGTAGGAATACAAAAGATGAACTCCTGCACACCTTAGAGGGAACGCTGACCACCAGCCTACTGCAGTGAGTGCTGATGTATATAATAAAGGCTCTTAAAAATGTTACTGGCGCCATTTAATATTGTACAGTTGATTGGTCTCCACCAACATTCCATACACGCAGAGGCGACAATAGCAGCAGAGGGATGAGCTCTCATACTTCTCCTAGCTCATGCTCTACCCTGCATGTGGTATGTGCAGCTGTGCATTCACACCTCACAGTCAGCATTGCCTGCATGATGCAAATGGACATAAGGACAGACACACCATCTACATCAGGCACGTTCACATTTCAAAACATATATAGCAAGTCATTGCATGTTAGGGCTGCCAGCAAGCTTCAAGTCATAAAGATGTCTTCCTTTCACCACATTGTATCTAAAGCCTCCTAGTCCCCTCTGCAAAGCAAGGTGCAGATCACTGAGGGCAGGTGGTCTCACAAAGCAGAGTTGCTCTTTTTAACCCAGTTTCAAGGAAGTCTTTGGGCAGATCCTGGTTTTTAAATTTGCAGTGCATTAGACTGTGGGATCTATAGGTCTGACACTGGAATCCAAGACAAGAAGTGGTGTCAAATAGTGGTGCCATTATAAGAACATAAGATATGCCATACTGGGTAAGACCAAGGTCCATCAAGCCCAGTATCCTGTTTCCAACAGTGGACAATCTAGGTCCCAGCAGTTTCCCTAAAAGACACAGGTTCCATAATGCTTGTATTTGAGCAAGCAGTGGATATCCCGGGTCCCCTTTAATAATGGTTTATGGACCTTTCCTCCAGGAACTTGTCCAAACCTTTTTTAAATCCATCTACATTAACAGCTTTTGCTACATCCTCCAGTAACGAATTCCAGAGTTTGATTAGATGTTGAGTGAAAAAATATTTTCTCTTATTAGTCTTAAATAGGTTACACAGTAGCTTCATTGCATATCCCCTAGTCTTTCTATATTTTGATGGCATAAAGAATTGATCTATGTTTACCCATTCCACTCCATTCATTAATTTATAGACCTCTATCATATTGACCTGTCCTGACTTTTATGGTTAAATATCTGGTTAGTGAGCTGAGAATTGCAGCTAACTGGATAGGTACCAGCAGGGGCAGCTCTATAACGAGGCAAAGTGAGGCGGCTGCCTCAAGCGGCAAAGTTTTGAGGGCGGCAAATGCCCCCAAAATAGCCGCCTCACTTCGCCTTCAAGTAAAAAAAAAATTGTTAAAAACGCACAAGTTGCTGCCACTGCTGAGTCTGCTTCTCAGCAGCGGCAAACTCATCACCTCCTTTCTTCTGCAGCCGTGGCTCTCTGTCTCTTAGGGAGCTGCGACGGGCTCCGTGCAGCATTGTCCCGCTTACAAAGGAAGTGGTAAACAACTTCCTTTGGGGACGGGACAATGCTGCACGGAGCCTGTAGAGAGACAGGAAGACTCCCCAACAGCTTTACCGGCACAAGAGACAGGGAGCCGCGGCTGCAGAAGAAAGAGGCACAGGGTGGTAGCAGACAGATATGGGGACAGGGGAGGAGGGGGCAGGGAATTTGCAACGTGGCTGACATGGAGGGAGGGGGGATGACATGGATGTATGGAGGGAGGGAGGGAGGGAGGGGGGCTGACATGGGCTGGGAGGGAGGGGCTGACATGGATGGATGGATGGAGGGAGGTAGGGAGGGGGCTGGAAGGAAACTGATAAGGGTTCCCTGTCATCCAGCAGGAACAACCAGCATCAAACAAATCAGCTTGATGCTGCAAGCGATCAGGCTAATTTGTGCGGTGGCGGCGGCACTCTGGTTGATTTGATTTTAGATTTTGCCGCCTCTGCCCTACCTCTCTCTTCCCGCCGCTTTTTTTTTTTTTGCTGCAGGCATTCTTGAAGAAAAAAACAGTGGGAAGGCAGATGCAGGGCAGAGGTGGCAAAATCTAAAATTAAAACAGTCAGAGTGCCCCCCACCACTGCCAGATGAGAGGTGCAGGTGGAGGGAGTGGGGACAGGAGGAGGACAAGGAGAGACAAAGGTGAGAGATGGGGGACAAAGGGGGAGACAGGGGACATGCTGGACAGATGGGATAAATGCTGGACAGAGGGGAGAGACAGTGCGGGGTAGGATTATAATGGGCTGATGGGGGGCTAACACTGGTAATGGGCAGATCGGGGGGGGGCTAGGACTGGAAATGGGCTGATTAGGGGAGGCTGGCACTAGTAATGGGGTTGAGGGGGGACTAGCACTGGAAGTGAGCTGATTGGGGGGCTTCAACTGGAAATGGGCTGATGGAGGGGAAGATAGAGCTGCTGGCCTTGGAAGAAAACTGGGGGCTGGGGCTACAAATGCGCTGATGCGAGGGGATGGGAAATGGAACTGGAAGGGAGTGGATGCTGAGAGGGGCTGCCATGGTATTTGGACTAGAAGGAGCTGGACAGTGGGGAAGGAGGGGGACTGGAAGGGAATGGACACCAGCGGCAGTCATGGGAATGCAAGTTGACATTGGAAGGTACCGGGAGGGAGGATAGGAAAGGGGCTGATACTGGGAAGGGTTACGGGGACTGGAAATTGGCTGATGGAAAGAAGTGAAGAAAACTAAAGAAGAGATAAGAAATGGCAGATGGACCATAGACCACAGAAAGAGAGCTAAGAGAAAATAGGAGAGCAGAAGCCTCAGACTGGGACCAGCATGATCAGAGAATAAAATGGTCAGATAACAAAGGTAGAAAAAAATAATTTTATTTCATTTTAGTGATTGGACTTTGTGCTATCTTTATATTTTACACAGTATTGGGGAACTGCATCTCTTATGTATCTGATGTTGCACTGCACGTGGACTCTGGCTTCTTGGGGTTTCAGTTTAAATTTTGTCTACGTATTTTTATTTTTACTTTAGATTATGGTTACTTATTCAGTACTTGGTGAGGGTCGATGTTGCGAGTGTGTGACTGAGGCCAGGTGTTCTGATAACATGAAGTTTGTACATAAAGATCTATACTGTACTGTAGTAATTTGACTTGTTCAGCTTTTCAGATAGGTGTATGGATGTTGCAGAGCCCACTGTAGTATTTACAGTGACGCTTTTGTTAGATGGGCTCCTTAGGTGAGTTTTGGAAGCTTGTGCTGATATGGTATGGTATGGTAGGCTTGCTCTTTGTTGTAGGGTTTTGTATTAGTTCACAATATGCCTGGTATTGGAAAATAGTGGTTATTGTTGTTGTTAGTGAGATGATCAGAATCAGATTTTTTCTTTTAATATTGAGTTCTGTGGGTGAATGTTCTGGTTCTGCTCTGCACCCACTGTGGATGCAAAATATATGTTGAAAAAGAAAAGGCAAGAACCATAACGCAGTTTATAACAAAATAAAAATGAGCTATAATTTAGTTTAATAAACTGTGCTGTTGGTTCTTGCTCTCTTTTAGTTCCTTGGTGTGCGAACAGGACCGTACCTAGCCCTGTACAAGCGGAGCAGCCACACAGGGCGCAAAGGCTTGGGGGGTGCATTTCGGCTGTCTGCTGTTGCCCTGCTGCCACTGGCAGGACAATAGCAGGCAGTCGAAATGTGACCCCAAGCCTTTTCGCAGCACTTTTAGCAGGTCTGGTTCCTCCCTCCTCCGATGTGATGTCAGAGCAGGGAGTGACAGATCTGCTTAAAGTGCCGGTGCCTTTCAGATCAGGCACATGCCCCCCCCCCCCTCCTCCCCATACCTCCGTCCAGCGCTGCCTGCTCTTTCCCTGTTGCCAGTGCCGCCGTGAAAAAAACAGACGGCGACAACAGCAGGGAAAGAACAGGCAGCACTGGATGGAGGTATGGGGGGGGAAAAGGGGGGAGGAGGGGGCATGTGCCCAAGCTGCAAGTCTCACAGGGCACGATTGCAGCTTGGTATGGCCCTGTGTGCAAACATGTTGCATTTCCTCCATATAATCCAATTGGCTTTTTGGTTTGGTTCAGTCCCTGATTGGAGTTCTGAAAAAGCTCCGCTCCCCCTCTAAGGGGGGGGCACCATTTCATTCTTCACCTCAGGCAGCAGATTGCCTTGAGCCGCCCCTGGGTACCAGGACTGTCCCAGCTCCACCTATGGACTATCCAGTTAGTGCCAAGGTCATAGGAGGGAATATTCAGCAGCCCTAGCTAGTTAGTGCCGCTGATTATTGGGCTCAGATGGGTTTATAAACCTCTTTGAATAGTGGGCCCAATACTTCTGCTTGAGATACAGTATTGTATTCTGAAATCTTTCTGCATTTTCATACATTTTCTCTTTAATCAAGTTCAGACTGATTCAGTGGAATTTTTCATATGTTCAGATTAATTTTGGATCAACATACCCCCTTTTTCATCTCTGCTGATTCTCAGGACTGGCTACGTTAAGGTGATGAGATAGTTCTGTGACAAAAGAGACCAAGTGAGCCAGACTTGCTCCTTCTCCATTGCTTCTATTGACATGAACCTAAGAACGTTTTTCTCAAAGGAAAATCAGCTCCTTAATGACCTCACTATCAATGTATACGTAGGGAACTTTTAAGAGTAGTCTAATGCTGGAGCCAGAGAAATCAGGCTTCAGATTCCACAAACGCTCCTTGTGGCCTTGGGCAACTCACTTAACCTTCTAGTGCCTATGGACCGATACTCAAAATCCTTTGGGGCACAGCCCAACAGAAAGACCACCCAGATAATGCCTCTGAATATCTCCACAGAGCCCCCCAGCACTATGTGGTCAGTGCAGGGGTAGTACGTGACAGAGCAAGGGCATGTCAGTGCTATCCAGATCAGTACCAGCATTTCTCCAGTCAGTAGAATATTCATGGGGCACTTATCCAGACAATTTGGGCCACATGAAAAGAAGGCCTAAATTGCAATCCAGAGAAGTGACCGGATAAGAGCTGGCACTTAACCGGATAATGCCACTTAGCCCTGATATTCAGCGGCAGCTGTTATCCCGATACTGCCACTGAATATCCCAACAATACTTAAGCGCCGTGGCTTATCTCCATGGCATTGGAATATCAATTTATTTATTTTTTAATATCAGACCCCTAGATTATAAATCCTCTGGGGACAGGGAAATACCTGCAGTACTTGAATGTAGTTCACCTTGAACTACTATAGAAAAGTATGAGATAAGTACTGAATACTAATGATCAAACACTTTGAAATAAACATAAAGGACTTAACAGAGACATTGGCTTTCCAGTTTCCCTTAAGACCAGCAAACGGTTCTGATTGCTACGTTAGTCCGCTTCCACATGTAGACAAGCAGTAGGTGATAACCATTTTATTGGACAAATTTAATACGCCTGTGACAAAATTTTGAGAGTTATCCTCTCTTTATTAGGTTCATAAAGAAAGAGTGGGTATAAATAGTACGGTCAGGGGAGTCTGAAGTTGCTTGCATTTGTAAATATAGTTCAGTAAAGTGAAGGGGTCGAAGGGGGAGCGAAACTTTCAGTCAAAAGAGCATATATCTGATAATGGTAATGGATGTCAAAGTCAATATCCTTATTAAGTCTTTATAGTTGTTTCAAAGCATTTGATCATCCTAATTTCAAATGTTTTCCATTCTTGTATACTCCCAAAATTCCCTTTACGTACACTAGGGGATCTTAGAGGGTGTGATCTGCCTTTGAGAAATGTTCACCTCCTTAGCTGTCATTTTGGTTTTCTCCATAATCCATTATTGCATATTTGAAGATTCATTTTTTTAACTTGTTTCAGCAATATGGTCATGTTTTTTTCTTGTCTTTTTATTTTAGATGTCTTTTGCATGTGGGCAGCAGTAAGGTCCCTTGTGTAAAAGATAGCTATCATATCAAAGAACTACAAGTCCACTTATGCAATGGGAGAAAACCAGGACTGACACAGTCTGCCGTGACAGCATGGAACTCTCCGGTTCCCTTATGCTCAGTTAAAACGCTGTCCGAGTTCATTAATCTCTTTCCCATCTGTTCATTCAGACTTGCTGCTTTGTGTTTATGGGATGAATGATGAAAATGAAAGGGCGTGAGGATTCTTAAGCCTGGGACAAACTACTCTGGATCATATGCAGGAATCAGTGGTGTTTTGTAAGAAGGAGATTAATCTGTCCATTGTGTTAGAGCCATTTGGGGCGTAATTTGATAAAGAGATTCCTGAATGGGGCTATTTGAATAATTTCCTCGCGTATGTGGCATGAGCAGAGAACACAAGCACGCGTGTAGGTTATAAAATATGATAATTTATGCACAAGATATAGGCACGGCTCTAGATCTGGTGTAAATGTCTCCACCTTAACTTAAGATGTCACTTTGTGCTGCGGACGCTAGTATTTTCGAAAGAGAAGTAGGCACCTTTACTTTCATGCTTCTTATAAGAATTACCCTCTTTGGGACCAAGGAATAAAGGCTTAGCGCAGCATTTTTCAGACAATTTTTCTGCATTATGCTGGCTCTCCGGTTCAGAAAGAAAGCTAGCGCGAGGAAAAAAATGTCAGAAAATCCATTGCGCTAAACTGCAGTGCAGTGGGCATGCTAATCGCATGCAAACTGCTGCATAATTAATTGCACCCAATGTTAAAAAATGCACCGAAACCACACAGTTTTTTATATTACTTTGAACACTGGATCTTTATGCCAGCTTTGGACAGGCATAAAGATCCAGCCTGGAGCAAAAGATGCTTCTGAGGTAAAGATGATCCAGGCATCAGGGAAAACCTCTGATGCATCAGCACAGCATTGGGGTGCCTTGTGCCTCCCCCCCCAACCAGAAACAAAACCATTGGTGGCCCTGTGGGCCCTGATTCCCCCTCTCCTCCCACCTTGCAAAAATCATTGGTGGCCCTTGGGCTCCAATCCGATCCCCCCTCCCCTTCACAAAAATCATTGATGCCCATGGGCCCGATCAAATTCCCCCAACTCCCACCTCACTAAAATCATTGGTGGCCTGTGAGCCTCCATTAATCCTAACACCCCCCCCCCCCATACCCCTGCAGTTCCTTTTGTAGAAGGGGAGGCAGGAGAGATGCTCATAAGTTCCTGGTCCTTCTGCAAAATAAGGAATGGTTAACAACTGCAGTCATTTTAGAAGCTCTATTCATGAGTTGCATGTATAAAAATGGGTAAATAAATGTGCAAAATCATGGAGGTGTCCCGAGAGCCATTTTAGTAGCTAAGTATGTGTGAAGACGTCTGCATCGCATGAGAGTGTGGCAGAGGTGTGTCCATGAGCATTCTGTAAAGATGCATATCTGCTCCCGTTTTCAGAAACGCGAGCATGACTCTATCCAGCACCAATAACATCCGTGTAGGTACTTGCTCCAGGGCACGAATAGACATCAGGAAAGCTCTCGTTTTGCCATTGAAACACATGGAGGGAGTAGAGCAGAAGGTATTCTGATATCCCCAATACTTTTCTCTACTATAAAGAAAACTGAATGGAAACAAGGACACTTGTTATTTGGTTGTCATGCCGCTGCAAGTCTCCACTTGCAAAATAGCAGGCAGGGACATGCATTGGTCATGGGATAGATGTACCCATGCTGAAATATTGTCACGGGGACATCTATGGGATGGATTCCATAGACATCCCTTTCGGGCACATACATGTTTCTGAAATTGTTCCTGAACATGCAGGTCACCAGCCTTTTATCAGGCATTTTAGCCTAGATGATCCAGATTGCACCTAGACGTCATTTCTAAAATGTGCCTTAATATATCCAGTTATCCCTACCACTTAGACTTGTCATGAGGCTGGAGCTAGGGAAGAAACAGCCTTGAAAAAACTCCTGATTTGCATAAGTCTCAGAAAAGCCAGAGAGCGCAGTTCCAGTGTAGTTCAGCCAGAGGGTGCATGAACAGCTACACAGTGCCTGAACCCACGTGCTCAAGCTCTGAGCACCTTAATGATGAGTGTTTTCACCTGTCCTCAAACTCACAGCGTGCAAGCTGGAAATCCCTTTATAAGGGAAGTCAGATGAGCAGAGAGGGGGAACAGGACGGAGAGTGGTACGAGAACCAGCAAGGGGGTGACCGGGAAGGTACCTCCGGTACCGGCAAAAGGGAACGGTACAGGATCCAGTACAGAGACCGGTACAGAGACCAGAAAGGGGGCTCAAGAGACCCAGGTGTGCAGCAAGGACTGCAGCAAAGAGTCCAGCACAGAGACCGGGAAGAGAGCTCAGGTACCAGCACAGGAGTGCAGCAGAGAGACCAAGGAGTCCAGCAAAGAGAGGCACCCAGGAGGGTAGCCGGCAGACCAACCGGAAGGGTACCAGCGAGGGTATCAGGAATAGTAACAGGAGAAGGAAGGAGAAGAACAGATACAGACAGAGGCAAGTCTCAGCCCTGGGATAAGGCCCAGAGAAGTAGCCTGCCTGCTAAAAGAAGCTCTTCAAATAAAGACTGGAAATCCACGTCTGGTTTTCCTAGCAGCCTTAATTGTGGAGCAGTGCACAGGACAGAGGATCAACAAGAAAAGCTATAGAGTAAGCTGAATCCTAGGCGTGGCATTCCACCAAAGATAAGGTATGAAAAGCCTTTTATATTAAAAGGAACTTTCAATGAAGGCAGACTTATGCAGGTAGATAAACCTCATTACCAGAGAAGAAGCAAAGTTAACTATTGTCCAAAAGGGTTCTAGCGAAGTTATATGAGAAGCCAAGGAACTTCTGTGAAGAACTAAGTAACACTGAGGATACTCTAAACATTGAAGAGTATAGTGAGCCAGAATCAATGGACTTGGATTACAGCTCCAGTGTTCCCATGCCTCACACAGAACCTATGGAATGTAACCTTTGCTTAAGAGGTAGTTGCTTGCCATAATAATTGTATACTGAAGAAATGAGTCTGAAAATGGTGAAGCTGATAACCATTCTGTTCTAGTTGTTTTCTATTGTTTGGAAAATCCCTTAACCCAGCTAAACAGTCAATTGTATAAATTACAACATTTAACTGTTTAGTCCATGGCGGAACTTTGTTATTATTTGAGGAAAGCCTTACCTCCACTTTAAGTTGTTGTCTCATTTGAACCTAGAGCATTAAGCAGGGAAATAAAGCCTTATTTACCCTCCATTTGGCGTAGTTATTCATTTCAGGGAGCACTACACTACAAGGACCACAATCCTTTGGGTCCTGCAGCTCAAATACTCCCTGATACAAATTAAATGTCGGCAGACGCCCTTACTCTACTGAGCCAGTAGGGGCGCCGGCGCGACAGACTCCATCATTTCACACCCTTTCTTGCCATTACCCTCCAAACATCTGGCCTGCAGAATGTGCTGTTGTCAGCCCACGATGCAGAAGCCCTCTCTCTACCTGACTGGTTTCCCCTCTTCCCCTCATTACCTCCCTTGTCAGGAGAACAATAAAGAGGTGATTTCATAAAGGATTGTTTGTGCGTAAAGACTTTTCTCAAGCCTGTAAAAGGGCCTTAGAAAATAACCCTAGGGCTTCCTCACCCAGACATACTAGAAGGCATATTCTTTTAAATGACCTACGTGTAGACATGTTCTAGGATGGAGTTTGAGTGGAATAGAGGCAAGATCACGATTTACACGTATTCTATATAATACAGATGCATGCATCTACTTTAAGCCCTAGCATCCTGCTCCCAAGCAGGCATAAATGTCCGTGGCTTCAGTCTAGCTGGTCTTTCTGCTGGTTTACCCCTAATATTGTATAAAGATTCATGAACATTTATGCATCTTTATAAAATGGGCTAAAAATAGGTGCCTACGTGGCCTTCGCACGTAGGTAACCTGTTATGAAATCACCTTCTGAATGTACCTCCCTAACGAAGTCCCTATGCAGAACCATTTCAGCATACTCAATGGTAATCTGGAGGGTGTTTGTCATGGGGTATTTTTCTGCTAAGGTGAAATTCTGCTTTACAGCCTTTTGCCCGAGAAGGATTATTTTAACTTCTGCATCCAGGCTTGTTGCCCTTTCCCCTGCATAGTCGTTCCTCTGGATGCCAGTAAACCATCTTCAGGAAGGTGGTTTAAACTGAGCCTCTCCTGAATCTGTGTAATCAAGGAGAAAAGGTCTGACTGATTTGCCATTATAATTTTCCATAACAAACCACGGGGATCCTGCTTGATTAATAAGTGCTGTTTTACCCAGGTGAAGGAAAGCTTTCATCTCTTAAGTCTGGCTGGAAATTGCCTTGTCTCCCACATAAACTGAAAGATTTATTCTTAGCAAATGCAATCAAGTGTGGTTTTAAAAAAATCATTTGACATTTTGATTGAAAGAGTCTGTGTCATTTGCTGTAGTGTGGAAAAAGTGTAACCTCAGATCACTGAGCAACAGAGAGATGTTTTTTTGTTCTTCCCTCTGCTAATGGCTTTTTGGCCAAACCTGTGCTTGGTTCTAATCCCAGCTCTGCCTCTCATTCTGTATACCGTTTCCTGCAGCTCAGTCATCATGACCTTATGGCTAGGCCCTCTATCCCAGAGATGGCTGTGTGTATATTGTGAAAAGTAAAAATACATAGAAGGTAATTAAATAAACAGCTGTCTCTGTGTAGGCGTCTATTTTATTAAGACACATAGGCCCTATTGGCCTTTATAAATTAACCCACAAAACGGCAGCCATCATGGCTAAAATGAAGCATGGATATTTATGCCTGCGTGGGTATAAACGTTTGTGTATAAGATACATTTCTATGTATGAATTTTATAAAATGTGTGTGCAAATCATGACTCCTTCCACCCTCTGTCCAAACTCCGCTCTTGAACATACCTATACCTGAGTCACATAAAATAACACACATTCTATTCATCACATCCACTTTACACTTGAGTAATTTTATCTGCATTTTATGTGCGTCTACTGTCATATATGCCCTTATAAAATTATCCCATAGCACAATGTGTTTTTATCCTTATTACGAGGTGTGATCAAAAAGTATCAAGACTTGTTGTGTAGCTATATAACAAGACATCGCACCATGATGCCATTAAGCACACAGTTACCTAGTTAAGTGCTTTGCATGTGCAGAGTGTAGTGTGGCCTCAGCACACCTGTAGTTTTTTTAAACTTGATGTGTGGTATCGTTTAAAAGCAGTTTGTCAGATTTATGATGAGCGAAAAAAATTAAACAGTGAATTTGCATTAAATTCTGCCAGAAACATGGAGATTCATACAAAAAGACTTTTTACAAGTTACAGCAAGTATATAGTGATGAATGCATGAATCATGCTTGACTTTATGATTGGTACAAATGTTTCCAAGAGGGCTGTTGAAGTGTTGACAGTGACAAACGTTCTGGAAGGCCAACTACAAGCAGGAATGAAGACAAAGTTGAAGCAATGCATGCCGCAATACACTCAAATTGTCGATTGACTATCAGGGAGCTTGCTGAAGACATGGGCATCAGTTTCGGATTGGTACAGTCTGTTCTTACTGTCTATTTGGGGATGAGACGTGTGTCTGTAAAATTCATGCCGAAACTCCTGTTCCCAACCAAAAAGAAGATCTACTGTCTGCAGTCAAGGAGTTAGTTGTTGGAATTTTTTTGAAAATAACTCAGATTTCATCAAAAAGATTATTACTGGTGATGAATCATGGGTTTATGCTTATGACCTGGAAACTAAGGCTCAGTCCTCACAATGGAAACTCCAAACTCTCCCAGACCCAAGAAAGCCCATCAGGTGAGGAGCAATGTCAAGGTCATGCTCACAGTTTTCTTTGAATACTAGAATATTATTCATCATAAGTAAGCTCCAAAAGGCAAACCATCAATAAGAAATACTACGTCCAAGTTCTCATTTGAGAGATGCAGTTCATCATAAGAA
The DNA here is from genome assembly GCA_033557465.1 of Ichthyophis bannanicus. Classification (NCBI taxonomy): domain Eukaryota; kingdom Metazoa; phylum Chordata; class Amphibia; order Gymnophiona; family Ichthyophiidae; genus Ichthyophis; species Ichthyophis bannanicus. The sequence continues at coordinate 145,610,978 of CM066041.1, forward strand.
GCCAAAATTGCACAGGAATGATGAATGGTTGCTTCATCATGATAACGCCCCAGCTCATGCATCACATCTAGTCCAGCAGTTCTTGGCCAAACACCAAACTGAGCAAGTCCATCAGTCTCCTCCTCACCTGACCTCACACCTTGTGACTTTTTTTTTCCAGAACTGAAATTACCATTGAAAGAAAGGGGATTCAATGACTTGGAGACCATTTAGCAAAATTTGACACATCAGCTTCAGAGCATAACAAAAGAGGCATTCAAAATTGTTTCCAGCAGGAATGCTTGAGGAAGTGTGTTTTATTTATTTATTTATTTTATTTATTTACAGTCTCTTTTATACCGCGCTATTCAACATCAGTGTGGTTTACATGACAACAGAAAGCTTATACGGTGCTGGAATCTGCTCCACATTTACAAAGAACAGGTGCTTAAACTTGGGTAAAACCGGGGAAACTATTTACCTATAGGCATCACATCGAGTCGAATCAAAGAGTATTCATAGTGCATTTGAACTAGAAGGGGGAGCAGTTAATGGTGTGCAATTGTCCAGGTAGTGTTTGAGGAAGATGTGGTGCTTCAAAGCCTTCCTAAATTGTTTTAGGTCAGGGATTGCCCGGATGCTAGGTGGAAGGGCGTTCCAGCATCTGGGTGTGCAGAACCTAAATGCCCTGCTTGCTGTTGCCTGGATGCATTGTGTTACTGCTTTCGGTGTTACTAGTGTGTTGATTGCTGCAGATCTTCTGGCTCTGTTGGGAGGAGTAGTGTGGATAAGCTCTGAGAGTGAGGCGGAGGAGAGCCCATTGATGGCCTTGAAGGTCAGCAGTAGGATCTTGAAGGAAATTCTACCGTGAATAGGGAGCTAGTGGAGCTGTTTCAGGATGGGTGTCACATGGTCACGCCTGGAGGCACCATATAGAACTCTAGCTGCGGTATTCATTGTGAGCTGGAGTGGACCCAGGGTGGAATGTGGGAGCCCTTGTAGAATTGCATGGGCATAATCGAAATGTGGGATAACCAGCGCTTGAAAGATTGTCCGGAAGTCGTCTGGTTCTAGCAGGGAGTGTAAGTGTCTGAGTGTCCGGATCTTATGGTAGACTGCTCTTACCGTGTTGCTTATGTGCGCCCTTATGTCCAGGCGTTGGTCTAATGTGACTCCAAGGTATCGGATTGTGGACTTGGTTTGCAGCTCCACTTCCTTGACCTTTAGGTAGGTTGGAGGGGAGAAGTTCTGGTTCCTCGTGATGAAGAGAACTTCTGTTTTCTTGTGCTGTATTCGGAGGTTTTGGGTCTGGAGCCAATTGGCCACTGCGTCAAAGCAGTCTGTCAGTGGAGAGAAGTCAAGCTGGTCGGTTGAGAAAGGCATATAGAGTAGCACGTTGTCAGCATATATCAAGCAGTCAACATTGAATGAACGGATGAGGTTACAGATGGGCTGCATGTATATGTTGAACATCAGGGCGGGGAGGGAGGAACCCTGTGGTACACCTTGTTTCTGGTGGAACGGTTCCGATGTTGCAGATCCATCTCGTACGTGCTGCCAGCTCTTGGACAGGTATGATTTGCACCAGTTTAGTGCTATGTTACAAATACCCTTCTCTTCAAGTCGCCTCAGGAGACGTTCATGGCTTACTGAGTCAAATGCAGCAGCTATGTCCATGAAGATGAGGACAAACCCACGATGGGTGTTATTGATTCCAGCAATTATGTTGTTGAAGAGGGTGGTGAGGAGTGTTTCCATACCATGGGATTCCCTGAATCCATGTTGGGGGGGTCCAGTGGGGCAGTTTCATTGATGTGGAGTTGTATTTGGCGTTGGACTTCTTTTTCAATTATCTTGGCTAGAAGAGGTATGCTAGATATGGGTCTGTATGAGTCAACCTTCTGGGGGTCAAGCTTGTTGTTTTTCAGCAGAGGTCTGATGGACGTGTGTTTGAGGCTTTGGGGGAACGAGCCTGTTGTGAAAGATAGGTCCATGAGTCTGGCTATGAATGGACTAAATTCAGTACGTAGTTCCTTTTTCCAGAAGGCAGGACAGGGGTCAGTTTGTGCCGTGGAGGTATTGATCGTGGCAATGTTGTCTTCAATGTGCTTCTTGGACGGGGTAGAGAAGGTGGGTAATAGTGTTGGGTAGGTTGGCTCCTGCGTGGTGGTGGGTGCTGTGGACTTATTGGTCTGGCATAGTTTTGATTGCAGGAAGTCTGCGAATTCTTGAGGGTGGATCCCATTTGTTTGATCGGGACCTGGTTCTTTTGTTAGGTTCTTGACGAGATTGAACAAGTCATGTGGTTTGCTTAGCAATCGTTTTAGGGTATCAGTGTGGGATTGCCTCATTTTCTTTGTTATTGCTTTGCAGTGTTTTGTCAGGTGAAGGTTATATGCTCTCTGGTCTTCCGAAGATCATGATCGCCACCATCATCTTTCCAGCTTCCTTAGGTAAAGGAGAGATGTACGCAGCTCAGTGGAGTACCAAGATGTGGTGGCTCGTTTCCTTGGTGGTTTGTTTGGTGGTGGGCGTTGTGCAATGGTACTAAGGCTGTTATTCCAGCTGGTGATCAGCTCGTCGATGCTGGGTGATGTTAAGGCGAGGAGCAGTCGGGTTTTACTCAGGATAATTTCCTTGTCGAAAGGTCGGAAACTTTGTGGGGGTGTCCTGGTGGTGCTGCTCAAGCTTCCGGGGCTCCTCTGGCATCGATCGGACATGGGAATTTAGAATTTGATTAGTTTGTGGTCGGACCATGGTACTGCGGTGGTGGACAGCATAGGGACGTAGGCGGCGTCAAATGCTGTTGGTGGGGCGAATACCATGTCCAATATGTTTCCCTTCACGTGAGCAGACTCATTTACTAGTTGCTTGTATCCAAGTTCCTTTAGGGCTTCGAGGAAGGCTGCAGCTTGAGTGTCCTGCAAGGCTGGTAGATTGAAGTCACCTAGTAACCAGCTTGGGGTGCGTGGGTTTAGGGCGCAGGCAATGTCGATTATTGTTGATAGGTCCTCAGGGGAGATTGATGGGGCTCTGTACAATAGGTTGATGGAGCAGTGCTTGTTGGCTAGGGTGACTGTATCGAGGTGGGTTGTACTAGTGGCGCTGCTCAGATGGAATTGGAGATCTGTTTTAGTAAGGATGAGTACTGTCAGACGGCTGCCTAGGGTGAGAACTTACACAATCTTGACGATGCATATATTCATATGATTCTTGCAAGGTATTGTGGGTATTGTAGTTCATTCACTCCCAAACACAGCTGATGACAATAATTTGAGTTGTGAAACCAAGTGGTAAGATCAATAAAATACTTCTTTTATTGATGGGGTTTAATTCACCCAGCACATGTATGCTTGATAGCACTATAAATGAGGTTACTTGCTTGCAGTGTTTAAAATGGATAACAAAAAGTCACAAAGTAAACCAGAAACAACCTTCAGCTTGTCAGGCAATTAGCTAATGTTTTCTTAGCAAGTAATTACCAAATACAAAGGCACAAAGTAAAGAATAAACTTTGCTGGTTAGGTTAACTTCTGCTTATTTTCCATGCAGATCTCAGCAGTGATTCTCCCTTGCTCACGCACACAATCAGGTGCAGCTTTAATTACTATCAATTGACCAGCTGTAAGCCTTTAGCTGGCTGGCTGCTACTGTGTGAACCCAAATCCTGCTTTAAGAGCTGTTTGCAGTGGAAATAAAGAACAAAGTTAGGTTTCTTTGTGATGGCTGATGTGTTTGCTCATAGAAAACTAGCAATAGCATTTAGATAAAGAACAGTCCATGTAAATAGTTTCATCTGCTGTATTTCCCCCTGCATCAACAATCATAGGGTCAATATCATACATTGGCACAGATGAGTCTTTCATTAAGGCACTATCATGAGAATGCTTATTCCCTTGCTGCCATTCTCTATTATAGATAGGGTCTGGATCAGTGTTCATACCTGAGCCTCTCCTGCTATCATTATTTCTCTCTGTATAGCCTGGCCAATATGTAATCCAATTCTGATGTCCAGCCTTCCAATCTTGATCCCTGGACGCTGGATCTTCTCTCACATACCTTCTGGCCTTGGTCTGAAAGTCCCTTCCACATGCAGTCTTCTCTCTTCCAGGTAGCCACTGGTGATTCCTATCTCTGCCACTCCATTCCTCTGGCTGAATCCAGTCCAATGGACTCTGCTGGCTTTTGGAATACCTCCCAGTATGAGTACTGCCTTGGAATCTCCCAGACCTTCCAATGGCCTTTCTTCTCTTCCTTCCAGAGAGTTTCCTTCTCTCTCTATCTGCTTGGCTTGGCTTCTGTTTCTCCAGGTGATACTGGTGCTTGTAGCCGTTGCTGTCTCTGTATCTCTTCCTCCCTCTGTAGCTGAAACTATTTGAAGAATAATCTCTATTCTTATTCTTTCCTAATGTGTGCTGCTCCCTAACACAGTGCAGCTGTCTTGAATCAGGCCCTGCCCTTTGAGATGAGTGCTTAGGGATTACCTCATAGCTCTCTTGATTGCACACACATTTCCTCACTTCAGCCCCTCTCATGGCTACTGGAAACCTGGTGCATTCTGGGACTGGTAGTCTTTTATGTGAAAACTCTGTTTTCTTGCTTCTACCAGAACTGACAGGTTGCTTGTTCAGAGTCACATCATCTTTTTTATAGCTCCTACCTGAGCTATGATAAGTTTCCTTATCACAGTACTCAGCCACCCCTTTTGCTATCTCTATGGCAGGTGTGTATTGAGAAGCCGGTGGGTAAGAGTTGGTTGAGGAGGACAGAGTCGTCACTGGATAGCCATGTCTCAGTGATACAGAGTATTCAAGGTCATGGAGGGATATCATGTCCGCGATAACCAGCCATTTCTTGCGTATTGCGTGCGCATTTATGAGGGCACATTTTAGATCTTGGAGATGAGATCTTTCCTCCTGTTTGGCTTTCTTGGTGTGTTGAAGTGCGATGTGTAGTAAGTGGGGGTGGGGTGTAAGAGCAGCTCCCATTATCTTATGATGAGGGGCACTTGCCCATCTCCTCCCATGTCTTTGCAGGATTGGTATGTGGTTGTGGGTAGGGGCTAAGGCTATCGTGTTATCGAGCCATCCTGAGAGGAGGTAACAGCTAATTATGGCAATGAGGGTGGGAGCCATTCTCAGTATCTACCCTGCTGTATGTGGACAAGGGAGTCTTGTGGGTTGGCAGGTGAGTAGGCAGTTAGTGTTGCACTATCACAGGCTATTATACAGGTATGCAGCTACAAACAGCATGTATGTGGACAAGGGAGTCTTGTGGGTTGGCAAGTGAGTAGGCAGTTAGTGTTGCGCTATCACAGGCTATTATACAGGTATGCAGCTACAAACAGCATGTATGTGGACAAGGGAGTCTTGTGGGTTGGCAGGTGAGTAGGCAGTTAGTGTTGCGCTATCACAGGCTATTATAAAGGTATGCAGCTACAAACAGCAAAGCCCTTTGTATCACAGCAGGAGACCCCGGTACGCAGCTAATAGGCACGGTATCACAGGCAGGTACAGTATTACAGGCCGGCACAGTGTGAGGTAGGTATGCAACTGCTAAAAGCACAGTATCACAGGTGGCACAAATCACAGGCAGGTGCAGTATCCTTGCAGGCAAGTGCAATAACCTTACAGGCACGGTATCTCAGGCAGGTAATATAGGCGTGCATAGGCACCACTTGCATAATCATATGTGGGTAACATGTATGGTTGAGGCGGTTAAGTTCTGTATTAGTTCTCTTAGGTATGGTCGGTGTCTAGCTTCTTGCGCTTTATATAGTGTTCTAGTGTACCTACTTTGCTGCAGCAGGTTGTGCTCCTTTGAGATTCGGCTGTGTCTGGAAGTGGTGGCAACGCCTTGGGCTACTCGTGTCTCTGGGGCTACATCTGATCGCAGGCCTGATTTACGGAGGTTCTTAGTGGGAGTCCTTCTTGGGGGTCCCCGCCTAAGGGCCACACCAAAGGGCCCTCTGGCGAGGTCCTCAGGCGTGGGCCAGCTGGCGCGGGCATGCCTGCCGGCACCTTCTTTTAAATCCAGCCAACTGCCCCGATTGGGCAGCTCGGCCTGATGTGGGGGAGGCAGAGCATTGGTCCCAGCAGCTCAACTCCCCTGGAAGAGTTCCTGCAGCGGGACGGCGATGGCAAAAGGAGGTCCTGCGCCCAACGGCGCTTTCTTTTAAATCCAGCCGACTGCCCCGATTGGGCAGCTCGGCCTGAGGTGGGGGAGGCGGAGCATTGGTCCCGGCAGCTCAATCCCCCCTGGGAGAGCTCCTGCAGCGGGACGGCAACAGCGGGAGGAGGTCCTGCGCCCAACGTCGCTTTCTTTTAAATCCAGCTGACTGCCCCGATTGGGCAGCTTGGCCTGAGGTGGGGGAATGGGGCGTTGGTCCCAGCAGCTCAATCCCCCCTGGGAGAGCTCCTGCAACGGGACGGCGATGGCGGGAGGAGGTCCTGCGCCCGACGGCGCTTTCTTTTAAATCGGAAGGGGACTGCTTTGAAGGAGACTGAGTGCAATAATTGTTGGTGTTATACTTCTTGTGTTATTATACAAGCCTAGATACTTTTTGATTGCACCTTGTGTTCATAATACTAGAATATCACTGGTATACACTTCTCTGGCAGTCAGGTATAGAATGTTTCTAGAATAATAGGATCTGAATGATGACAATATTACTATTTTAACAATTCAATACAATACCAGCAGCTTTGGATGCCATCTTTCTAGAATGAGCCTCCTGACTGAAAACCAAACACAGTTTTAGACAACTATCCAGAGGGTTGCCATAAGTCAACACTGACTCAATGGCACTTAACAACATTTTAACAATTAAATATGGAATATCCTTTTGCCAGTTCTAGTACTACCAGCTAGCTCCATGTCATCTGGACAGGCTGAGACCATCCTGGTCATTGTCTTTATAGACTTGGCATCCTGCTTTTCTGGGGCAAACTGGAACTGCAAATTCATAGAAGCACTGTTGATAAAACCAGGGTTGGAACCATGTCAATGAAACACGGAGCTAGTTGGAAAATCTGAGTCCAGAGTGCACTCAAAACCTCTGAACCTCCTGCAATTCTTCCTTTCTGAGCTACTGGCTGACCTTTAGAGTTTATGAGAGTCTGCATCAGCTTAGTTCATTTCAGCAGTGATAACTAGTAAAGATATGCACAAGTGAAAAATCATTTTTGCTTTGCTTGGCCTTCTTTCCCAGTTTGCAAACTTGTTTCACTTCATTTCACACATTCACGTAAACAAAAAATTGCAATACACATTTGCATCTTTCAGTACATACAAATTTATTTTATGAATAGATTCATGTGTTAATCTGATTTTGCACACACTAATCTTTTAAGGTACACTAACAAACGAATGTACACTAATCAATGCTCACCCCTATTAACCGGAGTCAACCACTGCTCACCTGCAGCAGGTCACAAGTAGATTCACTGGTGAAGCAAGGAGTGGAAAGGTTTGTGTTTTGAGTTCTCAGAGGAGTGTTAAGAAAAGAACATGCAATAAGCACTCTCTAGGGGTCAAAAGCAAGATATAAAAAGACTGCCGGGTGGATTAACCTTAAAGCACAGCTTCACAAGCCTGTCCCGGGGGACACCACAAGCAATCACGTTTTCAGAATATCCACAATGAACACACATGGCCAAGTCAATATTCAAAAAAACATTTAGATGTTTGGAAGGTCATGTTATAACAGGGTGCTTACCTTAAGTGGGTTGGAAACGTTTATTATTTATTTATTTTACCACTTTTATACTACAAATCTTATGCGCACACTGTGGTTTACAGTCAAACATAAGACATAATAAAAGGCAGCCAAAAAGAAAAATAGAGAGAAATTAGACTTACCTGCTAATTGTTGTTCTTTGAGGGACTCCAGTTCAGTCCCGAACTTCTGGGTAGTGTACCTCTTCCAGCAGCTTGGAGACCGAGCATGTCATCTTTTGATGACATCCCTCTATTTATACCGTTGGCACCTCCTATCAGCCCCTGTAACCTACTGACAAAGCAGACTCACAGGAGTAATAAATAAGTAGTTAAACAATGATAAACACTCAAACCTACACACCCCAACTTATTAGCCCCCCTCACCTGGGAAGGAATTCTCCGTTCCCCCCAACCCGGGGAGGCTTACCTGTGCAACGCTGACCAACCAGACGAAGCGTGAGACCAGCAGCTCCCCTGGCCCCGGCTCCCCAATATCTAAATGTGTTCATACTACAGTGCTTTCAGACCCCTGCCCCGAATGCATCGAAACAGTGTCCTATCCGGAAGCGCCCTCTATCCACCTTCTTAGAAACCATCAAGGGTGGGATCCGGGACTGGATTGGACTTCCTCAAGGAACAACAATTAGCAGGTAAGTCTAATTTCTCTTTCCTTATCATCCCTCCAGTCCAGTTCCGAACCTCTGGGATTTAACAGAGCAGTTAGCCTAATAGGAGAGACCTGCCAACCTGGCCTGAAGCACGGACGCTCGAAACCGAGCATCACCCAAAGCCTGAACATCAAGGCAATAATGCTTAGCAAAGGTATGAAGGGAAGAACAGGTTGCCACCTTACAGATTTCTGCCGGTGGCACCAAACCATACTCCGCCCATCAGGACGCTTGAGCTCTTATGGAATGGGCCCGCAATCCTGCTGGCACCACTCTCCCCTTCACCACGTAGGCCGAGGCAATAGCCTCTCTAATCCCTCTGGAAATAGAAGCCTTGCCCGCTGCTTCTCCCCTCTGAGGCCCCCTGAACAGAACAAACAGGTGCTCTGATCTCCAAAAGGCCATTGTACACTTCAAATAGCGCCTCAGGACTCATTTAACAACATCCAACAGGTGCAACTGAGAGTTCAAGGGGGTCCCTCTCTGCAACCGAAATAACCGTCAAGGAAATTGATTGGTTCACATGGAAGGCCGAAACCACATTAGGCAAAAAGGAGGGCACCAGCCAAAGGACAACTTTCTCCCTGGAAAACACTAAATACGACTCCTGGCAGGATAGGGCTTGAATCTTTAAAATCCTGTGGGCTGAGCAGATTGCTACAAGGAAAACTGTCTTCAATGTCAAATCCTTCAAGGAGCATTGACTCAATGGCTCAAAAGGCTCCCTGGTCATCACTGACAGCACTAGGTTGAGATCCCAGGGAGGCACCACCTGTCTCCATGGAGAACAGAGGTGACCCACCGCCCTCAGAAATCTCAGTACATCAGGATGAGAGCCCAATGCCATTCCTTGTATCTTACCCCGGTAACAGGAAAACGCCCGCCAGCTGCACCCTTAGGGAATTAGCTGCCAGACCTTTGTCGAACCTGGACTGCAAAAAGGCTAAAATGTCAGGAACGGTTGCTGAAGCCGGGGATGCCTGCCTACTCTCACACCACGACTCAAATATATGCCATGCCCTGATGTATGCCAGAGGTTGACCTCTTCCGGGCCTTCAGTAAGGTGCTATCACAGGACAAAGTAACCTCTTCTCTTCAGCCTCGCCCTTTCAAGAGCCATACCGTAAGCAAGAATCGATCCACCTGAGGCATGCTGACTGACCCCTGTGTCAACATATCTTCTCGAATCAGCAGATGCCATGGCCAATCCGCCAAAACCCATACTAGATTGGCATACTATGAGCACCTCGGCCAATCCAGGACGATCAAGATGATGAACCCCCAGTGTGCCTCTATTCTCTGTATCACCTGGCCTTTGAGCGCCCATGGCAGGAGCACATAGAGGAGCTCCTCCTCGGGCCACTTTTGCATGAGGGTGTCCAGTTCTTCTGACATTCTTTCCTTCCTATTGCTGAAGAACCGACTTGCTTTGGCAGATTGAAAGGTCACCATCAGATCCATCACCGGCATGCCCCAATGGCGAGCCACCTGCTTCAACACCTCCTGATTGAGAGTCTACTCACCAGGGTCCACACGGATCCTGCTCAGATAGTCCTCCACCACGCTGCAACTCCTGCTACATGTGCCACCGATAAGGCCTGGAGATGCCTTTCCAACCACTCGAAAAGCAGCTCAGCCACCTCTTCTAGAGCTAAGCTGCCCATACTGCCCTGGTGGTTGATGTAGGCTACCATGGTTGCATTGTCTGAAAGTACTCGGACCACCTTCCCTTGCAGCCATGGACCGAAACTCTGGAGCGCCAGGAACACCACCCACATTTCTAGCCTGTTGATGGACCAGTGGGTCTCCTGCATTCCCCACTGTCCCTGCGCAATGCGACCATTGTAATTGGCCCCCTTTCAGTGACCCCGGCCGCAACCACCACTTCAGTGCTTTCCTTGCCTGCCCTGGGCACTGGAGGCAAGAGGATAAGGGCTGGCTCTGGTGGGACCACTGACATAGGAGAGCTCTCTATAGAGGCCGCATGTGCATTCTCGCCCACAGAACCAATTCGATCGTGGCTGCCAATGGCCGGGCCCTCTGCAAAAACTGGCATACCAGCCAATGCAGCCCCTGAGCCCGTTGTGCAGGCAGAAAAACTTTCCCCACTCGGGTATCAAAGCGTGCTCCCAAATACTCCTGCCCCTGAGATGGCACCAACCGTCTCTTGGTCCGGTTGACCATCCATCCCAGACTTTCAAGGAGCTGCACCACCTTCTTTGTAGCCAACAGACTTTCTTCTCTGGACTTTGCCCTGCTCAGCCAGTCGTCGAGGTACGGATGTACCAGAACTCCGTCTTTGTGGAGCTCCACTGCTACCACCACCATGACCTTGGTAAATATATGTGGTGCCGTTGCCAGTCCGAAAAGCAACGCCTGAAACTGGAAATGCCCCATCGGTACCGCAAACCAGAGGAACTGATGGTGCTCTGGCCTGATCGGGATGTGCAGATACACTTCGTACAGATTGAGCAACGTTAAGAACTCCCCGCTTCTTACAGCCACTATGACCGACCTCAGGGTTTCCATGCAAAAATGCGGAACCCGCAGACATCAGTTCACGCATTTGAGATCAAGGATCAGTCTGAAGGCTCCCTATTTCTTGGGTACCACAAAGTAAATGGAGCACCGACCACACTTATATTGGTCTTTGGACTAGGGTTGCCAACTGGCTCCAGATGCGCCCGACAGGCTTGATCCAGGCCTGGGTTTACCCCATTGCATGCAGGAATATGTAGTCTTGTTTTTCTTAAGAGTGCAATGGAGAAATCAGAACTACATGTCCCTGCATGCAGTGGGGTAAACCCAGGACTGGATCAAGTCTGTCGGGCGCAACTGGAGCCAGTTGGCAACCCTACTTTGGACACCGGTACCACGGCCCTTAGCTTCAACAGCCTCTCCAGGGTGGCCTTTACTGCCACTGCCTTGCCTTGCATCCTGCAGGGAGACTGAACACAAAGGTGGTTGACAGGCCGCGCATAGCCCTCTCGGATGACTTCTAGGACCCAGTGGTCCAAAGTGATTTGGATTCAAGCAGGGTAGAATTCCTGTAGTCAGCCCCCAACGGGTATCAACCCCACCTGGGCCCGTCTCGTTTCATTGGGATTTCCTGGTTCCCATGGAAGAGGCCATACCAAAGCCTCTCCCCGCCCCCTGGAAACCTCAAAACCCCTGCCCCCTGGGGGGGGCCTTTTCCTCTCTGAAAGGAGACAAAACAGGATGTGCAAAAACACTTAAAGTCCCTTGATTGCCCTTTCACCGACATGGACAGGTGGTTTTGTTTCTGCTTATCCTCAAACAAAACGTGAACCAGGAAAACTAACACACCGGTGAGGAAAGCAAAATTCTTTTTGTTGGAATAGCCATCCCAGTAAAGAGGAAAAACCAAGGGATTAGTTCACCGAGCAATGTCTATGACCTGAAGCAGGGGTATAAATGTTATCACCCCGAAACGTGCCACGTCGACTTGCTACATTGCTGATTGAACACAATGGACTACTAGACTTCAGTTAAGTAAATACTGACTTTTAACAAATACTTTATTAAAAAGGAATTGGCCACAGCGGTACGAGGTTTTTCCTCTTTACTGGGATGGCTATTCCAACAAAAAGAATTTTGCTTTCCTCACCGGTGTGTTAGTTTTCCTGGTTCACGTTTTGTTTGTTCATATTTTAACCAGGTTTTTGGTATTATTGATAGGTCTGCTTATCCTCAGGCAGATGCCCCCTTTGGACTCCCCCAAGTCCTTAACCAACTTGTCCAGGTCTTCTCCAAAGAGCAGCTTACCCTTAAAGGGCAGCTTGCTAAGACGGGACTTGGAGGCCTCGTCCGCCATCCAGTTCCTCAACCACAGATAGCGGCGAGCCGCCACCAACGAGGCCATGCTTTTTGAGAGCCCCCTGATGAGATCGTACTGAATGTACGCAAGGTAGGCTGATCCTGATTCCAGTTTGACCGCTTCTCAGGACCAATCCACTTCCTGCTCTTCTGGCTGCTGAACCCGTTGCAACCAGCACAGACAGGCTCTAGCTACCCAGGCCCCACAGATGGAAGCCTGCAGAGCCAGGGAATTAATATCAAAGGCCTGCTTGAGCAAGGTGTCCAACTTCCTATCCTAACTATCCTTGAGGGCCACGCCACCTTCACCTGGAATCATCATCTTCTTGGATACTACCGACACTGCCGCATTCACCCTAAGAGATACAGAAACATTCGCGCTCTTGCTCCAGTAATGGATATAGGCAAGACATGGCCCATACATCCCTGAACCCTGCCTCTGGCAGATTTCACTCCTCTTGGATCATCTGCTTAGCCACTCTATGTACCGGAAAAACTTTCTGCGGCTTCCGTACTGCCTGAAGGAGGGGGTTCTCCTACACTTCCTCCTCCACCAGCACTTTCACAGACATATTGATGGCCTTCAAGGACTCCCCGAACAGCGCCTGCAATTCCTCTCGTCGGAATACTTGGACCACTTGCAACTGGTCCTCTTGTTTGGGGATCTCTCCTTCCTCCAGTTCTTCAACTTGAGACTCTAGCTTAGTGTCTACACCTCTCATATCCTGCCCCTCCAAGGAAGGTGAAGGCTCCTGACCCTCCTCTGAGAGGTGAGCCTTCTTGGCACCTGCAAACTCAGGAACCCCCACCTTCGGCTCCGCTGATTGCTTAGCCCCCAGGTCCTGTACTGGCGGAGAGACCCCTGCACTCTGCTGGTGCATGCAAAAAGCCTGATGGAGCAACAGGACAAATTCTGGGGAAAAGCCTCCTGGAAGCCCAACCAAGGAGGAAGGACCCTGGATGGCTGAGGGCCCCAAGGCTGACTCCAACCCTGAGCTCGAGGACCCCTCCATAATCTGCACCTTCTGAGTCAGCGATGGGTCCCTTACCTTATGCTCCTGCAGGCCCTTCTCCAAGGATGTGGCCTCTTGACCGCATCCCAGACACACCCCTTCTGAGACTGCTCCCCGCCTGTTGCCACAGACAAGGTACTGAGGTCTGACTGGCATGGTAGTCTCTCTGCCACCGGTCTTGACCCTGAAACCCCAAGAGCAACCAGGAACCACTTCAGAAAAATGTATTAGTCTTGCTTTTCACCTACCCTTTCCTTCATTTTATTTTATTTTATTTTTCACAACGGCTAACAAGAAACCTAAGAACTGAACTAAAATGAACCCAAATGAATCAAAATTGGGGAAAAGGAACTGAAATATACTGCAAAACTGCAGGCCCCTAGGTCCTAACTGCTATCTCCCATAAAACACAGATGCAAAAGCTAAGAGCAGATCGTAGACAGCGATCAACCCAAACCCCCCGACAGCCCTGGGGGGAGGGGGGGGGAAAGAAGCTTCACCACCAAGCAAACCTCCAGGCCGCTGCAGGAGCCACAGACAAATGCAGCCATTCTCATGCCACTCATGCCTCTCGCCATGTGGCGAGAGCCCATGCTCTCAGGGCCTGCTTCCTGCACCCTTCAGAAATGTGGAACTACTGTTCTCGGCCTAAATCACCCCAAAAGAAATTCCCTCCTCTTTCCGGGGCTTACCTGCACTCTGCAGCAGATGTTTATTGTACCTCCTACCACCCCCACTCTCAGCCAACTCCAAGGGCTTCAGCACTGAAGGACCCAGCAGGAGCTATCCGTCTCACCACCGACGTCTGGGAAGGCTCATCACCCGATAATGGGTTCAGGAGCCGCCTGATCTCCCCGGGTTAAACGGGTCCTCGCCCACTAGCCTTTCTGCTCACTAGGAAGGTCGGGGGATCCCCTCCTTTGCCTGCAGAGTGTCTAAAATCCTGCCTGCTTGAATATAATTTTTTTTTTCAGGCAGAATAAAACCCATTGCTGAGCCCAAAACTCAAAGGAAGCCCAGGGAAGCAAGAAAATAAAAGGCTATCTTCTTAGATGCCCTCAGTGAGTCCAGATTCCCTGGCTCACACCTCCTCCAGCTGCTTGGAGACTAAGTAAACTGGGGCTGGTAGGTGGTGTCAGCGGTATAAGTAGAGGGGTGTCATCAAAAGATGACATGCTCAGTCTCCAAGCTGCTGGAAGAGGTACACTACCCAGAGGTTTGGGACTGGACTGGAGGGACGATAAGGAAATAAACGTATTTAAGAAAGCACACAGGTGCTTATTTGTCCTTATAGAATGCTAGTGAATAGTCCACAGAGTTCAGACCTATCCTGCAGGCACAGACACCACACTTGCCCAAGAGCAGTACAAATGTCCACAAAGAGAGTACTGAAATTCGTGCATGTAATACGGTATTTGTAATCTATGGGGCATGGTTACTAGCATGTGCTAACTATTAGCACAGGGTTTACCACAGGGCCCCATACTATTTTATTTATTTAACAGGTTTTAAATAACGCTTTATCATTTCAGTCAAAGTGGTTTGCATTGTAACTTAAATTTGGAAATATACATTAAACAGGGGCATTGATAACTTGGATTTTTCTGAGGCAATGGAGGGTTAAGTGACTTTCCCAAGGCCATAAGGAGTGCTAGGGGGACTTGAACCCTGTTGCTACATTCCCAAGCCAATGCTCTAACAATTAGGCTATTCCTCCACTCCACTCCATGCTATAAATTCCATGCTAACTGGGTAGCATGTGACTGGGTTGAAGCTGGGCAGGTTAGGGGCGGAATGTGGGCAGTGATGGCACATCATGCACCAGTTAGCACTAACAGCAAGGGGCAGATGCACAAATCCCCTAAAGTTAGCACAAAGCTCCATGATAGTTTCATGACTCAAACACACACATCCGGCACCTCCTTAGTAAACCTGCCCCTATATGCACCCTTCTTGACTCCACCCATGCTCTGCTTATTCTGCACCCCAGCAACGCAGACAGTAAAAGTATGTGTTTGCATGCTATTTTGCATATTTTTACTATTTTTATGCTGGCGCAATTTTATAAGAACTATTTTACCCACATTTAAAAAAAACTTTATAAAATTCCCCCCTTAGTACCGGGCCAAACATAAAAGTGCTTTTAAAAATAAAGGGTGAATTATATAGAAAGATTTAGAGCTATATTCCGCTACACATATAGCACTATAGATAAAGTGGGCAAGGCCACAAATGCATAGAGATTAGAAGCAGAAGCACCGACGTTTGGCCCTAGATGTGTGAAAGCACATTTTAGATAGAATGCGGGTACTGAAATTGAGATGTCAAGGTCGGGACATTCTGAATTCCAAAAGTATTGTAGAAATGTCTCTGCTGCTCTGCTAAATGTGGAGCCATTTCTCAAGTGCATAGAAGGAAGCATGGGAACGCACATGCAATGACATCCACAGGCAGAGGGAGGCGCCCTTTTACAAATTAACATGTGGGAAAAATCGATATAAGAAACATGGCGATTTACACGTGTATCTGAGTCATTTTGCAAACCTAGAAGTGTTGATGTTGCTAATGAAGAACAGAGGGCTCTCTTTACCTCATTTTAGTTTGAAGGGGGGAAATAAACATTGGGAGATTAAGAGAGACATCCCTCTTAATGCCTCCTGTAACACGATGGCCAAGAGAGAAGATTTTAAATAACTATATGTGACAGGGAGCAGGTGTAAATCCAGACATTGACAATTTATACGTATGCGCATTCTCTATATGAAATGGGGAATACACATGCAGACTTTTGTCCTGCCAAGACCATGCCCCCAATATGCGTCCTCCTAACTTCCACGTACTGTGGGCATCCATGTGTAAATCAGACCCTTTCGAAAACGCATATTTACATATGGGTGTGATGTACACTTGACTCATATATGAATGATTATACATATGTACTTAACAGTGACAACGAATTGCAAGCAGGGTTTTTAAAATAATCCCCCCTCCCCTCCAGATTATATGTTTGGCTCAGACTTGGAAAAAACAAGTATAACTTGGGCCATCTGAATGAAATGTAAAATCTACTGGGCCAGTATTGAGGCCACAGCAGTCAGCATTTTTCCAAATGCCAGCCACAGTGGGTAAAATGAAACTGGAAATTCAGCAAAAGCACCTGGCTAGCAACTTCCGCTGAATATCTGAATCCAGCGCTGACCACCACAGGCTGTGCAGATAGCAGTGATGCTCAGTCGCTATCCAGATAGCCAACTGCAGAAAGTTAGACGCTGCTATTTTGGTGGCCTAACTTTATGCAGTTCATTATCCGGTTAACAGGCTGAAAATCACCACTAACCAGATAATGCCTGGGACCACCCTTGCCCCATCCATGGCCTATCCTGGCACCCTCGATACAGCACCACAGTGGTCAGAGGAGATATAGAGTAGTTACTCACCTGTAACAGGTGTTCTCCAGGAGCAGCAGGAATCAGTCCTCGCATATGGGTGTCATCGACACCGATGAAGCCCTAGCGGAGCATTTCCCCAGCTTTCCATGAAAGCCTTTGGAAATGCAAGCACGCATGCGCGGTTCCCTTCCCGCCTAAAGGTGCCATCTTACCTCAGTCAAATGACATAGCTAAGAACAGCACACAAAAAGTAAAAATAAACTATGTACAACTGCAACTCCCAGGTGAGGACGGAGGGTTGTGAGGACTGATTCCTGCTGCTCCTGGAGAACACCTGTTACAGGTGAGTAACTACTCTTTCTCCAGGACCAAGCAGGAAGTCAGTCCTCACATATGGGTGACTCCCTAGCTCTGGGCTACCAAGGAACCCAGGCTGAACAAGAGAACTCCCTCTAGTCCCAGCAGCAAAGAAAGGCTTTTCACTGACACAACCTCCACAGGTAGCCCAACAGAGGGAAGGAGGGCAGGAGTTGCCTAAACCTCAAAGAGATTCTAGAGTACTGCCAGGCCAAAAGCACTGTCCCTACGGGACTCCCTCTCTAGACAGTAATGGGCCGCAAAGGTCTGACTTGAAGACCAAGTTGCAGCCCTGCAGATGTCTACCAACGGTACAGAGCGGAGATGAGCCACTGAGGCAGCCATTGCCCTGACACGGTGGGCCGTGACCCGACCCTGCAAAGGAAGGTCAGCCGCCCTGTAAGCCCAGGTGATACAGTCAGCTACCCAGATGGACAAGGTACGCTTGGACACAGCCAACCCCAACTTATTAGGGTCAAAAGACACAAAGAGCTGAGTAGCCCTTCTATGCCCCTGCGTACGGTCAAGGTAGAAGGATAAGGCCCTCCTACAGTCCAGGGTATGCAGAACTGCTTCAGCCTGGCTTGCATGAGGCCTAGGGAAGAATGTTGGAAGAACCACCTCCTGGTTGAGGTGAAAAGAGGAGACAACTTTAGGGAGGAACTTTGGATGAGTCCTAAGGACTACCCTGTTCCTATAGAAGCGAGTGTAAGGCCTGTCACAGACCAGGGCCTGAAGCTCACTCACTCGCCTGGCCGAGGTTAGGGCTATCAAGAAGAGTGTCTTCCAGGACAGGAAGCGTAGGGGGCAAGTATCCATCGGCTCAAAAGGTGGGCGAGTCAGCTGCTGCAAGACCACATTCAACTCCCACTCAGGAGCAGGAGGACGGATTGGAGGCTTGAGCAAAAGCAAGCCTCTGAGAAAGCGGGACACCAAGGGTTGAACCGAGAGAGACCGCCCTTCCACCAATGAGTGATGAGCTGCTAAAGCTGAGAGGTGGACCCGAACAGAATTGGACTTAAGTCCCTGATTGGATAAGTGCAGTAAGTACTGAAGCACTACTGGTACAGTACAGGAGAAAGGATCCTGTGTACGTAGCTGACACCACACAGAAAACCTTTTCCATTTGAGAGCATAGGTTTTCCTAGTGGACTGTTTCCTAGAGGCTAGGACAACCTCCTCAACTTCCTGAGGTAGGCCCCAGGGAGCCAAAACTACCCTTGCAGCCTCCAGGCCATCAAATTGAGAGCTTTGAGATTGGGGTGCAGAAGGTAACCCTGATCCTGAGAGAGAAGGTCGGGTTGCAACCCCAGAGGCAGTGGGGGATCCACTGCCAGCTGAAGCAGAAGTGGAAACCAAGGCTGTCTCGGCCACCTGGGAGCCACCAGCAGGACTGAGGCCTTGTCCTGAAGAATTTTGAACAGAGTTCGGGCCACCAAAGGCGTGGGAGGAAACGCATACAGGAGGCCCTGAGACCATGGTATCAGAAAAGCATCGGCTGCTATCCTCAGTGGATGCGGCTGTCTGGAGCAGAACTGAGGCAGCTGTTTGTTCAGTGGACTGGCAAACAGATCTATCAAAGGAAGACCCCATTTCAGGAAGATCTTCTGAACTACCAAAAGATGCATGCTGCCACTCGTGGGGCTGCAGAATTCTGCTCAACCTGTCGGCCAGGTAATTTTCCTGGCCTGGAAGGCATACAGCCTTGAGGAGCATGTGCTTGAGGGCAAATGAGCAAAGGTCCTGTGCCTCCTGACAAAGGAGCCTGGACCCAGTCCCGCCTTGCTTGTTCACATAAAACATGGCTACCTGGTTGTCTGTCTGAACCAGGACAGATTGATGAGCCAGGGCAGGAGAGAAAGCTCTGAGTGCTAATCGAATAGCCCTGAGTTCTAGGAGATTGATCTGCTGTGCGGCCTATCAGGGAGACCACAGGCCCTGGGTGCCCTTGTTCAGACAATGAGCCCCCCAACCTTGCAGGGAGGCATCTGTGGTCAGTACCACTGTGTACCCAGGAATTTGAACAGGCACCCCTTTCAGTAGATTGGGTGGGTGCAACCACCAGTTGAGGGAGTCCAGAAAAGGTCTGGACACCCTTATCCTGTCTCTGCCTGTGGCCTGTGACCACTGACTCCGAAGGCACCACTGTGCAGGCCTTATATGGAGCCTGGCATTGGGGGTCACATGTACTGTCAAAGCCATGTGGCCTAGAAGCCTCAGGCAGAGTCTGGCGGAGACCAGTGACCTGCTGAGAAACTGATTTCTAAGTTTATGAGTCTTTGAGCTCTGTCTTTTGGCAAGAATGCTTTTGCCAGCAGAGAGTCCAACCTCGCCCCTATGAACTCCAAGTTCTGGGAGGGGAGCAAAGTGGACTTTGCGAAGTTTATCACAAACCCCAAGCTTTGAAGAAGAGCAATAGTCCTGAGGGTGGCCTGTCGGGCCTCCTGGCACGTCTGACATCTTATGAGCCAGTCGTCCAGATAAGGAAAGACAAAGATGCCTTGAGTTCTCAGGTAGGCTGCCACCACTGCCAGGCATTTGGTAAAGACCCTGGGAGCGGAGGTTAGGCCAAAAGGCAGTACTTTGTACTGATAATGGTTTCCTCCCACAATGAACCTGAGGTACTTTCTGTGGTCTGGATGAATGAGGATGTGAGTATACGCATCCTTTAGATCTAAGGAGCATAGCCAATCTCCCTGTTGGAGGTAGGGCAGAAGTGTTCCAAGAGTAAGCATCTTGAACTTTTCTTTCTCTAGGAACTTGTTGAGGTTCCTGAGGTCCAGGATAGGTCGAAGGCCACCGGTTCTTTTGGGTACCAGGAAATACCTGGAGTAGAACCCTTGACCTTGCATTTGAAGAGGCACAGGCTCCACTGCCCTGTCCACCAACAGACCTTGGAGCTCCTGGAAAGAGAAGATCTGAGTGCAGGGGAGGCCTTGGAGGCTCTCCTGGAAAATATGGAGGAGACAGTTGGTGAAAGTGTAGTGCATAGCCGCTGTGGACTATGTTTAACACCCAACTGTCCCCCGTGATGCGGGGCCACTGGTGGGCAAAGAGGGCGAGGCGACCTCCTGTGCAGGGTTGGGGGAGCAGAGACGGAGAGGCTATGCTTGAGGAGTCAAAAAACCCCACCCTGCTGAGTGGGAGCATGGGCCGAAGGTTTGGGGGTCCTCTGCCTACGGGGCCCATTACCCAGCCCCTTGGCTTGCTGACCCTGGGGTAAAGCTTGGGCAGCCTGATACTGAGGGTACTGTTTGTAGGCAGTGCCCTTCCTCGGGTAAAAGGGCTTTTTACCCAAGCCTTTCTTCTTGTGAGAAGGGGCAGAGGTCTTCTTAGACAGCCTTGTCCTTGTAAGGTGCTCAGTCTCGAGCTGAGCGGCCTTCTCGGCCATGGGCTTGCCAAAAAGGTTTTCACCTCGGCAAGGGACATCGACCAACTTGTCCTGAACCCATGGCTCGAGGTCCGATGACTGCAGCCATGCCTGGAGTCGAGCCGCGATGCTGGCTGCCGCAACTCTGGCCAAAGCCTCGAAGCCATCGTAGGCGGCGCGGGACATGAACTTGGAGCATTCCCGAATCCCTAAGGACAAGGACTTGAATCTCTGCAAGGGTTCACCGGAGAGACCAGCAGAGAACCCGGTCAACTCCTTGGGCAGGTCTCGCAAGTACATGCCCATGTACAGCTGGTAAGACTGGACACGGCAAGCAAGCATCGAGCCCTGGAAGCACTTTCTACCAAAACCATTGAGGTTTCGGGCCTCCCTGCCAGGAGGCACCGCGGTGTGCATCTTCTGACTTTTCAGGCGATGCATGACCGATTCCACCACCATGGAATGGTGTGGTAGCTGTGCCTTCTGGAAGCCAGGGCTCTTCCTGAGTCGATAGATCGAATCGACCTGCTTGTTTAAAACCGGCGCCGAGGCCGGTGCCTCCCACATCCGGAAGAGGAGCCATTCCAGCATCGGAGGAACCGGGACAGTAAAGGCCTCCTTCGGAGGAGAGTCGTACTGCAGGGCCTCGAGCTCCTCGACTCGAGGCTCTTCCTCGGGGTCCACCGGGATAGCCAACGCGGCAGCCATATCCCGGACAAACTCCGAGAACCGGGTATCCTCCGGAGGAGATCTACTCCGGGGGTTAGACTGCGGTGAGTCCGACAGGACGCACCGAGTCTTGAATGTATCGGGGGACTCCTCATCCTCCGTCTCCCAGGCGGACTCGTCCAACGAGGAGTCAGGGTCTGAGCCCGTGAGCATCTGCCCCGATGCCGGAGGCACCGGCGTCGACGCCCTCGGTCCCGAACGGGAGGTCGAGGGAGACCAAGGTCGACCTCGAGCCTTCATGGTCTCGAGTATCGGCTCGGTCTCCGGGGTCGACTTCGATGTCGATGTCCTGGTGGTCGGGGCAGATGCACCAGACAGACTGGCCATCAGTGCCCGCTGCTGCTCCATGAAGGCAGACAGTCTGCACTCCAAGGCTGTCATCCTGAGACTCAGCTCAGGAGATGCAGCAGCCACCGACTCGGGCCCCGGCGGCGCCGGGCCCGATGTCTGCTCTCTGGGAGGAGAGTCCTCAAACAATAGGACTTACGTGTCCAGCAGACTCCAGTTCCACGCAAGGAACCTTGGCAGGCTTCTCTTGTTCCACGGGCAGATAAAGGGGGTGCGATTGTGGTTTTAAATCGTGCTTATTATCAGTTGGAAGACACGTCTATCTATGAAGTGATGTCGATAGAAATTCAAGCCAGCATCAGAAATCTAACAGATGCGGCATTACAGAATAAGTTAATTTCCTATAAAGAATGGAAGTATTTAAATAAACCGAATCCACAGGGGGCAGTCTTTTATACTGTACCTAAAATTCATAAGAACTTGAATAGACCCCCAGGGCGCCCGATTGTTTCCACACGAGGGTCAGTTTTAGAGCCGTTATCAACTTATATTGATTCTTATCTTCGCCCTTTACTGTTCCAGATTCCATCCTTTATTCGGGACACTACACATTTTTTACAAGTCTTAAAGTCTTGTTCAGCTTTGGCTTTAGAGGAAACTGTTTTGCTTGTAACTCTTGATGTCCGCTCTCTGTATACAAGTATTCCGCAGAAAGCAGCTTTTGATACAGTTAAATCGTCTTTACAATCCCGGGGGGATTTAACCATAGCACACATAGCTTTCATTTTGCAGTTGACCGAGATTACAATCTTTCAGAATTATTTCTGGTTTATTGATACGATATACCATCAGTTATCAGGGGTGGCCATGGGAGCTACATGTGCTCCGTCAGTAGCAAATCTCTATATGGCGAGTTATGAAGCACGATGGTTTTCAGAGAATCCTTATCGGAGCCACATCAAGTTATGGAAACGGTTTATAGATGACGTGTTTGTACTGTGGGATGGTTCAACGTTGCAGTTTGAATCATTTATCACTTGGCTGAATACTTGTGATACTAATATCCAATTCACTTATGAGATTAACAGCCAGGAAATAACTTATCTAGATGTTCGGGTGTCCAAAGGGGAAGGTGGATGGGAGACAACATTGTATCGAAAGGAGATAGATCGTAACACTTTGTTACATTTTCATAGTGCCCATCCCCCCCGTTTAAAAACGGGTCTTCCATTTTCTCAATATTTACGATATCGGAGAAACTGTTCGACTAGACAGGATTATAAATTACAGTCCAAACAGCTGACAAAAAATTTTTTGGATAGAGGATATCCCTCAGGGATAGTGCAGCGAGCATACCAGAGAGCTCTAAATAATGATCGCGATTGGCTCCTGAGAGATGTTCCTCGTAGTGGATCAACTCGCTTGACAGATCACATAAATCTTGTCACTCAGTATTCTCCCTTGAGTAGTTATCTCCAAAATATGATTAAGAGACATGGTGAAGTTTTGTGCTTGATTCCCGCTCTTCAAAACAAAGCTATACGATGTGTATGGCAGAGAGGAAGAAATATAAAAGAATGTTTGAGTCCTTCACGTTTTAAAACCAGTAGTTTAATACGGCCTGTTGAACATATTGCAGTGGGTCATCGACAATGTGGGTGATGTACAATCTGCCCGGTAACTTGGGAGCTAGACTTGTTCGAATATAAAAACAAACGATATCGTTTGCGCCATCATTCGGACTGCACAACTAGTAATGTAGTTTATATAGTGCAATGTCCGTGCCGATTGCTTTATGTAGGTAGAACTAGTAGAAACAACACAAAAAGGAGCAGAGTGTCTTGCACTACCAGCTAGGAAACACAAAGGAGCAAGATACGAAGATGTGGATGTTTGTAGAGCCTTTAATGATGAAGGTCAGAGACCCCGACGCGTTTCGGCGTGGGACGCCTTCCTCAGGGGGTACAAAGCTTAAAAACAGGGGAATAATACATAATGTTAAATTAAAAATATAAATAATTAATGGAATTAATAATATAACAAACAATACATGGAAAACGTTAATAAACAATTAGATTAATACCATAAATACATTAAAAAATAAGTAAATCGTTACAATTACCAAAGTGGTTACCCTTATAACTGTGTAAACTGTTTTTATTGTATATTTATGTGATCCCCATAACTATTTTAAAGGGCTTATAGCTAATGTACACTGCTCTATATCAGTTTACACAGTTATAAGGGTAACCACTTTGGTAATTGTAACGATTTACTTATTTTTTAATGTATTTATGGTATTAATCTAATTGTTTATTAACGTTTTCCATGTATTGTTTGTTATATTATTAATTCCATTAATTATTTATATTTTTAATTTAACATTATGTATTATTCCCCTGTTTTTTAGCTTTGTACCCCCTGAGGAAGGCGTCCCACGCCGAAACGCGTCGGGGTCTCTGACCTTCATCATTAAAGGCTCTACAAACATCCACATCTTCGTATCTTGCTCCTTTGTGTTTCCTAGCTGGTAGAACTAGTAGGGCACTAAAAACACGTATGATAGAACATCGCAGTCGTTTGGTGCATAGCAAATTGGAAGCGCCCATGGTGCAACACTGCCTGACATTACATCATGAATTCACAGATTTAAAGTGCTTTTGTATTGAAAAAATAGACCGGGGAAGCCGGGAAAGATCTTTGGACCAGTGGTTAGCTTGGCGAGAACAATGGTGGATTTTTGAGTTAGGTTCAGAGGCACCGGGAGGGCTCAATTTGCAAATAGAATGGCGATCTTGTATAGTATGAGATAGTATTGATGGTGTGAATGATTGACTGGGGCTGTTGTTGGGAGTTAGGTTTTAATGCAGTTCTGTCAATATGGAAAAGCCAACAGACCCCTATGGTTAGGAGAGGTCTTGAATTTTCACTATAGATCAAGTCTGGGTTTTGTTAGAGGATCCCTGAGGAATTATGGGGTTTAAATTCTCTGTGGTAGTTCAACTCCGCATGCGCGGCGTTCCTGGATCGTTGGTTCATTTCTCGGTGGAACCGATCAGAGAGAGACGTGGGCAGCATCGAGTAAGTGTCTTTAATGGGGATAAATGTAATAGTTTATGCCAATAGTCTTACTATAATGGATAGTAACAGATAGGGTGGTGGACGGATAGTTTTTAATTTGGTTTTAATTGTAATTTTGGTTGTTATTAGGTTTTGTAAGGAGAGTGCTGAGAGTAGTGCTATTTGAATGATGAGCCCCTGAAGAACTGAATAGAGAAACGCGTGGGCAGTGCCAGTGGACGGCGTTGGGACAATTTTTGGACTGATTGATGCTGAAGAGTTATGAGGAAGTGGAAAAAGTGAAGTACTTACTATACAGAGAGCTGGACATCATTGTGGGACATTTATAAAAAAGTTATGAAATTGATGAACTGGATACTTGGGGATAATATTTGAGTACTCACCACAGTGGAATCAGCCACGGATATCAGCTACTCAGTTCAAAAGAGCATTAAGAAGGAAGTTTTACCTTCAATTCAGCATAAACACTGAACATTTTAAGGTTTATAAAAAAGTAGTATAAGTAATTTATGTTAAAGTATTTTGCGATTTTGTAGGAAAAACAATTGTAGAATTGTATGATTATATAGGATGCATAGTCACACTGTGAGATGAGATAATAAGGGATGTTAACATTGTATAAGTAATTTATGTATTAATGCATTTTGTACTGATTATATAGGTTTTTAGTCACATTGTGAGATGAGACAATAAGGGATGTTAACATTTGTTAAATAAAATATTCATTAGTTTGTATGATGAACAGTGTGATATGTGAAGATAGTTCATCCATAGGAACAATACAATCTAATATTTGCTAATTTATCCACCAGCTTGGAATAGAAAGATACTTAGGGTGTAACGATTGAATTCCAGTAACCAGTTATGCAGATGGATCACGTGCAGACTACAAGGCCAGGTATATGCACAGGTGTAGGCCATTTTACAGATGTTGACATCTCCAAATTGCATGCCTGCAGAACCTGGACTTGGATGTCCAGGCTGTGTAGTTCAGATGGGGGTTGTCTATGTTATGAGACTAGCTCGTCCTGGCCTGTCATTTCAGATACTCAGACGTGCAAGAGCAGGCCAGTATTATATTTGGAGTATGTATTTACATGCAGGTTTCTTTGTCCAAAACTGTGGCAATCAAACTGCACTTTGCTCTTCCCCATGGAAGCATTGCAGCCATGCAACAAGCACTCTTGCACCTTATGCATGGTCAGGAGCAGGTATAGGCAAGAATGCTTCAACAATCAAGGCCAGACGTGCTTGTGCCATTGTGCCGATCTGAAATCACACCGTGAGGTGCATCTCCGTTGCTCCACCCAGGCCACGCCTCCATCACATCCCCATGCTACATGGACGTTGTCGCACCAGGAACTATATTCCCGGCTTTCTAAAATGGCTTCAGGGATGCCTCCATGATTTGCACGTCTAAGTGCTCATTTTCATACATCCAGTTCACAAACAGGGCTTCTATAAGGATCCCCGCAGCTTGCACAGAAGCCCCATTATTTGGTGCTTCTGCATATAAGCATATGTACAACTGATAGGCGTGTATCCAGCGGCACTAACTATAGGAAATGCATAGCACAGCTGAATATAGGAGTAATTTGAAACATCTAGATTCGACGTTTCAAAAATTTTCCTCAAGAGGTTTGACTGAAAATTGTCCTGGGCCATATATTTGTATAAACTGGATCTCCAAAGTAACGCAGTCAATCACATCAGATTCAGAATAAAATGGCATTCAGTCTGCCAAGTAAGTTTTATATTTATTTGGATTTGATTTCTTGCTTTTCCTATGTACCTCAAAGTGAGTTCTAACTACAAAGAATTCAGTAGGGTTGTTAATACTCTTTGCAGGTTATTCTATGCCTTCTTAGAAACACCATGCAGTCATTTTTCTGCCTTTTTGGGCTGAATTGCTCCTTTATGCAGGTCATCCCTGGATTTCAGGAATCACCTGCTACCTGTTAGGGAACCTCTGTTTTTAGTGCATGCCTTTTAAAATTAGCATAGAAATATCATAATAAAATAATACCAGATAAAAACCATATGGCCTATCCAGTCCGCCCTTCTATACCAACTACTAAGCTCTACACTCCCTTCATTTCCCTTAGAGATCCTCTGTGATTGTTCCATGCTTTCTTGAATTCAGATACAGTTCTCATCTTCATCATCATCTCTACTGGGAGGCTATTCTACACGTCTACCACTATTTTCATAAAGAGATATTTCAGCACATCACTCCTGAGTCTATTCCCTTTCATCCTATGCCCCCTCGTTGCACAGCTTTCTTTCAGTTCTAAGATGCTCTCCTCCTGTGCGTTTATGCCACAGAGGTATTTAAACATTTCTATCATATCTCCTCTCTCCCACCTTTCTTCAAAAGACTCTTCTACTCCTTGTCTCCTCAGCCCACAACTTTGGGGTTGTCTTTGACTCTTCCCTCTCCTTCTCGTCACACAACTAACTGATAGCTAAAACTTGTTGTTTCTTTCTCTATAATATCAGCAAAATCCATCCCTTCCTTTCTGAACACAGTACTAAGATACTTATCCTCCCGTTTAGACAATTACAACCTCCTCCTTTCTGGTCTCCCTCTGAATCATCTCTCTCCCCTTCAATCTGTTCAAAACTCAGCTGCACGGCTAATCTTCTGCCAGCCTCAATATGCTCATATCACCCCTCTTCTCAAGTCACTTCACTGGCTCCCCTTCTGTTTCCATATCCAATTCAAACTTCTCCTTCTAACCTATAAATGCATTCATTCTGCTGCTCCTCACTACCTTTCCTCTCTCATTTCTCCCTGTACCCCTCCTCATGAACTCCACGCTTCTGGAGGATCGCTTCTCTCTGTGCCCTTTTCTTCCACTGACAACTCCAAACTTTGATCCTTTCACCTTGCTGCTCCTTATCCCTGGAATAAACTACCTGTGTCTGTACGTCAGGCTTCATCTCTGCCCCTTTTTAAATCCATGCTAAAAGCTCACCTCTTTGAGGCTGCTTTTGGATCCTCATCCACTTAATTTCCTATATATCCATCTATCTCCGTACCCTTCCCTAATTGTTTCTTGTCCTCAGCTATTGTATTGTCTGTCTTGACTACATTGTAAGCTCGGATGAGCAGGGGCCATCTTTATATGTATCTGTACAGTGGTTGGTGCTGCTGAATATCCCGCAGACCAACCTTTAGGCAGTCTGCAGGTCTGCAAATTGCCTAAATGGCTTTGAAAATGCCCCCCACCCCCAAAACATTTCTTGACCGCCATTTTAACAAAAGAATGTCCCAGTGTTCTACAAGTAAGAAGAAATGGAAAAAAAACAGATAGTGCCACTGAATACATGTATAACGTTAAGCCCCCCAGCCGAAAATCAGTCCCAGTATTCTGAGTGAGGTCTCCCAATGACCTGCACAGGGGCATTAGCATCTGCTTATTTCCTGCTGGCTCTGTCTCTCTTTAAGCAGCCCGTCACCCCTGCTTCAGGGCCATACCTAGGGATGTGCGAGCAGTGCAATAACACAGGGCGCATGTATAGAAGGGGCACTGATATCATCACTGGGCTTCCAGGAAGCTCAAAAAGAGTGAGTTAGTGCATGTGACTGTGTGGAGATGCGTTAGTCGCAGAGGGCGCCTTTCTAGCTTGGTTCGCTCTTGCACTGCCCTATCATATGGGTTTGATCATCAGACACTATCAGCCCCGGGTGTCTCTCTTGGCCAGTGCTCCTCAGACTCTCGTTTTCCAGTGCTTGCAGCTCCTGCATGTTCTTTGTGGATATCCGGAAAGTCTAACTGGTTGTGGGAGATCCAGGACAGGTTCGGGAATCCTTGCATTAGAGTAAGTGGATACATTTAGACATTAAAGGCCCGATATTAAAGGCCCAGTAAACCATGTAAATGCCTTAAATGGGGATTCGTATTCCCCTACATGTCCTGGTGCTATCCGGTTAGCATTGGGGCATGTTGGGAGCATTCCAGGGCAAAAGAGAGGCTAACCGGGCAGCAGTGATATTGCATGCAGCCCGATTAGCGATCTGCGCCTTAAAGATAGACAAGGAAAACCCTCACCTATCTTTACAGCGCAGGCCCTAAGCAGGCAGCATGCAATATCACTGCTGCCCGGTTAGCTACTGTGTCGTCTGGTGTCTGTGGCGACCCACAGATATTCCATGCCAGTGCTATGCACCGTAGGGGCTGCTAGCCTGCTCAACCCAATATCGGGCCCTAAAAGCTTATTTGGGCTTAAATACTTTTGCACTGTGTCAGATGATCATGTGGCCCCAGTACTGCCTGTGCTGTATCCATTCTGTTATTGTTGTCAAGTGTATTTAGCTCACACCTTTCCAATGGTAGATCAAGGTGAGTTACATTCAGGTACGTAGGCATTTCCCTGTCCGCAGACGGCTCACAGTCTAAGTTTGCCCGAGTCAATGGAGGGTTAGGTGACTTGCCGAAGTTTACAAGGCGTGCCAGTGGGAATCAAACCCAGATCTGTTGCTCTAACCACTAGGCTAAGTGCCATTGAATTGATGCCAACGGCTAGCAACACTGTTCTCTAGGGCGGCAGTATAGTTGGGGTAAGCTTGTTGTACCGCTATTCATGCTGGTCCAGTTCTTTGGCACAGCGGTGTATTTATGTGTGTGTGCATGAGAGACACTGAGTTCTGTGAATATGTGTGTCTGTGTTGGCGGGGGAGGAGAGGGGGTGCCGTGTCGCTACCTGTGCTGTTTCTGTTCTGGTGCTAAAAACGATGTCTTCTATTCCATTCCATTGCTACTAATCTGGCACCTTTCTTCATCTGTGCATTTACCAGAAGAATTTATGACCGGTGCATTCAGAGCTTTCAAATATTTCATTGGTTGTCATGAACTCAAACAAAACATAAAATGTAAAAAACATTTCAACCACCTCCAGCTCTACTGAGTGAGCTGAATGATACTGAAAACTGCCAAAGGGAGCTCCCTGCACCCTATAATTTATATTGTTAACCATCTGGAAACTGCATTTTGGTGGCAATTTTACTCTGTATCAATGATAAACAGACCCTGCCAAGTGAAAGGAAAAGCTGATTAACGATGCAAGTGGGACTTGCCTATAAGCTTTCTGCTCTTATCTCACTAAACAGATCTCAGAAGGAAGACAAGTGACATTCTGGTATCACTTTTCTGCAGATCATTAAGCTCCAGGACACGTTCTGATCAAAAGCTGCCAAGTTATCTGAACACCTGAAGAAGTGAAGCTCTTTCTAAGTAGGGGCTTAGGCTTTTTCCTTAGGTGGCTCATCAGGGCTAGGTGTCAGGATGTGTGGGAAGCCAATCTCATAGAAACACAGAAACATGACAGCTGAAAAAGTCCATATGGCCTACCTAGTCTGCCCTTATATAACAACTACTATAGTCCCCTTTTTCCCTTTAGAGATCTTCTGTGTTTGTCCCATGCTTTCTTGAATTCAGATACTGTCCTCGTCTCTACCACCTCCACTGGAAGACTATTATACTCATCTACTACTCTTTCCATAAAGAAATATTTCCGCATATTACTCCTGAGTCTAGCCTCTTGATCCCTCATCCTTTGTCTCCTCGTTACAGTTCAATCGAAAAGGTTCTCCTCTTGTGCATTTATGCCAAGGAGGTATTCAAACATCCCTATCACAACTCATCTATCCTGCCTTTCCTCCAAGGTATACATATTAAGATCTTAGAGTGGAGGAATAGCCTAATGGTTAGAGCACTGGCTTGGAAACAATAAACCTGTTCAATCTTTAAGTTGTCCCCATATGCTTTATAACAAAGACCACTAACCATTTTAGTAGCTATTCTCTGCACCGACTCCATCCTGTTTATATGATATCAATGCTTGACCCAGTACAAGCATTGTGGAACTTGTGTCTCTTGGGGAAACTGCTAGGTACATGTGACCTAGATTGGCCACTGTTGGAAACAGAATACTGGGTTTGATGGACCTTGGTCTGACCCAGTGTGGCATATCTTATGTTCTTATGCTTATGAAGGTGTGGTCTCCGGAATTGCACACAATATTCCAAATGAGGTTGCACCAGAGACTTATACAGAGGTACTCATGACCTTTTTTTTCCTGCTGGCCATTCCTCTTCTTATGCACCCAAGCATCCTTCTGGCTTTCGCCATTGCCTTTTCTACCTGTTTAGTCACTTTAAGATCATCAGAAACAATCATGCCCAGGTCCCTCTCTACTTTCAGAAGTACTTTGCCTCTACACTGTACCACTCCCTTGGATTTTTGCAGCCCAAATGCATGACCCTGCATTTTTTAGCATTAAATTGCAGCTGGCAAATTTGTGACCATTCTTCAAGCTTAGCTAGTTCCCTCCTTATGTTATCTCTCCTTTCTGTGTGTCTACTCTATTGCAGATTTTGGTATCATCCACAAAAAGGCAAACCTTACCCGGCACCCTTCTGCAATATCACTAACAAAGATGTTAAGAAGATTTGGACCAAGGACATATCCCTGCGGCACACCACTAGTAACATCCTTCTCCTCAGAGTGAGCTCCATTTATCTGTACTCTTTGTTGCCTCTCACTCAACCAATTTCTAACCAAGTTAGTCACTTTAGGGTTCGTCCCTAGCGTGCTCAATTTGTTTATAAGTCACCTGCGTGGAATGGTGTTATTAGCTTTACTGAGATCTAAATACACCACATCTAGTGCTCTCCTTTGGTCCAGCTTTCTGGTTACCCAGTCAAAGAAATGAATTAGATTTGTCAGACAAGACCTGCCCCTAGTAAAACCATGTTGCCTTAGCTCCTGCAATCCATTGGACTCCAGAGACCTTACTACCCTTTGTTTTAGCAGTGTTTCCATTAATTTACTTACCACAGAGGTCCAGACTAATCGGCCTGTAGTTCTCAACCTTTCGAGGGATATCCGCTAGGGATGTGCATTTGTTAATACATCTTCAGCTCATTAGTCCACCTTTAAAAATTTAATGCACACGGGGAGGAAGTGACATCATCAGCTAGTATGGCAGCATAAGTGGCGAGCTCCGGAGGGCAGCTCATGATTTAGTAGTTTTCCCCTCTTCGAGTTTGGCTTTTTGGGAGCACGAGGAGCTGGTGGATTGTGGCAAGCTTTCGACATTTATGGCGACGAGGAAAAAGGCGGCGGATTTGAGAGAATTCGCGTATGGAGGCGCGAAGTCCCTGGCCGGCGAGAAAAAAATGGCGGGGCAAAGCGCGGGAACCGGCGAAACTCCAGCAGGTAAAGGACGGTGGACCGATGCCCCGGTGGTGGCGGAGATGCTTGTGCACAATGTGACGAGGGATGAACTGTATGGCTGGTTTGGTGAGCTTAAAACGGAGATGCAAGCAGTAAAAACCGAGGTGGCTGAAATGTGCTCTGTGCTCCGGGAGGAGATGGGGGAGCTAAGCCATCGAGTGGAGGAACAAGAGCAGCAGCTGGGACAGTTAGACACCCGGCAGAGTGGGATGGAGCGCTCGCTTAAGGAGGTGGAGGCCTGGAAGGACACGCTGTTGCTGAAAATCGAGGATCTAGAGAACCGGTCCCGCAGGAACAATCTGCGCATTCGCGGGGTACCGGAGGAGAAGGAATTTGCCGATAGTGAAAAGGTGGCAACAGCAGTGCTCCAGGCTATCTTGTTGGACTTGGGCAAGGAGTCTGAGCGGGTGGAATTAAAGCTTGTTCGTGCCCATCGGGCACTCGGCCCCAGTAGACCTAACCGCCCACGAGATCTAGTCGTTTGTATGGAGGACTATAAGTTGAAGGAACAGATTATCAATCTGCTGCGGTCCCGCAAAGACTTTGTTTGGCAAGGGTACGAAGTTCAGATCTACCCGGACTTGGCTGCGGGGACCCTACAGCGGAGGCGGGACATGCAGCCAGTCACGTCCATCTTACGTAGGGAGAATGTCCGCTATAAATGGCTGTACCCATTTGGCCTCCTTTTTACAGTGGGGCTCAAGAACTGGAAAGCCCACTCAGTGTCAGAGGCCCTGGCCGCATTAACCAAGGCGGGGTTGGGGAGTGGATTAGTCACAGATCAACCAGGGGCCGGGTCTGATGCCGCCGAGCAGGGGGTTCGGAGAAGTGGTGAGAAGCGTCGCCGTAGCCCTGAAGTGGAGCCTGCGGAGAGTCTTGCACGATCTGCCAGTGACGAGGACACTTGATGCACCAGGGACTTAGTGTGATTGGTTTTCTCTATTTTGCTGTGCACTTTTCGGTGCCTGAGTTGGTTTACTTGTTTCCTTGTTTACTAAGTTATATGTGTGCTGTGGGGTGTTTGCTGCATTTGGGGAGATAGGGGTGGAGGTTTTGGGGGGAGGGGTGGAGTAGGGGTGGTGCTGGGGTATACAGGAGGAGGGGGAGGCGGCAAGGGTGGGAGGATGTCGTGCATAAGGTTGCGGGAGGGGAAAGGGGGGTTGGTGTTCTGGGAGAGGGCGGTGGGTGGCAGAGAGAAGGAAGAGGGGAAGGGTGATGGGTTGGGGAGGAGGGACAGAGTGGTAGTTGCCTCTGGCTGAGGGTCACTACTCCGATGGAGACCTCCAGTGGTGGGAGGGGGGACCTGGTGGGGGAGGGGGGGAGGAGGGGTTGCGGGATCTGGAAGGGGAGGGGGGTGGGATAAGGGGGAGGAGGGGGGCAGGGAGGGGGCGGGGGGAAGGGGGTGGGGGGAAGAAAGTGGGCCAGCAACAGCTGGTAGTGGCTACATTGAATGTGCGGGGGTTGGGTACCTGGCGGAAGCGGAGAATGGTGGAGCAGGAAGGAGGTCGGCTCCGTGCAGATTTTCTTTGTCTACAGGAAACGCACCTGAAGGTGGGCCAGGAGCGGTTGGTGCAATCGAAGCGCTACCCACGGGTAATGCTAGCGGGGCAGCGGGCGGAGGCGCAGAGAGGGGGAGTGGGTATTTTGGTGGGGGCAGACTGGGTGGATAAGGTGGTGGGGGAGTACCGGGATAAGAAGGGTAGAGCGGTGGGGCTTAAAGTCCAAATAGGGCGGGAACAGGTCTGGGTAGTGTGTCTATATGGACCTAATGAGAAACAAGGGGATTTTTTCGACAGAATGCAAGCTGAGTTGGGGAATTTGAGTGGGGCCCCTATTATCCTTGGGGGAGATTTTAATTTGACCATCAACCCGAGGTTAGACAATGGGGGGGGTAGTGGGTTGGGGAAGAGAGTGGATCGGCTCAAGTTGCGGCATCTGAAAGAGAATTTAGGGGTGGAGGATGTGTGGAGGAGTCAAAACCCGGGCTGTAAGCAATATACCTATTATTCCGCACCCCATGGTACTTATAGTCGGATCGATATGATTTGGGCGGGGGGGGGATGGTTGAATAGGGTGCTTGAGGCGGATCATGGCTCTATTACATGGACTGACCATGCGCCAGTGTGGGTGAAGTTTAACTTGGGCTATGTGGATGAGGGTGTGAAGTTCTGGCGGCTTAACGAGGCTCTACTCGATGAGCCGGCAGTGATTGCACGACTAGGGAAGGTGATGCAGGAATACCAAGACTTCAATCTGAACGGTGAGGTAGAGTTGGGGGTAGTGTGGGATGGGCTTAAGGCGGTGCTGCGGGGTCATCTAGTACAGGAGGCGGCCCGGGCGTGTAGGCAAAGGGGAGATCGGGAGCGCGGATTGTTGGAAGAGATTGGTCGCCTAGAGAGGATGGGTAATGGGAGGGGAGGGGGGGAAGTGGTGGGGAAGTTGAAAGCGTTACGAGGGGAGTTAGGACAATTACGTGCGAGTGAACTGGCTTTTGAACTGCGAGTGTTGAAGCAAGGTTGGTTTGAGGGGGGCAATAGGGTGGGAAGGAGGTTGGCCCAGAGGTTAAGGAGTAGGGCCCAGCAGAAAAATATTGGTGGTATCCGGGTGCAGGGGGGCAATTAGTGCATGGGAATAATGATATCCGGGAGGTATTCGTGGATTATTATAAAAAATTATACACTAGCGAGGTGCAAGGAGGGAAGGCTCAATGTGAGGACTATTTGCGGGACTGTGATTTGCCTTCCTTGACCCAGGGGGAATCGGAGTGATTGGATAGGCCCATTACGGAGCGGGAAGTGGAGGTGGCTATTGGCGCGTTGAAACGGGGTAAGGCTCCCGGGTTAGATGGGATGTCCGGACGGTTTTACCAGGTGTTCCGTTCCACTTTAGGACCCTTGTTGGTTGAGGTGTTCAATGGTGTGTTGACCAGGGGGGAGGTCCCCCGCTCAATGAGGGAGGCCGGCATAACTCTTATTCCTAAGCCGGGAAAGGACTCTCAGGTGTGTGGGTCTTACCGGCCTATTTCATTGTTAAATGTAGATGCTAAGTTGCTGGCAAAGGTGTTGGCCAATAGATTGGCAGGGGTGATGCCTTCCTTGATACACCCGGACCAAACCGGATTCATAATAGGGCGGCAAGGAGGGGACAATATCCGTAAGATCTGTAACCTTACTTGGGAGGTGCAGCGGACGGGCCAGGGGACCGTTTTTCTCTCCGTGGATGCTGAAAAAGCCTTTGATCGGGTGGAGTGGCCTTTCATGCTGAGTGTGCTGGAGAAGGTAGGGCTGGGGGTTCACTTTGTTCAGTGGATTCAGGCGCTGTATGCGGGGCCACAGGCCCGGGTGCGGGTAAATGGGAGTTATTCTCGGCCGTTTAGTTTAGGGAGAGGTACTAGGCAGGGTTGTCCCTTGTCCCCTCTGCTTTTTGCATTGGTAATTGAGCCGCTAGCAGCGCGGGTCCGGCGGTCTTTGGATATTAAGGGAGTTCTAATGAATTCACAGGAAGTAAAAATAACTTTATTTGCCGATGATGTGATTTTTACACTTCGAGAGCCCTTGACGACGCTACCAAATTTAATGAAAGAGATTGAAAGGTATAGTAAAGTGGCAGGGTATAAGATTAACGATAGTAAATCGGAGATTTTGGGGTTTAATCTGAGTGGGGCGTTGGAGGATGGGCTGAAAGGGGCGTTTCCGTTTCGGTGGGTGGGTGAACACTATCGATACCTGGGTATTCAGATGGGGAAGGATGTCGGGGGGTTGGGGAGGGTTAACTATGGTAGCTTGCTACAGGAAGTGCGGTGTGACCTGCAGAAGTGGAAGGGTCTCTATCTCACGTGGCTGGGTCGGATAGCAGTCTTAAAGATGAATGTTTTACCTAGGTTTCTGTTTTTGTTTAGTTCCCTTCCCTGTAAGGTCGCTCGGGGCTATTTGAAGCACGCTCAGCAGATTTTGATGGACTTTGTTTGGGGTGGGAAACGGCCGCGGGTGGCGCGGCTCACGATGTTTCGCTATAGTAAGGAAGGGGGGGTGGGCGTCCCCTGGCTGGAGAAGTACTACTTGGCCTCTCAGCTACGGGCCTTACAGTGTTGGCAAGGGGGGGATGACACCCCGCGGTGGGTGCACTTGGAAAGAGATTCCGATCGGGGAGAGGATTTGGCGAAGTGGATTTGGGATCCGGGAGCTGTCGCAGAGGGGGGGAGGACGGGTAACCCTTTTCGAACCTTGACGAAGGAGCTTTGGATGAGCATGAAACGTCCGTTGTTAGGGGGGAAGAGGTATACTCGGAGTATGTTTATTACGGGAGTTCGGGATTTCGGTCCGGGGAGAGAGGGGGGGGTGTTTACCGAGTGGGAGAGGAAGGGCTTGAGGGCCATGGGTCAGCTACTTCACCCACGGGGGGAGATTAAGAGTTGGGGGGAGCTGGTGCAGGAATTTGGGCTGGAGAGTAAGGGGTTTTTCGCCTATTTACAGGTGGTGTCATTTGTGAGTAGGAGGGATGTTAAGGAAGACCTGGGTCGGGAGGTAACGCGGGTGGAGACCCTGTTGGGGAGAGGGGGGCGCAAGGGGGCGATCACCCAATTTTATGGGGCGTTGCTTGACCAGGGTGGGGTGGGGGGGGAGTATCCGAGGGGAAGCGACTTGGGAGAGGGTCCTGGGGGGTGAATGGCCTCGGGAGCGGTGGCAGGCTATCTATAGGTGGTCTAAAAGATTGGCGCCGGGGACGGCTTATTTGGAGGGGAGCTTAAAGATTCGATATCATGCCTATTGGACCCCGTGGAAATTACGGGCCCTTGGGCGGGGGGAGTCGGGGGAATGTTGGAGGGGGTGTAAGGGGAAGGGCGATCTATATCATTTGCTGTGGGACTGTCCGGTGGTACAGGGGATGTGGGTGGACTTGGAGCAGGTTATTCGGGAGGTGACGGGGCTTCCAGTTGTTTTGACGCCAGCCATGGTTCTGCTGAATGAGTTTGGGGAGGAAGGGGAGTGGGATCTGTTCCAGATGATTGGCTATTGTATTGTCTCGGCGAGAGGGGAGCTCCTGACGCGATGGAGGCGCCGGGATGTCCCTACTCGGGGAGATATTGTTGGGAGGCTCTGTGAGCTGCGGGGGATGTGTGAAATTGCGGCCTATGGTAAACATCGGCTGCAGCACTTTCAGTTGCTGTGGCAGAGCTTTGATAAGTGGTTTCTGCAATGGAGGGGGGGAGGTGCCTACGGTGTCGAGCTGAGGGGTGGAGGTTCTTAATGCTGGGTTTGCTGAGCGGTCCACAATAGGGGGGGTTGGGGGGGGTTTAGGGTGGGGGGGTTAGTTTCTTTGGGGGGGGGCTCGGGGTTGGGGGTTTGTTGGGGATTTTTATAGGGTTTATCAGGGGTGTACTGTGTGTTTACCTTATTGTAATTTGATATGCGGGGTTTCATTATGTTTTATTATGTTAATGAGGGGGGGGGACAATGTTATAACCCACTGTGACGGTGGTTGGGTTCTGAGGTGGGGCTTGGAGTACCCCTGCTCAGCGCAGTCACTGTCTTGTATTGTGTTTTATAGATGCATTTTGATGGTAATAAATAAACAAAGTTAAAAAAAAAATAAAAAAAAATTTAATGCACACTAAAGTGACTTAAGAAATATTAAGCTATGAATTAATGCACATTAAGTCAATTAGTGCACGTTAAAATGCTATCGGGTGTATTAAATATTGGATTTCCTCTTACAAACTGAATCAATGCCGTTAAATCCCATGCTATGAGGCTCATTGGAATTGATATCGATCCCACAATAACATTCCAACTCTTAGATCAAAATCTTACCCTCACTGACTCCCTTGAAATCTCTGGGCCTGATACTCAAAGGGATTAGCACGGTTAGCAGACCCACTAAGCATGTTAATCCCCCTAGCCAGTATATTCAGTGGCACTAGCTCAATTAGTACCACTGAATAGCCATGACTGCTGCCACTGCACAATCCGGTGGTAACCAGTTATCAGGGCATTCTGGGAGTGGCCTGTGGGTGGCACCTAGCAATAACTGGGCAGCAGCAATACTGAGCCACCACCCGGTTATTGCTAAGCAGAGAAAGTCAGGCACAGTAAAGGCTGGCGTAGCTTTTGCCACTGAAGCTAACCAGGGAGTGGCTCAATACTGCCGCTGCTCGGTTAGTTTCACGGCAAAATGGGCGACCGAAGTTTAAAATTCAGCGGCAGCAGCTAGCTACCACCGCTGAATATCAGGCCCTTAGGTTGCACTTTTGACCTTTTCTTTTCCTTCAATTTTCAAATTTCTTCCACTGTAAAATCTTGCTTCTACCATCTCCACCAGCTTCACTCCATTAGATCTTATCTTACTCAAGAGGCGCCAACTACTGCAGCGCATGCCCTGTTTTTTCTAGGTGTGATTATGCTAATGTAGTCCATCCTGGTATTCCTGTCTCCTCACTGAAGCATCTTCAAAATATAAAAAATATCACTATCAAACTTATTTATGAGTCTCGGAAATCTGATCATCATAGTCCACTATGTACTCAACATCACTGGCTCCCCGTCATGTATTGAATTAAATGTAAAATTATGCTTATTGCATTCAAGTCCTTTTACACTGGTCTTCCTTTTCATCTATCCTCTCTGCTCACCCACTCTTAGCATGTGAATACATTATTTTATTTATTTAGTAGACACTTGTATACCGCTACTTCCTACGATCAGCAGCGGTTAACTTTACAGATCAGGTTGCACTGTACAGTACAGTAATTTGTATGATTTACATTTTGATTGGTTAAAGATTTGATTTGAAACAACACAACGCAGGGTCATTTGATTTACATTTGATTAATTGTGTGCGGGTTTGCTTACCTATATACACATACATTAGGATGCGTGGGAGGGGGTGTGCTACGTATATACATATATACAATATGACAGATCAATTGGTGATGCCCTTGTCAAAATGTTGGGACCATTTTGGAGCAGAGGTTACTGGTTAGGGCAGCCTATAATGGGACTGAAAGAGGTGTGTTTTGAGGTTTTTTCTAAAGTCTTTTAAGTCACTTATTAGTCGTATGTCGTGAGGCAGCTGATTCCAAAGCAGCGGTGCAACGTAAGTGAAAGCTCTGCGGCTTGTTTCTGCTTTGACCGTTCTTATGCTGTTTGGGATGCTGAGGGTGTTTTGAGTTATGATTCTTCTGCATCTATTGGATGACTGGATGGCGATTAGATTGTTGAGGTATGATGGGGCTATGTTGTGAATGAGCTTGAAAGTGGTTACTAGTATTTTGTATAAGATGCGGGCAGTAATGGGGAACCAATGGAGTTCAATGAGTACTGGAGTGATGTGATCAGAGATTCCTTTTTTCATAATGATCCTGGCAGCGACGTTTTGGGCCATTTGCAGTATGCTTAGGGTGCCCTTTGGAAGGCCTTGAAGAATAGCCTTCCCCCAGCAAACCAGGTTTATTATAACACCACTCAACGCTTCACCTTTTACTATGCAGCTCCATTGCTCTGGAACTCCTTACCCCCATATCTGTGCTTAGAATAAAAGTATAAACAGTTCAAAATTCATCTGAAAACTGTTTTCTTCTTGCAAGCCTTTGGTGAGCACTCATGCAACAACATTTCCTCTGAATCACTCTTCCATACTATCATACCTTACCCATACATCCCATTCCCTCCTCACCCTCTGATCTCCCCATCTCTTTTTACTCCCGATTTTATTCTATATTTGAACCCCTCCCTTTAATTGTTTTCTTTCACTTTAATTGTAAACTGCTTTGACAACATTTGAAAAGTGTGATAGCAAATATCCAGAAATAAACAAATCATTAATCAATTGTGGTTAATCCACTTAGGATTTTATAGACCTCTGTCTTATCTCCTGTTAGCCATCTCTTCTCCAAGCTGAAGAGCCGTAACCTGTTGAGCCTTCTCTCATAGGAGAATTGTTCCATCCCCTTTATCATTTTGATCACTCTTCTCTATACCTTTACTATTGCTGCTATATTTTTCTTGAGATGCGGAGACCAGAATTGCACAAAATACACAAGATGCAGTTGCACCATGGAGAGATAAAGAGGCATAATGATGCCCTTTCCTAATGATTCTTTGCATTCTGTTCGTTTTCTTGACTGCCTTCCATGTTGAACAGAAGATAGCAATGTATTAAACCAAATCCTTTTCCTGGATGGTGATACCTGGGACAAGGTCTCTGAACGGGTTTGTTTTGTGCATACCAAAACAGCCATGAGCCTATTTCTCCTTATCATTTGTGTAGTGCTACAGGGCTTACGCAGCGCTATACAGACACATTCAAGAGATAGTCCTTGCTCATCAGAGCTTACAGTCTAGTCAAGACAGACAACTCAACAACTGGGGATGAGGATATTGGTAAGGAAACATATAAGAGGTGGACAGGAGGCTGAGGGGATTAGGATCCGAAAACAGTCTCAAAGAGGTAAGTTTTTAGCCTGGATTTGAAGAGGTCCAGAGATTGAGCCTGATCCACGGACTCGGGGTAGTTTGTTCCAGGCATAAGGAGTAGCAAGCTGAAAGGAGCGAAGTCTGGAATTAGCAGTGGAAGAGAAGGGCACAGAGAGAAGGGTTCTGCCAGAAGAGCAGAGTTCCCGAGAAGGGGTGTAGGGAGAGATAAGAAAGGAAAGGTAGTGAGGAGCAGCTGAACTGCTAATAATCTATTAAGGGTTAACCAGTGATTAAAACATCCTGTGATGACAAATTTCACTCTTAATTGAGAAAACTGACTAAAAATTAAGGGGTGTGCCTGGAGTGGTGGGAGGTGGGAACCATGGATAAGAGAACTAACTAAGGCAAACTAATTATAAACCTGTATTTCAAGCAGATACTTGTCTGTTTTGTGTTAATACTTTAGAAGGCGTAACTTCAAATTAGAGCAGTAGAATTGTAAACTTTTATTTCAAGCAAATTCCTGTCTGTTTTGATTTAAAATTCTAAAAGTCCTTAACTACAAGTTAGGACCAATTAATTCTAAATCTTTAAACTAAGCCAATAACTCATTTATGGTTTTAAAGATTTTAAAATATAAGATTTTTCAAATAAGTCCACAGCTCTTTAATCCCAAGCTTTAAGTCAAAAATGTTACTCAGCAAAGTTGGGTTCACATATCCCCAGAGGCTTCTTCTGCTCTAGGATTCCCCTCAGGAAAGGCACAAGTATATAGATGGTAATATGAGTTTGTAATAAAATTATTTCATTATAATAGGTGTGAAGGCACATTTTAGAATAGTCGTGTAGATGAAATTTGGGACGCCCAAGTCAAAATATCTAAAAATCAGTGAGAGGGATAGCAGAGAAAGTAGGCAAGTGTTAAATGCCCGATTTAAGAAACCTGCACATGTCAGATATGGATATCTAAAAACACCAAAACCCAGTGGAAAAAGAACCTACTATTCAGTACATTTTTTTGTCGGAATGGCCAGCCCAGTATAGAGGAGGAACGCCTCTCACCACCGTGGCCAGTCCCTTTTAATCATTTAATTTCAAAAATTTGTATGTTAAAAAAGCAGCTAATACTTAGCGTGTTGAAGAAAACAGGCTGTAAAGTCGCTGTAGCCAACAGTGTGCTAAATACACAACGTGACACGTTTCGGGGATACCTCCATAAGCTCCCTGCTTCAGGTCAGATCACTGTGCAATAACGTCAGCCTTAAAATCGCTACTGAATAAAGCGGTTTTATAACCCTGGTTTCCAAGCCAGTTCACTAATCCTGAAGGAGAAACTCCCATCAGGTGTGTCATATACAAAGACACCAATCAGAAAAAAGAAGGAAGAGGAGCCACCAATCAGAAACCCCTTCCCTGTCTGAATGGTTAAGAGATGGCACGCCAGTCCAGCTGTTGATTTAAACCCTCCGGGTGCACTGTGTTCAGACGGAAGATCCATTTCTGCTCCAAGTTTTGCAGAGTCTGAACGCGATCGCCACCTCTAGGGTTGGGGGGCACATGGTCCAAAATTCGCCAACGAAGATCTTCAAACTGATGAGAAAGGTCCAAGCAATGGCTAACTAGAGGGGCTGTCAAAAGCCTTGTGCGAAGCCGAGAGGCATGTTCCCCTATACGCACCTTGCAAATCCGTGAGGTGCGTCCCACATAAAAAAGCGTACAGGGGCAGACAATTAAGTAGACCACATGGTCGGTAGTGCAATCCGTATGCCAACGAGTATATTAGCGCTTCTAAGTATGGCTGTCCATCCATATCAGACCAGACAAGGTGTTTGAACAATAGGGGCAAGACCCACAAGGAAAATGACCAGCGTTCTCATCCCCTGAAGAAGGGCGATCCAAAGGGGAGGTAGTCTTCACCAATAAATCCCGTAAATTTGCCTTATGAGAATAAGCTATTTGCAATGGCTTTCTAAAACAAGAGTGTAACGCCAAAATGGGCCAAAATTGATGGATCAGTCGAACAACTGCTGAGGTGCCCTTCATAAAGGGGAAGACGCCGGTTATTTTATCATTAGGTGGTAAGGGGTCCCGAGGGCCCAAAAGCCATTCCCTATGCGTATAACAAGCCCGCTTATAAGCCAGTCGAACAACCTTAGAGGGATAGCCTCTAGATAAAAGACGAGAACTCAAGTGAAGTGAGGTTAAGAGACCACTCGGAGTAAGCTCAATTGTAATATCCAAAAACTGAATTTTCTTTGTTTCCACCTGTGCCGTAAAATGTATGTTATTTTTAAACAAATTTAAAGATGCCACAAAAGAGTCTAAATCATCCCTATTGCCAGTCCAGATAAAGAAAATATCATCCAAAAATCTTCTCCAGAATAAAACCTTAGAGAACAATGGATGTGAATAAACATAAGATTCCTCAAACCAGGCCATATAGAGAGTGGCTATAGATGGGGCCACAGTCGCACCCATAGCAATGCCGAAAGTTTGCAAATAGAATTGCTGCTGGTAGAGAAAAAAAAAGTTATGATTAAGCACCAAATCAAGGAGGTCAAGAAAAAAAACTCTTTGGAAGACGGTCTGGGAGTGGAACAGAACACTGTAAAAGACCAGTCATGACCTCCTTTTGATCAATATTGGTGTACAATGACTGGACATCAAGGGTGACCAAGAACGAGTCAGTGAACATGTCAATACAGGCAGACAACTGATGCAAAAAATCTCCAGTGTCTTTTATATATGAGGGCACCGCCGCTGCTAAAGGTTGTAAAAAAGGTCACAAAACTGAGACAGCGGCTCCAATATCGAATCTCGACAAGACACAATGGGGCGGCCGGGGGGATCACACAGCATCTTATGTATCTTAGGCACAAGATAAAAAATTGGGACCTTGGGATGTTTATTAATCAGAAAATCAGCCTCTTTTTCGAGTCAACCAGTTGTTCAAAAATGCCTGGGATACCAATTGAGAAATGCGATCCGTAAGGCTCATAGTGGGATCCTCAATCAAAATATAGTGTGTACGATTGTCTAAATGTACATGCATTTCACGATCATATTGCTCTTGAGAAAGAACCATTGTTGCTCCACCCTTATCAGCCCTTCTTCAAAGACGATTTTGATAACTTATTATTATTATAAAAGGAAAAATGAGCTTTCTCCAATCGTGATAATTCTTTCAAAATAAGAAGTTGAAAAGTAGAGAGAGCCGCATCCAGCTGTCCTGGCGGCTGCCAACGGGAAGGCTTTCTTACTAGTGAAATGTCCGGGGGAGCAGCCTGTTCAGCAACTCGTTCTTGGTCACCCTTGATGTCCAGTCATTGTACACCAATATCGATCAAAAGGAGGTCATGAATGGTCTTTTACAGTGTTCTGTTCCACTCCCAGACCGTCTTCCTAAGAGTTTTTTTCTTGACCTCCTTGATTTGGTGCTTAATCATAACATTTTACGGCACAGGTGGAAACAAAGAAAATTCAGTTTTTGGATATTACAATTGAGCTTACTCCGAGTGGTCTCTTAACCTCACTTTACCAGAAGCCTGTTCAGCGAAACACGCTGTTGCATTTTGACAGCTATCATCCTCCTGCTCTCAAGCGTGGTTTACCTTATGGACAATTTTTGCGGCTTCACCGTAACTATACGGAGCTGTCTGATTTCAAGCTTCATGCTAAAGACTTGAGTTCTCGTCTTTTATCTAGAGGCTATCCCCCTAAGGTTGTTCGACTGGCTTATAAGCGGGCTTGGTATACGCATAGGGAAT
Source organism: Ichthyophis bannanicus (assembly GCA_033557465.1). Taxonomy (NCBI): domain Eukaryota; kingdom Metazoa; phylum Chordata; class Amphibia; order Gymnophiona; family Ichthyophiidae; genus Ichthyophis; species Ichthyophis bannanicus. The sequence goes on from CM066041.1 coordinate 145,654,827, forward strand.
GGCTTTTGGGCCCTCGGGACCCCTTACCACCTAATGATAAAATAACCAGCGTCTTCCCCTTTATGAAGGGCACCTCAGCAGTTGTTCGACTGATCCATCAATTTTGGCCCATTTTGGCGTTACACTCTTGTTTTAGAAAGCCATTGCAAATAGCTTATTCTCGTAAGGCAAATTTACGGGATTTATTGGTGAAGACTACCTCCCCTTTGGATCGCCCTTCTTCAGGGGATGAGAACGCTGGTCATTTTCCTTGTGGGTCTTGCCCCTATTGTTCAAACACCTTGTCAGGTCTGATATGGATGGACAGCCATACTGAGAAGCGCTATTATACTCGTTGGCATATGGATTGTACTACCGACCATGTGGTCTACTTAATTGTCTGCCCCTGTACGCTTTTTTATGTGGGACGCACCTCACGGGTTTGCAAGGTGCGTATAGGGGAACATGCCTCTCGGCTTCGCACAAGGCTTTTGACAGCCCCTCTAGTTAGCCATTGCTTGGACCTTTCTCATCAGTTTGAAGATCTTCGTTGGCGAATTTTGGACCATGTGCCCCCCAACCCTAGAGGTAGCGATCGCGTTCAGACTCTGCAAAACTTGGAGCAGAAATAGATCTTCCGTCTGAACACAGTGCACCCGGAGGGTTTAAATCAACAGCTGGACTGGCATACCATCTCTTAACCATTCAGACAGGGAAGGGGTTTCTGATTGGTGGCTCCTCTTCCTTCTTTTTTCTGATTGGTTTCTTTGTATATGACACACCTGATGCGAGTTTCTCCTTCAGGATTAGTGAACTAGCTTGGAAACCTGGGTTATAAAACCGCTTTTTTCAGTAGCGATTTTAAGGCTGACGTTATTGCACAGTGATCTGACCTGAAGCAGGGGGCTTATGGAGGTATCCCCGAAACGTGTCACGTTGTGTATTTAGCACACTGTTGGCTACAGCGACTTTACAGCCTGTTTTCTTCAACATGCTAAGTATTAGCTGTTTTCTTAACATACACATTTTTGAAATTAAATGATTAAAAGGGACTGGCCACGGTGGTGAGAGGCGTTCCTCCTCTATACTGGGCTGGCCATTCCGACAAAAAAATGTACTGAATAGTAGGTTCTTTTTCCACTGGGTTTTGGTGTTTTTGGATTTGATTAGTGCTCAGGAGGAAGGTTTTTGTGGTGGATTAGATATGGATATCTGGCAAATCCAGAAGAATCGCTCCACCAGTGCATACAAAATCACATCAACTGCCTGTATTTTTTTTAATATAATAAATTTTATTGAGCAATCTCAAATAGCATACAGTAAAACTCAACAAACCATAACATTGAGATAGATATAATCTACCAGTTCCAACAGCCTTACCAGCCTGCCGAGAAGAGACAGGCAAGAATAACAACATCAGATTATGTAACCTATACAAACAACAATGCATATAAGTTGGATCCTGCATAATATAGCTAGACAAAAACAATATAATACACCACCAGTGCCCCCTGCACAAAAACAGCCCAAATCAGGACAAGAGAAAAATAGCAATACATTGCAATACAGTACAATACAAAACAATACAATACAAAAACAATACAATACAAAACAATACCATACAGTACAAGTTAGAGCCCTCCCATTTAAGTGTACTGGTAACAAAAATAGCAGTGAGGCTAAGGCACTGCAACTACCACCACCGCTCGGATCCTCCTTCTCGCAGCGTTTTCCCCTCTACTCAGCAGAACAATAGAGAATTAACAACTGAGAACTTAAAAGCAAAAATACTATAAGTCCCTTAAGGGGACTGAGACTAACCAGACCCTGCTCAACCTACCCCCAGCCCCGATGATATTATCCCCACCTATTCCGCCCCTCCCTATCCCACCCCCCCACCCAACCCCATTCTGACCCTTCGAACCCCTAAGCACAATGGGGAAAAAAGAAAAGGAAAGAGTGTCCAACTTCATTAAAAGCAGCTAAGAAAGATTAGAACTTCAGTCACGGTAACAACCGGGAATCTCTTGCACTCTAGAGTCCTCCTGAAAGACTAAACTCCATAGGTCCTCTCCTTGAAATGGACGACCTCATACCGAAGCAGTAATTTTTTCCAACCGATAAATTTCCCAACTCTTAGAACGCCATTCTAAAAGAGATGGTGCCCTGCTATGCTTCCAAAAACGAGCAATCACCGATCTTGCCGCTAGGAGCAGTGATTGAACCACTCTTCAAAGAGGCCCTCTACTGGAGGATTTGGGTAGGACTCCCAGCAGACAAGTCTCCATATCATAAGGGAGAGTTAGCAATAACTGCCCAGTAAGGTGTTCCACCACCTTCCTCCGGTACCTTTGAATGTGAGGACAATACCACCACATATGATCAAAAGTACCTCGACGACCACACAACCGCCAACAAAGCGAATCATCGGCTCTCTTCCAATGATAGAGATCAGACGGCATTATGGAGAGATGATAAAGGATCCTAAGTTGTGTATGAATTAACCCAAGCGAAAGAGAGCATGAATATGTATAGTGATAAACTTCCAGCCAGAAATCTTGCTCCTTTCCAGGTAAAGTCGCCTCCCATCTCTGCTACGGACGTTTCAAAGTAGGAAGAATGGGTAAATCATCTGCAATATTCTGATACAGCCTTGCTACAAAAGCGGGGAGTTTCCTAGACTCGAACAGATCTTGCTCCCAACGTCTGGGGCTCCTAACTACATCAGACTCCGAAAACTGGGCTACCAGACAATGAGACAATTGGATATATTGGAACTGGGAAAGGGAAAAACCCAAGTGCTCCTCTAACCGCTTCTTAGGCAGAGGACGCAAGCCCTCATATAAAGAAGAAAATCTCATCAAGGCAAAGTCTGAATCCAAGCCTTATTTCATGCTTCGGGTAAACCCCAAGGCCCCTAAAATAGTAAAGTGCGAATGGGAAGCAAGTAACCCCAACTTTTTGCAGATTTTCCTCCACGCTTCCCAACAAGGGCCAATAAACAAGTGTGCCTTCACCTTAGCTACCTCAAGGGAGTCCCTGAGGAAGGGTACCGCTACCAACGGAATCGGTTTCAACCAGTCCTTCTCCAAAGAAACCCAGTCTGCGCCAGAATTAATTCTCCACAACAGCAACAATCTCAAACAGATACAAGAGTAATACAACTCAGGGTCAAAAAGATCCGACCCCCCCGGACCATTTTGGAAGCATAAGAATCTGCCAACTAATTAACGGACGTTTCCCCATCCATAAAAAGCAAAAAACAGCCTGACGGAGAGTCTTGAAGAAAGCGCCCGGTAGAGAGATAGGTAACTGCATAAACAGAAAAAGCAGCTTAGGTAAAACCAACATCTTGTAAGCACTGATGCGGCCTAACCAAGAGATCGAGCTAGAACCCCATCGGTCCATATCCAGTTTGAGCGATGTTAAAAGAGGGAGACAGTTCAGACTATACAACTGTGAAATATCCCTATGTATTACGATGCCCAGGTACCGAAAGCGGTCCACCATCGGGAACCCCCCCTCACTGGAGCAAGAACTGGTCAAAGATCAGGATATACAACAAAGAAACGTAGATTTCTGCCGATTTATAGTAAAGCCGGAAACAAACGAAAAACGATCTAAGTTACTTAACACTATGGGACGTGATCTAGATGGATCATTCAGGTAAATCAACATGTTATCCACATACAATGAGATAGAATGCCATTCAGAGCCCAAACGGATGCCAATTTCCTCGGCTCTTGCCCTAATATGAGCCGCTAAAGGCTCCATCGCGAGGGCAAACAGTAAAGGAGAAAGTGGACAACCTTGTCTTGTGCCTCTACCTAAGAAAAAGGGAGACAAAACAAAACCATTTATGGATACCGAGGCCTGGGGACTGGTATATAGCGAAGCAATCCACGCACAAAATGAAACCCCGAATCCAAACTCCTTGAGGACCTGTAGAAGATATGGCCATTCGAGCTTGTCAAAAGGTTTCTCAGCGTCAAGCGATAGAATACCAAAAGACCCTACTTTACCTTTTTGGCCCTGTAAGACATTAATTAGCCTTCTTACATTCTCAAAACCATATCTGTTTTTGATAAACCCCGTTTGATTAGGATGAACAATGTCTGGAATTAAAGTAGCTAACCGATTCGCGAGTATCGTGGTGAAAATTTTGTAGTCCACGTTCAGCAAAGAAATTGGACGATAATTGGAACACTGCATTGAATTTTGTCTGCTTTAGGAATCACCACAATGGTCGCCTGATAAAAAGAATCTGGAAGCAATTTTTTGGAAAAATTTCATTAAACACTGTCAACAGGGTTGGAGCAAATAAATCTGGGAACACCTTGTAGATTTCCGCCGGTAAAAAGTCCGGTCCCGCCGCCTTAGCAGATTTGAGGTTCTTCATCATGTGTTGAACCTCCAGGAGAGTAAAAGGGCGATCTAAGAAGTCCCTTCCTTCGGCAGAGAGTTGCGGGAGAGAAGCTTCCCGTAACCAATCGTGAAGGTCCGTATCCACTGCCGACGTCTCACTGGCATATAGTTGCTCATAGAATCTAGCAAAAGTGGTCGCAATATCCCTGAACCTGTACATAACTTGACCTTGTGGTGATTTGATTGCTACTATTCTATGACGCTGCCGCTGGCATTTTAATTGCCACATCAACAGCTTCCCAGCCTTATTTCCCTGTTCATAAAAACGTTGTCTTGTTCGCAGGAAAAGCGAAGCTACACGTTCAGCCTCCAGGGAGGCTATATCCCCTCTACGGCTGGTCAACAAACTCCACACTTGCAATCAAGTAGGAGCAGAAGTGTCCATCTCCTTCTGAAGATTGGTTTCCAGGTCTGAGCTGGACGACTTGCGAGATCTAGGTACTTTACGTCTCTTCGCTAAGGACATCTCCCACTCTCCATTCATGCCTCTCTGATGTGAAGGCCTCTCACCATGTTGCATCAGGTCTAAAAACTCCATTGCTGCTGACAAATCCACAATTTTCTGAGCACAGTTATTCCAGTCAAACAATAAAGCAAAAGGAAAGCCCCATCTGTAAGGAATTGCACGCTTCTGCAGCGCTTGCATTAAGGGCTTGAAACTTCTGCATCGCTCCAAAGTGTATTGAGAAAGGTCCTGGTATATCTGAACCTCTTGACCTTTAAATACCACCAAGCGTTTGCCTCGTATACTTCTCATTAGGGCCACTTTATCTTCAAAGAAGCTGAAACAAATGATTGCTGCGCGAGGTTGAACATTGGAAGACCTACGGGCCCCCTGGGAATGGTGCACTCTCTCTAAACGCACAGGATTGGAGGCATTCGGCACACAGAAAACATAAAGCTCTTGGAATAGAGCCGCAGCATCTTCTAGCCCCCCAGTTTGTTCGCTGAGCCCAAATACTCTGATGTTATTATGCCTTTGCCTGTTCTCAAGCTCATCTTGTCTCTCCTTGAGATCCTTCGTGAGTTGGTCCAATTTTATAATTTTAGACTGAAAATCCACAGATGAGTCCATTTGTTCCCCTATATTGATTTTGGTTTGTGTTACTCTGCCATCTAGTGACTTAAGATCAGCTCGGATATCACCCACCGCTTTGGTGAAATCCTGACGGAAGAGCTTAAGCTCTTTTAAAATTTCCAAAAAGTCTGCTTTCGTGACCGGAGACTGAGGACCCGACGAATTGGGTTTGGAGATGGGAACACCTTCCGCAGTAGATGACAAGTTTGTTGCAGGGGAGTCCGAAGATCTAGCAAACTTGGATAAGGAAGATGCGTAGGATTTAGTAGTAGCCATGTTTTATCAATTGCAGCAGCTTTCCCGATCCTGTTGATTCTCGTGCCCTATGCTTGTCTCAGTGCTTATATCAGGCAGACTCACCGCTCCTGAGGGCCGAAGATCTTCTCCCACCACCAGGGAACTACATAGGTCGGAGAAGCTTCAATCCACAGGCTGTCGCACCAGATAAGGCAGACACTATGTGACAACCCATCCTGATGTGCTTTGATAGAGGGGCAGGAGCTGATTGGCAGCACTATCTCCGCCTGGATGGAGGTTGCAGATCAGATGCAGAATTGGCAATCCACTCCTGCTTCAATTTTCCCAAGATCTCTCTGATTCCTATAATTGCTGCAAAACATCACCTGTCAACGAAATCCCAGTATCCATCCTCCAGAGAAAATTATACACCTCATCCAGCTTTCAAGAAGATCAGAGAACTCACTGACAACTGATGGTAGTGAAGAAGGGCTAGACCAGGTGAGGATAAAAAAGATTATTATTCTTCACCTGCAGTTCTCAAAAGAGACACTATAGGGAGCTCCTGGATAAGGCAGGAAGCAGATTAACTGAACTGCCGATTCCCTCCCTTAGAAACAGGCCAAGACAAATTGTGACTCCAACAGCACAAGAGATTTGTGCTATTTGATGTTGTAAGGCCTCCAACTGCTCCTTTCACTGCGAATCGCAGTGTCACCCTCGTTCTTCAATGGAACCGGAGCAGTTAGCTGAGCTCTTTAAATTACGGTGGCCATCTTGCCTGTCATATTATGCGTTCCAATGATGAGTTCCACGGGTCAGCGGCCATCTTAAACACAGAAGACAGACTGCAGCTGCGCGCTCCAGCATAACATCGTGGACTTCGTCAGCACCACTTTGCGTTCCAGGTAAAGCACATCACCGGTTTCCCGCCAATATCGGAACCCCCTTCTGCGTTCCACTGAGCGTCCCTCAGGTATGTGAATAATGGCGGTGGAGTTGTTATTTCCTCGGTGGACTTTAACCCAACAATGATCTCCGGCAGTTGGTCACTCACTTCGTCGGCCACTCGATTCCCTCATTAAGCCCAGACTTAAGAACGGCCGGATTCATAAAAGTAACTCACTGTGTCAGATATCCTCAAAGGGGTTTAGTTAGGCAGCGAAACAGAGGCAAGATACCAGCATAAGAGCTTTGTGGGGAGATCTGGAGGGCATATTCATGCAGATCTTCAGCCTCTAATACTTGGCTCTCCGCGATCTCCAACTCTCCTCAGGGTGTCACATTATTAGAATGAAGAATTCTAAGACATCTGCTAGAAGGCTAGTGAATCTGACAACATCTTTTTGTGTGGCTATCTAAGCTTAAATCGTAGGCGCATTTTCGATTCAATAACTACAACTTTATAGTAAAGTAGCAGGGAATAGAGAGAGAAAGCCGAGGAGCCTCACAGGTTTGTGGCCATCTTGATTGGGCTCACGAGCGCCCCCCCCCCCAACTGCCTGTATTAAAATTTTCATATATAAACATGGAAGGAGAAAAGAGCCTCAGAATCCAATGAGGTGAATTAACACAAGCTTCACTCATTCAAAGCCGCACCTCTCAACATCAATGACTCTATATTTTATTCCATTTGTCAATGAAGCCAACATCAGCTGCCGGTAGTCGTGGCTCCTTATACATACATAACCCTCTTGTAACTCTAATGGAAGAAGATTTATTGAAAGAAACTGCACCTTTTGATTCAGGAGAGGAACCACAGTGGTTGTCATCATCATGGGCCATATTATTGTCCTTACAAAAATGATTGGTACGGACTGAGTTACACAGATTGTCCTTGACTGAGTATATCAGACGTCAACAGATTCAAAGAGGGTTATGTATGTACAAGGAGCCACGACTACCGGCAGCTGATGCTGGCTTCATTGACAAATGGAATAAAATATAGAGCCATTGATGTTGAGAGGTGCGGCTTTGAATGTCTGAAGCTTGTGTTAATTCACTTCATTGGACTCTGAGGCTCTTTTCTCCTTCCATGTTTATATATGAAAATTTTAATACAGGCACTTGATGTGATTTTGTATGCATTGTTGGAGCAATTAGTGGAGGAGTAGCCTAGTGGTTAGAGCACTGGCTTGGTAACCAAGCAACCAGGGTTTGATTCCCACTAGCACTCCTTGTGGCCTTGGGCAAGTCACTTAACCCTCCATTGCCTTGGAAGAAAGGCCTGGCAATCTACTTCCGGTGACACTGCCAAGAAAACCCAGGAGCTTCTGGGTCGCCAGGAGTCAGGACTGACTCAAAGGCACACATTGCATTTTGGTGGAGCAATTCTTCTGGATTTGCCATTTGCTTTTCACTCCGGAACTGACCTTTTTGTTGGTTGTGAATTCAATATGGATATCTGCCATTCCAGGAACATAGATATGTCTGCAGCCCTAATTCAGAATGCGGCCCTTTATCTCGCACCAGCCCGCCATCTTGAAAACAGGGATATGCAGCGGGGCTGGAGCTAAGACAAATGCTTTTTTATGTATTACCACATTTTTTTGAATGAGCAAAAAGAGTGCTGCTTCAACCCCTTATGGGGCCCAGGGCAAACATTTCCAGTGGGGACCCCCTTGTCTGTGCCGCTCCCCATTTCATTCACTTCTGCACCTCCATCCCCGCATCCCCTAGCCTCCCATCCACGCCTCCCTCCCACCACCACCGTGTCCGCTACTGCGGCCCTTCTTCGGGACATGCAGCAGTGGTAACCCATAAAGAAAATGCACCATAGCACCAGAGTTACCTTCTTTTCCAGTTCCACTAGTGCTTCTGCCCCCCTCTGATTCATCAGAGGGGGCGGAAGCGGAAGCATGAACGGCACTGCAGCGCTAGAAAAGAAGGTAACTCGCCACAGTGCCTTTTCTATGGGTTGCCACTGCGGCACCTCCCAGAGAGGGGCAGAAGCAGTAGCAGTAGGTAGGGGGAAGGAGCAGAGCAGCTGTTACCCATGGGCAGCGGTGCAGCTGGGTCCCCATTGCGCAGGCGCCCAGTGCAGCTGCCCCTTTGCCCATAGGTAGATGCAGCCCCAAGCGAAAAATATCAGAGGAGTGAGGGGGCATTCCCTTCTCCTTGCAGTAGCTGGATTGCTGAAACAAGCATCTTTCAGAGTCCTATTCATGCCCTGGAGGAAGTATAGCCATGGACATCTCCAACAATGAATTGCAATGTGCAGCGTCAGTCTAAAATCAGGCGCATACATGCATCTTTTTGAGCCACCACAGGAACCTCCCCCCCCCCCTTCCCCCTCCGGTATGCCTCCATGTGACTTAGATATGATCATGCCGGGCATGTGTAGGTTCAGGGCTGTCTGAACGGACTCTGGGGATGTCCATGTGATTTCCAAGTCTGGGCATTTTCAGACATGGCAACCGTGATTAGGGCTTCTATCATGACCCTCATAATGAATTAGGTATTTGGACAACCTATTGGAAGAAGGAGATTCATATTCATAGTTTGGAAAGATTTTCTTCTGAGGTAAGAGAAAATGTTTATTTATAATTAGCACCAGCTTTTATTGGGTAATCTTTGGATGATTTATTGATTCAATTTTATCACCCTTTTTTAAGTGCAGCCAAGTAGTTCTCTTGTGGAATACAAATAAGATCAATGCTTATTCTTTTAAAGGTATTGTTTTTGATTACATATTTGTTGGATGATGATGCCATATTTTATTGCATGATAATTATTAGGCGTGTAGTAGTAATAGCAGTAGTAGTAGTGTTTGCATATGCGATATGCCTGTTGTGAAGGGTTCATTCATTTTTTATTGTTGTCTAGTTTGTCTGTCCATAAGCATCTGTTTCTTTATGTTCATGCATAAGCATTCGCAAACAAGATGCCTATATCCTTTCCCCCTTTCATCAGCATTGCTTAAGAATTGCCATCAGTGGGAACCCTGTCCATTGCCAGTGGACCAACAGATGCAGGCCGCAATTGCGGCCAAGAGGAGAGGTGTTTCCAGCGAGGACCCCATCCCCTAAATGGTAGAAGAGCTGCGGACTATAATCACAGCCAAGTGCAGAGCTTCAGCCAGTGGGAAGCCAATTCCCAGCCTGGCAGAACAACAGCTGCAGGCCAAGAGGAGAAGTGACACCGGTAGGGAGTCCATTTCCCGCTAGCAGAAGAATTGCTGCCGGCTATGATCGCAGCCAACTGCAGAAGGGAAACAGAGGCCCGCTAAGCACAAAATGTTATAGGGGGAAGATAGAAGTTGAGTGTATGAAAGGGGAATGGGGATGGACAGATGAAGTGAGAGATGGCAAGGGGATGAGCATAAAAGGCAAGGGGTCACTCTGGGGACTTATAAATACATGGCAGGGGTTGAGAGTATAAGGAGAAGGGGACAGGAAGAGAGAATATGAGTAGGTGGACTGGTGCAGAAGAGGGGAGGGCATGGAAAGGTTCATGAGGGAAGAAGAGAATAGAATATCTATATGCTAAGAGGCATAGCCACCTCCGCAATACATAGATGCGCTGACACATACTCTACTCATATACCACATACATGCACTCCATTCTATACATATGTGCATGCATGCATTCATGTGTTCTTCCACACTGTCCTACCCCTCTTACCACATGCATGTGCATGCACACACACACCCTTCCCTCTACTCCATATACATGCATATGCCTATACACATTTCCCCTAATGCCGCTAACTAGATAGCTTAAGCAGTTTACCTTAGGGCAGGTGAATGTATCTTATTTTAAGAATTTGTGTAAACAACTTAAATATCTAAACAAATCCTTAAAACTAAGATGCAGACAGCAGTCCAGCAGTGAGAAGGGGGCTATCCAGTCTTTTGCAATGAGCGTCACATGTGCGATTTTTTCCCAGTTGATGAGAGGTCTTACGTGTGCACTAGGTGCAAGGAGCTCTTTGCTCTCAAGGAATGAGTCTGATCTCTGGAGGCTAGAGTAGCAGACTTGGAGGAGCTAACAGGGATATAGTGCTGAAGTCCTTCCTCCAGTCTGGTAGCCTCTCTGTTGCCATGGAGAAGAGAGGTCAGGTGAAAGGAGAGCATCACCTCAGTGTGGCAGGAATTGGTCCTGTAGCTAGGACCTTGTCTCCAGGTGATGTAAAACCCTCTTTTACCAAGATGGTTTCTCCAGGGCCAAGTGCTCATGATAGAAGGGTTAGGATAGCCATTATAGTTGTTGATTCAATGATTAGGCATGTAGATAGCTGGGTCACCGTTGGATGTGAGAATTGCCAGGTAACATGCCTGCCTGGTGCAAGGGTAGCAGATCTCATGTGTGACCTAGACAAGGTTTTAGATAGTGCTGCATAGGAGTCTACTGTCTTGGTACATGTTGGTACTAATGACATAGGCAAATATGGGAGGGAGATATTGGAGGCCAAGTTTAGGCTTTTAGATAGGAAGCTGAAATCCAGAACTTCCAAAGTAGCATTCTCAGAAATGCTTCCTTTTCCATGCGCAGGACTCAAAAGGCAGACCACATGTATGCCATGCTTTAAGAAAAGTGGAAGGAAGGCCAAAAACTGCCAGCAAGATTTAAAGCTAAAGTCAGAGAAGCTATTGTAGCCAAAAAAGCATTTTTCAGGAAATGGAAAAAGGAACCAAATGACAAAAATGGGAAAACAACATAATCACTGCAAAGTTAGATGCAAGCCACTGATAAGACAGACAAAGAAAGAATTTGAAAAAAAGCTTACCGTGGAAGTAAAAACGCACAATAAAATTTTTTTCAAGTACATTCATAGCAAAAAACCTGTGAGAGAGTCAGTTGGACCATTAGATGATAGATGGGTAAAAGGGGCACTATGGGAGGACCATAGAGGAGAGACTGAATGGCTTCTTTGCTTCAAATTTTACTGAAGATGATGTAGGGAAGTTACCCATGCCATAAATGCTATTTAAAGGTAATGTATTGGAAGAATTGAAACAAACAACTAGGCAGGTCTTGTCAGACAAATCTGATTGATTTCTTTGACTGGGTGACCAGGGAGTTGGACCGAGGGAGAGCTCTAGATGTGGTGTATTTAGATTTCAGTAAAGCCTTTGACACTGTTCCTCACAGGCGACTTATAAACAAACTGAGCACCCTAGGGATGGACCCTAAAGTTACTGCTTGGGTTAGAAATTGGTTGGGTGGGAGGCAACAAAGAGTACAAGTAAATGGAGCTCACTCTGAGGAGAAGGATGTTACCAGTGGTGTGCCCCAGGGATCTGTCCTTGGTCCGATTCTTTTTAACATCTTTGTTAGTGATATAGCGGAAGGGCTGTCGGGTAAGGTTTGCCTCTTTGCAGATGATACCAAAATCTGCAATAGAGTAGACACCCAGGAAGGTGTAGATAACATGAGGAGGGATCTAGCTAAGCTTGAAGAATGGTCTAGAATTTGGCAGCTGGGATTTAATGTTAAAAAATGTAAGGTCATGCATTTGGGCTGCAGCAATCCAAGGGAGCAATACAGTATAGGAGGTGAAGTACTTTTGTCCACTAAAGAAGAGCGGGACATAGGCATGGTTGTGTCTGATGATCCTAAAGTAGCTAAACAGGTAGAAAAGGTGACGGCAAAAGCTAAAAGGATGCTTGGGTGCATACGGAGAGGAATGGCTAGCAGAAAAAAGGAGGTGATAATGCCTCTGTATAAGTCTTTGGTGCGACCTCATTTGGAGTATGGTGTGCAATTCTGGAGACTGCACCTTCAAAAGGATGTGAACAGGATGGAGTCGGTGCAGAGGGTTGCTACTAAAATGATTAATGGGCTTCATTATAAAGCATATGAGGACAGACTTAAGGATCTTAATATGTACACCTTAGAGGAAAGGCGGGATAGAGGTGATATGATTGAGATGTTTAAATACCTCCGTGGCATAAATGTTCAGGGAGAGAGCCTCTTTCAATTGAAAGCAAGTTCTGCTACGAGGGGACATGGGATGAGGGTGAAGGGAGATAGATTCAGAAGTGATATGCGGAAACATTTCTTTACAGAAAGAGTAGTGGATCCATGGAATAGTCTCCCAGTGGAGGTGGTAGTGATGAGGACAGTAACTGAATTCAAAAAAGCATGGGACCAACACAGAGGATCTCTAAAGGTAAAAAGTGGACTGTTGTAGTTGTTGTTATGGAAGGACAGACTAGATAGGCCATGTGGTCTTTTTCTGTCATCATGTTTCTATGTTTCTATGTAAACAGTAGAAAATAATCTGGACCAGAAGATATACATCCAAAGATGCTGAAAGAACTGAAATATGAGATTACAGACCTACTATTAATATTCTGTGAACTATCATTAAAATTGTCTCTAGTACCTGAAGACTGAGAAAAGCCAATGTAACACCAAGTTTTAAAAAGGGTTTCAGGGGCGATCCGGGAAACTACAGACCAGTGAGCCTGACGTTAGTACTGAGCCAAATGGTAGAAACCATTCTGAAGAATAAAATTACTGAACATGTAGATAGTCATGGTTTAATGGAAGAAAGCCAACATGGAATTTAGCCAAGGAAAGTCTTATCTTACTAATCTGTGTTATTTTTTGAAGGTGTGAATAAACAGGTAGACAAAGATGAGTCGGTCAATATAGTGTATCTGGAATCTCAGAAAGCCTTTGAGAAGGTCCCTCATGAGAGATTCTTGGCAAAATTAGAAAGTCATGTGATAGGATGCAGTGCACTATCGTGAATCAGGAACTGGTTAAAAGAAAGAAATCAAAGAATAAGGCTAAATGGCCAATTTTCTCAATGGAGAAATGTAATAGTAAAGAGTTTCCCAGGGCCCGCTGCTTTTTAACATATTCATAAATGACCTGAAAATGGGAATAACCAGTGAGGTGATCAAAATTTGCAGATGACACAAAATTATTCAGAGTTATTGAAACACAAGAGGATTGTGAAAAATTACAAGAGGACCTTCATAAAATTGGAAGACTGGACATCCAAATGGCAGATGAAATTTAATGTGGATAAGTGCAAATTTATGCACTTAGGAAAGAACAACCCAAACTATGGTTACACAATGCAAGGTTCCATATTAGGAACCACCAGCCAGGAAAAGGATTTAGATGTCATAGTGAATAATACATTGAAACTCTTCGCCCAGTGTGCAACGGCGGCCAAGAAAGCAAATAGAATGCTAGGAATCATAAGGAAAGGTCCATAAACAGAGAATAAAACCAAGGATATTATAATGCCTCTGTATCATTCTATGGTGTGATCACACCTTAAATACTGTATGCAATTCTGGTTGCCATATCTTAAAAAGGATACAGCAGTATTGGAAAAGGTACAAAGAAGAGCCACCAAAATGGTAAAGGGAATGGAAGGAAACCCCTGTGAGGAAAGGCTTAAAAGATCAGGGCTCTTCAACTTGGAAAATAGATGGCCTAGGAGAGATATGATAGAGGTCTATAAATTAATGAACGGAGTGGAATGGGTAAACGTAGATCAATTATTTACTCCATCAAAAAGTACAAAGACTAGGGGACATGCAATGAAACTACAATGTATCCCATTTAAGACTAATAAGAGAAAACATTTTTTCACTCAATGAGTAATCAACTCTGGAATTCCTTACCAGAGGATGTAGTAAAAGCTGTTAGTGTAGCTGGGATTAAAAAAGGTTTGGACAAGTTCCTGGAGGAAAGGTCCATAAACCATTATTAAGGAGGATCCGGGAAATCCACTGCTTATCCCAGGACAAGCATTGGGAAACTGTGTGCTTTTTTGGGAACCTGACAGGTACTTCTGACCTGGTTTGGTCGCTGTTGGAAACAGGATAGTGGACATGATGGACCTTGGTCTGACTTAGTATGGCATTTCTTATGTTCTTATGCCCTAGCTGTAGTCATTTACGCTATGTGATTAGTGACTGATTATTGACGCTAGATGGCTAGAGGCATTGGTGGCCAGACAGCCCAGATATTCAGTGTCAGAAATTGGATTATCGTCCACCATTCAATATTTGCTTTCAATGAACGTGGCTGTGGCTTGGCACTTCATTTTGCTAAGCCACCGCAGATGAATGTATCCCCCATATTTCTTTGTTTTATAGATTTACTTTATCCCTGATGCAGGTGCAAGCTGAAACATGGCTTTGTTGAATTTTATTTAATTGTATTTACTATTTTAATTGATTGCAATAAATGAACTTTTGTCAGCCTTGTTTATGTTTATTTATATTTTGGAGTGGGTTTACTCTCATTCTTGTAGAATCTGACTGTGTAGTATCGTTGCCTCTTTCCATTGGACTGCAGCTCTCTCTCATGGATATTCACCAGGCACACAGGCTTTCCCAAAAACAAATAAAACTTTAGTCAAGCAATGAATAAATTGATATACAAGATGCCTGTTTCGTCACAGCCTTTTATACATACATCACCTCTCTGCCCACATTTCGAAGCCTATGACTTTTCACATGCACATCCATTAAGTTGCAGGTCAAATTCCCAAGACTAATAGCCTGAAGGTACATGTGCCCTCAGTTCTCAAGCTGAACTCACAATTGTTAAATATTTTTCCTTGCTGTATCTCTTCCAACTACCAGCCTGCACTGCTTTATCTAATGACCTTTCCATATGTATGCACCCATCAGTTATAATACCAGCATGAATTATGTTTGCTCTTATGCAGAGAGTCCAGATAGGGAGGGCTCATCAGAGAGATGGAATTTATATAGGAGAGAGTATGAGGGCAACAGAGTGTGACTGAACGAAAGACTATTAAATAATTTGGCCGCAGTGTTGAAATCTGGCAGTAATCAGTGTACACGGATCATTCAAAAAATTCATGAGTTCTGTATCAGCACTTACCTATAATTGCCCACAGCAAACCAGGTTCTCTTGTAGTCCTAGCGTGAACTTTTCATTATCTGTGCATGGCAAGGCAAAATATTTCAGGCAGTTCAAGATACGAAGCTCGCTTGTGCCCATCCATGCTTTTCTCTTCTTTTTATTAACGTTCAAACATCTGAAACATTGTGGGAGGCCAAAACTGTAACATTTTTATTCAAATGACACACCAAAAAAGTAAGGCACAGGGTATCACGATTACTATTACGTAACATTCCTATAACGCTACAAGGAGCATACAGTACTGTTCATATACACGTAGGAAACAGTCCGTGCTTGATAGATCTTACAATCCATTCAAGACAGACAAACAGAACAAGAAAGGGATTAGAGAATTTCATTAAAGAAATGATTAAGGACATACATGGGTAGTAAACAGGAGAACAGGGGGTTAGGTTGTAAAAGCAACCTCGAAAAGGCAGGAGTTTAGCGTGGATTTGAATAAGATGAGAGACGGATCCTGTCGTACTGACTTAGGAAGTCTATTCCAAGTGTATGGCACGCCACCATGGAAGCAACTGAGTCTGGAGTTGGCGGTGGAGGAAAAGGGCACAGATAAAATCGATTTACATGATCAGTGGAGTTCTCGAGGAAGGAGAAATAAGAGCAGAGAGGTAATGAAGAGCTTCAAGGGGAATACTTTAGTAGGTCAGTGAGAGAAGTTTTAACTGTATGTGGAAACAGATAGGGAGCGAATGAAGTGACATGAAAAGAAGGGTTGCATGAGCATAGCGACACCAGCAAAATATGTATCTATATCTACATTTATTTCTATAGCGCAATATATAGCATTGTGTCTCATCTATAACAGTTCTTTTTTTAATAGACAGCATGACTGATAAGGCACACAGGTGAGGAGAAATCACCCAGCGGCACCAGAATGGAACAGCTCAGAACTAAGGGGCATGTTTACTGAAATATAGTAGCCGGGAGGGCCGGCTCCATAGTAGCCGGGAGGTTGCAGCAAAAAGGCAACCATGCTAAAAACACGGCATTATCGGCATAGCGCACAAAAAGGCGGGGTTAGGGCAGATTTGAGGCAGAGAGTGGGCAGGGATAGCCACACCCATCTAGTGGTACTGCAGAGCACCGCAGTGCTTGCCAAAACCTGGAACATTGCAGTGCTGTTCCTGCTTCCACCCCTCCGATGTAAACTATAGACTCATTACTTTACCTGCATATCACGCAGGCAGTTTTACAGCAAACCATTTCTGCAAGTAAAGCATTGCTTTATCCCTAGAAATGCCTTTGAAAACTACCCTCTTAGAGGGTACTTTTATAAAGTTGTACCTAGTTGATGCACAGTTTAAAGCATGTCTATCGTGCCTGTTTTATAAAGTCAAGTACATGAGAAATATAAATGATGGGATAGACGGGGCAAATCTAGGTGTAATCAACTGCACCAATCCTAGGACTGGTACAAATGCCCGCACTTAGATTTTTAAGGAATGAGTGTGAGGAGAACCTTTCCATACCTGCTCATTTCCTTTTCTAAATCCTGATAGACCAGTCCAGAGGAATGTTATGTTCCCCAGTCAACAGGTGGAGGTAGACTACCGCAGCTTTCAGTGATGTTTTTACTGTCATATCCACTGGTACAGCACTGGGAGAAGCTTCTTGACTGATGCTCTCATCACATCGTAACTGGACTACTGTATTGTCATTTACTCTGTGAAACAGGCATCAGAAACCAAATGCCTCCATACTTCTCTGTATCCGGCACTACTCCTAATTCCTTATGTCCCCTCACGTGCCCTTCGCTCTCTGTATCCCTCCCACGTCTCTGGATTTTTCTTTACTGCCCCTACTCTATGGAACTTCCTCCTTTTTCAAGCCCATACTGGTTTCATGTAAAATCTTGCACTGCTTTAAAAACACACTTTTTCCATGCAGCACTGGGGTGCCAGGGCTGGGGCATGGGTGAGCAATGCCAGATATACCTGTCCTGTTATACTTTCTGCTCCTTGTCTCTGATTCTTGCACCCTTTTTCGTTCCTATTTAAGTATTTTGTAAGCTTCTTTTATATTTGCTGAAAGGCAGTACACTGAACACTAAGTAAAGACCACGAAAGCCATTATGACACTTCCCAAGCAGAAAGCAAAAGTGAAAAACTCATAAAAAATATCAAACAACAACTGCCTTGTACAGGCACCGATACTGACAATGCAGTTAAAAGACAGCAAAGCTCCCAGTTCCGTAGGAATGTGAGGTGTGATCAAAAAAGTATTGAGACTTGTTGTGCTGCAGCCGTGTTACACTCTGCACATGCACAGCACATAACTAGGTCACTGCATGCTTAATAGCATCGTGGAGCGACATGTAGAGCAACGCATCACACCACAAGGCTATTAAGCACGCAGTGACCTAGTTATGTGCTCTGCATGTGCAGAGTGTAACGTGGCTGCAGCACACCGGTACTTTTTTTTAATCACACAATGTTTGGTATCGTGTTAACCCGTTTTGGACAGCTCGCATATTCTTTCTCTGTTCTGGATGATTTATTAGATTTGTTACACTCAAACAACTATGAAATACCGGCAATAATAAAAAATATTAAAACTTTGCAGAAAATAGAAGTTTCACATAATGTATGTTTTTCATACACCGGTCCAATATAGTATATTGTCCGTCTTCAGAAAAGATAGGATTCAGTTCCGATATTCATTGACATAAACATACTGTATGATACTATTGAAACTGCAGTTTTCATTTAAAACACTTTGGGGCATGTTTACTAAACCGGGCTAACGGTTAACCCGGGCTATCTGCAGCTAGGTCCCATTGAATAATATGGGACCTAGTGGCAGATAGCCCGGGTTAACTGTTAGCCCGGTTTAGTAAACATACCCCTATGTTTAGCTATTATCATTATGTCAAAAAGTGTTATATACAGATTTTTTATCTGAGATCTAGTTCGTTTAATAGGTATTCGAAGTTTGCTGATTTTGATGGTACTGGCAGCTCAACATAAAAAGATCACAAAAAATAGTAAGTAGCTTATAATGCTGTAATAGCTACTATTTTGCAAATAAAAGTACTTGTAGGCTATAGAAAATAGGTTTAGATAACTGTAAGTTACTTAGGGGTATGTATACTAAACCGGGCTAACGGTTAACCCGGGCTATCTGCAAATAGGTCCCATTGAATAATATGGGACCTAGTGGCAGATAACCCGGGTTAACCGTTAGCCCGGTTTAGTAAACATACCCCATAGTTCCATTGAATTTATAACCATTAATTAGTAAACAGTTGAGTAGTAAGTATGGAAACCTTATGTATGTAAAACATATGCTGGTCCAAAGCAGTTCATCAGATTTACAATGAGTGAAAAAAACTGAACAGCAAATTTGCATTAAATTCTGCCAAAAACTTGGAGATTCGTGCAAAAAGATTTATGGTAAGTTACAGCAAGTGTATGGCAATGAATGCATGAGTCGTGCTCAAGTTTATGACTGGTACAAATGTTTCCAAGAGAGCTACCAAAGTGTTGACAATGACGAACATTCTGGAAGGCCATCCACAAGCAAGAATGAAGACAAAGTTAAAGCAGTGTGGGCCGCAATAGTCTCAAATCTTCGATTGACTATAGGGAACTTGCTGAGGACATGGACATCAGTTTCGGATTGGTACAGTCCATTCTTACTGTTTATTTTTGGAAGAGATGTGTGTCTGCAAAATTTGTGCCGAAACTCCTGACCCTTGACCAAAAAGAAGATAGACAGTCTGTAGCCAAGGAGTTGTTGGAATGCTTTGAAAATGACTCCGATTTCATCAAAAAGATTATTACTGGTGATGAATCATGGGTTTATGGTTATGAACCGGAAACTCAGTCCTCACAATGGAAGACTCTAAACTCTCCCAGACCCAAGAAAGCCCAACAGGTGAGGAGCAATGTCAAGGTCATGCTCACAGTTTTCTTTGATTACCAGGGTATTGTTCATCATATAAAGAGTACTACATCTATTTTTCCGATTCGTTTGAGAGATGCAGTTCATTGTAAGAGGCCAGAGTTGCACAGGAATGGTGAATGGTTGCTTCATCTTAATAACGCCCCAGCTCATGATATCACATCCTGTCCAGCATTTCTTGGCCAAAAACCAAATCGAGCAAGTCCGTCAGCCTCCATAGCCACCTGATATCACACCCTGTGACTTTTTCCTGTTTCCAAAACTGAAATTACCACTAAAAGGAAGGAGATTTGATGACTTGGAGACCACTAAGCTAAATTTAACACAGCAGCTTCACAGCATAACGAAAGAGGCATTTCAAAACTGTTTCCAGCAATGGCAGAAACGCCGAAGGAAGTGTGTTTTATCAGATGGGGACAACTTTAAAGGAGACTGAGTGCAGTAACTGTCAGTGTTATATTTCTAGTATTATTGTACAAGTCTTTTTGATCGCACTTTGTAGTCTTCTAGGGCGGGTTTTGCAGGATTCAAGGAAAGGAAATTAGCGGGTATGGGAAATTTCTTCTTTCTTATTATCCTGCTAGGCCAATGCAGATGAGTGAGATGTACCGAAACAGCAGGGCTGGCCCATCCACTAAGCAGGCTAGGCAGCCACCTAGGGCTGCAGACCTCTGTGGACGGCATGGCACACATGGCCCCCCACTCCCTCCTTTCCCCTGTGCTGAGCTGCATCATGCCGCCGCCTCCACTGCTACTGATTCCAACAGTGGGGTCAGCTCCACTTGGTGGCAGCAGCACATGGCCACACAAGGCCTGCTGCTGCCATTGAACTGTCCAGACCCTGCTGCCAGAATCAGCGGCAGCAGGGGGTAGCAGCGCAGTGCAGCTCAGCATGGGCAGGGAGACGGCGGCGCTGCTCGGCATGTGGGGGGAGGAGGTGACAGGCCAGGGCTTCTGCCTGGGGTGGCAGAGCCCTTGGGCCAGCCCTGCCAAGCAGTCAGGATCCAGGGTGGGTGGAAGGCAATGCTTAGAGAAGAACTGCTCTGCCAAAGGCACCATCCACTCTCTAGCTCCTATATGTAACCTGTAATGCTTCACAAAAGTGCTCACAGATGTCCTCTTAAGACACTAAGATGGACTCTGCCTAGGAGAAGGTTTGTGCCCTAGTGGAGTGAGCTCTGACTCTTTCCAGCACACGTTTCCTACACAGAAGGTAGACTGAACTAATAGCCTCCTTAATCCATCAGGCAACTGAGGACTTGGCCACTGCCTGTCCTTTCATCAGACCACTGAAAATGGCAAACAGATGGTCCAACTGATAGTAGGAATTAGTAATCTCCAGATACTTCACCAGTTCCCTCTTCACAGTCAAACAGATGCAGCGAGGAGTTGGTCTGAAGATCCTCCTCCAAGAAGGAGGGCAGGATCACAGTCTGTTTAAGATGAAAGGAAGACAGCAGCTTCAGGAGAAAGGATGGTACAGTCCTCTGAGAGACAGACACTGTCAAGCTGAACAGAAAAAATTCCATACAGAACAAGGCCTTTAGCTCTAATACTCACCTGGCAGGCAGACACAATAACCACCAGAAGCACCACCATCAGGGTGAGAGAGGTTTTCCAAAGGGGCTCAAAATGGGAACCTTTCGGTACCTTCCATACCAGAATGGGTTGCACTATGGTAAAACTGAATGCACGGATGAATGGAGCTGCTTTCCCCCTTGAGGAAGTGAATCACCTCAGGGTGTGCCACCAAGGACAATTCCTGAACATGCCCACCAACAGTACACAAGAGCTGCCATCTGAAGCTTGAGAGAGTTCAGATCTAAACCCTGATCCAATCTGGACTATATGGAGGACAAAATATTAACTAGCTCTATCTTCCTGGCCTCCAGGGCCTGAGAGGAACACTACTACTACTATTGATCATTCGTATAGCGCTACAAGGTGTTTGCAGCACTGTACAGACACATGTAAAAGACGGTCTCTGCTCATCAGAGCTTACAATCTAATCAAGACAGACAACACAACAGTGAAGGAGAAGAATATCTATCTAGGGAAGTGGTAAGGAAACACATAGGAGACTAAGTGAATCAGGATCCAAAAGCAGTCTCGAAGAGGTGAGTTTTCAGCTTGCGTTTGAAAAGGGCCAGAGATGAAGCCCAATGTACAGACTCAGGTAATTTGTTCCAGGCATAAAAAGCAGCAAGTTGAAAGGATCGAAGTCTTGAGTGGGCACTGGAAGAGAAGGGTACAGACAGAACGATCCACCAGAAGAGCAGAGTTCCCGAAGAGAGGTTTTGGGAGAGATAAGAGAGGAAGGGTAGTGAGGAGCACTACCTCTCAAAGACCCTCTGGATCCTTACATAAGGCTAGGATGTAGAGGCCATGTGAGCCTTAAGAAGGGTATTGACTACTGCTTCAGAATATTCTTTTTTAGCCAGTCTATGCCTCTCAAGAGCCAGGCAGTAAGCAAGAAGGGAACAGGATCTTCTATGATTAGGAGACTCTGCTGCAGAAGTCCCCTTTCCTGAAGTGGCAATAGAGGGACCCTACCAACAGGCCCAAGAGATCGGAGTACCATGACTTCTGCAGCTAGTCTGGTGACATTAGAATGTGATGCCATTGCAGTGCTACATACGTCTTGTAGCGCTATTCAAATGCTCAGTAGTAGTAGTAGTAGAATGACCAAGGCCATGTGAGACCAATTTCTGTGCAGAAAGCAGCTCACCCTGGGCCACGAGGGAAAAACATACAGGAGCCTCTGCTGGGACCCCCCCTGAAGAAGGGCATCCAAGCCCTCTGCCTGCGTATATTTTCTGTGTCTGAATTTTTTTTTTAGATTGGCATTCCCCTGGGTATCTAGCAGATTGAATACTGACAGGCTTCACCTCCACACAATTAGGTTGAATGCATGAGGGCTTAGCTCCCACTCGCTGGGATCCATGGTGTTCCGACTCAAGAAGTCAGCCTGCATGTGGTCAGAACTCACTATATGTACCACCAACAGAGCCCTAGATCAGCCGCTGCTCAATGACAGAGCTCCACCACCTCTGTTGCCACCATGGCGCTGAGTGCCACCTTGATTGTTGACATACGCCACTGCAGTGGCATTGTCTGAGAACACTAACCACTTTTCCCTCCAGGAGTGACTAAAATCTCTTCAGAGCCAGGTGGATCACTCTGGCCTCTCTTAATTCACTAGGAGGCTTCCTGACCTTTGGAGCTGAAGTCAGACGCGCCGGCTTGCAGAGCGCGAGGGAAGAGTTTCTCCCTCGCTGTTCTGTTAAGCCCGCGGGGGCTGATGGGAAGTTCCCATCAGCCACCGCGGGCTTAACAGAGCAGCGAGGGAGAAACTCTTCCCTCGCGCTCTGCTCTGCAAGCCGGCGCGTCTGACTTTTCAGCTCCAACGAGAGAGCTGCTACAAGGAGGGCAGGCTCTGCCGTGCACTGGGGGGCCCCGCGGCACGCTCGATTCTGCCGCGGCGGCCCCGACCGCGGCAGCAGACAGGTTTTCTTTTCTTTTAATTTTCGCTGGGCTGGGCTGGGCTGGGCTGGGGGGGGGGGTTAGGAGTGTTGCTGGGCTGGGCTGGGCTGGGCTGGGCTGGGGGGGGGGGTTAGGAGTGTTGCTGGGCTGGGCTGGGCTGGGCTGGGCTGGGCTGGGGGGGGGGTTAGGAGTGTTGATGGGCTGGGCTGGGCTGGGCTGGGCTGGGGGGGGGGGTTTAGGAGTGTTGATGGGCTGGGCTGGGCTGGGCGGGGGGGGGTTAGGAGTGGTGATGGGCTGGGGGGGTAGGAGTGGTGATGGGATTGGGGGGGTAGGAGTGGTGATGGGCTGGGGGGGTTAGGAGTGGTGATGGGCTTGGGGGGGTTTAGGAGTGGTGATGGGCTATGGGGGAGCTAAATCTGTATATGGGCTGATGGGATTAGGACTGAAAGTGGGTTGATGGGGGGTTAGGACTGGTAATGGGCTATGGGGGGGCTTAAACTAAAAATTGGGTGATGGGGGATTAGGACTGGAAATGGGCTGGTGGGATTAGGACTGGGAGTGGGCTGATGGGGAGGTTAGGACTGGTAATGGGTTGGGGGGGGTTGCTAGGACTGGAAATGGGCTGAGTGGAAGGGGGCTTGAACTGCAAATAGCTGATGGGGAGGGGGGCTTGGAATGGGCTCTTAGGGGAAGGAGCTAGGACAGGAAATGGGCTGATGGAGGGGCTAGGATAGGACTGGGAATTGGGTGTTGGGGGAGCTAAGATTGGAAATGGGCTGTGGTGGGGGCTTGGATTGAAATGGACTCATGGAGGGGCTAGAACTGGAAGTAGGTTCATGGGGGGCTTGGATTAGAAATGGGCTGAGTGGAGGGGAGCTAGGATTTAACATGGGCTGATGGTGGGGCTAGGAAAGGACTAGAAATGGGCTGATGGGAGGCTGGTATTGGAAATGAGCTGATGAAGGGACTCGGATAGGACTGGGAATGGATGGGGGAGCTAGGACTGGAAATGGGCTGATGTGGGGACTAGAAGGGAGCGGATACTGGGTGGGGCTGCAACTAAAAGGGAGCTGATGTTGGGGGAGATTAGAAGGGGATGGGGCTGGGAGAGTGAAATGGAGAGGGGAAGAATATTTTGTGTGGGAGGGAAGAAAAATCTACAATTGGCCGGGTATTGGGAGACTAAGGGGCTTGTTTACAAAGCCGCGGTTGTGGTTCGCGATCGCAGCCGCGGCCCAATTGAAATCAATGGGGCCGCGGCTCCGATTACGATCGCAAACCGCTACCGCGGCTTTGTAAACAAGCCCCTAAGTGGGGATTGAGGATGGAGGGGTAAAATTTGAGTGGATGAAATAGGAATGAGGAAAGAGCAAAAGGAGAAAGATTATTATGTTAAAGCAGATGTAGAGAGAGAATGGAAAAAAACTAGAGGAGAGAAGAAAGGACAAATGGACAGCAGACGATGGAGAGTTAGCAGAAGACACAAATAAACCAGAAGAAAGTGACTGGAACAATTGCAACTGAAAAAAAAATGCACAAAAGGTACAAAGATATCTCTTTATTTTGAATTTATTAACTGGAATATGTCAGCTCTGGGAAATGTGCATCATTAATGTCGGTGCTTTGTTTAGTACAAGAGGAAATTAATTTATAGTTTTATTTCAACATTGTTGTACATTCCAAGTTTGGCTTTTAGGGTTCCCAGTTTAATTATTGTCTTCCTGTTTTTAAATTGTGATTCCTTGTTTGGTGATGGTCTATGTTCTGCATGTGTAACTGAGCTGAGGTATTCTGTTTATGTAATTCCTATTTGACATTGCCACTTGTTCTCTTTCCCCAGTAGGTCATGTATTGTTATTCTCTGAAATGTATTGGTTTAATATTTGCAGTGTTGCCTTTTGATAGGTAGGGTATGGTGCTTTATGAGTCTTGGTAGTGCTGTTAGGATACGGTGGGTTTGCTATGGGTTCTAAATGGGCAGTGTTTGTAGTAGTTCCTAATGTGCCTGGCGGTTGGCACTGGATTATAGTAATGTAGAAATCTTTGTCTTTCTTTATCCATACACTCATGAAGAGGCATGTTTACTAAAAGTTAGTGTATGGTAACATTATGCAAATATTTATGCAAATGAGGCCCCTTATGCAAATGAGGCCCCGCACCGAGTCTCCGCACATGGCCCCGCACCCCCCTTGGGCCGCCCCTGCTTGTATGCAGACAAAGGTGCACATAAACCGCAGAAATGACCTCACAAAAGGGGCACACACCCATAACCAAGCTGGGCAACAATGCTATCATTGGGAAACATTACACCACACACCCAGGACAGCTCCTTTACAATGTAATGCTCTTTGAAAGGGTCTGCGGAGCGTAGACCCTTCCACACATCATTTCCTTTTATTTTGGTGCTTTCCAGGGAGTGTTGTTCCTTGTTGCCCATTGCTATCACTGTTGCCCAGCTGAATTCTGCTTTTTAAAATGTTTCTTGTGGTCATTTTTAACGTTTTATGTGATATTTTGTTCTGTGCACATGTATCACACTGCTCACGTTTTGTGGGTTTCCCCGGTTTTCTGTACATTGCTGACGTAAATGGTTTCTCTTAACTTTAATGCCTTTAACGACAGGTTTTCATTTGCGTTGGAAGTGAGCTCTGACACTCCGCGCGTTAGTATGAGGGGAGCCTCTCTCCGCCCACTCTCCGCCCATTGACCCCTTCTCTCCGCCCACTCTCCACCTTCTGCGCTGTTTTAACGCGCCGCGGAGCTTTACGATCGTTAACTACGGTTAACGCGCGTAGTATGACGTTAACGGTCGTTAGCGCGTCGGTACGCGCGTTATACGGCACTTACGGTCGTTAACGTCATACTACGCGCGTTATTCACGTTTAGTAAACATAGCCCTAAGTGTGTAGCAGCAAAGCGCAGACAAACCAATGATACCAGGAGTCTGTTCAGAAGGTCCAAATCATTTATTTGTGCACAAGTCTCGAACCAATCAATTTCAAAATGGCTGAGCTAAGTTTTCAAGCATTACAACAACTTTTATAGACTTCTGTTCCATTCTAGGTATAGAAAAACATTTCATTGGTCCCGGTAATCTCCCGTACCTCCTGTACCTCTTCTATTGGTCCCGGTACTGATAAGTTTATCCAGTTATGTCCCTCCAGTGGGCATGACACCTGCATGCCCCCCTTCTAGTCCCAATTACAATGGTCAGTTCATCAACTTGTTACTTTCACACTCTCAAGGTTAAAGAACCAATTTGTACGTGCAGAGGAGCTGGGCTCTGCAACTCATCTGTCAGCACTCCCAATTATTTCTTTGCAGATGTACTTTTTCTTATCAGTAACTTTTAAACATGTTTTTCTGTATTTTTCCATCTTTCAATACTGCAGTTCTGCTTACCTAAGCTAATTCAATACTTCTACTGAGTTCTATCTTACAATAGCAGCATATTGGGGGATGTGCAATCCTATATGCCTCTCCACAGGCCTCATTTACAGGTCAAGCTAGCCATGCTGGCCTGCTTATGTTCAGACACTGTGGGTCACAGGCCTGCACCTGCCACATTCCCCCCTTTGATTAATCTCACCCTATTACTTAATAAGGTGTGAGAATTAAATCACTTTCTGAAGAATCACATCCTGATTAAAGGATTTCTACCAGGACTAGCTGTATATAAAGCCATGATTTTTGTTGCGGTCTTCCGCTCTACTGTACTATCAATAGTGTTATGAATGGAACGCATACAACATGGGATTAAACATGGTAATAAGAAGATAACAGCAACAAGGATTAGTACCAATACGATGAAAGTCTTAAATCCTCCCACCCATGAAAAGAGGTTAGCAAACCAATTAGGAAATTTCAATGAGTGCCACGTCTGTACTGGCACATAAGCATGTCTTTGCATATCTTTAGCAATTTCTTCAACTACTTGACCTTTATCATCTATTTTCAAACAGCAATTGGTTAAGTTCAGCTTACCACATACTCCTCCTTCAGCTGCTAACAAATAATCAAGTGCTAAGCGGTTCTGATATATCGCAGTGCGCATCTGTGTACTTTGTCTAGCTAAAAGTGTAAGTGCATGACTAGTCTCATTAGTTATTATCTCAACTACTGCTTGTAAGCGAATAATACGATTGATCATATAAATTGGGGTGCGATAACCATACATACCATCATCATTCCAAGTGGCGGGTCCATAATATTCAATAATTCTTTCTGGTGGCCAATCATCACCTTGCCATTTCTCCCACTTGCCTATCTGTAAGGCCTCTCTCTTCTGTCTTAGTGCTCTTTTGTGTCGGTGGGTAGTGTATACTGGGTATCCTAATTGTTCTCCATGTTCAGTGTTTAAAAGAAAGAAAGAAGGTCTGATGGTTCCTAAGACACATGCTCCTCCCCAGTGTGGTGGGAGTTGTGCATATGCTCGGTTTCCACAGATCCAATATAGGCCAGGTGGGGCTTGCCAGGCTTGGACTTTAGCAAGGTTAGTCCATAGACCTGCAAGTTCAGGAAATCTGACTAATGGGTTAGGAGGTTCAGGATGTTTGAGTCCTGACCACCATGCTGTCTTTGTGGTCGTGGCATTATAGTATTTCTGGCTAAGACAGACCAGCTGTCCTACCTTTTGGGTGAACTGGGGTCCAGTTCTGGCATAGCAAAGACGTCCAACGATTGAGTGCGCTAACACCCATTCACTGGTAGTCTTGTGTAATTCAGTCTGATTATAAATCATGGAATAATTCAATTCTTGGGCTTCCCATGGCCACTGATCTCCCATTTGGGTTCCGCCACAGAAATAACAATCTGTGATCTTGAGACTAGATACTACTGCTCCGGCTAATTCTAGAAATAAATTCTGTGAGGGGTGAGGGATCTCAAACTTATTTACATGCATGGCTTCATAAAAAGTATTATGAATATGATATTTAGATGACTTGTGGGCTTGGGTATTCAATCTGATATACACAATGGTCCCTGGATCTATTGCTCCTCCAGCAATACGTAAACCAAACTTATATCCTTGTTTCCATGCATGGGGATTGTGTATACGTAAGTGTAAGGGGTTACAAGCATCTTTCTGACATTTGTCATTTGTGGTTGGCTTGGTTAAAGTAGCCATTCGTTTATCTATCTTCTCATCAGTTATACCAGTGTTCCAGGTAGCATAAAAAACACATCCCCAATACGGGCAATAGTAGTCTGCTGCTGGGGCAGTACTATAGCCTGGTTCCTTTTTACCGGTACACTTTCTCCATCCCGTGGCACCTTCTGGACACATATACTTATGGTCATTTCGATACGCTTTCTCCCATGTACCACAGGTGGAATAACTATCTCTATTAATAGCATTGCATGCATCAAAATTCAAAACAGCAGGTTTAGTAATGTCCTTAAGTGGTGGCGTTGCAGCTAATATAGGTCCATCTGCATCCTTCCATCTTATTTCCATCGTGTAATAGGATGGATTCTGATGTGGATTATAGCATGTTTTAATTTTCCCATGAGTGCAAACATTTAGTTCAGTGGTGTTATAGATACACCGAGTTACTGTTCCCTCGCAGGTATAGTAAGAATGATAAAGCAAAGTCTGAGTTACTTTCAGTCCAATTCTAGTAGAAGTAATGCAGGCAGTGCATGGAGGTAAAGCATAAGTCTGTTCAAAACCTCCAAAGAAGGCAACCAAAGTAAAGCAAAAGTAAAGATGCATGTCGATGTTGATTGGAGTTCTTCTGAATCCTCAGCTTGCTGATCTTGATCACGACGATCTATTATTCTTCGTCCCGTTTGCTAATGAAGCAATTTAACGGGTGCTGAGTGTTGATTGAAGATCCTCAAGTTGTCCAGTACACATTGACCAATTTAGCAATTCAGTTGGCTTGTGGAGTCTGGCTTAGTCAGTGTAGTCTCAAAGTAGTGTGTCAAATCACACACAAATTGGGTTCGTTGAAACAAAACTGTTGCTGCATAGAAAACAGCAATCCTCTTCGAAAGACTTGGCTACTGCAAAGCACTTGTGCTGAAGTGTCTATGCTGCTGGTTGCCGTCTCAGAGTAACTCGCAAGGGTACATCAGGGTGCTGTTCTGCTGTCCACTGCTCTGGTTCAGGATCGGCGGCGGGCTTGACTCTGCTGTGGTGGATCCAGGCGTCGATCTCGGCTACCTTTACTGCAGTTGGGGTAGACAGGATGACGGTGTACGGTCCCTTCCAATGGGGTTCCAACGGTGTCTTCTTCCAATCTTTGATCCACACCGAAGTACCAGGCTGGTAGGGATGCAAGGGTTCCGTCAAGTTGATAGGCAACTGGTCTTGGATCCACGTATGGAGAGTCTGCAGAACAAAACTAAGAGCTAGAAGTTCTTGTCTGGTTATTTCTGAACCAATTTGGGCTAGACTTCCTTTGATTCCCTGCACTATTGGTGGGGGTTTACCATACAAAACTTCAAAAGGGGAAAATCCTGTTGACTTTACAGGAGCTGAGCGTATTCTGAATAAAGCTATGGGGAGCACTTGGGGCCACTTCAATTGTGTCTCCTGACAAAGCTTAGACATTTGGGCTTTCAAGGTACGATTCATGCGCTCAACTTTCCCTGAACTCTGGGGTCTGTATGCAGTGTGGAGTTTCCATTGTATCTGCAAAGCTTTTGCTAACTGTTGAGTAACTTGGGAGACAAATGAGGGTCCATTATCTGACCCTATTACTGCTGGAATTCCGAATCTGGGGACAATCTCTCTCATTAAGACTTTGGTAACTTCTCGGGCTTTCTCAGTTCTGGTTGGGAATGCTTCTACCCACCCAGAGAAAGTACATACTAATACTAATAGGTAATGGTACCCATTGGCTTTTGGCATTTCGGTGAAATCAACTTGGAGGTTGTGCGTGGGGGTCACACCTCTTGACTGAACCCGGGGTGCTGTAATAAGGCCTTGCTTGGCATTATTCTTGGCACAAGTTTGACATTGTCGTGCTACTGAAGCTGATATGGTTGTCATCAGAGGGATGTAAAAATGTGGTCTGAGTGCTTTTTCCATGGCACTCTTCCCATAGTGGGTGGCTTCGTGGAAAGCTTTGACAAAGGATGGTCCTAACAGTTCAGGAATTACTATTCGTCCTGGAGGTTGACTGCCCTCTTCTGGTGGCAGCTCAATCCATCCGTCTTTCAATACTCCATTTTCTTTGTCACAATAGTAGTCCAATTCTTTGGTGGTATATCGTGGGGTCCATAGATTCAAAGGTACTGGAAACAATGCTGCTTGCATTGGCATAGCTTGTGGGGCAATTTGTCCTGTCATAGCTGCTTGCCGTGCTGAGGCATCTGCAAATCTATTTCCTCGGGCAACTTCTCCTTTTCCTGCTTGATGTCCTCTGCAATGCATGACAGCTACACGTGTTGGGGGCCCATACTGCATCAAGTAACATCAATATTTCGGGACCATATTTGACTGATTTTCCTCCGGATGTGATGAGTCCTCTTTCTTTATAGAGAGCTCCATGGGCATGCAGGGTAGTGAAGGCATATTTGGAATCTGTATATACATTCAGTATAAGTTTTTCTCCTAACAACAATGCTCTGGTGAGTGCTATCAATTCGGCTTTCTGGGCTGATGTGCCTGAGGCTAGGGCTGATGATTCAACTACTTCGTGTTGAGTGACGACTGCATATCCGGCACAGCGTCATCCATCAAGGATGAGACTGCTCCCATCAACATAATAGGTTTGGTCAGGATTGTCTATGGGCACATCTGTCAAGTCGGGTCGGCTGGAGAACACAGTCTCCATGACTTCGATACAGTCATGTTCTGGGAGTTCTTCACTGATAGGTATCAAGGTGGCTGGATTCAGGGCATGGCTCACTTCAAGTTGTATCTGTGGGTTTTCACATAACATGCTCTGGTACTTCAACATTCGGGAATTGGTGAGCCAATAATTTGCTTTTTGTTCCATAAGGGCAAGGACTGCATGTGGCACAGTGACTCGTATGTTCTGTCCTAGTGTGAGTTTGTCTGCTTCACTCACTAGTAGTGCTGTAGCTGCAACTGCTCTCAAGCAAGGTGGCCATCCTTTGGCCACGGGGTCCAATTGTTTCGATAGGTAGGCTACAGGTCGTTCCCAATTTCCCAATTTCTGAGTCAACATGCCTAAGGCATTTCCCTGTGCTTCATGTACAAATAAGTGGAAAGGTTTGTGGACATCTGGTAGTCCAAGTGCTGGTGATGACATCAATTCTTCTTTTAACTTCTGGAAGGCTGTGTCCTGCTCAAGTCCCCACTCCAGTGGCGACTTTTCTTCTCCTTTTGTGACTTCATACAATGGTTTGGCAATTTGGGCAAAGTTGGGTATCCAAATTCGGCAATATTCTGCCGCTCCCAGAAAGGCTCTGACTTGCTTTCTGGTTGTTGGAGTTGGAATTCTACATACTGCTTCTTTTCTTTCTCTGCCTAATCTTCTGCTTCCTTGGGTGATACGAAAACCCAAGTATTTCACTTCTTTTTGGCATAGCTGTGCTTTGGCTCTGGAAACTTTGTATCCAGCTTCCTCTAGTAACTGCAAGAGATCTTTGGTGGCTAGTATACATTCACTTTCTGATACGGCAGCTATCAACAGATCATCCACGTATTGGAGAAGCACTCTCTTTCCCGGGGCTACTGGATAGCTTGAAAGGTCTTGATTCAGTGCGGCACTAAAGATGGTAGGCGAATTCTTGAATCCTTGGGGTAATCTTGTCCAGGTAAGTTGGCCCCCTCTTCCAGAGATGGGGTCCTGCCATTCGAATGCAAACAATATTTGGCTTACAGGGGCTAATCTTATGCAAAAGAATGCATCTTTCAAATCCAGTACAGTGAAATGGGTAGCTTCAGCAGGTATCAGTCCTAGGAGGGTGTAAGGATTGGGTACGACTGGATGTATGGTCTCAGCTGCATCATTTACTCTTCTCAAATCTTGCACTGGGCGATAATCATCTGTCCCAGGTTTCTTTACTGGCAAAAGTGGAGTGTTCCATGGGGATTGGCATACTTTTAGTAGGCCATACTCAAGCAATCTTTGTAGGTGGCGATGGATGCCTTCAATTGCGGCTCTTGGGAGAGGGTACTGTTTGACGTGCACTGGTGTAGCACTAGGCTTGAGGGTTACAATCACTGGAGCTATATGTTTGGCTAGGCCTGGGGGGCTGCCTTCTGCCCATACTCCAGGTGGTGCATCAATACTTTTCAAAGTTTGTTCAAAATAGGTATCTTGTATCGAATCATCAATGTAATATCTCCATTCTTCTTCTCGGGGAACTGTCAGCAGCATCACTCCTGCTGGTTTGGTTTGGGGATTTACTGTCATTTGCATTTCTCCTTGCTCAGAGAAAGATATTTGTGCTTGAAGCTTGGCTAACATATCTCGTCCCAGTAGTGGTACTGGACATTCGGGCATGTAAAGGAATTGATGAGTTACTTGCTGTCCTCCCAGACTGCATATTCGGTTTTGAAGAAAAGACTTTGTGGCTTTGGCACCAGTTGCTCCTATGATGGTGACTGCTTTTGTAGTGAATGGGGCTATCTTTTTGTCTATTACTGAATGTTGTGCTCCAGTATCAACCATAAAGTCCATAATTTGGTCTCCTATTTGTATTCCGACCATAGGCTCCTGGAGACCTAAAGCAAACTTGGAGCCCGGTCTGTCCTAATCCACGTCATTCTCATCATGGGCTGGTGTGGCCAATGCTTGAATGGTTCCTCCTCTCTCTCGCTGGAATTGTTCTCGATTGGCTCCTCCTCGGCTTCGCGGATAGCTTCGTCTTTCTTCTCGCCACTGATGGCTGCTGTCGTCATCATGCTGGGCGTCTTCGAGTTGCGGGCACGTATCTCTCCAATGTCCTTCCTCTCTGCAATAGGCGCATTGGTTCACGCCTAGTCTCTGGGTCCGGCCTCCGCCTTGACCCCGCCCTCTTCCTCTGCTCCTTCGACTAGGGACACCTCCCCTTTTCTGTTCCACTATGGCCGCAGCCAAAAAATCAGCTTTCTTCTTCATCTTTCTATCACATTCTCTCTGTCTTTCAGTATCACGATTCACATACACCTTATGAGCGACTTCCAATAACTGTGTTGCATTCATGCCCGCAAACCCTTCTAACTTCTGTAATTTGCGTCTAATATCTGGTTGAGACTGGTTTACAAAAGCAGAATTCACCATACATAAACTTCCTGGTGCCTCGGGATCATAGGGAGTATACATTCTGTAAGCTTCAGTTCCTCTCTCAGACAAATCTGCTGGGCTCTCATCTATCCCTTGGATAACTCCTGCAACTTTGGAAAGGTTCATAGCTTTCTGGCCCCCCCTTCTCAGGCCTTGTAAAAAGCCTTGGCGAAAACGGGCTAGGGCTGTGGATCCTTCATCTGTATTTGGATCCCATTGGGGGTCTTCATTCGGGAATTCTCTCTGAGCTGCTTCCCTACGGTCTATTATATTCTGCCCCTGTGCCGGAGCTGCAGGGTTTTCTGCCATCCATTCAATAGCTGCTTTTCTAATTCTTGCTCGTTCTTCTGTAGTGAATAGGGTGGTCAGGAGCTGACGGCAATCTGGCCAAGTGGGTTGGTGAGTTTCCATAATACTAGTTACTAATTCTGTCAGCTCCTGGGGCTTACTAGTATAGGAGGCATAGTGCGACCTCCAATTTAATAAATCAGTTGTAGAGAAAGGGATATACACATAAGTTAGGGGTCCCGCTACCACTTCATCATTATCATTCTTTACGGGCACTCCCGGGACTTGCCGTAAGGGAAACAGTTTGGCTGCCATGGGTGTCTTTTGGGATCTAAGGGTTATCGTTGTTGCCTTTGCAGGAGTCACTTTCTTTTTCTCAACAGGTTGTGCTTTGGGTTTCTCTCTCACTGGCGTGCTAGTGCTAGTGCTGGCTTTCTCAATTATTTGTATATTTTCCTCCTCATCTGGGGGGTTCTCTCTTTCTCCTTCTTCGGTCTCCACTTCTGACTCGCTTTTTAGGTCCTCCTCTTCTTTTCCCGCTAATTCTTCCTCTTTCTCTTCTCCAGGAGGAGGGGGGTCAGGGGTTGGGTCCCGCCTCGGCTCTGGCCGTCTCTGGGGTTCTGGGGCAGGACGCCGGGCTACTCTTACTGGACCTGGGGTTCGGGGCTGCCTGAGAATTATTTCTGGGGAATCAGGATCTGCCAGGATGGGCTTCTTTCTGGCTTTCTTATCCTGCTCTTTCATTCTAGGCTGTTCCGTTTTCTGTCTAGAATCTGCTTTAGCTAACATTATTCTGCACTGTTCCTCATAACAGCGCTGTGCCCAGGGGGGCGGATCTTCACAAATACTTAACCAGGAATCTATATAGGGGTACTGATCAGGGTGCGCTACCCGCACTCTACGGTGTATTGACTGAATAATCTCTACTTTGAACGTTCCCTCTCGGGGCCAGATGGGGTCTAGATCGGGCCACTCCCTAGTACACAAAATCTGCAAACGGGCTGCTGTCATTTTAATACCATAATCTCCTGAATATCCCTCTTTAAAATGTGCGATCATACATTCTAATGGAGTGTTTCTAGTAGACCCCGCCCCTCCCATTTCGATGTGTGCGCGCAACAACAGACAGAAGGGAAAAGGAGGGCGGACCGTGGGTAAGGGGTCCACACGGTCCTGGAAACGTATAGGGAATACAAATAACAAGACAAGACGACAATCGCTTCCCCCTTTTCGCGACCTGAACACGGTCGCCCGGTCAGGAAATGCGCTACTCAGGGGTCCGCCTTCACTTGGTCCGTGCTGCCAGACCTCTCATTCACACTTCGTTCACACAATCATGCTAGCAACGTATCCCAGAATGCATTCGTTTCTATCTATTCTGACTAGTCTTTTCCAATTTCCCAATTACAAAAAGGATGGGGGTTTCACCCGGCGAATTCCCATGCCAGGCTACTCGGCCCTTCCTTGAGAGGTGATCATGCTCTCTTACCAATTCCCAATATCTCGAGATTACAAATTCCAAAGTTCCAAGTTCCAATGGCAGTACTGCGCTTTCTATTTCTGTCTAGACCCAAAATCAAAACTATACTCACCGGATCCGGTCCTCAAACTTCCCAAGCAGGCGCATGAGTTGGACCTCGGACTCCCCTCACTCGGGTTCGAGGCGTTGACTCCAGCCGGGCTCGTCACCCGCCGAGGTCCGACCAGCTCCCTCCGATACAAGGGACCGGTGGCGCCAGGGAGCAGCCCTCGTCGGAAGGGCGCGATCCCGGCAGGACCAAGCCTATAGAGGCGGAAAGTCGTGGTATATTGCCCTATATACACTTTGATTCCACAACTTCCCGGCCAACGCACCAAGGAATATGTAGCAGCAAAGCGCAGACAAACCAATGATACCAGGAGTCTGTTCAGAAGGTCCAAATCATTTATTTGTGCACAAGTCTCGAACCAATCAATTTCAAAATGGCTGAGCTAAGTTTTCAAGCATTACAACAACTTTTATAGACTTCTGTTCCATTCTAGGTATAGAAAAACATTTCATTGGTCCCGGTAATCTCCCGTACCTCCCGTACCTCTTCTATTGGTCCCGGTACTGATAAGTTTATCCAGTTATGTCCCTCCAGTGGGCATGACACCTGCATGCCCCCCTTCTAGTCCCAATTACAATGGTCAGTTCATCAACTTGTTACTTTCACACTCTCAAGGTTAAAGAACCAATTTGTACGTGCAGAGGAGCTGGGCTCTGCAACTCATCTGTCAGCACTCCCAATTATTTCTTTGCAGATGTACTTTTTCTTATCAGTAACTTTTAAACATGTTTTTCTGTATTTTTCCATCTTTCAATACTGCAGTTCTGCTTACCTAAGCTAATTCAATACTTCTACTGAGTTCTATCTTACAATAGCAGCATATTGGGGGATGTGCAATCCTATATGCCTCTCCACAGGCCTCATTTACAGGTCAAGCTAGCCATGCTGGCCTGCTTATGTTCAGACACTGTGGGTCACAGGCCTGCACCTGCCACAAGTGCACAGCCCTATTCCCAACCACTCCACCTAACAGCTTCTCACACATCTATGATCCTCAACTACCAGCCACTGCTCAACATCTCCCCCTCCCCTCTCTCATTACCAGATGCAAATTAACCCATTCCCACCAAGAACACAAATCTGCATACATTAAGTTACCCCACATACACTCAACCCTTCCATTACTGACAAATACAAACCCACCTCACAATCAATCCCCCCAGAACACTCAAGGCCCTTCAAAAAATGAATTAGCACATCCACCAAACAATTCTCAAAACGACAGGACATACACTAATCAAAGCCAAGACAGCTTCAGCACAAGTTAAATCAATTCAGGGCTACCACTGCCTCCCAGCTCCGTAACACCCGCATAGCAGCCTCATGATCTGTGAAAGTATGTGCCCAATTCTCATGATGAACTCGAAGGGAAGCTGGATACTGAGCACGAGTCAAATCTTCTTAGTTCTTTGCAGAAAAAAGCACGCCATTCAGCTGCAACCTTCATGGAGTAATCCTGAAAGAGAAGAACGCAATGATTTTGTTGGCTCAGGCCAGACCTGCTGATACTGCTGCATGACGGCCGCTTTACGTGCAAAGTTTAGTATACATGCAGTAATAATGCAGGACTTCTGCTTTTCCTTCTGGCACCGGCCAATGCAATGCACCTATTTAACACGCAGCAGCCCCAGCGCTTCCAGTAAAGCCAATTCACTGGGTATCCAATGTTCTAAGAATCCTATGAGTTCCTATTCAGTCAGTGACTCAGGTAACCCCACAAAATGCAAATAATTTGCATCAGGACTAGTTTTACAGGTCCTCCAACTTCCCCTCAAAGCAGGTCACTGTAACTTGCAGCACTGCTAGGTCTTGCAAGACCCTGCCAATAGAGTCTTTGCCCTCAACAACCCTCCGCTCCACCTCAGTCACCTGGAAAATCA
This sequence comes from Ichthyophis bannanicus, assembly GCA_033557465.1. Taxonomy (NCBI): domain Eukaryota; kingdom Metazoa; phylum Chordata; class Amphibia; order Gymnophiona; family Ichthyophiidae; genus Ichthyophis; species Ichthyophis bannanicus. The sequence continues at coordinate 145,691,749 of CM066041.1, forward strand.
GGAACAGCCATGACCATCGCGTCCATCTGCTCACTTAACTTAATGAGACAAGGCTCCAGGGCTGCTGCCACCACCACCACCTCAGTCAACTGCTGAATCAGCATCGCGCTCACCCGGGCTTTCCTCCAGCATGGCAGCCATCTTAGGGTTTGCAGGTTTCACCTTCTCTCAGTCTTTTTTGCCTCTTTTTGCAGAGATGGAGGCACCCAGTTTTAGCACATATTTGTCCATAGCAACTGGGGAGATCCCTCGTACAACAAGAGCAGTAACAGGCAAAATATATAAAAGGATGGGGCCAGGTTCCCCCAGAGAGGTCGGGAGCAAGAGAAAAATGTGTCTCTCCTGCTCACTGCATCATGTGATGCACCCACAATGGTACTTTTTAAAAGTGTATGTAACTAGGTTATCTGAGAACTGCCCATCATGTATGTGGATAAACATGTGCCTGTTTTTGCAACACGAGTGCTTTTATCTGCATTTTGTGGCAGTGTTTCCAGTGCAGGATTAGGTTGCAGGAGACAATAATGAACATTGCATTTTCAAAACTATACCCATTGTTTTTGCCAGAAACATTACCCACAAAAATAGAAAGTGAAAATTTCTGTAGGTGCTTTGTCCTTCGATAAGTATCAAAGCAAAAGTACACAGGCACTTTCCCTTTCAGAACTTGTACAAAATCCACAGGGTAAAAGTGCCATGGACTTCACATCCCTCTACTCCTTGTGCAGTTTTGAGAATTGTCCTCTTTATGTAGCATCCTAATGAAGGAGTATACAGACGAGATCTCTGATCCTCCTTAAGGGACAACAACCCATCTTACCTTAACAGGGATAACAGGGACATAACTGAGGAGCCTGGAGTCAAAGGTGGAGCCCAGAGAAGGAAGTCAAAATCCCAGGCCCAGAGTAAAGCAGGGAGGTCCAGATTAGGAGAAGGAAGACTCCAGGAGTATTCTCACGCTGTGTGTATATGAACAGCTGCTATATTCCTTTGAAGCCTCCAAAAGGGAAATTGCAGAAAGGAATGTAAAACAGAGAATATCGGAGAGAGCAGGATCTGGAGAGGTGTAATCTGCCGCATTGCTCTGTGACAGCTTGTCTGACTGGAGTGGAAATGCTGCTGAAGGCAGCCCTAGAGCCCAGCCCACTGTTGCCCTGCCTACCATTTTGGGGCTTCATAAGCCAGCATCCTAGCCTGAAGGGGACACTGACTGAAGCCACAGGATTGAAGATACTTGCTCCAATTTACATTTTTGTGGTGGGCCTCACTCATTTGGAATAATACTTGAGGTGTCTAATTTACTTATATATTTAGACAGTGTTATATTCCACCTTATCCTTTAATCAAAGTGGACTAATACTTTATTATGGTACAAAAGAAAAGGAAAAATAAAATGCAACAAGACCCCACAGTAGCATCAGCCAAAAAGGTGGAGCCCATGGACAAACGTGGTTTCAGCTGCTGCAGAACTGCATTTGTCTAAGGAGGGAGCTTCTTTGAGCTCAGTGCGGTCTCCTCCCCTTCCTCCGAAGCCACCATTGCCATCTGCTATCCTGTCCAAGAACTCGTTTGGAAATGAAGTTTCACCGAAGCAGGTTTTTACCTTAATGTCTAAACCAGTTACTGTAATTTGCTTGATGCTGGGGAAACAATACTATTTCTTCTGATCAGGAAATTACATTGAAAGACTTATGGGGCGCTTTGGCTTGTATAGAATCAAGGTTGTCTTCTACAGTTACCTTTATGTGGGTGTTTTTTCCCCCAAGAAGTAGTGCTTGAATTTCAAGACGTGGACAATAAGATCTCTGAATTTGATAAGACTGTTAGGAAGATTGATGGTCAATGTCAGATTATTCAGGCTACAAATATTTCTGCTATAAAGAATCCTTTATTGTTTCACAAAACGTTTGATGCCTTAGAAAACTCTTTAAGAGCCTGGAACTTCGGGTTTTTTAAATTTTCTCTTGACCCATTTGTTGTCAGCTGAAATCTTGTTAAAGAAATATTTGAAAGAGATTCTTACTTTTGCTGAAGAGAGTTCTGTTGTTAAAATGTTCTGTTTCTTCGAAGACTAAGATAATGAATGCTAATGAAGGGGAGTTTGACGTTTTGAAGACCAGTGAGAGTCAGGATTTGACGACATTTCTTGAAGTCTCAACTGACAGGATTTCTAGAAGCGCCACCCTGTTGTTTACATTTATGTCTGAAGGAGACAAAATAAATGTGCTCAAGGCTTATTTTAAGAACAAGGAAATTGCTATCTGTGGGGGAAAGATCTATGGAGAGGGTTATTCAGCTGTTGGTTTTCTTCGCTTTCCCTGTAAGCGTTTGATCACTTTTCAGGGAGCAATTAGGTATTTCAAGATCCATCGCATTTGGAAAAAAAGTTTAGTTGAAAAAAAATTAGTAGGGGGTGGCTAATATGGGGGACATTAAGTAATTTCTCTGCTGTGTAAGGCTGTAACCTTTTTTCTTGAATATGTAACAGCTAGCTTTTTATTTTGTACTAATTATCCTGCATATCTCTTTGATGTGGGCTAAGACGTTTTAGAGCTTGTGGTAATTCTTTATTTTTAAATACTTTTTTTTGGCTGTCATTTTCTTTCTTTGATGGGGATGTAGTGTCTCAAGGTTTAATTTAAAAAAATAGAGAATATCGTAAGGCCTCTGTATTGATTAATGATATGACTGTGCCATGAGTATTCTGTACAGTTCTAGTTGTTCCGATCTCAATAAAGATATAGCAGAAACAGAAAAGCTACGGAGAAGGAGGGCCAAAATGATTTAGAAGAGGGCATGGAAGAAATGGAAGGAAGCACACATCATACAGATTTAAGGAAAAGAACCATGCATTCAGGACCGAGATTCCGTGTCTCTTCCAGAAACAGGGGAGGTCGGACTGTTCAAGCCTGTGTGTGTTTTCAATTTAGTCTTAAATCATTTAATGGACTCTTGCATAGGCATCAGAAAGGGGTGGGCATGGGGGCCCTGGTCCCACCAACATTTGCTGTTGCGATCAGGGCTTCTACTGCTTCGGCCTGTGGGATCCGATCTCCCGTGGGCAGAAGTAGGATAAGGCCGGCAATCGTGTCCCAGCAAGCAGCAGGCTGTCCATGGGGATCCCATCCCCCATAGGCAGGAGAGTGCTGCAATCACGGCACAGAGATACTCTGAGGCAGTTTGCTAGAGGTCTACAAAATCATGAGGTGGGTGAAACAGGAAAAAAGGATAGTTATTTATCCTTTCAAGAAGAAATTTTACCTGATCATTTTCTTTCCTTGAATCCTGTTAGACCAGCCCAGATGAGTGGATCATGCTCCCTTGCCAGCATGGGAGACAGACTTGGGCAACTTTCAGTGATGTCATCACTGGTTAAGGCCAGCGTGGAAAGTAGGGTGCAAAATATTTGAATTACAGCAGTGCCTTTTCAGGACGCTCTTGCAGTCTCCCTGCAGTTCCCCATTAATGTGGATTATGTTTGAGGAAATTCTCAGTATTTACTGTATAGAGCAGGCCGAATTGTTCTTCCATTCACAAGGTGGTGCCAGGAAAGGAAGGTACTTCCAGCATATACTGGACCTAAAGGCAGTCATAGCCAAACTCTGACTCCCTCTTTCCATATAAGGGCCATCAGGTCTGCCTTTCCATCACAGGCAGGGGCCACGGAAACAATATCAGACTCTTGCCCACTGTGGGGGGGTCCCAAAATGCCAAAAAAAAAGGTACTGCAGGCATTCCAGCCACAATAGGGGGAAAAAATGCTGAGGGTCACAGGCTGCTTCAAGCCTAGATTTGCCAACTTTTGAGCTTATCTGGACTAGATTTATTTATTTATTTACATTCTTTTATATGCTGTGCTATTCTGCATCAGTGTGGTTTACATTGAACAGGGCATTATAACTTGGAGATAACTATTTTACAGGGAACATGGGCTATGGAGGGTTAAATGGCTTGCCCAAGACCACAAGGAGCACCTGTGGGACTAGAACCCCCAGTCCTTCCGGTCCAAGGTTGATGTCCTCTAGTGGGATTTGAACCCCCGACCTTCTGGCCTGAAGTACCTTGCCCCAACCACTAGGCCACTCCTCCACATCTTTCTGGGGCAGAGAGGGGTGTGAGGACCCCTCTAAATAACTGACTTTCCTGACTGGGGGGGTTGTACCCTCCAAATTATTGACGTCCCCTTCCAAATAACTGACCTTTCTGGAGGGTGGGGGCCATCCAAGGAAAATGGAACTGCAAACTTGCAGCTTCCTGTCTCAAGCACTTACGATAGTGGTAAGCATGTGCTGATGCCCTACTAGCTTGGCTCCAGGCTTCCTGAGCTAGTCAATGCGTACTCTGCTGCAATCTTGGCTTTGCACATGCATGCGAAGGATGAGCAGCGCTGTGTAGCCTGGCAGAGAGACTTTGCACAGTGGTCTCACATTCAAAGAAGCGGGGTCTGAATCTTCAGGAAGAGGCTAAGACCGGGTCTGCAAGGCCTCCCATTTCTTCCTCCTTCCTTCAGCTACCTTGAAGTAAGGCTTAAATGGACAGTACAGTGTCTGGTTACAATTTTAACCAGACCCTATACAAAGGGCGGGAAAAACGGACTGTCCAGTCCAAAACAGGATCACATGGCTAAGCACTGTATTTGCAAAAGGAAAAAATGACCATAGATAAAAAAACCCTGCAGAAAAAGAAGCCAGGGCTGAGGTGAAAAGGGAGTCCCAAAAAAGGAATCCCAGCACCTGTGGGGCTGATCGGGAAAACCTGAGCAGGGAAGCCCCAGACGTCTCCAGGGAGGCCCAGCTGCTGAGCTAAAGCTCTCTTTTTTTCGACTTAGAGCTGTTTTATTTCAAGCAATAAGAAAACCAAATACAGTCCACTGAAATCAGTGGAAGTTAAAATTACAAAACAGAATAAAAAGGGAAAGACCAAAAAGCATGCAGATTAAGGACAGCAAGAGGGAAGAGGGGGCATGGGCCCGACTTACCAGCCCACCTCTGGGACCCTGTGGGGTCTTCCTGCTGCTCTCAGGCCCACCAGGGCTGGAACCCATAGCTAACAATGCTGGGCACAGGTGTGTACACAAGCTCAAAGCAATGTTGGGCCTACAAGTCTCACACAGGCCACAGCACTGTGGTGTGGGCCAGGGAAGACAGACACCAGTCCAACCAAACAGCTTACCAGTCCAACCAAACAGCTTACGGCTGCTTCGCTCTCATCTTCGCAGAGCGGAGCAGCTGTGGCGTAAGGCCCCCTCCCCGGTTACCCTAGCGACTTTCAACTCCCATTACTCCTACTACTGGTCTCAGGTTCACAATGCTAAACGCACTTATTTTTCTAATGCCATTTCCAATGCTCCAAACCAGACTCGACACCTTTATTCTACTTTCCAATCCCTTATCTCCCTACATGCCCCATCGTCTGATTCTTCATCTCAGCTTGCCCCCCCTCCTGCACAGTTAGCTTTTTTCTTTAGTGATAAGGTAGCATCTCTGAGAGCGTCTCTGCCCTCTTGCCCTGCTCCGATTTCCTCTCCCCCTCCCATTCCCTCTCCCCCACCTATTTCGCAGCTTTCTCACTTTTGGGCGTCTTTTGACCCAATCACAGCTCCCGAACTCCATCGTCTTATTTCCTCGTCTAAGAAGACCTTCTGTGCACTTGATCCTATTCCTTCTTTGTGGCTTCTTACCCCTTCCCTTGGGCTCCTTCCCTATATTCTCACCATGTTTAACTCTAGTCTGACCACTGGAACTTTCCCTACACCCTGGAAGCACGCTCTAATACGCCCCATTCTGAAAAACCCCTCATTAGACCCTCTACTTCCTGCTCACTACCGTCCTGTCTCTAATCTCCCTTTTCTCTCTAAACTATTGGAGAAATACGTCTTTGCTCAACTCTCCCATCACCTTGCATCCATTAATTTTCTTCACCCTCGTCAGTCTGGGTTCCGTCAGGGTCATAGCGTCGAAACTGTCCTTTTGGCTTTCACGAATGCTTTACATGTAGCACATGATCGTGGCGACATCTCGGTGGCGGTTGCTCTGGATCTCTCTGCAGCTTTCGACTTGGTTGATCACTCCCTTCTTCTTCAACGTCTACGGGACGTGGGTCTCTGTAGCACAGTCCACCATTGGTTCCACTCTTTTCTCTCTTCTCGGTCTTGCTCGGTTCTCCCTTCCTCATCCTCTACTCCCCCTTCCGACCCCCACCGTCTTCTTTGTTGGGGTCCCTCAAGGTTCTGTCCTTGCACCGCTTCTTTTCAACCTCTTCCTAGCCCCTCTTGCTTCCCTAATACAACAGTTTGGCCTCTCCTCTTTCTTCTATGCTGACGACATCCTGTTACTCCATCACACTTCACCCTCCTGCCCTGATCTCACTTCATTGGATTCTTGCCTCTCAGCAGTGGCAAACTGGTTAACACTCAACTGTCTTCATCTAAATCTGACCAAGACTATTGCTATTTGGTTCTCTCACGGTGATCCTTCCCCTTCAATAGCCCCCTCTTTCTCTGGCTCCCCTGTACCTTTGGTCTCTACTTTCCGTTATCTTGGTGTACACTTTGATTCTGATCTATCCTTTCATACGCACATTTCTCATATCACCAAAACATCTTTCTTTTTTCTTCGTCAACTCCGCTCCATTCGTCCTTTTATTTCCCCCTCTGCCCTCACCACCCTGGTGCTTTCCCTCGTCATGTCCCGTGTGGATTTTTCCAATTCACTTTTCATCGGTCTTCCCAAAATCCAACTGACTCGTCTCCAACGAATCCAAAATACTGCAGCACGCCTCCTTACACATACCTCCCTCCGTGACCATATCACTCCTCAACTATTTCATCTTTACTGGTTGCCTGTTCCCTTCCGCACCACCTTCAAATTATTAATTCTAGTTCATAAAGCCTTCCATGACAGCACCCCCCAGTACCTATCAGATCTTCTCTACTTTCACTCTCCCAAATATACCCCTCGCTCTTTTCACCTTAACCGTCTCACATTGCCTTCCCCCTCCCGTGCTCATTTGCAATCCACTCGTTCCTCTGCCTTTTTCTTTACTGGCCCCGCCCTCTGGAATGCTCTTCCCTCCTCCCTCCGTTTAGAACCCCAGTACAATGTTTTTAAACAAAACCTCAAGACCCACCTGTTTTCCCTAGCGTTTAATCTTCCCTCTCCTTTTGTGTGACTTCACTATCCCCTATCCTTTTCTCCTTCTGATGTTTCCCCATGTTGTCATTCCTTGTCCTCCCTCCTTTTTCCCTGCTGTCCTTTTTGAGATTGTACATTTCTTTTCCTTTTCGTTGGCCTTTGGCCTTCTTTTACTGAATTTGTTTTAATTGTACACCGCCTTGGTTATTTTAGAAAGGCGGTTTTTTATCAAATAAACATAAACAAACATCTTCTGGAGGCAGAGAAATGCTGGCTACTTTCAGTGCTGCACCAGATAATATACCGAGGGATGACATCATTGAAAGTTGCTCAAGTCTGCCTCCACCTGCTGACAAAGGGAGCGCAACCTGCTTGTCTGGACTGGTCTAGCAGGATGACAAGGACATATTAATAAGACTTCAGGGACACTCCATAAAAGTAACAAGTTGCAGTAAGGATCAGTGAAGTTGTGGGATTTGGAGGATGTTGCAAAGACATCTATAAAAGCTGGGTTTAAAAGGGGTTTTGACAAGTTCCTGGAGGAAAGTCCATATACAGTTATTAGGTAACCTTGGGAAAGCCATCACTTATCTCTGTGAATGAATCATTAAGAATGGATCTAGCCTTTAAGATCCTAACTGGTACTTGTAGCCTGGCTTGGCGATTGTCAGAGTAAGGATACCAGGCTAGATGGACTTTTGCTCTGACCCAACATAACACATCTTGGGGTCATTTATTAATGTTAGCATGTAATGTGCGCTGTTGGGATCATAGAAATTAGATGATAGTACAAGTTAACTGTTAGTAAATGACCCCCATTGTGTTCTTATGATCTGGGCAACTTTGAAGTAAGAAAAAAACAATGAACAAATGAGATGGGACTTACACTTCTAACCTGCAATGATATTCCATTTTTCTATGTATTCGAATGCTGGCAGTGTACAGTATCAAACGTACAAGACACAAGAAAGCTGATGACTTGATAAAGACAAATAGTTTATATAAACCTTCAATTGCAGGGTAATAGATTTGACTTTTAAACTGCTAGATAAAATCACAGTACTGGTGAGATTCCTGCATAAGGTCTTTAATCAGACGTAAACTGGCCCCATGTCATAGAGAATTTTTCACATGCTTTCTGTTGACATTTTGCTTTTTACCGCTTAGTATAATCATGGTATAAGTCTTTCATTTTTTTCAGCTGAACAGATTTTTACTTTGTTCCCTCATCTCTTCTTGCTCATCCGCGCAACGTGCATTGCCGCCTCGGGCTTTTTGGCCCCACCCCTTACCCTCACCCTTCCCTCCCCCCCCCCACACCCGCTCCCTCTGCCAATAAGTCCATCATTCTCCGTAGGTTTTCTTTCAACAAAATTCTCTTTATTTACTTATTTACAATGGTTATTACAGCTCACTAAACTGTTGGCCACAGCATGCAAATTAACATTCAACGAAAAACAGTTACACAATTCCTGCTCTTTTCGCACCCTCGAGAGACACAGCCAATATCCCAGTGTCCTTTTAACTGTCCGTAGGAGAATAGCCGTACAAGCTTTCCCCAGTCCTTATTCTTCTCCATCTCTTTCAGTCGCAAAGCGGTTATGCCCGCCGTTCAAGCAGGTTTGGCCGCTTTTCTTGCTTTACTCCCCTTTTGCCCGCCGTCAAAGCGAGGCCGGGGGCCCTCTGCGCTGTGTTCTTGCAACCTGATCCATCTCTCCGGGGGCAGGTCTAGGTTTCTCTCCTGCCACTCTCCCCCTTTACTTAAAGCCTAGGCTGTGTTCTCTCTCACCGGGTGCGTTTCTTCTGCCAACCCCGCCAACCGCGAATCCTCGCTTGTTGGCGGGGCCCCACCCCTCAACACACCGCTGTGGCCAACACGTATTTCTTCCATAACCGTTCCACTGCATCCTGTATGCTGCAGAGAAAAATGTCCATCCCTATGTCTGACAAGTGAACACCATCCTCCCGATACAGACCTGGGCAACTTTCTTCTATGAGGTCATGATGTACGCTGTCGCCCCCAATCGTCCCCATGAAGCGGGCCATCCACTTTTTGTCTAGTCTTTTCCACTGCCTTGTGCGAAATCTCGCCCCTCCACCAGCGGCGCGGGATGATGTGGGACCATGCCAGGCGTGTCCCGGGAAATGTGCTTGCTAGTGCCCGTATATCGCTCTGCATCTTTTTGGTGAGCTCGACGCTGCGTGTGGCTGCAAGGTCGTTGCCCCCCAGATGAATCACGATCATCGCCGGGTTGTTGGCCACTCTTTGCCTATGAAGCAGGAGCGGTACTAGCTGATCCCACACCATTCCCCACCGCCCGAGCCACACCACCGAGACCTCTGTGTTCGGGAGTCCCAAATTCAGCCCTTTCGGTCTGTCCCGCGTCCGCTTTTGCGCCCAGTGAACAAATGAATGCCCGCATATCCACGCTTCACGGGGCCAGGGGGGGGGTACTTGTCCCTAGAATGAAATACAATTAGCAATATATGGTTACAGTAGCAACATCGAGATACTAATCGTCAAACTGAGTTCATACACAGTATATCCCCGTGGCCCTAAGTTGTTCTCGTCCTCTGTGGGGGTTTTTTTTTTTTTTATATCCGCCTTTCATTCTGCTGGACGTATATACAACTTGTATCTGTCCGAGCGCCATCGTCCGATATGCATTATCTGTGCCCTGGACATCCCCATGCTGGCCACCGTTGAAGCGGCCCCAATGCAAAAGGAGTGCGAGCCGTATAAGCTTGCATCCCGTCCCATTCTCTCTATCGCCAGCCTGAGTGATGAATTGGAAGCGTGAAAGGGGTGCGCCGTTAGCATGGACGAACCATTGCTGGTTAGCGTGTGCCCATAGTTGTTGGTAGGCCAGAGCCTTTCTCAGCGGGCATAAGGGGTCGTTGCGCAGTGCCGCCAACACGACTTGAGCCCCTTTTCCGGCCGTGTCCGTTTTTGATCTGTGCAAGCGCAGCACTACCGCCTCAGTGAGTATGCTCACATCGCATTCTTGCATCCCGCCATAGGTTGCTCCGTGCTTAGCAGATGAGGGAGCGACTAGCTCCCCCACCCGAAATGCTCCGTAAAAGGCCCATGAAAAGGCACATCTAAAAAGCCTGGCTTCGTACTCGTCATAACACACCTGGCTAGTGGTCACCATAAGTTGTTGGAGCATCAGGTGTGTGATCGGGCGGCGTTGGTCTACCCTTCGGGGCTGCCCTAAGGACCAGCCTCTTGATGACAAACTCCGCCTTTGGGCTCTTCTTACCCATGGCCCTTGCCAAGAATGATACCGCAGCTATGCGGGCTTGCACTGCAGCTTTTGTTTGGCCAATGCTCTTGCAATGTAAAATCCATCTCAGCAGGGTAGCCACTTCAAATCTGTCTTCTTGCTGTATCCTGGCCTCACTGCAATAGGTTTGGTACGCTTCCCATGCTGCTATGTATTTTCGCCGTGTCTGCTCTGCTAGGGAGCCCAGCAGGAGCTCCCATACTTCGGCGGGCCATACACCCATATCTGCTCGGGGACCGCTGTCTTTACTGCGTCCGCCTTGGGCGCCAGTTGGTGGAACAGCCTGGTCTGACAACGAGAAAGAGCGTCAGCAATGTTATTTGTTTTGCCTGCGATATGCTCCGCTCTAATAGTTATGTTATGCACTAGGCATAGTAACACGATTTTTCTTAATAGTGCTACCACCCTTGGCGTCTTAGCTCTCATCCTGTTCACCGCCCACACCACCGCTAGGTTATCGATATGGAAGGTGATAGCCCTATTAGAGAGCTCCGGGGCCCAGATACATAAGGCTACCATAAGCGGAAAAAGCTCCAAGAACGTGATATCCTTGGTGATCCCTTCCGCTTGCCATTCCATGGGCCAGGCCTCTGAGCACCACGCTCCTTTATAGTAGATGCCGAAACCGATCCCCCCCGAAGCATCGGTGAAGAAGTCGAGTTCCGCATTAGACACCAGTGGTGCCTGCCAGAATGCAAGGCCATTGAAGGTACGGAGGAATTGCATCCAGACCTGAAGGTCTTCCCGTATCTCTTTGGTAACTCGGATGCGATGATGCTTTTTCTTGATCTCTCTGGTTGCCCACACCATGCGGCGGCAGAATACTCTCGCCATCAGCATTACCCTGCATGCAAAGCATAGCAGGCCGAGGATTGATTGAAAGTGCTGCAGAGTCGCCTTCCGCTGACTGCGCAGTAGTTGCAGGTCTTTTCTCAGTTTCGTCACTTTGTCCGCTGGTAGGCGAGACCTCTGAGCCGGCACATCCAACTGTATACCTAGGAAAGTGATGCTCCCTGTCGGGCCATCAGTCTTCTCTTTAGCTAACGGGATCCCAAACAACCGTGCCATCTGCTCAAAGATATCTAATATCCTTTTGCATTCTTCCTGGTCTTTCCCGATAAAAAGGAAATCATCCAAATAGTGGACCACGGTGTTGGGGCCCGCGATGTCCTCGATCACCCAGTGCAGGAAGGAACTGAATTGTTCGAAATATGCACAGGACACCGCACAGCCCATGGGCAGGCATTTATCGTAGAAAAATTCCCCGTTGAACGTGAAACCCAGTAACGGGAAGGACTCAGGGTGTACCGGCAATAGCCGAAAGGCGGACTCAATGTCTGCCTTTGCCAAATGCGCACGCTGTCCCTTACTTCTAATTAGCATAATTGCCTGGTCAATGGTAGCATATTTGACCGAGCATAATGCCGGGTCAATATGGTCATTAACGGACCTCCCCTCTGGGTGTGACAGGTTATGAATTAGCCGGTATTGCCCCGGCTCCTTTTTTGGTATGACCCCCAAAGGTGACGTTACGAGGTCCTTGAAGGGGGGTGACTGGAAAGGACCTGCCACTCTCCCTAAACCTACTTCTTTGGCTATTTTACTGTGTGCAATGGCGTTGTGTTTTCTGACAGATGGTGGGTTATTGATAATTCGCGTTAGCGATTCTTTTCTGGGTATCAGAGATGGGATGCGGAAACCCTGTGAGAAGCCCACCTCAATACTGTTAGCTATATCTCGCTTCGGGTAGGCTCTCAGCCAGGGACGCATGCTCTCAAGCCTGATGGGCGTTGGGGCTAACCCCTTCAGTTGAGCGCTGCTGTAACGCTCTGAAAGGCTTGGCCTCCCTTGACGCTCTGCAAGTGAAAGCGGGGTGTCCGTTTCCGCAAAATGAGCAGACATGTTTGAATTTACAAGGCTGCCAGGTACAACTCCCTGAGTTGTACTGCCAGCATGCCCGCCTCCCCGTCCACTGATTGGCTTGCCTCCCTTGCGAGTATTGCGTTGGCTGTTGCCATTGCGTGCCTGGGAGAGGTTGCAGCATTCCGTCTTGACACCACGGTCTATTGGGCGCCATTTTTTCTGTCCACATGTCCAGAATTCTGTGATGCCATGCTAGGGTGGGGTCCTCCGCCATGCTTCTCCTGAACCGAACGTCATAGTTCAGCCAGGCCCACCCCCCGTATTGCTTATATGCCCTGGTGATCGTATCCAGGTACCTGGTCAGATATGGCCCCGCGTCGGGTTCCTTCTCCGTAATCACACTCATAAAGATGTGGAATGCGGAGACCCAGTTATTAAGGGATTTGGGGATTTTAGGTTTTCTGTCCCTGTCACTTCTCTTATCTTTATCTTTCCCATTGCCGGATTCATCATCCTGATCTCTAAGCAGGAGAGAGAATAGGTCAATATATTCCCGTCTCCAAATTCTTTTCTTTAATTTTTTGGGTACTGAAACGGCTAGGGAGCTCACCCCGCAGCGTGGGTCGCGACTGGTGTCACGCCAATCTAGCTGGGTTCTCTGAGTGGTCCCTGATGGCCTCTGGTCCTCCTCACCCTGAATCTGCCCCGCCCATGCTTCCCTTAGAAGATTTGACTGTTTTGGGGTCTTCCTTATTTTAACTTTTTTCAATGCATATTTAATCACATCCGCTAAAGTTGTGTCACTATTACTGCCATAACGAGAGTCGTCGGATGAAGAAGTTAATAATTTGCGGGCCCCTCTGTTCGCCCTGGACTTACCATCTGCTGCGCCAGGTGTTGAAGCGCTCGTACTCGTTGACTGCTGTCCTTCGTTCCTGCAGCCCGTCATCCCCAGCCGTTGTTTGACTGAGGAAAGGCCGTGCTGTGTAACCTGCTCCCGTACCATCCGGAGCAGGTCGTCCAGCTCCTGCCTTTGCGCAGGAGCTGTGATTAGCTGCTGCTGCGGCGCCTTCTTCCTGTTGCTGCGCCTAGGCTTTTCTGCCACCACGCTGCTAGCTGTGTCCTGGCTGTCCACGCGTGCTCTCTTTCTGGTCGTACTCGCCCTTGCGGTTGCCTTTGGCGTGGCCCGCTGGGCTCGTTGTGTCTTCGCCTTCTGCGTCTCTTTTCTCGGCATCTCTAGCGTAGGGTGAGATCTACTATGTGGGAGGGTAATGGAGAGTCTAAATTACACTCTGTCTCCTATTCCTGTATCAATCCAGTGCACATTAGCTTCGTATTGGTCACTTATATATGTCCACATATATACTATCCCAATGTATATCGTGTCCATATGTATAATGATCCTATCTATATCTTCATTTCATCATAACATTTATCTGTTTTCTCTATCTTGATCATTCATACTGATATTCCCTCAATATCAATTATCTGTGTCACTCTCAGCTCTTGTCTTTATTCTGAGTCCTATAGTAGCAGCAAACACATTGTCAAGTTGTACCGGTATTGTCCATTAGTTGGCAGCCCTGTTCAACCCCCTCAGCATAAATAATTGCTTGCTGGTTTCTATCCATGCATCAGCCCTATCCCTTACAGCAGACACATAGTTTTATTTATCCCCTGCAGCAGACACATTAGTTTTATGTATGGGACCTCTATCCCAAGTTTTTTTTTTTTTTTTTTTTTTGCAAAATCTCCACCGCTATTTACCTTCACTTTTTTTTTTTTTTTTTTGTTGATGGATTGATGCCTCGGCGCACCGGAAAAGGGGGGGGGGAACGGCGAAAAGAGGCCGAGCCGGCATCCGGCTTGGTCTTTTATCCGCTGCTCACTGCCCGCCCTCCCTCGCCGTCCCCCCGCCCCTCCCCTCCCTCACCCGGCCCTCGGCTTGCACGAGCGCGCCTGTGCGCCGCCGCGTTAAGTCGCTGTCGGGTCTTTTCTTTTATCTTTCTTGATCTCCTGAAATTTCTTTTTCTTCTTGTTAGTGTGCAAGCTTACGCTGCAAATAGGAGTTTTACTGCCAATAAACCAAACAAACTGAGAGTTTACTATTGCTGTAAATGATTTTTTTTTGTTTTTTTTATCAGGTGTTTAATAAGGGCTACATTTGTGTGAATAGGATGATGTTTTTACTGAGCACAGGTCCTTTCTACAACTCTCTTAAAACACCACCGCTGTAATGCAACCTGTAATATAGTCCGGCAAAATGATCCCTAGCTCATATGACTGGATGAAAGAAGCAAAGCTCTCAAAAGCTTATCAGAAAATGTATCCAGTAAAAAGATAACAGCTGATCCCATGACTGGAACAAACTGAACAAGTCTAGACTTTGACCTATTTCATTTCTGGAATTGCAGACCTGCCTTTCTTAATGAAATTGAAAATCCAAGGCCATAGACACTTAGCTACCAGGGCCAGCCCAACCACCAGGCAAACTAGGCAATTGCCTAGGACAGCAATTCTGGAAGGCGGCAAGGAACGGGGAACCAGTGCAATACTCTGAAATGCACATTAGTAGCAGCGCAGGGTCCTGGTAACTGTTACCACACAGGCATGATATTTTCGTGTGCTAATTCCCACAGTACGTGTGTATTGTGCAATGGGGTAGGGAGTAGGCATGGAGAGCACATGGCAGTTAGCATGGGAGTATAGATCGTGTGCTAATTGTCGATGTTGCAGTTAGTGTGGGTGCACTTAACAACGTCTCAATGGGTGGCATTAAGTGCATCTGTGTTCATTTTAAATGCCGCAGCCATGCGTTAGGGTATGTTAGGGTACTTTTCTGTGCAGTAACTGCAGGGAACATGCTTGCCATGCCCCAGACAACACATGACTTTTGCACTTACACTGCATTGATTTTTATGCAAAACATGTGACATGTGCAAAAGCTTACTGCACTTTATTAAAAGGGCCCCATCTTTGTACCTGAGACAATGGAGAGTTACGTGAGTTGCCAAAGATCACAAGAAGGATCAATGGGATTTTGATCCTGGTTCTCAGTCCCCTGCTCTAAGCATTAGGCTACCCCTCCACTGCAGAAGAAAGTCAACAAGGAAATCAGATTATACTATTTAGCTTTATTTGTTTTAGATTGTCCTTAGGTTGAGGTCTTTATTATGCTTCTTGGAATTTTTTGTTAACGTGCTCTGGGCATCTTTTAGTTGAAAAAGCAAGTAACATAAACTATGCTTATGATAATGATAGTGTACTACAAGTCCATGGATGCAATGGCGTAAAACGCTGCCAGATCAAAATGTTATGAAAAATGGAGTTAGTTAAACTCACTTCAGCACAAAACTGGTAGATAAAACAGGGTGCTCTCTGATTCAGACACTCTGTTCCAGGTCCCCAGGAGTGGTCTTGGCTTCTCTGCTCACAGATGCTCATCTTCTACAGCTTTGCAGCACTGACGGTACACAGACAGGAACCACAGAGGATGGTAGGAAAAGGATACTATTCTCTGTCCCATATTGCCATCCTAATGTGGCCGACTAGCTCCAGATTTGTCCAGTAGGGCTTATCCCTTGCAATAGGGTAATCATAACTACAAATCCCTCTATATAGTGGAGTAAACACAGGACTGAATCATCTTTTCAGGAAAATCTGGAGCTACAACCTCCTCCAGCAGCCTAATGGTTCTCTGATGGACGCTGCAGTGTAGGAGACGGAAATACTTCCTTCCTGTCGGTGCTGCAATGGCGCCATATAGACAATGATGGAGGTGAGTCACAGGAAGGGCAGAGAAAAGCAGGGAAGGGGAGCGGTTCCTAGAGCTACACAGAGTCAGAAGCATGCTCTGAGAGCTCCTACATTCAGCAGGATAGAACTACTAAATATTGACTTCTGATATTTAAGTGCTTAATAACAATAACATGTCAGAAAACAAAGGCAACCGAGCAGAATCGACTGTGACCCCTGGAACTGGTAATAAAAGACCAAAAACCAACTCCTCCAACTCCAGAAAAGGCTTCACCTTGGGATAAGGCCTCTCTTCCAAGATCTGATTATGCATGAAATTCAGCTCTTAAAAGTCGGGCTGAAAACTCAACTGGAACTTGCTAGAGAACTTCAACAAGAAATTCAAAGCCTAAACAACAAGTTTACTTTTTCACAAGCGAAAACTGAGACTTGGAACACCAAACATCTACTCTTGAAACTCACTATGATCGCTTGTGGACTCCTTGCTATATGGTTCTGTCCACTGGATTTACACTCTATGCTTCTCTGTTGATTCTTCAAGTTTATGACACCAGATCAATGCACTATGCTATGACTATTTGTTTGCTGTAGCCCATTAGGGCTCTCTATTATAATTGATTACATGCACTTTACGTTTCTGAGGCTACCTCATTGCTCATTTAGGGGGTTTTTTGGGGGGAGCAGTTCTCAGAATTTTATTATTTTATGCTGAACTCAAGCACTTCATTTAATTTATCATTTTCTATACTCCACTAAGCATTGTACCTGCCAATTGGTGTCCTATTTCCAATCTGCCTTTCCTTTCCAAGCTCCTCGAAAAACTAGTTTTCTCCCAGCTCTCCTCCTGTCTAGATGCTACTTTATCACTCCACCCATGCCAGTCTGGTTTCCGCTCTGGTCACAGTACAGAGTCCATTCTCCTCTCCTTCCTGAATGAATTACATGCAGCTCATGACCATGGCTCCATTTCTATTGCAGTCTCTCTCGACTTATCTGCCGCTTTCAACCTAGTCGATCACCACACTCTCCTCACTTGTCTCTGCAACGTTGGGATCTCTGGCACCGTCCTTCATTAGTTTCACTCCTTTCTGACAGGTCCTTCTTAGTATTATCTGGTTCCACCTCCTCTCCCATCACCCCACTCATCTGCGGTCTCCCTCAAGGGTCTGCCCTGGCTCCCCTTCTATTTAATGTTTTCTTGGCCCCACTTACCCTTCTGGTGCAACAGTATGGTATCTCTGCGTATTATTATGTGGATGATATCACCCTTCTTCACCATACTGACTCCTCCACCCCTGATATCACCAACCTCAACTCCTGTCTGTCGTGCATTGATTCCTGGATGTCATCTAACTACTTACACATCAACCTCTCAAAAACCCTGACTATTTGGTTTACCTTTGGCAGCCCTGCACCCCCTCTTGCCCCTTCACTTTCCTCCTCCCCCATCACCTTGGTGTTACCCTTGACTCCGCTCTATCATTCCATGACCATATTTCATCAGTAGTACAGCAGTCATTCTATTCCCTAAGGCAAATTTGTGCTGTTCGTTCTTTTCTACCTCTCTCATTCCTGACTACTCTGCTCCTTTCACTTGTTATGTCTCATCTGGATTACTGCAATGTCTCCCTAGCTGGTCTTCCCCAACACCAACTGCACAGACTCCAGCTGGTACAGAATACAGCGGCCCACATCTTCACACATGCCTCCCATTCAGACCATGTCACACCCCTGCTTAACTGTCTTCACTGGAAAATAACTAGCCTACATTCAAATAAAACAAAAAACAAGCACTTTGTATGCGGTTATGGATACAAAATTACCATCCAACGCTGCTCAAGAAAAACAATGGTTTGTTCTAAGTGAAGGAAGGTCTCAGCAATATTGGGCTGGTGTCCACTGTGTCACTTGCTCACAAACACCAATATACCATGCCCATTTCACATCAACAACCTCCAACACCAGAGCCCCAAACCGATTAAATAGAAAAGCCACAGAAAGCTTAACTTGTAAACACTCCTGCTTTATGTGGTCTTTTCAACCCCAACGCCTCCATTCAAGTGCTTATGAGCGTTTCTCCATTCATGTTGCTTCTTCAGGGGGACTACCCAGCTCATAAGGGTCCTACACGTTAACAACTAGCTCTGTGGCTACCAATCTTACTTCTGCCAGCCAACCAGCTTCATACCAACGCGCATCTGTCTTCACTGGCTTCCCGTAGCTTTTCAAATTCAATATAAAATCCTCATTTTTGTCCACAAAGCAATTCATACTGGTGTACCTCAGTATCTTTCTAACCTGGTTCGTCTCCATGCCCCTCAGCACTCCCTTAGGTCTTTACATTCTAATCGCATGGTCCTCCCCTCCCCCTCACAGGCGCACCTGGAGTCCACCTGGTCATCTGCCTTCTTTTTCCTTGGACCTAGGCTCTGGAATTCGCTCCCACTAGCCCTCTGTTGGAACCATCATTTCCCAGCTTTAAAGTCGAAGACTCATCTTTTCTACAGCACCTTTGATCTCTGCCCCCTTCCCCTCCTCATCCCTCCTCTCCGTGATATGTCCCTCCTCTTTCAGTTCAGCCCTTTCCTTTTGCTCTCTCTCTTTGCTCTCTTTCTTTCCTATCTGACCAATGGCGATCCTTTTCTATTTCCTGCAGCCTTTATTTTATCTTGTTTTGTAAACTGCTTTGATGCTCACGTGTGGGCGGTATATTAAATGGTGAATAAAGATAAAGATATATATATATATATATATCAATAGTTACTTTTTATATGAGTCAGTCATGTTTTGCCTGATGTTTGTTAGCATTTCTACTTGTTTGATATGTTCTAATTGACCGTGGATTTTATTTTGCTGTGATTAAATTAATATCCATTCTTTAACTTAATCTTTCTTTATCATTTTAGGCCACTCTTCCTATTTGATTTTGTTTTATATATTGTTTAATGATCAGACTTTTTTCATTGCTGCTCTCCCTGCTCTGACTCATAGATGGCGCTCCACCCCCCCTCAAAGAGGTTATACTCTTTTTATCTTAGGAAAGAAAAATCTGACATTGCCTTTATACAAGAAACTCATTTACTACATACAGAATGCCTTAAATTTAAAGATAAATTTTATACTCGTCATTTTTTTTCATCTGCGCTTAATAAAAAAAAGCAGGTGTTTCAATCCTCTTACTCAATACTATTCACTTTCAATTGGAAAGACAACTTTCAGATACTCAAGGAAGATGGCTTATACTTGCTGGCCATCTTAATACGAAAATAATGCTATCAAATTTTTCTGCACCCAATGAAGTTGACCCAACTTTCTTTCAAACTCTTTCTCAAAATCTTCTTGAATTTTGGGACTATCAAAATATCACTGTTGGTGACTTTAACCTACCTCTAGATTATACGTTAGATAGAAATTCTACATGTAGACCTTCCAAAACCAGTTCATGGAAAACTTTGCATAATATGATCTCCAATTTTGATTTCATTGACCCATGGAGATTACTCCATCCTGTAGATAGATAGAGACTACTCATTCTACTCTAATCTACACAATACATAGTCAATTCTTGACTACCCATTCTCAAATTCTACCTATACTTATTTCAGATCATGCAGCAATCACTCTATCTCTTGATTTTGACATGGAAACTCACAAACACAGACAATGGAGATTCAATAATACGCATCTTGCTGATCCTCATTTTATTGAACGCATTAAACGTTTTACACAAGACTTCCTTAAAAACAATCCTCCAGATTTATATGAGCCTCCACTGCTTTGGGAAACATAAAACAACACTTAGAGGAGAAATAATGCATTATTTTGTTTGGGAAAAAAAGAAAAACTGGAATTAACTCAGTTAGAACATAAAATTCAAGAGTTGGAAAATCCTGCAAAATCTACATTCATTAACCCAGGCTAAGGATAAATATAACTCCTTAACTAGTCTACACGCCAATATAGACATCTTTATTTACAAAACTGGACACTATATTGGGGATAATAAAATAGGTAGATCCTTGGCTCAATACCTAAAAGGAAAATACAGAAAACATTATCACCTCATTGTGCAATACCAATTCCAATAGTCATACAAACCAATCTGACATAGAAATATTTTCCAATCCTTTTTTGAAAATGTATTTCATTCAGATATTGATAAAAGTAAAGGATCTATGTGATCAATTTCTCAGTTCCTTGAATTCTCCTAAACTACACCACACAGCACAAAATGAATTAGGATCTGAAATTACTGCAAAAGAAATAATTAAAGCTA
Organism: Ichthyophis bannanicus; assembly: GCA_033557465.1. NCBI lineage: Eukaryota > Metazoa > Chordata > Amphibia > Gymnophiona > Ichthyophiidae > Ichthyophis > Ichthyophis bannanicus. Next base: position 145,712,064 of record CM066041.1, read on the forward strand.
TTAAATCCTTTCCATCTGGTAAAACTCCAGGCCCTGATGGATTCACTTCAGAATTTTATAAAACTTTTTCTGATATTCTTGATTCCTTCCTTTTAGACCTATATCACTTCATATAAACTAAACCAGAACAACAACGGAACTTTGCTCAAGCTCATATTGTTCTTATACTTACACCTGGTAGAGACTCTAATTATCCTCAAAACTATAGACCCATCTCACTATTAAATTTGGATTACAAAATTCTAACTAAAATTCTTGCAACCCATATTAACAAATTCCTGCCTTCTTTAGTTCACAGAACTCAAATTGGATTTATGAATGGAAGATACATTGGTGATAATATAACATTATTTTATGATCTTAATTGCATCACAAGTAAACAACCATTTCCATAAATTGCCCTATCATTAGACGTAGAAAAGGCATTTGATAGAATTGAATGGTCTGATATTTATAAAGTAATAGAATGGTTTCATTTGGGAGATGATTTCCTATGATGTTTAAAGTTATTACTATATTATAATGTGGAGAGTAGCGGAAACCAAAAACCATGGCCAAACACAGTGAAGATATCCAAAAAACCTTATTGGTAGGCCTGGGCAGTGGCAAAGGGTGGAGGGGATTCAGGAGATTCCCTGCAGCCTGACCTTTGCCATGGGAGGCCAGATCAGGGGTTGGGTCATGGGGAATGAAGAAAGTCATCGGCGGCCAGGAATCGTGGCTCCATTCAGGAAAATGACTAAGTTAACCAGGCAGGAGCTTGTACGTTCAAGCCAACCAGAATCGGGTCCTGGCCTGCATGTACAGGCTTAGACGTGATTTTGATCCCACGAGGGCTAGACATGTGCCGTGTGATCAGAATCACCTCTTCCTCTGTGCGCTGGTTCTGACCAGATGCACAGATGCCTGGGACGTACAGATTGGAATAGACCTCAATACGTTCCTGTCCTCACATTACTAGTATCAAAACCAAATATACTGAAACCAAGCTTGCAGCATATGCTGATGACCTTTTACTTTTCTTAGCTAACCCTGAAATTACTATTTCTAATCTTATCGACACTGTTAATGCCTTTTCAATATTTTCTGGTTACAGAATTAATTTGGATAAATCTGAAATAATGCCACTCAGTGTTCATATTTCTCAAACAGATGTACAGGACTTCCCCTTTAAATGGTCTCCCTTACAACTCAAATATTTAGGTATATTTTTAAATAAGGACGTTGAACAGATTCTACACATAAATAGGGAATATATTCTCACTATTATAGATACAAATGTTCAAAAATGGACTCTACTTTTTATTTCATGGTGGGGTAGACTAGAATCTATTAAAATGGTTATGATGCCACAAATTAATTATATTCTCATGATGTTGCCTGGATTTTGTCCCAAAAAATTGTATAAAATAATAGAATCCAAACTGTTAAAATTTTTATGGCAAAATAAACCACCAAGATTTGCCTTGAAAACCCTCAAATTACCCCAAAATGCTGGAGGCCTCACTTTCCCTGATTTCCAACTATATCATACAGCCTTCCTGGCTCGCTTTGGTTCATCTGGCTTCTATCTGATCCACCTGAGGAATTGCTGCCATTGTGGTATGATGTTGAACTAGATCTAATAACACCTATCCCCCTAAAATATATTCTGCATATTCGTTTACATAACACTAAGGGGCATGTTTACTAAACATTCCTAACGTGCGGGGCCGCGCTAGTGTGCCTGTGCCATATAAGGAGTGGGCGGTTCAGGCAGAAAATAGAAAAAAAACGGTAGTAAGCAACCGGACGTGTGTGCGTCGCGCTAATGTGCGGGGGTCGACATTAGCACGTGGAAAGGCAAAGTGGCGCGCTGCTGAGTATACAAAACAACAGAGCCGTGGTACAACGGTGAAGACACTGACCAATGGTGCAGGGGCCATGGGTTCAATCCCCCAGTGTGCGCAACGACAAAGGTCAGCTGAGGCAGTAACTGTAATGATTAACATTGTTTTAGGAGGCAAATTAATTTGGAACGGCATAAGGTGGCGCACAGTGCTTTTTGGGCGGCATAAGGCGGCGCACAGTTATTTTTGGGCAGCAGAAGGCGGCGCACTGGTCCCCTTGGGTGGCAGAAGGCGGCGCGCTGATAGGCACAAGGCGGCGCGCTGATGCACAAGCACAGGAACAGAGCCACAGCACAATGGTTAAAACACTGACCAATGGTGCAGGGATCAGGGGTTCAACTCCTCACAATGCCCAGTGAAAAATGCCTGCTGAGGCAGTATGTATTATGTTCTGGGAGGCTGTATAATTTATTTTGTTATCACTACTAGCAAACGCACTCTCCCAGCATGTTAACATACGGCGGCCCATAAGGCACATGTTACAGTGCACTGTTCGCCAAGGCACCCTTGAATGACCCCTATAGGGCAGCATGTATGTTGCGACACAGGATAATGTATAGTGCACCCTATAGGGATGGCAACCATAAGGTGGCCTACAGGGCGCCCTATGAAGCACCCTCAGAGGCACCTAATGGGTATAGTAAGCTGAGGGTGGTCTTGCCGGCATAGACATATGTACAGTAAATAAGAATAAAGCTGTGGACAGCCCTACCAAAGGGCCCCACTGTGGGTTTGAACCCATGACCTCTGGCTGCACAGGCAGTGATGTAACCATTGCACTACAGCTCCATAGCTGTAAGCAGGCCCCTGGCTGGCTGCAGATAGCCTACACGTCACCTCACAGACAGTCTGCTGGTGTCAACAGGATGGGTTAGGCCACCCGTACCCATGATGCACTGCACATGCAAATTAGCTGTCCGCAGATGGACACAAGATGGGGAATGCACCCCCACAGCACCTCGGCCCTGTTGGGGGAAGTGACCGGGTGCACCCACACAGCACCTTGGCCTAGTAGGGGGCACTGACCGGGTGTTTTACTGGCACAGAGTAGCCACACACCGTTACATCGTGCGGGTACTGTGCTCACCCTGAGTGTGCAATGAGGTGGCCAGGACCAGGTCAACAACACCTGCCGTGGCTGATGGAGGCCAAGCGGGCATTCCAAAGCAGTGTTAATGTGTAAGATAGCTAGTTTCTGCACAAACACCATGGATATCCCTGTCTGCCGCCATCAGGCACCCCCCCCCCCAGTGGCAAACATGGTCCCCATCAAGGGATCCACACTCTACCTCCCTGCAAAGGTGGCAGTAGAGGGCAACATCAACCCCAGTCCTGCTGAGGAACACCACCACCCCCCCAGGCAGGCAGCTCCATACACAGCCATAACACAATAGCAGACAGACATAAGCCCAGGGTATGGTAAGCTGCACTCCACCACCAGATATTCCCCTGCAGCAAGCCAACAGCCACTGCACCCTGCAAGCCATTATAGTAAGACATTTACCAGCTACAAACAGTCTGCTGGTTAGTCCATAGTGCATGTTCCCAATGGAGATGCATGCACCCAGAATTGGGCTGTCTGCATACACAGCAAGCAGATAGATCAGTGACTGGGCCCCAAAGAGAAACCCATATCTATCACATGAGAGAACTACTATACAGCACTATGGGGGGCCTAGCCATGCTGTGGTCACTGCACAGTCAGGGTGAGCGTGATCCCCCAGATGGACATGCTTTGGCCACCCTGTCTGTGTAGGTGGTGGCCGGACACTACAATATCCCAGCCAATGTCCCTGCCAGGGCCCTATGCCCAGTGCAGATGCATCCTGGCCACGCCACCCTGCCCTGGCTATACCCATGGTACCTTGCACCTCATTATGCACATTGACTGGCCAATACTGGCAACAGTGCTGGCAGTGCGGGCTGTTGAAGGGGCTTGCAGCCAACACCCACTGTATAAACAGACACACACTTCCACACCTCTGCCATCATGGTGCTACGATTGAGGGGGTAAGTAGCCTTGCCCACCAAACCGGTCCTGAGCACGGCAAGGCATGGATATGGTACGCATTACAGCTGGTGGTCACTCCCCAGGGTGGTAAGCACCGTCAGAGGCCAGGCCTGGAGCATGCCCCGCAAACACCTAACAGATTGTTTGGATGGGGCCAACTAGCAGTATGTACGTAACGTATGGATAACTGCCTGCCTGTGCTCCTAGCAAACGTCTCCGAGCTGTGTACCGTATACCTCAGGTGTAGGGTGACATTGGTAAGTTATGCAAGTGCTCGTTTTGGGTGCTGCATGCACGGTCCAATGTTCTGCCTTTCCAGGAGACATTGGCCAATGGGGCCTGTGGGTGTGGGTGTGTCTGCCCTTGATGGCTGCTGCTTTACGGCACAGATTCCCAACTCCAGTCCAGGTGTGCATCACACTGTTCGGGTTTTCCTGCTATCCCTCATGAATATGCATGGACTACATCTACATGCCATGGGGGTGGTGCATAGATATACAGCACAGGCATTTGTATGAGTGTCAGCATGGAACCTGACTGGTGTGTGGCCCACCAGGACTGCATTTGGGTGATTCTGCTCTAGGTACTGCCCCTGTTCATGGTGTCTGTGCTCAGTGGGGTAAAAGATAGATGTCTTACCATTGCATATGTCCCCGCCATGAAAGGTGTGTCCTTACTATCACTGTTTAGTTGTGGGAAAAATATGTGGGCAGGATTGGCAGTAGCCCCAGCTGGGCTTTGAACCTGTGACCTTCTGTTCTTGTATGCACTGTCTGTGTGCACTGCACCACTGTGTAGCCACAGATTGGTTGGATTCCCTGGACTGTCCATGACTGTGGATCCGGCAGGACCTGTCTGTTGCAGTGGACTGTGCCAGCCTGCACATGGCTAGGCCTCTGTCTTCTGTGGTTAGCAGCCACTGCCCCCTGCACCACATGTACTTGTCCGCCAACATGCTGGCATGACCTTCTCTCAGAAAAAGCAGTTGACCTGATTGCACTGTGGCAGTATGGGACTGCATTTGGGGGACTTGGCTGTAGGTAATGCCCATTGTTGTGGTGTGTGTGCGGTGTTGGGTAAAATATGGGTGTTTTCCCCATGCATACAGGGGTGTCTGCGCTATCTTTATTTAGTGGTGGGTAAAATATAGGGACTGGGCTGGAAGGTGCCCCAGCTGGGTTTTGAACCTCTGCCCTCTGGTCCTAGAGGTAATGACTCTGTCTGCTGTACCACACTTTGGCCACAGAGACAGTGCAGCCCCTGGAGGCAGTAAGCCTGGCAGGATGGAGTCACAAACCCTGCTCTACGCAAGTCTACTGTGGGCATATGCACCCTGTCTGGTGACAAACGTGCACATAAACCCCGGAACTGACCACGGGAAATGTGGGACAAAATATCACCACGCTGGGCAACAGTGATATTAATGGGCAACCATAGCAAACACTCCCAGGAAAGCTCCAAAACGTGGAAATGTTTTTTGGAAGAGTCTCCTCTCAGTAGACCCTTCCAAAATTCATTTCTTGTTTCTGGAGCTTTGCTGGGTGTGCATTCTGTATTTGCCCATCACTATAACTGTTCCCCAGCTGAATTACTATTTTTAATAGTTCTGTTGTGGTCATTTTCTATATTTATTTTCACTTTTGTGCTGTGCACATGTATCACACTGCTCACGTTTTGCTGGTTTCCCCGGTTTTCCTGTACATTGCTGACGGAAATGGTTTCTCTTCCCTTTAAATGCTTTCTACCGCGAGTGTTTCACTCGCGGTAGTTTTTACATGGAAATTCGGGCCCGATACTGTGCGGGGAGCCTCTCCCCTCCCACTCTCCACCCATTGACCCCGTCCCTCCGCCCCTCCGGAGCCTTCCTCCGCCCTCCTTTCGCCGTTCCACGCCTCTATCGGACATTTGCGGGCCCGCACTTGTACGGGGCCCGTTAGTGAGCCGCGTACCTGTGCGGGGGTGACACGCACGTGTGCGGGGCGTTTAAACGCGTTTCTGCGCGTTTCAGTGCCGCGTTGCCGTGCGCTATTTTGCGGCGCGCTATTTTGCGGATTTTAGTAAACATGCCCCTAAGGGGCTTGTTTACAAAGCCGAGGTAGCAGTTCGCGGTCGTTATCGGAGCCGCGGCCCCATTTCAATGATTTCAATGGGGCCACGGCTCCGATAACGACCACGAACCGCTACCGCGGCTTTGTAAACAAGCCCCTAAGTAACAAAGTTATGTTAGATATACAATTTGCTCTTCTTCAATTAGATAAAAAGCTTGATATCTCTATTTGGCATTCCCATGAAATTTCCTTATGGCATAACCCCAAATTTAAAATAGATAACAAAATCTTACCCTGATCGAAATGGCAGTCATTAGGTATATGGTGCCTTGCGCATCTGTTTCATGGTTCAAATCTTGTCTGCTTTCATACCTTAATGTCCCAATACAAATTACAGCCCGACCAATTTTTTACTTCGGTTCAATTAACACATGCTCTTATAAAAATCTCTATTAAACTTGATACACTAGTTCCCACACCGTCTCTCTCTGTTCTCTTAGACGACATTTTCAGCAAAGGTCATATTGCCTCATACTAACTGAACCTACTTCTATATCTTCTGCTCTTAATAAGGTTTAGGGGAATGATCTTCAAGAATAATCCAGCAGCCTACCGGCCAATTTCCAGCATACCCTTTTTAGCAAAGATCATAGAGAAGATAGTGCAACTTCAACTTCAAGAACACATTGATGTTCATGCACCCCTAGATATTAACCAACATGGTTTTCGCCCAAACCATGGAGTTGAAACTTTAATGATTTATCTTTTTGACTGCATACTCCGCACCATTGATGACATTAAGAAAGGTATTATAATGATTTTTATAGACATCTCTGCAGCATTCGACTCAGTAAATCACAATAGATTATTAAATAGATTAGAGGAGATTGGTCTACATGGGGTCACTTTAAAATGGTTCCATTCCTATTTGACAGAGAGATTTTTACAAGTAAAGATAGGGGAAAAAACCTCTATGCCCATAAGAGTAATACAAGGTGTACCACAAGGATCTGCACTTTCATCGCTCCTTTTCAATATTTATATGCAACCAATATGCAAAATTCCTTTGAAAAGTGGAATTAAGTATACAATCTATGCTGATGATATTATGATTTTCACAACTATCACTATTGAGAACCCTGATTTCTCGGGCATTACAGAATGTCTCTCAGAAATGTCCAACTGGTGTAAAACAAACAACATGGAAATTAATTTTAGCAAAACAGAGGCGTTATTTATTTCTCGTAACCATAATTTTGCGCATCCTCCTGACATCAAAATAGATAACTCAACTATTCCTATTAAATCAGAAGTGAAATATCTTGGAGTTACTCTGGATAATGAGTTGAATCTCAGATCACACATAAATAAGACAATTAAAAGCGCTTATTACAGAATGAAGCTCATCAAAAGACTAAGGCCGCTTCTTGATACTGTTCACTTCAGAAATGTTTGTCAAGCATTGATTACTCCATTACTTGACTTCTGTAATCCAATATATCTGGGTTTATCTAAGCAAGCACTTAAGCCTTTACAACTGGCGCAGAATACTGCTGCACGTATAATTTTTGGTCTATCAAGTAGAGAACATATAACTCCCATCTTGAAAGAGCTTCACTGGTTACCTATAGCTTCACGTGTAAAATATAAAACTATAATTTATATTTTCAAGATAAAACAACAATATTCTGCAGAAAGCCTGACATATCTCATACAGTCAGATATTAGCAACAGACCTAGAAGAAGAGGTTCTGACAACAGAATCAGCTTATCAAATGATGTCAGAAAAACACGTAAAGACACCTCTGAAAGGGCTTTCTCTTTTGCTGCACCTTCCATCTGGAACTCTCTACCTAATGAGCTGAGAGCAGCTCAGGACATCAATGACTTTAGAAAGCAACTGAAAACATCTTTGTTTATAGAACACTACGGTCATGCAATTAACTAACTTAATTTGTCTGGAATGTAAATCATATACATATTGTATAATAGCTCACATTATAGTATAGCTCACTATGTAGATAATGCAACTCACTCTAACACATTATACCATAACTTTAACTTTTATTTCTTTACATTTTCTCACTAATACTCTTAATATCTTTGTTTGTAAGACCGCTTTGATTGTATGATAAGGCGGTATAGAAATCCAATTAAATAAATAAATAAATAAATTTACCTGAAGATGTTATTATAGACTGGTATCACTTTGGCTATGTGCTATTTGTCCCACATTAGTGGTTAGTTTACTTCAGTCATTATATTCTATTTTTCATCATGCTCTTTGGACCCCCACCAAAAAATGTAAAGCTGGCTTATCGGCCACCTATAAGTGTTGACACTGTGATACCTATGAAGGTACTCTTCTTCTTATATTTTTCAAATGTAGGGTGATCAATAATTTTTGGCAAAAAGTTTGGAAGTACATTCAAAAGTTATTTCACTTTGATATACCCATAACTGCAAGCTAAGTTATTCTGCAATCCTCTTCTCCGTCTTTACCAATTGACGATCCCAATTCCCCAAAACGTTACGATATTTTAATTTCTCTATCAACTGGAAAGATTTGTCTAATTTGAATATTACCTTTTGATGGAATATCCTAGGACAAAATCAAAAATTTGAAATTAAAGCGGCTGAAAAGACTAACAAGGTATCCAAGGTTAAGAAACTGTGGGAGCCTTGCATACAAAGATTATTATTATTCTATCTATTTCTCATGTTATCATTACTAGGTACTCTAATCTTTCATAAGTATGTCTCCACATAATATTAAGATAAGTAATTCATGTTAATTGTATATCGGTTTCACTTAATTAATGCTGTTAATAATGTTATTGTTCCTTTGTAAAGTCATGCGCTGGTTTGTGTATTGCACTTTGTTCTTCTTATTTCTTTTCTCAGTTTGTATTATTTCTTTAATGTTTTCTTAAAATTCAATAAAAATGTTGAAACAGAGAAAGGAAGAGAAGGAGAAGATATAATAAAGAAGGAAAAGAGAGGAGGTTAGAGAATTAAAGAAGGAAACGCAGATAGATAATACTGAAAGGAGGAGAGAGCACTGATGGAGAGAGGAGGAGAGAGATTGAGAGTGAAGTGGGAAGGCAGTAGGGGTGAGAACTAGGGAGCAAGAGAGGACAGATCAGCAGAGCAAGAAGAGGACTTGCCAGCCTGTTCTCTCCTGAAAAGAGAGCAGTAGCTGTGCTGCATGCGTTGCCTACCCAGGGCCGGCCCAATCACCAGGCAAACTAGGCCATCGCCTAGGGTGACAACTTCTGGGGGCAGCACAGAGCAGCGCATTCAAAGCTAAACAATACATTTTGACAGCAAGGGTGTGTGTGTAAAGCTTAAGGTCTGCCTAGGGTGCCAATATTGTCCAGTTCTGAGACCAGCCCTGCTCCTAGCCCACGAAAGGGAGAGCAGAAGCCGGCCCACTTCTGCATCACGAGCGAGGAAAGAAAGTAGCAAGGTGAAAGGAATAGTCTATCGTTCCTAGGGCTGCCAATTGGCTCCAGATTCACCCGGCAGGCTTCATCTGGCCTTGAGTTTACCCCACTGCACGCAGGGACTTATAATCTTGCTTTTCTTATGGAGTGCAATAGAGATATCAAAACTAAAAGTCCCTGCATGCAATGGGTAGAAGTGCACAGAGGTGGAGTTTGGGTGCAGCATGGGTGGAGTTGCAGTTTATGCATGTATTTTATACAGTGGCATTATTTGGACGCATTCCCACATAAATAGCAGCATCCCCGCGTGCAGGAGTAGTCTAGTGATTAGAGCAGTGGCCTGCAGACCACAGAGATCAGGGATCAAATCCCACTAGCACTCTTTGTGACCTTGGGCAAGTTATTTAACCCTCCATTATCTCAGCTACAAACACAGATTACAAGCTGTCTGGGGACAGGGAAATACCTATTGTAATTTTCCTTGAACTGGAAATTTACATGTGTAAATGCAATTTTAGAAAGCTGCTATTTACAAATTGTTATTGGCATCACATCCAAATTTCAAGGCAACGGGGTTAGAGTGAGGAAAGGGAATGGTTTGGATGGACCTACAATATTGACATGTATTCCCTATCTTACACAGGGAATCAAAGTCACTCTAAAAAAATCTAGATAGCATTTATGGCTGTCCCGAGGCACAAATAAGTGTCTGCTTCTGAAAGGGCAGGGGTAATTGCCAAAAGTCAGCCCCCACAATCATCCACTCCCTCCCCTGACATCAATCCCTCCGACACCCACTGGTAGCTGATTGCCCTCCACCCACACTTGACTCTCTCACTAGCATCCAAACCCACCCACTCATCTGGCATAAAGAACTCCACCAAGTGGCTCCCCAGCAGACTCCCACTCCTGATTTCCCCCTCTCCTGGCTCTTACTGGTGTCCCTGGTGTCTACTCAGCAGGAGCAATCCTCAGTCGCTCCTGCTCCTTGAGTCCTGGGCTCAAAACTGTACCCATGACCCCTAGCTGTAATCTCATGGTACTACCACTAGGGGTCAGGCTGCCAAATACAGATATTTTTTATGTGGGACGGTATCATGCATAAACTGCCATTACAATTACCATTTGCCTATGCAGGCTAGAGCTAAGGCTACCTCAATAGGTCTCCGACATCTAATCTTGACCAATTATGTATCTCCCAGTTATTTATTCACATTTTTTCCCAGATGCTGGCACTAATGTCCTGGAGACTAAGCTTGAAATAATGGGGACTCTGGAACAATCTTGGAGAGTCACCAACCCTATGGGATTTATGCTGTGCCATTCTATACAATGGTCCACATCTGTTCTTATCCCAAGCACTAGAGAAGCAAAACAAAGCCATCAGTCTCCTTTAACTCATAAAGAGAGACCTCTTTTATAGTCATTACTTATACGGATATTTCACCTCCAGAGAGATCTGGGAATTGTAGATTTGCAGCACATCATTTTGTTATTTTTCAAGTTCATTGTTATTTTTTTATGCTTGCTATAATTAGCTCCATTCAAGAGGACTTTCATATTAAATTACAGCCGCATTCCACAGAGAAGACATGAAAAAACAGATGAAAACAAAAATCAGTTCATCATCCAGGTTTCCCCCAAGGGGGCTATCATCCAGCTCAGTATTTGTTAGAATAGGCACATCTGTAGGGTTATTAACTCACTTTACATTTCCAGGACACATTGCTCTAGCCCTAGTTTTTACTCTACTGCATCCAAGGACTTGAAGTTTGAATTTAGCTTGGAAAAGAAGAATTGCAAGCCATGCAGGTAAGGAATTGGATCAACCTGTCCTGAAAAACGGGGTCCATTGGTCATTCCCAACAGTAGTTCCATTGTGCCTGTAGAGTCCAGTGCTTGGAATACTGAACAGTGACAATAGGTAAACACATTCCATAAGGTATGGATGAGGGATCATTAGGGAAGCCTACAGCTGTGGTTAAAATTATTAGCACCCTTGCAGTTCAATCCATTAATGCCCAATATCTCCTAATAAGTGTGGACAGTGAAATGGCTTTGGATTATATATGCACACATATTTGACACATAAAAGAATCAAATAAAACAAGACCAATTAAAAAAGAAAATAGTAGGAAATAGTATAAAAACTGGGACATTGCCAGGATATGATTATTGGCACCCTTGTAAACAATTCAAATCAGTTTGAACAGAAGAACTATATTCCCATTGCAGTAAAATTAGATGCACCTGTGATCAATTGCCAATACTCACATGACTTGAATTAACCAATGAATGATGGTTCTAATGTTTAAAATGGCCACATTCAGTCCCTGGTCCATTTTCACAATGGTGAAGACAAGAGAGCTGCGTGAGATTGTCAGAAAAGCCATTATCATCAATCATCAAACTTCAAAGGGGTATAACACCATCTCCAAAGACCTTGAGATTCCTGTCTCTACAGTTCGCAATGTTATTAAGACGTTTTATGCTTATGGAACTGTCAAAAACCTCCCAGAATGTGGTGGGAAGAGAAAAATTAATCCAAGAAATCTTCGAAGGTTAGTGCGAACAGTTGGAAAAACACCACATACAATATCCAAACACTTAAGCCTGACCTGGAGCAATCTGGGGTGGTGGTTTCAACTCGCACCATCTGCTGCGCACTAAATGAAGGACTTCATGAGTGAAGGCCAAAGAGGACCCCACTGCTCAAAGACAGACATAAAAAGGCATGCCTAATCTTTGCCGAAACCCACCTTGAGAAACCACAATCTCTCTGGGAAAATGTTCTGTGGATAGATGAATCCAAACTTGAGCTGTTCGGCAATGCAGACCAGCAATACATTTATAGGTGAATAAATGAAGTTTAGAAGGAATAAAAACATCCTTTCTACAGTTAAATATGATGAAGGTTCCATAATGTTGTGGGTCTGTTTTGCTGCCTCATGAAGTCAGAGGACTACCAAGGTATTTTGGAGTGAAATGTGGTACTAGTGTCAGAAAGTTAGTTCTAGGTCGAAGGTCATGGTCCACCAGCAGGACAATGACCCAAAACATACATCCAAAAGTACAAAAGAATGATTAAAAAGGACTGTTTTAAACCGACCAGCAATCAGTCCTGATCTCAGTCCAATTGAGAATCTTTGGAAAGAGCTGAAATCTGCCACTGGTAAAAGGAATCCTGGAAACATTCATGAGGTGGAAGAAATCACAGTTGAAGAGTGGGAGAAACTACCAGCAGACAGATGTACAAAATTTATTGGTGGTTACAAGAAACGTTTGGAGGCTGTCATCACTGCCAAGGGATGTGCAACGAAATATTAGTGAAGGGTGCCATTAATCCTGTCCTAGTCATGTTTTGTTTTTTTTCTCAGAAATTGCTACATCTATGTTGCACAGACATCTTTTTTGGTTGTAGACCTTTGAACATACTATTAAAATATTATGATGATATACAGTTGGAATATTTCCAATTATTTCTCAAGATATTGTTCACAACATATATAAAATGCAAGGGTGCCAATAACATTTTTATTTATTTATTTATTTTTATTTATTTATTTATTTAACAATTCTTCTATACCGCGCTATTATAATCAGTGCGGTGTACATAGAACAAGAACATACTACAATGCATACAGGTAACATTGAGTTTTACATTGAACAGGGAAATACAACAATAGGACAACCGGGGGAACTATGTACAGAATAACTTAATGGTATATACAGTAATATCAAACTCGATTGGATGTTACAATGTGGTTCACTAATAAGACTAGAGAGAAAGGTTGACCTGCTAGCCCTTTTCAGGTTGTATTGAGGTGGTAGTTTTGTTAGTGACTAGGTTGACTTCTGGGTAGCATTTTGTAAACAGGTGGTATTTCAATGCTTTTCTGAATAGGATTAGGTTTTTGATAGCACGGATTTCGTGAGGTAGTGCATTCCAGTTTAGAGGAGCAAATAAGGAGAAGGCCCTGTTGGAGGTGGCCTTAGTACACTTCGTTATTATCTTCGGGACAATTAAGGTGTTCATTGATGTGGTTCTCCTTTTTCTGTTTTCCAGGGTGCCATGGATAAGCTTGCTGATTGGTGTAGGGGGGTAGTTATTTAGTGCCTTGAAAGTAAGGACTAAAGACTTATACTGGATTCTGGCATGTAATGGTAACCAATGCAGTTCTTTCATGATGGGTGTTATATGGTCAGATCTTGATGAGCCGGAGAGGACTCTGGCGGCTGTATTCATGGCTAGGCGGAGCGGGTTTAACGTTGATTGAGGGAGGCCATGTAGGATGATGTTGGCAAAATCCAGGTGTGGGAGGACTAATGCTTGGAAGGTTGTTCGGAAGTCTGTGGGTTCTAGTAGGGAGCGGAGGTGATGTAGCGATTTGATCTTATAATATACGTTTTTTGTGATGTTCTTGACATGAGTTGTCATATCCAAGTGCTGATCCAATGTGATGCCGAGGTAACGGATGGTAGCTTTTGATTTCAACTCTATGTTGTTGACGAGTAGTGATGGAGGCGGTATGAACTTACGGTTCCTTGTGACAAAAAGAACGTCGGTTTTGCTGTGGTTTATCCGAAGGTTTTGTGATAGCAACCATTCAGCTACAGCCTCAAAACATTTGATTATTGGGGAGAATACTGGATGTTCAATTGTGAACGGCATATATAGGAGGATGTCATCTGCGTAAGCGAGACATTGTACATTAAAGGATCTGATCAAGTCACATATCGGCTGCATGTAGATATTAAACATTAGTGCCGATAAGGACGATCCTTGAGGTACACCCTGTGATTGCAGGAATGGTTCTGAGGATGCGTGGCCTGTTTTTACTTGTTGCCACCTGTTAGATAGGTAGGATTTACACCACTCGAGTGCTGTGCTTTGAATCCCCTTATCTTTCAAGCGTTGTAGGAGTATATCATGACTCACAGAGTCGAAAGCAGCGGAGATGTCCAGGAAGATGAGGACGAAACCCTGTTGTATGTTGTTTATTCCTGTTACTAGAACATTGAATAGTGTTGTAAGGACTGTGTCAACTCCATGTGCTTCCCTGAAGCCATGTTGCGATGGATCTAGTGGTGCTTCAGTGTCAATATGATGTTGGATTTGTTGTTGGGCGGCCTTCTCAATGATTTTTGCAAGCTGAGGGATGCTCGAGATAGGTCTGAAGGAATCAACCTTGGATGGGTCCAGTCTATTATTCTTCAGTAGGGGCTTGATGGAAGTGTGTTTTAGGCTCTGTGGGAATGAACCTGATGAGAAAGACTGGTTCAGTATTTTGCTCAATATTTGACTGAGGTCATGTCGCATGTCCTTGATCCAGCTGGCTGGACACGGGTCATTAGGAGCTGTACTGGGGTTGATTGAGGCAATAATGTTCACAACCTCGCTATTTGATACAGTGGAGAAGTTGTGAAGTGGCATAGCATGGGATGTCTTAAGTGAAGTGGGGGCGTTATTGACATTTATGTCTGTGTTGGTTTTTATCATCTTTGACTGCAGGTAGTTTGCATAGTCCTGCGGCTGCGGCATGGGGGGTTGAGCTGAGACCGGTTCACCTGTTATGGACTTTACTATGCTGAACAAAGCATGTGGTTTGTTGATGGAGCGTTTTATTAATCCTGAGTGGTAAGTTTTCCTGCTCTGTGATATCTTTGCTCGGTGGGTAGTTAGGTATGAGCTGTATGCTACCAGCGCTTCGGGGGAGTGAGTTCGTCGCCACTGTCGCTCGAGTTTGCGTAAATGGTGGAGGGATGAACGAAGGTCTGTGGAGAACCATGGAGTATGTTCACGTTTTCGAATTTTCTTTTCGGTGAGTGATGGGCAGGAGGCAGCTCTCAGGTTTTCATCCCATTTGGATACCCTCCAGGGCGTCAAGGAATGCTGCTGAGTGGCTGTCTTGAAGAGATGGGAGATTAAAGTCACCGATTAGCCAACTTGGTGAGCGTGAGGTGGATGCGGAACATGCCTGCTCAATTATAGTTGGAAGATCATCTGGTGAGGGGGAGGGTGCCCGATAGAAAAGGTGGATTGTGCAGAACTCATTAGTTATAGTGAGGGAGTCAAGGTACGTTGAGCTAGAGGAGTTGCACATCTTGAAGTGTAAATCAGCTTTGGCCAGGATGAGGGTTCCGCCTCCTTTTTGACTGGATCTGTGAGATGTGTATATCACAAAACCTGGTGGCAGCATCTGATTCAGTAGTACGTTGTCACAGTCGGATAGCCAAGTCTCAGTAATCATCAAGATGTCAAGATTATATTGGGGTATCAGGTCGATGGCTGCGGGCCATTTAGATCGTACTGATCTGGCATTTATCAGTGCACATTTTAGCAGGCGTTGGTGATGTTGCTTCTCTTCTTGTATCCTTTTGATGGTTTGGAGAGGAATGTTGAGTAGATGGGAGTGGGATGTAAAGTTATTTTTTGCTGTAGAGTGGTGGGGGAATTCGGACCATCTCCTTCCGTATGAGCGTAGGATTGGTATGTGATATGTATCATGGTTGAGAGCATTTGATGAGTAAGGGAGACCAAGGGTAAGGAAGGTCATAAATAAGAGCAGAACTTTGTACATTCTCTTGGGTGTTGGTAATGAGAAAGATAATTGTGGAAATGTTGGCTACAGTACAGTGTGATGCAGTGTTTGCACTCAGGAAAGATTAATTGCAATAGTTCTGTGAATGCAGGCGATAGTACATAAGGCAACCGTCGTGCACTGGCAACTGTAATAAGAGTAGATACTGGCAACAGTAAATACAATAAATGAGAGTAGATACTGGCGACAGTAAATACAGGCAACAGTAAATACAGTAAATGAGAGTAGATACTGGCAACAGTAAATATAGGCAACAATGGATGCCGTGAATGAGAGGAAAATATTGGCAGCAGTAAGTGATGGTAACAGTAAATACAGTAAAATGAAGGTATATACTGGCAACAGTAAATAATGGCAATAGGTAGCGTTTTTGGATATGAAGTATTTCAGAGGCTAATACTGTTCAAATAGTGTTGGTAATACTTGCAGTTCCCGATGTCGTCGAGGTCCCAGTTATCTACAGAGGCTGATGAGCAGATTACATTGCCATGTGCCTCCACCAGGCCTCAGCAAAGGATTACTCAGAGTAGAGCTTTTAAAGACCAAGCAGGCAGTCCCGATTAGGCGATGTTGCTGACGCTGTTTCCGTGAATGCCGGAGGCTCTATCCCCTGACTGGGGAGAGCTGCTGGTGATGGTAGGGGTTCGCTTTTTCAGGTGCCCCGTCTAAGGGCCACGCCAAAGGGCCCTCTGGTGAGGCCCTCAGGCGCGGGCCCGCCAGGCACGGGCACGCCTGCCGGCGTGAACTTTTGAAGTTGTTGGAGCTGTCCCGATTGGACAGAGATGGCTTCCGCGCTGCTCCCACCTCTGGAGGCTCGATCCCCCGACTGGGGAGAGCCGATGAAGGAGGCGGGTGGTAAGGGAACGTGCGCCTGCCGGCGCGAACTTTTGAAGTTGTTGGAGCTGTCCCGATTGGACAGAGATGGCTTCCGCGCTGCTCCCACCTCTGGAGGCTCGATCCCCGACTGGGGAGAGCCGATGAAGGAGGCGGGTGGTAAGGGAACGTGCGCCTGCCGGCGCGAACTTTTGAAGTTGTTGGAGCTGTCCCGATTGGACAGAGATGGCTTCCGTGCTGCTCCCACCTCTGGAGGCTCGATCCCCCGACTGGGAAGAGCCGATGAAGGAGGCGGGTGGTAAGGGAACGTGCGCCTGCCGGCGCGAACTTTTGAAGTTGTTGGAGCTGTCCCGATTGGACAGAGATGGCTTCCGCGCTGCTCCCACCTCTGGAGGCTCGATCCCCCGACTGGGGAGAGCCGATGAAGGAGGCGGGTGGTAAGGGAACGTGCGCCTGCTGGCGCAAACTTTTGAAGTTGTTGGAGCTGTCCCGATTGGACAGAGATGGCTTCCGCGCTGCTCCCACCTCTGGAGGCTCGATCCCCCGACTGGGGAGAGCCGATGAAGGAGGCGGGTGGTAAGGGAACGTGCGCCTGCCGGCACGAACTTTTGAAGTTGTTGGAGCTGTCCCGATTGGACAGAGATGGCTTCCGCGCTGCTCCCACCTCTGGAGGCTCGATCCCCCGACTGGGGAGAGCCGATGAAGGAGGCGGGTGGTAAGGGAACGTGCGCCTGCCGGCTTGAACTTTTGAAGTTGTTGGAGCTGTCCCGATTGGACAGAGATGGCTTCCGCGCTGCTCCCACCTCTGGAGGCTCGATCCCCCGACTGGGGAGAGCCGATGAAGGAGGCGGGTGGTAAGGGAACGTGCGCCTGCCGGCGCGAACTTTTGAAGTTGTTGGAGCTGTCCCGATTGGACAGAGATGGCTTCCGCGCTGCTCCCACCTCTGGAGGCTCGATCCCCGACTGGGGAGAGCCGATGAAGGAGGCGGGTGGTAAGGGAACGTGCGCCTGCCGGCGCGAACTTTTGAAGTTGTTGGAGCTGTCCCGATTGGACAGAGATGGCTTCCGCGCTGCTCCCACCTCTGGAGGCTCGATCCCCCGACTGGGGAGAGCCGATGAAGGAGGCGGGTGGTAACATTGACCACAAATGCATATGGTAGATAGAGGGATGGGAGAGTGGGTGGGTAGATAGATGGGGGTAGGTAGGTAGTGGGAAGACAGGTAGGTAGGTAGATATGAAGGTGGGGGTGAAGTTAGATAAGTAGGTACGTCCTGGTTAGTGATTTGGTGAGATTGGAAGGCTTATGTCCCAAGACACACTTATTTAGAGGTTCCACTGCAGGGTCACCCCATCTCAGGGTTCCCAGAGAAAAGTCAGGAATATTGAGCAGAGTGTTCTTAGCAATTATATCAGCTGTAGGGCTGATGTACATGATCGTGCCTCATCCTAAAGTGCATTTTCTGCCACTTACGCTACTATTTTATAAAGTCGAGTGCACATGTTTTCAACTTTATAAAAAGAATGTAAAACACATGCGTGTTAACTAGGTGTGACTTTATGAAATGATCATCCACCTGCAGAAAATGTCCACGTCGGCGTTTACACCTCCTTCAACTCATGAACAACCCCTGCCTAGCTGCCTGCTTGGGACTTGGCTTTGAAGGAGAGCTTGGAGGGATAACATTTACTTCTCTGTAGCTAAAACCACTTCAATATACCAAAACTCTGAGTTTCAGAGCTCAGTTCCTTAATGGGCCCCCTCAAATATGCAGTTTTACAAAAGCTGCCCTTAGCACTTGTAAGCAGAGCTACTTAACACTGGCAAAGCCCTAGCTGATGCCACTCTTTTTTCTTTGAATGTTTCCTTTGTAAAATAACTTCTTATGATGTGCGTTGTCGTGACCCCCTGCCTGGGCCAGTGGCTCACAGGCAAAGGGCTGCCATATTTGTCCTTAAATAAAACTATTTTGTCTCCAGCAAGGAATTCTGGGACTTGTAGTTCTTTTCATTAAAGACAAAGTAGTGTGTGACCACTGGGGTTGTTTAAGGCAAAAACAGGAAATTTATTTTTGGGTTCCTTCCACACATTAAATTCAATGGTAACGCAAGGAAAAGGATTATTCTCCAAAACAGAAAACTTACAGGAACAAAAGTACATGTGAAGTCAAAGAAATGAAATACTTCTTTTAAACACGGCAGCTGTTTTCAGTACACATCTCAGCATAGGTAAACTCTGGTAATTTTCCAATAATGCTGCTTTAATTCAAATTCTGTTCTTAGCAAAGTTCTTTAGCTTAAAGAAGGTCTTAGCACTTTCCTGGTTAAGGAAAAATTGCTCTTCAAAAGTTCTTTTTACAGCCCTTTCTAGCAGCTTTCAACTTCCCTCATGCAAAAAGAACAATCCATCGGTGATTCGTCATACACTGAATCTGACTCAAGAGTGTCAATTTGCATACCTTCCTGTTCTGTAAATTGCTTATCTCTTTCAGGATTTTCAACAATGTTTTCCAATGTACTATTCTGTAGAAAGTTCAAAAGTCCTTTCCAGAACTGCTCTCCCTGGTAAGCATTGGCTGTATCAGGAGCGTGGGGCTTCTTTCCCTGGAGCAAAAGCTTAACTGCTTCAGCTGTGTTCAGCACTACGTCTCTGCCTTTGGCTGGGTCTTGGTTACGTTCATTTGTTACAGCTTTCACCCCCCTTCTGGCAGCTTGGGTTTTCTGAATTGTCTCTTGCACACACTGCACTGCACTTTGTCCCAACTCTTCAGCAACCTCCCCAGCTATACATCTGCTGGTCTCTGGCTCAGACGTACCTTCCACCCAAGGGTTGCTGCCTTTACTGTTGGAACTGTTTCGCCCACATGGAGTTAAACTTCCCCCATCTCCTTGCTCCTTCCTGTTGCTGCTCCTTTCTCCTTCCTTCGTCCATCCTCCTGCTCTTGCCCCTGCTCCTGCTCTTGCCCTTGCTATCTCTCTCTGCACTGAAGCAGGTTTAAAAAGCTGCTTCCTAGCTACCACACCCTCATCTCTGCACAGGTGGTTGTCATTAGAGTCCAAGCCTGCACTCACGTTGGAGCTTGGGCGTGGCTTAGCCTCAGCAAGTATGTGTTTCTTTTGCTTGGCTGTAGCTTTAGCCCTCTGAAAAGCTTGCTTGTCTCCTGTCTTAAAGACATAGTCCCTATTATCCTCTGTTTCCATTGGGTCATCACAGCTTTCATTGTCACAGCGTGTATTTTGTAAAAGCCTCTATGTTCAGTGAGCAATTTATAAAATGCGTAGGGGGCAGCAGAGAGCGAAAGGAAGGATCTCTCTGCATACAAGCAATAGCTAAATGCAGAAGAAAGCAACCAACGGCTGAATATCGTCCCTCACCGTATTTAAAAAATTCTTTCAGAGCAGGTCTATCTACTAACTAACATTTGCATTCTAATGTATTGGTTAGATAAAAATACATTGAATTTAACCATATGGGAAAGCACATATGGTGGAACAGTTATAGATGGAATCAGGATACCAAGGATGAAAATAAGGAAATATCACTCAGTATATATGACATATGGGTGAGTTTTATTGATTTAAGTCCCTCCTTAAAGAAACACTGATAAGAATCACAGGATGGACACACTTAAAGAGATGTCAAATTATATTAAAAGAACATATCCAGCAACAAAGTATTTCTTTCTGCAATACCCCTTCTTCTTAAATGGAATGGCTGAAAGGATTTTAAAAAAGGGAAAATGTGCGTTACAACCGTATAAAATAGAAACATGACGGCAGATAAAAACCATAGCTCCTCTGCCCCTTCCCACCGCTTCCCAGCCCCGGTCCTGCCAAATGCACCTGACTGGAGAACTTATTCCTCCTCAGAGGTTGAAAAACTTCCCCGTCCAAGTCGTCAGCCCTGGACATACAGGGCCGACATTGGAATCGGCCTATACATCCGGGGCCAATGACCGCCCACCTCCCACCCTAATGCTGTCCCTGATCCGCCCCTTCCCCACTTCCCTGTATGAGCGGGGAAGTTAGACGGGGTTGGGAGGGGGAACGAATAGTGGGGATGGACCCCCTTAGTCAAAACCCAAGAAGGAAAGCATGGAAAGTCTATTTAAATGGGCAGAAAAATGTATTACTTAGGGATAAAACGTCCAGCAACTTTTTCTCAAAAAGTTCTTTTTTCTCTAAAGTACTCTGCAATATTTACAATTAGAGACTTGGAAGTATTTTCCTGTATCCTTTCTTGACTGGAATGTGTTGTTTAAAATGGTGCTGTTCCTGAAATTACAAATATATTTGGATTTTGCTTGCTCCTTTCCAATAGTAGTTCCCAATGAGTTACATTCAGGTAAAGTAAGCATTTCCATGTTTCCTGGAGGGTTTACAAGAAGAGTCTCTTTAACTAGAGTGTGTTAAGCAGTTAGCATGGGGCTTTGTGCATCTGAACGCATCCCTGCACTAACAGCTAATGCAGTAGCTTGTCAAGTGAACACTAATTCCAGCGTTAACTGAGAAACATGGAATGGGCAGAGACTGCATCTAATACTTCAATGTGTAATGTGCTTAAAAGGCTGTTTTAGAAAGAGCCCATTTTACACATAGATGTCCGTGTCACATCTATGTCGCATGGTGATGTATCAGGGGTGTAGATACCAACCACCTGTCCTGGTGGCGATGCAACTTTTTGATCATTATTAACATTGCTCAAGGATGCTAACCCCCTATCATGGAACACACCTATTTTGTCTAACTCCTGATTCAAAATACAAAAACGGCCAATCAATTGGCGATTGTGGTAAGCACATAGTATCAGGGCCTTAGGTCAACTACTCAGCATTGCTTTCTTTAAGACCTTCATGGACTTAAAACGGGAATTTGGTCTCTCTGAACAGTGTCTATTCCAACTTCGACATTGTTTAATC
This sequence comes from Ichthyophis bannanicus, assembly GCA_033557465.1. Classification (NCBI taxonomy): domain Eukaryota; kingdom Metazoa; phylum Chordata; class Amphibia; order Gymnophiona; family Ichthyophiidae; genus Ichthyophis; species Ichthyophis bannanicus. The sequence goes on from CM066041.1 coordinate 145,733,811, forward strand.
CACTCCAGGATTAATCCAGTCATGCTGCCACAGGATGGTGATCTTTGATCTAAAGTGCGAAGTCTTGCAGAATCCACCAAATTAGTTTCCCTTTTTGTATAGTATTTTTTGAGAAGGTTTCGCCCGGAACGTAATTGGGAGGTTGACGCAAGAGCAATCCTCCAGCGTCATCGGTGGAATTATTTTTGGGACCAACACCCACGTATTTCCTATTGTGCTTCTCTTACTCAAATGCTTTTTTTCTTGACCATCAAGCTTTTATTACACAGATAACTCTTACTAAATGGGACCCTCGAACCAGTAATCAGTGTTGGTCATGCTTGCAACATCTAGGTACTCTGATGCATATGATCTTTGACTGCCCGAATATCCGTGGATTCTGGGACTCAGTTTGGACTCAATTAACTATTATTTTACATATCTCAGAAGTCCTAACTTTTCATATAATTATCTACTGTTCTGCTGCTGGTGTACCTTCTCTACAGGAGAAATATATAATTTTGTTTGATCTTATGCTCAAGTCTTGCTCTCAAATTTGTCTTTATGCACAGGAAAGACTTAACACAGGCTAATTATCATCATCGATGGAATTTCCTGTGTATGTACCATCGATATGAAACTTCCTACTTTGCATCCTTTGTGTCTCCTGTTAGAGTTCTTGTTAAATGAAAAACCCTAGATGCCTTTATGGCAGCACCCACCTAGACCTATCAACTGGTAATACCTTTTCTTTCCTTTTTGTTTCATTTCATTTCATTTTATTATGCTTGGTATTTCCTTATGGGGGTCATTCTATCCTGTTATTTGCCCCCCCCCCCTGCTGACCCCAGCAAAAGCTACCACATACAAGCAACACATTTGTACAGGGAGGCTTAGAAGGGGGTGGGAGGGGGCATTCCGGAGGCAGAGCGAGGATGGGGCATGGGCGGTCAGCGGCCCCACATATAGGGCCGATTCTGTGGTCGGCCCTGTATGTCCGAGACCGTGAACCTAGACAGGGGACTTATTCCACTGCAGAGGTGGAATATGTCCCCCTGGAAGTTGGGGGATCAAGCCATTGGGCCGGGAACAAATGGTAAGGGGGTGCAGGAAGTTCCCCCCAGCCGGACCCCTGGCCATGGGAGGCCGGATCGAGGTTTCGGCTGTGGGGAATGATGTAAATCGGCAGCGACCAGCATTCGCAGCTCTTGAATGGAGCCGTGGTGCATGGTGATTGGACGCCATGGCACTTCTGCTCCATTTAGGAGCCTGACTGAGGTAGCCAGGCAAGTGGCTATGCGTGCAAGCCAATTGGAATCGGGGCCTGGCCTGCACATTCAGGACCTAGACCCGATTCTGATCCCACTGACACGTCTAGCCCCTACAGGATCAGAATCAGGTCTACCTCTGGGTGTCCTGATTCCGATCGGACGCACAGGGGCCTGGACGGACACATTGGAATGTGCCTCCACGAGTATCCTTGTCCATTGGGAAGTCAGGGGAGGGGGGAGGGAGGGATAGTTTATGTTTGGGCCTAATTCATTGTACTTGTTACCCTTTTATGTTTAATAAAGTTTTTTGAAAACCAAGAAAAGAGAGAAAATTACGCGCATACATTTCCATTTTCATATGTGATACAGTCAGTCACTATTCTGAAAGTATGCACCTCAGACTGAGGCTGATACATGTATGAAGTACTCAATGTGCTGAGAAGAAAGCAGAAGGTATTTATATCTCTTAGAGTAAAAGATCAAGACTGAAAGTTTCCTTGTAAAGACCTTTACGCCCCTTCTCCTGGGAGATACCATATACTACAAATCAAATGGGGGTGCATAGAAATGTACAACTGTTTAACAGAGATTAATGATTAGCTCTCATTATTAACACGTGTTATTTACCGTGGGCTCAACTATTTCCAGTGGAGTCTAATCACTGAATAATGCACATTAACCTGCGATGATGTTACCGTAAGTTAATGCACCGTTAGTGCAGGTTAATGAATGCGCTCTTTATGGTATAAAAAAAGGTGCTTACCCTGTAGTAAGGCAGAGAGTTTTTATCTTAATATATAAGATCAAGGTTCAATAACAAGGGCAAACAAAGTGACATGGGGCAGCTCACTAATTCTCCTTCCAAACAAAAATCAGGAAACGCAAGTCCCATTAAACAAAACCCTAACTCTAGAGGGTTTTGTACACAAAAAACACCCGATTCCTAAAATTCCCCCAACCCTAATTTTTCAAAAATATCAGCTTTGAAACCAATCAACCAGGTTGAAGGGCTTCACAGCATCCCGGGGGAGTAGGCCAGAGACCCCTAATTCTTCCCTGCTCATTAGGGAGTAATTTTATAGAACATTTTCTTTGCATAAAGCATGTTTTACACTCTGCAAATTGTTGTCATAAAATTGTGCAGCTGTCTATGTGTGTATATGAGTGTGTGATTTTACACGAGATGTGCATAAGCATCCCTGGGAGTATGATTTGGACAGAACAGGAGTGGAATTGCAAGAGGTGCATGTACCACACAGAGCACTGCAAAAACTTGTGCCTGTCTCAAAGCAGGTGGAAATTTGTGCAGGAGCATTTGTGTATCCCTGGGGATTAATCCAAGGGCCTAGTTTAGAAAGTAACATACCCATGTATTTTGTCTTTATAAAACAGGCATAAAATAAATGCATTTTTCACATTTTATAGACATCCTGTTGTAAAATTGCCCCATTAATGACCCAGGAGTTTGAAGAGATTACACAGGTATACTAAAAAAAATTTTTTTTAAACTGCCTCTAATGTTTCGATTGATTTTTACGTTTTTTGGTGCGCTGAATCCAAATCTGGTAACCAATTTGCTCCATCACGTACAGATTTTTTACTACATTGGGTTAGCAGTTTGAGGTGAACGTTTCAGATTGAGTGCGATCGAGATAAAAGTTTCTTGGATGAATTCTTTATACTAATTGTTTAGTAGTTATTCAAATAAGAATAAAGAAAATTGTAACAAGGCAGCACATAAGAATAGAGTAATGTCAACAAAACACACTGTGATGGTAGCAAAATTGTCTGCACTTAAAACAGCCACATACATGTGCACAAACATTGAGCATATAAGAGCGAGGTTAGACGCAAAGCAAAGCAAAGAAATGTGCAAAAAATGTTGTACAGGTATGTATGTAAGAATAGAAAACGCAAACCGCACCATTGCAATACATGAAGACAAACACCCGATGGTGTGAAAATAAAATTCTAATAAATGAGATCCGACACTGTGGTAATAACTAGCAAATTTTTATTTCAAAGTTTAGTAAAAACACGATATTTGTCAACACAGTTTAGATTTTAAAGTCATTCTTGGGTCAATCAATCTCCTGGTGGGCCCGTTTCTTCTTCCCCGAATGCTTCTCTTGGTGCGCTGCTTGGTGTATTTTTCATCTGGGGTTTCCCGCAGCAGCAACCAGCAGAAATCAGCCATCATAGTGGTGTTCCATCTTCCTTGGTACCTTCTCTCTGCGTCCTTGATGTCCTGGTGAAACCTTTCACCTTGTTCTTCACTGTACGCCCCCAAGTTTTCGGAAAAGTAGTTCACATGGGAGTGCAAGAAATGGACTTTCAGGCTCATGTTACAGCCTTGTTCTTTGAAGGCATTGAGCATCCTGGCAACAATATCCTTATAGTTCTCATCCCGCCTGTTCCCCAAGAATTTGAGAACAACATCCTTGAAGGAATCCCAGGCTTCTTTTTCCTTCTCAGACATCGTTTCAGCGAATGCTCCATCTGAAATGAGTTTCCTTCTATCAGGGCCAACAAACACTCCTTCCTTTAGCTTTGCTTCAGAAAGTCGGGGGAACTTTGAGCAAAGGTACCGAAAGCACTCACCATCTTTTGGAAGGGACTTGATGAATTGCTTAATGAGACCCAACTTAATGTGGAGAGGTGGTAATAGAATTTTATCACGAGGTACCAAGCTCTCATGAAGAACATTTTTCTCACCGGGTCTCAAATACTCCCGAATTGGCCAGTCTTTTTTCCCCCAGTGTAGGTCGCGGGCCCGGCTATCCCACAAGCAAAGGAAGCAGGGATATTTGGTGAAACCGGATTGCTGCCCTAATAGCATGGATAGAATTTTAAAGTCTCCACAAATCATCCACTTATGCTCATCATAACGAATCTTCTGAAGAATCAGGGCCAAATTCTCATATTTTTCTTGGAGAATAACAGAGTGAGCAATAGGAACTGAAGCGAATGTGTTGCCATTATGAAGAAGAACACCTTTTATGCTGTCTTTTGACGAATCAATGAACAGCCGCCATTCAGCAGGATCATACTTGAGTTTAAACTTTTCCATCACTCCGTATATATCGTTGCAAAATACCAAATCTTCCTCTTTGCTGAAATACTTCAAAAATTGTGTCTCGCGGTTGCGGTACCAATAATAAGTTGTTCCTGGTGACAATAGATTTTTCTGTTTAAGCCGAGAACCTAGCAGTTGGGCAGCATCTTTTGGGAGTCCTAAATCCCGGACTAAATCATTCAATTCAGCTTGAGAGAAAAGTTCAGGTTTCGGATCTGGTTCAGTTTCAAACTCGGAAGTACTGGACTCATCGGGAAAAGCCATCTGATGAGTCTCATCATGATCAGAACCGTCCACACAAATATGATCCAAAGATTTTGGTGGTTCAGGCACAGGTACTTCGTTGCTATGAGGCATAGGCCTAATTGCTGAGGGAAGGTTGGGGTAACTTATTACGTTCTTATTTTTTAAGTTGTATCCCTTCACAATGCAAGAGCAAAAATAGCAGTCACTGCTGTGGTCTCTTTGTTCACGCCACATCATAGGTATTCCGAAATGAAATGCTTGTTTTTTACCTTTCATCCATAAGCGTAGATCTTCCTCACATGTCTTGCACACTTTGTGAGGAGCCCACGGTTTGTCTTGATCGCCTAACTTCAAACCGAAATACGCGAAATATACTTTTTTAATAAATGCAGAAATGTTCCTCTGCCGCTTTTTCACGGTATATTCCCCACAAATAAAACAAAAACTGTCCGGAGAGTTGACGCAACCTCTGGCTCTGTGAGCCATCACAAATACACAGCACTGCAAACTACAACTGTAGTGAACCACTTCGGAATAAAGCTGGATTACGACTGAGCAAACAAAAGGTAATAATGAACTTGCAAGAAACTGAAATTTGACAGGAACGTTCATGTCGCAACCACCGTGTTTGAGCAAGCGAACGAGGCGAGGCGAACAGGAAAGAACATGCGCCAGCGCGAGTACTGGATTTAGCCCCCCGCCTCCCAATTGTCCTGTTAATGTATAAAATGAATACAAAACACTCTAAAATATCATGAGGGAGTGTTTCTAGTTAGTTAACCATTACAACCTCTATTTTGGGCCAAGAAAATAAATTGCAGTCGGCTAAAAAGAAATTATGTGAACATTCCTTATATGGGTAAGAAATCTAATTTTGCAAGAAAACGTGACGTGATGGAACATTTTGACTCTTTTTCCTGGATTCAGCACCCCAAAATCTATAGGAATCAGTTGCAAAACTGGAGGCAGTTTTTTGGTAGTGTACCTGTGTTATCAGAGAAATATCTACCATAGTTAACTCCAATCTGGTTTTTATCTACTAATTAGTTAATGCTTTTAAACAGATGGGCACATTTTAGGCCAGACTTTTAAAACATCTACTTTATATATAAGGCCTACATCTGGAATATTATGTTTGCAAAAAACAAAAACAAAAAAGAATGGAGGAGGATCCTAGTGGTTAGAGCACTGGCTTGCTAACCAAGAGACCAGGATTTGATTCCTATTGGCCTGCCTTGGGCACGTCACTTAACCCTCTGTTGTCTTGGAAGAAAGGCCTGCACCTGGAATATTATGTTTACACTCTTTGTATATCATAGAAATCAAAGGCTATTTCCTTTGGAAGACAAGTTGGAAAAATCTCACCAGCATATTTTTTTTCAATTTCAAAAATCTTTATTAATATAAAGCTCAAGATACAATAAAGTTCACATCACGAGGGCCACTACTGATAAGAAATACAACATCAAGAAAACATTTCAAGTAAAGGAACATCCAAGCAAAAAAAAAGAAAACAAGCTCCCAATTTACTACTTCAATACCCCTTTAACAAGGCCAGGAAAGCATAAAGAAAAACACATTTACTCTCTTTCAGACAAAAATGCCCCAAGTGGCTGTGGGTCAAAATAAACATAATCAACAGATTGATAAGAAATCAAACATTTGTAAGGATACTTCAAGAAAAACATTGCCCCTAAGGCCAAGACACGAGGTTTAACGTTAAGAAATTCCTTCCTACGCTTTTGAGTAGTTCTACAGACATCAGGAAATATTTGAATAGGGCTGCCACAAAAGTCTACATTCTTCTTAGGAAAATAAGTTTTAAGAACCAAATTCTTATCATCCAATAACACGAAGGACGCAACTAAAGTGGCACGCTTAGGAATAGAATCAATTGAGAACTCAAGAAAAACCGAAACATCTAAGATCTCAGCTTGAGAAAGCTGAACACCATCTACTACTGAAGAAACCTGCATCTTGGCCTTTTGGGGGATATAATATGCTACTGAAAATTTAATAGCCTCCACATCTGACAACAACAAAATTCCTTTAAAGTACTTCTGCAATAATAGCTTTGGCATCAAATAATGGGTAGAAGGAAAATTAATAAAACAAAGATTCTTTGCCCTAGCTATATCTCCAGTGACTCAGTCTGATAATGAAGAGTAGAACTGTCCCGAATATTAGAAGAGAGGACAGATTGAGCCACCAAGAGCTGGCCCTCTAGTCATCGCATAGAGGCCATACAAACTTTCAAGGAATTATCTTGATCAGTCATTTCGGTTACTACTTCAGAGGAAAATTGGAACCCCTGAGAAAGGGAGGAATGCAAGGACAATTCCATACGCATTAGAACCTCCCAGATGTCTCGAAAGGAAATATCAACAGGAACAGAAATGGACTCTGAAGGAACCAAAAACTGTAGAGACTTAGGCATAACAACATCAGAAGACACACAACTCAACCAAGTAGAATCAGTCTGAGGGACTGATGGCTGAGCTTCCTCCCGGCTTGCATTCTCGGGAGGAGCACCAGCTACAAACTTCCTTCCCTGTCAGGCAGGGTAATACCCAATGAAGAAGGACCCCCCACCAAGGCAGTACTCACAGTTCCAAAAGAATCTATATTGGAAGCCGACACGCCAACCACAGACACCTGCAAATGTCGATCCATGGGCGCAAGGATCTTGACTGACTTAGCGTTGGCCAAAGACGATACCCATTTCCTTCACTTACCCATTCAGACCCGATAGAGCTCCTCCAGGCTTCAAAGGGGCAGGATATTCCCCTTTGGGCACATGCCCACGGCTGTGTACCATGGCGGGGCAGCGATCTTTAAACTGTCTGGGAGATGATGTCAGGCACCAGCTCCTCCTCCAGCCAACAGTATCAGGGAGCGGCAGCAAGGTAATGTAGAGCAAACAGTTCCAGCCAAGAATAGCCCTGATTCATGTCAGCAGGGCAGTGATCTTTTAACTGCCTGGGAGATAACGTCAGGCACCAGCTCCTCCTCCAGCCAATTGTATCAAGGAGCAGCCGTGTGGTGTTTAATATTGAGTTTGTCCATGTGCCTTAGGGTGAGGTTGGGCATCAGAAACCACTTTGGGACTCTTTAGTGCTGTAGCGGCAGCCAATGCACTTTTACCCACGTTTTTGACGAGGCATTCCCAGGGGCAATGTATCTGGGGATGCAGAATATATATCTGCCTGTCTGGGGGTAAGATGGGGGGGAAGGGGTATGTGTGGGAGGTTGTGTGAATCAGTTAGAGAGCATGGGTATATGGGGAGATCATATGTGTGTGTGTTCGGAAGCAGAGCATGTATGCTTCTGTGGGAGGTACAGTAGGTATCTGGGGAAGTCTGTTGGGGAATGATGTGTGGGTCATAGTTATGGGGGTTTTCTGTGTGTGTATATGCCTTAGGGTGGTGTACATGTATGTATGCATGTGTGTGTATGTGGCTGGTGAGAGGGTATGTGGAAGGTAAGGGGATGTTGCGGATGAGGGGGGATATGTGGTGAATGATGGAGGTGCAGGTTGTTTAGTGGGTAAGGGGAGCTGTGTGGGATGTGTGGGGGCGGGAAGTGGGAGGCGATTGGGGAATAGGTGATGGCAGTAGTTCAGAAATGTATAGAATGCATTGCTTACCCTATCTCCATGGACAGACAGATAGACAAAGGATATCTGCTATTTTAGATACATATACATTACCCAATTGCTGTTAGATAAGCAAATGAAGGATAAACGATGAGTTTGCTCAGAGTCATTCAGTGGCAAACTTGGATTTATAATCCAAAACTTGAGGAGCTCTCATGATCCGTAAGACTGTGTCTTGAGATCATAACACGCAAAGAAGTAAGGAATCTGTGTTTTCTGTGTTTTGTTCCAGCAGTGAGGCACCAAGCTGCTTGGCAGCTTCAGCAGAAGGCAGAAGTATCAAACAGGAGCCTGGCAAAGTGACTGAGGAGACCTGCAGCACAAACGGACATGTGAAAGGAAAGGAAGGCAGAAAGCTCACGCACAAGAGGTCACGCAGGTGAGGCCCTGCATGTTAGGCCATGTAAATTCTGGAAACATTCTGCATTCTATCACTGTTATAATGAGGCCCTTGTGTAAAAGCAAGCATGTTTTAAGATTTGGATCTTCTCTTGTTTTTGCATGGATCCGTGTATACACTCTTGCAGTATAGATTGTTTGCCAATACAGTGACGTGCAATATCGTCAGGAATTGCTTTCCGCAGTACATGGAGTCCGTGCAGGAATATACAATAACTACTAGAACCGATGGCTTGGAGACAGTGGTAGGCCTGGAGAACATAAAACTGGGGTTTAACCTTCAATGCCTCAGGAGGTTGCATTACTGAGCAACACCTCTACTTCCAATACATGCCTACTCTTCCAGCCACCCTGCTTCCAAAGAGTGGGGGACAAAAAAAGCCATTTACCCAAATAAAAGGGTTTTTTGAAAACTACCCAACCTGAGTGGAGGTAAAAGTGTGTGTATTCCAGAAGTGCATGCACTTTTTCAAAAAATATTTTTTATCCCTCATGGAAAAGCCTTCCTCCAAGTAAACAAGAAATAATAACATTAAATATCAAATATGCTGTAATAAGGAAACAATATAATACAGCCAGTGCCTGCAGACTAAAACACCCCTCTCCAGAGACACAGCCAAATTTTTTTGATAGAAGTTCTTAAGAATTTTTAAGGAGTCAACATACGAGACTTGGTAATATTGAGAAGAACAAATTATAGCATTTATTCTAATTCTCAAAGGTCTCCAACCTCCAATGAAGAACAGTTATTTTTTAATGAGAAAACTATTGTATCTTCAGCCCCTTAACCTTATCTTGAAGATGGTCTACTTTCTGACCTAAATTATCAATCACATGACCGTGAACTTCCACCTGTTCTTGCATTTTTGCTGACGTCACAACCATTCCATCAATTTTAGCAGTAAGAGCCTGTTCCATCTTAGAAGCAGCTTTCCAGGGAATCTCTAGTGCTGTAACAAATGGTTTAATCAGAGAACTGTGGCCCTTTTCTCAGTCTTGTTGGGGAGTAAATAGCCCATCTACATTGCTCGGGGCTACACTAGAACCATCGCCATCCCTTCGAAACCACTTCAGGACTCTGTATTGCTGTAGATACAGCCAATGTACTTGCACCCACATTTTTGAGGAGGAATTCCCAGCTCAGGGATAGGTCAAGGGAGGCAACAACACATGACAATTTGCATTTTCTAAAACAATGTGTTGTATTTTGAGGGGAAATCTATTCACAGAAAAATCAGGTGCAAATTTCTGCAGAAACTTTATCCCTAGGCAGTTTGCAATGGCAAATACACACATAATTTTCCTTTAAGAACTAATGCGAAGTCCACAATACAAAGTAAGTTTGGACTTTGCACTTACCCACGTTGTTTTGATAACTGCCCCATAAGTAACTCTTTATTTCCCAACATCGCTGGCAGTGGAATCATTTCTAGGGATAGAAGTTACGGTACCCTGTGTGGACCATCCATAAATCTGAATAGAAACCCCGACTTGTTCTTAGGGGCGATGTCTGATGTCAGTGGAATAAGAGTACAAGCTCTGCGGGGAAGGGGGCTCTATGGAGCACAGTCTAAACTTGGTGGCTGGAATATAATTATTTTGTTTTCTGAAGCCCCTTATGTGCAACAGATGGCTGCTCACTCCCAGCACCTGTATCGAAGGGGAAGAAAAAGAAAAAGAAATCCAGTCGCAAGAAGCGAAGAAGGTGAGTGCAACAATGACATCACCAGCCTGTGACTTCAGAGGGTAGCCTGGGAGAGATTGGGGATTCTATGAATGCAGTGTATATGTGAAACTTGCACTGTTGCTGTTCATGGTGTCAATCTTAAGGGTCAATAAAGGTCAAAAGCAATGTTTCCCGACCAGTTCAATCCAAAGACTACCTACATTTTAAAAAATGTTGTGCGGCAAACTAACCTCTGCAGAGCATTGTGTGACATGGGAGAGGACTTGTAGGGAGTACATTCTTCAAGCTGTAAAGTGCATGCCTGCCATTAGGCTTCTTAGTACTTTACACATGTACAGTACATAAATGGCTTTCATCATCTGGTGGGCATGCACATGGGCAGAGCGCACAACAACACGTGTAGATTATGGTGAAATTAGGCCTTACCTGCTAATTGGCTTTCCTTGAGGAACTCCAGTCCAGTCCCGCACCTCAGGGTAGTGCACCTCTTCCAGCAGCTTGGAGACTGAGCATCTCACAAACTTGATGACCTCAGGCAGCCGGCACCACCCACCAGGCCCCAGTTACCTATTGACAAAGCTGACTCATCGGAGCAACAAATAAGAAGTCAAAAAACAAACCAACCAACTAACTAGAAAACTTGAAGGGATCTCCCTCAGGAAACAAAAACTACCCCTCTCCCCAGGAAACCCCCCCCCCTCTGTGGCCTCCCCCCTCCAACACAGGAGCCCTTGAACCAAAGGAGCTTACCTGACTACACACCAGACCCCCCCTCCCCCCCCCGGAGGTGGGACCAGCACCGTAACCTGAAACCAAGCACAGGCACTCCTGTGACCATTCCTAAACCTGCCGTGCATCTACTCGGCCCCCCAGGCCCCCTAGCTAAGTTGAAATTCCTCCGGCCTCGGGTCGCAGTCAATACGCAAATCCACAGATGGGGAGGGTTCCGGGACTGGACTGGAGTTCCTCAAGGAAAGCCAATTAGCAGGTAAGTCCTAATTTCACCTTCCTTATCGTCCCTCCAGCCCAGTCCCACACCTCAGGGATGTAACAGAGCCACCTAACCATGGGAGGGACCTGTGAGCTCGGCCTGAATCACCGCCAAACCGAACCGCTCATCCTCCGCCGCTTGGACATCCAACCAATAGTGCTTCACAAGCGAATGCAAGGACAACCAGGTTGCCGCCCAACAGATATCACCTGGTGGCACCAAGCTCCTCTCCGACCAGGAGAGGCAGCCTGTCCACTGGTAGAATGCACCCACAGGCCCTGTGGGACCTCTTGCCCTGCAATAGGTAGACTGATGCAATTGCTTCCTTAATCCACTGTGCAATGGAGAACTTAGCCGCTGCTTCCCCCTTACGCAGCCCTCCGAACAGAACAAACAGCCAGTCTGACTTTTGAAACGAAGCAGTCATCTTCAGATATCTTCTCAAGGTACGCCTGATGTCAAGCAGCCACAATCGCGGATCTTGCACGTCCTCAACTAGACCTGACAACACCAGCAAGTCAACCGGCTGATTCAAATGAAACACCGTGATCTTCTCCCTAGAGAAGGATAAAAAAGGTTCCTTACACGAAAGCACCTGGAGCCTGGAGATTCTCCTGGCCGAGCAGATGGCCACCAAAAACACTGCCTTTAAAGTCAAATCCTTAAGGGTACATGAAGCCAACAGCTCGTAGGGCTGCCCCGATAGCCCCTTAAGCACCAAACTGAGGTCCCAAGACGGAACTACCGCCCTCACCAGAGGGAAGACACAGAGCAGCCCCTGGCTGGGCCTGTGCTACACTAAAGTGTCCAAGCCCTCGGACATTCTTTCCCTCCGCCGACTGTAGAACCAGCCCGCCTTGGCCGACACGAACATTGCCATGAGGTCCATGATTGGCTGCCCCCACTGGAGCACAATCTGTTCGAAGACCGACTGATTCAATTGCCATTCCCCGGGGTCCAGACGCACCAAACTGAGGTTTTCTTTGCTGGCCTCATGCGCCACCAAAATTGCCTGAAGGTGAGTCTCTGCCCACCCCAGCAACAGCTCTGACTTGGTCTCCAGCTTGATGCTGCCCATTCCCCCCTGCTGATTGATGTACGCTACCACGGTGGCGTTGTCGGAGAATACCCGCACGGCCCTCCTGCACACCAGTGGGTGAAACTCCTTAAAGGCAAAACAAACGGCTCGCATCTCCAGCCGATTGATAGACCACATCTTCTCCTCCACAGACCACTGCCCTGGGCCACTTTCCCCTCACAGTGGGCTCCCCGACCTGTAAGGCTGGCATCCGTCATTAGAGGGATCCAGCTCAGCGCCTCCAGAAGAACTCCCGCTGCCAGGTTCCCCTCGTCCAACCACCACCTGAGAGCCACTTGAACCTCCTTTGGGAAGGACAACATTCTTGACAGGGTGTGATGCTGGTGCGACCACTAGCGAAGCAGTGCTCTCTGCAATGGCCTCATGTGGGCTTGCGCCCATGGGATCAGATTGATGGTCGCCACCATGGTCCCCAACAGTTGAAGATAATGCAATGCCAAGGGTGCTGCAATGCGCAGAAACTGACGGACCAACAATCGCAGTGCCTCTGCTCTCTTTTGCACCAGAAACACCCGTCCCCTGCAGGTGTCGAAGCGCGCACTGAGGTACTCGAGGTTCTGGGATGGGGCCAGGTGACTCTTGCTGACAGTGATGACCCAGCCCAGCTCGCTCAGAAATTCGACCACCCGGGCCGTGGCCTGAGCACTTTCCTTCTCGGACTTGGCCCGAATAAGCCAATCGTCCAGGTACGAATGCACTAATATGCCTTCTCGACATAAGGCTGCCGCCACCACAACCATCATCTTGATGAAAGTTTGAGGGGCCATCACGAGGCCGAATGGCAATGCCTGAAACTGAAAATGCCCCATGGGCACTGCAAAGCGCAGGTACTGGTGATGATCGGGATGTACGGGAATGTGCAAGTATGCTTCCGTAAGATCTAGAGAGGTCAAGAACTCCCTCTCTGTACAGCCATCAACACCGACCTGAGGGTCTCCATATGAAAACGTGGAACCCACAGACGTTCACGTGCTTGACTACTACTACTACTATTGAGCATTTGTATAGCGCTACAAGTCTTACGCAGCACTGCACAGACATGTAAGAGACAGTCCCTGCTCATAGAGCTTACAATCTAGTCAAAACAGAAAACACAGAAGGTATAGGCTGGGATAAAACAAGGGGGAAAGGAAAAGAAAAAGGAGATCAGGTGAGTCAAGATCCAAAAGCAGCAGTGAAGAGTTGAGTTTTCAGCCTGGATTTGAAGAGGGTCAGAGAAGGTGCCTGGTGTACAGAAACAGGTAGCTTGTTCCAGGTGTAAGGTGCAGCAAGGTGAAAGGAGCGAGCAATAGAAGAGAAGGGCCCAGATAGAAGGAGTTTGCCAGAAGAGCGGAGTTCCTGAGGGGGGTTGTAAGGAGAGATAAGAGCAGAAAGGTAGTGAGGAGCTGCAAAGTGAATGCATTTATAGGTCAGTAGGAGAAGTTTGAACTGGATGCGGAAACGGATAGGGAGCCAGTAAAGTGACTTGAGAAGAGGAGTAATGTGGGCATGACAAGGCTGGCAGAAGATTAGCCGCGCAGCAGAGTGATGAACAGATTGAAGGGGAGAGAGATGATTCAAAGGGAGACCAGAAAGGAGTAGGTTACAGTAGTCAAGACGGGAGGTGATTAAGGAGTGGATAAGTGTCTTAGTAGTGTGTTCAGAAAGGAAAGGACGGATTTTGCTGATGTTATGGAGAAAGAAACGGCAGGTCTTAGCTATCAGACAAATGTGTGTGGAGAAGGAGAGAGAAGAGTTAAAGTCAACCCCAAGATTGTGAGCCGAGGAAACAGGAAGGAGTACAAAGTTATCCACAGAGACTGAGAAAGGAGGAAGAGGAGGGGAGGTTTTAAGGGGAAAGATAAGAAGTTCAATCTTGGCCATGTTCAATTTCAAGTGGCGGTGAGACATCCAGGCCGCAACATCAGGAAGACAGGCAGAGATCCGGGTCTGGATAGCCGGAGAGATTTCAGGCGTAGAGAGGTAGATCTGGGAGTCATCAGCATAAAGATGGTACTGAAAACCATGGGAAGAGATAAGCGCACCAAGGGACTGGGTATAGAGAGAGAAAAGGAGCAGACCCAAGACAGATCCTTGGGGTACACCAACTGGGAGTGAGATAGCAGAGGAGGAGGAGCCACCAGAACACACACTGAAAGAGCGATGGGAGAGATAGGAAGGGAACTAGGATAGTACAGAGCCCTTAAATCCAAGCGAGGACAGGTTATCGAGGAGAAGGTTGTGGTCAAAAGTGTCAAAAGCAGCAGAGAGGTCAAGACGGATGAGGACAGAGTAAAGGCCCTTGGATTTTGCCAGGAACAAGTCACTGGAGACTTTGGCAAGAGCCATTTCAGTAGAGTGTAAAGGACGAAAGCCAGACTGTAAAGGATCCAGGAGGGCATGAGAGAAAAGGAAGTCGAGGCAGTGGTGGTGAACAGCACGTTCAAGTAATTTAGAAAGAAAAGGAAGGAGGGAGATGGGTCAATAATTAGAAGGACAGGTGGGATCAAGTGAGGGTTTCTTGAGGAGAGGTGTGACCAATGCATGCTTGAAGGCTGCAGGGACAGTGGCAGTTGAGAATATGAGAGATGGAAGGTACAACAGTGGAGGAGATGGGGCTTAGGAAGTGGGTGGGGATAGGATCAGAGGAGCAGGTGGTGAGTTTCGAGGAAGAAAGAAGGTGGGCAGCTTCCTCTTCAGAGATCGAAAAGAAGAGAGGGTAGCAGAGGTAGGGGAGGAAAGTTGGGAGTGAAGAGGGCGAGGAGGGGAAGTAGCTGACTTTGTGGGGACTTGGAGGGTGATCTTATGGATTTTGTCATGGAAATAGTCAGCCAGGGTTTGGGCAGAAAGGGAGGGAGGGATCAGAGGCGGAGGCACTTTGAGGAGAGAGCTGAGAGTAGTAAAGAGACGGCGAGGGTCAGAAGTAAGAGAGTTGGTCAGATGTACATAATAGTCTTGTTTGGCAAAAGTTATGGATGACTGGAAAGAGACAAGCATGAATTTGAAGTGTAAAAAGTCAGCAAAGGAGTGGGATTTGAGCCAAGCACGCTCAGCAGAGCGAGCACAGGAAAATAGATAGCGGGTAGTGGATGAAAGCCAGGGCTGGGGTGCAGAACACATCACAGGACGTGGCATGGGTGGAGAGAGAGTATCCAGAGCAGAGGAGAGTGCAGTGTTATAGGAAGCTACTGCTTCGTCAACAGACTTAGATGACATAGTGGAAGAAAGATGAAGAAACGGTGGAAGAGAGAAGCAAAGGATCAATAGCATGAAGATTTCTAAATAGGTTGGAGGAGATAGGATGGGGTTGAGGCAGGGGGTGATGAAGATTGAAGCTTAAAAGGTGATGGTCAGATAAGGGAAGAACTGAACTAAAGAAGTTCGAGGGTGCTTGAGGTCGAGGATAGGCCAAAAGGTCCCTTCCTTCTTTGGAATGATAAAATTAATCGAGTATCGACCTTCTCTGCAACCAAAATGGTGCCGCCGCCGCTATGTGGTCTGCCTAACTTGCCTAACAGAACTCACTGAATTCCGAAGCTTCCCACCGGCAATCTCCCCTCTGCAATTCCTGCTCACCAGTGCTCCGGACAGACAGCCGACGTTCCGCTCCTGCCCCTCTGCATCACGGCATCAGCAACCGAGTTGGGGAGAGGAGGGAGGGTTAATGAGACCACACTTGCCTGTGCTTGTTTTTGCTGTGCTCCACCCCCCCTCCCCTCCCCCAGGTCCACTGCTCCTCACCCGCAGAAGAGGTTCGGGAGCAGCACCTGCCTCCCAGCTCACTGATCAGCAGAACTTCGGTCCTCAGAGCACTCCTGTTCCTTTAGCCTTTTTTTTTTCTGCTCACTGTTAGACGACTCCATTGTGGAGGGAGGAGGTAAGGGAGGAGGCTAACCCCATACAATTAACCCAAAGGAAGAAAAATAACCAAGAAAAAAAAGAAAAATCTTCTTCTTTGTTGTCCTTTCGTGAGCCCTCAGTCAGGGCACACCACTCCAGTTGCTTGGAGACTGAGCATTACTGGGGGCTGGTAGGTGGTGCCAGCTGCCTAAGTACCCTGTGGGTCTGGACTGGAAGGACAATAAGGAAAAAAAAGAGTATATTTTATGGGCATACTTGAAACTATATATGCAGATATTTGCAGCAGGTCCTGTGCATTAACTTAAGACATAGTCTCTGCCGTTTACAGAGGACCAGTGCAACAAAGCAAGAAAAGCATGGCAGGGGGGCACCAACATTTGGGGGCAGGCAACATGCTGAAACATAAAAAGAACAGGAAATGAAAAATAAAAACATTGAGAAAAAGAAAAGACAAAAAGTGAAGGAAACTTTTAAAATTAAGGGGAGCATATTCAAAGCGATTAACATGGTTATCAGACCTGCTACCACATTAATCACAGTGTGCAGGATATTCAGCAGCACATAACTGGTTTGTGCCGCTGAATATCCCCTCCTAACGCCACTAAATGCTCCGATGCTAACCGCGTAGCAGTGGGGCATTCTGGGAGCAGTGCTTGAAATATCCAGCCTGCGACGAAATTCAGCTGCTGGCCAGTTATTTTAAATTGGCCAAAGTTAGGTACTTTAAAAGACGGCCTAACTTTAGCTGACTCGGCTAACCAGGTAGCGACTGAAGATTGCCAAAGCCCAGTTAGCTAAAACGCTGACCAGGCACACCAGATATTCCATGTCAAAGGTCGTATATGACCCTGGCATTGAATATCTGGTCTTAAATTAAAGCAGCGATGGTTACCCCCTTTTAGGGGCATGTTTACTAAAGTGCGGTAGGAAACATGGAATTAAGCATGGATTTCACGCACTACTACCATCCTGGAGCCCAGCAGCTGAAGTAAACAGAAGAGGCACGGCCACAGCAGTAGCAAACACATGGCCCAGCACATGCACAAACCATGCACAGTCTCCACGCATATTGGGAATTAGAATGCTGCAAGAGCCATATTGGACGGTCTTTGAGCCGTGGATTCACTGTAGACAGTAAGAACTGTTCCCCTAGCACCCATACAGGAAGGTAGCAACTGGCCAGTCCAGAATAGAGTGATGACCAGGAGAGGGCTGAAGAGCCAGCACAACTTGGAGCACAGGGGCTAAGTACAAGAGGGTGGGGCATGCAAATCAGGAAGCAAACACATGCAGGGCGCATATGCTGTGTCTCAGACTGTAGGTGATAGGGTGTGAATGTGGCATCTAGAGATGCCGGGGGCCTTGTATGGGATCAGACAGGATGTCCACAATGTTCATTTTGAGAGACAGGAATATGGACCTCCTCACTCTAAGGCAACAAGGGTGGAAGGGCCTGGGACTGAAAGGGAGCTGATGCTGGGAGGGGCTGGAACTGGATGGAGCTGATGCTGGGAGGTACTCGGTCTGGAGGATAGCTCATGCTGGAAAGGCTGGGGCTAGAAAGGAGCTCATGCTGGGTGGGACTGGGACTGGGGCTGGGACTGGAAGAGAGCTCATGCTGTGAGGTGCAGAGACTGGAAGGGAGCTAATACTGGGGGAGGACTCGAAGGGTCTGATGCTGGGGGACTGAAAGAGGACAAATGCTGGGGTCAGGGTAGAGAGAGAGGCAGAAGCTGGGGGAGTGAGGATGGAGAGGGTAACAGATATTCTGTGTGGGAAAGAAGAAAGAAGGTCATACGGAGAGAAAGGATGAGATGGAGGGGCATAAGAACAGATGCCGTGGTAAAGAGTTAGAAAGGCAGAATTAATATCGAAGAAGGAAATAGCTGGGTTCATGTAGGGAAATAAATGTAGAAGGCAGGAAGGTAGGTGCTGGGGACAGGTAAATAAGGGAGAGCAGGGACTGGGACTTAGATGGAGACTAAATTTGGGTGGGAGAAAAGAAGACAGAATTTAAGATTGGCTGGGTACTGGGAGAATAAGTGTGGACTCAGGTGGTGGACCTATGGCTGGTGCAACTCACTGTGCTTCAGCACACATGGCCTGCCACTTCTGATCCCCCTCCAATTTGGACAGGTTGGCCCTGGCTACTGGGCCCCACCTTCAAGTAGTGTATCAGAGGGGAAGGAGGAAGGCTTAGCTCGCATGGCTAGCCGGGATAAAGTTTACCTCGGGGTGCACCAATCACCCATGGGCAGCTCCCGATGGGGATCAGGAGCTGTCCGGGGTGGGCGGGATCAGTGCCAGGCTATGACTCCTTCAGCTTGAGGCAGACTTGGGGCTTCCTATGGCATGGGGGCACAAGGCAATTGCCCTGTCTGCCACCCCCTAACACAGCCCTGCTCCTAGACAACGACTCAGGCCCACATCCTCTCTGCAAGTGATAAATATTTGCCAGTAAGCTTGTTCTTCTGCCATGACATATCAGTTAGAAACCTCTGCTACCCAACAATATAGAAGGACCATGGCATTTCCTCCAGTGGAGTAAAGGAGTGGGACAGGATAGAGCTTATTCGGCAGCACTGGATGCACAGAACTGAAGGAGCCTAGTGCCGCTTATCTTACGGAAATGGCCCTAAGCAGTAAGCAGCACTATATTAGTACAGCTTGGCTGAGAGAAGTAACTTCATAGCTTGCTACTGAATGCTAAGAAGTAAAGGGAATGAAATTTCATCTAAAAAGAGGGGTGTAATAGTTTGACTCTTACGTGCAGAAAGTGAGGACTGTTAAAAACTCACTTGTTCCTGTGGAAGAGCTACTTGTCCAATTAATTTCTCTTGTAGATCAATCCAGGCCAGTTTTGGAACCACAATAGCTAAGTACATCTGCAGCTCTTTGAATTTGAGGATGGGGTTTGTATGGATAGCCAGAGAGTAGTTGTCTACCTTTACAATTAGATTAAGCTGCCCAAGGCCCATTACACTGGCTGATAGACACAGCAACGAACTCTTCTGAACTGCTCATTTTGGGAAGGACGTTCTGATTGGTTTCACTGGTCTCTTGGCTACCCAATTACAGCAGAGTCATTTAAGGCCAGGCCTGATTCATTATGAGATCAGGGGGCACTACCAATGGCATTAGGGATATAAGCTGAAAACCAGGACTGGCCTTAAATGTCTCTTTTGGAGTTGGGTAAGTTGACAGCTGTCAGACTACTGAAGTGCAGAACCCTAAAACTGATCAGAACATCCTCCTTAAAATGGCCAGTTACAAAGAAAGAGGGGCGTGTTTACTAAAGTGTGCAAAGGATTTGTACTTTAAGGCGCATTAGGCATCAGAACTTAGCGTGGGAATTGCAATTACCCCACCATAACTGTCGGGAGAGTGCCCAACATGTCCCCCTGCAGTTACTGGGCTGAGAAGTACCTCACCCTGCTAAATCATCAATCACAATTAACTCTGGTGCACTAACACCACCCATTGAGATGGTGTTTACCCCATGCTAACTGCAACTTGATAATTAAGGCACGTTAATTACCTCTTGCTAACTGCAATGTGCAGTCAGTGCCCAGTGTCCATCCTTAAGCGTCCCGTCCCTGCCCCATTGAGCACAGATTTTACCATGCTGGCTCTTTTAGCATGTGGTAGTAGTTACTACAGTCTCACGCTAAGTGCTTAGCACATGGTGAATATTGACACATTTTCCTAAACATGTTCCAGAGAGTCACTGCTATTTCACCAGGTTATATGATGCATCAAAGATGCATCCAAAATGTGAAGTTCTTTCTCGTGCTATCTCGATTGTGTATTTAAGTGCTAGAAAATATCTTAAAAAGGGAACATATGTTTTCAGTTCTAGTACAGAGGTCTGTTGATTTTGTTATTTATTTGTATTTATTAATAAGATTTAGAAGAGCTTTATCCCAAGCGGTGTATAACAGGTGTAGCTGGACATTGCACTGCCCACATGGAGGGGAATTATATAACAGGATGACTAGAAGAAGAAGAAAGCAGGTGCCCATTTTAAGCCTATTTTATAAAGACACACAGGCGCCTATCTGTCTTTATATAATAAAGAATAGCAGGGGTCTCACCTTAAAAGCAGGTGTAGACATTTATACCTACTGCATAGCAGGTGCAAATGAACATGTATGGAGTCTGCAAGTACATACACAAATTAAATGTATTTTATAATCAATGCGTATACTTGCAAACTCTACCCAGGGTCCACCCAATCTGCACCGCCACTACGCCTACTGGCAAAGTAAACATGCTCATGCCAGCGCACACTCCTTTATCCTGACTGGTATTTTATAAGAGGCCACATACATGTGAAAATAACTTTATAACATTATCCCCATGATGTGAAGAATTATAACTCATCCCACAGGAGATGAGGGTTCAAATTCACAATTTCCCTTTGCTTGAACTGCTCTCTAGCTCCCCCTACAGTCCAGAGTAATCCAGTCTGGGGTGCTGACTTCACTGGACTCAGTCACGTGTGGGTAAATGCATGCAGGGCCACAGACTTGGAGAAATCAACAGCCAGCAGCATACGCATCATTAGCAACACTAAATCAATTGGCATTTTGCCAATAATGAAGCAATTACAAAGTGATTCCGAGGAGAAGATGCAGATCTCCTTTAAAAGATCAAAATAAAATGAGACGTCTTTGAATTTTCCTCTTTTATATGTCCCTCCATCCTGACATTCTGCACCTGCTGGTGCTGTGCATCCAAGGCCTCATCACTTTCTCATCACAGCTACCCGGGGAGAAGTGAAGCTTTTTAGAATGTGACAGAATCCCGGCTCCTCTGAATGACCTGTTCCTGATATTTCCCCAGGTCTCCCTCCTACAGCCCCTCACTGGCGAAGAAGAAGAAAAAGAAGAATTCCAAAAAGAGGAAACAGAACAGGTATGAGAACTTACTGGGCATCCCTGCACCAAACATTTCCACAATTAGGTGCTCATCCTTCCCCTACCTCCTTTCCCCTTGCGGTCAGAACAGGTGGGCAGCATGAGTCACTTCCAGGTACTGTGTCTGCTCCTCGTCCCCATCTTATGCTTTCTGGTTGCTACGACTACTGAACATTTGTATAGCGCTACAAAACATACGCAGCGCTGCACAGACACGTGTAAAAGATGATCCCTGCTCATCAGAGCTTACAATCTAGTCAAGACAGGCAACACACGAGCTATAGACATGACACAGTAGCTGTAGACATGTTACAAAGGAGGAGCAGCCTACTGAGCCATCACTGCTCTGCCTATAGTACTGTACCCCATGAAGAGAGGAATATGGAGAAGAGGGGGAGCGAGGAAGGGAAAGATGGAGAAGAATCCAATAAACGGAGGGAAGAGAGAGAAAGAATACAAAGGCAAGGGAAGATGAAGAAGACTCTGCCGGTGGAGTAGGAGAATGAGAGGAGACTGCAAAGGGGGAAATAGATGGGAAGAGAGATGAGGAGCTGGAGATAAGCGTAAGGGGGATGGGAGAGTGAGAGGCACCTGAGAGAAAGAGGAGAAGCTATGAAGGAAATAGGAGAAATCGGAGCCAGGAGATGGAAGGGAAGCAATGGGGAAAGGCAGCGAGGCACCTGGAGGAGGGACAAAGGAGAAGTTAAGGGTGAAAGTAGGCGATGGTAAAACACCATCAGTAGGACAGTTCTAAATCTGTTGTGTGCAAAATTCAGTTACATTTCTTATTTTATGTAAATCCAGATTGAAAAACAGGTTGGTTGCCCATTCTTTAAACCAGACATAGAAACATTTTATTCAGAATAGAAGTGCCCTGTGAAAAGTAGGGCACCGGGGCACCCGCCAACACCTGGACGCAGAACTAGCTCTTTCCTTCTCAGAGGGCAGCTGGGGCTCTAGCACAGTACACTGAGGGTCGGGGCTTATCTGGTTCCATTGTGCCACCAGCGGGAGGGGTGGAGGGGGCATTTCCAGAACTAGCTGACAGACAGCACTGATGAGTTAGTCTTATAGGAAACTCTTGTCCTATCTGCCTGCAGTATCACGGAGCAGCCCACCCTAAAACAAAAGCTGAAGTTAGCAGACTGTTCACCACCATCCTTTCCCTCTCCCGCTCCCTGCTCAGAAAAACCCAAAGGTGAAGTGTCTTCACCCTGGACAATGGATTGGGTAATGTTCCAAAAAGACTTTCCTCACTGAATCTGTGACTTACATTGCTGATCTGGAGTTACAAGCCAAGGTGGTTTCAGATGAGAACGAGGTTCAGTTATAGCATCAACACCTGCTGAAGGCATTTCAAAGATAGCTATTGAAATGCCTCGCCTTTACCCCCAAGGAGGTTTGCTCAATATTTTTCCCCTGATTGAGAGGGTATATCTTTTCCTAGTCACCCTACCGAGCCCTAGGGCTGCCCGGCATCTTTCCCTGCTTCAGCCCAATGTGCTTTCAGTATCCCCAAACGTTTCTACTTATGGCCATGTAGCGGAGAGATCAGAAACACGCGCTGGTAGTCATATTTAAAGTGGATCTTCCATAATTCTTTTAAAAAGCCTTTTAGATAATTCTACTTGTTGTGCCCATAAAAGAGCATCCCGAGTTACTTAGCCAGAAGGGAAGAAAATAGGATGTACAAAGGGCAAACATTTGTAGTTTGCTTTCAGTTAATTTGGCCTTTCCCCCAGTTTTTGGAATTTTTTAATCAGTTTTCTTCACACATTCCTTTTTAATAAAAACATTTTAGCATGGATTAGAACTTTCTGATCTGCATCAATTGACTTAAGCATGAATTCATTGCAGGCATTAAGTTAATTTGGCATTCACTGAATTTTTTAAGGGGCACTAATGAACCAAATTCGCCCTAGAGAATGCCCATTCCTACAAAAGAATGCTTGTGGGGGTAATTTTCAAATAGACCTTGTAATTGTAAATGATGTGGTGCTTTTAATGTACACTTTCTAAAAATACTCACAGAAAATCTACCCATGTGGTTTCTGTTTGACAATTACCAAGCACAAGGTGTGCCCGTTAAGCACGCTCGTGCGTCTCACACCTGCTGTTGGTGCAAGCGGTGAAGGTGGGAGGAAAGAGCACACATATAGCTGAAACTCAAATGTACCTGCCTTTGAGAATTACCCTCTGCACAGTTTGCACAACCCTAGGGAAGTGGCATAGCTGCTTTGGGGGATCCATTCTTATTGTTGCTGGTCGGTTGCATTCATCCTTGCAAAAGGAACACTGACAGCCATAACCTCAGTGATCCCCTGGCTGAGTGAGCAGATGGGGCTGAAGCAGGGCTGAAGGAAGTCACCTCCAGTGACGGCAGCATTATACCATAGGGATGTGCACATTTGGATAGTTAGTTCGCCTTAAATAGTTTAGTAGGCATTAAATCAACTTGATGCATATTAACCTATGAGTTCACATGCGTTGTCAGTGAACGTGCATTAAAAACGTCTAACACACGTTACAAAAATGAAAACAAATGTGTAAAACAACCTGAAAAAATGCCCAAACATTTAGGGAAAACATGCAAACATGACTTGAAAATAAAACAATTGTTTTTCCTTGCACATCCCTACCACAGATCCATAGAAAAGCTGTTTCCCTGCAGCCGTCCAGATTACATGCTGCTGGTTGTTCGGAAACTCTCCATGGAGGTAAAGGGAGAATCTCCATCAGCTATCAGCAATATTGGATTCCACATTTCCAGGCGCTTTCTGTGGTTTTTCTCACCTCTGTTCCCCCCATCCTGCTTCAGGACTCGGAGGCGCAGAATACAGCAGTATTTGCAGAATGGAGTTCACTCAAAAAAAAAAAAGCTTTTCTATAGAAATCTGATAGATGACCCTGCTCTGTAGCCATCACCTATGTTATTGGAAATAGTAAGCATATATTCAGGGGATCAAATCCTTTAACAAGTAATCTAAACTTGTCTTTTTCAGGTCACTGACTAAGAAGAGAAGAAACAGGTAAGCCCTGTGTATTATAGCGGAACTAAAATATTGTTAGAGAGAGAATGTATCTCTTATTATTGGTGATTCGTTTCTCACCAGAACCTGCTCAAACCACAGGGACATTCTCCTTCTCCTCAGTTATATTTCCTCTCCGCCTTATGCCGCTAGCACATTCCCCCTCAGTTTAGCCTGCTGAGACATTCCCCCTCTCCTCTGTGGTCCCTGCTCTCCCTACTGGGAGACTTGGTTGTTTCCAAGTGAGCTCTCTGATCTCTGTTCCATAACTAAGAAAAGACTCATCTTGCAGCCGTGTCTCAAGCAGCTGCTGATCCCAGACGTATGACAGAGAGAGGAACCACTGATCCATGAACTGATATAACAAGAAAACCACAGCAGATCAGGAGCCAGGAAATATATGCAAATGTAGCATTAAAAGCAATTTAACATAACATCTTCTTTGTGCAAGTATTTCTAAATGAAGCCAGAATATAAACAGTAGCATAGGAAGCAGAGTCTGGAGCGTGTAAAGAATTCTCTGCAAGATGACACGTACATTCATTTT
This sequence comes from Ichthyophis bannanicus, assembly GCA_033557465.1. Taxonomy (NCBI): domain Eukaryota; kingdom Metazoa; phylum Chordata; class Amphibia; order Gymnophiona; family Ichthyophiidae; genus Ichthyophis; species Ichthyophis bannanicus. The sequence goes on from CM066041.1 coordinate 145,758,549, forward strand.
CTGAATCATATGTATGTTACGGGTTAATTTATCTGTTCTCCTGTAGGGCTTTAATATTCCATTAATCAATCATTTCCTCCTTAGCTCTTCGAGCCTCAAAAGAAAACGGAAAGAAGGCAGAAAACATAGAAAACAGTAAGTTTCTCCTTTCATGTCATCTCTGAAAAAACTCTCTGAGCATACACGAAATATCCCTCCCATTGCAGATTATACTCTAAGGGGTCTATTCAGTTCAGCGAATAGCGGGTCTGGACATCCAATCCAGATGTCCAGACCCGCTTTTCACCTAGTCAGCAACGGGGAAACAGAGCTCCCTGCATGAAGAGCTGAGTTGTGCGAGGAGCTCTGTTTGTGGATGGGTGGAAGCAGGCCGCAGGTGGGGCGAGGGTGGGCTGTGGGCAGCGCCAAGACCCCAGACGTACAGGACCAATTCTGAGGTCGGCACTGTACTTCCAGGGTCAGCCATTTGCACGGGGGATGATGGACGGCCTGGACCCGGAAAGGCAGGTGAGGGGGTGCAGGGCGTTTCCTGCAGCCCGAACCTGGCCAGAGTCGGCCCAATCGGGGGTCGGGCTGCGGGGAAAGCAGTTTGTGGAATTATGCCGGGGATCACAGCTCCTGCATGGAGCCATGACTCCAGGGAGTTTGTTGGACGTCTGGGTGCCCAGAATCGGGGCATAGCCTGGACATCCAGGCCTTGTTCCCGATTCTGATCCCACAGGCACATCTAGCCCCTGTGGGATCAGAATCAGGTGCAACCAGTGCACATCCCGATTCAGGCGCCCGAACAGGTGGGGGACGTCCAGATTGGAATGGCCTCTCTGTCGCTTCCTTTAATCCCTTCCTGAGTGTACAATAAGGGGGGCATCCTGAACAACATATAACGGCATTCTACGTGCAGGCTGGACATCCAAGTCACGCTCAGCTCCCCTGCCCTAATCTGCCGCCAGCGCGCCCCGCACGTACACAGCATTTGTGGGGGGAGCACTGTATGTGGGCAAGAGGGGGCGGAGCAGGGGCTGAGTGAGGGAGTGCCCAGGCACCGGGGACATAGGCTATTTAGGAAAGGCCTCTGTACGCACCCTGGCACCATCATGGACGTGCAACCTATTGCATCCCCATGGTGGAATAGCTGCAGGCCACAGCTCAGTTGGCGAGTTGCAGCCCCAAGCACCCCATGGCAATGGCTCAGAATGGAGCCTGCTGGCATGGCCTGCCCTTGTGGCTCCCACTGATGGCTGGCCAACATTGTGAGGGTGCCGCTGTCAGGCATGGAATTTCGTGCTGCTTGCTGGACATGTCGGTGCCATGGCAACAGGATGCCAATGCACCGGCACACTAGCCATTGCACTGTGTGGTGGGATGGCAGAGTTGAAGATGTCTCCCTCCTGGAAATATGGTGCACACCAGGCCATTTATCTTCCCGATTCCACAATCACGGGTGTGTATAGATCCCGCGGTTGCGGAATCAGGTCCAGTGTAGCCCCGTCCAAGTTTTTGGCATGCACACGACCCAGGCATGCACAGTTTGGAATTGGCCTCCACGTCTCTCCCTTTGTATACAGGAAGTATCTCCTTGAGGGAGGAGCAAAACAGGATGAATCTTGCAGGAGAATTCAGTTATTTCAGACAAAAATGCACAAGAGAAGAAAATGAAATTATTTGTTTCTTTTCTTTCATCTCTCAATTGCTTTTTCATTTTCTCCCTTCTTTTAACAGGTTGTATTTTCTTTTATGAGATTCTCTTTTCTCTCCTCTCTTTTTCTCTTCCTTCCTGTTTCTCTTTTTCTTTATTCTCATGTGTTTCTTTTTTGCACTTTTTTTTGTCTTTTTTTTTTTTATTTGATTTTCGCATGAAATTACAATTCAGCAAAAATAGCAAAGTAAATCATTAAATACAGAATGGACCAGTCAAAGAAACAAAGTAGCATGGATAAAGTCCACATCAAGAGATACAAGCAGAAATAGAACAACATAACCAATAATACAAGAAAACAAGGCTACGATACACGTAAGCCAACAATTAAGAAGGATACTTCACATCCCAGAATCATTCCGCTACCCTTATATTGGAGCGATCAAAAACAAATTTCTCTAATTGAGAAACATCTACAAAAACAAAAGAATCCCCCTCCTAGTTTAGTATACGCCATATTTTGTCCTTGCCCTCTTATGTACATAGGCAGGACGACACGAGTGATTAAGAATCGTTTGGGTGAACATGCATCGTGGATTCGACAGAAAATTGAATCATCCCCGATGGTTGAGCACTGTCTTGCATTTAATCACACTTTTAAAGATCTTCGTTGGTCAGTTATTGATCATATTCCTCTTGATCCTTGAGGTGGTAATCGGACTATTAAACTTCAAAGATGTGAGCAAAGCTGGATATTTCGATTGAAAACAGTGTTTCCCACGGGTCTTAATAAAGAGGTTGATTGGTCCAGCCTTGTATGACATCCTCTAAGAGATGAAGGGGTTCCCTTGACTTAGTGGGGAATCCTCTTTTGTTCTCATTGGGTGTCAGACCTCTGATTGAAGGATGTGTATAGCCAATGAGAGCTCTGCCCTTTAAAGAATCAGCTGAGGTTCAAAATCCAGCATTTTATGGCAGTTAGAGACAATCCTTGATGGCAGCACTTGAAACAGGGAGTCAGTCCCGAAACGTGCACGTCGTGTGTAGATTTTTAAAACCGTGACTTTGATTAAGCCAAGTTATTGAAAAATTCTATTATTATATGTTGATTAAAATGGATGAAGCCGAATGGTGGGTATAGATTACAAGGTGTATCCGGTATTCGGTGACATCCGACAAAAAGATAAAGGCAAAAAAAAAAATTTTTTAGGGGGTATTGTTGGTGATTTTGTGATTTCTGCATTTATTTATCACTGATTGGTTTTTTTTTATAGTAATGGGTTCTAAATGGGCAGTGTTTGTAGTAGTTCCTAATGTGCCTGGCGGTTGGCACTGGATTATAGTAATGTAGAAATCTTTTAGTCTTTCTTTATCCATACACTCATTAAGAGACGTGTTTACTAAAAGTTAGTGTATGGTAACATTATGCAAATATTTATGCAAATAAGGCCACTTATGCAAATGAGGCCCCGCACCGAGTCTCCGCACATGACCCCTCACCCCCCTTGGGCCGCCCCTGAGTGCGACATTTATACAATGCAAGCTGTGAAACGCCAGCGCTTGCAGGTGGAAGTTGGCAGGTTTCCTCCGTCAGTTCTTCCCATGTGTAACATTGTAAAATGGCTTCTCCAGCTGCATGTGGAGATGTAGTTTAGAAAAGCACCAGAACTGAGGACGTCCTGGCCTCGACATCTCAAGCCCAATCACCACATCCATCTAAAATAGCCTTCACATGTTTAAGTGCTGCTTGGAAGAGAAACAACAAAGAAACCTTACTTTGAAGGAATAAAGAACCTGTCAAAATGGATACTGTATACTTCTACAGCTTCCTACCATGTGTAATGTTTAATATCTGTTGATCAAATGGGTGAAACAGAAGGAGAGTTTCAAGCTCCCACTAGTAAATCATTAGTACTCGGTCTGACAATATCAGGAGTTATTCTACAAACAGAAAGTTGGCATCAGGCGTCAGGGGTGTGGGGGGGGGGGGAAGCAAATACCCCTACTGTGCCAATGTTTTAAAATAAGTGCCATGGGGCTATTTGTGGCCGATGTTATTGCTGCAGGTTCCGGAGAGAGGCGGCAGTGGAGGAAATGGACTGTCCCTGGACCATTGACACTCTAGGCAGTTGTCTAGTTCACCTAATGGTCAGCCTTGCTGTTACTGAGATGACACCAGAATCAGAAACTATTTTTCGTATGTTGAGCTCTGCTAGGTGGAGGAGTAGTCTAGCAGCTTAGCACCCAAGAGATCTGGGATCAGTTCCCACTGGCACACCTTGGGCAAGTCACTTTACCCTCCATTGCCTTGGAAGAAAAGGCCTGGTAATTTACTTCCTGTCATAACTTGCCAAGAAAATCAAGGGGCTGCTTTGTTGCCAGGAGCCAGCATTGGCTTGACAGCATTTTAAAAAAAATGTTGAGCCCTATGGGAAAATATCCTATTTCCTCTCTGCACGCGTTGTTGTGAGAGAGGTTTCTTTGGTTACAAAATATATGCTAAAAAGAAAACAAAGCAAGAACCACAGTGCAATTTATAACAAAAAATAAAATTATAAACTGCACTGTGGTTCTGATTTTTTCTTTTTGTTCATCAGTGCGTTTTTTACTGTATCCTGTATTACTTTCACGCTGGTCCAGTGTACAATGTCATGAGCTGGTATGTTTCATATTAGATTTCAGGCTACGGTATATAGGTAAGCTGTTGTAGTTTTTGAAATATATTATTATTTAAATTGCATAGCATGGGATTATGTTGCTTTCATTTTTCTTGGGGCAATCACCTCAGTCTTCTGAGTGAGGGGGATGCGCTTCTCCCTGACTAGAGCTATGAGCTCTGAAGAGACCCCTCCATTTTGGATGACAGAAGTGGGGGAGGGGGTGCAGCTCATCTCTCGCCTCAGCCAGCAGATTGCCTTCAGCCTGCCCTGGTGGTCTTTAGTTATCTTTGTGATTGTATTTCTGTATATCTGCACTATTTTAATATTACAATAGATGAAATCTGCTGAGAAGAGTTTTCTCTTGGATCGGTGGACTATAAATCGCTGTAAATAAAACCATACATAATTAAAGATATCAAGCATATGTGATATTCTAGTCCCCATCTAAACATGCCCAAAGAAATGCCCCTCTGTGGCCCGCTAAAGGTCTGCGGGCCATGGAAGCCCATAGGTATTTTTAGCCAGGAAGAACACCTACTTCAGGATCATTTTTTACTCCTTAGTTTTCTGTAATGCATGGAGGGGTAGTAGATTTATTGCTTTATTGTTCTTGATTTAAATGAGATTATTTTTTATTGTACCTTGCTTTGAGCGCTATTGATGAAGTGCAATAAATAATGACAATAATAATACTTTAGAGGGAAAAATCAATGGTAATACCGATTATGATTGCATCTCTGGGACTCTGCCCTTATGAGGCTGGTTCCAAAATGTCACCAATGACCCCTAGCTGTCACCCACTTACCCGCAGTAAATAAAGTACTGCATACTGGAATAACAGCCTGGCTCTCCTCCCTTCCCCCCATTGCTCCTAACAAACGCCACCAGTATCTGAATCGACTTGCCCTCTGCTCTCCCTGAAAATGTCTTCTAGAGTAACAAGGCATTCAGCTTTTTCTTACGCCTTATAGCGCTAAATGATCAGTAGTAGTAGTAGATTTGAGAGGAAAAGTAAATAGGATATAATGACAGGACAATAAAGCTTTCTTCTGCTCTATTCTAAAACCTCTTAGCTTCAACTTTATTTGTGATATATTGTACCCCATCTCAAGCCACTTAACCCTCCATAGCCCATGTTCCCTGTAAAATAGTTATCTCCAAGTTATAATATGCCCTGTTCAATGTAATTTCAGTTTGTTCAATATAAACCGCACTGATGCAGAATAGCGCGGTATATAAGAGAATGTAATAAATAAATAAATAAGCATCATTATCTTCTTCCCTAGCTCATTTTAATGCTGTTATTTGATTTGAAAACCACTTCGTCGGGCCCTAAAAAGCCCCGTCAGGAAACCGAATAAACTAAATTAAGGGGGTTTTAGAAGCGGTATTTGTGATTTGGACATCTGGAAATGGGCATTCAGAGATGCAAATCACAGAGATGCCCCAGATCCATTTTTAAAAGCTGGGTATATCGACGTCCTCGGCACGAACACAGGAGTGTGGGGGAGGCGTGATCTAGGCGGAGCAATGGAGATGCACGTCTTTTGTACGATTTCAGAATTGCACAAACAAGTCTGGCCCTGGTTGGTGTGGTGTCCATGCCTACACTGGGTCCTGACCATGAATAAAGTGCAAAAAGGTGCTTGTTTCATGGCTGCAGCACTTCCAAGAGGACGAACAAAATGCGCTTTCCTTGCCACAGTTAATATTTCTTGGCCAAAGAAACCCACTTGTAAATATATACTCCAGACATATTACTGGTTATCTAGCAGACGTCTGCTTATCCGAAATGGAGGGCCAGGCCTTGCAAGTCTCATAATATAGTCTCCCCCTTATGAAATATCCCTGCCAGCATGTCCAAGGACTCACGTCTGAGACCATGCAGTCAGGGACATCCACAGTTGTGAAATGGCCTACTCCCCTGCATGTTCCCAGCCTGTTGCCAGAACTGGTTACTGGGACGTTCATCTTTTGGAGTGATTTCGGAAGATACTTAGACGCACCTCCCTTCACTGTTGCCACTTCCCTAGATTTTTAGATGGTGTGCTCTGGATGTTCCTTCTAAAATCCCACTTCATACTACTTGAAAACGTATTTACGCTACTTGTTTGCTTCTCGGTAAACCTCTTCCTCCGCTCCAGGCCCATCCCTGGTGGCTGTTACTTCCCAGGTTAAGTCTCGTGGTGTTATCGCAAGACTTCGGGAGAGGCACTAGAGCGTGGCCTGGAGCGGAGGCAGTAGTGTGCTGCATGGCAAACAAGTAAATTGGCTATTGCTGCTGTGGGCATGGATGTAAGCGCCACTGCCATCTCCATGTGTGGGCCCAGTCGAGAATTTCACTGCACTTCTTTTTTGCCGGCACCTGGGGTGGGTCTCTCCCACCACCCTGCCCTTGGTATGGCCAGAACTTCACAGCAGCGATATTCAGCCACTATCCAGATAAGTCATTTAAGCGATCTGAATTGTTGTCCTAAATTTATCTGTTTAGCTGTCTGGATAGCCCTGGTGGTGAGCGCTGAATCCGATATTCACTGCTGAATACAATCTATAGTTTTAAAAAATACTGATCGCTGAGGCTGAGAATTGGCTCGTTATTTTCAGATGTATACATGTTATTTTCCATAGAAATTTTACCTAAGCAAAAAGCAGATATAAAAGTAATTTTCAAATGGAAACATGCATAATTTTCCCTTTGAAAATTAGGTAAATTAGGTACAAAGTCCATGGGTACCAACAAGGCCAGTGCAGCGAATGGCAGCAGCCTAGGTGGACCCTCCATCCTCTCTCTGGGGCCTGCAGCTGCGGCAATGACTCAAAAATTGTGATGTAGTGCTTACTTAAAGGCTTCAGTGCTGCATAGCAGTTTCCTGTGCTCCTACCTGCCACTTCCGTCCCCTCCAATGCAGACATCTGGTTTGGAGGAGGTTGAAAGCGGCAGGTAGGAGCACAAGGAAACCATGATGCAGTGACAAAACATTTATGTAAGCATTGCGTTGCAGATTTTGAACCATTGCCACAGGCCCCGGAGAGGTGCAGCAGTAGTGGCAATGGTGCCCTTGGAGGGCCGATGCTCTAAGCGACCGCCTAGTTCACCTAATGGTAATGCCAGCCCTGGGTACCAAATTTTCATGGACTTTGCACATAGGCTGAGAGTTTGAAAATTCTCCTCCAAGTTTAAAAGTAACAGACGACAGTAGTTAAAAATCGTTTACTCCTCAGTTCTTCTTATGTGCCCAAACATCATTCTGGCTTCTGCTGTTGCCTTTTCTACTTGTTTGGCCACCTTGAGTACATCACCTCCTGATCCCATGTTTCTTTAGTGCACAGTAGAACCATTTACTAGACCTCTCCTCATGTTATCCATGTCTTCTGAGGTGTCTCACACACACACACACACACACACGAAGAAGGATTGAAAAGAATTCCATGATCCATGCGCTGCATGCTATCCCCACTTGTTTAACTCCAGCTAAGCTAACAGCCTGTAGTACATCCTCCAGAGCTTAATTATGCATTGAGTGAAAAAATATTTGCTACGCTTTGTTTTAAATGCACTACTTAACTTCATGGTATGTCCCCTAGTTTTTGTACCTTTGAGAGAGTAAACAATTGATTTGCAATATCCATTCTACTCCACTCAAGATTTTATAGGCCTCTATCATATTTCCACTCAGCTTTCTCTTCTCAAAGCTGAAAGGCCCTAATCTTTTTAAGCTTTCCTCATAGGAGTGTCGTTCCATCCCCCTTTATCATTTTGGTCACCCTTCTCTGTAACTTTTCTAATTTCACTTTTTATGTGATGAGACAAGCAGAACTACATACAATACACAAGGTGCAGTTACACCATGGAGCAGTACAGAGGCATTATGATATTCTTTGTTTCATTCTCAGTTCTTTTCTTAAGAATTCCTACATTCTGTTTGCTTTTTTGGCTGTCGCCACACATTGAGCAGACAAGATCAATAAATTGTCCACGATGACACCTAGATCCTTTTCCTGGATGGTGACTTGTAATGAGGAACCTATCATCATGTAGCTGTAATTTTGGGTTATTTTTCCCTATGTACATTACTTTGCACTTGTCCATGTTAAATTTTATCTGCCATTTTAATGCCCAGTTTCCCAATCTTGAAAAGTCCTCCTGCAATTTCTCACAATCAGCAGATGATTTAAGAACTCTGAATAATTTTGCTATATGCAAATTTAATCCATTGTTCTAATTTCCAGATCATTTACATATATGCTCAAAAGCACCAAGAAAAGGGTGAGAAAAGGCAGAGAAAGAACAGAAGATTAGATCACACATGGGGCATCAGAAGTGCATGACTGAAAGAAAGACAAAAGCATGAAGGAGTATAGCAAACTTAGTTTAGCAAGATAGGAGGAAACAAATATATTTCAAGGAATAGGCAAGGATTTGGTACAATGACCATATTTCACAGAGAGCCTGTGTTGAAAGACTAGGGGGAGAAAGGTGTGGGAATAAGAAGGAAAATAAAAGAAGGCCAGCTTCAGATTTTTGTAGGATCTGGAGGCGATGAAGTAGTAAGCTGGGATTGGGTGTGTATGACAGACACGGAATATGTAAAAAGCAGTTTCTGGGTACTCTAAAACTGATGACAAGAAAGAAATGTGGGAGGTAAATGAGTCTAACAATACTACTTATGTACTTTCTTGCTTCCCTAACATGTCTAAAAAATATCTTGACTCCTATTTTACTGCTCTTTTTTCTTCCATTTGTATCTTTGCTTTCCTGACTACTTTCCTAGCTTCTCTTAGCTTTTCTGAATATTAATGTTTGTCTTCCTCCTTTTGTGATCTCTTGTATTTTATAAAGGTCACCCTCTTTTTCCTCACCTTTTCAATTATTTCTCTCAAGAACCATAGTGGCCTCCTTTTTCTTTTACATTTACTTGCTTTCCTAATAGGAAGGTTTATTGCCCTTAAAATATCCCCTTTCAATTTCACCCACTGCTTTTCTGCATTTCCCAACTGTTCCCATCACTCTAACGACACCTTAATTTATTGTACCATCTTGGCAAGGTTTGTTTTCCTAAAGTCTAGAACCCTCACTTTTGAATAGAATATCAGCCCTTAGCCTAATACTGAACCACACCATCTGATGATCACTGGATGAGAGATGATCACCCACTATAATATCAGAAACACTCTTCCCTTTCCTAAACCACCAGGTCCAGTATTATCCCCTTACATTTGGGTTTTGTTACCGGTTGCAGAATAGTTCTCCCGATAAAGAATCCAGGATATCCTTACTTCTAGTTGATGCCACAGCAGGGATGTCCCAATGAACATCCAGCATACTTAAACCACCTATTAGTAGCACTTCTCCTTTCATTGCAATACTGTGAATGTTTTCAATTCAATCTCCAGTAGGTAGACACCATCTCTGCTCCACAGCCCTTGGAAAAGTATCCAAAGGAAAGCAAAGAACATACATTTTTATATTCATGCTATTCAGCATTTAAAGCATTTATTTCACTGTTGACTTTCCACATAAACTTCTGTAAGACTTGCAAGTGGTCCAAAATACTGCAGCCTGGATGCTTTCTGGAACTATTCTACAAGTTTATATTGCATCAGTTAGGAAAAACTTCTCTACTGGTTGTTGCAATGTAGTATAAAGCAAAATGTAATATATTTGTATCAATATTCAAACTCTGTGGTTGGCATTTTTTAAGCACCAGTCACAACATTTAAAATGAAACGTAGATATTCAGTGCAGGAATCTCGATATCTTCCAGCATTGAATGTCGGGTTTCAGCGCTGACTGCAGCAGCTATCCCGATACTGGCGATATTCAGCTGCTGTCCCGATAGCTGAACTGCATAAAGGTAGGCCAGTTTTTTTTGTTTTTTTTTGTCCAACTGTAAGTTTCCTCACTTGGTTTGCAGCTTGTCGTGCTGTGAGGGCTTGTGTGCATCAGTAATGCTGACAGCTAAACTATCGGTAGTTTACCTACTGGCAGGGTCTCCCAAGATGGACAGGTCTCAGCTGAGGTGCCAGACCAAGACAAACCACCCTTCTGGGCAGCAGCAGAATGGGATAGTATTGACGGCGGAGCATCACATTTCTGTGACAATGGCAACAAAACCAAACTTAAATTGCGCGGAAGAAAGGCCCGGCAATCTACTTCTGTATCTTGCCATGAAAACCCAATGGATAGTTACAACAAAACAAATTGTGCTATAGTGCTGGAAGATGAGACCCCCAGGTCGGAAGGCACTCAACTAGCTACTGGGGAAGAGCTGAAGACTTTTCAGAGTAAAGCCAGAATTTATGATGTGGTTGGATCAAAGCCCTCAGGACGTCTGACTGCTGATGTAGCTGCGCATGAAATGAGAGTCAGAAGCTGTAAAGATGTCTTACGCATTGGAACATGGAACGTACGAAGCATGAACCAAGGGAAGTTGGAGGTGGTCAAGAATGAAATGGAACATGTACAACTTGATCTGTTGGGTGTCAGCGAACTGAAATGGACTGGCATCGGGCACTTTGCATCAGATGATCACATGGTCTACTATGCTGGAAATGAAAGACAAAGAAGAAATGGTGTTGCATTTATAATAAAGAAGAAACTTGCAAGAACTGTAATGAAATACAATGCAGTCAGCGAACGCTTAATCTCTATTCGTCTACGAAGAATGCCTATCAACACAACTATAATTCAACTATATGCCCCAACAACAGCTGCAGAAGAGAATGAAATTGAAGAGTTCTATGAACAAGTACAAGCTGAAATTGACAGAACATGCAAACAGGATATCCTGATAGTCATGGGTGACTGGAACACAAAAGTTGGCAACAAAGAAGAAGGCAAAGTAGTTGGAAAATATGGACTTGGCAACAGAAATGAAGCTGGAGAAAGACTGATAGAATTCTGCAAGACCAACGATCTATTCATTTCAAACACCTTCTTCCATCAACACAAGCGGCGACTGTACACATGGAGTTCACCCAATGGATTGTATAAAAATCAAATTGACTACATCTGTGGAAGTCAACGATGGAAAAGTTCTATAACATCAACAAAGACAAAACCTGGAGCTGACTGTGGTACAGATCATCAACTACTAGTATGCAAACTCAAGCTAAAGTTGAAAAAGAGCAAACCACTCATGAATGCAGCAAAATATGACCTTGAGAATATACCACTGGAATTTAAAGACTGCCTGCAAAATTGATTTGCTGCTTTAGATACAAATGACAGAGCTCCAGAAGAATTATGGAATGACATCAAGAAGGTTGTGTTGGAAGAAAGTGAGAAGTCTCTACAAAAGTTGAAAAAGCAAAAACGGCCAAAATGGATGACGGAAGAAACTCTGAAAATTGCCCATAAATGCAGAGAAGCTAAAAAGAAAGACAATAACAGAATTCAACAGAGATTTCCAACGTGCAGCAAGACAGGACATGGAAAAGTACTACTATGACGCATGCAAAGAAATAGAAGCAGAAACTATTAGAGGAAGAACAAGATCAGCTTTCCTAAAGCTACGAGAGTTAAAGAAAAAGTTCCAGCCTCGAATTGGAATGTTACAAGATGCTCAAGGTTCTATGTTGAATGATGCTGAGAAGATCAAGAAAAGGTGGAAGGAATATACAGAGATTTTATATGATAAAGATCAAGTGGACCAACAGCTGTTTCAACCTGTACCTTATGATTCGGAACCATTGGTGATGAAAGAAGAAGTTAAAGCAGCATTGAAAGCCTTATCAAAGAACAAAGCACCAGGCATTGATAGCATTCCCATAGAAGTATTACAGCAATCTGATGCGGCTGTTAATGTACTTACAAGGCTCTGCCAAGAAATATGGAAGACAACATCATGGCCAACTGACTGGAAAAGATCTGTGTTTATACCAATACTAAAGAAAGGTGATCCAACTGACTGTGGAAATTATAGCACAATCGCTCTGATCCCACATGCCAGCAAGATTCTACTGAAGATTATTCAAAAGAGACTACAACCATACCTGGAACAAGAACTACCTGAAGTGCAAGCAGGGTTCAGGAAAGGGCGAGGAACGAGAGACATCATTGCGGATGTGAGATGGATCCTTGAAAAGACTAAAGAATACCAAAAGGATATCTATTTGTGCTTTATCGACTATAGCAAGGCTTTTGACTGTGCAAACCATGAGAAACTCTGGGCCACATTAAGAAGCATGGGTATACCAGAACACCTGATCGTACTCTTGCACAATCTGTACATTGATCAAGAAGCAGCAGTTCGAACGGAACAAGGAGAAACAGAATGGTTTAAAATAAGCAAAGGTGTTAGACAAGGCTACATACTTTCCCCCTACCTGTTGTCACCAGCAGGAGCTGGACTGTGGCCTAAGCTAACAGCCAGACTGCTGGGGCCTGACCTTTCTTATAGAAAGTTGTACTTGTGAGTCAAGTGGTCAGGTTTTTCAAAAGGATTTTTATTCCCCTCCCGGGGTTGGATTTTCAAAAAGGTTATAATACAAAAACTCAGGATACAACCATACTTCTGGTAAACTGAAGAAAACTTAAACATAGCCTCTTGCTTCAACAGAACTCATAAATCACAGTATAAAGCTTATCCGATATGCTAGCTGTCTCTTCTTAGCTTTCTCAGCACTCACGTGGCACTCTTATCCTGGCTTCAGCATAAGGAGGAAACCATATCGGATAACAACAGCGTACAATCCATGGCTTCATCACATGGACTTTCAATACCAGCCTCAGTAATCATAGGCGCACACTTTGCTTTATCATTTACAGTATTTTCATTAGAATAGAAAGTTTGCACCTTTCTTAGTCCCGTATCTCTATCAGTGCTCTCTGAACAGCCCTCTTCACAGCAAGGCAAATAATTGTCATAAAACTGATAATAGCAGGAAGGAGAAACACCTTTCTCTGAGTAAGCTTTATCCTTAAAACTTTTAAACTTCCTGCCTTTTGCATTTGGCTGTAAACCATAACACTGTTCTCTTCTATTATATGAACATTTCTCCCTTGGAAATCTTTTGCAGGGTTTCACTGGCACACGCTCTTCAGGGTCAGACATACACACATCTTCAATAGCATTTCTTTCCCTCTCTACGGCTTGTAACTGCTTTAAGCTGCCATGCTTTTCAGATACATACGGTTTGCCTTTCACTGCCTCCCATTCATTCAGCACAGCCCGGTGCTTAGGAAATTCAAGCTGCGTCAGAGGTAAGTGCTTCTTACAGCTGACCTCTCTGGGTGAAACTCTCCGTGTTTCTTTCTGTGAATTTCTTTGTGGCTTCCTGCTAGAAGTTCCAGGCAGTTCTGACTCTGTGTCTGTATTTCCTTAATATTCTGAGCTTTCTTCTGAGTCCTGCAAGTCTCTCGTGTCTTGCCAATCTTGCAAGTCTCTCATGTCTTGCCAGTCTAACTCTGACTGCACTGAGTATTTTTTATACAGCTTCTTGGGCGTTCCCTTGCACAGGTGAAAGCCGTTTTCATCAGCAGCTGGGGAATGCTTACTAGCTAGGCGTGACTGCAGACCTCGTGTCTGAGTTTGTTTACGTTGCCTATGGTAACTGGGAATCTTGTGACTTGCCTGCCTGTCAGAATTTAAACTGCAAACAGCAGATTTCTGTGCTTCTGAGGCAGAGGGCAGATCTTCCGTGTTACACTGTTTAATTTATATGCAGAACAAATCATCAGAGAAGCAGGATTGTATGAAGACAACAGGGGTGTGAAGATTGGTGGAAGACTCATCAACAACCTTCGCTATGCTGATGATACCACATTACTGGCTGAAAGTGAAGATGATCTGAAACATTTGCTTCTCATAATCAAAGAACATAGTCTCAACATGGGCCTGAACCTTAATGTAAAGAAGACAAAGATCATGACAACTGGCAAAATCAACAAGTTCATCATTGAAGGAGAAGAAATTGAAATCGTGAACAACTTTAACCTACTTGGATCAATCAATAAAGAAGCAACAAGCAGTCAAGAAATCAGACGACACATTGCTCTTGGCAGAATGGCTATGAAAGACCTAGATGAGATTCTCAAGAGCAGAGATGTCTCTCTCCATACAAAGATTTGACTTGTTCAAGTCATGGTATTTTCAATAACATCATATGGATGTGAAAGCTGGACAGTGAAAAAGATAGAGAAGAAGAAAATTGATGCCTTTGAATTATGGTGCTGGCGGCGAATACTGTGTATACCATGGACTGCCCGAAGAACAAACCAGTCGGTACTAGAGGAGATCAAACCTAAGCTTTCTTTAGAAGCTCAGATGATAAGACATCAACTTTGAGATGGATTGATACAATAACAGCAGCTACGGGTACCAGTCTGTCAACAATGAGCCGCCTGACTCAAGACCGAACACAATTTAGGATAGCTATCCAGAGGGTCGCCATGAGTCGACTCTGACTCGACGGCACTTAACAACAACAACAACTGTAAGTTGTTACTTATTCAGATAGTGGACTGAAAATCATCACCAACCGGGAAGTGCTGGGACTACCTTCACCCTGCCTAGCAGCTGTTTCTCTGCTGTTTTTATTGTACACCGCTCTGCTGTCTGTAGCAAATTTTAATAAACCGTAAACCACTCTGCAGATAGTGACACTGAATATTGAAATCAGTGGGGTTCATCCCATTAGCAGTTCCTGCTAATTGAATAAACCCTTTTGTATATTGGACACCTTATGATTGGATGTTAAGGCAGTGACTACGTTAGGTCCAGCTTATCTCTGGGATATATTACAGTCATATCCTGGTCAGATCCCTCAGATCAGGCTAAGCTGGTATGTTAAGGGAATGTTTTTTCTCTTGCAAATGCAACAGAGCATTTTCTTGTGCTGTGCCCCCAACTATAGCACAGGCTTCCCGTAGAGATTCATGAGTTGAAAAATCTATTAACTTTTCATTAGAAGTTGAAAAGGTGGTTCTTTGCCCAATCCTTTGGTTCTGACTAGTTGGAATCACAAATGCCATGTCTGTTTATAATGGATCTATGTTAATTTTTGTTTAGAATTACCCAGCCCAATATTTAAAGGGATTTATATGTTTAGTGGCCACTGCTAAACGTATCAGTCCCCTATGCATTGATTTTCAGCGGCATTGTACAGATAGTGTCACTGAAAATCCCTCTAAATGCTCTGGGCACTATCCAGTGCCGGGCAAAGTTAGGGTGGAGTGAGACATTCCTCCCAACTCTACGTATATCAGCAATATTCAGCTGCTATCAATGTAGGGACACTGGCATAACACGACAGATAATGCATGCAATCTGGGCACATTAACAGATAGCGCAGGGAAATTGCAGATAACACAATGATTTCCTGTGCTACTTGCTGTTATCTACATGAGCAGGCAGAGAATAGGCCCGGTTACTGTGGGCATCAACAGCGTGTGGTAATCATTAAAGTTGCAGACAGCATGGGTGCTCATAACACCCCTCAATGGGTGGCATTATGTGCATCCATGGTGCTACCAGGCCACGCTCTCTGCAATTTCGGAGTGTTATCTGCAGGGGAAATGCTGTGCACACCCCCAACAGAGAACCCAAGGCTTTTGCAGCTAATGCCGCGCTATCTTCACCTTTTTTGCCACGTTAGCAACAAAAGCCTAACGTGCTTTAGTAAATATTTATTTATTTATTTAATGTCTCTTCTATACCGCGCTATTCAAATCAGTGCGGTGTACATTTAACAGAACCTTATACAATGCAGTCGGGGCTGCATTGTATTTACAATAAACAGGAACTATAACTTGGGCGTAACTGGGGTAACTTTCTACAAATTATTTACACTAATAAATGTACTGTACACACTGAAAATAGACTCCACAGTTCAGCTGTTTAATTTAGGACAACAAAAAAGCAGTCCTAACTTAAACTGTCGAGCTATATATAGAGAGGCTGAATATCGCTGCTATATGCATGGCTGTCAGTAGCAAGAGCTTTCTGCGTCTGTTCAGCATCGCTGCCTATCGGGAGCAGCACACAACATACAGTATGTATTTTTAAATGCCATAGCCAGTGTTTAAAAAGAGAACGCTTGTCACCAATTCAAATTATTGACCCCACCATGCTTTAAGAATTATGCTGTATGAGAAATGTTGCATTTTATTTATTGTGAATTATAATTTTTGTTATATTTGCTGCCATTACTTGCCCAGAATGGAATTGAATATGAAGAGCGATAAATGTTTGAAGTAAATAAAATAAACAAATAACCCACATCAGAAAGAGCTCTGGACATGTCTCCTCTCCCTCCCAGCAGCCTTATGACAGAACATGCCAGAACTTGCACGAAATGCCCCTGTCAGTATTAATTAGCTTTTATAGCCTGTGTAAATAAAAGGCTTTGTGCAGGGGGCTTCCGGTGAGCCCGCAGCGTGATGGCCGCACTTTGCTAGTGCTCCGTCCTCACAGCCCCAAAAACATAGCAAACATGTGCTAACAGCAGCAAACGATCCCCCTTCACTCACCCTGGATCGGCGAGATTAAGAGATCCCCCATGGAGCTGGGTTCGGCGGCTTAGTGAGCTCTCAGGAGACAGGATCATCTTGGGGGTTGCCCCTGGAGCGAGGCCTGCTGCGTGACTTCACACGTTGATGCCCCCGGCCCTGCCTGCTACCGCGATCAGCAAAAGAGACCTCCGCGGTTTTAGCCGCCTCCGGAGAAGAGCCCTGCACGACCGAACGGCAGCTTCCCGGGCGCTGTGCTGCGAATTGCGCGGCAGCCCGGTCATCGAGGGAGACAACCGCTTTAAATATTGAGGCCTCTTCGTGTGACGCTGCGATCAGGTTTGAGTCCTGCCGATCCGACGTGGAGAACACGTGGCAGCTACTGGACTGAGCTGTTATCCTAGGCCTCTAGGAATCGCCCCGAGGGGGGTAAGTTCGGGCGTTCATTCTCCTACCTCCTATATCCTGGCTTACATCTGGAGCGGGGGACAGAGGCTACTTATTATTAGCTTGGAGCCCCGACGAAGCTTGTGCTCCCTCTAGGTGGAACTTGGGGGCCCTATAAGACGCTTGTTGCCCTGGGAGGGCTGGGACAGCCGTCTCCTTTTTTCTCCCTGCTGCTGCCTCCTTCAATATCTAATGCCCCATATTTTGCTGACATTACCTACACCCGTTTCCTGACACTGTGTGGAGGCAATAGTGCTGAAGATCTGTAAAGGACTGGCTGCTGCTGTCTCCTTGGGGTCTCCATCTTTTCTTTTTTGCTGGCATTGGCCTTAATTCTCTCCTAACACTGTGAACTATTGGAGACTCTGTGAGATGGCTGCTAAAGCTAAAAGCTCTGAACTTCGGGAGGGGATGCGCTCCTCTCAACGCCTGCAGAGCAAGTCCGGAGCCCCCAGTAGCCCCCACGAACAACCCCTCCCATCAGGCTCTGATGATGAGACTGTCAGCGAGGAGGAATTAGATACGCATAAACAACTCTCCTCAGCTCAACTCAAATGGGAACTCCGTAGGGGCTTTGCGGAACTAGCTAATGAGTTTCGCGCGCTACGAGAAGACCCGATGAAAGATGTCGCCGAGCTCAGGACTGACGTCAAGGAGTTGGGAGCACGAGTGGAAGACGTGGAAACCAAGATGGTAGAACACGATGGGGTATTGATGGATCTACAATGTGCTCTGGACCGGCAGCGTGCGCAAGCCATGGAATTGACTTACAAAATTGATGACATTGAAAACCGCTCCCGCCGCAACAATGTGCGCTTCCGTGGTATCCCGGAAGCGGAAGGGGGTGGAGAAGATCTACCAACTGTACTTAAATTCCTAATAGCAGAATTACTTTCGGCGGAGGACTTGGCTGCGCACGCTGCTGGTATGGAAATTGAACGAGTTCACCGTGCTCTGGGGAAGCCCCCTAACAACCAACCTCGCGATGTCATTGCGAGATTTCTGCGCTACACTGATGCTGCGCTTCTTATCCGGCGCGGCCGGGAGAAAAAGACGGTCCGATTTCGAGATGCGACAGTGGCTATCTACCAGGACCTCTCGACGTTCACCCTAGCGCGAAGGAGAGAGATGAAGCCGGTTTCCGAGGTCCTGAACAGCAAGGGGATTCGCTATTCCTGGTCCTTCCCATTTAGGATGAACTTTCTCTTGGGCAACAAAAAGATCTCTGCGAAAGATTACACTGAAGCTTGGCGAGCCCTGCGCCAGGCGGGCCTAGTAGATGACAATGCTCAGCCTCATCCGCCGCCCCCTAAACCCCAGCACTCCAGGTGGACTCGGGTGGGCAAGCCCACTTGACTTCTCTTTGTGCACGTGAGGAGCTCCTCTTTACTTTTTCTCTTTTAGGGAGTCCTATTCTGTGGGCCCCCTGATTTATTTATTTATTTATCTAATTAATTTTTTTTTTTTTTTTTTTTTTTTAATTGGATGCCTGGAGGTGGGAATCAGCCTGGGATCCCCAATCCTTTTTCTTTTTGGCATATGGGGGGCAGCGGATGATCTGCTAATGTTTTGCTGATGTTATTGTTCTGACAGAGGGGCATGATGAGTTTGAAGATCCGGGGGAGGTGGGGGAGTGGTGGGGGGTACATTTATCTTTGTTTTTCAATGTTTAGGCTGAATTTTTGCCTTAAGGGGTTCTGGGGGATTTGGGGTTTGTGGTCAATTTACCGTGTCCTGTGGTAATTTAAACAGGCAGGTGGTATTGACGGGAAGGGGGGGGAAATGGGGGGGGGGAGCTTGTATTAACATGGAATTGGGGGACGTGTTTGGGCTTGGGAGGAGGGACTATGGCCCTTATTCTTGGAAAGTGGAATGGATGGGTTCGACTAACTAAGTCCCCGGGTTTGATGGGGGGGGGAGGCTGCTACTGGGACCTTTTGGATGGCGGGCGGCAGCGAGGGAGTGGATTATAATTGCTAATGGTGCGCTTTGTTTCTTTGAATGTCAAAGGCCTTAACTCCCCGAGGAAGAGATCCTTGCTGTTCTCCGAATTGCGCACCTTACAAGGAGACATTGTTTACCTACAGGAGACCCATCTTCAGAACTGTAAGCAGGGCTGGTTGAGGAGGTCCCCATACACTGAGGTGCGGGTGGCCTCGGATGCACAGGGACGGAAGCAGCGGGGAGTGGCCTTACTGTTTCACCAGAGCCTCTCACTGCAGATAGAGGAGACAAAACAAGATATTTTGGGGAGGTGGCTCTTTTTGAATGTCCGTCTAGAAGGGCACCTGCTTACCTTGGCTAATGTTTACGCTCCCAATACAGGTCAAGGGGCCTTCTTTGCACGATTGAAAGCTTCATTGGCGGATTTTGCAAGGGGTCCTATTGTCCTGGGGGGGGACTGCAACACGCACCTGGTGCCCCACCTGGATTCCACAAGTCGTGTTGGGGGGCGAGTGGGGGGACCAGCCAGAGCCCTGCAAAGCCTCATGCTTGACCTAGGCCTGAGAGATGTCTGGAGGGATACCCATGGGGGGGAAAGAGGCTATACGTACTACTCTCCGGTCCATCAGGTTCATACTCGCATTGATTATTTTCTATTAGATCAGCGCCTGATGGACGGGAGAGTGAAGGCTGGACATGGAGCGCTGACCTGGTCAGACCATGCCCCGTGCTGGCTTGCTCTTCCGCCTGGATTGTACAGTGAGCATCAGAGGCTTTGGCGCCTAGATGTGAGGTTTCTACGGAGGCAGGGCGCAGTGCAGGATCATGTCCGTTTTATTACGGAATTTTTTGAGCTTAACAATACTGGGGATGTTCCTCTCCCCACGGTGTGGGATGCTTATAAAGCTACGGCTCGTGGTCAACTCATGGCGGAGGCGGCCGGCACGCGCAAAAAGTGGACGCGTGAACGCGAACACCTGGTGGCGGAGGCTGCCCGCTTGGGCTCGGAGCACGCCCGAACTGGTTCGCGGCAGGTTCTGCGTCAGTGGCGGACAGCACGAGCCACCTTGGATGCATGTTTGCAGAAAGAGTTAGATAATAAGCGTCGGAAGCTACGACAAACGTTTTATGAACATGGGAATAAGACGGGCCGCTTCCTAGCTTTGCGTCTTCGCCAACAACAATCCGTGCGAGTGGTACGCGAACTGCGCGACGCTGGGGGACAGAGGAGGGTTATCTCACGGGAGATACGCGATCTTTTTGCTGACTTTCTGGAACAGCTTTATAAGGCAGAGTCTTTTGAGCGGGATCGTGTACAGGACTATCTGCGGGGGATTGATCTACCGCACCTTTCCGGCCCTGACCGAGCTCAGCTAGATTCTGAATTAACGGTAGATGAAGTGGAAACCGCAATCCGGCGACTGAAAACTGGGAGTGCGCCAGGTAGTGATGGCCTTCCCGCAGAATATTACAAGAAGTTTCGGGTACAATTGGCGCCCACCTTGACCATCTTGTTTAATGAGATCTTGGGAGGGGCCTCTTTACCACCATCCCAGCGTGAGGTGGTGATCGTGATGATACCCAAGCCTGGTAAACCATTACACGACGCGGCGTCCTACCGCCCCATTTCCTTGTTAAATGTTGATGTTAAAATATTTGCCTCTATATTGGCGGCGCGCCTAAATCGGGTCCTTCCGGGCTTGGTTCATCCGGATCAGGTGGGATTCGTGCCAGGGCGCCAGGCGGCAGACAACATTAGGCGTATGTTGCAAGTCATACATGTAGCCCAGCGGGACCCACAACCAGCCCTCCTGGTGGGGATTGACGCAGAAAAAGCCTTTGATCGGGTTCACTGGGAATACTTATGGTGTGTTTTGGAGAAAATGGGCTTCGGCCCTAATTATATCGGCTGGGTTCGTAGTCTTTATCAGATGCCCCAGGCGTGCGTTCGGGTCAATGGGGGACACTCGAGACGTTTCCTGTTGGAACGGGGCACGCGACAAGGTTGCCCTCTTTCGCCCCTACTTTTTGCTCTCGCGATGGAACCCTTGGCCCAGAGCTTCCGAGAACATCTAAGCTTGAAGGGGGTCCACATTGGCCCTGAGGATTACAGGATTGCGCTCTTTGCGGATGATATCATACTGTCTCTGGCGGATCCGTCCACCTCCCTTCCAGTTGCGATGCAGCTGTTTAATAACTATGCGCGAGTCTCCGGTTTCAAAATCAATTACACTAAATCGGAGATTCTGAATGTTGGGGTCTCTGGGGCGGTCTGTGCGGAGCTCCAGGCGGCTTACCCTCTTCGATGGGTGTCCGGGGCTTTACGTTATCTAGGGGTGCAGTTGACTGTAGAGCGGGCAGACCTTTTTAAGGCCAATTATGATCCCTTGCTTCGCCAGGTTCAGCGGGATCTAGAAGTCTGGAAGGGCTTGCTCCTTTCTTGGTTCGGGCGTATGGCTGTAGTTAAGATGGTGGTTGTCCCCCGCTTCCTCTATTTTTTCCAGGTCCTGCCGCTTCCCCTTGCGCGGGCCACTTTGGCGACCTGGCAGCAGTTGCTCATGAAATTCATCTGGCACTATCGTCGTCCACGCTTGGCGCGGCAGGTTCTTTATGCCCGTACACGCTCTGGAGGTATGGGCATGCCCAATTTATATTGGTACTATGCGGCGGCGCAATGCCGGGCGGGGGTGGAGTGGATGATTGCGGACAGCACTAAGCGATGGGTGCAACTGGAAATGAATTTGGCGGGGGGAGCTGGCCTGGGAGATTGGCTGTGGTTAGGCCCGAAACTGCGTCGTGGTAAGCGCATTAGCAATCCCTATATCCTTCACACCCTCCGCTGTTGGGATCGGCACTTCCGATCTCGCGACATGGACCTAACCCCTTTAGCTCCTATAGTAGATAATGCCTCTTTCCCACCGGGGTTGAGTGACGCAGTTTTTCGGCAGTGGGGACATCACGGCCTTAGTAGGGTCGGACAGCTTTTTGATGATGGTCAATTACAGCCCTTTCGTGCGTTACAAGCTGAATTTGATATTCCGGCCAGGCACCATTATCAATATATGCAAGTGGTACATTGGGTTCGATCCAAGCCTGTTCGGCCACAAGTTGCGAGGGTCCTGACAGACTTGGAACGCTACTGTGAGGGGTGCACCACCACTAAGGGACTCGTTGCGACCCTCTATGCTCACCTGCAGGGCTCCCAACCGTGTTCTACCAGACACAGGGAACTTTGGAACTCCGACCTGAACCTTTCCTATACTGAGCAGCAATGGGAATGGGCGGAAACCCACCTGTGGAAGAGTGCGGTAGCGATTAATGCCCGTGAAACCAACTATAAAATATTGTACCGATGGTACATGACTCCGACGCGGATCGCGCGCATCTATCCTGCGGCGGTGGACCTCTGCTGGCGTAATTGTGGCCATCGGGGTACCCTAGGGCATATTTGGTGGGACTGCCCCCGCATTCGCGCCTATTGGAGGGGTATACAATTTCGGATGCAATTGCTTCTGGGAGTGAGTGTCCCCTGGGATCCGGGGATTTTCTTATTTGGGGCCGCGGTGCCAGGAGCACGGGCTCCACAACTTGCTCTGCTTCGCCATGGCCTGAATGCAGCTAGGCTATCCCTTGCAGCAGCCTGGAAGAGCGCCTTAGCCCCCTCCTTTCAGATTTGGCAGGAACGGATGTGGGATATGTATACAATGGAACGAGGGGTAGCGATCAGTAGGATGCGCCTGGCGCACTTTGAGTTGGTGTGGGCGCCTTTTGTCTCTCGTTATGGTGCGTGACTGTGCTGGATAAGTAGGGGGGAATTTGAAAAAAAAAAAAAAAAAATTTTTAAAGGGAGCCTGTCCCTTGAGTATATCTGCTGCTCATCACCTTCCCCGTCCTTGAACTTTAGCAAGCTATAGAGGGGGGGAATGGGAGGTTGGGTGGGAGGGGGGACTTGGGCTAGGGAGGTGTCGGGGGGGGGGAGAACGGGAGGTGGGGGGGTTACAGCTCTCGGTTTCTTTATTTTAAAACTGCAAAAGTGAAGGCATATTGTTGAATGCCATTGTGATCTGGCGTTATGTTATTGTTATTGCTTCCTTTTTGAAGATCTTTGTGGTTTATGATGTTCTGTATTCTTGGAAGCCTTTCAATAAACAAAAAAAAAAAAAGGCTTTGTGCAGGTGCTGGGAATGGAAATGCAAAATAAACACTCCCATGGTATTTATTGATTCATTTACCTATTCATTTTTCTCTCATAAAGGTCCCATGGCAGGCCACGGAAAGCACACCGGCACCACCGCCGCTGCCGATCGGAAAGTTCCAGTTCCAGAACCATCAGTTACAAAAGCAGGTAGCAGGAGCGTTCAGTCAAAACGTGATCATTTCCGAATGTAACCAAAGGATGATAGCTAGTATGGGACCTTGTTGTCAGGCCAGAGGCAAAAAGGGGTTCATGTGACCCCCAGACTTCATATCCAACATGTTCTCAAAATCCTGAGAATCAGGAGTACCAACTTTGTTGAAATGGACTGAAGGGGTTCTTTAAGTAGGAGCTAGAATTAAAAGTAGCTAAACTAAAAGAACCCAACAGCAAGAAATCTTTATGTTTGGAAAGTAAATAAATGCAAGGGAATAAAGTAGCTGTTTGGTTTTCTGAAGAGGTGACTGAAAATATGATGGCAGAAAGATTAGAATAAAAAAAAAAAAAAGGATCTCAGCAAGAGGAACGCAGAGAGGATATCTGGTGCCACTGAAAGAAAGAAAAGCAGTCAGGATAGTGAAGGCGAGAATGGAAGAAAAGATATAAGGCCAATATTCAAAGGCATTTACATGGCTTACAGACCTGAAAACCATGTTAATGCCGCTTAGAGGGATATCTACATGCCCCAGCGCTAACTGCTTAGCCTTGGGGCATGTCTTGGGAATTCCGCGGCAGTGCAAGGCAGCACCAGTCACTAACCAGGCAGCAGCTCAATATCGCCACTGCCTGGTTAGCTTCTGCAGGCTTGTGGGTGGTGTGGTGACCCCAGATATTCAATGCCAGGGACGCATATGACCTTGGCATTGAATATCCATGGTTAAAGATCGGCAGCAATGGCTATGCAACATAGCAGTGCATAGATGCCTCAGAATATTGTGCCCATAGCGCCTAAGCGGATACAGTGAGATGATTAGACTTTTAGCTTTGTCAGCAGGGCTGGCTTAACCGTTAGGCAAACTAGACCTTTGCCTAGGGTGGAAGATTCTAAGGAGCAGCAAATCCAGTGCTGACTGTATAAATCCTTTGGTTTTAATTGCATCAGCTATAGAATGCCAAAATTTGGTTGTATAAATCACCCTATAGCCAAAAGATATGCGTTTTTGGAGAGGCGGGGTTGGGGCATTCCAAGGGGGGTATTTGGCGTTATATGGAAAGCAGCAAAATTCAGCCACTCTCTGGAGACGTTTTGTATGCTAAGTTGAAAATGGCAGGTGCAACTTCATATGGATAAATTATCCATATAAAATTATATAGGCACTATCCCACCTAAAATGTACTTCAACATGTCCATTTATGCATTTTTAAGGATCATTCTGGGAGGAGGGATGTTGGAATGATCATGATTGTTGGGTTTAATTAACATAATCTTGGTAGAGGAGTCTATGGGCCTGAAAGTTAACCTAGAGGTTGAAGTTTGATTTAGAGTGTCTAATAGCCTTGCATCGGCCCTGTTTATCAGTGAAAAGGAGGACGTTCAGGGGTGGGATTTGTAAGACTGAGAGGAGAAAAGGAAAAGCCGTGCAAGCTGACAAGGAAAGAGCACAAATGGTAAATGAATATCTGTGCTCAGTCTTTTCTGAAGTGGGGTTTATGGAAGAGCTACTGAATGTTGGCAGGGGTACACAAGGTAGGGAGGTAGATACTGTACTATTTACAGAAGAACTAGAAAACTACATGCACTCAAAACCATGGGTCCAGACAAGATGCATCCTAAATTTTCATGTAATCCCAATCCTGCTGGGATGATGGCTTATTTATTTAGCTAAAAGTCAAAGTGGCTTACAGGTTAACTGGAACTTTAACTTTACAATGAAACATAAACACAATCCAAATGCAAAATACTATTAACTTCTAACTCTATTTAGGATATGAAACATCAACTGAGAATTAGATAAACAGCTCCTAAAGTCTGGAGATACTATGCCGTGTTTTGATGAACTTTTGTAGTAGAATAGTTCAATGAAAAGATGAGTTTTCAGGCTTTTCTGGAACTCTGCTAGTCAGGAATGACAGGTATTCTCTGTGGCAGCGTATTCCAAATAGCCGGTACGCAGAGCAGAAAGGCTCTGTTAGAAGCCGTTTGGCAGCTCCTCACGTTCAGAGGGAGGAGGATGAATGTGATCTGTGTATTGGTTCTTCTAGATCTGCTGTTTGGTGTTCTTTGTAATAATGATTGGAGGTACACCGAAGAAAGGTCATGGGGTATTTTGAATAACCTTGTATTTTGCTCGTACTATAACAGGAAGCCAGTATAGCTGCTTTAGAATTGGTGTTATATAGTCAGCTCTAGGTGCACCATAGAGAATATGGACGGCTGTGTTTTGAGCCATCTGTAGTGGATGAAGTGCATACCTTATGTAGTAATCCTTGGAAGAGAATATCACAATAATCAAGGTGTGGGAACACTAATGCCCGGAAGACTGTGCAGAAGTCTCAGACATCCATTATTTTGCTTTTGCATTGTGTTTATGTTACGTTGTATTATTGTATTTATCTTACATTGTAAAGTTAAAGTTTCAGTTAACCTGTAAGTCACTTTGACTTTTAGCTAAATAAATAAACCATCACCCCAAGGAACTCCACAATCACCCATCAGAAATCACACCTCAAAACAAAGTTCTATCAGTAAACCACATAAACAAATCATGTCAGCTACCTGAACACTATATATCTTCTTTCTCATTCTGATCCTATTCAGCTGCCCTTCAACAGCCACCTATACTATAAACCTACTCACTGCAGTCCTACAATTTTATTTTTTATTTAACTGTATTTATATCCTGCTTTTCACTGGGTCAAAGTGGTCAATTGGGGGATACATTTAACATGAGGGGATATGAGACACATATGCTAATACTTACAGGGAACATGGGCAATGGAGGGTTAAGTGGCTTGTCCAAGACCACAAGGAGCACCTATAGGACTAGAAATCCCAGTCCCTCTGGCCTGAGATTGCTGTCCCCAGGTGGGACTTGAACCCCTGGCCCTCTGGCCTGAGGTGCCTTGTCCTAACCACTAGACCACTCTTCCTCCTCCCCACTCCTCCCAATTACTTTTATTACACATACCCTGCTACACACAACCGTGGCAGAATACCTACAAGTATGCCAACAGGAGAACCCCCAAGTTAATAAGAATACAAACAAACACTCACAATACCAGCCACCAAACCCCACCCATACCAGGCATACCCATAAACATTAATCACCAGGATTCAGTGATGCAGAGTATGTCACAGTAGTGCTATTGCATGTGGTCTATGATACTTGTTTCTGATGGATCTGGCATTTATTAGTCCATCAGAAACAAGTATAATACCATCATAGACCACATGCAATGGCACTACTGCGACATACTCTGCATCACCGAATCCTGGCTAAGAAGCGCAGACCAGGTTATTCTGAACCAAATCACACCGCAAACTACACTGCTTTTAACTGCCCATGCACCCATAAAAGAGGTTGCGGGGTCCTAATTCTCGCAAGAACAGACCTCCAACTCTCTGTCAATTCAAGAAGGCACTGAAACATCACCTTTTTCTCCTTCACTATGATGCCTCAGTCTCCACCTCACATCCACCCACTTCCACACCTCAACGCAGCTCCCCAAGCACATGCATCTCACACTCTTGACTGAATACTCGCAATCACACATTTAACCTTCCCCCCCTATGAGATGCTTGTACAGTTCATTTAACCCTTTATATAGCTACATAAAGTGGTTTGTATATATTTATCATGTTTTTCCCTGTTAAAAATTGTTTTAATGTATACCCAAGTTATGATACCTGTTTATTGTAAACACAAATCAGCAAGCTGAGATGTGTAGTTTAATGTTCACTGTAAACCGCGCTGATGTCAATAGCGCAGTATAAAAGAGACTTTAAATAAATAAATAAGCCTCAAGATCTATGGGCTCCGAACATTGCGACTCAATTACGCTACAGAACAAAAACCTAACCATCTGCCTCACCTACCGAGCCTCCAACACTGCCACTGAAGAAACATCCAACATAATCGAAGCTATATGTTTGGCCAGCTTCCCCGCAAACTACTCATACTACTAGGAGACTTAAATCTAACATCCACCCCCACCAAGGAAGAAGCAGCCTTTTACAACGCAATGGATTCCCTCCAATTCTGCCAAATTCTCAAAGGCCCCTCGCACCGTTATGGCTCTACCCCTGACCTTATCTTCATCCCAAAGAACCTCCTCTCACAAAGCAGTATAACAGACCCTCAAGTCACACCAATACCTTGGTCAGACCACCATGCAATACACTTCAAGATCCATCTCCCCCCACTTGAAAAACCACAAACCGCACCTCACCCAGGAAGAAGATATAAAGGATTCAACAAGGACCAGTTCCTAAATGACACTCTCCCCCAACCTCTCCACGAACTTCTCAGACATGGATGAAGCCATCAAATCTTGGAGCACCACTATCAGTGAAGTAGTAAAGACCCCAAACTGCCAAAACCCATAGTACAAAGAGGAGAGACCCAAATCAGCCCCATGGTACTCTGCATCAATATGAGAAACAAAGAGAAAACTCTTTCAGCTGGAATGAAAATGGAGACACGATTGGTCACAACCCAACTTAACTCAGTACCAAACAATGCAAAATGTATACAACAACCTAATCAATAAACAAGAATATCATACTAACCTTATCTTAAATCCTGCAACAATTCCAGAGAACTATTTGAAATCGTCCGTATATTCACAAAGGACACATCAAACAAAGAAGAAATCCCAATCCAACCTCAAATCTTTACAGACTAACAAGAATAAGCCAGCCCAGACAGCACCACTCTTTAACAACCCCAGCACCACAAATACAGAACCCAATGTCACACACAAATGGTGTGAATTCCACATCCCCACTTTGGAACAAATTCTTCATACCATATCTGTCCTAAATACCAGCATGGCTCCATCTGACCCCTGCCCAGTAGAGTGGATCAAATCAGTCAAAGAAGAGGTTATCAGCTACATCCACAACATAGTAAGCAAGTCTGTATCACTAGACTATATGCCACATGCCTTCAAGCAAGCAACCATCCGCCTCGTCCAAAAAACACATTAATAGACAGCTTAGACTCTGCTCCTACCGTCCAGTCTCCCCTTCCTATCCAAGACAATTGAAAAAGAAGTTCAGAGACAACTATAAGACCACATTGACCTACATGCTCCGCTGGATCCATACCAACATGGCTTCCGCCCCATCCACAGCGTCAAGACTCTCCTCACCCCCTTATTTGACACACTACTCAGAGGAATTGACAATATAAAAACTGGACTCTTGTTTTCATCTATATATCCTCAGCATCTGACACCATCTCACATAGCACCCTGCTAAATTGTCTAGCCAATATTGGACTACTTAATACCATCCTCAACTGGTTTCAGTCATATCTCAGTCACAGACAAGAAATGATCAAAGTCAGATCAATCACCTCCACTCCAATCAACACTACACAGGGAGTCCCACAAGGATCCTCCCTGTCTGCTCGCCTGTTCAACATATATATACAGCCTGGCTGCAATATCTTCAAAAAGCACAAGATCCACTATGCCATCTACGCAGACAACATTATGGTCTACACACCAATCATTCTTAACAAACCAGACTATATAGCAATCACAAACTGTCTGCATGAAATGAACAATTGGCTTTCCTCGAACAACCTACTTATCAGCTTCAGAAAATCTGAAGCACTTTTCATCTCATGTAACATTTACCCCCTCCTCCCCCCCCCCCCCAACTTCCATCATCCTGCAGGATACACCGATCCCAGTAAAAGAAGAGTTCCGATACCTAGGTGTGACCCTTGACCGATCCCTAAATTTACAAGTGCACATCAGCAGAACTACCAGGAATGCATTCCACAAATTGGCCATCATACGTAGACTAAACCTCCTCCTCAGCCAGGAACATTTCCGCACTGTTTGTCAAGCCATTATTACCCCCCATTCTAGACTATTGTAACTCCCTCTTCCATGAACTTCCAGCTCAAACCACAAGACCACTTCAACTGGTCCAGAACACTGCTGCCCGCCTCATAACAGGATCAGACAAACATGAACAAATAACACCCATTCTATATCAGTTACACTGGCTACCAATACCTCACGAGCCAAACACAAAACAGCATTAACCATCTTCAAGATCAGAAACGGAATGTCAGCCAGAACCCTACAGGAGCTCCTAAGCTGAAAACCAAACAACAGAACCAAAAGACAAAGCACCAGAGAAACAATACCAACTCCCAGCTTATACACTAAAACCAACAAAACGATATCGAAGAGGACTCTCTCACTAGCAGCACCCACCATCTGGAACTCCTTATCAGAGAAGATA
Organism: Ichthyophis bannanicus; assembly: GCA_033557465.1. NCBI lineage: Eukaryota > Metazoa > Chordata > Amphibia > Gymnophiona > Ichthyophiidae > Ichthyophis > Ichthyophis bannanicus. Next base: position 145,788,306 of record CM066041.1, read on the forward strand.
AGGACAACCAAGGACATTAAGGACTTTAGGAAACGACTAAAAACTTTCCAGTTCTCTGAACATTTCAGAGAGGATACCCAATACACATCCTCATGACTCACACCTAAATAAATTTATACCTAAATACATCAGTTGTAAATAAGTTATGCTCCCAAGCATTTCCCGCATGTCACCCTTACCCACGTTTTCTAAATGGGTTCTCTGTAATTGTTCTGTTTGAAGTTGTAATGTAAATTGCTTTGATTTCAAGAAAAGGTGGTATAGAAAACTTGTTAAATAAATAAATAAATGATGGTCGTAGGTGCCGAACAGTATTTATTTTGTGGTATATTAACCTTATGATGTTACTAATGTGAGGCTGTAAGGTTAGACGCTGGTCTAGAGTTACTCCTAGGTAGCGCAGTTCAGATTTCACATCTAGTTGTTCTCAAACTCTTATAGAAGTCGGTGGACTGAAACGTGTCTCTGAAGATTGTAGAGAATTTTGTTTTTTTGTAGTTCATGGATAGATTGTGTTTGGAAAGCCATTGTGTTTCAGAATTAAAGCATTTTATCAGAGAGGTGCATATGGATTTTATGGTGGAGAAGGGTATGTAGAGCATTATGTCATTTGCCTAAATGTGATAGAACACATGATTACACAGATGGGTTGCAGAAAAATGTTGAACAACAGAGAGGACAGGGCAGAGCCTTATGGGACTACCAATGGTTTGGTCTGCCAATCCCAGAAGGTACACAAAAAATTCAGAAACGGGATTCTTCCGGGCAGAGGGAAATCATATCTCCAAGACCCTAACTGCCTGATTAGGAAGAGTAAAACTTTCACAGTGATCTGCTTTCTAAAGAGCTCCAGTCCAGTCTAGGGGACCTTTCTTAAAACCATCTTTGGCATATCCTCATAAAAAAAAATGGGTCAATATTTAAAAACCATGGTCAGCATTTTTTTTTAACACCAGCTATAGTGTTTAAATTATCCAGTATATTCAGCAGCGTTGTTTGGACAACCAGTGACACTGAATATATGCGGAGAGCAGTGACCCCCACTGCTCTAGAAATAGCCAGAGAAATTCAGCTTCTCTCTGTATAGCTAAGCAGATCATTTCAGGATAGCAGCCAGATTGTTTTATTGTCTTTTTATTATACATCGCTTTGACAGATTGTGAAAGGCGGTTAAGCAAATACAAATAAATCAAATAAAATCACTGATTAGATTAATACAATTATTAAGTACCATTATGGGGGTCATTCAGTGGTTATTCGCTCCCCTTCCAGCCCCAGCTAATTCGCTCCCCTTCCAGCCCCAGCTCTTTTGTACAGGGAGGTGCAGATGGGGTCAAGAAGGGGCATTTCAGAGGCAGAGCGATGGTGGGGCATGGGCGTGCCGCGGCCCCAGATGTACAGGGCCAATTCTGAAGTCTGTCCTGTATGTCCGGGGCCATGAACATGGACAGGGGACTTATTCCACCGCAGAGGTGGAATAAGTCCCTCTGGACATCTGGGGATCATGCCGCTGGGCTGTGTCAAAGAGGTAGGGGGTGCAGTAAGTTCCCTGCAGCCAGACCCTAGATATGGGAGGCCGAATCGAAGGTCCGCTTGCGGGGAAAGAAGAGGGTCAATAATGGGTGGCATTTGCAGCTCCTGAATGGACCCAAAGTGCCATGGCGACAGGACACCAAAGGTACTGCAGATCCATTCAGCTGACTGAGGTAGCTGGGGATCTACTGTGCATGCAAGCCGACCAGAATCAGGGTCCAGCCTGCATATTTGTGCCGTAAACCCGATTCTGATCCTGTGGGCACATCTAGCGCCAGTGGGATCAGAATCAGGTCTACCTTTGGCATCCCACATCTGGTCATCTGCACTAGGGGCTGAATGGCCAGGTCGGAATGTGCCTCTATATGTCTAAATGTCAACTGTGTGTTAACCCCACACTTTTTATATGTGATCAGAAATATAGGATACATTCTTTAGTTATCTCATTGTTCTTCTAGTTTAAACAATTATTGTGTCTATTGTATTGTGTTTATGTACACATGTATATTTCCAGCATGATTAGTGGAGGTATTAGGGATGTGCAGGTGAAAAACTTTGTTATGGTTCATTTTTGGATCAATCACTCATTAAGTTCATTTTTAGTTTCTGAATCATTTATTTTTATTGAAGTCAATGGGGCAACCCATTTTGCACTCTAACTGTGGGAGCTTTCCATCCATTTTTAATCCAACTTGCTTAAAACTTGCTGGCAGACATCTGTCACAGAGGCACCACTACTACACAGCATTGAGACTGGCATGAGGACCTCATGGCTCCAAAAAGAGAGGCAACTTAAAGAGCATGAAGACCCCAAGATACTGAAAGAGGAGCAAAGTAGTACCAAGGCCCTAAGACACCAGGAGAGGGGTAAAATGACACCAGCATTGGCAGGGCCGGATTTACCTATACGCCATGTACGCCATGGCGTAGGGCCCACAGCCGGCAGGGGCCCACAAAAAAAGAAGTTAATTTTTTTTTAATACAACTTAAAAAAAAACCTGGTGGCTGCCGCCGCGGGGCCCCCTCTGCTGCCGCGGCAGCACCGACTGACCCACGGGGGCCCCGTCTACAAGCTGAAGCCGTCGGTTCGGTTCGTTCCTCCCTCCCTCCCTCCGTGCAGGCTGCAGGCTGCAGGCTGTGAGAGACGCGAAAGGAGAGTGTCTCCTCGCGTCTCTGTTAAGCCCACAGGGGCTGATGGGAAATTTCCCATCAGCCCCTGCGGGCTTAACAGAGACGCGAGGAGACGCTCTCCCTTCGCGCCTCTCACAGCGTGCACGGAGGGAGGGAGGGAGGACCGAACCGACCCGAACCGACGGCTTCAGCTTGTAGACGGGGCCCCCGCGGGTCAGTCGGTGCTGCCGCGGCAGCAGAGGGGGCCCCGCGGCGGCAGCCAGCAGGTTTTTTTTAAAAATTAAATTTTACTTTAGGCCGACGGGGGGGTGGGGGGGTAGGACTGGTAATGGGCTATTGGGGGGGCTGGGGCTGAAAATGGAAATGGGCTGGGGGGGTAGGACTGGTAATGGGCTATGGGGGGGTAGGACTGGTAATGGGCTATTGGGGGGGCTGGGGCTGGAAATGGGCTGGGGGGGTTAAGGCTAGAGGTGGGCTGATGGGGTTAGGACTCGTAATGGACTGTGGGCTGTTGGGGGGGCTTAGAACTGGCAATGGGCTTTGGGGGGGTTAAGACTGGTAATGGGCTGTGGGCTGATGGGGGCTGTCTGGTAATGGGCTATGGGGGGGCTAGGACTGGAAATGGGCTGGGGGTTAAGACTGGAGGTGGGCTGATGGGGTTAGGACTGGTAATGGGCTGTTGGGGGGGGTTAGAACTGGTAATGGGCTTTGGGGGGGGGTTAAGACTGTTAATGGGCTGTGGGCTGATGGGGGTTGTCTGGTAATAGGCTATGGGGGGGCTAGGACTGGAAATGGGCTGGGGGGTTAAAACTGGAGGTGGGCTGATGGGGTTAGGACTGGTAATGGGCTGTGGGCTGATGGGGGGGGTAGGACTGGCAATGGGCTATGGGGGGCTGACTGGAAATGGGTTGATGGGGTTAGGACTGGAAGTGGGCTGATGGGGGGTTAGGACTGGTAATGGGTTATAGGGGGGGCTTAAACTGAAAATGGGGTGATGGGGGTTAAGGACTGTAAGTGGGTTGATGGGGGGCTAGGACTGGTATTGGGTTGGGGGGTTGCTAGGACTGGAAATGGGGTGATGGGTGGCTAGGACTGGAAATGGGCTGATGCAGGGACTAGAAGGGAATGGATGCTGGGTGAGGCTGGAACTAGAAGGGAGCTGATGTTGGGGGAGGATTAGAATGGGATGGGGTTGGAAGAGTAAAATGGAGAAGGGAAAAATATTTTGTGTGGGAGGGATAAAAAATCTACAATTGGCCGGGTATTGGGAGAGTAAGTGGGGATTGAGGATGGAGGGGTAAAATTTGAGTGGATGAAATAGGAATGAGGAAAGAGCAAAAGGAGAAAGATTAGTATGTTAAAGCAGATGTAGAGAGAGAATGGAAAAAAATCTAGAAGAGAGAAGAAAGGACAAATGGACAGCAGACGATGGAGAGTTAGCAGAAGACACGAAGAAACCAGAAGAAAGTGGCTGGAGCAATTGCAGCTGAAAAAAAATGCACAAAAGGTAGAAAAATATCTCTTTATTTTGAATTTATTAATTGGAATATGTCAGCTCTGGTAAATGTGCATCATTAACGTCTGCGCTTTGTTTAGTACAAGAGCAAATTAATGTATAGTTTTATTTCTACAGTGTTGTACATTCCAAGTTTGGCTTTTGGGATTCCCAGTTTAATTATTGTCTTCCTGTTTCTAAATTGTGATTACTTGTTTGGTGATGGTCTATGTTCTGCATGTGTAACTGAGCTGAGGTGTTCTGTTTATATAATTCCTATTTGACATTGCCACTTGTTCTCTTTCCCCAGTAGGTCATGTATTGTTATTCTCTGAAATGTATTGGTTTAATATTTGCAGTGTTGCCTTTTGATTGGTAGAGTATGGTGCTTTGTGAGTCATGGTAGTGCTGTTAGGATACGGCGGGTTTACTATGGGTTCTAAATGGGCAGTGTTTGTAGTAGTTCCTAATGTGTCTGGCAGTTGGCACTGGATTATAGTAATGTAGAAATCTTTTAGTCTTTCTTTATCCATACACTCATTAAGAGGCATGTTTACTAAAAGTTAGTATATGGTAACATTATGCAAATATTTATGCAAATGAGGCCCCTTATGCAAATGAGGCCCCACACCCCCCTTGGGCCGCCCCTGCTGGGGGCCCACAATTTTTGTTGGCGTAGGGCCTCACTCAAGGTAAATCCGGCCCTGAGCATTGGTATGAAGACCTCAAATTCTTCACACACATCTTATTCAGTGTTAGAGAAACAGTGGATAATGCAGCAGAACCAGTCCCCTTGCCGTCTGTATGGACTTACAGAGAGTGCTAGCCTTTTACAAGTGAAGTGACTCTTACATCCATCAACTCAACCGGTGTGTGCTCTGCCTACTCCTGTGCCTCAGTCCTGTCTCTGAGTTGCCCTTTCCAGTTTATTTTTTTATTGAGCTTCTCACTATGAAATCAATCTACGTTGAATTACAAAGCCTGCATTTTCTGTAGCTCATATAGTCAATCAGTGCCTAGCCCATTGTACTTGAGCCCTGTGTATGCTCTTTGCTTTCTTTCTTTCTTTCTTTCTCTAAAGATGATAATTGTTATCCCTTTTGCCTGCTAAGCCTCCACCTGCCCTATCAAACCCAAGAGAAAATGGCATGCAAATAGTGCTGGTCTCAGATTCATGATGACATCATTAGCCATGAGATTTGGAAGAAGTGAGGCTGGGGTAGGTTTGTTTGACTGCTTGTCAGAAAGTTTCAACATAGCAGATCAAGTGACACCTGCTTCCTCCTTGCCCCTTCTCAAGGTGGTTCTACTTTGATTGGCTGTTAGGTTCAACAGGGATTAAACACAGATCAATGGCATCCTACTCCCCTTTAATGACTCGATTATCTTTTGCCTTTCATTTCTTCAAAAGAAAATAGCCACAACAGGACACCAAAAAATTAAAAATAAATGGACAAGTAGACATCAACCAGACACTGACAGAACGATAAATTCTCACATTCTCTTTACACCCTGCCATCTCATCATCTGTGTCCCAGGCAATATATATGTACTGTACAATAAAAGTTCACCTACTGTGAAACCCACAAAATGATAACTATTGAAACAATTATAAGGCACTCTCCATTCAGCTTTCAAAATTGTTCACTCATTACTTAAGTGCTTAGCTTGAACTTCAGAGTCCAAATGCTGGGATGCCACAGAGTAGATTTCGGTCGATATCACTGCTTTGTGACAATGCTTGGTTGCATCATAATACTAAAAGACATCCAACATCAATGTTTCAGCCGGCATGGGCTTGCGTCAGGGGATATCATTCACTCATCGCTGCCAGGCTGAAACAGTAAACAGTCACCATTAAGCTTGGCAGTGACAAATGAATGATACGCTCCAATGCAAGCCACAGGAGATGAAACATTGATGTCAGATGTCTTCTAATATTATGATGAAGCTAAGTAATGTCCCAGAGTAATGATATTGATCAAAATTTACGTTACAGCGGCACTTTAGAGGAGCAACTCAACAGAGAAACTTATGACATGGTGTTCCAAAGTTTGGACGTTAAAGTTTCAAGCTAAGTAATTTTTTAAAAAATGATATCTTTATTGAAGTTTTGAAAAATATCACATTTTCACAAACAGCAGAGAAACAAGAATTAGCAAATATAAAATCACAAAAGAAAAGGTATAGTCCATGTCACAGGGAAAATCTGAGAGCAATCAAAGAAAAATACAAATAAAAAGGAAAAAGAGGCTCCCAGCCTCATTAACGGTGTATATAATCATATCTCCTATAATTACATCCCTTGCTTCTTCTTATGTACAAGAAATATCTCCAAATGCATTGGATCTTGAAAAGCAAAAGCTCCCCTCCAGTGTAATTTATTTAGCTGTGTTTATATACTGCTTTTCACCAGGTCAATGTGCTGTACAGATATATACTAACAGGCACTTTTTATTCCCTTGTCCCCAAAGGGCTCACAATCTAAGCGTACCTGAGGCAATGGAGGGTTAAGTGGCTTGCCCAAGGCCACAAGGAGTGGCCATGGGACTAGAGACGCCAGTCCCTCCGGCCTGAAGTTGCTTGTCCCTATGAGGGAATTGACCCCCTGGCCCTCCAGCCTGAGGCAACCTGTCCCAACCACTGAGCCACTCTTCCCTCTGTACAGGGAAAATATAGATAGTATCCCCAGAGCTAAAACGTGGGATCTCAGTGTCAAAAACTGCTTCCTGTGGAGCAGAGCATTCTGGGACATATCTGGAAAAACATATAGGAGGTCATTTTAGACGTGCTATTCAGTAAATTGGACATCTGAAAATAGGCAGGTAGATATGAAAAACATGGAGATGTCCCAGGAGTCATTTTAGAAAACTGGGTATACAGATGTTTCCTGCACGAAAATGTTCAGGTAACATGGGGGCGTGGGGAAGGCATATCCTGGGCAGGGCAAAGATAGTTGCACATCATGGTGCAATTGCAGAATGGCAGACGAATGTCAGGCCCTGGTTGTTGAGGCCTCCATGCCTATACCTGCCCCTGACCACAAATAAGGTGCAAAAAAGTGGTTGTTTCGTGGCTGCAACACTTTCACGTGAAACCTGTCCATAAATACATACTCCAAATATATTACTGGCCCGCTGCTGCATGTCTGAATATCTGAAATTGCAGAGCAGAACATGCTAGACTCATAACATAGACACTCCCTTCTGAACTACCCAGACTGGGGCGTCCAAGTATCCCGGCTCTGTGGGCGCGCTCTTCAAGGACATCCACATTTGTAAAATGGCCCACACAAATGCATGTACCCGACTTGGCTATTTTCACAGGACACATCTCCAGAACTGGCTCATTTTTCAGGGTGGAGACAGAGTAATTTCAGAAGGCATGGTTGCTATTCCCCTGGTTTTTGAACATTGTGCTGTGGATGTCCCGGATTTTTCCTAGTCGTCCTTTCTAAGATGCCATTTATAGCTTTTGTCCACAGAAAGCAGTATCCTTATTTTAAAACTAAGCTTTAAAGAATTTGGGGAAAATATTCAAAGCGATTGACAGGGTTAGCAGACCTGCATTAATCACCTTGGCTGGAATATTCAGCAGCACTAACATGGTTAATGTTGCTGACTATCCATGAGTGCCGCTACCGCATGCCGCAATGCCAGCTGGCTAACACTGGGGCATTCTTGGGGCGGCACCCAGCGACAACTGGGCAACAGCAATATTGAGTCACTGCCCAGTTATTTCAAAGTGGTGAAAGATAATAAGCACATGAAAGGCTGGCCTAATGTTTGCTGTCAAGGCTTTCTGGGCAGTGGCTGAATATCGCCTCTGCCTGGTTAGCTTAGTCGCTATCCAGTTGACCCAGATATTCATTGCCAGTGACCGGCTATGACCTTGGCATTGAATATCCAGGTTTGAGTTTCAGCAGCGACAGCTAGCCGGTGAAACCACATTAACTGCCGCTGCTGAACATCCTTCCCTTTAGATTTATTAAATTCATACATAAATGTTACCTCTTCTAGAAATCTTATCGTTTGAGTCTTCCAGAAACACTGTTATATCTTGTCTTTCATTAAGTTGTAAGATACCCATATCCTCTTTATTAGGATTCAGAACCTTAGACTTAGAAGGTACATAATAAGGATTAGGAACTAACACATCATCAACAAACTTAAGAAATACTTCTTCGGCAATATTTCAGCATTTAATGAAAATGTACTGGGAAAATTAAGGAAATGTAAATTCCTAGCCTTTAAGAATTTTTCAAGAGCATACAACTTATAATGAAGAGAAACTGAGTCCTTTATAGAGCAAACATTTGTAGCTCGTGTGGTCTGCACCTGCATGTCAATTTTCTGCGCATATTTATCAATCAGAGAAAACTTATGCTCAACATCCCGAAATTTAACAACCGCTTCCAGAGAAAAAGCACACAGTGAAGACACAGTATTGCTCAATTTTGTTTCTAAACGAGTAGGTGCAAGCCACAAGTCTTTTAACCTTATCTCCTGATGCAGAGATGGATTTGACTTCCAAAGTTTCTGTCACAAAAAGAGATTTAGGCATTAAAGAAAAAGCAGGAGAAGTTGAGGAGTCATTCAAAGGAGAATCAACAGATACAAGAGATTTAGGAGAGGAAGAAGAGACCTTTCTGTGGAGCTCAAAGGTGCTCCCTTGGGGGAAAATTGAAAACCCAGGGGAACTATAACCATGTGTTTGTCAATCAGACCTACAATTTTAGCAGCTGACAATACAGAAGCCTGCTGATCTTTGCTCTTCCTCTTCTTTTGAACCATGATAAACTACACTCACCTCCAGAAAAATTTAATTGTGAGAAAACTCCACAACCAACAACATCCACAGAGCTTTCAGTCGATGTCTATTGGTGCTCCAAAGGAGCGTGAACTTTCCCTTTGGGCCATGCCCGCAGCCACCTGCTGCAACCACATGTCGTGAAGACACTGACCTTTGAAGGCCTTCGTTGGTTTTGAGGGTGATGTCACGGTAATGCTCCACTGCTGCCTGCAGTCCTAATCTCCCTCCAGCATGGGCAGATTTTGCAGTTCTTCCTGCAGCTGACACCACTCAGTTCCAAAGGTCCTTCCATTTCACCAAAAGAAGATGCTGACCTTTGAATGCCCTTCTTGTCTGTGGGTGACATCACAGCTAGGTCTCACTGTTGCCTGAGCCGCTCTCCCTCTAGCACAGGCAGATCTTACAACCCTTCCTGCAACCTTCACTGCTCATTTCCCAGGATCCTTCCTGAATTTAAGTATTTAAACATTTAAGTAATGAGTGAACAATTTTGAAAGTGCCTTATAATTGCTTTAATAATTGTTTTGTGGTTTCACAGTAGGTGGACTTTGTTGTATAGCACACATATTGCCTGGGAGACAAATGATGAGAAGGTGGGGTATAACAAGTGTGAGAATTTACTGCTCTGTACATGTCTGTTGATATCTCCTTCAGCTTACATTTATTATTCATTCATTTTTAATTTTTTGGCGTCTCATATTTTGACTGTTTTGTTTTGGCTACTAGTGGGATACATTCAGCATTCTTATCGATTGCATTTTATTTCTTTGAAATTACTTGGGTCTTTCTTCAGGGACAATTTCTTCAAATGAGTTAGTTTTGAGCATACCATGACAATAATGAACCTCAGTCCTAAGTCGGGGTATGTGAGGTATGATCTCATAATACTTTCCTTGTGCCAAAGAGCACCTCCTTCTGAAGTTCATAACATGTAACACATATGGGTAATTTATCAAGATGTGCTTGAAAATTCCTCTTAATCAAGCCTGTGGAACCCAACACGATCAGAAATATCTCGCTATATTTCTGCCACATTTTCATGGTCTCTGACTAAATTTCTTAGTATTGGAAGATCTTCTCCCTCTTATTGTGACTCACAGAATAGTCGCTTGGAACTGACACCATTCTAATTAATGGCATTCTGCTGTTCTTCTCCTTTACCACCATGTCTGACTTCATTGCATCTTGCTTTTTATCAATTGGAATGGGAGTATCCCAAATAATCATAACCTCTTTATTCTCCATAATTCTCTTATGGTCATGATCCCAGTGTTTTTTCCAGTATAGTGATGTTGTAGTGTTTACCGATCAAATGGATGATATATGCTACTTTGTTGTGCCTTTCTGTATAGACATTTTCTACCATCAGAACTTTACAGCCATCTATGGGGTGAGTCGCTGTTTCCAGCTCTTTCTTACAGAATCTTCATATGTCTCTTTTGCCAACGTTTCCTATGCTGGCTATAAACCATCATATCCATAATCCACTGTCCTAGGCTGCAACTATCAATCTCTCATCCTTCAGTTTCATTTTGTTGTAGTTAAGTGCCGTCGAGTTGATGTTGGCTGATGGTGACCCTCTGGATAGCTGACCTAAACTGTGTTTGGTCTTCAGTCAGGCAGCTCATTGTTGATATAGTGGCACACATAGTTGCTGTTATTGTATCAATCCATCTCATCACCATGCTTCTTCTTTTGTGTTGACCTTTTACCTCGCCAAGCATGATGTCTTTCTCTAATGAGCCCTCTCTTCGCATGATGCGTCCAAAGTATGAAAGTTGAAGTCTTGTCATCCGTTTACTTCTCCTTAATCAGTCATCCGTCCAGTTTTGATTGGCAAAGGGTTCCTGGAGTAACACTTTGTATTTCCTACTCTATTTGGGGCATGTTTACTAAACTACAGGTGGGAACAAGGGGGTAAATGCATGGAATTCATGTGTTACTGTTGTGCCAGAGCCCAGCAGCCACGGTAGATGGAAGGGGCATGGCAGCAGTATGCTACTACTGCCATGCTAGTTGTGTTACTAGCGTGTAGTAGTCAGTGAAAATAACCAGAATAAATCCTAAATTTTTTTGTTGGACCGGCCAGCCAAGTAGAGAGAAAAATCACCCTCTACCACCGTGGCCCTTCCGTTTTAATCGTAATATAACTTTTTTTAAAACAGCTCTTCAAAAATGGCTGGTACTTAGCTTTGAACAACACAGGCTTTTTACAGCAGGTCCGTTTTTTCTCTCGACGTGCCACGTTTCGGGGGTGTTCCCATAGACCCCCTGCTTCAGGTCAAACCGCTGTTGACCTGAAGCAGGGGGTCTATGGGAACGTGGCACGTCGAGAGAAAAAACGGACCTGCTGTAAAAAGCCTGTGTTGTTCAAAGCTAAGTACCAGCCATTTTTGAAGAGCTGTTTTAAAAAAAGTTATATTACGATTAAAAAGGAAGGGCCACGGTGGTAGAGGGTGATTTTTCTCTCTACTTGGCTGGCCGGTCCAACAAAAAAATTTAGGATTTATTCTGGTTATTTTCACTGAGTTCTGGGGTTATTTGAAGGATATTGTACTCAGGGTGAAGGTGTTTTGGTTTTTACTAGCGTGTAGTAGTGCATGCATAGCCCTAGCACATGCATACAGTGCACATAGTCATCTTGTGCATCAAGAAACAGAAAACCTCAAGTGCGACATTGGAGCATCTGTGGGCCTCAGATTCGGAAAGTAATAACTGTGCCCCTGTCACTCATACAGGAAGGTAGCAACTGGACAGCCCAGAATACAGAGATGACCAGGATAGGCTGAACAGCCAGCACAGTTCAGGGCACAGGACCTAAATACAAGAGGGCATGCAAATCTGAAAAGCAAACACATGCAGAGAGTATGTGCTGTGTCTCAAACCATAGATGATAGGATGTGAATGTGGCATCTGGAGATGCAGGGGCCATGTATGGGATTAGGCAGGATATCCACAGTGCCCATCATTGGGGCCTGGGATATGGACCACCTCACCCTGAGGCACTAAGAGTCACTGTTCACCTAGGCTGCAGAAAACACAACACATGCCCCCCCCCCCCACCCCCCGGTGCATGTATTCACTGTTACATGCACCCCCATGCAGAGGAGCCAGGGGTCAGACGGCTCCTGTGCTGCCACAACGCCATATAGCCATGGAGTGCATCACCTAAGCCACATGTCCCTCCCCCCACTGTACTCTTCTGGCTCCAACTCTTCCTCTGAGGCCAGTACTGACTGCAGCACAGAGCACAAATCCTATCTCCTGAAACCCACATAGCACACAACACCAGCAGCCCTCTGAAACCTATCTAATGCATTTGCAGATATGAACAGCAGTCCATCAGGACAGCTTTTGCTGTATCCATGGATATTTGCCCACTATCCCAGTAGGGTAAGAACATAAGAATATAAGATATGCCATACTCGGTCAGACCAAGGTCCATCAAGACCAGTATGTTTCCAAAAGTGGCCAATCTAGGTCATAAATACCTAGCAGTTTCCCCAAAAGACACAGGTTCCACAATGCTTGTATTGTGTCAAGCAGTGATATCCTGGGTCCCTTTTGATAATGGTTTATGAACCTTTACTCCAGGAACTTGTCCAAACCCTTTTTAAACCCAGCTACAGTAGCAACTTTTACTACATCCTCCGGTAACAAATTCCAGAGTTTGATTACACATTGAGTGAAAAAAAATTCTCTCTTATTAGTCTTAAATAGTTTACCCTGTAGCTTCATTGCATGTCCCCTAGTCTTTCTATATTCTGATGCCGTAAACAATTGATCTACGTTTACCCGTTCCACTCCATGCATTAATTTATAGACCTCTATCATATCCCCCTTCAGCCGTCTCTTTTCCAGGTTGAAGAGCCCTAACCTTTTTAGCCTCTCTTCATACGGGTATCCTTCCATCCCCTTTACCATTTTGGTGGCTCTTCTCTGTAACTTTTCTAATAACGCTATATCCCTTTTAAGACACGGTGACCAGAACTGCACACAATATTCAAGGTGTGCTCGCACCATGGAATGATACAGAGGCATTATAATATCCTTTGTTTTATTCTCCATTCCTTTCCTTATGATACCTAGCATACTATTTGCTCTCTTGACCACCGCTGGAGGAGCGTTTCAATATGTTATCCACGATGACGTCTAAATCTTTTTCCTGGGTGGTGGTTCCTAATGTGGAACCTTGCATTGTGTAGCCATAGTTTGGGTGTTCTTTCCTAGGTGCATAACTTTGCACTTGTCCACATTAAATTTCATCTGCCATTTTGATGCCCAGTCTTCCAATTTATCAAGATCCTCTTGCAATTTTCCATAATCCTCATGGGTTTTAACAACCTCGAATAGTTTTGTATCATCTGCAAATTTGATAACCTCACTCATTATTCCATTTTCCAGGTCATTTATGAATATGTCAAAAAGCAGCGGAACAGGCACAGATCCCTGGGGTACACCACTATTCACCTTTCTCCATTGGGAAAACTGGCCATTGAGCCCTACCCTCTGCTTTCTATCTGGTGTTGAGGTTGTCAGGCTGGTATGTTCCACTTCCTTGTAAGCTATACCATGCAGCACCCCCAAAATGATGGCCTGGGTGTATGTCTTGGTATTCAGCTCACATCTCCTATAGGCACCCTATTGTCCAAAAGTGTTTGTCCTGCTTCTGCCTTTCATATTTCTTAACATTCATGTATGAACTGCCCGGCAGCATGGCAAGTGCAGCTGGTATCTGGTCAGAGGCTGGCATTAGCTGCAGCCATTCTAGTGGTGTGTTTGTAGCCAGCGTGAGACTTCGCACCCACTGCAGTCGCACACCCCGACTCTGCCCTCTCTCTGGCTTGAGCCTGCCTGTTCACACTGTATGCTGCTAGTGCATGATTTTTAGGCCTTTGGATAACACACTGTGCAGCACATGACATACGTAAACCTTGTGCTACATCTGTGGGTGTCACTACTTCATGCCCTGATACTAAGCGGTTAGCATCGGGGTGTTCCTGGGCAGAGTAGAGGCAGCACCCGTCACTAACCAGACAGCAACGATACTGAGCCACTGTCTGGTTAGGGACACGTGAATAAATTACATCATCCTGGTCTTCTTCTTCTTCGTTCCCAACTCCGCAGAGCCGAAAGGTTATGGCGTAAATCCCCCTTACCGGCCTCCCTGTCACTCTTCAAAGCTCAGCACTCCCATTACCGCTCCCAACTTCACCTTGCCAAATCCTCCTTTTTTTCTACTGCTATCGCCAACGCCCCCAACCAAACACGACATCTCTACTCCACTCTCAAATTTCTTACCTCCCTTCATCCCTCTGCCCCTTCTGCACCCACCCATCCCACCCTCTCCCCCTCTCTTCTTGCCTCTGCCTTCAGCAACAAAATCTCCACCTTAAGAGCATCTCTACCCTCGCATCCCCCTCCCATCCTCTCTCCTCCTCCAGCCGCCTCCCCACCCCCAGTTTCTCTTCTCTCTCATTCCTGGTCTTCCTTCTCCCTGACCACTACTGATGAACTCCACCATCTCATCTCCTCCTCTAACAAAACCTTCTGCCCCCTTGACCCTATTCCCTCCGCCTGGCTACTCTCACCCTCTCAGTCCTTTCTTCCCTACATTCAAATCCTCATTAACACCAGTTTATCCACCGGGACTTTTCCCTCACCTTGGAAGCATGCTCTAATCTGCCCTCTACTTAAGAAACCCTCCCTTAATTCCCTTGATCCCAACAATTATCGTCCAGTCTCGCAACTCCCCTTCCTTTCCAAACTTCTCGAGAAGGTTGTTTTCGCCCAGCTTTCCCACCACCTCGACTCCACCAATTTCCTTCACCCCCGTCAATCTGGTTTTCACCCAGGGCACAGCGTTGAAACTGTTCTTCTCGCTTTCACCAATGCTTTGCATGTTGCACACGATCGTGGTGAAATCTCGGTGGCGGTTGCTCTCGACCTCTCTGCTGCTTTCGACTTGGTCGATCACTTCCTCCTTCTATCCCGATTACGTGACGCCGGCCTCTGTAGCACAGTCTTTCGGTGGTTCCACTCCTTTCTTTCCTCCCGTTCTGGTGCTGTTCTCCCCTCTTCCCTTCACTCCCCTCCATCTGACTCCTTCCCCCTATCCTGCAGCGTTCCACAGGGTTCAGTGTTAGCCCCTCTCCTCTTCAATCTCTTTCTGACTCCCCTCACACTTCTTATTCAGCAATTTGGTATCTCTGCCTTCTATTACGCCGATGACATTCTCCTCTTGCACCACACCTCCCCATCAACCCTGACCTTGCCCCGCTTAACTCCTGTCTGGTCGCTGTCTCCATCTGGATGTCTCAGAACTGCCTGCACCTCAAACCCCTCTAAAACAACAGCAATCTGGTTTCCACATGGCCACCCCCCTCCTTCTATGGCTCCCTCTTTTTCTGGCCTTCCCATCTCACTGGTCACTACTTTTCGGTATCTCGGCGTGCTTTTCGATTCCGATCTTGCTTTCTCTGCTCATGTCTCCTACGTTTCCAAAACTTCCTTTTTTTACCTCAGGCAAATTCGTGCTATTCGCCCTTTCCTATCTCCCTCTGCTCTGGCCACCCTTCTGCTTGCTCTCGTCATCTCCCGCATAGATTTCGCCAACTCAATCTTCTCCGGCATCACTAAGACCCAATTATCACGACTTCAGCGTATTCAGAATACTGCCGCTCGCCTTATCTCCCACTCTTCCCCCAGAGACCATGCTACTCCTCTTCTTTCCCGTCTTCACTGGCTTCCTATCTCCTTTCGCATTCATTTCAAACTTCTTACGCTCACTCATAAAGCTCTCCATACCTTCACACCACTATACCTGTCCGATCTCATTCACTTCCACACCCCCAGACACACCCCTCGCTCCTTCCACCTCAACCGCCTTGCACTCCCCTCCCCCTCAGCTGCTCATCTTCAATCTACCCGATCCTCAGCCTTCTTCTTCATTGGCCCAGCCCTATGGAACTCCCTACCCACCTCTCTCCGCCTGGAGCCTCATCACACCACTTTCAAACAAGCTCTGAAGACCCACCTTTTCTCCCTTGCCTTCAACCACCCTCCCCTCTAGCCCATCCTCACCCCACATTGTCTTCCCCCCCTTTTTGTTTCCGCTTTTCTTTTTTTATTTCTTCTCCTATCCTGTCAAAGAAAATTTGTAACTTCCTTTTCCGTTTCCGGCCTTGTGCCTGCTGTACTTTAACCTTTTTGTGATTGTAAACCGCCCTGCTTAATACTGAAGGGCGGTCAAGCAAGTTCAATAAACATAAACATAAACATCGCAGCAAACGCTGGACTTACTTTAGCTGCTGAAGCTAACCAGGCAATAGCTCCATCTCACCACTGCCTGGTTAGCTTCCAGGATCTGCAACCAAGCCAGATATTCAATGCCAATGGCGGGATATGGCCTCAGCATTGAAAATCTGGGGTTGCAGTTCATCGGCGATGGCTAGCCGCTTTGCAAGCGCTAGCTGCTGCTGCCACTGAATACCACCCCTCCCCCCCCCAATTCCTGTTTATCATTAGTTATTTCATGTACCATCTTTAGCAGCAAAGTTAAATAAAATGGTTAAATAAATTAAAAGGGACTAAAGAAACAGAAAAAATCCCCACGTAAAGGCAGCATCTTGCTACAGTCCATCCCGGTCTGTAGGCCTGACGATTGCCACCTAGTTCGCAGCAAATGCCAGATCAAAAAAGTAGGTCTTTAGATGTTTCTTGAAGGTTTTCAAAGAAGATTATAATTTGATAAAAAGAAGAGGAGATTCCATAGAGCAGGAGCCAAAAAGTAAAAAGCTGATTGTGTGGTGGATTTGTGACATGCAATATTGTTAGCTGGAATTATTAATGTATTGTGGATCTATGAATGTAGAAATCTCGGTGGTGTATAAGGGAACTGGCTAAATATAATGGAAAACCAGAATAAAATTGAATCCAGTAGCAGATAAGCAACCAGTGGAGTTGGTACGAGCAGAATAATGTGCTCTTGTTGTTTAGAGTGGGTTATGAGTTTTATTGCTGTATTTTGGATTAATTGTAAATGCTTGATAGAAGTGAATGATAATCCATTCTGGCTAATTGAGCTCCTCCAGGGGCACGTCTCTTCATTAGTGGCATAGAGGAGAACAATTCACTGGCCTCTACCTTAAGTGAACGATCGCTGTGGCTTCAGCTGCCAGTCTCTAGCCTTGGCTCTCAAGCATCATGAGTTTGATGCAAAGCGATCCTTACATTTGTCAACCAAAAAAAAAACCCACGTGATCTTTGCACAGCTGGCCCCATAGACTATAATGTTTAGAGATATACAAATTGAAAATGTCCTCATTTATTGAGTTTTACCATCCACACCAAATCAAATGCACATTCCTAGTAGATACAGTATGCATCAGAGCATCATTGCAGCATAGGTAATATTCTATATCTGGATGGAAAGTTTTAGCTGTTGCTGATGTGACTTTATGTGCAGTAAAGGCTCAGTTATAATTTTGGTTTCCCCTCTTAAAGGCACAAGGAGAAGTCTGGAGGGTCAGGGCACAAATCAAGATTCAAGCGCTCCCGACGTGACTCAAAGCAGGCAGGAAAGCAGCGCCATGTGGCCCACGTCTTGCCCAGTCGCTGCCCCCCACAGACCCTACAGATCTGCAGCTTCCTATCTGTTAAGGAAATGGTAAGTGCCTCACAAGACATATTGAAGGAAGTAGGGGAGGGGCCTGCACCGGTGCAGTCTTGACAGAAGGGGAAGAAGGGAATGTCATCTCTTTGCTAGTACATGGTGCACAAAAAGGCATACAGGAGATGGGTCCTACCTGTGCCAATGAATTGCATATGGAAAGGGAAACAGGAGATGGGGCATGTCTGTGCCAATGCGATGAGTATAAAACAGGGAGTTGGAGGGAGTCCCGTTTGCTCCACTGCATTGTGTAGAAGAAATGAGGGGTAGGGGGGGGGGGGGGCAGTAGGG
Source organism: Ichthyophis bannanicus (assembly GCA_033557465.1). NCBI lineage: Eukaryota > Metazoa > Chordata > Amphibia > Gymnophiona > Ichthyophiidae > Ichthyophis > Ichthyophis bannanicus. The sequence continues at coordinate 145,806,239 of CM066041.1, forward strand.
AATGGTTCTGTTTGTGCTCATGCAAAAGCAGGATCTGGAGGGGGTCCTGTCTGTTCCAGTTAAGGTGTGTGAAAGGGAAAGCAGGACAGGGATCTACTTATAACAGCACAATGTATAAGGAAGTGGGGAACAGATCCTATCTGTACAGTGTGATGGGTACAAAAGAGAGAACAAGGGAGGGGCCCTATCTGTTTCGGCATAAGAAAAATTGTATCAGTTATGTTCTATCAGTATAACTGGGTTAGCAGCAGCATATTATTTATTTCTGCTCAGGTGTATGAAAAGTCATTTGTTCCCTCGGCATATTATCCATGGGATGGGAAAGGGGGGAGGCGCTGAAATTGTTTGAGCTTTAAATGGTGAATAATGAATGGGACTGCTAACAAGAAGAGAATACCCATTGGCCTCTAACACCAGCATATAGCCCGGGGTGGGGGTGGGGGGGGGGGTCTTGACTTTGTGGTCAGTCTGATATGGAAGAATCTCTCTTACAATAAGTTTGTCTCTTGAGAAATCAAGAGCTCCCACAAACACACAATCTCACCATCCCTACAGACACTCCGCATAGGCATAGACACATTCATATCCAGCCCCATAGCATACACACACAAATGCACAAATCACACAAACCTTCCATAGCACAGCCCTACAGTACATATCGATATGCACAATCACATCTACCTCCTACAGCATTCCCCTGCAGTATATACAGACAGCACACAAATGTCTGCAATGCAGTATATTTGCTTATCTTAAAACCAGTTTTAAGTCTTTCTGTTAAACTTGAGCAGATATCTATGGGGGTTATTCTGCCCTGCGAATAGCAGGGATGAATGTCTGGTTTGGATGTTCAATCCCTGCTGTTTGCAGGGGGCCGATTCCATTGCCAAAGCTCCCTGCACATACAGAGGAGCTGTGCAGAGAGCTCTGAATGTGGGCGGGCCAGAGGACGAGCATGGGTGGGGTGGAGGCGGGACCCTGACCCCAAACATACAGGGCCGATCCCAGTCGCGGCCCTGTACATTCAGGGGGGCAAGGATATATGGGGAACTTATTCCACCTCAAAGGTGGAATAAGTCTCCCCGACGTTGCTGGCCAATCACAGATGACACCCTCAGAACAGGTGAGCAGCAGTGTGGGTTTCCCTGCTACCTGATCCCGGCCTCCGGGGGTTGGGCAGCAGGGTAAAGCTCTTTTAATGTAGTGCGGGGCAGCGGGGCTCCTGCATAGCATCAAGACACCACAGCACTGAGGCTCCATGCAGGAGTAGAGGGGGCTGACAGGGAGATGGCTGCATGTTCCAGCCCACAGAATGGGGCCCATTGGGCCCATCCAGGCCCTTTGCCTCAATAATGCTCCCACGGGAATGTCTAGCTTCCACGGTGCAGAATCGGGTCCAAATCCAGCCCGTCCAGATTTTGGCTTCTACATGTATTCTATGTAATAGTTGCCTCCATGCACTTACATCATATTTATGCCTAATAATCACACTGAAATCAACTGTAGGGATTTGTACTACTAAATTAAGCAGGCAGGAAATATTTCTTAGTCTATCTAACTTTAAGCTTAATTCGGCACTAACTATGAGCTGATATAGCATTGCGCTTCCCACCAATCAGATACCACTAATGCTGTAGTGCAGATGACATCACAGAAGCACTCCAGCTATTATGGTTAAAATAAAACAGCACAAATACCTAAATTACTAGCTACAGTGCTTTTAACCTGGGCACAGCTTGTCCATTAGAGCAGTGCTTCTCAACCTTTTTTATTTATTCATTCTTCCTGGCGCACAAACCAAATTTTACTGCCCCTCCAGTTGGCAGAAAAAGAGCAGCGTTTTTTTACCTGTGGATGACTTATTCTGCTGGATTCAACTTCACATCTAGACCTACTAGGCCAGCGAGTCCTGTGAAATGGCAGCTCTCTGTATCCTCTGACACCAGACTGAAGCCAATAGAAAAGGCACAGAAGTAAGGAGGGCTGCTGGCCTACCCAGGGAAGTGCAGGAGGGGAACTAAGGCAGTCAGATTTTGGGTGGATGATTCTGGGACCTTTGTTCCCTGTAGTGCTGGTAATGAGCAATTAGTTCAGTTTGGTGGGGAGAGATGAAGGGAGTCCAGTGGATTCACCTCATGGAAAATAGTAGCAAGTCACTCGCAAATGATACCTAAAAGCACCGCACAATCAACTATTTCTAGCATATAAATTCTGTGTAGGAGATAGGTTCAAGTCAGATTTCGCACTGGGTTCCAGAGCATCCGGCTCTTAGATAAAGACATTACAATCACTTACCAGAAAATAAAATGTGTTTTTTGTACCTCTAGGATAGAAGAGAAAGGGGATGGAGCAGGGAAGGTAGGGACTGTACTTTGATCTAATTACACTCCTCCTCTGCTATCCCAGAATGGAAGAGGGGAGGGGTGGATTAAGAGACAGAGTGGCTTCTCTTTGTTCAGTCTGCTTCAAGCTTACCCCTTCTCGCCAGGTCTCTTGATGGGGCTGGAGCAGGAAGCAGATGGCAATTCTCTTCATGAAAAAGCAATATATTAATACCCACTGTCAAGAGTAATCAAGATATAACAATCAGGCAAAAAAATGTATACTCCTGGGGTTATAACATATTTTTATTATATTAGGACCAGCCAATAAATTTGTAGAGAGTGTATTGTTTCCTGTGCTCTGCTTACATTGCTATTATCAGTCCCAGCATTTTTTTAAAGTTAATTTTAATTATCTTTGGCTATGCTTTAAAAATGTCCAAAACAGCTTATATCCAAAAACTTTTATTAAGAAAAAAGCCCTGCACCATCGGGATTCTATCATCCTGAATATATCCTTCTTTAGCCCCGTTCACATGACTTTAAAAATCACAAACAGCAGCAATGGCAAAGCATAATCAAATGTCACTTATCTTACAGAGTCTTCTCAGAAACAGCATCCAACATGATATGGTGTTTCGTTTCTGCATCAGGGATGTGCTCTCATTGTAGGCTCCCGCTTCCCTTTCCAGAGCTCTACTGATCTCACGTATGCATCTTAATTTGAAAAACCAACGCACCAGTCAGCAAGTTCCATTGCTCATAGCAATGATATCCAGTATATCACAACATTTAACCCATTCGGTTCCAAAGAATTCAGTAAAAAATCCATTGCTGTTCCTTGTACTTAAGAATACATTCAAGATCACCACTCTGTTCAGTTCTCACAACTTGATGAAGAACTCACCAGTGAATTTCAGAGATGTGGAGGCCAATTCTGATCGGGGCATGTCCAGCTCAACTGGACTTCCAAAATCTGGATGGGCCTGATGTGCACCCAATTCTGGTCCTGCGGGGGCTATATGTCCCTGCGGAATCAGAATCAGGTGCAACCGGCCTGGATGGGCAGGACGTGCCACGATTCCGGCCCTCTGGACATCCTGGATCCTGCCTGGCTAGGCCAGCCTGGACTCCTGAATGGAGCCATGTTGCATGGCGACCTGTTGCCATGGCACCACAGCTCTGCAAGAGTCCCGTTTGCCCATACCGCAACAAATGTCCTGTTTCCCACTGCCCAACTCCTGATCGGGCCTTCCGAGGCCGGGATCAGGCTGCGGGGGACTCCCTGCCCATCTGTGTCCCAGGTCCCAGCTGACCTGATCACCGAGGTCAGGGGAGACTTATTCCACCTCTGAGGATCGGCCCTATAAGTCTGGTGACAGGGGCCCATCTACTCCCCGCCCTTGCTCCTCCTCCGACCCAAACCCTCCCACTCCCATCTGCCCCGATCATATACAAATTACATGGTTTGGTCAGGGCAGAAAGATACACTTGTATCTCTGATTTCATATAAAGGTTGCACATGACTGGCAGAAATTCTCCACGTCAGTATTTACACCTGCCCCTAGGCACATACAGATTTTTAAAAAGTGCTTGTTTTGGCCAGACCTTTATAAAATGGATGATGGGGGACATCTCCTTCAGTCCCCCAATGGTAATGGTTAGTTCCCCCTCCATGTTACTTCATCAGACATTGAACCAACTATATTTGATGAAGGGTGGTGGAGCATTTGTGTTTCCAAAATAGCCAGGATCCACATACAAAGCCAGCATTTGCACTTGTGCATTTCAAAACACCATTACTCACACATGCCAGTCGCTGCAGGTTTCCCATGTGTATGTTTGTAAAAGAACATCTTCCACTGCACGTAGACGCTAATCCCTGTGTGTACCTGCGTTGCCTGTTGTGCTCTAACACACACGTCTACATTGAGGGCCAGAGATATGTCGATTATAGATTCGACATACATGTGCCCCTTTTCACCTTTAGAATTGCCATCGAATTGCAGACATGTTCACTTGAATGTCACTGCAACAGGGCCAGTACTACCATTCGGCAAACTAGGCAGTGGCCTAGAGCACCAGCCCTCTGGGGGGAGTCCCCTGCCATGCCCATTGCCACCACTGGTGCCCTTCTCTGGGGCTTACAGTGGCAATTGCCCCTGAAATGTGATATGGCGCTTACCCTCCATCTCTGGGACTGGGTGGCGGTTTCATTCTGTTCAATCGGCCACTTTGGTGCTCCCTCCACCACCGACTTCTGGTTTAAGCAAAACCAGAAGGCCGGGGCCATAGTGGAAGACTGAATAGAATGAAACCACATCACAGCCCCAGAGATGGAAGGTAAGTGTTGCATCTTGGTTTCATGGGCAATTGCCACCACTGTCATCGGAGAGGGGCGCAAGCAGCAACAATGGGCACAGGGGGGCACTGGAGGCAGGATGGAGGGCCCACCTAGAGCACCTCTAGTCCTTGCACCGGCCCTGCACTGCAGCCATATGCATGGACTTTCTGAACTGTGCCTTTAAATGTAGGAGTCATGCTCACTGTGCACTTGTCTCCATAGTTTTCCCACTCTTAAGTTACAGAAAGACATCCTCTTATTCATGAGCAGTGAAAATATAACACTTAACTCTTGTGATATATATATGATTATGCTGTGTATGTGTTGCCAGAGGGACACCAGGCTATAAATTGAGAAGAATAAGCAGTAGGGTATAGAGTTTCTAGATGAAATAAATGATTGCTTCTTGGAGCACTGGTTGAAGAACCAACAAGAGTGGAAGCAATCTTGGACCTAGTCCTTAGTGAAACAAAAGATCTGATTCAAGAAATATGGGTGTTGGGACCACTTGGCAATAATGATCATAGTATGATCGAGTTTAATTTAATAAATGGTGAAAAGACGGCAAGGAAATACACAGTACTGAAAAAATAAGGACAACAGTTAAGAAAAAATTAAAAGGAAGAGCTCCAAAGGTTAAAGATTTACATCAAGCATGGGTGGTGTTTAAAAATACTATCTTAGAAGCCCAGACCAGCTGTACTCCATGCTTTAAGAAAAGTGGAAGGAAGTCCAAAAATCTGCCAGCATGGTTTAAAGATGAGGTCAGAGAGGCTGTTATAGCCACAAAAAAAAACCATCTTCCTGGAAATGGAAAAAGGAGAAGATGTATTACAACTATTTGATAAACTGAAGAGTAGCAAATCACCAGGACTGGATGGTATACATCCAAGGGTTTTGAAAGAACTGAAAAATGAAATTGCAGACCTACTATTACTAATCTGTGAACTATCATTAAAATTATCAGTAATACCTGAAAATTGGAGGATGTAACGCCAATTTTTAAAAAGGGTTCCAGGGGTGATCCAGGAAACTACAGACCGGTGAGCCTGACATCAGTACTGGGGAAATGGTAGAAACAATTATTAAGAACAAAATTTTTGAACATGTAGATAGTCATGGGTTAATGGGAGATAGCCAACATGGCTTTAGCCAGGGAATGTCTTGTCTTACTAATCTGTTATATTTTTTTGAAGTTGTAAATAAACTGGTAGATAAAGGTGGATTGGTCAATGTAGTATATCTGGATTTTCAGAAAGCCGTTGTCAAGGTCCTTTATGAGAGACTCTTGGTGAAATTAAAAAGTCATGGGATAGGAGGCAGTGTACTATTGTGGATCAAAAACTGGTTAAAAGATAGAAAGCAGAGGGTAGGGCTAAATTACCATTTTTCCTAATGGAGAAAGATGAGTAGTGGAGTACCCCAGGGGTCTGTGCTGGGTCCACTGCTTTTTAACATATTTGTAAATGACCTGGAAGTGGGAATAATGATTGAGGTAATTAAATTTGCAGATGATACAAAATTATTCAAAGTTGTTAAAACCCAAGAGGATTATGAAAAATTGCAAGAGGACCCTAATAAATTAGAAGGCTGAACATTCAAATGCAGATGTAATTTAATGTGGACAAGTGCAAAGTTATGCACTAAGGAAAGAATAACCCAAACTATGATTGCATGATGCAAGGTTCCACATTAGGAACCACCACCCAGGAAAAAGATTTAGGCGTGCAATGGCAGGCAAGAAAGCAAATAGAATGCTAGGAATCATAAGGAAAGGAGTGGAGAATAAAACAAAAGATATTACAATGTCTCTGTATCATTCCATGATGCGACTGCACCTCAAATATTGTATGCAGTTCTGGTCATCATATCATAAAAAGGATATAGCAGAATTAGAAAAGGTACAGAGAAGAGCCACCAAAATGGTAAAGGGAATGGAAGGATACCCCTATGAGGAGAGGCTAAAAAGGTTAGGACTCTTCAACCTAGAAAAGAGACGGCTGAGGGGAGATATGATAGAGGTCTATAAAATAATGAATGAGGTGGAACAGGTAAATGTAGATCGATTGTTTATGCCATCAAAATGTAGAAAGACTAGGGAACATGCAATGAAGCTACAGTTTAATCCACATAAGACTAATAAGAGAAAATATTTTTTCACTCAACGTGTAATCAAACTCTGGAATTTGTTACCGGAGGATGTAGTAAAATCTGTTAGTGTAGTTGGGTTTAAACAAGGTTTGGACAAGTTTCTAGAAGAAAGGTCCATAAACCATTATTAATGGGGACCCAGGAAATCCACTGCTTGTCCCCAATACAAGCATTGTGTAACCCGTTTCTTCTGGGGAAACTGCTAGGTACTTGTGACCTAGATTGGCCACTGTTGGAAACAGGATACTGGGCTCGATGGACCTTGGTCTGACCCAGTATAGCATATCTTATGTTCTTAGAGGAAGTGATAAAAGTGCTGTATAAGCCATTGATGAGAACTCACCTATTTTTGGTAGAGCCTCCAAAAGGATAGAGAATAAAAGGAATCAACGTGGTGCAGAAACTATTCCTATGAAATAAGATTTAAGGGCCCAGTATTTGAAAGGCATTTACCCAGTTTAGAGCCCAGTAAACCGTGTAAATTCCTTTATTCGGGATATTCAATGGCACTTATATTGTTAGTGACATTGAATATCCCCTCCTAACCCCGCTACATGCCCCAGTACTATGTGGGTAGCACTGAGGCGTGTTGGGGGCATTCCAGGGCAGAGACTGTCACTAACCGGGCAATAGCAATAGCAACCTGCGCCTAAAAGATAAGCGAGGAAAAAGCTTGGCTATCTTTAAAGTGCAGGAGCTAACCGGGCAGCATGCAATATCTCTGCTGCCCGTGTCCATTGTTCTCTAGTTAGTCAATGCCAGGGCCGCATATGACCTCCGTGGTTAAGGGTCGGCTGGCAGGGCTATGTGCTGTAGCGGCGCATAGCCTGCCCAGATGAATATCAGGCCCTGAGTTCTTAAATTTGTGTCCTCTCAAGGGAAGGAAATAGCTGGGGGGGGGGGGGGAGCATGGTAAAGACATTTGTATATGCCAAGGGGAAATTTTCAAAGGAACTTATGAATATAATTGGGGGTTTACCCCTTGAAAATGAGCCTTTACAAATTGTTCAGGCCCTCTGTGAGACAAGGCTGGAGAGTGAGGCAGGTCAAAGGAAGGCCGGGGATTTCATTGCACCTGCAGAGTATACAGTTTAAAAAGGAACCCGCCACACTGCACAGAGACAATGGGGGTCATTCTGAGGCACGAATAGCGGGGATGAATATCCATTTGTGCCTCTTCCTGGTCCTGTTTACCTTCCCCACATCTTGTATGGGGAAGGTAGATGGGGCAGGAAAGGAGCAGCATTAAGGCGGGCAGTGGGCAGTCACCAGCTCCAGACATACAGGGCCGATTCTAATGACAACCCTGTATGTCCGGGGCCGGCGACTTGCACAGGGAACTTATTCCACCTCCGAGGTGGAATAAGTTCCCCTAGTTGCCAGGGATCGGCGGGCCCGGGGCGCGGAAGGGGCAATGGGGGACTGAGGTCATTCCCCGCAGCCCGACCCTGGCCTTAGGAGGCCAGATCGGGGGTTGGGCTGTGGGATCAGAATTGTGACTCCCTTTGTGCATCCGGTTCCGACCGGACACACAGCCCAGACATGCGGGATGGAATCGGCTCAATGTGTATGTGGAATTTCCCCAAATTTGACTTTCAGGCCAACGCTGAAATTTTCTCCCCCCATATATTAAATAATTCGCAAAAGGCAAGCACTTTTTACTAGAAAGGAAGCCTGGAACAAGAGGTATGAGGTGCAGTTAAGGTCAATTTAGGGGTAACTACAGCTTGTATAATCATCTGCTCCTCCCCAGCTCACTCTCAAGACAGGAGAGAGGTTAGTGGAAACAAGCAGGCTTTCAACAATGAGAAATGTCTTCAGGGTTCTTCAGGATTTTACTTGGCTGCAAATTCTGCACAGGAATAAGAAAAGAACCACCAAAAACCATGGTTAGCAACAATGACACGGACTCGGTTATTGCTGTTTCAATAAAATGTTTTATTGGAGTAGCAAAACGTTTTATTTAACCGTTTCTACACAGAAAAGTTAACAACCAACTCCAATTGACCGAGGCCCCAAGAGAACAATGTCACTCCTTGCCCTCAGGAGAGCCTCCCCTAAAGCAAGCATATTGTTCCACATCCTGCACGCAAGGTGGCCAGTTCACAAACAGACCATCTCCACGGGTAAAGCATTTTCTGAAACACTGCCTTTCAATTGTAATAGCGCATGGTTAGGTTTCCCTTTGCTCAATGCATGGCTAGCTATATTAGTTAAAAGTCTCCATAAGTTAAAATAGACAACTATGTTCACTCGGTGGTGTTAGCCAGCTGTAATATTTCAGGTTGAGCACCTTATCTTCCTCTGCTGTCTGCATGGCTTTCCACTTTTCTTTCTACCAAGACATATTGTCTCAGTGCATTTTACCTAGGAAAAGAGGTGCCAGTAGTCATATGCAGGGCTCGTTCATTAATACACGCGAACCGGTTTTAGCAGGCGATGAGAAAGGTGTTGGTACTCCCTACCACTGCGTACCCTCCTCAAACAAACCCTGTATTTTCTCATCTAGTTTATCAGCCATCTTAAGGCAATCATGCTGGCAACTAGCAGCTACACAAAACAATTATGTCCCACTCTTTTCTTCTGATTTCCATGTTACAGTATTTAAAATTTGCATAAGCTTTGCTTACTTAACCATACTTACTACTAGGAATCTAACTAAGCCCAGGAGTATTGAACGCCATTCAAGCATTACTTTGGGGGAATTGGAAGTAGGTCACAGCATATATGAGGCAGTATGACATTCACATTTTTCTGTATTCAATGGTCTGTGTTGCAATTAAGGAACTACAAAAACAAGTGATGCCAGCCAATGTGCGGCAGAACTAATGCCTCAGAAACCAAAGGGAGAGGTAGTGTGCCTTCCGCAGGAGGAAAGACTGCTAAAGACAGAGAATCTCCTACACATGTGACAGAAAGTGCAGGAACTTCTGAGCAAAGGGGTAATCAGATCCCCTAGCATCCCATGATTCCATGGTCAGGGGACGGACCATGAAGAATCATCATGAGAGACTAAGAAGTCAAGTTGGGTCCAGGCAACTGGCTGGCAGAATATATATTGCCTTCCCTCCTCTTTAGGCTGATCCTCCCCTTCCACACAGATCAGACCACAGAAGAGCATATTGGTGGATCAACACTGCCTGATTTATTTATTTATAGCTTTTCTATACCGCGCTCATTTTCATCAGTGCGGTTTACATTGAACAAGAATACTCACAGCAAGATCTCACAAGATCGGCATCAGGAGTGCTCTTGCGAGTACTGAACATGCTCACAGTACCAGCAGTAGAGGCTCCTAATACTGCCACTGCTTCAATGCTCACAGCTGTGGTGGTACCACAGGTATAGCTACACCACCCCTGATTTTAGCTGGAAGAGCTTCGAGATCCTTGCCAGCTTCAGTAATGGTGCAGTCTGGCTGGGGGGACTGCACCATCACTGAGCCAAAAATGGCAGGACCCAGGCCCCCAAAGACCCCAGATAGATATGCCCCTGCTCTCTCCTTAGTCAGTACTCCTTTCCGTTTTTAAGTCACCCCTTCCTCTACTGGACACTCATCAGTCTCTTTCTCTAATCCTCCTTCTCAAGCACAATTCCCACCATTCTCCGTCTTATGCCGTCTTCATTTAATCCCCCATCAGTCTCTTTCTTTGCTAAACCAGACTTCCACCAGTGTCTGTGTCATTCCCTCCTCAGCTATTCCTCTCCCAGTCTCTCTCATCCCCCACCTCATACAGTTCCCCATCAGTTTCTTTCTCTCATCTCCCTCCATCAGTCTTTCCCTAAATCCAAATCCCTTTTATCTGTTTATGTGCCTTATCAAATTCTATGTTTACATCAAGGTACAGACAAATAAAAAAATATAAACATTACTAAAAAAAAGTGGGGATATTCACAGCAATTAATGCAGTTAGCGGACCTGCTGGCCATATTAATCACCTTGGCTGAGATAGTCAGCAGCACTAACATGCTTAGTATCACTGAATATCCATGGCGGCGGCTGCTGCATGCACCAACGCTAGCTAGTTAGCATCAGGATATTCTGGGGGCAGTGCCTTGCAATAACCAGGCAGCAGCGATATTGAGCTGCTGCCCGGTTATCGCTATGCAGCAAAAGTCAGGCACAGTTAAGGCTGGCCTAACCTTTGCTGCCAAAGCTAACTGGGCAGTGTTGAATATCGCTGCTGCCCCATTAGCTTTGCCACTATCTGGCTGACCCGGATATTCAATGCCAGTGGCCGGATATGGCCCCAGCATTGATTTTTTGGGTCATAGTTTCAGCAGTGAAGGCTAGCTGTCTACTGAATATCAGGCCTATTGAATTCATAAGAATAAAAAGCAGATCAGAAAAAGCCGCACTGATGAGGATCCACAAAGCAAGCACCCCTATCCCCAACGAGAGTTCACACTTCTCTCTCCTTTCCCCAGCCTTCCCTACCAGTCTCAGCATTCCTCCACAGTCTGTTTTCATCAGTCCCTTTCTCTTCCCCTTACATATCCTCACCAGTCTCTTCCCCCTCCCAAGCATTACCACTTTCACTCTCTCCTCTTCCTATGACCTCCCCAGCCCTACCAGTACTATTTTAGTTTGCTGTAAGCTATTTATCAATAAAGAAACGACAAGCAGTCAAGAAATCCTTCGACGCATAGATCTGGGCAGAATGGCTATGAAGGACCAAGACAAGATTCTCAAGAGCAGAGATGTCTCTCTCCATACAAAGATTTGACTTGTTCAAGCCATGGTATATTCAATAACATCATATAGATGCAAAAGTTGGACAATGAAAAAGATAGACAGGAAGAAAACTGATGCCTTTGAATTATGGTGCTGGCAATGAATACTGTGTATACCATCGACTGCCCAAAGAACAAACCAGTCAGTACTAGAGGAGATCAAAACTAAGCTTTCCTTAGAAGCTCAGATGACAAGACTTCAACTTTCATACTTTTGACACATCATGCGAAGAGAGAGATCATTGGAGAAAGACATAATGAGATACGTTCTACATTGGCCATCCGTCCTCCTGTGCGTCCGACCAGAATCAGGACGCTCGGAGTTAGAGCCGATTCTGATCCCGTGGGAGTTAGATGTGCCCACAGGATCAGAATCAGGTCTATGGCCTGAACGTGCAGGCCGGGCCCCGATTCTGGTCAGACTGTATGCGTAGCAAATCCCTGCCTACCTCAGTCAGGCTTCTGAATGGAGCTGCGGTGCCATAGCATCCCATCGCCATGGCACCGCGGTTCCATTCAGGAGTCACAAATGCTAGCTGCCACTGACCCTCTTCTTTCCCTGTATTTGGACCCGTAGTCTGGACTCCCATGGCCAGGGTCCGTCTGCGGGGTCTTCCTACACCCCTACCTTTTTTCATGGCCCGGCGGCATCATCCCCCGACATCCAGGGGGACTTATTACACCTCTGTGGTGGAATAAGCCCCCTGTCCATGTTCATGGCCCCAGATGTACAGAGTCAACCTTAGAATCGGCCCTATATGTCCGCGGTAGCAGCCCACCCATAGCCCGTCCTCGCTCCGCCTCAGTACCACCCCCTCTCACCTCTGTCTAAGCCTCACTGTACAAATGAGCTATTCATATGGGGAGGCATTAGCTGGGGTGGCAGGGGAGTAAATAGCGGGAATAGATGTCCAATACGAACATCCACCCCCACTATTTGTGCACTGAATGACCCACAATGCTTGTCAAGATAGGTCAATGCACAAGAGGAAGGCTGGCAATGAGATAGATTGATACAATAACAGCAGCTATGGATGCCACTCTATCAACAATGAGCCGCCTGACTGATACCGAGTACAGTTTAGGACAACTATTCAGAGGGTCACCATGAGTCAACACCGACTCGACGGCATTTAACAACAACAACAAGCTATTTATATCGCTTTTTGTATGCATACTCTTAAATTATATATTTATTTATATAAAAATGTTTTATTTTTATTTTAATGCCATGCAATGATGTATTATTAATGGCTTTAATACTTTGTTGTGAAAGTCAGTATATGAAGCCAATCGGGGTCTTTTACTAAAGGGCGTTAGCTGGCAGCGCGTTTTCTGGTGCATGCGTGTTGGGATATGCATTGTCAGCTAGAGCAAGGCCACACTGTGTAACCCATGATAGGGTTACGAGTGGATGAGTTAGGAGTGAAGAATGGTCGTGGTGAGCTCAGCGCAGTTAGCACTCTGTTCACACCGCGCACTACCTACATAAGTGTGAGATCACCTAACGTCACCTCAATAGGTAGAGTTAACTGACCCACAGTGTGGTGGGTACTAAGGGACAGAGCTCCGCATTAACTCCTGACAGCTAACGCAGTAGTGTTGCATCTAAAGCGCCATTGTTTAAGAGCTTTTGCTGCATTAAGTGCAACACCTTAGAGCCTTTTAGTAAAAAAGCCCCAATAAATCAAATCAAATCAGTTTGTCACTCTCCTAGCCTATCCCCATGGCCACCTCTTCCTACTCACCTATGTTTATGTTTATGAGTATTTTTTTAAATTTATTTATGCATTTTACAATATCAAGCAACATGCTTGTACAGAAAAGATACAATCTGTCACAAAAAAAATATAAAGAAACAAACATAAGAACATAGTTACAAGAGTATCAATAGTCCTCTAAAAAAAGGGAGAGCAGCTGAACAAACATACGGAGGACAGGAACTCCCCAGTATGAATTAAGAAGAAAAAGAAAAAAGGTATACCAAAGACCAAGAAAAGGCAGAGAATCAAGCATAGTACTCAGTGATAATGGGGAACCACTCAGGAAGGAGAAACTGTAACAATATGGGTACTGATGAAGGAGGACAAGTCCTCTGGCTGAAAGAAAACATATTTATGTGACTGAAATACAACTATACATTTGCAAGGAAATCTAAGCACAAAAGAAGCACCCAACTGAGTCACCCCAGGACGCAACAACAAAAAAGATTTGCATCTTTTTTGAGTCTCTCTGGCCACATCCGGGAAGATCGAAATTCTCTTACCCATAAACAAGTTGGCACGCTTTTTAAAGTATAAACTTGAGAATCCAGTCTCTATCTGATGGTAAAGCAAAAGTTACTAACATGGTGGAGACAGTTAGTTCATCATCCTTAGGAGTTTGAAGCAAGGCTGATACATCCAAGAAATCCATATCTAACGATCCTACTGCCGTCTTCCCTGCTTTCTTACCCGATGGCAAAAAATACACTTTAGATACTGGGGGAATTAAGTCAGGTGGCACCATCAGTACCTCTTGAATATATTTCTTAAACAATTCCAAAGGAGCAACCGCAGGAACCATAGGAAAATTAAGTAGGCGAATATTGGAAGATCTAGCAGCATTTTCTAAAGATTCCAGCTTTAACCTTATAGCCATATTATCTTTTATTAAGGAGCCCGATACCTCAGAAACCTGCAACAGTTTCTGGTCCACAATATCTGCTTTCGCTTTAAAATCCACCATATCAGACTTAAGTTTAGGGCAGGAGTCTTCAAGCCTATCCACCCGAGAAGTAGACAGAGCCATCTGTTGACTTAGAACATTAGAAAGTTGAGAAATTGCCTCCCAAATGTTCTCCAGAGAGATCACAGCTGGACGTGGAAAAGTAAAGACTGTTGGCAACTCAGACACAGCCATTGCAAGAAGAGGAACTTTCCCTTCACCAGACCCACTCAATCCATGGGTGGAAACCGCTACCTCCGAAGATTGAGACACCAACGAGCCTGCAGCCACTGATGTGCTTGACTGCTCACCGGAGTCCACCTCGAGCAGGCCCCGCTCACGAGTCACCGCTCCCACCACTTTGGAAAGAGGCTTGGCTCCGCTTGCAGGAGGAGTCACCGGAAAGCTCAGGACAGGAGGAGGAGCACACCCATTGGGGGAGAGAGACACATCCAAGGCGGGAGACGCCGGAACCTCCTCAGCTGGTATCTCCCCAACTTGTTGCTTGGTTAGCCGAACAAGCCGGTCCATGGGTCTCACACTAGCAAGAACAGGCTCCGCGGGGAAAACCTTTTGCTTGTCTTTCGTTTAGGCATTTCGGCTCAGTGCAGCTCTGTCGCCATCTTGGAATTAGCCACTCCCCCAACCAGTCCATGTTTATGAGTATTAACACTTATTACACACCCATCGTATAAATTACTGAGCGAGTTACAAAATATAACATTCACAATAAATATAACAAATAAAACACCTTCTGAACATTTTATATAGCATCCACTTTCTACTAACCAATTATAAAATTTAAAACTTCATCTCAGAAGGAAAAGATGTGTCTTCAATTGTTTCCTAAAGACTAAGAAGTTTTTGCAGAGTTACCGAAATAGACTTCCATAAACTAGGTCCAGCAACCAAAAAATGCCATGCTCTAAGCCAAGCCGTACAAACTTGAGTCATAGAGGGGACCTGTAATAGTGCTCTTGTGGGCAAGTACTAGTCTCAGGACTACACTCTTTCCAGCTCATGTGGCCAGTCTCACCCCAAGACTCCTTCTAGTCCATATGGCCAGTCCTGCTCCATGCTGCATTCCTCCCAGCTTGTGTAACTCGTTGTGCCCCTTCATCTTCACTCTTTGCAGCAATGGCACTTGCCATCAATTCTGTGCCCACGAAACTGTACTATTACATTTTCCCTTTTCTTTGTCCTACGGACCCCCTGTGATGGCCTCACAGACTCCTTTGGGAGCATGGGTCACATGTTGGGAACTACTGGAATAGATTTAATGACAAATCTAGAAGAACAGTGGGGCAAAAAAATCGTTTTGCCCGTTTCCCTCATTTCAAGATGTTTCTATCACCTTTGAATGCCAGCCTTGATTTAGAATAGTTTTATTCTTAGAAGGCCTGCCTTGGTTTTTTGCATATATATTACCTATAAATCTCGGCAGCTTACAAGAATGGGTCTCAGGGCTGTGATTCAGTCATACACAAGAGTCCTTCATTCATTTCCCTATTCAAATACTCCCAGGAGAACCACAAAACAGAACCTTTATGGGACCTTGCAAGATTTGGTATCAGAAGGGTTTTTGAACACAATAAATATATCTATTATCTTCTGTTCAGAAGTGCTACATGTAAGTACATGTCAGTCCTCCTAATGGCTAGGAAAAAGTATTACTGAGCCTTTTGCTGGGGTCATTTAAAATACAATGAGCCTGCTAGGTTTAATTGCAGTACTCTCTGTAATTGCATTTTCAGAATCTATTATGCTGCGCGGCCTCAATCTAGTGACTTGCTGGGAATTAAACTACCAGTGAGGTGAAGGTTTATATTTCCATCTCAATTAAATAATCCTTTTGGCCACAAACAATGCCCATGCACACAAAGGATTCTTCCCAAGGGGAGGTCTGCTAGAAGAGACTTGGAAACCTCTTTTCTTTGGGCATTTCATTACTGATCAGGTTGCTATAAATATTACATTAAGAACAAATTAGGACCATTACAGAAAAGGATTTTTAAGACATAAAAAGATCCCATATAAAGAAGTGATGTTTGTTCCAAAGAGATAGTTGGTTAAAGCCTGCAGAAAAGGGACGATTATTTAAAACAGAGTTCCCTGGTTTAATAAGATTTCATAGGACGCTTGTTTTTGGGAGGGATGGGAGTTTGCATCAGCATACAATGAAGATTCAAAGTCACCAAAGAAAGCAGTGGCTAACCATATTCCCTCTTGTGTGACACTGTTCTACGGCCAAAATGCTTCTGAAATAAAGTCAGTCACACTTTACCAAGTCTGGGTCACTGAGAACGAAAATGACGCTTAAAATTGTTTATTGGTTCTAGTTTTCAATTTACACTACTAGGTCAGTACATACAACCTTGACTTTGGATGTGCTAAGGATATGGGAGTTAGAATTGGAAGGGATCTCAATTTAAACCATAGATTACTAAAATACATGCACATCCTCGACTGGATTTGTGAGAAATCTATGTTTTTGTTTGGACCGTACTTGCTTTTCAGGCAAAACAATTAATGAATGATGCAATTTGAAAGTGCATCATACATGATATGAATTGCATCATGTAATTCCTAGAAGTCATAGATGATGCCATCCTAACTTAGCTTGATTACGTCACTTTGCAGAACAAATTGCGTAACATTTTTTAAAATGAACTTGACAGGTCAGTAGTATTTTGGCTGTAGACCAATCTTCTCAGTGTTTGATTTTTTTTCATTTAGCCAAAGTGAGAGATGCCTCATAATTGAACAATGCAGATCACTTCTGCTACATTTCTGATGAAGTGACTTTTGCATCACAAAAACACAGTATAACTGCTTTGATTAAGAAAGCCTACCACCTTTATTTTGGCTGAAAAATTTGAGATCAGGATAAGAGCAGGGCCTCACACATACTGTATGCTGCAACACTTATACAACAAATCTTCTCCAGTGTTTGAATAGAAAAAGGAGATCCATGTCTTTTGCAGTGCCAATGATTTGGAGAGAGCTGACGGATCATATCAGCAATTGTCACTTCTGCATGGTTCCTCCTGTTAGGAGAGGTTTGTTGAAGAAGAAAAAGTGGACTGTGCAGTATCCAAACATTCAATCAGCTATACGCCCAGTACCCCACAGAGAAGAACTGCCAATTCCTGATGCTCCAGAATCATTCTTGCTTGAGTCAAATGAGGAAGAGGAAGGAGATGCAACTTCTGGTTCTGAACTATCAATGTCACATGACTCAGATTTTCCCCTATCCTCCTCCTCTGAACCATACCTCATAACCTCAAATTCCATACCTCAAATTCCATACTACAAGGACTCCCCCAGTCCACCCTGAACCCCCTGCAGCTGGCCATGAACAGTGCAGCGAGAGTACTCCTTGGGGCATCCAGGAGAGACCACATGACACCCCTTCTAAAACAGCTACACTGGCTCCCCATCCAAGCAAGGATTAGTTTCAAGACTTTGCTGCTAACGTTCAAAGCGGCTATGGGACTCACCTCTTCCTCCCTCTCCAACCTCATACAACCACTTGCACCAAACAGGCCGCGAAGAACAGCAGAATTGAACACGCTGGTCATCCCAATAGAAACCACAAGATGCAACAGATCAACATCTAACAGAGCCTTCCGACTCTGCGCCCCAAACCTATGGAACACCTTACCAGCACAAATCAGAGCAATGACCAATTTGAGTCAGTTCAGAAAGGAGCTAAAACATTTCCTCTTCCTCAAATATCTCAATGACAACTCCGATCACAACCATCAGGTGAATAGCAGGAGTGGCCAAATGGATAGACCCTTGCAACAGGCCAACTTTACTCTGTAGATAACAAACAGTTCCATACACTGTTGGTAACACTTTGTATATAGTTAACCATGATATCCCTTAATAGATAAACCACCATTGTATTTAGTTTCCCCTATTTCGCCAAGTTATACCTCCTGTTAAATGTAATGACCAGACAGATGTAAACTGTTGGATGTTTTCTGTTTAATGTAAACCGCGCTGATGTCTAATAGTGCGGTATATAAGAATTGTTAATAAATAAATAAATAAAATAATAAATAATAACACAAGGTGCACAGATTGACCTTGTCAGGGATATGGAACCACCTAAGAGTAAGGCAGAGCTGTTGGGTTCTAGACTGCAGCAGTTGAATCACCTGTTAGGTGATGTTAGGGTTTCCATGTTCCATGAACGTCAAAAGGATGTTGTTACACTTCTTCATGGAAGGTGATCTTGTAGCCTGCAACAACATCGATGGCCTGATGGCAGCCCTCAACATCATTTATCATCCAGATGAGTGGAGACTGTTCATTGATTCATCTAAGACAAGTCTTATAGCTGTTTTGCTGCATAATGGCAATGCTTTGTCATCAATTCCAGTTGGTCAAGCAGACCATATGAAGGAAACCTATGAAGGAAACCTATGAAAACAGCTGTTGAAATGCATAAACTATGATCCTCATCAGTGGCAGCTTTGTGGTGATTTGAAAGTCATTGCTCTGTTGCTCGGTCTGCAGACTGGATATATAAATTACTGCTATCTTCTCTGTGAATGGGATAGCTGTGTGAAAGATTCCCACAACATCAAGAGACTGGCCACTCTGACAGTCTTTGGAGCCTGGAAAGAAAAGTGTGCAGCATCCACTACTTGTTGAATCAACCCTTACACATTAAGCTGGGTCTAATGAAAAATTTTGATAAGGTCATGAAAAAAAACAGCTTTCAAGTATTTCAGTGGGAAATTTTCAAGATTAAAGGGCATGTTTACAAAGCAGTGGTAGTGGCCTCTGTGCGATATCAGAGCCGCGGCCCCATTGAATTCATTGCTTTCTAAATATATCCCTAAGTGAAACTAAGATAAAGCTCAGATAAAGGAAGTTGTCTTTGTTGGTCCTTAGATTTGTGAACTTCTTCGAGATGATACATTTAACTGTGCACTACATGGCAATGAAAGGACAGCATGGAAAGCCGTCCAGTTAGTGGCAACAGGTTTTCTCAGAAACAACAAGGCAGACAACTACAGAGAATAGGTGGAAAGATTTCTCAGTGCATACAAAGACTTGGCTACAACATGTCACTAAAGATACATTTTTGCACTCTCATCTTGATTTTTTTCCACCAAACTGAGGAGCAGTGAACGATGATCTTGGCGAGCAATTTCATTAGGATATTGCAGCAATGGAGAAAAGATATCAAGGCAAATGAACACTGTCAATGCTTACAGACTATTGCTGGACAGTGACAAAAGATACTCTATAAAGAAAGGACTAGCAGTCAAGAAATCCAACGATGTATTGCTCTTGGTCGAATGACTATGAAGGACCTAGACAAGATTTTCAAAAGCAGAGATGTCTCTCTTCATACAAAGATTTGACTTGTCCTGGCCATGGTATTTTCAATAACGTCAAATGGATGTGACAATTGGACAGTTAAAAAGATAGACATTAAGAAAATTAATGCCTTTGAATTATGGTACTGACAATGTATACTGTGTATATCATAGACTGCCCGAAGAACAAACCAGTCAGCACACTAGAGGAGATCAAACCTAAGCTTTCCTTAGAAGCTCAGATGACAAGACTTTGACTTTCATACTTTGGACACATCATGCGAAGAGAGATCATCGGAGAAAGACATAATGCTTGGCAAGTTAGAAGGTCACCGTAAAAGAGGAAGGCCGGCAATGAGATGGATCGATACAATTACAGCAGCTATGGATACCACTCTATCAACAATGAGCCACTTAGCAGAAGACAGAACAAAGTTTAGATCAACTATCCAGAGGGGAGTCGACACAGACTCGACAGCACTTAACAGTAGGTTAGGGACAGGGCAACCAGGTTCAAATCCCACTGCTACTATCATTGACATTGTGCTGAGTACTAGGGGTGATGGAGCACCTTCTTCTCTACACCCTCTGGATGTTTTTCAGCCAAAATGAGCACTTGTCAGATACCTGTTCGTGTCTAGAGCAGATCTAAAGTTAGCTATGATGCCGGATGTCCATGATGTTTTGAGATCAGGCGGGACATCCAGGTTCCTGGGAATGACCTGGCCATGCCTCCACCATGCCGCCATTCAGACTTGGATGTCCTCATGCTTGGGAACTTCCCTATAGCTGGCTTCTAAAATGGCTCTGGAAACATCTCTTTTCTCATTTATGGATGTCCAAAGCATGAATAGAGCTTCCAAAATGACCTCCTTAATGTATGCTAACAGGTATTAGCATGTAATAAATGCCACTATGCCCACAGGATGAAAATAGACCATGCCACGCCATTGGCACACACTGGGATATGTTTACTAAAATGAGGTAGTTTACCGCATATTCAGTCACATGCTATTGATGCCCATGCTAACCTCAATGCATAGTCAATGCCCACATTCTGCCCCTAACCAACCCAGTCTCTGCTTCATCCCATGCTTGGCGGTTGGGATGGGACTTTAGCATGGCTGCATTTTTAGCATGTGCTAATGGATATCAGCCCATGCTAACCATTAACATACTTTGGTAAACATGCCGCACTTACTGTAGGAACCCATATAAATAAAAAGGCTATAGAATATGTCTACTAAGCCCAGCTAACAGTTAACCCGGGCTATCTGCAACAAGGTTCTATTGAATAACATAAGA
Organism: Ichthyophis bannanicus; assembly: GCA_033557465.1. Lineage (NCBI taxonomy): Eukaryota > Metazoa > Chordata > Amphibia > Gymnophiona > Ichthyophiidae > Ichthyophis > Ichthyophis bannanicus. Next base: position 145,827,139 of record CM066041.1, read on the forward strand.
CCTAGTTGCAGATAACCTGGGTTAACAATTAGCTCAGCTTAATAGACATAACCCTATGAGTTCTTAACACACATTAATTTTATTAACCTATGCTAAAATCTTTAGTAAACATGCCCCTAAATGTTAGTAAAAGGGGCCCTAAATTACACACAAATATAGTACGTTTCAAGAAAAGATTAAAAATCAAAAGTATTTTATTTAATATTTAAGAGCAGTCTAATCGCTTTAAAGATTGGTAGGAAATTAGAACAAAATTTTAAATAATGATAAGTAGCAACCTCATCATCTAGACTAACTCTTCAGTAATGCTCCATTCTTTGATGAAAGTATGACATCGTAGACACAGTGAAAGATATTCCCAAGATCTACATCACTTTCTCTCAGAGATCCCCTGCTTTCCATCACCCCTTTTGTAAAGAAATCTTTCCTCAGATTTCTCCTGAGTCTATCCCCTTTCATCTTCATCCTATGAACCCTCATTCCAGAGCTTCTTAAAGGGAAGAGGGCCACCGCCTGTGCATTTATACCATGGAGATATTTAAATGTCTCTATCATATCACCCCTCTTCTACCTTTCCTCCAAAAGGAAAGTCTATCCCATATGCCTTATGGCAAAGACCACTGACCATTTTAGTAAACACCCTCTGGATCGATTCCATCCTGTTTATATCCTTTTGAAGGTGTAGCCTCTCGAATTATACACAATATTCCAAATGAAGTATCTAGAAATGTATACAAAGGCACTATCATCTCCTTTTTTCCTACTGATCTTTCTTCTCCCTGTGTACCCAAGCATCTTTCTTTTGTCATCGCCTTTTCTAATTGTTTTTCCACTTTAAGAGTATCTATATGATCACTCCCAGTTTTCACTCTTCTTATACGCATTGAAGTACTTCTTCCCTTATACTGAACCTCTCCCTTGGGTTTTTGCAGCCCAAATAGATGATTGTGCATTTTTTAACATTAAATCGTAGCTGCCAAATTCTCAACCATTCTTCAAACTTCACTAGAGCGCTTCTCATGTTATCCACATCTTCCAGAGTGTCTAACCTGTTGCAGTTTTGTATCATCCACAAAAAGGCATACCTATCCCAACAGTCCTTACACAATATTGTTTACAAAAATGTTAAATATAGCAGGACCAAGGACCAATCCATGTTGCATGCCACTGGTAGCACCTCGCCTTCAGAATGAACTCCACTTCTGTGGCCTCACACTCAACCAGTTTCTTTCCCAGTCAATCACTTTAGGGTCCATCCCAAGGGCACCCAGATTAGTTATATGTTGCAGATGCAGAATGGTGTCAAAGGCCTTGCTGAAATCTAAGTATACCATATTTACAGCTCTCCCTAATCCAAATCTCTGGTCACCCAGTCAAAGAAATCAATCAGATTCGTCTGACAAGACCTACCTCTAGTAAAGCCATGCTGTCTGGGATCCTATAATCCCTTGGATTCCAGAAACCACACCATTCTTTGATTTAGCTGCATTTCTATTAATTTACTCACTGCAGAGGTCAGACTAATCGGTCCGTAGTTACCAACTTCTTTCTTCTGCTTTTGTGGACAGGAACCTCATTCACTTATCTCCTGTCCTCTGGGACTTTTAGCTGTTTTCACAAGCTAGCAAACAGAGTTTTGGCAGCTGTTAAAATATACTTACTAGGTTGATGTTCAAGGTCATTTATCCAGTTAACTTCATGAGCTTACTGGATAAATGGTTTGCTGTAAAGTTCATGGCATTTTGCCAGTTAGGACTGAGAAAAATCTGAGACATTCTGGGGGCATGCCTTAAAATTAACCAGACAGTGCCAATATTCAGCATTATCTGGTTAAAGCGATCAGTTAAGTTTCATCAAAAAATGCCCATCCCAAAGTTAACCAAATAAAATTATCTGATTAACTTTAAGTTTTTTCAAACAGGCAGACTCAACTGGATAACTTTCTGAATATCAAGTTAAAGATAGCCAAATAGGTTTTCTTTAACCGGATATCCATCTTGTGACTATTGACCCCAGTAAGTTTTCAGCAGGCCAGCGTAAATCAGGCAGACTAGGCAGTTACCTATGGTGGAAGCTGCTGTGGTAAGGCAAAGATCGGCTGCAGCTAAAGTAAAATAAAAGGCCCTGAGAGCCACAGACCGTCCAAGAAGAATCAGCACATTTTTAAAGGACAGTGGGCTGGGCAGAAACAGACATTTACCTGGCTAAATGGCTTTTGGAAATTGTCTTTATGATATAGTTTCATATTTTAAACTATAATGTCCAATTTGCATTTCTACTGGATTGTTCTGGGAGGGGTGATATTGGAGTGATCATAACTTTTGAGTTCAGTTATCAAAATCTGGAGGTGGGTGGTAACTAGAAGCCTGAAATTTAATTGAGGAGGTGTCAGACTGAAGGTTGGTTTAGGGCATTGAAATCTCTTGAAGTAGCCTTGTGCAGGCACCACGGAGAAGGGAAATTTTGGTGATTCTCGCAATGCACTTCCTTATAGAAGACGATACCTTCTTGCTACTTGAGCATTCCCAGGACATGCAATTAAACTTCCCACAGAGCCTAAGCCTTTCCCACAAAATTTCTGTACTTTAGGTAGATCTTTGTCATGTTTAGCAAAGGATGCCAAAGGGTGTGCGGAACAGGAGAGAGCTCCCCTCCCTCCTGCCTCGCTTCATTTGGGAAAATGGCACTGGCAACCTAATGTTCTGATGTATGTGATTTAAATGCTTAAGTTCCACAAAACAATTTTAGGCCTTTTTTTTTCAATGAAAAACAACTAGAAATTAGCAAAAACTTCATAAATGTTATCCTGTTTTCTGTTCATTTTCTTCCCATGTGTTTTCTAATGGTGTACTTCATTTTTAAAATTAACCTTGCATCTTTCGCTATTATAACCAAATTTCCAATATGTGTCCCTTCAGTTAAAAAATAATGTGGCAGAATCAAGTTGGATATAATTAAAATTATAAAACAGAAGGGGCTTCAAGCAAGGTGGGCCCATACAGGGCCATTTTCAAAACTCTACAAGCATGTGTAACATTCACAGGTCTATGAATTTTGTACAGTTCTGAGAGGCAAAATATAAGCATATTTTAAAGTACCTGGAAAGAGTTGCAAATTCTCTTTCTGTAGGGAATTTTTCCAACTAAAATATGTGCAGTTTTAAAAGCACAAACTCCACTTTGAGAATGTCCCCAGAAAAATGCAGGTAGAACGATGCATATACTTTTATCTGCATGCAAAGGGGATACTTTTTGTAAAGCCCCCCTTTATTAGGAACATGCATTCATTCGCATGCATAGGGTTCGTTAGCATGCCTTAAAAAATTTAGGACAACAATATAACATGATCTTCAACGGAATTAATACCACAATAGATTAAATACACTTATAATCAATTCCTACAATTAACAAGTCACTTAAAGAGACCCTCAGTTTGGGCATTAGTGTGTATATAAAACACTTACTGTAACCCTTAGCACCATCATTTGTCTCTATAAATGTGCAAAATTGTTTAAAATAAATTTCTATTATGCATTTAAAATCACTTATCTTTATCTGCAATATCTATTAATCATCCCGACATGAATTCATGTTTCAGGCTCCCTTGGAGCTCGGTTTCAGGGGAATTCTCAGCAGTAACTTTATCAGCCTTTGTATATTCACGCTAATGCCCAAACTGAGGGTCTCTTTAAATTATTTTCACATTATTTCATAGAAAGTGACTTGATCATTGTAGGAGCTAATTATACGAGTGTATTTAATTTATTAAATAATTTAGGGGTGTGTTTACCAAGATTCACACTGATATCATGAGTTCAGCCCTGGGGTGGTATTTGACAAATACTATCAAATGGAGGCATGCCCAGAATTTCCCATGTTGCTAGCATGGGATTCGTATCATCCCCACGCTCAGCACACGTGCGTTTAATGCTGCACATTGAAGTTGTGGTAAGTGCACTCATGCTAAGTACATCATCAGTGAGAATGAGCCAAATACGCTCACACTACCCTCAATATCCATGCTCCGCCTCTGAACCACCGAGTCTCTACCCCAACCCACATTCCTTTGGCAATGTGGGATTTTTAGCACAGTTGCATTTTCAGCTCATGGTACATTTTACAACAGCGCACTTGGCATACACTGAACCCTGTACTACCTGCTAGAGCACTTTAGTAACCAGGCCCCTTAGTGTGTGCAAAATTGATTTCATGCCCGTTAACCCATGAATTAATGCATCTTAAGCTGATTTGCATATGTTAGAATTTCTAACATGTTCAATTGTTTATTAAAACAAAGGCATGAAACAAACCAAAAGAAGTCCAAAAATTGGGAAAAAACGCCAAACAACCGGAATATTTTTGCCCTGTGCACAGTCCTACCTTTTACCCACATCTAGCCATTTACATGAGTAAAGGCCTTTGAAAATTGTCCCTATTTATTTATCATGTGACCTCTGGACTTTGAAGACGATGGAGTCTTCCTGTGGTGTATCCACCATGAAATTAGAGAGCCGCTATAGAAGGGTTGCATTTTCCTTTTTATAAAACATACCAGTATCCTGCTCTTTACACATGTCTAGACAAAATCCTGTTAGCCTCATTTGTCAAAGTCTGTTACCCAAGAAAAGAAGAGAAGCAACAACCCTCAGCAGAAATTACAGAAGTCACTAGAACAGCGCAGGGAGGACACGGCCACACCTCTTAAAACAAAGAAACCTTTTATTTCATAAAACCTTCAAAGGTACAGACCCGACTTGGCCAAGTTTTGGCAGTCAGCCAATTAAAATGCAAATGCATATATATTCCAGTAGCAGTCAGGACATTATAACAAGCGCTTCTCAGGTATGCCTTTGGCATCTACTGAGAAAGTGAAAGTAAAAGAGAAAGTATGTTGCCCATACTGAGGGTAGTTTTATAAGGCAGCCTCTTGTTAAACCACCTTTCAAGGTGCCTGTTGACCCTGTTTTATACAAACAAGCGGGCACCTACTTGTCTTTGTGAAGTACCAGCATGAGTGGCAGAAATCACGCATTGCATTAAGACCCACCCACCCTAGAACTACTGTAAATGCCCACGCCTACAAGAAAGTGTGTGAATTATAGTATATTATAATCTATGCACATAATTGTGCATTCTGCCACACTGCCCCCAAACTCTGCCCATGTGCCCACTCATTGGCTAAGCATTTGGCATCAAGGAATATGCATATTTTTACACTGGTCAGAGTTTTCTAAGAGGTCATTAATGGCACATATGCACGCTAATGACTAAAATAATCCCCACTGAGGCAACCTTATAAAATTACCTGCTCTAGCCCTAGGAGCACAATGGTTAAGAAGTCAACTTCACATTTATCTTGAACTTAGTTAAGGTAGGCCGTGGACGTCATTTCCTAGAGATAGTATCAGTAAACTGGGTGTTGTGAAAGTCTGCTATTACTACTACTACTAATCATCATTTGTAGAATGCTACTAGGCAAGAGGTTTATGCCCTGATACTAGAGGTCAGAATATGCCATAACAATTATCCATAGCACAAAACTGCTCTTCTAAAAACTTGCCAAAAGAGGGTTGAAGACACTGGTGAGCCTCTGCTGGCTAGAGGGCAGCAATGGGATGAGATGGGAGGGGATAGTACAGGTGCCTGGGGCAGACACGCAGAAAGGGGCCTGATGGTCTAAGACCAAGGACAATGATAATGTAGTGAGATTAAAGCTGAAAAAACTGTTTTGAAGGAAAAAAACTACAAAACTCCATTTTAGAGATGAAGAAAAAACATTTTTCAAGCTTTTGGGATGTCCAGAAAAGCAGAGACCGTCTTTAAAGAACACAACAAAGATGTGACCTGTAATCTTTCAGGGCCACAGACAGGGCTGGTTGTCCATGTAACTGATTTATGTTATTAATTTGGGCTATAGACCTACCATACGAAAATATATCCTTGCCTGGATTTCTGCAAGACCTGCATCTAGAGTAGTAAAATTCAGAGTAACAGTAACCCGACACCACCACTGCTATGAGCCATTGCCACATTCCGAAATGCTGAGAGCCCAGAGGCCGGACCGTACCAAGCTGGAAATGCGGCCTGGGCAACTTGCGATTCTGATACCCTTCCTTCCCCCCACCCCCCTCCCACTCAGCTGCGCACAGGAACTCCTTCTGTTCAGAATTCCTGAAAGCCCTGTGATGACATCAGTACCCCCTATGTCCTTACGCCCTAGGGAGCCGCACTACCCTGCCCAGAGGACCAAAAAGGGAGGAAGAATAGAGATCCAGGTTTAGGCAGCATTAGTAATCTAGGATGTGGCATCAACATGCCTTGGGATAGCACAAAGCTAAATCTGTTGCTGCGTATATCCAGTGATGTGCTAAAGGGGTTCCTCGGAAGATTGTGAAATTATTTTATGGAAACAAAGCAGGTCTCATTGATTGGAGAGGCTAGGTAAGAGCTCCATGATAAGAAATTGGTACCATATTAGTACCATATTTTGTGAATATTCGCTGCAAGTATCCTAACCAGCTAGATCTGTTTGTTACTGTCCAAGACAGAGTAGCGCAACGCTGAAGAAACAATCAACTATACTTGTGTTTGTCTTAAAACTCCAATATCCCACCAATTTAAGACCTCCTCATCCCATTTTGTTTCCTTTTAAAGCAGTATACTGTGTAAACCAGCCTTAAAATCCCCAGGCATTAGTAACATCTCTGCTGCAAATGTGGCCTCCTTTAAGTGAGATGTGCTAAAGTTTTGCTGTTACCACCTTTTAGTTGCAAAAATTAATGCGCCGTAAGCCCGTAACTACAAAACTTCTGTACTGACTATTAGAGCAGCCCCAGCATCTTTCCATACAGTTAACATTGTACAACATGGTACCTAGCTGCAAATAGCATGGGTTAACCATTAGCCCATCTTAGTAAATCTACCCCTTATTGTGTGTTAACTGCATTGCAGATACCATGAATGCTCTTAACGCCACTTATTGAGGTGGCTTTAACAGTTAACACACAGTAAATTAGCATGGATTAACAGAAAGGTGTAGTCCAATCCCATTCACCAACCACTCCCTGCCCTATTTCATGCAATGATCTTAATGTGAAAATGAGTGCGTACCAAGTGTCAAGCCACTGTGTTAACTGTTAGCACACATTAATTCCTGTCTTAACCGCTTAATGCACTTTAGTAAAAGGAGCTCTTAATTCCCCTAAGCAAACTTCATCTCACTAGAAACAGGCTTAACATCTCCCCAGAGGATTCTGGGATTTGTGGTTCTGTTTGCCTCTAAAAGAACAATGGAGAAGGAGATGGATTATAAAAAAAAAAAAAATTAAGATCAATGACCAAATAAGAAAAGCTTTAGATTTAATAGCAGTATGAATCTGCTATGGAGGTAATTCTGTAAGTAGTGCCTTGATTGACACATATATATCTGTAAGTTAATGGCGCCTAGTCTATACAATCAAATCAATACAGGTATTATTTTATAGACTACTAGCCTAAGTGGCCACGGACATGTATAAATACTGTCACAGTGACACCAGCTCTAGGGCAGGTGTAAATGATTGCGCTTATCTTTCACGTGTTGGGGTCTATTCTCTAAAGTATGTGTATAAATATGCCCTCTGCCTCCACTCCACCTAAACTCGGCCCCTGTGCACACCCACACTGAAAGTATGCGTTACTGGTGAATAGCACGTACTTTCAGAATAGCAACCGACTAAGCGCCAAGCATAAATGGTCATTTTCACACATAAATCATTAGGATATCTTGCTTTCCGCACATAAACTCATCCTTACAGAATTCTCCTCTGCACGGGGTATTCAGTGGGATGTGCTTACAGTGCTGAATATCAAAGTGACTACCGAGTTACCCTGGTCAGTCACAAATATCCTTAGTGGGTTTCGCTTCAGCTGTTTCAGCCATGTCTTTAGGTATCCCTTAGCCACTTAGGTTTTCAAAAAACCCACAATGAATAGCCATGAGATAGATTTGCATACAATGGAGGCAATCTATCTAATATCATTGCAGATATTTTGAAAACCTGATTGGCTAGAGGATACTCAAGTTCCAGGGCCGTACCAAAAGATATGGAAGCCGTGCAGAACGGGCGCTAATATCATCACTGACAAGAGTGAGCTCTGAGTGGGGAGGGGGACACCAGGTTCACAAATTGCACGGGGCACATTTCTACTTTGGTACAGTCCTGCCAAGGACGGGGCTAAAAACCTCTGTTTTTCCTCAAAGAACAGAACAGAATTAGGTCAAAATATCACTCATTTTTAACCCTGGGAGGAGCTAATCTCTACAAATCCTAAAGTAGCAGGATGGGCTCTAACTGTCCCTGAGGTCCCATGGTTAACTTAATGATGGCACTCAGGAAACTCCAGCACCAGCACCACATGTCTGTCGTGATCCAGCATGGAATTATTAGCTCTGATTTCCCTAAGAAAACTAGAATATGAATTCTTACGCACACTATGGGGTAAAACTAGAACTGGATCATCCACTTTAGGTTGGCCTGTGTAAGAAAGCAACCCTATTTATAATTCCCTCTCCTGTTCATTTTGTGAAGGTAGGGGAGAGGAGCAGGGACAAGGGGTGGAGGCTGAAGGGAAAAAAAAGAATTAATAATCCCAGAATGCTTTGGAAATGGTGCAAACAAAAGCTTGGACTAGAATAGTACAGGATGGGTCCTCTTGTTTGTCCCCACTTCTGTTCCATTCAGGGAACCAAAAGCACACTGCAGGGCAAACCTTTGAAGGCAACTAGAAAAAAAGAATCAGAAGAGAGGGTTTATGTTTTTTTTTCTTGTACCTTGAGATCTATATTAATGGACTTACAATGCCCGCTCTTCCCTTTTTCTTACACCTTACCTACTAAAGGAGGAGTTCTTGATTGGTAAGTGGATCCTATCCGCAAACACACTAGGGCATTAGAGAAACTGAGGAGAATTCACTAACAGCAGGGGAGAGCAAGTATACAGCAAGACTGTCTGTCTACTTACTTTAGTTTTCTTTTTTTTTTTGTTTAAAGAACTTTTCTTTTTACTTCTTTTTCCTTTTCTCCCCCTGATTGATTGGTTGGTTTTGGTTGAGAGTGCTTCTTATGGGGGCGGGGAGATTATTTCCATGGGTAGGGGGTATTTTTTTTTATTGGGCACGGACTCTTCCACGCCTTTTGATGCCCGCTCTGTGTGCCATCTGAAAAAGGCATTGCCAGCTCAGCTCCATGTCAGTGTGAGATTGTGACCCAGTCCCTGGGGTTTTCAGACTCTCAACCGCACATGCCAAAGACCTGAACTGGACTTCAATATCATAATGACATGGAGGTAAGTTTTCAACACTAAAAAATGTTAATAGATTCACCTAGGATTTTTGTAAACAATTTTTTTAAAGATAACTTAGTTTTTTGATCATGTTTCCCTTTTTTATTTGCCCCTTGATGTTTAGAAATCAATTTTTAATCACTTTACTTTTTCTTTTTTTTAGAAGAAGTTCTTTTTGTTTTCATTTCACAGTTTCTTTGTTTCCTCCCTAGCGAGTGCATGCCACAACTCTTGCATGATGCCTAGGACTCTTCCAGTTATCACAGGGGAAGACATTTCTTTTCTGTGGTTTCTCTGTCAGGGGACTGTATGCTCCTTTTGTGGGCTTTTTCTCCTTCTGGGTTTTTGTTGTTGTTTTTTTTTTCCTTTCCTTTCTTTCCTTTTCTTTCTTTTTTTTTTATTTTGTTCCAGTATACAGTGCATCATGATGGCAAAAACAATGCCGTTCTTGATATATTTCAACTGAAAGGGACAATGGGGCCTTTTCTACTTCCAGATATCCAGAGGCAATGCAGACCTGCTGGCCGCTGCCAGACATAAGGAAGAACCCCAGGAATATGACTCAGGGAATGATACTTGCTCCCCTCCTTCCATCCAGCCCGGCTCTTCCAGGTCAAAGGTCAGCGAGGAGAAAGGGAGCCCCAGTCATGAGGTGCTCAGCCATACCATCTCAGCCGGCAAGCCTAAAGTTGTCAACAGCGATAGCAGCTCGGATTCTGGGAACTCGTTCACCAGTTCCTCTTCCCAATCAAAGGGAACAGCTCTAGGGAACTTCTGTCTGGATGCTCAGGAAAAAGATCAGAGGTGGGTACACTAGTCTTTTAAGTTATTTTATTTAAGCAACAAGCCCAAGTGACAGCATTGCTTCTAGCTTCCTGATTGATTACTGAAGGTGGCTCTTTCAGAGACAAAGTTATTATGTCATTGGTTGAACTGGACTAAGGAAGTAATTGCCAATTGGTGGTAAAATCTGGCATTTTACCACAGCTCAGTTTACCACAGGAGTCACTAACTTGTGGTAACTCTGTTCTGTAGGTTAGTGACTTCCACAGTAAAGGAGCTGGTGTTATTTTTCCACCAGGAATATCAAGCCACAAATATGAGGCCTAGTGTTCCTGGTCACCATTGTAAAGGGGCCTTGAAGGTGCTTTTGAACTGGTGGGTTGGAGTCCCTTCCTCCTGATACCACCAAAGAGTCTGGGCCCCCCCTCCCCTCCCCTCCCCTCATATGTGTCTGATCCCCCTCCCCCTCCCCTGCACTCTCCCAGTAGCCCCACTCCCCTATGGTACCCCAGGCCTACCTCATAGGAAGCCTGGGTGTCTACTGTGGCCCAAACAGGAGCAACCCCTGTTTGCTCCCATCTGTTGGTGCCAGTTCAAAATGGTGCCTGTGATCCCCTAGCAATAGTCTCCAATACCCTAGATACAAACTTAGATTTGAAGAAAGGAGGGAAAGGGAGCTATGATATAGACAGTTAAATACCTCTGTGGCAGAAATGCACATGAGCAGGCCTTGTTCAATTGAAAGGAAGCTATGGAATGAGAGTGCATACGATGAAGGTGAAAGGGGATAGACTAAGGAATAATCTAAGGAAGTATTTATTTACGGAAAAGGTAGTAGATGCATGGAATAGCCTCCCAGCAAAGGTGGCAGAGACAGGGACTGTATCCAAATTCATAAAGGCATAGGATAAGACCAGAGGATCTCTAAGGAAGAGGATGGGAATGTAGAGCATAGTAGTTGGTATGAATGGCTAGATGGATGGTAAGGTGTGCATTAGTTTGAAATGGCATGAGACATAGGAAACAACATGGGAAATTTTGTTACTATCATTTTAACTTTCCCAGTGTTTATTGTTCTTATGGGCTGAAAACAAACTACTGTAGTGTCTCTTGGGTTTGAAGGCACCAGTCTTCCTGAAGGAGTAATATTCTGCCTCCTGGGGACCTACTGCAGACAGCCTATTCTTAGCTGTGTCTTATATTTCTAGTCATCTTATTGCCTATTTCCTGGTTGGCCCAAAGTTTCCCTGTTTGGACTTCAGCCTAGTGGAAAATCCTTCCAGAATTTTTAGCCTTGTGAATTTATTGATTCCTACTCTAAAGGCTTTTCATGTGCCATGTTTCTAGCCTAGTTATTTCTCGGAAAATAATCCAGGAATCCCTGTAACTCCTGTTAAAATTTTTCCTTGTTGCATTCTTCGATTTACAATCCTGAACACGTGTGAAAGTCCCAGTTACTATTATATTATGAAAGACATTTAATAAGCCTACTCTAGATTCTAGTTGTACATACTGTGCACATCCGGGTGTCCAAAAATAGACAGAGCACAGTTGTATCTGATTCTGCAACCACAAGAGCTATATGTTCCCATGGCTACAGAATGAGGTCGCCTGGATGGGCCGGAGTACACAGTAAGCTGAGTGGGGAGACATACAGCATTCTGTCCGTCTGCATCGCTCAGTGCTCCCACTGGTGGTGCCAGTGCTAGGTGTCCCGTCGCCATGGCACTGGGACACCCAGCAGGAACAAGCAAGGCCCAACAGCACTGCAAAGTTATTTTCCCTGCTGCCTGACCCTCAGTGGGGTCTTCCAGGGCCAGGATCAGGAGGAGGGACTCACCTGCACCTGCTCCATGTGGTTGTGGCCCGATCGCCACCACTCCTGGGACTTATTCCATCTCCGAGGTGGAATAAATCGCAGGCATATCCTATCCCCAGTGGATGTACAGGGCCCTGACCAGAATAGGCCTTGTAACTCCAGATGCTGCGGCCCAACCACTCTCCGCTTCCGGCCCTCCCCCCTACCCGTCCAGCACTCCGCGCATATCGGTGCTGTGCATGTGGGGAGCACTGGCAGCTGAATACGGTCCCAGTGAATAGCGGGGTTGGATGTCCGACCCGGATGTACAACCCTGCTATTTGCTATTCAGAGTGATCGAGTTCAGAAATTCTATGCAACCATGACAAGAGTGTAAAAGCTGTAATTAGCCCCTCTGCCTGGTCAGCTCTGGTGACCTTTCAGGAACATTCTGAGCTATTCCTGGGAAAGCTCGACAGTATCTATAAAAAAATAGCAAAGTTGCCATGTTACCAGTTCCAAGAGAGAGATTTTAGGCTAATTCTGGCTTTCTGAGAATACTATTGTAGCAGCAAAGCGCAGACAAACCAATGATACCAGGAGTCTGTTCAGAAGGTCCAAATCATTTATTTGTGCACAAGTCTCGAACCAGTCAATTTCAAAATGGCTGAGCAAAGTTTTCAAGCATTACAACAACTTTTATAGACTTTTGTTCCATTCTAGGTATAGAAAAACATTTCATTGGTCCCGGTAACCTCCCGTACCTCCCGTACCTCTTCCATTGGTCCCGGTACTGATAAGTTTATCCAATTATGTCCCTTCTGTGGGCATGACACCTGCATGCCCCCCTTCTAGTCCTAATTACAATGGCCAGTTCATCAACTTGTTACTTTCACACTCTCAAGGCCATAGAACCAATTTGTGCGTGTAGAAGAGCAAGGTTCTGTAACTCATCTGTCAGCACTCCTCATTATTTCTTTGCAGATGTACTTTTTCTTATCAGTAACTTTTAAACATGTCTTTTCTGTATTTTTCCATCTTTCAGTTCTACAGTTCTGCATACCTAAGCTAATTCAATACTTCTACTGAGTTCTATCTTACAATAGCAGCATATTGGGGGATGTGCAATCCTATATGCCTCTCCACAGGCCTCATTTACAGGTCAAGCTAGCCATGCTGGCCTGCTTATGTTCAGACACCGTGGGTCACAGGCCTGCACCTGCCACATTCCCCCCTTTGATTAATCTCACCCTATTACTCAATAAGGTGTGAGAATTAAATCACTTTTAGAAGAATCACATCATGATTGAAGGATTTCTACTAGGACTAGCTTTGTATAAAGCCATTATTTTAGTTGCGGTCTTCCGCTCTACTGTGTTATCAATAGCACTATGAATGGAACGCATACAACATGGGATTAAACATGGTAATAAGAGGATAACAGCAACAAGGATTAGTACTAAAACAATGAAAGTCTTAAATCCTCCCAGCCAAGAGAAAAGGTTAGCAAACCAGTTAGGAAATTTCAATGCGTGCCAAGTCTGTACTGGCACATAAGCATGTCTTTGCATATCTTTAGCGATTTCTTCAACTACTTGACCCTTATCATCTATTTTCAAACAGCAATTAGTTAAATTCAGCTTACCACATACTCCTCCTTCAGCTGCTAACAAATAATCAAGTGCTAAGCGGTTCTGGTATATAGCAGTGCGCATCTGAGTACTTTGTCTAGCTAAAAGCGTAAGAGCATGACTAGTTTCATTAGTTATTATTTCAACTACTGCTTGTAAGCAAATAATACGATTAATCATATAGATTGGAGTACGATAACCATACATACCATCATCATTCCAAGTAGCAGGTCCATAATACTCAATAATTCTTTCTGGTGGCCAATCATCACCTTGCCACTTCTCCCACTTGCCTATCTGTAAGGCTTCTCTTTTCTGTCTCAATGCTCTTTTGTGTCTGTGGGTAGTGTATACAGGATATCCTAATTGTTCTCCATGTTCAGTGTTTAACAGGAAGAAAGAAGGTCTGATGGTTCCTAAGACACATGCTCCCCCCCAGTGTGGCGGGAGTTGTGCATATGCTCGGTTACCACAGATCCAATATAGGCCAGGCGGGGCTTGCCAGGCTTGGACTTTGGCAAGGTTAGTCCATAGACCAGCAAGTTCAGGAAATCTGGCTAAAGGGTTAGGAGGTTCAGGATGTCTGATTCCTGACCACCATGCTGTCTTTTTGGTCGTGGCATTATAGTACTTCTGGCTAAGACAGACCAGCTGTCCTACCTTCTGGGTGAACTGGGGTCCAGTTCTGGCATAACAAAGACGTCCAACGATTGAGTGCGCTAACACCCATTCACTGGTAGTCTTGTGTAATTCAGTCTGGTTGTAAGTCATAGAATAATTCAATTCTTGGGCTTCCCATGGCCATTGGTCTCCCATTTGGGTTCCGCCACAAAAATAGCAATCTGAGATCTTCAGACTAGATACTACTGCTCCAGCTAATTCTAGAAATAAATTCTGTGAGGGGTGAGGGATCTCAAACTTATTTACATGCATAGCTTCATAAAAAGTATTATGAATATGATATTTAGATGACTTGTGGGCTTGAGTATTCAATCTGATATACACAATGGTCCCTGGATCTATTGCTCCTCCAGCAATACGTAAACCAAACTTGTATCCTTGTTTCCATGCATGGGGATTGTGTATACGTAAATGTAAGGGGTTGCAAGCATCTTTCTGACATTTATCATTTGTGGTTGGCTTGGTTAAAGTAGCCATTCGTTTATCTATTTTCTCATCAGTTATTCCAGTGTTCCAGGTAGCATAAAAAACACATCCCCAATACGGGCAATAGTAATCTGCCGCTGTAGCAGTACTATAGCCTGATCCTGTTTTACCTGTACACTTCCACCAATTTGTGGCACCTTCTGGACACATATACTTATGGTCATTTCGATACGCTTTCTCCCATGTACCACAGGTGGACTGACTATCTCTATTAATGGCATTACATGCATCAAAATTCAAAACAGCAGGTTTAGTAATGTCCTTAAGTGGTGGTGTAGCAGCTAATATAGGTCCATCTGCATCCTTCCATCTTATTTCCAACGTGTAATAGGATGGATTCTGATGCGGATTATAGCATGCTTTGATTTTGCCATGAGTGCAAACATTTAGTTCAGTGGTGTTATAGATACACCGAGTTACTGTTCCCTTGCAGGTATAGTAAGAATGATAAAGCAAAGTCTGAGTTACTTTCAGTCCAGTTCTAGTAGAAGTAATGCAAGCAGTGCATGGAGGTAAAGCATAAGTCAGTTCAAAACCTCCAAAGAAGGCAACCAAGGCAAAGCAAAAACAAAGATACATGTTGATGTTGATTGGAGTTCTTCTGAATCCTCAGCTTGCTGATCTTGATCACGACGGTCTTTTATTCTTCGTCCCGTTTGCTAATGAAGCAATTTAACGGGTGCTGAGTGTTGATTGAAGATCCTCAGGTTGTCCAGTACACATTGACCAACTTTCTAGCAATTTCAGTTGGCTTGTGAAGTCTGGCTTAGTCAATGTAGTCTCAAAGTAGTGTGTCAAATCACACACAAATTGGGTTTGTTGAAACAAAACTGTTGCTGCATGGGAAACAGCAATCCTCTTCGAAAGACTTGGCTACTGCAAAGCACTTGTGATGAAGTGTCTAGGCTGCTGGTTGCCGTCTTAGAGTAACTCGTAAGGGTACATCAGGATGCTGTTCTGCTGTCCACTGCTCTGGTTCAGGATCGGCGGCGGGCTTGACTCTGCTTTGGTGGATCCAGGCGTCGATCTCGGCTACCTTTACTGCAGTTGGGGTAGACAGGATGACGGTGTACGGTCCCTTCCAATGGGGTTCCAACGGTATCTTCTTCCAATCTTTGATCCACACCGAAGTACCAGGCTGGTAGGGATGCAAGGGTTCCGTCAAGTTGATAGGCAACTGGTCTTGGATCCACGTATGGAGAGTCTGCAGAACAAAACTAAGAGCTAGGAGTTCTTGTCTGGTTACTTCTGAACCAATTTGGGCTAAACTTCCTTTGATTCCCTGCACTATTGGTGGGGGTTTACCATACAGAACTTCAAAAGGGGAAAATCCTGTTGACTTTACAGGAGCTGAGCGTATTCTGAGTAAAGCTATGGGGAGCACTTGGGGCCATTTCAAGTGTGTCTCCTGACAAAGCTTGGACATTTGGGCTTTCAAGGTACGATTCATTCGCTCAACTTTCCCTGAACTCTGGGGTCTGTATGCAGTATGGAGTTTCCATTGTATCTGCAAGGCTTTTGCTAACTGCTGAGTAACTTGGGAGACAAATGAGGGTCCATTGTCTGACCCTATTACTGCTGGGATTCCAAATCTGGGGACAATCTCTCTCATTAAGACTTTAGTAACTTCTCGGGCTTTCTCAGTTCTGGTTGGGAATGCTTCTACCCACCCAGAGAAAGTACAAACTAATACTAATAGGTAATGGTATCCATTGGCTTTTGGCATTTCGGTAAAATCAACTTGGAGGTTGTGCATGGGGGTGACACCTCCTGACTGAACTCGGGGTGCCGTTATAAGGCCTTGCTTGGCATTATTTTTGGCACAGGTTAGACATTGACGTGCTACTGAGGCTGATATGGTTGTCATCAGAGGGATGTAGAAATGTGGTCTGAGTGCTTTTTCCATAGCACTCTTCCCATAGTGGGTGGCTTCGTGAAAAGCTTTGACAAAAGATGGTCCTAATAGTTCAGGAATTACTATTCGTCCTGGAGGTTGACTGCCCTCTTCTGGTGGCAGCTCAATCCATCCATCTCTCAGTACTCCATTTTCTCTGTCACAATAGTAATCCAATTCTTTGGTGGTATATCGTGGGGTCCATAGATTCAAAGGTACTGGAAACAATGCTGCTTGCATTGGCATAGCTTGGGGGGCAATCTGTCCTGTCATAGCTGCTTGTCGTGCTGAGGCATCTGCAAATCTATTCCCTCGGGCAACTTCTCCTTTTCCTGCTTGATGTCCTCTGCAGTGCATGACAGCTACACGTGTTGGGGCCCAAACTGCATCAAGTAACATCAATATCTCGGGACCATATTTGACTGATTTTCCTCCGGATGTGATGAGTCCTCTTTCTTTATAGAGAGCTCCATGGGCATGCAAGGTAGTGAAGGCATATTTGGAATCTGTATATACATTCAGCACAAGTTTTTCTCCTAACAGTAATGCTCTGGTGAGTGCTATCAATTCAGCTTTCTGGGCTGATGTGCCTGAGGCTAGAGCTGATGATTCAACTACTTCGTGTTGAGTGACGACTGCATATCCGGCACAGCGTCGTCCATCAAGGATGAGACTGCTCCCATCAACATAATAGATCTGGTCGGGATTGTCTATGGGCACATCTGTCAAGTCAGGTCGACTGGAGAACACAGTTTCCATGACTTCGATACAATCATGTTCTGGGAGTTCTTCGCTGATGGGTATCAAGGTGGCTGGATTCAAGGCATGGCTCACTTCAAGTTGTATTTGTGGGTTTTCACATAACATGCTCTGGTACTTCAACATTCGGGAATTGGTGAGCCAATAATTTGCTTTCTGTTCCATAAGGGCAAGGACTGCATGTGGCACAGTGACTCGTATGTTCTGTCCTAATGTGAGTTTGTCTGCTTCACTCACTAGTAGCGCTGTAGCTGCAACTGCTCTCAAGCAAGGTGGCCATCCTTTGGCCACAGGGTCCAATTGTTTCGATAGGTATGCTACAGGTCGCTCCCAATTTCCCAATTTCTGAGTCAACATGCCTAAGGCATTTCCCTGTGCTTCATGTACAAACAAGTGGAAAGGTTTGTGGACATCTGGTAGTCCAAGTGCTGGTGATGACATCAATTCTTCTTTTAACTTCTGGAAGGCTGTATCCTGCTCAAGTCCCCACTCCAGTGGTGACTTTTCTTCTCCTTTTGTGGCTTCATACAGTGGTTTGGCAATTTGGGCAAAGTTAGGTATCCAGATTCGGCAATATCCTGCTGCTCCCAGAAAGGCTCTGACTTGCTTTCTGGTTGTTGGAGTTGGAATTCTGCATACTGCTTCTTTTCTTTCTCTGCCTAATCTTCTGCTTCCTTGGGTAATACGAAAACCCAAGTATTTCACTTCTTTTTGGCATAGCTGTGCTTTGGCTCTGGAAACTTTGTATCCAGCTTCATCTAGTAACTGCAAGAGGTCTTTGGTGGCTAGTATACATTCACTTTCTGATATGGCAGCTATCAACAGATCATCCACGTATTGGAGAAGCACTCTCTTCCCCGGGGCTACTGGATAGCTTGAAAGGTCTTGATTCAGTGCAGCACTAAAGATGGTAGGCGAATTCTTGAATCCTTGGGGTAATCTTGTTCAGGTGAGTTGGCCCCCTCTTCCAGAGATGGGGTCCTGCCATTCAAATGCAAACAATATTTGACTTACAGGGGCTAATCTTATGCAAAAGAATGCATCTTTCAAATCCAGTACAGTGAAATGGGTAGCTTCAGCAGGTATCAGTCCTAGAAGAGTGTAAGGATTGGGTACAACTGGATGTATGGTTTCAACTGCATCATTTACTCTTCTCAAATCTTGTACTGGGCGATAATCATCTGTCCCAGGTTTCTTTACTGGCAAAAGTGGAGTGTTCCATGGGGATTGACATACTTTTAGTAGGCCATACTCGAGCAATCTTTGTAGGTGGCGATGAATGCCTTCAATTGCAGTTCTTGGGAGAGGGTACTGTTTGACGTGCACTGGTGTAGCACTAGGCTTGAGGGTTACAATCACTGGAGCTATATGCTTGGCTAGGCCTGGGGGACTGCCTTCTGCCCATACTCCAGGTGGTGCATCGATGTTCTTTAGAGTTTGTTCAAAATAGGTATCTTGGATGGAGTCATCAACGTAATACCTCCATTCTTCTTCTCGGGGCACGGTCAGCAGCATTACTCCTGCTGGTTTGGCTTGGGAATTTACTGTCATTTGCATTTCTCCTTGTTCAGAGAAAGATATTTGTGCTTGAAGCTTGGCTAGCATATCTCGTCCCAGTAGTGGTACTGGACATTCGGGCATGTAAAGGAATTGATGAGTTACTTGCTGTCCTCCTAGACTGCATATTCGGTTTTGAAGAAAAGACTTTGTAGCTTTGGCACCAGTTGCTCCTATAATGGTGACTGCTTTTGTAGTGAATGGGGCTATCTTTTTGTCTATTACTGAATGCTGTGCTCCAGTATCAACCATAAAGTTCATAATTTGGTCTCCTATTTGTATTCCGACCATAGGCTCCTGGAGACCTAAAGCAAACTTGGAGCCCGGTCTGTCCTAATCCACGTCATCCTCATCATGGGCTGGTGTGGCCAATGCTTGAATGGCTCCTCCTCTCTCTCGCTGGTATTGTTCTCGATTGGCTCCTCCTCGGCCTCGGGGACGGCCTCGTCTTTCTTCTCGCCACTGATGATCGTTGTCGTCATCTTGCTGGGCGTCTTCGAGTTGCGGGCACGTATCTCTCCAATGTCCTTCCTCTTTGCAATAGGCGCATTGGTTCACGCCTAGTCTCTGGGTCCGGCCTCCGCCTTGACCCCGCCCTCTTCCTCTGCTCCTTCGACTAGGGACACCTCCCCTTTTCTTTTCAACTATGGCCGCAGCCAAAAAATCAGCTTTCTTCTTCATCTTTCTATCACATTCTCGCTGTCTTTCAGTATCACGATTCACATACACTTTATGAGCGACTTCCACTAACTGTGTTGCATTCATGCCCGCAAACCCTTCTAATTTCTGTAATTTACGTCTAATGTCTGGTTGAGACTGGTTTACAAAAGCAGAATTCACCATACATAAACTTCCTGGTGCCTCGGGATCATAGGGAGTATACATTCTGTATGCTTCGGTTAATCTCTCATAAAAATCTGCTGGGCTCTCATCTATCCCTTGGATAACTCCTGCAACTTTGGAAAGGTTCATAGCTTTTTGGCCCCCCCTTCTCAGGCCTTGTAAAAAGCCTTGGCGAAAACGGGCTAGGGCTGTGGATCCTTCATC
The DNA here is from genome assembly GCA_033557465.1 of Ichthyophis bannanicus. Lineage (NCBI taxonomy): Eukaryota > Metazoa > Chordata > Amphibia > Gymnophiona > Ichthyophiidae > Ichthyophis > Ichthyophis bannanicus. The sequence continues at coordinate 145,847,097 of CM066041.1, forward strand.
TGTATTTGGATCCCATTGGGGGTCTTCATTCGGGAATTCTCTCTGAGCTGCTTCCCGACGGTCTATTATATTCTGCCCTGGTCCCGGAGCTATGGGGTTCTCTGCCATCCATTCAATAGCTGCTTTTCTAATTCTTGCTCGTTCTTCTGTTGTGAATAGGGTGGTCAGGAGCTGACGGCAATCTGGCCAAGTGGGTTGGTGAGTTTCCATAATACTAGTTACTAATTCTGTCAGCTCCTGGGGCTTACTAGTGTAGGAGGCATAATGCGACCTCCAATTTAAGAAATCAGTTGTAGAGAAAGGGATATATACATAAGTTAGGGGTCCCGCTACCACTTCATCATTATCATTCTTTACGGGCACTCCCGGGACTTGCCGTAAGGGAAACAGTTTGGCCGCCATAGGTGTCTTTTGGGATCTAAGGGTTATTGTCGTTGCCTTTGCAGGAGTCACTTTCTTTTTCTCAACAGGTTTTGCTTTGGGTTTCTCTTTTACTGGCGTGCTAGTGCTAGCGCTGGCTTTCTCAATTATTTGTACACTGTCCTCCTCGTCTGGGGGATTCTCTCTTTCTCCTTCTTCTATCTCCGCTTCTGACTCACTTTTCATATCCCCCTCTTCTCTTTCCACTAATTCTTCCTCTTTCTCTCCTCCGGGAGGGGGATCAGGGGTTGGGTCCCGCCTCGGCTCTGGCCGTCTCTGGGGTTCTGGGGCAGGACGCCGGGCTACTCTTATTGGACCTGGGGTTCGTGGCTGCCTAAGGACTATTTCTGGGGAATCAGGATCTACCAAGATGGGCTTTTTCTTGGCTTTCTTATCCTGCTCTTTCATTCTAGGCTGCTCCGTTTTCTGTCTAGAATCTGTTTTAGCTAACATTATTCTGCACTGTTCCTCATAACAGCGCTGCGCCCAGGGGGGCGGATCTTCACAAATACTTAACCAGGAATCTATATAGGGGTACTGATCAGGGTGTGCTACCCGCACTCTACGGTGTATTGACTGAATAATCTCTACAGTGAACGTTCCCTCTCGGGGCCAGATGGGGTCTAGATCGGGCCACTCCCTAGTACACAAAATCTGCAAACGGGCTGCTGTCATTTTAATACCATAATCTCCTGAATATCCCTCTTTAAAATGTGCGATCATACATTCTAATGGAGTGTTTCTAGTAGACCCCGCCCCTCCCATTTCGATGTGTGCGCGCAACAACAGACAGAAGGGAAAAGGAGGGCGGACCGTGGGTAAGGGGTCCTCACGGCCCTGGAAACGTATAAGGAGTACAAATAACAAGACAAGACGACAATCGCTTCCCCCTTTTCGCGACCTGAACGCGGTCGCCCGGTCAGGAAATGCGCTACTCAGGGGTCCGCCTTCACTTGGTCCGTGCTGCCAGACCTCTCATTCACACTTCGTTCACACAATCATGCTAGCAACGTATCCCAGAATGCATTCGTTTCTATCTGTTCTGACTAGTCTTTTTCCCAATTACAAAAAGGATGAGGGTTTCACCCAGCGAATTCCCATGCGGGGTTACTCGGCTCTTCCTTGAGAGTTGATCATGCTCTCTTACCAATTCCCAATATCTCGAGATTACAAATTCCAAATTCCAAGTTCCAATGGCAGTACTGCTCTTTCTATTTCTGTCTAGACCCAAAATCAAAACTATACTCACCGGATCCGGTCCTCAAACTTCCCAAGTAGGCGCATGAGTTGGACCTCGGACTCCCCTCACTCGGGTTCGAGGCGTTGGCTCCAACCGGGCCCGGCACCCGCCGAGGTCCGACCAGCTCCCTCCGATACAAGGGACCGGTGGCGCCAGGGAGCAGCCCTCGTCGGAAGGGCGCGATCCCGGCAGGACCAAGCCTATAGAGGCGGAAAGTCGTGGTATATTGCCCTATATACACTTTGATTCCACAACTTCCCGGCCAACGCACCAAGGAATATGTAGCAGCAAAGCGCAGACAAACCAATGATACCAGGAGTCTGTTCAGAAGGTCCAAATCATTTATTTGTGCACAAGTCTCGAACCAGTCAATTTCAAAATGGCTGAGCAAAGTTTTCAAGCATTACAACAACTTTTATAGACTTTTGTTCCATTCTAGGTATAGAAAAACATTTCATTGGTCCCGGTAACCTCCCGTACCTCCCGTACCTCTTCCATTGGTCCCGGTACTGATAAGTTTATCCAATTATGTCCCTTCTGTGGGCATGACACCTGCATGCCCCCCTTCTAGTCCTAATTACAATGGCCAGTTCATCAACTTGTTACTTTCACACTCTCAAGGCCATAGAACCAATTTGTGCGTGTAGAAGAGCAAGGTTCTGTAACTCATCTGTCAGCACTCCTCATTATTTCTTTGCAGATGTACTTTTTCTTATCAGTAACTTTTAAACATGTCTTTTCTGTATTTTTCCATCTTTCAGTTCTACAGTTCTGCATACCTAAGCTAATTCAATACTTCTACTGAGTTCTATCTTACAATAGCAGCATATTGGGGGATGTGCAATCCTATATGCCTCTCCACAGGCCTCATTTACAGGTCAAGCTAGCCATGCTGGCCTGCTTATGTTCAGACACCGTGGGTCACAGGCCTGCACCTGCCACACTATCATGATGCTATGAGACATACAGCATCGATGTCAATGGGTACAGTCAGGGGCTCTAAATCCCACACTGCTTTGGAATATACGTAAGTTAAAAAAAAAAGAGAATGGCCAAAAAGTCTCTCTCCTGAAAAGAAAGAGAGGAGGAGCGGCATTATATGTAACAAAAAATATTAAGACATGATACCCTTGATAGTGCCGGGGCCTTTCGAGAGGGGGAGGTGAAGATCAGCTGCCTCCGCAGTGGGGAAAGCGGAAAGGATACATTGGCTAATGCTGCTGCTGAGGTGAATTGGAGGATGTCAGACAATGCTCTTAGAGGAGTGCAGATTATCATTAGTGTTTTGAATTGTGATCAGGGGATTGGGAGAGCTTTGCCTTGAAGATCTTTTTTGATTTGGACAGCAGCCACAGCCACCTCTTAATTATCAAAATTGCCCTGAAATGAAAATGTATAAAAACAAAACAAAACTAACATTTGTAAAAACAAAATGAAGCAAAACTAAAAAACCTGCAAATGACACAGGAAACTAAACAAAACACATTTTTTTTGCTTGCCCGCTTCTACTGGATAGGTGTATGGTCTTTATCTGAGAGGATGAGTACTCAAAGGTGTATTCCAAGCACAAACACACCTTGGAAATTTTCCATCAGGACTCTGGAACACCAAAGCACAATGTTTGGTTATTAATGTACAGATCATGACTCAAATCCAAACTAGCAGAGAAACTTTTTCATTTGTATAACTTTTATTCAATTCATGTGCACATATTGCAAAACAAGCAGATATGAAGTAGCATTTTAGAAGGGGCGTCTAATAAAAATCTGGAACATCCAGAGCAGAACATTCAAAAATCGGGGGGAGGGGCAGCAGTGAAGAGAAGCATGTATAAGTGCCTTTTAAAATCACTCCATCTCCACCCCCAAAAATAAACGTCCCTGTACCCGGTCATGGAGCGGGGCCCCTTTCAGACTGCAAGGCTGGGTACCTGCATTAATGTAGGCCATTTCACAAATGTGGACATCCCCGAATTGCATGGCCTTAGAAATGGGTACGTGGATGTGCAGGCAGGGGTATTTCAGAAGGGGGCGACTATGATATGAGACTTGCACGTCCTGGCTTGCCATTTCAGATACTCAGACATGGAATGGCAGGCCAATAATATATTGGAGTTTGTATTTATACTCAGGTTTCTTCAGGCAGGAAATCATAACTGTGGCGTTGTAAGCTCATTATGCACTTTCCCCTGGAAGAGTTACTGTACATGAATGAAATGAGTACTTTTTTCATCTTATTAGTGCTTAGGAGCAAGACCATACCTAGCCCGGTGTGAGCGGTGCAATCGCACAGGGCGCAAAAATCTGGGGACACATTCACAAGGGACTGGAAAGTAAGCCCTTACTTCCAGTAGGGATCTTGCTATTAGACCTCCGTGCCTTCCCCCCCTAAGTTGCTCACTTCTTATTCTCTTGCCTCTCAGTGGACTGGACTTCTCCGTTGCACCCACTCACCACACAGCCGCGGGACCATTCTCCTTCAGTCCTGCGGCTGTACTAAACTGCAGCCACCGGCATGATCGCATTGCCCACACCGTTAAAAGTGAAATGGGGGAACTTTCTGTCTCTTGCGCAAATGACAGGAAGTTCCCCCTTTTCACTTTTAACAGTGCAGATGTGGTGACAAGGACTGGAAGGGAGTTGATCCTGGGGGGTGGGGGCTGGGACTGAAAGGGAGCTGATGGCTGGGAGGGACAGGGACTGGAGGGAAACTGATGTTGGGAGGGTCAGGAACTGGAGGGGAGCTGATGGCTAGGAGGGACAGAAACTGGAGGGGAGCTGATGCTGGGTGGGACGGGGACTGGAGGGGTATGGATTCTGGGTGAGACAGAGACTGTAAGAGAGCAGATGTTGGGAGAGACAGGGACTGAAGGGGAGCTGATGCTGGAAGGGACAGGGACTGAAGGGGAGCTGATGCTGGAAGGAACAGGAACTGGAGGGGAGCTGATGCTGGGAAGGGCTTGGACAAGAAATGAGGTGATGCTGGGAGGGATAGGGACTGGAGGGGAGCTGATGCTGGGAGGGACTGAAGGGGAGTTGATGTGGGGGAGGGGGCTGGGATGGAAGGGGAGCTGATGCTGAGTGGGATGGGTACTGGAAGAGAGCAGATGCTGGGAGGGACAGGGACTGAAGGGGAGCTGATCTGGCTGGGGGGGGCAGGGCGTGGCCAGAGGTGGAGCTGATGCTGGGTGGAATGGAGACTGGAAGGGAGTTGATGCTGGTGGGGCTGGGACTGAAGGGGAGCTGATGCTGGGAGGGACAGGACTGGAATGGAGCTGATGCTGGGAGGGACAGGGACAGAGACTGGAAGAGAGCAGATGTTGGGAGGGACTGAAGGGGAACTGATATGGGGGGGGCCTGGGATGGAAGGGGATCTGATGCTAGGAGGGACAGGGACTGGAGGGGAGCTAATGCAGGGAGGCGTGAGCTGATGCTGGGAAGAACAGGGACTAAAGGAGAGCTGATGCTGGGGGGGGGGGGATGACATGGACTGGAATGGAGCTGATGCTGGGAAGAACGGGCTGGAAGGGAACTGATGCTGGTGAGACCTGGAAGGGAGTGATGCTGGTTAGCTAAAAGGTGACAGATGCTGTGATTAAGGTGGAGAAAAAGGCTGGGGCAGTGAGGATGGGGAGGAGGACAAATATTTTGCGTAAGAGGGAAGAAATAAGGCAGATATAAAGAGAGAGTGGAAAAAAAATAAGAGACGAGAGAAGAAAGGAAAAATGGACAGCAGACAATTGAGAGTTAGCAGAATATATGAAGAAAGCAAAAGAGAGAGACTGGAGCAATTGTGACTGAAAAATAAAATGCCCAAACAACAAAAGTTAGAGAGAAATTATTTTATTTTTAATTTATTAACTGGAATGTTAGCTCTGGAAAATGTACATCACTGTGTTTGTTTAGTACGAGAGAAAATGAATTTATAGTTTTATTTCTCCGGTGTTCTGGTGCATTCCAAGTTTGGCTGTTGGGGTTCCCAGTTCAATCATTGCCTTCATATTTCTAAATTGTGATCCCTTGTTCTATATTTGATGATGGTCTTTCCATGTTTTGCATACATGCCCGAGCTGTGGTATTCTGTTTGTGTAGTTTCTGTGTAGGAGTCCTACTTGTTCTCTTTTCCCAGTAGGAGATGTATTGGTTTTCTATGAGGTATATTGGTTTTATATTTTCAGTGCTGCCTTTTTATATATAGAGTTTGGTGCTATGTGAATCCTGGCAGTGCTGTTATGATATGGCAGGTTTGCTATGGGTTCTTAGTGAGCAGGGTTTTGCAAGTACTTCCTAATGTACCTGGCACTGGAGGATAGTAATGTAGAAATATGGTAGCCTTTCTTTATCCTCACTGTCCATGCAAATGGTATTAAGACAATCATTAAGAGGCATGTTTACTAAAGGTTAATGCATATTCACAAATTTTAACATGCAGTAAGTGTAGCAGCACTGATTTATGTCTATGGGTGTAGTGACATTTAATGCACATTAATGTTTAGTAAACATATCCCTAATTCATTGCTGGGACAAAAAAGAGGTTTGTGAAGAGCTCTTTTGGAAGCCTCCTAAAATTGTAGATGGACTGCATATAAATTTTAAAATTAAATACATGCAAATGAAGCCCAGTGGGTGGGGGAGGGGGCACCAGGTTCGCAAGTCGCACAGGGCGCAGTTATAGCTTAGTACAGCCCTGGTTAGGAGCAGATATAGGCATGAACGCCTCTCACTAACCAGATCCAGGTGTACCTTTTGCCATTCTGAAACTGCACCACAACATGCATCAGCCTTCCTCCAGGCAGGCCACACCTCCACCATGCCCCTGTGCTACATGGACCCTCTCATGCTGAGGCCATCTCTCTACACAGCTTCTAAAAAGGCTCCAAGCACATGTCCATTCTTCGCTCGTCCAAGTACCCATTCTCAGACATCCAACTCACGAATAGGGCTTCCAAAATACTCCCCATGATGTACAACTAAATTTCAACTTCAGTCTATATCTAGTGAGGGTGCAGAAAATGGTGCCCATTAGAATATAATGGAAAATATTTTAGTGGAAGAAACAACTTCTCCAATTTCATAAAAGATTTTCTTTCTTCCACTGTCCAGTTCAAGAAGGGCACCTTTGGAAAATACATACCATAACGCATTAAACAGCATCTATAAAGACAGTTTGGTCATTAATCTCCATTGATCTACATGTCATCTGGCCACAAATAGCCTATACATTACTAAAGGAATATTCTTTTTTTTTCCATTTCAAAATTTCTGTATTAATCATAAAGAAAAGAAATACGATAAAGTCCTCATCAAGAGGGAGATCATCTAACATAAAAAAGAAATAACAAGCAAAACCCATAACAAGCAAAAACAGGAAAACGTTCATCAAAGCCCCTGTAGAGTTGCTATTAAATGAATGCCCATTTAAACTTAAACCAGGAAGACCGAACAATCAAAAGGAAAATTCAGAGAGTAGACCTCCCCAGAATAAAGGCCTCTAGTTGCTCTGGTTCTATAAAAATATATTAACCCCATTTAAAACAACAATACATTTACAGAATGTTTCAGAAAAAACGAAGCTCCAAGTGCAAGCACCCATGGCTTCAATACAAAAAAGGTTTTCCTACACCTCTGCGTTACCTTGCTAGCATCAGGAAATATTTGGATCCTACTTCCACAAGACATGGCGGTCTTCTTGTTAAACTCAACTTCATTACCAAATTCTTATCACTCATAGAAAAAAAAATATTATCACCAAAGTTGCACGAGATGATTTTAAGAAAGCTAAAATATCTAATGACTCCGAGGAGGTAGGACATAAACTGCCTATCTCCTCGTGCATTACTGATTGACCCGAGGGGATGTAAAAAATATTAGATAACTTGATCGCATTAACATCCTCAATCAATACTTCTGAAATAATCAAATACTTCTGAAACAATATAAGCTGAGCTAAATAATGAGTGCATGGAAAATTGAGAAACCTCAAATTCCTGGTTTGGTCAGAATTCTCCGTTGCCTCCAATTGGTGATGGAGCACCAAACTATCACGAATATTTGAGGAGAGAGCTGCCTGAGCTAAGGAAACTTGCCTCTCCAATTTAGACAAAGCAGTATTACAGACAGATATTCAACCCTCATACTCATTTAAATAAGTTAATGACATCAACAAAAAGCTGTGCAACCTGGGAAAGATGTGACCGTAACGACAATTCCATGCAAGTCACTACTTCCCAAATATCATGTAGTGAAACTTCCTTTGGGGGAGATACTTTCTGGTGAACTTCTGAAATTGACAATGGACTAAGTGCCCGCTTTAAGTCAGAAGAAACAGTTCCCTGGTCTGGAACAGAAAAAGACCCCAGTGGAGAAGTGAGCAGATTACCTTCCCCCTAATCTACCAAGAGGGAGGCATCTGCTCGAAGGCACGCTCCCTGGCTGGGCTGGCCAACACCCAACAGTAAGGATTTGAGGGGGGGGGTTATTATATTAAATTGCTAGCTCTCTGACTAGGAGCTCTTAAAAGGGTTTTTTGTATATTTTTAAAGTAAGGTTACTTTCTTTTTGGTGCTTTAGTGGAACTGTCCTTGAGCACAGTAGGTTGCTGAACTCTAGTAACCTCTTCAGGTTTGGAAACTGCTAACACCTAATCAGGTGTTAGTTCCCTCCCTACCCACCCTAACTCCCACCCACCCCTAGTGAGCAGTCTTGTTTTATAGGGCACCTCCCCATTTAACAAATCACAGAGAATTGGACCAGCACATTTTGAATATAATTAAAGAGATTTAACTGCTTTTTCTCTGAAAGGACAGCTGGGAAACTGGCTAGTACTTGGTAGATCTCTCTCTTTTGCTTTAACAGATACCTAAGCTCCACGAACAGAACAATGGCTCAGAAAAATCATATCGCTAAAGCTGTTGCCCCTGTTACAGCTTCTACCTCGGTCCAGACAGAGGTCCTAATGCCAGTTGAAGGACCGGTTCCATGTGCAGGGAGCCTGCATGCTGAAGCTCTGAGGAAACAAGTGAAGGAACTCAGAGAGGAGGTGGCAAGGCTGAGGAGCATTCAAGACAATGAGAAGTACATTGATGAGATGCTTCTTGCAGCAACCAAGCTCTCCAGCACAGGAGAAGATGGGTGCCAACAGAATGTCGATGGTTGGACACAAGTCACCAGGGCCTGCAAAATCACCAATCCAACTTCTCCAGCCCTTGAACTGAAGAACCATTATGCAGCCCTGGAAGTGGAGGAGGTGAAAGCATCCCTGGAAAGGAAGAACCAGAGCTCAATTACCCCAAAGTTGCAGAATCAGTGACCAGACGGAAACGAAGGGTAGTGGTGGTTGGAGACTCTCTTCTGAGGGGTACTGAGGCGTCCATCTGCCGACCAGACTTGATGTCCAGAGAGGTATGCTGTCTGCCTGGTGCCAAAATCCAAGATGTTACGGAGAGTTTGCCGAGACTCATCAAGCCCACTGACTATTACCCAATGTTGCTAATCCATGTTGGAACAAATGATACTGCCAGGTATACCTCGGAACGTATCAAAGGTGACTTCATGACTCTGGGATAGAGGATGAAGCAGTTAGGTGCACAGGTGGTGTTCTCTTCAATCCTCCCTGTTGAGGGTAAAAAGGCCAAGGCAGAGAGGCTCGCATCCTGGAGATGAATGAATGGCTGCGTCGATGGTGTCATCGAGAGCGTTTTGGTTTCCTAGACCATGGGATGCTGTTCCAAGGGTTGCAGAGCAGAGATGGCATCCATCTGTCCAAGAAAGGTCAACGCATCTTCGGTAGTAGACTGGCTAATCTACTGAAGAGGGCTTTAAACTAGATTCGTTGGGGATGGGTGAAGAAAGCCCCCAAGTAAGTGAAAGCCTCCAGGTAGGTGATGCATTAAATACCTTTATGGAAATGGGTAACAGGGGTAACATATGGAAAGCAGTGTATAAATGCCAGTAACATGGGAAATAAGATCCCTGATGTTGAAGCTTTGGTGGGAGTGGCTGACTTAGATTTAGTGGCAGTTACAGAAACATGGTTCACAGAAAACCATGATTGGGATGTAACTATACCTGGCTATACTTTATTCAGAAAGGACAGGGTAGGAAGAAGAGGAGGAGGAGTGGCACTATTTGTGAAAAATAATATTAAAGCTTTGGAATTACAGAGCTTAAAAAAGAGAGAGGAGGCATTGTGGGTTAAACTAGAAAGAGGGAAAGAGAAATCTATTTGCATTGGTGTGATATACAGACCTCCCTCACAAGAGGGTGGACAGAGAGTTAATTGAAGACATACGCAGCATTGCTAGGAAAGGGGAAGTGCTACTGATAGGAGATTTCAATATGCCAGATGTTGATTGGCACATTCCTGCTGCACTATCATCTAGAAGTAAGGAGATCCTGGATTCTCTACAGGAAGAACTATTCAGGCAATTGGTAACAGACCCCACACGTGAAGGGGCCATACTGGACCTGGTGCTTACCAATGGTGAAAGTGTTTCTGATGTTGTAGTGGGAGATCATTTTGCATCCAGTGATCACCAGATGGTGTGGTTCAGTATTAGGACTAGGGCTGTTAGAATCCATTCAAAGGTGAGGATCTTAGACTTTAGGAAGACTAACTTTGCGAAGATGGGCCAATACCTCAGGGAGTCGTTAGTGGGATGGGAACAGCTGGGGGATGTAGAAAAACAGTGGGCAAAACTGAAAGGGGATATTTTAAGGGCAACCAACCTTTTTGTTAAAATGGTATATAAAAGGTAAAAGGAAAAGGAGACCGCTATGGTTTTCGAAAAAGTAGCTGAAAAAGTGAAGAAAAAGAAGAAGGCCTTTATGAAATACAAGAGATCACAGAGAGAGGAAGACAGGCATCTGTATTTGGAAAAACTTAGAGAAGCTAGCAAAGTAGTCAAGAAGGCAAAGATTCAAAAGGAGGAGGAAATAGCCAATGCAATAAAATGGGGGGATAAGACATTTTTCAGATATATTAGTGAGAAGAGGAAGGGCAAAAGTGGTATTGTCAGACTCAAGGGTGTAGGGGGGGAATATATAGAAGCTGATAAGGATAAAGCGGAATTGCTTAACAAATATTTTTGTTCTGTGTTCACAGATGAAGAACCAGGAACAGGACCTCAGAAAACACCCACAAATAGGAACAGAAGCGAGGGACATCTTGAACAATTTTCAGAAGACTGTGTTCGTGAGAAACTAGCTCAACTTAAAGTAGACAAAGCGATGGGACCGGATGGGATACACCCTAGAATACTGAGGGAACTTGGGGACATTCTAGCAAATCCACTGACTGACCTTTTCAATGCCTCATTGGAGTCGGGAGTGGTGCCAAAGGACTGGAGAGAGGCTCATGTGGTGCCTTTACACAAAAGCGGAAGTAAGGATGTGGTTGAAAAATACAGGCCGGTTAGTTTAACTTCGGTGGTGAGTAAATTATTGGAAACGCTGCTGAAAGAGAAAATAGTGAGGTTTCTGGAGTCCAGCGGATTACAGGATCCGAGGCAGCATGGATTCACCAGAGGCAGGTCTTGTCAGACAAATCTGATTGATTTCTTTGACTGGGTGACCAGGGAGTTGGACCGAGGGAGAGCTCTAGATGTGGTGTATTTAGATTTCAGTAAAGCCTTTGACACTGTTCCTCACAGGCGACTTATAAACAAACTGAGCACCCTAGGGATGGACCATAAAGTTACTGCTTGGGTTAGAAATTGGTTGGGTGGGAGGCGACGAAGAGTATAAGTAAATGGAGCTCACTCTGAGGAGAAGGATGTTACCAGTGGTGTGCCCCAGGTATCTGTCCTTGGTCCGATTCTTTTTAACATCTTTGTTAGTGATATAGCGGAAGGGCTGTCGGGTAAGGTTTGCCTCTTTGCGGATGATACCAAAATCTGCAATAGAGTAAACACCCAGTAAGGTGTAGATAACATGAGGAGGGATCTAGCTAAGCTTGAAGAATGGTCTAGAATTTGGCAGCTGGGATTTAATGTTAAAAAATGTAAGGTCATGCATTTGGGCTGCAGCAATCCAAGGGAGCAATATAGTATAGGGGGTGAAGTACTTTTGTCCACTAAAGAAGAGCGGGACCTAGGCGTGGTTGTGTCTGATGATCTTAAAGTAGCTAAACAGGTAGAAAAGGCGACGGAAAAAGCTAGAAGGATGCTTGGGTGCATACGGAGAGAAATGGCTAGCAGATAAAAGGAGGTGATAATGCCTCTGTATAAGTCTTTGGTGCGACCTCATTTGGAGTATAGTGTGCAATTCTGGAGACCGCACCTTCAAAAGGATGTGAACAGGATGGAGTTGGGCAGAGGGTGGCTACTAAAATGATTAGTGGTCTTCATTATAAAAGCATATGAGAACAGACTTAAGGATCTTAATATGTACACCTTAGAGGAAAGGCGGGATAGAGGTGATATGATTGAGATGTTTAAATACCTCCGTGGCATAAATGTTCAGGGAGAGAGCCTCTTTCAATTGAAAGCAAGTTCTGCTACGAGGGGACATGGGATGAGGGTGAAGGGAGATAGATTCAGGAGTGATATGCGGAAATATTTCTTTACGGAAAGAGTAGTGGATCCATGAGATAGTCTCCCAGTGAAGGTGGTAGAGATGAGGACAGTAACTGAATTCAAAAAGCATGGGACAAACACAGAGGATCTCTAAAGGTAAAAAGGGGACTGTTGTAGTTGTTGTTATGGAAGGACAGACTAGATAGGCCATGTGGTCTTTTTCTGTCATCATATTTCTATTTTTCTAAGTCTCCAATGAAATACTCACAGTACCAGAAGAACCTTCAAGCTCCAGTAAACAGGTCTCCATGCTGGTTGATTTGAAATGACGATCCATCGGCCTAATGATTTCCACAGCCTTGAGCGCCTGAATCGGAAACACTTTCTTTCTCTGCTTCTCCATCTAACTCCCTCAGCTGTTGTTTCACTCCTATAGACTCCAAAGGGGCTCTAAAGGGGCAGAGCATGCCCTTTGGTCACGCCCCTTCGGTCACGCGCCCACAGGCATGCACCCACGGCCGCATCCCGTGGAAAGCAAGGGCTGTTAAAGCAGCATACCAATAACATCAGCAACTGCTCCTCCTCTCCCAAGCGCACAGGGGCTCCAATTCAAAGCAGAAAAAAAAATGTAGCAAGCAAAGTTCCTCCCGCACTAAAGGAATGTTCTTTGTAAGAATGGTATCATTAGCACCTATAGAAAGACCCAACAGTGTAATTAGTGGCTGGTCTACTACTCTTATTCCTGTGATATCATAAATAAAAGATCAAAACCTTTATGACTGGACAGATTCACCATATACAGCAAAAAATGAAACTAACATGTTGTAGAAACTCTTTCATTTATCCAGGAGGTATACACAAAAATAAATTCTTTTTCCCCATTCTTTGGTTCACTTCACTCTGAGAACTTTTGCTCTAGGCATCAACTCATCAACAGAGGGGAAGGAAACTCCCTTCAGGCTCAAGGCATCTTATTTAGACTCACAAATAACACAACAGGTTTTGTAGGGTACTCTGACTAATTTTTAGTCCAAACATTTGCAAAATAAACAATTTCTTTGAGATAGTATGTGATCCTTGTCTTTTCTCCATTTCTCCAGATTACAGATAACCTAGTCCCTAGAATGGGGCTGCCAATTTTTCTTTCAATGGGCACTTCCCTCTCCACATTAGATTCCTTTATAGCACATAAACTCTCACTGGAAATTTTCTGATACTGTACCTCTTTCCTTGTGTTCCGTTCCATATGGGAACCTCATTCTCTCTCCCTCTTTCTGCATTTTCTTTGAAAAACCAGTGGGGTGGATAAATCCTCTGTCTCCACACATATGCTTCACAGAGACACATCTTAAAGCTCAAGAAAGATTCTTCAAAAGACAGAACTAGCAGAGCTACCATCAATCTCCAACAAAGACAACTAACACTGCTAGGGAGTCAAGGGCTTATAAAGTTTTAGGCAGAACCATTGTTGCCAGAAACATATTGAGATAATGGGAATTCTGAAGAATCCCTTACAAATGTTTTATGATGGCCATATTATTCCAGCATCATTTAGAAGAGTTTGCTATAAATTCACCCATGTTATCAGAATCAGTGACCACAGATGTACAGTTATATAACCATTTTCATGAACAGTCACACAAACTGAATTAAGCTTGGAGAACCTATTAGAAACAGAAGCCTATTTCCTCTCAGATATCTTCTGTCTGATCTTTGATATACTTTAGTCCTGCTAGGCACCATGGCAAGACATCTTAATCATAAGTTTGCCACACTGCCTCTGTGGACCCAACGAGGGCGCACCGTCCTCTCAGCTGGCACTTGGAGGGGGCCGCGCCCACCTCCCCATCCTTGGTACGCCACTGCCTATAGCGACTACAAGCTCAAATTATGACATACCTTTCAGAAAGCACCAAGATAACAGGATGGTCACTCATTGGTCAGTTTTGAGCTACTCTTTGAGCTTACATATGACCTAGATCGGCCACTGTTGGAAACAGAATACTGGGCTTGATGGACCTTGGTCTGACCCAGTATGGCATATCTTATGTTCTTATGTTCTTTTTTTTTAGAAGATTTGGATACACACTATCTGGATGAAATTGTTGATTTGCAATGCAAGTATTATTCCAGTCTGTTTCTTGAAGTATGTAGCAAGAGTTCCAGAATCCTTCACTTCTTCCATTTTCAGCTTAATTCACTTATGATGCAGGCAGGGCTTTCCCGTCCATTGTGTGAGAATGTTGTTTGCACAGGGCCCCGCGCTTCAGGGGGCCCCATGCCAACAACCTCACGCACATGCTGTTCGGTTCCTAGCAGGCCCTGGCTCACCTCTCTACAGCCGCCGAAATGAAGAGCGCTGTTTTTCTTCACTTTGGCAGCTGTGTTCTAATGTAGGCCTCTGGTGCGCCAGAGGTCAAACGACATTTCCTGCTTCCTAGCACTCAGCATGCCAGCGGCCTACATTAGAACATAAGCTACCGAAGTGAAGAAAAACAGTGCTATTCACTTCAGCGGTTGTAGAGAGGTGAGCCGGGGCCTGCCCAACTCCCTCTAAAGTCAAGCAGACAGGCGTGGGGCTCTTCGGGGCTAGGACATGAAATGGCTGATGGGGGGGCTGGGACTGGAAATGGGCTGATTGGGGGTGGAGGCTAGGACTGGAAATGGCTGATGAGGGGGCTAGGAAAGGGATGGAAAGGGCTGATGGGGGTTAGGACTGGAAATGGGCTGATGGGGGGGAGGTTAGGACTGAAAATGGCTGAAGAGGGAGCTAGGAGACTGGAAAGGACTGATGAGGGAGCTAGGATAGGACTGGAAATGGCTGATGGGGGGGCTAGGAAATGGCTGATGGGAGAGCTAGGACTGGAAATGGGCTGATGGGGGGGCTAGGGTTGGAAATGGGCTAATGGGGAGCTAGGACTGGAAATGGGCTGATGGGGGGGGCTAGGGTTGGAAATGGGCTAATGGGGAGCTAGGACTGGAGATGGGCTGATGTGGGGGGATTGCAGAATGGGACTAGTAGGGAGCGGATGCTGGGTGGAGCTGAAACTAGAAGGGAGCTGATGTTGGGGGAGGATTAGAAGGGGATGGGGCTGAGGGAGTGAAGATGGAAAGGGTTAAAGATATTTTGTGTGGGAGGGAAGAAAAATCTACGATTGGCCAGATATTGGGAAAGTAAATGAGGATTGAGGATGGAGGGCTGAAATTTGAGTGGATGATAAAGGAATAAAGAAAGAAATGGAGGAAAGACCAAAGGGAAAAGTATGTTAAAGCAGATGTAGAGAGAGAATGGAAAAAAACTAGACGAGAGAAGAAATGGACAGCAGACAATGGAGAGTTAGCAGAACACATGAAGAAACCAGAAGAAAGTGACTGGAGCAATTGCAAATGAAAAATAAAATGCCCAAACAACAAAAGGTAAAAAAAGACTTTTTTATTTTGAATTTATTAGCTGGAATATGTCAGCTCTGGGAAATGTGCATTGTTAACATCTTTGCATTTAGTACAAGAGGAAATTAATTTATAGTTTTATTTCTCCAGTGATGTTGTACATTCCAAGTTTGGCTTTTGGGGTTCCCAGTTTAATTATTGTCCTCCTATTTCTAAATTGTGATCCGTTGTTCTTTGTTTGGTGACATTCTATGTTCTGCATGTGTAACCGAGCTGAGGTATTCTGTTCATGTAGTTTCTATTTGACAGTGCCACTTGTTCTCTTTCCCCAGTAGGAGATGCATTGGTATTCTCTGAGATGTATTGGTTTAATATTTGCAGTGTTGCCTTTTGATAGGTAGGGTCTGGTGCTTTGTGAGTCCTGGCACTGTTATGATACGGCAGATTTGCTAAATGGGCAGTATTACAGTACTACTACTACTGAGCATTTGTATAGTGCTACCAGTCATACGCAGCGCTGCACAGACATAAAAGAGACAATCCCTGCTCATCAGAGCTTACAATCTAGTCGAAAAAGAGTGCTTCCATATGTGCCTCGCGGTTGGCACTGGAGTATACTAATGCAGAAATCTGGTAGTCTTTCTTTATCCAGACGCTCTTTAAGAGGCATGTTTACTAAAAGTTAGCGCATGTTAACATTATGCAAATATTTATGCAAATGAGGCCCCGCAATTCCACACATGGTCCCGCACCCAAAGTAGCTTTCACTGAGGAAACTAGGAAAATACTTAGAAACTGACAGATTAGATGTAAAATATTAATAAACAAAGACAATTTGATGAAAGAGATATTGTGATTCTCACTAATGCTCATTGTTGAAACTCCCAGTTTATCCTCCTTGTTCTGTGTAAAAACTGTTTCAAGATTCTAAGTTTGACCTCCCTGTTCTCTGTAAACTTGGAGTTACAGTATGTTTAATATAAACTGCTTTGAATTTATAATAAGGTTTCTAGACGTTTGAGCCAGCATTGCAGTGTTTCGCCTGTACCCACATAGCTTCCCAGAACAGGCAACAAGGTAATTCTGCTTCTGAGTTGCTTATACAGTAGGGAACGTATTGAATTGGACTCCTGGTTGTTAGCCCTGTTCTGGAAGACCAGGAAGCCTTCTTTCATTTCTTTTTCTGGACGTTTGCTGATTCTCACCATGCCTGTACTGTCAAGATGGCCCCGCAATCACAACGCCAGGGATCTTCTCCACCTCCTGCCTCCAGCAATGTTTATGGACACTGCATGAGCCACACTGGCCCAGTTCAGGGGGAGGCTTATCAAAGAAAATTAAGGATCAACTAGCTCTGGCCTGCCCCACCAGCCCTCTTCTCCTAAGGGTTAATTCATTTACTGCAGTTCATTGTGCTGTTTGCCCGAAGAGGTCTCTCCATCATGAAAACAGTGATTGACGGGCAAAAGGCCAAATCAGGAGCTTGCTTGTAGCAGAAAGATCCAGCCAAGAATGAGAATTTAGCCTTCCCTGTGTGGCTGTCTCTGATGTTTGGGAACCCACAGCCAGAACACACACTGTAGAGCTCTGACATTTAAGAAGAAGAGGCTGAGGCAGGAAAATGCACTCTTGGACCAGTGTGCAGTGACAAGGAGCTGACAGAGAATGGTCTGAAGCAAGTAAGATGTACAGAGTGAGAGAAGCACTGCCCTGGCTATGTTAGTGTTGCTGAGGAGACAGAGTAGAAACCAAACCCCAAGTGCCTGGCTGATTGAAATGATCACAGTTAGTGAGTCACTGCCAGTCAACAACCCACACCTCATGTTAAAACAAGTAAAATTTCCAACAGCGTCCTTAAAGTCTCTCCCTGTGGAAGGAGCATAGATGTTGGAAAGGGGTGGGCCACACGGGCCCTGGCTCCACCAAAAACCGCAACACAGCAGGTGGCAGGGTGCAAGCAAGGATCCCAGAACTAGGGCCAGTATTGTCCCAGCAGCAAGGCACTTCTCAAAAGCTGTACCCCTGTGCTTTGTCCTGAAAATTCTCCCCTGCTAAGCAGAATTATGCTATCCTGGACAGAGAATTCAAGCCATAAGACCATAAGATTTGCCATACTGGGTCAGATCAAAGATCCATCAAGCCCAGTATCCTGTTTCCAACAGTGGGCATTCCAGGTCACAAGTACCTGTCAGGTTCCCAAAGGAATACACATTCCATGCTGCTTGTCCTGGGGTAAGCAGTGGATTTCCTCAGTCCTCTTTAATAATGATGTGTGCCTTTTCCTTCAGGAACTTGTCCAAACCTATTTTGAACCCAGCTACACTAGCAGCTTTTACTACATCCTCCACCGCTGCCTAAGGGGTATCAACATTCCATGTGCGTACTGAGGGACCACTGTAAACCAGGATACTGTAGTTGGCCAAGAATCTGAAACCTCAGCAAATGTGTTGAGCCTGATTCTTCTATCAGTTCAATTTCTGATTTTCTACAACCCTCAATGGGAAGGCCAGCATATCCTGAAAGAGAGACCATTTCTCTTTGTGCTTTGTGCCACAGGTTTGTTTAAAAGCAATTTCCATGCATACCTTGATAGGTTGGTTATATCATGTTGCTGTAATCCGCCTCTACATTATGTCAGATTGAAAAGGCAGAATATAGGCTTATCATTAAATTAAATTAAATCTTATCAACTAACAAAAGGAAACTCTTTTCTAGCATGATGCAAGTACTATGGTGAGCATTAAGAGTAAATTTGAGAGTTTGAGATCATATTCCGCATGCCCTGGTTTAGGAAAGAGGTTTGTTGCTATCATGCTATGTGCAAAATGAATCCATTTGAAGATATGGCCCCTGGGAGAAGATTACACGGGCTGCACCTCAGAAGGAGAAACCCTGCCTATGAACATCATTAGCCCAAGTCAGATTATCAGGGCTACTCTCTACCACAATTTGCTTCCCTGATCCATGCCACAGGGCATCAAGTACTCGCAGATCAACTGGATTTGAAGAACTATCAAGCTCTGCCAACCCTACTACTACTCCAGGAGTAAGGAGAACTTCTCTTCGTCCAGTGATGCCTCTTGTTCAGCTGAAGAACCTTCTGACTGTGCCATGGTTTACACAGCTTTCTGCTTTGGACACTATGGGGCTTGTTTACAAAGCCGCGGTAGCGGTTCGCGGTCGTTATCGGAGCCGCGGCCCCATTGAAATCAATGGGGTCGCGGCTCCGATAACGATCGCGAACCGCTACCGCAGCTTTGTAAACAAGCCCCTATGTTTGGGGTAAAAGGCTGGGGAGGTCTATTAGGAAGGGTTTGAGGGATGGTGAGAATATGGGAAAGTCAGGGAAAGCTTTTTAAAATTTTGTTTGACTCGTTGAGTCAGCTGGTGGGAGAAAGGAGATGGGGGGGGGAGCAGGGGGGAGAAAGAAGATAACTGGTAGCCAGATCTTACTGCAGACTATTAGAAAATGTTTCACACTAAAAACAGAACCAAAACAAAATTATTTTAAAACAAAGCCATGACAAAGAGATGATTCCTCCCTCCCCCTCCCCAAAATGAAATATTTGACAGATGAATCTCAGTATTCTTGCACTGCAGCCACTTATTAACGGTCAAAGATTTCCTGGAGTACCTTCTTGATAGAATCCAAGGTCTCTAGGTATGTAGTGGCAGGTATTCCACACCCCTAACCTCTGTACCATATTAGGTGGGGACAAAGACAATCTTTCAAGGTCATGCTTCTTTGGAATTTCTTCAACTTACTCCGAGTCACAGTCATTCTTAAGAAAAGTCAATGTCCAATCTTAATGGCTCTTCAATTAAAAATGGAGTGTATTGATGACATTCTTCAGTGCAATACAAAAGAAAGTGTCACTTCAACACAATCTATATACCAGCAAGATAACCCAGGACACTAACTTATCCTTATGCACCTCATTGCAAATTCCGTTCTTCTGCTTATGTATTCAAATCTTCACCCAACAAGAAAGCAGACATCATGTCTTCTCAGCCTTTTGTGGTTTCTGCCAGACTAGTGGACCAACCTTTTTCTTCATCTCATTGTTTCACCGAACTTCCATGGGTCTGTGGACAGCATAAACTCCAAATCACCATACACAGTGGACCTTTTTACCAGAACCTCAAACATCCTGGCCCTCCAGTCCCTGAAACCCAGGTGCTCCCCCTGAGCATGGACTCTCCCAAGGATAGGGAAAAAGGAAAGACCTAGCCTCCTTCTTAGGAATTTTATACTCACACTTCTAGACACAAATTTCTAGACATCGACTCCACTGGACAGTGTCATCAAAATATTCTTCTATTGACTGAGGTGGGGCCATGACGACAACATGAAGTGAAGTTGTGGAATGAGCTTTTTCTAGACTCTGCTGGTATAATTTTTCCTAAAGTGCCATTTCTATGGAGAAAATGAAAAGGAAAGTCAAGAAGTTTGGTCCAGCAACCCCAGGGGTCCTTGATATGTGGCAGATAGCTAGCCAGGAGACCTTTCTCTATTTATGTCTAGTAGTGTCAGGGGTTTTTATTGCTGGGTATGTGGTGGGCATGACAGCCCACCTGGATAGGTAGATGAGGCTAAGTCCAGATATCACTCTGCCTGATGTTTCCCTCCTTAAGTACAGCTTACCCAGTGTTCATGTTTCTGGAAGTCTCTGAAAATGATTGAGAGGTGGAAGCAGTTGGATCCATTTCAGTAATATCACTGGGGAAAGAATGGGCTGTCCACCAAGCCTCTTGGGTGGAGTAGAGAATCCTGGTGTGATAATGCAGAGATCAGAGAATCACTGGTGGGAATGGCATAGGTGCTGCTGATTCAACAGATATGGTGGCACTATTTCCAGTTTGTCTTTTAACCTTTCTTAGTCAAGCCGCAACAAATCACTTTGAACTCTGGAGTGTGGTAGCATCTATTGAGAAATCTATTGCTTTGTCCTCTTTCATGCTCATGGGCATCTACAGGCTAATTATTTGAATTGCCAGAATGAAAGGACTAAGAAACTGGAAGTCATTCACTCAGGTAACCATTTTTCATACCGGACTTGCTGAAGATAGATGTGATGTTGTATCAAAGAATGGAGAAACTCAAAGTACTTGAATTTACAGATTTTGAAATTTCCTTAAGTTCCTTTTTCTATTTTTTGAATTTGTTCAAAAATTATTTGTATGACATTTTAGAGGCTTCTGAAGAGGGCTTCTCCCCATTGGTAAAGCCCTTTTTATAACTAGTAAGGATAAAAATGATGAGGAGATGTCTGGATGTTTCAGGACTTTATTTATTATTTTTGTATTACCTCAAGACAGGAATGCTATTCCTCATTTTTGTTTCAGCATTTGTAATGCGGTTTAAGATTTGGTGTTTTCCAGTGTCATGTGAAGGAGTCTGCATGCTGTCCTGAGGCCTAGAGGAACACTTCCAAGTATGATTTGAGTCCTTCGTTCTACCCTCAGTGGCAGTCCAGTATCCTAGACTGAACTACAACAGAACGGCAAGGGTCTCACAACTTCTCAAGAGGAGACTGAAGCACAATTAGTGAACAATATTTATAATTGCCGGGCTTGCCAACTTCCCAAGCAGGCCAAAAAGGATGCAAGAGAAAAAAAATAATTCCTTTACCCACAGTATTAATTACTTCTAAGGACTTCCCAGCCCCTTGTACGAACAGAAAAACAATCCAATTCCAAATAACCATAATAGCAAGAATTTAACACTTCTAAGAGCCCTGAAGTTCTTTGGTTTTCAAAAACCCAAGCTTACAGTCTAGGACAAAAAGATCAGCATGAAAGAAAAAAAAGTGAAACTAATACTTTTCCAAGCCCCAATAGCTCTCTAGTCACTACAGGCCCAATATTGGAAAGGCATGGATACGGTTTACAGTCCGGTAGAGCATGTAAATAGCTTAACTGGGGATATTCAATGGCACATACACGGTTAGTGCCACTGAATATCCCCTCCTAACTCCCTTACGTGCCCCGATGCTATCCGCTTAGCAGTGGGACGTGTTGAGGGCATTCCGGGACAGAGCGGAGGCGGAGACTGCCACTAACCAGGTAGCAGCTATATTGTACCGCTACCCAGTTAGCAATCCACGGCTAAAACTAGGCCAGCTTTTGGCTCACCTAGTTTTAGCCATAGATGCTAACCAGGTAGCTCGCCGCTACCCAGTTAGGCTCTGCAGTATTGTCCTCGTTGCGCTGAATGCGGATATACAAAGCCATTGCTGCGGCATTGAGTATCTGGAGTTAGGGGTGAACAGGCAAGACTGTGCACCATAGTGGCACATAGCCTGCCTAGTTGAATATTGGGCCCTACAACTCTAAATTGAGCCAGTCCAAGTTTTCCTTCTCATCACACAATGTTTACTTGGGTCGGCCAGTCTCACCCCAATGGGACCAGTAACGGAAGATCCTCTCTTGCAAAGGTGACAATTTCTTTTCTTTAACCAGTCCTTTTAACAAAACCACTTCATATCCTTGCAGAAGGGAAAAAAAATATCAAAATTGCAAACTTTCATACCAACTCTCTCCAAACACAAGCAAACACTTTCTGTTTTCCTTCTCCCTTCTTTGGCTGGGAGATCATTGAACAACTGTTAGGGAGGTATAACATCCCTGACAACTCTGTCCTGCTCAGTAGCCATTCTCCTCCCATAATGCCAGCCTCTTTTGACCTGGTTGCTACTCGAGTGATAAAAAAAAGTAAGTAAAACAGAGTTAGTAGCCGGTTTCTTGATATCACAGGTACACTAAAAAATTTTTTTTTTAAACTGCCTCTAATGTTTCGATTGATTTTTACGTTTTTTGGTGCGCTGAATCCAAATCTGGTAACCAATTTGCTCCATCACGTACAGATTTTTTGCTACATTGGGTTAGCAGTTTGAGGTGAACGTTTCAGATTGAGTGCGATCGAGATAAAAGTTTCTTGGATGAATTCTTTATACTAATTGTTTAGTAGTTATTCAAATAAGAATAAAGAAAATTGTAACAAGGCAGCACATAAGAATAGAGTAATGTCAACAAAACACACTGTGATGGTAGCAAAATTGTCTGCACTTAAAACAGCCACATACATGTGCACAAACATTGAGCATATAAGAGCGAGGCTAGACACAAAGCAAAGCAAAGAAATGTGCAAAACATGTTGTACAGGTATGTATGTAAGAATAGAAAACGCAAACCGCACCATTGCAATACATGAAGACAAACACCCGATGGTGTGAAAATAAAATTCTAATAAATGAGATCCGACACTGTGGTAATAACTAGCAAATTTTTATTTCAAAGTTTAGTAAAAACACGATATTTGTCAACACAGTTTAGATTTTAAAGTCATTCTTGGGTCAATCAATCTCCTGGTGGGCCCGTTTCTTCTTCCCCCGAATGCTTCTCTTGGTGCGCTGCTTGGCGTATTTTTCATCTGGAGTTTCCCGCAGCAGCAACCAGCAGAAATCAGCCATCATAGTGGTGTTCCATCTTCCTTGGTACCTTCTCTCTGCGTCCTTGATGTCCTGGTGAAACCTTTCACCTTGTTCTTCACTGTACGCCCCCAGGTTTTCGGGAAAGTAGTTCACATGGGAGTGTAAGAAATGGACTTTCAGGCTCATGTTACAGCCTTGTTCTTTGAAGGCATTGAGCATCCTGGCAACAATATCCTTATAGTTCTCATCCCGCCTGTTCCCCAAGAATTTGAGAACAACATCCTTGAAGGAATCCCAGGCTTCTTTTTCCTTCTCAGACATCGTTTCAGCGAATGCTCCATCTGAAATGAGTTTCCTTATATCAGGGCCAACAAACACTCCTTCCTTTAGCTTTGCTTCAGAAAGTCGGGGGAACTTTGAGCAAAGGTACCGAAAGCACTCACCATCTTTTGGAAGGGACTTGATGAATTGCTTAATGAGACCCAACTTAATGTGGAGAGGTGGTAATAGAATTTTATCACGAGGTACCAAGCTCTCATGAAGAACATTTTTCTCACCGGGTCTCAAATACTCCCGAATTGGCCAGTCTTTTTTCCCCCAGTGTAGGTCGCAGGCCCGGCTATCCCACAAGCAAAGGAAGCAGGGATATTTGGTGAAACCGGATTGCTGCCCTAATAGCATGGATAGAATTTTAAAGTCTCCACAAATCATCCACTTATGCTCATCATAACGAATCTTCTGAAGAATCAGGGCCAAATTCTCGTATTTTTCTTGGAGAATAACAGAGTGAGCAATAGGAACTGAAGCGAATGTGTTGCCATTATGAAGAAGAACACCTTTTATGCTGTCTTTTGACGAATCAATGAACAGCCGCCATTCAGCAGGATCATACTTGAGTTTAAACTTTTCCATCACTCCGTATATATCGTTGCAAAATACCAAATCTTACTCTTTGCTGAAATACTTCAAAAATTGTGTCTCGCGGTTGCGGTACCAATAAAAAGTTGTTCCTGGTGACAATAGATTTTTCTGTTTAAGCCGAGAACCTAGCAGTTGGGCAGCATCTTTTGGGAGTCCTAAATCCCGGACTAAATCATTCAATTCAGCTTGAGAGAAAAGTTCAGGTTTCGGATCTGGTTCAGTTTCAAACTCGGAAGTACTGGACTCATCGGGAAAAGCCATCTGATGAGTCTCATCATGATCAGAACCGTCCACACAAATATGATCCAAAGATTTTGGTGGTTCAGGCACAGGTACTTCGTTGCTATGAGGCATAGGCCTAATTGCTGAGGGAAGGTTGGGGTAACTTATTACGTTCTTATTTTTTAAGTTGTATCCCTTCACAATGCAAGAGCAAAAATAGCAGTCACTGCTGTGGTCTCTTTGTTCACGCCACATCATAGGTATTCTGAAACGAAATGCTTGTTTTTTACCTTTCATCCATAAGCGTAGATCTTCCTCACATGTGTTGCACACTTTGTGAGGAGCCCACGGTTTGTCTTGATCGCCTAACTTCAAACCGAAATAGGCGAAATATACTTTTTTAATAAATGCAGAAATGTTCCTCTGCCGCTTTTTCACGGTATATTCCCCACAAATAAAACAAAAACTTCCGGAGAGTTGACGCAACCTCTGGCTCTGTGAGCCATCACAAATACACAGCACTGCAAACTACAACTGTAGTGAACCACTTCGGAATAAAGCTGGATTACGACTGAGCAAACAAAAGGTAATAATGAACTTGCAAGAAACTGAAATTTGACAGGAACGTTCATGTCGCAACCACCGTGTTTGAGCGAGCGAACGAGGCGAGGCGAACAGGAAAGAACATGCGCCAGCGCGAGTACTGGATTTAGCCCCCCGCCTCCCAATTGTCCTGTTAATGTATAAAATGAATACAAAACACTCTAAAATATCATGAGGGAGTGTTTCTAGTTAGTTAACCATTACAACCTCTATTTTGGGCCAAGAAAATAAACTGCAGTCGGCTAAAAAGAAATTATGTGAACATTCCTTATATGGGTAAGAAATCTAATTTTGCAAGAAAACGTGACGTGATGGAACATTTTGGCTATTTTTCCTGGATTCAGCACCCCAAAATCTATAGGAATCAGTTGCAAAACTGGAGGCAGTTTTTTGGTAGTGTACCTGTGTATTCTTTCTTCTGAATCTATCTCTGGATTCTCACATGGCTGGATTTCCATGAGTTCACGTAAATGTTGGAGCTGAGGTTGTCAGGAGTCATGCAGGCTCCATGGTGTATCATCCTTCTCCTCCCTAGGCTCCATCCCATACCTAGGGAGGGGCATCCACCACACCCTCCCTCCTGGTTGCCAGGAAACAGTTAGGTCATCAGTCCCCTCCTTAGAGCTAGAGATTGGTTTTCTCTTAGGACCCCAGCCTAGCCTTCTCCTGGGTATTTGTCTCCAGTTGCTGTCTCTCTGGGGATGAAATTCTGAAACATCTGAGGAAAACCTCCCCTTCCCACCTTTCAGGGAAGTTCTGCTCTGTACCCTGGAAAGCTCTAGGAGCTGTGAACACCTTTGGGGAAGTCTGTACTAGGGATAGCTCCCACCCACAGGATTCAGTAGACCTTTGCCTGTCACACCAGATAGGAATGAAGATGGAAGAATTGGATAGTGCATGGGAACGTGATTTCTTCATGGGCATCTTTGGTTGTCAAAGCTCCCTGTAAATGTATTCTTAAATTGCAGAGGAGAAGTACAAAGGCCCAAAACGTCTGTTACCTCGAAGACAAAAGTAAATGAGGGGGCATGGTAATGCTAAGATGGCCACATGAGGGTTGAGCTCTATGCCAAAGAGGAAGGGTAAGGCTAAGGTGTACCCTGCTGAGCCTCAGCCTGCTGGTTCTGGTCCTATGGACCACTTCATTACAGTCACTGAGGCAGAAAAAAAGGAAAATATGAGCAGGCTTTGCAGTTGAGCACTTGGAGGTATCTGCTCACCTGCCTGGCCTAGAGGTCACCCTCTCTCGGGGCACGGTGCCCGCCTCTGCCTCCCAGTGGAACCACTCCCCAGCTGTCAGTCTGCACTCCTGTGGTGTCAGAAGGTGGCGTTCAGTTTGCACTTGAGCAGGTAGACCTGGTGGGGAAGAGTGGAGCAGATGTGCCTCAGTCATCTGGTGTGTCGCCTGTGAGTGTGCCGGCAGTGAATTTGCCCCCGCCTAGTGGTGAAGATGAGGTGGAAGCTTCGTAGGTTTTCTTGGCTGCAGTATCACCTATTTCCTCTGCACTAATTCAACCAAAGAAAAATCACACTTGAGACTATCTGGGACACTATTACTACTCTGTCGGTTACTTTGAATAGGCAAACTGCTGGAATTTCTGTCAAGGTAACACAAGTTGCTGAAAAGTTGGAGAGCTATGTAATTTTAACTGATACTATAAATAAAAAAGTTGAGGAGAATTAGGGGATGCTGAACTCTGCAGTGGACACAATTGCGACATTAATTATAGATAATACTTCGAGCCAAGTTAGAATCGCTCGAAAATACTGCCCGAGCTGCAAATTTACATGTGTTGAATTTTCCTGAAATAGCGGGTACGCCACAAGTTGAGTTGTTCAAGAAATATTTGTCCAAGAATCTTTCAGATTCACAAGAATTAATGCCACCAATTACAATGGCATTTTATTTACCTGTTGGGAGAAATGTCCCGGGAACAATTGGTGTGGATGCCACTATGGATGTGCTGAATGTGTCAGATACCTGAAGTCCCCTAGCTCAGCTGATATAAAAGTTCCACTTCATTGGTGACTTGTGTCTTAACATCAGACAGAGACTGGCTGCTCAGATTATTACAAGAAACGGTCACAACCTTTCTATGGAATGAAAATTTCAATTTACCCTGATATATCGAAAAAAACACAAAAAAAAAAAAGGAGGAAGGAGGGAGTCGGGTTTAAGGGGCAAAAACATTTTTAAGATCTGGCATCTTGCAACTGGGAGTCACCTACCATCTACGTGTCCCATGTAAATATTGAGTTGTTTATCGATCTCAAAAATTTATCTTTTTTCAACCTGCTGATTTCTCCATGTTTATTAGTGCTAGGCTGCCAGCAACATCTTCTCCCACTGAGGGTGGTGGGGATAGTTATCCATGTAAGTATTATTAATGCCTTAGTCCCTCTGTGGCTCTCTGTTTTTCTTGTTATTTCATGTTTCTGTTTTATATGCAGGAGGATTTCCTCCTGCCCTCCTGTTTTTCATTCCACGTTCCTCATTTGTGGACTGCAGGAATAAATGCTGGTAATTTATCTAAGGTTGTTTTTCTTTGTATGTGTGTTTGCTTGATGTTATGCCTTTTCTGTTCAAGCTTGTCTTGATAACTATGTAAAATGTATAATTAAAATAAAATGAGTAAATAAAAATTGCAGAATATGAAATTAGTTTTTTATGATTCATCTCAGCTAAGGGTTTTCTGGATTTGAGGGAATAAGGATGCTGCAGGAGATATGTAGATTGGGTTTGATTGAGAGAGGTCAGGGTTCAGGGCTGGCGGTGTATTAGAGGGTTACTGGCTTCAGGGGTTAATTTTATTTCAGTTTTTTGTGTGTGATTATCCTACAAGAGAATGCTCTTCTTTACCCTTTCTAGATACAGATTTTAGGGAGTGCATTGTATTCTGTTTTGTTTTGTTGTTTTTATATCTACTTTGTTGCTGGGCGCTCTACTGCTGTGTCAAGTTGATTGCATTTTGTTAGGGTTGACCCTAGCATTAACAATGTGTGCCTTTGAGTCAGTACTTCCTGGGTTTTCTTGGCAGTGTGACTGGAAGTACATTGCTAGGAATTTCTTCCGAGGTAGTGGAAGGTTAAGTGACGTGCCCAAGGCCACAAGGAGTGCTAGTGGGAATTGAACGCTGGTCTCTTGGTTACCAAGCCGGTACTCTAACCATTAGGCAACTTGTCTACTTGCCTATCTGACATTGCCGCCTGGATGTCTCACTGCCATTTGAAACTGAACAGGGCCAAAACTGAGCTTCTTATCTTGCCCCTTAAACCCAACTCCCTCCTTCCTCCTTTTTCCATCTCTGTGGGTAATGCTCTATTACTCCCTGTTTCCTTGGTTCGCAACCTTGGGGTCGTCTTTGACTCCTCCCTCTCCTTTTCCACATACATCCAACTGATAGCTAAAACCTGTCGCTTCTTTCTCTATAGCATCAGCA
Organism: Ichthyophis bannanicus; assembly: GCA_033557465.1. Taxonomy (NCBI): domain Eukaryota; kingdom Metazoa; phylum Chordata; class Amphibia; order Gymnophiona; family Ichthyophiidae; genus Ichthyophis; species Ichthyophis bannanicus. The sequence continues at coordinate 145,875,279 of CM066041.1, forward strand.
AAATTCAGCCCTTCCTTTCTGACCACACTACTAAAACACATATCCACTCTTTAGTCACCTCCTGTCTAGACTATTTCAATCGCCTCATGCTGGTCTCTATCTGAATCATCTCGCTCCCCTTCAATCTGTTCAAAACTCAACTGTGTGGCTAATGTTCCACCAGCCTCGATATGCTCTTATCAACCCTCTTCTCAAGTCGCTTCATTTCTGTATCCAGTTCAAACTCCTCCTACTGATCTATAAGTTCACTCATTCTGTTGTTTCTCACTACCTTTCCTCTCTTATCTCTCCCTACACCTTCCTCAGGATCTCCGCTGTTCTGGCAAATCACTTCTATCAGTGCCTCTCTCTTCTATTGCTAACTCCAGACTTCAGTCTTTCCACCTTGCTGTTCCTTATACCTGAGTCTGTATGTCAGGCTTCATCTCTGGCCTTTTTCAAATCCATGCTGAAAACGCACCTCTTCAAGGCCATTTTTAGATCCTGATCCATTTAGTCTCTCATGAGATTCCTTACCATTCCCCTAGTTGTATCTCTGTTCTCAACTATTGTGTTGTTTTTCTTGACTAGATTGCATGCTGGATGAGCAGGAAGGTCTCTTACATGTGTCTATACAGTGCTGTGTATGCCTTATAGCTTTATACAAATGATCAGTAGTAGTAGAGCACTTTGCTCAATTTCAAGTTGGTGCCAATGTTAGACTTCTTCCAGTGTATTAGTCTAATGTTCCTGTATGCATCCTGCTTGTTGGCTTTGCCTTCATGTTCTTTTTCCAATCCTGCTTCGGTGTATCCTGGCCTCTGGCCATTCTCTTGCTGTTTATGGTTTTTATATATGTAGAGATCCCTTGGATCTCACAGTTTACATAGCAGGGACATCCAGTGGACCTACTAAATTACTACAGTATAACCTGGAGGTGAACTTGTAATTTTCCAGAACAGGGGAGGCTGCTTCTGCCCAGTTACATCATGCTGGGAGAAGATTCCTCTGGGAGACAAAATCCAGTTCATATATAAACCAATCTAAAAAGCTCTTTGGCAGCCAGCCATGGTACCATGAGGAGGGAGTGAGCCATCTGCTCCAATGGGGGGCAGATTCTTATGGCTAACCCCGCAGTCCCTCATACAACCAGAGGGAGTCCTAGGACACAGGGTAGCAGAGGAGAGAGCAGAGGGGTAGGACATTATCTTGGGCCAGCCTACACTAAGAAATTTCTGTGTGACTGTGCAAACCCAGACCAGCCGTTTATGTTGTTTTTTTATTTGATATTTCCAATAAGTAACATCTTTCTAAACCACTTCTAAGAACTTAAAGGAAGAACTAAAATTGTGACCTTTAAAAAGCATTATGCATGATAAAATTCAGGTTATTGTTTTTACCAGAATCACAAGAACAATATGCTCTAAAAACAACTGAAAACATTTTTTTCCAAAAGGAGGACTCATCAGTTTGTTTTCTCTAAGGGCAGTTTCTCCAAATGGGTGAGTTTTGCGCATACCATGACAGTCATAAACCTCACTTCTAAGCCAGGGTATGTGGAGTGTGATCTCAGTCTCTCAAATTTGCTGCTAATGTTCAGCGTGGTACTTGCATCGTGCCAAAGAGAGCCTCCAGCTGGAGTTCATAAGATGTAACATGTATGGTAGGTTGTCACGATGTGCTTGGAAATCAAGCCTGCGGCTCCCAATGCAATGAGAAATATTTCTGTACCTTTCTGCCACATTTTCTTGGTCTCTGACTGCATTTCTTTTGCAACTTGTTTATCCTCATTTGCTGATCTAATCCTTTGAAGAGTTTTTTCTCTTGATTTGCAAATTCTGTTGCTTCCTTTCCCATGCATGCCTGTGGATTTTTACTCATTCTTTCTAGTCTTCATAATGCTTGTCCAAGTTTGATGATGGAAACTGGATGTTTACTTTCTTATTTCATCACTTTTTGCGTATTTGAATCCGACGATGCTGTCAAGTAGGCCTGGAGGCCTGTGATAGTAGCTCTGTAGGTGTAATTAGTCTCTATGAGGCTTAGCCCTCCTTCAGCTCTAGAGATGTACAGTCTTGGCATACACCGATTCTTGTAAATTACTTCATGGGCATGGAGGAGTTTTCTTGTTCGCACATCCAGTTTTTCAAGATCTTTCAGAGGCTAGTCTACAATCCCAAAGCTGTTTGAGAGTATAAGGATTGCCAGCTGATGGATGGCTTGTATCTTATTTTGTGATGTTAAGGTACTTTTCAGTGATTTTAATCTTGAAATATTTCATTATTGGAGCACTCAGTCATATTTCAGAGAGTTATTTGTTAGTTCTATAAGGCTTTAAGTACCTCTCCATAGTGACCCAAAGCAGTGTGTTTAAGAGAAAGCTCGGAAATTCTTTGGACTTCTCTATACTGCAAATATAGCATAAAATTTTTATTCTTTCTAAAAAATTAAACAGACCCTCTGTTTTAAAAAATATAAAACATACTGAGCACTTACAAAAGCAGTCAGCAACAGGGCCAGTGCAAGGCAAACCTTCACCGTACATCCTCAACTTTGTCCCCTTGAGATTTTGATAATTAACCTTATAATTATGATCATCCCAAAGTCAACCCTCCCACAACAATCCTGTAAAAATCCATAATTAGACATCATGGGGGTTACTTTCGAAGCCCTGTTCATGCTTTAGACGTCTGAAAACAGGTATGGAGACATCCAAAGCATGGAGATGCCCCCAGAGCCAGTTTAGAAGTTGGTTCTATGGACATTCCTGGGGCGAGAATGTCCAGGTCTGAATGAGGGCATAGAGTAGGCATGTCCGGGGTGTTCCCAGAACTTGCATAATCTTCACCCGATTTCAGAACCACCCTGGATGTCCCGAACCGTGTCCAAGCTTGTACCTGCCCAAGGCATGAATCGATATTGGAAAAGTGCTTGGTTTTGTCAGACAGACATCTGGAGGGTGTGGAGAAGGAGGTCTGCTCCTGTCCCTTGTATTTTCCATGCTAATGACATATACTGATGAGGAATGAGGGCTCATGTTTTCTTTTTACTACTCTGCTGGACGTCCCCTTATGCAAGCTTGCATGAGATGGACGTCCCACCCCAGGCTTTCCTGAGGGGGACGTCTATTTGGCCACCATTGGGGACATCTATGTTACTAAAATCAGGCAGAGACATAGATGCCCCTGGTGTTTCTCAGCACGTTCTACCCTGGATGTCCCTAATTTGATTTGGATGTCCTTTCTAAAATGCCACTTCACACGTTTAAATAGCAAACAATGCTGTGTGTGTGTGTGAGTTTGTCTAGCTGGCAGCATCTATTGTTTGGCTTTAACTACTGCTTCTCTTTGCTGACCCTCACAAGCTGCTGACCTAGTCAACCGCCTGGGCTTGCCTAATGTTTGGGTCGGTCCTGGTCAGCAGTGTCTCAAGCAGCTAGCAAAGGGCATCACAAACACAGCAGTAGCCATTTTAAATTGTTTCCTTTGGTAAACCAATGATTGGCCATAACAAGGTTGCAGCAGGACCAAAACTTTCACCATGTTTCTGTTTTAAAATAAGCGTATAATGACATACATACAATTAAATATGATGGAACTGATACAAAATGTATATATGTATATATCAAGGATGTTTTGAGAGCTTATAACAATTATCTCATACCTATTCATAGCAGCTGATTAAAACTTCTTAGACATAAAAACATGTCAAAAATTCATACGAGACCCATTAAAAACCATTTAAAGGAACAGACACCTACATATCCAAATAACCATATCTTAAAACCCAAAACATGACTAGAAAAACACATATAAAAATCATATTGTACTCAAAATCAAACCAAAGGAAAGGAGGAGGAAAAGGAAAACGCAATAAAATCATCTTCATAACATCAAATATCATTGTGTATATTTCATAAAATGGAACAGAAAATGTCAAGTTGAACTCGAAACAAAGTACTAATTATAAAACTCTTTATGAAAAATTCTCTAATGTAAGGAGCCCTTTTACTAAAGCATGCTATGGTTTTGCATTGAACGTGTGTTTAGCTAAGTGCAAAGCCTCCACTGTAACTGTCATGGGCGTGACCAGCATGTTCCCGACGTTTAAGGTGCAAATGCATACCCTAACGCTTAGAGCTATTGCTGTGGGTACTGATGTCGAGGTAATTGCACCCACTCTATCTACATATTGACAAAGCATGATATATGGAGAAGTTGCCTAGTGGTTAGAGCAATAGCCTGGCACCCAGGCGATCTGGGTTTGATTCCCACTGGCACTTCTTGTGACCTTGGGCAAGTCACTTTACCTTCCATTGCCTCAGAAGAAAAGGCCTAGCAACCTGCTTCCAGTCATACCTTGCCGAGAAAACCCAGGTGCTGCTGGGTTGCCAGGAGTCAGCATTGACTTGGCAGCACTTACAAAAAAAAAGGCATGATATGTACCTCCATGCTAACTGCAATGTGCACACCACACCCACTCTCTGCCCCTAATCCCCCATTTTCCATCACAACCAGTGAGTGGCAGATAGCATATGAATCAGAGCGCGGTGACTGTTATGAAGCCTTGCTAACAGTTATTGAAGACCCAAGCACACACTTACCATACGCCAAAACCCACGCTAACTGCTTAGCTCAGTCTAGTAAAAGGGCCCTTCTTGATCCTTTGGTGTTCATGTTACATATGTATCTCCATTCCAGCTGTAATAACTCCTTGTCTGCATTTCCTCCTCTCCATGACTACCTTGCTATATGCAGCACAAAGAACCTCAATGTCCCAGATTTTTACAATTTGCAGCTAATGTTTTTTCTTCATTCCTACTTTTTATACTTCTTTTATATTCTATTCTTCTTGTTCTGAAACATCTCTTCATTTTTCCTATAGATAACTTTCTGCAAGGACAAATAACTGCATAGACAATATTCTTTGTATTGCAAATTGAAACAGCCCTTAAATAGAATTTTTGTTGGGCATCTGACAGGAGAGCATCACCCTGGTGTGGCAGGAAGTGATCCTGTAACTAGGTAGAACCTGTCCTCCAGGTGATGTAAAACCCTCTCGCACCGAGGAAGTTTCTCCAGGGCCATGTGCCCTTGAGGGAAGGGTTAGGACAGCCGTTATAGTTGGTGATTTGATCATTAGGCATGTAGATAGCTGGGTGGCTGGTGGACGTGAGGATCGCCTGGTAACATGCCTGCCTGGTGCGAAGGTAGCGGAACTCACGCGACACCTAGATAAGGTCTTAGATAGTGCTGGGGAGGAGTCTGCTGTCTTGGTACATGTCGGTACCAATGACATAGGAAAATGTGGTAGGGAGGTTCTGGAGGCAAAATTTAGGCTTTTAGGTAGGAAGTTGAAATCCAGAACTTCCAGGGTAGCATTCTCCGAAATGCTTCCTGTTCCACGCGCAGGACCCAAAAGGCAGGCAGAGCTCTGGAGTCTCAATGCGTGGATGAGACAATGGTGCAGAGATGAGGGTTTTGGATTTGTTAGGAACTGGGGAACATTCTGGGGAAAGGAGGGGCTCTTCCGAAGGGATGGGCTTCACCTTAACCGGGATGGAACCAGGCTGCTGGCATTAACCTTTAAAAAGGAGATAGAGCAGCTTTTAAACTAGATATTAGGGGAAAGCCGACAGTCGCCCAAGAGCGGATGGTTCGGAAGAATGTATCCTTGAAGGATACTACCAAAAGCAGAGAGGTTCCACAAAAGAGTAAAATAGCCCAAATGCCCTCAAGTATGGAGCAGACAGAGCTTAAAGATCCCAATTTACCCATGTCTAACAATAGCCAAATTAACATGAATAAAATACATTCTCTAAAATGCTTGTATGCAAATGCTAGAAGTCTAAAGAATAAGATGGGAGAGTTAGAATATATAGCACTAAATGAAAGGTTAGATATGATTGGAATATCAGAGACATGGTGGAAGGAGGACAACCAGTGGGACACTGTGATACCTGGGTACAAACTATATCGTAATGATAGAGCTGATCAAATAGGTGGAGGGGTTGCGCTCTATGTTAGAGAGGGCATTGACTCAGAAAGGATTAAAGTTTTGCAGGAAACAAAATCTGCTGTAGAATCTATATGGATTGAAATTCCATATAAAAAGGGGAAGGCGATGGCAGTGGGGGTGTACTATCGAGCATCTGGCCAGAATGACCAAATGGATGATGAAATGCTCAAAGAAATCAAGGAAGCTAACAAAAGTTACAGCACAGTAATAATAATGGGTGATTTCAATTACCCTGGTATCGACTGGGTCAGTGTCACGTCAGGACATGCTAGAGAGATAAAGTTCCTAGATGAAATAAATGACTGCTTCTTGGAGCAGCTGGTTCATGAACCGACCAGAGGGGAAGCCATATTAGACCTAGTCCTTAGTGGAACACCAGATCTAGTGCAAGAGATAAGAGTGTTGGGGCCACTTGGCAATAGTGATCATAGCATGATCGCCTTTGATTTAATTAGTGGAGGAGGGATAGTAAGGAAATCCACAGTACTACCTTTTAACTTTCGAAAGGGAGACTATGATAAAATGGAGGAAAAAAGTTAAGAAAAAACTAAAAGGAGCAGTTGCGAAGGTTAAAGACGTACATCAAGCTTGGGTGTTATTGAAAAATACTATCTTGGAAGCCCAGACCAGCTGTATTCCACGCTTTAAGAAAAGTGGAAGGAAGTCCAAAAAACTGCCAGCATGGTTTAAAGGTGAGGTCAGAGAGGCTGTTGTTGCCAAAAAAGCATCTTTCAGGAAATGGAAAAAAGAGCCAAATGACGAAACCTGGAAACAGCACAAGCACTGGCAAGTCAAATGCAAGGCATTGATAAGGCAGGCAAAGAGAGAATTTGAGAAGAAGCTTGCTGCGGAAGCAAAAACGCGAAATAAAGACCTTTTCAAGTACATTCGTAGCAAAAAACCTGTGAGAGAGTCAGTTGGTCCATTAGATGATAAAGGGGTTAAAGGAGCACTAAGAGGAGACAAGGCGATAGCGGAGAGACTGAATGAATTCTTTGCTTCGGTCTTTACTGAGGAAGATGTAGGGATGTTACCCATGACTGAAGTGGTATTTAAAGGTGCGGAAGAATTGAAGGAAATATCGATACATTGGGAAGATGTCTTACAACTATTAGATAAACTGAAGAGTAGCAAATCACCTGGGCCGGATGGTATACATCCAAGGGTGTTGAAAGAACTGAAATATGAGATTGCAGAACTGCTATCAGTAATCTGTGAACTATCATTAAAATCATCTCTAATACCTGAAGATTGGAGGATCGCCAATGTAACACCAATTTTTAAAAAGGGTTCCAGGGGTGATCCGGAAAACTACAGACCAGTGAGCCTAACGTCAGTACCGGGAAAAATGGTAGAAACCATCATAAAGAATAAAATTACTCAGCATGTAGATAGTCACAACCTAATGGGAGACAGCCAACATGGCTTTAGACAAGGAAGATCTTGTCTTACTAATCTGTTATGTTTTTTGAAGGAGTGAATAAACAGGTGGACAAAGGTGAGTCGGTTGATATTGTGTATCTGGACTTTTAGAAAGCCTTTGACAAGGTCCCTCATCAGAGACTTTTGGCAAAACTAAAGAGTCATGGGATAGGAGGCAGTGTACTATTGTGGATCAGGAACTGGTTAAAAGATAGAAAGCAGAGGGTAGGGCTAAATGGCCAATTTTCCCAATGGAGAAAGGTGAATAGTGGTGTACCCCAGGGATCTATGCTGGGTCCGCTGCTTTTTGACATATTCATAAATGACCTGGAAAGTGGAATAACGAGTGAGGTTATCAAATTTGCAGATGACACAAAGCTATTTAAAGTTGTTAAAACCCAAGAGGATTGTGAAAAATTGCAAGAGGATCTTGATAAATTGGAAGACTGGGCATCAAAATGGCAGATGAATTTTAATGTGGACAAGTGCAAGGTTATGCACCTAGGGAAGAACAACCCAAACTATGGTTACACGATGCGAGGTTCCACATTAGGAACCACCACCCAGGAAAAAGATTTAGGCGTCATTGTGGATACCATGTTAAAACCCTCGGCCCAGTGTGCAGCGGCGGCCAAGAGAGCAAATAGAATGCTAGGTATGATAAGGAAATGAATGGAAAATAAAACAAAAGATATTATAATGCCTCTATATCGTTCCATGGTGAGACTGCACCTTGAATATTGTGTGCAATTCTGGTCGCCGTATCTTAAAAAGGATATAGCGATTTTAGAAAAGGTACAGAGAAGAGCCACCAAAATGGTAAAGGGGATGGAAGGATACTCCTATGAAGAAAGGCTAAAAAGGTTAGGGCTCTTTAACCTGGAAAAGAGACGGCTGAGGGGAGATATGATAGAAGTCTATAAATTAATGAACGGAGTGGAACGGGTAAACGTAGATCGATTGTTTACCTTATCAGAATATAGAAAGACTAGGGGACATGCAATGAAGCTACAGGGTAAACTATTTAAGACTAATAAAAGAAAATATTTTTTCACTCAACGTGTAATCAAACTCTGGAATTTGTTACCGGAGGATGTAGTAAAGGCTGTTAGTGTAGCTGGGTTTAAAAAAGGTTTGGACAAGTTCTTGGAGGAAAGGTCCATAAACCATTATTAAGAAGTGACCGAAGATATCAATGCTTGACCCAGTACAAGCATTGTGGAACTTGTGTCTCTTGGGGAAACTGCTAGGTACATATGACCTAGATTGGCCACTGTTGGAAACAGAATATTGGGCTTGATGGACCTTGGTCTGACCCAGAATGGCATATCTTATGTTCTTATGTTAACAAAAACTCCTTTCATCCGCAACTCAGGCTTTGACAAATTTTCTTGGAATGTAGGAGCCAGCCTAAAAATCTAGGAGCCGGCAGCCGAATCTTAGGTCGCAGTGCATGCCCCACCCCCATAAAGGTATAGCACAGTTACTTTTTTAGGTTTTAGGGACCGATTTACCAAGACTGTTTTCCCATTTTCTTTGGGAAAAAGCTTTAAAAAATCAGGCTCTTAATGGGCCATTGCACAGTGCCCACAGAAGGCAGTGGCCCCACTCCTCCTCCCTCCAAAACCTCCACTGACCCTTTAAGCTACACCGGTGTGGGGAGGGGGTCTGCAGAGGTGGGGTGCCTGCATGTGTGTGGTGGAAAAGCTGGTGCATCTTTTGCACCTATATGTTATTTCTGATGCATTCATCTCTTTACCCTTCAACCACTTCCACTATTCCCTCCCCCCATTCCAACCCCTCTCCTGCTATCCCTCCCCAACCCCCAGCTCTTTCCCTTCCCAGACTCCCCTTCTCCCTCCCCTTGAACTCACATCCTGCCCTCCAAACACACCTCCCCCCCCCACACACACGCATTCTTCATTTTAAAAAACATGTTGCCTTTTTAAATCTCATCAGCCGTCTGTTGAGCAAAATGCCCACAACTAATTTTTTTTTAATGCAGGTTCCAGCAGCACTAGCCCTTCTGCCTTCGGGAGATGGGATCCCTGCAGGCAGATTCTGCCAGTCTCGGATGTGATCATGGCCTTTTGCAGTCCATCTCCCAGGCAGATAGCGCCAGCCCACATGTGCCCTGAGCCCCAGGCGCCAGGTCTTTCAGTTGCCATGGCAACCTGGCCCCTGGGGTTTGTTGAGCCTTTTTAACACGCTGAGCATCCTCCACATTTATATTATCCTGTCTTTTCCCCAAGACAGAACATAATCCGAGGCATAATCCATACCAGTTTTTCTTTCAAATTGGGCCCCTTTTATATGCAATGTAAGATCTAAGGGCCCGATATTCAAAAGCATTTGCATGGTTTACAGACCTGTAAGCCGTGTAAATGCCGCTTAGAGGGATATTCAGCAGCACTAACATAGTGCCGCTGAATATCCCCAATTAACTCCGCTACACGCCCCGATGCTAACTGCTTAGCATTGCGGTGTGTCGTGGGCATTCTGGGGAGAAGCGGAGGTGACGACAGTCGCTAACTGAGCAGCAGCGATATTGCACCGCTGCCCGGTTAGCGACCCACAGGTAAAAGATAGCTGCAGCAAAAGCTGGCCTATCTTTACCCGTGGGAGGTAACAGGGCAGCGGCTCAATATCGCCACTGCCCAGTTAACTTCTGTGGGCTTGTGGGCTGTGCAGTGACCCCAGATATTCAGTGCCAGGGCTGCATATGACTAGGGTTGCAACTGGCCAGCTTTCAGCCGGCCTGGCCAGGCCAGGCCAGATGCTGGCAGAGAACCAAAACCGGCCCTTGAAAATCCGGTTTTTTGCTCTGGCTGTGAGATCGGGAGCGGCCAGAACAGAAAACCGGCTTTGCGATCGCGATTGCGATCATAGTCCTGGCCCCCCCTTGCAGCCACTGCTTCTGCTTCTTACAGAGCAGCGGCTGCAATAAAGTTAATTTAAAAGTAAGGAAACCTGTGAGGAGCCCTCCTATGAAACTCCTTCTACAGCGCCCGCCCCTCTGATGTCACTTCCTTTTCAGCCAGGGACCCTGCAGAAGGAGTTTCATACGACCGGAGGGCTCCTCACAGGTTTCCTTACTTTTAAATTAACTTTATTGCAGCCGCTGCTCATTAAGAAACAGGAGTAGTGGCTGCACGTGGGGGGCAAGGGGGAGTTAAGCTGCATGGGGGGGTTAAGCTCTACAGGGGGTTAAGCTGCACTGGGGGGGGAAGGTAAATCTGTACTGGGGGGTGAAGCTGCACTGGGGAGGGAAGATGAAGCTGCACTGGGGGGGTGAAGCTGCACTAGGGAGGATTGGGGGAAGGTGAAGTTGCACTGGGGAGGGAAGATGAAGCTGCACTGGGGGGGGGGGGTGAAGCTGTACTAGGGTGGGGGCGGAAGGCTCCACACAGGTTTAAATTTATTTTTATCTTAACTTTATTGCAGCTGCTGCCCTGTAAGAAGCAGGAGCAGCGGCTGCAAGGGGAAAGAGGTGGCAGAAGGGACTGACAGGTGGAAGGTGAGGGCTGGAAGAGAGCTGAAAGGTGGGGAGGAGGTGGCTGGAAGGAAGCTGACTGAGGGGTAAGGTGGGGGCTCAAAGAGAGCTGACATCTGGGAATGATACTGGTAAGTGACTGGGTAATGGGGAGGAGGCTGGAAGAGAGGGGGCACTGGGACTGGAAGGGAACAGAAACATGGGGATGGCGCTGGAAGGGGGATGGACAGAGGGTAGGGTGACTGGAAGGGAGATGACACGGGGAAGGCACTGGGAGTGGAAGTGAGCTGATACCTGGGATGATGTTTGGACTACAAGGGGTTGGAGAGTGAAGAAGGAGGGGGACTAGAAGGGAATGAAGACCACTAGGAACACAAGGGGATTGGCATTGGGTTTTAATGGGAGGGGAGGACTGGAAAGGGGGCTGATGGAGGGTTACTGGGACTGGAAATAGGCTGATGGAAGGAGTGAATAAAAGAAAAGAAGAGACAAGAAATGGCAGATGGACTATAGACCATAGAAAACGAGCTAAGAGAAGATGGGAAAATGGAAGCCTCAGATTGGAACCAGCATGAACAGAGAATAAAATGGTCAGACAACAAAGGTAGAAAAATAAATTTTGTTTTCAATTTAATAATTGGACTTTGTACTACCTTTATATTTTACACAGTATGGGGAACTGCATCTCTTATTTATCTGATATTGCACTGCATGCAGAGTCTATCTTCTTGGGGTTTCAGTTTAATTTTTGTCTATATATTTCTCTTTTTGTTTTGTGCTCATTTATTGATGAAGACCTGTCTGTATTGTGTGTGTGTGTTTGTGTGTGTACAACCAATGCTGCGTATTCTGTGAGTATAGAATTTCTGTTTAAGAATGTGTAGAAATCTTGCTCGTTCAGTTTGCACATTGCCCTCTCTGCAATTGTTTTGGGGACAGGGGGTGGAGCAAGGGTGGGATGGGGCGGGCCAGGGGGTGGGGCAGGGGCAGGGTTGTGGTGGGTATGGGCGGAGTGTGACTAGCTACAGGTGGCGGGTTTTTCTCCTTCAAAAAGTTGGCAACCCTACATATGACCTGGCATTGAATATCTGGAGTTAAAGGTTGGTGGCTATGGCTATGCACTGTAGCAGCTCATAGCCTTGCCAGAAGAATATCAAGCCCTAAATCTTTAAAACATTCTAAGCTTTGTATAATATACCAATGGTTTCTTAAAATTCTTTCAATATCTTTTGCTAGATGTATGATGGCAAAGTTTAGAGAGAACGTTTATGTGGCTACAGCGACGTAAGTGAAAATGTCTGCAAAACTGTATCAAATTCAGGCGAAAGAGTGTGCATGTGTAGAGCTGATACAGTTGCAACAGAACACCTTTTGGGATGTTTGCTTGGGGTAGGCCAAGAAAGAAATCTTCAGTCCATCCTCAAGCTTTCCAATTGCTGATGTAGGACGATATATTGCTGGGGCATGGCCCCAGTGGCCTACCCCATTCTGCTACCTACAGGCCAATGTAAAATCAACAAAGTGGACGCAATACATAGAGGAAAGTGCAGAAGTGCATGGGAAGGGACACCCACGTGCAGCAGGAGGGATCTTTTTACAAAACTATATGTGGGAAAAATCAATGACAGAAACCTGGCAATTTAGAGAAAGGGAACTGGATTTAACTTTTGCCTTTCTCAGAAGTTCAGGGCATGTTACATTCAGGTACAGTAAATATTTTCCTGTGCCCAGAGGGCTTATAATCTAAGGGGCATGTTTACTAAGCATTGCAATAGCCCATAGACATGAATGGGCAGCGGCAGCGCTTAACATGCACTAACTTTACCTGGTGTGTGTTACCTTTAGTAAACATGCCCCAAAGTTTGTACCCGATCACAAGGAGCAGCAGTAGGATTCGAGCCTGGCTTTGCTGGCTCTAACTATTAAGCTACTTCTAAACTCCCATTCTACTTGTACACGTAAGCGCTGGCGTGTTACAACTGGCGCTCGTAGAAATCGGCGCTTACACAGTCTTTGTCATTTTGCAAATCTAGATGTGTCGCTGCCACTGATTAACTTCAGAGTCCTCTTGCTTTCCTTCATTTTGACGGGGATGAAAGAGATGGACAGAAGGAGCACAGTTTTTTTCCTGTTCGTGTCCAGGGGCAGGTGTAAATCTGGACATGAACAATTTTAGTCTAGCGTGTGTATTCCCTGTATGAAATTCGGAATATGTGTGTAGATTTTGGTGTTGTCTTTGCCGTGCCTCTGACATGCTCCCGTGCATAGATGTGATATGGAAATCCTTTCTAAAGTGGCCTTTCACATGTGGGTGTGATTTATACATATAAGTGGCTGTATTTACATGTGTAAATCACGAGGAAGGTCTCTAAACTAACCCCCTTGATATACAATTGTAATCCTCCTAGAATTAGGATTTTGTTTTCCCTAAGATTGGCAAAATAGACATTTTTGCAAATAAATAAATGCACATTGACTTACAGGCCTGCTCCATTTTTGTTCCCACTTTTGCCTTAAACATCTGGCACCCAAGCCGCTCACATCTTGATACATGTGACAGACATCCTGGGCCATATTCTCTTCTGAATTTTTCATTACTGAATGATTTAAAGTGCAGTATGTAAGTCAAAGAAGCTGTTACTCTTTTTGGCAAATCAGCTCTTTAGCCAATAATATAATCAATGTCTTCTTCGAGCCTTCCTGTCTAATAACTTCAAAGGAGAACATGGGCACTGCTTTCGTTTATTTAAATGGGATGGAACTTGTCTTTCTGCAGAGAGCGCCTGTCCCCCTGCCTTGGCTGTTTAGAGGTGAAGAAGCAGAGCCCGCGCCCCACACGAGCCCATGGCTTGCCCTTGCAACCACGCTCCCGGAACGTCTCATGCGCGAGTACTGGGAAGTCTTCCCACAGCTACAGTCGCTCCTCCCGCTCCCGCTCCCGCTCTGCACATCACAGGTCTTCCTCCAGGTATTCCAGCAGTACATCCTGCTCCTCAGGGAAGAGGTGAGTCTGAACAAAGGACCTGGTCGGTCACAGTTCTTGCAGTACAAAATATTTTGCTTGTTTCTTGGATCAGAGCTTGTTTTAGACATACTGGACCTGATTTTGTGCCGCTATTCATGCCTTCTCTGCCCACGTCTAACTTCCCCGCCAGCTGTACGGGGAAGTTAGACGGGGGCAGGGAAGGGGAGGATCGGAGGCGGAGGCAGGGTGGGTGGTGGGCGGGCGCCAGCCCTGGACATACAGGGCTGATTCTGATGTTGGCCCTGAATGTCCAGGGCCAGCGATTTATACGGGGAAGTTATTCCACCTCCAAGGTGGAATAACTTCCCCATATGTAAAGGATTGGCAGCCTGGGGCTTGGATTGGGCAGGGGGAGACCCAAAGGCATTCCCCGCAGTCCAACCCTGACCTTAGAAGGCTGGATTGGGGGTTGGGCTGTGGGGAATGAGTCCTGGTAATGAAAGAACTGAAATATGAGATTGCAGACCTACTATTAGTAATCTGTGAACTATCATTAAAATCATCTGTAATACCTGAAGAATGGAGGATGGCCAATGTAACGCCAATTTTTAAAAAGGATTGCAGGGGTGATCTGGGAAATTACAGACCAGTGAGCTTGACATCAATACTGGGAAAAATGGTAGAAAACATCATAAATAACAAAATTACTGAACATGTAGATAGTCATGGCTTAATGGGAGACAGCCAACATGGCTTTAGCCAAGGAAGGTCTTGTCTTACTAATCTATTATGTTTTTTTGAAGGTGTGAATAAACATGTAGACAAAGGTAAGTCGGTTGCTATAGTGTATCTGGACTTTCGGAAAGCCTTTGACAAGGTCCCTCATCAGAGACTTTTGGCAAAATTAAAAAGTCATGGGATAGGAGATAGCTTACAATTGTGGATCAGGAACTGGTTAAAAGATAGAAAGCAGAGGGTAGGGCTAAATGGCCAATTTTCCCAATGGAGAAAGGTGAATAGTGGAATATCCCAGGGATCTGTGCTGGGTCTGCTGCTTTTTGACATATTCATAAATGACCTGGAAAAGGAAATAACGAGTGAGGTTATTAAATTTGCAGATGATACAAAACTATTCAAGGTTGTTAAAACCCATGAGGATTGTGAAAAATTGCAAGAGGATCTTGATAAATTGGAAGACTGGGCACCCAAATGGCAGATGAAATTTAATGTGGACAAGTGCAAAGTTATACACCTAGGAAAGAAAAACCCAAACTATGGTTACACGATGCAAGGTTCCACATTAGGAACCACCACCCAGGAAAAAGATATTGCCATCATCGTGGATAACCCTCCTCCCAGTGTGCAGCAGCGGCCAAGAGAGCAAATAGAATGTTAGAAATCATAAGAAAAGGAATGGAGAATAAAACAAAAGATGTTATAATGCCTCTGTATCGTTCCATGGTCCGACTGCACCTTGAATATTGTGTGCAATTCTGGTCACCGTATCTTAAAAAGGATATAGCACAATTAGAAAAGGTACAGAGAAGAGCCACCAAAATGGTAAAGGGGATAGAAGGATACCCCTATGAAGAGAGACTAAAAAGGTTAGGGCTCTTCAACCTGGAAAAGAGATGGCTGAGAGGAGATATGATAGAAGTCTATAAATTAATGAATAGAGTGAAACGGGTAAACGTAGATCAATTGTTTACACCATCAAAATATAGAAAGACTAGGGGGCATGCAATGAAGCTACAGGGTAACCTATTTAAGAGTAATAAGAGAAATTATTTTTTTCACCCAACGTGTAATCAAACGCTGGAATTTGCTACCGAAGGATGTAGTAAAAACTGTTAGTGTAACCGGGTTTAAAAAAGGTTTGGACAAGTTCCTAGAGGAAAGGTCCATAAACCATTATTAAAGGGGACCCAGAATATCCACTGCTTGACCCAATACAAGCATTGTGAAACCTGTGTCTTTTGGGGAAACTGCTAGATACTTGTGACCTAGATTGGCCACTGCTGGAAATAGGATACTGGGCTTGATGGACCTTGGTCTGACCCAGTATTGCATATCTTCTGTTCTTATGTTCTTAGCCCTAGAGATGCTATAAATGACTGCAACTAGAACACACCTAAATTATAGTATTTTATAATTTACACAGGTTCTTGTGCTTCACCCAAGCTCTGTCTAAATGTGCATGCCCATGGTGAAAGACCACCCCATTGTTCCAATATACATGCTTTCAGACTAGCAACTGCCTCAGTTACAGACATGTATCACTAAAGTACTGTGTTTTAAGCATGTAAATTTAGCATAACTTTAGGAAGCTCCTTCTAAATTTACCCTCCACATGGATATATTTGAAAATGAAATCTCTGCACATACTGTCATCTGCAATGGGGAGGGGAACATTTTCTAAATGCGTTTTCCCACATAATACTTTTTGATTATTGCCCCCTGAGTGGACTAAATAATGTGACTTACTTACATTCTACAAATCGCGCCCAGTCACCAGTATTCCGCCATTGACAAATTTGATGTTGTTCATCATTTTCCTATGGAGCAATAATTCTAAGAGATTGGGGGAGACTTCTGCTCTTATTTTTAGCTTTGCTGCATGCAATTTTATTTGTATCCTGAAGACTTCTATCTTCCAGCTGTCGCTTATCATTCCTTGCTATTCTTCTGTGAAATCTCATGGTACATCTCTCTAGGTCTTATTCCCGGTCTCCCAGCTATTCATCTAAATCCTGCAGGAAAAGTCCAGGGAGCAGAGGTTCCAGATCTCGTCGGAGCCCCAGTTATTCTCGCTACAGCCCGAGCAGGTATCACGGAACTAAATTTAATTCTACTTCCATCCATGTTGAAGTTATGCATTAAACATTCCTTGCCAAGGACAAAATAATACCTATACTAAAGATTTCCATGCTTGCCATGCCAGTAATTAATGAAAAATACCATTGCAGTCTACTTTCTGAAGGAAAAGGCTTATGAGATCTCTATATGTGTGTGTGCGCAACGGGGACATGAGAACTCTACCAGGACTGAGGTCATTTTTGGATATATGCCTATGTAGTTTCCTTTAGTTGCAGGTGGAATTTTCGGTTCACCTTGTTTTCACTCTAAAATTTATAATTGACTATTCAATTTTCTTACGTATTCCTCGGAATACGTAAGTTTCTCTGTTTTCTGCTACATGTCATTCTACTGGCTTTTTACCTTTTCACAAACGTTTACACTAGATTTTGCATTACCCAAAAAATAGTTTAAGATGGGTCACAGTATCTGAACAGTAACATGCCTGGCAAGGACAGACTGTTTAGGGCACTGGTTCCCAGAATGTGAGTTGGAAACCCACATGGGATCACATCATCACTGGATAGAATCACAGAAACAGTTCTGCTCCCCTACCCTCTGGACCTCCATGGTGGCTTACGTCCAGTAGTAGCAGTCAACATGGGGCCTGCCTAGCCGTGAGCATTCATCATATTCTCTGTCCTTTCCTCCTCTATGAGATCCCTGCTAGACCAGAGACCTACGTAGAGCACTAAGGTCTGTGAACACACACACACACGCAGTGTCCTCTGTTGATTTCTGCTACTGTTGCCACCACTGCTGCCATCATGCATTGCATACATGGGGGAAGGTAGAAGTGGATGAGGGGGGGGGGCTGGGAGATCTGCTATTTTGTTTGCATCATCAACTGCATATTAAAATGGGGTCCTATTGGATAAAAGTCTGGGAAGCACTGGTTTAGGGCCTGGATCACCGAATCTGTAGCATAACATGTCTGGGAAGGATCACAAAATTAGTGATGCAATTGAAAAGTAATTGTGGAAGTTTCTGTAATTTATTTATTTATTTACATTTTCTTATATACCGCGCTATTCAACATCAGTGCGGTTTACATGGAGCATAAAACATACACGTTACATATAATGAACTGTGCTTACAGGAAACTATTTAATATTGACTCTCAGTAGCTGGATAGTACATTAATACCCAAATGACTCACTGGCCTATCAAAGGTCAATGGGGTTAATTCTCTATTGCATGAAAGAAAGATGTATTGAGAATAACATAATGTATTTCCATCTTTATTTCTAATTCTTTAGGAATCACGAAAGAGATTCCAGGTATGGGTCCGGTGAAAAGAGATCTTCCAAGGAAAGGAACAGAAGGAGACGAAGATCTTATTCACCCATGAGAAAACGGCGAAGAGACTCCCCAAGCCACCTGGAAGCTCGACGAATCACCAGGTTGGTGGGAAATGTGCTAAATGATGGTTTCTAGAGTCAGGGCAGGGCATAAGAGCACAGTACATAGGAACATGCGCATAAAAATGCCTTACTGGGTCAGAACAAAGGTCCATCAAGCCCCGTATCCTGTTTCAAACAGTGGCCAATCCAGGTCACAAGTACCTGCCAGGTTCCCAAAACGGGAAACAGATTCCATGCTGCTTGTCCCAGGAGTAAGCAGTGATTTCCCTGATCCTCTTTGTTTATTGTTTATGGACTTTTCTGCCAGGAACTTGTCCAAACCTTTTTTAAACCTAACATCTTTACTACATCTTCCAGCAATGAATTTCAGAGTTTGATTGCATATTTAGTGAAAAAATATTTTCTCTGATTAGTCTTAAATGTGTTAAATTGTAACTTTATTGCATGTCCCCTAGTCTTTCTACTTTTTGCAGGAGTAAAACAACCAATCTATGCTTTCCTGTTCCACTCTACTCATTATTTTATAGACCTCAATCATATCTCCCCTCAGCCATCTTTTTTCCAAAATGAAGAACCCCATCCTTCCTTCCCCTTTATCATTTGTGTCACTCTTCTCTGTACCGTTTCTAATTCCACTATATCCTTTTTTAGATATGGTGAATAGAATTGCAAAGTGTGGTCACAGCATGGAATGATACAGAAGCATTATAATATCTTTGTTTTTATTCTCAATTCCTTTCCTTATAAGTCTTATTTGCTTTCCTGACTGCCACTGCACACTGGGCAGAGGGTTTCAACGTATTATCCACCATGATACCTAGATCCTTTTACTGGGTGGTGATTCCTAATGTGGAACCTTGCATCATTAATAACACCCTAGGGTACACCAACTCTAATTCTCCTAGCTAACTACAATTACAATTAAAATCGACTAAATAACTACTTGTAAATCTTGTAAATAGATATATGTAATAAATCAAAATATGTAAATAAGTTCGTCTGTTATTTAACAACTTGTCTGTTATTTAACAAGTTTTACCATATTTAGTCATTCATGATTAATGTATATAGCAAAATTGTACCAAGTTAACAAATGTTCCATGTAAAACAGCTAAATTGTACCTAGTTAACAAATGTTCCATGTAAAACAGACTTGTAAATCTGTTCATTCCTTGTTCATTGTAAACCGCACCTGATCTGTGGAAGGTAGCGGTATATAAACAACTGTTAAATAAAAATAAATAAAATCATGGCGTCGTTCACACTCGGCAGATGATCAAAGAGCATATAGCTCCCACCTGGCAATACATCGCAAAGCAGTAACGAAGAACATGAGACAATTCCACACAGACACTCTAAAATGATCACTGAACAAACCACACGACCTGTTCGCTCTCGTCAAGAACCTAACAAAGGAACCAGCTTCGGAACAATCAATCGAGATCCACCCTCAAGAATTTGCAGACTACTTACAATCCAAGCTATGTCAGACCAAAAAGGCCCCAGCACCTGCTGTCTCTCTCGAGCCAAGCTACCTCTCACCTCTCACCATCTTCTCCACACCACCCAAGCAGCGCATTGAAGACACTATTGCTGCGATCAACACAACCACTGCTCAAACCGACCCCTGCCCAGCGTTCTGGATTAAAGAGCTACGGTCCAACTTTAGCCCTTTTATAGCCAGACTCATGGACCGATCCTTTGCAACAGATGCATTCCCGCAATCCCTCAAACACACGTCTATAAGACCTTTTCTAAAAAAACAGCAAGCTTGACCCCCAGAAGGTAGACTCGTACAGACCGATATCGAGCATACCTCTACTGGCAAAAATAATTGAAAAGGAAGTCCAAAGTCAAATTCAAGAACACATAGAAGACTCCGCGCCACTGGACCCATGCCAACATGGCTTTAGAGAGGCTCATGGTATTGAAACACTCCTCACCACACTCATCAATAGCATAATAGCAGCAATTGACAACATCCATCAAGGGTTTGTCATCTTCATGGACATTGCAGCTGCGTTCGACTCGGTAAGCCGCGAGCTTCTCCTGGAGCGTCTTAAGGAGAAGGGGATCACCGACAAAGCGCTAGATTGGTGCAAGTCCTACCTTTCTGACAGATGGCAGCACATACGATCAGGGGCTACATCATCGGATCCTTTCCACCAGAAGCAAGGTGTCCCGCAAGGATCCTCCTTCTCCGCCCTGATGTTCAACATATACATGCAGCCCATCTGTAACCTTATCAGGTCTTTCAATGTTAACTGCTTGATATATGCAGACGACGTGCTGCTTTACATGCCTTTCTCAAATGAGAAACCAGACCTCTCTCCACTGACAAACTGCTTTAATGCAGTATCCAACTGGCTACAAACCCAAAACCTCAGAATTCAGCACAAGAAAATGGAGGTCCTATTCATTACAAGGAATCAAAATTTCTACACGCCGCCCTTTCTAAAAGTCAAGGAAGCAGAACTCCAGACCAAACCCACGATCAGGTACCTCGGAGTCACTTTAGACCAGCGCATGGACATGAAGGTGCACATAGGCAACATAGTGAGAGCGGTGTACCATAAGATCCGATCCCTCAGGCACCTACGATTCTTGCTGGAACCAGACGACTTCAGGAAAATTTATCAGGCACTGATCAAACCACATTTGGATTATGCAAATTCAATTCTGCATGGACTCCCTCAAGCCACTCTGAATCCGCTGCAACTTGCGATGAACGCCGCAGCAAGAGTCCTACAGCACTCCAATCCTCCCAAACAACTGAATATATATAAAATATGATTCTAGCACCACTGTAAATAGCCCACCCTGTATATAGCTCAAACAAATCAAGCACCCAACACATCCCTCACACAACTAAGTTTTATCCTCACTGCATGTACAACACACACACTTTACCTGATTGCTTGCTGTGATACCACCTTGATTATTAAGATAAGGCGGTTTAGAAATACTGTTAAATAAAATAAAATAAATAAATACATGGAGCATCCAGGAAAGGCCACGTGACGCCTATCCTGAAGCACCTACACTGGCTCCCGATACATGGTAGACTCACATACAAAACCTTACTGCTGACGTTCAAGGCCGTCAATGGGCTCTCATCCATATCACTAGCAGAGCTGATCCAGACTACGCCCTCCAATAGGTCCAGAAGATCGGTAGCAGTTAATACACTGATAGTCCCGAAATCAATAACCTAATGCACTCGGTCAACAGCAAACAGGGCTTTCAAATTTTGTGCGCCCAGATGCTGGAACACCCAACCTCCCAGCATCCGAGCAATCCCTGACCTAACCCAGTTTAGGAAGGCCTTGAAACACCATCTCTTCCTCCTGTATTACCCAGTAGACAGTGCTATAATAGCCCCATCCACTATCTAGCCGGTGCAGTTTAAGTAAGCCTTACCACACAAAACAACCACGACTGTGTCCAGTGAGGTAATACCTATCTTGTTGCATAGATGTAAATAGTTCCCCCAAGTTATCCAAGTTTTAATACCTGTTCATTGTAAACACGGATCAGCCAATGAAATGTGTAAGTTTCTATCTTCAATGTAAACCGCATTGATGTTGAATAGCACGGTATAAAAGAGACTGTAAATAAATAATAAATAAAATAAATAAAATCGTGTAACTGTAGTTTGGGTTGTTATTCCCTAAGGAGGTTATTACATCAACTGAATAGGTCATTTGCACATGCACAGGAGCCCGATATCTCTTGAAAACGTCTACTGCCGTATTCTGAAACATACCAAAAGCAAAAATAGAGTGAAAATTGTGTGAGCAAATCAATGATATGTAGTATTTTTGTCGGAAGGCAGCCCGGAGGATCAAACTACCCTCTTGAAGCTGTAACTTCCATTTTATTCGGTTTGTGATAAACCCTATGAAAATATACTTAAGGGTTAAAATTGAGGTAAAACCACCACAAAAGGTGTCACCTCATCCAAAATCCACATATGATTTAAAATGCAGTATAAATCAAAGTGAAAAAAACGTGGTGCTTATCCAAACAGCTGTTCCCTGTCCATGCATCTATCTTTTCCAGGGGAAACAGACAGCGACCACGGAAGTTCCAAGTCTTTGTCCCAAGGAACTTCAACAGCAAATGTCGAAGCAGCAGCAAATATCAAAGGACACAGTAGACACAGTACTGCGTTTTGGGCGAATGCAAAATTTCTTACGCCCTATATCAACGCTCTAAAGAACTGCCATGAAAAGAAAACCACAGCGTCTCCTGTCTCTCCAAGACGCCGGCGCATGTATACAGACAAACATAAGCCAGAAAAGAGAGTAGGCATTGTATGGGACAAGTGTAGCCACATGTAGGAAGCTGCTGTGAGACTTCTCAGTACCCAGATATAGAAACATAGAAATATGATGACAGAAAAAGACCACATGGCCTATCTAGTCTGTCCTTCCATATCAACAACTACAACAGTCCCCTTTTTACCTTTAGAGATCCTCTGTGTTTGTCCCATGTTTTTTTGAATTCAGTTACTGTCCTCATCTCTACCACCTCCACTGGGAGACTATTCCATGGATCCACTACTCTTTCCGTAAAGAAATATTTCCGCATATCACTCCTGAATCTATCTCCCTTCACCCTCATCCCATGTCCCCTCGTAGCAGAACTTGCTTTCAATTGAAAGAGGCTCTCTCCCTGAACATTTATGCCACGAAGGTATTTAAACATCTCAATCATATCACATCTATCCCGCCTTTCCTCTAAGGTGTACATATTAAGATCCTTCAGTCTGTCCTCATATGCTTTATAACGAAGACCACTAATCATTTTAGTAGCCACCCTCTGCACCGACTCCATCCTGCTCACATCCTTTTGAAGGTGCAGTCTCCAGAATTGCACACTATACTCCAAATGAGGTCACACCAAAGACTTATAGAGAGGCATTATCACCTCCTTTTTTCTGCTAGCCATTCCTCTCCGTATGCACACAAGCATCCTGCTAGCTTTTGCTGTCACCTTTTCTACCTATTTAGTTACTTTAAGATTATCAGACACAACCACGCCTAGGTCCCGCTCTTCTTTAGTGGACAAAAGTACTTCACCCTCTATACTATATTGCTCCCTTGGATTGCTGCAGCCCTAATGCATGACCTTACATTTTTTAACATTAAATCCCAGCTGCCAAAATTCTAGACCATTCTTCAAGCTTAGTTAGATCCCTCATCATGTTATCTACACCTTCCTGGGTGTCTACTCTATTGCAGATTTTGGTATCATCCGCAAAGAGGCAAACCTTACCCGACAGCCCTTCCGCTATATCACTAACAAAGATGTTAAAAAGAATCGGACCAAGGACAGATACCTGGGGCAAACCACTGGTAACATCCTTCTCCTCAGAGTGAGCTCCATTTACTTATACTCTTTGTCGCCTCCCACCCAACCAATTTCTAACCCAAGCAGTAACTTTAGGGTCCATCCCTAGGTTGCTCAGTTTGTTCATAAGTCGCCTCTGAGGAACAGTGTCAAAGGCTTTACTGAAATCTAAATACACCACATCTAGAGATCTCCCTCGGTCCAACTCCCTGGTCACCCAGTCAAAGAAATCAATCAGATTTGTCTGACAA
Organism: Ichthyophis bannanicus; assembly: GCA_033557465.1. Lineage (NCBI taxonomy): Eukaryota > Metazoa > Chordata > Amphibia > Gymnophiona > Ichthyophiidae > Ichthyophis > Ichthyophis bannanicus. The sequence continues at coordinate 145,898,982 of CM066041.1, forward strand.
GACCTGCCTCTGGTGAATCCATGCTGCCTCAGAACCTGTAATCCACTGGACTCCAGAAACCTCACTATTTTCTCTTTCAGCAGCGTTTCCAATAATTTACTCACCACCGAAGTTAAACTAACAGGCCTGTAGTTTTCAACCACATCCTTACTTCTGCTTTTGTGTAAAGGCACCACATGAGCCTCTCTCCAGTCCTTTGGCACCACTCCTGACTCCAACGAGGCATTGAAAAGGTCAGTCAGTGGAGTTGCTAGAACGTCCCCAAGTTCCCTCAGTATTCTGGGGTGTATCCCATCCGGTCCCATCGCTTTGTCTACTTTAAGTTGAGCTAGTTTCTCACGAACACAGTCTTCTGAAAATTGTTCAAGATGTCCCTCGCTTCTGTTCCTATTTGTGGGTGTTTTCTGAGGTCCTGCTCCTGGTTCTTCATCTGTGAACACAGAACAAAAATATTTGTTAAGCAATTCCGCTTTATCCTTATCAGCTTCTACATATTCCTCCCCTGCACCCTTGAGTCTGACAATACCACTTTTGCCCTTCCTCTTCTCACTAATATATCTGAAAAATGTCTTATCCCCCCATTTTATTGCATTGGCTATTTCCTCCTCCTTTTGAATATTTGCCTTCTTGACTACTTTGCTAGCTTCTCTAAGTTTTTCCAAATACAGATGCCTGTCTTCCTCCTTCTGTGATCTCTTGTATTTCATGAAGGCCTCCCTCTTTTTCTTCACTTTTTCAGCTACTTCTTTCAAAAACCATAGTGGTCTCCTTTTCCTTTTACCTTTATTTACCATTTTAACAAAAAGGTTGGTTGCCCTTAAAATATCCCCTTTCAGTTTTGCCCACTGTTTTTCTACATCCCCCAGCTGTTCCCATCGCACTAACGATTCCCTGAGGTATTGGCCCATCTTCGCAAAGTTAGTCTTCCTAAAGTCTAAGATCCTCACCTTTGAATGGATTCTAACAGCCCTAGTCCTAATACTGAACCACACCATCTGGTGATCACTGGATGCAAAATGATCTCCCACTACAACATCAGAAACACTTTCACCATTGGTAAGCACCAAGTCCAGTATGGCCCCTTCACGTGTGGGGTCTGTTACCAATTGCCTGAATAGTTCTCCATGTAGAGAATCCAGGATCTCCTTACTTCTAGATGATACTGCAGCAGGAATGTGCCAATCAACATCTGGCATATTGAAATCTCCTATCAGTAGCACTTCCTCTTTCCTAGCAATGCTGCGTATGTCTTCAATTAACTCTCTGTCCACCTCTTCCTCTTGTGAGGGAGGTCTGCATAATCACACCAATGCAAATAGATTTCTCTTTCCCTCTTTCTAGTTTAACTGTAATTCCAAAGCTTTAATAGTAGTTTTTACATATAGTGCCACTCCTCCTCCCCTTCTTCCTACCCTGTCCTTTCTGAATAAAGTATAGCCAGGTATAGTTACATCCCAATCATGGTTTTCTGTGAACCATGTTTCTGTAACTGCCACTAAATCCAAGTCAGCCACTCCCACCAAAGCTTCAACATCAGGGATCTTATTTCCAATGCTACGGGCATTTATACATACTGCTTTCCATATGTTACCCCCGTTACCCATTTCCATAAAGGTATTTAATGTATCACCTACCTGGGGGCTTTCACTTACCTGGGGGCTTTCTTCACCCATCCCCAACGAATCTAGTTTAAAGCCCTCTTCAGTAGATTAGCCAGTCTACTACCGAAGATGTGTTGACCTTTCTTGGATGAATGGATGCCATCTCTGCTCTGCAACCCTTGGAACAGCAACCCATGGTCTAGGAAACCAAAACGCTCTCGATGACACCATCCACGCAGCCATGCATTCATGTCCAGGATGCGAGCCTCTCTGCCTTGGCCTTTACCCTCAACAGGGAGGAATGAAGAGAACACCACCTGTGCACCTAACTGCTTCACCCTCTGTCCCAGAGCCATGAAGTCACTTTTGATACGTTCCGAGGTATACCTGGCAGTATCATTTGTTCCAACATGGATTAGCAACATTGGGTAATAGTCAGTGGGCTTGATGAGTCTCGGCAAACTCTCCGTAACATCTTGGATTTTGGCACCAGGCAGACAGTATACCTCTCTGGACATCAAGTCTGGTCGGCAGATGGACGCCTCAGTACCCCTCAGAAGAGAGTCTCCAACCACCACTACCCTTCGTTTCCTTCTGGTCACTGATTCTGCAACTTTGGGGTACTTGAGCTCTGGTTCTTCCCTTTCCAGGGATGCTTTCACCTCCTCCACTTCCAGGGCTGCATAATGGTTCTTCAATTCAAGGGCTGGAGAAGTTGGATTGGTGATTTTGCAGGCCCTGGTGACTTGTGTCCAACCATCGACATTCTGTTGGCACCCATCTTCTCCTGTGCTGGAGAGCTTGGTTGCTGCAAGAAGCATCTCATATGTGGGAAACAGATATGTGGGAAACAGATGCCATAGCCAGACAGCCATAGGCATTAGAAGAGCATAGTTATGTCTCTCAGCAAGACAATGTATCCTTTGGGGAATTGCAAAGTTAGTTTAAGTTTTTATGAGGTTTGTAAAGGTCTATACATAGCATTTGAAAGAGTGTTTTTTGAGATAACCAATGCAAGAATAACTGAGGAATTGTTATACTGCCATGTATATTTTGATGCAAGATTTGTCATGACAAACATGTTAATATCTACTTGATCTTATTATATCTTAGAATGCACTGAGATTACTTCTGGGCATAAAATAGACTAGTATATATAGTCTAGTTTGCATCAACATGTTTGTATCATCAGTATTTATGTCTAGTTTACATCAGCACAACACTGTTAGTGTGAGGAGCAGCTTAGGAGATGCATGCATTAACCGAGGAGACGTGGCCATCGTAGGCATCCATGGATATATTGCAGAAACAGGCAGGATCGGAAACATGCAACTTTCTAGAATATAGTGAGCATGGGGACGTCCAAAACAATTGCAACGTTTACCTGTGTCCCATAATATTAGCAGAGACGGGTTTCTCCGCTTCACTCTATGGTCTGTGCCTGCAACCATGCGTGAGCCTCGCACTTGATACATGCACGGGCTGACTGAACAGCATATTGGACGTGCCGCGCCAGACACATCTATGTGCTAATTCCATAAATACAGGCGTGTCTACATCCACGGATGCAGAATTGCTATGGAATTCTGCCTGTTTTTAATTTAAACATTTCCGAGGTTCGGACATGGATTTTGTGGAATCGGCCTCCACATGCATAACTTTTCACCAAGGGCAGCCCAAGGGTCATATAGGGCCACGTGCAAAGACTCTCTATGGGGCCTAATTTGCATAAATATTTACATAACCATTGGACCTCATTTGCATAAATTTAATTTATTTGAAAATTTATATGCTGCCCATCTAAAATCCTAGGTAGCTTCCAAACATACATTCACAATTTATTAAAACAGTCATTCATTACAACAGAATAAACATAACAACCATCATGAATCAAAATTAACTTTCACACGCCCACAAAAAAATAAACCATTATAAATATCTGTATACTGGATTTATTTGGTCAGTGCTATGACCAGCTTATTGATGAGGGAAGATATAAAATGAGAAAAATGAATCCTGGTAGGCATGAATTCAAGATCATAGTACCCAGGCTGGATTAGATCATGCTAGAGCTGGTAAAGCCCAGAAATCAGCAGCAGTGAAGCTATCAGGCTGCTAAACAAACTTAAACAGAGATGTTCTCTTAAAATCTGAGATTTCCTTGAATCTGAAGCGACAGAATATTTTAACTTTGAGACTGGCAGCATCAAGAACGCAAAACTGCAAACTCAGACACAATCCATATTGCACTACCAACCACATAGAAACATGACAGCAGAAAAAGACCATACGGCTAGTATGTCCTTCCATACCAACTACTACAGTCCCTTCTTTTCCTTTAGAGATCTTCTGTGTTTGTTTTATACTTTCTTGAATTCAGATATTGTCCTTGTCTTTACTACCTCCACTGGGAGACTATTCCACGCATCTACCACCAACACTCTATAGCTGACTACACATCAAGAACCAGGAGCGGCCCAAGGGGGGGTGTGGGGCCATGTGCGGAGGCTCATTGTGGGGCCTCATTTGCATAAATATCAGCATAATGTTAACACGCCTCTTAATGAATGTCTGGATAAAGAAAGACTACTAGATTTCTACATTACTATACTCCAGTGCCAACCTCCAGGCACATTAGGAAGAACTACAAACACTGCCCGTTTAGAACCCATAGCAAACCCACCGAATCATAACAGCACTACCAGGACTCACAAAGCATCAAACTCTACCTACTAAAAAGTCAACACTGCAAATATTAAATCAATACATCTCAGAGAATACCAATTCATCTCCTACTGGGGAAAGAGAACAAGTGGCATTGTCAACAGAAGCTACAAGAATAGAATACCTTGGCTCAGTTACACATGCAGAACATAGACCGTCACCAAAGAACAAGGAATCACAATTTAGAAATCGGAAGACATTGGGAACCCCTAAAGCTAAACTTGGAATGTACAGCAACACTATAAATTAATTTCCTTTTGTACTAAACAAAAATGCAAAGACTTTAGTAATACACATTTCCCAGAGCTGACATATTCCAGTTAATAAATTCAAAATAAAAAGTATTTTTCTACCTTTTGTTGTTTGGGCATTTTATTTTTCAATTGCAATTGCTCCAGTCATTTTCTTCTGGTTTCTTCTGTCTTCTGCTAATTCTCCATTGTCTGCTGTCCATTTGTCTTTTCTTCTCTCTTCTAGATTTTTTCCATTCTATCTTCTACATCTGCTTTAACATACTGATCTTTCCCCTTTTTCTCCTTCCCCAATTTCTTTTTTATACCTTTATCATCCACTCAAATTTCACCCTTCCATCCTCAATCCCCACATACTCTGCCAAAACCCAGCAACTCGTAGATTTCCTTCCCTCCCACACAAAATATCTTTTCCCCCTCCATCCTCATTCCCCCAGCCCCATCCCCTTCTAGTCCTCCCCCAAAATCAGCTCCCGTCTAGTTCCAACCCCACTCATCATCGGCTCCCTTCTAATTGCATTCTTCCCCCCATCAGCCCATTTCCAGTCCTAGCCCCCCCCATCAGCTTATTTCCAGTCCTATTCCACCCCCATCAGCCCATTTCCAGTCCAAGCTCCCCCTATCAGCCCATTTGAAATCCTAGCCCTCATCAGCCATTTCCAATACTAGCCCCCCCCCCATAAACCAATTCCAATCCTATTCCAATGAGCTAATGGGGGGGGGGCTTGGACTGGAAATTGGGTTGAATGTGGGGGAACTTCAGCCCATTTCCAGTCCAAGCCCCCCATCAGCTCATTTCCAGTCCTATTCCAGCCCCCAATCAACTCATTTCCAGTCCAAGCTGCCCCTATCAGCCCATTTGCAATCCTAGCCCCATCAGCCATTTCCAGTCCTATTCCAGAACCACATCAGTCCATTTCCAATCCTACCCCCCCCCCCAAGCCCATTTCAAGTCCTAGTTCTCTCCATCAGCCCATTTTGAATCTTAGCCCCCTGCCCCGACTCAGCCCATTTCAAGCCCAAGCCCCACCCCCTCCCTGAAGCATCCTGTGGCAGGGTTTAGAGGCCCCGACTCGCGGCTCCCGGCAGGCTCAGCAACAGCTCGTTATAGCCGCCAAAGTGAAGAGCTTTGTTTCCTTCACTTTGGCAGCTGTATTCTAATGAAGATTGCAGGCGCACCAGAGGTCATAGGACATTTCCTGTGTCCCGACTCTCAGCGCACCTGCGATCTTCATTACAATACAGCTGCCGAAGTGCAGGAAATAATGCTCTTCACTTCAGCGGCTGTAACGAGCTGTTGCTGAGCCTGCCACGAGCTGCTAAAGGAGGTGAGCCGACAGCGTGCAGAATGTTGTTGGCGCGGGGCCCTGTGCCAACAATATTCTTGCTCAATGGACGGGCCAGTCCTGTCAAGAACCGACAGGAAAGGACCCTTAAAGCAAATCTACCATTCCATAGCCACTCTAACTTCCAAAACTCCCACAACAAGGAGCCTACCCTGAAAAGAGCGCACCATAACTACTGCAGGAGAACCTAGAACATCCATACATCTACTGGGAAATCTGAATAAGTCAGATTCCTATATGAAAACTCCATACTAACAGAATACCTGGCCTCAGTCGCGCAGTTTAGAACATAGATAGACCCTCAGCAAGTACAGAGTAAGTGACCACAGACTACAGAAAGAAATATGTTGACAAAAATTAAACTGAAATCCCAAGAAGTCAGACTCAGAATGCAGTGCAGTACCAGAAATATAGATTCAGTGATGCATTTCCAGCCGTACTCTGCAAAATACAAGACAGCAGATTCAGAAACTGATATAGCCCAATCACAAAATTAAAAATAAAATTATTTTTTCTACCTTTGTTTTCTGGCCATTTAATTCTTCTGCTCATGTTGGCTCCAGTCTTTGTTTCTGCCTTCTCTTAGCTGTCTTCGTTTGCTTCTCCCATTACATCCATCTCTGACACTGAACTTTACTTTTGGTTTTCTTCCATTTATTTTTCTGCATCTATCTACTCATTAAGTCTTTCTATCCAAGCCTCACTTTCCCTCTTTTTAGTGCATCTATCTACAGCTCTTCATCTGTCATCCTGACTATCCCATTCCTCTTGCTCCCCAGTCCCGTCTTTCATTAACCCTCCCTTCACTCTCTGTTCTCCATCCAGCATAATCTATCTCTCTCTCTCTCTCTCTCTCCCACCTCCTTCCATCCAGTCTCTTCTCTCCTCCTCTCAGCCCACCTTTTCCATATAATATTTGCTCTTCTTCTCTCTCCACCCCTGCCATCAGCCTCCCTTATTCTCTCTCTCCACCACTCTTTCCACCCCCTTCCATCCACCATTTCTTCTGTCTCAGTACTTCCCCATGTATCCAGCATGTTCCCTCTTTTTCTCTACCTCCACTGCCATGTCCAGGATCTCCCATTACCCTCTCCATGTTAAGCATCTGCCCTGTCACCCTTATCAGCCTCTCTGCCCCCAGTATGTACCCTTTTCCCTATCTCCAAGTTAGCATATCCCCTCTTCCACCCTACTCCCCCTCCTGTGTCTGCCCCCATGTGCCCTTTCTATCCACCATCTCCAATGCAGCACCCTTCCCCCTCCCCCACCCTGGCCCAGCACTTCTATCTTGTATCTTCCCTTAAATATTGTCCTCCCCCCCCTCCGGCCAGGCATCTTTTTCCAATCCCTTCCCCCTCCATTGACGCTTTCTGAGATTGGTCCCCTGCGGCAGTGACAAAGGGAAAAAAAATCAATACACAGACACAGGGAATTTTGCACTATCAGCATCACTGCAAGCTATGCCAATCCCGCCCCCTTTGACTTCATATTCAACTTCCTGTTGTTGAGGGGGCGGAACCGGCAGAGCTCGCAGTGACACTGACAGTGAGGAAGTCCGTGCATCTGTGTTGTGCTTTTTTCCTTTGCTGTTGTCGCAGAGGACTGATCTCAGAAAATGGCAGTGGCAAAGGAAAACTCACGAAGGGGATAAGGAGCAGCTGTGCTGTCTGCCCGGTTGAAAGAGGTCCGCTTGGAGTCACTTATACTGGACACCTATAGCAGCAGCTGCAGGGAGCAAGGATAGCCCCAATTCTTTTAGGGTATGTGGGTGGCCAGACGTGGGGCCTATAGAGGAATGGGGGCATGCGCAGGTACATGTCTAGGGCCGGCTCTGCTTTGCATTTGTCCGCATTAAATTTCATCTGCCATTTGGATGCCACTTTCCCAATTTCTCAAGGTCCTCTTGTAATTTTTCACACTCCTCTTGTTTTTTCACAACTTCAAATAATTTTGTGTCATCTGCAAATTTAATAAAAAGCAGCGGGCTCAGCACAGATCCACTATTCACCTTTCACCATTTAAGAAATTGGCCGTTTAGCCCTATTCTCTGTTTTCTATCATTTAACCAGTTCCCAGTCGACAGTAGGACACTGCCTCCAATCCTATGACTTTTTAATTTCCTCATGAGTCTCTCATGTGGGACCTTGTCAAAAGCTTTCTGAAAATCCAGAAACACTTAAATGGTTCAGATGGACACGGTGAGATGTGACTACAGTGCATGTGGCTACTGGTAAGTTGAGTGCAATACAAGCAGAGACAGACAGGGCGAGGACAGTATACATGGGCTCATGTGAAGATTGAGTAAAGTGGTAGAAGGTGATGGGAGTTAGAGATGATTTGATAATTGTGAGATTAGAACAAAGCTTCTACTCATCTAGCTTCTTCCTAGAAGTATAAGACATGCCTTGCTAGGTGGGCCAGTGTGCTATCGGTATTTTGTCTGGCTGGCACAGGTCACTTAGAAGTGTCTTGCAGGCCCCAGTAAGAATGCCTGTTCCACATTGCTTGGTCACAGAAGTGAGAGGCGAAGATACCAAGGTCTACAAGGTTAATAATTCTGAGCTTTCATCTCATAAGAACATAAGACTTACCATACTGGGTCACATCAACGGTCCATCAAGCCCAATATCCCGCTTCCAACAATGTCCAATCCAGATTACAAATACCTGGTATTATCTACAAAGTAGCCTGAGTCCATGCTGGTTATTTCCAGGGATAAGCACTGTTTTTCCCCAGGCCTGTCTTAATAATGGGTTATGGATTTTTCCTGCAGGAATTTGTCCAAATCTTTTTTAAACCCAGGTACATTAATTGTTTTTACACCGTATCCTCTGGCAACAATTTCCAAAGCTTAACTATGTATTCCAAGACAAAATATTGTATCCTATTTGTTTTAAATGTAGCACTTTGTAACTTCATGGTATGTCCTGTAGTCTTTGTACTTTTTGAAATAATAAGCAACTGATTTTCATTTATCCATTCCACTCCACTCAGGAGTCTATAGACCTCTATCATACTTCCCCTCAGCCATGTCTTCTCCACGCTTAAAAGCCCTAGTCTTTCCTGTTGGGAGAGTCATTCCATCCACTCTATCATTTGGATCAATCAAAACTGGATTTTATTGGAATGAGTATCCTGTCCAGCCATCCCGATGACAGTACTCTGACTGAGATACAGAGACCACTATTACCTTTGGATCTTGATGCAAGTGCACTTCTAAGCCAGTCAACAGGTGTCAGTATTCTGCAATGACTGGGACTCCTCCTTTCCTGCGGTAGAGAACTGTGAACACTGCCTCCACAGCATTCCAGTGCTCGGCCAGTCTGACAAGAGAAGAAGTTGGGTTTGGAATCAAACTAAGTTCTCCTGCAAGGCAATGCAAAGCTGGCCTAGAGGCCAGCCCACCAGGCAATCTGTGCAATCCTTAGTGACCCCACAAAGCAGCAGAATGTCACTTTGGACTAGAAGTATGTCCAGATGTAACAGACTGGAAGCCCATTTTGCATAGGAGCTCCATGTGGGAAGTAGGACTTCTAGGTTGGGATGTTCACATTCCAAGATTTTGTTAAACATAAAGCCTTTTGTAAAATACATAGAAGTGGTATCCCTTAGCAGCTTCCAGGTGCAAATGCCAGTACTATATGTGAAAATGATAATTTCACAAATCCGATGTGTAAGTGGTGCCAGTTAGATGTATAGAGGCCGATTTTCTTTCCGGCACGTCCGGTCACCTTGCCCAGCTAAAACCTGGATGTTCCAGAGATGTACCCGATTCTGCTGCAGCAAGGCCCAGAAGTACCTCTGATGGCAGAATCAGTGACTTAGATGCCTGGGTGCTCCCCGTATGCCAGTGAGATAGATGTACAGGGAGCTGCCTGTCCCGAGGCCAGAATGCCATGGCTGGGGCAAGGGAATGGTGGCATCCTTGCTTTATGGCAATGAGCCGTCCAGATGGCGGCTCAGAATGGGTGCTCCTGCAGACCACGGTCCTGCCGGCCCCTGAGGACCCCATTGGCTGGACCATGGTTGCAAGGATATGATGTGGCCGGGGACTGGGGTGCAGGGGTGTGCAGAGCATGAAACCCAGACTTATTCCACCATCGGACGTTCTAGGGACTGCTGGAAAATGTACAGAGGCCTGACCTGAATTAGCTCTGTACATCCTGGTGAATGGCCATTCCCCCACTCTGCCCCTACCCCCCCTTGCACCGCCCCCTCTCGCCCACATCCAGCACTCCATTCAAAACTATTGTGTACATGCAGGGAGCACTGGCAACGGAATTGGGGCCAGCATCTGTGCACAGGTTGGATGTGCATCACGCATGTTCAACCTCACTATTCGTGGGACAGAATGCTGGCCATAGTGACCCCATGTCAAAAATTTATATGCATTAGCAGCAACAATTGAGCAGCAAAGCCACTAAACATTTTTTTTTACCTCTAAGAAGGCAAAAATTAAAAAATGGGGAATTAAGGGGATTAAATCCTCAATCCGTTGTGTTAAGTTCTGCCCAGAACGAGCACTTTTCTAACTGTTGTGCTCACTTCAGAGTAGGTGCAAAAGCCAATGAGAATCTCTTTTGGATTGTGCATGTGTTCCCCCTGTAAAATAGGAAATACATTTATAATTTTCAGGTCTTCCCAAGCAATGCCCATGATATGCCCCCTTCCAATCTCTGCATCCCCAGAATCTCCTGATAATAGCTCTTTACATGTGTAGCTGATCTACACATGTTCGCAAATGCTTCTAGCATGACCTTCTGTATCTCCTACATTTATAAAGTTCACAAAGACATGACGACAGTGAAGAATCTTAAGGTTATTAAGGCATCACTTTTCAAAGGAAGCCCGCACACTTAAAGGACATTTACCCACAGACAAAGTCTCTTTGAAAGTTTCCCCAGCCCTCAATGAGCAACAATTCAGGCTGCTGACAATACAAATACATTTTCCCTTGGGGAAACATAGGTGATGCTAGAGGTCAAGCCGAATGAGCCAGAGAAAGTAAGCACGGGATCTTCATTTTGGACCCGCCTGCATCTGTTTTATACCACTTTACCCCGCAGGTTGCATTAGCAAAGTGTGTGGGTAAAGACCACCCACCAGCACTGGCCTGCTGTGAATTTTCAAAGGAATATTACGAAAACCAGCCCCTTAATGATCAATACTGTCACGGTGCTGCTGAGAATGGAGGGGAGGGAGGGGTGGGTTGGTTAGGGGTTCTGGGAAGATAGGGTGTATAGCGGAGCCTTCCCTGCAAGATTGTGCAGGAGTCCTATATGACTATTAGCAGGAGGAACAGGAATGAGCCAGTATAATGAAAAGAACAGTTTTTTAGGACCTCATCCAGGACTCACCGAATCCCTCTTTGTTGCTTTGTCCCACTTGAAATAAGGTGATGCCAGGGCTGGCCCAAGAGTTGGTTCAAGGTGCTGGTGCCCTAGGCAAACCTCAATCTTTACAACCCTTTGGAGTCAAAATCTATTGTTTAGCTTTGAATGCCCTGCTCTTTGCTGCCCGTCCAAAGTTACTGCTCTAGGCGACTTCCTAGGGTTGGGTCAGCCCTGTGTGATTCTTTTAATATAATAAGAGATGCCTAACAATCTAGGAAAGAATTAATAGCCCAACAGCATCAGATAAACTCTTCGCTGGACAAAATGCACTTCATTACCTAACCCTAAAAGCCATTTGATTCAAGGGTGTCATTTCTCTCTTCACAGTGCCCGGAAGAGACCTATCCCGTACTATCGCCCAAGTCCTTCCTCCTGTAGCAGTGTCAGCAGCGACTCGTCCTTATTCAGCAGCTGGAGTCGTTCCCCCAGCCGGAGCCGCAGCTATCGCAGTTACAGGAGCAGCCGGAGCCGCAGCAACACTGACAGCAGCAGAAGCCGCAGCCGAGACTGGAGCCACAGCTCGGGAGAGCGCAGCAGGCGTAGGAGTTATGACTCATCTGGCGGCTACAACTGCTTGAGGCATTAAGCACATGCGGGCAGCTGCTTCCCTGTGATATCTGTAAAATTCCCCACTGTTCTCTGCCCTATTCCTCCTGCCCTGCCAGAGAGCCGCAGACATGCAGATAGGTAACTGTATCTTGCCAATACTTTAAGGAGGAAAGGAGATATCGACCTTGTTACATCCTGTTCTCTATAATACCAGTTCTCTTTCTTCTCTCTCTTATCCCAGCAATCTGTGGAGAGCCTGTGGTGGCTGTGCAATGTTGAGCAATTTTTCCAATATGAGTAGTTGAGATGCCAAAATGGCACACAACAAGACAAATTGGAGCAATTAAAACTTATGGGTTGTTAGGTGAATTAAGAAATGTATTGCTCTCCACTGTGACGCAGCACAGGTTCCTAAGGAGCTGTGATTACCGCAGTCACCAGGTTGGACAGAAACATTCAATTCCGCAGCAGGACAGACTGAATATGTGTTACTGCGAAGACCGCGTTTTACACTGGTGATTCTTATAAACCAACTGAAGTGGCTTAAGTTTGCAGCTGCTCACATCTGAAGATAAAAACAGTCAGGTACTTTACTCTGCTGCAGGCTTCTGGTGGAAAGGAGCACATTTGAACCCCCCCCCAAAAACTGCATAACAGGCCATTGCTCCAGCTCTTGTTTTTTTGTATGAAAAGAGAGTCGAAACAAGGATAGATACTTTTCAGAATTTTCTGTTCTCATTTTGCCCGGCAAGCAGGTTGCCAGAAAAGGATTGATTTCAAAGACACTTTGAAAGTCTGGTGGCGTTCTGGTCATGGAATGTTCCATTGCAGTGGGCAGCCTCGGGAAGGGTTACATAGGCTGGATTCCCACGTGTTTTATTAGTGGTCCCTCCGAACTAAATTACCATACAAGAACAAATCCCCAGGATGTCTGCAACCTAATGGTCCCTGAACTGCTCAATCCCTGGAATTTGGGCATGGTTGTTTTTGGAATGTATTTTCAGTGTCCATTCACGCTTTTCATTTTCTGTAAATCTCTGGACTCTGCTTGCCAGCTCACACTACCCTACATCAATAGAGAAGCATTCCTAGATATAAATTGCACCAAGCTTGGAATACCCTGCTACCAGATCAACTGGTTATCTCTGTACATAAGTCTGTACATACATTGTATAACTGTGTCACTGCAGGGGAGGGGAGCCAGTCCTTGGGTAGGATATGAGTTTTATATAATGGTTTTTATATTTCATACCCTGAGATGCAAACTCTCTTAAAGCTGATTGTGATCTGTGGATGCTTTGGTAGGCTGCATTCTCCAGGGACCTATATTATCTTTCACATATCAGCACAAGATGGACCTTGTTAAAATCTATTTATTGACATTTACAAGTGCTTATGTGAGATTACTGTAATTACAGGTGAACATTTATTAGATTTGGCAGTCAAGGAGCATCACGTTCAGAGAGATGGGGGAAAAGTGCAACAGTGTGGTAGACGGGTGTCAGCAAAGGCACAACTAGAGAAGAGAGTCTGGCAGTCCGCCCCTTTCCACCACTAGATTCCTGCTGTGTCTTTTAGATGGTGAGATTAAAAGCAGGGGACACAGTCATATGCTTCTACAGACCCCTCTGCATTCCCTGTTGTTTTTTTTCTGGTGAAACGCCCCACAGTTAGTGATGCTTTCTTGCTGTAGGCTGGAACCAAATGGCAGCTCTCCTGTGCATCAGAGTTTGTATGGAACCACTGTAGACTGCCCTCTTTCTTTCTCTCCCCACCTCCCCCCTCCCCCCCCCCCCCCACCAAGGAGGGCACAAGTGACATTTGTAACGCATGCAGGGCAGCGAGCTTGATCAGCAGAGTATAGGAAGTGCCAATCCTGCATTATTACTTCACCCCTGCATATTGTGGCCAGTTCTCACAAATTCCATGATAATACAAAGGCACAAGGGAGGAAAATGGATAACACCCTGTGCCCTCAGTTTTTCTAGAAAAAGTGTTCCTGGATAAGCTCTAAAAGCTTTGCAGTGCCTTTGGAACCAAGATGTATCTGAGAGAACTGAAAGCCTGGAGATGCAGGAGAAGGCAAATCATCTTCATGAGGGGAGAAACAATCTTATCATAATGACTTGAAACCTTTCCCTTAAGGACAAAACTAATATACTATACTGCTGTGACTCTTCAAGTAGAGGACCGTATGTTTCCACTGCAACAATCATTCCTCAGGTTTCAAAACCTATTATGTTATGCTGGAATATTGATATCAATTTTATTTATTTGTGTATTTATTTATTTATTGATGTGCTGATTTTCCTGTTGACAGTATTTATTTTATTTGTACTAGTTTGGGGTTTTCTCCTGTATTAATTTATTGCAGTTATTGTCTGAACATAAGGGTCACTGGGTTTAATGACTGTGCCCACAAGCGCTCTGATAGAGACAGAGGCAAGACTGCATGCCACAGACTGCTAAGATTAAAAGCAATGCCAGTACAGATCTGCTTTGTCAAACAGAAAGAAAATATTCATTAATGTACTCTGCAGTACCAAATGTCAGAGCAATGCATACACTACATGGGCTTAGAAGATGACTTTCTTTTGTACGTCTGCTGTCTTCTTTCTAAAATTTATTTTATTGTAATGCATTTCATTTGGAGGGTGAGATATCATTAATGCTTTCAAATATTACAATCCTGGCAGTAGCCAGAATACAAAAATCAGGGCTCAGAAATTCTGGCCCTTGAGGGCACAAATTGGACTGATTTTTAGGTTATCAAGTATGAATATTCGTCTGATACAGGTGTATACATTGTTTCCAAGAAACCATTTCATGTGCATTGTGATAGTATGGCGTGCGGTGGAAATGGGTTTTCTTTAAAGCACATGCCAGACAGCAGTTCAGGGGAAACAAAAGCAGTTTTGATTCTGTCCCAGAATGTTAAACCTCCACAAAGAAAAAAAACAGAACAGACAGCAGTTCAGGAAAAACAAAATCAGTTTTACTTCTGTCCCAGCTTGTTAAACCTTCACAAGCTGGTTCTCCCAGCCCTTCCTTCAGTCCCAGTTAAAGTTCCTACCTTGGAACTCCTTTGCTCCACAGGCCTCTCCTCCTCCTGTAGCCTGCTAGGTTCTTAACTTCACCCTGTGAACCACGCCCTCCCAGCCCTGAACTCTGGGCTGCAGACTCTCTTAAAGGGGACTGACTGTTGATACTCCCTTTGGAGAGGAATGGGTGATATTCTATAGACCCCATTCCATGCATATTTAGCTTATCCTGGAAAGTAGAGATGCCTGTGGTTTTTGGGGACTGGAGTTGGTTGGGCAAGGGTATCTTAGATGGGATAGTTCCCAGACCTCTCCTAAAGGCATGCACAACATATCTGGTTTTCAATGAATATATAGCACATTAATTATATTTCCATGCACACTGCATATTCATTGTAAGTATCATGAAGCCCAGACTTGTTGAATAGATCTCAGGGCTGGGGAATGGGCAAGGCTGTCCCTACCACTAGGCAAACTAGGCAACATCTCCCCACCCCCTTCCCTTCTCTCTACGAACGCTGCTGCCACCCCCACCATTCTACCTCCTCAGGAAGGGAAGAAAATTGGGTTTCGAGGGGTGGCAGTGCAATACCAGCACAGCCTTCACACAGCAGCAGAAAAGGTACTCTCAGCAGCAGGTTTTTGAGGGTCTTTGATCCCTGCCGAGATCAGCTTTACAGGGCTTTTCTGCTGCAGTGTGAGGGCTGTGCCAGCCAGGGCTGGTGTTCGAGGGGGCAGACAGGGCAATTGCCCTGGGCCTCTGTACAATAGGGGGCCCCAGGCCTGCCTCAGGTTGTAAGAGGTATAGCCTGCTGGCAGGCTTTGGAATCCCCTTACCAGTTTCTGCCCTGAGCCCCTGAAGATCTAGTACCGGCACCTGGTGCCAGCACTGTGCTGTTGCTCCCCAAAACTCTTTTTTTTTGCCTTCAGTTGAGGTAGAGTGGTGGGGCAGCAGATGGTAGAGGAAGGGAAGGGTGGAAAGATGCTGGGTGCCTTGGGGGGAGGGGTAAGGAAAGAGAGAGAACATGCTGGATACCTGGCGGCAGGGCTGGCCACAGAGTCAGTTCTAGGTGTTAGAGTCAAAGGCAACCTTAAGCCTTATCCCCCACCCCCTGACTGTAGACTCTACTGTTTAGCTTTGAATGCTCTGCTCTTTGCTGCCTCCCAGATTCTGCCACCCTAGGCAAACACCTAGTTTGCCTAATGGTTGGACCAGCCCTGCCTGAGGAGGAGAAGGAGAGAGATGCTGGATACCAGATACCTGAGGGGGAGAAGGGAAGAAGAGAAACATTGGATACCATATACCTGGAGCGGGGGGGGGGGGGAGGGGAGGAGAGGAGGGGGAGGAAGCGTGGATGCTGGGCTAAAGTAGGAATGGGCGGGGACACATGGCTGATAGGTTGCCTGGGGCTTCAGATACCTTTGGGCCTGCCCTGCAGGTGGGGAACCACTGATTAGCAGTTTATGAAGCTATTTGTCAGTCTGGCCTGGAGAACTGCTCCCAGGAGGATACAGGATGGTTTCTGCGCACTGTGAGCACTCTTCTGTGTTCAGTAAAATTGACTTGGAAAATTAGAAGTCGGAGGTTGCTGTTTCTAATCAGACCAGCTCCAGTGACCTTCCGCAAGTCATTTAACTCAGATTTAGATTGTGAGCTCTCTGAGAACAGAGATCTTGTCATGATGTTGTTTTGTACAGCACTGTGCACCCTGACAGCACAATATACTTTAAGTAAGAGCCACTAATGTCATTACTGATCGAGCAGTACAAAGCAGGAGAAGAATAAAAGCGGCCTTTTCTTCCTGGAATTGTTCAACCTCTTTTTATTATTAATTTCATTGTGTATAGTCCTACTTAGTGCCATTGGCTGTGAGGTCAAGTTTCAGCAAACTGCTGACCAGGTAATTTTATCACACATCTGGCTAAACTTTCCACAAAACCTATCCATCTAGATTTGTGGCTGAAATAGTCCCCTAAATCTAAGCAGACAAAATTTGTCTGGCTAAATTTAGGTAAGCTATTTGTATGACTGGAATTATGTGTCTGAAAATCAATGTTGGACAGTCAATCCAGAACTCACTCTGAGAACACCTCAAAGCTGATCTTCTTTTCACCAGCTAAATTTGGTCACCCTATAAATTTGCATGACCAAATTTAGCCAGTGAGTGCAGGATATTTTTCAAAATCTGAGTTTTACCTGCTTAACTTCAGAAGGAAGCCAGATACTGGGTGTCAGAAGCCATGGCACAGAGAACTAGTTTGGTTGTGGACTAATGCTTTCTTACTCCGTTGACGGGTCATCTAGTGATCTGTAATGCCTTTACCTGTTTCTTTGGTTCATCAGATTTTACAGCTTTAGCTGTTCCTGCTTATTTTTCAGAGGCCAAAAAGATTTTAGAGAAAACAATAAACAAGAGGAGAGTGGTCTCCATGGAGTAGGACAGACTCGGACTTCTAACAAATGTCTGTTCTACAGCATGAGAAACCTTGTCACTTTGTAGGTCATGATACCATTGATTGGACCAGCACCAATTATCCAGCACAACATGAGAAGAATATCCCAGGCTGAACATCTCCATTGACCATTTGCAAATTTCCAGGATTTTGCAGAATGCAGACCTCTCACTTTGGCTCATGTTAATTCATAGAGCCAGAGTGAGAGGTCATGGGGTACCAGATGTCTCCAGATCATTAGAAAAGGACAAAGCAGGCTTTAGGGGCCCTTTTACTAAAGTACGCTAAGTAATTAACATGTATTTTTGCACATGAGGACATAGCAGTTACGGCATGCTGATTCACACGCTAGCTGCCACTTGTGCTTTGGGGTGCTGAATGGTCATGGTAGGGGTGTAGAGTGGGCATGCTGAGCATATTGCAGTTAGAGCGGAGAGACATATTGTGCACTGTCAATGTTGCAATTAATGCTGGTGCACCTACTTAGATGCACTCACGGTACTTGCGCCATGTGGAAAAATACACATCCACACTTCCGACAGTTTCTTAAGACATGTTAGGTGCAAAAACCTGATAAACTTTAGTAAATGGGCTCCGTAGTCTTATTCCCTTTTCCTTATGGTCTTGTTTTCTTGCTTTGTAGCCCATTTCAGAAGGGAAGGAAGGCATATGAGATCACTGCGTGTATGTGTGTATGCTCCTTCAGTCCTTTTTTTTTTTTTTTTTTTTATATTTATCAGTTTACAAATAAATTCCAAGTAGACCACTTGTGCAGGAAAAGAAAGAAGGACACCAAATACAATGCAGTAGAAACATAAGCAGCAGAGGAATCAAAACGTGTCCAATTTCACTAGCCCCACAACATTCAGAGAACTCACAAACTGAGGTAAATACAAAAGTGTACATGTAAAGAAAGCTTACACAGCCAGCCTAATCAGCAGCCTCACCACAAACGTCACTGCACTTGTTACTCTATAGTAACCTGGAGAACAGAAGTAAGGCGAGAATTAGTAAAGACGGCCAGCTGGGAGGAGTCATGAAATACGTAACTAACATTGAACCCTATTAAGGCACTTACAAGGAAATTTAAGAAAAAAACATCCCATCCCCCAGCTTATGAAGAAGGAATTCCCTGCATCTCCGCTGGGTCTCTCGGGCAGGATCCGGATAAATACACACTGATAGGCCCCTAAAAGGCAGGAAGCGCTTCTTGAAATACAATTTAAGAAGACATTCCCGAGCAGATGTTAAGGCAAGAGCTAACAGCGTTGTAGATGGCACAGCACTATCAACATCACTCGATTCCAAAATATTCAAAATATTAAGTATATCCATATGCTGAGATTCAGCCCGAAAAGGTTGCTGTACACCGGGCAACACTTTCTTTCGGTCAGGAATATAATAAATTTTAGTTAACGGTGTCCTAAGAATTTCAACAAAGTATTATTTCAGCATATCTCTAGCTGAAATCAGAGAGAAACATAGAAAGTTAATTAACCTTAAGTTTGTAGACCTAATTTGATTTTCAAGCAATTCCTGCTTAAACGTTATAACAGTTAGGTCCATTACCAGGGCAAGGTGATTATTTTCATGAGCCTGAACTTTAAGGTACAGTTCATACTCAGTTCCTTTCACTGTAGCCTATGACAGCACTGTATTACTTTGGATCTGAGCCACCGTCTGACTGGATTGCTGAATGAACACTTCCCCAAGCTTCACAGTAGTGTTCCAAATGGCTCCCAATGTAAATACTGCTGGGTGTCCCAATGAAAGGGTCACAGGAGGAACTGCCAGCCCCTCGGAAACACCAGCAGAGGCTACGGAGCTCCTCGACCTGCCAGGGAATGCAGCCTTCATCATCTTGCACTCAACTCCCTGATTCAGCTCCTTCCCTGCAGCCCCGCCACAGATCTCTATAGGCATCAGCAGGGCCGGATTTACCTTGAGTGAGGCCCTACGCCAACAAAAATTGTGGGCCCCCAGCAGGCCCAAGGGGGGTGCGGGGCCTCATTTGCATAAATATTTGCATAATGTTACCATACACTAACTTTTAGTAAACGTGCCTCTTAATGAGTGTATGGATAAAGAAAGACTAAAAGATTTCTACATTACTATAATCCAGTGCCAACTGCCAGACACATTAGGAACTACTACAAACGCTGCCCATTTAGAACCCATAGCAAACCCGCCGTATCCTGACGGCATTACCAGGACTCACAAAGCACCATACTCTACCAATCAAAAGGCAACACTGCAAATATTAAACCAATACATTTCAGAGAACAATACATGACCTACTGGGGAAAGAGAACAAGTGGCAATGTCAAATAGGAATTATATAAACAGAACACCTCAGCTCAGTTACACATGCAGAACATAGACCATCACCAAACAAGTAATCACAATTTAGAAACAGGAAGACAATAATTAAACTGGGAATCCCAAAAGCCAAACTTGGAATGTACAACACTGTAGAAATAAAACTATACATTAATTTGCTCTTGTACTAAACAAAGCGCAGACGTTAATGATGCACATTTACCAGAGCTGACATATTCCAATTAATAAATTCAAAATAAAGAGATATTTTTCTACCTTTTGTGCATTTTTTTCAGCTGCAATTGCTCCAGCCACTTTCTTCTGGTTTCTTTGTGTCTTCTGCTAACTCTCCATCGTCTACTGTCCATTTGTCCTTTCTTCTCTCTTCTAGTTTTTTTCCATTCTCTCTCTACATCTGCTTTAACATACTAATCTTTCTCCTTTTGCTCTTTCCTCATTCCTATTTCATCCACTCAAATTTTACCCCTCCATCCTCAATCCCCACTTACTCTCCCAATACCCAGCCAATTGTAGATTTTTTATCCCTCCCACACAAAATATTTTCCCTTCTCCATTTTACTCTTCCAGCCCCATCCCATTCTAATCCTCCCCCAACATCAGCTCCTTTCTAGTTCCAGCCTCACCCAGCATCCATTCCCTTCTAGTCCCTGCATCAGCCCATTTCCAGTCCTAGCCACCCATCAGCCCATTTCCAGTCCTAGCAACCCCCCAACCCAATACCAGTCCTAGCCCCCCATTAACCCACTTACAGTCCTAACCCATCACCCCATTTTCAGTTTAAGCCCCCCCTATAACCCATTACCAGTCCTAACCCCCCATCAGCCCACTTCCAGTCCTAACCCCATCAACCCATTTCCAGTCAGCCCCCCATAGCCCATTGCCAGTCCTACCCCCCCCCATCAGCCCACAGCCCATTACCAGTCCTAACCCCAAAAGCCCACCTCCAGTCTTAACCCCCCCAGCCCCTTTCCAGTCCTAGCCCCCCCATAGCCCATTACCAGACAGCCCCCATCAGCCCACAGCCCATTACCAGTCTTAACCCCCCCAAAGCCCATTACCAGTTCTAAACCCCCCCCAACAGCCCACAGCCCATTACGTCCTAACCCCATCAGCCCACCTCCAGTCTTAACCCCCCCAGCCCATTTCCAGTCCTAGCCCCCCCATAGCCCATTTCCAGACAGCCCCCATCAGCCCACAGCCCATTACCAGTCTTAAGCCCCCCCAAAGCCCATTACCAGTTCTAACCCCCCCAACAGCCCATTACCAGTCCTAACCTCATCAGCCCACCTCCAGCCTTAACCCCCCAGCCCATTTCCTGTCCCCGCCCCCCCCCCCCCAAAACCCCATTACCCGTCCCACCCCCCCCCCCCCCCCCCGTCGGCCTAAAGCAAAATTTAATTTTTAAAAAAAAACCTGCTGGCTGCCGCCGCGGGGCCCCCTCTGCTGCCGCGGCAGCATGGACTGACCCGCGGGGGCCCCCTGGAGGGAGGGAGGGAGGGACGGATCGACCTTGCAGAGGGGGCCCCCGCGGGTCAGTCCATGCTGCCGCAGCAGCAGAGGGGGCCCCGCAGCGGCAGCCAGCAGGTTTTTTTTTAAATTTTATTTTAAAAAAAAAAAACTAACTTCCATTTTTGTGGGCCCTTGCCAGCTGTGGGCCCTACGCCATGGCGTACATGGCGTATAGGTAAATCCGGCCCTGGGCGTCAGCAAGCACGGCCCTCACCCAGATGCACCGCCTCTGTCCAGGTCAGACTTACCACCTAACAACAGGTCAGTCAGCCTGGGAGCATCTGGGTAGGAAGAGCCAGCCAAAAACACAGTTGGAAGGTGCAATCCCAGTGACAGCTCACACCCCGAGGATGACAACAGTCTCACCTGCCCGAATGCCAATCCAGATGGGGAAACACCGGCATACAACTGACGACTCGCTGGTAGCACCAAAAAAGTGTCCATCGGACTGGACACACTTGAAGTAAGCACACCTGAAGTGGTCGGCATTGGTTCAGGAGGCTTCTTGCCAAGCTTTCCCTTTCGTTTCAGCATAGCAGAAAGGCGCAGCTGAAGACATGGCTGACTAAGGGGTCATCTTGGGTTCACACATCCTTCAGTCTTAAGAGTAATCACAAGTACAGATCCATAGAGGTAAGAGAGCAAAACCAAAATTGGCTAAGTGATCTGGCCACCACACCAAAAAGTGGGCAGTAAATTGCAATTCATTCTGTATATCAGTGAGTTCTAAGTCATGTGTTCAGTAAGGTCATCAAGCAATATTAAATCCACAAAATTTGTTTTGACCTTACTTAAGGTTATCAGATTAAGGCTTAAGATAAAGAATGCAATCTTCATCCAATCAACTTTGTCAATGTAAACTTTTCTAAAGAGTCCAAACATATTTTAAAACAGTTTCAAAACCAAAATCCAAAAATAATGGGCTTTAAATACCCAAAGATCTCCAAATGTAGTGTTATAAGCTTTACACTGCCAATCTACTTGTGATCATAGATTTCATTCTGATGTCATACAAATGCAAACTAACTTTTCATGACACTCAAGGCCCTGCACATGCTCCAGGAGAGGGATAGGATCTTCTCTGCTGCAGTGTAAGGATGATAGGGTGTAGTGAAAGAGACAAAGAGGAGTTCTTAGAGGAGAAAGGAGCTAGATAGAAAGAGATTGGTGAAGGGTACAACCCAGTGAGAGAGAGATGACAGCAACTAAAGATAGAAATGGCCCGTCGGGTCTGCACAATAACATAGTTAGGGTTATAAGTGCTGCAGAAGGAAGAGCAAGGAGGATGAGAAAATAAACCAAATGAAGAATGAAAGAGAGGAAGAAGGAAAAGATCCAGATGTGAGTGGATAGAGCAGGTCGTCAATATGAACAAAGAACTTATTTTTAAATACTTGTATATAAATTCTAGGAGTCTAAAAAATGTAATGAGAGAGTTAGAATATATAGCACTGAATGAAGATGTAGATATAATTGGCATCTCAGAGACCTAGTGGGAGGATTGCCAATGGTGATACCAGGGTACAAATTATATCACAAAGATAGGTTAGATCAAATTGGTGGAGGGGTGGTGCTATATGTTAAAGAGGACATTGAGTCAAACAGGATAAAAGTTTTGCAGGAAATAAAATGTACTGTAGAATCATTATGGCTAGAAATTCCATGTGAAAAGGGGAAGGGAATAATAGTGAGGGTGTACTACTGTCCAATTGGCCAGAATGAACAAGGCCAGAAGGACTGGGGTTTCTAGTCCCACAGGAGCTCCTTGTGGTCTTGGGCAAGCCACTTAACCCTCCATTGCCCATGCTCCCTGTAAATAGTTATCTCCAAGTTATAATGCCCTGTTCAAAGTAATTTCAGTTTGTTCAATGTAAACCGCCTTGATATCATGAAAGGCGGTATATAAGAAATGTTAAATAAATAAACAAATAAATAAATAAAGATAATGAAATGCTACCAGAAATTAGGGAAGCTAACAAAATTGTCAATTACCCCGGTATCAACTGGATGAATGTCACATCAGGACATGTCAGGGAAATAAAGTTTCTAGATTAAATAAATGACTGCTTCATGGAGCAGCAGGTTCAGGAGCTGACATTAGGTGGAGCTATTTTGGACTAAATCCTTAGTAGAGCACAGGATCTGGTACAAGATGTGATAGTGTTGGGACCACTTGACATAGCATGATAAAATTTGATTTAATAGATGGAGAACAGCAAGAAAATCTACTGTGCTAGCATTTAACTTTCAAAAGACTGACTATAATAAAATAAGGAAAATGGTTCAGAAAAAACTAAAAGGAGCAGCTGCACAAGTTAAATGTTTACATCAGGCCTAGACATTGTTTAAAAATACCATCTGGAAGTCCATCTTGGAAGTATATTCCACGCTTTAAAAAAGGTGGAAGAAAGGCCAAACGGAACCTAAATTTAGGAGCTCAACTGTTTTTGAATATCGGGCACTAACTGCCTAGCATTCAACTAGTCTTCCAGTTTTTGTAGGACATTTCTCATGTTGTCTACACCCTCAGAGGTGCACCCTTCATATTGTACGTGTACTCCCCTTGACCTAGGGTGGCAGCGTAGTTCTGCTGAGGCAGGTCTCCTTTCACTCAGCTAGCACACTCTTATCTTTGGGAATAGATTCTCCATAGGGGGAAATAAAATCCTTAAAGGCCCTTGGCATATGAAATAAAGAGGCTTAGACTCAGGATTGGGTGCTCCAATTCCTTTACTGTAACCAAAATTTGTTCAGTTTCACAACAACAAATAAATGAATTTCATATTCAACAAAGACATCTTTATTAACACTAGTTGTGTTCTTTACTGAGTTATCTGTGTCTGTGATCCTGTTTAGATATTTAACTTTCTCTGCTTCTTCTAGCAGGACCCCTGGCTTAGGGGTCCCTTGCAATCATCCTCAATGGGATCCTTTTTCCTCTAACTCTTCTGGTACTGTATTCACAGATAAAACTCACTAGATATTTCTCCAGCAAGTCATTCTTCTAAAATACTGCAATGTCCTTGGGCTTAGGAGAAGCCAATTCCTCTCTCACTCCACTCTCATCCATAGGAGTGGATAAAACCTCTGACAGACTCTTGAATCTTCACTTCACTCTAACAAAACTTAAACATCAATGACATGAATCCACACAGATCAAAACTACAACCAAACCAGACAATACAACCAAAACAAAAGCAAAGACTACACCTTGCATCCTGTGCACTGAGGTTGTAGAGAGAGTGGGCAAAACCAAGCAACCATCCCTGGGGGGGGGGGGTTACAGATAGATAGCACGCACCTGGCAAAGGTCCTGGAGGGGTCCATTACACTACCACCACCCCCTTAATTTTCCAAATTTGGAACGCAGTCAAAAATTTACAGAAAATACTATAGTACATATAGTAATGAATATATGAATTACCAGATAATATATTGATTCAAGAAGATAAAACATATCCAAAATACCTTCATCCATTCAAATTGGTAGTTCGGATTGCAAACATGAAGACTAGCTATAGATTAAATACCTTTCTCCTACTAAAGGTTTCCTCACAATCTACTGTCATGATCTTCCTTGGATCTTGCTGTCAGTATTTTCTCATACCTTCATAACTTTAATACCTGCAGGATGCATAACTACACGTTCAATTACTTCAAATGCATAGCTCTTCCATCTGCATATCTAATACAGATTGGTTAGTGATAATACTGAAGGCACATCAGCGTGAATGTCAAACAGAGATGCTGATGTGCCTTCAGTATTGGAGCACAAGACTACCTTGGACCTTTGACCTGTAAATTCAAGTACTCTCACCACGGTATTCAGTTATGGAATGACACTCTCACTGCCAAGCAAACTGAAATTCTCTCACAGTCCTCAGTTTCTTCTCTATTCTTCTGGACAAAATCTATTAACACTGCTCTCTAGTCTCCTTGTTTACCTGAAAAGGAAAACAATTGACACACGTACACTCCTCTCACATATCATATGACACCTGTAGTATCACATACATAAAGTGTCTTTGTCCTGGCCAGTAGGCACTGCATTGCAGTTTTAATGGCATTGACACCATTGCAGGTCCTGGAGAGAGGTGGCAAGGGCAGCAATGGACCTCCCTAGAACGCTGACATGCTAGGCAATCGCATAGTTTGTTTAATAATTGGTAGCACCAGCCTTGGTCAATCACAAAGATATTGAATAGAATTTCACCCCAGAACTGATCCCTGAGGTATTTCACCAGTCTGCAGGTGAATTGAATTTACTGTGACCTTCTGTCGTATGTCAAGTTTTAAACCAGTTCACCTCATTGGATCCATCCCCAAGCTTCTCAGTTTATTGTAAAGGAGAGTAGGAGGGTGTCATTGATAAGGCAGGCAAAGCGGGAATTTGAGAAGAAACTTGCTACGGAAGCAAAAACACGAAATAAAGACTTTTTCAAGTACATTCGTAGCAAAAGGCCTGTGAGAGAGTCAATTGGACCATTAGATGATAGAGGGGTAAAAGGGGCAGTAAGAGGAGACAAGGCTATAGCAGAGAGACTGAATGAATTCTTTGCTTCGGTCTTTACTGAGGAAGATGTAGGGATGTTACCCAAGACTGAAGTGGTATTTAAAGGTGATACTGCAGAGGAATTGAGAGAAATATCGCTACACCGGGAAGATATATTACAACTATTTGATAAACTGAATAGTAGCAAATCACCTGGACCGGAAGGTATACATCCCAGAGTGTTGAAAGAACTGAAATATGAGATTGCAGACCTGCTATTGGTAATCTGTGAACTTTCATTAAAATCATCTGTAATACCTGAAGATTGGAGGGTCGCCAACGTAACACCAATTTTTAAAAAGGGTTCCAGGGGTGACCCGGGAAATTACAGACCGGTGAGCCTGACGTCAGTACCAGGGAAAATGGTAGAAACCATCATAAAGAACAAAATTACACAGCATGTAGATAGTCATGGCCTAATGGGAGACAGCCAACATGGCTTTAGACAAGGAAGATCTTGTCTTACTAATCTGATCTGTTTTTTTGAAGGTGTGCATAAACAGGTAGACAAAGGTGAGTCGGTTGATATAGTGTATCTGGACTTTCAGAAAGCTTTTGACAAGGTCCCCCATCAGAGACTTTTGGCAAAGCTAAAAAGTCATGGGATAGGAGGCAGTGTACTATTGTGGATCGGGAACTGGTTAAAAGATAGAAAGCAGAGGGTAGGGCTAAATGGCCAATATTCCCAATGGAAAAAGGTGAATAGTGGAGTACCCCAGGGATCTGTACTGGGTCCGCTACTTTTTGACATATTCATAAATGACCTGGAAAAGGGAATAACTAGTGAGGTTATCAAATTTGCAGATGACACAAAACTGTTTAAAGTTGTTAAAACCCAAGAGGATTGTGGAAAACTGCAGGAGGATCTGGATAAATTGGAAGACTGGGTATCCAAATGGCAGATGAAATTTAATGTGGACAAGTGCAAAGTTATGCACCTAGGAAAGAACAACCCACACTATAGTTACACGATGCAAGGCTCCACATTAGAAACCACCACCCAGGAAAAAGATTTAGGAGTCATCGTGGATAACATGTTAAAACCCTCCGCCCAGTGTGCAGCGGCGGCCAAGAAAGCAAATACAATGCTAGGTATCATAAGGAAAGGGATGTAGAATAAAACAAAGGATATTATAATGCCTCTGTATCGCTCCATGGTACGACCGCACCTTGAATATTGTGTGCAATTCTGGTCACCGTATCTTAAAAAGGACATAGAGTTATTAGAAAAAGTACAGAGAAGAGCCACCAAATTGGTGAAGGGGATGGAAGGCTACTCCTATGAAGAGAGGCTAAAAAGGTTAGGGCTCTTTAACCTGGAAAAGAGACGGCTGAGGGGAGATATGATAGAGGTCTATAAATTAATGAATGGAGTGGAACGGATAAACGTGGATCAATTGTTTACGCTATCAGAATATAGAAGGACTAGGGGACATGTAATGAAGCTACGGGGTAAACTATTTAAGACAAATAAGAGAAAATATTTCTTCACTCAACGTGTAATCAAACTCTGGAATCTGTTACCGGAGGATGTAGTAAGGGCTGTTAGTATAGCTGGGTTTAAAAAAGGTTTGGACAAGTTCCTGGAGGAAAGGTCCATAAACCACTATTAAAAAGGGACCCAGGATATCAATGCTTGACCTAGTACAAGCACTGCAGAACCTGTGTCTTTTGGGGAAACTGCTAGGTACGTATGACCTAGATTGGCCACTGTTGGAAACAGGATACTGGGCTTGATGGACCTCGGTCTGACCCAGTATGGCATTTCTTATGTTCTTATGTTCTTATGCTCTTATGTCTCTGAAGTGTATAGAAGAAAAGAACCAGTCCCTATTCCACATTCTGTGCCTTCGTGATCTAATACCACATTGTATTTTTTATGTGTATTTATTTTATTTTTTATACTGCCATTCAAACATTACATCATAGTACATAGTGCTCTCTCGATCCTGTTCCCTCCTCCTGGCTTCTCACTCCTTCTCTAGGATTTCTTCCTTATATTCTCACTATGTTCAATTCTAGTCTTTCCACGGGGGTCTTTCCTAAACCCTGGAAGCACGCTCTAATACGTCCTATTCTTAAAAACTCTTCCCTCGATCCCTCGGTCCCTGCTAGCTATCGCCCTGTTTCTAATTTGTCTTTTCTCTCTAAATTGTTGGAGAAGTTTGTTTTCACACAACTTTCCCACCACTTGGATTCCACGAATTTCTTGCACCCTCGCCAATCTGGGTTTCGACAGGGTCACAGTGTTGAGACAATTCTCTTAGCTTTCACAAACGCTTTACATGTAGCACATGAATCTGGTGATATCTCGGTGGCGATTGCTTTGGATCTTTCAGCTGCTTTCGACTTAGTGGACCATTCCCTTCTTTTACACCGTCTGCGGGATGCGGGTCTCTGTAGTACAGTCCATCACTGGTTCCACTCTTTTCTCTCTTCTCGCTCCTGTGCAGTCATTTCCTCTCTGCCTTCCACTTCTCCCTCAGATTCTCACTCTCTTCCCTGTGGGGTTCCCCAGGGCTCAGTTCTCGCTCTTCTCTTTAACCTTTTCTTGGCCCCTCTCGCCTCCCTGATCCAACAATTCGGTATCTCTACATTTTTCTATGCCGACGATATTCTCCTCCTCTATCATACTTCTCCCTCTTGTCCAGACCTCTCACCTCTTAACGCCTGCCTTGCAGCTGTGGCAGACTGGCTGACCCTTAACTGTCTTCACTTGAATCTCACTAAGACTGTGGCTATTTGGTTCTCGCATGGTAGTCCTCCTCCATCACTGGCTCCCTCTTTTTCTGGCACTCCTGTACCCTTGGTTTCCACTTTTCGGTACCTGGGGGTGCACTTTGATTCAGACTTATCTTTTCACTCCCATATCTCTCAGGTTACTAAAACCTCTTTTTTCTTTCTTCGTCAGATTCGCTCTGTTCGCCCTTTTCTTTCCCCTTCTGCTCTTGCTACTCTAGTACTCTCTTTAGTCATATCCCGTGTAGATTTTGCCAATTCTCTTTTCACCGGTCTGCCTAAGAATCGTCTATCCCGTCTTCAACGCATTCAGAACACTGCCGCACGCCTTGTCACTCACTCCTCCCTTCGCGATCATATAACCCCCATTTTATTCCACCTCCACTGGTTACCGGTATCTTTCCGTGCTATGTTTAAATTACTGACCCTGGTTCACAAAGCCTTTCCCGACAGCACTCCACAGTATCTCACGGACCTCCTCTTTTTCCACTCCCCTAGACACACTCCCCGCTCATTTCATCTTAATCGCCTTACCCTCTCCTCCCCTTCCCGAGCTCACCTTCAGTCTACCTGTTCTACCGCTTTCTTCTTTGCTGGACCCGCTCTTTGGAATGCCCTTCCCTCTTCCCTCCGTTTAGAACCCCAACACTCTGCTTTCAAACGAGACTTGAAAACTCATCTATTCTCTTTAGCTTTTGATGTTCCCTCTCCTTTTGTGTGACTTCTACTTTTCCCCCACCTTTTGTTTGTTCTTAGGTCTTCTTCTTCTTCTTCTTCTCATGTTCCGTCTGTCTGCTTTCCCTTTCATTCTGTCCTATAATATATTGTACACTTCTTTTCTTTTCCACTGGTTTTTAACCTTCTTTTATTGAATTTTAAATTGTACACCGCCTTGGTTTTTGTAGAAAGGCGGTTTTTATCAAATAATAAACATAAACATAAACATAACATAAGAAATGCCACACTGGGTCAGACCAAGGTCCATCAAGCTCAGTATCCTGTTTCCAAAAAGGTAAACAGGTTCCACAATGCTTGTCCCAGGCTAAACAGTGAATTTCCCAGGTCCTCTTTAATAATGGTTTATGGACCTTTCCTCCAGGAACTTGCCCAAACCTTTTTTAAACCCAGCTACACTAACAGCTTTTACTACATCCTCCAACAACGAATTCCAAGGTTTGATTATTCTTTGAGTGAAAGAATATTTTATCTTATTAGTCTTAAATGGGTTACATTGTAGCTTCATTGTGTGTCCCCTAGTCTTTCTACATTTTGATGGCATAAACAACCAATCTTCATTTACTTGTTCCACTTCATTCATCAATATATAAACCTCTATCATATCTCCCCTCAGCCATCTTTTTTCTAAGTTAAAGAGCCCTAATGTTTTACTGTAAGCCTTTCCTCATAGGGGTATCCTTCTATCCCCTTTACCATTTTGGTGGCTCTTCTCTGTACCTTTTTTAATTCTACTATATCCTTTTTAAGATATAGCGACCAGAATTGCACACAATATTCAAAGTGCAGTCACACCATAGAATAATACAGAGGCATCATGGCATCCGTATTTATTTATTTTAAATGATTTATATACCGCTTTATCGTGAAATCAAAGCGGTTTACACTTCAAACAAATCACGTGGGAGTGTGCGTGGGAGTGGGCATGCAGTGATTGAATCAACAGCTTAAGTGTGTTTGTAATGTATAAATGATTTCATGGTGAGCTACATACATTGTGAGCTATTTACAAGGAACTATATACAAGTTGAATGGATGGGGAAGGCGGAGACTGGGGGGGTCTGGAAGAGAGGAGATCAGACTGAGTAGCCGTTGGTCAGGACATATGATGTCCTTATAATGTTCTATGAAGAGTGTCGTTTTGAGCATCTTTCTGAAGTCCTTGAGGTCCACAGTTCATTCTCAGGTCATCGGGAAGTGAGTTCCAGAGTGTGGGCGCAGCCAGGAATAGCCCTCTTCTTGAAGTATCTTGTCTTGTTTTAGCGAAGGTTCTGGGGGTGATGATGATGTCTAAGGTGCTTCTCCTCCTGGGTCTGGTGCCTGGGTCAGATCTGATGAGGGGTTGCAGGCTGTTCGCTGAGAGGTTCAGTTTGATTTTGAATATGTTTAGTAGAGCTTTATATCGGATGCGGGAGCTGATTGGGAGCCAGTGGAGGTGGTCTTATTCTCCATTCCTTATGATTCCTAACATTCTATTTGCCTTGTTGGTTGCATCTGCACACTGGGCAGAGGGTTTCAATGTATTATCCATGATGATATCTAAATCCTTTTCCTGGGTGGTGGCTCCTAATGTGGAGCCTTGAATCGTTTAACCATAGTTACATGGGATATAGGTTAATTTTATAAGGACTCGCCTAAAGTTAGGCATCATCAATATGCATAAATCACACAGTTGCTATTTTATTTGTCTGTATGTTGCCCTGATGACACTTGCTTTCACTGTGGGCATGCACATGGATGACGTTTAGGCAGGCCATGAGTAGAGTGCACAAATATTCATATAAATTATAAAATCTGAAAGTTTACAGGGGGCATACTCAACGCGATTAACTTGGTTAGCAGACTTGTTAACTGAGTTAATCATGCTGACAGGCATATTCAGCGGCACTAATGCGGCTATTGCCACTGAATATCCCCGGGTGTCACTGCTGCATGTCCTGATGCTAGCCGGCTAGCATTGGGGCGTTCCATGGGCCAAGCGGAGGCAGCAACCACCCATAATTGAGCAGCAACAATTTTAAGCAACTGCCCGGTTATCACAAAGCGGCGAAAGTTAGACCTAACTTTCATCGCAGAAGCTAACCGGGAAGCCCAGTTAGCTTCTTGCTTCACCAGCTAAGCCGGATAGTCTTTACTGGTAGCTGGATATGGGCCCAGCATTGAATATCCAGGTGTAAGTTTCAGCAGCGACAGCTAGCTAATGTAATCACACTAGCCACCACCAACTAAATATCCCCTCCCTCCCCCCACACACACATGTGTTCTTAACAAATATAGGTGGGTTATTTACATCAGCTCTAGAGCTGAATTAAGTGATCATACCTTAAATTACTGTGCATAGTTGGCCACTTATGACTAAGCTTTACAAAAATGCTTTAAAAAGCACTTTCATTTCATTCATTAAAATTTGATATACCGTCCCTTGTGGGGACATCAAAGCAGTTTACAAAAAAGTGATATAAAATAATATAACATTCAGAAAAGAGAACAGGGAACTCCAATAAAATACAGAAAAGTGAAATAGGATACGTAGATTATGAGGAGCAGAAGGGCTGAGGAGAGAGGTACAAAAGGGTAGGGGAGTAGATAGGAGTAAAGATGGGGGTGGACCGGGGAGGTCAAGTTGGGAGGTTGAAGGCTTTACAGAACAGATGAGTCTTGAGCTGCGACTTGAATTAGGGAGATGAGAATTCCAGCTGAAGATCCAGAGGGAGATTGTTCCATAGGGAGGGGCCAAGAAAATTAAATGCAGAGTGGCAGGTTGATTCTAAGTGAGCCCATGAGGGGGATGGGAGGTGATGTTGGTTCATATGGATATGGGCTGATGTGTGTGGAGACATGTTGCGGGGTGCCGGAGTGGAGAACTTTGTGATCTTGGGTGAGTATCTTGAATAGAACATGGTAATGAATAGAGGGCCAGTGTAGATGGATTAATAAAGGAGTGTCATGGTTGAAAGCAGGAGGCATGAAACAGCAAGAACAAGGGACACAAACAGAGTAGCTAGGGCAGATAGGGGCAGGATACAGCGAACTACTCTGATGCATCGTAGGGAGTGGCGAAACTGATGTGCTAGTGAAATGAAAGAGAGGAATCCAAGATGACACCAAGGTAGCGAAAGGAAGGTGAGAGTGTAATCTGGTTGCCATTGAGAACAGGTGAAAACAGTAGGAGGAGTCAAAGGACCAGAGAACCAGATTGCTGTCATCTTGGACGTATTAAGCTTAAGACAGTGAGTACGTAACCAAGAGGCAATGTGGGCAAGGCAGGTGCTGAAAGGAGAGAGGTCAGGGGAAGAATGGTTAGTATGAAGGAGCAGCAAGATATCATTGGCATAATAATAGGCCGAAATACCAAGCTGTTGAATCAAAAGTGCAAGTAGTGCAAGGAAAATGTTAGAGAAGAGGGGCCAAGACTGAACCTTGAGGAACATCACAAGTGAGAGGATAGTAGGCAGAGGAGAGGGTACCCATGGTGACCTGGAAGGAGCAGAGAGAAAGAAAAGAGTGAAACCAATGGAGAACAGTACCACAAAGACCAATTTTGTGCAAGGGGAGAGAAGGAAGTCATGATTAATGATATCAAAGGCCGAGGAGAGACCCAGAGAGACAGCAGTAGTGATGTTCCCATGATCCAAAGAATGATGAATCTCGCTGAGAAGTGACAGAAGGCCAGTGTCTGTGCTGTGGCCAGGGTGAAAACCAGATTAGTGGGGATGGAGGGTGTTAGTGGTTTCAAGGTATCAAAAAGAATACAAAACACACTTGAAGCCACAAACTCAACCGCCATAGACATAAACAAAACCAACAACACACCACTACAGCAACATTGCAAATAGTTGAAAACTATAACTACTGTTACTCTATTTTAGATAATTATTTTGTAAATAGTTAAAACCTTGAATACAGTGTATTATTCTGCATCAGGAACTGGTTAAAAGATAGAAAGCAGAGGGTAGGGCTAAATGGCCAATTTTTCCAATGGAGAAAGGTAAATAGTGGTGTACCCCAGGGATCTGTGCTGGGTCCTCTGCTTTTTGACATATTCATAAATGACCTGGAAATGAGAACAACAAGTGAGGTTATCAAATTTGCAGATGTCACAAAACTATTCAAAGTTGTTAAAACCCATGAGAATTGTGGAAAATTGCAAAATGATCTTGATAAATTGGAAGACTGGGCATCCAAATGGCAGATGAAATTTAATGTGGACAAGTGCAAAGCTATGCACCTAAGAAAGAAAACCCCAAACCATGGTTGCACGATGCAAGGTTCCACATTGGGAACCACCATCCAGGAAAAAGATTTTGGTATCATCGTGGATAACATCTTAAAATCCTCCACCCAGTGTGCAGCAGCAGCCAAGAGAGCAAATAGAATGCTAGGTATCATAAGGAAAGGAATGGAGAATAAAACAAAGGATATTATAATGCCACTGTATCATTCCATGGTGCGACCGTACCTTGAATATTGTGTGCAATTCTGGTCGCCGTATCTTAAAAAGGACATAGTGTTATTAGAAAAGGTACAGAGAAGAGTCGCCAAAATGATAAAGGGGATGGAATGATACCTCTATGAAGAGAGGCTACAAAGGTTAGGGTTCTTCAACCTTGAAAGGGACGGCTGAGGGGAAATATGATAGAGGTCTATAAATTAATGAGTGGAGTGGAACGGGTAAATGTAGATCGATTGTTTACACCATCAAAATACAGAAAGACTAGGGGGCATGCAAGGAAGCTACAGGGTAACCTATTTAAGACTAATAAGAGAAAATATTTTTTCACTCAACGTGTAATCAAACTCTGGAATTTCTTACCAGTAGATGTAGTAAAAACTGTTAGTGTAGCCGGGTTTAAAAAAGGGTTGGACAGGTTCCTGGAGGAAAGGTCCATAAACCACTATTAAAGTGGAGCTCGAATATCCATTGCTTGCCCCAATAAATGCATTGTGGAACCTGTATCTTTTGGGGAAACTGCTACTGTAGGTACTTGTGACCTAGATTGGCCATTGTTGGAAACAGGATACTGGGCTTGATGGACCTTGGTCTGACCCAATATGGCATATCTTATGTTTTTATGTTATGTTCTTACAGGTCCCCCGCTAAGTGCTACAATGTTCAGTTCTATGTACAGCAGAGGCCCACCATAGCCCTGCTACACTCCTAGAGAGAGATTTTAACAGGGGGGTACTGTAGCTTGTTTCCAGGAGGATGAACATGTATGAGAAGAGAGGCTGTTATTGATGATGAAAAGGGTGATTGGAAGAAGGGCCACGGAGTTTATGGAAAGCCAATTGGTTCCAAGGAGCAGGTGGTCTTATGGGAGATGGAAGTAAGTTTGTATAAGGCTGTTGAGTTCACTGTGTTGAAGGTATTGCAGGTGCGAGGGGGAGAAGATGGTGGGGGGGGGGTACATGTAGAACCTGAGGCAGGGTGTGTGGTAAGAAATTCTCTTTGTAGTGTAGAGGTTTTATCATGGAAAAAAAGAGGCCAGTTGCACTGGAGAAGGCTGCCAGAGACAGAGGCAGGGTGTGGTGGGGATGAGATAGTTTAGTGAAGATGGAGTAGAGTTGTTTGGGCAGAGAGAAGGAGTCAGCAATGAGAGAGGAGTAATGATCTCTCTTGGTGGTGGAGATCGTGCAACAGTAGGTGTGGTGACACTGTTGAAAAAGGTGCAAGGTGTCAGGGGATCAGTGCAGCCTCCACCGGTATGCTCAGCGTGGCAGAGATTCGTGTGTGTGAGTTGGAGGCCAAGGTGGAAGCAGGAGTGTTGGAGGGAGGCTACACGATCAAAAGCTGAAGCGAGAAGAAAATGCCACAGGCGGGCTGCTGAACAATGGGGAGGGTGCGAAAGATTACATCTGATGGTAGAAGAGCAACTGGGGTGTCAGGGGTGATCCTACGAGACTGTCTAATTGAGAGAGCTGCAGAGGAGTTACCTGAGTCAGTGTGGAGGGACGAAAGGCGAGGAGGAAGAGAACAAAGTAGTGGTCGGTCCATGGGAGAGACAGAGCAGAGAGTTGCACTGGAGAAGAAGAAACATTGGGTGAAGATATGATCAAATCAAGGGTGTGCCGGCAGTATATGTAGGAAAGCTAAAATGCTGGGTGAGTTGTAAGTCAGAGAGGTGAGCCAGGAAGAGCTTATCTTGAGCTTTGAGAGGGAGAACCGCATGGATATTAAAGTCGTCTAGAATGTAAAGATTAGAGTAGTGAAGGGAAGCCTTGGACAAGGTAAGGAGGAGAGAGTCTCAAAGGGAGGCAGATAGCAGAGGAGGAGAGTATAATATAAGAAAATAAGTCACAGGCTGGGTGGAGAGACGTAGGAGCGAGGACACTAATTAGGCGCCCTCTCATACATTTACCCTATATACTATATATATATATATATACATACATATATATACAGGGTGACCCAAAAAAAGTGAGAACATCTCAAATTAAAAGCTTAAATAGTCTACTTATTTATGTTTTTTAGCTATATAATATCTTTATTTTGACAATTTCCGGTCATCATCCTTTTTTTTTTAAATTTGTCAATCATTTACATCTGTCTTTTTGAATTTTTAAATAACTTATAGGCTATGAGATGTTCTCACATTTTTGGGGCCACCCTGTATATGTGAGCTAGGAGCATCAAAGTTAATTGAAGCATACACATAGCTGCAAGTTTGCCAAAGATGAATAATACCATTGCATCAGCCCTACTAAAAGTTCATCTAGAGTGACTAAAAGCATAGCACTGGCCCTGCAGGCGGAGCAGAGCTGGTGAAAGCCGCTGGACATAAAACTGGCAGCACATAACTGATTATGTAAGAATTAACAGGTGGCATCACTCTTTTCTTGCCAGTTCTTTGTTCTGTCCTTAGTATCTACAACATAAATTGCCAACACTGTTTATTTTCTTTTCTGCCAGGGCAGACATGCTCTTAGAATGTTATTTTTAAATGGTGACTTGTAAGGGGAAAATCCCTAATTATGCTCTGTTCCTACTGTTGGAGGAAATCTATGGATGCAGACTGTTACAGAACTGGAGGTACGGAGCTTCTATAGGCATGTCCCATTCTTTCTAGTTTTCCGTTAATGTATTCCAGACAGCATTCCAATACAGTGGAGTTGTTGAATTATTCTGATAGAAGTTTTAATTACACAGAAGTTTTATTTTTTAGTATATTTATAGTCAACTTAAGACTCTCAAA
The DNA here is from genome assembly GCA_033557465.1 of Ichthyophis bannanicus. Classification (NCBI taxonomy): domain Eukaryota; kingdom Metazoa; phylum Chordata; class Amphibia; order Gymnophiona; family Ichthyophiidae; genus Ichthyophis; species Ichthyophis bannanicus. The sequence goes on from CM066041.1 coordinate 145,935,409, forward strand.
TGCACATGGAGGCTAATTTTTAAAGTCGTGCCTAGTTAATGCGCATTTTTACGCACATAATTTATTTATATTTTACAAAGATAAGTAAACTAAGCATACATCAGCCCTAATGCTGGTAGAAATTACTGCACCTGCTCTTTGCAAGTTCACGCATACATTATTGTATTTTATATTCAACATATGTACTTGCTCATACCAAGCCATAAATGTGTCCTGTGTGACCTGCACATATGGTGCCCCCCCCCCACCAAACAGAAGTTTGCCATTTGCCCCATGACCAGCATAGCCCCATCTTGCCTTACTGCCTTACCCCATACCTCCATGTCCAGCTGGCTCCCCGCGTTGCCTGCCCTTGGCCCACTGCCACTTTTTGTGCATCCTTGATCAGGGCCGGCCCGTCCATTGAGCAAGAATGTTTTTTTCACAGGGCCCCGTGTTTCAGGGGGGCCCCGTGCAAAGAACATTCTGCTTTTTTTCAAAATTAAGTAAAAAAAAAAAAAGCTGGCTGCTACCGCTGCCGCTGCCGCCGTGGCAGCAGCAGAATGGAGTGTCCCGCGGTGCCCCCTCTGCCCGGCTGAGCTCACCCTCTGCGATGGCTGAGCCCCTCTGTGCCGGCTTTCAGATACGCAAAGGGAGAGTGTCTCCCTTGCGTCTCTATTAAGCCTGCAGGGGCAGATGGGAAATTTCCCATCAGCCCCTGCGGGCTTAACAGAGACGCGAGGGAGACACTCTTCCTTCGCGTATCTGAAAGCCGACACAGAGGGGATCAGCCGTCGCAGAGAGAGGGAGGGAGGGACTCAGCCGGGCAGAGGGGGCCCCGCGGGACACTCCATTCTGCCACTGCCGTGGCGGTAGCGGCAGCAGCAGCGGTAGCAGCCAGCTTTTTTTTTTTTTTAAATGTTCCTTGAACCGATGAGGGGGGGTTAGGACTGATAATGGGCTATGGAGGGGGTTAGGACTTGACTTGAGGTGGGCTGTGGGTTGATGGGGGGGGGGTTAAGACTGGTAATGGGCTATGGGGGGGCTAGGACTGGAACGGGGCTGGGGGTTAAGACTGGAGGTGGGCTGATGGGGTTAGGACTGGTAATGGGCTGTGGGCTGTTGGGGGGGTTAGGACTGGTAATGGGCTGTGGGCTGATGGGGGCTGTCTGGTAATGGGCTATGAGGGGGGTAGGACTGATAATGGGCTATGGGGGGGCTAGGACAGGAAACGTGCTGATGGGGAGGGGTTAGGACTTGAGGTGGGCTGATGTGGTTAGGACTGGTAATGGGCTGTGGGCTGTTGGGGGGGGTTAGAACTGGTAATGGGCTATGGGGGGGTTAAGACTGGTAATGGGCTTTGGGCTGATGGGGGCTGTCTGGTAATGGGCTATGGGGAGGGTTAGGACTGGCAATGGGCTATGGGGGGCTGACTGGAAATGGGCTGATGGGGGGTTAGGACTGGTAATGGGTTATAGGGGGGGCTTATACTGAAAATGGGGTGATGGGGGGTTAGGACTGGAAGTGGGTTGATGGGGGGGCTAGGACTGGTATTGGGTTGGGGGTTGCTAGGACTGGAAATGGACTGATGGGGGGCTAGGACTGGAAATGGGCTGATGCAGGGACTAGAAGGGAATGGATGCTGGGTGAGGCTGGAACTAGAAGGGAGCTGATGTTGGGGGAGGATTAGAATGGGATGGGGCTGGGAGAGTAAAATGGAGAGGGGAAAAATATTTTGTGTGGGAGGGATGAAAAATCTACAATTGGCCGGGTATTGGGAGAGTAAGTGGGGATTGAGGATGGAGGGGTAAAATTTGAGTGGATGAAATAGGAATGAGGAAAGAGCAAAAGGAGAAAGATTAGTATGTTAAAGCAGATGTAGAGAGAGAATGGAAAAAAAACTAGGAGAGAAGAAAGGACAAATGGACAGCAGACAATGGAGAGTTAGCAGAAGACACGAAGAAACCAGAATAAAGTGGCTGGAGCAATTGCAGCTGAAAGAAAAATGCACAAAAGGTAGAAAAATATCTCTTTATTTTGAATTTATTAATTGGAATATGTCAGCTCTGGTAAATGTGCATCATTAACGTCTGCGCTTTGTTTAGTACAAGAGCAAATTAATGTATAGTTTTATTTCTACAGTGTTGTACATTCCAAGTTTGGCTTTTGGGATTCCCAGTTTAATTATTGTCGTCCTGTTTCTAAATTGTGATTCCTTGTTTGGTGATGGTTTATGTTCTGTTCATGTGTAACTAAGCTGAGGTATTCTGTTTATATAATTCCTATTTGACATTGCCACTTGTTCTCTTTCCCCAGTAGGTCATGTATTGTTGTTCTCTGAAATGTATTGGTTTAATATTTGCATGTTTCCTTTTGATAGGTAGGGTCTTGTGCTTTGTGAGTCCTGGTAGTGCTGTTAGGATACAGCGGGTTTGCTGTGGGTTCTAAATGGGCAGTGTTTGTAGTAGTTCCTAATGTGTCTGGCGGTTGGCACTGGATTATAGTAATGTAGAAATATTTTAGTCTTTCTTTATTCATACACTCATTAAGAGGCATGTTTACTAAAAGTTAGTATATGGTAACATTATGCAAATATTTATGCAAATGAGGCCCCTTATGCAATTGAGGCCCCGCACCGAGTCTCCGCACATGGCCCCACATCCCCCTTGGGCCGCCCCTGTCCTTGATGGGTCTTTCTGACTCCGTGCTTGCATGCAGGTCTGGTTTCTCCCTCCTCTGACATATGCTCACAATGGAGGAGGGAGGGACCAGACCAGCCATTCGAACATGAGGCTTTGCAGTTGTACACGCAAATGGCTGGTCTGGTCCCTCCCTCCTCTGATGCGGGCATACATCAGAGGTGGAAGGGATCAGACCTGCATGCAAGTGTGGAATCGGAAAGACCTGTGTGGGGTTTTTGCTGCCACCACCATCACTGCCACCAAGGAAACATGAAAAGGAGCAGCAGCATGGGAGGGGGCTGAGTCTGGCAGTCCTAAATGCACCCCTATTTCTTTGCACCCTGTGCAGCTGCAACATTCACACAGGGCTAGGTATGGCACTACTTATTCACAGCGCTCACGTTCTCGCCAAACTCTACTCATATGCACACTAACAGTTACACCGTTAAGCAGTTCAACAAAGACTCTTTGTAGCAGGGACGCTAGCGGGTGTATAAGAGCTTAGCAAGTTTCCCCTGAAGATCCCTTGTTTGGAGAAACGCTTAGCGCTTGATGCGTTGGGAAGCAACACCCTTGCCTAAGCTTGGAAAGCCCTTCAAAGCTAAGCATTTTAAGCTAAGCATTTTAAAGCCACGTTTAAAGTTTTGCACTTTTTGGAAAAATAGCTGACAACAGGATAGTGGTCATTGATGTTAAGGTAGGGCGTTTAGTTGGTTCTTCTGACTTGAGCCCGGTAATACTGAGACCACGTTGTCATCTACTTTGAAACCATACGTAGATGTTTTACATACATGTTTTTGATACAAGTAGTCGGTGATATAGCCAAGTTTACTTTCTTGTTGTAATACAGAGCGTTTCCAATATTTTGCACTAACAGTTACATACATGTGATGGAAACAATTTGCAAACTTTCCCACTAGTTTGTATTTTATGAGGTCATTGATGTGCAGAAGTAGCCTCTTACATGCTTAAGTGACAAAAATACTAACATTAACTTACATTGCTGGCATCTAAAACTACACTTGCTCTGCTCAAATTTTGTCCCTGTGCAAACCCAGAACTGGATAAGAACATAAAATATGCCATACTGGGTCAGACCAAGGTCCATCAAGCCCAGTATCCTGTTTCCAATAGTGGTCAATCCAGGTCACAAGTACCTGTCAGGTTCCCAGAAAGGTAGACAGATTCCATGCTGCTTATCCCTGGGATAAGCAGTGGATTTCCTGAGTCCTCTTTTGTAATGATTTATGGACTTTTCCTCCAGGAACTTGTCCAAACCATTTTTAAACCCAGCGAAGAGATATGTTATAGATATTTATAGAATTCTGTCATATCTCCCCTCAGCCATCTGCTTTCCAAGTTGAAGAGCCCTAACCTTTTAAGCCTCTCCTCATAGGGGCATCCTATTGTACCCAAACTTCAAGAATTACGAACCCAATGTTCAGCGCCAGTGGCTAGTGCTGCTAAAGCGGCTAGCTGCTGCTGCTAGGGACCATATCTGGGCTCTAGCAGTGAATATCTGAGCTGCCTGGATTTCCAAAAGCTACACGGGCAGCAACGATGTTCAGCTGCTGCCCAGTTAACTTCTGCAGCAAACGTTAGGGCAGGGTTTCCTGTGCCTGACTTTTGCCGCATATCGCAAAGCCTGTAAATGCCTTTGAATATCCCTCTCTTCGACCGCATCATTTATGCATGTAAATAGCCATTTATAGATATATATGAGTAAAATACCTACATTTACACCCATTGTTTGCATGTAAATCTAGGTGGCCTCTTATAAACTTACCCCCTTAGGGGATAATTCCATTAGAAGGGCACCCAAAGGAAACATGGTTCACAGAAAACCATGATTGGGATGTAACTATACCTGGCTATACTTTATTCAGAAAGGACAGGGTAGGAAGTAGGGGAAGAGGAGTGGCGCTATATGTAAAAACTACTATTAAAGCTTTGGAATTACAGAGCTTAAAAGAGAAATGGGAGGCATTGTGGGTTAAACTAGAAAGAGGGAAAGAGAAATCTATTTACATTGGTGTGATATACAGACCTCCCTCACAAGAGGAAGAGGTGGACAGGGAGTCAATTGAAGACATGTGCAGCATTGCTAGGAAAGGGGACGTGCTACTGCTAGGAGATTTCAGTATGCCAGATGTTGATTGGCACATTCCTGCTGCAGTATCATCTAGAAGTAAGGAGATCCTGGATTCTCTACAGGGAGAACTATTCAGGCAATTGGTAATAGACCCCACACGTGAAGGGGCCATACTGGACTTGGTGCTTACCAATGGTGAAAGTGTTTCTGATGTTGTAGTGGGAGATCATTTTGCATCCGGTGATCACCAGATGGTGTGGTTCAGTATTAGGACTAGGGCTGTTAGAATCCATTCAAAGGTGAGGATCTTAGACTTTAGGAAGACTAACTTTGCGAAGATGGGCCAATACCTCAGGGAGTCGTTAGTTGGATGGGAACAGCTGAGGGATGTAGAAAAACAGTGGGAAAAAAACTGAAAGGGGATATTTTAAGGGCAACCAACCTTTTTGTTAAAATGGTAAATAAAGGTAAAAGGAAAAGGAGACCGCTATGGTTTTCGAAAGAAGTAGCTGAAAAAGTGAAGAAAAAGAGGGAGGCCTTCATGAAATACAAGAGATCACAGAGAGAGGAAGACAGGCATCTGTATTTGGAAATCTTAGAGAAGCTAGCAAAGTAGTCAAGAAGGCAAAGATTCAAAAGATTCTAACTACTCCCATTATCATGCCAGTGTTCACCAGGCCAAACGCACATATTTCTCCAATGCAATCATGAATGCTCCAAACCAGACCCGGCACCTTTACTCTACTCTTCAATCCTTAACATCACTTCAACCCTCCATGTCAGCTGCTCATACCCATCCCACTCCGCCTCCCTCTCTCTTAGCCTCTTTCTTTAGCGCCAAGATTTCCTCCTTAAGAACATCATTACCTTCCTGTCCCGCCCCAATTCGCTCTCCTCCTCCTATTGCCTCTCCCCCTCCCGCCTCTCAACTTTCCCATTCCTAGGCCTCTTTTTCCTTGATCACTTCCCCGGAACTTCACCACCTTATTTTCTCTTTCAGGAAGACATCTTGTCCTCTTGACCCTATTCCCTCTTCCTGGCTTCTAGATTCTTCTTTGGCACTTCTATCCTACATTCTTACTATGTTTAACTCCAGTCTATCCACAGGGATTTTCCCCTCTTCTTGGAAGCATGCCTTAATTCGCCCTTTCCTAAAAAATCCCTCACTTGATCCCCTGGTTCCTGCCCACTATCGCCCTGTCTCTAATCTTCCTTTCCTTTCTAAGCTTTTAGAGAAATTTGTCTTTGCACAACTTTCACATCACTTGGATTCTATTAACTTTCTTCACCCTCGCCAATCTGGGTTTCGTCAGGGTCACAGTGTCGACACTATTCTTCTTGCTTTTACTAATGCACTGCATGTGGCTCACGACCGTGGTGACATTTCGGTGGCGGTTGCTCTTGATCTCTCAGCGGCTTTTGATCTGGTTGACCACTCCCTTCTCCTTCACCGCTTGCGAGAGGCAGGCCTTTGTAGTACTGTTCACCACTGGTTTCATTCTTTCCTCTCTTCCCGATCCTGTGTGGTTCTTTCCCCCTCCCCTTCCACCCCTTCTTCAGACTCTTTTCCTCTCCCTTGCGGGGTTCCCCAGGGTTCTGTTTTAGCTCCTCTTCTTTTCAACCTCTTTCTGGCTCCCCTTGCTCTTTTAATTCAACAGTCTGGAGTTTCTGCTTTTCTTTACGCCGACGATATTGTATTACTTCATCATACCTCCCCTTCTTGTCCTGATCTTTCCGTGCTCAATTCTTGTCTCACTGAAGTGGCTAATTGGCTGACTCTTAATTGTCTTCACCTTAATCTCACCAAAACTGTTGCTATTTGGTTCTCTCCTGGTTGTTCTCCCCCCCCCCTCTGGCCCCCTCATTTTCTGGCTCCTGTGTTCCCCTGGTTTCCACTTTTCGTTATCTGGGTGTTGTGACATAGAAGCCTCTCAAGATGCTATGGAAACAGATAGTGATCCGGTGGAGAGAACCGGTACTGCAAGAGAATGCAGGATTTTCTCTTCAGAGAGAAAAAAACACAGAGCTAATCAGGAACCACACCTCACCTCAAGGAAGGAGAGAAGCCAAGTCCCTGATTGGGCATGCCCAAGCAGGAGGCGGGCAGTGCAGTACACAGACAGCGTGCTAAGCACTCAGAAACAGAGAGAGTCGGATAAGGAGAAAGATTTGAACGAAGACAACGACGAAGATGGACATGACCAGGAAGAGTTGGAGAGAGAGCAATTAGGCAGCTGTGATCCACTAAGGAGAAGACTGGACTCACGAAGCAAGTACCTGGGAGACTCAGGGGCAGGGAGAATCTTCTGTGACCAGAAGGATTCAGGAGCACTGAGAGACCCAAAGCTACAGCACAGGCTTCTAGAGGACCCAGCAGAACCTTGGAACCAAAGGCAGAGGGATAAAGAATTACCCTGGAGAAAGCCACAGCACAAGGTACACAATGGGTTTGAAGCAGCTAGCAAGTTTAACATTGGGAAGCCAGAAAGAGTGAAGGCTAACGTTAAAAGCCAAGACAAAGTCAGACAACATGGTAGCAATTGGTTGCAGTCTGAAAAGCATGTAAGCAGCCTAGGCTATTCTCATAAGCCAGCAGAAACCTATAGTAAAGGAACAGCTGAGTCTTATTACAGAGACAGGAGCCAAGAGAAGCCTGACGGTTTTACTTTTAACACTGTTGAGAAACTCTCCACTCACAGCTGAAGTTTTAAACCCAGCACTTACGTTTAGTGATAAGTGGGGGAAGGATAATTCTAAAACGCAGAACTGTTGTCCTAGTAAGAGCAGCATTGCTAATTATCAAGAGATAAACAGTTTAAACAAACAGTTACCTGAAGGAGGAAGACATTATCAGCTTAGCCCAGGAAGAACGCAGGCTGAATTGCTTCTTAAAGATTTCAGAGAGTTTCTTGAAAGCAGGGCAGTTTCTTCCTCTAATGTAGCACAGCCCACAAACAGCTGTGAAGAGGAAATGTCTTTAGTTTCTTCTCTACCGTTCACAGAGCCAGACATGCCAATGGACTGCTCAGCTTGTGTCATTGAGAAGGACAGTTAAGTGAAATGCTGTACAAAGTTATATGAAGAAATATAACAGAAGTTGCTGTATTGATTCCTATGCTGAGGAGCTTATCAGAAGGGAATAAGTTAAAGCATAATTGTCTGCATACCAGGAGCATTGCTGTTTGCCAAAAGTTTGTTTCTTCCGTTAGTAAAAGGGTCACATGACAACTGAATGTGATCACAGAAGATAAATGGACATTTAGCCTAGCAGTGCAATACCTTGTTTTGGTTTCTCACTCTTGTTTTGTGCTATTATACTTTATTTGCGTCTGTTTGCACTTGAACTGCAATGCGGAAATAAACCTCAAAGAAATTTTCTTTGCCTGCCTTACTACTTGAGCACACACAACTACAACTCTCAATCCTGAAGGGCATCAAAGGCCACCCCCTCCTGAAACCCTCAAGGTCCAGGGAGCGGGTGCGTGGCAGTGTTCACTTTGATTCTGATCTATCTTTTCAGGCCCACCTCTCCCATATCACTAAATCATCTTTCTTTTTCCTCCGTCAAATCCGTGCGGTGCGTCCTTTTTTATCCCCTTCGGCCCTTTCTACCATGCTGTTGTCCCTGGTTATGTCCCATGTGGATTTTGCCAACTCTGTCCTCATTGGTCTCCCTCAGTCTCGGTTGTCTCGGATGCAACAAATACAGAACACTGCTGCTCATCTTGTCTGTCACGCTTCCCCTCGGGATCACATTACCCCTCTGCTCTTTCACCTTCACTGGTTGCCCTTTCCCTACCGCTCTCAATTTAAGCTACTCACTCTAGTTCACAAAGCTCTTCACACAGCCACCCCGCAATATCTTTCCGACCTCCTTTCCTTTCACTCTCCCCGGTACACTCCTCGCTCTTTCCACCTCAACCGCCTCACTCTTCCTTCCCCTTCTCGTGCTCACCTTCAATCCACCCGTGCTTCTGCTTTCTTCTTTGCTGGTACCGCCCTCTGGAACTCCCTCCCTTCTTCCCTTCGTTTAGAACCTCACCACACCACCTTTAAACACAATCTGAAAACCCACCTCTTCTCCTTGGCTTTCGATGTGCCCTCCCCTTTTGTGTAATTCGCATTTCCCATGCCCCTTGCCTTTCTTTTCCTTTTCCATGGCCTCGGCCTTTCTTTTTTTTAACCTTGTTTTTAATTGTACACCGCTTTGATTACTGGAGAAAGGCGGTTTTATCAAAAAACAATAAACATAAACAAACATAAAAGGAGGAGGAAATAGCCAATGCAATAAAATGGGGGGATAAGACATTTTTCAGATATATTAGTGAGAAGAGGAAGGGCAAAAGTGGTATTGTCAGACTCAAGGGTGCAGGGGAGGAATATGTAGAAGCTGATAAGAATAAAGCGGAATTGCTTAACAAATATTTTTGTTCTGTGTTCACAGATGAAGAACCAAGAGCAGGACCTCAGAAAACACCCACAAATAGGAACAGAAGGAAAGGACATCTTGAACAATTTTCAAAAGACTGTGTTCATGAGAAACTATCTCAACTTAAAGTAGACAAAGCGATGGGACCGGATGGGATACACCCAAGAATACTGAGGGAACTTGGGGACGTTCTAGAAGCTCCACTGACTGACCTTTTCAATGCCTCGTTGGAGTCAGGAGTGGTGCCAAAGGACTGGAGAGAGGCTCATGTGGTGCCTTTACACAAAAGCGGAAGTAAGGATGTGGTTGAAAACTACAGGCCGGTTAGTTTAACTTCAGTGGTGAGTAAATTATTGGAAACGCTGATGAAAGAGAAAATAGTGAGGTTTCTGGAGTCCAGCGGATTACAGGATCCGAGGCAGCATGGATTCACCAGAGGCAGGTCTTGTCAGATTGATTTCTTTGACTGGGTGACCAGGGAGTTGGACCGAGGGAGAGCCCTAGATGTGGTGTATTTAGATTTCAGTAAAGCCTTTGACACTGTTCCTCACAGGTGACTTATAAACAAACTGAGCACCCTAGGGATGGACCCTAAAGTTACTGCTTGGGTTAGAAATTGGTTGGGTGGGAGGCAACAAAGAGTACAAGTAAATGGAGCTCACTCTGAGGAGAAGGATGTTATCAGTGGTGTGCCCCAGGGATCTGTCCTTGGTCCGATTCTTTTTAACATCTTTGTTAGTGATATAGCGGAAGGGCTTTCAGGTAAGGTTTGCCTCTTTGCGGATGATACCAAAATCTGCAATAGAGTAGACACCCAGGGGTAGATAACATGAGGAGGGATCTAGCTAAGACAGAAGAATGGTCTAGAATTTGGCAGGTGGGATTTAATGTTATAAAATGTAAGGTCATGCATTTGGGTTGCAGCAATCCAAGGGAGCAATATAGTATAGGGCGTGAAGTACTTTTGTCCACTAAAAAAGAGCGGGACCTAGGCGTGGTTGTGTCTGATGATCTTAAAGTAACTAAACAGGTAGAAAAGGCAACGGCAAAAGCTAGAAGGATGCTTGGGTGCATACGGAGAGGAATGGCTAGCACAAAAAAGGAGGTGATAATGCCTCTGTATAAGTCTTTGGTGCAACCTCATTTGGAGTATAGTGGGCAATTCTGGAGACCGCACCTTCAAAAGGATGTGAACAGGATGGAGTCGGTGCAGAGGGTGGCTAGTAAAATAATTAGTGGTCTTCATTATAAAGCATATGAGGACACACTGAAGGATCTTAATATGTACACCTTAGAGGAAAGGCAGGATAGAGTTGATATGATTGAGATGTTTAAATACCTCCATGGCATAAATGTTCAGGGAGAGAGCCTCTTTCAATTGAAAGCAAGTTCTGCTACGAGGGGACATGGGATGAGAGTGAAGGGAGATAGATTCAGGAGTGATATGCGGAAATATTTCTTTATGGAAAGAGTAGTGGATCCATGGAATAGTCTCCCAGTGGAGGTAGTAGAGATGAGGACAGTAACTGAATTCAAAAAAGCATGGGACAAACACAGAGGATCTCTAAAGGTAAAAAGGGGACTGTTGTGCTTGTTATGGAAGGACAGACTAGATAGGCCATGTGGTCTTTTTCTGTCGTCATATTTCTATGTTTCTATGTGTCCATCTGTGTGCACACAGATGGACACATACATGCATACATTGACCAGTTACTAGTCTATAGATATGCATGAATATGCCATCGCACCTACCTGAGGGGTGGGCCTGCACAGGGGCAGAACTGGGCAGAATATGAGCATAGGTTATAGAATACTATGACCTGCGAACTTGCCTTCAAAATCTAGGCAAAAGTATTTACATCTACCATGGAAATGGCATACATGCTCGTGCCTAGTGCGCACATGTTGGGGGGGCCACTTACATCCTATTCTATAAAGTAAGGCATGCATACTCAAGACTTCAGCTGGGAGAGAAGAGCTGCCGGGCCTGGATTGGAGGCAGCGTGACAAGCTACCCAGCTTTAAGGTAAGTTTGCAGCATTAGCTCCAAAGTGTGGACCCAGTGGGGGATGTTCCCCCCTCCTGGCCGGCACCAGGGGCGGGCTGCACCTACCACCTCACCCTTGGTACGCTACTGCTCCCCTGTTCTAGAAATTACCAGAACAAATACAGGTCACATTGTAATAATTTCATAGGATGACTGGAGGTCTCTGCTGCCTAGGGGAATAGAATCAAAGAGGTCTTTACGCTGGTAATCAAAGCCAAAGTGGTTTGCAGTCTATAAAATGTAGCAGAAAAGGAAGGGAACTTGGTAGGACAGTCTTACAGTAGAGGAGACAAGGAAAGACTAGGGTAGTAGCAGCAACAGTCAGCTATGGTTTAGAAAACTATCAGTCTTCTCCCCTGACCCCACCCCACAGCCAGGACCTCAGGAATGCCAAAGAAAAGAGGTGGGTCTCAAGGCCTCATCTGAATGTTTTTCAAGAGGATTCAGCTCAAAGGAAAAGAGGCAAAGAATTTCATAAGAAAGGCGCATTAAAGAAAACTGCAATCTGACGAGTTGACTCAACGAGTCCATGAGACTAGGAGATTAAAAAGTTATGTGCCCAAGAAGAACATAAAATCCTAGCTGGAGTATAAGGGATGATAAACAGTGTTGTTCAAAGTATTAGATCAAAATACGTAAGTAAAAGTACACGATGAGAACATTTAAAAATTTTACTCAAGTGAAAGTCAAAAAGTAATTAATACTTTAAGTGAAAGTAACAAGACTAAAGTGAATGTAATTTTTGTTTAATGTTTTATCCTAATGACTTTATTATGTTTAAACTTCAATGCACTTGCTCACCTTTAGAAGCTGTCGCCACTGAACTTAATTTATTTATTTGTTTATTTATTTAAAGTCTCTTTTATACCGCGCTATTCAGCATCAGCGCGGTTTACAATAAACAGTGAACATACACATTTCCAATAGTACTTTGTCTTTACATATGAACAGGATAATCAACTTGGCTAACAGGGTAACTATGTACAACCACAAAATATACAATATATACAATTTGTAGGCTGATCATGTGTTTGTATGGTTTTAGACAGTGGTGATTTGGGTGGATTCGGCAAATGGTGCTGAGTTTCTATTAGGTTCAGGGTAATGTATGAGGAAGAGGTAGTGTTTCACGGCCTTCCTGAATTGGAATATGTCTGGGATTGATCTAATGTTGTGAGGGAGGTTATTCCAGATCACTGGTGCATAAAGATTGAAAGTCCTGCTGGATGTTGACTTGGAGCATTGAGTTATAGATCTTGGGACTATCAAGGTGTTTTGAGCTACTGACCTTCTGTCTCTGTTGTGGGGTGTCATCTGGATTAGCTCAGTTAGTGAAGTTGACGAGAGACCTTTGGTGGCTTTGAAGGTGAGCAGCAAGGTCTTGAATGTAATTCTACCTTGAATCGGGAGCCAGTGGAGTTGTTTCATTATAGGTGTGACATGGTCTTTCCTGGATGCTCCGTGCAGTACTCTTGCTGCGGTGTTCATTGCCATTTGCAGTGGGTTTAGGGTGGTTTGGGGGAGACCTTGAAGTATTGCATTTGCATAATCGAAATGCGGGATAATTAGTGCCTGATAGATAGTCCTGAAATCATCTGGCTCCAGCAGAGATCTTAGGTATCTAAGGGATCTAATTTTATGATATACTGCCCTTACAGTGTTACTTATATGAGCTTGCATATTTAGGTTCTGGTCTAGTGTGATGCCGAGGTATCTGATCGCGGATTTGGTCTGGAGGTCTGCTTCCTTCACTTTCAGTACTGTTAAGACCCAGATATTCAATGCCGGGGCCATATCTGGCTACTAGCATTGAATATCCGGATTGCTGGATAGCAGCAAAGCTAACCATGCAGCAGTGATATTCAGCATCAAGTGCTTCAGTGCCATTGTCATCTAATTCATCATTTATGTCTTCATCTTCATTATCATCATCATGTTGTCCAAATACAGAAAAGACCATTGTTTGCCGTTCTAAACATTTTTTGTTCTAATGTCTTCGAAAACTAAAATAAATATGTGCAAAACCTTCAATCTGTGTAAGGCCAGACAAGCAGACTTTCTCTCTAAAGATTCCTTATCAGTCCAGTGGACAGTCACCCCAATGTATGATTTTCCATGGGATGATCAACAGTCTGTTGTGGCAGAGACAAATATCTGTTCATGAAGCATTGAAACCAAGGTGAAATTAGACTTACCTGCTAATTGTTGTTCTTTGAGGAACTCCAGTCCAGTCCCGGAATCTCTGGGTATAGGTTCCTCCAGCAGCTTGGAGACTGAACAATTAAATTTTTTGATGTCACCAGTACAAGTACCCGAGGGACTGCCTCCTTGCTCCAGTTTACCTATTGACAAAGCAGACTCACCAGAGCAACAATTAAGTAGCTAAAGATATTAAACGTTAACAAACCATAATAACATTAACAAATTTTTAATTATAAATTAAGATACATAATGTGCCCTTAAAGAAATAGTATAACATTCCTATTCCTATTCCTAATATAGTCTGCCCCCCCCCCCCGTCTCGACAGAAAAATAGTAGTTTACAAAGATCCCCAAAAAGTATCTCCCCCCATTATGAGCCATTAAACATACCATGACCATACTATACCTTTTAGCTTCAGGACTGTAATCCAGGGAGGGATGCGGGACTGGACTGGAGTTCCTCAAGGAACAACAATTAGCAGCTAAGTCTAATTTCACCTTCCTTATCGTCTCTCCAGTCCAGTCCCGGAATCTCTGGGGATGTAATAGAGCAGTAAAAACCTTTAAAGGGTGGGACCTGCTAGGCCAGCCTGAAGCACTGCCGACCCAAAACAGGTATCTCTTTTTGCCTGTATATCTAATCGATAATGTTTTACAAAGGAATTCATTGAAGACCAAGTAGCCGCTTTACAGATATCCACCGGCGGCACTAAACTATACTCAGTCCAAGACACAGCTTGCGCCCTTGTTTAATGCACTTTAAGCCCATCAGGTATTGTCTTACCCTTCAACAAATACGCTGAAGCTATAGTTTCCTTGATCCACCTGGCAATAGACGCTTTGGAAGCTGCGTATCCCTTTCTTGCACCTCCAAAAAGAACAAACAGTCTGTCTTACGGAATTCCTGTGTATGCTTTAAATACATCTTTAATGCTCTACGAACATCTAAAAGATGCAACCTTTTGAAATGAATCTCCTTGTCAGTATTTTCAAATACTGGTAAAGAAACTTCCTGAATGATATGAAAAGCCGACACCACCTTGGGTAGAAACGAAGGTATTGGTCTCAAAACCACTTTCCTCTCGTAAAATAACAGAAAAGGTTTCCTACAAGACAATGCCTGCAATTCAGAAATTCTTTGCGCAGATGAAATAGCTACAAGAAAAACTGCTTTGAGCGAAAGATCTTTTAATGACGCTCGTGACAAAGGCTCAAACGGTTCCCGTACTAAAGCCTCCAACACCAAATGAAGATGCCAAGACGGAATGCATGGTCTACACGGCGGCCTCAATAGTGAAACTTCTCTCAAAAAACATTTCATATCCGTATGCACACCTTGCACCTCACCATTTATTTTTCCTCTATAACAAGAGAGACCTGCCAGCTGCACTTTAAAGAAGCAGCCGCTAAGTCTTTCTCAAACCCATCTTGCAAAAAAGATAGAATTTGAGAAATAGAAGCTTTTAATGCCTCCAAACTTTTATCTTCACACCATGCTTCGAATATCCTCCAAATTCAAATAAATGCCAAAGAGGTAGACCTCTTCCTTGCTTTCAACAAAGTGGAAATCACCGCCGAAGAGTAACCCCTGGCCCTTAACCTCACCCTTTCAAGAGCCAAGCCGTAAGTGAGAATCGAGCCACCTGTGGCATGTTAGAGGACCCTGACTCAACAGATCTTCCCTCATTGGTAAGAGCCATGGCTGGTCTACTAATAACATTATGAGATCCGCGTACCATGGTCGTCTTAGCCAATCCGGCGCTATCAATATTACTAGTCCGTTGTGCTGCTCTATTCTTTGAAGAACACGCCCTATCAATACCCACGGAGGGAAGACATACAGAAGTTGCTCCTCTGGCTACCTTTGAATGAGAGCGTCTAGACCCTCTGATATTCTCTCCCGTCGCCGACTGAAAAACTGATTGACTTTTGCCGACTCGAAGGTTGCCATGAGATCCATTATTGGAACTCCCCAACGATTTATTATCAGTTGGAATACCTGCGGATGCAGAACCCACTCTCCTGGATCCACTCTTACCCGATTTAAAAAATCAGCCTCCACATTGTCCACTCCTGCTACATGAGCTGCAGACAAAGCTTTCAAATTCCTCTCGGCCCACATGAACAGCTTCTCGGCTTCATCCTCCAGAGAGACATTGCTTGTGCCTCCTTGACGGTTGATGTAAACAACTGCGGTCGCATTGTCTGATAGAACGTGAACTGCCTTCCCCTGAAGATAACACTAAAACGCTTGTAGAGCTAAGGATATTGCCCTCAACTCCAATCTGTTGATTGACCAAACCTTCTCCTGATCGGTCCACTGACCTTGAACAAATTTTCCTTCAAAGTGAGCTCCCCAGCCCACAAGACTGGCATCCATTGTAACAGGAATCCAAACAGGCGATTCTAGCTGCATTCCCACCTCTAGAATCTCCAGTTGTATCCACCATTGTAGAGCTCGACGGGTCTCCAGAAGGCAGGGTAACCTCCTTGAGAGAGGATCCTTCTGATGTGACCACCTCCTTAGTAACACTCTCTGTAACGGTCTCATATGAGTTCTTGCCCATGGGACTAAGTCTAACGTTGCTGCCATGGTTCCGAGCAACTGCAAATAATGTCATGCAGTGGGATTTTTTCTGCTCAAGAAACTCCACACCAGATTTCTCAATGCTAGCGCTCGCGACTGAGGAAGAAATACCCTTCCTATTCTCGTGTCGAAACGAGCTCCCAGGTGTTCCAGATTCTGTGATGGAATCAACTTGCTCTTTGTCATATTGAGAACCCAACCAAGACTCTGTAAAAATTCCACTACTCTGATTGTTGCCAATTCGCTCTCCTTTTTGGACTTTGCCCGAATTAACCAATCGTCCAAATATGGGTGAACTAGAATTCCTTCTTTTCTCAATGCTGCCGCAACGACCACCATTACCTTCGTAAACGTTCGCGGAGCCGTTGATAAACCGAACAGCAATGCTTGAAATTGGAAATGACCCATTGGAACTGCAAATCTCAAAAATATTTGATGCTCCAGATGAATGGGAATATGAAGATACGCCTCTGTCAAATCCAGAGACGTAAGAAACTCCCCTTTCCTTACTGCCATTATCACAGACCTCAGTGTTTCCATGCAAAAATGAGTTACCCGAAGGCAGCAATTTACCTTTTGAAGATCCAAAATTGGACAAAAAGACCCTTCTTTCTTTGGAACCACAAAATAAATGGAGTATCAACCGAAACAGTGTTGGCCTGGTGGCACCGGAAGAACAGCTTTGAGATTCAAAAGTCTTTGCAAGGTTTCGCGCACCGTCGTACACTTGACGCGTGCCTTGCAAGGAGATTGAATGAACAAATCGACCAGATGCTGAAGCTCCAGAGCATATCCTTCCCGAATGATCTCCAACACCCAGCGATCGGATGTGATTTGAACCCAGGCTGAATAAAACTCCTGTAGCCGACCTCCCACGGGTATAAATTCCACCTGGGCCTTCCTTATATCATTGTGATTTTCTAGGGTTTGAAGAAGAAGAGGAAGTTGCAAATCCCCTATTTGCTCCTTGAAAACCCCGAAAACCCTGACTTCTAAAATATTGGCATCCTCTATGAAACTAAACCAGCAGGAGAAGAAGGTATCCGCAAGGGAGGCAAAAAAGACAGGAGTGGAACACCAGAAACCAGGCCTGACACAGAGAAATGAGTTTAGGCCAAGAAACTTTATTGGTAGACCCAACTTAAAAAGTTTCGGCCTGAGGCCTTCTTCAGGGGTCACAAAAGAAAAACAGACAAGAATTTCGGCTGGTAGTGTAACCCCTGAAGAAGATGGTTTTAGTGAAACAAAGATCTTTGTAGGGTTATTCTGAGAAATGGTATGGTGGTGGATTCAGTGATTGGGAAGAGTGTTTTGCTCCCTTTACACATTGTCTGTTTTTCTTTTGTGACCCCTGAAGAAGGCCTCAGGCCGAAACTTTTTAAGTTGGGTCTACCAATAAAGCTTCTTGGCCTAAACTCGTTTCTCTGTGTCAGGCCTGGTTTCTGGTGTTCCGCTTTTGTCCTCTATGAAACTGCCCAAAACATGTGGAACGAAAACGACAAAAATCTCTGAACTGACCTCTAGACGCCTGAATTGGAGGTCCTAGTTTCTGCCTGTCCTCTGGTAGCCTGCCGCCTTTAGACTCCCCTAAGTCCTTTACCAATTTATCTAAGTCCTCACCAAAAAGTAGTCTACCCCTAAAGGGAAGTTTAGTGAGCCTTGCTTTAGAAGAAGCATCTGCCGCCCAGTTACGCAACCATAAATATCTTCTTGCTGCCACTACCGAGACCATACTCTTAGACAAACCCCTAATAAGGTCATAATGAATATCTGCTAAATAAGCTGCCCCAGTCTCTAAACGGCATGCTTCTGTCGCAGTGTCTTCCACATTATCTCCGTTTACACGCTGAGACCAACGAAGACAAGCTCTGGCTACCCAAGCTCCACAAATTGAAGCCTGAATGGATAAGGCATTGACATCAAACACCTGCTTTAACAATGTATCCAATTTTCTATCATGGCTATCCTTGAGAGCAGCACCACCTTCCACAGGAATTGTCATCTTTTTGGTAACAGCCGAAACTGCCGCATCTACTTTGGGAGACTTAAACAGTTCCCGATCCTGATCCAGTAAAGGATATAAACGAGCCATGTCCCTGGACCCCTTTAGCCCAGCCTCAGGCATGTCCCATTCCTGTTGAATCATCTCCCTTACAACTCTGTGTAACGGAAAGGCCCTTTGTGGTTTCCTAAAAGCTTGTAACAAAGGATCCTCCAAAGTAGAGTCTTTATCTGGCCCAGCAACCGGCATATTAAGTGCTTTAAGAGTTTCCATAATCAATGTAGGGAACTCATCCCTCCAGAAAACATGAACCACTGTCGCCTGGTCCTCCTGATCCGTGAGTTCCCCTTCTTTTAATTCCTCATCCACTTCCAGATCTGGATCCAAAAGATCCGAGCGAATCTCTTCAGAGGTTATTGAATGCTCCTGTGAGTCCTTCCCTGCTTTAACCTTCTTAACAGGGACAGCTCCCTCAGCAACCTCCAGAGGAGTACCCGGCCGTTTTTTCCCGAGATCCCCTCCTGCAGAGGGCAGAGGACCTTTTCCAAAAGACAGCTGAAGCAGAGAAACAAATTCTTGCGAAAACAACGCCTTCAAACATGAAGAAAATATTGATGGTACTTGCGGCACATCAGGAAGAGAAGAAGGACCTGCCATAGGCTCTGGCAAGAGCTGCAGAGGCGAATTAACATCCAATAAAGATAAGGAAGCAAGTTTAGAACCCTCTGCAGTGGTTTCCAAAACGTGTTCCATATCAGGAGACTCCTGAACGCAGGATTTACAAACCTCCGAATCAGATAAAGGTCCTCTCCTAGAGCCACAAACCAAACATTGCGGCTTAGAAGGCATTATATCACCAGAGCTCTAAAAAGACACTCCAAATTTAAATTTGCAATAATAAAAATAACAAAAAATGTTTTTTATTTTAAATTACATGAACAATCTCAGCCAATAGCAGAAAATAAGAATACATGAATATAAAGCTATTAACTTTAAAAGAAACATCAAAAAATGAAACTTTTTTCTTGAAAGAAAACTCACTTACAGTTTGCCGTTTTATTCTGCCCGCGCTGAACAGCGCGGCCTGCACCAAAACCAACTGCCCTCTCCTAACAACTGCGCAGCAAAGAATTACTACCTTAGTGCTGCAGTGAGGAGAAAAAGCCCTAATCACATCAGGACAACCGGTTGATCCCACGCTAAGTAGTTTCAACGTCGGGGGGAGAAGCCGGAAGCGGCAGACAGCACAGAAGTTAAAAAGAAAATTACATCCACGCCGGCTGCACGATGAGCTGTGCGGCTCCCCGAAACAGCACTCAGCTGTGGAGAGAAACCGGAAGCGCCGGAGAGCACAGAAGTTAAAAAGAAAATAACCTCCGCTCCAGCAGTCCGATCAGCTGTGCGACTCTCAGAAACAGCACTCAACTGTGATGATCCTGCCTCTCTTTTCGCTCCTCACCTAACGTAGGTAGGTTCGGGAGACGAAAATCTTTGATAAGTGAACTGACCCATCCAACAAACAAATAAATAAATGCGACTTTGAGCAAGTAGAAAGAAAATTAGAAGGAGAGAGGGAGGGCACACCTCTGAACTCCTAAGCCCCTGCTAGTCAATTGAAAAATAAAAAATGATAAAAACTGCTTAATTGTCCCTCCAGTGAGCCCAGAATTTCTAGGCTCATCAACCTCCAGCTGCTTGGAGACTGAACAAACTGGAGCAAGGAGGCGGTCCCTCAGGTACTTGTACTGGTGACATCAAAGAATGTCGTTGTTCAGTCTCCAAGCTGCTGGAGGAACCTATACCCAGACATTTCGGGACTGGACTGGAGAGACGATAAGGAACTTCAGCTTCATCTCCATTGCAGTCACTGATTTTTTGCTTCAATGTGACTCGACTCATCAGTTTGCTTTAGCTGAAGACCCATAACCAAGGTGGTGAACTGGATCAGAAATTGGTTGACTGGCAGACGACAGAAAGTGATGGTAAATGGAGCACACTCGGATGAAAGCAGGGTGATTAGCGGGGTGCCCCAGGGATCGGTCCTGGGCCCAGTACTGTTCAATGTATTTGTGAGTGATATTGCTGAAGGACTGCATGGGAAAGTCTGTCTTTTTGCAGATGATATGAAAATTTGCAACAGAGTAGACTCTCCTAGGGAGTGGATAACATGACGAAAGATCTACAAAAGCTGGAAGAATAGTCTAATGCTTGGCAGTTAAGATTTAATGCGAAGAAATGCAGTGTCATGCACTTGGGAAGCAGATATCCAGGGGAAATGTATGCGATAGGGGGCGAGAGGTTGGTGTGCACGGACCAGGAAAAGGACCTTGGTGTGATTATTTCTGAGGATCTCAAGGTGGCAAAACAGTGCGACAAGGCAGTGGCAAAAGCCAGGAGGATGTTGGGCTGCATACAAAGAGGAATTATCAGCAGAAAGGAAGACGTACTAATGCCACTGTATAAGTCACTGGTGAGGCCTCACTTGGAATACTGTGTTCGGTTTTGGAGACCATATCTTGCAAAGGATATAAAAAGATTGGAAACTGTTCAGAGGAAGGTGACCAAAATGATTTGGAGCCTGCATCAGAAGCCTTATGAGAAGAGACTTGAAGACCTAAATATGTACACTCTGGAGGAGAGGAGGGACAGGGGAGATATGATTCAGACCTTTAACTAGTTAAAGAGAAATAATGAACAAACAAACCTCTTCCAAAGACGGGGAAGCTGTAAAACTAGAGGGCATAATATGAAGCTGCAAGGGGGTAAATTGAAAGGCAATGTCAGGAAATACTTTTTCACTGAAAGGGTGGTGGATGCTTGGAATGCCCTCCCGATGGAGCTGGTGGGGGCAAATACAGTGACAGAATTCAAAATGGCATGGGACAGACACAGTGGATCCCTTTACAGCAACAGGATAAAATCAAAATAAACTTAACTATCTAATTTCTCAACAAACAGGGTGTCCTACACGGAGCGGTGGGTTCACCCTTAAACAAAGACATGGGGAGGGGTGACCTGCACAGAGCGGAAGGTACACCTACTCTTGTCATCTTACTGGGCAGACTAGATGGACCATACTGGTCTTTATCTGCTGTCATTTATTATGTTACTATGTTAATTCTACAAATGCAGGTAGCTCCACATTTCTCATAGGCTGTAATTCTTGAACAGCAAAATTCAAGATGAGACAATCAACTGTTGTTTGTGTGATAAGATTCACATTAGAAAAACTCTTTTCCGGTTTTTGTTTCTTCATTCAGCTTACTGGTAAATAGTTAATAATAATAATAATAATAATAATGAGAATTTTTAAAGCACTACCAGACATTTAATAGTCACTCAGGGCCTAGCATCAGAAAGGTACTTTTAGTTTTAAAACACAGAAGAGAGCTTTCTGGTTAAATTTAGAATCCAGCAGAGAGCTTGTAGTTTAAATTTCATAAGAAGTTAGAGCCTAGCAGCAGCTAAAAGCTATAATTTAAATCAAATCAGAATTTAGCTTACCTCAGCAGCACAAGACAGGGTACTGTGTAGCAGCCCTCTTTTAATAAGTGTTATTTCCCTCCCTCCCCTGGGATAATCATAGCTTTATAGGTACTTACACATCTTAAAAGACAGGAGGTGCTTTCAGGTGAAGCTCATTACCCAAATCAGTCATAAACTAAGGACCTGAGATTAATTAAGCTTCAGGTGAACAAGGTATATTAAACGTATTAAGTACAGTTTTATTGTTATAAATACCCATAGCAACCCCTAGTAAGTTAGAACTTAAAGATCTAGACACGAACTTAAAACTAAGATGCAGACAGCAGTCCAGCAGCGGGATGGGGGCTTTCCAGTCTTTTGCATTGAGTGTCACATGTATGATTTTCTCCCAGTTGGTGAGAGGTCTTACGTGTGCACTAGATGCAAGGAGCTCTTTGCTCTCAGGGAACAAGTCCGTTCTCTAGAGGCTAAAGTAGCAGACTTGGAAAACATAAGACAGACAGAGAGGTACATAGACGAGACCTACAGGAATATAGTCCTGAAGTCCCACCTCCAGTCTGGCAGCACCCCTGTTGCCATGGAGGAGAGAGGTCACGTGACAGGAGAGCATCACCCTGGTGTGGCAGGAAGTGATCCTGTAACTAGGACCTGTCCTCCAGGTGATGTAAAACCCTCTCACACCGAGGAAGTTTCTCCAGGGCCATGTGCCCATGAGGGAAGGGTTAGGACAGCCGTTATAGTTGGTGATTCGATCATTAGGCATGTAGATAGCTGGGTGGCTGGTGGACGTGAGGATCACCTGGTAACATGCCTGCCTGGTGCGAAGGTAGCGGACCTCACGCGCCACCTAGATAAGGTCTTAGATAGTGCTGGGGAGGAGTCTGCTGTCTTGGTGCATGTCGGTACCAATGACATAGGAAAATGTGGTAGGGAGGTTCTGGAGGCAAAATTTAGGCTTTTAGGTAGGAAGTTGAAATCCAGAACTTCCAGGGTAGCATTCTCCGAAATGCTTCCTGTTCCACGCGCAGCACCCAAAAGGCAGGCAGAGCTCCGGAGTCTCAATGCGTGGATGAGACAATGGTGCAGAGATGAGGGTTTTGGATTTGTTAGGAACTGGGGAACATTCTGGGGAAAGGAGGGGCTCTTCCGAAGGGATGGGCTTCACCTTAACCGGGATGGAACCAGGCTGCTGGCATTAACCTTTAAAAAGGAGATAGAGCAGCTTTTAAACTAGATATTAGGGGAAAGCCGACAGTCGCCCAAGAGCGGATGGTTCGGAAGAATGTATCCTTGAAGGATACTACCAAAAGCAGAGAGGTTCCACAAAAGAGTAAAGTAGCCCAAATGCCCTCAAGTATGGAGCAGACAGAGCTTAAAGATCCCAATTTACCCATGTGTAACAATAGCCAAATTAACATGAATAAAATACATTCTCTAAAATGCTTGTATGCAAATGCTAGAAGTCTAAAGAATAAGATGGGAGAGTTAGAATATATAGCACTAAATGAAAGGTTAGATATGATTGGAATATCAGAGACATGGTGGAAGGAGGACAACCAGTGGGACACTGATACCTGGGTACAAACTATATCGTAATGATAGAGCTGATCAAATTGGTGGAGGGGTTGCGCTCTATGTTAGAGAGGGCATTGACTCAGAAAGGATTAAAGTTTGCAGGAAACAAAATCTGCTGTAGAATCTATATGGATTGAAATTACATGTAAAAGGGGGAAGGCAATGGCAGTGGGGGTGTACTATCGACCGCCTGGCCAGAATGACCAAATGGATGATGAAATGCTCAAAGAAATCAAGGAAGCTAACAAAAGTTACAGCGCAGTAATAATAATGGGTGATTTCAATTACCCCGGTATTGACTGGGTCAGTGTCACGTCAGGACATGCTAGGGAGATAAACTTCCTAGATGAAATAAATGACTGCTTCTTGGAGCAGCTGGTTCATGAACCGACCAGAGGGGAAGCCATATTAGACCTAGTCCTTAGTGGAACACCAGATCTAGTGCAAGAGATAAGGGTGTTGGGGCCACTTGGCAATAGTGATCATAGCATGATCGCCTTTGATTTAATTAGTGGAGGAGGGATAGTAAGGAAATCCACAGTACTACCTTTTAACTTTCGAAAGGGAGACTATGATAAAATGAGGAAAACAGTTAAGAAAAAACTAAAAGGAGCAGTTGCGAAGGTTAAAGACGTACATCAAGCTTGGGTGTTGTTGAAAAATACTATCTTGGAAGCCCAGACCAGCTGTATTCCACGCTTTAAGAAAACTGGTAGGAAGTCCAAAAAACTGCCAGCATGGTTTAAAGGTGAGGTCAGAGAGGCTGTTGTTGCCAAAAAGCATCTTTCAGGAAATGGAAAAAAGAGCCAAACGACGAAACCTGGAAACAGCACAAGCACTGGCAAGTCAAATGCAAGGCATTGATAAGGCAGGCAAAGAGAGAATTTGAGAAGAAGCTTGCTGCGGAAGCAAAAACGCGAAATAAAGACCTTTTCAAGTACATTCGTAGCAAAAAACCTGTGAGAGAGTCAGTTGGTCCATTAGATGATAAAGGGGTTAAAGGAGCACTAAGAGGCGACAAGGCGATAGCGGAGAGACTGAATGAATTCTTTGCTTCGGTCTTTACTGAGAAAGATGTAGGGATGTTACCCATGACTGAAGTGGTATTTAAAGGTGCGGAAGAATTGAAGGAAATATCGATACATCGGGAAGATGTCTTACAACTATTAGATAAACTGAAGAGTAGCAAATCACCTGGGCCAGATGGTATACATCCAAGGGTGTTGAAAGAACTGAAATATGAGATTGCAGACCTGCTATCAGTAATCTGTGAACTATCATTAAAATCATCTCTAATACCTGAAGATTGGAGGATTGCCAGTGTAACACCAATTTTTAAAAAGGGTTCCAGGGGTGATCCGGGAAACTACAGACCGGTAAGCCTGACGTCAGTACTGGGAAAAATGGTAGAAACCATCATAAAGAATAAAATTACTCAGCATGTAGATAGTCACGACCTAATGGGAGACAGCCAACATGGCTTTAGATAAGGAAGATCTTGTCTTACTAATCTGTTATGTTTTTTTGAAGGAGTGAATAAACAGGTGGACAAAGGTGAGTCGGTTGATATTGTGTATCTGAACTTTCAGAAAGCCTTTGACAAGGTCCCTCATCAGAGACTTTTGGCAAAACTAAAGAGTCATGGGATAGGAGGCAGTGTACTATTGTGGATCAGGAACTGGTTAAAAGATAGAAAGCAGAGGGTAGGGCTAAATGGCCAATTTTCCCAATGGAGAAAGGTGAATAGTGGTGTACCCCAGGGATCTGTGCTGGGTCCGCTGCTTTTTGACATATTCATAAATGACCTGGAAAGTGGAGTAACGAGAGAGGTTATCAAATTTGCAGATGATACAAAACTATTTAAAGTTGTTAAAACCCAAGAGGATTGTGAAAAATTGCAAGAGGATCTTGATAAATTGGAAGACTGGGCATCAAAATGGCAGATGAAATTTAATGTGGACAAGTGCACGGTTATGCACCTAGGGAAGAACAACCCAAACTATGGTTACACGATGCAAGGTTCCACATTAGGAACCACCACCCAGGAAAAAGATTTAGGCGTCATTGTGGATACCATGTTAAAACCCTCGGCCCAGTGTGCAGCGGCGGCCAAGAGAGCAAATAGAATGCTAGGTATGATAAGGAAAGGAATGGAAAATAAAACAAAAGATATTATAATGTCTCTATATCGTTCCATGGTGAGACTGCACCTTGAATATTGTGTGCAATTCTGGTCGCCGTATCTTAAAAAGGATATAGCGATTTTAGAAAAGGTTCAGAGAAGAGCCACCAAAATGGTAAAGGGGATGGAAGGATACTCCTATGAAGAAAGGCTAAAAAGGTTAGGGCTCTTTAACCTGGAAAAGAGACGGCTGAGGGGAGATATGATAGAAGTCTATAAATTAATGAACGGAGTGGAACGGGTAAACGTAGATCGATTGTTTATGTTATCAGAATATAGAAAGACTAGGGGACATGCAATGAAGCTACAGGGTAAACTATTTAAGACTAATAAAAGAAAATATTTTTTCACTCAACGTGTAATCAAACTCTGGAATTTGTTACCGGAGGATGTAGTAAAGGCTGTTAGTGTGGCTGGGTTTAAAAAAGGTTTGTACAAGTTCCTGGAGGAAAGGTCCATAAACCATTATTAAGAAGTGACCGAAGATATCAATGCTTGACCCAGTACAAGCATTGTGGAACTTGTGTCTCTTGGGGAAACTGCTAGGTACATATGACCTAGATTGGCCACTGTTGGAAACAGAATACTGGGCTTGATGGACCTTGGTCTGACCCAGTATGGCATATCTTATATTCTTATGACATACTCAGTGCTGTACAGACACAGAAAAGACAGTCCCTGCTCATCGAGCTTACAATATAAAAGGATGGGCATACAGTAGTACAAAAGGAGAAGGACAAAAGGGACAATAAGGACCTGAAACATAAGGATGAGGATTATGAGCCAAAGGAAGTCTCAAAGAGGTACATCTTGAGCCTAGACCTGAAGAGGGTGAGAGAAGGGATTTGACACAGAGAAAGGGGTAGGTTATTCCAAGCAAAAGGGGCAGCAAGGTCAAAGGAGCGAAGCCGAGAGTTAGCAGAAGTAGAATGTGGCATGGAGAGAAGAAAACCAGAAGATGAATGAAGATTTCAGGACGGGGTGTAGGGAGAGAGGAGATGTAAAGAGGAGCAGCAGAGCGAATGCACTTGTGTGAGGGTGAGTAGTTTGAACTGAATACGGCAATGGATAGGGAGCCAATGAAGGGAGTTTAAAAGAGGAGTAATGTGACAGTGAGGAGCTTGAGGGAAGATTTGATGTGCAGCTGAATTTTGAATAGTTTGAAGTGGGAAAAGATGAGAATGAGGGAGACCAGCGAGGAGGAGTTGCAATAATCAAGATGAGGGATAATAAGGGAATGTACCAGAATCTTAGTGGCACACAAAGAGATGAAAGGACAAATCTTGTTAATATTATAGAGAAAAATAATGACAGGATTTAGCAATTTGCTGGATATGGGAAGAACATGATAAGGTGGAATCAAAAACAACCCGAAGAATGCGAGCTGAGGATCCAGGACAAACAGGTGTGTTATCAACCATGCTGGAGGAAGGGGGAGGAGGGAGGAGGGGTTAGGGGGAAAAAAAATCAGACGCTCAGTTTTGGCCATGTTCAATTTCAGATGGTGCTGAGACATCCAGACAGCAATATCAGAAAAGCAGGAGGAGATACACGTCTGAAGAGAAGGAGAAAAGTCAGGTGAGGAGAAATTTGTGAATCATCTGCATAGAAGTGGTATTGGAAGCCAAGGGAAGAGATAAGGGAACCAAGGGATTGAGTATAAAGGGAGAAAAGGAGAGGGCTGAGGACTGACCCTTGAGGAACGCCAACTGAGAAGGGGATAGCAGAAGAGGACAAACCTTGAGAGCAGATGCTAAAGGAAAGATTAGAGAGGTAACAGGAGAACCAAGAAAGGACAGAATCCTTAAAGCCAAGGGATGAAAGAGTGGAGGAGAAGGCAGCAGAGAGGTCAAGGAGAATAAGGATAGAGTAAAGGCCCTTTGACCTTTGTCTCACTTTTGCTTTCTTGCATTCAAAGTTAATATTTCATACTGTGACATTTTTTCAGGATGCATTCTCTCCACTTGCTTTTTCAGGTTGGATGGCGAATTAACCTAAGATCAACATTCCATGCATTTCGGCATACATAATAGGTACACAAGAATGAAAGCATTTCAATCTATTCTTTCTAGTTTAAACAGGGACAGTTACGGCTATGGATGTTTCATGCCATCGAATGAATCAGATTCTGAATCGCTCATTTTTGTATGTGTCCCACGTGGATCATGAAACGGATCTTTGAAAAGGAAGTCAACGGAACAACAAATTATGAAGAACAGCTACGGTGTAGCCTGACAAAAGGAGATACAAGAAATAAATGTGAAACAAAAAGAAGGGAGATAAAAATGAAAATAAAAGCTAACCTTTAAATGATACAAGCAAAATGAAAGTATAACTAATACAATCAAAAGAGTGCCATAAATAGCCTAAGACCACAGCAAATTTACACAGATCTAATAGTATCTAGTTCAGACACAAGTAAGCATATAGCCAAGTAGAAAATGAAAAGGAAAAGTGGGGTAAACAAACACTTCTAATATTAGGCAGCCAGAGTTAGTAGCACAATCAACAAATCAATACCAGTAATAGGCTAAAAAGTATAAAAAGCACAGCAAGAAATATTAACAATGCCATAGTTAGCAAAATAAGCTAGAGAGGCAGTGGTTGAGAAGGGAAGACACAAGGTTTAGTGCTAGAGAAACAGCATAGTCTGAAAACATGAACAACGAACAAAAAAATACAAATAAATAAATACGAACAAGTGGAAGCTGCTTCGGAGGCTTGAGATGAAGGAGACCTCACCACACTGAGAGAATCCAAGAGGGAGCTCAGGAGGCCACATGCCTCAGCTGGAGGGCAAACAACTCCATCCTCTAGCACAGAGTATAGGTAACTAAAAGTAAAAGGAATTAAAAATAGACAAATTACTTCATTATAAGTAAAAGTATTCAGTGTTTTTCAGTACTTCTTTGCTAGCAAAATTACTATGAATTTTTATTTAAGTGCAGTAATTAGTTACTTTTACTTTGCCACTATACAACAAAGGAGGAGTGGTAAGCGAGGACTACAATCATGCAATAGCACCGCCCTAGCTGCAAAATCTGTGTTTTATCTGTTGGGGGCGAGCACAGCATTCCCCCAGAAGATAACCAATGGAAAATGCAAAGAATGCAGCCTGGCAGCTACTGCCACCCCTGAGGGTGGCGGTAGTTGCACCCATGATGTCTGCAAAGCATGCAGTTACCACAAGCTGCTGGCGCTCGCCGTAACTGCACATTGCAGACATACCCATTCTCTACCCATACGTGCAGCTAATGTGTGCTCTGCAGATAGTGCAGAAAATCACTGCACAATCAGCATTTGCCCTGCGTTAGCTGTTAACATTGTGCATTTGGCAAGCGCTATCCACCGCATTAATACCTAATGCAGTTTAGTAAACATGCCCGTAAGATTTTGTAAAGAATTTGGTAGAGTATGGAAAGCCAATGAAAGCGGAGGAACAGATGGGTTATATGATCATATCTGCTTGTATGATTTAGGGTCGATATCTGTAGTTATTTTATGTTGGAAAAGGTGATTCCAGAGTAGAAAGAACTGCAATAGCCAATATGCAAAGCAATTAAAATGTGCATCAAAGTGTGTTGTGTCAGTCATCAAGAACAGAATGGATGGAGTAAAAATGCTGAAAAATATAGAAAGCCGTTTTGACAAGAGACCACATGTGAGTCAAAAGAAAGTTAATAATTAGTGTAAACCCCAAGGTCTTTAAAAGAATGTACTAGAGCTATTGGCATACTAGGAAGTGCAGGAGCCACAATGGGTGAAAAGGGATGCCCTGTTATTCATCCAGTTTTCATCTTATTAGAGCTGAGTTTAAGGCATTGATTTAGAACTGAGAGATAGGAAGCCAATATATTGGATTAGGTGAAAAAGAGAATTTCATCTGCAGACTTTTCCCAAGGTCCTGGCTAACAGTAGCTAGGGGGCCTAGGATTATGCTAATAATGGTAGAGCTAGGACTGAGCCCCATGGAACTCCACATGTCAAGGGGAAGGGAGATGAGATAGAGGCAGGACCTAAGGACACAGTAGAGATCTAGTGATTTGAGAAGGAGTGAAAGCTCTTAATAGGCCACTCATCTCAATATCTTTAAGAGAGGAAAGGAGACGGCCATGATCAACTAGATCAAATGCAGCCAAGACGTCTAAGGAGACAGTCAGAGCCGCTCAATCCAAATAAACAAAACTGTGGATCTCACCTAGGATATCCTTTGTTTTATTCCCCATGCCTTTCCTTACCATTCCCAGCATTCGATTTGCTTTCTTGGCTGCAGCTGCACACTGAGCAGAGGATTTCAAGAATTATCCACAATAATGCCTAGGCCCTTTTTCTGAATGGTGACTCCCAGTGAGAAATCTTGCATCATGTAGCTATAGTTTGAGTTGTTCTTTCCTAAGTACATAACTTTGCAATTGTTCATGTTAAATTTCATCTCTCTTTTGGATGCACAGTCTCCCAGTTTCTCAAGGTTAAAATTCTCTTGTGAGTCAACAACTTTGAATAATTTTGTGTCATCTGTAAATCTGATCAACTCACTCATTGGTCCCATTTCCAGGTCTTTTATGAATATGTTAAAAAGCAGCGAGCCCAACACAGATCCCTGGGGTACTCCACTGTTCACCTTTCACCATTGACAATCTTGGCCATTTAACCCTACTCTTTGTTTTCTATTTTTTAACAAGTTCCTAATCCACAACAGTCCTGCAGAACTATATGAAGACAATCGAGGTGTAACGATTGGTGGAAGACTCATCAACAACCATCACTATGCTGATGATACCACATAATTGGCTGAAAGTGAAGAGGATCTGATACATTTGCTTCTCAAAATCAAGGAACATAGTCTTAAAATGGGTCAGCACCTTAGCGTTAAGATCCTGACAACTGGCAAAATCAATAAGTTAAT
This sequence comes from Ichthyophis bannanicus, assembly GCA_033557465.1. Lineage (NCBI taxonomy): Eukaryota > Metazoa > Chordata > Amphibia > Gymnophiona > Ichthyophiidae > Ichthyophis > Ichthyophis bannanicus. Next base: position 145,965,577 of record CM066041.1, read on the forward strand.
CATTGATGGAGAAGAAATTGAAATAGTTGACAACTTTAACTTCCTTGGATCAACAATCAATAAAGAAAGGACTAGCAGTCAAGAAATCCAACAACATGTTGCTCTTGATGGAATGGCTATGAAGGACCTAGACAAGATTCTCAAGAGCAGAGATGTCTCTCTCCATACAAAGATTTGACTTGTCCAGGACATGGTATTTTCAATAGCATCATATAGATGCGAAAGTTGGACAGTGAAAAAGATAGACAGGAAGAAAATTGATGCCTTTGAATTATGGTGCTGACAATGAATTTTATGTATATCATGGACTTTTCGAAGAACAAACCAGTCAATACTAGAGGAGATCAAACCTAAGCTTTCCTTAGAAGCTCAGATGATAAGACTTCGACTTTCATACTTTGGACACATCATGCAAAGAGAGATCATTGCACCGTAAAAGAGGAAGGCTGGCAATGAGATGGAGCAATACAGTAACATCAGCTATGGATACCAATCTATCAACAACTCTCCCTTCTAATTAGAGTTTTAGCATTTGTATACAGGCAGTTCAGAGTATGTTTTTTGTTCAGATTGACAACCTACTTATCAGTTGATTGGATAACTTGGAATCTTTCAACTCTGTTTTTTACTTCAAGGTATCTGGACTACTTTTATTGCAATCTCTCTGTTGAGATGCCCCAACCTCCCTGTTTTCATAATATCCTTCAAAAATACATTACTCCAAGCCATGTGCTCTTGGGCATCTTTGACCTTCCCCCATATATCTAGTTTTAAAGCTGCTCAACCTTCTTTGTGAAGGTTAGTGCCAGCAGTGTGGTCCCACCCTTGTTAAGGTGGAGCCTATCTTTCTGGAAAAGGCCCCCTTTTCCCCAGAAAGTTGCCCAGTTTCTTTCAAATCTAAAGACCTCTTCCATATACCATTGTCTCATGCACACATAGAGAATCCGGAGTTCTTCCTGTCTCTTGGGTCCAGCACGTGGAACAGGGAAGATTTATGAGAATGCTACCCTGCAAGTTCTGGATTTCACCTTTCTTCCTAAAAAGCCTAAATTTTGCTTCCGGAACCTCCCTCTCACATTTTCCTATGTCTGTGTGCATGCACCCATCTGTTTGTATCTCTCTGTGTGTGTGCGCATTGTGAATATGATGTCTGTATGACTGTGTATGTGTGTGCTTGTGTGTGTGCATATATATCTGTATGCTTGTGTGTGCGTGTGTGTATATATATATCTGCATGGGTTGTTATGTCTCTGCATTCTTGTATGTATTTCAGCGCATTCTTGCATGTGCGTGTGCATGTTTGTATGCATATATTTGTGCATATGTGTGTGTGTGTGTTCTCTGTGTCTGATCAGGAGAAGAGATAAGAAGGAAGGACTCTGACAGGTTGCAGGGGGAAATTTGGGGGGGAGAGGCACTTCGCAGGATGGTGGGGCAGGGGGTTATGTTTTCGGGATAGGGCATTTTGTGGGGTAGCTGAGCAATTGTGAGGGTGTAGTTTTTAGGAGTGGGGCAGCTTGCAGGGTGTTAAGGCACTTTTGGGTTATAATTTGAGGTGGAGGGTAGTAAGGGGGGTGATGGGCAGTTGTGGGGGGACTTTTTTGGAGGGTGGGTGCAGTTTAGGGGGTTGGGAGAGTAAAGAATAGGGAGGAATTCTGTAATTGCTGTGTTTCACTGTTTGCAAGTTTCTATGCAACAAAAGCTGGAACGCCTTCTCCGATAGAGATGCATTAGGCCATTTGGGGGGGGGGGATTTTTTCTCTGGAATCATCAGGTCTGATCGGTCTATTTTCGAACTTGATGTTTCTTTTTACCAGTTCTTCCCACAAGCCAAGTTTCATCTAATTCCATTAATTTTTCAGAGAGACGGACATTCTTGACCCCTTTTTTGTAATACTTTCCAGCTTCTATTGGGTTGGAACAAATTAAAAAAGTGAAAAATAACTTTATTTCCACCAAGTCAGGTTGCTATTTTCTAGTGACACATCTTGAGGCCTGGTGAGTAAATTTCAGATCTCAGTTATCCATTCTTGATAGTCTAATCAATGCCACCATCCAGTCCATTTTACCAGCCCAAATTTAAGACAAATGCAACAGTACCTTGATGATTAACTCTAACTACTTCTTGAGTGTGAAAACTGCTCATACGTCCAAGCAACAGCTTTTTTTTAAATGCTGAGAAATGCTGAGCAGCATGGCAATGGATCCCAAGGTGGTGAACTACACCAAGAACTGGTTGAGTGACAGACTGCAGAGATTAGTGGTGAATGGAACTCACTCTAAAGAGAAGAGGGTGAGTAGTGGAGTGCCTCAGGGACCAGTCTCTTCTGTTCAGTCTCTTTGTAAGTGATATTGTTGAAGGGCTAAAAGGAACAGTTTGCCTTTTTGCAGATAACACAGACATTTGCAATAGAGTGGACATTTCAGAGGACACAGAGAACATGATAAAAAGAGCTTCAAAAATTAGAAGAATTGTCTAATGTTTGGCAATTGAGATTTAATACAAAGAAGTGCAGAGTGATGCACTTGGGATACAGAAACCCAAAGGAGTTGTACGTGATAGAAGACGAGAGGCTGGTATATACGGACCAAAAAAAAAGGACCTCAGAGTGATAGCATCTGAGATTCTCAAGGTGGCGAAGCAGTGTGGCAAGGAGGTAGCCAAAGCCAGAAATGTGTTAAGCTTCATATAGAGAGGAATAACCAGCAGGAAAAAGGAGGTATTAGTGCCCCATACAGGTCATTGGTGAGGCCTCACTTGGCGTATTGTGTTCAGTTTTGGAGACCATATCTCACAAAGGATATAAAAAGACTTGAAATGGTTCAGAGGAAGGTGATCAAAATTATATGGGGCCTGTGCCAGAAGGTATATGAAAAATGACTTAAAGACCTAAATATGTATACCCTAGAGGAGAGGAGAGACGGGGAGATATGATACAGAGGTTTAAATACTTAAAGGGTACTAATGAACAAAAAACATTTTTCAAAGAAGGGGGAAGCTGTAGAACTAGAGGGCAAGAAATGAAGTTGCAAGGAGGTAAACTTAAACACAACATCAGGAGATACTTTTTCATGGAAAGGGTGATGGATGTCTGGAATGCCCTCCTGAAGGAGGTGGTGGGATCAAAAACAATGACGGAATTCAAAAAGGCATGGGACAGACACAGAGGATCACTATAGCAAGAGGAATGAATCAAAGCAAATGTATATACAGTCAAACCTCAGTTTTCATGATTAATCCGTTCGAAAAGGTCTGACTAAAACCGAAACGTATGAAAACTGAAGCAATATTTCCCATAAGAAATAATGTAAATCCAATTAATCCGTTCCAGACACCCAAAAATATTCACAAAAATACATTTTATAGAGAATAACTATATTTTTACATACAGAAAACAATGAGAAATAAATATAAATGACTAATGAAATGGATAAATGAACATTTAACATCACTGAAAGCAAGCTAAGTTCAGTACTGTACAGTACAGTATGTTAACATCTGGCCTTAGCCACCCCTGACAAGCTGCTGTGCCCAGCTCTCTTCGGAATCACATTGGATTCAGCCCATTAAAATACCTTTACATTATCTGCTCAATGCTTCAGAATGGCAGAAAATCTTAATGATATAGCTTCAGACGTACCATGCAAGAGAAAGAACTGCCTCCCACATTCATGCAACATCTCCTGCTTACGTTGACAGCTTTTCTTCCCTGCTACCTCGGAGCCTGAGGGGGTGCTCCAGAGAACGGGCAGGCGGTGGACGAGATCGGGGCCTTCCTCTCTGCGCAATCCTTGCCTCTCTGACTCTGACCAGGCTCGAGGATGTGTTTCATTTACGTGCTCAGCTGGCTTTTGCTTCTCATCACGCTGGCGATCGGTGAGTCCGGGGGGCAGTGCTGCCGGGACCGGGCAGGCGTTCTGGCAGTGTATACAGAATGGTGTGCAGCGCGAGGGTGTATGTATTTACAGTACTGTACTTTACGAAAACCGAGGCGATGTACGAGAACCGGGACAAAATCTCAGTCAAAAGACGTTGAAAATCGAAGCGATGTATGAAAACCGGGACAAAATCTCAGTCAAAAAAGACGTTGAAAACCGAAGCATATGAAAACCGGGGCAAATGAAAACCGAGGTTTGACTGTAACTTCATAAACAGAGAGGGGTAGCCTGCCTGGAGTGGCAGGTACAACCTTAAGCAAAGGCATAGAGGGGGAATAACGTGCACAGAGCTTCAGGTGCAACTCTACAGCCCCAGCCACCTTACTGGACAGACTAGATGAACTATGCTGGTCATTATCTGCCATCATTTGCTATGCTACTGTGTTACTATGCAATCTATTCCATAAATCTAACAGAATTGAATGCCAAATTAAGGAAGCTAAGTAGCTGAAAAGCACCACTATCCAAATAATTTGAAAGACCAGGCTCACTCTGCCCCAAACCTGGCCCTTTACCTATATATCCAAATTATCACCGTCAGCTGCTGGTGAACATGTACTTTGAATATTAGGCCCAAAGAAAATAATTCCTAAAACTGTCATTAGCCCACCAAACTGAGGTAATCCTGCATTCATTTTATAGATTCTGGTGAACATTTTGAAACGATTTAATTTTTTGATTAATTTGTTTCCAGTAGTGACCTCATCATATTCTTTAAGATGTATACCCTGAAGTCTCCTTACCAAAAAGAATGGCAGAAACTCCTCAGCTATGTTGAGATCCAGCTTTAAATTAAATGTGAAAACATAAAGGCTACAGCCATTGGTGGTGGCCCTCGCCCCACACTCTCTCCCGTGTTGCATGATGCCTCTATTCTCACTTCAGTACATGGATATCATACTTGATTCCTCCTTGTCCTTCCATGATCACCTTACCACTATTTCCCATCACTCTTTTTACTCCCTACGCCAGATTCATGCTGTGTGCCCATTTTTCTCAATCCCCTCCCCCATCACTCTGTTGCTCACACTCATAATGTCCCATTTAGACTTTTGTAATGTTGTTCTCGCTGGTTTACCTCACTATCAATTGCAATGCCTGTAGCTCATTCAAAGCACCGCCGACACGATACTTGCCCATGCCTCATGCTTTGACAATGTCATCCCCCTTCCTTATCCTCTTTCACTGAGGACAGCTCTACCACATTCATTTCAAGATCCTTACACTGGTCCACAAGGTTCTCCATTCCGGTATTCCCCTCTATTCCTCTGACCTCATCCATCTGCCGCCCCACACCGAGTACTCCACTCTATAAACATCAGTCTCTTCATCTACCTCCTGCCACCTAAGCCCAACTTGAGATAACCTGCCACTCCTCATTTTTCTTCCTCAGCTCTTCCCTCTGGAATACCCTACTGCCTGATCTCCACCTTGAGTCATATCATACCAGGTTTAAATCACTTCTCAAGACCCTCCTCTTCCAGAAAGCTTTTGACTTGCCTCCCACTGACTCTTCCCCTCCTTAACTATGCTGGTGAAAAGCATCCCCCAAAAGCACTTGCAGTAGCGACCTCCAATTTCTCAATCCCACTATTACTGCCACCACACCACGGTCACTTCTCCCTGGGTCCTCCAATGGCGGCGTCAATGGCAATAAAGTATTAAAAAAGGTGGCACGGGGCCTCTGAACCCCTGTGCGCTATGTTCTGAAAATCTAGCTGGTTCCACCCCCTCTGATGTAGACTTCCTGTTTGCATTAGGGCAGGACGAGTTGGACTTTCAGAATGCAGCATGCAGTTGTTCAGTTGCCCCGGGCCGCACTTCTTTTAAGCTTTATTGCTATTGCTGCGGCACCACTGGAGGACCCAGAGAGATGTAGGAACAGCAAAGGTGGTAAGGACAGGAGTGGGAGGAGGCTGGAAGCAGGGCTGGTATGAGGATATCAGGTAAGTGTAACCAATATGGGCACAAGAATGAAGGTTCGTCTAGGATATCTAATATCATTGCACCAGCCCTACATTAGAATTGTTTCACAGCTACATGGATGGGGGTTACCATTTTTAAGCCTCCCCTCATCCAGCAACACACCTCAGTGAATCAGCACATCAGCTACAATGACTCCCTCTCCCAGAAGGCTGCAAACATTGCCTCCGCAGTATCTTCATCACTGAGATCAGAGCCAAGATGTCCCACATGGCAGTGCGCAGGACTGCTGCTGAATCATTCCGTTGGCCAGGTCTCTGTTTGTAATGGATCCATTGCCAAGATTCAGATGCAGGGTGCATAAATGCTTTGTCATGACTGGGTTTGTTTGATTCCTGCTACACACCATAGAGAATATAAGAAACCAAATTGCCATACACTGTTCTTAAAGTGAAAAATCAGACCGATTTGGAAGGCGAGGAACCTGTTAACAGACATCTGTAGGCAGCCCTGAGTCAGGCCCTGGCAGTTATAATTAGCTCACACACCATGATCTGAGTGGGCAGAGCCGTCTGCTGCCGTGTGAGAAGGGGAGGGCATTGGCTGGAAAGAAAACAGCAAGGCAGGCTGCCTAAACCTGAATGCCCCATCTAAGCGGCTGCCGTCCCCTTGGGAAAACGTCAGCTGTTAACACAGCAGATTCCCAGGGAGTGCTTCACCTGCTCCGAAATACGCAGCTGACAGCCGAGCATTACAAAACAGAGAGCCCCAACATTATGAGACAGGTATAAATAGAACCCATCCAGCCAATGGGAGAAGTTTAGAGAAGTTTCTAAATGCTGCCTGCCCCTGTCTTTATTTGAGCAACAGGCTGGCAGTAAGAGGCGAGGAGCAGGGAGTGACCCACAGCTCAGCACAGCCCAACTTGTTTTATTCCTTCTGCTATTTATGAACTATTAAGTCTGTTTAAACTGTTTTGCCTTAAAGTTCCTCTTTGCCTGCTAAATGAATTGCACTCTGGGCAAAATTTGATTAGGTATAAAAGTCAGAGTAAAGGATCTCCAAAGGAATAAGAAAGTGCTTTTTGCGCAAGAAGATTTCCCTCTACTGTTTTTATACTGAAGCAAATATCTGAAGAGATTTGAGATTTTGCCAGAAAGGAGTTTTTGTTGTATTTTTTTTCTAACTGGACAGCAGTTTTGGAAAGAGAAAGTATGGCAGACAGTCAGTTGCCCTTCTCGTGCCACTACCCAAGCAGCCGGCTCCGAGGAGCCCGGGATCCTTTCCGGGAGTCCAGCTTGTCCTCTCGCCTTTTGGACGATGACTTTGGTTTGTCCCCCTTCTCTGATGACCTGACTGTGGACTGGCCAGATTGGGCTCGTCCCCGACTCACCTCTACGTGGCCTTCAGGCCCCCTGCGGACAGGGATGTCTCGGGTGTCAGGAATGTCCCCTCCAGGGTACAGCGCCAGGTACACAGGTTACCCTGAACCCCGACATCCATCCTATGAGCTGGGACAACCGTGGAAAGTGTGTGTCAATGTTCAGAGCTTCATGCCAGAAGAACTGACAGTCAAAACCAAGGATGGCTTTGTGGAAGTGTCAGGTGAGTAAAGACAAGGGGGAAAAGGAATTAAAAGCTTAAATAAAGGAAAATAATATTTCTACCTTTAAATATCCAACTTTTGGGGATTGTATCAGGGTCCTGTGGCTTCTATACCTTGAGTTTTTGTGTAAATGTATCTTTTTGTGGGTTTGTTTGGTTTTGGTTTTTCTAATACATATATCCTCTCTGGCCCCCTGCTCTTCCTACTGGAATATTCCTCTTCTACTCAGCCATCTCCGTTCTCCCTGCTTGTAATCCCAGGATATCTCCCTTCCGTGGCAGTCCTTCTTCCCCCTCCTCACATTTCTGGAACATTCGCCCCTCCTCCGCAGTCCCTGCTCTCTCTCCTTATTCTGATGGGACTTCTCTCCTCAGTGATTCCTTTTTCCCTGTCCTTAATTCTGCCATACCCTATATGGTAACGCATACTGTCTGAAGCATTACCATTGCTGATGTTCATTTCTGCTTAATTCATCTGTAAGTTTTGTGCTGCAACTCTAGAGAGAATCTCAGATTTACTGACTTTCAAAATAGGAAACCTCGGTGCTCCTTGGACAGGCAGATCATCAGACATTTTAGAAAAAGAGAACAAGTAGTTATAATATTGGTAGGGGAGCCAGAGACCAAGCATAAGGGGAGGGACTGAAAGGAGCAAGGCAAAACAGTGTGCTTTATGATCCATCTTTATGACTTTAAATGATTTGTGGATTGTGTACAGAGAAACTGCACCATAACCTCCCTGGTGTAAAGTTCCACATCTTGTGATAACATTCCTAAGCTTTAAAGTCACCGTGGACATAAAGTCATTGCAAGCCCACCTCACTGTAACATCCCTAACTAAATTCTCCATGAATATAAACTCATTCTGTATAGTTGTATCTTGCTATAGCATTCCTGGGTCATAGAATCACCATCTATATAAACTCTAATTGGTTTGCAAGTTCAGGCAAGAGCTTTCAGCTATTTTTGGAGGTCTCTTTGACCTTTCTTAACATTTAACATCAACGTTCATTCATGTTCAGTACAGAGAGTCCCAGGGTCAAAGAGTTTAGCTTTATGGAAAACAAATAATCACTATCTCAAAATACTGAAGGGTATGTGGGGGGTGATTTCATAGCAGGGTGCCTGTGTGAAATGGCTAAAAAAGCACCTAATTGATGTCTAGTTTATAAAGGCAACACAGCACCTATGCTGGTTATGTTGGCTTTATAAAATAGTCTTTCAGAATTAGCCTAATAGGGCCCAAATTCTCTCTCACAAATTTACATCTGCTCCAAAAAAAGTAGCAATGTATGTGTGTATCTGTATACAGGGCCAGCCCCAGAGTTGGTTTAAGGTGTTAACATCCTAGGCAGACCTTAAGCTTTACACACGCACGCGCACACACGCGCACCCCGGTTGTCAAAGTCTATTGTCTATTTTTGAATGCCCTGTTTTTTGCTGTTCCCTAGACGTTGCCGGCCTAGGCGATCACCTGGTTTGCCTAATGGTACAGTTTATATAATACACGCATACATTACAGCTCCACCCCTGCTCAACTCAAACAACTCCCGTGGGAATGCCTGCATGTGGATCGCATAGAAGTGTGCTGTTGTTGGCATGTGTGCTTGTACACATGTATATTAACCCTGCACAATTTTATAAGAGGCATTATCCATATAAAACATATGCTTTGCATATAGTAACATAGTAACATAGTAAATGACAGCAGATAAGGACCAGTATGGTCCATCTAGTCTGCCCAGTAAGATGGCAAGTGTAGGTGCACCTGCCGCTCCGTGCAGGCCACCCCTCCCCATATAGAAAATGGTTTATAAAATTGCCTTCTTAAAGAACCAGTGCCCCAGGGATAGATAAAAACTCAGGTGGGCGCATTGGTCCGAGAAAGATGACGTAAGGAGATTCTGGCTTCTTGACATCATGGATCTTTTAATAGGAAATAGTAGAATTGTGCTGCATGGTAACCATACTGGCAGGTGGAGGCCCCATACCACCTTTACTGCTGCTCTAGAGTTACGATTGGCAGGATTCAGCTACCCACCCAACCCATCACTGCTGCCTTCCCCTCCTCTGCCAGACATTCGCGGCATTGTGTGCTACTTGCAAAGAGTGTCAACTGGAACACTCAAAGACCAAAACCCTCAAACTGCCTTTTTTGTATGGGGATATGGAGATTCTGTCCATATAAATACTTTGGGGCCTTTTCACTAAGGTGTGGTAAACATTAGAGGTTATCATGATGAATTGCAAAAATCAACACACAGTAACTGTTGAGGGCATGCCCAGCATCTTCCCATACGTTTAGCACTGAGGAAAATCTTTTACCACTTCTTAAATGCAAGACAGATAGTGCGAATGCACTTAACACATGCGTACCAAAGAGGCATTAAGTAATCTGTGTTATCAGCTGTGGTAAATTGCCATGAGTTAACTGCAAGGCATGATCCATATCTATTCCCCACCCATTACTCGCCCCTTTCCATGCTAACCTTTAGCACAGGCCCAGGCTAACAGCACATGCTAATTTGTGCATCAAAAGTGGCATTTTACAAATGACATCCAAGCTACAGTAGAAGGTCTGAAAAAAGAGCAAGTAAGTCCAAGTTCAGGAGAGTCTCTTCGTTCTTTCTCTGTATCCTGCGGGTCGTCCACCTCTCCCACTGTCCCTCTCACCTGTGGTGTCCCCCAGGGCTCGGTGCTAACACCACTTCTTTCAATGTCTTCTTGGCACTTCTTGCCTTACTTATCCAGCAATCTGGCATCTCCTCTTACTTTTACACTGATGATATCATTCTACTCCACCACACCAGCTCCCAGTCTCCCGATCTTGCTCCCATGAACTCCTGCCTATCAAACATTCACACATGGCTGTCCATGAACCATCTCCATCTTAACATTTCAAAATCTGCTGCCATCTGGGTTAATTTCCACACACCATGCCTTTTACTCACCCCTCAGATTGCTTGAACTCCTGTCCCTCTTGTCCAGTCACTTCGGTATCTTGGGGTCTTACTTGATTCCTCCCTTTCCTTCCATGAGCAGGTGTCTTCCTTTTTTCAGAGCTCTTTTTTCTTTCTTTGCCAGATCCGTGCAGTTCGCCCTTTTCTCATGGTACCCTCCCTTATGACTCTTCTCCTCTCATTGGTCATTTCCAGGTTAGATTACTGTAATGTCACACTCACGGGTCTTCCTTGACACCAGCTCCATCGCCTTCAACTTCTACAGAATACTGCTGCACGCATACTCATTCATTCCTCACGGCGCGATCACATCACCCCACTTCTTATTCACCTTCACTGGCTTCCCCTCAAATTCCGTGTTGACTACAAAATTCTTACCCTTGTTCACAAAATTGCTTACACTGGCACCCCACAGTACCTCTCAAACCTGCTCCAGTTTCATACCCCTCACTGTCTCCTCAGATCCATTCACGTCAATCGCCTAGTCCTCCCCACAGTCACTCAAGCACATCTGGAACAAACTCAAAATCTGCACTCTTCTATTTGGGTCTTGCACTGTGGAACTCTTTGCCTCCCAACCTACGCTCCAAAGCCTCATTTCCCAAATTTAAAGCATTGCTAAAAACCCACCTTTTCCATGTTGCTTTTGATCTCCCTCTCTCCAACTCTCAGCAGGACACCTTTAGACCTTCCCTCCCCTCCCCTCCTAGACCTGATGCATCTCTCTTATGCTCCTACTGCCCACCTTCTGTTCTCTCTTTCACTGTTTCCTTTCTATTCTGTCCTGTCAAAACTCTAGCGTTCCTTTTCACCTTTTCCTACAGCCACTACTTTTTTATTTTTATTGTAAACTGCTCTGATGCCAGATAAAGATAAAGATAAGGATGAACATCAGTATGGGTGTCTACATTGACATCTCTGAAATAGTATCCCAAAATGTGGACATTTAGGAATAGCCTAATTGTCTTAGCCCACTACGCTAACCAGGGAAGCCAGGCTTTGACTCCCACTGATGCTATCATTTTAATTGTGCAGAGTACTAGGGATGACTGAGCATCATCTTCTTGACACCTTCGGATGTCTTATGACCAAAATGAGCACTTTCACATTGCCTATTTGTGCCTGGAACAGGTATAACCTTAGACATGACTCTGGATGTTCAGGATGTTGATGTTTCTGAGATCAGGCAGGTTCTTGGGAACACCCCAGCCAAGCCTCCACCATGCTCCCATTCAGGCTTAGATGCGGCTTCTAAAATGCCTCTGGAGATGCCTCTGTGCTTTGGCCAGCTCTATGCCTGTTTTCAGATGTCCAAAGCATGAATAGGACTGCTAAAATAACCTCCTAAATGCTATTTTGTGTTTGGTTTCTAAAACCATTATTTATTAAATATTCAGTGAATAACAAAGATGACACCCTGAATGGAACGCAGTCTCACAGAATCAGGGAATATGATGGCCAGAGCGGGGGTTGCCATTAGACAAACTAGGCACTTGCCTTGAACACCAAGCTTTTAAGGGTGTCCACTGCCACCCCTCTCTGAAACAGCAAAACAGCGCTTACCCAGAGCTTCCGACGCTGCCTGCTGCTGGTGCCGCTCCCATGTAAACAAGAGGTCTGCATTGGAGTGGGCAGAACAGCATCGATAGCACGCAGTGTCAGGAGCTCTGAGTAAGTGCTGGATTGATGTCTTATTGTCTTTGCTGCCTCTACAGGTCCCAGGGGGGTGGGGAGGGGGCAGAAGGAATGAGCATTCACCTAGGGTGCCTCATATTCTTGCACCAGCCCTGAGGATGGCTGATGATGCTTGCAAGCCCCGTCCTATCTGCACCTGTTCTATTGCTTTACCCTTCTTTCCTTTCTCACAGCTAAGTATCCCCTGTAATTTGTCTATGCTTTCTTCAATTCCAACACTTTTTTAAACTCTACCACTTTCACTGAGAAGCTGTTTCATGCATCCACCAACCTTTCAGAGAAGAACCATTCTTGTACTTTCATCTCCAGTCACAATCCTAGAGCTTGGCCATTTGTTCTAACATTTCTGAGGTCCCATGTGACTCCCATCTTGCTTTGCTTCCTTAAATCCTTAAAGCAGCCTGTTGCTTACCAACTGAACATAACAAAACAGGATAACAAAAAAGGGAGGAGTGGCCTATTTTATTTTATTTATTTATTTGCAGTCTCTTTTATACCGCGCTATTCGACATCAGTGCGGTTTACAATGAACATAAGAGTTGCACATCTCAATTTCGTGATTTGTGCTTACAGTGAAACAGGTATAATAACTTGGGTATACATTAAACAGGAAAATTAAACTTGGGTATGCATTAAGCAGGTATAACAGGTAAAATAGGGTATAAATAACCAGTCCCTTAACAAGGAGACACGATGAATAAATACAGTCTACTTTATGAGAGAGGCGTGGCCTAGTGTTGGGGCAAGTTGCCTTGGTCCAGGAGTTTTTGAATCCCACAGAGGAACTGGGGTTTCTAGTCCCACAGGTGCTCCTTGTGGCCTTGGGCAAGTCACTTGATCCTCTGTTGCCTCATGTCTCAAAACATAGAATGTGAGCCCTTTGTGAGCAAAGGAAATACATACCGTAGCTGAATGTACATTGCTTTGACCCAGTGAAAAGCGGTATATAGCATTGCTAATAAAATCCCAAAGGAAGTCATTTACTTACAGTTAGGTCACGCTAACACAGCATTAGGGTGCCATAGGGTCCACACTATGAATATGGCAGTTGATAATGTGCACTAAGAGCATTAGCAGCAGCAGATAATGAGGCATATTTACTAAGGACTGCGCTGGCAACGCACATGTGGTCCACATTATTAGCATGGGGAATCAGCACTAACGTCAGGGGGCATATGCTCCCATCTCCCTGCAGTTAGCACAGGCCCAGGATGCAGCACTGTGCAATCTGGCACGGGGACACACTTCAGGCCACCCATAGAGGGCAGCAAGCATGGCTAGTGCAAGCCACTAAAGCCTGCACTAGCCATGATGTGCCGGCAATGGCTGCATTCCACCTCTGTCCTGCCCAGTCCCTGCCCCCAACTCACACTACGAGGGTAGCACGAGACTTTTGGCTGGAATCAATGAACATCGGTTTGGTCCTGTTTTTTAATAGTCATTGGAAAACATTCTGGGAGTTGTTTACCATGGTTAATTTGTACTAATGCTGTTAGCACACATTGGGACATCATGAGCTAAACCATGAGTAAACATGCCCCAACGTGCATTGACAGCATTAGCTCAGAGATTAAACATTGGTAAAGAATGTTGGTAAAGAATGTTTTCCAATGACTATTAAAAAAAACAGGACCAAACTGACATTCACTAAATCCTCTGGTTCAATTACATTAACAAATGATATGAATGCTACTCAAATCAAGGGCAACATTAAAGATGGCACAGATTGATTCACTCGGAAATTCAGCCATGTTCAAAAGTGAAGGTGAACGCCACTGAAACAAGATAAGCTTAACAGGGGTTTGAGTGGCATTGAGAAAGAAACCAAGGAGCCTTTTGGTGTCTCTCAGTGGGAAGTAACATTTAATCTAAAATGAATTTTCTCCTTCTGAACCTACATACTGTCCTGCAGCATTTTAGTACTGCAGTCCATAGAGGACTGTCGGTGGAACTGACTTCTAGTTGGTGAAAAAATATGATAGGAAAGAAAAGAAATCAAAATCCTACCCCAAAAACTATGTAAAGTATGGTTGAAAGAAGGCAAGAGGTCTGATTCCTTTACAGCAGCTTGTATATTATAAACAGGTGTAGTGCGGGGGGGATCTTAGGTGCTCTAGGTGAACCTTCAGGCTTATGCCATTCCCCCATTGTACACAAGCTAACCTACCTACCTGCGGCAAACCCAACACAGCACTACCTCTTATTTGCAGCTCCAACCAAAACAGCACCTCCTCCTGTGGCAGCAATGGCTCTGGCCTATTCTCCCCTTAGCTCTCTTCCCTCATATTCTAACCAAGATCCTCCTCCCTTTGCCCCCAAGCCCTGACTATAGTGCCAGGCATCCTCTCTCTCTCCAGCCTACCCTCATCTGCCCAACACCTTCCTTCTCTTTATCCTGCCACCCACTCAGCACCTTTTCTCTCTCTCAGCACTTGCTTGGCACACTTCCCATTTTCTCTTCTATTTATTTCTCAGTATACTGCCTTTCACAACAACATCAGCAACTGAGCACTTTCTTTCTTTGTCTCTCCATCCCTTCAACATTTTCTTTTTTTGCCACTCTTACCCAATTCATACTCTTTCTCCCTCCACCCCCCAACTATCCAGCATTTATTTCTCTCTCTCTCTCCGCCTCCTAACGGCCGCAGCTCCAGGCCTCCAACTGCAGTCCTTAGCTGCTGGCAGGATTGGCTCCATCAGTAACCCCAGGTGTCATGTGCAGTCCTTGCCACTGGTGGGATGGGCTCCAGTGGCCCCAGGAGAGGATTTTTGGTGCTCTTCATTTCTCTGATATCGTGAGCTCTGCCAGTAGCCCAGTGCCATCACCACAACCATTTCTAAAATTAGTCGGCCAGCACGCTTGACACCTTGACTGCTAATCTCGCAATATATGAGATCTGCAATCAGGACGTGGCAGGTGCAAATTTTAAAAATATCAGTGGCCAGTGTCGTGTCTTCCTTAAACGTAGGCAGGCAGCACCAGAGGTTACTGGGATTTCGCAGGCCTCCAAGGCAAATGCTTAAGAGATCTAATGGAAGGATGGTCCTGTTATAATTCAAAAAGCGCTGTAACTTAAAGAACCTCAGATATAACCACTGGCAGAAGTCCCTGGTTAAGCAGCTTTTCCCAGAGTCCAATGTCATCAGTAAGCATGCATATTGCCCTGGCAAAAACGTGCCCAGTTTTACTTTAAAATTATCTATGTTTGACTCCCTTTGTCTCTTAGTCCAACTGAGACTGACAGAGCTGCACATTACTAAAGGGCTAGGCCCTTTGCAAGCTTCCCATGCTAAGACGTTCCACCCTTTGTTTCAAGACAAAAGGAAAGATGGTCTCTGAATTTTGTAGTTTTTACTTGTATTTTGGAAGATGGTGGTAACCTAAAGCTCTACGGCTGAGTTATGACTATTTATAGCCCACTTAGTATAAGTATGACAATGGGAGCAAAATCTGCTCTAAAGCACTATGGGGCATTATTTCCCAGAATACAGCATCAGTCAGGATTCCCCTCCAGGCCTTGTACTCCTAAATGTGCGCTAAAAATAAACACACTGCCGAGTCTGACAAGAGTTTGAAAGAAGAAAAGGAAAAAAAGAAAGAGAGATTTCAAAGTCTCATGCTTGTACTCAATTGAAAGGCCAAAGAGTTCCCTGGCATCAGACATATAACAGTCCCAGATTAATATATAAATAGAGCGAGAGAGAAATCCTTCACTGTCCACTGGTTCACCTGTTCGCTCTAGGAATTAGATGGCTGATGGATGCTGAATAGAGTGACAGTTGAGTCCACGGCTTTGCAGAACTGTCTGTGACTGTGATATTCAAGTTTGCTGGGATAATATTTAGCGAGCACATCATCTGGTCAGGATTTAATTTCCTGCAAATTCAGGAAGGGCCGCAGCCCACGCTGCTTTTTGTACAAGTTTTTGTTTCCACAATTGTTTTTCTTTACAGGATTTGAAGGAAATTAAATCCATGACCAAAAGCTGTACTATATAAGGACTGTGCTAGCTAACTCACTTTACAGGCTTTTGCCTAAATGCTAAAGAAGAGCTCTGTTAATTGAGCACATCAGAACTGAATTTAAAAGAAAAAAACTAACTCACAGTGTTAAGCAGTGAAGTTTCAAGGTGGGACGAGAGAAAGGTGTGGATAGATGCTTCTTTCCACCAGTCTGGCATAGTTGGAAAAACATACAACTTCTGCTGCTGTCATACATGCTTGTAAAGACGTCATGCATCACCGCACCCATTTAGAAATCACAGTCTGCAGCTTCAAAGGCAAACAATATTATTTGGGGGGTTTTTAATCCTTTAGGAAACAATAAATTATGGTTAACATACAATTATCTATATTTAAACTTGTGTTCAGCTTTCCACAGCAACTGACCAAATGGCAGCTTGTTATAGACAGATGCTGATTAAGGTATGTGAAGGAATTCAGATAATCCACCCATCATGTACTCCTCAGAGATAATGGGTAGACTGTTACACCCTTAACTCGGAGGAAGTAAATATTTTTTCTGGGTGCTCTCCAATATAGAGCTTACCATTCCTACAATGTATTGTAAACATGCAGAAGGCATTTTCCAGTCTTGCTCACAGATGTGTGTTTATTTTCCTATGATTACTTCATATTTGTGATGCATGTTCTCATCTTATGACCGAGCCATTCATAGTTCTCATAACATACTGCACCCAGCAGAATGTGCTGAAGAACTTTCATGAAGGCTTCGGGGTTTTTCTAACAGAGAAGAAGGACACTGTAGATCTCTTCAGCATTTCCAGGATTGATCTGTCATTAAAAAGCGATGAGGACGGTATTAAAAGCCCTCTGTTGGGCGGCTACGGGTACTCACTATGGATAGTGCCACTGAATATCTCCACAGATCGTCCTGGCACTATCTGGTTGCTGCTGAATATCTCTCTGAACGCCCTCATCCAGAAATCCTCCATGGGAAGGGCTTCTGAATTCGGCCCTGAGGTTTCAGAGAGTCCAGTAAGCAGGCGCAAAAAGGCCGATCCTGCGGGCCCAAGTGTCTTTAATTGATGGCTTTTCCTTTGTTATTCCCCCTTTAATGCAGCTTCTATTGAGTTAGGAGAAATTTTATAGACGGTTTAAGTATTCCTGCTTCATATATTACTCTGATGGAATTCTGCAAGCAACATTTTAAAATTCTGCATACGGCGGCCATTTCAGAAAGATCTGGCACTATTTTAATTTAATGAATTTAATTTAATATCAGTTCCAATATTCTGCTACTATTCCATCATATTCAAAGCAGATTACATACCTAAAATCACAATATTACAGCATTCAAAAATAATACAGCACACTGCATTAAAGTTAAAATACAATAACATAAATAAAATACAAAGCATCTAACAAAGAAAAGCAAATTATTGATCCACTGAAACATAACATTTTAAAAATAGATAGGTTTTCCGTGCTCATTGAAATGTCATGTAATTAGATATTGATTTAATATCTAAAGGTAACTGATACCATTCATGACCAGTATTATATGAAAATAATTTAGCAAAGGAACACTCAGAATGAACATTCTTAACAGAAGGATAAGACAAAGACAGGTTACAGCTAGACTGCAAAGTTCTCTTATTTGCTGGATACACCATGAGGTTATACTGAGCCCATTCAAAATTTTAAAAACAAAACATAATAATTTAAAAATAACCCTCACTTGTATTGACAGCCAATGCAAATTAGACAGCAACGGGGTGACTCTGTCAGTTATACAAGCATGTCGAATGAATTGGCTTTTGCACATGTAAAAGCAGGTTTAACACATGTATGAGCAGAAATGTCCCGTCCACTAGGTGAGCTAGGCGCCAGCAGCAGCACATATGATCACCCGTGCCTCTCCGCCCCCCCTGGCTGCCGCAGATTCCATTTGGGGGGAGGCAGGCAGGAGCAGCAGCAGCAGTATTTCCAAAAGCGGCTGCTTTTGGCCTTCTGCTTCTGACCCCCCTCCGACAGTAAGTTGCATCAGAAGGCTTGGCCCCAGTGATCTCCCTCCTCCCTCTTCCAGGGCTGACCCTGAGCCCAATCATCTTCCCACCTCCTCCTCCAATCTACTGTACTATGGGCTGATTTCTCCACCTCCTTCTAACTATCTTGGAAGACTGCAGCTTTCTTACCAACCCAATGTAATAATGATAGGTGGTCAGACAAGTCAGGTTGATATTTAAAAGTATTTTTGTGGTCAATTTTGTGTGCTAATCGCGTAAGTGTATTTTTTAAATTCTGTGCTGGCTAACTGATACATTTTAGCTGGACAACTCAATGCCCAACCAAATATATCTATTAAAATTAGGAGGGGCCTGGGCATGCTAGGATGAGAATCAAAATGTATCCAAATAGCAGCAATATTCAGTCACTAACTGGATATCTTTATCCATTTACGGGGAGCACACAAACAACAGTTCTGATAACCCGGAGTCAAATTAGTGCTATGAAAAAATTAAATACTGGATTGACCTTTCCAGATTAAGTGAACTATTAATCCATTTAGAGTCGATGTATTCAATCTAACCATTCATGAGTCCAACCTTCAGTCATACTCTTGATAGTTGTGATATTACTGCCACGGTCTAACATACAGTGCATCTTATGTGATCTTTTCTCCGCAGGTAAGCATGAAGAACAGCAAGCAGAAGGTGGAATTGTATCAAAGAACTTCACCAAGAAAATTCAGTGAGTACATCCAAGAGCTACTAGTGCATTCTGTAGCAGCTATACAGATTTCCGATACCCTGTGCTTGCATTAGAGAGCCTTCTGTTGATAAAAATCACTTAAGGAAATGAGACCTACGAGTGGTCTGGCTGAATCTGCTCTATGCTTCCTTTCCATAGCTGTGCTGGTTAAGTGATCAAACCACTGGGAGCCAGCAAACTGGTAATACTGTATGTTCATAAAAAAACATTTGCATGCATATATTACAATTTTTGTGTATGTGGTAGTATATTTCCTTTAATAAAAGTTATTTTTCTTGCTTTGGACTGTGGGAGCTCCACATGTTGGTTTAGTTTTGCGCATACCAAGGCATTAATGAACCTCAGTCCTAACCAGTGGCGGGGTGTGATCCGAACAAGAACTGGTTCGGATCGATCCTGCCAGTGACAAGACCGAGCAGGAGGCAGCAAGGCACGCATTTGCATTGCCAGCTCCGCATACTCGGGCAACTGGCGGCCACCACAGGGCAGCAGCTCTCTGGTGGCCCAGTGGTCCCCCAATGCCGTCAAACCACTGGTGGGTGGGAGTAGTCCTACTAGTGCAGCGCTGACATCAGGATGCTGTTTTCAGATCCTACCACTGCTTCTAAGCCACCGTATGTGGAGTATGCTCTCAGTCTCTCAAATTTACTGCTAATGCTCAGCGCAGTACTTGCATCATACCAAACAGAACCTCCTTCTGGAGTTCATAAGACGTCACATATATAGGCAGTTTTTCAAGATGTGCTTGGAAATTCCTCTTTATCAATTCCTCTTTATCAAGCCTGTGGCACCCAACGCAATGGGAAATACCTCTATCTTTATAACACATTTCTTGGATTCTGAGTGCACTCCTTGGTACTTGAGGATCTTCTCCATCTTCACACGATTCACAAAATAATCTCTTGGAACTGATGCCTCTATTAACAATGCCATTCTGATGTTTTTCTCCTTTACCATTATGTCTGAATTTCTTGGGTCCAGCTTTTTATCAGTCAGAATGGTTATGTCCCAGGTAATCATAACCTCTGCATTCTCTGTAATTCTCTTAAGGTTGTGATCCAGTAAGCAATGCAGTAGTGTTTACAGAGTTTCCAATGGATGAGGCGTGCCACTTTATTGTGCCTTTCTATATAGAAATTTTCTGCCATCAGAATTTCATAGCCAGCTACGAGATGAGTTACTCTTTCCAGTTCTTTCTTATAGACTCTACATATGTCAGTTTTCCCAGCTTTTTTTATGCAGGCTGTAAACCATCTTGTCAGAAATGCATTATCCTGCAACTTTTAATCTCTAAGGAGATTAAAAATTTAAAATGCCCTGCTTCAGGTCAACTTTACTTTTGGTTCCTCCATCTTTCTCATGATTGGCTCAGAAGATTGGATGACGTCAGACGCCATGTTGTTTAACAGTGCTCTCCCACAAAAGTTTGTTCATTCACTGGTTTGGTGATGGCGTTCGATTGGTGATGACAATGTTGACCTGAAGCAGGGCATTTTAAATTTTGTGCCCAAAACGCAGGACTGTGTCATGTCTCTCACCTTGAGGATCTCGCCGTGGGCAGCTAAGTTCAAAATTTATCTTTTACTGCTTGATGGATTAAAATGGACTAAGATTTACCGGTGTCTGTAAGTTTGATTTTAGTGACCCCAGACGAGGTATTATATGGTCCGACATAAAAAAAGGGTTTTGGATGGGAGTGTTTCTTATCCCTTCACTCCTTCGTGTATATGTTGGATTGAGCCGAGTGACAGGTTTTGTCTCACGGGTTTCGGCTTGTTGCCGTTTGTGGTTGATTTATTCACATCCCGATGACTGTTCCTCATGGCGGACTCTTTTCCAGATACTTTTACATATTCTGATGAGCAGCGTGATAAAATTATTCAATATGCGACTTTGTTTGAAGATGACTCCTCCTCAGTGACTGATTCTGATGTTCTGGATGAATTACATAAAGTTTGTAAGCGGTTTATACGAGCACAGCTTCATGGGGCTTATTTAACCCAGTATTTAAGGACACAAATGATCCCACGGGGTTTAAGGATTAACAAACCCCCCAAATTATTTTCAGATGAAGTCGATTTTCTCTCTAAATGGAATGGTATTTTAAATAAGTGTGCATTTGACCTCATGACCCTTTTGGTGGAGTGCACCACTACAGAGTAAGAGGTCATTTCAGCACAATTGACGGAATTACGGATGAAATACAAATCATCTTGTGAAGAAGAGAAATATAAGACCTCATTACTGGATATGGAAACAAAATTATCATCTTTTCGGGAAAATTTGCGGAATTATAAAATCAGGAAGTTTAAGCGTGATCAAACTGATTATCTTAATGATCAAGTTTACTCCTAGATGGCTAAGGGTGATTTACCTGTAGCTAAGAAGGTGTCCTTTAGTGAGGCTTTAGGGACCTCTACAGATTCTGAGGTTGATAATTCCCATGGTACTTCGGTACAGAAAAAAATCTAAATCTACATAAGAACATAAGATATGCCATACTGGGTCAGACCAAGGTTCATCAAGCCCAGTATCCTGTTTCCAACAGTGGCCAATCTAGGTCATACATACCTAGCAGTTTCCCCAAAAGACACAGGTTCTGCAATGCTTGTACTAGGTCAAGCATTGATATCCTGGGTCCCTTCTTAATAATGGTTTATGGACCTTTCCTCCAGGAACTTGTCCAAACCTTTTTTAAACCCAGCTACACTAACAGCCTTTACTACATCCTCCGGTAACAAATTCCAGAGTTTGATTACACATTGACTGAAAAAATATTTTCTTTTATTAGTCTTAAATAGTTTACCCTGTAGCTTTATTGCATGTCCCCTAGTCTTCCTATATTCTGATAATGTAAACAGGCGATCTACGTTTACCCCTTCCAAAAAGAAAACATCTGCGAATCAGGGAGTGGGGTCTTCCTTTGGTCCGGATTATGATTATCCAGTGGACTCGGGGACTCAGAAGAATTTTCACGAGGGCCGGTATCGGGGATCATCCCGGCCCGGTACCAGGGCCAGTGGAGGGGCCCGGTTACCAGACAGAGGCACAAAAATCAGTTTTCAACCTCAGTGGACGAGTTTTAACAAATGATCAATTACAAGTTTTGTCATTAGGTTTGTCTTTTGTCCCTACGGTATTCTATGATTCATTTACTGTCATTACAAAACTTTTTCCGAAAATTACAGGTTAGTTTGTTCTTTTCGGATAAGCAGTGTATGGACAATTCAATTTTATCTCGGGCCTCTAATTGGATACCTCCGGGTCCAGTTGATCCAATTATACATACCTTCCAGAGTCTGGTCCTGGCTGATTTACATACTATGGAACAAACAAGAGTAGTTAAATTTCACCATAATTTGTCTAAGACACAGAAGATTGCTTTGAAGGAATTGATGGATGACCAAGATTTGGTCATATGAACGGCGGACAAAGGCGGTGCTGTGGTGGTGCAATCCTTTTCAGATTACCATAGGACTATACTTTCACAGCTGGCTGATGATCACTATCAACTGTTACCTGAAGATGCAACATCTTCCTTATTGTCTACAATTAGGGAGTTATGTGGTCAGGCTCAGACTGAAGGGTGGATAACTTATACGGAGAGCCGATTTTTGATTCAGTATTATCCTAGAATTCCTGTTTTTTACACCGTCCCAAAGGTACATAAGTCCTTACAGAACCCCCCTGGGCACCCTATTGTTTCTTGTTGTGGGTCAGTGTTAGAACCTCTGTCCCAATTTTGTGATGTATTTTTACAGCCTTTGGCTTCCAAGGCTTCATCGTTTATTAGAGATACTTCTCATTTTTTGTTGCTGTTACAATCAGTGGCTTTACCACCTTTTCCGGTTATATTAGCCACGCTGGATGTGGTGGCCCTCTATTCTAACATATCGCAGTCTCAGGCTTTGGAGGTGATCTCAAATTTAACACTTCCATTACCAGCTCGCCTTCCTCAACACTTCGTGATGTCATTATTATGACTGGTGTTGGAAAAGAATTATTTCCGGTACGCAGATTCTTTTTATCTGCAGGTATTCGGAATTGCGATGGGGGCCACCGTGGCTCCGTCAGTGGTCACTTTATTTATGGCCCATTTTGAACAACAATTTGTATACCAGTCTGAATGGTTTTCAGAAGTAATTCTCTGGAAAAGGTTTCTTGATGATATTTTTATTTTGTGGAAAGGAGACATCACGGTATTACAGCAGTTTGTACATTATTTGAATCAAGTAGATCCTTATATTAAATTTACTTTAAATCATAGTGTCCATCACATTGAATTCTTGGATGTTTTGGTCACATTGGGAGAAGTGGGCTTATCAACTTCTTTGTTTAGAAAGCCATTTCAGCGTAACACTCTTTTGAAGTACTGAAGTTTTCATCCTCCCGCTTTGAAACGAGGGCTTCCTTTTGGCCAATTTTTACGTCTACGGCGGATTTGTTCTTCCTGTAGGGATTTTAAACTACATGCTGATGAACTGAGTTTGCGTCTGCGACAACGGGGTTACCACCAAGGGATCATTCGAAAAGCCTATAAGAGGGCTTTATGTAACCATCGGGAATGGTAACTTATGGAAGTTGACAGCTGTGGAGTTGCTACTGGACGAGGTGATGAAAATGACAATCGCAACGATGTCAATCATGGGGACGACAACAAAAGTATAGTTAATCATCGATTCAAGATGATAGGTGATGATAGTATCAAATTTGTTGGGATACTACCTTACAATAACCATATACATGCGGTACATTCCATCTTACAAAAACATTGGGGGATTCTTTCTGTCCACAATTGCTTTCGGAAAAAGCTCTGCATTGCTTTTACGAGGGGCAACAACTTACGGGACAAATTGGTAAAAACCTCCCCAAGGTTTAGTACCCTTATGCATCAGGGTGGACATTCTCCCTGTGGACATTGTGCAGTGGCAGCAATGGCAGCATGAAGTGCCCCACGGCAGCCACCTCCCCGGAAGAGCCCTCACACAGCACACACACACCACCCCCCCCCCCCGTGCCGGCTCAGCTTTGCAGAGCCACGCAAAGGGAGAGTGTTTCCCTTTCCCGCGGCTCTGTTAAAGCTGAGCCCGCAGGCACTGATGGGAAACAGAATTTCTTGTTAGTTTGGGGTTTTATGCACTTGGTAAAGGTCCATCCCTAGCAGTTTAAGGCATATTTATAGAGATTACCAGGGAAGACATCACTGGGGCCAGTTCCTAATGCCATGTACCATTTGATGCACGGTATGTCCTGACATGTATGTTCACATTTACATTCTGGTGTACCATATTGGGCTGCACTGGGCCTATCTAGCACTTTTCAGGGCATGAGGGTTAGTGGTATATGGTCTAGGTTGCAGCAGCTGTCATTTCTCATTGGTATTTATGTCTAGTGTGCATCAGCAAACTACTGTCTGTGATGAGCAGCTTAGGAGATGCATGTTTTTCCCGAGGGGCGTGGCATCACGGGGACAGGCAGAATCCAAAATGTGTAAAGTTTAAGAATATGGTGATTCCAGACCCGTGGGCATGTCCAGACCTGTGGATGCAGAATTGGAATCAAAGGGGACCCATTTTTGATTTAGACATGGGCCGTGGGCCGGGCGTGCACGCTATGGAATCGCGCTTCATGTGTACTAGTGGATTCTTATCCATTCCTCTGCTCTTTGGAATGTTTCTCCAAATTTGATAATGGAGAAGGATTCTGGATGTTTGCTTTCATATTTCAATACTTTTTGCATATTTGGGTTTGTTCATGCTGTTAAGTAGGCCTTGAGACCTATGAAAGTAGCTCTGTATGTGTAATCTATTTTTATGAGGCCCAGTCCACCTTCAACTTGACGAATACATAGTCTTGGCATACACAAAGCCTTATAGATTATCTCATGGGTACGTAGGAGTTTTCTTGTTCATATTTCAGAAGTTAAGTAGGGACCAGCCTGGCTAATACTTGGATGAGTGACTACCTTGGTATACTAGGTGCTGTAGACTTGCTGTGCAGAACAAAGGCATGGCAATCTACTTCAGCTTGCACTTTGGCACATAAAAGAAAACCAACACACACTCAGTTTTCCCAGATCTTTAAGAGGCCAATCTACAGTTGCACATCTGTATGAGAGAACAGGAATTACCAGCTGATTAATGGCTTGTATCTTACTTTATGATGTTAAAGCACTTTTCAATTATAATTTTAATCTCCTGCAATATTTTTTTACTGATCTTTTCTCTCAATGACCTTTGTTTGAATGTTGCCCCTTCTAAGTATTTACTGTCAGAGTCCTCAGTCAGGGAAATGATTTCAGTTTTGCTCAATTCTCCTCTGGCAAAGTTTGCCTTAGCACATTTGTCCAGGCCAAAAGTCATCTGAGAAGCTTTTCACTACATGGAGTTGTTCTACTAATTGTTGGTCACTGGAACTGTAAAGTTTCAAATCATCTACAAACAGTAAGTGTCATGTTACCTCTGGATTGTTCCCATTCGTAGAATGAGGAGAAAGCCTCATCTGAAAACATTGATGAGCCTACTTAGTGGATTTAGTGCCATACAAAACAGAAGTGGCAACATGGAGTCTTCCTGAAATATTCCTCGCTGGATCTTGATGTTAGGAATGACAAACTAATCATCGTTATACTTCAAATAGAGTTGGTTAGCCACATTTTTATAGCAAACTTGGTGTACTTGATCAATCCAGGGTTTATTTTGTACATTTCAAGGCAATTATCCAAGAGTGCAGGCAGCTATCAAAGTCTTTTTTGTAGCCAATCCATACTATACTGAGATTTCTGCTCTTTTAGCAAGGGCCATGATGGCTTTATTCAACATCAGCTGGTCTCTTGTTGCATATGCTCCCTTCTTATTGCCCTTCTGCTCTATTTCCATGATGCTTTGTAATCAATATGATCGTATATTTTGTCTGTGTCTATTGCTGTAAACAGCTTATAGATTATACTGTAGATAGACAAGATTTGTCTGTAAATTTTTGGAACATAACTTGGATACCCCTTTTCAAAAAGAAACATTCTTCTTGTTATAAATCATTGTAGTGTTAAGTGTGGCTGTTTGACGAATTGATTTTAGCAGTTTGACAGGTCTTGATGGAGTGATGTCAACAGTTTGAGTCAAAGGTTGGTCACTCCATTTGGGCCAGAGCTCTTCCAGTTTGAGGCTTTTTAAAATCTACTTTGCAGTTCTTTTGTTGTTACTTCAAGCGATTCCATAGATTTGATGTTTGCTTTTTCTAAATTCTCCCGTATGCAGGGTAGTCATTCTGCTTCTCCATTGTGCCCTACAAGGTCCTCATAAAGGTTTCTTCAGAAGGTTTTGGTTTCAGCTTTTGTAGATGGTGTTTTGACCATACTAATACTCTTTCCCAGTTCCTTGTAGAACTGCTTTGGATTTTCTTTAATAGCTTATTTTCATATCTCTGTTTTCAATTCTTTTCATATCTTCGCAGTTTGTACACTTCTGCTGCTACTTTAACATAAAAACATAAGAAATGTCATATTGGGTCAGACCAAGGTCCATCAAGCCCAGTTTCCAAAAGTGGTCAATCCAGGTCACAAGTATCTGGCAGGTTCCCAAAAAGAAACACAGGTTGCACAATGCTCATCTCGGGGCAAGCAGTGGATTTTCTGGGTCCTCTTTAATAATGGTTTATGGACCTTTCCTCCAGGAACATGTCTAAACCTTTTATTAACCCAACTACACTAACAGCTTTTACTATATCCTCCGGTAACGAATTCCAGAGCTTGATTATGCATTGAGTGGAAAAATATTTTCTCTTATTAGTCTTAAATGGGCTACATTGTGGCTTCATTGCATGTCCCCTAGTCTTTCTACTTTTTGATGGCATAAACAATCGATCTACGTTTACCCATTTCATTCCATTTATTCATTTATAGACTTCTATCATATCTCCCCTCAGTCATCTCTTTTCCAAGTTGAAAAGCCCTGACCTTTTAAACCTCTCCTCATAGGGGTATCCTTCTATCCCCTTTACCATTTTAGTGGCTCTTCTCTGTAAGAACATAAGAACATAAGAACATAAGAAATGCCATACTGGGTCAGACCGAGGTCCATCAAGCCCAGTATCCTGTTTCCAACAGTGGCCAATCTAGGTCATACGTACCTAGCAGTTTCCCCAAAAGACACAGGTTCTGCAGTGCTTGTACTAGGTCAAGCATTGATATCCTGGGTCCCTTTTTAATAGTGGTTTATGGACCTTTCCTCCAGGAACTTGTCCAAACCTTTTTTAAACCCAGCTATACTAACAGCCCTTACTACATCCTCCGGTAACAGATTCCAGAGTTTGATTACACGTTGAGTGAAGAAATATTTTCTCTTATTTGTCTTAAATAGTTTACCCTGTAGCTTCATTACATGTCCCCTAGTCCTTCTATATTCTGATAGCGTAAACAATTGATCCACGTTTATCCGTTCCACTCCATTCATTAATTTATAGACCTCTATCATATCTCCCCTCAGCCGTCTCTTTTCCAGGTTAAAGAGCCCTAACCTTTTTAGCCTCTCTTCATAGGAGTAGCCTTCCATCCCCTTCACCAATTTGGTGGCTCTTCTCTGTACTTTTTCTAATAACTCTATGTCCTTTTTAAGATACGGTGACCAGAATTGCACACAATATTCAAGGTGCGGTCGTACCATGGAGCGATACAGAGGCATTATAATATCCTTTGTTTTATTCTCCATCCCTTTCCTTATGATACCTAGCATTGTATTTGCTTTCTTGGCCGCCGCTGCACACTGGGCGGAGGGTTTTAACATGTTATCCACGATGACTCCTAAATCTTTTTCCTGGGTGGTGGTTTCTAATGTGGAGCCTTGCATCGTGTAACTATAGTGTGGGTTGTTCTTTCCTAGGTGCATAACTTTGCACTTGTCCACATTAAATTTCATCTGCCATTTGGATGCCCAGTCTTCCAATTTATCCAGATCCTCCTGCAGTTTTCCACAATCCTCTTGGGTTTTAACAACTTTAAACAGTTTTGTGTCATCTGCAAATTTGATAACCTCACTAGTTATTCCTTTTTCCAGGTCATTTATGAATATGTCAAAAAGTAGGGGACCCAGTACAGATCCCTGGGGTACTCCACTATTCACCTTTTTCCATTGGGAATATTGGCCATTTAGCCCTACCCTCTGCTTTCTATCTTTTAACCAGTTCCCGATCCACAATAGTACACTGCCTCCTATCCCATGATTTTTTAGCTTTGCCAAAAGTCTCTGATGGGGGACCTTGTCAAAAGCTTTCTGAAAGTCCAGATACACTATATCAACCGACTCACCTTTGTCTACCTGTTTATGCACACCTTCAAAAAAACAGATCAGATTAGTAAGACAAGATCTTCCTTGTCTAAAGCCATGTTGGCTGTCTCCCATTAGGCCATGACTATCTACATGCTGTGTAATTTTGTTCTTTATGATGGTTTCTACCATTTTCCCTGGTACTGACGTCAGGCTCACCGGTCTGTAATTTCCCGGGTCACCCCTGGAACCCTTTTTAAAAATTGGTGTTACGTTGGCGACCCTCCAATCTTCAGGTATTACAGATGATTTTAATGAAAGTTCACAGATTACCAATAGCAGGTCTGCAATCTCATATTTCAGTTCTTTCAACACTCTGGGATGTATACCATCCGGTCCAGGTGATTTGTTACTATTCAGTTTATCAAATAGTTGTAATATATCTTCCCGGTGTAGCGATATTTCTCTCAATTCCTCTGCAGTATCACCTTTAAATACCACTTCAGTCTTGGGTAACATCCCTACATCTTCCTCAGTAAAGACCGAAGCAAAGAATTCATTCAGTCTCTCTGCTATAGCCTTGTCCCCTCTTACTGCCCCTTTTACCCCTCTATCATCTAATGGTCCAATTGACTCTCTCACAGGCCTTTTGCTACGAATGTACTTGAAAAAGTCTTTATTTCGTGTTTTTGCTTCCGTAGCAAGTTTCTTCTCAAATTCCCACTTTGCCTGCCTTATCAATGCTTTGCATTTAACTTGCCAGTGCTTGTGTTGTTTCCAGTTTTCATCATTTGGCTCTTTTTTCCATGTCCTGAAGGTTGCTCTTTTGGCAGCAACAGCCTCTCTGACCTCACCTTTAAACCATGCTGGCAGTTTTTTGGACTTTCTTCCACTTTTCTTAATGCGTGGAATACAGCTGGTCTGGGCTTCGAGGATAGTATTTTTAAATAACACCCAAGCTTGCTGTAAGTCTTTAACCTTTGGAACCGCTCCTTTTAGTTTTTTCCGAACTATATTCCTCATTCTATCATAGTCTCCCTTTTGAAAGTTAAAAGGTAGTACTGTGGATTCCTTTACTATCTGTCCTCCACTGATTAAATCAAACATGATCATACTATGATCACTATTGCCAAGTGGTCCCAACACCCTTATTTCTTGCACCAGATCTGGCGTTCCACTAAGGACTAGGTCCAGTATGGCTTTCCCTCTGGTCGGTTCATGAATCAGCTGCTCCAAGAAGCAGTCATTTATTTCATCTAGAAACTTTATCTCTTTAGCTTGTCCTGCTGTGAGACTGTCCCAGTCGATACCGGGGTAATTGAAATCACCCATTATTACTACTCTGTTGTGGCTTTTGTTAGCTTCCTTGATTTCTTTGAGCATTTCATCATCCATTTGTTCATTCTGGCCAGGCGGTCGATAGTATACTCCCACTGCCATCACCTTCCCTTTCATAAATGGAATTTCAATCCATAGAGATTCTACAGCAAATTGTGTTCCCTGCAAAACTTTAATCCTTTCTGACTCAATGCCCTCTTTAACATAGAGCGCAACCCCTCCACCAATTTGTTCAGCTCTATCATTACGATATAGTTTGTATCCAGGTATCACAGTGTCCCACTGGTTATCCTCCTTCCACCATGTCTCTGAGAGTGCAATCATATCTAACCTCTCATTTAGTGCTATATATTCTAATTCTCCCATCTTATTGTTTAGACTTCTAGCATTGGCATACAAGCATTTTAGTGACTGTATTTTATTAATTTTATTAATATTAATCTGGCTATTGGTAGGCATGGGTAATTGGGAATCTTCATGCTCTGTCTGCTCCTTACTCAAGGGCATTTGGGCTACTATACTCCCTTTTGGAACCTCACTGTTTTTGGTAGTATCCTTCAAGGATACCTTTGTCCGAACCATGCGCTCCTGGGTGACTGTCGGCTTTCCCCCATTTTCTAGTTTTAAAAGCTTCTCTATCTCTTTTTTAAAGGTTAATGCCAGCAGTCTGGTCCCATCCTGATTAAGGTGAAGCCCATCCCTTCGGAAGAGCCCCCCCTTTCCCCAGAATGTTCCCCAGTTCCTAACAAATCCAAAACCCTCATCCTTGCACCATTGTCTCATCCACGCATTGAGACTCCGGAGCTCTGCCTGTCTTTTGGGTCCTGCACGTGGAACAGGAAGCATTTCGGAGAACGCTATCCTGGAAGTTCTGGATTTCAACTTCCTACCTAAAAGCTTAAATTTAGCCTCCAGAACTTCCCTACCACATTTTCCTATGTCATTGGTACCAACATGTACCAAGACAGCAGACTCCCCGCCAGCACTATCTATGATCCTATCTAGGCGGTGCGTGAGATCTGCTACCTTCGCACCAGGCAGGCATGTTACCAGGCGATCCTCACGTCCACCAGCCACCCAGCTATCTACATTCCTAATGATTGAATCACCAACTATAACAGCTGTCCTGACCCTCCCCTCATGGGGACATGGCCCTGGAGAAACGTCCTCGGTGCGAGAGGGTTTTACATCACCTGGAGGACAGGTCCTAGTTACAGGATCACTTCCTGCCACACCAGGGTGATGCTCTCCTGTCACGTGACCTCTCTCCTCCATGGCAACAGGGATGCTGCCAGACTGGAGGTGGGACTTCAGGACTATATCCCTGTAGGTCTCGTCCATGTACTTCTCTGTCTTTCTTATGTCTTCCAGGTCTGCTACTCTAGCCTCTAGAGAACGGACTCGTTCCCTGAGAGCAAAGAGCTCCCTGCACTTAGTGCATATGTAGGACCTCTCACCAACTGGGAGATAATCATACATGTGACACTCGATGCAAAAGACTGGAGAACCCCCATCTCGTTGCTGGACCTCTGACTGCATCTTAGTTTAAAGCTTGTGTTTAGGTCTTTTAAAGCGGTATATAATAAGGATTGGTGTAGATGCTTATACTAATAAAAGTGTATCTAATACCCCTAATACACCCTGTGTACCTGAAACTAATTAATCACAGGTCCTCTGTGTATGACTGATTTGGATTAAGAGCTGCACCTGAGAGCAGCCCCTTTCCTCTAAGATGTCCAAGTACCTATAAAACTACAATTTCCCCAGGGGTGGGTGGGTGCTGGGGAGGGAGGGGGGGAGATAAGTCCTATTAAAGAGGGCAGTTACAAGGTACCCTGTCCTGAACCCTCAGCAGGGGGATGGGGGTACCACACAAGGCCCAGTTAATTGAGAGAGGCAAGGTAAGTACAGCTGAGAAGGCTGAATTAGCACACCACTAAGACAAACACTAAATAATTAAACAAACAACAGTTAGACAAACAGTAAATAATTAAATAAACAGCTAGAACTCACAGTAAGATGTCCCAGGAGGCAAAAATCCACTCACTAGCAGAGCTCTGTAAAAGTTCAGCCTTTCTCTGATCAGAGAAAAGCAAACTAAAACAGCCTATGCACACGTGGAGAAAACAGGAACAAGGTTACAGGATACCTCAGGGGGAGGGGGTCAGGGGGAGGAGTCACTCAGGCAGGCAAGGACAGGAAAAAGCTTAACAACAGCAGGCTCTGGGGAGAGAGATTAATTCAAAATGGCTACCACACACACAGGGGGAGGAGTCACTCAGGCAGGCAAGGACAGGAAAAGCTTAACAGCAGGCTCTGGGGAGAGAGATTAATTCAAAATGGCTACCACACAAGGCCCAGTTAATTGAGAGAGGCAAGGTAAGTACAGCTGAGAAGGCTGAATTAGCACACCACTAAGACAAACACTAAATAATTAAACAAACAACAGTTAGACAAACAGTAAATAATTAAATAAACAACTAGAACTCACAGTAAGATGTCCCAGGAGGCAAAAATCCACTCACTAGCAGAGCTCTGTAAAAGTTCAGCCTTTCTCTGATCAGAGAAAAGCAAACTAAAACAGCCTATGCACACGTGGAGAAAACAGGAACAAGGTTACAGGATACCTCAGGGGGAGGGGGTCAGGGGGAGGAGTCACTCAGGCAGGCAAGGACAGGAAAAAGCTTAACAACAGCAGGCTCTGGGGAGAGAGATTAATTCAAAATGGCTACCACACACACAGGGGGAGGAGTCACTCAGGCAGGCAAGGACAGGAAAAGCTTAACAGCAGGCTCTGGGGAGAGAGATTAATTCAAAATGGCTACCACACAAGGCCCAGTTAATTGAGAGAGGCAAGGTAAGTACAGCTGAGAAGGCTGAATTAGCACACCACTAAGACAAACACTAAATAATTAAACAAACAACAGTTAGACAAACAGTAAATAATTAAATAAACAGCTAGAACTCACAGTAAGATGTCCCAGGAGGCAAAAATCCACTCACTAGCAGAGCTCTGTAAAAGTTCAGCCTTTCTCTGATCAGAGAAAAGCAAACTAAAACAGCCTATGCACACGTGGAGAAAACAGGAACAAGGTTACACCAGGAACAAGATACCACACCATTCACAAAAGATGATGTATTAGAACAGCTTGCAAAACTGAAAGTGGACAAGTCTACGGGACCAGATGGGATACTGAAAGAGTTCAGAGAGGTTCTTGCAGGGCCTTTAAAGGATGTTTTTAATAGATCCTTGGAGACAGGAGAAGTTCCACAGGACTGGAGAAGGGCTGATGTGGTACCTCTCCACAAAATTGGTAATAGGGAAGAAGTGACAAACTACAGGCCAGTAAACCTTACCTCAGTGGCAGGAAGAGTAATGGAGGTGCTTCTGAAAGAGTGAGTAGTGGACTTCCTCAAAACAACAGGTTGCATGATCCGAGGTGACATGTTTTACCAAATGACAATCTTGCCAAACAAATCTGATTGAGTTCTTTGACTGGTTGACCAGAGAACTAGATCATGCGATGGATGTGATCTACCTGGATTTTGGCAAAGTCTTTGACACTGTTCCTCATAGGAGGCTTTTCATTAAACTCAACAGCTTGGGGATGGGTCTCAGGATGGTGAACTGGATCAGAAATTGGTTGACTGATAGACGACAGAAGGTGATGGTAAAAGAAACTCACTCCAATGAAAGGAAGGTGATTAGTGGTGTCGCCCAGAGTTCGGTCCTGTGACCGATACTGTTCAATATATTCATGAGTGATATTGCCGAAGGGCTGAATGGAAAAGTCTGTCTTTTTGCAGATGACATCAAAATTTGCAACAGAGTGGACTCCCCTGAGGGAGTGAGGAACATGAGGAAAGATCTACAAAAGCTGGAAGAATTCTCTAATGCTTGGCAGTTAAGATTTAATGTGAAGAAGTGCAGTGTCATGCACTTGGGAAGCAGAAATCCAAGGGATTTAAAGGGGCAAGAGATTGGTGTGCAAAGACCAAGAGAAGGACCTCGGTGGGATTGTTTCTGACAATCTCAAGATGGCAAAACAGTGTGACAAGGCGTTGGCAAAAGTCAGAAGGATGCTGGGTTGCATACAGAGAGGAATTACCAGCAGAAAGGAAGAGGTACTAATGCCACTGTACAAGTCGCTGGTGAGGCCTCACTTGGAATATTGTGTTCAGTTTTGGAGACCATATCTCGCAAAGGATATAAAAAGGCTGGAAACAGTTCAGAGGAAGGCAAACAAAATGATTTGGAGCCTGCGTCAGAAGACTTATGAGAAGAGACTTGAAGACCTAAATATGTACACTCTGGAGGAGAGAAGGGACAGGGGAGATATGATTCAGACCTTTAAATACTTAAACAGTATTAATGGACAAACAAACCTCTTCCAAAGACGGGGAAGCTGTAAAACTAGAGGGCATAACATGAAGCTGCAAGGGAGTAAACTGAAAGGCAATGGC
Organism: Ichthyophis bannanicus; assembly: GCA_033557465.1. NCBI lineage: Eukaryota > Metazoa > Chordata > Amphibia > Gymnophiona > Ichthyophiidae > Ichthyophis > Ichthyophis bannanicus. The sequence goes on from CM066041.1 coordinate 145,999,496, forward strand.
AGGAAATACTTTTTCACTGAAAGGGCGGTGGATGCTTGGAATGCCCTCCCGATAGAAGTGGTGGGGGCAAACATAGTGACAGAATTCAAAATGGCATAGGACAGACACAGTGGATCCCTTTATAGCAGCAGAATAAAATCAAAATAAGTATAACTATCTCTTATATCTGAACAAATAGGGTGACCTACACGGAGCGGTGGGTAGACCCTAAACAAAGGCATGGGGAGGGGTGACTTGCACGGAGTGGCAAGTGCACCTAGTCTTGCCGCCTTGCTAGGCAGACTTGATGGACCATACTGGTCTTTATCTGCCATCATATACTATGTTACTATTTATTTATTTATTTTATTTAACAGTATTTTTAAACCGCCTTATCTTATTAATCAAGGTGGTATCACAGCAAACAATCGGGTAAAGTGAGTGTGTTAATCATGCAGTGAGGGTGCAATTTAGTTGAGTGTGTGTTGTATCGTGTGCTAGATTGGGGTGAGCTATGTACAAGGTGTGGTGTGTTGCGTGCTAGAATGGTTTGAGCTATGTACAGAGTGGGCTATATACAGTGGTGCTGTAAGACATTATCTGTACAGACAGCAATATGTGCTGTTATACATTCTCTTAGGTTATGTGATGTGTCCATAGTGTTCTATGAACAGCATGGTTTTTAGCTGTTTTCTAAAGTCTTTGAGGTCTGTAGTTGTCCTCAAGTCGTCTGGTAGTTTGTTCCATATAGTTGGAGCAGCCATGGAGAGAGCTCTGTCTGTTGTGTCCTTGCGTGTGTGTTTGAATTCACCTGGGGTGCTGACTCGGTTGCGTGTTTGTTTTCTTCTAGGACGAGTGCTGTTGTCTGGTTGAATGAGGGTGTGTAGGCTGTTGGCTGATGTGTGCTGATTTATCTTAAATAGGTTTATGATAGTTTTGTATCTGATGCGTGCACCGATTGGGAGCCAGTGTAAGTCTTTTAAGGTGGGTGTGATGTGGTCCTGTCTTGCAGTACCGGATATTATTCGTGCTGCAGTGTTTTGTGCTAGCTGGAGTGGTTTGAGGGCTTGTTTCGGTAGTCCCAAGTATATCGGATTGCAGAAGTCCAGTATTGGGGTTATCAGTGCTTGGAGGACGGTACGAAAGTGTTCTGGGGCAAGGAGTGGTTTCAGTCTCCTGATGATTCGCATCTTGTAGTAGACTTTTTGTATTGTTTTGTCTATGTGTGGCTTGAGGTTTAGCTTATTGTCCAGAGTAACTCCAAGGTATCTCACTTCTGATTTTATTGGAATAGTAGTGTTTTGTATCTTGATGTTTGGCGGGTGTATGAAGCTTTGGTTCCGAGTGATTATTAGAGCTTCAGTCTTGTTGTAGTTTATTGCGAGGTTGTTGTTTTGACACCAGCTCGTCATTTGGGTAAGGCAGTCTGTTATCTTGGAGAAATCCGGGTTGTCGATTTCTATCGGGGTGTATATCATGATGTCGTCTGCATATATTGTGTATTGAATGTTGTTCTCTTTCATGATGTCGCATATCGGTTGGATGTAGATGTTAAATAGGAGAGCTGAAAGTGCGGATCCTTGAGGTACTCCTTGACGGACATTTATGGGTCGGGAGGTGTTGTGTCCCACCTTGACCTGTAGCTGTCTTTCGGTTAGGTATGAGTGGAACCATTTCAAAGTGATACCGTGTATACCAGTGTTCTTTAGTCTTTCCAGGAGCGTGTTGTGGTCCACTGTGTCGAAGGCTGAGGAGATGTCGATGAAGATCATTATGATTCCCTTCCTGTTGTCAATTATTCTTAGGATGCTGTCGAAGAGGTAGATCAGTAGCGTTTCGACTCCGTGGTTGGGACGAAAGCCGTGTTGGTTGTCGTCGAGTGTTTCATGTTTGTCGATGTGTTCCTGGAGTTGTAGTTGTACCGTTTTTTCGATGATTTTTGCCAGGAAGGGTATGCTGGAGATCGGTCGGTATGCTGCTGGATCCTTTTTGTCGAGGGTTGTTTTCTTTGTTATTGGTCTTACTGAGGCAAGCTTTAGTTGCTTTGGCATGAGTCCTTGAGTGAGTGAGTTGTGTACTATTTTGTGTATGGTGTGAATGAAGTTTGATTTGGTGGCTTTGACCCATGATACTGGGCATGGGTCTGTAGGAGCAGTGCTTGTGTTGATTGTAGAGATGATGTGGGATATCTGCTCTGTTGAGGGTGAGTAGAATGTGCCCCAGGTTTTGGTGTGTGTCTGTCCTGGTGGTCCCACTGGGTGTTGTACGCTCTGTGGAGTGGAATTTGTCTTTGATGTGGTCGGCGAATTCCTGTGGGTCCACTTGTACTTCCCCTTCTGTTGTTTGCTCTTTTGTGAGGATCTTGACTATTTCAAAGAGCTCTCTGGGCTTGTTGATGGAAGTATTTATCAAGTTTGTGTGGAATTCCCGCTTTGATTGGTTGATGCATTCATTGTATTGTTTTTGTTTTGTTAGGTAGAGATGTTGGTCGGCTGCTGTTTTGTTTTTCTCCATCTCCGTTCAATCTTCCTGAGCTCCCTCTTTTCCTGTCATATTTTTGCTGAGTACCAAGGTTTGTTTTGTCTCCTGTTGTGTTGGTGTTTCTCGTGCCCTCCACCGGATGGTTTGGCGGCGTTAGCTAAGATGCTGTTCCATCTGGAAACTTGTTCCTCCAGGTCATCTGTAGGAATGTTCAGGTGTTGTGTTGTGTTCTGTATGAATTCGTCCCTGTCGAAATTCTTGAATCGTCTTTGTGTGTGGGGGTTGTTTGTTCTTTCGTTTGTCTGGTCCTCTTGAGATTGTAGCTTTGTCTCAATTAAGTAATGGTCAGACCATGGCACTGGGGTAATGGTGGGTGGAGAGATTAGGTCTCGTGAAGTTATGTAATTGGATGCGAAGATGAGGTCTGGAGAAGATCCATGTCTGTGCGTTGGAGCGTTGATTATCTGTGTGAATTGAAGTGAGGTCATTGCTTGCAGGAAGGCCTCTGCGTCTTTGGCATTGGTGGACTTGAGGTTGAAGTCTCCAATCAGTAGTGCTGGTTTGTTGTTTGTTGTTATGGCACAGGCTTCTTCGAGTATGAAGGCTAATTCGTCGGGTGGAGCTCTGAGTGCTCTGTAGGTTAGGCAGATTGCAATGTTTTTGTTTTTGATGCTGATTGTGTTACATTGCTGAGTATTGGAGAAGCTATGTGTCTTGAATTTTAGTTTTGTCTTTGCTATTATTAGGACTCCTCCTCCACGCTTGTGGGTTCGTGGGCAGTTGTACGCTGAGTAGTTGTCCGGTGCTAGTTGGTTGAGTAGTACATTGTCGGTAGGGTTGAGCCATGTCTCTGTGAAGCATATTATGTCGGGCTGTCGCTCCTCTATGTGGTCTACAAGAGTGTGTATCTTGTTGCATACTGATCTGGCGTTTATGAGCTCAATCGTTGTTACCTTTGTTGAGTAGGTTGCTGTTACATGTGCTTCCTTTGTGCAGGATTGGGAGTTTGATTTGTGTCTGTTTGGTCTTTTTGTCTGGGCAGTTCTGAGTGTTTCTTTGTGTGTGTGCTGTGTTTCTAAATATGGCAATGCTGTTGGTGGGTACCGCGTTGTGTTTGCTTGTGGGTAGTGTAGGTGTGTGGTTGGTGGGAGGAGTTGAGTGACGAGTAGGTAGAGTGGGAGGAAGTATGTGACGTGCATTTTGGTCTTTTGTGATGTTCTGTTAGGGTGATGCCTTTTTTCTTAAGTCTTCGTCTGTTGCTTGCTTTGCTGTTGTTTTTCCTCTGGTGTTCTGTTGTATGTGTGGCTGTGATTCTCCCTTTGTGCTCACTCTTGCCGCGCTGTTCCTTGTACGGCCTTGAGTCTGCCCCGATTGGGCAGCACTCTGCCGCTGTCTGGCTGTGCCCTTGTTGCCGCTCCAATCCCCCGATTGGGGAGAGCTAAACTTGGAGCAGGGGCCTGTCCCCGTGGAGGGGAGCCTGTCCCCGTGGAAGGGGAGCCTGTCCCCGTGGAGGGGAGCCTGTCCCCGTGGAAGGGGAGCCTGTCCCCGTGGGAGGGGAGCCTGTCCCCGTGGAAGGGGAGCCTGTCCCCGTGGAGGGGAGCCTGTCCCCGTGGAAGGGGAGCCTGTCCCCGTGGAGGGGAGCCTGTCCCCGTGGATGGGAGCCTGTCCCCGTGGAAGGGGAGCCTGTCCCCGTGGAGGGGAGCCTGTCCCCGTGGAAGGGGAGCCTGTCCCCGTGGAGGGGAGCCTGTCCCCGTGGAAGGGGAGCCTGTCCCCGTGGGAGGGGAGCCTGTCCCCGTGGGAGGGGAGCCTGTCCCCGTGGAGGGAGATCCGGATCCGTTGGGGTGTTGGTAGTTGAAGAGACCGTCTGGTGGAAGGAAGTGTGTGGTGTGTAGTGAGGGTTCTACTTGCGGTTTTGACGTCCTTTTCCTCGGTCTAGTCCTTTGTTGGGTTCTGCTGCGATGTTGTTGGTGTAGCTGTCTCGTTTTGTTGTTGCCTTCTGCTCGCCTTCGTGCCGCGCCTAAGGGCCACGCCAAAGGGCCCTCTTGCGAGGCCCTCAGTCGCGGGCCCGCAAGGCGCGGGCGCGCCCAGCAGGGACGCCGCTTTTAGCTGCTGCCGGCTGCTGAAGTTCCCGCTCCCACTGCCCGGATTGGGCAGGAGCCGAGAAGGGAGGAGCTGGTGTGTCCCGGCAGTAGCGGCGTCTCTGCAAGCAGGGACGCCGCTTTTAGTTGCTGCCGGCTGCTGAAGTTCCCGCTCCCACTGCCCGGATTGGGCAGGAGCCGAGAAGGGAGGAGCTGGTGTGTCCCGGCAGTAGCGGCGTCTCTGCAAGCAGGGACGCCGCTTTTAGCTGCTGCTGGCTGCTGAAGTTCCCGCTCCCACTGCCCGGATTGGGCAGGAGCCGAGAAGGGAGGAGCTGGTGTGTCCCGGCAGTAGCGGCGTCTCTGCAAGCAGGGACGCCGCTTTTAGCTGCTGCCGGCTGCTGAAGTTCCCGCTCCCACTGCCCGGATTGGGCAGGAGCCGAGAAGGGAGGAGCTGGTGTGTCCCGGCAGTAGTACTTTTTAAGATACGGCGACCAGAATTGCACACAGTATTCAAGGTGTGGTCGCACCATGTAATGATACAGAGACTTTATAATATCCTTTGTTTTATTTTCCGTTCCTTTCCTTATGATATCTAGCATTCTATTTGCTCCCTTGGCCACTGCTGCACACTGGGCAGAGGGTTTCAATATCTTATCCACGATGACACCTAAATCTTTTTTCTTGGGTGGTGGTTCCCAATGTGGAACCTTGCATCGTGTAACAATAGTTTGGGTTTTTCTTTCCTAAGTGCATAACTTTGTAGTTGTCCACATTAAATTTCATCTGCCATTTGGATGCCCAGTCTTCCAATTTATCAAGGTCCTCTTGCAATTTTTAGCAATCCTCATGGCTTTTAACAACTTTGAATAATTTTTGTGTCTTTGTAAATTTGATTACCCTATTCCAATTTCCAGGTCATTTATGCATATATTAAAAAGCAGCGGACCCAGCACAGATCCCTGGGGGTACTCCACTATTCACCTTTCTCCATTGGGAAAATTGGCCATTTAGCTCTACCCTCTGCTTTCTATCTTTTAACCAGTTCCTGATCCACAATAGTACACTGCCTCCTATCCCATGACTTTTTAATTTCTCCAAAAGTGTCTTATGAGGGACCTTTGCAAAGGCTTTCTGAAAATCCAGATACACTATATCAACCGACTCACCTTTGGTTGTCTCCCATTAAGCCATGACCATCAACATGTTCCATAATTTTGTTCTTTATGATGGTTTCTACCATTTTTCCTGGTAATGACGTCAGGCTCACCGGTCTATAGTTTCCCAGATCACCTCTGGAACCCTTTTTAAAAATTAGCGTTACATTGGCCATTCTCCAATCTTTAGGTATTACAGATGATTTTAGTGATAGTTGCACTGAAGATCCAGTTTCAGTGCTGACTGCTGCTGGCTATCCAGATAGTAACAATTGTCATACCCCCTTGCCTAGGCCAGAGGCTTAGGGCAAAAAGGGCTGCCTTATTTGTCCTTAAATAAAGAGTCACTGGTTTTCTCCACCAGAGAATTCTGGGAGTTGTAGTTCTTACTTAAAGACAAAGTAGTATGACCACTCGGGTTTGTTCAGGCAAAACAAGAACATTTATTTTTGGGTTCCCCTTTGGCATCAAATTCAAACACAAGGTAAAATAGGATTATTCTCCAAAGATAACAGGAACAAAAATTGCATCTGGAACCTCAGAACTGAAAACACCTTTTCACATCACAGCTGCTCCCAGCTAATTCTTCAGCACGATAATTCACAGCTACCTCTTGTCATTCAAACCAGGTAAATTCATTCCATTTATATCCAATGTAGCTTTAGTTAATAAACTCAGGGTTCAATAAATGTTCTTTAGTTTAACAGAAGGTCTTAGCTTTCTCCTAGCTAAGTACAATATTGCTCTTCAAAGACTTCCTGTCTCAGTCCTTTTCCTTAGTAATAGTTAAACTTCCCTTCTACATAGAGAACAATCCATCGGTGCGTCATTACACCCAGAATCTTCCTCACAAGGATCAATCTGCATGTCCTCTTGCACCATGCATTGCTTATCTTCCCCTGGGTTTTCAACAACACGTTCAAACTTACTGTTTTGTAGAAACTTCTGGAGTTCCTCTAAAAGCTGCTCTCCTTGATAAGAACTGGTTGTACCTTGAGAGTAGGCTTTTCTGTCTTGGAACAGTTTCTTTAATACTTTAATTGTATTCAGGTCTATCTCTCTGCTCGAGGCTGGGTTCTGGTTATCTCTGTCTATAACTACTTGCACCCACCTTCTCTCAGCTTTGGTTCCTGGAACCAGGTTTTGCACACTCTGCTCTGCAGTCTGGCTCAGCTCATTAGCAATGTCCCCAGCTATCCATCTGCTGGACTCTGAAGCAGGCGTACCTTTCACCTTAGAACTGCTTCTTTGGTTGCTAAAACCATTTTCCCACATGGAGTAAAGCTTTCCACGTCTGCCTTCTCTTGGCTTCCTTGAACCAGGTTTCACTGCTCCTGAATCCTCTGGCTTCACAGCTGCTGGATTCTCAGCTGCTCTCTCTCCTTCTCCTCCCTCTGCTGCCACTGAGGCCAGCTTAAAAAGCTGCTTTCCTGCTACCACTCCCTGCTCCCCGCACATGTGGCTGTGATTAGAGCTCAAACCTGCACCTACATTAGGGCTTGGGCGTGGCTCACCCTCAGCTAGTATGTGTTTCTTTAGTTTATTTGAAGCTTGAACCCTGTGGAAACCTTGCCTGTCTCTTGTCTTAAAGGCGTATTCCCTATTTTCCTCTGTTTCCATCTGTTCAACACCGCTCTCATCGTCACACCATATTCAGACACTATCCAGATAGCCAAACCGCATAAAATTAGGCCTGCTTTTTTCATCTAGCTTTATGCAGTTCCTTATGCCGTTAGTGTAGCAGATAAACGAGTGAAGAAACACCCAAGGAGTCTTAGAAGGAAACAATGGTTTAATGTGCACAGACCCAGAGAAAATAGTTTTTCCAAATTCTGGGCCCCCACCAGAGGGCTCAGAGAGATTATATAGACTTCATATCAGATTATTACAGCATTTCTTCATGTTTGGTCACTTTATTACAGTATAGTCCCGATTGGAGAAAGTCTACTGTACTCTTATCTCTAGCGAAGCAGTGGGAGAGTAGTTATCTCTAGCAAGCAGAGAGAGCAGCAGGACAAAGGAATAGGGGAGGGACAAGCATGTACCAGGGTATGACTTCACCAAGAGGGGTGTGTCCTTTTCACTTAACCCTTCCAGCTCCCAGCCCTGCCTGGATTTCTACCTCATTCCCCACTTTTTAAGGGAAAAATTTGCCTTGTAGTAAAGGAGGCCAATTTTCCCTCATAGCAGTTGATCTGATTGTGGAAGGGATTTGTATTTGCATACTGGCATCACATGGGCAGCAGTTTTTCGCTCCACCATGGTCTCAATGGTGGAGGTAATAAATCGGATAAGGATAGGGATGCAGCATGGCAGGATAATACATAGCAGGAGAATAAGGAGAACTCCTACCACTAGGGTTTTAAGTCCACCTAACCAATCGAACCATTCCGCAAACCACCCAGCACCTATAGAAGGGGCAGTGATATGATTAGCTAGAACATGTAGGTCTTGAATAGAGCGTTCAATGGAAACACTCTCATCAGTGAGATTAAAACAACACATACCCTCAAATTCCTCACAGCCATGATTTAACCAGAGCAGAAAATCAATGGTCATCCTATTCTGCAGAATCGCCGTCCGCAGACCGGACATCTCATGATTCATAGTGGCTAGGATGGTTGATGTAAGATTAATGGATTTGGCCAAGGAACAAGCAATATGGCTTACTTCCATAGCGTTGTGTAAAGCTAACACAGGTGCTCCTACAATGGATATTGCCAGTCCCAGCGCTGTCTGATCACTATAAGGTTCCACATTGGATTTACAGGTAGAAGGATGAAATTATGGCTTACCTGCTAATTGTCTTTCCTTGAGCTTTCTCCGGGCCAGTCCAGGGAAAGGTAGGGTTGTCAATCCCCTTTAGCAGCTGAGGACTGAAGACTTCAAGTTTTCTTGAGAGGTGAAGCCACTCCCCCTGAGGATAACCAGTCAGTCTCCTTCTGACAAAGCAGTTAACTAGAAAAGAACTGAAAACACAAGGTTAACTCGATAAAACTGATAATCCTCTATAGTCCTTTGGAACGAGGAAGCATTAAAATAGTGCTTGTCTTTCTTCTTTTTTTTTTTTTTAAATTATATTAATTTCAAAAGTAGAATCGGCTGTCTTCGAGAAAGAATCATAGAAGCCCCAGCATCCCCTCTCGTACGAACACCATGATACAGCTATTATTCTTACGCTTACGCAGAGGCATCCGACAAACGAAAAGGGTGGGACCCTGGACTGGCCCGGAGAAAGCTCAAGGAAAGACAATTAGCAGGTAAGCCCTAATTTCATCGTCCTTATCGCTTCTCCGGGCCAGTCCAGGGAAAGGTAGGGCAGTACCAAAGCAGTACCTAAAACCGGGAGGGACCCGCCAGCCCTGCGATAAGAGCCGACGCCCCCACTTTCGCATCCTCCCTGGCTTGAACATTCAAACGGTAATGCTTCATAAACGTATGCAAAGAAGACCATGTCGCTGCTCTGCAGATATCCACCGGAGGAACAAAAGCAAATTCCGCCCAGGAAGCCGCTTGAGCTCGAGTGGAATGAGCTTTCAGACCAACTGGCGGAGATCGCCCTCTGGCATTGTAAGCCGCCACAATAGCGCAGCGAACCCAACGAGCAATCGTGGACTTCGATGACGCCTGACCTTTATTGGGTCCGGCATACTGGACAAACAGCCGGTCGGTTTTATGAAAAGGCTTCGAGACCCTAAGGTACGCCTTTAAAACATGCCCAAGATCCAATTTCCGGAGAGCACGGTCCATTGGAGAATCTGATAAATCCGAAAAAACGGGCAAGGCCACTGATTGATTAACATGAAAAACGGACAGTACCTTAGGCAAAAAAGAAGGCACCGTCCGCAGCAAAACCCATTCCGGTAGAAATTGAAGATAAGGTTCCTGGCAAGACAAGGCCTGTAACTCTGAAATGCGTCGCGCTGAACATAAGGCCACCAGAAATGCAGTTTTCCAGGAACACTCACGGAGAGCCCGCGAGGACAGGGATGCTAACGGCGACCGGGAAAATGCCTCCAAAACTACATTCAAATCCCAGGGAGGCACGATTTGGCGCACTGGGGGACGGATAATTTTTGCCGCTCTAAAAAATCGTTGCACATCCGGGTGCGTCGAAAGACGGCGATTTTGTACGGACCCTCAAAAACACGCGAGCGCTGCCACATGAACCTTAAGGGTACTAAGCGCTAAACCTTTCTCCAACCCGCTCTGGAGAAACAAAAGCAATTGGGGTAAGGTAGATGACAGAGGAATAATGTTGCGCCGTCCACACCAATCTTCGAAAAGTCGCCACACCCGTACATACGCCAGAGAAGTCCCTGGCCTTTTAGACTGAAGTAAGGTGTCCACAACTGAACTCGCGTAACCCTTGCGTCTTAAGCGAGCCCTCTCAAGAGCCAAGCCGTAAGTAAGAAGCGATCCACCTGTGGCATTAGCACCGGTCCCTGATGCAACAAATTGACGCGGACCGGAAGACGCCAAGGCGGAGCTATCAGGAGCCGAACCAGATCGGCATACCAGGGACGCCGAGGCCAATCCGGCGCAATGAGAATCGCTGTACCCCGGTGTCCCGCTACGCGTTGTATAACTCGACTCAACATCGGCCAAGGAGGGAACACATACAAGAGAGCGTCCCGCGGCCACGGCTGAACCAGAGCATCGAGACCCTCTGACATGCGCTCCCTGCGCCTGCTGAAAAAACGGCTTGCCTTGGCGTTACTGCAAGTAGCCATAAGATCCATCACTGGCTGTCCCCATCGCAAGGTGAGGTCGTGAAAAATTGCCACATTCAACTCCCACTCTCCGGGATCGAGCACATTGCGACTGAGATAATTGGCCTGCACGTTCTCTTTGCCAGCCACGTGCACCGCTGACAATGCTAGAAGATGGCTCTCTGCCCAAGCCATCAATTCCTGACATTCGGCGATGAGTGAGAGACACTTGGTCCCCCCCTGTCGATTGATATATGCAACCGTTACTGCGTTGTCAGAGAATATCCGGACCGCAGTCCCTTTGAGCAAGTTCGCGAAATGCTGCAGGGCAAGTCGAGCTGCGCGAAGCTCTAGTCGGTTGATCAACCACGAGCTCTCCTCCGGGGACCAAGATCCTTGAGTGATTTGCGACTGACAATGAGCCCCCCAGCCCGTGAGACTGGCGTCCGTGGTGACTAATACCCATGACGGCTCCTGTAAGGGAATTCCCGCTCTCAGATGTGCCGGAACTAACCACCAGTCTAGACTGTGACGCACAAGTTCCGGGCAGACCAGGCGCTGCGAGAGAGGGTGAAGCTGCGGCGACCATCGGGAAAGCAACGCTTGTTGTAAGGGTCGCATGTGAGCCTTGGCCCATGGAACGAGATCCAACGCCGCCGCCATGGAGCCTAAGAGCTGCAAGTACGTCCATGCCGACGGAGCCGACAGTCTCAAAAACACTTGCACCTGTTGCAAAAGCTTGTGCACTCGGAGCTCGGGTAAAAAGACCGCCCCTCGATCCGTGTCGAAGAAGGCCCCGAGATAAGTCAGTTGCCTCATTGGCTGTAATTGACTTTTGGCGTGATTGATTACCCAACCGAGTTGCTCCAGAAGCTGTACAACTCGAGCTGTCGCCGTCACTGAGGCCAAATGAGAATCGGACCTGATTAACCAATCATCGAGATATGGATGAACACGGATACCTTCCTTTCGCAGCGCCGCTGCAACCACCACCTTGAGCTTCGTGAAAGTCCGCGGATCCATGGCGAGTCCGAACGGCAACGCTCGAAACTGGAAGTGACCCATGGGAAGGGCAAAACGCAAAAATTGTTGATGAGACTGTCTGATGGGAATGTGAAGATAGGCTTCCGTGAGATCTATGGACGAGAGAAACTCTCACGGCCGTACCGCCCGAATCACGGTACACAACGTTTCCATGCGAAAATGAGGAACCCGCAAAGTACGGTTGACGCCTTTGAGATCTAGCATGGGCCGAAAAGAACCTTCCTTTTTGGGAACTACAAAATAGATCGAGTATCGACCGCAACCGAATTGGTCTCGAAGGACGGGAACTATCGCCCGCAGCTGCAGGAGGCAAAAAAGCGTGTCTGAGATGGCCTGCCACTTCAGACCGGGCGCACAGGGAGGCATTACAAAGGCGGGCGGCAAAGGGCAGGCGAAGTCCAGCGCATATCCCTTCTGAATTATCTCTAACACCCACTTGTCTGCAGTGATTGCGGTCCAGGCTGCAAGAAAGTCCTACAGGCGCCCTCCTACAGGCACCGACACCTGGACCAACATACCTTTATTGCGGCTTTTTAACTGAGGGCTGAGACACACTGAAGTAAGATCTGCCGAAACCTCTGGCTCCTCGAAAGGACTGTCCGCAAAAACCGGAACGGCCCCTGGAATAGGGAGCAAAGCGCGCCCCTCAGAATCTACGGGAGTCCCGACCGGAGCCTCGGAGACCACCAGCACCTCTCACCGGCTTAGGCCTATCCTCTGGCAAACGCCCTCCTTTAGAGTCTCTGAGATCCTTAACAATCTTCTCTAACGCCTCTCCAAAAAGCAATTTCCCTTTATAGGGCAATTTGCTCAGCCGCAACTTAGAGGAAACATCCGCTGACCAGTTACGCAACCACAGAAAACGCCTGGCAGCGACTAGGGAGGCCATGGTCTTGGCGGCAATCCGCAGCAAATCATAAAAGGCATCAGCCATATAAGCCGTGGCCGACTCCAACTTCGCAGTTTCTGTCCCAACTACCGAAGTGGCATCCCCCGAAACGTCTCCCTGCAGCCATCGAATGGACGCTCTAGAAACATACGCTCCACAAACCGCAGCCTGCAGTGCCAAAGCGCTAGAATCAAACGCCTGCTTGAGAAGAATTTCCAATTTTCGATCCTGGAGGTCCTTAAGCGCCGCCGCCCCTTCCACAGGGATGGTAGTCTTTTTGGTCACTGCGGACACAATCGCATCCACCCTTGGCATGCATAATAAATCCTTTTCCTCCTGCGGCACAGGGTAAAGGCGAGCCAAGGCGCGGGCTCCACGGAGCGTAGCCTCCGGACACTCCCATTCAGATTCAATCATCTGCTTGATCACCCGATGCATCGGAAAACAGCGTTGTTCCGCCTTAAAACCCTGCAACAATGGATCCTCTAAAGGTTCCTGAGACGCAGAAGGAAGAAGCAGATGCAACGCAGATAAGGATTGGGAGATGAGAGCCGCAAGCTCTTCCTTACGAAAGACCCGAAAGATATTAGGATCCTCTCCGGGTGCAATCTCACCTTCTTCGAGCTCCTCTGTATCCAGATCCAAGCCTGCTTCAGCAAGAAGCTCTGTTTCCCCCTGACCCAGGGGTACAGAGGGCTGAGAAGCAAAAGGATCCAAAGGATCTCTTAGTATCTCCTTTGATATAGAAGGACCCTCCCCAGGATCCTCTGGTGCTGGAAAATTAAGCGGAACTGTCACAGAGCTTGGAGGTGCTGTTATAGGCTCAGGCTGTGAAGATTTAAGCAAAAAAGCTTTGTGCATCGCCAGAATAAATTCTGGTGAAAAAAACGACGTTATCTCTTCCTGAGCCTCAGATAGGGACCGCGACTGCTTTTCTGGCTGAGATACTGCTTTAGGGGATTTAGCCTTCCGTTTAGCAGGCTGGTGCTGCTCCGCGGGCGAAATGACCGGCGCACCTAAAATGGCCGCTTTTCCCGCCTTTTCTGCGGGTAAAGACGGCTTCTCCACTTGAGAGGCCTGCTTTTCTGCCATGATGCCCCCTCGCACAACGGAGCCTTTAATATGGAAAAGCTCTTCTTCCTGCCGTGCTATGGCTCTGAAAACGAGCAGCCGCTCGTGCCGACCGCGACGTGAAACGGCCGCCGCACAGCTACACTACCGAATTGAACAGACTCACCGGATTAAACAGAAAGAAATAATGGAGGACCGCAATTTCGTCCCGCTGCTAGCGGGACGTGCCCAAGTCCGGCTGTGTCCACGGCAGAGGCAACTACTGGGGCTCCCAGGTTCAATCTGCCAAGAGAGACGGAGGCGGTGAAAGAGGCAGGCTCTACCTCACACCGCAGCAGTATCAGGCGCTCAACGTCTCTAACGTCTCAGAATAACTAGGGAACTGAGACAGATTCGGAGGACTATAGAAAAAAATCAGCTCTGCCAGAGCCAACTTGTACCTCCTGAAAGAAAAAGAACTGAAAACAAGCACTAGGTATGCACAGTAGGGAGAAAGATAGAATCGATCCTCTTCAGCTGCTGAGGACTGAAAGACTGACTGGTTATCCTCAGGGGGAGTGGCTTCACCTCTCAAGAAAACTTGAAGTCTTCAGTCCTCAGCTGCTAAAGGGGATTGACAACCCTACCTTTCCCTGGACTGGCCCGGAGAAGCGATAAGGAAGCATAGGTTTTGATCGAGGATAGCGCGAGTGGGAACTAACCTCACTGGGGGTATGAGAGAAAGCAGCAGTAGTAAGTCTGCCAAAAGTGCAAGGACCTCCAGTAGCGTTTATGGGAACATAAGTGTAAGCAGCTTTACCACATAACAAAAACCATCCTAAGGGAAGATACATTTTTGAGTAAGCATAAGATACCTTCGTAATAGACTTCCATGATAATACGGTGTTAGACACATTAAAAACCCTTTTAGTGGCATTTACAAAAATAAAGCAATCTGTAGCTTTAAGCTTGGAGACAACCTGCAAGGAGAAAGGGGCCTTGGGCCGGAAGGACTGGGGTTTCTAGTCCCACAGGTGCTCCTTGTGGTCTTGGGCAAGCCACTTAACCCTCCATTGCCCATGTTCCCTGTAAAATAGTTATCTCCAAGTTATAATGCCCTGTTCAATATAATTTCAGTTTGTTCAATGTAAACCGCACTGATGCAGAATAGCGCGGTATATAAGAGAATGTAAATAAATAAATAAAATAGGCTGAGGTAGGACAGTAACACCAATGAAGTAGAAAAATGTAGAAAAGGTTAGCTTTGGCTGTTTGCAGTTCAGATTATGCATTACAGTAAACGTTTGCATTTCACACAAAGTAGTGGGTACAGCAATAATTTTATTTATTTTATTTTATTTACATTCTCTTATATACCGCGCTATTCTGCATCAGCGCGGTTTACATTGAACAAACTGAAATTACATTGAACAGGGTATTATAACTTGGAGAAAACTATTTTACAGAGAACATGGGCTATGGAGGGTTAAGTGGCTTGCCCAAGACCACAAGGAGCACCTGTGGGACTAGAAACCCCAGTCCTTCCAGCCCAAGGTTGCTGTCCTCTAGTGGGATTTGAACCCCCGACCTTCCGGCCTGAAGTACATTGCCCCAACCAATAAGGCATGTTGATAAAAAAAACTCCAGGCTGCAATGAGCTGCGTACACAAAAGTCCAAAGTATTCAAAGCAGTCCCAGCAAGTAGTGTTACTACATTTATAGTTCCTGAGGCCAACAAGGGAAGGCCCCACATGAATGCCAGAACAAAAGTCAGCATGAGCAGGTGCATACTGACCATGGAGCTTATGTCCCACTAACAGTATCTGAAGATGACTCCGCAAGCTTCTGCCGTGTGTAGACTAGCCGGCTTCCAGTATGCGGCTAGCGCAGGGCTCCGTCATCTGCCGATTCCCTGGTTCTCCGCAGCGTGAGGCGTAAGGGATCCTGAGAATGTTCGTGCGCTATCCACTTATCATCCAAGTCAGGAGCAGCTTTCTTAAGACGAGTATGATAAATCCACGGGGTAACCTCTGCGACCTTGACTGCAGTCGGTGTGGCTAGGAGAACTGTGTAAGGACCTCTCCAGGTAGGGCACATTGGTTCACGTTTCCATTCCTTAATCCACACACGATCTCCCGGTTGGTGGGGATGGCGCGGCTCTGACAGATAGGCAGTCGCTCTTGTATCCACCTGTTCAAAGACTGAAAAACAGATCCCAATGCCAGTAAGTGTTGTCTCGTAAGTTCATTACCTATCTGCTCTAGATCTCCCTTAAGGCCCTGAACAATGGGTGGTGGTCAACCATACAGTACTTCATAAGGGGATATTCCGAAGGTCCAAGTTGGGGAGGACCGGACCCAGAGAAGGGCTATCGGCAAAGCCTGATCCCACTTAAGATGAGCTTCCCGACAGAGTTTAGACAACTGGAACTTCAGAGTTCGGTTCATCCTTTCCACCTTTCCCGAACTCTGCGGGCGGTAAGCAGTGTGAAGTTTCCAGGTAATCTGGAGGGCCTTAGAAAGGTCTTGAAGGCACTTAGCAACAAACGCAGGGCAATTATCTGACCCTATAGTAAGAGGAAGGCCAAACCTGGGAATGATCTCTTTCAGCAGGGCCCTGGTAACCTCTCAGGCTGTCTCTGTTCTACAAGGGTAGGCCTCAACCCATCCTGAAAATGTACATACTATCACCAGCAGATATCGATAACCCCTTACTCGGGGTAACTCAGTGAAATGAATTACAATATTCTCCATAGGGGCAGCACCAACTGCCTGTATGGAAACTGGGGGTAGAAGCCCTTGGCGGGGGTTATTCCTGGCACATTGGAGACAGCGATGTGCTGCAGATGCCGCTAAGGCAGACAGATGTGGGACATAGAAATAAGACTGTAGAATGGTGTGCATGGAGGTCTTGCCTAAGTGGGTGGTCTCATGAAATCATTGGACAAAAGCAGGCACTACACTCTCAGGGATAACATATCGGGGTGGATCTTCCAGTAACCGCAACCACCCAGCAGTAGTGAGAGTAGCCCCTTCCTGAGTGAAGAAATCCATCTCTTTCCTGGTATAACGTGGGTCCCACTCTGACATAGGAAATGGAAACAGGGGGGCTTGAACACTTACTGGGAC
Organism: Ichthyophis bannanicus; assembly: GCA_033557465.1. Lineage (NCBI taxonomy): Eukaryota > Metazoa > Chordata > Amphibia > Gymnophiona > Ichthyophiidae > Ichthyophis > Ichthyophis bannanicus. The sequence goes on from CM066041.1 coordinate 146,016,011, forward strand.
TGTTCCTTGCTGGGCTGCTAACTTGGCCTCCCTATCTGCCCTGCGGTTACCCTGGATGACAAGAGCGTCTCCTCGTTGATGTGCCTTGCAGTGAACAACAGCCACCGCTTCTGGTGCCCACAGAGCCTCTAGTAACTCCAAAATCTCCCTCCTCACTTTATAGATTTCCCGCTTGAATTTATGAGTCCCTTCTCTCTATAGAGGGCCCCATGGGCATGGAGTGTAGTGAATGCATACTTAGAATCAGTGAAAATGTTTGCCTTCAGACCTGCAGCTAACTGGAGGGCTCGAGTAAGGGCAATGAGTTCAGCTTTCTGGGCAGAAGTCCCTAAGGGTAAAGGCTCAGCTTCCACAACAACCCCAGGAGTGACCACAGCATATCCGGCCTTCCGCTGTCCATCTTCCATGAAACTGCTCCCATTGGTATAGTATTGAACATCACGAGAGGCCAGCAGTACATCCTTCAAATCCGGACGGCTGGAGTACACTTCATTAATAACCTGGATACAATCATGTTCAGGGAGCCCCAGGTGCTACAGGGAGTAGAGTAGCAGGATTGAGTGTTATCACTATCTCCAAGTGAACCCGAGGATTCGCACACAGCATGCTCTGGTACTTTGTCATCCGCTCATTGGTAAACCAATAATTGCCTTTGTACTCCATTAGTGTCAGTACTGCATGCGGCACTTTAACATACAGTTCTTGCCCAAGGGACAATTTGTCAGCCTCTGTTGCCAAGAGAGCTGTTGCTGCTACTGCGCCGAGACAAGAAGGCCACCCTCTTGCTACTGGATCCAGCTGTTTGAACAGATAAGCCACCGGTCGTTGCCAGGAACATAGGCTCCGAGTGAGGACACCAACTGCCATCCCCCTTTCTTCATGGACGTACAGATGGAATGTTTTTTCCACGTCAGGCAGTCCTAGATTGGGGGCTGATAGCAAAGCCGTCTTCATATTCTGAAAGGCCTCCTTTTGGTCCGGGCCCCAGTCAAAAAGATCTCGTTCTCCCCCTGTTGTAGCTGCATACAGGGGCTTTGCCAACACTGCATAACTGGGTATCCAGATTCGACAAAAACCGGCAGCCCCTAAGAAGCCTCTTAACTGCCTGCGATTTTGTGGCTCAGGAATAGAACAAACAGCCTCCCTCTGCTCAGAGCCCAATCTTCGAAGGCCTTGAGCAACATGGAATCCCAAATATCTGACTTCAGTCTGGCACAACTGGGCCTTACTTCGGGACACCCGATAGCCAGACATCAAAGTAGGTGTAGAAGTTCTGAAGTAGTGGCTAGACATTCTTCCCGGGAAACAGCAGCAATGAGTAAATCATCCACGTATTGTAGCAACACACGTTGAGAAAGGCAAGACTGGAACTGACACAAATCTTGACTAAGTGCATCCCCAAACAGCTTGGGGGAGTTTTTGAATCCTTTGGGTAACCGTGTCCATGTCAACTGATCCTTACTGCCAGTAATAGGGTCTTCCCATTCAAATGCAAACAGTGGCTGGCTAGGAGTGGCCAATCTCAAGCAGAAAAAGGCATCCTTTAAGTCCAGAACAGTGAAGTAGGTTGCTTGTGCAGGAATCAAACTCAGTAAATTGTAGGGGTTTGGCACAACAGGGTGAATGGTAACAACAGCTTCATTGACCTTCCGTAGGTCCTGCACAGGTCGGTAATAATCAGTACCTGGTTTTTGAACTGGCAGCAAAGGAGTATTCCAGGGTGATTGGCATGGTTTTCAGGAGTCCAGACTTTAGTTGCTGGAGATGTTTTTGAATGCCCTCAACATCTCTTCGGGGCAGGGAATATTGCCTGACACAATTGGGACATTCGTTTTTTCTTCACTTTTTCAGTGGCTCATTTCTCTGCAATAGGCACATTGATCTCGTTCCAATAGTTCTTGCTCCAATGATCCTCGCCGGGTTCCTCTAACCTGGCCTCAGCTTCTCGGTTCCCACGTCGACTTTCCTTGTCCTTTCTCGACTAGCGCTGCTGCTAACATATCAGCTTTCTTTTTCATCTTTCGTTCACACTCACACTTCATCTCCTGATCTCTGTTCACAAATACTTTAATAGAAACTTCCATCCGCTGGACTATATTCATTCCAGCAAAACCTTCAAGCTTCTGAAGTTTCCTTCGAATGTTCCCCTGTGATTGTCCCACAAACGCTGTATTCACCATCCGCTGGTTTTCAAGTGCTTCGGGGTCAGATGGAGTGTAAACACGGAAGGATTCACAGAGTCTTTCATAAAAATGGCCAGGACTCTCGTCAGGGGTTTGCAGTACCTCAGATATTTTCCCTACATTCATTGCTTTCTGGCCCCCCTTTTAAAGCCTTCAAGGAGAGCCCGATGATAACAATTCAGAGCAAGGCGGCCTGCATCACTGTTTGCCGCCCAGTGGGGTTTTAGGTCAGGAAAGTCTCTCAGCGCTTCTTGCTGGAGCCCCCAAATGAGGTCACAGTGCTCTAGTATTGGGGGGGGGGGGAGGATGTACGAACGTGGAACTGACATTCTTCAGATCTGGGACTCAGGGAACTTTCTGAAGTGCTGGGCAGGTCTGTATCTGAAACTGGCATTTGTATGCTTCCCTCACTGCTCTTCTGACTGTCAGAGAATGTAGTATCTGTTGAGAGGGGTGGGGAGAACTAGCCGAATTCCCTGCTGAGACTGCCGACCTAGCTGAAGTCACAGAAATCTGCCTGGGAGGAGGGAAAAGGGGGAATTCTTCTGTCTCTGGCTCCTGTACTAAAACGGGCAATTGTGATTTTAATTTAGGCTGCATTTCCTGTGGGCTACGAGACAAAAGTATGCGACAGTGTTCCCCGTAGCATCTCCGGAGCAATTTAGGTCTCTGCCGACAAACATCCAGCCAGGAATCAATATAAGGGAATTGATCAGGATGTTTAGCTACCACAACTTGGTGCACTTGGCTAACCAAGTCATAATCAAATGTTCCTTCTCGGGGCCAGTCAGTATTAAAGCTAGCCACTCATGCTCACAATATTTCTTTAACAAGGATGGAGTCATACAAACTCCATAATCTGCAGAGAATCCCGTCCTGAAATGCTTTACCATACACTCTAAGGGGCTGCATTTCGTCTGATACCCCATATCTTTCTTCCAGGCTTTGAAAACACAGAGGGAAAGGAATGCAGACAGCCAGGAATCCGGCTGCTCTAGTCTCAAGAAGGGTAACTAACAAGATGGCGCTTTCACCACACCCTAACAAAATGGCACTTTTGCCATTTTTCCCTGACCTGGGCGCGGTCGCCTGGCCAGGAACTGCACTAATCAGGAGTCCATGCTCACTGCACAAGCCTCTGCTTGTGCCAAACACATAAATCAAGCACAGACCAACACATAGACAGCCTCCCAACTCCGTAGAAAACAGTCTAACTATTAGGAACGCGGTTTCCCCCAGCTCAGCTCAGCTCAGGGTACTAGGGCGATTCCCTCGAGAGGTGATCAAGCTCTCCTTCTTCCCCGAGGAAGGACCGATTTTTTCTAAACTTCAGATAGAGACAGATCCCCGTTATCACTTACCCCACTCAGATGTCCTCTGGAGTTGAATGGGTTGTTTCCTAGACCCCAGAGCGGGTTCTTAGGTGTCTGTCGGATAAAGCCAGCGGCAGAGGCGAATCAGGAAGGAATACTTTCCAGAACAACTGGTCTGGTGGCGCCTTGTATTCTCCCCTGCATTCGCCACCAGCCCGGCTCAAACCGATTGAACCTAGAGGTAGCAAGATAACCTTTTCTTTCTTATCTCGCTGTCTCAGCCGGATCAGGGAACTAAAAATGTAGCAGATAAACGAGTGAAGAAAGAAACACCCAAGGAGTCTTAGAAGGAAACAACGGTTTAATGTGCACAGACCCAGAGAAAATAGTTTTTCCAAATTCTGGGCCCCCACCAGAGGGCTCAGAGAGATTATATAGACCTCATATCAGATTATTACAGCATTTCTTCATGATTGGTCACTTTATTACGGTATAGTCCCGATTGGAGAAAGTCTACTGTACTCTTATCGCTAGCGAAGCAGAGGGAGAGTATCAGCTTGTTCAACTCTCCTACCGGTCCGCAATCTCTTCTGCTAAATTCTCCTACTATTCCCATCTCATTTCCTCATCATCAAACTCTGCCAGACGTCTTTTTCTTGTCCTAAAATCCATCTCCTCCATCTCCTCTATCCCGTCTGCCCCCTCCAATCCTCCCCCTAGCCCCTCCACCCTTGCCTCATTTTTCTCCAACAAGGTTCTCTCCCTTCGCTCTTCCTTTCCCTCCTGCCCGCCCCCTCTGTCTCCCCCTCCCTTCCCTCCTGCCTCTCCCTCCTTTCAGCCTGTGTTGCCTCTCTCCCACACCTTTCCACACAGTTGGTGTTCTTTCTCCCCCATCTCCTCCTCTGAACTTATTAAGGCTATCTCGTCTGCTCATCATACTACCTGCCCCCTTGATCCATTGCCCTCTTCCTGGCTACTCAACCCTGATATCGCGCTCGTGCCTTCTATTCTCTCTATTTTCAACTCTAGTCTCTCTTCCGGTCTATTCCCCTCCCGTTGGAAGCACGCTATCGTCCGTCCCCTCCTGAAGAAGCCTTCCCTTGACCCCTCCTCTCCTGCCAACTGGTGCCCTGTCTCCAACCTTTCTTTCTTGTCTAAAGTTCTTGAGAAACTTGTCTTTCTCCAGCTGGCTTCTCACCTCGACTCCACTCATGCCCTTCACCCCCGCCAATCTGGATTCTGCACAGGTCACAGCACAGAAACTATCCTCACTGCCCTGCTCTCCGAACTTCACCGTTCTCACGATCGTGGTGATATCTCTCTTGTGGTTTCCCTGGACCTGTCCTCTGCGTTTGATGTAGTCGATCACCGCACCCTTTTGTCTCGCTTGTCTGACTTTGGTATCTGTGGCACCGTTCTTCGGTGGTTTCATTCTTTCCTCTCTGGTCGTACCTTTTCGGTTCACTCCGGCGCTTCAACGTCCGCCCCCACTCCCGCTACATGTGGTGTCCCTCAGGGTTCTATTCTAGCCCCTCTGCTCTTCAATGCTTTTCTTGCCCCCCTGGCCCTGTTGATCCAGCAATCCGCCCTCTCCTTTTATATATATGCTGATGATATCCTCTTGGTCCACCACACTTCTCCTTCTTCCCCAGATCTGGGTCCCCTGAACCTCTGTCTTTCTTCCATCGCCTCCTGGTTTGACACTAACTTCATGCACGCCAACCCTGCAAAATCCTTTGCACTTTGGATTACCTTCGGTCTCCCTTCCCCCTCCCTGCTCCCCGTCATGGGCCCTCCCCCCCTTCCTTCTGCCCAAACCCTCCGCTACCTGGCTGTTACCCTAGACTCATCTCTTTCCTTTCACGATCATATCTCTTCTGTTGTACGCTCCTCCTTTTTTCACCTACGTCGTATCAAGGCTGTTCGTTCCATTCTTCCTTCTTCTTCCGTTGTCACTCTTGTCTTGTCTCTGGTTATTTCCCGTCTCGACTATTGTAATGTTATCTATGCTGGTCTTCCCTTCTACCAACTCCGCCGTCTACAACTTGTTCAAAATGCTGCTTCCCGTCTTGTTACTTCCTCCCCCATTCATGCTCTTGTGTCACCATGTCTCTTATCTTTACACTGGCTCCCCGTTAAGTTCCGGTTCATGTTCAAGTTGCTTATCCTCGCTCATAAAGCCCTTCACTCTAGCACCCCCCAGTATCTAGCTGACTCCATTCGTCTCCAGCCCTCTCCCCGTTTCCTTCGTTCATCTCACGGTAATCGTCTTTTTCTCCCGTCACCTACTCAGCCTCACCTTGAGTCTACCTGTCACTCTGCTTTCTTCTTCTTAGTCCCTGCCCTCTGGAACTCTCTTCCCCTTCCACTTCGCACTGAATCATCCTATACCCGTTTCAAGACCCTCCTTAAGACGCACCTTTTCTGTCAGACTTTTGATCTGCCCCCCTCCCCCCCCGTTGATGGTGTTTCCTCTCCCTAGTTACGCCTCCCATTCCCCTTCTCCTTACGTCCCTCCCCTCCTCTTTCCTCCTTCCCTCTTAACCTTCCTGCACCTCGGCCATCTGCTATCTGTTTTATTACTATTATTTATCCTACTATCTTATGGTTTTACTATCCCTCCTTCTGTCCTGTTATTTTATGGCGTTCCCTTCTTTCTTTTAGCAGTCGTTAATTTTATGATTGTAAACCGCTCTGATGCCTCGGCCTGGGCAGTATATCAAGTATTTTAATAAAGATAAAGATAAAGAAAGATAAAGAGCAGCAGGACAAAGGAATAGGGGAGGGACAAGCATGTACCAGGGTATGACTTCATCAAGAGGGGTGTATCCTTTTCACTTAACCCTTCCAGCTCTCAGCCCTGCCTGGATTTCTACCTCAGTTAGGAGACTGAAAATTGCCACTAATCAGATAAGGTAATGCACCGCCCTCACCCCAGACATGGATCATCCTGGCACTATCTGGATAGGGCCACAGAGGTTAGAGGGATATCTGGATAGTGCCACTGAATACTGGGCCGAGCAGGATTTATCTACTTAGCAGGTCCCACATTACTGAATGAGTGTATATGGCTCTGACAACCAGATCAACCCTTCTGAATACTGGGCCCAAAGCTTATGAAGTAGTAAGAGGAGCCCCTGAGTATCTTTGCTAACCATACAGAAAGACTGATAGCTGCTGAAACTGGATATTCAGTGGCAGATGCTAGATGGCCTCCGGCGCTGAATATCCAGTTTCATTTTTGGCTACAGTGCTTGGGAGGTTTAGCAGTGCTGACCGCTGTGGTCTAAATATCTACCCCTAGGTCTATTTCTCTTGAGATTATTTCAAGGGATAAGCGTTAGAGCCAACAAAAATATGAAATGCCAATTGATTCTGTCACTGGTCATATGACCATCAAGCTTCTAGGACAAGTGATGCTGCCTGATGTATGTTTTCAAGTGGACTTGATGTGCCCTGCATGCTGCTGATAATCTTATTTAAGTCATGTTGCTTTCAGAAAACAATTTTCAACCAACTTTACACAGCTTTCTAAATGGCTACCTAGGTGTTTGAGAATTGCCCTATGGATAAAATTACTATGCTGTTTCCTAGCATGGTTACTGAACAAATTCCCGAAGGAAAAGCCTATAAAAATGAGTTGCCAGGTAGACTTGACAGAGCTAACTCATTTTTGTCCAATTATTATTTGCTACCCCTCCAACTCTTTTCTCCTCAGTCTCACAGTCTACAAAATATCTCCGTACAAACCATTCAACTTCAGTAACCTCTCATTTATCCCTTCATCAATCATACCCAAACTTCTTTCTCTCTTGCTCATTTAAGGGCCTAGGACACCAGACATGCATCCAGTCCTATCCAGTCATAACCATCAACTGACTCTCTTCAGGCACCTTTCCTCACATTCTAATTCCTTCCAAACCGTCTCCTTACATCTGATGACATCAGCAAATAATCCTAAGGGACCCCCTACTCTAGCCCTTAAAATCCCATTTCCCAAAAATCCCAGAATTTTCCTACCTTTTCCAGCTACAATAAAAAAAATCCCAAGTTATCACTTTGGCTCAGCAGGCACTGTGAGAGAAATTAGTTTTAAAATGTCAGCAACTACCTCTCTCACAGCTGTGCCTACAATGTAACTAAATAGAATCCTTCCACTTCAGTAAAGAAATAGGCACTTTTTAAAGATAAAACCCTTAAATTTAACCATAAATAAACACCCAAAACTAATCATTTTTACATACATCTTAATATTTTGAACAGTACATACTTTCTATGCTTTTAAAATTTAAAATAAACCCTTTAATTTTTCTAGTCACAATTTACACAAATCACTAAAAAACTACAGTTTAAAATCACTTTAAAACCACTTTTCCTTACTTTACAATACTCAAGATGTATGGCTGCATGTAATAGCCTCTCAGTGGAGGTGCTAGAGAATAAAACACTAGGAGCCCGATTCCGGAAGGGGCATGTCCAGGCCGTCCCGATGGCCCTGTGCAGAATGGACCCATTTGGATCCAATTCTGAAATGTGGGAGCAAAATGTTCCCGTGGCTGTCAGAATCAGGCCCAAGGAAGACCCAGCATGCCTCTCCCACAGCCACAGGGACATTCTCCCCGTGGCTCCATTTGTTGCAGCACCGGACCCCAGAGTTCCCACCACCCGACCCCGATGGGGGCTGCTGGGGCCCGGATTGGGCGACGGGTACTCACTCTCCTTTGGAAGGGCTCCTGGGCTCTGTTTGAGGGTGCCCCCTCTTATTCCATTTCAGAGGTGGTATAAGCAGGGTGTCCCCCCTCCCCCGACAATCCCCGGCCATACAGGGCCATCCTGGAATTGGACCTGTACATCTGGGGGTCAGCCTTGCCCATGCTCCACCACTCTCCACCTTCGTCATGCCTCCGTCCACTGCAGCACACACAGTAGCTCTGTGCATGCAGTGGGGGATGGAGGCAGAATACCGGCAAGGCAGATAGCGGGTTAGCACATCCCGGCAGGACATGCTGCCCCACTATCTGCCTTATAGAATCAGGGCCCTAGAGGGCTATTTCAGAAGTACATACACATGAATATCTTGTATGTGTATGTACTGACGCATAAGCATGCACACTACATCCATGTCCAAACAGCCAATTTAGGAAGGTCTGAATGTACACACATTTGCCCTGATCATGTCCAAGTTGCATGGGGTGTGTCGGGTCATGCCAAGGCATGGTCTGACTAGAACAAAAAGTTACATGTGCATCCCCCATTTCATATAAGAGATACTCCCAGAAGCTGTACATCAGGACTTTGTTATGCTATTATATTCCAGTTCATCATATCAGTAAACCCTCTGCCTTCCTGCAGCATCAGGATCTCTTCAGAGCCGCACCTGCTGCCTTCATCCAGAGCACCCTTGAGCCCCCTTCTCATGTGGGATCATCAGTGTCTCACTGCCTTAGCCTCCAAATCGTGGCTGCAGGCGCACAACGGGACCTTCTGACCCAGTGCGAGTCCTTTCCATAGCCTGCACCCTGACTCGGCCCTGCCTTGAAGAGTTTATCAAGCTGCAAAGTCCTCTGCCTGGGACTGCCTCTGTATCCTTCACCTCTGATCGCTCCCTATAGTCCTTCCTGTTCTATCCGCATGAGCATCTTCTCATGCTGTCATCAGATGTACAAGCTAAACTCGGCATGCAAGTCTCCGTTACGTGGCTTCTTCCTTATGGAATGCACCGCCCCTCTCATATGACAGAACATGTGACAGGACATGGCCGCGGAGACAGAAGACCGGGGACTGTCTGAGGCACCCTCCCCCCTTGCCTTCTTATTTCCCTTCCCCCTCCTCTCTATTATGGTCATTCTTACTATCATGTTTTCAATGGCGTTTTTTAATTTCTTTTTTTCTGATTTCATTGTTCAATGTAAACCGCTTTGCTCTTTTTCAGTGAAAGGCAGTGTATTTAGTAAAATAATAAACATAAACATAAAAAAAGACAACACCAAAACTTTAGAAAAGATGGAAACCAAGAAGAAAAAATGGCCTGTGAATTATAAATGAAGGATTAGGGTGGCACAGAGGGGGCACACACCTCCAGGCCTAAGCTGCAGCGGGTTACACAAAAAAAATAACCACTCAAAACCTGTAGAAAGATAGCGGACACCAACAGTATCTGGACTAAAACACCTTTATTAGCAATCCCCAAACTGAAGTATGTAGGGATCACAAATCAGATCAAAAGAGAGAAAATGCAAAAATCAAGAGTACGTACCATGAAGCCCCACTGAACTCTCCTTTACTGAAGTCCATTGACTCTGGAACTAGCTTTTCTGTCAACTCCTCTTCTGTGGTCACACAGGTATGACCTTTCCCCCTTTTCACTTCTCTTGGGTCTTGGGCTGGGTACCCCAAACTCTGAAAAATATGACAGAATCTAACTCTCCGTCTGTGCCAGCTGCATGTATACATCTATACAGATATCCCAACAAACTCCTTTAGAAAAATGCCTCCTAGCTTCGGACACGAGAATGGGGAAATTTGCTGTCCTCCAAGAGAGCAAAGTTAGAAATTCTTTTCCAGTAAAAATGCTGAACATCACCTCTGGTCTGAGTTTCTAGGATGCCCCTAGCATCTTGGTTCTCTCAGGGGTAGAGATGGGATTCACCTTTTGGTCACATGGGGCCTGATATTCAGCGCCGGCGGCTAGCTCTAAACCCAAGCTCTGGCGCTGAATATCCAGGCTGCCCGTATTGCCGTGAAGCTAACCGCTGCCTGCTTAGTTTCTGGGTGAAAGTTAGGCCAGGGTTTCCTGCGCCTGATTTCCGCTATGTATCGCTAACTGGGCAGCGGCTCAATATCACTGTTGCCTAGTCAGCAATGGGTGTCACCCCCTAACGTCCCCAACATGTCCCAGTACTAACCGGCTAGCATCTAACATTCCCTTCCCTCCCCTAGGTGTCCAGCATTTCTCTCCTTCCCCTCATCCCCCACCCGGTGTCCAGTAGCTCTCTCCTTTCCTTCTCCCCCATACAGATGTCCATCATCTACCTTCCCAAGTGTCCAGCATCCTCCCCCCCCCCCAAAGTGTCCAGAATCTTCCCCCATTCCCTTCTCTTCTCATCCCTCCCTCCAAACTGTCCAACATCTCCACTTCCTCTCCTCCTCCGAGGTCTCCAGCATTTCTCCTCTCTCACCATGCACCACTGCTGCCCCTGACACTACTGTCCGACCCTACCTCTGCCGTGCCTGGAAGTAGCAAAACACAGTGACGGGCCTTTGACCACCCACAGGCACACATTTAAGACTTTCATGTCCCCACCTCCCTGCCCGACACTGAACATCAAACAAAAACGATATAAGAAATGCCAAAATTTCATCACGTCCCATCTTTCATTAATAGTATGCGTTACTGATTAATAGTGCACACTACGGACAAATAGCACATATTATTGAGCCGTAGAGCACCCTATTAGTGCACCCTATTAAACAGTGCCTGATCATAACTCGCCTTGAACTACTACTGGAAAGGAGTGAGCTAAATACTACTAAATAATAATAATAGTGCACACTCTTAATGAAAGATGAGAAGTGATAAAAAAAGGGCACAAAACAAACATTTTAGCACACTTAAGTAGGAATATGAAACTTATTTATATCCCGCTTTTCACCAGGACAAAGTAGTTGGGGAATACATTTAACATGAGAGGATATGAGACACATACACTAATACTTATAGGAAACATGGGCAATGGAGGGTTAAGTGGCTTGCCCAAGACCACAAGGAGCACCTGTGGGACTAGAGACCCCAGTCCTTCTGGCCCAAGGTTGCTGTCCTCTAGTGGAATTTGAACCACTGACCTTCTGGTCTGTGGTACCTTGCCCCAACCACTAGGCCACTCCTAGTGAAAGTAAAAAGCTCTGCCTGCACATCTCTATTATAAACCAGGGATCGGGCTCAGGAACTAGGATAGGACAGACTTGTCCCTAAATGTTCTCTTGATGTGCTGGAAGGCTTCTGGTGCATGGCACTCGTTGGAGGGGATTGGAAGCAGCAGAGCTGGTTTTGTGAGAGAGGTTGCAGGCTGAGCTGACAGGCAGCTAGGATGGGAAGATGCGCTCGGAGTGTAATGTGGGTTTCCATATTTGGCCATGGATTTTATTCTCCTGCCACCAGCTTGCAACTGGTGATCTGTGCCTGCTTTTACAAGCTGAAAATGATTTGCTCATGTTTGAACAAACAACCCAGCTGCGTCAGACCCGAATGAGGAACAAGGAACATTAAACAGCAAGCTCTGCTGTAGAAGAATAAAAGGCAGGTCCTGACTCCGTGCTCAACAAAGCTCCTGGCAACGATGGAGAGACTGACGGAACAGCAACACTTCAGACTAAAACAGAGCCAGACCTTAGCATGAGCGCTTGCTTCTAACGAAACTCCAGCACCCCCTGAAACATTCATGAGGAAACCTACTTACAACTTTCCAGCCCCTTTTTCCCCTGTAATAGCTCATCATATATTGAGAGTCAGCTTTTCACTGGTGGACAGAAATGGCACAGAAGTCAAGTTAAAACAGTATCAGTGGCAAAGCATCTTTTTTTGTGATAATTCAGAGTTTCCTTTCATTCCCGAGGACAAACTGCTCTTTGGGTTTTTGACAGTTCCATCTATTTAACTGCTCCCACCATTAGGGGTCTAAGTGACTGAAATCCCCAAAATGCAAAGGACTGAACGAATACATAAACAGTGCAGCTGCATAGTAGGTGAGCTGGTCCCCCTCCCTCGCGGTCTGGATTCATTCCAGGACCAGAAAGTGGCATCACTTTCCTCTGATTGCAGCCCCGCTTCCCCTCTCCTGCTCCTGCTCTTGCTCTGCCCAGGCTGTGAGCTCCTGCTGGTAGGAAATGAACCGAAGAATTAGAAACAAGAAAGAGAATTATAGGTACAGAAAAACTAGGCGAAAACCCTTCACACATTACAAATTATTACACACCAATCTCCTTCATTAACACTGATTAAAATTTTAGACAAAATCCTGGCACAACAGATAAGCTTAGTTCTGGATAGAATTATCTATAGAGACCAGAAACGGGTTTATGCTTGCTAGGATGCCTTCTGAGAACGCTAGGTTTGTTGTATAATATACTATTATTGGCGGATGTAGAAAATCTCTCCCCTTGGCACAGTGGCGTAGCGTGAGTTGTCAGCACCCGGGGCAAGGCAAGTAATTTGCACCCCCTAACCCGTGGATTTTAGCCACCGGGGAGCTTCTTTGCGCGGGGGAGCCGACCGTGATCCTACCCCGGGAGGGAGCGATCGTCAGCACTGACCTCGCTGAGCCGGAGTCCAGGGAAACGAACAGCACAGCAGCAAGAGCCCGACAAGCATGGTTAAACGCCCAACAGCAGGGAAGAGGAGGAGATCCGGAAGCAGAAACTCGCGATGCCGCCCTGCAGCTCCGCCTTCTCGAGCGCACAGGGCAATCCGACCCCAACCACAGCTTTACATTGAGATCGAGGGGCGATGACGCGATAAACAGTCCCCCTCCCACCCCGCCCCGGCAGCTTGTGTGAAATAGCTACCTAGAGGGGGTCAATTGCATCGCCTGCGCTTTGTTGCCGAGGGTTTGCCAAGAACAATGCGACTCCCAGGACTGCGGGCTCGAGGGCTATAGCGCAAACCTCTTTGCAGTGCCACCACAAGATGGCGTATGCGCCAACATGTATCATAGGGACCTGCCTTTCCCCCTCATCGGCAACAGAGAGCTGCGAGTGCGAGCGCGCCCCCCCCCCATGTTGCGCCTGGTGCGGCCGGCCCCCCCTGCACCCCCCATGCTACGCCTCTGCCTTGGCAGTGTCCCCGGATGCATGTTATTGAAGGCTTGCTTTGGAGGGGGGAGGGAGGGAAATCATAGACATGGCTCACAACCCAAGGCAAGGGTATTTGTTTGTCAGCGGTTTAGTCTCGTATGAGTACCAGGCAAGGTTGCCCTCTCCCCGCCTTGCTACTTCATAAAAGAGGTAAATAAGGTGATAACTTTTTATTGGACTAATTTAATATATTTTTGGAACTAGCTTTCGAAAAATGTATTCTTCAGATCATGACAGTATGAGCAACAGATGACAGTACCGTAATATATACGTTTTCTCTTTTTATTTAACTACCATTAAAGTGGGCTTACACGGCAATCACACTACTTACTGTTTAACACCATGTTGGAATCTCTTGCTATAGCCATCAGGCAATTCACATCCATACATGTGTTCTTCCATAGAAATGTTTACGATAAACCGTCTATCTATGCCGATGACCTTTCAGCTTTTCCAACAGTTGATTCCATTCTTAACATGCTGAGACTTATTGATGATTTTTTGTGCTATCTGTCTATAAGGACAAAGACTGAGGGGTCGATATCCAGCGGCAACAGTCAGCATTGTCAAAGTGCTTGAATCTAAAACCAGACATTCAGCACTGCCGTCTATGCAGAGTCTGGTGATAAACATCTGTTTTCACCTTCCATCGATGTTGCTAGTCGGTCAGTAGGAATATTCAGCCGCTAACCGGGTAGCAAGACCTGCATATAGTTAGGACAGCCTCTGTTCGAACATTATGCAGTCTTGCTATCCGGCTAGTGGCTGAATATTCCTACTGACCGACTAGCAACATCGATGGAAGGTGAAAACAGATGTTTATCACCAGACTCTGCATAGACGGCAGTGCTGAAGGACTGGAAAGGGGGGCTGTTACTTCTGGAGAGAAATCTGAAATTGTGAGTATATACTTCTGGGAATTTTTCTGAAAGGAATTTTTTTTCTTTTAAAGCTAATTAATCTGTGAACCCACTATTTTTTTGTTAAATCAGTCAGGGCCTAGTAGCAACAGTTTAAGATTCAATTTAAAAACACAGAAGAGAACTTTCTGGTTACCTTTCATACCCAGTAGACAGCTGTAGTTTAAATTTCATAGTCACTCAGGGCCTAGCATCAGCAAAGTACTTTTAGTTTCAAATTAAAACACAGAAGAGAGCTTTCTGGTTAAATTTAGAATCCAGCAGAGAGCTTGTAGTTTAAATTTCATAATAGGTTAGAGCCTAGTAGCAGCAAAGAGCTATAATTTAAATCAAATCAGAATATAGTTTTCCTCAGCAGCACAGGACAAGGTACTGTGTAGCAGCCCTTTTTTAATAAGTGTTATATCCCTCCCTCCCTCCCCACACCCACCTCCCCTGGGAAAATCACAGCTTTATAGGTACTTGCACAACTTAAAAGACAGGAGGTGCTCTCAGGTGAAGCTCATTACCCAAATCAGTCATACACCAAGGACCTGAGATTAATTAAGCTTCAGGTGAACAAGGTATATTAAACTTCTTAGGTACAGTTTTAGTGGTATAAATATCCATTGCACCCTTTAGTACATATAGAACTTAAAGATCTAAACACAAACTTAAAACTAAGATGCAGACAGCAGTCCAGCAGCGGGATGTGGGCTTTCCAGTCTTTTGCATTGAGTGTCACATGTATGATTTTCTCCCAGCTGGTGAGAGGTCTTACGTGTGCACTAGGTGCAAGGAGCTCTCTGCTCTCAGGGAACGAGTCCGTTCTCTAGAGGCTAGAGTAGCAGACTTGGAAAACATAAGACAGACAGAGAGGTACATAGACGAGACCTACAGGGATATAGTCCTGAAGTCCCACCTCCAGTCTGGCAGCATCCCTGTTGCCATGGAGGAGAGAGGTCACGTGACAGGAGAGCATCACCCTGGTGTGGCAGGAAGTGATCCTGTAACTAGGACCTGTCCTCCAGGTGATGTAAACCCCTCTCGCACCGAGGAGGTTTCTCCAGGGCCAAGTGCCCATGCGGGAAGGGTTAGGACAGCAGTTATAGTTGGTGATTCGATCATTAGGCATGTAGATAGCTGGGTGGCTGGTGGACGTGAGGATCGCCTGGTAACATGCCTGCCTGGTGCGAAGGTAGCGGACCTCACACGCCACCTAGATAAGGTCTTAGATAGTGCTGGGGAGGAGTCTGCTGTCTTGGTACATGTTGGTACCAATGACATAGGAAAATGTGGTAGGGAGGTTCTGGAAGCTAAATTTAGGCTTTTAGGTAGGAAGTTGAAATCCAGAACTTCCAGGGTAGCGTTCTCCGAAATGCTTCCCGTTCCACGCGCAGGACCCAATAGGCAGGCAGAGCTCCGGAGTCTCAATGCGTGGATGAGACAATGGTGCAGAGATGAGGGGTTTGGATTTGTTAGGAACTGGGGAACATTCTGGGGAAAGGAGGGGCTCTTCCGAAGGGATGGGCTTCACCTTAACCGGGATGGAACCAGGCTGCTGGCATTAACCTTTAAAAAGGAGATAGAGCAGCTTTTAAACTAGATAATAGGGGAAAGCCGACAGTCGCCCAAGAGCGCATGGTTCGGAAGAATGTATCCTTGAAGGATACTACAAAAAGCAGAGAGGTTCCAAAAAAGAGTAAAGTAGCCCAAATGCCCTCGAGTATGGAGCAGACAGAACTTAAAGATCCCAAATTACCCATGTCTACCAATAGCCAAATTAATATGAATAAAATACAGTCTCTAAAATGCTTGTATGCAAATGCTAGAAGTCTACAAAACAAGATGGGAGAGTTAGAATATATAGCACTAAACGAGAGGTTAGATATGATTGGAATATCAGAGACATGGTGGAAGGAGGACAACCAGTGGGACACTGTGATACCTGGGTACAAACTATATCGAAATGATAGAGCTGATCAAATTGGTGGAGGGGTTGCGCTCTATGTTAGAGAGGGCATTGAGTCAGAAAGGATTAAAGTTTTGCAAGAAACAAAATTTGCTGTAGAATCTCTATGGATTGAAATTCCATGTAAAAAGGGGAAGGCGATGGCAGTGGGGGTGTA
This sequence comes from Ichthyophis bannanicus, assembly GCA_033557465.1. Lineage (NCBI taxonomy): Eukaryota > Metazoa > Chordata > Amphibia > Gymnophiona > Ichthyophiidae > Ichthyophis > Ichthyophis bannanicus. The sequence goes on from CM066041.1 coordinate 146,032,384, forward strand.
CTATCGTCCGCCTGGCCAGAATGAACAAATGGATGATGAAATGCTCAAAGAAATCAAGGAAGCTAGCAAAAGTTACAGTGCAGTAATAATAATGGGTGATTTCAATTACCCCGGCATCGACTGGGTCAGTGTCACAACAGGACATGCTAGGGAGATAAAGTTCCTAGATGAAATAAATGACTGCTTCTTGGAGCAGCTGGTTCATGAACCGACCAGAGGGGAAGCAATATTAGACCTAGTCCTTAGTGGAACACCAGATGTAGTGCAAGAGATAAGGGTGTTGGGGCCACTTGGCAATAGTGATCATAGCATGATCGCCTTTGATTTAATTAGTGGAGGAGGGATAGTAAGGAAATCCACAGTACTACCCTTTAACTTTCGAAAGGGAGACTATGATAGAATGAGGAAAACAGTTAAGAAAAAACTAAAAGGAGCAGTTGCAAAGGTTAAAGACGTACATCAAGCTTGGGTGTTGTTGAAAAATACTATCTTGGAAGCCCAGACCAGCTGTATTCCACGCTTTAAGAAAAGTGGAAGGAAGTCCAAAAAATTGCCAGCATGGTTTAAAGTTGAGGTCAGAGAGGCTGTTGTTGCCAAAAAAGCATCTTTCAAGAAATGGAAAAAAGAGCCAAATGATGAAACCTGGAAACAGCACAAGCACTGGCAAGTCAAATGCAAGGCATTGATAAGGCAGGCAAAGAGAGAATTTGAGAAGAAGCTTGCTGCGGAAGCAAAAACGCGAAATAAAGACCTTTTCAAGTACATTCGTAGCAAAAAACCCGTGAGAGAGTCAGTTGGTCCATTAGATGATAAAGGGGTTAAAGGAGCACTAAGAGGCGACAAGGCGATAGCGGAGAGACTGAATGAATTCTTTGCTTCGGTCTTTACTGAGGAAGATGTAGGGATGTTACCCACGACTGAAGTGGTATTTAAAGGTGTGGAAGAATTGAAGGAAATATCGATACATCGGGAAGATGTCTTACAACTATTAGATAAACTGAAGAGTAGCAAATCACCTGGGCCGGATGGTATACATCCAAGGGTGTTGAAAGAACTGAAATTTGAGATTGCAGACCTGCTATCAGTAATCTGTGAACTATCATTAAAGTCATCTCTAATACCTGAGGATTGGAGGATCGCCAATGTAACACCAATTTTTAAAAAGGGTTCGAGGGGTGATCCGGGAAACTACAGACCGGTGAGCCTGACATCAGTACCGGGAAAAATGGTAGAAACCATCATAAAGAATAAAATTACTCAGCATATAGATAGTCATGACCTAATGGGAGACAGCCAACATGGCTTTAGACAAGGAAGATCTTGTCTTACTAATCTGTTATGTTTTTTTGAAGGAGTGAATAAACAGGTGGACAAAGGTGAGTCGGTTGATATTGTGTATCTGGACTTTCAGAAAGCCTTTGACAAGGTCCCTCATGAGAGACTTTTGGCAAAACTAAAGAGTCATGGGATAGGAGGCAGTGTACTACTGTGGATCAGGAACTGGTTAAAAGATAGAAAGCAGAGGGTAGGGCTAAATGGCCAATTTTCCCAATGGAGAAAGGTGAATAGTGGTGTACCCCAGGGATCCGTGCTGGGTCCGCTGCTTTTTGACATATTCATAAATGACCTGGAAAGTGGAATAACGAGTGAGGTTATCAAATTTGCTGATGACACAAAACTATTTAAAGTTGTTAAAACCCAGGAGGATTGTGGAAAATTGCAAGAGGATCTTGATAAATTGGAAGACTGGGCATCAAAATGGCAGATGAAATTTAATGTGGAGAAGTGCAAGGTTATGCACCTAGGGAAGAACAACCCAAACTATGGTTACACGATGCAAGGTTCCACATTAGGAACCACCACCCAAGAAAAAGATTTAGGCGTCCTTGTGGATACCATGTTAAAACCCTCGGCCCAGTGTGCAGCGGCGGCCAAGAGAGCAAATAGAATGCTAGGTATGATAAGGAAAGGAATGGAAAATAAAACAAAAGATATTATAATGCCTCTATATCGTTCCATGGTGAGACCGCACCTTGAATATTGTGTGCAATTCTGGTCGCCATATCTTAAAAAGGATATAGCAATTTTAGAAAAGGTTCAGAGAAGAGCCACCAAAATGGTAAAGGGGATGGAAGGCTACTCCTATGAAGAAAGGCTAAAAAGGTTGGGGCTCTTTAACCTGGAAAAGAGACGGCTGAGGGGAGATATGATAGAAGTCTATAAATTAATGAACGGAGTGGAACGGGTAAACGTAGATCGATTGTTTACCTTATCAGAATATAGAAAGACTAGGGGACATGCAATGAAGCTACAGGGTAAACTATTTAAGACTAATAAAAGAAAATATTTTTTCACTCAACGTGTAATCAAACTCTGGAATTTGTTACCGGAGGATGTAGTAAAGGCTGTTAGTGTAGCTGGGTTTAAAAAAGGTTTGGACAAGTTCCTGGAGGAAAGGTCCATAAACCATTATTAAGAAGGGACCCAGGATATCAATGCTTGAACCAATACAAGCATTGTGGAACCTGTGTCCCTTGGGGAAACTGCTAGGTACGTATGACCTAGATTGGCCACTGTTGGAAACAGAATACTGGGCTTGATGGACCTTGGTCTGACCCAGTATGGCATATCTTATGTTCTTATGTTCTTATAACTCCGCTGACCGACTAGCTGCCCAGACCACCCCAGCTCCACCCATCTCCCGCCTCAAAATTAATCAGCCATTTTCAGGGTGGTCTGTGGCACTACCCAGTTAGTGCTGCTGAATATCGGGGTCACCGGGGTTTCGCCAATTTACAGGTCCTGCTAAATGGCTAAACCCTTTTGAATACTGATCCCTGAGCGTTTATACCCCTAATTATACATTACCATCTCAACTTAGCTTTTCAAGAGCTGTGATGGTGATCCGGGTGCCCACCAAGGTTGGTACCTGGGCTATTTCCTTTACTCTGTCTGTTACTTCTCTTGACTCCGCCCTATTTAATTTTTGGAGCTCCTTTCCTCTGCTTTCATTGCTGTTAGTTGATTAGAAACTCTTTTGCTATTTACTATCATTTGTATAGTGCTACAAGGCGTACACACCTGCAAAGGCAGTATAGAAAATCCCTAATAAACAATAAAGTAAGAAGAATGTATTAGCATATTTGTTTCAATGACAAGTCACACCAGTAATGTATTTAGGAACCTGCGAAAATAGAGAAACACAAATATGACCTGGTTGCAGATAAAAAGAGGAATGCCTTATTTAAATGGCAATTTATATGGAAACCCTTTGAAACGTTTTTGTAATGTGTAATTACCATATTAATGTGAATTGATAAGTGCACACAACATCTGTAGTTTGCTTTAAGGTGTTTGTGTTTCACTACATAAAAATTTGTGAACAAAGAGAAGCAGACAGCGACCAATGAACAGCTGTAGTCATTGATACCTGGCTCCCAGAAATCTCAGCTCAACATGTGATTGAAAAACGTCCCCGGACTGAGGTTCACTGAAGACTTGAACAGATCTTGTCTTCTTTTTTGTAGTTCTTTTGTTTCAGAAGTATATGCAATCTGCTATCGTTAGTATAAAGTTCTTTTTTTATGCTTTACAGTGGATGCAGAAGTGTTCTATAATAAAAATTGTCATTGCCTTCTTCACTCGTATTCACTGTAAGAGTTATTAAACACAAGGCAAGTTCCAGGGCTGGTGCAAAGTATTGGGCACCCTAGGCCAGTCTTCAGTCTTATGCTCCTTGAGATTTTGATAATTAAACTCAACAATTGTGATCATCTGAATACCACCCTTCCAAGAACAATCCTTTAAACATTCATTACTGTATATATTTGGGTGCCTGCTCTTCCTGAGGGTAAAATAATGTGCTGATGGCTTTTTGAGTTTGGGTGACTATCAGAATCTATTTTTCAGCTTTGTGTTTTGGGGGGCAACTAGGAAAGAGATGAGATAACAGTCATGGGAAGAAACTATGGAAATGCTGGGCATGGAAAAGAGACAGGAGATGTTTGATATTGGAGGGATATTGGGGAGGCAAGAGAGAAAAGATACTGGACATGGCGGGTGCAATGACTGGTAAGACTGAAAATTAAGGGTGGGGTTAGGGAGAGAGACAGAAGAGATGTTGGACATGGGGGCAGGGCTAGGGAGACAGAAGAGATGCTGAACATGGAGGCAGGGCTAAGGAGACAGAAGAGATGCTGGACATGGGGCAGGGCTAGGGAGACAGAAGAGATGCTGGACATGGAGGCAGGGCTAGGGAGACAGAAGAGATGCTGGACATGGGGGCAGGGCTAAGGAGACAGAAGAGACGCTGGACATGGAGGCAGGGCTAGGGAGACAGAAGAGATGCTGGACATGGGGCCTGGGCTAGGGAGACAGAAGAGATGCTGGACATGGAGTAGGGCTAGGGAGACAAAAGAGATGCTGGACATGGAGGCAGGGCTAGGGAGGCAGAAGAGATGCTGGACATGAGGGCAGGGCTAGGGAGACAGAAGAGATACTGGACATGGCGGCAGGGCTAAGGAGACAGAAGAGATGCTGGACATGGAGGCAGGGCTAGGGAGGCAGAAGAGATGCTGGACATGGAAGCAGGGCTAGGGAGGCAGAAGAGATGCTAGACATGGGGACAGGGCTTGGGAGACAGAAGAGACACTGGTCATGGAACAAGGCTAAGGAGACAGAAGAGACGGTGGACATGGAGTAGGGCTAGGGAGACAAAAGAGATGCTGAACATGGAGGTAGGGCTAGGGAGGCAGAAGAGATGCTGAACATGGGGGCAGGGCTAGGGAGATAGAAGAGATGCTGGGCATGGGGGCAGGTCTAAGGAGACAGAAGAGATGTTGTACATGGAGGCAGGGCTAAGGAGACAGAAGAGATGCTGGACATGGAAGCAGGGCTAGGGAGGCAGAAGAGATGCTAGAAATGGGGGCAGGGCTTGGGAGACAGAAGAGATGCTGGACATGGAGGCAAGGGTAGGGAGACAGAAGAGATGCTGGACATGGGGACAGGGCTAGGGAGACAGAAGAGATGCTGGACATGGAGTAGGGCTAGGGAGACAAAAGAGATGCTGAACATGGAGGTAGGGCTAGGGAGGCAGAAGAGATGCTGGACATGGGGGCAGGGCTAGGGAGATAGAAGATATGCTGGGCATGGGGGCAGGTCTAAGGAGACAGAAGAGATGTTGTACATGGAGGCAGGGCTAAGGAGACAGAAGAGACGCTGGGCATGGAAGCAGGGCTAGGGAGGCAGAAGAGATGCTAGACATGGGGGCAGGGCTTGGGAGACAGAAGAGATGCTGGACATGGGGGCAGGACTAGGGAGACAGAAGAGATGCTGGACATGGGGGCAGGGTTAAGGAGACAGAAGAGACACTGGACATGGAGGCAGGGCTAAGGAGCAGAAGAGATGCTGGACATGGGTGCAGGGTTAAGGAGACAGAACAGACGCTGGACATGGAGGCAGGGCTAGGGAGACAGAAGAGATGCTGGACATGGGGGCAGGGCTAGGGAGACAGAAGAGATGCTGGACATGGAGGCAGGGCTAAGGAGACAGAAGAGACACTGGACATGGAGCAGGGCTAGGGAGACAGAATAGATGCTGGACATGGGGGCAGGACTAAGGAGATAGAAGAGATGCTGGACATGGGGCAGTGCTAGGGAGACAGAAGAGATTCTGGATATGGGGGCAGGGCTAAGGAGACAGAAGAGATGCTGGACATGGAGGCAGGGAAAGTAGAAACCAGAGCCACACAATTAGAAAAATAAAATAGCCAGAAAACAATATAGAAAAAAGAATTGTAACTTCTATTTAGTGACTGGAATATGTGAGCTTTTGGAATGTGCATCTGCGAGATCTGGTGATAGGTATGACAGGGATCAGCTCAGGGCAAAACTCTGGGAAGCAACCTCAAAGCCCACTGGCTTTCTTCAGCATCAGACATATACACACTGCCCCCGGTCACTTATTCCTCACATCTGCACAGGCACAGTGCTCCCAGACCCTCGGTCCCCCCCCACACACACACACACACACAGCCTCCCAGACACTTAGCTCCCACACACACTGCCCCAGATGCTCAGCCCCACACTGCAAATGTTCAAGAAGCTGTGCCATTACTTTGAAGCCCATATGTGTCAGGCATGTTCAGTACATCAGATAATTACTTTACAAGGCATAGATTTACATATTTATATGTTTATATTTATGTTGTTTGAGTGATTATTTTATTTTATTAGTTTCTGGGGTCACGTGAATTTTCCTGAGTTAAAATGGGGTCACACCAGAAAAACATTTGGGAAGCACTGCTCTAACCTCCTCCCCCCATGAGGTGGCATGACAGCAGGCCTGGCGCACATCAAAGCAAGCCACCATGGAAGAGATGGGATGGTGTTTGGTACACTGTCAGTAAGCATGTAGCAGAGCGCGTCGAGGGAGGTGATATGATGCATTGGGGAAATGATATTCATGGATGACTGTCCCCTAAAGTTACTTGAGAAGGTGGAGTTTAAGAGACCGCTGCACTTCCTAGCTCCCAATTACCAAGTGCCCTGCAGAATCATTTTTATTAGGCAGGTGATATCCAGCTTATGTCATCAGTTGCATCATCAGCTGCTTGCGTAGCTTGCAAAGGCAGAGGCTGGAAGTAGTCGTATTTCATCACTGACATCTGGACTAGTGAAAATGCTACACACATCCATATCTCCCTATCAGCACACTGGTGGCCAACGAACAAGGCAAGGATAGTCGTTTTCCCTGTCTCTTCAGCTCGTAACCTTGGAGTCATCTTTTTGCTTCTCTCTCTCTCTCTCTCTCTTTCTCTGCACATATCCAAAAGACTGCTAAAAACTGTCATTTCTTTCTCTATAGTATCAGTAAAATTTGTTTCTTTCATTCTGAACACACAACCAAAACCTTTCTCCACTCTCTCATCACCTCCTGCTTAGACTACTGCAACCTGCCCCCCACCCTGCCGGTCTTCCACTGAACTATCTCTCTCCCCTTTGATCTATTCAGAACTCAGCTGTAAGACTAACCTTCCACCAGTGTCATTTCACTCACATTGCCCCTTTTCTCAAGTCACTTCATTTGTCCCCTATCTGTTTCTGCACGCAGTTCAAACTTCTCCTACTGACCTGCAAGTGCACTCATTCTGCAGCTCCTCATGACTCTCCTCTCTTATCTCTCCCTACACCCTACCTCTTTGGGTGTTCTGCCACCTGCTTTGGTATTCAGTTCCTAACAACCCACGCCCAGGAGAAACAGAACCCAGTACAGTGGAGAACACTACCAGTTTACCACCGTTGATGAGCATTGAGCTTCACATTTCCATTACTGTACTTGTTTGAAGGTTCATGTAGAGGAGCTCAGCTACTGCTATACCCTTGAATGAAGAGTGGTACTTCTTCTGTCAGGAGTGATGCGCATGGGGTGCTGATGGAGAAAGGGGACACACACTTGGCCAGCCTGATAGTTGAATTAGCCCTAGTTATCATTGGGTAGCAGACTGTCCTGGCATCTACCGTCCTCCCTGACTCTGTTTGCTGGCTATTCATCTGCCACAAGCATTTGTCTTTCATTATAGAGGCATCATGGGTGATGGGCAATGGCAGGGCATTGGCTAAAATAGTACAATTTTATGTAGCATAGGAATACATTTTAAGCAGAGTCACAGTAAGGCTGCCAGCTAGCTACACTTTTTTTTTTTAACAACAGGCTGATCCAGATCCGGTCACACCAAGCTGCTTACATGGGTTTGTTCTGATTTTGCTTATAAAAGTAAGAGTGTGATTCCATGCAGACAGCAAGGTGAAACTAGGACTGGATGAGCCTGCGGTGGGGAACGGGAGTAGAATCAGTTGGATGAGAGGAGAACTGCATTGCAGTAGTGGAATAATATTTCCCCATCACAGGGATATCTTAACTCGCTCTAAAATTTGTTATCTCAAGGCACCTGCATCACCTATTCAGCGTATTTGCTGGTTCCTGAGCTTCCAAAAAAGATATTACAGGGCTGAAAACGGGCTTAGGAGCTGTCCTGTGGGAAGTGCTGCAGGACATTCATATCCAGAAGCTCCTTCTTGTCTCCCCAGGTTGCATTTGTAATGTACCATTACCACTTCCAGAGAAGTAACAGCATGTTACAGTCTCTGCTATAAAATCTAAATTCGCTGGCGTGTCGACTGCACAGTCCCCATAAATCCCCTTTGCTTCTAGTGGAACAAAGCCCCCGTTATAGTGGCGTCTACTGCTATAAGGTAAATACTTCCTTGGCACCATCCATTACTGTAATGGACTTGTCGTGTTAAAGTGAGCTTCCCTCATCTATTCTGACCTTTCACCAGCTACAGAGAAGCCACATCCTTCACAGCCGCATCTGTAAAAAAGGAAAATAAAAGTGATTTAAATGTGCGAGAATGTTCATTCTTCAACACTGCAGGGCATCTGTTCACTTCACTTATAAGTCAGGAGGGATGGGAGGACTACTTACTCCCAACAGATTGATTTTTTTATGATGGTACAGATGGGAATTAGCTATAAAGAGATTCTATAAAGCTCTGGCATGCAAAACCATCAGCATAACTTCCACAAAGCACCCTCTTATAGCTGAAAAGGGATCAGACTTAAGATAGCAAAGCCAACACTACCACCCAACAAGTTAATTATTCCATTACCTCTTTTCTTTTTTTTTTTTTTGCAGGCTCCCTTCAGAGGTGGACCCCCTAACAGTCTTTGCTTCGTTATCTCCAGAAGGCTTACTGATCATCGAAGCACCCCTGATACCTCCTTACCACGAACAAGGAGATGACTGCTACAGCTATGAGCTACCACTGGACAGTCAACAGACCTCAGTCTCTTAATGCAGTTCCTTCTCACCTGCCAAAGCAGTTCTCTTTGATTCCAAATGTCAACATATTCACTGAGCAGAACTGTCATTGTTCTTACCTTTTTTCATCTTAAAAAAGGACCTTCATGCCATCTGGTCCTCAGTCTTCCTTCCTTCTCTATTGTCTAGGTTGAATTTTGCAAGGTTCCCTCGGTCTTCTCAATTGTGGCTATGTCCATTGCTGAAATCTTTTGCACAACTGGTTGGCTTTCCTGAGTATGATGGGGTGAAGGGTACAGTAAAATCAGTCATGTCATAAAGAAATAATAATCATATCAAGAAACAAAACTCCTTTCTTCCTAAGTGACCAGTGAAAATGAATTATGTGTTGTCATTAATAGGTCATGCAGATTTTCTAGTTGATACTCAATTTACAACAATTATTTTGCAGAATATTTTAATGTATATGCAGAGGAATGATGGGCATATCAGATAGCTCTACTGCAGTGCATTGTACTGGATGAATTATTTTGCAGGATAAAGCAAATTAAGCGCTTTTTTGATCAAGATGAAGAGGTGGAGACTTGGTTGTCAGTGTCCTCATTCTCTCTCTTCTGAAGTGAGATTCCCTCTTGTTTTTGGCTACTTTTCAATTGTCTTTAATATGCCATTTTTCTCTCTCCCATCTCAAACTTCCCTCACTCCAATGCATGTCAAAGGGAAATTTCCTTTATGGATCTCAACTCCTTTCCTGTAAGATCTTTCAGACGTTATCTCCAATATAATTATACATCCTGTAATTTAAGAGAGTAGAACTGTAGTAAGATTAAACAGCTTAAAATGAAGCCTATCTTTTATGTATTCATCATCATCTTTCATTGCTAGTTTTTCCAAGTAAAACACTGAAAGCAAGTTACATGTTAGAATCTATGGGCCCAAAATTCAGCAGTGGTGGCTAGCCAACGCTGCTGAACCCTAGACCCAGATATTCAATGCCGGGACCCTGTCTGGCCACTGGCATTTAAAATTTGGGTGAGCAGAATAGATAGGAAGCTAACCAGGCAATGGCACTATTCACCGCTGCCTGGTTGGCTTTGGCGGTGAAAATTAGGACAGCCTTTACTGCGCTTGATTTTTGCTACCGAGGGAGAACCGGGCAATGAGTGAATATTGCTGCTGGTGAGTTATCCCTGAGTGCCATCCCCGCTCTGCCGCCAGAACCCCCTGATGCCAGCCGGTTAGCTTTGGGGTGTGCAGTAGCAGCACCCGCAGATATTCCGTGCACTAACCGTGTAAATGCCGCTGAATATCGCAGCCAAGGGGGTTTACATGGTTAGCAGATCTACTAACCGGGTTAATCCCTTTCCGTATCGGGTCCTACATCAACGATCGCAAATTACACCAATATGTACAATTAGATAATACAGGTTATTTTCAAAACCTTATTCGTGATTTCCATGTGGAAAAGATAGTATTTACATGTAGAAACAGTATCCATGCGTAAATGACGATTTTAGAAAGGGGAGGATGTCCATAATACATAAAGATTGCAAGGGGGCGTGTCAGGGATTATGCATGGCCTGGATGGGTCAAAAATCTACACATTTATTCCCCATTTCATATAGGGAATGCACAAATAGGACCAAATTGTCCACGTCGAGATTTACAGTTGCTCCCTGAGGATTTAGAGGGTTATCTTCATTAATCCCCGTTGTTAATTTACCTTCCATATTGAAATGAATTACTGATAGTAGTCTCTAGAATTAATTGCAGCATTCATATTATAGGTTTACAAAATGTGAACTTACATGTGTAGGTGAGAAGATACGAATAAGCGCCAGCACTGATATGTATAAGCTGCTGAGCTACCTGCATTGATTTTTTCCAGATGTACTGTAGATTAGTAACACGGCTCATCTGGCACATACATGTGCACTCCTGCATGTCCTTATACATATGTTAGGGTGTGCAGGCCAAACGTTTTCATTTCCCTTGGGGTTTCTTGTCTTTATATCTTTTTGTTAATAGTGTGCCGTGCTGCATACTAGGGCGCACTATTGCTATAAAGTATGCACTCTTTTGTGAGAGCGTGCACTGTTTGCGCTTGTGCAAATAATGTATTCCTGCATGCTCAAACCATGTGCCTTATTACTAAATATTGTGCACTCTTGCAAAAGAGTGCGTGCTATTGTGCAATAGTACATGCTCGCACAAATAGGGTGCACTATTGCTGCTTTTGTATTAAAATGAAAGCACATCCCTAACATGTTTTAGAAAAGGCACAGCCTTGTCTAAAATAGTGCTGGACTTAAGATATGCTGTACTGGACCAGACCAAGGTCCATCAAGCCCAGTGGTCAATCCAGGTCACGAGTACCTGTCTGGTTCCCAAAAGGTAGACAGATTCCACATTGCTTATTCTGGGGTAAGCAGTGGATTTCCCTGATCATATTTAATAATGGTTTATGGACTTTTCCTCCAGGAACTTGTCCAAACTGTTTTTAAACCCAGCTACACTAACAAGTTTTACTACATCCTTCGGTCATGAATTCCAGAGTTTGATTACGCATTGAGTGAAAAAATATTTTCTCTTATTAGTCTTAAATAGGCTACACTGTAGCTTCATTGCGTGTCCCCTAGAATTACGTACGTACATTGCAACCTTGTCTCCATTCCAATTGCCACATACTATCTACAATTTGCCTTCATATGTCAGGGTAGTAATCAAATAAGGCACAACAAGCAAAGGGAGGGAAATGCGTCAGTGTAATATTTGGGGAGGGATAATAAGATGGTGACATTAAGGGAAATGTAGGAACATAGGAGGAGATAGTCAAAAGCAGTTCTGCAGTCAGCATCGAGTGCATTCTGCAAATAAGTTATCCCTGTAAATTTAGACTGGCATCTTCAATGCTCATGCTTGAAGATAGGGAGGGCAATTTTAGAAAAGCTTTCTACATGTAAAACCACTTTCCCATATCTAAAGCTGCCCATGCAGAATTTGCTGCCGTATACACAGAGAAAAGTGTGCACAGGGACTAACTATATGTGTAATTTTGTACTTGTGTAAAGCGAGTATTCCTGGGAACAGGGCTGGGTAGAGTTTGTGGTTTACACATATAAATGGTGTGGAGGAGGAGTCTAGTGGTTAGAGCCTGGTATAGTAACCAAGAGACCAGGGTTTAAGTCCCACTGGACATCTACTTCTGGTCACACCTTGCCAAGAAAACCCAGGGGCTGCTGAGTCAACATTGACTCAACAGTGCACATTGCATTTTCTGTAAAGGACACATGGAAAGTTACGCACTAGTAATGTGTGTAAGCCCAATTCTAAAGGACTTATGCACACACTCTAGGTGGTCACTTTTCTGTAAGTGCGCACATAAGTCCCATCGCATGGACTTTCAGTGAGGGTGTGCACAGAGGCAGAGTGTGGGCGTGGACTTAAATTTACACATGTAAGTTATTGAATATTATAATGTGCTTGCGTTTTCTACAGATCTCGGCACAGACGTTTACACCTGCTCCAGAGCAGGCATAACTGCCGCGCCTAGGTTAAGGCACATCGGTTACACTCCTATTTTATAAAGCAAAATAAGTGCGTAGTTTATCTTATAGCATAAGTGCCCAATACATAAACTAGGTGACCCTCATAGAATTATCCTGTCCGCTATAACCTGTCAGACATACACATTTGTATTTACACCTACATTGCTCAAAATGTGCATCAATTTTATATCGTTATGCATTCACCAGACCACTGAACCTTGATGCCACATGGGTGAAGGACTTCTGGATAAAGCGCCATGATTTCTCTTGTATACTTTTCATTAGTATCTAGAGACAGGAAACTCCAGAGGTCAGTCCCAATACATTCAGCCCCCCCCCCCCCCTCACCTCAATGTACTACACAATTCCTAGGTGGTATAACAAATAAACTCTAAACATGAACCCGGAGAATGTGAAGGGCCCTTTAGAATTATTCAACACACTGGGTCAGGGATAACTTCAAATGTCACAGTGAGCTTTTTAATCATCTGGGATTTCAAAACCTAACTTGAAACTCTATACAAAAGAGCACTGTGCCTGAGAGCAGAGCTTTATTAAATAACTCGAGAATCGTCCTGCCTGGCTGCCTAATAGCTCTCCCATCTTCTTGCACATGTACGCAGTGTATTATAGTAAGTACAGGCTGATGCCTTCTGCACTGCTACTTGTTGATGCATACTTAGGGGTTAGATTAAGAGCTCTCTCCCTTCTGCTCAGGGCACTGTGACCACTACTTCACCAGTATCAGCAGTTTTGCAAGTGAAGTTAGAAGGGGGAGAGGCAGAGAACTGGTCGTATTTATGACAATGTAAATCACTCGGTGGGTGTCAATAAAGCACACTGCTCAAGTTGTGAACGAGGGAAATCAGAGTTTATATCCCACTTCTCCCACTAATGCTCTTAGTGACCTTGGACAAGTCACTTTACCCACAACAAAAAGAAAAAGGGGGAGGGGCTAATGAAAATGCCTCTGAATAAATTAATGGACTCAGTAGATTTATTCAGGTCGAGAGCAACTGTGGCTATCTCGCAAATAAATTCTGAGGCAGTTCTCTCTGTGGGACAACGTAATCTTAATGATGAGGCAAGCCTCACTTTACCTCCATTATCTCAGGCACACCTGTGAACCCACTTGGGCAGGGAAATCACTCATGTACCTGAATGTGACTCACCTTGGCTCAGATTTGGAAGACGAGTAATACATCTAATTTCAAACTCCACTTTCCTCTCACTGCAGCTGTCCAAATAGGTTTATTGAGGTCTTACCTGCTCCCGTACTATCTGTATATCAAAGATAACAGAAAACCCACACTCCTTTCTCCTTGTTTGTTTTGTTACGACTGTGAGAAGAAATATTTATGACAATTAAGTGCCTTTTGTTGCCTTTTAAATTAAATATAAAAGTATGACGTTCAGTAATTTATGATTGCCTTTTCTATTTCTAAACGACTGTGTTGAAAATGCTGATCCTAATATCAGAATTGTCATTGGGATGTATAGTGCATAGAATAATATGTTAGGAGAAAGACAGATGGACGTGTTTCCTAGATAGGTTAAAAAAAAAGCTCCCTTTAGTGTGGTAAAAGGGAGTGGGGCTAAGATGGGGAAGTAAAGTACCCCTGGTGTTTTCTTAGCTTTTGCTGCATATTTTTGTCTATTGCAACACAGACGCAAACTACATGAGAACTTGGAATCCACGGTGGGAGTGCCAGGTGGATTTTCAAAGTGTGTTTCCCTTTGAAAATGAGCTTGCAGATTCCTGGAAACAAAATATCCATGAACCTGCAGCTTCCATGAGAAGTCTCAAAATTGTCCCTGTAGAAGATAATTTTATAACAGATTGCCTAGGTGGGGAGGCCAAACAGGTACCTATTTTGGGCCATGGGTGCTTATGGGGCATGTTTATTGCAGGTTAACATGTATTAAGTGCTGCTGTGCCCATAGAAATGAAAGGGCCTTTGGGGGCATTTAGTAAACATAGCCAATGTGTTTTTATAAAATAACAAGACTAAACCAGAAGGAATCGCAGCTGGGCTAGAGCTGTAGAGGTTTACCTCTGCTCAGGAGCAGGTGTAACGCTTAGCACGTAAAGTATGCAGCTATGTGGGTTTCATAAATGTCTGCAAACTGCAACTTCCACTGCATTCCACCCAAACCCTACCCAGAACATGCCTCTATGTGGGTCACACCACGCGCACTTTACGTGCGTCACCTCTGGGATAATCTTATAACACCCTTTCACGTGAGTAAAAGGCCAATAGGCAGAAACAATTCTCTATAAAATGACCCTCAATATTTGATAGAGATAATTTGATTGAAAAATAATAAGGAAACAATAGCCAGGCTGCACCTTTCTGCTAATACTCTTCCTAGCAATGAAGAACTTTTATGAGGTAACTGTAGAAAGGAATTTTCAAGCAGAAATCCTTTTTTATATGTGTGAAAGGCCTCATAAAAGTACCTTATGGCATATGGACAGGAAAGTGACAAGAAGGCGTGCACTTTAAAACACCCATGTCTAGGGAGGTGGAGTTTGGGAGGATTGTGGGCGGAGTCATAAGATACTTACATAGTTTAGAAAATACTCATCTACATGCAGGGCCAACTCAACCACTAGTCAGAACAGTCATTTGCCTAGGGCGGCAACTTCTGGGGAGCAGCAAAGAGCAGGGCATTCAAAGCTAAACAATAGATTTTGACAGCGAAGGAGGGTGTAAGGCAAGGGCTGCCTAGGACACCAACACCTTGACCCAACTCTGCGGCCAACCTTGCCTACATGCATACTTCTCTGGCATACATTTACACCTGCTTCCGGGGCAGATGTAAAGGTACGTCACTGCATTTCGGCTGCAATTGTGACAGGTTTTATGAGGCTATTTTATAAAATTCATACAAAATAGCTTCAAAATAGCTGCCTGCTTGGACTCCCAACCTAAGTGACTTACGATGTAATTATCCTCCATGTACAGTAGTGAGAGCTTTTACAGCTGTGCAAGGTATAATATAGTCAAATGGAGTTGTGAATCAAACTTCTGGAAATGTTACCCAATTTAGGGACAGGTGTACTACAGGAGCTTTTCCATTTTGTGTGTATAGGGGAAAAAAAGATGAATGCACCTGGCCATAGTTAAATAGTAAGATAGAGTGATTAAAAAGTCTAAGATACTCAGCATGTTTCTTGTTTTAAAATTCTGTCTGACTTGATGAGAGCTTCTATTTGAAATGCTGGCTAATAAACACTAGTTGCCATTCTTAGCGCTGTGTTTGTCTTTCAAGCTGATTTTAAATTTCTCTCCACAATCTGCTGATTACAGAAGATGGAATGCAGATACTGTTCCTGGAAGACTCATTTTCTGAAACACCATAAATCATGCACTGTCTCAGTCAAGCAGACAGCCCCATTCACTTGTACCAAAGTACCTCTTGCTTTCTGTAAGAAGTGCTCTTGTTGCACATTTAACCCCTTCCTGGCAATCTTCAAGTGCTCACAGGCCCAATAAAATCTTCACCCTCTCTACTGGCCTGCAGGTGAAACTGATTTTTTTCATAAAGGTGTTACCATGCATAAATTGCCTCTTATAAAATACCATAAAACAATGTGAATATCCCTCCAGTAAATTACCTAGGTTATGCACTTATTATATTGCTCTTTCAAAACTTTTCAATGTCAAAGATAAGCACAATATATTTTCTATCTTATTTGAAAGAAAGCACAACATTTCAATATGGAATTGTTTAAGACCATAATACTTTGAAGAACAAAATATCAAATGATAAGATTGTACACACTGATATACTATTAGGCAGAGGTCGTTGATGCAAATTAGGGCTGAGGCTAAGGACTATGTCCGATATAGCCAGCGCCTGCCTGGTACAGTCTGAGACCTCAAGAAATTAATTAAGTTTTGAAAGAGCAATATAATAAGTGCATAGCCTAGGTAATTTACTGGAGGGATATTCACATTGTTTTATGATAGTTACCCTCTGTTGAATTGACTAACACTAGAAGTCTTATAAAATATCGGCTGACACAAAAGGACACACATGGGCATGTAGCACATGTAAATATTCATGCCTACATTTAAGACACAATCATTGCTTCTTAGTAGGCTCCTAAATTCAAGTCCTCTGTCTTCTGAGAGGGGTTGTTTACAGGGTGTAAATTGGCACTGGTGATGCTTCCACTTAGGCAGACTGTAACCATAGAAACATAGTAGTATTTCCTAAGATTTCCCATAGCGTGGGACATATTTCACTCTCACAGCGTGGTCTGTTATTCTAGAGCGTCCTTTCCACTGAAATATGTTTTTTTGTATATGAAGTTGGCAAATCACTCCACCATATATGGCCTCAGGTATAAACTTAGGTTCCTATTTACTAACCCATGGTAAAATAGTACATTGTTACACTATTTTACCATGTGAACCTTTGCAACATGATTCACTAAACCCTGGTCCTGGGATCATTATTTTGGCCTTGCCATAGCCGGGAATATCGTGCTTTCCTAGCCACAGCAATGCAAAGTCAGGCCCGCTGTTTCTTAAAGGGACACACTAGTGATTTAAAGAAGACGCCAAATAATAGGACCGACTCGACTTAACAACAGAGCAACTTGACCTCTAGTGGTAGTACCACAAGACTACCACTAGACGTCTAGGACACCATTTTAACTGAGAGCCAGTCGAGAAGGAGCAACTGGGGATCACTTCTGTCCCCCCCCCCCCCCCCACTACCAAATTAGAAGAGCTTCAGTGTCTGCAGGTGTGGGGTGAGGGGTTAAGTATTCCAGGGGAAACAAAATGGATCTGGGGACTGAGGGGAGCTACAAAGGGAGCCTTGTTCAAAAATAGATTGGAGGAGGGGAATTCCAAGGGAGGGAACCTAATTCAAAAATGGATGGGATGGGATTCTGGGGGAAACAAACCTTATCCAAAAATGAATCAGGGTGAGAGTGTATTTTTAAATCCCCAGACCCTTTCAACAGACCTAACATCTTGATCCTTCCCAAGAGGAAAGTTAATAACATCTCTTCATCATATGAGGTGTTGTTAACCTTCCACAAGTTACATTATTCATTTTGCATAATAACATCCCCAGACCTAACATCTTGATCCTTCCCAGGAGGAAAGTTAATAACATCTCTTCATCATGTGAGGTGTTGTTAACCTTCCACAAGTTACATTATTCATTTTGCATAATAATGAGCTGATGCTTGGCATTCATTTGCATGGTTTGTAGATCATTATTATTTAACATATGCTGTGGTAAAAAATCTCATGTTAAACTGCATTATTGGCAAATCATGCATGTTATTACCAATATGCATGTGTTAATTGGAAAATAATACGTTATTGCCTTAACACAGTTTAATCAACAGGGCCCTTAGATCCTAAGCTCTATGAAACAGGGACTTATCAACTGTACCTGAGCCCAGATTTGGAAAGGTGAATAATTACATTTAAAAAGTTTGGAGAAGAAAAACTCTTGGGTTTCACACCTATACCCTCTATTGCTGCAAAAGTCATACCCTCTAGTTTGGATTCACCAGGCGTGGAGGAGTGGCCTAGTGGTTGGGGCAAGGTACTTCAGGCCAGAAGGTTGGGGGTTCAAATCCCACTAGAGGACAGCAACCTTGGGCTGGAAGGACTGGGGTTTCTAGTCCCACAGGTGCTCCTTGTGGTCTTGGGCAAGCCACTTAACCCTCCATAGCCCATGTTCCCTGTAAAATAGTTATCTCCAAGTTATAATGCCCTGTTCAATGTAACTTCAGTTTGTTCAATGTAAACCGCACTGATGCAGAATAGCACAGTATATAAGAGAATATAAATAAAAAACTTCAGGAGAAACCCCTCAGATCTGTGGCTGGAAATGAGCAGTATGAGTAGTAAAATGTTAATACTTTAATCTAAAGAAACTACCAAGGTGATATTTAAACTGAAAAAAGCAAGAACAGTCCTAGAGAACTGGATAAGTTGCCTTTCGGCGGCACACATCTGGCACCTACAATTGGGTGGGGTCCTTTGTCGACTTTGCTCTAATCTCACGGTTAACATGAAGACAGAGGCTTGTGAAAAAGACAGCTGTGAAGAAGGCCGTACTCTTAGAAGGAGGACAAGAAATGGAAGACAGGTATGTAAATAATTCACTGAACAAAATACTTGGACTCTTTGTATTTGTCTATATGGAACTTCAACTACCTTCCTGACATAACATTTATTTATCACTGATTTTACCTGCCGATAATCTGTGAGGCTTTTTTAGACAGGAAAAAAAAAACAATATAAAACTACATAATACACTGAGTCCTTGGGAACACAAAGCTTGGCATAAAATGGAATTTGTTTGATGAAGTAATAAATGTGATGTGTTTTCCCCGCTGGAGATACATTTTCCCTTCATGCTAAGGAATCTGAGCCTTCTGTCTATACTCCAGAGCAGATATTAGCTACAGACACCTCTGAGGTATTTACATATCTAGATCAAGTTCCCTCTCCCGCTACACAAACAGCTACTTACCATAAAACCACTTACAAATACGGCTAGTTTAGAGCACAGACATATATATAGCATTCAGACAGCGCACCATACAAGGAACGATGAGCAAAATAATTAATCATGCAAAGCTATGACAAGCAAGATAAACCTAATAAAACTGTGAGAGTAACTCATGTTCCTCTTAGTGTGACAACATCATTCCTCCTTCCTTATTCCTCCCTCGCAGATTAACATTGCAATTAGAAACAGGATTGCATCCTAAAAGGAATATTTTTTATGGATTCAGATAGATTGCAGGTATCTTCTAGTGACAACAGCAATGTTCAACATGAAAGGGAGAAAACAGAGTGGACGGTATAGCCTTAGACTTACCTCTTACCTGCAGTTTGAGCCGTGCCGTTGGGTCAACCTCTCCTAAACACTGCCAGGTCAAAACCAGACCCCAGACAAGACGTGTACCCTCCCTGGATGTCAGAATCTATTTTTTAGCTTTGAATGCCCTGCTCTTTACTGCCCCACAGAAATTGCCACCCTGTTTGCCTAGTGGTTGAGCCAGCCCTGGTCAGAACTCGCATATCCCATGACTTGTATCCTGGGCTAGTTTTACCCTGCAGCCTCCATCAACACCCTCCCCATCTATAGAGCAATGCTTCATAAGTAGGATCTCTGCCATGGGATGGCCAGGAACTGGATGCACTAGGCTAGTGCGTGCTTTTCTCTCATAGTTTACTATGTTACTATAGAGGTCATTTTAGGAGCATCTCTGTATGTAGACTGCATACACTTGTAATAGCGATTTCAGAAAGCCACTGTTTACATGTGAAGATCAACATGTTGCAGAGATTTCAAGGGGGCACGGTGTGGGCAGGCAACATATCTACACGTACTCCCCATCGTACAAAGAGAATACACATATATGAAAAGAAATTCCAAATCGAGTTCTGCACCAGCTCAGAGACCCGCATATGCTGAGAAAATTTTTTTTAAAAAGCTAGTTTTGGCTCACAAATAGAAATATATAATAATGAGATGAAATGCACATCCAAACTTGGGGAGGAAGTGATACCACATGTCAAATGGCAGTTTAAATGGTGAGCTCCGCTGGGTGATTACCTCCCATTTGAAGTTTGAAGTGTAAGCCACTTTGATTTCAGGACAAAGTGGTATATAAATCCTTTTAAATAAATAAAAATAAATAAATTTGCACCCATTTTCAGTGTGAGTCGGCCCCCCTCCATCAGCATCATTGGTGAGAATAATAAAATGCCCCTTTTTATTCACACTGTGCAAAGTGCATCCAGCCTCAGGCACATGAAGATCATGAGAATATGGCAGAGGAACTCTCCGATCTGGAGGGACTTCAAACTGGAATTAGAAGGGAGCCGGGAAAGGATTATCAGACTGGACATCGCAACTTACGCACAGCACTGAAAGCTAAAATTCAAAGAGCCAAACAGGATATAATGGCAACCTCGGAATTTGACTGAGATGGAAGGGCACATGAAGCAGCAAGGTGAGCTCCAGGAAACATGTCAGCAAGGCTTGCATGGTTGGTGGGAGGAGAGAGCAGAACTCTGGGAAGAACTGAAGAACTGCTCCAGGCATAATTTATTTTTATTTATTTATTTAGACAGTTTTGTATACCGCCTTATCCTTCAATCAAAGCGGTCACAACACAAGTGGGGGATACATTTAACACGAGGGGATATGAGACACATACACTAATACTTACAGGGAACATGGGCAATGGAGGGTTAAGTGGCTTGCCCAAGACCACAAGGAGCATCTGTGGGACTAGAAACCCCAGTCCTTCCGGCCCAAGGTTGCTGTCCTCTAGTGGAATTTGAACCTCCGACCTTCCGGCCTGAACCTCCGACCTTCTGGCCTTCCGGCCTTGAACCTCCGACCTTCCGGCCTGAAGTACCTTGCCCCAACCACTAGGCTACTCCTCCCTCTAATAACTTGACTAGGAGGATCTCTGAAGATCCACGGTTTTTAAACTATAATAACATGGTGGAAAAGATCTGCACAGAGTCGCTGCGGGCTGAATCGGAGGAGCCGGAAGGAGGGCTTGTTAAAAGCGCAGCAAGCGCATATTGTAGGAACCTGGCCCCTTGACATGGTACACAACGGCGAGATATTATTGCATACCTGTATAACTTCTCCAATAAAGAGGGAATGCTACTAGAGGCCTGGAAAAGCGGTAAGGTCCAAATGAAGGATTTCTTGGTGGAAGTCTGTAATGATTTATCAGCAGTGACTACAGAGAAGGAAAGAAAACTCAGAGATGGCACTACGTTTTCGCAGAATGAAAATATAAAATACAAGTGTCTCTTTCCCTTTGGCCTCTCATTTGCTGTGTGAAGAATTACAAAGAGAATGAAGAATGAGGAGAAGGCTTGGACAGTCCTGCATTCATCGCGCTTTAATAATCTGCCACAGAGGAAGAAAGAAGGTGAATCCAGGAAAAAGATGGCTTTGGGGATTATTGGCTGAAGAAAGCAGGAGACTACACCATACAGCCCAAGAAGGCGTGACAGAGAATACGCAGCGACTGGCAGAGCAGGTCTGAAATGAATGTATTATATAGGTTTGTGCTGACTTGGTTTTCTGCACTGTTTTCATTTGTTTGCTGGAGGCAGCAAGATATGAATGAGAGTTGTCAAATTAACGGTAGGCGGTGCTGAAAATGTGCACGTACAAGGCGACTGAGGATGTAAAGGGGGAGGAATGCAGTGAATGGTAGTGGGTGAGTGTGATGAATGGATGTTTTATATTTTCTTGTGAGTGTGATGGGGGCATGGGGAGAGATTATTTCCTTCTACTCTCAAGGCATGTTATATGCTCAAGTAGGGATACAAGGGGTGGTGGGGAGGAAAGTGGGGGAGAGGGGTGGGGGGCATCTCTGGAGGCAATGGGTGGATACTGTTTGAGTAGAGATGATAGAAGGTTTTCGAGTTGGGACAACTAATGTCAAAGTTGGAAGAATTGCAAAAATGGGATGGGTCCAAAAAATGTTTGGGATCAATTAGAGAAAACCACTACTACTACTACTAATGAGCATTTGTATAACGCTACAAGACGTACGCAGCACTACACAAACCAGAGCTGTGTTGCGGGATTGTCAAGTACAGGGGTGCAGCAGACGTTTTATGAGTACAAATTAAGCAAACAGCAGATAAAATCTAATAGTTATTGCATACGGGGGATGGGTGGGAGAAAAGAGTGTAGAGATGATCAAAATTTTGGGTGGATTTAAATGTTTCTATGAAGTATTAAATGGATGGATAGAAACATTGGGAAAGAAGATATTTTGTCCTGTTTAGCACAGGTGATTCTGCCTAGGGTAACTGAGAAGCATTTTGTGCTCATGGAGAAGTCCTTTCCTCACTGGAGATGACACAGGTGACCCACAACACCCCCAAAAGATAAGGCCTCAGGCTTGGACAGGTTCACAAGTATCTTTTATAAAAAGTTGATTGGACAAATGAGCCCAGTGCTTCTCTGAGTTTTTAACAAGATGCAAGAGGGGTGTACGCTTCCTATGTCCATGTTGTCTGCTAGATTCATCATTCTGCCCAAGTCAGGCAGGGATCCACTGGAATGTGATTCCTATAAACCTATATCGTTATTGACCATTGATGTTACAAATCATGGACAAAATGTTATTGACTCTCTTGACTTTGGCGCTACTGGGACTGATCAATATGAACCAAACGAGATTCATGCCTGGGAGACAAATCGGTGATAATATTAACCCATTCCACTCAGATAAATTTTCTATGCTGCTCAGGGGCTTCTGGGTCATCAGGAGTCAGGACTGACTCAAAGGCACACATGTCTCAAAGGCACACCTTTTCTTACTCGCCATCATGAAATGTTTTTGCCCACTGGGCAGGACTTACCATAAATTAGCATGTTATTCATTTGTCCCACAGGGTATAACAGCCAAGTGCTTCACCTGGTCTGGTCGGCGACTAAGGGGAAGGTGCTCGCTATGCTGTTAGGGATAGATGCCGAGAAGGCGTTTGATAGAGTACATTGGTCATTTATATATCTACTACCGCTACTACTACTACTGTTTATCATCTGTATAGCACTACAAGGCCTACGCAGCACAGTACATATATACATGGGAGTCAGCCCTGCTCAATACAACTTACAATCTAAGCAAGACAGACACACAACAGTTAAAAAAGGTTTGGACAAGTTCCTGGAGGAAAGGTCCATAAACCATTATTAAAGGGGACCCAGGAAATCCAGTGCTTTGTGGAAGCTGTGGACTCTGGGTACCTGCCAGGAACTTGTGACCTGGATTGGCCACTGTTGGAAATAGGATACTGGGTTTGATGGACCTTGGTCTGACCCACTATGGCATTTCTTATGTTTTTATGAGGACTAGAGATAGTCTTGACAGGCATGGGTGATATAGGAAAATAAGGGTCAGAATCCAAAAGCAGCCATGAAGAGGTGGGTTTTTAGCTTGGATTTGAATAGACCATCATGTTTTGCATAAGGTTGGTGTGGGATCCTACTTTTTCTAATGGGTACAGGACCTTTACTCGTTGCTGGAGGCGTGTGTGCGGGTCAATGGGAAATATAAAGATTGAGGTATGCATCAGGAATACCTTTACTCTTTGTTTTTGGAATGGAACTGTTTGTGCAGTGCATTAGGGATGGCCTGGATTAAAGAGTGACTAGGGTGGGACTGGGTAAGCATAAAACCTCTTTGTTCCCAGATAACGTGGTCATATCGGTAGAAGATCCATGTCAGTCTATGCCTAGCATTCTCCAGAAGTTGGAGGCATTTGGACAGGAATCAGGATTCAAAATGAACCTAGACAAAATTGAAATTATAAACCTTAGCATGGAGAGAGGGTATTTGATGTGGATGCAGGAGTGGCATAAGGGGTTAATTAAACACTTAGAGGTAAAGATTCCCCAAAATATACAACAAATGTATGCGTTTACTGACCCGCTGCTTCTTAAGAAATTAGCATGGACTAGCTAAGTAGAGGAGTAGCCTAATGGGTTGAGCAACTGTCTAGTACCCAGACAATAAAGGGTTCAATTCCCACTGGCACTCCTTGTGACCTTGGGCAAGTCACATTTGCCCTCCATTGCTTGGAAGAAAAGCCTGGTAATCTACTCCCAGTCATACCTTGTCAAGAAAACCCAGAGGCTGCTGGGTCACCTGGAGTCAACACTAAAAAAAAAAAATAGATAAATGGCAGGGTGCTGCAATTTTTTTTGTTGCCTTGACCTGAAGGTGAATACTTTACCCTATCTGCTGTACTTGTTTGCTGTACTTGCTCGCATAAATGCCAACAGAAAATCACCACTTATCCAGATAAGTCATTAAACCAAATAAGTCATCACTTAGCCAGATAACGGCACTCAGTCTGGATATTGAGCA
The DNA here is from genome assembly GCA_033557465.1 of Ichthyophis bannanicus. NCBI lineage: Eukaryota > Metazoa > Chordata > Amphibia > Gymnophiona > Ichthyophiidae > Ichthyophis > Ichthyophis bannanicus. The sequence continues at coordinate 146,056,664 of CM066041.1, forward strand.
TCAGTCACTCTCCAAATATTGCTGTTAAATAGTCGGATCATATGGGCAGCGCCGCGGTCACCAGAGAGCCCACTGAATATAAGGCATTTTGTAAACTGGCCTGGAAGTTGTCATGATGCGGGCACTAATAAAGTTGGTTTTAAGAAAAGAAATCCTGTTTTAGAAGAACTAGATGTGCAGTTACCTCCAGGCACAGCTAGAGGGAGCAGGAACAGACATACTGGTCTTAATGAACCTAATCTCACTGATGACCTGCAGCTGAAAGGGAACCAGGAAGTCAGCAGTAACGGTTCACTTTATAAGCCAGAGCAGAATGCTTCTGGGCAGGAGTGGCATAAGCAGACGAAGCAGTGGACACAGCAGGAGCTAAGGAAGGAGGAGAAAGAGGAAGAAGGAACTGGAGCTGGACTAGAAGGAGAAACAGCAGAGAAGCTTGGAGGCTATCAAGGACATAAGCCTGATTGCTGTGGAAGAAGCCAAGCTGGAAGCTGGAGGAGAAACAGACCTCACAAGGTGGGAAGCCAGAAAGACCAAACTGGACCTGTTGTGCAAGGGGAGTTTAGTGGAAGTTGCGCCAAGGTGAGAGGCTCTGCCACGCCTAGTTCCTATACTCTGCCTGTTTGTAACCTAGAGAGAAGAAAGCTAAGAACCAGAGAGGGAGGTTCTGACAGAAGCTTATCTCTAGAGGATCATTGCCCAGTTTCACCTACTCAGAGGGAAAAGCATTTTTATAAGCAACGGAAGTTTTTACTCAGTGAGCCCAGGTATGAGGCATTGAACATTAACTGTAATGATTGTACTGCTAAAAGCTATGCTAAAAGAAGGATTCCTCCTAAGGGAAACAAGAGTGCAGACTGGTTCACTAAACTACCGCCAGCCTTAAGAGTCCCTGGTTATGTGAAGCCAAACTCCCAAGTAGTAGATTACCATGCTGAAATAGACAGGGACAGTGGAAGCCCTTTGAATCAGTATAGGGGAGAGGATTTGATGGAAGTGGATTCTCCCAGCACTATTCCTTCACCTTTGCCTGAGGAAATGGAATGTGATTGGTGCACTGCCTATGCTCCAAAGTGTGTATGCTCCACAGAAGAATAAATGAAGTATAATTTGATGTTTATTATACTGAATATTACTTTGAAGAAAACCTGCTTTAAACTGTGAAGTAACAGTTGACTAGCCAGTGAATATTGGTACCTTTTGAAACAAAGGACTGTTTCTGTTATCTAAAATATCTTAGTTGAACCTTGCTTTAAACGGGGAATAAAAGCCTTTATTACCCTACACTTGGACTCTTTGTTCTTTAACAGCGCTACCTAGTGGCGTATAATCTTTGTGTCACCGGCCACCGGGTGACAAAGTGGATGGGGCAAGGGCTCTGAGTGAAAATATTTAGTACATATTGAGCAACAGAGAGATCCCTTGTGCCCTATTCAGTACTGGAGGGGGGGGGGGTAGTGAGAGGGAGGAGTGCTCTAATCCATTGACTAAACATGTTTTAAAGGTGTGGGATAGAGAGTGGAAAAGGCTTGAAGAGAAAAGGGGTTTTTAAGTAATATCGCCTCTTCTATACATTGAGGTCCTTCAGCCAGGATAGGGAGCGATGAGGTTTAAAAGGTCTGAACTTCCTTTTTGCAGTGTGTGGATGATGATGAGCTGTTTGGGTTTGATGAATTAGAGGAGGAATATAGGTTGGAGGAGAAAGAGAGGCTTTCCTATCTTCAAGTCCAATCGTATCTCCAACAAATTAAGATTCAACAGATCCTTGACTGAATTGGAATGAGTGTGGCAATGGAAGCGGAGGAAAAAGGTGTTAATTTCACTATTATATAAAAATGTTACGGGTCATGTCTTTGTTAAATTAAACTTTCATGTTGGATTGGGAGAGGGATATGTCAGAGGAGTACACAGAGAAAAAGAGGGAACAAATATTTAGGGAGATTACAAAATCATCTGTCTCTCTGTTAATGCAAGAAAATAGGTATATATTATTATTATGATGGTATTATGTACTCACTCTGCTCCAGCGAATTTACCCTAATGTGTCAGGGGATTGCTGGTGACAATGTGGTGAGCAGGGTGCATTGTTACATATATTTATTTATTTATTACAGTTTCTTATATACCGCGCTATTCGGCATCAGCGCGGTTTACATCATAACATAACTACCATGGTGACAAGGTGTCTGGTTTTACATTGAACAGGTAATAAAACTTGGATAACAGGGTTAACTATATACATAACTATATACATAAGCTATTTACACTGCAGGATAAGTAGAGTCAGATCATGAGTAAGGGGGCATCTATATGGTGGTCTTGTATTAAAATAAAACAATTTTAGGGACAAGTGAGAAAAATGCTTCATAATATTTTCCACTGTGATCTTCAGCTGGCTCCAGCATGGTGCTTTTGGGGCTTTGGCCGTGTGGGCTAGCCAAATCCATCCATCGCCCCCTCATGACATGTTTAATTGCAGCGTGATGTGATCTGGCTTATCACCGGAGGAAGGTGGAAACACCATCCATCATGGACTGCTTGCATAGACTCAGGAGGGTGATCACAATGGAGAAGCTAATAGCAATTCGACATGACTCTGAAACAGATGGGTTAGTCCATATATCATATTTAGAGACTCATTAGGGGAGAGGGGTAGAAAAGGTATACATTGCATGAGCTGGTTAAAGTAAAATGCAGAAAATGGGACTTTGGAGTCTTGTTACTTAATAACCAAAATAAAAAGGAAAAATAAATATTTAACATTGCAAGCTGTGCCATTCATGGAAAGATAGTGCCAGCTTTGAACTGGTGAGTATTGAGCCACAAACATACGGCCTGATGTTCCCAGAGAGCCTCTTAAAGGGGCCATGGGGTAAAAAACCTGCAGCAATCCCACTTTCAGATACCCCGTGGCACACAAGACCAGCCTCTGAATTCCCCTAGCCTCCTTCCAGCACACAAGACCACCCTCTAAACCCTCCAATTGCCTGGCACCCAAAGCCACCCCCTGAATTCGCCCTGATTTCCCACAGAACCTACTGAGGGTTTTCCTAGTGGCTAATGAGGGAAGGGGACAGGAGTGATCCCCAGATGTTCCAGCCCCACCGAAGCCCAGGTTCCAAATGTCACTTCTGACACCTTAGCGGTAGTCTCATGGCACTATCGCTAGGGGTCAAGCTGCACAGCTGCTGATACTGATCCTGATCCCTCATGCGGGCATCCTGTCTATCCATGCCAGAGAAGGGAGGCAGGATCACTGTGCTGGAAAAAGTAATATGGTTTATTAGCACTTGTAATACTGCCTTTCAAATAAAAGTGAAACTGTTTATAATTCACTAAAATGAAGATGAAACAAATGCCATTTTGCAATAAGAAAGAAAAAGAGTAATAGATTTAAGAAAGACAGGATGGCAGAAAGAGAAGAGGGTGCCCTGTCCCGTTGTAGACACAAATGCCCAGAATCATCAGAAAGGGGTTGGGCCCCACAGGCTCTGGCCCCATCAAAGCTTTGCTGCCACGATTGTGGCCTTCCCCCTACTTCTGCCTGTGGGGCTCTGATCTCCCCTGGCAGGGGGTGCTAGGGTTTCTGATGCCCCCCTGCAACCTACAGATCGGTGCCCCCCTCCCACATTATTATTAATGCTGGCTACACCCCATCTCACTCCATAAGGAGCCTACCCCAAAAAAGCAGCACTGTAAATATTGCAGCGGGCCCTGGAACATCCAAACACCTGTTTGAAAAGTTGAACAATTCAGATTACCACAGTACAGATCCCTACATACAAACTCCATGTTAACAGAACATCTGGCCTTCATCACACACTCAGAACACGGACCTTCACCAAATAGAGAATAAGTGACCACAACCTAAAAATTAAAATATGTAGGGAGGAGTGGCCTAGTGGTTGGGGCAAGTTACTTCAGGCCAGGTCAGGAGTTCAAATCCCACTAGAGGACAGCAACCTTGGGCCAGAAGAACTGGGATTTCTAGTCCCACAGGTGCTCCTTGTGGTCTTGGGCAAGCCACTTAACCCTCCATTGCCCATGTTCCCTTTAAGTATTAGTGTATGTGTCTCATATCCCCTTGTGTTAAATGTATCCCCTAACTGTGTTGTGACCACTTTGATTGAAGGATAAGGTGGTATACAAAACTGTCTAAATACATAAATAAAAATTAAATTGCATCCCCAAGGAGAAAGATCCACTCTTCAGTCATTTCCCATCTAGACTATTGTAACCTGCTCCTTGCTGGTCTCCCTCTGAATCGTCTCTCTCTCCTTCAATCTGTTCAGCACTCTGCTGCACTGCCAATCTCTTTCCGGTGTCACTATGCTCATCTTGCCTCTCTTTTCAAGTCACTTCATTGGCTCTTTATCCGTTTCTGTACCCAGTTCAAACTTCTCCTGCTGACCTATAAGTGCATTCACTCTGCAGCTCCTCACTACCTTTCCTCTTATCTCTCCCTACACTCCCCCCTCGGGAACACTGCTCTTCTGACAAACCACTTCTATCTGTGCCCTTCTCTTCTATTGCTAACTCCAGACTTCGCTCCTTTCACCTTGCGGCTCCTTATGCCTGGAACAAACTATCTGAGTCTGTACATCAGGCGCCTTCTCTGATCCTTTTCAAATCCAGGCTGAAAATTCACCTCTTCGCTGACTCTTTTGAATCTTGACTCGCCTGATCTCCTTTGTGTTCCCTACCATTCCCCCTAGATGTATCCCATGTTTACAGCTACTGTGCTGTCTGTCTTGACCAGATTGTAAACTCTGATGAGCAGGGCCCGTCTTTTACATGTGTCTGTATAGTGCTGCAAACGTCTTGTAGCGCTATACAAATGCTCAGTAGTAGTAGAAGTAGATTCTGTACACAATGCAACACCAGAGCTATAGAAAGAGATGCATTTCGCTGTACTGTATAAAATATATATGACTGAAAATAAAATTATTTTTTCTACCTTTGTTGTCTGATCATTTTATTCTCTGATCAAGCTTGTTGCAGTCTGAGGTTTCTGCTTGCCTCTGTCTTCTCTTTCTATGATCTCCAGTCCATCTGCCATTTCTTGTCTCCTCTTTTGTTTTCTTCATTGCATTCCATCTTGGATATTGATCTTTTCCCTTCAGCTTTCTTCCATTTATTTTTCTCTCTATTCACTCAGATTTCACTACTCTTTCCTACTATCATATCCTCAAAACCCCCTCTTTTTACTCCATCTACCTACCACTTTTCAACTCTCACCCCAGTCCTCCCATTCCCCGATTCTTTTTTCCTGGTCCATTATTCCCCATTCTTACTCACTCTCCCCCCCCCCCCCCACCCCCCATCCAGCATATCCCATCTCTCTTTTTCTCCCTCTCTGTCCTCCCCCTTGGAAAAAATATCATGCACCACCAGCCCCGGCATCTTCTTTCTTTTTCCGAGTCAGCAGCAGAAAGAGCACCATCCCTAACTTTATCTTTCTTTCTCCAAGTCAGCACACAGCAGCCAGTGCTGCCTGTAGCATTCACTTCTGGTAACTGGCCCTGCGCACTGGAAGTGAATGCTAGGGGCAGCACTGGCTGCTCTTGACTCCGAGAAAGAAAGATGAAGCTGGGGATGATGCTGCATGATGCTGGAGCTGCATGAACAATGAGTTGTGCCAGCTCCTTGGCCCACCAATTGCGTCCATACCCAGCCAATCCTAGATTCTGTTTTCTTCTTTTCTCCCACCCAATTTTAAAATCTTCACCTAAGTCTCAGTCCCTGCTCTCCCCATCTTCCTTTCCCCAGTACTGCCTCCTGCATCCCTTCCGCACACCCACCCAGCTACTTCCTTGTCCAATATTCATTAACCCTGCTGTTCCTCCTTCTGACCACAGCATTTATTTTTATGGTCCTCCCTCTCAACTGTTCCTGCTATATGACCTTTTTTCTTCCCTCTCACACAAAATATCTGTCCCCCTCTCCTTATTCACTCCTCAGCTTCTATTTTTCTCCCCCCAGCAACAGCCGCACTCCTTCCAGTCCTCCCCATGCATCAGCTCCCTTCTAGTCCCAGCCCCTCCCAGTATCATCTCCCTTACAGTCCCAGTTCTTCCATCTCCCAGCATCAGCCCATTTCTAGTTCTAGCCCCTCAGTATCAGTACCTCTCCAGTCCCAGTCCCTCCCAGCATCATCTCCCTTCCAATTCCAAGCTCCCCATCCCCCAACATCTTCCCATTTTCAGTCCTAGCTCCCCAGTATCAGTCTTCCTCCCTTCCAGTCCTCCATCCCCAAGCATCAGCCCTTTTCCAGTTGTAGCCCTCTTGTATCCACCCCCTCAAGTCTCTGCCTCTCCCAGCATTATCTCCCTTTCAATAGCAGTCTCCCCATTCCCCAACATTAGCCCAATTCCCGTTCTAGCCTACAGTCCTCTTATAGTGCCAGTGGCTCCCTCCTTCCACAAATGGCCCCACAAGGGGCCCTGCACGTACCTGACCAGCTTTGGAGGGAGCTGGTGAGGCCTGAAGCCTGGCACCCTGGTTCACCTCTGCACAGCCATGAGTGTAAACAGAAAGTGCCCCTGTTTAACATCTGAGAATTCAGCAGCGCCAGTATCTGCGACTTTTCACAGCTGGCCCTGCTTGGGTGGGTGGAGGCATCTATCAACAGAGCCCCCCTGGAGGATGGCACCCCTTGACGAGCATACCCTGCTTACCAGGTAGTGCCAGCCCTGTCCCCAGGGCAGAAGTAGAGGAAGGCACAATCGCGACCCAGCAGGCTGCCAGCAGCAATCTCATCCCCAGTGGGCAGAAGATTGCTGCAGATCTGCACAGGCAGACAGGAGGGAACAGCCAGCAATTGCATCCTCATGCAGTCTGGCTGGCCTGGGGCGGAGCTTGACCCCTCCAAAGAAAATGGCATTCCACCACCCCTGCAAATGCCTACTAACCTGCTATAGTATCATTAGGGCTTCTCACTTTAGATTTTAACCAAAAAATGCTCTTGAAGCAAAAACAATTAAAATAGGGGTTTACTGCATAAAAACTGGAAAACTGTAATTTGCCCTCTCTACCCCTCCCCTGGTTTGTCTCGTATCCTCCACTCAGTTTCTGTGCCCTCTCTGTGCTGGCGACGCTTAGGGCCATGTCTGCTAAGCTGTGTTAGGTTTCTGCAGCTCGCATGCCAAAGACGTGCAGATAGCGTCATGTTAGCTGCAGAAGCCACGCTTTATCTGTCGGGGGTCTGCACAGCATTTCCCCAGCAGAAAACTCTCACCATAAGCGCAGAGAATACAGTCGGACAGCATCATGGCAGTAGCTCATGCCACCCATTGAGGGGCGTTGGCCGCATCCACACTGTCTGCAAGTCCGACAGTTACCATGCACTGTTGAGGCCCACGGTAACTGCACTTTGCAGACACGCCCACTTTCCATCCAAGGGCTGTGCAACAGGGCACAAGTATGGGAAGGACGCTGATGTCATCACTGGGCTTCCAAGAAGCCTGACAAAAATGATTTTCTGCACATCACTGGGTGGATGAGGGGCTCCGGGATCACCAGTCGCACAGGGCGCATCACCTTCTTAGGACAGTCTTGTCTCCACCCTAATCCTACCCCCTCCTGCAGATAATGCACTTTCTGCATGTAGCGCAGAAATTGGTTGCGTTATCTGTAGTTTCCTCCATGTTAACTGCTACCATGGCCAGATAGTGCGCACTGCCTGTCACGTTAGCAGCTAGCGCAGTTTAGTAGACTTACCCCTTAACTGACAAAGGTAACCAGCAACAGCACTCATGGTATGAAATTACTGATAAATACTTAAAAACCTTAATGAGCTAGAAAACAAACACCTAAATTTACAATTTTTAAAGAAGAAAAGGTTTAAGTGCAGGGTCGACGCTACCATTAGGTGAACTAGGCAGTCGCCTAGAGCGCCAGCCCTCCAGGGGTGACAATTCCTGCCACTGTCGCATCCCTCTCAGGACCTTCAGTACCTTAAAACTTGGGTGCCGCAAGGCCGTCTGCTTCTGCCCCCTCCAAATCCCGATGCCGACTTCCTGTTTGCAGATAGGAAGTCGGCATCGAGCAGTCCAAGGGGGCATGGCGCCGAAGTTGTAAGGTAAGCGTCACGAGGCTGTTTGTGAGCATTGCACCACGGCAGATTCCAGAGAGCGCTTGCAGTGGTGGCCGCAATGAGTGTCACAGGGGGAGGGGGGCGCAAGGGGTGAGTTTTGCCTAAGATGCCTCATCTCCTTGTGCTGGCCCTGCTGAAGTGTAATATACCCAAGCAAATGTCGTCTGTAAAATTTCCATATTCATTCTGCATTTGGTACTCCTCTTTACCAAAATGAGATGTAATTTGTACACACTGACAGAGCTGATCAGCATTATCAAACATTATTTCTGTCAGGCACAGGACTTCACTGGTGTAAAATATGAATTCTTCACCCTAAACTAAAATGCCATTATCCCACTGTAGAATTAGAGGGCATGAAATGAAGCTGCAAAGAGGTAAACTTAAAAGCAACATCACATTTTTTCTCACGGAAAGGGTAATGGATGCCTAGGATGCCCTCTCGATGGAGGAGGTAGGGATAAAAACAGAGACAGAATTCCAAAAAAAGCATGGGACAGACACAGAGGATCCCAATATAGCAAGAAGATGGAATCAAAATAAACTTAAATAACTTTTATACTTCAACAAATAGAGGGGGATAACCTGAATGGAGCAGCGGGTACACCTATTCTAGTCACCTTCAGGGAGGACTAGATGGACCATATTGGTCTTTATCTGCCATCATTTATTATGTTACTTTCTTACTATATACAGTTGTGATCAACATTATTGGCACCCTTGCAGTTCAACCCCTTAATGTTCAATATCTCCTAAAATATGTGGCCTGTGAAATGGCTTTGGACTATATGTGCACACATATTTGACACACAAAAAAATCAAATAAAACAAGACCAATTAAAAAAGGAAATATTAGAAAATAGTATAAAAACTGGGACATTGCCAGGATATAATTATTAATCAAAAATCTACTAAGATACCCACACCTAAATCCAATGAATAATAACAAGTGGGATCGTACGTGTAACACTATGAGGGGGTCATTCTGATCCCCGAATAGCAGGGTTGTACATCCGGATTGTATGTGCAACCCCCACTATTCATAGGGACTGTATTCCGCTGAGCTGGCTCCCCACACGTACAGGCCGGTGTGCAGGGAGCGCTGGATGGGGGTGGGAGGGAGGCAGAGCGAGGGAGTGGCAATCTGGATGGACATACAGAGCCCATTCAGCTCAGGGTCCTGTACGTCCACCGGCTGCCTGCTGCACGCCCAGTTTATTCCACCCCGAAGATGGAATAAGTGCCAGGCGTCACAACGATCTCAGTCCCAGTCCCCCTACACCAGCGCGTCATGGTGGAGCTGATCCTGGGGCCTATTCCAGGGCTTGGAGTAGCCCCCCGGGGGCCGGGCAGCAGAGAGAGAGGGCTTGTCCAGCACTGGCTCATTTTTTGCTCCTGCTGCACGTGCCGGTGCCATGGCAACAGGATGCCGCTGCAGTGGCACACCAGCAGGAGTGTGGGGCGGCCTGGCTGAGCAGATAGCAAGATGTCTCCGGCAGCAGAACTGGGGGCACACCGGCCCATCCAGGGGCCCTGATTCTGCAACCGTGGGAATGTCTAGTTACCGCGGTTGCAGAATCTGGTCCAGATCGGCCCCATACATATTATGGCTGTCCGGACGGGCTAGATGTCCCCCTGGCAGAATTGGGCTCTATAAGTTTACAATGTAGCTCCAAAATGAAAGAGGGTATCGAATCTTAGGTACAAAATAACCTGTGTGTGGCATTTGGGAATTAAATAAGGCCTCAGTGGAGGGACCTGGTGGTTGCTGAGTTTCCACAGTAATTGCTTCAAAGCACAGGTTTAGACCCCCACATATATCTCTCATCAATCTCAAGTTAAGAGTTTTTACTTTTTAGAATGCATTTAAAAAATAAATAAACCACTTAACTGACAGAAGTAAATCCTCCAAACCCCGAATCACAGGACCGCTGGACAATATTTAACTATGGCTGCCTCAGGACTCGTCCACAGTGAGAATAACCTCCTCAGGTGCACAAAGCTTTGAGATAAGAGAGGAAAGGTAGTGAGGAGCTGTAGAATGAATGCACTTACCTTCAAATTTCTCCTACTTACCTTCTTGAACTGGATGCGGAAACAGATAGGGAGCCAGTGAACTGACTTGAGAAGAGGGATTACATGAGCATAGCGACACTGGCGGAAGATAAGAACATAAAATATGCCATACTGGGTCAGACCAAGGTCCATCAAGCCCAGTATCCTGTTTCCAACAGTGGCCAATCTAGGTCATACGTACCTAGCAGTTTCCCCAAAAGACACAGGTTCCACAAGATAAGCCGTGCAGCTGAGTTTTGAACAGATTGAAGGGGAGAAAAATGATTCAGAGGGAGACCAGTGAGGAGCAGGTTACAATAGTCAAGATGGGAGGTAACTAGTGAGTGCATAAGTGTCTTAGTAGTGTGTGTAAAAAGGAAGGGACACATTTTGCAAATATTATAGAGAAAATAAATGACAGATTTGGATGTGTGCAGAGAAAGAGAGAGTCAAAGATGACCCCAAGGTTGCGAGCTGAGGAAACAGGGAGGAGTGTGGTGTCATCCACAGAAATAGAGAAGGGAGGAAGTGGGGAGGTGAGTTTAGGGGGAAAGATAAAGAGCTTAGTTTTGCCCATGTTCAGTTTCAGAAGATGGTGAGACATCCAGGTAGCAATGTCAGATAAGCAGGCAGAGATCCGGGCCTGGATTCCTGGAAAGATTTCAGGTGCAGAGAGGTAGATCTCAGAGTCATCAGCATAAAGATGGTACTGAAAACCATGGGAGAAAATAAGTGCACCAAGGGACTGAGCAACAACAGGTGAGCAAGTAAATAGGACTACACACAGGAAACCAGAGCATGAAGGGTTAAATCTCACAGAAAAGAGATTAGCTGAATATTTGGAGGATAGCTGTGGAAACCTTAGCGACTTTGGTACATCTTTCTCATTTCTTTCAACAGGTACCAAAGCTCGTAACAGCAGATGAATGGCTGAGAAACATTGTGTCATCAAAGCTATCGCCTCTGTTATTGCTTCTGCCCCTGTCCAAATGGATACCTGCTCCATAGCGAAGAACCAGTTCACTGTGAAAGATCCCTGCAGGTTAAGTGTCTCAGGAAGCAGGCAGCAGAACTGAGAAAAGAGGTGGTGAGGCTGAGAAGCACCCACAACGATGAGAACTGCATTGATGAAATGCTTCTTGAGGCACTAAGATGGAAAACTCCAACAGAGAAGATGATGAAACTAGACCTTAAGATGACAGCTGGACATAGACTACCAGAGCCCATAAAATCAGCAGCCTGACTCCACCTTTATTCAAGTTGAAGAACCAGCATGAAGCCCTGCAAATCGAAGAGGAGAAACTGAAATTTATAAACCCCAAAGCTCAGTGGGGTAAGTTCCAATGAGGGGCCCCCAAAAAAAATTTTGCTGAGGGCCCCTCATTGTTCAGTTATGGGCCCTCCCTCTGTGTGGGCCCACTCGTGCAGAAGCTCCTCCCCCCATGTGGCAGTGAACTTACTGTATCAAAGTTGTTGGATTGCCTCCCTCTTTGTAAGTTTGCTGTATGCTCAACGGCGGCTCCCCACCAGGCTGAAGACTCGTGGTGCGGCTGTTATCGCGATACTTCAGTGCAGCAGGAAACAGTCACCGGACATGAGGAAAACTTACAAAGAACAGAGGCAGCGCAGCAACAATGATAAAGTAAGTCTGCCACTGCTGCTGCTGTATTGGCTGCCTTTCTGCCCAGATCCCCCCATATTGTGGGGGCTGCTTGGGCAGAATTTACGCCACTGCTAAAGCTGCATTATCAGCTACCATTGTACCTAGGAACTGAAAGGAAATGTATTTCATTCGCTAACCAGACATGATGCCTCAGAAGGTGTGCTATCAAGATCCAAAACACATTACTTTATCAAGACCCATGACAGGAGAGATTGCTGAGACTCATCAAGTCTACGAACTGTTATTCAGTGCTGCTCGTCCATATTGGTATAACTGATACTGGTAGGTATCCCCCTGAACATATCAAAAGTGGCTTTGTGGCTCTGGGAGAAAAGATAAAGAAGACAGAGGCACATGAGTTGCACTCCTCAAATCTCCAGGTCAAATATAAACACCAAGACTGAGAAGCTCGCATTCTGAAGATGAATGCATGGCTGCGTGGATGGCATTGATGAGAGAATGTCAACTTCCTGCACCATGAGATGATTTTCCAAGGGCTGCAGAGATAGAGTCCATCTATCAAAGAAAGGATGACTCATCTTCTGGAACAGATTGGCTAACCTATTGAGGTAGGCTTTTAAACTAGGACTGGCAGAAAAAAACATTGAACACATATATGAAAATAGGAAAAGCTATGTATATTAATTCCTATAATATCACAAAAAACGTTCCTGACTTAGAGGGTGCAATGGAAGGGGCTGATTCGGATTAGTGGTGGTCACAAAGACAAGTAACACAGAGGAACATGACTGGGCTATAACATGACTGGAGTGGAGGAGTAGCCTAATGGTTAGAGCACTGACTTGGGAACCAAGAGACCAGCATTTGATTCCCACTAGCACTTCTTGTGGCCTTGGGCAAGTCACTTAGCCCTCCATTGCCTCAGAAGAATCCAATTTATCAATGTCCCTGAATAATGTACATTACCAAGTTTAAGTTACAATGAAAACCACTTTGACTATATGATAAAGTGGTATAAATAAATGCAATTATACTATCAAGGACAAGATAGGAAGAAACAGAGGAGGAATGACACTCAATATAAAAAATATCAAAGCAACGGAACTATAGGCCTTACTAGGTAAGGATGGCCGCTACGGGTAAGTAAGATGGAAAGAGAAATGGAATATTTATGTGGGTATGATATACAGACCTTGCAGACATTTGAAGATAGAAGAAATAGGTAATGATTTAATTGAAGACAAGGCATTCACAAAATTCCAATGAAAGCGGTTGTGTTATTGCTAGGTGATCTCAACTTGCTAAATGTTGACTGAGACATCATAGCTACAGTGTTGTCTAGAAGTGGAGAGATGCTGAATTCTCTACAAGGAGAACTGTTCCAACAACTGGTAATGGAACCTAAGGGGGAGGAGGTGATGCTGGACCTAGTGCATATGAATACTTAGGGTGTCATTTTGGATGCCCTATTCATGCTTTGGATGTCTGAAAAAGGGCATAGAAATGCCCAAAGCACAGAGACATCTCCAGAGCCATTTTATAAGCTGAGTCTGTGGATGTCCCCAGTGTGAGGACATCTAAGTCTGAACGGAGGCGTGTCTGGGCATTCCCAGAAATCTGGATGTCCCCACCTGATCTCAGAAACATCTTGGACATCCGAACTTGCATCTAAGTTTATGCCTGCTCCAGGCATGAACAGGCATCTGGAAAGTGCCTGATTTGGCTGTAAAACATCCACAGGGTGTAGAGAAGAAAGCCCTCCACCATCCCCAGTACTCAGCACAAGTTCAATGCTAGCAGCCGTGGGATTATGAATCCCGACTTCCCGTTCCCTAGCTCGCTACTCTATTAGAGTATTGCTAGACATCCAGGTTCTGAAATACTATTTTGGGGATATCTATGTAGACACTCCCCACAGACATCCATATTGGGAACATCCATGTTTGTGAAGTCATGTCTGCAGCTGGCCGTGCCTGCTTTTTTCCAGACCTTCTGGCTTAGATGTCCCAGATTGCACAGACACCCCTTCTAAAATCTCCCTCTTAGAGTATTTCTGATGTCATAATCAGCTAGTATCCACTGATTATACAGCTCAGTATTAGAGCACAGACACTGACGCTTCATTCAGAAGTGAGGACCCTTTGGGAAAACTGACTGTGTTTCCTCAGGTTGTTAGTTGGATGGGAACTTCTAGGGGAAACAGAAAAGCAGTGGGCAATACTGAAAGGCATTATTGCAAGAGTAGCAAACCTCTTTTTTTTTAGGAAAGTAAATAAAGATAAGAGAACAAAGAGCCTCTATGGTTTTTGAAAGAAGTAGCTGAAAGGATAAGGAAACAAGGCTGAATTCATAAACTGCAAGAGTTCCCAGAAAGAGGAAGACAGGAAGCAATATCTGGATAAGCTGAAAGTGAAGATACAAATGGAAGTAATCATATAGGAAAAATGGGGGGGGGGGGGGCATTTTTTTCAGATATGTAAGTGATAGGAGGAAATTTGAAAACAGCACTGTGAAACTCAAAGAAAGGAGGGAATATGGAGAGGCTGATAAGGAAAAATCAGACTTGCTTAACAAATATTTCTGTTTGGTTCACAGGTGAATGGCTAGGAGTAAGACTGCAGAAAACAGACACAGATGGGAATGGAAGCAATGCAGACGTCAAATGATTTTCAGAAGATTGCGTTTGTGAGGAGCTAAACTAAAAGTAGAAAAAATGACAGGGCCGGATAGGAGACATTTGAGAATATTGAAGGAACTTTTGGATGTTGTGGAGGCTCCGCTGACTGAGCATTTCAGTTCTTCTGTAGAATCAGAAATGGTCCTGGAGGACTGGAAATGGGCAGATGTGATGCCTCTTCACAGAAGCAGAGACTAGTGCTACTCATTTGTAGAGTACTACCAGGCATATACAGCACCATACATGAATCCACTTAAGACAGTCCCTACTCCACAGAGCTTCCAATCTAATCAAGACAGACAAACACAACAAACAGGGGACTAGGCTAATTCAAATGAGTAATGCACACATGGGTGTTCAACAGGAGATAAAGGGGGCCAGGAACCAAAAGCGGCCTCGAAGCGGGTTTTTAACTTGGACTTGAAAAGGACCAGAGTTGGAGCCGAATATACTGACTCAGTTAGACTATTCCATGTATATGGCACAACAAGGTGGAATGAGCAAAGTCTGGAGTTAGCAGAGAAAGTCACAGATAGGAGCAGAATTCCCAAGGAAAAGTAGGGAGAAATATGAGAGGAGTGGTAACAAGGATCTGCAGAGTTCATGCACTGATCAATTGGATCACAGGAAGAATCCAAGTTATCGATGTCCCTGTTTAATGTACATTACCAAGTTTAAGTTACAATGTAAACCACTTTGACTATATGATAAAGCAGTATAAAAATACTGTTAAATAAATAAATCTAATTATATAGGAAGGACAAGATAGGAAGAAATAGAGGAAGAATGACACTCCATATAAAAAGTATTAAATCAATGGACCTATAGGTCTGATTAGGTAAGGATGGGCCACTGTGGAGTGGTTGAGGCAAGTAGCCTAGGGCTGGGGGTTCAAATCCCACTGGAGGACAGCAATCTCAGGCTGGAGAGACTGGGGTTTCTAGTCCCACAGGTGCTCCTTTTGGCCTTGGGCAAACCACTTAACCCTCCATTGTCTCATCTACAAAACATAGATTGTGAGTCCTTTGGAGACAAGGGAAATGTATACCATACCTGAATGCACACCACCTAGACTGCACTTGCACCAAGCAGTATATAAATGCCTATTAAAAAAAGCAGACTTGTAGGTTATAAATGACATACCTAAGTGTGCATTTTATCTTTATTCATTTACCCCTACGCCCAAGCAGGTCTAAGAGTACATGGTGCATTTGAGCCACAATTTCTACAGGATTTGTGATAGTATTTTATAAAGACACATAGGTAGCTATGGGGTCATTCTGTCCCACGAATAACGGGGATGGACATCCTGTTGAGATGTCCATCCCCATTATTTTTCCCCCTGTCGGCCCTGTCAATATCCTCCCCATACAAACAATGGATTTATATGAGGAGGCCTAGAGGGGGGCAGGAGGGGTTATTCCGGAAGTGGAGTGAGGGCGGGGCATGGGCGGGTCATGACCCTGGTTGTACAGGGCCGATTCAGAGGTTGGCCCAGTACATCTGGGGCCTCGAATATAGATGGGGGACGTATTCCACCTCAAAGGTGGAGTAAGTCCCCCCTGGATGGAGGGCGATTGCGGCGCATGACACAAGTGAGGGGGTGCAGGGGGTTCTCTGCAGCCCGACCCTGGCCATGGAAAGCCAGATCGTGGGTTAGGCTGCAGGGAACGGCGTGTGTTTTCTACAGCAGGGGTTTGCGGCTCCTGAATGGAGCTGTGGTACCATGGCAATTGGATGCCCTTGGCATCGCGGCTCCATTCAGAAGCCTGGCTGAGTTAGCCAGGCATGTGGGTTGGACAGGCAGCTGATAGGAATCAGGGCATGGCCTGCATGTCCAGGCCATAAAACTGATTCTGATCAGCCGTACAAGAGGCAAACGGCCAGCACAGAATGTCCCTCCTAGTGTCTTCATAAAATAGGTTGCAGATAGGTGCCTATGTTGGCCTGTTATAAAATTATCCCCAAAGTGACCAACTGGATTAGAAACTGGTTGAGTGGAAGTTGACGGGGGTAGTGGTAAATGGAGTTCACTGTGAGGAAAGGGGTATTACCAGTACTGTGCTGCATAGAACAATCCTTGATCTGATTCTATTCAACATTTTTGCAAGTGATATTGCAGGTCTATCAGAAAAGCTTTTCATCTTTGCAGATGATTTCAACATCTGCAATAGCATAAGTGTGGATAACATGAGAATGGATCTAGTGGTTTCAACCCCTTCTTCCACCAGTCTCATTCCTTTTCTTACTTTGAAGTCCATTCCATCCACCTTTTTATTTTACTATCTCTCCAGGTAGCTGTCATTTATCAACTCCTTGACAGGTCAGCTTCTATTTTTCACACTGACTTTGACTCCTGGCTGTCCTTCTTTCTTGAGCCATTTTTCTCTTTCCTCATTCTTCCAGATTTTAACATTCACATTGATGGCCATTCTGACTCTTATGCCTCCGAGCTCCTTGCCTTAACCTCCTCATTCAACCTCTGGCTGTGTTCTATTGCCCCTACTTGTTAGCATGGCCACTGCCTGGACCTTGTCTTTTCCTACAATTCCTCCCTATTAAATTTCTCCACCTCAGTTCTTCCCCCATAAAACCATCACCTGCTAACCTTCTCTCTTAACCATCCCCACCATAGTCTTGTCCAATCTCCACCAACATGTTTAGGAATCTTCAGGCTATTGACTCTTCAGCTCTCTCCACTGCTATCTCGTCTCGTCTCCTCTCTCATCTACTTTGTCATCTGTTCTCTGCTTTGGTTACTCTTGCTCCTCTCATTCCTTGCCCTATAAGGCATACTGTACCTTATGCTTGGCTGACCTTCTGAATCTGCCACCTATGTTCCTGTATCTTTTCTGATGAGTGCCTTTGGTTCAAATCCCATACCCACGCTGATTTCTTACATTTCAAATTCATGATAATCTCCTTCCAGTCTGCTATAGCACTTGCAAGCAAGAGTACTATATTCATCTAACAGGCTTTCATGCCTCTGACCCTTGCCATTTCTTTGCAATGCTCAACTTGTTCTCAAAGTGCCTCCGCCACTACCCCTGCTTTGCTTTCTACCCAAACATTGGTGAATATTTCCATGACAATGTCCACAAGATTAGTCTTGAATTCTCCACTGTCTTCCCTTCCCCATCTTCACTTTGATGTCCTTCCTTCACCCTTTCCTCCTTATCCAAAATCACTGAGGAGGGAACTGCACATCTTCTCTCCTTCTCTATTCATTACCTGCTCCTCTGATCCCATTCCCTCCTGCCTACTAAACTCTATCTCCCCTCCTGTCATCCCTTCCATCTGTCATATCCTCAAACTATCCCTTTCAACTGCAACTGTTCCTGCTGTCTTCAAACATGCTGTGATTACGCAGTTCCTCAAAAGATCTTCCTTATCAAGCCTTCTCCCTCCTCCCTTTCATATCTAAACTACTCAGAAGTGTTGTTCACTACAATCTGGCTTTTTTCATCTACACTCTACTGAAACAGCCTTTGCTAAAGTCTCCAGTGACTTGATCCTGACCAAATCTAAGAGCCTTTACTCTTGACTCTCTACCACTTTTGATATTGTTGATCACCACCTTCTCCTTAATAATCTATTCTCACTTGGATTTGGGATTCTGTTCTGTCTTGGTTTTCTACTTATCTCTCCTGTTGCACTTTTAGCATTTGTTCTGTGGATACTTCTCTACTGCTATTCCACTTAAGGGCTCTGTCTTGGGACCTCTTCTTTTATCTCTCTATACTCAATCTCTTGGTGCCATGATCTCCTCCCGTGGTTTTCAGTACCATCTTTATGCTGATGTTCAGGTACAGAGAGATATACCTGAGAATCATCTCTCCAGGAATCCGGGCTTAAATCTCAGCCTGTTTCTCTGACACTGCTGCCTGGATGTCCTGTCACTGTGCTGTATGCCTGGAGACTGCATCAGGCTCCATTCCTGGCTCTACTTAAATCCAGGCTAAAAACACACTTCAAAACTGATTTTGAATCCTAATCCTCTTTTTTCCTGCTTAACATCCATGTGTGTTTTAACCTTTCCCTTAATGATCTGCCCCAGTGCCTTGTTCGTCCAGTTTGCCTGATTTATATAGTTTATAAGCTCTGTGGTGGTGTACATCGCTATGTATGCCTAGTAGTGCCATGCAAATGACAAGTATTGGTAGCAGTAGTGACCAGGGCTGGATCAACTGTGAGAGAAGACAAGGCACTCACCTAGGGTGGCAGCTTCTGAGAGTGGCAAAGATCAGCAGCAGCCAAAGCAAGACAATAGATCCTGACAGTCAAACCAATTCAAAGAACCACCAGCACATTCTTTTACCTGTAAGGAGAGAGGCACATACATACATACAAACAGTTTAATATTAAAACGTTTGTTGTCCAATTATACATTTATACAGGATTGTCATGGGAGGGATGGTGTTGCAATGATACTTTTTTTTTGGGGGGGGGGGCATATGGCACTTAATATCTTTGCTCCAATCCAAGCTTAAAGAAAGGTCTAGAGCAATGGTTCCCAACCCTATCCTTGAGTACCCCCAGGCCAATCAGGTTTTCCACAACGAATATGCATTAGATAGATCTGCATACAATGCATCTGTATACAATGGAAGCAATGCATGCAGATCTACCTCATGTATATCCATTGCATGCAGATCTATCTCATGTATATTTTTTTTATTTTGACAGTTTTGTATACCACCTTATCCTTCAATCAAAGTGGTCACAACACAATTGGGGATACATTTAACATGAGGGGATATGAGACACATATACTAATACTTACAGGGAACATGGGCAATGGAGGGTTAAGTGGCTTGCCCAAGACTACAAGGAGCACCTGTGGGACTAGACACCCCATTCCTTCCAGACCAAGGTTGCTGTCCTCTTGTGGGACTTGAACCCCTGGCCTTCCGGCCTGAAGTACCTTGCCCCCAACCACTAGGCCACTCCTCCACTTATTCATTGTGGATATCCTGAAAACCTGACTAGCCTGGGAGTACCCGAAGACTGGCTTGGGAACCACTGGTCTAGTATATGGAAGCCAAGATTAAATGCTAAATAAAGAAATCTGAATACTAATTCCCCCAACAATAATCATCAATTTTTTGTCGGGTATAGACCGCAAGGCAGAGAGGACATCCCTCTAAACCTCACGCAGTACATGCCCCTTTTTTTATTATTTATTTAATTGTCAACGTATATGCAATAGTTTAAAATCCATAAATAAGTCCACACTTAGCTGCTCAAGCACGACGTGCACGTTTCGAAGCTGCCAGGCTCCTGTTTCAAGTGTATCAATGAGAAAATAGTGTGACCATTCCTTTCTTCCTCAAGAACCGCCAAATCTAGATTTGGCGGTTCTTGAGGAAGAAAGGAATGGTCACACTATTTTCTCATTGATACACTTGAAACAGGAGCCTGGCAGCTTCGAAACGTGCACGTCGTGCTTGAGCAGCTAAGTGTGGACTTATTTATGGATTTTAAACTATTGCATATACGTTGACAATTAAATAAATAATAAAAAAAGGGGCATGTACTGCGTGAGGTTTAGAGGGATGTCCTCTCTGCCTTGCGGTCTATACCCGACAAAAAATTGATGATTATTGTTGGGGGAATTAGTATTCTGTTTTTGCTGAGTTGATGATTTGAATACTAGTATCTGGGATTTTTTAATTTTGAAATAAAGAAATCTGGCATACATTTAGGCTGCAAAACACAAGAACATTAAAACATAGGAAAGGCCATATTGGGTCAAAACAAAGGTTCATCGAGCCCAGTATCCTGTTTCCAACAGTGGCCAATCCAGGTCACAAGTACAGTACCTGTTAAGTTCCCACAAGGTAGCAAGATTCCATTTTACTTATCCCAGGGGTAAGCAGTGGATCTCTCCAGTCCAATTTAATAATGTTTTATAGACTTTTCCTCCAGAAACTCATCCAAACCTTTTTTAATTCCAGCTACGCTAACAGCTTTTACTACATTCTCTGGTAACACATTCCAGAGTTTTGTTATGTTTGAGTGAAAAAATATTTTTTCCATTTAGTCTTAATTGTGCTACATTGTAGCATCGTTGGGTGTCCCCTAGTCTTTTTACTTTTTAAAGAAATAAAAAAATGATCTACGTTTATCCGTTCCACTCTATTCATTATTTTATATACCTCTATCATAGCTCCCTTCAACTGTCTCTTTTCCAAGTTGAAGAGCCCTAACTTTTTAATCTTTTCCTCATAGGCACATCCTTCTATCCCCTTTACCATTTTGGTCACTCTTCTCTGTACCTTTTCTAATTCTGCTTTATCATTTCTAGGATATGGTGACCAGAATTGTACACAACATTCAAAGTACAGTCGCAACATGGAGCGATACAGAGGCATTATAATATCCTTGGTTTTATTCTCTATTCCTTTCCTTATGATTCCTAGCATTCTATTTACTTTCTTGGCCGCTGCTGTACATCATCGTGGTGGGAGTAGATAAGAAAAATTCTTACAAACACTAATTCTAGGAATCATAGGTACCAGCTCCATGGGTGCAATGAGGGCATGAACAACTTCAGTACTGAACAAACGCCTTCACTGTTTCCAGAGAAGGGTAATTTGTGTTGAATTTAACACGTCCAGTTTTTCGAAAAGTAGTCTTTTACGTCAGGGATGAAATACAAATGAAAATGAGAGAGAGGGATTACTTTTGTTTTGTGACACTTATCATGAAATGCCCTGGTGATTAGTGTAGGAGCCTCTTCATTCTAGTAATGATAGTCTGCTATGTGATAAACTAATGCAGGGGTATCCGTTGCCTAGGCATCTGCAGGATATGTGGAACTGACTTTTATAGCTGGCTTTCTCTACAAAGAATGGTCAGGGAAGTGCTAGATCAGTGCCTCCCAAATTTTATGTGGCCACAACCCCATTTTAGTGGGGTAAACAAGCGCATGACCCCCAGCACTACCTTGCAGCTGCCCCAGGTCCTCATGTAGCATTGGTTGCAATGTTGCTGCAGTCTCCTATCTCCCATTGTGCCTGCATAGACCTAGTTATAGCATCCTTTTTTTAAATCTGTCATGGTCACAACACTAGATGTGGATTTTCTTACTCCTTTTGAGGTCATGACTCACAGGTTGGGAAGCGATGAACTATGATGCCACGGGGTTTAGAAATTGAAGTGTTGATGAGGGAAAATTCTAGCTTACCTTTTTCCTACCTCACAGAACCAGGCTGATAGTTCAGGACTTGTGGAGGGTTGGCCTTGAAGTAAATGAAGTAGAGAGAAGTATCGGTCTTCGCTGTGGACCAGAAGAAAGGTGAGGGGTTCCAGATCACACAGTCCACCAAGGAATCCATTCCACTTTATTTTCAGCTTAATTAAGCACAACACATTTTTTTTTCTTGGTTCTCCTGTTTTCAAGTTGAAATCGGTTTCTTTTAAGAATACAAACTGTAGGAGGTCACGTGATGTGGTGAGACCGGGCGGTTGTGATCCGCTCAAGCTCTGGGTCCGCCCCCCCCCCCCCCTCTACTGCCAGTAAAATGAGCCGTTTTTTTAAGCTTTAAGGCTTCATCGACAGCGCGGGGGGGGGAGGAGGAAAACCTGTTGGGAGTTTTTTTACGGAGAGCGGGGCATGGCGGCGGCAAAAGCCAGCAGGCACGAAAAGGAACGGATAGTCAGGCAAACTAAGATGGTGAATTCGCCCCCAGCACCATCCTTGCCTGTATCGCCGGCAGCCATAGAAGAGATTTCGGCAGCAGTGTCCAAAGCTTTAGCGATGCAGTTTGATGCTCTACACGGGAAAATTGATGCCTTGCAAACTTCTGTGGAATCGCTGGGCAGTCAGATGCGAGAGGCGGAGGCCCGAATCGGGACGACCGAGGAGCAGGTAGAGGCATTACAACATGAGGTACAGAGACTTCAGGCAGCATCGCGGTCTCAAGAAGCCAAGCTAGATGACTTGGAAAACCACTCTCGACGAAACAACCTTCGGTTTCTGGGCATCCCGGGCAGCATACAGGACAAAGACCTAAAAGCCTATGTGGAGAGCCTACGTATGCAAATGCTGGATAATGGAGAGGAGCATGGCAGGCTTATGTTGGAGAGAGTGCATAGAGTGGGGCCTAGGCAGCCATCTGATAACAGGCCCCGTGTGGGGCTGGCAAAGTTCCTGCATTTCCCGCAAAAAGAAGCAGTACTGCGAATGGCCAGGAAAGCAGGGGTCATTGTAAAGGACAATGCAAAAGTGCGAATTGTGCAGGACTGCTCTGTGGCTCTGAGCCAAAGAAGGAGGGCTTATGCCCCCCTTTGCCAGAAACTAGTGGAGGCTAACATCGAGTTTATAGTACAGTACCCTTCTCAGCTCCATATCATACATGGAGGAGTGCAAAGAAGCTTCGCTACAGCGGCAGAGGTGACCAAATATGTAGAGAGCCTAACACGGAAGCAGCCAGCCAGCCTCGACCCGGGAGCCAGAGGAAGGAGGGTTGACAACAGATTGTGAGTGGACTGCAGCTCCGGGAAGGCCTGCATAGTGAGCAAGCATGAAAAGCAAAACAACTCAGCATGGCGGGTCCGGACCTCCGGCGTTTACACATGATGTTAATTGGTTACAAAGATAGTCAGGGCATTTGTACATATGTTTAAGTTTGAGAGAGATCTGAGGGCGAAAGTACCCCGGGACAGCCTGAAAGGGTGGTACATGGGATAATTGAAATGCATGTTACTTGATGTATGAGGTGGATTGTTGGGTACTGTGGGGTATGACTGTATAATTTAATGCCATGGGAAGGAACCCACCTACGCTTAAGTTGGATTTGAGGGAATGATTGCTGTTCAGTGATGGGTGGGGGTTGGGAGTATTGTGGGCCATGACTGTATGACATTAATTGCCCTGATGAGGAACTTGTTCCATAGCCACCTGGCTACGGGGAGGGGTTTGAGGTCGGGGAAGAGATGGTAGGTGTGCACTGTATCAACGGGTGGGGGAGGGGGGAGTACACACACACACATCTTAGTGATCAAGAGGGGAGGAAGGTTAGGGTTACAGAGAGTGATGAGAGGGGGAGGGGGTCTGGGGCAGCAGGGAGGGAAGGTGGGGGTGTATTGGGGAGGGTGGGGAGAATGGGAGGGGAGGGAAGCACAGCCAAACATGGAATGAAAGGGTGAAAGCAAGAACTAGGGTAGAAACATGGGAGGCGCCCCAGGCTGGGGGGGTTCTTCCTGGGAGTCATCAAAGAACCAGGAGACATGGACCTACTGGGTACATGGTACTTTGAAGATCATCTCATTTGGAGTATAGTGTGCAATTCTGGAGACCGCACCTTCAAAAGGATGTGAACAGAATGGAGTCGGTGCAGAGGGTGGCTACTAAAATGGTTAGTGGTCTTCATTATAAAGCATATGAGGACAGACTGAAGGATCTTAATATGTACACCTTAGAGGAAAGGCGGGATAGAGGTGATATGATTGAGATGTTCAAATACCTCCATGGCATAAATGTTCAGGGGGAGAGCTTCTTTCAATTGAAAGCAAGTTCTGCGACGAGGGGACATGGGATGAGGGTGAAGGGAGATAGATTCAGGAGTGATATGCGGAAATATTTCTTTATGGAAAGAGTAGTGGATCTGTGGAATAGTCTCCCAGTGGAGGTGGTAGAGATGAGGACAGTAACTGAATTCAAAAAAGCATGGGACCAACACAGAGGATCTCTAAAGGTAAAAAGGGGACTGTTGTAGTTGTTGATATGGAAGGACAGACTAGATAGGCCATGTGGTCTTTTTCTGTCGTCATGTTTCTATGTGGGATTGGGAACCCAATTAAGAGATGCAAAATACTGCAAGCCTTGACTAGACAAAAGTGTGACATAGCCCTGTTGCAGGAAACACACCAGACTGCTGATGAGCATTTGAAAGAATACAAACTGTAATTTTTGTCTTTGGCCGAATGAGTGCAAGATGTGTGGACCTCGCTAACATGCTGATAGTATGAACAGACACAGAGTACTGTACAAAAAAAAAACCAGCCTGTGAGGACTGTGCTAATGAACAAATCGTTAATGGTTTTCTCTCAATGTTTCCACTGTTCTAAGCAGTTGACTCTGCAGTCGACAGTGCACTGCTCTTCTAATTCTGTACTCTTGATAAGCCCTGACAAACTCTGGCAGAATCTCTGCAATACATGCCAGAAATTTTTTTTGCAAATACTTTGTATGACAGCTGTGCCCAACAGGCATTGAAAGAAGATCACGGAACTGAACTGACAGAATGAAAGTCTACTGAAAGTTACTATATCATAATGACGGTAGGTTTCTTTTCTGCTATTCTTTGCTTTGTGCTCTCGCATCTGGCATGTAAAAGTCCATTTGCTATGAGTTATCAGGACAAGACAAGAAAGGAACCCAAGAATAATAATTTCTGATGTCCTGAATGTTGCTACTTAGAGTAATGAAACAATAATATATCTTGGTTCCTAAGTGAACAGTATCACCAGTAAGAAAAAGGAGATCACAAGTGACACGCCACGTTGAGTATCGTGTTCAGTTATAGTACAGCTCAGAGAGGCATCAGAGGCATAAAATCTTCTCACTAGAGAAAAGAAGAATCTATCATTAAAACACAAGGGAGCTATTTTAGAAGCCCTATTCGTGATTTGGATGTCTGAAAATGGATTTAGAGATGTCAAAATCATGGAGGTGACTCCAGAGGAATTACATCCTCGCATTGGGGACGTCCACAGACCCAATTTCTAAAATGGTGGAGGCATGGCTGGGGAATTCCCAAGAATCTGGACATCGCTGCCTGATCTCAGAAACATCCTGGATGTCCAGAGTCGCGCCTAAGGTTAGACCTGCTTGAGGCACAAATAAGCATCGGGAAAGTGCTCGTTCTGGCTGTAAGACATCTGGGGGGAGTGTAGAGAAGATAGCACTCCACCATTCCCAGTACTCTGCAATCACAAAAACAGCAGCAGTGGGATCCAAAGCCTGCTTTCCCTGGTCCTAGCCCACTACTCTAACCATTAGGCTATTCCTAGACGTCTGTGGTCTGAAATACTATTCCAGGGATGTCCATGTACATGTCTCCACAGGCATCCATATCACGCATGTCCACATTTGTGAAATTGTGCCTGAACTTGGACAAGCCTGATTTTTTCAGACATTTTGGCTTGGTCATCCCAGATTGCACTTGGACGTCATTTGGAAAATGCCACGTCACAGAAAGAAATAGGGTTAGAGATAATGGTGAGGTTTTGGGGTAAAAAATAGGGATGTGCATCCTTCTAAAACTAATGGCAAAATGCAATTAATGAGAGCATTTTTGCTTTGTGTCCTTTTAAATAAAATAAATGATCACAAGAGCAGAATGAGCTGAATCTTTATTTGTCCCTGGTTTCAGCATCACTGTGGTCTATGCACTTTGGGAAGGGATAAAAGAAGCCTATCCTTGCCTCACTTCTCCCAAATCCCATGGCTAATATCACAAACTCAACAAGAAACTGAAAGCACAAGCAATTCATCACCACTTTCTTTCCTGCATTCGAAGAGAGAAGGTGACAAAGGTAATGAATTCAGAAAGTTGCTTTGCTTAAGTCAAAATTGTATAAACAAAACACAGAAAATATCCAAAGATCACAGGTCCTGGTTGTCCATTAAAGTGTACGCAAGCAAGTTTTGGGTAGTTTGTATAAAACATCTTCGAGTTTTGGCATGATATAGTGTGATCTCTAACACAAGGTTTAGAAATTTTCGATCTATACAAATTCTCAGTTTCTCAGGCTTTTTGATACTCTTATGAAGAGAGGCTAAAAAAGGTTAGGGCTCTTCAACCTGGAAAAGAGACAGCTGAGGGGAGATATGATAGAGGTCTATAAATTAATGAACGGAGTGGAACAAGTAATCGCAGATGAATTGTTTACACCATCAAAATATATAAAGACTAGGGGACATGCAATGAAGCTAATGTGTAACCTATTTAGGACTAATAAGAGAAAATATTTCTTCTCTCAACGTGTAATGAAACCCTGGAATTCGTTACCAGAAGATGTAGTAAAAGCTGTTAGTGTAGCTGGGTTTAAAAAAGGTTTGGCCAAGTTCCTGGTGGAACGGTCTATAAACCATTATTAAAGGGTCCCAGGAAATGCACTGCTTGTCCCAATACAAGCATTGTGGAACCTGTATCTTTTGGGGAAACTGCTAGGTACTTGTGACCTAGATTGGCCACTGTTGGAAACAGGATACTGTGCTTGATGGACCTTGGTCTGACCCAGTTTGGCATATCTTATGTTCTTATGACCATATTGCTAATCCAGTCAGTTGGTTCAATATGACAGTCAGCTTCATGCTTTTCTAGCTGGGCTTTCACCTCTGACTTTATAGCAACTGGTACATTGCATGAAATTACTACTACTACTACTATTTATCATTCGTATAGTGCTATGAGGCATACGCAATGCTGTATATGTACAAGTAAGAGAGAGTCCCTGCTTGTCAGAGCTTACAATCTGGGGACTAGGGGAAATCTAGGGAAATGGCAAGATATAGATAGGTGATGAGGAGATCAAGATCCAAACTGTACTGGCAAAACATTGGGATGAAGTTCAAAATAAACTTCTCCCAAAAGAGATTCTGTTGGGCCATGAGACATCATCATAGGCACTACTTAGCTGTTGTCACAACAATAGTTTGATGCACTGATGTTCTGTCTGGTTTAGCTCTGCAGAATTGGTGAACTGGATCAGCCCAAGGGGCTCACAAGTTGAGCAAGACAACAATGGTTTCTGATATGCTTTAACCATCTCAAATTCAAGCTCATGAGTACGTCCATTTATGTTACATTGCATGTGAAAAAGTCCCAAGGATGGCACGAGATCCCTTGAATATAGTTTGTTTTGTGCCACTGCAGCTGCAGGGGTGCACTCAGTGCCAACTTCATTTTGTCTTTCAGATACATGACATCATTTGTTACCCCAGAGGAGGTGGTACAGAAAGAGGACAGTATCTGAATTCAAAAAAACATGGGACAAACACAGAGGATCTCTTAAGGAAAAAGGGGGACTGTTGTAGTGGTTGATAGGGAAGGACAGACTAGATAGGCTATGTGGTCTTTTTCTGCCATCCTGTTTCTATGAGTCCGGCTGAGAAGGTTGTACCATATTATTCAGTCTGAGATTCACAAACCATTTATAGGCACATTTTGCATAAGCAATAGCTCTTTTTGTTGAGGCTCCATCCATCGGTTTGCTTGTTTTGTCTGCCCATACACATAAGGATCTTTGTGCAAAGAACTCTGTAAATTCAGATTAAGACAGACAGGCAGCAGAGTGGATAAGCTGCAGGCAAAGGGTGATTGCAGCCTGCCTGCAAGGGCAAGGCATTTCCCATGGGCAGAAGCAGGGCTGGTGCAAGGACTGGAGGGACTCTAGGCAGGCCATTCATCCTGCTGCCCCCCCAAGCGCCCATTGCCACCACTGGTGCCCCTCACCCTGAAACCGCAATGCAGCACGTACCCTCTGTCTCTGGGGCTGCATCACGGTTTTATTCTCTCCAATCTGCTACTTTGGCCCCCCCTCCGCAGCAGAAACATGGTTTAAACAAAAAACGGAAGTCCAGGCCGGAAGCGGCAGATTGGAAAGAGTGAAATCACAATGCAGCCCCAGAGACTAAGGGTAAGTGCTGCATTGTGGATTCAGGAAAATGGTTGAGAGCTTATCACTGATTTTCAGCAGTAGGCTCATAAATCTAGGCAAATGAATAACAGACCTAAATTTATAAACATAACTTTTAGCTCCTAAATTAAGATGAATTTTCAACTGAAAATATAGGCTACTAGTTTTGGCTGGAATAAAGGCATAAATTTAGGAGACTAAATGTAGGAGCTCAACATTTTTTGAATATTGGGCCTTCAGTGGGCCTAATATTTAGCGGCGGCGGCGGCGGCTGGTGCTGCTAAAGTGGCTACGTAGATGTTCAACGCCGGGGCCATATCCGTGGTTGCCTGGATTTCTGGGGAGCTAACCGGAGAGTGGCGATATTCAGTCACTGCCAGTAAACGTCTGTGGCAAAGGTTAGGCCAGCCTTTACTGTGCTTGAGATTTGCTGCATACTGATAACCAGGCAGTGACTCAATATTGCCGCTATCCGGTTATCAATGGGTGATGCCCACAGCACACCCCAATGATAATCAGATAGCACTGGGCGTGCAGTGGTGCTGCCCATGGATATTCACTGGCACTAACCATGTTAGTAACACAGCAGGCAGGTCTGCTAAACATAATAATCCCTTTGAACCCCCCCCCCCCCCGCCCCCACCTTAGTGGGTTTTTTTTTGTTTCCAGTTGTATAGATTTTACATCCACAAAAGCACAAATGTAATTTGATAAAATGAATTTGTAATCAGTTTGACAGCATGATGAATTGTCTTGTAACACAGTATTACAGTGCAAATGCTGTTTTAATCTAGCAGGCAATGTTTGGAAAACAGAACTAAGTTTGAATTATGTGTGTGTGCGATTGAGGGGAACCAGCAGAACTGGTGCAAGGATATTAGGCACATTGGGCCTGATATTGGAAAGGCATTTATACGGTTTACAGCTCAGTAAACTATGTAAAGGCCTTTAATCAGGATATTCAATGGCACTTACATGGTTGAATATCCCCTTCTAACCCCGCTACATGCCCCAATGCTATGCGGTTAGCATCGGACGCGTTGAGGGTGTTCTGCGGTGGAGTGGAGGCAGAAACTGTCGCTAACCAGGCAGCGGCAATATTGCATGCTGCCCGGTTAGCGACGTGCACCTAAAAGATCAAGCAAGGAAAATCCTCGCCTATCTTTAAGGTGCAGGAGCTAACCAAGCAGCATGGAATATTGCCACTGCCTGGTTAACTACTGCAGCTTCTGGCATGTGCAGCAATCTCTAGATATTCAATGCCGGGGCCGTTTATGACCCCAGCATTGACTATCCAGGGTTAAGGTTCAGCCGGCAGGGCTATGCTCCATAGCGGTGCATAGCCTGCCCAGATGCATATGGAGGCCATTGGGTCTTAAACCCTACTTCTCCTAGATTCTGATAATTAAACTTAATATCATCTCTCTAATAAGAATCCCATAAAAATGCATAATTGGACAGCAAGGGGATCGTCATACCACTTCTGTATGGCTTACACTGGCTCCCAATAGAAAGCCGAATAATATACAAACTACTTGTGACTACATTCAAACTCATCAACAATGTTGCACCCTCCTTTCTCTCAACCCTCCTCCACACCCCTGCAAATACCAGATCCCGTAGGGAAAACGCCCTACACTCCATAATAGTCCCTCCCTCTATCCGCAAAATGAAACAAACCACCAGCTCCACGGCTTTTTCATACACTGCTCCCAGCCTCTGGAACTCCCTCCCACTGCACATCCATGCAACAAAAGACCTCAAAGACTTTAGAAAACAGCTCAAAACCTATCTCTTCACCATGCACTATGGTAGTGAAAGCTCGCACCCAAAAGCCCAAACACCGCCAGGCTAGCCCATCACCCAATACAACCATGACAAGGCATGCCTAAGACCACCCAGAATAAACACAAAGACCTCCTGCACAGAGTTAACCTGTACATAGTTATGTTCTTAAGCTACTATATCTAAACTTGTTAAGAAACCCAAGTTATCCTGTACAAAGGTTATCCCCTGTTCTATGTAAAATGTTATCTTGTACAAAAGTTGTTCCTTGTTCTATGTAAACTGTTGTTCGGTTCCCTGTAAACCATCCCTGATCTCTGGAAGGGGCGGTATAGAAAAATGTACCAAATAAATAAATAAATAGTGACATCCAAAGCCCAGAGACTGTCTCCAGAGCCATTTTAGAAGCTGGCTGTGGAGATGTCCCCAGCATGAGGATGTCTGAATTTGAATGGGGGATGTAAAGGAGACATGGCTAGGGCATTCCCAAGAACCTGGAGGACATCCTGCCTGATCACAGAGATAATGCCCCGCCGCCCAATCCCGGCCCCAGCAGACTCGCCAGGTGTCAAGCGGCAGGAGGGCTAGTCAGGGGGGTGTCTGGCACCAGTGGGAGTGGGAGGAGGCTTGTCTGTCCTGCCGTCTGTATGTCCCCCACGGCTGCTTTAGGGGTACGATGGGCCTTCCTGTAGCCCACTCCTGCCAACGTAGGAGTCTCCTGTTCCTGCAGTGCAGAATCGGGTACAACAGGGCTTATCCTGGTCGGGGACGTCTGGATGGCCTGGACGTGCCCTTTCCTGGATTGGGTTCTATGTGTATTACCTTGCAAATACACATTGTTTATTAGTAACTGTTCTGGTGGCACGTCTAAGCAACGACTGTAGAACAAAATGTATATGCATACTTTGGGCCTGACATTCATTTACTTAGGCTCACAGATTAGGCACATAAATCTAAGTGCAGGGCCAAATTTAAGCTCTTGGCTCTCATAGGCACAAAATGTTGAAGCGCCCATTTTGGTCAGGCAGGGTGGAGCCAGTGCAGATTACCCCCTCCATACCTTTGTCTAGGGTTGTATTTGCTGCTGTGTTTAGGTTAACCCCCTCTATTTTCTGAAGTGGAAAGGTTATTTAAGTTTGCTTTGTTTCAAAAAATAGAGGGGGGGGGGGTGGTGAATCTGCATGGTGTAGCAGGTACATCTCTAAAAAAATAAAAACAAACAGAGAGATTTTCCTTCTCCTTTGTTTTACATCTCCAAACAAAAGCATACTTAGACATGCTTTCACAGAATTTCCAGAACAAGAACATGGCAAAAGAAAAATCTTTGGAGTAGAAGAGCAGAAGTCAGTTGAGTCAGAAGGCAAAAAAAAAAAACAACAATTAGCAGTTTCCATAGAGCTCCAGCCCAGACAAACTTTGAGCCAATCAGGAAAAAGAAATAAAGATTGCCAGCAATACAAGACACAGTTAAGAGCAGGCTGTTTAGAGCCAGCCCCGATGGAGACATGATAGCTCTTCCTCTGTCTTCTAAAACAAGGGTCATCAGTTTGAGGCCAGCCTGCTTGCCTGTGATGATGGGGGAGGGAGGGAGCACAGAATTTGCCAGCCCCCTTCTTCCCCCCCCCCTTACTTTTCTTACAATCAGGAGCTTTCAGTTCTATTTTTTTTTGCTTTCTTTTTTTCCCTGTCTCTCCCTTTCCTGTCTAAACATTGGCGTTCCTTTCTTCCTCTGTTTCTTGTTTGCAGTCTGTTTTTATTGCACACCGCTCTGATGCCTGTGCCTGGGCGGTATATCAAGCGACAAAAGAAAGGCCTGGAAATCTATTTCCGGACACACTGCCAAGAAAGTCCCAGGAGTGCTGGGTCACCAGGAGTCAGCACTGACTCGAAGGCACACATTGCATTACATTACTAAAGGGTGTTTAGCTGCTATGTGGTGCTAATGTGGGATAAATGCAGATAAATGCAGATCGCACAGTAGCTGTATGCCTCAGTGGATTGTGGGCAGAGAGTTTGAGGGCCAGCAATGTGTAATTATCATGAGCGATAAACAACACGCGGTAACTGCACAATGTGCAGACATTGCAGGTGCAACTAACGCCATCTCAATGGGTGGCGTTAGCTGCATCCATGGCACTGCTGCCCTTTCTCCGCAGTATCTGCAGGGGAAAGCTAGGAATGCCTCCAGCAGATACCACGGGACATTTGCATATAATGCTGGCTTTTTGCAGCTATCATCTGGGGTTAGCTGCAAAAGCCTAACACTGTTCATTAAACATGCCCCTAGGTTTCAATTGCAGAATACAAATGGTTCATTTTTTACACATTAAACTATTTTTGCCAGAGCTGAGAAATTTTTTCTTTAAAATGAATCGGAATTGCAATGCAAGAAGACATATTTTAAATCCTAACACTGGTGTTTACCATTGATAAACCTCTCTGTGTCCTTGCCAACTTACACCAAAGAACTGCCACCTGGGTCCCATTGCAATTCTCAGAATGGACTCCACTATGCAGAAGCCAAGTCCAGGTTGAATGTCTCCTATGTTTCATAGAAATCTAACTTTGCACGAAGGGCTGAGAGAATGCCAGTTTTTGTCATTGTAATCGACAGCTTTAACTTCCTTTTCCCCTGTAGAACATCATTTTATTGTAATGATCTGTAAAGCCTGTGCTATAAGGGCACTGGTGAGTTTCTTAATCTAGTATGACATATTCTCACTATAACATTTTAAAATATTGCATGCTGGGATGGCCAAATAGGCAGAAGGCATAGTAGAAGTGTGTCTAGGGTGGTGCCATGGACTTAGATGTCCCCGCTCGATTTCAGAAACATTGGTGATGTCTGCGACCTCGTTCAAGTTTAGACCTGTTCCATGTCTCAGGAAAGTGCTCCTTTTGGCTGTAAAAGATCCAGAGAGTGAAGAGAAGATGGTACTCTACCATCCCCAGTGCTCTCCACGATGAGTGGCTTGAATCCCACTGATCCTATCCCACTACCCTAACCATTAGGCTATTTCTAGATGTCCCCAGGGTTGAATATTATTTTGGGGATGTCTATGTAGATGCCCCACAGACGTCCATATTGGGCACATCCACAATTGTGAAATCGTGCCTGAACTTGGACATCCCTGCTTTTTTTTTAGACATTCTAGTATGGATGCCTCTGATTGTATTTGGACGTCATTTGTAAAATGCGCCTTAACCCGTTTTGGACCAGCGTATGTTTTACATACATAAGGTTTTCATACTTACTACTCAACTGTTTACTAATTAATGGTTATAAATTCAATGGAACTATGTTTAGCTATTATCGTTATGTCAAAAAACATTATATACAGATTTTTTATCTGATATCTAGTTAGTTTAATAGGTATTCGAAGTTTGCTGATTTTGACGGTACTGACGGCTCAACATAAAAAGATCACCAAAAATAGTAAGTAGCTTATAATGCTGTAATAGCTACTATTTTGCAAATAAAAGTATTTGTAGATTTTAGAAAATAGGTTTAGATAACTGTAAGTTACTTAGTGTCAGAGTTATTGGTGCGTATATCGGCCTTGTATGTTTTTCATATGCTGGGCATTAATAATATGTTGTTGAAACTAATTGCTGTCAAGCATTCTGTTCTAGGTGTTTCAATGGTGCAATATCGACACACTGCATCAGAAGCGTTTTCATGTGTATCATATTCCGCCGCCAGAATGGACTGTTGACAAATTATATTATATCATAATAAAGTGTTTTAAATGAAAACTGCAGTTTCAACAGAATCAAACAGTATGTTTATGTCAATGAATATTGGAACTGAATCCTATCTTTTCTGAAGACGGACAATATACTATATTGGACCAGTGTATGAAAAACATACACTATGTGAAACTTCTATTTTCTGCAAAGTTTTAATATTTTTTATTACTGCCGGTATTTCATAGTTGTTTGAGTGTAACAAATCTAATAAATCATCCAGAACAGAGAAAGAATATGCGAGCTGTCCAAAACGGGTTAAAGTCACACAATTTTAATACTTTCCTTCGCATTCAGTTTTTTATCTTGCTCCAACTTGTAGGGTTAATTCTCTAACCAAACGTTTTAATCCTAGTACTTGACTTTCTCCTACCTGCAGTGTGGCAAACTGAGTCTGCATCAGATGTCCCTGTGCTGCCTGTAACAATAATTTTCAAATGTGGTCTCAGTAGCAGAGACTGTGGTAACGTCTTCAGTCATGTGAGAGGTCCAAGGGCTAGGCCCAGAGGACACTACACATTGTCTAAATATAGTGGGGTTTTCTACACAGTGTGTTGTGAGTGAATCATTCTCAGAATGATTCTCAGAATACAGCCCATGTTCCCTGTAAAATAGTTCTCTCCAAGTTATAATACCCTGTTCAATGTAATTTCAGTTTGTTCAATGTAAACCGCACTGATGCAGAATAGCACAGTATATAAGAGAATGTAAATAAATAAATGTGCAGGAGAATCTGTCCTCTTTTTGCACCAAAACTTGGTTATGCACTAAAATCACTGATCCGCTGATCCACCCTCAACAGGCATTTGTGTATCGGAAATAATCTCTTTTATGGGGAACAGAGGTTTAGAGTGAGAGATGGAATGGTGTAATTTTAGGGTGTTAGTTGGAGAGAACCAGCATACAGACCATGCCTTTCAACGGTCCTTGAAAAAAAGGGGCTACCACCTAAAGCAGGGTGGAAGTTTAGAATGAAAACACTATCCTGTTTCTAAGCAAAAGAGATGCTAGGAAACTAAAGAGTTGCCAAGTATCAGCTTCAGCATAGCTTAAACATGCTTTAACCAAAACACGTGCTGTCAGGAAAGGAAAAAATACGGTAAAAGTCAAGGTTACAGTAAATTAAGTTTCAGCTTATATAAAACGATGTGTGGTGACTTTTTTTTTACTACTACCAGCAGAAATATGTATCACTAAAGCAGAGAATGAATACATACATACTGGGAAAAATGAACTAGCCTTCATTGAGAACATGTAATGTTAACATTTATGAACAAATGAATTATAAGCTTATTCAATAATTAAAGCATTCAATTATATATACACATATATATATATAACTTTTTTTCTTTTGGGATCTTATGCAAGGTGAATATTCCAAAACAGAAGACTGGTGAAATCCTGAGTTATCAATTATACTAGATAAGAACATAAGAATATAAGATATGCCATTCTGGGTCAGACCAGTATCCTGTTTCCAACAGTGGCCAATGTAAGTCACTAGCAATTTCCCCAAAAGACACAGGTTCCTTGCAGTGAATGGTAAGTTAACTCGCAGTGAATGGCAAGTGTGGTCAGATTTTGATGATTATTGCAAAGGCAACCCCTTCAGCTCTTATTTTACCAGCCACCTTCTTTGAAAACCATAATGGTGTTCGTTTCCTTTTATTACCTTCTTAACATAAAGATCTGTTGCAATTTGAATAGCTTCTTTCAATTTGGGCCACTGTCTTTCCCCTTCCCTTATCTCCTCCCATCCTGCCAGCTTCTCCCTCAGATATTGCCCCATTTTACCAAAGTCAGCATGCTTGAAGTCCAGCACTTTGAGTTTGGTGCGTCTAGATACCAGTTTAGCTTTTATGTCGGACCACACCATATGATGATCACAGCGCAATATCTGGATAGCAACTGCTGCTGAACGTTCAGTATTTGTGGTCAGTGCCAGCCGCTATCCATATTGCCAATCCACATAGACTTTGAACATATATTTACTTCTGCGCTATTTGGATATGCATCAGGATAGTGACAATGAAAATCAATGCTGTTCAGATAAGTGTCAGTTTCTTCCAGAGCTCCACCCATGAACTACCCTGAGAGACTATTCATGGCACGATCCATTGCTAACCAGACAACCCTTTTTTAATATCAGGCTCTAAGTTCTGTACTTGAGGTAACAAAGGATAAAGTGACTTGCCCAAGGTCAATCAGTCAGAGAAACCAAGATTTGAACCTTGGCTTCCCTGGTTTGTAACTTGCTGTTGGTATAACTATGAAACTATTCCCCCACTACACTTTATTTTCTTGATACGCCTTTACCAGCAGCTTGACCCTTAGCCATAGTCTTGTGAGATTACAGCTAGAGGTCTAAGGTACTATTTTGAACCCTGACACCCAATGGAGCAGGAGCAACTGGGGATCTCTCTTCTTCCCACCAAGGAGAGCATGTGGTAGATGCCAAGGAGTGGAATTTGAGGGAGGAGATCTTACCTGGCAAGAGGGATTTGGGGGGGGGGGGGGGTGTCTTGAGAGATTCAGAGAGGTTTGGGGGAAGTCAGAGGGGTTCAAGGGATCTGAGTCAGGGGATTCTGGGGGGATCTGGACTGGTGCAGTGGAGGGCTTTCAGGGAGGTCTAGATTGGCATGGGGGGTCTTGCCTGGCAGGGGGTGGGATCGCAGAGGTGAAAGGGTGCATGTATGCTCCCATGCACAATTAGGCAAGAGCAGGATATTCTTTTTGTCCACAAGCAGTTTTTTAAAATTGTTGCTGGCAAATAAACAGGGTTGGCCCCAGAGATGGTTCTAGGTGTTGGCACCTAGGCAAACCTTAAGCCTTATGCCCGCTGGCTGTCAGAATCTATTGTTTAGTTTTGAATGTCCTTTTCTTTACCACACTCCAGAAGCTGCTGCCCTAGGTAATCGCCTACTTTGCCTAATGGTTGGACTGGCCTTGCAAATAATGTGCATTTGCTGGCATTCATCTAGGTATTTGACAAAAGGCTCTGGGGGTCATTCTGATCCCCAAATAGCAGTGATGGATATCTGACCTGGACGTCCAACCCCCGCTATTCGCAAGGAGTGGATTCTGACCTCCAGACTCCCCATACATACAGCCGCATTGTGTGGGGAAACCTGGACGGGGCAGGAGGGGGAGGGATGGGGGAGGTATGTGGGCAGGGCTGAGGCGGGACCCTGACCCAGATGTACAGGACCGATTGTGGTCGCGGGCCTGTACATCCGGATAAGCAGGGATGGCCAAGGAACTTATTCCACCTCAGGGATGGAATAATTTCCCACAGTCAGGCGATTGGATCCATCAGCTCCCACATATCAGGTGAGGAGCAGCAGGGGGTTCGCTGCAGCCCAATCCCGACCTTGGCAGGTCGGTTTGGGGGTTGGGCAGCAGGAAAATCATCTTTTAGGATACCTGCGGGGGATCAGGGCTTCTGCATGGCACCCTGGTGCCATGGCGATGGGACATCATGGCACTGTATACCATGCAGAAGCATTGGGAGGGTTCGACATGGAATGTGCAGGACTACAGTGGCTTGGGGCACATCCTGCCCGTCTGGGCCCTCTGCACCCGATTCTGATCCTGCGGGAATGTCTAGCTCTCGCGGGTTCAGAATCGGGTGCCAATCCTGCCTGTTCATTTTTTTTTCAACTTTATTTTTGCATTATTGGTTGAATTACAGTTCACATATTCCTGCAGCACAAAGTACACCACCTTTTCCTACACACAACAGATCCTACATTCAAGCTTAAGCATCCCCCCTTCTCACTCCTCTGGATGCAGCCCCCTTACCCTTCCTCTATTACCCTCTACCCTAACCACTCTCTCCACCCCAAGAACTACCTTATCTGCCCATTCAACCATCCCCTGCCACCCTACACCTGAACCAAACAACAACCAAACTAAACAACAACCAAACCAAACCACCCCCCACCCCCCCGCCGATCATCCTAAGGCCTCTTCCACCCACCCAACCTTTTTAGGGGGGGAGGAAGGGGGAAGGACCCATCGGCCTCTGGCTACCTAATGCACCCCTCTACCTACCCCCCAGCCTCCCCTCACTCTCTCCCGAATCCCCTCCATTTCACTCCAGGAGCAATGACATTAGCCTAACCCACCCCCTCCCGCTCCCACCGTGTGACACAGTCTTGCAAGGGGGACCATATCTGTTGGTACTCCTCCAATCTACCCTTACTGAGCGCTACTCCTCTCTCCAGTTCCATAATACATGCCACCTTCTTATACCACTCCAGCATACTAGGGGCCTCTGCGCTCTTCCATTTCGCTGCAATGGCGAGCCGAGCCACCAGATACAGGAAACTGGTCAGCGAATGCTTATTCAAACACACCTCAGGGGGCCCTCCGTGTATCCCAATAACATAAGTGCAGGATCCGCCCCCAGGGCCTCCCCCATCACCTCCCGGCACACCCCCCGTACCCCCCCCAAAAGGACTTGACTTTATCACATTCCCATACCACATGCAGCAGAGTCCCCGGCACAGGGCAACCCCGCCAGCACTCAGCTGTATCTTTAAGGTGCATGGCATAAAGCCTACTGGGGGTGAGGTACATTCGAAATAGCCATTTATACTGAGTGTTCATATGCGCAAGGCATATCGATATTTTAGGAGAATTGTTCCAGATTGCTTCCCAATGCTCCTCAGTCCACTCCCTCGATAGATCCCTAGCCCATTCCCTCTGATATTGATAACAGCCCCGTGCCTCCCCTTGCAGCAACCTATACAGCTGTGCCACCAACCCCTGCCCCCTGTGGGGTCATATAAAAAAAGACTCGAGCCAATGCAGTGGTCCCAGGAATCGAGCCCTATGAGTCGCCAGAAAATGTTCTATCTGAAGCAAGGAGAACACCCTCGGCAGCCAGCGATGACACCTGTCCAAAACGTCTTGTCGTGTCAGGAACCTATTTTCCACAGTGAAATCCAGTGCCTTTTCCATGCCATTCTCCTTAAGCCAACGAAACCTACCTGGATCCATTACATAAGGCGAAAACAGCTCCCCCTGCATCAAAAACGCCAATCTCGACACCGCCCCCTCGAAGGCCACCCGCCTGCAAGCCTTCTGCCAGATCTCCACCATCGGGCCTACCACAGGGTGCACCCTCACCCCCTCCAGTCTACCCATTCCTCTTGAAAAGGCTACAGCCCCAACATGCTCCACCGACACCTGAGCCGCTTCCAGCCCAATCCAATGTTGATGTGGGAACTCTTTCCACCAATAATACACCATCCGCACCTGCGCTGCCCAGTAGTATAACTTACAATTAGGGAGCGACAAGCCCCCTGCCGCTCTTGGGGCCATCAACGTTTTTAGAGCTATCCGCCCTCGCTTCCCACACCAAATGAACTCTGCTATCATCCTGTTCAAATCCCTAAAAAACACATCCGGGATACGACACGGCAGCATAAGAAACAAATACATAAGTCTCGGAAGCACACTCATCTTTACCACGTTGATCCTTACCAACAGGGAAGGTGTCAACTGTGCCCACGCATGTATCTCCTCC
The DNA here is from genome assembly GCA_033557465.1 of Ichthyophis bannanicus. Classification (NCBI taxonomy): domain Eukaryota; kingdom Metazoa; phylum Chordata; class Amphibia; order Gymnophiona; family Ichthyophiidae; genus Ichthyophis; species Ichthyophis bannanicus. Next base: position 146,095,827 of record CM066041.1, read on the forward strand.
CGAAGTTTCCTCAGCAGCAGCGGGAAATGTAGCTGATACAATTTCACCAGCTTCACTGGGATTCTCACCCCCAAGTACCCCAGAGAGTCCTTCTCCCATTTATAGGGGTATTCCATCTCCAGGCCCCTCCGCATGTCCTCTGGCACATGGAATGGGAGAAGGACTGACTTAGAGACATTCAACTTATAACCTGAGACCCTGGCAAAGGTGAAATTAGGCTTACCTGCTAATTGTTGTTCCTGGAGTGGAACCAGTCTAGTCCCGGAACCTCTGGGTTGCCCATCTCATCTAGCAGCTTGGAGACTGAGAAACTCCTTCTTTTATGACATCACCAGTATATCTCTCCGGTGTCCGCCTCCTGTTACCAGTACCCTATTGACAAAGCAGACTCACCGGAGAAACAAGTAAGCATTTTACTAACACAGTAACCACTTTAAACTAACCAGAAATAACAGAACACACACACAGGCGTAGAAAGGTATAAACTTCTTTCACCCCGTGACTGGAAACTTGCACAGACCATTTCCTCATCTGCAAAAGGGAGGGACAGAAAACCCCCGACAGTCCCCAATGCTTGGCGTCCTCCCCCTCCCCATTTCCCTGTTTTACTTTTTTTTTTTTACTTGACTGTAAGTAGTGAACCACCACACATGTCTTACCTGTGATTCATAGAAACACTTCAGGCCTCCGTTTGCACCAGAACACTGGGAGGGATACGGGACTAGACTGGTTCCACTCCAGGAACAACAATTAGCAGGTAAGCCTAATTTCACCTTTCTGATCATGTCCCCAGTCTAGTCACGGAACCTCTGGGTCAGTACCAGAGCAGTGAGAAAAAACTTCACACACGAGAGGGACCTGGCAAACCAGCCTGAAGAACGGCCGACCCAAACAAAGTCTCGTCGGCCCTTTGCACATCCAGACGATAGTGTCGAACGAAGGAATTTAAAGAGGACCACGTCGCCGCCTTACAAATATCCACCGGCGAAACCAACCGGAACTCCGCCCAGGAAGCTGCCTGGCCCCTAGTGGAATGTGTTCTTAACCCCTCCGGGACCGCTCTTTCCTTCAGCACATAAGCCGACGCAATAGCTTCCTTGATCCAACGTGCAATGGATGCTTTCGACGCTGCCTCTCCCTTTCTTGGTCCCGCGAGAAGAACAAAAAGTCGGTCCGACTTTCGAAAAGACGCTGTACGACGAAGATACTTCTTTAATGCTTGCCGGACGTCCAACAGATGAAGCTTTCTCGACGCTAAACCGGAACTGTCCGCGGTAAACACCGGCAAAGCAATCTCCTGGTTCACATGGAACGCCGAGACCACCTTCGGCAGAAAAGCCGGCACCGGCCTTAACACGACCTTACCTGCAAATAAGGAGAGGTAAGGCTCCTTACAGAAAAGCGCCTGCAGCTTCGACACTCGCCTCGCCGAGCAGACAGCCACCAAGAACACCACCTTCAGCGTGAGATCCTTGAGCGACGCACGAGCCAGCGGTTCAAAAGGTTCTCGCTCCAAAGCATCTAATACGAACAGGAGATGCCATTTGGGAAATACCTGCCTCGAAGGGGGCCTAGCAAGAGCCACCGCCCTCAAAAACCTTTTCAAATCCTGCTGGGCTCCGAGTGACTGCCCCACAAACCTTCCTCTGTAACAGGACAAAGCTGCCACCTGCACCCGCAACGATGCTGCCGCGAGTCCTTTGTCAAAACCGTTCTGCAAAAAATCCAAGATCTGGGAAACAGAAGCCTTTAACGCTTCGCACTTCCGTTCCCCACACCATGCCTCGAAAATCCTCCAGACTCGAACATACGCTAGAGAAGTAGACTGCTTTCTGGACTTCAATAAGGTAGCAATGACAGCTGCCGAATACCCCTTTATTTATTTATTTATTTTATTTATTACAGTTTCTTATATACCGCGCTATTCGGCATCAGCGCGGTTTACATCATAACATAACTACCATGGTGACAAGGTGTCTGGTTTTACATAGAACAGGTAATAAAACTTGGATAACAGGGTTAACTATCTACATAATTATATACATAAGCTATTTACACTGCAGGATAGGTAGAGTCAGATCATGAGTAAGGGGGCATCTATAAGGGGTGGTTTCTTGAGAGGGATATCCAGTCTCAAAGGTTGTCTGGGAAGTATTGGGTGAAGAGGTAGGTTTTGAGTGCCTTTCTGAACTGATATAGATTGTTTATGGCCCTAATGTCAGGGGGTAGAGTATTCCAGCATCTGGGGATATAGAAACTGCAAGCTCTGTTTGTGGTTGTCTTGTTGCACTTTGTCGATTCCTTTGGTGTGATTAGCATGTTGATGGTTGTTGCTCTTCTAGATCTGTGGAAAAGATGCGTGAGAGATGGGGGGGAAATGCCTTTGATTGCCTTGAATGTTAATAGAAGGGTTTTGAAGGTGATCCTCCCGTGGATAGGTAGCCAGTGCAGTTGTTTGAGAATGGGAGTTATGTGGTCGCTTCTGGAGGCTCCGTTGATGACCCTGGCTGCGGCATTCATGGCCAACTGTAGGGGGGCTAGTGTGGATTGGGGAAGCCCTTGTAAGATGGCATTTGCAAAATCGAAATGTGGCAGGATCAGTGCTTGATATATGGTTCGGAAATCCTCTGGTTCCAACAGGGAGCGTAGGTGTTTGAGTGAACGGATTTTAAAATAGACGGCTTTGACTATGTTTCTTATGTGGGTTCTCATGTCCAGCCGTTGATCGACAGTTACTCCCAGGTATTTTATTGCCTCTTTAGTCTGGAGATCAGCTTCCTTGACACTGACGTGGGGTGGGGGCGTAAAGTTGGGGTCTCTGGTGATGAATAGCACTTCTGTTTTTTTATGTTGGATGCGTAGGTTCTGTGATTGGAGCCAAGTTGAAACTGCATTGAAGCAGTCCGTGAGTGGGGTCAGGTCCATGTGGGTTGTGGAGAAAGGCATGTATAAGAGGATGTCATCAGCATATATCAGGCAGTTCACATTGAATGATCTTATGATATTGCAGATAGGTTGCATGTAAATATTGAATAGTAAGGAGGATAGTGAGGAGCCTTGGGGAACCCCTTGTTTTTGATGGAAGTGTATTGACTCTTCTGATCCAGACTTCACATACTGCCATCTGCCATCCAAATAAGATTTGCACCATCCTAGTGCACTGTTGCAGATTCCTTTCTCTTTCAATCTTTCGAGGAGTATTTCATGACTGACGGAATCGAATGCTGCTGCTATATCTAAGAATATAAGCACACAGCCTTGACGGATGTTGTCAATTCTTGTGATGATGTCGTTAAATAGAACAGTGAGCAGTGTCTCGACCCCATGATGTTCTCTGAAGCCATGTTGACAGTTGTCTAAAGGAGCGGCAGCATCAATGTGGTTCTGAATTTGTCGTTGTGCCTCTTTCTCTATTATTTTGGCTAATAGAGGGATGCTGGCTATTGGCCGATAAGAGTCAACTCTTTGGGGGTCAAGTTTGGGGTTTTTCAGTAGGGGCCTAATGGAGGTCTGCTTGAGTGAAGTGGGAAAGTATCCTGTTGTGAAGGAGATCTGCATTATATTTGCGATGAACGGGCTGAACACATCATGTAGTTCCTTGATCCAAAACGCTGGACATGGGTCAGTCTGAGCCGTAGAGGTGTTAAGGGTTGCTATGGTGTTCTGGATAGATTTAGTGGGTGGTGTGGAGAGTGTGTTCAGTGGGGATAAGCCTGTTGGATCTTGGTATGAAATTACTGCCCCCTTGTTAGTTTGCACGATCTTGGATTGCAGGTAATCGGCAAATTCTTGTGGGTGAATCTCGCTATGTTGTTCGGGAGATGGTTCCTTTGAGAGGGCTTTGACCAAGTTGAAGAGGTCCCGTGGTTTGTTCAGAGACCTTTTTAGGGTGTCTGTATGGTATTGTCTCATTTTAGTAGTGAAGCGAGAACCGATCCATGTGCGGCATGAACAGGTGACCCTGGGTCAACAGATCTGCCCGGCAGGGGAGCCGCCAGGGCTTTGTTACCAACAACCTCACCAGGTCCCCGTACCAGGGGCGACGCGGCCAGTCCGGCGCTATGATAATCACGAGACCCCTGAAACTCTCCACTCTTTGTAGAACCCTGCCTATCAGGACCCACGGAGGAAAGACATACAGCAGTTGCTCCTCCGGCCACACTTGCATAAGGGTGTCCAGGTCCTCCGACATCCTTTCCTTGTGCCTGCTGAAGAAGCAACTGGCCTTTGCGGAAGCAAAGGTCGCCATGAGGTCCATGACCAGCGAACCCCACCTGCGAACAATCATGTCGAAAACTTCGGGATGGAGGACCCATTCCCCCGGATCCACCCGCACCCGGCTGAGGAAGTCGGCTTCCACATTGTCCACTCCCGCTACATGTGCCGCCGACAGGTCCAGGAGATTTGCTTCCGCCCAGCCGCACAGAACCTCGGCTTCGACTTCTAGCGACACGCTGCTGGTGCCCCCTTGCTTGTTGACGTAGGCCACCGCCGTCGCATTGTCGGACAACACTCGGACCGCTTTCCCTTTGAGTAAGGGATGAAATTCCCAAATTGCTAGATACACCGCTCTCAACTCTAGCCAGTTGATCGCCCACATCCTTTCCTGAGGGTTCCAAAACCCCTGCGTAAAACTGCCCTGACAATGAGCCCCCCAGCCCGACAAACTGGCGTCCGTCATCACTGCCACCCAGTCTGGCGCCACTAAGGACCTTCCTCGTTCCACCGACTCGGGAAGCAGCCACCAGTGAACGGCCTGGCGGTTCTCCTCCGGACAGACCAGTCTCCGTGCCAGAGGATCCAGTTGATGCGACCACCGGCGGAGCAACGCTCTTTGCAAGGGTCTCATATGAGCTCTGGCCCACGGCACCGTCTCTATCGTTGCCGCCATGGTGCCCAGCAACTGCAGATAAAGCCATGCTGAGGGGGCCTTGATTCCCAGAAAACTCCCCACCAGTTTCCACAGTCCCTGTGCTCGCTGTTCCGTGAGAAACACCCTTCCGATCCAGGTGTCGAATTGGGCTCCCAAGTATTCCAAGTTCTGGGAAGGCTGCAAGTGACTCTTTGCCATATTGACTATCCACCCGAGACTTTCCAAGAAGGTTACTACCCTGGCTATGACCCTCTCACTCTCGGCCCGGGACTTTGCTCGAATCAACCAATCGTCTAGGTAGGGATGAACAAGAATGCCTTCCTTGCGCAGCGCTGCCGCTACCACTACCATAACTTTGGTGAACACTCTGGGGGCCGTGGCTAGTCCAAAGGGCAACGCCTGAAACTGATAATGACCGAACGGAACCGCAAACCTGAGAAACCTGTGATGCTCCGGCCTTATGGGGATGTGGAGATATGCCTCCGATAGGTCCAGGGAAGTAAGAAACTCTCCTTGTTGCACCGCCACTATCATGGAATGCAGCATTTCCATATGAAAGTGCGCCACCCGCAGACACCGATTGACCCCTTTGAGATCCAGAATCGGCCTGACCCCTCGGTCTTTTTTCGGGACGACAAAGTAGATGGAGTAACGACCGCATCCGCACTGGTCTGAGGGCACGGGAGCAATGGCTCTGAGGTCAGTAACCTTTGCACCGTCTCCCGCAGTGCCGCACACTTCGCTACTGACCGGGCGGGAGACTGTACGAAGGCTTCCCGTACTGGGTGCAGTAACTCCAGCGCATAGCCCTCCCGAATGACTTCTAGTACCCATTGATCTGAAGTAATTTGGACCCAGGCGGAATAAAACTCCTGCAAACGCCCCCCCCCCCCACGGGAATGAGAGGCGCCTGGGCCCTCCTCATCTCATTGTGACTTTTTGAAGGCAGGGACGGAGGAAGAGGAGGGTCTGAAACCTCTTCCTGCTCCTCAAAACCCACGGAATCCCTGGCTCCTATTGGGGAACCGTCCCCTTTGACCAGAGGTGAACCTTTGGGAACGAAAACGGTGGAAATCTCGCAGCTATCCCTTGCCTCCCGGAGCCCCCCAGGATGGCTTAGGCTTATCCTCCGGTAACCTTCCCCCTTTGGACACCCCTAGGTCCTTAACCAGCTTCTCCAAATCTTCCCCGAAGAGAAGCCAGCCCTTAAAAGGTAACTTACTTAATCTAGACTTAGAGGAGCTATCAGCCACCCAATTGCGCAGCCATAAGTATCACCTCGCTGCCATTGCCGACGCCATACTCTTTGTCAGCCCCCGCATAAGGTCATAATGAATATCCGCCAGGTAGGCTGCACCTGACTCCAGTCATGCCGCCTCACCTGCCAAGGGGCTCGGCTGCCCCTCTTGCACCTGTTGTGCCCAGCGAAGGCAGCTCTAGCCACCCACACTCCGCAAATAGCAGCCTGCAGCGATATGGCATTGACGTCGAAAACTTGTCGCAACAAAACATCCAACTTCCTGTCCTGACCATCCTTGAGGGCCGCACTTCCTTCTACAGGGATTGTCATCTTCTTGGTCACAGCTGAAACGGCCGCGTCCACCTTAGGAGACTTAAAGAACTCCTTATCCTGATCCAACAACGGATATAGACGGGCCATGACCCTGGAACCTTTCAACGGAGCCTCTGGGACATTCCACTCTTCCTGGATCATCTCCTGGAACACCCTGTGTACAGGGAATGCCCTTTGAGTCTTTCTGAACACCTGCAACAAAGGATCTTCCAGTGTTTCATCCTCCGCCGCAGCTGGAATCGGCATATTGAGTGCCTTAAGAGTCTCTACAATGAGAGCGGGCAGCTCATCCCTACGGAAAACTCTCACCACCCTAGCCTGATCTTCTCTCTCCGAAATCTCACCTTCCTCCAGTTCCTCTTCTAAGAGCAAACTGTGGCCCTCTTCATCGGACAATGGGTCCTCTGACAACCCGGATTGCTCTTGCAGCTCCTCCTCGCCACGGCGCCTCTTATTCCCGCTCGCAAGGCACTCATCCCGCAGGGACGCCGAGCGCTTCTTTGCACCGATTGGTTCCGTTACCAGCTGCTGCTGCAGACCGTTGCCAAATACTGTCTGCTGCAGCGCTACAAACTGCTGAGAAAAGATGGAAGAGAACTCCTTAGGGAGAACCGCCTGCGAGAAGGGCCCACCCGGGCCAGATGAAGACGAAGTGGAGGGCCCTGCCCCCGGGTCCACCAGCGCTAGCTCCTGTAATGGAGGGACCGAGGCATCTGGAGCCGAGACTATGTTCTCATCCTGCTGCGCTGGGCCCTGATTCAAATCACTAGCTTCTGTCACACAGGCCTTGCAGACTCCTGCACCAGAGCCCTTCCGAGCCCCACACACTAAACATAGTGGCTTGGAGGGCATTGTGCACCGTTAGAAACCTGACTGAAGGGCACCCGGGCTCCCTAAATCCGTCTGGGTCTGACAAGCAGTTCTGCCAAGCCCAAACGCACACAGAAAAAATAGAAACCTAAAGGCCCCTAAAACTAACTAGCAGAAAAATAACGGCGTTTCTTTAAGCTGCTTTTTTTTTTTTTTTTTTTTTTAAATTAACTCCTGCAATGACTGCATCAAGGATCTGGATCCTCAGAAAACACAGCTTTTCTGGGCCTACAGGCCGGCCACGCCACACTCACGCGGCAAGGTCGTTAGTCAAAAGCGCGCCAACAACGCGCTGAGAGAAAAAGATGCATGCTGAGAGCCAACGCTTACCTTGCGGAGCTGCGGGAAGAAATGGGAGCTCCGCTAAGATAACTGCCGCTGCCGCCGGTCCCGGGAACACTCAAACGCCCCGGGTCCGATCGCACACTCCTCTCTGCAAATTTTCAAAGTGCTCACTCTGTGTAGCAGGAAAGAGCCGACAGGCGCGCTGGCAGGCAGACCCTCTGCACGGCGCCTGCTGGACTCTGCTCTCCGATACCTGTCTTCTCAACTGAAAACACAAAAGCTGCTGTGCTTCACGTCAACTTTCATATTCAGTAGGCCCCCCCGCCCAGCCAAACTATCTGATAAGACTGAAGTAGATAGAAAAAAAGAGGGGGGAGGGAGGAGAGAAGAGAAAAGACAGGCGACAGAGCCAGTCTGCTGCAGGATTTGTAAAGCCACAGGCTCCTAACTTAAATTAAACTTCAGTAAATAAATAAAGCTCCCAAAAAACCAACTACACTACTACTCCCATTCCTCAATTGTTTCTCCAGTGAGCACGAACCTCCGGGCTCCCATCTATCCAGCTGCTTGGAGACTGAGGTAACTGGTAACAGGAGGCGGACACCGGAGAGATATACTGGTGATGTCATAAAAGAAGGAGTTTCTCAGTCTCCAAGCTGCTAGATGAGATGGGCAACCCAGAGGTTCCGGGACTAGACTGGGGACACGATCAGGAACTTCAGATATTCCCCTTGAAAAGCTGCTAGCGAGCCCTCCAAATTGGATAAGAATAACAGCGTATCGTCCGCGTACATTGCCACCTTGTGTTCCACCCCACCCAGCCTTACACCGTGAATCTCTGGGTTCAAGCGGATCGCCTGCGTGAATGGCTCTAGTGAGAGCGCGAACAATAAAGGGGATAAAAGGCAGCCCTGTCGTGTACCCCTGCCCAACACAAACCACGACGTCAGTTGCCCATTAATCCGCAGCCTCGCCGACGGCTGACTGTACAGCGCTTGAATCACCTGGAGGAAGCCCCCTCCGAAATTCAGGGCCCCCAGAACCTGCAACAGGAAGGGCCACTCGACCCGATCAAAGGCCTTTTCGGCATCCAACGCTAGGAATGCAGTTGGTTGGCAATCCATTTGCTCACAAAAATGCGCTAGGCCCAACACCCTGAGCACATTATCCGACCCGTTTCTCCCCGCTATGAAGCCGGTTTGGTCTATATGAATGAGCTATGGGACTATTGCGTTCAACCGGAGTGCATAAACTTTAGCAAGCAATTTTGCGTCCATACTGAGCAGCGAGATCGGCCTATATGACCCTGGATGACTGGGGTCCTTCCCTTTCTTGTGTATCACCGTTACATGCGCTTCCAAGGACTCTGGTACCTTACCAGTCTCTCGAGCCACATTGAAGACCCTGCTCAAAAGCTAAAACTCAGGCGGGAACCCATCAGGCCCCGCCGCCTTATGAAGGGGCAAACTTTGAATGGCCCGTCCCACCTCCTCTGCCGAAACTGGGCCGTCCATCACCTGCCTCTGCTCCTCCGTCAGCACCAGTCCAACCTTCCCCCGCAAGTAATCCACCACCGTCTCACCTACCTCCCTAAACTCCGACTTGTATAAGTCAGTATAAAACTTCACAAACACTTCTTCAATATCTTTTTGGTCCTGCCTCATCTGGCCCTGATCATCCCTAATCTGCAAAATAACATTCTGCTCTCTCTTCTGTTTCAGTTGATACGCTAATAGCCGGTCAATCTTCCCTCCCCTAGCATAGAATGTGCAGTTGGTCCGCTGGGCCAGCACCTCAATCTGTTCTCTCAGAAAACTCTTCAGCTCCCCTCTTTTCACCACCAGCAGACTAGCGGTCTCCCCAGAGGAAGTCCGCGCCAACTCCCCCTCCAAATACTTAACTTCTGCCTCTAAGAACTGCTTGTGCTTGCCCTTTTCTTTTTTCCGCCGCGCCCGCCTGTTCATTTTTTGGACATCCTGATGGTCCGGACGTGCCCCGATGCTAATCAGACCCTTTGTGTTTGGCAAAGCCTCTGTAAACTACAAGGAGAGCGATACTCAACGGCCACAGCTAGACTTTTTAAAACATCTAGCAGCCACCACCTTAAATAAAACCTAGATATTCAGCACCGGAACTTATCTGGCATTTGGCACTGAATATTCGGGTTTGCCAGTCAACATGTCGCTATCCGGTCACTGATGATATTCAGCCACTAACAGGATAGCGATAGCCAGTTAAAGTTAGGCCATCCATCAAACTGTCCTAACTTTAACTAGTTAAGCTGACTAGTTAGCAACCATTACTGCCCCCAGTCCACCCACAGACCACCCCGGTTTTCACTGGGCATTTTTTACGTGGTCTGTGGCAATAGTCAGCAGCACTATCCTGACAGTGCCATTGAAATCGGGATCGGTGCATTTTAATTTAATTTAATTTAATTTAATTAACAGATTATTTATATACCGCTCCTTCCATTGATCAGGTGCGGTTTCCATATAACAACAATAAACAGTGTGGTCTGTTTTTACATATAACATTTGTAGCTAGGTAAATACAGTTAACAATTAACAGTTAGTAAACTATGTACAGTTGAACATAATTAAACTATATACATTGTTCTGTTTTTCATTTACTTATTCGCTTTGTTTTAGGGTGTATCACTTCATTCTTTTGATGAGTTGTGTATTACTCGGGGTAGGATTATCCTTTATCCAGTTGGGGTGTGTTGGGTGTGCTGGTCAAGGATCCATAATGCTTTGTGAATAGGTGTGTTTTGAGTTTTTTTCTGAACTCCATTATGTCGGGTAATTGTCTTAGTTCTATTGGGATTGTGTTCCACAAGATAGGGGCTGCATGGGAGAAGGCTTTCTTGTTAGTGGATTTATTGGCCCTAATGAATTCTTTTGGTGTGGTTAGTTTATTTAGCTGGTCTCTCCTTTGTAGATTATGTGTAGGTTCTATTTTGATAAGGTTATTTATGGGCAGGGGTGCTGTTTTTGTTATGGCTTTGTAGGTGGTTAATATAGTTTTATATTCTATGCGGCTTTGAATCGGGAGCCAGTGTAGATATTCTAAAATTGGGGTTATATGTTGGAAAGGTGGGGCTTTCGTTATGGTCCTTGCTGCTGCGTTTTGTGCTAATTGAAGTTTTTTTATGGCTTCCTTGCTTACGCCAAGTAAGGTTAGGTTTGCGAAGTCAAAATGTGGGGTTATGATTGCTTGTATGACGCGTTGGAAATCCTGTAAGTGCATTAGTGGGCGGAGTTGCTTTAATATTTTTAGTTTAAAGTAAACTTTTTTTGCTATGTTTCTTACATGTGTGTCCATGCTGAGATGTTTATCCAGTATAACACCTAAGTAGCGTATTTCAGTTTTCAGTATGATATTATTATTTTGCAATGTAATATGCGAGGGGGGAATAAATGTTGTGCATTTAGTTACTATTAGGGCTTCTGTTTTTGAGTGATTGATGTGTAGATTGTTTTCATTTAGCCAGGTGTTGATTTCAGTGAGGCAGTCGTTAATGAGTTGTGTAGGGATATTTGGGATTTTGAATGGGACATACATCATTATGTCGTCCGCATATAAGTGATAGAGGACATTGAATTTTTTGAATATTTTACAGATGTGTTTTAGATATATGTTAAAAAGCAACGCTGACAGAGCTGAGCCTTATGGGAGGCCTAGTTCTTGTTTGTATGTTTTTGATGAGAGATTACCGATTTGTACCGTTTGTGATCGTACATTTTAGTACATTTTAGTCAGTTGGCAAGTCTGCTAACCAGCTAAAATGCCTTGAATATGCCGCCTAAGGACAACTGTGCACATCCCAGTCTGGGTGGACCTTTTAGTGGGGGGTTTTTTTAATCTGACGCTGCTATAATCATCTTGGAGATGGGAATCGTAATTAAAGTAAGTAAAACTATAAAGTTAATCCTGAATCACTGCATCTGAATGAGGGATGGTCTGCAGGTGATGCAGGGCTATAACCAGGTTACTGATGGGGAGGTTGAAGACTCATGCTGAAAGGAGAGTGAGCACACTATGGGTCAGAAATATTAATGGTTTTTGAGGAGGAGGTTTTATATATTAAAAAATGGATGCAAGCAAATGGGAATGTTTTATTTTGTGGGGCCCGAAGATTGCCAGTCTACTGTAGGGTGTTGACAAGATAGTGGCATATGGACTGTCTTTGAGATTTTCAGTTTGTGTTTTTGACACTGCCAGCTCAAAAGCTAGAAAGTTTTACCATTTCCCAGGAAATCTGATGAAAATCGAAAATCTCAGGTAAATTAAATTTTATTTTGTTTTGTGGCTTGATTAGCTTCCGTATTGCTCAAAGCCAGTGTTAGTGGGTAGAGCAAATGCCTTGGGCTCTCATGCCGCTGAGGACCCCAAGCCTGTCTGAAGCTGAAGGAGTAGCCTGCTCGTAGGTTTTTGGGCCCTCTCCCAAATTTCTGTCGTGGGCCCCAGCATGTCTAAAACCTGCCCTGTTGTGGCCGATTTCTAGGCTTTTCCAGCTCTGGCATGGCCCAGTCCATCCTGAATGACATGATCTTGGATTCACAGCTACCAGGATTTGTTTTCCCCCCTGTGGGACAAGTTTACTAAAGTGCGCTAATGGTCAGTGAGGGGTTTGCCACATGTACAGTGTGTTTTACTGACCGGTAGTGTGGGGTGGTGTGGTAAATGTCACACGCTAAATGATTTTTGCGGCTGGGGTGGTGACTGGTTGGGTAGGGCAGAGTGTGAATGTCAGCATGGGCATCATTGGCATGTGCTAACTGCAACAGTTGCCATTATTGCAGGTGCACTTACCGTCTCCTCAGTGAGTTAAGTGTAAGTGCACCTGTGTTAGGCATGCTCGACGGTTAGTGCATGAGATGCATCTCTCTGTAGTAACTGCAGGGGAACATGCTGGGCATCCCCCCACCAGTTTGCACAGGTGTATGCTACCCCCCACACCAAGTATTGGGGCTGAACATGCAGTAACCTACCACAGTTCTAGGAAACATGCCCTTTTATGTCTTCTCTCTCTGTTATTAACCTGATCATGGCACTAACTGAGTAAATCCAGTGTGCAAATATTTATGCAGATAAGTCCCAGTGGTTACACAAATATGTATGCAAAGTAATGCCCCACAGTGAATCTCTGCACATGGCTGTGCATCACCCACAGTCTGCCCCTGGCTTTTGAGCATTTTGATTATTTTTAAATTAACATGGGCCTAATTTTCAAAGGCCTTTACATGGGTAACTTCGCTGCTACCCATGTAGCTTCTGCGACTGCCGGGGCATCCAGGCTAACCTGGATTTTCACTTCCACCAGCGCGGAAGTGAAAATCCGGGTTATAAGGGTCAGCTGGCTAGCTATGCACCGCCACAGCACATAGCCTGCTTTACTCAAATTCGGGCCCCATGTTTTCAGATAGGGCACATGAAGGCATCTTGCAGTTTTCCTCAAAACTTGGTATTTGTTTTGTCTGGCTGTCCTGACTGCATGGTAAGATGCAAGGAGCTGCTCTCTTATATGTCTCCATACAGTGCTGCGTAGATCTGATAGCTACACAAAGGAATGGTGTAGCCTAATGGTTAGAACAATGCATTGAGAACCAGGAAACCCAGCCTTTAAATCCCCTTGATGCTCCTGGTGATCCTGGGCAAGTCACTTAGTTATCGATTACCTCAGGTATAACCTTAGGGGCCGGTTTACTAAAGCGCGCTAACCAGGAAGCACGAGGGCACCATGCTGCAGCGTAGCGTAGGACCTTGTGCTAGAGAACTTGCACTACATGGGCAGTGCGCATCTCGGTGGCACCTGGGTGGGGCATGGGCATTCCCACCAAGGCAACAGTAGAACAGGCTTTGAAAGCCCATGTTGCTGGCACTTGGTTAGAAGCAAATGTTGCCAGCACAATGGATGGTGATTGTCGCTCTCCACAGTAGTAATGCTGCAGCGAGCTGTGCTAAATTCAGGGGTTGGCCGTCCTCACCTTCCTGTATGTAGCACAGTGCTCTGTGCTAATAATGCGGCCCAAACTTGCATTACAAGCATGGAGCTTAGTTAACCGGCTCCTTGGATCACAAGCTTCTGGGAACAGGGAAGTACTTAGCATACCTAAATGAAATTCACTTTAATGTACTACTGGAAAAATACAAATTAAATCATAAAGAAATAAATAAGAAAAGATTTATCGATTTCTCTCCTGAAACCATTCAGCATTTATTATGGTGGGATTTTGCCATTACTCTCATACCTGATAAAAAAAGTACACACCTTTTATTTTGCGTCTTCAAATTTCGAAAGCATGTTTGTTTTGCATAAGGTTACTAGGAGTCCTTGATTTTCAGGCACTGTCCCCGATTTTAAGGTAATATCCCAGACTCCATGGGCTAAAACCACCTCTCTTCCACTTTACTTTTCCTGTATACCGCTCTAATGCAGTCTTCTCAATTCTGGTAGGAGATGTAAAATTAACTTCTTTTCTGAAAAAAATCTGGAATTTTAGAAATATAGAGAATATTTATCTATACATATAAAATAAAAAGTTTAAACATATATATACGTATGTGTGCTTATAACTCTGAGGGCTGTTGCTTTTTTTTTTTTAAACTTTGTTGCTGTTATTAAGTGCTGCAAAGGTGGTGTTAACTCATGGCAACCCTCTGAATAGCTGTCCTAAATTGTGCTCGGTCTTCAGTCAGGCGGCTCATTGTTGACAGACTGGCAACCGTAGCTGTTCTTATTGTATCGGTCCATCTCATTGCTGGCCTTCCTCTTTTGCGTTGACCTTCTACTGTACCTTGCCAAGCATGATGTCTTTCTCTAATGATCTCTCTCTTTGCATGATGTGTCCAAAGTATGAAAGTCGAAGTCTTGTCATCTGAGCTTCTAAAGAAAGCTTAAGTTTGATCTCCTCTAGTACTGACTGGTTTATTCTTCAGGCAGTCCATGATATACACAGTATTCGTTGCCAGCACCATAATTCAAAGGCATCAATTTTCTTCCTGTCTATCTTTTTCACTGTCCAACTTTCACATCCATATGATGTTACTGAAAATGCCATGGCTTGAACAAGTCAAATCTTTGTATGGAGAGAGACGTCTCTGCTCTTGAGAATCTTGTCTAGGTCCTTCATAGCCATTCTGCCAAGAGCAATGTGTCGTCTAATTTCTTGACTGCTTGTTACTTCTTTATTGATAAATAGCTTACACCAAGTAGGTTAAAGTTGTCAACTATTTCAATTTCTTCTCCATCAACGATGAATTTATTCATTTTGCCAGTTGTCAGGATCTTTGTCTTCTTAACATTAAGGTGCAGTTGTCAGGATCTTTGTCTTCTTAACATTAAGGTGCAGACCCATTTTAAGACTATATTCCTTCATCTTGAGAAGCAAATGTTTCAAATCATCTTCACTTTCAGCCAGCGATGTGGTATCATCAGCATAACGAAGGTTGTTGATGAGTCTTCCACCAATCTTCACCAATCTATAGGTTGTCTTCATATAGTCCTGCTTCTCTGATGATTTGTTCTGCATATAAATTAAAGAGTTAGGGGGAAAGTATGCAGCCTTGTTGTACACCTTTGCTGATTTTAAACCAATCTGTTTCTCCTAGTTCTGTTCGAACTGTAGCTTCATGATCAGTGTAAAGGTTGTGCAAGAGAACGATCAGGTGTTCTGGTATACCCATTTTTCTTAATGTGGCCCAGAGTTTCTCACGGTTTACATAGTCAAAAGCCTTGCTGTAGTCATTAAAACACATATAGATATCCTTTTGGTAATCATGTGTCTTTTCAAGGATCCATCTCACATTCGCGATAATGTCTCTCATTCCTCTCCCTTTCCTAAACCCTGCTTGCACTTCAGGCAGTTCTCATTCCAGGTATGGTTGTAGTCTCTGTTGAATGATCTTGAGTAGAATCTTACTGGCATGTGGGATGAGAGCGATTGTGCGATAATTTCCACAGTCAGTTGGGTCACCATTTTTCAGTATTGGTTTAAACAAAGATCTTTTCTAGTCAGTTGGCCATGAATTTGTCTTCCAAATTTCCTACTAAATGTGGTCTGTTTCTGAACGCGTATTGTCACTATAAAAATAGATACGTTCAATTCAAACAAAACTTTGGGAAAATTAGGTTTCAAATTTGCACTTCAAAACCAACAATTAGCCAGCGAAAAACAGGTCTCAGAACTTTAGCCACCAAGAGACTTACGTCTGCTATTATGGTGTCTTGGAACATCAAGGACCCTTCTATGAAACCTTTCGCCGTTTTTGTTGTTTTATTTAATCAAACTAGTGCACTCATCACAAGAACTAATAAACACTCGATAAACTCCTTGTGTCCAAACAATTCCACTTGTTGCATAGTTTAGTTGTAACTTTTTTCTGAACTTCAGCAATCCGTTCCGTACTATGCCGCTTAGACGTTATTTCTCAATAGCATCTCACGTATTTAGAATTGTGTATTACTTAGCTTTCTTGTGATTGAGGACTGTTTTTCAATTGAAGCACATCTCCGTAAGGATCTCAACGCTCTACCTGGGCACCACTGAGGCGTTTCACGGCCACAGTTTCATCAGGAGATCTCATCCATTAAGTTTACTGATGCTGCCCACATCTTTAATTTTGAAAGTTTCAACTGCTCTCTTCGCCAAACTCAACTCCAATTCTTTTCAATTTTTTCAGATGCGCGGCGTCTGAAAAAACTGAAAAGAATTGGAGTTGAGTTTGGCGAAGAGAGCAGTTGAAACTTTCAAAATTAAAGATGTGGGCAGCATCAGTAAACTTAATGGATGAGATCTCCTGATGAAACTGTGGCCGTGAAACGCCTCAGTGGTGCCCAGGTAGAGCGTTGAGATCCTTACGGAGATGTGCTTCAATTGAAAAACAGTCCTCAATCACAAGAAAGCTAAGTAATACACAATTCTAAATACGTGAGATGCTATTGAGAATAACGTCTAAGCGGCATAGTACGGAACGGATTGCTGAAGTTCAGAAAAAAGTTACAACTAAACTATGCAACAAGTGGAATTGTTTGGACACAAGGAGTTTATCGAGTGTTTATTAGTTCTTGTGATGAGTGCAATAGTTTGATTAAATAAAACAACAAAAACGGCGAAAGGTTTCATAGAAGGGTCCTTGATGTTCCAAGACACCATAATAGCAGACGTAAGTCTCTTGGTGGCTAAAGTTCTGAGACCTGTTTTTCGCTGGCTAATTGTTGGTTTTGAAGTGCAAATTTGAAACCTAATTTTCCCAAAGTTTTGTTTAAATTGAACGTATCTATTTTTATAGTTCCAAATTTCCTGGCAGAGCCTAGTAAGTATGGTAACAGCTTCATCTGATTGCTGTAATAACTCAATGGGAATGTCATCAATGCATGGTGCTTTGACAAGGCTTTCAATACTGCTTCGACGTCTTCTTTCATCACCAATGGTTCCTGATCATAAGGTATAGGTTGAAACGGTTGTTGGTCGACTTGATCTTTATGGTATAATGACTCAGTATATTCTTTCCACCTTTTCTTGATCTTCTCAGCATCATTCAACATGGATCCTTGAGCATCTTATAGCATTCCAATTCGAGGCTGGAATTTTTTCTTTAACTCTCGTAGCTTTAGAAAAATCAATCTTGTTCTTCCTCTAATAGCTTCTGATTCTATTTCTTTGCAAGTGTCATGGTAGTACTTTTTCTTGTCCTGTCTTGCTGCATGTTGGAAATCTCTATTGAGTTCTGCGATTTCCTCTCTTCCTTCTCTGGCTTTACCTTCTCTGCGTTTCTGGACAATTTTCAGTTTCTTCAGTCATCTATTTTGGCCCTTTTTGCTTTTTCACCTTATGTAGACTTATCGCTTTCTTCCAATACAACCTTCTTGATGTCATCCCATAACTCTTCTGAAAGGAGGAGTGGCCTAGTGGTTAGGACAAGGTACCGAGGACAGCAATCTCAGGCTGGAGGAACTGGGTTTCCAGTACTTGCTTGTAGTGATTGTAAACAGTTCTGATACCCTTCAGCCTGGGCAGTAAATCAAGAAATTACATAAACATTTGTATCTAAAGCAGCAAATCAATTTCTCAGGCAGTCTGAATTCCAGTGGTATATTCTCAAGGTCATATTTTGCTACATTCATAAGTGGCTTGCTCTTTTTCAACTTTAGCTTGAGTTTGCATATTAGTAGCTGGTGATCTGTACCACAGTCATCTCCAGGTTTTGTCTTTGTTGATGTTATCAAGCTTTTCCATTGTTGTCTTTCACAGACATAGTCAATTTGATTTCTGTACAATCCATTGGGTGAAGTCCATGTATACAGTCAGCACTTGTGTTGCTGGAAAAAAGCATTCGAGATGAACAGATCATTGGTTTTGCAGAACTCTATCAGTCTTTCTCCAGCTTTGTTTCTGTTGCCAAATCCATATTTTCCAACCACTTTGCCTTCTTCTTTGTTTCCAACTTTAGCGTTCCAGTCACCCATGACTATCAGGATATCCTGTTTACATGTTCTGTCAATTTCAGCCTGTCCTTGTTCATAGAACTCATCAATGTCTTCCTCTTCTGCAGCAGTTGTTGTGGTATATACCTGAATTATAGTTGTGTTGATGGGCTTTCCTTGCAGATGAATAGAAATTAAGCGTACACTGCAAGTTTCTTCTTAACTATAAATGCAACACCATTTCTTCTTTGTCTTTCTTTCCAGCATAGTAAACTATATGATCATCAGATGCAAAGTGCCCAAAGCCAGTCCATTTCAGTTCACTAACACCCAACAGATCGAGTTGTACACGTTTCATTTCATTCTTGACCACATCCAACTTCCCTTGGTTCATGCTTCGTACGTTCCATGTCCCAATATGTAAGATATCTTTGCAACTTCTTCCTTTCTTTTCATGCGCAGCTACATCAGCAGATCCAACCACATCATAAATGCTGGCTTTACTCTGAGAAGTCTTCAGCTCACCCCCAGTAGCCATTTGAGTGCCTTCCAACCTGGGGGTCTCATCTTCCAGCATTATAATGCAATTTGTTTAGTGACTATCCATTGGGTTTTCGAGGCAACATACAGAAGTACTGTAGATTTTCCAAGTCTTTCTTCCATGCAGTTAATTCCAGTGTTGTTGCATTTGTCACAGAAATTTGATCTGCCACTTATAACACTGTCCCATTCTGCTGCTGCCCAGATGGGTGGTTTGTCTTAGTCTGGCATCTCAGCTGAGACCTGTCTATCTTGGGAGACCCTGCCTGTAGCTAAACTACTGATAGTTTAGCTTTCAGCATCACTGATGCACACAAGCCCTCATAGCACAACAAGCTGCAAACCAAGTGAGGGTTTAAACTTTGATATTACCAAATGCTTCTTAGACTGGTCATTTCAAAATATATGGGGAAAAGATGCCAGAGAACTCCTGCCCATCTCAGCACAGCTCCGTCCTGCCAAGATTTCCCAGATTTGCTTTCCAAAAATCTGGTAATCCTAGTTTTGGATGTCAGTAACAAACCCCTCAGCAAACTTCAAAATAAAAAAACCCAAAACTAAAACATATTTTGAAAGTCTAACCCTGCCACTCTTTCAGTACTGGAGAGTTTAATTTCAAATATAATTCTGGAAGGCTCAGCCACCCAATTGCCTTTTGTCCTAGGGCTGTAACTTCAGCCCAAGCCAACTGCACAGGTTGATCTGGTGCTGGTTTTGCCCCACAGAAGGGTGCAGCTCTTGTAATTCTGCCTGATTTTTTTTCTTGAGAAACTGAAATCCAAGCAATGTAAAGCAGGCCTGGACCCCTATTTGGAAGAGTTGGGGAGGGGCGAGAACGCAGCTTCACCTCACGTTAGAGAAACTTTGGTTTCAGTATTAGACGATTAGAGGGAACATGGAGCAAACCACATTGATAAATGGGGGAGATAAATGAACCACAAAAAAAGAAATAAAACTAAACTCCTTACACCACGACAAGAATTGTTTTCCTCATTTATAGACACGGCACAAGTATCCAAAATGCTTCACCGCGAGAATTTAAAAGTTCTTGCTTTTCTATGCGTTTTCTTGGAAACTTCGGATGCCCCGTTGTGTTAACAACCAGAATGGTTCTAACCAAATAGTCCTGTAACCCGGAGCAACGGAAGCCGGGGCGCAAAGAGCTCAAACTGCTAAAGCAACGCAACGTGGAAACGCTGCAAAGAGTTTTGCAGCTATAAACGTAGAAAAAAAATCCCTGACAACTTCCCAAACTTTTTTAAAACTGCGTACGGGTGTTTTATTCAGCTTTTCGCATGATAAGCTGCGCCTGCAAGTGTTCAGACAGCACTGGATGGATTTTTATTTCTTTCAGGTCGCTAGTAAATCTTTCTTTATGTATTTCTTTTTGAAGAATTATTTGCTAGTCTTGTAGGTTATGCCTTATATGCCTTTCTGGAACGGATAAGAGAACATATTTAAATAAAGACGCAGAACTTTTTTTTCCAAGGATATTTTTGGTTTGATTGAAGGCGAGATGCAAGAGAAGCCAAATTTTCGTAGGTTTTTACTGATACCTCAGTCCGTCCCCACTCAGAATGAGCTGAAGATTCCGCCCCAGGGTTTCACCGTGCATCAGCACCAGGCGCACCCAACAGAGCAAGTGTTCAAATCCAGCTATCGGCAGAGGCGGCAGCAGCTCACCCAGCAAAGTCACCAGGGGCTTAGCCACCCAGCATACCCGCAGCAGCTCGTCTTTCAGTCTTTGGGACAGGTAGGTTTGACAGAGCCCATTCTGCTTCTGTGCTTCCTGGAAACAGAAATTTTTTTTAAAAAAAGAAACAGCCCCCCCCCCCCCTCCCCAACCCTCTGAGACTAATGCAGTAAGTTGCACTGAGCTTTACTGCAGGGTTTACTTTTGACTTTCCTGTGTTATTACTCCCAGTGTAAGAAGAAATATTATCATGGGGAAATCAGCATTAAACCACTGCTCTGAAGGGTAGTACAGTGGGCATGCAAATTGCATGAATAAACAAATTGCTCATGATGTAAAAAACTATATTAAAATCTGGAGTCATTTTTTTTTATTACTGTTGTAGAACTGAGTCTTTACTTCAGCTTAGGCCTGTGTGAAGATGCAGCACAGGAGCAGAGGATGATCTGAAGTGCAGTGCAGTGCTTCAGCTCCGATCACTCAAGTCCCTGGTAGTCTATGTGAACCTCCTTGCCCCAACCTCACAAAAATCATCCTTGGTAGTCCAAATGCCTCCTTTCAGACCTCTGAATCTGCTCCCATGCACTTACAAATGTTGGGAGGCAGGAGCAATGTCCATTCCCTCTTGCCTCTGGCATCGCCATCTTGCAAAATGCAAGCAAAACATTGTCTTATTTGGTAGACTGACCCGTAGCAGTGTGTTTTGACACACCACTAAGGGTTAAGCATCATCATTTTGCAAGATGGCAGCATGAGGAGCAGTGCGTCAGGAGTACGTGGGCATTACTCCTGCCCCGAACTGGTCAACTCAATAGGCAAACTAGGTGGTTGTCTAAAGTGCCATTGTTCCTAGGGCAGCCCATTATTGCTGTTGCCACCCCTCTCCGAGACCTGCGGTGGCGACAATACTATTTAAACTGCAACACAGCACTTTTCCAAACTCTCCAGCGCTGCATTGCTATTCCTGCTGCTTCCATTCCTTCTGATGCAGGCTTCCAGGAAGTCTGTGTTGAGAGGTCAGAAGGGGCAGGTCAAAGACAGCAGGAACAGCAACGCGGAGCCAGAGAGTTCAGTTAAGTACTGTGTTGAGATTTAAATGGCATTGCCAGTGCTGCAGGTCATGGAAAAAGGCTCTGGTGGGGGTGGAAGCGGAGGAGGCGCGGCAGGATTGAGGTCTCACCTATGGTGCTCATATCCTTGCATCAGTCCTGCTCTTGCCTTCCAGTGGTTGTCTCTGGACCACACTACAGGGTCCCTGAGCGAGGACCTCCCTGACTATGATGCTACTTATGAATACTACTTTTTTTTAAGACAGTCCCTTCTCATAAGAGCTTACAGTCTAGTCAAGACAGACAACACAACAACTGAGGACTAAGCTGTATCTGGGGAATGGCAAGGAAACACATAGGAGGTAAACTGGAGACTAGGGGATCAAGATCCTAAAGCAGTCTGAATGTAATGAGTTTTTAGCCTGGACTTGAACAGTGCCACAGACTGAGTCTGATGTACTGACTCAGGTAGTTTGTTCAGGATATAAGAAGGAGCAGCAATGTAGAAAGATTGAAGTCTGGAGTTGGCAGTGGAAGAGAAGGGCACACAGAAGGAATCTGCCAGAAGGGTGGAGTCTCCGAGAAGGTGTGTAGGGAGAGAGAAGAAAGAAAAGGTAGTGAGGAGCAGCTGACTGAAGGCGCTTTTACAGTAGGTTAGTTGTAGAAGTTTGAACTGGATGCAGAAACAGATAGGGAGCCAATGAAGCGACTTGAGAAGAGGGGCAACATGAGCATAGCGACACTGGCAAAAGATTAGCTGTGCAGCTGAGTTTTGAAGAGATTGAAGTGGGAAGAGATGATTCAGAGGAAGACCAGCGTAGAGGAGGTTGCAATAGTCTAGATGGGAGGAGATTAGAGAATGGATAAGGGTCTTAGTAGTGTGTTCAGAAAGGAAGAGATGAATTTTGCCAATGTTATAGAGAAAGCTAAAACCTGTGGTTTCTATCTGTTGGATGTGTGTGGAGAAGGAGAGGGAAGAGTCAAACATGACCCCGAGGTTGTGAACCGAGGAAACAGGGAGGAGTAGAGTGTTATCCACAGAAATAGAGAAAGGGGGGAGGTGGGCTTAGGAGGAAGATAAGGAGCTCAGTTTAGGCCTGGGGTCACCAACCTCCAGAGGGCCGCGGGCTGCACAGCCGACTACCGGGAGCCTCGCGGGCCGCACCCCCCTTCTCCCCGCCCCCGCGAAAAAAAACAACAAACGCAAAATGATGAAAACAATGGCTGATCACCTTTATTGAATTTAATGAGATGGCTGATGATTCATGCTAGCAGACAAACGCTTAAAGTC
The DNA here is from genome assembly GCA_033557465.1 of Ichthyophis bannanicus. Taxonomy (NCBI): domain Eukaryota; kingdom Metazoa; phylum Chordata; class Amphibia; order Gymnophiona; family Ichthyophiidae; genus Ichthyophis; species Ichthyophis bannanicus. Next base: position 146,118,433 of record CM066041.1, read on the forward strand.
CGGCTTCACAGATGACACTGACAGGAGAAGGGACGCTTGCAGGTGGTCGTCGGTGAGCTGCGAGCGCGTGGATACAATGGCGGGAATCCTTGGCGGGCCGCACGTAATGTTAACCGGGGTAGAGCCTCGCGGGCCGCACGAAGGGACCTCGTGGGCCGCAGGTTGGTGACCCCTGGTTTAGGCCATGCTCAGTTTCAGATGGTGGTGAGACATCCAGGTACTAATGTCAGAAAAGCAGGCAGAGATCCGGGCCTGGATTCCCAGAGAGATTTCGGGTGCAGAGGGATAGATAGCATAGAGATGATACTGAAAACCATGGGAAGAGATGAGTGCACCAATACTGAGTAAAGAGAAAAAAAAAGAGAGGTCCCAAGACAGAGCCTGGGGTACACTGACTGAAGACAGAATAGCTGTAGAGAATGATCCACCAGAACATACACTAAAAGTGCAGTGGGAGAGAGAGAGAGAGAAAACCAGGACAGAACCCCTAAATCCAAGCGAGTGCCCTACGGTCAGGGGCTTCCTTATCGGGGGAGCTTGGACCAGGATGCTGTAGCATAGATTGCCCCGGGGGCGGACCGGGAGTTTGGGGAGGATCTGAGGAATTGGGGGAGGGGATCAGTGAGTTGAGGAGTCAGGGAGATTTGAAATGTTGGGGGGAGATCCAAAGTGTCGGGGGAGGTTCAAAGGTCAGGGGTCTACCGGGCCATCAGGGAACTTTTGCAAGGTGGGTCGGGGGGGTCTGGGGAGACGAGTCTGTTTTTTTTTTTTTTGTTTGTTTTTTTAATTCTCTATCAATGCGTGTGCCAGTCCTTACTCATGCAGTGATGGAAGGGAGATATTCACTTGCAGCAAATAGCTGCATATTACTACAGCAGTGTGTACCATTTTTCCTAACAGCACACATTTTTTAACACAGTGGTAGTTTGCTTCCCGTTAGTGTACTAGATTGACAGTTAAATATTTTTATAGCATTTGCATTAGAATGCCGTGCACTGAAGCTTATTGCAACATTCTAACACTGCGCTTACTGCATCGAGGTCTCTGTGACGCAAGATATTTTTAGGCATTTCTGTATGTATAGTGTAATTGCCATGAAATAGAAAGAAGTGCATGCATTTCAGAAAAAATAGCCATAGAAATGACTTGTCTAAATAAATCTCCAGGAACAAGCAGGAATGTAGTCTTCACATATGGGTATCGTCGGTACCGACGAAGCCTGCGCGGGAACGCTCCCTAGCGTCCAATAGGAAAGCTTTTGGGAGCATCCTACAGCGCCTGCGTGCTGCCTTCCTGCCTTTCCCAACTGTCCCTCTTCAGTTCTTCGTTTTCCGTGGAGCCGACAGGTCGCACATCCTATCACCGCAGAAAATTCCCTTAAGAACATAAGAACATAAGATATGCCATACTGGGTCAGACCAAGGTCCATCAAGCCCAGTATTCTGTTTCCAACAGTGGCCAATCTAGGTCATATGTACCTAGCAGTTTCTCCAAGAGACACAGGTTCCACAATGCTTGTATTGGTTCAAGCATTGATATCCTGGTCCCTTCTTAATAATGGTTTATGGGCCTTTCCTCCAAGAACTTGTCCAAACCTTTTTTAAACCCAGCTACACTAACAGCCTTTACTACATCCTCTGGTAACAAATTCCAGAGTATGATTACACGTTGAGTGAAAAAATATTTTCTTTTATTAGTCTTAAATAGTTTACCCTGTAGCTTCATTGCATGTCCCCTAGTCTTTCTATATTCTGATAAGGTAAACAATCGATCTACGTTTACCCGTTCCACTCCGTTCATTAATTTATAGACTTCTATCATATCTCCCCTCAGCCGTCTCTTTTCCAGGTTAAAGAGCCCTAACCTTTTTAGCCTTTCTTCATAGGAGTATCCTTCCATCCCCTTTACCATTTTGGTGGCTCTTCTCTGAACCTTTTCTAAAATCGCTGTATCCTTTTTAAGATACGGCGACCAGAATTGCACACAATATTCAAGGTGCGGTCTCACCATGGAACGATATAGAGGCATTATAATATCTTTTGTTTTATTTTCCATTCCTTTCCTTATGATATTGTTTTCTAAATTATATTATCTTCCCAGTGGTCAGGTCTCAGGGGAATCTATTGTTGGCTGTGATGTATTGCAGCCTAGGGAGGATTTCAACTTGACAATTTTTAGAAGATTCCCAGGATACCATACCACTAGGGCTATGTTGCTTGTTATGTTTTGTTTCTGAGCAGGACAAGAGTTCTATTTTTAAGAGCTACTTTAAAAATAAGGCTTACATATTTTGTGGGGCTAGAACCAACTTTGACCAAAGCTTTGGCAGAAGACTTTTGACAAGCCTAGGGTAGTGGCTTTGAATGCCTCTTTGTGCGTTATTCATGTAAATGTTGGTAAATCTTAAGGGTTCAGATATATTTTTCTGAAGCCTTCCGCATTGGAGAATTTTCAAGGGTGTTGAAAGAACTGAAATATGAGATTGCAGACCTGCTATTCGTAATCTGTGAACTATCATTAAAATCATCTGTATTACCTGAAGATTGGAGGATGGCGAGCGTAATGCCAGTTTGGACTTTCAGAAATCCTTTGACAAGGTCCCTCATCAGATACTTTTGGCAAAACTAAAGAGTCATGGGATAGGAGGCAGTGTACTATTGTGGATCAGGAACTGGTTAAAAGATAGAAAGCAGAGGATAGGGCTAAATGGCCAATTTCCCCAATGGAGAAAGGTGAATAGTGGCATACCCCAGGGATCTGTGCTGGGTCCGCTGCTTTTTGACATGGAAAAGGGAATAACGAGTGAGGTTATCAAATTTGCAGATGACACAAAACTATTTAAAGTTGTTAAGACCCAAGAGGATTTTGATAAAATGGCAGATGAAATTTAATTTGGACAAGTGCAAAGTTATGCACCTAGGGAAGAACAACCCAAACTATGGTTACATGATACAAGGTTCCACATTAGGAACCACCACCCAGGAAAAAGATTTAGGCGTCATTGTGGATAATATGTTAAAACCCTCGGCCCAGTGTGCAGTGGCAGCCAAGAGAGCAAAGAGAATGCTAGGTATCATAAGGAAAGGAATGGGAAAATAAAACAAAGGATATTATAATGCCTCTATATCGTTCCATGGTGAGACCGCACCTTGAATATTGTGTGCAATTCTGGTTGCCGTATCTTAAAAAGAATTTAATGTTATTAGAAAAGGTTCAGAGAAGAGCTACCAAAATGGTAAAGGGGATGGAAGGATACCCCTATGAAGAAAGGCTAAAAAGGTTAGGACTCTGGAATTTGTTACCGGAGGATGTAGTAAAGGCTGTTAGTGTAGCTGGGTTTAAAAAAGGTTTGGAAAAGTTCCTGGAGGAAAGGTCCATAAACCATTATTAAGAAGGGACCCAGGATATCAATGCTTGCCCCAATACAACATTGTGGAACCTGTGTCTTTTGGGGAAACTGCTAGGTACGTATGACCTAGATTGGCCACCGTTGGAAACAGGATACTAGGCTTGATGGACCTTGGTCTGACCCTGTATGACGTATCTTACGTTCTTATGTTCAGTACTAGAGGAGATCAAACCTAAGCTTTCCTTAGAAGCTCAGATGACAAGACTTCGACTTTCATACTTTGGACACATCATGCGAAGAGAGAGATTGTTAGAGAAAGATATCATAGTTGGCAAGGTAGAAGGTCAGCACAAAAGAGGAAGGCCAACAATGAGATGGATTGATACAATAAAAGCAGCTATGGGTGCCACTCTATTAAATATGAGTCTGCTGACTGAAGACCGAACTCAGTTCAGGTCAACTATCTAGAGGGTCACCATGAGTTGACACCGGCTCGACCGCACTTAACAATAACAACATATGAAACTTCCTGAATGATGACTGGTTATGTTTGCTGCTGGCTGGCTTCACGTTGACTCACCCAGTTATTCCTTTATTCCACCTGACTGACAAAATGTTTTGGGGAGACCATTGCCCAAGTAATGCTGCTTTCTTGAAGGTATTTCTAAAATAGAAGCTCCTGTTGTACTTGTCGGACACGTGTATTTCCTGTGACCTAATAGTTATTTTACAAAAGGCACCACATTCAGCTTGTTTTCTATAAAATACTCTAATTGTGAATGTTCAGACTTTAGTGTCCTTTTCTACCTAGAGCGATTTGCACTACACACAACTCATCACAACTCATACTAAAGAGGGAATCCTTGATTTCGTCTTCTTCCCCATCCACCTCCACACTAAACCAGATTACCTCCCACCCACTATAACTCCCGTCCCGTGGTCAGATCACCACCTCATAATGTTCACGCTACCCCACCCACACGTGGCTTACCTCCATGGAGTGAGGCCTCCACATCTAGAAGATCCATCGTTTTTGAACACACCTTCCTTCAGAAAACTCTTCCAGCCTTGAAGAACATACCACCTGAACCAAACTTAGCCTTACTAATTGACAACTGGAATTCTGTCATTTCCTTGGCCGCAGCTGTACCCCCATGTTCCACACCTGCAAAGAAACAGCATCATGCACCCTGGTACTCTATGGAGCTAAGAGAGCAAAAGCATTCGCTGTGCCACATCGAGCGCAAGTGGAGGAAATCTAAGAACCCAGACTTAAAGACCATATACCTTGACGCACTCAGAACGTAGACGTAACAACACCATCTGATGCAAATGGGAGTACTACAATAACACCCTCCTCTGGGCCCTCAACAAGACCAGAGAGCTCTTCAATCTGGTGAGGTCCCTCACCAGAGACCCCCACCCAACCATAGCAGTAGCTTACCCTGAGTCCCCAGAATATGGCTGACTTTCTAGTAACCAAGCACAGCTGCTCCAACCCCACCGCTCTCTCTGTACCTGTGTCAGATGCAACACCCACCACTGCACATCCGTGGATTTCCTTCAGAGACGTTCCCTCCTGAAGAACTTGAGACCACATACATCATACATCAACACAACCACTTCCCCACTAGACCCCTGCCCTTTTGTGTGGATGAAAGCCACAAGGGCACATCTCCAACCATTCATGCCAACCATCCTCCAAACATCCTTCTCATAGGCTAGCCTCCCCCTCCCTAAAGGAAGCCTTCGTCAGACCACTCTTAAAGAAACCCAACCTGGACCCTAGCTTGCCCACCTTGTACAGACCCATAGCCAGCTTACCATTCCTTGCAAAAATCATAGAAAAAGCAGTCCAGGCCAAGCTCCAAAAACACATTGACCAATATGCACCCCTCGACCAACACCAACATGGCTTTTGCCCATCGCACAGCACTGAAACCCTATTGATCTCCTTACTGTCAGCACTCATCACTGGAACTGAAAGACCCTCCAGCAGCTTCATTCTGCTTTTTCTAGACATTTCCACAGCCTTAGACACAGTATCCCACCAAACACTTTTCAACCAACTTCACAGCATCTGAGTTCAAGGGAGGCCTCTCAAATGGTTCCGCTCTTACCTCTCGCAACGCACCCAACAGGTGAAAATCGGCCACTGCACATCAGCACCCTATACTCTGCCCAAAAGGGTGACCCAGGGATCTGCCCTCTCCTTGCTTCTGTTTGACGTCTACATTCAGTCCCTTTGCATAGCCATCCAGAGATTCATTGACCAGATCTATGCCGATGATATAATGATTTACATTCCGTTCTCCACAACTGCACCCAACTACACCAGCGAAATTGTTAACTAGCTCCAGTTCTGCAACCTGGAAGTCAACTTCAGCCAAACTGAAATTCTCCATATCACCAGAGACCCTGCCTTCGCACTCTTGGCATCATTCTAGATCAGCAATTGACTTTCCAAGCCCACATCAGGAACACCACCAAGACAATCTACTTCAAGCTTAGAACTCTACGAAATTTATGTCCCCTCCTCTTCCCAGAAAATTTCTGTGCCATTTGCCAAGCTACTATCACCCCCCCCCCTTCTAAATTACTGCAACTCTATGTACCAGGGACTTCTCAAACAAAGCATCCTACTCCTGCAGCTCGTGCAAAATACCACAGCCCGAACTATCTGCAGAGCACCCAGGCACTCCCACATCATACACATAATGAAATCACTTCCAGTGGCTACCCATAGCCGCCAGAATTAAACAAAAAGTCCTCACCATCATTCACAAGGCCCGGAATAAACTCATTTCTGAACACCTCCAGGCACTAATCAGTGCACCCCGCGCTGATAGACCAAGAAGGCAGAGTACCCGAAACCTACTCTACCTGCCACCCCAGATCCGCAAAAGCACGCAATATGCTCACCTATGGGCCTTCTCACTCGACACTCCCACATCTGGAACGCATTCCCTACCTCCTTAAGGGCTATCCAATCAGAAAAAATCTGAAAACCCACTTATTCCGAGAACACTATGGCATGGATCAGCAAGTCTACCTACAACAACAGCACTCGACTCAAGAATGGAACATCCCACCCACCCCTCCCCCTTAGCCCTCCCATCCCTGCCTCTCGCTACCCACTGTGCTCTACCCTCTCTAGATGAATTTCCCTGAAGTAACCCACCAGATACAAGTCTTCCCTCCCCCCCCCCCCCCGTTCATTGTAACCTGCATGCATGCACCTCTCGCTGTTTACAACTTTGAACACATTGTTGTTTATAAACCGTTTTGACTGGTAGAAAAATGGTATATTATACCAAAACCAGTTAGTTAAATAAATAGATGACTGATGAAAAATCGGGCTTCACAGCTGTTGCATCTTTCCTCACAGTAGTTCAGCTCTTAGCAGTTCATTTAGATAGTGTCTTATACCACCAGAAGCTGTCTTCACTTAAGTCAAAATTATAACTACAATTGCAAGTTTATAAATTAAAATATATGTCTTAACTTAATGGAGTATTTTTTTTTTACTAAGCTTGCTTGACAGGTATTACTGTGATACCCTATTATCTATTTTCTTTATGTAGTCTGCTATTTGGAATTCTCTTATATAAGAGATACAATGTGATGTTTGAAATTTGTTTTAACCTGGGTATAGTACTATAAGAAAATATTGTAAATAGATAAACTGAGCCAAGAGAGAGACTGTCTATTATGCAATCCTGCTGCTCTAAGATATGTGCTGTTAAGTGGCGCTCTGTGACATATGTCAAGGCCCATCTGAAGAGCAGTTCAGTGCCTGTGCACTAATTAGTGCTTCTATAGCATCTCCCAAATTAGCAATGGGTTCAGCTAAAAAAATTGTCAGTTTTAGATGAATTGGTGCATTGAAGAATGCCATTATAGTTTTGAACATATATAGCATGTTATATACGAGAGTTGTTTTGTCCTTTGTGATGACTGAAGATCTTTCTGCATATTTCCTTTGAAAGACTGGGATTATGTGTGCAAAAGAAAATGTCAGTTTGATTAAGGAAATTAGTTACAGTAATGTTAATGTGCATTAGTAGTAACTAGAGGCCACCCCTTTGGACGTACCTTCCCCTCTTGCTGTCAGTCAACTAGCTGAAGGTTTCTTACAGAAAATTAGGGATGTTCAGTCTTCTCTGCTTGATCCATCTTTGCCATTTGTTACTACTGCCTACACCAGTTGTCCCTCCCTGGGGATATCTCACCTGCTACATACTGTTTTGCCAAATTTACTATTGCAGCTGAGTATGAAGATAGCAAAATTGCTAGTGCACTGAGGCCCTGTTTGGTCTCCGGGGCTGCAATGGCACATTTTTTGTTCTTTTAGTGCTGTCATATCGGTGCTGACTCCTGGTGACCTAGCTGCCTCTGGGTTTCCTTGGCAATGTATCACCAGAAGTAGTTTACTTCCATTGCTTCGGAAGTACTTCCATTGCTTCGGAAGAAAAGGCCAGGTAAAGTGACTTGCCCAGGGTCACAAGGAGTGCCAGTGGCACATTAAGAGCCTGATTAATTAAGCTTTGTTTTCCAACACAAAATAGGAAAAAAGTAAATTGGATCCTAAAAAAGGAACTGTGATATACTGGGGAGAGAGCTGCAACCTAGATACCAGCAGCCAGCTCCTGAACTTTTAAGCTGGCTTCTAGATTCCGAGATAATTTATCAAGGCCTGGTTTAAATGTGTGTTTCTTTATAAAATTACTCCCTAAATGCCATTTGGGTGCTTAACACTTAAAAATCATGTTGTGGCAAGTTTATTGGTAATGCCTGTGTGCATATTACTACTATTACTTATCATTTGTACGAGTATAGCACTATAAGGTCTACAAGCGCTGTACAGAAACATGTAAGAGATAGTCCCTTCTCATAAGAGCTTACAGTCTAGACAAGACAGACAACACAACAATTGAGGACTACAACATATCTAGGGGAATGCTAAGGAAATACATAGGAGGTGAACAGGAGACTAAGAGGATCAGGATCCAAAAGCCGTCTCAAAGTGAGCTTTTAGCCTGGATTTGAACAGGCCCACAGTTGAAGCCTGATGTACTGATTCAGGTAGTTTGTTCCAGGCTAAGGAGCAGCAAAGTAGAAAGAACGATGTCTGGAGTTGGCAGTGAAAGAGAAAAGCACAGATAGAAGCCATTTGCCAGAAGAGCGGAGTTCCCAATGGGGAGTGTAGGGAGAGAAGAGAAGAGAAGAAAGGTAGGGAGGAGCAACTGAATGAAGGCACTTTTAGGTCAGTAGTAGAAGTTTGAATTGGATGTGGAAATGGATAGGGAGCCATTGAGGTGACTTGAGAAGAGGGATGACATGAGCATAGTGACACTGGTGGAAGATTAGCTGTGCTGCTGAGTTTTGAACAGATTGAAGTGGGGCTGCATTGACAGACACATGGAGAGTATGGTTGAGACACACGGGTTTGCATAGCATGGTACTCAGCAGACAGGGATGACAGGCAGACTTTTCTCTATCAACTAAACACTCCTCCTAACACAATCACATTTGTGGTAAGCATGGACAACAAAGTTCCCTACCTGTTCATGCTTTGTAGGTAGTGTAGGCCAGGACGTCTGGCAGCCATGCCTGGTACATCCCAAACCTGTACAAAATATGCTTGGACGTCTGCACCCTTATTCCTCCTTGGATGCGCCCTGAAGTGTCCCAAGATATGTCCATTTTGGAAATTCTAGACTTGGAATTTTCTCAATGGAGATGCTCAAATCTTCCCATAAGACCATAAGATATGCTATACTGGGTCAGACCAAGGTCCATCAAGCCCAGTATCCTGTTTCCAACAGTGGCCAATCTAGGTCATACGTACCTAGCAGTTTCCCCAAAAAGACACAGGTTCCACAATGCTTGTATTGGGTCAAGCATTGATATCCTGGGTCCCCTTTTTAATAATGGTTTATGGACCTTTCCTCCAAGAACTTGTCCAAACCTTTTTTTAAACCTGGCTACACTAACAGCCTTTGCTACATCCTCCGGTAACAAATTCCAGAGTTTGATTACACGTTGAGTGAAAAAATATTTTCTCATATTTGTCTTAAATAGTTTACCCTGTAGCGTCATTACATGTCCCCCTAGTCTTTCTATATTCTGATAGCGTAAACAATCTATCTATGTTTACCCGTTCCACTCCATTCATTAATTTATAGACCTCTATCATATCTCCCCTCAGCCGTCTGTTTTCCAGGTTGAAGAGCCCTAACCTTTGTAGCCTTTCTTCATAGGAGTAGTCTTCCATCCCCTTTACCATTTTGGTGGCTCTTCTCTGTACCTTTTCTAATATCGCTATATCCTTTTTAAGATACGGCGACCAGAATTGCACACAATATTCAAGATGCGGTCGTACCATGGAACGATACAGAGACATTATAAAATCGGTTGTTTTATTTTCCATTCCTTTCCTTATGATACCTAGTATTCTATTTGCTTTCTTGGTCGCTGCTGCACACTGGGCGGAGGGTTTTAACATGTTATCCACGATGACGACTAAATCTTTTTCCTCGGTGGTGGTTCCCAATGTGGAACCTTGCATCGTGTAACCATAGTGTGGGTTGTTCTTTCCGAGGTGCATAACTTTGCACTTGTCCACATTAAATTTCATCTGCCATTTGGATGCCCAGTCTTCCAATTTATCCAGATCCTCCTGCAGTTTTCCACAATCCCCTTGGGTTTTAACAACTTTAAACAGTTTTGTGTCATCTGCAAATTTGATAACCGCACTAGTTATTCCCTTTTCCAGGTCATTTATGAATATGTCAAAAAGCAGCGGACCCAGCACAGATCCCTGGGGTACTCCACTATTCACCTTTTTCCATTGGGAATATAGGCCATTTAGCCCTACCCTCTGTTTTCTATCTTTTAACCAGTTCCCGATCCACAATAGTATACTGCCTCCTATCCCATGACTTTTTAGTTTTGCCAAAAGTCTCTGATGAGGGACCTTGTCAAAGGATTTCTGAAAGTCCAGATACACTATATCAACCGACTCACCTTTGTCCACCTGTTTATTCACACCTTCAAAAAAACATAATAGATCAGTAAAACAAGATCTTCCTTGTCTAAAGCCATGTTGGCTGTCTCCCATTAGGCCATGACTATCTACATGCTGAGTACTTTTGTTCTTTATGATGGTTTCTGCCATTTTTCCCGGTACGGTCGTCAGGCTTACTGGTCTGTAGTTTCCCGGATCACCCCTGGAACCCTTTTTAAAAATTGGCGTTACATTGGCGATCTGCCAATCTTCGGGTATTACAGATGTTTTTAATGAAAGTTCGCAGATTACTAATAGGAGGTCTGCAATCTCATATTTCAGTTCTTTCAACACCCTCGGATATATACCATCTGGTCCAGGTGATTTGCTGCTATTCAGTTTATCAAATAGTTGCAATACATCTTCCCAGTGTAGCGATATTTCTCTCAATTCCTCTGCAGTATCACCTTTAAATACTACTTCAGTCTTGGGTAACATCCCTACATCTTCCTCAGTAAACACCGAAGCAAACAATTCATTCAGTCTCTCTGCTATAGCCTTGTCTCCTTTTACTGCCCCTTTTACCCCTCTATCATCTAACGGTCCAGTTGACTCTTTCACAGGCTTTTTGCTACGAATGTACTTGAAAAAGTCTTTATTTCGCGTTTTTGCTTCCGTAGCAAGTTTCTTCTCAAATTCTCTCTATGCCTGCCTTATCAATGCTTTGCATTTAACTTGCCAGTGTTTGTGCTGTTTCCAGTTTTCGTCGTTGGCTCTTTTTTTCCATTTCCTGAAAGATGCTTTTTTGGCAGCAACAGCCTCTCTGGCCTCAACTTTAAACCATGCTGGCAGTTTTTTGGACTTTCTTCCACTTTTCTTAATGCGTGGAATACACCCAAGCTTGATGTACAGTGGTGTGCAAAAGTCTGGAATCACTTGTCAGTTTTGCGTTTTTTGTACTTTAACGTTTTTTTTTTTTTAAATTTTGCGTTAGCCCAGCATATTCATCTTTCTACCACGTTAAAAGGGATACATTTGGCTATTAGAGTTGACTTTTTAACATTCCTTGCTTCCAATTTAAATACTTTACAGACACTGGGAGATAGTTACTGCGATTTTTGTGGATCCTGCGTCAAAACTGGATCGAGATTGGTCAGAAATAACGTGTGCATATTGGATAATCAGGAGGCTGGTTTCATTAATCAATCACAATGCAGATATCTAGCCAACAGTGCAGCTATAAAACTGTGTGGAATCTTTGAATTTCATACACTTTCTGGATCGACCATGAAGATGACTCGGACCCAGACATTGGAGGAGCATGTTCGTGTGTCCTTTTTTTTTTTTTTTTTTTTTAATTTAAATTTCTTTATTGAGAAATACCAGGAAAATTTAATCACAGATGGCTTATTGTCTACCTGATATCCCAAAATATCTACCAAGTACTTATCAAAAAGAATTTGAGGAGAAATAAACCTAGTATGAGGAAAATTTAAACACCTCAGATTTAAAGCACGCAGACTATTCTCCAAAACCTCTTGTTGGGCATGGAGAATAAGACTGTCTTTCATAAAAGATAAAGAAGAATTTTGCAACATAACACAGTGAGCTTCCAACTTCTGGCATCTTCCCTCTAAGATATCTATCTAGGAATCATGTTGGGAAAATTTCGCCACTGAGTCCCTAGAGAAGTCCGACGTTTGTGAAACGACAGAATTCAGTGAAGACTCAATCCTAGTGAGAACGTTCCATACATCAGAAAGAGATACATCCTGTGACGCTCCAGGGAGAATAGAAGCACCGTCCCGTTGTGCCACTGTGGAACTCTCAGGGGCTGATAGAATCCGAGGTAGTGGAACTCTCTCGGTAACCCTCAAAGGCCCAGACACCGATGAGGAAGGTAGCGAGTCCACTTGCAAAGGCACATCTTTCCTCAGAGGAGAGGAAGACACCGGGTCAGTGTCAAATAAGGAAGCAGAGGGGGAAGAGATACTAACCCCCGATAATAAAGAGGAGTCATTACCAGGGAGCTGAGATGGAGCTGCAACAACAACCTCCCCCACAGTACTGTTTAAAGCAACAAGGTGTCGATCCATCGGACCAGCAATCTTTACCGCTTTAGATGGATTATCAGTACTTACATTCAGAGGTCGTTTCTTCCTTCCTTCTACCCATTCTGCAGGACCATAAATCAGCTCCCAGGCTCCTCAAGCGCCAAAGGAGCGCATAAGGAGCAAGCCCCTTAATAACGCGCCCCTTTAGAACGCGACCGCTATCGCGTACCGCTTAGCGATCTGATCTTAAAACCCCCAAAGATGACATCAGGGGGCAGGCGCCGCTGTGATGAACCAGCACTCCAACGCAGTCGGGAGAAGCAGCAAAGGAGCACACAGCAGTGAGTAGCGTCCTCCTCTCCTCACACGCTCCCCGTTCGTGTGTCCTTTATGAGCGAGGAAGGATTTTCAAGCCATCAGATAGCCAGGAAAGATGGCTGCAGTCAGAGCGCTGTTAAGATTGTACAGAAGAAGAAAGAAACGGGCTCAGAGGTGGACAAGTCTCGTTCAGGTCATCCACGTGCATCAACATCACGCCAGGACCGTGCACTTCGATGCATTTCACTGACTAATCGCAAGCTGACCTCTCCTCAGCTACTTTGTGAGTGGTCAGACAAGAGTGAGGTCAGTGTCAGCTCATCAACAGTTCGTTGCTGGTGCCTGCAGTTTGGTCTCTGGGGCTGCAAAGCACAGAATAAGCCACTGATGACTGACATACAAAGGCGCAACCGGATCGTGTGGGCGAGAAAGCACTCAACCTGGTCGACTGAAATGTGGGAAAAGGTGCTATTCAGCGATGAAAGCACCTTCTGCCTGTTTGGTAACCAGGCCCACACCTATGTGAGGAGATTTCCTGGAGAGGAATTCAAGCCTGAGTGTCTCAACCTCACTGTGAAACATCCTTTGAAGGTCATGGTCTGGGTTTGCTTGGCTGCCAGTGGCGTTGGACGTCTTCACATCATCGATGGAATGGTCAATGGGGCCAAGTACATCACCATACTGCAAAGGTGCATGGTGCTATCAGCACACCAGCTGTTTCCTGGCCAGTTCCTGTTCCAAGATGACAATGCACCCTGCCATCGCTCCAGACAGGTGATCAGCTGGAAGCAGCGGAACAACATCAAGTCAATGGACTGGCCTGCACAGTCTCTAGATCTGGATCAATTCGAGAACCTGTGGCACAAGGTGGCCTTGGAAATATTCAAGAGGCATCCGACATCAAAGTGTGAGCTGATTGAGTCACTCATTGCAGCTTGAAACCGCGTTGTCACCAATGATCACCTTGTCAGACTGGTTCATTCAATGCCGACAAGGTGCAGTCAGGTGATCAAGAACAAAGGGAAGCCCATCAAATGCTGAGCCATCACTGACACACAAAAACAGCCTTTTTCAAGGCCACATACATTAATTTGAAGGAAACCTGGCGTGCATCCATAATATTTTAAAGCATCGTTGGACAATACGCAATTTTCACAGAAAATCTATCAACAGGACAACTATGGGGAATAAACTCAGAAAATAAGGGCCAAACCAATACTAAAAGTTGGCCCTAATAGCCAAATCTATCACTTATCATGAGATATACAGAAAAAGCCACTGGGAGGAAAAAAGAAATTAAGATATAAGGTCACTAAGTTGAAAAAACATCAAATTTACAAGTGATTCCAGACTTTTGCACACCACTGTAAGTCTTTAACCTTTGCAACTGCTCCTTTTAGTTTTTTCTTAACTATTTTCCTCATTTTATCATAGTCTCCCTTTTGAAAGTTAAAAGGTTGTACTGTGGATTTCCTTACTATCCCTCCTCCACTAATTAAATCAAACGCGATCATGCTATGATCACTATTGCCAAGTGGCCCCAACACCCATAAGAACATAAGATATGCCATACTGGGTCAGACCAAGGTCCATCAAGCCCAGTATCCTGTTTCCAACAGTGGCCAATCTAGGTCATATGTACCTAGCAGTTTCCCCAAAAGAGACAGGTTTCACAATGCTTGTACTGGGTCAAGCATTGATATCCTGGGTCCCTTCTTAATAATGGTTTATGGACCTTTCCTCCAGGAACTTGTCCAAACCTTTTTTAAACCCAGCTACACTAACAGCCTTTACTACATCCTCTGGTAACAAATTCCAGAGTTTGATTACACGTTGAGTGAAAATAATATTTTCTTTTATTAGTCTTAAATAGTTTACCCTGTAGCTTCATTGCATGTCCCCTAGTCTTTCTATATTCTGATAACGTAAACAGTCGATCTACATTTACCTGTTCCACTCCGTTCATTAATTTATAGACTTCTATCATATCTCCCCTCAGCCGTCTCTTTTCCAGGTTAAAGAGCCCTAACCTTTTTAGCCTTTCTTCATAGGAGTATCCTTCCATCCCCTTTACCATTTTGGTGGCTCTTCTCTGTACCTTTTCTAATATCGCTATATCCTTTTTAAGATACGGCGACCAGAATTGCACACAATATTCAAGGTGCGGTCTCAACCATGGAACGATATAGAGGCATTATAATATCTTTAGTTTTATTTTCCATTCCTTTCCTTATGATACCTAGCGTTCTTCTCTTGGCCGCCGCTGCACACTGGGCCGAGGGTTTTAACATGTTATCCATGACGCCTAAATCTTTTTCTTGGGTGGTGGTTCCTAATGTGGCACCTTGCATCGTGTAACCATAGTTTGCACCCTTATTTCTTGCACCAGATCTGGTGTTCCACTAAGGACTAGGTCCAATATGGCTTCCCCTCTGGTCGGTTCATGAACCGGCTGCTCCTAGAAGCAGTCATTTATTCCATCTAGGAACTTTATCTCCCTAGCATGTCCTGCTGTGACACTGACCAAGCCGATACCGGAGTAATTGAAATCACCCATTATTATTACTGTGTTGTGACTTTTGTTAGCTTCCTTGATTTCTTTGAGCATTTCATCATCCATTTGTTCATTCTGGCCAGGCGGTCGATAGTACACCCCCACTGCCATCACCTTCCCCTTCATACATGGAATTTCAATCCATAGAGATTCTACAGCAAATTTTGTTTCCTGCAAAATTTTAATCCTTTCTGACTCAATGCCCTCTAACATAGAGCACAACCCCTCCACCAATTTGATCAGTTCTATCATTACGATATAGTTTGTACCCAGGTATCACAGTGTCCCACTGGTTATCCTCCTTCCACCATGTCTCTGATATTCCAATCATATATAACCTCTCATTTAGTGCTATATATTCTAACTCTCCCATCGTATTGTTTAGACTAATAGCATTTGCATACAAGTATTTTAGAGACTGTATTTTATTAATATTAATCTGGCTATTGGTAGGCATGGGTAATTTGGAATGTTTACGCTCTGTCTGCACCATACTCAAGGGCATTTGGGCTGCTTTACTCTTTTATGGAACCTCTCTGCTTTTGGTAGTATCCTTCAAGGATACCTTCTTCCGAACCATGCGCTCTTGGGCGACTGTCGGCGTTCCCCTATTTTCTAGTTTAAAATCTTCTCTATCTCCTTTTTAAAGGTTAATTCCAGCAGTCTGGTTCCATCCTAGTTAAGGTGAAGCTCATCCCTTCGGAAGAGCCCCTCCTTTCCCCAGAATGTTCCCTAGTTCCTAACAAATCCAAAACCCTCGTCCTTGCACCATTGTCTTATCCACGCATTGAGACTATGGAGCTCTGCCTGCCTTTTGGGTCCTGCACGCTGAACGTGAAGCATTTTGGAGAACGCCACCCTGGAAGTTCTGGATTTCAACTTCCTATCTAAAAGCTTAAATTTAGCCTCCAGAACCTCCCTACCACATTTTCCTATGTCATTTGGTACCGACATGTACGAAGACAGCAGACCCCTCTCCAGCACTATCTAAGACCTTATCTAGGCGGTGCGTGAAGTCTGCTACCATCGCACCAGGCAGGCATGTTACCAGGCGATCCTCACGTCCACCAGCCACCCAGCTATCTACATGCCTAATGATTGAATCACCAACTATAACAGCTGTCCTAACCCTTTCCTCATGGGCACATGGCCCTGGAGAAACGTCCTCAGTGCGAGGAGAGTTTTACATCACCTGGAGGACAGGCCCTAGTTACAGGATCACGTTCTGCCGCACCAGGGTGATGCTCTTCTGTCGCGTGACCTCTCTCCTCCATGGCAACAGGGATGCTGCCAGACTGGAGGTGGGACTTCAGGACTGTATTCCTGTAGGTCTCGTCCATGTACCTCTCTGTCTTTCTTATGTCTTCGAGGTCTGCTACTCTAGCCTGTAGAGAACGGACTTGTTCCCTGAGAGCAAAGAGCTCCTTGCACTTAGTGCATACGTAAGACTTCTCACCAACTGGGAGAAAATCATACATGTGACACTCGATGCAAAAGACTGGAAATCCCCCATCTGGCTGCTGGACTGTTGTCTGCATCTTAGTTTAAAGCTTGTGTTTAGGTCTTTAAATTCTGTACTTACTAAGGGTTGATGTAGATGCTTATACTAATAAAAGTGTATCTAATACCTTTAATATATCTTGTTCACCTGAAGCTTAATTAATCTCAGGTCCTCAATGTATCATTGATTTGGATAAAGAGCTGCACCTGAGAGCAGCCCCTTTCCTCTAAGATGTGTAAGTACCTATAAAGCTACAATTACCCCAGGGGTGGTTAGGTGTCGGGGAGGGAGGGAGGGAAATGTTGTTGTTAAGTGCCTTTGAGTCAGAGTCGACTCATGGCGACCCTCTGGATAGCTATCCTAAATTGTGTTCGGTCTTCAGTCAGGCGGGTCATTGTTGACAGACTGGTACCCATAGCTGCTGTTATTGTATCGATCCATCTCATTGCTGGCCTTCCTCTTTTGCGTTGATCTTCTATCTTGTCAAGCATGATGTCTTTCTCTAATGATCTCTCTCTCTTCGCATGATGTGTCCAAAGTATGAAAGTCAAAGTCTTGTCATCTGAGCTTCTAAAGAAAGCTTAGATTTGATCTCCTCTAGTACCGACTGGTTTGTTCTTTGGGCAGTCCATGGTATACACAGTATTCGCCACCAGCACCATAATTCAAAGGCATCAATTTTCTTCCTGTCTATCTTTTTCACTGTCCAGCTTTCACATCCATATGATGATATTGAAAATACCATGGCTTGAAGAAGTCGAATCTTTGTATGGAGAGAGACATCTCTGCTCTTGAGAATCTTATCTAGGTCTTTCATAGCTGTTCTGCCAAGAGCAATGTGTCGTCTGATTTCTTGACTGCTTGTTGCTTCTTTATTGATAGTTGATCCAAGTAGGTTAAAGTTGTTCATGATTTCAATTTCTTCTCCTTCAACGATTAACCTGTTGATTATGCCAGTTGTCATAATCTTTGTCTTCTTTACATTACATTAAGGTGCAGGCCCATTTTGAGACTGTTCTTTGATTGTGAGAATCAAATGTTTCAGATCATCTTCACTTTCAGCCAGTAATGTGGTATCATCAGCATAGCGAAGGTTTGTTGATGAGTCTTCCACCACACCTCTGTCTTCATACAAGCCTGCTTCTCTGCTGATTTGTTCTGCATATAAATTAAACAGGTAGGGGGAAAGTTTGCAGCCTTGTCTTATACCTTTGCTTATTTTAAACCATTCTGTTTCTCCTTGTTCCGTTCGCACTGTTGCTTCTTGATCAATGTACAGATTGTGTGCAAGAGTACAATCAGGTGTTCTGGTATACCCATGCTTCTTAATGTGGCCCAGAGTTTCTCATGGTTTACACAGTCAAAAGCTTTGTTCCTGAGCGGTCCTCCAGTTTAGTCCTCCACATCCGGGTAGTGCACCTCCTCCTGCAGCCTGGAGACTGGACCAATCAGAATCTTCCTCTGTCAGGATGTATGCTGTCGGAGCTCCCATCAGCCCCCAGTGTGTCCAGTCTCCTTGCAGCTGGAGGACGTGTGTGCCTGGTTTAGGCTCACTTAGGGATGCCTGGGTCAACACTAGAGAGTTTGTTTTTGGGGTTTTTTCTTTCACCCTCCTATATTTCTTTGGTTTCTTTTTATTAGGTAGCTGTCTCTTTAATAAAAAAAAAAAAGGAAACAGCGGCGATTGAGGAGCCGGTCTGCACTGCCCTTCTGCCCTTTCTGCAGGGCTGTTATTTGCAGTCAGGGAGGTTTGATCTTTCCTCCTGGACTGCACGGAGGAGAGATCTGCCTTTGCCAGCACTCTGCTTGGGTCCGGGAAGTCTTTGTTAAGTCCTGGCTTCCTTCTTTGCGATCCGCAGTGCCTTGGCCTTTGATTGACAGCCCGGATCGGCAGCGCACTCCCGCTCTGGATTCGAGCGGCGGGGAGTCTGCCGGCAATTCTCTGCCTGTGCGGTGAGTGTTCGGTTCTTAAGGGGCTGCTTCTGCTCGCGTTAACGCTTTAATTTCTTTAGTTTTGTTTTGCTTGTTTTTTCGCGCCATTTTTTTCGCCGGTGAAAATGTGCCGGCGGCCATTTTCGGACTCCGTTTTTTCCCGCTCGATTTGAGAAGTTGGGCACGGGTTTCCCCTGCGTTTTTGAGCATTTTTAGGCTGGCGTTTTTGATTGAGGGCTTTTAACAATTATTTCTGTGTGTTTAAAAAAACAAAAAAAAGAAGACAGAAACCTTTTCTTTCTTTGGTTGATTTCTTTTTGGGGGTTCAGTTGTGCACTGCTCCCTGGAGTGGCTCTTCGACCTGCATGGCTAACAGACCGCAGTGTGTGATCTGCGGTTCGCGCAGGGGGGCTGTGGCTGAGTCTGGTATTTGTAGGGGCTGCGCCTCAGTTTCCTTGGACTTAGAGCATCAAATGGAGCACAAGGAGCTGTCAGACCCAGAAAGTCCGGCTATCCAGGCGGAGCGGGGTCCTTCGCCTGGGCCTCTTCCTTCTTTCTCTGCGGTCCCTCCTAAGGGGCAGGTCGGCCCGTTACCGCTTGATGCTACCGAGTCTACCTTCACAGATTTTTCCCCGGACTTTGTCCTGCTTATGCACCAGGCCTTTCGCTTGGGACGCTCGGGCAAGTTGCCAGAGGCCTGGCCATCGCCCCTTCCCTCCTTGAAGGGAGAGGAGCCCCGGAGAAAGCTCCAGCCTTCCGCCAAGCGCTTTAGGTCATTGGACCTGGAGCGCAACGACCTGAGCTGGCATGATCAGGATACGGAGCTGGATCCCGATGCTGGGGTGGAGGAGCTAGAGGATGGTGAGATCCCCGAGCCGGAGGATCAAGCCCGAATTATTCGGGTGTTTCGTAGAGAGGAGCTGGTGCCTTTGATTATGGAATCTTTTCAGACACTTAATTTGGCGGCCGCTCGTCCTATTGAAGAGGACGGGTTGGAGGATCCTCTCATTCAGGCGGTGTGGGAGTCGCAGGTGGTCTTTCCGGTACACCGGGTGGTTGAGCAAATGATACAAACTGAGTGGGATCAGCCTGAATCCGGTCTGAAGGGGATTAGGACTATGAACCGCCTGTATCCCCTTGCGGACAAGGATAAGGAGAAGTTTAAGTCGCCACGTGTTGATATTGCTGTTTCGGCGGTAACCAAGAAAACCACTATCCCTGTAGAAGGCAGTGCTGCTTTAAAGGATGCGCAGGATAAGAAGGTGGATGGTTTGTTAAAGCAGGCCTTCGAGACCAATGCCTTATCTTTGCAGGCCTCTATCTGTGGTGCTTGGGTGGCTAGGGCCTGCTTGCGTTGGGCGCAGCATTTGCGGCAACTTTCCAGCTTGGATCAGCAGGGGTTGCTAGAAGTGACCCGATTAGAGTCTGGGTCGGCGTATTTGGTAGATGTGCATTATGATTTGATCAGAACCCTGGCGAATAGTATGGCGTCATTGGTGGCGGCGCGCAGATCTATTTGGTTACGGAATTGGGCGGCCGACGGATCTTCTAAATCTCGTCTCAGTAAGCTTCCTTTTAAGGGCAAACTGTTGTTCGGGACGATCTGGATAAGTTGGTTAAAGACCTCGGCGAGTCTAAGGGCGGTAGACTGCCGGAGGATAAGCCTAAGCTGACTAGAAACTTGCCGCCAGTTCGGGGTCAGTTTCGAGATTTTCGCAGATTTCGTTCTTCCCGCCTTTGGAGTTCCCAGCGTGGCCGTTTTGGCGCACGGTCCCACGGCTTTCGAGGTTTTCGAGGAGCGGGAAGAGGTTTTTCGGCAGCGTCGTCCTCTTCCTTTAGTCGAAAGCAACAATGAAGCGAGGCCGGCTCTGGAGGGAAGTCTAGTCATCGGGGGTCGTCTGCGGGACTTTCTTCCTTCCTGGGCCCAAATAACCTCAGATCAGTGGGTGCTGGAAATAATCCGAGAGGGTTATGCATTGGAGTTCGCCTGCCCGCTTCCGGCTTTCTTTGTCCTTTCTCCCAGCAAAGGAGAGCAGAAGATGCGAGCCATTCAGTTGACGCTGCACCATCTCTTGGCCCTGGGAGTGGTGATCCCCTTTCCTCCTTCCGAGCACGGCGTCGGTCTCTACTCTATTTATTTTGTGGTGCCAAAGAAAGACGGTTCGCTCCGCCCGATTCTAGATCTCAAGGGCGTAAATCGGTTTCTTCGGGTACCACACTTCCGGATGGAAACCTTACGATCCGTCATAGTGGCGGTGCGTCGCGGGGAATTTCTCACGTCTCTCGACGGCCTATTTGCACATTCCCATTTGGGAGGCTCATCAAATGTTCCTGCGGTTCGCCTTTCCCTGGGGCCACTTTCAGTTTCGGGCCGTGCCCTTCGGCGTGGCCACAGCTCCACGCACCTTCACAAAAGTGATGGTGGTGGTTGCGGCGGCCTTGCGAAAGGAAGGGATCTTAGTCTACCCTTACCTCGACGATTGGTTGATTCGAGCAAAATCCCACGAGGAGAGCATGCGAGTTACGGACAAAGTGGTTGCGTTGCTGCAGAACCTCGGCTGGGTGGTCAACGAGAAGAAAAGTCGTCTGGTGCCCACTCAGTCCCTGGAATACCTCGGTGTTCATTTCCACACGGTGAGAGGTGTGGTGTGCTTGCTGGAGTGCCGTGTCCAGGCCTTGCGGGGCCTCGTGCGCACCTTCCTAGGGATTCACGCGCCGTCCGCCTGGTGGTATCTACGGCTGTTGGGCACTATGGCGGCAATGCTGGAGGTCGTTCCTTGGGCGAGGTTTCATATGCGGCCGCTACAGAGCGCCCTTTTACGTCGTTGGTCGAATCAGTTCGCGTCGTTGAACAAGAAGTTACCTTGCCCGATGTCCGTTCGTCTGTCGCTCCGGTGGTGGCTATGCTCGAAGAACCTGCGAATGGGGATGCCCTTGGAGCAACCCCTTTGGGTCCCGTTCATAACGGATGCCAGCCTTTTGGGCTGGGGAGCCCATTGCGAGGGCCGCTTCGCGCAGGGGGCGTGGTCCCCCCCTCGAGGCTTCTTGGTCGATCAACCGTCTCGAGCTACGGGCGGTGAGGCTCGCGCTGCTAGCCCTCGAGACACTGGTGAGGGGGCGAGTGGTGCGAGTTCTCTCGGACAACTCGGCAACGGTGGCCTATATCAACCGCCAGGGGGGCACCGGTAGTGTGCCCATGGAAAGAGAGGCAGGAGCTTTGTTCGCTTGGGTGCAATCCCGTCTTCCAGCGCTTTCGGCAGCGCATATCGCAGGAAAAGACAATGTGATGGCGGATTATCTCAGCAGAGTAAAGGTGGACCCCGGAGAGTGGGAATTGAACCCGCAGATCTACGTGCAAATCGTTCGCAGATGGGGGCCTCCGATCATGGACCTCATGGCGACCTTTCAGACGGCCAAGACCGGTCGCTTCTTCAGCCGGCGGAGGGAGCGCATGTCCGAGGGCATCGACGCGCTCATTCAACCGTGGCCGGAGGTCGGACTTCTTTATGTCTTTCCCCCTTGGGCATTGATCGGTCGTGTCGTTCAACGTATCGAGGCGCACCGGTGGCGGGTTCTGCTGGTTGCTCCAGATTGGCCCAGGAGACCGTGGTACGCGACGGACTGTCTTGGAAACTGCCTCCGTTACCGGATCTGCTGCTTCAGGGCCTGCTTCGGATGCCCCAGGTGGATCGATTCTCGCTTACGGTTTGGCCATTGAAAGGGCTCGGTTGAGAAAGAAGGGTTACTCCCCAGCGGTGGTCGCCACTCTTCTTCGGGCGCGGAAATCCTCCATCTCGCTCGCGTATGTGCGGGTGTGGAGAATTTTTGAAGACTGGTGTTCAAGGCGTGGTGTTCGAGCTGCGAAAGCTTCGGTGCCGGTAGTTCTCAACTTTCTGCAGGATGGCTTTGACAAAGGTTTAGTGGCCAGTTCTCTGAAGGTTCAGTTGGCGGCGCTCGCGTGCTACAGGGGCAAGGTTTTGGGGCTTTCCCTAGGGGCACACCCCGACGTACAGCATTTTCTTAAGGCGGTGTTCAGATTGAGGCCTTCGCGCAAAGTGTCAGTGCCTCCATGGGATTTGAACCTGGTGCTACAGGCCTTGGTACGCAAACCTTTTGAGCCCCTTCGGCAGGCGTCTCTTAAAGATCTCTCTTTGAAGACGGTTTTTCTGGTGGCCATCTGTTCGGCGAGGCACATTTCGGAGTTGCAAGCGCTCTCGTGTCGAGAACCGTTATTATCTATTTCCCGGGATCGCGTGGTTCTCCGGCCGGTTCCATCTTTTTTGCCTAAGGTAGTTTCGCCTTTTCATCTGAATCAGGCCGTTTTCCTTCCGGTCCTTCCCGCGGGGGCAACAGGTGCTTCGGACGATGGGTTACATTGCCTGGACGTCCGGCGGGTCCTTCGTTGCTACTTAAAGGTGTCAGAATCGTTCTGTAAGACCGACAGGTTGTTCGTGCTTTTTGGTGGAGCACGACGGGGTGAGGCGGCGGCAAAGGTGTCCATTGCTCAATGGATTAAGGAAGCGATTGCTTCGGCTTATATCTTACAGCGGCGGCCGGTTCCGGTGGTTCTCCGGGCTCACTCTACCAGAGCTCAAGCGACGTCCTGGGCGGAGCATAGCCTTGTTCCGCCTGTCGAGATTTGTAGGGCGGCTACCTGGTCGTCTCTGCATGCCTTCAGTAAGCATTATCGGTTGGATGTGCTGGCCGCTCGGGATTCCTGTTTTGGTTCGGCAGTGCTGCGCGCCGGTTGGTAAGGTCCCGCCCGGTGTTGACTGCTCTGTTACATCCCGGATGTGGAGGACTAAACTGGAGGACCGCTCAGGAAATAGAAATTACACTTACCTGGTAATTGTAGTTCCTGGAGGGTCCAGTTTAGTCCTCCTTCCCTCCCAGGTGTCAGGTTTGTTTTGTTACGGCGCGCGTACTGCGAACGAAATGAAACTGTATCAGTATTTTTCTTCGGGTTCTGTCTCTCGGACCCATTACGGCGTTCTTTTCCTTCCAGCTCTGGAATTCTTAATTTCTTGGGGCTGGGATTAGGTCGGCTTCTGCTGCGGGTTACGGGCAGAGGCAATGTGCAGAGTTCTGGCTTCCTCATTTGGGGAGGGGGCCGCTTATTTCATTAGGGGACTAAATTTCTGTTCCAGTTACATATTTCTAATAGTCTCATGTGTTGCTTCTCTAAGTCTGCTTTGTTACTAGTTCACTGGGGTCTGATGGGAGCTCCGACAGCATACATCCTGACAGAGGAAGATTCTGATTGGTCCAGTCTCCAGGCTGCAGGAGGAGGTGCACTTCCCGGATGTGGAGGACTAAACTGGACCCTCCAGGAACTACAATTACCAGGTAAGTGTAATTTCTATTTATAGTCGATAAAGCACAAATAGATATCCTTTTGGTATTCTTTAGTTTTTTCAAGGATCCATCTCACATCCGCAGTGATGTCTCTCGTTCCTCGCCCTTTCCTGAACCCTGCTTGCACTTCAGGTAGTTCTTGTTCCAGGTATGGTTGTAGTCTCTTTTGAATAATCTTTAGTAGAATCTTGCTGGCATGTGAGATCAGAGCGATTGTGCAATAATTTCCACAGTCAGTTGGATCACCTTTCTTTAGTATTGGTATAAACACAGATCTTTTCCAGTCGGTTAGCCATGATGTTGTCTTCCATATTTCTTGGCAGAGCCTTGTAAGTACGGTAACAGCTGCATCAGATTGCTGTAATACTTCTATGGGGATGCTATCAATGCCTGGTGCTTTGTTCTTTGATAAGGCTTTCAATGTTGCTCAACTTATTCTTTCATCACCAATGGTTCCCGATCATAAGGTACAGGTTGAAATGGCTGTTGGTCCACTTGATCTTTATCATATAAAAACTCTGTATATTCCTTCCATCTTTTCTTGATCTTCTCAGCATCATTCAACGTAGAACCTTGAGCATCTTGTAACATTCCAATTCGAGGCTGGAACTTTTTCTTTAACTCTCGTAGCTTTAGGAAAGCCGATCTTGTTCTTCCTCTAATAGTTTCTGCTTCTATTTCCTTGCATGCATCATTGTTAGTACTTTTCCTTGAGCTGTCTTGCTGCACATTGGAAATCTGTTGAGTTCTGTGATTGTCTTTCTTTCTCCTCTGGCTTTAGCTTCTCTGCGTTTCTGGGCAATTTTCAGCGTTTCTTCCATCATCCATTTTGGCCGTTTTTTTCTTTTTCACCTTTTGTAGAGACTTCTCGCTTTCTTCCAACACAACCTTCTTGATGTCATTCCATAGCTCTTCTGGAGCTCTGTCATTTGTATCTAAAGCAGCAAATCGATTTTGCAGGCAGTCTTTAAATTCCAGTGGTATATTCTCAAGGTCATATTTTTGCTGCATTCATGAGTAGTTTGCTCTTTTTCAACTTTAGCTTGAGTTTGCATACTAGTAGTTGATGATCTGTACCACAGTCAGCTCCAGGTTTTGTGTTTGTTGATGTTACAGAGCTTTTCCATCGTTGACTTCCACAGATGTAGTCAGTTTGATTTTTATACAATCCATTGGGTGAAGTCCATATGTACAGTCGCCGCTTGTGTTGCTGGAAGAAGGTGTTTTGAGATGAATAGATCGTTTGTCTTGCAGAATTCTATCAGTCTTTCTCCAGCTTCATTTCTGTTGCCAAGTCCATATTTTCCAACTACTTTGCCGCCTTTGTTGCCAACCTTTGCGTTCCAGTCACCCATGACTATCAGGATATCCTGTTTGCATGTTCTGTCAATTTCAGCTTGTACTTGTTCATAGAACTCATCAATTTCATTTTCTTCTGCAGCTGTTGTTGGGGCATATACTTGAATTATAGTTGTGTTGATAGGTATTCCTCATAGACGAATAGAGATTAAGCTGACTGCATTGTATTTCATTGCAGTTCTTGCAAGTTTCTTCTTTATTATAAATGCAACACCATTTCTTCTTTGTCTTTCATTTCCAGCATAGTAGACCTTGTGATCATCTGATGCAAAGTACCCAATGCCAGTCCATTTCATTTCGCTGACACCCAACAGATCAAGTTGTACACGTTCCATTTCATTCTTGACCACCTCCAACTTCCCTTGGTTCATGCTTCGTACGTTCCATGTTCCAATGTGTAAGACATCTTTACAACTCCTGACTCTCATTTCATGCGCAGCTACATCGGCAGTCAGACGTCCCAAGGGATTTGATCCAACCACATCATAAATGCTGGCTTTACTCTGAAAAGTCTTCAGCTCTTTCCCAGTAGCTAGTTGAGTGCCTTCCGACCTGGGGGTCTCATCTTCCAGCACTACAGCACAATTTGTTTTGTTGTAACTATCCATTGGGTTTTCATGGCAAGATACAGAAGTAGATTACCAGGCCTTTCTTCCGCGCAGTTTAAGTTTGGTGGTGTTGCCGTTGTCACAGAAATGTGATCCTCCGCCGTGAACACTATCCCATTCTGCTGCTGCCCAGATGGGTAGTTTGTCTTGGTCTGGCACCTCAGCTGAGACCTGTCCATCTTGGGAGACCCAGCCAGTAGTTAAACTACCGATAGTTTAGCTCTCAGCATCACTGATGCACACAAGCCCTCACAGCAAGACAAGCTGCAAACCAAGTGAGGGTGGGAGGGAAATAAGTCATATATTAAAAGAGGGCCGTTTACAAGGTACCCTGTCCTGTACCCTCAGCAGGGGTGGAGGGGGTTAGTCCCTTAGGTAGACTAGAGCAGGAAAAAAAGTTTAAAATGCAGCACGTTCTGGGGACAGAGCAGGGAGAGATATTTAATTTAAAGTAACAGTTAACCTGGCTACCACACAAAGGTCAGATAGTTGAAAGAAGCAGGGTAAGTTATACAGCTGAGAAAGCTGAAGTGCAAAACTAAAGGGAACAGGGAGATGATGTAGCACACCAATAAAGACAAACAAACAAATAAATAGACAGCTAGAACTCACAGCAAAGTCATCGCAGGAGTTAAATATCCACCTCTCTAGCAGATCACTGTGAGGGCACTACTCTTCCCAGAGCAGAGAGAGGCAAACAGACTATGCACACGTGGGAGGAGACAGGAAGAAGGGCTACACAATACCTCAGTGGGGGGGGGGGGGGGGGGGGTTGGGGTAGTCCCTCAGGTAGACTAGAGCAGGAAAAAAAGTTGCCCAGTTCTGGAATCACCCTTAGTACGTCCCTGCTTTTCCAACATCCACATGGCCCATTTTGAACATCTAACCCACATCCATCTCTAATAACATGACTACATACAGTGATGTGCAAAACTCTGGAATCACTTGACGTTTTTTCAACTTTGTGACCTTTTATCTTAATTTATTTTTCCTCCCAGTGGCTTTTTCTGTGTATCTCATGATAAGTGATAGATTTGGCTATTAGGGCCAACTTTTAGTGTTGGTTTGGCCCTTATTTTCTGAGTTTGTTCCACATAGTTGTCCTGTTGATAGAATTTCTGTGAAAATCACGTAATGTACATCGTTGGCCAACGATATATTATTGTAAGTATGCGTTAAAATATTATTGACGCATGCCAGGTTTCCTTCAAATTAATGTATGTGGCCTTGAAAAAGGCCATTTTTATGTGTCGGTGATGGCTCAGTATTTGATGGGCAACCCTTTGTTCTTGATCACCTGACAGCACCTTGTCGGTATTGAATGATCCAGTCTGACAAGGTGATCGTTGGTGACAACGCGGTTCCAAGCTGCAATGAATGACTCAGTCAGCTCACTCTTTGATGTCGGATGCCTCTTGGATATTTCCAAGGCCACCTTGTGCCACAGGTTCTCGATTGGATTCAGATCTAGAGACTGTGCAGGCCAGTTCATTGACTTGATGATGTTCCGCTGCTTCCAGCTGATCACCTGTCTGGAGCGATGGCAGGGTGCATTGTCATCTTGGAACAGGAACTGGCCAGGAAACAGCTGGTGTGCTGATGGCACCATGCACTTTTGCAGCATGGTGATGTACTTGGCCCCATTGACCATTCCTTCGACGATGTGAAGACGTCCAACACCACTGGCAGCCATGCAGCCCCAGCCCCAGACCATGACCTTCAAAGGATGCTTCACAGTGAGGTTGGGACACTCGGGCTTGAATTCCTCTCTAGGAAATCTCCTCACATAGGTGTGGGCCTGGTTACCAAACAGGCAGAAGGTGCTTTCATCACTGAATAGCACCTTTTTCCACATTTCAGTCAACCAGGTTGAGTGCTTTCTCGCCCACATGATCCAGTTGTGCCTTTGTATGTCAGTCATCAGTGGCTTATTTCGTGCTTTGCAGCCCTGGAGAACAAACTGCAGGCACTGGCAACGAACTGTTGATGAGCTGACACTGACCTCACTCTTGTCTGACCACTCTCGAAGTAGCTGAGGAGAGGTCAGCTTGCGATTAGTCAGTGAAATGCATCGTAGTGTGCGGTCCTGGCATGATGTTGTACGTGGATGACCTGAACGAGGCTTGTCCACAACTGAGCCCGTTTCTTTCTTCTTCTGTACAATCTTAACAACAGCGTTCTGACTGCAGCCAACTTTCCTGGCTATCTGACGGCTTGAAAATCCTTCTTCGCTCATAAAGGACACACGAACATGCTCCTCCAATGTCATGGTCCGAGTCATCTTCATGGTCGATCCAGAAAGCGTATGAAATTCAAAAACTCCACGTGTTTTTATAGCTGCACTGTTGGCTAGATATCAGCATTGTGATTGGTTAGTGAAACCAGCCTCCTGATTGGTCAGAAATAACATGTGCATATTGGATAATCTTGATCCAGTTTTGATGCCGGATCCACAAAAATCGCAGTAGCTATCTCCCAGTGTCTAAGTATTTAAATTGGAAGCAAGGAATGCAAAAAAGTCAACTCTAATAGCCAAATGTATCCCTTTTAACGTGGTAGAAAGATGAATATGCTGGGCTAACGCAAAATTTAAAAAAACCCAAAATATTATAAAGTATGAAAAACGCAAAACTCACAAGTGATTCCAGACTTTTGCACACCACTGTATGTCTTCAGTTAGTACAGCATTTAAGTATAGCATAGTATAGTATAGTATAGCAGTTAAGGTGATATATAGGCCTTTTAAATAAATATGCTTATTGGAATAAGTCATCCAAAGCGGATTACATAAAAATGATAACATAGGCTCTGGCTATGTTGTTGTTTGTTATAATGCTTATCATACATAACAAACAAAAAATGACAACGACGTTCAACTTGTATATTTGAACCTGCCTTAGACGCACAAAAAAAAAAAATTCCAGACTTCTCTCCCAAATCAAAGATCATAACACAAAATGTCTTTAGTTGAGGTCAGATCAGTTAAGCTGAAAATAGCCAAATCTTCAAATGTTTCCTGAAAGTAAATAGTTCTGCCCCAGCTGTAATCTTACAGGCAAACTATTCCAAAGAAAAGTAGCAGCAATAAAAAAAAAAAAAAAGCTCTCTTCCAAGTCTCCACTTCCTTGCATTTTTCTCTAATGGAATAACAACTTGTCCCTGCTGGGTGAAGCGTAAAGTTCTACTAGGATTATTTCACTGCAATTTATTCTGCAACCAAACTGGAGCTGACCCATGCAACAACTGAAAGGTCACTGCACACACCTTATACTGTATTTGACTTCTCATTGGCAACGATTGCAAATGCTGCAACAGCAGTGAAGCAGGTTCCATCTCGACGCTCCTAGGATTAATCTTGCCGCAGCATTCTGAGCAGATTGAAGTCTCCTCAAAAACCTATGTGGTAAAGCCAAATATAAATCATTATAGTAATCTAACTGAGCCAGTACATAGGCCTGCACTACAATTGACATAAATTCACTTCTAATAAATGGCACAATTTCTTTACCAACTTCAATTTAAAAAAAAAAAAGGCTGACTACTTGAGAAATCTGAGCTTCCAGATTCAACTCTGAATCCAACATAATCTCTAAATTCTTAGCCTTAGTCACCACTGGGTAATCCCCAGAACTCAACTTCAGAGGAGAACCAACAATCCCCAGATCACCACTTCCAATCCAAAGTACTTCAGTATTTTCTGCATTTAAAATTAAATTATTACAAAATAACCATTCAGTTGTCTTTTGTGAGTATTAATCCAGCTGCTGCAATTTCAAAATCATACGGGGACAACCAGCCGGATATCATGAACATAAATAAAAAATCTAAACCCGAAACACAAGCATATGGCTTCTAAAGGTTGTAGATACAAATTAAACGGGAGAAGTGACAAACAAGACTCCTGTGGTACCCTGCAAGAAATGAAATATAAATTAAATGTAAATTGACCCCTTCTCACCACTGCTGGTCTTCCCAGAATAAGATTGAATTCCCAACATATTTACACCGACTTGCTAAAATATCTCAGTCCACCAAATCAAAAGCTGCTGAGAGGTCCAGCAAAATTAACAGTACTTCAGTCCTTGCATCCCTAAAACAGAGCAAGTAATACAGACTCAGTTCCATGGCCCAATTGAAAACCAGCCTGTGACTGATTCGAAATCTCATTATTCTCCACAAAAATGGGTTTCTTCAACATCTTGATAAAATTTAAATTAGAAACTGTCTATATCTATCTTACCAAATGCTCCTCCACAAGGCACTGAAAAGGCCCTAAAATCATTACTCTCCTCCCTTCCCTATCACCTACCCATTTTTCCAAATCCTTCGTCTGACTCTATCACTCCAAGCATTCATAAAAACCCCGAATCTTTCCCTGGAAGAAATTAGCTGACAAATCAAAGGAAAGATCATTATCAGTAGGAATCTTCCTTCTCCCCTTCTGCGAGAGGCAATCTACTGTACTGAACAGCTCTTGTAGAATTAGTCGCATTCTGCAGAAAAAATCAGGCACTGTGTCTGGAAACTATTAATGAGGTGCATTGCAAGCAAACAGCTCATTAATATTGAGATGGCTCGGTGTGGATTATGATAAACCTTTCAATCTGTGTTAGGCTATAGAAAGTTAATTACACTAGAAGAAGTGTAGTTAACATTCCTCGAGAGCTTTGGAAGCCTAACATAGAAACATGGCGGCAGAAGAAGACCATATGGCCTATCTAGTCCGCTCTTCCATATCAACTGCAATAGTGCCCTTTTTTCCTGCTTACTGATGCTTTTGAAGTTTTCCACTCGGAATGAAGTTACAAAGTAGTACATTTAAAGCAAATAGGAGAAAATATTTTTTCTCTCAACACATAATTAAGTTTTGGAACTCATTGCCAGAGGATGTGGTTAAAGCAGTTAGTGTAGTGGGTTTAAAAACGTTTTGGACAAATTGCTGGAGGAAAAGTCTATTATCCGTTATTAAGGTAATAGACTGAGAGAAAACTACTGCTTATCCCTGGGGATAAGTAGCATGGAATCTGGCTAATTTGGGATATGCCAGATATTTGTGACTTGGATTAGTCACTGTTGAAAACAGGAGACTGGGCTTGATGAACCTTTGATCTGACTCAGTAAGGCAGTTCTTATGTTTTAAAGGGGGCATTAGCCCAGAGTTACAGTAATTCCTACCCCTTGAGTGGGGGATCTGATTTGGAGTAAGTTGTGCTAGGGTAGGGGGTCACATTACTTGCCATTACCCATCTCTGTAAAAATCATGAATAGGGAGGGGGCTGGGAATACAGACATTGCTGCCACTGGTTTGAACTGTTGGAGCATGGGATTTGCTGAACTATGATGCTCACTTCCCACAATTTAGTAAATCCCACAGGATTTAAGCTGTGAAACATTTTAATGTAGCTCAGTGAATAGGCTCCTTAGTTTACGTTTTTGAAGGATGCCAAAAATTGGTATATTAAACTCGTTCCATAATGGTACATAATAGGCTCAAGAAACAGAATTAGTTTAGCCATTCACCAAGCCAGCTCCGAGCTCCAAAAAGATTCATATGTGGACTATTCTAGATGAAGTATAGTGGGGATGTGAGAAAATAATCCTTATTTTTTAAATTTAGAGTTTTCTAAGATTCAAGTAGACTCAAATCTTTAAAATAGTTTTTGAGAAATTTCATTCCTTGTGTTTTTTGATCAAATTAGTACAGTGAACGAGAATTGGAATATGAGTGTATAATGCTTCTCAAAGGAGTAACTGTGACTGATTAAAGTTTGATAATAAAAGAAAGTTTCATTGAAGCTTGTTTTCTGGTCATAAGCAGAAGGATAAATAGAAGCTATTAGTTCTACTAAGCAAATCCTAATCAAAAAGAAACCAATGGGATTTTTTGTCAGCTAAATGATAATTACACTTACCTGGTAATTGTAGTTCCTTGAGTGACAACAGTTCAGTCCTCTACCTCTGGGTTGTCAGTCTCCTCCTGCAGCTTGGAGACTGGTATGTCAAATTGATGACATCACTGGATATAGCCTGCTGCACTCTCTCCTCCATCCCAGTGTGAACTACTAACAAAGCAGACTCGAGCAACAAATAAGTAGCCAACAATACTGAAACGCAGGGTAACTAAACCTATAACTGATCACCCCCTTGAACAAGGCTTTCTTACCCCCTTCCCTGGCACAGGGAAAGCTAACACAACCGGTTTGCTTAAAAACAGACGTACCTGTAATATTCTTCATCACACTGTGCCTTCTGGATCCCTCTGAAATAATGTGGGTGGGAAGGAGGACTGAACTGTCGTCACTCAAGGAACTACAATTACCAGGTAAGTGTAATTATCATTTCCTTATCGTTCCTCCAGTTCAGTCCTCTACCTCTGGGATGTACCAGAGCAGTAATCATCGGAAGGGACCCTTCCAGCCGGCCGACAACACCGCCGACCCGAATCGGGCATCAGCAGATGTGGCTATGTCCAGCCGGTAATGTTTACTGAACGTATGTAGAGACGACCATGTCGCCGCCCTACAAATTTCCCCTGGTGGCACCAAACTGTGCTCCGCCCATGAACACGCCTGCACTCTGGTGGAATGCGCCCGCAGTCCCCCGGGCACAGCCCGACCCTGAAGCAAATAGGCAGAAGCAATCGCCTCCCGGATCCAGCGGGCGATGGATGCCTTAGCCGCTGCCTCCCCTTTTCGCACTCCTCCGAACAATACAAACAAACCCAGGATATCAATGCTTGACCCAGTACAAGCATTGTGGAACCTGTGTCTTTTGGGGAAACTGCTAGGTACTTGTGACCTAGATTGGCCACTGTTGGAAACAGGATACTGGGCTTGATGGACCTTGGTCTGACCCAGTATGACATATCTTATGTTCTTAAATGCTCCGACCTGCGAAAAGCCTCCATCACCTTCAAATACTGACGCAACGCTCTCTTCACGTCCAGATGATGGAGACTGCGATCCGAAGCGCCGCCCTCCATTGACCCTAGAACGGGCAAGCAGATCGCCTGATTCAAATGAAAGGGAGACACCACTTTAGGTAAAAAGGACGGAACCGGACGCAAGATCACCTTTTCCCTAGAAAAAGATAAGAAGAGTTCTCTACACAACAATGCTTGCAACTCCGAAATGTGCCGTGCCGAGCAAATCGCCACCAAGAACACTGTCTTTAACGTCAAATCTTTCACCGACACTCGACACAACGGTTCAAAAGGCGGGCGAGAACGCCGCTAAGACTAGATTGATATCCCATGGCGGGATGCACACCCTATGCATCGGCCGCAATCGAGAAACGGCCTTCATAAAGCAACTCACATCAGGGTGAGCACCCAAGGACACTCCGTTGACCTTGCTGCGATAACAGGAAAGGGCCGCCAACTGGACGCGCAAGGAACTAGCTGCCAGATCCTTGTCAAAGCCGTCCTGCAGAAACTCTAATACAAGAGGGATAGCAACAGTAGCCACTCGGACCTGGCGATGGGAACACCAATCCTCGGATAGCCGCCAGACCCGCACATACGCCAAGGATGTCGATTGTTTCCGTGCTTTAAGCAAGGTTGCTACGACTGCCGTCGAGTAGCCTTTCTTCCTCAGCTTCGCCCTCTCAATGGCCTTACCGTAAGCGAGAACCAATCCACCTGCGGCATGAAGAGCGGCCCCTGGAGCAACAGATCCGCCCTCGTTGGGAGCCGCCATGGCTTGCCGTCCAAGAGACACACCAGGTCGGCGTACCATGGATGTCTCGGCCAGTTGGGTGCTACCAGAAGCACCCTTCCTGGATGAGCCCCAATCTTTTGAACCACTCGGCCTATCAGCGCCCACGGAGGAAAGACATAAAGAAGACCTTCGGATGGCCACAGATGCAACAGCGCGTCGATGCCCTCCGACATTCTTTCCCGTCTTCTGCTGAAGAACCGGCTTACCTTCGCCGACCGGAATGTCGCCATTAGATCCATTATGGGAGTTCCCCAGCGAACTAGTATCTGTGCGAAGACGTCGGGATGCAACTCCCACTCTCCTGCATCCACCTGAACTTTGCTGAGGAAATCCGCCGTGACATTGTCCTTTCCTGCAATGTGAGCTGCCGAAATCGCGGTCAACCATCTTTCTACCCACGCGAACAACGCGTCCACCTCCTCTTCCATCGCGGCACTGCTTGTGCTGCCCTGACAGTTGATGTAGGCTACCATCGCCGAGTTGTCGGAGAGAACCCGAACTGGGCAACCCAGCACTAAACCTTCGAATGCCTGCAGTGCTCGGGCCACAGCTCGAAGTTCCAGACGGTTGATCGACCACGAGGCCTCCAGGGGAGACCACAGCCCCTGCGCAAACCGGTGCCTGCAGTGGGCTCCCCATCCTACCAAGCTGGCATCCGTCAGCAGTGGGAGCCACTCTGGTTGTTCCAGTGGCATGCCCGCCGCCAGGGATGACTTGCGCAGCCACCAACGAAGCGACTGCCTGACTTCAACCGGGCACGGAAGACTCCTGCTCAATGAATCATTCTGATGCGACCAACGGCGCAGAAGAGCTTTTTGCAGAGGCCGCATATGGACCTTGGCCCACGGCACCGCTTCCAATGTCGACGCCATTGTTCCCAGCACCCGGAGATAGTGTCAGCACCGTCGGCGTGGGACTAACAAAAACTGGCACACCAACTGCCTTAACGCTTCGGCCCTCTTGACTGGTAAAAACACTTGGCCCTTCTTTGTGTCGAACCGCACCCCGAGGTACTCGAGCTTCTGGGAGGGTTCCAAGTGACTCTTTGTTCGGTTGACTACCCAACCAAGGCTCTGCAAGAACTTCACTACCCTGTCGGTCACCCGAATACTCTCCTCTGCGGACTTGGCCCGAATCAACCAATCGTCGAGATACGGGTGGACGAGAATGCCTTCCTTGCGCAATGCCGCCACCACCACCACCATGATTTTGGTGAAGGTTCGTGGCGCCGTCGCTAGACCGAAGGGCAAAGCCTGGAACTGATAGTGACCCCAAGGAAGGGTGAACCTCAGGAATCTCTGATGAGCTTCCCGGATAGGGATGTGCAAATACGCCTCTGTAAGATCCAGCGACGTCAAGTACTCTCCCTGACGCACCGCCACGATGACTGACCGCAAGGTCTCCTTCCGGAAATGCGGAACGCACAGGCAGTGATTTACGGCCTTCAGGTCTAGGATAGGCCGCAAGGTTCCGCCCTTTTTTGGCGCCACGAAATAAATGGAGTACTGACCCTCGCCGCATTCGGCCTCCGGCACTTCTGCAACTGCTCCCAACTAAATCAGTCTGTCCAAAGTGCCGCGAACCGCCACGGTCTTCTTGGGACCCCTGCAAGGCGACATAACGAAGGAATCCCTGATGGATCGAGCCAACTCCAGGGCATAGCCCTGTTGAATTATCTCTAACATCCATTGATCGGCTGTAATGTGGGTCCAAGCGGAAAGAAACTCCCGGAGCCGACCGCCTATGGGAGGTTCTTCCGCCGGGACCCGCCTCGCTTCATTGCGACTTACGGGTTGCGGAGGCGGGAGCTGGTGAGAAACCTCTATTTGCCCCTCGAAACCCGCGAAACCTCTGGGCGCGAGTCAAAAACCGACCCCTTTGGAAACTTCCAAACCTTGTCGAGCGAAATCTGCAAAAATCCCGAAACTGACCCCGAAAGCCTGGAGTTAACTTTCCTAGTTTCGGCTTGTCCTCCTGCAGTCTACCCACCTTGGATTCTCCCAGGTCCTTTACCAACTTATCCAAGTCTTCACCAAATAGAAAACCATCCTTAAAGGACAGCTTGCTAAGCTGTGACTTAGAAGGACCGTCTGCCGCCCAATTACGTAACCACACGGACCGACGGGCAGCCACCACAGATGCCGTGCTATTGGCCAGCGCCTGGATTAAATCGTAATGTACATCTGCCAAGTATGCCGCTCCGGACTCCAAACGATCCAGCTCCTTCACCTCCTCGAGGTCCAGGTGGGGAGACTGACGTAAACGCTGGACCCATCTCAAACCCGCTCTGGCCACCCACGCCCCACAAATGGAGGTTTGCAGTGACAGGGAATCCGCCTCAAAGGTCTGCTTCAGCAAACCGTCCACCTTACGGTCCTGTGCATCCTTCAGGGCAGCGCTACCTTCTACCGGGATAGTGGTCTTTTTGGTGACCGCCGACACCACCGCGTCTACGCGCGGAGCCCGGAATCTTTCTTTATCCTTATCGGCCAGCGGAGAAAGCCTATTCATGGTCCATATGCCTCGTAGGCCTGTCTCCGGCCTATCCCACTCATCCTGTATCATCTTGTCAATGACTCTGTGCACCGGAAACACCACCTGCGTCTGCTGAACCGCCTGAATGACGGGATCCTCAACCTCGTCCTCCATGGCTGTCGGTGTAGCCAGATTCAACATCTGCAACGTCTCCGTGATCAGAGCCACCAGCTCTTCTCTGCGGAAGACCCTAATAATCTTAGCCTGATCCTCGGGTTCTGGAATCTCTCCCTCCTCCAAATCCTGCGAACCCTCTTCCGGATCCCATTCTGGATCTTGGCCTTCAGGCCACTCGCCTTCCACTGAAGGCAGATCCTGCATTCTCGCTCGCTTAGGTGCTGGCAGTTCCTCGCCTATCTCGACAGCCGCCTCCAGCTGCTGGACAGCACCTGCCAGCATCCGGGAATGTGGGCGCTTACCCTGGTGCCGCAGACAGAAGGTCTGATGCATTAGGAAAATAAAATCTGGGGAGAAATCCCCGAGGCCCGGAGTCTGCTCCGCCAGCGAAGTCCCAGAAGGCTCTGCCAACTTCTCCAACGGCGACCCTTGCGCCGGTGACCGCAGGGAGACCGCCTTTGCTCTTGCCGGTGCTCTCTGTGTCTCTGGGGTCTCCTTGATGTCCATCTGCTGTTCCACGGTGGATGAGAGGGTTGCACAACCCCGGCACACCCCTGTCTCGGCCACTGCACCCCTCCTAGTGCCACACACAATACACTGTGGCCTTGTCGCCATAAAGCAACAAGCAGCAGCCCCAGAGGCTCAGCTGTAACCACCTTTGTCTCACCTTCCTTAGCCTGTCTTTCTCTTTTTTTTTTTTTTGTAGAAACACCAAACTATTTAAGTCTGAACTAATTTGCTGTACAGTTTGTCCCCCCCAGGGCTAAAACTACTCTCAGAGAGACTGCGTCTGCAACAAAAAACAAACCCCCTTAGCAATAAAGGGAAATCCAGAAAATAAATAAAGAAAGGAAGAACAACTAATCGCTACACTAATTGATCTTCCCCCGACTTACCCGGCAACGGGCGTGAGAGACTCCCTGACACACACGGCTTCTCCGCGGCAGCTAAAATGACTGCCGGGAAAGCTGACAGGCTACACTCCCGCTGCCAAATGCCGCCTGTCCCGGTGATCCACTTACCGGGCAGAACGGAAGCTCCGCTGCAGAAATAAAAGCTCTCTGTGCAGCGCACGGCGGCCCCGGAGCACTGCTAAACTGACTGGCGGTAACCCCCGAAGCCTCCGAAAGCCAGCCGCCAGCCTCTACAACACAAGAAGGGCTCTCCCCCGTAAAGTCAGGGGGGAGAGAACCTCTGGGCCACCCCAGGGGGAACCAAACTCGACGTCCTGAGTTTGCCCCCCTTCAATGCATTGATGATCTGGCCAGGCAGGGAGCAAGAACGCTGAACCTATCTTCTCTCATTTTATTTTATTTTTTTAAAGGAACAGAAACCCCAAAATATAAAAAGCCAATTGCAATGCAATGTGTGCCTTCGAGTTAGTCCTGACTCCTGGCGACCCAGAAGTTCCTGGGTTTTCTTGGCAGTGTCACCGGAAGTAGATTGCCAGGCCTTTCTTCCGAGGCAGTGGAGGGTTAAGTGACTTGCCCAAGGCCACAAGGAGTGCTAGTGGGAATCGAACCCTGGTTGCTTGGTTACCAAGCCAGTGTTCTAACCACTAGGCTGCTCCTCCACTCCTGAAAAAAAAGCCAATTACAACCCCTAATTAGCTCACTATCCTACTAGCTCCTTGTTAATTCCTCCAGAGAGCCCTTCCACAAGGCTCGTCAAGTCTTCCTGCTGCATGGAGACTGGTCACACTGGGATGGAGGAGAGAGTGCAGCAGGCTATATCCAGTGATGTCATCAATTTGACATACCAGTCTCCAAGCTGCAGGAGGAGATTGACAACCCAGAGGTAGAGGACTGAACTGGAGGAACGATAAGGAATGACTCTTCTAAGCTGAAAGTTGTGAGCTAAAGATAACGATCCCTAGTCAAGCAATCTTTTTTTTTTCCCCTCTAGTTGGAGCCCGAAAAGTCAGGGAATATTTTTTCTGCTTTAATAGTTTGCAAACAATCCTTCTCCCTAAAATGAGTCTTGTATCAGTTCTTTTTTTCTTTTATCTGCCTACTACCATGTGAATTTAAGGCCTTTAACATTAATCATTGTACACAACAGTATCACACATTTATTTGTGTAGTAATGTTTTTAATAAGCAGACTACTATATTTTTGATGCTTCATTTTCTTAAACCCCCATTGTTCAGAGATCTTTAAATCTGTTTTACTTTTTAATTTATTTACATTCTCTTATATACCGTGCTATTCTGCATCAGTGCAGTTTACATTGAACAAACTGAAATTGCATTGAACAGGGCATTATAACTGGGAGATAACTATTTTACAGGGAACATGGGTTATGGAGGGTTAAGTGGCTTGCCCAAGACCACAAGGAGCACCTGTGGGACTAGAAATCCCAGTCCTTCCGGCCCAAGGTTGCTGTCCTCTAGTGGGATTTGAACCCCCGACCTTCCGGCCTGAAGTACCTTGCTCCAACCACTAGGCCACTCCTCCACTCAGTATTCCACTCCTCCATTAATGTATGCCTCCTCTCATATCACTTTTTCTTCCCCATATGCACTAACACAGAGCACAAAATGAGAACGTTTAATGTAACAGAAAGGAAAACAGGTGTTCCAACACATAGCCTAAAGCCACAGTAACCTTAATTTACCTTATTAACCTGCATCTGCTAGATCATCTTGTGGCTTTCACATAGCTACCACTCCATAAAGGAGTTGTAAAGGGGATAGATTTAAGAGAAAGTTTACTTCAGACTTAGGAAGTACTCCTCAATATTCTACCCTATTTGTCACCCATTGTGACCACACACATTCCTTTCTTCCCAGTATTAGTACAAGACATTTTTCACTGAAAGCTTTCTATTCTGTACTTATTCCTCTCATAAATTCTCAACAACCTGGAACCATTAATTTGACAAAGGTCCAATAATAGTCTATGGCAAAATTAACTTTTTCACAACTATCAAAAAGTTCTCAAGTGAAGCAGAAGCAATCGAAGGAGCCAGCCAGTGTCTCAGGTGCAGAGACCCAGCTCTCCTGAAGTGGGGCAGACCCTGGCCCACAATGACAAAATCTTCCTTTGCTTTTATGCTAGAATCTGCTGCCTTTTGACTGATTTCTACGAGTGGTCTCTAGTCTTCCTCCTTTGGATGAAATTCTCTGCCATCTTAACGTTGGTTTAGCTTGTTCTGTGTAGCTCTTCCTGTATTTATATTATCCAATACTACCAGTCCACATTTTGCCAGCGCCATCAAATTTTTGAATGTTCTCTGCACATACTACTTTATCATTCACAGGTAACACAGGTCTGCAAAAATTTTTTTTTCGAGAGCTATTTTGGTTATTCCACGTAATCTTTGTTTTTTGGTGCGCTGAATCAGAAAATGACCTCCATTTTATCATAGGACATCATGTTTCCTGACAATTTAGGTAACTGTTAAATAAGGCAATACCTCAAAATAAATGGAAATAGACTTATAAAATTAAAGTTTTATTACAATATTTTCATGAAAATCCTTTTTTGAACTGAAATGAACTCACCTACACACACTAAACTAAATTCTTCTTCCTTGTGAGGCTCCTCTTGGTGCATTTACGCTTGTGAGTAGCATCTGGAATGCTTCTCTGAAGCATCCAACAGTAGTCTGCCATCATTGTAATGTTCCATTTTCCCTGGTATCTCCTTTCCATCTCTTTTTAATGTCTTGGTGGAATCGTTCACCTTGTTCCTCACTCACAGCTCCCAAATTTTCAGGAAAGTAGTCAAGGTGGGACTGGAGGAAATGCACTTTCAAACTCATCAGGCAACCTAAAGCTTGAAATGCTTTCAGCATTCGTCCGACAATCTTTTTGTAGTGAGGATCTTTGTTATTGCCTAAAACCTTTTGTACGACTTCTTTAAATGCAATCCACCCTTCTTTTTGAGGATCCGTCATGGTATTGACAAACTCTTGATCAACTATAAGCCTTCTAATGTCTAGTACGACGAACACACCTTCCTTCAATTTTGCCTCCGACAGGCCTGGAAACTTGGTGACCAAGTATTTGAAGCATTCTCCATCTCTTGGGAGTGATTTTATGAATTGCTTCATCAATCCCAATTTTATGTGGAGAGGTGGTAGAAGAACTTTATGGGAAGATACCAAAGTTTTTCGGAGGATATTTTTTTCACCGACTGTTAGTACCCTCGGCTGCCAATTCTTCTTGGTCCAGTGATTTTGTCGGTCTCGACTGTCCCATAGACACAGAAAACAAGGATATTTGGTATACCCAGCTTGTTGCCCGAGCAGCATGCTGTCACCCACTAACGTACCCAGAGGCTAAAAAGGGCTTGGGTCGTTTGATGGGGCAGTATTTTTATGGCTAGAGCTCCTATGAAGGCTTTAGCAAGGCCTTCTGGATCCTGTAGTTTTTACCGTTAGCCAAAGAAGTGTAGTTGAAGCAGAGGGTAAGGTTTAAACTCAGGCTTTATTCCCCGTCCGGGGTGGATTCATAACAGTGGAACTTAAAGCAGGTCAGACCCTTCGTCTGATAACACAATTAAAGAAAAATACTTTCAACAAAACTTAGCTTTCTTCAGCATTAAACCATGAACAAAAAGTAACAGAAAACAGTTCCTTTTACTCACAGAGCTCTGGCACCTGTTTCTTCTCATAAACAGTTCTGGCTGCTTTTAACATAGAGATGCTATGCAATCAGATAATGTGTACGTGCAATCCATCTCATTTTCCTCTAAGGATTCTTCAAGAGGTTCAATCTGCATCTCCTCTTCATCTGTGTAAACTTCTGGCTCCCAACTGCCGTTAAAGTTATAAGGTTCTTGTCGGGGAGTTAAAACACTCTCCTCCCCCACTATACTAGTGGCCCGTGGGTAACTACCGTATTTCCTGTAGTTGGGTTCCTGAGAACTACAGAGCTCTTGGTACGTGCATAGAAAGTCAGGGTATTGCAAACCTCTCTTATTAGGGTAAATACGCCTACCTTTAGGCACTGCTGTTTCCTGCTCTCTCGGATAAGCACAGCTCTGCTTGAAAGCCCCTTTTCCACGGTGTTTCTCTGACTCATTCAAATGTGCTTCAGGGTAAAAGTTTTCCCCTTCTGCATTTCTGGTGTTAGGTAATTTATATCTTAAAGCCTTGGCTGTTGGACTGCCTTCTCTGCTTGCCTCACAGCAACGCTTCTGGGAATATTGAGAGGCTGTGCACTGCTGTTCCCAACAGCTTCTCTGAGAATCACCAACCTCATGTACTCTGGATAATCCCCTTGGCTCCGTCCTCACAGCTCCACGGACACTGCTCTCAAGCTCAGCAGTTCCTAACGGTTCTCGCGTAGTTCCAACTACAGCCCTTGTAGTTCCTACTACTTCTCTCTCCGTTCTTCTTTCTCCTTCAGTTCTCTCTCTACCTCCCGGTAAGTGATTTTTAAGTACGTTCAAATTGGTGTTAGCCTGGGCTCCGCCCCCATGCAGGTGCTCTTCATTTTCTAATGAATTCTGTGCTCCCTTTCTGTTCGGGCGTTCCCTAACACCACGTGACTTTGTTTTCATCTGTTGCTCATAGCAACCTTCCCCCATGTGTGAACCTGAGCTGTCAGTTTCCCTTACATTTTGTTCACAATCCCCTACTTCCATGGGTTCTGATGGCGCTACCTTATGACAATGCACAAGACCTTCAAGTCCCCACACACACTTGCCAACCATGGTCTTCATATTTAAGTTTACGAAGAACCAATTCCAAGCTCTCGTAGCTTTCCTTCAAGTGTACGGAATGACCTACAGGTATGGAAGCGTAAAAACCGTTGTGGAGTTAAACTGCTTTGAGACTTCTTTTTGAAGAATCTATAAAAAGACGCCATTGCTCTGAATCATATTGGATTTTAAATTGACCCATCAGACCTTCGACATCGATGCAATAAACCAACGTGTCTTCCTGGGCGAAGTAAGGAACAAACTCCTTTTCACGATGTCTGAACCATGAAGATGACACTCCTGGCAACAATAAATTCCTGCTTTTCAGCCTTGATCCGAGTAACTCAGCGGCATCTTTGGGAAGATTCAAGTCTCTTACCAAATCATTCATCTCCTCCTGAGAAAACAGTTTTGGTCTTTTATCATCTTCAAAGTCAGAATTTGATTTGTCATCTGGTTTAGGTATGACTTCACCTTCATCGGAGCTAGGTATCTCTTCCAAGGTAGCAGGGGGCTTGGGTACTGGTATATCTGTGCCATGGGGGATGGGACGAATTGCAGAGTGAAGATTAGGGTATGAAATGGAATGCTTCCATTTGGAATTAAACCCTTTCACATCGCATGAACAAAAGTAACAGTTGTCACTATGGTTCTTTTGCTCTTGCCATACCATAGGAATCCCATAACGGAAAGATTTTTTCTTACCCTTGAACCAGTTTCGGAGGTCCTCAACACACCGTTTGCACACTTTATGAGGCGCCCAGACTTTATCTTGATCTCCAATTTTTAGTCCAAAGTATGCAAAGTATACTTTTTTCACAAAGTCTGTAATATTCTGCTGTTTCTTCAACACTGTATATTCACCACAGATGAAACAGAAACTGTCTGGCGAATTAATACACTTTCGTGGAGCCATAACATAACTGTTGAAGAATGACGAGCTAACATGAATTGCGATGAAAAAGTGTGAACAGCCTAGAACCAAGAACCTGATGATGATTCGTGCACAAGTGCGGCATGCAGGAGAGAGCAGCTCTGTGTCTGTACACGAGACGTCACAGTGCTGGCCACGCCCCCCTGCACTGACCGGAGCTGCTGCTATCTGCCCTGTGTCTCCCTCCCACTGGATTCTTCAGGAAAGATTAACCCCTTCTACCATTAGAAGCACGGACTTAAAACTTGCTTAGCTTATGTATATATTGCTGACCATCAGATTTACAGTGCTATATTTTTTTTTTACATAACTCGGACAACCCCTTTAAGTTTTTTTTGGCATTTTATATCTTAAATGCACTTATGTGAATTAATTAATAGTAATTTGAATTAATTAATAGTAATTTGAAAAAATTAGATAAATTTGAAGACAATTTTGCATGTTGTGGCAAATCATGACGTCTAGGAGTTTTTTCAATATTTTATTTGTTTTCAGCACACCAAAATACATGGAAATTAGATGAAAATAATCAAACAGCTTTTTAGTCGCAGACCTGTGTAATTAAAAGCAAGATTTATGTTTTTTGTTAGGTACCTCTTTGACATCTAAGGCACAAGTTCAGTCCATAATTACTACTGCTTTTTAGCATGTTTTATTTTATTTAACTGTTTTTTTTAATACTGCTCTGTCCTTCAATCAGAGCGGTTTATATTAAACAGAAACTTATGCAGACGACAAGGGACATAATCACAATGTTGTGAAGCTCAAAAAATTTGTATAAAGGGGAACTAACTATATACAATGCATAGGACAGACATGGGAGGGAGATAACTGAGCTTAGATTAATTAAGAATGTAGTGAGTTACATTGGCCTTCACAGTAGTCTGCTGGTGTGGTGTAAGGTCATTGTTTCCCACTTCATTCATGGGCTGCTTCTTTCCAAGTCTCCCATCTGGCTACCTCCGGCGGAGTGGGCCCTTAATGTTGTCCTCACC
Source organism: Ichthyophis bannanicus (assembly GCA_033557465.1). Lineage (NCBI taxonomy): Eukaryota > Metazoa > Chordata > Amphibia > Gymnophiona > Ichthyophiidae > Ichthyophis > Ichthyophis bannanicus. The sequence goes on from CM066041.1 coordinate 146,162,422, forward strand.
TAGCTAACCCAGCCGCCCTTCGAGCCGATGGGCTACCTGCTCACTTCAGCACCTTTCCTGCAAGGTGGTTTTTCTGATGGTCCTCACCTCGACATTGGAGGGTCATTGAGCTTCAGGCCCTGATGGCCCCTACATGAGTTCCTATGGAAATTGGAGTGCGTTCGAAGAACCACCTGAATTCCTCCCGAAGGTGGTCTCGGTTTTCCACCTCAGTCAGGAGATAGTGCTGCCGACCTTCCTCCCGAAACTCCACACCGACCCGGTGTCAGCGGTCCTCCATACCCTTGACTACAGGAGGGCACTCTCCTTCTACCTGCAACGTTGGACCGTGGCATCTGTTTCTGGAGTTTATACTGATGACATGGACTGGGTTGTCATGCTTATATATCGTGGTAACTTGCTGTTCCTTGTTCTTCTCTTCCTCTTATCTGTTTGACTGTTTCTGTCCTCTATTCTGTCCTATCTCATAAATGGCGTTCTTTTCTTATTTCCTCAAATGATTTAGTATTGTAAACCGCTTTAATGCCTTTTGGCCTGAGCGGTATATCAAATTTATAATAAACATAAACATAAACATAAACGTACGCAGGTTCGCCGCAGGTCTGAGAAGCTCTTCGTCTCCTATGACCCTGCCCACATGGGGCTCGCAGTCACTAAGTGGACCCTATCCATCTGGGTGGTGGACTGCATCACCTTTGCCCAGGTTCAGGCAGGGCTACCTCTGGACCACTGAGTCATGGCATCCGCTGTTTGTGCGAGGGCGGCGGTGGTGGGCAACCTGTGCTCCATGCTGCTGGCAGACATCTGCCGAGCCGCCACCTGGTCCTCAGCTAACACCTTCGTGACACACTGCTGCCTGGAGAGGAAATCCTGTCAGGACAGTGCCTTTGGCCAGGCCGTTCTCTGTAATTTGTTTGGGGTTTAAGCGGCTCCTGCCCTCTGACTCTTCTGCAGCTACCGGGAGCGTGATCTTCCGGGGACCCGGGGTCCTTGGGCTGTCTTCAGTTATCAGCGGCTGCTCACGGTTTACTGTGGCGCTTCTTTATAGGTCCTCAGTAGCCTGTAACTGGGGATTCCCATTTATGAGGACTGACTTCCTGCTTGTTCCTGAAGAAAGCGTAGTTACTCACCTGTAACAGGTGTTCTCCAGGGACAGCAGGAATCGGTCCTCACAACCCTCCCACCTCCCCTTGGAGTTGCCCATTTTTCTTGGTATTTTTTTTTCTTTTGCCTGAGCTATGTCATCTGACTGATCAAGGTAGCACCCTTGGGCGGGAAGGGGACTACGCATGCGTGGTGGGATTCCCAAAGGCTTTCTTTGAAAGCTGGGGAAATGCTCCGCGTGTGCTCCGTTGGTGCTGACGTCGCCCATATGTGAGGACTGATTCCTGCTGTCCCTGGAGAACACCTGTAACAGATGAGTAACTACACTTTTTCTTGTTTGTTTTAAATATACTACTTTGTGACTGCATGGCCTGTCCTTTAGTCCTTATATTTTTTGAAAGAGTAAACAAATTGTTTTGCATTTTTACATTCCACTCCACTCAGGAATAAATAGACGTCTATCATATCTCCTCTCAGCTGCTGTCTTTTCTCCAAGCTGAATAGCTTTTACCTCTTTAGTCCTTTCTCATAGGAGAGTTATTACAGCCCCTTTATCATTTTGGTTGCCCTTCTCTGTACCTTTTCTAATACTGCTATATCTTTTTTGAGATGCAAAAGACCAGAATTGCAGAGAATACTCAAAGCAGAGACCATAGAGCAATACAGAGGCATTATGATATTCTCTGTTTTTGTTGTCTTTTTTTTCTTTTCTTGATGATTCTTAAGATTCTCTTTGCTTTTTTTGACCATCACCACAAACTGAACAGAAGATTTCAATGTCTTGTCCACGATGACACCTAGAGCCTTTTCCTGGATAATGAGTCCTAATGTAGATTCTAGTACTGTGTAACTATAGTTTGGGTATTCTTTCTTATGTGCATCAATTTGCACATATCCACCTTAAATTTTATTTGCCATTTGGATGCCCAATCTCCCAGTCTTACAAGACCCAGTGCTTTCTGGAAGATAAACTCCAAGGCTTCCTTAGTGCCTGCCAGGAAAAAGCTAGTTCAGGAACTCTAGAAAGTACCAACTAGACACATTCTCTTTTTCCCTTAGGGGCACCATAGCGGTCAGGAGCCAGTCCTTTTGGGATTGGGGGAATGTTGGCCGAGGAGGAGGATAAGGGTACCCAACTGGGCATGCTTCAATCAGTAATTAAGGTTAGCATGTTCACTCCCTGGTTATGCCAGTGGGGTGCCATTTGAGTTGGGTTTTAACCAGGCGCGGACCCACATTATTTCAGAGTTTTGAAAGAGCACTTCTCAATACTGAAGGTGTTACTGCCACTGAAGTAGTACCTCAACAGATTCAGCATCCTGCCCTTGCCAAACCTCACCAGTAAGAGAGGGGACAAGCACAGCCTATACGGCAGGAAAAAACCCTATCTTTTTGACTGTCTCTAACAGTCACAGCAAGTACCCTTCCAAAACATACAACCTGCCCTTTTTGTTGGTGGTTGAGTACACCTCTTTCTTCAACAGTGGGAGCTGATCACTACAATTTCTGGATTCTCAGCATAATAAAGACAGGCTACTACATACAATTCCTCACTAGCTGTCTGATCAACCTTTTCAGTAGTCTCACTTACCTCGGTCCCATACATTTCTGCTCAGGAGGAATTAAAACTCCTTTTGCAATACAGTGCAGTAGAGTCAGTTCCTCTTTAGGAAAAGGAGTCAAGGCTTCTATTTCAGGTAATTCCTAATTTCCAAAAAGATAGGAGGTTTATGCTCTATCTTAGACCATACAAAGAAAAGTTCAAAATGAATATTCTCTGTCATTCTCTCTTAAAATAAAATGGGAGATTGCTTTGTACTCCGGATCGCAAATAAGCTTTACACACATAATATGATCCATCTACACTGCAGAAGATATCTCTGGTTCAGATGGGCCATTAACCGTGCAGGATCCTTCCTTCAGCTTCTCATCGGCCTCAGGAGTGTAGTCATAGACACATACCTGCACAAACAAGTTGATTTGGTGTTTCCATTCATTGATGACCGGCTTCTGGTAGCATTTTTAAAAGATAAGCTGTAGCCCTTCAGAGATGAAACAGTTTGCCTACTACAGGGCCTAGGCTTCATCATTAATTTCGATAAATCAACTTTGTGTCCCACAACCATACTTTCCTTCATAGGAGCTTTTCTAGACATAATACAAGCAAAAGTGTTCCTGATGCCAGACAGATTGCAGAAATGAAGCATTAGAGATTGCTAAGTTCAGACTTTAGCCATTTTTATGGTCAAAGCCTTTTTACAGATGTTAGGACATATGAATGCTGCGGCACATATGGTCCCATTTAATCTATCTAAAAATAAAGAGACTTCAATGGGATCCCAAGATCTAATGGAACTAGCATACCCAGTCTCGTTCTTCTACAATTTATCCTTCAATTACACTATGAATGATGCTGCAGTGGCTGATGTCTGAACACAACCTGACTACAGGTATCCTGTCTGCATCATTGGAAGATCTTACTCCTAACAGATGCATCCAGCATGGCTTGAGGAGCTCACTTAGACGTCCACCTTACTGAGGGGACCTAGTCACAGACTGAAAGACTGCTTCACACCAATCATCTGGAGCTCTGAGCAGCATTCATCTTGAGAATCAATTGTTATTGATTTAGATGGACAACCAAGTTGGCTTGTTTTATATCAACAAGCAGTAAGTATTGGGATCCCTCTATTTATGCATGTAAACAACAAGGATTTGGGACTTTGCTATTGCTTATTATTCCCCATTCTGTAGGAAGCCAGTATAGAAATGATAGCAAAGGTAAGACATGCTCAAACTGACTTTTATTAGTTAATAGGCAAGCAGCCACATTCTGGACAAGCTGGATAAGAAGTTGGTAAATCTAAATACAGGAGGTCGTTTTGGAAGCCTTGCATGGCATTCCCTTGTGTAAATAGCAGCATTTATGTGTGTCAACTGAACACTTGTGTAAATGGTGGTTTCAGAATACCACTGTTTATAAGTGGATGTACCTGGTGTACACAGTTTCAAAGGGAGCATGTTGTGCTCATGGTTTCGGCAGATCAAATTTTATATATGTTTTTAATTCTCCATTTTACAATGGAGATACAGGTATATTTAAAAAAAATTCCCAGTTGGCTTTTGTACCCTTTCTAAGGCATACCTAAATTTCATGAAAGTGCTTGTTTTAGCTAGGGCTTGAAACGAGTGATAGAGGGGGTAATCGTGCTTAGCCACCTTGGATTTTATTTTGGCATTTAAAATGTAAAAAATTTACCTTTTGGGGCTTGCTCTGTAATTGGCTCCACTTTTGTGTGTAATTATCTGAAATGGCCTCCTATACATATAGAGCTGTTACAGAGCTATTGGATGTCCTCGGTGAACCTTTAACCTTACACCTCATCCCCGAGATCATTGCGACACCACTCCTCGCATGGCAGTCCTATAAAAATGCATTATTGGATGTCATATTTGTAATTATTAAATTTATTTTTTTCTGTATGTGTGTATCTACTGTCCATGCAGGCACACTAATGTACTGAGAGCTCTGAGTGTGTGGGGCTGTCAGAATCTATTGCTTTGACTGCCTCGCAGAAGCTTTGTCTAGTGGTTAGACTGACCTCTGTATACATAGTTGCTTACACTTATATGTGGAAGTCTTGAAAATTTGCACTTCCATTTATAATTGCTAACATCTATACATGTGAGATAGCGAGTGAAATGTCTGCTCCTGCTGTATGTGTCTCCTTTTATATGTATTTTATAAAAGACTCTGCATTTAACAGAGCCTTTTGCAGAATACTGGAGGAAATGTGACTATCCTAATATGGATATCCTATTTTCCGTGTAGATTTCCTATTCAAAATGGAGCTTCTAATATGTTACAATTGTGCACTGGAGATAACACAAAACGTTTCATCAGAGTGTAAAAATCAACATGATTAAGGTGTCTTCGATCGCCACAGCATTCTCATTTGTAAAAATGCACATTTGACAAATTCTTTTATATATGATTTAAAATCCCCCAAGTGTCAGTTGTGGTAAAACCAGATATTCTATGGGCCCCGTTTTACTAAAGCCTGCTATGGATTTTCCATTAATGCGCCAATCTCGGACATGTTAATGGCAAAAGCTGCAGGTTAACTGTCCCCGGCAGTTAACATGCAAAGGCATTCCCATACTTCCGCTCCACTAGGTCAGCTTCGCTTAACAACTCCTATAGTGGAGTCATTAGGTGAACCCACATTTGGAGCCCCGTTGCTGATGAGCATGCAGCAATTGCTCTGGTGTTAGTGGCAATGGGCTCTCCATGCCCATTCTGCACCCCATCCCGTGTTGGTTAATCAACGTGCGTTTTAACGCACGAAAGCAGACCTATTGGGTGTTAATGTCCCGACTGCCTGGAACCGTGCTTTAAAGATCACATTAACCTGACAACTGCATTTAGTAAAAGAGACCTTACGTATGTCAGTGTCAGCTTTATCAGCTATGCTCACATATACCTGAACAGGATTTATGCACCATAGCTTATTCACTTGCTTTAGCAATACTTGATTACTGCAGTTCACTCTTTGGTTTGCCAAAATTCTTGTTAAATTATTTTCATATTATCCAAAATCTAGCGGCCAGAATTTTAGAAATGGTAGGTCCCAGAGAGCATGCGGGGCCTTTACTTGGGTCCCTGTGAGAAAAAGAATATAGTTCAAAGTTCTGTCCTATGTTTTTAAGAGGTTTGGCGCTGCTGTATCTGCAGGACTTGCTGTGTCTTTATATACCAGCTAGAACATTATGGGGCATTTACTAAACTGCGCTAACGGTTAGTATGAGGTTTAATGTGCACTAATCACGCTGTGCTGACAGCACAGGAAGCACAGCAGAAGTCTCATGCTAAATGTTGATGTGGGAAGGGCTAGGTGTGGATTGTGGGGATTGATGGCACATCATGGTTAGCATGGCCATCATTGGCATGTGATAACCGTAATTGCTGCTATAGCAAAGGTGCACATACCAGCTCCTCAATAGCTGGTGGTAAGTGCAGCCGCAATAGATGTGCTGGCGAGCAGGCGCGGTGAGCGCTCTCTCCCTGCAGTAGTGCAGGACGACATGGCAGACATGCCCCCAATAATTAGCATGGGTCTATGCCACTTCCCACACTACTTTTGGAGGTTTACTGTGCTCTAACCCAGCGCATTTTAGTAAACATGTCCCAATGTTCTTCTTAAATAGGCTTGCTCCAACTTTTTTTTTTTTTTCCATTGATAAAGTTGGAGAGTTCATGACAAATGGTTTCTATGTGGGATGACATTTGCAGAATGAATTACCTGTTTTGGTACATTTCGGGAAATTGTAAAAACTTGACTCTCTTGAATTTGATTAATTTTTTCTAAAAGGATTTTAGAATTTTATGATAATTCTGTTTAAATGAATATTATGGGGAGGATATTCAACGTGATTAACGTGATTAGAAGACCGGCTAACTGCCACGGGGATAATCAGTGGCACTTATGCAGTTGGTGCCGCTTTATATCCCTGTGTGCCACTGCTGACTGCTTCGATGCTAGCATCAGGGCCTTCCGGGCAGCACAGAGGTGGGCACCTGGTGATAACCAAGCAGCAGCAATATTAGCCACTGCCCAGTTATCCCTAAGCGGTGAAAGTTAGGCACCTTAAAGGCTGGCCTAACCTTTGCTGCGGAAGCTAACCGGGCAGTGGCTGAATATTTCCGCTGTCTGGTTAGCTTCTCTGCTGTCTGGTTAGCTTCTCTGCTGTCTGGCTGACCTGGATATGCAATGCCAGTGACTGGATGTAGCCTTCAGCATTGAATAGCTGGTCTTTAGTTCAGCGATTTGCAGCACTAGTCACCGCTATTGAATATTGGGCCCTATATTTTTATTGTGGCGATTTTATTTCATTTTAATTCACTTTGGCCCCGATTCTGTAAGGTGGATAGCAGGGCTGCATGTCCAGCTGGGACGTGCAGCCCCACTATCTGCCTTTGCCGTATTCTGCCTCCCGTCCCCCCTGCAAGCTGAGAGCCACTGTGTGTGCTGCGGGGGATGGGGGCAGAGAGTGGGAGGAGCATGGGCGGGACCGGCACCCAAACGTACAGGGCCGATTCCAGTCACAGCCCTGAACATCCTAGGGGCACCAGGGGGGACGGACAGATTATTCCACCTCAGAGGTGGAATAAGCACTGGCCACCCCCACAGATCAGCCAGCCATCCCCCCTGACAGCATCAGCAGCAGGCATGGTGAGTCCCCGCCACCCAATCTGGGGTCAGGCGGTGAGGTAAAGGGAGGCAGTGAGGACATCCCCCAGTCGACTGCAGGGGTATGCTGTGCTGTGTCTGGGCCCGATCTTGCACCCGTGGGAGCGTCTTTCTCCCATGGTGCAAAATCGGGTCCTAACAGGCCTTTCCTGCTCGGGGCCATCCAGACGGTCCGGACGTGCCCCTTGCTGAATCGAGCTGTATGTGATCAAAGATCACAGGCAAACTATCAACAATAAATATAAAGAATTCAAAATAATTTCCACATAACAAAGTTCTTTCTGAATTATAATTTCTTGGTTTTCAATCAATATACCTTTTTGGGAAATTTAGCTTGAATTCCTCTTAATAACAAGAAACTCTGTTTAATTTAAACCGTAACTCAGAACTTTAGTATCAAGCTAATAAGAAGTTGCTTGAATGCCCACATCAGTAAGGTCTAGGATTACAGAAAGATCCTTCTTTATGGGCAAAAGCTAACCTATCAGCAGTGTATATGTGAAATTCAGTCTCCAGATTGTGTAAAAAAAAAATCAGAAAGGGAACATAAATAGAAACTGAACATTAAGGAACATCAAGGCAATCATAACAAGTGATGATTGAGCTCCCATTACCACTTGTTGAGTTCTGTCAGATAGGTAAGGGTTAAACCAAGTAAGGACCATAGAATCAATTCCATAGTCTGCCAGTCTCCGTAACAAAATTTGATGATCAAATGTAGAGGCCTCAATACTAGGGGAGGAACTAAGATGGCGACTGCATGTTAGCCTGCGTCAGTTGTGTTGCTTTGTTGTGGTATTTGCCATTAGGAGTTTTCTTTTGGATTTTGTTGCCTATTATGGGGAAGAGGAAGGGGAAGGTCAGAACTTACCCCGAAACTGGCTTTCTACTGATGCAGCAGCCCATTACCAAGTTTTTCACTCCCAGCGTGATGTGGACTCTGCTGAGGTTAGAGCTGGAGCTGATGGTGGGGCGGTCTTTCCAGTCTCAGATGTGAGTCTGAGCCCCAAGCAACGCATACCTCGAAAGAGCCCTTTCCGCCTGCTGGTAACCTGCCGCCCCAGCTGCCTTCCCCTCCGCTTAGGTATGGAGATGAGAGGCTGTATTTGCGGGAGCTACCAGGATCCGACTCACTGCCTGTGGCCTCTGGCAGCATTGGGGAAACCTCTGGGCTGATTTGTGGAATACCATCGCGGCATCGGGTGAGGTTTCTCACTTGGCTGCATGTACGAAACCAGGTCCAGAGGGAAACCTTCAATGGTTGGCCGGTGGCAGCATGTTAGTGAAGCCGCCGGTGGTTACTTTGGACACCATTTGGACGGCAATAGTAGCTTTGGAGAGTTCAGTTTCCAAACATCTTAACATGGTGGAAGGGACAACCCAGGAATTTGCAATTCGACTTCAGCAACAGGAGCAAGCCGCTTCTGAAGCTAGTGCTATGCTTGGAACGTTTTCAACTCAGATACAATCTTTGTAAGTGTTGAGCGTCTCTCTGATGAAAGATAGTGCCTTAATACATTTGAAGTTTTAGATGCTGGAAAACTTCTCCAGAAGACTGAATTTGCATTTTGTTAATTTTCCTATCACTCCTGGCATTTCCCCATCGGAACTCTTCAAGAGATACTTATTGGAAATATTAGCTATGCCAAAGAATGCATTATGCCCTACTTCCAAGGTTTATTACCATTCGATGAAGAAACGTGCTAGTAGTACAAATTTGGAAGGGGAGCTGGGGGTTGCCTCTCTGGACATCCTGAATTTGATTCAGGTGTTGGAGGGACCAGATGAGGAAAATGTCTGGCAAGCAGCACTTTTGGTGACACGTACTGGAACTTGACTGCGACTGGACTCTTAAACTTTATTTTAGGAATTCTGCAAAATTGTTTTTGGGAAGACCCAAACATTTTGACCAGACATTTCCTATGATACTCACTCTAAAACGCATCAATTTCTGTCAATGAATTCTGAGGTTGTCTTCTTAGCATTTTCTTTTTTATTGAGGTTTCCTTGTAAATATTTACTTAAGTGTTCTTCCTTTAGATATATCTTCTATGATCCCAAGCAATTACGGGTGTTTTTGGATGCTAGAAAGCCCTCTACTGCTGTTGTAGTCAATATGGGTTCAAGTTAAATTCGACTCTTCGAGATGCTAATATGTTAAATGGGCCATGCAGTTTCCTTTTTTCCTTCCTATATGGATAAAAATTTATTTTCTTACTTCTTGAAGTATTTTTGTCATCTTGCCTCATTATATGACTCCCCTCCCCTAGCTGTATTGCGGACTGTTAGTGTTCAACACATAGGAGGTTAATTTCCTAATTTATTTATACTTTGATTTAATGCATTGTATTATATTTCATGTGTGCTGTCCCTTTCCTTAAGTAATGTGGATAATTGCTTGTTGTAATTGGTTAAATTTATAAATAAATTAAAAAAAAATGCAGAGGCCTTATCTAAAAAGACCACGGTCATTGAGCCAAAAGATTCCAGGCCACAAATCGAAGAATTTAAGAGTTTGAGACCAATAAAGATTTGGTGTCTAAAACCAAACTGTAAACAGTCAAGAAGAACGTTTTCTGTAATAAAAGATTGTAATTGTTTCAACACCATTTGATTATTTTTGCCATCAAATGAAAAGATAGAGATGGGATGTTATGTCTTGGGATCACACAGCACTACATATGACTTTTCAAAATAGTCTTTTCTTTTAAGAACACAAGGTAAATAGCCTTACACAAGTAAAGCATTAACAATCAACACTAAGGGGTATGTTTACTAAATCGTCCTAATGTTACCGGTGAAAAGTGCAGCATTAATGTGAGGAATGCCATATAAGGTAGTGGGCGTTCCGGAGGCAAGGTAGCAATGAATCTGTATTGCGCGATAGAGGGCACCTTGGCTCGTTAACGCGCGTAAACCTTAAGTTCATGCCAGTGTTGTGTTAGAAGCTATAGAGATGTAGCCCACTGGTTACTACAATGATTATGGAGGCAGAGGTCATGAGTTCAATCCCGCAGTGGTGTTAGTTAATAAGGCTGTCTGAGGCATTTCCTTTTAATTTAAAACCTGTGCTGCCAGAAAAAACACCCTCACAGTGCTGTAACCTAAGGTGCCCCATAGGGCACATTATAAAATGCCCTTTCCGCCAAGGCACATTATAATGTGCCCTATAGGGCGCTTTATAGGGCGCCTTATGAGACACCTTAGGTTAAAGCACTCTGAGGGTGTTTTTGCTGGCAGCACAGATTTAAATTAAAAGAAAATGCCACAGACAGCCTTATTAAATAACACCACTGTGGGACTGAACTCATGACTTCTGCCCGCACAGTCATTGTAGTAACCAGTGGGCTACACCTTCTAACACAGCGCTGGCTGGCTACAGAAAGACTGCAGGTCACCGCACAAACTGTCTGCTGTGGTTACCAGGATAGGGTAAACCCACTTGTACCCATGATGCACTGCACATGCAGATCAGCAGTCTACATCTGATCACAAGATGGGGTATGCGCCTCTACAGCACCTTGCCCTGGTAGGGGGAACTGAGGGTGTGTGCTACTGGCACAGAGTAGCTACAGACCGTGACATTGTGCAGTTCCTGTGCTCACCCTGAGGGTGAGGTGGGGCGCCCAGCACCAGGTGCGCAGCACCTGGCTTGGCTGAGGTAGGCTGTGCTGTAGGTCCCCATCAGTGCCAGTGTGTGACAGGTAGTCCTTGCAGACACACCTAGGATACATCTGTGTCCATCTGTATTTCCCAGTCAGGTCTAGCCCTTGTGGACTATGATGCACCCAGAATAGTTCATATCCTGTGTGGTTGCCATGGTTACTTGTTATAAGAGAAGGGTGGTGTTTGGACCCACATGCAGATTATGTAGCACCACCCAACCCGCCCTCTCTGGGTCAGGGTGGGGGATAGGAGCTCCCACCACCGGAACCATACTCTACAATGGAGGCAGTAGAGGGGACCATCAACCCGATTCCTGTTGGGGAATGGGCACCCTCCAGGGCAGTCAATGCAGATCTGTACGAATCACATAGGGCACTGACAGAAGGGCAGTGGGCCTGGAAAAGTTTAGCTGCCCCCAACCACAATCTGACATTCACCAGCAGAGGGCACAGTCAGTCTTCACCTGCTGCACCCTGAAAGGTGTTCCAGCCATACACATGCTAACTGCAGACAGTCTGCTAGCTAGTACATAGTGTATGTTCCTGGAGGAACTGTGTACACCCAAAAGTGGGATGTAAGCACACACACCAAGCAAGTATGTCAGTGATTGGGCCCCAGAAAAGGAATCTCATAGATATCACTTGAGAGAAACACTGTATAGCACTATGTGGGGACCTAGCCATGTCATGGTCACTGCTCAATCAGAGTGTGAGTGACCTCCCAGCATGACATGCTGTGGCCACCCTGTCCATGCTGGTGGTGGTCGGGCACTACAATGCCCTAGCCATTGCCCTATGCCCTGTGCAGATGCATCCTGCCCAGACCGCCGTGTCCGGGCCATACCCACAATACCTTGCTCCTTATTATGCACATTGGCAGGCTAACACTGGAAACAGTGCAAGCATTGGGAGCTCAGTAAGGTGTAGGCAGCCACAAATCACTGGATAGACACATACACACTCCCACACCTATTTCAGCATTGTGCAAAGATAGAGGTGGTTGGCAGTCCTGGGCACAGTGCAGGCATTACTAAGGTACTCAATACTGTTATGGTCACTCTCCGGGCTGGTAAACACTGTCAGAAACAAAAGGTGAAACACACTCCACATATATCAGAGAGGTTGCTATGGTGTATCTCTGTTAACAAATTGTGTTTCATTTAGGATTTGTTATCTTGACATTAATCATAGCAACCTTTTGATATATATGGAACGTGTTTCCATGTTTATGACGGCATTGCTAAGGTATGCAGGTACTAGTATTGGTAGCTGCTGCTCCGCGCAGGGCCCTACAGCCTTACTCTCTATAAGGCTTTGGATAGTGTAGCCTGTGGGTTGTGGGTGTTTGTGCCCCTGTTGGCCGATGCTCTAGGGCAGAGGGTCCCAACTCTGGTCCTGGTGGGCCAAACACGATTCAGGTTTTCAGGCTGTCCCTAATGAATATGCATGAGATACATTTGCATACAATGGGGGCACTGCATACAAATGCATCTCATGGGGACAGCATGGAAACCTGAATGGTGTTTGGCCCTCCGGGACTGCAGTTGGGAACCTCTTCTCTAGGGACTGCACATGTTTATGGTGTATGTGCGCTGTAGGGTAAAATATATGAACATGGTCTGCAGGAGCCACAGCTGGGACTTGAACCTGTGACCTTTTGCCTCTCAACACACTGATTGTGTGTACTGCACCAAACTGTTGCCACAGAGGCAGGTCATTCCCTGGGGATACCATTACTGTTCATCAGACAGAACTTGTCTGTTGCACTGCACGCCACCCACCTGAACAGGGCTTGGCCTTGGTCTGCGGTGGGCAGATGCCACTGCCCCCTCCACCAGCAGCACCCCTCCACCACCATGCTGACATGCCCTTATGCCGGTGGTGTTGGTGGTGCGCTGTCCCAGGCCATCCAGTGTGCTGGTAGGCGGCTGCCTGTGGTGTGGGATCTGGGGTAGGGGTGCCTACATAGACATCCACGCTTCTCCCCGGCACCGCCTGCCAATGTTATGTGCCCTTTGGGGTACCTGCTAGGTAATGTCCATTGGGGCACTGTGGGACACACACTCGTGGACATGTTAGCCCTTGGTCAGTTGCTGTCATGCTGATTTTTCATTTCTGCCTTCCTATGTGGCACCTAGGCATCTGCCTAGCTCACCCTGTGCCCCAGCTGCCCCACTGCATATCCCGCCTGCAGCCCCCTGTACCCAATTTGCAGACTCACCATAGTGTCCTTTCGTACTTGGGCACTATGCTGTTTTTGCACATGTTTCACTACTATCACTTTTCTGGGTCTCCCTGCCTTTGCTGTACATTGCTGACTGAACTGGTTTCTCTCTCCTTCAAATGTGCCTCTAACGCGAGGTTTTCACTGACATTAGTTTTCAGACCTTCATTTCACAGCGTTAGTGTGCCTGGAGCCTCTCCCTGCCCACTCTCTGCCCATTGACCCCTTCTCTCCGCCCTCTGGAAAGACTTAGTGTGCCTTAATGCTGCCGGAGATGTTATCGCACGAAACGTTACTTTATCGCGCGATAACGTCGCCGCTGCGACGTTAGTGCTGTTTATTAAACATACCCCTAAGGAAACAGCCCAAGTGGATTTCAATTATTTTTTCACCCAAGTAGGGCAAGAATAAAATTTTCAAATATTATTAGAAAGTCAGGGGCGGATGGTGTCTTGCTTTGGTGTATGTAATTAATATATGATAAAACATACATCACATGAGGAATTTTGGATATTTCTAGTTGGATCAATCAAAACAAGCGCTGAGAAAGATAAGTAAATACATACATAAATGAATAAATACAATTAGGAGAACATATAAAAGATAGTAAAAAAAAAATAAAACTAGATAGATATATATAAAATATTTGAAAAAATTTGTAAAGTGTACATTTATAACAATAAGCATTTTATGTAAACGTATCAGGAGCCTTTCATTTGTACACTGATCATTATTCAAAGATTTCTGATGAAGACAATCACCAAAACATGTTGGGCATATATCCTATCCCAAACAAACACAATGTAACCTATACACCTTCAAGGTACAAAATTATGTTTACAATAATTAATAACTTCACTAATGGAACCACCAGTATGGAGTGTGTGAAGAAATCACTTAAAAATAACTAAAAAAAAAAATCTTTATTCCATGTAAAAACACCCCTGTTGAATCAGTCATAACAATCATATAAATTCATGTAGCCATACATACAAAGATACAATTGATCCTTGCTTCTGGCTCCATGAATTGTGTTAGGTTACAAATTATATATTATCCCATTTTGGTGATTTGTGTCTAGGGCATGTATCCTAATCATACATTCTGGGATCTAGTGCTATAAGCTTTCATTCACAAGTATCTGTGGACCTCTTCCCCTGTTCACTTAGCCCAGTGACACTCCTTAGGCAGAGTCCTTGCACTAGGGCTATTTTTGGATCTCTGAAATCATGAACCCTAAATTTGGTTCCTAGTTGTTGCTGTTGTGTGGTGATTTCTGTGCTGTGAACTGTGACGGTTCTCATCGGGAAGAGAGACTCAAGAGCAGTGAGTGGGCGAGGCCCAGATGGGACACCCTGGGTCCAGGGGTATCTAGGACTGGGTCATCTGCCTGGAAAAGCTGCCGCCTTTTCGGATTCAGTCCTCTGGTGCTGGTGGCTGCCACGTCTTTGCTGCCCAACCCCAAGATGAGAACCAGAAATAAAAGTATGAAGAAGATGGTAAATATAAACCCAGGGTACTGCCAAAGGAAAGGAGTAAAGCCAAGGCCCAACAGGAACTAGTGCAGGATCTAAGAATGTCCAACAAAGCGAATTAGGATCCAAAGTGTGACAGGAAGCTAACCAGCTGAAACATTTTGAATAAGCCCCCCTTTGTGCTTATTATTATTGGCCCCAGAAAATACTGAAATATATGCTGCTTTTAATAGAAACTTTTAATAGTGAACATAATAGAGCCTTGCACACAGGGATAGTATTGTTCTCATAAGAGTTTCTTGGCTGTGGTAATAGAAAGCATCTGATTGGCTGATGATATCATCATCTGTTATAATTAAGCAGTAAGACATGACAGAGTATGTTTAAATTAAATGTTTCATTTAACCATGACTCCGGTGTGCGGTAAGACAACTGAGAAGTGTCTAAATGAGCCATTTAAGCAGAATCCCTGGAGTGTCTTATTACTTTTTCATTATTAAAACTTTTAAGAAAAATGAGGTAATGGGATTTCACAGTCGTGCTGAGGATTTAAACACAAAAATGCACTGCAGCTAAAGAAGAGTCCTCCAGTTCAACTGATGCCTTAGACCAGACTGTGACTTTTAGAAAAATGTAGTAGTAGTACAGTATAAAAATTTATACCAGCATAAGGAACACAGTAGTGGAGGAGTAGCCTAGTGGTTAGAGCAGCTGCC
Source organism: Ichthyophis bannanicus (assembly GCA_033557465.1). Lineage (NCBI taxonomy): Eukaryota > Metazoa > Chordata > Amphibia > Gymnophiona > Ichthyophiidae > Ichthyophis > Ichthyophis bannanicus. Next base: position 146,177,857 of record CM066041.1, read on the forward strand.
TAGTACCCAGAAGATCAAGGGTTCAATTCCCACTGGCACTCCTTGTGACCTTGGGCAAGTCACTTTGCCCTCCATTGCCTTGGAAGAAAAGGCTGGCAATCTACTTCTGGTGATATATTGCCAAGAAAACCCAGAGGCAGCTGGGTTGCTAGGAGTCAACACTGACTTGATGGCACTTAAAAGAAAAGAAACACAGTAAACTGAAATTATGGGGGCCTTTTACTAAAGGGCGCTGAGGTGTTGCATGAAACGTGTCAATAGCATGAACTGTTGGGGATGTGGAAAGCATTTCACTGGCAGTTAATGTGGAGCTCTGTCCTCTAATGTGCGCCGCATTACTACTACTACAATTCATCATTCAATTCAATTATTCATTTATCTGCAAGGCGTATGCAGCGCTGTACAGAAACATGTAAAAAGACAGTCCCTGCTCATCAGAGCTTACAATCTAATTAAGACAGACAATACAACAGCTGAAAGTAAGGATACAACTAGGGAAAGGTAACGAAAAACATAGGAGATTAAGCAGAGCAGGATCCAAAAGCAGCCTCAAAGAGGTGAGCTTTTAGCATGGATTTGAAAAGGGGCAGAGATGAAGCCTGACGCACAGTTTGTTCCAGGTATAAGGAACAGCAAGGTGAAAGGATCGAAGTCTGGAGTTGGCAGTGGAAGAAAAAGGCATAGAAAGAAGCGATCCACCAGAAGGGTGGAGTTCATGAGAAGGTGCATAGGGAGAAATGAGAGAGGAAAGGTAGTGAGGAGCAGTAGAATGAATGCATTTATAGGTCAGAAGGAGAAGTTTGAATTGGATATGAAAATGGAAGGGGAGCCAATGAAGTGATTTAAGAGGGGTGATATGAGCATATTGGGGCTGGCAGAAGATTAGCCGCGCAGCTGAGTTCTGAACAGAATGAAGGGGAAAGAGATGACTCGGAGGGAGACTAGCAAAGAGGAGGTTGCAATAGTCCAGGCGGGAGGTGATTAAAGAGTGCATAAGTGTTTTAGTAGTGTGTTCAGAAAGGAAGGGGAAATTTTGTTGATGTTATCAAGAAAGAAATGACAGGATTTAGCTATGTTTATTTATTTATGGGTTTTTCTATACCGCCCCTTCCAGAAATCGAGTGGTTTACAATGAACAAAGAAGATACATTAAACTTTGAACAACGGTGATACATTAAACTATAAACAGACTATTTACCGGTAACATATATTACAGTGAACATATTTACATGTCAGTTTTTGGATACACGGAATTCGTCTGCAAAAATTATAAGCGAGTATCTATTGAAGATTGTTTGATGGGGTGGAAATGGGATTCTAAGGAGGAATTACTGTTAGGTCAGATACATTTTGTTAATGTCAGATGAGTTGCCATAATGTTCAATAGATTGGCTATGTGTAGAGAAGGAGAGAAAGGAGTCAGACGACCCCAAGGTTGCGGGCTGAGGAAACAGGGAGTAGAAGAGTGTTATCCATAGAGATTGAGAAAGGAGGAAGGAGGGAGGTAGGTTTAGGAGGAAAAATAAGAAGCTTGTTTTTGGCATTAGCACAGCTGCACTTTACTCCACCTATTGAGGTGGTCTTAGGTGAACCTGCACTAATGAAGTTAATGTGCGGCTGAACCCAGCGCCAATTGCACAGAGCTGATCATGCCCACTCCCCGCCCCTAACCTGCCAGTCATGACCCTAATGTGGGTTGTGCAGTTAGCGCGAGAATCATCCTGTGCTGTCATGGCTCCGTGCTAGTTGGCAACATGTGTCCCAACACATTTAGCGTGCCCCAGAACACGCGTTGACAACTAGTGCCCTTTAGTAAAAGACCCCCCCCATATGTAATCTTGTACTATTTTGGCACAAACAGTATCAAATATAGAAACATAGAAACATGATGACAGAAAAAGACCACAGTGCCTATCTAGTCTGTCCTTCCATATCAACAACTACAACAGTCCACTTTTTACCTTTAGAGATCCTCTGTGTTGGTCCCTTGCTTTTTTGAATTCAGTTACTGTCCTCATCTCTACCACCTCCACTGGGAGACTATTCCACGGATCCACTACTCTTTCCATAAAGAAATATTTCCGCATATCACTCCTGAATCTATCTCCCTTCACCCTCATCCCATATCCCCTCGTAGCAGAACTTGCCTTCAATTGAAAGAGGCTCTCTCCCTGAACATTTATGCCACGCAGGTATTTAAACATCTTAATCATATCACCTCTATCCCGCCTTTCCTCTAAGGTGTACATATTAAGATCCTTAAGTCTGTCCTCATATGCTTTATAATGAAGCCCACTAATCATTTTAGTAGCCACCCTCTGCACCGACTCCATCCTGTTCACATCCTTTTGAAGGTGCGGTCTCCAGAATTGCACACTATACTCCAAATGAGGTCGCACCAAAGACTTATACAGAAGCATTGTCACCTCCTTTTTTCTGCTAGCCATTCCTCTCCGTATGCACCCAAGCATCCTTCTAGCTTTTGCCGTCGCCTTTTCTACCTGTTTAGCTACTTTAAGATCATCAGACACAACCACGCCTAGGTCCCGCTCTTCTTTAGTGGACAAAAGTACTTCACCTCCTATACTGTATTGCTCCCTTAGATTGCTGCAGCCCAAATGCATGACCTTACATTTTTTAACATTAAATCCCAGCTGCCAAATTCTAGACCATTCTTCAAGCTTAGCTAGATCCCTCCTCATGTTATCTACACCTTCCTGGGTGTCTACTCTATTGCAGATGTTGGTATCATCAGCAAAGAGGCAAACCTTACCCGACAGCCCTTCCGCTATATCACTAACAAAGATGTTAAAAAGAATCTGACCAAGGACAGATCCCTGGGGCACACCACTGGTAACATCCTTCTCCTCAGAGTGAGCTCCATTTACTTGTACTCTTTGTTGCCTCCCACCCAACCAATTTCTAACACAAGCAGTAACTTTAGGGTCCATCCCTAGGGTGCTCAGTTTGTTTATAAGTCGCCTGTGAGGAACAGTGTCAAAGGCTTTACTGAAGTCTAAATACACCACATCTAGAGCTCTTCCTCGGTCCAACTCCCTGGACACCCAGTCAAAAAAATCAATCAGATTTGTCTGACAAGACCTGCCTCTGGTGAATCCATGCTGCCTCGGATCCTGTAATCCGCTGGACTCCAGAAATCTCACTATTTTCTCTTTCAGCAGCGTTTCCAATAATTTACTTGCCACCGAAGTTAAACTAACCGGCCTGTAGTTTTCAACCACATCCTTACTTCTGCTTTTGTGTAAAGGCACCACATGAGCCTCTCTCCAGTCCTTTGGCACCACTCCCAACTCCAATGAGGCATTGAAAAGGTCAGTCAGTGGAGTTGCTAGAACGTCCCCAAGTTCCCTCAGTATTCTAGGGTGTATCCCATCCGGTCCCATCGCTTTGTCTACTTTAAGTTGAGCTAGTTTCTCACGAACACAGTCTTCTGAAAATTGTTCAAGATGTCCCTCGCTTCTGTTCCTATTTGTGGGTGTTTTCTGAGGTCCTGCTTCTGGTTCTTCATCTGTGAACACAGAACAAAAATATTTGTTAAGCAATTCCGCTTTATCCTTATCAGCTTCTACATATTCCCCCCCCTACACCCTTGAGTCTGACAATACCACTTTTGCCCTTCCTCTTCTCACTAATATATCTGAAAAATGTCTTATCCCCCCCATTTTATTGCATTGGCTATTTCCTCCTCCTTTTGAATCTTTGCCTTCTTGACTACTTTGGTAGCTTCTCTAAGTTTTTCCAAATACAGATGCCTGTCTTCCTCTCTCTGTGATCTCTTGTATTTCATGAAGTCCTCCCTCTTTTTCTTCACTTTTTCAGCTACTTCCTTAGAAAACCATAGCGGTCTCCTTTTCCTTTTACCTTTATTTACCATTTTAACAAAAAGGTTGGTTGCCCTTAAAATATCCCCTTTCAGTTTTGCCCACTGTTTTTTTTCTACATCCCACAGCTGTTTCCATCCCACTAACGAATCCCTGAGGTATTGGCCCATCTTCGCAAAGTTAGTCTTCCTAAAGTCTAAGATCCTCACCTTGGAATGGATTCTAACAGCCCTAGTCCTAATACTGAACCACACCATCTGGTGATCACTGGATGCAAAATGATCTCCCACTACAACATCAGAAACACTTTCACCATTGGTAAGCACCAAGTCCAGTGTGGTCCCTTCACGTGTGGGGTCTGTTACCAATTGCCTGAATAATTCTCCCTGTAGAGAATCCAGGATCTCCTTACTTCTAGATGATACTGCAGCAAGAATGTGCCAATCAACATCTGGCATATTGAAATCTCCTATCAGTAGCACTTCCCCTTTCCTAGCAATGCTGCGTATGTCTTCAATTAACTCTCTGTCCACCTCTTCTTCTTGTGAGGGAGGTCTGTATATCACACCAATGCAAATAGATTTCTCGTTCCCTCTTTCTAGTTTAACCCACAATGCCTCCTCTCTCCCTTTTAAGCTCTGTAATTCCAAAGCTTTAATAGTAGTTTTTACATATAGTGCCACTCCTCCTCCTCCCCTTCTTCCTACCCTGTCCTTTCTGAATAAAGTATAGCCAGGTATAGTTACATCCCAGTCATGGTTTTCTGTGAACCATGTTTCTGTAACTGCCACTAAATCCAAGTCAGCCACTCCCACCAAAGCTTCAACATCAGGGATCTTATTTCCCATGCTACGGGCATTTATACATACTGCTTTCCATATGTTACCCCTGTTACCCATTTCCATAAAGGTATTTAATGTATCACCTACCTGGGGGCTTTCACTTATATAGAAGTTGCATACTTTTTTATACTAGCTCTTTTATTATGTTCTGTAATTTAATTCCAATATGAAATGGAAATTTAATACATGAAGGCCAATTTTCAATCACCCATTTTCTGTATAATTTTATACAGGTAAATTATCCATATAAAGTAGGGCTCAACAAACCCCGGTCGCCACTGCCTAGCAACTGGGGTTGGGACACCTGCAGTATGACCGGCCCTAACTGCCTGCGGGGATCCCATTCCCTGCTGGCAGAAGTGCAGTGGAAATCGGTCCTAGGTGCCTATGGGGATCCCATCCCCCATGGGCAAAAGGGCCATTGAAGGCTATGATCGCAGCAGGAATCGGCCCTGCCTGTCCATGGGGATCCCATCCCGTGTGGGCAGAAGAGAAGGGATAACCATGATTTCAGCACAGATACAAGCTGTCTGTCCACAGGAGATGGGATCCCTGCGTGCAAACACTTTGAGGCACATTCCAAGTTGGCCGCCCAGGCCCCTGTGCGCCGGATCAGAAGCGGGATGCACAGAGGCAGACCTGATTCTGATCATGCGGGGGCTAGACATGCCCCGTGGGATCTGAATCGGGACTGGGCCTGTATGTGCAGGCTGGGACCTGATTCAGATCGGCCTGCACGTACAGGCCCCTACCCAGCTAACCCAGTTAGGCTCTTGAATAGAGCCGTGGTGCAATGGTGTCCCGTTGCCATGGCACCATGGCTTCGTTCAGGAGCCGCGATCCCTAGCCGCCGGCCACTTGTTTCTTTACCTGCAGCCCGACCCCCGATCTGGCCTCCCATGGCCAGGGTTGGGCTGCGGGGAACCCCCTGCACCCCGTCACCCCACTTCTGCTGCGTGAGCCTGCTGTCCCCCGACGGCCAGGGGGACTTATTCCACCTCCGTGTCAGAATAGACCCTGCGATGGCAGCCCTCTCCTTCTCTTCTGCCTGTGGGAGATTGAATCCTCGTGGGCAGAAGAAGAGGAGAAGCAGGCTGCTCGCAGGATCTGAGCCAGTCAGGGCTTGCAATAAAAAAAAGGTAAAAAAATTAGTTGGGGGGGCAGTGAGTTTAAATTTTAAAGTGTCAGAAACTAAAAGGGGAAAAGAGGGTGGGAGGAGAGAACTAAAATCCTAAAGGGCCAAAAACTTAAAAGAAAAGGAAAGAGAATGGAGGGGGGGGGGGGGGATCCAGGGTAGGAGGTGGGGTGATAGTACTAGGAGGAAATGGAGGGAGTCTCGATAGGTAAACGGACATTGTGCCCTTTTATCTCCATGCATTCATCCCTTTAACTTTTCTCTGTTCCCTAAAGGTGCATTTCCCTCCCCCCAAGAACACACATATGGAATCACACCACACCACACACTCGCAAACACAGGCATCCCACCTCCGTAGAAGAGACATGTACCCCAGCTCCACACTACATATATACGCACACACACAGGAACTTTGCCTCTGCACCGCACACACAGAAGCTCACCAACTCTGCAGTAAAGATACACACACGCACCACTGTCCTGCACACCACTCACACAAAGGCACCCACTACCACATCCCATGCAGAGACTGGCACACCACCATTGTACCACACAGACACTTGCTATCTGAAGCCAAAACTGTTATCTAAAGGTAATGTATTGTGTAGGAACTCTGTCGTTGGTCTCGCAAGACTTGAGAACATTAGACCAATGCAAGAGACTGGGGGGCACGAAGAAGTCATGAGCGTTGGCTGCTAAGATTTTGGCCTGGCTCCTAAATCGACACAATTTGTCAAGGCCTGAGGAGTAGCTTAGTGGTTAAATGTTTGATATTGGATGATAATTGCATGGTAGCAACGGACGAGTAGCCTAGTGGTTAGAGCACTGGCTTGGTAACCAAGACGCCAGAGATTCCCACTAGCACTCCTAGCAACCTTGGGCAAGATACTTAACCCTCTGTTGCCTTGGAAGAAAGGCCTGGCAATTTATTTCCAGTTACATTACCAAGAAAACCCAGGAGCTGTTGGGTCCCCAGAAGTCAGCATTGACTCAAAGGCACACATTGCATTGTTATAAAGTATATGTGTATTTTCAATGGCAGTAAATGTATAAGTGGAGTGGAGGAGTGGCCTAGTGGTTGGGGCAAGGTACTTCAGGCCAGAAGGTCGGGGGTTCAAATCCCACTAGAGGACAGCAACCTTGGGCCGGAAGGACTGGGGTTTCTAGTCCCACAGGTGCTCCTTGTGGTCTTGGGCAAGCCACTTAACCCTCCATAGCCCATGTTCCCTGTAAAATAGTTATCTCCAAGTTATAATGCCCTGTTCAATGTAATTTCAGTTTGTTCAATGTAAACCGCACTGATGCAGAATAGCGCGGTATATAAGAGAATGTAAATAAATAAATAAATAAAATAAGTGCCATCGCTGAATATGCACATGTAACTTTATGGGGTTAATTTGAAAAAGGATTTCTAATGCATATATGGCAGTATATGCTCATAAAATACTTGTTATAAAATTACTCCCATGTAAAAATATGCTTGATGATATGACTTTGGTATAGGCATGTTCAGAGTGGAGTTGTGATGTGTATGCATTTATAAAAAATGTGTGTATGCATTATTATTATTAGGTGCTGTTGAGTCTGTCAACTCATGGCAACCCTGTGGATGGTTATCCAAAGCTGTGTTTGGTCTTTAGTCGGCTGGCTTATTGTTGATAGAGTAGCGCCCATAGCTGCTGTACTATATCAATACATTGAATTGCCGATTTTCTTTTGTGTTGACCTTCCTACTTGCCAGGCAAGATGTTTCTCTTTGCACGATGTGCCCAAAGTGTGAAAGTCAGTCTTGTCACACTTAAAATTAAAAATCAATTTTAAATTTTTGATGACTTTTTGATACAGATAAATTTTATTTTTAAGTGTGATATTTATTTTTCTATGGACTAAGAATTGAAGGTATGTACTGATGCATAAATTACATAGACTAATGATGATTTGAACGGCTTGAGTTTTAAGTGTGGTATGAGATCTCCACTGTGTTATCTAAAGACATCAGTAATAAGAGCAAATGTTTTATTTATTTATTTAGACAGATTTGTATACCACCTTATCATTCATTCAAAGTGGTCACAATATTAGAGTTAAATGAATCTTTGTAGATATATATTGGAGAAGTCTTGCTAATTGAGTTATACTGTATGTTCTCTACATTGGGATTGTTTTTTATTTGCCTTTATAAAATATGCATAAAATAGGTGCCTTTTTGGACATTCTATTTACACAACATTTTATAAAATTTTCCTACACTTGTAGAGGTGTGTTTTGTGAAATAGATGTGGACATTGCTACTCTCTCTACACTATCCCCCCTGCAATACTTCACATGGTCTGTATAAAAGTGAGAAAATATTTCAGTGTGTCTGCTTTTTGTTTGTGTTATCTATTGGTTTGCTATACCATCATTTGAAACAAATCAACAAGGCGGTTTAAAAACTCGCCTATCATCAGCATATAAAGAAAACATCTCTAATAACAGTAAACAATAGACACAATACAATTTCTTTAATTTAACTTAATGTGACATTTATATTCTGCTTAGCTGGTGAAGCAGTACAGATGGATAGCAATATATTCATGACATAAAAACTTAAAATAATCCATAAACAACATATTTCAGCATAAATCACAGTACGTTAAAATGAAATTTTAAAAAGCACACTAAAACACAAAGGGGCACTTTTACTAAGGTGCGGTACATTGTTCTCATCGCGTGCTTTGCATAAAAAGTAATGCATGGTAAATGCAAACACTAACTGTCAGAAGCGTGGCCAGCATGTCCTTGGTAGTGTATAGAAAAATACCCTAACGCGTGGCAGTGGTATTCACAATCCCAATTAACGCAGGTTCACGTAACACCACCCACTGAAATTACGTTAAATGCACCCATGCTATCTGCAACATTGACAGCATGCAATGCGTACTCCGTTCTAAATGCACTGTGCCCTCCATGCCCACTCGCCACTCCAACCCACCCATTTTCTGCCCCATCGTGTGATGTGCAGTTACCATGGGAATTAGTGTGCAGTGTCATATCCTTTGTGGTAAAAGTTATTGCGGGCTGAAACACTATTTATTTAACTGGTTTATATACCGCATTTCCAAAGGTCAAGGTGGTTTACATGGAACAAAACTTCAACATTACAAAGAACATGGATTACATAATACAATATCTTAATTTTAATGTAACTTTAAATTTTAGGATAGCAAGGAGGGAGGAGCGATTCAAAATAAATATGGGAGAGAGAATGTTAAAGGGGAAGAAGGTGAGGTTGTTAGGTTAAATATCACATGACATGCAATGCAAGCAGTGGAGTTAGTAGAATGTCTGGAGAGGATTGGGAGGGCAAGCATTCATATGAGATTAAGGAAGGAGATTCAACGTCAAGTTATATCTTCAAAGTGCTGCTTTGAGCATGAAGGTTTTTAGGAGCTCGTAGGAGGTTGTGAGGTCGGGGGGGGGGGGGGGGAAGAGTTAACGGAGGTCTTGTGGGAGCGAGTCCCAGATACTGGGTGAGTTATTTGCGCACCTCAGTAAAAGGGCCAAAAAGCAGAATGTAAATTACACAAAATGAAATAAATCTCCAAAGAAAAAGAACCTTATTAACCTCATTCGATAATGAATCTAACTCTTCTTACTCTAGGACCCAAACTGCAAATGTCTAATCAACTTGCTACAAAGGGCAGGGTAGGAAGCCAAGTTTTAATACTGGCTTTAAATGTTTGTAAACGACTCCTGATTTCAGCTCTTAGGGAACAAATTCCATAGTAGTGGTGCCATACTGTATAACTGACAGTGGTACAATGTGGCCACTCCGGTCTGAGTCTTGAGGGAAGATAAGGAATAAGTAACAAAGATAGATAATCTGGATGCTTAGCTTGAAGCACTCTAAAAGTCTGGTTAAGAAGTTTGAATTTAATCTGCTGAACTATTGGGAGCCAGTGCATATCTTTCAACAAGAAGTAATATGATCTTTCTTTTTAGCTCCATCAATAAGCTTTGCTTTGTTATTTTGATTTAATTGTAATAATTGTGTGGAGCACAATGGAAGACCACATACAGCAAACTACAGTGGTCTAGACAGTTTATCATGGGTATGTGAATAAGATTTCAGGTTTTAACTTTATTTTATAGACTGCCTATCATATTAATGTCTAAGCAGTATACAATTAAATAATATCAAAGCAATAAATTACATACAGGTAAACATAATATTAACAACCAGCTAATTGTGGTAACCTCCGCTGTTAATGGCCAGCCACGAGGAAGTCAAACAAGCAATTAATTGGGGAAGGCAATGGAAAAATAATAAGTGTCAAATGTTGTTTGAAATTTGGCATAGGAAGATTAAAAATGAATGTTAGGTGAAAGGAAGGAAGTTTATTTATTTTTATTTATTTTAAGCAATTCTAGGGGTATACAACATTTAATAAAAACATCCATCACATAACAATCAATCAAACCTCCCCCACCCCATCCCCCCCAAAACAAAAATACTCTAATACATGCTCTGCCCCACCATCCTTAGCCTCATAAGAACATAAGAACATAAGAAATGCCATACTGGGTCAGACCGAGGTCCATCAAGCCCAGTATCCTGTTTCCAACAGTGGCCAATCTAGGTCATACGTACCTAGCAGTTTCCCCAAAAGACACAGGTTCTGCAGTGCTTGTACTAGGCCAAGCATTGATATCCTGGGTCCCTTTTTAATAGTGGTTTATGGACCTTTCCTCCAGGAACTTGTCCAAACCTTTTTTAAACCCAGCTATACTAACAGCCCTTACTACATCCTCCGGTAACAGATTCCAGAGTTTGATTACACGTTGAGAGAAGAAATATTTTCTCCTATTTGTCTTAAATAGTTTACCCTGTAGCTTCATTACATGCCCCCTAGTCCTTCTATATTCTGATAGCGTAAACAATTTATCCACGTTTATCCGTTCCACTCCATTCATTAATTTATACACCTCTATCATATCTCCCCTCAGCCGCCTCTTTTCTAGGTTAAAGAGCCCTAACCTTTTTAGCCTCTCTTCATAGGAGTAGCCTTCCATCCCCTTCACCAATTTGGTGGCTCTTCTCTGTACTTTTTCTAATAACTCTATGTCCTTTTTAAGATACGGTGACAAGAATTGCACACAATATTCAAGGTGCGGTCGTACCATGGAGCGATACAGAGGCATTATAATATCCTTTGTTTTATTCTCCATCCCTTTCCTTATGATACCTAGCATTCTATTTGCTTTCTTGGCCGCCGCTGCACACTGGGCGGAGGGTTTTAACATGTTATCCACGATGACTCCTAAATCTTTTTCCTGGGTGGTGGTTTCTAATGCGGAGCCTTGCATCTTGTAACTATAGTGTGGGTTGTTCTTTCCTAGGTGCATAACTTTGCACTTGTCCACATTAAATTTCATCTGCCATTTGGATGCCCAGTCTTCCAATTTATCCAGATCCTCCTGCAGTTTTCCACAATCCTCTTGGGTTTTAACAACTTTAAACAGTTTTGTGTCATCTGCAAATTTGATTACCTCACTAGTTATTCCCTTTTCCAGGTCATTTATGAATATGTCAAAAAGTAGCGGACCCAGTACAGATCCCTGGGGTACTCCACTATTCACCTTTTTCCATTGGGAATATTGGCCATTTAGCCCTACCCTCTGCTTTCTATCTTTTAACCAGTTCCCGATCCACAATAGTACACTGCCTCCTATCCCATGACTTTTTAGCTTTGCCAAAAGTCTCTGATGGGGGACCTTGTCAAAAGCTTTCTGAAAGTCCAGATACACTATATCAACCGACTCACCTTTGTCTACCTGTTTATGCACACCTTCAAAAAAACAGATCAGATTAGTAAGACAAGATCTTCCTTGTCTAAAGCCATGTTGGCTGTCTCCCATTAGGCCATGACTATCTACATGCTGTGTAATTTTGTTCTTTATGATGGCTTCTACCATTTTCCCTGGTACTGACGTCAGGCTCACCGGTCTGTAATTTCCCGGGTCACCCCTGGAACCCTTTTTAAAAATTGGTGTTACGTTGGCGACCCTCCTCACAGAGGAAATAAAAAAGTTTTCAGATGTTTTCTAAAAGTCAACAGTTCCTGCTCCTTTTGTAAATTTTTCATAGGTTCATTCCATAGGTATTAACTGTTCTGAAATGGAAAGGAAGGACAGTATAGCAAGTTCAGATAAACACAGACATATTACCCTAAAAGCAAATCTTCCTTATCATCCTGCAAGCCAGTCCAGATGAGTGCGTTCTGCTCCCTTACAGGAGGTGAGACAGACCTGAACAACCTTTGAGTCCATCACTTGACATATCCACTGGTGCAGCACTAGGAGAAGCCATTATTTGTCTGCCTGCAAGAGGTTCCTCTATTGCAACTTCCTATTTTCTACTTTTTACTCTCACTATATCAACACTTTCACGCAGATCTTTGAAGGGAATTAGAGGTCTCAGACTCGTCACGGCACTGGCTTTAACTAACGTTCGCCCCCAGCCACTGTGCCCTTTTGCATCAACGACCTCTATTCATTCATTCCTTTAGTTTCTGCAATTGGTCTTTGTATATATATTTACACTTTTTTGATTTTATTAATGGTGTAATCTTTTAGTGCATATGTTAGCATATCGAATGCCCCAATGCTTATCTTATTGTATTGAATGCCCCGATGCCACCATCTGGCTCCGTTCGTGCGTTTCACAGACGTGGGTTTCTTCAGGGGGAGTTGTATAGCCAAAGCATCCAATATATTATCTTCTCAAATTGTACGGCGCATTCACTAGTTCAAAGCTGCAGCACTATCAACAAAATAGTCACAATTAATTCTGTTATCATGCCTATTGTCTTACTATTGCCTATAGAAAATACCCAGCCGGTTCATGCATATTTCCATTCACGTACCTCAATGTCATTTACTGCTGAATGCTTTACTTAGAGCCTACCGGTCTCCAAAAAACGCCGCGCATGCGGATCCTTATCTGTATCGGCTTTTTAAATGCCACGTTGTTACGTACTACAATGTCTACATCATGGGATCTCTTTGGACCCATTTCCCTCCAACCTTTGAATTCATACCTATGCAACTAAATTCTCTCTTATACTTCATGGTCTTATTCACCCTACTGGTTCTGTATTTCCTAACACCCACCACATGTTTTCATATTTGAATGTGGAGAATCATAAGCAGTAAAGTTTTTAAAAAATCACTGATCAAGCTTTGGAAGATAAATTAATAAATAAAAAAGAATGGACGTTCTTGAATCAAGTAGAACCCGCTATAGCGAAACTATATTTAGTGCCTAAAATACATAAAAATTTGCAAAGTCCTCTGGGGAGACCAATAGTTTCCACAAGAGGGACTATTTTAGACCCGCTCTCCGTCTATGTAGACTCTTTTTTGCGACCATTATTGGTTGATATTCCGGCATATATTAGAGATACAACACATTTCTTACAAATACTAACTGAATATTCAGTTTGGGCATCAAATATGGACATAGTGCTGGTTACACTGGATGTCTTGGCACTATATACGAGTATTCCGCGTATGAAGTTATAATGACATCTTTACATAATAGAGGGGATCTAACATCTGAACATGTAGCGTTTATGGCACAATTAGCCAAATTAATGATTTTTCTAAATTATTTCCAATTTGAGCATAAAATATATCAACAACTATCAGGGGTTGCCATGGGGGCAACTTGCGCCCCCTCAGTGGCGAATTTGTTTATGGCGACATATGAAAACAAATGGGTTGCCACATCCCCCTATAAAGAACAAATACTTTTGTGGCGGAGATATAGCGATGATATATTTATGCTCTGGAAGGGATCTATAAACATCTTAAAGGAGTTTTATGAGTGGTTAAACACTTTGGATTCGAATATCCAGTTCATCTATACATATCACAAGGAAAGCATAGTTTTTCTTGATGTACTAATTAAGAAAAGCAATGACGGGTGGATTACATCAATCTATAAGAAACAAACGGACAGGAACACATTTCTGCATTATAGCAGCAGTCACCCGAAACAATTAAGGGATAGTCTACCCTTATCGCAATTCATCAGATTTCGAAGGAATTGTTCGGATCAGGTGGATTTTAAAAGACAATCACAGAGGTTGATGCAAGACTTCAGACAGAGGGGGGTACCAGGCTTATACGGTTAAAACAGCATATAAGAGAGCGTTATACACCAATCGCAAGTTATTTTTACAACCTCATAGGGATAGAGATATAGATAACACTACAGTGAACATGATTACGAAATTCTCACCGTATAGTGGCTATATAAAAAGGATTATCAATAAACATAGGAATGTTTTGACCACTCTACCCGGATTAGTACAATATAAAATCCGATGTGTGTAGACACGACAAAGAAATTTAAAAGAAAGACTTAGCCCTGCGGTATTGAGACCATTGGCAGTTCCATCAAAAATTGAAGTACCAGGACACAGTAGGTGTGGGAACTGCAATGTATGTACAATATCAGAAGAAAGAAAGGAATTTGAACATCATGGAATAACATATAAGTTAAAACAACAGACTTCTTGCATATCTCCAGGAACAAACAGGAATGAGTCTTCACATATGGGTACGTCGGTACCGACGGAGCCTGCGCGGGAACGCTCCCCAGCGTCCAATCAGAAAGCTTTTGGGAGCATCCCACAGCGCCTGCGTGCTGCCTTCCCGCCTTTCCAACTGTCTCTCCTCAGTTGTTCTTTTTCCGCGGAGCCAGCAGGTTGTGTTCCTGTCACCGCAGAAGAATTTCCTTATTTTTTTCTTTTTCTTTTCTGTCGCGTCTGCTTTCCTCAACGCTATACCGGTACCGTCGGTTCTTCTTCTTTTCCTAAAAAAAAAAAAAAAAAACTTCTTCTATTTTTTCTTCAGGTGTACTTCAGTTTTGGGCCTTAGGCCCAAAACCTTTTTCCTCAAATATGGAAAAACCTGCCTCAGGTTTTAAGAAGTGCACAAAATGTGGCGGTACTATATCCGTCACCGACACCCATGACTGGTGTCTCAAATGTTTAGGCCTGACCATTCCATCAAAGATTGTATGTCCTGTTCCATGATGTCTAAGAGAGGTCGACAGAACCAAGCTGCCAAGCTCAGTACCCTGTTTCCCTCTGATGCAGCTTCGGTGGCATCGACGTCTTCCAGGGCTTCTTCTTCTTCACATGGATCTCAGGTAACTAAACATAAATCCAGCCGGTCCTCGAAGGGCAAATCTCCTTCTAAGCATCGAGATGCCTCTGGCCTTGCCCTCGAGGATTCTGCACCGGCAAAATTACCCCAGCGGGAGGCTTCGGCTTCTAAAGCATCATCATCGGGGTTCCAGGATGATCTAGATGGCGTGGCCTCAACCGATCTCCTGGTGTCATGCTCTGGGGTACCGGTGGCCTCCACCGGTACCGACTTCCAGGCATTGGCCGCATCCATGGATCAGAGGATTCTGTCCATGGAACACAGTCTGGCGGCTTTCCTTGTGGCATCGACGCCCGTGGTACCGCAACAGACTACTCCGCAGGTACCGGCTCTGGTATCGCCATCGGTACCGATCCCGGTACCGGTGACATTGACATCGGCATCGGTGTCAGCCATGCCGGTACCCTGCCCTCTGCAGCCTTCTGGTACCGATACCCCGGTACCGATGATTCCCGATACCGACCCCGGTCGGTACGGGTTTCGGGCTTTAAAACAGCATCCCGACAGACGATACTTCAATTCCTCTGATGACTCTGAGGATTCTGAACAGTCTGTCGATGCAGCGATGCTTCTTCCACAGGAGGAGTCCTCTCCTAAACGAAGGATGTCTCCTCCAGAGGACTTGTCTTTTCAAGACTTTATCAGAGAGGTGGCTTGGGGTCTCTCTATTACAGTAGCCCCAGAGTCAGAGCCTAGAGCTAAGGAGTTAGATATTTTACAATATCCTAAAACTCTTAAAGAGGCAGCTACCTTGCCTATTCATAAGATTCTGTATGATCTCATGTTAAGGATGTGGGAAGCACCTCTAACCACCTCTCCTCATTCTTGCAGGTTGGACACCATGTATCGTGTCCCTCCTTGTCCTGGTTTCCATAAGACTCAGCTTCCTCACCACTCTATTGTGGTTGAGTCTGCAATGAAAAAGATTAGAAGTGCCAAGAGACATGCCTCTAATCCTCCAGGACGTGAATGTAGAACCCTGGATGCTTTTGGTAGAAGAATCTTCCAAGCTTCCATGCTTGCTGCAAGAATTAATTCTTATAGTCTCTACATGGGCATGTTCTTAAAAGAGGTCACTGACCATTTGCAGACTTTAAGTCCTTTTATGTCTGACAATAAAAGGCAAGAATTTCTCTCTGCGCTCAAATATGCCCAGGATGTCTCCAAATTCTCCAACCGTGCAGCTTTCGATTCCTTTGAATGCGTAAGCAGAGCCTCAGCTATAGCTATAGCAGCACGTAGGGTTGCTTGGCTTCAAGCATCTGATTTGGAGACCTGGGTCCAAGATGAATTGGGAAAAATCCCTTGTGCAGGTGAAAATCTGTTTGGTAAAGATTGGCAAGCAAAAGCCAATCAGATGGATGCTGAAAATTCTGCTTTGGATAGACTATCCAAATCTACAGCTGCTCCTGCTAAGAAAAGGTTGTTTAAGAAAACACCTTTTTCAAAGAAGGGAAGATCCTATCCTGCTTATAGTCAGAGAGCATCTTCTGCAGCTCAGTTCCCTTCCAAACGTCAGCAATCCTCCAAACAGACCAAGGCAAAGGCTGCGAGGCCTGCTCCAGCCCAGCAGTCTCAGCCACCTCAGGGCCTTTGACTTTCTGCTAGAGAACTTAGCCTTTCTGGTTCTAGAAGGACCAGAGCCCTCCACCATTCCAGGAAGGCTATGTCACTTTGCTCCCAGATGGGGGCAAATCACACCAGAGCAGTGGACACACTCCATCATAAGAGAGGGGTACAAACTTCATTTTTCCAGCTTGCCCCCTCTCACAAGAGTGCACCAGTTCAATTCTCCAACCTCCCTCCTCAGCCTATTAGAGCAGGAGGTTGCCAATCTTCTAGCCCAAGGGGCAGTAGAGGAAGTGCCTTCTCAACAACAGGGCACAGGGTTCTGCTCCCCCTATTTTCTTATCCCAAAGAAAACAGGGGGCTTCAGACCCATTTTAGATCTCAGAGAATTGAACAGATTCCTAGTCAAAGAAAAATTCAAGATGGTTTCTCTGGGAACTCTGCTGCCATACCTTCAGAGTCAGGATTGGCTTTGTTCTCTAGATCTCAAGGATGCGTACACTCATGTTCTCATCCATCCAACTCACAGAAGGTTCCTTCGGTTCCTTTTCCAGGAGAAGCACTATCAATACAGAGTGCTCCCCTTTGGCCTGGCCTCTGCACCAAGGGTGTTCACAAAATGCATGGCAGTGGTTGCTGCTTTTCTGCGCACCCTGGGAATATTTGTCTTCCCCTACCTGGACGACTGGCTCATTAGAGCTCCCACTCAGAGGCCAGGACTGCTCTAACCTGCACAATTCGTATCCTTCAATACTTAGGGCTGGTAATAAACATCCCAAAATCCAGTTTGATCCCTACTCAGTCCCTGGAGTTTATAGGGGCATTGCTGGATACCACAAAGGCAAGGGCCTTTCTTCCCCAGGCCCGTTGCCTTCGCTTGATGCAGTTAGCTTCTCAAGCAGAGTTGAAACCCCTACTCACTGCTCGAGAGATTTTACAGTTGCTAGGCCACATGGCTTCCACCGTTCATGTGGTACCATATGCTCGCCTTCACATGAGAGCAGCTCAGTGGACTTTATCCACCCAATGGACCCAGGCATTAGGCTGCCTGTCAGACAAAATAGCAAGCACAAGTCGCCTCATTTTGTCCCTCCAGTGGTGGATGTCCGCTCAGAACCTCTTGCTGGGGTGTCCTTTTCAACAGCCTCTACCCCAGGCAACTCTTACAACAGATGCTTCTCCAATGGGCTGGGGAGCTCATCTTCAAGACCTCTCCACCCAGGGCATCTGGTCCCCACATCAATCTCTTGGAACTCAGAGCAATCTTCTTTGCTCTACGAGTTTTCCACACCCTGCTCAGCCACAAGACAGTCCTTGTCCACACGGACAATCAGGTAGCCATGTTCTACATAAACAAGCAGGGAGGAAATGGCTCTCTGTCGCTTTGCAACGAAGCTCTGTGACTGTGGGCCCTCGCCAGAGAGCATCACATTCATCTTCTGGCAGTCTATCTTCCAGGGGTTCAAATCTCTTGGGCAGACAGACTCAGTCGAGTTTTGCTTCCACACGAGTGGTTCCTACATATGGCCAGGGTCTCCAAAATTTTTGAAATTTGGGGAACCCCGGACATAGACCTATTTGCAAGTCCATGAAATGCCAGACTTCCCTGGTTCTGTTCCAGAACTCCGGCTCAGGGGGCTCAGGCAAGGGATGCTTTCCTCCTTCACTGGGGTCAAGACTTCCTGTATGCCTTTCCACCCATCCCCCTAATTCCCAAAACCCTATTCAAGCTTCAGAGAGACAGAGGCCACATGATTCTCATAGCTCCACATTGGCCACGGCAAGTGTGGTACCCTCTGCTTCTACATCTCTCTCAAGCTCCCTCCATAGAGTTAGGGTCTGCTCCAGACCTCCTCTCTCAGGAGGACGGAAAGTTGTGGCATCCCAATCCCCAGTCTCTGCATCTCAGGGCTTGGTTGCTGAAGGCTTAGATCTCCAGGATCTTCCTCTTTCTCAGCAAGTGAAAGATGTTCTTCAAGCTTCCAGAAAACCTTCCACTAGACGTTCTTACGCCTTCAAGTGGAAAAGGTTTACCATCTGGTGTTCTGAAAAGGGTCTTAACCCCCGTGCCATACCTCTGGAATCGTTGCTGGAGTATCTCCTGCATCTGTCTAATGCAGGCCTTAAGACAAATTCAGTAAGAGTCCATCTGAGTGCTATTGCAGCTTCACTCAAGCCTCTCAATGGACAACCTGTTTCCTCTCATCCCCTTGTAGCAAGGTTCATGAAAAGCCTCCTTTTAACAAAGCCTCTCATTAGACCACCACCGGTGGCATGGGACTTAAATTTGGTTCTTGGTCAGCTTATGAAGCCGCCTTTTGAACCTTTAGCTACTACCTCCTTGAAATACCTTTCTTGGAAGGTTATCTTTCTCATTGCAATCACATCAGCATGCCGCATCAGTGAATTGCAAGCACTAGTAGCTAATCCACCTTATACAAGGTTCCATCATGACAAGGTGGTCCTTAGGACTAATCCACATTTTATGCCTAAGGTGGTCTCGCCTTTTCACCTCAACCAAGAGGTCTACCTACCTGTCTTTTTTTCCAGGACCTCATGCATCATGTGCAGAGAGGAATCTTCATACCCTGGACTGTAAAAGAGCTCTAGCTTTTTACTTACAGAGGACACAGCAACATAGAAAGTCTTCTCAACTCTTTGTTGCTTTTGATCCTGCTCATTTGGGACAACCAGTCTCCAAGAGAACACTTTCCAACTGGATTGCTCAATGTATTTCTTTCGCCTATCAGAGCAAGAACATTTCTCTGGAGGGCCATGTCACAGCTCACAATGTGAGAGTCATGGCAGCCTCAATGGCTCATCTGAACTCTGTGTCTATCGACGACATCTGTTGAGCAGCCACTTGGGCCTCGGTTCATACCTTCACAGCCCATTACTGCTTGGACAAGGACTCCCGCCGGGATGCCTTGTTTGGTCAGGCTGTTCTCAAACACCTGTTCCATACTTAATCAACTCCTACCCACCATCCCTCATGGGATGCCAGAGATCCAGGTGAGGAAGTGCAGCCCTGTTCCAGGGACACACAACTTATGGGCTCTCTCCCTGGCATCAAAAGCTAGGGAGTCTCCATATGTGAAGACTCATTCCTGCTTGTTCCTGGAGATAGCACAGTTACTTACCTGTAACAGGTGATCTCTGGGAACAGCAGGAATAAGTCTTCACAACCCACCCACCTCCCTTAGGAGTTGTCTCTCTTTCTCTTCCTTTCCCTCTCTCTCCCTCTTTGTCTCAGCTATAAAACTCAACTGAGGAGAGACAGTTGGAAAGGCGGGAAGGCAGTACGCAGGCGCTGTGGGATGCTCCCAAAAGCTTTCTGATTGGATGCTGGGGAGCGTTCCTGCGCAGGCTCCGTCGGTACCGACGTACCCATATGTGAAGACTTATTCCTGCTGTTCCCAGAGATCACCTGTTACAGGTAAGTAACTGTGCTTTCTTGTTATGTAGTGTATTGCATTACCTGCCCTTGTGGCTTACGTTATATTGGGAAAACTATACGGACTTTTAAAATCAGAATGAATGAGCACTGTAGCAGATTAAAATGCAAGGTTGTAGAAGCTCCGATAGTAACTCACTGCATACAAAATCAACATAAATTTGAGGACCTTAAATGCTTCTGTATTGAAGAAGTGAAGGCGGGCAGAGAAGGCAAATCACAAGAACAAACAGTACTCATCTGTGAACAACGTTGAATTTACAAATTAAATACATTACACCCTGAAGGTCTGAATAGTACAGTTGAATGGGGAGCGTGTATTTAATATGTTCCTGTATTCATACATTAATATAGGAAAAAGCTTTACTGCTTATGATTCTCCACATTCAAATATGAAAGAACATGTGGTGGGTGTTAGGAAATACAGTACCAGTAGGGTGAATAAGACCATGAAGTTTGAGAGAATTTAGTTGCATAGGTATGAATTCAAAGGTTGGAGGGAAATGGGTCCAAAGAGATCCCATGACGTAGACATTGTAGTACATAACAACGTGGCATTTAAAAAACCGATACAGATAAAGATCCACATGCGCGGTGTTTTTTGGAGACCGGTAGGCTCTAAGTAAAGCATTCAGCAATAAATGACATTGAGGTAAAAAAAAAAAAAAAAAATGTGCCTTCGAGTCAGTCCTGACTCCTGGCGACCCAGAAGCTCCTGGGTTTTCTTGGCAGTGTCACTGGAAGTAGATTGCCAGGCCTTTCTTCCGAGGCAATGGAGGGTTAAGTGACTTGCCCAAGGCCACAAGGAGTGCTAGTGGGAATTGAACCCTGGTTGCTTGGTTACCAAGCCAGTGTTCTAACCACTAGGCTACTCCTCCACTCCTTGAGGTACGTGAATGGAAATATGCATGAACTGGCTGGATATTTTCTATAGGCAATAGTAAGACGATAGGAATGATAACAGAATTAATTGTGACTATTTTGTTGATAGTGCTGCAGCTTTGAACTAGTGAACGCGCCATACAATTTGTGAAGATAATATATTGGATGCTTTAGCTATAGAACTCCCCCTGAAGAAACCCACGTCTGTGAATCGCACGAACGGAGCCGGATAGTGGCGTCGGGGCATTCGATACAATAAGATAAGCATTGGGGCATTCGATATGCTAACATATGCATTAAAAGATTACACCATTAATAAAATCAAAAAAGTGTAAATATATATACAAAGACCAATTGCAGAAACTAAAGGAATGAATGGAGGTCGTTGATGCAAAAGGGCACAGTGGCTGAGGGCGAACGTTAGTTAAAGCCAGTGCCGTGACGAGTCTGAGACCTCTAATTCCCTTCAAAGATCTGCATGAAAGTGCTGATATAGTGAGAGTAAAAAGTAGGAAGTTGCAATAGAGGAGCTTCATAGCCTAGAATACAATTAGAGGGAAATATAATTTTTAAGATAGGCAGTTACCCTCTATGAGAGGACACCCATTCTTGCCTGCAAGAGGTGGCAAAGTGCTTGGACTGGTGAGCTATCCTCCTTGGCCCATAGCACAGTACTGTAGCCCGTGGGACTGAGACCCGTAAGCCTAAAATTGCTTGGAGCTCAGGTATGAACCTGTCTCCTGGATCTGATAGCTTTCCCTGTATCCAGTGCTGCTACCCGTGGGCCAGAGAGAAGCAGGAGGATCTCACAGGACCTATGAGAGGGCTGATAAGTCAAGCCCAGCCCCCCCCCTTCCTTCCTGCTGCCCTCTATCTACATACTTTTGAGTTTTTTTCCTTTTTTTCTAATATGATTCTTACTCTCTCATTGTCTTCAATGTGAGAGACGTGGCCCTCTTGCTGCTTTTAATAAAACAGTTTAAAAAAGAAAACCTTTTTGCTTTTCAGCATCTGGGCCTCCCAGACCTGCGTAAGTGTGGGGGCTTCCTTGCTCAGATTTCCTCTGTCAGCCTGACAGGTATTGGGATTCCCTTTTTACCAACATCATGGCTTCTTTTCTCGGTGTGCTTTATCACAGTCTTTTTAAAATCTTGCCGTTAGTGTTCAGCTTTGCAAAGCCTGGGACACCTTTTTCCATATTTTGTGACTCTCCGCAGAAGGCGTGGAGTCCAACACCATTCCTGTGACCCCTGCTACTCCTTTCATTTTCTTTTCCTACTGGTGAACACTGTAGCCACTTCAGATGGTGGCTTGGGCCTGGTAGAGACGGAGAGTGGTGGGGTGGTGTAGCCGAATGCCCAGTGGCCCCTGCGAGTCCTACTTGTCAGCTGACTTGTCTGACTAGCTGCTTAGCATCTGCCTTCATGGGAGCTCAAGGCCCAGGCTTCCCCTGATGGGGGCAGTCTTGTCATGGGCATCCAGGAGTGTTCCAAAGCAACCCTTTTACAATACCTGGCCACAGGGCCTGCTCTAGAGTTGGTTCAAAGTGTTGGTGCCCTAGGCGAATCCCAAGCTTCACACCCCTCTGGCTGTCAAAATCTATTTAGCTTTGAGTGCCCTGGAAGTTGCTGCCCAAGGCGAATGTCTGGTATGTCTAGTAGTTGGGCCTGCACTGCCTGACTGCCGCTTCTGCTGAAAGTCAAACTAGATATTCAGTGCCAGAGCTTGTCCGGTACTGACTGGCACTGAATATCCAGTTTCACCAGCAATTGCAGCAGCTAATCCGATCAGCGACAGTACTGAGCCCCTGAACTTGTCCTATCTTTATGCAATTTAGCAGTCCGGTTAGCGGCTCATTTTCTCTGCTGCGACTGCCCACAGACCGCTTTCCTGCCGTCTGTGGAGGTATGCAGCGATGCTATCCGGATAGTGCTGCTGATATCGGGATCACTGGGGTTTAGCTGGTTAGCAGGTCTGCAAACTGGCTAAACCCCTTGAATATCAATCACCTCCTAAGTCTTTCTGCTGGCTCCTCTATAGTGAAATCCATGACTGTGATTGCAATTTATTTTTGAAGCTGAAGAAAATTTGCATTTGTGGCAGCTGTTCCTTGAGTACTTTAGATTCCTTGTCTATATCTGTATGTCACCTTATCACTTCATACATAAGGGGCTTATAATTTACACCCTTGGGACTGAAACTGTGCTCTTTATTTCATGCAGGGTCATGTGTATTATAATTACTCCATTTCTGTCTTTTCTAAATTTGGTTAGGACCAGGTTCTAACATCTCTGGTTTCTAGTTTGAGTACATAATAATATCTGATTATACCACTCTGCTGTGTCAAGACGTGGCAGATATTTTGCAGGTGTTGTGATGTTTGTGTGACGTGCAAGCTGGAGTACTATAATGTAGTTATTAAAGGGGTAATGAAATGGAACTTTGGTTAGTTAGCAGCGCGACATCAGTCGGGTGAGTAATCATGTTATGTCAGAAGGAAGACAGCCAGCTGCCAACCATGTACAGTTTCCTGATAAAGCGGGGTTCAGTTTTCTTTAGCACCTGTCAGCAAACATTACTACCTGGATGGAAAAACTCCTTAAAGTTCAATAATGGCTTAAACCATTATTGTAATGAAGATGGAGTGTAATTATTCAGTATGTCTTGGCTATCATATGCTAATTATTCCCTCTGCGCATTACTCAAGTACTTCTTGCCAGAAGCAGGATTACAGTCAATGAATATATTCAGTGATTGTGCAATTTTTTGCTTTTTTTTTTTTTTTTTTAGTTCTATGAAAGTATCACTTGTCTTGAAACTGACAGCTGTCATGTGAGTGATTCGGCTGTTTAAGTTTTAAACTACTGTAGTTCATTTTTTACTTTTCTTTCCATTTCCCCAAGGCGGCACCATGCTTGTGCAACATTTGAGACCCTTGCCAGCTTAAAAGTTGAAGATTTGACTCTTGTGAGGTACACTTTCAACATTGCTTATTGGCCCTGTTCCTATACGCACCATCTGCACAATATGCGCAGGCCAACTGATCCAATGTACAGAGGATCTGAACCTGGACCTCCTGCATCATAGAATGGTTGCAGCCTGAGCTATAGAATCATCCCAATCTATTGCATTTTTTTTTAGATGAAACAATCAGACTATATGCTCAAAGGTATAAAGACACATATTCCATTCTATTCTATTATTAGGATTTAGCTCACAGCTTTCCTAGGAGAAGATCAAGGTGAGTTACATTCAAGTACAATATGTATCAAGATATTTTCCGTGATATACTAAATCCTTGACAACTGGCATTCTTTCTCACAAGTTTCCAATATTTCCTAATAATAGGAAGGCCAAGCTGTCATTTTTCACCATAGTAATTGTAGTGTATTAAAAACTGTTATCCAGGCTAGATCAGCTGTCAATAGGGTGACAGGCAAGACACAGATGAATGACATCCTCAGAAGTGACCTTATGGTCAGTTTTAAGGTCCAGGGTCATGAAATTGCATGGCTAAGGTTATGCTTGATGAAATAGTCATGATTCCAAAATTAATTGCCAATTTGGATATCCTAGATGCGATTTTAGAAAGGCATCATTTACACATATTCAAAGTTGATTTACCTGTGTAAATTGGCATACTCATGTGCTGGATAATTTTATAACAGGTTGCTTATATGTGAAGACTAAGTAGGCACCTATGTAAGCCTCTTTTATACAAACCGCGGGTGGAAGTAGCAGAGATTATGCCTAGATTGAAGCTGTGGAAATTTCTGGCTGTTTGCATTTATTTTGTAAACCGTGTGCCCGATATTCAGTGGCGTTGGTGGCTAGCTGCTCTAAAGAGCCCAGCCACCGCCGCCGAACCTAAGACCTGCCAGGGCCATATCCAGCCCTGGGTACTGAATATCCAGCTCAGCTAACTGGACAGCGGCAATATTCAGCAGCTGCTCGGTTAGCTTCTGTGGCAAACGTGCCTAACCTTTGCCATTAGGGAAAAGCGGGCAGCGGCTGAATATCGCAGTTGCCCGTTTATTGCTGGGTGTCGTCTCCACTCCACTCTTGAAATGCCCCAGTGCTAGCCAATAAGCAGTGATTTTAGAAGAGTCACTACTTATACATGCGGCATGTGCTTGGTGGGATTGTCAAGGTATATGTGTATTCCTTAAGTTACAACTGCAGTACATATATGTGCTGGAAAATTTCCTCGTTAACTTTACATTTGATTCGAGTCACACATAACTGTGAGCTACACCTCTTTTGGGTCAGGACTTGGGAGGAGAGCATACGGGAGGAATTCTGCTTACCTCTCTGGCATAGAATTTGCAAAAATTAAAGTTTTAGAGGATAGTTCCTTTGTTGACTCTCCTTGGAAGTGCACTTTACAAAATGCATCATTTACACTTACAAGTAATGCTACTTACACGTGCAAAGCCCTAAGTGATGCTTTATTTGGTACATTCTCATTTGTAAAATGGCTTCTAATATGCACTGCGCCAAATACAGTGCAGTATATGTGCTTGTTTTTGCAGTGCTTAGCCAGCTGAATATTGGCCTGATTGTTCCAAACTTCAAAAGTTAGAATTTTCCCTGATGTACCCAGGGTGACATGAAAGAAAAGGAAACAATTGCTACTTTTGCAGCTTAGAATTCTGTAAATTGATGTACTGTTCTTCTTAATGCACCCATGTAAATCTATAGTGAAGTTTCATAATTAAAATATATCTTAAGAATCTTCTCCTCAGCTAATCCTCTTAAGTGATAACCAACTGAAAGAGCTGCTTCTGTTTCTACACCTGTAACCACCTCTTGTTTAGAAGGACAATTTACATCATTCTCTTTTGTTTATTTTTTTTGTAATGTAGTCCACCATCTAGAGAAAACAAGAAACCATAATATAAAAAAAAAAGAACAATGGCAGCGAATTCATGCTTACATCATGCTCCAGAATTCTCCTGCTGATCTACAAGTGCATTCATTCTGCGGCTCCTCATTACCTCTCCTCTTTTATCTCTTTCTACACCCTTCTTCAGAAGCTCTCTGGCATGATGCTTCCCTGCCCCCCTTGCCTCCCCTCCTCCGTCCGACTGAATAATTGTGCTATCAGAAAACCTTTCTTGGTACCTTTTTGCACCATACTTGACAGCGTGGATGTAAAATACCAAGTCCAGCTCCATGCTATGCCTGGGGGCAGTGGTACCATGACACACCGAGGAGCGCTGTAACGGCAGCCAGCCTGTACACTGTAGACATGCCACAGCTTTCCTGACAGTCGAGCAGTAAGACTCTCCTTGCCAGAAACTGCATGTCCCTCCCACCCGGAAGTGATGTGGCTGCGAATATCTGGTACCCTGAACCTTCATTTAAGAGCCACTTCAGCAGCATTTTGTGCCGCAACAGTGCGCCCAAGGAGCAGGCCATGCTCCTGGAGCAAATCAAGGGTTGCCTCCTCCAAAAGTGGCCGTCCATCAGTGTTGAGCCTTGACTGCCCCGCTTCTGCTCTTACTTTTAGGGGTGTATTTCACCATACCCATGGCCTCCATACCTGTGTTATGGGGCCGGTGCCCTTTATACCAACATCCCCCTGCTCCTACTACCTACAAGTACTTTCTAACCTGCTACCCTGTCCTGTCTCTGCTCGCCCCATCCCCTTTCTGGCCCCTCCCTTTATTTCTCTGAGCTCGGCCCTACTAAATTGCTGCTCACTTAGGGCTAAGACCCTGCTTCTTCATGATCTTTAGATTGTCATGACCTTGACATTCTATTTTTAACTGAAACATGGCTAAAGGAAGGCGAGGAGCCTATCCTCCACTGGTGCCTCCCACCCAGCTATGCTGCATTCTCTGCACCTGGGTTGGGACGCACCAGTGGAGGCGTAGCCATCTTGGCTTGATCTACCCTTCCCCTCACTTTGATGTCTTTCTCTACCTTGTCTTATCCTGAGTCTCTCCTTGTCCGCCTTGACAGTTCTGCCCTTATTTACCTTCTTATTTATGCCCTCCATCAATGTGCCCTCACCTCTGGAATTCCTTATTTCAGACGCTCTGAGGGCCCTCTCTTTTATCCCCAGCTCATCGTTTTCGGTGATTTCAATGCCCACTACGCCTGTCCGACAACAACCCACAACAAATCCCTACAACAACTTCTCTCTGATCTTTCCCTCCAACAACATGTACCCTTTCCTAACCATTCTGCAGGTCGCATTCTCGATCTGATTCTCTCCTCTTCAACTCTCTCTTCTGATCTATCCTCCCTCTCCTTTCTTTCCATTCCATGGTCCGACCATTTCTGTATCTTTTTCTTATTTTGTCATTACCCCGTTCAATCTTTTCTTGCCCACAGTCCTTTAACCCTTCAGTCCCAGCTTGTTCCTGCAATCTATCCTCTGCTACCCTCAAACGTTTCCCAGCTACCCATGCTTTATTTTGCACATGACTTTAGTTCACTTCCAATTGACACGCAGGCTAATCTCTGGTTCTCCACACTGTCCTCTGCCTTGGATTCCATTGCCCCTCTATGTCCCCTCGGGAACATTTCCAGACATGATCATCCATGGTTTCACCACAGCCTCACCCTTCATTGCTGGCAGCTCTGCTGTGCAAAGCATCAGTGGGGCAAATATCCCTCTTCTACCACCCTTCACTGCTTATAAGCTGGCTCATCCATTACTACCGCTCGCAAATTCATCTGGCCAAAAATAATTATTACTCAACTCTCCTCCTCTGCTAACTTCTCCCATCGTTTATATTCAGTTCTTGCGCCCCTCTCTAAGCCCTCAACCCATTTTACCTCTCCCTCAGATTCTCTGCTGCCTCCGCCGCAGCACCTTGCGAGTTTTTTCAGCTCCAAAGTTTCCTCTTTATGATCCTCCTTTGCCGACTGTCCCTCACCCCTCTTCTCTCCCGATTCCCCCAACATGAATACCCCTTCCCTGCCTTCCGGTTCTCATTGTCCCATACTTGATCATCCTTTTCTCAGATCTCTTCTATTGAACTCCTTAAGGTCATGACCACATCGCATAAAACAACTTCTGTTACCGATCCTATTCCCTACTCTTGGATTGTCATCCCTTCTCTTGCCTTGCTTCCGATTGTTCTGTCTATATTCAATAATAGCCTTCCCATCTGCCTGGAAAAATGCCATTGTTTGTCCTATTCTTAAAAATTCTTCCCTTGACCCCTCTTCCTTGGATTTGAATAGGACCAGGGATGAAGCCTGATGTGCCAACTCAGGTAGTCTATTCCAGGCATATGGTGCAGCAAGGTGGAAAAAATAGAGCCTGGAGCTGGCAGTAAAAAAGAAGAGACGGGCATAGATAAAAGTGAGTCACTTGAGGAGCGGAGCTGTGCTTGTTTATTAAGACTTTCTTAACCACCCTTCATGTTAGTAGCAGGGCGGTGTACATTTTAAAAACAAAGTAAAAACTAAAGATAGAAATGGAATGCCATAAAATTATAGAATAGAAAATTAATTCAACATAATGAATACATACACACTGGGAAAGAAAAGGGGTACTCGGGGAAAGTAGGAGGTCAAAGGCAAGGTTGAATAGATGTGTCTTTAGGAGAGACTTAAATTTAGGGTACAATGTCTCCAGTCTGAGGATAGGGGGTAGGGAATTCCAAAGGGCCAGGGAAGGAAATAAAAAGCAGATGAGCGAGTGGACGACAAATGTGCTTGTGATACAGAGCAAAGGCGCAGACGGTTTGCTTGAAATGAGAGGCATAGCAAGGAGCATGTGGAGTAAGAGTCAGCAAGGTAGCAGGGAAGACCAGAATGAAGATGATGATGGGTCAGAATGAGCAATTTGTATTGAAATCGGAACTGGACAGGGGGCTAGTGATGAGGAGTGGTGTGACATGATCGAATCTTGCCATATGCTTAGAATAGACTACCTAAGTTGGTACATCAAGCTTCATCCCTGGTCCTATTCAAATCCAGGCTAAAAACTTGTCTCTTCGAGGCTGTTTTTGGATTCTTACCTCCCGTATTCTCCTCTCTACACACATGTATGTTTTAATCATGTCCCTTAAAGAATTGCCGTAGTCTCCTGTTTGTTCTGTTTGTATGTCTTAGTAGATTGTAAGCTTTGTGGAGCAGAGCTTATTTTTCTGTGTATAGCGCTGTATATGCTTTGTAGCACCATATAAATAAGTAGTAGTAGTAATAGTAGTAGTTAAAATGCTGCTGTTGTGTGCCATCATGTTTATGCCAACTCCTGGTGACCATGTGGATAATTGTCCTTATTCCCTGGGTTTTCTTAGCAAGGTACGACTGGACGTAGATTTCTAGGCTTTTCTTCCATGCATTAAGTCTACAGCATCTTCTATTCCAAGGTGGTCTCCTATCCAAGTACTAACTAGGCTCGACCCTGATTAGCTTCCAAGATCAGATGAGATCAGGCTTACTCAGTGGGGCATGACCATAGTACAATATCGGACCCAAATTAAAAAGAGATCAAAGTCATAATTAACCAACAGACTCATTACTAAAACTTCTCTGGGGGTTCAGCAAAATAGTGGAAGCCATAAACTGTTGGTGCCACAAAATCTCAGCAGAAGCATCAGGAAAAATCCAGATGATTTGGTCAAGAAACCTCTTGACTTTTTAAGGAAAAAATAATTTGAAGATCCAGTCTTGGTCAGATTCTGCTAGAAATATAGCTATCAGAATAGACTGCTTCATTAACTCAGACACCAGACCTAAGAAAGGAAAACCTCACACAAACATATATTTTCACCAGATGTCTTAACTTTAAATGTAAAGTTATCATTGTTAACATTTAACTGGTAGGTAATAAGCAGTGATAAGAGAAGATAAGATGCCACCTCTAGAAGCTCTAATGAAGGTTCAGATAGGTTTTAAATAAATCTGAACCAGAGATATTAGAGAGTTTGGAAAATACAACAGTTGTATGATATGATGTTTAAAAATAGTTTTTGAATTTTCCAATTTCCTCTCTATTACTACATTATTTTTTGTTAATTTCATACTCAAATGTAATAAACCATAAACTGTAAGCATCATTCACACATATTAAAACAGATTTATATATCATATATGTATGTCGTTAAGTGCCATCAAGTCGATGTCAACTCATGGCGACCCTCTGGATAGTTGTCCTAAACTGTGTTTGGTCTTCAGTCAGGTGGCTCATGGTTCATAGCATGGCATCCATAGCTCTGTTATTGTATAGATCCATCTCATTGCTGGCCTTCCTCTTTTGCGTTGACCTTCAACCTTGCCAAGCATGATGTCTCTCTCTAATGATCATATGATGTGTCAAAAGTATGAACTATGAAATCTTGTTATCTGAGCTTCTAAAGAGAGCTAAGGTTTGATCTCCTCTAATACTGACTGGTTTATTCTTCAGGCAGCCCATGGTATACATGGTATTCTTCGCCAGCACCATAATTCAGAGGCATCGATTTTCTTCCCATTTATCTTTTTCACTGTCCAATTTTTGCATCCATATGACGTTATTGAAAATACCATTGCTTGGGCAAGTTGAATCTTTATATAGAGGGAGACATCTCTGCTCTTGAGAATCTTGGCTAGGTCCTTCATAGCCATTCTGCCAAGAGCAGTGCATCATCGGATTTTTGACTGCTTGCAATTTCTTTGATTATTGATCCAAGCAGGTTAAAGTTGACCACTGTTTCAATTTCTTCTCCATCAACTTGTTGATTTTGCCAGTTGTCAGGATCTTTGTCATCTTTACGTTAATTTGCAGGCGCATTTTAAGACTATGTTCCTTGATCTTGAGAAGCAAATGTTTCAGATCATCTTCACTTTCAGCCAGTATTGTGGCATCAGCATAGCGGAGGTTGTTGAGTCTTCCACCATCCTCACACCTTGGTTGTCTTCATACAGTTATGCTTCTCTGATTTTTTTTTTAACATATAAATTAAACAGGTAGAGGGTTATTGTGTCTCTGGACCATGTCACCACGTGGTTGCATATTAACTCGTTGAAATTAAATCTGGCCAAGATGAAATTAAATCTGGACGGTTTATTACCTCATCTCAGATTCCTTCATTTACTCCTATGATCAACAGCATCATCTTGTCAATTCAGTCCACCATGAAATACTTAAATATGACTCTTGGTACCCAGTTATCATTCTCCCCACAACTAACCTGAATTGTCCAAACCTCATTTACCACGCTTTGTTGATTTCGCGCCATACAGCCTTTTTAGATCGCCAGTAAAAGTATCTGTTGTTGTTCTTACTGTCATATCCCATATAGATTATTGCAATATTGCTTAAATAGGGCTTCCCCATTATCAAATGAAAAGATTACAGACCATATAGAATACTACCATATGTTTCCTCTTTCATGCAAGAAAATATGATCACATAACACCAATCTCCAGGAACAAGCAGGAGTGTAGTCTTCACATATGGGTATTGTCGGTACCGACGGAGCCTGCGCGGGAACGCTCCCCTGCGTCCAATAGGAACGCTTTTGGGAGCATCCCTCAGCACATGTGCGCTGCCTTCCCGCCTTTCCAACTGTCCCTCTTCAGTTCTTTGTTTTCCGCGGAGCCGACAGGACACATACCCTGTCACCGCAGAAAATTTCTTCTTTAAACTTGTTTTCTTGTGGTCGTGCCTGCCACCGCACGACACCTACCGGTACCGCCGGTTCTTTCTTTCTTTCTTTAAAAAACAAAAAATCTATTTTGAACTGTTTCTCTTCAGAAACCTTTTCTTTTGGTGCTAGGCGCCATTTTGGGCATTAGGCCCCATTTTTCCCAAAAGATGGATAAACCAGCTAGTGGTTTTAAAAAATGTACTAAATGTGGCGGTACCATCTCTGTCACCGACACCCATGACTGGTGTCTAAAATGTTTAGGCCCTGACCATTCTCCATCTGAATGTTCCTCCTGTATGGGGATGACTAAAAGAGGAAGACAGAACCGAGCTGCAAAGCTTGGTACCCTCTTTTCTTCGACGTCTTCAAGAGCCTCCCATGGACAATGTTCCCTCTAATTTTCTGTAGACTGTGTGCGCATAAAATATCAGCTGTGCAGCTTTTGAAGGAAGGTTAAATTTTTGTGCGCCATTTTTGTGTGGAGTTATATACTTTAAAATTTGACTACACGTCAGAATACAGTATGTACACCACATTGATTGCACTAGAAAATATTGTAGAACTTGTGAAAACCGTAAATACACAACAACTTTTAAATTTTAAGACGTCTGTGTTGTTTTCTGTCAGAATCAGAACCGTAATTTTTGTGCGCTCTGTTGTAAAGTATGTGCGCTCGCTTGGCGAGGTGTGTGCGCACGCACACACGCACAGCTTAGAGGGAACAGTGCCCATGGATCTCAGGTAATTAAACTTAAGAGCCGGTCCTCAAAGGGTAGCTCTCCTTCAAAGCATCGAGAGGCCATTGGCATTGCCCTTGAGGAAACTACACCAGCAAAACAGCCCCGGCGGGAGGCTTCGGCCTCCAAAGCATTAACGGGATTCCAGGATGTTCTCGAGGCTTCGACATTGGCAGAACTACTGGTGCCATGCTCAGGGGTTCCGGGCGCTTGTACCGATACCCAGGCATCGGCAGTGTCGATAGACCAGAGATTCCTCGTTATCGAACACAGTCTTGCAGCTCTCCTTACAGCTGCGGTACCGTTGACACCAGTGATTTAAGGGCACCGGTGCCGGTACCAGCACCGGTACAGATACCGGTACCAGCACCGACGGTACCGGCTCCGGTGGGAATCCTTCCCATGCAGACTTTTTCTGGATTTGACAGATCAGTACCAGACCAATTCGGTACCGACTTCGATTGATACCGAGACCGTGCTTTGCATGAACATCGGGATCAGAGATACTTCGAATCCTCCGATTCCGATGACTGTGGTAATTCTGCCGGTACCAGAGTGTTTCTCCCGGAAGACTCCTCTTCTCCCCATTGCAGAATGTCTCCTCTGGAAGACATGTCTTTTCAGGACTTTATTCATGATGTGTCCCGAGGCCTTTCAATCACAGTAGCTCCTGAAAAAGAACCTAGAGCAAAGGAATTGGAAATTCTCCAATACCCTAAGGTTCCCAAGGAAGCAGCCACTCTGCCCATTCATGAAATTCTTCATGATTTGATGGTCAGAATGTGGGAGACACCTTTGGCCACATCTCCTCATTCTAGGAGACTCGATACCGTGTATCGAGTTCCACTATGTCCTGGTTTTCAAAAGACTCAGCTGCCACACCATTCAATGGTAGTGGAGTCAGCCATGCGTAGGATGAAAAGTGCAAAGAGACATGCATCCAATCCTACAGGTCGTGATTGCAGGACTCTTGATGCTTTTGGGCGTTGAACATTTCAGGCTTCCATGCTTTCAGCTAGGATCAGCTCATATATTTTATATATGGGAATGTTCCTCAAAGAGGTCACAGGAGATTTGGAGCTTATGAGCCCCCTTCTCCCTGAGGACAAACGACAGGACTTTCTCACTCTGGTCAAGCATGCTCAAGATGTCTCCAAGTTTGTAAACCGTGCAGCCTTTGACTGCTTTGAATGCATCAGCAAAACCTCTGCTATTGCCATTGGTGCATGTCGGCTTGCCTGGCTTCAGGCATCAGACTTGGAAATTTGGGTACAGGATAAATTGGGAAACATCCCTTGCACAGGAGAAACCTTCTTTGGCAAGAATTGGCAGGAGAAAGCTAATGAGATAGATACTGACAATCTCACTTTAGACAGATTGTCAAAATCTACAGCCACTCCAGCCAAAAAGAAACCCTATAAAAAAAACCTTTTTTCAACAAAGAGGAAGTTTTATCCATCCTATACACAGCAAGGGCAAGCTCAGGGTCAAGTTGCCCAGAAGGGTCAACAACAACAATTCAGACAAAAGAAGCCAAAAGGCCTTAGAGCTCAACCAGCTCCACAGGCCCAGCCCCCTCAAGGGCTTTGACTCCTTCATAGAGAACTTAGCCTTCCTGCCTCTGAAGGGACCAGAACCCCTAAACATTCCAGGCAGGTTGTGTCATTTTGCCAACAGATGGCACCAAATAACAACAGAAAATTGGACTCTGTCCATTGCGGGAGACGGGTACAAGTTTCATTTTCACAGTATGCCCCCCTCCTACAATCGTAAGACAGTTCAATTCCCAGACCTCTACAGGCAATCTACTGGATCAGGAGGTCTCAACACTCCTTACTCAAGGAGCAGTAGAGGAGGTGCCCATTCTTCAGCAGGGTGCAGGGTTCTACTCCCCCCTATTTTCTTATTCCAAAGAAAACAGGAGGACACAGACCCATTCTAGACCTCAGAGAATTGAACAAATATCTGTTCGGAGAAAAGTTCAAAATGATTTCTCTGGGAATTCTTCTGCCATACCTTCAAAGTCAGGATTGGCTTTGTTCTCTAGCTCTAAAGGATGCATATACTCAAATTCTGATCCATCCAGATCACAGGAAATTCTTACGATTCCTTTTCAAGGGAAAACATTTCCAATAGAGGGATCTTCCCTTTGGTCTGGCTTCGGCACCAAGAGTATTCACGAAATGCATGGCAGTAGTAGCTGCATTTCTGCGAACCCTAGGGATATTCGTCTTCCCTTACTTGGACGACTGGCTCAATCGAGCCCCCACGGTTCCAGAAGCCAGATCTGCACTGTCTCGCACAATGCGAATCCTTCAATACTTGGGATTGGTCATAAACCTCCCAAAATCCCAACTTTCTCCGTCTCAGTCCCTATAGTTCATAGGAGCTCGTCTAGATACCAGACAGTCAAGGGCTTTTCTCCCACAACCCCACTGTCTTCGTATAATGCAGCTACCTTCTCAAGCACTGGTGAAGTCCTCCCTAACTGCTCGAGAACTACTACAACTATTGGGACATATGGCATCCACGGTTCATGTGGTTCCCTATACTCGCCTTCATATGTGAGCAGCCCAGTGGACCCTATCTACACAGTGGACACAGGCCACAGGATGTCTGTCGGACAAGATATCAAACTCACGACGACTGATCTTGTCCCTACAATGGTGGCAATCGCTGGAAAATCTTCTAGTGGGGTCTCCTTTCCAGCAATCCTTATTCCAAGTCACCCTAACAGATGCATCACAGGTGGGATGGGAGCACACCTGCATCATCTCTCTACCCAGGGTACCTGGACTCCACAGGAGGCTTGTCTTCACATAAACCTCCTGGAACTCAGAGCAATCTATCTAGCTCTTTGAGTATTCCATGCCCAGCTCAGCTACAAGACAGTCCTAGTCCAAATGGACAATCAAGTAGCTATGTTCTACGTGAAAAAGCAGGGCGGAACAGGCTCTCTGTCATTATGCAATAAAGCTTTACGACTATGGGCCCTCGCCAGAGAGCATCAAATTCACCTTCTCATGGTATATCTTTCAGTCATTCTAAACCTTTGGGCAGACAAACTCAGCCGAGTACTGCTGCCTCACGAATGGTCTCTTCACCTAGACCAGGTGGCCAAGATATTTCAGATCTGGGGAACCCCAGACATAGACCTATTTGCAAGTCCGCTGAATGCCAAACTTCCCTGGTTCTGTTCCAGGATTACGGCTCAAAACTGCCAGGCAAGGGATGCCTTCCTTCTTCACTGGGGTCACGACTTCCTCTATGCCTTCCCACCCACTCCCCTAATCCCCAAAACACTCTTCAATCTTCAGAGAGACAGAGGTCGTATGATCCTCAGCGCCACGGTGGCCACGCCAAATGTGGTATCCCCTGCTTCTCCATCTCTCTCAAGCTGCACCTCTGGAGTTAGGCTATGCTCCAGATCTCCTCTCCCAAGAGAATGGGATGCTATGGAACCCGAATCCCCAGTCCCTGCATCTCAGGGCCTGGTTGCTGAAAGCTTAGACCTTCAGGATCTTAACCTTTCCCAACAGGTAAAGGATATCCTTCAGGCTTCTAGAAAACCTTCCACAAGACGCTCTTACGCCTTCAAGTGGAAACGTTTTACTATAATGTGTTCACAGAAGGGGTTAAACCCCCTTATGATACCTTTGGAATTGATACTAGAGTATCTACTTCATTTATCAAATTCTGGACTAAAGACCAATTCAGTAAGAGTCCATCTTAGTGCAATTGCAGCTTCCTATAAGCCTCTAAATGGACAACCAATTTCCTCTCATCCACTCATAACAAGATTTATGAGAGGTCTTCTATTAACAAAGCCTCCCATCAGGGCACCACCAGTGGCATGGGATTTAAACCTAGTTCTCGGGCAGCTCATGAAACCGCCTTTTGAACCTTTAGCCACTACAACCCTAAAGCTTTTGTCCTGGAAGGTTAACTTCCTAATTGCAATCACCTCTGCACGTCGCATTAGGGAATTGCAAGCTTTAGTGGCTGATCCTCCTTATACTAGGTTTCACCATGATAAGGTTGTTCTTAGAACTCGTCCACACTTTATGCCAAAGGTGATTTCGGCTTTTCATTTAAATCAATCAATTTATCTTCCTGTATTCTTTCCCAGGCCTCATGCCTCTAATGCAGAAAGGAACCTTCATACTTTGGATTGTAAAAGAGCCTTGGCTTTTTACCTACAAAGAACACAGCAACATAGAAAGTCTTCTCAACTTTTTATTGCTTTTGATTCTAGTCATTTGGGACTTCCAGTCTCCAAGAGAACTCTGTCCAAATGGATTGCACAATGCATATCCTTTGCTTATGAGAGTAAGTCTTCCTCTTCAAGGCCATGTCACAGCTCATAATGTGAGAGCCATGGCAGCCTCTATGGCTAACCTTCACTCTGTGTCTATTGATGACATTTGTCGAGCAGCTACCTGGGCTTCGGTACACACCTTTACAGCCCACTACTGCCTAGATAAAGCCTCCCATTGGGATGCCTTCTTTGGCCAAGCTGCTCTTCAAAATCTCTTCCAGACCTAATTCAACTCCTACCCACCAACCCTGGTGGGATGCCAGAGATCCATGGGAGGAAGCATGGCCCACCTTACTATAGGTGGTGGCAGCTTCCTGGGGCTATCTCCCTGGCATCTTCAGCTAGAGAGTCCCCATATATGAAGACTACATTCCTACTACTTCCTGGAGATAGTGTAGGTACTCACCTGTAACAGGTGATCTCCGGGAACAGCAGGAATTTAGTCTTCACCACCCACTCTCCTCCCCTAGGAGTTGTCTCTGTATCTCTCTGTCTCTTTCCTCTCTCCCTCTATCCTTTCATTCAGCTACAAACTTAACTGAAGAGGGACAGTTGGAAAGGCGGGAAGGCAGCGCGCATGTGCTGAGGGATGCTCCCAAAAGCATTCCTATTGGATTCTGGGGAGCGTTCCCGCGCAGGCTCTGTCTGTATCGACGATACCCATATGTGAAGACTAAATTCCTGCTGTTCCCGGAGATCACCTGTTACTGCATCAAGAGAGTGTAGTTATTCACCTGTATCATTGGCTTTTGGTTATTTCTTGCATACCATTCCAAACTTTAACTTTCATTTTCAAAGCTATTCATGACCTAGCTCTGGATTATCTTTTAACACTGGTCACTTTGTACACTCCTGCTAGGGCCCTCCATTTATTGCATAGCTTTAAGTTGCACATACCTACCCCTTCCCTGGTTAAAGTTGAAAGAACCTGTCACTCTGCTTTCTGTGCTGCTGCACCAACCCTGTGGAACTCCCTGCCCATCATTTTGTGGATAGAACCAAATTGAAACAGTTCAAGAAAGCACTAAAAACACACTTATTTGAACTGGCTTTTGGAGTCTCCATGACTCTGTCCTAGCTGGAGGACTTCCAATGTTAGAATGGTCCAATCTTAATCTCAATCCTTACCTGTCCATGAAAGCTCTATCGTCCCTGGCTCCCCTCTTTGTAAGTCTTTCCTCTTCGTTTTCTCTCTTTACTATCCTGTCAGAATTCTTGGTGTACGTTTTTCAATTTTAATATGATTTTATTGTAAACCGCATAGTTTGGCTTCAGATGCCCTGTATATTACATAAAGACAGACATAGACATAGACAAGTATGCAGCCATGTCGTACACCTTTGTTGATTTTAAACCATTCTTGTTTCTCCTTGTTCTGTTCAAACTGTTGCTTCTTAATCAATGTATATAAAGGTTGTGCAAGAGAACTATCAGGTGTTCTGGTATACCATGCTGCTTAATGTGGCCCAGAGTTTCTTATGGTTTACACAGTCAAAAGCCTTGCTGCAGCCAATAAAACACATAGAGATAATCTTTTGTTATTCTTTTGTCTTTTCAAGGATCCATCTCACATCCGTGATGTCTCTCGTTCCTCGCCTTTTCCTGAGCCTTGCTTGCACTTCAGGCAGTTCTCATTCCAGGTGTGGTTGTAGTCTGTGCTGAATGATCTTGAGTAGAATCTTGCTGGCATATGGGATTAGAGCAATTGTGCGATAATCTCCATAGTCAAACGGATCACCCTTCTTCAGTATTGGCATAAAAACAGATATTTTCCAGTCAGTTGGCCATTAATTTGTCTTCCAAATCTCCTGGCAGAGCCTTGTAAGTATAGTAAGGCCACATCCAATTGCTGTAATACTTTAATGGGAATGCCATCAATGGCTGGTGCTTTGTTCTTTGATAATGCTTTCAATGCTGCTTCTACCTCTTCTTCCATCACCAATGCTTCCTGATTGAAACGGCTGTTGGTCCACTCTGTATTTCTTTCCACCTCTGTAATGACTCTGTATTTCTTTCCACCTTTTCTTGATCTTCTCAGCATCGTTCAACATGGATCCTTGAGCATCTTGTAGCATTCCAGGTCAAGGCGGGAATTTTCTCTTTAACTCTCGTAGCTTTAGGAAAGCCGATCTTGTTCTTCCTTTAATAGTTTCTGATTCTGTTTCCTTGCGTGTGCCATTGTAGTACTTCTTGTCTCGTCCTGCTGCATGTTGGAAATGTCTGAGTTCTGTGACTGCCTCTTTCTTCTCTTCCAATTAAGGTGAAATTTCCCTAAAATGCTACCTTCCCGTGCCTATCTAATAAGATTACTTCCAGCACATTTTTTGTCTGATCACCCACTATGAGAAGTCTCCCTCTCCTGCATTAGGTCCTCAGTGTATAAAAGAAGCTGAAAAACAGCCTTCCAATGCGGGATAAGCACCCACAAGAGTGCTCCCACTGAAATTTTAAACCATGCCACGCAAGTCTAAGGATATTTGAAAAACCGCTGTATGTCAATTCTTATCCTTCAACCGCAGTTAAACAGACTCTCCGTTCGCTGGCAATATAAGGGAAAGTGAAGTGGCGCACACACCACAATATGGCAACAAAACAGCAGAACTCAAAACTCTTATTATTCCGTTGTACTTAGCTGAGAGAACGCTGATTTGTAGCTGCCAAACTATGAATCCTCAATTGGGTACTGCAACACTGCGCCGTATTTCAAGCTTTTCATCTTCTTAGCTCTTTCTCAAGCAATGTAACCCAATCGTATTTCCTGTTCCGGTTTTGTCATTCCCAAAAGAATCAACAGCACATGGGTTGAATTCATCTAATTAGTTTCTCTGCATTTCTGGGCAATTTTCAGAGTTTCTTTGATCACCAATTTTGGCTGTTTTTTCTTTTTCACCTTTTATTTAATTATTTTAAAATGTATATTCTGCTCACTAACATGGCGGATTACACAAAGTACATACGAAACCATATGAAGTAAAATCAATATTAAAATCTAATATTACAGCATATGAATTAAAATAAAATAATACCAAACAAAAAAAGACAACAATCAGATTGCAGTTTTATTTAATTCCTAACTTAATGTAGCAAATGCTTGCCTGAAAAAGTAAGCTTTTAACTGTCTTCTGAATGATGACAAATCAGAAATCTTACGTAAATCTTCTGGTAATATATTCCACAAAGGTGGAACAGACATTGAAAAAATTCTATTCCATAATGTTTGATAGTGGATTTCTTTAAAATTTGGAACCACCAACAAAGTAGCATCTTGGGAACGTAATGACCTCCGTGGACAGGACAAGCTCAATAAGGGGAGACAAGTTGATTGGACCAAGCTGATTAATGCATTTAAAGGCAGTCGTCGGAATTTTATGTATCCGGTATTTTATTGGTAACCAATGCAAAGCGTACACCTGCTGCTGAATATCAGTAGAGTGGCCTCTCCCAGTAATAAGATGTGCAGCAAAATTCTGCTCATACTCTAAAGACATCTCACTCTTCGAGCACAACTTTTTTAATGTCATATCATAACTCTTCTGGTGCTCTGTCATTTGTATCCAAAGCAGCAAATCAATTTCACAGGCGGTCTTTAAATTTCGGTGGTATATTCTGAAGGTCATGTTTTGCTACATTCATGCGTGACTTGCTTTAGCTTGAGTTTGCATACTAGTAGTTGGTAATCTGTTCCATAGTCATCTCCAGGTTTTGTCTTTGTTGATGTTATAGAGCTTGTCTGTCATTGACTTCCACAGACATAGTCAATTTGATTTTTGTATCATCCATTGGGTGACATTGACGCTTGTGTTGCTGGAAGAAGGTGTTTGAGATGAGTAGATCGTTAGTTTTGCAGAATTCTATCGGTCTTTCTTCAGCTTCATTTCTGTTGCCAAGTCCATATTTTCCAACCACTTTGCCTTCTTCCTTGTTGCAAGCTTTTGCGTTCCAGTTACCATGACTATCAGGATATTCTGTTTGCATGTTCTGTCAATTTCAGCTTATACTTGTCCATAGAACTCTTCCTCTTCTGCAGCTGTTGTTGGGATGTATATACCTGAATAATAGTTATGTTAATGGGCATTCATTGTAGATGAATACATTCATTGCATTGTATTTCATTACAGTTCTTGCAAGGTTCTACTTAATTATAAATGCAACACCATTTCTTCTTTGTCTTTCATTTGCAGCGTAGTATATAGTGTTATCAGATGCATAGTGCCTAATTTCAGTCCATTTCAGTTCGCTGTTACCCAGCAGATTGAGTTGTATGTGTTCCATTTCATTCTTGACCACTGCCAACTTCCGTCGGTTAATGCTTTATATGTTCCATGTCCCAGTATATAAGACATCTTTGCAGCTTCTGACTCATTTCATGCACAGCTACATAAAAGGTGCTACTTATATGCACAGCACAAAGGGATTTACGGAGATGGATCTGAGTGGTCCTTCCATTTATACATCTATCTCCATATTTTAGAACAGCAGCACACATATATTTCAGAGGTTTTACCTGTCGACATTTACACTTTCGCCCAGCCCCACCAGCCAACTTTGTTTTTGGACCGACTGCTTGAAGGGATGCTTGAGCGAGGAAATGTGCTTACCTCTGACATTCAAAACTACCTTGGGGTAAAGTTAGACTTTTGGGAGGTAATAGTTTAAAAGACAGGCACTGTATGTGCACTAAAATTGGGCATATAGGCGTGGATATGGTGAGAAATGCGCTCAGCGCTATTTTATAACACAGTGAAATAGGTGCGTTTATAGATTATGGCACCTGTAAGTATGCACCGTCAAAAGGGGGCATGCTTGGTATGGAGCATGGGCATGTTTTGAGTGGGGTAGGAAAATACGTACATATGATGTATTCTGTAAGCGATGTGTATGCATGCATCATCAAAAGCTGTCTATTATACAGTTTAAAATGGAAATGTTGTAAACCGCCGTGTTGAAATACTCTTTAAATAAATATACTGCTCGATATTGAAGGAAGCTGTCATTTTTGACGAGCATTTATTGGTGCTTGGTGCTGCAGTTTGGCATATCCGTGCATGGCAGTCTCTTTTCCTCCTCAAACAATCTTCTCCTCTGCCCTTATCTACTCGCCTTTAACTTTTTGCAGCTTCATTTCTACCGTATCTCGCTCTCTTCCCCCACTATCACCTCTTCTATATCAGATAGCCAGGATTCAAGGACAGCACAAAGAAACGTAAGAGTGGACACCTCTAACATGTGTCCCTCGACAACTGAAAGAATTTAGAATAACCTTTATCTGTCGTACACATACCTTAGGGGAACTATATAGTGCTTGCACTCACTATAAAAGAATCGGAACTGAAGACCATCCAAATTAAGACAGCTAACATAAAACCCCATTCCACTCTGCCAAGTGCTGGCCAAGCCACGTCAAAAGCAATAATTGCTTCATGTTATCTCCTGCTTGCTTACCAGGCACAAAACCTGACTCGTGTACCAGAGAAGCAATACAGCTGTTCACTGATGCCTAATAGCTTGACTTCACATTGGGTGGAGGCTTTGCCCTGGCACTATCCTTATAGTGTCTGGGTGGAGCTAGGGGGTTTTGTCTTACTGTACTATACTGTCCTAATTTAAACCTTTTAACTATATGGATAGTCTACAGTGGCAAGGGTTGGCACTGTGTATATTTATTCAGCACTGTCATTTCTGTGGATAGCAGTGTTCAATATACAGTATATGGACTATTTAAATAATGTACTGGCATTTTAAGCAGGTGCTGACTTTGGGGTTTAAACATTGATCTGATACTCTACATGTTTCAGTGACCACACTGTCGGCAGATTTATCACCTTTAAACGAAGCCTTCCAGATAGAATACAGTGCTTTTAAGAAACCACTTATTACTTTTCAGAACTGCATTAGAATTGGAATACAGTGTTGTGACAATCCATATGATCATAAAGTCTATTCACAGATGCCATAAACCCAGTAGCTGAGGAGAGCAGCTTCCACAGTGGCTGATTACATTACAAAACCAAAACAGCCTGAAGCACTGACATTAGGAGTTTATTCAATATTTTTAAACTAAAATGTCATCAACATCCATAAACAGAGTGCATGAGTTGTCTGTCAGATGTACAGTTTATTCTCATTGCTTGCTTGTGAGGGATTTTTATAACTAATGTCTTGCTTGACTCAGTGCTTTTAAATAAATTTTCACTGCTGGACAATGGCATAAGTTCCACCCAAGCTGTCCCGGCGGTGCAGGGGGGCCAATAGAAATAAGAGGCCCATATATAGATGTTCCTTATCTTCTCAGGTGGATCCACCTGCTCATTTTAGATATTTTGCTTGGGGGCCCTCAATTTGAATTTCTGCCACTGCTGGAGCAGAATGAATTCCAAAGGCACATATTAATTGTTATTTTCGAAACCCTATTTGTAATTTACATGTGTAAATATGACCATGTACACTGTAAACCACATCCACAGGTAAAAAGCCATTTTAGAAAGAGCCCATTTTACACGTGAATGTTCATATCATGTCTGTGCTGCATGGGGGCATATCAGAAGAATGGCCAGGGTGGTGCCAAAATCTACACGTGTATCCCTAATTTCATCAGGGAATGCATATGTAAGACTAAAAAATATCCATGTTTTGTTGTACATCTGCTCCCCCACATGAATAGGAAAAAACGTGCTCCTTTTGTCCTTCCCTTTTACAAGAGAGCTTAAGGGGGATATCCTTCATCCCCAAGATTTACTTCCCTCTCTTAATCACAGTGAGGGAAAGATAGAGACAT
The DNA here is from genome assembly GCA_033557465.1 of Ichthyophis bannanicus. NCBI lineage: Eukaryota > Metazoa > Chordata > Amphibia > Gymnophiona > Ichthyophiidae > Ichthyophis > Ichthyophis bannanicus. The sequence goes on from CM066041.1 coordinate 146,221,228, forward strand.
CTTTCATTATCATCCTTCTATACTAGTCCAGATCAGTGGGCCATGCTTCTCCCCCAGCAGTTGGAGGCAGACTCAAACAGCCCCCAGTGATGTCATTACCTGGCACGTCCCCTGGTGCAGCACTGAGAGAAGGCAGTATTTTTTTTTGCCTCCAGCAGGTGACAAGGTGTGTGGACTAATGCAGCAGTGCAGATAAGCCTGACTTTCCTGGCCTACACTATGGTACAGTAGTCATTGTGATTGAGTTTGGTAAGCCCCAATGTTTAGAGCATGGGTATACACGCGTCTTCTGAAACTGGCAGCCGCCCTGTGTCCAACGCTGTTTCTCATAGGTTACTAACACTTGATGGGCCAGAAGAGGAACAGAGGATCCCATAAGGCTTCTGAGGGGGGTCGGTAAGTTGGGCCCAGACCACCCTTCCATCGTACTGTCCTTATCTGCATGCTTTGTATTTTTCAGATTTTTTTCAGATTTCTTAATCTGATTTCTTTTTTCCCATTGTTTTTCCATTGGTCTCATTGGCAGCATTGACTCTTTGCTGCCTTCAATAAAGCAGCTCCAAATATAGGAAAAAATAAAAAAAGGACCTTGTTTGGCAGCTGGGCCTCCCAGGACTGTGTAGGTATTTGGGGCTTTCCTACTTGGATTTCCCCACTCACCCTGATTGAGTGCTGATTCCTTTTTCGGGACTCTTTTAGCCACAGCCCTGCCTTTTACAGCATTTTTTTTCATTGTCTTTTCATTCTTTTGTGTACACTTTTTATTAATCTTAAAGAAATATTACAACTCCCCAGTAGAGCAAACAAAGGTATGGGGCAGCCAACATCCTAAAAGACACTTATATAGGAGCACTTGGAATCATGAACATTTACATCTACAACACAACTGTTTTCATAACAGGTGCAATCATGTTCATTCCAGAGAGTTAACAAGACTCCCTCAAACTCCCAGTACCCCAACCACCTCCCCCATACCTGCCCCCCCACCCCCCATCCCTTTTCCCTTAAAAGCTCAACCAAAGGAGTAACAGAGCTAAGTGAGGGGAAGGAGAAGACTCTCTGCTGAGAGGAAGTCAGACAGCACAGAAACTTCTACCTCTGGAGTCCAACCCAAGAGACCTGGGGATAACTGCAAACGTTACAGAATTACAGAAACTCTGGCCCTGCCAAACGGTCATGTATACCCCCATGTACCTATCCTCTCCTGACCACCCCACCATCCCTTCCTAAATACCCATCCCTTCTCCCCGTCCCCCTTCTCCTCCCCTCCCATCCTCCCATGCCCACTCCTGTTCTGAAGCATACCATGGGAGGTTCAGTCATGGTGCCATGGGCGTAGTAAACAGGAGAGAGAGTAAAAGAGTAAAAGCAGCTGAGATGTACAATCTCCATAAGAGAGCAGAAACCAGTTATGTCATGAGAGAGGCAGGGTCTCTTCATGGAGAAACTGGGACCATAATTCATTAACTGCTTCTGGTTTTCCTCGAAGTTCTGCCATCAGTTTCTCCATCCTAGACCTTAACCAATCATTCCAAAAGAGAGGGAGCCCTACTCTCTTCCAGTATCTGGATGATTACACTCTGGGCCGCCAACAATAAATATCTGGAACGGCATTGCAGTTGCTGATTCCCAATGTCCAAGGGGAGATATCCCAGTACGCAGGATTCAAATGAAAAGGGAAGCTGCAGCCCTAAAGCCTTACAGATTTGATTGTGTACTTGAGACCAGAAGAGTTGATGTTTAGGACAACGCCACCACCTGTGCTCCAAATCAACCTGCTCCCTGCAATTACACAAACACAAGGGGTTGTCGTCTCTCTCCCACTAAGAGGTCAACCGGAGTTATCTACATGCACAGTAAAATGCGTAACTGCGTATTGATTAGTGACAAGGATATCGAACAAGAATGAGTATTGGCACATCTCATCCCAAAAGTCCTATGACTTATCTCCTAACACAGCTTTCCACCTACATCTGTTTGAGAGTTTCTGATTGGGGCAGAGTAAATTAGCAGCAAGTGCTCTATAAAGCCAGGCTATAAGGGAGTTCAACCATACAGAATCAAATAGAACCCATTCCCAAAGCCTGGGGGGGGGGGGGGTGTAACACTTCACTTTCATAGGGAATAGTCCCGATGAAGTGTCTCAGTTGAAAGTATTGGCAGTAATTCAGGGAAGTACCCCATACTACTTCAATCCTGTCTTTGTAGGCAAGGGTAGTACCACCAAATCTTTGGACCTTTCCATGACATGCTACTTTGGATGTGGAGTATCTCACAAAGACAAAATTCGAGACCAGAGCGAAGGAGGACAGCCAAGGAGCTAGTTTCCACCACTTGCAGAGTGCTCACCATACTTTCCATGCTGACCCAAGTAAGGGGGTGTGAGAGGGCCTGATTAATAGCTATTGTCTCCTCCTTCATGAATAGCATCGTCTTCAGAGCAGCGGGAGCCCTCCACGCCTCCTCCAAACACACCCATTCAGAGCACGAGTCTGTCATCCAGAAAAACCCTACTTGTAGGCACGAGCACCAGTAATATAACTCTGGGTCTGGGAAACCTAAGCCTCCGCATCCTTTGGGCACCGTGAGGGTGGCCCACCAACACGCGGACTCTTTCCCTGCCATACGAAGAGCAGTAGTTCCCTCCTGACTGCCCTGAAGAAGCTTCTCGGTACTTGAATAGGGAACTGTGTAAATAGGAAAAGGAGCTTTGGCAGGGCAAGCATCTTTATTGGGTTTGATTCCCACTAGCACTCCTTGTGGCCTTTTAACTCTCCATTGCCTCAGAAAATTCCAAGTTATCAATGTCCCTGTTTAATGTATATTACCAAGTTTAAGTTACAATGTAAACTGCTTTGATTGAAATGATAAAGTGGTATAAAAGACCTGTTAGATAAATAAATAAATATTGATACCCTCTAGCCATGACACTGTACAAGGCCGCAATGACTCTAGCTCTCTACTCGGCCCATCCTAATAGCAGTTGATAGTCAAGTTGGTATAACCGGGAGAAGATTCTCAGAATAAGGATTCCAAGGTATTTAAAGTGGTCAACCACTAGAAAGTCACCGGAGAGAGTATCCTTGCAAAAATTTGCCACAGTTAGGCAGGAAATCAATATAGATTTCTGTATGTTTACTGTGAAATCGGACACCTGAGAAAACCGCTCGATGACAGATGATGATATGGGTATAGTGGTGGCCAGATCACAGAGATATGAGTATTGTCCACATTCGGAGATACAGCATGTAGCTGCCCCTCCACCCTCTAGGCTTATACCTGTCACCCATGTCCTTTTGCGTATATGACGAACAGACGGCTCAATAGCCAATGCAAAGAGCAGCGGTGAGAGCGGACACCCCTGACAAGTTCTGTGCCCCAAGCTGAAACATTCCAAATGAATACCATTGACCATTACTGTAGCCATCGGTTTAGCCGCCACCCAACCACACTCATTAGGCCCAAACCCAAATTGCATGAGTACCTCAAACAAGTATGGCCATTCGATCTTATCAAAGGCCTTTTCTGCATCAAGCGATAAAATCACTTACTGTTCCACCCTATCCTGAACTCCGTGCAGCGCATTCTCAAAACCATATCTATTTCATAAACCCCATGTGTTCCAGGTGAATGAGATCCTGTATCCGCAGTTCCAGACGGACACAGAGCACCGGTGAAAATTTTATAATCAGTGTTTAGAAGGGAAATAGGTCTATAGTTGCTGCACAGTAGTGGGTGGATCTTTACTTTCTTGGGGAGTACCGTGATGGAAGCCTGATGGAAAAGGTCGGCAGCGTACTTTGTGCATGGATATCATCTGCAAATCTGGAAAGAAGTAAAAAAAAATTGTGGATGGCCTTCCAAGATGCATTGCTTTGCTGGATTTAGTACTCACCAACGGAGAAAGCATGTCGAATGTCCAGGTGGATGCCCATGTGAGCAGCAGCGATCCAAATTTAATTGATCCAAAACACAGCTGCTCGCATGATTCTCCACGCTTCCCCACGTGATCATGTCACCCCTCTGCTTTATCACCTCCACTGGTTGCCACTAGACTACCGGATATCATTCAAATTTCTCACTCTAACTCACAAAGCCATTTATCACTCAACTCCTGCTTACCTTTCGGATCTATTAACTTACCATAACCCCTCCCGCAGTCTTCGGTCTATCCACATTAACCGTCTTCACCTTCCAGCACCTTCCAAAGCTCATTTGCAATCCACCAGAAAATCGGCATTTTACTATTTAGGACCCTCTCTTTGGAATTCCCTCCCTACCTACCTCCGAACAGAAGAATCCTATCCCAAATTCCACTCCCTTCTCAAAACTCATCTTTTTTCATTAGCTTTCCCCCCCCTGAAGACTTCTTACTGTTTGCTGTCTGTATTTCTTCTGCCTTTACTTTCCTCTTTGCTATCAATTATTGTAATTTCTTTTCTTTTTAACCATTGATTTTATTTGTAAACCGCCTCGATGTTATGGGAGGCGGTATAGTAAATATGAAATAAACAATAAACAATAAAAGTCAAAGCCTAGGCCAAGTCCAATCACAGCAAGCTCAAAGCCCTAGACTTCAGAAACGCTGACTTCAGTAAAATGACCAAGTGCCTGAAGGAGGAGTTGGTAGGATGGGAGGAGGTGTTAGGCAAGTGGAATTGCAGTGGGCTAAACTAAAGGAGGCAATAAAAGGGGCAACAGATACATATTGCCTATGTTCCCTGTAAAATAGTTATCTCCAAGTTATAATTCCCTGTTCAATGTAATTTCAGTTTGTTCAATGTAAACCGCCTTGATATCATGAAAGGCGGTATATAAGAAATGTGAAATAAATAAATAACATATGTAAGGAAAGTAAATAAAAACAATAGGAAAAGGAAACCTGTTTGGTTCTCCAAAGAAGTAGCTGCACAAATAAGGGCAAAAAAACACAGCTTTCACAAAATTCAGACGTTTGCAAACAGACCAACACAAAAAAGAATACAGGATAAAGCTGAAAGAGACAAAAAGAAATAAGGATAGCAAAATCAAAGGCTGAAGAAAATATGGTTAAAGATCTAAAGCATGATGACAAAACTTTGTTCAGGTATATTTGGGAGAGGAGGAAGATAAGAGGTGGAATTACAAACTCAAAAGTGCCGAACGGATTCGTAGAAAGTGACATTGAAAAAGCGAAAATGCTAAACAAATATTTCTGTTCTGTTTTTTCTAAAGAAAATCCTGGAGAAGAACCACCTGTGATTGACAAATATACAAATGGGAATGATACTACACCATTCACAGAAAATGATGTGTTTGTACAGCTTGCAAAACTGAAAGTGGACACGGCCATGGGACCGGATGGGATACTTCCCAGGATACTGAAAGAGCTCAGAGAGGTTCTTGCAGGGCCTTTAAAGGATGTTGTTAATAGATCCTTGGAGACAGGAGAAGTTACACAGGATTGGAGAAGGGCTGATGTTGGTACCTCTTCACAAAAGTATTAATAGGGAAGCAGTGGCAAACTTCAGGGCAGTAAGCCTTACCTCGGTGGCGGGAAAAGTAATGGTGGCGCTCCTGGAAGAGAAAATAGTGGACTTTCTCAAAACCAATATGTTGCATGATCCTAGACAACATGGTTTTACCAAAGGTCGATCATGTCAAACAAATCTGATTGAGTTCTATGACTGAGTGACCAGAGAACCAGATATAGGGCATGAGATGGATGTGATCTACCTAGATTTCAACAAAGCCTTTGATACTGTTCCTCATAGGAGGCTTATCAGTAATTTGGACAGCCTGGAGATGGGTTCCAAGGTGGTGAACTGGATCAGATATTGGTTGACTGACAGACGACAGAAGGTGAATAATGGCATGCCCCAGGGATGAGTCCTGAGACCAGTACTGTTCAATGTACTTGTGAGTGATATTGCTGAAGGACTGAATGAAAAAATCTGTCTTTTTGCAGATGACATGAAAATTTGCAATACAATGGACTCCCTTGAGGGAATGAATAACATGAGGAAAGATCTACAAAAGCTGGAAGAATGGTCTAATGCTTGGCAGCTAAGATTTAATTTGAAGAAGTGCAGTGCCATGCACTTGGGAAGCAGAAATCCAAGGTAATTGTATGCAATAGGGGTCAAGAGGTTGGTGTGCATGGACCAGGAGGATGTCCTTGGAGTAATTGTTTCTGAGGATATCAAGGTGGGGAAACAGTGTGACAAGGTGACGGCCAAAGCCAAAAGGATGCTGGGATGCATACAGAGAGGAATTACCAGCAGAAAGGAGGAGGTACTAATGCCATTGAACAAGTCGCTGATAAGGTCTCACTTGGAATATTGTGTCCAGTTTTGGAGACCATATCTCACAAAGGATATAAAAAGACTGGAAACTATTCAGAGGAAGGTGACCAAAATGATTTGGAGCTTGCGCCAGAAGATATACGAGAAGAGACTTGAAGACCTCAATATGTATACAATAGAGGAGGGACAGGGGATGTATGATACAGACCTTGAAATACTTAAGAGTTTTAATGAACAACCAAACCTTTTTTTAAAGACGGGAAGCTGCAAAACTAGAGGACATAACATGAAGCTGCAAGGGGATAAACTGAAAGGCATCATCAGGAAATACTTTTTCACTTAAGGGTGATGGATGCTTGGAATGCCCTCCCGATGGAAGTGGTCGATGCAAATACAGTGACCGAATTCAAAATGGCATGAGACAAACACAGTGGATCTCTTTATAGCAACAGGATACAATCCAAATAACCTTAACTGTCTCTATCTCAGCAAATAGGGGTGACCTGCATGGAGCGGTAGATACACCCCTAAACAAAGGCATGGGGAGGAGGGATCTGCATGGAGTGGCAGGTGCACCTACTCTTGCCTTCTTACTGGGCAGACTAGATGAACCATGATGGTCTTTATCTGCCGTCATATGCTATGTTACTATATTAAATACTCTAACGAGTAGAGTCTAATGAGGCAAGGTGCTCGGGCATCGCTTTGTGCAGCTCAGGCGGCAACATATCCGGACCTAGTGCTTTTGAGGCCTTTAAACTGCGGTAGCTAGTCACACCTCTTCCAACATAAGAGTGTGCTCCAGCGCCTCCTGCGATTCCGGAGATAACTGAGAAAGGTCTGCAGCCACCAATCAATCCTGAATCTCCACCCTGACAGCCGCTAATTGGGATGACTACAGGTCACCATAAAATTTAGCGAACATCGTTGCCATCTTAAAGGCCTCAAAAGCACAGGGTCTGAATATGTTGCCGGCTGAGCTATACAAGGCGATGCCCGAGCACCTTGCCTCACTACACTAACCAAGCAGCTCTATCGAACACAACGGACACCCAAAGAATAAATAGATTTAAACCCTTTGATAAAGACACACTATTAAAAGCGATTACCACTCACTTCAAAACACCACAAACTGACCTCGACGAACTTACAAAGCAATGGAACTCAGGAATAGCAGCAGCTGCGAAACCAACACCTAAACAGCAAAACCACGCCTACAAACAATCTGAGGGATGGTATACCTCAGACCTAGCTAAGATAAAAAAAGAGCTCAGAAAAACAGAACACAGATGGAGATCCAAAAAGACCACAGATAATAGAGCACGGTACTTGTCAATACTCACACTCTACAAAGAGGCAATAAACACAGCCAAAAAGAACTATCATTCCAATATATTAAACAACCCCATAAATCGCCCAAGGGAGTTATTTGAACTGGTAAAATTGATAACCAAGCCCCCACAAGATAGCTATTCAAAAATTCCAATCCAACCCCAGACTCTAGCAGATTTCTATGCCAACAAACTAAACCCCAAAATCAGCCCGGGCCCCCTCCCTGACACCTGCCAGTCTGCTGAAATGATCCTTGAGAGCCCGGAGTCTTGAGCAGATCCTCGGCGTGGATCTTGATCTTGCTCATTCCTGAGGAGTGAGATCCTCCCTGGTGAGCGCATGTGGCTTCGGCCAAGCAGCTGCGGTGGGTTACCAAGACCCCGACCCCAGGCGCTCTCGGACCTCGAGTCCTCAACTGATTACTCTGACTGGGAGTCTGAGGATGAGGCATCACCGGAGATGCATAAACATCGCGATCTCCTGTCTGACCCATCTCCCCCAGCGTTGCAGTGCCAGTCCCCACCTGAGGACATATTGTTCCTTGAGTTCATTCGAGACATGGCGAAAGCCTTGTCTCTCATCACGAAGTTGGAGGAGGACCCTTGCATGGAGGAGCTTGAAATCCTCCAATATGAGGCTCCACCCAAGGAGGCCCTAATGCTCTCTGTACCCGCCATCCTCGGGCTGCTGCTTCTTTGAATGTGGGAGATACCGGTGTTGTTACCAATAGTTGCCAACGCGTCGACACCATGTACCGGGTCCAGCGGGGCCCCGGCTTCCGGAAGGTGCAACTCCCACACACCTCTATGGTGGTAGAGTCGACCATGTGCCGGCAGAAGAGCCCAAAGACTCACTCCTCCATACCCCCGGACAGGGAATCCCATGCCCTCAATGCCCTCAGACGCAAATTCTACCAGGACTCGATGCTGGATTGCTAAATCCAAGCCTACCAGCTGTATATTATTGGCATGTATCTACGGGACCTGGCAAAAGAACTCACAGGTGTCTCGGTGGGGATCACCTCCAGCAATTCCATACCCTCACGAAGTGTGTCAGAGAGTGCTTGAAGTATATGTCCTGGGCCGCCTACGATGGCTTTAAGTCAAACGCATGTGTGTCTGCCGCAGTCATCAGTGCTCGACGCCAGGCTTGACTCCAGGCATCAGACCTCGATCAGTGGGTCCAAGAGAAACTCCTTGACTTCCCCTGCCTCGGGAAAAACCTCTTTGGCAAACCGATGGAGGAAAAAGCAGCGGGGATCAAGTTCCACACGAGGACTCTGCTGTCCAGGAAGACCTCCACCCTTCTTAAGAAGAAACCATCGGGGAAGAGGCCCCCTTTTCAGAGAAAGGACCAGTCTTATAGAGGCTGCCCCCAGACCCCTCAACAAGGTCACCAAATGCAAGGGAGCGGGCCACGGCCCACACAAGCCTAAAGATTCCAAGCCCCAGACCCCGGCTCCTGCCCAGGCTGGGTCATGGTTTTGAATGCTTGAGCATAGCCTCTCCACTCATGGGGGAGCAGCTGCCAACAGGGGGGCATCTGATTCATTTTGCCCATCAGTGGCGTGCCATCACCACATACTCCTGGGCACTTCAAGTAGTCAGAGAAGGCTACCTCCTTCACTTGGACCAGATGACTCCCCCTTTCTTTCCAGGAGAGCCCCCTCAGACTCCCCTGCACCAGGCCCTGCTACTGCAGGAACTCTCATGCCTCCTCACGGACAGAGCATGGAGCCAGTACCCCACCACCTCAGGAGCTAGGGGTTCTATGGGGTTCTACTCCTGATACTTTCTGGTCCCAAAAAGAACAGGGGGCCTAAGGCCCATTCTGAATTTGCGAAATGTGAACTAGTACGGGAGAAGTTCAAGATGCTCTCCCTTTGAACATTGCTGCCCTACGTCCAGTAGGGAGATTGGCTATGTTCCTTGGACCTAAAGGATGCTTAAAATCACATCCTCATTCATCCCAGTCACAGGCAGTACTTAAGGTTTATGGTCATGGGTGACTACTACCAGTACTGGGTACTACCCTTCAGTCTAGCCTCCACACCAAGAGTCTTCACCAAATGCCTGGCAGTGATGGCTGCCTTCCTCAGTCTCCAAGGAGCCTTCGTCTTCTCATATTTGGATGATTGACTCATAAAGGAGGACACGGCCACCGAGGTGCAACAGGTCACGGCCTGCACCATCAATGTCCTGCAGCATTAGAGGTTTGTGATAAACCACCCCAAGTCTCACCTCACTCCGACACAGGACTTGGATTTCATAGGGGCTCGACTGCACACTCTTCAGGCCAGGGCTTTTCTTCTTTTGGACAGGGCAGGTCGCCTCAGGGTTCTAGTCATCGAGGTGCAATGCCATCATGCAGTATCAGTGCAGTCCATGCTCCGTTACTGGGCCACATGGCGTCCACAGTCCATGTGGTTTGCAACACCCGCCTTCACATGTGGTCGGCACACAAGCCACAGGCAGGCTCCGGGACAAAGTCTTGGTGTCCCATCAGCTAGTGGAGTCACTTGACTGGTGGCAAGCCACACAACACCTGCAAGGGGGCCAAGCCCTTCCTGTCTCCAAATCCCCAGAGGGTCCTCACCACGGACGCTTCCTTACTGGGCTGTGGTGCCCATTGCGAGGAACTCCTCACGCAGGGCATCTGGTCCCTGGTGGAAAGCCAGCGGCAGAATAACCTGCTGGAGCTCAGGGCCATTTTTCTGGCGATCAAGGCATTCCACCACAGTCTGTGGAACCAGTCATTGCTAGTCCAAATGGATGACCAGGTCGTGATCTACCTGAACAAGCAGGGGGGCATGAGGTCTCGCCACCTCTGTTAGGAGGCAGTAGTCCTCTGCTCGTACGCGATTGGTCAGGGAATACTCTTCAGGGTGGTATACCTCCCAGGCCGGAACAATGCCCTAGCAGACAGACTGAGCAGGGCATTCCAGCCACATGAATAGCGACTAGATCCCAGGGTGGCACATTGGTTCTTATGACTCTGGGGCATCCCAAATCTGGACCTCTTCGCCAGCCTGACCAATGCTCAGCTGCCCCACTCCCCAGCCGCATCCATCCTGGGTAGCGTCAGATGCCTTCATCTTTTGATTGGGGAGCTGCTGTATGCCTTTCCTCCCATGCCACTAATCACCTGAACCCTCTTCAAGGTCCTGTGGGACAAGGCTTCCATGATCCTTCTGGCCCCGCAGTGGCCCAGACACCTTGGTTTCCCCTGTTGCTCCGCCTCCTGATGAAGCTCCCGGTCCCTCTGGGGAATGCCCCGGGACTATTGACCCAGGAGGAGGGCTCCCTTTTTCACCCCAACCTAGGGTCTTTGATGTTATCAGCATAGCTGCTGAACAGGTAGCCTTAGCACCTTTCAACCTCCCAAGGGAGGTGGAGGAACTCCTCCTGGCCTCTCGTAAGAACTCCATGAGACAGGCCTATGCCTTCAAGTGGCAGAGAATTCTCAGTATGGTGTGGAGATCATTGGGTTGACCCGTTCTTTTGCCAGGTGCACACGGTGCTGCAGTACTTGCTTCACCTTTTGCAAACCAGACTCAAGTCCAACTCTGTCAGAATGCACCTGAACGCACTCTCTGCGCACCATCATTCTATAGAGGGCAAACCCCTTTCTGCTCATTACTTGATTTATGTGGGGCCTTCTGCTCGCTAAGCCTCTCATCCGCCCGCTTTGGGCGGAATGGGACCTAAACATGGCTTTGATGCAGCTCACCAAGCCTCTTTTTGAACCTCTGGCTAACTGCCATTTGCATTACTTTTCCTGGAAGGTCATTTTCCTGGTGGCGCTCATCTCTGCCCGCTCAGTTAGCAAATTTCAGGTCTTGGTAACTGAGTCACCCTACACCAGGTTCTACAAGACCAGAGACGTACTTCGCACTCACCCTAAATTCCTTCCAAAGGGTGGTATCCATGTTCCACCTCAACCAGGAAGTGGTGCTCCCCATCTTCTTTCTACAGCCCCATGCCGACAAGGTGGCGGCCGTTCTCCATACTCTGGATTATAAGAGGGCCCTATCTTTCTACCTGCAACGTACCCAGGGCCACCGCAAACCCTCGCAGCTCTTTGTTTCCTATGACCCCAATTGACTGGGGGAGGCTGTTACCAAGCGGACCCTGTCCACCTGGGTGGCGGACTGCATCGCCTTCACCCGCAATCAGGCTAGGCTCTCGTTGGAGTGCCGGGTCACAGCACACAACGTCAGGGCTATGGCGACCTCGGTTGCAAGCTTGTGCTCTGTCCTTATGGCAGACATCTGCCGGGCCACCACCTCGACCTTGATTCATGCCTTTGCAGCTCACTACTGCCTGGAGAGGGAGTCCCGACAGGACAGCGCTTTCTGCCAGGCCGTACTCCGTAATCTGTTCGGGGCTTTCCCGCCGACCCTTCTTGTTCAGGCTACCTGAGTGATGGTTCTCCAGGAAAAAGCAGGAAGTCAGTCCTCATGGGTGACGTCAGCACTGTCGGAGCCCGTGCGGAGCCTAAAGCCTTTGGGATTGCTGCCGCACATTCGTGGTCCTCTTTTTGCCCTCTTCTTGCTCAGTTTCCCTTTTTCCGCGGAGTCCTTCGGATGCACGTCCTCGTCCCTCGGAAAAAGTGTTTTAGTTTTTGGCCTTTGGCCCTCTCTTTTCCGGTTGTACCAGTCCTCTCCAGTCCTGTTTCCTCTGGGCGAGGGGATTCCTTTTTTCCAGCCTTTTTATGATTTTTTTTCTCTTTGGGCCCTTTTTGCTCCCTTTTTTCCAACCGCTGGCCTCGAGGGTCTTTGACCTTGCAGGGGCCTTTTTGCCCCAATGGCCACCGGCTTCAAAAAATGTGACAGATGGTCCAAATATATATCACTCACAGACACCCATGACTGCTGTCTATGGTGTCTGGGGGCTGACCATAACCTGGAGCTCTGCTCTCTCTGTAAGAAAATGTCCGCCAAGGCTCTGCTAAGTTGTAAGCAGAAATCAAATGACACTTCCCTTAAGGCAGCCCTGGGATCCCCATTGGCATCCTTGGCCGACCCACCACTTATGGGGGTCCCCCGCAGTGGTTCTGCACCCAAGGCGGCACTCCGATCAGGGTTCCCCTAAGGTGGAGCGGCGTAAGAAGAAGACCTCGAAGTCGCTGTTGGGGCTCCGGACAAGCGCGAACGGTCTTGTGTTCGGTCTCTCAGCCCTCCCTGGTGTTTCCGAGAGTCTGACAAGGAGCGGCCTGGAAAGGTACCTCATACAGACATGGAGGTCTCTGGCGATGGCACCCGGTCTCATGATGGTCGTCCCGGTGCGGACTCCCTCTCCTCCTCCACGCCAGACCCGGGTAGCCCCAGCGTCGGCATCACAGGGACCCACACCCGTGTGGGAATCCTGGATGCTGGCACTAGAATGCCTTCTTAGCTGCCCAGCTGGCGTTTCTGCCCAGCAAGGCTGGCTTGTGCCTCGAGACCAAGGGCCCCCCGAGGGGGGTGCCTAAACCTGCCCTGGAAACCCCCAAGAGCTGTGGGCCTCTTGAGGGTCCTTGGCACTGGTCTTCCTCGGGGGCTTGGTCCTTCAAGGCCAGTGCCTCTGGCTCCAAGCGGGCCTCGGCCTCTGGACAGGGTGACCAGCCTGACTCGAAGTCCTCTCGGGCTGGGAATCGGACGGGGATACCTCCCCGGAGACCCGCGCCCACAGGGACCTTCCTTCGGACCTGTCCCCATCCACCTACATAAGAACATAAGATATGCCATACTGGGTCAGACCAAGGTCTATCAAGCCCAGTATCCTGTTTCCAACAGTGGCCAATCTAGGTCATACGTACCTAGCAGTTTCCCCAAAAGACACAGGTTCCACAATGCTTGTACTGGGTCAAGTATTGATATCCTGGGTCCCTTAATAATGGTTTATGGACCTTTCCTCCAGGAACTTGTCCAGCCCTTTTTTAAACCCAGCTACACTAACAGCCTTTACTACATCCTCCGGTAACAAATTCCAGAGTTTGATTAGACGTTGAGTGAAAAAATATTTTCTTTTATTAGTCTGAAATAGTTTAACCTGTAGCTTCATTGCATGTCCCCTAGTCTTTCTATATTCTGATAACATAAACAATCGATCTACGTTTACCCGTTCCACTCCGTTCATTAATTTATAGACTTCTATCATATCTCCCCTCAGCCGTCTCTTTTCCAGATTAAAGAGCCCTAACCTTTTTAGCCTTTCTTCATAGGAGTATCCTTCCATCCCCTTTACCATTTTGGTGGCTCTTCTCTGAACCTTTTCTAATAGCGCTATATCCTTTTTAAGATACGGCGACCAGAATTGCACACAATATTCAAGGTGCGGTCTCACCATGGAACGATATAGAGGCATTATAATATTTTTTGTTTTATTTTCCATTCCTTTCCTTATGATACCTAGCATTCTATTTGCTCTCTTGGCTGCTGCTGCACACTGGGCCGAGGGTTTTAACATGTTATCCACAATGACGCCTAAATCTTTTTCCTGGGTGGTGGTTCCTAATGTGGAACCTTGCATTGTGTAACCGTAGTTTGGGTTGTTTTTCTCTATGTGCATAACTTTGCACTTGTCCACATTAAATTTCATATGCCATTTTGATGCCCAGTCTTCCAATTTATCAAGATCCTCTTGCAATTTTACACAATCCTCTTGGGTTTTAACAACTTTAAATAGTTTTGTGTCATTTGTAAATTTGATAACCTCACTCGTTATTCCCTTTTCCAGGTCATTTATGAATATGTCAAAAAGCAGCAGACCCAGCACAGATCCCTGGGGTACACCATTATTCACCTTTCTCCATTGGGAAAATTGGCCATTTAGCCCTACCCTCTGCTTTCTATCTTTTAACCAGTTCCTGGTTTGCCTCCTGAGGACACCTCCTTCCTGGTGTTTGTGCGGGACATGGTGTGGGTCCTCAATCTGCCCACGCAGACCGAGGAGGAATAGAGGGCGGAGGAACTTGACATCTTACAGTATGAGTCTCCACCTCAGGAGTCTTACGGTTCCAGTACCTTCTATTCTGTTCCGGCTGCTCCTCCACATGTGGTAGGCGCCTGCCTCGGTTCCCATTGTGAGCAAAAGGCTCAATGCCATGTACAGGGTCCAGCGCAGCCCAGGGTTCCGGGAGACCCAACTTCCACACACTTACATGGTAGTGGAATCGGTGATGTGGAAGCAAAAGGGCCCAAAATCTCTACATTCAGCATCTCCCCCCATATCCCTTTGTCTCTCTATGTCCTGCATTTCCCCATGTCCCTCCCAACATCCAGCATCTCCATCTCCCTATTTATTTATTTATTTAAGTTTTTCTATACCGCTTTATCCTGTGATCAAAATGGTTTACATTGTAACAGAATAATCAACTTGGAGAATACATTTAACATTAACTTAAATTAGTACATGTAGGGATACTTGTTTACATTAGATAGTCATGGGAGGGTGAAGTAGCTAGGGGAGAGTCAACTTGGGAGAGTGGAAGGGAGAGGGGATTTGGTTGATGACTAACTATGTGATGTTATCTGAAGATGTGAGTCTGGAAGTTATGTCCTTTATGGCCCGAAGTTTATCAGGGTTAGAGTTCCATAGGGATGGAGCAAATAGGGATAAGTCTCTTTTTATATGGTGGAGCTGGTTTTAGTAAATAATAAGAGCCGGTTGTATTGTGTCGGCGGGAAGCTCCTCTCATGCAACATTGTTTGGATTTGGGTCGTGTGTTCACGGATTTGAAATGTTTTTGCATTGATCATGTGGCAAGGGGGCAGGGTAATCATAGAAGAGAAGAGTCCATTTTATTGTGTGAACAGAAGTGGATTTTTTGTTTAGGGACGGTTTCCCGGGGGGTGGGGGGGGGGGGCGGTGTTTGAATGCTGAACGCTGAACTAGACTGGAATGTCTGTGATGATGGGTTCTGGTTTTCATGTTTTGTGGATGGTTTCAGATGTTTGTTTTGGCGTGGTAACGTGTTGGAAGTGGACGAGGTAAGTGTGCTATTAATGTGGGCCAGATTAGGATTGGTGTACCATGGTTATTAGTGGTTCGTGGGTTATGTGATGGGTAAGGTTTATTTGACTGATTGGCAGCAGAGGGGGGACGGACCATTAGAGAGAATACCTGGTTCATCACTTGGTGACGTCTCGGGGGTTCAGTTTTTAGTGAGCGCATGCACGGCGTTCTTTACAACAGTCATGGCTGAGTTGGTTGTATGAAAGCTGGGATTGCTATTAGTTTGTTTTTCGAGTTGGTATGTATTTTGAATACATTTTGAAGAATGAGGGTTTTAGGTTTTGTTCACGGATGGTGCATGATTCATGATATATAGATATGTAATCATTCATGTTATGCCTGTTTTCTCTCATAGCATGCTTTTTACAGTTCTGGTGGAGTATTCCTTGAAGAAGCTTTCTTCGAAACGCCTTGGCAGCCAGTGTGTGGTGTCGGTGTGCTTGCCCAGAAACTATGTGTTGATTTTTGGGGCTTTTGATTTTTGTGAGCCTGTTTTGCTTTTAATGGCAGTTTGTTCATCTGATGTGTTATAGCATTGCAGCCAAGCCATGGATCTTGTGAAGTCAAGTTGTGTTATGCTTTGAGAGATTACAAGTGTTTTAAAATCACGGTTTCTTACAACTGAAAAAAATATTATAACTGCAAAAATGTGGGAGGAGTTTTTCAGAGCTATTGATGTTGAGAGGTGTGGCTTTGAATGTATGAAGCCTGTATCAACTTACCTCATTCTATCCTGAGGCTCTTTACTCTTTATGAATAACACAGGTACACTACCAAAAAACTGCCTCCAGTTTTGCAACTGATTCCTATAGATTTTGGGGTGCTGAATCCAGGAAAAATAGCCAAAATGTTCCATCACATCACGTTTTCTTGCAAAATTAGATTTCTTACCCATATAAGGAATGTTCACATAATTTCTTTTTAGCCGACTGCAGTTTATTTTCTTGGCCCAAAATAGAGGTTGTAATGGTTAACTAACTAGAAACACTCCCTCATGATATTTTAGAGTGTTTTGTATTCATTTTATACATTAACAGGACAATTGGGAGGCGGGGGGCTAAATCCAGTACTCGCGCTGGCGCATGTTCTTTCCTGTTCACCTCGCCTCGTTCGCTTGCTCAAACACGGTGGTTGTGACATGAACGTTCCTGTCAAATTTCAGTTTCTTGCAAGTTCATCATTACCTTTTGTTTGCTCAGTCGTAATCCAGCTTTATTCCGAAGTGGTTCACTGCAGTTGTAGTTTGCAGTGCTGTGTATTTGTGATGGCTCACAGAGCCAGAGGTTGCGTCAACTCTCCGGACAGTTTTTGTTTTATTTGTGGGGAATATACCATGAAAAAGCGGCAGAGGAACATTTCTGCATTTATTAAAAAAGTATATTTCGCCTATTTCGGTTTGAAGTTAGGCGATCAAGACAAACCGTGGGCTCCTCACAAAGTGTGCAAGACATGTGAGGAAGATCTACGCTTATGGATGAAAGGTAAAAAACAAGCATTTCGTTTTGGAATACCTATGATGTGGCGTGAACAAAGAGACCACAGCAGTGACTGCTATTTTTGCTCTTGCATTGTGAAGGGATACAACTTAAAAAATAAGAACGTAATAAGTTACCCCAACCTTCCCTCAGCAATTAGGCCTATGCCTCATAGCAACGAAGTACCTGTGCCTGAACCACCAAAATCTTTGGATCATATTTGTGTGGACGGTTCTGATCATGATGAGACTCATCAGATGGCTTTTCCCGATGAGTCCAGTACTTCCGAGTTTGAAACTGAACCAGATCCGAAACCTGAACTTTTCTCTCAAGCTGAATTGAATGATTTAGTCCGGGATTTAGGACTCCCAAAAGATGCTGCCCAACTGCTAGGTTCTCGGCTTAAACAGAAAAATCTATTGTCACCAGGAACAACTTTTTATTGGTACCGCAACCGCGAGACACAATTTTTGAAGTTTTTCAGCAAAGAGGAAGATTTGGTATTTTGCAACGATATATACGGAGTGATGGAAAAGTTTAAACTCAAGTATGATCCTGCTGAATGGCGGCTGTTCATTGATTCGTCAAAAGACAGCATAAAAGGTGTTCTTCTTCATAATGGCAACACATTCGCTTCAGTTCCTATTGCTCACTCTGTTATTCTCCAAGAAAAATACGAGAATTTGGCCCTGATTCTTCAGAAGATTCGTTATGATGAGCATAAGTGGATGATTTGTGGAGACTTTAAAATTCTATCCATGCTATTAGGGCAGCAATCCGGTTTCACCAAATATCCCTGCTTCCTTTGCTTGTGGGATAGCCGGGCCCCGCGACCTACACTGGGGGAAAAAAGACTGGCCAATTCGGGAGTATTTGAGACCCGGTGAGAAAAATGTTCTTCATGAGAGCTTGGTACCTCGTGATAAAATTCTATTACCACCTCTCCACATTAAGTTGGGTCTCATTAAGCAATTCATCAAGTCCCTTCCAAAAGATGGTGAGTGCTTTCGGTACCTTTGCTCAAAGTTCCCCCGACTTTCTGAAGCAAAGCTAAAGGAAGGAATGTTTGTTGGCCCTGATATAAGGAAACTCATTTCAGATGGAGCATTCGCTGAAACGATGTCTGAGAAGGAAAAAGAAGCCTGGGATTCCTTCAAGGATGTTGTTCTCAAATTCTTGGGGAACAGGCGGGATGAGAACTATAAGGATATTGTTGCCAGGATGCTCAATGCCTTCAAAGAACAAGGCTGTAACATGAGCCTGAATGTCCATTTCTTGCACTCCCATGTGAACTACTTTCCCGAAAACCTGGGGGGCGTACAGTGAAGAACAAGGTGAAAGGTTTCACCAGGACATCAAGGACGCAGAGAGAAGGTACCAAGGAAGATGGAACACCACTATGATGGCTGATTTCTGCTGGTTGCTGCTACGGGAAACCCCAGATGAAAAATACGCCAAGCAGTGCACCAAGAGAAGCATTCGGGGGAAGAAGAAACGGGCCCACCAGGAGATTGATTGACCCAAGAATGACTTTAAAATCTAAACTGTGTTGACAAATATCGTGTTTTTACTAAACTTTGAAATAAAAATGTGCTAGTTATTACCACAGTGTCGGATCTCATTTATTAGAATTTTATTTTCACACCATCGGGTGTTTGTCTTCATGTATTGCAATGGTGCGGTTTGCGTTTTCTATTCTTACATACATACCTGTACAACATTTTTTGCACATTTCTTTGCTTTGCATTGTGTCTAACCTCGCTCTTATATGCTCAATGTTTGTGCACATGTATGTGGCTGTTTTAAGTGCAGACAATTTTGCTACCATCACAGTGTGTTTTGTTGACATTACTCTATTCTTATGTGCTGCCTTTTTACAATTTTCTTTATTCTTATTTGAATAACTACTAAACAATTAGTATAAAGAATTCATCCAAGAAACTTTTATCTCGATCGCACTCAATCTGAAACGTTCACCTCAAACTGCTAACCCAATGTAGCAAAAAATCTGTACGTGATGGAGCAAATTGGTTACCAGATTTGGATTCAGCGCACCAAAAAACGTAAAAATCAATCGAAACATTAGAGGCAGTTTAAAAAAAATTTTTTTTAGTGTACCTGTGTAATTTCTAATAGGAGCACATGATGTGATTTTGTACACATTGGTGGAGTGATTTGCTCGGATTTGCCATTTACTGTTCACTCTGGGACTGACCTTTTTTTGGTTGTATTTTCAGTTTAGTGACAGAAATGCTAGTTTTTCTCATTTCTATGTACTATCTTTGTTTTGCATAATACAGGGGAAAATACATCGCTGTTTCACTTTCTCTGATTGTGCTGCATGCAGAGTCTGGCTTCTTGGGGTTTCAATTTAATTATTGTCAACAATTTCTGATTTTATGCTTGTGGTAATTTATTCTGTACATGGTGAGGGTCTATCTGTGTTCCTGCATGTGTTATCGAGGGCAGGTGTTCTGCTGGCATAGGGTTTCTATGCAGGGATCTGTAGTAATCTGGCTTGTTTAATTTTTCCACTACAATATTTACAGTGCTGCTTTTTTCTGGATAGGCTCTTTGTATTAGTTTTGGAAGCTGCTGCCATTATGGTATGGTAATTTGCTTTAATAGGTCTTGAGTGACTTTTGTAGGGTTTTGTATTAGTTCATAATACATGTATGTCTAGTACTGGTAAGGTCTTATATTGCCATTACTGAGGTGACGTCAGAATCCCTTTTTTTTTTTTTTGTATTTTGGGTCGTATGGTGACATATAATAGTTCTTCTTGGCAGCTATTGTTGGGGAGAGGATTCAATGGATGCAAATTATATGTTCAAAAAGAAAAAGAGAACCATAGCGCAGTTTCTCAAACCAAAGTAAAATTAGCTATGATATATTATTGTGTTATCTACTGTGCTGTGGTTCTTTTTTGTCTTTTAGCTCCTTGATATGTGATAGCCTTGTATCTACTACTGCTACTGCTATCAATCATCTCCTTTGTGTTTGCAGAATATATATTTACATTTAACATCGTGCCAGTCCAATGTGTTGAGTCAAGAGTCAGTATGTTTTATATTATAATATTGCTACCATTTTTTGGGGCAGATTCTCCAGATAGGTTAGTTTTACGCATGAACCTAAGACAGGGTATGTGGAGTATGATCTCAGTCTCTCAGATTTACTGTTAATGCGCGGCATAATACTTGCATAGTGCCAAAGAGAGCCTCCTGGAGTTCGTAAGATGTAATGCATGTATCAGTTCTAGTATTGTTGTGTTATAGCACATTTGAAACATAGAAACATGATGGCAGAAAAAGACCACATGGCCTCTCTAGCCTGCCCTTCATATCACCTACAATAGTGCCCTGTTGGCTCTGAGTGGTCTCTTTGCAGGGTTTTGTATTCATGGCAATTGCACTGGAGGAAAGTCATGTAGAAATCTGGTAATCTCTCTAACCCCACCATGCATGCAGATAATGTTCGGACACTTATTACGTATAATGATATAGTAACATAGTAAATGACGGCAGATAAAGACAGTATAGTCCATCTAGTCTGCCCAGTAAGATGGCAAGAGTAGGTGCACCTGCCGCTCCGTGCAGGTCACCCCTCCCCATGTCTTTGTTTAGGGGTGAACCCACTGCTCTGTGTAGGACACCCCTGTTTGTTGAGAAATTAGATAATTAAGTTTATTTTGATTTTATCCTGTTGCTGTAAAGGGATCCACTGTGTCTGTACCATGCCATTTTGAATTCCGTCACTGTATTTGCCCAAACCACTTCCATCGGGAGGGCATTCCAAGCATCCACCACCCTTTCAGTGAAAAAGTATTTCCTGACATTTCCTTTCAGTTTACCCCCTTGCAGCTTCATGTTACTCCCTCTAGTTTTACAGCTTCTCTGTCTTTGGAAGAGATATGTTTGTTCATTAATTATCTCTGTATCATATCTCCCCTGTCCCTTCTCTCCTCCAGAGTGTACATATTTAGGTCTTCAAGCCTCTTCTCATAAGGCTTCTGACGCAAGCACCAAATCATTTTGGTCGCCTTCCTCTGAACAGTTTCCAGTCTTTTTACATCCTTTGTGAGATATGGTCTCCAAAACTGAACACAGTATTCCAAGTGAGGCCTCACCAGTGACCTATACAGTGGCATTAGTACCTCTTCCTTTCTGCTGGTACTTCCTCTTTGTATGCAACCCAACATCCTGCTGGCTTTTGCCACTGCCTTGTCGCAGTGTTTTGCCACCTTGAGATCCTTGGAAATAATCAGACCAAGGTCCTTCTGGTCCGTGCACACCAACCTCTCGCCCCCTATCATGTACATTTCCCTTGGATTTCTGCTTCTCAAGTGCATGACACTGCACTTCTTCACATTAAATTTTAACTGCCAAGAATTAGACCATTCTTCCAGCTTTTCTAGGTCTTTCCTCTTGTTATCTACCCCCTCAGGGGAGTCCACTTCAAATTTTCATGTCATCTGCAAAAAGACAGACTTTTCCATTCGGTCCTTCAGCAATATCACTCACAAATACATTGAACAGTGCCGGACCCAGGACCGAACCCTGAGGCACCCCGCTAATCACCCTCCTTTCATCCGACTGAGCTCCATTTACCATCACCTTCTGTCGTCTGTCAGTCAACCAATTTCTGATCCAGTTCACCACCTTGGGACCCATCCCCAAACTACTGAGTGACAAAAATGACAGACAGGTGGCACCTTTATAGGCTAACTTTTAAAGTGTACTCATTCTCGAAATCTCATGTCTCAATAAACTGGTTAGTCTATAAGGTGCCACCTGCCTTTGTCATTTGTGTTAACTCTATATTGAAATGATCACCCCTCTGAAAATGTTCAAAAGACAGGCTTGTGAAGGGTTCTGTTGATCTCCGGGAACAAGCAGAAAGTCAGTCCTCACATATGGGTTACGTCGGCACCAACGGAGCCTGCACGGAGCAAATCACCAGCTTTCAAAGAAAGCATTTGGGAGTTGCCTCCACGCATGCGTGGTCCACTTCTCACCTAAAGAGTCCATCTTGCTCAGTCTTATTTTTTCCACGGAGCCCTTCAGACGTTGTCTGTTTCTGTCCCGGAAAAGTGTGTGTTTTTTTTCTTCTTGCCTTTCGGCTGTTGTTTTTTCTTCCAGTTATCACCGGTGCCCTTCCTGCCTGCCCTCGGTAACCTTGTGCTGGGTTGGCCCTTTTTTCCCTTTTTTTTTTTTTTTTTGGGCTTTCCTTTTTTACACCCTTGATTTTCTCGCTGGGAGCCCTAAGGTCTTCGACCTTATGGAGGCTCTTTTTTTTCCCTCCATGGCTACCAGCGGGTTCAAAAAAATGCGATAGGTGTGGCAAACTCATGTCCATCACCGATATGCACGACTGCTGCCTCCGGTGCCTCGGCCCAGATCACAACCCGGCGGTTTGTGGCCTTTGCAAACTTATGACCGCAAGGACCCTGAAAAGCTGCCAGCAGCAGCAGGGAAAATTTCTTTCTGACCCCCTGATGCCTCCAAAAGCCAGGTCCTCTTCCGAGACTTCCACGCCCCAGGAGGAGCATTCCGAACCTGAGTGGTGTCGGGGGACCTCATTCAACTGTGCCACCCTATTACCACTGCCCCGCTACCAATCCAGAATGTACAAGCCCCTGATATTATTCATCTCTCTCCTTACCCTTGGGCTCCCCAACCTCTCTAATGCATTCAACCAGGGCACTAACCCCATTCCAATCCTACACCATGGAAGGAGACGGCCCGAACTCCCACACCATACCGCAACAAAAACCAACCACACACCCCACGCCCACCTACTTAACATCCCCCTCCAACTGTTCAAAAAGACACAAGCCAAGAAACAACGTCAGCAACACCTACTGAAATGTGCTTTGATAAATGCCAGATCCGTACGCTCAAAATGGCCTGCAACCATTGACCTGATACCACTACACAATCTCGACATCCTGATGATCACCGAGACATGGCTGTCTGATTGCGACAATGTCCTCTTGAATCAGATGCTACCCCCGGGATTCTCCCTATTTACATGCCACAGGTCCACCCAGAAAGGAGGCGGAGCACTCATCCTTGCCAAAGCCGATCTTCAATTCAAGTTGCGTAACACCTCCAGCTCAACTCACCTTGACGCTCTCACCATATCAAACGAATCATGCGCAATCAACCTCCTATACCGGGCACCCACTCCATCACCAGATGACCTATCGACAATAATTGAGCTAGCATGTACCACTTCAACCCCGCACTCTCCGAATTGGCTAATCGGTGACTTTAACCTCCCATCTCTTCAAGATAGCCACTCAACAGCATTCCTTGAGGCACTAGAGGATCTAGGATTCAAACAATGTGTTGACTCTGCCACCCACACTAAGGGAGGCAAGCTGGATCTCATATTCGCACCTCTTTCTAGCACCTCGGCATCCCAAGACCTCGCACTATCCGTGACCCCAGTGCCTTGGTCCGATCACCATCTCCTCAGCTTCAACATATCCATAAGCACTCCCAGTAACAATCTGACAACAACAAATACAAATACCTCCAGAACTTCAGCAGCCCGATTCCGCCCACTCAACAAGAGCGAAGTCCTAGAGAACCTCCAACCTCTTATGACCACCACATCCCTCAACCTAGATGACCTCATATCCATATGGGATAAAAACCTTAGAGCTGCATCCTGTCCATCTTATGCCGAAGAAACGACAAAACGACGAAAGCATGCACCCTGGTTCTCTACGGACCTACGAACATCTCTGCACCACCTACGCAAACTCGAGAGACAGTGGCGCCGAACCCACTCCTCGGAAGCACACATGGCATACAACTCATACTTGCTGACCCACCGTGTGAAGATAATGCAGAAAAGAAAACTCTATCACACTGATTTACTAAAACGCTCCATCAACAAACCACATGCCTTGTTCAATATAGTAAAATCCATAACAGGAGAGCCAGCCTCTGTCAACCCCCCAATGCCTCAAGCTCAGGAATTTGCAGACTATTTACAATCTAAGATGGTCAAGACCAACGCAAAAACAGGCATCAACAATCCCTCCGTTCCATACAATACATTTCAAGCGACTCCACTATGCAACTTCTCCACAGTATCCAATAAAGAGGTTGCGGACATCGTTGCTGCTGTCAACCCCTGCACAGCACCTAATGACCCCTGCCCAGCCTGCTGGATTAAAGAACTCCGCCACGACATAAGCAACATCCTGGCCAAAATATTGAACCAGTCCTTTATCACAGGATCATTCCCGCAGAGCCTCAAAAACACCTCTATCAAGCCCTTACTAAAAAACAGCAGGCTGGACCCATCTAAAGTAGAATCCTTCAGACCAATATCAAGCATTCCCCAACTTGCCAAGATCATCGAAAAAGCCGCTCAACAACAAATCCAGCAACATATCGACACCGAAGCACCTTTGGACCCAGCCCAACACGGATTCAGAGAAGCACATGGAGTAGACACTGTCCTCACAACCCTGTTCAACGATCTGATCACAGGAACCAACAGCATCCAACAAGGCTTTGTCCTTATTTTCCTAGACATCTCTGCCGCCTTCCACTCGGTGAGTCATGACATACTTCTACAGCGCTTGAAAGAAAAGGGAATCCAAAATACAGCTCTAAAATGGTGTGAATCCTACCTATCCAATAGATGGCAACAAGTCAAGGCTGGCCACTCATCCTCCGAACCTTTTCTGCAAACACAGGGAGTCCCCCAAGGATCGTCCCTATCATCACTGATGTTCAACATTTATATGCAGCCGATATGTGACTTAATCCGATCCTTCAATGTAAAATGCCTTGCATATGCTGATGACATCCTCCTTTACATGCCGTTCTCGATAGACCAACCAGTGCTCTCCCCAATAATTAATTGCTTCAAAGCAGTAACCGATTGGCTATTATCACAAAACTTACGGATCAATCACGGCAAGACAGATGTCCTATTTGTCACAAGGAACCTCAAATTTACACCTCCCTCATCACTACATATCAACAACATAGAATTGAAGTCCAAATCCACAATCCGCTACCTCGGCATCACCTTGGATCAGCACCTGAACATGACAATGCATATAAAAAACATTACAAAGGCAATATACCATAAGATCAGAACTCTACGACACCTCCGACACCTACTGGACTTTTCAGATTACCGAACAACCTTCCAGGCACTAGTCCTTCCACATGTCGATTTCGCGAACATTATCCTTCATGGCCTCCCTCAATCGACCTTAAACCCGCTTCGCTTAGCCTTGAATGCAGCTGCAAGAGTCCTCTCCGGATCCTCAAGATCCGACCACATAACGCACATCATGAAGGGTTTGCATTGGCTTCCTCTAAATGCCAGACTGCAATACAAATCACTGGTCCTCACGTTCAAAGCCATAAATAACCACCCCCCTACGCCAATAAGCAAGCTAATCCATGGCACCCCAGAAAATAGAAGCAGAAGATCAACTGCACAGAACACATTAGCAGTCCCCAAGCTCATGACTAAGTGCACAAAGGCTACCTCCAACAGAGCCTTCTCCTTATTTGCCCCTTTAAGCTGGAATGCACTCCCCCATGAAATCCGTGGAATAAAGAGCCTCATCCTGTTTAGAAAAGCCTTAAAACTCCACCTGTTCACAAAATGTTACTCTGGAACCTCCAACGATAGAAGCACAACCAGCAACCCACAAACTTTCCCTACACACCAGTCACCCCCGCATGTCAACTCCACAGACAACATGTAGTCCCCCTAACCATACCAACCTTCAAGAAACCAATGCAACACCCTCCCACTTCAGAGTACTGTACATAGTTGTAGTTAATCTGTATTTAGTTTCCCCGGTTTCGCTCCCATGTTCAATTCCCTGTTCTGTGTAAACTCAATGTTGTTTGTATACATTGCAGTATTCTTGTTCGATGTACACCGCGCTGATTTTAATAGCGCGGTTTAGAAGAAATGTTAAATAAATAAATAAATAAATAATAAATGCCACACTGGGTCAGACCAAGGTCCATCAAGCCCAGTATCCTGTTTCCAATAGTGGCCAATCTAGGTCATAAGTAGCTAGCAGTCACCCCAAAAGACACAGGTTCCTCAATGCTTGTATTGGGTCAAGCAGTGATATCCTGGGTCCCTTTTAATAATGGTTTATGGACCTTTCCTCCAGGAACTTGACCAAACCTTTTTTAAACCCAGCTACATTAGCAGCTTTTACTACATCCTCCTGTAAGAAATTCCAGAGTTTGATTACACGTTGAGTGAAAAAATATTTTCTCTTATTAGTCTTAAATAGGTTATCCTGTAGCTTCATTGCATGTCTCCTAATCTTTTTATATTCTGACGACGTAAACAATCGATCTACGTATACCCGTTCCACTCCATTCATTAATTTATAGACTTCTATCATATCTCCCCTCAGCTGTCTCTTTTCCAGGTTGAAGAGCCCAAACCTTCTTAGTCTCTCTTCATAGGAGTATCCTTCCATCCCCTTTACCATTTTGGTGGCTCTTCTCTGCACCTTTTCTAATGACGCTATATCCTTTTTAAGATACGGCGACCAGAATTGCACACACTGTTCAAGGTGCGGTCGTACCATGGAACGATACAGAGGCATTATAATATCATTTGATTTATTTTCCATTCCTTTCCTTATGATACCTAGCATTTTATTTGCTCTCTTTGCCGCCGCGGCACACTGGGCGGAAGGTTTCAGCATGTTATCCACAATGACGCCTAAATCTTTTTTCCTGGGTAGTGGTTCCCAATGTGGAACCTTGCATCGTGTAACCATAGTTTGGGTTGTTTTTTCCTAGGTGCATAACTTTGCACTTGTCCACATTAAATTTCATCTGCCATTTGGATGCCAGGTCTTCCAATTTATCAAGATCCTCTTACAATTTTCCACAATCCCCTTGAGTTTTAACAACTTTAAATAGTTTTGTCTCATATGCAAATTTGATAACCTCACTCGTTATTCCCTTTTCCAGGTCATTTATGAATATGTCAAAAAGCAGCGGACCCAGCACAGATCCCTGAGGTACCCCACTATTCACCTTTTTCCATTGGGAATATAGGCCATTTAGCCCTAACCGCTGCTTTCTATCTTTTAACCAGTTCCTGATCCACAATAGTACGCTGCCTCCTATCCCATGACTTTTTAGTTTTGCCAAAGATCTCTGATGAGGGACCTTGTCAAAGGCTTTCTGAAAGTCCAAATACACTATATCAACCAACTCACCTTTGTCCACCTGTTTATTCGCACCTTCAAAAAACATAACAGATTAGTAAGACAAGATCTTCCTTGTCTAAAGCCATGTTGGCTGTCTCCCATTAAACCATCTACATGATGAGTAATTTTGTTCTTTATAATGGTTTCTACCATTTTTCCCGGTACTAACTTCAGGCTCACCGGTCTGTAGTTCCCGGGATCACCCCTGGAACCGTTTTTAAAAATTGGCATTACATTGGCGATCCTCCAATCTTCAGGTATTAGAGATGATTTTAATGATAGTTCACAGATTACTAATAGCAGGTCTGCAGTCTCATATTTCAGTTCTTTCAACACCCTTGGATGTATACCAGCCGGTCCATGTGATTTCCTACTCTTCAGTTTATCAAATAGTTGTAATACATCTTCCCGGTGTAGCGCTATTTCTTTCAATTCCTCTGCAGTATCACCTTTAAATACCACTTCAGTCATGGGTAACATCCCTACATCTTCCTCAGTAAAGACCGAAGCAAAGAATTCATTCAGTTTTTCCGCAATAGCCTTGTCCCCTCTTACTGCCCCTTTTTACCCCTCTATCATCTAATGGTCCAACTGACTCTCTCACAGGTTTTTTGCTACGAATGTACTTGAAAAAGTCTTTATTACGCGTTTTTGCTTCTACATCAAGTTTCTTCTCAAATTCTCTCTTTGCCTGCCTTATCAATACCTTGCATTTAACTTGCCAGTGCTTGTGCTCTTTCCAGTTTTTGTCATTTGGCTCTTTTTCCATTTCCTGACAGATGCTTTTTTGTCAAAAGCCTCTCTGACCTCACCTTTAAACCATGATGGCAGTTTTTTGGACTTCCTTCCACTTTTCTTAAAGCGTGGAATACAGTTGGTCTGGGCTTCCAAGATAGTATTTTTAAACAACACCCAAGTTTGATGTAAGTCTTTGACCTTTGCAACTGCTCCTTTTAGTTTTTTCTTAACTATTGTCCTCATTTTATTATAGTTTCCCTTTTGAAAGTTAAAAGGTAGTACTGTGGATTTCCTTACCATCCCTCTTCTATTAATTAAATCAAACGCGATCATGCTATGATCACTATTGCCAAGTGGCCCTAACACCTTTATCTCTTGCACCAGATCTGGTGTTCCACTAAGAACTAAGTCCAAAGTGGCTTCCCCTCTGGTTGGTTCATGAACCAGCTGCTCCAAGAAGCAGTCATTTATTTCATCTAGAAACTTTATCTCGCTAGCATGTCCTGCCGTGACACTGACCCAGTCAATACCGGGGTAATTGAAATCACCCATTATTGTTACTTTTCTGTAACTTTTTTGTTAGCTCCCCTGATTTCTTTGAGCATTTCATCATCCATTTGTTCATTCTGGCCAGGCGGTTGATAGTACAACCTCTCTGCCATCGCCTTCCCCTTTTTACATGGAATTTCCATTCATAGAGATTCTACAGAAAATTTTGTTTCCTGCAAAACTTTAATCCTTTGTGACTCAATGCCCTCTCTGACTTAAAGCGCAACCCCTTCACCAATTTGATCAGCTCTATCATTACAATATAGTTAGTACCCATGTATCACAGTGTCCCTCTGGTTGTTCTCCTTCCACCATGTCTCTGAGATACCAATCTCAGAGTGAGAGTTTTCCAGCTGCAGCTGCTCGCGGCTCTCAATGAGGAAGCCTGTTTTTGGCTATGGGTTCCTGGTAGCCTGTAGCTGGAGAGTCCTATATGTGAGGACTGACTTCCTGCTTGTTCCTGGAGAAAGCGTAGTTACTCACCTGTAACGGGTGTTCTCTGGGGACAGCAGGGAAAAGTCCTCACAACCCTCCCTCCTCCCCTTGGAGTTGCAGTCCTCCAGATTTTACTGTTTTTTTTCCATTTTTGCCGCCTTTAGCTATGTCATTTGACTGAGCAAGATGGCCTCTTTAGGCTGGAAGTGGACCACACATGACTGGAGGCAACTCCCAAACGCTTTTTGGAAAGCTGGGGATTTGCTCCACGTGGACTCTATTGGTGCCGACGTAACCCATATGTGAGGACCGATTCCTGCTGTCCCCAGAGAACACTTGTTACAGGTGAGTAACTACGCTGAATCCACTAGAGCGGAGCATGACGGGGAAGGGGGAGGTGACATAGTAATCATTTCATAGGGCAGAAAAAAAGGTAATGCCTTGTTTGGGATTACAGAATACGTGATTATCAACTACTTTAACATGTATGCACCACTAATTATCGGAAGGACTGCTAATCCAGAAACAAACCGAAGAGAGCTGGATCGGTCAGATAACTTTATAGTTGTTTGTTTACAACTTTGTTTCCTCATGGTTGGCTCTCCGTGCTATCACCCAACAGTTCTGGGTTCATTTCCCAGTTTTAGGTGCTGCTCATCTTGCTATTCTGGCTGTGCTGTTTGGAACAAGAAACAAGAAAAGCGAGGACTGCCACTTTAACAAAACAAGTTATAAGGAAAGATAACAATAAGCTGCTTTATGGATGGGTATGCTTTAGCCAGACGTGATTTTACTCTGTTTTTCTGAAGACTGTGGCATGAAATACCAAGCAGAGGAAGGCAGAGACTTTTCATGATTGGTATGCGGTTTGATTATTAAAGATCGACTTTACATGTAGAAAATGTGCTTAAATGCATTCTATGGGGGTGGGAGGCTGGAAGAATGAGACCAATAAACACATAGATTGTCTCTGCGTTCCTTAAAATCTAAAGTGACTTTTCAATTAGATTAACATTATGCTGTTTTCACAGAAGGGAAGCTAAGACAGGGTATTTTTAGCTAAGTATATTCAAGTTAATTAGACTGTGCTATAACTGTCATACTTTACATTAAGAGCTTAGCACACCAGGAAGAGGGACCAGAAATGCTCTAGTAATAGTTAATGGCATTGGGCGTACACTCTTTTAGGGACTTTTGTTGCTTACAACATTTGTTAGGTCAGTAAGAGTTAAAACACAAAATATTTATTGATTTTTAGCATCTAGGCTGCCCATTAAAATAGCAAACTGTTAGCAGGTACCATCACAGAAGAATTATTTTACTGTATCATATGCGCCATAATTAGTTCCCATTAACTTACAATTCAAATGCACAGTTGATAGTAACATATTGAAATCAGTCCTTTAGTATTAAGGATGTGATTTTATTCAGGACATTGCTGGTCTTTCTACTGTCTTGTGTAGAGTACTGAGCACCAGTCATCTATTGATGCACTCATTCCTAGCCTGAACATTGGACCTGTTTACAGTACTCCCCTACCAGACTTCTGTATGTCCTTCTTGCATCTATATATAATCAACAAATGCTGGGAGCAGAGATATTTGTATTGCATAATGGTAATTTTCGTTAAGGGGCATGTTTACTAAAGTGCGTAAGCCGGTAATATGGGGTTTACATGCGCGTCTGGGCTATGTAGTAGAATGAAATGCTCAAAATACCATGCTAGCAGTATAGTAGAGTACCACGGCCACACCTCCTGCATCCACTCTGGCCATTGTGCCCTGGTGAGGTAAAAATGCACGCTATTTGTATGTTACAACCTTGCTACTCATGGCACTTTAGTAAATATTCCCCTAAGTCAGGAAGGTGTACCCATGGACCTACAGTAAAAGCTAATTTTCAAAGGGAGAATCATAAGAACATAAGATATGCCATACTGGGTCAGATCAAGGCCCATCAAGCCCAGTATCCTGTTTCCAACAGTGGCCAATCTAGATCATAAGTACCTAGCAGTTTCCCCAAAAGACACAGGTTCCTCAATGCTTGTATTGGATCAAGCAGTGATATCCCGTGTCCCTTTTAATAATGGTTTATGGACCTTTCTTCCAGGAATTTGTCCAAACCTTTGTTAAACGCAGCTACACTAACAGCTTTTACTACATCCTCCGGTAACAAATTCCAGAGTTTGATTACACGTTGAGTGAAAAAATATTTTCTCTTATTAGTCTTAAATAGGTTACCCCGTAGCTTCATTGCATGTCCCCTAGACTTTTTATATTCTGATGACGTAAACAATCGATCTATGTTTACCCATTCCACTCCATTCATTAATTTATAGACCTGTATCATATCCCCCTCAGCGGTCTCTTTTCCAGGTTGAAGAGCCCTAACCTTTTTAGCCTCTCTTCATAGGAGTATCCTTCCATCCCCTTTACCATTTTGGTGGCTCTTCTCTGTACCTTTTCTAATAACGCTATATCTTTTTTTAAGATACGGTGACCAGAATTGCACATAACATTCAAGGTGCGGTCGCGCCATGGAACGATACAGAGGCACTACAACATCCCTTGCTTTATTTTCCACTCCCTTCCTTATGATACCTAGCATTCTATTTGCTCTCTTGGCTGCCACTGCACACTAGGCGGAGGGCTTCAACATGTTATCCACGATGACGCCTAAATCTTTTTCCTGGGTGGTGGTTCCCAATATGGAACCTTGCATCGTGTAACCATAGTTTGGGTTGTTCGTTCCTAGGTGCATAACTTTGCACTTGTCCACATTAAATTTCATCTGTTATTTGGATACCCAGTCTTCCAATTTATCAAGATCCTCTTTCAATTTTCCACAATCCTCTTGGGTTTTAGCAACTCTAAATAGTTTTGTGTCATCCGCAAATTTGATAACCTCACTCGTTATTTCCTTTTCCAGGTCATTTATGAATATGTTAAAAAGCAGCGGACCCAGCACAGATCCCTGGGGTACTCCACTATTCACCTTTTTCCATTGGGAAAATTGGCCATTTAGCCTTACCTTCTGCTTTCTAATTTAGCCTTACCCTCTGCTTTCTATCTTGTAACCAGTTCCTGATCCACAGTAGTATATCACCTCCTATCCCATGACTTTTTAGTTTTGCGAAAGGTCTCTTATGAGGGACCTTGTCAAAGGCTTTCTGGAAGTCCAGATACACTATATCAACCGACTCACCTTTGTCTACCTGTTTATTCACATCTTAAAAAAAACATAACAGTTTAGTAAGACAAGATCTTCCTTGTCTAAAGCCATGATGGCTGTCTCCCATTAAGCCATGACCATCTACATGCTGAGTAATTTTGTTCTTTATGATGGTTTCTACCATTTTTCCCGGTACTGACGTCAGGCTCACCTGTCTGTAGTTTCTGGGATCACCCCTGGAACCATTTTTAAAAATTGGCGTTACATTGGCGATCCTCCAATCTTCAGGTAGTACAGATGATTTTAATGATAGTTCACAGGTTACTAATAGCAGGTCTGCAATCTCATATTTCATTTTTCAACACCCTTGTATGTATACCATCCGGTGCAGGTGATTTGCTACTCTTCAGTTTATCAAATAGTTGTAATATATCTTCCCGGTGTAGCGATTATTTCTTTCAATTCTTCTGCAGCATCGCCTTTAAATACCACTTCAGTCATGGGTAACATCCCTACGTCTTCCTCAGTAAAGACCGAATATCATAGTCTCCTTTTCAAAAGATAAAAGGTAGTAATGTGGCTTTCCTTACCATTTCTCCTCCATTAATTAAATCAAACGTGATCATGCTGTGATCACTATTGTCAAGTGGCCCTAACACCCTTATCTCTTGCACCAGATCTGGTGTTCCACTAAGGACTAAGTCCCTAAATGGCTTCCCCTCTGGTCGGTTCATAAACCAGCTGCTCCAAGAAGCAGTCATTTATTTCATCTAGAAACTGTATCTCCCTAGCATGTCCTGCCATGACACTGACCCAATCAATACTGGGGTAATTGAAATCACCCATTATTGTTACTTTTCTGTAACTTTTGTTAGCTTCACTGATTTCTTTGAGCATTTCATCATCCATTTGTTCATTCTGGCCAGGCGGTCGATAGTATACCCCCACTGCCATCGCCTCCCCGTTTTTTCTATGAAATTTCAATCCATAGATATTCAGCAGCAAATTTTGTTTTCTGTAGAACTTTAATCCTTTGTTACTCAATGCCCTCTCTAACATAGAGCTCAGCCCCTCCACTAATTTGATCAGCTCTATCATTGTTATAGTTTGAACCCAGGTATCACGGTGTCCCACTGGTTTGTGCTCCTTCCACCATGTCTCTGAGATACCAATCATATCTAACTTCTCATTTAGTACTATATATTCTAACTCTCCCATCATATTTTTTAGACTAATAGCATTTGCATACAAGCATTTTAGAGACTGTATTTTATTCATATTAATCTGGTTATCGGTAGGCAGGTGGAATTTGGAATCTTTAAGCTTTGTCTGCTCTGTACTCAAGGGCATTTGGTCTACCTTTGTCTTTATTGGAACCTCTTTGCTGATGTGCCCTAACTTCATTTTTTTGTTAGTATCCTTCACGGATACATTGTTCCGAACCATGCGCTCTTGGGCTTTCCCCTGTTATCTAGTTTAAAAACTGCTCTATCTCCCTTTTAAAGGTTAATGCCAGCAGCCTGATTAAGGTGAAGCCCATCCCTTCGGAAGAGTCCCTCCTTTCCCCAGAATGTTCCCCAGTTCCTAACAAATCCAGAACCCTCATCCTTGCAACATCGTCTCATCCACGCATTGAGACTCCAGAGGTCTGCCTGCTTTTTGGGTCCTGCGCATGGAACGGGAAGCATTTCAGAGAACACTACCTTGGAAGTTCTGGATTTCAACTACCTACCTAAAAGCCTAAATTTAGCCTCCAGAACCTCCCTACCACATTATCCTATGTCATTGGTACTGACATGTACCAAGACAGCAGACTCCTCCCCAGCACTATCTAAGACCTTGTCTCAGTGGTGCGTGAGGTCTGTTACCTTTGCACCAGGCAGGCATGTTACCAAGCGATCCTCACGTCCACCTGCCACTCAGCTATCTACATGCCTAATGATCGAATCACCAACTATAACGGCTGTCCTAACCCTTCTCTCATGGGCACATGGCCCTGAAGAAACTTCCTCAGTGTGAGAGTGTTTTACATCAGTTGGAGGACAAGTCCTAGCTATAGGATAACTTCCTGCCACATGAGGGTGATGCTGTCCTGTCACGTGACCTCTCTCCTCCATGGCAACAGGGATGCTGCCAGACTGGAGGTGGGATTTCAGGACAATATCCCTGTAGGTCTCATCTATGTACCTCTCTGTCTTCCTTATGTCTTCAAAGTCTGCTACTCTTGCCTCGTTCCCTGAGAGCAAAGAACGCCTTGCACCTTGTGCACACGTAAGACCCCTCACCAACTTGGAGAAAATCATACATGTGACACTCGGTGCAAAAGACTGGAAAGCCCCCATTTTGCTGCTGGATCTACATGTTCATTTTAAGGTTATGTTGAGATATTTAAGTTTTTTACTTACTAAGGGTTGCTGGGGATACTTATGCTAATAAAACTGTACCTAATATGTTTAATGTGCTTTGTTCACCTGAAATTTAATTAATCTCAGGTCTTCTTCAGGGCATTTAATTTTGCAAATCTGACCAGGTCCCCAACAACTTGACACGACAAACTTTGAAGGGAAAAATTAAATCCCTGAATCATAGTCCACAGAGACTCCATGCTTTAGGTCTTTGCACTTCCCCCCCCCCATAACTCCTTGAAGAGCTGTGTTACCCCATTCCTTCATGATGCACTCCACAGACCTCATCAACTGCTCTCACTCCCAGGAGGGATGAAGCATCAACTGGAGCATCTCCTGGTAAAGCCCCCAAACTTACCTCATGTGTTTGCAGGAGCTTCAATGGACCGGTCGGCGGATTATGTCTGCACTTAGGGGGTGGTGTCCACACAACAGGGCTCAATGACATCCCATTGCTGCTGCCCAGGAAACTCTCCGTGTGTGGGACCGGGATGGGCTGAAGCTGGAGACGCGGGCAGACCGCCGAAGGCCTCAAACGTCATCTGTCGCCAAATTGCAGGAGGGGCACCCTCCGGGAGAAGGAGCCTTCCTTTCCCTTTTCTCTTCTCCATAACAGGAGGAGAAGAGTCCTCAGGGCAGTCAAGCCGGAGTGCTAAACAGGTACATCTGCCCGTGAGCGTCCTCCGGGACAGTTTTCAAAGCCTACATTAGGACAAAGTTCAGAGGTACTTTTTGCCTGAGGTCTTTGATCCAATCTACTTTTCTTTTGAAATTGGCATCAGTATAAAGCAGGTGTTCCATCTATTTACATAATAAAAGATGATGAAAAATAATAAAGACATAGAGAAAATGATAGTAGAATAAAGACCACATGGCCTATCCAATCTGCCCATCCATAGCAACTGCTCAGCTCTACAATTCCTTCCTCTCCCTTAAAGGTCTGTGCATATCCCATGCTTTCTTGAATTCAGTATAGTCCTTGTCTCGAACATGTCTGCTGGGAGGCCATTTAACATATGCACCATTCTCGAATGCACAGAAATAAATGGTAAAGAATCAAACAATAACAAAAAAACCTATCCTGCTTTGATGCTTTTGTTGTTAAGTGCCGTCAAGTCGGAGTCGACTCATGGCGACCCTCTGGATAGCTATCCTAAATTGTGTTCGGTCTTCAGTCAGGCGGTTCATTGTTGACAGACTGGTACCTGTAGCTGCTGTTATTGTATCGATCCATCTCATTGCTGGCCTTCCTCTTTTGCGTTGACCTTCTATCTTGCTAAGCATGATGTCTTTCTCTAATGATCTCTCTCTTCGCATGATGTGTCCAAAGTATGAAAGTCGAAGTCTTGTCATCTGAGCTTCTAAAGAAAGCTTAGGTTTGATCTCCTCTAGTACCGACTGGTTTGTTCTTCGGGCAGTCCATCATATACACAGTATTCGCCGCCAGCACCATAATTCAAAGGCATCAATTTTCTTCCTGTCTGTCTTTTTCACTGTCCAGCTTTCACATCCATATGATGTTATTGAAAATACCATGGCCTGAACAAGTTGAATCTTTGTATGGAGAGAGACATCTCTGCTCTTGAGAATCTTATCTAGGTCTTTCATAGCCATTCTGCCAAGAGCAATGTATCGTCTGATTTCTTGACTGATTGATGCTTCTTTATTGATAGTTGATCCAAGTAGGTTAAAGTTGTTCACAATTTCAATTTCTTCTCCTTCAACAATGAACCTGTTGATTATGCCAGTTGTCATGATCTTTGTCTTCTTTACATTAAGGTGCAGGCCCATTTTAAGACTATGTTCTTTGATTGTGAGAAGCAAATGTTTCAGATCATCTTCACTTTCAGCCAGTAATGTAGTATCATCAGCATAGTGAAGGTTGTTGATGAGTCTTCCACCAATCTTCAGACCTCTGTTGTCTTCATACAATCCTGCTTCTCTGATGATTTGTTCTGCATATAAATTAAACAGGTAGGGGGAAAGTATGCAGCCTTGTCTTACACCTTTGCTTATTTTAAACCATTCTGTTTCTCCTTGTTCCGTTCGAACTGTTGCTTCTTGATCAATGTACAGATTGCGCAAGAGAACGATCAGGTGTTCTGGTATACCCATGCTTCTTAATGTAGCCCAGAGTTTCTCATGGTTTACACAATCAAAAGCCTTGCTATAGTCGATAAAGCACAAATAGATATCCTTTTGGTATTTTTTAGTCTTTTCAAGGATCCATCTCACATCCGCAATGATGTCTCTCGTTCCTCGCCCTTTCCTGAACCCTCCTTGCACTTCAGGTAGTTCTTGTTCCAGGTATGGTTGTAGTCTTTTGAATAATCTTCAGTAGAATCTTGCTGGCATGTGGGATCAGAGCGATTGTGCGATAATTTCCACAGTCAGTTGGATCACCTTTCTTTAGTATTGGTATAAGCACAGATCTTTTCCAGTCAGTTGGCCATGATGTTGTCTTC
This sequence comes from Ichthyophis bannanicus, assembly GCA_033557465.1. Lineage (NCBI taxonomy): Eukaryota > Metazoa > Chordata > Amphibia > Gymnophiona > Ichthyophiidae > Ichthyophis > Ichthyophis bannanicus. The sequence goes on from CM066041.1 coordinate 146,258,316, forward strand.
CATATTTCTTGGCAGAGCCTTGTCAGTATGGTAACAGCTGCATCAGATTGCTGCAATACTTCTATGGGAATGCTATCAATGCCTGGTGCTTTGTTCTTTGATAAGACTTTCAATGCTGCTTCAACTTCTTCTTTCATCACCAATGGTTCCCGATTATAAGGTACAGGTTGAAATGGCTGTTGGTCCACTTGATCTTTATCATATAAAAACTCTGTATATTCCTTCCACCTTTTCTTGATCTTCTCAGCATCATTCAACATAGAACCTTGAGCATCTTGTAACATTCCAATTTGAGGCTGGAACTTTTTCTTTAACTCTCGTAGCTTTAGGAAAGCCGCTCTTGTTCTTCCTCTAATAGTTTCTGCTTCTATTTCCTTGCAAGTGTCATTTTAGTACTTTTCCTTGTCCTGTCTTGCTGCACGTTGGAAATCTCTGTTGAGTTCAGCGATTCTATCTTTCTCCTCTGGCTTTAGCTTCTCTGCGTTTTTGGGCAATTTTCAGAGTTTCTTCCGTCATCCATTTTGGCCGTTTTTGCTTTTTCACCTTTTGTAGAGACTTCTTGCTTTCTTCCAACACAACCTTCTTGATGTCATTCCATAACTCTTCCGGAGCTCTGTCATTTGTATCTAAAGCAGCAAATCGATTTTGCAGGCAGTCTTTAAATTCCAGTGGTATATTCTCAAGGTCATATTTTGCTGCATTCATGAGTGGTTTGCTCTTTTTCAACTTTAGCTTGAGTTTGTATACTAGTAGTTGATGATCTGTACCACAGTCAGCTACAGGTTTTGTCTTTGTTGATGTTACAGAACTTTTCCATCGTTGACTTCCACAGATATAGTCAATTTGATTTTTATACAATCCATTGGGTGAAGTCCATGTGTAGTCGCTGCTTGTGTTGCTGGAAGAAGGTGTTCTCCAGCTTCATTTCTGTTGCCAAGTCCATATTTTCCAACTACTTTGCCGCCTTCTTTGTTGCCACCTTTTGCGTTCCAGTCACCCATGACTATCAGGATATCCTGTTTGCATGTTCTGTCAATTTCAGCTTGTACTTGTTCATAGAACTCTTCAATTTCATTCTCTTCTGCAGCTGTTGTTGGGGCATATACTTGAATTATAGTTGTGTTGATAGGCAATCCTCGTAGACGAATAGAGATCAAGCGTTCGCTGACTGCATTGTATTTCATTACAGTTCTTGCAAGTTTCTTCTTTATCATAAATGCAACACCATTTCTTCTTTGTCTTTCATTTCCAGCATAGTAGACCATGTGATCATCTGATGCAAAGTGCCCGATGCCAGTCCATTTCAGTTCGCTGACACCCAACAGATCAAGTTGTACACGTTCCATTTCATTCTTGACCACCTCCAACTTCCCTTGGTTCATGCTTCGTACGTTCCATGTTCCAATGTGTAGGACATCTTTACAGCTTCTGACTCTCATTTCATGCTTTTATTATAAAGTATTCTGAGTTGGTTTTGATATGAGGTGAGATACCAAATTATAATAAATAAATAAATAAATAAACAAATATATATATACCTTTTTATTGGACTAACTTGATACATTTTGGACTAATATTTAAAGAGTTTGTCCAGCAAACTTTAAAGCTAGCCAGACAATCCCCAGTACCGTGGTCAGGACCCTCTTTTTCCTGGGTGGTGGTTTCTAAGGTGGTACCTTGCATTGTATAGCTATGTGTCTCAACCCTCTTCTCATTGAATGTTTAGCATATCAACATGACCACTGCCTCATTCTGGTGCCCTTTTCCATCTGCTTACTCTTGGACAACATGTATAACCAGAACTGACTTTTTGGAGGGCCCAAGGTTAACTTCAAGGAGGGAGGCACTAAGCATACAAATCTGAGCCCCAGTAATTATACTCCCATTTATTTATCCAGTTTTCTATTCCCCCTTATCCTTCAATCAAATCGGTTTACATTATGTAATCACTACAAACAGGTACTGGATGCATTCCCTTGTCCCCAAAGGACTCACAATCTGTGTGTACTTGAAGCAATTGAGAAAAATGCCTTTGCATCCCTATAAGTAGACAGTCTGCAACAGCTGTCATTCATCATGGATGACATTTTACATGTTTTAAACTCAATTATTTCAAGCACTTACCAACGCTTATCCATATATGCAAAAATGCAATGTGTGCCTTTGAGTCAGTCCTGACTCCTGGCGACCCAGAAGCTCCTGGGTTTTCTTGGCAGTGTCACCGGAAGTAGATTGCCAGGCCTTTCTTCCGAGGCAATGGAGGGTTAAGTGGCTTACCCAAGGCCACAAGGAGTGCTAGTGGGAATTGAACCCTGGTTGCTTGGTTACCAAGCCAGTGCTCTAACCATTAGGCTGCTACTCCACTCCTCCACATATGCATCTATTGAATAAAATGTGATTATATTTAAAGAGGTCTCAAGAGGCAGTATTCCATAAACTTAATTTAAACCTTATCAGACACAAGTCTGCTGTAAAGACAGCCATTTCAACACACATCACATCTTGCAAGGTGTTATAAAACTCCTATCAGATGTTATGACAAACTAATTACCATTATTTAGCACATATCCTACGAATCCAGACAAGTGGGTTATGCTCCTCTACCAGCAGGTGGAGACTGAGAACAGCTTCAAGTGTGCTATAAGCAGCCTGTGTTAGCTGAGCAAGACAGTATCAGTCTCGAGCAGGATAAAGGAGCATAGCCTGTACTGTTGATTTTTGGGATCGTTGTCAGTTCTTGAAGTCCAAGGTACAGAACCCAGTGGTACTAGGTCTCTCCCCCTTCTCCCCCAGCTGCTCCCTCTGCCAGGCTCTTCTGGTCTTTCTTCCCAGCAGTTCGGAGGAGACTGGGAGAAGAGCAATTTCCTGTGCAGACAAAAAAAAAACAGGGAGAAAACAGAAGCAGGAGGAAAGCACTCAGACAGGCTATCGCAGCACTGGCAGTCGTGGGGAAGCAGCACCAGATAAGTCTGTGTTTGGCTCCAGGGAAGGATGTTCGTGCTCAGGGAAGTATCCATGGGGCCCATGGAATGCATCCGTTATGCTACATGTGACAGCCACAGGATACAGCTCTTGGAGATAGGGTTGTGTCATGGCTGCCTGAGAGAGCACACAGTGGCTGTGGATGGCCTCGGGGGAGAGGTCCTAGGAAGCCGGAACTGAACAGAGCTGAGAGAAGAGAGCAGTTTGGGGCTCCTGGGGACAACAGTGGGATTGCGGTTTTGGTGGGAATTGCCACCATTTTGATCTCCTCAGGGGCAACTGCCCAGGAGTCTATAGGGCCCTCATTTTTGCAGCCTATGGTTGAATTTTCACTGGGAAGACTACGAACATCACAAAACTGCGGACTAGCGTATGGTAGATACACATAAGTAGTGAATGAAAGTGGGGAACATCAGGATCCATAGGCATGCACTTGCAGAACATCATGTGCAGCCTCAGCGAGTTTGCGGGCTTTTTCTCTCCAGAAAAGGTTTCACAATATCAGTCACTAGTGAGTCAGGGGAAGGAGTGTGAAAAATACATTGCTCGAGTGACATATGATATTTTCAATACAACATCGAGAGCCTCTTCCATGAGAACTGTTGCCCGGAGACTCTCATGGATTTGGGCCTCAAACTTACAGCCCACTATGCAGAAGCAGCTCACTGGTATGCTGTGTTGTGGAGAGAATATTTTTTGTAGGTAAGGTGCAGGAGACTGCCACTCTGATCAAGCAGGACAATGGCCTTAAGCTCTCTCCAGGACCATTTCTGACTCAACCTCCTCATCTCAGAGGTTCAAAAGTGGGGGATACAGAAGATCTTATTACTCTCATAAGCATAGATATCTTCCACCTTCCCACTCAACCCATATTAAGCAAAGATCTGAGCTCTCTGCTGCCTAGGATGGGAGCTCTCTGTATATTTTTTAAAGCAAGGTTACTTTCTTTTTGCTGCTTTAGGGGAACTTTCCTTGAGCACAGTAGGTTGCTGAACTCTAGTAACCTCCTCAGGTTTAGAAACTGCTAACACCTAATCAGGTGTTAGTTCTCTCCCCACCCACCCAGACTCCCACCCACCCCTAGTGAGCAGTCTTGCTTTATAGGGCACCTCCCCCTTTAACAAATCACAGAGAATTGGACCAGCACATTTTGAATATAATTAAAGAGATTTAACTGCTTTTTCTCTAAAAGGACAGCTGCGAAACCGGCTGGTACTTGGTAGATCTCTCTCTTTTGCTTTAACAGATACCTAAGCTCCACGAACAGAACAATGGCTGGGAAAAATCATATTGCTAAAGCTGTTGCCCCCGTTACAGCTTCTGCCTCGGTCCAGACAGAGGTCCTAATGCCAGTTGAAGGACCAGTTCCATCTGCAGGGTGCCTGCATGCTGAGGCTCTGAGGAAACAAGTGGAGGAACTCAGAGAGGAGGTGGCGAGGCTGAGGAGCATTCAAGACAGTGAGAAGTACATTGATGAGATGCTTCTTGCAGCAACCAAGTTCTCCAGCACAGGAGAAGATGGGTGCCAACAGAATGTCGATGGTTGGACACAAGTCACCAGGGCCTGAAAAATCACCAATCCAACTTCTCCAGCCCTTGAATTGAACCATTATGCAGCCCTGGAAGTGGAGGAGGTGAAAGCATCCCTGGAAAGGGAAGAACCAGAGTTCAAGTACCCCAAAGTTGCAGAATCAGTGACCAGAAGGAAACAAAAGGTTGTGGTGGTTGGAGACTCTCTTCTGTGGGGTACTGAGGCGTCCATCTGCCGACCAGACTTGATGTCCAGAGAGGTATGCTGTCTGCCTGGTGCCAAAATCCAAGATGTTACGGAGAGTTTGCCGAGACTCATCAAGCCCACTGACTATTACCCAATGTTGCTAATCCATGTTGGAACAAATGATACTGCCAGGTATACCTCGGAACGTATCAAAAGTGACTTCATGGCTCTGGGACAGAGGGTGAAGTAGTTAGGTGCACAGGTGGTGTTCTCTTCAATCCTCCCTGTTGAGGGTAAAGGCCAAGGCAGAGAGGCTCGCATCCTGGAGATGAATGCATGGCTGCGTGGATGGTGTCATTGAGAGCGTTTTGGTTTCCTAGACCATGGGATGCTGTTTCAAGGGTTGCAGAGCAGAGATGGCATCCGTCTGTCCAAGAAAGGTCAACGCATCTTCAGTAGTAGACTGGCTAACCTACTGAAGAGGGCTTTAAATTAGATTCGTTGGGGATGGGTGAAGAAAGCCCCCAGGTAAGTGAAAGCCCCCAGGTAGATGATACATTAAATACCTTTATGGAAATTGGTAACAGGGGTAACATATGGAAAGCAGTGTGTATTAATGCCCGTAGCATGGGAAATAAGATCCCTGAAGTTAAAGCTTTGGTGGGAGTGGCTGACTTGGATTTAGTGGCAGCTACAGAAACATGGTTCACAGAAAACCATGACTGGGATGTAGCTATACCTGGCTATACTTTATTCAGAAAGGACAGGGTAGGAAGAAGGGGAGGAGGAGTGGCACTATATGTAAAAACTACTATTAAAGCTTTGGAATTACAGAGCTTAAAAGGGAGAGAGGAGGCATTGTGGGTTAGACTAGAAAGAGGGAAAGAAAAATCTATTTGCATTGGTGTGATATACAGACCTCCCTCACAAGAGGAAGAGGTGGACAGAGAGTTAATTGAAGACATACGCAGCATTGCTAGGAAAGGGGAAGTGCTACTGATAGGAGATTTCAGTATGCCAGATGTTGATTGGCACATTCCTGCTGCAGTATCATCTAGAAGTAAGGAGATCCTGGATTCTCTACAGGGAGAACTATTCAGGCAATTGGTAACTGACCCCAGACGTGAAGGGGCCATACTGGACTTGGTGCTTACCAATGGTGAAAGTGTTTCTGATGTTGTAGTGGGAGATCATTTTGTATCCAGTGATCACCAGATGGTGTGGTTCAGTATTAGGACTAGGGCTGTTAGAATCCATTCCAAGGTGAGGATCTTAGACTTTAGGAAGACTAACTTTGCGAAGATGGGCCAATACCTCAGGGAGTCGTTAGTGGGATGGGAACAGCTGGGGGATGTAGAAAAACAGTGGGCAAAACTGAAAGGGGGTATTTTAAGGGCAACCAACCTTTTTGTTAGAATGGTAAATAAAGGCAAAAGGATCAGGAGACTACTATGGTTTTCGAAGGAAGTAGCTGCAAAAGTGAAGAAAAAGAGGAAGGCCTTCATGAAATACAAGAGATCACAGAGAGAGGAAGACAGGCATCTGTATTTGGAAAAACTTAGAGAAGCTAGCAAAGTAGTGAAGAAGGCAAAGATTCAAAAGGCGGAGGAAATGGCCAATGCAATAAAATGGGGGGATAAGACATTTTTCAGATATATTAGTGAGAAGAGGAAGGGCAAAAGTGGTATTGTCAGACTCAAGGGTGCAGGGGGGGAATATGTAGAAGCTGATAAGGATAAAGCGGAATTGCTTAACAAATATTTTTGTTCTGTGTTCACAGATGAAGAACCAGGAGCAGGACCTCAGAAAACACACCCACAAATAAGAACAGAAGCGAGGGACATCTTGAACAATTTTCAGACGACTGTGTTCGTGAGGAACTAGCTCAACCTAAAGTAGACAAAGTGATGGGACCGGATGGGATACACCCTAGAATACTGAGGGAACTTGGGGACGTTCTAGCAGCTCCACTGACTGACCTTTTCAATGCCTCGTTGGAATTGGGAGTGGTGCCAAAGGACTGGAGAGAGGCTCATGTGGTGCCTTTACACAAAAGCGGAAGTAAGGATGTGGTTGAAAACTACAGGCCGGTTAGTTTAACTTCAGTGGTGAGTAAATTATTGGAAACGCTGCTGAAAGAGAAAATAGTGAGGTTTCGGAGTCCAGCGGATTGCAGGATCTGAGGCAGCATGGATTCACCAGAGGCAGGTCTTGTCAGACAAATCTGATTGATTTCTTTGACTGGGTGACCAGGGAGTTGGACCGAGGGAGAGCTCTAGATGTGGTATATTTAGATTTCAGTAAAGCCTTTGACACTGTTCCTCACAGGCGACTTATAAACAAACTGAGCACCCTAGGGATGAACCCTAAAGTTACTGCTTGGGTTAGAAATTGGTTGGGTGGGAGGCGACAAAGAGTACAAGTAAATGGAGCTCACTCTGAGGAGAAGGATGTTACCAGTGGTGTGCCCAAGGGATCTGTCCTTGGTCCGATTCTTTTTAACATCTTTGTTAGTGATATAGCGGAAGGGCTGCCGGGTAAGGTTTGCCTCTTTGCAGATGATACCAAAATCTGCAATAGAGTAGACACCCAGGGAGGTGTAGATAACATGAGGAGGGATCTAGCTAAGCTTGAAGAATGGTCTAGAATTTGACAGCTGGGATTTAATGTTAAAAAATGTAAGGTCATGCATTTGGGCTGCAGCAATCCAAGGGAGCAATACAGTATAGGAGGTGAAGTACTTTTGTCCACTAAAGAAGAGCGGGACCTAGGCGTGGTTGTGTCTGATCTTAAAGTAGCCAAACAGGTAGAAAAGGCGACGGCAAAAGCTAGAAGGATGCTTGGGTGCATACGAGTCATAGACGAGACAAAAGAGGAGGAGGGGTGCTCATCCTCACCAGGGCAGACCTCCATTTCCAGACGGTGGACGCCACCAACACTAATCACCTTGAAACCGTCACCATCTCCAACAAACGCTGCTCAATCAACCTGCTTTACAGAGCACCCTCAGCTTCTCCGGATGATCTTGCTGCAATAATTGATCTCGCCTCCAACACGCATAACCCAAGCATCCCAAACTGGATCCTAGGCGATTTCAACCTGCCAACGCTGCAGGACAATCAAGTGTCATCCTTCCTTGATGCCCTTACAAATCTCGGCTTCAAACAATTAGTAAAGGAACCTACCCATACTAAGGGAAATATTCTGGACTTAGTATTCGCCCCTCAGATATCTCTTAACACATCGCAGGACCCCATAACGTCCATAACTTCTGTTCCTTGGTCAGATCACAAACTGATCATCCTCCAGATTCCTTCGCACAAAATCGATTCAAAGTTCAACAAGATACCGAGCAACACTGCAAGACCACACTCCAGATGTTTCAAGCCTTTCAACAGAGACCTTATCCTCACAGAAACGCAACAACTCATCAGCGAAACCACCTTGAACCTTGACGACCTAATTACTCACTGGAACAACTGCCTCAGTGCAATCGCCCTACGCACACCAACCAACAAGCCCCCAGGGAAAAGAATGAGCGCTCCATGGTACACAGCCGATCTTAGTTTCTCTTACCCAATTACGGAAACTCGAGAAACGCTGGCGCCGATCTCACTCTTCAAATGACCAGACAGCGTACAGCTGTCATCTGGCTGCACACCGCAAGGCAACCACTGACGCAATGAAAGAATACTACTCAGAGACCTTAAAGAGATCACTTAATAAACCTCACGATCTTTTTGACCTAGTCAAGACTCTATCAACCCCCGGGCCTCAATTTGAGATTCACCCACAGGATTTTGCTAACTATGCACAATCCAAGATATGCCAGACTATCAAAATCTCGACTACAACCACCACCCCGGAACAAGATTGCCCTACAGCTCTAACCGTATTCTCTACCCCTACCAACAAAGGAATTGAAGACACTATTATGGCCCTTAACACCACCACATCTCAGTCCGATCCATGCCCAGCCTTCTGGATTAAGGAGCTCCGCAGCCACTTCAGCCCAATACTATCCAAAATAATGAACCTCTCCTTCACAACAGGTTCTTTCCCCTCAGCTCTTAAGCATACCTCTATCAGACCTCTTCTAAAAAACTGCAAGCTCGATCCCCAAAAAGTAGATTCATACAGACCTATATCCAGTATACCTCTACTTGCGAAGATCATTGAAAAAGAGGTCCAACGACAACTACAGGATCACATCGACGCTGCTGCACCATTAGACCCCTGCCAACATGGTTTTAGGGAATTCCACGGAGTGGAAACTCTTCTTACCACCCTCTTCTGCAAGATAATCACTGGCATTGATGACATCCGTCAAGGATTTGCTCTCATCTTTCTGGACATCGCTGCAACTTTTGATTCAGTAAGTCATGAGCTTCTCTTAGGACGACTAATTGAGAAAGGAATTAATGGAAGAGCGCTTGAATGGTGCAGATCTTACCTGTCCGGAAGATGGCAGCATGTTCGTTCTGGAGGGATAACTTCGGAACCTTTCCACCAAAGCCAGGGAGTCCCACAAGGTTCCTCCCTTTCAGCCCTCCTGTTCAACATTTACATGCAGCCAATTTGCAAGATCATCCGATCCTTCAATGTTGACTGCATGTTATATGCTGACGATGTCCTGCTACCCTTCTCTACGGAACATCTGGACCTCTCTCCACTGACGAGCTGTTTCAATGCAATATCTGACTGGCTTCTCTCCCAAAACCTCCGAATACAACATAAGAAAACGGAAGTACTTTTCATTACGAGGAACCCTAACTTCACCCCACCACAATTCCTTAAAGTAAAAGAAGCAGAGTTACAATCTAAACCATCAATACGCTACCTGGGAGTCACCTTGGATCAACGCCTGGACATGAAAGCCTTCATAGGGAACACAGTCAGAGCAATATACTACAAGATCCGCTCACTTAGGCATTTACGATCCATGCTGGAACCAATTGACTTCAGGACTATATACCAGGCGTTGGTCATACCTCATTTTGACTACGCCAATGCCATCCTACAAGGCCTGCCCCTATCCACCTTGAACCCGCTGCAGCTCGCCATGAACGCGGCAGCAAGGGTCATCCATGGAGCCTCCATAAGTGACCACGTGACACCTCTGCTGATACAGTTACATTGGCTACCTATCCAGGCTAGAATCGTTTTCAAGACTTTGTTACTCACTTTTAAAGCTATTAACAAGCTCTCCTCTGAATCAATAACTGCCCTCATCCATACCACATCTCCAAATAGAGCAAGAAGATCCACGGCTATAAACTCCCTAAAAGTCCCGAAAGCATTAACAGATTGCACTGCTTCCACAGCCAATAGGGCGTTTAGTATCAGTGCGCCAAGATGCTGGAACGCATTACCTCCAGATATCCGGGCTATTAAGAGACTTACACAGTTTAGGAAAGCCCTCAAATGCCACCTTTTCAATAAGTACTTCATAGAACCCAACCCCACCCCATTGAGACCAGAGATGCAATCCGCTAAGCAAATATATGGTTTCCCAACAACATGCCAAGAAAGATACTCTAACCCTTAGTGGTGCATATGTTTCTATGGAATTCATGTTCATATGACTCTATGTAGCAAGATTTGTAAATAGTTTACCCCTGTTATCCAAGTTATTTGCCCTGTTATCTGTAAACTCATAAGTGTTAATTGTACTGAGCATTTTTGTTCCATGTAAACCGTGCTGATGCTGAATAGTGCGGTATATAAGAGACTGTAAATAAATAAATAAATAAATACGGAGAGGAATGGCTAGCAGAAAAAAGGAGGTGATAATGCCTCTGTATAAGTCTTTGGTGCGACCTCATTAAGAGTATGGTGTGCAATTCTGGAGACCGCACCTTCAAAAGGATGTGAACAGGATGGAGTCGGTGCAGAGGGTTGCTACTAAAATGATTAATGGGCTTCATTATAAAGCATATGAGGACAGACTTAAGGATCTTAATATGTACACCTTAGGGGAAAGGCGGGATAGAGGTGTTATGATTGAGATGTTTAAATACCTCCGTGGCATAAATGTTCAGGGAGAGAGCCTCTTTCAATTGAAGGCAAGTTATGCTATGAGGGGACATGGGATGAGGGTGAAGGGAGATAGATTCAGGAGTGATATGCGGAAATATTTCTTTACAGAAAGAGTAGTGGATCCATGGAATAGTCTCCCAGTGGAGGTGGTAGAGATGAGGACAGTAACTGAATTCAAAAAAGCATGGGACCAACACAGAGGATCTCTAAAGGTAAAAAGTGGACTGTTGTAGTTGTTGTTATGGAAGGACAGACTAGATAGGCCATGTGGTCTTTTTCTGTCATCATGTTTCTATGTTTCTAAGCAAGAAGTCATAGCCTGTACCCCAGCAAAAACTGGGGATGGAATATGACTGGCTCATCAAGAACATAGTCAGTACCCTTGTCCTGGTCCTGGACAGTCTTCCTGTCAGAGGGAGACTCACTTTCTTTGCCTCATGTAACCTCTGATCGTTGAGTTCTCAGAATAGTCCAGGATGGATACAGATTGCATTTATTCGAACAAACACCAAATTGTCCATCAAGAGAACTGTCATTAGCCTCTCAGAACCAGCTGCTACTTCAGGAAATCTCCATCCTTCTGCAGGCCCATACAGTTTAGCCTATTCCATAAAGGCATGAACGGCAGGGATTTTACTTGAGGTATTTTATCATGACAAAGAAAACACAGGGATTTCATCCTATCCTAGATCTGAGGAATCCAAACAAATACCTTGATTGTGACAAGTCCAGAATGCTTTCTTTTGACACCCTACTCCCCTTTCTTTAAAAAGGGGATTGGCTGTGTTCTCTGGACCTAAAGAATGCTTACATACCTATTCAGACACATCCCAGTCATAGGAAGTATCTGCGATTTGTTGTAGGGAGGCACCACTCACAATAGTGCATACTGCTGTTTGGTTTCACACCCGCACCTCATATATTTAGCAAGTGTCTTGCCTTTGTCACAGAGTAGCTATGCAGACTGAGCACAACTTGGGGAAAAAGTTCAAGAATCTATTTGTGTGGCCGTCCGGGTTTTGGAGCTACTAGGGTTCATTGTAAATTATCCCAAGTCAAATTTAAGCTTGTCACATCAATTAGAGTTTTTATTGGAGCTTTACTAGACATGACTCATGTGAAATCCTCTTTAATATAAAACAGATGTCAGCGAGACACATTTTGAGGATATTGAGCCACATGGCCTCAATAATTTGTTACACCCTTGGTATGTCTCAAGATGAGAGGCTCACTGGATCTTGAGCACACATAGGCACAGTCCATCCACAAGCTCAGTGATGACATATCTGTTACAGTTCCACTCCAGGACTCTGTCCTGGTGGATGGCCCATTCCAATCTGGCTGAGAGATTACCTTTCCAATATCTTCCCTATTAAAGATGACGAACAAGAGATGTATCCAAACTGGACATGTGGTCTTCCAGGAAAGCCTCCACCAGATTAATTTTCTGGAACTTGGAACACTCCTAAAAGCTTTCAAAGATCGATTGGTTATTCAAATTGTGATGATTCAGACAGACAACCAAATAGCCATATACTATATCAACAAGCAGGAAGGCACAAGGTTGTATCTCTTGTGTTGGGAGTGGGTCAATATGTGGAACTACACCATTTCACAAGGGATGACATGCCACTTTCCTGGCTGACAAGGACAATAACCTGGCAGATAAGAACATAAGAACATAAGGTATGTTATACTGGGTCAGACCAAGGTCCATCAAGCCCAGTATCCTGTTTCCAATAGTGGCCAATCTAGGTCATACGTACCTAGCAGTTTCCCCAAAAGACACAGGTTCCACAATGCTTGCATTGGGTCAAGCATTGATATCCTGATAGGCTGAGCTGTGCCCTTCAACCTCTTGAATCATTCCTGGACAGGAAGTCACTTGGAATATCATTTCAGGAGTAGTGTACTTCTCTGATAGGTTTATTTGCTACTCATCAGAACTGGCAGATGCCTCAGTTTTATTCTGGGATGGGGGCACATGGTAAACTAGTCTTGGATGCATTTCAACGATTGAGGGGAGGGTCTTCTATACACATTTCCTCCAATAGCTGTGATAGCAAAGACTCACCTGAAACTCTGGGATGATAAGGGCTCCATGATCCTCATAGCCTCTTACTGTCCCAGAAAACCTTGGCTCCCTTTACTACTTGAACTATCCATCAGGGAACCTATTCACTGAGAGGATTCACCAATCTTCATTACGCAAAACAAGGGATGATGTTGCACCCCAGCATAAAGTCTCTTGCCTTCATAGCTTAGATATTGAGGGCCTAACCTTATCCTTTCTGAACTTGCTGGTTGGTGTGGCCAATGTTTTCTTGGCTTCCAGGAGAGTTTCGATATTGTAAATGGAAAAGGTTTGCTATCTGGTGTGAGGGGAAGGCTGTATATCCTTTCTCACATCCCACACAAAAACTGAATATTTTCTACATTTGTCAGAGTCTGGCCTGAAAACCCACTCATTCACATCTTCGTGCAATTGGCTCTTACCACCATCATGTATTAGGAAAACCCATCTCTTTACAGTCTTCACTTCATATGGGGCTTGCTTCTTATGAAAGCCACCTCACAAGCCTCTTGCATTATCTTGGGATCTCAACATTTTCTCAGCTAATGAAAGCTCCTTTTGAGCTACTTGCTACCTGTGGGTTTAAGTATCTAACCTTGAAGGTCTTGTTTTTGTTGGCGGTCACCTCAGCATGCAGAGTTAGCGAGCTCTATGCCCTAGTGGCTGATCCACCTACACAACACTTTTCAGTAATAGGGTGATTCTACACCCTCATCCTAAGTTCTTTGCTAAGTAGAATTGGACTTCTACTTTGATCAGTCAATCGTCCTTCCAACATTTTTCCCGAGAAGTCAAGCTCACAAAGGAGAGCGCGTTGCACATGTTGGATTGCAATAGAGCCTTGGCCTTCTATCTGGAGAAGATTAAAGCCCATAGAAAGTATACCCAGCTTTCTGTTTCTTTTGACCCCAATAGATTGGGGGCTACCGTAAACAAATGCATGATTTAAGTTTGACTAATGGGTTGCATATCTTTCACTTTTGCCCAGGCAGGCTTGACTCTGGAGTGTCATGTCGCAGCTGTGTCGGTGGCCCACTTGAGATCAACTTTTATGGAAGAGATCTGCAGGGCCACGACCAGGACTTGTGTCCTTGCATTCATGTCTCAGTATTGTTTGGAAAGGGATTCTGATGTGACAGCAGATTAAACTAGTCTGTTCTTCAGAATCTGTTCAGAGATTAGAATCCAACTCTATTCCCCCCTAAGCCATGCATTTTTCTGTTCCAAGCTGCCTTGTTAAGGAAAAAAAAATAAAGATGTCAGTTGAAATGCAGTTGGCATGTTGCTGTCGGCATCATGGTTTTCTAATGTCTGCTTGTTGCGGTACAAGTTTTCTTTCTCCTCTTTCTTTTGAGAAAATCTGTAACTAGGGAATCACATGTATGAACATTTATCCTGCTTATCCAAGGAGGAAACAGGCTTACTTACTTGTAAAAGATGTTCTCCGTGGACAGCAGGATACGTTTTTTTTTTTACAACTGACCTACCTCCCCTTGGAGTTGTATTCTGGCAGTAGTTAGTCAGTGAACTGCGAAGATGCAACATGGTGGTGGTAGACTATAACTTATGCAGATGCGCAGTGAATCCTCTCCAGACGTTCTAGGAGAAGCTGGGAGAGTTTCCCATGTGGGGGCTTTTTTTGGTGACAGCACCCACAGAAAACACCTGCTATAGGTAAATAACCCTGTTTTCTGGAATCTGTATCAATTTGCCATTTCTTGCCTCTCCTCCTGTCATCTTCCATTTTCCAACAACAAGCAGGACTGAGTCAGGCACACAAGGGGGGTCATGTCATCAAACAGCACTGGAGCGGAACTGCTCCTCTGTAACTCAGAACTTTAGTGTAAAAATCTGAGCATGTGCAGCCCTTTCTGCACGCAGCAGGTCCCCTTGGCTCCTCAGTTTTGTTTATTCTGCTGTCAAACAGATATGCTACAAAGCTCTCCCAACAATTTTTCTATTTCTCTTCTGTGAGTTTATCTAACAAAGGTTTTGTAATTTTTAATAGTAAAAAGGCACATTTTGTTTTATTTTTATCTTATACAAGAAAAAGAAAAGAAAAAGCAATTTCCTCAAAGAAAGCAACACATAGAGATCATTTCTCTTTTAGAAACATAAAGGAATTCATGCCTAGCTCAATGGAGGGAGAAGGAAATATCAAAAAGAAGCTATTTAAGAAAAAAACACCCAATCTAGCCCACAGATGTACCCAACATACATTAGTATTCCTTCAAAACCAAAAAGCTCAAGAGAATATAAAGAAACATTAACCAAGCTTATCCTGTCCCTTCTTGTGTAGAACAAACTGTTCCAGCTAGATTGAATAAAAAAAATGTATAATTCTGTCCCTGAAAAGACACAAAACATTTACATGGTTGCCCCCATAGACAGCAAAGCTGGCTTCAATTGTAAGAAGCCCGTTCTTCTAACTTGAGTGGCCCTGGTGATATCTGAAAAAATCTGTATTTCCTGGCCACAAAAGGACGACTCCTTTGTGACATAAATTCTAAAAATTTGATGCTTTTCTAGATATGATGATAAGGTCACCAATAATGTCGCATGAGTATCTGTCCATACAAAAAGAGTCCTCTTGTATAAAGAAATGTGTTAACTCAGTGGGATTCGCCACCGCATTATTACACAAAGAATATCTATACGGTAAAGGGGAATGGAGGACCTCAGTTGGGAAAGCCCAACTCTTATAGCAGTATTGCAATGGCTGTGGGCATTGAACACATTCCACCTTTCTAATTCATCGGTACTCATTCACCATTAGTTTGTTTAAATGCTTTTCTTTTTGGTATTTTTAAGCAAATAAAATCTGTCACTAAGTGCATGAAAGTAAAAGCGCTAAAACATCCAGCAAATGCAATTGCAATGCAAAATACTCTCAAAATAAACACTTAGCTGTATGAAATCAGTAGCGCTATAAGTCAATCAGTTAGTAGAGCTGAGTGCCCAGCTGTGGATCTAGAATATCAAGTTCTCTCTCTACTCGAGTTTCGAAAGGATTGAATTCCCATGACTGCTTCAGGAGAAAGCTGCATAGCATGGGTCCATAGTAAAGGTTCCAACAGTACAAACACCCCACTTATGTTTTTTTAAAGAAGCCTCCACTAATGACATTCAAGACATGATGTCATCATACAGAGTCCATCAAAGTTTCTTAAAGGGATCACAGTACAGAAAAACACTCCATTAGGTTGTATATTCAGTCTATAAATCCAATGTTGCTCTAAACGGGCTAACAATGCCAGTGCTAGGAGTTGAAATACAGATAAGAACAAACCACCACATACAGTATTCTTCCATTTGTGTGCATATTACATGCAATGTTGTACTAACGGTGCAGACAACGTTAACGTGGACAAATGAGATTCATGTTAAATCAGATGCGTTTTTATCATGTGGCATATCCTGCCCACATAGATTATCGTGCAAGGCCAAATGATACTATATATTGCCCAAATAGTGCAGCAGTTGGTGATACGTTACAACTGATATTGATGCCCCATCTGGATGTCAGTCCACATAGTTCCTGAAAGTGAAATTTCATACATACTGCATTGCCCACAGGGAGCGTGTCCATTGCCCACAGGGAGATACATTGCAAACTGCATAATCAGTATCAGAATGTACAAGATAGTCTCTCAAATTTCTCCCCTAAGTATAAGCTATACAAGGATTGTTGGCAGATGTCTACTGTAAAGCTAAAATGTGCCATTGGGCATGAATGCTCTGTGCTAGCAACTTCGCTCCTTCAGTATATCATAGTCCACATATATGTATAGTCCACATATATGTTTGTCCATAGGGAAGCAATCACATTTAGCAATAAATCCCTGCTAGCAAACTGGACTCTCAAATAAGCTGCACATATGACCCGGTCAGGATAATCCCCTTTGATGAAGATGTTCTGTTAAGATGCGAACTTGTCTCTTAAATTCCTGTGTACCAGAACAGATATGCCGTATCGTATAAATTGTCCAATTGGAAGAGCACACTTTAGTCTTGGAGGATGATGACTCTCAAATAAGTTATTGAGATCTACTGTCTTGTGGTAAAGGGTGATGTCAAAGTGTCCCTGTTGATGAGATATAACTACATCCAAATATGAAATGTCTTTTGGAAAAAGTCATAGTAAACTAAATATGGGTCCCTTGTGTTCAACCATGAAGAAAAGACATGCAGTAGTTCTTCTGTCCCCTTCCAGATACAGAAAATATCATCTATAAATCTGAGCCAGGTATGTATCATAGAGTACCAGTCTGAAACATATAGATGTCTCTTCAAACCTAACATACAAATTGGTAACACTCGGGGCTACAGTTGCTCTCTTTGCTGCCTGTATCTGGAGGTATAAAGTGTCTCCAAATCTGAAAAGATTAGTTTGTATTAGAATGTTAGCAATAGACATCAAAAATGATGTCACTCTCTGAGGTTGAGGATGCTGTGTCAGTCATTGTGCATTCACCACAAGGGCTTCCCTCTACTGAACATTGGTGTACAATGCTGCAATATCAAACATTACTAACAACATAGTACCTGTGGTGATAGGTGTAGAGTCCAATTTTGCTAAAAAATCAGAGGTGTCGTGGATGTATATAAGACCGTGATTTACTGACACAAAATTGAAGGAAATAATCAAGAAACGATGACAAGAGGCTCAAATAATGCTGAATTTCTAGATACAATTGGATGACTTGGAGGGGATTCTAATGTTTTATGGACTTTAGGTACTGTATAAAAAATAGGAATCCATAGCCATTGGACACGTAAAAAGCAACGCTCCTATACTGTGATAAATAAATAAATAAATAAATAAATTAAATAAAAAAATCTCCAGAAACAGCGGGAATTTAGTCTTCACATATGGGTGACATCGGTACTGATGTAGCCCGCCCAGGAACGCTCCCCAGCATCCAGTTGGAAAGCTTTTGGGAGCACTCCACTGCGTCTGTGCGATTTGCTTTCCCACCTTCCCATCTCTCTCTCTTCAGTTGAGTTTGTAGCTGAGAAAAGAGTAAATGAAACCCTATAACTCCTAGGGAAGGAGAGCGGGTTGTGAAGACTACATTCCTGCTCTTCCTGGAGATCACCTGTTACAGGTGAGTAACTACGCTATCTCCAGGAACAAGCAGGAATATAGTCTTCACATATGGGATTCCCTAGCTCTCAGATGCAAGATGAAGTGACCTCAGAACTGGTAGAAGTTCACCTCAGAGTAAGCATGATGAGATCATTGATTCAACATGGATTTCTGGTATCTTTAAAGTCCGGGACGGAGGGTAGGAGTTACATTTAAGTCTGAAAGAGGTGCTGGACTACTGCCTGACCAAACATGGCATCCTGACAGGAGTCCTTGTCCAGACAATAATGGGCAGAAAAGGTATGGACGGAAGATCAAGTTTCTGCTTTGCATATTTCGTCGTGGCTACTGAACGTAGGTTTGCCATCGAGGTGACCATGGCACGAACATTGTGAGCAGTGACATGCCTTTCCAGGGCGAGTCCTACTTTGTCATAGGCAAATGAAATGCAGTCCACTATCCATCTGGAGAGCGTACGCTTAGAAACAGGTAATCCCAGGTGACTGGAGTCAAATGAGATAAACAACTGCAAGGCTTTACGATGATCTCCAGTCCTTTGGAGACAGAAAGCCAAGGCATGTTTGCAGTCAAGAGTGTGCAGAGTTGCTTCCACTCTAGACGCATGCGGTTTAGGAAAGAAAACTGGAAGGTAAATTGACTGGTTTAAATGGAACGGAGACATCATCTTTGACATAAAGTGTGGGTGGGTTCAAAGGGCTACTTTGTCATGGTGGAAGTGGGTATAGGGAGGATTTGCCACGAAAACCTGAAGCTAACTCATGCATCTAGCTGAAGTGAGGGCAATTAGGAAGATTACCTTCCAAGAGAGGAACTTAAGTGAGGTTGTGGCTAATGGTTCAAAGGGTGACTTGAGAAGCTGTGCTAGAACGACATTGAGGTCCCAAACTAAAGGAGGTGGCTTAATGGGCGGTTTGGACAGTAGGAGACCTCTCATGAAATGGGTTACTAGCGGTTGCATGGAAATGGGCTGTCCATCCAGTAGGTGGTGAGAGGCTGCAATGGCACTGAGGTGGACTCGCACCGAGTTTGTCTTTTAGACCTGTCGAGGCCAGGTGGAGATAATGGAAGAGTGACTCAATTGGAGCAGAAAACGGATTGAGATCTTTCTGGAAACATCAGACAAAGAATCTACGCCACTTAAAAGTGTATGAACGTCTGGTGGAGGGCTTTTAGAAGCTAAAAGGATCTCCTTAACCTCTTGAGTAAGGTCAATGTCTTGTAAAGCTATGCTCTTACAAGCCAAGCTGTGAGGCAGAGAGACTGTGAATTGGGATGTAATAGTGAGCCATTGTCCTGGGAGAGGAGATCCAGTGCATATTCCAATCGCAGAGGATGAGTCTGAGTCAGATGTAATAGCAGTGGAAACCACAGTTGTGACAGCCAGTGAGGGGCTATGAGAATCATGGAGCCCTTGTCGGACTGAAGCTTGAAAAGCATCTTGGGAATGAGGGGTATAGGAGGGAAAGCATAAAGCAGACCCTGACCCCAGTGTAGGTTGAAGGCATCCACCTGTTGGTTGGTGGATGTCTGAGTTCTTGTGTAGAAGCGTGGAAGTTTAGCATTTTGCAGAGTCGCAAACAGATCTATGTCTGGAGTTCCCCAGTTCTGCAAGATGTTAGGACATTGTGTCCAGACGGAGAGACTATTCGTGGGGAAGAAGGATATGACTCAGTCTGTCTGTCAAGATATTGCACTCCCCCGGGAGGTACATCGCTTGAAGGCGTAGTTGATGAGCAATGGCAAAGGACCACAGGAGTAGTGCCTCCTTGCAGAGGAACCAAGAGCCTGTTCCTCCCTGCTTGTTCACATAGAACATGGCAACCTGATTGTTCATCTGGACTAGGGCTTATTCTCTGAGGTGGTGTTGAAACACCCGGAGGGCATTCGAGATAACACGAAGTTCTAGGAGATTGATCTGGAGTTGTGACGCTTGCGTTGTCCAGAGCCCCTGTGTAGTCAGGTTGCCCAGATGGGCTCCCCAACCCAGTTTGGAGGCATCCGTCGTCAAGGTGCATTGACATGGAAGCATCTGAAAAGGTGACCTTCGAGCAGATTTTCTGGAGGGCACCAGCACTGAAGGGATGTGATTAGATGGACAGTGACTTGGATCCAGTCCCATAGATGACCCGAGGCCTGCTTCCACTGGAAGGCCACTGGGCTGTCCACATATGTAGTCGGGCATATGGAACGACATGTACTGTAGAGGCCATGTGCCTCAGGAGCTGCAGCACCTCTCGGGCGGTCAGATGGTCTTGTAGGAGCATCTGGGATGCTAGTTCGACTAGACAGGCACAAGGAAACAGAGGCAGAAATGCCCTGGACTGTTGGGTGTTTAGTAGGGCTCCAATGAACTCTAGTTTTTGAGTTGAAATGAGCTGGGATTTTGGGAAGTTTATCACAAATCCCAAGTGTTGTAGTACTGTGATGGTACGATGTAAGTAAAGCAGTACCTCTTGGGAGGAGTCTGCTTTTATTAGCCAGTTGCCTAAGTAAGGGAAGACGAATATCCCCAGAGATCTTAGATATGCAGCTATGACCGCCATGCACTTTGTGAAGTCTCTTGAGGCAGAAGCAAATTCGAAGGGAAGGACTCTGTATTGATGATGTTTTCCTTGAAAGGTGAAGCGTAGATATTTCCTGTGTCCTGGATGGATGAGGTTATGTTTGTATGCTTCTTTTAGATCTAGAGAATAGAGCCAGTTTTCACTCTGGAGGTAGGGAAGAAGAGTTCCGAGAAAAATCATCTTGAACTTTTCGTGGACTAGAAACTTGTTGAGGTTTCTGAGGTCCAGAATGGGACTATACCCTCTGGTTTTCTTTGGAATGAGAAAGTACGGAGAGTAGAAGCCCATCCTCTGTTGGTATATTGGGACATCTTCTATGGTGCCCTGAGACAGAAGAGAGGACCCCTCGTCCTGTAGGAGAACAGTGAGTGGGGTTGTGTTTTGATATTCCCCCATGAAAGTGGAGAGGGGCAGAGTTTGTAGATGGAATTTGTACCCTTCCTGGACTATGGTGAGTATCCACCACTCTGAGATGATGAGTTGCCATCTGTGGGCATAGTGACACAGTCTGCCACCCTGCCTCTGGAGGATCCCCACCTCCTCTACATAGCAGGCAATGTTCGCTAGGAAAAAGTAAAAAAACCAGGTGCAGACTGTGGCTGTGGAGCTGGTTGAGATTTAGCCACCTGTGGCTTCTTTTGTTGCTAGGAGGCTGCTGCCTCTTCTGTGGGGCCTGACCCTGGTACTGAAAAGCAGGAGGATAAGAAGAGAAAAATGTCGTCTTATTATTGTAAAAAGACTTCTTTGCAGATGTCTTCTTCCTAGCAGGGTCAGCTGTTACTCTGGACAGTCTCTTTAGAATAGTATTTTCTGACTCTAATTGAGAAGCCTTATCTTGCCAGTCTCTGCCAAAAAGGTTTTCTCCTGTGCAAGGTATGTTGCCTAGTTTATCTTGAACCCACTGTTCAAGATCTGAGGCCTGAAGTGATGCATTTTGACGTGCACCAATGCATATTATAGAGGCTTTGCTTGTGCATTCAAAAGCATCGAAGGTAGCCCTATTGACAAACTTTGAGACAATTTGGCTATGCTTGACTAGGGCAAGATAATCCGCCCTTTTGTCATCTGGGAGGAGATGGGCAAAGGCCTGGAGATCTCTTTGAAGAACATTCCCATGTAGAGGATATAGGAGTTAATCCTAGCTGAGAGCATTGATGCTTGGAAGCACTGGCGCTGAATGGTGTCGAGCGTTCTCGATCCTCTACCTGGAGGATTAGAGGAGTGAGTCTTCGAGCTTTTGATTCTGTGAATCGCCGATTCAATCACCATGGAGTAGTGGGGAAGCTGCGGCTTTTGGAAACTGGGACACTCCGGTACCCAATACATGATATTGAGATATCGACTTTGAGATGAGACCATGAGAGACGTCTTCCATATCTGGTGCATATGGTAATGAAAGATGCGGTGCACTGGTAAGGTGGCTGGGTGCTGTTGGGTATTGGAGGATCTCTAATTTCTCTGCCCTTGGCTCCTTCTCTGATGTTACTGTGATATAGAGACCCTTGGCTAGGTCTCAAATGAATTCCTGGAAGGACATGCCTTCTGCAGGCGATGAAGGGTCCAAAGGTAGGTCCTGGGGCCCTCGAGAGTTGAGTGACCCCACATCCGGGGAATTGGAATCAGAGGACTCAAAGTATCGATGAGTCCAGTGTTCGCCGGAAGCTAGATGCCAGTACCGATGCTCCGATGTATCGGCCTCTGTAGCTGCTTAGGTTTGGCACCGGTATCAGTAAGTGTTTCAAGGGAGGGCATGGGTGGGAGCGATGTCGATGCCATCTGCAGCAGCCCTGATACCATGCCTGAAACCAGTGTCGATGTCTGTATCGTAACTGGTATCGACGGGTGGTTCCTGTAGCCAAGGTTTTTATTGGTACTGAGGCTGCAAGGAGGACTGCCAAGTTCCACTCGATGGCCAGTTTGCGCTGGTCTATCGAGGTTGCCAATGCTTGGGTGTCAGTGATGGGTATTTGCGCAACTGTCCCAGAGCATGGCACCAGTAGCTTTCCGAAGGTTGAGGCTTCAGGAGCATCCTGGGACCCCTCGATAGCTTTGGATGACAGGACCCCCCCGGGCTGTTTAGCAGGCCGATCCGCCTCCGAGGCAACATTCGAGGGGTCTCAATGCTTTGAAAGAGATCTTCCGCTAGAGGTATTGTCAGACTTCGATGCGGCCTTGTGCTTGGACTCGAAGATATTTGAGACCCATGGGAGGATGATGAGGCCCTCGACGAAGTGGATGCCATTGATACCGCACCTGAAGCGAAGAGCTCTCCAAATTTAGAAGCCCGGTTTTGTAGGCCTCTCCATGTCATTTTCTGACAGAAGGAACACGTTTTTTGGCTGGTGGTCTGGGCCAAGGCATTTTAAACACCAGTTGTGTGTGAGTCGCCCAAATGGAGCTGGCTCAATTAAAACATTTTTTTGAAACCACTAGTTGGTTTCTCCGTACCTTTAAGGATGTGAAGGATATGGTAGACTTAAGGCCTAAAAAAGGCATTGACACCCAAGAGATTTATTTTGAAAAGATAAAGAAAGAAGTAAAAGAAAAGAATAAGGGAACTAGCGATGTCTTTGATGGTGCTGGTATCGACGGGAAGGCAGAGGCGCTATACAGAAAAGGAAGTTTTTCTGTGGTGACAGGATTTGCTTCCTGCTGGCTCCATGGAAAACGAAGAACTGAAAAGAGGGAGATGTGAAGGCAGTCGCGCAGGCACAGTGGAATGCTCCCAAAAGCTTTCCAGGGACTGGGGCGCGTTCCCGCGTGGGCTGCATTGGTACTGACATCACCCATACGTGAAGACTACATTCCTGCTTGTTCCTGGAGATAATTAAATACCTGAATATTTCTAGAACGTATGGAATTTTCTAAAGCCTCCATCCTATTATGTATTATCAAATTGTCTTTCACAGTTGATCCTCCAGTAGCCTGCACAATTGCAAGGATTTCATCATTGTGTAATCAAGGTTTTAATTTCATCATCCAATTCACTCATTTCACCACTGCATCAGCAGAAAATTGACACACATTAGATACAGAACCTGGAAGTATGGACTCTCCCCTCAAAACTATTTTCCAAATATCTATCAAGGACATAGAATCATCTGCTGGAAGTTCTACCAATGAAATGGACAAATCCGGTGTTGGAACAGAAGCTGAAATAGCGGCATTTGTTGCCAAAAAGAAGTCCTGGGAGGACCATCGATCTTCATCATTGTTCAAGCCAGCTTTAGGTGTTGAGCAAGTGTGCATAGATTGGTCCCCAATATCTTGTTTGTTTGGAGGAGGAGGAGGAGTCATAGGGCCTCTGGGAAACCGATTTCAATATAGCTGCCCTATCTACTGCTCTCTGTCACAACCAAATATTTATCAATGGGGCCGCTAATGGTCACTGGAGTTTTAGTGCCTTTCCCTTTTCTCTTCTTTTGCACCATAAGTTAAAGTCAAAACCAGCCAGGATACTCACTCAGAAGATAATGTCCAGCTCTGTAGATCTGCTTGGGTCCAAAGGGGGCCCAAAGGGAGACCATCCCCTTTTGGACATGCCTCTTTGGAGCACTCCCTTGCAGTCGCACACCGCAAGCTGAGCCGGCTTTTATGCATTGAGCAGTCCACACTAGATGAAATCAGTGGAGACTGCAATGGTAAGTTGACACATATTGGGGGGGAGGGAGGGGTGGATTGCTTACAGTTGCTCCCTAGCCCATCAGGGTACTCGGTCTTCCTCACCATCAAAGGCACATTTTAGATGGGACTTGGAGATCAGAATTGAGATGTCCAAGTTGGGACCTTTTCAGTTCCAAAGGTATTTTAGGAACAGCTCTGCTAAAGGTGGAGCCATTTCTAAAATACATATCAACATTCAGCAAAAGGAGCCATTTCACAAATACACATGTGGCAAAAATGTAAGAAGAAACCCAAAGAACTTGCATGTGTAAGTACCCGCATTTTACCATGAGTAATTGTAAATGTTGGCACTTAAACGGGCATCTGGGCTATTTTGCAAAATTACATGTGCAGATTCTCTTAATTACAGAGGACTTTATCTTGACCCTGTTTTAATTCAGAGAGAGAAATAAACATTTGTAGGATTAAGGGGATATCCCCTTTAACTTCATGTAAAGGGCTAACCAAAAGGAGCACTTTTTAAATTCCAATTCATGTTAGGGAACACGTGTAAATATGGATGTGGACAATTTTAGACTTACACATGCCTTCCCTATATGAAATTGGAAATTCACGTGTACATTTTTGTTCTGCCCAAATCACACCGGTGGCACACCCCTAACATATTTATATGTGTATTTGCCAGCACATACACATGTTGAAATGCGAATAAGGCTTATAAAATATCCCTCCCAACCTTAAATTCTTTTTTTCTGTTTACTGTTTTTTATTTCTGGACACTGTTTAGTTCACTTTCATATTGGCAGCGCTTCCTTATACCGAAACTTTCCATGAAAGGGGCCTTCATCCAGTTTTTCTATAATTGGGGCCTAAATACAAACCTGATCATTGTGTTTTCTGCAGTTTTAGCTATTGCCTAGCACAGTGATCAAGTGACTGAATCTTGATGATATTGGGATTGCCAGACCCTGCGCATGGTACCTGTACACTTCAGACTGCCACAGGTACTTTCTTATTCCAAATGAAACAGGTGACGTGCCACATCCTGGATTTCAGAGACCTCAACAAGTTCTCCTTGCATGAAAATTCAAGATAAACACTTTTCCTTCCATCTACTCAGCAAGGGAGATTGGTTATACACTATGGATCTCAAAGATGCATTTTATCACTTACATTCATCCTCATGAAAAAAAAATATCTCAGATGTATGCTTTATCCAATCTTTACCTGTACAAAGTACTTCTTTTTGGTCTGGCTCATCTACTTTCAGAAATCATCTCATTTATAGGTATAGTACTAGGTATTCTTAACACCAAAGCTTTGCTGCCGGAATACAAAATCCAGCTTCTCATCACAAATGCAACCAAGGTAAAAGACAGGCAATCTCCACAGACGTTGAGCAACATGACAACTGCAAATCATGTAGACCCCTTCACCCATCTTAAAATGAGATGCACCCAGTGATATCTCAAACCTGTTTAAAAAAAAAACCCTGTTAAATTCCAGTTGGATCAATCTTCCCAGCCTCTTTTGTCAGTTCTTCACCCACCTCTCTGACTGTAATAGATGTTACAGTGGTGGACTCACAAACCCCAGATAGTTTTGGGAGGGGAGGCTCACCTGAACAACCATCGTGCCCCAGATAGATGGATGAATACAAAACGATTCTTCATATCAGTCATTTGGGGCTTAAAGTGATTTACGATGCTCAGCAAGCTTTCCTCCATCTTCCTTGAGAGTTCTCTTTTGATTTAGCAACTGATTAGCTTCCAGGTTCAGCAGAGTCTTTCTGCCTCATGAGCTGCTCTTCCAGGAATGGGGAATGCCTTGAGAGCAACAAAAATGCTAAGCTTCCCCTGTATTGTAATGGTGCTAGTATCTCCCACCGCTTAGCACCAGAAACTCTTGACAGTAACATGGACCTGGCCTCTCTTGTATGCTTATCCTCCAATTCCTCTCATGCTGAAAGTTCTATATAAGTTCCAACAGACCTGAAGTACTTTGATCCTCATAGTGCCATACTGGCCTTGACAGAACTGGTTTCCTCTGCTCCAAAAGATAGCAGTTCTTCCTCCATGATGACTGCTGCACTTTGCAACTCTAATAACCCAACATCAGGGCCCACTTCATCATTCAGATTTGAAGCCTCTGACCTAACATAGTGGAAATTGAGCATCAGTTATTATCTGCCCTCGGTTTACCAGAGCCTGTGCAGCACTTTCTCATTTCTACTAGGCAACCATCTACTAGGCATACTTATGCTTTCAACTGAATAAGGTTTTTTGTTCTGGTGGTTCTCAAATGGACATGATCCAGTCGTGTTTGCCGACTACCATACTTCACTCTCTTTACCATTTTTACCATCTAGGTCTTCCGACATTCTCTATTAGAGTGCACCTCAGTGCTCTAGCTGTGTATCATGCTCCAGTGGATAACCTCCCAGCGTCTCACATTTATGAGAGGCTTTCTTCATGTTAGACCTCTATTGCAGAAGCCTCCAGTTCCTTGAGACCTTCATTTTGTGCTTTCCTCATTTATGAAGACACCCATTGAACCTTTGGGATTGACTGCGCTTGTTTTCCTCACCTGAATAGTACTCTTCCTAGTAGCAATAACCTCAGCTAGAAGTCTCAGTAAACCTCAGTCATTGGTAACTTAAGAACTATACCTTCAGTTTCACTATCACAAACTGGTTCTTTGTACATAGTATCGCACTGCCTGGCACTTATCTGCTCAGTAGGACCTACTAATTGGATAAGTACTTTTGAATAAGTGGAGCTCTCCAGATAGCGCTGCTGAATATTTGCTCTAACCACCTCCGCATTATCTGGATAATGCTGGGGCAGTCCAGGGGCGGAGCTGGGGAGGAGCTTAGAGTTATCCAATTAGTGGTAATATTCAGACTGCTAACCGGATAACAAACTGCATATCATTAAGCTACAAAAAGGCGGTCCTAACGTTATGCATCTTTGCTATCTGGATAGCAGTTAAATAGTGTCACTAAAAGCAGATTTTCAGTGCTGCAGAATATCTGGATTCTTGTGCTGGATATCAGGATTCTGGTGCTGAATACCCAATTTCATTTTTAAATGCCACGGCAAGTGCTTGAAAACCCGCCAACCTCAGTTTAAATATCGTCCTATAAATTTTTACCTAAGGTGGCCACTTCCTTTTCACATCAGTGAAGAAATAGTTCTTCTCACTGTTCGTCCTAAACAGCATTTGAATCCATGTGAGAGAGCCTTGCACACCTTTGAATGTAACCAGGCTGTCGCCTACTACCTTAAAAGCACACATTCTTTTTAGAAGTCTGAGCAGCTTTTTGTCTCCTTTGATCCCAACAAACAGGGCTTGTCAGTCACAAAAAGAGTTTTGGTCAAGTGGCTGGCGTCTTGCATCCATTTAGTTATGAATAAGAATGCCTTTACGCTCCAAAGTCAAATCATGTAAAATTAGAGCTACTGCAGCGACAGTAGCACTCCTAAAGTCTGCCTCGCTAGATACCAACTGCAAAGCGGCTACGGAGGTTAATGTTACACTTATGAGCTATCATAAAGGAAAAATCTTGGAAACCCGGAATAGCTTGAATAAGGTGCCATTCCTTTTTAAGAATGGCAACAATCCGTGAAGACTGTAATGAGTACAGCAGTGGACATACTATTCTATTCTCACTTTTGCTGTCTGATGGTTGCACTTTTTCATGTGTCGATGCATATGCCCTTAAATAAGCTTTATCAATATGGTGTTGAGGATACTGACGTGCTTCAAATCTCTTCCTTGGCTTGTAGTTCAAATTCAGCATCATTGTACAGTTTCTTCTAACCCTCAAAAATTGTCCAATGGGTAAATTGTTTTTCAATGCAGGATTATGAAAACTATTGTAGTGCAGCAGATGGTTCCAACTTATATATGTACAAATTTGAGAATACGTTTTTACAAGATCATCCTTTTAAATCCAAAATTAAACTGTGGATTAGATATATTGATGATATCTTTATTATATGGGATGGTCTCATGGACGATTTGTCTGCATTTAATGTATGGATCAATGATCTTGATCAAAATTTACGGTTTCAAATCACTTATGATCCAGTCCAAATTCCCTATTTGGAAATGTTGATCAAGAAAGAAGGAAAAGTATTTATCACAAAATTATATAGAAAACCTACTGACAGGAACCTTCGTAACCTGCTTGTGCCCTCTGCTTTTACTGAGAAGAAACCTTTTTCCATGTATAAGGGATAATACCAATGCGGTCATTGCTCTGTTTGCTTGAATGTCCTACCTATAAGAAAATTTTTTACACATCCAATAATACAACAAATATTTCACGTTGATGATTTTTCAAATTGTGATACTACATACGTCTTTTATATCATCCAATGCCCATGTAATCTTTTATATGTAGGCAAGACCATACGGAGTATCCGTGTGCGCATTATAGAACACAAAAGTTGCATTAAGAGGCAATTGATAGATAAGCCTTTAGTCCAGCACTGGATAGACATGGCACACAAAATTTCTGATTTAAAGTTTTGTGTCATCAAGAAAGTGAGAGTCAATTGGAGAGGTGGCAATATTGAGAAGACTATCCTCCGCATGGAGCAGAGATACATTTTTGTTCTCAACACACTTGCACCACATGGTTTGAATTCTGAGCGCGATTTCTCCGTTTTTTTGTAATCCCCCTTTTTTTTGGATACACAAGGTTTTTGGATACATTCTTGTAACTGTGGTTTATATATAAACATTAATGTCCCTTTATTCACATAGTTTTTTAAATTAGGGTCTCTTTATTTTCTCCCCTTTTCGTTTTCCATGAGATTTTGAATAAGCTGGTTTTAGTTCTTTTATCTATACAATAGCATTTGTTTCCGTTTTATCTGTAGTGTTTTGGTATTTATAACAACAATTTTATTAGCACAATCTCTAATGGTTCTTATGTGTTGATTTCTTATTTTTTGCGTATTTACTCATTTATTGATAGGTTGGCTTTTTTTTAGTTTTTATATTAACACACATTTTAGTATTTATTGTCTTACGAGTTCATGATATTAACAACAGGTTTGTATTTTATATATTTATTGAGAGTGTTCTCAACACGGGGTATTTTACATTTTATTCTGTTTTATTTATTTATTCAACGAGCCGGTTTTTACCTCTATTGTTGATATATACTTTGGTATTTTAAATCTTATCTTTTTTGCAACAATACAACACTTCACATATCATTTTATGTTTTTTTATATGATCTGCGCGGTCTTTTTAACCCCCCGAGTCTCATCAATTTATGTTTATGGCATAAACAACAATGTTTTTTTACATGATATTTATTCATTTGTTTTTAATTACATGTTTTGCCTGGCTTTTCTTGATCTGAGATCTCCTTATATACGCATGCGTCGGCGTTTTTTCACAGAATGGACTGATGCCGCTTCATTAGCCTGCCGTTTTTTTCTTCACGGACAGTGTAATTTGGGATTTTGCAAAGTAGTAAGCAGCATTTTGATTTATAAAGATTCTGTTTTATTTGTGTACACATTGTGATTGTTGTAAGTTTTGATGTTTTCCTTGGCGCCATGAGTTGCGGAGGATAACACCGGTTTTTGTTCTCAGTATGTATGGAAAAGTTATGCGATTCGTCCTTAGCCTTTTCCTTTACCGTCTCTCATTGGAAGGTCCGGCGTATACTGAAGGCAGTACCTTTGTACTTGAATTAGTACGTTTATTTTTACACATATGATTATCCCTTTTAAAGAGAAATAAAATGGGTTAACTTATGGTACGCCGACATGTTCTGGGCCCGCAGCGGTACAGTCCGTTTTGGCACAATATGATTGTATCCACATTGATCGATTTGTATCCATGCTTGGATTATTTGTATCCAGTGTTTTTGAACACACTCACTATTTTTCCTTTTGCAACGTTTCTGTTTTTAAATTTACTTATCTTATATTGTTTTTACAATGTAGGAAGTATACTTTTTATCCTCAGTGATATGCCACCACCGTCTATGTGTGCCTAAGGTCCTAAGGTAAAACATTTTTTCACTCCTGCTCCTCCATGCATATTAACTTTGTTTTTTCCATCTTCAATCTCTCTTGTTTTTCTCCTGGTTTTCTCCTTTTTTAAATACAATGTTCATTTACTATTTATTGATTATTATTTATTTTTTTATGTATGTTGAGGTATTCTTTATTATGGATTTTTTATTTGGTTTTCATTTATATAGCATTTGTATGCATTACTTTGTATAGTTTTGCTTTTCATCAGCTTACATGCATATTCTCCAGGGTTGTTCATTTTTTTCGATTTGACATGTTCACGTTTTTTATATGTTCATACCTTATTTATATATATATTATATATATACCTTTTATGGGATTTATGTATTTAGAGTGTTCATGATTTATTTATGCCTTATTTATCTTGAGTACCTTTTGTTTTTTATCTTTTTATTGTTAATTATATTTATGTTTGCAGTTTTTATTATTTATTGTTCATTATGATGTGTTTTTAGAGTAAGGTGTGCCTAACCCCTGAAGAAGATTCTTTCGAAACACGGCCTGTGTCGGGTCTGGCCTCCCTTAGAATGTAGGGATCAATAAAGGAATATGTGGCTTAATTAAGAGTCGTGAATCGTGAGTGGGTCCTACCTGCCTACGTTCTTTGTACTGTTCCCTTTGTCTACGTGGCAGTTTGCTGTTTTTTCTTGGTGACCTTAAAGTGCATCTGTACACTCGGTCTGCCGCTCCCGCCCCCTCCAATGCAACTTCCCGTCAGAAGAGGCAGGAGCAGCAAGCCATTAGTGCGCACATGCGCTTTAAGGGCTGCCGCTGCACTAAAGAGGTGATTGCCATGCCGCCCATCAATCCCAGGAGAGAGGCTGGATGTTGGAAGTGATATGATGATAGCATGCAGTGGGGGTGGCACATCGGGCCTGCCTAGGGCAGCAAGAACCCTTGGTTAGTCCCTGTTCTTACCCCTTCACCAGCCCCTTCCATGTTGTCATCCCCTTCAGTCCCTCTCCATACCCAGTTTTTTTTAACTCCCCCGTTTTACCACCTCCCAACTCTATTTCCATCTTCCTCTCATCCATCTGCTTGTCATCTTCCCCCCTTGACTTCTCCCACATGATTCCTCCTTTTATTTTATTTTATATTTTTTATTTATTTATTTATTTTAAAGCATTTATTACTCACACTAGCCAAACCTCTAGGCAGATTACAATAGTACATATACCATCCATAACATAAAATGAATATACAAAACTATACATAAAAAATAACATTTAAACACCACATACACACACTAAATATCACTTCATCCATAATAACTTTCCTTCATCTCCTACACAAAGCGTAGTTACTCACCTGTAACAGGTGTTCTCCAGGGAAAGCAGGAATCAGTCCTCTCATATGGGTGACGGCACCGACGGAGCCCACATGTAGCATTTCCCCAGCTTTCAAAGAAAGCCTTTGTGGCATGCTACCACACATGCATGGTCCCCTTCCCTCCCAAGGGTGCCATCTTGCTCAGTCAGGTGACATAGCTAGGATGGCAGTAAAAACTAGGGAGGCAACTGCCAGGGGAGGAGGGAGGGTTGTGAGGACTAAATCCCACTGTCCCTGGAGAACACTTGTTACAGGTGAGTAACTATGCTTTCTCCAGGAACAAGCAGGAAGTCAGTCCTCACAAATGAAACTCGCTAGCTCCAGGCTGCCGAGGACTGAACCACAACAGCACCAAAGGTGACCAATCGCTGAGAGTTGCAGAAGGTGAGTCCCCACTGTGAGACCCTGCAAGACCCTAGCGTCCAGCGACACTATCACTCTGGTAGCCTGAACACAGAAGGGTCAGAGGGCAGAAGTTGCCTACACCCTGAGAATATTACGGAGTGCTGCCTAGCCAAAGACACTCTCCCTGCGGGACTCGCTGTCCAGGCAGTATTGAGCTGCAGACATATGAATTGAAGACCATGTGGCGGTCTTGCAGATTTCCATCACCAGCACTAAGCGGGGGTTGGCCATCGACGCGGCCATCACCCTCACGCGATGTGCTGTGATCTGGTGCTCAAGGCGAGGCGCTCTCGCTCATAGGTGAGGGCAATACAGCCCACCACCCAAGTGGACAGAGTTTGCTTAGTCACGGGGAGCCCCAGTCTGCTGCGGTCATAAGACACGAAAAGCTGAGGTGCTTTTTGATGGGCCTGAGTCCGCTGTAAGTAGAAGGATAGGGCTCGTTTGCAGTCTAGTGTGTAAAGTACTAGTTCCACCTAGCCAGCATGAGGCCGCAGAAAGAAGGTGGGGAGGACCACCTCTTGGTTGGGTGGAAAGGAGACACCACCTTTGTGAGGAATTTGGGGTGTGTGCAGAGCACTATCCTGTTCTTGTAGAACCTTGTATATGGGGGATCTGTCACCGGGGCCTGGAGTTCGCTCACTCTTTGAGTGGATGTGAGGGCCACCAGAAAAGCCCCTTTCCATGATAAGTACCACATGTGGCCAGGGGCTCGAATGGTGGTTTGGTGAGCTGAGAGAGCACTACACTGAGGTCTCACTCTGCTGCCGGAGGACTGAGAAGGGGCTTAGATAATAAGAGGCCCCGGAGGAACCTGGAGACCAGGGTTTATCTTAAGAGGGATTTTCCCTCTTCAGGATGGTGGTGAGTGGCTCTGGTGCTCAGATGTACCCTCACCGAGTTAGATTTCAGCCCGGTGTGTGACAGGTGCAGTAGGTACTATAGTACTAGTTGCACCTGGCAGGAGAAGGGATTCTCCTCCTTTTCCCCATACCAGGTGGAGAATCTTCTCCACTTAAAGGCATAAGCCCGTCTGGTGGAGGGTTTTCAGGAGGCCAGTGGGATCTCATCGACTTCTCCTGGAAAATTGAAAGGGATCAACACTACCCTTTCAGCAGCCACGCTGTTAGCATTAGCAACCCAGATTGAGGTGCAGGAGGGAGCCCCCCCTCCTGGGACAGGAGGTTCGGGGCACAGTCCAGAGGGACTGGGAGTGCCATCAACATGGAAAGCAGCAGAGGGAACCAAGGTTGCCTGAGCCACCTGGAGGCAATCAGTATAACTGATGCCCTTTTGCTCTGAACCTTTGAAGAGGGTCCTGGCAACCGGGGGGGGGGGGGTTGGTGGGAATGCATAGAGTAGGCCCTCGGACCACGAGACCAGGAAGGCATCTGCTGCCACTCTCTGGGTGTGGCTGACGGGAGCAAAAGCAGGATAGCTGCATGTTGTCCAGAGAGACAAATAGATTCATCACAAGCCTGCCGCAGAGATGGAAGAGCTGCTTCGTTACTCTGGAGTTTAAGCACCACTCGTGGGCGAAAGACTCTGCTCAGCCTGTCCGCTAGATAATTGTCCTGGCCAGGGAGGTATACCACTTGCAGGAGCATTTTGTTGCATGCTGTGAAGGAGAGGAGGACCACTGCCTCCTGGCAGAGGGAGTATGAATCCATATCCCCTGCTTGTTGATATAAAACATGGCGACCTAGTTGTTCGTCTGGATCAGTATAGGTTGGTGCCGCAGGCGGTGGTGGAACGCTCCTAGGGCCAAGAAGATTGCCCTGAGCTCCAGGAGATTGATCTGTGTGAGCAGCGACTCCTGAGACTAGCTGCCCTGTGTGCGGTGGTCTCCACTGTGCCCCCCCAACCCAGGAGGGAGGTGTCCGTGGTCATGGTCCTTTGCGGTGTAGATGCCTGGTAGGGCATTCCTGCCTGGAGGTGGCACAGGGTTTGCCACCACTTGAGGGATTCCACCAGTTGTCCCATAGTCTGCCTGTGGCCTGAGTCCACTGCAAGCGCAGATACCACTGGGCTCTCCACATGTGTAAAGCAGGCTGAAGGCGTGACGTGGACTGTCGAGGCCATATGGCCCAGTAGATGGAGTGGGAGACGAGCCAGCACTGACTGGCGGCGTTGTACCTCTCCTGCCAGTTGCCTGAGGTGTTCTGCTCTTTTCTCTTGGGAGGACGTCCTTGACCTTTAATGTGTCCAACTGGGCATCTATGAACTCCAGACTTTGGGCTGGAGAGAGATGGGATTTGGGATAGTTTTGGATGAACCCCGGGGGCTGCAAAAGAAGGGTTGCAGGTTCTGTGGCCTGACTGACCTCTGAGGCTGTACCGCCTCTGATGAGCCAGTTGTCCAGAGAGGGGAAGATGAAAGCCCCTTGTAGGTGCAGATAGGTGGCTACCACCGCCAGGAATTTGATAAAAACCTTTGGCGATGAGGCCAGGCTGAAGGGTAGCACCTTGTACTGGTAGTGCCGTCCTCCCACCATGAACCGTAGGTACTGCCTGTGAGAGGGATGGATCAGGATGTGTGTGTATGTATCTTTTAGATCCAAGGAGGACAACCATTCTCCCTAGTGGAGGTAAGGCAGTAGTGTTCCAAGGGAGAGCATCTTGAACTTCTCCCTCACCAGAAACTTGTTTAGGTTTCTCAGATCTAGTATGGGCCTGTGGCCCCCAGTTCTCTTTGGGACAAGAAAGTTTCTGGAGTAGAAGCCTTTTCCCCATAGATGTCCGGGTACAGGCTCTACTGTGTTGTCCCAGACCTGCGAGCTCTGAGAGCAGAAGGGTCTGGTGAAGGAGAGGTTGAACTGGCTCTCTTGGAAAGAACCTGGGTGGTACTTGCTTACCACCTGCAGTACCCACTGGTCCGAGGTGGCACTGGCCCACCTGTGGACAAAGAGTGCCAGGCGGGCTCCTTTGGACTGGTGAAGGTCTCCCGGAGGAGGGGAGGCCCTGCCCCAGGGGTCAAAAGCTCCCCCTCACCCGGGCTGGGTGGCAGCTGGGGCCTAGGGCTTCTGTGCCTTTGGCATCTGGGCCCCATGATTTTGTTTTTTAGGGTGAGAACCCTGCTGCTGGTCCGAGAAGGGCTGGTAGTGGTGACTCTGATGAAAGGGCCCCTTTTTCCTTGAGAACAGGGGTCTTTTCCCAGACGGTTTCTTATGGGAAAAGGATGAAGTCCTTTTGGAGAATCTCTGTCAAGTCACTACATCGGCTTCTGCTGGCTGCCTTTTCGGCCATATGCTTGTCGAACAGGTTCTTCCCAGTACAGGGGACATTGAGCAGCTTGTCTTGGACCCACTGCTCAAGGTCTGAAGACTCGAGCCTCTGACCCAAAGCCATCATAGGCTGCCTGGGAAAGGAACTTAGAGCAGCCCTTGATCCCAGATGTCAGGGCTTGGAATTGTTGGAGGGGTTCCCCAGTAAGCCCTACTGAAAACCTGGACAACTCCTGGGTTAGGACCTTGAGGTACATGCCTATGTATAACACATATGCCTGGATCCAACACCCCCAGCATCGAGCCCTGGTAGCATTTGTGTCCAAGGGCATCGAAGGCTCTAGCATCCCTACCAGGGGGAACTGAAGAATGGTTCTTCTGCTCTTAAGTTTTTACGTTGTTGACTCGACAACCATGGAGTTATGTGGGAGATGGGGTTTGTGGAACCCCCGGCCCTTTCCCCATGCGGTATATGGTGTCAAGGCACCAGCTGACCTGACCACTGGTGCTGACGCCGGAGTCTCCCACATTCTCAACAGGAGCCACTCGAGGATCGGCTGCATCAGCACTGTGAGTTTCCTTTGGTTGAGACTCGTCCTGGAGAATCTCCAGTTCTTCATTGCTCATCTCATCTTCCTAATCCAACGCTCTTTTCACACATTCTGTTAGATTCACGCTCTTCGTCCTTTTCTCTCTTCCACGTCATTAACTACCCTACTTCTCACACTTGTAATCAATGTTCCCTCTAATTTTCTGTAGGCTGTGTGCACATAAAATATCAGCTGTGCAGCTTTTGAAGGAAGGTTAAATTTTTGTGCGCCACATAACGACACTCGGAGTTATATACTTTAAAATTTGACTACATGTCAGAATACAGTATGTACACCACATTGATTTTAATCAAATTAAATGAAAATAGACGATTACTAAATGAAGCGGAAAATTTCTAGTAATTACAATCACAACTTTTAAATTTTAAGACATCTGTGTTGTTTTCTATCAGAATCAGAACCGTTATTTTTGTGCGCTCTGTTGTAAAGTATGTGCACTCGCTCGGCGAGGTGTGTGCGCGCGCACACGCGCACAGCTTAGAGGGAACAGTGCTTGTAATATCTCGATTGGATTATTGTAATGTTGTGTATCTAGGTTTACCCCAATATCAACTGCACCGTTCACAGCTCATTCAAAATACTGCCATTCGCATTCTTATACATATCTCCCATTATGAACATGCTACCCCCCTTCTGTTTCACCAGCATTGGCTCCCCATCAAATACCGGTTCCAGTATACTCTTTACACTGGCCTATTGTGCTCATCATGCAGGCTTTCCCCATTATCTCTCTGATGTTCTTCATGCACTTCCTTCCAACAGAGCCTTACGAAGTATTCATACAAACTGCCGGTACCTCCTTTCTGTTTCTAATGCCCGGCTGGAATCCACGTGCTCCTCTGCTTTCTGTTTTCTCACAAATGCACTGTAGAACACACTCCTCTCCTCCCCTCTCTTCATTTGGGACCTCCTTTAACAGATTCAAAACACTACTCAAAACTCATCTTTTTCATACCACCTACGATCTGCCCATAACATGATGCTGACCCCTTCCCTCTCACCCTTCTACTCCCTGTTTTGTTTCCCCTCTCTCCCCTGCTCCTGGTATGATTGCTGTGTATTTCCTTTCAGCACGTTGGCATTCTTTTCTACCTTGTTTTTAATTATGTTTTAATATTGTACACTGCCCTGCTGCAGGCAGAGCTCTGGAATCGCAATGCGTGGATGAGACGATGGTGCAAGGATGAGGTTTTTGGATTTGTTGGGAACTGGGCAACATTCTGGGGAAATGAGGGGCTTTTCCAAAGGGATGGGCTTCACCTTAACTGGGATGGAACCAGACTGCTGGCATTAACCTTTAAAGAGGAGATGGAGCAGCTTTTAAACTAGACAGTAGGGGAAAGTAGTCACCCAAGAGTGCATGATTCGGAAGGATGTATCCTTGAAGGTGCTAGCAAAAGATTGAGGTAAGGGCATATCGACAGAGAGGTTCCAATAAAGACAAAAGTAACCCAAATGCCCTTAAGTACAGAGCAGACAGAATTTAAAGATTCCAAATTACCCCTGCCTACCGGTAACTAGATTAATATGAATAAAATGCAACCTCTAAAATGCTTACATTCAAATGCTAGAAATCTAAAAACATAAGTTGGGAGAGTTAGAATATATAGCAGTAAATGAGAAGTTAGATAAAATTGGTATCTCAGAGACATGGTGGAAGGAGGACAACCAATGGGAAACTGTGATACCTAGGTACAAATTATATCGCAATGATAGAGTAGATCAAATTGGTGGAGGGGTTGCGCCCAGTTAGAGAGGGCATTGAGTTACACAGGATTAAAGTTTTGCAGGAAACAAAATATACTGTAGAATCTCTATGGATTAAAATTCCATGTAAAAAGGGGAAGGCAATGGCAGTGGGGGTGTACTATCGACCACCTGGCTGTAATGAACAAATGGATGACGAAATGCTCAAAGAAATCAGGGAAGTTAACAATATTTACAGCACAGTAATAATAATGGGTGATTTCAATTACCCCGATATCGACTGGGTCAGTGTCACGGCAGGCTATGCTAGAGAGAGAAAGTTTCTAGATTAAATGACTGCTTCTTGGAGCAGCTGGTTCATGAACTGACAAGAGGGGAAGCCATCTTGGACCTAGTCCTTAATGAAACACAACATCTGGTGCAAGAGATAATGGTGTTGGGGCCACTTAGCAATAGTGATCATAGCATGATCGCATTTGATTTAATAAATGGAGGAAGGATTGCAAGGAAATCCACAATACTACCTTTTAACTTTCAAAAGGGAGACACTGATAAAATGAAGAAAATAGTTTAGAACGAACTAAAAGGGGCAGCTGCAAAGGTTAAAGATTTACATCAAGCATGAGTGTTTAAAAATACTATCTTGGAAGCCCAGACCAGCTGTATTCCACGCTTTAAGAAAAGTGGAAGGAAGTCCAAAAAACTGCCAGTACGGTTTAAAGGTGAGGTCAGAGAGGCTGTTGTAGCCAAAAAAGCATCTTTCAGCAAATGGAAAAAGAAGCCAAAATGACAAAAACTGGAAACAACATAAGCACTGGCAAGTTAGATTCAAGGTATTGATAAGGCAGGCAAAGAGAGAATTTGAAAACAAGCTTGCTGTGGAAGCTAAAACGCATAATAAAAATGTTTTCAAATGCGTAGCAAAAAACCTGTGAGAGAGCAGTTGGATCATTGGATGATAGAGGGGTAAAAGGGGCACTTAGAGGGAACAAGGCCAAAGCAGAGAGACTGAATGAATTCTTTGCTTCGTCTTTACTGAGGAAGATGTAGGGAAGTTACCCATGCCTGAAATGGTATTTATTTATTTAAAGCTGATGCAGCAGAAGAATTGAAAAGAAATATAGATAAACCAGGAAGATGTATTATAACTATTTAATAAACTGATGAACAGCAAATCACCTGGACCAGATGGTATACATCCAAGAGTGTTGAAAGAACTGAAATATGAGGTTGCAGTCCTACTATTAGTAATCTGTGAACTATCATTAAAATCATCAGTAATATCTAAAGATTGGAGGAGGCCAAGGTAATGCCAGTTTCTAAAAAGGATTCCATGGGTGATCCTGGAAACTGCAGACCGCTGAGCCTGATGTCAGTACTTGGAAAAATTGTAGAAACCATTATTAAGAACAAAATTTCTGAACATGTAGATAGTTATTTTTTTTAATGCTTTATTTTCGTTTTATAACAACAAAGGAAAGGAAGACATACAGCTAAAAGACAAATACATACATAGAATGTGATACATACACCAAAGTAAACCCCTACCACCCCCCTCCCCCCTGCTTCTTCTCTAGAAACTAATCATTCCCGAAAACGGGCGTGTACTGACATTATTGTGGTACAAAACCTAACGGTGATCTGAAACATGATGAGTATACATTAAACAGACATGTCGGAGCAATGGGCAGAGTGTACATAATCATTGAGCATCTGCCATTTAGACAAGCGAAAGTGAGTTTGGATATGAGGAATAGCTCTCCGAGATATCTGCTCATATTTACTATATAAGCAGACGAGGTTCCACCATTCATTGGCAGTAATTCGAGAGCTATCCTTCCAATTCCTCGTGATTAAACATATGGCTATACCCAGCATGAAATCAAGGAGAAAGCGACCCTTCTTAGGAAGAGAGGGGACCTCCGCCACTGAGCGGAGTCCCACAATCTTCCAAGAAAGAGGCTCGTGGAGGTGTAAGATAGATTGAATACGACCCCAGACCCGCCCCCAGTAAACCTGCAGTTGAGGACATTCATAAAGAACATGAGCGAGGGTTCCCACAGCAGTATGGCAAGACCAACACTGGTCCCTAGCAGTTGTGTTCCATTTGGCTATTCTTTCTGGAGTATAAAAGCATCTATGTGCAAAAAAGAAGAGAGTTTGGGTGACAGAGGCAGATCTGGAAACCCGCACCACTTTGCTCCAGAAAGCGCTCCATTGCACAGGGGTTAAAGTGGTTTGCAGTTCGCGTTCCCAGGCTTGTTGAGCTCTACAAGTAGCAGTGTCGGTACCCTGACATAATAATTTATAAAAGTTAGAGGCTACCCCATGTGTACTACTAATAGAGTGAATTAGTTCTAATAGCCCGTTCTCAGTAGGGGCAGAGGGCGGCAGGATTTGAGCACTTTTGAGGCAGTGTTGAAGCTGCATCAATTGAAAGTAATGTTTCGCTGGTAACGCAAATTCCTTTTGTAAGTCAGAAAAGGTCTTCCAACGAGCTGCAGAGAAGAGTTGTTGGGGTGTCCAGATCCCCTAGAGTACCAGGGTTTCCATGCAATCGTTTTATTTAGGACTTGAATTCTGGGGTTATTCCACAGCGGGAGTCCGTCCTGAGGACATACGTTTGGACCCAGTGACAGAATGAGAGTGTTAAAGGCCGCAAGAGTATCAACAATCATTGGGGGATGGCGTATGTCTACTTGATGGGACATGCCGGGGAGATGGATCAACGGAATTGGGCTACTTAGCTCCTCTTCAATGTCAAGCCAAACTGGTCTGTTGTCTGTTGAGGCAGCTAGCCATCGGGCACCTTGTTTAAGTAGGAAGGCTAGATGATATCTAAGAAAATCAGGAAAGCGGGTACCCCCAAGTTCCTTCGCAGACTGTAGTTTTTGTTTAGCTACTCTTGGTGGTTTTCCCTGCCAGAGATAACGGACGAGAAGGCCCTCTATGTCCTTGTAGGTGTGTAGCGGGAGGAAGCAGGGCAGCATTTCTAAAATATAGTTCACTTTAGGGACTATCATCATTTTGACGGTTTCTAGGCGGCCCCACCATGTAAGGGATAAGGGAGACCACTGATTTGTGAGCTCACGGACTTTGGAGACTACCTCCTTGGCATTAAAGCTAATAGTGTCTTCTAAAGGAGAACAGTAGTGGACGCCAAGATATTTCACCATGTGGGATTGCCAAAGGAAAGGAAAGGCCTGCATGTCAGCCTCATGTACCCAGCGGTTCAGTGGGAATGCTACGGATTTGGTCCAGTTTATTTTATAGCCCGATAATTGCGAGTATCCATCAATCAGGTCCAAGACAGCCGGGACCGAATCAAGGGATACAAAGAGCATAAGGTCATCTGCATATGCAGAGAGTTTAATCTCTCTGTGACTGAAGGGGATACCTCGAATACGTGCGGACTGTCTAATAAGGAGGGCGAGGGGTTCAAGAGCTAGATCAAAGAGCATTGGTGATAGGGGGCAACCTTGACGCGTGCCTCTTTGAAGATTAAAAGGCCGAGACTTAATGGCATTTACACAAATACTGGCAACGGGTTGAGAATACATGACTTGGAGGTATCGGAGGAAGCCCTCCCCAAAGCCATACCATCGGAGAACTGCAAATAAGAAGGGCCATTCCAGGCGATCAAAGGCTTTTTCAGCATCTAGGGAAAGACCCACCCATGGGTGGTCTAAATTGGCAGCACTGGATAGCACATGGCACAAGGTCCGAGCATTGTCAGCGGTGGAGCGGCCGGGTATAAAACCACATTGGTCGGGATGGACCAAGGTGGCCATCCTGTCAGATAGCCGGGTGGCCAAGATCGTTGCGAAGATCTTATAATCGGCATTAAGTAGGGAGATTGGACGGTAGTTGGCGGTTAGCAGCGGGTCTCTGCCTTCTTTCTCAAAAACTACCACATTAGCTGCAGAAAAGGATCCCAAAGAGGATGTATCTACCGCAAGGGCAGTAAAGTAAAGTTTTAAGTAGGGAACTAAATCTGCACTGAACGTTCTGTAGAATTCTGTCGGGAGACCATCAGGCCCAGCGGCTCGACCCGAGGCTGTTCGTTTTAGGGCAGAATGGATCTCTGAAGTAGAGAAGGGTTCATCCAGCGCATCCCTATCAGCTTCAGAAAGGGTCGGCCGCTGAATACCAGAAAACAAGCGCTCGAAGGTCTCGGAGGAGAACTCACATTCAGATTGATATAGACGGGTATAGAAATCCCGAAAAAGTTCTACGATATCGGAGTCTGTGGTCAGTATGCCCCCTCCCTGTGGGGCGCGAAGGGCCGCTACGCGTTTGGCTTCTTTTTGACCTTTCAAGGCATTAGCTAAAAGTCGACCGGCTCGGTTGCTTTCACGGTAGTATGTCCCTTGCTGAAGTGCAATACTCTGAGAAGCTGCAGTTGAGAGGATTGCATTATATTGAAAACGGAGACGCTGTAAGCGAACTAAGACGCATGGATCAGTACGTGAAGTTAGA
Source organism: Ichthyophis bannanicus (assembly GCA_033557465.1). Taxonomy (NCBI): domain Eukaryota; kingdom Metazoa; phylum Chordata; class Amphibia; order Gymnophiona; family Ichthyophiidae; genus Ichthyophis; species Ichthyophis bannanicus. The sequence continues at coordinate 146,300,245 of CM066041.1, forward strand.
ACTCGTTCGCCTGCTTTGATTTGTTGGTCTAGTATGAGGAGCTGCTGTTTGCGTTGTTTCCGCAGGCGAATTTGATAACTAGTGATCGTTGCACGAATGGCCGCTTTAAAACCCTCCCACCAAGCCCAGTTTGCAGTGTCCTGGGGTAGATTAAAGTGAAAGTAGTCCTGTATGGCTGCTAGAATTTCTAACTGGAACTCTGGTTGAGTTAATAGGGCTCTATCAAAGAACCAGGCCCCCGAATTCCCTTGGGGCGCAGTGGTGTGTAATTGAAAAGAAATAGCAGCGTGATCTGAGATATGTTGGGAGTGAATCTTTGCAGTGTCTACCTGAGGAACTAACAGTTTTGATATTAGAAAGAAATCTATGCGAGACTGGGATTTATGAGGGGAAGAGAAGAAGGTAAAGTCAAGCTCATTGGGGTGTAGTAACCTCCATAGATCGACTAAAGCAAGATCTTTGATCATAGAGGTAAGCGTAGTGTGACTCTTGGGGGGACCACTCGTCCTAGGCGGCTGTTTGTCAATCAGGGGATCGAGAACTAAATTGAAATCCCCCCCAATTATCAATGAAGTATTAGCAGAGGCCTGCGCAACCTGAGCAATGGTAGCAAAAAAGGCAGGGTCATCTACATTAGGAGCATAAAGGCATATACATGTAACTTCAAGGTTACCTATCTTGAGATGAGCCCTGGACCATCTGCCTGCTGTATCTGAGCTAGTCGCAATAATAGTAGCATGCAGAGATTTCCTAACCAGTATGGCAACCCCACATTTCTTAGAAACAGCTGGGGAATAGGCGGCCACCATGTAAGGTTTAACATTGAGTTTAAGAGTTTCCTTCGAATTTAAATGCGTTTCTTGGAGGAAAATCAGATCAGCAGCTTCATGACTTAGATAGCTCAGGATTTTCTTCCGTTTTATCGGGTTGTTGATGCCTTTTACGTTCAATGATAAAATCTTACATGGTGCCATCAATCGATAATAGACATTTTAGGTAAGGGCGCTTGAAAACATACAACATAAGCAGAATCTGTACAGCAATGACATAATCACCGAGTGTGCTGGCTAATACACCCCATATTGAAAAGCATGTACCAAAGTAACTTAGAGAAGAAGCAAAACCCCCAATGAATATGGCGACCATATGTCTGCGGGAGGAGGCCCTAGAGAGGAGGATAAAGACATGAAAAAGAAAAGAAACACCGGAGTCCATAATTAACACTGTCTCTGATATTCATCGAAGCTACTCTGGGTAGATGGAGTCGGGTCACAAATATCATCAAAATAAGGCAACAAACCGCCCTCGACAGCCTCTTTGCTGAACCGTGGCAAATCCAAAATGGCGGGTACAGCGGATATGAGAACACTGGTAGGAACACTCTGAAAGTCAGCGCATCAAGTCGGCTTCTTTAGCATCCAAAAACTCCGCTAGTAGATCAGGGTCCTCAAATGTTCTTGTCTGATTGTGTAGCGTGACTCGGAGCTTGGCCGGGTACATCAGGCCATAGCGTGCTTGTAATTGTTGAAGCCTCGGCCGGAATTCCAGAAAGCGCTTTCGGCGATCAACCGTGGGTTTAGCCAAGTCAGGATAGAAGGAGATCTTGTGGCTCTCAAACTCCATATGGCCCTTCGCCCGAGAGGCGCTGAGAATTTGCTCCACATGTTGATATCTCAAAAGTCGAAAGATGATAGGCCGCGGGGTCTTCCTGTTGAGCGTTATGTTCGTGGGTACACGATGAGCGCGATCGATCTCCAATTCTTTGGTAAAGGTGATTTGGAGCAGAGAAGGGAGGATTTTATATAGAAACTCCTTCATGTCTCCCGATTCCGCTCCCTCCGGTATGCCCACTAGTCGTAGGTTGTTGCGGCGCGCTCTATTATTGCCATCTTCCACTTCTTTCTGTAAAGCCCGCACCTGACGTTCAACTTTGTCGAGTTTGGACAGCCGGACCGCATGGGAGTCTAATATGCTCTCCATTTTGTCCTGACGCGAGGAGAGCCCCTCTAGCCTGCCTTGCAATACACCAAGGTCTTCCCGCAGCGCTCGGAGTGCTTCCCGTTTGACTGCACGAGGTCTTTAACCCCTCTGATCTCTGCGAGGATCTCCTGCTGCATTTCGGGGCCCTCGCGTAGAGCCAGCCCCTTCTGCGGGGACGGGGGTTCAGTTTTGGAGCGTTTGCCGTGAGAAGCCGCTGGAGATCCAAATTCCAGGCGCGTAGGTTTGGTCCCCGCCATCTCACCAATGTGCCCCGGTAAGATCAGAGCATAAATTCAAGAATGTCCGGTGTTAATTCAGGATTCTGAGTAGGCCTCTCGGGAGCCTCAGCGTTATGCGACCATCCCGCTGGGCATCAGGCTCCGCCCCCCCACATGTAGATAGTTATGGTTTAATGGGACACAGCCAACATGGCTTTAGCCAAGGAAGGTCTTGTCTTACTAATCTGTTATATTTTTTTGAAAGTGTGAATAAACAGGTAGACAAAAGGTGGGTCAGTCGATGTAGTGTATCTGGATTTTTAGAAAGCCTTTGACAAGGTCCCCCATGAGAGATTCTTGGCGAAATTAAAAAGTCATGGGATAGGAGGCAGTGTGTATATTGTGGATCAGGAACTGGTTAAAAGATAGAAAGTAGAGGGTAGGACTAAATGGCCAATTTTCCAAATGGAGAAAGGTGAAGAGTGGAGTACCCCAGGGATCTGTGCTGGGTTCTCTGCTTTTTAACATGTTCATAAATGACCCGGAAATGGGCATAACGAGTGAGGTAATTGTATTTGCAGATGACACAAAATTATTCAAAGTTGTTAAAACCCTAGGATTGTGAAAAATTGCAAGAGGATCTTCATAAATTGGAAGACTGGATGTTCAAATGGTAGATGAAATTGAATGTCGACAAGTGCAAAGTTATGTACCTAGGAAAGAACAACCCAAACTATGGTTACACGATGCAAGGTGGTTCCACATTAGGAACCACCAACCATGTAAAAAGATTTAGGCGTCATCCTGGATAACACTTTGAAACCCTCTGCCCAGTGTGCAATGGCGGCCAAGAGAACAAATAGAATGCTAGGAATCATGCACACAACAAATAACAGGTCCAGGAGATCTCCAGCTGTTGACACACTACTTATACCAAACGTTTCCTTAAAAGCTAATCAATCATCCATCAATAGGGCTTTTTCAAATTATGCTCCTAGATGTTGGAACAAACTCCCTCCCAGTATCAGAGCAATTAAAGACATCAAACAATTCAAAAAAGCCCTTAAACACCACCTTTTCATCGCACACTTCAAACACCTAAACACCCCTTCCCTTCCCCTCCCCCATCCTTTTAACCTCATACCTACCCTAACTAACTGTATAGATTTTACATATCTCCAACATGTATTTTCTAGAAATATAAATGATTCCCCTGTTTACTTCCATGTTAATTTTCCTGTTACTTGTAATAGATCTGTTATATCTGACCAATTGTTGTATTTCAATGTAAACCGCACTGATGACAAATAGCGCGGTATATAAGAAAATTAAATAAATAAATAAATAAAGAAGGAAAGGAATAAAGAAGAAAACAAAAGATATTATAATGCTTCTGTATCATTCTATGGTGTGACCACACCTCGAATATTATGTGCAATTCTGGTTGCCATATCTTAAAAAGGATATAGCAAAATTAGAAAAGGTACAGAGAAGAGCCACTGAAATGGTAAAGGGGATGGAAGGATACCCCTATGAGGAGAGGCTAAAAAGGTTAGGGCTTTTCAACCTGGAAAAGAGACGGCTGAGAGGAGATATGATAGAGGTCTATAAATCAATGAATGGAGTGGAATGGGTAAACGTAGACCGATTGTTTATGCCATCAAAATGTAGAAAGACTAGGGGATGCAATGTAGCTACAGTGTAACCCATATAAGACTAATAAGAGAAAATATTTTTTCACTCCACGCACAATCAAACTCTGGAATTTGTTACCGGAGGATGTAGTAAAATCTGTTAGTGTAGCTGGGTTTAAAAAAGGTTTGGACAAGTTACTGGAGGAAAGGTCCATTAAACATTATTAAAGGGGACCCGGAAAATCAACAGCTTGCTTTAATACAAGCATTATGGAACCTGTGTCTTCTGGGGAAACTGCTAGGTACTTGTGACCTAGATTGGCCACTGTTAGAAACAGGATACTGGGCTTGATGGACCTTGATCTGACCCAGTATGGCATATCTTATATTCTTACTCTGTGAAGTGTAGTTCTATCAAATCAAAATAACGTAAACATAAACGATGCCTTGCTTGCAATGAAGACCGTCTAGGAAAAACATCACGTCCTCAAATGATCTTGTAAAGAGTTCCATAGTCCAGGAGTCACCATAGATAACATGGTCTCATAGTACACGAAAATGTACCTGCCTATGGGAGGGAACATCCAGCAACATCATATTTGCTGATCTCCTCTCTTGCCCTACATATCTCCTCTCTTGTGTCCTTTCCTGGTCCAGTATCTTCTGTATTTCTCTTCTACCATGTAGCATCTCCCCTCTTTCCACCTCTCCTAATCAGGGCTGCTTTTACCTATGGGAAAAAGCGGCAACTGCCCGAGACCCCTGCATAACAGGAGCCTAACTGCCCACAGATAAATTCAGACCAGAGTGCAGGCTGCTCAATTGATTGATATGTATAATCCTGTGTCTCCAGAGAGTTGATTGTGAATTGCCCTCTCGGCCTGAATTCGGGCATATGTCATCATATGTCATCATTCGGGCATATGTACATAGCTCAACATAATCAAACACACAACACAACATACACACAAGTCACGATATATCCTTCACTGCATGAAAAACACTATCACCCCTTTTGATTGTTTGCTGTGAAACCGCCTTGATTGTAAGAAAAAGCGGTATAGAAATACAGTTAAATAAATAAAATAAATCACATCAGCAGTCATGTATATGCCTTAGCTGCTAGAGAGAGTTCTTGGCGCCATGCAGGACAGCCATGCTTTCCTCTGCTCTGTGCATTCCTCCCTTCTCCCATTGCTAGATTCCCCACAGCTGCACAAAAGTGATCAATGAGCTCTGTGCTGCATGCAAGTGGATGTGCTGATGCCTCATGCTGCAGTGTGAAGCTTGCTTGTCTACCCTCTGCAGATGTGACCTCATCAGTGGAAGAGATTCAGTCGCACAGAGACAGTCAGGCAGCTCTTTCCAGTCTCTGTTCCCAGAGCCAAGAGAGAAATGAGATGGGGATCAGTTCAGTGTCCAGCAGGGGCAACCAAGCCCAAGTTAATTAAAAAAGGGCTGGCAAGCCAAGAACCAGCTAGTCAGGGCACACACACCAGTGGATTGCAAGCCACTTCTATCAGGTTATAAAGGGGGTGAACGGGAACTTGGTGATTGGGGCAGCCTCAGGCAGGGCATGAAAAATGGGAATTTGGATTATGATGTCTAGCCACGGTAAAGGATAGCAGAGATTTTGGGATCTGTATGGAGGGGTAAAGGTAGAGTGGTGCATTTGAGTGGGAGAGCAAGAATGCATGGGTTACAGGGAATGGAAAAGCAAGGAATGGGCAATGGATGGGAGGCTGCGAAAAATAAGTGCCTTTGTTTAATTCACAGAATGTTACATGCAGATTATGAAATTGAGTTGACTTGTCTGACAGGTTATGTATCAGCGAGCTTGCTTCGCTCACGTCAGCAGGCATTGTTGAAAGTTCTTTCCGTGACTCAGGTTCATAAAGGTACATATAGGCTAGATGCAGTGCAGCTTAGCCTGTAATGTTTTTGTCTAGTTGGTATGTGTTTGCAAATGGTGTGCCTGAATCCTGCGTGTACGTTATGTGCATTTGCTTCGTGCTCGGTTAGATTCGAACATTGTTGGTTTTTGCACACTTAGGGGTATGTTTACTAAACTGTGGTAATCGTGAATAACGTGCGTTATGTAACTTAACGATCGTTAGCATGTTATAACGTGCGCTATGATGCGCTAACGATCGTAATGCCCCGTGGCGCGTTAAAACACCGCAGAAGGTGGAGAGAGGGCGGAGAGAAGGGGTCAGTGGGCGGGGAGAGGCTCCCTTCACACTAACGCGCTGATTTTCAGAGCTGAATTCCAACGCAAATGAAAACCTGCCGTTAAAGGCATATTAAAGGGGAGAGAAACCATTTAAATGTCAGCAATGTACAGCCCAGACAGGGAAACAAAAAAAAAGTGATAAGTGTGATACATGTGCACAGAACAAAAGGGCACAGAAACACTGAAAATGACCCCAACAAACTGGAAAAAAACAATAACCAAGCTGGCCAATAGTGGTATCAATGAGAAACATCAACCCCTCCCCCCCCCCGAGTAAGCACCATAGAACAGATATAAATCGTGGAAGGGTCTATACTCCGTCCCCATACAAAGTGAATGGGCCCACAGTGAAATAGCGCTGCTCAGGGCTTTCTCCACCATCAGACAGGGTTCCTATGGCGTGCACATGTCCCGCAACAGCAGGGCCGGCATGTCAGAATGGCAACTGGACAGATGCCGGAGAAGGGGATACAGAGGGCCGCAGGCGGAACATGCTGTGGTGGAGTTGGGCCACAGTGCGGACTAGGGTGATGCCTAGGTGGCCCATACGAATGCTGAAACAGTGGAGCAGCCAGACAGCAACTGCTGAAGGCCCAACATGGGCACGAGTGGGTTTCCCAAAGTGTCACAGGGGATAGTACCCAACAGCTACCCCCAAGGGCACGGAACATTTGCAGGCGGGGCTGGGGGGGAGCGTGGATGTCTTTGCAGGCACCCCTACCCCACCATAGGCAGCCGCCTACCTGCACACTGGATGGCCTGAGACTGCGCACCACCAGCTCCACCAGCAGAAGGGCATGTCAGCATGGTGGCTGAGGGATACTGGTGGTGGAGGGGGCAGTGGCAGCTGCCCAGAGCAGACCGTGGCCTAGCCCTGTGTAGGTGGGTGCCATGCACTGCAACAGACGGGCCCTGTCTGACCAAAAGTCATGGTATCACCAGGGAATGCACCATCTCTGTGATAACATGGTGGTGCAGTGCACAAAACCAGTGTATTCAGAAGCAGAAGGTCACAGGTTCAAGTCCCAACTGTGGTTTCTGCCATCCCAGTCCTCATATTTTACCCACTACTATAACGTGCTAATACAGACAGAACCTTTCTTGCAGATGACGTGAACATGCCCAAAACACCTACATTTTACCCTACAGAGCACAGACACCATAAACATGCACATTACCTAGAGCAGAGCCTCCCAAATGCAGTCCTGGAGGGCCAAACACCATTCAGGTTCCATGCTGCCTCTGATAAAGATGCCTGTGCTGCATTTCTATGCGCCACCCCCATGGTATGCAGATGTATCTCATGCATATTCATGAGGGACAGCATGAAAACCCGAACAGTGTTTTGCACCGCAGGACTGGAGTTGGGAACCTCTGCCGTAAAGCAGCAGCCAACGGGCAGACACACCCCCACCCACAGGCCCCATTATCCAAAGCCTCTTGGAGAGGCAGGACTTTGGGCTCTGCGTGCATCTCCCAATACTAGCACTTGCATACCTTAGTAATGCCACCCTAAACCTGGGAATATGGTACACAGCTATCAAAAGGTTGCTATGAGTACTGGCGGACAGCAATTCCTAGGTTAAGTACAATTTTCGGAGTGAGCTGCATCATAGCAACCTTTCTGATGTCTGTGGAGTGTGCTACAGGTCTTGTGTCTGACAGTGTTTACCAATCTGGGGAGTGACTCCTACAGTATTGCGTACTATAGCCATGCCTGCACTGTGCCCAGGACTGGTGTGGTGGCCTGGGCTGCCCAACACCTCTATAGTTGCACAATGCTGGCATAGGTGTGGGGAGTGTGTCTGTCTATCCAGTGTGTGGTGGCTGCCAACACCCTCCACAGCCCACACTGCTAGCACTGTTGCCAGTATTGGCCTGCCAATGTGCATAATGAGGAGCAAGGTACCGTGGGAATAGCCTGGATAGGGTGGCCTGGCCTGTCCGCATCTGCATAGGGCAATGGCCGGACATTGTAGTGCCCGGTACCACCTGCACGGACAGGGTGGCCATAGCATATCCTGCTGGGAGGTCACTCTTGAAAGTAAGTTTGTTTGTACAGGGTGGTGTACACAACCGGACTGTCTAAGTAAACCTGAGAAAGAGTTAAAGTTGTTCAGAACTTTGCTTAGAAATAAACTTCATATATTTGCTTACTAAGTAGGTGAAGAGGTACATGTCCTGTAAATAAAGAAAAAGGGCAGCTTGCACTCCAGCCTTTTAGTCTCAGGGTTATTAGATATCAAGCAGTCAGCAGTAAACAATTATGTCTTGGAATACATGTATGTCTCCTCATACTGACCTACACTGATTAGAAGTTGACCTATGATGTGATAAATACGTAATACCTGACGTGTAATAATAACGTGAAATTATGCTGTATCATCCAAAAGAGCCTTATAAATAAAGTAGACCATGGCTAACAGAGTAAACAAAGAGAACTTGTTTCTATTTGTTTCTCTCCGCTAAAGCTTTGGTGTATATATATATAAGTGTGTGGTATTTTATTGCTGTCTTTTAGATTCACCTTCTCATTGCTTTGAATGTAGTTTTCTGTGACTCCAAGAGACCTGCAGGTTGCTGGTGAGGGGAGGGCAAACAAAGCCCACAGTTTGTGCCATGACTCGGTCTACAGATTTCTTCATTCCTGGCAAGGGTGGAAGGTGTTTGTGAGTATTGTATGGTGACAGCAATGGGTAATCTGTTAGGTACATGAGAGTTATCTCTGTTGCGTGAATGGCATGACAAAGCTAAGGTTTTAGCTGTTCAGAAAGGTAGCCCTTCTTTTTGTATGCGTGAGAAGTATGGAGATATGGCTACTAATTATATTGTACACTGGTATGCAGTGACTAACGATAATGTGCTTCTACAGTTTCCTTTGGAAGGAACATTTTATATAGATAAACTTTGTTATCTGGAATGTGCTTTGCAGGCTAAACATAAATTATGTGATGCCCATGAAGGGCTGGTGTTTAGTTGGTGGCAGCGAATGGCACATAATATGAAGAATGATTTGTTTGTATTAAAGAATGCTGGTAATGCGGGTGAACCACAGGAGAAAGAGAAAGATAGTGAACGGGCAGGGAAGTTCCCAGTCGTTTTTTCTCCAGAGTATGATGCAGATGTGGCTGCAATGGTAATTGGAGCTGGAAGAGTTCCAGGTGCATCCCCAATGTCTCCCCCTGTTTCTTCTGAGAGTCATGTAGTTTCTGAGAGGGGGAGGATCACTCGTACAGCAAAGCTAAGAGAAGAGATAAGGAATAAGCAAAGGATATTGGGGAATGCACAAATTGACGATTTCAGTACTTGCAATGTTTCTCAGCTCAGAGAAATGAATGCCCTTCTTAGCCGTGAAATAGAATGTATTGTACATATAATAGAATCCTTAAAGGGAATAGTAAGAAATGATATTTCTGCTACAAAGGAATTGGGAATTTCTAGTAAACTTATTGATGATATTGAAAAAGATCTGGATAAGCATTTTATGACCTATAGAGAGGAATGTGGTCAATTACATGGTGCTATAAGTTTTCTTCAAACTGTTTTACGTCAACATAATAGTCCATGTTCTACTTGGGCTGATTTATTTATTTATTTAACTGTATTTATATCCCGCTTTTCACCGGGTCAAAGCGGGATATAAAGATCTAGATACTTTGCTTAGAACTGTGTTTTATAACCCAGCTGATGTTCATAGGGTCACTCATCCAATTTATGACATACGCTGTGATAGATTTCCAACAGAAAACTCAAAGAGATAATTTTGTTTCAGTGGTTATTTTAAGTTATGCAAACTTGTAAAAGGATTGGTTGAGATTAACATCTCTAAGGCAGAATTCACCAATTGTTTTTGTAAATGGTTTAATCCCGTGAGTAAAAGGAATTTTTTGAAACTTCAATAACAGATTGGCCAGCTAGAACAGCTGATGTAAGTCTGGAGGGAGCTCAGTACAGTGAGCTGACATTTGATGTGAAATGACTAAATTGCTCAACTTGCAGATTGCTTCTATGTAACCTCCCAGGAGCAGGGGGAGGGGTAGGATCAGAGCAAGAGGAGGTCATGGGAATCCTCAGCGAGGCTGTGGACAGTTCAGATAAACTTGTTATTGAGCAGTTGCAGCGAGACTGTTTCCGGAATCGGCGTCTTGATGGTCAGAGAGCTGACTTCCCTCCTCCCCCTTCGGTAGCTGCTGATTTCACTCTATCCTGGCTGAATGAGAAGATATATTTCCAGCTGTATTCTCTCTGAAGTGCCGTTCCCTGCAGATGCCAGTATCATTCATCCTGGAGGACTTTCTTCTACTTTATGGACAGTGCCGGGATCAGATATCGGATGTTTTTCTATCCCGCCTGTGAGGATCATCGTGAAACCTGGAATTCAGTTTCCTAGACTCAAGCTGTGTCCACTGCCAGCAGCTGTCGGTGAAGGAAGTTGTTCTGTGCTTGAAGATCTCCGGACACAAGGTGTCATTTATCCTACAACTTCTTTATGTAAGACTCCAGTTTTTCCTGTACTAAAGGCTGATGGTAAGACTTATAGATTTGTGCGAGTCCTACGAGACCTGCTTATTTTCAGTATGAATTGGCAAAGAAAAAGCAGTTTTGTTTTTATTTTTGAAAGATACACTGCTAGTCCTGTATATTTCCACAGGCCCTAAGGACTGCATTATTTGATGTAAGACTAAACCATTCCTCTTTAGTTCATTATGTGAATGATTTGCATTTAATGTAGACCAAATTACGTATGTTGGTCAGATTTCTTGTTTTTATTAGCTTATATTGCTAATTTAGGTTTGAAGGTTAATCTGTCTCAACTGCAATTTGTTTCTCAAAATGTTGTTATTGCGTAGCTTCCACATTATCGCAGTGGGAGGTTTGTTTTAAATGTAGAAATGTACTGGGAATGTGCCATGTTTATTGTATACCATTCAAATTGTTTGTGGCTATTTCTGATTTCTCTGCTATCTATGTGCTTTTGTGAGCTTTCCCGACTCGCTGTCAGCCAGTGGGCTCTTATTCAGAGTGAATTAATGAAGTGACTTTGGGACTCCCGCTATGTCTATGTAGTGGTGGCTTTTGCAGTTGAATCTTATTGATTTTCTGGTTCTACAGTGCTTCTTGCCAGCACAAATTGCAGTTTTGAAATCCAAAGGACATCCTTCTGCTGGAGATTTGTGTCATAGGACAACCATTTTGTGAACCAAAAAGACGCTCTTCTGGTATCAGTGTCACTGACATTGCTGTATTTAGCACTGTTAAAGATGACTTTGTTTTCCCTTTCATCTTTCCTGCAGCAATAGCAAGATACTTCCTTTGAAACCCAGGTTTGGACTTTGTGATGCTCAGGAAAGAGGATCATCTGCTTATTTGTCCTGACCGTCTTTTGTTTCTACTTGCCCTGTTTCTGCATCATGAGCTTTACCGCTGTGGCTAAGAATTATGTCTTTTTGGTTCTCCGGTATCACCTGAACTTATTATTGTTTTCTTTGGCACAGTTTGTCTGCACTGTTTCAGGACTGACACTGTAGGGTCAGTTATTAAGATTCCTGCCTGCCGAACTCATTTTGATTTTGCAGCCTGTTTTGTAGATCTGCCCTGTATCAGAGGAGGGAGGTGGTATTCATCTGGCGGTCACTTGTCTATTCCCAAAGGTCATTTATGCACTCTGATACAGGATTGAGCCTCCGATTGAACAAAAGCCCTTCCCTTTGCCCTTATGGCAGTGTGTATTTCCCCCAGCCTGACACCATTTGAAATAGTTAATGGACGTCTAGCTCCTTCTCCACATGCCTTGGCAGTTATCCCAGACCCCCAATTGTTGCGCAGCGATATCTTAACTTATTGTGCACGGTTGCACTCAGTCCTGTCTGTTTCCCTTTTTTTTGCAAGTGTCTCCTTAATGAGATGACAAGCTCTTCATATCCGGGATCCGCAGAATCATTTCATCCAGAGGTGAAGTCACCAGATTGGGTCCTGATTAAGACTCTGCATCCGAAGACACTCCCGGCTCCCAAGTTCCTGGTCCATGTCGTGTGTTCCTGGTAGGATATTCAGCTTGTAAAGTGGAAAGACATTCTCGTTGGATGCATCTTATACAGTGTAAAAAGGCCCCCTCACAAGAGCAGAAGGTGGTTTCCTGTATTGGTGAATCAAGAGTTTGCAACGCAGAGACTTATTGGACAACAGTGATATTGAAGAAAAGGACTTTTATGATTTAAAGTATTTTCTGAAAGAACAACAGTGATATTACAGAGAGATTATTGTATTAAGTAAATTCTAAATGGACTATTCATGTAAAATGCTTTTATTTAGCATTTATAGTAAGGCTTAGAGGAATGAGGTTAGTTTAGATTAGTATTTTCCTGATATATATGTAATGACCTTTAGGTACTTAACCTCTACTTCATAAAGTAATTGAGGATTAGAGGGCCGGTATAGCTATAGTATATATCTTCATCATATTAAGAAGAGTATTAAGAAGAGTAGGTTTATCTGTAGTTTGTTTTAGAACACTTTTTAAATGTCCTAATCTGGTCCTAGATGTGCTGTGGCATATTATTAATGAAGCAGTATTGCATTCAGAATCTTGGGGATGTTAGAGGGAATATCCAAATATTTTTGAGTCACATTTACACTTGATGACATTTTAATTTATCAAAGTGCGCTGTTTGCCTTCCAACTGTGACAGCTACTTAGCATGGATTTCTACCAAGAGTTAGGCCTAAGACCTTTGAAGAGTTTTGTGACACATGGTCTTATACAAACACAGAACCTCTAGAGTACTTATCTGTAAACATAAAGATATAGGTATAAAGATCCCATGTACAAGTTCCTATATTTCAGTAATTTACAATTAATGCCAGTTCAGAGGAACCAGGTGCATGACCATGAAGTACTACAATATAATAGTTCTGGCTACCCTTTGAATGCCTCTAGTTCAGACCTAAACATACCTGACTGGAGTCTCCCTTTACTAGGGTATTATCATCCCTGGAAACGTACTTTGTCTGGAGGGCTTAATGAAATGGTCATGACTCAGTGGGCTTTGAATAATTGTATACAGCATATATCTTGTCCTCAGAATTTGACAATCTGGGAAGAGGGCTTAGTGGCTTTAGAAGGAGATTATTTTGTGTGTGGTACTTTTGTATATACAGAGCTTCCCAGAGGTTGGTCAGGTACTTGCTATATAGCCCTGGTGGATACCCCAAGGTGAATTGAGGTGGATACCCCATAGTGAAGTGAACCTTACTATATTACTTTATTATCAACCCTGAACAATTTTGTTAGAAGAAAAAGGGATGTTTCTTCATAGGATAAGGCCATAGAGGCTGCTCAACACCTGGTAGACACTACAAAGCCTTTGACTAAATCCCAAATAGATGCATTCACAGGTACTGTGTGGCTTTCAACCCTCGGAGCTATAGCACCCACTAGAGAATATGGCACCCAGATTATGCGATTACAGGCAGTGGTTGAACTCACAGCCCTAGACCTCACTGAGGCAATTAGTGTTTTGCAAGGTGCTGTAAACAAAGTGTCAGCTTATGCAGCCCAGAACCGAATGGCTTTAGACTTCTCCTAGCAAAGGAAAATGGTGTGTGCGGAGTAATAGTTGGTTTTTGTTGTAGTATGCTTGATAATAATGGAGAAGTAGTAAAAAGCATATTAGATAAAGTTAGAAATCGTACTTTTGTTTCAGGTAAGAGTTATGTAAGTTCTTTTTCAGCTCTATTTGATTTTGTTTCTTCATTTTGGAATTCATTATCCAGGCCTTTGCAAGGCCTTTGCAAGGCATGTTAGCATCATTGCTTGGTTTGTTGGGGATTCTCCTTCTAGGAGTATTAATTCTCTGTGTACTATCAGCTTGCTGTAAGAAATCAGTGGCATCACTGACCCCTACAATGATGTTACAGATGGACCCAGAAACTAATTTTAATTCCACTTCAATGGCAATGTCTGAGTTTCCTTACTTTGAGAATGATTCTTTACAGAATCAGAGGAGGGACTGAAAGTAAGTTTTGTACAGGGTGGTGTACACAACCGGACTGTCTAAGTAAACCTGAGAAAGAGTTAAAGTTGTTCAGAACTTTGCTTAGAAATAAACTTCATATATTTGCTTACTAAGTAGGTGAAGAGGTACATGTCCTGTAAATAAAGAAAAAGGGCAACTTGTACTCCAGCCTTTTAGTCTCAGGGTTATTAGATATCAAGCAGTCAGCAGTAAACAATTATGTCTTGGAATACATGTATGTCTCCTCATACTGACCTACACTGATTAGAAGTTGACCTATGATGTGATAAATACGTAATACCTGACGTGTAATAATAAAGTGAAATTATGCTGTATCATCCAAAAGAGCTTTATAAATAAAGTAAACCATGGCTAACAGAGTAAACAAAGAGAACTTGTTTCTATTTGTTTCTCTCTGCTAAAGCTTTGGTGTATTTATATATATATATATATATATATATATATATATGTGTGTGTGTGGTATTGCTGTCTTTTAGATTCACCTTCTCATTGCTTTGAATGTAGTTTTCTGTGACTCCAAGAGCCCTGCAGGTTGCTGGTGAGAGGAGGGCAAACAAAGCCCACAACTCTCACCCTGACTGAGCAGTGACCATGGCATGGCTAGGTTCCCCCATAGTGCTATATAGTATTTCTCTTATGTGATATTTATGGGTTTCCTTTTGGGGCCCAATCACTGACTTATCTGCTTGGTGTGTATGCTGATATCCACGTTCTGGGTACATGCATCTCCTCCAGGACCATGCACTATGGACTAGCTGGCGCACTGTCTGCAGCTAGTATGTGTCTTGCTGGAACACCGTGCAGGGTGCAGTGGCTTGAGGCTTGCTGCTGGAGAATGTCAGATAATGGTAGGGGGCAGCTGAGCATTTCCAGACCTGCCGTCTGTCTGCTATTGCGTTATGGATGTGTACTGCTCTGCATTGCCTGCCCTGTAGGGTGTTTGATCCCTAGCAGGACTGGGGTGATGGTCCCCTCTACTGCCACCATTGCAGGGGGTTGAAAGTGGATCTGTTGGCGGGAGATCCTGTCCCCCACCCTGAGCCCCAGAGGGTGCTTTGGGTGGTGGTATGTTATCTCCCTGGTAACCACAGCAGAATGTGGGTGTGGTGCCGTGCAGTCCTCCTGTAGCCAGCCAGGTGTTTATTAGCAGCTCTAGCCCACTGGTTACTTCACTGCCCATGGAGCCAGAGGTCATAGGTTCACAACCCACAGTGGGGTTCATCGATAGGGCTGTCTTAGGCATTGTCTATTTTTTTTTTTTTTTTATTTATTTATGGATTTTCAGCAAAATACATCACCACAATTAAGGCAAATCATTAATACATAATACAATATACATAGGAAAACACACTAAGGATATAGTCCACGTCAAGAGGAGAAACAAAGATAATATTTCCACACATAAGAAAACAAGAAAACAGGCCACTGGGCCACCAAATAGAAGGATATATATTACCCAGAATCTATTCCCTTACCCAGCACTAGTACGATCTATAACAAATTTTTCTAAGTGTGAAACATCCATAAAAACAAAAGAATCTCCCTGATAATTAATCACACATTTGCAAGGAAAACGTAAAAAGAACGTCGCTCCCAACGCTAAAACTCTAGGCTTCAGCTGAAGGAATTGACGCCTCCTAAATTGGGTTTCACGAGATACATCGGGGAAAATATTTATGGATTGCCCACAAAATTTAACATTTTTAGCCTTAAAAAACGCACGTAAAATGCGCTAAGACTAAACGAAGATAATGTGACAATTAGCGTAGACCTAGTAGTGATTAAGTCTGAAGAGTCCTCCAGAAAAGCGGTCAAATCTGAAATAGGAGCTACAATCTCATCCAAACCTCCCTCTATGTTAACACGCTTGGTACTTGGTAACAAGTAATAAGCATGAGAAATATCAATTATATCAGAAAAATGCAATATTTCTTTAAAGTACTTATCAAGAAGAATCTTGGCAGATAACAATGAGGAGTGGGGAAAATTTAAGAAACGCAAATTATGAGCCCGGGAAGAGTTCTCTAAGGCCTCTACTTTAGAGTATAACAACAAAGAATCCTTAACAGCAGCAGAATTAGCTGCGGTAAGCAAATTCACCTGAGAGCTCAACTTCCCTGCAGCTTTATTTACAAGAGTGACCTTCTCATCCAGCTGGCGTAATGAAACGACAGCTTCTTGAGAAAAGACACATAATGCAGACAAAGTTAAAGACATCTTCTTATCAATGGATTGCAAAGCAGACCATATATCTTTTAACGTAATCTCCTCATCAGGGGGTTTGGAAACAGATTGTAATAAACTGTCAGAGACATTAAAGGTAACAGGCAAAGGTAAAACAACATTAACCGTAGAAATACTTGCGCTTTCTGGAGACTCTCTAGACGGCCATTGCGATTGCAATGGCACAGGCAAGGGAGGAGGGGTTCTCCCACCAGAACTTAGGGAGACCCCTTCTGGGGAGGACTGCGCTAGAGGAATGGGAGGAAAGTGCTTGTCAAGAGGTCCAGTCGGTTTATCGCCGACATTGGCCTCTTGCACCTTATTCCCTCCTTTCGACTTTCGCTTCCCCATAGAACGAACTACGGGGAGGAAAGCTAGCGATGACCCACAGACACCGCAGTGACGCTAAAGGGGCGCTCAAGGGGCAAGACTATCCCCTTTGATCACGCCCCTTCGAGCCACGCCCCGCGGACACGCTCCGCGGTCAAAAAGATATCGAATAGAAATAGAAAAGAAAAAAAAAAAGACCCCGCCGGGTATGAGGGTGCCCCAGGCGCGCCTGCCCGATTCCCCGAAGTACAGAGTCCCTGCACACCAGGAAGCCAGCTGCAGTCCCAGAGCTGATCTCACTCTCCGTCTCCTTCAGCGTCTCTCCGTGTGTCCCGAAGAACAGCCCCAGAGGTAGATGATTTAAAGGGCTAATAGACCCCGCCGGGTAGGAGGGTGCCCCGGGCGCGCCTGCCCGATTCCCCGAAGTACAGAGTCCCTGCACACCAGGAAGCCAGCTGCAGTCCCAGAGCTGATCTCACTCTCCGTCTCCTTCAGCGTCTCTCCGTGTGTCCCCAGGCATTGTCTATTTTTATTGTATATTAATGCTGCCAGCAGAACCACCCTCAGGGTACTGTCACCTTAGGGTGGCTCATAAGGCGCGCCTTACACGTCGCCCTATAGGGCGCGCCTTACACGTCGCCCTATAGGGCGCGCCTTACACGTCGCCCTATAGGGCGCGCCTTACACGTCGCCCTATAGGGCGCGCCTTACACGTCGCCCTATAGGGCGCGCCTTACACGTCGCCCTATAGGGCGCGCCTAAATATTCCTATCAAATGGTATATAATACATGACCATGTCAGAGGGAACGTCACTATTGGAACATATTGCATAAGACGGGTACAATTTTCCTGACATATGCAATCTTTAACCCGGCTGTAGACTGTGGATTAAAATATTATAGTCGGCTTTCAAAGGGTTACACATGACGCCTCAGCCAGCCTTATTCATTAGGCACACTGGGGAATCGAACCCATGACCCTTGTACCATCAGTCTGTGTAGTAACCATTGTGCTACAGCTCTGTTTCTGTATGTGGGTGTCTGCGCGCCATCTTACGCTTAACGTGCAGTAACGCGCCCTGTAACGATCGTTGCTGCGCGACGCGTTATAGCGCACGTTATCACTAACGATGTACCGCCCATGTCCTTTTTTGGCATTTCTTCCACTAACACTGCTCCAAACGCGAATCACACTAACGCAGTTTAGTAAACATACCCCTTAGTATCAGTTGGGATGCTGTTCAGAGCACTTCTCTGATTAGTACATGCTTGCGAACTCAGTGGATCACAGTGTGTGCAGCTTGTCTTCAAGAATGCACATTTTGTGCGTGCTCTGCCTCCCAGTTAGCTAGAGTTTTGTTGCACGTTGCATTACATGGTCAGATCACCCAGTGTATACGCACCTTTAGACTCGCCTTCAAGCATGGACTTTTACAGTTGCTGGCCCTAGTTTATGGAATTCTATTCCAATGACTATCCATCAAATACAAGACTACTTGTTTTCAGGAAGCACTTGAAAACACATTTCTTTATTTTATGCTGACTTTTTAGTATTAAGACTGACTGGATTCAGAATTGCATGTTGTATGCTATCAGTGGAAATTGTTATTTTATTATGCATGTTTGTTTGTTCAGGCACTTGATATACGCCCCCCATAACATCGGGGCAGTTTACAACATTACAAGAGCAGAAGAAAAGGAAATGAAACGGAACTACAATTTATATATAGGAAAGAGGGGAAAGAAAGATACATTCATTCAAGCATACCTAGAGAAAGGTGGTCAGAGCAGACGGTTAGGGGATCATGGGGGAAGATTAAAGGCAGAGGAAAAGAGGTGAGTTTTCAGAAGAGAACGGAACTTGAGGTAGGATTCCTCTAGACGAAGAGCAGTGTGAAGGGAGTTTCACAGGGAAGGGCCAAGGTAAAAGAAGGCTGATTGCCGGGTGGATTGGAGGTGTGCATGTTAGGGGAGGGAAGGTGGAGTGTTATTTATTGTAACTCGCTCAGCAATTGTATGATGGGCATGTGATAAGTATTAAACATCAACATAAGAAGGCTGTTCTTCAAAGGTTTTACCAGGGTCTTTTAAGTGGTTAAAATGGCCCTGCTGCTAATCCATCATCTCCCCTTTCTCTTTCCTCCCCCTCTAGTCTTTCATCTCCCCACTCTCCTTTCTCCTCCATCCTTTCAGTCCAGCTTTATTTATTTATTTTTATTTAACAAATTTTTATATACCGCAACCTTCCGAGGATCAGGTGCGGTTTACATCAAACAGTTAAGGAAACAGATAGGCATTTCTGTTTTTTACATTGAACGATAACATGAACTATGTGCAATTAACATTTGAACTTTTAACTTTTAAACTTTTTGGAACTATGTACAATTAACTATGTACAGTTATAGAAGGAGAAGTTCAACAGTATAAGCATAATAGACAGTATTGAGGTCAAAATATCTTTAGGCCTTGCGGTGTTGATCTACTTGTGTTGTATAGTTTATCCCTTTTCATATTGTAGTTGAGAGTTTGCTAATGTGCCGTAGTAGGAGGTAAAAAGGTGAGTTTTTAAGTTTTTGCGTAGATCCTTAATGTCGGTTAGGGCTCTGATTTCATCAGGTTGCGAGTTCCAGAGCGTAGGGGCTGCATGGGAGAATGCCTTTTTATTTGTTGTTTTTTTGGACTTTGTGAATTCTTTTGGAATTCTTAGTATCTCCAGGAACAAGCAGGAATAAGTCCTCACATATGGGTACGTCGGTACCGACGGAGCCTGCGCGGGAAAGCTCCCCAGCTTCCTAGAATGGAAGCTTTTGGGACCTCCCACTGCACATGCGCACTGCCTTCCCGCCTTCCTGAACAGCTCTCCTCAGTTTCTCTTTTTCCGCGGAGCCAGCAGGTCGTGTATCCTGTCACCGCTGAAGAAATTGTAGTTTTTTGTTTTGTTTCTTTAGACCGCGTACCTGCCTTCCCATACCGATACCGGTATCGCCGGTCTTCCTTTTTCTTTCTTAAAAAATTATTTTCTTTTATTATTTTTTCAGCACTTGGTCACTTCAGTTAGGCCTTCAGGCCTACTTTAATTCTCCACATGGAGAAGCCAGCCCTGGATTTAAGAAGTGTACCAAGTGTACTGCTGTAATATCAGTCACAGACACCCATGAATGGTGTCTTAAATGTTTGGGGCCTGACCACTCCATTCCGGACTGCCCTTCCTGCTCCCAAATGTCTAAGCGTGGGCTGCAGAACCGGGCCAACAAATTCCATGTGCTGTTTGCTTCA
This sequence comes from Ichthyophis bannanicus, assembly GCA_033557465.1. Taxonomy (NCBI): domain Eukaryota; kingdom Metazoa; phylum Chordata; class Amphibia; order Gymnophiona; family Ichthyophiidae; genus Ichthyophis; species Ichthyophis bannanicus. The sequence continues at coordinate 146,320,174 of CM066041.1, forward strand.
GAGAATCCAACATCACAGTCATCCAGGTCATCATCCCCGGATGGATCTCAGGTAACCAAACCTTCTGTGGGCAAGTCCTCAAAGAGCAAATCTCCTTCAAAGCATCGAGAGGCTCTTAGTTTTGAGGACCCTGCCCCAGCCAAACAGCCCCGGCGGGAAGCCCTACCTTCCAAAACGCCAATACAGGGGCTACAGGTTGACATCGATGGCACGGCCTCGACAGATCACCTGTTGGACTGCTCTGGGGTACCGGCCCATACCGGTACCGACATCCAGGCAGCCGTGGCGTCTATGGGCAATACTGTCCAATCCATGCAGCAGGCCGTCATGGCTTTCATTAAAGCTGCAACGCCATCGGTACCGCTTCCAGCGGTTCCGGGCCCGGTTCCGGTATCGTCCGCCATGCCGGAACCCAGGCCTTCCTCTTCTAAATGCAAATCGGTACCGTATGGGCTTTCGCTCCATACCGCTTCCATACCCGGTACGCCCGATGTCGATACCGATCGGTATGCGTATCGTGCGTTGGAGGAAACTAGAGAATACACCGATTCCTCTGAGGATTTTGTCTCCTCTGATGAGTCTGCAGAGCTCTCCCTTGACCTTCCTGAGGAACCTTCTTCTCCAAAAAGGAGAATGTCTCCTCCAGAGGATTTGTCCTTTCAGGACTTTATTTTAGAAATGGCTAAAGGCCTTTCTATCACTACCTCCTCTGAAAGGGAACCAAGGTCAAAAAGATTGGATATTTTAGGATACTCTAAGTCTCCTAAAGAAGCAGTTACTCTGCCTATCCATGAAATCCTTCAGGAACAATTGATGGATTTCTGGGAGAACCCTTTAACTCTGTCTCCTTATTCCCGTAGGTTGGACACCATGTATCGGGTCCCTCCTTCTCCTGGTTTTCAGAAAACTCAATTGCCTCACCACTCCATTGTGGTAAAGTCTGCAATGAAAAAGATCAAGAGTACTAAAAGGCACTCTTCTACACCTCCAGGAAGGGAATGTAAGACACTGGACTCTTTTGGTAGGAAAATCTTCCAGGCTAGTATGCTTATAGCCAGGATTAATTCCTACAGCCTCTATATGGGCATGTTCCTAGGGGAACTTGCCAAGAAAGTACGGCATTTTGCCTCCCTTATCCCTGAGGATAAACAGGAGGACTTCCTTTCTGTTGTGAAACAACTTTTAGATGTTTCTAAGTTCTCCAACAGAGCTGCCTTTGATTCCTTCGAAGGAGCCAGCAGAGCTTCTGGCATTGCTATCGCAGCCAGACGTCTGGCCTGGCTCCAGGCTTCTGATCTGGAACCCTGGGTTCTAGATGGCTTACGGAATCTGCCCTGTACAGGTGAGAACTTATTCGGTGCAGAGTGGCAGGTTAAGGCCACTCAAATGGACGCTGAAAATGCCACCTTAGAGAGACTTTCTAAGTCCACTTCTACTCCCACTAAGAAGAAGTCTTTCAAGAGGCCTTATTATAAGAAGGCCAGATATGCTTCCAATACTGGCCAGCAATCTTCTCAACCTCGTTTTGCGGCTAAACGTCAGCAAACGAAACAAGCAAGAGCAAAGCCTGCAGCAGCTACTGCAGCTCAACAGGCTCCACCCCCTCAGGGGTTTTGACTTGCCCCTAGAGAACTTGCCATTCCTGGTTCTGGACCAACCAGAACCTCTCACCATACCTGGAAGGTTAGCTCACTTTGCTCCCAGATGGGAACAGATCACAACAGAGCAATGGACCCTCTCTATCATCCGGGAGGGTTACAAACTTCATTTCTCCAGCCTTCCTCCTCATCACATGGTGAGACCCTTCAATTCTCCATCTCCTCTCCTAGCCCTGTTGGATCAGGAGATCTCTTCTCTGCTTGCCCAAGGGGCCATAGAAGAGGTTCCTCTTCATCAACAGGGGTCAGGTTTCTACTCCCCCTATTTTCTCATTCCAAAGAAGACAGGGGGATTCAGACCAATCCTAGATCTGAGAGAATTGAACAAATTTCTGTACAAGGAGAAATTCAAAATGCTCTCTTTGGGCATTCTCCTTCCATACCTTCAGAGTCAGGACTGGCTTTGTTCTCTAGACCTGCAGGATGCGTATACACATCTACTCATCCATCCCTCCCACAGAAAATATCTTCGCTTTCTGTTCAGGGGAAGTCATTACCAATACAGAGTACTTCCCTTCGGTCTCGCCTCTGCCCCAAGAGTCTTTACCAAATGCATGGCAGTCGTAGCCGCATTTCTCAGAAGCATGGGGATTTTCGTATTCCCATATCTGGACGACTGGCTCATTCGAGCTCCAACTCAGTCGCAGGCCCAGATTTCCCTAGACCGCACAAGGAACCTTCTGCAGTATCTGGGACTGGTGGTAAACCTTCCCAAGTCTCAACTCAGCCCTACTCAGTCTCTAGAATTCATAGGGGCCCGGTTGGACACCACCACTGCAAGAGCCTACCTTCCACTGGTTCGGGGTCAGCGTCTGCTGAGCTTGGCCTCCCAAGCCCAGTCCAGTACTCACTTGACAGCCAGGGAAATGCTATGCCTCCTGGGCCATATGGCCTCCACAGTACATGTGGTGCCCTATGCTCGTCTTCATATGAGAGCAGCTCAATGGACCCTGGCCACCCAGTGGACTCAGGCGTCGGGAGCACTCTCAGACCAAATACAAACCTCAAACCGTCTGTCTTGGTCCCTCCATTGGTGGATATCCACCAAGAATCTGTTGTTGGGGGCTCCCTTTCAGCCCTTGCTACCCCAAGCAACCCTCACAACAGATGCCTCCCAATTGGGGTGGGGAGCCCATCTGCTAACTCTCTCCACTCAGGGCACTTGGTCTCCACAGGAGGCCACCCTTCATATCAACCTCCTGGAACTGCGAGCAATTTACCTTGCCCTCAAGGTCTTCCATACCCTCCTTGCCAACCTGACTGTCCTGGTTCAGACAGACAATCAGGTGGCCATGTTTTACATAAACAAACAAGGAGGAACGGGCTCTCTGTCGCTTTGCAACGAAGCTCTCAGATTATGGGCCTTCGCCAGAGAGCACCAAATTCATCTGCTAGCAGTTTTACCTTCCAGGAGTTCAAAACTCTCGAGCAGACAGGCTCAGTCGAGTTCTGCTGCCACACGAGTGGTCCCTACACGTGGACCAGATAACCAGAATCTTTCAGGAATGGGGGACCCCGGACATAGACCTCTTTGCAAGTCCGTGGAATGCCAAACTTCCCCGGTTCTGTTCCAGGACTCCATGTCAGGAAGCTCAGGCCACGGACGCCTTTCTCCTCCATTGGGGTCAGGCGTTCCTATATGCCTTTCCACCCATTCCGTTGATTCCCAAGACTCTGTTCAAACTCCAGAGAGATCACGGCTCTATGATCCTCATAGCTCCACGCTGGCCACGCCAAGTGTGGTTCCCTCTGCTTCTACAGCTCTCCCAGGGATCCTCCCTGGACTTAGGAGCTGCACCAGACCTTCTGTCTCAGGAGGACGGGACTTTGTGGCACCCAAACCCCAAATCCCTACATCTCCGAGCTTGGTTACTGAAGGCTTAAGTCTTCAAGACTTTAATCTTTCTCAACCTGTGAAAGATATCCTTCATGCCTCTAGGAAACCTTCCACGAGGCGGTCTTATGCTTTCAAATGGAAACGTTTTTCCATTTGGTGTGCTCAGCAGGGCCTTGACCCTCTGGCACTTCCTTTGAATTCCCTCTTAGACTATCTCCTGCATCTTTCCAATGCAGGCCTTAAGACGAATTCTGTAAGAGTCCATTTAAGTGCTATTTCAGCATCCCTGAAACCTGTAAAGGGACAACCTATCTCCTCTCATCCTCTTGTTGCAAGATTCATGAGAGGCCTGACCCTCACTAAACCTCCCATCAGACCCCCCCCGGTCGCATGGGATTTGAATCTAGTGCTTGGTCAGCTTATGAAGCCACCTTTTGAGCCGTTATTTTCTACCTCCTTGAAATTTCTTTCCTGGAAGGTATTATTCCTAATTGCAGTCACTTCCGCTCGTCGCATCAGCGAACTGCAGGCTCTAGTGGCTAATCCACCTTATACAAGATTTCATCATGACAAGGTGGTCCTTAGGACGAATCCCCACTTTATGCCTAAAGTGGTCTCGCCTTTTCATCTTAATCAAGAGGTATATCTACCTGTATTTTTTCCGGCTCCTCATGCCTCCAGTGCAGAGAGGAACCTTCATACTCTGGATTGTAAAAGAGCTCTAGCCTTTTACCTTAATAGGACTCAGCCACATCGAAAGTCTTCTCAACTTTTCGTGGCTTTTGATCCTTCACATTTGGGACTTCCAGTCTCCAAGCGTACACTTTCCAATTGGATTGCTCAGTGTATTTCCTTTGCTTACCAGAGTAAAAACATTTCTCTGGAAGGCCATGTCACAGCTCACAATGTGAGAGCCATGGCAACTTCTATGGCTCATCTGCACTCTGTTTCCATTGATCAGATCTGTCGAGCCGCTACCTGGGCCTCGGTTCATACCTTCACAGCCCATTACTGTTTGGACAAAGACTCCCGCCGGGATGCCTTGTTTGGCCAGGCTGTCCTCAAACACCTGTTCCATTCTTAGACAACTCCTGCCCACCTTCCCAGGATGGATGCCTGAGATCCATACGAAGATGGCGAACCTTGACAGGGGATCCCACGCATCTAAGCTAGGGAGTCCCCATATGTGAGGACTTATTCCTGCTTGTTCCTGGAGATAGCACAGTTACTTACCTGTAACAGGTGATCTCTGGGAACAGCAGGAATTAGTCCTCACAACCCACCCACCTCCCCTAGGAGTTGTATCTTTTATCTATCTATCTTCCTGTCCTCTCTATTGACTCAGCTATAAACTCGAAACTGAGGAGAGCTGTTCAGGAAGGCGGGAAGGCAGTGCGCATGTGCAGTGGGAGGTCCCAAAAGCTTCCATTCTAGGAAGCTGGGGAGCTTTCCCGCGCAGGCTCCGTCGGTACCGACGTACCCATATGTGAGGACTAATTCCTGCTGTTCCCAGAGATCACCTGTTACAGGTAAGTAACTGTGCTTTATTGGCGTTGCCTCTTCTATGTGCACTATGGGGTGTGTCTTTAATGATTAGTTTATTTAGGGTTTCTGGGGCAGTATTATTTAGTGCTTTAAAGGTGGTTATTATTAATTTATAGTTTATTCTACATTGAATGGGGAGCCAGTGTAGTTTGGCTAGATAGGGTGATATGTGCTCGAAAGGGTGAACCTTCATTATAGTTCTGGCAGCAGCATTTTGAGCCAGTTGGAGTCTTCTGATGTTTTGGTTTGTTGTGCCTAGTAGAGAGAGGTTGGCGAAGTCAAAATGTGGAGTGATAATGGCTTGAATGATGCTTAGGAAATCTTGCAGGTGGACTAGGGGGCGTAGTTGTTTTAGTACTTTGAGTTTAAAGTAAATTTTCTTTGTAGTGTTTCTTATGTGCGTATTCATACTGAGTTGTGTATCTAGTAACACCCCTAGGTATTTTATTTCGCTTTTTATATGGATGTCGTGATTCGGAAGTGTAATGTGGGTGGGGGGGGGGGCGGGGGGTAAAGGATTTGTTCTTTGTTACAATTAGTATGTTGGTTTTGGAATGGTTGATAAAGAGATTGTGGTCTTCTAACCAAGTTGCTAATTCATTGAAGCAGTCTGTTAAAAGTTGGAGTGGAATAGTAGGGATTGTGAATGGAATGTACAGCATAATGTCGTCCGCGTATATGTGATAATGGATTTTGAATTTTTTAAAGATATTGCAGATTGGTTGTATATATATATGTTAAATAGTAGAGCAGATAGCGCAGAGCCTTGGGGGAGTCCTATTTCCTGTTTATATGTGTTGGAGGTTTGATTGTTGATCCTGACAGTTTGGGATCTGTTGGATAGATATGATGTAAACCATTTAAGGACTGTTGAGTTGGCACCGATTTGTGTGAGCCTATTGAGCATTAGTGTATGGTGAACACTGTCAAAAGCCGCAGATATGTCTAGAAAAAGAAGTAGGAATGCGTTTTTAGGGCTGTCCCCATCCCGCTTCTCCCCATCCCGCGTTCTCTTCCTTCTAGAATTCAGCTTCCCTCTCCTGTAAGCCAGCATTTTCCCATGGTGGTCCAGCATTTTCCCATGGTGGTCCAGCATATCCCCTATTTCTCTTCACCTCTTCCCTGTGCCCACAGTAAAATATCTTCCTGCACCTCTCTCATCAGTGCATAGTCCAACATCCCTGTCGTTCATCATTTATTAGCAATTTTGATATACTGTCCTTTGTGGGACATACAGAGTGGTTTAGATAATCAAAAATAAAAACACATATAGGGTGAAAATGAGAAAGGAACTCCATTGTGGGATAGGAAAGGAGAACACACAGTAAGCATACAGAAGTAGAATATACATTCTAGAGCAGCAGCATATGAAAATTCATCAAATGGTTACAGTGTGCCTAGACTGTGTCTGTGCCGAAGGCCTGCTCAAATAAATAGGTCTTCAAAAAAGTTTTGAATTTAGGAAAGGATAATTCAAGACTGATATAGGCAGGTAGGCAGTTCCATTATGTAGGGGCCAGAAAATAGGCAGCCGCCTATCTTGTTGATTCAAGTCTGGCCCGGGTTAAGGAGGGAAGGACCAATCTGTGGTCCTGGAGAAGAGAGCATAAGCAACGGAGAGGGGGGGGGGGCACATAGGGAATTGTAAGAGAAGAGAGGTATTGGGGGGGCCCTGTTTTAAAGGCCTTCTGGGTCAAAGTGAGGATTTCATAATGAACCTGCTGGGGTATAGGAAGCCAGTGGTGGTGGATGAAGAGTGAGGTCATGTGATCATATTTTCAGGCATATTCAAGGATGCAAATGGCCATATTTTGGATGGTCTGAAGTTATTTCAAGTGTTTGTGTGAGGAATGCTTGCAAAGGTAATATTGCAGTAATCGAGGCATGTGATGACAGTGCTGAGAGGATAGTGGTTTAAGCAGCGTGATCAAGGAGAGGACACAAGGCTCTAAACAGACACAGAGTGGCAAAAGTGGATCTGGTGAGGTGGCTAATATGCGTAGAGAAGGATAGTTCAGAATCGATGTAGATTCCCAGATACCTAAATGACGTGTGCAAGGTGATAGGGACCGAATTGAGGGAGGGGGCTAAGAATGGGGCAGCATGGGAACCAGTGATCCAGGTGGCCGTCCCCTTCTTGGGGATCCAGTGTTCTCCCTTTCTTTATGTTGCGGCTGTAGTTTCAGTGTCACGGTAGGAGAGACAGCCAAAACTCATCAGTGGCAGGCCAGCAGCTAAGACGCAATGGAAGTGAGGGGGCAGGGATGCAGCAGCTGCATGTGCCGAAGGGCCACTCTTCTGTTTTATCTTAGCTGCTGATCTGCCACTGGTGAGTTCCAGCTGTTCTTCCCATTGTGCTTGTGTAGTCTGGCTGGGGAAGGGGCCTGAGGAAATAGTGGAGGAATTCAGGTTCTCAAGATCCCACTGTGGCTGTGTCCCTGTTCTTTCCCAATTAACAATCCTCTCCAAGCTCATCTTTAAGTTTAAATCGCTGTGTGTAGGTATACTTAAAAACCTTAAAGATTTAACTCCTTTATGTGTACTGCTGTTTAAAAGATGACAGAGCTGAAATAATTCACTTAAATAGCTGTGCCAGTTAGCTAAAGTATTGTTAGAAAGGGATAATGAAGAGAATTACTGTCAAGCTAATTGCAGTGTGGATCTTCAAAGGTGTTTGTTAGAAGTAACTTGCTTTTGAAGCACAGATTAACATTGGCAGGTGGGTTTTGCCAGACTGTCCCTCTCGGGAACAAACAATGACACAAAAACATAAGCAGGTGACATATGAGATATCAAAGATCACAACTTTAATGATCATACTCAACTAGACCTGAATCCAAACTCAGACGTTTCCTCACTCCCCCTTCCATATCCCCTCCTATTAATGGAGATTTGGACTACTCCCCCCACTGCCATTTCCTAGTAGTGGGAGTCTTCAAACAACCATATTTCAGGTGCTCCACCTGAACCCTCCCCCTCTCCCCCCCCCACACAGCCATGTGCTAGCTGTGAGTTCTGACAGCTTAAGTTCAACTCCCCTTGATAACAAACTGGTCTCAGGTTTACCACCCCCACCAGGTGCAACAATATCCAATTAATAGATCAACCACCCAAGTACCAACTGTATATAACATTATCTGCATAAGAACATAAGATATGCCATACTGGGTCAGACCAAGGTCCATCAAGCCCAGTATCCTGTTTCCAACAGTGGCCAATCTAGGTCATACGTACCTAGCAGTTTCCCCAAAAGAGACAGGTTCCGCAATGCTTGTACTGGGTCAAGCATTGATATACTGGGTCCCTTCTTAATAATGGTTTATGGACCTTTCCTCGAGGAACTTGTCCAAACCTTTTTGAAACCAAGCTACACTAACAGCCTTTACTACATCCTCCGGTAACAAATTCCAGAGTTTGATTACACGTTGAGTGAAAAAATATTTTCTTTTATTAGTCTTAAATAGTTTACCCTGTAGCTTCATTGCATGTCCCCTAGTCTTTCTATATTCTGATAACGTAAACAGTCGATCTACGTTTACCCGTTCCACTCCGTTCATTAATTTATAGACTTCTATCATATCTCCCCTCAGCCGTCTCTTTTCCAGGTTAAAGAGCCCTAACCTTTTTAGCCTTTCTTCATAGGAGTATCCTTCCATCCCCTTTACCATTTTGGTGGCTCTTCTCTGAACCTTTTCTAATAATGCTATATCCTTTTTAAGATACGGCGACCAGGATTGCACACAATATTCAAGGTGCGGTCTCACCATGGACCGATATAGAGGCATTATAATATCTTTTGTTTTATTTTCCATTCCTTTCCTTATTATACCTAGCATTCTATTTGCTCTCTTGGCTGCCGCTGCACACTGGGCCGAGGGTTTTAACGTGTTATCCACAATGACGCCTAAATCTTTTTCCTGGGTGGTGGTTCCTAATGTGGAACCTTGCATCGTGTAACCATAGTTTGGGTTGTTCTTCCCTAGGTGCATAACTTTGCACTTGTCCACATTAAATTTCATCTGCCATTTTGATGCCCAGTCTTCCATTTTATCAAGATCCTCTTGCAATTTTCCACAATCCTCTTGGGTTTTAACAACTTTAAGTAGTTTTGTGTCATCTGCAAATTTGATAACCTCACTCGTTATTCCACTTTCCAGGTCATTTATGAATATGTCAAAAAGCAGCTGACCTGGGGTACACCACTACTCACCTTTCTCCATTGGGAAAATTGGCCATTTAGCCCAACCCTCTGCTTTCTATCTTTTAACCAGTTCCTGATCCACAGTAGTACACTGCCTCCTATCCCATGACTCTTTAGTTTTGCCAAAAGTCTCTGATGAGGGACCTTGTCAAAGGCTTTCTGAAAGTCCAGATACACTATATCAACCGACTCACCTTTGTCCACCTGTTTATTCACACTTTCAAAAAAACATAACAGATTAGTAAGACAAGATCTTCCTTGTCTAAAGCCATGTTGGCTGTCTCCCATTAGGCCAGGACTATCTACATGCTGAATAATTTTATTCTTTATGATGGTTTCTACCATTTTTCCCGGTACTGACGTGAGGCTCACCGGTCTGTAGTTTCCAGGATCACCCCTCCAACCCTTTTTAAAAATTGGTGTTACATTGGCGATCCGCCAATCTTCAGGTATTAGAGATGATTTTAATGATAGTTCACAGATTACTAATAGCAGGTCTGCAATCTCATATTTCAGTTCTTTCAACACCCTTGGATGTATTATCGACTCAACAACTTATCAAACAAAAAGAACTGTGAGGGAGGGAGTGCGTGGGGCTCAAGGTGACAGCTGGAGGCTTTATTGAGGAGTTGAGGGTGTGGTGGAGTCATTCCATCCTGACAGCCCATGCGGCCTGCCAACCAAGCTTTGGGGAAGCTTTCCTCCTGCCCAGCTATTTCAAAGTTGTTGAATGATGCCCAGCATAAGGATGCCAGACAGCACAGGGGTGGAGTCTGGAGTTCGGAAGGGAGAAAAAGAGACAGGCAGTAAAAACCCAAGGGAGCAGTACAGTATAGGGTGTGAAATACTTTTGTACATGAAGGAACACAACCTGGGGGGGGGGGGGGAGATGGTATCTGGTACGACTCAGCATGGCTCTTTTTATGTTCTAGGGCTAAGGCAAAGTAACTTTATGCTACTTCTCCTTGATCTGTCTTCCGCTTTTATCAGAGTTGACTACCAGTCTTAATGTTAAATGCCCTCATCTTAAATGTTGCAAAGCACCCAAATGTTAAATTTATCCCAATTGTGATGTGATGTAACCACTTTGATGTAGGATAAGGTGGTATATAAGTCTGTCTAAATAAATAAATATCCTCTTTAGTATCTTATCCTCACTCAGACTTCAATACTCATTTCTAAATTCTCATCATACTTCTCCCACTTTATGTTCAGTGTATCTTTTCGAGGATCCCTCTTCCATAAGGTTACCAGATAATTTGCAGACAAATTTGGGACACTTGTTTTCTGAAGCAGGAGTGTGAGGGGGAGGAAGGGACACTTTTTAGTTCCAGGTTTGAGCAACAAGGCATGAAGAGGGGAAGGAGAAGTCATTACTCTGTGCACCTCCTCCCCCATCCATCCTATGACGGCAGCAATATCACTTCCAAGCAGACAAATTGACAGAGAAATTGAAACAGAGCAAAATATAAAGATAATGAGGGAGGCGTGGTCAAGTGGTTAGGACAAGGTACTTCAGGCCGGAGGGTCGTGGGTTCAAGTCCCACCTGGGGACAGCAATCTCAGGCCGGAGGGACTGGGATTTCTAGTCCTATAGGCACTCCTTGTGGTCTTGGGCAAGCCACTTAACCCTCCAATGCCCATGTTCCCTGTATGTATTAGTGTGTGTGTGTCTCATATCCCCTCGTGTTAAATGTATCCCCCAATTGACCGCTTTGACCCGGTGAAAAGCGGGATATAAATACAGCTAAATAAATAAATAAAATAAATAAATAAATAAGGGATGTAAATTCTAAAATCTGACACATTCCAATTGCTAAATTTGAAAATAAAACGTCTTTGCTACCCTTTCTGTCCCCATTGCTGAAATCAGGGACAAGACTGCAAAACAGGTGGGAGTCGGCTCTAAAATCAGGGACAATCCCCTAGGGGGCATCTGGTAACCTTCTCTTCCACCATAATCCCATAACCAGATGGCATATTACAGGGTTCCGTCCTAGGCCCTCTTATCTTTTCCCTATACATCCTCTCCCTTGCTAATCTGATATTCTCCTATGGCCTTCAGTAGCAGCTCCATGCAGGGCCCGTGCAACCATCAGGTGAACTAGTTGGTTGTCTAGAGCACTGGCCCTCTGGGGGTGCCGCTGCCGCCCATCTCCGGAGCATGCAGCAGTGGCAGTGGGTCATAAACCGCGACGCGGTGCTTACATTGCTGCTGCGGCAGGCCCCGGAGAGGGGCAGCAGGATGGAGCCCCAGCTATGGCACCTCCATTCCTTGCATCAGGCCTGCCTTTATGCAGATGTCTCCTGCCGTTCTGTACCAGAATTCTCACCAAGAGTCCAGTTGCAGATTTCTGCTTGCCTGTCCAACATTGCTGCCTGTATGATCTGCCATTGTCTGAAACTCAGCATGATGAAAATGGAATTTCTTATTCTCGAGGACCAAGCAGGAAGTCAGTCCTCACATATGGGTGACGTCGGCGCCGACGGAGCCCTCGCGGAGCAATTTTCCCCAGCTTTCAAAGAAAGCCTTTGGGAATTGCAGCGCGCATGCGCGGTCCCCTTCCCGCCCAAAGGTGCCATCTTGGCCAGTCTTCTTTTTTCCGTGGAGCCCTACAGACGTCGTCTCATAGTCACCGCCAAAAAGTTGATTTTTTCTTATTATTTTCAGTATTTCTTCGGTTCGACGCCGGTCCTTTTTCCGCCCGGCCTCACGACGCCGGTTGCGAGGCCTCCCCTCTTTTTCGTTTTTTTCTGTCCTTCGCGACTACTTCGCGCCTTTTTTCATTTTTCCCTGGCGGCCCGTTCGTTCGACCTCGCAGGGGCGCTTTTTCCCCCGATGGCCGCCAGTGGATTTAAGAAGTGTGTTAAGTGTAAGAAACTTATGTCTCTTACCGACACACACGATTGCTGCCTCCGCTGCCTGGGCCCCGATCATGAAGAAATGATCTGTGGGCCCTGTAGCAAGATGTCCGCGAAGTCTTTGCGGAGTCGGCAGCATCAGCGGGAGAGAATCTTCTCTGACCCCAGACGTACCCGGACCTCGTCAGAAGCTTCGGTGTCCAGAGAATCTGGCTCTGAGCACCGCCGGAGCTCTTCTGAGAGGGGGTCCCCTAACCGGGAACATCAGCGGAAGAAGAAACCCGCGAGGGCGGCGTCGGTGGACGCTCCTGGTTCCTCGAGGGCCAGGTCACATAGCCCTGACAGCCGTCCCGGGTCTTTGGAGCTGGAGCGGCCGTCCAAACAGCCTCGTCTGGAGATGGACTCCTCTGCTCACGTAAGTGCTGTTGTCTTCGTAGATTCACCTCCGAGTGGTCCGACGTCGGGCCCGACGCCGTCGGGGCCCGAGTCGGGGGCTGCTGGGTCTCCTGAGTTCGGACTCAGGTTGACGGCCTTGGAGCGCAGCTTGTCTGCCTTCATGGACCAGCAGCGGGCATTGATCGCTGGCCTCGCTGGCGCGTCTGCCCTGACCGCCGGGACGTCGACGTCTAAGTCGTCCCCGGAGACCGAGCCGATCCTCGAGTCCATGCGGGCTCGAGTCGATCCTCGGTCGAGGTCACCTTCGGCCTCCCGTTCGGGGCCGAGGTCGTCGACGCCGACTCCCTCGGCGTCTGGGCAGACTGCGTCTGTGCCCGCCCGACCGGAGCCGCTCGACGACTCCTCCGAGGAGTCGGCCTGGGAATCCGAGGTGGATGAGTCACCTGGTTCTTTTCGGACTCGGTGTGTCCCTTCTGACTCCCCCGAGTCCGAGCCTCGGAGGCAGTCCCCCCCGGAGGATGCCCGGTTCTCGGACTTCGTAAGGGATATGGCCAAGGCCTTGGCCTTCCCTGCGGATCCCGAGGAGGAGCCTCGAGCCGAAGAGCTCGATGCCCTCCAGTATGACTCTCCTGCGAAGGAGCACTTTACTGTACCGGTTCCTCCGATGCTGGAGCGACTTCTCTTCCGCATGTGGGAGAGTCCGGCGTCGTCGCCGGTCTTAAGCAAACGGGTCGATGCCATATATCGAGTCTGCAAGAGCCCTGGCTTCCAGAAAGCACAGCTGCCGCACCATTCCATGGTGGTGGAATCGGCCATGAATCGGCTCAAGAGCCAGAAGATGCACTCCTCGGTGCCTCCCGGCAGGGAAGCCCGCAGCCTGGATGGCATCGGTAAGAAGTGTTTTCAGGGCTCTATGCTTGCTTGTCGGGTCCAGACTTACCAGCTCTACATGGGCATGTATCTCCGGGACCTGGCTAAAGAACTAGCCGGATTCTCTGCTGGTCTCTCCGAGGAACCTTTGCGGAGGTTCCTGGCCTTGTCCACTGGTATTCGTGAGTGCTCCAAGTTCATTTCTCGAGCAGCCTATGATGGCTTCGAGGCATCGGCTCGAGTAGCCGCAGCCGGCATCGGAGCCCGCCGCCAGGCTTGGCTCCAGTCATCCGACCTCGAGCCCTGGGTGCAGGACAAGTTGGTCGATGTCCCCTGCAGAGGTGAAAACCTCTTTGGTAAACCTATGGACGAGAAGGCTGCTCAGCTCGAGACAGAGACTCTCACCAGGACTCGGCTCTCCAGGAAAACCTCTGCCCCTTCCCAAAAGAAGAAGGGCTCGGGAAAGAAGCCCTTTTACCCGAGGAAGGCGGCTGCCTATAAACACTACCCCCATTATCAGGCCTCCGCAGCTCCCCATCAGGGTCAGCAGGCCAAGGGACGGGGTAACGGATCCCGTAGGCAGCAAGCCCCCAAGCCTGCGCCACCGGCCCCTGCTCCGCAGGGTGGGGGTTTTTGACTCGTTCAGCATAGCCTCTCCCCCTCCGCTGGTTTCTCTCAGCACGGGAGGCCGGCTGGTCCACTTTGCCCACAGGTGGTCCAACATCACGTCAGACGCCTGGGTGCTACACATAGTCCGAGAGGGCTATCTTCTGCACTTCCACCAGGTACCTCCCCCCTACTTTCCAGGGGAGCCTCTGCGACCCCCTCTTCACCGGGACTTACTCCTTCAGGAGTTGGCAAGTCTTATTCGGGAACAGGCAGTGGAGCCGGTGCCCCGCCACCTGCGGGGTCACGGCTTTTATTCCCGGTACTTTCTGGTACCAAAGCGGACTGGCGGCCTCAGACCCATCCTAGACTTGCGGAACCTCAACAAGTTCCTGGAGAGGGAAAAGTTCAAGATGCTTACCCTTGGAATCCTGCTGCCCTACCTCCGGCAGGGAGATTGGCTATGCTCCTTGGATCTAAAGGATGCCTACACTCACATCCTCATTCACCCCAGCCACCGCCAATACCTACGGTTTGTGGTGGCGGGCAATCATTACCAATACAGAGTACTGCCCTTTGGCCTATCCTCCGCACCACGAGTCTTCACAAAATGTCTCGCAGTGGTTGCGGCTTATCTCCGGCTTCAAGGCCTCTTCGTCTTTCCTTACCTGGACGACTGGCTTATCAGGGCCCCGTCCGCCACGGAGGCCACTCACGCCACAAAACGTACTGTAACTCTGCTCCAGTACTTGGGTTTTGTCATAAACTTCGAAAAGTCCACTTTGCTCCCCTCTCAGGACCTCGAGTTCATCGGCGCCAGACTGGAACGCTTCAGGCTCGGGAGTTTCTACCGCTCGACAGGGCTCATCGGCTCATGGCTCTCACCAGCCGTTTTCGCAGCCATCCCCGGTTCTCGGCCCGGCTCTTCCTGAAACTGCTCGGCCATATGGCGTCCACGGTCCATGTGACCCCCAATGCCCCCGCTCAGTGGTGCCTTCGCTCTCAATGGCGTCAGGCCTCGGGGAGACTGACGGACTCGGTACGCATCTCCGGCCCGCTAGTCTCTTCCCTACGATGGTGGCTTCACCTACCCAACCTAGTGCTCGGAATGCTTTTCCAGTCTCCTCCGCCGGCCCAGGTTCTGACGACCGATGCTTCTCTCCTGGGTTGGGGAGCACATTGCCAAGGGTCTGCCCAGCAGATCAACTTCCTGGAGCTCAGGGCCATTCGCCTGGCTCTGAAGGCCTTCTCCCACCTCACGTCTCACCAGTCTGTGCTGGTCCAGACGGACAATCAAGTTGCTATGTTCTACGTGAACAAGCAGGGGGGCACGGGCTCCTCCCTTCTCTGCCGGGAAGCACAAAAGCTCTGCGTTTGGGCCGTCAGCCGGGGAATCCTCCTCAAAGCGGTCTATCTCCCAGGTCAAGAAAATCAGCTGGCAGACAAACTGAGCAGAATCCTCCAACCGCACGAGTGGAGATTGGACCCGTTGGTGGTCCAACGGATCTTCCTGCGGTGGGGCCTTCCCACGCTGGATCTCTTCGCCAGTCCTCTGAACAGGCAACTTCCTCGATTCTGCTCTCGGGAACCGCACCCCCTCCGAGTAGCGGCGGATGCTTTTCTGCTCTCATGGTCCACGGGTCTTCTGTATGCCTTTCCTCCCATGCCGCTGGTGTCTCGAACTCTTTTCAAGGTTCTCCGGGACGAGGCCTCCGTGATCCTGATCGCTCCCCGGTGGCCCCGGCAACCGTAGTTCTCCCTTCTGATGCAGCTGGCGGTGGATACCCCGTTGCCTCTGGGGTTTCAACCCGATCTTCTGACTCAGGATCAGGGGTCTCTCCTACACCCCAACCTCAGAGCTCTGCATCTGATGGCCTGGCTGCTGAAAGGGTAGTCCTTGCTCCCCTCCTGTTACCTCCGGAGGTGGAGGAAGTCGTACTGGCCTCCAGGCGACCTTCTACCCGGAAATCCTACGCCCTTAAATGGCGTCGCTTTTCCATCTGGTGTACTCAACAGTCTCAAGATTCCTTCTCCTGCTCGGTGTCGGTGGTCTTGCAGTACTTGCTTTCCCTCTCCAACCTTGGGCTCAAGTCCAACTCGGTCATGGTTCACCTCAGTGCTATTTCGGCGCATCATGTGCCGGTGGAAGGCAGGCCTCTTTCCGGCCACCCCCTCGTGGCTCGGTTCTCCCGGGGCCTTCTTCTCCTCAAACCGCCGTTGCGGCCCCCAGCCCCTGACTGGGACCTGAACGTGGTTTTACAGCGGATCACCTGCCCGCCTTTTGAACCCATGGCTACCTGTCCTCTTCGTTTTCTCTCTTGGAAAACCTTATTCCTGGTGGCCCTCACTTCCGCTAGACGCGTTAGTGAACTGCAGGCCCTGGTGTCTGATCCTCCCTACACTCGGTTCTACAAGAACAGGGTAGTCCTGCGGACTCACCCTAAGTTTCTCCCAAAGGTGGTCTCCCCCTTTCACATCAATCAGGAGGTGGTACTTCCGACCTTCTTTCCCAGGCCACACTCCAGCCGTGCTGAGATGGTCTTGCATACCCTGGACTGTAGAAGGGCGCTGAACTTCTACCTTGATCATACGCGGGAGCACCGTAAGACTGTCCAGCTCTTCCTGTCTTACGACCCTAATAAATTGGGGCTCCCTGTCTCTAAGCATACTCTGTCCATCTGGGTAGCTGACTGTATTGCTTGGACTTATGCGGCGGCAGGCGTCTCGCTGGAGAGTCGAGTCACCGCTCATCGGGTTCGGGCGAAGGCTGCGTCAGTGGCTTTCCTCCGCTCTGTTCCGTTGGCAGAAATCTGCCGGGCCGCTACTTGGTCTTCGGGCCAGACTTTTGCGGCCCATTACTGCCTCGAGAGGGAGTCCCGCAGGGACAGTGCTTTCGGACAGGCAGTCCTCCGTAATCTCTTCGAGGTTTAAGCAACTCCTACCCTCCATCCCGGATGTTGTGCTACCAGTTGGAGATTAGTCAGAGAAGATTCCTTACTTCTGTGCTGCTGAGCTGGAGGGAGCTCATTTTTGTGCTTAGGGTCTCCGGTAGCCTTAAGCTGGGGAGTCCCATATGTGAGGACTGACTTCCTGCTTGGTCCTGGAGAAAGCGTAGTTACTCACCTGTAACAGGTGTTCTCCAGGAGCAGCAGGAATCAGTCCTCACAACCCTCCCTCCTCCCCTTGGAGTTGCAATCCTATGATTTCGTTTTTGCACTTTTTTTGCTGTCTTTTTGCTATGTCATCTGACTGGCCAAGATGGCACCTTTGGGCGGGAAGGGGACCGCGCATGCGCGCTGCAATTCCCAAAGGCTTTCTTTGAAAGCTGGGGAAAATTGCTCCGCGAGGGCTCCGTCGGCGCCGACGTCACCCATATGTGAGGACTGATTCCTGCTGCTCCTGGAGAACACCTGTTACAGGTGAGTAACTACGCTTTCCCCCCAACCCACTTCCCATATTCCCCTCTTCTCAATCACCATAATAACATAACCAGTGCTTTTTTTCTAGCATCAGAAGTGCCGGTACTCACATTCAGAAGTGCCGGTACTCACATTCAGAACTGTCCTAAAAGGATGGGGTGATCACTAATGGCTCCACCGTCGCATCCTTGCAACCAGCCAAAGAGCCTATGAAAAGGCAGCATTGCAAATATTACACCAGTCCTTAGAACACATCTCTTGTTAGTAAAACAAAACAAAACAAACAAAAGCCAGACTGCCACAGATCCCTACAGAGAAACTGAGCTCTTCAATTTAGGCTCCTAAATTAGGCTTCTAAATTTGTGCCCTATTTTCAGCCATACTTAGGAGCTTATGTTTTCAGCTGAAAATTCATCACAGTTTAGGAGCTTAAAATGTATGTTCCAAAATTTAATCGTACCATTCATTTGCCTAGATTTATGAGCCTAATTTAGGTGAAAATCAGTGTTAAGCCTCCTGACTTCTTTTCCCTGTCCTAAATCCATTGCCACCCACTTTTTGTGCTCCTGAATTTAGTTTAGGGATTCATTCCAAAATGCAAATAGGCCGCCTGGACGCGCGGGATAGTCGGTCCTTTTTCTCGCGATAATGTCTTGAACCGTACTCTGAAGCCACATGGTCCTGCACGTACACGACACTAAAACTGGGATCTCACAACATGGGCGGGAGGGGGCTTAATGGGGGTGTGACAAGCCACAGTGACGTATAAGGCATATTCAGGAAAGACCCATGTACCTATGTCATACCAGTGGCAACATGGAATAAGGCCAGCATTTAGAAGATTTTCTGCTCTGAACTTCAACATGTCCCATAGAGATGAATGGCTGTGACAAGTCTGTATTGAAATGATGAGACTGCTGTCAGGGATGGCACAAGATGCAGTTGTCAAGAATAGAATGCACAGCTGAGGGATGTTTTGTAAGGTGAATTAATGATAAAAAACCCACCCCTACAGAAATATAAAGCACTGCAATAGTCTTTATTCTGGCTATGCTGGCAGTTGCTGTTTGTGCTAAAGGGGCTATTCTAGGCTACCCTAATAATTCCTGTGTTAAGAGAAATGTCAATATAGATGTAGGCATGGTATGTGAGTTAGTATGGAGCAGAAGCGTGTTTGACTGAGAAGTGTGGTCCTGAGAGGCCCTGTTATTATATATTACCAGCAGTTGTTTATAGGTGCAGGGCTTGGTTTTGTCAGGAATATGTTAATTGTGGCAAAAGGCAAGAGCGTGTGTGTGGTATGAAGGCTTCAGGGGAGGCCCTGGTGTGCCGATTCGCAACTCTGGTGGGACATGCATGCCTGGTCAGTACCTGACCATAGGGCTGACCGCTGCATCTACCAAGTGCAAAGGTGAATGGGCAGTAACTTCTGTACAGCTACACTGCAGCAACATAGCAGGGCATGTCCTTGTCAATGGTGGGAGACCCTCAGAGTGGGGCACGCTGCAGTGCAAGCAGCACTAATACATATCCAGATGCACCGGCAGAGGTCTCTAAGATTGTGCACATTTGTCAGGAGAGATGATGATGCTTTTGGGCATGTGTTTTCAAGTTTGCACTGTTGCATGTTTTCATCCTGATGGCTTCCTATGAATGACAGGGCTATGTTTTGACATGTAGGTGTACAAATGCATTGCAGTTTTTTCTGGCCCAGTCTTAGCACTGCAAATACTGTTTTCAGCGATGAACTCTGAAAGAATGACTAAGGTGTTCATCACATGCTGTGTATGTATTGCTGTAGGGTCTGTCAGGAGAAATGTCTCACTTTCCACTTGCTTTTACAATGGCTTTGGTGCCTGAGATAACCTCGTAGTGTTATGGGCATGCAACAGAAGTAGTAAATATAGTGTGGGGTTGCATGACCTTAGCTTTTTCATCAGTATTAATGTGCTGTTCGCATGAGCACAACGCTGTCAGTGTGAGCATCAGCTTAGGAGATGTACGTTTGGCCAGTGGAAGCGTGGCCGCACAGAGATGGGAAGCATCGCAAGCATCTATCTTTTCAGAATACGGTAAGCACGGGGATTTAGAGGCCGTTTGCTTCGTTTACCTCTGTCCCATAATAGCAGCGAGGGCCCTTGTTTCCCCAGAAGTGGTGTTCGTGCCGCACCGGAAACATGTATCTCCCTGATTTCCGAACTACGGGTGCATCTATATCCGCAGTTTTGGAATAGAGTATATTACATGTCCATTTCTACTTTAGATGTTTCTGCCGGCAAACGAGAATGTTATAGAATCTGGCTCTTAGTGAAATTTTGAGAAAATATTTAGGCACTTAGCCCTAATAAATTTTCATAGGGCCAATTTAGGAGCATAACTCTCAAAGTTAGGAGCATAAATGCTTAGTTTGTGAGCATGTAGGTCCTGATATACAATCTGACCTCAGTCACGCATGCAAACTATGGATAAAGCTTACCAAATTCAGAATAAATGACCACGTATTAGAAATAGGATTGTGCAAACAAAACTGAACTGAAAACCTCAAGAAGCTGGACTCTGCCTGCAATTCAGTATTGGAGAAACAGAAATGCATTTCCTGCTGTACTGTGAAAAATACAAAGCACAGATGCTGCACATTTCGCTTTTTAAAACAAATATATTCGAGCTAAATTACTAAACCATAACTAAGTGGTTTTTTTACCTTCATTGTCTGGACAGCTCAGGTTCTGTAGCCCGTGCCTCCCACACTTTGCAGGAGCTGAGCTATTATGTGTTGGTTGCAGCAAGAGCCTTCACGTTTTCCCAAGATCCCGTGGGGCGTGGCTGGAGACACTACTTCTCCTGTGGGTGGCACTCTCAGTGTGCGCATCTGGGGTATGTGCTCGGTATAATAAAAGCAGTGTAACTAGATAAATACCTGGGGACCATGCAGGGCCAGCCCCAACCATTAGGCAAATTAGGCAGTCGCCTAGGACAGCAGCTTCTGGGGGTGGCAAAGAGCAGGTCATTGAAAGCTAAACAATAGATTCTGACAGCCGGCGGAAGCATAAGGCTTAAGGTTTGCCTAGGGCTCCAACATCTGGAACCAACTCTGGGGTGGGCTCTGGGACCATCGGCCAGTTCTGTCAAGCAGTGAAAAAAGTGCCAGTGCTCACTGCCGCCGGGTACCTCCTGAAAAAAGCCCTGAACATAACTATCATCCTGATTTCTGCCTGCAACCTTTAGGTCTCTTTCAGCTCCTTCTCTGTATACATTCACAATACAACAACAAAGTGCTGATCCTTTCCCAGCCTTTGCAAAATCTGACACTTCCTCTCTGAATATGCTGTCAGAACCTACATTTGCTTTGTCGTCCATCTCCTGCCCAAACTACTACAAGCTGTTCTTGGGTCTGTTGCCAAAGGATCTTGTTCTTTTAGTCTGTTCAGAACTTAGTTGCATGAGCTATCTTCCTCTGACACCTATATGATTACTTAATTCCTCTTTATGGGTTACTACTTTGGTTCCTCATCTAATTCCTCATAATATTCAAAATTATGTGTGTCTTTGCTACTTTACCTCCTCTCTTTTATTTCCCCTTATGCCCTTCCTAAATTTCTTTCAAATGTATCCATGTCCTTCGCCTCCATCACCAGATAACTGCCAGATTGCTGTGCTAATAGCCTGGAATAGCCTCTCTGAACACATACACCATACTCCCTCTTGCCATATTCGAAACCAACCTTAAAACACACCCTTTTGAGGCTGCTTTAAAAGCTTAAACTTACTCAGTCCACATAGATGGCCTCTTCCATGCTCACAAGCTGCTTTCCCAGAGTGACGCTCATTACGTCTAAGTCCCTGCAATTGGCCCCACTGATTTCATTTAAAAGCCCTATGTCTTGTCCATTTTTCATCTGTCTTGTAAGTCTATAAGCTTCAAGAAGCAAGGAATGTCTACTATATGTATTTGAAAAGCACTGCGCGCACCTGGTAATGCTCTGTTTGCTCACTGACACAGACCACTTAAGAGGTATCAGAAAGAAGTCAGAAGAGGTTCAACAAATAGATATGTATCCTCAGTGTACATAGATACACAAATGTCCATTCAATTTCATAAGCAAACATAACTAGCAATTGTTATGGCAAACTCTACAGTTGAACTATAACACGGTCTTTTTCACTTTTTATCAGCACTTTTCCTATACTGAGCTAATCTAAACAGTCTCTTCCACAGAGAGCTCCTTTTTCTATGGATATAATCCAATCATGGTGGTAGCCATTGTTCAAGCCCTCTCCTAGCAAATTTAGCATTCTTCCTCTGGCCGAGGAACTCATAAGGAGAAGAAACCTGATCTTCACTTAAAGCTTTGAGCTGATGCTGTAAGCTGTCTGACCCAAAGAGGAGTTCTCTACAGCCTGCTTATTTAGAAAAGGCAGGTTGTGTCCTGTGTATGGGGTTTTCCATCCCATCACATTAAATTGGGAAGTAAAATAGCTGTCTAGTAATTATGTAAAAGCTGAGATTATTTGGATTATAACAATGTTTTAACATAGTCAAACAAAACAGATATATAATGCCATTATGCAGCACTACATATTGTGGATGAGCATTTGAAGCCTGTTGACTCAGCAATCTCTCTCAAAATGCAGATTTTAACTAGACATCCCAACATTCCATACCTTGGGCCGGAAGGACTGGGGTTTCTAGTCCCACAGGTGCTCCTTGTGGTCTTGGGCAAGCCACTTAACCCTCTATAGCCCATGTTCCCTCTAAAATAGTTATCTCCAAGTTATAATGCCCTGTTCAATGTAATTTCAGTTTGTTCAATGTAAACCGCACTGATGCAGAATAGCGCGGTATATAAGAGAATGTAAATAAATAAATATGTCAAAAAAGGTGGTTCTGTACCATGTATTATATCCTTGATGATTCTGCATTTCTGCTTTAGTAGCTGAAGTATCAAAGAAAGGATTGGAATTGCAGAACCTGCTCAGGTTTCATTTTGTCATGCCTACTTTCCCTGAAGAAATAGACTTCATTGCAAAATGAATGGAGCAGTATCCTGCATAGCAACTGCTAGCATGCAAAACGTGACTGACATTTGCCAGCAACTGATATATGTGAAAGTGGGATAGCGATTACTTTTCATGCTGATGAGCTATGAAATTAGAAATGTTTGGGAAAAAAACCAAGTGCTTGCATATCTAATATACCACTGTAGCACCAGTTACTTGGCTATAAAGAAGGAAATTACAGTTGAAGGATAGGAAATAGGTTTCATTAAACAAGACTAGTGGAGCAGTGTCTTGTGGACCTGCCTAGCTCCATAATTGTGTAATTCTGCTCATTTCCATTTTATAAAAATTGATCCTTTTTTTGTTTTGTTATGATGAGGCAGTATTGGTAGAAAGGCCAGATCTGAATTATAGAAGGCTCGAGTCAACCATGAGGACCACAGCTATTTTCCTTCAGCAGGAGACTGAGACTGAGGAATGGCAGGAATGGCCGCCATTTTGGAAATGGGCTGCTCGGAAAGCTGATGCTCCATTAATCTCCCAGTCCTAGCTCTCTTGAGGGTGGAAGGAGTTTTGGACTCCTAGCTGGCATTAGGAAAGATATTGGGAGCCAGTCAGGGTCCAAGTGGAAATCTGGGGTTTCCCCAGCATTTTAGTTCCTGCAGCATGTCTTTCTGCTGTGGAAGCCGCCTTGTAGTTCCACCTTCAAGCCATCTGGCTCTGGTCTCTAACGTCATGGAATTGTTTCCCGGGGGGGGGGGGGGGGGTCTGATAGCATTAACTCCCTTGGGAGCTTTAGATCTTGGTTTTCAGCCAATGCAGCCTAGGGGATAGGTGTTCTTTATCTTTATTCTTTATCTTTATTTGCGAGGATTGATATACCACCCTTGCCGGAGCGTCAGGGCGGTGTACAATAAAACAGTATATTGGCTACAGAAAGTTGAAGGAGGAAAGGAACACCATCAGTAAATAGGAAAGTAAAGAAGAATAAAGGAGCATAACAAAAAAGAGGTAGGGAGGCCTGCAGGGTTAGGCATGGGAGGCACAGGTTTGAGGGCAGGGGGAAGGGAACTACCAGATGGATAAGTGAAGATATTATTGAGTTACTGGTGTAGGAGGGCTCGGCGGGGAGGATCAGGGCCATCAGCGAGTGCAGGAAGATCATAGGCCTGACAGTAAAGGTGTGTTTTAAGAAGTGCCTTGAAACGTGGAAGAGACAGTTCGGTGCGAAGGGAGTACTGGAGCGAATTCCATAGAGCGGGACTGAGGAAGAAGAAGGCGGAGTGACGGGTGAACTCGAGGTGCACCTGGGAGGGGGAAGGGAGGAAAAGACGGTTACCGTGTGCAGAACGGAGGAGACGAGGAACTGGTTGGAGGTGGATGATATCAGCCAGATACTGTGGAATACTGGTGTGTAAGACTTTATGGGTGATAGTAAGGAGTTCGTAGATAAATCTGACTTTAATTGGAAGGCAGTGAAGGGAAAGGAGAGGGGGAGTGACATGGGCGGTAGCAGGGGAGTGGGTGATTAAGCGGGCAGCGGTGTTTTGAACTAACTGAAGGCAATGTAATTTGATAGCGAGGAAGACCAGCGAAAACAGAATTGCAATAATCTAAGCAAGTAATCACAAGGACCAGAACAAGGGTAGTGATAGCAGTGGTAGAAAGGAATGGCTGGATAGACCTGATTCTGCGAAGGTGGAAAAAGGAAGTGCTGGTGAAATGTGCTGGTGAAAAGAAAGAGAGGAGTCCAAGGTGACACTCAGGTACCGAAGGGTGGAAACAAGGGAAATAGGGTGGGCTTAGAGAGCAAGAGAAGCAGGGCTTGCCAAGCAGACCAGACTGGGATCCCTTACAGAACAGTGGGGGTGGGGGGGGGGGAGCATGCTCAGGCTGTGGCTGAGTCTGGAAGATAGCCTATGTCCATTGGCTTTGTCTGGAGGAGCTCCTCCAGAAAGCTGCTGGAAATGGATGAGCTTCCTGTATGAATTGAAGATATTCCTTCTATGGTATAGCTTTTTTGCAGGACTTAATGGCTGGCCATGGCAACTAAAGCCTGGAAAGCTTTAAAGCTGAGGGCCAGGAGCAGGAAGAACCTTTGTCTGTGACTTTTATCTTGGAAGTTTGCAAGGGCCCTCAAGCTTCTTTCTAGTCCACAGGGTCATTTAGGCCCTGATTATGGTGGATTGCTTGAAAGAGTGGGCAAATAGAGCCAAACATGGCTGCCTCGTCTGCAACAGTTTCAGGGTGGATGCAGTCTCCATGCCGGAAGATTGAGGCTTCGTTGAAACAGGCATTTCAAGAGGTTGGTTTATTTATTCATTTGAAAATATTTATAAACTGCCTACTTGCAAGGTCCAAGGCCGACAACAAACATACACAATAAAATCGTAACACAAATAATAAAACACATTAGATTTCAAGGGAATTAAAAATCTGCTGGAAAAAATGGGACTTCAACGGTTTCCTAAAACTCATTAAATCATCTAGTAAGCACAAATTATCAGGTAATTGATTCCTCAGTCTTGGCACAAAATACTTTAAAAGCATGAGTAGGCACAAAATACTTAAAAGCATGAGTATAAATTGTGTGTAAACAATTAGAAGAAGATGATGGTATACAGTTGTGGTTAACATTATTGGAACCCTTAAATATTAGGTATGTTGTGTATAATATCTTGAGAAATAATTGAAAATATTCAGACTGTATGTCATAATATTTTAATAGTATGTTCAAAGATATACAACAGCAGAAAAAACTTAGCCATAGTAATGTCTGAGAAAAAAAAATAAAGTATGACTTGGACAGGATTAATGACACCCATCACTAATATTTGGTTGCATGAGCTTTGGCAGTGATGACAGCCTCCAAATGTTTCTCGTAGCCATCTATAAGTTTCGTACATCTGTCTTCTGATAGTCCTCTGACTTCATGATTCCTTTAATACATTCTAGGTCTCGTGTTCCTGAGGTAGTAAAACAGCTCCACAACATTATGGAACCTCCCCCATATTTAACTGTAGGAAGGGTGTGTTTTCCCTTATAAGCTTCATTTCTTCACCTGTAAATGTATCGCTAGTCTGCATTGCCAAAGAGCTCAAGTTTGGTTTCATCTGTCCACAGAACATTTTTCCAGAAGGATCGTGGTTTCTCAAGGTGGGTTTGGGCAAAGATTAGGCATGCCTTTTTAGGTCTGTCTTTGAGCAGAGGGGTCCTCCATAAAGTCCTCCTCTGTATAGTGCGTTATAACGAAGCCCCGGTAAGGGGTTGCATTATCAGCACTGCTGGTGCAGCTTTCTCCAAAACCGTTTTTTTACATTTGCTGTAGTTATAACACTGATAATATAGTTTAGTGCCTCATGGTGGGAAAAGCATCAGAGTTTGTTGGCTACATTCCTAAATCGGCTAATTGCAAAACGAGGCCAAATTGAGTGTAACGATACCGGATGTACTGGCATTGGCTGAAAGATATATACAGATAAGTTTGCATTGTCAACCTTTTGCACAGTGAATGTTTTCTTCCAAATAGCACAAATATTAAAATTAAAAATTTAGAAGTTTTTATGACATATGAGGTCTAAGCCATTTTTATTTGGACAGTACTGAAGTCTTTTCCCCTTCATTTAGAAAATTACTTAATATTTTATAACACTTGGATGGTTTTTGTCATTATTGTTCAGTAAAGGAGTAATGAGGAAACACGTTTAAAGTGACATCTTTGTCACGTTTATACTCAGATACCATTTACATGTGTATGTGCTTCATTATACGTGTGTAAATCATGAATAAGACTTCTGATATAACTTCCTAAATTTATAAAAGTGTTAAAAAATATACACGACTGGATATTCAGCTCGCAACTGTCACCTTTTTTTTTTATGCAACTAACAGTCCCCAAACCAGTGATTACAATAAAGTCCTGAATGAAATCAAAACCACCAGAAGAAATGCAGGCACTTTTAAATTTATTTATTTTTTTGTCGGATAAATCAGCAGGAGAAGAGACTTCCTCACTCTCGAATGCTGATAATATCCATTTTAATCAATAAAGCTCTAAAAGCACAAAAATCACATTTTATTTATTTATTTACATAGAAACATAGAAATATGATGACAGAAAAAGACCACATGGCCTATCTAGTCTGTCCTTCCATATCAACAACTACAACAGTCCCCTTTTTTATCTTTAGAGATCCTCTGTGTTTGTCCCATGCTTTTTTGAACTCAGTTGCTGTCCTCATCTCTACCACCTCCACTGGGAGACTATTCCACGGATCCACTACTCTTTCTGTAAAGAAATATTTCGGCATATCACTCCTGAATCTATCTCCCTTCACCCTCATCCCATGTCCCCTCGTAGCAGAACTTGCTTTCAGTTGAAAGAAGCTCTCTCCCTGAACATTTATGCCACGGAGGTATTTAAACATCTCAATCATATCACCTCTATCCTGCCTTTCCTCTAAGGTGTACATATTAAGATCCTTCAGTCTGTCCTCACATGCTTTATAATGAAGACCACTAATCATTTTAGTAGTCACCCTCTGCACCGACTCCATCCTGTTTGCATCCTTTTGAAGGTGCGGTCTCCAGAATTGCACACTATACTCCAAATGAGGTCGCACCAAAGACTTATACAGAGGCATTATCACCTCCTTTTTTCTGCTAACCATTCCTCTCCGTATGCACCTAAGCATCCTTCTAGCTTTTGCCGTTGCCTTTTCTACCTGTTTAGCTACTTTAAGATCATCAGACACAACCACGCCTAGGTCCCGCTCTTCTTTAGTGGACAAAAGTACTTCACCCCCTGTACTATATTGCTCCCTTGGATTGCTGCAGCCCATATGCATGACCTTACATTTTTTAACATTAAATCCCAGCTGCCAAATTCTAGACCATTCTTCAAGCTTAGCTAGATCCCTCCTCATGTTATCTACACCTTCCTGGATGTCTACTCTATTGCAGATGTTGGTATCATCTGCAAAGAGGCAAACCTTACCCGACAGCCCTTCCGCTATATCACTAACAAAGATGTTAAAAAGAATCGGACCAAGGACAGATTCCTGGGGCACACCACTGGTAACATCCTTCTCCTCAGAGTGAGCTCCATTTACTTGTACTCTTTGTCGCCTCCCACCCAACCAATTTCTAACCCAAGCAGTAACTTTAGGGTCCATCCCTAGGGTGCTCAGTTTGTTTATAAGTCGCCTGTGAGGAACAGTGTCAAAGGCTTTACTGAAATCTAAATACACCACATCTAGGGCTCTCCCTCGGTCCAACTCCCTGGTCACCCAGTCAAAGAAATCAATCAGATTTGTCTGACAAGACCTGCCTCTGGTGAATCCATGCTGCCTCAGATCCTGTAATCCGCTGGACTCCAGAAACTTCACTATTTTCTCTTTCAGCAGCATTTCCAATAATTTACTCACCACTGAAGTTAAACTAACCGGCCTGTAGTTTTCAACCACATCCTTACTTCCGCTTTTGTGTAAAGGCACCACATGAGCCTCTCTGCAGTCCTTTGGCACCACTCCCAACTCCAACGAGGCATTGAAAAGGTCAGTCAGTGGAGCTGCTAGAACGTCCCCAAGTTCCCTCAGTATTCTAGGGTGTATCCCATCTTGTCCCATCGCTTTGTCTACTTTAAGTTGAGCTAGTTTCTCACGAACACAGTCTTCTGAAAATTGTTCAAGATGTCCCTCGCTTCTGTTCCTGTTTGTGTGTGTTTTCTGAGGTCCTGCTCCTGGTCCTTCATATGTGAACACAGAACAGAAATATTTGTTAAGCAATTCCACTTTATCCTCATTAGCTTCTACATATTCCTCCCCTGCATCCTTGAGTCTGACAATACCAATTTTGCCCTTCCTCTACTCACTAATATATCTGAAAAATGTCTTATCCCCCCATTTTATTGCATTGGCTATTTCCTCCTCCTTTTGAATCTTTGCCTTCCTGACTACTTTGCTAGCTTCTCTAAGTTTTTCCAAAAACAGATACCTGTCTTCCTCTCTCTGTGATCTCTTGTATTTCATGAAGGCCTCCCTCTTTTTCTTCACTTTTTCAGCTACTTCTTTCGAAAACCATAGTGGTCTCCTTTTCCTTTTACCTTTATTTACCATTTTAACAAAAAGATTGGTTGCCCTTAAAATATCCCCTTTCAGTTTTGCCCACTGTTTTTCTACATCCCTCAGCGTTTCCCATCCCACTAACGACTCCCTGAGGTATTGGCCCATCTTGGCAAAGTTAGTCTTCCTAAAGTCTAAGATCCTCACCTTTGAATGGATTCTAACAGCCCTAGTCCTAATACTGAACCACACCATCTGGTAATCACTGGATGCAAAATGATCTCCCACTACAACATTAGAAACACTTTCACCATTGGTAAGCACCAAGTCCAGTATGGCCCCTTCACATGTGGGGTCTGTTACCAATTGCCTGAATAGTTCTCCCTGTAGAGAATCCAGGATTTCCTTACTTCTAGGTGATACTGCAGCAGGAATGTGCCAATCAACATCTGGCATATTGAAATCTCCTATCAGTAGCACTTCCCCTTTCCTAGCAATGCTGCGTATGCCTTCAATTAACTCTGTCCACCTCTTCCTCTTGTGAGGGAGGTCTGTATATCACACCAATGCAAATAGATTTCTCTTTCCCTCTTTCTAGTTTAACCCACAATGCCTCCTCTCTCCCTTTTAAGCTCTGTAATTCCAAAGCTTTAATAGTAGTTTTTACATATAGTGCCACTCCTCCTCCCCTTCTTCCTATCCTGTCTTTTCTGAATAAAGTATAGCCAGGTATAGTTACATCCCAATCATGGTTTTCTGTGAACCATGTTTCTGTAACTGCCACTAAATCCAAGTCAGCCACTCCCACCAAAGCTACAACATCAGGGATCTTATTTCCCATGCTATGGGCATTTATACACACTGCTTTCCATATGTTACCCCTATTCCAAGTTCCATAAAGGTATTTAGTGTATCAACTACCTGGGGGCTTTCTTCACCCATCCCCAACGAATCTAGATTAAAGCCCTCTTCAGTAGATTAGCCAGTCTACTACCGAAGATGCGTTGACCTTTCTTGGACAGATGGATGCCATCTCTGCTCTGCAACCCTTGGAACAGCATCCCATGGTCTAGGAAACCAAAACGCTCTCGATGACACCATCCAGGCAGCTATGCATTCATCTCCAGTATGTGAGCCTCTCTGCCTTGGCCTTTACCCTCAACAGGGAGGATTGAAGAAAACACCACCTGTGCACCTAACTGCTTCACTTTCTGTCTCAGAGCCATAAAGTCACTTTTGATATGTTCCGAGGTATACCTGGCAGTATCATTTGTTCCAACATGGATTAGCAACATTGGGTAATAGTCAGTGAGCTTGATGAGTCTCGGCAAACTCTCCGTAACATCTTGGATTTTGGCACCAGGCAGACAGCATACCTCTCTGGACATCAAGTCTGGTCGGCAGATGGACGCCTCAGTATCCATAGAAGAGAGTCTCCAACCACCACTACCCTTTGTTTCCTTGTGGTCACTGATTTTGCAACTTTGGGGTACTTGAGCTCTGTTTCTTTCTTTTCCAGGGATGCTTTCACCTCCTCCTCTTCCAGGGCTGCATAATGGTTCTTCAATTCAAGGGCTGGAGAAGTTGGATTGGTGATTTTGCAGGCCCTGGTGACTTGTGTCCAACCATCGACATTCTGTTGGCACCCATCTTCTCTGCTGGAGAGCTTGGTTGCTGCAAGAAGCATCTCATCAATGTACTTCTCACTGTCTTGAATGCTCCTTAGTCTCGCCATCTCCTCTCTGAGTTCTTCCACTTGTTTCCTCAGAGCTTCAGCATGCAGGCACCCTGCACACGGAACCGGTCCTTCAACTCGCATTAGGACCTCTGTCTGGACAGAGGCAGAAGCTGTAATGGGGGCAACAGCTTTAGCGATACAATTTTTTTCCCAGCCATTGTTCTGTTCGTGGAGCTTAGGTATCTGTTAAAGCAAAAGAGAGAGATCTACCCAGTACCAGCCGGTTTCCCAGCTGTCCTTTCAGAGAAAAAGCAGTTAAATCTCTTTAATTATATTCAAAATGTGCTGGTCCAGTTCTCTGTGCTTTGTTAAATGGGGAGGTGTCCTATAAACAAGACTGCTCACTAGGGGTGGGTGGGAGTCGGGGTGGGTAGGGAGGGAACTAACACCTGATTAGGTGTTAGCAGTTCCCAAAGCTGAGGAGGTTACTAGAGTTCAACAACCTACTCTGCTCAAGGAAATTTCCACTAAAGCACCAAAAAGAAAGTAACCTTGCTTTAAAAATATACAAAAACCCTTTTAAGAGCTCCCAGTCAGAGAGCCAGCAATTTAATAAAATAAACCCTCAAATCCTTACTGTTGGTTGATCTGTAGAGCCCCTGTTAGGAAAGCCTCTGGACAGATTTGTATCCCACCTTATCCTTCAAAGTGGTCACAATACAAATGGAAGGTTACAAATCACATAGGATAGATAAGACATTAACAATCAAACTAAAAGAATTAATGTAATAAAATGGACCTATTGGTAAAAACTATTGATTATATATCAAATCATAAGTGTCAGCAAATAGCAGGGCCTTCAAGCCTTTGCGAAAATATTTAATATCAGTCATAATTCTAAGGTCCATCGGGAGAGAGTTCCAAAGTTTGGAAACCAGTAAGGAAGGAGCTCATAATACATGGCAACTTGGAAAATGCGTCCAAATCCACACAAGGCGACTCCCAAATTGCGATGTGCACGTTTCGAGTCGAAGCTAAGGGCTCTGTATCAAGCGCCGCAAGGGAATGTTGAACCTGTGGGATTCCACATAACTGCCAAAAGATGCCCAAAAAAAACATCTTATAAGAGTCTGCATACATTATCATTTGCTACAAGTTATCATGTGCACTCAATAGAGCCATCAATGAGAACCAAGGGAATTTTCCCACATCATTGGGGAACCCCTCTTGCCATTGGTCCATCCTAAAACAAACTCAGCCAATCGAAGCTTCAGTGGTTAGAACAACTTTGGATATACCGATTAATCATGGTTCAACCTCATGGTCTTAATAGGGAGATCGATTGGCTGAATTCGAGTCAGTGGACATTGGTGCACGTCGCCAAGCTTGACTACAGTCGTCCGACCTCGAGCAGTGGGTTCAGGACAAATTGGTCAATGTCCCATGCCAAGGAGAGAACCTCTTTGGCAGACCCATGACCAAAAAGGCTGCTGAACTGGAGACAGAGTTCATGATGAGGACCAGGCTCTCAAAAAAGACCGCTGCCTCTCCCCGATGGAAGGATTCAGGTAAAAGGTCCTTCCACCTGAGGAAAGGGGCTGCTTACAGAAACTGCCCTCCTTTTCAGGCCTCCCCAGCTCCCCAACAGGGTCAGCAGGCCAAGGGACATGGGTTATGGCCCTTGTAAGCAGAAGGCTCCAAAACCCCAGGCACTGGCTCTGGCCCTGCCAGGGGAGAGTTTTTGACTCCTTGAGCATAGCCTATCTACCCCAAGGAGATCAGCATTCCATAGGGGGACATCTGGCCCACTATGTTCCAAGGTGGTTGGCCATCACCACCGACTCCTGGGCACTTTGGGTGGTCAGGGAAGGTTACTTCCTCCACCTGACTCAGACATCTTCCCCTTATTTCCTGGGAGAGCCCCTCAGGTTTCCCCTCCACCGGGACCTTCTACTGAAGGAGTTTGCAGGTCTTCTCGAGGACAAAGCAGTAGAATCAGTGCCCCACCATCTCAAGAGCAAGGGGTTCTACTCCAGGTACTTCCTCTTGCCAAAACGAACAGGGGGCCTAAGGCCCATCCTCGACCTGTGCAACCTCAACAAATTCCTGGTGAGGGAGAAGTTCAAGATGCTCTCCCTTGGAAGATTGCTGCCATACCTCCAGTAGGGAGATTGGCTATGCTTCTTAGAACTCAATGATGCCTATACCCACATCCTCATTCACCCCAACCACAGGCAGTACCTGCAGTTCATAGTGGGGGGCAGACATTTTCAGTATAGGGTGCTCCCTTTTGGTTTGGCCTCTGCCCCAAGAGTCTGCACAAAATGCCTGGCAGTCATGGCCGCCTTCCTCCGTCTCCAGTGGGTCTTTGTCTTCCCTTACCTGGATGACTGGCTTATAAAGGGAGACACAGCCTCAGAAGTGCAACAGGCCACCACACGCACCATCCAGGTTCTGCAGCACTTGGGTTTTGATATAAACTACCCTAAGTCTCACCACCTCCCGGCACAGTGTCTGGAGTTCATTGGGACAAAGCTCAACACTCTCCAGTTGAAAGCCTTCTTGCCCAGGGACCAAGCCCGACCGTCTCAGGAATCTGACGTGGGATACACACTACATCCCTCGGTGCCCGCCCGGCTATATTTGTGCCTCCTTGGGTACATGGCCTCCATGGTCCACCTCACCCCAGACCCTCGCCTCCACATGAGAGTGACGCAGTGGTGTCTCCGGGACCAGTGGTCTCAGGCCACGGAATGCCTCTGAGACAGAGTCTTTATAACCTGCCAACTGGCAGTCTCCCTGGTCTGGTGGCAATCTCTCCAGGCCCCTCGCCCCTCGAGGGTTCTCACCATGGACGCCTCTCTGCTCAGCTGGGGAGCCCACTGCGGGGTGCTCCGCACCCAGGACAACTGGTCACTAGATGAGAGCACCCAGAAGATCAACCTCCTGGAGCAGCGGGCCAAATACGTAGCCCTGCAAGTTTTCTGCCACCACCTGCATCACCTGCCGATGCTGGTCCAGATGGACAACCAGGTGGTGGTGATCTATGTGAACAAGCAGGGGGGGCATGGGGTCTCGTGCCCTCTGTCGGGAGGCAATGGTCCTCTGTTCGTATGCAATCCAGCAGGGTATCCTCCTGCGAGCAGTGTACCTACCAGGCCAGGACAACCTTCTGGCTGACAGGCTAAGCAGAGTCCTCCAGTTGCATGAGTTGGCAGCTGGACCCCAGGGTAACCAGTCGGCTTTTCGAGATCTGGGGGGAACTTGTGATGGACCTATTCGCCAGCCCGGACATCTTCCAGTTGCCCCATTTCTGTTCTCAGAAGGCCCACCCCTCCAGAGTAGCAGTGGACACGTTCCTTGTCTCAAGGTCGGAAGGCCTCATGTACGCCTTCCCTCCTATGCTGCTGATCGCCAAACCTTGTTCAGGGCCTTCCATGACAGGGCCTCACTCAACCTGATAGCCCCTCGGTGGCCCAGGCAACCGTGGTCCCCATTGCTCCTCCGGTTGATGGTGGAGACCCCCATCCCTTTGGGGTCCTCTCCAGGACGCCTGTCTCAGGAGGGGGGCTCTCTTCTGCACCCCATCCTGGGGTCCCTGTTGCTGACAGTGTGGCTGCGGAGAGGGTGATTCTGGCCCCTTTCAATCTTTCTGTTGAGGTGGAAAAGATTCTGCTGGCATCTCACAAGGCCTCTACTAGGAAGGCTTATGCCCTCAAATGGCACAGGCTTTCTGCTTGGTGTGCCGAGCACAGGGCTGACCTGTTCTCCTGCCCAGTGGGACTGGTGTTACAGTATCTTCTCCACCTCTCACAATCTGGGCTCAAGTCTAACTCCGTCTGGGTGCACCTTAGTGCCCTGGCGGCACACCAACACCCAGAGGATGGCAAGCCTCTCTCGGTCCAGCCTTTGGTGACCTGTTTTCTTCTGGGCCTGCTCCTATCGAAGCCCCCTATTTGCCCTCCGGCAACCGAATAGGACCTCGACGTAGTGCTGGGGCAGCTCACTCATCAACACTTCGAGCCTCTGGCTACCTGCCACCTTCGCTTCCTCTCTTGGAAGGTGGCAATCCTGGTTATGCTCACCTCTGCTCGCAGAGTTAGCGAACTGCAGGCCCTAGTGGCGGAGGCGCCTTATACCAGATTCTACAAAAAAAGAGTGGTGCTTCGCACGCACCCCAAATTCTTTCCAAAAGTAGTATCACCCTTCCATTTCAACCATGAAGTAGTGCTCCCTACATTCTTTCCAAGACTTCACTCCAGTCGGGCGGAGACGGTCCTTCACACCTTGGCCTGTAAAAGGGCTTTGTCCTTCTATATCCAACGCATTCTGGGCCACTGTAAGGTTTCTCAGCTCTTCATCTCCTATGACCCCCAGTAGGGTGGGGGAGGCGGTGACCAAGCATACGCTGTCCACCAGGGCCATTGTGGCTTTGATGGCAAACTTGCACTCTGTCCTGATGGTGGACATCTGCCAGGCCACCACCTGATCTTCAGTCCATACCTTTGCAGCCCATCACTGCCTGGAAAGAGAGTCTCGATGGGACAGTGCCTTCAGCCTGACTGTACTCCGAAACCTTTTGGGGTTTAGGCAACTCCAACCCTTCGGTGTTCAGACTACCGGAGTGCTGGTTTCATCGGATACAGGGGACCTTTTGCATTCTGTGGACACAAACTCAATTTCTGCTACTTGCAGCTCCTTATGAGGGAGCCCCAGTTTTTGCTATGGGCTTTCAGTAACCTGTAGCTGGGGAGTCCCATATGTGAGGAGTGACTTCCTGCTTGTTCCTGGAGAAAGTGTAGTTGCTCACCTGTAACAGGTGTTCTCAGGGGACAGCAGGAATCAGTCCTCACAATCCCCCTTCCTCCCCTTGGAGTTGCTCCTTTACCATCTTTTATTTTTTTGCCATTTTTTAGCTGTGTCATCTGACTGAGCAAGATGACACTCTTGGGTGGGAAGGGGACCGCGCATACGTGGTGGTTTCTCCCAAAGGCTTTCTTTGAAAGCTGGGGGGGGGGGGGATGCTTCTGCAATGGCTCCATTGGCATTGACGTCACCCATATGTGAGGACTTATTCCAGCTGTCCCCAGAGAACACCTGTTACAGGTGAGTAACTATGCTTTCTCTATGGGGAGAACTATTCAGGCAATTGGTAACAGAACCCACACATGATGGGGTCATACTGGACTTAGTGTTTACCAATGGGGAAAGTGTTTCTGATGTTACAGTGGGAGATCAATTCCCATCCAGTGATTGCCAGATGGTATGGTTCAGTATGGTTCAGTATTAGTATTAGTATTAATAGTTATCTCCAAGTTATAATGCCCTGTTCAATGTAATTTCAGTTTGTTCAATGTAAACTGCACTGATGCAGAATAGCGCGGTATATAAGAGAATGTAAATAAATAAATAAATACAGCTGATAAAATCCATTCAAAAGCATGGGTCCTAGACTTTAGGAAACCTAACTTTGCAAAAATGGGACAATACATCAGAGAGTTGTTAGTGGGATGGGAACAGCTTGGGGATGTGGGCAAAACTGAAAGGTGAAATTTTAAGGGCCACAAACCTTTTTGTTAGAAAGGTAAATAAATGTAAAAGGAAAAGGAGGCCACTATGTTTCTCAAAAGAAGTAGGTGAAAAGGTGAAGAAAAAGAGGAGGCCTTCAGGAAATACATGAGATCACAGAGAGAGGAAGATAGGCATCTAAATTTGGAAAAATTTAGAGAAGCTAGCAAAGTAGTCAGGAAAGCAAAGGTACAAAAAGAAGAAGAAATAGCCAATGTAATTAAATGGGGGGTTAAAACATTTTTCAGATGTGTTAGTGATAGGAGGAAGGGCAAAAGTTGTATTGTCAGACTAAAGGGTGAAGGGGAGGAATATGTAGAAGCTGATGAGATTAAAGTGGAATTGCTTAACAGATATTTCTGTTCTGTGTTCACAGATTAGGGGCCAGGAGCAGGACCTCCGAAAACACCCACAAATAGGAATAGAAGTGACGGGGATCTCAAATGATTTTCAGAAGATGTTTTTTGTAATTGACTAACTAAACTAAAAGTGGACAAAGCCATGGGTCTGGATGGGATGCATCCAAGAAAACTGAGGGAACTTGGGGACGTTCTAGCGGCTCCACTGTCTGATCTTTTCAATGTCTCTTTGGAGTCAGGAGTGGTGCCAGAGGACTCGAGAAAGGCACATGCGGTCCCTTTACACAAAAGCAGACATAAGGATGACATTGAGAACTATAGGCTGGTTAGTCTAACCTCTGTGGTTAGTAAATTAGTGGAAAGGCTACTGAAGAAGAGAATAGTGAGGTTTCTGGAGTCCAATGGAATGCAGGATCCGAGGCAGCATGGATTCACCAGAGGCAGGTCTTGTCAGAGAAGTCTGATAGATTTCTTTGACTGGGTGACCAGAGAGTTGGACCGAGGGAGAGCCCTAGATGTGGTGTATTTGGATTTCAGTAAAGCCTTTGACACTGTTCCACACAGGCGACTTATAAACAAACTGAACACCCTAGGGATGGACCCTAAAGTTCCTGATTGGGTTAGAAATTGGTTGAGTAGGAGGCGACAAAGGGTACAGGTAAATGGAGCTCAGTCTGAGGAGAAGGAGGTGACTAGTGCTGTGCTGCAGGGAGTGGAGGAGTGACCTAGTGGTTGGGGCAAGGTACTTCAGGCCGAAAGGTCGGGGGTTCAAATCCCACTAGAGGACAGCAACCTTGGGCCGGAAGGACTGGGGTTTCTAGTCCCACAGGTGCTCCTTGTGGTCTTGGGCAAGCCACTTAACCCTCCATAGCCCATGTTCCCTGTAAAATAGTTATCTCCAAGTTATAATGCCCTGTTCAATGTAATTTCAGTTTGTTCAATATAAACCGCACTGATGCAGAATACCGCGGTATATAAGAGAATATAATAAATAAAATAAAATAAATAAATAAAAATCTGTCCTTGGTACGATTCTGTTTAACATCTTTATTAGTGATATAGCGAAAGGGTTGTCGGGTAAGGTTTGCCTCTTTGTAGATGATATCAAAATCTGCAATAGAGTAGACACCCAGGAAGGAGTCAATAACATAAGGAGGGATGTAGCTAACCTTGAAGAATGGTTTAGAATTTGGCAGCTGAAATTTAATGCTAAAAAATCCAGGGTCATGCATTTAGGCTGCAAAAATCCAAAGGAGCTGTACAGTGTAGGGGGTGAGGTACTTCTGTCCACAAAAGAAGAGAGGGACTTGGACTTAATTGTGTTGATGATCTCAAAGTAGCTAAATAAATAAATAAAATAAATAATCGGGTAGAAATGGCGACTGCGAAAGCCAGAAGGATGCTTGGGTATATAGGGAGAGGAATGGCCAGCAGAAAAAAGGAGGTGACAATGCCTCTGTGTAAGTCTCTGGTGTGACTTCATTTGGAGTATTGTGTTCAATTCTGGAGACTGCACCTTCAAAAGGATATAAGCAGGTTGGACTTGGTACAGAAGGTGGCTACCAAAATAGTGGTCTTTGTTACGAAGCATATGAGGACAGACCTAAAGATCTTAATATGTATTTATTTATTTATTTATTTAACAGTTCTTCTATACCGCTCTATTTTAGATCAGAGCGGTTTACATTAACATCAACTATACAACACAGGCACTTTGAGTTGTATTTACAATAAACAGGGAGATCAACTTGGAAATAACTGGGGGAAACTATGTATATTGTGTAATTATTAACATTGTATTACACTGGTACCTGATTTCAGGCAGAACATATCTACATCTTATTTACACTGGGAGTCTGAATTCTAGTTCAGTGGGTACTTCTTAGAGATCGGTTGGTTATCCTTTTTCATGCTGAGTCTGCTTGTTTAGTTGGGGTGAGTGATTGTCTGAGGGGCAATAAGTATGCTTACTAAGGCTGGATTCAGGGTAGTATGTGGTGAACAGGTGCTGCTTTAATGCCTTCCTGAATTGGGTTAGGTGAGTGATGTTTCGAATAGAGGTGGGGAGAGCATTCCATGCTCTGGGAGCATAGATTGTAAAGGCCCTATTTGTTGTTGCTTTTGTGCATGTCGTTATTACTTTTGGGACCTCTAGGGTGTTTTGCATCATGGGTCTTCTGCTTCTGTTCAGTGGTACCTTATGTATCATCTTGCTGATAGTTGTGGGGGTCAAAGTGTTTAAGGCTTTAAAGGTTAAGGTTAGAACTTTATGCAGGGTTCTTGCTTGAACCGGTAACCAATGGAGGTTCATCAGTACTGGCGTTATGTGCTCTCTCCGTGAGGCCCCTGTTAGTACTCTTGCAGCAGTGTTCATTGCAAGCTGGAGAGGGGCTTGCGTTGCTTGAGGGAGACCGTGTATACTTTAGAGGAAAGGCGGGATAGGGCAATATGATAGAGACATTTAAATACCTCCCTGGCATAAATGCACAGGAGGGTCTCTTTCAATTGAAGGCAAACTCTGCTACGAGGGGACATAGGATGAGGGTGAAAGGGGATAGACTCAGGAGTAATATGCGGTAATATTTTTTTATGGAAAGAGTGGTAGATGTGTGGAATAATCTCCCAGTGGAGGTGGTAGACACGAGGACAGTATCTGAATTCAAAAAAGCATGGGACAAACACAGACAATCTCTAAATGTAAAAGGAGTACTATTTTTTAGTTGATATGGAAGGGCAGACTAGATATGTCATGTGGTCTTTTTTTTTCTGCCGTTATGTTTTTTATAAATATTCTTTGCAGATTATGCTATCTTTAATTGTACAAAATAAGATAAAAAGTTGCGTTTTTTGTTTATTTTTTGAGCACACTTGAATTTTAATCATCGCAGTTTAAACAGATTCAGACAGTTTCATATCTGCAGTGAGATCAGATAACAGAACATTTTTAAGTGGCTTTTTAAAATTGCCCCCTATTTAAAGGGATATCTGTACTGAGCTCCCAATCTGGGCGCCGCTCCTTTTTTAGAAGCTTAAATTTAGGGTCAGGAAAAGTAGTCAGTTTTACACATCTAAACGCCTTGATTTTTAAAATATTTGCCCAAGTGCTTTCATGAGCTGATTTTTCAGTGTTCATTTACTGGCAGGAAAAAGGATTTTGTCCTTTACTTTTGTTGCCTGCATCTGAATCCATTTACAGTTTCTTTTTTGTTTGTGGTTTACTCCATTCTTTAGCTTTGTAGTTGATTTTTAGTGTTTTTCCTGTTCCTTTTGTCACCTGGTATGTTGTGATCTTATTTTCTTTCTTAACTGGGCTGTTTGTGATGGAATTTCTATTGACTGTGTCAGAAGTAATTAAAGAGATAACTCTTTCTCAATTACATTGCTTTGAATTTCCTGAGGCCGCAGGAACTTAGCTCCCTAGATTCACCCTTTTGTTTTAAATTAACTTTGTTCTCACGGTGAAGTGAGATAAACTACCTCTTTTAATTTTGTATTTCTTTTGAATAGGGACTTGGTGTCCTAAAAGATGCTGAGAAAGCAATTTTAATAGAACTGTCCCTTGCGGCTCATGAAACCTTCACATCTAACTGATTTGCATAAAGCTAGAGATAGACATCAAGGCTAATCAACCCTATCACTGGACCTCAGTGGTTAGTGCTCTGTTCTACTGCTTCTCAACCTCTTTTATTCTGTAGCACAGAGTCTGAGTTTGTTCAACCCCCAGGGCATACCAAACTTATTTTGGCATGATCCTCACTCCGTCGAGCAACATTTACCTGCTTGGGTCTCCTTCTGTTGGCTCCAGTCTGATGAGGAAATATCCAAAGTCATATACTGAGAATATTGATGGCAAAAGATGCACATTGGTAAGAAACACTGCTCTCCGCCTACCAGTGGGAAGGACAGAGAAAGGTAAGGACACTTAGGGAAATGTTTACTAAAGGGTGTTAGCTGTCATTGTGGCACTAACATGGGGAA
Source organism: Ichthyophis bannanicus (assembly GCA_033557465.1). Classification (NCBI taxonomy): domain Eukaryota; kingdom Metazoa; phylum Chordata; class Amphibia; order Gymnophiona; family Ichthyophiidae; genus Ichthyophis; species Ichthyophis bannanicus. The sequence continues at coordinate 146,360,211 of CM066041.1, forward strand.
AAAAGCGCCACAGTGACAGTTAACGGGGCTGAAATACATCTATTGCAGGCAATTGTCTGTGTTAGCTGCATTTTGTGTGCTGGAGGAGGGAGGAGGGGGCAGGGCAAAGGAGTGACGATCAGAAGCAGCCGCCGTGTGAATGATGCTTGTGCAGTGGCTTCCTAAATTGCAGCTGCAGATAATGCCACTTCAGGAGTTGGCATTAGCTCCAGCTGATGATTCTGAGCCGCATTGTGGCCGCTGCAGCAATACCCCATTCCCCTCGAACCCTCCTATCTAACAGTACTGCCCCCTAGTGCTAAGACATTGATGTCGTATTGCTAGGGGACAGCATTGCAAGACCAGTGCCATTTTGTATGATGTCAGGAAGGGAGCAGGAGCATGGAGGAACCATTTCTGCCTCCTTGCCACTGGACCACCATGGATTTTAAAAGTAAGGTTGAGAGGGCCTTTAGGGAGTGTGTGGGGGGGGGGGGAGGGGCACTAGCCCAACTGACTAGCCAAGACTTTGAAGTTGGAGGGGAGGCAGGGGGGATAGACGGACAGACTAGCTGGGCACTTTGATTGTAAAGGAGGTGCCCTAAGACCCCCTGGACAGTTACCCAAAGGGTTCTTTTGGATCCTGATCCACTTAATCTCCTATGTGTTTCCTTACCATTCCCCTAGATGTATCCTTGTCCTCAGCTGTTGTGTTGTCTGTTTTGACTAGATTGTAAGCTCTGATGAGCAGGGACTATCTTTTACATGTGTTTGTACAGTACTGTGTACACCTTGTAGTCGTCGTCGTAGTAGTAGTGGTTTGAGAGAGTGTCTGGGGGAAGTGCTGCAAAGGTGGGCTGCTCCATTACTATTGTCAGTGTCGTGGATCAACAGATCTGTGGCACTGGCAGCCTTAACAGCAGGAGGTGGATCGGGGCATTGGCAGATGTGATCAGGGGGGACAGAACAATTATTTGCTCTTTCCTGCCCTGGTTCCTGCATTTTAGCCCATGGTCCCTGCATCGGCAGACACCGTGGGAGTACTCCTGCTACCCGCTGATGTAAGGATCACAGGACAGTGCATTAAGCGCTAGCCCTACGCGGTATTTGCAAGGCTGGTGCTGGCCATTCCCGCTACCGCACAGGTTTTTAGCTACCGCATGCAGCTTACCACACTTTTAGTAAATATGCCCCTTAGTGCTAGAACTAAGCAAGCAGTTCAGCTTGATGTGGAAGATAGGGGAAAATTGTAGTCATCTACTCTCAAATGGTACCTAAAATCATGTTCTTTGTTCTGTTACTACAAAATATTCTTGGGTCTAACACAGAAATCTCAGGTCTGCTAAGTATGCCCTGCTTACAAGAAAATTAGCTATGCGCTAGAAAAAAATCATCGGGCAACACAATCCTACTGTTTCAAATATATAACGTCTCTGTATAGCGCTGCATACTCCTTGTAGTGCTGTCCAAATGATCAGTAGTAGTATGCAGAAAATATGTTCAGTTTTGACATTTTCGCTGTGTTTGAGAACATCCAGCTTATTCTAGGAGCTGAACAGCTATTATTATCATTGCCTTCCATATTCTAATCGCAAAACTGAAAATAAAATGCTTTTTTTCTACTTCTGTGACAGAAGAGAAAGAGGTTTCAGCAGGGAGAGAAGGGGGCTCTCCTTGCTATACAGAGTACGATCCGTTCACACCCCTCCATTCCATGAATGAAAGGAGGAGAGGGACAGATTCTGCCCCAGGCTCACCCCTTCCCCTCATGTTCTCTACATGCTGCCTCTGAGGAGAGAAGCTGGAGTAGGAAGAATGGAGCAAGACCCTCATGAGCCCCTGAGTAGCATTGCTTGAGAAGTGCTCCCATATTCTACCATTTAAAGGACAGGATCTGCAAGCTGGGAATTCCTTTGGGTAACTGCGTAGTGAGCTCATACTTTTTGATATTGGCTGAGGATCTCCCCCCCTCCCCCTCGTTCTGGTGACCTTCCATGAGAATGTAGGGTTGGAAGGGGGGGCGGCAGGCTGGGATATCATATCATAAACTAAATACTGTACATTGGATAGTGTTTTAGTTCTTTCCTGGCATGTGTAAGGACAGATTCACCATGAAAGGCATATAAAGGTTGATCAGGAGGGGTAAGCGTTCCAAAGGTTCTGATCAAGGTTGGGAATAAAAGGGGAGGAGGGGGGCGAAAACTCCAAAAATGTTTGCATGTGTCATTTATACCAAGGTGTGTAAGAAACCCAATGTGCTTGTATTTTATCACTTGTCTTTAAAAAAGATGTTGAACCTAAAAGATTGGATCCTGCTCCTCACGTTTCCCAGGGCTGTGAATTTTCCTGTCGCATTCTAGGAAAGAAGGACTACAAGTGAAGCTATTCAGTGGGGTAAAAACAAAGACTGGTTTAGCCTGTTTTTAATGCTGTGGAGTTAGGTGCCAGCCTTATAAATAAATATTGCCCTTTTAGCAGTAATTTTCAAAGAACAGCATAGCAAGTAAATATTTGTGGAAAGAAAGAAAGAAAGAAAGAGCTTCTATATGTTGACCCCTCAGACAATACCTTTCTGCCAGGACAAGCAGGAAATCAGTCCTAGTAGAGGGGTGGCGCATTAAACAGAGCCCAGGTCAGTGCAATGTTAACAAAGTTTAGGACTTTTTGAGAAAACTCTACTGAACATGTACAAGAGTTCTTGTATCATGCCCACCACCCCAGATCTACTTTTTTAAGAGAGGCTGGAAGTCATGTTTTCTATTTCATACGGGGTCAGATACGCAGTTCAATGCACTTTTGGAGTTGGGGGGTCCAGAGAAATATGCCCTCCTCCCAAAAATGATTGTGCATTTTTATGGGAGAAGGAAACCCACCTTAAGTAGCACAGAAACTTGCATACACTGAAAAGGGAATTCCTTCTTTAACCACCCAACTTGCTACACCCCAAAAACGGCCCCCCCCACAACTGCCCCCACTTCCCAAAATATACCCCCAGGTAACTACTCTACCACCCTGTGCCCCCACCCCTAAAAAAATATCCCCACACAACTGCAAACTGCCTCCACCCAAAAACACCATATAGAAACAAAGAAAAATGATAAGATAGACCATACGACCTATCCAGTCTGCCCTTCCATAACAACTACTAACTTTATAATCCCTTTTTTTTCCTTAGAAATCCTCTGTGTTTGTCCCATTCTTTCTTGAATTTAGATTCAGTTCTTGTCTCTGCCACCTTAACTGAGAGGATATTTCATGCATCTACCAATATTTCCATAAAGAAATATTTCCTCAGATTACTCCTGAGTCTATCCCCTTTCATCCTATGGCCCCTCATTGCAGAATTTTCTTTCAGTTGTAAGAGGCTGTCCTCCTGTGCATTTAAATATCATATCTTCCCTTTCCCTCCTTTCTTCAAAGTATGTAGACAAGTGCAGAGTTATGCACCTAGGAAAGAACAACCCAAACTATGGTTAAACAATGCAAGGTTCCACATTAGGAACCACCACCCAGGAAAAAGATTTAGGCGTCATCCTGGATAACATGTTAAAACCCTCTGCCCAGTGTTCAGGGGCAGCCAAGAGAGCAAATAGAATGCTAGGTATCATAAGGAAAGGAAAGGAAAATAAAACAAAGGATGTTATAATGCCTCTGTATTGTCCCATGGTGCAACCGCACCTTGAATATTGTGTGCAATTCTGGTGCCATATCTTAAAAGGCATATAGCGTTATTAGAAAAGGTACAGACAAGAGCCACCAAAATGGTAAAGGGGATGGAAGGATACCCTTATGAAGAGAGACTAAAAAGGTTAGGGCTCTTCAACCTAACATAGTAAATGACGGCAGATAAAGACCAGTATGGTCCATCTAGTCTGCCCAGTAAAATGGCAAGAGTAGGTGCACCTGCTGCTTCGTGCAGGCCACCCCTCCCCATGTCTTTGTTTCAGGGGTGAACCCACCGCTCCATGTAGGACACCCCTGGAAAAGAGATGGCTGAGGGGAGATATGATAGAGGTCTATAAATTAATGAATGAAGTGGAACGGGTAAATGTAGATCGATTGTTTACTTCATCAGAATATAGAAAGACTAGGGGACATGCAATGAAGCTACAGGGTAACCTATTTAAGACTAATAAGAGAAAATATTTTTTTTTTCACTCAATGTGTAATCAAACGCTGGAATTTGTTACCGGAAGATGTAGTAAAAGCTGTTAGTGTAGCTGGGTTTAAAATAGGGTTGGACAAGTTCCTGGAGGAAAGGTCCATAAACCATTATTAAAAGGGACCCAGGATATCATTGGTTGACCCAATACAAGCATTGTGGAATCTGCATCTTTTGGGGAAACTGCTAGGTACGTATGACCTAGATTGGCCACTGTTGGAAACAGGATATTGGGCTTGATGGACCTTGGTCTGACCCATTATGGCATATCTTACGTTCTTATGTTCTTATGCATATTGAGATCTTTAAGTCAGTCCCCATGTGCCTTATGACCAAGACACTGACCATTTTAGTAGCCACCCTCTGCACTGACTCCATCTTGTTTATATCCTTTAGAAAGTATGGTCTCCAGAACTGCACACAGTACTCCAAATGATTTTTCACTAGACTTACACAGCAGCACTATCACCACTTTCTTCCTGCTGGGCATTACTCTTCCTATGCACCCAAGCATCCTTCTAGTTTTCGCTATCACTTTTTCTACCTGTTTTGCAACTATAAGATCATCAGGAACAATTACCCGTAGGTCCCACTCTTCTTTTATGAACTAAAGTACTTCAACCACTATATTATACCACTCCCTCGGATTTTTGCATCCTAAATGCCTGACCCTGCATATTTTTAGCACTAAATCTCAGCTGCCAAATTCTCAGTCATTCCTCACTTTCCAGATAGCCCCACAGTGTGTTTTGGCCTCAGTTACCCCAGTCTATTCTTCGGCTTTAGAGAAAAATAAGATAGAGTCACTCCATTCTCTGACTACCTCTTTTCTCCCCAATCAGTAGGGTTTCAAGGCCATGGTTTGGGCGGAAGCCATGTTGATTGGGGTCTAGAGGGCTATGGCTGTCTGTGATCTTGGAGGAGTTGTTGAACCACCTTTTCTATGATCTTCGACAGGAGGGGAAGGCTTGAGATGGGTCTGTATGCGACTGGATTGGTTTTACTTAATGTGGATATTTTAGGGATTGGACATATAGTTGCTAGCTTTAGAGTGCTAGGTATGATATCTCGGGTTAGGGAGTTGTGTACTATGTTGCGGATGATTTGGATGAATTTCTCTTTCGCTGCTTTTATCCAGATCACGGGGCACGGGTCTGTGGGGGCAGTGCTGGTGTTGAGTGATGCAATGATGTGTGATATGTGATCGGTCGAGGGGATGCTGAACGTTTCCCAGCTATGTTCTGTTAGTGGAGGTTTGTAGGTAATGTCCACTGTCATCTGGGGTGCGGCGGTGAATTTGGCCTGTAGGTAGTCTGCGAATGTCTGTGGATCTATTTGATCAACCTTCTCGGGATTAGGCTCGTTGGTGAGGGTTTTTACAATATCAGATAGCTCTCTGGGTTTGTTGGCGGATTTGATAATTAGGTTGGTGTGGTATTCCCTTTTCTTTTGATTGATGAGGTTGTTGTATTCTCTTTGCTTTGACTGGTATAAGCCCTGTGTTGTATTCTCTTTGCTTTGACTGGTATAAGTCCTGTGGTGCATCTCCAGCAACGTTCTATTTGTCTTAGGACTCTTTTTGCCTATCAGATTTCCTTTGAGCACCAGGGGGTGTATCTGGTTTTTGTGTCATGTTTTTTGTGAGTACTGGATTCAGTGGCTTTGGCAGCAGCTGTGATGGTACTGTTCCAGTTTTTGATTTGTTTGTTTATGTCCTCTGAATTTATGAGCAGGTGGGGAATAGTGTCTTGAAGAAAAGTATCCTTGTCGAAGCTTTTAAATCTCTGTGTGACTGGCTTGTCTTGGTGAACGTTGTGGTCTGTCAACTGTAAATTGATTTTTATTATGTGGTGGTCTGACTAGGGCACTGGTGTGATCAATGGTCTTGTGATGTCTTTTTCAATGAGGTTATTGGTGGCGAAGATGAGGTCAGGGGATGATCCGTGCTTGTGTGTGGGGGCGGTAATGATTTGGGAGTATTGAAAGGCGTCCATAGCTGACAGAAAGACTTCTGTATCTTTGGATGTTGCAGATTTGAGGTTAAAGTCTCCAAGCACCAGCAGGGGTTTGTGGAAGTTGTTGACTGCACAAACCGATTCCAGTATAGATGATAGTTCGTCTGGGGGAGCTTTTGGAGCTCTGTAGGTGAGGCATAGGGCTAGCTGCCTATTCTCAACGATGATTGTATTGCATTGACGTGTATCTGTTGGTGGCTCGGCATTTGAGCTTTAGGTTGTTCCTTGTGGTGATCTGTGTTCCAGGAGCATGTCCCTTACTGACACTCAAAACTGTTGCCTCTGGTGTCTGGGTGTTGACCATGCCCTGGAGGAATGCTCCCTGTGTAAGAAGATGTCTGCAAAGGCTATTCAGAGCTGCCAGCTTAATCAGGATGACACCTTCCACAAGGCAGACTTGACCCCAGTATCCCCAGTAACCTCACACTCAAAGGCCCTGCATGGACCCTTGGAGTTGCATAAGAACCCTGCGGTTCCAGAGCGGGCTTGCAGGCATTCCGAGCAAGGATCCCCAGAGTGAAAGCATAAGAAGAAAAAGAAGACCTCAAGGGCCTCATCCTGGGAGGCGGACAAGCACGGGAAATCCTGCGCACGGTCCCTCAGCCCCCGACAGAGTCTGAGTGAGAGTGCCCCCAAAGGGTACCCAGAACTTAGGTCGAGGCCTCCAGCGATGGACCCCAGTCTCCGGAGGGCTGTCTTGTCGAGGACCCCCTTTCCTCCTCGACACCCGATCTGATCACCTCAGCATCAGTGTCAGTGGCTGCCACCCCTGAGTGGGAAGCTCATATGCTGGCAATGGAGCGCAGCATTTCTGCGTTCATCATTTCCCAGCAGGTGTCGATGCCCAGCACCGCCAGCACTCACCCCGAGACTGCAGGGACCTTGATGTTAAGGACTCCTTGGGCCTCCAAAGCAATCCTCGAGAGCCAGACACCTCAGGCGGATCCTCGGCAATGGTCTCATTCTCGCTCCCGATCCTTAGGGGCAAGGTCCTCGCAGGTGAGTGCCTCTGACTCTGTCCATGCCCTGGCCTCAGGACACTGAAGACCAGTGCCGATGACACCCTTGGAGCCGTCTGTCTCATGTCTTCCTTGGACTACTCCGATTGGGAGTACGATATCAAGACATCTCTGGAGATTTGGGCCCACTGAGACCTTTCCTCGGACCCGTCTCCACTGGTTGTGTGGCGCCGATTCCCGCCCAAGGACACTTCATGCCTTGAGTTCATCAGGGACATGATTCGGGTGCTTTCCCTCACTACTGAGTTGGAGAAGGACCCATATACGGAAGAGCTTGACATCCTCCAGTATAAGGCACCACCAAAGGAGACCCTGACGGTCCCCGTCCCCTCTATTCTCAGCCGACGACTTCTCAGGATGTTCGAGATCCCGGCATTGGTGCCAATCGTCAGCCGACGCCTGGATACGATGTTCTGGTTTCAGTGAGGCCCAGGTTTCTGTAAGATGCAACTCCCCCACACCTCCATGGTTGAGTCCGCCATGAGCCGGCAGAAGAGCCTGAAGGCGCAGTCATTGGTGTTCCCGGGCAGGGAGTCCCGTGCCCTTGACACCGCCGGACGGAAATGCTACCAAGGCTCGATATTGGTGTGCTGTATATAAACTTAACAACTTTACATCAGCATGTTCCTCCGAGACCTGGCCAAGGAGCTCTTGCTTCGGGCTGGCCTCGATGGAGATAATCTCTGGCGCTTCCAGATTCTTATAAAGTCTGTCAGAGAGTGCTCCAAGTATCTGTCCTGAGCTGCTTATGATGGCTTTGAATCCAGCACGAGGGTTGCTGCCACCGGCATTGGCGTTCGACACCAGGTCTGGCTCCAGTCATTGGACCTTGAGCAATGGGTGCAAGAGAAGCTCCTCAATGTCCCTTGCCTCGGGGAGCAACTCTTTGGCAAACCGATGGAGGACTAGGCAGCCGAAATCGAGACCGAGTATGTTACCCGGACACGGCTCTCGAGGAAGACCTCCACCCTCCTGAGGAAGAAGCCACAGGGAAAGAAGCCTCCTTTCCTCAGGAGGGACCAACTCTATCGAAGCTACCCTTCATACCCGACCACCCAGAACCCTCAGCAGGGTCACCAGGGCAAGGGAGCGGGCCAGGGCTCCCACATGCCCAAGGGCCCAAGTACCAGCCCCAGCCCAACCTGGGTCGGGGTTTTGACGCCCCCATAATAGTCTCTCTTCCACTGTAGGGTCAGCTCCCAACAGGGAGGCGCCTGGTCCATTTTACCCACAGATGGGCTTCCATCACCACCGATTCATGGGCACTTCAGGTGGTCAAGGAGAGTTACCTCCTCCACCTGGATCAGTTACCCCACCCTTCTTCCCTGGGGAGCCTCCTCGGTCTCCCTTGCACCAGGCTCTGCTAATGCAAGAACTCTCAGGCCTTCTCAGGGACAGGGCCGTGGAGCCCGTACCACCCCATCTGAGAGGACAGGGGTTTTACTCCAGGTACTTTCTGATCCCAAAAAGAACAGGGGGACTAAGGCCTATCCTGGACCTAAGAAACCTGAACAAATTTTTGGTGCGAGAGAAATTCAAGATGCTCTCCCTTGGAATATTGCTGCCCTACCTCCAACAGGTAGATTGGCTGTGCTCCTTGGACCTGAAGGATGCCTATACCTACATCCTCATCCATCCCAGTCACAGGCAGTACCTAAGATTCGTGGTTGGCGGCGACCACTACCAGTACAGAGTACTTCCCTTCGACCTAGCCTCTGCAACAAGAGTCTTCACCAAATGCCTAGCAGTGGTGGCCGCATATCTTCGTCTCCATGGGGGCCTTCGTCTTCCCCTACCTAGATGACTGGCTGGTAAGAGGGGACAGAGCCTCAGAAATGTTGCAGGCCACAGGTCGCACCATCAAGATCCTACAACACTGGAATTTGTGATAAATCACCCAAAATCCCATCTTACTCCAACACAACTCTTGGAGTTCATAGGGGCTCGCCTGGACACCCTCCAGGCCAAGGCTTTCCTCCCCCTGGACAGGGCAGATCACCTCACAGCCGAGGTACAGCGCCCCCACATGGTCTCAGCACGGTCCATGCTTCCCCTTCTTGGCCACATGGCCTCTACGGTACATGTGGTACCCAACGCCTGCCTCCACATGCAGGCAGCTCAGTGGTGCCTCCACTCACAGTGGACCCAGGCCATGGGCTGACTCCAGGACAGAGTCTCAGTGTCCCGTCAGTTGGCGGATTCACTCAGTTAGTGGCAGGCTACTCAGAACCTGCACTAGGGCATGCTCGTCCAACTCCCGAGCCCCCAGAGGGTCCCTACAGGGCTGGGGTGCCCACCGCAATGAGCTGCGAACCCAAGGAATGTGGTCACCCGAGGAAAGCCAGCAGCAGATCAACCTGCTGGAACTCAGGGCCATCTTCCTGGCACTAAAAACTTTCTAGCACCGTCTGCAGTACCAGTCAGTATTTGTCCAGACAATCAGGTCACAGTGTTCTACCTGAGCAAGCAAGGGGGCACTGGCTCCTACCGCCTATGCCAGGAGGCAGTAGCTCTCTGCTCGTATGCGACCAGACAGGGTATGCTTCTCCGGGTGACATACCTCCTGGGCCAGAACAACATCCTGGCGGACAACCTGAGCAGGGTCCTCCAGCCACACAAGGCAATTGGACCCAGGGTTGGCACAGTGGCTGTTTAGATTGTGGGGCACCTTGAGCCTCAACCTCTGCCAGCCGGTCAGTGCTCAGCTACCATGTTTCTGCTGCCCATAACCACACCTGGACTGGGTAGCGGCGGATGCCTTCCTCATCTCGTGGTCATGGGATCTATGGTATGCCTTCCCTCCCATACCACTGGTGGCATGGTTCCTCTTCAAGGTCCAGCGAGACAAGACTTTTGTGATTCTGGTGGCCCAGACAGCCTTGGTTTCCCCTACTACTCCGTCTCTCAATGGAGCCACCAGTCCCTTTCGGGAGCTCCCCGGGACTTTTGACCCAGAAGGAGGGCGCGATCCTCCACCCCAACCTGGGATCCTTGTCTCTCACAGCATGGCTCCTGAAAAGGTCACTTTAGCACCCCTCAACCTCCCCAGGGAGGTAGAGGAAATCCTTCTGGCCTCTCGCAAGGATGCCAAGAGATGAGCCTATGCCTTCAAGTGGCGCAGATTCTCCTTATGGTGCACGGAACACGGTGCAAACACGTTCACCTGCCTGGTACTGCAATACTTGCTCCACCTCTCGCAGTCCGGGCTTAAGTCCAACTCCATCCAGGTGCACCTGAATGCCCTCTCCGCAAACCATCACTCCATAGAGGGCAAGCCTCTTTCCATGCAGCCCCTAGTTACTCGATTCATGTGGGGCTTACTGCTCTATTATTTTATTTTTATTGATTGATTCTTCTATACCACCCCTTCCAAAGATCAGGGGCGGTGTACAAAGAATAGAACATTTTACTAGAACGGTGGTATAACGTTTTACATAGTAAACATTGTAATTACAGTTAACGTAACAATTTACAATTTACATTTTGCTTAAAACAAGAAGTCTCCCATCCGTCCAGCCCTGGCTGAACAGGATCTCAATGTGGTCCTAGCGCAGCTTACCAAGCTGCCCTTTGAGCCCTTGGCTACCTGCCATCTGCTCTACCTGTCTTGGAAGGTGTCCTTCCTGGTGGCCCTCACCTCTGCCTGCAGTCAGTGAGCTTAAGGCCTTGGTGGCTGAGCCACCCTACACCAGGTTCTACAGGAATAGGGACGTACTCCGTACCCACCCGAAATTCCTATTGAAGGTGGTATCTGATTTCCACCTCAACCAGGAGGTGGTACTTCCCACCTTCTTTCCTTGGCCCCATGCCATCAAGGCGTCAGCCGTTCTCCACATTCTGGACTGCAAAAGAGCCCTGTCCTACCTGCAGCGCACCCAGGACCACTGCAAGGCCTCTCAGCTTTTCGTTTCTTACGACCCCAGTCATCAGGGGGAGGCTGTCACCAAGTGGACTCTGTCCATCTGGGTGACGAACTTCATCATCTTCGCCCACAACCAGGCCTGGCTGCCATTAGAGTGCCGGGTCATGGTTATTTTGAATTCTTCAACTCTGTCTGCTCTTTCCTTAAAAGCATCTTTGTTACTTTTACCTTTGTTAGAACCTCTCTGTTGGGGGTGCCCTAATTTCCCTTCTTTGCTAGTGTCCTTCAAAGATGCATCATTCTGAACCATGCACTCTTGGGTGACTGTCATTCTCCCTTTTTCTAGTTTAAACACTGCTCTATCTTTTTTTTTTTTTTTTAAAGGTTAATGACAATAGCCTGGTTTCACCCTGGTTAAGGTGGAGCCCATCCTTTCAGAAAAGTTCCCTTCTTTCCCAAAATCTAACACCCTCCTGTTTGCACATTGTCTCATACATACATTGAGACTACAGAGATCTGCCTGTCTTTTGGGTTCTGTCTGTGGAACGGGAAGTATTTCTGATAATGCTACCCTCGACGTTCTGGATTTCAGCTTCTACCTAAAAGCCTAAATTTGGCTTCTATGTTTTACTTTGTCACTGACATGTATCAAGACAGCAAGCTCCTCCCCAGCACTATCAAAAGCCTTATCTAGGTAGCACATCATGTCCGGCAGATTTGCACCAGGCAGGCAAGTTGCCAGGCAATCCTCACATCCACCAGCTACCCAGCTATCAACATGCCTAATGACAAAATTGCCAACAGTAACAGCTGTCTTAACCCTTCCCTAATGACCACATGGCCTCAGAGGCACCTCCTCGGTGTGAGAGGGTATTACATCACCTGGAGGATACGTCCTAGCAACAGAATCACACCAAGGTGATGCTCTCCTTTTACGTGACCCTTCTCCTCTATTCTGGCCTCCAGAGATTGGACTCATTTCCTGAGAGCAAGGAGCTCTTTGCACCTAGCGCACGCATAAGACATCTCACCAATTGGGAGATGATCATACATTTGACACTCGATGCAAAAGAATGGATAGCCCCCATTTTGCTGTTGGACTGCTGTCTGCATCTTAGTTTTAATGATTTGATTTCAAATATTCTGTATCTGGACCTTTCTCACCATCTTGTACTATCATAGATGAATCAACACCAGTAGTTTATTAAATAGCTGTAAATGGCTCTTCATCCTTCGCCTTTCATACCCAGATTTAGCTCAAGTTCCTTATTTAACTCAATTGCTGCTATTTCTCTGGAGAAACTTCTTTCTGCTGAGCCCACTACTTGTCTCTTGATCCTCTGTCCTCCACTTGGATTAAGCATGCTGGACGTCAGCTCAGTCCTTTCGTCCTCACAATTATGAACCACAATCTTTTCACTAGTCACATTCCTTCCTCTCTTAAGCAAGCAATTATCAAACCAATACTATACAAACCCAACCTAGATATCTTTATCCTAGTTAAATGCTATCTAGTGTCTAGTCTGACATTTTTAAATCAAAATTATTTGAAAATGTAGTTTTCCAGTAGCTATCGGATTATATTGATAAGGTCAATATCTTTCACCCTCATCAATCTGGATTCCACTCTGATCATAGTATGAATAAAGCTTTTATAGCTCTGGCAGCAAAACCAAAAATGTTCTTGATGCTTTGCATGCACTGGCTGTGCTCATGCTTTGCCCTTCAGGAGCCCTGCCTTATCACCTATGGGGATGGTTGGGATGCTGTAGAAAAATCATTTCTCCTGCACTTAAGTCTGAGGAGGATGAGGCGATCCACCTGTTTTGAACAAGGGATCTTCCTATGCTCTTTTAGGATGCTATGTTCACTCCGCATGTTGTAGAGCCTACTCTTGGGTGAGATTAGTTTTCAGGCCCTCTCCTGGAGGGTATATGACATCCTGCTGCATTCATCCCTTTACCTAATCTTATGCAGCAGCTAGTCTTTTCTCAGGGAGAAAACCCCTTAAACTGGGCCATTGGGACCTTGAGATCCTGTTTTGGCTGTATCCTCGACCCCAGAGTGAGCTGGATCAGTCTTTTGAGCTCCCTCACATGGCTTTATGACAGTGACAATACACATCCATCCCAGTGGATAGGGATGCTGCACTCAAGGAGTCTCTGTTAGAGGAGTTCAGGCTCTTAGGAACACCCTGATGATCGCTACCTTAGGTTCATCAGTGATGCTGTGCGCAGGCCTAATGGCTCAAACTGTCTTACACTGGGTTCAGCATCTATTAGACCGTCTGGTGATTAGACAACCAAGAAGTAGCTAATGGTTAGAGCATTGGGCTGTGAACCAGGAATGCCAGTTTCAAATTCCACTGATATGGCTTATGATCTTGTTCAAGTCACTTACCCCTCTTGCAAGGCTGGGGTCTGGAGCCGCTTCTGTGACTGATGTCCAGTTTGACTTGATCAGCATCTCTTCCTGGCCCATAGCAGTGGTAGTGCCCAGATGGTAGTTTTAGTTCTGCAGTTGGTCAGCTGATTCTGCCTCCAAGTTATGGCTGAACAAACTTCTCTTTAAGGGTGGGTTGCTCATTGAGCTTTGCATGGGGCAAGGAGATGCCCTTGGTTGCTAGGTAAATGGGTAGGGATTTCAGGCCAAGCAGGGCCAGCCATGTCGGAGCTCTGTGTTCACAAGATTTACTATGGCTTCTTCCAGTGAGGCCCCACAGTGAGATCCTCTGGGCTCCCCTGGGGTACAGCAGTGGAAGGCAGCTCTGGTTGTTTCTCTCAGAATGGACCCAGACCATGCCAGAGAAATGGGTCCTCGAGTCCTAAGGTGCTGAAGCTTGCAGTGACTCTTTGGGATGCCTTTGTGGATTTTCCCTGTGGCTACTCGCTAAAGCAATTGGCCTTCGAGGAAACACTCCCTGCCTCCTGCAATTGCAGACTATTCTAACTGTACCCTCTGCAGAGCAGGGCCAGGGGTGTTATTCCATCTGCTTCATAGTGCCCAGGACAGATGACTCTTTCCAGCTTTTTCTGGCCAAAAAGCTCTGAGTCCCTATATTCTGTATGGAGACCATCAGGCCAGTCATTGCGTTAGTCTGGCAAGGGAAATTTCTGAGGTCTATTTTCCTTTTCTCATTTGGGAGCAATACCAACAGGTTCTCTGCTTCTGTGTCCTGCCACCTTTTCCAGTCCCTGGATCTACCCTTGGGCTTAGTCATGGCTTCTCGCACCTTCTGACATATTTCTGTCAGAAAGTTGCCAATTATACAATCAGATTTGTCTTTGTCCCTCCCATCTTCAGTTCCCCTGACTTCTGGCACTACTGTGCTTCCAGATCAACAGTCACCCTCTTCACCTACTATCTCTTCCACTCCACCCTCGCTGACTCATACCTGGCACTCTTTTCAAAGGCCTTCCTTGACTAGTCTTACCAAGATCATCAGCTGCAGCAGGAAGACCACTTGTCCATCTGATCCTCTTCCCTCATCTTGGCTCACTAAGCCCTCCTTAGACCTCATTCCATCTGCCAGTTCCATGCTGAATAATAGTCTTACATCAGGCATTTTCCCTCTGCATGGAAATCGGCTAGTGTTTGCCCACTTCTCAAAAAACCCTCCCTTGATAGAACTCTCCCAGAAAACTACAGATCAGTCTCTAACCTTCCCTTTCTTTCTAAAATATTAGAGAAAATAGTTTTTTTTCTTAGCTTAGTGATCATTCTGACCATACCAGTGTCCTTCACTCTCGTCAGTCAATCTTTTGTTCTGCACAACCCACAGAAACCATTTTGACATCTCTTCTTAGTGAAATACACAGCTCTTTTGATTAAGGAAATATTACTGTAGTAGTCTCTCTGGATCTCATCTCTGCTTTTGATCTTGTAGATCACTCTCTCTTTTCCTGTCTCGCTTGACTAACATGGGTCTCCATGGAATGGTTCTACAGTGGTTTTATTCATTTCTTTCTAGCCGTTCCTTCTCAGTGTTATTGGGCTCTGAGTCTTCTCCCCACACCCGACCTCACCCTCACTTGTGGTGTCCCTCAAGGCTCTGTTCTGGTGCACCTACTTTTTAATGTTTTCCTCTCACCTCTTGCTACCAATGTGCAAGAATGTTGCATTTTCCGCCTACTACTATGTGGATGATATCCTGGTTTCTCATACAGATTCCGTTCTGCCAGATCTGTCCACCATTAATGCCTGCCTTTCTTCAAGCATAATATGCTTGAATACTGAGTCGACTCCGACTCGACGGCACTTAACAACAACAACTGATATGCTCAAACTTGATGTCTCAAAACATTTGCTATCTGGATAACTAGACCCTCAGACATGCCTTCCTCCGCACTTCTGCTAAATGATATGGCGCTTTCACTTGTCACTAAAATTCGTTATCTTGGGATCATTCTGGACTCTTAGCTTTCCTTCCACAATCACATTAGTGCAGTGGTTAAGAGTTCATTTTTGGCTTTATGACTGATAATTTCGATCACGTCCTTCCTCTCTTCTGATTCTTACCTTTGTCATATCGTGCTTAGATTACTGTTGTTCTGTTCTCACCAACTTACCTAACTTTCAGATTAAAAGACTTCAAAACATTCAAAACACGGCGGCCCGTTTACTCTCCCACACTTCCAAATCTGATCACATCACCCCTTTCCTTTATCTTTTCCACAGGCTTCCTGTCTCATTTTCTATTCAATTCAAGATTCTTACATTAACTCACAAAGTCTTTTATACTGGCACTCCTGCACACCTTTCATCCTTGATAATTCCATACGCTCCCTCCTGTGTGCTACACTCCAACCATGCTAACTGTCCTTTCCTTCTGCTTCACAAGCCAGGTATGAGTCTACATGATACTCAGCCTTATATTTCCTTGCCCCCACATTTATGGAATAGCCTACCCCTTGAACTATGGCTGGAACCCTCCTTTAAAAAATTTAAGTTTTCACTGAAAACCTATCTGTATTTTGCCGCCTTTGATCATTCAATCAGCTAAATCCTCTGCTGTATAGCTTGCGCTCCCCTCCCCTCTTCTTTTCCTGTCATGATTTTCTGATCTGCTGTCTAATATGAATGCTGTTCTCCGATATTTTATTGAAGTTCTTCTTCCCTTTAGGACTTTATTGTATTTTTATTGTAAACTACTCTGATGCTCTGAAGGGCGGCATATCAAGTTTTTAATAAATAACAATAATCTAAACGAGACAGAACTAAGGATGTGAGCAATATGATTAAGGCTGGACTAGAGAGGAATGGACGGATGAATCTGATTTGACAAAGGGCATAAAAAGAGTGTTTAACCACAGAGGTGATGTATTCTTGAAAAGAGAGAGCAGTATCGGGTATAACCCCAAGATACTATCAATGTGAGCAGCCACCATAGACCTCTTCCACTTCCATATCAAAACCTAATCACAATATCCAACTCCTCCAGTCCCATGCTCTTGACACACACAACTCTAAATTACCACCCAAACCACTTATGTTTATTTCTCCTGTAAATAGTTCAATACTACTTTGTTGTTGTCAAATATTTTTTGAACTTTGTTACTTCTACAATTGTTCCTTGTAAACTATTCTACAATTGTTTCTTGTAAACTGACTTGTGCAGTAGTTAAAATGTTTACCATGTCAAAGCGGTATATAAAAACCAATAAATAAATAAATAAAATAAACATTTGAAGGAAGGCGTCGATGGAGCTGGGTGTGCTGTAAAGTAATGCGACAAGGAGTGGAACAGTAGTGAAACTGGTTAACTAAGTAGCAGAAGTTTTGGTTGCCTTAAGTTTGGTATGATTATTTTTCAGTCAGAGTAACCTGGGAGAGACAATTATTCATTCAAAAAGATCAGGGGATGTGGGGTGCATATGAAAGCGTAATAGGATGTCGCCCACATAGTAATACGCAGAGATACCCAACTGTTCGATAAGAATGGTCAGTGATGCCAAAAAGCTATTGAAGAAAAGGGGGGGCCGGGACACCACAGTTAAGGGGATATTTAGTGGAGGTAGAGGATCTGAAGATTAGAGTATGAGCGTTCTGAGAGAAAAGAATGGTACCATTGGAAAACGGTACCTTAAAGACTGATGTCTTGCAGCCGGGAAAGTAAAGTTGAATGACTGACCTTGTAGAAGGCGGAGGAAATATCGAGGGAGATGTCTTGGGATTTATTAGTTGTTAGTGTGTTCTGTCTTGATTAAGGTGGAGTCCATCCCACCAGAACAGGCTCCCTATTTCCCAAAAGTTGCCCAGCTCCTAACAAATATGACGCTCTCCTTTCTCGGCTATTTTTTTTTAATTTGTGCATTGATTCTCTAGAGCTCAGTCTGTCTCTGAGATTCTTGACCTGGAACTGGAAGCATTTCTGAGAATGATATCCTAGAGGTTCTGGCTTTTAGTTTACTACGTAGCAGCCTAAATTTAGACTCCTGCACTTTCCTATGTCATTAGTGCCCACATTGGCCACAACTTCTGGCTCCTTCCAGCACTATCTAAAATCCCATATAGGTGGTGTTTAAGATCCTCTACTTTTGTACCAGTCAGACAAATTATCAAGAGATCTTCACAGCCACAGGTACTCTGTGATTTATATTTCTATGGTTGAATCACCAGTAATATAATGGCAGCCATATTCGTACTGTCTTAGGCATGGCTTTTTTTTTTTTTGAGGGGGGAACTCTGTGGTACTGAGTGCCGTCATCTTTTTCATTGCCTGCTAAAATTGACCCATGGTCCTCATATATTAATGAAATAGCCCTGCACCCTTGTTGCTAGAAAAACTGATCTTAGGTACGTAGATCTGCTGATGCATCCTTGGTGCAAGAGGATCACATATCACTTGGTGAGCAGGTCCTAGATGCAAAAGCACTCCCTGTCACAGACATGATTTTCTCTGTCCTACTGACCTTACTCCTCTAGAGATGCAGAGAAGCTGCCAGGACAAAAATGGGATTGTCGGGGTGGAGCCTGGCTTTGGACAAGATGGACGTGTAAGAGCTGTGCCTCGGAGGGCAATGGTCAAGAATCCTGACTTCTGCAGTCTTTAACTAAATAGTTCCTACCTACTTTGATATCATTCGATCTTAGACATGTCTGGCCCCAAACCGATGCGGCTGGATTACCAAATATCTCAAAACACCAGCGCAAAGAGAACCAAAATGGAACCTCTCTCACCTCAAAAGATGGCGGTCATCCAAGATTGTCCTGAGGCCTTGCAGGAACTTTTGACTGAGATTCGTGCTGTTAAAGACTTGGTAAAATCCAATAGAGACTCGCTGTACACAATGCAGGAAGATATAAAGTTTCTTTGGCGTCAATCAAAGCGCGCTTGGAGAAGGTGGAGAACGTGGTGGCAGTGCATGGGAAGCAGCTCGAGGCTGTCGAGAGGCAGGCAAAGTTGATATGCTCACTACAAATAGAGTTGTAAGATGGTAACAACCGCGTTTGAAGGAACAACATGGTGGCTTTTTTGCAGTCAATGATTCCGGGTGTGTTGAAACTGAAATTCGCCATGCCGTTTGAGATCGAGCGTGCCCATCGAGTGCCTACTCAGTCCGTGATTGCGGGAAAGCGCCCACACCCAATCATCTTGAACGTTCTTCATTTTCAGCAAGTCTTGCAAATAATGGAAGCAGCCAGAGCACTCTTTACCTTTGAATATCAGGGACACAAACTCCTTTTCTTCCCTGACTTTGCGAAGGCAACGGTGGATCAGAGAGAGTTTTTTGGTGCTATATCCACGCTGCTTGTAGCTTCAGGCCCGATTAGGGCTGCTCTACCCTGCCCGTGTCACGCTGCATAATCAGACTAAGACTTTTGATGATCCAGGGGAGTTACATGCGTTCTTGGAGGACAAAGGAGTCAGGGTTGAAGCGGTGAAATTTGCCTTGCACTTTGTGGCCTGCTGAAGTTCTTCGGTGCTTTCTATCATGGGCGTTTGACTGGTCTGAGGTCATGTAGTTGCGACTTAATCCATGCAGAGGTGACATTCAATCATGCAGAATTGTCATACACTGGGACATTCATTCTGTCTCTCTTGGACAAAATGTCTCTCTTTGTATTTCTTCTTTTGTGTTCTATGTTGTCTGTGATGTCTGTGGTGGTTGGGAGGGTAACGGGGCTTGGAGGAGCGGGATGGCCCTTGTCCACTTGCATGGGGCCTTCTTTGACCATAGTTGCTTTGACGAGGGCAGCCCTGCCATATTGTTCTGGGTTTGGGGATACTGTCTCTGTTCCTGGTATGGGTGATGTATAGTTTGCGTTGCTTTAAGTAACAAAGAAGTAGAAGTGCAATAGCAACTTAGCTATCAATGACTGTCTTGTCCTTTTGGGCTCTCCCGCTAAGTTTTGTGTTTTTATAGCCCCCCAGGGATTTTGGTGGTTTTGTTCAGAATTATGTGCCCTTCCTGTGAGAAATCATTTGCAAGGGCTATGGCTAAACAGTGGCTTTTTTTTTAGGTTTTCTTTCTTGGGCTATAAGTGGGCATTCAGGGTGTGGAACTACAAAGTAATATTGTATGCTACATATTGGTGTGTTTCTGTAACATTTGATTATCATTCTGTGTTATATTGTCAATATGTCTTCCTTTAAGATTGTTTTACTGAATGTTAAGGGCATCAACAATCCCATAAAGAGGAAAAAGATTCTCTTATACAGTCGTAAAGAAAGTGCTGACATCTTACTGCTGCAGGAGACACATTTGAATATGAAGGAGTCATTAAAACTAGATATAAAACCCTTTTCACTAGTGGTTTTTTCAACTGCCAACCATAAAAACAACCTGATAGTTATTTTAGTGAAGAAATCTCTTTTCCCCATGGTTTTACAAACCAGATCTGATATTAAAGGGCGGTGGACAATGGTTGTCATTAAAATAGGATCCACTGAACTGGCCTTAATTAATCAAGAAATAGCTGTGGGATTAGATAAGCAGTTTTCAGTCATGGAAATCATCCAGGCTATTGACTCTATTCAAGTGGGCAAGGCTACTGGACCTGACTGCCTTCCGGTTGAATTTTATAAAACGTCTTCCAAAACTCTTGGCCCATATCTTCAACAATACTATAGACTTCTTTTGGAAAATGGGGCCCAGACTGGAGCGTTCGCCTCGGCAAACATTGTTGTGCTTGAAAAACCTGGAAGAGATCCTCAGTTGGTTAGTAATTACTGCCCAATTTTGCTGCTAAATGCAGGTTATAAAATCTTTGCGGCCATCTTAGCTGGTCGTCTCTCCAAATTGATCCTTTCTTTGATTCATCCGGACCAATGTGGCTTCACAGAGGGACGCTCCACAGCCGTCAATGCTAGAGTGCTTTGTCATGTACTGGAAGGCGCAGATGAAACGGAAGGCCCACTTGTGGGATTATTGTTAGATGCAGAGAAAGTGTTTGGGCCAACTGTTATCGGATGGCAAGTGGAAACCTTTTGCTTCCCTACAACGTGAGTTTGATTTGCCGAAATCCCTATACTTCCAGTGGATCCAGCTGAGAGACTGTATAGAGAAATCCCCTATTGAAATCAAGTCTTTGCCTGAAGAGTGGGGGTTGCTGAATGCCATAGGTTCAGCCCATACAGCTTCTGGGGTGGCTTCTTACTAATATAAATTGGTCATCCAGAACCACACCCCAAAGGCCATTGATGTCCAACGAATTTTGGGAACATAACACTGGGGAAGCTCCTTCTCCGGAAACATGGGTGAATTTCTGGAGCAAGACAAATAGAGTATCCCAGTCTGCCTCTATTTCACAAGCTCTATCCTTTTTTGCACACAGAGCTCACTTAGGATGTAACACATATAAGCAACCTATCAAGCAAGGTGTTTGGAAATTGCTTTTATGGAGTAGCCTAGTGGTTGGGGCAAGGTACTTCAGGCCGGAAGGTCGGGGGTTCAAATCCCACTAGAGGACAGCAACCTTGAGCCGGAAGGACTGGGGTTTCTAGTCCCACAGGTGCTCCTTGTGGTCTTGGGCAAGCCACTTAACCCTCCATAGCCCATGTTCCCTATAAAATAGTTATCTCCAAGTTATAATACCCTGTTCAATGTAATTTCAGTTTGTTCAATGTAAACCACACTGATGCAGAATAGCGCGGTATATAAGAGAATATAAATAAATAATCCTAAGAACTCCAGAAAGCAGCTCTTTTGGCATAATGCAAATACTACGGTGAATGTTAGCAGTAAATTTGAGAGATTAAGATCAGATTTGTATTTCTCCTTCCTAATTATTATCAGTACTGTTCTGATGTTCTTCTCCTCTACTACTATGCCCAGTTTCCTTGTATTCAACTATTTATCAGTTGGAATAGGAATGTCCCAGGTGATCATAACCTCTTCATTCTCTGTAATACTCTTAGGATCATGATCTTGATGCTTTTCTCGTACCGTGGTGATATAGTGTTTACAAAGTGTCTGCTCTGTGTACCTTTTTATCTGTGTTACTACTTGGTGATCTTGCTCCTCCAAAGCTGATGAATTGGGAGAGCAAGCACGCGAGGTATATGCAAGGTAGTAAACAATGTCTAGAAAAGCTGTGGATAGAATAAATGACTTCTTTTCACCTTTACTGTAGAAACTCTGACGAGGCAACAAAGGATCTAGTCAATCTTTTTTCTCCTGCACTCCTGAAGGGTGTTGCTTTATTGCTACTTTACTTTGTTGCTAAGGCTAATGATCCCACAACATACACAACTGAGAGCTGAATCTGAGTGATAGCAATAAACAGCCAAATTTCAAAGCTGCTGTACCTGAATTTCAAGTGGTTCAAGAGAGTTGATTAGATTTATTTATTTGATTAAGAATTATTATTTACCGAGTTAATGGTGCATTTATTGCTGGCATGCTAGCTTAGTCATATGGCTAATGAGCGTTCTGCCATGCAGAGAGTGCACATTCAGACTGATCACATCCATTCATGTCTTGCAATTTGAATGGAAAAACAGGCAACTAGAGTGGAATTATTATAGATGCATCTGGTGCCATCTATTGCTAATTCTGAGTATAACGACAAATCACTTTGGACAAGTAAGAGGTTCTGGCTTTCCTCAGAGAATAAAGGGGGATTTATGACTGTAATCCAGAACAATAAAAGAGCTGTGGAATATGGGATCTGTGCAATAAAGTTTATCATGCATGCTGTGGTCTTTTTGAGTATGCTAAAAATAGCATGTTATACAGAAAGGCCTTAATGAGGATGGCAAAGGAGGATAATTTTGAGTCTCTCCTTGGCCTTGCAGGCCAATTTTTAAAAAGAAAGTTCTTGTGGAATTTCTTTTAAGAAACATAGACCATTTGTACCTGCAAATCCCAGCACATATCCCAAATGGCCTGTTTCAGCCCCTCCTCAAGCACAACCTTTTTCCCCCATGGAGGAGAAATGCCTCTTTATTTATGAAGAAGCCCTTTAAAAATCATCCCTTTAGCAGAGATGCCAAAGGTGGCTTATCCCAAAGAGTGAATTTTACTGCACAAGTAAGTGAAATTGAAGGGCAGTGAGTGAGTTTTAAAAGGATAAATTTATGAACACAAACGCCTTCAAGTAATCTTAACTCTTTGGCGTAAGTCACTCTCTTTCCTCCAGAATCCACCCTTTACCTCAATTATCCTCCCACCAAGGTGGCCAGAAATCTACTCTTCCCCTCCCTAACTGTGGCCAGCATCTCCCCTTTCCCTTCAAAGCTGAATGATGGCTAGGAAAAACTGTATTGCCAAAGCTGTTGCCCGCTGTTACAGCTTCGGTCTCTGTTCAGACAGACAGCACAGTGCCAGTCAAGGGACCAATTCCATATGCAAGATGTCTGCAAACTGAAGCCCTCATGAAACAAGTGGAGGCGTTCAGAGAAGAGATGGTGAGGCTGATAAGCATTTGAGACAGTGAAAAGTACATTGATGAGATTCTTCCTGAGGCATCCAAGCTCTTTGATAGAGGGTGAAGATGCTATGCTACAGAAAGAAGAGAATTGGACACGAGTCACCAGAGCCTGCAGAATCAACAACTCCTCCAGCCCTCAAATTGAAGAACCAATATGCAGCCCTGGAAGTGGAGGAGGTGAAAGCATCCCAGGAAAGAGAAGACCCAGAGCTCAAGCACCCCAGAGTTGCAGAACTGGTGACCACAAGGAAGTGAAAGATAGTGGTGGTTGGTGAATCTCTTCTGAGGGGCACTGAGGCATCCATTTGCTGACCAGACTTGATATCCAGGGAAGTGCGCTGTCTGCCAGGTGCCAAAATCCAAGATGTTATGGAGAGTTTGCGGAGACTCATTAAGACTACTGACTATTTATTTATTTATTTATTAGTGCTTATTTGCCACTTTTCATGAATCAAAGCGGTTTACAGAGAACTCAAGGATTGAACATTACATTACATGTTGCTCATCCATGTCAGCACAAATGATACTGCTGAGTATCCCTCCAAGCATATCAAGAATGACTTCATGACTCTGGGACAGAGGGTGAAACAGGTGCCAGGTGGTGGTCTCTTCAATCTTCCCTGTTGAGGGTAAAGGTCGAGGCAGAGAAACTCACATCCTGGAGATGAATTCATGGCAGTGTGGATGGTGTCATTGAGAGAATTTTGGTTTCCTGGACCATGGGATAATTTTTCTAGGGCAGAGAAGGCATTCACTTATCCAAGAAAGGTCAAATCGTCATCTGTAGCAGACTGGCTAACCTACTGAAGAGGACTTTAAACTACATTTATTGGGGATGGGTGAAGAAAGCCACTAAGTAAGTAAAAACCCTCAGGTAAGTAAAACATTAAATTCCTCTGTAGGAATGGGTAAAAGGGGCAACATTTGGAAAATGGTGTGCATAAATGCCCGTAGTATAAGAAATAAGATCCCAGATGTTGAGGCTTTAATGGAAGAGGCTGACTTAGGAAGGACAGGATAGGAAATAGGGGGGGGGGGGAGGAGGATTGGCACTATATGTAAAAAATAATATTAAAGCTATAGAATTAGGGGGATTAGAAGGGAGCGAGGAGGTACTATGGATTAAACTAGATAGAGGGAATGGGAAATCTGTTTGCATTGGTATGATATAAAGATTTCCTTCAAAGGCAGAAGATGTGGATAGAGATGCAATAGAAGACATACACAGCATTGCCATGAAAGGAGAAGTGCTAGTTATAGGTGCTTTTAATATGCTGGATGCCGACTGGCACATCTCTGTTGCAGTGTCATCTAGAAGTAAGGAGATCCTAGATTCTTTACAGGGAGAACTATTCCGGCAACTGGTAACAGA
Source organism: Ichthyophis bannanicus (assembly GCA_033557465.1). NCBI lineage: Eukaryota > Metazoa > Chordata > Amphibia > Gymnophiona > Ichthyophiidae > Ichthyophis > Ichthyophis bannanicus. The sequence goes on from CM066041.1 coordinate 146,384,494, forward strand.
ACCCACACAAGTAGGGACCATACTGGACCTGGTGCTTACCAGTGGGGAAAGTGATGATCATATACTGTAGTTCAGTATTAGGACTAGGGCTGATAAAGTCCATTCAAAAGTGAGGGTCTTAGGCTTTAGGAAAACTAACTTTGCCAAAATAGGACAATACCTCAAGAAGTCGTTAGGATGAGAAAACTAGGGAATGCAGAAAAGCAATGGGCAAAACTGAAAGAGGATATTTTAAGGACAACAGACCTTTTTGTTAGAAAGGTAAATAAATGTAAAAGGAAAAGGAGACCAGTATGGTTCTCAAAAGAAGTAGCTGAGAAGTTGAAGAAAAGGAGGTTGGCCTTCATAAAATATAAGAGATCACAGAAAGGAAGATGAGCATCAATATTTGGAACAGAGAAGCTCGGAAAGTAGTCAGAAAAGCAAAGATAAATAAATAAGAAGAAGTAGTCAAGGCAATAAAATCGGGGGACAAGACATTTTTCAGATATGTTAGTGAGAGAAGGAAGTGCAAAAGTGGTATCGTCAGACTCAAGGCTGAAGGTGAAGGAATATGTTGAAGCTGATGAGGATAAAGCGGAATTGCTTAATGAATATTTTTGTGTTATGCTCACAGATGAAGGGCCAGGAGCAGGACCTCAGAAAACACCCACAAATAGGGAACAGAAGTGAAGGAGATCTTGAATGATTTTCAGAAGACTTTGTTTGTGGGGAACTAGCTAAACTAAAAGTAGACAAAACGATAAGGCTGGCTGGGATACATCCGAGAGTATTGAAGGAACGGGGAAGTTCTAGCGGCTCCACTGTCTAACCTTTTCAATGCTGCTTTAGAGTCTGGCTTGTTTCCAGAGGACTGGAGAAAGGCACATTTGGTTCCCTTACACAAAGTGAAAGTAAGGATGAGGTTGAGAAATACAGGCCTGTTAGTCTGTAATGAGTAAATTAATGGAAATGCTCCTAAAACAAAGGATAGTGAGTTTCTGGAGTCCAATGGATTGCCGGATTAGAGGCAGCATTGCTTTACTAGAGGCAGGTCTTGTCAGACAATTCTGATTGATTTCTTTGGCTGAGTGACCAGCTGGACCGAGGGAGAGCGCTAGATGCGGTGTACTTAAATGTCAGTAAAGTCTTTGACACTGTTTCACACAGGTAACATATAAATAAATTGAGCACCCTAGGGATGGACCCTAAAGTGACTGACTGGGTTAGAGAGGGCATTGAGTCAGAAAGGATTAAAGTTTTGCAAGAAACAAAATTTGCTGTAGAATCTCTATGGATTGAAATTCCATGTAAAAAGGGGAAGGCGATGGCAGTGGGGGTGTACTATCGTCCGCCTGGCCAGAATGAACAAATGGATGATGAAATGCTCAAAGAAATCAAGGAAGCTAGCAAAAGTTACAGTGCAGTAATAATAATGGGTGATTTCAATTACCCCGGCATCGACTGGGTCAGTGTCACAACAGGACATGCTAGGGAGATAAAGTTCCTAGATGAAATAAATGACTGCTTCTTGGAGCAGCTGGTTCATGAACCAACCAGAGGGGAAGCAATATTAGACCTAGTCCTTAGTGGAACACCAGATGCCGTGCAAGAGATAAGGGTGTTGGGGCCACTTGGCAATAGTGATCATAGCATGATCACCTTTGATTTAATTAGTGGAGGAGGGATAGTAAGGAAATCCACAGTACTACCCTTTAACTTTCGAAAGGGAGACTATGATAAAATGAGGAAAACAGTTAAGAAAAAACTAAAAGGAGCAGTTGCAAAGGTTAAAGACGTACATCAAGCTTGGGTGTTGTTGAAAAATACTATCTTGGAAGCCCAGACCAGCTGTATTCCACGCTTTAAGAAAAGTGGAAGGTAGTCCAAAAAACTGCCAGCATGGTTTAAAGGTGAGGTCAGAGAGGCTGTTGCCAAAAAAGCATCTTTCAGGAAATGGAAAAAAAGAGCCAAACGATGAAACCTGGAAACAGCACAAGCACTGGCAAGTCAAATGCAAGGCATTGATAAGGCAGGCAAAGAGAGAATTTGAGAAGAAGCTTGCTGCGGAAGCAAAAACGCGAAATAAAGACCTTTTCAAGTACATTCGTAGCAAAAAACCTGTGAGAGAGTCAGTTGGTCCATTAGATGATAAAGGGGTTAAAGGAGCACTAAGAGGCGACAAGGCGATAGCGGAGAGACTGAATGAATTCTTTGCTTCGGTCTTTACTGAGGAAGATGTAGGGATGTTACCCATGACCAATGTTCCCTCTAATTTTCTGTAGGCTGTGTGCACATAAAATATCAGCTGTGCAGCTTTTGAAGGAAGGTTAAATTTTTGTGTGCACCATAACGACACTCTGAGTTATATACTTTAAAATTTGACTACACGTCAGAATACAGTATGTACACCACAATGATTGCACTAGAAAATATTGTAGAACTTGTGAAAACCGTAAATGCACAACAACTTTTAAATTTTAAAACGTCTGTGTTGTTTTCTATCAGAATCAGAACCGTAATTTTTGTGCGCTCTGTTGTAAAGTATGTGCGCTCACTCGGCAAGGTGTGTGCGCGCGCACACGCGCACAGCTTAGAGGGAACAGTGCCCATGACTGAAGTGGTATTTAAAGGTGTGGAAGAATTGAAGGAAATATCGATACATCGGGAAGATGTCTTACAACTATTAGATAAACTGAAGAGTAGCAAATCACCTGGGCCGGATGGTATACATCCAAGGGTGTTGAAAGAACTGAAATTTGAGATTGCAGACCTGCTATCAGTAATCTGTGAACTATCATTAAAATCATCTCTAATACCTGAGGATTGGAGGATCGCCAATGTCACACCAATTTTTAAAAAGGGTTCGAGGGGTGATCCGGGAAACTACAGACCAGTGAGCCTGACATCAGCACCGGGAAAAATGGTAGAAACCATCATAAAGAATAAAATTACTCAGCATGTAGATAGTCACGACCTAATGGGAGACAGCCAACATGGCTTTAGACAAGGAAGATCTTGTCTTACTAATCTGTTATGTTTTTTTGAAGGAGTGAATAAACAGGTGGACAAAGGTGAGTCGGTTGATATTGTGTATCTGGACTTTCAGAAAGCCTTTGACAAAGTCCCTCATGAGAGACTTTTGGCAAAACTAAAGAGTCATGGGATAGGAGGCAGTGTACTACTGTGGATCAGGAACTGGTTAAAAGATAGAAAGCAGAGGGTAGGGCTAAATGGCCAATTTTCCCAATGGAGAAAGGTGAATAGTGGTGTACCCCAGGGATCTGTGCTGGTTCCGCTGCTTTTTGACATATTCATAAATGACCTGGAAAGTGGAATAACAAGTGAGGTTATCAAATTTGCAGATGACACAAAACTGTTTAAAGTTGCTAAAACCCAGGAGGATTGTGGAAAATTGCAAGAGGATCTTGATAAATTGGAAGACTGGGCATCAAAATGGCAGATGAAATTTAATGTGGAGAAGTGCAAGGTTATGCACCTAGGGAAGAACAACCCAAACTATGGTTACACGATGCAAGGTTCCACATTAGGAACCACCACCCAGGAAAAAGATTTAGGCGTCATTGTGGATACCTTGTTAAAACCCTCGGTCCAGTGTGCAGCGGCGGCCAAGAGAGCAAATAGAATGCTAGGTATGATAAGGAAAGGAATGGAAAATAAAACAAAAGATATTATAATGCCTCTATATCGTTCCATGGTGAGACCGCACCTTGAATATTGTGTGCAATTCTGGTCGCCGTATCTTAAAAAGGATATAGCGATTTTAGAAAAGGTTCAGAGAAGAGCCACCAAAATGGTAAAGGGGATCGAAGGCTACTCCTATGAAGAAAGGCTAAAAAGGTTGGGGCTCTTTAGCCTGGAGAAGAGACGGCTGAGGGGAGATATGATAGAAGTCTATAAATTAATGAACGGAGTGGAACGGGTAAACGTAGATCGATTGTTTACCTTATCAGAATATGGAAAGACTAGGGGACATGCAATGAAGCTACAGGGTAAACTATTTAAGACTAATAAAAGAAAATATTTTTTCACTCAACATGTAATCAAACTCTGGAATTTGTTACCGGAGGATGTAGTAAAGGCTGTTTGTGTAGCTGGGTTTAAAAAAGGTTTGGACAAGTTCCTGGAGGAAAGGTCCATAAACCATTATTAAGAAGGGACCCAGTATATCAATGCTTGAACCAGTACAAGCATTGTGGAACCTGTGTCCCTTGGGGAAACTGCTAGGTACGTATGACCTAGATTGGCCACTGTTGGAAACAGAATGCTGGGCTTGATGGACCTTGGTCTGACCCAGTATGGCATATCTTATGTTCTTATGTTATGTTAGAAATAGGTTGCTTGGGAGGCGACAAAAGGTACAGGTAAATGGAGCTCTTTCTGAGGAGAAGGAGGTTACCAGTGGTGTGCCGCAGGGTTCTCTCCTTGGTCCAATTCTTTTTAACATTTTTGTTAGTGATATTGCGGAAGGGCTTTTGGGTAAGGTTTGCTTCTTTGCGGATGATATCAGAATTTGCAATAGAGTAGACACCTAGGAAGGAGTAGATAACATGAGGAGGAACCTAGGTAAGCTTGAAGAACGGTCAAGAATTTGTCAGCTGAGATTTAATGCTAAAAAATGCAGGGTCATGCATTTGAGCTACAAAAATACAAGGGAGCAAGCAGTAAAGTGTAGGAGCGAAGTACTTCTGTTCAGGAAAGAAGAGCAGGACCTGGGCGTGATTATTTCTGATTATCTTAAAGTGGCTAAACAGGTTGCAAAGGTGGTAGTGAAAGCCAGAAGGATGCTTGGGTGCATAGGTAGAGGAATGAGTAGCAGAAAAAAGGAAATGATAGTGTCTCTATATAAGTCTTTGGTGTGGCCTCATTTGGAGTATTGTATGCTAGCCTCATTTGGAGACCACACCTTCAGAAGGATTTGAACAGGATGGAGTCTATGCACAGGGTGTCTATGCACAGGGTGTCTACCAAAATGGTTAGTGGTCTTCATTATAAACCATATGGAGACAGACTTAAAGATCTCAATGCTGTATGTATACTTCAGAGGAAAGGCGGGATAGCAGAAATATAGTAACATATATAGATATATGACCAGTATGGTCCATCTAGTCTGCCCAGTAAGATGGCAGGAGTAGGTGCACCCCTCCCCATGTCATTGTTTAGGGGTGCACCTACCACTCTGTGCAGGCCACTCCTCCCCATGTCTTTGTTTAGGGGTGAACCCACCGCTCTATTTGTTGAGAAATTAGATGGTTCCGTTAATTTTGATTTTATCCTGTTGCTGTAAAGGGATCCACTGTGTCTGTCCCATGCCATTTTGAATTCTGTCACTGTGTTTTCCCCACCACTTCCATTGGGAGGGCATTCCAAGCATCCATCACCCTTTCAGTGAAAAAGTATTTCCTGACATTGCCTTTCAGTTTACCCCCATGCAGTTTCATGTTATGCCCTCTAGCTTTACAGCTTCCCTATCTTTGGAAGAGGTTGGTTTGTTTGTTCATTATTTCTCTTTAAGTATTTAAAGGTCTGAATCATATCTCCCCTACCCCTCCTCTCCTCCAAAGTGTACTTAATTTAGGTCTTCAAGTCTCTTCTCATAAGGCTTCTGACGCAGGCTCCAAATCATTTTGGTCGCCTTCCTCTGAACAGTTTCCATTCTTTTTACATCCTTTGCAAGATATGGTCTCTAAAACTGAACACGGTATTCCAAGTGAGGCCTCACCAGTGACTTATACAGTGGCATTAGTACCTCTTCCTTTCTGCTGGTAATTCCTCTTTGTATGCAGCCCAACATCCTCCTGGCTTTTGCCACCGCCTCTCGCACTTTTTTGCCACCTTGAGATCTACAGAAACAATCACACCAAGGTCTTTCTCCTGATCTGTGCACACCAACCTCTCGCCCCCTATTGCATACATTTTCCTTGGATTTCTGCTACCCAAGTACATGACACTGCACTTCTTTGCATTCAATCTTAATTGCCAAGCATTAGACCATTCTTCCAGCTTTTGTAGATCTTTCCTCATGTTAAGCACTCCCTCGGGGGAGTCCACTCTGTTGCAAATTTTCATGTCATCTGCAAAAAGACAGACCTTATCATTCAGTCTTTCAGCAATATAACTCACAAATACATTGAAAAGTGCCGGGCCCAGGACTGAACCCTGGGGCACCCCACTAATCACCTTCCTTTCATCCGAGTGAGCACCATTTACCATCAACTTCTGTCGTCTGTCAGTCAACCAATTTCTGATCCAGTTTACCAGCTTGGGACCCATCCTCAAACTACTGAGTTTATTGATAAGCCTCCTATGAGGGACAGTATCAAAGGCTTTGCTGAAATCCAGGTAGATGACATCCATCGCATGCCCCTGATCTAGTTCTCTGGTCACCCAGTCAAAGAACTCTATCAGATTTGTTTGGCAAGATCGTCCTTCGTTAAAACCATGTTGTCTTGGATCTTACAACCTGTTGGTTTTGAGAAAGTTCACTATTCGCTCTTTAGGAGCGCCTCCATTACTTTTCCCGTCACTGAGGTAAGGCTCACTGGCCTGTAGTTTGACACTTCTTCCCTGTCACCACTTTTGTGTAGAGGTACGACATCAGCCATTCTCCAGTCCTGAGGAACTTCTCCTGTTTCTAAGGATCTGTTGAAAACATCCTTTAACCGGCCCTGCAAGAACCTCTCTGAGCTCTTTCAGTATCCTGGGATGTATCCCATCCGGTCCCATGGCCTTGTCCACTTTCAGTTTTGCAAGTTGCTCTAACACCTCATCTTCTGTGAATGGTGTGGTATCTACTTCATTCCCATTTTTATATTTGGGAGTCTACAGGATTTTCTTTAGTAAAAACAGAGCAGAAGTATTTGTTTAGCAATTCCGCTTTTTCAATGTCACTTTCCACGAGTCTGTTCCCAGCACTTCTGAGTCCTGCAATTCCACCTCTGATCTTCTTCCTTTCCCGAATATACCTGAAGAAAGTTTTGTCGCCACACTTAACATCTTTAGCCATTTTTTCCTCTGCTTTTGCTGTCCTTATTTCTCTTTTTGTCTCTTTGAGTTTGATCCTGTATTCATTTCTGTGTTCCTCTGTTTGCAAAATTTTGTGAAAGCTGTGGGTTTTGCCTTTATTTGCGCAGCCACTTCTTTGGAAAACCAAATAGGTTTCCTTCTCCTCTTGTTTTTTTTTTACTTTTCTTACATATTTATCTGTTGCCCCTTTTATTGCCACCTTTAGTTTAGCCCATTGCAATTCCACTTCCCTTATCTCTTTCCACCCTGTCAACTCCTCCTTTAGGTACCCAGCCAGTTTATTGAAGTCAGTGTTTTTGAAGTTTAGGACTTTGAGCTTGCTATGATTGGACTGCACCTTGGCTTTTATGTCAAACCACACTGTATGATGATTGCTGTTGCTCACAGGGGCACCCACCCAGACATTCGACACGCTATCACTGTTGGTGAGCACTAAATCCAGTGTTGAGCTTTCCCTGGTTGGTTCTATTACCATTTGTCTAAGTAACGCATCTTGGAGAGCATCCACAATTTTTTTGCTGCTTTCCAGATTTGCAGAAGGAGTAATCCAAGCCACATCGGGTAGATTAAAGTCATCCAATATGATTGCTTCCCCCTTTGTGGCTATCTTGGCAGTATCGCTCATTTCACCTTAACCGTCTTGCTCTACCATCCCCCTCACATGCTCACCTTCAGTCTACACGTTCCTCTGCCTTTTTCTTTGCAGCCCCTGCCTTATGGAATTCCCTTCCCCCTCCTCTTCGTCTTGAACCCCACTACCTTACCTTTAAACGCTCCCTCAAAACCTACTTGTTCTCCCTTGCCTTTGACCTACCCCCCCCGTTAGCCTCACCCTCTCTCCCTCCTTTTGCCCTATTTGCTCTTGTCTCTGTCACCTTCTCTATTGACATTGTAATTTCCTTTCCAGTTTCCGGCCTTGTGCCTTATTGTTTTTACTTTTATTGTGAACCGCTCTGCCTCCCAATGAAGGGCGGTCAAGCAAATAAATAAACATAAACATAAAAACATATCTATAATGAATTTGTTATCTATCTCTTCGATTTGAGTCTGAGGTCTGTAGACTACAGCAGTATGGATGACAGTGCCATCTCCTCTTTCCAACACAATCCAGAGCACTTCTTCTTTTCCCCATGCCCCCTGCATTTCAGTAGCTTTAATATTGCTTTTGACATGCAAGGCTATTCCTCCTCCTTTTCCATTTTCTCTGTCTCTTCTGAATAGATTATAGCCAGCTATGGCTATATCCCAATCATGCGATTCATTAAACCATGTTTCTGTAATGGCCACAATGTCCAAGTCCATTTCCACCATTAGGGCTTCCAGGTCTGGAACTTTGTTGGCTAAGCTTCTAGCATTTGTGCTCATTGCTTTCCAGCATTTAACTGTCTTGCGTGTATTTTGCATTGATTTTGTTCTTGTTCTGCCCACTTCTTCCCACTTGTTTTTGATGTGTGGTTTAAAAGTGTGGCTGTTTCTGATGATCTGCTTTTGCAGGGAGTGACGTCCAGAACTTGACCTTCCTCATCCGTCACCTCCTTTTTCTAGTTTTAATGCATATCCACATACTGCCTGAATTTTTCACTTAGGATTCTTTTCCCTGCGACAGTATAGTCTCTTGTTGGTCCATCTGTTTCCCCAGTTGCCTATAAATCTGAATCCTTCCTCTTTGCACCGGGTCTGGAGCCATGCGTTAAAGCTGTTTGTGATGTAGCCTTTCTGCCCCCTTACCAAGAACAGGTAGAACTTCTTAGAATGCTACAGTGTTAACAATGGGCTTTAGTTTCTCCCCCAGAGTTTGAAAGTCCCTTTGAACTGTAGTGGCACTGTTTCTAGCCAGGTCATTTGTACCCAAGTGGATGACAACATCAATTTTGGAGCGCTCACTTTCAGCGCTAAGTACATCAACAACTTGGTTTGTATTCTTGCTAGCTGAAGAGCCTGGGAGGCATTTGACTAACTTCTCTCCTTTGAACTGTGTTTCCAAGTTGGTGCCTCTGATGATGGAATTGCCAAGTAGTAGTAGTTTTCTGTTCCTTGAGTTTTTCTTCATATTTGGTGCTTTATCAGGAGATTGGGCATTGACTGTTGGGCCCTTCAGCTTCCCTGGATTGGGCATCCTCATTAACCGAAGCAGAGAAGGCATTATGCAATGATATCTCATGATATACAGGGTGTTCCTTATCGTTCCTACAGTTTAGTCCTCCACCTCTGGGTAGTGTACCTCCTCCTGCAGCTTGGAGACTGGGAATGTCAAAATCGTGACATCTCTGGATATAGCCTGCTGGTCTCTCCCATCAGCCCCCAGTGTGTTCAGTTTCCATGCAGCAGGAGGACGTAGTGAGCCTAGGTGCCTGGCTCACTTGAGGAACAGATAAGGAGCAGATCTAGTCAGGGTTTAGATTTTCAAACAAATTTAGTTCTCCCACTATGATTTTGAATTGCCTTTAATTATTCTTTTTTAATTATTCTGAGTTCATTATTCTAATTGGTTTAGGTCATTTGCTATCATTGGCAATAGTCTAAATTTCCTTGATTTATTTTTGTACTGTCCCTTTAAATTAAAAAAATAAATAAAAAGGCCTTCTGGGTTCCCTTTCTTGGCGGGCAGGCACCGCACTAATTTGGATCTCTCCCCCTGGACTGCACGGGGGAGAGCCCCACGGGTCGTACCTGCGCGCTCTGAGGGAGTGAGTCTCGGCAGCATCAGGTACCGGAGGAATCTTTGGCCAGTGTTGGTGCCGGTAGAAGCAGCTCTCACTGCGGTGGACACTCGCGGCAGCGCTGGAGAGCTTTGCGGCTTGAGAGGCTGTTCTCGGCAGTGCGAGCAGCGGGGCTGGTGATTTCTGCGATGCCGGTAAGGCCTTTGGGCTTGTATTATCGTGCCATTTTGGCAGGGTAGGTTTTGGCGCCAATTGAAGCTCGGCGTGCACTGGCGCCATTTTCTTCCTCTCTCCGTCGGGGCCGCGTGGCAATTCCTGCGGCGGGCTGCGTTGGCTAAAGTGCTATGGCAGGAAAGGAAGGTAGTCTTTCAGGCTAGCTTCCTTGCTCCGTTTTTTTAGTCAGTTTGCTTATTTTTTTCTTATTTTGTTTGTTTTTTACTTATGTTTGTTTAATTTCCCTTCCAGTTACAGGAGGGGGGGGGGGTTGGTTAATTACAGGCTTTACTGTTTGAGGCCTTAGTTGGATTTAAAAAAAAAAAAAAGCAAAAGAAAAGTAGCATATACCGGTTCTTTAAGTTGGTTCTTTTCTTTCTTGCCAAACAGTTTGAGGGGTATAGCTGATGTCATCACGACCACAGTGTGTGTGGTCTGCTGTCCCGCAGAAGCTCGTTCGCTGCCACTGGAATTTGTCGGTGCTATGCAGCTGTTTCTAACAGCACGGAACACCAGCTGGAGAATGCTGGGGCGCTAGATTCCCTGAGTCTTCCAGCTGTGACTGGTGAGGAGGCGTTGGTGGCCTCTCCGCCGGGATCCTCTCCTGAAGTCCTTCCTGGTCCCTCTACTGTGGTGCCTTTAGTAGCAGGGCTGCAGCTCAGGGATTTCTGTCCAGATTTTGTGTTAATTATGCATCAGGCATTTTTTTAAGGCATCAGGGAAAGGTGCCTGAGCCATTACTGATGGCGCTTTCTTCGCAGCATCCCCGAGCAGGGGAGCCTAGTAGCGTGGCTCCGCAGCCACCAAAGCAGTCCAGGCCTGCTGAGCGGGCTCCGTCGGAGTTGGAGTGGCAGGAGGCAGATGAGGCCGAAGGAACTCGAAGCCGGTATAGACGAGTTGGAGGAAGGAGAAATTCCTGAACTTGAGGATCAAGCAAAAATCATTTGTGTATTCCGGAAAGATGAACTGACGGCACTCATTATGGAATCTCTCCAGACGCTGAATCTCACTACGGCGCAACCGGTGGAAGAGGACGAAGTGGAGGACCCTGTCATTTAAGCAGTGCGGCACTCTCAGATGGTGTTTACCGTCCACCGGGTGGTTTATCGGATGATCCAGGATGAGTGGGATCAGCCAGAAGCAGGGCTTAGGGGAGTCAGGACTATGAATAGGCTCTATCCCTTGGCGGATAAGAGCAAGGAGAAGTTCCGGTCCCCGCAAGTTGATGCCGCAGTTTCTGAGGTCACAAAAAAGACCACTATCCCGATGGAAGGCAGCGCGGCCTTAAAGGATGCGCAGGATAGGAAGGTAGACGGGTCGTTGAAGCAGGCCTTTGAGGCTAACGCCTTATCCTTGCAGGCTTCCATTTGTGGGGCTTGGGTGGCGAGAGCATGCCTTAGATGGTCCCAACGCTTGCGCCAGGTTCCGCAGCTTGGGCAGGACAGTGTTCGGCAGCTGGATTGCCTTGAGTCGGGATCGGCGTACTTGGCGGATGTGCACTATGACTTGATAAGAGCACTTGCGAATGGTATGGCTTTGCTAGTTGCCGCCCGGAGATCTCTGTGATTGAGAAGTTGGGCGGCTGATGGTTCCTCCAAGTCGCGACTCAGTAAACTTCCTTTTAAAGGAAAGTTATTGTTTGGAGAGGATCTTGACAAGTTAGTTAAGGATTTAGGAGAGTCCAAGGGCGGCAGACCTCTGGAGGATAAGCCTAAACAAGGGAAGTCTTTGCTGGCTTTTTGGGGTCAGTTTAGAGATTTCCGGAGATTTTGTTCTTCTCATTTGGGTGGTTTCCAAAGGGGAAGATTTGCTTCTAGAGCCCAGGGGTTTCGTGGGTTTCGTGGAGCAAATCTAGGTTTTGCAGCGGCTTCCTCCGCGGCTTCTCGAAAACTGCAATGAAATGAGGCGGGTCCCGGTGGGAAGCCAACCGATAGGAGGGCGTCTTCGGGAGTTTCTTCCCGCCTGGACCCAAATAACTTCCGATTAGTGGGTGTTGGAGATCATTCGCGAAGGTTATGCGCTAGAATTGGTGAAACCGGTGCTGGACTCCTTTGTGATGTCTCCCTGCAGAGGTCAAAAGAAGATGCTGGCGCTTCGTTGTACTTTAGACCGGCTGTTACAGCTGGGAGCGGTTGTGCCGGTGCCAAGAGCGGATTACAGCATGGGTCACTACTCCATTTATTTTGTGGTACCAAAGAAAGACGTATTCTTCCGCCCCATTCTGGATCTCAAAGGGGTGAATCGCTGCCTTCGAGTGCCGCATTTCAGGATGGAAACTTTGCGGTCCGTCATTGTGGCGGTTCGCAAAAGGGAGTATTTGACTTCTCTCGATCTCACGGAGGCGTATTTACACATACCGATCAGGGAGACTCATCAGAAGTTTCTACAGTTCACTTTCCCTTGGGGACATTATCAGTTCCAAGCTTTGCCATTCGGCCTGGCGATGGCTCCACGAACCTTCACCAAGGTCATGGTTGTGGTAGCGGCAGCGTTACGAAAGGAGGGTGTTCTGGTTCACCCTTATCTCGACGATTGGTTAATTCGAGCAAAGTCAAGGGCCGAGAGTGTACAGGTCACGGACAAGGTGGTGACGTTTTTGCAGAGCCTCGGCTGGGTGGTCAATTCGTCCAAGAGCCGCTTGGTTCCAGCCCAGGATCTCGAATATCTGGGGGTACAGTTCAACATGCAGACAGGGATGGTGTCTTTGCCGGTTCATCGGGTTCAAGTCCTGTGGCAGTTGATACGCAAATTCAGGTCCGTTCCGGCGCTCTCAGCATGGACTTACCTTCACATGCTGGGAACCATGGCAGCAATGTTGGAAGTAGTTCCATGGGCCAGGTTTCATATGCGCCCGTTAGAGAGCATTGCTTCGCCGTTGGTCGTATCAGTCTGACTCGCTGAGCAAGCGGCTTCCCTGTCCTCTGCGGGTCAGGCAGTCGCTTCGATGGTGGCTGCGTCCAGAATCTCTGAATTCAGGAATGCCTCTGGAGCAGCCGGAGTGGCTTCCCTTGCTGACCGATGCAAGTCTGGCAGGCTGGGGAGTGCATTGCAGAGCTCTCTTTGTGCAAGGCACCTGGACGGGGCGAGAGAGCAATTGGTCAATCAATCGGTTAGAGTTGAGAGCAGTCTGCCTGGCGTTACAAGCGTTCGAATTGACCGTATCGGGTCGAGCGGTGCGGGTGTTGTCGGACAACTCCACGACGGAGGCCTACGTCAATCGGCAAGGCAGTACTGGAAGTGTGGTCATGGTGGAGGAAGTCGAGGCTCTGTTCTCTTGGGTGGAGCCTCGACTTCTGGCGATCTCGGCGGCACATATTGCAGGAAAGGACAATGTGATGATGGATTTTCTCAGCAGGGTCCGAGTGGATGCCGGGGAATGGGAGTTGCATCCAGACGTGTTCGCACAAATAGTTCGCAGGTGGGGTCCACCAATAATGGATCTCATGGTGACATTTCAGTCAGCAAAAACGGGTCGTTTCTTCAGCAGATGACGCGAGAGGATGTTGGAAGGAATCAACGCACTGATACAGCAGTGGCCGTTGTCGGGCCTCCTCTGTCTTCCCTCCGTGGACGCTCATAGGTTGAGTAGTTCAACGAATCGAAGCTCATCGAGGGAAGGTGGTGGTGGTTGCTCCGGATTGGCCAAGGCGCCTGTGGTACGCAGATCTCATTTGGTTGCTCGACGGGGATCCTTGGCAGTTACTGACGTCGGAGAATCTGTTGCTGCAGGGGCCTCTTCGAATGCCTCAAGTGGATCGGTTCTTGCTTATGGTATGGCCATTGAAAGGGCAAGGTTAAGGAAGAAAGGTTATTCGTCAGCAGTCATCACGACTTTGCTTCGAGTAAGAAAAAAGCCCACGTCTCTGGCTTATGTGCATATATGGCGTGTTTTTGAGGACTGGTGCTCGCGAAGGCAGGTTCGCGCAACTACGGTATCCATTCCCTTGGTATTGAGTTTCTTACAGGACCTGTTTGACAAGGGTCTAGCGGCTAGTTCCTTGAGAGTTCAGTTAGCGGCTTTGGCCTGCTACAGAGACAAAGTTCAGGGAATGGCTCTTGGTTCGCATGCGGATGTGGTGTGTTTCCTTAAAGCAGCGTCCAGGATGCGGCCCTCTCATAGAGTTTCGGTTCCACTGTGGTGGCTCTTCTCTGTACCTTTTTTAATAACACTATATCCTTTTTAAGATATGGCGACCAGAACTACACACAGTATTCAAGGTGCGGTCGCACCATGGAATGAAACAGAGGAATTATTATATCCTTTGTTTTATTCTCCATTCCTTTCCTTTACCGGGGATAGCTTAGAAGGTTGATGCTGGGAGCCCCAGAGTACAGCCTCTCTCTCTCTCTGTCTGGGCGTCGTATCGGGCTCACCCGCTAGCAGCGGGGTTGGCAGCGGGATATAGAGAGCTTGCTGTGTGCAGGTAAGAGGGCCGTTTAACCGTGCGTTTTTCTTGTCGGTCAGCTCGTGTTCGGTGGGGTTTTTTCCTTTGAAGCGCATGCTGTTCGTTCAGTGCAGCAGTCGTCAGGGGCTGTCTGAAGCAGGACTCTGCCGTTTTTGCTCCCGACGCGGCAGTCGGGTTCATTGCTTACTCGGGGGCAGCATGGAAGACAGAGCTGCTGCTTCAGAGCCGTTAAGCGGCCATTTTGTCTTGGGGGAAAAAGCGGGAATGGCGGCCATGTTGGATAAGATGGCCGTTCCTGCTTCTGCACCAGAAAAGCAGGGAAAGAAAAAGGCAAAGTCCAAAAAGCCTGCGCCTGCGGGAATGAGCCCTCAACCACCAGTTCAGGTGGGTCAGGGGGGTTTAGGCGCTCTATTTTCTGCGGATTTCATTTTGACCCTCCATAGCCCATGTTCCCTGTAAAATAGTTATCTCCAAGTTATAATTCCCTGTTCAATGTAATTTCAGTTTGTTCAATGTAAACCGCACTGATGCAGAATAGCGCGGTATATAAGAGAATGTATTGCCTAAAGTTGGAACAAGTATATAAGAGAACTTATTGCCTAAAGTTGGAACAAGTTAAGAGCAAGACTTCTTCTCCCTCATCTGCGGAGGGGAGGGGGGGGGGAGACAGAGCAGCGATGGCTTCCTTATGGACCCGGGAGAGGGCTCCTCCAAAACTGGGTTAACAATTGAGGCGGGCTCCGATGGCTTTGGGCCTCACGCCTCGGGGCTCCTGAGGGCTGAAGAGGGAGAAATTCTCTCAGACTCAGATCTGGAGCAGTGGACAGGAGAGCTGGAGGAAGGTGAAATCGCTCCTGGGGAGGACCGTAATGTCTTCAGAAAAGAGTAACTCGGAACGCTTATAGTTCATTCTCTAGCGGCCCTAAATATTGTCTTACCAGCGGTCCAGGAGGAGCCGCTCAAAGATCCTGTGCTCCAGGGCTTTAAGGCGGAGCAGAGGTGTTTTCCAGTTCACAGGGTGATCAAGCAAATGGTGGAGTCGGAGTGGGAATGCCCGGAGGCTACCCTGTGCAGAGCTCATGCTATAGGGCTCCTTTACCTGGTTCCACATGATGAGAGGGAGTTGCTCCGCATGCCAAAGGTAGATGCCTTGGTGGCAGCGGTGACAAAGAAGACCACGATTCCGGTGGAAGGCGGATCGGCTCTCAAGGATCTGCAGGATAGAAAGTTGGAAGCTCTGCTTAAGCAGGCCTTCGATTCCAGTGCTCTTGCCCTGCAGGCTTCCATTTGTGGAGCTTATGTGGCTAGGGCCTCTATTCGTTGGCTCCAAGGGAACTCTCACGCGGAGAGCGAGGACAGTCCTTCGCCGGAAGGTGCAAAGTTAGAGTCAGCAGCAGCCTATCTAGCGGATGCTTTCTATGATCTGGTACGAATTTCGGCGAAGTCCATGGCATTGGTAATTGCCGCCAGAAGATTCCTTTGGCTGAGGAATTGGGCAGCGGACGCCTCGTCTAAGACTCGTCTTAGTAAGCTTCCGTATAAGCAAGCTTCTGTTTGGGGAAGCGCTAGAGAAGATTGTAAAGGATCTGGGAGATTCCAAAGGGGGTCGGCTCCCAGAAGACCAGCCGAAGGGTCCAAAGCCTGGATCTCTACTAAAAGGGCAGAGTAGGGACTTCCACAGGTTTAGAGGTTCTCGGTTCACACCTTATCAGAGAAGACGCTTCTTGGCCAGAGGCCAGTCCTTTCGAGGGGCACGGGGGTTCGGACGAGGTTACTTCGGACCCCAGCAGACCTCCACGAAGAAGCCTCAATGAAATGCGGATGATCCAGAGGGAGGTTCCGGTGGGAGGTCGCTTGCAGAGTTTTCACTCCATCTGGACCACAATAACTACAGACCAGTGGGTCCTGGAGATTCTCTGGGAAGGTTACACACTGGAGTTCGCTCGGCCATTGCCGGAGGCCTTCGTGGTGTCTCCATGCGGGTCCGCCTCAAAGCGACAGGCGGTATCCGATATCCTCCAGCGATTGCTGCAACTTCAAGCAGTGGTTCCGGTGCCTCAAGACCAGTGCGGCTGCGGTCAGTACTCGATTTATTTTGTGGTACCCAAGAAAGAAGGATCTTTCCGACCTATTTTAGACCTCAAGCACGTGAACCGTTGTTTGAGAGTTCCGCACTTCTGCATGGAGACCGTGCGTTCGGTTATTTGTTCGGTAAAGCTGGGCAAGGTACTTTCCTCCCTAGATCTCACAGATGCTTATTTGCACATTCCCATAAGACTGGAACATCAGAAATTTCTGCGCTTTGCAGTGCCCATGGGCCACTTTCAATTCCGAGTGCTACCGTTCGGGTTGGCAACGGCACCACGCATTTTCACGAAGGTGATGGTGGTGGTGGTGGTGGCCGCATTGCAGAAAGAGGGCATCCTGGTGCACCCTTACCTGGATGACTGGTTGGTTCGGGCGAGTTCCGTATCGGAATTGATTGAGGCAATGGCTCGAGTAGTGGAATTCCTGGAGCATCTAGATTGGGTGGTGAACCAGACCAAGAGTCAGTTACTCCCAGTGCAGCACCTGGTGTACCTAGGAGCCTTGTTCGACATGTTTGTAGGGGCAGTTTTTCTGTCGGAGGCCAGAGTGCAAAAGCTCTTGCGGCAGGTGACGGCGTTTTTGTGGGTGAAAGCTCCAACGGCATGGCGATACTTGCAGCTGCTAGTCTCCATGGCGGCGGCGACTCTGGACCTGGTACCCTGGGCCAAGGCGCATATGCGCCCTCTGCAGCAAGCGTTGCTATCCCGCTGGTCGCCCCAGCTTCATCCTCTGAATCATGAATTGGTGTGCCCCGGGGCGGTCAGCACCAGCTTACAGTGGTGGTTGCAGCCCGACCATCTTCGAGCGGGTATGCCACTGGATCAGCTGGATTGGGTGACCATCACCACGGATGCCAGCCTTTCCGGCTGGGGGGCGCATTGTATGGCTCAAGTAGCTCAGGGCTGCTGGCCGGAGGCTGTGACCGACTGGTCGATCAATCGGCTAGAGATGAGGGCGGTGCTCCTCGCCCTGCGGGAGTTTGTCCATCTGATAGACGGCAAGGCGGTTCGCGTGTTCTCCAACAATGCAGGGACAGTGTTGTATATCAATCGACAAGGCGGTACAGGATGTCCCGCTTTGTTGGAGGAAAGTCAGCTGTTGATGTCCTGGGCCGAAGCTCATTTGGTAGCATTTTCAGGGGCATATGTCACCGGTCGGGACAATGTGCAGGCCGACTTTCTCAGTCGTCATGTTTTATATCCAGGAGAGTGGGAGTTGAATGCGGCGGTCTTTCACAACATTACATTGTGGTGGGGGCAGCCGATCATGGATTTGATGGCGAGCCGGTTTTTCAGCAGGGGCAGAGAGCGCATGTCAGAAGGCCTCGACGCTTTGGCTCAGCCGTGGCCGTCAGGTGGGATCCTTTTTGTTTTCGCCATGGCCAATGATCTGTTGGGTCCTCCGGAGGATAGAGAAACATGGAGGGAAGGTGATTCTCATTGCGCCGGACTGGCCAAGGAGAGCTTGGTATGTGGATCTGGTTCATCTGTTGGTGGATTGGCAGTGGAGACTGCCAGACTGCATCAATCTGTTGAATCAGGGCCCGGTTCTAATGCCAGATGTGGATCGATTCTCTCTTACGGCTTGGCTCTTGAAAGGGAAAGGCTAAAGCGTAGAGGTTATTCATCAGCGGTGATAGCCATGATGTTGAGGGCCAAGAGAAGCTCAACGTCACTGGCTTATATTCGTATTTGGTGAGTTTTGAAGATTGGTGCGCAGGCTGTGGCATTCGTCCGTTCGGCGCGTCGGTGCCCGCCGTCTTTTTTGCAAGGTGGTGTGGATAAGGGTCTGGCTCTCAGTACACAGTACATTTGGCGGCCCTGGCATGTTTCCGAGGCAAGGTGCAAGGGTCCATCTTGTCGTGGCATCCTGATGTGCAGAGGTTTCTTAGGGCGGTTAAGAATCTGAGATCTCCGTAAGGCGAGTGGTTCCACCGTGGGATCTAAACGTGGTTTTGGAGACGCTGACGCGACCTCCTTTTGACCCTGGTGGGACTGCTCCGCTGAGGGAATATTCTTGGAAAACCGCGTTCTTGGTGGCGTTGTGTTCGGCTAGACACATTTCAGATCTGCAGGCTCTGTCCTGCAGGGAGCCGTATATTCAGTTTTCTTCAGAGAAGGTGATGTTGCGCCCAGTTCCGTCCTTTCTTCCGAAGGTGGTGTCTGGTTTTCACGTCAATCAACCGATCTCACTGCCAACTTTTCAAGGCCACGAGAAGTCTGCGGTGGGTAGATCGTTGAAAAAGTTAGATCTCAGGAGAGTGCTACATAGGTACCTTAAGAGGACGGAATCTTTTTGGAAGACCGACAGGTTGTTCGTACTTTTTGGGGATCCGCGGAAAGGAGAGGCAGTTTCTAAGGCCTCTATTGCTCATTGGGTGAAGCACGCAGTTGTGGCAGCGTACAGGCGAGCGGAAAGGCACCTCTGAACGGTCTCTGAGCTCATTTGACTCAGGTCCAAGCGGCTTCGTGGGCAGAGTTCGCCTTGGTGCCGCCAGGGGATATCTGCCGGGCGGCTACTTGGTCGTCTCTGCACACGTTTGCAAAGCACTATCGGTTAAATGTTCAGGCGAGGGGGGGATGCAAATGTAGGGGCCTCGGCCATAGTAGCAGGCCTCCCGGGGTTAGGTACTGCTCTGGTAATTCCCTGCGGTTACTAGACTGGCCCAGAGAGACGAAGAGGAAGACGAAATTAGACCTTACCTGCTAATTGTCTTTCCTTGAGATCTCTCCGGGCCAGTCCAGGGCCCACCCAGTCATTTGCAGAGTTTGAAAAAGGATTTTAGTGGCTCGTTGGGGGTTAAAGAAGGCCACATACGTTTTCAACGGAGATGGAGGGCTGCATAAGTATAGGGAGATTAGCCCATAAGGCGCGGAGCGGCTCGGACTAGGGGGCTCCCTGGGGGTTAGGGGGCGGCAGGTTACCGGTCGTTCCATTTGGTTTAAGCGAACAAAAAGAAGAAGAAAAAAAAATAAAAAGTAAACGAGAGGGAAAACAAGCGTTCTGGGGTTTTTAGCCAGTAAGTGGGCTTGTTTGTTGTTTGCTTTTTTGTAGTAGCATTTTAAGTAAGAGTGGCGGAGGTTAATAGGCAGACTGCTTTGACAACGGGTGACTGAGTCTCTGACACCAGAGGGAGCTGGAGTAGCTGTCAGCAAGACTTTGAGAATTCAGTCCTCAGCTGCTGGAGAAGGTTGACAACCCTACAGTTCCTGGACTGGCCTGGAGAGATCTCAAGGAAAGACAATTAGCAGGTAAGGTCTAATTTCTTCTTACCTATTGCCTGAATTTTTTTTTACCTAGGGTCTTTTTTCCTGCTGCAGAAAGATTTAGACCATCATTACAGTGTAGTCTCTTGTTCCATCTATTGCCCCAGCCACCTATATATCTAAAGCTTTCATGTTTATACCAGGTTTGGAGCCATGCATTAAAGCTGATTGTGCTATGCAGCCTCTCTTATTTATTTATTTTATTTATTTATGTATATATTTCTATACCGCCCCTTCCAGCGATCAAGGGCGGTTTACAAGGAACATTCTAACAACTGTACACAGATGTATACATTTACATTGAACAATTAGATTTAACTATTTACAATGAACGGTTGAGTTTAACTATTTACATTAAACAAAACTTCAACTTCAAGGTGTATTAATAATACAAACATCCATTAACTTATTTACATTGGATATTTACAGTGGTTGTGTATGTTTTGGAATTTATTTCCTTTTTTTTTTTACGTAAATCGGGGGTGTGTTTGGGGTTTCAGACAGGGGGGGGGGAGTTATTTAGTTTTGAGTAAGGGGGTTCATGTGTGTATTACCATGGTTATGGGGGTGTTTTGGGGTATATGGGATTTCAAAGTGTTCAGTAAAGAGGTAAGTTTTTAGCTCTTTCCTGAACTGATAGAGGTCATTTATGACACGAAGGTCTATTGGGAGGTCGTTCCAGAGCGTAGGGGCAGTGAATGTGAATGCTCTGGAGCTAGTAGTTTTCTTTGTCTTCCTGAAGGCTTTTGGTGTGATAAGAGAGTGGGCTTCGTTTTGTCTGTGTGATCTAGTTTTGTTTGGTGATTGTAGAAGTGTGGAAAGGTGTGAGGGGGCTGTGTCTTTTATGAGTTTAAAGGTTGTTAGGATAGTTTTGTATCTGATTCGGCTGTTGATTGGGAGCCAGTGTAGTTCTAGCAGTATTGGGGTTACGTGGTCTGTTAGACGTGCTTTGGCTGTTACTTTTGCACAGATGTTCTGAGCTCTTTGAAGAAGGTATGTGTATTTTTGAGGGAGGCCTATTAATAGACTATTGCAGTAGTCGAAGTGGGGGGTGATTAGTGTATTTACTACAGATCTAAAATCTTGAGTTTCTAGGAGTGGCCTTAGGTGCTGTATAGTTTTTAGTTTGTAGTAGATGGTTTTTACGGTTTGTTTTATGTGGGGTAGCATGGTGAGTGTGTGATCTATTATCACACCTAAATATTTTACTTCTTTTCTAACAGGTATGGATGTTCTGTTAATTGTGATTGTTTCTGGGAAGGTGTTCTCTGTGATTGATGACCTTGTTACGAACATTGCTTCCGTTTTTTTGAGGTTGATGCTGAGGTAGTTAGATTCTAACCAGGAGGAGGTTTCAGTCATACATTCAGATAGTGTGTCATATGAGGGGTTTTTAGTGGTTATAGGGATAGCGAGCATGATGTCGTCGGCGTATATAAAGTGGTTAATCCTGTGTTTTTTAATTTGTCTGTTATTGGTTGTAGATACAGGTTAAATAGAAGGGCGGAGAGGGCTGACCCTTGGGGTATTCCTTGGCCTTGAGGGAATGGTTCAGATGCTTCTTGGTCGATTTGTACGCGTATTAGTCTGTTTGATATGTAGGACTTAAACCAATCAAGGACAGTCCCGCCTATACCTAAGCTTTGTAGTCTGTTGATCAGTGTGGAGTGGTTAATATTGTCAAAAGCGGCAGAAATATCTATGAATAGAAGTAGGAAGCCTTGGTTGTTGTCATCTGTACCTCTGATGAGGAAATCCATTAGGGTGATTAATAGAGTTTCTACTCCGTGGAATGGGCGAAACCCAAATTGGTGTGGGTCAAGTGGTTTATGTTCATCAATGTGTTCTTGTAACTGTATTTGAATAGTTTTTTCTATTATTTTAGCTATAAATGGGATGCTGGCTTCCCCCTTATCATGGACAGGTAGAACTTCTGAAAGTGCTATAGCGTTGTTAATGGATTTAAAGCTCTCTCCCAAAATTTGGCAGCCTCTGTGTACTGCATAGGTACTGTTTCTAGCTAGATCATTTGTTTCCAGAAGGATAACATCAGTTTTAGAACCCTTACTTTGCTCAGGTTCATATTCTTGCTGGATGAAGATCCTGAAAGGCATTTGATCACCTTCTGACTCGGGAACCATGATCCCAAGTTAATGCCTTTAATAATGGAATCACCTAGTATTAACAGTTTTCTGTTTTGAAGTGTTTTGACAACATTTGGGGCATTTCTGTGTGCCATCCTTTTTGTCTAAGGCCACTTCAGTTTCCATTAATGGGGCATCCTCATTTACCAAGGTATTATGTAAGGATATCTCTAAGTCGAGTGGGTGACTCCATGCTATGGGTTGTAACCTGCCTGAACCCACTGTGATCCATTTATTCTTGGATTGCTGGACTCTTAGTGGGAGTGGTAATGGATTATTTGCAAGTTGTATCTTGGGGAAGGTTTGTTTTATTGCAGCTAATTCTTCCCTCAGTTGAACCAATTCTTTTTCCATAGCAGATAACTTAAGACATAGCAGAAGCTCAAAGGCTCTAAATTGTTTTTCTGAGGATTAAAGCACCACAGCTATTGCACTGAATAAGAGTCATTTTGATTTTTCTGTCAAATATGGGGTAATTTTTAGATCAAAAAGCAACACAGGTGTTCTTTCCAATAAAGTTAGAATAAGCAACTATGGGGCATGTTTACTAATGGTTAACACAGTAACATAGTATATGACGGCAGAGAAAGACCAGTATGGTCCATCTAGTTTGCCCAGCAAGGCAGCAAGAGTAGGTCTGCCTGCCGCTCTGTGCAGGTCACCTCTCCCCATGCCTTTATTTAGAGGTGTACCCACTGCTCCGTGTTGGTCACCCCTATTTGTTGAGATATAAGAGATAGTTATGTTTATTTTGATTTTATCCTGTTGCTATAAAGGGATCCACAGTGTCTATCCCATGCCATTTCATTTTGAATTCTGTCACTGTATTTGCCCCCACCACTTCTATCGGGAGGGCATTTCAAGTATCCACCACCCTTTCAGTGAAAAAGCGTTTCCTGACATTGCCTGTGAAGTACAGTTAACGCACATTAAGTGCTGCAATGGCCCAAAGGAATGAACGGGCAGTGGCAGCACTTAGCTTGCATTAACTTTACTTAACACACCTTAACCTTTAGTAAAATGCCCCTCTGTGCCTTAGAGTGACTATTTAAGAAAGTCTAGTCCTGGGGTGGGTAGGTGAGGGGAGGGAAGGAAGGAAATAAGTGGCATATTCTCCTGTAAAAAAAAAAAAGTGGCAGTAAGCTATGAATTTGATTCCCAAGCCTGAGACCCCCTGCTGGGCGACTGTTACTACCAGAGCACAGACTTGTCACTTCAATACAGGCCAAAGATATTCTTTTAAAGCTACTATCTTTCAGACTAGGCTGAAAATTTGAACTCTTTTAGAGCTAAGTAAATCCTGTATTGCAAAATAGTTTCTCTAAGGCTAATAAAACCTACATAGGACTTGAGCAATTTTCAGAAGGTAAAGTGTTTAATACAGGCTTGGGAATAAAGCAAGGCAATCAATTCAAAAGACAGGCAGCTAGAAACTATTCAAAGTAAGCAAAAGACAAAGCATGAAAAATAGAAACTTAACCTTCCTGGGGAGTTGGCAGTTAAGCTCTGATATTAACTGAGGGGTCTCATGAGGCAATAGTTA
Source organism: Ichthyophis bannanicus (assembly GCA_033557465.1). Lineage (NCBI taxonomy): Eukaryota > Metazoa > Chordata > Amphibia > Gymnophiona > Ichthyophiidae > Ichthyophis > Ichthyophis bannanicus. Next base: position 146,407,840 of record CM066041.1, read on the forward strand.
TGTTAGAAGTCTCACACAGCACTCCATATCGGTGCTGTAGGAATAACATTACCCACTTGTGTGTGTGATTTATACTGCTTTTTAGAGAGAACTCCTGCTAGATACTAGATACAGGTAAGCAACTTTGCCTTTCTTGCAATAAAATGAAGCCATGCTAATTTCTAAAGCTGCCAACCCTCAACAGAAAATAAATCTTTAGTAACAGCTCAGGTAATGTATTGATTCTTTCTCTAGGAAATCAAGGACAAAGAATCCATAGCCGTGGACGATCTAGCTGGAGAGCAGAAGAGCGATACAGTGCATAAGGTTTCTTCAGAGAGAATAGTGAGTATAAGAATATTCTGCCAGTAAACTGGTAAAAGAGACCATAAAATGGTAGAGCTTCAAAAATTAAACAGCTATTTACTAAAAGCATTGCAAAGAGACGTCTTTTACTGATTGGGGGATGGGTTGTGTATAAGTGAGTGTAAGATTACATAAGTAAATTGGTGGTGAGAGGTGCCTGAGTAGGTGGTGTGCATGTGTGTGTGATTGGATTGCATGGAGGTGGATTGCTTATTTTTGTGAAGTGGGTCTGTGTGTTGCACAGTTGGAGGTGTGTGCATGTGTATGAGTAAGGGAAATGGCGCACTCTTACATCCTTGCACTTTGCGTGATCTCTAGTTTCTCCTTCCCTCTAGTCTCTTCCTAGCACCATTCCCTCTCTAACCTCACCTACACCCTCAACCCCCCATCCCCTTTCACGCACTCTCCTCCCGCAGTCATTCAGTCTCCTTTCTGTCATACAATCAATCCCCCACTTCCTCCAGTATCCCAACCCCCTTCCCCTCCAGTCCCTCTTCCAAGCATTCCCCCACTCCCTACCCTCTGTCATGCAGATACTACTCTCCCTCCTTCGTCTCCTTCCAAGCTTTTTAAATGCCTTGTGCTAACTGACTACTCCACCTGGATTAGTTCCCTGCCGGTCTACTGAAAACCTATTTTAATGCTATGGAAAGAACACATCTGGTTTCAGAAGGCAGTGACTGGTCTCTGCTAGCCCATTGATATTTTCAAAAGAGCTCCTCTGGCTTCCCTGCTGGCCTGCTGATATATATATATATATTTTTTTTTTAAGTGTTGCTGAGAGAGCTCCTCCATTTCCAGCTGGGTCCCCATGGCCCACTGATATTTTTTACTGCCTTTGAGCGCTGCTGCTTTTTCAGCCAGTCCACTTATCTAGACATTACCACAGATTTTTCTTCTATTTTCGAGCTACTGTACCAGTATTCCTCTGGCCACCTACTGCTTCCTACACTGGGACTGCACTCCTCACCTTCAGCTGTGCACAAGAGTGAGTTCGTGCATGCATAAGGATGGACAGACAGACAGACAGACCCTCCTTAATAGGCATTATTGCTCTAGTGAAAGACGCCTAAAAAGAAAATGTGTATTTAAGCTAACTGCCAACTATACTTGCTGGTAAAGATTTCACTGTACAAAATGCTAAGAGGTCAATATTCAATGGCCACTGTCAGCTTTTTAAAGCGTCTGGCTACTGCCGCTGAAAACTAATCCCAGATATTCAGCGCCGGAGCCAATGCAGTGTACGGCATGGAATATTCAATTTCACTGCAGAAAGGAAATGCTATCCAGTCAGTGGTGACATTCGGCAGCTGACCAATAGCAACACATATAAAGTTAGGACCTAACTTTATGTAGTTTAGCTATCCAGTTAATGGCTAAACTACTGGGACCGCCCCAAAAATAACCAGGCGATTTCAGGGGATATTCATCGGAACTGCTCAATTAATGCTGCTGAATATCAGGATTGATCTTTAAGATTCTGTTTGAACGGAAGAGGGCCTCCTACAAAGTTCCTTATAATCATGCTCTGGATCATACACACAAGCTAAAACAATGTGTAATCCATTTGCTGCAAATTCTTGTTTGCTTCTACTAATTGTTTCTTTCTTTTTATTGATTATTTTTCCAGAATTCTGTCAATTTTAAACATCGAGAAAAAGATCTGAAGAACTTTAATAAAAATCTCCTGCACACCAGGTAAGGGGAATCTGGTGTGAGCCAGTGCAAACCCCAACCTGGGGCATTTGTATGGAGTGATATATACTAGCAGGGCCGGCCAAACCATTAGGCAAGATTAGGTGGTTGCCTAGGGCAGCAGATTCCAGGGGGTGGCAAAGAGCAACAGTATTCAAAGCAAAGCAGTAGATTCTGACAGCCACATAAACTCAGAGCCCTGAGCACACTCTTTACCTCTCAGGAAGAGTCGGCATACACACACATACAAAGCAAAGTGTAATATTTACAAGTATGGGGCCCGATATTTCAAAGGCATTTATATGGTTTACATCCCAGTGATCAAATTGACAAAAACTGCCCTCAATACTAGATTTACTAAAGCCCTACATGTAGTGAATTAATCATTATAGGGAGTAGCTGACGCAGGCATCACAGGTCAAATAGCCACTTCACTCAGCCAAATCTTTCAATTTTTTATAATCCCCTAAAAAGATCCTTTTAAGCTGTTCATTCCCTGGTGCTCAAAAGGTTTTTCAATCAAATCACAACGATAATCCAATGATTCCTTCAATCTCCCCGCTTCCAAGTTGTGATTTTTTTCCCCTGATGAAGCCTGACTATGGCGAAACGAGAGCTTTCATAGGGATTTGATTGAAAAACCTTTTGATCCTGGATATTTTGAACGTTTCTCTGCTTCCTTTAATTGGATACTTTCTGGTGTTGAAAATCGACGGCGTGGTGATTGAGCACCAGGGAATGAACAGCTTAAAAGGATCTTGGAAATAAGTACTTTATAGACCTGTTACGGTTTGTTTTATCTATAGAGGCTTATTTTTCTTTTCCCTTTCTTTTTAGGGGATTATAATTGGTTCCAGTGATGCTCAATTTCAGCCTTCTTAACATGACGCTTTGGATACGGTTTTGTATGACGTGATTGAAGTGTGCATGTGATTTTAGGATGTGATATGTATTGTTATTGTGTGTTCCCATAGGTAATTTTGTGGTTTAAGATTAATAAAAATTGAAAGATTTGGCTGAGTGAAGTGGCTATTTGACCTGTGATGCCTGTGTCAGCTACTCCCTATAGTGATTAATTCACTACATGTAGGGCTTTAGCCATTCTGAGGTCAATATTGCCTTGTTTGAATTGTGTTAAGCTAATTATTGAAAAATAGTGATAATAGTTAGTTGGAGTAAATCTAGTATTGAGGGCAGTTTTTGTCAATTTGAGTAGTGATTTGCCCTTGGACAGCTGGTGTTTTTGTTTACATCCCAGTGAACCATGTAAATGCCCAAGATGGGGATATTCAACGGTGCCTACCCAGTTAGTGCCGTTGAATATCCCCATCTAAGTCCCCTACGTACCCTGATGCTATCCAGTTAACATCAGGGCCTTCCGGGGCGGAGCGAAGGTGGAGAATGGCGCTAACCGGGCAGCAGTGATATTGGATGCTGCCTGGTTAGCAATTTGCGCCTTAAAGATAGGCGAGAAAAATCCTCATCTATCTTTAAGGCGCAGGACTAACCGGGCAGCAACCAATATTGCTGCTGCCCGGTTCGCTTCGGCGGCTTCCGGCTTTGGCAGGATCACCAGATATTCAATGCTGTCGCTCCTCAGCGTCCAATAAGAAAGCTACTACTACTACTATTTAGCACTTATAAAGCGCCACGCACACAGCGCTGTACAGCTAGCCTACAAGAGGTGGCTAACATACAAGAGACAGTATGCAAAAGCCTTTGGGAGCATCCCACAGCGCCTGCGTGCTGCCTTCCCGCCTTTCCAACTCTCCTTCGTCAGTTCTTCGTTTTCCACGGAGCCGACAGGACGTATCCCTGTCACCGCAGAAAAAATTCTTCTTCTTCTTTTTTTTTTTTTTTGTGGTCGCGTCTGCCTTCATTTGACACCTACCGGTACTGCCGGTTCTCTTTTCTTCTTTTCAAAAAAAACCTAGTTTCTAAAAATCTTTTCTTTAGGAGCCTTTCCCCTCTTGGGGTTAGGCGCCATTTTGGGCACTAGGCCCATTTTTTTCTTCAAACATGGAAAAACCAGCTAGTGGTTTTAAGAAATGTTCTAAATGTGGCGGTACCATATCCATCACCGACACCCATGAATGTTGTCTTAAATGTTTAGGTCCTGACCATTCTCCATCGGAGCGTCTCTCCTGCAGAAAGATGACCAAGAGGGGCCTGCAGAATAGAGCTGCAAAACTTGGTACCCTTTTTGCCGCTGATACGATGTCCGTTGCATCGACGTCTTCCAGGGCTTCATCTTCCTCCCATGGATCTCAGGTAACTAAACCTAAGTCTTCTAAGATTGGCCAGTCCTCAAAGGGTAGATCTCCTTCTAAATATCAAGATGCCACTGGCGTTGCCCTCAAGGAAAGTTCACTGGCAAAACAGCCCCGGCGGGAGGCCTCGGTCTTCAAAGCATTAACGGGGCTCCAGAATGTTCCAGAGGCTTCAACCTCTGCAGAACTACTGGTGCCATGTTCTGGGGTCGTGGCCGCTTCCACTGGTACTGACACCCAGGCATTGGCAGGAGCGATGGATCAGAGAATCCTCGCTATCAAACGCAGTCTAGCGGCTCTCTTAGCAGCTTCGGTACCGCTAAGACCGCTACAGACGATTCCACGGGTATTGGTACCGACATCGGTGCCAGTACCGAGTGCACCTGCCTCGGCAGGTATGCTGCCCCCCATGCCGAGCCTTGAATCTATCTCAGGTATCGAGGGGCTGGTACGAGACACCCAGATACCGACTTCGAGCAGTACCGGTACCGAGCGATACAGACTTCGAGCGGTACCGGCACAGAGATATTTCGAATCCTCCGATTCCGATGACTCTGCCAGTACTAGAGCCCTTCCAGAGGATCCATCTCCTTCCCCTCAACGCAGAATGTCTCCTCCAGAAGACATGTCCTTCTAGGATTTCATACATGATATAGCTCGAGGTCTTGCAATCACGGTGACTTCAGAAAAGGAACCCAGAGCAGAAGAATTAGGAATTCTTCAATACCCTAAGGCTTCTAAAGAGGCAGCTACCCTGCCCATTCATAGGATCTTGCAGGATCTTATGCTAAGAATGTGGGGAAACCCCTTTAACGGTGTCTCCACACTCCCGACAACTCGATACCATGTACCGAGTTCCAAGCTGTCCTGGCTTTCAAAAGACTCAGTTACCACACCATTCAGTGGTAATGGAATCGGCAATGCGTAGGATTAAGAGTGCTAAAATGCATTCCTCCAATCCTCCGGGCTGTGAGTCGAGGACACTCGATGCCTTTGGGCATCGATGCTTCCAATCCTCCATGTTGGCAGCCAGGATCAGCTCTTACATCCTCTATATGGGAATGTTCCTCAGAGAAGTTACAGGAGACTTGGAGCTCATGAGCCCTCTTCTTCCTGAGGACAAAAGAGGGGATTTTCTTACTCTGGTCAAACACGCCCAGGATGTCTCTAAGTTTGTGAACTGTGCAACCTTTTGATTGCTTTGAATGTATTGGTGCACGTCGTATTGCCTGGCTTCAGGCATTAGACTTAGAACAATGGGTGCAAGATAAACTGGGAAACATCTCTTGCACAGGAGAAAATCTCTTTGGCAAGGATGTGCAAGACATGGCCAATCAGATTGAATCTGAAAATACTATCTTGAACAGACTATCAAAGTCTACAGCCAACCCAGCAAAGAAAAAATCAACCAAGAAACCCTTTTTCAACAAGAAAAAGAGGTTTTACCCATCTTACACCCATCATGCTCACTGCCCAGTTCATGTTCCCCAAAAGGGGCAGCAGCAGCACTGTATCTGTTACTTATTTTGTTCCCTGTAAATAGTTCTTGCTTGTTCTATTATTGTAATGTAGTTGTTATGGTTCTAAGATGTTCACTGTAAAAACAGACACCTGTCTGTTATGTTACCTTGTTCTATGTAAACCGCATTTGATCTTGGGAAGATGCGGTATATAAGAAACTGTTAATTAAATTAAATTAAATTAAACAGAACAGACAGCAGCGGAAGCCAGAAGTTCCAAGAGCTCAATCGGCTCCACAAGCTCAGCCTCCTCAGGGGCTTTGACTCTTTCCTAGAGAACTTAGTCTTTCTGCCCCTGAAAGGTCCAGAACCCCTCACCATTCCAGGAAGGTTATGCCATTTTGCCAGCAGATGGCAACAAATAACATCAGAAAACTGGACTCTGTCCATTGTACAAGACGGGTACAGACTTCACTTCCACAACATGCCCCCTCCTACAATCCATAAAGCAGTTCAATTCTCAGGTCCCTGTCACCAATCTCTTGGGTCAGGAGGTCACATCACTTCTTGCTCAAGGAGCAATAGAAGAAGTACCCATACCCCAACAGGGGACGGGATTCTACTCCCCCTATTTTCTCATTCCCAAGAAAACAGGGGAACACAGGCCTATTCTGGACCTCGGAGAATTAAACAAATATCTGTTCCGAGAAAAATTCAAAATGATCTCCCTCGGAACACTCCTGCCATACCTTCAGAGTCAGGACTGGCTATTTTCTCTAGATGTAAAGGATACATATACTCATATTCTCATCCATACAGATCACAGGAAATTCCTTTGATTCCTTTTCCAGGGAAGACACTTCCAATACAGGGTTCTTCCCTTCGGTCTGGCTTCTGCCCCAAGAGTCTTCACAAAATGCATGGCAGTAGTAGCAGCATTCCTGAGAACTCTGGGAACATTTGTCTTCCACTACTTAGATGACTGGCTCATTCGAGCACCAACAGCTCCAGAAGTCAGCTTTTCTCTTTCTCGCACTCTGCGAATCTTTGGTATTTGGGACTGGTCATAAACCTCCCAAAATCTCATCTCAACCCTTCACAGTCTCTAGAATTCATAGGGGCTCGTCTAGACACAAGGCAGTCAAGGGCTTTCCTGCCACAGCCACGTTGTCTTCATATAATACAGCTGGCATCCCAAGCAGCTCTGAGGGTTTTCATGACTGCTCAGGAAATGCTTCAGCTCCTGGGGCAAATGGCATCCACTGTCCATGTGGTTCCCTATGCTCACCTTCATATGCGAGCAGCCCAGTGAACCCTAACCTCTCAGTGGACACCAGCCTCGGGTCGCCTATCAGACAAAATCAGAAACTCCACATGTCTCATTTCATCCCTTCAATGGTGGCAATCTCTGGAAAACCTCCTCATAGGTTCTCCTTTCCAGCAGCCCCTATGCCAAGTGACCCTAACAACAGATGCGTCCAAGTTGGGTTGGGAGCTCACTTGCACAATCTCTTGACTCAAGGTCTCTGGACCCCACAGGAGGCTTCTCTTCACATAAACCTCCTAGAACTCAGAGCCATCTTCCATGCTCTTCGAGTATTCCAGGTCCAGCTCAGCTACAAGACAGTCCTGGTTCAAACCGACAATCAAGTAGCCATGTTCTACGTGAACAAGCAGTGCAGAATGGGCTCTCTGTCGTTATGCAACGAAGCTTTGCGACTGTGGGCCCTCGCCAGAGAGCTCCAAATCCACCTCCTAGTGGTATATCTTCTGGGCATTCAAAATCTTTGGGTAGACAAACTCAGTCGAATACTGCTGCCACACGAATGGTCTCTTCACTCAGACCAACTTGCTAGAGTGTTCCGAATCTGGGGAACCCCAGATATAGACCTCTTTGCAAGTCCACAGAATGCCAAACTTCCCCGATTCTGTTACAGAATTCTGGCTCAAAACTGTCAGGCAAGGGATGCTTTCCTCCTCCACTGAGGTCAGGACTTCCTCTATGCCTTCCCACCCATTCCCCTCATTCCCAAAACGTTATTCAAGCTTCAGAGAGACAGAGGTTGTATGATATTCGTAGCTCCACGTTGGCCACAGCAAACGTGGTATCCTCTGCTTCTACGGCTCTCTCAAGCCACACCTCTGGAGTTGGGATATGCTCCAGATCTCCTTTCCCAAGAGAACGGGACTCTACTGCACCCGAATCCCCAGTCCCTGCACCTCAGGGCCTGGTTGCTGAAAGCCTAGTTTTCCTGGATATCAACCTTTCTGAACAGGTAAAGGATATCCTTGTGGCTTCCAGAAAGCCCTGCACAAGGCGATCCTACGCCTTCAAGTGGAAAAGGTTCTCTGTATGGTGTTCTCAAAGGGGACTTAACCCCCTTTCGGTGCCTGTGGAATCGCTACTGGAGTATCTCCTCCATTTATCAAATTCTGGTCTTAAAACCAATTCAGTAAGGGTCCATCTTAGTGCCATTGCAGCTTCTTGCAAGCCTTTGGATGGATAACCTATTTCCTCTCATCCACTCGTGGAAAGATTTATGAGAGATCTACTCTTAACAAAACCTCCCATTAACCCCCCGCGGGTGGCATGGGATCTTAAATCTTGTTCTCAGGCAGCTCATCAAACCGTCCTTTGAGCCTTTAGCCACTACAGCTCTAAAGTTTCTCTCCTGGAAGGTCATCTTCTTAGTAGCTCTCACTTCTGTGAGACGCATCAGTGAGTTACAGGCTTCAGTGGCAGATCCTCCTTATACAAGATTTTGCCATGATAAGGTAGTTCTTAGGACTCTTCCCCACTTTATGCCAAAAGTGGTTTTGCCTTTTCATTTAAACCAAGCAGTTTACCTCCCTGTATTTTTTCCTAGGCCTCATGCCTCTAATGCAGAAAGGAGCCTTCATACTTTAGATTGTAAAAGAGCCCTGGCTTTTTACCTTCAAAGAACTAAGCAACACAGAAAATCTTCTCAGCTTTTTGTTGCTTTTGATTCTAGTCATTTGGGACTTCCAGTTTCCAAAAGAACTCTCTCGAGGTGGATTGCAAATTGCATATCCTTTGCAACAACAAATCCAACATCATATCGACACTGAAGCACCACTAGATCCATCTCAACATGGCTTCAGGGAAGCACATGGAGTCGACACAGTCCTTACAACCCTATTCAATGTTCTGGTAACAGGAATAAATAACATACAACAGGGATTCGTCCTCATCTTCCTGGACATCTCCGCCGCGTTCGACTCTGTGAATCATAACATACTCCTACAACGCTTGGAAGATAAGGGGATTCAAAGCACAGCACTCAAATGGTGTAAATCCTACCTATCTAACAGGTGGCAACAAGTAAAAACAGGCCACGCATCCTCAGAACCATTCATACAATCACAGGGAGTACCCCAAGGATCGTCCTTATCGGCACTAATGTTTAATATCTACATGCAGCCGATATGTGACTTGATCAGATCCTTTAATGTACAATGTCTTGCCTACGCGGATGACATCCTCCTTTATTTGCCGTTCTCAATTGAACATCCAGTATTCTCCCCAATAATCAACTGTTTTGAAGCTGTAGCCGAATGGTTGCTATCACAAAACCTTAGGATTAACCACAACAAAACTGACGTTCTTTTTGTCACAAGGAACCGTAAGTTCATACCTCCTCCATCACTACTCGTCAACAACGTGGAGTTGAAAGCAAAATCTACAATCCGTTACCTTGGCATCACATTGGATCAACACCTGGACATGACAACACATGTCAAGAACATCACAAAAACTATATTATAAGATCAAATCGTTACGTCACCTCCGCCCCCTACTAGATCCTACAGACTTCCGAACAACCTTCCAGGCATTAGTCCTCCCACACCTGGATTTTGCCAACATCATCCTCCATGGCCTCCCTAAATCAACTTTAAATCCGCTCCGCCTAGCCATGAATACAGCCGCCAGAGTCCTCTCCGGCTCATCAAGATCTGAACATATAACACCCATCATGAAAGAACTGCACTGGTTACCATTACATGCCAGAATCCAGTATAAGTCTTTAGTTCTTACTTTCAAGGCCCTAAATAACTACCCCCCTACGCCAATCAGCAAACTTATCCATGGCACCCTGGAAAACAGAAAAAGGAGAACTACATCATTGAACACCTTAATAGTCCCAAAAATAATAACGAAGTGCACTAAGGCCACCTCCAACAGGGCTTTCTCCTTATTTGCACCTCTAAACTGGAATGCACTACCGCACGAAATCCGTGCTATCAAAAACCTAATCCTATTCAGAAAAGCATTGAAATACCACTTATTCACAAAATGCTACCCAGAAGTCAACCTAGCCATTAACAATACTAGCACCTCAATACAACCAGAAAAGGGCTAGTTGGTCAATCTTCTCTCTAGTCCTATTAGTCAACCACATTGCAACATCTAAATCATGTTTTATATCACTGTATATATTATTTAAGTCAATCTGTACATAGTTCCCCCGGTTGTCCTATGTTGAATCTTCCTGTTCAATGTAAAACTCAATGTTACTTGTATGCATTGTAGTATGTTCTTGTTTCAATGTACACCGCACTGATTGAAATAGCGCGGTATAGAAGAATTGTTAAATAAATAAATAAATAAATAAATAAATAAATAAAGGGACTTTCTCTCGAAGGCTATGTCACAGCTCACAATGTGAGAGCCATGGCAGCCTCGATGGCTAATCTTCATTTTGTGTCCATTGTCGACATCTGTAGAGCAGCCACTTGTGCTTTGGTACACACTTCACAGCCCATTACTGTTTAGACAAGGACTCCTGTAGGGATGCCTCGTTTGGCCAGGCTGTTCTCCAGCATCTCTTTCAGACTTAGTACAACTCCTACCCGCTGTTCCGGGTTTGGATGCCAGAGATCCATGGGAGGAAGCATGACCCATCTCTCCATGGGTTTGCAGCTTCCTGGGGTCATCCCCCTGGCATCTTTCAGCTGGGGAGTCCCCATATATGAAGACTACATTCCTGCTTGTTCCTGGAGATAGCGTACTTACTCACCTGTAACAGGTGATCTCCGGGAACAGCAGGAATTAAGTCTTCACAACCCACCCACCTCCCCTAGGAGTTGTCTCTCTCTCTCTTTCTCTCCTTTTGTCTCAGCTATAAACTCAACTGATGAAGGAGAGTTGGAAAGGCGGGAAGGCAGCATGCAGGCGCTGTGGGATGCTCCCAAAAGCTTTCCTATTGGACGCTGGGGAGCGTTCCCACGCAGGCTCCGTCGGTACCGACGATATGCATATGTGAAGACTTAATTCCTCCTGTTCCCGGAGATCACCTATTAAAGGTGAGTAACTACACTTTGTATACCAACCTTTCATCCCTGAAATTTAGTGATAACTCAGGGTTAGCATAAACAGCCTTTCACCACAGGATGGCAGTGGCACTTTGGCTTGACATGCCTTAGACTTTCTCCTCTTGAGACCTGAATTCAAAACTTTATCCATGTTCTAACAGAAATGCAGTGTAGGGGAGTAGCCTAGTGGCCTGGAGTCAGAGAGACCATGGTTCAAATCCCATTAACACTTCTTGTGTCCTTGGGCAAGTTACTTAACCCTCCATTGCCTCAGGTACAAAATTAGATTGTAAGCCCTCTGGGGCAAGGAATTTCCGACTGTACCTGAATATAACTTGTTTTGAACTACTAATGGAAAGATGTGGGCTAAATACAAATAATAAATTAATAAAGTAAGAGCGATCTCTCAGCCTAGTCTTAGCGAATATTTCTGTGACAAATCTAGTACACAGTTCTACCCATTTTCAGCTTTTATTTGATAAATATTTAGTGCTTGAAGATCAGGGAGCTGGTGCAGGTAAAAATAAAGGTGTATTAGCAGACCTTTATACATATCTGTTGTTGCAGGGGGCAGTAATGGAATAGCAAGAGCAGTTTTAAAATTATGATTAAGGTGCACTAGTTGGAGAGAGAGGTAGGGTAATATTGGAATACCATGGGCAACTGAAGATCAGGATTAGTAATCATTGACCATGCTATGTGTTACAGGGAGACAGGTTAGCACTGAAGTAGAAGCAGTTGGAGAGCAGGTATATTGATGTGAAAGCACATTTTAGAAAGCCCATTTTGGTGACATCTAATGTATCAATTTTATTTTATTTATTTTGCATTTTTATACCGCAGTTTCCTAAAGTTCAATTGCGGTTTACAGGTCACAATAATGAATTGTTCAAGGATACAAATTCAGTTTACATAGAACGATATAAACTATGTACAGTTATAAACAATAAAACATCTAAAATTCCTTATTGTTCCTCCAGTTCAGTCCTTCACCACTGGATAGTGTACCTCCTCCTGCAGCATGGAGACTGGGCATGTCAGAACCGTGACATCACTGGATGTAGCCTGCTGGTCTCTCCCATCAGCCCCAGTGTATGTCCAGTCTCCATGCAGCAGGAGGACGTAGTGAGCCTAGGTGCTGGGCTCACTAGAGGAACAGATAAGGAGCAGTATTTAGTTTAGCTGCTTAAGGGTTTATTTGGGTTACTTTCATTACCTTTCTTTACTTTTCTTTGTTAGATCTATCCAAAAAAAAAAAAATTGTAATGGAGGGGGGACTCGAACCAGCCTCTCTCTTCTGGTAATCGGCCCGGATGTGTTAGCTGCTCTCCCCTCCTGGGCTGAACGGAGGGGAGTGGTGCAGCGTACTTTGGGGCAAAGAGCTCTGAGACGTTCGATCGGGGCTGGGAACCTCGTGGCAGCGCACAGTGATCCCTTCAACTCTTTTAATAGCTTTTATACATTTTACAAAGCATAACTCCGTCACATCACTTCCTTTCATAACAGTTACAAAACTTCATTAACAGGGGAGAAGAAATAAGAAAACACAAACATTTAATTAAACTAACTATTGTCAATCCAATCCAATCTACTTATCCTTTTATTGTAATCAATACTATTTTAAGTTAACTGGTTAAGTCACATAATCAGTGCATTCAAAATTGTATGGCTGACGCTTAGCTGGTGGCCTATTTTTCTTGGATCAGGGGAATGTAGCTAGCACGTGCTTAACTCCATATACTTATTCATAGCCTCCCATTTGTTAAGCAGCTTATCCGAGTTAGGAGTTTTAAGTACATACAGTTCCTCATAAATCTTGTGTTGACACACTAGGTTCCACCAGTGTTCGCTGTGTACCTTCTCAAAGTTCTTCCAGTGAATCAAGATTACCTTGATGGCTATACTGAGCAAAACATCCAGTAATTGGCTTTCTTGTTTTCTCAATATGAGGCCTTCCATCGTGGACTTATATACTATTATTTGATACGAGGCGGATAGTGTCACGCCTAAAATTCTTGATATTCGTTTCATTACACACTCCCAGTATCTCTGAAGATACTCGCAGTAATAAAGCATGTGATCCAGCGTCCCAATTTCTGTATTACAGGACCAGCATCTATTTCCAGCGTGCGGTGCCCATTTCATTATCCTCACTAGAGTCAGATATGCTCGATGCGAGAGAAAGTACAACGACTTGTGTCAGGGATGTTGCTCTAGTGATTCGTGTGAAGGACCAGAAGGCGTCCCAGTGCTCCTGTTGTATATGATCTCCTGCTTCTCTTATCCATGCTGATTGCACTCCATCACATAGTTTGTTGGACCCTGTCCTGAGCAGTTCCAGAAATTTCGACATCACTCGGGTTCCGGCTTGTATTTCACGAAATTTCTGGAGTAGGGGCCACCCTGGCCGTAGAATCAATGGAGACACCCCTGCTTTGCTCAGACAGCTTCGGAGCTGACACCACTGAAAATAGCAGGAACTAGGTAAACCAAATTCTCTTTCCATCATTTCAAAAGTTTTGAATTTGCTCGCATGAACCAAATGTCCCAGGGTAGTGATACCACAATTCATCCATTTCTTCCACAGTATGAATTTACCACCTATTGTAAATCTTCGATTCAGCCACAACGGCGTCTCCAAAGCAAAGTCATCACCCCCATCGATACACGAGGCCACTAGCCGACATGCTTGCTGAGTTGCCAGGATAACGCCATTTTGCCGTAAATTGGAAGTTCCAAGCATCATACTCATTTCTAGAGGATCATTCATAGCTTTTTCTACCAGCAGCCACCTGGGAGATTCTTTACAGTCTCCTTCTACCGTCCATTGTGCTCCTTGCTTTAGCAATGAGGACATATGCAGCCATCCTACATCAGGAAAGTGTACTCCCCCTTTCCATTTAGGCAATTTAAGCTTCCACGTCACTATCCTAGGGACTTTCTTGTTCCAGAGAAATGATATAAGCATACTGTTTAATTTTTTATAAAAACCTTGTGGAAAAGTTACTGGAATCATACTTAGTATGTAACTAAGCTTGGGGACCAGTACCATTTTGATTGTCTCCAATCTACCCCACCAGGTTAAATTCAGGGGGGACCACTTTAAGGCGCAAGCGCTCACTAGTTCTTTGCAGATTTCTACATTCAGAGTCACAGTCTCCGCCATTGTATGCCCATAATTGACTCCCAAGTATTTAAAAGACGAGTGCGCGTACTGAAATGGATAATTTGCAAACATGTCTTCCTTCACCCAGGCATTTAGAGGAATTATTGTTGTTTTGGCAAGATTGACTTTATAACCAGACACAGCAGCATATTTATCAATTATGCTCATGGCCATGGGCAAGGAGGTAGGTTGCAAGAATAATATAAGATCGTCAGCATACGCAGATAACTTGCATTGACCATCCGCGAGTGTTACTCCTCTAATCTTCTCTTGTTGTCTAATCGATATCATGAGCGGCTCCAGAGCTAAGTTAAAGAGGAGCGGGGATAGAGGGCAACCTTGACTGGTACCTCTTTGAAGTTTGAAGGGCCCTGACACCCCCAAGTTAGCTGCTATCCGAGCAGTGGGGTTAGAATACAAGAGTGCTATCCTCTTGATGAAGACTTCTTCAATTCCAAACCATCTAAGGGCTTGAAACAGGAAGGACCACTCCAATCTGTCAAAGACCTTTTCGGCGTCCAGTGACAGCCCCATCAGTGGCTCAGGAACCATCTGCACTTTAAGCAAGACATGGGCAAGTAATCTTCCGTTGTCCGTAGTAGACCTGCCGGCCATAAAGCCGCATTGATCTGTATGTATCAAGGAACTCAGGACTTTACTGAGACGATTTGCCAACAGCTTTGTGTATATCTTGTAATCTGCATTGAGTAAAGAAATAGGCCTATAGTTTTCAACTCTCTGCGGGTCCCGTCCCGGTTTTGGGTGGATAACTATATTTACCTCTGCAAAGGTTCCAACTTCCGGCTCCTCTATGCATAAGCCACTAAAATAGGTTTACAACATAGGGACCAATTTCATTTGACATTTGTGATAAAATTCTAACGGGATTCCATCGGGTCCTGACGCCTTCCCCTTGGCCAGCTGACCAATAGCCTTTTGTATCTCGTTTATGGTAATTTCCTGCTCCAGCATCCGTGCCTGAGTTGCCGATAACTTAGGACCCATTAAATCCAATACAAATTCTCCGAAGTCCGCATTACTGCAGACTACTTCAGAACAATACAGCTTTTCATAGAACTCTTTGCAACGTCTCAATATTTGCTCATTTTGCATCAGAAGGTCTCCTTCACTGCGTAACACTGCTATGTGAGCCATTTTTCTTTTTGCCTTCAATAGTTTCACAAGGAGCGATCCAGCCCGGTTGTTCTCATGATAGCAAGTGCTTTGTTGCATCCGAACACAAGATTGTGCCTGCGTATGGAGGATGTTGTTATATTTATATCTCAATTTCTGAAGCCTTAACAGTATCATTGGATCACCTCTTTTTGTCAACAGGCGCTCCCCCGCTTTTATCTGCTCCTCCAATTCTTCTTATTCTTTCTTTTTAGCTTTGTTTTTTTGAATCGAGAAGGTTGTGATATGCGCCCGAATCGTGGCCTTAAAGCCTTCCCACCAAGCCCATGTCGACGTTTCTGAAGTATCATTGAATTTTCCATACGCCTCAATCTCTTTATTCATACAGGCCACAAAGGCGGCATCAGCTAACAAGGACTTATCAAATGTCCACCGAGGGGGCATCTGATGTTTCTCTCCCATGTCTAAAACTAAGGAGACTGCTGAGTGATCTGAAACTGTCCCCGCATTGATTTCAGACACAACAAGCTGTTTAATTAACCCACTCGTTACAAGAAAGTAATCAATTCTTGTCTGAGTATCGTGTGGGAGGGAGTAAAATGTATATTCTTTGTCTGTAGGATGTAACAGACGCCATGCATCAATTAATTGCAGTTCATTCATCATACTCTGTATCACTGCATGCGATTTAACTTTGTATACTGGCCGGTATGGAGCCCTGTCCAATAAAGGGTCTAGAACCAGGTTGAAGTCCCCTCCCAGTATTATCCCAGTGTATAGCATGTCCACTAGTTCCATAGCTATTGTCTTGTAAAAGGAAGAATCGTCCGTATTCGGGGCATATATGTTCATTAGTGTATAAGACCTCTGCGCAATTTCCAGAGTAGCTCTGGCCCACCTCCCCTCAGGATCTACTTTCGTTTCCTTAACTACTGCTGCCAGGGACTTCCGAATTAATGTCAGAACTCCCCTCCTTTTCTGTTTACTGCTGGTGCTGCAATTACTACTTGATAGAATTTCGAGATTACCTTCCATGATTCCTTTGCGGTCAAATGTGTCTCTCGCAAGTACCATACGTCAGCGTTCTTATGTTGACAATATGTGAGAATTTTCTTGCGCTTAACTGGGTTTGTGACACCCTTCACATTCAGGGTGAGCAGTACCAGTCTATTCATAGCATTTGTTAACATGGATAAATCTAAGCATGATAATTCTATCATCCTTGTCCTTAGTGGACCTCTGTAGCATCAGTGTATAATTGGATTGGATTGACCAGCAAGAACACTTAAACTGTACAATTAAACACCTCCTGGCGAAAACCACCCCTTCTTGGCAGAAAATCTTTCACCACCGATATCATTCATTGCCTAATAAACCTTATGAATCTTATCCCATTTTCCATTTTTAACTAAGCACAACCATGCCCTATTCCAACCCTATAGCAAAACTAGATTGCACCAAGTTTTATAACGTTACATTTCTTTGTATTGAGAGGGCTATCAATAAAACTCTGTCCTGTGCAGCTGCACTCTGATTTATATGCCATGCTCACACCATCCATACAGGATATACTTCACTCTCATTCTTAACTAACAGTTGTATATTTTATTATTCTGACTCCTCTCAGCATTAATCGTCACAATTATGTTCAAGTCTCCATAGCACTACTCTCCTGTAGAAACGTTTTCAGTGATCCAGCATCCAAAAAGTTCCTGGTAACATTATTTAGCGTTACCCGCATTGTACTAGGGTAATACAGACCATATCTTGCCTGCATCTTTTGCAAGAGTGGTCTACAAGCCAGCAATTCCCTCCTGCGGTCCATTGGGCGACCTTCTGTCCCTGTATTTTCAAAGATGTCGCTTTCTTAGAAGCTTGTAGTATCTGCATAACTTGTGGGTAGCGCAGCACTTTCATCACAATTGGCCTTGGGTATTTGATATTCTCAGCCCTATGCATAGGAACGCGGTGCGCCCGCTCCAGTTCAAATGCCTTCACAAAAGAGATCTGAAGGAGTTCCGGAGTCATCATCTCCAGGTATTCTATCATGTCTGCCCCTTCAGCTCCTTTGGGGACCCCTACTAATCGAACGTTGTTGCGCCGCGCTCGATTATTTTGATCCTCTAGTTGGCTCTCAATCTTCTTGACGCGCTTTGACAAAGACCCCATCCACTCTAACATGGCGCCATGCTTTTGCACTAACCCTTCAGTAACAATTAACTGTACATTCACCTCCTTACCACCCTCTGCAGCAACATTATCACAGGCATTGACAACATCCGCCAAGGCTTTGTTCTTATTTTCTTAGACATTGCTGCGGCTTTCGACTCTGTACATCACGATCTCTTAATAGGGCGGCTAAAAGAAAAGGGCATCAACGACACTGCTCTTGATTGGTGCAGGTCATACCTGGTTCAGAGATGGCAGTATGTAACCTCAGGAGCAGCAACATCCACACCTTTCCATCAAAGGCAGGGCGTGCCACAAGGGTCCTCCCTATCATCACTCTTATTCAACATATACATACAGCCCGTCTGCAACATCATCAGGTCCTTCAAGGTCGACTGCTTGATATACGCAGATGACATCCTTCTCTACATGCCTTTCTCCACAGTTCATATGGATCTTTCCCTGCTGACCAAATGTTTTGATGCAGTGTCTGAATGGCTTCAATCCCAGAACCTCCGTATTCAACACAAGAAAACTGAGGTTCTCTTCATCACTAGGGACCCACTTTTCACCCCCCCCCCCACCCCAGATAAAGGTGAAAGAAGCCGAGCTCCAAACAAAACCTTCAATTCGGTACCTTGGGGTTACTTTGGACCAACACCTGGATATGAAATTACATATAACCAACGTAGTCAGAGCGATCTACCTCAAGATCCGGACACTCCGACACCTTCGCTCCTTGCTTGATCTGGACGACTTCCGGACTATATTCCAAGCTTTAACCTTACCGCACATCGACTATGCTAATGCCATTCTTCAAGGCCTCCCACATTCCACCTTAAACCCCTTACAACTTGCCATGAACACCGCTGCCAGAGTCCTCTACGGAGCATCAAGAAGGGACCACGTAACACCTATTCTAAAGCAGCTTCACTGGCTCCCCGTGCATGGAAGACTGTTGTTCAAGACCATATTACTCACCTTCAAGGCCATCAAAGGCATCACCACCTCCTCACTAGTAGACCTCATCCAGACCGTTCCACCTAACAGATCTAGGAGAACGACATCTACAAATGCGCTAGTTATCCCTAAGGCAGCAACAAAATGCACACTAGCAACGTCTAACAGGGCTTTCAGCTTCTATGCCCCTAAGTGCTGGAACACCTTACCACCAGAGATTCGGGCTGTCACCGATCTAACTCTATTCAGAAAGGCACTCAAATCCCACCTGTTCCCCCAATATTACCAGACCAGCCAGACACCGACCTGACCGCCCATCCCCTTTTTGAACATCTGTTCTACAAGACCCAACTCAAACTAAGAATGAATCCTATTGTATATACATGTAAATACATTTGTAATTAGTTTCAGTTAACTTTTTCCCCCATGTTTATCCAAGTTCTCGTACCTGTTCTCTGTAAAACCAAACAGCTTGTAGTTCTGGTATTTTGTTATATTGTAAACCGCGCTGATGCTAAATAGAGCGGTATATAAGAGCCTGTAATAAATAAATAAATAAATAAATTCATGTCTTGTACTTTGCCCTTTACCTCATTCAAATCCTCCTGTATAGCTTCCAGAGATGTGGTGTTGGCGACTATCAAATCCTTCACACTCCTCAGTTCAGCCAGAATCTCTTTGATGCCTTCCCCCGCTGCTTCCTTCTCAGCCGCGGCCATTTTGTGTGGGGATCCGGCCTCTTGCTTCGATCGCTTTGGCGCCGAACCGGTACTTTGCTGGAAATCTAATCACGCAGGTTTTAGTGCTGCCATCTTCAATTTCTCTGTATTTACCCAGGGGTGATCATATAGGGACTATCTTTATAAGCATTAGATCAGGATTCTTGTATGGCAACGGGAGCTCAAACTCACACGTCCATTCTGCTCTGCGGCTGGCTACGCCTCCGGATCCCTTCAACTCTTAATGCTGTAGCAACTCACACATCGCTGTGAGCAGCGGCGGATTGCAGGGCAGCGAGTGGAAGCCGCGCGCAGAAAAGAGAGGGCAGCATCCCAGCAAGGTTTATTTCAGTGGGGAAGCTTCAGGACCCGATACGAGGTGCACCGACGTTGAGCAGGCCCTGCTGATCCTTAAGGGCTGCATTTTCCCACGCTTTCAGACAGCGAGGTAGCAGCGGGTTTTGGCGTGGTTTTTTTTCTCTAGAGCTGGCAAGCTTTGGTTTTTAGGAGGATTAGGGGGTAAATCTCGGTTAATTAGGGGGTAAATGCAGTAAATGCCTTAGTTTTGATTTATTTTGCAGGCAATTTGGAAGTGATACAAAAAAAAGTAAATATTAAGGGGTTTCTTTCTCTTGGGAGGAGCCTCCACTCCTGAGAGGTTGTGGTATCTTCCATAGCTAATGCCGTCTCGCCCGCAGTGCTTAGTCTGTGGCACGCGCAGAGGCGCAGTCTCGGTCTGCAGGGTCTGCGTCAGGCTTCCTCTACCATGGAACACGAAATTCAGGATAAAGCCGGGGAAGAGACTCAGCGTCCAGCGACAGCGGGGGACTCGGCGTCTTCTTTGGATGTTCCTGCCGTACCCCTTTTAGATAATCTAGCAGGGCCGGCTGCTTCTGGGGTGCCAGTAGGGTCTGGGGCGGCCCTGGGAGGTTTTTCGCTAGATTTTGTGCTCATAGTACATCAGGCGTATTGTCTTAACAGGGGATGGTTACAGAGCCTGTCACGCTGGGCCTTCAGGATCAACCTTCGGGTTCAGAACAGGTTAGTGGCAATCTGGGGAGGCCTCTCAAGAGGCCTAGATCTGTGGACGTCCAACCCTCTGAGGCGGATTGGCAGGAGGCGGAGGACGTAGAATTGGAAGAGTCGGGTATGGAGGAGCTTGAAGAAGGGGAGATCCAGGAGTCTGAGGATCAGGCGAGGATCATAAGAGTTTTTCGCAAAGATGAGCTTACGGCGCTCATCACTGAGTCCCTTCAGGCGCTTAACCTCGCTTTGGCCCAGTCATCGGAAGAAGAGGGCCTGGAGAACCCTCTCATTCAGGCGGTACGTCAAACCCAGGCGGTGTTCCCAGTCCACCGAGTCATTGACCGAATGATTCAAGACGAATGGGATGTGCCAGAAGCAGGATTGTGAGGTGTAAGAACTATGAACCGACTCTACCCCTTGGTGGACAAGGAGAAGGAGAGATTTTGTTCTCCGCAGATAGATGCAGTGGTGTCAGCAGATACGAAGACGACGACTATTCCGGTGGAAGATAGTGCCGCCTTGAAGGACGTGCAAGACTGGAAAGTAGACGGATTGTTAAAGCAGACCTTTGAAGTTAATGCTCTTTCGTTGCAGGCTTCTATTTGCGGGGCTTGGGTATTGAGAGCTTGCTTGAGGTGGTCGCAGCGATTGCAACAGCCGTTGCAGGAGGCACAGGACCACTTAATAAATGTGACACGGCTTGAATCGGGGGCGGCATATCTAGCTGATGTCCACTATGATTTAATTAGATCATTGGCGAATAGTATGGCTTCTTTGGTAGCCGCACGCCTCTACCTGTGGTTACAAAATTGGGCGGCGGATGATTCTTCCAAGTCGCGTCTTAGTAAGCTTCCCTTTAAGGGGAAGTTGTTGTTTGGTGAAGATCTTGACAAATTGGTTAAGGACTTGGGAGAATCTAAAGGTGCAAGGCTGCCGGAAGACAAGCCTAAGCAGGGAAGGCCCTTGTCGGTGCCGCACGGTCAGGTTCGTGACTTCAGGTGTTTTCATACCTCTTGCTTGGGAGGTTTCCAACGAGGTAGATTTGCCTCCAGAGCGCAAGGATTTTGGGGCATTCGAGGTGCAGGTAGAGGATTCTCGGCTACCTCTCGTGCGACTGCCCGAAAGACACAATGAAGCGAGGTGGGCCCAGGTAGAAATTCAGGTGATAGGAGGTCGTCTTAGGGAGTTTCTTTCTGCCTGGGTCCAGATAACGTCAGACCAATGGGTGTTAGAGGTGATACGCGAAGGGTATGCTCTAGAACTTGCTCGCCCGGTGCTAGATTTGTTCATTCTGTCCCCTTGCAAAGGACAGCAAAGAACGGCCGCAATTCGGCAAACTCTGGATTGTCTCTTGCAATTAGATGCGGTGGTGCCGGTTCCGCAGGAATGTTATGGTGTCGGGCGCTACTCCATTTATTTCGTTGTACCAAAGAAGGACGGCTCCCTCCAACCTATTCTGGATCTCAAGGGGGTAAATCGCAATCTTCAAGTGCCTCATTTTCGAATGGAAACGTTGCGGTCCATAATAGTGGCTGTTCGAAGGGAGAGTTCTTAACTTACCTCGACCTTACTGAAGCATACTTGCACATCCCGATAAGGTTAGCTCATCAGAAGTGGTTCGCCTTTCCGTGGGGGCATTTTCAGTTTCAAGCATTGCCCTTTGGATTAGCAACAGCGCCGCGCACCTTCACCAAGGTGATGGTGTTAGTAGCAGCGGCGCTGCAGAAAGAAGGAATATTAGTCCACCCTTACCTCTATGATTGGCTGATTCAAGCGAGGTCCAGGGCCGAGAGCGTTCAGGTTACAAACAGAGTGGTAAATTTCCTCCAGGATCTCTGCTGGGTAGTCAATGCGGCCAAGAGCTGGTTAGTTCCATCTCAAGTCCTAGAGTACTTGGGGATACGGTTTGACACCTGAGTGGGAGTAGTGTTTCTGCCAGAACGGCGAGCTCAGGCCCTTCAACAACTAGT
Organism: Ichthyophis bannanicus; assembly: GCA_033557465.1. Classification (NCBI taxonomy): domain Eukaryota; kingdom Metazoa; phylum Chordata; class Amphibia; order Gymnophiona; family Ichthyophiidae; genus Ichthyophis; species Ichthyophis bannanicus. Next base: position 146,430,088 of record CM066041.1, read on the forward strand.
ATGTAGGTTCTTAGTGACTCCGGCGCCATCGGCTTGGAGCTATCTTCGGGTTCTAGGAACAGTGGCAGCGACCCTGGAGATAGTGCCTCGGGCTAGAGCTCACATGTGTCCATTACAAAGGTCATTGCCATGGCGCTGGTCACACCAGGATGATTCTCTGAATAAACATCTCCCCTGTCCCTTACTGGTCAGACGGTCTCTTCAATGGTGGCCGTCCCCAGGAAACCTTGCACTGCGGGCATGCCACTGGAGCAGCCGCAGTGGCTTCTGGTGTTGACAGATGCGAGTCTCACAGGCTGGGGAGTCCATTGCGGGGATCTGTTAGCACAAGGTGTTTGGTCCGAGCAGGAAGCTCATTGGTCGATCAACCGTCTGGAGCTGAGACCGGTAGGACTGGCGCTTCAAGCGTTCGAGTCCGAGGTGAAGAATTGGGAAGTGCGAGTGCTGTCTGACAATGCCGCAACAGTGGCTTACCTAAATCGACAGGGGGACACAGGCAACGTGGCCATAGAAGAGGAAGCAGAGGCTCTGTTCACTTGGGTGGATCCTCGGCTACAAGCAATTTCGGCAGCGCACATTGCAGGAACAGACAATGTGATGGTGGATTATCTCAGCAGAGTCCGGGTGGATGCCGGAGAGTGGGAACTTCATCCGGAAGTGTTTGCACATATAGACATCAGGTGGGGTCCTCCAATCATGGACCTCATGGCGACCTTCCAATCGGCCAAGGTGAGTCGCTTTTACAGCAGAAGACGAGGAAGGATGTCGGAGGGCATCGATGCCCTGATGCAACAATGGCCGTTGCCCGGTTTCCTCTGTCTTTCCCCCATGGGCGCTCATAGGTCGAGTAATTCAGCGCATTTAAGCACATCTGGGGAGGGTAATTCTAGTGGCTCCAGATTGGCCGAGGCGCCCTTGGTATGCCAACCTGGTCCGGCTACTGGACGGGGAGCCCTGGTGTTTACTAGCCATGTCGAACCTCTTGGGTCAGGGTTCTCTTCGAATGCCTCAGGTGGATCGGTTCTCGCTTACGGCCTGGCCATTGAAAGAGCAAGGTTAAGGAAGAAAGGATATTCTGGAGCGGTAATTGCGACTTTACTTCTAGTCAGGAAAAGGTCCACATCCCTGGCATATGTGCGAATATGGCGTATATTTGAGGACTGGTACTCTCGGAGGCAGGTCCATGCTTCCACGGTTTCAGTTCCTATGGTTTTAATTTTTTTGCAGGATGACTTTGATAAGGGCTTAGTAGCCAGCTCCTTAACGGTTCAACTGTCAGCAATTTCTTCTTATCGAGGTAAGGTCCAGGGGTTGTCATTGGGCTCTCACGTCAACATGGTTCGATTCTTGAAGGCCGTATCTCGTGTACGACCTCCTCATCGACTGGTGATTCCTCCGTGGGATCTCAATCTAGTTATTGGGGCATTGACGAGGGAACACTTCGAGCCATTGCATCAGGCTTCGATCAAGGATTTGACTATAAAAACAGTGTTTTAGTGGCTATTTGCTTGGCTCGTCGAGTTTCAGAGTTGCAGGCCTTGTCGTGTCGAGAGCCTTTCTTGTCCTTTTCTAGGGAAAAGGTGGTATTGAGGCTGGTTCCGTCCTTTTTGCCCAAAGTTGTTTCGTCTTTTCACATAAATCAGTCGGTCTCTCTTCCAGTCTTGGGACTCTCGGAGGGGAACACTTCAGATCGTAGTCTGCGTCGCTTAGACATCAAAAGGGCCTTACACAAATACTTAAGAGTTTCAGAGGGCTTCCAAAAATCGGAGCGTCTGTTCGTTCTTTTTGGGGGTCCTTGTAAAGGGGAAGCGGCTGCCAAGGCTTCAATATCCAGATGGATCCGGGAGGCAATAGCGTCAGCATATCTGTTGCAAGGGCGTCAGGTGCCCGTGGGCCTACGGGCTCACTCTACTAGAGCGCAGGTGACTTCTTGGGCGGAGCATAGTTTGGTTCCACCAGCAGAAATTTGCAGAGTGGCCACGTGGTCGTCTCTTCATATCTGCAGTAAACACCATCGCCAGGATGTTGAAGCGGCGAGCGATGCCTGTTTCGGGTAAGTGGTTTTGCGATCCGGGTGGACAGGTCCCTCCCAATAATTACTGCTCTGATACATCCCAGTGGTGAAGGACTGAACTGGAGGAACGATAAGGAAAGAGAAATTAGACTTACCTGCTAATTGTATTTCTTGAAGAATTCCTGTTCAGTCCTGATTCCTGCCCGGGGATGAGTAGTTACAGAGGTCAGTTCGGTCTGGGGGGAGTACCAGTCACAAAGTGTGTAAAAAGCTTGTAATAGTCGCAGGATCGCTGTGGTTCTTTTGCTCTAGCATTTATTTCTATCTTTCTTTCTTATTTGGTTCATGGAGGAAAGAGAAAGTGAGAACAGAACTTCCCTTCTTAATTAAGGGGAATTTAGTTTAGGAGTTAAAAGTTGAATTTTAAAATTTGATTTAATACTATAACTATTTTTGTTGCTGCTTTGAGTCTTCTTTGTCAATAGTTCACTGGGGCTGATGGGAGAGACCAGCAGGCTACATCCAGTGATGTCACGGTTCTGACATGCCCAGTCTCCATGCTGCAGGAGGAGGTACACTATCCAGTGGCGAAGGACTGAACTGGAGTTCCTCAAGGATCTACAATTAGCAGGTAAGTCTAATTTCTCTTTCTGTGGGACTGAAGTTGGACACAGACAAGTGCTTTGTAAAATAAACACGTCTCCTCCCCAAAAAGATGTGCCTCTCGCAATATAAAGAGAACAGGGACGTGTGGAATAAGGGCCCAGACATTTGTATTAAACCAGCTGATTTTAGAAATATGGACATGCGAGACCTGGTCTTGCGCGATACTGGCCACATAGTGTCAGCACTTTGGAACATGCACATATATATATTACATACACATTCCAGCCTGCCATTTTGGAAAAGGAGATATGCAGCAGTAGACATTAAGGCATGAATATTTACCTACTAGGTGTTTTTGAGTTGGCAAAATAAATTGAGGGAATGAGAGTGCATTCTCCCCTTCCTTGTACTTTTGTTACCTGGCCTAAATGAGCATTTTTCAAACATTTATTCTGGCCCAGGGCAATTATACAGAAAACAACATGAACATACCACCTGCAGTGTCCAAGCAACAAAGAAAGCAGGACACATGGCAAACTGTGGAGGGGCAAAAGGATTTATTGAGTATCCTGAGAGGTCAGAACCCTATATGTGTTTCAGCAGTTGCCTTCTTTAGGGGCTTGAGACCTCATAAAACAGAATAAAAACCATAAAATAAATGATAAAATCATAAATACAGAAAAACATAACACAATATAAAAGAGGAGACATAAAATTAGAAAAGGGTGATATATGGATATACAACATATAATACAAGGATTGTCTATAAACAATACGATAAAATGGCACATAGATGCCGTCAAAAATCAATACAAAACCCAAAAGAAATCAATTAATATTGGACACAATTAACATTAAAAACTGAATACAGATAAAAGTAAATAATTAATAAGATTTTTTTAGTCCGTTTCTCAATTTTTGGACATTCTTTTAAGACTCTGTTACCCTGGTCTCAATTTATACTAGGGACTCTCATATTATTTAGATATTACAGGACTTTGACAGATATCATGAAGACTTGATTTTGGTCACTTTAGATATTTCCTCACTCTACACGAATATTCCCTAAAAAGAGGCTATTATGATAATGGAGCAGACACTTTTTAATCGTACACAGCACAAAAGGATTTCTACTCATTTTCTTACTCACCTAGCCAGGTTGGTACTTACTGAAAATTTTTTTTGGTTCAATGGACTGTTCTATAAACAGATTAAAGGAGTGGCAATGGGCTCTCCGATGGCACTAGACATATTGCTAATTTATATGTTGCACATTCTGAATCTACGTTTTTAACCTGGCATCCTTTTATTAACTTGTCAAACTATGGAAACGCTACATCGATGATGTTTTCTCATGTGGGATGAGGATCAGGAGAGGCTTGACTGTTTTTTGAGATGGATCAACACTCTTGATTGTAATTAACTGTTCCAGGCACAGTCAAGTAAGGTGGAGAATCCCTTATTTGGACATCAAGATTAAGAAAGGAAACAAAGGTTTTTCGTATTGCAAACTGACAAGACCGGAACCGTTTTCTCCATTATCAGTGCTTCCACAACAGCTCCCTTAAGAATAATCTTCTGATCAGACAATTTTTACGAGTGAGATGCATTTGTTCTGATCCCTAGGACTTTGAAAGGAATGCCAGATTTGATGATAAGAGTTACCCCAGAAGATTTGTGCATAAGGCCATACAAGAGGGTGGCAGACACCGATAGAGGGTCTTTACTTACCAACCGATCTACCATGATAAACTGATCTCCCTTTTCTCTTTGCAATGCATTCAAGCCACATTTCTAGGATTATCAAAGACAAATGGCATATATTACAGACCATTCCCACTTTTGCCTCTCAGGATGTGTCTATAGCCTACAAGAAGAATCCCAGCTTATCCAATCTGCTTGTCCCCTCAGCTTTCCCGATTCCATGTTTAAAACCCAGAGAGACAGGCCATTTCAAGTATGGAGAATGTTCAGTTTGTGTGTATACCATTACTACTAAAGACGTTTTGATTCATCCACACACGTAGGCTCGTTTCCCCCTCACTGGCTTTACGAATTGTAACTCAGAACATGTCATTTATGCCATCATTGGTCCCTGCCAGCTTATTTACATTGGGAAGACCAACCGAAATATGAAGACTAGTATTGTTGAACATCAAAGCTGTTTAAAACGGGGCCTTGAAGGGAAACCCTTGGTGGCTCACTGGCAAAATAAAGGACATACCCTGTCTGATCAGAAGTATCTAGACATGAAGCAGGTTCACCCCTGGAATAGAGATTTATTTTTCAGATACATACACTTCACCCTCAAGGTTTGAAGCTAGACACAGATTATTCTGCCTTCCTCAGACCCCCGTTTTAGTGTTTGCTGCTTATTTTTTATGACCTTTTATTATGACCTTTTTATTATTCTCGTCTTAATCATTTTTTAATATATTTTCCATGCTTTTTTTTATTTTGATCATGTCTAGCTTCAAATTCCATTCTTTAGTGACCTTTTAACATCGGTTTTACTTTTGTTAGGGACTCTTGTGGTTTGATGTTTGGGTCCCCCTTCGTGTAACCCTGCTGTTTAAACATTGGCTTTTAAGCACAAACCCCATTACTTTTGGACTGTTCTATTATCTCTATTGGCTTATATATGGTTCTCTTTTATTTTACTGTTTTAATATGCTGTTTTAGTTATTATTTTATTTATATTTAATTGAATTTTACAATAAACTTCAGAAAAACTCTGAATAAGAATCAGAATTTACATGAAACACAACAGAATATCCTCCCAAGGAGATAAACAGGTAAATATACTACTCCTGGAATAGACCACAAAAAAGAAAACACCACAATATGATCCAAGAAAAAAGAAATATCAATAATCAGGCATATTACACCATCATACAGAAATAGAGATTATCATAAGAGCATTGATATTATTATATGGCAGCCAATGTGGGGCTCTCACCTGCCACTCCAGCTTCCCTACCTTGTAAGAATTGCAATAGTTGTTGGGACTCAAAAAAACATAAATTGTTTTGACTGAAAATTAACCACATTTACAAGGATATCTTAACTTAAATTGCGCTCCCAAGGCAATCGTTCTCTGACGTAATGCCAGAAACGCTCTGATGTTTGGGTCCCCCTTCGAGTAACCCTGCTGTTTTAACATTGGCTTTTAAGCACAAACCCCATTACTTTTGGACTGTTCTAATATCTCTATTGGCTTATATATGGTTATCTTTTATTTTACTGTTTGTTATTTTTAACACATATCTTTAGTTTTTTTCTCTTTTTAAGTGGTCTTATCACATGGGCCTGATTTTAACCTTTGTTATGGACCCTTGTGGTTGGATGTCTGGGTCTCTCCTTGAGTAACTCTCCTGTTTTAACATTGTTTCTCTGGGAACAAGCAGAACGTCAGCCCTCATACATGGGTAACTCAGTCTGCATGGAAGCATACCCCAGCTTTCAAAGAAAGCCTTTGGGAGATGCACCACGCATGCGTAGTCCCCTTCCCGTCCAAGGGTGCCATCTTGCCTCAGTTTCCTTTTTTCCATGGAGCCCTTCAGACGTCCAGCTTCCCCCAGAAAAAGTGTGATTTTTGTTGAGTTTTGTCTGGTTTGGGTACTGGTTCCTTCCCGCCCCTGAGCCAGCTTGCCTCAGCGTCACTCCTTGGGGTTCATTCATTCGTTTTTCTATTTTTTCATCGAGGTGTCCCTTGACCGGTGTTCACTCCTTTTTGCAACAGAAGGCCGCGGACCCCTGCCGGGCGGCGGGGGCCCCTTTTTTCCGATGGTCTCCAGTGGCTTCAAGAAGTACGACTGGTGTGTCAAATGATGTCTCTCACCAACCCGCACGACTGCTGCCTCCAGTGCATTGGCCCCGGAGCATAACTACTACTACTTAGAAATCTGCAGAACCATGACCTCAAAGGCCCTAAAGAGCTGTCAGTAGCAGCAGGAAATTTTTTTTCAGAAGTCTGACTCCACGCTGGAGTCTCCGGTGACACCGTGCTCCAGGGCCCCTCCGATACCTTAGTGCCCAGCGAAGCTCGAGCCTCTTCGGAGTCTTGCAGCCATGGTTCCTCTGAGTGGAAATCTCCAGAGGTAGAGCACAAGAAGAAGAAACCCTCAAAGACCGCCTCGGAGGACAAGTCTGTGAAGAAGGGAAAATTCCATCTCAGGCCCCACAGTCCCAGTCTGAGGAGTCGGAGTGGGAGTGGCCTTCCAAGCTGCTCCGCAAGGAGTCATCAGCACCTGCAGACTGGTTTCGGGCCTCTGAGGCCATCCTCATCAAGGACTCTCCCTCTGTGCCCGCGTTGAAGGCTATGGAGCCAACTGTTATGGAGACCAGGATGGCGGCCTTAAAGAGCAGTATATCTGCCCTCGTGGCCATGCAGAAGGCATTTGTCTGGCTTGTCGGGTTCATCCGCCCCGATGATGGGACCCTTGCCACTATTCACCTTTTTCCATGTGCAGTCCCCTTTCCATGCAAGGGTGCCATCTTGCTCAGTCTCTTTTTTTCTTCTGCGGAGGCCTTCAGACATTTGTCTGGCTTGCCCCCAGAAAAAGTTGATTTTTCTCTCCAAGTTTCATACTCATCTATGGTATCACACCAGTACTCTTCCCACCACTGACCTTGTTGCCTTGGTGTGGAGTTTGGGTCTATTTTTGTAGTTTTTGTTCTTTTTCTGGCGTCTTCGCATCTTTTTTTCACCCACTGGCAGCTGGAAAGGATCCGACTGCAGACTGGCCTCGGTCCCCAGACACCATCCTCATCAAGGATTCCCCTTTGGGGAGCTGGCATCGGGCCCGAGCCCCTCAGTGACTGCGCGGAAGGCTGCGGAGCCGCCTGGTCTGAAGTCCAGAATGGCGGCCCTGGAGCACAGTTTGTCTGCCTTCATGGACCAGCAGCAGGTGGTGGTGTCCATCCCGACTGGTTCATCCACCCTGACCCCCGAACGCTCGACATCCAAGATGTCCCTGGATGCCAAACCGGTCCTCGAGGTCCTTCAGCCTTGAGTTAATCCTTGGCAGAGGTGCGATCCGAGTCCCGATCGATGGAACCGTGGTCATCCCTGGCAAGTATGCTGGACGCTGGCTGCAAGGCATCGGGGGCCTCGAGGCCAGCAGAATAGCCCTCCTATGAGTGGGAGGTGGAGGACGAGGAGTTCCCCGATACCCACTGCCACTGCGACGTCCCATCTGACTCTCCTCTCTCGGAGCCTTGACAGCGGTCCCCACCAGAGGATATGAGCTTCCTTGATTTCATCAAGGATATGTCAAAGGCCCTAGCATTCCCTACCAAGTCGGAAGAGGACCCTCGGGCGGATGAGTTGGAAATCCTCCAGTATGAGGCTCCTTGGAGGGAATCGCTCATGGTGCCCATTCCCCCCATCCTGGAATAGTTGAAGCTCCAGATGCGGGAGACACCAGTTTCGGTACCCGTGGTGAGCAAACAGCTTGACTCGATGTACTGTGTTGGCCAGAACCTGGGCTTCCAGAAGTCATAGCTCCATAGTGGTGGAGTCAGCCATGCATTGGCTGAAAAGCCAGAAGATGCACTGCTTGGTGCCCCCCGGCAGGGAGATCCGCACCCTGGATGCCCTCGACAGAAAGTGCTACCAGGGCTCAATGCTCATCGGCCATTTCCAGGCCTACCAGTTGTACATGAGCATGTACCTGAGAGACCTGGCAAAGGAACTTGCCGGGTTCTCAGCTGGTCTCTCCGAGGAACCTTTGCAGTTGTTCAAGAACCTGCCAAGGCAGTCCATGAATGCTCCAAAATCATGTCTCGAGCGGCCTATGATGGGTTCGGGTTGGTGGCTCAAGTAGTGGCGGCGGGCATCGGTGCACGCCGCCAAGCTTGGCTACAGTCATCGGACCTCGAGCAGTGGGTTCAGGACAAGTTGGTCGATGTCCCCTGCCAAGGAGTGAACCTCTTTGGCAAACCCATGACCGATAAGGCTGCCGAGCTGGAGACCGAGTTCATGACGAGGACCAGGCTCTCCAAAAAGACTGCTGCCTTTTCCCAATGGAAGGGCTCAGTAAAAAGTCCTTTTACCCGAGGAAGAGAGCTACTTACAGAAACTACTCACCTTTTCAGGCCTCCCAGCTCCCCAAGAGGGTCAGAAGGCCAAGGGACATGAGCATGGCCCTCGTAAGCAGAAGGCTCCAAAATCCCAGGCACCAGCTCCGGCCCAGCCAGGGGGAGTTTTTGACTCCTTCAGCATAGCCTATCTACCCCAAGGAGATCAGCAGCCCATAGGGGGATGTCTGGCCCTCTGTGCCCAGAGGTGGTTGACCATCACCACCGACTCCTGGGCACTTTGGATAGTCAGGGAGGGTTACCGCCTCCACCTGGTTCAGATGCCAGCCCCTCAGGTCTCCCCTTCACTGGGACCTTCTACTGAAGGAGTTGTCAGGTCTTCTTGAGGACAAAGCAGTGGAACCGGTACCCCACCATCTCAAAGGCAAGAGATTCCACTCCAGGTACTTTCTCATGCCAAAAAGGATAGGGGGCCTAAGGCCCATCCTCGACCTGCGCAACGTCAACATATTCCTGGTGAGAGACAAGTTCAAGATGCTCTCCCTTGGAACATTGCTGCCCTACCTCCAGCAGGGAAATTGGCTATGCTCCTTAGAACTCAAGGATGCCTATACTCTCATACTCATCCACCCCCACCACAGACATCATGGTACCCACGGTTGGTAGTGGGGGCAGGCATTTTCAGTACAGGGTACTCCCCTTTGGCTTGGCCTCGGCCCCAAATGTCTTCACAAAATGCCTGGCAGTCATAGCCATCTTTCTCTGCCTCCAGGGGGTCTTTGTCTTCCCCTACCTGGACGATTGGCTCATAAAGGGAGGCACGGCCTCAGAGGTGCATCAGGCCACCGTACACACCATCCAGGTCCTGCAACACTTGGGGTTTGTCATAAACTACCCCAAGTCTCACCTCCTCCCGGCACAATGCCTGGAGTTCATCGGGGCAAAGCTCGACACTCTCCAGTCGAAGGCCTTATTGCCCAGGGACCGAGCTGACCATCTCAGGACTCTGGAATAGGACATACAGTGCTGTCTCTTGGTGCCCGCTCGGCTTCTTCTGTGCCTTCACGGTCCACGTCACCCCAGATGCTTGCCTCCACATGAGGGTGGCGCAGTGGTGTCTCCGGGACCAATGGTCTCAGGCCACGGGTTGCCTCTGAGACAGAGTCTCTGTAACCCGCCAACTAGCGGACTCCCTAATCTGGTGTCAGTCTCTCCAGCATCTCGAGGTGGGCATGCCTTTTCAGGTCCCAAGCCCCTCAAGGGTCCTCACCACGGACGCCTCCCTGCTCATCTGGGGAGCCCACTGCGGAGAGTTCCGCACCTAGGGCAACTGGTCACCAGATGAGAGCACCCAGCAGATCAACCTCCTGGGGCTCCGAGCCATACACTTAGACCTGCAAACCTTCTGTCACCACCTGCGTCATCAGCCAGTGCTGGGCCAGACAGACAACCAGGTGGTGATGTTCTATGTGACCAAACAGGAGGGCATGGTATCTCGTACCCTTTGTCAGGAGGTACTGGTCCTCTGCTCGTACGCAATCTAACAGGGTATCCTCCTTCAGGTGGTGTACCTACTAGGCCAGGACAACTTTCTGGCTGACAGGCTGAGCAGAGTCCTCCAGCCGCACGAGTGGCAGCTGGACCCCAGGGTAGCCAGTTGGCTTTTCCAGCTCTGGGGGGGAACCCGTGATGGACCTGTTCGCCAGCCTGGACAACTTCCAGTTGCCCCGCTTCTGTTCCCAGCAGCTCCACTCCTCCAGGGTGGCAGCGGATGCGTTCCTTGTCTCATAGTCAGAAGGCCTCATGTATGTCTTCCCTCCCACACCGCTGATCGCCAAGACTTTGTTCGGGACCCTCCGCGACAGGGCCTTGCTCACCCTGATAGCTTCTTGGTGGCCCAGGCAACCGTGGTTCCCGCTGCTCTTCCAGTTGATGGTGGAGACCCCCATTCCTTTGGGGACCACCCCTGGACTCCTGTCTCAGGAGGGGGGCTCTCTGCTGCACCTCAACCTGGCATCCCTGTCGCTGACCGCGTGGCTGCTGAGAAAATGACTCTGGCCCTTTTAACCTTTTGGTTGAGGTGGAAGACATTTTGCTGGCCTCTCGCAAGGCCTTTACTAGGAAGGCTTACACCCTCAAATGGCGCAGGTTCTCAGTTTGGTGCGCCAAGCACGGGGCCGACCCTTTCTCCTGCCTGGTGGTCTTCCCCACCTCTCTCAATCCGGGCTCAAGTCTAACTCTGTCCAAGTGCACCTTAGTGCCCTGGCTGCACCCCCCAATCTGGTGGATGGTAAGCCCCCTTTGGTCCAACCTTTGGTGACCCATTTTCTTCGGGACCTGCTCTTATCGAAGCTCCCAGTTCGCCCTCCGGGAACCAAATGAAACCTCAACATAGTGTTTGGGCAACTCACTCCCCTACCCTTCGAGCTTCTGGCTACCTGCCACCTTTTGCTAACTCTCTTGGAAGGTGGCTTTCCTGGATGCGCTTACCTCCACTTGCAGAGTTAGTGAGCTTCAGGTGTGGCAGAGGTACCTTATACCATGTTCTACAAGAACAGAGTGATGCTTCACATGCACCCCAAATTCCTGTTGGAAGATAGTATAACCCTTCCATCTCAACCAAGAAGGTGTGTTCCCTACTTTCTTTCCAAGACCTCCCTCTTTCACATCTTGGACTGTAAGAGGGCTTTGTCCTTCTATATCCAACACACTCAAGACCACCACAAAGCTTCTCAGCTTTTCATCTCCTACGACCCCAGTAGACTGGGGGAGGCAATGATCGAAGCATATGCTGTCCACATGGGTGGCAGACTGTATCGCCCTCGCTTATGAGCAGACAAGACTCCTGCTGGAAGGCCACGTCACAGTGCACTATGTCAGGGCTATTGCGGCCTCTGTGGCAAAGCTGCGCTCTATCCTGATGGTGGACATCTTCTGGGCCACCACCTGGTCTTCAGTCCATACCTTCACAGCCCATTACTGCCTGGAAAGAGAGTCCCAATGGGACAGTGCCTTTGGCCAGGCTGTGCTGTGTAATCTTTTCGGGGTTTAGGCAACTCCTACCCTCCGATCCTTCTGTGTTCAGGCTACCGGACTGCTGGTTTCATCGGACACAGGGGTCCTACTGTGGTCTGTGAACACGGGCTAAATTGCTGCTGCTTGCGGCTCTCTGTGAGGGAGCCTCTATTTTTGCTATGGGCTTTCAGTAGCCTGTAGCTGGGGAGTCCCATATGTGAGGACTGACTTCCTGCTTGTTCCCGGAAAAAGCATAGTTATTCACCTGTAACAGGTGTTCTCCGGGGACAGCAGAATCAGTCCTCACAAACCCTCCCTCCTCTCCTTGGAGTTACTCCTTTACCATCTTGTTTTTGCCGTCTTTTAGCTATGAGCAAGATGGCACCCTTGGGCGGGAAGGGGACCATGCATGCGTGGTGGCATCTCCTAAAGGCTTTCTTTGAAAGCTGGGGGCATGCTTTCGTGAGGGTTCCATCGGCACGCATATGATGGCTGATTCCTGTTGTCCCCGGAGAACACCTGTTACAGGTGAGTAACTACGCTTTTTGGTGATTATCAATATTTTGGGGGTTTTATAGTTGATTTTCAGGCCATAGGTTTTGAGCCAGGTTGCTAATTCTTTGAAGCATGAAGGGCATATACAGCAGTATGTCATCTGCATAGATGGCATAATCTATCTTGAATTTTCTTATTATATGACATATTGGCTGCATATAGATATTAAAAAGAAGGGCTGAAAGTGTAGAGCCATGGGGTAGTTCTGTACTTTGTTGATATGTATTGGAGAATTCATGACCTATGCTGACTTGCTGTATTCTGTCTGAGAGATAGAATGTAAACCATTTCAGAGTAGTACCACTTAGTCCTATTTGTTGCAGTCTTTGTAATAGTAGAGTGTGGATAGCAGAATCAAACGCAGCAGCAATATCAAGGAAAATTGGAGTGAGGTCTTGGAAAAATATCAAGGAAACCGTGGTTCCTCACTCCATTTTCCTTGATATCAATATATCAATATCAAGGAAAATTGAGTGAGGTCTTGGAAAAATTGATATTGCTGCTGTCAGGTCCTTTTATGATTTTGTTGTAGAGGACTAACATCAAGGTTTCAACGCTATGGAGAGGTCTGAATCCAAATTGATTATCGTCTAGGAGGGCGTGTAGATCAATGTGGTCTTGTAGTTGCATGTGGACATTTTTTTCTATTATTTTAGCCAGGAAAGGTAAACTGGATGTGGGTCTGTAGGAGGATGGGCAAAGTTTGTCTTTCATTTTACTTTTTAAGATTGGACGAATGATTGCGTTTTTAAGTTCTCTAGCCATATATCCTTGTGAAAGAGACAAGTTGACTATTGATAGCATGATAGTGTTTAATGGAGACTGCCTGTTCCCCATTGGATCACATTATTGACTGGCATCACTTCACGTCATTACATCTGGTTTTAAATGTGCACAATGACGTCCTTGGCACTTCCTTTGTTTTGAATGCTGCTTGGACTGTTCATATCAGGTTTGTGAGATTGATTTTCTTACTACAATCTTACCTCTAGTGAGTGCACATGCATGCTAGAGGTCCCTTTGGTATCCCATGGGCTTGGTTCAGGCTGAAATTTTTGTTTCCTTCAGATTACGCCATTAATTTTGATAGTTCTCTGCACTACTGGAGGTTCCTTTATGATTTCTTTGAGATTGTGCCATTCATTTTGATAGTTTTCTGCATTTCTGGAGGTTCCTTTTTGTATTTCTAATTTTGGCTAGGCAGTGTAGGCTCTGTATTTTTTGCATTTTACAATTTGTGGTTCTGTCAGCTCCTCTGTTTTATTCCTAGATTAGACCACTGGGACAACCCTTCCCCTCTCTTTTTTTTTTAAAGTTCCCATTCTTTTTTTATTGATTACCTTAATATGTGAGCTCCGTTTCAGCTGACGTTTTTTATTTTGTTTTCCGCTCCTCTCCGCCCTGCCTGCCTGCCCGCCCGCCCTTGATCTTTAGATGTAATTCCTAGCAAGAGTGCTAAGATACTGTTCCTCCTCTGTAGGTGAGTTTACATGTACGACACTTTTCTTCTGCATAGCTTAACCTATTTATATTCTTGCTCTGAAATCTCGATTTTATTAATTAATTCACTTTTTATCTATATTCTATTTTTAATGTTAATTGTGTCTAATATTGATGTTTTTCTTCTTGGTTTTGGATTGATTTTTGATTGCATGTATGTGCCATTTTATAGTATTGTTTATAGACAATCCTTATGTTACATGTTGTATATCCATATATCACCCTTTCCTAGTTTTAAGTCTCCCCTTTATTTTGTTTTATGTTTTTCTGTATTTATGATTTATCATTTATTTTATTGTTTTTATTTTGTTTTATGAGGTCTCAAACCCCTGAAGAAAGCAACTGCCGAAACACGTGTAGGGTTATGACTTTTCAGTCTACTCAGTAAAGCCTTTGCCCTCTCTATAGTGTGCCGTGAGTCCTGCTTTCTTTGCCCCTTCCAGGGGCAAATATAGGCATGAACGTGTTTACCGGCAGCAATCTAAAATTGACCACATACATGCAGCTTTTCTGGAAAGCCCTGGATATGCCTCCAGCACGCCCCATGCAACATACAGGGTGGCCCCGAAAAAGTGAGAACATCTCGTAGCATATAAGTTATTTAAAAATTCAAAAAGACAGATTAAACGATTGACAAATTAAAAAAAACAAAGATGGCGACCGGAAATTGTCGAAATAGATGTTATATAGCTAAAAAAGGTAAATAAGTAAACTATTTAAGCCTTTAATTTACGAGATGTTCTCACGTTTTTTGGGCCATCCTGTAGATGTGATCACACTGTACATGTGTATACTCAGGACATTCTAAAATGGCTCTTGGGACTTGAATGTGATTGGAATGTCTGAATGACTGTTTCATCATGTCCAACTCATGAATAGGGCTTCTAAAATGACCCCCACAGTGTGGACAATTGATTTCTTATCAATCTTCTGACCCATCCAGGTCAAGATGACTTCATATTATAGCATAAGAAGAATCATTTAAAGCACTGAGTACTTGCATCTAAAAATAGCCCTTTTCACCAGGAAACAGCATAGAACTCATAGTAGCTATTACCTGCCATGGCTCAGAATGTAAACATGTTCGCATTTGAACAGCGCACAGTAGTTTAACCAAATAAAAAATTAAAAGATTGATTTTTCCCTCCACAGGGATTTAGTTACAGATTGCTCCAAATAAATTGTGATAAATTACCATTGTCAGACTTTGGCTGGATAGAGATTGCACAAGTATCTAGAACATGAGTTTATAGACTTTCAAGTCTATAAAGTACTTTCTGTGGTCAAAACAAGACAAAATAAAATAGCAAGAAAGTAGAAGATAAGTGGAGTTTCAAGTTAACCTTCAGTTTGTGCCAGCTGAAAATATTTCTCAGCTTCTGCAGCGCACATTCTACTAGCACTGTGCTACCAAATTAACCAATATACAGTCAGGGTGATTCACTAAGGGGGGAATTTTCAAAGGGCCCATTAAAATTAGCCCTTTCCCATCTGTGGAGAAAGGGGTCAGCAGACTAGTCCTACAGAGTACATGCAGGGACTTTATTTTTGATTTCCTGCTTGTACTTCCCAGCAGGGAGTTTGTACTTGCAAACTCTGTGGGTGTATTTGTACCCATGGTCTCCATCAGAGAAGTGGTTTTCTTAAGGGGAACTCCATGGGATGTCATTAGTGGTAAAGAGATCCAGGATGAATCAGCCACAAAATGTGTGAGAACATTCAACATCATTAATGGATGTCACATAGAGCTCAGAAAGCCTTGAAAGAGATTAACCCTTTAACTGCTTTCTCATGAATCCCCTCAATATAAAGTCAGCTAAGATACTGCATGGGGTACTATTTGATGATTTCTCTCATTTTGCCACTAGTAAACTTCATTTCCTTTTTCTTTTTGATTTTTCTACCTCCAAGTTTCCTCAGTCTGCCCCCCACCAATAAAATAAAATTTTAAAAAATTGATTACTTTTCTTTGAATATGAAGTTTGAGCTAACAGATCAACTCTTCTTGCTGCTTCAATGTCGTCATAAAAATGGCCACCTAACACAGGGCCCCCCGAGATAGCCAACCTGGTGTTTGCAAAGACCCAGAGAAAAGTGCAACTGTGCAAGCAGAAGTGGGATGGCTGGAGTGGCGAAAAAATCGGGTCCAGACTTGAAGTCATTTGCCTTCAAAACAGTCTGGTGCAAGCGGGAGTTCTCGCAAGCAGGGGAACAGAGAGGGTGAAGCGAATGGGAATGATGGAGGTGCCGGATGGAGAGTTAGCAGCGCTGTGGCAAGAAATTAAAAACTGGTTTAAAGAGCTAAAAAATGATGTGCAAGGCCTGAAAGAAGATGTATAGATGTGGATGTCTGACATAAGGTCTGAGATTCATGAACTCGGGGGCCGAGTGGAGGAGAATGAGGCCCGCATGGAAGAGCAGGAGGAGACGATGGCTGGAGCTTAAGACTATTAGCAGTCTAGCAGAGCAACAGAAGGAACTATTAAATAAGTTAGAAGATCTGGAAAATAGATCACAGTGCTAAAATACAGGAGGCGGTGGATTACAGCAAGCTGGTTGAATGCATTTACAGGGCTGTTGTTCAGGAGACCGAGTTGGACTTGGATCGGCTGTGTCTTAAGGTAGAGGAACCGCATTGAATAGCGGGACAGTCTAGAGAAGGCAGGCCGTGGGATGTGTTGGTGTGCCTGCATGAATTTGCTTCCAAGAAATCATCCTTCAGGCAGTGAGGAAAATACAGAAAATCAAATGGGACAATGCTGATGTGGAATTGTACACTGATCTATTGGGTATCACCATACGCAAACACCCGGACTTTCGCCCCATTACACAATGGCTGCAGGCGGACAACGTGAGGTACAAGTGGGTTTTCCCTTTTGGATTGCAATGTACCCTGCAAGGCCGGACTTTGAGTATGTAAGGCGGCGGAGTGCCTTAAAATCCTTCAGGAAGCGGGTTGGACGAACCTGCCGGTGGCACCAGAAACAACGGAGGATATACCTCATTCAGCAGCAGCGAGACCTAGATGGGAGCGATCGAGGCAAGGAGGGAAGAGGACAGCATTGCTAGAGTGATCAGGGAAAGCAAGAGTGGAGCAAGCCCGGTTATAGCCATTGCTACCTAAATTGGTTCATGGTAATCAGTCCAGCTTTATTCCAGGGAGGCAGGGGCCGGACAACGTCTGTAAGTTCCTTAATTTAATTGCAGGCAACAGGCGACAGGGGAAACCTGCAGTACTTCTATCAGTAGATGCCGAAAAGGCGTTTGATAGATATATTGGCCCTATTTGTTTCAGATGCTGGAGAAAGTTGACTTGGGAGGAACATTCCAACAGGGGATACGGGTATTGTATAGAGACTCAAGGATGCGCCTTAAAATAAATGCGGATTATACTGAAGCCTTTACGTTAAAGAGAGGCACACGGCAAGGTTGCCCACTGTCCCCTCTGTTGTTCGCTCTAGCCATGGAGCCCCTAGCGAATAAGGGATAGGGTCGATGTTGAGGGGGATGCACTTGGATTGTAAATTATCAGTGTTTGCAGATGACTTGTTCCCTTTGGGAGAACCAGAGCGGTCTCTGAGAGGAGTCTTGAAAGAATTAGAGAGCTTTAGTAAAGTATTGGGCTTCAAGATGAATGCATCTAAATCTGAGGTCCTAAACATTACATTGACTCCCAAAGTACAGCATGGTATTCAAGCCGCTTTTCCTTTCTGTTGGGCAAAGGAGGAAATTAGGTATTTGGGGGTGAACATTACAGCAAACCTGCAATGTTTATTTGATAGGAATTTCAAGCCACTGTGGAATAAGGTCAGTGTGGATCTTCAGCAATGGAAAAAGCTTCAATTATCGTGGTTTGGGTAGATAAATAGTTTAAAGATGGTGATATTGCCCAAGTTTCTCTATCTTTTCTGCTCTCTACCAGTTTGTGTTTCGGATAGCTGGTTCAAAAGATGGCAGAGAGAGTTTTAAGGTTTGTATGGATCTATAAAAGACCCCGAGTGGCTTGGCAGGGTCTGTGTGGTGCTCGAGAAGATGGGGGACTGGCACTGCCTGACTTGCAAAAATACTATGACGTTGCACATTGCAGGCGGCAGTTGAGTGGCAATTTAGTGTTTGGAAGGAGTGGGTCCAACTGGAACAGGGGTCAGCAGGCGAATGCCCTTTGCGATATGTAATGTGGGGGGAGAGGGAGGAGATTAGGAGGGCTGGAAGTTTTAACCATAGATGGGGTTAACTCTAAGAGTTTGGACACGTCAATGGAGAAGACTATTTAAGGGACAGCAGTCTTTTAGACTCACACTGCTCCAATTTAATGCAAATTTCCCACCGGGGAGGATGGATGCAATGTTCATAAGGTGGGACTTTGGAATATTGGGCAATTTTGGAGGGAGGGGTCATGAGTAATTTAAGGGCCCTCCAGTAGGAATATGGCCTGGTGGGGATGGACGTATTCTAGTATGCCCAAGTGTGTCATTATATAAAACAATTGGTACAAGCCGGGTAGGGAAAGCCAGAGAGTAGGGTGGAATCCATCTTCGGGGGGGGGGGGGGAAGATTTGCCATGAAAGGATGTTTATCAAGGCTGTATAAAGCTTTAAAGGTAGGGGGAAGGGTAGGCAGGTTGCTCAATAGAAGTAAGAATGGGGGGGATGAATCAGTATGGGTACAGATTTTTCAATCCTTCTGTAAGGGGCTACAGGCGATCTATCTAATAGAAAATAACTACAAGATGTTTTATAGGTGGTACGTCACGCCTCAGAAGTTACAAAAAATGGGAGTGGGGGAGAGGCTATTTTGATGCTCCTGTGGCCAGTTTGTCACTTATATGCATATTTAGTGGACCTGCCCTAGGGTAGTCCCCTATTGGGTGGAGGTTTTTGAGGTGCTTTCTCAAATAATGGGACAAGTAGTTTCGCCAGACCCATGTATAGCCCTATTGAATAGTGTGTTTGGAGAGAGTGGCTCAAAGAGAATTAAGTGGGTATGGTATTTATTCACTGGGGCACGACTAACCTTGGCCCAACATTGACGAAGTACCCAAATACTGAATCTGGGCATAGTGTTAAAGAAAGTCTGCTATATATAAGGGATGGAGAAGCTTACTGCACTGTGGCAAGCTCATTTACCTGACTTCTATTGAACTTGGGTGCCCTTCGAACAGTGGTGGGGGCAGGAGGGTAAAAGAAGATGGGGGACTGAGGAAGAGAGGGGGAAAGTAAGTAAGGGTGCATTCGGGCAGGTGGGAGGATTGCAAAGATTGGATGCAAAGATTGGTGAAAGTAAGCGCCATGCTAAAAGAGAGAAACCAATACAATTGAAAGTGAGGGGGGTGGAATGGAGGGGAGATGGTGCTTCTGGAGGGTTGGGGAGAGGAGAGAGATGGGTAGGGGAAAGTAAAATGCACAGTGGGTCTTGGCATTGGAATATTTGCCTGTATATGATGAAAACTGTTTGATGTAGTATGATTATATGATTAATAAAAATTTTAAATTAAAAAAAAAAAGGTGCCTATATGAATTACCAGAAGTACAACCAAAGAAGGCTACAAAGGGAGGCAAAAAACATAAGAACATAAGATGTATTCCATGAACAAAAGAAGGCAAAAGGAAGGCCAAACATCAGCTGTTATAGTTAAAAGATGAGGTGATAGAGGCTATCATTACCAAAAGAACATCTTTCAAAAAAAGGAAAAAGAATCCAAATGAAGAAAATATGAAGCAACATAAGCACTGGCAATTAGATGCAGAGCGTTGATCAGGAAAGCAAAATAGAATTTGAAAAGAAGCTTGCTGTAGAGGCAAAAATTCATAATAAATACTTTTTAGGTACATTCAAAGCAAGAAGCTTGTGAGGGCATAAGTGGGACCATTAATTGATCGAGGAATAAAAAAGGCATGACAGGACCAAAGCTGGGAGACTAAACTAATTGTTGCTTCAGTCTTTACTGACAAAGATGTAAGGAAGTAATTCCAAACAGAAATGACATTTAATGGTGGCAATTCAGAGCAACTGAATTAAATTTTAATAAACCTGGATTCAATGATATACACCCCCCCAAGAACTGAAAGAACTCAAAATGACATTCAAATCTACTATTAGTAATTTGTAAACTATCATTAAACTTGCTTACAGTACTGAAGATAGTAGGGTGGCCAATGTAATGCACATTTTTTGAAAAAGTGTTTTAAGGATAATCCAGGAAAGTAGAGACCGGTGAGCCTGATGGATGTACTGGGGAAAATGGTAGAAACTATAAAGAACTAAATTAATAAATATGTAGATAATCATGGTTTAATAGGACAAAACCAGCACAGATAGACCAAGGCAAGTTTTACTTCATCAATCTGCTACATATTTTATTTTTTCCAACCCAACAGAAATTGAGAAGAGTTATACAAAAGGGTCAAGAATGTCTATCTGTCTGTCCATCTGTCCTTTTGGGGATAAAATAACTCTCCAAAAAATTAACAGAATGAGATGAAACTTGGCCTGTGGGAAAAACTGGTAAAAAGACACATCAAGTTCGAAAATAGTCCAAATAAGACTGGGGATTGCAAAGAAATAAGCCCTTCCCCCAAAACTTGTGCAGTGCAGTTCTTTGGGAAAAGGAGTTGCAGTTTTTGTAGCATAGAAACATACATAAAATGAAACATAGTAGTTACAGAGTTCTTCCTTTCAAACTCTAGCTCCCTGTTCTCAATCTCCCAACACCTCAAACTGCCCCCCCCAAAAAAAAGCCCCACCACAACTGCCCTACCATTGCACACGTTGCCCCCAGCACCAAAAGAAACCTCTTTGCAACTTCCCTACCAACCTGCCAAATACCCTTACTTTGAAAAATTACTCCCTCACAACTGCTTCACCACTCTTGCAAGCTGCCCTACCCCCAAAAACTACACCTCAACTGCTCCATCATACTAAAAACTGCCCATGCAAAAAATAACCACCTGCAACTGCTTCACTAGCCTGAAAACTGCCCTATCTCCAAATTCTAACTCCCTACAACTACCCTACTACCTAAAAAATGTCCCTACTGCAGCTGCTCCTCCCTTAGAAACTATATCCACCACCTTGTACAAAGCCCCTAATGCTAAAAAATACTCCCTTGCAATTGCCCTACCACCCCACAGACTACCCCACCCCAAAAACTATCCCCCGCAACTGTCCCACCAAACCACCCTGGTGTTTGCCCCACCACCCCACAAAGGACCGCATTGCAGAATTCCGTTGCCCCTCAATTACCCCACCACCCTGCAAAATGCACCATCCACAAAAAATATCCCCCACAATTTGTCCCACCCTCCAAAACTCCACCTACTCACTTCCCTACTCCCAAAAATACCCCACTGCAGCTGCTCTACATTCTGATACTCTCTGAACCCCTACTGACATCATCAGTACTCTCCCAACCCCACGATATAGTTAGTACCCTTCCTGCACCCCCAAATCCCCCCCAACATTATCAATACCTTCCCTACATCAAACGTCCCCTTTCTGAATCACTGCATGATCAATACCATTCTTTCAGCCATGACCCTCCCTCCCCCCTGACATTATCAGTACCCTTCCTGACCACTCCCAGCGTCATCGGTGCCATTTCGGCAACCCTATTCCCCAGCATTATCAGTGCCATTCCCGAACAGCCCTGATATCATCAGTATCCTTTCTGCACCTTTACCCCCCTTGACATGATCAGTATCCTTTCTGAACCCCTCAACATCATAAGTACTTTTTCCCAACCTCCCTGAATCCCTGACCCATATCACACCATGACAAAATCAGACCCCCCCCCCATGAATATCCCCACCCCAACCCTTCCCCTAGGTCTTACAGGGGGTCTCCCTGGTGTCTAGTGGGGGAAAGGAGTGATCCACTTGATCCTGCCCCTTGGATTCTGGGTTCAAAATGGCACCGGTTGACTCTTAGCAGTGTCTCATGGTATTACTGCTCTACCATGAGACAACTGCATGAGACATGGAGCTGGGCGTGTTTATTGCCCTTATTTGGTCAAGCAACCAAAAAAGGGTAACAAACACTCCTAGCCCCAGCTATCCTCTGGGTCTTATCAAGGGTTTTTCCGGTGTCTTGAAGATGTTACTGCTGAGAAGGAGTTTGCACTTGTAAGTATTTACCTGCTGGGAAATTTTCTAAATCTTGAGGAAAAGGGAATTCTTTGGGTTAAAGCTGATAAAATCTTTGTATTTTAAAATTAGGACTTAGTATAACAAGCCAGCTTTCAGTTAAATTAAAGTTAGGGCTTTGTGCCTTAGACTCAGTCTGAGCGGAAGTAGATTGCCAAGTCTTGTATTACCCTCCCACCCATCCTGACTCCCACCCTCCCAAAGTATAATCCTTGATTTATAGCAAACTAAACCAGTTTAGAGTGGAGTGGAGGAGTAGCCTAGTGGTTAGAGCAACTGCCAAGTACCCAGAAGATCAAGGGTTCAATTCCCACTGGCATTCCTTGTGACTTTGGGCAAGTCACTTTACCCTCCATTGCCTCGGAAGAAAAGGCTGGCAATCTACTTCCGGTGATACATTGCCAAGAAAACCCAGAGGTAGCTGGGTCGCTATGAGTCAACACTGACTCGATGGCACTAAAAAAAACAACAAAAAAAACAGTTAAGGGGAAAAAGGTGATCTTACTCACTTTCAGGTTTAACCAATTATCTTCATCAGCAAATTATTAGGCCTTTGGAATAGATCTATAAAGTTCTTGCAGTTCACTTTGAGGTGAACACTAAACATCCTTTATACTTTAGATATAATTATATTGATTCAAGTATCCCTATTCCCCTAGCAACTTAAAATAACTGAACAACTTTAAATAGCTAAAATAAATCATTAAATCTAAGATACAGACACCAGTCCAGCAGTGAGATGGGGTATATCCAATCATTTGTAATGAATGTTACATGTATGATTTCCTTATCGCTTCTCCGGGCCAGTCCAGGGAATGTTAGGGTTGTCAATCCTCCTTAGCAGCTGAGGACTGATGACTTCAAGCTTTCTTGAGAGGTGAAGCCACTCCCCCTGAGGTCACCAGCCAGTCTTTCAGTCCTCAGCAGCTAAAGAGGATCGATTCTATTTTTTCTCCCTCTAATTTTATTAATTTATTTAGCAGTGCAAGTTGGCTCTAGCAGAGCTGATGGTTTCCTAAGTCCTGAGGAGTGTTGTTTTTGCTCACGATCAGCAGTGACAGAGAGGCTTCCTGGAATTGTTTTTAGCGGTATAAGGTAGAGCCTACCTTGTATAACCGCATACTTTTCTCTGACCAGAGTGATCCTGGGGGCCCCAGTAATTCCTCTGATATTTCCTCTGTTTTTGCTATTGAAGCACTCCTCTGCATGTTCTGCTAGCAGCGGAACAAGATCGCAGCTTGGCATAACCTTCCGGGTAAGCTTTGTATCCCTAGCTGTACAGTATTTTTTCTTTTTGTTTTGTTTCCGGATCGCGTTTGATGGCGTTTTTGGCGGTTTAGCTTCTCGGGGCCGTGGCAGGGCAAGCTGAGGCTTTAACTTGGTTTTTTGTTTTTAAAGAAAAAGATAGTCATGGCAGAGAAGAGTGCATCGGAGGCAGAAAGACCGTTATTATCCGCAGAGCGAGCGGGGAAAACGGCCATTTTAAGCGCAACTGCCATTTCTGCACCGGAGCAGCACCGGCCTGTGAAACGGAAGTCTAAGGCTGCCAAGAGCGTTTCTCACAAGGAAAAACCTGTTCCTTTTCCTTCTGAGCTTCAGTCTGAAGTGTGCTCATTTTTTTCGCCAGAATTTATTTTGGCGATGCATAGAGCATTTTTACTTAAATCTGTTCAGCCTACTTCAGGGGAAAGCCTTCAAAGCCCTACTCCTGTGGAAACCATTCAAAGCGCTGGGGCGCTTCAGCTGGGTATTTCTGTACCAGAGGATCCTGCAGAAGGTACTTCTCACCAACTGGGGCTTTCTAGAGATCCTTTGGATCCGTTTTCTCCACAGCTTTCAGGACTATTGGGTCAGAGAGATTCAGAATTTCTTTCTGAAGCAGGTGTGGATTTGGCTCCAGAAGAGCTGGAGGAGGGTGAGATTGCACCCGGGGACGACCCTAATATATTCGGGTGTTTCGCAAGGAGGAATTGGCTGCGCTAATTTCTCAGTCTTTATCTGCTTTACATTTATTGCTTCCTTCAGTTACACAGGAGCCTTTGGAAGATCCATTATTGCAGGGTTTTAGAGCAGAACATCGCTGTTTTCCAATGCATAGAGTTATAAGACAGATGATTGAATCTGAATGGGAATGTCCAGAGGCTACGCTCCGTGGGAGCAGAGCCTTGGCTCGCCTTTATCCTATGCCGCAAGAGGAGAAGGAATTTTTGCGCATGCCAAAGGTGGATGCTATTATATCAGCAGTTACCAAAAAGACTACCATCCCGGTGGAAGGAGCGGCAGCGCTTAAGGATCTCCAAGATCGTAAATTGGAGATTCTTCTCAAGCAGGCGTTTGATTCCAGCTCCTTAGCTTTACAAGCAGCTACTTGCGGAGCATATGTTTCTAGAGCATCCATTAGATGGCTGCAGGGAGATGCGTCCGCAGATGCGGCATCTGCACATGCTTCTGAAGGTCCAAAATTGGAATCGGCCGCGGCTTATATGGCAGATGCTTTTTATGACTTGCTGCGTATAGCTGCTAAGACTATGGCGTCATTGGTAGCGGCTAGACGTTTCTTATGGTTGCGTAATTGGTCAGCGGATGTTTCTTCTAAGTTGCGGCTTAGTAAATTGCCCTATAAAGGAAGATTACTTTTTGGGGAAGCGCTAGATAAGATTGTTAAGGATCTTGGTGATTCTAAAGGAGGGCGGTTGCCAGAGGACAGGCCAAGGACTATGAGAGGAGCGGGTAGTCTCCGAGGCTATAGTCGAGACTCATGTAGATTTCGAGGAGCGCGTTTTACTCCATATTCTAGAGGCCGTACAGGAGTTAGAGGTCAGTCCTTTCGAGGAGCTAGAGGTTTCAACAAGACTTACTTCGGTGCCTCCCAGTCCTCTGCTAAGAAACCACAATGAAGGTGTGCTGGTCCAGGCGTTAGTTCCAGTGGGCGGTCGCCTGCAGGATTATCTTTCAGCTTGGACCGCCCTCACCGCAGACAAATGGGTTTTGGAGATAATTCAAAAGGGCTATGCACTAGATTTTGCTTGCCCTTTGTTGCCTGCGTTTGTAATGTCCCCTTGTGCGTCAGGTCTGAAGTCTCAGGCCATATCAGACACGCTTGCTCGTCTCTTACAGCTCCGGGCGATAGTTCCTGTACCACGAGACCAATACGGTCAAGGTCGATACTCGATTTATTTTCTGGTGCCCAAAACAGGAGGTTCTTTTCGTCCAGTACTGGATCTCAGGGGCGTCAACCGATCTTTGCGGGTGCCGCATTTTCGCATGGAAACATTACGCACTGTGATACGAGCGGTGCGGCCAGGAGAGTTTCTCTCATCCATAGATCTCACGGAGGCATATCTTCATATTCCCATCAGGCTAGCTCATCATCAGTTTTTACGTTTTGCCCTTCCTATGGGTCATTTTCAGTTTCGGGCATTACCATTCGGCCTCGCCACGGCTCCGCGAACCTTCACCAAACTCATGGTGGTGGTAGCAGCGGCGTTGAGAAAGGAGGGCATTCGAGTTCATCCGTATCTCGACGATTGGCTAATCAGAGCCGATTCTCTTTTGGACGCCATATCAGCGACGGCTCGAGTTGTTCAGCTTCTGGAGCAATTAGGTTGGGTCATAAATCAGGCCAAGAGTCATTTGCAACCCGTAAGACAACTGACTCATCTCGGAGCATTTTTCGACACGGTGATAGGCAAGGTTTTCTTACCTGCGGTCAGAGTAGAGATTTTACAGCAAGTGCAGGCGTTTTTAAGGATTTCGGCTCCGTCGGCGTGGACATACTTGCAACTCTTGGGCTCCATGGCGTCGACTTTGGACCTGGTTCCGTGGACCAGAGCTCACATGCGACCCTTACAACAGGTGTTGCTTTCCCAATGGTCTCCGCAAATTCACTCTCTCTCTCAGCGGCTCGTTTGTCTGGAGTCAGTGAGGCAAAGTCTTCAATGGTGGTTAAACCCGGTCCATCTGAGAGCAGGGGTTCCTTTGCAGGAGCCAGCATGGGTATTAGTTACGGCGGATGCCAGTCTCGCAGGCTGGGGAGCTCATTGTCAGTCGCAGATCGTTCAGGGATCTTGGTCTCCGGAAGAAAGCTCGTGGTCGATCAACAGATTGGAGCTGCGCGCGGCTCGGCTTGCCCTTCAGCACTTCGAGGTTTTAATCAAAGGAATTGCGGTCCGATTATTCTCCGACAATGCAGTGACAGTCGCATATATCAATCGGCAGGGCGGAACCAAGAGTCTTTCTCTTCTCGCGGAATCTCAGGAGTTGATGGCTTGGGCCGAAGTCCATCTCTTAGCGTTGTCAGCTGCGCATGTGGCAGGAGAGCAAAATATGCAGGCAGATTTTCTCAGTCGCAATATACTCGATCCCGGAGAATGGGAGTTGAACATTGCAGTATATCACGAACTGGTAGTACGTTGGGGTCAGCCAGTGATGGATCTTATGGCGACGTTCGGCAATGCAAAGGCAAACCGTTTTTTCAGCAGACGCAAAGAGCACATGTCAGAAGGATTGGATGCTCTAGTACAACCTTGGCCATTGGACACCCTGTTGTATGTGTTCCCTCCTTGGCCGATGTTGAGTCGGGTTATTCGACGAATAGCGGGTCATCGAGGATCGGTGATTCTGATTGCGCCGGATTGGCCTCGGCGTCCTTGGTATGCCGATCTGATTCGACTCCTGGTAGCTCCTCCTTGGCGCCTTCCGGATCGGATCAATCTGTTAAATCAGGGCCCAGTTCTCATGCCACAGGTGGATCGCTTCTTACTTACGGCTTGGCTCTTGAGAGGGATCGGTTAAAGTGTAAGGGTTATGCGGCTTCTGTAGTAGATACCTTACTTCGGTCTAGAAGGCCGGGAACCTCTCTCGCATATGTGCGTGTTTGGAAGCTCTTCGAGCATTGGTGTAACCAACGTAATTATCTTCCTACTGTAGCATGGAGTATATCCTCACTTTCTGAAGGATATACTCTCTATACTGTGCCTCTTTATATTGTGCCTCTTTATATTGTGCCTCATATCCACACCTTATTTCTCCAACATCACTCTTCACCACTTTGTAGCCACAGTCTATCGCACGCAATCCAAACCATTAGAATGGCACTCCACGTTGCTATCATTCTTAGCGTCTACCTTCTCACCCACTGGCTTAGAACCTCCCAGGCCCTTTACACGTCACATGGCAAGATTCCAATCCTGAATAGCCATGGAAAAAGATGGAATGGCCCCCCGTACTTCAACCCAGGAAATGACGCGCATACGCGCCACTCCCACCTGATACATATTGCACTCCAGATATCCAAAACTCCCAGCCAGGAAAAACCTTTGAAATGCCGACCCCTAAAATGTGCCATCATCAACGCACGCTCCATCCGCAACAAATGGCCTGTGATCCGAGACTGTATCTCATTTTATGACCTTGAAATACTCATGATAACTGAAACATGGCTCTCCTCTGAAGACAACGTCCTCCTCAACCAACTTCTACCCACCAATTTCTCCATCCACACGAAACATCGAGAAAACAAAAAAGGAGGAGGGGTTCTCATAATCTCCAAATCAGACCTCAATTTCCTCATTGTGGACTCCTCTAGCACAAATAACATGGACATCCTCTCTGTTGCAAACCAACAATGCTCCCTCAACTTGCTGTATAGAACACCCTCTTCTTCTCCTGATGACCTGCCAACCATTGTTGACCTTGCAGCTAACACACTCAATCCCAAAAAACCAAATTGGATAATGGGTGATTTCAATCTCCCTTCTTTACCCCAAAACCACGCAAATGCTTTCCTTGAAGCAATGGAAGACCTGGGATTCAAACAAATCATCAATGAACCCACGCATACAAAGGGGAACATTCTGGACATGGTATTTACCCCACAACCAGTCATGATCCAAAACAACAATCCTCCAGTATCAATCGTAGAGGTACCCTGGTCCGACCACAAATTGATCATTATCCAGATACCCATCAACACTGACCAGCCAGACAGAAGTCAACACACAAGCAACACCTCTAGAACTGCCACCAGATGCTTTCGCCCCTTCGATAGAGAACACATCCTTTCGGAGATCCCATCACTACTTGACTATAGCTCACAAGACCTTGACGAACTAATCTCTCAATGGAACTCCAGCCTGCTTGCCTTATCTCAATGCTCAAACCAGGAAAACACAGCAAGAAAAAAAAGATCCGCCCCATGGTTCTCCCCTGAGCTACGATCCTCTCTCGCACAACTACGTAGACTTGAACGCCGATGGCGGCGATCGCGTTCAGCTGATGACCAGTCTGCTTACCGCAGCCAACTTGCAACACATCGTGAAACAATCACTACTAAAATGAGACTACCATACAGACACCCTAAAAAGGTCTCTGAACAAACCACGGGACCTCTTCAACTTGGTCAAAGCCCTCTCAAAGGAACCATCTCCCGAACAACATAGCGAGATTCACCCACAAGAATTTGCCGATTACCTGCAATCCAAGATCGTGCAAACTAACAAGGGGTCAGTAATTTCATACCAAGATCCAACAGGCTTATCCCCACTGAACACACTCTCCACACCACCCACTAAATCTATCCAGAACACCATAGCAACCCTTAACACCTCTACGGCTCAGACTGACCCATGTCCAGCGTTTTGGATCAAGGAACTACGTGATGTGTTCAGCCCGTTCATCGCAAATATAATGCAGATCTCCTTCACAACAGGATACTTTCCCACTTCACTCAAGCAGACCTCCATTAGGCCCCTACTGAAAAAACCCAAACTTGACCCCCAAAGAGTTGACTCTTATCGGCCAATAGCCAGCATCCCTCTATTAGCCAAAATAATAGAGAAAGAGGCACAACGACAAATTCAGAACCACATTGATGCTGCCGCTCCTTTAGACAACTGTCAACATGGCTTCAGAGAACATCATGGGGTCGAGACACTGCTCACTGTTCTATTTAACGACATCATCACAAGAATTGACAACATCCGTCAAGGCTGTGTGCTTATATTCTTAGATATAGCAGCAGCATTCGATTCCGTCAGTCATGAAATACTCCTCGAAAGATTGAAAGAGAAAGGAATCTGCAACAGTGCACTAGGATGGTGCAAATCTTATTTGGATGGCAGATGGCAGTATGTGAAGTCTGGATCAGAAGAGTCAATACACTTCCATCAAAAACAAGGGGTTCCCCAAGGCTCCTCACTATCCTCCTTACTATTCAATATTTACATGCAACCTATCTGCAATATCATAAGATCATTCAATGTGAACTGCCTGATATATGCTGATGACATCCTCTTATACATGCCTTTCTCCACAACCCACATGGACCTGACCCCACTCACGGACTGCTTCAATGCAGTTTCAACTTGGCTCCAATCACAGAACCTACGCATCCAACATAAAAAAACAGAAGTGCTATTCATCACCAGAGACCCCAACTTTACGCCCCCACCCCACGTCAGTGTCAAGGAAGCTGATCTCCAGACTAAAGAGGCAATAAAATACCTGGGAGTAACTGTCGATCAACGGCTGGACATGAGAACCCACATAAGAAACATAGTCAAAGCCGTCTATTTTAAAATCCGTTCACTCAAACACCTACGCCCCCTGTTGGAACCAGAGGATTTCCGAACCATATATCAAGCACTGATCCTGCCACATTTCGATTTTGCAAATGCCATCTTACAAGGGCTTCCCCAATCCACACTAGCCCCCTTACAGTTGGCCATGAATGCCGCAGCCAGGGTCATCAACGGAGCCTCCAGAAGCGACCACATAACTCCCATTCTCAAAAAACTGCACTGGCTACCTATCCATGGGAGGATCACCTTCAAAACCCTTCTATTAACATTCAAGGCAATCAAAGGCATTTCCCCCCCATCTCTCACGCATCTTTTCCACATGGTACCCCCCAACAGATCTAGAAGAGCAACAACCATCAACATGCTAATCACACCAAAGGAATCGACAAAGTGCAACAAGACAACCACAAACAGAGCTTGCAGTTTCTATATCCCCAGATGCTGGAATACTCTACCCCCTGACATTAGGGCCATAAACAATCTATATCAGTTCAGAAAGGCACTCAAAACCTACCTCTTCACCCAATACTTCCCAGACAACCTTTGAGACTGGATATCCCTCTCAAGAAATCACCCCTTATAGATGCCCCCTTACTCATGATCTGACTCTACCTATCCTGCAGTGTAAATAGCTTATGTATATAGTTATGTAGATAGTTAACCCTGTTATCCAAGTTTTATTACCTGTTCTATGTAAAACCAGACACCTTGTCACCATGGTAGTTATGTTATGATATAAACCGCGCTGATGCCGAATAGCGCGGTATATAAGAAACTGTAATAAATAAATAAAATAAATAAGTAGCTACTTTACCACAATTGCTTTTATTTCTCCAAGAGGGATTGGAGAAAGGTTTGGCACTTAATACTCTTAAGGTGCAGTTAGCAGTGCTTACCTGTTTTAGAGGTTTGGTGCAAAATCGTCGTCTTTCAATGCATCCAGATGTGCAACGTTTTTTTCGGGCGGCTAGGCTTCTCCGTCCTCCGCGTCGTCAAGTGGTCCCTATGTGGGATTTGAATGTTGTTTTAGAAGCATTTTCTACGTCCTCGTTGGCATCGGTTTCCTCACGATCATTACGTGAGTGTTCATGGAAAACTGCGTTTCTCGTGGCTTTATGTTCAGCAAGAAGAATTTCAGATTTACAGGCTTTGTCTTGTCAGGAACCTTATCTGCAATTTCTTCCGGAACGGATATTACTGCGGACGGTGCCTTCTTTTTTGCCTAAGGTGTTGTCGGTTTTTCATGTTAATCAGTCGGTGGCATTACCTGTGTTTTCAGATTTGTCAGATTCCCCGGTAGACCGAGTGCTCAGAAGGTTGGATCTTGGTCGTGTTTTAAAGATATATCTTAAGCTTTCCAAACCGGTGCGGAAGACAGATAGATTGTTTGTCCAGCATGCAGGGCCTAATAAGGGTCAGGCAGCTTCAAAGTCCACAATTGCTCGTTGGGTGCGCTCAGCTATTGTAGCAGCTTATCAAGCCAAAGGGAAAGCACCTCCAGAGGGTGTGAGGGCTCATTCCACTCGAGCTCAAGTGGCTTCATGGGCAGAATTTGCTTTTGTTCCTCCAGTGGATATCTGTAAAGCAGCAACGTGGTCATCATTGCATACGTTTACAAAGCATTACCGTTTGGACGTTCAAGCCAGGGAAGATGCGAAAGTAGGGACTGCGGCTCTTATTGCGGGGCTAGTGGGTCCCTCCCAAATTTAGGTACTGCTTGGGTACTGCCCTAACATTCCCTGGACTGGCCCGGAGAAGCGATAAGGAAGAAGAAATTAGATCTTACCTGCTAATTGTCTTTCCTTGAGCTGTCTCCGGGCCAGTCCAGGGTCCCACCCTTTAAGAAATACAAGTTCGAATTATTCGGTTGAGGGGAGTACGTTGGGGCTTCCATGATCTTTTTCAGAGAAAGACAATACTATATCAATCTAAAAAAAAAAAAAAAAAGTTATGCGTTATTTTTAATGCCCTTACATTTTCCAAGGGACTATGGAACATTTTCAGTTTTGACAGGTTAACGTTGTGTTTGTTTATAAGTTCTTTCATAGTTATCTGCTTTGTCAGGGGAAGACTGGCTGGTGACCTCAGGGGGAGTAGCTTCACCTCTCAAGAAAGCTTGAAGTCATCAGTCCTCAGCTGCTATGGAGGATTGACAACCCTAACATTCCCTGGACTGGCCCGGAGACAGCTCAAGGAAAGACAATTAGCAGGTAAGATCTAATTTCTTCTTCTCCCATTTGGTGAGAGGTCTTATGTGTGCACTAGGTGCAGAGAGATCTTTGTTCTCAGGGAATGAGTCCAATCTCTGGAGGCTAGAGTAGCAGACCTGAAGGAGATGAGGCAAACAGAGAGGTATATAGATGAGACCTACAGGGATATATAGAGAAGTCCCACCTCCAGTTTGGCAGCCTCTCTGCTGCCATGAAGGAGAGAGGTCACATGGAAAAAGAGCATCATCTTGGTGTAACAGAAAGTGATCCTGTAGCTAGGACCAGTCCTCCTAGTGATATAATACTCTCTTGCACTGAAGATGTGTTTCCAGGTCCATGTTCCTATAAGGGAAGGGTTAGAATGACCTTTATAATTGATGATTCAATTAATAGGCATGTAGATAGCTGGGTGGCTGGTGGATGTGAGGATAGCCTAGTTACCTGCCTACCTGATGAGTAGGTAGCGGACCTCACACACCACCTAGATAAGGCTTTAGATAGTGCTGGATAGCAGCCTGCTGTCTTGATACATATTGGTACCAATGACATAGTAAAGTGTGGGAGGAAGGTTCTGGAAGCCAAACGTAGGCTTTTAGGCAGAAAGTTGAAATCTAGAACTTCCAGGGTAGCATTCTCAGACATGCTTTCCATTCTCAAGACACTAGAGTCAGGTACAGCTCCGAAGTCTCAGTGTGTGGATGAGATGATGGTGTAAAGAAAAAGGTTTTAGATATGTTAGAAACTGGGCAAAATTCTGGGGCGGGGAGAATTTTCCAAAAGGATGGGCTCCATCTTAATCAGGGTGAAATCAAGCTGCTGCCATTAACCTTTAAAAAGGAGAGAGAACAGTTTTTAAACTAGACAGTCGCCCAAGAGCACATGGTTCGGAATGATATATCTTTGAAGGTTACTAGCAAACCAGGGAAGTAAGGGCATCTTGATAGAGAGGTTCTAATAAAGATAAAAGTAATCCAGTTACATTGTTGAAAGATTCTAAATTATCCCTGTCGTCCGATAGCTAAACTATTAATAAGAGCAAAAAAGCAAACTTTGAAATGCCTGTATGCAAATTCTAGAAGTCTAAAAATAAAATGGGAGAGTTATAATTTAAAGCACTGAATGAAAGATTAGATATGATTAGCATCTGAGACCTGGTGAAAGGAGGTAAAAAGGACACTGTGATACCAGGCTACTAACTACATCGCAGTGATAGGGTAGATAACATTGGTGGAGGGGTGGCTCTATATTTTAAAGAGGGCATTGAGTCAAACAGCATAAAGTTTTTGCAGGAAACAAAATAAACTGTAGAATCTCTATGGATAGAAATTCCATGTAAAAAGGGAAAGGAATGGCAGTGAAGGATATATTACCATCCACCTGGCTAGAATGAACAGACAGATGATGAAATGCTAACGGAAATGAGAAAAACTAGCAAAGTTTACAGCACAGTAATAATGGGAGATGTAGGAGCTAGTGCAGGAGGTAATGGTTTTTGGGCTGCTTGACAATAGTGATCATAACATGATCACATTCGATTTAATAAATGGAGGAAGGATAGTAAGGAAATTCACTGCACTAGCATTTAGCTTTCAAAAAGGAGACTATGATAAAATGAGGAAAATGGTTAAGAAAAAGCTAAAAGGAGCAATTGTGAAGGTTAGGAGTTTACATCAGGCCTGA
This sequence comes from Ichthyophis bannanicus, assembly GCA_033557465.1. Taxonomy (NCBI): domain Eukaryota; kingdom Metazoa; phylum Chordata; class Amphibia; order Gymnophiona; family Ichthyophiidae; genus Ichthyophis; species Ichthyophis bannanicus. The sequence continues at coordinate 146,463,431 of CM066041.1, forward strand.
TTGTTAGTTAAAGATACTATTTTAGAAGCCGAGACCTGATGTATTGCAGGCTTTAATAAAGGTGGAAGGAAGGCCAAATAATAACCAGCATGGCTTAAAGGTGAGGTCAGAAAGGCTGTTATAGCTAAGAGAATATTTCAGAAAATGGAAAAAAGAACCAAATGATGAAAACAGGAAACATAAGTACTGGCAAGTTAAATGTAAGGCATTGATAAAGCAGGCAAAGGGAGATTTGAAAAATAAGTTTGCCGTGGAAACAAAAGCGCATAATAAAAACGTTTTCAAATACATTTGTAGCAAAACATCTGTGAGAGAGTCATTTGGACCATTAGATGATAGAGAGGTAAAAGGGACACTAAGGGGTATGTTTACTAAACGGCGCTGCGACGTTATCGTGCAATAATGGCGCATTACCGTGCGAGAATGTCACATATCGCGCAATAACATCTCCTGCGGCATTAAGGTGCGCAGAAGGCGGAGTACGGCTCCCCAGAGGGCGGAGTAAGGCTCCCCAGGGGCGGAGATAAGGGGTCAATTGGCGGAGAGTGGGCGGGAAGAGGCCCCATGCACACTAACGCCGTGAAATGAAGGTCTGAAAATTAGCGCCAGTGAAAACCTCGTGCTAGAGGCACATTTGCAGGGGAGAGAGACCATTTCAGTCAGCAATGTGCAGCAAAGGCAGGGAAACCAAGAAAACTGATAGTAGTGATACATGTGCAGCAACATCATAGTGCCCAAGTACGAGAGGGCACTACGGTGAGGCTGCAAATGGGGTACAGGGGGCTGCAGGCGGGACATGCAGTGGGGCAGCTGGGGCACAGGGTGGGCTAGGAAGATGCCTAGGTGACACATAGGAATGTGGAAGCGGAAAACCAGCAGGACAGCAACTGACCAAGGGCAAACATGGCCATGAGTGTGTGTCCCGCAGGATCCCAGGGGACAGTACCCAACAAGTACCCCAAAGGGCACATAACATTGGCAGACGGTGCCGGGGGGAAGCGTGGATGTCTGTGTAGGAACCCCTACCCCATATCACGCACCATAGGCAGCTGCCTACCGGCACACTGGATGGCCTGGGACTGCGCACCACCGGCAGAAGGGCATGTCAGCATGGTGGCGGAGGGGTGCTGGTGGCGGAGGGGGCAGTGGTATCTGTCCACAGCAGACCACGGCCAAGCCCCGTTTAGGTGGGTGCCGTGCACTGCAACAGACAAGGTCTGTCTGACGAACAGTCATGGTATCCCCAGGGAATGATGTGCCCCTGTGGCAGCAGTTTGGTGCAGTACACATAACCAGTGTGTTCAGGGGCAGAAGGTCACAAGTTCAAGTCACAGCTGTGGCTCCTACCAACCTTGTCCCCATATTTTACCCAGTACTAAACCGTGGTAATAAAGACGGAACCTTTATTGCAGATAAATTAAACATGCCCGAAACGCCTATATTTTACCCTTCAGAGCACAGACACCATAAACATGTGCAATCCCTAGAGCAGAGTTTCCCAACTGTAGTCCTGGAGGGCCAAACACCATTCAGGTTTCATGCTGTCCCTAATAAATATGCCTGTGCTGCATTTGTCTGCACTGCCCCCATTGTATGCAAATGTGTCTCATACTTATTCATTAGGGACAGCATGGAAACCTGAACAGTGTTTGGCCCACCAGGACCAGAGTTGGGAACCTCTGACCTAGAGCAGCTGCCAACAGGGGCACAAACACCCACACCCACAGGCTCCACTATCCAAAGCCTCATGGAGAGTCAGGCTGTTGGGCTTTGCGCGGAGCAGCATCTCCCAATACTGGCACCTGCATACCTTAGCAATGCCGTCCTAAACTTGGGAACATGTTCCACATATATCAAAGGTTTGCTATGATTAATGTCAGCTAACAAATCCTAAGTTAAACACGATTTGTTGACAGAGATTTATCATAGCAACCTTTCTGATATCTGTGGAGTGTGTTTCAGTTTTTGCTTCTGACAGTATTTACCTCCCCGGGGAGTGACCCCAACAGTATTGCGTACCATATCAATGCCCGCACTGTGCCCAGGACTGGTGTGGCGGCCAGGGCTGCCACAGACCTCTATATTTGCACAATGCTGGCATAGGTGTGGGAGTGTGTGTATGTCTATCCAGTGTGTTGTGGCTGCCTACATCTTACTGAGCCCACACTGTTTGCACTGTTTCCAGTTTTATCCTGCCAATGTGCATAATGAGGAGCAAGGTACTGTGGGTATGGCCTGGACAGGGCAGGATGCATCTGCACAGGGCATAGGGCAATGGCTGGGACATTGCAGTGCCCGACCACCACCTGCACGGACAGGGTGGCTACAGCATGTCATGCTGGGGGGTCACACTCACCCGGACTGAGCAGTGACCATGGTATGGCTAGGTTCCCCCGTAGTGCTATACAGTATTTCTCTCAAGTGATATCTATGAGTTCCCTTTTCTGGGGCCAAATCACTGACATACCTGCTTGGTGTGTGTGCTCACATCCCATTTTAGGGTGCACACAGTTCCTCCAGGAACATGGGCTATGTACTAGCTAGCAGACTGTCTGCAGTTAGCATGTGTACGGCTGGAACACCTTGCAGGGTGCAGCGGGTGGAGACCGACTGTGCCCTCTGCTGGTGAATGTCAGATAGTGGTGGAGGGCAGTTGAGCTTTTCGAGCATTCTGCCTGTCTGCCATTGCCTTATGTGATGCGTACAGATCTGCATTGACTGCCCTGTAGGGTGCTTGCTCCCCAGCAGGACTGGGTTTGATGGTCCCCTCTACTGCCACCATTGCAGAGATGTAGAATGTGGATCTGTTGGTGGGAGATCCTGTCCCCCACCCTGAGCCACAGAGGGCGGGTTGGTTGGTGCTACATAATCTGCTTTTGGGTCCAAACACCCCCCTTCACTTTAACGTGTGACCATGGCACCCACACAGGATATGCACTATTCTGGGTGCATCATAGTCCACAAGGGCTAGACGTAACTGGGAAATACAGATGGACACAGGTGTATCTGCAAGGACTACCTATCATACACTGGCACTGATGGGGACCTGCAGCATAGCCTATCTCAGCCAAGCCAGGTGCTGCGGACCTAGTGCTGGGTGCCCCGCCTCACCCTCAGGGTGAGCACAGGACCCGCAGAATGTCACAGTCTGTAGCTACTCTGTGCCAGTAACACACACGGTCAGTTCCCCCTACCAGGCCGAGGTGCTGTGGGGGTTCATACCCCATCTTGTGATCCGCTGTAGACTGCTGATCTGCATGTGCAGTGCATCATGGGTATGGGTGGGCTTACCCTATCCTGGTAACCACAGCAGACAGTTTGTGTGGTGACCTGCAGTCTTTCTGTAGCCAGCCAGTGGTGTGTTAGTAGCTATAGAGATGTAGCCCACTGGTTACTTCAATGACTGTGCAGAGGTCATGGGTTTGATCCCATAGTGGTGTTATTTAATAAGGCTGTCTGAGGCTTTTCCTTTTAATTTACATTAGTGCTGCCAGCAAAATACACCCTCACAGTGCTGTAACCTTAAGGTGCCTCATAAGGCGCCCTTTCGGATGCCCTATAAAGTGCCCTGTAGGGCACATTAGACGGCGCCTTGGCGGACAGCGCACTTTATAATGTGCCCTATGGCGTGCCTTATAGGGCGCCTTAAGTGGCATCTTATGTTATGGCGCTGTGAGGGTGTTTTTGCTGGCAGCACTGATTTAACTTAAAAAAGGAAATGCCTCAGACAGTTCTGATTTAGATTAAAAGGAATTGCCTCAGACAGCCTTCTTACATAAGACCACTGCAGGATCAAACCCATGACCTCTGCCTCCGCAGTCATTGCAGTAACCAGTGGGCTACATCTTTATAGCTTCTAACACTGCGCTGTCATGAACTTAGGGTTAACGTGCGTTAACGTGCCACGGTGCCCACTATCGCGCGATACAGATTCTAGATACCTTGCCGCCAGAACGCCCACTCCTTATATGGTATTCTTCACATTATCACTGCAACTATTCATAAATGACCTGGAAAAGGGAATAACTAGTGAGATTATCAAATTTGCAGATGACACAAAACTGTTTAAAGTTGTTAAAACCCAAGAGGATTGTGGAAAACTGCAGGAGGATCTGGATAAATTGGAAGACTGGGCATCCAAATGGCAGATGAAATTTAATGTGGACAAGTGCAAAGTTATGCACTTAGGAAAGAACAACCCACACTATAGTTACACGATGCAAGGCTCCACATTAGAAACCACCACCCAGGAAAAAGATTTAGGAGTCATTGTGGATAACATGTTAAAACCCTCCGCCCAGTGTGCAGCGGCGGCCAAGAAAGCAAATAGAATGCTAGGTATCATAAGGAAAGGGATGGAGAACAAAACAAAGGATATTATAATGCCTCTGTATCGCTCCATGGTACGACCGCACCTTGAATATTGTGTGCAATTCTGGTCACCGTATCTTAAAAAGGACATAGCGTTATTAGAAAAAGTACAGAGAAGAGCCACCAAATTGGTGAAGGGGATGGAAGGCTACTCCTATGAAGAGAGGCTAAGAAGGTTAGGGCTCTTTAGCCTGGAGAAGAGACGGCTGAGGGGAGATATGATAGAGGTCTATAAATTAATGAATGGAGTGGAACGGATAAACGTGGATCAATTGTTTATGCTATCAGAGTATAGAAAGACTAGGGGACATGTAATGAAGCTACAGGGTAAACTATTTAAGACAAATAAGAGAAAATATTTTTTCACTCAACGTGTAATCAAACTCTGGAATCTGTTACCGGAGGATGTAGTAAGGGCTGTTAGTATAGCTGGGTTTAAAAAAGGTTTGGACAAGTTCCTGGAGGAAAGGTCCATAAACCACTATTAAAAAGGGACCCAGGATATCAATGCTTGACCCAGTACAAGTATTGTGGAACCTGTGTCTTTGGGGATATTGCTAGGTATGTATAACTTAGATTGGCCACTGTTGGAAACAGGATACTGGGCTTGATGGACCTCGGTCTGACCCAGTATGGCATGTCTTATGTTCTTATGTTCTTAACGCTGGTAACATTGAGACGGTTTAGTAAACTTACCTCTAAGAGAGAACAGGGCCATAATGGAGAGACTGAATAAATTCTTTGCTTCACTCTTTACTGAAGAAGATGTCTGAAACTTATTCATGCCAGAAATGATATTTAAAGGTCATGTACCATAGAAATTGAAACAGATCTCGATAAACTGTGAAGATCTAATATAGCTATTTGATCAACTAAAGAGTAGCAGATCACCTGGACTGGATGGCATACATCCCAGGATGCTGAAGGAACTAAAATATGAAATTGCAGACCTACTTTTCCTAATCTGTCAACTATCACAGGTCTGCAAAAAATTTTTTTCCGAGAGCTGTTTTGGTTATTCCACGCAATGTTTATGGTTTTTGGTGCGCTGAATCCGAAAATGACCTCCATTTTGTCATAGGACATCACATTTCCTGACAATTTAGGTAACTGTTAAATAAGGCAATACCTCAAAATAAATGGAAATAGACGTATAAAATTAAAGTTTTATTACAATATTTTCATGAAAATCCTTTTTTGAACTGAAATGAGCTCACCTGCACACACTAAACTCGATTCTTCTTCCTTGTGAGGCTCCTCTTGGTGCATTTACGCTTGTGAGTAGCATCTGGAATGTCTCTCTGAAGCATCCAACAGTATTCTGCCATCATTGTAATGTTCCATTTTCCCTGGTATCTCCTTTCCATCTCTTTAATGTCTTGGTGGAATCGTTCACCTTGTTCCTCACTCACAGCTCCCAAATTTTCAGGAAAGTAGTCAAGGTGGGACTGGAGGAAATGCACTTTCAAACTCATCAGGCAACCTAAAGCTTGAAATGCTTTCAGCATTCGTCCGACGATCTTTTTGTAGTGAGGATCTTTGTTACTGCCTACAAATTTCTGTACGACTTTTTTAAATGCAGTCCACCCTTCTTTTTGAGGATCCGTCATGGTATTGACAAACTCTTGATCAACTATAAGCCTTCTAATGTCTGGTCCGACGAACACACCTTCCTTCGATTTTGCCTCCGACAGGCCTGGAAACTTGGTGACCAAGTATTTGAAGCATTCTCCATCTCTTGGAAGTGATTTTACGAATTGCTTCATCAATCCCAATTTTATGTGGAGAGGTGGTAGAAGAACTTTATGGGAAGGTACCAAATGTTCTCGGAGGACATTTTTTTCACCGACTGTTAGCACCCTCGGCTGCCAACTCTTCTTGGTCCAGTGATTTTGTCGGTCTCGACTGTCCCATAGACACAGAAAACAAGGATATTTGGTATACCCAGCTTGTTGCCCGAGCAGCATGCATAAGACCTTCAAGTCCCCACACACTTGCCAACCATGGTCTTCATATTTAAGTTTACGAAGAACCAATTCCAAGTTCTCGTAGGTTTCCTTCAAGTATACAGAATGACCTACAGGTATGGAAGCGTAAAAATCGTTGTGGAGTAAAACTGCTTTGAGACTTCTTTTTGAAGAATTTATAAAAAGACGCCATTGCTCTGAATCATATTGGATTTTAAATTGACCCATCAGACCTTCGACATTGATGCAATAAACCAACTTGTCTTCCTGGGCGAAGTAAGGAATGAACTCCTTTTCAAGATGTCTGAACCATGAAGATCTCAAACAACTAAGATCCTGACAACAAAAGGCAAAAAGACCCCTTAATTTAAATTACTTTTTTTGTTTGTTTTTTTGTCGGAGAAAGTCAGCAAAGTGAGCGGGGAAACTGCCGCACACCACTCTGACTGCTCCTGTTTTTTATTTTTAATTAAAGTATTGTACTTAGCTCATAAAAACTCCTCCAAAAGCAGAAAGATGCCAGCCTTATTGAGGTTGACGACCTGCCACACGTTTCGGGTTAAACAAAGTTTTAAAACCCTGCTTCAGGCCATCTCTTGCTGGCAACACAGTTTGGATTCTGCTCTAAAGCGGCTCACGATGTTAGAGCAGAATCCAAACTGTGTTGCCAGCAAGAGATGGCCTGAAGCAGGGTTTTAAAACTTTGTTTAACCCGAAACATGTGGCACGTCGTCAACCTTGATAAGTCTGGCATCTTTCTGCTTTTGGAGGAGTTCTTATGAGCTAAGTAGAATACTTTAATTAAAAATAAAAAACAGGAGCAGTCACGGTGGTGTGCGGCAGTTTCCCCGCTCACTTTGCTGACTTTCTCCGACAAAAAAACAAACAAAAAAAGTAATTTAAATTAAGGGGTCTTTTTGCCTTTTGTTGTCAGGATCTTAGTTTTTTGAGGTTATTTTTTGATTCTGACTGGTTTACGAATTTTGTTGAACCATGAAGATGACACTCCTGGTAACAATAAATTCCTGCTTTTCAGCCTTGATCCGAGTAACTCGGCAGCATCTTTGGGAAGATTCAAGTCTCTTACTAAATCATTCATCTCCTCCTGAGAAAACAATTTTGGTCTTGTATCATCTTCAAAGTCAGAACTTGATTCGTCATCTGGTTCAGGTATGACTTCATCTTCATCGGAGCTAGGTATCTCTTCCAAGGTAGCAGGGGGCTTGGGTACTGGTATATCTGTGCCATGGAGGATGGGACGAATTGCCGAGTGAAGATTGGGGTATAAAATGGAATGCTTCCATTTGGAATTAAACCCTTTCACATCGCATGAACAAAAGTAACAGTCGTCACTATGGTTCTTTTACTCTCGCCATACCATAGGAATCCCATAACGGAAAGATTTTTTCTTACCCTTGAACCAGTGTCGGAGGGCCTCAACACACCGTTTGCACACTTTATGAGGCCCCCAGACTTTATCTTGATCTCCAATTTTTAGTCCAAAGTATGCAAAGTATACTTTTTTCACAAAGTCTGTAATATTCTGCTGTTACTTCAACACTGTATATTCACCACAGATGAAACAGAAACTGTCTGGCGAATTAATACACTTTCGCGGAGCCATAATAACATAACGGTTGAAGAATGACAAGCTAACATGAATTGCGATGAAAAAGTGTGAACAGCCTAGAACCAAGAACCTGATGATGATTCGTGCACAAATGTGGCATGCAGGAGAGAGCAGCTCTGTGTCTGTACACGAGATGTCACAGTGCTGGCCACGCCCCCCCCTGCACTGACCAGAGCTGCTGCTATCTGCCCTGTGTCTCCCTTCTACTGGATTCTTCAGGAAAGATTAACCCCTTCTACCATTAGAAGCACGGACTTAAAACTTGCTTAGCTTATGTATATATTGCTGACCATCAGATTTACAGTGCTATTTTCTTTTTTTACATAACTTGGACAACCCCTTTAAGGTTTTTTTGGCATTTTATATCTTAAATGCACTTATGTGAATTAATTAATAGTAATTTGAATTAATTAATAGTAATTTGAAAAAAATTGATAAATTTGAAGACAATTTTGCATGTTGTGGCAAATCATGACGTCTAGGAGTTTTTTCAATATTTTATTTGTTTTCAGCACACCAAAATACATGGAAATTAGATGAAAATAATCAAACAACTTTTTAGTCGCAGACTCATTAAAATCATCTGTAGTACTTGAAGACTGGAGAGTGACCAATGTAACGCCAATTTTCAAAAAAGGTTTCAGGGGTCATTTGGGAAACTATAGACTGGTGAGTCTGACATTCATACTGGACAAAATGGTAGAAACTATTATAAAGAATAAAATTACTGAACATGTAGATAGTCATGGTTTAATGGCAAAAAGCCAACATGGATTTAGTCAAGGAAAATCTTGTCTCATTAATCTCTTATGTGATTTTAAAGGTGAGTCGGTTGATATAGTTTATCTGGATTTTCAGAAAGCCCTTGACAAGGGGAAATTGAAATGACATGGGATAGAAGGTAGTGTACTATTGTGGATTAGGATCTAGTTAAAAAATAGAGAAAGAGGGCTAAATGGCCAATTTTCTCCATGGAGAAAGATGAATAGTGGAGTACCCCAGAGATGTCTGCTGGGTCCACTGCTTTTTAACATATTTATAAATGACCTGGAAATGTAAGTATTATTGTATGTGTCTCATATCCCCTCGTGTTAAATGTATCCCCCAACTGCTTTGACCCGGTGAAAAGCGGGATATAAATGCAGCTAAATAAATAAATTAATGAATAAATAAATAAATGGGAATAACGAGTGAGGTGCTCAAATTTACAGATAACACAATATTATTCCAAGTTGCTAAAACACAAGAGGATTTTGAAAAATTACAGAGGACCTTGATAAATTGGGAGACTGGGTGTCCAAGTGGCAAGTGAAATTTAATGTGAGCAAGTGTGAAGTTTTGCACTTAGAGACGAGCAACCCAAACTATGGTTACACGATTCAAGGTTCTACATTAGGAATCACCACTCAGGAAAACAATCCTGGGCATCATCGTGGATAATACGTTGAAACCTTCTGCCCTGTGTGCAGCCAAAAAAGCAAATAGAATTCTAGGAATCATAAGGAAAGGAATGGAGAATAAAACAAAGGATATTATAATGCCTCTGTATCATTCTGTAGTGCGAGTGCACCTTGAAAATTGTGTGCAGTTCTGGTCACCATATCTTAAAAAGGACATAGCAGAATTAGAAAAGGTTGTACGATTGTCTGGCTTGGGCTAGCTATTTAGTTAACTGGGGAATGCTCTAACCCTTTTGTCTTTTTTTTTCTCTGCTACAAACACTATTATTTTCCCCCTTAGCACAGTCTTCTACCTCCAACACATTCAAATCCACCCAAACTAATGAATGATCCGTTACTGATGGATCTTCGATAGCTGTTCATACTAATTTGGGGAACAATGCTTCTCACATCCATAAGTAGTCTAATCTCCACATGCTTTATGTGTCCATAAATAGTATGTAAAATCTGCCTCACCTGGATGTAATGTCCTCTGTGCGTCAATCTACATGAGATTTCAAGTTCTTTTTTATAAGTTCATAATCTATAGCTGGGCCTTTGATAGTGTTAAAATCTGCACCAAAGAGGTTGATATTCCCCATATTGTGTTGGCTTCAGCAATAGTATATAAAATATGGCGGTTGTATACATTGGGTCCATAGCATTAGTTTCACTCCATATAGCATTTCCAATACTATCACATACCTGCATTCTGAGTTTTGGATGGTTTTATGAATTGTAAAGGGTACCTTATGAGTTAGATTGGCTACTTCTCTTTGTGTGTTTGAATATGATACTGATGTTACCTCACCTAACTAATCCCTTTTTAGTTTTCTATGTTCAGCTAGTGTCAAATATGATTTCTGTCAAGGATCAATTAGAGGGAATTTATTGGGATCATCCCATTGCAAGAAGATTCTTTGCTGAATTTCACACAACTTGTAATAGTATATATATGATCCAATTTCCTTTTAAATAATTATATGTAGGGCGCACTAATGGGCTGATGCAGAAAGCTGGCTCTGGAGTTGCGTGCTATCAACTCTGTATGCCTCTATGCAGTCCACCGATAATGCATAGCTTCAGCCCTGGCATGCAGAAAGGGCGCATGTGCAGATTACTCATGAGTTAAACTGTGGTGCAAATGGCAGCATTAAACTGGTAGAGCAAGCCAAATACTTATGCACAGAAGTCGGCGCAAGTTTGGCATGCTCTCTCAGAGAAACAGGGGCACTGTGTGGCTAATTTGCATTTGTACGCTGACACTATTTTGATGGCATCGGTGAAAGTCCCTGATGCCATCAAAATACGGTTGGGGGGCAAATACCCCTGACAGAAAGCAAATCCCTGGTAGTCCAGCAGTGCTGATCCTGCCCCCCCCCCCACCCGTCAAACTAAAAATAACCCTGATTGCCTAGCGGCCCCGATCTCCACATCCGTCCAACTAAAAATAATTCTGGTGGCCCAGTATCCCCAATCTTCCCCCCATCCACCCAACTTAAAAATACCCTCCTGGTTCCTTTACAAAAAGAGCAGGAACATTGCCCATGCACTCCCACTCCTACGGCTGCCATCTGGTTATCAGTTGATAGGGGTAATTTGGAATCCTTCAGTTCTGTCTGCTCTGTACTTAAGGAAAGCTGGGTTACTTTTATCTTTATTGGAACCTCTCTGTCAGGATGCTATAACTTCCCTCTTTTGCTAGCATCCTTCAAGGATACATCCTTCTGAACCATGCGCTTTTGGGAGACTGTCAGCTTTCCCTTTTAAACTAGATAATATGAATAAAATACAGTCTCTAAAATGCCTGTATGCAGATGCTAGAAGTCTAAAAATAAGTTGGGAACATTAGAATATATAGCACTAAATGAAAGGTTAGATATAATTGGCATCTCAGAGATCCGGAGAAAGGAGAAAAATCAGTGGGACACTGTGATCCTTGATACAAACTATATCACAATGATAGGGTAGATCAAATTGGGGAGGGGTTGTGCTCTGTTAGAGAGGGCATTGAGTCACACTGGACGACTGGCTCATCTGGCCTGTTCCCTTTCAGAAGCTTTTCGGGTGGAGTCCTGAGTGGAATCCTTTTTTGGAAAACCTTGACTGGGTGATCAGTCAGGAAAAGAGTTGGCTGTTTCCTTCCCAGTCACTAGAGTTTCTGGGAGCGCATTTTGAAACTTGAGTGAGCAGAGTTTTCCTGCCAGAGGAGAAAGTCAAAAGACTGTTGGATTGCCTGGTGCTTTTCTATGTGCAGCAGGCTCCCAGAGTCTGGGATTATCTTGAGTTCCTCAGACTGATGGTGCGACCATAGAGATGGTGCCATGGGCATGTGCTCCTATGTGAATGCTCCAGTGGTCCCTACTGACACAGCGGTCCCCAAGTTCTCAGGAGTTTGAGTGCAGGCTCCCGCTCCCGATGATGCTGAAGGCCAGCCTGCAGTGGTGGCATCAGTCCTGTCATCTGAGGAAGGGTGTGCCATTGGATGATTTGCCTTTACCCTTCTGGCGATGGAGCCCATTGCCAAGACTATATGGGTTAGGGCCGTTGGAACCGCAGGGAAGCAGTGTGGTTCAACAACCACCTCAAGGCGAGGGCAGTCAGGTTGGCTGTTCTGCATTTCCAGCCCCTGATCGAGGGGCAGGCAGTTCGAGTGTTTTCAGACAATGCCACGGCAATGGCTTTTGTCAATCGGCAAGGCGGCACGAGGAGTGCCGGGGTAGCTCTGGAAATGAATCCCCTGTTTGCTTGGGCGGAGAAGAACCTCCTAACCTTGTCTGCTCAGTACATTGCCGGGATGGACAGTGTGGAAGCAGACTTCCTCAACCAATCACATTCTGGATTCTGTAGAGTGGGAGTTGAGTCTGGAGGTGTTTTAGTTGATTCTGTGCCACTGGGGTCACCCCAGATTGGATTTGATGGCGACCCGCTCCAATGCCAAAGTTTACTGATTCTTCAGTCTCCACATGGAGATGGGTCTGAGGGCGTCAATGCCTTAGCCCAGTCTTGGCCAAGTCAGCACCTGCTGTGCGTGTTTCCTCCATGGCCCATGGTGGAGCGTGTGATTCTGCATATAGAACACCACCCGGGCAGGATTGTCCTGGTGGCACCGGATTGGCCAAAGAGAATGTGGTTTGAAGTCCTGATGCAGTTCCTGTAGGCATCTTCTCTTCGGTTGCCTCTGTCTCAGGGCCTAAAGTGGCAGCGACCGATCATCCTGGAGGACCTGGTTCCCTTCTCGCTTACGGCTCGGCTCTTGAAAGGAGACTGCTAGCATGTAAGGGCTATTCGCCGGTGGTGGTTTCTACTCTGCTCAGAGCACGAAGGAGGTCTACCAAGGTAGCATACATGTGAGTCTGGTGCCTCTGAGCGATGGTGCAGCGCTCAACAGTTGACTCTTGAGGTGGTCAAAGTGCCATCTCTGTTAGCTTTCTATGGGATGGCCTGGAGAAGGGCCTTTCCCTTAGCTCCCTGAAAGTTCCGGTGGCAGCTTTGGCCTGTTCCAAAGGTCCAGTGGCTAGTAAGTCTCTAGACTTGTACCCGGATGTCATGTGCTTTTGCCAGGGGTTTGGTATCTGCATCCTCCCCTCCGGTCTCTGATCCCTTCCTGAGATCTGTGTCTGGTGCTCAGAGCCCTGATGATGGCACCCTATGAGCCATTGAAACACACTACTTTGTGTTCAATATGTTTTATTGCATTTACCAAATACAATATTACAAAAAGAGAAAATAATAAAACCAACTGCCATCAAGAAATATGCCCAACAATTAAATAAAACCTAAAACACACAATATAGCAATGGACTAGCCCACATCAAGGGGCTGCACAGGAGAAAATCACAAACAAAATAAACAGGAAACAAAAGCAAAATTACATGCCACTATTGGAGATACAATCACTATCCCACTCCCAACTATTCTATACTTCTCCCTATCCAAAGAAAACTTTCCAAATGAGATACATCCTTAAAAACATACTTTTGTCCCTGCAGAGTCACTAGACACTTGCAGGGAAACTTCAAAAAGAACAAAGCTCCCAAAGTTAAAACTCTGGGCTTTATTTGGAGGAATTGTTTCCACAAGCCTGAGTGGTTCGATTAACATAAGGTAATAACTTCAGGGGCAGACCACAAAAAGGTGCATCCTTGTATCTAAAGAACAGTTTTATACTTTTAATTTTAACGAATTCCGAAGAAAAAGTATCTAGCAGTGTATTTCTTTTCATAATATTATCAGTGGAATCTTCTAAGAATTGAGTCAAATTTTGACTGGCAGTAGACCAAGAGAGTCAAATCCACCCTCTCCTTGTGAGAAAGAGCAGATCTTCACCGGAAGATAATAAGCATGGACAACCTCAACAAACTTAACCAACTTCAATACCTCTTTAAAATATTTTTTGTAGCAAAATTTGAGCAGATAACAAATGTGTGCAGGGAAAATTCAACATACGTAAATTTCTTGCCCTTGAGATGTTCTCCGATGTCTCTTCTTTAGCATGTAAAACCGTAAAATTCTTGATATAACCAGAATTTATAACCAAACAGGATTGCACTTGAGAAGTCAACTGGGCAACAGATTGATCAATTACGAAAATACTTGCATCCAAATCTACCAACTTAGCAATTGCTTCCTGAGTAAACTGACAGAGAGCACTCACTGTGCTAGTCAATTTGAAATCCATAGTTTTAATTGCCCCCAAATATCTTTTAAAGTAATCTTGGACTCCTCAGCGCCCCACCTGCCAGCACACCATCCCCTACAGCAGTGATGGCTAACCTTTTTGAGCCCGAGTGCCCAAACTGCCGCACAAAACCAAAGAATTTCCTCAAAGTGCCAGCACGTCAATTTGCATAAATATTTGCATAATGCTAACATACACTACTTTTAGTAAACATGTCTCTTAATGAGTGTATGGATAAAGACAGACTAAAAGATTTCTACATTACTATAATCCAGTGCCAACCGCCAGGCACATTAGGAACTACTACAAACACTGCCCATTTAGAACCAATAGCAAACCCGCCGTATCCTAACAGCCTACCAGGACTCACAAAGCACCACACCATACCTATCAAAAGGCAACACTGCAAATATTAAACCAATACATTTCAGACAATAACAATACATGACCTACTGGGAAAGAGAAACAAGTGGCAATGTCAAAAAGGAATTACATAAACAGAATACCTCAGCTCAGTTGCAATTGCTCCAGCCACTTTCTTCTGGTTTCTTCATGTTTTTCTGCTAACTCTCCATCATCTGCTGTCCATTTGTCCTTTCTTCTCTCTTCTATTTTTTTTTTTTTTCCATTCTCTCTCTCTACATCCGCTTTAACATACTAATCTTCGCCTTTTGCTCTTTCCTCATTCCTATTTCATCACTCAAATTTTACCCCTCCATCCTCAATCCCCACTTACTCTCCCAATATACCCGGCCAATTGTAGATTTTTTATCCCTCCCACACAAAAATATTTTTTCCCCTCTCCATTTTTACTCTCCCACCCCATCCCATGCTAATCCTCCCCCAACATCAGCTCCCTTCTATTCCAGCCTCACCCAGCATCCATTCCCTTCTAGTCCCTGCATCAGCCCATTTCCAGTCCTAGCAACCCCCCCAACCCAATACCATCCTAGCCCCCCCCCATCAACTCACTTCCAGCCCTAAACCCCCATCACACCCCCCATTTCCAGACAGCCCCCATCAGCCCACAGCCCATTAGCAGTCCTACCCCCCCAGCCCATTAGCGTCCTACCCCCCCCCGCCCGCTCCCCCTCCGCCCGCCCATTAGCATTCCTAACCCCCCCAGGCCCATTAGCAGTCCTAACCCCCCCCCTCCTGCCCATTAGCAGTCCTAACCCCCCCAGCCCATTAGCAGTCCTAAACCCCCCCGCCCCCGCCCATTACAGTCCTAACACCCCCCCTCCCTGCCCATTAGCAGTCCTAACACCCCCCTCCTCCTGCCCATTAGCAGTCCCTAACCCCCCCCTCCTGCCCATTAGCAGTCCTAACCCCCCCTCCTGCCCATTAGCAGTCCTAACCCTCCCCCCCCTGCCCATTAGCAGTCCTAACCCCCCCTCCTGCCCATTAGCAGTCCTAACCCTCCCCCCCCCTGCCCATTAGCAGTCCTAACCCTCCCCCCCTGCCCATTAGCAGTCCTAACCCCCCCCCCCTGCCCATTAGCAGTCCTAACCCCCCCCCTCCTGCCCATTAGCAGGCCTAACCCCCCCTGCCCATTAGCAGTCCTAACACCCCCCCCCTCCTGCCCATTAGCAGTCCTAAACACCCCCCTCCTGCCCATTAGCAGTCCTAACCCCCCCCTCCTCCTGCCCATTAGCAGTCCTAACCCCCCCCTCCTCCTCCTGCCCATTGCAAGTCCTAACCCCCCCCCCCTCCTCCTGCCCAGTTAGCAGTCCTAAACCGCCCCCCCCCCCCCCGCGCGCGCGCGCAAATTTTTTAAAAAAAAAAGCAGGCTCTGGCTGCTGCCGCAGCAGATACAATGTCCCGCGGGGGCCCCCCCCTCCGCCCGCTAAGCCCCTCTGCAAGGGCTTTCAGATTCGCGAGGGAGAGCGTCTCCCTCGCGTCTCTGTTAAGCCCGCAGGGGCTAATGGGAAATTTCCCATCAGTCCCCCTCGCGTCTAAAGGGGCTGATGGGAAATTTCCCATTAGCCCCTGCGGCTTAACAGAGACGCGAGGGAGACTCTCTCCCTCGCGAATCTGAAGCTCTTGCAGAGGGGCTTAGCGGGCGGAGGGGGCCCCGCGGGACGCTGCATTCTGCCCTTGCCGCGTCCGCGCAGCAGTCAGAGACAGCTTTTTTTCTTTTTTTTCTTTTTTTTGCGGACCTATGGCCCGCGTGCCAGCTGCAAGGCCTTCGCGTGCCACAGCTGGCACGCGTGCCATAGGTTCGCCATCGCTGCCCTACAGAAACCGGCTTCGGATCCAGCACCACAAAAATGAAAACATTCACCTCAGATGACTCCTCAGCTACTATAGCAGAGGACAACAAAGGAAAGGGGTATGGGGTGGGTTTTTTACCCTGGAGCTTAACGACTCTCCTTAAGGAGTTACTTGAAGGGTGGCAATGGTAAAAACATGCTTGTCCATAGGTCCAACTGTTACAGCCAAAGAAGCAGCCGGACCTTTCTTTGATGGGCCTTTATTCTTTCTTTTCCCCATAATGATGGGCAGAGTTCACCGAGACAACGTTTTGCCTCTGAACACCTCCGGCACACCGAAGGGGCACCAACGGAGCGTGTCTAGCCCTTTTGTTTGCGCCCCTTTGGATTGCGACCCACAGGCCGTGACACGCAGCCACAAATCTTAAAGGCAAGCAGGCCCTCCACTAAGGGGAAGCTGCTCATCCAGATGCCTGCAAACACCACAGGCAGCAGTGGCAGGCTCACACGGCAGTCAGACTTGGGAGCAGCTGGAAAGCCTCAGCCTCCTCCTCCTCACTCCTCCCGACAGCACCCTGAAGTGTGCTACTTTGAAGGATCTGACACTCAAGACTGTTTTCTTGGTTGCTATTTGTTCCGCAAGGTGGATTTCTGAGCTGCAGGCCCTGTCTTGCCAAGATCCTTATCTGTCTTTTGCCTTCCTTCTTGCTGAAATTGATGTCTCCCTTTCATGTGAACCAGGTGGTCTGCCTGCCCTGTGTCGGGAGAAGGGTAAGGATCTTCACCTTGTAGATGTCCGGAGGGTGGTTCTCTGGTACTTGGAGGTTACAAATTCCTTTTGTAAGTCAGACCATCTTTTTTGCTGTTTGCTGGCCCGCAAAAGGGTGATGCGGCGGATAAGTCGACTTTGGGGCGCTGTATTAAGAAGACCATTGACTTATCTATTGCAGAACCGGACAGTTCTGGAGGGTTTGTGTGCCCATTTTTCTCACGCACAAGCATCCTTGTGGGCGGAGCAGAGTTCGGTAGCCCCTGTAGACATTTGTCAGGTGGCAACATGGGCATCCCTTTCCACTTTTGTCAAGCATTACCACTTGGATGTCCACGCATGGACTGACAATGTCTTTCGCTCAATGTCTTTGGCTCAAGTGTATTTAGATTTCAGTAAAGCCTTTGACACTGTTCCTCACAGGCGACTTATAAACAAACTGAGCACCCTAGGGATGGACCCTAAAGTTACTGCTTGGGTTAGAAATTGGTTGGATGGGAGGCGACAAAGAGTACAAGTAAATGGAGCTCACTCTGAGGAGAAGGATGTTACCAGTGGTGTGCCCCAGGGATCTGTCCTTGGTCCGATTCTTTTTAACATCTTTGTTAGTGATATAGCGGAATGGCTGTCGGGTAAGGTTTGCCTCTTTGCAGATGATACCAAAATCTGCAATAGAGTAGACACCCAGGAAGGTGTAGATAACATGAGGAGGGATCTAGCTAAGCTTGAAGAATGGTCTAGAATTTGGCAGCTGGGATTTAATGTTAGAAAATGTAAGGTCATGCATTTGGGCTGCAGCAATCCAAGGGAGCAATACAGTATAGGAGGTGAAGTACTTTTGTCCACTAAAGAAGAGCGGGACCTAGGCGTGGTTGTCTGATGATCTTAAAGTAGCTAAACAGGTAGAAAAGGCGACAGCAAAAGCTAGAAGGATGCTTGGGTGCATACGGAGAGGAATGGCTAGCAGAAAAAAGGAGGTGATAATGCCTCTGTATAAGTCTTTGGTGCGACCTCATTTGGAGTATGGTGTGCAATTCTGGAGACCGTACCTTCAAAAGGATGTGAACAGGATGGAGTCGGTGCAGAGGGTGGCTACTAAAATGATTAATGGGCTTCATTATAAAGCATATGAGGACAGACTTAAGGATCTTAATATGTACACCTTAGAGGAAAGGCTGGATAGAGGTGATATGATTGAGATGTTTAAATACCTCCGTGGCATAAATGTTCAGGGAGAGAGCCTCTTTCAATTGAAAGCAAGTTCTGCTACGAGGGGACGGGATGAGGGTGAAGGGAGATAGATTCAGGAGTGATATGCGGAAATATTTCTTTACGGAAAGAGTAGTGGATCCATGGAATAGTCTCCCAGTGGAGGTGGTAGAGATGAGGACAGTAACTGAATTCAAAAAAGCATGGGACCAACGCAGAGGATCTCTAAAGGTAAAAAGTGGACTGTTGTAGTTGTTGTTATGGAAGGACAGACGAGATAGGCCATGTGGTCTTTTTCTGTCATCATGTTTCTATGTTTTGCAAGCTGCTGTGCCTTCTTCCCGTCTAGTGGAGTTGTAGCTTTGGTATGTCCCACTTGTCTAGACTGGTCTAGCAGGATAATATGGAAGGTGACATTGTATTTACCAGTTAGTGTCCTTTCTTTGAGTCCTGCTAGACCAGTCCAAGGCACTATATTTGCTCTGTTGTTCTGCTGCGGTACCCTTGGATCTGCTATGATTTTTATATTTGGCTCTATAGGTTCATCTTCTACTGACAGCCTTCTGTTTATACGTTCTTGTACAGAGTTCTCTAGTGTTGATTACTCATTGTTGCCCATGATTGAGGTTGTGTGAGACTTGCCATGTTTCTCCCATATGTTTTGGGATGAATACTGAACAGACCTCTGGTGGCTGAGACGAATAGAGGCATAGGAGTGATGTCATTGAAACGTGGGCTTTTCAGTGGTTCTTTATCTCCACTAATCTGCTTATAGGGAACACAACCCACCTGCCTAGACTGGTCTAGCAAGACCCAAGGAAAGGAAATTAACTGGTAAGTAAAATGTCACCTTCTGTCCTCCCCCCAGCCAGTAGTAACCCTTCCTCTCTCTCCCCATGCCCAGCATCCTCTTTACTCTCACTTGTTTCAGCTGCCCAACAATATTTATTTTCTATCCTACCCACCCATCCATCCATTTCCCTTCTGAAGCAAATTGAATATCTTCCCTGATTCATTTAACTATAAACAAGTATCCAGTACCTAGAGTTCAACGTTTAAATTCATTTTTTTATTTTACTTACTTTGCAGTCCTTTGAAGTTGGGTCAAAGTAGGGGATTCAGTGTTAGTGTTGGGCCTTGTTCTGAGGATAGAGCCACATTGGCTGCAGAGGAAGAGGCAAGTGGCATAAAAGACAGGATTCAAGTAGTGCCGCCTTAAAAAATAAAAATAAAGCATGCCCCAGAGCCCCAGAGAGATAGAGAGTTGGGCTGGCAGAGACCTCAGGTTCTGGGTTTGGCTGTGGTGGTGACAGCAGGAACATGGAGGGAAGGCAGACTAGATTGTATCGTCTAGTAACAATGCCAGCAGGAGCACTGAAGACAAGTCAGTATCTAACTTGCTCTAGTGCTAGCTGTGCCCCTTCCTCCCGAATAGTTGAACCATCAAGTGTTTGAACACCGCAAGCTCAGTACCACATTTAGCAATTCAATCATCTGATTGCAATTTGAACTGGAAGGAGACGCTTTTGCGGCATCAGAAGAAACAGGCTGACGTTTTCAGGCCACCTGCACACTTCCTATTCCTTCAGAATAACAACCCACTTTTTGCAACCTGGCAAGCAAGCAATAGTCTCCTTTTACCACTTACCATTCTCCTAGATTTACCTTAGTCCCCAGTTGTTGTGTTGTCTGTGGTAAGCAGGGACTGTCATTTACATGTGATTGTGCAATGCTGCATCTGCCTTGTAGCACTATACAAATGCTAAGTAGTGGTAGTAGTAGCAGCAAAAGGTGCTGTCGTTAGGCACTGGCATGTGCCGCCTGAAAAATGCCCTGTGAACATGTGTTATTAGCAAGAGAGGACAGAGATTTTGTGGCTCAGGGGATTTGAACATTCTTCAGGATTTCTCCTGATTTATTAGTTCCATGATCTAGCGCTGCTGATTCAGCCAAGGATCAGGATCTTGAATTGGGAAGGAACCTTAGTACAGAATTCCATTTATTAGAATATTGTGCTGGCCAAATGTGTAGTCACTTCGAAGTCCTGAAGTCGATGGAAGATTTGGCATTTCTCCCCCTTCGCATCCGTTGACTAGATACATTTTGTCAGGCCAACTCACCATTTCAATTAAGCTGAATAGTGCTGAACATCAGAGCTATCCAGTTAAATGTAACTGCATAAGTGGCCACGGGTAAGGACTATTCCAAAGTTAACTATTTCTCTATCTGGTTAGCTTCTGCTGAGTATGTTCAGTGGCACTGTAACCCAATAACTGCTAAATATATGTGCTAATGCTAATTGTATTAGTGAACATCAGCCCCAAAAGTAATAATGCTGACTAATAAGAAAAATAAGCAAGACTGTCACTATATTATGCCATCGTATCATCATCTGAAATAAATATTTTGTGTCAGTTGCTTAGAAACAAGTGTTCCGTGGCCTTTTGCTGCTTGGAAGAAATCATTCTAATTGGCACACTACAAACACTGCAGTTCTTGTGAGTTTGTATTTTTTCAGAAGAATGCTCCTCGCATGAATGATGACTCGCATTAATTTGACAGCAATCATGTTCATAGACATCAATTTAAGCAATGGATGAGTGACTCATTATCTTTGTCATGGTTCATTGGAATGGTGAAGGATGGGAGAAAGAAAACACAACTATTTCTAGCCCCAGTCACATTTTCTCTTCCCCTCATTTTTTAAAGTATAATGTAGTAAATTAATTCATTGCGAAACCGTGTCCCGGTACTGCAGAAATATGTTGTATCCATAAATAAAACATTTTTAGGCGCGTTTCACAATTGACAGCGCTGGCTGTTGTCGAGGCTCTGTGTGCTTTGCTGTCTGTCCATCCAGATGCATAGCTTTCTTTCCTCATGTGCAGACAAAAGCAGATTGGAGTTGGCAGCACAAGTTTTAAAGGTCTGGTGGGAGTTCTTATCTCCCATCGGCTGAACATTAGGGCTGGATACACAATCGGAAAATTTAAAGTGGAAATGTGGGTCCTGAATGCTCTTTCATCAGTTGAAGATCTGGATGGACTCACAATGCTGCAAGTTAAAGAGCTAGCAAGTATTTTCCCCTCCCCACTCCTGCTGGTTGAACATTATTTTATTTATTTATTTAACTAGGCTTTTATACCGCTTTTCTACCAGTCAAAGCGGAGTACATTCAGGTACTGTATAGATATTTTTCCCTTGTCCCTGAAGGACTCATAATCTGTGTTTTTGTATCTGAGGCAATGAAGGATTAAGTGGCTTGCCCAAGGAGCACCTGTGGGACTAGAAACTCCAGTTCTTCCAGCCCAAAATTGCTGTCCTTTAGCGGGATTCAAACTGGACCCTTGGTAGCAAAGGTTAAAATGTTGCTGGGGGCTCCCCATTCCCCTGCTGGCTGAACATAACAACTGAAAAATGACCGTTGTAAAATTGCAAATGTGTATATTCATACAAGTAAGTATGCCGACAAAAGCATGTGTACTTTCACAGGGTCTGTGATTTCTAGATCGGCTTTTTAAAATAAAAGAAAATGGAAAAGGCCTGTTGCCATTGAAAGGATGTGATTGTTTGCCCATTGGCAGTCTACTATTCCATTTTCATTTATTTTGTTAAAAGTAACCTAGAGCTAGGCGTTCCCACTTGTAAGGACTTATTATTCTGTTTGTCCATCCACTGTATGAGATGGTGCAGCGGGTAACCAGAAGTTACTCAAATATTACAATATTTTCCATGGAGAGCAGGATATAAGTTCTCCCAAAATCCACCTGCCTCCCTTTGGATTTGTAACACAGTAAATGACAGCAGATGGCCCACCTAGTCTGCCCAGTAAATATTCAGCTATGAAACAAAATTCATTAACTCTGGTAGTTCTGTCCAGCAGCACAACACAAGGTGCTGCACATGAAGATTTCTTGTCTAAGCTAATGGGAACTTACCTAAGCTGGAATCTGTCGGATGTCACCCACTTATAAAGACTCCTAGCTTGCTGCCCATGCAGAACACCTTTTGTAGGTAAATAATTTAATTCTCCTTGCAGTCAATGAAGAGTTTTAAGCAGTGACCCCAGACTCCATGGCCAGCTGCTGCAAAAATTGCAAAATCAACACAACAAAGGTGATATTTCATTTGCAGTTTCCCGAGACTTATCCCTTAGCCTTTGATCTGTTATATCATTCACTTCTACTCTCTCGTCTCTCTGAGAGTGGACTCCGGGATTCTGTTCTTCACTGGTTTCAGTCTTTCCTGTCCTCTTGTTCTTTCTCCGTAATCTGTAGTATGGCCTCCTCTCCCTCTATTCCTTTCACCTTTGGTATCCCTCAAGGATCTGTGTTGGCACTCCTCCTTTTAATGTCTTTCTGGCTCTGCTTGCTCTGATAATTCAGCAGTCTGGCATCTCTGCTTATCTCTATGCAGATGATATTTTACTACTTTATCATAGAAATTCGCACTCTCCTGGCCTGACCTCTCTTAAGTTCTGTTTATCTGCTGTTTCTAGTTGGCTTGGTTTGCAGCTTGTCGTGCTTTGAGGGCTTGCGTGCATCAGTGATGCTGAGAGCTAAACTATCGGTAGTTTAACTACTGGCAGGGTCTCCCAAGATGGACAGGTCTCAGCTGAGGTGCCAGACCAAGACAAACCACCCATCTGGGCAGCAGCAGAATGGGATAGTGTTGACGGCGGAGGATCACATTTTTGTGACAACGGCAACAACACCAAACTTAAACTGCACGGAAGAAAGGCCCGGCAATCTACTTCTGTATCTTGCCATGAAAACCCAATGGATAGTTACAACAAAACAAATTGTGCTATGGTGCTGGAAGATGGGACCCCCAGATTGGAAGGCACTCAACTAGCTACTGGGGAAGAGCTGAAGACTTTTCAGAGTAAAGCCAGCATTTATGATGTGGTTGGATCAAAGCCCTCGGGAAGTCTGACTGCTGATGTAGCTGCGCATGAAATGAGAGTCAGAAGCTGTAAAGATGTCTTACACATTGGAACATGGAACGTACGAAGCATGAACCAAGGGAAGTTGGAGGTGGTCAAGAATGAAATGGAACGTGTACAACTTGATCTGTTGGGTGTCAGTGAACTGAAATAGACTGGCATCGGGCACTTTGCATCAGATGATCACATGGTCTACTATGCTGGAAATGAAAGACAAAGAAGAAATGGTGTTGCATTTATAATAAAGAAGAAATTTGCAAGAACTGTAATGAAATACAATGCAGTCAGCGATCGCTTAATCTCTATTCGTCTACGAGGATTGCCTATCAACACAACTATAATTCAAGTATATGCCCCAACAACAGCTGCAGAAGAGAATGAAATTGAAGAGTTCTATGAACAAGTACAAGCTGAAATTGACAGAACATGCAAACAGGATATCCTGATAGTCATGGGTGACTGGAACGCAAAAGTTGGCAACAAAGAAGAAGGCAAAGTAGTTGGAAAATATGGACTTAGCAACAGAAATGAAGCTGGAGAAAGACTGATAGAATTCTGCAAGACCAATGATCTATTCATCTCAAACACCTTCTTCCAGCAACACAAGCGGCGACTGTACACATGGACTTCACCCAATGGATTGTATAAAAATCAAATTGACTACATCTGTGGAAGTCAACGATGGAAAAGCTCTATAACATCAACCAAGACAAAACCTGGAGCTGACTGGTACAGATCATCAACTACTAGTATGCAAACTCAAGCTAAAGTTGAAAAAGAGTAAACCACTCATGAATGCAGCAAAATATGACCTTGAGAATATACCACTGGAATTTAAAGACTGCCTGCAAAATCGATTTGCTGCTTTAGATACAAATGACAGAGCTCCAGAAGAGTTATGGAATGACATCAAGAAGGTTGTGTTGGAAGAAAGCAAGAAGTCTCTACAAAAGGTGAAAAAGCAAAAACGGCCAAAATGGATGACGGAAGAAACTCTGAAAATTGCCCAGAAACGCAGAGAAGCTAAAGCCAGAGGAGAAAGAAAGACAATCGCAGAACTCAACAGAGATTTCCAACGTGCAGCAAGACAGGACAAGGAAAAGTACTACAACGACGCATGCAAGGAAATAGAAGCAGAAACTATTAGAGGAAGAACAAGATCGGCTTTCCTAAAGCTACGAGAATTAAAGAAAAAGTTCCAGCCTCGACTTGGAATGTTACAAGATGCTCAAGGTTCTATGTTGAATGATGCTGAGAAGATCAAGAAAAGGTAGAAGGAATATACAGAGTTTTTATATGATAAAGATCAAGTGGACCAACAGCCGTTTCAACCTGTACCTTATGATCGGGAACCATTGGTGATGAAAGAAGAAGTTGAAGCAGCATTGAAAGCCTTATCAAAGAACAAAGCACCAGGCATTGATGGCATTCCTATAGAAGTATTGCAGCAATCTGATGCAGCTGTTACCATACTTACAAGGCTCTGCCAAGAAATATGGAAGACAACATCATGGCCAACTGACTGGAAAAGATCTGTGTTTATACCAATACTAAAGAAAGGTGATCCAGCTGACTGTGGAAATTATCGAACAATCGCTCTGATCCCATATGCCAGCAAGATTCTACTGAAGATTATTCAAAAGAGACTACAACCATACCTGGAACAAGAACTACCTGAAGTGCAAGCAGGGTTCAGGAAAGGGCGAGGAACGAGAGACATCATTGCGGATGTGAGATGGATCCTTGAAAAGACTAAAGAATATCAAAAGGATATCTATTTGTGCTTTATCGACTACAGCAAGGCTTTTGACTGTGTAAACCATGAGAAACTCTGGGCCACATTAAGAAGCATGGGTATACCAGAACACCTGATTGTTCTCTTGCGCAATTTGTACATTGATCAAGAAGCAACAGTTCGAACGGAACAAGGAGAAACAGAATGGTTTAAAATAAGCAAAGGTGTAAGACAAGGCTGCATACTTTCCCCCTACCTGTTTAATTTATATGCAGAACAAATCATCAGAGAAGCAGGATTGTATGAAGACAACAGAGGTGTGAAGATTGGTGGAAGACTCATCAACAATCTTCGCTATGCTGATGATACTACATTACTGGCTGAAAGTGAAGATGATCTGAAACATTTGCTTCTCACAATCAAAGAACATAGTCTCAAAATGGGCCTGCACCTTAATGTAAAGAAGACAAAGATCATGACAACTGGCATAATCAACAGGTTCATCGTTGAAGGAGAAGAAATTGAAATTGTGAACAACTTTAACCTACTTGGATCAACTATCAATAAAGAAGCAACAAGCAGTCAAGAAATCAAACGACACATTGCTCTTGGCAGAATGGCTATGAAAGACCTAGATAAGATTCTCAAGAGCAGAGATGTCTCTCTCCATACAAAGATTCGACTTGTTCAAGCCATGGTATTTTCAATAACATCATATGGATGTGAAAGCTGGACAGTGAAAAAGATAGACAGGAAGAAAATTGATGCCTTTGAATTATGGTGCTGGCGGCGAATACTGTGTATACCATGGACTGCCCGAAGAACAAACCAGTCGGTACTAGAGGAGATCAAACCTAAGCTTTCTTTAGAAGCTCAGATGACAAGACTTCGACTTTCATACTTAGGACACATCATGCGAAGAGAGAGATCATTAGAGAAAGACATCATGCTTGGCAAGATAGAAGGTCAACGCAAAAGAAGAAGGCCAGCAATGAGATGGATCGATACAATAACAGCAGCTACGGGTACCAGTCTGTCAACAATGAGCCGCCTGACTGAAGACCGAACACAATTTAGGATAGCTATCCAGAGGGTCGCCATGAGTCGACTCCGACTCGATGGCACTTAACAACAACAACAAGTTGGCTTTCCATAAACCATCTCCATCTTAACCCATAGGTTTTCAACCCAGTCCTCGGGGAACCCTAGGCCAGTCAGGTTTTCAGGATTCCCACAATGAATATGCATAAGATAGATTTGCATACAGTGAAGGCAGAACATGCAAATCTTTCTCATGCATATTCATTCTGGGAATCCTGAAAACCTGACTGGCCTAGGGTTCCCCGAGGACTGGGTTGAAAACCCCAACCCCTCTAAATGTTCTGCTATTTGGCTCACCTTCAATACCCCCTGCCCTTCCTGGCTCACTTTCCAGTTCCCTTAGTCCAGTCCCTTTGATACCTCGGCATCATCTTGGATTCTTCTTTAACATTCCATGATAACCTGTCCTCCCTGATTCAGCGGTCTTTTTTCTTTCTGCCCCAGATCCATGCCCTCCGTCGCCTCCTCAACTCTCACTCCCTCACAACTCTTTTTCTGTCACTGGTGATCTCTCGACTTGATTACTGCAATGGTTCACTCGCCAGTGTTCCTCACTACCAACTTCGTCATCTGCAACTTTTTCAGAACACCAACTGCTCTGATTCTTGTGCACGCTTCTTACCGCGATCATATCACCCCTATTCTTGTCCACCTTCACTGGCTCCCAATAAAGCATTTCATTGATTACAAGATTCTCATTAAAGCTCATCAGGCAATCCACACAGGAGCCCCACAATACCTAGCAGATCATCTCCAATTTCATACTCCCCACCGTCTCCACAGGTCTCTCAAACACGGATTGTCTGGCACTTCCCTCAGTCTCCCGAGACCACCTGGAACAAATGCAACACTCCGCCACCTTTTTCTTGGCACCCCCTTATGGAACTCTTTACCCACCACCCTATGCTTAGAGCTTTCATTTCTCGGGGTTCAAATCCATGCTTAAAACCTATCTCAGCTTGCTTACGATCTGTCCTCCTCCACTACCTAGTTAACCATTCCCGACCCTATTTGCCCTTCTTTATCTTAACTGTCATGTCAATACATGGCATTCCTTTCCTTTTCCTATACGGTCTTTTATAATTGTAAACCGCTCTGATGCCCTGTTGCCTAGGATGGTATATCAAATGGTTAATAAAGATAAATAAACAAACCTCAGTCTCCTCTGCCACCTGACCTGATCTGTCCACTAGGTGAACTAGGCAGTTGCCTAGGGCAGCATGCCGATCCTTCCTTTGAAGTGGCAGTAGTTCAACCGCTGCTTCAGGGCCTCAGCAAGCATTAAAACACACGTGCAGTCATGGCCTACCGCTCCTGCCCCTCCAACAGGAAAGTTGCGTTGGAAGGGACAGGAACAGCAGGTCATGAGTGCATGCGTGCTGGTGCTTTAAAGCTTGCAGCAGCGCTGAAGTGGCAGCTGAACTCTGCCACCTCGTCAAAGGAAAGATCGGCATGCCGCCCCCATTCCCCAGGTGGGTAGATGCATGCCAAGGAGTGCCGTGGCTACATGGGGTGGAACGGAGGGCCTGCTTAGAGCAGCAGAAACCCTTGGACCAACCCCGCACCTGAGTCAGTTATTTGAAGGAAGTTGCACTGTGACTGTAGGGTTGATTCTAGCAATTCTAGAATGCTCAGCTGCATCCTCAGTGGCTCTCTCTAACAGCCAATCAACATAGCCAGAAAAGCAGTTCAGTCACTAGGACACGGACTATTTTAGATTGAAGGAACAACTTTCTGTCTAGATTCAGTATTGATACTGCTGCTGGTATCTAATGTGAAGAAATTCAGTTGCCTATTTATACTGCTGTACATAAGGGATTCTTATAGACATGGATTTCACATTTCACATAAGGAATCTGTCTCTACAAAAAATTATAGGTATCGGCTGTCCAGAGGCATGCATAAGTGCCAGCTGGCAGGGGCAGCTGTACATGTTGAGGTCTGTCAACCCATGACTCCCCTGAACTGGTTGTTCTCCCTGGTAACTTCACCATCTGTTTCTCCTCCCTTCCCCTCGTCCCCAAGAATCTGACCCCTCTATTCATCCCCAAGCTATCTGATAGCTCGATAACTCTTTTCGAGCAAAGGCCACTCCCCAGCACTAACACCCCTTATCAGCACCCCCAGTAACATCAACCCCCCTCTCCAAGGTCACTCCCAGCATTCCCCCCTCTTGATCCCTTCCCCAAGCTAGCTGGAGGTCCCTGCTGTCTTTTGGGAGCAGAACAATGCCCACTTGCTCTGACTCTTCATTCATTTTTATATACTGCTTTTCATGGATTCAGAGCGGTTTACAATTAGCTATAACAAGGTTGCAAGATTACATCAAATATTTGAATGGTGATATTGCATATAACATAAACAGATAACTAAAGTAAAAATAGTAATTTACTTGTAATATCACAAGTTTAGAGATGAGAGGGTGGTGTAGTGTTAGGGGAGTTGGAGTTTTGGGGAGTGAATCAACTTGGTTGGGGTGGGGGTGGAAAAGTTAAGGAATGTGCTGGTGGTCGTTTTATTGCTGGCCAGATCACATGACCTGTTAAGGTTTATATTGCATTTCCAAAGTGCTCATGGAACAGGTGAGATTTCAGTTCCTTACGGAAGGTGGTGAGCTCAGTGCATGCTTTCTATTTGCTTTCTTGGCTGCCGCAGCCCGCTGAGTGTGGGATGGGGCTTATCCATGATGACCCCCTAAATCTTTTTCCTGGGTGGTGGTTCCTAATGTGGAACCTTGTGTCGTATAAACATAGTTTGGGTGGTTCTTTTCTAGGTGTATAACTTTGCACTTGTCCACATTAAATTTCATCTGCCATTTGAATGTCCAGTCTTCCAATTTATCAAGGTCCTCTTGCAATTTTTCAGAATCCTCTTGTGTTTTAACAACTTTGAATAAATTTTGTGTAATCTACAAATTTTATCACCTCACTCGTTATTCCCATTTCCAGGTCATTTATCAATAAGTTAAAAAGCAGCAGGCCCAGCACAAATCCCTGGGGTACTCCACTATTCACCTTTCTCTATTAAGAAAATTGTCCATTTAGCCCTACCCTCTGCTTTCTATTTTTTAACCATTTCCTGATCCACAATAGTACACTGCCTCCTATCCCATAACTTTTTAATTTCACCAAGAGTCTCTCTTGAGGAATCTTGTCAAAAGCTTTCTGAAAAAGGGGGTGCTGATAAGTCTTTGGCTTTGTAAAGAAAACAAAAAGCTATGGGTTTGAAAATATTTATTTACTCAACATTATTTTCGCTTGAGCTCCACACACTTAGTACTTTGCTCCAACTTCTTCACACCCTGCAAATAAAACTCTGGCAATTGCTCTACAAACCACTCATCATCAGCTGATGCAGCCTCCTCGATGCTTGAAAACGTTCTTCCCTTCAAGTGTTTTTGAGGTTACGAAACAGGTGATAGTCAGAAGGGGACAGATCAGCTGAGTATGTCCAGTGTTTCAGCACTTCAAAGCGTAGATCAGGCAGTTTCTGCTGCGTATTGGCTGCAGTGTGAGAAACACAGAAACATGACGGCAGAAAAAGACCACTCTGCCCATCTAGTCTGACCTTTCCATATCAACTACAATAGTCACCTTTTTTCCTTTAGAGATCGTCTGTGTTTGTCCCATGCTTTTTTGAATTTAGATACTGTCCTCATCTGTGAAGTTACTGATAAGCTGTGGTGGGCCTCAGAGGATGAGTTGATGACGTATGTATATGTTTCTGTTAATGTATAAAAGACAGACAGCCCCTCTAACCTGTGGAATAAACTTACATACTACTTATATGCGAGTGTATATGTTTGTTCCCCTGGAATTCCAGACAGAGAAGGTAAGGTGTTTCCTCGGCCCAGGGGATTAACGGACGTCCCGAGGGTAAGTGGTATATAGTGCTGGGAAAGGAATAACCCACACTTACACCTATACTATATTGCTCCCTTGGATTGCTGCAGCCCAAATGCATGACCTTACATTTTTTAACATTAAATCCCAGCTGCCAAATTCTAGACCATTCTTCAAGCTTAGCTAGATCCCTCCTCATGTTATCTACACCTTCCTGGGTGTCTATTACAGATTTTGGTATCATCCGCAAAGAGGCAAACCTTACCCGACAGCCCTTCTGCTATATTACTAACAAAGATGTTAAAAAGAATCGGAGCAAGGACAGATCCCTGGGGCACACCACTGGTGACATCCTTCTCCTCAGAGTGAGCTCCATTTACCTGTACTCTGTCGTCTCCCACCCAACCAATTTCTAACCCAGGCAGTAACTTTAGGGTCCATCGCTAGGGTGCTCAGTTTGTTTATAAGTCGCCTGTGAGGAACAGTGTCAAAGGCTTTACTGAAATCTAAATACATCACATCTAGGGCTCTCCCTTGGTCCAACTCCCTGGTCACCCAGTCAAAGAGATCAATCAGATTTGTCTGACAAGACCTGCCTCTGGTGACTCCATGCTGCCTCGGATCCTGTAATCCACTGGACTCCAGAAACCTCACTATTTTCTCTTTCAGCAGTGTTTCCAATAATTTACTCACCACTGAAGTTAAACTAACTGGCCTGTAGTTTTCAACCACATCCTTACTTCCGCTTTTGTGTAAAGTAAGGTTGGGTCGGAAATCATGTTGATGTGCATCTAGAGGTGCATATAGGTCAATGTGATCTTGAAGTTGGGTTTGAACAGGTTTTTTTGATGATCTTGGAGATAAATGGTATACTTATTATGGGTCTGTAGGATGTTGGTGAGTGTGGATCAAGGTTTGGTTTCTTCAGGAGCGGTCTTATTGATGCTTGCTTGAGGGAAGGAGGAAGGAAGGAGTCCTTGAGAGTGGGAAGAGTGGACGATGTCAGAGAGGATTGGTAAGAATTGGTCTTTTGTGATTTTAATCTAAGAGACTGGAAATGGATCAAGAGGAGAGGTTGTGGTCTAGATATTGCTGACTATGTTATTGAGCTTCTCTTGTGTTAAAATGTTGAAGAGGTCCAGTGGCAGTCTTGTAAGGTCTCTTCATTTGCAATTGGGATGGTAGAGCTGTAGGAAGGGGTGCTATTGTACTTGTCCAGTAGGTAAGATGCCATGTCCTGTGGGTTGAGGGTGTGGTTCTGGTTTGTTTGTGAGAGGTCTTTGTTAAATAACTCACCAATATCAAAGAGTTCTCTGAGTTTGTTGATGGAGTGTGAGAGGAGGTTATTGTAGTACTCTCTTTTTTTTTTGGTGTTGATGGTTGCATCGTTGTATAACTTTAGTTCCTGTAGATAATGAGATTTGATTTGATTACTTTGAGTCTTCCTCCACTGTTGTTCAAGATGTTGTGGCTTGTGTTTCTGTGCTTTTAGGGCTGCAGAGTACCAGGGGGCATGTGGCCATTACTCGGTGTAATTTCTCCAAATAGATTAGTTTTGCGCATACTATGGCAGTTGTGAACCTCACTTCTAAGCCAGGGTATGTGGAGTATGATCTTAGTCTCTCAAATTTACTGTGAATGCTCGGCATAATATTTGCATCGTGTCAAAGAGAGCCTCTTGCTAAAGTTCATAAGATGTAACATATATGGGTAGTTTGTCAAGATGTGCTTGGAAATTCTTCTTTTAAAATCTTTTGCTCCCAGTACAATGGTAAATATTTCCGTATCTTTCTGCCACATTTTCGTGGTCTCTGACTGCGTTTCTTGGTACTTCAGGATCTTCTGCCTCTCCATGCAATTCACAGAATAATTACTCTGTACCAACACTTCTATTATCAGTGCTGTTCTGGTATTCTTCTCCTCTACCACTGTGTAAAGTTTTCTGGCATCCAGTTTCTTATCTTTCAGAATGGGAATGTCCCAGATGATCATAACCTCTTCATTATCTGTTGTTCTCTTCGGGTCACAGTTCTTTTCAAGGACAATGATATTGTAGTGTTTAGAGAGTTTCCAGTGGAGGAGGCATGCTACTTTGTGCCTTTCTGTGTAGAAAATTTCCGCCATCAGAACTTCACAGCCTGCTATTAGGCGAGTCACTATTTACAGCTTGTTCTTACAGAATCGGCATAAGTCTGTTGTGCCAACTTTTTCTGTGAGAGAGTCAGTTGGTCCATTAGATGATAGAGGGGTTAAAGGGGCACTAAGAGGCGACAAGGCGATAGCAGAGAGACTGAATGAATACTTTGCTACGGTCTTTACTGAGGAAGATGTAGGGATGTTACCGATGACTGAAGTGGTATTTGAAGGTGCGGAAGAATTGAAGGAAATATTGATACATCGGGAAGATGTATTACAACTATTAGATAAACTGGAGTAGCAAATCACCTGGGCCAGATGGTATACATCCAAGGGTGTTAAAAGAACTGAAATATGAGATTGCAGACCTGATATTTGTAATCTGTGAATTTTCATTAAAATCATCTGTAATACCTGAAGATTGGAGGATCGCCAATGTAACGCCAATTTTTACAAAGGGTTCCAGGGGTGATCTGGGAAACTACAGACCGGTGAGCCTGACGTCGGTACCAGGAAAAATGGTAGAAACCATCATAAAGAACAAAATTACTCAGCATGTAGATAGTCATGGCCTAATGGAAGACAGCCAACATGGCTTTAGACTAGGAAGATCTTGCCTTACTAATCTGTTATGTTTTTTTTAAGGTGTGAATATACAGGTGAACAAAGTGAGTCAGTTGATATAGTGTATCTGGACTTTCAGAAAGCCTTTGACAAGGTCCCTCATCAGAGACTTTTGGCAAAACTAGAGTCATGGGATAGAAGGCAGTGTACTATTGTGGATCAGGAACTGGTTAAAAGATAGAAAACAGAGGGTAGGGCTAAATGGCCACTTTTCCCAATGGAGAAAGGTGAATAGTGGTGTGAATAGTGGTGACCCCAGGGATCTGTGCTGGGTCCGCAGCTTTTTGACATATTCATAAATGATCTGGAAAGTGGATTAACAAGTGAGGTTATCAAATTTGCAGATGACACAAAACTTTTTAAAGTTGTTAAAACCCAAGAGGATTGTGGAAAGTTGCAAGAGGATCTTGATAAATTGCAAGACTGGGCATCAAAATGGCAGATGAAATTTAATGTAAACAAGTGCAAAGTTATGCACCTAGGGAAGAACAACCCAAACTTTGGTTACACGATGCAAGGTTCCACATTAGGAACCACTACCCAGGAAAAAGATTTAGGCGTCATTGTGGATAACATGTTAAAACCCTCGGCCCAGTGTGCAGCTGCGTCCAAGAGAGTAAATAGAATGCTAGGTATCATAAGGAAAGGAATGGAAAATAAAACAAAAGATATTATAATGCCTCTATATCGTTCCATGGTGAAGACCACACCTTGAATATTGTGTGCCATTCTGGTCGCCGTATCTTAAAAAGGATATAGCGTTATTAGAAAAGGTTCAGAGAAGAGCCACCAAAATGGTAAAGGGGATGGAAGGATACTCCTATGAAGAAAGGCTAAAAAGGTTAGGGCTCTTTAACCTGGAAAAGAGACGGCTGATGGGAGATATGATAGAAGTCTATAAATCAATGAACGGAGTGGAACGGGTAAACGTAGATCGATTGTTTACATTATCAGAATATAGAAAGACTAGGGGACATGCAATGAAGCTGCAGGGTAAACTATTTCAGACTAATAAAAGAAAATATTTTTTCACTCAACATGTAATCAAACTCTGGAATTTGTTACCGGAGGATGTAGTAAAGGCTGTTAGTGTTGCTGGGTTTAAAAAAGGTTTTGACAAGTTCCTGGAGGAAAGGTCGATAAACCATTCTTAAAAAGGGAACCAGGATATCAATGCTTGACCCAGTACAAGTATTGTGGAACCTGTCTTTTGGGTAAACTGCTAGGTACGTATGACCTAGATTGACCATTATTGAAAACAGGATACTGGGCTTGATGGACCTTGGTCTGACCCAGTATGGCATATCTTATGTTCTTAAAATTGCTCTGCTAATTGTTGGTCACTGGAACTGTAGAGCATCAGATCATCTATAAATAGCAGATGGGAAGTTGCTTCTGGGTTGCTACTATCTTTAGGATTCAGGCTAAATCCATACCCCAAGGAGTTGATGAGAGCACTCATTGGATTAAGCACCAAACAAAACAGAAGTGGCAACAGGGTATCTCCCTGAAATATTCCTCACTGGATCTTAATGTTAGGAATAATGTACTGACCATCTTCATATCTCAGAAAGAGTGTAGATTGCCACATTGTCATAGTGAACTTAATGTACTCTATCAAACCAGAATTTATTTTATACGTTTCAAGGCAATGTATTATTGGCATGGTGAAGGACCCTGATTGTTTTTGGCATTGGGGGATGGGGGGGGGGTCAGGAGAATCCTGCGTTCCTGCTCCGCTAGGGCTGATGCTGATTGGGGTGCCGGCTTCTGAGTGTGTGGCTTATTTTTAAATGTCCCTTGGTGTGGTGGAAGGCCCTGATTGGCTTTTGCGTGGGGGGGCAGGAGAATCCTGCATTCCTATCCGCTGGTGCTTATACTGATCGGGCTGCCGACTTATGAGCGTGCGGCTCACTTTTTTAATGTCGCTTGGCATGATGGGGTGCCCTGATTGGCTTCAGTGTCGGCGGGCGAGGGGGGGGGCCTCATAATCAGAAACCCAACATACAGAAAGTAAAGAAACAAACATGTCCCACAACACATGAGGAAAAAGAAACATTGAAAGCCAAGAGCTTCGGAGGCTAGTGAGAAATGGACCCTTGGGGGAGGCAAAAAAAGAATGAACATGTAACACCAAATATAACTGGGCCGTATGAATGGGAACAAGGGGCTCAGCCCCATGCTCCCATACAGCTAAAACGCTTCTTACATTCACAAATCCAATCAGCAAATAAATCCAGCAAAGAGAGACAGAAAAGAGAAAATAACATTATTTGAAATGAAGATGTTACACATATTAACCCCACAACAGAATTCAGGAGTGAGAACAAAAGGAGGCGTGACGACAGGGAGGAGGAGCACATATTCAGCCCCACTGGCCCAGCTGCATTCTTTTTGTACCTTTTCTTTCCTGACTACATTGCTGGCTTCTCTAAGTTTTTCCAAATATGGATGCCTGTCTTCCTCTCTCTGTGAATTCTTGTATTTCATGAAGGCCTCCCTCTTTTTCTTTACCTTTTCAGCTACTTCTTTTGAGAACCATAGCGGCCTCCTTTTACTTTTACATTTATTTACCTTTATAACAAAAAGGTTTGTTGCCCTTTAAATATCCCGTTTCAATCTTGCCCACTGTTTTTCTACATCCCCCAGCTGTTCCCATCCCGCTAATGACTCTTTGAGGTATTGTTCCATCTTGGCAAAGTTAGTTTTCCTAAAGTCTAAGACCCTCGCTTTTGAATGGATTTTATCAGCCAAGGCAGTGTCCTCGTGAACAGGCTCAGCAGGCTTCTCCGCCCGTACGAATGGTGCCTGAATCCACCTGTTTTGCCACTGGGGGACCCTGTCCATAAACCTGTTTACCAGTCTGGCGAAAGCACAGCTCACCCGTTTTTGCGGGCCGATACCGCACCCAAACAGGGTAGCCCTGGACGCATTCTTTCTGAGCTGGGCCTCCGGGCTTCTCTATGCGTTCCCCCCCCCCCCCCACTCCTCTCATTGCAAGGACCCTCCACAAAATTCAGCGGGACTGAGCCTCGGTGATCCATGTGGCTCCCTCGTGGCCTTGTCAGCCTTGGTTCCCACTGTTACTCCGACTCTCCTCAGAGCCTCCGGTCCCCCTGGGCAGTGCCTTGGGTCTGCTGACACAGGAGGAGGGACAGGTGCTTCACCCAAACCTGGACTCGCTATCCCTAACAGTCTGGTGGCTGAATGGGTCTCTTTAGCCTCGCTATACCTCCCAGAGGAGATCGAGGAAGTCCTGCTTGTGTCGAGGAAGGACTCAATGAGACAGGCCTATGCCTTCAAGTGGCGGCACTTCTCGGTCTGGTGCTCCAAGCTCCAGAACAACCCATTCTCCTGCTCTACCCGGTGGGTTCTCCAGTACCACTTCCACCTCTCGCAGGTGGAGGCTGAAATCCAATTTGGTCAGGGTTCACCTGAGTGCCATTTCAGCCAAGCATGTCCCCATTGAGGGTAAACCCCTCTCGAGCCAGCCTCTGGTCCCCCTCTTCATGCAGGGCCTCTTGCTTTCCAAACCCCCTGTCTGGCCTCCGCCGGTGGAGTGGGACCTGAACATCGTGCTCATGCAGCTGACGCAGCCACCCTTCGAGCCGATGGCGACATGCTTGCTTTGGCATCTCTCCTGGAAGGCAGTCTTCCTGGTGGCGCTGACCTTGGTTCGACGAGTCAGCAAGCTGCAAGTTCTCATGGCCACGGCTCCTTACACCAGGTTCTACGGGAACAGGGTGGTCCTCCGGACTCACCCCAAGTTCCTACCGAACGTGGTCTCGGATTTCTATCTCAACCAAGAGATAGTCTTACCGACTTTCTTCCCAAGACCTCACGCCAACTGGGTGTCAGCGGTTCTGCATACTCTCAATTGCAAGAGGGCTCTCGCTTTCTACCTGCAGCGCACCCAGGGTCATCGCAAGTCCAATCGGCTCTTCATCACCTACGATCCTAACCGTCTGGGACTTGCAGTCACCAAGTGCACTCTCTCTGTCAGGGTGGCGGACTGCATCACCTTTGCTCAGGCAAAGGCAGAGGCCCCGCTGGATCAGCGAGTTGCCGTGCATGGTGTCCGTGCCAAGGTGGTGTCGGTAGCTTCACTGCGCTCAGTGCCTCTGACAGACATTTGCCAGGCTGCGACCTGGTCTTCAGCGAATACTTTTGCTTCACATTACTGCCTGGAGAGGGAGTCCCGCTGGGACAGTGCCTTCGGCCAGGCTGTGCTCCGTAATCTGTTCAGGGTATAAGCAACTCCTGCCCTCCGACCCTTCTGCAGCTACTGAGAGCTTGGACCCTGAGGATGCGGGCTCCCTTTGGATCGTCGGCTTTTGCTCACGGCTTCATGGAGGTGTTTTTTGCTTACCGGTTTCAGTAGCCTGTAGCTGTGGAGTGAGGAATACCTGTTACAGGTGAGTAACTACGCTTTCATGTAGTGGCTGTGAACCATCACCAAGCCCGCTCCTTGCCCTGATCCTGCTGCTAGTGACTTCCACTGCGTGGAAATCAGATATCACAGAGAATTACCTGTGATATCTGCTGCAGCAGAGCGTTAATTCTGCATTAGCCACGTGGTAGCAGCTAATGCACTTTAGTAGACATTCCCCTAAGATTCAAGGCATGAACAGTGCTCATTTTGGCTGAAAACCATCAAGAGAGTGTAGAGAAGAAAGCATTCCATCATCCACAGTACTCTGCATAATTCCAGTGATAACTGCAGTGGGAGTTGAACCCTTCCTTCCCTGTTCTTTACCCACTACTCTAACTATTAGGATATTCCTGGATGTTCGGGTTCTGAAATACTATTCTGAGGATGTCTTTGTAGACAGCCCCACAGATGTCCATATCAGGCACGTTGTGAAATCATGTCTGTATCTGGACGTGCCTGCTTTTTTCCCAAAGGTTCTGGCTTAGATGTCCCAGATTGCACTTGGACATCCCTTCTAAAATTCTCTTCTTAAGAAAGAGCAATCCAAACTACAGTTACATGATGTAGGGTTCCACATTAGGAATCACCATCCAGAAAAATGATCTGGGTATCATCGTGGATAATACATTGAAATCCTCTGCCAAGTGTGCAGCAGTGGCAAAAAGGCAAATAGAATGCTAGGAATCCTAAGGAAAAGAATGGAGAATAAAACAAAAGATGATGTAATGCCTCTGTATCGCTCCAATATTGTGGAATTCTGATCGCCATATCTTAAAAAGGATATAGTGGAATTAGAAAAAAATAGAGAATGGTGACCAAAATGATAAAGGGGATGGAAGAATACCCCTATGAGGAAAGGTTTAAAGGTTTAGAGCTCTTTACCTTGGAAAAGAGACAGCTGAGCATAGATATTATAGATATCTATAAAATATTGAGTGGAGTGGAACAGGTAAACGTAGATTGGTTGTTTACTCCTTCAAGAAGTAGAAAGATCAAGAGACATCTAATGAACTACAGTGTAGTACATTTAAGACTAATCAGAGAAAAACATTTTTCACTCAATGCGTAATCAAACTCTGGAATTCGTTACCGGAGGTTGTAGTAAAAGCTGTTAATGTAGCTGTGTTTAAAAAAGGTTTTGGCAAGTTCCTGGAGGAAATATTTATAAACCATTATTTAAAGTGGACCGAGGAAATCCTCTGCTTACTCCTGGGATAAGCAGCATGCAATCTCTCTACTTTTTGGGAATCTGACAAGTACTTTGACTTGGATTGGCCACCGTTGGAAACAGGATACTGGGCTTGATGGACCTTTGGTCTGACCCAGTATAGCATATTTTATTTTATTTTGAAAAATAGAGAGAATTGGCAAAAGCAGAGCAAAGCAGAAAAGAGACTGGGATCAACATGACTGAAAAAAAAATGCCCAAACAACAAAGGTAGAAAAAAGTATTTTATTTTGAATTCAATAACTGGAATGGTTGCTTTGGGAAATGCATTTTAATCAGTACTGAAAGTCTCTTTATTTTGCATGTGACTGAGATGTGGTATTCTTAGCATATAGTTCTGTGCAGAAATCTACAGTAGTCCCACTTGTTCTGTTTTATCAGTAGTTAGATGTTTTGCTGTTCTAGATCCCAATATATTTGTAATGCTGCCTGTTCATAGAGTTATTTCTGTATGAATCATAGGAATCAATGCTAATATGGTATGGCAGGTTTGCTCTGTTTGAGTAAGGAATTTTTTTCGGGTTTTGTATTACTTCCCAATGTTACTGGTAGTGGTGAGATTTATAATGCAGCTATTCAGATGGTATAGGAATCAGAATATTTTTGTTGTATGGTGAATTCTCCGGGAACAAGCAGGAAGTCAGTCCTTACATATGGGTGATGTTGGTGCCAATGGAGCCCTTGCGGAAGCATCTCCCCAGCTTTCAAAGAAAGCCTTTGAGAGATGCACCACCCATGTGTGGTGCCCTTCCCGCCCAAGGGTGCCTTCTTGCTCAGTTTTGTTTTTTCCACGGAGCCCTTCAGACATCTGTCTGCTTTCCCCTGAAAAATGTTGATTTTTTTTTTTTTTTGCCTGAGTTTCATACTCTCTTCTCCGGTTGTGCACCGGTACTCTTCCCGCAACCCAAGCCCGCTGCCCTGGCATCGAGTCTCTGGTCCATGTATTTTTCCTTCTTGGTGCCTTTGTGCCCTTTTTTGCAGCGCCAATGATCTTTGACCTTGCTGGGGTACTTTTTACCCCCATGGCTACCAGTGGCTTCAAGACGTGTGATTGGT
The DNA here is from genome assembly GCA_033557465.1 of Ichthyophis bannanicus. Classification (NCBI taxonomy): domain Eukaryota; kingdom Metazoa; phylum Chordata; class Amphibia; order Gymnophiona; family Ichthyophiidae; genus Ichthyophis; species Ichthyophis bannanicus. The sequence goes on from CM066041.1 coordinate 146,502,809, forward strand.
GTGCAAAAATCATGTCCCTTACTGATACACATGACTGCTGCCTATGGCCCTACCACAACCCCACGGCCTGTGGTCTTTGTAAAACGTTGTCTATCAAGGTCCTTAAGAGCTGCCAGCAGCCGCATGAAAAGTTTTTCCTAGAGTCCCCAGTGCCTCTGAAGGCTAAGGCCTCTTCTGAAGCCACAGACTCCCGTGGCACCCATACGGACCCCGGTTGATGCTGTGGAACTTCAGAAAGGGGGTTCCTTCCCTTGAGGGAAGATAAGAAGAAAAAGAAAACCCTCGGCAGAATTCCTGGACAGTTCCAGCAGGTCGGGTAAGCCCCAAGCCAGGTCCTGCAGTCCACAATGCTCATCTGAGGGATCGGAGTGGGAGTGTCCCACCAAGAGTGCCTGAAAGGAGTTTGCCAAAGATCGACCTTGGACACTCAAATTAATCCTTGTTGAGGACACTCCCTTGGGGGAACCTGGCACGGCCTGAGTTTGTCAGTCCCCACGCCAATAGCTGCGGAGCCTTCTGGACTAGAAACCAGAATGGCAACTCTAGAGCACAGTTTGTCTGCCTTCATGGACCAGCAGCATGGTTCCTCTGCCCAGACCACCAGGCCATTGACATCAAGGACATCCCCAGAGTTTGAATCGATCCTCAAGACCATACTGCCTCAAGTTGATCCTCGGCCGAGGTCTAGATCCAAATTCCATTCCACGGGACTGAGGTCTTCCCCTGCTAGCACACATGGCACCAGCTATGGGGCCTCTGAGGGATGCAGACAGGGCTCAGTCTGGAGCTCACGAGCCGACCGACCAACTACTCCCGGACACCCGTCACCACTGCAGCGTCCCCTCGGACTCACCACCTTTTGAGCCCCAGAGTCGGTCCCTGCCCGAGAACATGGTGTTCTTCGACTTTGTGTGGGACATTTTATTTTATTTATTTATTTAATACACACTTATATACCGCCGCTTCCAGCGATCAGCAGCGGTTTGATTCATCTATTTGGGGTGTCAAATCAGGACTGGGAGGGTACAGTGATTACATGGGATTGGAGGGAAGTCACAGCACACATGTTGAGTGTCTAGGGGGAAAATATACATATTTACATTTATACATATCAAAGGCTCTAGCATTCCCAACGTAATCGGAAAAGGGCCTTCAGATGGAGGAACTAGAAATCCTCCGATATGAGGCCCTAATGAGGGAATCACTCACGGTGCCCATCCCATCCATCTGGAATGGCTAATGCTCCATATGTGGGAAACACCAGCATCAGTGCCAGTCATGAGCAAGCGGCTTGACTCAATGTATCAGGTCCGCCGGAGCCCTGGCTTCCAGAAGGCACAACTGCCACATAACTCCTTGGTAATGGAGTCGGCCATGCGTCTGCTGAAGAGACATAAGAAGCACTCCTCGATGCCCCTGGGTAGGAAGGCCCGAACCTTGGATGTCCTTGGCAGAAAATGCTACCAGGGCTTGATACTCTTCGGCCATATCCAGGCCTAGCAGCTGTACTGTACATGGGCATGTACCTGAGAGACCTGGTGGAGGAATTCGCTGGGTTCTTGGCTGGCCTCTCCAAGGAACTGCTGCAGCAGTTCAAGAATCTGGCTAAAGCCATTCGTAAGTGCTCCAAATTCATGACTCGAGCAGCCTATGAAGGCTTTAAGTCGGCAGCTAGAGTAGCTGTGGCAGGCATCGGTGCCTGATGCCAGGCTTGGCTGCATTCTTCTGACCTCAAGCAGTGGGTTCAGGGCAAACTGGTCAATGTTCCATGCCAAGGGGAGAACCTGTTTGGTAAACAAATGACGAAAATGCTGCCAAGTTTGAGACCAAGTTTGTGACGAGGACCAGGCTCTCCAAAAAGACTGCTAGTCCTCACTGATGGAAAGGCTCGGGCAAAAGTCCTTTTATCAGAGGAAGGGGACTGGTTACAAAAACTACCCACAATTTCAGGCCTCCCCAGCAGGGTCAGCAGGCCAAAGGACGTGGGCAAGGCCCTCATAAGCAGAAGGCTTCCATACCTCAGGTGTCTGCTCCAGCCCAGCTTGGGGGGAATTTTTGACTCCTTGGGCATAGTCTTTCTATCTCAAGGAGGACCACAGGAGGACGTCTGATCCACTATGCCTAAAGGTGGCCAACCATCACCACCGATTCCTGGGCACCTCCTCCACCTGGTACAGAATCTCCCTCTTTCTTTCCGGGAAAGCCCCCCAGGTCTCACCTTCACCGGACCTCCTACTGCAGTAACTTGCAGGCCTTCTCGAGGACAAGGTTATGGAACCAGTACCCCAACATCTCAGGGGAAAAGGGTTCTACTCCAGGTATTTCCTCATGCCAAAACGAACAGGGGGCCTAAGGCCCATGCTGGACCTGTGCAACTGAATAAGTTCCTGAGGGAGACGTTCAAGATGTTCTTCCTTGAAACATTGCTGCCTTACCTCCAGCAAGGAGATTGGCTATGCTCCTTGGATCTGAAGGATGCTTATACCCACATCCTCATTCACCCCAACCATAGGCAGTATCTTCGCTTCATGGTGGGGGGAAGCCACTACCAGTACAGAGTTCTACCTTTTGGCCTGGCATCTGCCCCCAGGGTCTTCACCAAATGCCTGGCAGTAGTGGCCTCCTACCTCCGCTTCCCAGGGGTATTTGTCTTCCCCTTTCTGGACAACTGGCTTTTAAAAGGAGGCATGGCCGCTGAGGTGCAGCAAGCTATAGCATGCACCATCCTTGTCCTGCAACATCTGGGGTTCGTGATAAACTACCCCAAGTCCCACCTCCTCCCGACACAATGTCTGGAGTTCATAGGGGCAAAGCTGAGCACCGTTCAGACAAGGGCCTTTCTCCCCCTGGATCTAGCCAACCGTCTCGGAATTGGCCGCAGACGTGCAACACCGTCCCTCTGTGTCAACTCAGCTTCTGTTATGTCTATGCAGCCACATGGCCTTCATGGTCCATGTCACCCCAGACGCCCCTCTGCACATGAGAATTACCCAGTGGTGCCTTCGAGACCAGTGGACACAAGCCACCGGCTGCCTTCAGGACAGAGTCTCAGTGACCCACAGTTGGGGCTCTGACTTGGTGGCAAAACCCACAACACCTTCAAGCAGCGATGCCCTTCCAAACTCCAAGTCCCTGAAGGGTCCTCACAACGGACGCCTCTCTACTGGGATGGTGAGTCCACTGCAAGGAACTTTGCACCCAGGGCAGCTAGTCATAAGCTGAGGGCAGCCCCTTGGAGCTTCAGGCAATATTTCTAGCCCTCCAAGCATTTTGCCACCACCTGAGGCACCATTCAGTGCTGATCGAAACAGACAATCAAGTGGCAGTGTTCTACATGAACAAGCAGGGGGGTACGGGGTCTTGCACCCTTTGCCGCAAAGTGATACACTCTGCCCTTACGCAGTTCATCAGGGAATATTCCTACGGGCTGTATACCTACCAGTCCAGGACAACATCCAGCGGACAAACTGAGCAGGGCCCTCCAACCGCATGAGTGGCAGCTGGACCCCAGAGTGGCCGCCTGGCTCTTCTGACTCTGGGGGACCCCACAGGTGGACCTTTTTGCCAGCCCGGACAACTACCAGTTGCTCCATTTCTGCTTCCGTCAGCTCCACCCATACTGGGTAGTGGCAGATGCATTCCTCATTCTGTGGTCGGAAGGCCTCATGTATGCCTTCCCACCTACACAGTTGATTGCCAAGACCCTCTTCAAGGCTCTTCGCGACAAAGTGTCACTGATCCTGGTGGCTCCACGATGGCCTAAGCAGCCGTGGTTCCCGATGCTTCTCCAATTGTCAGTGGAGGCACCAGTTCCCCTGTGGAGTTCCCCGGGGCTTTTGTCTCAGGATGAGGGCTCTCTCTTGCACCCCAACCTGGGCTCCCTATCACTGACAGCATGGCTGCTGAAAGGTAACTTTAACCCTCTTAGCCTCTCAGGAGAAGTGGAAGAGATCCTGCTGGCCTCTAAGACCACCACCAGGAGGGCTTATATCTTCAAATGACGCAGGTTTTTGATGTGGTGCATAGAACAGCAACTAAACCTATTCTCCTGCCTGGTACAGATGGTGCTGCAGTACCTTCTTCACCTCTCACAATCCGGGCTCAAGTCAAACTCCATCAGGGTACACCTCAGTGCCCTAGCGACGCACCGCCACCCTATCGAGGGTCCAGCCTCTGGTGACCCACTTCCTGAGGGGACTACTGTCTGAACCCCCCTATCTGCCCTCTGGTGACCTCAATGTAGTGTTGGCCAAGCTCATCTACCCACCATTTGAGCCCCTGGCCACTTGCCACCTGAGGTACCTCTTATGGAAGGTCATGTTCCTGGTGGCACTTACCTCCGCTCGCAGGGTCAAGTAGCTCTAGCCCTAGTAGCAGAGGCGCTGTATACCAGATTCTGCAAGAACAGGATCGGGCTATGCACGCACCCCAAATTCCTTTCGAAGGTGGTATCTTCCTTTCACCTCAACCAGGGGGTGGTGCTGCCCACCTTCTTCCAAAGGCCACACTCCAGCAAGGCGGAGACCATCCTTCACACCCTGGACTGTAAGAGGGCCCTGTCCTTCTACATTCAACATATGCAGGGCCAACGCAAAGCTTCTCAGCTTTTTGTTTTTTATGACCCTAGTCGGCTGGGTGAAGCGGTGACCAAGTGAACACTGTCCACCTGGGTGGTAGACTACATCACCCTTGCCTATGAGCTGGCTGGGCTCCAGCTGGATGGCTGGGTCATGACGCACAGTATCAGGGCTATGGTGCCTCTGAGGCAAACCTGCTCTCCGTCCCGATGTTGGACATCTGCTGGCTGCAGCTCATTATTGCCTGGAGAGGGAGTCCCAGCGGGACAGTGCCTTTGGCCAGGCTGTTCTTCATAATCTTTTCAAGGTCTAGGCAACTCCTACCCTCCGATCCTTCTGTATTCAGGCTACCAGAGCATTGGTTCCCATCGGACACACGGGTCTTACTGGAGTCTGTTCTATGGACTTAATTGCTTCTGCTCATGGCTCCTCTTGAGGGCGACCATATTTTTCTCTACGGGCTTTCAGTAGCCTGTAGCTAGGGAGCCCCATATATGAGGACTAACTTCCTGCTTGTTACCAGAGAAAGCGTAGTTACTCACCTGTAACAGGTGTTCTCCGGGGACAGCAGGAATCAGTCCTCACAACCCTCCGTCCTCCTCTTGGAGTTGCTTCTTTATCATTTTTGCCATCGTTTAGCTATGTCATATGACTGAGCAAGATGGCATCCTTGGGTGGGAAGGGCACCATGCATGCATGGTGGCATCTGCCAAAGGCTTTCTTTGAAAGATGGGAAGATGCTTCTGTACAGGCTCTGTTGGCGCCGATGTCACCCATATGTGTGGACTGATTCCTGCTTTCCCTGGAGAACACCTGATGTTGGGGGGAATTAGGATTTCTGTGGATAAAGCTTATATTCACAAAATACGAATGATAAGTAGTAGTAGCAAGTCATAAGAATTGCTATACTGTGTCCGGTCTGGGAGGGTCGATGTGTGTATTGTCACATATTGCGAGCACTGTTGTCATGAGTGTCCTGATGGAGAAAAAGGTGAAAACCGCTACGTTATCTTTCACAACAGCAAATTCCCCTACCAATAGCTTGGAGGTTCCATGCATTTGCCCAAAAGGGAGGAATGTGCTTTCATTAAAGCAAAGGAAAAATGAAAGAAATTGTCTTTTTGTTTCATTTGACTATTTCATTCTGTCTGAAACTAGCAGAAGTTGGAAAATTTATACAGAATGGGTCAAGAATATGTCTCTTTCTGTCTGGAGGCAAAATAACTCCAAAAGATATTAAAGGAATTCGATGAACCTTTGCATGTAGGAAAACTGGTAAAAAGACACAATGAGTTTGAAAATGGGTCATACTGGACCATGGCTTTCAGAGAGACAAGTCCGCCCCCCCAAAATGTCCCAGTGTTTTTCTGTGGGAGAAGGAGTTCTAGCTTCTGTAGTATAAAACCTTACAGTTAGGTCAACATTATTGACACCTTTGCATTTTAGGTATGTGGAGTGGAGGAGTGGCCTAGTGGTTGGGGCAAGGTACTTCAGGCCGGAAGGTCGGGGGTTCAAATCCCACTAGAGGACAGCAACCTTGAGCCAGAAGGACTGGGGTTTCTAGTCCCACAGGTGCTCCTTGTGGTCTTGGGCAAGCCACTTAACCCTCCATAGCCCATGTTCCCTGTAAAATAGTTATCTCCAAGTTATAATGCCCTGTTCAATGTAATTTCAGTTTGTTCAATGTAAACCACACTGATGCAGAATAGCGCAGTATATAAGAGAATGTAAATAAAATTAAATAAATAAATGTTATGTACAATATCTTGAGGAATAATTGGAAATATTCCAACTGTACATCATCATAATATTTTAATAGTATGTTCAAAGGTATGCAACAAAAAAAAAGATGCCTGTGCAACGTAGACTCAGCAATTTCTGGGAAAAATAAAACAAAATATGACCTGGACAGGATTAATGGCACACTTCACTAATATTTGGTGATGGCAGCCTCCAAACATTCCTTGTAGTGATCTATAAGTTTCCTACATTCTGTCTGCTGGTAGTTTCTCCCACTCTTCAACTGCAATGTGTTCCAGCTCATGAGTGTTTTTAGGATTCCTTTTACCAAAGGCAGATTTCAGCTCTTTCCAAAGGTTCTCAATTGGATTGCGATCAGGACTCATTGCTGGCCAGTTTAAATTAGTCTATTTTTTCCTTTTTAGCGATTCTTTTGTACTTTTGGATGTATGTTTTGGGTCACTATCCTGCTGGAGAACCCATGACCTTCGACTTAGACCTAGCTTTCTGTTACTAGGTAGCACATTTCGCTCCAAAATACCTTGGTAGTCCTCTTATTTCAAGATTCCTTTAATACATTCCAAGTCTCCAGTCCCTGAGGCAGCAAAACAGCCCCACAACATTATGGAACCTTCATCGTATTTAACTGTGAGAAGGGTATTTTTTTCCTTATAAGCTTTATTTCTTTGTCTGTAAATGTATCACTGGTCTGCTTTGCCAAAGAGCTGAAGTTTGGTTTCATCTGTCCACAGAACATTTTCCCAGAAGGATTGTGGTTTCTCAATGTGGGTTTGGGCAAAGATCCGGTATGTCTTTTTATGTTTGTCTTTGAGCAGTAGGATACTCCTTGGCCTTCGCCCATGAAGTCCTCCTTTGTTTAGTGTGTGGCATATGATGCGAGTTGAAACCACCACTTCAGATTGCCACAGGTCAGCCTTAACTCTTTGGCTGTTGTACGTGGTGTTTTTCCAACAGTTCACACCAACCTTCAAAGACTTTTTGGATTAATTTTCCTCTTCCCACCACGTCTTGGGAGGTTCTTGACAGTTCTATGAGCAGAAAACTTCTTAATAACATTAAGAACTGTAGACACAGGAATCCCAAGGTCTTTGGAGATGGCCTTGTACCCCTTTGAAGTTTTATGTTTGTCAGAAAAGCCATTATCACCAATCTCAGATAGCTCTCTTCTCTTCACCATTGTGAAAATGGAACAGGGAGTGAATGTGGCCATTTTAAACAACAAAGCCATCATTTATTGGTTGATTCAAGACATGTGAGTGCTGACAGTTGATCACAGGTGTGCCTAATTTTACTATGTGGGAATATGGTTCTTCTGTTCAAACTGATTTGAATTATTTATAATGGTGCCAATAATCATGTCCTAACAAAAAACCACTAAAGAGGTGAAAACCAATATTCAAAAACAAACCCCTTCAAAAAATCCCCTATAACTTACAGTATGAAAATTGAAAATTAAACAATACTCATGGTAAAATTAATGTCAGACTATTTGCCGTGAGGAAAACATCCTCCTGAAGCAAAATGTCCTTTTTATTCTTTTTATATTGTGAACCTACTGCTCACAACTCACAAACCATATCCAAATTTAAACAAGGGAAAATGGCACCTTGCCAATCCCTCAGACAAACATGAGAGAGTGGTGACGAAGAACTAGCTGTCAACTGAATGAATGAAAAAACGTCAACTTAGCTTTCAATCGTGGCTTCATTCACCATTGTAATGAAGTTAATAATTACAACACTTCATCATCGTCACCATCTTCAAAGATTCCAAGCCACAGAAATCTGCTGTTGGAAGGTCATACCGCTACATAGCACCATGTTTCAAGCCATCATTAACCATTCAGCCCTTCTTCAGGCTAAACTGAATACCGTCGCAGAACATTCTGACCTGTTTAAAGGGAAAAGGAACTGATGTCAGAAGATCCCAAAGTAGCCAATAAGAAATCACTGAGTGACTCAGAATAAGTTCCACCAATCCAAATCCAGATTAAGACCATGGAGCATAATAGTATTTAATTTAAAGATCCATTGCTGCTCCAAGTATTGTAATCGAGCAAGCCTGTCACCTCCTCGAAAATCAACAGGAACCTGATCAATAATCCTCCAGGTCAAATCCTGAAAGGAGTGACCCTGAGTAATGCAATGTGTCGCCATAGCTGCTGAAACAACTTGTGTATTCAGTCTAGAACGGTGTTCCTGCAATCGCAACTTCATGGACCGTGTAGTCCTACCTACATATTTCAATGCACATGGGCAAACTATCATGTAAACAACAAACGAGGATAAACATGTGGTGTCAAAGTGCACTCGATAAGTGATATGAGATGTAGTATCAGTCCAGAAATGGTAGAAATACAGAAATCACGAGCTCCACATGCTGAATGACCTACAGTCCTAGGCTCCATGGATACGTCCTCCTGATCCTGGAACCCCTTTTGGCGTACCACATAATCCACAATGCTACGCCCGTGCTGATGTGCTATCATTAATGAGCGCTGAAAACAGGCGTGAGCCTCCAAGATATGCCAATGAGTTTTCATTATCTTGCTGACTTGATCCGTAAGGTGCATGTAAGGTAAAATTCCCACAATAGGAGCCAACTAGTCTTTCAACTCGTGCTGCTATTCATGTTGCCACCATTCCGGATTATTATATTTTGCTCTCTTGTAAGCTGTGTACACTATGCGAGCTGGATATCCTCGTGCCAATAAACGCTGTACCAGTTCCTGTGCATGTCTTCTGAAATTCCCTCATGGTAGTACATAATCTTCTAATCCGCAGAAATTGTCCTAAAGGTAATCCCCTGCGGAGTGGGCCTGGATGGTGACTACGATACTGAAGCAAAGTATTCTTTTGGACTGGTTTCCTGTATAAAGTTGTCCTTTCTTTATGGAAAGAGTGCTAGATGTGTGGAATAATCTCCCAGTGGAGGTGGTGGATACAAGGATAATATCTGAATTCAAAAAAGCATGGGACAAACACAAAGGATCTGTAAAGGTATAAAAGGGACTATTGTAGTTGATATAGAAGGGCAGACTAGATAGGTCATGTGGTCTTTTTTTGCCATCATGTTTCTATGTTTCTAAAAGAAATGAAACGTTCATCCTCCAAAAAAAATGACTCGATACATTTTTATTGAAAAGTCAATTCCATCAGCAAACAAGCACCAAATTGTAACATAGCAAGTATAGAACAAACCTCCCCTCTCATCTCCTTTCCCAATCATAAAACATAGAGAACCAGCACAGATATAAATACACAACCATGCACACAATTCATGTACTGCAATCAAGACAAAAATACATTCCTAGCAAATGTATTTTTTCTTGGATTGCAGGATCCAAAGCAACATAGGTTCACCAGAGGCAGATCTTGTCAGTCAAATCAGATTTATTTCTTTGATTGGTTGACCAGGGAGTTGGACCGAGAGGAGAGTCTTAGATGTGGTGTACTTAGATTTCAGTAAAGCCTTTGACACTGTTCCGCACAGGAGACTTATAAACAAACTGAGGAGACTCATTTTGGATCTGTCTTGCCTGGTAACAGCTGATCATCTGTGTCCCAATTCCACCTGAGCACACCGGTTCCCAGAGATCCTCCCTCCTTGCAACCTAGGGTTAAAGCCAGCTGCTGCTGCGGGACTGCTGAGTCTCATTATGGATCTATCTTGCCCAGTAACAACTGATCACTTGTGTCCCGATTCCACCTGAGCATGCTGGTTCCTAGAACTCCTCCCTCCTTGTGACCGAGGATAAAAGCCAGCTGCTGCCGTGGACGCAGCTGTAGGCACGTCCCCAAAGAGGCGTGACCCAAGGGGCACATTCTGCCCTTTGGGAGCCCCTATGGAGCACCCGAGGAAGTTTGTGGAAGAATGGTTTCCTTTTGCTGTGACTGGGGGGTTCTGCAGTGGGAAAGTGGATAGCCAAGGCCAAAGCACTTACTGCAGTAGAAGTCGTACAAGCACGAATTGATATGCATGTTGTGAGTACTGAAGTCGGCCCCATTGACTGGGGAAACTGTTTCATCTGCAGAAGCCGCACTTTGTTTGTGATTGCTTACTCCCCCCCCCCCCCAACCTAATGCAGTAAATGGTCTGACTGTTAATGGGTTGGATGACCCCGTTCTGGGGTTAGTGGATTCTCCTCCTACCACCTCTACCCCCCACAAGTTTGGGAGGCGACGCACCCAGTGTCTGTTTCTTTGAATATGTTGTTACCCCTTCCAGTCCCTTTTTCCATGTCCGCAGGTGCGGATTTGGTTTCAATTGACTTGGCGGGGACTGATATTTCTTTGAAAGATATTTGGCTGTCTGTTACTTGAATTAAGTGTACTCTGATTCAGCTGTGTACTTTCTCAGGGTGCTGTTAAAACTTTACAGTTGTATGAATAGCTGCTCTCTGGTCTGGATGAGAGTTTCTCCAGAATAGAGTCGCCGTTGGTGGCATGCGGAAGATATCAGATACATTTGTTAGGGATAGTCAGATATTACACACTAAGTTGGAAATGTTGGAAAATAGGTTTAGAGCTAAAAACTTGTGTTTTTTTTAATTTTCCAGTTGTTCGCTTGCTCTCCCCACTTGAACTTTTAAGGAAATATATGAAGGAGGTATTGTATTTTCTGCTTTTGATGATTCTATTGTTACTTCTTTATATTATCTTCCTCATAGTGTCTTTGAGTCTGGGGGAGGGGGAAGTCGGGTGAACAGGTAAATTTGGATAATCTAGATTTGACTCACTTTTTAGAGTCTTCTCTAGACAAGGTTTCTAAAGGAGTGACTCTTGTTGTTACTCTAAAATCAGAAGCAGAGAAATTAGCTATTTTGAAATGTTTCTTTACAGAAGTATCGCATCTGGAAAGGTTTCTTAGTGATAAATAATGTTGCTGTGGGTTGGTTGGGTTGAAGTAAAAAGGGGTTTATTAGTAATAACTGGGTGAATTAGATTTGAAATATATTCTTCATTATGTGGACTTTGGGGTTGTCCGCAGTTTCCTTTTTTTAATATATTCTTCTGTTAATTTCTTTTTGGTTTATTCTGTTTAAAGGAAACTTTTTATGTGGAAGTGTTTTATGTAATATTTAAGTAATATTCAATAAACAAACTGAGCACCCTAGGGATGGACCCTAAAGTGACTGACTGGGTTAGTAATTGGTTGAGTGGGAGGTTAGAAAGGGTTCAGGTAATGGCGCTCACTCTGAGGAGAAGGAGGTTACCAGTGGTGTGCCCCAGAGATCTGTCCTTGGTTCGATTCTTTTTAACATCTTTGTTAGTGATATAGCGGAAGGGCTGTCGGGTAAGGTTTGCCTCTTTGCGGGTGATACCAAAATATGCAATAGAGTAGACACCCAGGAAGGAGTAGATAATATGAGGGATCTAGCTAAGCTTGAAGAAAGGTCAAGAATTTGGCAGCTGAGATTTAATGCAAAAAAATGCAGGGTCATGCATTTGGGCTGCAAAAATCCAAGGGAGCAGTACAGTGTAGGGGGAAAAGTACTTCTATCCACGAAAGAAGAGCGAGACCTGGGCGTGATTGTTTCTGATAATCTTAAAGTACCTAAAGAGGTGGAAAAGGTGATGGTAAAAGCCAGAAGGATGCTTGGGTGCATAGGGAGAGAAATGGCCAGCAGAAAAAAGGAGGCGATAGTGCCTCTGTATAAGTCTCTCTTGCGACCTCATTTGGAGCATTGTATGCAATTCTGGAGACCACACCTTCAGAAAGATATAAACAGGATAGAGTCGGTGCAGAAGGTTGCTACTAAAATGGCTAGTGGTCTTCATTATAAAGCATATGAGGACAGACTTAAAGATCTTAATATATATGTTAGAGGAAAGGCGGGATAGGGGAGATATGACAGAAACATTTAAATACCTCTGTGGCATAAATGCACAAAAGGAGAGCCTCTTTTGATTAGAAGCAAACTCTGCTATGAGGAATAGACTCAGGAGTAATATGCGGAAATATTTCTTTATGGAAAGAATGGTAAATGTGTGGTATAGTCTCCCAGTGGAGGTAGTAGAGATGAGAGCAGTATCTGAATCCAAAAAAGCATGGGATAAACACAGAAGATCTCTAAAAGAAAAAAGGGAGCTATTGTAGTTGATATGGAAGGGCAGAATAGATAAGCCATATGGTCTTTTTCTGCCATCATATTTCTATGTTTCTACAGACATATAAATGCAAGTATTCATGAATACACTTGTAAACATGCATAGACACATACAAGCAGACATGCAGTGATACACAAACATGCACACATATAAACACACAGACATAACATCCCACCAAAATACACAAGCAAAACAGATAAATACACAAAATAGAGATGCAACCACAAGCAAACATAGAGACAAACTAACCCATTTGGAGAAATTTGCCCAGAGAAACAAAACACGAACCCCCCCCCTACACATAGGAAGTCCTTCTGAAACACGAATATTGGGGATGGATGTCCCAACAGGATGTCCATCCCCGCTATTCGTGCCGGCTTCAGCCCCCGACAAACTTCCCCGCTGGTTGTGTGGGGAACTTAGTCGGGGATGGGGATTGGGCGGCCTGGGGGCGGAGAGTGGGTGGGCAGTGGGCAGTCGCCAGTCCTGGATATGGCAGTGGGCAGTCGCCAGTCCAGGGCCAGCGAAATGGCCGAAGAAGTTATTCCATCTCCGAGCTGGAATAACTCCCCTGGATGTTTGTTTTTTTAATTCGGGGCACAGAAGGGGCCGGGGGAGGGCTGGGGGAGGGCCAGGGGACATTCCCTGCAGCCTGACCCTGGCCTCCGGAGGCCAGATCGGGGGTGAGGCTATGGGAAATTTTCAGTTTTGGTCGGCGGCCAGCATCGTGGGTTTTAAAGGGAGCCGCGGTGCCATGGCGCCTGTGGCTGCATTTAAATGCCTTGACTGAGTTAGCCTGGTGCAGCCATGCATGTGCAGGACTGTTCGCGATTCTGATCCTGTGGGGCTAGACGTGCCCCTTGGGATCAGAATTGCAATCCCCTCTGTGCGTCCGATTCAGACCGGACGCACAGAGGGGATGGACGTGCGGGACAAAATCGGGCCCATATTGTGTACACAAGTAATGCATATGCAGAGTGATGAGTTTGTGCATGCCCATGTGCACACCCACACACAGGTGGTTGGAAAGAATTTCATGAATCTTCTCTGAATGCTTTTCCCTCTTGTTTTTAAATGCACTGGCAACAAACCCCTTAACGTAAGACTTAACTTGGTATACAATATGTAGTTATGCAGTGAGTACAAATACCTTGAAATCTCAGTGATCAATGTTTTCCTTAGCATATTAGTATATAAATTCTTCTATCTATAACTGGCAGTAATATTAATATTAGGATGCGTGTTCTGGTTATTAGGCAGTTGATCAGTGCTGTGAAGAAAGGCCAGGGATATTTCTATCTCCTGAAGAAAGAGGAAGAGGAGAAGATGAATGCGGAGAAGCAGGAGCTACAGGAGAAGCAGAGGATGGCGCTTCAGTCACCTTCAGATGAAGATTTCAGTGATGAAGAGAAGGAAGAGAACAGCATGATGGACTCAAGTCTGTCAAAGTAAGTGATTTATATACTAAAAGATTTCAATGTCTTATGGCACAAAAAAATCATAATTGCATGAGAGCATTTATTATTTTGATTTCTTAATCACTTATGCAAAAATGTATGTTAAAGTAACCATGCTGGCAACATCTTCATAAAATAAGTAACAATTATATCAAGAAAAATGATTACGATATCTGAAGGGAAGTTCTGTATTTTATTCCTGAAATGTTTTTACAAATTCTGTGCATGCAGCTGAAGAACTCAGCGAGGATAATTTCAAAAACATGCTTTGCCCAGTGTTTATTACAAAAGCATAAACAAATGGGCAAAGCATGCAGTGCCTGGCTCGTGAAATTCTTTCCAATCCCTTTGCATGGTCATCTGTGTGTATGTGTATTTGCATACACTCAGACCTCTGTGTTTGTCTCTGCTTTACATGTCTATGTGTCCATTATATCTGTGTTTTGCACATATGGAGGCATGTTTGCCATACTTTGGTAGTCTTGGTGTGATAGCTGCAAAAGGCCCACAGTTAAGTCCAAAACCCCAGTGCTATTGCCAGGCAGCATTCCCAGCTTTAGATCCTTGGATCCCGTCATCAACAGTAATCTGAGAGTGGTGGAGGGGGGCGGAGGCGTGGGGGGCCCAACCAGTGCTGGAGAGGTGATCACAGCTGCAGTCAGCCCCATAGTAGAGTCAGCAGCAGCTAACGTCACCTTTTGAGGTGGCATTATCTGCAGCTGCGATGAGGCCAAATTCAGCAGCCATCATGTTACAAAGTTTTACACAATGGCTGCAGATTTTGGTATCACCCACAAAGAGGCAAACCTTACCCAATGGCCCTTCTGCAATGTCACTTACAACAATGTTAAGAAGAATCGAACTAAAGGCTGCTCCCTGCAGTACACTACTGGTAATGTCGTTACCCTCAGAGTGAACTCCATTTACCAGTACTATTTGTCAACCAGCTTCTAACCTGGTCCATCCCTAGGGCCCTCAATCTATTTGTAAACCGCCTGTGCAGAACCATGTCAAAGGTTTTGCTGAAATCTAAGTACACCGCATCTAGCTCTCTCAGTTCAAATATCTGGTCACCTAGTTAAATAAATTAATCCGATTTGTCTGACAAGACCTGCCTCTACTAAAACCATGCTGCCTTGGATCCTACAATCGATTGGATCCCAAAAACCTACTGTAACTAGTCTCTTTTTTAGCAGTGTTTCCATTAATTTACTTACTACAGAGCTCATATTAACCAGCCTATATTCCCTGCCTCTTCCTCTGGCTTTTGTGTAGAGGGACCACATTTGCCCTTCTTCAGTCCTTTGGGACCACTTCTGACTTTAAAGAAGCATTGAAAAGGTCAGACAGCAGAGCTTCCAGAACTTCTCTAAGTTCCTTCCAATACTCTCAGATGTATCCCATCCAACTTCATCACTTTCTCTACTTTTAGTTTAGCTAGCACCTCATGAACACAGTCTTCTGAAAATCTTTCAAGATCCGCCTCACTTCCATTCCTATTTGTGTGTGTTTTCTGAGGTCCTGTTCCTGCCCTTCATCTGTGAGTATAGATCAGAAATATTTCTTAAACAATTTCACTTTATCCTCATCAGCTTCTACATGTTCCTTCCTTTCACTCTTAAGTCTAACATACCACGTTTGCATTTCCTCTTGTCATTAACATATATGAAAAATATCTTGATCCTTGATTTTACTGCATTGGCTGTTTCTTCTTCCATTTGCATCTTTGCTTTCCTGACTACTTTCCCAACTTCTTTTAACTGTTCCATAAGTTGTTGCTTGTCTTCCTCTTTTTGTGATCTCGTGCATTTTATGGTCACCCTCGCTTTCCTTATCTTTTCAATTATTTAATTTGAAAACCATAGCAGCTTCCTTTTCCTTTTACATTTATTTACTTTCCTAACTAAAACATTTGTTTTACTTAAAATATTCCCTTTCAGTTTTGCCCATTGTGTTACTAAATCCCCCCAACTGTTCCCATCCAGCTAACACCACCTTAAGGTATTTTCCCATTCTAATAAAGTTTTTCTAGAAAAGACTAAGACCCTAACTTTTGAATGAACCATTTCTGCCTTTATTCTAATATTGAACCACACCATTCAGTGATCACTGGATGCAAAATGTTCACCCATTTTAACATCAGAAACGCTTTCCCTATTGGTAAGCACCAGGTCTAGTATGGCCCCTCCCACATAGGTTCCGTTACCAGTTTCTAGAATAGTTCTCCCCATAGAGAATACAGATTTTTATTTATTTATTTTATTTATTTAACACTTATTTATATACCGCATCTTCCAGCGATCAGTTGCGGTGTACAATTAACAACAGTTAACAATGCAGAGCTTGTTTTACATGGAACAGAATAACTTTTTACATAGAACATCTAAACATGCACACATAGGTTTAAAAACTAAGCAGAATAATTCAACTAACACAGATTGTGTAACAATTTAAACAAAGTACTGACTCTACCGCATAGGCAGATCATATCAGTTGCAACTATATACAAGTAGGGTATCAGTGCATAGGAGTGGAGTGTTCATTCGATTATGTTTTGTGTGTTATCCCTTGAAGAAGGGAGTATACGCTTGATGTGGGGGAGTTCATGTTTAGCCTTTATCTAAGTTGAGTGGAATGTTTTCTATGGAATTATAGTGTTTAGTGAATAGATATGTTTTCAATTTTTTCTGAATTCTGTTATCTCTGTTAGTGATCGTAAGTCCTCTGGTAACGAGTTCCAAGTTGTTGGAGCTATGTGGGAAAAGGCTCTATTATTTGTAATTTTGTGAGATCTTATATATTCTTTTGGAATCTTTAGTTTATTTGATTGTCCTTTTCTATGAGTAGACTTAGGTAGTTCTTTGTTTATTAAATTACATAGTGTCTTCGGGGCCATGTCGTTTAGGGCTTTGAATGTAGTTATTATTGTTTTGTAGGTTATCCTGCTTTGTATTGGTAACCAGTGCAGGGAAGCTAGTATTGGTGTAATGTGTTGGAGTGAATATATCTTTAATATAATTCTAGCTGTTGCATTTTGTGCGAGTTGGATTCTTTTGATATTTGTTTTGGTATTCCTATAAGTATTAAGTTAGCGAAATCGAAGTGTGGAGTAATGGTAGCCTGTGTTATATTGATAAAATCATGCATAAATACCAGGGGGCGCAATTGTTTGAGGATTTTAAGTTTGAAGTAGATTTTCTTTAAGGTATTTCTAATGTGGGTTTCCATAGTAAGGTGTGTATCTAAAATGACTCCAAGATATCTTATTTCATTTTTTATTTTAATTTCTTGGTTTTGTAGTGTTATGTGGGTTGGGGGAATAAATGATTGGTTTTTTGTTACGATCAAGACTTCGGTTTTAGCATGGTTTATATGGAGGTTTTGGGTTTTTAGCCAGTATGTAATTTCATTGTAGCAGTCTGATAGAAGTTGAGTCGGTAGGTTAGGAATCGTAAAAGGTATGTACATCATAATATCATCCGCATAAAGGTGATATTGTATTCCGAATTTTTTAAAGATGTTGCAGACCGGTTTTATATAGATATTGAAGAGTAGGGCTGAAAGCGCTGAACCTTGTGGTAAACCTATTTCTTGTTTGTATGTGTTGGATGTTTGATTACCTGTTCTTACATTTTGTGTTCTGTTATTTAAATATGAGGTGAACCATTTATGTACGGTAGAGTTTATGCCTATCTGTCGTAGGTTGTTGAGCAAAATTGAGTGATGCACGCTATCAAAAGCTGCTGATATGTCAATGAAAAGTAAGATGAACGCCTGTTTATGATTGTCAATTCCTTTTAGGAGTGTATCTATTAATACTGTTAGAAGTGTCTCTACTCCATGGCGGGGCCGGAATCCATATTGTTGATCATCTAGTGGATAATATAAGTCTATAAATTCCTGTGTCTGTAGTTGCACTACCTTTTCAATTATTTTGGCCAAGAATGGTATGCTAGAGATGGGCCTATATGATGTAGGGGATGTTTTATCAAGTTTGCAGTTCTTTAAAATTGGACGTATTTGTGCATGTTTGAGCGGGGATGGAAGGTATCCTTGGGTAAGTGAAAGATTTACTATTGGGAGAATAAAGGATAGTAGAGTTGGTAGTGTGTTTTTTATCCATGATACAGGGCATGGATCTAAATACGAAGTTGTGGTATTTAGGCCGGAGATGATTGTTTTTAATGACACTTTTGAAATGGGGTAAAATTCTAACCATTTATCTACAGGTTGATAAGAGATGTTGATATTTTCTAAGGGCATGGTGGGTTTCTTTGTTTTGTTTTGATAGTGATTAGCTAGGGTTTGAACTGAGATGTCTGTGATTTCATTGTTAGAAGTTTGCTCATTGTTGGTTAATTTTCTGACTATGGAAAATAGCTCTCTAGGTCTATTGTATGATTTTGCTAAGGTTGCTGCGTAATAATTTTTCTTCGTGCTGTCTATTGTTTCCTTATATTTTGTTAGGTAGTTATTGTATATTTCCTTGTGTACAGACAACTTGGATTTCCTCCATTTCGTTTCAAGTTTTCTTAGTTCTTTTTTCATTAGTCTTAGAGTGCTATTAAACCAAGGTGAATTATTTGTTTTAGTGTATATGGTTTTTTTATTTGGTTGGTTATTTTTAGCTGCATTACAGATCTCCTTACATTGAGATGACATCTCAGCAGGGATGTTCCTATCAATATCCAACATATTGAAATCACCTATCAGCAGCATGTCTCCTTTCCTAGCAATATTGTGAATGTCTTCAATTAAATATCTGTCTGCTTCTTCTGCCTCTGAAGGACATCAATATATCACACAAAGTAAATGGATGTTCCATTCCCTCTTTCCAGATTAACCCAAAGGACCTCCTCCTTTGTTCATAGGCCTTGCAGTTCTGTTGCTTTAATAATGTTTTTTTGCTTATAGTGCCATTTCT
Organism: Ichthyophis bannanicus; assembly: GCA_033557465.1. NCBI lineage: Eukaryota > Metazoa > Chordata > Amphibia > Gymnophiona > Ichthyophiidae > Ichthyophis > Ichthyophis bannanicus. The sequence goes on from CM066041.1 coordinate 146,521,638, forward strand.
CCCTTTTTTCCTACCCTGTCCATCCTGAATAAATTACAGCCTGTTATAATTATATCCCAGTCATGGGTCTACATGTACCATTTCTCCGTGTCCGCCACCAAATCCAAGATATCCTCTTCCATTTTATAGCCTCTACATCTAGAATTTATTTCCCATGCTACTGGCATTAGTACACACTGCTTTCCCCTTTTTTCCATTTCTATAGAGGCATTTAATGTTTTATTTACCTGGGGGCTTTCTTCAACTTAGTTTAAAGCCCTCTTCAGTAGGTTAGCCAGTCTGCTGTGGAAGAAACGTCAACCCTTCTTGGATAGGTAGTTGCTATCTCTGCTCAGCATCCTTTGGAAAATCATCCTATGGTCCTGGAAAATGGAACACTCTCAATGACACCATCCAATCACAGCAAAGACGACTCCTGTCTGCCCCCGGGAGATAGGAGCCCATAGGCAGAACAGAATGGACGGCAGCAATCATGGCCTACAGCATGAAAAAGGTTGAAGGGGGGGGATGTAGGGTAGAGAAGGCAGGGAACATTTAAAGGGCCAGTGGGCTTATTAAAAAGGAGGATGGGGGGATTTTAGGGCTGGGTATGGGAATGCTAGGGGGGTTAGTGAAGGGGGAAAGAGTCTAGAAGGGTAGTAGAGTAGGGGAGCTAGCAGGAAAGGGGTTGGAGGGGGAAGGGAAGAGTGCAAGGTGTTGCCAAAAGGTGCATTTCGCTCCCCCAAGAACACGCACATAAGCACCCTACCCCAACACCACACACTCACACAGGCACCTCAGCTCCACATGACAGACCTGCACTCCAGCTTCCCACTACATACACACAGGCAGCTCAGCTCTGCACTACATACACATGCACACACACAGGCACTCCATCTTTGCATCACCAAGACACACACACAGGCACCTCATCTGCATGCCAAATACAGACATGAGCACCCCACCTCTGCAGCACACACACACATGTACCACAGTCCCACATCCCACCCTCATAAAGCACCTACCACCACATCCCATGCACAGAAAGGCACACTACAATTGTACTACGCAGACATTCAGAACTTAACAACAGTTATAGCTTCAGATATTATCTGTATTTCTGTCAAAAGATGACATGTGGTATGGGACCTCTGGTGCTGGTCCCACAAGACTTAAGAACACGAGACCAGCGTGAGAAACAATGGGGGGGGGGGGGGCTGCGAGAAGCTCAGGAGCACTGGCTCCTAAATCCACATGATATGTGCACGGCCTCTACATTCAGAATTTTGCCCTGAGTAGAGGTGTTCTTGAGGGGTGGGGTTGGGGAGGGGGTTTGCATTTATGTATATCCATTTAAAATAAATATGCGTATTGAGGGGCTGATTTTATAAGGAGCCACCTAAAGATTTGTGCTGTTAACGTATCTAAGTCGCCTATTTTCAAGGACTTATGTGCATGAGTGAGCACTTACATACATGTACTTTAGCTGGTTGTTATTCTGTAGGCACCATACGCAAGTCCTATTGTGTGTACTTTCATTGTGGGCATGCACGTGGTAGACAGAGTGCACATTTACGTGCACAAGTTTAAAAAAAAAACATAACTTGGATGTGTTTTTGAAAAATGTAGGCATGGTCATTTGTACTTGCCCTGGAGCAGGTGTAAGTGCCCATGCCTAGATATCTGCACTACTTTATAAAGTAAAGTATGCACATACTCCACTTTATAAAATAGGCCTCAACTACGCACATGCTAATGTGCATTAACTCCATGGGAGATTACAAAATTACTCTCCAAGAAATCGAGGAAGTTGGTGCTTGCTTCAAATCAGATTGCAGTGTGCTGTAAATGCATAAATTCTCCGAGGAGATGTTCAGAACAAAAGTGTGTGCATATTTTTGTTTCGAGAGTTTGCTGATCCCTGCACAGGGAAAAGTGTGCCTATCTATTACATACGCTCAATTATAAGTTACCCCTGTAGAATTGAAAATGCAATCTATGCATTTTATTTTCCTCCTCAACCTAAACACCTCCTTTAAATGGAACCAAAAGTACATTTATTAGAGAACACCATGAATACTCTGAATTTCTTTGATGAAGGGTATTTTTCAGTTAATGTATATGTGCAAATCATCATTTGTCCACATAAATTGCTTTGACTATTAATATCCTCAAGCTTATAGTTTATTACAACAAAGTTTATGCAGGCGTAGGTTTACCCACATACAACCCTGCCAGTGTGCCTCAATTCCTTGCCCTTTGGGAACCTGACAGGTACTTGTAATCTGCATTGGCCACTGTTGGAAATAAAATTCTGCGTTTGACGGACTTTTGATCTGATTCAGTATGGCATTTCTTTTGTTTGTATGTACTGAATGGGATTTGTTTATTCTCCAGGACCAAGCAGGAAGTCAGTCCTCACATATGGGTGACATCAGCGCCAACAGAGCCCTTGCGGAAGCATCTCCCCAGCTTTGAAAGAAAGCCTATGGGGGAGATGCCACCATGCATGCGTGGTCTCCTTCCTGCCCAAGGGTGCCATCTCGCTCAGTCTCTTTTTTTTCCGCAGAGCCCAACAACCGTCTGTCTTGTTTCCTCCAAGAAAAAGTTGATTAATTTGTTTGAAATATACCCTTTTCTTTCTCTGGTCCCTTTCCCTCCTCCAAGCTCGCTTGCCCTGGCATTGCGTCTTGGAACTGTTCTAGGTTTTTTCCCCCAGCACGGGCCTTTTTCCATCTACTGGCCGCTTTGAGGTCTTTGACCTTGCTGGGTATCTTTTCTCCTAATGGCCAGTGGGTTCAAGAAGTGTGATGGGTGCGCAAAAAACATGTCCTTTACTGATACACATGATTGTTGCCTCCGGTGTCTAGAGGCGGACTATGACCCAGAGATCTGTGCCCTCTGTAAAAAGATGTCCATGAAAGCCATCCAGCGTCGTCAGCAGAAGCAGAACAATATCTTCCACAGGTCAGACTCTACCGTGGTATTCCCGGTAGCCTCACCGAGGCCCCGCACAGGTCTTCAAAGTCGAGTAATGACCCCATGTCGCCCATCCGGGACCGCGAACACTCTGACAAGGGTTCCCCGGAGCGGGAACACAAAAAGAAGAAGAAATCCTCGAGGACCTAATCCTGGGACTCGGACACGCCAGGCAAGTCCCACGCCAGGTCCTGCAGCCTGTGCAGAGAACTCGAGGAGTTGGAGCTGGAGCAACGAGCAAAGGTTCCACAAACAGACACGGAAGCTTTCGGTGACAGGTCCCAGACCCCCAAGGCTTGTCTCAAAGAGGACACCCTCTCCTCACCAATGCCAGATCCAGTGACTTCAGTGTCCACATCGAAGGCTGCACCTCCTGAATGGGAAACCACGATGATGATGCTGGAGCGCAGTTTCACTGCCTTCCTCGCCACTCATCAGGCGCCAATGCTCGGCACCACGGGTGCATCTGCTGAGACTGCAGGAACTCATTATCGGGGACTCTCCCGGTCGCTGAGCCGATTTTCATGAACCTGAAGCCTCGAGTTGATCCTCGGCTAGGGTCTCAGTCCCCCCAGCGAGCGCTCATGGCTCCACCTCGTAGTTGCCACGGGCCACCAAGCCCCCGACCTAGGTCCTGCACTCCTGGCTGAGTCAGCTGCCGAATCCTCCACTGACTACTTCAACTGGGAGTCCGAGGAAGAGGCATCCCTTGAGATGCAGAAGCACCGTGACCTCCCATTGGACCCGTCTCCCCCAACATTGTGGTGTCTGTTCCTTCCCGAGGACATAACGTTCCTCGAGTTTGTTCGGCATATGTCGAAGGCTTTGTCCTTCAACACGGAGTCAGAGGAAGACTCTCGCATGGAGGAACTTGAAATCCTCCAATACGAGGCCCCACCCAAGAAGGCCCTGAGGTTCCTGTCCCTGCTATCCACGGGTGGCTCCTCCTTCGCATGTGGGAGGCACCAACATCGGTACCCATAATCAGCTGATGCCTGGACATCATGTACTGAGTTCAGCGAGGCCCCGGCTTCCGAATGTCACAACTACCACACACTTTTATGGTGGTGGAGTGGACTATGCGCCAGCAGAAGAGCCAGAAAACACACGCCTTCATGCCCCCGGGCAAGAAGTCCCATGCCCTCGATGCCCTTGGCCACAAATGCCACCAGGCCTCGATGTTGGCCTGCTGAATCCAAGCCTAACAGCTGTCTATCGACATGTATCTTCAGGACCTGGCAAAGGAACTCACAGGTTTCTCAGCAGGTCTCAGAGGGGGTCACCTACAGTGGTTTCAAACTCTCGCAAAATGTGTCGGAGAGTGCTTGAAGTACATGTCTCAAGCTGCCCACGACTGCTTCAAGTCAAATGCGAGGGTAGCCGCCTTGGGTATTGGCGCTTGACACCAAGCCTGGTTCTAGGCATCAGACCTCGAGCAGGGGGTTCAAGAGAAGCTCCTGGATGTCCCTTGCCTCAGTGAAAACTTATTCAGCAAGCCGATACAGGAGAAGGTGATGGAGATCGGGACCAGTACCTCACGAAGACGCGATTCTCCAGGAAGATCTCCACCCTCCCTAAGAAGAAATCACTGGGGAAGAGGCTTTCATTCCAGAGAAAGGGCCAACCTTACCGGGCCTACCCCCACTACCAGGCTCCCCAGACCCCACAGTAGGGTCGCCAGAGCAAGGGAGCGGGCCAAGGCCTTCACAAGCCTTAGGGCTCTAAGCCCCGGACTCCAGCTCCTGCTCAGCTGTGGACTGGTTTTTGACTCCCTGAGCATAGCTTCTCCGCCCTTGAGGGAGCAGCTACCAACAGGGGGGTGTCTGGTACACTTTTCCCATCAATGGCCTTCTATCCAAGTAGTCACAAAAGGCCATCTCCTTCACCTGGACCAGATGCTTCCCCTTTTCTTTCTAGGAGAGCCCTCTCAGACTCCCCTGCACAAGGCCCTGCTACCACAGGAACGCGCAGGCCTCCTCATGGACAGAGCCATGGAACCAGTACCCCATCACCTCAAGGGCAAGGGGTTCTACTCCCGATACTTTCTGGTCCCAAAAAGAATAGTGGGCCTAAAGCCTATCCTAGACTTGCGAAACCTGAACAAGTTCCTGGTGTGGGAGAAGTTCAAGATGCTCTCCCTTGGAACATTGATGCCATACCTCCAGCAGGTAGACTGGCTATGCTTCTTCGATCTAAAGGATGCTTATACCCACATCCTCATTCAACCCAGTCATAGGCAGTACCTAAGATTCATAGTCAGTGGCAACCACTACCAGCATAGAGTACTACCTTTGGTCTAGCCTCCACGCCAAGAGTCTTCACCAAATGCCTACCAGTAGTGGCCGCCAACCTCCGTCTCCAAGTGGCCTTTGTCTTCCCATATCTGGACGACTGGCTCATTAAGGGAGACATTGCCAACAAGGTGCAACAGGCCATGGCCCGCACCATCAGTGTCCTACAGTACCTGGGGTTCATAATAAACCACCCTAAGTCCCATCTCACTCCAACACATGGCCTGGAGTTCATAGGGGCTTGACTGGACACTTTTCAGGACAAGACCTTTCTCCCCTTGGACAGGACAGGTCTCCTCGTGGCTCTGGCCACCAATGTACAACACCACCACATAGTGTCGGTGCGGTCCATGCTCCGCCTGCTGGGCCACGGCGTCCACAGTCCATGTTCCCAACGCCTGCTTTCACATGCAGGCGGCCCAGTGGTGCCTCCACTCCCAGTGGACACAAGCCATGGGCCAACTCTGAGACAGTTTTAGTGACCCGCAAGCTAGCAGAGTCACTCGACTGGTGGCAGGACACACAACACCTGCAGGAGGATGTGCCCTTTCAGCCTCTAAATCCCCAGAGGGTCCTTACCATGGACACCTGAACGTGAACACTCCAAACTTGATGATGATATCCACTTGGGCACAAATGACCTGGCTAGAAACAGTGCCTCTATAGTCCAAAAGGACTTCCAATCTCTGGGAGAGAAACTCAAGCACATTGTTAACACTGTTGCATTCTCAGAGGTTCTATCTGTGCTTGGTAAGGGGGCAAAAAGGCTGCATCGCATTAACAGCTTTAATTCATGGCTCCAGACCTGGTGCAAACAAGAAGGATTCAGATTTATTGGGACTGGGGTAACAGATGGAACAACAAGAGACTATACTGTGCTGATGGACTACATCTCTCTGTCACAGGGAAAAGAATCCTAAGTGAAAAATTCAAGCAATATATGGATATGCATTTAAACTAGAAAAAGGGGGTGACGGATGTAGAAGGCCAAGCTCTGGACATTACCCCCTGCAAAAGCAGATTAAAATCAGAAACAGCCACACTTTTAAACCACACATCAAAAACAAGTGGGAAGATGTAGGCAGAACAAAATCAATGCTAAATACACACAAGCCAGGTAAATGCTGGAAAGCAATGAGCACAAATGCTCGAAGCTTAGCCAACAAAGTTCTGGACCTAGAAGCCCTAATGGTGGAAACGGATTTGGACATTGTGGCCATTACAGAAACATGGCTAAACGAATCGCATGATTGGGATATAGTCATACCTGGCTATAATCTATTCAGAAGAGACAGAGAAAATGGAAGAGGGAGGAGGAGTAGCCTTGTATGTCAAAAGCTACTGAAATACAGGGGGCATGGCGAAAAGAAGAAGCACTCTGGATTGTGTTGGAAAGAGGAGATGGCACTGTCATCCATACTGCTGTAGTCTACAGACCTCCAACACAAATTGAAGAGAGAGATAATGAATTGATTATAGATATTGCCAAGATAGCCACAAAAGGGGAAGCAATCATATTGGGAGACTTTAATCTACCTGAAGTGGATTGGGTTACTCCTTCTGCAAATCTGGAAAGAAGCAAAAAAATCATGGATGCTCTCCAAGATGCGTTACTTAGACAAATGGTGATGGAACCAACCAGGGAAAGCTCAACGCTGGATTTAGTGCTCACCAACGGTGATAGCGTGTCGAATGTCTGCATGAGTGCCCCTGTGAGCAGCAGCGATCATCACTCGGTGTGGTTTGAGATAAAAGCCATGGTACAAGCAAATCATAGCAAGCTCAAAGTCCTAAACTTCAAAAACACAGACTTCAATAAAATGGCCGAGTACCTAAAGGAGGAGCTGACAGAGTGGAAGGAGATAAGGGAAGTGGAATTGCTATGGGCTAAACTAAAGGTGGCAATACAAGGGGCAACAAATAAATATGTAACAAAAGTAAACAAAAATAAGAGGAGAGGAAAACCCATTTGGTTTTCCAAAGAAGTGGCTGCTCAAAGGCAAAAACCACAGCTTTCGCAAGATTCAAAAGCTCGCAAGCAGAGGAACACAGAAATGAATACAGGATCAAACTCAGAGACAAAGAGAGAAATAAGGATAGCAAAATCAAAGGTAGAGGAAAAGATGGCTAATGGTGTTAAGTGTGGCAACAAAACTATCTTCAGGTATATTCGGGAAAGGAAGAGGATCAGAGGTGGAATTGCAGGACTCAGAAGTGCTGCGAACGGACTGGTGGAAAGTGACATTGAAAAAGTGAAATTGCTAAACGAATACTTCTGCTCTGTTTTTACTAAAGAAAGTCCTGGAGAAGGTCCACCTGTGACTCCCAAATATTATAAAAATGGGAATGAAGTAGATACCACACCATTCACAGAAGATGATGTGTTAGAACAACTCGCAGAACTGAAAGTGGACAAGGCCATGGGACCGGATAGGATACATCCCAAGATTCTGAAAGAGCTCAGAGAGGTTCTTGCAGGGCCGTTAAAGGACTGGAGAACGGCTGATGTCATACCTCTACACAAAAGTGGTAACAGGGAAGAAGTGTCATACTACAGGCCCGTGAGCCTTACCTCGGTGGTGGGAAAAGTAATGGAGGCGCTCCTGAAAGAGCGAATAGTGAACTTTCTCAAAACCAACAGGTTGCAAGACCTGAGGCAACATGGTTTTACCAAAGGACGATCTTGCTAAACAAATCTGATTGAGTTCTTTGACCGGGAGACCAGGGAGCTAGATCAGGGACATGCGATGGATGTCATCTACCTGGATTTCAGCAAAGCCTTTGATACTGTTCCTCATAGGAGGCTTATCAATAAACTCAGTAGCTTGGGGATGGATCCTAAGATGGTAAATTGGATCAGAAATTGGTTGACTAACAGACGACAGAGGATGATGGTAAACGGCGCTTACTTGGATTAAGGGAAGGTGATTAGCGGGGTGTCCCAGGGGTCGGTCCTGGGCCCAGCACTGCTCAATGTATTTGTGAGTGATATTGCTGAAGGACTGAATGGAAAAGTATGTCTTTTTGCGGATGACATGAAAATTTGCAGCAGAATTGACTCCCCCGAGGGAGTGGTTAACATGAGGAAAGATCTACAAAAGCTGGAAGAATGGTCTAATGCTTGGCAATTAAGATTTAATGCAAAGAAGTGCAGAGTCATGCACTTTGGGTAGCAGAAATCCAAGGGAAATGTATGTGATAGGGGGCGAGAGGTTAGTATGCACGGATCAGGAGAAAGACCTTGGTGTGATTATTTCTGAAGATTTCAAGGTGGCAAAACAGTGCGACAAGGCGGTGGCAAAAGCCAGGAGGATGTTGGGCTGCATACAAGGAGGAATCACCAACAGAAAGGAAGAGGTACTTATGCCACTGTACAAGTCACTGGTGAGGCCTCACTTGGAATACTGTGTTCAGTTTTGGAGACCATATCTTGCAAAGGATGTAAAAAGACTGGAAACTCTTCAGAGGAAGGCAACCAAAATGATTTGGAGCCTGCGTCAGAAGCCTTATGAGAAGAGACTTGAAGACCTAAACATGTACACTTTGGAGGAGAGGAGGGACAGGGGAGATATGATTCAGACCTTTAAATACTTAAAGAGAAATAATGAACAAACAAACCTCTTCCAAAGACGGGGAAGCTGTACAACTAGAGGACACAACATGAAGCTGCGAGGTGGTAAATTGAAAGGCAATGTCAGGAAATACTTTTTCACAGAAAGGGTGGTGGATGCTTGGATTGCCCTCCCGATGGAAGTGGTGGGGGCAAACACGGTGACGGAATTCAAAATGGCATGGGACAGACACAGTGGATCCCTTTACAGCAACAGGATAAAATCAAAATAAATGGAACCATCTAATTTCTCAACAAATAGGGGTGTCCTACATGGAATGGTGGGTTCACCCCTAAACAGGGACGTGGGGAGGGATGGCGGAGCGGCAGGTGCACCTACTCTTGCCATCGTGCTGGGCAGACTAGATGGACCATGCTGGTCTTTATCTGCCGTCATTTACTATGTTACTATGTTACCTCCTTACTGGGCTGGGGTGTCATTGTGAGGAACTCCACACACAGGGCAACTGGTCACTAGCAGAGAACCAGTAGCAGATAAATCTGCTGGAGCTCAGGGCCATTTTTCTGGCGATCAGGACCTTTCACCACTGCTTGCAGCACCAGTTGGTGTTGGTCCAAATGGGTAACCAGGTCGCGATGTTCTACCTGAACAATCAAGTGGGCACAGGATCTTACCACCTCTGCCAGGAGGTAGTAGCCCTCTGCTCGTATGCGATCAGTCAAGAAATGCTCCTCAGAGCGGTGTACTTTCCAGGGCCAGGACAATGCCCTGGTGGACAGGCTGAGCAGGCTCCTCCAGCTGCATAAATGGAGACTAAGATCCCAGGGTGGCACAGCGGCTCTTTTGACTCTGGGGCACCCCAAGTCTGGACCTTTTTGCCAGCCTAACCAATGCTCAGCTGCCCCACTTCTGCTATTACCAGCCGCACCCGCCCAGGTAGCATTGGATGCATTCCTCATCTTGTACTTGAGTGATCTTCTGTGCACCTTCCCTCCCATACCATTAATCGCCTGGACTCTCTTCAAGGTCATGCGGGGCAAGGTTTCTCTGATCCTGCTGACCCCATGGTGGCCCAGGCAGCTTTGGTTCCCTCTGCTGTTCCACCTCTTGACAGAGCCCCTTATCCCTCTGCGGAATGCCCCAGGGCTACTTACTCAGCAGGAGGGCTCCCTTCTCCACCCCAACCTGTGGTCCCTGACATTAACAGCATGGCTGCTGAATGGGTAGCCTTGGCCCCCTTCAATCTCCCAAGTTGATGGAGGAGGTCCTGGCCTCTTGTGAGAACGCCACGAGATGGGCCTATGCCTTCAAGTGGTGCAGATTCTTGATGATGTGCGCAGAGTAGTGGATTGATCCATTCTCTTGCCATGTGCACATGTTGCTGTAGTACTTGCTTTATCTCTCGCAAACTGGACTCAAGTCCTACTCTGTCAGGATGCACCTGCGATCTCTGTGCATCACCATTCTGTTAAGAATAAACCCCTCTCTGCTCAGTCCCTCATGACTAGGTTCATGCGGGGCCTCCTGCTCTCTAAGCCTATCTGGTCGCTCCCGGCGGAATAGGACCTCAATGTCACTAAGCTGCCATTTGAGCTTCTGGCAACCTGCCATATGCGATATCTCTTATGGAAGGTCATCTTCTTGGTGGCATTCACCTCTGCGCGCAGAGTCAGTGAGCTTCAGGCCTTGATAGCTGAGCCACCCTACACCAGGTTCTACAAGAACAGGGTTGTGCTTCGCACCCACCCTAAATTCCTTTCAAAAGTGGTGTCCACTTTTCACCTCAGTCAGGAGGTGCTGCTCCCCATGGCCCCATGCTGACAAGATGGCGGCTGTTCTCCATACTCTGGATTGTAAGAAGGCTCTGTCCTTCTACCTGCAACATGCCCAGGGTCACCGCAAAGCCTCACAGCTTTTCATTTCCTACTACCACAGTCGCCTGGGGGAGGCTGTTACCAAGCAGACCTTGTCCATCCGGGTAGTGGACTGCTTCGCCTTCGCCCATGATCAGACTGGGCTTTCAATGGAGCGCCAGGTGATGGCGCACAACATCAGGGCTATGTGACCTCTGTTGCAAGCTTGCTCTCTGTTCCTATTGCAGACATCTTCCAGGCCGCCACCTAGTTCACACCTTTGCAGCTCACTACTGCCTGAGAAGGAGTTCCAACTGGACAGTGCCTTTGGCCAGGCCATACTCCGTAATCTCTTCAGGGTCTAGGCAGCTCCTTCCCTCTGACCATTCTGTGTTCAGGCTACCGGAGTGATGGTTCTCCCTGGACTCTGTGGTCCTTAGAGTCTCTCCTCAGACTCACTTATGGCTGTTCACGGCTTCACCATATTTTTCTACAGGTTCCCAGTAGCCTGTAGCTAGGGAGTCCCATATGTGAGGATTGATTTCCTGTTTGTTCCTGGAGAAAGTGTAGTTACTCACCTGTAACAGGTGTTCTCCAGGGACAGCAGGACTCAGTCCTCACAACCCTCTCCTCCCCGTGGAATTGCTGTATTTTGCCGCCGCCTTTTGTTGGCTCCAGCTATATCATCTGACTGAGCAAGATGGCACCCTTGGGCGAGAAGAGGACCATGCATGCATGGTGGCATCTTCCAAAGGCTTTCTTTGAAAGCTGGGGAGATGTTTCTGCGAGGGCTCTGTCGGCACTGACATTACCCATATATGAGGACTGATTCCTGCTGTCCCTGGAGAACACCTGTTACAGGTGAGTAACTACGCTTTATACTGGTCTTGGATTTACCAGAGAGAAATTTTCTGGGGGTGGGGGCGGGGAGCTGCTTAGGCCTTAGTTTCCAGGACATCATCTGATCGTGTTCTTATGCTTCTCTCCTAGCTTCTTTCTGACAGATGATTCAGTAGAGAAGAAACTGGAGAGGAAGGAACAGATGACCACTCGGCCCTTCACTCCTGTTTATAACAGCCTCTTCACTGACCAGCTCTCTGAAGCAGATCCGTATGTGTGTCTAATGCTCCTATGTGATAGGCCTTAGAGCTTTCCCATAAAATGAGAACTAACTAATATTTATAATATTATTTTACTAGCTGACACCCAGTGAAATTCATCAGAGGAGCCTTTTCGCTCACCTTCAGTTTTTAAGTCACTTCTCCCCAGCCTGGTCCTATCACCTCTCTCCAAATATTTGGCTCTCCTCTCCTGCTCTGCCCAGACACAAACATGAACACAGCACTATCTTTGTCAATCCCCACTCATCTCAAGCAATCACTCTTTCTCTTTTACTCAAATGTCCCCATTCCTGTCTCCAGCAATCACTGTCTTAATTGACCCCTCAACACTAAACATCGCTCTTAAAACTGCTCTTCCTATGCCCATTTTCTCTTTTATCATGTCTCCAGCTAAGACGAAGAACTTAACCATCATAAGATGAAGAGCTTGCATTCTTCATTCTGTAGCCCACATGGCCAAAGACAGAGCTTCCCCCCAACCCCCTCATGACTCACATGGCTTAAGATAGTGTCTCCATCTCTCATACTGTGTCTCCTTCTCTCATACTGTGCATGGCCAAAGACAGGATTTTGTTTCTCTGTGACAAAAGACTATGTTATCTTACAGTTTACAGTTTATTATGCCACCTTTTGTTATAGAAAAAGGCAAAGTGGTTTACTATCAAAATAAGAGAGTGCTGAAAGGAATTCCGATCCACACAGTGCTAGCGTGCACAGCTCTGTCCACGTAGATATAGCATGCAGCACGATGCTCCAACTTAGCATGCCTTCAGCCCCTGTTGCCTGACTCTCTGTGCCGGTGGAGATTCTTATGCCGCATTCAACCTCATGGGATTGGAGGCAGTGTAGTATTATGGATCAAGAACCGATTAAAAGAAAGAAAGCAGAGGGTAGAGCTAAATGGCCAATTTTCTCAGTAGAGAAAGGTGAATAGTGGAGTACCCCAGGGATCTGTGCTGGGCCCACTGCTTTTTAACATATTCATAAATGACCTGGAAATAGGAATAACAAGTGAGGTGATCAAATTTGCAGATGAGACAAAAGTATTCAAAGTTGTTAAAATGCAAGAGGATTGTGAAAAATTGCAAGAGGGCTTTGAAAAATTGGACGACTGGACGTCCAAATGGCAGATGAAATTTAATGTGGACAAGTGCAAAGTTGTGCACCTAGGAAAAACAACCCAAACTATGGTTACACAATGCAAGGTACCATCTTAAAAACCACCACCCATGAAAAAGATTTAGGCATCATCATGGATAATACATTGAAAACCTCCGCCCAGTGTGCGGCGGCGGCCAGGAAAGCAAATAGAATGCTAGAAATCATGAGGAAAGGAATGGAGAATAAAACCAAGGATATTATAATGCCTCTGTATCGTTCCATGTTGCGACCACACCTTGAATAGTGTATGCAGTTCTGATCGCCATATCTTAAAAAGGATATAGCTGAATTAGAAAAGGTATGAAAGAAGAGTGACAAAAATGATAAAGGAAATGGAAGGGATTCCTCTGTGAGAAGAGGTTAGGGCTTTTCAACTTGGAAAAGAGATGACTAAGGGGGGATATGATAGAGGTCTATAAATTAATGGACGGAGTGGAATGGGTAAACATAGATCGGTTGTTTATACCATCAAAAAGTAGAAAGACTAGAGGACACGCAATGAAGCTACAATGCAACTCATTTAAGACTAATAAGAGAGAGTATTTTTTTACTTAACATGTAATCAAACTCTCTGGAATTTGTTAGCAGAGGATGTAGTAAAAGCTGGGTTTAAAAAGGTTTGGGCAAGTTCCTGGAGGAAAGGTCCATAAACCATTATTAAAGAAGACCCGGGAAATCCACTGCTTGCCCCAGGACAAGCATTGTGGAACTGTAAGCTGCTTTGAGAACCTGCCAGGTACTTGTGGCCTAGATTGGTCAATGTTGGAAACAGGATACTGGGCTTGATGGAACTTGGTCTGACCCAATAAGGCATTTCTTATGTTCTTAACTGAGGTCTGCATGGCCAAAGACAGGACCTGGTTCTCTTGTGACAGAAAACAGCATTCCCCCCATAAGCGCATGCATGTTTATGACTCCAGCACCTGCCTCATTACTATGGAGCAAAAGACTCAGGAGCAGCAGATTATCAAGGCAGGATAGAGCGGGAGTCGGCAGAGGGCTGCGATGGCAGGTGCTTGCACATCCCAACAGCCAGCAACTGACAGACACCATTTCTCCTATGTGTATTATATATATGGATTATTGTTGAAGTGCTCTTCGAGCACACAGAATATGCACTACCTGTAAATCTCTATAACCAGGGGAATAGGAAAGGCATTTGCCATGAGTGTGTTCCCAGCAGAATGCATCTGCACGCTGATGCACACATTTGCATCCTTCTGTCTTTGCTATCCGAGGAGTACTGGCAAGGGAGTTGAGATTCCTAGCATCAGGCTTCAGATTATGCACTCATGTAAATATATGCACCCCGCTGGCTTCTTGTGCTGAGAGTAATACAGGGGTGGAGTATGCATGTGTGCTGGGTTGTCACCCCCCCCCCCCACCAGCAGATGTGGAGATAGGAAGCTTCCAGAGGCTTCTTATGACATCATCATGCCACTTCATCCTGTGTTTCTAGGAACATAAACCAGTAATTCTCTGTCTTCAGCAGAAGGTGGATGCAAGTTCCTCAGCTCTGTAAAAATCGGAAAAAATACAAGGTAGATTTAAGAGAAAAAGAGTAATTTCACTTGTGAGCACACATCCTTGCTGGGGATTTTTCACTGGTGCACATCATGGGAGGCTCCATTAGAGACACTCTTAAAACTGGTGCTCTTTCGGATGCCATAAGGAGGAGGAGGAGACTTGGTTCGGCTCTGCATCCTTCTCTTGTTTAAGAACTCATTGAGCAGCCAGAAGATTGGAAAAGGAGTTTGGAAGGATTCTTAAAAGCCTCACACAACCTCAGTGCCCCACCTCCTACTTCCCTCTGCTCTCCCCCAAAGGACTGAAGAAGGTTCTGCAGAGGTATGTGACTGCATGTCTGGTGACAGGGGAGTAGCATCGTGTTTCTCATACATGCTACTTGGACTTCTGGGGCTCCCAGGAGTCCTATAGATACTGCTCCTGAAAGCCGCCCTCCTCCTCCTCCTCAACCTCTGGGTTCCGGTCTCGGACTCAGCTCTTTTTTGGACTTTGTAGGTCCTGTGATTCTACCATTTCCAGAGGTATTTCCTCCTGTCCAGCGCAATGATGGATTGAAGGCCCATTCTGGGATGCCTCCAGTGGGCAGCAGGTTCTGCATTTTCTTCCAGAAGTGGGGTCCGGGTTACTGAGGATCATCGGGTGTAGACACCATTCAGCACAGCTATAATCTCCAGGAACAAGCAGGAATGTAGTCTTCACATATTGTTATCGTCGACAGGTCGCATACCCTGTCACCGCAGAAAATTCCTTCTTTATTCTTTATTTTTTGTGGTCGTGCCTGCCTTCGTTCGACACCTACTGGTACCGCCGGTTCTTCTTTCTTCTTTTCTATTAAAAAAAAAATAATTATATATATATAGATAGTTTCTGAGGTATTTTTCTTCAGAAACTTTTTTTCCTCGGTGCTAGGTGCCATTTTGGCACTAGGCCCATTTTCCTTAAAAAATGGAAAAACCAACTACTGGTTTTAAAAAATGTTCTAAGTGTGGCGGTACCATATCCGTCACCGACACCCATGACTGGTGTCTTAAATGTTTAGGCCCTGACCATTCTCCATCGGAGTGCCTCTCCTGTAGGAAGATGACTAAAAGGGGCCTGCAGAATAGAGCTGCAAAACTCGGTACCCTTTTTGCCTCAGATGCGATGTCCGTTGCATCGACATCTTCCAGAGCCTCATCTTCCTCCCATGGATCTCAGGTAACTAAACATAAGTCTATCCGGTCCTCAAAGGATAGAGCTCCTTCTAGGCATCAAGAGTCCATTGGCGTTGCCCTTGAGGAAACTTCACCGGCAAAACAGCCCCGCGGGAGGCTTCGGCTTCCAAAGCACTAACGGGCTCCAGGATGTTCTCGAGGCCTCCACCTCAGCAGAACTATTGGTGCCATGCTCTGGGTTTCTGGCTGCTTCTACCGGTACCAACACCCAAGCATCGGCAGTGTCGATAGATCAGAGGTTTCTCGCTATCGAACGCAATCTGGCAGCTCTTCTCAAGGCTTCGGTACCGTTGAGACTGCTACAGACAATTTGACAGGCACCGGCTTTGGTGGGTATACCCCCATGCTGAGTCTTGAGTCTATCTCCGGCATCGACAGATCGGTACCAGGACACCTTGATACCGACTTCGATCGATACTGGTACTGTGCTCTGCTCTGCACGAACATAGGGATCAGAGATATTTCGAATCTTCCGATTCCGATGATTCTAATGACTCTGCCGATACCAGAGTATTTCTTCCGGAGGAACCATCTTCTTCTCCTCCATGCAGGATGTCTCCTCCAGAGGACATGCCTTTTCAGGATTTTATTCGTGATGTGGCTTGAGGCCTTGCAATCACGGTAATTCCTGAAAAGGAACCTAGGGCACCATAATTAGAAATCCTTCAATACCCTAAGGTTCCCAAGGAAGCAGCTACTCTGCCTATTCATCAGATCTTACATGATCTTATGCTGAGGATGTGGGAAACACCTTTAACCACATCTCCTCACTCTCGGAGGCTCAATACAATGTATTGAGTTCCACCTTGTCCTGGCTTCCGAAAAACTCAGTTATCACACCATTCAATGGTAGTGGAATCGGCTATGCGTAGGATGAAAAGTGCAAAGAGGCATGCTTCCAATCCTCCAGGCCATGAGTGCAGGACTCTCGATGCCTTTGGGCGTCGATGCTTCCATGCTCTCAGCCAGGATCAGTTCCTATATCCTATATATGGGAATGTTCCTCAAAGAGGTCACAGGAGACTTGGAGCTTATGTGCCCCCTTCTTCCTGATGATAAACGACAAGACTTTCTTACTCTTGTCAGACATGCTCAGGATGTTTCCAAGTTTGTAAACCGTGCAGTCTTTGACTGCTTTGAATGCATCAACAGAACCTCTGCTATTGCCATTGGTGCACGTCGGATTGCCTGGCTTCAGGCATCCGACTTGGAACTTTGGGTACAAGATAAATTGGGAAATATCCCTTGCACAGGAGAAAATCTCTTTGGCAGGAATTGGCAGGAAAAGGCTAATGAAATAGATACTGACAATATCACCCTGGATAGATTGTCAAAATCTACAGCCAACCCAGCCAAAAAGAAATCCTATAAAAAAGCCTTTTTCAGCAAAAAAAGGAAGTTTTATCCCTCTTATGCCCAGCAGGGGCATGGTCCAATTCAGGCTGCCCAAAAGGGACAACAACAACAAACTAGACAACAAAAGAAGCCAAAAGTGCCGAGAGCTCAGCCAGCTCCACAGGCTCAGCCTCCTCAGGGGCTTTGACTCCTACCTAGAGAACTTAGCCTTCCTGCCCCTGAACGGTCCAGAACCCTTAGCCATTCCTGGCAGGTTGTGTCATTTTGGCAACAAATGGCACCAAATAACAGCAGAAAATTGGACTCTGTCCATTGTACAAGAGGGGTACAAGCTTCATTTTCACAGCATGCCCCCTCCTACAATCGTAAGACAGTTCAATTCTCAGACCCCTGTCAACAATCTCTTAGGTCAGGAGGTCACAACACTCCTTGCTCAAGGAGCAATAGAAGAAGTACCCATTCTGCAACAGGGTACAGGGTTCTACTCCCCCTATTTTCTTATCCCAAAGAACACAGGAGGACACAGACCCATTTTAGATGTCAGAGAATTGAACAAATATCTTTTCCGAGAGAAATTCAAAATGATCTCTCTAGGAACTCTTCTGCCATACCTTCAAAGTCAGGATTGGCTTTGTTCTCTAGATCTAAGGGATGCATATACTCATATTCTCATCCATCCAGATCACAGGAAATTCCTGTGGTTCCTTTTCCAGGGAAAACACTTCCAATACAAAGTTCTTCCCTTTGGTCTGGCTTTGGCACCAAGAGTATTCACGAAATGCATTGTGGTAGTAGCTGCATTCCTTCAAACTCTAGGGATATTAGTCTTCCCTTACTTAGACGACTGGCTCATTTGAGGCCCCACGGCTCCAGAAGCCAGCTCTGCTCTGTCTCGCACAGTGCGAATCCTTCAATATTTGGGATTGGTCATAAACCTTCCAAAATCCTATCTTGCTCCTACTCAGTCCATAGAGTTCATAGGAGCTCGTTCATAGGAGCCCCTCCTCGCTCAGGAACACGTCCGCACAGTTTGTCAGGCACTAATAACCCCAATCCTAGATTTCTGCAACCCTATCTATCTGGGCCTAACGAAACAGACATTAAGACCTTTGCAACTGGCACAAAACACTGCAGCACGCATAATAGCCGGCACCACAAGACAAGAACACATCACACCCACCCTAAAAGAGCTCCACTGGCTGCCTATCAGTGCCCACATTAGATACAAGACAATCATAAACATTTTCAAAATCAAACAGTCATCAGCTTTCAGCCTACACCCACTCATACAACCCGACAACAGCACAAGACCGAGGAGAAGAGACACTTCCAACCGTGTCAACACACCTAAAGACATCAACAGGGTACGCAAGGACACTGAAAAACGAGCCTTATCAAAGGCGGCACCAACAATCTGGAACGCCCTCCCAGACGAACTGCGTTAAACAACAGACCTTAAGGATTTCAGGAAACTGCTGAAGACGACCCTCTTCATAGAACACTATGGTGACATTACTTAAACCATGCAACAGACACCTCAGTACCCCCCCATGTCACTATAATAGTAATTAAGCAAGGACCTGATACCCATAGCACTGTAAAAAGCACACGCTGTAAATAGCACACCAAGAATCAACGATCAGACACACACACGCATACACTACCCACTGCATGCGCACACTCAACACTGTATCTTATTGATTGTTTGCTGTTCAGACTGCCTTGATTGCAGGATAAGGCGGTATAGAAATCCGTTTAAATAAATAAATAAATAGATACCAGACAGTCAAGGGCTTTCCTTCCACAGCCCCGCTGTCTGCGCATAGTGCAGCTAGCTTCCCAAGCAGCAGTGAAGACTTACCTGACTTTTCGAGAAATGCTCCAACTACTGGGACATATGGTACATGTGGTTCCCTATGCACGCCTCCACATGCGAGCAGCCCAGTGGACCCTATCCACTCAGTGGACACAGGCCACAGGTCGCCTGTCGGACAAAATAACAAATTCACAACGTCTTGTTTCATCCCTCCAGTGGTGGCAATCACTGGAAAACCTTCTGGTGGGGTCTCCTTTCCAGCAACCCCTATTCCAAGCCACTCTAAAAACAGATGCATCACAGGTGGGATGGGGGGTCCACCTGCATGATCTCTCTACCCAGGGTACCTGGACGCCACAGGAGGCTTGTCTTTACATAAACCTTCTGGAACTCAGAGCAATATTCCTTGCTCTTCGAGTATTCCAAGCCCAGCTCAGCTACAAGACAGTCCTAGTTCAGACGGACAATCAAGTAGCCATGTTCTACGTGAACAAGCAGGGTGGAACCGGCTCGCTGTCATTATATAACGAAGCTTTATGACTATGAGCCCTCGCCAGAGAGCATCAAATTCACCTTCTCATGGTATATCTTCCAGGCATTCAAAACCTTTGGGCAGACAAACTCAGCTGAGTACTGCTGCCACACGAATGGTCTCTCCACTCAGACCAGGTTGCCCAAATATTTCAAATCTGGGGAACCCCAGATATAGACCTCTTTCGCAAGTCCACTGAAAGCCAAACTTCCCCGGTTCTGTTCCAGAATTCCGGCTCGAGATTGTCAGGCAAGAGACACCTTCCTCCTTCACTGGGGTCAAGATTTCCTACATGCCTTCCCACCCATTCCCCTCATCCCCAAAACACTATTTAAGCTTCAGAGAGACAGAGGTCGTATGATTCTCATAGCTCCACATTGGCCATGGCAAACATGGTATCCTCTGCTTCTACATCTTTCTGAAGCTGCACCTCGGGAGTTGGGGTGTGCTCCAGATCTTCTCTCCCAAGAGAACGGGATGCTATGGCACCCGAATCCCCAGTCCCTGCATCTCAGGGCCTGGTTGCTGAAAGCCTAGACCTTCAGGATCTCAACCTTTCTCAACAGGTAAAAGATATCCTACAGGCTTCTAGAAAACCTTCCACAAGATGATCATACGCCTTTAAGTGGAAACGGTTTACCATATGGTGTTCTCAAAAGGGACTTAACCCCTTCCGATACCTCTGGAATCGGTACTAGAGTACCTCCTTCATTTATCAAATGTTGGTCTTAAGACCAATTCAGTAAGAGTCCATCTTAGTGCTATTGCAGCTTCCTACAAGCCTTTAAATGGACAACCTATTTCTTCTCATCCTCTTATAACGAGATTTATGAGAGGTCTTCTAGTAACAAAACCTCCCATTAGACCACCACCGGTGGCATGGGATTTGAACCTTGTTCAAGGGCAGCTCATGAAACCGCCCTTTGAGCCTGTAGCCAGTACATCTCTGAAATTCCTTTCCTAATTGCAATCACCTCCGCATGCCGCATTAGTGAGTTGCAAGCTCTAGTGGCTGATCCTCCTTATACGAGATTTCACCATGATAAGGTCGTTCTTAGGACTCATCCACATTTATGCCAAAGGAGGTTTCCCCTTACCATTTAAACCAAGCAGTTTACCTTCCTGTATTCTTTCCGAGGCCTCATGCCTCCAATGCAGAAAGGAACTTTCATACTTTGGACTGTGAAAGAGCTTTAGAACACAGAAACATCAAAAGTTTTCTCAACTCTTTGTTGCTTTTGATTCTAGTCATTTGGGACTTCGTTTCCAAAGGAACTCTGTCTAACTGGATTGCACAATGCATATCCTTTGCCTATGAGAGTAAAGGTCTTCCTATTGAAGGCCATGTCACAGCTCACAATGTAAGAGCCATGGCAGCCTCTGTGGCTAACTTCACTCTGTATCTATCGACGGCATCTATCGAGCAGCCACTTGGGCTTCGGTACATACCTTTACAGCCCACTACTGCTTAGACAAGGACTTCCGCCGGGATGCCTTGTTTGGCCAGGCTGTTCTTCAACATCTCTTTCAGACTTAATTCAACTCCTACCTACCATCCCTGGTGGGATGCCAGAGATCCATGTGAGGGAGCATGGCCCATCTCGCAATGGGTTGCAGCTTCCTGGGGCCATCTCCCTGGCATCTTCAGCTAGAGAGTCCCCATATGTGAAGACTACATTCCTACTTGTTCCTGGAGATAGTGTAGTTACTCACCTGTAACAGGTGATATCCAGGAACAGCAGGAATTTAGTCTTCACAACCCACCCACCTCCCCTAGGAGTTGTCTGTCTCTTTCTCTCTCTTCCTCTCTCTTCCTCTCTCTTTTGTCTCAGCTATAAACTCAACTGAAGAAGGACAGTGGAAAGGGCGGGAAGGCAGCATGCAGGCGCTGTGGGATGCTCCCAAAAGCGTTTCTATTGGACGCTGGGGAGCGTTCCCACGCCGGCTTCTTCAGTACCGACGATACCCATATGTGAAGATTACATTCCTTCTGTTCCCGGAGATCACCTGTTACAGGTGAGTAACTATGCTTTCTGGAATGCAGAGAGACTATTCTGGACGCTTTCATTGTCTCTCCATTCAGCTCTGCAGCCAAGACAGCTGCAGTTTAGTGTGCACTGGACAAGTTACTCCGTCTGCAGGCAGTGGTCCCTGTTCCCCCTATTTCTAAAATTTTACCCTTTTATTCTAATCTGTTTTAAAGGGGCCACTTCCTCCAACATGCTAGGTAGATAACGTTTCTAGATTAAATAAATTATTGCTTCATGGAACAACTGGTTCAGAAACTGAAATGAGCTATTTTAGACCTAGTCCTTAGCGGAGCAAAAAATATGGTGCGAGAGGTAATGGTGTTGGCAGTAGTGATCTTGGCATGTTTGAATTTCATTTAATAGATGTAAGATGACAGCAAGGAAATCTACTGCACTAACATTTAACTTTCCAAAGAGAGGCTATGATAAAATGAGGAAAATGGTTAAAATAAAACTTAAAAGAGCAGCTGCAAAGGTTAAGAGTTTATATCATTTTGGAAGCCCAGACTAGATATTCAGTATAAAAATACCATTTTAGTAGCCCAGACTAGATGTATTCCATGCTTTAAAAAAGCTGGAAGGGGTAGAGCAAGATAAAGCTCTGAGGAGTAGTCATGTTTTGTGCTCCCTGCTGAGTAATTTTTCAAATGCTAGCTATGGGCAGGTATACTGGGAAATGTGAGGGGAAAGTGCAGTTGTTACCCTCTGACTTGTAGCAGTCCTCTTAGTTTTGTCAACTGACTCTCAAGGAAGCAATCTTGAAGCAGCGTTTTTATTTGCCTGATGCCACTGGAGATCTTCTTAAAGTGGTGGCTCTCCTGGCAAAGGAAATATCATTAAGGTCAGGTAAACGTTCAGCCCCACCCACTCTAAGTGACTCCTTGGGTATGGTGCGCTTGATACCGACAAATCCAGAGGAAGGGAGGATGGCATTGGAGAGGAGCTCCCCAGTTCAAATTGAGCATTGGGGAAATCATGGAAATGAACAGAGTGGCATAGAACTTTGACTTGTGCTCAAGGAAGCTAGCAACAAAACCAGATAAGTGGAACCTTACTATGTGCTATAATGCTAGAACAGTATTAGATGCCTCTTTTGGAAGGTACTGTTGTTTGTGAATGATTTTTCCCTCATTTAAAAAGCCTGCATCTGTCTCACTGGATAGTCTTTGGGAGTCTGTCTGAGTTGTACAAATCAGTTTCCTTGATGAATTCTTCCATTATGGATTTTCAGCAGAGGATTGTAACTCGGATGGGGGAAATTAAATCCCAGGGTGATAGACTGGGGGAGGAGAGATGTAAGAGAATTCAGGAAGTACAAGTTGGATTTATTAAGGACAGGCTGGAAATTCTGGAGAATACTTCTAGATTCTTACATTTAAGAATCTTGAATTTCCCCAGGATTTCTCTGACGTCCCCTAGAGACATGTTAAAACAAGATCCTCTCTCAGATACTGCTTAATCTGAATCAGTGTTACCATCTATTGTGAGAACCAGGCACTGTGCAAGGAGATGAGGAGCCCTTGGCGAATCTCATCCCTTGCGTCCCCCTCTCTGGCTCTCATGCCGCTGCTGCCAACCCTTTCCGGGAACTGCAGTAGCGACAATGGCCTCAAATAGCTCTGCGCCACTTACCTTAAAACTTTGGCACTGTGGGGCTGTTTGCTTCTGATCCCACCAACGCCCAATGATGACTTCCTTTTGTATGGGGGCAGAAACGGCTTCCATCCCCCTGCAAGAAGTTGGCATCGAAGGGGGCAGACACCAAACAGCGCCATGATGCCAAAGTTTTAAGATAAATCACATAAAAAGAATACTACTCATACCCTCCACCATTCGAAGTTAACTTTTGTCGGGCATAAACCAAGCGAGGGACAAACTATTCGTCACTCACAAATGGTACATGCCCCTTTTTTTGATTAAATGCAAATCATATTCATCAAAATTTTTTTGTGATTTAAAATCAGCAAAAGAGAAAGTCACACTTAACTCATCCACCGCACGACGAACAGCCCAAGAGGAGGTGACGCTTGCTGCATTAGTATCGGATGTTCATGAAACATTAAAAAAATCAGTGGAGACTTCGGTCTTTCAATTGAAGGAGGAAGAGATTAACCAACAGTTGAAGGGTTTTTCTGACTATTTGAAGGCTTTCAAGAATCGCAAATATCAGCGGGACAAATCGGATTATGAGGCTGGACATGTATATTATTGGATGTATGATTCTGATTCTGACGTTGTGCAGAAAAAGGTGACTTTCGAAGTCTCCTCAGATGACACTGAGGAGGAAACCTCAACCGCTTCTAATAAACAAAAAGCGCGGGATTTTTTGGTTTTTTGAGGGGCCGGGCCTCGGGGACGCCGACCGCGGAGGACCGAGTCTTATCGGGAAGGAGATCCCCCGTTTACCCGACAGAGAGCTCGACAGTTTCACGATCTTTAGTGGTGAATTTAACCAATAGACCTTTGGACTTGTCTTTGGAACAGTCTTTAAATTTGGGTTTATCCTTTATTCCAACGGTGAATTACAATCCCTTCACCATGCGTGCAGCACTGTACAGGTTCTTTCGGAAGTTGCATGTGTTACGTTTTTTTGAAGCTGAACGGTGTGAACAGCAGGATTTGGTTCCTCCATCAGTGGTAGCGCCTATTTCTACATGGATGCCCCCTGGGGTACCTGATCCAGTTATTGCCACGTACCAATCTTTGGTGTTGAGGGATTTGGAGATTAATGAGAGTAAGTTTGGCAGGTGGGGTCGCAACATCACACGAGCTGACCAAAGGAGTTTGCAAACTCTGTCTTTTGATAGTTCAATTACAATCCGGAGTGCAGATAAAGGGCGGGCCATTGTGTTATGGGACACGGAAGTATATCTTTCAAAATTAAGAACCCATGTGTTGGATGAGTCGGTTTATCACAAGCTGGACCGGGATCTGACTGTGGATTTGAAAGAGGAAATTCGGGGTACCCTTATGTTGGCGTTTTCAAAAGGGTGGATTACTTCAAGGGAACTTCGGTTTCTATTCACTACTTGTCCTAAAATACCTGTGATTTATTTTGTGCCAAAAATACACAAATCTTTGGCTGACCCCCCGGGCCGGCCCATAGTCTCCTGCAGGGGATCACTTTTGGAACCGTTGTCAAAATATTGTGACATTTTTTTACGAAAGGAGGCTGCTCAGGTTCGATCATTTCTCCGGGATTCTACACATTTTTTGTCATGTCTTCAACAATTGGTATTACCATCTTCTGAGGTATATATTGTAACTTTGGATGTCGTCTCTCTATATACCAATGTACATCAGGGGGAATCCCTGACCCTTCTACAATCTAAGTTTCAGTACGCTCCGGAGCATGTTCCCAGGGCTTTTTTGTTGGAGTTGGCGTCTCTGGTACTTACCCGAAGTTATTTCTTATTTGAGGGAGCATTTTTCCAACAAATTAATGGGATTGCAATGGGGGCCACTGTGGCACCTTCGATAGCCATGTTGTATATGGCGGATATTGAGGAGTGTTACATCTATCCTTCTCCTTATTTTGCAAATGTGACCCTGTGGAAATGTTTTTTGGACGACATTTTCTTTGGACATCTGATGCCACCACTTTGAACGAGTTCATTACTTGGCTTGGGACTTTAAAATCCCACATTCAGTTCACTGCCCATATTTCTTTGGATCGTTTGGATTTTTTGGATATGGTGGTTTACCGGGAGGACACCTCACTGTTGACGACACTTTACCGCAAACCGGTCCAGCGGAATTCTTTGTTGAAATATAACAGTTTCCATCCGGAACCTCTTCGAAAAGGTTTACCATATGGCCAATTTTTGCGTATACGGTGCCTTTGTACCTCTATTGCCCAGTTTAAATTCCATGCGATGGATTTATGGAACCGTCTCTTAGATAGGGGCTATCCAAAATCTGTCATTTCTCGTGCTTACCGTAGGGCTCTATATTCCCATCGTGAGTGGTTTTTGGATGCTGATCCATCTGTGGCATAGTCATCTCAAGGGTCTGGGGATCCTATTGGGCTTTCGACTGACCAGCTGACTGGTATATTACTCTACATGTGCCATTCACGGGAGGTGACACACATCCTTAAAAAACATTGGCTGATTCTCTCCTTAACTCCTTGTTTCAATAAACCATTACGGATCACGTTCTCTCGGGGTCGCAATCTACGGGATCAGTTAGTAAAATCTGCAATGTTGGTGGATAGACCTGTCTATCCGGAGACCCGCTCGGGTTGTCACTCAGCATGTAACAATTGTATATATTGTTCCACCACACTTTCGGGATCATCTTGGTCTGATTTATCGTCATCTCGCTGTTATTTTCGCCGTTGGCAGACCTCCTGTATATCTCAATTTGTGATTTATTTTTTGGAATGCCCTTGCCCTCTACGGTATATCGGGAGTACAACCCGGTGTGTTAAGACTCGTTTGGGAGAGCACGCTTCACGTCTACGGCAGGAGGTCCTGACAGCCCCATTGGTAAAACACTGTTTGGATTTACATCATTCTTTTGCGGAGTTGAAATGGACTGTGATAGATCATGTTCCCCTAGACCCTCGTGGGGGGATCGTATTGCTCGATTGCGAAGACTGGAACAACGTTGGATTTTTGATTTACACACAATTGCTCCGGGTGGCTTGAATCGGGACATTGACTGGTTGGGACTTTGACATTTTTGTATTCCACCTTTCACTGTGGAGGCCCTGGTTTTGGTTGGGGTTTTCTCCTTTATGTGATTGGTTTTGAACAGGTAGGCGGGGTTTTTTGTCAGCCAATCTTGGTAGTTGTTTCCTCTATTTTACCGGCGAATAAGTCGGCGTTTTTATCAGTTTCGTGTGGGTGAGCATACACACTGCATTTCCTTGGAGGCACTTGATACAGGGGCGGCTGCCCCGAAACGTGCACGTCGTGCGGTGGATGAGTTAAGTGTGACTTGCTCTTTTGCTGATTTTAAATCACAAAAACATTTTGATAAATGTGATTTGCATTTAATCAAAAAAAGGGGCATGTACCATTTGTGAGTGACGAACAGTTTGTCCCTCGCATGGTTTATGCCCGACAAAAGTTAACATCGAATGGTGGAGGGTATAGGTAGTATTCTTTTTATGTGATTTATCATTTGAATACTTTTTCGGGTGTTTGGTATTTTTTGTTGAAAGTTTTAAGATAAGCAACGCAGGGCTGGTGAGGCCCCGCTCTTTTCCTTTTGTTTCCTTTAATCTCCAGGAACAAGCAGGAATGAGTCCTCACATATGGGTACGTCGGTACCGATGGAGCCTGCGCGGGAAAGCTCCCCAGCTTCCCAAAAGGAAAGCTTTTGGGGCTTCCCACAGCGCATGCGCGCTGCCTTCCCGCCTTCCTGACCAACTCTCCTCAGTTCTTCTTTTTCCGCGGAGCCAGCAGGTCGTGTTCCTGTCACCGCTGAAGAATTTCTTGTTTTAAAAGTTGTTCTGACCGCGTATCTGCCTTCCCCGATTCCGAACTGGTACCGCCGGTCTTTACTTCTTTGTTTCTTTAAAAAAAAAAAAAAAAATTTTTCTTTTTCCACACTTGGTGTATTTCTTTTTGTAAGGCCTACCGGCCTTTACAAATTCTCCCTCATGGAGAAACCATCTTCTGGTTTTAAAAAATGCACCAAGTGCTCTGGTACTATTTCAGTCACAGACACCCATGAGTGGTGTCTTAAATGTTTGGGCCTTGACTATTCGCTTCCGGATTGTCCATCCTGCTCTCTGATGTCCAAACGGGGCTTACAGAACCGAGCAGCTAAATTTCATGTGCTGTTTTCCACAGATAATCCAGCATCAGCATCATCCAGGTCTTCATCTCCGGATGGATCTCAGGTAACCAAACATTCCTCGGGCAAGTCTTCAAGGGGCAAATCTCCCTCAAAGCAGAGAGAGGCCCTTGGGTTCGACCCTGAAGACCCTGCCCCAGCCAAACAACCCCGGCGGGAAGCTCCGGCTTCCAAAGCTCCTCCTATGGGGTTACAGGTTGACATCGATGGCACGGCCTCGACCGATCACCTGTTAGACTGCTCTGGGGTACCGGCTCAAACCGGTACCGACATCCAGGCAGCTGTGGCGTCAATGGGTACTACGGTACAATCCATGCAGCAGGCCATAATGGCTTTTATTAATGCTGCGACGCCCCTCGGTACCGCAACCGTCGGTTCCGACCCCGGTTCCGGTACCACAACCGATACCGGTACCCAGAGCATCTACTTCCAGTAGAAGGCCGGTACCAGTTTTTGCTTCCCGCGATATTCTCGGTACCGACCCGGCTCCCGGTACGCCCGAGGTCGATACCGGTCGGTACCCGTATCAATCTCTGGAAGCAAGTAGGCGATACTTCGAGTCTTCTGAGGATGCTGATACCTCAGATGATTCTGATGAAGCATCCCTTATCCTTCTTGAGGAGCCTTCTTCCCCAAAGAGAAGAATGTCTCCTCCAGAGGACTTGTCCTTTCAGGACTTCATCTTGGAAGTTGCCAAGGGACTTTCCATTACAGTATCCTCTGAAAAGGAACCTAGAGCTCAAAAATTAGACATTTTAGGATACTCTAAGGTTCCCAAAGAGGCAGTCACCTTACCCATTCACAATATTCTCCAAGAACATATGATGGATTTATGGGAGGCTCCTCTTACACTATCTCCACATTCTCGTCTGTTGGATACCATGTATCGGGTCCCTCCTTCTCCTGGTTTTCAAAAAACCCAGCTTCCTCACCATTCTATTGTGGTGAAGTCTGCTATGAAAAAGATTAAGAGTACCAAAAGGCACTCTTCTACCCCTCCAGGAAGAGAATGTAGAACTTTGGATGCTTTTGGCAGGAAAATCTTTCAGGCTAGTATGCTTATTGCCAGAATCAACTCCTACAGCCTCTATATGGGCATGTTTCTAAAGGAGCTTGCACTTAAAGTACAAGATTTTCTCCCCTTTATTCCAGAGGATAGAAAAGAGGAGTTCCTGCTTCTGTTAAATTTATTTATTTATACTTTTCTTTTATACCGCTTTTTCCCAAGATCAAAGGCGGTTTACAAATAACATAATGAACAGTTTACAATTAACATATTGAACATTGTTTTACATAGAACATAGTATTTTCTTTAAACTATGTACAATTAACTTTTCATGAACAATAACATGGAGCATATAATTATACATATGCTGAACTATTTACATCAGTCAAATATTTACATTAGTCAGTTATTAATCATGGTTTTGAAGGGTTGTTTTTCTTATGTGTGTTGAGGTTTGAGGCTTTGAGGCTTTTTGATCTGTGTTTAGGGAGGATTTTTATGTAGGTGTGGTGAGGAGGATGGAGGGGGTTGATTAAGGTTTATAAAGTGTTCTTTAAACAGATATGTTTTTAGTTCTTTCCGGAATGTCTGGAGATCCTTTATTTTGCGGAGGTTTAGTGGGAGTTTATTCCATATGGTGGGGGCTGCATATGAGAATGCTCTTGAGCTTGTGGTTTTTTTTGTTTTTCGAATTGATTTTTTTATGTCTAGTGAGTGGGTTGCATTTTGTCTGCGGATTCTATGTTCTTTTGGAGCATGTAGTAGAGTGGTTAGATGTGAAGGTGATATGCCGTTGATAAGTTTAAATGTGGTTAAGAGTATTTTGTATGATATTCTACTATTTATGGGAAGCCAGTGTAGTTCAGCGAGGATGGGAGTTATGTGGTCAGTGAGGCGGGCTTTTGCTGTTACTCGGGCACAGATGTTTTGAGCTCGTTGGAGTAAGTTAATATTTGTGAGAGGGAGGCCGATAAGTAGACTATTACAATAGTCAAAGTGAGGAGTGATGAGTGTGCTGATAACAGATCTGAAGTCATGTGTGTCTAGTATTGGTCGTAGGTGTTGAATGGTTTTGAGTTTATAGAATATGGTTTTCACGGTTTGTTTTATGTGAGGGATCATACTAAGTGTGTGGTCTATTATGATGCCTAGGTATTTTACTTCCTTTTTGATTGGGATTATTGTATCGTTAATTGTTATTGTTTCTGGGAGAGTAGTATCTGGTTTTCTTGTTACGAACATTGCTTCAGTTTTTTTTAGGTTGATGCTAAGGTTATTATTTTGTAGCCAGGTATTTGCTTCACTGATACAGTTTAGTAAGTTCTGGTAGTTGGGATTATTTGTGTTTATTGGTTGAGTGAGCATGATGTCATCTGCGTATATATAGTGGTTGACTTTATGTTTTTTGAATATATTTGTGATGGGAGATATAGGTTGAAAAGGAGGGCCGATAGGGCCGAGCCCTGTGGAATACCTTGTCCTTGTATGAATGGCTCAGAGGTGTCTTGACCCAATTTAACGCGTATTGATCGGTTTGTGATGTATGATATAAACCATTGTAGAATTGTTCTTCCTATTCCTAGGCTTAGGAGTCTGTTAATAAGTGTGTTGTGGTGGACATTGTCAAAGGCACCGGCTATATCAATGAATATGAGGATGTAACCTTGGTTGCATGTGTCAGTGCCCTTTATGAGGTCATCCATGAGTGTTATAAGTAGAGTTTCGACTCCATGTGAAGGGCGGAAGCCAAATTGATGTGAGTCAAGTGGTGCATGTGTGTCAATAAAATCTTGCAGTTGAAGCTGTATGATTTTTTCTATCACTTTGGCAATGAACGGTATGCTGGCTATGGGCCTGTAGGAGTTTGGGTCTGTAGGATTGAGTTTATTATTTTTTATTATAGGGCGTAAGGATGTGAGTTTTAGGGCATCTGGCATGATGCCCTTAGATAGTGATTGGTTTACTATATTTTGTATATGTATAGCTAATTCAGTTTTGGTGTTTTTTATCCATGACACCGGACAAGGATCTAGAGGGGAGGTAGTGGTGTTGATCATGGATATGATATTGAGGAGGTGTTTTTGTTCAATATCTTGAAAGGTTATCCATTTATTTGTTGGTTTTAATTCCGTGTGTATGGTTATGATTGTGCTGGATGATTTGTTTTTTAATTTGTTAGCAAAATGAGTTGCAAGAGTTTGTGCGCTTATCGTTGATTGTTCAGGCTCTGGAGTTTGGGTTTTTGTTAGTGTCCTTATAATTGTAAATAGTTCTCTTGGTTTATTGAGTGCCATATTTATGACTTTTGTGTGGTATTCTCTTTTCGATCTGTTAATAGTGTCTTTGTATTTGTTAAGGAGACTTAAGTATTGCGCCTTATTATCGCTTGTTTTAGATTTCCTCCACCGTTTTTCTTGTTTTCTTAGTTGCTTTTTTATAGTGGAGAGTTCTCTATTAAACCATTTTTCTGATTTTCTTTTTGTGAATTGTTTTTGGGGACCTTGAGTGGGAGTTGCTGCTTCTTTTATTATTGAGTTCCATTGTTCCATTATGGTGTTGATTTCTGTTGTGTTATTTATAAGGTTAGGTAATACGGTTTCTAGGAAGGTGTCTTTGTTGAAGTGTGTAAAGCGAGATTTATAAGGTGTTGGAGTAATCTCTGTGTTAGTGTGTGATAGTGAGAGTAAATTGAAGGTTATTAAGTGGTGGTCTGACCATGGTACTTCTGTGATGAAAGGTGGGGATTGTAGTTGGTGTTTATTAAAGGGAGTGGGGATGAATACAAGGTCTAGAGCGTTACCTTTTGTATGTGTGGGTGTTTGTATGATTTGATTGTAACCCATTTCCTTCATTGAATCCATAAAGTTGATTGTGTGTTGTGGGTTGAGCGACGGAAGGTTCAGATCCCCTAATATAACAAGTGGTTTTCTCTGTGTAGCTGTACATGCGAGTTCTAGAATGGGGGTGAGATTTTTGTGGTCCGCTGAGGGGGGTCTATAGATGAGGGACAGTGCAAGGTTTTTGTTTTCTATATTTATGATATCCATACCGTCTATGTTATTCACATTTTTTAGTGAGTATTTGAGCTCTTTTTTGGTGATGATAAGGGCCCCTCCTCCCCTTTTTACTTCTCGGTGGCAGTTGAAAAGGTCATATTGATGTGTGTTGAGTTGATTCAGGAGGATTGTGTCCGTGGGTGCGAGCCAAGTCTCTGTGATGAGAAGGATATCAGGTTTTTCATCAGTGATTATGTCATTAATTATTGGTATTTTATTTCGTATGGATCTTGCATTTATGAGGATGAATTTTCTGATGGTGTTTGTTTCATGGGATTTGTTTATAGGTTTGACTTGTACAAGATTTATTTGTATTAGTCTTGAGTGTCTGGGAATGTTGGGGCGGTGTGTCTGGTTAGATGTGTGTGAGTATGGTTGTGGTGTGGTTTTGTATGGGTTGTGAATAATGGGGATAGTGTTGTATGCTGTAGGATTTGGTTTGAGAGCATAGATGTTTTGGGTTAGATGAATGGTTAGTATGGTGATAATAAGTTATAATTGGTACTTGTGAGATCCATGTTAATTATAGTGCAATAGCTAAGGTTACTGGCAACAGTATATTAGACAGTGAGCAAAATTACAGTATTTCAGATAGGTGAGTGAAATTACTGACAACAGTATATCAAGCAGTGTCCGTATCTCAAACAGTAGCTGTAATTGGTGAAATCAACAGTCATTAAGGTTGAATGAAATTACTGACAACAGTAGATCAGATAGGAGTTATAAATAAGAACTGATTATATCAAGTATATCAAGCAGTGTCCATATCTCAAACAGTAGCTGTAATTGGTGAAATCAACAGTCATTAAGGTTGAATGAATTACTGACAACAGTAGATCAGATAGGGGTTATAAATAAGAACGACAGTCATTAGGGTTGAGTGAAATTACTGACGACAGTAAATCAAACTTGTAGGGGTTGTAGAGGGGGGTGCTGGCTGTAGTGGAATTCATGTAGTGGTTATGAGTAGTTGCAAATACTGGCTACAGTAAAAATAGGCAATAGTCATCAGTGTCATTCATATAGAAAATACTTGCTGTGATCTGTTGGTTGTAGGATCGCTTGGTGGTATGTGAGCTCAACCTTAGGGGAGCTCGAGCGATATTGGCGGGTGTGGGTTGTAGTTGGATAACTAAGTCCTTCACAGGTTCTAACTGGTTGATTTCTTTGGTTAAGTTTGCTTCTTCTTTCTCTTTTTGGATTGTTATATCTGGAAAATTGTGCTCGGAGTGTGATCCAACTTCAGCGGGGGAGCGAGCTCTACCGTGAGGGAGCTCAAGCTGCTCGATTTTGCTTGGGTTTCAGATGTCGATTTTATGTTGTTGAGGTGTTAAGTAAGCGCTTCTTTTCGCCTATCGTGTCCCGCCTAAAGGGCCACGCCAAAGGGCCCTCTTGCGAGGCCCTCAGGCGCGGGCCCGCAAGGCGCGGGCGCGCTTGCGCGCAGCTGTTCTTTTATGTGCCCTCAGGGACCTCCCACGGCCCGGATTGGACCGGAGTTGCAGGAGCAAGGCCGATCTCCTGGTTGCTCGACCCCGACTGGGGAGCTGACTTGTGCGGCGGGAAAGGGCTTTTCTCCGGCCCGAGGATTTCTTTTATGTGCCCTCAGGGACCTCCCACGGCCCGGATTGGACCGGAGTTGCAGGAGCAAGGCCGATCTCCTGGTTGCTCGACCCCGACTGGGGAGCTGACTTGTGCGGCGGGAAAGGGCTTTTCTCCTGCCCGAGGCTTTCTTTTATGTGCCCTCAGGGACCTCCCACGGCCCGGATTGGACCGGAGTTGCAGGAGCAAGGCCGATCTCCTGGTTGCTCGACCCCGACTGGGGAGCTGACTTGTGCGGCGGGAAAGGATATCCAAGCATATCCAAGATGTGTCAAAGTTCTCCAATAGGGCTGCCTTTGACTCTTTTGAGGGTGCTAGTAGAGCATCTGGCATAGCCATAGCTGCTCGTCGAATTGCTTGGCTCCAGGCCTCTGACCTGGAATCCTGGGTGCAAGATGGCCTAGGCAATTTACCTTGTACAGGTGAAAATCTCTTTGGCAAAGAGTGGCAAGTCAAAGCCATTCAAATGGATGCAGAGAATGCTGCTTTGGATAGACTCTCTAAGTCTATTTCACTCCCTGCCAAAAAGAAGTCTTTTAAGAAGTCTTTCTACAAAAAGCCTAGATTTGGTTCCAATGCTGGCCAGTCATCCGCTCAAGTTCGCTTTGTTCCTAAGCGACAGCAGACTAAACAGGCCAGAACAAAGCCTGCAGGAGCTGCTACGCTTCAACAGTCCCAACCCCCTCAGGGTTTTTGACTTACTTTTAGAGAACATACCCTTTCTGGCTCTGCAGCAACCAGAGCCTCTCACCATTCCAGGAAGGCTGACTCATTTTGCTCCCAGATGGGAACAGATTACATCGGAGCAGTGGACCCTCTCTATCATCAGAGAGGGATACAAACTGCATTTTTCCAGCCTTCCTATCTATCCCAGGGTGAGACATTTCATCTCTTCCCCATCTCTCCTACACCTGTTGGATCAGGAGGTGAATACCCTGCTTGCCCAAGGGGCAATAGAACAGGTTCCCCTCCTCCAACAGGGCTCAGGGTTCTACTCCCCCTATTTTCTGATACCAAAGAAAACAGGAGGACACAGACCCATCCTAGATCTGAGAGAATTAAACAAATTCCTGTGCAAGGAAAAATTCAAAATGCTCTCTCTGGGTATTCTCCTTCCTTACCTTCAGAGTCAGGACTGGCTTTGTTCTCTAGACCTAAAGGATGCGTACACACATATACTCATCCACCCATCCCACAGAAAATTCCTTTGATTTCTGTTCCAGGGAAAACATTTCCAGTACAGAGTACTCCCCTTCGGTCTAGCCTCTGCTCCAAGAGTGTTCACAAAATGCATGTCAGTAGTGGCTGCATTTCTACGCACTCAGGGAATCTTTGTCTTCCCATACCTAGACGACTGGCTCATCCGAGCTCCATCTCAGTCTCAGGCTCAGACTTCCCTGGACCACACCATCTGCATTCTGCAGTATCTGGGACTTGTCATCAATCTGCCAAAGTCTCAACTCACCCCTACTCAATCCCTAGAATTCATAGGGGCCTGGTTAGATACCACCACAGCAAGGGCCTATCTTCCCCAGGCACGTTGCCACCGGCTAGTGCACCTGGCCTCTCAGATTCAGTCCAGAACTCACTTGACTGCCCGAGAGATGTTACAATTGCTAGGCCACATGGCCTCCACAGTTCATGTGGTGCCTTATGCTCGCCTGCATATGAGAGCAGCTCAATGGACTCTGTCCACTCAGTGGACCCAAGCATCAGGAGCTCTCTCCGACCAAATAGAACTCCAAACGTCTCTTTGGGTCTCTCCAGTGGTGGATGTCCATTCAAAACCTGTTGCTGGGGGTCCCCCTTCCAACCGCTACCACCCCAGGCAACCCTCACTACAGATGCCTCCCAGACAGGCTGGGGAGCTCATCTTCAAGACCTCTCCACTCAAGGCCTTTGGTCTCCGCAGGAGACTGCCCTTCATATCAACCTTCTGGAGCTTCGAGCAAATTTTCTTGCTCTCAAGGTCTTTCATACCCTCCTCTACAACATGACAGTGCTTGTTCATACCGACAATCAAGTAGCCATGTTCTACGTAAACAAACAAGGAGGGACTGGCTCTCTGTCGCTTTGCAATGAAGCTCTCAGACTGTGGGCCTTCGCCAGAGAGCATCAAATCCATCTCCTGGCAGTATATCTCCCAGGAATTCAAAACTCTTGGGCAGACAGACTCAGCCGAGTTCTGCTTCCACACGAGTGGTCCCTGCACATGGATCAGGTACTCAGAATCTTTCAGAAATGGGGAACCCCGGACATAGACCTCTTTGCAAGTCCGTGGAATGCCAAACTTCCCCGGTTCTGTTCCAGAACTCCGTGTCAGGGGGTTCAGGCCAGGGATGCCTTCCTCCTTCATTGGGGTCAGGGCCTCCTATATGCCTTTCCACCCATTCCTTTGATTCCCAAGACTCTGTTCAAACTGCAGAGGGATCACGGATCTATGATCCTCATAGCTCCACGCTGGCCATGCCAAGTGTGGTTCCCTCTACTTCTGCATCTCTCCCAGGGTCCCTCCCTAGACCTGGGAGCTGCTCCAGACCTTCTGTCTCAGGAGGAGGGGACTTTGTGGCACCCAAACCCCAAGTCCCTCCACCTCAGAGCATGGTTACTGAAGGCCTAGACCTTCAAGACTTAAATGTCTCTCAACAAGTGAAAGATATCCTCCATGCTTCCAGAAAACCTTCCACAAGGCGTTCTTATGCTTTTAAATGGAAGAGATTTTCCATTTGGTGTGCTCAAAAGGATCTTGATCCTTTTGCTCTTCCTATCAATTCTCTATTGGAATATCTCCTGCATCTCTCCAATGCAGGCCTTAAAACAAATTCAGTAAGGATCCATTTGAGTGCTATTGCAGCATCCCTCAAGCCTCTCAATGGACAATCTATTTCCTCTCATCCTCTTATTGCAAGATTCATGAGAGGCCTAACTTTAACTAAACCTCCCATTAGGCCTCCTCCGGTGTCATGGGACTTAAACTTGGTTCTTGGTCAGCTTATGAAGCCACCTTTTGAACCCTTAGCCACTACCTCCTTGAAATTTCTTTCCTGGAAGGTTAATTTCCTCATTGCAGTCACTTTAGCTCGTCGCATCAGTGAGCTGCAAGCCTTAGTGGCGAATCCACCCTATACATGGTTCCATCATGATAAGGTAGTCCTTAAGACAAATCCATACTTTATGCCTAAAGTGGTTTCACCTTTTCATCTTAATCAAGAAGTATACCTACCTGTCATCTTTCCAGCTCCTCATGCATCCAGTGCAGAGCGGAACCTTCATACTCTAGATTGTAAAAGAGCTCTTGCCTTTTACCTCCATAGGACTCAGCCACATCGAAAGTCTTCCCAACTTTTTGTTGCTTTCGATCCTTCTCATTTGGGACTTCCAGTCTCAAAACGAACACTTTCCAATTGGATTGCTCAGTGTATTTCGTTTGCTTACCAGAGTAAAAACATTTCTCTGGAGGGCCATGTCACAGCTCACAATGTGAGAGCCATGGCCACCTCTATGGCTCATCTTCACTCTGTATCCATAGATCAGATCTGTCGAGCAGCCACCTGGGCCTCGGTTCATACCTTCACAGCCCATTACTGCTTGGATAAGGACTCCCGCCGGGATGCCTTATTTGGTCAGGCTGTCCTCAAACACCTGTTCCATTCTTAAACAACTCCTGCCCACCTTCCCATAATGGATGCCTGAGATCCATTGGAAGATGAAATACCTACGGAGGGGATCTCCCAGGCATCTCAGCTAGGGAGTCCCCATATGTGAGGACTCATTCCTGCTTGTTCCTGGAGATAGCACAGTTACTTACCTGTAACAGGTGATCTCTGGGAACAGCAGGAATAGTCCTCACAACCCACCCACCTCCCCTAGTATCTCTTTCTCTTCCTTTCCTCTCTCTATTGTCTCAGCTTTAAACTCGAACTGAGGAGAGTTGGTCAGGAAGGCGGGAAGGCAGCGCGCATGCGCTGTGGGAAGCCCCAAAAGCTTTCCTTTTGGGAAGCTGGGGAGCTTTCCTGCGCAGGCTCCGTCGGTACCGACATACCCATATGTGAGGACTATTCCTGCTGTTCCCAGAGATCACCTGTTACAGGTAAGTAACTGTGCTTTATTTTGGATACGAGTGTATTTCTCTTTGAATGCCCTTTTCTTGAATAATTGTTTCATCGTGGATATTTTGAAAATTAGTGTAAAAAACTTTTTAAAAAGGTGGAAGGCAGGCCAAACAACTGCTGGCATGCTTTAAAGTTGAGGTGAAAGAGGCTTTTATAGCCAAAAAAAACCCTTTCAAAGAATGGCAAAAAAGATCCAAATAAACAAACCAGGAAACAGCACAAGAACTGACAAGTTTAATGCTGCTACTGTTGCTACTACTACTAATCATTTGTTTTATTTTATTTAATTTATTTTAAATTTTTATACCGCGATTTCCTACAGATCAATTGCGGTTTACAATGAACAATATGAATTGTAGAAGACCGTAAGTATTCAAATTACATGGAATAGTATCAACTATGTACTTTAACAATATAACATTATATAATAGGATTATTAACTATATATAGGATTGTTAACTATATAGTGTTAACTGATGCAGAATAGCGTGGTATATAAGAGAATGTAAATATATACGTAATGTTCTTGCATTAGCACTGGTGACGCATTTTGCAGGGGAGGTTCTTAGATTAGTTATGTAGGGTGTCTAGGTTATGCGCAGTGATTATGTTATAGAACCAAAGTGTTGGGTGAACAGATGTATTTTGAGGTTTTTTTCGAAAAGAAGAGAGGTCTTTTATCACTCTTAAGTATGGCACTACAAGGTGTACGCAGAGCTATACATATAGATGTAAGACAATCCCTGCTCATCAGAACTTACAGTTTAATCAAGATAAAACACATACTGAAACTGGGGACTAGAGTATGGTAAGATATACATATGTAGTGGACAAGAGTGAGGAGCATCAGGATCCAAAAGCAGCTTCAAAGAAATAGTTTTTAGCCTGGATTTGAATAGGGCTAGAGAAGGGACCCAATGCACTGGCTCAGGTAGTTTGTTCCAGGCATATGGAGCAACAAGATGGAATGAGTGGAGTCTGGAGTTGTCAGTGGCAGAGAAGGGCACAGATAAAAGGGATCTGCCAGAGGAGCAGAGTTCCCGAGGAGGGGTGTAGAGTGAGATAAGAGAGGAAAGGTAGTGAGGAGCTGCAGAATGAATGCACTTGTAGTTCAGTAGGAGAAGTTTGAACTGGATGTGGAAACTGATAGGGAGCCAGTGAAGTGACTTGAGAAGAGGGGTTATGTGAGCATAACGACACTGGTGGGGGATAAGCCCCGTGCAGCTGAGTTTTGAACAGATTGAAGGGAGGAGAGGTGATTCAGAGGGAGACCAGCAAGGAGCAGGTTACAATAGTCAAGGCAGGAGATGACTAATGAGTGGAGATAAGGGTCTTATTGTGAGTGGAAAGGAAGGGATGAATTATGCTGATGTTATCGAGCAAGAAGCGGTAGGTTTTAGCCATCTGTTGGATGTGCCCAGAGAAGGAAAGGGTAGAGTCAAAGATGACCCCAAGGTTGCAAGCTGAGAAAATGTGGAGGAATGAAGTGTCATCCACAGAAAAAGAAGGGAGGAAGGGGGAGGTGGGTTTAGGGGGGAAGAAAAGGAGCTCAGTTTTGACCATGTTCAAAACATTTATAAGGCAGATAGAGAATTTGAAAAGAAGCTGGCCATGGAAGCAAAACTCATAATAGAAACTTTTTCAGAGTATACAAAGCAAGAAGCCAATGAGGGAGTCAGTTGGACCATTAGCTCCTAGAGGAATAAAAAGAGAACTAAGGGAGATCAAGGCCATAGCAGAAAGACTAAGGGCATATTTACTAAACCATGCTGTTAGTGCAGAGCTTAGCGCTTCCACACTAAAGGTAAATGTGGGGCCCCTCACAAAACTTCCCATGCTAACTGGTTAGCATATGATTGGACAGAGACAGGGTGGGTTGTGGTGGAATGTGGGCAGTAATGGCACATTTAACACCACCTCAATGGATGGCATTAAGTGTACCTACATGCTGGTTTCCATGGTGCAGCATGTTAGCAGTGCCCCAACAGCTGGAGGACAGATGCATATGCCTCCTGAGGTTGGCATGGGCCTCCGTTCTATTTTCTCGTCCCAACTGTGTGCTGATGGCATGCCCTTTAGTAAGTAAACATGCCACTAAATTAATTCTTTGCTTTTGTCCTTTCTGAAGAAGATAAAGAAAATATACCAATGCCAGAAATTACATTTAAAGGTGATGATTTAGAGGAATTGAAACAAATCTTGGTGAACATGGATGATGTAATAGAGCAGTTTGACAAACTAAAGAGTAGCAATCACCAGGACCAAATGGTATACATTTAAGGGTGCTAAAAGACTCGAGCATGAAATTGCAGACCTGCTACTAGCAAATTTGTAAACTGTAATTCTATATCGTCCTGCTAGACCAGTTCAGACAAGTAGCTTGTGTTCCCCTACCAGTAGATTGGTGGAGACACGAACCAACGAAAAGCCCAGGTTTCAATGACATCACTCACATGCCTCTTTGCCTCAGCCACCAGAGGTCCCTTCAGTATTTCTTTGTCTCCAGCAGATGGTGGATGGATTTTCTCCTGTCTGAAGAAAATTCTAAGGATTTGAGAGGAAAAGATTGCTTTGAAATGCTTGTGAACGATGGCCTGCGGGTTGATCTCTGAATGGAGTACAACGTGAGAGGTTCCACTAGACTGCGGTCTTGTTGGTAGCCATAGGAGGAGGGAAATATTGGTTCAGCTCTGCACTCTTACCCTAGATTAGAGCCTGTTGAGCAGCCAGAAATTGGAAGGATCTGGAGTACATCTGCTTCACACAATCTCAGTGCCCCCTCCCTGCTCTCCCCCAAATATTGCAGAAGGCTCTCAGAAGGATCTGACTGCCAGCCACCTTAAACGCAATGCTGTAAGCCAGAAAAACAGTTCCTGGGGAGTAGAACTGAGCCCGGCATGGATTTTCGGCCTGGGCTCTTAAGGGATGAGTACCAAAGCTTGACTTCGTCACTGTCCTTGTTGGGGGCTCACAGTTCCATCTGTCTAGGATGTAATTCAGGGTGGACTGCTGGTGACCATTGGTGCCGTGTGGGGGTTTCTGCCATTTTCTGCACCCATTAGTAGCATTTTTACCTAATGTGTGCCTGCCAGTCACGCAGTCCTAATGCGCATTCCACCCAAGCGGCTCCAATGTGCATTCCTTTCCTAGCACCTGTAACACATGCTGCATGAAAGAGCGCAGTTAACACGCACTGCAGTAAAAGTGCAGTTACTGTGCACCTTCAGACCACAGCGCCCTTAATGTGCACTGATGTGATTCCTACCTTAACTCTCTGTCTTCTTCCAGGAAACATTGTTTGACCTGTGGCAAGCGAGCTACCTCATCTCCAGATTCTTGACCCTGCTTTTCTTCCATGGCAGCTTCTGAGTTGTCCCTGGAGGACCAGCCCCCCCTCTTTCAGCCGGGGTATGTGATTAGTCTGGCCTTGCCTGCCTCATGACAGGAAGTGATGGATGGCGCGCTATAGGTAATGATATCCATTCAGCCATTCGAAAGATCCGGCGACCGTGCTGTGAGCTGTTCATCGTTCTCTAGGGGGTTTGTGGCCACTGTACCCCTTAGTGTTGGGGTTCATTTCCGAGAGGAGAGCTTCCAGATTCCGGATTGTCCTCCCCAGAATTCTTTCTTTTTTGTAGCAGGCATGGTCCTTCTGGCATGGAAATTCAGATCCTGTGGCCCCTGGATTCCCCCCAGTGCGGTCTCATGTGAGGCAAGTGGAGAATGGAAGCACTCTTCGATTGCCTTTGACTAAGCATCCCCGGCGTAGGGGTGCCCCCTGGAGATGGGGAACAGCTGGGAGCTGTTTGAGATTTTGACTATGACTTGAATTCAGATGGCTTGGTACTGGACTCTGATGTGGATGAAGAAGTACTCTCGCCTTCAGAAGATTGTGAGGAGGCCGGTGTGATTTGCCTATTCCAGAAAGAGGAGCTGGCAGCGTTGAACTTGCAGATTCTTCTGGCACGGAGCAGGAGCCGAAGGTACACCTGCTCCTTCAAGGGGTGTGAAAATCCACTACTATCTTCCTATTTCTGGATGTGATTAAGGATATGATCTGGTCAGAGTGGGACTCTCCCGACTCCCTGCGTAAAGAGTTAAGGGTGTGTAAGAAGATCTCTGCTCTGCTGGAGGAGGAGTCCATTGAGTGGTTTGGCTTTCGCAAGGTGGATGTGCAGACGGACCACATTTCCTGCAGAAGACAAATCGGCCTTAAAGGATTTTCTGGATCATAAGGTGGATTCGTGGTTGAGGAACCAGTTTCGCCATGGCAGCAGCTATTCTGCAGCTGGTGGTATGTACCAGCTTGGCATTTCGAGCCCTGCTCCGCTAGATTTAATCTCTTCTACCAGATGATACTACCCCTCTTTTGGAATCGGCTACAGCATTTCTTTCTAATGCCATGTATGACCTGGTATGTTTGGTGGCCACAGATGGTGCCCTGGCAATAATGTCACGGCATTGGATTTGGCTCTGGCACTGGGCAGCAGATACATCTTCCAAAACCCGGTTGGCCCAGTTGGTTTTTAAGGGGAAGCTTCTGTTTGGAGCCGATTTCGAGAAGTTAGTGAAGGACCTAGGTGAGACAAATTCTGTAGCCTTCCAGAAGATGGGTCCAAGGGGCCTGTGAAGCAGGCTGGTGCCCTTTTTCATCAACCTCCACCCGTCCACTGAGGGCATGCTGGCTAGATTCCAGGGATCTCGGGACTGTCATCATTACCAACCTGGAAAACCTTTCTTCCCCTCTGCTTCTGGACTTCTGGCTCAATCAATTCTTTCATGGAGCGCATAGGTCAGGGATCAGTCCCCTCCAGGGGAGGACCCTCTCAGGCTGTGCAATGAAGGTTTGGGGGCCTATTCCCTGGTTCCTTCAGTTGGAGGTAGGCTTCGTCTTTTCCTCCAGGAATGGGCCCAGATTACCAAGGATCGCGGCATGCTAGACACTATTTAATTCAGCTGTGGCCTGGAATTCAAAGAGCTTATTCCACATCCCTTCATCTCCCCTTGTGGGTCTGTAATCAAAAGTGCCACTGTACTTGATGAGCAGGCTGACAGCCCTGAAGGAAGAGAGAACGATGCAGCTTGAGAGGGTATGGTCTAAATATTCTACCTGGCTAATGAAGTTTTAAGTGTGGAACGCTAAGTAAGAGGAGAGTTGATTGACTGTAACTCTCTGTAAAAATAGCCTGTAAGGGAGGGGGGGAGGGGTTGTTGTGGGAGGGGGGAGGGATGGGAGGGGGTGGATCCACTGGTAACAGGGGTAAAAATGCCAAGGGGAAAAAATAAAGGGATAACAGCTAAGATACATATGAGTAGTGGTTAAAAGTCTATGGGGGAGATGAATAATGTATCTGAAATTGTTTGAAAATATATACCACTGTGATGTACTTCCCTGTGACAAAAAAAAAGTGCCACTGTGCAGATCTCCTTGGACAAGTTGCTGCGCCTAAAGGCAGTGATGCCTTTCCCGCCGGACGAGTGGGGCTAGGGCAGATACTCCATCTATTTCATGGTACCCAAAAGGATTCTGGACTCAAGGGGGTCAACAAGCGCTTGTGCGTTCTGCACTTCTGGATGGAAAACCTTGTGCTCCATGATTCAAGCAGTGTGCTGAGGGGATTTCTTGGCTTCTCTGGATCAGGCTGAGGCGTATTTCATATCCCAATCCGAGCGGATCAGCAAAGTTATATGTGAGTTGCTATGCTTGGCTCTCACTATCAGAATGGAGGAGTAGCCAAATGGTTAGACCACTGGCCAGGGAACCAAGAGGCTTAACCCTCCATTGCCTCAGAAGAGTCCCTGTTTAATGTACATTACCAAATTTAAGTTATAATGTAAACCACTTTGACTAAAATGATAAAGCAGTATAAAAAAAACCCTGTTAAATAATGTTTGCCGTACTCCCTTTTGGGCTTTCCACCACCCCGAAGATGTTCTCCCAGGTCATGGAGGTGGTGACTATGGTGCCAAGGGATTGTGTGTCCTTTTTAGCCTCAGCTAGTTGATCATTTGGGGAAGAGCCAGCTGTGGCCTTCCCAGTTTCTGGGAGCACGTTTCGATTCTTGAGCGGGCAGACGTTTCCTGCCAGAGGAGAATGTCAAAGTCTTTTGGATTGCCTGGCGCTGTTCTGTGTACAGCAGGCTCCCAGAGTTCATGATTTTCTTCAGTTCCTCAGATTGATGGCAGCGCCCATAGAGATGATGCTGTGGGCGCATGTTCACATGCGACCACTCCAGAAGTTCTTGTTGACTCGTTGATCCCCGAATTCCCAGGAGATTGAGCGCATGCTCCCTCTCCCATTGATGGTGAAATCCAGCCTGCGGTGGTGGCAGAAGCTCTGTCCTCAGAGAAAGGGTGTGCCATTGGATGATTTCTCCTGGATCCTTCTGCCGACGGATGCCAAACCATATGGCCTGGGGT
Organism: Ichthyophis bannanicus; assembly: GCA_033557465.1. Classification (NCBI taxonomy): domain Eukaryota; kingdom Metazoa; phylum Chordata; class Amphibia; order Gymnophiona; family Ichthyophiidae; genus Ichthyophis; species Ichthyophis bannanicus. The sequence continues at coordinate 146,565,070 of CM066041.1, forward strand.
CATTGGAACTGCAGAGAAGCGTGTGGTCCATCAACCGCTTCGGGGTGAGGGCCATCAGGTTGGCTCTTCTGCGTTTCCAGCTTCTGATCGAGGACCGCGCAGTTTGAGTGTTTTCAGACAACACCACAACAGTGGCTTATGTCAATCAGCCAGGCAGCATAAGGAGTGCAAAGGTAGCTCTGGAGATGGTTCTCTTGTTTGCCTGAGCAGAGAAGAACCTCCTCAGCTTGTCAGCTAAGGACATTGCTGGGGTGGACAATGTGGAAGCGGACTTCCTCAGCCAGCTCTGGAGAGTGGGAATTGGGTCATGAGGCGTTTCAGTTGCTACTACACTTCTGGGGTCACCCCAAAATGGATCTGATGGTGACCCGTTTCAGTGCCGAAGTTTGACGCTTCTTCAGTCGCCACATGGAGATGGGGTCAGAAAGCGTTGACACCCTAACCCAGCCTTGGCATAGTCAGCACTGGCTGTACATGTTTCCTCCGTGTCCCCTGCTGGGGTGTGTGATTCAGCGAATAGAATGCCACCCAGGCAGGATTGTTCTGATGGCACCAGAGTGGCCGGAGAAAGCATGGTTCATAAACCTGATGTTGCTCCTGCAGGCGCCGCCTCTTCGGTTTTCCTCCATCTTGGGGCCTATTGCAGCAGGGACCAATCATCCTGGGGGACCCAGTTCCCTTCTCGCTTATGGCTTGGCTCTTAAAAGCTGCTAGCTTACCCTTACCACATAAGGGTTACTGTCCAGCAATGGTCTGCACTCTGCTCGGTGCCCCAGAAGAGATCTGCTAAGCAAGCATACTTGAGTTATGGTGTGGCGTTCGGCAGTTGGCACCTGAGACAGCCAAGCTTCCATTTATGTCGGCCTTTCTACAGCATGTCCTGGAGAAGGGCCTTTGCCTTAGCTCCCTGAAAGTTCTGGTAACAGCTTTGGTCTGTTTCAAAGGTTCGGTGGCTGGAAAGTCTCTAGCCTTGCACCTGGATGTCTCGTGCTTTCTCCAGGGGGTTCAGCATTTGCGTCCTCCCCTCTGGTCTGTGATCCCTTCCTGGGATCTGTGTCTGGGGCTGAGAGCCTTGATAGCACCCTTTCAGCCCTCGAAATGTACTACTTTAAAGGACTTGACAGGATGGTGGTCTTCTTCGTGATTTGTTCCACAAGGCAGATTTCCAAGCTACAGGCTCTGTCTTTCCGAGATCCTTATCTGTCTTTTTCAAGAAGGCCATTTCCATTCAGCCTGTGCCTTTCTTCTTGCCTAAGGTACCATCTCCCTTTCCTGTAAAACAGGTGGTGTGCCTGCCCTCTTTCTCTAGGGAGCTGTGTCAGGGGAAGGATAAGAATCTTCACCTTGTGGATGTCTAGAGGGTGCTTCTCCAGTACTTGGAGGTTACAAATTCCTTTCACAAGTTCAACCATCCTTTTTTGGTGCTGCTTGCTGACCCACGCAAAGGTACGCGACAGCTAAATCAACTTTGTGGCGCTGGATTAAGGAGGGCATTGCCTCAGCGTATCTGTTACGGAACCGGCCAGTTCCGGAGGGTTTGTGCGCCTAATCTACTTGAGCACTAGCATCCCTCGTAGGTGGAGCAGAGCTCGGTAGTCCCTGCAGACATTTGTCTGGCAGCAACATGGGCATCACTTGCTACTTTTTTCAAGCATAACCGCTTGCATGTCCACACGTGGGCAGACACTGCCTTGGTTCAAGGGTTTTGTGAGCTGCTTTCTTCCTTCCACCCAGTGGAAGAAGCTTTGGTACATCCCACTTGTCTGGACTGGTCTAGGAGGAGGATATGGAAGGTGACATTTTACTTACCAGTTAATGTCCTTTCCTTGAGTCCTGCTAGACCAGTCCAGAGTCCACCGTTGAAACTGTTTTTGCACTGTTCTTCTGCTGTGGTACCTTGGGTCAACTCTGATTTATATATTTGCCTCTGTGGGTTCATCATCTACTGACAGCCTTATGTTTTTTATCAGTCATCGTTGCTCATGGTTAAAGTTGTATGAGGCTTGCAATGTTTCTCCCATATACTTTAGGATGAATATTGAAGGGACCTCTGGTGGCTGAGGTGAATAGAGGTATGGGAGTGATGTCATTGCCACCTGGGCTTTTCATTGTTTCTTTGTCTCCACCAATCTGCTCATAGGGGAACACAACCCACTTGTCTGGCTTGGTCTAACAGGACTCAAGGAAAGGGCATTAATTGATAAGTTAAATGTCGCCTTATAATTGCCAATAGTATCTGAAAATTGGAGGGTGGCAAATGTAATGCCAATTTTTGAAAAGTTTCCAGGGGTGATTCAGGAAAATATAGACTCGTGATCCTGACATCGGTGCCAGGCCAAATAGTAGAAATCATTATAAAGAAGCAAAATTACTGAACATATAGATCTGTGGTTCCCAAACGTGAGGCCTGGACCCCAAATGGGGTCACATCATCAGTGGATGGAGTAAAAAAAAAACATGGCTATTTCCCCATTTCTCTGGACTTTCACTGTGACCTATGACAAGTCACCAGTCTGCATGTGGCATGTGAACCAGTGAATATTCATAGGCCCTTCCTCCTCCTGGGTAAGCTTCCTTTTAGGCTGGAAACACATGCTGAGTACTGGGATCTGTAAGCACACACTGCACATTGATACAAGGGACCCTGTGCTACTGCTGTTGCCACTACTGTTGCTTTAGATGAGTGGAGGGAAGGGAAAGAAACGAGATCTACCAGTTTGATTTCATCATCATTTGGAATTACGTGAATTTTCAGTTGTTAAAATGGGGTCGTAGGGATAAAAGTTTGAAAAGCACTGATATAGATAGTCATATTTTAATGGGACAAAGCTAAGTGAAGTCTTGCCTCACCAATCTACTAGAATTTCTTTTGAAGGTGTGAATGAACACACAGATAAAAGTGAACTGGTTGATGTGAGACACATTTTAGAAAGGCCATTTAGTTAAAATCTGAGACGTCTATGGGGAAGATGCAGAACTTACTGTATTAGCTTTTAGATATGAAACAAAACCAACTGTTGTAAGTAAGGGAAAAGGAGGGGATGTTTAATGTGTGGAAACTTAAATAAAAAGAAAATTTCAAAAAAAAAGAAAAGTTCCCACTTCTCTCAAACAAAAATGACACTTACTGGAAATGTCTTGATTGATCCTATGTGCTTTCACAGGGGTCCAGATCGTTCTTTGTATAATAAAAAACAGAAATGGGAGGCTAGCGGCAGAAGCCATTGACTTGTTTGATTAAGCCCAAGACATCTCATATTGTTGATCAGATAACTGTATAGAAAGTTCTCGATGCCAAAACGTTTATAAGGGTCTATTAGCGTTGGAAACTGAGACTTTCAATCTGTAAAACTGGGAGGCCACATGCACCCCCACTCCGAAATCCTTGACAGCAGGTTATCACACTTGGGGCATCATATAAACTTCACATTCCTGCACCAAATTATAAGAGCATGTTTCAGTTGTAGAAATTGAGATATCACCAATAACAAATTTTTGCTTCATTGATTCACAGGAGATTACTTAGTTCTCATGTCATAAATCACTGACAACCACAATACCTTTTTGCCACCAGTAGCTTTAAAGTATAGCTTCCTTATCGTTCCTCCAGCTTAGTCCTCCACCTATGGGTAGTGCACCTCCTCCTGCAGCATGAAGACTGGACCAATCAAATTTCAGCATCACTGGAAACAGCATACTGGCTACCCCTTCAACTCCAGTGTGTCCAGTCTTCATGCAGCAGGAAGATGTTTGTGAGCCTGGCTGGGCTCACTAGTCAGTCAGTTTAGGGCTTAGATTTCTAGCTAACCTTTTGTTTTTTCTTTATTCAGTCCCTATTGGGCTTTCTTTTTGTTTGGTATAGAAAGGGGTACCTGTCTCTTTAAAATTTGTAGGAGAACCGGCGCACCGGAGGAGGGGGGGCTCAGAAGAGGTCTCTCTCCTGCTCAGCCAAAGCCGTTTTCCGTTTGCATGCTCATTAGTGCTACTTTGATAGGATCTCTGTTCCCTGGGCTGTTCGGGGCAGAGCTCCTGCGGCGGCTGTCCAGCGACACATCTCCTGTGAGGTAGGGAGTCTCTGCGCTTGAAAGTGCCGGCGGGCTTCTCGAGGGCAGAGACAGTTAGTTCCACTGTTCCTTGCCTTGGCTCTATCGCGTTTTTTCTTTAATTTCTTTCATTTCGTTCATTTATTTCATTTCTTTGTCTTCTGTTTTCCCGGGCCGTTTTGAGTCCGCGGGGGGGCTTCCAGCATTGTAGAGGCCTTAACAGGACTGTCTGCTTCGGCGCCAAAAAACTACAGCGCGCCAAAAGTTAATGAGCAGCCGCGGCCATTTTGAGAGTTGCGGCTCCCACCGGCGTGCAGCACACGAGGCCGTGTTGTGCTGGCCCGGGGTCACGGGGATCCTCTCTGGACATCCGGTAAGATGTTCCCTTTTACTCTGAGATTTGTTTCTGTTGTTTCGGAGCTCTGCGGTTTCTCAACCGCGGGAGTGTCAGAGCTGCTTAGTTCTACCACTTGCCTTTCCAGGTGGCCTGCCTGCCTTTACAAAACTACTAATATTATACTGCTAAAAAGAGACAGCAAAGGGACATGCTCCGGCAGCGCCGTTCCTAATGGGCAGGGTCTAGCTTGTGTGCTGGTTCCTCTGGGATAGAGCCTTGACTCGCTTCATGATCTAGGGAGCAGTTGCTTCCTTCCTATGCTCTTGGGGGGCCGAGTGGTTCTGGTTCCATGCCATCGGGATCCCTGTGTGTTATTTGTGGATCTCGGAGGGGCGCTTCTACAGAGACGGGTATCTGTCAGCGCTGTGCCTCCGTGTCCCTCAGTATGGAGCAGCGGCTGGAGAGTTCCTTGTCGTCTTCTTCTCAGCCTACTTCCGCGGCTGTGGAGACGGACTCGCCCTTGGAGGGTCCATCGGGGACGGCTCCCGCCCTTCCTTTAGGCGCGGGGGTGCAGTCCGACCTCGGGGGTGCTTTACCCTTGGAAGACTTTTCTCCAGATTTCATTTTACTGATGTATCAGGCGTTCTGTCGTAGGCGCCAGGGTGTTGGGGTAAGTTCCCTTTCTGTTCCGGTAGCGGCCGCGCACACTGCTGCGGCGGAGAGTGTTTTGTCCGGTGTAAAAGCGGCCAAGCGGCAGCGCCTACTGGAGCCCTTGATGTCTACTTCGGATTGCCCGGAGGGAGAGGATCCGGAATTGGACATGGAGACGGATGGGGAGGCCTTAGAGGAAGGCGAGCTCCCTGAGCCGGAAGATCAGGCGAAGATTATACGGGTGTTTCGCCGGGAGGAGTTGCCCGCGCTCATTTCAGAGGCGCTTCAGACTCTTGGTCTGGCTCCAGCACCGCAGGCCGAGGAGGAGGATGGTGCGGATCCCATCATTCAGGCGGTGCGTCAGACACAGGTGGTTTTCCCCATTCACAGGGTCATTGATCAGATGATTCAAGCAGAGTGGGATACTCCTGAATCTGGTCTCAAAGGTGTAAAGATCATGCACAGACTGTATCCTATGGCAGACAAGGACCTCGAGCGGTTCCGCTCGGCTAAGGTTGATGCGACGGTTTCCGCTGTGACTAAGAAAACCACGATCCCTGTGGAAGGTAGTGCGGCCTTGAAGGAGCCGCAGGACAGAAAGATGGACGGTCTGTTGAAGCAGTCGTTTGAGGTGGACACGGTAGCGTTGCAGGCCTCCATTTGTGGAGCTTGGGTTGCTCGAGCCTGTCTTCGCTGGGTCCAGCATCTTCGGCAGGCGGCGTCCTTGGAAGCCGAGGAGTTAAACGAGTTACAGCGCTTGGAGTCTGGTTCGGCGTATTTGGCGGATGTCCATTATGACCTTATCCGGGCACTTTCTAATAGCATGGCTTCTTTGGTGGCAACGCGCAGAGCCCTTTGGTTAAAGAATTGGGCAGCAGATGGATCTTCTAAGTCGCGTCTGGGCAGGTTGCCCTTTAAAGGTAAACTGTTGTTTGGTGAGGATCTTGACAAGTTGGTCAAAGATTTGGGAGAATCCAAGGGCGGTCGTCTACCGGAGGATCGCCCAAAGAGAGGGAGGTCCCTTCCTTCCCCTCGGGGTCAGTTTCGGGACTTTCGTAGGTTTCGGTCGCCCCGTTTTGGGGGGTCACAGAGAGGAAGGTATCTCTCGAGGTCACCGAGCTTTCGAGGCTTTTGAGGGGCCAGTAGGAGATTCGCAGCTGCAGCCCCTGCAGCCGCTCGCAAATCGCAATGAAGGGCAGCGGATCCAGGCGGAGATCACAACGATCGGAGGCCGTCTTCGACAGTTTATCTCTGCTTGGACCCACATCACGTCCGATCGATGGGTTTTGGAGATCATTCGGGACGGGTATGCCTTGGACCTGGCCAGGCCCGTGTTCGATTCCTTCGTGGCATCTCCCTGCCGGGACCCTCTAAAGACCACTCAGGTTCGGCAAACCCTCGATCGCCTGCTGCGGTTGGGAGCGGTGGTTCCCGTCCCTCCGGCAGAATATGGTCTCGGCAGGTATTCCATTTATTTCGTGGTGCCAAAGAAGGATGGTGCACTTCGCCCCATTTTAGATCTCAAGGGGGTGAATCGGTGTCTTCTGGTTCCGCACTTTCGGATGGAAACCCTGTGGTCCGTAATTGTCGCCGTCCGCAAAGGCGAGTTTCTCACCTCTCTCAACCTGACAGAGGCTTATCTCCATATTCCTATCCGGGAATCTCATCAGAAATATCTCCGGTTCGCTCTTCCTTGGGGTCACTTCCAGTTCCAGGCTTTGCCCTTCGGGCTGGCGACCGCTCCTCGGGTGTTCACCAAAATCATGGTGGTGGTGGCGGCGGCAGCATTGCGCAAGGAAGGGGTGCTGGTCCATATGTATCTGGACGATTGGTTGATACACGAGAAATCTCGTTCCGAGAGCGAGACGGCCACGGCGAGAGTCATGGAGCTTCTGCAGTCTCTCGGCTGGGTAGTCAACCCGGGCAAGAGCCACTTGGTTCCGACTCAGTCTCGAGTACTTGGGTGTACTCTTCGATACTCGCAGGGGTTCCGTGTTTCTGCCGGAACGGAGAGTGTTAGGTCTCCGGCCTCTCGTGCACCGCTTTCGGCGGATCACAGCTCCGTCGGCATGGCGCTACCTTCAAGTGTTGGGAACGATGGCGGCAACCTTGGAGGTAGTGCCTTGGGCTCGCTTCCACATGCGTTCGTTGCAGGGAGCCTTGCTCCGTCGCTGGTTCAATCAAGTCGATTCGTTGCACAAGCGTCTTCCCTGCCTGCGGACGGTATGCCGGGACCTGCAATGGTGGCTTCGACCGTCCTCGCTCCGGGCGGGAATGCCCTTAGAGCAGCCGGACTGGGTTCCGCTGTTGACAGATGCCTGTCTGTCGGCTGGGGCGCGCACTGCGGTGTACACATGACGCAGGGTCTCTGGTCCCCGGAGGAGAGCGGTTGGTCGATCAATCGTTTGGAGCTGAGAGCCGTGCGGTTGGCACTGCAAAGCTTCGAAGTTCAGGTAACACACCGAGCGGTGCGGGTTCTCTCCGACAATGCCGCGACCGTGGCTTACATAAATCGACAGGGAGGTACCGGAAGCGTGGGCATGGAAGCGGAAGCCCAGACACTGTTCGCGTGGATAGAGCCCCGGTTACATGCGATCTCAGTGGTGCACATTGCCGGGAAGGACAATGTGACGGCGGATTTTCTCAGCAGAGTTCAGGTGGATGCAGGCGAATGGGAGTTATCTCCTGCGGTGTTCGAGCAGTTAGTCCTTCGTTGGGGTCAGCCTGTCATGGACCTGATGGCCACTTTTCGGTCGGCAAAGGCGACTCGGTTTTTCAGTCGACGGCGGGAACCCATGTCAGTGGGCATCAATGCTCTGTTGCAGGCCTGGCCCTCGGTAAGTCTTCTTTACGTGTTTCCCCCATGGCCACTTCTGGGGCGAGTGATTCAGCGAATCGAGTCACACAGGGGACGGGTGTTGTTGATAGCACCAGATTGGCCCCGTCGTCCCTGGTATGCCGATCTGGTAAGGTTGTTACACGGATCCCCGTGGCGCCTTCCACTTGCTCCGGATCTGTTGTGTCAGGGTCCTCTTCGCATGCCGCAAGTGGAGAGATTCTCTCTTACGGCCTGGCTATTGAAAGGTCGAGGCTAAGGAAGAAAGGTTATTTGAAATCCGTCGTGGCGACTTTTCTTCAAGCACGGAAGAGGTCCACTTCGCTGGCTTATGTCCGCGTTTGGCGTGTTTTTGAGGATTGGTGTTCCAGGCGACAGGTTCGGGCGGCTACGGCTTCTCTTCCTGTGGTGTTAGATTTTTTTGCAGGACGGTTTTACTAAAGGCTTGGCTGCCAGTTCCTTGAGGGTGCAGTTAGCAGCGCTTGCCTGTTACAGGGGTAAGGTACAGGGTGTAGCGCTGGGTGCCCATGCTGATGTTGTGTGTTTCCTGAAGGCAGTCTCTAGACTGCGCCCGGCGTGCCGCGTTTGTGTTCCTTCGTGGGATCTCAACTTGGTCTTGCGGGCGCTCAGTGAAGCTCCGTTTGAGCCTCTCTCTCGAGTTTCGGTAAAGGATTTGACCCTTAAGACAGTGTTCTTAGTGGCGATTTGTTCAGCACGACGCATTTCTGAACTTCAAGCTCTTTCTTACAGGGAGCCCTTCCTGTCTTTCTCGGATCAGAAGGTGGTTCTGCGGCCAGTACCTTCTTTTTTACCTAAAGTGTCTTCTCCCTTTCATTTAAATCAGGTGGTATCGCTCCCGGTTCTGCACGCGTCGGGGGAGCAGGCTACTGATTGCGGTCTTAGTCGCTTGGACATTAAGAGAGTATTGCGTCGGTATTTAGCGGTCACCGAAGCCTTCCGCAAGTCGGATCGTTTGTTTGTCCTATTCGAGGGTTCCAGGAAAGGTGAGGCGGCAGCGAAAGCATCCATTTCTCGGTGGATTAAGGAAGCGATTGCCTCAGCCTATCTGTTGCAGGGGCGCGTTGCGCCAGTAGGTTTGCGGGCTCATTCTACAAGAGCACAAGCGGCGTCCTGGGCTGAATTTAGCTTGGTTTCGCCGGTGGAGATTTGTAAAGCGGCGACGTGGTCTTCCCTGCACACTTTCAGTAAACACTATCGACTCGATGTTTTGGCGGCAGGCGATGCCTGTTTTGGCTCCGCTGTCTTGCGTGCCGGCTGGCAGAATCCCTCCCGTTAAGGCTGCTCAGTTACATCCCATACATGGAGGACTAAGCTAGAGGAACGATAAGGAAATAGTAATTACACTTACCTGGTAATTGTAGTTCCTTGAGAGACGACAGCTTAGTCCTCCTTCCCTCCCTCAGGGCGGTGCTTTGGCTCGGCACGCATTTGGTTCGAAGGCCAGTATTCACAGGTGAGTGTTTCAGTTGTTTCTTCTTTGCTCTTCATTTTCCTCTTTTCTCTCGCTGACTGCTTATGGTGCAGCAGGCGGGGGATCCTCTGTTTAGGTTGTTGTTTTTTTCTCCTTCCCGTTTTTAGGGATGGATTCAGTCTGGTTTTTCAATTAAAAAAAAAAAAAAACCCCAAAAAAACAAATTGCATCTCTTCTTAAAGGTTAGCTATCTGTTTGAGTTTGCTTTGACAGTTGTTCACTGGAGTTGAAGAGGTAGCCAGTATGCTGTTTCCAGTATGCTGAAATTTGATTGGTCCAGTCTTCATGCTGCAGGAGGAGGTGCACTACTCATACGTGGAGGACTAAGCTGTCGTCTCTCAAGGAACTACAATTACCAGGTAAGTGTAATTACTATTTCTTTATCAATCGTTAAGCATGGATTGAGCCATACTGGAGTTTAGTTTGATAAACTCCAGTAGGCCTCAAGCTCCATAAAACATTTTTGAGCTGCTGTAATAATTTGCGATGCAGTTCTAGGACATGGACTGACCACCACTGGCAACCAATGCAACCGAAGCGGTGCCATCAGCCCACGCTCCATCAAGAGCCATACTGTGAGAAGTGATTCATCCAAGTCCTCGATATACAGTACCACCAACTAGCATGGCTCAGAATAAAAGCCTGATAATACATGTGAAAGTCTGGAAATCCCACCACTTTAATTTTTTGATCACAACATGGGATTGCTTCTTTTCCCACAAATATTCAGTTAAACATCAATCTAACTGATGGTAGAAGCTTATGGGAAACAAGACTAGAAACATGTGGAGAACATAATGAATCTGAAATGCAATCATCATTTTAATGGTATCTGAATGATCCTACCAAGACAAGACCCACTGGTCTTTCACCTTAAGCAACATCCCATCGATATTAACCTGTACAGTTTGATCAAGAGTCGCACAAAACCGAAGACCCAGATATTCTATATCTTCTCTAAACCAACAAATATGGATCAAATCCCAATTATTAAGTGGTAAAAGCTCAGTTCTAGCCCAATTTACACTATATCCAGACAGCACTGAATATGTTGAATCACTTTGAAAACCACAGGAATGGAAGTCTGAGGCTAAGACAAATATAGTAATATGCCAGTAATTTAATTTAATCTGTTGCTTTCTTACCCCAACCCCCAGGATCTGCAAATGGATTGAATGGCTACGGCCAGAGATTCTGAGGCTAAAATAAATAACATAGGAGACAATGGATAGCCCTACATAGTACTTCTGGACAGGGAGAAGGCCTTTTACAGTCGTTTGTAATACCAAACTATGCCAGTACTTTAAACATAAACTCCCACTCAACCTGTCAAAGGTCTTCTCCGCATCCAGGAGTATCGCCACTGTAGGATTTGACACCTTTACAGTCACCTGTAAACCATAATAGAAGACCCATGTATTATCAGCTGCTAGCTTGCCCTTACAAAACCAGTTTGCTATGGATGAATCAAAGAGGCTATTCTCCAATCAAGGGGATGTTGCGCACTAATTGTTGGGTGATCCAAAGAGGGTCATTTTAAAAGGTTTAGTCATGATTTGGATGACTGAAGACGTGCACATGGATGTTGAAATCATGGACATGTCTCCGCAGCCATTCCATAAATGACAGTTTCAGACATCTTCAGTGCAAGGATGTCCAAGTAGGCATGAGAGTGTGGCGGAGGAGTGTCTGGGGAGGAGCAATGGACTTAGTTGTGCAAAGGGCTTTCATTATTTCCATCCCCATGTTCCAGGGGAGGAGTGGAGGAGTAGCCTAGTGGTTACAGCACTGGCTTGGTAACCAAGAGACTAGAGTTCAATTCTCAGTGGTACTCCTTGTGGCCTTGGGCCACTGCCTTAGAAGAAAGGCCTGGCAATTTATTTCCTGTCACACTGCCAATAAAACCCAGAAACTGCCAGGAGTCTTCATTAAGTTAAAGACACACAATGAATTTGTTATAGGAAATAGACTCCAACTATTTTAAGACACAAAAAGAAATCTTAAAAATATTTGCAATATCATTATGTACAGATTAAATGTAGTCCCATTTTCAAACTAATTTTGTTGTAATGTACATACTGTATTATATACTTTTATTATCAAACCAGCCTGCCAAGTCACAGCTTTTGTTGTAGGCCTCTTCATCCTGACAGGTTTCTGTCATTTCTTTGAGAGTTCTATTACAAGGTTCATCAGTTCTCAGACAATTACCGTGGTAGGTCCATCATATCTCCTGAAACAAGCAGGAATGTGGTCATCACGTATGGGTGACATCAGTACCGACTAAGCCTGCATCGGAACGCTCCCCAGCGTCCAATTGGAAAGCTTTTGGGAGCACTTTACTGCGTCTGCGTGACTGCCTTTCTGCCTTCCCAACTTCCTTTCCTCGGTTCTTCTTTTTCCGCGGAGCCAGCAGGAAGCAAATTTTGTTACCGCAGAGAAACAGTTTTTTTTTGTGGATAGCGTCTGCCTTCCCGTCGACGCCGGCACCGTCAAAGACATCGCCGGTTCCCCTTTTCCTTTCTTTCTTTTTGCTTAAGTTCCAAAAAAAAAAAAAAAAAAAAAAAAAGATTTCCAGGCACCTCGACGCCATCTTAGGCCTTAAGCCTACTATACCCTTTATCGATGTTATGGAGAAACCGACTAGTGGTTTCAAAAAATGTGCCAACACTATCTGAGTGACTGACACCCATGACTGGTCTTAAAATGCCTCTACCCAGACCACCAGCCAAAAGATTGTCTCCTTTGTCAAAAGATGACACAGAGAGGTCTACAGAACTGGGCCTCTAAACTTGGGACACTCTTCCCTTCTGACACTATATCCTTGGCCTCATCCACTTCCCATGGATCGCAGGTATCAGCAAAGTCCAAGCACAAGTCTTCATCAAAGAAGGAGAAACCCTCCAGAGGTAAATCTCCTTCCAAGTATCGAGATCCCTCGGGCGTTGCCCTGGAGGAGGATCGGCCTGCCAAACAGCCCCAGAGGGAGGCTCTGTCCTCCAAAGCCATCGAGGGGTGCTTGGATGCTCCCGAGGCTACGACCTCTGGAGAGCTACTGGTGCCATGCTCCGGGACGGTGGTGCAAGTATCCACCACCGATATCCAAGCATCAGCAACATCAATGGACCAGCGCATACTGGCCATCGAGCAGAGCTTGGCAGCTCGCCTGGCAGCCTTGGTACCTATAAAACCATTGACGCCAGGCACCACCCCTTTGGTACTGGTACCATCATCGACACCGATGGCGGGACACCCATGTAGATGGCATCGACATCAATGCCACCCATACCCTCTCTTGAATTTATCACTGATACCGGTACTCAGCCCAGGTGGCTTAACAAGGCTGATACCTTGGAGTATCGGTACCAGCACCGAGCTTCAGCCAAGTACCATGCCCGTCGATACTTCGAGTCCTCCGATTCTGGTTCCAGTGTTTCCGATGCAGAGTCACTCGACTTCCTTGGGCCCCAGGACCTTCTCTCGAAGCTTTTCGCGCCGCAACAGCGATCCTGTCATCTCCAGAAGACATGTCCTTCCAGGAATTCATTCGGGACCTAGCTAAGGATCTCTCCATCACCATAACATCAGAAAAAGAGCCAAAGGTGGAGGAATTGGAGATCCTCCAATACCCAACTGCACCCAAGGAGGCAGCTGCTCTGCTGGTGCACTGCATCCTGCATGATTTTATGCTCCGTATATGGGAGACTCCTTTTAGAATCTCATCTTACAGTCATCAACTCGATACCTTGTACCGGGTACCAGAGTGTCCAAGCTTCCAAAAGCTGCAGCTTCCACACTACCCATGGTGGTTGAATCGGCGAATCAGAAGCTCGAAGACTCACTTCTCAAATCTTCCAGGTAGGGAATTGAGGACTCTCAATGCTTTTGAGTGGCAATGCTTCCAGGCATCCATGCTCTCGGCCAGGATTAACGTCTATATTCTCTACATTAGAATGTTCTTCAAGGAGGCATACAGGGATCTCAAGGCCTTTGCTCCACTCCGAGGAGATGACAGACTATCTTGCCCTAGTCAAGCATAGCCAAAATGTATCCAAATTTGTTAATAGGGCCACTTTTGATGCCTTTGTATGCATAAGCAGGGCCACAGCCATATGCATCGGGGCCCGTAGAATTGCATGGCTTCAAGCCTCAGATCTTGAACAGTGGGTTCAAGATAAGCTAGGCAACATACCCTGCACAGGGGAGAATCTTGTTGGCAAAGACTGACACAATAAGGCCTCTCAATTAGAGTCAGAGAACACTATTCTAAAGAAACCTTCCAGAGTCACAGCTGACTGCTAGGAAGAAGACATCTGCAAAGAAATCTTTCTACAATAAGTTCTTTTCTTATTCACCTGCTTCTTAATACCAAGGCCAGGCCCCACAAAAGAGGCAGCAGCCTCCTAAGCAACAGAAGAAGCCACAGGTGGCGAAATCTCAGCCAGCTCTGCAGCCACAGTCTGTGCCTGGTTTTTGACTATTTCCTAGAGAACATTGCCACCCTGCCTCTGGAGGAACCCCACCCCCTCCACATAGCAGGCAAAATGTGTCACTATGCCCCAGATGGTACCTCATCACCTCAGAGCAGTAGACACTAACCATAGTCCAGGAAGGATAGACTACATCTACAGACTCTGCCCCCCTCCATTTCCATAGGGTAATATCAAACACAACCCCAACTCACTGCTCTCTTACAGGACAAGGTGTCCTCTTTTCTGTCTTCATAAAAGAAGTCCCCATGTCCCATCAGGAAATGAGCTTCTACTCTCCGTACTTTCTCATCCCAAAGAAAATGAGAGGGTGCAGACCCATTCTGGACCTCAGAAGCCTCAACAAGTTTCTAGTCTCCGAAAAGTTCAAGATGATCGCCCTCTGGATTCTTCTTCCCTACTTCCGGAGTCAGGACTGGCTCTGTTTTCTAGATCTAAAAGAAGCATACACACATATCCTTATCCACTTGTGATACAGGAGGTTTCTACGCTTCAGCTTTCAAGGAAAACATTACCAATACAGAGTCCTCTCCTTTGGACTCGCCACTGCCCCAAGAGTCTTCATAAAGCGCATGGCAATCTTAACCACATACATCTGGGGATATTCGTCTTCCCTTACTTAGACGACTGACTAATAAAAGCAGACACCTCTCAAGAGTTAGTTCTCCTTGCATCACAGTGCTACAACATTTGGGCTTTGTGATAAACTTCCCAAAGTCCTACCTCGCTCCAGCTCAAAAACTAGAATTCATTGGAGCCCTACTAGATACCCAACAGTCCAGGGAATTCCTGCCCCATCTTCGCTGTGCCCGTCTAGTCAAACTAGCGTCCCAGACACTGCTACGAGACCATCTGACAGCCCAAGAGATGCTGCAGCTACTTGGGCACATGGCCTCTACAGTACATGTCGTTCCATCTGCCTGACTACATATGCGGATAACCCAGTAGACTCTGGTCTCCTAGTGGAAGCAGGCCTCGGGCCGTCTCCTTGACAGGATCCAAGTCACTGTCCATCTAACTACTCTATAAGGTACTACAAGTACCTTATAGAGTCACCAACACCCATTGACATCAGTGATCCCACCCAGTTACCCACTTCCATGATGTCTCAATAACATGCTTAGGCTGATTCTCTATAACGATTGATCCTGTTCCTAGTAATATGTACCTATTCAGTAGTATTACATCTGTAAATAGATTGTAAATAGTTTCCCTTGTTATCCAAGTTCCTTCCCTTGTTATCTGTAAACTCATGCAAGTTGACTGTAATGAGATTTTTGTTCTATGTGAACCGCGCTGATGCTGAATAGTGCGGTATATAAGAGAATATAACTAAATAAATAAATAAAATCCCTTCAGTGGTGGTGTTCTCCAGAAAACCTGCTCGTAGGGCCACCTTTTCAGATGCCTCCACTTCAATGCATCCTGACAACAAATGCCTCAGAACTGGTTTGGGGAGCTCACCTGGGCAACCCAACTGCACAGGGGCTCTGGACAATGCAAGAGTCGCAACTGCAGATCAACCTCCTGGAACTTCGAGCTATCTCAAATGCCCTCACAGTGTTTCAACACCACCTCATGGTACAACAGGTCCAAGTCAGTATGGACAATCAGGTTGCTATGTTCTATGTGAACAAACAGGAAAGGACAGTCTCTTGGGCCCTCTGCAGGAGGCGCTACACCTGTGGTCCTTTGCCATTGCTCATCAAATACACCTCCAAGCAGTGTACTTCCTGGGGGAATCCAATGTCTTGGCAGACAGAATGAGTTGCATCCTTCTTCCCCACAAATGGTCTCTGCATCTGGATACAACGTCCTACATCTTCCAGACCTGGGGAATCCCAGACATAGCTCTGCTCTTGACTTCCCAAAATGCCAAGCTTCCTCGCTTCTGCACCAGAACTCCGATATCCACCAATCAACCAGTGGATGCCTTCCACCTACACTGGGACTGGGGTCTGCTTTATGCTTTCCCTCCTATACCCCTCATTCCCAAGATGCTTTTCAAGCTTCAGTCAGACAAGGACCCCATGGTACTCATTGCCCCCCACTGGCCAAAGCAACTGTGGTTTCCTCTGCTACTATGACTGACTCAGACTCAACTTCTGCGATTGGGATCTGTGCCTGATCTCCTCTCCCAGGACGACAGCTCACTACTCCATCCCAATCCACAGTCTCTCTGTCTCACAGCTTGGATGCTATAGCTTCCAAAGCCTTGACCTTACTGAAGAGTTTAAGGAGATCCTTTTGACTTCTTGGAAGCCCTCCACTAGATATTCATACACTTTTAAGTGGTAGAGATTTTCTGTCTGGTGCTCTCAGAAGAATCCCAAGCCTTTTTTTTGCTCCAGTGGAGTTACTCCTCCAGTATCTCCTCCATCTGACATCAATAGGTCTGAAGACCAACTCGGTGAGAGTCCACCTCAGTGCAGTTGCAGCCTCTCACCACCTACTGGATTGTCAGCCACTCTCCTCTGAACCGTTAGTGGCCCATTTCATGAGAGATCTTCTCCTGTCCAAACTGCCCATTAAGCCACCTCCGATAGCTTGGGACTTAACATCATTCTAGCGCAGCTTCTCAAGCCGCCCTTTGAGCCATTGGCCACAACCGCACTGATGCAGAATAGCGCGGTATATAAGAGAATGTAAATAAATAAAATAAATAAATAAATAAAATAAACCTCGCTAAATTTCCTGTCTTGGAAGGTAACCTTCCTAATTGCTCTCACTTCAGCTAGACGCATTAGTGAACTTCATACTTTAATGGCAGACCCACCCTATACCCAGTTCCACCATGCCAAAATCATTCTTAAGACTCACCCACACTTTATGCCAAAGGTGATATCTTCTTTTCATTTAAACCAGTCAATTTTCCTTCCAGTTTTCTTTCCCAAACCGCATATGTCTCGAGCGGAAGCAACCCTGCACACTCTTGATTGCAAGCATTCGCTTGCTTTCTATCTTTAAAGGATTCGAGAGCACCGCAGAGCCTTGCAGCTGTTCATCTCCTTTGACCCTAGCCACCTAGGGTCTCCCTGTATCTAAATACATGCTCTCCAGATGGATAGCGGACTGCATCTCATTTGCCTATGACAAAGCAGGACTCTGCCTGGAAGGGCATGTCACAGCTCACAATGTTCGTGCTGTGGCAGCCTCGATGGCAAACCTACACTCGGTTGCCATTGACAAGATATGCAAAGCAACAGCTTGGTCTTCTGTCCATACCTTTCTTGCCCATTATTGTCTGGACAAGGACTCTAATTGGGATGCCATGTTTGGGCAGGCTGTATTCCAGCACCTCTGTCAGCCTTAGAGGCAACTCCTAACCTCCGTCCCGGACTTTGATGAAATCAGAAATCCATGTGGGATCCATCAACTCATCAGGCCTGCTCCAAGGTGAACTTCCACCGGTTCTGAGGTCACTTTATCTGGGATCTAGGGAGTTCCATATGTGAAGATTACATTCTTGCTTGTTCCAGGAGATAGCATAGTTACTCACCTGTAACAGGTGATCTCCAAGAACAGCAGGAATTTAGTCTTCACAACCTGCCCTCCTCCCCTAGGAATTGTATGGTTTCTTTTTCTCTCCTTTCACAGTTGCAAACTCAGCTGAGGAGAGGAAGTTGGGAAGGCAGGAAGGCAGTCATGCAGGTGCAGTGGATTACTCCCAAAAGCTTTCCAATTGGATGCTGGAGAGCGTTCCCGCGTGGGCTCCGTCAGTACTGATGTCACCCATAAGTGACGACTAAATTCATGGTGTTCCTGGAGATCACCTGTTACAGATGAGTAACTATGCTGTCTTTGAGACGTCCTGTCTCAGGCTAAGCAACTCTGTGAATGGTTCGGTTATTGACTCTTCAGTTCTATGAGAGGTCTTCTGGCAGTGCCTTGAGAGAGCTTTTCATTCACCAAATCTGTCTTATGACCATCTGTACTTCGAGTGGATCTATCTCAGGTTTATAGTTTTATGGGACATCCTCTTTTAAAGCCATCAGTTCAGTTCACTGAGAATTACTGTTACAGACCCACCAACTAACTCACTGATGGTTCTTCTCGCAACTCTCTGGAAAGGTGCCTGGTGAATTTATCATTTCAATGAAAGGGTATATTTCATTATCATGAAACATTATATTGCTATTTTATAGTAGATTTTTCCAATCCCAGAAATAATCAATTTGAAAACATTCTATTTTTGTCACTATTATAACCCAGAGCATTTTTTTCTTTTAATCTAGCATGGCCCTCTTCCGACAGCTTTGCGCTCTACACTGGCTTCTGGAGGCTTTAAATGGGGAATCCAGTAATGTCACAACCATGTCACCTGTGTATACCTGCTGGAATACAAGGTACTGTACAAAGAATTACTGTCATTTTCAGTCAAGTTCTTGCATGGAATTTTACCAACTGTTCTGTGGTTTGTCTAGTACCTAATGGGCAAAGGGTATATGCAAAACAGCATTTTACATACAGAAATAATCTGGGGTATAGGAACCTAAGCATATGCTTATACATCTTGTAATTACAATACAGTACATTTGTCCGACCTGGTTGGAGGTGTTCCTGGGAGTGGGGTGTCTACTTACTGTAAGTGTGTTGTTTATAAAATAAATAAATATTCTGTGTATATGTATTTAACAGGTCTTCTATACCACCCTGTGTTCCATTCAGGACGGTTTACATTATAACAACAACAACTTTACATTGAACAGGGAATTAAACTTGAAGATATATACATAAAGCATATATGAACTTCAATGAGCTATTATACAGTAGGATTATAAAGTGGAATGTTACAACTTTGGGTTCAATTGTCTGTTATATTGGGGTATTGCAGGGGGAAGTGGTAGGGTATGAGAAGGGGACTGATTGCCTAGGGTGTTCATCAGGTAACGCTGGCTTAATGCTCCGTGAATAGAAGCATCTTTATGGACTTCTGGTAGCCAGTTCCAAAGCATTGATGCATAGAGGGAGCGCGCTCTGTTACGGATTAGCTGTTTGGCTTGAGTTTTTGCTTTTGGAATGAGCAATAGGTTTCTCATAGAGGCTCGACATTTCCTTGTTTCTGGAGCTCTCTTGACTATTGGCTGGATATAAAATAAGATGGCAAATTTGCGCATGCCTGAGAGCAAGCATAAATGTGCCTGGATAAATAGCTTTGAAAACTGCCCTCTTTCTGACTAAGCACAATTTGTTTTGGGACTATTTTGGAGAGAGTAAAGAAGATTTATATGGCCAGACAATTTCCTACTTCTCCTTTGGGCTATCAGCTCAACTGAAATTAGGACTGGAATCTAACACCACAAGACTTTGTTCCTGAGCGGTTGTCCAGTTTAGTCCTCCACATCCGGGTAGTGCACCTCCTCCTGCAGCAAGGAGACTGGACCAATCAACTCTTCAGTAATCTAGACTGTATACTGCTGGAACTCCCATCAGCCCTCCAGTGTGTCCAGTCTCCTTGCAGCAGGAGATGGCGTGAGCCTGGCTCTAGGCTCACTTAGGGACTTGTTAGCTATTTCATTTTATTTACTTAGTAGTTGTGTTTGTGCAGTTTTTCCTTTTTATTTGCTCCTCTTTACTTTCTTTTTTATTGGCAGCCTATACCTTTAAAAAAAAAAAAACGCGGCAGCGGAGCCGAGCCGGCACTGCCCTTCTCACCCTGTACTTCGCTAGCAGTTCAGAGCAAGCAGCAGGCTGTGATCGCTCCCCCAGGACGATTCGGGGGTAGGATCCGTTCTGCCCGGGCTCAGCAATTGTTGTCTTTGAGGTGGACTGCAACAGTCAGTCCTTCCGGAGGATCAGTTCTTAGGCTTGCCTCAGACAACCGGGATCTCAGCACAGTACCGCTCAAGATTCAAGTGGCGTTGCGGGTCCATCATTTCTTTTTGGGTAACCTGGTAAGTGACTTTTTTACTGGTTTTTAGGAGGCGTTCGTTTCTTCGGTCCGTTCTCACGGCCCCTTTATTTTCTTTATCCTTTTGTTTTTGGCGCCCTTTTTTCTTCAGCGTACCTCGACCACGGTGGCCATTTTGGACCCTGTTTTTGGCAGTGCAGAGGGCAGAAGCCTGTCAGGCTTTGGCAATTTGGTGGCGTTTGGGTTCAGATCAGACCCGGGAGTTCTCTTGCTTGCCTGTACCTCCATGAATAAATTAAAAAAAAAAAAAAAGAAGAAACAGAGGACAAAAGGAATCATTTATATTGTGGTAACTGATTAGGGCACCTGCCTTTCTACGTGCAGGGCTTTGTTTCATTAGTCTGTCCCTTCCTGTTCTGCGGGTGCTATAGGCTGTCTTGATGTCCTTGAAACCGCAGTGTGTGGGCTGCGGTTCACGCAGGCACTCAGTGTCAGCTTCGGGGTTGTGCGGGAGCTGCGCTGTTGTCTCCTCTGATTTAGAGCAACAGATGGAAGACAGTTCTCAGCCAGATCCCTTGGAGTCTACTTTGCCTGCTGAAGGAAATGCTTCTCCTGTTTCTCGGTTGCCGCCAGTTTCAACTGGTTCTAAGGGACAGATCTATGGGCTTCCGGTGGAACCAGCGGAATCATCTTCTTCCTTTACAGATTTTTCTCCGGACTTCGTGCTGATTATGCATCAGGCTTTCTAATTGGGGCGCTTAGGCAAGTGGCCTGAGACCTTGGTCACGTCTCCGCCTCCGCCGACTCCGGTTCGGAATCTGCCGGACGAATTGTTTCCAAGCCAGCTAAGAGGCCTCAGTCCTTAGACTTAGATCACGAGGATTTGGAGGGGCAGGACGTGGATGTGGAGGTAGATCTGGAGTGCAGTGTGGATGATCTCGAAGAAGAGGAGATTCCAGATCCTGAGGATCAGGCTAGAACAGCGATGGCGAACCTATGGCACGCGTGCCAGCTGTGGCACGCGAAGGCCTTGCAGCTGGCACGCGGGAAGGTCGCACATTTAAAAAAAAAAAAAAGCTGCCCGCTGCCGCCGCGGCGGCATGGAGTGTCCCGCGGGGCTCCCTCTGCCCGGCGGGACTCTCCCGGCGCTGCTCAGCCCCTCTCTGCCGGCTTGCAGAGACGCGAAGGGAGAGTCTCCCTCGCGCCTCTGTTAAGACCGCAGGGGCTGATGGGAAATTTCCCATCTGCCCCTGCGGGCTTAAGAGAGACGCGAGGGAGACTCTCTCTCCCTTCGCGTCTCTGCAAGCCGGCAGAGAGGGGCTGAGCAGCGCCGGGAGAGTCCCGCCGGGCAGAGGGAGCCCCGCGGGACACTCCATGCCGCCGCGGCGGCAGCGGGCAGCTTTTTTTTTTTTTTTATTGCCATGAGCCGAGGGAGGGGGGTTAAGACTGGCAATGGGCTAGGGAGGGAGAGAGGGGGGTTAAGACTGGCAATGGGCTAGGGAGGGAGGGGGTTGAGACTGGCAATGGGCTAGGGAGGGAGGGAGGGAGGGGGTTGAGACTGGCAATGGGCTAGGGAGGGAGGGGGGTTGAGACTGGCAATGGGCTAGGGAGGGAGGGAGGGATGTTAAGACTGGCAATGGGCTAGGGAGGGAGGGAGGTTAAGACTGGCAATGGGCTAGGGAGGGGGGAGGGGGGTTGAGACTGGCAATGGGCTAGGGAGGGAGGGGGGTTGAGACTGGCAATGGGCTAGGGAGGGAGGGAGGGAGGGGGGTTGAGACTGGCAATGGGCTAGGGAGGGGGGGTTAAGACTGGCAGTGGGCTGGGGAGGGGGGTTAAGACGCAGTGGGCTATGGGGGGGAGTTAAGACTAGCAATGGGCTGTGGGCTGATGAGGGCTGGCAATGGGCTATGAGCTGATGAGGGCTGTCTGGAAATGGGGTGATGGGGGGGTTAGGACTGGTAATGGGCTATGGGGGGGGTTAAGACTGGTAGTGGGCTGATGGGGGGGTTAGGACTGGTAATGGGCTATGGGGGGGTTAAGACTGGTAGTGGGCTGATGGGGGTGTAGGACTGATAATGGGTTATGGGGGGGGCTAGGACAGGAAATGGGCTGATGGGGAGGGGTTAGGACTTGAGGTGGGCTGATGTGGTTAGGACTGGTAATGGGCTGTGGGCTGATGGGGGGGTTTAGGACTGGCAATGGGCTATGGGGGGCTGACTGGAAATGGGCTGATGGGGGGTTAGGACTGGTAAAGGGTTATAGGGGGGGGCTTAAACTGAAAATGGGTTGATGGGGGTTAGGACTGGAAGTTGATTGACGGGGGGCTAGGACTGGTAATGGGTTGGGGTGTTGCTAGGACTGGAAATGGGCTGAGTGGAAGGGGAGGCTTGAACTGCAAATAGCTGATGGGGAGGGGGCTTGGAATGGAAATGGGCTGTGAGGGAAGGGAGCTAGGACTGAAAATGGGCTGATGGAACAGCTAGGATAGGACTGGAAATGGGCTGTTGGGGGGAGCTAAGATTGGAAATGGGCTGTGGTGGGGGCTTGAATTGAAATGGACTCATGGAGGGGCTAGAACTGGAAGTAGGCTCATGGGGGGGCTTGGACTGGAATTGGGCTGAGTGGAGGGGAGCTATGATTTGACATGGGCTGATGGTGGGGCTAGGATTGAAAATGAGCTGATGAAGGGACTTGGACTGGAAATGGGCTGATGCAGGGACTAGAAGGGAATGGATGCTGGGTGAGACTGGAACTAGAAGGGAGCTGATGTTGGGGGAGGATTAGAATGGGATGGGGCTGGGAGAGTAAAATGGAGAGGGGAAAAATATTTTGTGTAGGAGGGATGAAAAATCTACAATTGGCCAGGTATTGGGAGAGTAATTGGGGATTGAGGATGGAGGGGTAAAATTTGTGTGGATGAAATAGGAATGAGGAAAGAGCAAAAGGAGAAAGATTAGTATGTTAAAGCAGATGTAGAGAGAGAGAGAATGGAAAAAAAAACTAGAAGAGAGAAGAAAGGACAAATGGACAGCAGACGATGGAGAGTTAGCAGAAAACATGAAGAAACCAGAAGAAGGTGGCTGGACCAATTGCAACTGAAAAAAAAATGCACAAAAGGTAGAAAGATATCTCTTTATTTTGAATTTATTAACTGGAATATGTTAGCTCTGGGAAATGTGCATCATTAACATCTGCGCTTTGTTTGGTACAAGAGGAAATTCCTATTTGACGTTGCCACTTGTTCTCTTTCCCCAGTATTCTCTGAAATGTATTGGTTTAATATTTGCAGTGTTGCCTTTTGATAGGTAGGATATGGTGCTTTGTGAGTCCTGGTAATGCTGTCAGGATACGGCGGGTTTGCTATGGGTTCTAAATGGGCAGCGTTTGTAGTAGTTCCTAATGTGCCTGGCGGTTGGCACTGGATTATAGTAATGTAGAAATCTTTTAGTCTTTCTTTATCCATACACTCATTAAGAGACATGTTTACTAAAAGTTAGTGTATGGTAACATTATGCAAATATTTATGCAAATAAGACCACTTATGCAAATGACGTGCTGGCACTTTGAGGAAATTCTTTGGTTTTGTGCGGCAGTTTGGGCACTCGGGCTCAAAAAGGTTAGCCATCACTGGGCTAGAATTATCTGGATGTTTCGTAGGGAGGAATTGATACCTCTTATTACGGAAGCTCTTCAGACACTCAATCTCGCTGCAGCGCATCTGGGGAACGGCGAGGTTTTGGAGGTTCCCCTTATTCAGGCGGTCCGGGATTCTCAGATGGTGTTTCCAGTACATAGAGTTGTGGATCAAATGATTCAGGCTGAGTGGGACCAGCCGGACTCGGGTTTGAAAGGTATCCAGGCTATGAATCGCCTCTATCCTTTGGCGGACAAGGACAAGGAGAAGTTAAAGTCGCCTTGTGTGGACGCCACAGTGTCAGCAGTGACGAAGAAGACAACAATCCCGGTAGAGGGGAGTGCTGCCTTAAAAGACATACAGGACAGAAAGGTAGACGGTTTGTTGAAACAGGCCTTCGAGACCAATGCTTTGTTGTTGCAGGCTTCTATTTGTGGGGCCTGGGTGGCTAGAGCCTGTTTACGGTGGGTTCAGCATTTGCGTCAGAATCCACTCTTGGATCAGCAAGCGTTGCTCGAGGTTACGCGGTTGGAGTCTGGTTCGGCGTATTTGGCGGATGTCCATTATGATTTGATCCGGACGTTGGCTAATAGTATGGCTTCCTTGGTGGTGGCGCGCAGATCCATTGGGTTGCTAAATTGGGCAGCTGACCCCTCTTCCAAATCTCGTCTCAGCAAACTCCCCTTTAAAGGCAGGTGGTTGTTCGGGGACGATCTAGATAAGTTGATAAAGGACCTTGGAGAGTCTCTAAAGGTGGGAGACTGCCGGAGGACAGGCCTAAGCCAGGTAGAGGCTTACCAGTAGCCCGGGGTCAATTTCGGGACTTTAGGAGATTTTGATCTTCCCGCCTTTGGGGCTCTCAACGAGGCAGGTTTGGATCCAGGACACATTCCTTTCGAGGTTTTCGAGGAGCGGGCAGAGGTTTTTCAGCTGTGTCCTCCGCCTCGTCCTCTTCCTATAGTTGCAAACTGCAATGAAGTGAGGCGGACCCCGGGGGTAAGCCAAGTGATCGGGGGTCGACGTCGGTACTTTCTTCCCTCTTGGGTCCACATAACGACGGATCAGTGGGTGCTAGAAATAGAGAAGGTTATGCGCTGGAGTTTGCCGTTCCGCTGCGAGACTCCGATGTTCTATCTCCCAGCAGGGGGCAGCAGAAGGAACTGGCAATTCGTTCTATGTTGGAGCGTCTGCTAGCTCTGGGGGTGGTCATTCCCATTCCGGAGCGCGGGCTAGGTCGTTATTCCATTTATTTCGTGGTGCCAAAGGAGGACGGGTCCCTCAGGCCTATTCTAGATCTCAAGGGCATGAATCGTTGTCTGTGGGTTCCTCATTTTCGCATGGAGATCCTCCGGTCCGTTATCGTAGCGGTGCGGCAAGGGTAGTTTTTGACTTCTCTAGACCTTACCGAGGCCTATCTGCATATTCCAATCAGAGCGGGTCATCAAATGTTTCTGCGGTTCGCACTTCCCTGGGGTCACTTCCAGTTTCAAGCTTTGCCTTTCGGCCTGGCTACAGCTCCTCGCACTTTCACCAAAGTTATGGTGGTCGTGGCGGCGGCCTTGAGAAGGGAAGGTGTGCTCGTCCTCCCTTATCTCGACGACTGGTTGATTCGAGCGAAGTCCAAGAAGGAGAGCTTACAGGCTACGGACAAAGTCGTGCGTATGCTACAGAGCCTCGGCTGGGTGATCAATGTAAAAAAGAGTCACTTGGTTCCGACTCAGGTCCTCGAATATTTGGGAGTCTGCTTCGACACGGCAGAAGGCATGGTGACTCTTTCGGTCCACCGCGCTCAAGGATTGCGTCGCCTGGTGCAGTTTTTCTTGGCAATTCCCGCTCCATCTGCATGGTGGTATCTACGGCTGCTGGGAACCATGGCGTCAACTCTGGAGGTGGTTCCGTGGGCCAGATTCCATATGCGTCCCCTTCAGCGAGCCCTACTACGTCGTTGGTCCAATCAGTCGGATTCGCTCAATCAACGATTGCCGTGTCCAAGACGGGTTCGGAAGGCGTTACAGTGGTGGCTGTGCCTAAGGTTGTTACGGGCGGGGGTTCCCCTAGAGCAACCAGTTGGTTACCTGTAATAATGGATGCGAGTCTAACAGGCTGGGGAGCCCACTGTCAGGGCCGTTTCGCGCAGGGGACATGATCAGCTCAGGAGGTCTTGTGGTCGATCAACCGTCTCGAGCTGCAAGCAGTGCGGCTAGCGCTGCAGGTTTTTGAGACGTCGGTGAGGAGTCGCGTGGTGCGAGTTCTGTTGGAAAACTCGGCTGCGGTGGCGTACATCAACCGGCAAGGAGGCACGGGAAGCGTAGCCATGGAAGAGGAGGCGGAGGCGCTGTTCGCCTGGGTGGAAGTTCGTCTCCTGGACATTTCGGCAGCACATATCGCGGGAAAAGAAAATGTGATGGCGGATTTTCTCAGCCGGGTGCAGGTGGACGCCGGAGAGTGGGAGTTGCACCCGCAAATATATGCGCAAATAGTTCGCCGTTGGGGTCCGCTGCTCATGGACCTCATGGCGACTTTCCAGTCGGCGAAGACGGGTCGATTCTTCAGCAGACGGCGAGAGCGCATTTCCGAAGGAATCAATGCCCTCATCCAACCGTGGCCCAAGTTAGGACTCCTGTATGTCTTCCCGCCATGGGCACTGATCGGCAGAGTAGTCCAACGCATCGAAGCACACCGCGGAAAGGTTTTGTTGGTGGCTCCGGATTGGGCCCGTCGTCTTTGGTACGCAGATCTGGTGCGGCTGCTCGACGGCGTTCCATGGAGGCTTCCTCCCTTAGTGGATCTGCTAATCCAGGGGTCACTGCACATGCCTGAGGTGGATCGATTCTCGCTTACGGTATTTATTTATTTATTTATTTACATTCTCTTATATACCGCGCTATTCTGCATCAGTGCGGTTTACATTGAACAAACTGAAATTACATTGAACAGGGCATTATAACTTGGAGATAACTATTTTATAGGGAACATGGGCTATGGAGGGTTAAGTGGCTTGCCCAAGACCACAAGGAGCACCTGTGGGACTAGAAACCCCAGTCCTTCTGGCCCAAGGTTGCTGTCCTCTAGTGGGATTTGAACCCCCGACCTTCCGGCCTGAAGTACTTTGCCTCAAACACTAGGCCACTCCTCCACTCCATTGAAAGGGCTAGGTTGAAAAGAAAAGGTTATTCCCCGGCGGTTATTGCTACTCTTCGAGCTAGAAAGGCTTCTACCTCGCTTACGCATGTTCGAGTCTGGCGAATTTTTGAGGATTGGTGTTCTCGCCATGATCTACGGGCAGCTACTTCCTCAGTGGACGTCATCCTCAGTTTCTTACAAGACGGTTTTGACAAAGGGCTAGCCGCTAGTTCACTGAAGGTTCAGGTGGCAGCTCTTGTGTGCTATAGAGGCAAGATTCAGGATGTTCCTCTTGCGGTGCACTCGGATATTTGGCGTTTTCTAAAAGCTGTCTTTCGCTTGCGCCCTTCGCGAAGAGTTACTATTCCACCTTGGGAGTTGAATCTGGTGCTGCAGGCTTTGGTTCGGGAGCCTTTTGAACCCCTTTGCCATGCCTCTGTTAAGGACTTAACCCTGAAGGCGTTTTTTCTCGTTGCCATTTGTTTGGCGCGACGAATTTCAGAACTGCAGGCGCTGTCTTGTAGAGCTCCCTTCTTGTCTTTTTTCCGAGATTGGGTTGTTTTAAGGCCGGTTCCCTCTTTTCTTCCAAAGGTGGTTTCTCCCTTTCATTTGAATCAGTCTGTGGTGCTGCCCGCTTTTTCCTCAGATCCATTTACTGAATCGGACGCTGTTCTCCATAGACTGGATGTGAGGCGGATTCTGCGTCGGTACCTGAAGGTTTCCGAGTCGTTCCGTAAGTCGGATCGCTTGTTTGTGCTGTTCGGTGGAGTTCGAAAGGGGGAAGCAGCGGCAAAGGCGTCCATTTCTTGGTGGATTAAGGAGGCCATCGCTTCGGCTTATATTCTTCAGGGTCGTTCGGTTCCATTGGGTTTGCGGGCCCATTCTACTAGAGCGCAAGCAACTTCTTGGGCAGAGCATAGTCTTGTTCCGCTGCTGGAAATTTGCAGGGCGGCTACGTGGTCCTCACTTCATGCCTTCAGTAGGCATTACCGGTTGGATGTAGCAGCGGCATGGGATACTTGTTTTGGATCGGCTGTCTTGCGTGCCGGTTGGCAAGACACCCCACCCCCCCCCCAGTTGATAACTGCTCTGGTACATCCCGGATGTGGAGGACTAAACTGGACAACCGCTCAGGAAATAGAAATTACACTTACCTGGTAATTGTAGTTCCTGGAGGGTCCAGTTTAGTCCTCAATCCCGTCCTGGAGACTACATAACTTCTTTTGTCTGGACGACGCGCTAAGACCAGTGTGGGACAGTGTCAAGTAAGTATGTTTTCTGCGAAAAATAGAAGAAGGAACCCTCTTGCTAGGGGTTTCTACGTTCCTTCTGGTTTTCTAACGAGTTTTTTATTCTTGTTTTTGCTGCTCTGTCTGCCAATTGTTTTAGGTACCAGGGGCAGAAGCAAGGTGCAGAGTTCGAGCCCTCTCGTTTGAGGAGGGGGTCACTTAGCTGGTTAAGGGGTCAAATCTACTGATACTTGATTATTTCTTTAATGTGTTGCTTCTTTGAGTCTGCTTTGTTACTAGTTCACTGGAGGGCTGATGGGAGTTCCAGCAGTATACAGTCTAGATTACTGACGAGTTGATTGGTCCAGTCTCCTTGCTGCAGGAGGAGGTGCACTACCCAGATGTGGAGGACTAAACTGGACCCTCCAGGAACTACAATTACCAGGTAAGTGTAATTTCTATTTTACAGCTACCCAGAGAAATCATTCTTCTCCTAGCTCACCTAACACAGATCCCTCTGAAAATTTGGGCAGACTGTTCACACCATGGTGCAGAGTGTATTGAAACAGGTGCAAATTAGACACCCAAAAGTAGATGTGACATTTCAAAATGAAATACATGCCTGCACTTTACTGTCTTTGCTGCACTCCCATCCCCAGCATAGATAAAAGTCTGCATGCCTTATTTAAAGGGCCACTTTAACTACTTATGGGGCCCTAGGCAAACTTTAGAAGATGGGCTCCTTTTATTTTTCCTAGCCCCCTATCCCTGTCTCAATACCTAATCCTTGCTCTGCTCTTCCCTGTAATCCATGCATTCCTGCTCTCCCGCTCAATACCCCAGTCCCTGCGTCCTTTCTCCACAGTTCCAAAATTACCCTGGCCCAATATCTTAATTCAAGTTCCTCTCTTTCATTCCCCACCTGAGGCTGCTTCTGTCCCAAAGTCCCAGTTGCCTGTTCAACCCTTTTTTCACCTGATTCTCCCACAGGGTTTTTCACTTTTCAGAAACCAGTCCCCTGCCTTCAATTGCATGAACTCTGATCTGGTGTCCACAAAGGTGGAGCTAGCTAGGGGAAAGGGAAGCTTCCTTAATAACCAGGCTATTCACAGTGAGTTCCTGCTGCACTGTGAGGCTTTGGTTGTCCGGTTGAGGGCCAGGACTGGGAGAGGTATGGGAAATGGTGTACCAAGTGTGGGGCGGCGGGTGCGGTCCACCCTGGGTGCCGGCTCGAAGGGTGCTGCATCCCAGACCTACATGGTGGAGCCAGTATGGCGGATCACAAGACTTTAGCCAGGAGGGAACAGTTACCAGACCTGGAGCAGAGGCATTGCGGTATGCTACCTACCATGTTAAGGTAGGTTTGCAGTGCTGACTCTGCCATGTGGGCCTGGCGGGGGGGCAGGCCATGTACCACAAGGGGGGGGTGTGCATGTCATAAGGGGGGGGCACACTGTGAGGGGGTGCACACCACGAGAAGAAGGCACCCACTCCAGGTGCAGACAGCCCTTGGAATACCACTGGGTATAGGAACTGGATGTTGTTGCCCTGAGGTGCATGTGGGAGTTGGAATTATTCTGTGCTCTGCTGTTGTGTGTGTCCTGGCTTGCTGTTCCTTGATTTACCTGCCCCTCTTTGACTGGCCTAGGCCTTGGCCTGGCTGCTGCAGGACACAAGCAGACCTCCATCTCACTTTTATTTTTCCTCCTGCACAACAGTCTGCGGCCCCCTCTCCCGGGGACAGAGACCAGAAACAGCTGCCTGCCTGTCGCTGCTTGACCAGATCTCTCCACTACTAGGATCAACTGTGCAGAGCGTAGGCAAACAAGCTGCAGAACAAAGCACCGGCATTCTGCACATGCACACGAGACAGAGCAGTCTGATCTCTAGCAATGGGAGGAAGGGGGGATGTACATAGCAGAGGATAGTAAGGAGTCTTGGAAAACCCAGGGGCTGCCTCTAGCCGTTTGAGTTGAGATATGTCACATGACCGCTGATGTGATGACATGGCATGCCCAAATGCAGCCTGATAGGGCAATTCACAAGAATGTAAGTGCTAATCAATTCAGCAGCCTGCGCTTGGACCCAGCGCCATACCTAGCCTTGTGTGAGCAATGCAGGCACATAGGGCACAAAGAAATAAGGGCACATTTGGAGCTCGGCCTCGGCTCCCCCCCCAATGCTGTCTGCCTTTGCCCCGCCGCTACCACCTTTCCTGTTGCCTTGGCAGCGGAGATGGCAACAACAGGGCAGACATCCAGTTTTTTTAAAAAAACGTGTGTCTTTCTGACCTGTGCTTGCATGCAGGTCTAATCCCTCCCTCCTCTGACATATGCTCATGTCAGCGTAGGAAAGACCAGACCAGCCATTAAGGCGCGGAGTTGCAAAGACCTGAATTGGAATAGCTGGTCTGGTGCCTCCCTCCTCTGACATGAGCATATGTCAGAGGAGGGAGGGATTAGACCTCATACAAGCGCAGAGTTGGAAAGACCTGCGTTTTGGTTTGTTTTTTTAATTGGATGTCTGCTCTGCTGTTTCCATCGCCGCAGCCGCTATTGCCAAGGCAACATGTAAAGCGGTGGCGGCGGCTGGGCAAGGGCAGGAAGAGCGGGTGTGGGGGGAGCCGGCTGGATATGGAGGTAAGATGGGGAAATGCTGTGCACAGGACAAATAAACTGTGATTGGGGGGGGGGGGGGGGGGCGGGTGCACCAGATATGCAAATTGCGTAGGGCGCATTTATGGCTTGGTATGGCTCTGCTTAGGCCTGAATTTACCCATGGGCAGCTGGGTCCCTGCTTCTTTTGCCCATAGTTAAAATCAGCCCTGTGTATTTAGCTTTTACTGTTTTCAGTTAAGAACGCCTGATAAAAGTGAGCAGAAAATTAAATACTTGACAAAACCAGTTTCTAGCACTCTCACTCAAACTTCTGGAAGAAAACATTTCAGTAAAATTGTATTTTTAGTCTGAGTGGTGTATAGCATATCAGCATGGGTTATTACTTCTGCGAAAGCCTTTCAAATTCACTAATTTTCTTCTTAGGTATACTAAAATGCTGCTTTAAGGGGCGGCTTTCAGTATCCTCATGGAGTGTACCCATGGGGTTTGCATGCTGATTTTTATAGAATTTCCTTTGAAATTCAGACCTGTGAAGTCTGTGGGTACAAACATAACTGCAGATTTTATACTTGTTTCTCTGTGGACAAGAAGCATAAGTTATCACATATGGGTGATGTCCTTGACAGAGCCCTGCTCCGGACCCTCTCAGAGCTCCTTCTAGAACCTTTGGAGTGCGTGCATGCATGCAGATTCCCACCTGTCACCACTGCGTCTCTTCTCTTCAGTCTTTTTTTTGTCCATGGAGCCCCAATGGCATATTCCCAGTCAGTCTGTGCACTTCATTGCTGATTTTCTCTTACATTCTTTTGTTTGTAAATTTCTTATTCTCTGTGAAAAAGCAGGAAATAAGACCTCACATACGGTTGATGTCACAGACGGAGCCCCGCACAGAGTGCTCCGCAGCTTCCAAAGGAAGCTTTTGGAAGGTACACTGTGCATGTGCACCTGCCTTCCCACCTGCCGCAGCGCCATATTCTCTGATCTTCCTTTTTCCGCGGAGCCCCTAGGATGTGTTTCCCGCGGTCCAGAAAAAGTTTTCTCTCTGACCCTTGTGGCCAGGATTTTTCACTTTTATTTTTCTCTCTTGTCGCTGGTTAGCTGCTTTTTTCCCCCGCTTTACAGTTTATTTTTGTGGTTTTCAATGCTTTTGCATGTTTTTTTCCTCTTTCAGGGTGGTTTCCCACTCGTGGCTATTTTTCAGTTTTGACTTTGCCGAGGCATTTTTTTTCAGCATGTCTAAACCAGCTAGTAGCTTTAAGAAATGCACCTTGTGGCAAAACTATCTCTGTCACAGACTGTCATAATTAGTGCTTGCAATGCCTTGGTCTTGACTACAAACCGGCATCTTGTGAACTCTGCTTGCAGAGAGCTGAAAGGTCAGGACAAGCAGAAGGTTTCTCTTCGGCTCATCTGATTCAGCCCTGACCCCCTCATCTACACCTGCAAAAGGTTTGAAGGTGGCCAAAGGGAAGAAGCAGCATGCTCAGTCGGAGCTGATGGGTCCGGGTGGCGAGGGGAGGCTCCCTGCAGAGATCCCATCAATGTCGAAGGGTGAGTACTGGGAGAAGTTCCACATGCAGCACCTCTGCAGTCCTTCTCGACAAGATGAGAAAGAGTGATGTCTGGGAGAGGCCGGCCAAACGTTCTGGCAGGACGACCTGACCAGAATGGCAGAGTCCACTCCTAGTGCCCAGGAGAGCAGCCAGATGTCTCCCGATGCTCCTATCAGCATGGAGTCCCCACCCAAGGTGGCATTGCCAATGTCCGTGGCTGCAAAATTGGCCCCCTCGCAAGTGGCAGTTCTGGAGGAACGTCTTTGAGCCTTGGAAGCTCACTCTGTGACAGTGGAAACCTTGCAAAATGCAGGGTTTGTGACGCAGAATGCATCATCACCACATTCCTTCAGCCTATCCTGGAGACCCTTGCCCTGCCTGCAGAGGCTGGGACATCAGGTGGGAGATCGATATCGACTCTGGTTGCCGGGGTCATCTACCTTTCCAGTGTGTCAGAGTCAGAGGCATGCCGGGTGGCACAAGGGTCATTGACGCCCAAGCTGGTGGGAAGAGGAAACTCGACACTATTTTGACTTCCACTCAGAATCTGAATTATAATTGGAGACCGAGATGGAATCATCAACATCAGACCTTCAGTTCCCGGACCTTCCGTATGATCCATCACCCCTGCCTGAGAAGCACAATTCGCTCCCAGAAGACATGTCCTTCCAGGACTTTGTCTGGGACATGGCCAAGGCCATTCCGTTCTCCCTAGAGGTGGAGGAGGAACCGAGGGTAGAGGAACTGGAACTCCTCCAGTACCACTTGGCCCCCCCGGAAGGTGGGCCAACCCAGACCTCATCTTGCAGAAGAGTGGCTCCCTTCTGCTCTCCAATGTCTGCTTCCTGGCACTCATGACATGGATGCTAAGAAGGTAGTCCTCAAGGAGCTTGATCTCCCCAAGGTCGTTACCAACATCTTGCTGGCATCCCGCAAGGACTTGTCGTTCAAGGCCTTTGCACTCAAGTGGCAGCAGTTCACAGACTATTGCAACATTATCTACCAGAGTCTGCCACAAGCCACCCTCCTCTCCCTTCAAACTGCTCTACACACACACAAACATGACGACAGAAAAAGACCACATGGCCTGTCTAGTAAGTTTACAGTTATAACTAGCACATAATATACTAGCTCATAAATATAGTATTAATTATTACCAATCATCATTAGAAAAATGAAATGAAGATAAAAGGTAATTTAGCTGAGTCAATCCACAAAAAGGGGGAGGGGGACAACAAATGTGGAGAATTAAGAAAAATTTAAAAAATGACAGCTAAGAGAAGACAAAGCAGCTGTCCTTTGCTGAATACATTTGATGCCTGAATAACCATGGCAATTAAGTTAGGGGTGCAGAAAGGGTGAACTCAAAAAACTGGAAGAATAGTTTGAGCAAGCAGCCATGATCTGAGTCCAAGGCAAATTATACAAGAAGCATAGATGGTACATTATCTTCCTCTCTCAAACTTTCAAGTAAATCCGTTAACTACAGGCAATTGTACTGTAACTCTGAGGTCTGATCCCCAGACTCTTTGGGCCTGATATTCAACTAGGCAGGCTATGTCCCGCTATGGCGCATAGCCCTGCCCGCTCACCCCTAACCCTGGATATTCAATGCCACAGCAACAGCATTGAATATCCAGGTTTGATGCACAGCAGAAACCACCGCAGAGCCTAACCGGGTAGTGGCGATATTGCACCTTTATCTGGTTAGCATTCACGGCTAAAACTAGGTGAGCCAAAAGCTGACCTAGATTTAGCCACAGATCACTAACCGGGTAGTAGTGCAATATTGCCGCTACCCGATTAGCGGCAGTCTCTGCCTCCACTTCGCCCTGGAACGCCCCCAACGTGCCCCATTGCCACAACTATGTAAATCCAAAAAAATTTGCCAAATTCTAGATCTGCAAATAAAACCCGTTCAAAAAATCAGATCTCATAAATAGGACAAACATATACTAACACTTACAACATAAAAAAATCACAATTAAATGTAGGAACATCCATTAAATCAGGGGATGGAGAACCCCTTCATATAATCGGATTTCTCCCTTTAATCTTTTTTATTATTCATTCAATCAGTTCAACAGTCTTTTAAGAGAACAAAGCAGACCCAAAGAGCCACCGTGCTAAGGAAAAAATTATTTTTTTAAAGACCAAAGAAATTTAAGGTCAAAGACTTAGCTGGCAATGGGGTCCTGCAGCGGATGTTCACCATTCGGAATATTTTTGACGAGAAGGCTCCCCTTCATCAGAGAAACTTCACAGGCAGCTTCAACAAGAAAACACGTCGTCAGAGCTTTATACATTCATAACCATAACCCAGCGCTGCGTTTCGGGTTCTCCAACTCTACATCAGATGGTACAAAAACAACTATCTTCAAAATCCCAGCCGTTGTTTCTTTCATAAAGTGTCCTCTCAAAAACAAGAATGGCGTCTGACGTCACGATTCAAATCAGCCATTTTTAACCCTGAAAAAAACAGACAACATCCTATCAGGTGGGCAAAATGCTCCACCAATCGAGTTCTTGATTAAGTCCTTCGGGGATAACTGACTTTAAAGAGAAAATCCAGCATTGCTCTAGGACCTGCAAATATTGTTCCCGGTCTCCTCTACGGGGACTCTCAGGTGCATGGTCCAAAATACACCAAAAAAAGTCAGTAAATGTATGATTCATTTGGAGACAATGTGCCACTAAGGGAGCAGAAAGTGTCTTAGTGTGAATTCGAGATTTATGTTCTGAAAGACGCTTTTTTACAGGACGAATCGTACGACCTATATAGTGTAAACCACAAGGGCATGTGAGAACATAAACTACAAAAGATGACGTACAATCTGTATGCCAGTTCAATGGAATGATTCGTCCCGTAGGGATGTGTGTCCAT
Source organism: Ichthyophis bannanicus (assembly GCA_033557465.1). Lineage (NCBI taxonomy): Eukaryota > Metazoa > Chordata > Amphibia > Gymnophiona > Ichthyophiidae > Ichthyophis > Ichthyophis bannanicus. The sequence goes on from CM066041.1 coordinate 146,599,811, forward strand.
GTAGCTCCAATTTGTGATTGTAAACACCATTGGCAGCGAGAAGATTTACAAGAGAAATGTCCCACATTTAATCGGGATCCCTCTGGTCACTCAGGTCTTGTTATAGAATGCACTACAAAATCTCTGATGTTTGCACCACGTTGATAAGCAATCATCAGATCTGATTGAAAAACGGGATCAAGCTGCAGGATATGCCAATGTTTGCGTAAAAGGGCTACTACTTGCAGTGAACCTATCATATAAGGTAGAACCCCAATGATTTTCTTACTATCCTCACTAGATGATATCAAAGTGGATTGGTTCCCAGAGGGTTGATCAGAGGACAAAGTCCTTTTATGAGTGGCAGAATGTAACAGCCAATCTCGATGTGCATGTTGTGCTATTTTATAAGCTCTCTGAACCATTTGCGCCGGGTAACCCCGATGTAATAAACATTGATACAAATCCTTTGCATGTTTTGAGAATTCTTCTTTTGTAGTGCAGTTCCGCTTTATACGAAAAAACTGTCCAAGTGGAAGGGCTCTCTTCAAAGGGCCTGGGTGGAAACTTTGAAATTGCAATAAAGAATTTATTTGCACAGGTTTACGATATAATGTTGAACAAAGTGTTTGACCAGTTTTGTACAGGCTAACATCTAAAAACTCTATAGTATGGTAATCATATTTTGCAGTAAATTGAAGATTAGCTTTCCTAGTATTCAACCAATTCAAAAATAATAATAAAGATGAATTGTCCGCCGTCCAAACGAAATGTAAATGTAAACTATGTAAATGCCTTTCGAATATCGGGCCCTTTGTTTTTTGGCTTGAGGCAAATAATAAATTTTTTGTAAATTTTAGTCAGAAACATTATCTGCACATATTAAATGTGAATGTCTGGAGGTACATTTTTGGGTGAATTTTCAGAATTAAAGCGAAAGTACACATATTCCTTTCTCAGTGGAAAAAGGAGACTAGCAGAGTGCTCCAGGGATTCTCCAGGACCAAGCAGGAAGTCAGTCCTCACATATGAGTGACGTCTGCGCCGACGGAGCCCCCGTGCGGAGCATTTCCCCAGCTTTCAAAGAAAGCCTTTGGGAATGCAGCACGCCTGCGCGGTCCCCTTCCCGCCCAAGGGTGCCATCTTGCTCAGTCTTTCTTTTTCCGCGGAGCCCGACGGACGTGAGTTTGTGTCACCCAGGAAAGTTGATTTTTTTTTCTGCAATTTTCATGTTGTCTTATCCGGTTCGATGCTGGTTCCCCTTCCCGCCTGGGCTTGGTACACCGGTATCGAGTCTGGAGTTGTGATTTTCAGTTTTTCTCCTTCGTGACTAGTGTTCGTGCTCTTTTTGTGTTTTCACTGGCAGCCCAGTCTTTTGACCTTGCAGGGGCCCTTTTTCCCCTGATGGCTGCCAGCGGGTTCAGAAAGTGTGATCGGTGTAAGAAACGTATGTCTCTCACCGACACACATGACTGCTGCCTCCAATGCCTCGGGCCTGACCATGACCCTGTGGCCCGTGCGGTAAAATGTCATCGAAGGTGCTTCGGAGCTGTCAGCATCAACGTGAGAGAATTTTCTCTGACTCCATGTCCGGCCTGGCCTGGACTTCATCAGAGGCCTCGACATCTTGGTAGTCCGACCCCGAGCGCCGTCGGGGTTCCTCTGAAAGGGAGTCTCCCTCCCGGGAGCACCGAAGGAAGAAAAAGGGGCAGGGGCATGGGCCCCGTAGGCAGAAGACCCCCAAGCCGCCAGCTCCGGCTCCTGCACAGCAGGGAGCGGGGTTTTGACTCCCACAGTATAGCCTCTTCTCCACAGCTGGCTCCACTCAGCACAGGAGGTCGGCTGACCCTCTATGCCTACAGGTGGCCAGCCATAACAGGGGATACCTGGATCCTCAGCATAGTCCAAAAAGGCTAAATGCCCCACTTCCACCAGATACCCCCCTCCTACTTTCCAGGGGAGCCTTCCTCTGCACAGAAACCTCCTCCTTCAGGAGCTGGCAAATCTTCTTAAGGAACAGGCAGTGGAACCGGTGGCTCACCACCTGGAAGGGCGAAGTTTCTACTCCAGTTACTTTCTGGTACCAGAAAGAACAGGAGGCCTCCGGCCTATCCTAGACTTGCGAAACCTAAACAAGTTTCTGGAGAGGGAAAAGTTCAAGATGCTTACCCTTGGGATACTGCTGCCCTACCTCCAGCAGGGAGATTGGCTATGCTCCTTATACCTAAAGGATGCTTATACCCACATTCTCATCCATCCAGACCACTATCTCAGATTTGTGGTTGGAGGAAACCATTTTCAGTACACAGTACTTCCCTTTGGCCTAACTTCTGCCCCCAGGGTTTTCACCAAATGCCTGGCGGTGGTAGCGGCCTATCTCAGAAATCAAGGAATCTTTGTCTTCCCATACCTGGACGACTGGCTCATCAGGGGTCAGTCTCTCCAGGAGGCCAGACAAGCCACTCTTCGCACTGTCTCTCTTCTTTAGCATCTGGGCTTTGTCATCAACTACGCAAAGTTCACTTTGCTCCCCTCACAGAACCTAGAGTTTATAGGGGCAAGATTAGACACCCTGCAGGCAAGAGCTTACTTGCCCGAGGACAGGGCCCAAAGGCTGATTGACTTGGCCAGCCAATTCCAGGGCAATTCTCAAGTCTCCGCCAGACACTTCCTACGGCTCCTGGGTCACATGGCATCCACGGTACATGTGATCCTGAAAGCCTGTCTGCACATGCGGGCGGCTCAGTGGTGCCTCAGAGCTCAGTGGGCGCAAGCCACAGGCGACCTCCGAGACAGAGTAAAGGTGTCCAAACCGCTTTTGGACTCCTTACAGTGGTGGCTACATCTCCCAAACCTTCTCAGGGGGGTACCCTTTCAGGCCCCAGCACACACAAGGGTGCTGACGACCGATGCTTCCTTAAAGGGCTGGGGTGCACATTGCCAGTGCAGGTGCACTCAAGGCCTCTGGTCTCCTCGGGAGGCCACACAGCAGATCAGTCTTTTGGATCTGCGAGCAATCCGCTTGGCTCTACAGACTTTTTCTCATGCCCTCTCTCAATCAGGTAGCCAATGTTCTATGTGAACAAACAAGGGGGCACAGGGTCCAGACTCCTGTGTCAGGAGGCGCATGCCCTTTGCTCCTTTGCAGTCAAACAAGGCATGTTTCTCAAAGCAGTTTATCTGCCTGGTCAGGAGAACTTCTTGGCAGACAAACTAAGCAGGATTCTCCAGCCTCACAAATGGCAGTTGAATCCACAGTGGTCCAGCAGATCTTTATACGATGGGGGCTTCCATCCATCGATCTCTTTGCAAGTCCACTGAACCATCAGCTGCCCAGGTTTTGCTCCAGACAGCCGCATCCCCTGAGAATGGCAGCAGATGCATTTCTGATCTCTTGGTCTACGGGCCTCCTGTATGCCTTTCCTCCAACGCCCCTGGTGGCCCGAACTCTGTTCAAGATTCTACGGGAAAAGGCCTCGGTCATTCTGGTAGCCCCCAGATGGCCGAGGCAGCCGTGGTTTCCAATTCTTCTGCAGTTGGCAGTGGAAACTCTATTCCCTCTGGGTTGCAACCCAATCTCCTGTCTCAGGATCAGGGTTTACTTCTGCACCCCAATCTCAGATCCCTCAATCTGATGGCCTGGCTGCTGAAAGGATAGTGCTAGCTCCCTTACTTCTAACTAGGTAAGTTGAGGAGGTGGTCTTGGCCTCGAGGAGTCAATCCACCAGAAAGTCCTATGCACTCAAGTGGCGCAGGTTCTCAGTGTGGTGTGCTCAGCACAATGAATATCCTTTCTCCTGCCTTGTGCCAGTAGTGCTACAATACCTACTTCACCTATCAGACCTAGGCCTCAAGTCCAACTCTGTTCGGGTACACCTCAGTGCTCTTTCAGCACACCACTCACCTGTGGAGGGACAGTCTCTGTCAGTTCACCCCTTGGTGTCCCGCTTCCTCAGAGGCCTGCTTTTGCTCAAGCCTCCGATTCATCCACCTGCCACTGAGTGGGATTTGAATGTGGTCTTGCAACAACTTACTCGCCCACCGTTTGAGCCGATGGCTACTTGCCATTTACGCTTCCTTTCGTGGAAGGCGCTCTTCCTGGTAGCTCTTACCTCGGCCAGACGTGTGAGTGAACTACAAGCTCTGGTTTCTGATAGACCGTACACACGGTTCTATAGGAACAGGGTGGTCCTACGGACCCATCCGAAGTTCCTTTCAAAAGTTGTCTCCTCTTTCCACCTCAACCAGGAGGTGGTTCTTCTGACATTCTTTCCCAGGCCGCATACCAGCCGTCTGAGACAGTCTTGCATATTCTGGACTGTAAGAGGGCGTTGTCCTTTTACATTGAACGTACACGGGGGCATCGAAAGGCTACTCAGCTCTTCGTCTCCTTTGACCCTAATAAATTGGGGTTACCTGTCTCCAAGCGTACGTTGTCCACTTGGGTGGCAGATTGTATTGCCTGGGCGTACAAGGCAGCCGACCTTCCCTTGCAGGGTCGAGTCACGGCCCACCGTGTCAGGGCGAAAGCCGCGTCAGTAGCTCATCTCCGCTCTGTTCCATTGGCAGACATCTGCCGGGCTGCTACTTGGTCTTCAAGCCAGACTTTTGCAGCCCACTACTGCCTCGAGAGAGAGTCCCGAAGGGACAGTGCTTTCGTACAGCGGTACTCCGTAATCTCTTTGAGGTTTAGGCAACTCCTACCCTCCGGCCCTTGTGCTGGGCTACCGTACGGGGGCGTTCTCAGAGGATATTCTAATCACAGATGCTGAGGCTCTTGAGAGGGAGGAGAGGGAGCCATTTTTTCAGATTTGGGTTCCCGGTAGCCTAGAGCTGGGGAGTCCCATATGTGAGGACTGACTTCCTGCTTGGTCCTGGAGAAAGAGTAGTTACTCACCTGTAAGAGGTGTTCTCCAGGGACAGCAGGAATCAGTCCTCACGACCCTCCCCTGGAGTTGCAGTCATATACTTTATTTTGATGTTTGCTGTCTTTTAGCTATGTCATCAGATTGAGCAAGATGGCACCCTTGGGCAGGAAGGGGACCGCGCATGCATGCTGCATTCCCAAAGGCTTTCTTTGAAAGCTGGGGAAATGCTCCGCATGGGGACTCCGTCGGCGCCAACGTCACCCATATGTGAGGACTGATTCCTGCTGCTCCTGGAGAACACCTGTTACAGATGAGTAACTACTCTTTCTCTACTGAGTCCACTGGTTTTTTTTAACATATTTACAAATGACTTGGAAATGGGAACAAGTGAGGTGATCAAATTTGCAGATGACATATAATCAGAAGAGGAATGTGAAAAATTCAAAGAGGACCTTGAGAAACTTGGAGACTGGGTAGTGAAATGGCAGATGAAATTTTAGGTGGACAAGTGCAAAATTATGCACTTGGGGGCATGTTTACTAAAGTGCAATAGCAGGATTGGGTTTAGCGCATTTTGGCTCTGCAGTAGTCGGGAGCATGTGGTATAAAGGTATCTACAATAAAAATCCTATGTTACCCGATTAGCATGCAAATAGGTGAGATTAAGGTGGTGTCGGAGTGGAGAGTGCGTAGACACAGCCATGCACAACTAGCGTGGCTATTTTAGGGGCACTTTTGACCACGTCGTCACTAGTACAGGTGCAGATAATACCTGCCTCCGACCAGGCATAGCTGCACTCGCAGTTCCAGTGCATTCCAAACGCTTGATATGGGTCTGATCCCCATACTGCCTAATGCCCTGGACCGTCGCATACATATGTCAGCCCATACAAACAGGGTCAGCCCAACCAGCAAGTAAACTAGGCAGTCACCTAGGGCATTGGCTTCTAAGGGGCAGCAAGTGCAGCAGCAATGAAAGCAAAACAATAGATCCTCACAGCCACAAAAATTAGAGCCATCAATATATGATTATACCTGCAGGAAGAGTGGGCACACATATACATTGTCACAGCCCCTCCCGGTGGCAGCGTGCTGAAGGGTCAGGGCGGACATTTATTGTTTGTTGAAGCCGGAAACTCTAACTTAGACCAGGTGCATTATGGTCCTTGTAGTTCCCTTCTTTATAAAGAATAGTTGTGTGAGCCTTGTGCAGGGTTAAATATAAGGTTTTATTCCCTTGATGCGCTAAGGTTCTCCAAGAAGACAACAGAATTCACCTTAATTCAGGGTTTCTACCAAAGTATTTACAAAGTCCAACACTGTTATAAGAGCTTCACAGTCTCTTCCATTCAAGCAGAATTTTTCAATATAAACAGGTTAAATAAACACAAAAAGCTGCTTCTTTTCAGCTCAACAAAGCAATGACATTTTAGAGCATGTCTTATGCTATGACTATGTGAGAGATTCTATTCTCTCAGCTACACAGAGAGTACAGTCCATAGGGTATTCAGGCAGCACTGGCTCTGGTTCTACCAGCTCTATTTGCATATCCTCTGGTTCAGATATGGTTTCTGCTAAGCCTGAGCTTTCCCTAGGCAAAAGTGGTTGTACTTCAGTAGTTCTCTGCAGGGCTTTCCAGCGTGGCTGGACCTGGTTTGGTAAGTAATAAATATGGCTTTTATCTAGGACCTTCTGCACAGGTTTGCAAAGCTTTTCCCAGCTTTGTTTCTTATAGCTATGGCTCTCGGGTTTACAAGCCTTTCTAGGACCTGGCTCACATTTAGGAAAGGAAGTGTGAATGTACCTTTGTTCTCTGAGACGTGCGTTGCTGGTATTCCCTCTATCAGGCACTCTCCTGCTTACTCTGTCTTCGCTGAAGACTTCTTTCTGGAGCTTTTTAGCATGGGCTTGTCCTTCCTGGAAGTTGTCCCTTCCCTGTAAGGATTCCATGCTTAACTGCCTTTCCTTTCTTAGTTGAAGCTTTCCCCTTTCTCTCTCCTTAGTAGCAGGGGCTTCTGTTCCTCTCTGTATCTGTGATCCTCCTTCCTCCTGTGGTCGTCTCTCTCTTTGTGGTCCTCTCTCTCTTTGTGATCCTCTCTGTATTCTCCTAACCAAGCACTGCTTATAAAGCCGTTTCTCTAGTGAGCTTTCTGGCCCACTACTCAGGTGCGTTTGATTAACTATTGCATCATTACAATCTGGGTGTGTCAGCCTATCTTCTGCAGCCTCATGCCTGCTCCCTCTAGCTGCACTTCTTGGTAACTGCATTCTCTGTAAATCGGTTTCTTTTAAAGAAACAGTGTTTTCTCCTAACTCCATAGCTTCAGTACTGTCAGCTTCATCACAACATACAAAGCGAAGTTAATCATAAAAAAGCATGATATTCAATTGTATATATACACAGGATAGTTGTGGGGTGGCTGCTGTTGTGGTGATCTGAGGAGGGGGAATAAGGCTGAAGGGTTTATTGCAGCCTAGGCTATCAAGCATCCTTCATGACTCAGAGGGTTTCATACTCCAGTGCCCACATTCTGGGCTATGCTGACACCCTGCCTTCAGCAGACTGGGGCCCTCTGCTCATGTAGATGCAGTATTCTTGCTTTGCCACCCACAGACACTGGCACAGCACAGTCTCTATCCATTTGTTTGCTTAATTGATTTGCATTTCCTTGTGCTTTGGTCCATATATCTGAGCTGTGCAGCAGGGGGTACCTCTCCTCCAGTCAAGTTTCTCTAGCCTTCTCTAACTGCTGGCTCTATGGTCTGTTGGTGTGGTTGTGCCTATGTATTCTTGCCTGTTCTCTCTGTTGAAGTATGATGGGCTGCTTCCACACCTGTTGACAGGGTGGCACTTCAGTTTTCCTAAGCCCTGGACCACTTGCTTCAAAGGGAAAGAGGGTTTCTGTACATGCACGTCTTCCGCCACTAATTGGGTGGCCTCCCCTTGTGCAGTTGGGGTCACATATAGAGCATATCTGCTGTCAGGACCCTCAGATTCCATGACATGTGGCTGCAATCTGGATGTGTCCACACACATCTCGCATCTACCAAATGCTGCCAAACCTCCACACAGCACAGAGATGTGGCCCCAGCGAAGTACACCTGTCTAGGGCTGGTCGCATTTGTGCTAGCACTCAAGTACGGGGGCATGTAGCATGCATCTTCACAGACTACATATGCACCTGAGACGAGTTCTCTTCTACTGCACTACTGATGTGCCAGCATGGCAATGGCTAACTAAAATGGATGCGTCCCCTGCACTTAATGCAGACACTCGGCCCCTGTCACCATAGAGAAACATGCTAACTGCGTGTTAGTTTCACGTTACTTACATTACTTTAATAAACATGCCCCTTAGAGAGCAATCCAAACTATATCTATATAATGCAAAGTTCCACATTAGGAGTCACCACACAGGAAAAAGATTTAGGTGTCATCATGGATAAGATATGAAATTCTCTGCACTGTGCACAGGGACAGCCAAGAAAGCAAAAGAATGCTAGGAATTGTAAGGAAGGGAATGGAGAATATACAAGAGATTATCATAATGCCTCTTTATTGCTCTGTGATGCAACCACAACTTGGGCATTGTGTGGAATTCTGGTTACTACATCTCAAAAAAATATAGTGGAATTAGAAAAGGTACAGAGAAGGGCAACCAAAATGCTAAATGATACCTCTATGAGGGAAAGCTAAAGAGGTTAAGGTTCTTCAGCTTGGAGAGGAGATGGCTGAGGGGAGATATGATAGAAGTTTACAATAAGTGTTTTACTCTTTCAAAAAGTACAGAGACTGGGCAGCATGCAATGACGCTACTAAGTAGTACATTTAAGACAATATTTTTTACTCAACATGTAATTAAGTTCTGGAATTCATTGCTGGACGGCGTAGATACGTTCCTGCAGGAAATGTTGATATCCCATTATTAACATGGACTTGTTTGTTTATTAAAATTTTGATATACTGCCTTAGACAATGGTATGTAACAAGGTGGTATACAATAAAATACATCATCAAAAGGAAAAGAATGCCAACTTATTATAGTAACGCTTTAGAAAAAAGGTAAGAACACTGCCAAACCAGAAACCAAAAACAAGGAGCCCCGATCACTGTCCCCAACAGTCCAGGAAAGCTTTTTCAAAGAAGTAGGTTTTCAGCTGCATTTCGAATTTTTTAAATGATAATTCAGATCAGATATAATTAGGGAGCGAATTCCATAAATGTAGCTCCAGAAAGTAAAAAGCTGATCTACGAGTAGATTGGAGGTAAGCAACGGAAGGCGATAGAAGAACTAAGCGATTTGTATTTTGTGACCCGAGCATCCTGGTAGGACAATAAGGAATTAGAGAACTTGGTCTCGGAAGGAATCCAAAATGCAGATCAACCTGCTGGAAGTCAGGGCAATATTCCTGGCCCTCAGAGTCTACCCTTACCAACTACAGCACCACGCAGTGCTGATTCAGACTGACAATCAGGTCACATTGTTCTACATGAACAAACAAGGGGGGACAGGGTCGTACCGTTCGTGAGACGAGGTAGGGCAAAAGCGGTATTGTCAGAGTCAAGGGTGAAGGGAAGGAATATGTAGAAACTGATGAGGATAAAGCGGAATTGCTTAACAAATATTTCTGTTCTGTGTTCACAGATGAAGAACCAGGAACAGGACCTCAGAAAACACCCACAAACAGTAACAGAAGCGAGTGACATCTTGAACAATTTTCAGAAGACTGTGTTTGTGAGAAATTAGCTAAACCTAAAGTAGACAAAGGGATGGGACCGGATGGGATACACCCTAGAATACTGAGAGAACTTGGGGACGTTCTAGCAGCTGCACTGACTGACCCTTTCAATGCCTCGTTGGAGTAGGGAATGGTGCCAAAGGACTGGAGAGAGGCACATGTGGTCCCTTTACACAAAAGTGGAATTAAGGATGTAGTTGAAAACTACAGGACGATTAGTTTAACTTCGGTGGATTGGAAGTGGTGCTGAAAGAGAAAATAGGTTTCTGGAGTCCAGTGGATTGCAGAACCCAAGGCAGCATGGATTCACCAGAGGCAGGTCTAGTCAGACAAATCTGATTGATTTCTTTGACTGGGTGACCAGGGAGATGGACCGAGGGAAAGCCCCTAGTTGTGGCGTATTTAGATTTCAGTAAATGTTTTGACACTGTTCCTCACAGGCGACTTATAAAAAAACTGAGTACCCTAGGGACGGACCCTAAAGTTACTGCTTGGGTTGGAAATTGGTTGAGTGGGAGAAGACAAAGGGTACAGGTAAACAGAGCCCATTCTGAAAAGGAGGAGGTTACCAGTGGTGTGCCCCAGGGATCTGTCCTTAGCCGATTCTTTTTAACATCTTTGTTAGTGAAGGACTTTCTGGTAAGATTTGTCTTTTTGCAGATGCTACCAAAATCTGCAATAGAGTAGACACCCAGGAAGGTGTAGATAACATGAGGAGGGATCTAGCTAAGCTTGAAGAATGGTCTAGGATTTGGCAGCTAAGATTTAATGTTAAAAAATGCATTTGGGTTGCAGAAATACAAGGGAGCACTATAGTATAGGGGATGAAGTACTTTTGTCCACTAAAGAAGAGCAGGACCTAGGTGTGATTGTGTCTGATGGTCTTAAAGTAGCTAAACATGTAGAAAAGGCGACAACAAAAGGTAGAAGGATGCTTGGGTGCATATGGAGAGGAATGGCCAGTAGAAGAAAGGAGGTAATAGTGCCTTTGTATAAGTCTTTGATGCAACCTCATTTGGAGTATTGTGTGCAATTCTGGAGACTGCACCTTCAAAAGGATCTAAACAGGCTGGACTAGGTACAGAGGGTGGCTACTAAAATGGTTAGTGGTCTTCATTATAAAGCATATGAGGAAAGACTTAAGGATCTTAATATGTACACCTTAGAGGAAAGGCGGGATAGAGGTGATATGATTGAAATGTTTAAATACCTCCGTGGCATAAATGCACAGGAGGAGAGCCTCTTTCGATTGAAAGCAAGCTCTGCTCTGAGGGGACATGGGATGAGGGCGAAAGGGAATAGATTCAGGAGTGATCTGTGGAAATATTTGTTTACGGAAAGAATGGTGGATCCCTGAAATAGTCTCCCAGTGGAGGTGGTAGAGATGAGGACAGTATCTGAATTCAAAGAAGCATGAGACAAACACAGAGGATCTCTAAAGGAAAAAAGGGGACTCTTGTAGTGGTTGATATGGAAGGACAGACTAGATAGGCCATGTGGTCTTTTTCTGTCATCATGTTTCTAAGTGTGTTTTGTTGGAAGGACTACTTTGAAGGAGACTGAGTATAATAACTCTCAGTGTTATACTTCTTGTGTTATTGTACAAGTCTCGATACTTTTTGATCGGACCTGATAGTGCTCTGCTGTTGATTCTTTGTTGTCCACGGTTGAGGTGGTGTGAGGCTTGCCATGTTTCTCTCGTATGCTTTGGGACAAATACTGAAGGGACCTCTGGTGGCTGAGGTGAATAGAGGCATGGGCGTGATGTCACTGAAACCTGGACTTTTCATTGGTCCTTTGTCTCTACCAATCTGCTGGTAGGACAACACAACCCACTTGCCTGGACTGGTCTAGTGCAGGGGTGGGCAAGTCCAGTCCTGGAGAGCCGCAGATCAGTCATGATGTCCCTAATGAATATTCATGAGATATGAATATTCATTAGGGACATCATGAAAACCTGTGGTCTGCGGCTCTCCAGGACCGGACTTGCCCACCTCTGGTTTAGTGGGACTCAAGGAAAAGACTGGTAACTGTTAAGTAAATTGTCACCTTATAGCCTGATATGGCCACATTCTATTCATGGGACTTATTGAATCATGTCTCTGTGATTGCAACAATATCTGTCTCCTCCAACATTAGCACTTGCAGATTTGGAATTTTGTTACTTAGACTGAGAGCATTAATGCTCATTGCTTTCCTGCTAGTTGGAGTTGCCTGGCTTATGTTTGTTTAGCTTTGTGCCCGGTCTTCTTTTGCTTTGATGAAGATGAAAGAGTTATTGAGATGTCTTCTATGACTATATTTTACACTGTCATCATGCACTTGCTTGGGGTGGCATTCCAGTCTCATGGGCTTCTATGTGCTACTCCAACTGTCTAGTTTAAATGCCTGGCAACATACTACCTCAACTTCTCACTTGGAATCTTCCTCCCTGCCAACGTTTTAGCCACTTATTGAAGTTATCTGTCCAACATTGCCTTTCTTCTCCCTTTCCATAGTACTTCTGAGAATGCAACAGTCTTTCTCTGGGAACAAGCAGGAAGTCAGTCCTCACATATGGATGATGTTGGTGCTGACTGAGCCCATGCAAATCAACTCCCCAGCTTTCAAAGAAAGCCTTTGGGAATTACACCATGCATACGCAGTCACCTTCCCGCCCAAAGGAGCTATCTTACCTCAGTCTTCTTTTTTCCACAGAGCCCTGCAGATGTTCTGTCTGTGCCCCCCCTCCCAGTTAAAGTCTATTTTTCTTACCCAGTTTCTTCAGTTTTACTTTGTGTTTTTGCCAGGATCATCTCCGATCACCTTTCCGCCACCAGAGTTCACCGCCTTGGCGTATTTTCCTTCTCAGATATACTTTTCTTTGCTTTTTCTTTTTTTCAGTGCACGGGTCTTTGCTCACGGCCTAGCTGACTGAGATGTCCGAGTTTTATCTCGTTGGGTCTTCTTTCCCGCTATGGCCACAGTCAGCAGTTTCAAGCAGTGTGGCAAGTGCAACCACACTGTCCCACACAGACTGCCACAATACCTGCATCAAGTGCCTCGGGACAGACCACGACTTGTCTACCTGCCTGCTCTGCCAACTTATGTCAGCAATGACCCCGCAAGGAGCATGAAAAGTGGCAGGGGAGCTGTTTGGCAAGTGTGCCTCAGGATCGACATCGGGGGTGGAATCCCTGCCCTCGACACCGGTGTCCAGCAATTCGTCATCGCATGCCCATGCTCGGTTGGAGCCCTAGACCACGGATCGTTCTCCAAGGACCTTCCCTGTGAGTGCAGAACGTTGTTGAAGCCGAAGGCGAGATTCAACCCCGGACCAGCAGGTATGGTTGACTCCAGGGCATGGAGTCCTTGACCCAATACTGACTGTGACAGCCAGGAGAGGCCCTCCAAGCAGCATCAGGGGATCAGTTCTGGCTGCCCAACGCTATCACCATCGGTGATTCCTAGACCAGGGACTCTGCATTGGCCTTGGTGTTCCTAGGGCTTACGCCAGCTGCTACAAAGTCCATTGGCATCAAGGCCAGGATGGCAGTCTTGGAACGGAGCTTCGCTGTATTCCCTGAGGCACAGCGGGACCCAGTGGCCGGAACCTCTGGATCATCTGTACCAGCCACAGAACTGTCCTCAGCGAGGACATTCAGCCTATCCTTGAGAAACTAGCTCAATCTGTGCCACATCTGTCAGCGTCTGACTCAAGACATGACTCATCATTGTGGGCCACTGCGGTGGGGTACCAATGCCAGGAGTTATCGACGCTGAGTTGGTCCGCAGAGCACCCAGCACTCGATGATTCCTCTAACCCTGAGTCAGCTTCGGAGACGGATGAGGAGTCCCCCGATGCCATCCTTCACCAGGACATCCCCTCCGATCCGTCCCTGCTGCACCATCGTCAGTGGTCTCCACCAGAGGATCTCGCCTTCCTGGAGTTTGTCAGGGAGATGCCCCAGGTCTTTGCCTTTGTGGCAGTGCCCAAGGACGAGCCCCGGACCGAGGATCTCGAGATCCTCCAGTACGAGGCTCCCCCGAGGGAGGCACTGATGATGCCCATACCTCCCATCCTGGAACGGCTGCTGTTCAGGAAGTGGGAGACCCCGATGACGGTGAAAATTATGAACCGTCAATTTGATCCTAAGTATTGAGTCAGCCGGAGCCCGGGTTTCCAAAAAGCACAGTTGCCTCACAACTCCATGGTGGTGGAGTCAGACATGCGTTGCATAAAGAGTCGGGAAGCCCGCACCATAGATGCATTTGGCAGGAAGTGTTCCCAGGGCTCCATGCTCACAGCCTGGATCCAGGCATACCAGCTGCACATAGGCATGTACCTGAGAGACCTGGCAAAGGGGCTGGCCGGGTTCTTGGCTGGACTGTCGGGTGAACCTCTTGAGCACTTCAGGAACCTGGTTTCCACAGTCAAGGAGTGCTCCAAGTTTCAAACTTGGGCTGCCTTTGACGGCTTTGAGTCAGTGGCTCGGGTAGCCATGGTGGACATTAGTGCCTGATGCCTTACCTGGCTACAATCCTCCAAGCTGGAGGAGTGGGTTCAAGACAAGTTGGCTGACATCCCTTGCCAGGGAGAGAACCTCTTTGGCAAGGCCATGACTGCGAAGGCCAACGAGCTGGAGAAAGAATTCCTGACCAGAACCTGGCTGTCCAGGAAGACTGCTGACCCTTCCTGTCGATAAGCTTCCAGAAAAAACTCCTTCCACCCAAAGACCAAGAAGGCTTATGGAGGTTACCCCAAATTTCTGACCTATCAGGTTCCTCCTCAGGGTCAGCAGGCCAAGGATCAGGAGAACGGTCCCCATAAGCTAAAAAGCCCCCAAGCCCCAAACAGCACCACAGGCACAGCCTCTGGGGGGGGGGGGCTTTTGACTCCTTGGGCATAGCCTCCCTCCCCCAGGATAGAAACATAGAAACATAGAAATATGACGACAGAAAAAGACCACATGGCCTATCTAGTCTGTCCTTCCATAACAACTACAACAGTCCACTTTTTGCCTTTAGAGATCCTCCGTGTTGGTCCCATGCTTTCTTGAATTCAGTTACTGTCCTCATCTCTACCACCTCCACTGGGAGACTATTCCACGGATCCACTACTCTTTCCGTAAAGAAATATTTCCGCATATCACTCCTGAATCTATCTCCCTTCACCCTCATCCCATGTCCCCTCGTAGCAGAACTTGCTTTCAATTGAAAGAGGCTCTCTCCCTGAACATTTATGCCACGGAGGTATTTAAACATCTCAATCATATCACCTCTATCCCGCCTTTCCTCTAAGGTGTACATATTAAGATCCTTAAGTCTGTCCTCATATGCTTTATAATGAAGCCCATTAATCATTTTGGTAGCAACCCTCTGCACCGACTCCATCCTGTTCACATCCTTTTGAAGGTGCGGTCTCCAGAATTGCACACCATACTCCAAATGAGGTCGCACCAAAGACTTATACAGAGGCATTATCACCTCCTTTTTTCTGCTAGCCATTCCTCTCCGTATGCACCCAAGCATCCTTCTAGCTTTTGCTGTCGCCTTTTCCACCTGTTTAGCTACTTTAAGATCATCAGACACAACCACGCCTAGGTCCCGCTCTTCTTTAGTGGACAAAAGTACTTCACCTCCTATACTGTATTGCTCCCTTGGATTGCTGCAGCCCAAATGCATGACCTTACATTTTTTAACATTAAATCCCAGCTGCCAAATTCTAGACCATTCTTCAAGCTTAGCTAGATCCCTCCTCATGTTATCTACCCCTTCCTGGGTGTCTACTCTATTGCAGATTTTGGTATCATCCGCAAAGAGGCAAACCTTACCCGACAGCCCTTCCGCTATATCACTAACAAAGATGTTAAAAAGAATCGGACCAAGGACAGATCCCTGGAGCACACCACTGGTAACATCCTTCTCCTCCGAGTGAGCTCCATTTACTTGTACTCTGTCGCCTCCCACCCAACCAATTTCTAACCCATGCAGTAACTTTAGGGTCCATCCCTAGGGTGCTCAGTTTGTTTATAAGTCGCCTGTGAGGAACAGTGTCAAAGGCTTTACGGAAATCTAAATACACCA
This sequence comes from Ichthyophis bannanicus, assembly GCA_033557465.1. Classification (NCBI taxonomy): domain Eukaryota; kingdom Metazoa; phylum Chordata; class Amphibia; order Gymnophiona; family Ichthyophiidae; genus Ichthyophis; species Ichthyophis bannanicus. The sequence goes on from CM066041.1 coordinate 146,615,463, forward strand.
CATCTAGAGCTCTCCCTCGGTCCAACTCCCTGGTCACCCAGTCAAAAAAATCAATCAGATTTGTCTGACAAGACCTGCCTCTGGTGAATCCATGCTGCCTCGGATCCTGTAATCCGCTGGACTCCAGAAACCTCACTATTTTCTCTTTCAGCAGCGTTTCCAATAATTTACTCACCACCGAAGTTAAACTAACCGGCCTGTAGTTTTCAACCACATCCTTACTTCCGCTTTTGTGTAAAGGCACCACATGAGCCTCTCTCCAGTCCTTTGGCACCACTCCTGACTCCAACGAGGCATTGAAAAGGTCAGTCAGTGGAGCTGCTAGAACGTCCCCAAGTTCCCTCAGTATTCTAGGGTGTATCCCATCCGGTCCCATTGCTTTGTCTACTTTAAGTTGAGCTAGTTTCTCACGAACACAGTCTTGTGAAAATAGTTCAAGATGTCCCTCGCTTCTGTTCTTATTTGTGGGTGTTTTCTGAGGTCCTGCTCCTGGTTCTTCATCTGTGAACACAGAACAAAAATATTTGTTAAGCAATTCCGCTTTATCCTTATCAGCTTCTACATATTCCCCCCCTGCACCCTTGAGTCTGACAATACCACTTTTGCTCTTCCTCTTCTCACTAATATATCTGAAAAATGTCTTATCCCCCCATTTTATTGCATTGGCTATTTCCTCCTCCTTTTGAATCTTTGCCTTCTTGACTACTTTGCTAGCTTCTCTAAGTTTTTCCAAATACAGATGCCTGTCTTCTGCTCTCTGTGATCTCTTGTATTTCATGAAGGCTTCCCTCTTTTTCTTCACTTTTTCAGCTACTTCCTTCGAAAACCATAGCGGTCTCCTGTTCCTTTTGCCTTTATTTACCATTTTAACAAAAAGGTTGGTTGCCCTTAAAATACCCCCTTTCAGTTTCGCCCACTGTTTTTCTACATCCCCCAGCTGTTCCCATCCCACTAACGACTCCCTGAGGTATTGGCCCATCTTCGCAAAGTTAGTCTTCTTAAAGTCTAAGATCCTCACCTTGGAATGGATTCTAACAGCCCTAGTCCTAATACTGAACCACACCATCTGGTGATCACTGGATGCAAAATGATCTCCCACTACAACATCAGAAACACTTTCACCATTGGTAAGCACCAAGTCCAGTATGGCCCCTTCACGTGTGGGGTCTGTTACCAATTGCCTGAATAGTTCTCCCTGTAGAGAATCCAGGATCTCCTTACTTCTAGATGATACTGCAGCAGGAATGTGCCAATCAACATCTGGCATATTGAAATCTCCTATCAGTAGCACTTCCCCTTTCCTAGCAATGCTGCGTATGTCTTCAATTAACTCTCTGTCCACCTCTTCCTCTTGTGAGGGAGGTCTGTATATCACTCCAATGCAAATAGATTTCTCTTTCCCTCTTTCTAGTTTAACCCACAATGCCTCCTCTCTCCCTTTTAAGCTCTGTAATTCCAAAGCTTTAATAGTAGTTTTTACATATAGTGCCACTCCTCCTCCTCTTCTTCCTACCCTGTCCTTCCTGAATAAAGTATAGCCAGGTATAGTTACATCCCAGTCATTGTTTTCTGTGAACCATGTTTCTGTAACTGCCACTAAATCCAAGTCAGCCACTCCCACCAAAGCTTCAACCTCAGGGATCTTATTTCCCATGCTACGGGCATTAATACATACTGCTTTCCATATGTTACCCCTGTTACCCATTTCCATAAAGGTATTTAATGTATCACCTACCTGGGGGCTTTCACTTACCTGGGGGCTTTCTTCACCCATCCCCAAGGAATCTAGTTTAAAGCCCTCTTCAGTAGATTAGCCAGTCTACTACCAAAGATGCGTTGACCTCTCTTGGACAGATGGATGCCATCTCTGCTTTGCAACCCTTGGAAAAGCATCCCATGGTCTAGGAAACCAAAACGCTCTCGATGACACCATCCACGCAGCCATGCATTTGTCTCCAGGATGCGAGCCTCTCTGCCTTGGCCTTTACCCTCAACAGGATGTAACAGGCCCAAGGTTCACAGGAGTATGGCTGATCCACTTTGCACACTTATGGCCAGACATCACCACAGACGTCTGGGTGCTGCAGGTGGTCAGGAAGGGTTACCTTTTCCACTTCTTCCAGCTGCCTCTTCCCTTCTTCCCAGGGGAAATACCCATGGATCCCTTGCACAGGGAGTTTCTGCTCAAGGATCACACGGTAGATCCCATTCCCCAACCCTTCCAGTGCCAGGGGTTCTACTCCCGCCATTTCCTTGTCCCCAAGAAAACCGGGGACTTCAGGCCCATTCTGGACCTGTGGGACCTCAACTGCTTCCTGGTCAAGGAAAAGTTCAAAATGGTATCCATTGGAACCTTGCTGCCTTACCTCTTGCAGGGAGATTGGCTGTGCTCCTTGGACCTCAATGATGCATACACCCACATCCTGATAGATCTGAAGAGGATTTTGAAAAATTGCAAGAGGACCTTGATAAATTGGAAGACTGGGCATCCAAATGGCAGATGAAATTTAATGTGGACAAGTACAAAGTTATTCACCTAGGAAAGAACAACCCAAACTATGGTTACACGATGTAAGGTTCCACATTAGGAACCACCACCTAGGAAAAAGATTTAGGGATCATCGTGGATAACATATTGAAACCCTCCGCCCAGTGGCAGTCAAGAAAATAAATAGAATGCTAGAAATCATAAGGAAAAGAATGGAGAATAAAACAAAGGATATTATAATGCCTCTGTATTGTTTCATGGTGCGACCGCATCTTGAATATTGTGTACAATTCTGGTCGCTGTATCTTAAAAAGAATATAGCATTATTAGGAAAGGTACAGAGAAGAGCCACCAAAATGGTAGAGGGGATGGAAGGATACCCCTATGAAGAGAGGCTAAAAAGGTTAGGGCTCTTCAACCTGGAAAAGAGACAGCTGAGGGGAGATATGATAGAGGTCTATAAATTAATGAATGGAGTGGAACGGATAAACGTAGATAGATTGTCCTGTAGAAAGACAAGGGACATGCAATGAAGCTACTGTGTAACCTATTTAAGACTAATAAGAGAAAATATTTTTTCACTCAATGTGTAATCAAACTCTGTAATTCGTTACTGGAGGATGTAGTAAAAGCTATTAGTGTAGCTGGGTTTAAAAACGTTTCTGGAGGAAAGGTCCATAAACCATTATTAAAGGGGACCGGGATATCCACTGCTTGCCCCAATACAAGCATTGTGGGACCTTTGTCTTTTAGGGAAACTGCTAGCTACTTGTGACCTAGATTGGCCACTGTTGGAAACAAGATACTGGGCTTGATGGACCTTTGTCTGACCAATATGGCATACCTTATGTTCTTATGTCATCCAAGACACTGTCAGTACCTGCGGTTTGTGGTCGGGGGCCAGCACTACCAATACAAGGTGCTCCCCTTCGGACTGGCCTCAGCTCCTCACCAAATACCTGGTGGTCATGGCTGCCCACCTCTATCTTCTGGGGGTTTTAATTTTCTCTACCTGGTCAACTGGCTTATCATAGCCAGCTCACTGGAGGAGGTGTGCAGCGCACCTTACCACACCCTAAGGCTGCTCAAGCACCTAGGGTTTGTGGTCAACTTCCCAAAGTCTCACCTGTTGCCTACCCAGCACTTGGAGTTCATCGGCACCTTGCTGGACTCCACCCAGGCATTGGCCTTCCTCCCACAGGACCGCACGCTGCACCTCTCGGCCCTAGCACAGGACATGCAGGGCAGCTCAGCGGTGACAGTCAGACAGATGCTCTGCCTGTTGGGGCACATGGCATCTATGGTCCATGTCACACCCTTTTCCCACCTTCGCATGCGGCAGGCCCAGTGGACGCAGGTTTCTGGCCACCTGGAGAATAGGATCCAGGTCACGCCGACTCTGGTGGCTTCCTTTGCCTTGTGGCAGGACCCTCTCAACCTCAGAGCCGTCCTGCCTTTCTGGATTCCCCCAGTGCAGTGCATCCTCACAACAGACACGTCCAAGTTGGACTGGGGAGCTCACTGCGATCACCCACAGTTGCAGGGCCTATGGTCTCCAGGGGAGAGTGTCTTGCAGATCAACCTGCTGGAGCTCAACCTCAACAAGCAGGGTGGCACAGGCTTGTACCACCTCTGCTGGGAAGCTGTTCATCTCTGGAACTTCGCAGCAGGGAAGAACATCTCCCTCAGGGCAGTTTACCTGCTAGGCCAGGACAACATACTGGCCGACCATGTGAGCCAGGTCCTCCAGCCCCACTAGTGGCAGCTGAAGCCGGCGGTACTGGGGGGAGGTCTTTTTCCGTTGGGGAACCCCAGAGATAGACCTCTTTGCCAGTCCGGAGAATGCATGACTGCCATGCTTCTGTTCCCAGAGGCCGGCCTGGGGACAGGAGGCAGCGGACGCCTTCCTTCTCCCCTCATCCAGGGGCTTCCTGTACACATTCCTGCCTACACCCCTGGTCCCCCCCCAGGTGCTCTTCAAGATACAGGCGGAGGCAGCCTCAGTCATATTCATCGAGCCCAAGTGGCCCAGGCAACCATGGTTCCCCCTGCTCTTGCAGCTGTCCCAGAGGGACCCACTGCCACAGGAGAACAGGACTCTTCTTCATCCGAACCTCCCGTCACTCGCCCTGATGGCCTGGATGCTGAGAGGTTAGCCATAGCTCACCACCACCTCTCGAGGGAGGTGGAAGATGTCCTGCTGGCCTAACGTAGGGATTCCACATGTTGGGCGTATGTGTTTAAATGGCGCAGGTTCTCGCTGTGGTGCATGGACGGGAGTCTTAACCTCTACTCCTGTGTGGTGCAAGACATCTTGAGATACCTCTTGCATCTTTCCGGGGCTGGCCTCAACTCCAATACGGTCAGAATGCACCTCTGTGCCATTTCAGTTCACCACCATCCAGTGGATTGCCAGGCCGTCTCGGTGCACCTTCTGGTGGGCTGTTTCATGAGAAGACTCCTCTTGTCCCAGCTTTCAAGCAGTCTGCCGCCAGTGGCATGGGACCTTAATGCGGTGTTGGGGAAGCTCATGGCTCCCTGCTTTGAACCCTTGACCATGCCATCTCAAGTACCTGTCTTGGAAGTTTGTTTTCCTAGTGGCACTCACCTTTGCCAGACACGTGAGCGAACTGCAGGCGCTGGTGGCACATGCGGCTTACACTAGATTTCACACCAAAGGTGGTCTTAGCCTTCCTCTTGAATGAGGAGATGGTGCTCCCCACCTTCTTTCCCAGGCCTCACTCCTCCTGGGCAGAGAACTTCCCTGCACACGCTTGACTGCAAGAGGGCCTTGTCCTTTTTCATCCACAGGATGCAAACCCACCGCCAATCGGTGCAGCTCTTTGTCTTCTTTGACCCCAGTCATCTTGTGGTTGCAGTCTCCAAGTGCACCCTCTCACGATGAGGGGGCCGACAGCATCTGCTTCGCCTACCAGCAGGCTGGACTTTCTCTTGAACATCATGTCACAGTGTGCAATATGCGCGCCATGATGGCCTCTTTGGCCAATCTGTGCTCTGTGCCTTTGCTGGATATTTGTCAGGCCACCATCTGGTCCTCTGTGCATACCCTTGCAGCATATTACTACTTGTAAGAGAGTTGACAATGTAATAGCGCCTTCGGCCAGGCAGTACTTCATCACCTCTTTGGGGAATAGTGCAACTCCTTGCCTCTAGCCTTTTGTGTTCAGGCCACCAGAGAGGAGATTGCGTTTTTGATGTTGCTGCTGCAGTGCCGGACCTCCAGCCAAGCAGTGCTCCCTGCTGTCCTTTACGGTCCGCTTTTTGGATCACTCGTGGCTTCTACAGGATTTTTCAGTAGCCTGTAGCTTGGGAGTCCCATATTTGAGGACTGACTTCCTGCTTCTTCCCGGAGAAAGCGTAGTTACTCACCTGTAACAGGTGTTCTCCGGGGACAGTAGGAATCAGTCCTCGCAACCCTCTCTCCTCCCCATGGAGTTTTTTTTATTTTTTTATTTATATGCTTGATTAACCTATGTCATGATACTGAGATAAGATAGCACCCTTGGGCAGGAAGGAGACTGCATATGCGGTGTAACTCCTAAAGGCTTTCTTTGAAAGTTGTGAAGTGGATCCGCGCGGGCTCCATCGGCAGCGATGTCACCCGTATGTGAGGATTGATACCTGCTGTTCCCGGAGAACACCTGTTACAGATGAGTAACTACGCTTTAGCATGGACTTTTCAGACCCTCCCCCAACATTTGGAAATCTCTCTGTGCTGCAGGAGTGCTGTTTCTGGCCAGGTCATTTGTTCCTAGGTGGATTATAACATCCATGTTAGAATCTCCTTACTTTCGTCTTTGAAGAGGCTTAATATTTGATTTGTATTTCTGCTGGCTTCAGACTGTGTTTTCAATCTAACCACTTATATAATGGAGTCACTCAGCAGTAGTATTTTTGTCTTTATTCTAGGAAACTGAGGTGCTTGGAGCTACGTTTCTTCTTAGGGGCTTGTTTACAAAGCTGCGGTAGCGGCTTCCGCCCGATATCAGAACTGCGGCCCATTTAAATCAATGGGGCCGCGGTTCCGATATCGCACGGAGTCCGCTACTGCCGTTTAGTAAATAGATTCCCCTGTAAATGCATGATTTGGTACTGTATGCTATCTTTAGCCTTGCCAGCTACATATCTTTTTGGATAATAGGAATACAGGGCTTTAGAAATTGGATGGGGTAAAAACATGGAATTTTCTTATGTTGTACTTTTCTGTTTATGCTCACGTGCTTCTCCCCATAATTGCAGATTGGGCTTTTTTACTGATAGATCGTTCTATATATATTATTTTTTTATGTCATTCCTTGTTTATCTGAGAGCTAACCTATCAAGTTTTTCCTTGTCAATTATACTTAATGTCAGTAATAATTAGATGGGAATGAAAAAAAATAAATTATGCATATTTTTTCACGTTGAAAATTGGTGCAAAGTCCATGGGTGAAAAGTACTAGTGGATATTGCATCTATGTGTGCGGTATGAAACTGCCCCATCTTTGCAGCAACTCGGAACTGATCTTTTCATCCACCTCTGGTAAAGCAAATTTTCCCATCATGTTCAAAACAAAGAGCCATACATGCCCACTGGCAATAACAAATAATTGGCAAACGTTCCCCTTCATAAATACGGTACGGTGATTACATATGCCAAGCCCCCTAACCCTTTTTCCCACCACCCACCTATTCATCTATCAGCAGTAAATGTCTAGCTGCACCTTTCTTTGTGGTTTGATGGATACATAAAGTTCCCTTCTGTCTCTATGCTACTTCTATTACTGGGCATCCTATTCCTTTCCACGCTTTCAAGTGAAATAGCTGTCTTTATCTGGCCCACTGCTTGCTATAATTCAGCATTTATTGCATTGCTTTGGAGAGCTGTGTTGTAATAAAAGCAAGACTGTAAACAAAGAAACACAAAGGAAAACTCATTAAGTTGTTTTGCACTTAGGGAGCCTGGTGGTTGTAGAACTACATTAAAACGAATCAATAAGGAAAAGGCAGTGGAACTCAAATGGGAGCAGTTTGTCACACCGAGAAAGGTAAATGCATTCTAAATTTCAGCTTCTCACACCATGTCTGATTTTGAAACTGTTTCTTCTGGTTTGTCTTTTACTGGCTCTGTATAAAATATTATTCCTCAAATAATCTGTTCTCAAATCAGTTCAGATTGATGGGTCACATTGTGTGTTGCATACCATCATAAGGAACATTCTCAAAAGTGAGTTCCCTATAGACTTTGCTAAAATATTCAAAAGCAAGGAAACATACATTTAGCAGCAGCTGCTAAACATATAGGGCTCAATATTCTTCTGAGCAGGCTATGCGTCACTACGGTGCACAACCCTGCCCACTGACCCTTAACCCTGGCATTGACTATCCAGGGATTGCCGCACACGCCGGAAGCCACATAGGTAACCGGGCAGCAGTGATATTTCTTGCTGCCCAGTTAGCTTCTACACCTAAAGATAGGCGAGGGTTTTCCTCACATACCTTTTTGGTGCAGATCGCTAACTGGGCAGCATGCAATATCACTGCTGCCCGGTTATGGCTTGTTGCTGCCTTCACCCCACCCCAGAATGCCATCAATACGCCCTGATGCTAATTGGATAGCGTTGGAGCATGTAGGGGGGTTAGAAGGGGATATTCAATGACTCTAACTGTGTAAGTGCCATTGAATATCCCAATTTAAGGCATTTATATGGTTTACTGGGCTGTAAACCATGTAAATGCCTTTCGAATATGGGTCCATATTGCCTTATACAAGAATTTTCAGTAGTATTATATGGTCAGAGCTTCTGAGAAGTCTTACTGACCGTCCCAATCCTATCCATCTAGTGCAAGGGCGTTCCACTCTGCTGTACGAATAGTGGCAATAGCCTCCATCAGTGCAGAGAAGTGGTTTTAATTTACTGTAGAAGAGCAAAAATTAAATTAAATAGCAGCAGTGGTCAGAGGTCTACACATATATTAAGTATCACTGTATCTAAGTGGTGACTGATAAATATCGGGTCTAACTTTAAACAGATACATGTCTGTTTGAAGTTATTTATGTATTTTCAGTGTCACTCACTCATTTTTCCACTGCTAAAAACTCATATAACGTTAAACAGATTTAAAGCTAGATGAATATCACCACTGAATATCAACGACAGAAAATCCAGAGATCAACTGTGGCATACAAAGGAAGCAAATTAGGCGGACTAGATGGCCTCTTGGTCCTTATCTGCTGTTATGTTCTGTGTTTGGAGAACGTCACTATATTGCCTGATTTTCCTGACCTTAGAAGAGATTGACCTAGCAAAAAGGCCAGAGGTTGCCTATAAGGATACTATGACACACAACCTCAAGCTGCCTCCAAATTGTGGCATGCTAGCATTGCAATATAGATCAGACATAGTAGCTCTAAGGTCGAGCAGTCATCAGAAGCTGCATAATCTGACAGTTGTTTGATGATCTAAACAGAATAAGTTGAAGCTTCTGTATTTATGTATTACAAAAAAAAAAAAAGAAAAGATGACACCAACTGGTGCCTTTGTCATAGGTTGCCGCCAAGAGGCATGGATAACATGGCAGAAAGGTTGAAAGTGTAGGACTGAGGCACATTGGCAAGGCATTATTTATAGATAAAGTGTTTGATATTGCTGTTTGTGCAGTGTCTCTGCTCTGTGGATAAGTACAATAGTTTCAGTCTCTTATCAGCAACAGGAAAAATAGCTAGGGAAAAATCAAGAAGAGTACATTGCTTTTTCTATAAACGTTTCTTTATTTGTAGTTGCCTTCTGTATGGAAATAGGTATTTCACAGTAAGTAATGATGTAACCACAGGGGGTACTGGCTGTTAAAAGGAATATTTGAAAGTGGTTGAAATTACTGCCCTGTCACAGGTGGTTTCTCCAATCTTTGAAAGAATAAGATGCATTCTTCTTATTGAAACCTCTAAGAGCAGCAGCCGAGGAGGTCATTTCTCCTTGACTTGAAAACACAAAGGAGGATATTATATGTGTGGAGCCATTCTTGATTCATTGGGCCTTCAGTAAAAGTGGACGGTGATTGCAGCCTGTCACATGGTTTCTCTACCAGGGCTGGTCCCTGCTCCTCAGGCCAGCAGGACATGGAAGCACCATCTAATGACCAGGATTAGTGTGTGCAGGTATCAAATCCTAGACTGTATTTGCTGGACAGAGGTCTGTCACTGCATTATACAGGCAGTGATGTGCAGGGCAGTGATGGGGTGCATGTGTGCAAATGATAGGGAAAGAAAAGTGGGGCTAACTATGGGATAAAAACAATTTTAGGCCAGTAATTGACTGCAATCAACAGAGAGCACTATCAATAAAATAAAATCTTCAAAAGTAACAAAAAACAAAGAAGATAATGATAGAAAAGTAGCTGCATTCCATTTGACTGCTTTATTGGTCTAATATTACCTGGATGTTTCCTGGTTGATAGGTAAAATCTCAGTATTGAGTCAATCCCACTTTACTTCCCATATCAGTATGCATATACTGCTCTTTGCATAAACTCGGATCTTTCAGTCAGCATTTTGCTGCCTTTTGGCAGTTGGAGCCCCCTAGCATTAGTACCGCAAAGCTATCTCTAGGGGGTCATAAGCCCATTTTTTATTTATTTATTTACATTCTCTTATATACCGCGCTATTCTGCATCAGTGTGGTTTACATTGAGCAAACTGAAATTACATTGAACAGGGCATTATAACTTGGAGATAACCCTCCATAGCCCATGTTCCCTGTAAAATAGTTAAGTGGCTTGCCCAAGACCACAAGGAGCACCTGTGGGACTAGAAACCCCAGTCCTTCCGGCCCAAGGTTGCTGTCCTCTAGTGGGATTTGAATACCCCACCTTCTGGCCTGAAGTACCTTGCCCCAACCACTAGGCCACTCCTCCACTCCAGGACTCTGATAGAGCAGGGGGCCTAGGGATTACTCCTGTTACCCACTGGACATTATTGGCACCCTTGCATTTTAGGTATGTTGTGTATAATATCTTGAGAAATAATTGCAAATATTCCAATTGTGTCTCATTATAATATTTTAATAGTATGTCCAAAGGTATAAGAGAACTCAGACGTGGTAATTTCTGAGGAAATAAAATATGACCTGGACAGGATTAATGGCACCCTTCACTAATATTTAGTTGCACAACCCTTGGCAATGATGACAGCCTCCAAACATTTCTTGTAGTCATCTATAAGATTCATACATCTGTCTGCTGGTAGGTTCTCCCACTCTTCAACTGTGATTTGTTCCAGCTCATGAATGTTTCCAGGATTCCTTTTACCAATGGCAGATTTCAGCTCTTTTCAAAGGTTTTCTTTTAGATTGAGATATGGACTCGTTGCTGGCCAGTTTAAAACAGTCCATTATTTCCTTTTTAACTATACTTTTGTACTTTTGGATGTACAGTATGTTATAGGTCATTGTCCTGCTGGAGGATCCATGATCTTTGATCTAGACTTAGCCTTCTAACACTAGGTAGCACGTTCGCTCCAAATACCTTGGTAGTCCTCTGACTTCATGAGTTCTTTAATATGTTCCAGGCCTCTAGTTCCTGAGAGAGCAAAACCTCCACCATATGTAATTTTAGGAAGGTTTTCTTCCTTATAAGCTTTATTCCTTTGCCTATAAATGTATCGCTGGTTTGCATTGCCAAAGTGCTTAATTTTGGTTTCATCTGCCCACAGAAGATTTTTCCCAGAAACACTCTGGTTTCTCAAGGTGGGTTTGGGCAAAGATCTGGCATGCCCTTTTATGTCTGTCTTTGAACAATAGGGGTCCTCCTTGGCCTTTGCCCATGAAGTCCTTCTTTAACTCACAAAATCATTGCATAGATCTAAAATTGCCTCCTGTATGATTACATGCTGACAGGTAAGCAGCAGGTACAACATTATATGTATATTTTCAAGGTACAATTATACATTTTTTCCACTGCTGAAAATGTGGAGGAGTAGCCTACTCGCTTGGTAACTAAGAGACCAGGGTTCGATTCCCACTAGCACTCCTTGTTGCCTTGGGCAAGTCACTTAACCCTCCATTGCCTCAGAAGAAAGGCCTGACAATCTACTTCTAGTCACATTACCAAGAAAACCCAGGAGCTGCTGGGTCACCAGGAGTTAGCATTGACTCAAAGGCATACATTGCATTTTTGCAATGCACATATGTGTCAGTTCATACGGGTTGAGGGCCTCCTATAAAATTACGACCAGGGACAGAGGGCGCAGGTACATATATTGATTATAAAATACCCTCATCTGCATACCTTGCAAACTTTATGCACATTCCTGAATTTAAGGTGCAATCTCAACCACTTGCTCTTGCTTCCTTGTGTCTTTTTATCCTTCCCTATTGCAGCCTTACTCTTATCTTTTCTTATTTTTTCTTTTTTTTCGTCTTGTCTGTCTTATTTAGATTGTAAGTTCTACGAGCAGGGACTGTCTTTTTCTGTATCTGTACAGCGCTGTGTATGTCTTGTAGCTCTATATAAACGATTAGTAGTATTTTATAATGACAAATAGGCGCCTACATGTTTTTATAAAATAGGCACATTTCGGCTGCCTTAACCTAGGTGCCCTGTTATAAAATTACCTTCATAAGCTGCAGCAAGCAGAGGTTTGAAGGGTGCATGTTCTGAGCATGGTTTGGACAGGTCATCAAAATATAGGTGTATTCTCCGGGAACAATCAGGAAGTCAGTCCTCACATATGGGTGATGTCGGCACTGATGGAGCCCTCGTGGAAGCATCCCTCCAGCTTTCAAAGAAAGCCTTTGGGAGATGCGCGTGGTCCCCTTCCCACCCAAGGGTGCCATCTTGCTTAGTCTCCTTTTTTTCAAGGAGCCCTTCAACGTTTGTCTGGCTTGTCAGCGGAAAAAGGTTGTTTTTCTGAGTTTCATACTCACGTCCGGTACTGTACCGGTACTCTTCCCGCCTACCAACCTCATTGCCTCGACATCAAGTTTGGTCTATTTTTGTAGTCTTTTCTTCTTTTCTTTTCCTGGCTTCTTCACGCCTTTTTTCTCCCATTGGCAGCTCGGAGAGTCTTCGACCTCGCAGGGATACCTTTTTCCCCCATGGCTACCAGTGGCTTTAAGAAGTGTAATTGGTGCTCTAAAATTATGTCTTTGACCGACACACACGACTGCTGTCTCTGCTGCCTTGGACCAGACCACGACCCGACAGCCTTCTGAGCCAGCAGCAGCATGATAAGTTTTTACCTGAGTCCATGGTGCCTCCAAAAGCCAGGATCTCGTCTGAGGCCCTGACATCTTGGGCGGAACTTTACAAGCCCGAGCCTCATCGTGGGTCCTCAAATAGGGGGTCTCACTCGAGGGAACCCAGGAAGAAGAAGAAACCCTCGAATGCTTGACGGGACCGCAGTCGTCCCTGGCAAGTTTTCCGGGCACCGGCCACAGGGCATCAGGAGCCCCAAGGCCCACAGAGCAGCCCTCCTACTCCAAGTGGAAGATGGAAGATGAGGAGTCCCCCGATACCTGTTGCCATGGCGATGTCCCGTCTGGCTCTCCCATCTTGGAGCATCGACAGCAGTCCCCACCCAAGGATATGGGCTTCCTTGATTTTGTAAAGGACATGTCTAAGGCCCTGCCATTCCCGATCAAGTCGGTGGACCCTTGAGCGGATGAGTTGGAAATCCTCCAGTGCGAGGCCCCTCCACTGGAGTAGCTCACGATGCCAATCCCTCCCATCCTGGAATGGCTAATGCTCCAAATGTGGGAGACACTGGCTTCGGTGCCAGTGGTGAGCAAATGGCTCGAATTGATTTATCGAGTCCGTCGGAGCCCGGGCTTCCAAAAGACGCAGCTGCTGATGCATAACTCCATGGTGGTGGAGTCAGCCATGCGTTGGCACCATGGACACCCTCGGCAGAAAGTGCTACCAGGGCTTAATGCTCATAAGCCGCATCCAGGCCTACCAGTTGTACATGAGCATGTACCTGAGAGACCTGGCGAAGGAACTCACTGGGTTCTCAGCTGGTCTCTCCGAGGAACTCTTGCAGCAGTTCAAGAACTTGGCCAAAGTAATCCGTGAATGCTCCAAATTCATGTCCCGAGTGGCCTATGACAAGTTTGAGTTGGCGGCTCGAGTAGCGGCAGCTGGCATCTGTGCACGCTGCCAAACTTGCTTACAGTCATCCGACCTCGAGCAGTGGGTTCAGGACAAATTGGTCGATGTCTTTTGTCAAGGTGAGAACTTCTTTGGCAAACCCATGACCGACCAGGCTGCCGAGCTGGAGACCAAGTTCATGACGAGGACTAGGCTCTCCAAAAAGGCCGCTGCTGCTTCCCAATGGAAGGGCTTGGGTAAAAAGTCCTTTTACCCGAGGAAGGGAGCTGCTTACTTAAACTACCCACCTTATCAGGCCTCCCCAGTTCCCCAACAGGGTCAGCAGGACAAAGGGATATGGGCATGGCCCGCATAAGCAGAAGGCTCCAAAACCCCAGGCACCAGCTCCAGCCCAGCCAGGGGGGAGTTTCTGACTCCTTGAGCATAGGCTATCTCCCCCAAGGAGATCAGCAGCCCACAGGGGGATGTCTGGCCCTCTATGCCCTGAGGTGGAGGTCCATCACCACTGATTCCTGGGCACCTCTAGTAGTCAGGGAGGGTTGCCACCTCCTCCTGACTCAGACACCTCCCCCTTATTTCCCGGGAGAGCCTCTCAGGTCTCTCCTCCACCGGGATCATCTTCTGATGGAGTTGGCAGGTCTTCTCAAGGACAGAGTGGTGGAACCGGTGCCCCACCATCTCAAGGGGAAGGGGTTATACTCCAGGTACTTCCTTGTGCCAAAAAGGACAGGGGGCCTAAGGTCCATCCATGACCTGCGCAACCTCAAAAAATTCCTGGTGAGGGAGAAGTTCAAGATGCTCTCCCTTGAAACATTGTTGCCATACCTCCAGCAGGGAAATTGGCTGTACTCCTTAGACCTCAAGGATGCTTATACCAGCATCCTCATCCACCCCAACCACAGGCAGTACCTATGGTTTATAGTGGGGGATAGGCATTTTCAGTGCAGGGTGCTCCCCTTCAGCCTAGTCTCTGCCTCAAGAGTCTTCACAAAATGCCTGGTGGTCGTTACTGCCTTCCTCCAGCTCCAGGCAGTCTTCATCTTTCCCTACCTGGGCGATTGGCTTATAAAGGGAGCACGGCCTCAGAGGTACAGCAAGCCACCGCACACACCATCCAGGTTCTGCAGTACTTGAGTTTTGTCATAAACTACCCCAAGTCTCACCTCCTTCCAACACAATCTCAGGAGTTCATTGGGGCAAAGATCGACACTCTCCAGTTGAAGGCTTTCTTGCCAGGGACCGAGCCAATCATCTCAGGACTCTGGCTCAGGATGTACACTACCAGGCTTCGGTACCCGCTCGGCTTCTTCTGTGCCTCCTTGGGCACATGGCCTCCACGGTCCATATCACCCCCCAATGCTCGCCTCCACATGAGAGCGGCACAGTGGTGTCTCCGAGACCAGTGTTCTCAGGCCATGGGCTGCCTCCGAGACAGAGTTTCTGTGACCTGCCAATTGACGTATTCTCTGGTCTGATGGCAGTCTTCCCAGCATCTCGAGGTGGGCATGCCTTTTCAGGCCCCAAGCCTCTCAAGGGTCCTCACACCCTGCTCAGCTGGGGGGGCCCACTGCGGAGATCTCCACACTCAGGTCAACTGGTCACCAGACGAGAACACCCAACAGATCAACCTCCTGGAGCTCCGAGCCATACACTTAGCCCTGAAGATCTTCTGTTACCACCTGCATCACCAGCCAGTGCTCGTCCAAACGGACAACCAGGTGGCGATGTTCTACATGGAGAAATGGAGGGAATGGGTTCTTGTACCCTTTGTCAGGATGCACTGGCCCTCTGCTCATATGCAATCCAACAGGGTATCCTCCTGCGGGCAGTGTACCTGCCAGGCCAGGAGAACCTGTTGGCTGACAGGCTCAGCAGAGTTCTCCAGCCACATGAATGGCAGCTGGACCCTAGGGTAGCTAGTTGGCTTTTCCAGCTCTGGGGGGAACCCGGGATGGACCTGTTCACCAGCCCGGACAACTTTCAGTTGCCCCGCTTCTGCTTCTGGCAGGCCCACTCTTCCAGGGTGGCAGCAGACGCGTTCCTGGACTCATGGTCGGAAGGCCTCATGTACGCCTCCCTCCTAAGCTGCTGATTGCCAAGACCTTGTTCAGGATTCTCCGCGACAGGACCTCGCTCATCCTGATAGCTCCTCTGTGGTCCAGGCATCCGTGGTTCCTGTTGCTTCTACAGTTGACGGTGGAGTCCTCCATCCCCTTGGGGACCGCCCTGGGACTCCTATCTCAGGAGTGGGGCTCTCTCCTGCACCCCAACATGGGGTCCCTGACAGCGTGGTTGCTGAGAGGGTGAATCTGTCCCCTTTCAACCTTCTGGTTGAGGTGGAAGATATTCTGCTGGCCTCTCGCAAGGTCTCTACTAGGAAGGCTTGCACCCTCAAATGGCACAGGTTCTCGGTTTGGTGTGCTGAACACAGGGCTGACCCTTTCTCCTGCCTGGTGGCTCTGGTGTTACAGTACCTTCTCCACCTTTCTCAGTTCAGTCTCAAGTCTAACTCCGTCCGAATGCACCTTAGTGCCCTGGCGGCACACCACCATCCGGTGGATGGTAAGCCCCTCTCAGTCCAACCATTGATGACCATTTTTCTTCTGGGCCTGCTCTTATCAAGGCCCCTGTTCACCCTCCAGCACCCAAATGGGACCTCAACGTAGCGTTGGGGCAGCTCAACTCCGCCTGTTCTTCGAACCGCTGGCTACCTGCCACCTTCACTACCTCTCTTGCAAGGTGGCTTTCCTGTTTGCACTTACCTCCACTCACAGAGTTAGAAAGCTTCAGGCCCTTGTGGCGGAGGCACTCTATACCAGGTTCTAAAAGAGCAGAGTAGTGCTTCGCATGCACCCCAAATTCCTGCTGAAGGTAGTGTCATCTTTCCATCTCAACCAGGAAGTGGTGCTCCCTACCTTCTTTCCAAGACCTCACTCCAGTCGGGCAGAGACAGTCCTCCACATTTTGGACTGTAAGAGGGCTCTGTCCTTCTGTATCCATCGCACTCAGGTCCACTGCAAAGTCTCTCAGCTTTTCATCTCCTACGACCCCAGTAGGCTGGGTGAGGCAGTGACCAAGTGTACGCTGTCCACATGGGTGGCGGACTGTATCACCCTCGCCTATGAGCAGGCGAGGCTCTCACTGGAAGGCCACGTCATGGTGCACCATGTCAGGGTGGCTTCGGTGGCAAACTTGTGCTCTGTCATTTTGGTAGACATCTGCCAGGCCGCCACCTGGTCTTCAGTCCATACTTTCGCAGCCCATTACTGCCTGGAAAGAGAGTCCCAACGGGATAGTGTTTTATGTTTTATTACCTGTATATAGTTAAAACCATGTTCCATATAGTTTTATGTATTATTACCTGTATATAGTTAAAACCATGTTCCATATAGTTAATACCATGTTCCATGTAAAGTATACAGAAGTATACAAAATTTGTTAACTGTTCAATGTAAACCGCCCTTGATCTCTGGAAGGGGCGGTATAGAAGAAACTATTAAATAAATAAATAAATAGTGCCTTTGGCCAGATTGTGCTCCATAACCTTTTTGGGGTTTAGGCAACTCCTACTCTCTGACCCTTCTGTGTTCAGGCTACCGGCGTGCTGGTTTCATCGGACACAGAGGTCCTACTGTGTTCTGTGTACACTGACTAAATTGCTGCTGCTTGCTGCTCTCCATGAGGGAGCCCCTATTTCTGCTGTGTGCTCTCGGTAGCCTGTAGCTGGGGAGTCCCATATGTGAGGACTGACTTCCTGCTTGTTCCCGGAGAAAACATAGTTACTCACCTGTAACAAGTGTTCTCTGGGGACAGCAGGAATCAGTCATCACAACCCTCCCTCCTCCCCTTGGAGTTATTTTTATTTATTTAATTCTCTTATATACCGCGCTATTCCGCATCAGTGCGGTTTACATTGAACAAACTGAAATTACATTGAACAGGGCATTATAACTTGGAGATAACTATTTTACAGGGAACATGGGCTATGGAGGGTTAAGTGGCTTGCCCAAGACCACAAGGAGCACCTGTGGGACTAGAAACCCCAGTCCTTCCGGCCCAAGGTTGCTGTCCTCTAGTGGGATTTGAACCCCCGACGAGTTGCTCCTTTATCATCTTTTATTTTTGCCTTCTTTTAGCCATGTCATCTGACTGAGCAGGATGGCACCCTTGGGCGGGAAGGGGACCATACATGCATGGTGACATCTCCCAAAGGCTTTCTTTGAAAACCTGGGGGATGCTTCTGCAAGGGCTCCATCGATTTCCGACGTCATCCATATGTGAGGACTGATTCTTGCTGTCCCCGGAGAACACCCGTTACAGGTGAGTAACTATGCTTTCTGTATTTTAGAATGGAAGGGCATATGTATCCCTGAGAGAGGTCAGAGCACATTTTTGCCCCTCCTGCAGCTCCCCCAGCCCAATCGGAGCCTCACAGCACAAGATAAAACTAGCTGCACGCTGCCGGGAGTCCCTCTCTGCCATCGGACACCTCAGAGCACCATCGGAGACCAGCAGTTTACCTGAGAGAGGTCAGAGCACGTTTTTGCCCCTCCTGCAGCTCCCCCAGCCCAATCGGGGCCTCACAGCACAAGATAAAAATAGCTGCACGCTGACGGCGTGCCCACGCCTGGCGGGCCCGCGCCTTGGCGTGGCCCTTAGGCATGGACCTGTTTGCAGTTCCTGTTGTCTGTCGTCGATCCTCCTAATTCTTACTGCACATCAGTCCAAGTGGCTCCAAGGTACTTGATTGCAGCCTGCGTAAGACTCTCCTGACGACTGATCCGAAGTCTCTCCTACGATTCACAGCACATGGTCCTGCTACCCTTCAAGTCCTGTAACGAAGATTTCATAACCTGTTCTAGCAACATGAACTAATCCACTCTATGAACTCTCTCCTATCCCAAACGTAAGCAGCCACTTTTTGCTAATACAATTTATATACATTGCTACCTAAGGTTCTAAATTAACCTGTACCTTCTTTGCACTCAAAATCATCAACAGCTTTGCTATATTGTTACAAATTGTGCCTCAAATATATCTATTTCATCCTTTACTGGTACAACTGTACTAAAAACATTCCTAACTCCCCTAACTTTCACTTCTACTACCTCAAAATACTATTCATTCTTCTCTAATATTCATTCTTTCCAGCATATTCCAGAATGGTCCCGTCTAACTTCCACCCATCTACCTTAGGGGTTATACTTATCATAATATTCTCCTATCTGCTTGCCTTCCCTTATGCACTAGCCTCGAACTATAACTCTCCCATTCCAATAATTTACTCCCCCAGACATCTAAACATTCCTCCACACTTTACTCATGCTCATTATAACTCTCACCACCGTCCCTGTAAACTCAAACCTATTATTATAAATCCCAACCTTAAACCTAACTCTCTCTCTAACATACCCCATCCTCCCCTTAAATGTGCTCTACTCAACGTTCGCTCAGCCAGAAACAATATCCCCTTACTCGCTGACCTCATTTCTGACTATGACCTTGATATATTCTGCCTTACCGAAACCTGGTTTCATGACTCTGATACAGTCCTTATAAACCAACTATGTCCCAAAGGATACTCAATTAAGTTATGCAACAGGGCACATGGCAGAGGAGGAGGTGTAGCTATTTTATCTAAGTCCTACTTACAACTCTCTACTATTGAATCCACATCTACCTTAGGCTTGGACACCATAACAGTCGCCAACTCCACTCTAGCGCGCCACCTCCTATATCGCGCTCCCCAGTCTGACTCATCCGACCTCTCCACGGTCCTAGACACCGCCTGCTCCCCCCAACCTGCCTCACGCCCTCTCATAATACTAGGTGATTTAAACCTAAACTCCTTAACCCCATCCCAGTCCTCTACCTTCCTCCAGGCAATGAAGTCCCTCCACTTCTCCCAAATTCTTGAACACCCTACTCACTCCAAAGGAAACATCCTTGACCTTATATTTATTCCTCTACACTCACTAATCGCTAATCAGGTTATACATACCATCCAGCCTGTACCCTGGTCTGACCACGCTCTCATCCTCTTCTCCTTCCCCTACTCCACTCACAAAAGTCATCTCCCTTCTCAACCTCAAATTACCCGTAGATTTCAACAATTCAATGCAGCTAACTTTCTAGAACAAACAGTCCCCCATCTTGACTCACTAATTGGTACGAGCTTGAACCTAGAGTCCCACATCTCTAATTGGAATCAAATCCTGTCTGCAGCCTCTCTACTCCCTCCTAGTCAATTTCCCCGAAAACACCATGGAAGAGCCCCATGGTTCTCCACAAACTTGAGAAACCTCAAAAGAGAACTGAGACGTCTTGAACGTAAATGGAGACGCTCTCAAGACCCTCTAGCACTCATTGCTTACACAGCTAAACACCAGTCATACTGCTCAGAAACTCTTAACCATAAAAAAACTACAATGAGAAGATTATCCAATGGTCTATTAATAAACCTAGAGAACTTTTCTCTATTACAAAATCCTTAATAAACGAGCCCTTACAGCAGGACCTGACACCTAAAATTTCTGCTCAATCCATAGCCGACCACCTTATCTCCAAATTCCTCCCGCCCTCATCAACCACTAACTTACCGCACCTTACTGATTACTGCACTCATTACTGCACCCAACCTCACCAACCAACCTCTCCAAATTCTTGGAGTGAATTTGACACCCTTTCCTTAGATAACATTTCTAATGTTATTAAAGAACTTAATGCCTCAACCTCCGCTCTTGACCCTTGCCCTGTTCCCTGGATCAAATCTACCAGGAGTTCTCTCAGCCCTTACATTCTACATATTGTACAATCATCCCTCCAGACTGGTTTAGTGCCCTCTCCACTTAAGTGTGCCACTATTTGTCCTATCATAAAAGGGTCAAAACTAGACCCAACTTCTCCTGTCTCCTACAGACCCATCTCAAGTATCCCTTTCTTGGCAAAAATAACTGAAAAAGTAGTCCAAACTCAACTTCAGAACTTTATCGATGATCACTCCCGCCTTGACTTATTCCAACATGGTTTCAAAAAAACCCATGGTGTTGAAACCCTCCTTGCCTCTCTTCTAGATTCATTATACCTCTACACCCAGAACCCTTCCCAAGGATGCCTCCTCATATTCCTTGACTTATCTGCCGCCTTTGACTCCCTTCCCCACCACCAACTCCTAAACAGACTCTATGATATCGGACTGAGAGGCATAACTCTAAACTGGTTCCGTTCTTATTTGCAGGATAGAACCCAACAAGTTTGTATTGGAAACGATACCTCCCTTCCTTTCACCTTAAAACAGGGTGTCCCTCAAGGATCCAGTCTTTCTGCTCTTCTCTTCAATATTTTCCTTCAGCCTGTCTGCAAGATTTTCCAAAACCATGGCATTCAATACCAGCTATATGCCGATGACATGATGTGCTTCACCCCATTTAACCTCTCAAATCCTAACTTTTCTAAACTAAATGAATGCCTAACCAGTCTTAAATCTTGGCTCTCCCAACACAACCTCATAATCAATCCATCCAAAACTGAGGTTCTTCAGGTATTCTCTAATTCTGCATACAGTCCTCCTCCCACCATCACTATTGGTGATCTCACACTCTCCATAAAAAAACAAGTGAAATATCTTGGCATTATCCTTGATCAGTCCCTCTCCTTCAATGAACAAATAAAGAAAACCACCACTACAATATATGCTAAACTACGTATCCTCAGGAATCTCAAGCCTCTCTTAAATCCTGACTCTTTCCGTACTGTCTGTCAGGCCCTCACAATCCCTTCTCTCGACTACTGCAACCTTATCTATCATGGCCTCCCCAAGAATACTATACAGCCACTTCAACTAGCCCAAAATACCCTAGCACGGCTTATAACCAACAACCCCAGACGATCCCACATTACTCCAGTTCTCTACGATCTCCACTGGCTCCCTGTTCAATATAGAGTTAAATTCAAGGTGATAACTCTTATTCATAAAATCATAACCAATGAATCAGCTCCATGCCTCTCTTCTCTCCTTTCCTCCTCCACAAACTCAAGAACATGCCGCTCTATTACTAAAAATCTTCTCACCATCCCTACATCTAAAAGATATTGCAAGCAAATTACTAATAACAGGGCTTTCTCACTCTATGCCCCATCCTTATGGAATACCCTTCCCCACGACCTGCGGAACTGTTCCAACCACTCTGAGTTCAGGAAGAAATTAAAAACCTTTCTCTTCCTTGAACATTTCTCCCTTCCACCTTAGTAACTAACCCCTATACACTCTCCTCCCTACATTTGGCCTCTCAAATCATATCTTATAGCCTAGTGTTTTTCCTTGTAAATTCCTATGTAAATAGTTAATCTCTGTTTATTGTAATTAGTTTTCTTTCATATTCATTGTAGTTTCGTTCATATTCATTGTATACCTGTTACCTGTTCCTTGTAAACAGTTGAAACACACTGCCAATTGTTATATGTAAACCGTCTTGACTTGTAGAAAGACGGTATATAAATCTTGTTAAATAAATAAATCCTAGAAAATTTCCCCCTACTCAAACTATGGCCCCAAGAACATTTATGCACAATATGCATATAAGCATGTATGATCTTTTTGGCATTTGTACTTCAATGCACTATGGGAGAGATTTTATAAGAGAGCTATAGAAAGATCAGTCAGGGCTGACCCATTCCCCCTAGGAGAGCTAGGCGTGCCACACCCCCTCTGCCACCGATTCTGTCTTTGGGGGAGAGGAGGGCAGCAGTGATGGCAGTATTTTATAAGTGGTAGCTTTGTGCCATCGCTTTGTTGCCTGCAGCAGGCTATGTGCTTCAGCACACATGGCCTACTGCCTCTGATACCTCTCTGATGCAATTTACTGTCGAAGGGGGGTCAGAAGCAGCAGGCTACGTGTGCTGAAGCAGATAGCGTGCTGCAGGCAGCAAAGCGATGGCACAAAGCTACCGCTTATAAAATACTGCCACCACTGCTGCCCTCCTCTCCCCCAAAGACAGAATTGGTGCAGCAGGGGGGAGGGGGGGTTAGTTGCATGGTGTGAATCACCTAGACACTTGTCAAGAGATTACCTTAGAAGCACTCCAGGCATAATCTTAGCTTTATAGGCTCTTAAGCCTATTAAGAAACACAGAAACATGACAGCAGAAAAAGACCACATGGCCTATCTAGTCTGCCCTTCCATATCAACTACAATAGTCCCCTTTTAACAATAGCTCCCTTTTTAAAGGGGAATAGGTGGTCAAATTCACTTTCAGGTTCAGCTGGTTATCCTCACCAGGAATAAATTGATAATTTTTGAGTTGAGCTAAGTTCCTTAACCCATTTTGGACAGCTCGCATATTCTTTCTCTGTTCTGGATGATTTATTAGATTTGTTACACTCAAACAACTATAAAATACTGACAATAATAAAAAATATTTAAACTTTGCAGAAAATAGAAGTTTCACATAGTATATGTTTTTCATACACTGGTCCAATATAGTTTATTGTCCGTCTTCAGAAAAGATAGGATTCAGTTCCAATATTCATTGACATAAACATACTGTATGATACTATTGAAACTGCAGTTTTCATTTAAAACACTTTATTATGATATAATATAGTTTGTCAACAGTCCATTCTGACGGCGGAATATGATACATGTGAAAACACTTCTGATGCAGTGCATCGATATTGCACCATTGAAATACCTAGAACAGAATGCTTGACAGCAATTAGTTTCGACAACATATTAGCCCAGCGTATGAAAAACATACAAGGCTGATATACATACCAATAGCTCTGACACTAAGTAACTTACAGTTATCTAAACCTATTTTCTAAAGTCTACGAATACTTTTATTTGCAAAATAGTAGCTATTATAGCATTATAACTACTTACTATTTTTTGTGATCTTTTTATGTTGAGCCGCCAGTACCGTCAAAATCAGCAAACTTTGAATACCTATTAAACTAACTAGATCACAGAGAAAAAAATCTGTATATAACGCTTTTTGACATAACGATAATAGCTAAACATAGTTCCATTGAATTTATAACCATTAATTAGTAAACAGTTGAGTAGTAAGTATGGAAACCTTATGTATGTAAAACATACGCTGGTCCAAAATGGGTTAATCTTAGGTATAGTTATATCAGTACAAGTATCTCTAGCTACTTTAAGAAGACAATTTAAATAGCTAAACAAACCCTTAAAACTAAGATGCAAACAGCAGTCCAGCAACGACATGGGGACTATCCATTCTTTTGCATTGAGTGTCATATGTACAATTTTTTCCCAGTTGGTGAGGGGTCTTACGTGTGCACTAGGTGCAAAGAGCTCTTTGCCCTAAGGGAACAAGTTCAATCTCTGCAGGCTAGAGTTGGCAGGCTTAGAGGACATAACAAAGGCAAAGAGGTATATAGATGAGACCTAGAGAGACTTACTGAAGTCCCACCTCTAGTCTGGCAACCTCTCAGTTGCCATGGAGGAAAGAGGTCGTGCGAAAGGAGAGCATAACCTTGGTGTAGCAGGAAGTGATCCTGTAGCTAGGACCTGTTCTCCATATCAACAGGACATATGTCCATGAGAGAAGGGTTAGGATAGCCATTATAGTTGGCAATTTGATTATTAGCTGGGTGGATGGCGGATGTGAGGATTGCCAGTAACATACCGGCCTGGTACGAAGGTAGCAGAACTCACATGCCACCTAGACAGTGTTTTAGATAGTGCTGGGGAGGAGTCTGCTGTCTTGGTATATTTTGGTTAACAATGACATAGGAAATTATGGGAGGTAGGTTCTGGAAGCCAAATATAGGCCTTTAGGTAGGAAGTTGAAATCCAGAACTTCCAGAGTATCATTCTCCGAAATGCTTCCCATTCCATGTGCAGGGCTCCAAAGGCAGGCAGAGCTCCAGTCTCGATGTGTGGCTGAGACAACGATACGAAGAAGAGGGTTTTGGATTCACTAGGAACTGGGCAATATTCTGGAGAATGGAATGGGTTTTCCAAAGGGATGTGCTCCACCTTAATCGGGATGGAACCAGGCTGCTGGCATCAACCTTTAAAAAGGAGATAGAGCAGCTTTTAAACTGCTGACAGTCCCCAGGAGCGCATGGTTCAGAAGGATGTATTCTTGAAGAATACTAGCAAAAGAGGGACGTTAGGACATCCCAACAGAGATGTTCCAATAAAGATAAAAGTAACCCAAATGCCCTTAAGTACAGAGCTGAAAGATTCCAAATTACCCCTATCAACTGACAACCACATTAATATGAAAAAAATACAACCCCTAAAATGCCTGTATGCAAATGCTAGAGGTCTAAAAAATAAGATGGAAGAGCTAGAATATATAGCACTAAATGAAAGGTTAGATATGATTGGTATCTCAGAGACCTGGTGGAAGGAGGACAATCAATGGGACATTATGATAACTGGCTACAAACTATATCGCAGTGATAAGATAGATCAGATTGGTAGAGGGGTTGTGCTCTGTTAGAGATAGCGTTGAGTCACATAGGATTAAAGTTTTGTATGAATCAAAATGCACTTTAAAATGTCTATGGATAGAAATCCCATATTAAAAGGGGAGGGCGATGGCAGTGGGGGTGTACTACTGACCGCCTAGCCAGAATGAACAGATGGATGATGAGATGCTAAGAGAAATCAGAGAAGCTAACAAAAGTTACAACACGATACTAATGGGTGATTTTAATTACCCCGGTATCAAATGGGTCAGTGTCGCAGCTGAACATGCTAGGGAGATAGTTTCTAGATGAAATAAATGACTGCTTCTTGGAGCAGCTGGTTCATGAACAGACAAGAGGGGAAGCTATTTTGGACCTAGTCCTTAGTGGAGCACAGGATTTGGTGCAAGAGATAAGGGTGTTAGGACTACTTAGCAATAGTGATCATAGTATGATCGCATTTGATTGAATAAATGAAAGCAGGACAGCAAGGAAATCCACTGTACTATCTTGTAACTTTCAAAATTTATAAACCCTGCTTCAGGTTTCATCTCACCATGAAGTAAGCGGCTACTTCATGGTGAGAAGAACCTGAAGCGGGGTTTATAAATTTTGAGTCCCGAAAAACAGGAATGTGTCGTTGATTCACCTATGGTTGAATATTGCTGCGCCTAACTTTCAGTTACGTAAAAATTGATACATGCTACATGAGGTGTTTTGAAAAGGTTTTACTGCATATGATTAAAAGGACGTGTTCCTCCAGTTATGGTTGGTCCTTGCCTGGAGGTTATCGTCCGACATTAAAAAAGTTGGTTCACCTATGATTGATATTGCTGCGCCTAACTTTCAGTTCAGTAAAACTTGATAAATGTTACATGAGGCTTTTTGAAAAGGTTTTACTGCATATGATTAAAAGGACGTGTTCCTCCAGTTATGGTTGGTCCTTGCCTGGAGGTTATTGTCCAACATTAAAGCCTTTTGTCAGGGGCGTCGTTCTATAGTGTGTTGGAACCTGCCATTTTTCTATTTTTGGATCTCCTTTACCAAAGAGCAGCACCAAGGGAAGGACAAGGACCTTTGCCTAGTGGATGCCCAGAGAGTGCTTCTCCGGTGCTTGAAGTTTGCAAACTGCTTTCAAAAGTCAGACCATTTATTTGTATTGTAAAGGTGATACAGCCACCAAGTCTTCTCTGGAGTACTGGATCAAGGAGGCTATTACCTCTGGGTATCTGTCGCAGAACTGGCCAGTTCTGAAGGGTTTGCATGCACACTCCACTAGGGTGCAACCATCCTCATGGACATCATGTTCCACTTTTGTCAAGAACTATCTCTTGGATGTCTACACTCAGGTGGACATGGCCTTTGGTTCAGAGTCTTAAAATTTGCCATGTCTTCTTACCACCCAGTGGAGTCATAGCTTTAGTTCGTCCCACTTTCTGCACTGGTCTAGCAGGACGATATGGAAGGTCACACAGGACTGACCCAAGGGTTTCTGCCCTCCTCCCATCTCTCCCCATGCTGACCCGCACCATTGTCCCCCGCTGCTGCTGATTCTGGCGGCAGGGTTGGCTTGGTGGCAGCGGCAGGCTATGTGCCTCAGCACACATGGCCTGCCACTTCTGACTGTTGGACACAACTTCGGGGGGTCAAAAGTGGCAGGTCTTGTGTGCTGAAGCACATGGCCTGCCGCCAAGCAAACCCATCTGCCGAATCAGTGGCAGCGGCATAACAAGACTCAGCACGGGGAAGATGCAGGCCATGTGTGTTGTGCCATTCACGGAGGTCTGCTGCCCTAGACGGCCGTCTAGTGGATGGGCTGACTCTGAGGTGACATTTTACTTACCAGATAATGTACTTTCCTTGAATCCTGCTAGACTAGTCTAGGACTCGCCCCTGGAAACTGTTCTGGTCTGCTGTACTCTAGTGGTTGGTCCTGTGGGCTCATAACCTTTCTGACAAGCCTTTTGTTGAAGCTGATCCTGTACGTGGTTATGTTTCCTGTTCTGTTGAACCTTGTTATCTTTACTGAGGTTGTGTGAGGTCAGAGATTCCTGACCATATGCTTGGGTACAATTACTGGTTTATGCACCTAGAGGCACAGGCTGTTATAGTACGATGATATCATAAGAGGCCTCTGGAAGCTTTTTTTGATTCCACATCTGCTGGTAGGGGGACCACATTCCACTTGTCTGGATTGGTCTAGCAGGACTCATGGAAAGGGCATTATTTGGTAAGTAAAATATCACCTTTCCATATATAAAAGAGATTCTACAGATGAAAAACCCCATGTGCAAACCCTATAGTGATGCCACTCGTTTTTAAAAATGTTTCTTTTTATAAAATGGCTTTTCATGTGTAAGTCACAAAATATACTCTTTACTGAACCTTTTCTAAAATACAAGTGTGTTTTGAATGAATAGGCTAAAATATCCATTTTCTGACCTGAACAAAGTATAGAAAGTTATTCTCATTGAGGGTCATTCTGAGGCACAAATAGCAGGGATGGACGTCCCAATGGGGAAGTTATATGGGGGCAGGGAAAGAGCGGCCCGGGGCGGAGAGTGGGCGGTTGCCAGCCCTGGATGTACAGGGCCAATTCTGATGTCGGCCGGCGAAATGTCTGGGGAAGTTATTTCACCTCTAGGTCAGCCCGGACATACAAAGGAGATCTACGTTGGGATCGGAATCGGGCCCATAATGTATACATCAGCAGATGAATTTCACCTCTGAATGTGTTTTTCCCCAAACCCTGGATGGGCTGTGCCCTTGAAAGCATAACCTATTTTTTCCCCTGGATGTCCCTGAAAATCTTGGGAAGTGATGCACCAAGAGCAGCTGTGAGACGCTGCAGTAAGAATGCTTGTACATAAAAGGGCATTTGTGCCACTCATGAGAATGTCTTAGGCGTGTATTGTGAGGTGATAGGATAAAGCTGGTCATGCTATAAAATACATACATAAAATCTGCCAGGATTGTCAGCTGGCTGCATTTTTCTGGACATGTTGTCCAATCTCAGTTTTACCCCATTGCATGCATGGACTTGTAGTTCTGAATCTGAAAAAAAATGGCTACAAGTTCATGTATGCAACAGGATAAAAACAATATTGTAACAGCCATTTAAACTTTTATGTTTATTCATCCTCAGATTTGTAAGTGAATAAGAATTTATTGAATCAGGTATGAGTTAAAGCCATTTCCCAGTTTTTTGTTAGTGCAATAACTTCAAGATTATATTATAAATAACTAGCTAACAATTTTAAATAAATGCTGTTTTGCCTCAGACTAAGAAAACCCTGCAGAAACCAATGCGTAGCCTGTACTTTCCCCGCCGGAAATCATCCTTCATGAGCATCTCTCGATTCAGCGGCCTGTCCTCTAGCCACACGCCTACCATGGGCAGCATGTCCTCCCTCATGCACGGCTCTGAGGATAGTGCTACAGCGATCTTGCCCTCTTCTGAAGGGTACAGAGAAGGGGAGGATAACGGTTCCTTGGGCAGCAGCTCCATGATCTTATGGAAGATGAACCGGGAGGATGACGATCCAGTATCAGACTGTGAGTGCCTTTCTGGACTGTATTCTGGGTCATTTTGAACCATTTACTAAGTAGCTTTGCTTTACAGATTGAAGGGGCTCTCAGCTAGCACACATTTCTTGCATACAATGTGCTGTCAGTAGTGATTCAATAAACCACATGGGTCAATGCAGTAAAGTGCTCTAGGCTTTGCACAAGTTAGCTCAGATTTTGCACACAATTTTGTGCACCACCAATGCAGAAAAGAGTTTTGTGCACAAGTTAACTGTGCAAAGTTTCAAGCCGACAGCAGCGCACAGCGCGTTTAAATCCATTCTAATACAGCAATTAGCTATTCTGCACAGATGCAGAGAAGTGTTCAGAAAACTGGAAGATTGAGCTGAATGCTGGGTTTTAATATAAGGTCTGAGGAGGAATAGAGATAGCTCATAGGCAGCATTCCCGCTAAAAAGCTTTGAGCTGCACAGGAGTCCTCTGCTGACATTCCTGCAGGTGAAGGATTGTTTAACGGAATTGTGCTTAGAATCCCAAGGGGCAGGCAGGTCGCAAGGGATAGGCAGGGTGGTGTGAGTCAGTTGCAAGAGAGCATTTTTTTGTTTTGGGGGGGGGGCAGTGTGTGGGGGCAATTGTGGGGGAGGGAAGGTTTTGGTGATGGGAGATGTTTAGGGAATTGGGAGAGCAGAGAACATGCAGAAGACGTTTGGAAGGAGTAATTAACTGCTCTGTTTCAGTGTATGAAAGTTGTTATGCTACAGAAAGTGGAGCTCCTGCTATGGAAATGCATTGAAAAGCAAAGTCAAAACATGATACCCGTGAATCCATTTAAAAAAACAATATTCTCACAATTGTCATTTTTCTGTCGGGATCTGCCGACCCGAGATGGGGAGGGGAAAAACACCCCTCTCTGCGTCGGCAGAAGCCTTTTTCTTATTTTCAAAATTAATTAAATAAAAAGTAAATGGTAATGAAAAACACTTATCTGAAACAGTGGACCATATCCATTCATCAAAAGGGCAGCAAAGTTCCAAACAACGACATGCATGTTTCGAGCCCACAGAGGGCCCTGTATGAAGCGGATTCAGCAAATTTTCATGCCCTTGGTTACCCTGTGGCAGTGATCCACCGAGCATATACACGAGCCCGGTTTTCTCATCGGGAGTGGCTTCTGGGGGGTTCTGGATCCCCTTCTGGACCCCTTTTCGACGTTCCCCAAAAGGAAGATTTGGACAAGGTGACGGGAGTTCTTCCTTTTATGCAACACACTTCTCAGGTCACTGCCCTTCTGAAGAAGCACTGGAGAGTTTTACATGTACATTCGTGTTTCCAAAAACCCCTTTGTTTGGCTTATACTAGAGGCAGGAATATCCGGGACCGCTTGGTACATGCAGTTCTTCCGTCTGTCCCTCCTGTGATTGATGTTCGACGTCCGGGCCATTGGTCTTGTCAAAATTGCAGATTTTGTGCTTCTACCGAAGAAGGGGTTCAATGGACACATTTGTTCTCGGGCAGGTCTTTTTCATTTACAGGTCATTCCACTTGTTTAACACCCTTTGTGGTTTATATGATTACCTGCCCTTGCAACCTGTCTTATATTGGCAGAACCATCCGCCCGGTCAGGATCCGTTTGGGCGAACATGCTTCGCGATTGGCCACTAGGACCCTTTCGGCTCCTTTGGTGGAGCACTGCCTTCTGCATCAACATACGTTTGGAGACCTTCGCTGGAGAGTAATTGATCTCGTCCCCCTGGAACCCCGGGGGGGGGGCAATCGGGAACAAGCGCTTCAACGATGTGAACAACGCTGGATTTTTCAGTTAAAAACAGTATTGCCTACGGGCTTGAACTTGGAATGTGACTGGTGGAGTTTGATCTAATCTAATTCATTTTGTCTGATTTGTGACCTTTGGTTTCCTTCTCGGTCATTCCCCTTGCTTTGGAGTTTCCTGATGACGAGCTTTGGGCTCCTCCTCCTTTTTTGGTGACGCCTTTGCTCAGCAGCCATTCAGCGGTTCTGGGGTGTTATAAGTCATCCGTTGAGTTCGGCGTTTTTTCCAAGGGCGCGGAAATTTGCTGAATCCGCTTGATACAGGGCCCTCTGTGGGCTCGAAACATGCATGTCGTTGTTTGGAACTTTGCTGCCCTTTTGATGAATGGATATGGCCCACTGTTTCAGATAAGTGTTTTTCACTACCATTTACTTTTTATTTAATTAATTTTGAAAATAAAAAAAGGCTTCTGCCGACGCAGAGAGGGGAGTTTTTCCCCTCCCCGTCTTGGGTCGACGGATCCCGACAGAAAAATGACAATTGTGAGAATATTGTTTTTTTTAAACGGATTCACGGGTATCATGTTTCGACTTTGCTTTTTGATTTATTGTGTGTCATCACATTTTTGGAGGTTTTTTTCTTTTATGGAAATGCATTGGGCTATTTTTTTTTGGGGGGGGAGGAGGGCTTATTTCTCTGGAACCTCTGTTCCAACTTAGCCATTTTTTTAAATCATATCTTTTTACCAGATTTTCCCACATGGCAAGTTTTATCCTATTCTGTTAATTTTTTGGATAATTACTTTGTCTCCTGATAGACATCCCAGCTCCTTTTGTATAATTCTTTCCAACTTCGATTGGGTTGGAAAGAATAAAAATAACAGGTTTAAATTTAGGTGCTTCAGTTTTAGGCATAATAGTTTTGGGCTGAAAATTTGCACCAGGTTTGTCTGAAATTTTTCAAAATTTAGAATCTAGGTCATTTGCTGAGTTTTCTCTTAATATAAGCCCCTAAACTATTACAACAGTTAACCCTCCATTGCCTCGAAAGAAAGGCCTGGCAATCTACTTCCAGACACATGCCAAGAAAACCCAGGAGCTGCTGGGTTGCCAGAAGTTGGCATTCACTTGAAGGCACACATTGCATTTGCAAGCTACTACAGAAATAACAAGTCTCATGCATTTTGCACGTGATTGGAGGAATCTCATGCGCTGTCGCAAAGATCCACTCCTCTAGGGCATTTGATGGCCAGGACATCAGGTCTGTTTCACAGGAACTATTTCATCACCCTCCACTATCACCGACTGCTGTGAATCATTATAAAGCAGCTATAGACAACATGGAGCCTTAGAGCGCAGACGCATGCTCAAGATCATCTGGGTCCTGCCCCTCTGGCAGAAAGTTTTCACCACACCATCCACAGCTGCTTTAGAATGGTTCATGGAGGCCAGTAGGGGTAGAGTGATGGTGGGGAAGGGGGGAGTGGCAGAGAGCTGGGAAGAAATATTGGACATAGAAGAGAGGGGAAGAGGAGAGCGGGGGAGATATGCTGGACATAGGAGAAGAGGGGAAAATGAGGGGAGGGGAAATGGTGAACACCTAGGATGGAAATGCAGAGAGAAGGAGTGGAGGGGAGGGGAAGAGAAGGGGAAAAGCTGGAGGGAGGAGTATGGAGAGGAAGAGGAGATACTGGCCACCTTGGGAGGAGGGTAATTGAGGTCAAGAGGAGGTTGCTGGATGATAGAGATTGATTGATTGCGGCCAAATAGAAGGAATTGCTTAAGGAGGAGGAGTTTGTGTGCATACTTCTGAAACACCACTGGAAAAATCGCTCACTGGCCTTCACTTTCACTCACTGGGGCAATAAATCTCATTCTTCGTGGTGGGCCATTCTTGACATCTCTGTTACTATGTTACTGTGTTGTAGGGGATGTACTAGGGATGCACAACCACTTAAAACATTTGTTTCATGGGGGGGCGGAGCCTGATGTCCAGCGGGTAAGACGCTTCGCGCTGAAGCTCCCGAGAGGCCTACTTAGAATCCTGACATAATACCTATACAAACTTACTATTTCGCTCCGGGCTGACCGGGGTACCTCGGGGGGGGGATGGCGGCCCATAAACCAGCGCGCTTGGACTTCGGGTCTCCTTCTTCTTCTCACGGAAAACGCTCCAAAACAGAGGTGTCCTCCCCACAGAAGATGGTTCCATTTCGGGAGAACCCCGAAATGCACCTGGAGATTTTAGAGGAAATACGCGGCGTGAAGGAATTGGTGCAGTCCAATGGAGAAGCGCTTAGAGCCCATGCGACGAGAAGACTTTGGAGTGCTCCAGGACCGACTTGAAGGTCTCTCATTACGGCAGGACAATATGGCGGGGGTCCTCGACTCGCACGCGGTGCGCTTGGGCACACTGGACAAGGCTGAGCGCCAGATACAGAATCTTCAAAAGGAGTTAGAAGATAGCAATAATCGAGCCCGTCGCAACAATGTGAGGCTCATTGGAATACCGGAGGGGGTGGAAGCGGGAGATATGAGAGAATTCCTGCTCAAAACTCTTCCCTCCTTGCTGAAGATCACCTTTCATAAAGAACTGGAAATCGATCGAGCACACCGTGTTCCTACCCATATGGCGCTCAACCGCACGACCCCCCGGCCTATTATCTTACGCTTGCTACGATATCAACAAGTGGAACAAATTTTAAATGCTGCCCGGGCGAACCATCATTTGGAATTTGAAGGTCACAAAGTCTCCTTCTTCCCTGATCTGGCAAAGCCTACAGTCGACCGACGGAAGAAACTCCTTGCTTTTCGCCCTCGACTTCAACAGCTACAGGCTCGCTTTGGCCTGTTGTATCCCGCGAAGCTCCGAGTGACTCTCCACAACCAAACCAGGACATTCGAAGATCCTGATCTACTATCAACATTTTTAGACTCCAAAGAAGCAGAGCAGATGCGCTAATCCAACGACTTGGACTTTTATTTGCCGGCTCTGTCCGCCATTTTGAAGGGCCCGATGCGGCGGTCATAGTTCAGTACAGAGACTGCCTGGACTTTCTTTCTTTCTTTCTATGACTTTTGTTATGTGGTCTCCTATCCCTCCATGATGTGTGCCTCGGTCGGATTCGGAGCACGCACAGTCCTACAGGTTATGTGTTTTTTCAATTTCGGCCTTCTCTGGGGCTTCTCCCCGCAGACACATGGTCGCCAGTAATTTTTGGGGTTCTGCTTCTTCTCTACCGCGCTGCGGTTTTTCTTTTTTCATGTGGGGCGCTTCATTGTATTATCTAAGCTTATTTTATTTTATGCCATATGTACAGTCAGATACAGTCAATATGAGGGACATTGTGAAATTATGTGCGCTATCATGCTCAGAATTTTTAACTTGTCTGAATGGCTTTATGTAAAATCTTATCACTCAACGTAAAGGGCATTAATAGTCCAATCAAGAGAAAGAAAATCCTTAGCTATCTTAGCCATGAGCATGCTGATTTAGCGTTTCTTCAGGAAACGCACTTAAACTCTGCTGAAACACTGAAACTCAATGTTAAGCCTTACATGGTGGCTGCCTATTCTCCCGCCGTTTCCAAACGGTGCGGGGTAGCCATTCTGGTTAAGAAATCTCTGCAAGCTACTGTAATTGATACTAGCGCTGACAAGGAGGGTAGATGGGCCCGCGTACATCTTAAGGTTGGAGATAGTGAATTTACATGTATTTGCATTTATGCCCCGAATGTGGACAACCCTGCTTACTATGCAAGTATTGCGCAGTTGGCACAGGCCTCTGCCAATACTCCATTAATACTTGGTGGTGATTTTAATCAAGTGTTAGACCCTCTGATAGATAGACAGCCGCCTAGAACGAGTAGTCCACCCAAGAGTCTTGCTACCCTTACAGCTCTGATGCAAGATCTTGCGCTGGTAGATATATGGAGGCTACTTCACCCCTCCGACTTAGAGTTCACTTTCTTTTCTGCCCCCCATCACTCCCAATCTAGAATAGATTTCTTTCTCATTTCCAAAGCACTGATTTCTCAAGTAGACACGACTAGGACTCATCCTCTCCATATTTCAGATCATGCTGCCATATCTTTATCATTACGTGTCACTGCGCGGGACGATTCTCCCCGAGCTTGGTTTTTTGATAGATCCCTACTGGGTCAAAAAGATTTTCAGGTTGATATAAAGGCCGCTATCCAAGATTATTTTCATTTTAACTCACCCCATGACACAGCGAGCTGGGCTTGGTGGGAGGGTATTAAAGCATCTATCCGCGCCACTATAACTAGCTATCAAATTCGGCAGGGGAAACAAAGAAAGCAGCATTTACTGATTCTAGAGCAGCAGATACAAGCTGGGGAGCGTCTCCTCACGTCCCGTACTGACCCATGTATTTTACTCCGTTTACAACGCTTGCGTTTTCAATACAATCAGATTTTGTACACTGCTGCTGTTAAAAATATCGAATCACAACAAGGGCTATATTATCGGGAAAATAATCGTGCTGGCAAATTATTAGCAAATGCCCTAAAAGGTCAAAAAGAAGCCAAGCGTGTTACCGCCCTCCGTAATCCGTCGGGGGGGGGGGGCTTGGTCACTAAAGATACCGAAATCTTAGCACTCTTTCGTGATTTTTATACTCGGCTTTATCAATCTGAATGTGATTTTGAGCCAGATGTATTTGAACGCTTACTTTCAGGGGTACAAAGACCGACCCTATCTGACGAAGATAGAGTGGCCTTGGACACACCATTTACTGTCTCAGAAATTCATTCTGCTATCAAGAAATGTGCCTCAGGTCGAGCCGCAGGCCCAGACGGTCTCCCTGCTGAATTCTACAAAACTTTTCACGCTGACTTAGCTCCAGTTTTGAAAATTTATTTTTCTGCTCTGGCCGAGGAGGGTTCTCCTTCTGGGTCCTTTTCAATGGCAAATGTAGTAGTTTTGAGAAAGAGGGGAGAGACCCGCAACTAACAGCTAATTATCGTCCAATTTCCCTCCTAAACGCGGACTATAAAATATTTGCCACCATTCTCTCTACCCCGGCTCTCGGATAGGATGCCTACCTTAATACACCCAGATCAATGCGGTTTCATTCCTGGTAGATCAACTGCTGACAATGCTCGGACTCTATGCCATGTACTGACTACCGCAGTTAATCTTGATCGCCCATTTGTTGGCCTCTCACTTGATGCTGAGAAGGCCTTTGATCGCTTAGAGTGGCCCTTCCTGTTTGCAGTCCTCCGCTGGTACGGATTCGGGGAAGGTTTTCTCCGTTGTCTTCGCACCATGTACGCACAGCCTACAGCCAGTATATGTGCCAATGCTTTAAAGTCTCAGCCTTTTCCCCTTCAACGCGGCACTCGCCAGGGATGCCCATTGTCTCCACTTCTCTTCGATCTCGCACTTGAACCCTTGGCTTTACTAATCCGGCAATCGGAGGAGATTCATGGAGTCCCCTTCACCCATAGGGAAATCAAAATTTCAGCGTATGCTGATGACCTTATGCTTTTTGTCTCTATAGACTCAGTACCGGCTGTCCTAGAGCAAATTGGTAAATACTCACAACTGTCCGGTTATAAGATAAATTGGACCAAGTCGGTAGCCTTTCCATTAAATCCTTTGCTTCATCAGGCAGATATGCAACCCTTCCCCTTTTTATGGCAACCTCGTATGGTCAAATACCTTGGGGTTCACTATTGTTCTCCTTTGGAAGACACTATCTCCTTCAATGCCAAAGCCTTAACCTCTAAAGTCCGGGCGCTTACTCACCGCTGGACTCCTTTAACACTTACCTGGTGGGGTCGATTAGAAACCATAAAAATGATGATTGTTCCGAAAGTGAATTATATCTTAGAAATGTTGCCCTGTCTCTTCCCTCGACGTATCTATAAAGATATAGAGGGCCTTCTGACTAGATACTTGTGGCAAAACAAGACACCTAGGATAGCGAAACATAAGCTGCAAGCAGATAAAGAAAATGGGGGTGTCAGATTCCCTGATTTCCTGAAGTATCATCAATCTTTTCTTCTCAAACAAGGCGCTCGCTGGCTGGAAGATCCAGTACCGAGTAGACCTGTGTGGCTAGACATAGAAGAGGACCTTTGCAAACCGATTCCTCTTACTTTTCTCCCTGGTATGACTCTCCCATCAGACTCCCACTTTCCACCAATGCTTTTAGACACCTTAGGTGCCTTTAATAATCTTATGCACTCTTTAGACTCCCGACTCTGTCCGTTAGACAAGATCCCACTTGAGAATAACACTCGATTTCGAATACAAAATAAGCCGATGGCGTGGAGCCCCTGGTACACTAGGGGCATTTGGATTCCTAGTCAGTTGTTCCATGAAGGTCGCTGGAAAACTTTTAGTGAATTGCAAATTGAATTTGGTCTCCCAGCGAAACACTATTTTCAGTTGGTGCAACTTCAGCATTGCCTTCGGAGTGCTAAGGTGCTCCCGCCATCGGCCCCCCCTACACAAGGTTGGTTGGAGACTATCCGATCTATCGGTAGTTCACCGGGTGTAGCATCCAATTTTTACAAAACCTTATGTAATGCTATAATTAGAGATGCCCCTATAGCGCAGAAAGCATGGGAGAGAGAATTGCATGTGACTTTGACCCCGGAGCAATGGAGCCTTGTCTGGAGTAGAGTGACACGGGTCTCCCGATCCGCCTCACTCACTCAGACACTCTTCTTTCTAGCCCACCGGTGTTTTTACACTCCTGACAGATTAGCCAAATGGAACACTACTCAGGGCAATAGTTGTTGGACATGCCATGCGGCCATTGGTTCACTACCTCATGTTATGTATGAATGCCCCGCACTACAGTATTACTGGCGTCGGGTCTGGGGTCGTATCCAGTCTATTTTGCACTTTCAAGAGCCCCTTTCTTGGAGGATAGTGGGACTTCGCTCAGCTGCGGGGATCCCCTCTCTTCCAAAAACGGCTTACTTCCTTTTGGACTTTATGCTTGGCATTGCTATTTCCCTAATTACGAAATACTGGAAAAATAGCTCTCAGCTGAGCCCCAATGAATGGTGGAATCATGTCTGTCTCTACAGTAAATATGAACAAATACCTCGTATGTTTGCTTCCCCCATTCAGACTCCTCATCATCGGTCTAAATGGAAGATGCTCAATGACTATGTACATTCTGCTCAATGCTCTCATCTGACTGTCTAAATTTGTATATATCTTTGTCCCATGATTATTCTGTATCGCAGATACTCTTTTGATTGTTTTGATGTATAATCACTGTTGTTTGGAAGCGCTCACATGCTGACATAATCAGCTAGAGAAGAAGCGTGGGGGTGGGGGGTAATTGGGTTTATTTTCCGTTATTGTATACTTGTTTTGTCTCCTTTGGTGTGTTGTTTCTTTTGTTTGTTGCAAAATGAAAATAAAAGTTTAAAAAAAAAAAAAACATTTGTTTCATTTTGTTTCTGTTCTTTAGTATATGCAAAAAAAATGGAATTTCAGCTTAGAATCCTTTGAATTCAGACCAGGGACTATACTATTTTAAGGAAAGGGTGGTGGGGACATAGAACAGCCTCCCAGTGGATTTCATAAATTCAAAAAAGCATGAGGGAGGGGAAGGGATTGTACAGATGAGCTGTTGGTACAGATTGTATGGTGTTTATCTGCTATTTTCTCCGTTTCTGTTGTTGAGCTGGTAGGAGAACCTTATTCAGTTCAGTCTGGTATTCTGAAATGAGGAGAGAACCATGAGTGCCAAAGTTTGATCTGGTTTGCAGAATTCATCACAGTCCTTCTCTCCTCTGTTCTTCTCCTCTGAGATCCGTCCCTCCCTCTCTATCCCCTTTGTTCTTTTTGTCATTTTTACCTTTCCTAGTACTATTTATTGTATTACTTTGTAAACCACTTTGTTGCCACTGGTTAAAAGGTGGCATATCAAATGATAAATAAACCCTAAATCATATTCCTACGTCTCCTGCATGCACTCCATTCAGCTTCCACTCCTTTCTCTTTCCATCTCTCCCAAAACTCTCCTACATGCACTCATTTGACCCTTCTTTTAAACCATGGAATATACTAACTACATTCCTTCACATGAGGTGAACCCCTTCTACCAAACTTCAGGATATTCGGTTTTAACACGCCCTAAAATAATGGTATTCTCTAGTACCCTAATAGTAAGAACAGAATGTTAGTGAGGTAGATGAAAGGATCCTCTTATTTATGGTTCATGACTATATACCGTGATTCATTTTTAATTATACAAAATATAAGAGACAGGAAAAATCTATATAGTTCTATCCAGAAATTCCAAACATGGGAAGAAGCATGGCAGAAAATAATCTATTCCACCAAATAGGCAGTATGCAAGTTGTGCAATTCACAGTCCATCAACAAAGAGAAAACAATTACAAAAAGAATGGATCACAGTGCTGGTAAGGTCACACTTTATCCTGGGCTCTCAGAAGAAACAAAATTAATGTTGTGTACTCCCTGGCCATTCAAGCCATGCA
This sequence comes from Ichthyophis bannanicus, assembly GCA_033557465.1. NCBI lineage: Eukaryota > Metazoa > Chordata > Amphibia > Gymnophiona > Ichthyophiidae > Ichthyophis > Ichthyophis bannanicus. Next base: position 146,654,296 of record CM066041.1, read on the forward strand.
CACAATTAATTTTTATATGAGGACTCGAGACAGAATTCCTTGTTGGGCCTTCCAGAGTCTCTGTTTTTCAAAATCAATAACCAGGCAGAGCAAATGTTATGTGGCTCCTGAAGAAATATCAAACTTTACTTTCAGGTTAAAAATGGGAATTACATCTTTCAAATGGTTTCTTCCATATGTGATCCAACATTGCAGTTTACAGTCTTTAAACATCAGCTTCCACATACTTTCTTGTCTTAATTCAATATAACTGTGCATAAAATTTGCAGTAGAGCTCATCCCTCCGGGGTTTCTCCTTTTCCTAGGGAAATTTAGAAAGCTGATTACTTCCACTCTCAGAATGCAGATTGAGGTCCTTCAATGTCTCCAACTCTTTCAAGCTCCCTGCTTCTGAAATCACTCTCTCATTCCTTGATGCCTTTTGCAATCTTCGTGGGAGAGCAGGGGGAGACAGAGGAGGAGGAAGGGGATGTTGAGGTTATGTGAGGCTGCTGAATTCTTTCAAATCTTTCCAGTTTTTTCCTGGCTGCTTAACAGGCTCTTATCATGATAAGAGCGTGATGCTGAACCGATTTTCCCTCCTATGGCTACTGAAAAGACCGCAATCTACTGGAGCCTCCTCGCCATGTTCAAGCGAGAGAGTCGCCATAAGGTGGTCATTCATGAGTGAATTCAATCTTTTCCTCAATTGTCGCAGATTTTCTTCAGAGTGGAGAAAATCAGTGCACCATTTGCTAGAGATAGAAGAGTACTGAAGGGCCTTCTGGTAGCTGAGGCACATAGAGGCATGGAAGTGATGTCATTGAAACCTGGGCATCAATGTTTTCACAATCTGCTGGTAGGGGAACACAACCTGTTTGCCTTGTTTGGTCTAGTACTGGTAAGTAAAATGTCACCTTCTAGTCCATCAACTTTGGCATCAGCGGTATCAGTCTCCATGGCTTTAGGAGCTGCACTGGATGCCGGAGGTGCATCAACATCGAGAAGACATCGAGCCCACTTGGAGTTGAGCATTGATAGGGTGTCCCAGGATTGTTCAACCTCAGAATCCTACCCAAAGAAGAGGAAGGATTCATCCTTCACTTTGTTGATGTTAAGAACTAGAGACATTGAGTATCAGGCAGAGGTTGCAATGCATTAGTGTCGTAGTTCATAGCATGATTTCCTGAACATCGAGGTATTTGGGGAATTGGTATCTTTGAAGCTGCCTGACATGAAGAATGCTTATCCTTCACGGTACCAGTGAGGCCATACCAGTCTCGGAAATGGTCGAGGCTAGTTTGCTGATACTCGGAGAGATCCGGCAGAAAACAGCCAATTCTGATAGAACTCCTCCATCTTTGTCTCGAGCAGCATCTCATGAGGAGTTCGAGGAAAGGATGAGGGTCGTCTTTGCAGGTGCGAGGCTGCTGCTTCAACTGCAGGAAGACCGGTGCATGAGACATCGAGCCAATTCTGAAAACTCAGCTGCCGGCAGGACAGTCACTATCATTGAGACCTCAAAGAGTCTCCACTCCACGTGGAGCAGAGATCGACCCAGGCACAGATTCAGATGTCTAAGTACCTTTCTGAGTCAGGATCAGAGCACTCCTGGGAATCAATATGACTCGGAGTATTTCTCAAAGGAGAGGTCTTCTGATTTGCTCTCCCTTGCCTCCTCCCAAGAAGTAGAAGCCCCCCTCCCCCAAAGAGCCCCTCTTTATTGATTTTGTACAAGAAATGGCCAAATCTGGAAACAGAGGAGGAAGCCAAGGCCGAATAATTAGAAATCCTCTGTTCTGTGATCCCCCCAAGGAAGCTGTTACAGTGCCTTTTACAGAATCCTTCAACGAGTACAGTTACAGATGAGAATGTGGGAGACCCTACCCTCCTCCTCCGTACAGCCTGTGAGCAAGATTGTCTCCCTGTATAGAGTCCAGAGGTTTCACAGATTTGAAATGCTACAGCTTCCACACACTCTTAAAAAGGCAGTGTTCTAAGTTTTCCCCTTTGCCCCCACCCCCTCCAGTGACAGAGGCTAGGACATTGGATTCTTTCAAGAGAAAATTCCTTCAGAAGACTATATTTACATCCCACGTAGTGTTCTATCAGCTCTTCTTGGACTTGCACTTGCAGATCGTGCGTGACATGCAGGACTTTGAGAAAGCCATGCAGCTGCAGTCCCCAGTGAGTCAAAGGAAGGAGTGCAGAAAACATAGTCCAAACAACATATGATATTTTCAATACAGCATTGAGAGTCTCCTCTGAGTATTGGCGCCTAAAGATGAAATTTAATGTGGACAAGTGCGAAGTTATGCACCTAGGAAAGAAAAACCCAAACTATGGTTACACGATGCAAGGTTCCACATTAGGAACCACCACCCAAGAAAACGATTTAGGGGTCATCGTGGATAACATGTTAAAACCCTCCGCCCAGTGTGCAGCAGCAGCCAAGAGAGCAAATAGAATGCTAGGTATCATAAGGAAAGGAATGGAGAATAAAACAAAGGATATTAGAATGCCTCTGTATCGTTCCATTGTGCGACTGCACTTTGAATATTGTGTGCAATTCTGGTCGCTGTATCTTGAAAAGGATATAGCGTCATTAGAAAAGATACAGAGAAAATGGTAAAGGGGATTGAAGGATACCTTTATGAAGAGAGGCTAAAAGGATTAGGCCTCTTCAACCTGGAAAAGAGATGGCTGAGGGGAGATATGATAGGAGTCTATAAATTAATGAATGGAATGGAATGGGTAAATGTAGATTGATTGTTTACAGCATCAAAATATAGAAAAACTAGGAGCATGCAATGAAGCTACAGGAATAACCTATTTAAGACTAATAAAAGAAAATATTTTTTCACTCAACGTGTAATCAAACTCTGAAATTTGTTACTGGAGGATGTAGGAAAAGCTGCTAGTGTAGCCCGGTTTAAAAAAGGTTTGGACAAGTTCCTGGAGGAGAGGTAGATAGCTATTATTAAAGTGGACCCAGAATATCCACTGCTTGCCCCAATACAAGCTTTGTGGAACCTGTGTCTTATGGGGAAGCTGCTAGGCACTTGTGACCTAGATTGGCCACTGCTGGAAACAGAATACTGGGTTTAATGGACCTTGGTCTGACCCAGTATGGCATATCTTATGTTCTTTATCAACAATGAACCGCCTGACTGAAGACCAAACTCAATTTAGGACAACTATCCAGAGGGTCGCCATGAGACGACAGCGACTCGACAGCACTTAACAATCAATAATAACAACAACAAATTAGGATGAATTTTCAGTTGGAAACTTAGGCGCCTAAGTGAGGCTAACAATAGAGCACAAATTTAGGAGCCTAAAGTTAGGAGCTCAGCTTTTTTTTTTTTTTTTTAATATTGAGCCCTATAGATAGGCTTAAAATAGGTACTTCTTTGACGTGTTAGAAAATTACTCTCCATATGTAATTCTTTGCAGCACGTTGATTAGGAAAGAATAGGACTATCATGGAGCTTGCAGCAGGTGCCTAAAGGACTGCAAGCTCATTTGCAAATCCTACTGGCATACATAATGCAGGTACAAAATACCTGCATATTTTGCCCTACACTTAAATAGGCGCACTGGATCTATGAAGAGTAACTTTTATAAAGTCGCAACTAGTTAACACATGTTTTCACTTGCATAATTTGCACCCATGTTATAAAGTCAAGTACGTGCATCCTTGACTTTATAAATTATTAACATAAGTAGCAAAGAACCCTCCTTAAATTAAGGTGCAATGACTTAGATCATGCCTAAAGCTGATGTATATGACGATGCCTACTTTTGCAATTACTCACATAAATCATAGTATTCTATAATCAATGTACATACTTTCTTGCACCATCCATGCTCTGCCGAAATGCACGTCCATGTTGAAAACACACGCTAGTTACTACACGGGGTATACACTCTTGAGATGTTCCTATTTTGGGACCCAGATGTACATGGTGGTGTTCTTATAGACACAAAATTGGTTAAACCTTTCCTAACTTCTGGCTCTATATTGCAGTGATTTTCCTGGATAACACAGAAACTGTACTACTCCTACAATAGAGAACTTGCTCCTCTCTTAAGAATAACTTCACATCCTGGTTAAAGACCCTTCTTTTTCCTGACTGACAAGGGCCCTCTTGTTTTAGTTCCTAACAGCACGTGTCTTGCCTACCTGCTTCTTGTGACATCATTTGTAAGGTTACTGTGATTTTATTCTTGCCCTATGCTATGAACATCTGTTGGTGTTGCCTTGTAATACATGATTACATATATTTTATTTTGTTTAATGTTAATGACTGTCTTTCCATCAGACCTTCTGAAGCTGAGGGAGATGATTCGATTGCACGTGGCCAAGGATTTGGCTGCCGATGAGAGCTTTAAGAAGATCAAGCTGGCTTGGTATGTCACCTTCCTCCAAGTTCAATGTTTGTATATACTGAAATTTGCAGAGGACACAAACAGCAGAATGGGCAGATACCTTTTTAAGCCTATTTTGAATCTTTTAGCAAAGAATATTTCAGCCAACATTGGATTGTACATCCTGTGTTGGAAGTGAACCCTAGTACTAGAATTTACCTGAAATATAGATAAGTGCTGGCTTTAATGGCTGAGCTATTGGGTCCCTGACTGATCAGGTCTAGAATATGGTTGTCTAAATGTTTTCCTTGACTTTGTAAGTTAAAGGAAGCTTGTATTTATTGCATTTTTATGGTAATCAAAGGGATCTTTTTGAAGGGCTAATTGAGGGTGATGGTGGCTTGCCAGGTATTGAACTTGGTCTGGAGTGAGGGGGGGGGTACACCAATCCCCCCCGACAGATGCCTGTTGGGGGGATTGGTGCTGAAAGAGGTGGAAGAAACTTTAAAATATTGTTGGTGCTGTAGATCTGCTGATCTGTGGCATTGAAAATACTGTTGGCTCGGGGGGTGGGGGGCATCGTGGTGTTGGAGAGCCATTTACTGGCCACGATGCTATGCAAACCTGATTACCTATAAATAATGCCACCTCTTTAAAGAACTGTCTTTTCTGCAGCAAATTCTGACCCCTCACATTGAAAGCAATGTTCCGTCTAATTTTCTGTAGGCTGTGTGTGCATAAAATATCAGCTGTGCAGCTTTTGAAGGAAGGTTAAATTTTTGTGCGCCACATAACGACACTCGGAGTTATATACTTTAAAATTTGACTACACATCAGAATACAGTATGTACACCACATTGATTGCACTAGAAAATATTGTAGAACTTGTGAAAACCATAAATACACAACTTTTCAATTTTAAGAACGTCTGTGTTGTTTTCTATCAGAATCAGAACTGTAATTTTTGTGCGCTCTCTTGGAAAGTATGTGCACTCGGCGAGGTGTGTGCGCGTGCACACGCGCACAGCTTAGAGGGAACAGTGATTGAAAGGCATTATATGTATACTACCATCCACCATAGTCCTGCGCCTCAACCTTCCATTTAATTGAAGTGGAGGAGTGGCCTAGTGGTTGGGGCAAGGTACTTCAGGCCGGAAGGTCGGGGGTTCAAATCCCACTAGAGGACAGCAACCTTGGGCCGGAAGGACTGGGGTTTCTAGTCCCACAGGTGCTCCTTGTGGTCTTGGGCAAGCCACTTAACCCTCCATAGCCCATGTTCCCTGTAAAATAGTTATCTCCAAGTTATAATGCCCTGTTCAATGTAATTTCAGTTTGTTCAATGTAAACCGCACTGATGCAGAATAGCGCGGAATATAAGAGAATGTAAATAAATAAAAAATTGCTTCTTCTCTTCCTGTCTTTGCTGATCTCCCCCTCCCGACCTCCTAACCTTCAAAGTCAGCTTCTCATTGCCTTCTCTGCTGACCACTTCCATGACTCCCAGCAAGCTATGCCTGCTTATTACATCCAGTCCTCACATGATTCTCCAAAACTAGTAACCATCTGTCCCCTCTCACTCCACGCCATTATTATCCTGGCCGTCTCCTCCCTTCAACTGTTCTCCTACATCTACCCCCCACCCCCACTCGTGACACTCATACACTCTGACTCTTTCCCCCTACACTCAAATCCCACCTCATTAACCTCCCCATTGTTGCCATCTTCAGATCTCATACTTTACCCCTGCAACCCGTTACAAACTCCAAAGTATAAGAATAAAAAGGAACTGTCCTGCTGAACATCACGGCATGCTGCACCTAGGCACAATGTCCTGTCTTTCTAAGCCACAGGCAGTTCATCATTTTCCGGCCTCCTGTTTCTTTCACAGTCCTTCATCTTGCTGTCCTCTATCTCCTTTCTCTCCTTCCATATTTGAGAGCGTATGTCGTAGCTTCTTATGCTAACCCTTCACACTCTGCCATTATATGCTGCCAGCTTTAGCTTTGCCACCCACTTACAGGACTGTTCAGCCCCTTTGATTTCCTCTTATCTCCAGGAACAAGCCAGGAATGTAGTCTTCACATATGGGTATCGTTGGTACCGATGGAGCCTGCGCGGGAACGCTCCCCAGCGTCCAATAGGAATGCATTTGGGCGCATCCCTCAGCACATGCGCGCTGCCTTCCCGCCTTTCCAACTGTCCCTCTTCAGTTCTTTGTTTTCCGCAGAGCCGGCAGGATTCATACCCTGTCACTGCAGAAAATTCCGTCTTTAAAATTGTTTTCTTGTGGTCGCGTTTGCCTCTGCATGACACTTACCGGTAGCGCCGGTTCTTTTCTTTTCTTTTCCAAAAAAAAACCAAATAAACTTATACTTTGAACTGTTTCTCTTCAGAAACTTTTCTTTTTTGTTGCTAGGTGCCATTTTGGGCACTAGGCCCCATATTCCTAAAACATGGAAAAACCAACTAGTGGTTTTAAAAAATGTACGAAGTGTGGCGGTACCATTTCCATCACTGACACCCATGATTGGTGTCTTAAATGTTTAGGGCCTGAACATTCTCCATCTGAATGTCTCTCCTGTATGGGGATGGCTAAAAGAGGAAGACAGAACCGGGCTGCAAAGCTCGGTAGCCTCTTTTCTTCGGATACCAGATCCATTGCATCGACATCTTCAAGGGCCTCCTCTTCCTCCCATGGATCTCAGGTAACTAAAGATAAAAGCCGGTCCTCAAAGGGTAGCTCTCCTGCTAAGCATCGAGAGGCCGTTGGCATTGCCCTTGAGGGAACCACACCGGCAAAGCAGCCCCGGCGGGAGGCTTCGGCTTCCAAAGCATCGATGAGGCTCCAGGATGTTCTCGAGGCCTCGGCTTCGCAAGAACTACCTGTGCCATGCTCAGGGGTCCCAGCCATTTTCACCGGTACCGACACGCAAGCATAGGCAGCATCGATAGACCAGAGGTTCCTCACTATCGAACGCAGCATTGCAGCTCTTCTCTCAGCTGCGGTACCGTTGGTCCAACGGTCACCGGTATCGATACCGATGCCGGTACCTACACTGGTGCAGACACCGGTACCGGTACCAACGGTACTGGCCCCAGTGGGAATTCTTCCCGCGCCATCTTTGGCTGGAATTGGCAGGTCAGTACCGGATCAACTTGGTACCGACTTCAATCGATACCGGGACCGTGCTTTGCATGAGCATCGTGGTCAGGAATACTTTGAATCCTCCGATTCCGAAGACTCTGACAATTCTGCTGGTACTAGAGGGTTTCTCCCAGAAGATCCTTCTTCTCCCCAACGCAGAATGTCACCTCCAGCGGACATGTCTTTTCAGGATTTTATTTGTGACATGGCCAAAGGCCTTTCAATCATGGTGGCTCCTGAAGAGGAACCCAGAGCAAAGGAATTGGAAATTCTCCAATATCCTAAAGCTCCAAAGGAGGAAGCTACTCTGCCCATCCATGAAATTCTGCATAACTTGATGCTCAGAATGTGGGAGACACCTCTGACTACATCTCCTCATTCTAGGAGACTTGATGCTATGTATCAAATTCCGCCATGTCCTGGATTTCAAAAGACTCAGCTGCCACACCATTCAATGATGGTGGAGTCAGCCATGCGTAGGATGAAAAGTGCAAAGAGGCATGCATCCAATCTCCCAGGTCGAGAATGCAGGACTCTGGATGCTTTTGGGTGCCAAACTTTTCAGGCTTCCATGCTTTCAGCTAGGATCAGTTCATATATACTATATATGGGAATGTTCCTCATGGAGGTTACAGGAGACTTGGAGCTTATGAGCCCATTTCTCCCAGATGACAAGACTTTCTTGCTCTAGTTAAGCATGCTCAAGATGTTTACAAGTTTGTCAATCGTGCAACCTTTGACTGCTTTGAATGCATCAGCAGAACCTCTGCTATTGCCATTGGCCCGCGACGGATTGCCTGGCTTCAGGCATCAGACTTGGAGATTTGGGTACAGGACAAGTTAGGCAACATTCCTTGCACGGGAGAGAATCTCTTTGGCAAGAACTGGCAGGAAAAGGCTAATGAGTTGGATGCTTACAATACTACTCTAGATAGATTGTCGAAATCTACAGCCGCTCCAGCCAAGAAAAAGCCTTATAAAAAACCCTCTTTCAGCAAAAAGAGGAAATTTTATCCTTCCTATACCCAGCAGAGTCAGACTCGGGGTCAGGTTGCCCAAAAGGGACAAACTAGACAGCAAAGGAAGCCAAAAGGCCCGAGAGCCCAACCAGCTCTGCAGGTTCAGCCCCCTCAAGGGCTTTGACTCCTTCCTAGAGAGCTTAGCCTTCCTGCCTCTGAGGAGTCCCCAACCCCCCAATATCCCAGGGAGGTTATGCCATTTTGCCAACAGATGGCATCAGATAACAGCAGAAGATTGTCCATTGTAGGAGAGGGGTACAAGCTTCATTTTCACAGCATGCCCCCTCCTACAATTCTAAAGCAATTAAAGTCTCAAACCTCCACAGATGATTTGCTAGATCACGAGTTTTCAACACTTCTTGCCCAAGGGACAATAGAGGAGGTACCCATTCTTCAACGGGGTGCAGGGTTCTACTCCCCCTATTTTTTTATTCCAAAGAAAACAGGAGGACACAGACCCATTTTAGACCTCAGAGAATTGAACAAATGCCTGTTTCGAGAGAAGTTCAAAATGATTTCTCTAGGAACTCTTCTGCCATACCTTTGGCTGTGCTCTCTAGACTTAAAGGATGCATACACTCACATTCTGATCCATCCAGATCACAGGAAATTCTTACGATTCCTTTTCAGGGGAAAACATTTCCAGTACAGGGTTCTTCCCTTTGGTCTGGCTTCAGCACCAAGGGTATTCACGAAATGCATGGCAGTAGTAGCTGCATTTCTGCGAACCCTGGGGATATTCGTCTTCCCTTACTTAGATGACTGGCTCATTCGAGCCCCTACAGTTGCAGAGGCCGGCACTGCACTGTCTCGCACAATGCGAATCCTCCAATACTTGGGGTTGGTAATAAACTTCCCAAAATCCAAACTTGTTCCTTCCCAATGCCTGGAATTCATAGGGGCCTGTCTAGATACCAGACAGGCAAAGGCTTTCCTTCCACAGGCCCCGTGTCTTCGCATAATGCAACTAGCTTCTCAAGCAGTGGGGAAATCCTCCCTAACTGCTCGAGAGCTACTACAGTTGCTGGGACATATGGCATCCACAGTTCATGTAGTCCCATATGCTCGCCTCCACATGCGAGCAGCTCAGTGGACCCTATTCACACAGTGGACACAGGTCACAGGTCATTTATCAGACAAAATATTAAACTCTCAACGACTAATTTTGTCTCTCCAATGGTGGCAATCATTAGAAAATCTGACGGTGGGGTCTCCTTTTCATCAGCCCCTCTTTCAGGCCACCCTAACAACAGATGCATCACAGGTGGGTTGGGGAGCACACCTGAATCATCTCTCTACCCAGGGCACCTGGACTCCACAGGAGGCTGGTCTACACATAAACCTCCTGGAATTAATAGCTCTTCGAGTATTCCACGCCCAGCTCAGCTACAAGACAGTCCTAGTCCAGATGGACAATCAAGTAGCCATGTTCTATGTGAACAAGCAGGGCGGGACAGGCTCTCTGTCGTTATGCAACGAAGCTTTATGACTGTGGGCACTCGCCAGAGAGTATCAAATTCACCTTCTAGTGGTATATCTTCCAGACATTCAAAACCTTTGGGCAGACAAACTCAGTCGAGTACTGCTGCCTCACGAGTGGTCCCTCCACCTAGACCAGGTGGCAAAGATATTTCATCTCTGAGGCACTCCAGACATAGACCTCTTTGCAAGTCCACTGAATGCCAAACTTCCCTGGTTCTGTTCCAGGATTCCGGCTCACAATTGCCAGGCAAGGGATGCCTTCCTCCTTCACTGGGGTCAGGACTTCCTTTATGCCTTCCCACCCATTCCCCTCATCCCCAAAACACTCTTCAAGCTTCAGAGAGACAGGGGTCGCATGATTCTCATAGCACCACGATGGCAACGCCAAGTGCGGTATCCCCTCCTTCTACATCTCTCTCAAGCGGCACCTCTGGAGTTAGGGAATGCTCCAGATCTCCTTTCTCAAGAGGACGGGACGCTATGGCACCCGAATCATCAGTCCCTGCATCTCACGGCCTGGTTGCTGAAGGCTTAGACCTCCAGGATTTTAACCTGTCGCAGCAGGTAAAGGATATCCTTCAGGCTTCTAGAAAACTTTCCACAAGAAGATCTTATGCTTTCAAGTGGAAACGTTTTACTATATGGTGCTCCAAGAAGGGATTAAACCCCCTTGTCATACCTTTAGAATTGATACTAGAGTATCTTCTTCACTTATCAAATTCTGGTCTAAAGGCCAATTCGGTAAGAGTCCATCTTATTGCAATTGCAGCTTTTTATAAGCCTCTGAATGGACAACCAATTTCCTCTCATCCACTCATATCCAGATTTATGAGAGGTCTTCCCGGTGGCATGGGATCTAAATCTAGTTCTCGGGCAGCTCATGAAGCCGCCTTTTGAGCCTTTAGCCACTACAACCCTTAGGTTTTTGACCTGGAAGGTCATCTTCCTAATTGCAATCACCTCTGCATGTCGCATTAGTGAACTGCAAGCTTTAGTGGCTGATCCTTCTTATAATAGATTTCATCATGATAAGGTTGTTCTTAGAACTCATCCACACTTTATGCCAAAGGTGGTTTTGCCTTTTCATTTAAATCAATCAATTTATCTTCCTGTATTTTTTCCGAGGCCTCACGCCTCTAATGCAGAAAGAAACCTTCATACTTTGGATTGTAAAAGAGCATTAGCCTTTTACCTACAGAGAACACAGCAACATAGAAAGTCCTCGCAACTTTTTATAGCTTTTGACCCTAGTCATTTGGGACTTCCAGTCTCCAAAAGAACTTTATCTAAATGGATTGCCCAATGCATATCCTTTGCTTATGAGAGTAGGGGTCTTCGTCTTCAAGGCTATGTCACAGCTTATAACGTGAGAGCCATGGCAACTTCCATGGCTAATCTCCACTCTGTGTCTATCGATGTCATTTGTCGAGCAGCCACCTGGGCTTCGGTACACACCTTCACAGCACACTACTGCCTGGACAAAGCCTCCCGTCGGAATGCCGCCTTTGGCCAAGCTGTTCTTCAAAATCTCTTTCAGACCTAATTCAACTCCTACCCACCAACCCTGGTGGAATGTGTGATAAGGAAGCTTATCAGAGTCCAGAGAATACTGACAAAGGAAGGGAATTTACCCTAATCAAGGGACCTGTTTTGTCAGGGCAGAGGAATAAAACTGCATGTTTTCCTAAAAGACAGGTTATTCCAGGCTGCAATGACCAGCAGAAAGGCCCTAGTGGAGATTAGGAGAAGGAGCATAAGCCCAGATTGAGAAACCCTTATGTCACTCCTAATTACTCAGCTGCCAGGAGGGAGTGTGAACACCAACACCTGGGGAGTGCAAGGGTGGAGTTGGAAACTTGGAACTTTAAAACTAGAACAGAATGTTCAGAGAGAGAGAGGAGAGAGAGAGGGAAGGAGAAGGCAAGAGGAGCTCAGAGAGACTTGTGTTCTTGGAGAGATTCCTGTGAGAAGCCAGCTTCAAGGGATTGGAGAGATCCAGAGGGTTGGAGAACTTCAGCCAGGAACCCTAAAGCAGCAGCCGGTAAGAGGACAGAAGCAGCTGCAGGGAGAAGGAACATGAATACCTTTTGGAAGAGGTATGGAGCAGACGCCCTGAGGTCCAGGAATACAGACTGGAGGACAGGTCACAAAAGCTCAAGTGCCTATTGGCCTGAGTATCTAAGAGGACAGCCTAATGCCAGCTTTAACTCAGGTATGAACTTTGGACGTTTGTCTAACCTAGAGCAATGCAAGCTGCTTAGAAACAGTTTCTGTCCTAATAGAGGTCAGTCTGTAGAACCCTCTGAGCCAGATCCTGATATAGAGCCCATGCAGGTAGAAGAACAAGATATAATTGGTGAGGAAGACGATTCTTTCATGGACTGTTCTTTATGCAAAGTGGCTAGCACAGAGAAATCCTGAAAGTGGGATCAAACATAAAAAGGAAATGTTCTAGTAACTGGCACACCAGAAAGTTTGTGCAGAGCAGGAGAAAAGCTGTTGATTGAGGCTTGTTATCCAGCTGTTATCAAAGCAGAGCACAGCTCAGGCTGTGCACACGTTGGATATAAAAAAAAGTTCTTTGAATGTGAAAAGCTGTTTTTGTACAGAAGCTTTTATTGCTGAGCGGGTTTGTCAGCAGTGGCTGAAAGAAAGACTTTCTGTTTGATGGACTTTACAAGTTACATGCCTAAGCTTTCAGTTGTATTATTACTTTGAATACAAATCCTGGAGAAGATATCCAAAGGTGTTACCAAGTGAATCTGTGCGCAATTTGATTTACCTCATAAATAAAATTCTGTCAATGCCTTATCACTCGAGCCAACTACCTTAGTCTTCATTTACCTAAAAGGCAAACACCACATGACTGGACTACCAATACCATAATCCTTTGCAAGATAGCCAGTCTGGAACATTGCCAAAGTGGTGAATCCTATATTTTAAAGCACGCCCCTCTATGCATATGTAAGGGGCTATGGGCGTGACAAATGCCAGAGATCCATGGGAGGAAGGATTCCCACCTTTCTAGGGTGGCACCTTCCTGGGGCTATCTCCCTGACATCTTCAGCTAGGGAGTCCCCACATGTGAAGACTACATTCCTGCTTGTTCCTGGAGATAGCATAGTTACTCACCTGTAACAGGTGATCTCCAAGAACAGCAGGAATTTAGTTTTCACAACCTACCCACCTCCCCTAGGAGTTGTCTCTCTATCTCTTTGTCTCTTTCCTCTTTCCTCTCTCCCTCTATCCTTTCACTCAGCTACAAACTTAACTGAATAGGGACAGTTGGGAAGGCAGTGCGCATGTGCTGAGGGATGCTCCTAAAAGTGTTCCTATTGGATGCTGGGGAGCGTTCCCGCGCAGGCTCCATCGGTACCGACGGTACCCATATGTGAAGACTAAATTCCTGCTGTTCCCGGCAATCACCTGTTATACAGGTGAATAACTACGCTTTCCCAAGACCTTCCAGACTTCATTTACTGTAGTGACTCACTTATTCCCCTCCTTTGGAGGTGATCATAAGATATAAGTCTGAATGGAAATATCCATTTGTAATGCAGGCTTTCCTTTTTAAAAATCCAATCCTTAAATTCTCCTCTTCTCTGCATGGCAATATATGATAGATCACTGTATGTTTTTATATTTAAATTATTCCATATTATCCACCCGGCGTCTCTCACCTTGCTCATCAGCAGCTCCTTCTCCTTGTAATTGTAAATTCAGGCCACAATGGCTCAGGGTAAATCCCCTGCCCCCCTTCACAGGTCCAATGCCCTAGGCACGCTGTCCATCTTCAACTTCATATTTGATCTCAGATCTTCTTCTGAGCCTGTAATCCATTTGTATATCTGCATTACCACTTCCATTGCATCATGATATTCCACAATATCTCCTTTCCCTACCCTATGTCCTCTATCCCCGTGTTATGGGGCAGGCGTCCGGGCAAATCGTTTCACCTCCCCTCACGTTGTCCTTCCAACCTCCTTCCATGTTTGCCCTCCTCAGTTTCTGCTCCTCCTGTCCCACCTGCTGTTTCCCCTTCCTCTGTCTCTATTGGGCTGCTTAACTGCAGATCCATCCGGAACAAGACCCTTCTCATACAGGATCTTGTTCTCCAATCTTCGTTTGATCTTATGCTGCTAACTGAAACCTGGCTAAAGGACGGAGAAGACGCCCTTCTGGCTCGCTGCCTTCCTCCTGCCTTCTCAGCTCTTTCCACCCCCCGCCTTGGCCGTTCCGGTGGGGGTGTGGCAGCTCTTATTAGTACAAGCTCTCCCCTTCACCCAGCTTACCCCCTCATCCTTGCGCTACCCTGAATCCCTTCTGTTTCAGCTTCACTCCTCCCCCCCGCTTCAGGTCTTTCTTGTCTACTCTCCTCCTGCTCTGCGATCCGACCTTTGGGATTCCCTTGTCTTAACCATCACCGATCTGTCCTTGGCTTTCCCTCACCTACTCATTGCCGGGGACTTTAACCTTCACCTTGACTCTCCTTCCTCCTCCCGTGATCATGCTTTTCTCTCCCTGCTGCATGATCTGTCTCTCTTACAGCATGTCACCTTTCCCACCCATCAGGCCGGTCATACTCTTGACCTGTTTCTGACTTCCTCTTCATCCTCTCTTTTAATGTCCCATCTCTCTTCTGTATCCCTTCTGTGGACTGATCACGTCTGTCTCTCTCTTTTATGTACCCATTCTCCTGGGCCCTTGTCCTCCACTTCTTCTGTCGTGCCTCCGGTTGTTTCCCCTCCACCTCAACTCTCACGTGTCCTCTCGTCGCACATTCGTGAACAATTCCCTGCTGCCTCTGACCTTCTTCCCTCCAACCTTTCTTCCCTCTCTTCTGATTCCCAAGCAGCCCTATGGGCTTCATCCCTTGCTATACTGCTCTGACCCGTCTTGCTCCCCTTCAACCTCGAAAGTCCCGCCGCCTCCCGAGGCATCCATGGTTTCATCAGGGCCTGCGCCTCCTGCGTACGCAGCTCCGTAGGGCTGAGCGCAGGTGGCCAGGAATCCTTCTCCCTCCTACCTTTAGCCTTCTTCAAGTCTACTTACTCTCACTACCGTTTAAATGTCCACCAAGCTAAGCGTGCTTATTTTTTCCAATGCAACCTTGACTGCCCCCAAATCAAACTCGGCATCTTTATTCGACTCTACGCACTCTGACCTCTCTTCACTCCCCACGTCTATAGCTCCTGTTCCTTCCGTCCCTTCTCCCTCTCTTCTGGCTTTCCTTCTTTGACAATAAAATTTTTCCTCCCTACGAGCCTCCTTACCCGTTTTGCCCTGATCGATTCATTCTCCCCGCCAGTGGTTTCCCCTCCCCCTACTGCTCAGCTCTCCCACTCTTGGGCTTCTTTCTCCTTAATCACTTCCTCTGAGCTTTATCACCTCATTTCCTCTTCTAAAAAGACTTCCTGTCCTCAGGATCCCATCCCCTCCACGTGGCTTCTTGACCCATCTCTTGCACTCTTGCCGTATCTCCTCACCATGTTTAACACTAACTTGTCTACAGGTATCTTTCCCTCCTCCTGGAAGCATGCTCTAATCCGTCCCATCCTTAAAAACTCCTCTCTTGATCCTTCCGTTCCTTCTCACTATCGTCCTGTATCTAACCTTCCTTTTCTTTCCAAGCTACTTGAACAGTTTGTTTTTGCTCAACTTTCACACTACCTCGATTCTATTAATTTTCTTCACCCCCGCCAATCGGTTTCCGCACGGGTCATAGTGTCGACACCATTCTTCTTGCATTCACTAACGCACTACACATGGCTCACGATCAGGGTGATATCTCGGTGGCGGTTGCCCTAGATCTCTCAGCAGCCTTTGATCTTGTTGATCACTCTCTTCTCCTCCTTCGTTTACGGGAAGCTGGTTTATGTAGTACTGTGCATCACTGGTTTCACTCTTTTCTCTCTTCCCGTTCTTGTTCTGTGCTATCCCCCTCATCTTCTGCTCCCTCGTCTAACTCTTTCCCTCTTACCTGTGGGGTACCCCAAGGTTCTGTTTTGGCTCCTCTTCTTTTTAACCTTTTCTTAGCACCCCTTGCACTCTTAATCCAACAATCAGGAATTTCTGCTTTTCTTTATGCAGATGACATTGTTCTGCTCCACCATACTTCTCCCTCTTGTCCCGATCTCACTGCGCTTAATTCATGTCTTTCCGCTGTAGCCACTGGTTGACCCTTCACTGCTTGCACCTTAATCTCACTAAGACCGTTGCCATTTGGTTCTCCCCATGGGTCTGCACCCCTACACTTGCCCCCTCTTTTTCTGGGTCCCCGGTCCCGTTAGTTTTTCTACCTTTCGTACCTTGGTGTCCACTTTGATTCTGATCTTTCTTTCCAGTCCCACCTCTCTCACATTACCAAATCCTCTTTCTTTTTCCTCCGGCAAATACGTGCAGTACGCCCCTTTTTGTCCTCAGCAGCCCTCACTACCCTGGTGTTGTCTTTGGTTATCTCTCATGTCGACTTTGCAAACTCAGTTCTTGTCGGTCTCCCTAAGTCTCGCTTATCCCGTTTACAACGCATACACCACACTGCTGCTAGTCTTATTTGTCATGCTTCTCCCCGCGATCACATCACTCCCCTCCTGTTTCACCTCCACTGGTTACCCCTCCCTTACCGTTCCCAATTTAAGCTTCTCACTCTTGTACACAAAGTACTTCACACTGGCTCCCCCCAATACCTTGCTGACTTACTTTCTATCCACTCCCCCCCGATATACTCCCCGCTCCTTTCATCTTCACCGTCTAGCCCTTCCCTCCCCTTCCCGTGCCCATCTACAGTCCACCCGCTCCTCTGCTTTCTTCTTTATCGGCCCCGCCCTCTGGAACTCTCTACCTCCCTCCCTCCGTCTTGAACCACTTTTCTCAACCTTTAAACAAAACCTAAAAACACACCTTTTTTCCTTGGCTTTCGATGTGCCCTCTCCTTTTGTGTAATCTCCTTTTTCCCGTCCCTAACCTTCCCTTGTTGTTTCTTCCCCGCCCTCTCCATGTCTCTCTTGTCTACTCTTTTTAAACAGAAATTGTACTTTTTAACAGATATTGTATTTCTTTTCCTTTCCAGGCTTCGGCCTTTTTTTAGACAATTGTTTTTATATTGTACATCGCTTTGATTTCTGTAGAAAGGCGATTTTATCAAAAACTAATAAACATAAACACAATCTCTGGGATCCCACAAATTCAGATATTGTTACTTCGAGACCTGTTCTCCAAGTCTTTCACTTTCTAAGTGAGTCGTCCTGAGTTTCTTTAATTTATTTATTTATTTATTATTTATTAACCTTTTTTATATACCGCACTATTCATTATCTCCACAGAACTCTTATGTAGTTCACCTATCTCTCAGCCTGATTGACCTAGGCCCCCAGTTCAATAAAATCTGATTTTATCTCCCACACTGCATCCTTTATTTTGCCCTTTACTGACGCAATTTCTTTTTTTAATCTCTGCCAACAATATTTGCATGTCCGCCTTGGTGACCGCTAAACTCAGCTCCCACTATTCTTCCACACATTCTGTTTAACTCTGAGTTTTCTGAAAATGCCACAGAGGTCCCCACATGCTGTTGCTTCATTGCATCTTTTTCTCAACCGCAGGGATTGCTCTTCAATTCCTCCAAATTTTTGCGAGCTGACATCTTCCCCCACAGGAACCACATCCCTCACAGCTGCTCGTCTATTCCGCTACTTCAGGGACACGTTCTCTACTTTTTAGAGGGCTTTTATCAACCTGTTCTCGGAAGCTCCTTTTTCAAGCATCCATGCTTGCCACTGACATCACCAGAAGTCCCATGGGCCCCTTTTATGCAGTGGAACCTATTTACTAATAATGTAAGTTAACATTAACAAGCACAAATATGAATGTGCACTTTAATAAATATAGCCCTATGTTTGAAGCCCAGAATTTATCTGTGATAAAAACAGATAACAAAGCATGGGGTAAATAAAATTCATTCTGAAGAAAGAAAGGTGATGAGTGGAGTACCTTAGCTTTCTGTCCAGAGATTAGTCCTGTTGAATATATTTTTGCGAGTTGTAGCGTAGAGTGATTAGGGGAAGTTTGTCTTTTTATGGACAACACCAAAATCTGTAACAAAGAGGACACTTATGAAGGAATATATGGTATGAAAAACAATCTAAGAAAACTCAAGGGGGTAGCCAACTGGTTGACAGCTAAGTTTAAATTCTAGATAATCAAGGAAAGCATGCAGAGGCATGGCTTCAGAAATGTTTTTCAAGATAGATTTTGTGGAAGGGTAATGGGGGGGACTTTTGACAGTATTTTGGGGGCTACATGATAGTGTGGTTGTTTGTGGAGCATGTATGTGTGGTGGTGGATTAAATTGTGTATGGACATTTGTGTGTAATTGTAGAAGTATGTGGAATTTTATAGGGGCATGGGGGTAGAGGTGTAGATGTATATGGGGAGTATGGGTGTAGGATTGTGTGAATTGTGGGTTTTTTTAATAGGTGGCGGGTGTAGGGGTGTACAAGTATGTGAGACGGTAGCAAGTGTATAAGTGTGGTTGTGGGTTTTTGGGGGGTGTGGTGGTGTAAAAGTGTGTGTGGGATATAGGTGTAAAGGGGTGTGTCTATTGTGGGTTTGCATGTGTGTGATGCTATATGTGAGTACAGGTGGGTGAAGGCATGAGTAGGGGTGTTTGTGTCCTGTATATGAAGATATGTTGGTATGTGTGTGAGTGGTGAGCAAATAAGTGTGGATATGGAGAGGGTGTGGATGTGTGACAGTGGTACAGAGAGACTTGATCTTTGGTGGCACCTTAGGTTAACATGGATGGGAACATAAATATTAACTTAATATGAAAGAGTGGAGACAGGAGAGGGAGATGATGAACTTTGTCTTACACACACACTCTGTCCTCTTCCTCTACCTCTCCCACCCACACACCCTCTCTGTCTTGCACATGCACAAACACAGACTACATTGCTCTTTCAGACATACTTTCTGTGTGTATCTGTGAGAGAATCTCTCTCTTCTTGCTTTCTCTCTCGTATGCAGTTATGTATGCACACTGCTCATGTACTTACTCTGTGAGTGTCTCCTGTGCTCTGTGATACTACAGCAGTATCATGTAAAGTTCTTACTTCTCTCCCTGAAAAACTCACTAACCCCACTAAGCCAGCCAGTTCATAGTGAAACATTACTAGCACAGCGGAAGCACTCACCCCTCCTTTGCTGTGACTGCAACTTATCTTTCAGTTCTCATGCCCCCAACACGTCCCCGTTGGTTAAGCGCCATAGTCTTGTAACCCCTTCAGGCATGGGATTGGTTTCTAGAAATGGATGTGTCATTAGCAAGCCCAAAGAGGTGAGACGCTGGCAAATAGACTAAAAAGGAACACAACATTTCTGCTTCAGTTCGCAGTGCTAACTACCGTCTTCCAGTATGGTTCAAACATGTGAGCCTGGGGGAAAAGTGGAGGGGCTCAGATCCCACCTTGACTAGGTCTTGGATGTGTAGGTATGTGTGAAAGAGTGGCTTTGGATAAATATAGATATGTAAAACAGTGTGTGTTGTGGGTATGTGGGTGGTGTTTTGGGTTCTGATTTTGTAAAGGGCAGTGGGTATAGGGGTATGGATATGAGGGTGTAAAGGCATGCGGGCATAGGAGTGCATCAATGGTGGCCTTATATGGAGGGATGTGGGGTTGAGGGAATGTACAGCATGAGTCTGTGTGGGATTATGGTGGGAATGTTTGGAGAAAATGGTTTTGAATGTGCCTTTTTGGTGCCATTCTTTGGCAGCTGCTTTTGTTCTTTTTCCCTGTCTTTGTTGCTCTGTGCCAAAGTGCTGTAAGAGCAGGGAGGCTATTGGAATGTTAGCATTTTGCAGGGATACTTTCAGAGATCCAGTTCTCAGAAACACTGACCTGATGTTTCTAGTAAGCTTTATGATTAGACTTCGGAAGGGATGAGTGCTGGATATGAATTAATGGAGGTTTTGTCATTGTCTTTATTTCTATCTTGGAAAATAAGGGATATTTTACAAGTGATTATTCTGTATGGTTGCCAGCTGGACTATATACTTACAGTCTGGACAGGGATAAATAGACAGCTGGAATAACTTATTTGGAGATGTGTTTACTAACGAGTAGCTTGTGGTTAGTGCATGATTTTGGTGCAGTGCTCAAAAATAGCACAAAGTCCCATGCCAAAAATCCCATGCTACCCTTCAATCGTGCATTGGGGCGCTGTATCATATCCGGATTCCGCCCGCCTCATCGTCTGGAACAGGCATTTGAGGGCCTCCAGATTCCGCCTGACATTGAAGTCACTGTGGGTGAGAGATATGACATGAGTAGGTGGCCCTTTTGGATACACACACAGCCAGGGTCCTGCCCCTCTCCTCCCCCCACCTGCACACTGTACCCAACAGCTTCTACCTCATCTGCCACCTGTTGTTTCTAGCATGCTGACTCCCATCCTTTCACCTTCTCACATCCTCTCATGCCTACTCCCTCTGCCAACACTCCCTGCTCTTTTTTCTACCATATCTGTACCCTGCCTTTTCCTTTCTGGTTCCCACCCGCTATCCTCACAACATCTTAGGCCTTCTCCAGCCTCCATTTGTTCCACATTCCCCTCTCTGTGCTCTCAGGTCACTAATGCCTTCTCTGTGCTGCTCCCTTTCCCTCAGCTCCTCCCCTTTTCCTGTCCATCCTGCCACTGTCCCTTCTCGGATCCCCACCCTGCCCCCTCCCCCAGTCCTTGCCACTTTTCTGCGGAAGACCATCACACACCCACATTGATCCCTATGCTCCCTAGTCCCATAAGCACATGCCTTCTCCTCTAGCTGTGAAACCATTTTCTTTCACTGGGCCACAGTGGTGCCCAGGACACACACCAGTTAGGCCCAAAATATATATATTTGGGCTGCCAAATCTTAGAAGTCAACATGGCAACTATGACAGCTGCTAGTGTAGAGTAATTGCCCATTTTTGTTTTGGGGTACTTCTGGATCAGACATGAACTAGTGATGCAGTGGTCAGACAGGAGTACTCCTACAGGATGAACTATTATGTTTCGTTGGTGTGTGGCTGCCTGTTTGTTACAGTGCCAGGATGGGAGCATCAGACAGATGGCCATGGCCTTGAATCTGGAATGCGGGATTCTGCAAAATAGCAGGGCTGGCTGCAGACGCATCCCAGTAACTCTTCTTTTTTGAATGATGGTCATCTTTGGAAGCCTTCCTGGCCTTGGGGGGGGGGGGGGATCAGTGGGACCATGTCTGTGGACAAGTCTACGGCTTACCCACATATATGTGACCCACATATTTCTGGGGTTGGTCTCTCTGGCCCTGGGTGATGGGTTTGGGAGGCAACATCTCCTGGGTGACTTCCCCAGTGGGGCGGCTGACAGGCCTGCAGCCTATCAGGACCTGTTCCTAGCATCCCCAAAACAGCCCACAAACCACATCCACATAGACCATGTCTATTCGTGGCTCCTGGTCCCCTTTCTTATACTGCCACTTTGTATCCCTCTTTCTCTCCATCCGCTATGTTGATATCAGGGGTGAGACAGTGTTACGTCAGGTGACATTTGTACTTTTTGGGTTACTTGTGCCAGGACCCTTATGCCATATGTCTTGCCAGTACTGCCTCATGGCACTATACGGGCACTACTATGGCTGATGGGGAATGTGGCCATGCGGCCATCGCGAGTGTGGGTACATGGCTACCTCTTTTTTTCTTTGTCGACTTGATTATTGTCCCCCCCCCTTTTTTTGTTAAACCGCTTTGACCCAGTGAAAAGCGGGATACAAATGCAGCTAAATTAATTAATTAATTAAATAAATGGTTGTGTGATTGCACTCACCCAATGGTGCAGCACCACTGTCCCTGGCCCGTGCCTTCTACAGGTGATCCTGGCCTGCTTATTGCCATGCCCTGCCCTATGCCTGCTACCCATAGTTTATTCACCTGCGCAGGTGCAGCTGGATCACCCTCCATATCCTCATGGCCAGCTGCAGGTTGGCCTTGTACTGGCCGCTGAGGTATAGCACCCCTCCCACCTCAACACTATGCAAATCAGTGCCTTTACCTCCTCAGTGCTAAAATTATGCTTTTGCCTCCGGGACACCATTTTGGGAATAACTGCCCTGTGGGGGGAGGGGCACCAATATGTGGAGTATGCCAATCAGAAATCATGAATCAATGCCTGGGTATAGGTCTCGTCATACCTGTATATGGGATCACTGAATCACATGGTTATTATGGGGGCATATTCCTTGCTGCACGCATAGCGTGGAAATAACCGGGTTAGTGCTTGTAGCCTCCATTTCAGATGGTGGCTGCTTTGTGGGATTCTGCAGGTAGTCTGGGATTTTGATTCACTAGTGACCCCTTATGTTGTACATGGGCAGGCATCCCTATGCGCTTTGGTCTTACTCGGGCATTTTTGGAAGGTCCACAGGGTTGTGTGGATTTCTCCAATATCGCTGTCCGCTTTCAGGCCGCATACATGAGCTTGGTCACTGCCTTGCGCCCAGCCGTGCCCACTTATATTCTTTGCCCATGTATCCACCACTTTTCTGAAAATTTAAGCCCTTTTTTGCATGTGGTTTTTTTTCAACAGTTTTCGCCACCTTCGGCACCTTTCCGAATATCGAGCCCATAGTGCTTATTCAGTCATTCCTGAAGCCAACCACAAAAGTTTTAGTTTTGTTTATTCAGTAATTTGATATAATGCCTTTCGACCAACAAGACCGGTTAAGTGCTTCTGAATATTGACCTCGTAGTTTTCCTGCAGCTATAGTCAAAGCAGAAATACATCATTCCTTATCGTCCCTCCAGTCCAGTCCCTCACCTCTGGGCAGTGTACCTCTTCCAGTAGCTTGGAGACTGAGCATGTCATCTTTTGATGACACTCCTCTACTTATACAGCTGGCACCACCTACCAGTCCAGTATGCTTAGTCTCCCAGCAGCTGGAGGAGGTAGTGAGCCAGGGTGCTGGACTCACTAAGGGACAACTAAAGAAGATAGGTGTAGGATTTCTTACTTCATTTGCAAAAAAAAACCCCACAAAAGAAAACAAGAGGTAAAAAGGGGGAGATATAGAACTCTGAGAAACAAAGGCAAAGCCCCGGTGGAAGGCATTCCTGCGGGCTGAGGAAGGAGATCCCCCCCCCTCTCCCCCACCAGCGACCAGGGGTGAGGCTTGTTGGCATCTGGGTGGCTCCCGAACCATCATCGGGTGAGGAGCCGCCAATTAAGCAGTAAGCAACAGACTGGCAGCCTCTGTGCCCCTTCCCCCCTCGTGCCAATGGCAGAGAGAAGCGACTGAGTGCGAGGGAGAAGTAGTGAGCCAGATGCAGTCTCCTCGAGGCAGTGCAGCTGTGTGGAGGTAATTTGAGCCTACCCTGTCATGCCGAGAGAGAGCGGGGAGGACCGGGCAGCAGGAGCACGTGGTGCCTTTCACAGACCAGGCCCCTTCAGCGGCGCAATCCTCGTGGCCTGCAGTCAGCCATAGCGTGCGAATCCCCAGCGCTCTGCTTTTCTGTTCAATGCAAAGGCGCTGAAAGCAAGGAAGGAGTTCCCGCCCTCTGAGCCTGCATGTTATTTCTCTCCCCCTTGCTGCTCTCCTCTCCGGTTGCGATAAGGAGAGTGTTGGGAGTTTTTCCTCATTCCCGTGAGGAGGCTTTATTGGGTTGAGCTGTTTTCTTAGTTTATTTAGTTTGTTCAGTGTAGTTTAAATTCTCTGTAGGTAAGATGGAGTAATTTACTTTGTCTCCTTTTTATTATTTTTATTATTCTTTTCATTTCTTTTTGCATTGTTTTGCTATAAGAGATTCTTCTGGCCCAAAATTCTTTTCAGGGCAGCTCACAGATGGTCGCTATGCCTGTCAGGCCCCAGTATCTGGTCTGCAGGAATTGACGGGGGGAGGGGGCGGTCTCAGATGTGGGCATCTGTTTAGGATGAGCAGAGGAGGCCACTTTTCTGGAAAAAGATCAGCAGGTTAAGTGCGAGCAAGGCAGGTCTCCCTCTCTGCTTTGGGAGATACAGGATGCAGAGGGACCTCCGATATCAGCAGGGGAGCCAGCTCCCTGCCCTTTGGTTCTTCCCGGGCCTCTACGTCACAAGACCAGGGAGTCGGAGGGCTTCTAGTGGACTTCTCTCCAGAGTTTGTGTTGCAGCTGCACAAGATCTTTTATCTGCATTAGCAGAGGTCGGCGAGGGGCCTTTCAGCAACAGTACGCAGCGGTAAACAAGCAGCGGATAGAACGGAGAGCAATATGGAGGTAACAGCTTCCATGAAGACTTGATCCTCTGAGGAGGGACATGTGCCATCTCCATTATCTGAGAGGCCAGACAGTGAAGACTTGGACTCGGATCTTGAGTTACCAGATGAGGAACTGGAGGAAGGAGAGATCCCGGAGTAGCAAGACCAGTACCAGGTGGTTCGGGTTTTCCGCCAAGAAGAGTTGTCAGCGCTCACTGGGGAGTCCATGAAGGCCCTTAATGTGCAGGCTAGTGTTCCAGTGGACGAGGAGACATTGGAGGATCCTCTTCTTCAGGAGATATGGAAGACACAGAAGGTGTTTCCATTGCATCGAGTAGCAAGACAAATGAGTCAGGTGGAGTAGAATCTGCCGGAAACAGGCCTCAGCGGGGTATGGGCTATGTCATCTATACCCATTACTGGAGCAAGAGCAGGAGTTCTTCAAGTCGCCTAAGATGGACACGGCAGTGTCGGCCATCACTAAGAAGATGGCAATTCCGGTGGAAGGCAGCGCGGCCCTCAAGGGTGGCCAGGATAGAAAGTTGGACACCCTTCTGAAGCAGGCTTTTGACACCAACACTCTCTCTACAGGCTTCCATTTGTGGGGCCTGGAAAGCGAGGGCTTGCCTCTGCTGGTCGCAAAGGGTGCAACACCTGGGAGAGCCGGCATCAGATCTGTCGGAGGAAGCAGCCAAGCTGGAATCAGAGGTGACCTATCTGGCAGACACCTATATGCGATCTCATTAGAGGTTTCTTGAACAGTATGGCCTCGTTGGTGGTGGCTCACCGTTATTTGTGGTTACGGAACTGGGCAGCGGACAGTTTGTCCAAGTCCCATCTCAGCAAGCTTCCCTTTAAGGGGAAACTCCTGTTCGAAGAAGACCTGGACAAGTTGGTCAAGGACCTGGGAGAGTCCAAGAGTGGACGTTTGCCGAAGGATAAGCAAAAGCAGAGCCGTCCTCCGGCTACGTTAAAAGGACAGCTGCGAGACTTCAGATGTTTTCATCCTTCCCTGTTTGGGTCCTACCAGAGAGGCAGATTCACCTTCAGAGGGCAGCAGTTTCGGGGTTTCCGAGGCGCATGACTGGGATTTAGTGCCGTCTCTCCCTCGGGAGCCAGAAAATCACAATGAGGCAAGGCGGGCCCAGGTAGAGGTACAGCCCGTGGGGGCAGACTACGGGATTTCTACTCTGCCTGGGTCCAAATCACCTCAGACCGGTGGGCTCTGGAGGTCATCTGGGATGGCTATGCCCTAGAATGGGCACGACCGGTGGCCCACTCATTCATTCAGTCTCCCTGCATGGCACGAGGCAAAACCGGAGCGGTAAAAGAAACCTTGACAAGGCTGTTGCAGCTAAAGGCCATTGAACCAGTGCCCAGGTACTAATATGGGAGAGGTCAGTACTCCATTTATTTTGTGGTGCCCAAGAAGGAAGGGGCATTTTGCCCAATTCTCGACCTCAAGGTCATAAACTGCTGTTTTTATTTATATTTTTAGTGACATACACTTAAACAACACACTGCAGTATTCAAACATTTCCCAACCAAACCCAATGCAACCTATTCACCTTCAAGGTATATAAATTTTTATAATAAATATCCTCATTAATGGAATCACAGATATGGAGTATGTGAAAAAACTCTTTTATCTTTATTTATCTTAATTGATTATGAAACCATCCTTATCATAGTGAATGCATAAAATCTATTGTACAATAACCCGCACTCTGGATAGATTCACAAATTACAGTTCTATAAGAATAATTCCAAAAATTCAATTAATGCTAATAGCAAACACTATAGCAACCAACAAACATCCAACATTATATCTTCCATATCACCATATCATTCCCATTTTATTCCATATAATTCATATAAATTTGTAAAGTTTATATAATAACACTCTATAAATGTATTTCATATATATTATACATTCATAATCAAATTATCCTTCATACATCCTTTATCACATTACCCTTCATATACCAAAGTTCCATATCTGCAGGCGCCAAATCTATCATTAATCAAGTAATCTTCAGATCATCTTCAATGTGTAGATCCCAAATGTTTACAAAAGATGTCAATTCACATTCAAGTAGAAGAAACTCAATAAAAAACAGTCTCTTGCACCATAATCGTCTACTCCACAGACTGTGTTCCATTTGATCAGGTGTCAATCTGCAATCCGGAAGATCGGGACTCCGTAGAAAGCAAACTGGCAATGTTATGCCACCTTCACCTGCCACATTCACATAAAAAAATAAGGATAACCAATTTGCACTTTCCGCTTTCCAACCCTGGGCCCCGATTTCGCCGTTACCGGCTTCATTAGGGAAAACTACAAGATAATAAACAAAAAAACTTTTTTAAAAACATATACCCCGAAAAAATATACACATCACTCCATAGGAACAAATAAAAATTGACCTTTAACTTATCTTCAAAATTCACCACGTCATGCAAAGTTCCTATGAAATTCTTAAGATTCACTGTATATTGCCTTCAATAGGAGCAACACAGTGGGTTGTTGGAGTGCATTGCTTTATTTCCATGTCTATGTGCATAGGATCTTGTCTTTATCTTGTAGGACAGCACCTGAGGATCAAAACCAGGACAAAATCTGCAGACCAGTCAGTGATGAGACAGGGAACTTGAAAACAGAGGGAGAGAGATGTAAAGTGTAAGTTGAATCATCTTATCAGCTCATAATTCAAGCTCATGAGGTCTCACAATGTAAACAGGGCTAATATATGGATGAGAATCTCAGGAGGAGAGAGGGATTTTGGATTTAATGCGTGCTTTTCAGTAGTAGTTCAAGGCAAGTTACATTCAGGTACAGTAGGTATTTTTCTTATCCCCAGCAGGCTTGCAATCGAAAGGAGCCATATTCAGAGTACTTCAGCCAGTTAGCAGACCTGCTAATGGCTAAACCACATCAATCCCAATATTCAGCTGGTCTACGTTTTATGTTTTATTGAATTTTCTATACCGCCTTGTGCCAGATATACAAAGCAGTTTGCAATAAAAATAGAAATAGTGTCGAAGAAAAGAACAGGAACTACAGCCAAATTGATAGGACAGTAAAGACAGGAAGCATGAGAGAGAGGGAGACCATTCAGCAGATGCAGCCATCAGAGAAGACCATTCGGTCAAAGGATCAGTCATAATCAAAAGGTTTTCCAGGCAAGGCACTACCAACGACAATGCCCTCTCGCAAATAAGAAAGTAACCTTAAGGTTCAAAGCCTGCCTGAACAAGTGGATTTTTAGATCAGCTTTGAATTGATTGAGAGAAGGTCGGAGATGGAGGTCAGCTGGAAGAGTGTTCCACAATGATAGGGCAAGGAAGAAGAAAGCAGAATGCCTGGTTATCTCAGGCCTACCCCAGGTTGATGAGGGTAAACAGAGCCTGTTTCTGTACATAGATCTATCCAGATGCAGCACTGTCTGGATAGTGTTGCTGAATTGCGCCACAGATCGCAGAAAAGATGCCCATTTAAAACTGGGGCGGTCTATGGGTGGATCGGGGAAGGTCCCGGTCGCTATCCAATCATTGGCAATATTCAGCTGCTAACCAGATAGCTAAACTGTTTAAAGTTAGGATGGGTCAATGGAACGGGAGGTGAAAGGGATAAACTTCTGAACAATCTAAGGAAATATTTCTTTATGAAAGTAGTGGATGCATGGAATAGTCTCCCAGAAAATGTGGTGGAGATGAGGGTTATATCTGAATTCAAGAAAGCTTGAGACAAGCACAGAGGACCTCTGAGCAAGAAGAAGAGGTTAGTAGTTGGTATGAATGGGCCGACTGGGTATGCCTTATGATCTTTATCTGCCATCATTTTCTATGTTTCTCTTAGCATGGGGAAATCAAGAGTAAACTGCTCTGCTAAAGCACAGTCCAGAATATTAGATAAACCTCTGAAAGGTTCATATGCTTTTGCAGCTCTGCTGATTCTTTTGCATGACTCACTTTACCTCCATGCTGTCATGTACTGATAGGGCACCTTTCCTATATAATACATGTGCTGTATAAAACCAGAAGACAAGGGAAGGACTTTAGTTTATTCGCCTCCTAGGCTACCTATCCAGTAACTTTACAAGGAAATGTTTAAAGTGTGAAGAGAAAATTCTGTATAAAAGATATCAATGAATAAATGTATTGGTGCATGTTCTTTTATGTACAGATTCCCTCTAAGTAATGATTCTGCAACCAGTCTGTTTATTAAAGGAAAGTCTTCCATGTGCTTCGAGATGAGACAGAAGTTCTGTGAAGTTGCCGATGAGGCAAATTCATGCCTGGATAAGAGTGTGAAAGCCATAGAGGGGTAAGCTTGAGTAGGTAGCCTGCTAAATGAACTTCACTAAGTCATAGCACAGCAAACCTCTGTACATATCCAGGCATTCCCATTGTCCAAGTCACCCAGAAGAGGGGGGATTAAGACATCGAGATCAGAAGGTGGAAAATTCCCACTGTATTTTACAAATGTTCTGCCAAATGTAGAGCCTCTTGTAAAATACAGAAAGCATGCAGAGCGTGGTTAACGGAATTCTTTCCAACCCCTCCTAAGAACATAAGATATGCCATACTGGGTCAGACCAAGATCCATCAAGCTCAGTATCCTATTTCCAATAGTGGCCAATCTAGGCCACAAGTACTTGTCAGATTCCTCAAAAGACACAGATTCCACAATGCTTGTATTGGGACAAGGAGTGGATTTCCCAGGGCCTCTTTAATAATGGTTTATGGACCTTACCTTGTCCAAACCTTTTTTAAACCCATCTACATTAACAGCTTTCACTACATTCTCCGGTAACAAATTCCAGAGTTTGATTACACGTTGAGTGGAAAAATATTTTCTCTTATTAGTCTTAAATAGATTACACTGTAGCTTCATTGCATGTTCCTTAGTCTTTCTATATTTTGATGACGTAAACAATCGATCTACGTTTACCTGTTCCTCTCCATTCATTCATTTATAGAGCTCTTTCATATTTCCCCTTAGCTGTCTCTTTTCCAGGTTTAGCCTCTCTTCATAGGAGTATCCTTCCATCCCCTCTGCATGTGTGTGCAGGCATATACTCGTCTGTATCTGGATGCCTTTGTATATGTGTATTTATCTTTGTTGGATGCTCTGTCTGTGCATGTTTGTATGTGTGCAAATTTTTGTGACAATGCATGTATGTTTGTATATGCATCTGTGCATGCTTACATGTGTATGTGTGTTTGTGTGGTGAACCTATCCCATAGAACCCTTACTCAGACGCAAATAGAGGTGTTAAGTAGGAGTCTCTTTCATCCCATAGGTTCAGTTTGATCCATTTTTGTTTCGGATTGATTTTGAGGAAGATCAGTATCAGAGCTTTTGTAATTTGGCTGATATGGCTAGATCTCCACCAACAGAATGGGAGCCTCAGTATGCTAATTGGATCCAGTTACAGTTGAAGTCTACATGTATTCCACCTGGCCCCTGGCATCCAGCTGTTCAGATCTTTAAAGAACTGGTGCTACGAGAGCTCAAGAACTGGAACAATCCAAGAGGTCTACAATGTTGAATACATTAGGGAGGAATGAACCTGAAGCTCTGAAGTAATTACAGAGGGACACAGACATGGTGATAAAGCAAGCAGACAAGGGTGGAGCAGTGGTTCTGATGAGTCAGTAATCTTATCAACAAGAGGTACACAGACAGCTTTCTGATAGTTTAACATATGTTCCATTAGAATTTGATCCTACTGAACAGCTGCAGCAACTGAGTAAAGGCATCACAACACAAGCCCTGCTCAAGAAATACATCAACAAGAGAGAATTTCAGTTCCCAAATGTAACAGCACCCTGTGTCCTGATTTTGTTCCTTTTACCTAAAATCCATAAAGACCAGAATAATCCCCCTGGTAAGCCAATTGTGTCCTCCCGGAGGTCTCTATTAGAAACTCCTTCCATTTATATAGACTCCTTTTTACGGCCATTAATGGTCACAATTCCTTCTTACATAAAGGTCTCCACTCACTTTTTGAAGTCCATCCAACTACTTTTTCTTTCGACCCCAGCAAGCTAAGGACTGTCATTTCCAAATGCTCTTTCAGTTTGGCTAGCAGACTGCATCTTTCATTTATACCCAGGCAGGCCTCAGCCTTGATGGTCATGTCACAGCTCACAATGTCAGAGCTATGGCTGTGTCTGTGGCCATCTTGCACTCTGTTTCCATGGAAGAGATCAGCAGGGTGGTGGTGTGGTCCTCTGTTCACACATTCGCATCTCACTACTGTCTAGATGGGGGACTCCCGACATGACAGCTAATTTGGCCAATCCGTACTCCAAAATCTGTTTGGGGATCCAACGGTATCCCCCCTAGGCCCATTCTATTCCATCCAGGCTACAAAAAAAAGGAAAAATGAGAATCTCTGCTTTTGTACATACTTTACCTGCTCCTGTTGGGCTTCTTGGTGTTCTCCTCAGTTTTCAGTAGCCCGTAACTAGGGAGTCCCATATGGGAGGATTCATTACGGAGAAAAGGTAGTTACTCACCTGTAGCAGGTGTTCTCTGTGAACAGCAGGATTGAGTCCTTACAACCCTCCCACCTCCTCAAGGAGTCATCTGCTACAACTATGCTATCAGACTGCTTGTTTAAGATGGCGCCACAGCAGCAGGCAGGAAGGAGGCGCACAGGCATGGTGGAGCCTCCCAAAAGCTTCCAATAGGTGCTGGGGAGCATTCCCGCATGGGCTCTGTCAGAGGATATCACCCATATGTGAGGACTCATTCTTGCTGTCCTTGGAGAATACCTGCTACAGGTGGGAAACTATCTTTTCTCCCCTGTGTGAGTGAGCCTGCCATGCCTGCTTCCAGTGTCGTCAGTAGCAGAGAGTAGCCAATGGGGAAGGCACTGAAGCCAGGAAGACTGGAAGACAGCTGTAGTCCTAGGAAAGAAGGGTGAATTCCTGTGCTATGCAAGTACAGCGTCTGCATGAAATAGGGGAGTCCATGAAGGTTAAAGTGTGTCGTAAGTTTTTTGGCTTGTTTCCAGAAATGTAGGTTGCACTTTAAACCTTCAAAGACACACCATAAATTGTTACAGAGAAAAACAGGTCATCAGTTCAGTGGATGAACGCTTCTCAAAGGAAAATCACTCCCTTAATGACCTCACAATTAAAGTCCTGAAAAGAAATTTCAGGAACATAGATGAAAGAAAAACATTTGAAGTTAAAATGATCAAGTATATCAACACTTGATAGTCTTCAGCCAAGCAGCTCATTGTTGATAGAGTGGTATCCAAAGCTGCTGTTATTGTATCGATCCATCTCTTTGGTGACCTTCCACCTTACACTAAGCATTATGTCTTTCTCCTATGATCTCTCTCTTCGCATGATGTGTTCAAAGTATGATAGTCAAATTCTTATCATCTGAGCTTCGAAGGAAAGCTTAGGTTTGAGAGATTAAAGACCTTCTAACCTTCAGGAAGGAACGTAAAACATACCTTTTCACTCAGCACTATCACAACTTACAGCTCACCCCCGAGCAGATGTCACAAGAGTACACAAATCACCTAACACAAGTTTACCCTACCTAACTCATGTCCCACTCTCCCTTGCACTTTCCCACTGATAACCCCGCTATACTCCTTCCAGCGAACTATAATCAGACCTGTTCTGGCTGTTGTAAACAGTTAATATGTTTATTATCGATGTGCATATTTGTTCTACTCTCTGTAAATAATGAATATGTGCTCAATCTATGTAAAATAGTTAATATTTTCTCTGTAAAATAGTTATGTGCTCAAAAATGTTCTATGTAATTGATGTTTACCATGTTCTCTGTAAACCGCCCCTGATCTCTGAAGGGGCAATATAGAAAAGCACACAAATAAATAAATAAAAATCTTCTCTAGTACTGACTGGTTTGTTCTTCGGGCACTCCATGATATACACAGTATTCTTGCCAGCATCTTAATTCAAAGGCATCGGAAGTTCTTAAATATCCAAGTGTGGATAATGTTCAGTTCTCTAAGATGTATTATATTTCTAAAGGGAAGTTAGAATTGGAGGGTGGAAGGGTTCAAGAGAGTGAGCAGTTGAATGTTATTCTTCCATCAGGTAGCTTGGATCTCTCTGCGTTCCTGGAATCTTCCCTAGATGAAATTCCTGCTAGAGCTACTTTGTTAGTATCTTTTGTTTCTGAAATTGAGAAAGATAAAATTTTATGTCTTTACTTCTCTAATTGTCATGAAAAATTTCGTGGTGAGGAAATGCAGGTCTTTCCAGATGTTACGAGATTAACTCAGCAACGTAGTAAAGCTTGTCTGGAGCTTCGCTCCTGCGTTTTGGCCTTCAGAGCATCCTTTTCACTTAAGTTTCCTTATAAATGTTGCATCATTTATCAGGGCAATGGGTATGTCTTTTTTGAGGTTCAACAATTGGAGAGGTTTGTGGAGGGGAAAGGGGGGTAGGAAGTCAGTAGGTGATTAGTGGGATTGCTGATATTTGTATCCTTGATCCTGTAATTCAGGGTTTTATTGTCTTAACTGGGAGTCTTATATTTTGCATCCTTCTATTTGTGGCTATTTGTTTTTGATTTCTACAGTATTTTGTAAATGTTAATTAAAAGCAATAAAAAAAAGCAAAGGCATTGATTTTCTTCCTGTTTATCTTTTTCATTGTCCAGCTTCCACATCCATATGACATTATTGAAAATACCATGGACAAGTTGAAGCTTTGTATGGAGAGAGACATCTCTGCTCTTGAGAATCTTGTCTGTCCTTCATAGCCATTTTACCAAGAGCAATATGCCATTGGATTCTTTGACTGCTAGTCCTTTCTTTATTGACTATTGATCTAAATAAGCTAAAGTTGTCAACTATTTCAATTTCTTCTCCATCAATGATGAACTTATTGATTTTTCCAGTTGTCAGGATCTTTGTCTTCTTAACGTTAAGATGCAGATCCATTTTAAGACTGTTCATTGATCTTGAAAAGCAAATGTTTCAGATAGTTTTCACTTTCAGCCAGTAATGTGGTATCATCAGCATAGCGAAGTTTGTTGATGAGTCATCCACCAATCTTCACATCTCAGTTGTCTTCATACAATCCTGCTTCTCTGATGATTTGTTCTGCATAGAAATTAAAGATGAAGGGGTGGGGGGATGTATGCAGCCTTATTGTACACCTTTGCTGATTTTTATCCATTCTGTTTCTCCTAGTTCCATTCGAACTGTTGCTTCTTGATCAATGTAAAGACTGTGCAAGAGAACTATTAGGTGTTCTGGTATACCCATGCTTCTTAATGTGGCCCAGAATTTCTCATGGTTTACACAGTCAAAAGCCTTGCTGTAGTCAATAGAGCACATATTGATATCCTTTTGGTATTCTTTTGTCTTTTCAAGGATCCATCTCACATCTGTGATGTTTCTCGTTCCTCGCCCATTCCTGAACCCTGCTGGCACTTCAGGTATGGAATGATCTTGAGTAGAATCTTGCTGGCATGTGGGATCAGAGCAATTGTGCAATAATTTCCACAGTCAGTCGGATCACCTTTCTTCAGTATTGGTATAAACACAGATCTTTTCCAGTCAGTTGGCCATGAATTTGTCTTCCAAAATTCCTGGCAGAGCCTTGTAAGTATGGTAACAGCTTCATCTGATTGCTCTAATACTTCAGTGGGAATGCCATCAATGCCCAGTGCTTTGTTCTTTGATAAGGCTTTCAATGCTGCTTTGATTTGTTCTTTCATCATCATCAATGGTTCCTGATCATAAAGTATAGGTTAAACTGGCTGTTGGTCAACTTGATCTTTATGGTATAATGACTGTATTTCTTTCCACCTTTTCTTGATCTTCTCAGCATTGTTCAACATGGATCCTTGAGCATCTTGTAGCATTCCAATTCGAGGCTGAAATATTTTCTTTAACTCTCATAGCTTTAAAAAAGCCGATCTTGTTCTTCATCTAATAGTTTCTGATTCTATTTTCTTACATGTGTCATTGTAGTAATTCTACTTGTCTTGTCTTGCTGCACATTGGAAATCTCTTTTGAGTTCTGTGATTACCTTTCTTTCTCCTCTGATTTTAGCTTCTTTGCGAATCTGAATAATTTTCAGAGTTTCTTCAGTCATCCATTTTGGCCATTTTTGCTTTTTCACCTTATGTAGAGACTTCTTACTTTCTTTCAACACAACCTTCTTGATGTCATCCCATAACTCTTCTGGAACTCTGTCATTTGTATCTAAAGCAGCAAATTGTTTTTTTCAGGCAGTCTTAAATTCCAGTGGTATATTCTCAAGGTCTTATTTTGCTACATTCATGAGTAGCTTGCTCGTTTTCAACTTTAGCTTGAGTTTGCATACTAGTAGTTGATGATCTATACCACAGTCAGTTCCAGATTTTGTCTTTGTTGATGATATTGAGCTTTTCCATCTTAGTCTTCCACAGATGTACTCAATTTGATTTCTGTACAATCCATTGGGTGAATCCCATGTGTACAGTCAGAGCTTGTGTTGCTGGAAGAAGGTGTTTGAGATGAATAGATCATTGGTTTTGCAGAATTCTATCAGTCTTTTTCAGCTTTGTTTCTGTTGCCAAGTCCGTATTTTCCAACCACTTTGCCTTCTTCTTTGTTGCCAAAGTTTGCGTTCCAATCACTCATGACTATCAGGATAACCTGTTTGCACGTTCTGTCAATTTCAGCTTGTACTTGTTGGTAGAGCTCATCAACGTCTTCCTCTTCTGCAGCTGTTGTTGGGGTATATACCTGAATTATAATTGTGTTAATGGGCTTTCCTCGTAGATGAATAGAAATGAAGCATTCACTGACTGCATTGTATTTCATTACAGTTCTTGCAAGTTTCTTCTTAATTATAGATACAACACCATTTCTTTTTTGCCTTTCATTTCCAGCATTGTAGACCATATGATCGTCATATGCAAAGTGCCCAAAGCTAGTCCATTTTGGTTCAGTGACATCCAACAGATTGAGTTGTACATGTTCCATTTCATACTTGACCACCTCCAACTTCCCTTGGTTCATGCTTTCTACATTCTATGTCCCAATATGTAAGACATCTTTGCAACTTCTGACTCTTTTTTCATGCGCAGCTACATTAGCAGATCCAACCACATCATAAATGCTGGCTTTACTCTGAGAAGTCTTCAACTCATCCCCAGTAGCCATTTGAGTGCCTTCCAACCTGGGAGTCTCATCTTCCAGCACTATAGTGCAATTTGTTTTGTGACTATCCATTGGGTTTTCGTGGCAAGATACAGAAGTAGATTTGCCAAGCCTTTCTTCCGCACAGTTAATTCGTGTTGTTGCATTTGTCACAGAAATCTGATCCTCGCTTACAACACCTTCCCATTCTGCTGCTGCCCAGATGGGTGGTTTGTCTTAGTCTGGCATCTCAGCTGAGACTTGTCTATCTTGGGAGACCTTGCCATTAGCAAAGCTACTGATAGCTTAGCTCTCAGCATCACTATTGCACACAAGCCCTCAAATCACGACAAGCTACAAACCAAGTGAGGGCAGATGACACTAAATTGTTCAAAATTGTTAAAACGCAAGAGGATTGTGAAAAATTGCAAGAGGACCTTGATAAATTGGAAGACTGGGCAATCAAATGGCAGATGAAATTTAATGTGGACAAGTGCAAAGTTATGCACCTAGGAAAGAACAACCCAAACTACAATTACACAATGCAAACCCTCTCCCAGTGTGCAGCAGTGGCAAGAAAGCAAATAGAATGCTAGGAATCATAAGGAAAGGAATTAAGAATAAAACCAATGATATTATAATGCCTCTGTATCGTTCCATGGTACGACCACAGCTTGAATATTGTTTGCAGTTCTGGTCTCCATATCTTAAAAAGGATATAGCACAATTAGAGAAGGTACAGAGAAAAGCAACCAAAATGGTAAAGGGCATAGAAGGAAGCCCCTATGAGGAGAGGCTTAAAAGGTTAGGGCTTTTCAACTTCAAAAAGATACAGCTGAGGGGAGAGGTCTATAAATTATGAATGGAATGGAACGGGTAAACGTAGATCGGTTGTTTACGCCATCAAAAAAAATAGAAAAACTAGGGGACACATAATGAAGCTACATTGTAACCTAGTTAAAACTGATAAGAAAAAATTTTTTTCTCATCGCATAATCAAACTATGGCATTCGTTACCAGAGAATGTAGTGAAGGCTGTTAATATAGCTGGCTTTAAAAAAGGTTTGGACATGTTCCTGGAGGAAAAATCCATAAACCATTATTAAAGAGGACCCAGGAAATCCATGAAATCCATTGCATACCCTGGGACAAGCATTGTGGAACTAGTGTGCCTTTATGGGAACCTCTAAGGTATTTTTGACCTGGATTGGCCACTGTTGGAAACAGGATACTGGGCTTGATGGACCTTGGTCTGACCCAGTATGGAATTTCTTAGGATCTTAATTTATCTTCTTATTTAGGTAATTAACAGAAAATAGTATTACATACAATGCCAGCCTTCATTTAATGAGGACCAACAAACTCCTCCAATTTAACCTACTGGCATTTGAGAAACATCTTTTTCCAGCAAAATTTATCCAGGTAATTTGGTTTATGTTATATCTGATTTATTTAATAATTTGTAATATAAAAAATGTCAAAATTGTAATTAAAAAGAATGAAAGGTCAGAAAGAGGAGCCTCAGAACTTCCCCACTTGTCTACTTTTAGTTTAGCTAGCGCCTCACAAACACAGTGTTCTGAAAATTGTTTGAGGCCTACCTCACCTCCACTCCTGTTTGTTTGTTTGAGGCCTGTGGGAAAGGGGTTTCTTTAAAATACAGGCCAGACAGTAGTTCAGGGAAAATTAATTCAGCTTAATTCTGTTTCAGCTTGTTAAATCTCCATAAGCTGGTTCTCTCAGCCTGTCATTCAGTCCCAGTTAAAGTTCCTACCTCATAACTCCTTTGCACAGCTTGCCTTGGAAGGACTTCTGGCTCCACAGGCCTCCCTCAAGGCAACAAGATGTAACGTGCCCTGACGCTGGTGTGTTTAGATAGACGCAAGAAGATTCTGCAAGACCTGAGGGACCAGCATAGCGAGAACCTCCTTGGGTGTACTACAAGCCCGCAAGATGGATTGAAAGTCTTTCTTTTTAATGGGGGTCTGGGAGTCACTAAAAGCCAGTGCCCTAGATAGCTTCCGGAAACGTTTTGGGTAAGAGAAATCTTCAGGAGGTTCATGCTCCATTACTGGCGATGGTGAATCTTCAATATCTCCTAAGAGGAAGGGCTCCAAATCCCACTGGTGGAAACAGGACGGATTTACTGCCAAGTAGTCATTGTCCTCAAGGGAGCAGGATTCAGCAGTCCACAAGGGGTAATGGTCTTGAGGAGGAAGGAGACTGGTAAGAAGAACTCTCTGTGAATGGAGAGCATTCGGTTGGAGGTGCACGTCCCAGCAGGGCAGCACAGTCCTTGACGAAACAGCATAACAACTGAAGGAGAGGGTCCCTATTGAAGGACCCGTCCTCCGACATATGAGGTACAGGAGATGGGTCAGAATGGTGTCCTAGTGTTGTCTCGGTTTCTTGAAAGTGAGGGGTGAGGTCTCTGACAACTCACCCTCTGACTAACACTTGTGGGGCCGCAACTCCTTGGAGCTGAGAGCACTGGTGGGGTCACTCTTGTGGCCTATGCCTTGACTTAGACTTATGTTTTTGAATTACTAGCGTAGCCGTCCTCACAGGATGACCAGCAGAGGCTGGTTAGGAGGAAATGGAGCCTGGCCTCTAGCCTGAGTTTTTAGTGGGCAGATTTTTTTTCAACACTGGTGCCAGCAGGGGGTCTGCCTCCAGACACACAGTGGCCCCTTCAGGTCCCGATCATGCCTTGACTGGGCCCGATGGGGCTGGGGTTGAGACAGGAGTAGAAGTCATGCTGAATGGAAAGATCTGCCAGCACTGTACTTCAGTAGCTGGTGCTTTTTTCTTTTTCAGTCACTGCACTGGTGAAGAGGACTCTGTGCTGATACCTCCTTTACGTTATACATATATTTTTTGTTTGTTTTTTTAAAAGCAGAGAAGATGGCATGGAGGAGGGGACCCTCCCCCACCGGCAACCGCTGAAGAAACTTGTTGAATGTGTTGTCTCCATGAAGTTCTTCAATGAAGAAACAGCCAGGAAAAAACCTTGACGTGTTGTTTTTTTAATGAAAGTACTGGGAAATCGTGGGGACTGACAAACTGAAAACATAGAAAATGAAAATACCGCAAACCCGACTGAGACGGGGAGAGCCGTGCTGCACAGCCTGTGCGGAACGCAAAGACTGAGGCGGCTCAGAGTGGGGCAGCAAGGTGGGAAGCAGCGCACATGCTCAGAGAAGTCCAAAGGATTCCTCTGAGCTCGGGGAGAGCCTGGCACACAGGCGCTGTCATCGGACAGCACCAAGCAGCCAGCTAGAATGTGCCTGCATCCCCCTTCTTGTATACGGAGAAAGGACCTAATACCTGAGCAGTGCAGTGACTTTGAACAGTATTAGCTGCCTTCCTTCCTCTTTGAACTTCTAAGCTTGAAAGCTCAGAGGAAAGAAGACCCCCAGCAGCAAGAAAGGCCTTTCCTAAAATAGAAAAATACCCTTCTGCAAAAAGCTGCAAAAATGAATCCGTAACTTAAGCAGCAATATATAAAAATGTTATATAACAAATATATCCTACTTTTTTTTAAATTTGAAGATCTTATTTGGAGTCAAAAAGCGCATAGACATACAGTACTTGTAATCTGCCATGCAGAATAAACAAATTGTTTCCTTTACAGCTTAATCACCCCTCATCAGTACTAACAATATAACATCACAAGAATATCAGTCCTATCTGCCCCTGCCTCCTTTTTTAGGAACACTGAGTTGGAGCAATAGTAATAAAAGTCAGAAACTTAAGTTTGCTTGAAATAAAGTGCCTTCAGGAATATCAAATTTGATATACTGCCTTTCATATAAACAGCAACGTAGTATACAGTAAACACATTGGCAAATGACATATAAAGGTCAACAAGAGTAATAAACGTAAGAGACAGAAAACATAAGCAGCAACAAAATGTGCATTGTTACAGACATCTCACCTGTCTGCAGCCAGAAATCAGCTATCGCAGTGAAATATAAAAGGAAATATAATGGGACCAAAGTCCTAGAAAATGACCACAGCATACATTATCAGTCTCTGTCAGACTGGCCCAGAAAATAAAATTAGGCCACTTTTGAACTTCTGATAAGACATCTCAAACCGCAAGGACAAAAGTAAAGAATTCCGTAAAGATGGTGCCAAAAACAAAAAAGTATTCCGCCTTGTGTATTCCAAGTGCATAGATCTTGGTGATGAACTAATAAGTAAAGGGCTGGAATAAGAGTGCTGAGAGAGAGACCACCGGTGTTGGTGCAGTGCAGGAGTGGTCTATGGGTAGAGCTAGGGCATTGTGGCCACTATTTCAGTTAAGAGACAACCTTATCCAGCTAGTGGTGATTTTCAGCCAGACTATCTTGAAAAGCAGGTCTAAACTGCTATTTAGATAAGCTTATCCAGAAAGCGACTATATGAGCCCAATATTCAGCGGCGGCGGCTAGCCATCACCCCTAAACATTAGACCCAGATATTCAGTGCTGGGGTCTACAAGTGGTGTTGCACAGTCCTGTGCCTTCTCATCTAAAGGTAGCCTACTTAAAAGACTAAGAGCCCTATAGTTAGTGGTGGTGGCTAGTACGATTACAGCGGCTAGCCACCGCCACAGAACACTAAACTTGGATATATCTGGATCAGCCGCCAAAGTAGCAGTGATATTTAGCCGCTACCCAGTTAGCTTCAGCAGTGAAAGTTAGGACAACCTATAACGTGCCTAACGTTCGCTGCCAAGGAATAACCAGGCAGCGACTGAATATCACCACTAACCAGTTATCCCGTCCCCGTGACTACTACTAAAGTGCTACATGCCGCTGAATATCCCTTAGTGGCATTTATAGGGAAAATGGCCTGCAAACTGTCTAAATGCTGTTTAATATTGGGCCCTAAGATCATATAACTTCCCTAATTGTACCGGACAGTCTTCTCCAAAACCTTTGAGGTGAATTTCAGATTTGAAGCAGGATGAAAATTCAATATATTGGTATAATCAAGAATAGAGGTTTGTTTTTAGCAGTGGCCAAACAATCGCCTTTTTCCAAGGAGATGGGAATGCCCAGTAGATAGACTATGATTCACCATGTCTAACATTAAGGCAAAAGAATTGCACAGCACAATGAGATCCTGTATCAATAAATGGTGCAAAATAAAACACAATTATTCTGACACTTTTCTAACTCTTCTTTTTATTTCTTAAAATGTGTTTCCAGGAGGCGTCAAACGATCAACGCACAGAAATTTAACTCTTTGAGAACTGTAGCCCACTTCCACCAAGACCTAGACAGAATGAGAAAGCCTTTCCATCATGAGAGGAAGGATTGTGGAAACTCACAAAACTGGTAGGAAAACGTGATTCCAGGATCCTGTCCACGCCTCCTTTCCTTCATGGGTTCCTATTTCGTCCCAAAAAATAAGTTTAGGAATGTACCTACAGTATGCAGATGCAGATTAGAGTAAGGCTTGAAGATGGATGGATCTGGGGCACATGTTCCTCATATGGTCAGTAATGAGCAAGCAGCTCATTTAGGGGGAAAGAAGCTGTTGGTTGGTGGACTTTCTGCTTAGAAAATTCTAATAATGTAGTCTCAAAATATTTTTAAGTGCACATTCTTTAAAATTTCTTACCACAAAATATTTCAAACCCAATACAATAGCTTCTGGCCTTGCAGGCATGCCTACATACAAGAGACTTAAAGATGCCCCTGAAAAAATTCATATCAGTCAATAAAATCCTGCTGTTCTCCAGGACCAAGCAGGAAGTCAGTTCTCACATATGGGTGACGTCAGCACCGACGGAGCCCCCATGCAGAGCATTTCCCTAGCTTTCAAAGAAAGACTTTGGGAATGCAGCGCGCCTGTACAGTCCCCTTCCCGCCCAAGGGTGCCATCTTGCTCAGTCTTTCTTTTTCCGCAGAGCCCAACGGACGTGAGTTCGTGTCACCTGGGAAAAGTTGATTTTTTTTCTGCGATTTTTGCTTTGTCTTATCCGGTTCGACGCCAGTTCCCCTTCTCGCCTGGGCTCAGTGAACCGGTATCGAGTCTGGAGTTTTGATTTTCGGTTTTTG
The DNA here is from genome assembly GCA_033557465.1 of Ichthyophis bannanicus. Classification (NCBI taxonomy): domain Eukaryota; kingdom Metazoa; phylum Chordata; class Amphibia; order Gymnophiona; family Ichthyophiidae; genus Ichthyophis; species Ichthyophis bannanicus. The sequence goes on from CM066041.1 coordinate 146,695,730, forward strand.
TCCTTCATGACTAGCGTTCACGCTCTTTTTGTGTTTTCACTGGCAGCCCGGTCTTTTGACCTTGCAGGGGCTCTTTTTCCCCCGATGGCTGCCAGCGGGTTCAAAAAGTGTGATCGGTGCAAGAAACTTATGTCTCTCACCGACACACATGACTGCTGCCTCCGTTGCCTTGGGCCTGACCAAGACCCACTGGCCTGTGGCACATGCGGCAAGATGTCGTCAAAGGCGCTTCGGAGCCATCAGCATCAATGTGAGCAAATTTTCTCTGACTCCGCGTCTGGCCAGGCCCGGACTTCATCAGAGGCCTCGACTTCATCAGAGGCCTCGACATCTCGGGAGTCTGACCCCGAGCGCCGTCGGGGTTCCTCTGAGAGGGAGTCTCCCACCCAGGAGCACAGAAGGAAGAAGAAGCTCGCGAGGGCGGCGTCGATGGAGGCTCCTGGTTCCTCGAGGGACCGCTGCCCCGTGCTCTTGGAGTTGGAGAGGCCGTCCAAGTTACCTCGTGTGGAGCCGGAGTCCCTGAGTCACGTAAGTGCAGTTGTCCTCGTGGACTCTCCTCTGGGGGAGCTGCTGTCGGGGCCCGTCGGGGGCTGCTGAGTCTCCTGAGCTTGGACTCAGGTTGACAGCCTTGGAGAGCAGCTTGGCTGCCTTCATGGAACAGCAGCGAGTGCTGATTGCTGGTCTGACCGGTGCATCTGCCCCGACCACCGGGACCTCGACGTCTAAGTCAACCCCGGAGACCGAGCCGATCCTCGAGTCGATGAAGTCTTTCGTCGATCCTCGTTCAAGGTCTCCCTCGACCTCCCGTGCGGGGCCGAGGTTTTCGACACCGATACCCTCGACGTCGGGGTGGGTGGCACTGAGGCCCACACGGCCGGAGCCGCTTGATTCCTCCTCGGGGGAGTCAGTGTGGGAGACGGAGGATGAGGAGTCCCCGGGCATCTTCCGGACCTGGTGCATACCTTCGGACTCACTGGAGTCTGAACCTCAGAGACGGTCCACCCCCCCCCCCCCCCCGCCCCGGAGGATACCTGGTTCTCGGACTTCGTGAGGGACATGGCCAAAGCCTTGGCCTTCCCTGCGGGTGCCAAGTAAGAGCCTCGAGCCGAGGAGCTCGATGCCCTCCAGTATGACTTTCCTCCGAAGGAAGCCTTTACTGTACCGGTTCCTCCGATGCTGGAACAGCTGCTCTTCCGTATGTGGGAGGCACCGACCTTAATGCTGGTTCTTAGCAAACGGATCAATTCCATTTATCGAGTCTGTAACAGCCCTGGGTTCCAAAAGGCGCAGCTACCGCACAACTCCATGGTTGTGGAATCGGCCATGCACTGTCTGAAGAGTCAGAAGATGCACTCCTTGGTGCCCCCCGGCCGGGAGGCCCGGAACCTGGATGCCCTCGGTAGAAAGTGCTTCCAGGGCTCTATGCTATCTTGCCGTGTCCAGACCTACGAGCTGTACATGGGCATGTAGCTACGAGACCTGGCAAAGGAGATTGCCGGGTTCTCAGCTGGCCTCTCCGAGGAATCTTTGCAGAGGTTCAAGGCTTTGTCAACAGGGATTCGAGAGTGCTCGAAGCTTATCTCTCGAGCAGCCTATGATGGCTTCGAGGCTTCGGCCCAGGTAGCCGCGGCCAGCATCGGTGCACGCCGTCAGGCCTGGCTACAGTCATGGGACCTGGCGTCATGGGTGCAGGACAAGTTGGTCGATCTCCCTTGCTGAGGTGAAAACCTTTTCGGTAAGCCCATGACTGAAAAGGCTGCGGAAATCGAGACTTGAGACTCTCACCAGGACAAGACTGTCCAGGAAGACTTTTGCCCCTTCTCAGAAAAAGAAGGGCTCGGGAAAGAAGCCCTTTTTCCCGAGGAAGGGTGCTGCCTACAAATCCTACCCGCAATATCAGGCCTCTCCAGGTCCCCAACAGGGCCAGCAGGCCAAGGGGCAGGGGCATGGGCCCCGTAGGGAGAAGACCCCTAAGCTGCCAGCTCCGGCTCCTGCACAGCAGGGAGCGGGGTTTTGACTCACACAGCATAGTCTCTTCTCCACAGCCGGCTCCACTCAGCACAGGAGGTTGGCTGACCGTGTACGCCTCCAGATGGCCAGCCATCACAGGGGGGGATACTTGGGTACTGAGCATAGTCCAGAAGGGCTACCTGCTCCACTTCCACCAGCTACCCCCCTCCTACTTTCCAGGGGAGCCTCCAAGCAATATTCCCTCTAATTTTCTGTAGGCTGTGTATGCATAAAATATCAGCTGTATGCAGCTTTTGAAGGAAGGTTAAATTTTTATGCGCCACATAATGACACTCGGAGTTATATACTTTAAAATTTGACTACACGTCAGAATACAGTATGTACACCACATTGATTTTAATCAAATTAAATGAAAATAGACGATTACTAAATGAAGCAGGAAATTTCTAGTAATTACAATCATAACTTTTAAATTTTAAGGCGTCTGTGTTGTTTTCTATCAGAATCAGAGCTGTAATTTTTGTGCGCTCTGTTGCAAAGTATGTGCGCTCGCTCAGCGAGGTGTGTGCACGCGCACACGCGTACAGCTTAGAGGGAACAGTGCCTCCAAGACTCCCTCTGCACAGAAACCTCCTATTTCAGGAGTTGGCAAGTCTTCTAAAGGAACAGGCGGTGGAACTGGTGCCTCACCATCTGAAAGGGCAAGGCTTCTACTCCAGGTACTTCCTGGTACCAAAAAGGACAGGAGGCCTCCAACCTATCCTAGACTTGCGAAACTTAAACAAGTTTCTGGAGAGGGAAAAGTTCAAGATGTTACCCTTGGGATACTGCTGCCCTACCTCAGCAGGGAGATTGGCTATGCTCCTTAGACCTAAATGATGCTTATACTCACATCCTCATCCATCCAGACCACAGACAGTATCTCAGATTTGTGGTGGGAGGAAACCACTTTCAGTACAGAGTACTTCCCTTTGGCCTAGCTTCCGCCCCCAGGGTTTTCACCAAATGCCTGGCGGTGGTGGCGGCCTATCTCAGAAATCAAGGAATTTTTGTCTTCCCATACCTGGACGACTGGCTCATCAGGAGGCCAGACAAGCCACTCTTCGCACTGTCTCTCTTCTTCAGCATCTGGGCTTTGTCATAAACTACGCAAAGTCCACTTTGCTTCCCTCACAGAACCTAGCGTTTATAGGGGCAAGATTAGACACCCTGCAGGCAAGAGCATACTTCCCGAGGACAGGGCCCACAGACTGATGGACTTGGCCAACCAGTTCCAAAGCAATTCTCAGGTCTCCGCCAGGCACTTCCTGCGGCTCCTGGGCCACATGGCATCCATGGTACATGTGACCCCGAATGCCCATCTGCACATGCGGGCTGCTCAGTGGTGCCTCAGGGCTCAGTGGGCGCAGGCCACAGGTGACCTCCGAGACAGAGTAAAGGTGTCCAAACCACTCTTGGACTCCTTGCAGTGGTGGCTACATCTCCCAAACCTTCTCAGGGGGGTACCCTTTCATGCCCCAGCATACAGAAGGGTGCTGACGACCAATGCTTCCTTAAAGGGCTGGGGTGCACATTGCCAGGGCATGGGCACTCAAGGCCTCTGGTCGCCTCAGGAGGCCACACAGCAGATCAATCTTTTGGAGCTGCGAGCAATCCGCTTGGCTCTACAGATTTTTTCTCATGCCCTCTCTCTCACCAGTCTGTCTTAGTTCAGACAGACAGACAATCAGGTAGCAATGTTCTGTGTGAACAAGCAAGGGGGCACAAGGTCCAGACTCCTGTGTCAGGAGGCGCAGGCCCTTTGCTCCTTTGCAGTCAAACAAGGCATGTTTCTCAAAGCAGTTTATCTACCTGGTCAGGAGAACTTCTTGGCAAACAAACTAAGCAGGATTCTCCAGCCCCACAAATGGCAGTTGAATCCACTGGTGGTCCAGCAGATCTTTCTACGATGGGGACTTCCATCCATCGATCTCTTTGCAAGTCCACTGAACCGTCAGCTGCCCAGGTTTTGCTCCAGACAGCCGCATCCCCTGAGAATGGCAGCAGATGCTTTTCTAATCTCTTGGTCTACGGGCCTCCTGTATGCGTTTCCTCCCATGCCCCTGGTGGCCCGAACTCTGTTCAATATTCTCCAGGTCAAGGCCTCGGTAATTCTGGTAGCCCCCAGATGGCCGAGGCAACCGTAGTTTCCACTTCTGCTGCAGATGGCGGTGGAAACTCCATTCCCTCTGAGGTTGCAACCCGATCTCCTGTCTCAGGATCAGGGTTCCCTTCTGCACCCCAATCTCAGATCCCTCAATCTGATGGCCTGGCTGCTGAAAGGATAGTGCTAGCTCCCTTACTTCTTCCTAGGGAAGTTGAGGTGGTGGTCTTGGCCTGTAGGAGGCAGTCCACCAGAAAGTCCTATACCCTCAAGTGGCGTAGGTTCACAATATGGTGTGCTCAGCGCAATGAAGATCCTTTCTCCTTCCTTGTGCCAGTAGTACTACAGTACCTACTTCACCTGTCGGACCTAGGCCTTAAGCCCAACTCTGTTTGGGTTCACCTCAGTGCTCTATTAGCACACCACTCACCGGTGGAGGGACAGTCTGTCAGTTCACCCCTTGGTGTCCTGCTTCCTCAGAGGTCTGCTTCTGCTCAAGCCTCCGGTTCGTCCACCTGCCACTGAGTGGGATTTGAACGTGGTCTTTCAGGAACTTACTCGCCCACCGTTTGAGCTGATGGCTACTTGCCATTTGCGCTTCCTTTCTTGGAAGGTGCTCTTCCTGGTAGCTCTTACCTCGGCTAGATGTGTGAGTGAACTACAAGCTCTGGTTTCTGATGGACCGTACACACGGTTCTATAGGAACAGGGTGGTCCTATGGACCCATCCGAAGTTCCTTCAAAAAGTTGTTTCCTCTTTCCACCTCAACCAGGAGGTGGTTCTTCCGACATTCTTTCCCAGGCCACATACCAGCCGGGCTGAAACAGTCTTGCATACCCTGGACTGTAAGAGGGCGTTGTCCTTTTACATAAAACGTACGCGGGGGCATCGAAGGGCTACTCAGTTCTTCGTCTGCTTTGACCCTAATAAACTGGGGTTACCTGTCTCCAAGCGTACGTTGTCCACTTGGGTAGCAGATTGTATCGCCTGGGCGTACAAGGCAGCTGGCCTCCCCTTGCAGGGTCGAGTCACGGCCCACTGTGTCAGGGCGAAAGCCGCGTCAGTATCTCATCTCCGCTCTGTTCCGTTGGCAGACATCTGCCGGGTCGCTACTTGGTCTTCAAGCCAGACTTTTGCAGCCCAGTACTGCCTCGAGAGAGAGTCCTGCTGGGACAGTGCTTTTGGACAGGCGATACTCCGCAATCTCTTTGAGGTTTAGGCAACTCCTACCTTCCGGCCCTTGTGTTGGGCTACCGTATGGGGGCGTTCTCAGAGGATATTCTTATCACGGATGCTGAGGCTTTTCAGAGGGAGCCATTTTTTCAGCTTAGGGTTCCCAGTAGCCTAGAGCTGGGGAGTCCCCATATGTGAGGACTGACTTCCTGCTTGGTCCTGGAGAAAGAGTAGTTACTCACCTGTAACAGGTGTTCTCCAGGAGCAGCAGGAATCAGTCCTCACGACCCTCCCTCCTCCCCTGGAATTAGTCATAATACTTTATTTCGATTTTTTTTTTTTTGCTGTCTTTTAACTATGTCATCAGACTGAGCAAGATGGCACCCTTGGGCGGGAAGGGGACCACGCATGCGCGCTGCATTCCCAAAGGCTTTTTTTGAAATCTGGGGAAATGCTCCGCATGGGGGCTCTGTCGGTGCCGACGTCACCCATATGTGAGGACTGATTCCTGCTGCTCCTGGAGAATACCTGTTACAGGTGAGTAACTACTCTTAATCATCATGTTAGTTAATTCTATGTGGGAGACAAGTCCAATTCAGAGACTTTGAACAGGGCCCTGCATATTTTATACCAATGAGCAATTAGTATTATCTATTGATGATAAAATTGTTTTCAACCTTTGCTGTATCTGGTTTGATTTTCTGGCCCAATATATCTTTAGCACTCATTCTCTGGTATTGTCTCTGTTCCTTTTATGTTTTCTTTCTCTCTGTTGTCATCTGTTTTTTCCTTCTGTTTTAGTTAACTCTCCCTCCTTTATCTCTTTTTATTCAGAGTGGATGCATTTTAATAGTTTCTCTTCTCTTTCTCCTCGTCTTCCCATACAATTATTCCTTTTCCTGCTGCTCACTATTCCATATTCCTCCTCCTTTCTGTCCCCTTTCTGAATGTTCTTTTCCCTGTTCCTTATCTCCTTCCTCCTATGGCAGTCTTCCTGGATTCCCTCCCTTCCGCCCCTTTCTTTTCCCTCATTCTCTTCTCCTTTTCCCATGCTGGGTCTCTTGTTTTTCTTCATCTACCCATCAGACAGTTCCCTTTCACTCTTCCTTCATCCTCATTCCATTTACCTTGCCCTTCCCCAAGGCCAGAACTATTTTCATTTATTCTAATTTATAGCCCTGTAGTAACAACTAACGTGCAAGAAAAATTAGATTTTGCAGGCACTTTTCCACAATACCTGGTTTTCATGCAGTGCAGGAGTGGTGGGATGGGATCAGGATGGCAAATGAGAATGTGGATGAGGATGGTTGGCAGCCACTGCACAAAGTCGTTTCGCACAGTGGCTGCCAAAATCTGTCCCGATCACGGCAGCAGATACCACCTCAAGAGGTGGAATTTTCTGCTTGAAGGCCTGATAACTCCTCAGTGCTATCAGTGCATCGGATCGCAACAACGCACCACCAACAATACTATTGAAGGAGAGGAGGTTCATTTGCTTTTTCGGAGGCTGGATTGCATCTGAGGCAGACGGCAGCACTCCAGCCCTTAAAGATAGCCACAATCTCGAGGAGCTAGAGGGCAGCATCCTGTGATAGTGTCAGGAATGGAGAGGACCGCTCCTGCCCCGTCGTCCCACTTTACTACCAAGATTTAAACAGGTATGACTGGGGGGGGAGCAACTTGCCAGCTGGCTAGCTGGGATAATTCTTTACAAGGGAGGAGGGCTATCAACTGACTAGCCAGGACTCTTTTTAGTGGATTGGAGGGAGGGAAGGGAGGGGACTTTCCCTGACTGGCTATTTGGGGAGGGAGATGAACTGATCCCCTCTGCACAGCTCTCAGTGGGGATCAGGAGCTGTCTAGGGGGGAATCTGTGCTGCAGGGGGACCTGGAAATTTTTTTATTCATATTGTCAATGCCACAGATTGCAACACTATGGCACAGACCATATTGTTGAAGAGGGGGAGGCCCAATCGCTGCTTTTAAGGGGAGCACAGTAGCAATCGGACCACAGAGCTACTAACACCTCTGTGTGTCCCTGATTGCTACCATCCTTCCCCTAGGACCTGCAGTAAATCCAATACCGCTGTGGCATCTGCAGGGGCTAGCCTGGGAACAGCCCCTGCAGAATACCGCAGGGACCTTTGGTTTACCAAGCAGTTTTGGCAACTAATGCATCACAATAGCTGCTAAACGCTACCACGGTTTAGTAGACATGCCCCCCTAACATACAGGAAGCAAGTTGAAAGGAAAATATTTTTTCAAGCCAGAAATTACACACATTTTGCACTGCCACAAACATTTAATTACAGTATCAGGCAAAACAATGTATAAAGTAGTCAAAATGTGAAAATAGAAATATTTGAACCATCATTTAAAAGTCTTCAAAAGGACGATGATGCTTCAACCCTCATATCATTATTAATATTGAAAAAGCTGCTTGCATCACTTTTAAAACTTGTGAGCACATAGAGAAATTTGCAACTAAAACAGCTCCCAAGTAGTATACTTTCGATTATGTGGGGCATTGTTACCATTGAGCAAGATAAAACCATGTGCTTGAGATACAGCCATGGCCTCAATCTTTAATTGTCAATTCATTCAGCTGAAGTCACTCCAATATTTGAGAAAAATTGCATATTAGTCATACTGATATCAAATCATCATGAGTTTTAAAAGGGGAAAAATAAAAGCATATCATCAGCATACAATTTAAAACACAAATTTAGTTTATGTAGTAATTTCATAATGGGACCATATACGTGTTAAAAAGAGCCACAGAGTGGAATGCCACAGTTTAACTTTTAATAAACTTGTTGCTCCCTATTACACAGGTATGATTTAAACAATGTGATTACTATATCATCAATCCCTAATGTTCTTAGGGGCTTGTTTACAAAAGTGCAGTAGTATACTGTGCATTAAGCACCAAAACTTAGTGCAGCATGGTGTCAGACCCATGCTAACGCATGGAGTCATGTCCGGCATGTTTCTATGTAGTTAGCATGGTTCTGCCCTACCCCTGTGCTAAGCAGTTTGCCATGATTAACATGGGTGATACATAATGCCATCCACTGAGATGGCGGTAACTGCACCCATGCTAAGTACAACATTGCCGGTTAGTGTGCATTAAAGACGCCTGTGCTAAGTGCAGTGTGTATGCTCTGCCCTTGAACTGCCCAGTTTCCTCCCAATCTGTGCTAAGCAGTTAACATGGTTTTTTTAGCGGGCCACGCTTTTGGCGTATGGTAAAGGTTACCTTAGTGCATTTAGTATGCTATAAACTTTACACCAAATATTAGCATATTTTAGAGTCAAATACTAAGGAAATATCAATGAAGAGACCTGAATTAGCTGAATCTGAGCCCTCTAAACCTTTCATCATCAAATCTATTAATGATGCAAGGAAAGTCTTCAGACTGGCGTTTTCTAATACCATGTTGGTAAGGGTCTAAAATAAAATGATCACTTAAAAAAAGTCTTTAGATGATGAATAAGGTAAAGGGGCACTAAGAGAGAACAAGGTCATAGCAGATAGACTAAATATATTATTTGCTTTGGTCTTTACTGAAGTAGATAGAGGAGATACCCATGCCAGGAATTATATTTAAAGGTAATGAATTGAAGTAATTGAAACAAATGTTGGTGAACCTGGGAGATGCAATAGGGAAATTTGACCAACTAAAGAGTAGCAAATCACTTGGACCAGATAGCAAGCATTCTATGGTGCTGGAAGAACTAAAAAAAAAAGAAATTGCAAACCTGCTATTAGTAATTTTAAAACTATTATTAAAATTTCCTGTAGTACCTGAAAATTGGAGAGTAACCATTGTAATGCCAATTGTTAACAAGGGTTCCATGTGGTGGCATTATCCATATACAAGGATGGGGAAGGGGAGTGGGAGGATTGGTTTCTGGTAAAGGGCTTGCTATGATACAGGTAATTTGAGATTTAGGCTTCTGGATTGTGAAATAGGTCCTCCAAGGTGGGAAGGGGTGTTTGGTGTGCTTATGGGGGAGGGATTTGGGGTGTGCAAATTTATAAAAATGTAAAATGGTATGATTGTTTGTGCTTGCTGGAGCGGCTCCTGGTGCTGTGTAAGTGTGACCACGGTGCTGGAAGTCTTGCTGTGTGTTAATTCTCAATAAAACATACATGAGGGTTCCAGGCGTTGTTGCTAAATGCCGTCAAGCCTGTGTCAACTCATGACGACCCTCTGGATGGTTGTCCTTAACTGTGTTTGGTCTACAGTCAGGCAGCTCACAGTAAACAGAGTAAACTGCTGTTATTGCATCAATCTATCTCATTGTTGGCCTTCCTCTTTTACGTTGACCTTCAACCTTGCCAAGCATGATGTCTTTCTCTAATGATCTCTCTCTTCAAATGGTGTGTCCAAAGTATGAAAGTTTAAGTCTTGTCATCTGAACTTCTAAAGAGAGCTTATGTTTGATCTCCTCTTGTACTGACTGGTTTGTTCTTCGGGCAGTCCATGGTATACACAGTATTCTAAGCTAACACCATAATTCAAAGGCATTGATTTTCTTCCTGTCTGTCTTTTTTCACTGTCCAACTTTTGCATCCACATGATGCTATTGAAAATACCATGGTTTGGACAAGTTGACTCTGAATGGAGAGAAACATCTCTGCTCCTGACAATCTTGTTTAGGTCCTTCATAGTTAGTCTGCTAAGAGCAATACGCCATCTGATTTCTTAACTTCTTGTCATTTCTTTATTGATTGTCCAAGCAATTTAAAATTGTCCACTATTTCAATTTCTTTTCCATCAGCAATGAACTTATTGATTTTTACCAGTTGTCAGGTTCTTTGCCTTCTTTACGTTAAGGTGCAGGCCCATTTTAAGACTATGTTCCTTGATCTTGAGAAGCAAATGTTTCAGATCGTCTTCACTTTCAGCCAGTATTGTGATGTCATCAGTATAGCGAAGGTTGTTGATTCATCTTCCACCAATCTTCACACCTTGGTTGTCTTTATACAATCCTCCTTCTCTGATAAACAAGTAGAGGGAAAGTATGCAGCCTTGTCGAACACCTTTGCTGATTTTAAACCATTCTGTTTCTCCATGTTCCATTCAAACTGTTGCTTCTTGATCAATGTAAAGGTTGTGCAAAAGGAACTATCAGGTGTTCTGGTATACCCATGCTTCTTAATGTGCTCCAAAGTTTCCCATGGTTTACATAGTCAAAAGCCATGCTGTAGTCAATAAAATACATATAGATATTCTTTTGTCTTTTCAAGGATCAATCTTGCATCAGCGATGTCTCTTGCTCCTCGTCCTTTCCTGAACCCCGCTTGCACTTCAGCCAATTCTTGTTGCAGGTATGGTTGTAGTCTCTGTTGAATAATCTTGAGTAGAATCTTGCTGGCATGTGGGGTCAAAGCAAATGTGCAATAATTTCCACACTCTCTTGGATCACCTTTATTCAATATTGGTATAAACATGCGGAAATGGATAGGGAGCCAGTTAAGTGACTTGAGAAGAGGGGTTACATAAGTATGACCCTAGCGGAAGATAAGCCACGCAGCTGTTTTGAACAGATTGAAGTCAAGATGGGAGGTGACTAGTGAGTGGATGAGGATCTTAGTAGTTTGTGTAGAAAGGAAGGGACACATTTTGTGAATGTTATAGAGAAGGAAGTGACAGGTTTTAACTATCTGATGTATGTGTGCAGAGAAAGAGAAAGTAGAGTCAAAGATGACCTCAATGTTACGAGATGAGGAAACAAGTAAGAGTGTAGTTATCTCCAGGAACAAGCAGGAATGTAGTCATCACATATGGGTATCGTCGGTATCGACGGAGCCTGCGCGGGAACGCTCCCCAGAGTCCAATTAGAAAGCTTTTGGAAGCATCCCACAGCGCCTGCGTGCTGTCTTCCCGCCTTTCCCAACTGCCCCTCTCTTCTTTTTCCGCGGAGCCAGCAGGTCGTGTTCCTGTCACCACAGAAGAATTCTTCTTTATTTCTTTTTTGTGGTCGCGTCTGCCTTCCTCGACGCTCTACCGGTACCGCCGTTTTTTTCTCCTCTTATTTCTGTAAAAAAAAATATATATATTCTTTTTTCTTTTTCTTCAGGTGCACGCCTTTTTGGGCCTTAGGCCCAAAAACCTTTCCTTACCATGGAGAAACCTGCCTCAGGTTTCAAAAAGTGCACCAAGTGTGGCGGTACCATTTCTGTCACTGACACCCATGAATGGTGTCTAAAATGTTTAGGTCCTGACCACTCCATCACGGATTGTATGTCCTGCGCCATGATGTCTAAAAGAGGTCGGCAGAACCGAGCTGCTAAGCTCAGTACCCTGTTTCCCTCTGATGCAGCTTCGGTGGCATCGACATCTTCCAGGGCTGCTTCTTCCTCCCGTGGATCTCAGGTAACTAAACATAAATCCAGACGGTCCTCAAAGGGTAGATCTCCTTCTAAGCATCGAGATGCCTCTGGCGTTGCCCTCGAGGATTCTGCACCGGCAAAATTATCCCAGCGGGAGACTTCGGCTTCCAAAGCATTACACAGGTACACTACCAAAAAACTGCCTCCAGTTTTGCAACTGATTCCTATAGATTTTGGGGTGCTGAATCCAGGAAAAATAGCCAAAATGTTCCATCACGTCACGTTTTCTTGCAAAATTAGATTTCTTACCCATATAAGGAATGTTCACATAATTTCTTTTTAGCAGACTGCAGTTTATTTTCTTGGCCCAAAATAGAGGTTGTAATGGTTAACTAACTAGAAACACTCCCTCATGATATTTTAGAGTGTTTTGTATTCATTTTATACATTAACAGGACAATTGGGAGGCGGGGGGCTAAATCCAGTACTTGCGCTGGCGCATGTTCTTTCCTGTTCGCCTCGCCTCGTTCGCTCGCTCAAACACGGTGGTTGCGACATGAACATTCCTGTCAAATTTCAGTTTCTTGCAAGTTCATTATTACCTTTTGTTTGCTCAGTCGTAATCCAGCTTTATTCCGAAGTGGTTCACTACAGTTGTAGTTTGCAGTGCTGTGTATTTGTGATGGCTCACAGAGCCAGAGGTTGCGTCAACTCTCCGGACAGTTTTTGTTTTATTTGTGGGGAATATACCATGAAAAAGCGGCAGAGGACCATTTCTGCATTTATTAAAAAAGTATATTTCGCCTATTTCGGTTTGAAGTTAGGCGATCAAGACAAACCGTGGGCTCCTCACAAAGTGTGCAAGACATGTGAGGAAGATCTACGCTTATGGATGAAAGGTAAAAAACAAGTATTTCGTTTCGGAATACCTATGATGTGGCGTAAACAAAGAGACCACAGCAGTGACTATTTTTGCTCTTGCATTGTGAAGGGATACAACTTAAAAAATAAGAACGTAATAAGTTACCCCAACCTTCCCTCAGCAATTAGGCCTATGCCTCATAGCAACGAAGTACCTTGCCTGAACCACCAAAATCTTTGGATCATATTTGTGTGGACGGTTCTGATCATGATGAGACTCATCAGATGGCTTTTCCCGATGAGTCCAGTACTTCCGAGTTTGAAACTGAACCAGATCCGAAACCTGAACTTTTCTCTCAAGCTGAATTGAATGATTTAGTCCGGGATTTAGGACTCCCAAAAGATGCTGCCCAACTGCTAGGTTCTCGGCTTAAACAGAAAAATCTATTGTCACCAGGAACAACTTTTTATTGGTACCGCAACCGCGAGACACAGTTTTTGAAGTATTTCAGCAAAGAGGAAGATTTGGTATTTTGCAACGATATATACGGAGTGATGGAAAAGTTTAAACTCAAGTATGATCCTGCTGAATGGCGGCTGTTCATTGATTCGTCAAAAGACAGCATAAAAGGTGTTCTTCATAATGGCAACACATTCGCTTCAGTTCCTATTGCTCACTCTGTTATTCTCCAAGAAAAATACGAGAATTTGGCCCTGATTCTTCAGAAGATTCGTTATGAGCATAAGTGGATGATTTGTGGAGACTTTAAAATTCTATCCATGCTATTAGGGCAGCAATCCGGTTTCACCAAATATCACTGCTTCCTTTGCTTGTGGGATAGCCGGGCCCGCGACCTACACTGGGGGAAAAAAGACTGGCCAATTCGGGAGTATTTGAGACCCGGTGAGAAAAATGTTCTTCATGAGAGCTTGGTACCTCGTGATAAAATTCTATTACCACCTCTCCACATTAAGTTGGGTCTCATTAAGCAATTCATCAAGTCCCTTCCAAAAGATGGTGAGTGCTTTCGGTACCTTTGCTCAAAGTTCCCCCGACTTTCTGAAGCAAAGCTAAAGGAAGGAGTGTTTGTTGGCCCTTATATAAGGAAACTCATTTCAGATGGAGCATTCGCTGAAACGATGTCTGAGAAGGAAAAAGAAGCCTGGGATTCCTTCAAGGATGTTGTTCTCAAATTCTTGGGGAACAGGCGGGATGAGAACTATAAGGATATTGTTGCCAGGATGCTCAATGCCTTCAAAGAACAAGGCTGTAACATGAGCCTGAAAGTCCATTTCTTGCATTCCCATGTGAACTACTTTCCCGAAAACCTGGGGGCGTACAGTGAAGAACAAGGTGAAAGGTTTCACCAGGACATCAAGGACGCAGAGAGAAGGTACCAAGGAAGATGGAACACCACTATGATGGCTGATTTCTGCTGGTTGCTGCTGCGGGAAACCCCAGATGAAAAATACGCCAAGCAGCGCACACCAAGAGAAGCATTCGGGAAGAAGAAACGGGCCCACCAGGAGATTGATTGACCCAAGAATGACTTTAAAATCTAAACTGTGTTGACAAATATCGTGTTTTTACTAAACTTTGAAATAAAAATTTGCTAGTTATTACCACAGTGTCGGATCTCATTTATTAGAATTTTATTTTCACACCATCGGGTGTTTGTCTTCATGTATTGCAATGGTGCGGTTTGCCTTTTCTATTCTTACATACATACCTGTACAACATTTTTTGCACATTTCTTTGCTTTGCTTTGTGTCTAACCTCGCTCTTATATGCTCAATGTTTGTGCACATGTATGTGGCTGTTTTAAGTGCAGACAATTTTGCTACCATCACAGTATGTTTTGTTGACATTACTGTATTCTTATGTGCTGCCTTGTTACAATTTTCTTTATTCTTATTTGAATAACTACTAAACAATTAGTATAAAGAATTCATCCAAGAAACTTTTATCTCGATCGTACTCAGTCTGAAACGTTCACCTCAAACTGCTAACCCAATGTAGCAAAAAATCTGTACGTGATGGAGCAAATTGGTTACCAGATTTGGATTCAGCGCACCAAAAAACGTAAAAATCAATCGAAACATTAGAGGCAGTTTAAAAATTTTTTTTTTAGTGTACCTGTGTTATCGGGGTTCCAGGATGTTCTCGAGGCCTCGACCTCGGCAGAACTACTGGTACCATGCTCTGGGAGTCTCCTCCGGTACCGACATCCAGGCATTGGCAGCGTCGATAGACCAGAGAGTTCTGGCTATGGAACGCAGTCTGGCGGCTTTCCTTGCGGCATCGACGCCCTCGGGACCGCAACAGACAATTCCACCGGCACCGGCACTGGCCTCGGTATCGGTACCGATAGCATCGGCATCGGTGTCTGCTTTGCCGGTACCCAGTCATCCGATGACCTCTGGTACTGATACCCCGGTACCGGTTACTCCCGGTACCGACTTTGGTCGGTACGGGTATCGGGCTCTTCAAGAGCATCCGGACAGATGATACTTCGAGTCCTCAGAAGAATCTGAGGATTCTGACAGTTCTGTCGATGCAGCGATGCTTCTCCCAGAGGAGCCCTCGTCCCCTAAACGCAGGATGTCTCCTCCAGAGGATATTTCCTTCCAAGCTTTTATCAGGGAGGTGGCTCGGGGCCTGTCCATTACTTTGGCCCCTGAAACAGAGCCAAGGGCCAAGGAGTTGGAAATTCTACAATATCCAAAAACTCCTAAGGAGGCAGCTACCTTGCCCATTCATGAGATTTTATATGATCTCATGTTAAGGATGTGGGAAACACCTCTTACCACCTCTCCTCATTCTCGTAGACTGGATACTGTGTATCGCGTCCCTCCTTGTCCTGGGTTCCATAAGACTCAGCTTCCTCACCACTCTATTGTAGTGGAGTCAGCTATGAGAAGGATCAAGAGTGCAAAAAGGCATGCCTCTAATCCTCCAGGACGTGAGTGCAGAACCCTGGATGCTTTTGGACGTCGGGTCTTCCAAGCTTCCATGCTTTCTGCCAGGATCAGTTCCTATAGTCTCTACATGGGAATGTTCCTGAAGGAGGTCACAGATGATTTAGAGGCTTTAAGTCCTTTTCTTCCTGAGGATAAAAGACAGGATTTTCTCACTTTGGTCAAACATGCCCAAGATGTTTCTAAATTTTCCAACCGTGCAGCCTTTGACTGCTTTGAGTGCATAAGCAGAACCTCGGCTATTGCCATAGGTGCACGTAGAATTGCTTGGCTCCAGGCATCTGATCTAGAGCTCTGGGTACAAGACAAATTGGGAAATATCCCTTTTAGTGGTGAGAACCTGTTTGGTAAAGATTGGCAGGAAAAGGCCAATGAAATGGATGCTGAAAATTCCACCTTGGATAGATTATCCAAGTCCACTGCTGATCCTGCTAGAAAGAAATTGTTCAAGAAACCATTCTTTTCTAAAAAGAAAAGATTGTATCCTGCTTATGTTCAGCAGGGACGTTCTGCAGGTCAGCTTGCCAGGAAAGGTCAGCAACCACCCAAACAGAAGAAAGCAAAGGCTGCCAGGCCTCAACCGGCCCAGCAGGCTCAGCCTCCACAGGGCCTTTGACTCTCATCTAGAGAACTTAGCCTTCCTGGTTCTCGGGGGACCAGAACCTTCCACCATTCCAGGAAGGTTATGTCATTTTGCCCCCAGATGGGGGCAAATAACAGCAGAGCATTGGACACTCTCCATCATAAAGGAGGGGGTACAAACTTCATTTTTCAAGCATGCCCCCTCACACAATAGTAAAGCAGTTCAATTATCCGACCTCTCTCATCAACCTGTTAGGTCAGGAGGTTGCTATCCTTGCCCAAGGGGCAATAGAAGAAGTACCCCTTCATCAGCAGGGTACAGGGTTCCATTCCCCTTATTTCCTTATCCCAAAGAAAACAGGGGGTTACAGACCTATCTTAGACCTCAGAGAATTGAACAAATTCCTTGTCAAGGAGAAATTCAAAATGATTTCTCTCGGATCTCTGCTGCCATACCTTCAGAGTCAGGATTGGCTTTGTTCTCTAAACTCAAGGATGCGTACACCCATGTTCTCATCCATCCAACTCACAGAAGGTTCCTTCGATTCCTTTTTCAGGGAAAGCACTACCAATACAGGGTGCTTCCTCTTGGCCTGGCCTCAGCACCAAGGGTGTTCACGAAATGCATGGCTATTGTAGCAGCATTTCTCTGCACTCTAGGGATAGTCGTCTTCCCCTACTTAGACGACTGGCTCATTCGAGCCCCAACAGAGTCAGAGGCCAGGACTTCTCTATCCTGCACAATGCGTATCCTTCAGTATTTAGGGCTGGTAATAAACATCCCAAAATCCAGTCTAACTTCCACTCAGTCTTTAGAGTTCATAGGAGCTTTGCTGGATACCACAAAGGCAAGGGCCTATCTCCCCCAGGCCCATTGCCTTCGCCTGGTGCAGTTAGCTTCTCAAGCAGTGCTAAAGCCTCATCTAACTGCTCGAGAAATGTTACAACTACTAGGCCACATGGCATCTACTGTGCATGTGGTTCCCTATGCTCGCCTCCATATGAGGGCAGCTCAGTGGACTTCATCCACCCAATGGACCCAGGCATCAGGATGCCTGTCAGACAAAATAGCAAACACAAGTCGCCTTATTTTGTTCCTCCAGTGGTGGAAGTCCACTCAAAACCTGTTTCTGGGGTCCCCTTTTCAACAACCCTTACCCCAAGCAACTCTCACAACAGTTGCTTCTCCAATGGGTTGGAGAGCTCATCTGCAAGACCTCTCCACCCAGGGCACCTGGTCTCCACAGGAGAGTTATCTACATATCAATCTCTTGGAGCTCAGAGCAATCTTCCTTGCTCCACACCCTGCTCAGCTACAAGACAGTCCTCATTCATACGGACAATCAAGTAGCCATGTTCTATGTGAACAAGCAGGGGGGAACAGGCTCTCTGTCGCTTTGCAACGAAGCTTTGCGACTATGGGCCCTCGCCAGAGAGCATCAGATTCATCTTATGGCAGGGTATCTTCCAAGCATTCAAAACTCTTGGGCAGACAGACTCAGTCGAGTTCTGCTTCCACACGAGTGGTCTCTGCATGCAGACCAGGTGGCCAGGATATTTCAACTTTGGGGAACCCCTGACATAGACCTCTTTGCAAGTCCATGGAATGCCAGACTTCCCCGGTTCTGTTCCAGAATTCCGGCTCAGGGGGCTCAGGCCAGGGATGCTTTCCTCCTTTACTGGGGTCAAGACTTCCTGTATGCCTTTCCACCCATTCCCCTAATTCCCAAAATCCTGTTCAAGCTTCAGAGAGACAGAGGCCATATGATTCTCATAGCTCCACATTGGCCACGGCAAGTGTGGTACCCTCTGCTTCTACTTCTCTCTCAAGCTCCCTCCCTGGAGTTAGGGTCTACTCCAGATCTCCTATCTCAAGAGGACAAAATGTTATGGCATCCCAATCCCCAGTCTCTGCATCTCAGAGCTTGGTTGCTGAAGGCCTAGATCTCCAAGATCTTAATCTTCCTCAGCAAGTAAAAGATATTCTTTTTGCTTCCAGGAAACCTTGCACAAGACGCTCTTATTATGCTTTTAAGTGGAAAAGGTTTACCATATGGTTTTCGCAGAAGGGTCTTAACCCCCTGCCGATACCTCTGGAATCATTGCTGGAGTATCTCCTTCATTTATCCAATGCAGGACTTAAGACTAACTCAGTAAGAGTCCATTTGAGTGCTATTGCAGCTTCCTTTAAGCCTCTAAATGGACAACCTATTTCCTCATCCTCTTATAGCAAGATTTATGAGAGGCCTTCTTCTAACTAAGCCTCCCATTAGGCCACCACCGGTGGCATGGGACTTAAACCTGGTTCTTGGGCAGCTCATGAAGCCACCCTTTGAACCTTTAGCTACTACCTCCTTGAAATTCCTTTCTTGGAAGGTTATCTTTCTCATTGCAATCACATCAGCACGCCGCATTAGTGAGTTGCAAGCGCTAGTAGCTGATCCACCTTATACAAGGTTCCATCATGACAAGATAGTCCTTAGGACTCATCCACACTTTATGCCAAAGGTGGTCTCGCCTTTTCATCTAAACCAAGCGGTCTACCTCCCTGTGTTTTTTCCAAGGCCTCATGTATCAAATGCAAAGAGGAATCTTCATACCTTGGACTGTAAAAGAGCTTTAGCCTTTTACTTACAAAGAACACAGCAACATAGAAAGTCCTCTCAACTCTTTGTTGCTTTTGATCCTTCTCATTTGGGACTTCCAGTCTCCAAGAGAACACTGTCTAACTGGATTGCTCAGTGTATTTCCTTCGCCTATCAGAGTAAGAACCTTTCTCTGGAGGGCCATGTCACAGCTCACAATGTGAGGGCCATGGCAGCCTCAATGGCTCATCTGCACTCTGTGTCTATCGACGACATCTGTCAAGCAGCCACTTGGGCCTCGGTTCATACCTTCACAGCCCATTACTGCTTGGAAAAGGACTCCCGCCGGGATGCATTGTTTGGTCAGGCTGTTCTCCAGCACCTGTTCCATACCTAATTAACTCCTACCCACCATCCCTGGTAGGATGCCAGAGATCCATGGGGGGAAGTGGAGCCCTGTTCAGGGACACACAACTTCTGGGGTCTCTCCCTGGCACCTAAAGCTAGGGAGTCCCCATATGTGATGACTACATTCCTGCTTGTTCCTGGAGATAGCATAGTTACTCACCTGTAACAGGTGATCTCCGGGAACAGCAGGAATTTAGTCCTCACAACCCACCCACCTCCCCTAGGAGTTGTATCTCTCTATCTATCTCTTTCCTTTCCCTCTTTCTCTCTTTGTCTCAGCTTTAAAATTCAATTGGAGAGAGGCAGTTGGGAAAGGCGGGAAGGCAGCACGCAGGCGCTGTGGGATGCTCCCAAAAGATTTCTAATTGGACACTGGGGATCGTTCCTGCGCAGGCTCCGTCGGTACCGACGATACCCATATGTGAGGACTAAATTCCTGCTGTTCCCGGAGATCATCTGTTACAGATGAGTAACTATGCTTTATCGACAGGAATAGAAAAGGAAGGAAGGTGGGAGTTGGGTTTAGGGGGAAAGATAAGGGGCTCAGTTTGGACCTTGTTCAGTTTTAGATGGCAGTGAGACATCCAGGAAGCAATGTCGGATAAACAGGCAGAGATTCCATCCTGGATTCCTGGAGAGATATTTCAGGCGCGCTAAGGTAGATCTGAGAGTCATCAACATAAAGATAGTACTGAAAACCATGAGAGGAAATAAGTGCACCAAGGGACTGGTGTAGAGAGAAAAAAGGAGAGGTCCCAAGACAGAGCCCTGAGTTACCCCAACTAAAAGCGGGATGGCAGTAGAGGAGGATCCACCAGAACACATACTAAAAGTGAGATGGGAAAGATAAGAAGAAAACCAGGACAGAACAGAGCCCCTAAATCCAAATGAGGACAGTGTATCAAGGAGAAGGTGGTGATCAGCAATGTCAAAGAAGATCTGCTTGATCTTTATGGTATAATGACTGTATATTCTTTCCACCTTTTCTTGATCTTCCTAGCATCATTCAACATGGATCCTTGATCATCTTGCAGCATTCCAATTTGAGACTACAATTTTCTCTTTAACTCTTGTAGCTTTAGAAAAGCTGATCTTGTTCTTCCTCTAATCGTTTCTGATTCTATTTCCTTGCATGCATCATTGTAGTACTTCTCCTTGTCTCATCTTGCTGCACATTGGAAGTCTCTGCTTAGTTCTGCAGTTGCCTCTCTTTCTCCTCTGGCTTTAGCTTCTCTGTGTTTCTGGGCAATTTTCAGAGTTTCTTCGGTCATTCACTTTGGCTGTTTTTCCTTTTTCACCTTTTGTAGAGATGTTTCTCTCTTTCTTTGAGCATAGCTTTCTTGATGTCATCCCATAATTCTTCTGGTGCTCTGTCGTTTGTATACAGAGCAGCAAATTGATTTTGCAGGCAGTCTTTAAATTCCGGTGGTATATTCTCAAGGTATATTTCATGAGTGGCTTGCTCTTTTTCAGCTTTAACTTGAGTTTGCATACTAGTAGTTGGTGATCTGTACCACAGTCCGATCCAAGTTTTGTCTTTGTTGATGTTATTGAGCTTTTCCAGTGTTGACTTCCACAGATGTATTCAATTTGATTTTTGTACAATTCATTGGGTGAAGTCCATGTGAACAGTCGCCGCTTGTTTTGGAAGAAAATGTTGTGATGAATAAATCGTTCATCTTGCAGAATTCTATAAGTCTTTATCCATCTTCATTTCTGTTTCCAAGTCCATATTTTCCAACTGCTTTGTCTTCTTTGTTGCCAACCTTTGCGTTCCAATCACCCATGACTATCAGGATATCCTATTTGCATGTTCTGTCAATTTCAGCTTGTACTTGTTCATAGAACTGACCTACTTCTTCCTCTTTTGCTGCTGTTGCTGGGGCACATACCTGAATAATAGTTGTGTTGATGAGCATTCCTCGTAGACAGATAGAAATTAAGTGACATCACTGCTCACCTGTTCTTCGTGGTTGCTCCCCTCTTGTTAAAAGTGACGCGGGTCACCTCCCACGCTGCGGAGGGCAAGCGCCACGGGTGCTCACCCAAGCAAGCAGGCCTGCTCCTTGAGTGCACTCCTTTGGGGCATCTCCAGGGGCTCTCCAGTTTCTACCAGTGCCCACCAACTGTTGCTTTTCTCTTCTTATACCAGTGTCTGTTGTGCTGCTTCTCCATCCCTCCTGCACCTGGGTAAATCCTGCACCCTTATTCTTTCTCTGCTTCTCCTCACCTAGTTTCTGCCGTCATCTGTTTGCTCATCCATTATGTTGGTGATCTCAGTTCATTGGTGGTAGCGTCTCCTTCCTTCTGCTGCTTTTTCCATCATGTCGCATTTCCAGCAATCTTATTGCATGCTCTCCCACCACCATTCTTTATGCTCCCTGCCCACTGCCCTCTCTCTTCTTGCTTTGTCTATGGCTCTCTTAACTGCAGATCCAAAGATCCTACTCCTTTCCAACACTATCGTGCATCATAATTTCGATGTCCTCTTTCTTACGGAGACCTGATTAGGGGACAGTAACGAGCCCCTCCTTGCTCAGTGTCTCCCCCCCCAACTTCTCAGCCTTATCCACCCCCCTGCTCTGGCCAGCACGGCAGAGGCGTGGCCGCCCTTTACCACTCCTCAATAACCCTGCGCGAGATTCCCCTCCCCATCCCTCCACTACCTCGAATCCTTACTCCTCTGTCTTGACTCCAACCCCCTCATTCATATCCTTCACTCTATCCCACTCCCTCACTCATGCCGACCTTTGAGATTCACTACTACTTGCTCTCTCCGAGCTGTCACTTTCCTGTTCCCATCTAATGGTTCTCGGTAACTTTAATATTCACTCAGGCTCCCCTCACACTGCTAGAGATAGGGCCCTATGTGCCCTTTTTTCAGATCTATCCCTACAGTAACACATTCTCTGCCCTACGCACGTGGCAGGCCATACCCTGGATCTCATTCTCACACCTGCCACCACCTCCTATGTGCCCTCGGAAATTTCTATTTTTTCTCTTCTATGGACTGATAATTTCTGCATACTCTTCTCTTTTTCTCTTCCTCCCCCTCCCCCTGTACCATTGCCCACCACTTCTCCACCATGGCTTCAGCAATGTTTTACCCCTGATTCCCTCCAGCAGTTTCCCTCTGGTGATACTCTGTTTCCCCCAGAGTTTCTGTCTCTTCCTATTGATGTCCAATCCCAGTCCTGGCACGCCTCCCTGATTTCCGCCTTAGACAAAGTCACCCCACTCCATATGACGGCAGATAAAGAGCAGTATGGTCCATCTAGTCTGCCCAGCAAGGCGGCAAGAATAGGTGCACTTGCCACTCCGTGCAGGTCACCTCTCCCCATGCCTTTGTTTAGGGGTGTACCCACCGCTCCATGTAGGTCACCCCTATTTGTTCAGATATAAGTACAACTCTGCTCTTCTTCTCCATCGCTCGCATCTTAGATGTGTGGAACACCAATGGCGCAAGCATCCATCTCCCGATTCCCTGTCTTTCTTTCACCATCGCCACCACCAATATAAAACTCTGGTCCATGATACTAAAAAGACTTAGTACTCCAAATTAATCTCTTCATCCTCAAACTCTACCCATCAGCTCTAAAGCATTCTCCGCGCTCTCTCTCTCTACTGTCAATGGCCCCCCATCTCAGCTCACCGCTCTCTGACCCCAGCCCCCGTTCTCCTTGCCTCCTATTTCTCTGATAAAATCTCTTCATTGCGCAGCCAAATTCCCACGTGTCCCTCCCCCCTTTCCCCACCCATACCACTTACCTCACCCTCCTCCCCTGTCTTCCCCTCCTCTTCCTCGTCCCTTTCCCACACATGGTCCACTTTCCACTCCCTGTCTCCATTGGAGTTGTCTAAGACCCGGTCATCCTCTCACAAAACCACCTGTCCCCTGGATCCCATCCCCTCCCACTGACTCACCAAGCCCTTTCTGGCTCTCCTTCCATATATTCTTTGCTTGTTTAACTATAGTCTCTCCTCTAGCACCTTTCCATCCCTATGGAAGCATGCTCTGGTCCAACCCCTTCTTAAGAAATCCACCCTTGACTCCACTGTTCCAGCTCACTGACGCCCCATCTCCAACCTTCCTTTCTTCTCTAAAGTACTAGAGAAAATCGTTTTTGCACAGCTGTTTGCACACCTCGACTCCACCCGCATTCTACACCCCTGCCAGTCCGGTTTTAGGCCAGGACCGGGCACAGAAACTATTCTTCTCTCCTTCCTAAATGAGCTTCACACCACCCAAGAGCATGGTGACATTACTTTGGCAGTTTCTTTGGATCTTTCCGCAGCCTTTGATTTGGTTGATCATCCCATTCTTCTTTCTAGACTTCATGACTTTGGAATTAGGGACACTGTTCTCTCTTGGTTTCGGTCTTTTCTCTCTGCTCGCTCCTTCTCTGTCTAAGTTGGCTCCATGACCTCCCCACCCACCCCTCCTCTCCTGTGATGTTCCTCAGGGTTCAGTCCTAGCCCCCCCTTTTGTTTAACAGCTTTCTGGCTCTCCTTGCACTCATCATCCAGCAATCTGGCTTATCTGCTTACTTTTACACTGACGATATTATTCTACTTCACCACACCAACCCCACTGCGCCTGACCTTGCCCCGATAAACTCCTGTCTACTCCAAGTATCCTCCTGGCTATTGTCAAACTTCTTCCATCTCAATACTGCTAAATCCACCACCATCTGGTTCACTTTTAGGTTTACACCCCCATCCCTGGCCCCCTCCCTTGCCAATCTTACCATTCCCCTCACCACTTCAATTCGCTATTTTTGTGTAATCCTGGGCTCCTCCCTCTCCTTTCATGAGCACATCTTCACCATTGTCTGCCATTCCTTTGCCTCCCTTCGGCAGATTCGTGCAGTACGCCCCTTTCTTTCTTTACCATCAGTTACAACCCTTACACTGTCCCTAGTTACCTCTCGTTTGGATTACTGCAATGTGGCCCTGGCTGGCCTTCCCCTTTTTCAGCTTTAACGCCTTCAACTTCTTCAGAACACGGCAGCTTGAATTCTCACACATTCTACCCTTTCAGACCACATTGCACCCCCCCCCCACGCCTCCCCCCCCCTGCTTATATGACTACACTGGTTGCCACTCAAATACCATACTGATTACACAGTACTTATCCTCGTTCATCGAGCACTCTATATTGCTACTCCCCAGTACCTCGCAGACCTTCTACAATATCACACCCCACCTCTTCTCCTCAGGTCTATTGATTCCAACCATTTGGTGCTTCCTTCTCCCTCCCATGTCCACCTTGAACCTAGCCTCCACTCTGCTTTCTTTTTTCTGGGTCCTGCCCTTTGGAACTCCGTACCTGCCCCCCCCCCCCCCCCCTCCGTTAAGAACCATCTTTTGTAAAGTTCAGATCCCTGCTCAAGACTCATCTCTTTCACAAAGCTTTTGATCTCTCGCCTGCTGCCTCCTAGTTTCCCTTCCAACCCCTGCCCCTTGTCTTACTTTGTACTGTCCTCTTCCTATCTTCCCTCTTCTGCTGTCTGCTAATTTCCTATGGTTTCCTGTTGATAATGGCCTTCTTTTCCTTTTCTCTCATGTAGCTGTTTTATTTTATGTACACCGCTCTGATGCTGTGCCTGTGCAGTATATCAAAAACTCAATAAAGATAGAAGTATTTACTGATTGCATTGTATTTCTCTACGGTTCTTGTAATTTCTTCTTAATTATAAATGCAACACCATTTCTCCAGGAGCAACCAGGAAGTCAGTCCTCACATATGGGTGACGTCAGCACTGATGGAGCCCACATGGTATCCACTTCCCAGCTTTCATAGAAAGTATTTTTGGAGTTCCACACGCATGCGTAGTCACCTTCCCACTCAAAGATGCCATCTTACCTCAACCTTCCTTTTTCCTTGTGGCACATCGGACGTGTATAGTCTTTGTCCCCGGAAAAAGTTGATTTCTTTGTCATGATTTCTTTACGATTTCTTTACGATTTCCTGATTTCTCCAGTCACGTACTATCACCTTCCCGGTTTCTGGATCCATCGCCTCGGCGTTGTGGTTTTTTTCAGGTTCCCTCCTTTTCTTCCTCTTGGGTGCTTGGGTTTTTCTCATGCCCTCCTAACCAAGACATTGGAATTTGATCTTACTGGTGCTGTCTTCCCCACTATGTCTTCGGTTAGTGGTGTTAAGCAGTACGATTGTTGTAACCATACTATGTCCTGCACAGATGGTCACAACTGTTGCCTGTGGTGCCTTGGCACTGACCACAACAACTCTTCCGACCCAGTCAAAGACGTGGAGGCAAGGAAGGAACTATTTATTTACCACTTTATTTCATAAAGCCAGGCCCGACACAGTTCCTTCCTTGCCTCCACGTCTTTGACTGGGTCGGTGTTTGGCACGTGGATTGTGCTTTTTTGTTGGACTCCACAACAACTCTTCCTACCCACTCTGTCTCTAGATGACAAGCAAGGGCTGGAAGAATCGTGAAAGGCAGCAGTAGTCGCTGTTTGGCCCTAAGACCTCCCGTTCAGCTCTGCCATCATCCAGGGAATCGGTGCCCTCGAGAGCCATGGATGAGGCCTCGGCTTCACATGTGGACCATGCTTGCTCTGAGCCCTGAGGTCACAGGGCATCAGACCTGGGATCGGCTACAGACAACATCCACTGAAGTATCTGACCCTGTCAAAGTCAGCATCAAAGTCCGATTTTGGAACCAAAGATAAGTCCCATTGTCACCAGCATCAGAGCCCTTGAGCCACCAGTGGAAGGAGGCTCCCAGAGCCTCAGGGGATTGGCAATGGTCCTCCGAGGCCATCATCATCGAGGACGCCTCCTCAACAGAACCAGCGTCAGGCCTAATTCCCTCAGTGCACACAGAGCCTACTGTCTTGGAGATCAGGATGGCTGCCCTGGAATGCAGCCCGCTGCCCTCTTGGCACTGCGCAGGCCCCGACGACCGGGACCTCTGGTTCCTTGGGGCCGGCGACCGGACCCTTCACCACAGGGGCATCAGCTACAGAAGTTCAGCCCGTGCTGGAACAGTTCCAACCCGGCTTCGATTCCAGGCAGTTCTCCACCTGGGCAAGAGCCCAGACTTCCCCACCAAGTGCCTTGGGGTCAGATCACCGGGAGCCTCAGACTCCGGTGACTCTTCCCACCACGCATCGGGCCAATGTCCACCAGATACTGGAGGTATCGTCCCAATGCCATTTTTGAATGGGAGACCGATGATGAGTCCCTGGATACTTGTGGGCACCGAGATGGCAAGTGTCCAGGAGTTCATGTAGGCCTTGGCCTTCGCCACCAAGTCCAAGGATGAGCCTCAGGCGGAGGTCTTCGAGATGCCCCAGTACAGGACCCTCCCCCCCCAAAGGAGGCACTTACAGAGCCCATTCCTCCCATCCTGGAATGCTCCTTTTCAGGATATGGGAGACACCAGTTACGGTGTCCATAGTGAGCAAGTGACTCGATTCCATTATCAAGTCTGCAAGAGCCCTGGCTTCCAGAATACACAGCTATCACACAATTCTATGGTGGTGGAGTTGGCCATGCGTCAGATCAAGAGCCAGAAGACACACTCCTCAGTGCTCCCGGCCAGGGAATCCCACACCATGGATGCCTGTGGTAGGAAGTGTTACCAGGGCTCGATGCTCGTAACCCATATCCAGGCTTACCAGCTGTACATGGGTATGTACTTGAGAGATCTGGCAAAGGAACTTGCCGGGTTCTCAGCTAGGCTGTCTGAAGAACCTCTCCAGCGGTTCCAGACCCTGGTATGGACGGTCAAGAATTGCTCCAAATATATAACTCGAGTGGCCTATGACAACTTTTAGTCCGTGGCTAGAGTGGCTGCGGTGGGCATTGGTGCCCGGCGCCTGGCATGGACACAGTCCACAAACCCCCTGCTTAAAGGGGAACAAGGTTCTACTCCCGCTACTTCCTGGTTCCAAAAAGTGGTGATCTTGGTTATGCTCACCTCTGCCCGCAGGGTTAGCGAGCTGCAAGCATTGGTGGCACATGCTTCCTACACCAGGTTTCACAAGAATAGGGTGGTCTTGCTCGTGCATCCCATATTTCTTTCTAAGGTGGTTTCCCCCTTTCATCTGAATCAAGAGGTGGTCCTTCCTACCTTTTTTTTCCCCGACCTCACACAAGTCTGGTAGAGGTCATGCTCCACAGCTTGGATTGTAAAAGGGCATTAGCTTTCTGTCTCGAGTGGATGAATGCCCATTTCTGATCCTCATAGCTCTTCATCTCTTTTGACTCCAACAGATTGGGGGTCATTGCAACATAGTAACGGTCTCTAAGCGCCCTCTGTCCACCTGGGTGGTGGACTGCATCTCCTTTGCCTATGCGCAGGCTGGTTTCTCTCTGGAGTGGCATATCACTGCTCACAATGTGCGACTGATGGCAGCCTCAGTGACTAACTTGCTCTCCGTCTCCTTGTTGGAGATCTGCCGGGCGGCCACCTCGACTTTGGTCCATACCTTCGCAGCGCATTACTGCCTGGAGATGGACTCTTGGTGTGACAGCACCTTTGGCCAGACAGTACTCCGTCATCTGTTTGGGGAATAATGCAACTCCTTCCCTCTGACTCTTCTGTGTGTCCAGGCTACCAGAGAATTGACTTCCCTGGTCAACGCTTGGGTCGTGTTGGAGGTCTTGGAGCCAATCTGCACTCACCGCTGGCATTCACAGTTTGATTTTTCAGCTGTCTTTGGCCTTTTTACAGTTTTTTTTGGTATAGTAGCCTGTAGCTGGGGAGTCCCATATGTGAGAACTGACTTCCTGCTTGTTCCCGTAGAAAGCGTAGTTACTCACCTGTAGCAGATGTTCTCCATGAACAGCAGGAATAAGTCCTCACAACCCTTCCTCCTCCCTGTGGAGTTGTTTTCTTTTTATGCTTCTTTAAGCTATGTCATCATACTGAAGTAAGATGGCAGCTTTGGGCGGGAAGGTGACCACCCATGGGTGGTGGAACTCCCAAAGGCTTTCTATGAAAGCTGGGGAGTGGATACCACACAGGCTCCATTGGTGCTGACATCAC
Organism: Ichthyophis bannanicus; assembly: GCA_033557465.1. NCBI lineage: Eukaryota > Metazoa > Chordata > Amphibia > Gymnophiona > Ichthyophiidae > Ichthyophis > Ichthyophis bannanicus. Next base: position 146,723,801 of record CM066041.1, read on the forward strand.
CCATATGTGTGGACTGATTCCTGTTGTTCCTGGAGAACACTTGCTACAGGTGAGTAACTACGCTTGCTTCTTTGTCTTTCATTTCCAGTATAATATACAGTGTGATTATCAGATACAAAGTTTCCTGTACCAGTCCCTTTCAGTTCACTGACACCCAACAGATCAAGTTGTACATTCTTGACCACCTCCATCTTTCCTTGGTTCATGTTTTGTACATTCCATGTCCCAATATATAAGACGTCTTTGCAGCTTCTGACTCTCATTTCATGCACAGCTACATCAGCAGTCAAACGTCCCAAAGGCTTTGATACAACCATATCATAAATGCTGGCTTTACTTGGAAAAGACTTCGGCTCATCCCCAGAAGCCAGATGAGTGCCTACCAACCTGGGGATCTCATCTTTCAGCACTATAGTGCAATTTGCTTTGTTGTGACTATCTACTGGGTTTTCATAGTAAGATCCAGAAGTAGATTGCCAGTCCTTTCTTCTGCAAAGGTAATGCTAGTGGTGTTGCTGTTGTCACAGAAATGTGATCCTCCGCTGCCAACACCATCCCATTCTGCTGCCACCCAGATGGATGTTTTATCTTAGTCTAGTACCTCAGCTGAGACCTGTCCATTTAGGGAGACCCTGCTAGTAGTTAAGCTACCAATAGCTTAGCTCTCAGCATCATTGATGCATACAAGCCCTCACAGCATGATACACTGCAAACCAAGTGAGGGTGAGCACCAGGAAAATACAGACCAGTAAGCATAATGTCAGTACCAGGCAAAATGATAGAAACCAATATAATGAATACAATTACTGAACATATAGATAGTCATGGTTTAATGGGACAAAGCCAACATAGATGTAGCAAAGGGAAGTTTTGCCTTACCAATCTGCAACTTTTTTTGATGGTGTAGCTAAAGGTGAGCCGATGGACATAATGTATCTGGATTTTCAGGAAGCCTTTCACTAAGTCCCTTATGAGAAATTTTTGAGGAAATTAAAAGGTCATGTGATAGGAAGCAGTGTCCTATCATAGACTGAAAGGATAGAAAGCAGACAGTAGGGCTGAATGATCAATTTTCTGAATGGAGAAAGGTAAACAGTGGAGTACTCCATGGATCCGTAAATGACCTGGAAATAGGAACAATGAGTGAAGTGATCAAATATGAAGATGATGCAAAGTTATTCAAAGTTGTTAAATCACAAGAAGACCTGGAGAAACTGGGAAACTGGGCATCCAAATGACAAATTAAATTTAATGTGGACAAGTACAAAGTTATGCAATTAGGGGGTTATTTTGGAAACCCTCTTCATACTTTGGACATCTGAAAATGGGCATAGAGACGTCTTCAGAGCTAGTTTAGAACCTGGGTCTGTGGACGTCCAAGTCTGAATGGGGGTGTGGTGGATGCATAGCTGGGGCATTCCAAGGAACCTGGATGTCAGTAAGTTTAGATCTGCTCCAGGCATGAATAAGCTTCGGGGAAGTGCTCATTTTGCCTGGAAAACATTTAGAGGGTATAGAACAAATAGCACTCCATCATTCCCAGCATTCCACACAATCACAATGACAGCAGCAGTGGAATTTCAACTCTGGCTTCTATGGTCCTAGTCTACTACTCTAAGCATTAGGCTGTTACTAGATTCCAGGTTCTGGCATACTATTCTGGGAATGGCTATGTAGATACCTCCACAGACATCCATATCTGGCACGTCCATGTTTGTGAAATAATGTCTGCACCTGGATGTGCCTGCTTTTTTTTCAGATGTTCTGTTCTTGGACGTCCTTTCTAAAATGCCCCTCTTACAGAAGAACAACCAAAACTTATAGCTACATGATGTAAGCTTCCAGACAGGGGCGGCTCAAGGCAATCTGCTGCCTGAGGCGAAGAATGAGATGGCACCCTACTCCCCACACCTTAGAGGGGGCGGTTTTTTTTCAGAAATCCAATCAGAGACTGAACCAAACCAAAAAGCTGATTAGATTATACGGAGGAAATGAAAGATGTTTGCACACAGGGCCGTACTGAGCTGCAATCGCACCCTGTGCAACTTGCAGCTAGGGTGCACGCCCCCCTCCCCCCCCCATTCCTCTGTCCAGCACGTCCATCTCTTTCCCTGCTGCTGCCGCCCTCTGTTTTTTTCACGGCGGCACTGGATGGAGGTATGGGGAAGAGGAGGAGGGGCATGCGCCTGATCTGAAAGGCGCCGGCACTTTAAGCAGATCTGTCCCTCCCTGCTCTGACATCGTGTTGGAGGAGGGAGGGACCAGACCTGCTTAAAGTGCTGTAAAAAGGCTTGGGGGTGCATTTTCGCTGCATGCTATTGTCCTGCCAGCGGCGGCAGGGCAAAAGCAGACAGCTGAAATGTGCCCCCAAGCCTTTGAGCCCTCTGCAGCTGTACTGCTTGCACAGGGCTAGGTATGGTCCTGTTTGCACACCAAGGAACTAAAAGACAGCAAGAACCAACAGCACAGTTTATAAAACTAACTTATAACTCATTTTTATTTTGTTATAAACTGCGTTATGGTTCTTGCTTTTTCTTTTCCAACATATATTTTGCATCCACAGTAGTTGCAGAGCAGAACCAGCTATTCACCCACAGAACTCAATATTTAAAAAAAAATCAATCTGATTCTGAACATCTCACTAACAACAACCACCACTATTCTTCAGTACCAGGCATATTGTGAACTAATAAAAAAAACCTTGCAACAAAGAGCAAACCTACCATACCATACCATATCAGCACAAACTTCCAAAACTCACATAAGGAGCCCATCCAAAAAAAGCATCACTGTAAATACTGCAGTGGGCCCTGGAACATCCATACACCTATTTGAAAAGCTGAACAAGTCAAATTACTACAGTATAGTATAGATCTTTATATACAGACTCCATGTTAACAGAACACCTGACCTCAGTCACACAAGCACATCGACCCTCACTAAGTACAGAATAAGTAATCACGAAATCCCAAGAAGCCAGAGTCCACATGCAGTGCAACATCAGATAAACAAGAGATGTAGTTCCCCAATACTATGTAAAATATTAAAATAGCACAAAGTCCAACCACTAAAATTAAATAAAATTATGTTTTCTACTTTTGTTGTCTGACCATTTTATTCTCTGATCATGCTTATCCCGATCTGAGGCTTCTGCTTTCCTGTCTTCTCTTAGCTCTCTTTCTGTGGTCTATGGTCCATCTGCCATTTCTTATCTCTTCTTTTATTTTCTTCACTTCCTTCCATCAGCTCATTTCCAGTTCCAGTAACCCTCCCCAGTATCAGCCCCCTTCCCAGTTCTCCCCTCCTAGTACCTTCCAATGTCAACCGCCTTGCATTCCCACAACTGCCACTGGTATCCATTCCTTTTCAGTCCTCCTCCTTCCCCACTGTCCAGCCCCTTCTAGTCCAAATACCATCCCAGGTATCAGCTCAGATCCACTCTCAGTGCCACCCCCAGTCAGCTCCCTTCCAGCCTCCCCATTACCCAGCCACCTACCACTCCCATCCCCAAGTGTCAGCTCCCTTCCTGCTCCCTCCTTCCCCTGTCAGACCCTCTCAGTATCCGCTCCCTTCCAATCCTATTCTACCATCCACCCGCATCAGCCCATTTGTAGCCCTAGCCCCTAGTTTTCTTCCAGGGCCAGCAGCACTCTCCTCCCCTCCCCCATTAGCCCATTTCCTGTCCCAGCCCATTTCCAATCCTATCCCCCTTATCAGCCCACTCCAGTCCTAGTCCCATCTGCCCATTACCAGTTGTAACCCCCCTAATCATTCCATTTCCTGTCCTAGCCCCCCTAATCAGTCCATTTCCAGGCCTAACCCCACCAATCAGCCCATTACCAGTCCTAGCCCCCCTCCCGATCAGCCCATTTCCAAGTCTAACCGCCCATCAGCCCATTTCCAGTTCTAACCCCCCCATCAGCCCATTTCCAGTCCTAGCCCCCCCAATAGCTCATTTCCAGTCCTAGCCCTCCTCCCGATCAGCCCATTTCCAGTTCTAACCCCCATCAGCCCATTTCCAGTCCTAGCCGCCCCCCATAGCCCATTACCAGTCCTAGCTCCCCCCCCCCCCCGCCCAGGGAAATTGAAAAATGTAAAAAAAACTCCTACGGCTTAAGAAGCAGCTGCAATGGCAGAATGAAGAGCCCCGCGGCCCCCCGCCTCCCTGGAGAGCCCAGTGTTTCTCCTCCGCACTTTTGTTAAAGCTGAGCCTGTGGCGCTGATGGGAAACAGGAAATCCTACATCCCAAACTCAAATCACTAGTCCTGACACTGGGAAGTTTTTAGTTTTTGCTCAAGGGCTCCGAGCACCACTACAAAGTTATCTTAGTTACAGAAAGAAAACTTTCTACCAGGTGTGTCTATCCAATTAAGTGGGGAAAATTCAGCAGCTGGTATTTCAGTGGCCCCTGAACCCCCAACCCACCCAAACAAAAAAAAAATACCTGATGGTCCAGTGACCCCAATCTCCCCCCAAACAAAAAAGAAATTCCTGGTGGCCTAGTGGCCCCTGTACACCTCCACCCTTCCCAGTACCTTGATTAATGGGGTGGGAGCATTGCCCACACACTCCCACACCTGTGCCGCCATCTTGAGAAATGGCAGTGCCTAATCCCGGGCAGTACATCCTGGGATGCACCAGGTGAGGTCAGACTGCCATATAAGGCAAAAAATGCCTTATATATGGCACAGTGACCCCGTGTTTCATCCTGGGACACATGAGCAGAAAAGGAACTGAGTCACACCTCCCTTTTAGAGTATTTCAACCTGCTCCTCACTGATATTCCCCTGAATCATCTTTCTCCCCTTCAGTCCATTCAAAATTCAACCATATGGCTATGCTCACATAACCCCTCTACTCAAGTCACTTTACTGGCTCCCTGTCTCTTTCCACACCAATTCAAACTTCTTCTACTGACGTACAAGTGCAGTCATTCAGCTACTCCTCGCTACCTTTCCTCTCTTATCTCTCCCTACACCCCTCAAAAACTCTGCTAATCAGGCAAATCCCTTCTATCCGTGCCCTTCTCTTCCACTTGCAACTTCAGACTTTGTTCCACCCCGCTGCACCACACACTTGAAACAGATTACTTGAGCTGGTACATCATGCTTCATCTCTGGTCCTATTCAAATCCAGGCTAAAACCCCACCTCTTTGAGGCTGCTTATGGATCCTGATCACCCTTACTCTGTTTACCACCCACGTGTGTCATAACCATTTCCTCTAGTTTCTATCCTAATCTTCTGTTTGTTATATTTGTCTGTCTTGCGTAGATTGTGAGCTCTATTGAGCAGGGACTGTGTCTTACATGTAGAGCTCTGAGTGTGCTTTGTAGCACTATGCAAATGATAAATAGTAGTAGCAGAAGAAAACCGCAGAAGTGAGGCTTCAAGGCCGCTCTTAGATCCCGACTCGCTTACTCTCCTGTGTGTTTCCTTGCCATTACTCTACTGTAGAAATATCCTCGTCCTCAGCGGTTGTGATGTCCATTTTGATTAGATTGTAGGCTCTGATGAGCAAGGGCCGTCTCTTACCTGTGTCTGTACAGAGTTGCGTACACCTTGTAGCACTATACAAATGATAAATAGTAGTAGCTTTATAAGCATTTATGTAAAAAGCCAGTTAAACAACTACAATACAGCAGAGAGCTCCTAAAGTTCCTTTGATCTCCATGTCTCCAAGATTTCTTTAATAGCAAAAGCAGGATCTTTTATTAATTTTATGGGTTTTTACATGTGATGCTTGCAACATTGCAGCTTCTTGAATTGACTCGCCTAACCTCTAACCTGCAATGGACACCTTCCACCTGCTTCATTTGCAGATCTCTGACAACACAGATACACAAGCTTGTATTTGGTCACATGAAAATGGACCCTATACACTCGGAGAGGGAAAGCAATCTCCCCTTCTTCTATCTTTAAGAAGGTGACAGGCACAACAGAGACTCTGCCTCTCCCATATCAACTTTTCCACACACTCTAAAAACTCCACCTAGTGACTATGAGTCTGTTTACAGTATCAATAAGATCTGATCCCTTGTTGTTCCATATGCTCGTCTACATATGCGCGCAGCTCAGTGGACACTGGCTTCCCAGTGGTCTCAGGCATAAGGTTGCCTGGGAGACAAGATAATGGTCTCTTCCCAACTAATCTTGTCATCCCAGTCTGCAGTCCCTACATTTTAAAGCATGGACATTAACCTCTCTCAACAGGTTAAAGATATCCTTTTACCTTCTAGGAAGCCTTCCACCGTGCACTCCTACGCTTTCAAGTGGCGTAGATTCTCTCTCTGGTGTTCACAGAGGGTGCTTAACCCCTTCTCAGCTCCAGTGGATACATTACATAAATATCTTCTCCACCTCTCTTCTTCTGGACTCAAAACCAATTCGGTAAGAGTACACCTAAGTGCAATTGCAGCTTCTCACATGCCCTTAGATGGTCAGCCCATCTCTTCTCAGCCACTTGTAGCATGCTTCATGAGGTGTCTTCTATTAACCAAACCTCCCATTAAGGCCCCCTCCAGTGGCAGTGGATCTTAATGTTGTTTTAAGACAGCTTCTCAAACCACCCTTTAAACTTCTAGCCACTACCTCACTGAAGTTTCTCACGTGGAAGGTCACCTTCATTGTTGTCCTCACTTCAGCAAGACGCATTTGTGAGCTCCAGGCTTTGGTGGCTGACCCTCCTTATACACGATTCCACCATGATAAGGTAGTCCTTAGGACTCATCCTCACTTTATGCTAAAGGTGGTCTCACCCTTCCATTTAAACCAGTCAGTCTTCCTCCCTGTCTTTTTCCCTAGACCTCATTCCTTTAAGACAGAAGCAACCCTTCACACTCTGGTTTGCAAACGTGCCTTGGCTTTTTATCTCCAGAGAACTCGAGAGCACAGGAAAGCTTCCCAGCTTTTCATCGCCTTTGACTCGAGTCACCTGGGTTTGCCAGTATCCAAGCGGACTCTCTCCAGATAGATAGCGAATTGCATCTCCTTTGCTTACGAAAGTGCAGGACTCTCTCTCGAGGGTCACATCACTGCACATAATTTTCGCGCCATGGCTATCTCTATGGCAAATCTACGCTCTGTAGCAATTGATGATATATGTAAAGCGGCAACTTGGGCTTCTGGCCACACTTTTAATGCTCACTATTGCCTAGACAAGGACTCCCGCTGGGATGCCTTGTTTGGCCAAGCTGTTCTCCAGCATCTCTTTCAAACTTAGAAAAACTCCTACCCTCCTTCCCGGGTTTCGATACGAGACATCCTTTGAGGACATATGACCTACTCAGTTATGCTTGTGTTGCACAGCTCACTCTGAGGTCATCTCTCTGGCATCTTCAAGTTAGGGAGTCCCATATGTGAAGACTACATTTTCCATGAAAAAGCAGGAAGTCAGTCCTCACTTATGGGTGACGTCGGCACCAATGGAGCCCGCGCGAAGCAATTCCCCAGCTTTCAAAGAAAGCCTTTGGGATTGCTGCCATGCATGCATGGTCCTCTTCCTGCCCAAGAGTGCCATCTTGCTCAGTCTCCCTTTTTCTGCGGAGTACTTTGGACGCATGTCCTCGTCCCTCGGAAAAGGTATTTCATTTTTGGCCTACTGGCCTTCTATTTTCCGGTTACACCGGTCCTCTACCCGTCCTTCCCCTGCTCTGCCTTTTTAGAGCTGTTAGGGGACGGTTTTCTTCGCCCTTTTTTGCCGTAACTGATGGCCACGTGGGTCTTCAACCTCATGGGGGCCATTTTTGCCCCTATGACCACCGGATTAAAAAAATGTGATAGATGCTCTAAGAACATGTCGCTTATGGACACCCACGACTGTTGTCTACAGTGTCTCGGGGCCGATCATGATCCGGAGCTCTGTTCACTCTGTAAGAAAATGTCCTCTAAAGCCTTGCTCAGTCATAAGCAGAAGTCCGAAGGCATTTTCAGAAAGGCCGCCTCGGAATCCCTGGTGGCGCCCTCGGTTTCTCCTCCGGTGGGATCCCCCACCTCGGGCCCCGCGTCTCAGTGGCACTCCGACCAGGGGTCCCCTGAAGTGGAGTGGTGCAAGAAGAAGAAGGGCCCCCAACAAGCGCGAGTGCGCCCGCGCTCGGTCGCTTAGCCCCCTTTAGCGTTCCCAAGAATTGGACAAGGAGTGGCCCCACAAGGTACCCCGCACAGATATGGAGGCCTCCGGCGAAGGCGCCCGGTCTCCTGAGGGCCGTCCCGGTGAGGATCTCCTCAACACCTGACCCGGTGACCCTGGGGTCGGCATCACAGGGCCCCACACCCGTATGGGAGTCCCGCATTTCTGCATTCATTGCTTCCCAGCAGGCACTCACAGCCAGCTTTGCTGACTTGCACCCAGAGACCGTGGATCCCTCGCGTGAGACACCGAAATCTGTCCAGGAAACCCCCGAGAGCCGCGAGCCTCGAGCCTCGTGAGGGTCCTCGACGTCGGTCTTGCTCGCCCTCCCGTTCCTCGGGTATGAGTTCTTCCAGGGCCTTCGGCTCCAAGTGGGCCTTGGCTGCTGGACAGGGCGACCTGCCAGGTTTGGATTCCTCAACCGAGTTCTCGGAGTCCTATGGGGACACCTCCCCAGAGACCTGTACTCACCGGGACCTTCCGTCAGACCCCTCCGTGCCTGCGTTTCAGCGGCGCTCGACACCTGAGGACACCTCCTTCCTGGTATTCGTTCGGGATACAGCACGGGCTCTTAACCTGGCCACCCAGGCTGAGGAGGACCCTCGAGCTGAAGAACTCGACATTCTTCAGTATGAGTTCCCGCCTAGGGGAGTCCCTCACAGTTCCGGTCCCTCCCATCCTGTCCCGGCTGCTGCTCCGCATGTGGGAGGCACCCACCTCGGTCCCCATCGTGAGTAAGTGCCTCAACACTATGTACAAGGTACAGTGTGGCCCTGGGTTCAGAAAGACCCAACTTCCGCACACTTCCATGTTGGTGGAGTTGGCCATGAGAAAGCAGAAGAGCCCGAAATTGCACTCGTTATTCCCCCCCGGACCAGGAGTCAAGAGCCCTTGACACCCTGGGCCGCAAGGCTTACCAAGGCTCCATACTTTATTTTGCATTCAAGCATACCAGCTATACATGGGCATGTTCTTGTGCGACTTGGCTAAGGAGCTCGGAGGTTTCTCCGCGGGCCTCAAGGGCGAACCTCTCAATAGGTTCAGTACCCTGTTGAAGTCCATCGCAGACTGCTAAAAATACTTCTCCCGAGCTGCCTACAATGGATTCGAGTCATCGGCTCGGGTGGCGGCCCCGGGGATCAGGGCCTGCCACCAGGCATGGCTCCAATCGTCAGACTTGGAGCAATGGGTGCAGGAGAAACTCCTGTACATCCCCTGCCTCGGCGAGCACCTCTTCGGCAAGCCGATGGAAGATAAGGCTTCGGAGATAGACTGAATTCATCACCAGAACCCGACTCTCGCGCAAGAACTCCATCCTCCCCCGGAAAAAGCAACAGGCCAAAAAGCCTTTCTTTCTAAGGAGAAGGGCCTTCCGTACTGTGGCAACCCGCCATACCCGACCACCCCCACGCCGGCCACTCTGGCACAGGGTAAGTCCGGTCAGGGGCATCACAAGCTGAAAGGTCCCAAAGCCCAAATCCCGGCTCCACCACAACCCACACAGGGGTTTTGATGCCATTGGCATAGCCTCTCACCCTTCGGCAAGTCAGCAGCCAGTGGGGGGATGCCTGTCCTCTTTCACTTCTCTGTGGGCATCCATCACCTCGGACACCTGGGTCCTCCGGGTCATCCGAGACGGCTATCGCCTTCGCTTCGACAGGCTTCTACATCCCTTCTCCCCGGCGGAGCCTCCTCGACTCCCCACGCACCAGGTTTTTCTGCAGCGGGAACTAGTCTCTCTCCTCACCAAACGGGCAGTCGAGAATGTCCCTCCGCACCTTCGAGGTCGGGGCTTCTATTCCCGGTACTTCCTCGTCCCAAAGAAGATGGGGGTCTGTGGCCCATCTTTGACCTCTGAAGGCTAAACAAGTTTTGGTGCGGGAGAAGTTCAAGATGCTATTTCTTGGTGTCCTGCTGCCCTTCCTCCAGCAGGGCTACTGGCTATGCTTCTTGGATCTAAAAGACGCTTACGCCCACTGTTCCCTCTAAGCTGTGCGCGTGTGCGCGCGCACACACCTTGCCGAGCGAGCGCACATACTTTACAACAGAGCGCACAAAAATTACAGTTCTGATTCTGATAGAAAACAACACAGGTGTCTTAAAATTTAAAAGTTGTTGTTGTGTATTTACGGTTTTCACAAGTTCTACAATATTTTTTCTAGTGCAATCAGTGTGGTGTACATACTGTATTTCTGACGTGTAGTAAAATTTTAAAGTATATAACTCAGAGTGTCGTTATGTGCCGCACAAAAATTTAACCTTCCTTCAAAAGCTGCACAGCTGATATTTTATGCGCACACAGCCTACAGAAAATTAGAGGGAACATTGCTTACGCCCACATTTTAATCCACCCCCAGCACAGGCAGTACCTACGCTTCAGGGTGTGGGGAGAACACTTCCAATACAGGGTGCTCCCCTTCGGCCTTGCGTCCGCCCCACAGGTCTTCACAAAATGCCTCTTCGCAGTCGCTGCCTGTCTCAGGCATCAGGGCATACCGGCCTTCCCCTACCTCAACGACTGGCTCGTCACAGGATCTTCTGTTGAGGAAACCCGACGAGCAACATCACGCACAGTCCTTCTCCAACTACCCCAAGTCCCATCTTGAGCCGGTGCAGGCCTTAGAGTTCATCAGGGCACACCTCGATACTCAGAGGGCGACAACATTCTTGCCAGCAGATCGTGCCGAACGCCTCCAAGCCCTGGCGACTCAGGTCCAGGGCACTCCCTCCCCCGAGTCACAACAAGGACTATGCGGCACCTCCTGGGCCACATGGCCTCTACCGTCCATGTAGTTCCCCACGCCCGCCGGCACATGCGGACAGCTCAGTGGTGCCTCAGTGCCCAGTGGAGCCCGTCCCTTGGTCACCTCAGGGACCCCGTCAGGGTCTCCCACAACCTTTGCTCGTCCCTGAGCTGGTGGCAAAATCCCCACAACGTCCTCCAGGGGTTGCCCTTCCAGGCCTCACAGCATGACATGGTGCTGACAACGGATGCTTCCCTGATTGGGCTGGGAGCCCACTGCGGTGCATTGTGCACGCAAGGGCAGTGGTTGCCCGAGGAGTCTCAACAGCAGATAAACTTGCTCGAGTTCCAGGCGATTCGGTGGGCCCTCAGGGCCTTCGGGGGCCACCTCAGGGGACGGTTGGTACTTGTGCAGACCAACAACCGCATGGCGATGTTCTACTTAAACAAGGAGGGGGGTACCGGATCGCACTCCCTCTGCCGGGAAGCGGTCCTCCTCTGCTCCTTTGCCATCCGTTGGAGGATGTCTCTCAGGGCAGCATACCTCCGCCAGGAGAATGTCCTAGCGGACAGGCTCAGCAGGATCCTTCACTCTCATGAATGGCGGCTGGATCCAGGGGTGGCGGATGGCTGTTTCTTCAGTGGGGGACTCCGGTAATAGACCTATTTGCTAGTCCTCAGAATGCACAGCTCCCCTGCATTTGTGGGCCGGTACTGCACCTGAGCAGGGCGAGTCCGGATACGTTCCTTCTGAGCTGGTCCTCCAGCCTGCTTTATACGTTTCCTCCCATCCCTCTCATTGCGAGGATCCTCCTCAAGGCTTAGCGGGACTGGACAACGGTGATCCTCGTAGCCCCCTCATGGCCTCGGCAGCCCTGGTTCCCCCTTCTGCTCCGACTGTTGACGGAGCTTCCTGTCCCCCTGGGCTCTGTCCCGAGCCTGCTTACGCAGGAGGAGGGACGGGTGCAGCACCCGAACCTAGCCTCCTTATCTCTTATGGCCTGGTGGCTGAACGGGTCTCCCTAGTTTCGCTGGGTCTCCTGGAGGAGATCGTGGAGGTTCTCCTCGCATCAAGGAAGTCCTCAACTAGACGAGCCTATGCCTTCAAGTGGCGGCGCTTCTTGGTCTGGTGCTCTGGGCTCCAGATTGACCCATTCTCGTGTCCAGTTTGATGGGTCCTTCAGTACCTCCTCCATCTCTCGAGGGAAGGTCTGAAGTCGAACTCCGTCAGGGTACATTTGAGCACCATCTCGGCGAACCACCTCACCGCTGAGGGAAAGCCCCTCTCTGGGCAGCCTTTGGTCTCCCGCTTTATGTGGGGTCTTTTTCTTTCAAAGCCGCCCATCCAGCCTCCCCCAGCGGAATGGGACATGAACGTTGTGCTCATGCAGCTGACAGGTCCACCCTTCGAGCTGATAGCGACATGCTCGCTTCAGCATCTATCCTGGAAGGTGGTCTTCCTGGTGGTGCTTGACCTCGGCCCGCCGAGTCACTGAGCTCCAGACTTTCATGGCTGATGCTCTTTACACCAGTTTCTATGGGAATAGGGTGGTCCTCCGTACCCACCCCAAATTCCTGCCTAAAGTTGTCTCGGACTTCCATCTCAACCAGGAGATAGTCCTACCGACTTTCTTCCCAAGACCACACGCCAACCAGGCGTCAGTGGCTCTCCACACACTCAACTGCAGAAGAGCCCTTGCCTTCTATTTACAGCGCTTCCAGGCTCATCGTAAGTCTGGCCAAATATTTGTGACCTACGATCCCAATCGACTGGGGCAGGCAGTCACCAAACGCACCCTCTCTATTTGGGTGGCAGACTGCATCGCCTTTGCTCACACGAAGGCGGGTATCCCGTTACATCGTCAAGTCACCACACATGGGGTTCGGGCCAAAGCGGCCTCTGTGGCCTCGCTGCACTCCATGTCCCTGATGGACATCTGCTGGGCAGCAACATCTTCACTGCACGCTACTGCCTGGAGAGGGAGTCCTGTCGGGACAGCGCCTTCGGCCAGGCTGTACTCCGTAATCTGTTTTGGGTATAAGCAACTCCTGCTCTCCGACCCTTCTTCGTGGCTACCGAGGGCTTCGACCCGAGGACTCGGGCTTCTTCGGGCATTGACTTCTGCTCACAACTTCACGGAGGCATTTTTTGGTTACAGGTTTGGTAACCTGTAGCTGGGTTAGTCCCATAAGTGAGGACTAACTTTCTGTTTGTTCCTGGAGAAAGCATAGTTACTCACCTGTAACAGGTGTTCTCCAGGGACGGCAGGAATCAGTCCTCACTACCCTCCCACCTCCCTTGATGATGTGCTGGATTTTTGTCCTTCCCTTGCTAGCTGCTTGGTAGGGCTTGAACTAAGGGACCTGACTGAGCAAGATGGCACCCTTGGGCGGGAAGAGGACCACGCATGCGTGGCAGCAATCCCAAAGGCTTTCTTTGAAAGCTGGGGAATTGCTCTGCGCGGGCTCCGTCGGTGCTGACGTCACAAATAAGTGAGGACTGATTCTTGCTGTCCCTGGAGAACACCTGTTACAGGTGAGTAACTACGCTTTCCTGCTTGTTCCTGGAGATAGCGTAATTACCTACCTGTAACAGGTAATCTCCGGGAACAGCAGGAATTTAGTCTTTACAACCCACCCTCTTCCCCTAGGAGTTGTAATTTCTCTTCTTCTCCTTCTCTCCTTTTATCTCAGCTCCAAACTCAACTGAGGATGGAGAGCGTTGGCATGTTTTATTGTAAACCGCCCTAATGTTTCGACGTGGGCGGTATATCAAGTGTAAAATAAAGATAAAGAGCTGGAAAGGCGAGAAGACAGCTATACGGGCACAGTGGGATACTCCCAAAAGCTTTCCTATTGGACGCTGGGGAGCATTCCCGCATGGGCTTCGTCAGTGCCGACCGTTACCCATATGTGAAGACTAAATTCCTGCTGTTCCTGGAGATCACCTGTTGCAGGTGAGTAACTATGCTTTATATCCCACACATTTCCAGCATATACTATTTTTGATAAGATCCTAGAAGGTCTTACATTCCTAATTAGATCTCAGATGTGAGCAGCACAGTATCCCTACAGTCTCTTTGAATTTGTTACTCTTCCTTCTGGACACTTCTTCAGATTTATACTATCCAGAGTGCCTATATAGCAAAAGAGATTTGGCTGGTTAACCTTGCGCATAAACATTTGAGACTGGGCAGTAGAGCCTTCACCATAAAGAATCCCCACGTTCCCCATAGAAATTTGCCAGGCATTGTCATTCAAAACCAGGCTACAAAGGAATTTTAGGTAGGCAAAATATGGGATTGTTGTGCTGCAGGAAGAATGGTGTTTGTATGCCAGAGAGGTAAGAGGCACTGTTTATGGCATGGAAGGCATGTATATGGTTCCTCTACCTCAGTCCTAGCTCCATTCTCTGTCCAATAAAATACTACAAATTGGTTTGACGTATAAAATATTCAGCAGGTTTTACAATATCGCCTAAAATCCTTTATTGTCGGAAAATATATAAATTAGATACAGTAAGAGGCCATCGCCCTGATACTGATATATGTGGATTGTATGCAGGGTAAGACTAGTAACCGCATTCTTTCAGGGTTAGATTTCTGACCTGTTCTATTGACATTTGAAGGTTCTTCAATCTGGTTTCAAAGATTCCTGATGATGTGAAGAAGAAAGCAAATATCAAAAAAATCCTGAGCAAACTGGAAAAATTTGGGGCAATCCAGTATGAAAGAGTCCGGCCCAGCGGTTTTTTGAAAGTGCTGAGTGGACTCCGCACATGGGAGCTCTGTTCACCAGACCTCAGTGTTGCTATCGAGGTAAACATATCTGTTTGTGAGTTATCCTTTGGGGTGTGCATGTGTATGGGTGCATGAAAATTACTTGACATGTTCTTTACACACATTCTAATTTACTTAATTCAACCTGTGCACTAGGAACAATAATGGTACCAAATATGTTTGTTCTTAGAATGACAGAATTGTAGAAAGATAGAGCAGGATACCTGTGTTTGATTTCCAGTTCAGCTCTTTCACTTCCTGGGTTGGTCAGGACTGGAATGCTGCAGACACAAGGTCCACAGCCCCTAGGTGAAAAGGGGTAGAGTCACAATCATCAATCATGTAACAGTGATGAGTGGAGGAATAGCTTAATGATTTCAGCAGTGGGCTTGAGACCAGGTATGAATCACACTGCCACTCCTTTTGATCTTAGGCAAGCCATTTAACTCTCCATTGCCTCAAGTACAAACTCCCTTTTACTAATACTTAGCACATGCTCTCTGCTGCATCGCCCATTTTATTCCTATGGCCTGTGTAACAGATAGCACATGCTAAATGGAGTGTAGCCTAATGGTTAAGAACACTGGCTTGGGAACCCAGAGACCAGGGTTCAATTCCCACTAGCACTCCTTGTGGTCTTGGGCAAGTCACTTAACCCTCCATTGCCTCAGAAAAATCCAAGTTATCAATGTCCCTGTTTAATGTACATTACCAGGTTTAAGTTTCAATGTAAACTGCTTTGATTGAAATGATAAAGCAGTATATAAAACCTGTTAAATAAATAAATACAAATAAAATAAGTGTTAGTAAAAGGGGCCCTTAGAAGATTGTAAGCCCTCTGGGGACAGAAAACTGTCTACTGTACCTGAATGTAACTTGCCTTGAATGTCTGAGAAAAGGCATGAGCTAAATCCAAATCTAATTTATACTGATACCTAGAAGCTGGATTTAGAGCCCATGATTTCAGAGAACAAGAAGCCCTAGTTCATAGCCCCACAGCTGTTGCTGCATCGACTCAACTAAAATAAATTGGAAGAGGATTTATAATATATCCCCAAGTAGTTGTGAATGAAGTCTCATAGTGTCAGATCCCAGCCCTAGTCCCAAATGAGTTAAAAATCCACAGAAGTAAGAAAAAACTACCAGGTCAAAAAAACACACCCCACAAGGCTCGAAGGGGCTTGAGAATTAAAAACTATTCCATCCCCTGTCTCCAATGCAGGATCCATGGTACCTAAACCATTCCAGACAGACGCTCATCTCATCTATAGGTAGCAGAATGGGGTGGGTCACTAGGACCATGGACACATCAATATTTTGTCAAGCACAGAATCTGCAACTAGACAGCTTGGGGTATGATTGGTTTGTTTGAACCCTTTAACCAAAAAAATATTCTGCTACCTCTGATCTCATCTGCTGTTAAGATTCTCAAGTGACAGCGATCCCACTCTCTCTCACTGGTAGTAAAAAAATACTTCCATTGTTAAATATGCCCCTGGGTATTTTTTCAGTGGCATTGCCTTCTAACATGCTTTAATTTAATTTAATATAGGCATTTATATACAATTTTAATTCTAAGCAGATAACAGTGTTGAATGGTGTATTTTCACATTTGGTATTCGCATTTTACATACTGCCTCCATATTTGGTGGGAGGTCATCAGAGATTGCAGTTCATCTTGATTAGATTGTGAGCTCTGATGAGCATGGACTGAGTCTTACATCTATATTTACAGCACTGCGTATGCCTTGTAGCGCTACACGATTAGTAGTAGTAGTAATGACAGTGGGGGGCAGCAAGATGGAGGGAGACCTAGGGCGCCTCCAGTCCTTGCAGTCTCTGATGACTTCCCATCAAATCTGGAAGCAGTATAAAGCCACACTACACAAAGAAAACACCTCTGGCTCATGGAAGACTCCCATCACTACCTCCAACACACGCTAAGACCTTTTTAGAGGCTACAGAAGCACTAAACTACAAACAGTCAACACGCCTACCCATGAAAAAGGTAGTATACTCAACTTTATTTTTGCTCCCACAGAAACCCTTAACCTTCACCCCAATCATCCCTTATACCATGGTCTGACCACAACACTATTACATTCCATATTCCATGCAAATATCACCACCTGAAAGAAACCCAAATTCAGCAAACAGACTGACAATTTAAACACTTTGACATACAAACACATTCTAGCGGACGTAATGCCTAAGAACATAAGATATGTCATACTGGGTCAGACCAAGGTCCATCAAGTCCAGTATCCTGTTTCCAACAGTGGCCAATCTAGGTCATACGTACCTAGCAGTTTCCCCAAAAGACACAGGTTCCACAATGCTTGTACTGGGTCAAACATTGATATCCTGGGTCCCTTCTTAATAATGGTTTATGGACCTTTCCTCCAGGAACTTGTCCAAACCTTTTTTAAACCCAGCTACATTAACAGCCTTTACTACATCCTCCGGTAACAAATTCCAGAGTTTGAGTGAAGAAATATTTTCTTTTATTAGTCTTAAATAGTTTACCCTGTAGCTTCATTGCATGTCCCCTAGTCTTTCTATATTCTGATAACGTAAACAATCGATCTACGTTTACCCGTTCCACTCCATTCATTAATTTATAGACTTCTATCATATCGCCCCTCAGCCATCTCTTTTCCAGGTTAAAGAGCCCTAACCTTTTTAGCCTTTCTTCATAGGAGTATCCTTCCATCCCTTTTACCATTTTGGTGGCTCTTCTCTGAACCTTTTCAATAACGCTGTATCCTTTTTAAGATACGGCGACCAGAATTGCACACAATATTCAAGGTGCTCTCACCATGGAACGATATAGAGGCATTATAGTATCTTTTGTTTTATTTTCCATTCCTTTCCTTATGATACCTAGCATTCTATTTGCTCTCTTGGCCGCCGCTGCACACTGGGCCGAGGGTTTTAACATGTTATCCACAATGACGCCTAAATCTTTTTCCTGGGTGGTGGTTCCTAATGTGGAACCTTGCATCGTGTAACCATAGTTTGGGTTGTTCTTCCCTAGGTGCATAACTTTGCACTTGTCCACATTAAATTTCATCTGCCATCTTGGGTTTTAACAACTTTAAATAGTTTTGTCATCTGCAAATTTGATAACCTCACTCGTTATTCCCCTTTCCAGGTCATTTATGAATATGTCAATAACACTTATTAAAAGAGGGCTGCTACACAGTACCCTGTCCTGTGCTGCTGAGGTAAGCTGTGACCAACTTCCTGGGTGATTAACAGTCCTTGCTTGGATAGAAGGAGTTTTTCAAAATGGCCTTTTGTCCTGCCACCTGGTGTTAACACTTGTTGAAAAGGTTTCACAGGTCTCTTGCCCCCTAGGTTGAAGGCCTCTTTGTAAAGGTCTCTAGAAGACTTTATTTGGTGCCCAAAGAGTACTGACCCTGTTTTGCCTTTTATGCTAAGCTATATTATGATTTTTATTTTAAATTATAGCTCTTTGCTGCTGCTAGGCTCTGACTTATTATGAAATTTAAACTACAAGCTCTCTGCTGGGATATAAATTTAACCAGAAAGCTCTCTTCTGTGTTTTAAATTTAAACTAAAAGTACTTTGCTGATACTAGGCCCTGAGTGACTATTAAATTTAAACTACAAGCTCTCTGCTGTGTTCCAAATTTAACCAGAAAGCTCTCTTCTGTGTTTTAAATTTAAACTTAAACTGCTGCTACTAGGCCCTGACTGATTTAACAAAAAACAGTGGGTTCACAGATTAATTAGCTTTAATACAAAGAAGTCCTTTCAGAAAATTCCCAGAAGTATATATTCACAATTACAGATCTCTCTCCAGAAGTAACAGTCCCCTTTTCTAGTCCTTCAAGACTAAACTGGAGACGAAATCAACTGATATTGACAAACTCATAAACAACTGGAATACCATTATAAGCCAAAGCGCTCTAGCCCTACAGACCAAAGGATCCAAAAACGACAATGCTCTGCCAACTAGTATTCTAAAGAACTAAAAGAATTAATGCAAGAGCACAGAAGACTGGAATGAAAATGCAAAAGATGCACAAGATCAGGCTAACTACACATCAAAACTGCAAGACTATTGTGACATGGTTAATAAAACAAAGAAGGAAACCACACAAAACTCATCATAAGCTCACTAAACCGCTCAAGAGAGCTCTCTCACATAGTAAAATTACTAGTGAAAGAGCACAATGGTATCAGAAGCACCAATATTCCCAGTCCACAGTTATTTGTTGAGGTTTTTCAAAAAATACTCAGAATGACCAACCCAAAGCCACTGATCACACAGAGCATTATTTCCCTCAACCACACTCTGCAGTCCTTCAATCTAGTCCCTGAAGACCACAAAGAAAACATCAGTCATGATCTCAACACGATTGCATTCACACGCAATCCTTGCCTAATAAGCTGGATCAAAATAGCGCAATCTAAACTAAGCACATTCCTAACCAAGATCACATACCTATCCTTAAGCCCGAGGCTTCTTGCTCACCCCACTTAAGAGTGCCTCTATTCGGGCCATGCTAAAAAGCAGCAACTCGGACACTAGCAACCGAACTTCATACAGACTAGGATTGCAAATTGGCCCCAGATGCGCTCAGCAGGCATGATCCAGTCCTGGGACTATCCTATTGCAAGCAGGGTTATGTACTTCTGATTTCTCTATTGCACTCCATAAGAAAACAAGATTACAAATCCTTGCATGCATTGGGGTAAACACAGCACTAGATCAAGCCTGTCGGGTGCATCTGGAGCCAGTTGACAACCCTAATACAGATCCATTCTTAGCAAAAAGGTAGTCCAGAACCAACTCCAAGAACACACTGACTTACATGCACCACTGGACTCACACTAGCACCGCTTCAGATAAAACCAGAGTTGAAACACTTTTAACATCACTCCTTGACAAGCTCATAAGAGGAATATTTGAAGCAAGGTGTCATCTTAATCTTCCTTGACATAGTAGCCACATTTGACACAGTCTGTCACAGCACATTATTATCATGACTGCAAGCAATCAGTATACTAAACACAGCACTGAACTGGTTCTAATCATACAGGTAGTCAGCAGCAAGTAAAAATAGGACTGCATAAATCTGCTCCATATGTACAACCAGGAGTTCCATAAGGCTCAGAACTATCCTCTCTACTATTTAACTTATGCATACAGCCAATCTGCTCAGTTATTCAGGCTCATAATGTCTATTACCAAATCTATGAAAATGACATAATGTTATACCTAACCTTCTCCACAATCAAGCCCTCCTGCAACATAGCAATAAACTGTTTCAATACCATCTCCCAGTGGCTCCTCAAACATAATTTAGCAGTAAACTACAAAAAAACAGAAGTTCTCTGTATAACTTGAGATGAAACATTTATACCACCAACATCCTAAAGGTACAGAATGCAGAACTGGAAATGAAATCCAAGGTCCAATACCTTAGAACAACCCTCAGCCAGCGACTAACAGTTTGAAGATGCTCTGTCGCACTAATTGGACTCCGGTGAGGTTGCATAAGGTGAATGGGAAGTATGGGGCCCAGTGCCAGTGGGGCTGTGTGAGGGATGGCGACTTTTTTCATATGGTGGGGAGTTGCCCCAGTGCTCAGAAGTATTGGGTGGAGTTTGAAGATCTGTTTAAAGAAATCACAGGGACAGAAACTGGAAGATGTCTTGTTGAATGAAAGGGAGGAAGGGCTGGAGGGAGAGATGGGACAGCTGTTGGGTTTTTCTGTGCTAGTGGCCCAAATGGACTAGGCCTACTATTGGAAGCAGTCATTCCTACTAGCCAAGAGTGTGGTGATTTTAAAAGGCTGGATTTTATTTTTTGAATGTGTGACACTGCAGCTTTGAAGAATCACCGGCGCATGTTTACTAAGCCACATTAAGCTTTTGCAGCTAGCATGATATATCAGTGCAGATAGCGCCACATTAGCTGCAACAGTTGTGAATTTTCTGTCGGGGCTTGCACAGCATTTCCTCAGCAGATAATGTGCTGAAAAAGCCAAGAACACGGCGTGGTAGCATCATGGATGCAGCTAATGTACCCACAGAGGTGGCATTAGTTACATCCACTGTCAACGCTCAGCTTAATTACACATTAAAAACATGCCCATTCTCTGCCTATACTCTGCCCACTCAGGCAACTAACGTGCGGTCTTTAGATAGCTTAGGAAATCCCTGAGCTGTTGCATCGGTGCACCTTTCCTGCATTATTGCCACATTAACAGCTAAAATGGTTTAGTAAACATGCCCCGATTTATGATAAGTTTTAAAAATGTGTGGAAGCCATATGAGGAGTAGAGGACAGAGTACTTCTTCTTGACATGAGCTTTGATTTGCTTTAGTCTCAAGGAGCAAGAGACTAAAGAAGAAACCGTATAAACTACTGTATGTAAATATCTTCAAACTCAGTATGGGGATGGGGGTGTTACTGTTTCAGTATTTGGCTGTGATGAACAAATGGGACATGGGAGAGGGTCATGAGAATTTAGTTGAGGCAAGCTGGTAGAGGTGAAGATGGAGTATTCAATGTATTAGCATTAGATTGAGCATGATCAGTTTTGCCTGGATTGATAGAATATGTGAGGGGAGTTTAGGGTTAATACTATTATTATGATAAAACAAAGAGAGAAGGACTCCCATGGACAAAGGCAACAGAGGGTTAAAACCAAAATGGAGATAGACAGTGGCCACAAAAAAATCTAAACACATAGCTTTCTCTGAGGAATTTCAGGCTTCTGAATACTAGCATGGAGATTTGAACAGTAATTCTATTTTATTAGAACTTGACTGTCCCTAATAACAGACTAAAAACTAGGAACGGTAGTGGCTGCAGTTGCTGTAGTCTCTGGCTTGCACCAGCTAAAGCCTTGCAGATATATGGTCTTTAACTGAAACCTTTACTGTAATTACAAAATCCAGCCATGTGTATTTATTTGGTTTTAATTTAATAATGGAAAACAAACATACGTGAGGCATGCCAGTAGAGCTGTGTTTGACTAAGGTGGAATTTCTGCAGATCGGACTGCTGGCATACTGCCCTCCCTTGGGTATAGCCCTTGACATCATTTGCTTTTGCCCTGTGTTTCAGTTTGTGCGAGAGAACCTGATTCGAATGCCTGAGAATGACTACTTCATTTGGCTTCAGTCCCGTGTCACGATTTCCAGCAAGCCTCAGAGTGCCCCACCCATGAGGTGAAAAATCTGAGAATACCCTTCTCACAATACTCTTCTCCGTATATGCATCTGGTTTCTGCCCGGAGTGGAGAACAGAAGGTCACTGAAGAGTGGAGATTGTAATTATCGGACTGGATTATGAAAACAAACAGAATCAGGCAATATGACAACATATAACCATTCCATGAATGGAGAAGACAACCAGCAGTCATTACTGGACAATGAAGGACACAGCTGCTGTTCATTCTCCTGCATGCACTTACTGTAAAATGTAGTCACCTGAGGGAGTGATATACAAATAGACAGCAAGTGGTCGGGGAAAGGGCAGGGCTGGATTTAAAATTCTGGTGCTCTCCCATCCAAATTCTCCCCTCATATCCTCTGTGCTACTTGGGTCCTCCCCATGCTCCCCTCTTCTCTCTCATACAGGCAGATCTTCAGCAGGCATTGCCAGTAGTAACAAAAAGAGAAATTGGCACAGAGCCTGTGAGCCAGCTACATTCACTAGCCTTGCCGCAGCCCTGCCGTCTTTCTGTGTGGGCTAGGAAACCCCTGCGAGAAGCAAAGCAGCCGCAGGCCTCTTAATGCACAGCAGCAGCTCACAGGCCCCACATTCATTTTTTATTTTGTTGCTGTTGGGAGTGTCAGCTGACTGACGGCTCAGATGGAAGCATAGTGCCTTCAAAATTTGGTGAAGTAGAAAGCTTTCTATGTTGCCTATGCCAAAATCTAGACCTGGGAATTGGGGAAAGCATCTCTCTAGCTCAAGAGGGACCTACTTCTGAATTTGTAATTCTCTCACCATCCTAGGATAGATTTGAATATTACTCTTGACTGGGAACTAAAAGGTTGCTGTAATTGCTGCTTTTTGTGTATCATTTTGACTAGCCCAGAGTATGTGAGCACTTTACATCCTGGTTCTCCAGATGATGCCAGCATAGTGCATTATTGTAAAAATTAAATCATGAAGATGTATCCTCAGACTTAAAATTAAAGCACTTTTACTCTGACTGCTCCAAGAAGCAGCAGTTAGCCTTCTTTTTTTTTAATTAACCTTTATTGAACTACTGAAGGAGGCAGCAGTACAACAAATAGCAATAGAATGAATAGCAAACCCTATAGTATTCCCCAAAAGTCAACAAAAGTTATTGGTCATATATCTCAAAAATATATACTTAAGCATTTCATCCATATATTTCACCGTTTTTCTTTTTCCTTATCAACTCATACTCATACTTTCCACACTCACAAATCCACTCACAACTTCATTCACACTTCCTCCCATTCCTGGAGCCCCTCCGTATGCAGCAGACCCTTAATCAATGGGTTCCACACCATAATTCTGGTGACATGTTTTTCTGCAGGTGTCTGTACAGCAACCATTTTGACTTTAACCTATATTTACTGTACTGTAGCTCAAGAAAATCCACTTTGTGCATCAAATTTACCCATTCCTGAAAAGACGGCATGCTTTCCTTTGTCCAATACCATAAGATCACCTTCACCAACAGCAGGAATCCTAATAAACTTTTGCTTAGCATTTTGCAGCAATGTAGCTTTCAGAGGGGTATCATCTCTACCTGGCTCACGGCTTCAATCACCCCCAAAGCGCTGCTCTATAAACCTGTTAACATACAACATTCCAAAAAGGAATGCTTGTTATGTACCTTCCTGTATCTTATATTTCATCTTACACCCATAACCTCAGCTTGTGTCCTTAAACCTAGTTACGTAAGCTCTATGGAGGATCTTACCTTGCATTCCCTGTAGCATTGCATTTTTCATGATTTTGCCTAGGTCTTCGAACCTCTGCACTAATTCGTCAGCTGTCACTTCCTTCTCTACATCCTTTGGCCAGAGTCCTGTCAGTAAACTGTCTCTGTCCCACTGGATGCCACTAAGAGAGCTTATTCTCAGACACAGGACTTTTCATAAAGGCCTTATAAAGCTCTGGAAGCTTAAAACCCTTAACACTGATGTTTCTGTGACATATTAGAGTACCTCACCTGAAGATACTGCAACAAATGGGTGTTTCATAATTGACACTTGTTAACCTGATCTGTAGCAATTTCCCTTTCGATTTACAGCCTTTTTTCTCTCCTCAAATTTTGTAAGGCCCAGTTAAAACTGAAAAGTCCTGGTTCTCTACTATCTGTTTGAAAGAAGACATTTCCGGAATGCCTCCTCCCTTGTTCATCCGCCATTTCCACACCGTTTTAAGCGGGTATAAAAATTGCTGCTTACCCTGGAATCATTCATGCTGTAATTTCCATGCATGAAGAATATTTATAAACACATAGGGTCACACCAGATTTTTAAAAGGTCATTTGAGGAGAATTTGGAGCCACCTCGGCATTCTTCATGAATCTATCTGAATAATGCAACTACATTGTATAAACATAAATTTGGCAATCCCAGCTCCTCCTCCTCTTTACCTAAAATCAGTTTTTGGCACCTTATCTTCAGAATTGTTGAGTTCCATATGAACTTCTCTGTAGTACTCTTATACTTTAATTAATCTATCCTTTTGACCTAAATGGATATTGTTTGAAGGGGGGTATAGCAGTTTGGGTAGTGTTACTATTTCAACCAATGTTATTCTCCTATAAAATGAGAATCGTTAAGACATTTTGTTTGTCACATAGACTTTTTTATGTACTCTGTTTTAGCATCTCTGAAGGTATTTCATGCTACCTGACACCCAGGTCAACAAATGTTTTAACCCACCCTTGGTCTTGTATTTCAGTCAGGTTCATTGCTTTGGATTTTCTGTAATTTATTTTCTGCTCCACAAAGCTACTAAATTGCTCAGTGGTCTGCTGGATAGCTAGGATACTGATACTGGGCTTACTTAAGTAAAGGAGCATGTCTGAGAAGAAATGTTTCTGTTCTCCTTCATCCTGTCTCAATAGCTGCCACCTCTGGGTCTTGTTTACTACCGCTACTGCTAATCATTTGTATAGCGCTACAAGTCATTCACAGCTATCATTATAGCCAAAGCATTGGTGAAAGTGGGCCAAGTAGCTCTCCTCAGGGTCATTTGTTAACCTCCCCTTAACCATCATTTGTGCTGTTGGTTTTCTATATAACCAAGAGATCCGTTCTGCAAAGGGCCACAGAATGCCATAGTGTCCCAATATCCAAAACATATCTTGTCGGATGCTTTTTCTGCATCTAAACTTACTGATATGTCTTATTGATTTGTCCCCCTTCCCCTTGGAGCATAAGAACATAAGATATGCCATACTGGGTCAGACCAAGGTCCATCAAGCCCAGTATCCTGTTTCCAACAGTGGCCAATCTAGGTCATACGTACATAGCAGTTAACCCAAAAGACACAGGTTCCAGAGTGCTTGTACTGGGTCAAGCATTGATATCCTGGGTTCCTTCTTAATAATGGTTTATGGACCTTTCCTCCAGGAACTTGTCCAAACCTTTTTTAAATCCATCTACACTAACAGCCTTTACTACATCCTCTGGTAAAAAATTCCAGAGTTTGATTACACGTTGAATGAAAAAATATTTTCTTTTATTAGTCTTAAATAGTTTACTTTGAAGCTTCATTGCATGTCCCCTAGTCTTTCTATATTCTGATAATGTAAACAATCGACCTACATTTACCCATTCCACTCCGGTCATTAATTTATAGACTTCTATCATATCTCCCCTCAGCCGTCTCTTTTCCAGGTTAAAGAGCCCTAACCTTTTTAGCCTTTCTTCATAGGAGTATCCTTCCATCCCCTTTACCATTTTGTTGGCTCTCCTCTGAACCTTTTCTAATAACGCTATATCCTTTTTAAGATACGGCGACTAGAATTTCACACAATATTCAAGGTGCGGTCTCACCATGGAACGATATAGAGGCATTATAATATCTTTTGTTTTATTTTCCATTCCTCTCCTTATGATACCTAGCATTCTATTTGCTCTCTTGGTCGCCGCTACACACTGGGCTGAGGGTTTTAACATGTTCTCCACAATGACGCCTAAATCTTTTTCCTGGGTGGTGGTTCCTAATGTGGAACCTTGCATCATGTAACCATAGTTTGGGTTGTTCTTCCCTAGGTGCATAACTTTGCACTTGTCCACATTAAATTTCATCTGCCACTTTGATGCCCAGTCTTCCAATTTATCAAGATTGTCTTGCAATTTTCCACAATCCTCTTGGGTTTTAACAACTTTAAATAGTTTTGTGTCATCTGCAAATTTGATAACCTCACTCGTTATTCCCCTTTCCAGGTCATTTATGAATATGTCAGAAAGCAGCGGACCCAGCACAGATCCCTGGGGTACACCACTATTCACCTTTCTCCATTGGGAAAATTGGCCATTTAGCCCAACCCTCTGCTTTCTATCTTTTAACCAGTTTCTGATCCACAGTAGTACACTGCCTCCTATCCCATGACTCTTTAGTTTTGCCAAAAGTCTCTGATGAGGGACCTTGTCAAAGGCTTTCTGAAAGTACAGATACACTATATCAACTGACTCACCTTTGTCCACCTGTTTATTCACACTTTCAAAAAAACATAACAGATTAGTAAGACAAGATCTTCCTTGTCTAAAGCCATGTTGGCTGTCTCCCATTAGCAAACACAACGAGGAGCACTGCTCTTGCAGCTGACCATAGGGTACACAAAGAGCAAGAGTCGAAAACCGTCAGGATGGATTCAAAGTTTCTTTATTAGGGTCGTCCCCAACGTGTTTCGGCATGAAATGCCTTCCTCAGGGGGTAACAGCTTCAACTGGCAGCTTGTGGGAATAGACAACTTCCTGCAGAAGTCGCCACTTCCAGTCTTCCACCAGCGCAATCAGGCCTGTGCTCAGTTCCGGCCACACCCCTCCGTCTCCCATTAGGCCATGACTATCTACATGCTGAGTATTTTTATTCTTTATGATGGTTTCTACCATTTTTCCCGGTACTGACGTGAGGCTCACCAGTCTGTAGTTTCCCGGATCACCCCTGGAACCCTTTTTAAAAATTGTTGTTACATTGGCGATCCTCTAATCTTCAGGTATTAGAGATGATTTTAATGTTAGTTCACAGATTACTAAGCAGGTCTGCAATCTCATATTTCAGTTCTTTCAACACCCTTGGATGTATACCATCCGGCCCAGGTGATTTGCTACTCTTCAGTTTATCTAATAGTTGTAATACATCTTCCCGATGTATCGATATTTCCTTCAATTCTTCCGCACCTTTAAATACCACTTCAGTCATGGGTAACATTCCTATATCTTCTTCAGTAAAGACCGAAGCAAAGAATTCATTCAGTCTCTCCGCTATCGTCGTCTCTTAGTGCCCCTTTAACTCCTCTATCATCTAATGGACCAACTGACTCTCTCACAGGTTTTTAGCTACAAATGTACTTGAAAAAATCTTTGTCGCGTTTTTGCTTCCGCAGCAAGCTTCTTCTCATATTCTCCCTTTGCCTGCTTTATCAATGCCTTGCATTTGTCTTGCCAGTGCTTGTGCTGTTTCCAGTTTTCGTCATTTGGCTCTTTTTTCCATTTCCTGAAAGATGCTTTTTGGCAACAACAGCCTCTCTGGCCTCACCTTTAAACCATGTTGGCAGTTTTTTTGACTTCCTTCCACTTTTCTTAAAGCGTGGAATATAGCTGATCTGGGCTTCCAAGATAGTATTTTTCAACAACACCCAAGCTTGATGTAGCTCTTTAACCTTTTCAACTGCTCCTTTTAGTTTTTTCTTAACTATTTTCCTCATTTTATCATAGTCTCCCTTTCGAAAGTTAAAAGGTAGTACTGTGGATTTCCTTACTATCCCTCCTCCACTAATTAAATCAAAGGCGATCATGCTATGATCACTATTGCCAAGTGGCCCCAACACCCTTATCTCTTGCACTAGATCTGGTGTTCCACTAAGGACTAGGTCTAATATGGCTTCCCCTCTGGTCGGTTCATGAACCAGCTGCTCCAAGAAGCAGTCATTTGTGTCATCTAGGAACTTTATCTCCCTAGCATGTCCTGACGTGACACTGACCCAGTCGATACCGGGGTAATTGAAATCACCCATTATTATTACTGCGCTGTAACTTTTGTTAGCTTCCTTGATTTCTTTGAGCATTTCATCATCCATTTGTTCATTCTGGCCAGGCGGTCGATAGTTACACCCCCACTGCTATCGCCTTCCCCTTTTTATTTATTTAGCTGTTTTTTATTTATTTATTTAGCTGTATTTATATCCCGCTTTTCACCGGGTCAAAGCGGTCAATTGGGGGATACATTTAACACGAGGGGATATGAGACACATGCACTAATACTTACAGGGAACATGGGCAGTGGAGGGTTAAGTGGCTTGCCCAAGACCACAAGGAGTGCCTATAGGACTAGAAATCCCAGTCCCTCTGGCCTGAGATTGCTGTCCCCAGGTGGGACTTGAACCCCCGGCCCTCCGGCCTGAAGTACCTTGTCCTAACCACTAGACCAATCCATAGAGTTTCTACAGCAAATTTTGTTTCCTGCAAAACTTTAATCCTTTCTGACTCAATACCCTCTCTAATATAGAGCGCAACCCCTCCACCAGTTTGATCAGTTCTATCATTATGATATAGTTTGTACCCAGGTATCACAGTGTCCCACTGGTTGTCCTCCTTCCACCATGTCTCTGATATTCCAATCATATCTAACCTCTCATTTAGTGCTACATATTCTAACTCTCCCATCTTATTTTGTAGACTTCTAGCATTTGCATACAAGCATTTTAGAGACTGTATTTTATTCATATTTATTGGCTATTGGTAGACATGGGTAATTTGGGATTTTTAAGCTCTGTCTGCTCCATACTCGAGGGTATTTGGGCTACTTTACTCTTTTTTGGAACCTCTCTGCTTTTGGTAGTACCCTTCAAGGATACATTCTTCCGAACCATCTGCTCTTGGGCGACTGTCGGCTTTCCCCTATTATCTAGTTTAAAAGCTGCTCTATCTCCTTTTTAAAGGTTAATGCCAGCAGCCTGGTTCCATCCTGGTTAAGGTGAAGCCCATCCCTTCGGAAGAGCCCCTCCTTTCCCCAGAATGTTCCCCAGTTCCTAACAAATCCAAAACCCTCATCTCTGCACCATTGTCTCATTCACGCATTGAGACTCCGGAGCTCTGCCTGCCTTTTGGGTCCTGCACATGGAACGGGAAGCATTTCGGAGAACTCTACCCTGGAAGTTCTGGATTTCACCTTCCTATCTGAAAGCCTAAATTTAGCCTCCAGAACCTCCCTACCACATTTTCCTATGTCATTGGTACCGACGTGTACCAAGACAGCAGACTCCTCCCCAGTACTATCTAAGACCTTATCTAGGTGGCACGTGAGGTCCGCTACCTTCGCACCAGGCAGGCATGTTGCCAGGCGATCCTCACGTCCACCAGCCACCAAGCTATCTACATGCCTAATGATCGAATCACCAACTATAACGGCTGTCCTAACCCTACCCTCATGGGCACATGGCCCTGGAGAAACTTCCTCGGTGCGAGAGAGTTTTACATCACCTGGAGGACAGGTCCTAGTTACAGGATCAATTCCTGCCACACCAGGGTGATGCTCTCATGTCACGTGACCTCTCCTACATGGCAACAGGGATGCTGCCAGACTGGAGGTGGGACTTCAGGACTATATCCCTGTAGGTCTCGTCTATGTACCTTTCTGTCAGTACTTTTAGTAGATTAGTAGAAGCATCTCTTCTGGGGACAAAACCTATCTGATCTTCATTAATAAAGCTGGGTAGTATTCTGCCAAGGCAGACTGCCAGCACTGCTGCTATGATTTATACATCTTGGTTTAAAAACAAAATTGAGCAATAATACCTTAGCTGTTCCTTGTGCTTCCCCTGTTTCGGAATCAATACTATATGAGCACGATCCTGTCAAACTTCCTGTCTGCCCTCGTTTACCAACATGCAACTCACATCCTGCCATCCAGGGGCTACTAATTCTGCTAATATCTTATAAAACTCTATCCTAAACCATCAGGGCCAGGGGTTTTGGCTGGTTTGAAGCATTTCATCACAGCTTGAATTTCTGACACTTCTACAGGCTTATTTAACATCTCAAGATGCTCTGTACTGAATTATGACAGAACTATATTTTGAAATAAGGCTGTCCTGTCCTTTTCATTACTGGTACCAGTATCATAAGGATCTTGATAATACTGAAGGAAACTGTCTGCAATTGTGTATATAACCATTTCCATCCTTAATTTGGCAAATCAAAGGCTTCGCTGACTTAGGTCTCATCAAATTAGCCAGCAATTTCCCCACCCGGTTCTCCCACTAAGATAAGTTATACTTGTAAAATCGTATATTCTCCGGGAACAAGCAGGAAGTCAGTCCACACATATAGGTGACATCAGTACCGATGGAGCCCCGCGTGGAAGCATCTCCCCAGTTTTCAAAGAAATCCTTTGGGAGATGCACCACACATGCATGGTCCACTTCACACCCAAGGTGCCATCTTTCCTCAGTCTACTTTTTTTCCGTGGAGCCCATCGGATGTTCAGATTTCCCTGAAAAAAGTGTGATTTTTATTATTGAGTTTTGTCCAGTTTACATACCGGTTCCTTCCCGCTCCCGAGCCAGCTTACCTTGGCATCGCTCCTCGGGTTCATCTATTCATTTTCTTATTTTTCATCTATGTTCTCCTCGACTGGCATTGGCACCCTTTTTCAGTCGAAGGCCTCTGACTCCTGCCAGGAGGTGGGGATGTCCTTTTTCTGATGGCCTCCAGTGGCTTCAAAAAATATGACCAGTGTGGCAAAATGTCGTCACTCACCAACCCATACGATTGCTGCCTCTGATGTCTTGACCCAGAACATGATGACTCCAACTGCGAGCTTTGCAGATCCATGAACCCAAAGGCCTTGAAGAACCTCCATCAGCAGCAGAAAAGTTTCTTTCAGAAGTCTGACTCCGCATCGGAGTCTCCGGTGACACCATGCTCCAGGGTCTCCCTCCAATACTTTGGTGCCCCGCAAAGCCAGAGCCTCCTCTGAGTCCTATGGCCACGGTTCTTCTGAGCGGAAATCCCCAGAGGTGGATCACAAGAAGAAGAAACCCTTGACCGCCTCGGAGGACAGATCTGGGAAAAAGGAGAAATCCCACCCCAGGACCTGCAGTCCCAGGCGCGAGTCCGAGAAGTCAGGGCAGGAGTGGCCTGTCAAGCTGCCCCCTAAGGAGTCGTCGGCACCTGCCGACCTGCCTCTTGTATCCAAGGCCATCTTCATCGAGGATTCCCCCTTGACAGTATCGACGATGGGCCCGAAGTCTTCAGTGCCCACGTCGAAGGCTGTGGAGCCAACTGGTATGGAGACCAGAATGGAAGCCCTATAGAACAGTATATATTTGCCCTAGTGGCCATGCAGCGGGTATTTATGTCTGGCTCGTCCAGTTCATCCGCCCCAGTGATGGAACCCTTGACATCGAGGGCTTCCCCAGATGTCGATCTGGTCCTTGACTGCCATCGGCCTCAAGAGAGCCCCTGGCCCCAGACAAGGTCCTGGTCCCATTCCTTGAGACACCGATCTTCCCCGGCAAGCACCTGCGGTTCAGACAACCAATTCTCCAGAGGTCATGGACCACTGAGAGTGGCCCTCAACTAAGACAATCTTGCAGCATTGGAGTTGTATCGGACTTCAAATCCAAATGAGAAACCGAGGATGAAGAGTCCCCAGACATAAGGCAACACCATGATGTGCCCTCAGACCCATTTTCCCAGATGACCTGATGCCGTTCCCTGCCCGAGGATTTTGCATTCCTCAATTTTGTGCTGGACATGGCCAAGGCTCTTGCCGCTGCGTCCGAGGAGGACCCGCGCATTAAGGAATTAGAGATACTTCTATACAAGGTATCCCTTAAGGAAACCCTCACGATACCAGTGCCTTCAGTCCTCAACCACCTCCTCCTCCAGATGTGGGAAACACCACCGTCTGTTCCATTCATTAGTAGGTGCCTCAACGCCATATACCAGATATGTCGAAGCCCTGGGTTTCAAAAGAACCAGCTTCCCCACAACTTCATGGTCATAGAGTCGGCAATGCTCTGGCTTAAAAGTCAAAAAATCCATTTGTCAGTGCCACCCAGCAGGGAGGCCGAAACACTTGATGCCCTTGGCCAGAATGCCTTTCAGGGCTCGATGCTAATGTGCCAGATCCAGTCCTACCAGCTCTATATCGGCATGTACCTGAAGGAACTGTCGAAGGAGCTTGATGTATTCTCGGCAGGCCTCAAAGGCGAACCCCTACAGAGGTTCAAGACCCTGTCCTCAGCAGTAAAAAAAAAAAAAAGTTCAAAGTTTTTGTCCCGGGCAACCTACGATGGCTTGGAGTCATCAGCCAGGGTGGCCGCCACAGGCATCGGGGCATGATGCCAGGCATGGCTGCAGTCATCCGACCTGGAACAATGGGTGCAGGACAAATTGAATGATGTCCCCTGCATAGGAGAAGACCAATTCGGGAAGCCCATGGTGGATAAGGCAGCAGAGATAGAGACCAGACTCGAAGAAGTCTTCAGTGCAGCCCCCGGAAGCAAATCACGGGGAAAAAGCCCTTCTTCCCGAGGAAGAAAGGAAGCTTTAGTGGTACTCCACATTTCCAGGCCTTCTCAGCCCCTCAACAGGGCCAGCAACAAAAAAGTCAGAGACATGGTCCCAGAAAACAAAAAGCCCTGACATCCCAGGCACTGGCTCCAGCCCAGCCTGGGGGGAGCTTTTGACTGCCTGGCCATGACCTCCCTATTCCCAGGGGGGTCCTCTGCTGCCCACAGGGGGATGCCTAGCCCTGTTTGCCCACAGATGGACAGCCATCACCACTGATACCTGGGTGCTACAGGTAGTCAGGCAGGGCTACCTCCTCCACCTACTTGTACTTCCCAGGGGATCCCACCAGGCTTCCCCTTCACCAGACCCTGCTCCTCACCGAGCTAGCAGGCCTAATCAGTGACAAAGCAGTCGAGTCCGTGCCGAACCATCTCTGGAGCACAGGCTTCTATTCCAGGTATTTCCTCATCCTCAAGAGGACTGGGGGGCCTCAGGCCATTCCTGGACCTAAGAGAGCTCAGCAGGTTTCTGGTTAGGGAGACGTTCAAGATGCTCTCCCTTGGCCCTTGGGACACTACTACCATTCCTCCAGCAGGGAGATTGCCTATGCTTCTTAGACCTAAAGGATGCTTAGACTCGCACCCTAATTCATCGCAACCACAGAAAATATCTCCAGATCGTGGTGGGAGAACAGCACTATCAATACAGGGTGCTGCCCTTTGGTCTGGCCTCATCACCAAGGGTCTTTACAAAGTGCCTCGCGGTGGCTGCAGCTCACCTCCAGCTTCAAGGGGCCTTTGTCTTTTCTTATCTGGACAACTGGCTCATAAAGGGGACATGGCTGCAGAAACACAGTGCGCCACTGGGCGCACCATCAACTCCCTACAGCACCTGGGGTTCGTCATAAACTACCCCACCTCGCTCCAAGCCAGCACCTAGAGTTCATAGGGGCACAACCAGAAACCCTCCAGGCAAAAGCCTTCCTCCCCCAGGAGAGGTTAAAACACCTCAGGGAGTTAGCCACAGAGGTACACCGACGCTGGATGCTAACTGCCTGGCTTCTACTTTACCATGTTGGGACACATGGTTCCATGGTGCACATCACTCCATATACCTGCCTGCACATGAGGGCAGCCCAGTGGTGCCTCTGCTCCCAGTGGACGCAAGCCATGGGCAGACTCAGGGACAGAGTGAAAGTGACCCGTCAGCTGGTGGACTCACTCGGATGGTGGCAGATCCCACATCACCTTCAGGCCAGGATGCCCTTCCAGGCACCCAACCCCCAGAAGGTCCTCACCATGGACGTCTCTCTAATGGGCTGGGAAGCATATTGCAGGAGCCTCCAGACACAGAGCAGCAGGTCCCTGAAGGAGAATCACGGATGCAAATCAGCCTGCTAGAGTTCTGGGCAATATACCTAGCTCTCGAAGCTTTCTGCCATCAGCTCCAATACCGCTCGGTGCTGATCCAGACCGACAGGTCTCGGTGTTCTATGTGAACAAACAGGGGGGTACAGTGTCATACCCCCTCTGCCAGGAGGCGGTAGCTCTCTGTCCTATGCTGCATGCAGAGGGATGCACCTAAGGGCGGTGTACCTCCTGGGCCAGGACAATGCCCTGACAGACAAACTGAGCAGGGTCCTCTAGTCGTACGAGTGATGCCTGGATCCAGTGGTAGCCTCACTGCTATTTCATCTCTGGAACATCCCCTTGATGGACCTGTTTGTTGCCCGATTCTGCTCGCGCCAGCCGCAGCGGCACCTGTCCCACGTGGCAGTGGATGTGTCCCTATTCCCATGGACAGAAGGCCTCATGTATGCCTTCCCACCAACACCGAACACTATTCAAGGTCCAGCGTGACAGAGCATCGCTAATGCTGATAGCCCCTCGGTGGCCCAAGGAGCCCTGGTTCCCACTGCTCCTCTACCTATCAGCACCGTCACCAATTCCCCTGGGCCAAGCTCCAGGGCTACTCTCACTGGAGCAGGGCTCTCTCCTACACCCCAATGTGGGTCAGTCTCCCATGGGATGTGGAAGAAATTCTTCTGGCCTCTCATAAGCCCTTCACGAGAAGGGCATATGCCTTCAAGTGCCGCTGATTCTCGGTGCGGTGTGCGAAAAGGCAGGCAAAGCCGTTTTCCTGCTCAGTAAAGTGGTACTTCAGTACCTGCTTCACCTATTGCAGGTGGGACTGAAGTCCAATTTGATCAGAGTACACCTGAGCACCATCGCAGCGCATCAACATTCTGTTGAGGGAAAACCCCTCTCGGCTCAGCCCCTTGTGTCCTGATTCCTGCAGAGTTTCATATCCAAACCCCCCATCTGCTCCCCCCCCCTCCCCCCGCGGATCTCAATGTGGTGCTCTCGCAATTCACTAAGCCTCTGTTTGAACCTCCGGTACCTGTCCTGGAAGGTCACCTTCCTGGTAGCACTCTCATAAGCTCACAGAGTCAGCGAGCTCCAGGGTTTGATGGCAGAGCCACCCTACATGAGGTTCTACAAGAACAGGGTGCTGCTTCACACACACACCAAGTTTCTGCCAAAGGTGGTGTCCCCATTCCACCTCAACCAGGAGGTGGTACTCCCCACCTTCTTTCTGAGGTTTCATGCTGGTAGGGCGAAAACCGTTCTCCACAATCTGGATTGTAAGAAAGCCCTGTCCTTTTACCTGCAACGGACTCAGGGCCACTGCAAAGTACCACAGCTTTTCATATCCTACAACCCCAGCCGTCTGGGGTTCCCAGTGACTAAGTGAACTCTGTCCACTTGGGTGGCGGACTGCATTACCCTTACCTCCTCCATACGAGCAATCACAGATCTTGCTCAGTTTAGAAAAGCACTAAAACACCACCTCTTTCTTCTACACTACTCTCAACCCAGTATCTCAACCCCAGCTACCATATACCTCACCGGAATTAGTAAATAGCAAACCATCTCATGCGAATATTGTATATAACTGTATAAAGCTGTAGATAGTTTCTCCCAGTTGAACTCCAAGTTGTACTGTCCCGTTCCACTGTAAGTGCTTAACAGAGCACCTGTTACGCATAAATTATGTTATAATGTAAACTGCACTGATTTTAAATAGTGCGGTATAGAAAAGCAATAAATAAATAAAATAAATACCTATGAGCAAGCAGGGATCTCACTGGACCGGAGGGTCACGGCGCACCGCATCAGGGCCATGGCTACCTCCATGGCAAATCTGCATTCTGTCCTCATGACGGAAATCTGCCGGGCCGCCATCTTGTCTTTGATCCATGCCTTCACAGCTCACTACTGCCTAGAGAGGGAGTCCCGACAGGACAGCGCCTTCGGCCAGGCCTACTCCATAATCTCTTCAGTGTGTAGGCAACTCCTGCCCTCTGACCCTTCTGTGTTCAGGCTACCGGAGTGCTGGTTCTCCCTGAACACTTGGGTCTTGTGAGAGTCCCTCTCAGTAAGGACTCAGCTGTAGCTGAACACGGCTCTCCCTTACAGTCTGCTGTGGCATTTTTTGTTTACAGGTTCTCAGTAGCCTATAGCTGGGGAGTCCCATATATGAGGACTGACTTCCTGCTTGTTCCCAGAGAAAGCGCAGTTATTCACCTGTAACAGGTGTTCTCCAGAGACAGCAGGAATCGGTCCTCACAGCCCTCCCTCCTCCCCTTGGAGATGCTTCCTTACTGTATTTTATTTTTTCCTTGGCCATCTTATTTATGTCATTTGACTGAGGCAAGATGGCACCCTTGGGTGGGAAGTGGACGACGCATGTGTGGTGCATCTCCCAAAAGTTTTCTTTGAAAGCTGAGGAGATTCTTCCGCACGGGCTCCGTCGGCGCCAACATCACCCATATGTGAGAACTAATTTCTGCTGTTGCTGGAGAACACCTGTTATAGGTGAGTAACTACACTTTCTTGAGTGCCCTATCTCTCAATAATTTCTCTATTTCTTTCTTTAAGGCCAACACCTGCCTGTCGTCTTCGGTTAAATGATGCTTGTCTTTGTTTGTACTTTTGGATTCCTGAGTCTTCTACAAGAGTTCTCTATTTCTTTTTCTCCTGGCTCAACAGAAATGGGCTATTATTTCACCACAGTACAATCTTTGCTGCATGCCACAAAGTAATTGCAACTGTGTCATCACTAACATTATCTCATATGTACTCCTACCATGCTTTCTGTAGATAAACATGAAATTGACTATCACGGCACAGGTTCACGTTCATTTTCCAAATAAAATCCTTCTGCCCCTCCCCCAACTGAATTTTGCTAATACTTCAGAGTGGTCAAAGACCACCAGGAGCTCTGTCTTGGTCTCCTGCAACCAGTAGAACAGTGACTCAGAAGCTAAAATATAATCTAGCCTTGCATTCGTCTTATGAGCATTTGATGAAAAGTCTAATCCGCCTCCATGGGATATAACATTCTCCAGGTATTAATCAGTTCTAATTCCGATATCAGAAACTTTACACCCTCCTCTCCTGATCTTATCTTGGCATTCTAGGAGGCCTACAGTCTATCTTTGGTTCAGCAGTTATATTAAAGTCACCTGCCCTATCTTCTGGACATATTCACTATGTTCAGACAATCTTGCTGTTAGTGCCAAAAAGAATTTATAGTCCTAAATATTAAGGGCATATACATTGCAGAGCACTACTTTTCTATCCTGCAATTCTCCCACCATCAGGATATATCTTCCCTCCCTATCTCATATTAATTACCATTGCATGGCCCCTGGTTGTTATCTGTCTTTTGTTGTCAATAAAGAGATTGATCATAAAATCTCCATCCCCTTTGTGTCATATTGTAAAATAGTTCTGTGTGCTGTGCTTTCCTGTCTAATCAATGTGTTTATACCTCAAAAATTTCCTGTCATGATTTGACAATTTCCAATCTGTAATCAAACCGCTGCTGATCGCTGGAAGTAGCGGTATACAAATGTATACTAAATAAATAAAATAAATAAATATTGAAGGACAAAAACACCAGTTCCCCCATCCATTCTCTCTTAAGCTTCT
The DNA here is from genome assembly GCA_033557465.1 of Ichthyophis bannanicus. NCBI lineage: Eukaryota > Metazoa > Chordata > Amphibia > Gymnophiona > Ichthyophiidae > Ichthyophis > Ichthyophis bannanicus. Next base: position 146,761,176 of record CM066041.1, read on the forward strand.
GATTCTCAGTAGCATTTAAGTGGGTTTCCTGGAGGAAAGCTATATCTGTTCTTTATTTTTTAGGACATTTCATCACCTTTGCTCGCTTAACCAGTGAGTGCAGCTCATCCACAGAATGACTACTTTAAGATCACCCATGATCATCCCAAAATATTTGCCGACTCTCACTTTGCCTAATGATCCTGTTGTCAGGTCCGCCAAGGCCTCCCAGATGAACATCTCTGGTTGCAAAAATACAAACTCTAAAGTGAGCCCCTTTCCCCCCCCCCCCCTTTCCCCTCCTGCCATTTCCACTTCATTCACAGTGCATCACATCCATTCTATTCAGTCACTCTGCTACCCCTGTTGGGAGCCATCCTCTTGTGCACACACTCTCTGACTGCACTTATTCCTGTCAAACCCTACCCCCCCCCCCCATCATCCTTCCATCTCCTTCCCACATTCTAGTAAACATATGCAATATATGAATATAACAATGCAACAATCCCCCAGCATTCAATGCCCAATATTTATCAAAAATATAAATTGTAACAATTTTAATTCTAATCCGCCGTTTCTACTTTCCTGAACCTTTACAAAGCTTTTTTTCTGGTGTCTGATATGTCGGTTTTTAATCACAGTAGTTGCTCAATCACTCTTCACCCTTCTGTCCTTCCTCCGTAGCTTTCATCACTCCATTACTCATAACAATCAAGAACATTGTCTTAAAGTACCCTGCTGCATGCCTGTAAGAAAGGCACGTGGATCTGTGCTTGGATTGTTGGACCCCTGCCTGTAAGAAAGGTTCAGTTATCACATCCAGTCTACAAAGTACTGGCCATTACTCCATTTAAACAGTGTGTATGTATATAGGCTGGCAATAACCAGTATGATGCCCATCATACCCAGAAAAATCACCCATCATAAAGGCATGTTGAAGCATTGAGTATCATACATTCAAAAAATATACAACTCGGATTCAATGGCGCTTAACAACAGTTTACAAATAGCCCGTTGCTACTTCCACAGATTACTGCATCCCTATCATTCATTCATCGGGGTGTACATATTCAGCAAAACATGAAAATGCAAGCTGCTGCTGCCAAGGCAGTAAAGCGTACAAGGTCCAGCTCCAGGTACCAGCTGATCAGGGCAGAACCGCATATTCTAATCTGCTGACAGACTCCAAAATCCAGGTTTTTTGATGGCGTCTGACTAGATGCCTACCCCCTAGTCATTCACAAACAGGAGAGAAGCCTTTCCAACAGTGCAGTCATCAGTCAGAAATAAAATGATTAAAGGCCTGATCTCAATATTTCTAACAGACACATTAAAATATAATTAGGTACAGCATATATATGTCATTTCTGCTCATGTATAATTTGCCAACCTTGCTGTCACTGATTGGCCTAATCCTTCTACTGCTGGCTTGTAGCCTCTGCTGGTAATTTAGCCAAAATGTCCTTCAGTTGGCTTGGCTCCTCAAATTAATGTGTCATACTGTGGTATGCTAAGGGGATTCTCAAAGTATTGCAGTGCAAAATTCAGATCTCCCCGGTACAGCTCCATACAATTGGGCGGTAGCGCCCAACGCCTTGTGAGCACTTGCACCAAAAAATCCTGAAACAGTATCTTTGTTATTGCCTTATGTTTCCTGCTGCCTGTATCTTATTAAAAAAGTCCCTTTTTCTTCATGAAGTTAAGCAGTCTTGTAATAACAAGACGAGGCCTGATGTCCTCTCTTTGCACCCTGAGTCTGTGTGTGCTTTCCACTATCACCATTTCTTCTTCAAGTTTTAGGCCTAGCACTTTGGGAAGCCAGGTTTCCAGTAAGCTCCTGTTCCTTCATGGTCTCAGGTAGTCTGACCGAGTGTATATTATTATGGTGGTCATGGTTTTCCTGGTCTTCCACCCTAATAGGGCCTTATTTTGATTTTCAACTACTTGTATCCGCACTTCCAATGATTCTGTCCAGTCTTCTTGCTACAGTATACAGTCCTCCGCTTGCTGGAGCCTCTGCGCCTGCCCCTCCAGCTCTTCTTTTATTTCCTCTATCATGGTTTGTCTCTTGCTTAACTTATCATCCAGTACCACCAGGATTTTGCGAGTCAGCTCCTGCACAACTTCGGTTTGCAAAGGAAGTTTCGTCCATTCTCGAGTGAGGCACTGATCAGACATTTTTGCTCTCAGATGGAATGTTATCCTCTACTCTCTCATTCTGTAACAAGCCTCCAGACAAAGAGCCACAAAGCCACAGCCAGTTCCCTAGCCAAAGCCTGTGATGGACTTTGGCTAGATCCAAGTAGATGTAGCCAGTATCCCAATAACTGTTCTAGCAAACCTTTCTCTCAGAGGAAGGACAATTTTTATATAAACTATAGCTTATTGGGTTGCTAGGAGTTGGCACTGACTTGATGGCACACGTTGTATTGCATTAGTCTGATATGAAGTTAAACATGTGGTCTCTCGCTATAAGGCTTAATTACAAACTGTGCCTATTGGGATTCCCACCAAATTGCCCACAGAGAGTATTGTGCCATGTTAGCATCAGGATATACCTATTAGGAAGCTCTTCTCCCTTTTAGAAATCAATGCAGACAAATCCTTTCCACCGGGGAAGAAGAGCAGAGATTTTACTCCAAGTTTTTTCTGATCCCAAGGAAAATAGGATGATTCAGTCCCATCCTAGACCTTAGGGCCTTGAACAAATTCCTAACAAAAGTTCAATATGGTTTCCCTGAACACTGTAATCGCCTGTCTCCAACAAGGAGATGGGCTATGCTCCCTAGATCCAAAGGAAGTTAGCACCATTATAAAGATACATCCAAACAACAGGAAATATCTCAAATTTATAACCATCCCTAGTATTATATAATGCCCTTTAACCTAGTGTCAACTCCATATGTATTCACGTATTTTTATATGAAAAATTAAAAAAAAACAGTTGTGGTGTTTTTTGTTGGTATACTTTTTATTAAAGGCAGCCTGTAGCTAGAGATTTCCATATGTAAAGACTATGGAACCTTGCTGTTCTCCAGGAACAAGCAGGAAGTCAGTCCTCACATATGAGTGATGTTGACGTCGACGGAGCCCTCGCGGAAGCATCTCCCTAGCTTTCAAAGAAAGCATTTGGAAGATGCCACTACGCATGTGTGGTCCCCTTCCCGCCCAAGGGTGCCATCTTATTCAGTCTCCTTTCTTCCCCTGAAAAAAGTTGATTTCCTTGTGCACTTCTGTGTACCATCCGGTTAGCACTGGTCCCTTTCCCGCCTCCGAGCCCTGTTGCCTATTTAGTTAGGTTTTTTCTTTCAGTGCGGTTTCATGCCTTTTCTAATCGCTGGCCATGTCGAAGGTCTTCGACCTCACTGGGGCACCTTTTTGCCCCAATGGCCACCGGGTTTAAAAAGTGTGATTGGTGCTCCAAGAACATGTCTCTTACTGACACACATGACTGTTGCCTCAGGTGTCTAGGTGCCAACCATGAGCCAGAGGCGTGCGCCCGTTGCAAAAAGATGTCCGCTAAGACCATCCAGAGTCGCTGGCAGAAGCAGAGTGACATCTTCCATAGATCAGTCTCATCCACAGTAGACACGTACTCTTAAGACCCCGCACGGATCCTCAGAGTCGTGTTAAGTCTCCACGGTGCCTGAGCGGGCATGCGGACACTCTGATAAGGGTTCCCCAGAATGAGAGTATAAGAAAAAGAAGAAATCTTTGAGGACCTCTTCCTGGAAAGGGGACATGCATGGCAAGTCCCATGCCAGGTCCCACAGCCTGCAGAGGGTATCTGAGGAGTCCGAGTGGGAGCAATCGGCCAAGATACCCAGGACAGATGCCGAGGCCCCCAGTGATGAATCTCGAACCCTCAAGTCCCGTCCTGTCGAGGACTCCCTCTCCTACCTGACACCCAAAACGAGGATCCCGACCTTGGTATCGAAGGCTGCAACCCCTGAGTGGGAAGTCAGGATGATGATGTTGGAATGCAGCATTTCTGCATTCCTTGCCTCACAGCAAGCATTGATGCTCGGCCCTGTTGGCACACATGCTGAGACCGCAGGGACCTCAATGTCAAGGACTCCCCAGGCTGCCAAAGAGATCCTTGAGAGCACCATGCCTCGAGCCGATCCTTGGTGAGGGTCTCGATCCTGGTCCTTGGGAGCGAGATCCTCCCCAGCAAGTGTCTTTGGCTCCAGCCAAGCTCCAGTCGTGGTTCATCGAAGGCTGGATCCAACGACGCCCCTAGAGCCGTCGGACCTCGAGTCCTCGACGAACTACTCAGACTGGGAGTCCAAAGATGAGGCTTTCCCGGAGACATGAGCACACTGTGATCTCCCCTCTGATCTTCCCCCACCAGCATCAAGGCACCTGTCCCCACCCGAGGACACCTCGTTCCTCGAGTTTGTCCAGGACATGGGGGGGCGCGCTGTCCCTCACCATGCAGTCAGAGGACCCCCACATGGAGGAACTCAAAATCCTCAAATATGAGGCCCCACCTAAGGAGGCCCTTACGGTCCCTGTCCCCTCCATCCTCTGGCGCCTCCTTCTCTGAATGTGGTAAATGCTGGCATTGGTGCCAATTGTGAGCCAACGCCTGGACACTATGTACAGGGTCCAGCGAGGACCCCGCTTCTGGAAGGTGCAACTCCCTCACACCTCCGTGGTAGTCGAGTCAGCCATGCGTCGACAGAAAAGCCCGAAGACTTCCTCTTCGGTGCCCCTGGGTAGGGAGTCCCTGTCCTCGATGCCCTCGGGCATAAATGTTACTAGGGCTCGATGCTAGCGTGCCATATACAAGCATATTAGCTGTATATCGGCATGCATCTCCGAGACCTAACCAAGGAACTCGGGGGTTTCTCGGTTGGTCTCAGTGGGGACCACCTCCAATGCTTCCAGACCCAAACAAAGTCTGTCGGGGAGTGCTAGAAGTATTTGTCTCAAGCGGCCTACAATGGTTTTGAGTCCAACGCGAGGGTAGCCGCCACAGGCATCGGTGCTCGATGCCAGGCCTGGCTCCAGGCATCAGACCTCGAGCAATGGGTCCAGGAAAAATTCCTTGATGTCCCTTAACTCGGTGAAAACCTCTTTGGCAAGCCGATGGAGACAAGGCGGTGGAGATCGAGACCGAGTATGTCACCAGGACTCGACTCTCGAGGAAGACCTCCACTCTTGCCAAGAAGAAACCATCAGGGAAAAGGCCTCCCTTCCACTGGAAAGGCCTGCCTTACTGAGATTATTGCCCATATCAGGCCCCCTAGACCTCTCAACAGGGTCATCAGGGCAAGAGAGCAGGCCAGGACCCACATAAGCCTAAGGGGCCCAAGCCCCAGACACCAACTGAAGTCCAGACTGGGTCTGGGATTTGACTCCCAGAGCATAGCCTCGCCTCTGATGGGGGACCAGCTACCAATGGGGAGGCGCCTGATTCAATTTGCCCACTGGTGAGCTGCCATCGCCACCGACTCTAGGCAACTTCTGGTGGTCAGGGAATGTTATCTCCTTCATCTGGACCAGACGCCTCCCCCTTTCTTTCCAGGAGAGCTCCCTCGGACTCCCCTGCACCAGGCTTTCTACTGCAGGAATTTGTAGGCCTTCTCAGGGACAGGGATGTGGAGTCCATACCACACCACCTAAAAGGAAAGGGGTTCTACTCCAGGTACTTTCTGGTCCCAAAAAGAACAGGAGGCCTGAACAAATTCCTGGTGCGGGAGAAGTTCAAAATGCTCTCCCTTGGAATATTGCTGCCCTTCCTCCAGCAGGGAGATTGGCTATGCTCCTTGGACCTAAAGGATGCTTATGCCCACATCCTTATTCATCCCAGTCACAGGCAGTACCTAAGGTTCATGATCGGTGACAACCACTACCAGTACAGAGTGCTACCCTTTGGCCTCGCCTCCACAACAAGTCTTCACCAAATGCCTGGCAGTGGTGGTTGCCTACCTCCCTCTCCAAGGAACCTTGGATGACTGGCTAGTAAAGGGAGACACTGCCTCAGAGGTGCAACAGGCCACAGTCCGCACCATCAAGGTCCTACAATATCTGGTATTCGTGTTAAACCACCCCAAATCCCACCTCACTCCAATACAGGACCTGGAGTTCATAGGGGCTCACCTGGACACCCTCCAAGCCAGGGCCTTCCTCCCCTGGATAGGGTGGATCACCTCAGGGCCCTGGTGACCGGGGTGCAGCACCATCATTCTGTGCCGGCGCAGTCCATGCTTTGCCTGCTCCACCATGTGGCTTCCACAGTCCATGTGGTCCCCAACACTCGCCTCCACATGTGAGCAGCTCAGTGGTGCCTCTGCTCACAGTGGTCTCAAGCCTCACAGGCAGACTCCAGGACAGGATCTCGGTGTCCCGTCAACTAGCAGGATGCACAGCACCTGCAGAAGGGCATGCCCTTTCAACACCCAAACCCCCAGAGGGTCCTCACTACAGATGCCTCCCTACTGGGCTGGGGTGCCCACTGCGAGGAACTGTGCATGCAGGGCAACTGGTCTCTTGAGGAGAGCCAGCAGCAGATCAACCTGCTGAAGCTCAGAGCCATTTTTCTGGTGATCAGGGCCTTCCAAAACCGCCTGCAGCATCAGTTGGTGCTGGTCCAAACGGACAACCAGGTCGCGATGTTCTACCTGAACAAACAGGGGGCATAGGTTCTCACTGCCTTTGCCTGTAGTGATCAGTCAGGGAATGCTCCTCAGGGTGGTATACCTTCCAATCCAGGACAATGTCCTAGTGGACAGACTGAGCAGGGCTCTCCAGCCACACGAGTGGCACCTAGACCCCAGGGTGGCACAGAGCCTATTCCGATTACGGGGAACCCCAAGTCTGGACCTCTTTGCCAGCCCAGCTAACGCTCAGCTGCCCCACTTCTGCTGTCCCCAACCGTATCCGTCCTGGATTGCGATGGAAGCCTCCCTTAACTTGTGGTTGGAGGGCCTGTTGTAAGCCTTCCCTCCCACACCACTAATCATACAGACCCTCTTCAAGATCCAGCGGTATAAGGCTTCCATGATCCTGGTGGCCCCAAACAACCTTTGTTTTCTCTGTTACTCCGCCTCTCAACAGAACTCCCAGTCCCTCTGGGGAATTCCCCAGGATTATTGATCCAGGAGGAGGGCTCGATTCTCCACCCCAACCTGGGGTCCCTGTCGTTAACAGCATGGCTACTGAATGGGTCACCCTGGCGCCCGTCAACCTCCCCAGGAAGGTGGAAGAAGTTGTCCTGGCCTCTCACAAGAACTCCATGAGATGAGCCTACACCTTCAAGTGGCTCAGATTCTCGGTATGGTGTACGGAGCAGTTGGTAGATCCGTTCTTCTGCCCAGTACATACAGTGCTGCAGTACTTGCTCCACCTCTTGCAGACCGGACTCAAGTCCAGCTCTGTCAAGATACACCTTAATGCGCTCTCTGCAAACCATCAGTCCATAGAGGGCAAACCTCTCTGTGCAGCCCTTCATTACCCAATTCATGAGGGGCTTGCTACTCTCTAAACTTCCCATCCGGCCACCTCCGGTGGAATGGGATCTTAACGTGGTTCTGACACAGCTTACCAAACTGCCCTTTGAACTCTTGGCTACCTTCCATTTGCATTACCTTTCTTGGAAGGTTGCCTTCCTGGTGGCGCTCACCTCTGCCCGCAGATTCAGCAATCTGCAGGGCTTGGTGGCCGAGCCACCCTAACCAGATCCTACAAGAACAGGATCGTGCTTTGCACCCGCCCTAAATTCCTCCCGAAGGTGGTATGCGCCTTTCACCTCAACCAAGAGGTGGTGCTCCCTACCTTCTTTCCAAGGCCCCAAGCCGACAAGGCAGCAGCCATTCTCCATACTATGGACTGCAAAATGGCCCTGTCCTACCTGCAGCATACTCAGGGCCACTTCATTTCATACAAACCCAGTCGACTGGGGGAAGATGTCACCAAGCAGACCCTGTCCACCTGGGTGGTGGACTGCATCGCCTTTGCCCACGATCAAGCTGTGCTATTGTTGAAGCGCTGGGTCACGGTGTACAATGTCAGGGCTTTTTCAGCCTCAATTGTGAGCCTACGCTCTGTCCCTATGGCAAATATCTGCCGTGCCACCACCTGGTCCTCAGTCCAAACTTTTGCAGCTCACTACTGCCTGTAGAAGGAGTCCCAATGGGATAGTGCTTTCGGTCGGGCCATACTCTGTAATATGTTCGGGGTTTAGGCAACTCCTGCCCTCCAGCCCTTCTTGTTCAGGCTACCGAAGCCATGGTTCTCCCTGGACACTGGGGTCCTCAAGAGGCAGTCCTCAGATTCGCTTGCTGCTGCTCATGTATGGGCCGTGTTTTTTCTACAATTTCTCGGTAGCCTGTACCTAGGGAGTTCCATATGTGAAGACTGACTTCCTGCTTGTTCCTGGAGAAAGCGTAGTTACTTATCTGTAACAGGTGTTCTCCAGGGGCAGCAGGAATCAGTCCTCACAACCCTCCCTCCTCCTCTTGGAGTTCTGTACTATTTTTGCCATCTTCTTTTGTCGGCTATAGCTATGTCATTTAACTAAGATGGCATCCTTGGGTGAGAAGGAGACCACACATGTGTTGTGTCATCTCCCACAGGCTTTCTTTGAAAGCTGGGGAGATGCTTCTGCAAGGGCTCCATCGGCGTTGACGTCACCTATATGTGAGGACTGATTCCTGCTTTCCCTGGAGAACACCTGTTACAGGTGAATAACTTTTGAGAAAGCAAAGTTGGTTACCTGAGGGCAGCACGTTGCATAGTTCTCACAAAACCTACTTGCCTCTCCTAGAAGCTGGCTTCCTCTAATCTATGGACAAATATTGCTACCTGACTTATAGGAAACTGTTGAAGACCTGGCTTTTTATTCTGTCCTATAGAAATACTTGTTAATTTTATGATGATACTGTAATCATGGCTTGTATTTTTTTTGTAAGGGACTTGTGATTTTATACTACAGATTGAATTTTATTTTAATGTATTATTCCACTTTTGTGTTATTAGGTTTTATGTTTATTTTTTATGTTATGTTGTATTTTGTTTATACACTGCTATGATATTTGATTATAGATTATAGTATATTAAATTAATAAATGAAATCTAATTCTTTTCCTATTCTCCTTGAATGATATAGTATTGTAAACCGCTCTAATGCCTTTTGGCCTGAGCGGTATATCAAATCTCTAATAAACATAAACATAAACATAATCAAATACTCTTTGTGACACTGCAGCAAGGGAATGGTATGAGCTTTACAACTAAACAACTTTATTTCTCAAGATATCATCCCTATAAACCTAAAATACAAAAATTCTGAACAAGGATAAGAGCCACAATGTAAAGCAGGACCTCAAAACAGCAGTTAAATTTTTGTTAGTCACAAAATGCTTGAGAGAACCTAAGTAATAGATAGATAAAAAATAAATAAATTTTAATTTAAATTAAGAAACCAAGGGAACTATTTACTAACGTGCAATAGCCGGTAGCACGGGGTTTAGCGCAAAGCTAACGCACTTTGTGGCTGCGCAGTAGCCATGAGCATGTGGACAAAAGACAACCATGCTAAAAATGCTGCCCTTCCCGAGTAGCACGTGAATAGGTTGAGTTAAGGTTGAGAGTGGAAGGCTAATGGCACAAACACGCTGCTAGCGTGAGCGCAACTAACGTTTGCCTCTGACTGGGCAGTAGTTGCACCTACCTTGCTAGTATAGTCTGAATGCACAGTTTAGATGTGAGCATTAGTAAATATGAAGGGCAGAAGCAGGGCAAAGACATAGAGGGTCATTTTAAAAGGTTTAATCCTGATTTAGATGTCTGAAAACCTGCACGTGGATGTCAAAATCATGGAGACGTCTCGGTAGCCATTCTGCAAATGATGTTCGCAGATGTGTGACAGAGGCATGTCCGGGGAGGAGCAATTGACTTACACATCCCTGTTCAATCTTAGAAACATCTGGAGGCACGTCCATGTTTATACCTGCTCAGGTGGGTATAAGCATCAGGAAAGGTCTTGTTTTCACTTTAAAACATTCAGAGACTAGAGAAGATGGAAAATTAAGTTACTAGTCTTAAATCCCAAAGGCCTACACTGGGATTTGAACCCTGGCCACATTGCTCTTAAGCCATTACTCTAACCATTATGATGTTAGACATCTTGGTTCTGAAATGCTATCCTGGGAAGGTCAAAATCGGACACGTCAACGTTTCTGGAATCATACCTGAGCTTGCACTTGGCCTGCTTTTTTTTCAGATGTTCTGGCTTTGATGTGCCAGATTGTACTTGGATGTCCCATTGTGAAATGTGTCTCATAAGGAATAATAGGGAAAATAGGTGATGATAATGAAATACCTAAGCACTTGCTTGGTCTACCTGTTTGGAGGGACTGCATGGTGCTGCTTCTATGGCAGTGCACCAGAGCAGCCTGACAGTCACAAAGCCAGGGCCTGCAGGTCAGGAGTGACCATGCTGGGATAGTGGGCAAACATCCACAGACACACAACAGCTGTAATGACGGACTGCTGTTCACGTCTGCATATGCAATGGATAGATGTCGGAGGGCTGCTGGTGTTTGCTGTGGAAGTATCAGGAGATAGTCTGTGCTCTGTGCTTCTGCCAGTACTAACCAGAGTTGGAGCCAGCAGAGTACAGCGGGGGATAGAGCATGCAAATTTGGTGTGTCATATACTGGCAACATGACAGTGTGGCATCAAAATGAGCCATCCAACTCCCACCTTTACTGCATGGGGGGCATGTAGCAGTGCATATATGCACCTGAGTGGTCCTGCTACTGCCATGGGCCATGTTCCTGTGGGCAAATAACACCTTATCCTGATCAATGGAGGATATAGCTGAGGTCTGCTGGCTCAGAGCAACTATGTAATACTTCTAGCACTGAACATGGAATTGCTTTGTTGGAGCTCACTGATTAGTGTTCCTTCCCTGGCCCCCATGACCGAGGGATAGGGTATTCCATGGATCTGGGGAGCTCTTGTGGGCTTCCAAGATCCTGTGTCCCCTCGTAGCAGAACTTGCTTTTAATCGAAAGAGGCTCCCACCCTGTGCATTTATGCCATGGAGGTATTTAAACATCTCAATCATATCACCTCTATCCCGCCTTTTCTCTAAGGTGTACATATTAAGATCCTTAAGTCTGTCCTCATATGCTTTATAATGAAGACCACTAACCATTTTAGTAGCCACCCTCTGTATGGACTCCATCCTGCTTATATCCTTTTGAAGGTGTGATCTCCAGAACTGCACACTATACTCCAAATGAAGTCGCACCAAAGACATATACAGAGGCACTATCACCTCCTTTTTTCTGCTAGCCATTCCTCTCCGTATGCACCCAAGCATCCTTCTAGCTTTTGCTGTCGCTTTTTCTACTTGTTTAGCTACTTTAAGATCATCAGACACAACCACGCCTAGGTCCCACTCTTCTTTAGTGGACAAAAGTACTTCACCCCCTATACTATATCGCTCCCTTGGCTTGCTGCAGCCCAAATGCATGACCTTGCAATTTTTAACATTAAATCCCAGCTGCCAAATTCTAGACCATTTCATCAAGCTTAACTAGATCCCTCCTCATGTTATCTACTCATTCCTGGGTGTCTACTCTATTGCAGATTTTGGTATCATCTGCAAAGAGGCAAACCGTACCCGACAGCCCTTCCGCTGTATCACTAACACAGATGTTAAAAAGAATCGGACCAAGGACAGATCCCTGAGGCACATCACTGGTAACTTCCTTCTCCTCAGAGTGAGCTCCATTTACCTGTACTCTTTGTCACCTCCCACTCCAACCAATTTCTAACCCAAACAATAACTTTAGGGTCCAACCCTAGGGTGCTCAGTTTGTTTATAAGTCGCCTGTGAGGAACGGTGTCAAAGGCTTTACTGAAATCTAAATACACCACATCCTAGGGCTCTCCCTCGGTCCATCTCCCTGGTCACCCAGTCAAAGAAATCAATCAGATTTATCTGACAAGACCTGCCTCTGGTGAAGCCATTCTGCCTCAGATCCTGTAATCCGCTGGGCTCCAGAAACCGCACCATTTTCTCTTTCAGCAGCGTTTCCAATAATTTACTCATCACTGAAGTTAAACTAACTGGCCTGTAGTTTTCAACCACATCCTTACTTCCACGTTTGTGTAAAGGCACCCCACATGAGCCTCTCTCCAGTCCTTTGGCACCACTCCCGACTACAACGAGGCAGTGGATCTGCTAGAACGTCCCCAGGTTCCCTCAGTATTCTAGGGTTTATCCCATCCAGTCCCATTGCTTTGTCTACTTTAAGTTTAGCTAGTTTCTTGCGAACACAGACTTCTGAAAATTGTTCAAGATGCCGCTAGCTTCTGTTCCTGTTTGTGGGTGTTTTCTGAGGTCCTGTTCCTGGTTCTTCATCTGTGAACACAGAACAGAAATATTTGTTGAGCAATTCCACTTTATCCTCATCAGCTTCTACATATTCCTCCCCTTCACCCTTGAGTCTGACAATACCACTTTTGCCCTTCCTCTTCTCACTAACATATCTGAAAAATGTCTTATCCCCCCATTTTATTGCATTGGCTATTTCCTCCTCTTTTTGAATCTTTGCTTTCCTGACTACTTTGCTAGCTTCTCTAGGTTTTTCCAAATATAGTTGCCTGTCTTCCTCACAAGAGATCACAGAGATCACAGATCATGAAGGCCTCCCTCTTTTTCTTCACCTTTTCAGCTACTTCTTTCGAAAGCCATAGCGGTCTCCTTTTCCTTTTACCTTTATTTACCATTTTAACAAAAAGGTTGGTTGCCCTTAAAATATCCCCTTTCAGTTTTGCCCACTGTTTTTCTATATCCCCCAGCTGTTCCCATCTCGCTAACAACTTCCTGAGGTATTGGCCCATCTTGGCAAAGTTAGTTTTTCTAAAGTATAAGACACTTACTTTCGAATGAATTCTAACAGCCCTAGTCCTAATACTGAACCACACCATCTGGTGATCATTGGATGCAAAATGATCTCCCACTATAACATCAGAAACACTTTCACCATTGGTAAGCACCAAGTCCAGTATGGCCCCTTCACGTGTGGGGTCTGTTACCAATTGCGTGAATAGTTCTCCCTGTAGAGAATCCAGAATCTCCTTATTTCTAGATGATACTGCAGCAGGAATGTGCCAATTAATATCTGGCATATTGAAATCCCCTATCAGTAGTACTTCCCCTTTCCTAGCAATGCTGCGTATGTCTTCAATTAACTCTCTGTCCACCTCTTCCTCTTGTGAGGGAGGACTGTATATCACGCCAATGCAAATAGATTTCTCTTTCCCTCTTTCTAGTTTAACCCACAATGCCTCCTCCCTCCCTTTTAATCTCTGTAATTCCCAAGCTTTAATAAATGCATATACAATTTGTAACATCTCAGATTGAGAGAAAAATGTCTGTTGCATGGAGTGTGGCGGAGGTGTGTCTGGGGTAGTCTTCAAAACAGCAATAGAGGGTATATGGAGTGGAGGAGTAGCCTAGTGGTTAGAGCAATGGCTTGGAAACCAAGAGACCAGGGTTCAATTCCCACTAGCACTCCTTGTGGCCTTGGGCAAGTCACTTTAACCCTCCATTGCTCAGAAAAATCCAAGTTATCAATGTCCCTGTTTAATGTATGTTTACCAAGTTTAAGTATGTAAACCGCTTTGATTGAAATGATAGAGGTATAAAAAAAACTGTTAAATAAATAAAATAAAAAATAAATAAATATTCAGCTGATGATTAGCTGAGACTGCTGAAACTTAAACCTGGATATTCAATGCCAGGGTCATCTCCGGTGATATTCAGCTGCTGCCCAGTTAGCTTCCATGGCAAAAGTTAAGCTAGCCTTTGCTGCACCTTACTTTTGTCACCTTGCCATAACCTGGCAATAGCTCAATATTGCCGCTGCCTGGTTATAGCCGAGTGCCACCCCTCGAATGTCCACCTGGTATGCATCTTTCTCTATCTTTTATCTTTATCTTTATTTAAAACTTATTATACCGCCTAAACCTAGAGGCATGCAGCGGTGTACATAAAATAAGGAGACTACTGTCAGAAACAGAAAGGAACGCCAATTCATTTACAGGAAAGGACAGCAGAGAGGAGAGAAGCAGGAAGAGAAGATAAAGGGAACATACAGACGGGTTAGGAGGGATCAATCAGCTGCCAGCAATGGAAGGAAGGGGAGGAGGGAGATCAAAAGCTATGCAGAAGAGGTGGGTTTTAAGCGAGGTTTTAAAGGAGCGGAAAGAGGATTCTAGACGCAGAGCTAAAGGGAGGGAATTCCAAAGACAAGGACCAAGGAAAAAGAAAGCGGAAGAGCGTGTAGATTCAAGATGGGCTCTAGAGGGAGGTGGGAGAAAAAGACGATTAGCATGAATTGACCGAAGAACTCTAGAGGGGCAGTGAAAATGAACCAGATCCGACAGATAGAGAGGGACACCAGTGTGTAGAGCCTTGTGAACGAAAATCAGAATTTTATATTGAGTATGAAAAGGGATAGGCAGCCAGTGCAAGTGGATAAGAAGGGGAGTGATATGAGCCGACCGAGAAGAGTTAGTCAAAAGACGAGCAGCAGTGTGATGAACCAATTGAAGACGGTGAAGCTGAGAAAGAGGGAGACCGGCTAAGGAGGCATTACAATAGTCAAGTCGGGAAACTACAAGGGAAAGAAGAAGCGTAGTCATAGAGGAAAGAGAGAGAAAAGGCCGAACAGCACGAAGTTGCCGTAATGTATGGAAGGAACGCTGAACAACAGAGGAAACGTGCTCTTTGAAAGTTAAAGCTGAGTCCAGAGTGACACCAAGATAGCGCATAGATGTGACAAGAGGGATGGGCCCAGCAGAGAGAGATGGGGTGAGGGTGGGAATGGGGGCACCAGCAGTGAACCAAATAGCAGAAGTCTTAGACAGATTAACATGCAAGAAATGCTCAGAAAACCAAGAAGAGACAGCGGAGAGACAGACGTTGAGGGGACCAATATCAGGTGTGAGGGGACAGGTGTGATAGAGAAGGAGGATATCATCTGCATAATAATACGCAGAGATACCGTGCTGCTGAATAAGTAAGGCGAGGGGGGCCAGAAAAATATTAAACAACAGAGGGGCCAAAACAGAACCCTGGGGAACACCACAGGGAAGGGGTGACGAAGTGGATGAATCAGAGCCCGACAGAACCGAGAATGACCGGTTGAAAAGAAATGAGTGAAACCAATGAAGAACCAGACCAGAGAGACCAATAGAGCGGAGCCTTAGGAGAAGAGTGCGGTGATCAACAATATTGAAAGCAGCAGAAAGATCAAGGGAGACAGCTACAGAGATAGAACCGTGATCATGGGCAACATGCAATTCGTTAAGAAAGGAGATGAGAATAGATTCGGTACTGTGCCCGGGGCGGAAACCAGATTGACGGGGATGAAGAACCAGGGAATCCTCTAGATGTGAAGACAGTTGAGAGAAAACCAACCTATCAAGGAGCTTAGAGAGAAAAGGGAGATTAGAGATAGGACACCAGTTAGAAGGTGAGGAGGGGTCTAAGGAAGGTTTCTTCAGCAGAGGTCGTATAAGGGCATGTTTCCAGTGGGAGGGAAAGGTACCAGAGGAGAGGCTGGTGTTGAAGATAGAAAGAATAAGAGGAAGTATAGCAAGTGAGGATTCAGTGAGCCAATGTGAAGGAATGGGATCGGACGGGCAGGTTGTTTTCCTGGTAGAAGAAAGGATGCTAGACAACTGAGGGAGCGTGATAGGCTGGAAGGCAGACCAGCAGTGCGAAAGTGGAGGAACACAAGGAGAGGGCACTGACGAGGAGGGAACTGGGGAAAGAGGGGGGGAGGTGAGAGAGGGGGTGGGCAAGAAGGGAAAAGCTGTCGAATGGAAAGGACCTTGCCAGTAAAATGAGAAGCCAGAGCATCAGGGGAGGGGTTATTGGTAGAGGAAGAAGCGGGATGAGCATTGCTAGAGGATGAAGAGGAAGCAGAAAGGGAATGGAGGATGCGATAGAGTTGACGAGTAGAGTTTGTTGAGGATGAAATAAGATTTGAAAAATAAGCCTGCTTAGCGGAGTTGAGAAGGGTACGGTAAGAGGAATGGCAATAGCGAAACTGTGAAAGAGTGACCGGGGAAGGAGACTTACGCCAACGGCGGAGAGCCCGACGAAGGTAGGAACGATGGAGACGGAAACCGGGGTGATACCAGGGGGAGTCAGGGCGAGGATGGGTGACAGGAAGGGGACGCAAAGGAGCAACCTTATCTAAAGCAGTAGTGAGGGTAGAGTCCCAGCATTGAGCTTGAAGATCCACAGAGAGCAAATGAAAATCAGGGGGAAAGAGATCGTGCAGGGTGTGCAGCGGCAAAACCAGGGATATTCAGTGGCACTAACCATATTAGTGCCACTGAATATCCCAGATAGAGGGATTAACACAGCAAGCCTGCTAGCCACCCGAATCTCTTTGAATATTCCCACCAATGTGTAGGAGTGGCCTAGTGGTTGGGGCAAGGTACTTCAGGCCGGAAGGTCGGGGGTTCAAATCCCACTAGAGGACAGCAACCATGGGCCGGAAGGACTGGGGTTTCTAGTCCCACAGGTGCTCCTTGTGGTCTTGGGCAAGCCACTTAACCCTCCATAGCCCATGTTCCCTGTAAAATAGTTATCTCCAAGTTATAATGCCCTGTTCAATGTAATTTCAGTTTGTTCAATGTAAACCGCACTGATGCAGAATAGCGCGGTATATAAGAGAATGTAAATAAAATAAATAAATAAAATAAATAAATAATGCATCAGATTTTAGAATGGCACCATATATTTCTCCCCAGCTTTCAAAGAAAGCCTTTGGGATTGCTGCCACACATTGTGGTCCTCTTCCCACCCAAAGGTGCCATCTTGCTCAGTCTCCCCTTTTCCGCGGAGCCCTTAAGACGCACGTCCTCGTCCCTCGGGAAAAAGTGTTTCATTTTCGGCCTCCGGCCTGTGTTTTTTCTGGTAGCACCAGTCCTCTACCCGTCCTTCCCCTGCTCTTCTTTTTCTCATGAGCGAGGGGACATCCTTCATGTGAAATTTTCCTTTTGCGGGCTTCATGCCCTTTTTTCCCCTCAACCGCTGGCCGCAAAGGTCTTCGACCTAGCGGGGGCCCTTTTTGCCCCAATGGCCACCGGTTTTAAAAAATGTGACAGATGCTCCAAAAACATCTGTCACGGACACCCATGACTGCTGTCTTCAGTGTCTTGGGGCTGACCACAACCCAGAGCTCTGCTCTCCTTTCAAGAAAATGTCCTCCAAAGCCCTGCTAAGTCATAAGCAGAAGTCTGATGACATTCTCCGGAAGGTAGCCCCGTAATCCAAGGTGGCACCCTCGGTCATCTCTCCGCTAGTAGAATCCCCTACTTCGGCCCTGCGTTCAAGGTGCCACTCCAATTAGGGGTCCCCTGAAGTGGAGAGGTGTAAGAAGAAGGAAGACCTCGAAGTCGCTGTCGGGGGCTCCAGACAAGCGCAAGCGCTCCCGCGCTCGGTCACTCAGCCCCCCCCTCGACGTTCCTGAGAGTCAAACAAGGAGCAGCCTCAAAAGGTACCTTGTACTGACATGGAGGCCCCCTGCAATGGCGCCTGGTCTCCTGAGGGTCATCCCAGTGAGGACCCCCTCTCCTCCTCCACGCCTGACCCTGGTAACCCTGGTGTCGGTGTCGAAGGGGCCCACGTCCGTGTGGGAGTCCCAAATGCTGGCACTAGAGCACAGCGTTTCTGCCTTCTTAGCTGCCCAGCAGGCGCTCATGCCCAGCATGGCTGGCCCGTGCCTCGAGACCGGGGTTCCCTCAAGAGGGATACCCAAACCTGCTCTGGAAACCCCTGAACCGTGGGCCTCGTGAAGGTCCTCGGCATCGGTCTTGCTCGCCTTCCTGTTCCTCGGTAGCGAGATCCTCCAAAGCCTCTGGCTCCAATCGGGCTTTGGTCTCTGGACAGGGCGACCAGCCCGAGTCAGACTCCTTCTCAGACCTCCCCTGCCTCAGAGAACAACTGTTTGGTAAGCCCATGGAAGATAAGGCCACTGAGATAGAAACGGAGTTCGTGACTCGGACCCGCCTCTCGCGTAAGACCTCTTCTCTCCCTCGGAAGGAGCAGCCAACCAAGAAGCCGTTCTTCCAAAGAAAGGGGATACCTGCCCTTCCCGCCTACCCCTGCGCTGGCTTCCGCTGGTGCGCAGGGCAAGGGAGGAGTGCATGGCCACCGCAAGCCTAAAGGGATCAAGGCCCAACCACCAGCACCACTCCAACCCGCTCAGGGCTTTTGACACCGATGGCATAGCCTCTTGCCTCCCGGCAGCACTTCCACCGGTGGGGAGGACGCCTGTCCCTTTTCACCACGCAGTGGATGTCGATCATGTCGGACACCTGGGTCTTCCGGGTGGTCCAAGACGGATATTGTCTTCACCTGGACAGGCTCTCCCTGCCCTTCTCCCCAGCGGAGCCTTCTTGGCTTCCCTCGCACCATACTTACTTGCAGCAGGAGCTATTCAACCTCCTCGAGATGGTACCGCTGCACCTTCAAGGCCGTGGGTTCTACTCCCGCTACTTCCTCATTCCGAAAAAGATGGGGGACCTACGCCCCATCTTCGACCTCCGGAACCTAAACAAGTTTCTGGTGCAGGAAAAGTTCAAAATGTTATCGATTGGTGTCCTGCTGCCCTTCCTTCAGCAGGGCGATTGGCTATGCTTCTTGGATCTCGGGGACGCTTACCCCCATATCCTAGTCCACTCCCAATGCAGGAAATACCTGTGCTTCAGGGTGCAGGGGGAGCACTACCAATGCAGGGTGCTCCCCTTCAGGCTCGCGTCTGTACCATGGGTTTTCACAGTGTCTCTCCGCAGCTGCCGCCTCCCTCAGGCGGCAGGGCATACCCATCTTCCCCAACCTCAATGACTGGCTCATCATGGGGACCTCGGCCGGCGAAACCCGCCTGGCAGCATCACGCACAATCCTCCTCAAACGCCTTGGCCTCTTGGTCAACTACCCCAAGTCCCACCTCGAACCGGTGCAGACCTTGGAGTTCATCGGCACACGCCTGGACACGGAGTGAGCAACCACCTTCCTGCCCGAGGACCGGGCAGACCATCTCCGGGCCATGGCTGCCCAGGTCCAGCACAGGGCTTGGATTTACAGTATGGGCCATGCTGCGTCTCCTAGAACACATGGCCTCCACCATGCATGTGGTCCCCCACACCCGCATGCACATGCGGACAGCCCAGTGGTGCCTCAGGGCGCAATGGAGCCAGGCCTCCGGCCACCTCAGAGACTCTATCCGGGCCCGCAATCTCAACAACTCCCTGGATTGGTGGCAGGACTCTTGAAGCCTCCTTCGGGGAATGCCCTTCCAGACCAGACAGCACGAGCTCGTACTGATGACGGATGTTTCCCTACTGGGTTGGGGAGCCCACTGCAGCGCACTCTGCACCCAGGGTCAGTGGTCACCCGAGGAGTCTCAGCAGCAGATCAACCTGCTTGAGCTTCTGGTGGTCCAATGGGCCCTGAGGGCCTTCAAGGACTGCCTGAGGGGGAAGTCGGTGCTCGTGCAGATCGACAACCGGGTAGCCATGTTCTACGTAAACAAGGAGGGGTGAACAGGATTGCACCTCCTCTGCCGGGAGGCGATACTCCTTTGCTGCTTTGTGTTTTGCCGGGGGATGACCCTACAAGCGGTCTACCTCCCAGGCCAGGAGAATGTCCTCGTTGACAAACTCAGCAGGATCCTCCGCCCACACGAGTGGCACCTGGATCCGGAGGTCGCCAGCCTCTTGTTCTATTGGTGAGGGATGCCATCCATGGACCTGTTCGCCAGCCCAGTGAAAGCGCAGCTTCTCCGCTTCTGCAGCCCGGTTCCCCACCCAAATAGGGTGGCTCAGGATGTGTTCCTCTTAAGCTGGACCTCCGGGCTTCTTTACACTTTCCCTCCCACTCCTCTCATTGTAAGGACCCTCCACAAGGTTCAGCGGGACCGAGCTTGATCCTCATGGCTCCTTTGTGGCCTCGACAGCCTTGGTTTCCGCTTCTGCTCCAGCTCTCGTCCAAGCCCCCAGTCCCCCTGGGCTGTGCCCCGGACCTGTTAATGCAGGAGGAGGGTCGGGTGCTCCACCCAAACCTGGCTTTGCTGTTCCTTAAAGCCTGGAGGCTGAACGGGTCTCCTTAACCCCGCTGCACCTCCTGGAGGAGGTGGTCCTCGTGTCGCGGAAGGACTCGACAAGGCAGGCATATTTTTTTATTTTTATTTATTTAATGGTATTTATATACCGCCTTATCCTTCAATCAAAGCGGTCACAACACAAGTGGAGGATACATTTTTTTTTTTTTAACACGTGGGGATTTGAAACACATACACTAATACTTACAGGGAACATGGGCAATGGAGGGTTAAGTGGCTTGCCCAAGACCACAAGGAGCATCTGCGGGACTAGAAACCCCAGTCCTTCCGGCCCAAGGTTGCTGTCCTCTAGTGGGATTTGAACCCCCGACCTTCCGGCCTGAAGTACCTTGTCCCAACCACTAGGCTACTCCTCCCTCCTCCCCTTTAAGTGGCAACGCTTCTCGGTCTGGTGCTCTACCCGGTGGGTTCTTCAGTATCTCCTCCACCTCTTGAAAGCAGGGTTGAAATCCAATGCGGTCTGGGTACACCTGAGCACCATTTTGGCGAACCACTTCCCCGTCGAGGGGAATCCCCTCTCAGGGCAGCCCTTGATCTCCCGCTTCATGTGAGGCCTCTTACTTTCCAAGCCTCCCATCTAGCCTCCTTCGGCAGAGTGGGACCTCAATGTGGTGCTCATGCAGCTTACACGATCATCCTTCGAGCCGATGGCAACGTGCTCGCTTCGGCACCTCTCCTGGAAGGTGGTCTTCCTGATGGCTTTGACTTTGGCTCGCCGAGTCAGCGAACTTCAGGCACTCATGGCTGAGGTTCCCTACACCAGGTTCTATGGGAACAGGGTGGTCCTCCGCACATACTCCAAGTACCTACCGAAGGTTGTCTCAGATTTCCATCTAAATCAGGAGATAGTCTTACCAACCTTCTTCCTGAGACCTCATACTGACCGGGCCTCGACAGTGTTACATACACTCGACTGCAAGAGGGCTCTTGCCTTCCACCTCCAGTGCACCTAGGCTCACTGCAAGTTTTGTCGGCTCTTTGTTGCCTACAGTCCCAATCACAAACGCACCCTCTCCAACTGGGTGGTGGACTGCATCGCCTTCGCCAAGGCGAAGGCAGGCGCCCCATTGGATCAGAGAGTCACCTCACACAGTGTTCGGGCAAAGGCAGCTTCAGTGGCTTTGCTGTGCTCAGTGCCTCTGTCGGACATCTGCTAGGCTGCGACCTGGTCTTCAGCAAATACTTTCACTGTGCACTACTGCCTGGAGAGGGAGTCCCGCCGGGACAGTGCCTTCAGCCAGGCTGTACTCCCTAATCTGTTCGGGGAATAAGCAACTCCTGCCCTCCGACCCTTCTCGACAGCTACCGAGAGCTTTGCCCCGGGGACCTGAAGACTCGGGCTCCTTTGGGTATAGACTTCTGCTCACGGCCTCACGGCGGTGTTTTTGGGTTACAGGTTCAGTAGCCTGTAGCTGGGGAGTCCCATAAGTGAGGACTGACTTCCTGCTTGTTCCTGGAGAAAGCATAGTTACTCACCCGTAACAGGTGTTCTCTGCTGAATCGGTCCTCACTACCCTCCTAACTCCCCTGAAGAGTTGCTATTTTTGTCCTTCCTTTGCCATCTGCTTAGTAGGGCTCTAGCTAGGGGACCTGAGTGAGCAAGATGGCACCTTTGGATGGGAAGAGGACCACGCATGTGTGGCAGCAATCCCAAAGGCTTTCTTTGAAAGCTGAGGAATTGCACTGTGCAGGCTCCGTCGGTGCCGACGTCACCCATAAGTGAAAACTGATTCCTGCTGTCCCTGGAGAGCACCTGTTACAGGTGAGTAACTACGCTTTATGGCCACCAGCAGACACATATATCTCTAAACCTGCTGTCAGGCATGAATAACCATTTGAAAAGTGCTCATTTTGGCCAGCAAGCAACAGAGAAGAGGAGAATGCCCTCTGACTCCCAGTAAATGTGAGTGCTTGAGGAGAAGGGTATTAGGAGATTGCCTCTGGGCTTGTTGGGGGAGGGAGTTGCATGGGTCTGGTGCTATGGGGTGGGAGTGGTTGGTGTGGGCTGGAATGGGAATGTGGTGGGAGGGGGTTGTGGTATGGGCTAGGATGGGCATTTGAGTAGGAAAGGGGATAGAAGAGGGTGGGCATATGCCTTTAAGTGGTGACGCTTCTCAGTCTGGCATTGGAAAAGGAGCAGCCTGCGGAGGTACTCTGGAAGGATCCGACTGTGGATCTGACTCAGCCCACAGACACTATCCTCATCGAGGATTCCATTTCGGGGGAGCTGGCGTCTGGCCCGAGTCCCTCTCTGCCCGCGCTGAAGGCTGCAGAGCCTTCTGGTCTGGAGTCCAGAATGGCGGCCCTGGAGCACAGTTTGTGTGCCTTCATGGACCAGCAGCAGGCGCTGTTGTCTGGCATGACTGGTTCATTCGCCCCGACCATCGGGCCTTCGACGTCCAAGACATCCCCGGAGGGTGAGCCAATCCTTGAAGTCCTTCGGCCTCAAGTCGATCCTCGGCCGCAGTCGCACTCTGAGTTCCTCTCAACAGGACCACAGTCATCCCCGGAAAGTTTGAAGGGTGCCAGCTGCAGGGCTTCGGGGGCCCAGAGGCCTGCGGAGCAACCCTCCTACAAGTCCTCAACTGACTATTCTGAGAGGGACACAGAGGACAAGGAGTCCCCCGATACACATCGCCACTGCAACGTCCCCTCTGACTCTCCCATCTCGGAGCCTCGGCGGCGGTCCCCACCCGAAGACATGGGCTTTCTGGACTTTGTCAAGGACAGGTCTAAGGGCCTGGCATTCCCGACCGAGTCAGAGGAGGACCCTCGTGTGGATGAGTTGGC
The DNA here is from genome assembly GCA_033557465.1 of Ichthyophis bannanicus. Taxonomy (NCBI): domain Eukaryota; kingdom Metazoa; phylum Chordata; class Amphibia; order Gymnophiona; family Ichthyophiidae; genus Ichthyophis; species Ichthyophis bannanicus. Next base: position 146,784,116 of record CM066041.1, read on the forward strand.
AATCCTCCAATACGAAGCCCCTCTACTGGAATAGCTCACGGTGCCCATTCCTCCCATCCTGGAACGGCTCATGCTCCGAATGTGGGAGACACCGGCATCTGTGCCAGTGGTAAGCAAATGGCTCGACTCAATGTATGGAGTCCGCCGGAGCCCAGACTTCCAGAAGTTACAGCTGCCGCATAACGCCATGGTGGTGGAGTCGGCCATGTGTCGGCTGAAAAGCCAGAAGGCGCATTCCTCGGTGCCCCCCGACAGGGAGGCCTACACCTTGGACGCCTTCGGCAGAAAGTGCTACCAGGGCTCAGGGCTCAGTGCTCATCTGCCGCATCCAGGCTTACCACTGGTACATGGGCATGTACCTGAGAGACCTGACGAAGGAACTTGCTAAGTTCTTGGCTGGTCTCTCCGAGGAACCTTTGCAGCGGTTCATGAACTTGGCTAAGGCAGCCTGTGAGTGCTCCAAATTCATGTCTCGAGTGGCCTATGATGGGTTCGAGTCGGCAGCCCGAGTAGCCGCGGTGGCCATCGGTGCATGCTGCCAAGCTTGGCTTCAGTTGTCCAACCTCGAGCAGTAGGTTCAGGACAAATTGGTCAATATCCCATGCCAAGGAGAGAACCTCTTTGGCAAGCCCATGACCGACAAGGCTGCCGAGCTGGAGACCAAGTTCATGATGAGGATCAGGCTCTCTAAGAAGACTGCTGCCCCTCCCCGATGGAAGGGCTCGGATAAGAAGCCCTTTTACCCAAGGAAGGGAACTGCTTATAGAAACTACCCGCCTCATCAGGCCTCCCTGGCTCCCAATGGGGTCAGCAGGTTAAGAGACATGGGCATGGCCCGCATAAGCAGAAGGCTCCAAAGCCCCAGGCACTGGCTCCAGCCCAGCCAGGGGGGTGCTTTTGACTCCCTGAGCATAGCCTCTCTACCCCAATGAGATTATCAGCCCACAGGGGGACGTCTTGCCCTCTATGCCCAGAGGTGAATGTCCATCACCACCGATTCATGGGCTTTTCGGGTGATCAGGGAGGGTTACCTCCTCCATCTGACTCAGACACCTCCCCCTTATTTCCCTGGAGAGCCCTTCGGGTCTCCCCTCCACCTGGACCACCTTCTGAAGGAGTTGGCAGGTCTTCTTGAGGACAAAGCGGTGGACCTCAAGGGCAAGAGGTTCTATTCCAGATACTTCCTCATGCCAAAGAGGACAGGGGGCCTATGGCCCATCCTCAACCTGTGGAACCTCAACAAATTCCTGGTGGGGGAGAAGTTCAAGATGCTCTCCCTTGGAACCTTGCTGCCATACCTCCAGCAGGGAGACTGGCTATGCTCCTTAGACCTCAAGGATGCTTATACACATATCCTCATCCATCCCAACTACAGGCAGTTCCTGTGGTTCATAGTGAGGGGCAGGCACTTTCAGTACAGGGTGCTCCCCTTCGGCCTAACCTCTGCCCCAAGAGTCTTCACAAAATGCCTGGCAGTCATGGTCGCCTCGCTCTGGCTCCAGGGGGTCTTCGTCTTCCCCTACCTGGATGACTGGCTCATAAAGGGAGGCACAGCCTCAGAGATGCAGCAGGCCACTGCATGCACAATCCAGGTTCTACAACACCTGGGCTTTGTCATAAACTACTCCAAGTCTCACTTCCTCCCAACACAGTGTCTGGAGTTCATTGGGGCAAAGATCAATGCTCTTTAGTCGAAGGCTTTCTTGCCCAGGAACCGAGCCGACTGTATCAAGTCTCTAGCTCAGGACATGCAGCACCATCCCTCGTTGCCCGGCCAGCTTCTCCTGTGCCTCCTCGGACACATGGCCTCCACGGTCCATGTCATCCCAAATGCTCGCCTCCACATGAGGGCAGTGCAGTGGTGTCTCCGGGACCAGAGGTCCCAGGCCGCAGGCCTCCTCCGAGACAGAGTTTCTGTGACCCACCAATTGGCGGACTCCCTGGTCTGGTGGCAGTTGCCCCAGGATCTCAAGGTGGGCATGCCTTTTCAGGCCACAAGCCCCTTGAGGGTCCTCACCATGGACGCCTCCCTGCTTGGCTGGGACGCACGCTGCGGATATCTCCGCACCCAGGGCAACTGGTCACCAGACGAGAGCACCCAACAGATCAGCATCTTGGAGCTCCAAGCTATATACCTAGCCCTGAGAGCCTTCTGTCACCATCTGTGTCACCAACCAGTTCTGGTTCAACAGGACAACCAGGTGGTGATGTTATATGTGAACAAACAAGGGGGCACAGAGTCTCGTACCCTTTGTCAGGAGGCTCTAGCCCTCTGCTCGTATGCAGTCTGACAGGGCATACTCCTGCGGGCAGTGTACCTTCCCGGTCAGGACAACCAGCTGGCCGACAGGCTCAACAGAGTTCTCCAGCCACACAAGTGACAGCTGGACCCCAGGGTATCCAGTCGTCTCTTCCAGCTCTGGGGAGAACCCGTGATGGACCTGTTCACCAGCCCAGACAACTTTCAGTTGCCCCGCTTCTGCTCCAGGCAGGCCCACCACTCCAGGGTGGCAGCAGATGAGTTCCTGGTCTCATGGTCGGGAGGCTTCATGTATGCCTCCCACCTACCCCGTTGATTATACAACAGGGCCTCTCTCATCCTGATAGCTCCTCGGTGGCCCAGACAGCCGTGGTTCCCGCTGCCTCTACAGTTGACTGTGGACACCCCATCCCCTTGGGGACCACCCTGGGACTCCTGTCTCAGGAGGGAGGCTCACTCCTGCACCCCAATCTGGGGTCCCTGTCACTGACAGCGTGGCTGCTGAGAGGGTGACTCTGGCCCCCTTCAACCTCACAAGGCCTCTACTAGGAAGACTTATGCCCTCAAATGGCACAGCTCCTCTGTTTGGTGTGCCGAACATGGAGCTGACCCTTTCTCCTACCCGGTGGCTCTGGTGTTACAGTACCTTCTCCACCTCTCTGTCTGGGCTCAAGTCTAACTTCATCCGGGTGCACCTCAGTGCCTTGGTGGCACACCACCATCCAGTGGGTGGTAAACCCTCTTGGTCCAGCCATTGGTGACCAGTTTTCTTCTGGGCCTGCTCTTATCAAAGCCCCCAGTTTGCCCTCTGGCAATCGAATGAGACCTCAACGTGGTGCTGGGGCAACTTACTTGCCCGCCCTTCGAACCTCTAGCTACCTGCCACCTCTCTTGGAAGGTGGCTTTCCTGGTCGCGCTCACCTCCACTCACAGAGTTAGCTAGCTCCAGGCCCTTGTGGCGGATGTGTCCTATACCAGGTTCTATAAGAACAGAGTGGTGCTTCTCACACACCTCAAATTCCTACCGAAGGTAGTGTTGCCCTCCCATCTCAACCAAGAAGTGGTGCTGTCTACCTTATTTCCAAGACCTCACTCCATTCAGATGGAGACTGTCCTCCACACCTTGGATTGTAAGAGTGCTTTGTCCTTCTACATCGAAAGCACTCAGGGCCACCACAAAGCTTCTCAGCTTTTCATCTCCTATGACCCCAGTAGGCTGGGGGAGGCGGTGACTAAGCATCCGCTGTCCACTTGGGTGGTGGACTCTATCACCTTCATGTACGAGCAGGCAAGGCACCTGCTGGATGGCCGCATCATGGCACACAATGTCAGGTTCATGGTGGCTTCGGTGGCACACTTGCACTCTGTCCCGATGGGGAACATCTGCCGGGCCACCTCATGGTCTTCAATTCATACCTTCACAGCCCATTACTGCCTGGAAAGAGAGTCCCAACAGGACAGTGCCTTCGGCTAGGCTGTGCTCCATAACCTTTTCGGGTTTAGGCAACTCCTACCCTCTGACCCTTCTGTGTTCAAGCTACCGGAGTGCTGGTTTCATCGGACACAGGGGACCTACTGTGGTCTGGGCACAGACTCAATTGCTGCTGCTTGCGGCTCCCCATGTGGGAGCCCCCTTTTTTGCTATGGGCTTTTCGGTAGCCTGTAGCTGGGGAAGTCCCATATGTGAGGACTGACTTCCTGCTTGTTCCCGGAGAAAGCATAGTTACTCACCTGTAACAGGTGTTCTCTGGGGACAGCAGGAATCCGTCCTCACAACCCTCCCTCCTTCCCTTGGAGTTGCTTCTTTACCATCTTTTATTTTTGCTTCTAGCTATGTCATCTGACTGAGCAAGATGGCACTCTTGGTGTGGAAAGGGACCACACATGCGTGGTAGCATTCCCAAAGGCTTTCTTTGAAAGCTGTGGAAATTCTCTGCACGGGCTCCGATGTCACCCATATTTGAGGACTGATGCCTGCTGTCCCCAGAGAACACATGTTATAGGTGAATAACTACGCTATCTGCATCGTGCTTTGGGTCTGCTGTATCCTACTGTTTCTGGAGAGGTTGTCAATGCCTCCATGCCAGGTTGTAGAGCATGTAACAGGTCCTGAAGATCTAATGTGCCCTGGCAGGACTGTATAGCAGAGTGTCCAACATGGGGCACTTGCACTCGCCAACCAACACAAGGCAACAACAGGAGCAAGGCGAAGAAAAACTCAACTCTTTAATTATGAAGAACCAGCTTTATTAAACCACCTTTATGCTGGCAGTGTTTCTGCAAGGCTGCCTTCTTCAAGTGATCAAACCTCCAACAGATAAAAAAAACATTGGAATCATGTGTGTAAAACATAAATAATACACAAATAAACCATAAATCAAACATTAAAACGTAATGATTAAAACAGCCTTAATACAGTGTTAAATGCAACAGAAATAAATAATACGATAAAACAGAAGTAAAATTGATAATACCACAAACAGATATGTACAGGAATCCTCATCTTGTGAGGGAAGGGATTACAGAGATTAATAGGGATTATAGAGAACTCAAAAGAACATCATAATGCTAAGGCATAATATAGTTAGAACTAATGAATCAATAAATAAATAATTAAATAAGTCAATGTAGCAGGTATAGAGTACATCATACTGTAAACCCTAAGTAGATAAACTGATCTTGGAAAGACAGGGGAGAAAAGTAAAAGTCAAGGTTTTTCATACAGAACCAACATGGGCTGCAACGAGAGTACATAACAGATATAGTATTGTGGAAACAGAGGGGCACTTTTTGTTCAAAATTTCAATGATGGCAAATGTGTTTCTCTGCCTCTGTGTGCGGCACCACAATGGGAGTCAGTAGCCAAAGCTTCAGTACGCAACCTCTATCTTCTGCATAAATAGAGGGAGAGGAGACATGCATCAGGGAATAACACTGGGGTGTTTCATGTCCTGGGTGGGCACCACATCCCTGGGTTCCTTGGACTGAGTGCTTCAGCTCTCAGGGTACAGTGCAACCTCCAAGCAAGTCCTTGTTATGGTGATGGAGAGGTTAGTGTGAGGCATACCTAGCATCTATCCACTCTGCTCTCAAACCTCTTGTAGGTGACAGTGAGGTAGAAGTTATGACAGGAACATGAAAACATGGGGAAGACATCTGTTATCTCGCCCTGTGCATTACAGACCATTTGCATGCTGAGTGAGTCGAATGCCTTCCTGTTGTGGTAGGTGGCCTCCCTCCCACGTGGGTGTCTGAGGATCATATATGTGCAATATATGAGCCCAAATATAGATGAAAGTGGGCTATCCCATTTAATTGGATCAAGGTTTGCTGCCTCTGCTGCACAGTCTGTGGAAAGGCTACATATTGAGCAGTGTAGGTTAGGAAGGCCCTCAGGAACCATTAGATGCACTGTGAGACAGCTGACTGGCTGAGATCTGCAGTGGCAGCCAACACAGAATGGAAACTGCCAGTGGATAGGAAGACAAAGGCCATGGTGATCTTGAGGTGAACTGGCATTGGCAGGCCCTCTGTGTGATGGAGTGGAGGAGCAGCTCTAGCATAGATGATGGTTGGCTGTCTTGTCAAAACGGAACCTGGTGAGACACTGCTTATCCATGAGATCCAGGACTTGGGTCCTGGGTCTGTAGACCTTCTGATATGGGTGCCTTCTAGTAACTCTTGTGTGCTCCCTGTGATTTCTTTCAGCAGGGCCAGCACAACCAATATGTTCATCTCATCCATAGCTTCTTCCTCCCACCACCAGCATCTAGTGACTCATCACCAACACCCAGTGACTGCCACTACTAACACCCACAGCACAGCACTGCACATGCACCAGCACCCACTTGTCCACACCCACACAGATAGGCAGCAGGCAAACACATGGACATAGAGAGGCTCCAGAGAACACTGGGTCACACACAGACAAGACAGCAGGAGAGTGGTCAAGGAGAAAGACTGAGTGTGTCATGGGGAGATAAGGACTGGCAAACTGGGAGTAGGGGATGGGGGGTGGGAATCTAATGGAAAGGGAGAGGAGAAGCGCAGGGAATACACTGCAGAGGACAACCTGGAGACTGCCCCTTCAAAAGAATATAAGCAGGTTGGAGTCCGTGCAGATGGTGGCTACTAAAAAGGTTAGTGGTCTTCGTTGTGAATCATAAAAGGACAGACTTAAAGTTGTCCATATGTATACTTTAGAGGAAAGGCGGGATAGGGGAGATATGTTAGAGATCTTTAAATGCCTCCGTGGCATAAATGCATAGGAGGGGAGAGTCTCTTCTGATTGAAAGCAAGCTCTGCTACAAGGGGACATAAGATGAGGGTGAAAGGGGATAGACTCAGGGGTAATATGCAGAAATATTTCTTTATGGAAAGAGTGATAGATGAGTGGAATAGTCTCCCAGTGGAGGTGGTAGAGACAAGGACAGTATCTGAATTCAAAAAGCATGGGACAAACAGAGGATCTCTAAAGGAAAAAAAGGGCACAATTGTAGTTAATGGAAGGGCAGACTAGATAAGCCATGCGGTCGTTTTCTGCTGTCATGCTTCTAGGAAGAGACATCTATGTAGACACAGAGGACAGTCACACCCTTAACTCGCAAGCTAGGCTCCTCCAATCACCACCGCCACAATCAGTCCCAAAAGACAAGAAAGTCCCATCCTTATTTCAGATTTATAGCAGGTATAGATTGGCTAATTTAGAAAATACGCCCTGCGCACCTCTGGCCTACATGAAATACATCATAGATGTACAGGTGCCCACACTGCCTAGGGCACATCCAGACCTGCCCCTGTTATGCCCCCAACGAGACATGCAGAGATTGGTGTGCCTGGCACAGAAACATGCACTTTGCAGCCATTCTATAATGACGTGTTAAACATTGGTGAGGCTTTGACATTTTTCTGTCGCAGCATTCCCATTTAAAACGCTTGCAAATTGGCCCACTTAAATGTGTAAGTTGCTAAATACCAATTTGTATGTGTAAGTGGCAGCACCTACACATGAACATTGTCCAATGCTTCCGTTGATTTTTCCCATGTGTAGGTTTATAAAGTCATTCCTCCAGCTCTATGTATTGGCAAATACATGTGCATTTTAGAAAAGGCTCCACATTTGGCACAGCCTTTTCGTAATTATTGTCAGGTTTGTGTAAGTCCCAACTCAAGACCTCAATTCAGATCTCCATGTATTAAAATTTCTCTTCATGCATGATACAAAATCCCCAAAAGGGGATGTATGATGCTCGATATTCAGTGGCAGCGACTAGCACTATTACAGCAGCTAGCCACCACCTCTGAACTCTAAACCTGGATATTCGATGCCGGGGGCCATATCTGGCCACCAGCATTGAGTATCTGAGTCGGCTGGCGCAGGAAACTAACGAGCAGCAGTGCTATTTAGCCGCTGTCCATTTAGCTTCAGCGGTGAAAGTTAGGACAGCCTTTTCTGAATATCACCACTGCCCAATTATCCCCAGGTGCTGCCCATGGAACACCCCCAGAATGCCCTGATACTAATTGGCTAGCATTGGGGCGCCGAGCAGCAGCACTCATGGAGAGGGTCAGTCCTCCTGCCATGTTTTCTGCACATGGCCCCATGCTAGGAGAAGCCATGCTCCCTCAAGCCAGCAGCCGAAGCTTCACCGACATTATCCCTCTTTTTCTCTTCCCCTTTCAGCATCTTCCTTCCCCTGTGGTCCCCTCAAACCTCTTGCTCCAGTCGCAGCAAAAAAAAAGCAGCATGGCACCGAGCATTGCGCTGAAACGTGGGGCAAGGCTCTGCTGATCCCTCCCCCTCTGATACACATTTCCTGCTGCTTGAGGGAGTGGGGCCAGCATAGCCTTGCCCCTACCTTCAGATGCTCAGTACCGTGTTGCTTTTTTTCTTGCCGTCACTGGAGCAAGAGGTTTGAGGACGCCACGGGAAGAGGAAGATGTGATTCAGAGATGGAAACACGAGTTTTGGAGGGGCCATTGGGGAGGGTAAGTCTATTCATAAGGGGGGTGGGAGCAATGTCAGGGAGTTGCATTCCTACCACCACAATATGGGGCAGGAGCTTGGAAGAGAGAACAGGGGTTAACAAGGAGGAATGGAAAGGAGAGAGTGTGTGTGTTTTGGGGAGTGGGAAGATAAGAGATGAGACTGGGAGAGATATGAGGGGAGGGTGTGAGGAGGGGAAATAAAAGAGGCAGAGAAGAGATGGAAAAAGCAATTGGAAAGGGAGGGGAGTAAAAAGAGCTGAAAGAAGGGTGGGGAGGAGAAAAGAATGGGAAGGGGCAGAAGTGCAAAAGAGGAAGAGGGTGTTGTGAAGAAGTACAGAAAGAGGAGTGGAAGAAGAGATAAGGGAAAGAGGTGAAAGATGAAAGCATTATGGAGAAGTGGGGAGGATCCTTGAAGGGGTAGGAAAGGTGGAAATGCAGGGGGTGAGAGGCTGAGTAGGGGTTAAGAGTGAAGAATGGGCTAAAGGCCAGGGAGAAAGGGAGTGTAGGAAAGGAGCTGGGACAGATAAAGTGATGAAAGGCAGAGGATGCTAGATGAAGATGGTTGGGGGGGAGGAGGTAAGTACAGAGGCAGTGGATAAAAGGTAGATGAAGTATAGGAGGCTGAGGAAGAAGTAGGAGATGGAATGCTGCTAGGTAGGCGAGAAGTAAAAAAGGAGGAGATTGAGGACGGGGGGGGGGGGGAGAGACACAAAGACAATGAGCAGGTAAAATCTAGATATCAGTGGATAGAGAGGTGAAAGAGAAAGAAATGGGAAAAAAAGATTAAAAAGAAAACAGCGTAAAGGACATGTAGAGAAGATAGGAAAGAAGATAGAGACACAAGAAGTTGAAAGGCGATACTGAGAAGACAGACACAAAAAGGTGGAAAAGAGAGACTGGAACCAGCTCAATTAGAAAAGCAATATGTCCACACAATAGGGTTACCAGATTTTTGAAGAGCAAATATGGGTCACTTGGCAAGGCAGGAGTCCTTCCTCCTCAAACATCTTTTGCCCATATATTTTGCAATGACCAGTATAAGTAGCATTCAGTAATTTCAAAAGTTTAAAAAAGACAATGGCAACCCTTTGAGTTATGAGTGTGTGTGTGCACATCAGGGGCAGCCCAAGGGGGGTGTGGGGCCATGTGCAGAGATTAATGGTGGGCCCCATTTGCATATGGAGCCTCATTTGCATAAATATTTGCATAATGTTAGCATGCATTTTTAGTAAACATGCCTCTTAATGAGTGTCTGGATAAAGAAAGACTAACAGATTTCTACGTTACTATATTTCAGTGCCAACCGCCAGGCTCATTAGGAAGTACTATAAACACTGACCATTTAGAACTCATAGCAAATCCACCATATCATAACAGCTCTGCCAGGAATCACAAAGCACCAAGATAGAAACTACATGAACAGAATACCTCAGCTTGGTTAAAATGCAGAACATAGACTGTCACCAAAGAACAAGGGATCACAATTTAGAAATAGGAAGACAATAATTAAACTGGGAACCCCAAAAGCCAAACTTGGGATGTACAACAACACTGGAGAAATAAAACTATAAATTAATTTCCTCTTGTACTAAACAAAACACAAAAAAATGTTAACGATGCATATTTCCCGGAGCTGATATATTCCAGTTAATAAATTTAAAATAAAAAAGTATTTTTCTACCTTTTGTTGTTTGGGCATTTTCTTTTTCAGTTGCAATTGCTCCAGTCAGTTTCTTCTGGTTTCTTCGTGTCTTCTGCGAGCTATCCATTTGTCCTTTCTTCTCTTTTAGATTTGTTTCCATTTTCTTTCTCTATATCTGCTTTAACATACTGATCTTCCCCTTTTGCTCTTTCCCCTATTTCTTTCCTTATTCCTTTATCATCCACTCAAATTTCACCCTTCCATTCTCAATCCACCCTTACTCTCCGAATATCCGGCCCATCGTAGACTTTTCTTCCCTCCCACACAAAATATCTTTTCCCCTCTCCATTCTCATTCCACATCTCTTTCTAGTCCTCCCCCAAAATCAGCTCCCTTATAGTTCTAGACCCACCCAGCATCCCCACCCCCTTCTAGTCCCATTCTCCCAAGCCTCCACATCAGCCCATTTCCAGTCCTAGCCCCCCATATGCTCTTTTCCAGTTCCATTCCAGACCCCCATCAGCCCATTTCCACTCCAAGCTCCCCCATCAGCCCATTTCCAGCCCTATTCCAACTCCCATCAGCCTTCTTCCAGTCCTATTCCAGCCCCCATAAGCCCATTTCCAGTCCTATTCCAGCCCATCACCCATTTGCAGTCCATGTTCCCCCCATCAGCCCATTTCTAGTCCTATTCCAGCTCCTCATCAGCCCATTTCCAGTCCTAGCCCCCATAAGCTCTTTTCCAGTTCAATTCCAGTCCCCCATCAGCCAATTTCCAATCCTAGCCCCCTTGTCAGCCCACTTTCAGTCCTATTCCAGCCCCCATCAGCCCAATCACAGCCCATTTCCAGTCTGTTTCCCCACCCCCCACCATCACCGCTTATTTTGTCTGTCCCCCCCCGGCCACCACCATCACCACCCATTTCGTCCTTCCCCCACCCCCACCATCGCAGCCAATTTCCAGTCTGTTCCCCTTCCCCTCATCACAGCCCATTTCCAGTCCATCCTCCCCCAATCACAGCCCTTTTCCAGTCCGTTTCCTCCCCCCACCATCACAACCTATTTCCAGGCTGTTCCCCCCCCCCCCCCACCATCACAGCCCATTAACAGTCCTGTCCTCCCCCCATCACAGGCCATTTCCAGTCCATGATGTTCCCCCCCCGGTTCACAGCCCATCCAGTCCTAGCTGCCCCCCCCCCCTCTGAAGAGACCCCGCGGCATTCTAAGGGGTTTGCAGAGGGAGCTGGGGAAGCCTGTGCGAGGCCCCGGCTCCCTCTGCACAGCCAGCAGCGTGAGGAGTCTTTTCCCTCACGTTGTCGGCTGTATCTGTGAAGCTACGAATGCCGGGAAAGGTTAAAGGGATTGCCTTTAACCTCTCCTGGCATTCACGGCTTCACAGATACAGCCGACAGCATGAGGGAAAAGACTCAACATTCTCGCTCAATGGACGGGCCAGCCCTGGTGCATATATATATATATATATATATATATATATACATACATACAGGGTGGCCCAAAAACGTGAGAACATCTCATAAATTAAAAGCTTAAATAGTTTACTTATTTACCTTTTTTAGCTATATAACGTCTTTATTTAGACAATTTCCGGTCGTCATCTTTTTTTTTTAATTTGTCAATCGTTTACATCTGTCTTTTTGCATTTTTAAATAACTTATATGCTACGAGATGTTCTCACTTTTTATGGGCCACTCTGTATGTATGTATGTATATATATGTGTGTGTATATATATATATATATTATATGCTTTAACTTTATTTTATACATATAGATAAATATTCTATATATATTTAAAATTCCCCCTTGTTTTTCTGAAAAGTAGTAAATTTTATGTCTTCTCTCACCAGGATCGGGAAGACTTTATTAGAAGGGTTTACAGGAGAAGCAATGTCCTTTGCCTCTGTCCCCAATGAAATCAGGGGCAGGAGATGCTTATAGTCCATGGAGTCTGGGACAGTCCCTGAAAACTGGTGACATCTGGTCACCCTACCAGACAACAAAGGTAAAAAAATTAGAAAACAAAATAAATTTTTATGGCTTGGATTATGTCAGCATGGAGAATTTTGCATCCCTTCTAACTTCCTATTTGGCAAAGTACTTCTCATTCTAGCTTTTTGGAGTTTGCATTTCAATTTCTGGCTGCATCTTTATAACTCTTGGTCCTTTGTTGTATTAGCTGAGGGTCTGTCCATGTTTTGTGTGTGTGACCGACCGAGATGAAGGTTTCTGCCTGCATGCAGTCTCTGAGTAAGGATCTGTAGCATTCCTGTTTGTTCTGTTATCCCTGTAGGAGGTATATAGGTGTAATACAACCTGTATAATAGTTGGAGGTGGTCAAAAATGAAATGAAACATGTACAACTCAATATGTAGGGTGTCAGTGAACTGAAATGGACTGGCATCAGGCACTTTGCATCTGATGACCACATGGTCTACTGTGCTGGAAATGAAAGGCAAAGAGGAAATGGTGTTGCATTTATAATAAAGAAGAAACTTGCAAGAACTGTAATGAAATACTATGCAGTCAGCGAACGCTTAATCTCTATTCGTCTACGAGGAATGCCCATCAACACAACTATAATTCAAATATATGCCCCAACAACAGCTGCAAAAAAAGATGAAGTTGATGAGTTCTATGAACAAGTACAAGCTGAAATTGACAGAATATGCAAACAGGATATCCTAATAGTCATGGGTGACTGGAATGCAAAAGCTGGCAACAAAGAAGGCGGCAAAGTGGTTGGAAAATATGGACTTGGCAACAGAAATGAGGCTGGAGAAAGACTGATAGAATTCTGCAAGACCAATGAACTACTCATCTCAAATACCTTCTTTCCAGCAACACAAGCGGCGACTTTACATATGGACTTCACCGAATCGATTGTACAAAAATCAAATTGAATACATCTGTGGAAGTCAACAATGGAAAAGTTCTATAACATTATCAAAGACAAAACCTGGAGCCAACTGTAATGCAGAGCACCAACTACTAGTATGCAAACTAAAGCTAAAGTTGAAAAAGAGCAAGCTACTCATGAGTGCAGCAAAATATGACCTTGAGAATATACCACCAGAATATAAAGACTGCTTGCAAAATTGATTTGCTGCATTAGATCCAAATGACAGAGCTCCAAAAGAGTTATGGAATGGCATCAAGAAGTTTGTGTTGGAAGAAAGTGAGTTATCTCTACAAAAGGTGAAAAAGCAAAAATGGCCAAAATGGATAACTGAAGAAACTGAAAATTGCCCAGAAATGCAGAGAAGCTAAAGTCAGAGGAGAAAGAGAGACAATCGCAGAGCTCAACAAAAATTTCCAATGTGCAGCAGGACAGGACAAGACAAGACCAGGAGAAGTACTACAATAACCCATGCAAGAAAATAGAAGCTGAAACTATTAGAGGAAGAGCAAGATTGGCTTTCCTAAAGCTACGAGAGTTAAAGAAAATATTCCAGCTTCGAATTGGAATATTACAAGATGCTCAAGGATCCAAGCTGAATGATGCTGAGAAGATCAAGAAAAGGTTGAAGAATATACAGAGTTAATCTCCAGGAACAAGCAGGAATAAGTCTTCACATATGGGTATCGTCGGTACCGACGGAGCCTGCGCGGGAACGCTCCCCAGCGTCCAAAAGGAAAGCTTTAGGGAGCATCCCACAGCGCCTGCGCGCTGCCTTCCCGCCTTTCCCAACTGCCTCTCTCCAGTTCTTCTTTTCCGCGGAGCCAGCAGGTCGTGTTTCCTGTCACCGCTGAAGAATTTCTTATTTTCTTTTATTTTTCTTTAGTCGCGTGTCTGCCTTCTCGACTCCGGACCGGTACCACCAGTCTTTTTTCTTTCTTTTAAAAAAAAACAAAAAAAACAAAAAACTACTCTTTTCTTACTTCAGTGCATTTTTTCTTCTGAGGCCTTAGGCCTACAGAGATATTTTTCCTCATGGAAAAACCCGCCTCCGGGTTTAAAAAGTGCACAAAGTGCAGTAGCACTATTTCTGTCACTGACACCCATGACTGGTGTCTAAAATGTTTAGGTCCTGACCACTCCATTGCGGATTGTGAGTCCTGTTCCATGATGTCTAAAAGAGGGTTACAAAATCGGGCAGCCAAGCTCAGTACCCTGTTTCCCTCCGATGCAGCTTCTGTGGCATCGATGTCTTCCAGGGCTTCTTCTCATCCCATGGATCTCAGGTAACCAAACTTAAATCTGGCCGGTCCTCAAAGAGTTCATCTCCCTCTAAGTATCGAGATGCCCCCGGGCTTACTCTTGAGGAATCCACACCGGCAAAATTACCTCGGCGGGAGGCTCCGGCTTCCAAAGCTCTATCTATGGGGTCACAGGTTGACATCGATGGCTCGGCCTCGACCGATCACCTGTTACAATGTTCTGGGGTACCGGCGGTTTCCACCGGTACCGACATCCAGACATTGGTGGCGTCGATGGATCAGAATATTCTGACCATGCAGCGTGCCATCACGGCATTCATACAAGCTGCGACGCCTACGGTACCGCAACAAACCCCAACAAACCCCGTTGTCAGTAGGATCCGAAATCGGTTCCGATACTGGTACCGCTTGCATCGACATCAGCGTCGACAGCAGCGGTACACTATCCAGTGATGCCCATCAGTACCGACTCGGTACCGATTACTCCCGATGTCGATACCTCCCGGTACGCGTATCGGGCTTTGCGAGAGCATCCAGACAGTCGATACTTCGATTCCTCTGAAGACTCTGATACATCAGAGGCCTCAATTGAAGCATCGGGGATCCTTCCTCAGGAACCCTCTTCTCCAAAAAGGAGAATGTCTCCTCCTGAAGACTTGTATTTTCAGGACTTCATTAGGGAGGTGGCCAAAGGCCTGTCCATCTCAGTGGCCTCTGAAACTGAACCTAGAGCCAAAAAGTTAGATATCCTACAATATCCTAAGGCTCCTAAAGAGGCAGCCACCTTACCAATACATGAGATTCTTTATGATCACATGTTGGGCATATGGGAGACTCCTCTTTCCACCTCCCCTCATTCTCGAAGGTTGGACACCATGTATCGTGTTCCTCCTTGTCCTGGGTTTCATAAGACTCAGCTTCCTCACCACTCCATTGTGGTAGAGTCTGCTATGAAAAAAATCAAGAGTACAAAAAGGCACTCCTCTGCTCCTCCAGGAAGAGAATGCAGAACCCTAGATGCCTTTGGCAGGAAAATCTTCCAGGCCAGTAAGCTTGTGGCCAGAATCAACTCCTATAGTCTCTATATGGGGATGTTTCTGAAAGAAGTTACAGATCATCTGCAAACCTTATCTCCTTTTATTTCAGAAGATAAGAGAGAAGAATATATCACCTGGCTTAAACATGCACAGGATGTATCCAAGTTTTCCAACCGTGCAGCCTTTGACTCTTTTGAGGGTGTCAGTAGAGCCTCGGCTATTGCCATAGGTGCACGCAGAGTTGCTTGGTTGCAAGCCTCTTATTTGGAATCCTGGGTACAGGATGGTCTAGGTAACCTTCCCTGTACAGGGGAAAACCTGTTTGGCAAAGATTGGCAAGCAAAGGCCAACCAGATGGATGCTGAAAATTCTGCTTTAGATAGACTTTCAAAGTCTACTACTGCTCCTTTTAAAAAGAGGTTGTTCAAAAAAGGATCTTTCCCAAAAAAAGGGAAATTTTCTTCTGGTTATGGTCAGGCCTCTTCTCAAGGTCGTTTTGCTACAAAGAGACAGCAACAACCAAAACAGACCAAGCCTCAGGCTACGAGGATTGCTACGGCCCAACAGCCTCAGCCTCCTCAGGGTCTTTGACTTTCCACTAGGGAACTTAGCCTTTCTGGCTCTAGAACATCCAGAGCCTCTCACCATCCCAGGAAGGATAGCTCACTTTGGTCCCAGATGGGAACAAATCACAGCAGAGAAATGGACCCTCTCCATCATACGGGATGGGTACAAGCTTCATTTCTTAAACCTTCCCCCTCACACCATGGTGAAACAGTTCAATTCTCCAACACATCTCCTCAACCTTCTTGGTCAAGAGATTGCTACCCTTCTTGCCCAAGGGGCAATAGAAGAAGTACCTCTTCTTCAACAGGGCTCAGGGTTCTACTCCCCTTATTTTCTCATCCCAAAGAAAACGGGGGGCTACAGACCCATATTAGATCTCAGAGAGTTGAACAAGTTTCTATGTAAGGAGAAATTCAAGATGACTTCTCTCGGAACTCTCCTTCCATACCTCCAGAGTCGGGACTGGCTTTGTTCTCTAGATCTCAAGGATGCGTACACCCATGTCCTCATCCATCCAACACACAGAAGGTTCCTTCGGTTCCTTTACCAAGGAAAGCACTACCAATACAAAGTGCTTCCTTTCGGTCTGGCCTCTGCTCTAAGAGTGTTCACAAAATGCATGGCAGTAGTAGCTGCATTTCTGCGCACTCTAGGAATATTTGTATTCCCATATCTGGACGACTGGCTCATCCGAGCTCCATCCCAGTCAGAGTCCCAGGCTTCCCTGGCCTGCACAAAGCATGTTCTTCAGTATCTGGGACTGGTAATCAACATTCCAAAATCCCATCTCACCCCTACTCAGTCTCTAGAGTTCATAGGGGTCTTACTGGATACCACAACTGCAAGGGCCTATCTTCCCCAGGCCCGTTGCCAACGCTTGGTGCAGTTAGCCTCCCAGATTCAGTTAAAATCCCATTTAACTGTTCGAGAGATGTTGCAACTCTTAGGCCACATGGCATCCACGGTGCATGTGGTTCCTTATGCTCGCCTTCACATGAGGGCAGCTCAGTGGACCTTATCCACCCAATGGACCCAGGCATCAGGTTGCCTGTCAGACAAAATAGCAACCTCCAGTCGCCTCTTTTGGTCCCTCCACTGATGGAAGTCCACTCAAAATCTGTTGCTGGGGTCCCCCTTTCAACAGGTGTTACCCCAAACAACCCTTACAACAGATGCCTCTCCAAAGGGTTGGGGAGCTCATCTACAAGATCTCTCGACCCAGGGCATCTGGTCTCCAAAGGAGACATCTCTACATATCAACCTCTTGGAGCTCAGAGCAATTTTTCTAGCTCTGAGTCTTCCACACCCTGCTCAGCTACAAGACAGTCCTCATCCACACGGACAACCAGGTAGCCATGTTCTACGTGAACAAGCAGGGAGGGACTGGCTCTCTGTCACTTTGCAACGAAGCTCTGAGATTGTGGGCCTTCGCCAGAGAGCATCAAATCCATCTCATGGCAGTGTATCTTCCAGGGGTTCAAAACTCTTGGGCAGACAGACTCAGTCGAGTTCTGCTTCCGCACAAATGGTCCCTCCATGGGGACCAGATAGCCAGGATTTTTCGGATTTGGGGTACCCCAGACATAGACCTGTTTGCAAGTCCGTGGAATGCCAAACTTCCCCGGTTTTGTTCCATGATTCCATGTCAGGGAGTTCAGGCCAGGGATGCCTTCCTCCTTCATTGGGGGCAAGACTTCCTCTATGCCTTTCCACCTATTCCCCTCATCCCCAAGACTCTGTTTAAGCTTCAGAGAGACGAGGGGTCTATGATCCTCATAGCACCACTTTGGCCACGCCAAGTGTGGTACCCTCTACTTCTGCATCTCTCTCAAGCTCCCTCCCTAGACCTGGGGTCTGCTCCAGATCTCCTCTCCCAGAAGGAGGGAACCTTGTGGCACCCAAATCCTCAGTCTCTTCATCTCAGGGCCTGGTTGCTGAAGGCCTAGACCTTCAGGATTTACACCTTTCTCAGCAAGTGAAGGATATCCTTCATGCTTCCAGAAAGCCTTCCACCAGATGTTCATATGCTTTTAAATGGAAAAGGTTTTCCCTTTGGTGTGCAGAGAAGGGTCTCAACCCTCTTGCAATACCTTTGAATTCATTACTAGACTATTTGCTGCATTTATCCCATGCAGGCCTTAAAACAAATTCAATCAGAGTCCATTTGAGTGCTATTGCAGCATCCCTTAAGCCTCTCAATTGACAACCTATTTCCTCTCATCCTCTTATAGCAAGATTCATGAGAGGCCTTCTTTTGACTAAACCTCCCATTAGACCACCTCCAGTGGCATGGGACTTGAATCTGGTTCTTGGCCAGCTTATGAAGCCACCCTTTGAACCCTTAGCCACTACCTCCTTGAAATTCCTTTCCTGGAAGGTTATTTTTCTTATTGCAGTCACCTCAGCTCGCCGTATCAGTGAGTTGCAAGCTTTAGTGGCTAATCCTCCTTATACAAGGTTCCATCATGACAAGGTAGTCCTCAGAACTAATCCACACTTTATGCCTAAAGTGGTCTCACCTTTTCATCTGAACCAGGAGGTGTATTTACCTGTCTTTTTTCCAGGACCTCATGCATCAAGTGCAGAGAGGAATCTTCATACCCTGGATTGTAAAATAGCACTTGCTTTCTACTTACAAAGGACACAGCAACATAGAAAGTCCTCTCAACTTTTTGTTGCTTTTGATCCTTCTCATTTAGGACTTCCAGTCTCTAAGAGAACTCTGTCCAACTGGATTGCTCAGTGTATTTCCTTCGCCTACCAGAGTAAGAACCTTTCTCTGGAGGGCCATGTCACAGCTCACAATGTGAGGGCCATGGCAACCTCTATGGCTCATCTAAACTCTGTGTCCATCGACCAAATCTGTCGAGCGGCCACCTGGGCATCGGTTCATACCTTCACAGCCCATTACTGCTTGGACAAGGACTCCCGCCGGGATGCCTTGTTTGGTCAGGCTATTCTCAAACACCTCTTCCATACCTAATCAACTCCTACCCTCCATCCCTGACTGGATGCCTGAGAGTCATAGGTGGAAGTGCAGCCCTTCCCAGGGACTCACAATCTGGGTGATCTCCCAGGCATCTCTAGCTGGGGAGTCCCCATATGTGAAGACTCATTCCTGCTTGTTCCTGGCAAAAGCACAGTTACTTACCTGTAACAGGTGATCTCTGGGAACAGCAGGAATAAGTCTTCACAACCCACCCACCTCCCCTAGGAGTTGTATCTCTCTATCACATAGAAACATGACGACAGAAAAAGACCACAAGGCCCATCTAGTCTGTCCTTCCATAACAACAACTACAACAGTCCACTTTTTACCTTTAGAGATCCTTTGTGTTGGTCCCATGCTTTTTTGAATTCAGTTACTGTCCTCATCTCCACCACCTCCACTGGGAGACTATTCCACGGATCCACTACTCTTTCCGTAAAGAAATATTTCCGCATATCACTCCTGAATCTATCTCCCTTCACCCTCATCCCATGTCCCCTCGTAGCAGAACTTGCTTTCAATTGAAAGGGGCTCTCTCCCTGAACATATCTATCTTTCCTTTCCTCTCTCTCTCTTTGTCTCAGCTTTAAAACTCGAACTGGAGAGAGGCAGTTGGGAAAGGCGGGGAAGGCAGCGCGCAGGCGCTGTGGGATGCTCCCAAAAGCTTTCCTTTTGGACGCTGGGGAGCGTTCCCGTGCAGGCTCCGTTGGTACCGACGATACCCATATGTGAAGACTTATTCCTGCTGTTCCCAGAGATCACCTGTTACAGGTAAGTAACTGTGCTTTATATGATAAAGATCAAGTGGACCAAAGGCAGTTTCAACCTGTATTTTATGATCTGGAACCATTGGTGATGAAAGAAGTTGTCGAAGCAGCATTGAAAGCCTTATCAATGAACAAAGCACCAGGCATTGATGGCATTTCCATTGAAGTATTACAGCAATCTAATGCAGCTGTTTCCATACTTACAAGGCTCTGCCAGGAAATTTGGAAGACAACATCATTGCCAACTGACTGGAAATGATCTGTGTTTATACCAATCCTAAAGAAAGGTGATCCAACAGACTGTGGAAATTATCGCACAATCACTTTGATCCCACATGCCAGCAAGATTCTACTGAAGATTGTTCAGCAGAAAATACAACCATTCCTGGAATGAGAACTGCCTGAAGTGCAAGCAGGGTTCAGGAAAGGGTAAGGAACGACACATAACATCACGGTTGTGAGATGGATCCTTGAAAAGACTAAAGAACACCAACCGGATATCTATATGTGTTTTATTGATTACAGCAAGGCTTTTGACTGGGCCACATTAAGAAGTATGGGCATACCAGAAAACCTGATCATTCTCTCGCACAGCCTGTACATTGATCAAAAAGCAATAGTTCAAAAGGAACAAGGAGAAACAGAATGGTTTAAAATTAGCAAAGATGTATGACAATGCTGTATACTTTCCTCATACCTGTTTAATTTATATGCAGAACAAATCATCAGAGAAACAGGACTGTAAGAAGACAGCAGAGTTGTGAAGATTGGTGGCAGACTCATCAACAACCTTCACTATACTGATGATACCACATTACTGGCTGAAAGTGAAGATGATTTATTTAACAATCTCTTATATACCGCAGCTTCCTAAGATCAGCTGCGGTTCACAAATAACAACAGGCAACAAATCATGGATTTGTTTTACATATAACGTCATATAACTATAACCAATGTACAGTAAACAGAAATGTTGAACAGATAGCACTGAACAGTGCAACACTATATACATTATGTACATTAACATTATATTATTAAATACATATACAAGTTATGTGGGATATAATCATTATGAGTAGTACAGATGCAGATAGGGCAGGTTTTCTTTTCTGTTATAGTGAGATGTAGATAAAACTGTTTAGCCTTTGTCTAATTCTTTTGATGGCTGTTCTATAGTGTTGTAATGCATTGTAAAGAGGTGTGTTTTCAGTGATTTTTTTTTTTTGCTTCTCAAGATAAAAGAGCATAGTCCTAAAATGGGCCTGCACCTTAATGTAAAGAAGACGGAGATCCTGACAGCTGGCAAAATCAATAAGTTCATCGTTGATGAAGAAATTGAAATAGTGGACAACTTTAACTTACTTGGATCAACTATCAATAAAGAAATAACAAGCAGCCAAGAAATCAGACGACGCATTGCTCTTGGCAGAATGGCTATGAAGGACATAGACAAGACTCTCAAGAGCAGAGATGTCTCAATCCATACAAAGATTCGACTTGTTCAAGCCATGGTATTTTTGATAATGTCATATGGATGCAAAAGTTGGACAGTGAAAAAGATATTGAGGAAGAAAATTGATGCCTTTGAATTATGGTGCTGGTGACGAATATTGTGTATCCCATGGACTGCCCGAAGAACAAACCAGTCAGTACTAGAGGAGATCAAACCTAAGATTTCTTTAGAAGCTCTGATGACCAGACTTTGACTTTCATACTTTGGACATATGTGAAGAGAGAGACATCATGCTTGGCAAGGTAGAAGGTCAACGCAAAAGAGGAAAGCCTGCAGTGAGATGGATCACTACAATAACAGCAGCTATGTGTGCCACTCTGTCAATAATGAGCCGCCTAACTGAAGACCGAACAGTTTCAGACAGCTATCCAGAGGGTCGCCGTGAGTCAACAACAGCAGCATAATATTTGCAGTTTTTACTTTTTATGGGTAGAGATGTTGCAGTTTGAATCCTTGGATTTAATGCTGATTTGGCATGCTATTTGCTTTATAGGTTTTGATCTTTTGCAGTATTTGGTGTTACTTCACAAAAGATCTAGATTTACTAAAAGATGCTATCCCATTACCATATACTAACATGCATTAGCAAATGTTCTTTTTCACAAGTCATGCAATGAGACTTCTTAACACATCAAGGGGCATGCTTACTAAACCATGATACCCGGAAACACAGGGTTTAGCACAGATTTGGGCACATGCCAAAAGGTTGCATGGGCCCTCATGTCAAAAATCTCACTCTACCCTGGTAGCATGTGTTGGGGTGAGGATTGCACGGGACAGAGATGAATGCAGGCATTGCCAGCGCTTTGTTGTCAGCATGGCATTAGTGGCCCAAGCTAACCCCATTTACTGCCCTTAGCATGGGTGCTCTTAACACCATCTCATTGGGTAGTGTTAAGTGCATCCATGTGCCAGCTTGCACAGTAATACAACCTGGGCCTGTGTTAACTGCGAAGGGATGGAAGCATATGCCCCCTGAAATTAGCACTGCCCCCCCTCACTAGTAACATGGCCCATATGCGCTTACCACTGGATGCCTTAGTAAAAAAGCCCTAATTGCATAAGAACAAGCTAACATGGTAACACACTTTAGTAAATCTAGCCTAAAGTGTCTGAAAGTGAAATGTGAGTTTCTGGTGTTCCTGAGATGATACCACAGTTTGGATATTTATATATATATATTTTTTCCAAAATATTTTTTACTGAATAAACAGTTACCTAGCATATGGCGGCAGATAAAGACCAGTATGGTCCATCTAGTCTGCCCAGCAAGGTGGCAAGAATAGGTGCACCTGCCACTCCGTGCATGTCACCCCTCCCCATGCCTTTGTTTAGGAGTGTACCCACTGCTCCGTGTAGGTCACCCGTATTTGTTCAGATATAATAGATAGTTATGTTTATTTTGATTTTATCCTTTTGCTATAAAGGGATCCACTGTGTCTGTCCCATGCCATTTTGAATTCTGTCACTGTATTTGCCCCCACCACTTCCATCAGGAGGGCATTCCAAGCATCCACCACCCTTTCAGTGAAAAAGTATTTCCTGACTTTGCCTTTCATTTTACCCCCTTGAAGCTTCATGTTATGCCCTTTAGTTTTGCAGCTTCCCAATCTTTGGAAGAGGTTTGTTTGTTCATTATTACTCTTCAAGTATTTAAAGGTTTGAATTATATCTCCCCTGTCCCTCCTCTCCTCCAGAGTGTACATATTTAGGTCTTCAAGTCTCTTCTCATACGTCTAATGACGCAGGCGCCAAATCATTTTGGTCACCTTCCTCTGAACTGCTTTCAGCCTTTTTATATCCTTTGCGAGATATGGTCTCCAAAACTGAACACAATATTCCAAGTGAGGCCTCACAAGCAACTTGTACAGTGGCATTAGTACCTCTTCCTTTCTGCTGGTAATTCCTCCCTGTATGCAACCCAGCATCCTTTTGGCTTGTGCCACCACCTTGTCACACTTTTCGCCACCTTGAGATCATCAGAAATAATCACTCCGAGGTCCTTCTCCTGATCCATGCGCATCAAACTCTCATCCCCTATCGCATACAATTCCCTCGGATTTCTGCTTCCCAAGTGCATGACACTGCACTTCTTCACATTAAATCTTAACTGCCAAGCAATAGACCATTCTTCCAGTTTTTGTAACTCTTTCCTCATGTTCTCCACTCCCTCAGGGGAGTCCACTCTGTTGGAAATTTTTGTGTCATCTGCAAAAATACAGACTTTTCCATTCAGTCCTTCAGCAATATCACTCACAAATATATTAAACAGTACCGGTCCCAGGACTGAATCCTGGGGCACACCGCTAATCACCTTCCTTTCATCCGAGTGAGTTCCGTTTACTGGCACCTTCAGTCACCTGTCAGTCAACCAATTTATGATCAGGTTCACCACCTTGGGACCCATCCCCAAGCTGTTGAGTTTATTGATAAGCCTCCTATGAGGAACAGTATCAAAGGCTTTGCTGAAATTTAGGTAGATCACATCCATCGCATGCCCTTGATCTAGTTCTCTGGTCACCCAGTCAAAAAACTCAATCAGATTTGTTTGGCAAGATTATACTTTCGTAAAACATGTTGCCTCAGATCATGCAACCTGTTGGTTTCGAGAACGTCCACTATTCGCTCTTTAAGGAGTGCCTCCGTTATTTTTCCCACCACCGAGGTAAGGCTTACTGGCCTGTAGTTTGCCACTTCTTCCCAACTACCAGTTTTGTGAAGAGGTACCACATCAGCCCTTCTTCAATCCTGTGGAACTTCTGTCTCCAAGGATCTATTAAAAACATCCTTTAACAGCCCTGCAAGAACCTCTCTGAGCTCTTTCAGTATCCTGAGATGTATCCCATCTGGTCCCATAACCTTGTCCACTTTCAGTTTTGCAAGCTGTTCTAACACATCATCGTTTGTGAATGGTGTGGTATCTACTCCATTCCCATTTGTATATTTGTCAATCACAGGTGGTCCTTCTCCAGGATTTTCTTTAGTAAAAACAGAAGAGAAGTATTTGTTTAGCATTTTCACTTATTTGTGCAGCCACTTCTTTGGAGAACCAAATAGGTTTCCTTTTCCTCTTGTTTTTATTTACCTACCTTATCTATGTATCTGTTACACCTTTTATTTATTTATTTATTTATATTCTAGTTGCCTCCTTTAGTTCAGCCCATTGCAATTCCACTTCCCTAATCCCCTCCCACCCTGCCAACTCCTCCTTCAGGTACTGAAGTCTGTGTTTTTGAAGTCTAGTACTTTGAGCTTGCTATGATTGGATTCTACCTTGACTTTTATCTCAGACCACACCATGTGATGATCACTGCTACTCATATGGGCACCCATCTGGATATTCGACATGCTATCTCCGTTATTGTTGTTAAGTGCTGTCGAGTCAGTGTCAACTCATGGCGACCCTCTGGATAGTTGTCCTAAATTGTGTTCAATCTTCAGTCAGGCAACTCATTGTTGACAGACTGGTACCCATAGCTACTGTTATTGTATTGATCCATCTCATTGCTGGCCTTCCTCTTTTGTGTTGACCTTCTATCTTGCCAAGCATGATGTCTTTCTCTAATGATCTCTCTCTTTGCATGATGTGTTCAAAGTATGAAAATCGAAGTCTTGTCATCTGAGCTTCTAAAGAAAGCTTAGGTTTGATCTCCTCTAGTACTGACTGGTTTGTTCTTCGGGCAGTCCATAGTATATGCAGTATTCTCTGCCAGCACCATAATTCAAAGGCATCAGTTTTCTTCCTGTATCTTTTTCACTGTCCAGCTTTCGCATCCATATGTATTGAAAATACCATTGCTTGAACGAGTCAAATCTTTGTATGGAGAGAGACATCTCTGCTCTTGAGAATCTTGTCTGGGTCTTTCATTGCCATTCTGCCAAGAGCAATGTGTTGTCAGATTTCTTGACTGCTTGTTGCTACTTTATTGATAGTAATCCACGTAGGTTAAAATTGTCCATGATTTCAGTTTCTTCTCCAACGATGAACTTATTGATTTTGCCAGTTGTCATTATCTTTGTCTTCTTTACATTAAGGTGCAGGCACGTTTTAAAACCATGTTCCTCAATCTCTGTTGGTGAGCACAAAATCCAGGACAGAGCTCCTGGTCGATTCCATCACCATTTGTTTAAGTAATGCATCTTGGAAGACATCCACAATTTTTTTACTTCTTTCCAGATTTGCAGAAGGAACACTCCAATCCACATCATGTAGATTTAAGTCAGATTACTTCTACCTTCATGGCTATCTTTGCAGTATCAACAATCAATTCACTATCCATTTCTTCGGTTTGAGTTTGAGGCCTGTAGACCACACCAGTATGAATGACAGTGGCATCTCCTCTTTCTAACACAATCCATAGCGCTGCTTCTTTTTCCCATGTCCCCTGCATTTCAGCAGCCTTTAATATTGCTTTTGACATATAGGGCTACTCCTCCTTTTCTACCTTCTCTATCTCATCTAAATAGATTATAGCCAGCTATGGCTATATCCCATTCATGCGACTCATTAAACCATGTTTCTGTAATGGCCACAATGTCCAAGTCCATTTCCACCATTAGGGCTTCCAAATCAGGAACTTTGTTGGCTAGGCTTCGAGCATTTGTGCTTATTGTTTTCAAGCAGGTATTGATTGGCTTGCCTGCGTTTTGCATGGATTTTGTTCTACACATCCCTTCCTGCTTGCCATCGATGTGTGGTTCAAAAGTGTGGCTGTTTCCAATGTTGTTTTGCTTTTTCTGGGAGTGACGTACTGAACTTGTCCTTCTCCATTCGTCACCCCCTTTCCCTAGTTTAAATGTCTGTCCAGATACTGCCTGAAGTTTTCACTTAGGATCCTTTTTCCTGTGACAGAGAGATGTAGTCCATCAGCACAGTATAGTCTCTTGTTGATCCATCTGTTTCCCCAGTTGCCTATATATCTAAATCCTTCTTGTTTGCATCAGGTTTGGAGCCATATATTAAAGTTGTTTATGCGATGCAGCCTTTCTGCCCCCTTACCATGAAAAGGTAGAACTTCTGAGAATGCTATAGTGTTAGCAATGGGCTTGAGTTTCTCTCCCAGAAAGACACAGGATACCTCTCCTTATACATCATATATACAAATATGATTACATAAAGCGGTACCAGACACAATTCACACTAGGTGTGGTAAAGCGCTATCGCAAAGTAGAAGGACAGAGTATATCTAAAAGTCTCACCCTGTGATCGAAATAACAATATTACCACCTCCCCTTTTGTAATCCCCTTCCCCTACATGGGAGTCCAGTTCTCCTCTTATGATGGGAGAGCAGAGCACCCTTCCCACCTCCCCTCCCTTTTCCCTCCATCAATTCCAAGGAGCTACCCTTTAAGATGTCTTGGTACCTGCCCCCCATTATTACTGTAGATAATTTGGGTGGAGCAGTGTGACATATCAGTGGTTTCCCCTTGGTATCTCGGCCAATACTTTCATACCCCTACGAAGTTGCATGATCCACACAATCCAAGAAACTGACTCTGACACAGGAATTTCAGTACTGATTGGGTTTTATTCCAGTTCTGTTCTGAGGGATCATAGAATGGTATAACTCACAGCCAAGGTTTATTACTCAGATTACAATCTGAGCTGATAATAATACAATCATCCTCTCATCCTAATACCCATGAGATAGGCAAACAAATATATACAAGTTAGCTAGCTATCTCCCTAAGAAAGGCAGAAGATGTTATATTGCATCTGGAATCAGAGGGCTTGTGGAGAGAGATTCCCCTTGGCAGCCTGTGATGAATAGCAGATAGAGACAGGAAGAAGTATAACTAGCCAGATTACAAGCAGGGGCAGAGGTCTGCTCAGCAAATCATGGCCTAGAAAGTACTTTATACATGCGGGTAAGGATAGATGGAAGAGAGAGATGGTAGGTCAGACAGCATTTCAGAGCAGCTGTGCAAGGAGCCCTTTCTTTGTTCTCTGTCTCCTTATATCTTCTTTTGCCGCACATAAGATCAGCTAGTTCATTGGTGTATTTTCAGGTGATTGTTCCAGCCCTGGGTGTAAGTTTAAATCAGCGAATCTAAAAGTGTTGTTTGGGTATTATACATTTGCATGAAGACCACTGTTAGTGCTCAGAGATCCCTTGAGTCATGGAATTTATAGCTGATCTGGTAAAGCACACAAAGGTACTAGGTACCATTGAGCAATTCCACACCTAAGACAATAGTTTTAATGTCTCTCTCTGTTCACTGAAGCTGTTTATGTGTAGGCAGTCAGCATTCTAATGTGCAGGGTTTACCTTATTGTGTCCAAGCTTTCTCAGACTCCATTTTGTATGTCAGTCCTCCTTGTATGGCTACCTTGTGCAGTTTACATCCTTGGCCCCTACAGATCCTAAGTGACACAAATGTACATTTGATTTCACTAATAGTACCTGTGGTGCAAAAACAGTCTTACACACCTGTTTTCCTATCTTCAGGGAACTCCTAATTAGCTGGAAAATAAATACCTAAATTTACAATTTATAAATGCATTGGGCCCGATTCTAGTATGTGGGTTGTGGGGCTGCACATACCAGCAGAACGTGCAGCCCCACAAGCCCTCTGGGCCCAATTCCCCTTCCGGCTCTTCCAGTACGTCCTGAGAAGCAGGATGGAGAGAGCTGATGGGGGGTGGGATCTGGGGGAAGCAGGGGCAGGCCAGTCTGGCAGGATGTACAGGGCCGATTCCTCAAAGGAGGAATAAGCAGCACTGACCCGGCAATCGGGCCCAGGAATCCTCCCCCCAGGGCTGGGGCCAGGGCTAGGGCTGGGTGCAGGGGCGACCCGCCACCCAATCCAGGCCCCGGCAGATCAGTTGTGGGTCGGGCAGTGGGAAGGAGGGGGCCCTATGCCATGGGAGTCAGGGAGCCTGCGGGGAGGACGTCTCCACAGGAGGCAGGGGCATGACAGGCCATCCACGGGCCCGATTCTGTGCACTGCGAGAACGTTTTCTTCCTGCAGTCCAGAGTCGGGTCCTAACTGGTCTGTCTTCTTTGGGAACATCCGGACGGACCCCTCTCTGAATCGGGCTCATTGTTAAAAAAAGAGATGAAGAGGGTAAATCCAAAATTGCAGGCTGTATCAGAGCTGGACTACTTATCTCTGTACTGTCAACATAATTATATTTCAGTGACTCAGCTGGGTGTTGGTGTTCTTGGCTTCTGCCTTAATTAATATGTAAATAGTTGACCTACAAGTTTCCTGTATCTCATACACTAATTCCTCATCCCCCACATCACTGGTCTCACACAGTATTCTTTAATGAAGTCTCATTTTTGTCAAAGAATTGGCCAAGCACACTGTGACCTTTCTCTGACCTCACAGTGATCGAGTGGAGGAGTAGTCTAGTCATTAGAACAATTGACTGAGAACCAGCAAAGACAGCATTCAAATCCCACTACTGTTCCTTGTGATCTTGGGCAAGTCACTTAACCTTCGATTGCCTCAGGTACAAACTTAGGGGCCGATGCAGAAAGCCGGTGCTAAAGTTGCACACTATCAGCTATGTGTGCCTCTATGTAGCATGCTGATAGTGTGCGACTTCAGCGCCAGCATACTGCAAGGGGTACATATGCAAATTAGCCATGTGTTAAACTGCAGTGCAAATGTCAGTGTTAAACTGGGAAAGCAAGCCAAAGACATGTGCACAAAGGCTGGCACAAGTTTGGTATGCTCTCCCAGAGAAAACAGGGTCATCTGAGGGGAAGTTTGATACCTCAGATGATCCAGGCATCCGGGAAAGCCTTTGATGCCATCAAAATACTGTCGGGGGGCCGGTGCCCCCGACAGAAACGAAATCCCTGGTGGCCCAGCAGCCCCAATCCCCCCCACCTACCCAATAAAAAAAACTTCCTGATGGCCCAGTGGCCCCAATCCCCCCCCAATTAAAAACAACCCTTGCTGATCCAGCGGCCCCGATCCCCCACCCACCCAATAAATAAAACACCTGATGGGCCAGCAGTCCTGATCCTTACACCCACCCAATAAAAAAGGCCTGGTGGCACCCAAACCCTTCACCCCCTCCAGGTACCTTTACAATGGAGCGGGAGCATTGTCCATGTGCTTGCGCCCCTGCACTGCCATCTTGAAAAATGGCAGCACCTGGCCCATGCGGTGCATCCTGTGATGCACTGGGCGGGGTCAGACTACCGTATAAGCCATTTTCTACTTTGTATGGCAGTCTGATCCCGCCTGGTGCATCCCAGGATGCACTGTAAGTGGCCAGGTGCTGCCATTTTTCAAAATGGTGGGGCAGGAGCGGGAGCACATGGACAATGCTCCCACTCCATCGTAAAGGTACATAGAGGGGGTTTGGGGGCCACTAGGCCTTTTTTTTTATTGGTTGGGAATGTGATACTCCAACTGAGATGATCCAGGCATTGGGAAAAGCCCATGATGCCATCAAAAACTGTCGGGTGCACGTGCAAGACATTTAAGCCACCTCAGACCAGGCATAGAGATATTGACGCTTCGGCTGGTTATGTAATCCTCTATGTTTCCCTGCATTGGGCATAGACAATATTTTTGTTTTGTGCCATCAAGTCAGTGTTGACTCATAGCGACTCAGCTACCTCTGGGTTTTCTTGGCAATGTATCACTGGAAGTAGATTGCCAGCCTTTTCTTCCGAGGCAATGGAGGTTAAAGTGTCTTGCCCAAGGTCACAAGGAATGCCAGTGGGAATCGAACCCTTGATCTTCTGGGTACTAGGCAGTTGCTCTAACCACTAGGCTACTCCACTCCAGACAATATTAGGATGGTATTTTAATATGTGCAGCTCATTTGCATATAATGTAAATACACTTGGCATTACTGTGTGTGCTTGCTTTTAGTTTAAACTTTTATTTTAAATTTAAAATCCAGCAGAGAGCCTTTAGTTTAAATTTAAAACTCAGTCAGGGCCTAATATCAGCAGATAGCTTTTAGTATAAATTTAAAACTTAGCAGAGAGCTTTTAGTATAAATTTAAAACTCAATCAGGGCCTAGAGAGCTTTTAGTTTAAATATAAACTCAGGAGAGAGCTTTCAGTTTAAATCAAATCGGAGTATAGCTTAGTATAGAAGGAATAATAGGATAAATATTCTTTGAGTTGAAAGAAATAAAAAGTTTCTGGAGACCTTTAGAAAGAGGCCTTCCAGTCTGGAGGCAAGAGAGCTGGAAATTTGTTTTAAATAGATGTTAAAGCCAAGTGATAGATCAAAGGGGCAACTTGAAAGGTTCCCTCTATCAAAGCAAGGACTGTGTGAATCACCCAAGAAATTGTTAACAGATTACCTTAGAAGCACAGGTCTTGGACCTGTGTAGCAAGCCAGCCTTTACTAAGTGTTAATTCTATCCCACTCACCCTGACTTCCTCCCACTCTAGGCATAATCTTAGCTTTATAGCACTTAAACCTATTAAAGATCAGCTGGTTATCTTCACCAGAAATAGATTAATTAAGGCCATGAAATTAATTAATGTTGAGGTGAACAAAGTCCCTTAAACTTAATTGGTGTAGTTGTATCAGTACAAGTATCCCTAGCAATTTTAAGGGCACAACTTAAATAGCTAAACAAATCCTTAAAACTAAGATGCAGACAGAAGTCCAGCAGCGAGATGGGGGCTATCCAGTATTTTGTATTGAATGTCACATGTATGATTTTCTCCCAGTTGGTGAAGAGTGCAAGGAGCTCTTTACCTTCAGGGAATGAGTTTGATCTCTGGAGGACATGGAGGACAAAAGGAAGACAGAGAGGGTACATAGGTGAGACCTACAGTGACATAGTACTGAAGTCCCACCTCCAATCTGGCACCTCTCAGTTGCCATGGAGGAGAGCGGTCACGTGAAAGGAGAGCATTATCTTGGTGTGGCAGAAAATGATCCTGAAGCCTAAGTCCTGTCTGCCAGGCGATGGAAAACCCTCTCACATCAAGGAGGTTTCTCCAGGGCCTTGTGCCCATGAGGGAAGGGTTAGGATGACAGTTATAGTTGGCAATTTGATCATTAGGCATGTAGATAGCTGGGTGACTGGTGGATGTGAGGATTACCTGATAACATGCCTGCCTGGTGTGAAGGTAGCAGATCTCGTGCACCACCTAGACAAGGTTTTAGATAGTGTTGTGGAGGAGTTTGCTGTCTTGGTGTATGTTGGCACCAATGATATAGGAAGGTGTGGAAGGGAGGTTCTGGAGGCCGAATTTAGGCTTTTAGGTAGGAAGTTGAAATCCAGAACTTCCAGGATAGCATTCTCTGAAATGTTTCCACGCGCAGGACCCAAAAGGCAGGCAGAGCTCTGGAATCTCAATGCATGGATGAGAAGATAGTACACAGAAAAGAGTTTTGGATTTGTTAGGAACAAGGAGCTTTTCGAAAAGGATGGACTCCAACTTAACTGAGATGGAACCAGGCTGTTGGCATTAACCTTTAAAAAGAAGATAGAGCTAATTTTAAACTAGATAATAGGGGAAAGTCAACAGTCACCCAGTAGTGCATGGTTCGGAAGGATGTATACTTGAAAGATACTAGCACAAGAGGGAAGTTAGAGCATCACGACAGGTTCCAATAAAGAAAAAAGTAATCTAGATGCCCTTAAGTATAGAGTTGAAAGATTCCAAATTACCCCATCAATTGATAACCAGATTAATATGAATAAAATACAACCTCTAAAATGCCTGTATACAAATGCTAGAAGTCTAAAAAAGTAAGCTATTAGAGCTAGCATGAAATGAAAGGTCAGATATGATTGGTATTTTATTTTTATTTATTTATTGTTCTTATATACCGCGCTCTTTAAAATCAGTGCGGTTTACAGGTAACATTCAAGCATCTCAGATATCTGTTATGCCTTTACATCGAACAGGAGCGAAAACTTGGATGTCAACTAGGGTAACTATTTACAGTATCTACAATTCTGTACATTAATACCAAGAGTTGTCTTGTGGCTTATCCTTGCTTAGCTGGATGTGATGCTGCTAAATTAGGTTGTGAATAGTGTAATAGAAAGAGGTGATGTTTTTTGTATGTCAGAGGTGATGTTTTTTGTATGTCAGAGACTTAGTGGAAGGAGGACAACCAATGGGACACTGTGATAACTGGGTAGAAACTATATTGCAATGATGGGGTAGCTCAAATTGGTGGAAGGCTTGTGCTCTATGTTGCAGAGGACATTGAGTCACATAGGATTAAAGTTTTGCTGGAAATGAAATATACAGTAGAATCTCTATGGAAAGAAACCTCTATGTAAGACGTGGAAAGCCATGGCAGTGGGGGTGTACTACTGACCATTGGCTAGCATGAATGATGAAATGATAAAAGAAATCAGGGAAGCTAACAAAAGTTACAACACAGCAATAATGGGTGCTTTCAATTACCCCAGTATCAACTGGGTCAATGTCACAGCAGGACATGCTAGAGAGAGAACGTTTCTAGATGAAATAGATGACTGCTTCTTGGAGCAACTGGTTCACTAACCGACAAGAGGGGAAGCTATTTTGGAACTCGTCCAACACAGGATCTGTTGCAAGAGATGTTAAGGGTGTTGGGGCCATTTTGCATTAGTGATCATAGCATGATTGCATTTGATTTAATAAGTGGAAGAGAATGGCAAGGAAATCCACAGTACTACCTTTTAACTTTCAAAAGGGAGACTATGATAAAATAAGGAAAATAGTTAAGAAAAAACTAATAGAAGTAGCTGCAGTGGTTAAAGATTTACATCAAGCATGGGTGTTGTTTAAAAGTACTATCTTGGAAGCACAGACCAGATGTATTCCACACTTTAAGAAAAGTGGAAAGAAGGCCAAAAATCTGCCAGCATGGTTTAAAGACGATGTCCAAGAGGCTGTTGCCAAATAAACATCTTTAAGGAAATGGAAAAAGGAGCCAAATGGTGAACACAGGAAACAACATAAGCATTGGCAAGTTAGATCCAAGGATAAGGCAGGTAAAGAGAGAATTTGAAAAGAAGCTTGCCATGGAAGCAAAAACGCATGATAAAAACGTTTTCAAGTACATTCGTAGCAAAAACCCTGTGAGAGAGTTAGTTGGACCACTGAATGATAGAGGGGTAAAAGGGGCGCTAAGTGAGGACAAGGCCATAGCAGAAAGACTGAATGAATTCTTTGCTTCAGTCATTAGTGCAGGAAATATTGATAAACCGGGAAGATGTATTACAACTATTTGACAAACTAAAAAGTAGCAAATCACCTGTACTGGATGATATACATCCAAGGATGTTGAAAGAACTGGAATTTGAGATTGCAGACCTGCTATTAGTATTAAGGCCAATTTTCTCATTGAAGAAAGGTGAATAGTGGAGTAACCCAGGGTTCTGTGCTGGGACTGCTGCTTTTTAACATATTCATAAATGACCTGGAAAAAGGAATGAGTGAAGTGATCAAATTTGCAGATGACACATAACTATTCAAAGTTGTTAAAAAAGCAAGAGGATTATGAAAAATTGCAAGAGGACCTTGTTAAATTGGAAGAGTGGACGTCCAAATGGCAGATAATTTAACTTGGACAAGTGCAAAGTTATGCACCTAGGCAAGAACAACTCCCTAACTATGATTACACGATGCAAGGTATTACCTTAGAAACCACCACCCAGGAAAAATATTTAGGCCTCATCATGGATCATATGTTGAAACCCTCCGCCCAGTGTGCCATGGTGGCCAAGGAAGCAAATAGAATGCTAGGAATCATTAGGAAACGAATGGAGAATAATACCAAGGGTATTATAATAGAATAATACCAAGGGCATTCTAATGCCTCTATATTGTTCCATAGTGCAACCGCACCTTGAATATTGTGTGCAGCTCTGGTCACAATTATCTTAAAAAGGAAATAGCAGAATTAGAAAAGATACCAAGAAGAGCAAAAAAAAATGGTAAAGGGGATGAAAGGATATCCTTATGAGGAGAGGCTTAAAAGGTTGGGGCTCTTCAACTTGGAAAAGAGACGGCTGAGGAGGCATATGATAGAGGTCTATAAATTCATGAATGGAGTGGAATGGGTAAACATAAATTGGTTGATTATGCCATCAAAAAGTAGAAAGACTAGAGGACACACAATGAAGCTACAATGTAACCCATTTAAGACTAATAAGAGATAATATTTTTTTATTCGACACGTAATCAAACTCTGGAATTCGTTACCAGAGGATGTGGTAAAAGTTAGTGTAGTTGGGCTTAAAAAAAAGGTCTGGACAAGTTCCTGGAGGAAAGGTCCATAAACCATTATTAAAGAGAACCTGGGAAATCCGCTGCTTACCCCAGGACAAGCTCTGTTGAACCTGTGTACCTTTTTGGGAACCTGTCAGATACTTGTGACCTGGATTGACCACTGTTGGAAACAGAACACTGGGCTTGATGGACCTTGGTCTGATCCAGTATGGCATTTTCTTTGTTCTTATGCTTAAAGGATGGATCGGCATGCCATTCACCAGCGTCTGCTGCCCTAGGCGGCCACCTAGTTCACCTAGGGACAGGCCAGCCCTGGGTATGCCATTATTTGGAGCAAGTACATTGTCAGCATTACAGTTTATAATAATGGTCAAAGCAGTAACAGACACAAAGAAAAATTAGACCTAATTATTACTTAATAACATAAATGGGGGGGGGGGGGTGAAGTAGCAGGGATGGCTCCAGAGTTGGTTCAAGATGTTCCCACCCTAGGCAGACTTTAAGCCTTATGCCTCCCCTTCCAGCTGTCAGAATCTAGTGCTTAATTTTGAATATCCTGCTCTTTGCTGCCACAGGCAACTGCCTAGTTTGCCTAATGGTTGGACTGGCCTTTGGAAGCATAGAACCATAATTTAAAATCTAGGCAAAACTTGTATTGAAATATAATAGGGAGGGGAGTAGCCCCAAGGATCCACACTATCAGCCATGCTCTTCAACATTTACCTCCAACCACTCTGCTCAGTCATACGCACTCACAACATCAGCTTCCACATATATGCTGATGATATCATGCTCTACGCCCCCATAACAACTACAAACCCAACAAACACCCATCTATCAGCATGCTTCTCCAAGGTGTCCGACTGGTTGCAAGCAAACAACCTATCCATCAACATAAAGAAAACTGAAGCCCTCATAGTGACAAAAGACCCTGACTTCACACCACCTACGCACCTCAACATAGGAACCACAAGCATTCAAATACAACCACAAATAAGATATCTGAGCATCATTATTGACCAAGCCCTCACCCTAAAACAACAAATCACTAAAACCTCCGGAACTATATTCCACAAGGCAAGGACAGTGCAACGTCTCAGACCCCTTCTAGAACATCAAGACTTCAGAACAGTGATGCAAGCCACGACACTCCCACACCTGGACTATTGCAACATAATCTACCATGGCCTTCCAGCCTCACAGACCAACCCCCTCCGAACAGCATTGAACACCACAGCAAGAATCATCCAGAGAGCAAAGAAAACCGACCACATCACCCCAATTCTCAAAGACCTTCACATACTTCCCCTGGAAGCAAGGACTAAATACAAAGCCATCCTACTCACCCACAAAGCCATCCATCAAACACAGAACACCCAGCTTCGCACCCTACTGTCTCGCCCAGTCCACGGCAGAACTACCAGACAAGCCACCAGCAATTCCCTTACAGTCCCCCACAAAAGAACTAAATGCTCACAACGGACCTGCAACCGAGCCTTTGAACTTTATGTTCCATCCTTATGGAATTCCCTACCAAGCTGCCTCAGAAACAATGCCGACCTACTATCCTTCAGAAAACAGCTAAAAACCATCCTTTTCCAGGAATACTTCATCACGACTCCCACCAAAAAGCGCACTAACCACTGATCTCGCCCACCATGAACCTCTGAATCAAAGCTATCTATCCTGTCTATGTCCAAAGTCTGTCCCATGTCCAAAGTCTGTCCTATGTCAAAATCATCAATGTTGCCCCCTCGGTGATGGCCCCGCCCTATACTTAATTTTCCCACCCCTCTACGTAACGCCGCTTTGACCCGGTGAAAAGCAGGATATAAATACAGCTAAATAAATAAATAAATAGCTGAGCCAGACTTGATGCTAGAAAACCGAGGATGATCCCTCCTCATGTCAGAGAAGCCCAGTGTTGTAGCAGAAGGAACTAGTCTCCCTGGAGCATCCTTCACCTCCCAGACTAGGGACATGTTTTTGAGATTTTTCTTGTATGTTTTAATATTTGCCGTCCTGGGGATGGAAGCAAATATTCTCCAAACATTTATCGCACCTAGAAAATATACACGGCCACAACTTTGCGCTTTCAATTACTTTTTGTTCATAATATCCAGAGTACTTAAGTCATGCTGTACAAATTGAATCCCTTTTAGAGAGACCTTTTTTATCCTCTGGCTTTGCATCAATGAAAAAAATGCATTCTACATTTACATAGCGAGAGGAGGATGGAAATGAAGAATTGTGTGAGCGTCAACAGTTCCAAGTAACATTGAAAGGGGGGATATTCAGCGGTGGCGGCTAAAAAGAATCGGACCAAGGACAGATCCCTGGGGCACACCACTGGTAACCTCCTCAGCAGAGTGAGCTCCATTTACCCTGTACCCTTTGTTGCCTCCCACTCAACCAATTTCCAACCCAAGCAGTAACTTTAGGGTCCATCCCTAGGGTGCTCAGTTTGTTTATAAGCCTGTGAGGAACGGTGTCAAAGGCTTTACTGAAATCTAAATACACCACATCTAGGGCTCTTCCTCGGTCCAACTCCCTGGTAACCCAGTCAAAGAAATCAAACGGATTTGTCTGACAAGACCTGCCTCTGGTGAATCCATGCTGCCTCAGATCCTGTAATCCGCTGGACTCCAGATACTTTGCTATTTTCTCTTTCAGCAGCGTTTCCAATAATTTACTCACCACCAAAGTTAAACTAACCGACCTGTAGTTTTCAACTACATCCTTACTTCCGCTTTTGTGTAAAGGAACCACATGAGCCTCTCTCCAATCCTTTGTCACCACTGCTGACGATGAGATAAATCTGCATACAACGGAAACAGTGCATGCAGATCTATCTCATGCATATTCATTGTGGATATCCTGAAAACCTGACTGGCCTGGGGGTACTCAAAGACTGGGAACCACTGCACTATGGTTCTTTGCAATACCCTGTCTTCCATTTCCAGTCTTTTGAGAGAGAGAGGCTTCTTAACATTTTTGACAATATGAATTGTAAACCGCATTTGATCTCATGGAAAATGCAGTATAGAAATTTGTTATAAATAAATAAATAAATACACATTTAAAAGGTATTCCTTACATTTACAGTCTGCTTTTATAGTTCAATTTTATAATTAACATGTGGCTTCCCTTTTTACCTATATAATTAAATTTAGAAAGGTTATTCACTTTTACTTGGTTTTAAGATTTAGGCAAAAAGATCTGGTTGTGACTACCTTGTAAAAGACCAGGGGATTCCTCATTCCCTCCCCCCCTGCTTGTCCCTCCAACTTTCCCTAGCAATAATTGTGTTGTTCAAAATATTAAATATAAGATTTAAAATATGCAATCTGGCCTTTATTGGCACCCACCATATGCCCTATATGTGATCCCCTTTAGGTAAGGACAGAATTGTTTCTTTTCGGTATATTAAATCGTAAATGGTTTTAGGGATGTCCTTTTTAAGTAAGTTCACATTTATCCAATGTATTTCTGCAGCTTCATTCACTTCTTATATGAGTCAGTGTATCTTAGCTTTTGTGGAGGGAGCGGTGCGGCTTTTGTTTATTGGGTTACCATAGCTACCTTTTGGTGCCAATGCGCCTTCAAAAACGCCGGTAGAGCAAGCTGGTGGCTGCTTTCCAATTTGGTCGATTTAGACATTGGCAATTGCATAAGATATGTTTCCTTTCATTTACTCCATTATCAGAAGGATTTTTAATTTAAATAAACACATTGTTAGGAGACTTCTTGTCACGAGCCACATTTAAGGCTGGCAGTGTTTATAATGAAAAAAGAAGCTAGCAGTTCCCAGTTCTGCAAAGTGTTGAGGCTTTGAGTTAAAGGTGTTTTTTTAAAACAGCTTTGCTTGGTTTTGTATATTCCCTCCCTGTACAAAATTTAAAAACTTTTTCTACTTTTTCTTTTTCTAGTTCACAGGGTGAGGTTATCTACATGAATAAGGCAGGTTAATCTAGTGTCACGTGAAGTACAGGTAATTTTCTGGAACATTTGTTTACATATGTGCTTCCTTCTTTATGATTTTTTGTATGCTCTTCATGCTTGTAGTATCTATATCAAATATGTCCTTTAAAAGTTTATATATTTTTTGCAAGATTATGTGGATGCTGTTCAGTTTGATGGTCATGCCGAAACACAAATAGAGGGGTTGCACGTCCGGTTTGGACGTGCATCCTCTGCTATTCGCAGGGACCGGAGGCAGAGAGTGGGCAGAGCAGGGCAGACCGCAGCATCCGGACATACAGGGCCTCTTCAGGTCACAGACCTGTACATCCGGTGCGTGACGGATGGATGTGGGACTTACCATATTTTAGCGCATATAATGCGTGCGGTATACGCTTTCTTTCTTGCCGTGCAACCCCCTCACGTGGTATTTGCGAAGGCGCGCTATACCAAAACGTTCTTACAGGGAGGAGCATTCAAGATATAAACCAGTAAAAGAGTCCATACAAGAATATTATGGTTTCAAAATCTATTTAATTAATTTTCATCATCCGATTCCATAAAACCTTCGAAGTCACTTCCCTCATGAACATCATCATTAAAATAATTTAAAACCATCTGGAGACGCTCTTCCGTAACATATGCATTGTCATCGTCACTCCTTTCGACGTCTTCATCATCATCTTCGTCATCGCTACGTACCTGATCCTCGTTCTTATCATAAACAATCCTGACTTTTCGGAATCCATTTCTTATGGTTTCCAAGAATATTTTGTGCCAAGCAGAACACAACCAATTGCAGATTTCCGTTAATGTAGCCCTCTTTAATCGTCCTGATGGTGTGAATTCATGAATTCCCCACTGCATCCAATTATCCCATTCTCGTCTGAACGTTTTGAACGAGTGATTAACTGCTATATCTAGCGGTTGCAGCTTGCATGTAAGACCACCCGGTATCACTGCGATATGGGCACCAGTCGAATTAATATAATTTTGCACGTTTGTTTCTTTATGAGCAGCCATAGAATTGAAGATCAACAAAGACTTTTTAGAAAAGAAACCACCAGGCCTGGCCCATTTTCGCAGGTTCATCTCCTCTAGCGCCATTTTTTCCTTTCTCCAGTCGCGAACAGATGACTCACCAACATCAAATTCTCTTGCTGCTGCTCTGTTGCTTGTTTCTTCCGCTCTTGCCACAACATTCAGCTTGAAGTCCGCAGTATAAGACTTGCATTTAATTCCGTGCATGATGCCAAGATTATAATAGAAGAGATCGCAAAGTTTAAATGTAAGGTATAATAGAACCGAGGGCCTTTTATATGCTCTTAAGCAAGCGACTACATGAACTCGTCCAACGGTGAACTCGTCACAGTGAACTCGTCCAATTGTTTTGAAATCAAAAGCTCCCGTTGATGAAAGCCGTGAACTCGTCACAGTGTACTCATCCAATTGTTTCGAAAGCAATGTTTACACATGCGCGATATACGCAAGGGCGCACGCATAATGCGAGAACTTCATTACACAAAAGCCCAATTTCCGCGCTTTATATGCGGGTGCGTATTTAATGCGGGTGTGGGTTACATGCACTAAAATACGGTATTCCACCTCGGAGGTGGAATAAGTCCCGGTAGCAGTAGCGATTAGACCTGGCAGCACCCACCAACCCATGCTGCAGAAGAAGGTGAGTCCCCCGCAGCCCAATCCCAGCCCTGGCAGATCCTGCCAAGGGTCAGGCGGCAGGGAAATGCAACATGTTCCACTGTGGGGCTTGCTTGCTCCTGCTGGACGTCGCAGTGCCATGGTGACGGGTTGCCATGGCACCAGCAGGAGCACTGAGCAGTGGAGATAGATAGCTTACTGTGCGTTTCCCTTCTCAGGATATTGTATGCCATGGCCCATCTAAGTACCCAATCCTGCACCCACGGGAACGTTTAACTCCGCAGATGCAGAATTGGCTGCACCTGTGCCCCATTCATAATATGGCCATCCGCAAGTGCAGGTTATGGAATCAGCCTCTTTGTTTTTCCCTTATTGTCTCTTCTATTTTTTGTTATTTCTGATATCTTTTCCTTTATTTTGATATGATTCAATCAATTATTGGCATTTTGCCTTTTACGAATTGTTATATTGTTTAATTTTGCATTAATTGTTTTTCTTATATATATATATATATATATATATAATATAGTTTACAGTGGCCAATACCCCTAAAGAAAGCAGTGCCGAAACACGGCCATGTCAGATCTTTTGGCCCCCAGTGTTTCCCTCAATAAAGAGAATGCAGAAATTGCCAGCTGATTGATGGCTTGTATCTTCTTCTCATTATGTGGGTTGGCATGTTAGTTTTGGGCACATAAAAGATTCCTCCCCCCAAAAAATGAAGACATTTGAATAAAAGCAGAAAATAAATTGGTGGACACATTTGAAGAAGCCCAAAAGGAGAACATGTCTTCTTACAAGAGGACTTTTGGTAGTACTACAGCAGGGGTTCTCAGCCCAGTCCTCGTGACATACCTACCCAGTCAGCGTTTCAGGATAGCCACAATGAATATGAGTATGGGAGAGATGTGCATGCACTGCCTCCATCGTATTGAAATCTCTTATGCATAATCATTGTGGTTATCCTGAAAACCTGCTCCATGGACTGGATGTGCTCCATGGACTGGATTGAGAACCCCTGCCCTGCATATAGCCAAAACCTTGGGCTTGCAATGAAACCCAATGCCCCTGCCTGGCTGCATAGACCAATAAGACCAGGAGCATCAGTTGACTCCAAAATATTATTTTTTATTATCTTCTGAGCCAGCAGCTCCACGTGTAATGGATTTTTGTGCAAAAGTTCAGATATGGAGCAGAATTTCCTGTTCAACAATTAAAAAATAAACTATTGGTGCAGACAGGAAAAGTGCTCCACGCCTGGTGTTACAGATCCTGTTTTTAGTTACAGAGAAGGTGAAGTGATTCAAATTAGTAACTTAACAAAATGTCTAGGAGGAATATAGAGCTTCATGTCCAAAGGGATCATCTGGGTTTTACTCCATTGCATGTATGTAGAAGTGGGTTTTCAGAACTACTGTATATCTCCCTGCATGCAAAAAGGTAAATCGTGACTTGGAGTACCATTTTACTTAATTACAAATACCACTTGGAAGCAGGGTCAACCATTACGGTTCATTTCAAAGTGGGGCATCTGGCTGGCTGGAAGAATGAGGGTGAGGATTATGTTGCCTGAAATTTCTAAGCTATCAAATGTTTCTTAGGAAAAAAGCATATCAACAAAATCTTGTGTGAAAAAACTTGTAGTTCTTTTTCCTGACAGTACTCAATTTAAGCTCAGTCTCCCCAGGCAGGAGGTAGACCAGGAGTCACAGTGACTCATACTTTCAACAGAGCTGCCAAG
Source organism: Ichthyophis bannanicus (assembly GCA_033557465.1). Lineage (NCBI taxonomy): Eukaryota > Metazoa > Chordata > Amphibia > Gymnophiona > Ichthyophiidae > Ichthyophis > Ichthyophis bannanicus. The sequence goes on from CM066041.1 coordinate 146,825,590, forward strand.
ATATCCAGTTCTAGGAAGGAGAGCCGGTCCTGGATTTCTGGCAACTCAATCCTGATGCACTATGGTACCTACCACATCAGTTTTCAATAGGTAGAATCAGGGGCTATAAAAACACACTAAAGGACAGATTTATTTAAAAGCGCCTCAGTGGTGTATCATTCCTGCTATGTTTGCTAATGCACAGCACCATGGAAGCTGGCATGCAGGTGAATCTAACGCCAAACATTGAAGTGGCATTAACAGCAACAATCGCAGTTAGCATGCACCCATCATGCCTGCGTTCATCACGATGGCCATCAATGCCCACATTCTGCCCATAAGCTGCCATGTCGCCACCCATTTTCACAGGAACCTTAGTGCAGTGCACTTAACAACGCTCTAAACCCTGGGCTAGCAGTTAGCATGGTTTAGTAAACATGCCAAGTTCAAAACCAGGAGGGAAGTAATAGGAGTGGAGGAGTAGCCTAGTGGTTAGAGCAACTGCCTTGTACCCAGAAGATCAAGGGTTCAATTCCCACTGGCACTCTTTGTGACCTCAGGCAAGCCACTTTACCCTCCATTGCCTCAGAAGAAAAGACCTGGCAATCTGTGATACATTGCCAAGAAAGCCCAGAGACAACTGACTTGACTGTACTAAAAAAAAAAAAAAATGTTCAAAACCAGGAGTGTCCAAAAGGCTTCCTTCCTGGAATTAGGTAACTGGACAGCTTTGCTTCTGTCTGTTTGGATGGACCTTGATGTGACCTTTCATGTACTGTTGGTTTATCATCATTCCACTTTATAAGTTAAAGAGATTGTTTACTGAAGAGAGTGAAAATAGAAACATAGAAAATGACCATACCACCTATCCAGTCCGTCCATAAGAACTATTAAGTTCTACAATCCCTTCCCTTCCCTCAGAGATCCTCTGTTTGTGTCCCATGCTTGCTTGAATTCAGATACAGTTTTCATCTCCTCTACTTCCACTGGGAGGTTGTTCCACACATCTATCACCCTTACCGTAAAGAAAGATTTCCTCAGATTACATCATTTTCATCCTATGACCTCCTCCCTCCCCTCATTCCAGAGCTTCCTTTCAATTGGAAGAGAGCAACCTCCTGTGCATTGAAATTTCTCTATCATATCACTGTCTCCTGCGTTTCCTCCAAAATATATATATTGAGATCTTTAAGCTTAACCCCATATGCCTTATGATGAAGGCCACTAACCATTTTAGTAGCCACCCTCTGGGCCAACTCCATCCTATTTATATCTTTTTGAAGATGTGGGTTCCAGACTTGTAAACAGTATTCCAAATTATGTCTCACTATTACTATTACTACTACTACCGGTAATTATCATTTGTATAGCACTACAAGGCATATACAGCACTGTACTTATACATATGGGAGAGAGTCCCTGCTCAATTCTGCTTATAAACTATGCAAGACAGAAACATAAAAGAGAGGGAACTATGTAGCACCATATAAATTATTAGTAGTAGTAGCAGTAGATGGTCTTGATGTGCATGGGTGATAAACAAGAACCAGATATGAAGCCTGACACATCAACTCAGGTAGCCTGTTCCAGGTATTGGTGCAACAAGGTGGAAAGAATGTAGCCTGGAGTAGGTAGTGAAAAAGAAGGGTGCAGATAGAAGGAATCTGCCTGATGAGTGGAATTCTCAAAGAGGGGTGAAGGGAGAGATAACAGAGGAGAGGTAAAGAGGAGCAACCCAACAAATGCACTTGTAAATCAGTAGAAGTCTGAAATGGATGTGGAAATGGATAGGGAGCCAATGAAGTAACTATGAGGAGAGAGGTTATGTGAATATAGTGAGTCTGGTGGAGCATTAGCTTTGTGGCTGAGTTCTGAATGAAGAGGAAAGAGATGATTCAGGAGGAGACCAGTGAGAAGCAGGTTGTAATATTCTAAACGGAAGGTGATAGGCACTGTTATCTCGTCTGTTGGCCGTTTCTCTTGCTATGCATCCAAGCATCCTTCTGGCTTTTGCTATCATCTTTTCTACCTATCTGGAGACTTTAAGACCATCTGATGCAATCAACCTATGTCCCACTCTTCCTTTATGCACTGGAGTACTTCAACACCTACACTGTACCACTCCCTTGGGTTTTTGCAGTCCGAATGTATGACTTCATTCATTTTTTAGCATCAAATCTTAGCTGCCAAATTCTTGACCATTCTTCAAGTTTCTTTAAATCCCTCAAATTATGCATACCTTCTAGGATGTCTACTCTGTTGCAGATTTTGATATCAACGGCAAAGAGGCAAACTTACCTGATAGCCCTTTTGCAATATTGGTCACAAATATGTAAAAAAGAAAAGGATCAAGAATTGATCCCTGTGACATGCCATTGGTAAAACCCCTTTCTTCAGAGTGAACTCCATTTACTACTACCCTCTAGTGCCTCCCACTCAACCAGTTTCTTACACAGTCAGTCACTTTAAGATCTATCCCAAGGGCACTCAGTTCATTTATAAGTCGTCAATGTGGAACAGCGTCAAAGGCTTTGCTGAAATTTAAGTATACCACATCTAGATCTCTCCTCTGATCCAACTCTCTGTTCACCCAGTCAAAGAACTCAATCAGATTTGCCTAACAAGACCTGCCTCTAGTAAAGCCATGCTGTCTTATATCCTGTAATCCGTCTCACATTCTCTCTTTTAGCAGCATTTCCATTATTTATTTCCCACAGAAGTCAGACTAACCGGTCTGCATTTACCAACCTCTTCCTTATTTCTACTTTTGTGAATAGGAAATACTTTCAGCCATCTCCCATCCTCTGAGATTACTCCCGACTCTAGATAAGCATTGAAAATGTCAGCAAGCAGAGCCACCAGTACTTCCCTAAGTTCTTCCAGTATCTTAAGATGAATCTTGTCCAACCTCATCGCTTTCTCCACTTTACGTTTTGCTAGCTCCTCACACATAGTCTCCTGAAAATAGTTTGAGTTCAACCTCACTCCCATTCCTATTTGTGTTTGTTTTCTGAAGTCCCATTCCCAGCCCTTTGTCTGTGAACACAGAACAGATATATTTGTTAAGCAATTCTGCTTTATCCTCATCAACCTCTACATATTCTTCCCCTTTAACCTTGAGCCTCACAATGCCACCTTTGCACTTCTTCTGGTCAATTAACATACCTATAAAAAAAGGTCTTGTCCCTATGTTTTACTGTATTGGCTATTTTTTCTTCCATTTGTATCTTTGCTTTCCTGACTAGTTTACCAGCTTCCTTTGGCTTATCCAGATATTGTTGTTTGTCTTCCTCTTTTTGCGATCTCTTGTCATTTATGAAGACTATCCTCTTTTTCCTTAACTTTTCAGTTCCTTATGTTGAAAACCATAGCAACCTCCTTTTCCTCTTACTTTTATTTACTTTCCTAAAAGGTTCATCGCCTTTAAAATATCTCCTTTTAATTTTGCCTACTGTTATTCTTCCCCCCCCCCCCATTGTTCCATTCCAGCTAACAACTTCTTGGGACCGCAGGGAGGGGGAGATGGTCTGGTGGCAGGGCCAAATACAAACCAAGAAAGATGGTCCGACATATGCAGTAAAAAGCTGAGAGATGGTGGGGAGAATGGGAGGAGTGAAATGGATATGGTATAGTAGAGGGTATGCTCATCATGAGATACTGTAGGGAGAGAGGGGAGATGCTATATTGGAGGCCAAGAGAAATGGGAGAGATATGCTTGGACAAACAGTGTAAAAAGCAATGACATTCTTTGGGAAACACTGGGTAAGTATAAATGAGGGTAAGAGAAGAATGAATAAGGCTAGTGAGTACCATAGAAAGGAAATGAAAGCTGTAGGGATGGATATTGGGGAGATGAAAGAGGCTTAAGGTAAATACAGGGGAAAGGTGAATTGAACTGGGTGGGGTTGGGATGTAGAGTTGCTAACCTAGCTGATTTTGTTCATAGTAGGTCAGTGGCTAACAGGAGAGAAAACTGGCTGATGCCTTCAACCTCACCCCCGCACTCCCTCCAGTCTGGTGGCAAACGTCCCCTCCAGCATCACGGTCCTCTGCCAACTGCAATGCATCAGCCCTGGATCTGCAGCAGCCAGCTTCCTGTTTCTGTAGGGGCTGATTGTGGCTGAGCCTGCACAGGTGTGGGCTGGAGGCTCAACCAATCCTGTTTGTTACTGTGGCTTCTGCAGATCCAGAGTTGATGTGCCGCAGTTGACCATGAGGTGAAGGGTGATGCCTGACTGCAGTAAAATTCTGGTGTTGGGGTGAGAGGAAGGTTGTATGCTGGGTCACCAGAAGAGGGGAAAATTGGGAGATAGGGTAGAGGAAATGCTGGATATGTTGCAAATAGAATAGGATGAAGGAAGATGCTGGGCATGGTGGATGGAGAGTGGGTAAGGAGATACTTGATATGGGAGGGGAGAAATAGGGAGACAGAGAGGGAATCTTGGATGGGGGGAACTAGGGAGACAGAAGATAATAGACTTGGGGAGGGGAACTAGAGAGACTGAAGATATACTGGACATGGAGAGGGGGGATAGAGAGATATTCGACAGGGAAAGGGAGAGAGCAGGGCCAGCCCAACCATTAGGCAAACTAGGCAGTCATATAGGATGGCAGCCTCCGGGGGGAAAAAAGAGCAAGACATTAAAAGCTAAACAATAGATTCTGACAGCCAGGGAGCAGAAGGCTTAAGGTTTGCCTAAGGTGCCAACATCTTGAACCAACTCTAGGGTTAGCCCTAGAAGAGAGAGAGTTAGTGAAAGGCTGCGTATAAGAAGCTTGGGAAGGAGAGACAGATAGGGAATGGAAGGACTGGGGTGAAGAAAAGATGGAAAGCTGTAGATAAATTGAGGACTGGTTGGTAAGAAGGATAGTGAGGTCGGGATAAAGAGACAGAAAAATAAATGGAAGAAAGCTGAAAGGAAAAGATTAATGTCAGAGATGGATACAGGGAGGAAATGGAAGATAAGAGGACAGAGAAGTGGGCAAATGAACTGAAGACCCTGGAGAGAGAGTTAAGCGAATATAGAGGAAAGCAGAAACCAGAGATTGGGACCAACGTGATGAACAAAATCAAATGACCAGACAACAAAGGTAGAAAAAATAATTTTATTTTCAATTTAGTAATCATAAATATGCCAGTTTTTTGGAATTTATATCTGCAGTTTTAACATATGGCATTGTACAGGAGAAATGCATCATCATTTCTATTTCTCCGATGTTGCAGTGCATGCAGTCTGGCTTTTTGGGGTTTCAGTTTAATTTTTGTTTACATATTTCTACCGTTAGGAATGGAGGAGTAATCTAATGGCTAGAGCATTGGTTTAGAGGCCAATTCCTGAATATGCACATCCATCCTGAGGACATGGGCAAAGCGAAAATGGGGCTGATTCGCATGTGATTCCGCAGCTGTGGCAATATCTGCAGCCCCGGGTCCGGAATAGAGGACATGGAAATATTATGCACGGCATGAACATAGCACCCTGGTAAACGAGAGCCGGGTATATGCAGCCAACAGAGGTATACATCTCCATGCCCACTGTATGCAGACATATGAGACACATACAATTCTGCCCCGTTCCCGTGTTATACCTGCGAACAGTCATGCCTTCTCTGGAAAATGCGCTTCCACTAAGCCACAGTGCACAGCTAATGGTGCAGATATGTTGCTACCCGTGAATGCTGCATTCCAGTCTGCTGCATGCCCAGACCATGGCAAAATTAGCACAGGGCACCCTAGGATGATAGCACTGCAGGTGGCAGGTGATATATGTGTCATGCGCTGCATTGCAACACAACATACATGGCAGTAGGAGATTGCTGTGGTCCTGCTGCCTGTGGCTGTTGTAGGAAATGGCTGTACAGTACAAGGTCAGGGCCAGAACAAAAGATAATTGGACGCCATAGCGTCATGTCTTCACATAGCCCTGGCAGTAATGAGGGACCCTCAGCATGTGAGTGGTCTACATTGTGAATAGCACTATGACAAACCCAATGCACAATCATTGTGCATTACACATGTGCACAGTGTGTGAGACCAATGGTGTTGCCCTTAGGCATATCTTTGTGCTGTGTACAGTGGTGACTGCTCACATTCAGAGTGTCCCACAATACCGACAGGGGTATATGTTGACATGTAGCTAGGGTAAACCTGTTCTGCCCCATCTGCTCGATAACACTGGCACATGCTGCCGCTGCACCCCCCCCCCCTACATTCCAGCAACTGTCCAGCCAGTGATGTTCCCCCCTGATATGTTGATGAGCACACTCGATACTCCTCTGCAATACGCAAGCCCCACACACACTCCCACTCACGTGTAGCTTCCAAAGGGCATTCATCTTCACAGAACATGGCCAGCACCTATTGACTACAACTGGTGCAATGTGATGGCATGACAAGCCAGGGCTCCATACCTAGTGGCATATCTTTTGCAGTTGGACTTTTAGGGACCCCTGGCTTACATTTAGCGCAAGTGGAGCATGTCAGTATTGCCAGACTCTGTTTATAAATAATACCCTCAAATGTGATCAGAAAGTTTAGCTAAATAGGATCTCTATTACTTTTTCGTTGACTATATGCTGGAATAAATCTTGTTGAATATGTACGTTTAGTTCTTCATGACTTATTTCATCATGCTTTATCACAAAAAAATATTTTTTATTTATTTTTTCTTTTTTTTCTTTTTTTCTTCTCAATCACTACAGAAAGGATAAAGTGCGGGTCTCAGACTAACATTGGCAGCGCTTATTTGCTAATCGCAAAAAAGCAGCATGTCTTCACGCATCAACGACCCTTACTGCACTTACCCTGGTATTAAACCAAAATAACAGCATTTTCCAACACTTCCTATTAAATACTTTCTGTTATCATGTTCAGCTTTTGTTTTTCTCCAATTGCTTGAAACATGAACATAAAGATTGTGCTTATCTTTAAATCTTGAAGTTATTTGATCGCCCCGACGCTACCAAAAGGGTACCGCAAAACTGCGTTTCGTATCACTTCTTCAGGGGGGATATCTTACTTCAAAGCACGATCTACAATATAGCAAAAAAAGATAGTATATTTTACAGCAATCAGTCTACAGTTGTTAATGTTCTTACTCTATGAGGAAAACCAACAAACTTCCTACGTCAACACTTCAAGATATTTCTACCTCAGGATGAAGCGCAAAATTTCTTTGTATGTGGCTTCTCAAACTTCTCCTCCTTTCTTCTGAAAGTCCATTCATCAAACCGCCACAAAAACGCCGCGCATGCGGGTTACCCTTGCACCTTTGATTTAAATAGTGATGTCATATTCGTTCGCCCACGACAGTGGTTAGCAATCTCCTTTAATTGATGATAATCTTCTTATCTACCTAATTTACAGGGGAATCTCTCATCAGTGGTCTGTGTATAACTCTTGTGTCAGCCTCTTTGAAGTGAGGCGATGATAGAGTGAGGTAGATAAGAAGATTATCATCAATTAAAGGAGATTGCTAACCACTGTCGTGGGCGAACGAATATGACATCACTATTTAAATCAAAGGTGCAAGGGTAACCCGCATGCGCGGCGTTTTTGTGGCGGTTTGATGAATGAACTTTCAGAAGAAAGGAGGAGAAGTTTGAGAAGCCACATACAAAGAAATTTTGCGCTTCATCCTGAGGTAGAAATATCTTGAAGTGTTGAAGTTTTATTATGCAGGTCTTTCCAAATATATATTACGAAATGCACTGTGAAAAAAAACTCACTCATTGGACTTCAATCTCATTCACTGGGGTGATAAATCTCATTCTTTGGGATAGCCGCCTTTTGCTTCTCTGCCTCCCTGACCTCGTGGATGCAGCACATTAATCTTTAGCACTGCCACGGGAATATTCTCCTTTGCGCCTGTGGCTGTGCTGTGTTGAATGGCAAGCCTAAACTAAACAGATAGTACCAGCAGAGTCACTGTATTATCAATGATGTTTTTGAACAGCTTGCAAAACTGAAAATGGACAAAACCATGGGACTGGATGGGATACATCCCAGGATACTGAAAGAGCTCAGGGAGGTTCTGTCAGGGCCTTTAAAGGATGTTTTTAATAGATCCTTGGAGACGGGAGAGGCTCTGCAGGACTAGAGAAGGGCTGATGTGATACCTCTTCATAAAAGTGGTAATAGAGAAGACGTGACAAACTATAGGCCTGTAAGCCTTACCTCAGTGGTGAGAAAAGTAATTGAGATGCTCTTGAAAGAAAAAATAGTGGACTTTCTAGAAACTGATGGATTGCATGATTGGAGGCAACATGGTTTTACCTGGGGAAGATCATGCCAAACAAATTTCATTGAGTTCTTTGACTGGGTGACCAAGAGTTTGTAATGGATGTGATATATCTAGATGTCAGCAAAGCCTTTGATTCTGTTCCTCATAAGAAGCTTATCAATAAAATGAACAGCCTGGGGATAGGTCCCAAGGTGGTGAACTGGATCAGAAATTGATTGAATGACACAATAGATGGTGGTGGTAAACGGAACTCACTCAGGAGGATGCATAGTGGCATGTCTCAGGGATCAGTCCTGGGACCAATACTGTTCAATGTATTTGTAAGTGATATTGCAGAAGGATTGAATGGAAAAATCTGCCTTTTTGCAGATGGCATGAAAATTTGCAAAAGAGTGGATGCTTCTGAAGGAGAGGCAACATGAGGAAATCTCTACAAACACTGGAAGAATGGTTGAATGCTTCGCAGTTAAGATTTGATGCAAAGAAGTGCAGAGTCATGCACTTGGGATTCAGAAATCCAAAGGAATTGTATGAAAAGGTGGCGAGAGGTTGGTGTGCAACGACCAGGAGAGGGACCTCAGAGTGCTAGTGTCTGAGGATCTCAAGGTGGCAAAACAATGCGACAAAGTGGTAGCCAAAGCCAGAAGGATGCTGCAGTGCATTCAGAGAGGAATACCCAGCAGAAAGGAAGAGGTGTTAATGCCACTGTACAAATCGTTGGCGAGGCCTCACTTGGAGTATTGTGTTCAGTTTTGGAGACTATATCTCACAAAGGATATAAAAAGACTTGAAACGATTCATAGGAAGGCAACCACAATGATTTGGAGCCTGCACCAGAAGACATATGAGAAGATACTTGAAGACCTAAATATGTATACCCTGGAGGAGAAGCGGGACAGGTGAGACATGATGATACAGTTCTTTGAATACTTAATGAACAAACAAATCTTTTTCAAAGAAGGAGAAGCTGTAAAACTAGAGGGCATATAATGAAGCTGCAAGGTGGTAAACTTAAAAGCAACATCAGGAAATACTTTTTCACTGAAAGGGTTGTGGATGCTAGGAATGCCCTCCCGATGGAGGTGGTGGGGGCAAATATAGTGATGGAATTCAAAATGGCATGGGACAAACACAGTGGGTCCCTTTATAGCAGGAGGATGAAATCAAAGCAAACTTAAATATCTTTTATACTTCAGTAAATAGAGGGGGACGACCTGCATGGAGCAGCGGTACAACCCTAATCACAGGCATAGAGGAAGGTGACCTGCATGGAGCAACAGTTACAGCCACTCTAGCTACCTTACTGGGCAGACTAGATGAACTATACTGGTCTTCAACAGCCATCATATACTATGTTGCTATATATTCAGTGCTGTTGCTATGTGGATAATGGTGCTAAAAATACAGGTTAAGTTAAATGGCGGTAAACCCTGAAAGTTGGAGACTGGTTGTGTTTGAATTCTTCTGCATATCCCCATTCTCCTGAAGCAGTTAGGCTTGCCCTGGCAAAACACAATTGAAATTATGATAGAGAATGAGAAACTTTGATATTCGGATAGCAATTTCAGTGAATCTGGTGGCAACAAACCAGTGGATTTCGCCTGGCCTGAGCATGTGGCTGACTGATCAAATTCTCATCTTAAGATAAGTATTTCATGATATTATTGGACATTAGCAATGATTTAATGGCAAGCACCTCAATATATGTTGTTGTTGTTAAGTGCCATTGAGTCAGTCCCAACTCATGGCGACCCCCTGGATAGTTGTCCTAAACTGAGTTCGGTCTTCAGGCAGGCGGCTAATTGTTGATAGAGTAGCATCCATAGCTGCTGTTATTATATCGATCCACCTCATTACTGGCCGCCTTCGTTTGTGTTGATCTTCAACCTTGCTAAGCATGATCTTTTTCTAATGATCGCTCTCATTGTATGATGTGTCCAAAGTACGAAAGTCGTAGTCTTGTCATCTGAGCTTCTAAAGAAAGTTTAGGTTTGACCTCTTCTAGTACCAACTGATTTGTTCTTCAGACAATCCATGGTATACACAGTATTCTTCACCAGCAGCATAATTTGAAGGAATCAGCTTTCCTCCTGCCTGGTTTATTCACTTTCCAACTTTTGCATCCATATGATGTTATTGAAAATACCATGGCTTGGACAAGTCAAATCTTTGTATGGAATACATCTCTGCTCTTGAGAATTTTATCTAGGTCCTTCATAGCCATTCTGCCAACAGCAATGCATCGTTGGATTTCTTGACTGCTTGTCATTTCTTTATTGATTATTGATCAAAGCAGGTTAAAGATCTCTACTATTTAAATTTCTGCCTATCAAAGATGAACTTATTGGTTTTGCCAGTTCTCAGCATTTTTCTCTTCTTCACATTAAGGTGCAGGACCATTTTAAAACTATGGGCCCAATATTTGAAGGGTAATTACACAGTTTACAGCCCTGTAAACCGTGTAACTGCTGCTGAGAAGGATAGTCAACAGCATATGTGGTCTTTTTTGTCATCATGTGGTCTTTTTCTGTCATCATGTTTCTATGTTTCTATACACAGAGGATCTCTAAAGGAAGAAAGGGAAAGGTTGTAGTGGTTGATATGAAAGGACAGACTAGATACGTAGGCCATGTGGTCTTTTGCTGTCATGATGTTTCTATGTTTCTAGCACTAACACAGTAAGTGAGACTGACTATCTGTGATTATCTCCCTTACATGCACTGATGCTAACCAGCTAGCATTGGGGCATGTCGGAGGTGTTCCGGGGAGGAGCAGAGGCAGCAACAGTCAGTAAAAGAGCAGCAGCGATATTGCATGCTGCCCAGATAGCGATCGGCGGATAAAAGCTAGGTGAGGAAAACCGGGGGAAAGTATGCAGCCTTGCTGTACATGTCTTGCTAAATAATTTTTTTGAATGTTAAATGCCACACCAGAAAACACACTTGAACTATTGCACTTAAGCCAGTGACTGCACTGGATGAAAATGTAGCCATATTTGCGCAGTTCATATTGCAAGATTGGCCGTGGGGGTGGGGGTGCAAAAGCAAAGGTTGGCACAGATGCCACAACCACTTGAGCTAGTCCTGTTCTCCCTACATTCTGTCTATTGACACAGAGAGGGAGAACTGAAGCTGGAATGGAAACTGAGAAGAAAACAGTCTTTCTGCTGTCTTTTCAGCCCTTACTGTCCTTTTCTATTCACTTCTTGTCTGCAGTCTCTACTCCAGCTTACAGCTGTTACTGACACTGCACACCACAGAAAATCCCAACTTTACCTGCAGTACTGCTCCTAACCTGTGTGCCATCAGTCTATCTCCTAACCTGACCATGACATTTATGCTGTATTACGGAAAGATTTTTTCCCTGTTTTTTTTTTTTTTGAGGAGGTACTCGGTGGTACTGAATACTGTCATTTTTTTCATTGCCTGCTAAAATTGCCCGATGGTCCTCAGTTATTAGTGAAAGAGCCCTGCATATACCGGCACCTTTTTTGCTAGGAAAACAAACACTGCCTAATATAAATATAACACAGCGCTTACTCTGTAGTGCAGGGTGATCATTAAATGTTAACCAGAATCATGAACTGATGCCCCTGTTCACAGATGCTGTCACCAAGATATCTGCTGAGCTCATCTGCTCCTTATCAGCACTGTGAAGTGGACCTTATCAGCGCACAGCACAGTCCAAGAGGGCAGCAAATGTAAGGAAGGAGCGCAGAGGCTCAGCCTTTCTCTCATCAGGAGGGGAGCTGAAAGTCAGATTCTTCACAGTTTGTTACACCTAATTTTGGCAATCACAAACTCTGCATAAATTAATTGCTCAAAAATCATATAATATGTCGGATTCGGTCATTCAAAGCTGCCATGTCCTTGCTGCTTTTAGCGTGTAAGTCCTTTTTAATTTTTTTAAAGTGATCAAGTGTCAAAAAATCAAAAGTGTTGATTCCCTTACTATATATAGTAAACCAACTCAACTGCTATTTACTGGTACATAAATCGATAGTTGCCAACTACGACCATCGTTTTTCGAAAAGATATCATGAGGCAGCCATGAGGTAGCTGTAGGTAGCCCTTCCCCCAAGCCATGCTGCAAGCCATGAGGCACTGATCAGCCTGACCCTTCCCCCGCAAGCCATGAGGTAATCAGCCTCCTAAAAGAAAGGCATTGAGATTTCAGTAGGCACCCTTCCCCCACTCCAGGTCAGAGCACAGTATCCCCCAGCCCAGAAACCAACAGACCAGAGCATACCGGTTTGGACAGGTCACCCAGGTACCTCCCCAGGGGCTGCTGATTGGTGGGCAGGAAATACCTGTGGCAAATGGGATTGTAGAATAAGTTTAAAACTGTACTGTATATAAAGCTTTGTAGGACGTCCCTCTGGTTTCAGACTTTTTTGTGGAGGGTACCGGCTCTCTGTCTGATCCTGTGCACATTAAAGATCCTGTTTGCATTCCAGCCTGCCTGTGAGTTTTCCTTCTGTGGGTGAGTGATTGAATAAGAGCTTTTCACAGCGTTTGCTGCTACATTTTGGTGCATTGGCCAGGAAATATTAAAAGAAAAGCCTCTCTCATCACACCCACGGTGGGAAGACTTCTGCTTTTGCAGCATCTGGGCCTCCACCAGTCAGGGACCGGCCCCTCCAGGTGATTAACTGTCCTTGGCGCCCCGGGCCACTTTGTGCTCGGAAGGATACCTTGATTTGTCTGGACAGCTGGTCCCTGCGGCTGAATCCCCGATTGAAAACCGGCTGGATAGACTGGCATCCAAACTACCTGTCTGATCAGAGTTCTGGTGAGTACTGCTATGTTCTGTACTCTATCTGTGAGTCCTGGTAATTTCTGGGAACCTGTGGCAGCCTGATCAACTGCACGAGCAGTCCTAGTAGGGGCCTTAGTGGCCCTGAAGCCATTGCTCGTCCTGTATCTGAATACCGGTAAATCTGAATATCTGTAACTGCAGTAATCTGAGAAAAAAAGTAACTAAATATAGCACTTGATAAGTTCCGCTGTGTTAATTTCTGCTCAGATGTTGAACTGCAGTAATCTGAAACTATAATAATCTGAGAAGCAGTCCTAGTAGGGGCCTTAGTGGCCCTGAAGCCATTGCTCATCCTGTAACTGCAGAAATCTGAAAAAATATATACTAAATATAGCACTTGATAAGTTAAACATACCTGAAATAAAGAATAGATCGCTGCTTCTCTTCTTTCCGTTCTGCTTGTGGAGAGTTTTCTGAAGCGTGACTGCAAGGAGAGGGCTCTCTAATGTGCTGCCGTTGTGTTCCGTTTCTAATTTATACTGTCCCCATGCTCCCCCGATGTTCCGTTGCTAATCGGTACTGTCCCCATGCCGCCGCTGTGAATTTCTGTTGTCCCCATGCTGCCCGATGTTAATTTCTGCCTCCGCTGAATTTTCTGCCTGCCGCTGTGTTCCCGCCGAATTTCTCTGTCTCCCGGTACTGCTCTGAGCCCCCCCGCTGTGATCCTCTGCGTCCCGGCGCTGTCCCGATCCTTCCCTGAGCTCCCGCTGTGATCCTCTGCGTCCCGGTACTGTCCCGATCCTTCCCGGTGCTGCGCTACGATTTCCTGCCTTTCCCTGCTGGTCCGGTGCACCGCTGAGCCCCTGCTGGTTTTCCTGCCTTTGGGCCTAAATAAAAAAAAAAAAAAGCTAACCTTTTTTGTTTTTCTAATAGATTGAAGTGGGTCCGTTTTCAGGTCCATCACTTTCTTTTTCTCCATCTGTGGAGTAGAAGGTGAGCCGCTGTGAGGGAGCCCGGTGGGGTGGCAGCCATCTTGAGAGCACGTGTGTGGATTCCCCTGCACCCAGGAGCAGCTAAATCGAGACGCACGTGGAGGCGGCCATCTTGAAAAAAACCACGTGTAAGCTACACTGCAATATACTTAAAGTGACTCTGGAGCTCCATCTAGTGGACATTAGCTGTAATTACCACTATTCCCTGTGTTTTTAAGTGATCCTGGAGCTCCATCTAGTGGACATTAAAGACTAGCTGTATTTTTTCATACTGCTGTTATCCTTATGGTTAAGTGATTGGACATTTAAGAATAGTTGGCTTATGTAATATATATATATATATTTTAACTCTTATCTAAACTAAATCTGAGTACATATATATTTTGTAAATTGCCAATACTATATTGTAAGTTGTATTATTTGTCCTGAGTTAAGACTAGATAGGGTCTGTATTATAAATTGTATGTTTTTCCTGGATTAAGTCTGGATAGGATCTGTATTGTAAATTGCATATTTTTCTCTTACTGTAAATTGCATTTCCCCCGAATTGAGATTAGGCTAGAAGATCTGCTCTACATTGTTTACTGTACTTAGATATTGAACTAGAATTAGAGCATGGGGTCGGGAAAGTCTAAAGAGAAAACGCCCCTACAGTACATGCTTCACCATTTTAAATCTGGATTTAGAGAAGATTATGGGGTACCTCTCTCCGCCTCCAGATTATCTTTTCTATGTGAAAGGGAATGGCCAGCCTTGGTTAAGTTATGGCCTCCCCAGGGGTCCATTGATTTGGCCACTGTGTCCTTGGTCCATCAAATTGTAGCAAAAGAGCACCCTGACCAGTTCCCATATTGACTCATGGCTGGCCATATGCCAACTCAGACCAAAGTGGCTCCAGCGCTGTCACGAGGATCAGTGTAGAGTAATGGTGGCGGCCATCTGTCGCCAAAAGGGACGGACACCCGCCCCTATCTACCAGGGGCGGGACTCTCCTGATATTCCTCCACGTCCCCTCCCTCTACTTCAACCCCATGTCCCGTCTGCACCACAGCAGGATCCGTTCACAGCTGAAAGGTCAGGACTTCTTGGGGTGGGTGATGCCAGAGTTAGGGAAGGTTCTACAGACTCTGGCCCCTCATCTTCAGACTCCCCTCTCACATCTGGTGCCACCTCCAGTGGCACCATCTCCTCCCCCGAGAGCACAGGGGCAGGGCTAGAATCGTCACCCCGTTAACCCACCGCCTGCGGTCGAAAAATCTCCAATTACCACTACGACAAGTACAGGGGCTCCCGTATATTGATGCTACTGGAAAGGTGGCAGTGGGACCATCAAGCCTGATTTATGTCCCCTTCTCCACAACGGACCTGCTCAACTGGAAAACCCACTAGCCTCATATACTGAAAAGCCCCAAGAACTGACAGATCTTATGACCAGTATTATGCAAACACACCAGCCTACCTGGTCGGACATTAAGCAATTGCTTGCCACCTTATTCAATACAGAAGAACGGGCGCGCATTGTACGGGCCGCCCTCAAGTGGCTGGAGAAACATCCTGCCCAAGAGGGAGAAGTAAATCCACGGCAGCAGGCAGAGGCAGAATTCCCGAATAAAGACCCCTGCTGGGACCCGAATGACCCTGTTGGAGCAGCATCTCTCACTCGCTTCCGGACTGCACTTCTTGAAGGCCTTAAGAAGGGGGGGCAACGAGCTATGAACATCAGTAAAGTCGCAGAAGTTCTCCAGTTTCCTGACGAAAGTCCGGCGGTATTTTATGAACGTCTGACTGAAGCATACCGATTATATACCCCCCATGATCCAGCGGACCCTGAAAATCTTAAGATGGTGAATAATGCCTTTGTGGCTCAGGCACAAGGTGATATACGGCGGAAGCTGCAGAAACTGGAAGGGTTCGCGGGCATGAATGCAACACAATTGATGGAAGTGGCACAAAAAGTATATGTAAATCGTGACCAGGAGCAGAAGCGAGAGTCGGAGCGCCGGATGAAAAAAAAAAAGGCAGACTTCCTAGCAGCCGCCTTAGCCGAGCGACCACCAGTTCCAGCCTGGGCCAGAGAAGGAAATAGGGGACGAGGACGCGGATATGGGCGGCCGAGGTTTCCCCTAAGCCCCACTCAATGTGCCTACTGCAAAGAGGAGGGACA
Source organism: Ichthyophis bannanicus (assembly GCA_033557465.1). Taxonomy (NCBI): domain Eukaryota; kingdom Metazoa; phylum Chordata; class Amphibia; order Gymnophiona; family Ichthyophiidae; genus Ichthyophis; species Ichthyophis bannanicus. The sequence continues at coordinate 146,841,726 of CM066041.1, forward strand.
CTGGAAGAATGACTGTCCAAATCGTAACACAAGGCGAGGGAGATATCCATCCACGAGGGGTGTAAGAGCACCCGTACAAACCACATGGGAGCAAGATCGGCATGATGCTTTCCCGCCTTCACCGGGACCAGATTTCGAAGGCCTTGCAGCTATAGAACATTATGACTCAGATGACTACTAGGCCAGACCGGGCTCCAAGTTTCTGTTGGGTCCCCAGGAGCCTATGGTCAACATGAATTTAGGGAGAGCGCCCAGAGACCTTTTCTGCAAAACCGCACGTGCCAGTTGGGGGGGACGGACCATCACTCACCAGTTCCTGTATATGCCTGAATGTCCCATACCCTTGCTGGGTCGGGATGTTCTGGCAAAACTCCAGGCCCAAATCTCATTCGGGTCTGATGGCCAGGCTGAGCTCGAAATACCCAGCCTGGGCCCAACAGTTTTGGTACTGTCCGTCCCCCGAGAAGAAGAATGGCGGTTATATGAGATCGCAAAGCCACTCTATGAGTCTACAAAGGGCCCAGAGAAGAGCCCCCTTTGAAAGGGGTCGAGACCAACAGGAGGCCTTTGAACATTTGAAAAGGGCATTACTGTCATCGCCAGCCCTGGGCCCTTCGGATGTCACCAAGCCTTTCACCTTCTATGTACACGAAGCAGCAGGAACAGCTTGGGGTCTTGACCAACAACTGGGGTCTTGGCCGCGACCAGTCGCCTGCCTGTCTGGACTGCTGGATCCAGTGGCCAAGGGATGGCCACCTTGCCTGAGAGCAATAGCAGCAACAGCCTTGTTGGTGGAAGAGTCTGATAAACTGTCCATGGGCCAAGGCCTTCTAGTCACCGTCCCACATTCAGTCCAAACATTGTTGGAGCATGAAGGAAGTCACTGGTTCACCAGCTCCCGGATTTTGGAATACCAGAGCATGTTATGGGAAATACCAGAGTGAAAATAACTACCAGCCAAGCCCTAAACCCTGCTACATTCCTGCCTGTTGGCCCAGGACCACCTGATCACGACTGCCTGGAAGTGATAGATACAGTCTTCTCCAGTTGCCCTGATCTGATAGATGAGCCGCTAAGCAATCCGGCTGAGACCTACTACATAGATGGACGCAGTCTGATGCTGGAGGGCCGCAGGTGTGCGGGGTATGCGGTGGTGGCGATGGAAAGCTCAGCCTTTACCCCCCTGGGAATATCCACACAGAAGGCGGAACTCATTGCCCTTACCCATGCCTTAACCCTCGGGGCTCCGGCCCCCAGATATTGGCCCAGTCCCAAATACTCCGCTGCGGCTTGCCTCTAGTAATGCAGCCCTCATCCGCCTCTAGCGGTGGAGGTCTTACTGTTAAAGGGGGGAAGGAGGCAGCCCTGAGGGAGCTGTAGGTAGCCCTTCCCCCAAGCCATGCTGCAAGCCATGAGGCACTGATCAGCCTGACCTTCCCCCGCAAGCCATGAGGTAATCAGCTCCTAAAAGAAAGGCATTGAGATTCCAGTACGCACCCTTCCCCCCCTCCAGGTCTGAGCACAGGATTTCCCTAGCCCTGAAACCAACCGCCCAGAGCATACCGGTTTGTACAGGTCACCCAGGTACCTCCCCCGGGGCTGCTGATTGGTGGGCAGGAAATACCTGTGGCAAAATTGGATTGTAGACTAAGTTTAAAACTGTACTGTATATAAAGCTTTGTAGGACGTCCCTCGGTTTCAGACTTTTTGTGGAGGGTACGGCTCTCTGTCTGATCCTGTGCACATTAAAGATCCTGTTTGCATTCCAGCCTGCCTGTGAGTTTTCCTTCTGTGGGTGAGTGATTGAATAAGAGCTTTTCACAGCGTTTGCTGCTACATTTTGGTGCATTGGCCAGGAAATATTAAAAGAAAAGCCTCTCTCATCACACCCACGGTGGGAAGACTTCTGCTTTTGCAGCATCTGGGCCTCCACCAGTCAGGGACCGGCCCTCCAGGTGATTAACTGTCCTTGGCGCCCCCGGGCCACTTTGTGCTCGGAAGGATACCTTGATTTGTCTGGACAGCTGGTCCCTGCGGCTGAATCCCCGATTGAAAACCGGCTGGATAGACTGGCATCCAAACTACCTGTCTGATCAGAGTTCTGGTGAGTACTGCTATGTTCTGTACTCTATCTGTGAGTCCTGGTAATTTCTGGGAACCTGTGGCAGCCTGATCAACTGCACGAGCAGTCCTAGTAGGGGCCTTAGTGGCCCTGAAGCCATTGCTCGTCCTGTATCTGAATACCGGTAAATCTGAATATCTGTAACTGCAGTAATCTGAGAAAAAAAGTAACTAAATATAGCACTTGATAAGTTCCGCTGTGTTAATTTCTGCTCAGATGTTGAACTGCAGTAATCTGAAACTATAATAATCTGAGAAGCAGTCCTAGTAGGGGCCTTAGTGGCCCTGAAGCCATTGCTCATCCTGTAACTGCAGAAATCTGAAAAATATATACTAAATATAGCACTTGATAAGTTAAACATACCTGAAATAAAGAATAGATCGCTGCTTCTCTTCTTTCCGTTCTGCTTGTGGAGAGTTTTCTGAAGCGTGACTGCAAGGAGAGGGCTCTCTAATGTGCTGCCGTGTGTTCCGTTTCTAATTTATACTGTCCCCATGCTCCCCCGATGTTCCGTTGCTAATCGGTACTGTCCCCATGCCGCCGCTGTGAATTTCTGTTGTCCCCATGCTGCCCGATGTTAATTTCTGCCTCCGCTGAATTTTCTGCCTGCCGCTGTGTTCCCGCCGAATTTCTCTGTCTCCCGGTACTGCTCTGAGCCCCCCCGCTGTGATCCTCTGCGTCCCGGCGCTGTCCCGATCCTTCCCTGAGCTCCCGCTGTGATCCTCTGCGTCCCGGTTACTGTCCCGATCCTTCCCGGTGCTGCGCTACGATTTCCTGCCTTTCCCTGCTGGTCCGGTGCACCGCTGAGCCCCTGCTGGTTTTCCTGCCTTTGGGCCTAAATAAATAAAAAAAAAATGCTAACCTTTTTTGTTTTTCTAATAGATTGAAGTGGTCGTTTTCAGGTCCATCACTTTCTTTTTCTCCATCTGTGGAGTAGAAGGTGAGCCGCTGTGAGGGAGCCCGGTGGGGTGGCAGCCATCTTGAGAGCACGTGTGTGGATTCCCCTGCACCCAGGAGCAGCTAAATCGAGACGCACGTGGAGGCGGCCATCTTGAAAAAAACCACGTGTAAGCTACACTGCAATATACTTAAAGTGACTCTGGAGCTCCATCTAGTGGACATTAGCTGTAATTACCACTATTCCCTGTGTTTTAAGTGATCCTGGAGCTCCATCTAGTGGACATTAAAGACTAGCTGTATTTTTTCATACTGCTGTTATCCTTATGGTTAAGTGATTGGACATTTAAGAATAGTTGGCTTATGTAATATATATATATATATATTTTAACTCTTATCTAAACTAAATCTGAGTACATATATATTTTGTAAATTGCCAATACCTATATTGTAAGTTGTATTATTTGTCCTGAGTTAAGACTAGATAGGGTCTGTATTATAAATTGTATGTTTTTCCTGGATTAAGTCTGGATAGGATCTGTATTGTAAATTGCATATTTTTCTCTTACTGTAAATTGCATTTCCCCCGAATTGAGATTAGGCTAGAAGATCTGCTCTACATTGTTTACTGTACTTAGATATTGAACTAGAATTAGAGCATGGGGTCGGGAAAGTCTAAAGAGAAAACGCCCCTACAGTACATGCTTCACCATTTTAAATCTGGATTTAGAGAAGATTATGGGGTACCTCTCTCCGCCTCCAGATTATCTTTTCTATGTGAAAGGGAATGGCCAGCCTTGGTTAAGTTATGGCCTCCCCAGGGGTCCATTGATTTGGCCACTGTGTCCTTGGTCCATCAAATTGTAGCAAAAGAGCACCCTGACCAGTTCCCATATTGACTCATGGCTGGCCATATGCCAACTCAGACCAAAGTGGCTCCAGCGCTGTCACGAGGATCAGTGTAGAGTAATGGTGGCGGCCATCTGTCGCCAAAAGGGACGGACACCCGCCCCTATCTACCAGGGGCGGGACTCTCCTGATATTCCTCCACGTCCCCTCCCTCTACTTCAACCCCATGTCCCGTCTGCACCACAGCAGGATCCGTTCACAGCTGAAAGGTCAGGACTTCTTGGGGTGGGTGATGCCAGAGTTAGGGAAGGTTCTACAGACTCTGGCCCCTCATCTTCAGACTCCCCTCTCACATCTGGTGCCACCTCCAGTGGCACCATCTCCTCCCCCGAGAGCACAGGGGCAGGGCTAGAATCGTCACCCCCGTTAACCCACCGCCTGCGGTCGAAAAATCTCCAATTACCACTACGACAAGTACAGGGGCTCCCGTATATTGATGCTACTGGAAAGGTGGCAGTGGGACCATCAAGCCTGATTTATGTCCCCTTCTCCACAACGGACCTGCTCAACTGGAAAACCCACTATGCCTCATATACTGAAAAGCCCCAAGAACTGACAGATCTTATGACCAGTATTATGCAAACACACCAGCCTACCTGGTCGGACATTAAGCAATTGCTTGCCACCTTATTCAATACAGAAGAACGGGCGCGCATTGTACGGGCCGCCCTCAAGTGGCTGGAGAAACATCCTGCCCAAGAGGGAGAAGTAAATCCACGGCAGCAGGCAGAGGCAGAATTCCCGAATAAAGACCCTGCTGGGACCCGAATGACCCTGTTGGAGCAGCATCTCTCACTCGCTTCCGGACTGCACTTCTTGAAGGCCTTAAGAAGGGGGGGCAACGAGCTATGAACATCAGTAAAGTCGCAGAAGTTCTCCAGTTTCCTGACGAAAGTCCGGCGGTATTTTATGAACGTCTGACTGAAGCATACCGATTATATACCCCCCATGATCCAGCGGACCCTGAAAATCTTAAGATGGTGAATAATGCCTTTGTGGCTCAGGCACAAGGTGATATACGGCGGAAGCTGCAGAAACTGGAAGGGTTCGCGGGCATGAATGCAACACAATTGATGGAAGTGGCACAAAAAGTATATGTAAATCGTGACCAGGAGCAGAAGCGAGAGTCGGAGCGCCGGATGAAAAAAAAAAAAGGCAGACTTCCTAGCAGCCGCCTTAGCCGAGCGACCACCAGTTCCAGCCTGGGCCAGAGAAGGAAATAGGGGACGAGGACGCGGATATGGGCGGCCGAGGTTTCCCCTAAGCCCCACTCAATGTGCCTACTGCAAAGAGGAGGGACACTGGAAGAATGACTGTCCAAATCGTAACACAAGGCGAGGGAGATATCCATCCACGAGGGGTGTAAGAGCACCCGTACAAACCACATGGGAGCAAGATCGGCATGATGCTTTCCCGCCTTCACCGGGACCAGATTTCGAAGGCCTTGCAGCTATAGAACATTATGACTCAGATGACTACTAGGCCAGACCGGGCTCCAAGTTTCTGTTGGGTCCCCAGGAGCCTATGGTCAACATGAATTTAGGGAGAGCGCCCAGAGACCTTTTCTGCAAAACCGCACGTGCCAGTTGGGGGGGGACGGACCATCACTCACCAGTTCCTGTATATGCCTGAATGTCCCATACCCTTGCTGGGTCGGGATGTTCTGGCAAAACTCCAGGCCCAAATCTCATTCGGGTCTGATGGCCAGGCTGAGCTCGAAATACCCAGCCTGGGCCCAACAGTTTTGGTACTGTCCGTCCCCCGAGAAGAAGAATGGCGGTTATATGAGATCGCAAAGCCACTCTATGAGTCTACAAAGGGCCCAGAGAAGAGCCCCCTTTGAAAGGGGTCGAGACCAACAGGAGGCCTTTGAACATTTGAAAAGGGCATTACTGTCATCGCCAGCCCTGGGCCCTTCGGATGTCACCAAGCCTTTCACCTTCTATGTACACGAAGCAGCAGGAACAGCTTGGGGGTCTTGACCCAACAACTGGGGTCTTGGCCGCGACCAGTCGCCTGCCTGTCTGGACTGCTGGATCCAGTGGCCAAGGGATGGCCACCTTGCCTGAGAGCAATAGCAGCAACAGCCTTGTTGGTGGAAGAGTCTGATAAACTGTCCATGGGCCAAGGCCTTCTAGTCACCGTCCCACATTCAGTCCAAACATTGTTGGAGCATGAAGGAAGTCACTGGTTCACCAGCTCCCGGATGTTGGAATACCAGAGCATGTTATGGGAAATCCCAGAGTGCAAATAACTACCAGCCAAGCCCTAAACCCTGCTACATTCCTGCCTGTTGGCCCAGGACCACCTGATCACGACTGCCTGGAAGTGATAGATACAGTCTTCTCCAGTTGCCCTGATCTGATAGATGAGCCGCTAAGCAATCCGGATGAGACCTACTACATAGATGGAAGCAGTCTGATGCTGGAGGGCCGCAGGTGTGCGGGGTATGCGGTGGTGGCGATGGAAAGCTCAGCCTTTACCCCCCTGGAATATCCACACAGAAGGCGGAACTCATTGCCCTTACCCATGCCTTAACCCTCGGGGCTACGGCCCCCAGATATTGGCCCAGTCCCAAATACTCCTCTGCGGCTTGCCTCTAGTAATGCAGCCCTCAACCGCCTCTAGCGGTTGAGGTCTTACTTAAAAAGGGGGGAATGAGGCAGCCATGAGGTAGCTGTAGGTAGCCCTTCCCCCAAGCCATGCTGCAAGCCATGAGGCACTGATCAGCCTGACCCTTCCCCCGCAAGCCATGAGGTAATCAGCCTCCTAAAAGAAAGGCATTGAGATTTCAGTAGGCACCCTTCCCCCACTCCAGGTCAGAGCACAGTATCCCCCAGCCCAGAAACCAACAGACCAGAGCATACCGGTTTGGACAGGTCACCCAGGTACCTCCCCAGGGGCTGCTGATTGGTGGGCAGGAAATACCTGTGGCAAATGGGATTGTAGAATAAGTTTAAAACTGTACTGTATATAAAGCTTTGTAGGACGTCCCTCTGGTTTCAGACTTTTTGTGGAGGGTACCGGCTCTCTGTCTGATCCTGTGCACATTAAAGATCCTGTTTGCATTCCAGCCTGCCTGTGAGTTTTCCTTCTGTGGGTGAGTGATTGAATAAGAGCTTTTCACAGCGTTTGCTGCTACAATCATGCAATTCTGCTTCAGAGCTAGAGAATTTTTTATACTTCCGTACCAATTGCATTTTAATAATCAAGCAAGGTTTTTAAAAATTCAAAAGCAATTCACTTAACTGATCCAAAACATGGCCTCAGCTGCATTATTCTTTTATATTTCACAGCACTGTAGTCTGTCATTCTTTCATATTCTACAGCGCAGTAATCAGTCATGTTTCAATGAGCTTTGTAGGCTTGTAAAAAATGGCTGCGGCATTCTTTTTGAATTTCTTCTAAGCTCTTCCCCATACAATCTGATTGGTCCATAGCCCATTATCTCTTAAAGAAGGATACCATGAATCACACCGAGGTGTTCCAATCTATTTGCTGGTTTAATCCGTGAGGATAAACTGTATCCAATGTAAAAATCCAGTACTGTTCTCGATAATTTAATCTAGCCTCCCAATCACCGCCTCTCCAATGTGCTGGTATATATTCAATGATACGCCATAACAGATCTGTAAAAATATGCATATTTTTAAAAAAAGAAAGCAGAGGTGAGGGAAGGTTGTAAAATATAGAAACAATAATAAACACCCCTACAGAAACATTGAGAAAAGCAAGTGTGTTTATTCTGGCCATGCTGACATTTGCTATTTGTGCCAATTGAGCTATTCTAGTATTCCCTAATATGTCCTCTCTTCTGGTAAATAGGACTGTTGATGTAGGACTAATATGTTATTGAGCATGGAAAAGACTCTTGTTCGAGTGAGAAAAGCAGATCAGATTTGCAGTCCTGGGCCCCCATGCTATTATATTATACCAGCAGTTGTTTATAGGTACAGGGGATCATTTTGGCAGAAGTATTTTAATGTGAGTGCAAGTGAGAGTGTTTGTGTGTGATATGAGGGTTGCACGGGAAGATCTGTGTGCTCTGCTGCAATTCTAGAGACATGTGAATGCCTGACCAGTACTTGGACCGTAGGAATGACCACTGCGCCATCAGGTGCCTGTGTAATGGGGTCAGAAAATTCAGCAAAGGTTCTCTATAGCTAAATGTGAAAACATTTATTTTATTTTATTTTATTTAGTATATATTTGTATACCGCTACTTCCAGCGATCAGTAGCGGTTTGATTACAGATTGTAGGTTGTCAATCATGACAGAAAATTTGGAGTATAAACACATTGATTTGTAGGGAAAAGCACAGCACACAGGAAGATGGTTTTAAGGAGCAGATTCAGAATTTACATTTCTACATTTTTACATTTTCACATAACAGTTCCCATGTTTCATAGTGAGGCAGCTTGGAGTCCACTGAGATTTACATCAAATTGTATTGACACTGGAATAGATGTGTCTTGAGTTTTTTTCTGAAAACTATTAGGTCTTTGCTCGTATCTCAGGTGGTAGTTGGTTCCAGAGGGTCGGGGCAGAGTATGAGTATGCTCGGTGGCTAGAACTGGCTTTGACAGATCTGATATCGGTTGGAACATGAAGGGTGTTTGAGGTGACGGTTCTTCTGTCTCTGTTTGAGGGTTGCGTGCTGATAAGGGTGGAGAGAAAGGATGGTGCTGTGTTATGTATGAGTTTGAATGTGGTTATCAGTGTTTTATATTTTATCCCTGTCAGGATAAGGGAGCAGTAAAATAAAATGCCAAAAATGGGGTCAGAGCATCAGCTTGCCGTAGAGTGAAGTGCTCCTCCTTTTAGGCATCAGCTATGGGATATGTAACTTATGCTTAAGAACATATGATATGCCATACTGGGTCAGACCAAGGTCCATCAAGCCCAGTATCCTGTTTCCAATAGTGGCCAATCTAGGTCATAAGTACCTAGGAGTTTTCCAAAAAAACACAGGTTTCACAATGCTTGTATTGGGGCAAGCAGTGATTTCCCGGGTCCCCTTTAATAATGGTTTATGGACCTTTCCTCCAGGAACTTGTCCATACCTTTTTTAAACCCAACTATGCTAACAGCTTTTATTACATCCTCTGGTAACAAATTCCAGAGTTTGATTACACGTTGAGTGAAAAAATATTTTCTCTTATTAGTCTTAAATAGGTTACACCGTAGCTTCATTGCATGTCCCCTAGTCTTTCTATATTTTGATGGCATAAGCGATCTATCTACGTTTACCCGTTCCACTCCATTCATTAATTATAGACCTCTGTCATATCTCCCCTCAGCTATCTCTTTTCCAAGTTGAAGAGCCCTAACCTTTTTATCCTCTCTTCATAGGGTTATCCTTCCATCCCCTTTACCATTTTGGTGGCTCTTCTCTGTACGTTTTCTAATGACGCTATATCCTTTTTAAGATACGGCGACCAGAATTGCATACAATATTCAGGATGCGGTTGCACCATGAAACGATACAGAGGCATTATAATATCCTTTGTTTTATTTTCCATTCCTTTCCTTATGATACCTAGCATTCTAGTTGCTCTCTTGGCCGCCATTGCACACTATGCAGAGGGTTTCAACATGTTATCCACAATGACGCCTAAATCTTTTTCCTGGGTGGTGGTTCCTAACGTGGAACCTTGCATTGTATAACCATAGTTTGGGTTGTTCTTTCATAGGTGCATAACTTTGCACTTGTTCACATTAAATTTCATCTGCCATTTGGATGCCCAGTCTTCCAATTTATCAAGGTCCTCTTGCAATTTTTCACAATCCTCATGGGTTTTAACAACTTTGAATAATTTTGTGTGATCTGCAAATTTGATTATCCCACTCATTATTCCCATTTCCAGGTCATTTATGAATATGTTAAAAGCAGCGGACCCAGCACAGATCCCTGGGATACTCTACTATTCACCTGTCTCCCTTGGGAAAATTGACCATTTAGCCCTACTCTCTGCTTTCCATCTTTTAACCAGTTCCTGATCCACATAGTACACTGCCCTCTGTCCCATGATTTTTTAATTTCGCCAAGAGTCTCGGATGAGGGACCTTGTCAAAGGCTTTCTGAAAATCCAGATACACTATATCAACTGACTCATCTTTGTCTACCTGTTTATTCACACCTCCAAAAAAGAAATCGGGGCAGAGGGAGCAGGATAAAAGGAGGAGCGCACCTCCGGCGCCCTCCAAACCCCCGGAGCGAGGGAAACCGTCCCGTTGCAGGCTCCTGCCCAATCGGGGCAGTGGGAGCAGGATAAAAGGAGGAGCGCACCTCCGGCGCCCTCCAAACCCCCAGAGCGAGGGAAACCGTCCCGTTGCAGGCTCCTGCCCAATCGGGGCAGTGGGAGCAGGATAAAAGGAGGAGCGCACCTCCGGCGCACCCGCGCCTGGCGGGCCCGCGCCTGAGGGCCTCGCCAGAAGGCCCTTTGGCGTGGCCCTTAGGCAGTGGCCCCCACCGGACGGCACTAAAAGCATCTGACCCTGCAGGAACACTCGGAGTCTGACTGACCCTTCTCTTCATAAGAACGTCACTAAGCTTGAGCTCCCTAGTATGGTCGAGCTCGCGACTAACGGATTCCAAGCGGCTACTACTTACCAGGTAAACGATCCACGAAAAGCCAATGTCTTTGCAACTCGGCAGTCAAGTACTTTACTCTAATGGTTAACTGTATAACGTCATTTAGGGATAACAGGAACAAAAGCCTAACTATCCATTGATACTTTGTTTTCGCACCGAATGTGCTGTATATTTTAGTGTATGAACAAGCAGCTGTATGTATTACTGAATAGCCTGCGCAAAGTGGCCCTAAATCAGTTGTCTGGCCTGTGTTGTATCACACTGTTCTACCTCCCTTTGATGTTAATATTTTTTAACTCAGATGCCTTAACTGTTTTTTACTGAGTAGCCTTAAATCAACACAGTGATGTTGTTGTTTCTATCCTCACACCGAATTATGCTGTATATGTCATTGCATGACCAAACATTATTACTGAATGACCATATTATTACTGCATGACGAAATATGTATTACTGGAAAGCCTTAACAAAGTAGCCTAACTCAGTTGCCTTAGCTGCTTTATTACTGAGTAGCCTTAATATAACACAGTGATGTTTCCTCACTTTGATGTTTAGCTGTATATTTTCCTTAATTGACCGTGGAACTATTTGTGCTAGTGCATAGCTTTAACATACCACAGTGACATGATACATTATTGGAGATAATCAAGGGCACATCTGAAGGCACTGACATCAACCCCTGCAAAATTTGGGCCGTTATACATGTTACACAACAGGTCTGGAAATGGCTACCGTCAGCACCTCCCTCCTGTTGTGTCTCTGTATCCTACTTTCATCAGGTGTCTGTAACCACATCCTGCTGTACCACACACCTTTTTCCTGGAGACCAGTATACATCTACAACCCAGCCATACTGCCAACTATTACCCTACATAACACGGTCTTTCCTGCACGTATGGCAACAACACTACCACACAGACAAGGGACAGACACACCGTCTGTCAGGAGCTCAAAGGACCAGCACAACAGTATACCTAAAAAAAAGCAAAGTGGAACAAACAAAACAGGAGCGACCAAGATAAACATGATCTCCAAGTCTGACAAACCTCTGCAGGCCGAAGTATCATTCATGCTAATCAACGCCAGATCAATATGCAACAAGACCCACATCATACACGATATCCTCACAGATGCAAAACCTGATATTCTATGCATCATGGAAACTTGGATCACGGACACAGACTCAGTTATCACCAACCAAATTTGTAAACCTGGTTACAAGATCTACAATTGTCCCCGCTCCAAGAAAAGAGGAGGAGGAGTGATCATCATGGCCAAGACCTCCTTACTCTTAGCAAACACTTCTCAAAGCAATGACGACGGAATTGACATGCTCAGAATAGAAAACAAAACTATATCTATCTGTCTCATCTACAGAGCCCCCTCATCCCCATACGAAACTCTGGCTTCCGCACTGGAAATCATAACTACCACAGCATGCAAAAAGCACCAGATCATCCTAGGCGATCTAAACCTTGCATCAGTCTCTCCAGATCAAGCAGGAATATTCCATGAAGCCATGGACCAACTTGGTTACGAGCAAATAATCAGTGAGGCCACACATACCAAAGGCAACACCCTGGACATGGTGTTTCTACCCACCAAGCTCAATGGTCTCCAAAAACGCAAGATACATATAACCCTAGTGCCTTGGTCGGACCATCACCAAATTGAATTCACATTGCTTCTACCCACCATGCGAGATCATGCTACACACGTCCCTCCTACAAACCTACGGAGGAGATTCCAAAAATACAACAAGGAAACACTAATAACATCAATAGCCACGCATATGAATCTGGATCAAGACAACCTGGAGATACTGGTAAACCAATGGGACTCAGGTATCGAAGCAATCTCAATACCAACCTGGTCACCATAAGTACCTCATCCAGAAGCAGGAATGAACCATGGTACACCCCCACCCTCCGTGAACTAAAGAAGCACCTGCGGAAGCAAGAAAGGAAGTGGAGAGGGCACAAAACCGAGGAACATAGGATGGAATACGTCAAACTTCTTGCAGCCTACAAGAGTGAAATTAACCTGGCAAAGAAAACTCACCACTCCAACACGCTTAGTAAGGCCCTCAACCGGCCCAGGGAACTATTTGCATTAGTCGAATCTCTCACGAAGAATAATCAAGAACCTAATACAAATGGGGCAATGACAGCCCAAAAGTTGGCAGACCATTATGCCAACAAGCTAAACCCCCCAACCAGAAACATGAACCCTCAAGCGCCTGAACCCCCCACCCAAGACCTGTCTATAAGCTCAGCCCTGCAAACAACCAACACCTCGGAAGAAACCACCCGGTACCAAGAATGGTCCACCTTCAGGAGTATAGAAGTCAAGCAAATCATGAACATAATCTCCAGCTTAAGAACCACCACCTCCCCACTCGACCCATGCCCAGCTACCTGGGTCAAGGACATAAAACAGGAAGCTGCCCAATTCGTCACCCACATAGTGAAGCAATCGCTATCGCAGGGGCTAATGCCAACGCACCTCAAAAAATCCATCATCCGACCCATACTGAAGAACAAAACCCTCAACAAGAGCGACCCTACATCCTACTGCCCAGTATCAAGCATATCCTTCCTTGCCAAGATCACTGAAAAGGCAGTGCAACAACAACTGCAAGACCACATAGATGACAACAACTCCTTCGACGTCCACCAGTATGGCTTCCGACAGCATCATGGTGTAGAAACCCTCCTCTTAGCCCTGATGGACAAACTACTTAAAGGTCTGGAAGAAAGAAACAAGATGTACATGCTCATTTTCATAGACATATCAGCTGCCTTTGATACTGTACATCACCCCACACTACTAAACAGACTCGCGGCAATAGGCATTAAAGGCACCCCTCTGAAATGGTTCTCCTCCTACATATCCGACAGAATGCAGCAAGTCCACTTCAGCAACGAAATGGCCTCACCATTCCCGCAAACCCAAGGCATACCGCAAGGATCGGCCCTGTCTTCCCTCCTTTTCAAACTTTATCTTCGACCAGCTTGTAAAATATTCCAGGATCACATGATCAGTTATCACATCTATGCTGATGACCTAATGCTATATACTCAACTTGATGCCGACAACCCGATTCTCAGCCAACTGGAGAAATGCCTCAGTGAGCTCCAAACCTGGTTGCAACAAAATATGTCCATAAATCACAAAAAAACGGAAGTGATGTGCATGTCCAGAAAAACTGACTTCAACCCACCACCAACAGTCACCTTGAACAATAATGTCTACGCCACAAAGAACGAAATAAGATACCTAGGCGTGACACTGGATTGCCACCTGAAGCTGGAAAAACATCTCCGAATTACCAATCGAGCCATTTTCCACAAGCTAAAAATCGTGCAACCTCTACGTAATATCATAGATCACTCTGACTTCAGGACCGTAGCACAAGCCCTCATCATTCCTCATCTGGACTATTGCAATGCCATACTACAGGGTCTGCCTAAAAAAACCCTCAATATCCTGCAAATGGCGCAAAATGTGGCAGCTAGAATCATCATGGGGACCGGCCTGAAGGATCATATTACACCAATACTAATAGACCTACATTGGTTCCCAATCACTGCACGCATACAATATAAAATCATTATCACCACATTCAAGCTCATTCATAATATAGCACCCTCTTACCTCAGCACCCTTATCACTTTACAGCCAAATAACAGAAGCAGAAGATCGCCAAACCTAAATACTCTCCTGGTCCCGGGGAGCCTGAGATATGTCAAAACAAACACCAGCAACCGAGCATTTTCATTTATAGCGCCTCTGCTATGGAATCAACTACCATGCGAACTGAAAGCAAGCAGTGACCTGATGGACTTCCGAAAAAAGCTTAAGACTCATCTTTTCCAGATGCATTTCTATCCTGCCTAATCACCATGTACTCACACTGGCTCACAACAGGCACAAAGAAAGAACTCCGTGTTCTGGCCAACAATATAGACTAGCGTCATGTAAATATGTATATACATGTGAAATTACTAGCCTGCAATCAAGTGTGAATCATATAATTCGAGTGATTTGACCTGTACATTTCCACTAAATCATGTTGTATGTTTTAATTCCCAGCCTGTACAGCCGCACCTTATGTATAGCAAACCGCTACTGATCGCTGGAAGTAGCGGGATACAAGTGTACACTAAATAAATAAATAACAGATTAGTAAGAGCAATAGCTTCCTTGGCTAAAGCGATGTTGGCTGTCTCCCATTAAGCCATGACTATCTACATGTTCAGTAATTGTGTTCTTTATAATGGTTTCTACCATTTTTCCCGGTACTGAAGTCAGGTTCAACTGTCTGTAGTTTCCCGAATCATCCCTAGAACCCTTTTTAAAAACTGGCATTACATTGGCCATCCTCCAGTCTTCAGGTATTACAGATGATTTTAATGATAGTTCACAGATTACTAATAGCAGGTTTGCAATCTCATATTTCAGTTCTTTCAACACCCTTGGATGTACACCATCTGGTCCAGGTGATTTGCTACTCTTTATTTTATCAAAAGTTGTAGAACATCTTCCCGGTATATCGATATTTCTTTCAATTCTATTGTGGCATCACCTTTAAATACCATTTTAGTCATGGGTAACACCTCTACGTCTTCCTCAGTAAAGACTGAAGCAAAGAATTCATTCAGTTTCTTGTTGTCTCTTAGTGCCCCTTTTACCCCTCTATCATCTAATGGTCCAGCTGACACACTCACAGTTTTTTTGCTACAAATGTACTTGAAAAAGTCTTTATTATGCATTTTTGCTTCAACAGCAAGCTTCTTCTCAAATTCTCTCTTTGCCTGTCTTATCAATGCCTTGCATCTAACTTGCCAGTGCTTATGTTGTTTCCAGTTTCCAACATTTGATTCCTTTTTCCTTTTCCTGAAAGATGCATTTTTGGCAACAACAGCCTCTCTGACCTCACCTTGAAACCATGCCGGCAGTTTTTTTTACTTCCTTCCACTTTTCTTAAAGCATGGAATACAGCTGGTCTTGGCTTCCAAGATAGTATTTTTTTTTCTTTTTTTTATTAATCATTTTTAAATTGTACATAATTGAACAATACAGGTAATATCAGAAAAACAAAAGGAAAACATGAGACCCAAAGGCCCAACAAACACATATCTGCAACTACAAGTCCACATCATGGGAGAGAAAAGACACAGGCCATATCAAATAAAAAGAATATAAGAAAATAATCATCCAGGGAAGGGAGATAATCAATTCTAAACCCTAAATACTAACTTGTCACCTCAGACTGGGATTCCTGGGCTGTAAGATAGGCCAATAAATGGTCAGATTCCATAAAACCATAACTTTTCCCAGCATGTCCGACTATGCACTTGCATGGGAACTTGAGGAAAAAAGTTGCTCCCAATGCAAGTGTACGGTCTTCAACCCCAGAAAGGCCTTCCGGCGCATCTGGGTTGATTTTGAGACATCCGGGAAAAGAGTGACCCTAAAACCACAAAAAATAGCATGTTTCTTAGAGAAATATGTTTTCATAACAGAATTCTTATCCATCTCGGAATAAAAAGTAACCACCAGCGTAGCGCGAGTGGTTATATTATCCGAAGAGGATTCCAAAAAATCAGAGAGTTCTAAACTAGGGGGAGAGGCTGCCTGAGCTCCTACCGCATCATCTCTCTCACTAGACATCTTTCTTTTAAATTTAGGTATATAGTAAATATTTGCAATTTTAAAGATTTCAGGTTGCTCAAAAAGCAACACCTCTTTCAGATACTTATAAAAGAGAATAAGTGGAGACAAGTAATGCGTAATAGGAAAATTTAAACACCGCAAATTCTTCGACCTCATTGAATTCTCAAAATTTTCCAACTGTCTACGAACATACAAGCTATCCGTTACAGAGGCTACAGAAACAGCTCTAACAGTATTTACTTTAGTTTCTAATTGCGCCAGGCGTTCCCCAACCACACCTAATTGCTCATCGTAATCTATAAACTTAGCAACAGCATCTTTTGTGAACTCTTCAATTTGTCCCAAAGTTCCATTCAGACTTGCTTCAGTCCGAGTCACAATAGTCCAAATATCTTTAAGCGATACATCCGAAGGGGGGATCAAGGAAACTTCCGATCCTCCCTTCACTGAAGGCACCTGAACAACTTTAGGTAACGGCACTAATTTAACACTAGGGATAGTATCCCTCAAAACTAAGCCAGACACCAGGTCGGAGGCCTGAGGGGAAACTCCCTTCTCACCTCCGTCAAGAATCCCGCCGAGATTCTGTGGCAAGTGGGGTAGGGTAACGTCCCCAATCGTAGAAGAGGTGGACAACGAGGAAATACTCACAACGGCAGACGACTCCAAACTCCCACCTTCCACGGTTCACCTGACAAGATGTTTATCCATAGGGCCCTCGCTTTTTGGGGCCTTCATGGTCGAAACAGCTGGACATCTCTTCTTACGACGTTTCCCCATTGAAGAGTATTAAAAACAACACCTCAACACGCCCCTCCGAAAGTCTCCAAAGGGGCGTGACCTGCCCCTTTGGTCACACCCCTTCGGTCGCGCCCAAAGACGCGGCCGCGACCGCATCCTGCGGTTCAGCCCAGACTGTTATAGGGCAGGATGATGACGTCAGACGTTCTCACTCAGTGATCGCAGCTGATCTCACTTTCTCCAGCAGGACCCTCTCTCCTCTCCACAGTCCCGCGGTTCAGCCCAGACTGTTATAGGGCAGGATGATGATGTCAGACGCTCTCACTCAGTGATCGCAGCTGATCTCACTTTCCCCAGCAGGACCGTCTCTCCTCTCCACAGTCCCGCGGTTCAGCCCAGACTGTTATAGGGCAGGATGATGACGTCAGACGCTCTCACTCAGCGATCGCAGCTGATCTCACTTTCCCCAGCAGGACCGTCTGTAAACGGGGGCGCTGGGTGAGAATGTCCACAGTCTTGGCAAAGGCAAATATTAATATGACTTGCAAAGGATTGTGGAAAATGTAGTCCATTCATACCAGACTCAGCCGTTCACAATAAATTAGTTGTGCTTGCTCGAATGTAAAGCAAAGAAGATATTTTATTTATGGGGTTATTTCTCCCAACACAGATATACTTGGTAGCACATAAAAACGAATACTTGCTTTCAGTATTATACTTAGAAAAACAAATAAGGAAAAACAACAGCTGTACTTGTTAAGCAATCAAATCAAAGCATAAAGACCTTGATGGGAACAGAAAGGTCTTTTCTGTAAGCTCCTGCTAATTCTCCTTAGCAGTGCTTCAAAGAACAAACAAAACCCACAAAGTAGGAAAAAAACCTGTTCTTTTTCAGGGATATCTTCCTGTATCTTCACACACACTCAGAAGTGTCCCTTCAGAGCTCACAGGCAATTAGGCAAGGCTCAATTGCTAACAATTACCAGCTGAAAACCTCTTGGCTGGTTTACTTTCTATTACGTGGCTCAAATCCTACTCAGAAGCTTTTCTGAGTAGATTAAAGAACAGGTTTATATTTCTTTGTGATGGTTGTTGTATTTTGTAACAGCATATTACCACAGATGTTTAGACAGAGAGCAATCCATGTATTCAAAGTCCCCATTTATAACATCTTCCCCTTCTTCAACTATCATGGGCTCAATATCATGGATTAGCACAGAGGAATTTCTCAATGGAACACTCTCAGGACAATACTTGTTTCCCTGCTGTCTTCCCAGTGAGGAGCTAAGGCTTAGATCATTGTTCATACCTGAGCTTCCATTGCTGTTAGAGTTCCTCTCTAAATATCCTGGCCAATATGTAGTCCAGTTCTTATGTCCAGCCTTCCAATCAAGATCCCTGGACACTGGATCTCTCTTCACATACCTTCTTGCACTGGTCTTAGGGTCCCTTCCAAGTGCAGCCGTCTCCCTCAAGGTGCCGTCCGGGGATTCCTGGCTCTGCAACCCCACTCCACTGGCTTTCCCCAGTCCAATGGTGTATGCTTGCCTCTGGAATGCCTCCCAGTATACGTACTGCTATGGACTCCTTTAGACCTCCCAAATGCTTTTCTCTTCTTTCTTCAAAAGTGTTTCTTGCTCTCTCTGTCCGTCAGCTCTGGCTTCTGCTGCTGATGATGATCAGGATGATCAAGGTGCTTCTGATGCTTCTGATCAAGATGATGATTCTCTGTAGAATAAGCTTTTCTTTTATCCTGCTTAGATGAATGCTCCACCCTAGCACAGCGCAGCTGTGCTGAATCAAGCCCTGCCCTTGGAGATGAGTGCTTGGGGATTACCTCATAGCCCTCCTGATTGAACACACGTTTCCCCACTTCAGCTCTTCTAATGGCTGTTGGAAACCTGGTGCATTCTGGGACTGGTAGTCTTTTATGGAAACATTCTGTTTTATTATTTCTACCAGAACAGACAGGTTGCTTGTTCAGAGTCACTTCACCTTTACTATAGCTCCTTCCTGAAGTATGATAAGCTTCCTTATCACACGTCTCTCCTCTCCACAGTCCTGCGGTTCAGCCCAGCCTGTTATAGGGCAGGATGATGACGTCAGACGCTCTCACTCAGCGATCGCAGCTGATCTCACTTTCCCCAGCAGGACCGTCTCTCCTCTCCACAGTCCCGCAGTTCAGCCCAGACTGTTATAGGGCAGGATGATGACGTCAGACGCTCTCACTCAGCAATCGCAGCTGATCTCACTTTCCCCAGCAGGACCGTCTCTCCTCTCCCCCAAGATAGTATTTTTAAATACCACCCATGCATGATGTAGATCTTTAACCTTTGTATCTGCTCCTTTTAGTTTTTTCTTAACTATTTTCCTCATTTTATCATAGTCTCCTTTTTGAAAGTTAAAAAGTTGAACTGTAGAGTTCCTTGCCATCCTTCATCAATTCACCAAATCAATCGTGATCATGTTATGGTCACTAATGCCAAGTGGCCCCATCACCCTTATCTCTTGCACCAGATCCCATCTTCCACTACGGACTAGGTCCAAAATGGCTTCCCCTCTTGTCAGTACATGAACCAGCTGCTCCAAGAAGCAGTCATTTATTTCATCTAGGAACTTTATCTCCCTAGCATGTCCTGCCATGTCACCAACCCAGTCGATATCGGGGTAATTGAAATCACCAAATTATTATTACTGTGCTGTAACTTTTGTTAGCTTCCTTGATTTCTTTGAGCATTTCATCATCCATTTGTTCGTTCTGGCCATGCATTCAATAGTACACCCTCATTGCCATTTCCTTCCCCTTTTTACATGGAATTTCAATCCATAGAGATTCTAAAGTAAATTTTGTTTCCTGCAAACTTGAATCCTTTGTGACTCAATGCCCTCTCTAATATAGAGTGCAACCCCTCCACCAATTTGATCTGCTCTATCATTACAATATAGTTTGTACCCAGGTATCACAGTGTCCCACTGGTTGTCCTCTTTCCACCATATCTCTGAGATACCAATCACATCTAACCTTTCATTTAGTGCTGTGTATTCTGACTTTCCCATCTTATTTTTTAGACTTCTAACATTTGCATGCCAGCATTTTAGAGACTGAATTTTATTCATATTAATCTGGTTATCAGTAAGCAAGGGTAATTTGGAATTTTTAAGCTCTTTCTGCTCTGTACTCAAGTGCATTTGGGTTACTTTTGTCTTTATTGGAACCTCTCTGTTGATATGCCCTTACTTCAATCTTTTGCTAGTATCCTTCAAGGATACATTGTCCCGAACCATGTGCTCTGGGGCGACTGTCTGCTTTCCCCTATTATCTAGTTTAAAAGCTGCTCTATCTCCTTTTTAAAGTTTAATGCCAGAAGCCTGGTTCCATCCCGGTTAAGGTGGAGCCTATCCCTTCGGAAAAGCCCCTCCTTTCCCCAGAATGTTCCCCAGTTCCTAACAAATACAAACCTTCCTTGCACCATCGTCTCATCCATGCAATGAGACTCCGCAGTTCTGCCTGCCTTTTGGGTCCTGTACATGGAACAGGAAGCATTTCAGAGAATGCTACCTTGGAAGTTCTCGATTTCAACTTCCTACCTAAAAGCCTAAATTTGGCCTCCAGAACCTCCCTACCACGCTTTCCTATGTCATTGGTACCAACATGTACCAAGACAGCAGACTCCTCCCCAGCACTATCTAACACCTTGTCTAGGTGGCGCTTGAGGTCCGCTACCTTCGCACCAGGCACCATGCTTAAAGGAAGGGGGTAAGTTGATGTTTTGTCCCATTTTTGGTGTTTTGTTTTACTGATCCCTTATTCTTGACAGGTAATATGTTTTCACATTTTGCTATAGAGAACCTCTGCTTATTTCTACTGGTCCGTAATTAGCATTGCACAGACTGTTTTCAGAGATGCCCAATGCACAATTAACTGAGGAGTTCTTCTACTGCCATGTATGCTCTGATGGCAGCTATGTCAGGACAAACAGATCACATTAGATTTGCTGTTATTATATCAGTGACTGCACTGAGCTTATTTTGCAGTATTCTGAGTAGCCAGTCAACTAGTATATTTAGTCTTGTTGGCATCCGCATTTAGGTCTGATTGGTTTTCATGTGTTATTTTCATGAGCACAACATTTTCAGTGAGAGGAGCAGCTTAGAGGAGGCAGAGGCAGGCGACATCGTAGAAAGTCATCTTTTCAGAATATCGTGAGGGTGGGGATGTCCAATTCGTTTAATACATCTACGTCTCCATTTCTGGACATGTGGGTGTGCATCCATACCAGAATCGGGTTTAAAACGTCCCTGTCTCCAATTTTGACCTGCCCGCGGCCTGGACATGAATGTTATGGAATTGGCCTCTTAGTGAGGAATACATTTTTTTAAAAAATAAAATAAATACAAATGTTGTCATATTTGCATGTAGAAAATCAGAACATAGGACATCAGAAAAAAAAATTACCACTTGACCCATCTAAGCTATTAGCCCATATATTAGTTTTGTTAAAAGTTATTTTAAAAAGTCAGAAACTGGATGAGCACAGCATATGATCTGCAAATAAAAAACAGTATTATGTTCTACAGGATTTATTTACATTGTCCGTGCCTCTAACACTTTAGAGACCTCCAGATTCTCCTGCTTCCAGGACATCCGATGGGAGTGTCTCCTGCTGTAAATGAAACACTTTATCATTCCTTCCAGGTTTCATTCTTTAATAAGAGCCTTTGAACTTTTAAGGGCTTTACTTAATCTCAAGGGAGGTGTCTCCTCTTACAGGAGACTACTCTCACACACACACACACACTCTCTCTCTTTTTCTGCCCAAGCAGGGAATCAGGAATGCACTGAGAGCAGTGGTGTAGCTCCTGAAGCTACAGTCATGAACTGTTTCTGGGCTCTCATCTGGTTTCTGGTCACCTTGTCTACTTTCCCTACTTACACAGCAGGTAAATGTTGGGATTTCTTTCTTTTTAGGAGAGGAGGGTATTTTAGAAGTGTCTGGCTGCGTATGTGTATGGGGGTAGGGAAGTGATGGGGTTGTTCTGAGGTCCTGAGGTGTGGGAGCTTTATGAAAAAAGTATAGAAGTTGAAATAAATGAAATGAAATGAGCTGAGGTGTACTTCAGTTGCTGGGAGGTTGCCCCATTATCTTCTTAGTAATGTATACTGTCCATCAAAGCAGCCATGTCTTCACTCTGATGGAGAGTTGTCTTACATGAAAGCTTCGACTGTGGGATACCTCATTTTTACCTAGTGACAACGTGAATGACTGGACAGGTCAGCAGGATCTGGTTTCTGACACGGTCGTGTTAAACTGACCTGTCAACCCTGCCTGCCATACAGGTCAGTGTTAAATCATCTCATCACAAAATCTCAAGAGATAATCCAGTTTGTACATTGTGGGGTTCAATGGATGCCGTCCTTCAGATGAGATTTTCTCTATTTGTTATATTTACTACGTGCAAAATAGTTATGACACTACACTTTATGTAAGGGATTTGTGCCCAGTCCACAGAGATGCTTTGCAGTAGCTTAAACTCTCCATATCTTCATATCTTTGCAGCTTGGGATCCCCACCAGTATCCCAGCATTGCTGCTATCTGGGGGCAGGGGACAGAGAGGCTGCTGGTCCTACACGCTCTTTTTCCCTTTCCGCCCATCCTTCCCCCTCCCCCACCTCAGTTTTTGGTTTGTTTTGTGTGCAGAGGTTTCCAGCCACCTTAGATAATCTTTGTGCTGTTGTAGTTACTGTTTAATCTCTCCCAACCTTTGCCTGTGCTTAGGCTCTTCGTGAGCTTTCCACTCACCTACTGCGCTGCTCATCGTAACCCTCATCCACCACCTGGATGTTCAGAGCAGCTTATAGTCTTGCCTGGACATACTTCTTGCTGGCGCCTCCTCTACGAACAGCTTGATACAGTGCTATTGAGTAGCATTAGCATTTTAGGATGCAGAGTGTGGAAGGAGAAAGGAGTGAGGCAAATGAATCTACAGTGCTGTTAGGAAATGCTGAGGATGAAAAATAATACACTGCAAGATTTGTTCAGCCTTCATCAAGAGGGGTTCTGGTTATTTAAAACCTCCAAAGATCAGAGAGTATAAACATCTGACTCCGTAAAATCTAGTGCAGAGTTCTAATATTGTTTATTTAACTTCTTTTTTATACCGTTTTTCGACAAGTCAAAATGGTTTACAATAAACTAGGTGTAATCAGAGAACATTATGTGCAACGTTAACAAGAGCAATAACAATAGGTAACGGAGCCAGCCTAAAGGCTAATATAACTTGAGTACAGAGTACCGTTTATGGTAATGTAATGCAGGTGCACATTGGTGGTTTTGATTCGTCTGGTTCGGGCAAGACGTGGGGGTCTGAGTGAGGGAATTCCATTGCTGTATGTTGGCACTTTGAGGGTGTGTAGTCCTGTATTGTTTTTCTGGTCTTTGGTCGGGGACATTGCGGAAGTGATGTGGAGATTGACATTGGCATTAAACTCTACTTCAGGGTATACTATGCAGCACAGCTGATTAAGAGCCCTCTTTACTGAGCATTTTCCCATAGACAAAAAATGGGCATTAAACTAACGGGCCCCTAAGTTCCTTAATATTTATAGATGATATCCAGGTGATTGTGCCTATTCTTGAAAATCCTCAGTTAACTCCTGGTTAAAGAATAATAAGCTTTCTCTAAAGCTCAGAAAAACTGAAAATCTAGTACTTTGCAGTAAAACATCGTTAGACATTTTATCCCCCTTTATTGGTGAAGAGTGGGAGAGAGACTCCTCACTGTGTCTTAAGCAGGGCATATTCAGACCTGCTAACTGGTTAAACCATGGTTAGAGAGTTATTCAGTGGTACTAAACCATTTAGTACTGTAGAATATTCTCTGCTACCTGGATTGTATGCCCCAATGCTAACCATTTAATATTGGGGCATTCAGGGTGGGGGTGGGGATGGAGGTGGAGGGGGCAGCACCAAGGTTTAGCCCGTCAACGGTGATATTGAGCCATTGGCCGATTAACTCTAACCAGCTAAAGTTAGGCTAGCAAAAACTGTCCTAACTTTAACTGGTTTAGCTATCCAGGCAAACCAGATATTCAGTGCTGGCAGCAGGATAATGACCTTGGAGTTGATTTGGTTTAAATTAAAATAACGACAGACAGCTGCTTTAAATGTGCTGACCACTGCCACTGAAAATGCCCCCTAAAGTGAAAACTTATGCGCAACTATTTTTTATTGTTTAATTGTTTGACACTAAAGACTTGATTTTATATCAGGATGCCTATAAATGCTAAATACCCTCATGTTAAATGTTGTAAAGTACCCACATGTTAAATATAACCCTCCAATGTGATGTAACCACTTTGATTGTAGGATAAGGTGGTATACAAATCTGTCTAAATGAATAAAATAAATAAATAAATAAATATAAGAAGTCCGAAAATGGGCCTATTTTATAAAGACCAAATTAAATCACCAAATATCAGTGCTGCTAAGTATTTAACAGCTTCACACACACTTAGCCTGTACTCCATAAGAAAAAAAGATTTTATAGGACCATCAAAATTCCTGAGAGCCACTTGTTTTGCTTCATGCTCTCTCTCATATCAATATGAGTCCAAATTTCACAGATAGGTCATAGCACATATCCAATATTATAAATTCATTCAACTTATCTTATAGTGTTTCATAATGTTGCCTGCATTACTCTATATATGTACATGCATATTTTATAAAAGATGTGCATACATTGCAACCCCCACCCCCTCTTTCCAAACTATGCCCCAGGAACATGTATGCACAGATAGTCTAAAGGTACGGTGCACACTTTCTGTGTGCACACCGTTTTACATGTGTATGTGGAGAGCAAGTTTCTAAAAGCCCTTTACTGTACAAGTGGACAGAGCTTTATAAAATTAACCCCTTAGAGTAATCAGATCTGTGGCCCATTCTGCCTTTTTTAAATTACACCTATTCAGGAGATTCAAATATTTTTTCCTTTGATTGACTTGAAATCTGTTATCCAGCTATTTGTGCTGTCAGACTTCGGATTAGGCTAGGACAGCAAAAAGCTGCCTTAAATGGCTATTTGGCTAGCTATCCGATGGCGCTGAAAATCACTGCTATCTGGCTAGTGCCAGCGCTGATCGCAGCGACCAGATAATCAATGCCAGCCACTATCTAGATGTTAACACTGAATATCCAGTTTTTATTTATTGATGGCCAGCTTTTAAAAAACATACTGATGGCAGCAGCTAAATATTTACCTAATAATTTACTGGGAGATTAAAACTGTTTGTCAGTTACTTCACAGACATTATGCTAAAAGACAAAAATAGAAGGTGATAAAATTGAGAGAGTTTCTGAGTTTGGGGATTTAATGTACTTAGATCCTTTTCTGCATTCTCCTCTCTTTACTTCTTCTCTCAGTGGCAGTCTTCTCCATTCCGGATCCTCCTCTTCCGTTTTCCCCTTTCCTGCTTGATTCCATATAGACTTAGGGCCCAATTCCGAGTCGCGACTTGCGGGGCTGCATGTCGTCCTGCCCCTATTCCCCCTCAGGCCCTCCCTGCGCAGCTACAGCAGCAGTATGGGGAGAGCCGGCAGGAGGGGGTGGAGTCTGGGCAGAGCAGGGGCGGGCCGAGGGGGCAGGATGTACAGGGCCGATTCTGGTCATGGCCCTGTACGTCCTATGGGGTCAGAGGGAACATGCTGATTATTCTACCTCTAAGGTGGAATAATCAGCACAAACCGAGCAATCAGGGCCGGAAATCACCCCCCCTGCCTGGTGCAGGGAGGTCCCTGCTGCACGATCCAGGGCCCGGCTGGCCAACCTTGAGTTGGGTGGCAGGGAAAAGGAGGGTCGGCGCCAGGGGAGCCTGTGGGGAGGATGTCTATGAAGGCATGCAGGGGCATGCCAGTCCGTCCTCGGGCCCAATTCAGTATGCCGCGAGAACGTTTTGCTCCCACAGTACAGAATCAGGTCCTAAAGGGCCCATCCTGCTCGGGGCTGTCCTGACAGCCTGGATGTGCCCCTTTCAGAATCGGGCCTTAGTAAATAGATGACTTCTTTCAAGTGGAGACTTTGATCTGCTCAAATTTCCCTACAGTTGAAAGTAGGCAAAACATGCATCCCTCTCTATCTGACTGCATAGTCTCTCCTCAGTTTATGCAGCTTTCTATTCAGAGGCAGTTATCATTTGTTGGATTTGATATACTGCCCTATTGTTGGAAACATACAGAGCGGTTTACAATTACTAAAAAACAAAAATGATAAAATGGAAAAGAACTCCATTAAAACAGGAGAGATACAGCCTAAAAGAAAGCGACAAGACAAAGAACATGTATAACACATAAAAAGGATATCGTGAGAGGGGCTGAGGGAAGGCAGTGGGAAGTTGGGTGTAGCAGATCGGTGCCACTTAGGCTTTACTTAATTTGCCTCAAGTCCAAATGCCTCTTGAAATAAGTAAGGTTTTAGAAGGGTCTTGTATTTTTTAGTTTTGCTTTAAATAAACGGCTGGGGGGAGGCTGTTTCAGAGGGATAGTGCAGTGAAGAAGAAATGGTTGCGTCAAATTTTGTTCTTGTAGGTAGGAGTATGATTGCTGTGAAGTGACTGCAAGCAGTAGGGAGGAGCGTAGGGAACTGTAAGAGCCGAAGCTTCATTATGAAGAGCCTCATGGGCAAGATAGAGAATTTTGTAACGGATGCGGTAGGGAAATCGACATCAATGGTGATGGATGAGCAAAGGGATTACCTGATCATGTTTACTTGCCTGAGTAAGTAAAAGGATAACCATGTTCGGTGGTGATTGGAGTCTCTTAAATTGATAAGTAGGTATTGTGATCAAATCGAGCTGTAACTGTATTAAGAAGAATGGAAGTTTAAGCAGTGGGATCAAGAAAGGCACGTATGGCGTGGAATCACCAGAGTGCTGCAAAGGCAGATTTAGTTCATTTACTAGAGGTCTCTCTAGTAAATGCAAAGATGGATGATAATGCTTTACTTCAAATACAACATCTTTTTTTCTTTGTCTCCTTTGCCAGGTTGGCTCTGTGATGGTCCATCCTCAATAGGATCTCCTTTAGTCATACTGTAGCTTGGTTCTTCAGGAACTCGGGTGACTGGGATAAAACCCTATTTACATTTTTTTTTTGGAGGTGGCCTTAGCCAGTGCTCTAGACCCCGCAGAATAGGGAAGACCCCCCACCCCCCTAGGTCCGCTTGGCAAAGAGAAGCTGAGAGAAAGACAAAACGTTCTCTCTTGGAGGTGTCTCATTTGGGGATCCCCCTTGGATTACTTTTTCATTTATCAAAGCCTGGATTAGCACTTACTACTACCTATCATTTGTATAGTGCTAAAAGGCGAACACAGTGCTGTACCTGTACAAGTAAGACAGTCCCTGCTTATCACAGCTTCCAATCTAATTAAGACAGACCACACAGCAACTGCGGACTAGGGTAAGTCAAGGTTCATGGCAAGATACAGATAGCAGGAGAACAAGGAGATCAGGATCCAAATGCATGCTCGAAGAAATGGATTCAGCTTGGATTTGAATAGGGCCAGAGAAGGAGGCTAGCGGACTAACTCGGGTAGTTTATTCCATGCATATGGAGTAGCAAGGTGGAATGAATGAAATCTGGAGAGGGCAGTAGCAGAGAGGGGCACCGATAAGAGATCTGTCAGAGGAGTGTTCCCGAGGAGGGGTATAGGGGGTAATAGAGAGGAAAGGTAATGAGGAGTTGCAGAATGAATTCACTTATAAATCAGAAGTTTGAACTGAATGCAGAAATAAATAGGGAACCAGTGAAGTGATTTGAGAAGAGGGGTTATGTGAGCATAACAAGACTAGCAGAAAATTAGCTGTGCAGCTGAGTTTTGAACAGACAGAAGGGGGGAGAGATGATTATGAAGGAGTACGGAAAACAGCAGATTGCAATGGTCTAGATGGGAGGTGACTAGAGAGTGGATAAGGGTGTTTAGTAGTGTGTTCAGAAAGAAAGGGATGAATTTTACTGATGTTAAAGAGAAAGAAACAGGTTTTAGCTATCTGTTGGATGTGTACAGAGAAAGAGAGAGAAAAGATTTATTTTATTTATTTATTTACATTCTCTTATATACCGCGCTATTCTGCATCAGTGTGGTTTACATTGAACAAACTGAAATTACATTGAACAGGGCATTATAACTTGGAGATAAATAGAGTGTTATCCACACAGATGGGGAAAGAAGGAAGGGGGAGGTGGCTTCAGAGGGAAAGATAAGGAGCTCAAAGAGCACTTGGGATGAAGCCCAGATTTAGGAATAGGCAATAGAAGCAAGTGTCTGCTGCCAATTTTTGATAGGTACTGGAGAGCTACCATCAGTTGTTTTGCCTTAATTCAGGCTGCTGCCACGCTCTTTAGTTTCTTGGAGCAGGGCAATAGGAAGCCCATGCAGAGGAGTGGCAGTGCTATATGACAGGCTGAGATGACATGCCTGCTCCAGCACTCCACGCCGAGCCTTCTGTTGTCTGTTACTGCTTATTGCAGCCAACAGGGTAAAATGAAAGTGGGCAAACATGCCCCCTCCCTCCTCGCTTGCCTACCTGTGGGCACCAAAACTTTAAATCCCTGCTTGCTTGGGATCCACCTTTTACAAGGCCTGACCCCCTTGGAAGCTGGGCACTCAGCCTGCTTCTGGGAGGCAGAAAAAGAGGAAGGAAAAAGACAAAAGACAACACTCCCTTTTGTAAACTTTGCTAATATCTCTAGATCCTCCCTTAGTCTTCTTTCTAGTGAGACAGCTAGAAAAATCCTCAAGACTTATACACTTAGGGGCTGATTCAGACCCGGACTTCCCGGCCCTCTATGCGCCTGGTCTGATCCGGATGCACAGAGTTAGCCAGGATTCTGATCCCGTGGGGCACATCTAGCCCTGTGGGATTAGAATCGCTTACAGGCCTGTACATGCCAGGTTTGTCCTGCACATAGTTACAGACTACAGTAGGACCCTTGTCCAATGGAAACCAGCACTCCAGTAGCCTAAACACAGAAGGATTGGAGGGTAGGATTTGCCTAAACCCCAAAAAGATTATGAAGCACAGCCTGGCTGAAGGCACTGTCCCATCAGGGCTCCTTTTCCAGGCAGTAATGGGCTGCGAAGGAATGTACTGAAGACCAGGTGGCAGCCCGGCAGATGTCCACCATCGGGACAGAGCTCAGGTTTGCCACTGAGGCCACCATGGCCCTGACACAGTGCGTCGTGACTCGGCCTTCCAGTGGGAGCCCTGCCTGCTCATATCGAGGGCGATAGAGTCCACCAACCAGGTAGATAGGGTACGTTTGGTCACCGCCTCAGCCAGTTTACTGGGATCGTATGAGATGAAAAGCTGAGCAGCTTTGCGGTGACCCTGAGTATGTTGGATGTAGAAGGGCAAGGCCCTCTTACAGTCCAGGATGTGAAGGACCGTCTCCGCCTTACTGCTGTGAGATCTTGGGAAGAAAGTGGGAAGTACCACCTCCTGGTTGAGGTGGAAGGACGATACCACCTTTGGAAGGAATTTTAGGGTGTGTGCAGAGCACCACCCTGTTCTTGTAGAACCTGGTATACGATGCCTCCGCCACTAAGGCCTGAAGCTCGCTAACCCTGCGAGCGGAGGTGAGCGTGACCAGAAACGCCTCCTTCCACGAGAGGTATCGCAGGTGGCAGGTAGCCAGAGGCTCAAAGGGTAGGCGAGTGAGCTGCTCCAATCCCACATTGAGGTCCTACTCAGTTGCCGGAGGGTGAATCGGGGACTTCGATAAGAGCAGACCCCTTAGGAAGCGGGTCACCAGTGGCTGGACCAAGAAGAGTTTGCTATCCACCAAGTGGTGGTGCGCCACCAGGGCACTGCAGTGCACCCTGACGGAGTTTGATTTAAGCCCGGATTGCGAGAAGTGGAGACGGTACTGTAGCACCAGTCTCACTGGGCAGGAGAACAGGTCGGTCCTATGCTCTGCACACCAAGTTGAAAATCTTAGCCATTTGAGGGCACATGCTTTCCTAGTGAAAGCCTTACGAGAGGCCAGTAAGTTCTCCTCTACCTCACCCAACAGGTTGAAAGGGGCTAGGGTCACCCTTTCCGCAGCCATGCTGTCAGCGACAGGGGCCCAAAATTGGAGTACAGAAGAGAGCCCCTCTCCTGGGACAGGAGTCCTGGAGAGTTCCCCAATGCAATGGGAGTCTCCACCGATAGCTGGACGTGTAGCGGGAACCATGGTTGCCTGGGCTATTGAGATGCTATCAGGATGAGCGAGGCCTTGTCGCAGAGGGTCCTGAACAATGTCTTGGCAATTAGTGGTGTGGGTGGGAAGGCATACATGAGGTCTTCGGACCATGACATGAGGAACGCGTCTGCCGCCACCCTGGAAGGGTGGGCCTTACAGGAGCAGAAGCGGGGCAACTGGTAATTATCCGGGCTGGTGAACAGGTCTATCTCAGACTCCCTCCAGAGCTGAAAGAGCTGATCAGCCACACTGGGTCCAGCTGCCACTCCTGCGGCTGAAGGACCCTGCTCAATCTGTTAACAAGTGAGTTGTTCTAGTCTGGCAGGTATACTGCCCACAGGAATATACCCTGCCAGACAGCATAGGAGCAGAGGACCATTGTCTCTTGGCAGACGGCACGAGAACCTGTACCCCCCCTGTTTGTTCACATAGAACATTACCATCTGGCTGTCTGTTTGGACCAACACCGGCTGGTGACATAGGCGGTGGCAAAAAGCTCAGAGGGCTAAGTATATCGCCCATAGCTTCAGGAGGTTGATCTGATGTTTGCTCTTGTCCTGCATCCAGCTGCCCTGGGTGTGGAGTTCCACACAATAGGCTCCCCAGCCTAGCAGGGAGGCATCTGTGGTGAGGACTCTTAAGGGGCTCAGGACTTGAAAGGGTATCCATGCCTTGAGGTACTGGGGAGTCCACCAACTGGCGGGTCACTCAGACTTTGTCCCGGCGGAGTCCCGTGGCCTGTGTCCACTGATCCCGAAGGCACCACTGCGCGGCCCTCATGTGGATGTCTGGGGTGATGTGGACTGTGGAGGCCATGTGCCCGAGTAGTCGCAGGAGAAGCCAAGTGGGTACCGAGGGGCGGTGCTGTATGTCCAGGGTCAGTGCCCTGAGATGCTCAGCTTGGTCTCCGGGCAGGAAGGCCTTTGTCGGGAGGGTGTCCAGTCTTGCCCCTATGAACTACAGACAGGAGGAGGTGGGACTTGGGATAGTTTATCACAAACCTCAAATGTTGCAGGACCTGGATGGTGCATGCCTGCTGCACCCCTGAGGCCATACCTCCTTTTATGAACCAGTCATCCAGGTAGGGGAAGACAAAGACACCCTGGAGGCAGAGGAAGGCTATGACTGCCAGGCATTTTGTGAAGACCCTTGGAGCGGAGGCCAAGCCAAAAGGCATCACCTGTACTGGTAGTGCCCCCTCCCCCCACCATGAACCACAGGTACTGCCTGTGGTTGGGGTGAACGAGGATGTGGGTATAAGCATCTTTCAGATCAAAAGAGCATAGCCAATCTCCCTGCTGGAGGTAAGGTAGCAATGTTCCAAGAGGGAGAGCATCTTGAACTTCTCCCTCACAAGGAACTTGTTCAGGTTGCACAGGTCGAGGATGGGCCTTAGGCCTCCTGTCCTTTTTGGCACAGGGAAGTACCTGGAGTAGAACTCCTTGCCCCTGAGATGGTGGGGTATGGTTCTACCGCTTTGTCCTCAAGAAGATCTACGAGCTCCTTCAGTAGAAGGCCCTGGTGAAGGGGAGACCTGAGGGGCTCTCCTAGAAAGTAAGGGAGAGGTGTCTGAGTCATATGCAGGAGGTAACCCTCCCTGACCACCTGAAGTGCCCAGGAATCGGTGGTGATAGTTGGCCACCTTTGGGCATAGTGCTTCAGGAGTCAAAAGCTTCCACCTAGCTGGGCTGGGGGCTGATGCTTGGGGTTTGGAAGCCTTCTGCTTATAAGGGCCATGCCTTGGCTTGCTGACCCTGCTGGGTAGCCGGGGAGGCCTGAAAAGGAGGGTAGTTTCTCTAAGCAGCCCCTTTCTCGGGTAGAAGGGCTTTTTACCCAAGCCCTTCCATCAGGGAGGGGCAGCAATCTTTTTAGAGAGCCTGGTCCTCATCATGAACTCGATCTCCAGCTCAGCAGGCAAAGAGGTTCTCTCCTTGGCATGGGACATTGACCAATTTGTCCTAAACCCATTACTCGAGATTAGACGACTATAGCCAAGCCTGGCGTTGGATGTTGATGCCCACCACCGCTACTCGAGCTGCCGACTCAAAGCCATCATAGGCTGCCTGAGACATAAACTTGGAGTACTCACGGATGGCCTTGACCAGGTTCTTGAACCAATGCAGGGGTTCCTCAGACATCACCAAGAACCCAGAAATTTCCTTCGCCAGGTCTCTCAGGTACATGCCCATGTACAGCTGGTAGGCCTGGATGCGG
The DNA here is from genome assembly GCA_033557465.1 of Ichthyophis bannanicus. NCBI lineage: Eukaryota > Metazoa > Chordata > Amphibia > Gymnophiona > Ichthyophiidae > Ichthyophis > Ichthyophis bannanicus. The sequence continues at coordinate 146,874,126 of CM066041.1, forward strand.
CCAATGAGCATCGAGCCCTGGTAACACTTTCTGTCAAGGCATCCAAGGTGCATGCTTCCCTGCCGGAAGGCACTGAATAGTGAATTTTCTGACTCTTCAGTCGACACATGGCCGACTCCACCACCATGGAGTTGTGCAGCAGCTGTTATTTCTTGAAGCTCGGGCTCTGGCAGACTCGATACATCGAGTTGAGCTGCTTGCTCACCACCAGCACCGATGCCGGTGTCTCCAACATACAGAGATTAGCTGTTCCAGGATGGGAGGGATGGGCACCATAGTCGATTCCCTCAGAGGGGCCTTGACCTGGAGGATTTCTAGCTTCTCTGCCTGAGGATCCTCCTCTGATTCCGTCAGGAATGCTAGGGTCTTAGACATATCCCTGATGAAGTCAAGGAACGCCATGTCCTCCGACAGAGACCACCGCCGCGGCTCTGAACTGGGAGAGTCTGAGGGGATGTTGTGATGGTGACAGGTGTCGGGCAACTCCTCATCCTCTGTCTCCCAATCGGAGTAGTCCATTGAGAACTCGATGGAAGGATTGTCTGCAGATCCCGGGGCTGACCTCAGCCTGCGGCCCTCAGAAGCCATGCAGCTGGCGCAGAGCGCACTGGCTGGGGACGATGGCGGCCCTTTCGCGTGGGAACCAGATCGAGACCTTGGTTGAGGATCGACTTGAGGCCGAAGGGTCTTGAGGATCGGCCTCCAGGGACATCTTTGACATCGAGGGCCCGGTGGTCGGGGCGGAGGAACCAGTCATACTGGACAACAGCGCCCGCTGCTGGTCCATGAAGGCAGACAAACTGCACTCCAGGCCCGCCATTCTGGACTCCAGGACAGAAGGCTCCGCAGCCATCAGCGCAGGCACCGAAGGAATCAGGCCCAATGCCGGTTCCCCCGAAGGGGAATCCTCGACGAGGATGGTGTCTGGTGATCGAGGCCGGTCCGAGGTCGAGTCTTTTCAGGAGACCTTTGCAAGCTGCTCCCTCTCCAATCCCTCGGACGAACATCTCTGACTGCGGGACCTGGCTCGGGACGTACCCAACCTGTTGGATCCATCCAGGGACGCCACCTTCAAGGTCATCTTCTTCTGCTTCTTCTTGGGTTCCCTCAAGAGAGACCCCCTCTCCGAAGAACCACGGAGCTGCTTGGGTTCCACAGAGCCTCCCCGAGATGCCTTGGCTTCAGATGATACACTGGCCTTCGGAGGTACTGGGGGCGCAGGAAAAAGCTTATCATGCTGCTGCTGGTGGCTCTTGAGGACCTTGTTGGACATCTTTTTGCAGAGACCCCATGCTGTGGGATCGTGGTCTGGCCCAAGACAGTGAAGGCAGTAGTCATGTGTGTTGGTCAAAGACATAATTTTGGCACACTGATCACACTTTTTAAAACCACAGGTATCCATGGGGGAAAAAAAATACCCCAATGAAGTCAAAGACCCGCCGAGCTGCCAGTTGGAAAAAAAGCGCGAAGATGCCAAAGAGCAAAAAACTACAAAAGGACCTGAACTCGATGCCGAGACAGCAAGGTCAGATGGCGGGAAGAGTATTGGTGCAGTACCGGAGGCGAGAATGAAACTCAGGCTGAAAAATCAACTTTTTCCAGGGACAAGCCAGACAAATGTCTGAAGAGCTCCACGGAAAAAGGAGACTGAGCAAGATGGCACCTGTGGGCGGGAAGGGGACTACGGATGCGTGGTGGCATCTCCCAAAGGCTTTCTTTGAAAGCTGGAGAGATGCTTCTGCAAGGGCTCCGTCAGTGCCGATGTCGCCCATATGTGAGGACTGACTTCCTGCTTGTTCCCAGAGAATCCAAGATTTCCTTACTTTTAGATGACACTGCAGCAGGGATGTGCCAATCAACATCCGGCATATTGAAATCATCTATCAGTAGCACTTCCCCTTTCCTGGCAATGCTGTTTATGTCTCCTATTAAATCTCTGTCCACCACTTCTCCCTGTGAGGGGGGTCTGTATATCACACCAATGCAAATGGATTTCTCTTTCCCTTTTTCTAGTTTAACCACAGTGCCTCCTCTCTCCCTTTTAAACCCTGTAATTCTATAGCTTTAATATTATTTTTTACATATCGTGCTACTCCTCCTCCCCTTCTTTTTACCCTATCCTTCCTGAGTAAAGTACAGTCTGGTATAATTATATCCTAATCATGGTTGTCTGTGAACCATGTCTTTGTAACAACCACTATATCCAAGTCTCTTCCATTTGCTTCTCTTTAGTTTATCAACTAGCTGTATGATTTCTTCCTGCTTTATCGAGTTTTGTTTCAGTTCCTTTGATTTATCACCTTTAAATATAATTTCTAGCATGGTTATCTTTTTGGTGGAGGTTTATTGATGACATTTTTTTGTTGTGGAGTGGCTCTTTAGAATCTTTATATGAATTTGTTGCATTTTTAAATTTCTGTAAGTCTGAGATTCAGTTTAATATGAATTGCAGTCCTTCAACTATAATGATTTTGGATGTATTAGTGGAAAAGACTGCAGTGGATTTTCAGATAATTTTGTATGTGGAACTTACTAATCGTAACTCTGTGTTGCATTATGACAGTTATCATCCACGTCATTTGAAAGACAGCTTGCCATTTTCTCAGCTTTTGCATAGTAGAAGGCTATGTTCCACTACTGAAGAATATCTTAAACAAGCAGATATCCTGGCCGATACGTTTCTACAAAGGGGTTATCCTGAAGCTGTTGTACATAGAGCTTTCAAGTGTGAATGATTGCTTTCGCCAGAGAATAATTCTGTGAGTGAGTTGATGGAGATGGTCACTTGCATATTGCAACACTCAAGGCTATCAGCTTGATTTACTTCAAAACTTTTTAAACATTGGACAGTGTTAAAAGCCCATCCAGTGCTATCTAAGTTCTGTCCTAAGATACCGTATAGCAGAGATAGGAGCTTGCAGGACTTATTATGCCCAGCTGTTGATCTTCAAGTTATTTTTTTTTTGAGACTTGTGTTGGACATCAAAAGTGTGGGAAGTGCTCTTTTTGTGGGCTAATGGAAGAAGGATCAACCTTTATAGCGAATGGTAAAACATATTATTTACAGATAAATTCCTCCTGCATTTCAAGTTATGTTGTGTATTTGATGCGCTCTCCGTGTCAGCAAATATATATGGGCAAGACTACTGCCAGCTTTGAGTTTGACTGTCAGAACATAAATACTGTTTGACTAAAAAGAAAATAGATGCCCCTTAAGTATCCCATTTTTTGAATTTCCATCATGAGTTGAAAGGCATTCGTTGTATAGTAATTGATCAGTTTATCGAAACCGGTAGGGGAGGAGATCGAAGGAAACTATTGTTACAAAAAGAACAACAGAGGATATATTGCCTTAATTCATTAGAACCTATGGGACTCAATAGTAAGATAGAGTGGGGTATTTTTATGTAATGATTTTATAAATAATTAGGAGAAGGTAGTTGTGAATGAGGGGTAGGTTGTATGAGATCAGTAATGACATTGAATCTGATGGGTGACTATGCGTCTCTTTGATTGGTTGATAGCCCTTGGTTTCAGTCTTTTAAATAAAGGATAGGTGAGATGAGTGGTTATCCCGTTGAGGTTATTGTGAATTGCAGTCCCCAGTGAAGCCTTTTTTTGTGAAACAAGGACCTTGTCAGGCTAGCGTATTTAGAGAGTCTGGGAAGGACTTCTATATCATGGAAAGTTAAGTATGATATAGTTGGGAAAGAAATGAAAGTGATAGCGTCATTGATGATTGGCATTTTGTTGTAGGTGCAGCCTAAGAGATCAGCTGTGTTGGCATCTGCCATTTTTTCCAATAGAGTTAAAGTTTGTCTTTTTAAGAACGGATTATTCCAATAATTATATTGCAATATAGTATTGAATTATAGATTGGAATTTTTATGATGGGCTAGAGAATCTAAACTTAGCCACTCATTATTTAAATTATTGAGTATTGAAGCATAAAATATATAATACAGAGGAGTATTTTAGATCACTGATGCTATTTGATTTTTCCCCCGCTGGCAGGTGACTGCCGATTAGAGGGATATACTATTATCTGAGGTCTTTTCTCCCCTGTTATTTTGGTTTAGGTTGAGGTCCTTCATTATAGTATTAATTTGGGGGATTTTTTTGGTCTGTATCCAAGGTGGTTTGTGTTGGTCTGTTTATAGTTTCCTTGGTGTGGTGTGTTTGCATGAATTAGGATTTGCTATTTACACTATAATGGCTATTGTATGGAAGGATATTTTTAGCTATACTACTGAATGAGTTAATGAATTATTGAGTGCAATGTCACTATTTTTAACTAATGAAGGTCGGAAGGATTTGGACTGGGGATCCTATCTTAACCAATCAAAGAGATGTATTAGATTAGAATTACATGGGGTTACTGTAATCGAATATTGTCGTAAAGAAGCTATCCCAAAGGGTTTAAGGGTTCTTAAAGCTCCAGGAATGTTCCTAGATGATGGTTTTATCCAGGAGTGGAATAAATTACACAGGTACACTACCAAAAAACTGCCTCCAGTTTTGCAACTGATTCCTATAGATTTTGGAGTGCTGAATCCAGGAAAAATAGCCAAAATGTTCCATCACGTCACGTTTTCTTGCAAAATTAGATTTCTACCCATATAAGAATGTTCACATAATTTCTTTTTAGCCGACTGCAGGTTATTTTCTTGGCCCCAAAATAGAGGTTGTAATGGTTAACTAACTAGAAACACTCCCTCATGATATTTTAGAGTGTTTTGTATTCATTTTATACATTAACAGGACAATTGGGAGGCGGGGGCTAAATCCAGTACTCGCGCTGGCGCATGTTCTTTCCTGTTCGCCTCGCCTCGTTCGCTCGCTCAAACACGGTGGTTGCGACATGAACGTTCCTGTCAATTTCAGTTTCTTGCAAGTTCATTATTACCTTTTGTTTGCTCAGTCGTAATCCAGCTTTATTCCGAAGTGGTTCACTACAGTTGTAGTTTGCAGTGCTGTGTATTTGTGATGGCTCACAGAGCCAGAGTTGCGTCAACTCTCGACAGTTTTTTGTTTATTTGTGGGGAATATACCGTGAAAAGCGGCAGAGGAAACATTTCGCATTTATTAAAAAAGTATATTTCGCCTATTTCGGTTTGAAGTTAGGCGATCAAGACAAACCGTGGGCTCCTCACAAAGTGTGCAAGACATGTGAGGAAGATCTACGCTTATGGATGAAAGGTAAAAAACAAGCATTTCATTTCGGAATACCTATGATGTGGCGTGAACAAAGAGACCACAGCAGTGACTGCTATTTTGCTCTTGCATTGTGAAGGGATACAACTTAAAAAATAAGAACGTAATAAGTTACCCCAACCTTCCCTCAGCAATTAGGCCTATGCCTCATAGCAACGAAGTACCTGTGCCTGAACCACCAAAATCTTTGGATCATATTTGTGTGGACGGTTCTGATCATGATGAGACTCAGATGGCTTTTCCCGATGAGTCCAGTACTTCCGAGTTTGAAACTGAACCAGATCCGAAACCTGAACTTTTCTCTCAAGCTGAATTGAATGATTTAGTCTGGGATTTAGGACTCCCAAAAGATGCTGCCCAACTGCTAGGTTCTCGGCTTAAACAGAAAAATCTATTGTCACCAGGAACAACTTTTTATTGTTACCGCAACCCGCGAGACACAATTTTTGAAGTACTTCAGCAAAGAGGAAGATTTGGTATTTTGCAACGATATATACGGAGTGATGGAAAAGTTTAAACTCAAGTATGATCCTGCTGAATGGCGGCTGTTCATTGATTCGTCAAAAGACAGCATAAAGGTGTTCTTCATAATGGCACACATTCGCTTCCGTTCCTATTGCTCACTCTGTTATTCTCCAAGAAAAATACGAGAGAATTTGGCCCTGATTCTTCAGAAGATTCGTTATGATGAGCAAAAGTGGATGATCTGTGGAGACTTTAAAATTCTATCCATGCTATTAGGGCAGCAATCCGTTTCACCAAATATCCCTGCTTCCTTTGCTTGTGGGATAGCCGGGCCCGCGACCTACACTGGGGGAAAAAAGACTGGCCAATTCGGGAGTATTTGAGACCCGGTGAGAAAAATGTTCTTCATGAGAGCGTGGTACCTCGTGATAAAATTCTATTACCACCTCTCCACATTAAGTTGGGTCTCATTAAGCAATTCATCAAGTCCCTTCCAAAAGATGGTGAGTGCTTTCGGTACCTTTGCTCAAGTTCCCCCCGACTTTCTGAAGCAAAGCTAAAGGAAGGAGTGTTTGTTGGCCCTGATATAAGGAAACTCATTTCAGATGGAGCATTCGCTGAAACGATGTCTGAGAAGGAAAAAGAAGCCTGGGATTCCTTCAAGGATGTTGTTCTCAAATTCTTGGGGAACAGGCGGGATGAGAACTATAAGGATATTGTTGCCAGGATGCTCAATGCCTTCAAAGAACAAGGTGTAACATGAGCCTGAAAGTCCATTTCTTGCACTCCCATGTGAACTACTTTCCCGAAAACTTGGGGGCGTACAGTGAAGAACAAGGTGAAAGGTTCACCAGGACATCAAGGACGCAGAGAGAAGATACCAAGGAAGATGGAACACCACTATGATGGCTGATTTCTGCTGGTTGCTGCTGCGGGAAACCCCAGATGAAAAATACGCCAAGTAGCGCACCAAGAGAAGCATTCGGGGGAAGAAGAAACGGGCCCACCAGGAGATTGATTGACCCAAGAATGACTTTAAATCTAAACTGTGTTGACAAATATCGTGTTTTTTACTAAACTTTGAAATAAAAATTTGCTAATTACCACCACAGTGTCGGATCTCATTAATTAGAATTTTATTTTCACACCATCGGGTTTGTCTTCATGTATTGCAATGGTGCGGTTTGCGTTTTCTATTCTTACATACATACCTGTACAACATTTTTTGCACATTTCTTTGCTTTGCTTGTGTCTAACCTCGCTCTTATATGCTCAATGTTTGTGCACATGTATGTGGCTGTTTTAAGTGCAGACAATTTTGCTACCATCACAGTGTGTTTGTTGACATTACTCTATTCTTATGTGCTGCCTTGTTACAATTTTCTTTATTCTTATTTGAATAACTACTAAACAATTAGTATAAAGAATTCATCCAAGAAACTTTTATCTCGATCGCACTCAATCTGAAACGTTCACCTCAAACTGCTAACCCAATGTAGCAAAAAATCTGTACGTGATGGAGCAAATTGGTTACCAGATTTGGATTCACCGCACCAAAAAACGTAAAAATCAATCGAAACATTAGAGGCAGTTTAAAAAATTTTTTTTTTAGTGTACCTGTGTTATTAAATAAATGTTCACTTGATCTAATGCTTTTGGTGATAGAAGCAGCTAATGTTAAACATGCTGAGTTGGATATAAAATTATATCAAGAATTGATTCATCTAAAAGAGCTTGAGAATTCCTCGGAGCATTTGGCAGAGATACAAAACAATTGGAGAGTTATAAGTCAGAATTACATTTAAAAAGGATTAAAAAATTATGGGATGAAAAAGAAATGAAAGAATCTTCTGTATACAATTGCCAAAAGCTTTGTCTACAACAGAATGCCAGCAGTCAAGTTCAGCGTAGGGTTAGTTTTGATTTGCCAACTGAAAGTTCTATGTCATCAGAGGATGAACTTAATGAGCAACAAGATTTTTTAGGGAAAAAGGATGCTGGGGCAGAGAAATACAGAGAGAATCGGGGTCTCCCAACAGGAGGGAGGCAAGGTCCATACACTCGCCTACAGTGACGACAGCAACAGTCCCCTCAATATGATCAGCAATTGTAATTAATTTATTGTCAATAAAGTTGTCAGAGGATTAACTATCAGTGTTAGCAAAGGGCCTGTCTTTTGTTCCGGGTCCGTCATATGATGCATTTCAAAGCTGATTGTCAGTAGAGAAGTTTATTTGTACTCTTCAGTTAAAAATATTTTTTGCTAATCAAGATTCATCTTCGGATATATCTGTGGTTAAATTTAAATCCAGTTGGACACTTCCCGGACCGTTAGATCCTGCTTTACAAACTTTTAAAGATCTAGTTTTAACAGATCTTAGAGAATTGGAACATCGTTTTCCATGGGGTCGTGCTAATTTATCAACATCAGAAAGACAAGCATTAGGTGTATTGCAGACCACCAGTTTTATAATTATTAAGCGTGCTGATAAAGTTGGCACTATTGTTGTAATTGATAAGATTATGTTTGAGTGAGAGGGACAATGCCAACTTTGATTAGTCTCACTATTGTGAGTTACAAAGAAATCCTACTTTTGAGATACAGCAGGAAATCGAGCAATTAACAGATATGACATTGGTTCATGTTTTTTAACTCAGTGTGAATGGACATTTTTGAATCCTGCTTTTCCGAAAATACCACCATTTTATTTATTACCAAAGATTCATAAAATAATTAGTAAATCTGCCTGGGCCATCCTATCTTGTCAAGTAATGATTCACTTTTAGAATATGTAGGTAAATATTTAGATAGATTTCTGTGTGCTGAGGTGGTGAAAATTTGATCTTTGCGTGATACAACTGACTTTTTGTCAAAATTACAACAATTGACAGTAGTAGCTGGAGTACGTTATTTAGTAACCTTAGATGTGAATGCATTGTATACATTGATTCCTCAAGAAGAAGCATTACAAGTGCTATAAGATGTATGGGGTAGACGTCAGCATCCACATGAGGTACCTACAGAATTCCTATGTCAATTGGCAACAGTTGCTTTGAAGAAGAATTATTTTGTCTATAAAGACATTTACTATCAGCAAATATTTGGGACTGCTATGGGTGCTACTTTTGCCCCTTCATTGGCCAACTTATACATGGAAATGTTTGAAGAGCGATGGGTACACACCAGTATATATGCAACCTCTGTCTTATGTTGGTGGAGGTTTATTGATGACATTTTTTTGTTGTGGAGTGGCTCTTTAGATTCTTTATATGAGTTTGTTGCATTTTTAAATTCCTGTAAGTCTGAGATTCAATTTGATATGAATTGCAATCCTTCAACTATAATGTTCTTGGACATATTAGTGGAAAAGACGGCAGTGGACTTTCAGACAACCTTGTATGTGAAATCTACTGATCGTAACTCCGTGTTGCATTATGACAGTTATCATCCACATCATTTGAAAGACAGCTTGCCATTTTCTCAGCTTTTACTGAAGGATATGTTCCGCTACTGAAGAATATCTTAAACAAGCAGATATCATGGCCGATAAGTTTCTACAAAGGGGTTATCCTGAAGCTGTTGTACATAGAGCTTTCAAGTGTGAATGATTGCTTTCACCAGTGAATAATTCTGTGAGTGAGTCGGTGGAGATGGTCGCTTGCATATTGCAACACTCAAGGCTATCAGCTCGATTTGTTTCAAAACTTTTAAAAGTTGGACAGTGTTTAAAGCCCATTTAGTGCTATCTAATTTATGTCCTAGGATAGTGTATAGTAGAGGTAGGAGCTTACGGGACTTATTATGCCCAGCTGTTGATCGTCAGTTATTTTTAAAGACTTGTGTTGGACATCAAAAGTGTGGGAAGTGCTCTTTTTGTGGGCTAATGGAAGAAGGATCAACATTTATGGTGAAAGGTAAACTTATTATTTACAGGTAAATTCCTCCTGCACTTCAAGTTATGTTGTATATTTGATGCGCTGTCCGTGTCAGCAAATATATGTGGGCAAGACTACCCACCAGCTTTGAGTGCGACTGTCAGAACATAAATATTATCTGGCTAAAAAGAAAGTAGATGCCCCTTTAGTATCCCATTTTTTGAGTTTCCATCATGAGTTTAAAGACTTTTGCTGTATAGTAATTGATCAGGTTATCGAAACCAGTAGGGGAGGAGATCGAGGGAAACTATTGTTACAAAAAGAACAACAGAGGATATATTGCCTTAATTCATTAGAACCTATGGGGCTCAATAGTATGATCATTATTATGTAATGATATTGTAAGTAATTAGGAGAAGGTAGTTGTGTGTTGTGAATGATGAGGGATGGGTTATATGAGATCAGTAATGACATTGAATCTAATGGGTGGATATGTGTTTCTTTGATAGGTTGATAGCCCTTAGTTTCAGTCTTTTGAATAGAGGATAGGAGATCTGCGTGTTTATCCCATTGAGGTTATTGTAAATGGTCGCCACCGATGAAGCCATTTTCGTGAAACAAGGACCTTGTCAGGCTAGCATCTTTAGAGAGTCTACGAGGGACATCTGTATCATGGAAAGTTAAGTATGATATTGTTGGGACAGAATGAAAGTTATAGCGTCATTGATGTTTGGCATTTTGTTCTAGGTGCAGCCTAAGAGATCAGCTGTGTTGGCATCTGCCATTTTTTCCAATAGAGTTAAAATTTGTTTTTTTAAGAATGGTTTATTCCAATAATTATATTGCAATATAGTATTGTATTATAGAATGGAATTTTTATGATGGGCTAGAGAATCTAAACTTAGCTACTCAGCATTTAAATGATTGAGTATTGAAGAATAAAATATATAATAAAGAGGAGTTTTTTAGATCACTGATGGTATTTGATTTTTCCCCTGCTGGCGAGTGACTGCCGATTAGAGGGATAAACTATTATCTGAGATCTTTTCTCCTCTGTTATTTTGGTTTAGGTTGAGGTTCTTCATTATAGCATTAATTTTGGGGATTTATTTGGTCTGTATCCAAGGTGGTTTGTGTTGGTCTATTTATAGTTTCCTTAGAGTGATGTGGTTGGATGAATTACATTTATTTTTCCTACATCTTCTTCAGTAAATACTAAAGCAAAATATTCATTCAGCTTCTCTGCTATGGCCTTGTCCTCTCTCAGTAAACCTTTTACCCTTCCATCATCTACTGGTCCAACTGACTCCCACACAGGTTTTTTGCTACGAATATATTTGAAAAAGGTTTTATTATGTACTTCTGCTTCTATGGCAAGCTTCTTTTCAAATTTTCTCTTTGCTTGTCTTATTAATGCCTTGCATTTAACTTGCCAGTAGTTATGCTTATTCCTGTTTTCATCAGTTGACTCTTTTTTTTCCAATTTCTGAAATATTCTCTCTTAGCTATAAAAATCTCTCTAACCTTACCTTTAAGCCATGCTGACTGTCGTTTGGCCTTCCTTCCACCTTTTTTAAAGCATGGGATACCTCTGGTCTGGACTTCCAAGATAGTATTTTTAAATAATGTCCAGACCTGATGTAAACTCTTAATCTTTGCAGTTGTTTTTTTAGTTTTTTCTTAACCATTTTCCTCATTTTATCATAGTCTCCTTTTTGAAAGTTAAATGCTAGTGCAGTCAGCTTCCTTGCTATCCTTCTTTCATTTATTAAATCAAATATGATCATGTTATGATCGCTATTGTCAAGCAGCCCAAAAGCAGTTACCTCTTGCATTAGACCCTGAGTTTCACTGTTGACTAGGTCTAAAACAGCATCCCTGTGTGTTGGTTCCTGAACCAGCTGCTCCATGAAGTAGTCATTTGCTTTATCTCCCTAGCATGTCCTGATGTGACATTGACCCAGTCAATACCACGGTAACTTTTGCAGAACTAAATAGTATTTACTATTTCATATGGAACAGAAAAAGCCCAGAGTTAAATTGGAGACCCTGTATAAACTGAAGCATGGCAGAAAGCATGGGCGCCACTTGCTGAAAACATAATTTGTATTGAATTCTTGCTCTTGGAGAAAGGCACATGTGGTTTCCCCTTCAGAAAAGTGTAACAAAGAAGAGATGGGAAACTACAGCCCAGTGAGCCTCACCTTGATGATGGGAGACACCATCAAAGGAAGGGATGGTGAACTATCTACAGTCCAGGGGGTTGCAAGAACGAAGGCAAATTAATCTGATCAATTTCTTTGACTGGGTGAGTAGATGACTAGATAACTAGATAAAGGGCACATGCTGGATGTGGTGTACTTGAATGTCAGTAAAGCCTTTTATACTGTTTCTCATTGGGTCCTTATAATTAAACTGAACAGCTTGAGAGTAAGTACCAGAGCAGTCATCTGGATTAAAAGTTAGTTACTCATTAGAAGACAGAGGATGGTGGTAAATGGTGTTCATCCCAAAGAAAGGAAGGTGAGCGATGAGTGCCTCAAGGGCTGCTCCTGGGGCCGATTCTGTTCAATATCTTTGTGAGTGATATTGAAGGGGAAGAGAAAATAGAAGGGAAAATTTGCCTTGTTGCAAATGACACAAAGATCTCCAACAGTGGCACCCCAAAGGAACTAGACAATATGAGAAGTGATCTACAAAAACTAGAAGACTAGTTGAATGCTTGGCAGTTAATCTTTAATGCAAAGAAATACAGAGTGATGCATTTCGGATGTATAAACCCAAAGGAATTGAATACGCTGGAAGAGGAGAGGCTCATATGCACAGACTAAGAGGTGTGCCCGAGGATCACAAGATGGTGAAACAATGTGACAAGGCAGTGGCCAAAGCCAGCTGGGCTGCATAGGGACATAACCAGTGGAAAGGAGGAGGTGATAATGCCCCTGTACAAGTCATTGGTAAGGCCTTGCTTGGATTACTGTGTCCAGTTTTGGAGACTACATCTCAAAGACATAAAGAGGCTGGAATCAGTCCAGAGAGGTTGCCAATAAAAAGAAATATCTGAAGAGAGTGGAGATCCTATATATGTCTACTCTAGAGAAGAGGGGCAGAAGGGATACGATTCAGATCTTTACATACTTGAAAGGTATTACTGAATATTCAAATCTTTTCCTAATGAGGGGAAGCTCTAGAACTAAAGAATGTGGTATTAAGTTGTAGAAACAAAAGCAATGTCAGGAAATATTTTTTCTTGGAAAGGGTGGTGGATGCCTGGAATAACCTCCAGAAAGAGGGGGCAGAAGCAAAAAACAGTGATGGAATTCAAAAAGGAGTGGGATATACACATTAGATCCCTAAAGGTCAAGTGAAGTAAATCAAGCAAGGAACACTTTAACTCAAAACAGCTGTGAAAAGGCTTTTCCGCTTCAGAGAAATCAAGGGGAAGGTAATGTGCTGCAGTATGCTAGCAGTCTGCAGAAAATGGTTAGATAGTAATGCTACTGAGAGAACATCAAATACTGCAGGCCTATTCGCCATGTAAACTCTTTAGAAAATTATCTTCATAATTATTATATGACATAATTCCCATATGACAATGTGATTGCAATATATAAGAAATATCAGGGCCTTAGCCATTGACAAGCGAGCACATTTGCAAAATGTATGCAATGCAATGTGTGCCTTCGAGTCAGTCCTGACTCCTGGCGACCCAGAAGCTCCTGGGTTTTCTTGGCAGTGTCACTGGAAGTAGATTGCCAGGCCTTTCTTCCGAGGCAATGGAGGGTTAAGTGGCTTGCCCAAGGCCACAAGGAGTGCTAGTGGGAATTGAACCCTGGTTGCTTGGTTACCAAGCCAGTGTTCTAACCACTAGGCTACTCCTCCACTCCTCCACAAAATGTATATTTATCTGTTATTCATAGAAACTCAAAAGCAAACCAGAGAGAGACCACAGCCATAGAGACACAGATATTCTTCAATTGCGGTTTATTATGGGAACCCGACTTGGCTGAGTTTCAGCAAACATGCCTGAGTCAGGATTCTTAATATAAAACAGTGTATACCAGTAACCCAAAGATGGGTACAAAACCACAAAAAAAGTGGACTTGAGTCAGCTTAGTCTAATAGCTGATTTTTGTAATTAGAGAACCAACTAAAATATGAAGAGCACTTAAAAACACATAGATCAGTTGCTCAGATGCCTTTGTTAAAATGCAACCAGCCCCCCTCTAACTCCTCTCCACCTCCTTTCTCAGGTTTGCTTTTGTGTTTCTGTGGACTTATGGAGATCCTATTTCATTTTTTCCCAATATTCCTATTTATCTGCTATACCATTGTCTCCTAGGGTCAGCTGTGGTGGAGAATAAAGGCCATTAGACTTACAGACTGATAATCTAAACAATTTATGTGATTAATTTATATTTTATTGCATACATTTGTTGGATTGCCCTCCAGCTGTTTTTGAGTTTAGGCATGCATATTCAGTGCTCAGAGTTCTATGGTAAAATTGGCAGGAAACCTCTTAAAGGTAATAGATAAGTCCATCTGGTTATCTATAAGCAGTCGGGCTGACCCTGCAGTTGTTCCTCGTTGTGCCTGCCATATGATTGTTGACATTACATAACTGCACTGCTTCTCTTAAGGCTGATAATGCCAGTTTAGAAGTCATTAAGGAGATTATTAATGATCACTTACACTTGGTTAATGTTATATCCCTAATTGCACTTCAAGCTAATAAAAATTCTGATTCTATTCATAATATTTTAATTTGAGGCCAATTGGCATATGAATGTCTCACTGTACGCAGGACTAGATTTACCAGTGTACTACCACTTCAGCAGGAATTATTAGTAAATAGGTCCCATTCCATACAATGGGGGCCTGCATGAAATACTATGTTAGTGCACATTAGCACATGCTAATACCGTGACTCACTTTAGTAAAGCCAGCTCATAATATATCTCCAGGAACAAGCAGGAATGAGTCTTCACATATGGGTACGTCGGTACTGACGGAGTCTGCGCGGGAACGCTTCCCAGCGTCCAATCAGAAAGCCTTTGGAAGCATCCCAACACGCCTGCGTGCTGCCTTCCCGCCTTCCCAACTGTCTCTCCTCAGTTTTCGTTTTTCCGCGGAGCCGGCAGGACGTCCTCCTGTCACCGCAGAAAATTCTTCTTTTATTTTTTAGTTTTCATGTGGTCGCGACTGCCTTCCCCGATGCCACCGGTACCGCTGGTGTTTCTTTTTTCTTTTCTTGTAAAATTTTTCCTTTTTAAGGAATATTTTTTCCTCCTCAGTGTCTCATGGTTTCTCAGGCCTGTTAGGCCTCTCCTTTTTCCTTCATGGAACTGCCAGCCACTATCCCCAAGAAATGTACAAACTGTGGTGGTACAAACTTATTTTTAGACACTCACAATTGGTGTCTAACCTGCTTGGGTCCTGACCATTTTCCTCCCGAGCCCTCTGGCAATAGTATTGTGAGAAGAAGTTTTCAATATCGAGTTCCCCTCGATACGCGGTCCCCATCCAAATTCAGGGCACCGACCATATCTTCTTCTACACAGGATCAGGTAACCCAAAAACAGTCTGTTAAGACTAGCCAGTCCTCGAGTGGCAGTTCTCATGCACAGCATAGAGATGGCTACGGCCTTGCCCTCGAGAAACCACTGGCTTCAAAACCCCGGTGGGAGTCTTTGGCCTCCAAAGCCTGTGTGGGATTTCAGGTTGTTCCTGAGGTTCACCCCTCACAGAACATACCTGAGCCATGCCCGGTGGTGGCATCCGCTTCGAGCGGTACCGATACCCCGGCATCGGCAATGGTGTTGGATGAAACATTCCTCACCAAGGATCGTCGTCTGGTGTTCTCGGTACCTGCGGGGCCGTTGGATACGCTCCAGACTGACCCTCCAGTATCGGTACCGGCACCGATACTAGTACCGACGTTGGTACCCTCCAGACGTGCATCGATAGACTCGCTTCCTTCGATGCCGAGTCTGGAATCGATCTCTAGTCTGGAGGACTGGATACCGACTCGCCTTGGTACCAACACCAGATGGTATTGAAGGCTCGGTTCCGATAATTCGGATCCGCAACTCTCGGTTTCTTTGATGCCGTTAGAGTTGCCACCGGCTGGCCTTCATCCACCGGTATCGGATACGGTACCGAAGTCGGTACCGGTATCCACATTACCATTGCTGTCGGTGCCTTCCATGCTTCTCTCATCAGGCTTGCTTCCCTCGATACCGAGTTTGGAATCGATCTCTAGCATGGACGATGCGCTTCCGACTGTTGCTGGTCCAGACCTCCTCTGGTACCGGCGACCATCCTCTAAGGACCACCATTCAGGATCTTCTATTCCTATAAAGTTGGATAGATCCCTCGGTGCCAATACTAGTTCTTCAGCAGATCTAGCCTGTCCAAAAGAATTTCCCTCTGGGGATCTTTCTTTTCAAGCTTTTCTCCTGGATATGGCAAAATCACTTGCCATTTCTATACCTGGACAGGAACCTACACAAGGGAATACAGAATCCCTGTATATTCCTGGAAGAGCAAATGAGAACATCATGCTTCCTTTGCATCATTCCTTGCAGGATCTCCTCCTACGAATGTGGGAAACTCCTTTAAAGGTACCCCCACTTTCAAGAGCAACTGATCTTCTATATTAGGTGCCCCCTTCTCCAGGATTTCAAAAGACTCAACTTCCTCATCATTCCATTGTTGTAGAATCAGCAATGAGGCGGGTGAAGAGTACTAAAAAGCACTCTTCTTATCCGCAAGGTCGTGAGTCTAAGACTTTAGTTGCCCTTGGACGCCAAACTTTCCAGGCATCCATACTTTCAGCAAGAATTCTCTCATATATTTTTTATATGGGCTTATCTCTTGAAGAGGTCACAAAGAAATTACATCTTTTGACTCCTTTTCTTCAAGAGCCCAAAAGTGCAGACTATTCCTCACTGGTTAGTCATGCTCAAAATATCTCTAGATTTCTTACTCGTACTTCCCCAGACTCCTTTGAGTATGTTAGCAGGACTTCTGCTATAGCTATAGGAGTACGACGTAAAGCATGGCTCCAAGCTTCAGACTTGGACAAATGGGCACAAGTTAGACTGGAAAATACTCCTTGCACTGGAGAAAATCTCTTTAATAAGGAGTCTTTACTCCAGGTTGCTTAGTTAACAACTGACTGTCCTGTTTCCAGAGGCTGTTCTACGCCTTCTTCTTTCCCAGCTGGTAGGAAATGTCCTACCAAAATTTCTTTCCCTAGGGGAAGAAGATTTTATCCGTCTTCTGCCCATCATACAGATGTTCCCAAACAGGGGAAACATCACCCTGGTCTGAAGAATCCACAACCTCAGCAGGGTCAACAAACCCAGCAGTCGCAAGGTTTCAAATAGATCATCATTGCCCCTCTTGGTTGGTGGTTAGAGTAGCAGTCTGCTTCTTTTCATTTGCAGTATCTGCACTAAATTTATTCTAACCTTCCTAGCTATCTCTTCATGAGACATCTTTTCTTTAACTTTAAGAGTCTTTATGATGATCATGCCCATACTTAACAGGGTTTTCCTCTTCCTCTTGGAGGAAGAGAACTAACAACTATTAATAGACAGTTGTTTTCCCTGTACTGGCATATATCATTTCACCTGTCAGAGACTTCCTCCATAGTCAGTCTCTTTTAACTCTGTCTTACCTCCCTCTTACTATAACATTTGGTTTGTAAGAGGGACCCCTTTTACACTGGTAAGCCCCTATGCTCCTCTACCTGTTCTACAGGGGATTTTCCCTTCCGGAGTTCTCTTCCCCCTTGTTACCTTGGGGCAGCCCATCAGATAATAGGAAATCCTACCAGGTCTGTTGTTTCTTTTTCCCAATCTAAAAGAGGGAGAGGGAAAAGAAATTTTCTCCGTTGCCTTGGTACGTTGCTGCAGATACAGCAATTCCTAGTGGTTAAGTCACTGGTTCTGTCCACCACACAACCAGGGATTCCTCTCCACTAGCAATCCTTCTAGCCTCAGTGCTAAGTCCCAAACAGGTTATCAACCTCATTTGGGACACCCTCTTATCACAGCCTGGTTGGTTAACTTCTATTCTTTGCCCCCTTGTCCTTGGCAGAATACTTTGTTACTTGCTGGCTTTCCACGGCCAGTGTTTCTTCTAACCAACCTGCAGCATGCTCTCTGCAACTCTACAGAGTAGCTTTGCACTATGGGCCCTTGCTAGAGAGCATTAGTATCTTGCCTAGCAGATAACCCCAGATGGTTAAAAGGGGGTTACCCCAGTCATGTTTCCATGACTGGTAGGTATTTCCTACCCTTACCATCTCATCTTAAATCTCTTTTGAGACATCAGTCTCAGGCCTTTTATTACGTGAAAACCTAAAGAAGGGCCAATTCCTTGGCTTGGCCCATATCTCCTTTGGTCTTCTCGTCAGAGATAATTTTCTTCAATGGCAGCTAGAGGACGCCCAATACCCCTTTTGCCCTCATAGGCAAGTCACTAGGGTATCTTCCTCCAGTGGCGTCCTCTATCCATTCTCCATATGGCAATTCTGGAGAAATCTGGACTTCCTGCCTACAGTCTGAAGTTATCCTCTGCCTTTTTCACGTAGGCCATCCTGGTTATTGAAGAGCTCAAATTCTGAAAAGAATCCAGACTTCTTCTTGTCAGGGAGACCTCTCCTCTGACTCTGCCAATCATAACCAGGAAGAGTTTTACTCGGTACGTCTATTCAAGCAGGTATTAACTTTCCTGCTCTTAGATGAATCTTCTTCTCTCCCTATATCCCTAGGGGGGGAACAGCTTCTATAGACCTCTCTCCTTCCACATACCTGGAGATATGTGTCTATATGTCTATATTCATCTATATCTATCTGTGTGTCTTCGGCCCCTACATATCTCCTATAGATATATTCATATATACCCTATATGTGTATATGTTCAATATATATATGTATATATACATAGATATATTTATATATCTATTGAGATATATTTTTAGATAGATATGTATCCATATACTCATCTATCTGTTCTGTTAGGTTCAGATATCCTTATATTCCTCTATGATCCTGACAGATGGGCACTACCCCTATCATTGCTATACCAGCATGCTTAGGGGGCGACATTTATAACCACTTCCTGTGGTAATTAACAAAATTTTCCCTACCATATAGGTTGGGTACTCCTGAAGCTCTCCATGTACCTTTTTTTTTCTTTCCTAATTGACCCCATTTAGGAAAGACATTGCGGAGCTTCAGTTAATCTAAAGCTTAGTGCTCCTGAGTCTGTCCTTACTTTCTTATCAGATACAAGGGTCCCCATACCCTTTCTCCCCTACATGGACTGATTCCATCCACAGTCCAGTTAGGTCAGACTCATTTTTTCTTTTGGTCCTAAGTTTGTACTGTTTTTGGACCAAAACAGCTTAAGCTTTCTTTAATACTACCTTCTGCGTCTCCGCTGAAGCTCTACCTCTTTTACTACCCCAGGTTTTCCCCTGGGGCTATTTCTTCCCCTGAAGTGTTCTGACCTCCACTTGTTTTTTTTCTATTTTTATTACCTCTACTTCTCAGTGAGGTACCCCTTGAGCACATTCACTGGCTCTTCTAACAGATCCATATGTACCTCAGTTGACTTGTGCAATGCCAACAAGGGAGGCCCAGATTAAAATATTTTACTACAAAATGCCCTCTATACAGGGTCTTCCCCTTTAGAAACCCTGTTCTAGCCAGCTGTTCCACAGCTCCTCTTCTGTATTCAACTCCTACCCTCCATCCCCAGGATGCCTGAAGTCTTAGCAATAGCATGGGCTCGTTCTAGACTTGCAACATGCTAGGACTCCCTCTGGGCATCTGAGCTTGGGAGTCCCCATATGTGAAGACTCATTCCTGCTTGTTCCTGGAGATAGCACAGTTACTTACCTGTAACAGGTGATCTCTGGGAACAGCAGGAATATGTCTTCACAACCCACCCACCTCCCCTAGGAGTTGCATTTCTCTATCTCTATCTTTCCCTTCCTTGCTCTCTCTTTTTGTCTCAGCTTTCAAACTTAACTGAGGAGAGACAGTTGGGAAGGCGGGAAGGCAGCACGCAAGCGTGTTGGGATGCTTCCAAAGGCTTTCTGATTGGACGCTGGGAAGCGTTCCCGCGCAGACTCCGTCGGTACCGACGTACCCATATGTGAAGAATTATTCCTGCCGTTCCCAGAGATCACCTGTTACAGGTAAGTAACCGTGCTTTATGGCTTGTTGGTAACCAAAATTATGCATATACCTTATGATCAGCAATCTGCTGTTCTCAATTAATTTTGGATTGGCTATGCTCTCTAAATTAGCTTGCCTCTCTCCATTTGGTTGACTGTGTATGCCCAGGGTGTAATCCTTTGATGTCCTTCCTGTTTCTCTCTCTCAGGAATCCAAAGGAGGTGATTTTTGTAAACTAATTAATGTCTTCTTTATTATTAGGAACATGTCAGTAGCAACAAGTTTTGTAACATGAAAGCTAAGAGAAGCAGAGAGAGAACCAGCATGTTCCTAATTCTCTCTTTGTACTGTATATTGCAAGGGAATAGATTGCAAATTTACAGTGCATATTATGTCCTCATTAACATTAGGTTTCCCATATCTGGTGTCATTACTACCTTGATCTGATGTTGATTATGCATTAATATAATCAACTCAGAATTATTTTGTCTACAGTGAAATACAGTAACTTTTTTTAACTTTCTTGACTGTGAGCATTTGAGTTCATTACTTTGTTGCTTTGTACGCATCAGTGTGTATAGCCTCCCTGTACTCCCTTATTTCTTTCCGATGGCTGCATAACAAGGTAAGTTAGTGTCTTATGGCTCAATATCTTCACTCTATCAGTAGACTCGGACTTACCTCTGCCCTTACTACTGTGTTTGATGGCCAAAATCGGGGTTTGAAGAAATTTTAATTCCTTCCTTGGACAAGTAAAAGGCTTGGAACTTTGTCATTCTGTACCAACTCTGACTTAGTGAGAAAGGTCTGAAAAAAATACCAGTTTCTTTACATGAATGTTACAAACTCTCAAGACACCATCGATAAAGACAACTTGTTACATGTACCATGTACCATAACATTCCCCTTCCCTTCACACTCTTAAGTGTTGCTGTTATTTTTCCCTTGTTAACTGGTTCATTGTAATGTTAACAGGTTCTTTGAAATGTTAACTAGTTCCTTGTAATGATTACTGGTTACCTGTAATGTTATATTAATGTTATTTGTAAACCACTTCGATCACTGGAAATGTGGAATATAAACCTTTCAAATAAATCAAGTAAATAACACATGGCACCCATTTATGTTAATGAAAGTTTATAATGTGTCCATGCTTGGATGGATCAGCTTACCAACCTCTACTGTCCTATTGATGAGCGTGTTGTATTTTGCATGACTAGTGCAACTATTTCTAATTTGGGGGTCCTTTTACTAAAATGTGCTAAGATTAACATACAGTAACTGCTAGCCTGTGCTGTTATTGCGCTATGAACATAAGAAATGCCATACTAGAAATGTAGGAGAGCAAAGATGGCAGCGGCGGACGGACTCCCCTCCGTGGAGTGTCTCCATTTGTGTAGCTTAACTTTTCGTTCTTGCTTTCCTGTGCCACATACCTGGCAAAGCTCTCAGTGGTACAGAGGTCAGTGGATCCATGGATCTCTTCGTGCAGCCTGTTGGTGGGGTGAAAGCTCCAGGAGGCCCGCTGGGTAAGTCAGGGGTGGAAGGTGATTCCTTGCCTATCCCTGGGCCCGATGTTTCCCTGAGCCCAGAGAACCGAATCCCTCCAGTCCAGCCGGCGTAGAGGGCTATCATGGCTGCGGTCGGAGAATTTTCGCTGGATGAATTCAGCAGCTCTTTCCCTTTGATAGTACAGCCGTCCTGCCCCGGAAGTGCTAACCAGATGGCGGGGTTTGCTACCAGTGTGTCTGGAGAGGAGGGGACCTCAAAGGAGCGTTTGGCTCAGCTGCGGCTTGGAGAAGCTGTTTCCTTGCTGCCTTCAGACTAGTGGTCTCTGGATTCGGTTTCAAGGGATCCTGGAGTTGGAGTCTGGTCTGTGTTGATGAGACCTCAGGTTTTTTCTTTGGAACATTGTGGGAGGTGTTATTCAATCTTGAACAGTCTCTTTTCATGCAACTTCAAGCTATCTTGGGCAGGGCCAGTGCTAGGGTTTCTAGCCCCTCCCTCATTATTATTAATGTTGGCTGCACCCTACCCTCCTTTTTCCCAAAACCGTTTTGTGAACTCTTTTCAAGTGACATTAGTATTTCTTCTTCAAATCCAGTGTTATAATAAAAATTGCAGCGAAAGAGCAAATGCATAGCCAAAATAAAAGTACCATATTTTCCGGCATATAAGACGACTGGGCGTATAAGACGACCCCCTACTTTTCCTGTTAAAATATAGGTGTTTGGCCTATACTCGCCGTATAAGACTACCCCTCTTCCAGCGCACACCAAAAAAAATACACCGGAAAATATCACAACAACAAGTAACAATATTTGATTTCAAAATTATGATGATTTTGTAGTCAAATCACTAATATGAAATAAAATTATTTTTTCTACCTTTGTTGTCTGACCAATTTATTCTCTGATCATGCTGGTCCCGATCTAAGGCTTCTGCTTTCCTGTCTTCTCTTAGCTCTCTTTCTGTGGTCTATGGTCCATCTGCCATTTCTTATCTCTTCTTTCGTTTTCTTCACTTCTTTCCATCAGCCTATTTCCAGTCCCAGTAACCCTCCCCAATATCAGCCCCTTTCCAGTCCTCACTCCCAGTACCTTACAATGTCAACTTGCATTCCCATGATTGCCACTGGTGTCCATTCCCTTCCAGTCCCCCTCCTTCCCCACTGACCAGTCCCTTCTAGTACAAATACCATGGCAGCCCCTCTCAGATCCACTCCCTTCCAGTTCCATTCTCCCATCTCCTCATATCAGCCCATTTGTAGCCTTAGCCCCCAGTTTTCTTCCAGGTCCAGCAGCTCTATCCTCCCCTCCCCACAATCAGCCCATGCCCAGTCAAAGCCCCCCAATCAGCTCGCTTCCAGTGCTAATCCCCCCTCAACCCCATTACCAGTGCTAGCCTCCCCTAATCAGCCCAATACCAGCCCTACCCCCCATCAGCTCATTACCAGTCCTAGCCTCCCCTAATCAGCTCATTTCCAGTGCTAGTCCCCCCTCAACCCCATTACCAGTGCTCCATCCCTCCATGTCAGCCCCCCTCCCTCCATGTCAGCCCCCTCCATCCCTCCATGTCAGCCCCCCTCCCTCCATCCATCCATATCAGCTCCCTCCCTCCATCCATATCAGCTCCCTCCCTCCATGTCAGCCCGCCTCCCCAATCCATCCATATCAGCTCCCTCCCTCCATGTCCGCCCCCCGCCCGCCAGGTCAGCTCCCTCCCTCTCCCCATGTCTGCCTCCCTTCTAATGCAGCCGCGGCTCCCGGCCTCTGCGGGAACCGCGGCTGTGCTTGTAAAATCATCACGGAGCCC
The DNA here is from genome assembly GCA_033557465.1 of Ichthyophis bannanicus. NCBI lineage: Eukaryota > Metazoa > Chordata > Amphibia > Gymnophiona > Ichthyophiidae > Ichthyophis > Ichthyophis bannanicus. The sequence continues at coordinate 146,897,192 of CM066041.1, forward strand.
TTCCTGTCTTGACAAGGAAGTGGTAAACAACTTCCTTTAGAGGCGGGACAATGCTGCACGGAGCCCGTCAAGACAGGAAGGGCTCCGCGATGATTTTACAAGCACAGCCGCGGTTCCCTAAGAGGCAGGGAGCCGCGGCTGCAGAAGAAGGAGTCGGTGAATTTGCCGCTGCCGAGAAGCGGACTTGGCAGCGGCAGCAACTTCTGCGCATTTACCAGTAATTTTTATTTTTTAACGAGGCGACCCCCGCTAAATCCTACAGGTTGAGAACCGCTGTGCTAGAGTGTTGGAACGCCAAGGCGCAATGCTTTGCATAAGTCAAGCAATTGGATTCGTAGCAACGTTGTACACAAAGCGAGACAGAGCCACGTCGCAGAACGTGGACCGGCGTATAAGATGACCCCCAACTTTTGAGCATATTTTCAGGGCTTAGAAAGTCGTCTTATACGCCGGAAAATACGGTACTTAGCAGTTAATATTTAGCATCATACAAACAGGCTGGATAGTCAAAAAAAATCTGATTCTGGTCATCTCACTAACAACAACATAAACATTCTTCAGTGCAAGGCATATTGTGAACTAATATAAAATGCTGCAAAAGTCACTGAAGATTTACAAGGCCAAATCTACCATACCATACCAGCATACACTTCCAAAACTCATACAATTAGGAGCCTACCCAGAAAAAGCAGCACTATAAATACTGCAATGGGCCCCAAAACATCCATACACCTATTTGAAAAGCTGTACAAGCCAAATTACTACATTACAGATTCCTACTTACAAACTCCATGTTAACAGAACACCTGGCCTCAGTCACACATGCAGAACACAGACTCTCACCAAGTACAGAATAAGTGACCACAACCTAAAGTAAAAATAAAAATATGTAGACAAAAATTAAACTGAAACCCCGAGAAGCGAGACTCCACATGCGGTGCCACACCAGATAAGAGATGAAGTTCCCCATACTGTGTGAAATATAAAGATAGTGCAAAGTCCATTCACTAAATTGAAAATAAAATTATTTTTTCTGTCTTTTGTTGGCTGACGATTTTAGATCATGCTGGTCCCAATCTGAGGTTTCTGTTTTCCTCTTTCTCTTAAGTCTCTTTCTATGATCCATAGTCCAGCTGCCATTTCTTGTCTCTCCTTTTGCATTCTTCATTTTCTCCCATAAGCCTTTTTCCAGTCCTACTAACCCTCCCCATTATCAGCCCCCTTTACAGCCTCCCCTCCCAGTACCTTTCAGTGTCAACCCCCTTGCATTCCCAGCACCGCCACTGGTGTCTATTCCCTTCTAGTCCCCCTCCTTCCCCACCGCCCAGCCCCTTCTAGTCTAAATACCATCCCAGATATCAAAGAACTTTAAGTCCCAGTGCCCCCTCCCATGTCAGTTCCCTTCCAGTCACCCCCTCCTCTGTCCATCTGCCTTCCAGTGCCATCCCCAGTTGTCAGCTCCCTTCCAGCCCACATCTTCCCTCCAGTCCTCTCCTCTCCTCTCCTTCCCTTCTTTTCCATTCCCTTCCAACCCCCCATGTCATTTCCCTTCCAGCCCCCATCTTCCCCTGTGTCAGCTCTCTTCCAACCGCCTCCTATTACCCAGCCATTTTCCAGCCCCATCCCCAAGTGTCAGCTCTCTTCGCCCTCTGCTGTCCCTTGTCTGCTTCCTTACAGTTCCCTCCCTGTCAGCTCCCTTCTAGCCCCTTTCCTTCCCTTCCCTCCTCTCCTGTATCAGCTGCCCTCCCTCCCCCCTCTCCCCACACTGATTCGTCCTTCAGAAAAGAAAGCAGCCACAGGTATATTTCTCTGTTCCTGTGGCTCTGCTATCTTATAAATTTGCTGTACCACGGAATTTCTAAAGGCAATAATAAGCATTTCCTGTTTTTTATGAGGAACAGGAAATGCTTGTTAATGCTGGAAACACCACGGTCTAGCAGTTTAAAAGATAGCAGAGCCATGAGAACAGAGAAATGTTCCCGTGGCTGCTTTCTTTTCTGAAGCGGTGGGTGGCAGGTGGCTAGCGACGGTGCCCCCCCGCCACTGACGCCCTCCTACCACACTTACCCGGCTTACCAGGTAATGCCGGCCCTGATCTTGGATGAGTTTGCTCAGTTGGGGCAGAAAATTGATGCACATGAACTTTCACTGAATTCTCTTCAAACAAAGGTTTCCTCTGTAGAAGTTTGTTTGGACTAGTTCCAGGCTACTGTTGCAGCTGTTATGTGGGATTCAGAGATTATAGACCATAAAATGGAAGCTCTTGAAAACTCTTCCAGAAGCAGGAATTTATCTGTTCAGAAATTTATGATTTTAGTTTTAAAGAGTCCTGTGGAGTCATTGCCTCTGATATCTGGAGCTTTTTATTTGCCTACTGTTCAAATCAAGCTGGTAGAGGGCCAGAATCCATCTTCTATTTTGTCTTGAGATAGCTTGGATTCAACTTGTTTTTTTGGAGCGATCTTAGTCTGAACCCAAGCTGATGGTCGTGCTGTTAGTCGCTTTGTGAGGCCTATTCCAATCAGGCTGTCCATCTACTGTACATCTGGGCAGAATCAGGCCGTCCAAAGTTAGACCCGATTCTGATTCCGTGGTCCCTGTGGGATCAGAATTGTGTCTAGTGCCTGGACGTGCAGGCTGGGACCCAATTCTGCCTGGCTGTACATCCTGGTGACTACCCGTGTAGCGGAGTCAGGCTCCTGAATAGAGCTACAGAGACCTAGTACAAGCATTGCAGAACCTGTGTCTTTTGGGGAAACTGCTAGGTATGTATGACCTAGATTGGCCACTGTTGGAAACAGGATACTGGGCTTGATGGACCTTGGTCTGACCCAGTATGGCATATCTTATGTTCTTATGAGCCATGGCATCGCGTCTCCATTCAGGAGCCACGAATGCTGGCCGCTGCAGATAAACTCCTTTCCCCACAGCCAGACCCTCGATCCAGCCTCTCATGGCCAGTGTGCAACTGGGGAACTTCCTCCACCCCTGCCTCACCTGTCCATGCCAGCCGCTGAAGAAATGCTACATCCAGGGGGGACTTGTTCCACCTCTAACAACCAATCTACTCCATTCATTAATTTATAGACCTCTATCATATCTCCCCTCAGTCATCTCTTTTCCAAGTTGAAGAGTCCTAACTTTTAAGCCTCTCCTCATAGGGAGTATCCTTCCATCCTCTTTACCATGTTGGTGGCTCTTTTCTGTATCTTTTTTTAATTCTGTTATAACCTTTTTAAGATACGGCGACCAGAATTGCAGACAGCAATGAAGGTGCAGTTGCACTATGGAATGATACAGAGGCATTCTAATAGCCTTGGTTTTATTTTCCATTCCTTTCCTTATGATTCCTGATATTTTATTTGGTTTCATGGCGGCCGCAGCACACTGGGTTGAGGTTTTCAACCCATTCATGATAATGCCTAAATCTGTTTCCTTGCCAGTGGTTCCTAATGTAAAACCTTGCATCATGTAACAGTAGTTTGAATTCGTTCCTAGATGTATAACTTTGCACTTGTCCACATTAAATTTCACCTACCATTTGGACATCCAGTCTTCCAAATTATCAAGATCCTCTTGTAATTTTTCACAATCCTCTTGTATTTAGCAACTGTGAATAATTTTGTGTCATCTGCAAATGTGATCACCTCACTCATTATTCCCATTTCCAGCTTATTTATGAATATGTTAAAAAGCAGTGGGCTCAGCACAGATCCCTGCGGTACTCCACTATACACCTTTCTCCATTGAGAAAATTGGCCATTTAGGCCTATCCTCTGCTTTCTATCTTTTAATCAGTTCCTGATCCACAATAGTGAACTACCTTCTATCCCATGACCTTTTTAATTTCCCCAAGAGTCTCTCATGAGGAACCTTGTCAAAGGCTTTCTGAGAATCCAGAAACACTATGAGCTTGATTCTGGGATGCGAGTTGCGAGGCTGCAGCCCCGCAAGCTGTCCGAGCCCAATTCCTCCTTAGGCTCTCCCTGTACGTCCTGAGCAGCAGGATGGGGAGAGCCGGTGGAGGGCGGGCTCTGGGTGGAATGGGGGTGGGTCAGCCCAGCAGGATGTGCAGGCCCTGTATGTCCTGCCGGTCCCGTGGGGACATGCTGCTTATTCCACCTCAAAAGGTGGAATAAGCGGCACCGACTAGGCGTTTGGGCCTGGTGATCCCCTGCTTTGGGTCCAGGTGTGTGTGGGGGGGGGGGGGGTTTCCCGCAGTTCAATCCAAGCCCCGGCAGGCCAGCCATGGGTCAGACAGAAAAGGGGGAGCCAAGCCACAGAAGCCTGAGGATCCTATGGGGAAGACATCCTAACAGGCAGGGAGGGGCAAGATGGACTGACCTCAGGCTCAATTCTAGTTACCGCAGGAACGTTTTGTTCCTGCAGTCCAGAATCGGGTCCTAACTAGCCCATCTTCTTCGGGGCCTATGGATGGCCCGGATGTCCCCCTCCCTGAATCAGGCTCCACATCAACCAGCTCACCTTTATCTACCTGTTTATTCACACCTTCAAAAATGTATAACATATTAGTAAGACAAGATCATATTTGGCTAAATTCATGTTTGCTTTCTCTCATTAAAACATGGCTATATCTACATGTTCAGTAATTTTATTCTTTATATGGTTTCTACCATTTTACCCAGTACTGGCATCAGGCTTACCAGTCTGTAGTTTCCCGGATCACCCTTGGAGCCCTTTTTAAAAATTGGCGTTACACTGGCCAATCTCCAGTCTTCAGGTACTACATATGATTTTAATGATAGTTTACAGACTACTAATAATAGGTCTGCAATCTCATATTTCAGCTCTTTCAGCACCCTCGAATGTATACCATCTGGTTCAGATGATTTGCTACTCTTTAGTTTATCAGATATTGTACTACAGGTTCCTGGTTTATCAAAATGTGTTTGAATCCTTCTGATACATCACCTTTAAATATCATTTCTGATATGGGTAAGTTTCCTGCATCATCTTCAGTAAAGAATGAAGCAATGAATTCATTCAGTCTCTCCATTATGAACTTGTCTTCCCTTGTTTATTGTTATTAAGTGCCGTCAAGTCCGTGTCGACTCAAGGCAACCCTCTGGATAGTTGACCTAAACTGTGCTCGGTTGTCAGTTAGGCGGCTCATTGTTGATAGAGTGGCACCCATAGCTGCTGCTATTGTATCGATCCATTTCATTGCTGACCTTCCTCTTTTGCGTTGACCTTCTACCTTGCCAAACATTATGTCTTTCTCTAATTATTTCTCTCTTCGCATGATATGTTCAAAGTATGAAAGTTGAAGTCTTGTCATCTAAGCTTCCAAGGAAAGCTTAGGTTTGATCTTCTCTAGTACTGACTGGTTTGTTCATCACCAGCACCATAATTCAAAGGCATCAGTTTTCTTTCTGTCTATCTTTTTCACTGTCCAACTTTCGCATCTTCCCTTAGCTCCCCTTTCACCCCTCTATCATTTAATGGTCCAACTGACTCTCTCACAGGTCTTTTGCTATGAATGTACTTGAAAACATTTTTATTGTATGTTTTTGCTTCCACGGCAAGCTTTTTGTCAAATTCTCTCTTTGCCTACCTTATCAATGCCTTGCATCAACTTGCCAGTGCTTACGTTGTTTCCCATTTTCGTCATATAGCTCTTTTTTCCTTTTCCTGAAAGATGCTTTTTTAGCCACAATAGCCTTTCTGACCTCACCTTTAAACTATGCTGGCAGTTTTCCGGCCTTCCTTCCACCTTTCTTAATTGTGGAATATATGTGGTCTGGCTTTCAAGATAGTATTTTTAAACAACACCCTTGCTTGATGTAAACCTTAAACCTTTGCAGCAGCTGCTGCTTTTAGTTTTTCTTAACTGTTTTAGTCTTTTATCATAGTCTCCCTTTTGAAAGTTAAAATCTAGTGCTGTAGATTTCTTTGCTGTCCTCCCTTCCTTTATTAAATCAAATACGATCATGCTATGGTCACTATTGCCAAGTGACCCCAACACTGTTATCTCTTGCACCAGAATCTGTGTTCCACTAAGGCTAGATCCAAAATAGCTTCCTCTCTTGTTGGATCATGAACCAGCTGCTCCAAGAAGCAGTCATTTATTTCATCTAGAAACATCATCTTCCTAGCATGTCCTGCTGTGACATTGACCCAGTTGATACCAGGGTAATCGAAATCACCCATTATTACTGTGTTGTAACTTTTATTAGCTTCCCTGATTTCTTTTAACATTTCATCATCCATCTGTTCATTCTGGCCAGGCGGATGGTAGCATATCCACACTGCCATTGCCTTCCCTTTTTACATCCGTGAAATGAAGATCCCAACAAATAATGAAACCCCTTGACCTACTATTTTTGTCGGAGTTAATCGTCAAAGTGAGCAGAACACTTCCACACACCACCGCGACATCTCCTTTTTTAAAATAACTTTCTGTAAAGATTTCTTAAAAATAAGACTTGACACTTAGCTCTATCGAGGGCTTGTCAAACAGATGAGGAATGATTATATCACAAAGAAACGCCAGATTTTCCAAATTGACGACATGCTACACATTTCGGGTTCAGAATCCAAATTTTTCAACCCTGCTTCAGGCCATCACATACTGACGATCATAATTCCATTCCGCTCTGAATCCGTGAGCTACTTTATAAGAAAAGCACCAGTAGGGGCACAACTTTCTTTTATGCTTCAGCGTCTGATGTCACTCACATCAGATGACTCAAATTGTTAAGGGGAACCCACTGACAAGGGAACACCTCACAAATGCAAATGAAATTCAAATGATGGTATGCCAGTCAATTTGTGCGTTAAGCCCATTGGGGGGCGACAGAATTGAGGCGGTAAATCCACCTTTGTTCACGCAATTGCAACCTCTGTTCACGATTTCCCCCTCTCGGATCTGTTGGCTCCGACTCAAGAATCCACCAGCGCAACAGATTAAAATCATGAGCATGTTGTAAACAATGTTCCACCAGCGGAGCTGAAAGAATTTTCAATCGCAGACGCGAAGCATGTTCTGACAGTCAAGTTCGGAGAGGGCGTGTGGTACGTCCCACATAATATTTCACACAGGGGCAAATTATGAGATAAACCACCACATAGGTGGAAGAACAGCCGTATAACAAAAAGATGAATAAGTCCTGGAGGTATGGACATCTACCCATTCTTCCCCTGGTATAGTGAGACAACAATAAACACAGTTGTTACAGGGATAATGCCCCCTTACATCTTGATGATATAAGGGGCGATCCGACACGTGTGTTGTTTTCACAATCAGATCTCTTAAGTTGGCCTTACGTGAATAGGCTATACGTAAGGTTTTGTTGTGAAAACAAGAGTGAAGTCCCAATATAGGCCAGAATTGATGTAGCAGTTTTACCACCCGTGACATGTTTCTAGTGTATGGCAAAACGCCCGTAATTATATCTGCTTCTGGCTGGGTAACAGAGGGAAACAAAAGCCACTCTCGATGAACATGTTTGGCTCGTTAATACGCCTTATTGACTACCATGAGGGGATAACCCCTTTGGAGTAACCACAATTTCAAATCATGAGCATGTAAAAAGAACTCACGTGAAGTCGAACAATTGCGGCAAAGTCTCAAAAACTGTCCGAATGGCAACCCACGTTTTAACGCAGTTGGGTGGAAACTAGCATAACTGAGTAGAGTATTACGTTGTACAGATTTTCTAAATAGCGTTGTTCCTATACCAGAAGAAGTCAGATGTACTGTAACATCTAAAAATTGTATACTGCTAGTATCCATCCGTGCAGTAAAACGAATGTTGGTCTTACAAGCGTTAAGCCGTTGTATGAAAAGATCCAGATCACTTTTAGTGCCAGTCCAGAGGAAAAAGACATTGATGAATCGCTTCCAAAATGGAACATTCCTTTTTACATGGAATTTTTATCCATAGAGATTCTACAGTGTGTTTTGTTTCCTCTCCTAATTCAAGTCATGCCTTTTTGCGGCAGTGAATAAACTTGCTCAGAATCTATCAGATAGTTGGCCGATTTGGTTAGGGCCATCGGCAGAGGAACTAGCCTCATTCTTTTCACAAAAGGTGTCTCAGTTGCAAGAAATTCTTCCGGTTCAATCTTCCTTTTCTTTATTGGTGGTTCATAGTTCCATGAGTCATTCTTTGAGCCAGACATGGTCCAAATCTACTTTTGCTACGGTGTCGGAACTATCTTGCCTATTACAAGACATTCAAAAAAATACATGTTCCTTGGATTCAATTCTTTCTTCTTGGATACAGACTGAATCCTTAGGACTCTTACCTATTCTATTGGGACTTCTTAATAATAGCCTGAAGATAGGGGTTGTACCTACTATATGGATAAAGGCAATAGTAAGACCAGTTATTAAGAATACTCAGGGAGGTTCTTTGGATCCAAAAAAATTATCGGCCTGTATCAAATTTAACATTTGTTTCAAAAGTCCTTGAGAAACTGGTATTTCAGCAATTGTCTTTGTATGTAGAGCAACTGCATGCTTTACATCCTAGACAGTCTGGATTTCAATCTAACCATAGTACAGAAACAATTTTAGTAGCTTTGTTAAATAATGTTCATAGAGTGTGGGATCAGGAAAAGGCTTTGCTTGTAGTCTCTTTAGATTTATCAGCTGCCTTTGACCTTGTTAACCACAATTTTCTTATGACCCAACTTTTTGATATTGGCTTGCGGGACCTCTTGCCTGGTTTCGCTGCTTTTTACAGGGGCGCACTTATCAGGAACAGACTATGGATCATACATCTTCTGCTTATGAGCTCGCATGCGGAGTGCCTCAAGGTTCGATTTTGTCACTGTTATTGTTTAATATCTTTTTGAGTCCCTTAGCTACACTAATCCAAAGTTTAGGTGTTGCAGCTTTTATATCCTATGGACTTAGATAGGCCAGATATGTGAGAAATAAATCTTTCTCTGGCTCAAGTTGCTTCCTGACTACAAAAACTTCCTTGGTATTGAATCCAAATAAGTCAGTAGCAATATGTTTTTCAGATTCTATTGAAGCTACCAGTCCTGCTCCTGTCATTGAAGGTGTTCCATTAACACTACAGACAGTGATTAAATATTTAGGTGTAATATTTGATTCTAATTTAACTTTTACACCTCAAATAATCCATGTATTAAAATCAACATTTGGTGCACTTTGTTGGTTTAGAGCTATTCAACCTTTTTTGGAACCGGCTGCGCAGATAAAAGTAGTAATTCATACTGTGATATCCTTATTGGATTATTGTAATATAATTTATATTGGTTTACCACGTTGCCAACTTCAATGGCTACAAACAATGCAAAATGCAGCGGTGCGTTCTTTAGCACGGGCAAATCGCTGTGATCATATTACACCATTGTTAGTAAAATATCACTGGCTCCCAAACATTGAACGACTTTTTAACAAATTACTGCTCTTTACATTTAAATCAATCCATGATTTAGCCCCAGATTATTTGTCATCGTTAATAACTCGTTATGCTCCAGCTAGACCTTTGTGGTCATTACATGGTTTTTGCCTAGTGATACCATTTCTGGCTGCTATTAAATGTATGAATCTACTAGGTGCTTGACTTTTTTTGCCATAGCTCCTTTGCGGTGGAATAGTCTTCCTTCTGAGTTATGCATTACACCGAATTTAAAGAATTTCAGATCATCTTTAAAGACTTATCTTTTCAGGGCTGCTTTTGATGCAGTCCTTGAAAATTAGTGAGGGGGCTTTGCTTATGGTTGAGTACAGTCATATCTGTTTAGGATACCTCAGTATTGTTTATATGTTCTGTGTCTTTTGTATTGATCTTTCTCTTATCTTTCCTATCTTATTTTGGAGTTCCTTGTATGTTATTTTAAATTAAATTAATGTATTTTATTTATTATTGTAAACCGCATAGCTAATAGATATGCGGTATATCAAATTAAATAAACCGTAAGTCATAATCCTGTGTGACTCAGTGCCCTCTCTAACATAGAGTGCCACTCCTCCACCCATTTGATCTACCCTTTCATTGCGATATAGTTTGTACCCAGGTCACGGTATCCCATTGGTTGTCGTCCTTCCACCAGTTCTCTGAGATGCCAATCATATCTAATCTTTCATTTAGTGCTATATATTCTAGCTCTGTAATCTTATTTTTTAGACTTCTAGCATTTGCATACAGGCATTTTAGAGGTTGTATTTTATTCATAAGGTATTAAGCATCTGGTTATCACTTGACAAGGGTAATTTGGAATATTTTAGCTATGTCTGCTTTGTACTTAAAGGCATTGGGGTTACTTTTATCTTTATTGGAACCTCCCTATCAGGAAGCCCTAACTTCCCTCTTTTGCTAATAATCTTCAAAGATTCATCCTTCTGAATCATGTGCTCTTGGTGACTGTTGGCTTTTCCCTATTATCTAGTTAGAATATGCTAATTCCCACATTAATGGCACATCATGAACGGGGCTGGTTAGGGACTACACATTGCAGTTAGCGCTAACTCAATTCTGCAGTTAGCGCAAGTGTACTTAACACCTCAGTGAGTGGTGTTAAATGCATCCACATTGTCAGTGCTGCTGCCACACGTTAAGATACTTTTCGTTGAGATAACTGCCGGGAACATGTTGGCCACACCAATGACAGTTAGTGCATGACTTTTGTACTTAGCATGTTTTACTTTGTATTCTAAATGCATGGTAAGTGCAAATACTTACCGCACCCTAATAAAAAGGCCCCTTAAGTTGGTAATGGACCTTGGCATTTCTGAGCTTGTAATAATTATCCTTTTGCTGCTGATGATACCTCCTGGACAGATTGCTTTTTTGTCTGCATCGTTTTGGAGTATGGCGTCAAGAACTGAATAAAGTACTGCAGAGCAGCCACACCAATGGTCTGTTAAGAGGTATTATAATCTCCCTTTCCCTAGTCTGTCCTCTGGTACTCCTCTGGCTCTAGCACAGTTAGTACTGTTAATAAGTTACCACATTCTTTGCAGACAATTCCGGGACACTTGTTATCTGAAGCAGGAGGGGGAGAGGAGAGGAAGGGACACCTTATTTCCACATTTGAGCATCAAGGCATGGAGAAGGGAAGAGGAATCATTACCCTATCCCCCCCCCCCCTCCATCCCATGGCAGCACAAATATCACTTCCAAGCAGACAAATCAATAGAAGACTAGAAACAGTAATGCATTTCCCCCATACTGTGCTAAAAGTAAAAATAATGGATGTAAATTTAAAAAAGTGGCACATTCCAATCACTAAATTGAAAATAATTTTTTTTCTACTTGCTCTGTCCCCATGGCTGGAATAGCTGACAGAAGGCTGCTAAACAGGTGGGAGTTGGGGAGACAACTCTAAAATCAGGGACAATCCCTGAAAATCAGGCACATCTGGTAACCTTACCTTAGAGACTTACAATTCTTCAAATTCTTTGACACCACTTGTGCAAATACAGAAGGTATTAAGTAGATGAGATTTACAGAAGGTGCTTTGAAGAGAGAAATAAATTGGATTTTTGACCTCTGACTCTGACCACCTGTCTTAAAGTTAATTAGATAAGCTATCTGATTAACTTTAGGACAGTTATTTGACTGACTGAACCATATAAAGAGTAATCTTATAAAGTCTTTTGTGCATACACATACACATGTATAAGAAGAAGGAGGCGATAGTGCCCTGTATGTCTTTGAGACGTCATTTGGAGTATTGTGTGCAATTCTGGAGACACATCTTCAAAAACATAGACAGGATGGAGCCAGTGTAGAGGACGGCTACCAAAATGGTCAGTGGGCTTTGTAGTAAGGCATATGAGGACAGACGTAAAGATCTCAATATGTATACTTTGGAAGAAAGATGGGAAAGAGAAGATGTGACGGAGACGTATAAATACACAGGGGAAGAGCCTCATTCAATTGAAAGAGAGCTCTGCAATGAGGGGGCATAGGATGAAGCTGAAAGGGGACAGATTCAGGTGTCATTTGCAGAAATATTTCTTTTCAGAAAGAGTGGTAGATGCATGGAATGGTCTCTCCGTGCTTCCTTTTGTCTATAACTAATAACTGTTGCCATGTAAGCAGGGATAGATTAAAGCATTGGCAAACTAGGCACATACTTAGGGGCTTGTTTACAAAGCCACGGTAGCGGTTTGCGATCGTAATCGGAGCCGCGGCCCCATTGATTTCAATGGGGCTGCGATCGCGATCGCGATCGCGAACCACTACCGCTGCTTTGTAAACAAGCCCCTTAGTCTCCAAAGTTTAGGGGGGGCCCTGGCAGGTGTGCTCAAGACCTAGGAGGTTAGAACAGAGAACTGTCTGACTTTTTTCTGTTTTCTACTGATTTTTATGTTAATGCCCAGATGCTGAGGCATACCCAATGTATCTAAACATTTTTCAGAGTTTAAAACCTCTATCTGCAGCACTCTAATCTTCGCCCTGTATGAGTGAGCCTGAGCTGCCTGGCAGCAGAAACTGTGGATAGGACCCTCCCCCACACCATGCGAAGCTACTGGAGTCGGAAATAGTAGAAGGCAGCTCTAGTTGCAGAGCCTCTGCTTTATACAGAAACCCTGCCATAAAGCTCTAGTGCAGGGTAATCTAAGCCAGTTTTGCCCAGACATTTAGCTCAACGGTGCTGTAAGCAAACAGCATAGGAATGAATTCTGCACAAAGCGTCTGCACTAAACAAGGAGAGCAAGCCAGACCGAGGGAAGATCGCGCCCTGTGCGACATGCACATTGGGCGTGTGCCCTCCTCCCCCCGGCGGGAGAGAAGAGGCGCACCCAATGTGCAAGTCACCGGCATGCTAAGCAGATCTTTCCCTCCCTGCTCTTACCGGCGAGAAGGTTTAAGGGGCACATTTTAGCTATCCTACCATTGCCTGCCACCGCTGAGAGAAGAAAAAGTGCCTGCGGCAGGCAACGGAAGACAGCTAAAATGCACCCCTTAAACCTTTGCGCCCTATGCGGTCTGTATGGGCCTGCAGAGAGGTCTGCGTTAGCAGCACCTACATCCTGTATGCAAAATGAAACCATTTGGCACTTCTGCACCTTTGCTGAATTGCTATCTGGCACATAAACAGCAATATTATTCTGAGCAGAAGTTTTGCTCGGGATAATATTGCTATTTATGTACCAGATAGCAGTCCAGCATATGTGCATGACATTGTTCGAGCACACCTCCCTGTCATTTTTATTTCAGCACTTTCTTTAGTAAAGCCAGAAAAAAGTTGCAGGTGCTGTGTACTCAAATTCCTCACCAGCACTGACCGCAGACCTATGAGCTAACCTTTAGGGGCATGTTTACTAAAGGTTAACGCATGTTAATAAAATTGATGCACGTCAAGTGACACTGCGCCCATAGAAATAAAAGAGTTGTGGGCACGTAACACACTTTCACTTCAGTAATTAATGCATGTTAAAGCCTTTAGTAAACATGCCCCTTAATGTTTCCTCAGACTTCATGTTAAAATCTCTCACTGAGATCCGCCTTCTGGTTTTCTGCACTCTTCTCTGTGCCTGGCCTGCATAGCCTATTGCTCCATTATCATCCATTTACATGGATTTACATGCACTGTGCACAGCCAATAACACAAGCACTTATGTGTTGTTTATGCTCACGTTAGATTCCTTCCTGCATTCTGCACTCACTAGCGCACAAAATTTTGTGTAAATACCATGCAGATGCCTGCACTCATTAGAGTGTAGTATTCAGCATTGAGCTAACCAGGGCCGGCCTGTCCATTGAGCAAGAATGTTTTTTGCATAGGGCCCCGCGTTTCAGAGGCCCCGTGCAAAACACATTCTACATCAACCCAAGTAGATTTAAAAAAAAAAAAAAGGCTTCTGCTGCTGTTGCCGCCGTGGCAGCAGCAGAATCAAGCGTCCCACCGCGGGGCCCCCCCCTGCCTGGCAGAGCCTCCCTGCAGCATCAGCTCCCGAGTCCCAAAGCGCGGGGTTTCAGAGCCACAAAGGGAGAACTTCTCTGACCTCTCGCGGCTCTGTTAAGCCGCCTGGGCTGATGGGAAATCCCATCAGCCCCGGTGGGCTTAACAGAGCTGCGAGAAAGGGAAACTCTCGTGGCTCTGAAAGCCCGCAATTTGGGACTCGGGAGCTGATGCTGCAGGGAGGCTCTGCCGGGTAGGGGGGGACCCGCGGCGGGACGCTTGATTCTTCTGCTGCCACGGCGGCACCCGCAGCAGCTACAGCCAGCCGGTTTGTTTGCTTTTTAATCTACCTGGGCTGATGGGGGGATGGGGGTTAGGACTGGTAATGGGCTATGGGGGGGTTAGGACTGGTAATGGGCTATGGGGGGGAAAAGACTGGAAGTGGGCTGATGGGGGGGTTAGGACTAGTAATAGGTTATGGGGGGCTAGGACTGGAAATGGGCTTATGGGGGGCTAGGACTGGAAATGGGCTGATGGGGGGTTAGGACTGGTAATGGGCTATGGGGGTGCTAAGACTGGAAATCGGCTGATGGGGGGTTAGGACTGGAAGTGGGCTGATGGGGGGTTAGGACTGGTAATGGGCTATGGGGGGGCTAAGACTGAAAATGGGGTGATGGGGGGTTAGGACTGGTAATGGGTTATGGGGGGCTTAGGGCTGGTAATGGGCTGGGGGGGTTGCTAGGACTGGAAATGGGCTGAGTGGAAGGAGGGCTTGAACTGCAAATAGCTGATGGGGATGGGGGCTTGGAATGGAAATGGGCTGAGTGGAAGGGGGCTTGAACTGCAAATAGCTGAAGGGAAGGGGGGCTTGGAATGGAAGGGGGCTGTGAGGGGAGGGAGCTAGGACTGGAAATGGGCTGATGGAGGGGCTAGGATAGGACTGGAAATGGACTGTTGGGGGTGCTAAGATTGGAAATGGGCTGTGGTGGGGGCTTGGATTGAAATGGACGCATGGAGGGGCTAGAACTGGAAGTAGGCTCATGGGGGGTTTGAATTGGAAATGGGCTGAGTGGAGGGGAGCTAGGATTTGACATGGGCTGGTGGTGGGGCTAGGAAAGGACTAGAAATGGGCTGATGGGGGGCTGGGATTGGAAATGAGTTGATGGAGGGACTCGGATAGGACTGGAAATGGATGGGGGAGCTAGGACTGGAAATGGGCTGATGGTGGGGCTAGGATAGGATTGGAAATGGGCTTATGGGGGGCTAGGACTGGAAATGGGCTGATGCGGGGACTAGAAGGGAGCGGATGCTGGTGGGGCTGGAACTAGAAGCGAGCTGATGTTGGGGGAGGATTAGAATGGGATGGAGCTGGGGGAGTGAAATGGAGAGGGAAAAAATATTTTGTGTGGCAGGGAAGACAAATCTACAATTGGCCGGATATTGGGAGAGAAAGTGGGGATTGAGGATGGAGGGGTAAAATCTGAGTGGATGAAATAGGAATGAGGAAAGAGCAAAAGGAGAAAGATTGGAATGTTAAAGCAGATGTACAGAGAGAATGGAAAAAAACTAGAAGAGAGAAGAAAGGACAAATGGACAGCAGACAATAGAGAGTTAGCAGAAGACATGAAGAAACCAGAAGAAAGTGGCTGGAGCAATTGCAACTGAAAAAAAAAATGCACAAAAGGTAGAAAGATATCTCTTTATTTTGAATTTATTAACTGGAATATGTCAGCTCTGGGAAATGTGCACCATTAATGTCTGCGCTTTGTTTAGTATAAGAGGAAATTAATTTATAGTTTTATTTCTACAGTGTTGTACATTCTAAGTTTGGCTTTTGGAGTTCCCAATTTAATTATTGTCTTCCTGTTTCTAAATTGTGATTCCTTGTTTGGTGATGGTCTGGTTTCTGCATGTGTAACTGAGCTGAGGTATTCTGTTTATGTAATTCCTATTTGACATTGCCACTTGTTCTCTTTCCCCAGTAGGTCATGTATTGTTATTCTCGGAAATGTATTGGTTTAATATTTGCAGTGTTTCCTTTTGATAGGTAGGGTATGGTGCTTTGTGAGTCCTGGTAGTCTGTTAGGATACGGCGGGTTTGCTATGGGTTTTAAATGGGCAGTACAACCCTTGCTATTTACAGGGAGCATATTACATCTCCCTGGCTCTCCGCACACACACAGGGCCTGTGAAGGGAATACTGGGTGGGACGGGAAGGGCCGAAGGCGGAGAGTGGGTGAAGTAGAGGCAGGCATACTCACCCAGACATACAGGGCCTATTCTGGTCATGGCCCTGTAGTTTTGCGGTGGGTAGATGTACATGGGACTTATTCCACATCTGAGGTGGAACATAAGAAGAGCTCAAAACCTTGAAGGCCGCCTTGGAGGATGGGTCGGGAAAAGTAGGTAAATCCCACACCAGACCCCGCAGTCCATGGCGTGAGTCCGAGGGGTCGGAGCAGGAGTGGCCTCACAAGTGTTCCTAGAAGGAATCATCAGCATTGAACGACCGGCCTCAAAACTTGATGGAACAGACGCTGGGCCTGAAGCCATTGGTGCCCGCATTGAAGGCTGCAGAGCCATCTGGCATGGAGACCAGGATGGCGGCCTTGGAGCGTAGTATCACTGCCCTCCTGGCCCAGCAACAGGCGCTGATGTCCAATTCCTCCGGTTCATCCACCCTGATGACTGGACCCTCTACCTTGAAGGCTTCCCTGGTTGTTGATCCAATCCTTGTGCGCCCCTGGCCTCGAAAGACCCATCAGCATCGGATGAGGTCCCGGTCTCATTCCATGGGACCACGGTCCTCTCCGGCAAGTAAATGCAGCTCAGACTTCAGGTCCTCTGGTGGTCACGGGCCTTTGTGCTTGGGGCCCGACCACGGGAGCCATGGAGTCTTGGATTCTTCCTCTGACTTCAAGTCAGATTGGGCGACTGAGGACGAGAAATCCCCGGACACCTGGCGACACAGAGACATGCCCTCGGACCCATCTCTTCTGGTGTCCCGGCACCATTCCCCACCCGTGGACATGCCCTTCCTTGACTTTGTGGGGGGTATGGCAAAGGCACTCGCGTTTGAGACAGAGGCAGAGGAGGACCCCCCCACAGAGGAATTGGAGATCCTCCAGTATGAGGCCCCTCCAAAGGAGGCCCTTACTGTGTCTGTCCCTTTAATCCTTAAGCTCCTCCTATTCCTTATGTGGGAAACACCAGCGTCAGTGCCCATTGTGAGCAGATGACTTGACTCCATGTACCGAGTCCACCGAAACCCAGGGTTCCAAAAAACCCAGATCCCTCACTATTCTATGGTCGTCGAGTCAGCCATGCGTTGACTCAGGAGCCAAAAGACTCATTCCTCAGTGCCCCTGGGCAGGGAGGCCTGGACCTTGGACGCCCTCATCCGAAAATGCTACCGGGACTCGATACTGGTTTGTAGAGCCCAATCCTTTCAGTTGTACATCAGTATATACCTCAAGGAACTGGCGCGGGAACTTGCCAGTTTCTTGATAGGCCTTGATGGGGAACCTCTTCGGTGGTTCAAGTCACTGGCCTTGGCAGTCAAGGAGTGCTTGAAGCTCCTGTCTCGAGCAGCATACAATGGCTTTGAATCATTTTAGGGCATGTTTACTAATGTGCAGCAGAGAATATGGGCTTAACGCACAAACATTGCACATCCCTACTGCACCAGAGCCCAGTGGTCACAGTAGACGCAAGGGGCATGGTGCTACACTACTTGTGCACCAGTTGTGTCACAAGCATAGTAGTAGCAAACGCACAGCCCCAGCACATGTACACAACGTGCATGGTCACAGCATGCATTGGTCAAAGGAAAGCTACAGGCGTAATAATAGGGAGGCAGAGGGCAAGGGAAAAACTGTACAGTGAAAACTGTGCACCAAGCACACATTCAGGAGGGTATCAACTGACCAGTTCAGAATACAGAGGGTTGACTGGAAATGGGCCCAACTGCCTGCACAGCTCAGAGCATAGAGGCTAAATATAAGAGAGCGGGGCATGCAAATCAGCAAAACAAAAATATGCAGAGAGTATGTGCTGGGGATAAGAACCACCTCACCTTGAGGCACCAAGGGTGACTATTCACCTAGGCTGCAGAGAGCACAGTTGGGGAAAGGGATGCCAGAACCAAGGAGTCTGGTACAAAGCACAATGTGCATACATGCTCAGGGCAGCTTGCAGATGGGGGCAATAAGGTCAGCAGCACCCCCCACCCCCCATGCTCCCTTCTACCAACAAGGGCTCTGGAAAATTACTATATGGAAGTGATGAATCCCAAAGAGCCCCCAGGCAGCTATCCTGGCAACACCAACCAACTACAGTACATCCAGAAAGATCGCAAGAACTTCCCCAAGTCACCTAATTTTCATGCCCCTCCCCCCATTGTTCTCTGCTGGCTCCAACTCTAGCTATGAAGCCAGCACTGATTGTAGCACAGAGCACAGGTCCTATCTACTGGCATCTCCACAGCACACAACACCGGGAGCCCTCGGGCATCTATTCCTTGCATATGCAGACGTACAGCTATTGATGTGTTTGTGGATACTTGCCCACTGTCCTAGAAGGGTCACCCTGACCTACAGGCCCTGGTTTTGTGGCTGTCAAGCTGTTGTGATCCACTGTCATCAGCTGCACCATGTTCCCCTCCCTCTAAACCAGTGTCTTAGGCAGGCGCCTTGTTGTTCCGTTCAGATCTCCTTTTGTCCCGTCTTCTTCTTCTGTTTTTGCTCTGCTTCTGCTCTTCATATTTCCTAGCACTCATGTCTGGACCACACTTCATACCTGTGCAGTTGGCACGTGGGGGCATGGCACGTGCAGCTCGCTCCTGGTCAGAGCTGCGCCTACGCTAGTAGCATCATTGTGTAGCTATTGCTTGCTGCCACACCTGCCCCAGCCGCGCACCCTGACCTCACCCTCTCTCTACCCAGTCTCTGCTTTGACCCTGCCTCTTCATTGGCTACATTGCTAGTACAGGATTTTTAGTTTGGTCATCTTTGGGCTGCAAGCTCCTTGCTACCGCATGGCCAAAATGTGCGTAAATCCTGCACTACTGACTTACGCACTTTACTAAGCATGCCCCTTATTTACACTTTCCAATCAGTTTCAAAAGAATGCATATCATTACTAAATTTCTAAAAGTCCTAACTTCTTTTTTACCCATATTGGTACATATGAGTGCAGCTGTCTCTTTGTATCTTGGCTAAATTTGCTTTTACTCCATAGTTTTGTACTTTCATTGCCCCAAATGATTATTTTTATATTTATATGTACAATATATCTGGTTTCTCTGTATATGAAGTCGGAGACTATCAGTAATTTTTATGCTTGTGGGGGTCTATTGGGATTTCTTTTCAATATAAGGTCTATGTAGCTTCAAGCAGGGAGCACACTGCCTTGTATTAAACGAGGAAATAAAAGGTCAAGGAACATAGGAGTTATCTCAAAGACTGACAGCCTAAGGGTGGGAGGAAGAAGTAGAAAAGTAAATTGGAGCCAGACCATATTTGCACTTGAAGGCAAACACTAATAACTTGAATTGACACTTACACTAGACAGGTAACTGGAGGAAGGAGTCTAGGAAAGGGGAGGGAGAGGAATAATGAATTCTTTGAAAGAACTGTTGAGCAACCAAATTTTGAGATGATCACGCAAGTGTAGGAGGAGGAAGTGCATGGAAAGGCCTGAAAACAGACAAGAGCGTAGGTAGAAGAGAACAGTGGAAACTCCCGAACTTGTTTGTGCATGGTGCATTCCAATACCTGAAAATAGAAAGGAAAAAAGAGAAATTAATTGTTATATTAGCATCGATTCAAAAAGACCCAAGAGGAGAATGCAAAGATATAAAGTACAAAATCATGGGCCAAATATTCAAAGGCAGTTACGCGATTTACAGACCTGTAAATCATGTAACTACACGTGATGCTGAATATCCCTGGATATCGGGGTGATCCCATCGCTAACCGGTTAATGGCAATATTGAGCCACTGCCCCATTAGCGACCCGTAGGTAAAGATAGATGTGGTAAAAGCTAGCCTACCTTTACCCACAGGAGCTAACCAAGCAGCGACTCAGTGATGCCGCTGATCGGTTAGGTTCCGGACTATGCCACAAACCCAGATATTCAATTCTGGTGGCAGATATGGCCCTGGCATTGAATATGCAGGTTTAACACTCAGCGGCGATGGCTAGGCGCTGTAATTGCGCTCTCTGCCACTGCTGAATATCGGGCCTTACATGCTTATTTGTTTAGAAGCAGATTCTGTTGCAAGGGTTGAAAACTATTATGGCACACGTTTTAAGATTGTGTTGCATATGTGCATAATTGTGCATTTACTTGAAAATTACTTAATAAGCACTAAACCACGTTTATTCAAAATCCAAGCTTTAAGTACTATTTTCCTACCTTTGGGTCATGTTTACTAAAGTGTGCTGATTAGTACAGGGTTTGCTATGCACTAAAAGTGGGATTTTAGAAGGGATGTCTAGGAAGAATCTGGGATGTCAAGAATAGAGCGTTGAAAAATCTGGGGGACTGTCAGCAGTGAAGGGAGGCATGTACAAGTTCATGGCATCTCCACCCTGAAAAATGAATGCCCCAGTAACTGATTCTGAAGATGGACCCCACTCAGATAGCAAGGCTGTATGTGTATGGATGTATGCCGTTTTACAAATGTGGATGTCTCCGGCTTGCTCGACCTCAGAATCAGGTACTGGGATGTGCTGGTAGGGGTATTTCCAAAAAGAGCTGACTGTGCTATGGGACTTGCAGTTCCTGGCCTGTCATTTCAGATACTCAGACTTGCAGTGGAGGGTCCGTACTATATTTGGAGTATGTATTTACGGGCAGGAAATAATACTTGTGGTGATGAAAGTGCATTATGCACCTCCCCCTAGAAGAGTTACATCCATGAAACAAGTCCTTTTTTCACATTATTCATGGTCAGGAGCAGGTATAGGCATGGACGCCTCGCCAAGCAGGGCCATACGTCTCTATGGCATTCCAAAATTCCCCTGCTCTCCTCTGCCATGTCCCTGTGATACATGGACATTCTCGTTCTGGAGATGTCTATATACCCAGCTTCTAAAATGAATCTGAGGACATTTTCATGCTTTGTATGTCTAAGTGCCTGTTTTGAGACATCCAACTCATGAATATGGCTTCTAAAATACTCCCGAGTGTGCTGCGCTAACGATTGGGCAAGGACTGTGTAGTTTAAGAGTGGAATGTGGGCACTGACGATTCAGCGTGGTTCGCTTGGGTGTTTGTGGTGCTTAGTAACTGTGGCTGATGCCATTAGCACAGACGCAGATAACACTACCTCAATGGGTGATGCTAAATGCAACTGCATGCAATTGGCACAGTGCCATGCGGTTGCAACACACTAATGGCAGGTGAATGGACACACATGCTTCTGTATGAGAATCGTGCTGTAATCGCTCGCTAACTTAGCATACTTTAATAAATGCGTTCCCTTGGTGTGTAATTATTTTTCCTTCCTTGGACTCTATTATCTCTCGTTTCATCCCTTCCTGTAGGCTCCTTGCTCATCTCTGAGACGTTCCTCATGCCTTTCTCTCCTTCCTCTCTCGGCACCCCCACACCTCTTTCTATCCTTTCCCTCACAGCTCCCCTCATGTGTACATTTCTATGGATTTCCTTTCCCTCATGTCAGGCTGCTGCTGCCCCTCTCCTTTACCTCTAATAAGTGTTCCCTTGCTCCCCCTCACTGCCTAGGCTTCTGCCAGCCTGTCTGCCACACGGTTCTGTTTAGACTGAGTCATATGGCATCAGTAGTGAATGTCACTTCTCACAAAGAAAGTTACACAATAATGCTAGTAGCTACTCGGACAGAGTCATGTATTGGGCAGGGGCAAAAGCAGCTATAAGAAAGGTTCGGTTGGTATCACTGGACTTTGACCAGCTGCTGTTTGGCAAATCTAGCAACATTGTTCTATTGGCAAAAGGGATGTGGGGGGAGGGGGGGGGCAATTAGACTGCTGCAGTTAAGTAAGTGCCATGCAAGCATCTCACACAATTCTGCAACAGTTTCCATGCCTTTGTATATTGAAGGAGGGTCCCCTATACTCCATATGTATGAGGCAAAAGAGAGCCACAACCAGCCAGTACCGGTTTGAAAAACTGGCACTGGTGGGGGGGAGGGGGAGATTGTTCCTGTCCCCTCAAAATCATGATTTGTGGGGTAGAGTGGGGATACATTTGGAAAGGAGGTGGAGTTTTAAGACCAAGTCTTAATGGGCAAAACATGTGAAAGCACATTTTAGAAAGTTTATTTAGGTGTTTTCAGTGATGTCCAAGTGAAAACATCTGCAACTGTGTGTCAGTTTTAGAGGAGAAGATGGGCATGTGTAAGTCCGATGTAAAATCAGTATATCTCTGCCCTTCACCGCGGATGTGCATTTTATATCAAAGGAGGAAGTACAGGATGCATGGGGATTGGCATTGCACAAAGATAAACATAGGAAACCAAGCAACTTGCACCTGTAAAGGTCGGCACTTATACATGTCTTTGACATTTTGCAAATCTATGTTAGTAGATGCCGCTAATTAACTACAGAGGCATCTATCTTTCCCTCGTGGTTAAGAGTGGGAAGTGGGTGAAGACGGAATATCCCCTTTACTTCCTCCTGTAAAGGGAAGGGCAAAAGGAGCACTTTTTTCCCTCATATTGTCATCGAGCAGAGGTAAATCCAAACATGGACAATTTTAGTCTTACATGTGCGTCCCTATAGGAAGTCCGGGATTAGGGTTATCAGATTTTTTGCAAGAAAATCTGGGACACTTATCCAGCGTGTGCATGGGAGATGGGAGGAAAGGAAGGAACACCTTAATTTCAGGTTTGAGCAACAAGGCGTGGAGGAAAGAAGAGGAGTCATTACCCTGCCCTTCCCCCCCCCCCCATCCATAACATGACAGCAACAATACCACTTCCAAGTAGACAAAATCGACAGAGAAATAGAAACAGTGATGCAGTTCCCCGGTATTGTTCTAAACGTAAAGATAATGGATGTGGATTCTAAAAACTGAGATATTCAAATCACTAAATCAAAAAGAAAAATTTTCTGGGAATCAAAGATAAGAGGCTGCCAAACAGGTGGGAGTCGGGGACGCAGCTCTAAAATCAGGGACAGTCCCCTGAAACTAGGGACATCTGGTACCCTTCTCTGGGATACATGTGTTGATTTTTGGGCTGCTATATGTGCAAATTGCTTTGAGCTACCTCGCATTAGATTCCTCAGATGATGTGCATTACCCGCAGAGATCCAGCATACCGAGTTAACTCACTTTTCTTGACAAACTGCATGCCGAGGTTGCCAGCTTGCTGATGTTAGTCACAGCATCACTACTTCATCAGCCAGGCCTGTTAAACGCCTGATGCAGCCTTGCGCAAATGCCCATGCACACTGTGCAGATACACTTGTGCCATGCCCTTCCTACTAGGCGCCCTGTGCTGGCTGCACTTTGTGCGTGTGCCTCTGCGGCGTCGAGCTTGTTGAGCGAGGTACAGCATGAAGGCAGAGTGATGGGGAAGCTGCAGAAGCCCGGAGAGCAAGCAGCTACAGCACACAGGCAGCCATTTGCGTGACTGCAATTGACTGTCTGGCTTGGGAGGGTTTTTTTGCTTGCTGGGTCTAGTGCAATTAAATCCTGTGGTGTGAAGAAGAAAGAGGAGAAACTGACCAGCAGCAAAATTGGACTGCTGACCTCCAGGCTTTGTTTATCTATGGGAAGCTGGGTCCCCACTGTGCACGGGCCCAGGGCTGCTATTCCTTTTGCTCATAGGTAAAAGCGATCCTGCCTGGACCACTGCAGAAATTCGTTTTTCAAAAGTCAGTTCTGAATTGATAATGACTCCTAGGCCTTTAAAGGAATCTGGGGGTCATGTGATAATGGGGAGCTGAACGGACACCCTTCAGTCGAGCTCTGCTCCTGACACACCAAAAATTGCTAAAAAACGATGGAGAAATCTGACACACATAGCCTCGCATCCCCCTCCCCCGTTGGATTCTGGAGGTACAGTTGAGTGGGAGGGCTGAGTGATCAAGCAGTGAGAAGCCACGGCATGCTCGTAAAAACTCCAAAACTGGCCAAAGAATGAGCTCCCAAGGCGGCAATGGAAAAACAGTCCCTGCCGACTATCACGACCCATGATGAGGTGGTCCACAAGATTACACACATGCTTACGGCTGTGCTAGATGAGCACTTGGCCTGACTTCACACCTTGCTTGAGAAACTGAGGGCAGCCTGAAGGCCCAGACTCAGTGGGTTAGGCAGGTGGAAGACCGCATAACAATACAGGAGGGGAGACTTGAGGCACTGGAACAATGAGTAGTGCAATTGGAGCAAACCAAGCAGGAATTGATTGACCAGGTTATGACCAGGAAAACTGCGAGCGAGGGAACAACATATGCATAATTGGATTGCCAGAGATTTATGTCTAAGACATTAGCAACTCGGCTTGCAGCTGGCTGTGGGAAAAATGACTGTGGAGTGCTTACATCACTTAGGGCCGCGACAGGAAAATCACAGAGGCCGTGACCTGACATAGCCTGGATTCTGAATTTTGCTGACAAAGATAAGTTGATGGGGAGATATCACACTCCGCATCAGCTAGAGTACCAGACACATAAAATCTTATTATTCAATGACTACTTTGCGCAGCTGGTGGCGCACAGGAGAGCTATGGCCCTGCTGTGTTTTGTGCTGGCGACAAAATTCTTGTTACAATACCCTGCAAGAGTTAGAGTACAGCACGGAAACCAGATAACGTACTATGATACTTCTGCAGCCCAATAGCTATGACACATCGAAATAGAGAACTTTGGACTATAAGGAGCCATCACATCTGACTAAAGAACTGTGTACCAGCCCTTATCCTCCCACCCTTCCTAGAAACTGCATACTGCACAAGGCATGGGATTGAGTTGGTTGACTGGGAAAGGGGTGGGAGAGAAGACCCAGGAAATGTAATCGAGAGTCTACTCCACATGCAACTAACAATGCAGTATTGTGAACTGTGAGACATGGGCCCGATGCAAGATGCTGTTATAGGGGGGAGTGGGGAGGGGGGCTTATGGGACAAATAATAGTATTTGTTTTGCTGTAGGAAGACCCTCTTTCCCTTCTCCAGATACTCCTCCATCCATAGGGGATGGCCTTGCTGAGAGGGGTGAGGGTATGAGTGAGTGTCTGGATGATTGCGAGGGATGCATGATGAATGGAACGAAGGGGGGTATAGGAAGAATGATGGCAAACATGCCAAGGGGGACAGAGTGCGCTGGATGACCAGAGGGGTGGGGAACGAAGAGGGAGGTGCACCAGAGAGGGGGAGCAGGTAGAAATGGGGGCTAAAGGAAGGGAGGGAGGAGAAGCATTGTGAAGGGGGATAAGGGTGAGGGGAAGGGGAAGGGGGGCAATAGGTAGGGACAGTTTGCAGGGACTGGAGACACCAGGACATGGAGGTCGGCTCAGTTGGGGAAGTGGACACCCGTGAGGGATATGTAGCTACATGCTTGAGATCACAACAAGATAAAGATCATTACACTAAACATTGAGGGGATCCATTCGCCAATTAAACACACCAAAATTCTTAGTTACCTCCACAAGGAAAAAGTAGATGTGGCCTTGCTACAAGAGACCCATCTAACTGTCCGAGAGCACAGGAAACTACAGCAGGGGTGGGTGGGAGGGGTGGGCGGGAGAAGTGGGCTACTCATCATACAACAGCTGCCAAAGGGGGGTGGCAACCTTGGTAAATTGTGGTTTGTCTTTTACCCACCACAAGAGCGTGGGAGGATATAGAGGGACGCTACCATATCATGGGCGAGGAAATAGGGGGGAGGTAGATAGTTTTCTGCATTTTATATGCATACAATGTGTATAATCATAGTTTCTTCATTAACCTCAGTGCGAAGCTGCTCCCATTCAGAGAGTACCAATGGTCATTGGGGGGGACTTAAACTTACCCCGTGACAGGACTATAGAGTGCAAACCCCCAAGGGGCACAGCTGCACACATGTAGGGGAAAGGTGTAGATTTTGTACTTACGGAACTACAGCTAATTGATACCTGGAGGATCCTCCACCCTGAGGAAGCGGATTATACATTTTATTCCTTTCCGCATAATAGCTATGCCAGGCACGATTACTTTTTGGCTATGGAGCCTCTATTCCAGTCACTAAACCGGGCAGAGATTGGGAGTTCAGGACTCTCGGACACAAACCGGTGTGGATAGAAGTGAGATAGGGGGAGGGACAGGAGAAAACAGAGTCCTGCTGGAGGATGAATCCCACCCTGTACAGAAAGCAGAAATTTCAGGAGCACCTCTGTGAAGCCTGGCGGCTATACTGGAACGAAAATAGTATGGAGGGTATGGATTCCCACACGCTATGGTAGGTAGCAAAAGCTACCATGAAGGGGGTAATCATTAACTATATGACGGGGAAGCAAAAGGCTCAGGATGCACACCTGCTAGAAGTATCCAAGCAGTTGCAAGACTTCCGCAAGCACCATATTCAGCATATGAATAGCGAGGATCGGGGGCGATATATGAACCTGCAGAAAGAGATCAACACTTTGTTGGATCAAAGGGCAGAGGAAGACATTAGGCTGTATAAGTACGAGCTTCATAAATAGGGCAATAAAGGTGTACAGATGTTGGCCCATATGGTTAGCCCTGCAAAACAAAAGGCAGCGATGCAAGGAATAAAGATGCCACAGGGAATGCTGGAAGAGAAGGATGAAGGTATTCGCCAGCAATTCCAGTGCTTCTATTGCTCCCTATATGACCGGGACCCATTGGATGCTGAGGGGAGTGATGAATGTTTTCAGGAACTATCACTGCCCCAGGTGAATGAGGAGGAGAGGAAGGCGCTAAATATGCCTTTTAGCTTGGAAGAGATACTAAGTGCCATCAAAGAGCTGAAACTTGCAAAGGCCCCTGGCCCAGATGGGTTGGGAGGGGAATTCTACAGAATATTGGGAGAGCTAGTGGTGGAGCCCTTCCAGATCCAGTGTGCGGGGAGACTTGGGCTGACAGAACTGGTAGAGATGTCACTCAAGTAGGTTCGTACAGACCCATCTCTGTTATCAATCAGGACATAAAACTCATTGCCTCAAAACTGGCAAGAAGACTGGCGCAGGTCATCCCGCGGTTGACCCACCCAGATCAGGTGGGATTCATCCTGGGGCATTTTACATCAGCACACCTGCTCAGAACGCTGGCGGTCCTACAACAAGGGACAGGACGAGAGGGCGACTACATTATTTCCAGCCTTAATGCTGAAAAGGCCTTTGACAATGTGTCATGGGAATACCTCATCTGGGTGATTGAGAGATTTGGGGTAGGATGCCCCTTTTTGGACTGGGTGCAAGTGTTATATCATAAATCCCGGGCCCAAATCATAGCTAATGGGGACTCTCGGAGAGTTTACAGCTTGGGGGGGGGGGGGCCACGAGACAGGGCTGCCACTCTCGCCGATGCTCTTTCTTATGTCCCTAGAACCCCTGGCTGAGAAAATCAGAACAATGACAAAGTGGCCAGGTATTAGCATAGAAACGACTACATGCAAGATCAGCCTCTTTGCAGATGATATGTTACTCTTCATCAGCAGGGCCGGCGAGCATATTGGTAGAGTGATGAGTGTCATAGCAACATTTGGGTCATTTTCAGGGCTAAAAGTGAATTGATCTAAATTGGAGGTTATGCTGGTGCAGGGCATCTGTGAAAGTAAGCAGAAGGGAGGCTTCCCACTCACATGGGTGGGGGACTCAATGAAATATTCGGGCATATACCTAAGCGGAAATAAACGCCTCTTGTACCAGAAGAATGTGAGTGACAAATTAGCGCAACTGCAGGTTTGGGGCACAAAATGGCATAATTTCCCGCTATTTCTGCAAGGGAGGGTAGCACTGGTAAAGATGGTACTCTTCTCCCGGGTGCTGTATCCACTACAGGTGCTGCTTCTTTGGGTAAAATGGACAGAGGAGAAACTCTATAGGAGCTCGGTGGGTAACTTCCTGTGGAGGGAGCATCTGTCACGCATTAGCTAAGCTAAATTAGAGGTGGGGAGAGAAAGGGGGGGGGCCTCAACTTACCAGACCTTCACCTATATAATGTAGTGGCGTATTGCGATGGATACACGACCTGCACAAAGGGGGGGCCACTATGCGCCATTGGGATTGTGCCCCGTACAAAATTTTTAGCCTCCTGCAACTAAACCAACAATAGCCCCAGGTGATTTCCCCAGGAGTTTCATTGTTAGAATCTCTGTGGCGGGTGTGGAGATGGTGGTGGTAGAAGGCAGAAGGAGCCAGGGGGGCCCCCTCCCCATTTAGGACATTACTGGGAAGCCCTGAGTTCTTCCCAGGTTTTGATAATGTGGCCTTCTGCAGCTGGGACAAACAAGGATGTCACTGTGTTGTACAGTTATTGGATTTGGGAAAGGGGGTGTTTCATACTTTTGAGCAACTCAAGAATAAATGGCAACTCCCCAACAAGTACCTAATGGCCTACTTGTAATGTTGGCACTACAACAAGGCCAGAAGGGGGAGCGTAAAGTGGGGCCGAGCCAGCTTACCTTTATAGAACTAGATAGGATGTTGCTGGCAACTCCCCCTAAATGAAACAAAGTGACGTATTGGTACAGGGCAGGAAGGGACATGAAACCGCAAGAGTGACCAAAACCTCTGGGGGAGGTCTGGTCTAGAGAGTTGGGGAAGGAGATCCTGGCAGAGATCCCCAAACTGACATCAAATGTAGCCTTACAGGAGATGCAGTATAAAACTATCCACAGGGTCTACTTGACGAGAGAAAGGGTGGCCCAACTGCACCTCTGGAAAGATCCGCTATGTCTGTGCTGCCGGGCCTTCAAAGGCACCTGGGGACACACATTTCTAGCATGCCCTAAGTTACGGATATATTGGGGGAAAGTGCTGAAAGAAATTACAGAACTTATGGGGGCTGGCGTATTCAGCTCTTCTCCAGGAAGCGTTGAGAGGTCCCCTGGAGCACAAATTTGGGCAGGTGGCATTCATGCTGGCTTGAAAGGTAATAGTAGACCATTGGAAAGAAGACAAAGCCCCACCTCCTGAACAGTGGGTGAGGGGAATGCGAGATATGGCTGAATGGCAATTGCGAAAGTGTGAGTCGAAGGGATCCCTGGTGAGGCAAAGGTATTGGTCGATATGGGAACAATGCCTCAGGTGCCTGTAGTCTACCAGGGGAGAGGAGGGGAGGGATAGAGGAAGGGTAGGACCAGGGGCGGAGTAGTGAAAGGGGGGGAGAAAAGCAGAAAAAAGTGGCCCAATATATATGCTGGCATGCCCCTGACTGAGCAAGAAGGGGCAAAAGAATGGTTCCCTTTAGTAAGTAGGGACTGAACAATTAGAGGAACCCAGTGTAGAGGCCATATGTACAGAAGCGCACCTTCAGCTAGGGACTCAGAGTCTTGCAGCATCATCTTTATGTTATGTTACCATGTTGTTACCAGAAGTCATGAGTAGCTAAATAAGTTGAGTGGGGGGGGGGGGATTTTTTTCCCTCCGCGATCTCTAGGATATAGACATCGTATGGATAATGTTATTTTGTCTGCAAATCTTTGCTTTCTAGGCTTTTGGCATCCTGATAAAAATTGTTTTCAAAATAAATAAATAAAGGAATCTGTTAAGCGTTATTGTGAATCCAGCCAGTTAGGGAGCTGGGGATGAGCCTGTGATCCATGTGGACGTGGGTTTAGAGGGTTTTAATTTAAGTTTATGGGAATCAAGCCAGTTTGCAACTTTTTTAGACAAAAGTTAAGAGGCGTAAGATCAGTATTTTAGGATCAGTGTAGCCTGTCAGTAGTATATCATCCACATAATGAAATGTGCTGATGCCAGAATCCTGAATTTCTCCGGCAAGCAGGCTAAGAAAGATCCTGAACAGAAGTGGTGCCAGGACCAGACTCCTGGGCACTCCACAAGATAAGTAATGTAATTCTTATGTGGAAGTTCCAGCTGAGGCTAGGAATGAATGACCAGCGAGGAAGGATGAAAACCAGTGGTAAATATGATCCTAGAGACCAATACCATGAAGGTGTGACAAGAGTAATGTATGATCAAGTAGGTTAAAAGCAGCTGTGAAGTCCAGAGGTACAGCGAATGCAATTTTACCTTGATCAAGCTAGCTTCAATGCTGCGCTCAGTGAGGAATCCTGATGAGCGAGGATGAAGAATGTTGGCCTTTTCACACAACTCACTGTCCTAACTTTAAATGGATAACATATTCATTTAAGTCTAGGATCAGATATTCAGTGGTCTGACTTAAGTGGATAGGCTGGTTGAAAATCTGCTGAAAGATGTTCCGATAGCTTATCTGGATTGATTCCCTAATGGTCCAACCTACTCCTTTGCAGGTTTCTTGTTTTCAATGTCTTGTAAAAGATTTTATTAATAGCTCTTGTCTCTTTGGCAGTGTCTCCTCAAATTCTCTCTTGGCCTGTTTTATTAATGGGTTACTTGGTTTGCCAGTGTTTATGCGCCTTCCTCTTTCTCATTTACTCCTTCTTTACAGTTTTTAAAGGAGGCTTTTTTGGCTTTAATAGCCTCCTTTACAGCACTCTTTAGCCAAGTTGACAAACACTTTTCCTTCTTTCAACCTTTGCTAATTTGTGCAATATGTTTTTTTCTAGGTTTCCAGGATAGCATTTTTATTAGTCTCCGTGCATCAAGCAGACTTTTCACCGCTGTAACGTCTGTTTTTAGTTTCCTTCCTCAATTTATCTTTGGGCCTTATTTACTAAAGGTCTTCCCCATTTTGTGTCTTTGGGGAAAAATGCTTAGTAAACAGAGCTCTTAGTCGTCGTCTTATTCTCCCTCCTGTAATTGTCTCAAATCTGATGGCATTTTAATCACTACTGACAAGTATCTTCAGTATCATTGCCCCTTGCACCAGATCCTGCCTGGATGAATTCTGCACAAAAAGAATTACAGATAAAGTATGCCAAATTTTACAGAAGTAGAAAATAGTGAATGCAGAATTTTACATTTTTATGGTGCATTCAGCATTTTACATTTTTTGTGCAGAATTCCCCAGGGGCATAGGCACTGTAATAATGGCATTGATGCTTCACTCTAGCTTCTGCTCAGTAGATATGCTTTTTGCAGTCCGCGTTCTTGTCCTTTCCTCCTTCCCCTCCTGCCCACTCTGGCCCTTTGCTGATGTCCTCCCTGCTCATTCTAGCTGCCACCATGGCCAGCACAAGGAGATGAAGCACCCTCTTCCCCCTCTCTGACCGCCATTGCCTCTGCTGCCGCATTTCTCTGAGACCTGCAGCGGTGGCGATGGCCTCAAACAGCCTCATGGCATTTACCTTAAAGCTTTGGCACCGTGGGGCTGTTTGGCTTTTGCCCCCTCTGACACTTGATCCCAACTTCCTCTTTGCAAACAGGAAGTGAGCATCGGGTTTTGGAGGGGTGGAAGCCAAGCAGATCCATAGCACTTGCAAACAGGAAGTTGGCATTTGGCTTTGGAGGGTAAAGGCTGTGGGATTGTTTGAGGTCATTGCTGCCATTGCAGGTCCCAGAGAGGGGCAAGAGTAGTGGCAATAGACAGCACCTAGACCACTGACACTCTAGGCAGCTGCCTAATTCACGTAATAGTTATGCCGGCCCTGGCTGCCTCTTCCTCCTCCTGCCACTTCATTCCTCTCTTCGTCCTCCTCCCTGCTACCCATCTTTCTAGCTCTCTGATCTCTATACTCATACTCCCAGTGCTAGCACCAGGTCTTAATTTAATTTAATATCAATGTTTATAGTCCGCTCTTTCAGTTATAGGAAGTGCGCAGTACAGAGCGCAGCAAAGTGTGACGCCATTAGCACAGTGTTTGTACCAATGGGCGCAGAATGCAGGAAGGTATAATCACTATGCAAATGGCAGCGCATAGCGCATTTAAGCCAATTAAATTAGCTATGCAGTGCAGCTGTGACGTGTGCCGAAGACGAGAAGGCTGAGCTCAACTCTGGGATTTGAACACAAGGTCCGAGGAGGTAGTTGGCTCATAGGTCCGCAGTTGGTGCTGCTGAAGGATTTATGTCTGTTTCTTGAGCATACAGCACCCGCCACTTTTTTCTGGCTTTGCTAAATAGTGCTGAAAAGCAAACAGCAGGGGAGGTATGCTGGAACAATGTTAATGCGCATGTGCTGGAATGCTATCTGATGCATAAACAGCGCAGACTCTCTGTTTAGGGACACCAAATATTCTGAGCAAAACATCTGTGCAGAATAAGCATATGCACACAGGACCCCTGTGCGCATGTGCCTGGCGTGCTGTCTGTTTTATACACAGCTTATTTGCATGTTGTTTGCTTATGGCATTGCTGAGCAAATCCTCTGCACTAAACCTGGGTTAGGGAACACTGCGCTAGAGCTTTAGCACAGGGTTTCTGCATTGAGCCCTAAGTTTTCTACCTGACACAATGGAGGAGAGTCAAGTGACTTGTATAAGACCAATAGGAATGCCAATGAAATTTGAACCCAGACTTCCTTGATTCTCAGCACAATGCTCTAACCATTAGGCCACTTCTCCGCTTTTCTTTTTACCTCAGTCCCTGTTCCTCCTGACTCCTATATCCACTCTTTTTGCCAACTGGCTAACCATTTTCTCCTCATTTTGTATTCCTTGCATGCCACTTTTCACCCACCAGCTCCTAACTATTCTCATATGTGATCGGGGTGTTATCTTGCTCTTCTCAGTGATGAGTGATGGGCAAGTTAGTGTTTGAATTTTCATTGACAGTACAGAAGCTGTAAGGCAAGAATGAACTTACAGAAATACAAATTACCCATCACCCAGAACAGCAAGGCATCACCTCCATGGGGGAAAACGTTTCAGGACCACACCACTGCATTAGTGACCTTATCAAGATATTCAAATACCAATTCAGAACAATCCAGGAATGTAACACAATTGTAGTTAAAATGATCCCAAACTTCAAAACTGATTGAGAAAGTCTCAAAGACTTGGGTTTTCTGACTGATTATCAGAAATAATTTACTGCCTCTCTATCACCACCTTATTACTTACTCATCAACCCTACTCCCTTCTCCTCCCCTTCACATTGTAATATATTCTGTGTTTTCTTTTGGCAATGTCCTATTTTACTCTGAACTGTTCATTCTGCTTTCACCTAAGGAAAGGGTGTACAGAGAAGAGCCACCAAAATGGTAAAGGGGATGGAAAGGCTTCAAAGGTTAGGGCTTTTCAGCTTGGAAAAGAGATGGTTGAGGGGAGATATGAAAGAGGTCTATAAAATAATGAATGTGGATCGGTTGTTTACTCCTTCAAAATGTAGGACTAGGGGACACGCAATGAAGCTACAAAGTAGCACATTTATGACCAATTATAGAAAATATTTTTTCACTCAACATGTAATCAAAATCTGGAATTCGTTACCGGAGGATGTAGTAAAAGCTGTTAGTGTAGCTGGGTTTAAGAAAGGTTTGGACAAGTTCTAGGAGGAAAAGTCCATAAAGCACTATTAATGAGGACTGGGGAAATCCGCTGCTTATCCTTTGGACAAGCAGCATGGAATCTGGGTACTTTTTAGGAACTTGACAGGTTCTTGTGACTTGGATTGGCCACTGTTGGAAACAGGAAACTCAGCTTGATAAACCCTTCGTCTGACCCAGTATGGCATATCTTATGTTCTTAAATTCAGAAAGCTAGACAAGAAGTGTATTTAAGATTTTTTTTTTTTGTTTGTTGACAGTTATTTCCGTGCATTCAAGTGGACTAACACAGCTACCAAAATACTTTAAACAATGTTTCTGATTTGTTGAGTGGGAAAGCAAGATAAGGATTAATAAATATCCTGTTTCAACTAAGTTCTGGAGCAACACAGAAACAAGACGATTTGCCCACAGTCATCAGGGAAGTTTGAACTCATGACCCCAGAATTCTTCTAACCTCAGTCCAAGGCTTCAGTGCTAATTAGTTTTGCTGTCACTAAATATGTTTCCTTGGAGCTTTAAAGAGCTGTTATGTAAGGGTTACATTTCAGGATGGTGTGTGCAGGCCTGTTTCTTTCAAATGCAAACAGCAGGGGTCTGTACACAAAGGTTTTGTTAAGACTTAAAGAATGTTTTCTTTTGTATTTGTTAATAAGGATATGGTACTACAGCCCTGTCACCCTGAGTACACTCAATCGTGTCTGATCTTGAAAGCTAAGCAGTATCAGGCTTTGGTACTTGGATGGGAGACAACCTTGGAATACCGGGGAAAGGCCGGGTAATGTACTTCCACTTGTACTTTGCCCAAAAAAATACAAGGAATAGTCACAGCATGGACAACTATCCACAGGGGTTTTGAGGGCTTACAGTTCCACCCAGTCTCTATAGCAGAAAGATCGTGTGGTACCATCCCTGGCTTCATCTTTCCTGAAAGATCGCGGCTTCAGGCGGCACCAGCCACAGCTTATTCTCTCTTTTTCTGAGTCCGTGACAGCAGCTGGTGGTACCAATAGCATTCACTTCTGGTGTTTGGGGCCATTGAACTGTGCACTGCAAGGGAATGACTGCTGCCACTGACTTGGAGAAGGACAGATGACAGTGAGGATGATGCATTTTGATCTTTTTGCTATGGGGGTGGGGGGGGGGAGATATTTTGGCTTATGAGAGAGGATATTCTAGACTAGGGGAGGGGGAGAGGCAGAGAGAGAACATGATTGCCTGGGAGAGAGAAGAGATGCTGAATCACTGGAGAAGGAGGAGATGGGATAGGGGGAAGGGATAGAAAGCTCCTTGGCTATGGGGGTGGGAGGGAAGAAAAAAGTTGAGAAGGTGGAAGAGAAAGAGGAAAATCTGAACATTGGGGGGTAAAGAGGAAGGGATGAGGGGATTGGGAGATGCTGAATTGGGGTGATGGGGGAAGATAAAGAGAGGAGATGGTGGAACTATGTGGGAGGTATGCAAAGAGATGAATGAGTAAGAGGTGGAAGATGAGTATAGAGGATGGAAATGTAATGGGGATTAGCTAAAAGACAGAAGGGTGAGGTTACTAGACATCCCCATTTTTCAGGAATTGTCCCAGATTTTGTGGTAGAATCCCAGACTCCACAGCATATAGATACTTCCTCTCCCTGATTTTCAGTAGGAACAGTCAGGGACTGACATGGAGGAAGTGATGTCATGGGGAGGTGGAGTCACAGCTGCACACTGAGCAGTCACTCTGATCTCTCCTTTAACCTTTGGAATTGCAGCTGCAGGGAGCCTACTGGGAGCCATCAGCAAGCAGCATCAGCCAGGAAATATGCAATGCTCACAGGACTACTTCTGTCCTCCCTGCTGTCATCATGTCAGATCCAGTCCTATTCAGCTTTCATTGCATTGCATTGCAGACAGGGTCTTGCAAGCCTGCCACCATACTCAGGGCTTGAAGATTCAATTTCCCCAGAGTGCTACAGACAGGATTTAATTATATGCTTCTCTTTTTACATCCCAAGAAGATTCCAGTACTGGGCTAAAAGAACAGCTACCCTAACTACGTTGCTGTGAGATACTAATTAATTTATATGCCCACTGGAGTCAACAGACCAACGCTTTTTTGTAGGAACTCACATGCAAAGCCACCCCTGCTGGGAAAGGCTGTCCTCCCAGAATATGGATCTGTTTCATTACGTTTTCAGAGGTATTTTGCTCCCAGACAGATAGACATGTTTTTTGATCCCTTATATATAATTTCTTTTCAAAATTCCATTGGATTGGAAAGACTGAAAAAAAAGAAATAAAATGGTGTGATAATATATCAGTTAAGGAAAGAATTTATTTATTTATTTATTACAATCTCTTATATACCGCACTATTTAGCATCAGCGCGGTTTACATAAAACAAAGGACCATAACAACAAGCTGCTTGGTTTTACAGAGAACAGGGGAAACAACTTGGATAACATAGGGAAAATATGCACTGAACTATTTACATATGTACATTAAGCTATGTGGTACAGCTTAGGATAATATCTAAAATGGTATGTTAGTATGGAGGAAATGCAGTTAAGATGGAGACTGGCTGACCTGGTAGTAATGGAGGAATAAGTGGTATTTGAATTGGCCTTGAAAAGGAATTATTTTGTTTATAAGTGTGATAATATATCAGACCATTAAATGTCACTGTCAAGAGATTTCAAAGAATGGATTTTACAGTTTAACTAGAAGGGCAGACTAGACAGGCCATGTGGTCTTTTTCTACCATTATGTTTCTAACTACAGGATGCACTGTCACAAGGCAACAGATATTGCCATGCTTTTCTACCACTAAGAGGCTATGTGCATAGGAACAAATAACCACCTACAGGGCCGTACCGCGTGTAAATCGCGCCCTGTGTGACTTGCACATCGGGTGCTTGCACGCCCCCTCCCCCCTGCGGCAGGAGAGAAGAGGCGCGCCCGATGTGCAAGTCACCGGCATGCTGGCGAGAAGTCTTAAGGGGCGTATTTTAGCTGTCTTCAGTTGCCTGTCGCCACTGAGAGAAGAAAAAGTGGCGGTGGCAGGCAACAGCAGACAGCTAAAATGCGCCCCTTAAGCCTTTGCGCCCTGTGCGGCCACACCGCTTGCACAGGGCTAGATACGGGCCTGACCACCTATACCGTTCAGTCACTAGGTATCACTGTATATACAGTAGCAAACTTTAAGATAACTATATAGTTCAATCACTCAATTTCCCAGTAAAACTGACAACAAAGAAAATGAAATACACATTTAAACCATTAAGAGTCAGTCCATCAGGGGTTTGGCAGCAGTGGGATGGGTGCTTAGTGGAGAAAGCATTCAAAGCATATTTCACGGAAATTTTTCCAATTCATCTCTCTGTGCTTTGTTTATATGTCTGTGTGTGCATGTGTTTGTATTTCTGGGCTTTGTGTGTGTGCATATCTATGCAAAATGCAATGTGTGCCTTTGAGTCAGTGCTGACTCCTGGCAAGCCAGCAGCTCCTGGGTTTTCTTGGCGGTGTGACCAGAAGTAGATTGCCAGGCCATTCTTCCAAGGCAATGAAGGGTTAAGTGGCTTACCCTGGTCTCTTGGTTACCAAGTCCGTGCTCTAGCCACCAGGCTTCTCCTCCACTCCTTGCATACGTATATCTGTGTGCATTTGTGTGTCTGCTTTCTGTCTGTGGGTGTGTGGCTGTGTGTCTGTGACCAGGGAAGTAGAGAGGAGGAGACAGGCCGTTTGAGAGGAGATATTCCATAACTGCTGAGTTTCACAGTTTCAAAGCTGCTATGCTGCAGAAGCTGCTACTGATACTTAAATAGAAAAAATGTATAGGGCCATCTTTTTATTGGGGGGAAGAGGGGGAACTTTATTACTCTGCAACCTCTAGTCTGATTTGGCCCATTTTCTAACCTGATATGTCTCTTCACTCTGTTTCTCCATACCAAATTTGGTCCCATTCTGTTAAATTTTTGATGAGTTATTTTGCTCCCCAAAAGACAGGCAGAGAGAAGAACAGACATTCTCAAATCCTTATGTATAATTTCTTTCCAATATCTGTTGGACTGGAAAGAATAAAAATTCCTGAGTGAGCGAGTCCAGAAAAGAGGGCTAAATGCAGAGAATCCGAGTGTCTAGAAGACTCAAGGGTTGAGGGGACTCCAGGAGAAGAGTTTCCATGCATGTCTGGTAAGGCCTCAGGTAGGGAAGAAGAGGTTCCCCAGATTAGCTAGGTGTACAGCTAGGATAGAGCAGAGGAATGAACGGCCTGCCATAGCAACTCTGCTGTGTAAGTGGCTTGGGCTTGAGGAGGGCATGCCAGAACCCAGCAGTAAGGGGGATGCAGTCCTTAGTAAAGGAGGCTGCTTGATCCAGCTCTACTGTGTGGCCATTCGGGGCTCAAGCAGATTCCACCAATGAGAAGACTCCAGTGCTAGCACGGCTGGAGCTGAAGAAAAGAGATTCAGAATCCAGTTTGATCAGAAACCCACTGGTCTTTCACAAGAAGGGTTGGAAGTAATTGATTCACTGGCGAAGAAGGGCCAGAAGGAGAGTTTATATGCCCTCACAGGTACACTCTAGTGTCCAGGAGATTGAGGACATAAGAGTCATAGAAAGCAGGGACAGTGGGAAGAGGGGGGCCTTACTAGTCAAATTCTCCCATCCCCGAAGCTCCCTATTTAGTGATGCCATGTAGAGCAAAACATTGGTTGTACTGTGGTCCTAGTAGCCCAGGGCATTCAACTGCTTATGGAAAGCCGGGAATCAGCTTCATCACCAAGGAGAAGTTGGAAGGAGAGCCAAAAAGGAGAATAGTGAAGAAGACAACAGAGAGGAAATCCCAGGGAAATCTAAAAAAGAAGTTAAGGCCATCTGCCTTACAAAAGAAATTATTTTGTCTGAGCTGAAGTAAGCCAGTTTGTTTGAGTGCTTATTTATTTGTGTATTGCTTTTTTAAATAATTGCCAGGAAAGGAAGCGTGAGGAGTGTAGGAACTGTAGGTTACCAACAAGGCAGGAACTTGAGACTGGGTTACCCTCCCCACCCCCACCAGGACCTAGGAACAGAAGCCGGAGTTTACTCCAGTCCCACCCTGGAACATTGAGGTGTGGTATAGAATTGGCTCATAGGAACATCCGTTACAATTATGAACATTTGTGTGTCTTATTGTATTGGCACCATGAGAGGCATAAAGACCTACTCATAAAGACCTACTCCCAGTCCTCGCAGAGCCTGCCAAATCATCAGACAGGATTAATATTCTAGCCCTTTTTAAGGGAAGAAGGAAATCACAGTAATTATTTGCATGTCAGGAATATGCCCAAGACACATATTCAAATAGATTTATCCAGTGAGCTAGACCTGCTAACCGGATAAATCCAGAGCAGAATTAAATATGAAATACTAATGACAACTTTCAAAGTACTAAGGAACCTAGCACTATCATACCTAAATAATCTTATCAGGAACCCCTCAAAGGAAAGAGTAAGAAGAGAATGCACACAAAACACACTTCTTGTTCCTTGAGATAATCGTAAATCCAACCGTTCAATGACCAATAGAGCGTTTTATCTTTACCGCACCAGTGCTATGGAACCTCCTCCCAGATAAACTAAGATCCACTAATGACCTGGTAACATTCAGAAAAGAGCTTAAGACACACCTGCTTATTGAGCATTTTGGATCAATAGAGGATCCGCATCAGCTCTTTCCTACGCAACTATCCATCATAATCCCATTACTTAATCTTCCCTCGCCCCCACTGACTATATTCATGGCAATAGCAATTCTAACTAAACTGTTGACAAGTTTCGCATGTAGATAAGTTCTTTTTCTTTTTTTCTAAGTTAAACTGAAATCAGCCCTTGGTAAATTATTCTTACTTTTCTGTTACCCGTTAAATATGGTGTAATGTAATGGTTTGTTGGTTATTTGTAAACCGCTTTGATTTCATGGAAAGGCGGTATAGAAAACTCTTAAATAAATAACTAAACCTCACAGAGAGGGATATTCAGCAGCACTAACCAGCCAGTGCTCTTTAATATCCCTTCTAACCACTGCAGCGCTGGCCAAACACTGCTAGGGCAGTCACGGCGCTTATCTGGTTAATGGAGATTTTCAATCCCCTAAACTGACAGGCGACCAGCTAAAACTACATCATCTCAATAGCTGTCCTAACTTTATGAAGGTGGCTAGCCAGAGAGTGGCTGAATATTGCCACTGTGCAGATAGCCGTACCGGTCAGCACTGAGCCCCAGATATTCCGTGCCATAGGATATCCAGATTCCAGCACTGAATGACTATCCGGTTTCACTTTTGCCTGTGGCGGCCAGGCACTTTAAAAATGCTGGCTGCCACGTGCTGAACTTTTGAGTTCTCTATTTTTCTGAAACCTTTCTGTAATCTGTATCATGGTTTTCTGCTTTAAACAATCTAAAAGACACATAAAAAATGTACACATTCCATATACTTACTGCACAGCAGCTGGACAACATCATAGCCAGTATAAACACTACAATCTCCCCCCTGGATCCATGTCCAGTCTCATGGATCAAACTAGCAAGGATGGAACAAGGACCAATCCTACAATGTAAACCATTTAAGACTAATAAGAGAGAATATGTTTTCACTCAACGCGTAATCAAAGTCTGGAATTAATTACCAGAGGATGTAGTAAAAGCTGTTAGTGTAGCTGGGTTTAAGAAAGGTTTGGACAAGTTCCTGGAGGAAAGGTCCATACACCATTATTAAAGAGGACCTGAGTAATCCACTGCTTGCCCTAATACAACCATTGTGGAACCTGTGTGTCTTTCTGGGAAACTGCTAGGTGCTTGTGACCTGGATTGGCCACTGTTGGAAACAGAATACTTGGCTCAATGGACCTTGATCTGATCCAGTATGGCATATCTTATGTTCTTATGCTTTTTTTTTTGTTTGTTTGTGTATTTTTAGTGTCTTATGATGTATTTGTTTTACTGTTGTCTCATACTGCTAATGTCACTTTTTAACTTGCCATAAGAGTCTTTGGACAAATGTGCGCACAAAACATTGAAACATAGAAAATGACAGCCAAAAAGACCCATATGGTTTATTAACACTGCTCATCCATACCCAATCTCTGCAATCCCTTCCTCTCCCTCAGAGATACTCAGTGCTTGTCCAGTGCTTGTCTGAATTCTGATCAGGCTCAGATTCAGGCACAGGCAATGTAGGCAACTGCCTCTGGATCCAAAATCTGATCGGAATCAGGGCGCTGCTGCTGCAGCCATGACTTCAGTCAGATCCGCCCCTGTCACCACTGTCGTCTTTTGCTACTGACTCAGGGACCTAAAAATTGAGATCGTTCTGGCGGCAGACAAAGTGTATGCATTTAATCATACCAAAGAAAATGTCGGGAACAGCAGACCGGGGAACGAGTAGGTAATCGCTCAACCCCCTGTTGTTCGCCGATCACTTTTAGTTTAAATTTGAAACATGTATAACACATGTAATAAAAAAGTATTTATAGTTGGAAATTTTCAACTTAGCTTATCGTGAAGCACAAGCAGTCAGCAACAAGTCCAATGTACGACACGCGTGTTTTGGGCCGTGCCGGCCCTGTCTCAAGTACAACTGCTGTGTGGTCGAAGACAAATGCCAAAGAATAACGGGATTCTTGTACTATGCCCACCCATAAGTAGGAGTGGCCTATCTGGTGACATCACACTAAGGAGGAGAATATGTCAAAATCCAAACAGATGGGTAAAAATGACTCTGATCGCGCTCCCCTTCGCTCAATCATTCCATCAGAGGAGACTCCACCATTCCTGTTCAACATTCAGACCTTCTGGATGAACAGACCGCAATCAGAAAATCCATCGTTGTTCAAGTCATTGCAAACCCTGTGTCCGATTTCCTCCCCGCGGGCCACAGGAACCAAATCAATCACCCGCCACCGAAAGTCAGCAAAAGTGTGGCCTTGAGAAATGCAATGCTCAACCAGTGGGGCTGTCAGAACATTAGTCCTAATATGGGAAGAATGTTCCCCCAGACGGATCTTCACGGGACGCGCTGTGTGTCCTACATAGATCAGTTTACATGGACAGTATAAGAGATATACCACAAAATCCAATCTACATGTGCTGGTGCCAGCAAACCAATACGAACGGTCAGTGCCTGGATGGATCCAACTGACTCCCTCAAGGGTAGTTAGACAATATTGGCAAGTGTTGCAGGCTCTGTGCCCTAGAGAATGGGAATCAGAGATCGGGCGACCCATTGTCATGGCTGAATGAACTAGATGGTCCCGTAGGTTTGATCCACATGTAACTGTAAAGAGTCAGAGTTTCTTCTGGCAATGTCCTCCTTCCAAAAGGATAGCAGGCAGGCATAGAGAGTCACAATTTCAGTGAGGATAAAATTGTTTCAGTCTCTTGAGCTTTACCTTCAGGCCTAGGCCCGGTATGGCCTCCGCGAGCCACTTTTCTTCAGGAGTCGTCTCCTCTCCCTCACCAGCTGCTAGGGCTTTGGCTGCCCTAACGTCAGCTGCTTCTCATCCTGGCCCAGGCGCTTGTGGGGGCAGAGTGTGCTTATAGCGTGTGTAGTGAGTCCAGGATCCTTTGCCGGCTACCTTGACTGTCATAGGGGTGGTTAGCAGTACTTGGAAGGGCCCTTCCCATGGTGGCTGGAGTGTCTGTTGATGGTAAACTTTAATCAAAATCCAATCCCCTGATTGGAAGGAATAGGCGGAGACGTCCAATGGGAGAGGCTGGAACTGCTGAGCATACCTGTAAAGAGAAGAAAGTTGTTGCTGCTGCAAAACATAAGAGGTAAGGTGTGAATCTTGTAGGACATAGGTAGGGAGCTCAGGGGGTTCAGGCCCGTATCCCACAGGTGATCTCCCATATAACAACTCATATGGAGAGACTTTAAGTCTGCCCCTTGGGGCGGTACAGATGTTAAACAGGGCTAGAGGTAAGGCATCTAACCATGTTAATTTGGTTTCCTTGCAAAGTTTTAGCAGTTGCTGTTTTAAAGTTTGATTCATTCTTTCAACTTGGCCTGAGATCTGAGGATGCCAAGGAGTGTGGAGTTTCAGGTGAAACCCAGAAATTCAGACAGAGTTTGAATAATGTTTGAAGCAAATTCAGGTCCCTAGTCCGAATCAATGACTCTGGGTGGACCATATCTTGGAATGATCTCCGTCACCAATATCTTAGCAACTTGCTGAGCCTTTTTATTAGTAGTAGGAAATGCCTCAACCCATCCAGTTAACTGATCAACAATAACTAACACATATTTAAACCTTTTTGCAGGATTCAAATCAGTGAAATCAATTTGTAGTTGTTCAAAAGGAACAAAAGCCCATGGTTTTGCTCCTGAAGATCCTTTAGGTTCCCCCCTTGGACTCTGCTGGGGGCAAA
Source organism: Ichthyophis bannanicus (assembly GCA_033557465.1). Classification (NCBI taxonomy): domain Eukaryota; kingdom Metazoa; phylum Chordata; class Amphibia; order Gymnophiona; family Ichthyophiidae; genus Ichthyophis; species Ichthyophis bannanicus. The sequence continues at coordinate 146,939,949 of CM066041.1, forward strand.
CCACTGGCGGCTAATTGAGTCAGCCATTTTCATAGCAGTCCAGTGAGTCTGCTAATGTAACAGTCTTAAAAGGTGCAAAAAGTAAGGAGTGTGAATAGCTGTTCTACCATCTAATGTAGTCCATGACCCATTCGGGTGGTGGACAAGGCCCCAGTAAGTCCACTGTTCAATAACTTAAGGAGATGAATTGGTGTACAAAGGAGCAGAGAAAGCAATGGTACTAGACTGGATAGGGGCTTGTAAGAGGTAGGGGGAGGGGGAGGCAGAAGAGCTGCTTGCTGAGCAGCATGGTCAGCGATACTGTTACCAACAGAGATAGGGTCAGAGTTTCGGGAATGACCTTTACAGTGCATAATAGAAATAGCGGGCCTCTAGGGATGGTATTCTGATTTTGAGTAATGACACCTGCCAACAACTTAGTCACATTTTTCTCATTTTGTTTTTCCTTCATCTCTCTATTATTAAAAACTGAAGTGGCCACAGACAAGACTGTGTCCAAGTCTATGCCATCAAAATCATCCTTTGAAGCCAGCTGGCATCTGATACCGGGGGCACATTGTCCTTTAAACAGACCCCGCAATAATGTGACATGGGCGGCATCATCAGGATCTCCTATTCCTCCCCAGACTCTTACAGCCTCTCGGAGGCATTGAAAGAAATCTGCAGGATGCTCAGTGGGTCCCTGTTTTACTGTATTTACTTTCTGCCAATTCACAGTCTTACAGGCTGCCCTACAAAGACCTTCCAGAATACAGAGATGGAAAGTCGAGGTAACTGCGACAGTGTTGGGATCCCAATTGGGATTATGGTCAAAGTCATTAACAGTAAGACCTCTAACAGTCGCAGGTCTAGTATGATCTTGATCAATATTTGTCCTAGCTTCTTTGGCAGCTCTAATAACCTCTGGCCCCTCCCCAGCTTTGAGGAGGGTCCTAAGGAGTACTTGGCAGTCCTTCCAGTCTGCCTCATGAGTAAGGAAAATGGTTTCAAAGATTTTAATCACCCCCTCTGGATCATCCCTCCATTGGGGGGGGGGTAGTATTTTTCCACTTTAGGAGATCTGCAGTAGATAAGGGGACATAAACCTTACGATCTGTTGGTTGTCCATTGGGATCCACACTAGGGACAATTCTCAGGGGCATCATATATGGGTATCCCCACTGGTAGAAGCAACAGACTCAAGGTCTGAAGGAGTGCCGTGGGATCGTGTGTTTAGGTAAACTTCCCCCTTTGAGAAGCCAGGAACCACCTGAACAGGAGAGGAACTATCCAACTAGACAGATGAAGGTCCCTGTGAGGAGGGTGAGGGTGAAGTAATTGGAGGTATAAGTTGTTGGTCTGGGCTGGGAATAGGCCGGTCCAGAATGGGGGCCTTGGGGAGTCTAGGGGCAGAAGGGTATATATAGGGAGTCAGGTTATAAAGTAAAGGGTCCAGGAGATCCTCCAAGTCTTGGTACAGAGGAGGGGGTTGGCGGATACTACAATCTTTTTTAAGTTTTATTTCCTTATCGTCTCCCTTTACTATAGGACAGACTTGTTTCTGACTAGAATTGTCTAAGCAAAAGTTCATAGAGTTCTCAAACAAATAATAATCCAGTTGATGTACCCTTTGATCCATTAGAATGAGTCTCAGGTTTGAAAGAACCAAGGGTTTAAAGGACCCTTCTCTCGGCAATGGGATTTTAGTCCCGGCTGTATTTGATGGACAGGCAACCTGGCATAGTTTGAAAGTCGTTTGGGACAAGCTGGCCATGCCTGCCAAACGGTCCCAATTCCTTATGATGTATGCTAAAGGAGTTTCGGTCCCGGGACCCTTAGACTTAGAATTTTCCATTTCCCACCAAGCCCTAATGATCGACCTACCTGAGGACTTGTCACTCGTCTTACCTTCTACCACCAGTCTATCACCTCTTAAATCTCCTGGACTTCCCACTTATCACTTTTCTCCCCCTCAGGATCAGGAAAACTATCCCATTAACACTGACCTTTTTGGATGCACGCTTAGTATTCCGTCAGTCCAGAGGGGTCGAAGAGTTGGCTATGCGTCCTGCTGCGGTCGCTATTCTGTCATGAGATACTGCATAGCGGGGACCTGGTCCAGTCAGTGTGATACCTGGTGGAGAGAAAAACAAGAGAGGACAAGGCACAATACAGGCAGACTACCTTTATTCTCTACTATAGCAGGGCTAGCTCACAACAATGTCAGGTAAGAAGCCCTGAAGCAAGCTCTTACTTCTACTTTTATACAGGTTTATCATAATTTGCAGGTGCTTATCAGCTTAGCCATCTAACATGTATATTTCTCCTTCCAAAGGGGAGCTACAGCAGCACAAAGCTGCCTGACTATAAGTAAACACAGCCTAATGTAAGAGAGATTAGTTTGTAAGATAAGGTCATCAGTAGCCTATTTTTTGTAAAAGGTCAAAAGTATCTTAGTGCTTAGAAGTGAAGGGAGACCTGATAAGAAAAAGGTGTCTGTATGTCTGGGGAAATGGAGACTCTTGATTGGCTGCTCAGGGTTGTCTGTGACTGAGACACCTGTGATTTCCTGCTGACTACATGCATGAAGCTGTCTCTGCTAGTGGTTTCTTTTTATGCTTACTGAGGCAAAAGCTACTTGTGCTAACTTCCTGCCTATATTGTGCTTCCATCTTTTGTTTTTTAATATGACCCATAATATCTGCATTATGCTGTCCCCCTGCTATCCCCTTTCTCATCTCAGTGGGAAGGGGATAGGGGTGATGTTTGACTGTTGCGGGAGGGGAGGAGGAAGGGGAGCGGAGAAAGGAATTGCTGCCAGCTTTGCGTAATCAAGATATACCTTGTGGCAGCACATACTGAAGCTTTTCTATGTGAGACTCAAAGGAGTCGGTATGGAAATTGGACAACCAAGGAGATACGTGGAGTGTTAAGCTCAAAGGACAAATGTCAGCAGTTCAGTCCTTTGTGGTTGCTAATGTGAAGGATAGCTTGTTGTTGCATAATAAATATGAAATAATGGAAACTCAAGCTAGATCTAGGAAACTAAGGTTCTAAATTTCCTGTGAATACGTTGCTATATCTATTTGAGCTTCCGGAAAAACACCTGAGGGAGGTTTTGTGCCTCTACCAGGTTGGTACCTTATTTTTTTCTCTCATAATTATTTGCCAAGGAGCTCTAAGAGAGGCGTGGACAAAGAAGGGGAATTTGATCAGCATGCAATGGTAGATATGCAAAATTCTAACAAATTATATTAAAGTAGCTGTACAGATATTAATAACATCTAAAATATATCTTAACGATCTCCCCAATGCTGCTCTTCACTGGTGATGGGCACAGGTGACAGGAAGAGCAGTAGTGACAAGCGGGCTAAGATTGCATCTAATGGCATCTTTTTGGGTCTGAGGATCTAGAACCCCCTGAAGAAGCATGGGCGAAACACCTGAAGTGGCATCATCAGTGGTGTTTGGGAGTCTGCTGTCTACACAGCTAAATTCTGCCTGGGAGACACGATTTATAACATCATTAAGATATATTTTAGATGTTATTAATATCTGTTCAGCTTCTTTAATATGCTCTGTGGGATGAAAGGCATTTTTCAAATAATTTAAGAAATTGAAAAATTGAAATGAAATACATGATAAGTTAGAAATTGGAAAAAGTTTTAAAAAAAAGGAGTGTGATGCCTATGACGGTCATCTCGGATACTACTGCGATTCTTTTCTCCTTACATTAAAGTATAGAATGAGTCTCTTTGATTTTGATTGTGTTATCTACCCTGATTCTATGATTGGCATTGTTGATTGGATTTCAGTTGTGGAGAAGGGCATTTCTACAGTTAAAACCTCATGTTTTAGCAATAAGTGCCTTTTTTTTTAATTTTTAAATTTCCTTCTAAATGCTTGGTTACTTTTGAGGGGTTCCATTATGTCTTCACGGACCCACTTCAGCTAGAGAATTTCTTGCAGAGGAAAATGTCTTTGTAGATTTTCCTATCTGATCCTCAGTCAGTGTAATGTTTAAAAGGGATCTGATTTATTTATTTGTATATATATTCAACATGGTTCACAAAATAAAATATAATAATATACAAATAAAACATCACAATAACGTAGACAACAACACTGCAACCATATGCTTACACTGCAGCCCAGAGCCCAAAAATAATCCATTTTCTCTTAACTGCAAACTCAGAAGAACAGAAACAAAACACCCCTTAAAGTGATTCCTAAAACTCAAAAGGCTAGTCTTAGTCCTTAGAGTCAATGGAAGCTTGTTCCACAGCTGCGGTACAAACAGACAGACTTAGTAGGACCATTTAATTGTGTCCCCTAGCGCGACGCAGCGCCCTGTGCGGTTCATACCAAGTTGTAATGTCCTTCACACGAGAAGAGGCCTACCTTCCTGCAGCAGTGTAGTCAATGTAGCTCAATCAATGCCTGCCGAATGCTATCATATTTCTGCAAGCCGGCTATCAGCTGAGCACTCGCATTCTGGACTCTCAGATTTGAAATAAGTTATTTAGCCACCTTAGCTAGGCCCGCCTCTCTTTTTAGTCTTTTCTTTTGTTAACTTGATGTTGAATAATATATACATTTGTTTTACCCCCTTGGTTTGGATTAGATGTGTTATTTTTTATTTGTATCATTTCATTTTTCTTCCTGTGCAGGTTTCTAAAATTTCTGGAATTTTTGTTCCTCTATATTCATAATATAAATGAAATGGAAACAACTTCAGAAGGGAGAATTGGTGAGCCAACATTCAGGCTGCTGCATTGCTGGCCTCTTCCGCATCCTTCCTTGGCACTACTATTACCACTATTACTACTAATCATTTGTATAGTGATACACGGCACACACTGCGCTTTACAGAGACATGTAAGAGACAATCCCTGCTCCTAAGAGCTTACAATCTAATCAAGACAAACAGCACACCACTGACCGAAATCCTGTCAGGAATTTCCTGCATTTCTGTCTGTCTTTGAGCAGGACTCAAATATTCATTCTGTTTGATGATTTGGGAGGGACAGGGATGTGCTAACAGCCTTTGTGAAAGAAGATCTGCCTGCAGCCAGGGCTGAAGGGTGGATTATGGTTAAGGGCTGGGATCCCTGTGACACCCATCATGCCAACTCGTTTGTACACAATAGGTCAGGCGTGGAGAGATGTGTTGTTGCCAGAACCATGTCTCAGCCCAGTTTCATTGCATCAGAAATCAGGTTAGAAAGAACAGCAAAAAATGCTGACAGGTCACAAGTGGCTTTTAGAGACTAGGCAATCTTAGAGGCCTCTGAGAGCTGTGATGCATTTGTGCAACCGTTCCAGTGTATATGCACTGTTTTCCAATAACACACTGCAAATCTAATGCAGGGGCGAGACACGTAACCCTTTCTACATGGTCTAAGCAGTTGCTGTGAACTGAGCACACCAGTCCAAGGAGCTGTTACCCAGAGTTTCTCACGGCTCCTGCATTTTAAAATATCAGACTTGTAAGGAGGCAGATCACCAAACAGCAGCAGTTATTAAGGATTTGGCACTTGACACACTCACATTCACCTTTCTTAATAAACAGAGTCCAAGCCAGAAGTTTGTGCTCTGAACAAAGGGTTTATTGAAAATTAGGGTCACTGATAAATAACTTCAACTTTTAATTATTAATTACATTTAAAATCTTAATTCAAAGAATATAACTATAATACAGTAGATTGGTTTCCTCTTGTAATGTACAGAGTGTAGTTTACCCCATTCCTTCCCACAGTCCGCACTGTACTAATATAATGTTTACCTCATTCTAACCACACTCAGCTTACTGACCAGTTGCTCTTACTTGTTAAATGTAGTTCTCCTTTCTCTGCATCTTCTCCCTAAAAGTACTAGGATTAGGGCTGTTACCCCTCAGTTCCCCAGTACTGTGAAGACTCGCATTCCCCTCACTTGGGTACCTCATTGTTCTTCTCCTTTGTTGCTAATTCCTTCACCTTCTGATGTTCTTGGCAGACATCATATGGAACCATCATCTTCTGACTAAGCACCTCCCTGCATTTATGCAGTGGCTTCCAGCCTCTTATCTTTTCCTTAGCTGGTTAGGGTGGTTGGTACACTTCCTCCTTCTATGTGGCTAATGTACTCTGGCTGTGTGCCAGAGGCTCTTGCCCTCTTTTGAAGCAGAAACCCACTTACAGTATCTTGGTGCAAAAGCCAAAGACAACTCCCTTCTTCTGGGGCAGGGATTCTCAACCCAGTCTTTAGGACACACCTAGCCAGTCAGGTTTTCAAGATAACCACAATGGCAATGCTTGAGAGATATTTGCATATAATGGGGGCAATGCATGCAAATCTCTCTCATGCATATTCATTATGAGTATCCTGAAAACCCAACTGGCTAGGTATGTCCTGAAGACTAAGTTGAAAACCCCTGATCTGGGGTAAGGTTCTCAAGGGAGTCTCTACCCACATTAAGATGAATGGCAAGAGGGAACCTCACATGATCTGGAAAGTACCAGCCCCCTTTTATCTAATTCTAACAATAACTAGTAGAACACTGTATGGTACCATGGATCCTAGTTGCAAAGTCCAAGCATTCTGTACAGCTATACAGTTGTGGTCAACATTATTGGCACCCTTGCAGTTCAACCCCTTAATGTTCAATATCTCCTAAATAAAAGCGGCCAGTGAAATGACTTTGGACTATATATACACTCATATTTGACACATACAAGAATCAAATAAAACAAGGCCAATTAAACAAGGAAATAGTGTAAGAACTGGGACATTGCCAGGACACGACTATTCCAAAACCAAAAAAGCTTAGGAACACCTCCTGCCCCTACAAATTCCAAAAAATAGCAAAATGGCAGATTCCAACAAATATAGAACGACTCCCCTGATAACAGATTTTAATGTCGGACAATAACCTCCAGGCAAGGACAAACCTTAACTGGAGAAACACGTCCTTTTAATCATATGCAGTAAAACATTTTCAAACTGCCTCATGTACCATATATCGATTTTACTTAACTGAAAGGCGCAGCAATATCTAACTATAGGTGATCCAACGACACAGTCCTGCATTTCGGGTCTCAAATTTTTTAGAACCCTGCTTCAGGTTTCTTCTCACCGCAAAATGAGCCGCACCACTCCCAAAAGAACAGCGTTCAAGGAAGCCATTTAAACCCGGTGCCTGACGTCACTAACAAACCACATGCTTACTGCCAAACCAACCGGGGGCAGAGAACAACCTTGTAAAAGCCTCCCAGATTACTTTAGAATCAAAATCACAGCAAACTTTGCCAATCCAAGATTCAAACCATTCAGAATCACAGCATCTAATTTAAAAATCCATTGTTCTGCAAACGAGAGAGTCTGTTACCACCTCGCATTGAAGGGGAAATCCAACAATAACTCTCCATGAAAACTGAGAAAGAGAATGTTCATGTTACAGTGCATGCTGTACAATCGGAGCTGAAATAACGTTTGTACAAATCCGTGAGGCATGTTCAGCCAAAAGATTTTTAAATGGACGAGATGTACAGCCCACATACTTAAAACCACAAGGGCACAGTAAAAAATATACCACAGAAGTGGTGTCACAAGTGGTATGGTACTTAAATGACCAGGTCCTATTAGATGTCGTATCAGTCCAGAGATCCGGAGCAGTATGTGCACCGCCCACAAGGGAAATGCCCAGCCTGCTCTATTGCACTCTGAGTTCTGGGGTTAGCTTGTACCAACTAATTTTGTAGATTTTTTCCACGAGTATAGGCCAAACAAAGATGTTGCTGAAAACACCCACTCTATTCACAAGAACCAACAAATCCACATCCATGCGAGCCTTCTCTCTTGCTGCACCCGCTATTTGGAATGCCCTACCAGATATTCTAAGATTAACAACTGATATAAAGGATTTCAGAAAGCTGCTCAAAACCACCCTATTCATTGAACAATTCAACAAAGACCACCAAGCACCAATCACACCAATCACCCCACAAGCTGATGTGCACAAGCCATGAACACTAAAGGACTTAACATGAAGCAGCTACTTGTATACAGCCCCAGTTTATAGTTCACAATGTATATAGCTCCCTGCTACCTGTGTATAGCCCCTGTCCATAGTTCACAATGTATATAGCTCCCTGCTACCTGTGTATAGCCCCTGTCCATAGTTCACAATGTATATAGCCCCTGTCCATAGTTCACAATGTATATAGCTCACCAGTTAATCAATCACACTACTCACCCACACCACACAAGTCAATGTATCCACTGGATGTATTCACCCTCCCACTCTTTTTTTTTTTAAATTAGATTTTTAGTCTTAACAAAAAACCAAAAATGTACAAGGACAATCCCATCAACAAATAAAGGAAATACAAGAAATAAACCATTTACAATTAAGTAATCAAACCTGATATAGACCACATCATGGAAGTCAAACTGATAATTAATTAAAGAAAATAAAACAAGAAAACCAGGGTTATTTAACCCACTAATGGAAACCACTATTTACTATTCTACTCTTCCAGCGCCCTGTTTCTCGGTCAAAAGGTTTTCCAGATGAGTAGCATCCACAAAATTATATGAAGCATCATCAAAATTGATGATTGAAGGAAAAATGTGGCCCTCAACGCCAAAACCCGAGGCTTTAAGCTCAAAAATTGCCTACGACGCAATTGGGTACTGCGAGATACATCTGGAAAAATATTAACCAGCTGACCACAAAACCTAACTGGTTTAACTTTAAAGAAAAGCCCTAAGAATACGTTGCTTAATTTCAATAGAAGAAAAAGGTAACCAGTAAAGTAAAGGGCAAACTGATGACGTCTTGGGAGTCCTCTAAAAACGCAGTTACATTTTCCATGGGAGAAAATTTCATCCAGACCACCTTCAGCTGAGCTAATCTTTTTTAGTAGTAGAGGGGATGTAATAAATCTGCATAACATCAATAGGATCAGAAATAGCCAGAATCTCTTTAAGAAATTTATCAAAAAGAATCTTATGCGATAATAAAGAAGACTGGGGAAAATTCAAAAAGCGTAAATTGCGAGAACGCATAGAATTTTCAAGAGCTTCCAGTTTAGAATGTAAGATCAGGGAATCTTTAATTCCAGCCACATTAACTGCATGAAGCGGAAGCACCTGGGCTTCCAACTTAGTAAGAGCCATATCTACTACAGTGACTTTCTCATCAAGTTGCTGTAAAGAAATAACTGCCTCGTGAGAGAAAGTACACAAGGAATTCAAAGGAAAAGACATTTTACTATCAATACATTTTAGGGCATCCCACACATCTTTCAAGGTAATTTCAGCTTCAGAACTCCACTCAACTGGACTGGAGAAGGCAAATCAATTGATTTTAATTTCCTTACTGATTCAGAGGACTCCGTAGAAACCCCAGTTAGGCTCTCAAGAACAGGACACGGGGGAGGAGATCTACCGCCCGGGCTCAAGGAGATTCCTTCGGGTGAGGATTGCGCTAACGGAATCGAGGTAAAATGTTTATCCAGGGGGCCAGCCGGTATAATAACTCTGGACGTCTCCACGCGATTTTTACCCCCAGACTTGGCCTTCCTCTTCCCCATGTCACTAAGTAAACTCCAACTCAGAAAGTGAAGAAGACAAAATATACAGCAGAGGACAAAACCTGGTCCTCCCACGAGGCGACTGTATTACAGCCGCAGTGATGCCGAAGGGGCGCCAAAGGGACGTGTCCTGCCCCTTTGTACATGCCTCTTCATATCACACCCCACGATCATGCTCCGCAACGCGGAAATACACCAAAGATATAAGAAAACCCTGAAGGGAAGTCCCCGGCAGCACCGGCTGCCCCGAGCATGCCTGACTGCTAGCTGAGAGGGAACGGTAACCGCAGCACACACTCACAGCAGGTGTCCCCACAATGATGTCCTGGCTCCAATGCACACCTCCAGCTGACTCCAGGAAACGATTTAAATCCCCGAAGGAAAGTCCCCGGCAGCACCGGCTGCCCCGAGCGTGCCTGACCGCTAGCTGAGAGGGAATGATAACCACAGCACACACTCACAGCAGCAGTCCCCATGGCGATGTTCTGGCTCCAATGCACACCTCCAGCTGACTCCTCACCCACACTCCCACTCTTGATTGTTTGATGTGCTAACCGCTTTGATTTAAAGATAAAGTGGTATGTTAAATTCTTTTAAATAAATATAATAAATAAAGATACAAAACATGCCATTGTTTACAAAGAATAGATTGTACAGTCAGGGCTCTATTACTAAAGGGCAAAATTCCCACCAAAGTGTCTTCCTGAGATGTTCTGGACACATTAAACTGATGAGGTCAGCAACCATTCCCTATGATTGCATAACGCCTTGATTGAAGGATAAGGAGGGATACAAAACTGGCTAAAAGATAAAATAAATAAATAAATAACGCCTGTTTATAGGCCCTGCGAACGATGGATTTAGGGTAACACCGAGAATATAAACACTGACATAATTCATGAGCATGAAGCTTAAATTCTTCAGATGAAGAGCAAATACGTCAGTCGTAAAAACTGGCCAAAATGGAGACTCCATTTCAATGCAGGAGGGTGAAAACTGTCAAACTTAAGTAAAGTATTGCACTGTACTGGTTTACGAAGCAATGATGTAACTAAAGAATTCTCTGAACAAGTAACCAACACATCCAAGAATTCTATTGAATGAGCATCACATTTATTTATTTATTTGTTTTAATGCTTCTATACCGCCCCTTCCAGAGATCAGGGGCAGTTTACAAATAACATAACAAGTTACATAGAACAGTAGTAAAACTATTTACATAGTAAAACGGGATATTTAACAAGAAACCACATTTCAAGTTACATAAAATAGGTCGGGCGAATTGCTACATAAGACCATACATAAGACTGGTAGTCTTAACAATCAACTATATACAAGGTACACTGGGTAATATTAGGTCATAGAGATTTGATGCGGATGGGGTATTGTTAGATGTATTGTGTAAATGGCAGCTATTGCAAATGTTGATTGGGTGTTTCTGCGATGGGGTTTTTATTTATATCTCCATAGTGGGCAGTGAATAGGATCGTTTTGAGTTCTCTTCTGAACATCTGGAGGTCCTTGATCTCATGGATTGGTAATGGCAGTGAGTTCCAGAGACCAGGGGCAGTAAATGTGAAGGCTCTGGTACTCGTCTGTTTTGTTTTGCAAATTGATTGAGGGGTTATGAGAGAAAAGTTAGCATTTTGCCTATGTGCTCTGTTATCTGGTTGTGTTTGAATAAGGGTAGATAGATATGATGGTGAGATGTTATTGATCAGTTTAAAGGTTGTCATCAATATCTTATATTTTATTCGGCTTGTTACTGGGAGCCAGTGGAGGTCGTATAGTATAGGAGTTGTGTGTTTGGTTAGTCGGGCCTTGCATATGACTCTGGCGGTGATATTTTGTGCTCTTTGGAGAATGTTAATGTTTTTGGCTGGTAAACCCTGTAGCAGACTATTGCAGTAGTCAAAGTGGGGAGTGATTTATTTATGTATTTTATTTATTTAACATTTCTTATATATGGCCTTTCATGATATCAAGGCAGTTTACATTGAACAAACTGAAATTACATTCAACAGGGCATTATAACTTGGAGATAACTATTTTACAGGGAACATGGGCAATGGAGGGTTAAGTGGCTTGCCCAAGACCACAAGGAGCACCTGTGGGACTAGAAACCCCAGTCCTTCCAGCCCAAGGTTGCTGTCCTCTAGTGGGATTTGAACCCCTGACCTTCCGGCCTGAGGTAACTTGCCCCAACCACTAGGCCACTCCTCCCTCTGATGGTAGCTTTGACTACTGATCTGAAGTCGTTAACATCTACAGTAGAAGGGGTCTTAGGTGTTGCACGGTTTTTAGTTTAAAGAAGATGGTCCTTACTGTTTGTTTTAGATGAGGAAGCATGATGAGAGATTGATCCAGTATTATTCCTAGATATTTCACCTCTTGTTTAACAGGGAGATGACATTGTTAATTGTGATGGTTTGCAGGGGGGTGGCATTTTGATTTCTTGTTATAATTAAGGTCTCTGTTTTTTGTAGTTTATACGAAGGTTCTTGTCCTTTAACCATGATTCTGTTTCACTAATACACTCTGATTACTGTAGGTAGTATTGTTTAAGTCAATGGAGAGGGACAACATGATGTCGTCAGCATATATGTAGTATCTAATGTTGAATTTTCGGAAGATGTTAGTGATTGGTTGCAGGTATAAATTGAAGGGTAGGGCCGAGAGTGCAGAACCTTGGGGTATACCTTTTTCTTGGGGGAAAGTATCTGATTTTTCTGTCCTATTTGAACACGTAGATTCCAGTTTGTGATGTATGACTTGAACCAAAGGAATACGTTACCTCCTATTCTAATTTGTGTTAATCTTTCGATGAGGGTGTCATGGTTAATGTTGTCGAATGTGGATGCAATATCAATAAAGAGTAGAATGAATGCTTGTTTAGGGTCATCGATGCCTCTGATAAGGTGGTCCATTAAGGTAAGCAGCAAAGTTTCAACTCCATGAAATGGTCTAAAACCAAATTGGTTTCAACGTAAACTTTGTTTTCATTCACCTGATTTAACCAATCAATAAACTGATGGAATCGAAAAGTACTGTCTTTCCATACTATAAAAATGTCATCCAAAAGCCTCTTCCATAGTAAGATTTCCCAAAACCATGGTGAGGGATAAACAAATCGATGTTCAAAATCCACCATAAACAAGGTAACAATAGAAGGAGCAACAGTTGCCCCCATAGCAATCCCAAAAACCTGTAAATAAAAAGAACCAGCATAATAAAAATAATTCCTATCCAATATGAAACGTAATAAGGCCAAAATGAAATGTTGAGGCAACCGTATAGGTAATTGCAGAGAAAGCTCTGAGATAACTTTTAATGCTTCAGTCTGTGGAATGTTGGAATATAAAGCTGCCACATCCAAAGTAACCAATAAAATAGGAGAAGATGGAAATGTAGTCTTGAAGGACTAGAAAAGGGGACTGCTACTTCTGGAGAGAGATCTGCAATTGTAAGTATTACTTCTGGGAATTCTTTAGATTAAAGCTGATTAATCTGTGAACCCAGTGTATTTGTTAAATCAAGCAGGGCCTAGTAGCAGCAAAGAGTTTCAGTTTAAATTTAAAACACAGAGGAGAGCTTTCTGATTAAATTTAGAACCCAGCAGAGAGCTTCCAGTTTAAAGTTAATAGTCAGCCAGGGCCTAGTAGCAGCGAAGAGCTTTAATTTAAATCAAATCAGAATATAACTTAGCATAAAAGGCAAAACAGGGTCAGTATTCCTTGAGCAATAAATTATTTCTAGAGACCCTTACAAAGAGGCCTTCTACAAAGAGGGCAAGAGACCTGTGCAATTTTTTATTTTTAAGCCAGGCAACAGATCAAAAGGCCATTTTGAAAGACTCCCACCTTCCAGCAAGGACAGTGTTAATCACTCAGGAAACTGGTCACAGCTTACCTCAGAAACACAGGCATAAATAGTTCAACCAGAGTGCTGTGCAGCTCTCAGTCTTGAAGGACTAGAAAAGGGGACTGCTACTTCTGGAGAGAGATCTGCAATTGTAACTATTACTTCTGGGAATTTTTCTAAATCTTGGTGAAAAAGGAATTCTTTAGATTAAAGCTGATTAATCTGTGAACCCAGTGTATTTGTTAAATCAAGCAGGGCCTGGTAGCAGCAAAGAGTTTCAGTTTAAATTTAAAACACAGAGGAGAGCTTTCTGGTTGAATTTAGAACCCAAGACTACCTCTATCCAAGCAAGGGCTGTGGGACTCCCTCTGGAGATTGGTCACAGATTACCATAGAAGCACAGGAGAGAGTACTGTGTAGTAGCAAGCTTTTAATGTCTTTTTCCCTCCCTTCCTAACACCCACCGACCCCTTGGATAATCGTAGCTTTATAGGTGCTTAAACCTCTTAAAGGAAAGGAGGTGCCATATTCACTCTCAGGTGCAGCTGTTCATTCTCAACAGCATACATTACGAACCTGAGATTAATTAAATTTCAGCTGAACAAAGTACATTAAACGTATTAGGTATAGTTTTATTAGTATAAGTATCCCCAGCAACCCTTAGTATGTAAAGAACTTAAATATCTAAACACAACCTTAAAACCAAGATGCAGACAGCAGTCCATCAGCGAGATGGGAGCCTTCCAGTCTTTTGCATTGAGTGTCACATGTATGATTTTCTCCCAGTTGGTGAGGGATCTTACGTATGCACAAGGTGCAAGGAGCTCTTTGCTCTCAGGGAATGAGTTCGATCTTGAGAGGCAAGAGTAGCAGACTTGTAAGACATAAGGAAGACAGAGAGGTACATAGACGAGACCTACAGGGATATATTCCTGAAGCCCCACCTCCAGTTTGGCAGCATCCCTGCTGCCTTGGAGGAGAGAGGTCACGTGACAGGAGAGCATCACCCTGATGTGGCAAGAAGTGATCTTATAGCTAGGACCTGTCCTCCAGGTGATGTAATACCCTTTCACACCGAGGAACTTTCTCTAGGGCCAAGTGCTCATGAGGGAAGGGTTAGGACAGCCGTTATAGTTGGTGATTCAATCATTAGGCATGTAGATAGCTGGGTGGCTGGTGGACGTAAGGATCATTTGGTGACATGCCTGCCTGGTGCGAAGGTAGCGGACCTCACGTGCCACCTAGACAAGATCTTAGATAGTGCTGGGGAGGAGTCTGCTGTCTTGGTACATGTCAGTACCAATGAGATAGGAAAATATGGTAGGGAGGTTCTGGAGGCTAAATTTAGGCTTTTAGGTAGGAAGTTGAAATCCAGAACCTCCAGGGTAGCTTTCTCTGAAATGCTTCCCGTTCCACGTGCAGGACCCAAAAGGCAGGCAGAGCTCCGGAGTCTCAATGCATGAATGAGACAGTGGTGCAAGGATGAGGGTTTTGGATTTGTTAGGAATTGGGGAACATTCTGAGGAAAGGAAGGGCTCTTCTGAAGGGATGGGCTTCAACTTAACCAGGATGGAACCAGGCTGCTGGCATTAACCTTTAAAAAGGAGATAGAGCAGCTTTTAAACTAGATAATAGGGGAAAGCCGACAGTCGCCCAGGAGCGCATGGTTCGGAACAATGTATTCTTGAAGGATACTACCAAGTACAGAGAGGTTCCAAAAAAGACTAAAGTAGCCCAAATGCCCTTGAGTATGGAGCAGACAGAGCTTAAAGATTCCAAATTACCCATGCCTACCAACAGCGAGATTAATGTGAATAAATTACAGTCTCTAAAATGCTTGTATGCAAATGCTAGAAGTCTAAAAACTAAGATGGGAGAGTTAGAATATATTGCACTAAATGAGAGGTTAGATATGATTGGAATCTCAGAGCCATGGTGGAAGGAGGACAACCAGTGGGACATTGTGATACCTGGGTACAAATTATATCGTAATGATAGAGTTGATCAAATTGGTGGAGAGGTTGCGCTCTATGTTAGAGAGGGCACTGAGTCAGAAATGATTAAAGTTTTGTAGGAAACAAAATTTGCTGTAGAATCTCTATGGATTGAAATTCCATGTAAAAAGGGAAAGGCGATGGTGGTGGAGAGTGTATTATCGACCGCCTGGCCAGAATGAACAAATGGATGATGAAATGCTCAAAGAAATCAAGGAAGCTAACAAACGTAACAGCACAGTAATAATAATGGGTGATTTCAATTACCCTGGTATTGACTGGGTCAGTGTCACGGCAGGACATGCTAGGGAGATAAAGTTTCTAGATGAAATAAATGACTGCTTCTTGGAGCAGCTGATTCATGAACCAACCAGAGGGGAAGCCATATTGGACCTAGTCCTTAGTGGAACACCAGATCTAGTGCAACAGATAAGGGTGTTGGGACCACTTGGCAATAGTGATCATAGCATGATCGCGTTTGATTTAATTAATGGAGGAGGGATGGTAAGGAAATCCACAGTACTACCTTTTAACTTTCGAAAGGGAGACTATGATAAAATGAGGAAAATAGTTAAGAAAAAAGTAAAAGGAGCAGTTGCAAACGTTAAAAACTTACATCAAGCTTGGGTGTTGTTGAAAAATACTATCTTGGAAGCCCAGACCAGCTGTATTCCACACTTTAAGAAAAGTGGAAGGAAGTCCAAAAAACTGCTAGCATGGTTTAAAGCTGAGATCAGAGAGGCTGGTGTTGCCAAAAAAGCATCTTTCAGGAAATAGAAAAAAAAGCCAAATGACGAAAACTGGAAACAGCACAAGCACTGGCAAGTTAAATGCAAGTCATTGATAAGGCAGGCAAAGAGAGAATTTCAGAAGAAACTTGCTATGGAAGCAAAAATATATAATAAAGACTTTTTCAAGTACATTCATAGCAAAAAACTTGTGAGAGAGTCAGTTGGTCCATTAGATGATAGAGGGGTAAAAGGGGCAGTAAGAGGGGACAAGGCTATAGTGGAGAGACTGAATGAATTCTTTGCTTCGGTCTTTACTGAGGAAGATGTAGGGATGTTACCTGTGACTGACGTGGTATTTAAAGGTGATACTGCAGAAGAATTGAAAGAAATATCGCTATACCGGGAAGATGTATTACAACTATTTGATAAACTAAAGAGTAGCAAATCACCTGGACCGGATGGTATACATCCAAGGGTGTTGAAAGAACTGAAATATGAGATTGCAGACCTGCTATTAGCAATCTGTGAACTATCATTAAAATCATCTGTATTCTGTAAGACTGGAGGATCGCCAATGTAACACCAATTTTTAAAAAGGGTTCTAGGGGTGATCCGGGAAACTACAGACCGGTAAGCCTGATGTCAGTACTGGTAAAAATGGTAGAAACCATCATAAAGAACAAAATTACTCAGCATGTAGATAGTCATGGCCTAATGGGAGACAGCCAACATGGCTTTAGACAAGGAAAATCTTGTCTTTCTAATCTGTTATGTTTTTTTGAAGGTGTGAATAAACAGGTAGACAAAGGTGAGTCGGTTGATATAGTGTATTTGGACTTTCAGAAAGCCTTTGACAAAGTCCCTCATCAGAGACTTTTGGCAAAACTAAAGAGTCATGGGATAGGAGGCAGTGTACCATTGTGGATCAGGAACTGGTTAAAACATAGAAAGCAGAGGGTAGGGCTAAATGGCCAGTTTTTCCAATGGAGAAAGGTGAATAGGAGTGTACCCCAGGGATCTGTGTTGGGTCTGCTGCTTTTTGACATATTCATAAATGACCCAGAAAAGGGAATAACAAGTGAGGTTATCAAATTTGCAGATGAGACAAAACTATTTAAAGTTGTTAAAACCCATGAGGATCATGGAAATTGGCAAGAGGATCTTGATAAATTGGAAGACTGGGCATCCAAATGGCAGATGAAATTTAATGTGGACAAGTGCAAAGTTATGCACCTAGGGAAGATCAACCCAAACTATGGTTACACGATGCAAGGTTCCACATTAGGAGCTACCACCCAGGAAAAAGATTTACGCGTCGTCGTGGATAACATGTTAAAACCCTCTGCCCAGTGTGAAGCAGCGGCCAAGAGAGCAAATAGAATGCTAGGTATCATAAGGAAAGGAATGGAAAATAAAACTAAGGATATTATAATGCCTCTGTATCTTTCCATGGTGCGACCGCACCTTGAATATTGTGTGCAATTCTGGGCACCGTATCTAAAAAAGGATATAGTGTTATTAGAAAAGGTTCAGAGAAGAGCCACCAAAATGATAAAAGGGATTGAAGGATACCCCCTGTGAAGAAAGGCTAAAAAGGTTAGGGCTCTTTAACCTGGAAAAGAAATGGCTGAGGGGAGATATGATAGAAATCTATAAATTAATGAACGGAGTGGAACGGGTAAACGTAGATCGATTGTTTACATTATCAGAATATTTGAAGACTAGGGGACATGCAATGAAGCTACAGGGTAAACTATTTAAGACTCTTTTTGTTAAGTGCCATCGAGTCGGAGTCGACTCATGGCGACCCTCTGGATAGCTATCCTAAATTGTGTTCGGTCTTCAGTTAGGCGTCTCATTGTTGACAGACTGGTACCCGTAGCTGCTGTTATTGTATCGGTCCATCTCATTGCTGGCCTTCCTCTTTTGCGTTGACCTTCTATCTTGCCAAGCATGATGTCTTTCTCTAATGATCTCTCTCGTCGCATGATGTGTCCAAAGTATGAAAGTCAAAGTCTTGTCATCTGAGCTTCTAAAGAAAGCTTAGGTTTGATCTCCTCTAGTACTGACTGGTTTGTTCTTCGGGCAATCCATGGTATACACAGTATTCGCCGCCAGCACCATAATTCAAAGGGATCAGTTTTCTTCTTGTCTATCTTTTTCACTGTCCAGCTTTCACATCCATATGGTGTTATTGAAAATACCATGGCTTAAAGAAGTCGAATCTTTGTATGGAGAGAGACATCTCTGCTCTTGAGAATCTTATCTAAGTCTTTCATAGCCATTCTGCCAAGAGCAATGCGTCGTCTGATTTCTTGACTGCTTGTTGCTTCTTTATTGATAGTTGATCCAAGTAGGTTAAAGTTGTTCACGATTTCAATTTCTTCTCCTTCAACGATGAACCTGTTGATTATGCCAGTTGTCTTCTTTACATTAAGGTACAGGCCCATTTTGAGACTATGTTCTTTGATTGTGAGAAGCAAATGTTTCAGATCATCTTCCCTTTCAGCCAGTAATGTGGTATCATCAGCATAGCGAAGGTCGTTGATGAGTCTTCCACCAATCTTCACACCTCTGTTGTCTTCATACAATCCTGCTTCTCTGATGATTTGTTCTGCATATAAATTAAACAGGTAGGGGGAAGGTATGCAGCCTTGTCGTACACCTTTGCTTATTTTAAACCATTCTGTTTCTCCTTGTTCCATTTGAACTTTTGTTCTTGATCAATGTACAGATTCTACAAGAGTACGATCAGGTGTTCTGGTATACCCATACTTCTTAATGTGGCCCAGAGTTTCTCATGGTTTACACAGTCAAAAGCCTTGCTATAGTCGATAAAGCACAAATAGATATCCTTTTGGTATTCTTTGATCCATTTCACATCCGCAATGATGTCTCTCGTTCCTCGCCCTTTCCTGAACCCTGCTTGCACTTCAGGTAGTTCTTGTTCCAGGTATGGTTGTAGTCTCTTTTGAATAATCTTCAGTAGAATCTTGCTGGCATGTGGGATCAGAGCGATTGTGCGATAATTTCCACAGTCAGTTGGATCACCTTTCTTTAGTATTGGTATAAACACAGATCTTTTCCAGTCAGTTGGCCATGATGTTGTCTTCCATATTTCTTGGCAGAGCCTTGTAAGTACGGTAACAGCTGCTTCAGATTGCTGTAATACTTCTATGGGAATGCTATCAGTGCCTGGTGCTTTATCTTTGATAAGGCTTTCAATGCTGCTTGAACTTCTTCTTTCATCACCAATGGTTCCCGAACATAAGGTACAGGTTGAAACAGCTGTTGGTCCACTTGATCTTTATCATATAAAAACTCTGTATATATCTTCCACCTTTTCTTGATCTTCTCAGCATCATTCAACATAGAACCTTGAGCATCTTGTAACATTCCAATTCGAGGCTGGAACGTTTTCTTTAACTCTTGTAGCTTTAGGAAAGCCGATCTTGTTCTTCCTCTAATAGTTTCTGCTTCTATTTACTTGCATGCGTCATTGTAGTACTTTTCCTTGTCCTATCTTGTTGCACGTTGGAAATCTCTGTTGAGTTCTGTGATTGTCTTTCTTTCAACTCTGGCTTTAGCTTCTCTGCGTTTCTGGGCAATTTTCAGAGTTTCTTCCGTCATCCATTTTGGCCGTTTTTGCTTTTTCACTTTTTGTAGAGACTTCTCGCCGCCTTCCAACACAACCTTCTTGATGTCATTCCATAACTCTTCTCGAGATCTGTCATTTGTATCCAAAGCAGCAAATCGATTTTGCAGGCAGTCTTTAAATTCGAGTGGTATATTCTCAAGGTCATATTTTGCTGCATTCATGAGTGGTTTGCTCTTTTTCAGCTTTAGCTTGAGTTTGCATACTAGTAGTTGATGATCTGTACCACAGTCAGCTCCAGGTTTTGTCTTTGTTGATGTTATAGAGCTTTTCCATCGTTGATTTCCACAGATTGTAGTCAATTTGATTTTTATACAATCCATTGGGTGAAGTCCATGTGTACAGTCGACGCTAGTGTTGCTGGAAGAAGGTGTTTGAGATGAATAGATCGTTGGTCTTGCCGAATTCTATCAGTCTTTCTCCAGTTTCATTTCTGTTGCCAAGTCCATATTTTCCATCTACTTTGCCGCCTTATTTGTTGCCAACTTTTGCGTTCCAGTCACCCATGATTATCAGGATATCCTATTTGCATGTTCTGTCAGTTTCAGCTTGTACTTGTTATTAGAACTCTTCAATTTCATTCTGTTCTGCAACTGTTGTTGGGGCATATACTTGAATTATAGTTGTGTTGATAGGCATTCCTCGTAGATGAATAGAGATTAAGCGTTCGCTGACTGCATTGTATTTCTTTACAGTTCTTGCAAGTTTCTTCTTTATTATAAATGCAACACCATTTCTTCTTCGCCTTTCATTTCCAGCATAGTAGACCATGTGATCATCTGAATCAAAGTGCCCAATGCCAGTCCATTTCAGTTCGCTGACACCCAACAGATCAAGTTGTACACATTCCATTTCATTCTTGTCCACCCCCAACTTCCCTTGGTTCATGCTTCGTACGTTCCATGTTACAATGTGTAAGACATCTTTACAGCTTCTGACTCTCATTTCATGTGCAGCTACATCAGCAGTCAGACGTTCCGACGGCTTTGATCCAACCACATCATAAATGCTGGCTTTACTCTGGAAAGTCTTCAGCTCTTCCCCAGTAGCTAGTTGAGTGCCTTCCGACATGGGGGTCTCATCTTCCAGCACTATAGCACAATTTGTTTTGTTGTAATTATCCATTGGGTTTTCATAGCAAGATACAGAAGTAGATTGCTGGGCCTTTCTTCCGCGCAGTTTAAGTTTGGTATTGTTGCCGTTGTCACAGAAATGTGATTCTCTGCCGTCAACACTATCCCATTCTGCTGCTGCCCAGATGTGTGGTTTGTCTTGGTCTGGCACAGCTGAGACCTGTCCATCTTGGGAGACCCTGTCAGTAGTTAAACTACCGATAGTTTAGCTCTCAGCATCACTGATGCACACAAGCCCTCACAGCACGACAAGCTGCAAACCAAGTGACTAATAAGACTAAGACTAATAAGAGAAAATATTTTTTCACTCAACGTGTAATCAAACTCTTGAATTTGTTACCGGAGGATGTAGTAAAAGTGTAGCTGGGTTTAGAAAAGGTTTGGACAACTTCCTACTACTACTACTATTAAGCACGCAGCGCTGTACAGACATGCGTACAAGTTCCTGGAGGAAAGGTCCATAAACCATTATTAAAAATGGACCCAGGATATCACTTCTTGACCCAATACAAGCATTGTGGAACCTGTGTCTTTTGGGGAAACTGCTAGGTACGTATGCCCTAGATTGGCCACTGCTGGAAACAGGACACTTGGCTCGATGGACCTTGGTCTGACCAAGTATGGCATATCTTATGTTCTTATGTTAGTGGACTGTAGCATACTCAAAAAAATGAGATGTGTCACGAATGAAAGAAGGAACTTTGCTAGCCAATGGCTGTAAAAATAAATCACAAAACTTTGATAAAGGCTCCAGCACGAAGCCACAAGAAGATACAATAGGACGACCCGATGGACATTCCAAAGATTATGTATTTTTGGCACCGTATAAATCAAAGGAATCCTTGGGTTCTCTTGTATCAAATACCGACATTCCCTCTGTGTAATCCATCCAGGCTCAAGAGCTTGCCGACACATCACAGTAATTTCTGATAATAAGGATGAAGTAGGATTCCCATCCAAAATCTAGTAGTAATGACGGTCGTTAAGCTGACTCATAATTTGGAGATGATACCTCGTAATCCTGATGGGACTGTAAAACTGTCGCTCCACAATGTTGTTCTCTGCCCCCAGTTGGTTTGGCAGTAAGCATATGGTTTGTTAGTGACATCAGATGCCGGGTTTAAATGGCTTCCTTGAACGCTGTTCTTTTGGGAGCGGTGCGGCTCATTTTGCGGTGAGAAGAAACCTGAAGCAGGGTTCAAAGAAATTTGAGACCCAAAACACAGAACTGTGTTGTTCGATCACCTATAGTTGGATATTGCTATGCCTAACTTTCAGTTAAGTAAAATTGATATATGGTACATGAGGCAGTTTGAACATGTTTTACTGCATATGATTAAAAGGACGTGTTTCTCCAGTTAAGGTTTGTCCTTGCCTGGAGGTTATTGTCCAACATTAAAATCTGTTATCAGGGGAGTCCTTCTATATTTGTTGGAACCTGTTATTTTTCTATTTTTTAGGACCTGACTATTGGCACCCTCATAAACAATTCAAATCAGTTTGAGCAGAAGAACCACATTCCCATTGCAGTAAAATTAGACACACCTGTGATCAATTATTAGTACTTACATGACTTGAATCAACCAATGAATTATGGCTCTAATATTTAAAATGGCCACATTAAATTCCTGTTCCATTTTCATAATGGTGAAGAAAAGAGAGCTGCTTGAGACCTTCAGAAAAGTGATTATCATCAACCATCAAACTTCAAAAGGGTACGAGGCCATCTCCAAAGACTTAAGATTCCCGTGTCTACAGTTTGCAATGTTATTAAGAAGTTTCCTGCTCATGGAACTGTCAAGAACCTCCAAGGACATGCTGGGAAGAGGAAAATGAATCCAAGACGTCTTTGTAGGTTAGTGCAAACTGTTGGAAACAAAGCAGGTACAACATCCAAAGAGCTTAAGGCTGATCTGGAGCATTCTGGAGTGGTGATTTCAACCTGCACCATATGCCATGCACTAAACAAAGGAGGACTTCCTGGGCAAAGGCCAAGGAGGACTCCGCTGCTCAAAGACAGACATAAAAAGGTACGCCTGATCTTTGCCCAAACCTACCTTGACAAACCACAATCCTTCTGGGAAAATGTTCTGTGGACAGATGAAACCAAACTTGAGTTCTTTGGCAATGCAGACCAGCGATACATTTACAGGTGAAGAAATAAAGCTTATAAGGAAAATACACCCTTCCTATAGTTAAATATGGTGGAGATTCCATAATGTTGTGGGGCTGTTTTGCTGCCTCAGGAACTGGTGGCCTGAAATGTATTAAAGGAATCATTAAGTCCGAGAACTACTAAGGAAATTTGGGGTGAAATTTCTATCTAGTATCAGAAAGCTAGGTCTGGGTTGAAGGTCATGGGTCCTACAGTAGGACAGTGATCCAAAACATATAGCCAAAAGTACAAAAGAATGGTTAAAAAGGAAAAAATGGACTATTTTAAACTGGCCAGCAATGAGTTATGATCTCAATCCAATTGAGAACCTTTGCAAAGAGCTGGAATCTACCATTGGTAGAAGGAATTCTGGAAGCATTTATGAGCTGGAACAAATAGTTGAAGATTGGGAGAAACTACCAGCAAACAGAATGTACAAAACTTATAGATGGCTACAAGAAAAATTTGGAGGCTGTCATCACTGCCAAGGATTGTGCAATCAAATATTAGTGAAGGGTGCCATTAAACCTGCCAGAACACAAAGGGAGCAAAACCCTCGCACTAGATACAGGAAAACACAAAACACCGAGTATGTTTTCATTAATCCTGCCACGTCATATTTTGTTTTTTTTTCTCAGAAATTACTACGACTAAGTTGCACAGACATCTTTTGTTTGTTGTATACCTTTGAACATACTATTAAAATATTATGATGACATACAGTTGGAATATTTCAAATTATTCCTCAAGATATTGTACACAACATATCTAAAATGCAAGGATGTGATCCAAGATGGCGGAGGAGTGAGACGCGGAGGTGGAGTGCTCTACGCCGGCTGCTGCACTGCTTACCTATGGGGAAGAAGAGAAAACAGCGAGCACAGAATCCCCCTGCGGCCTCGACCCCGTCGGATAGGTTGGTGCAGACGTCCATTGCCGGGTTCTGCACTTCTTCCAGCGTCATGGCTTTGGCGGATCCTTTGAGTGACTCAACGGATCTGAGCATGGAGGGGGTTGTTTTGAGCCCTGTACAGGCACCTTCAGCTCAGCCCGGAAGCAATCTCGGAGCTGAGCAGCTGGGAGGGGTATCTCCGGGTCAGGGAGTTCTCCTGGCTGCTGGGGGTTCAACTCCGAAGAGGAAGTCATCGGCAGCAGTTGCTGGAGCTGGGGTCGATGTTGAGAGAGAACGCCTGGCTATTTCTCCTGGTGGTGGAGATCAGTGCTTGGAACAGTCGGCATCCAGCTCAACCGGTACTTTGGCGTTCCGGTTCCCTGAGAAGGTAGAAAAACCAGCGCGAGTGACTTTAGATAGCTTATGGGAAGCTATATCGGCTCTTCAGCAATCTCTACTCCCTATTATTGGGGTTTTTTCTCAGGAATTGGCTGTAGTAAAAGCTCAGTGCACTTTGATGACTACGGAGGCTGCAGTGCAGTCTACAAGAATTACTCAATTGGAATTGAAGGCGGAGGACCTTGAGTCTCAGGGAGCTGCTTATGCTCAGGATCGTTTGGTTCAAGCGAGGAGAGTTGAGTATCTGGATAATCAGCTTCGCAGGAATAATCTTAGATTTTTGAACTTCCCTCGATCTCCTTTAATGGCACCCTTGGACTTGGTCCGTAAGTTCCTTATTGAAGTACTTCAGATGCCTGCTGAATCGTTGCCACCAATGGTGAGAGCTCAGTATGTGTCTATATCGGCTTTGGAGGCTGTTCAGCGGAATTCTTCTGCAGAGTCTGGCCCCCCTCAAATGGATCTTTCTGAGTTCTTAGAGAGCTCACTAGAGGGGGTTATCAGCAGGGCCACTTTGTTGGTTAATTTTGCCTTCAAGTCAGATCGCAATATTGTGCTTAAATTGTATTTCCGTAGACTATCTGCATCCCAATTCTTGGGCTCAAAAATTCTTATATTTCCTGACTTAGCTAGGGAAACGCAAAAGAGGAGGAGAGCGTTCTTGGCTTTGCGCCAGAGGACGCTCGCCTTGGGCGCGCAATTTACGTTACGATATCCTTGTAAATGTATGGTTAACTTTCAATCGAAGCAGTTTCTGTTTTTTGAGTCTAAGCAACTATTGCAATTTCTTTCGAATAGGGAGGGGGGAGGGGCCGAGGAAGCTACCATACCGGCTGCCATGTAATAACATCAGTGCTCCTATGATGAATTCTCTTAGAGGGTTTTTTCCTAGTCTATTTCTTTTATTCTTGGATCATATTGTAGGGTTTTCTTTTTGTGGGCTTTACCAGTTGATTGTTTATTGCCATCATGACTATTCATTTTTTTTTTGATAGATCTTGTGATCTATGTTTCTTTGTAAAGTATCTGATTCTTATTCAGAGTGAGTTTTCTGGATTGTATTGCAAAATTTGATAAATAAATAAAAAAAATAAAATAAAAATAAAATGCAAGGATGTGAAGAATGTTGGCCACAATTGTAACTTGTTAGGGAGCACAAATGAAAGACAATTTGAAGTAAAGACCAGTTTGGGACAGCAGCAGTGAAATAGGCCCCTAGTGCACAGACAGCCAGCTCAGGCCTGGATTTATGCTAGGGTTTTCAGCCGGCCTGGCCAGTTTTCCCATGCCCAGGCCGGCAGCCGGCACAGATGTAAAACCGGCTTTTCTCCCGACTTCCGAAGTCCGCGGCGCGAACGCGATTCCTCATGGCAGTGCAGCCGCTGCTTCTGCTTTGTACAGAGCAGCGCCTGCAATACACTTACTTTGAAAAGTAAAGACAAACTGTGTGAGGAGCCCTCCGGTCATCGCAGCGCCCGAGGAAGTGATGTCATAGGGGGCAAGCTCCTCACAGGTTGTCTTTCCTTTTCAAATTAACTTTAGCTGCAATAAAGTTAATTTGAAAAGGAAAGACACCCTGTGAGGAGCCTGCCCCCAATGACATCACTTCCTCGGGCGCTGCAATACCCGGAAGGCCCCTCACAGGTTGTCTGTACTTTTCAAAGTAAGTGTATTGCCGCCGCTGCTCTGTACAAAGCAGAAGCAGTGGCTTGGGCAGGGGGGGAGGGGTGTGAGTGACCCAGCAGGGGAGGGGGGTGAGTGAGTGACCCAGCAGGAGGGGGTGAGGGAGGGGGTGAGTGAGTGAGTGACAGGGGGGTGGGTGAGTGAACCAGCAGGGGAGGGGGGTTGGTGTGAGTGAACCAGCAGGGGAGGGGGGTGAGTGAGTGACCCAGCAGGGAGGGGAGGGGGTGAGTGAGTGACCCAGCAGGGAGGGGAGCGGGGGTGAGTGAGTGACCCAGCAGGGGAGGAGGGGTGAGTGAGTGACCCACAGGGAGGGGGGTGGGGTGGGTGAACCAGCACTAAGAGGGGGGGTGTGAGTGAATCCTCGGTAATTTTTGTGGGTGGGGCGGGGCAGGGGTGGGACTGGGGGTGGAGAATGGGTGGAGCATGGCGAGCCACAGGTGTCGGGTTTTTCTCTGTGAAAAAGTTGGCAACCCTAATTTATGCACAGGCACACTAGGCCTATCTGTAAAATTCTGGTGGGAGCAGATGGATGTTGTCTCTCCACCCCCACTTGTAGTGGGGCATATTAAATGGCGTCAGTTAGGCTAAATAAAATTCCTAAGCACTGCTGCTTTAACTTAAACTAGATATTCAGTGGTAGAACATAGCTGTTCCCCACGACTGAATATCCATGCTGCCTGGACACCCGGCACCGCTGTCCGGTTACTGGCAATATTCAGTGCAAGGCAGGTAAAGTCAGGACATTCATTCAACTGGCACTAATTGGTGCCGCTAAATATCATGGTGACGTGTTTTAGCCAATTAGTAGGGCCTTCCTGCACATAACACTCTCCAGCTCCTCAGTTTTGTGTTATCTGCTCTGCCAAACAGATGCAAAATCAAAGCTCTCCCAATATTTGCTAGAGGATTTACCACTACAGTTTTCCAGCATTCTTCTGTCTCATCTTTTTTTGGTATTTCTTTTCTAAAAATAAATAAATTAATAAATATATTATTTTTATTTATTTTATTTAAAAGCACATTTTAAAAAGGCCGTGTATATTGAGAAACGTGCGTGGATGCGAAAATATGCGAAACAGCATGTCAGTTTTATAAGCGTGGTGGTGCATGTGTGAGTGCGATGTGAAATTGACATATCTTCACCCCCTGAAATGCGTGAGTTTGTTTTAAACATACAGTGGAAAATACACATGAAAATGATACAAAATAGGCCTGCACAGACACACAAATGGCGCTGTTGGGGAGAGTGCAGCAAAGATGTGGAAGTGACATGCAGACTTGTGTTGCATGTGTTTCTGGTGCACTCCCGCCACCGGTAAGTACTAAACTCCAGGGACTCATGTGGTGTTTGCATGTGGAAATGGAGGCCACTCCAGCAGGATGCACGTGTATTTTACACAGGCAGATTTGGTGACAAATAACATGTTCCCAACTGCACTCCATGTGTGTATGGCACCCCTTCCTCTGTGGAACCATGTCAGCATGCTTCCGGTCCCTGCATAGTCCTATGCCCAATACCATACATTCCTTCGAGAGCACCAAAATGGCAGTCAGGAGACAATGTAATTTCTCAGATGCTGAGGCTCAGCTCCTACTGCTCATGAGATACCAATGAAGTGTGAGGATCTTAAAAGTCTTCCTGCACCTAATTGTCTGTCGACAGGCATGTAGCAGGGCTTTGCACCTGCATCATACTCCATGGGTCTCATGGTGATCCATCTGGAGGGGTTGTGGGCAGAGATATGTGCCATGGTAGCAACCATGCAGCAATTGCTGGCACATATTGATGGGATACTGTTTTTTCCCTTACCTGCAGCTGAGGCCATTGCAGCAAATGCAGAGGATGGGACTAGCAGCCAACACAGGAGTCAATGTGCTCAGGCATTCCAGGAAACCCACAGGAAGGCAGCTACAGCAGAGGTTGAGGAACAATCAGAAGAGGGGGACCGGGAGCAAAGCAGGGATGACAGAGGAGGAGGTTGCTCAGACAGATATGAGCCAGAAGGAAGAGGATGAAGAGGAGATTGGTAACCTGCAGCTTCCAGAGCTATCTCCCTTGCCTAACGAGGCTGCTGCAGGAAACAGGGACCCAGGAGTAGGTGACAGATGTGACCAAACAGAATCTAGGTGAGGTCACCAGATAGTCTGATTGTTTATGTGGATAAGAATGGCCGCAGCACAAACTATTAATAGCATAAGCCAACGTAGGACATCAACAATGGAATGAGAACAACAAAGGAAAATAATCACATTCAGCAAACTACCTATAACCATTCTTTCTTCAGTCTTTTACCATGTAACTCTGGGCGGCTGCTTTTCTAGGGCTATAACTGAGGTAACAAGATTAAACCTATCTGCCAGGTCTGGTTACCCAAAATGACATCCTTTTGCCAACACTGGGATCTTCCTGTGGTATCGTTTGTCAGAGCCACACCATCAGTGTTGTCATATATCCATCCCAGTTGCTGCAAATCCATGAAAGATTGAGGGATCATGTTGTAGCGTTCACAAAGTTACTATAGCGTGCCCCCTTTTCAGCTCAGCCCTTGAAGCTGAGCGATTAGACGGCAACACAGTCACATTGCCGTAGCATCATTCTCTCATACTGCATAATACTGCACCCTATATCCAGTGTGAGCGTACATGGCATAATCCTGCTGGGCACCCCTTGTACCCTAGCCATCCAGTGCCAATATGCTGCAATATATTGCCTTATTCTAAAGAGTGGTGAATGGGAAGCACCCTGCCTGAAAATGGCCACAGTTATGCTTCTGCCCAGGGAAAATTGCCTTTTGTTCAGTTTTATCCTTACCTATGATCCTGCCCAACCTCCCCACCCCTACCTGCTAGCTGCCCCCTCCCTTATTTATTTATTTTATTTATTTAAAGCTCTTTTATACTGCGCTCTTTATCATCAGCGCGGTTTACAGTGAACAAGACTACCCACAGAAAGCAACAGGCTGTTGTGGGTTTACATGTAACAGGCGAGTTTAACTGGGATTCAACTTTGGGAAACTTTGTACATATATGTTATAAAACTATATACAAGTTATCTCCAGCCCTCTCTCAACCTGTTTAACCACGCTTCCTCTCCGCATCCCCTCTACTGTCAGCATTATATAGGAGCACTGAGTTGTGGCTATTACGCCCTATCCAGTCCTTTCAGTACTTTTTTGAAAGGGTCACTCAAGTTCAAAAGAACTGATGCCGGAGCATGGTCTAATATCATTATAGTTCCTAATATTATTGAATGGATCACAGAGAACATGCAGTATCTTCTGATATCAATACATTATCCAACCTGCGCGGGTTGTAGTAAGAGATGGAATCATACTCCCTACACATCCAGCACTCTTATTTTCAGAGCTACTAGATTCATCCCCATTTTCTGTTCTTGCAATCTGGGAAATGTTCACAGTTTACAGTCTTTTCTTGCTGTCAGCCACTCTGTTGAAATTGCTTCTCAAGATGACTTTATAGCATGTGTATATAAGCAGCTTGATAATGAGGCAGACGAAAAAGGGCATGTATGCAAACATTAGGGGCATATTGAGTCCAGTGTAATCACAAGCTTTCCCTCCTCATCCTGTATTTTCTGTCACAGATGGGAGCGATTTGTGGGTCAGTGTGGCTACCCTGCTGCCTTCTGAACTATAATGCGTAGCCGCACTGTTCCACCCAAGCTTGATTTAATTGGCATGCTTCACATCTGTCGTAGGTGTTTGTCGGTAAGCTATTTGTTCTCTTTAGCATGTCTAACTGATTTTTATGTTTGATGGGTGAGTGCATAACCATCCATATTTTAAAAGTGGTGACAGGGAGTCCCACGTGATGCGTGAGTGAGCAGGACGTGTTTCTGCTCGCTCCGGGGCTGCCCTGGGCAAGATCTTAAATTTTACCAACTATTACCCACGAAAACTGCGATTTCTGCCAAAAGGACGACGAGGCACTCTTGGCTCTCATGAAGCGCAGCTCCAGAATTGAGAGTTCACTGACCACGCCGCAGAAAAAAGATCGGGAGTGTGCGGGCAGGCCAGGGGCCTTGCAATCGGCGGCGTCGCAGCCGCCCTCGCCGAATGCGGACAGCATGGAATCGGGCTCAGAGGACCTGGCTAGAGAGGTGGCAAAGCTACTGGAGCCGAAGTTTGACCAGGTACTTAAAAAGTTGGAAACCCTGGGAGATTCGTTAACAGAGGTTGGCAGAAGGGTGGAGGAGCTGGAGCAACGTGTCTCGACTATCGAGGATGAGAAGGGACAGCAAGACCGAGTGCGCAGAGAGCAGCAAGAACAGATTAACCTCCTACAAGCTAAAGTAGATGATCTGGAGAACAGATCGAGGAGGAATAACTTGAGAGTGGTGGGGGTGCCCGAAGAACACACGGAGAGCATGTTACTGCCACTACTGGGAGAATGGCTGCCCAAGGAATTGGGCCTCATGGCTCTGGCTGGAAAATTAGATATTGAGCGTGTGCACCGCCTGGAACTGAGGAGGGCGGACCAGCAGAAGCCGCGGGTGGTAATAATGAAGCTGCTTAACTTTCAACATAAAGTTCAAATAATGCAGGCTTATCGACGGAAGAGAGAGCTGAAATTGGAGAATATAAACTACTTATTTTCCAGGACTATTCGGCGTTGGTGACGCAAAAACGAAAGGAGTTTGCATCTATCTGTACAGCGCTATTCAAGAGGAAGATACGGTTCACTTTAGCGTTCCCGGCAACACTTGGAGTTACAGACCATGGACAGAATTACGTGTTTCCAACGGTGAAGGCAGCAACGCAGTTTCTGGCTAGACTGCCGAGTGCAGGCAGTGGAGGAGAAGAGTCTGCGCTGGAGACTTGAGAGGGTCTGTGAGACCAGGCCTGTATCCTGCGACGTGAAGATCCTCAAGAAGTGCAGGAGGATGAATGAACTGAGAGTCCTTTAGATTTGTGATAGGCTTATTGGATGGACTTTACATGGTAATGTGGGTTGAGTTGTTGAGAAGCCCGGGGCAGCCTTGTGGCATTTAATTGGGATTGGGCCTCAGCGGAGTTGCTGAGGGTAGAACTGTTATTTTTGATGGGGAGGGGGGTGGGGACATGTTGGGTTATTAGGGGAACAGAAGTTGGGCAGGGGGATTGGGGGTGTGTATGGGGGTATGCATGGGGACGGTATGTGAGAAGTGTCTGGGTTGAGAAGGGTGGGGGTGGGGGGGTTCGGGAGACAGCACGAATGTGGGCCTGGCCATGGGCAGTGAAACTATTTGGTAAGCATGCGAATAGGGGTGCTTGGGATTTGTGTGCCTGTCAGTTCGGGGTTGAGGCTGGGCAACCCGGAGCTGTAAAGAGTATGGGAGAAGAGCCTATGCTACATACACTCAACACGGGGAGTGCATGGGACATGACCTGAGGATAACAACTTGGAATGTGGGAGGAGTGAGTACCCCAGTAAAGAGGACGAAAATATTGCAGGCCCTAAAAAGGGGGAAAACGCACATAGCACTGCTCCAAGAAACCCACTTAGGAGACGGGGAGCATGCAAAATTGAAGAAAGACTGGGTGGGGCAGATTTACGCGGCTTCATTAGGGGGGAGGAAGAGAGGAGTGGCGATTTTGATCAAGAAAGGGATCACGGTAGAGGTTATCAGGGAGGAGGCAGACCCTCAAGGGAGGTTTGGTGTTCTTGCATGCAAAGATTCAAGGGGAAGAATTGTTTTTGGGCAACATCTACGCACCGAACAGTTATGACCACAAGTTTTTCAAGTTGCTGTTGGGGAAGATTTTAGGGGCGCCAAAGATTCCGGTGATATTGGCGGGAGACTTTAATTGCCCACACGATCCGATGCTAGATAAATCACTGGGAGGTAGGGAGAGGGAGACTACTGAGTGGGCCAATAAAGGAGTGGAATATCTCTGTAAAATGGGAGGTTTGGCAGATACCTGGCGAATTCTACATGCAGTAGAAAGAGACTACACGCATCTGTCGAGAGCACACCAGACATGGTCTCGGATTGATTATATCCTTGTTTCAAAGGAGAGCTTTCGGAAGGTGGTACGGGTGGAGAGTGAACCAATCGTGGTATCTGACCATGCTAGGGTTACTATGGATTTCCGAGGCCGATCTCCTGGAGGGCTGAAGTGGTCATTTCCCAGGCATCTGTGGCAGAATGAAAATTTTCGCCAATATTTGATTCACCAGTGGGAGGATTATTTACAGATTAACGAGGCATCCAGAGTAACCACGGCGACCTTTTGGGGGTATATCATAGCCTATACCGCAAGGGAAAAGAAAAGAGTTAATGCAACAATACTTGAGCTGGCGAAACAACTGCAGGTGGCAAAGAGGGAAGCCCTTGGGCAGCCACGCTTTCTCCAGAAGTATTTAGAAGTGCAGAGAGCCCTAAACGAGGCTTTACAGGTGAGGGCGGTATATTCTATGCAGTATTATCGCCACCAACTTTTCCGATATGGAGATTGTACAGGGAGGCTCTTAGCGCGTTTAGTAAAGGAGAGAGGGGGCCCTCAGGGAGTTACCGCAATTAGGGACAGAATTGAAGTGCAGCAGAGAGAGCTAGAAGAGATAGTTCAGGTTTTCAGGCAGTACTACCTGGACCTCTATGCGCCTGAATAGGAGGACAGAGTGAAAGAACACAAGTTTTTAGATGCCGTTCGGCTACTACAGCTGACGGCTGCGGACCTGCAGGAACTGAATAAGTCTATTGCGGGTGATGAGATAATGAGCATAATCAAAGCAGGTAAGCTGCATAAGGCTCCGGGACCGGATGGCTATGGGACAGAATTTTATAAAATCTTGATGGCCCAAGTCACACCTACTCTAATGGCTCTATATCAGGAAGTGCTTGAGAGAGGTTCTTTCCCGAGAGATATGCGCACGGCAGCGATTACTGTTATACCTAAACAGGACAGGGACCTGGAGGACCCTGCGTCCTATCGGCCGATATCGTTAATAAATTATGATATGAAGATCCTGGCGTCGGTGTTAGCGGCCCGGCTACAAAAAATTGTAGCAAGAGTGGTTGGTAGTCACCAGTCGGGTTTTGTGAAGGGTAGGGATGCCTTCTCGAATATTAGTAGGGTCTTGCTGGGAATGGAGAACTGTCTTATGCAAGACGCTCCCTTGATTCTGGTGAGCTTAGACACCGAAAAGGCCTTCGACCGAGTATCCTGGCCTTATATGTTTAAGGTGTTGGCCAGATTTGGATTCGAAGGGGCGTTCCTTGATTGGGTAAAAGCACTTTATGAGGACCCTTTGGCCTGTGTTACCAGTGGAGGGACATATTCTTAGACCTTCTCTTTGAAGAGGGGAACTCGACAAGGTTGCCCATTATCTCCCCTTTTGTTCATGTTGCAACTAGAGCCACTGCTGCTATCTCTTATTGAGAACGAGAGAGTGAAAGGCATAGAATGGAGAGGTGGAGGTATTAAAGTTAGTGCATTTGCTGACGATATGTTGCTGTGTTTGAGTGACCCACAACTGTCGCTGATCTCTGCATTGGGAATCATTGAATGCTTTGAATGTTCTCGGGATTACATATAAATAGAAGTAAATCACTGGGGGGGGCGGAGCCTGATGTCCAGCGGGTAAGACGCTTCGCGCTGAAGCTCCCGAGAGGCCTACTTAGAATCCTGACATAATACCTATACAAACTTACTATTTCGCTCCGGGCTGACCGGGGTACCTCGGGGGGGATGGCGGCCCATAAACCAGCGCGCTTGGACTTCGGGTCTCCTTCTTCTTCTCACGGAAAACGCTCCAAAACAGAGGTGTCCTCCCCACAGAAGATGGTTCCATTTCGGGAGAACCCCGAAATGCACCTGGAGATTTTAGAGGAAATACGCGGCGTGAAGGAATTGGTGCAGTCCAATGGAGAAGCGCTTAGAGCCATGCGAGAAGACTTTGGAGTGCTCCAGGACCGACTTGAAAGTCTCTCATTACGGCAGGACAATATGGCGGGGGTCCTCGACTCGCACGCGGTGCGCTTGGGCACACTGGACAAGGCTGAGCGCCAGATACAGAATCTTCAAAAGGAGTTAGAAGATAGCAATAATCGAGCCCGTCGCAACAATGTGAGGCTCATTGGAATACCGGAGGGGGTGGAAGCGGGAGATATGAGAGAATTCCTGCTCAAAACTCTTCCCTCCTTGCTGAAGATCACCTTTCATAAAGAACTGGAAATCGATCGTGCACACCGTGTTCCTACCCACATGGCGCTCAACCGAACGACCCCCCGGCCTATTATCTTTCGCTTGCTACGATATCAACAAGTGGAACAAATTTTAAATGCTGCCCGGGCGAACCATCATTTGGAATTTGAAGGTCACAAAGTCTCCTTCTTCCCTGATCTGGCAAAGCCTACAGTCGACCGACGGAAGAAACTCCTTGCTTTTCGCCCTCGACTTCAACAGCTACAGGCTCGCTTTGGCCTGTTGTATCCCGCGAAGCTCCGAGTGACTCTCCACAACCAAACCAGGACATTCGAAGATCCTGATCTACTATCAACATTTTTAGACTCCAAAGAAGCAGAGCAGATGCGCTAATCCAACGACTTGGACTTTTATTTGCCGGCTCTGTCCGCCATTTTGAAGGGCCCGATGCGGCGGTCATAGTTAAGCACAGAGACTACCTGGACTTTCTTTCTTTCTTTCTATGACTTTGTTTTGTGGTCTCCTATCCCTCCATGATGTGTGCCTCGGTCGGATTCGGAGCACGCACAGTCCTACAGGTTATGTGTTTTTTCAATTTCGGCCTTCTCTGGGGCTTCTCCCCGCAGACACATGGTCGCCAGTAATTTTTGGGGTTCTGCTTCTTCTCTACCGCGCTGCGGTTTTTCTTTTTTAATGTGGGGCGCTTCATTGTATTATCTAAGTTTATTTTCTTTTATGCCATATGTACAGCCAGATACAGTCAATATGAGGGACATTGTGAAATTATGTGCGCTATCATGCTCAGAATTTTTAACTTGTCTGAATGGCTTTATGTAAAATCTTATCACTCAACGTAAAGGGCATTAATAGTCCAATCAAAAGAAAGAAAATCCTTAGCTATCTTAGCCATGAGCATGCTGATTTAGCGTTTCTTCAGGAAACGCACTTAAACTCTGCTGAAACACTGAAACTCAATGTTAAGCCTTACATGGTGGCTGCCTATTCTCCCGCCGTTTCCAAACGGTGCGG
Source organism: Ichthyophis bannanicus (assembly GCA_033557465.1). Classification (NCBI taxonomy): domain Eukaryota; kingdom Metazoa; phylum Chordata; class Amphibia; order Gymnophiona; family Ichthyophiidae; genus Ichthyophis; species Ichthyophis bannanicus. The sequence continues at coordinate 146,975,185 of CM066041.1, forward strand.
GGTAGCCATTCTGGTTAAGAAATCTTTGCAAGCTACTGTAATTGATACTAGCGCTGACAAGGAGGGTAGATGGGCCCGAGTACATCTTAAGGTTGGAGATAGTGAATTTACATGTATTTGCATTTATGCCCCGAATGTGGACAACCCTGCTTACTATGCAAGTATTGCGCAGTTGGCACAGGCCTCTGCCAATACTCCATTAATACTTGGCGGTGATTTTAATCAAGTGTTAGACCCTCTGATAGATAGACAGCCGCCTAGAACGAGTAGTCCACCCAAGAGTCTTGCTACCCTTACAGCTCTGATGCAAGATCTTGCGCTGGTAGATATATGGAGGCTGCTTCACCCCTCCGACTTAGAGTTCACTTTCTATTCTGCCCCCCATCACTCCCAATCTAGAATAGATTTCTTTCTCATTTCCAAAGCACTGATTTCTCAAGTAGACACGACTAGGACTCATCCTCTCCATATTTCAGATCATGCTGCCATCTCTTTATCATTACGTGTCACTGCGCGGGACGATTCTCCCCGAGCTTGGTTTTTTGATAGATCCCTACTGGGTCAAAAAGATTTTCAGGTTGATATAAAGGCCGCTATCCAAGATTATTTTCATTTTAACTCACCCCATGACACAGCGAGCTGGGCTTGGTGGGAGGGTTTTAAAGCATCTATCCGCGCCACTATAACTAGCTATCAAATTCGGCAGGGGAAACAAAGAAAGCAGCATTTACTGATTCTAGAGCAGCAGATACAAGCTGGGGAGCGTCTCCTCACGTCCCGTACTGACCCATGTATTTTACTCCGTTTACAACGCTTGCGTTTTCAATACAATCAGCTTTTGTACACTGCTGCTGTTAAAAATATTGAATCACAGCAAGGGCTATATTATCGGGAAAATAATCGTGCTGGCAAATTATTAGCAAATGCCCTAAAAGGTCAAAAAGAAGCCAAGCGTGTTACCGCCCTCCGTAATCCGTCGGGGGGGGGGGCTTGGTCACTAAAGATACCGAAATCTTAGAACTCTTTCGTGATTTTTATACTCGGCTTTATCAATCTGAATGTGATTTTGAGCCAGATGTATTTGAACGCTTACTTTCAGGGGTACAAAGACCGACCCTATCTGACGAAGATAGAGTGGCCTTGGACACACCATTTACTGTCTCAGAAATTCATTCTGCTATCAAGAAATGTGCCTCAGGTCGAGCCGCAGGCCCAGACGGTCTCCCTGCTGAATTCTACAAAACCTTTCACGCTGACTTAGCTCCAGTTTTGAAAATTTATTTTTCTGCTCTGGCCGAGGAGGGTTCTCCTTCTGGGTCCTTTTCAGTGGCAAATGTAGTAGTTTTTGAGAAAGAGGGGAGAGACCCGCAACTAACAGCTAATTATCGTCCAATTTCCCTCCTAAACGCGGACTATAAAATATTTGCCACCATTCTCTCTACCCGGCTCTCGGATAGGATGCCTACCTTAATACACCCAGATCAATGCGGTTTCATTCCTGGTAGATCAACTGCTGACAATGCTCGGACTCTATGCCATGTATTGACTACCGCAGTTAATCTTGATCGCCCATTTGTTGGCCTCTCACTTGATGCTGAGAAGGCCTTTGATCGCTTAGAGTGGCCCTTCCTGTTTGCAGTCCTCCGCTGGTACGGATTCGGGGAAGGTTTTCTCCATTGTCTTCGCACCATGTACGCACAGCCTACAGCCAGTATATGTGCCAATGCTTTAAAGTCTCAGCCTTTTCCCCTTCAACGCGGCACTCGCCAGGGATGCCCACTGTCTCCACTTCTCTTCGATCTTGCACTCGAACCCTTGGCTTTACTAATCCGGCAATCGGAGGAGATTCATGGAGTCCCCTTCACCCATAGGGAAATCAAAATTTCAGCGTATGCTGATGACCTTATGCTTTTTGTCTCTATAGACTCAGTACCGGCTGTCCTAGAGCAAATTGGTAAATACTCACAACTGTCCGGTTATAAGATAAATTGGACCAAGTCGGTAGCCTTTCCATTAAATCCTTTGCTTCATCAGGCAGATATGCAACCCTTCCCCTTTTTATGGCAACCTCGCATGGTCAAATACCTTGGGGTTCACTATTGTTCTCCTTTGGAAGACACTATCTCCTTCAATGCCAAAGATTTAACCTCTAAAGTCCGGGCGCTTACTCACCGCTGGACTCCTTTAGCACTTACCTGGTGGGGTCGATTAGAAACCATAAAAATGATGATTGTTCCGAAAGTGAATTATATCTTAGAAATGTTGCCCTGTCTCTTCCCTCGACGTATATATAAAGATATAGAGGGCCTTCTGACTAGATACTTGTGGCAAAACAAGACACCTAGGATAGCGAAACATAAGCTGCAAGCAGATAAGGAAAATGGGGGTGTCAGATTCCCTGATTTCCTGAAGTATCATCAATCTTTTCTTCTCAAACAAGGCGCTCGTTGGCTGGAAGATCCAGTACCGAGTAGACCTGTGTGGCTAGACATAGAAGAGGACCTTTGCAAACCGATTCCTCTTACTTTTCTCCCTGGTATGACTCTCCCATCAGACTCCCACTTTCCACCAATGCTTTTAGACACCTTAGGTGCCTTTAATAATCTTATGCACTCTTTAGACTCCCGACTCTGTCCGTTAGACAAGCTCCCACTTTGGTACAACACTCGATTTCGAATACAAAATAAGCCGATGGCGTGGAGCCCCTGGTACACTAGGGGCATTTGGATTCCTAGTCAGTTGTTCCATGAAGGTCGCTGGAAAACTTTTAGTGAATTGCAAATTGAATTTGGTCTCCCAGCGAAACACTACTTTCAGTTGGTGCAACTTCAGCATTGCCTTCGGAGTGCTAGGGTGCTCCCGCCATCGGCCTCCCCTACACAAGGTTGGTTGGAGACTATCCGATCTATCGGTAGTTCACCGGGTGTAGCATCCAATTTTTACAAAACCTTATGTAATGCTATAACTAGAGATACCCCTATAGCGCAGAAAGCATGGGAGAGAGAATTGCATGTGACTTTGACCCCGGAGCAATGGAGCCTTGTCTGGAGTAGAGTGACACGGGTCTCCCGATCCGCCTCACTCACTCAGACACTCTTCTTTCTAGCCCACCGGTGTTTTTACACTCCTGACAGATTAGCCAAATGGAACACTACTCAGGGCAATAGTTGTTGGACATGTCATGCGGCCATTGGTTCACTACCTCATGTTATGTATGAATGTCCCGCACTACAGTATTACTGGCGTCGGGTCTGGGGTCGTATCCAGTCTATTTTGCACTTTCAAGAGCCCCTTTCTTGGAGGATAGTGGGACTTCGCTCAGCTGCGGGGATCCCCTCTCTTCCAAAAACGGCTTACTTCCTTTTGGACTTTATGCTTGGCATTGCTATTTCCCTAATTACGAAATACTGGAAAAATAGCTCCCAGCTGAGCCCCAATGAATGGTGGAATCATGTCTGTCTCTACAGTAAATATGAACAAATACCTTGTATGTTTGCTTCCCCCATTCAGACCCCTCATCATCGGTCTAAATGGAAGATGCTCAATGACTATGTACATTCTGCTCAATGCTCTCATCTGACTGTCTAAATTTGTATATATCTTTGTCCCATGATTATTCTGTATCGCAGATACTCTTTTGATTGTTTTGATGTATAATCACTGTTGTTTGGAAGCGCTCACATGCTGACATAATCAGCTAGAGAAGAAGCGTGGGGGTGGGGGGTAATTGGGTTTACTTTTCTTTATTGTATACTTGTTTTGTCTCCTTTGGTGTGTTGTTTCTTTTGTTTGTTTGTTGCAAAATGAAAATAAAAGTTTAAAAAAAAAAGAAGTAAATCACTGGTCTTGGATGTGGGAGGGAGAGCGAAGCCGAAGTGGCAGGGGGTGTTTCCACTTCTTTTAACAGAGCCGCGAAAGGGAAACTAGTCCCTTCGCGCTCTGAAAGCCGGCGCGTGTGACTGCCGCTGGAAAGAGAGAGCTGATACAGGGGAGGGCAGGCTCTGCCGGGCACAGGGGGGGCCCCGCGGCACACTCGATTCTGCCGCGGCGGCGGCCCCGGAAGCGGCAGCAGACAGCTTTTTTTTATTTTAAATTTTTGCTGGGCTGGGCTGGGCTGGGCTGGGGGGGGTTAGGAGTGGTGATGGGTGATGGGCGCTGGGGGGGGGGTTAGGAGTGGTGATGGGCGCTGGGGGCTTAAACTAAAAATTGGGTGATGGGGGATTAGGACTGGAAATGGGCTGGTGGGATTAGGACTGGAAGTGGGTTGATGGGGGGTTAGGACTGGTAATGGGCTATGGGGGGCTTAAACTAAAAATTGGGTGATGGGGGATTAGGACTGGAAGTGGGCTGGTGGGATTAGGACTGGGAGTGGGCTATGGGGGGCTAGGACTGGTAATGGGTTGGGGGTTGCTAGGACTGGAAATGGGCTGAGTGGAAGGGGGCTTGAACTGCAAATAGCTGATGGGGACGGGGCTTGGAATGGAAATGGGCTGAGGGGAAGTGGGGGGCTTGAACTGCAAATAGCTGATGGGGACGGGGCTTGGAATGGAAATGGGCTGAGGGGAAGGGGGCTTGAACTGCAAATAGCTGATGGGAAGGGGGGCTTGGAATGGGCTCTTAGGGGAGGGAGCTAGGACAGGAAATGGGCTGATGGAGGGGCTAGGATAGGACTGGGAATTGGGTGTTGGGGGAGCTAAGATTGGAAATGGGCTGTGGTGGGGGCTTGGATTGAAAAGGACTCATGGAGGGGCTAGAACTGGAAGTAGGCTCATGGGGGGCTTGGATTAGAAATGGGCTGAGTGGAGGGGAGCTAGGATTTAACATGGGCTGATGGTGGGGCTAGGAAAGGACTAGAAATGGGCTGATGGGAGGCTGGTATTGGAAATGAGCTGATGAAGGGACTCGGATAGGACTGGAAATGGATGGGGGAGCTAGGACTGGAAATGGACTGATGGGGGGCCAGGACTGGAAATGGGCTGATGTGGGGACTAGAAGAGAGCGGATACTGGGTGGGGCTGGAACTAAAAGGGAGCTGATGTTGGGGGAGATTAGAAGGGGATGGGGCTGGGAGAGTGAAATGGAGAGGGGAAAAATATTTTGTGTGGGAGTAAAGAAAAATGTACAATTGGCCGGGTATTGGGAGACTAAGTGGGGATTGAGGATGGAGGGGTAAAATTTGAGTGGATGAAATAGGAATGAGGAAAGAGCAAAAGGAGAAAGATTATTATGTTAAAGCAGATGTAGAGAGAGAATGGAAAACAACTAGAAGAGAAGAAAGGACAAATGGACAGCAGACGATGGAGAGATAGCAGAAGACACAAATAAACCAGAAGAAAGTGGCTGGAACAATTGCAACTGAAAAAAAAATGCACAAAAAGTGCAAAGATATCTCTTTATTTTGAATTTATTAACTGGAATATGTCAGCTCTGGGAAATGTGCATCATTAATGTCTGTGCTTTGTTTAGTACAAGAGGAAATTAATTTATAGTTTTATTTCTACATTGTTGTTGTACATTCCAAGTTTGGCTTTTAGGGTTCCCAGTTTAATTGTCTTCCTGTTTTTAAATTGTGATTCCTTGTTTGGTGATGGTCTATGTTCTGCATGTGTAACTGAGCTGAGGTATTCTGTTTATGTAATTCCTATTTGACATTGTCACTTGTTCTCTTTCCCCAGTAGGTCATGTATTGTTATTCTCTGAAATGTATTGGTTTAATATTTGCAGTGTTGCCTTTTGATAGGTAGGGTATGGTGCTTTATGAGTCCTGGTAGTGCTGTTAGGATACGGTGGGTTTGCTGTGGGTTCTAAATGGGCAGTGTTTGTAGTAGTTCCTAATGTGCCTGGCAGTTGGCACTGGATTATAGTAATGTAGAAATCTTTGTCTTTCTTTATCCATACACTCATGAAGAGGCATGTTTACTAAATGTTAGTGTATGGTAACATTATGCAAATATTTATGCAAATGAGGCCCCACACCGAGTCTCCGCACATGGCCCCACACCCCCCTTGGGCCGCCCCTGCTTACTAAAGAAAAGTTGCTGATGCAAGATGATCTTCAGCAAAGTGATGCCAGGCCCAGATAAAGGCATGGCAACACAATGTTCCAGCACCTATCAAAGTTTGTTGTCAGAGGGAGGTTTCTTTGTTGCCTATGTCTAAATCTGGACCTGGATCTTGGTGAAGCGATGAAAGTGGATTCTCCTTGATCCTATTGCCCTTAGGTGCATTGCAGCACTGGAAGTCCAATATCTTCATTGTCAAAACAGTGAATGTGCAATTTAAACTGAAAATAATTTACTTCCATTGCTGACATGAGCTGGAACAAATCCCAGTTGAAGGCAGATGTACAAAGTTTATACAGTAGATGACTACAAGAAACATTTAGAGGCTGTCATCACTGCCAAGGGTGGTGCAATCAAATATTAGTGAAGGGTGCCATTAATCCTGTCCAGGTCATATTTGGTTTATTTCTCAGAAATTACTATGTCTAAGTTGCACAGACATCTTTTGTTGTTGTTGTATCCCTTTGAACATACTATTATTATGTATTATGAAGACGTATAGTCTGAATATTTCCAATTATTTCTCAAGATATTGTACACAGCATCCGTAAAATGCAAGGGTGCCAATGATGTTGTCCACAACTGTAACTTGACCAGCCAAATCTAGGCACTGCAATAGGAAGTACAGAGGAAGATATGTGGCATGATTCTCTATTGGCCATATTAGTATGACCATGGCTAGTGGTTAGATCATGTTACCCATATTTCAGACCAGAATAGTTTTCTTTTGTCTATAATATGCACCATGGTACTGTCTGGGACCTGGTAATATGCCCCCAGCTCAGACTTTAAAATATGGTTTGTGTTATAGGGCAATTTTATTGATGATCTGCTTTTCAAACACAGGTGTCCTGGATTCGTGTGCCAGTCAGTGTGGGCGAAGCCTCAACAACTGCTCCTGTCATGTGACCTGTGAAAACCTTGGCACGTGCTGCACTGATTATCGAGAATTCTGTCTGCACATCTCACCACACTCAGGGACTCTGATGGGGGGCAAAGACTTTGTGATTCTAAACTCAACATTCAATGGTAGTATGTCTGACATCCAGTGCAGGTGAGAAAAAGTCTCCTCATGTAGTTGTCCACCACAGAGGATAGCTCTCTGAGGAGCCAAGCACATGTGCATCCTAAACTCTGGTAAATTATGACTGGGGCTGCTGTGAGTACTGTCTCTGCAGCTTTTCTGACTGACCTGGGGAGCAGAAGCCATTGGAAAGCACTTTAGACTGATGTATATATAAGATGTTGAGCACATGTTGATGTATTGCAGGACCGTTTCCATGAGTCAGCTCTTAAGGGAAGGAATTCAAGGTCTCTCCTCTTCCACTTCCACAGAATGCTTACATACTATTTTATATGATTTATTTCTAGTCACAAATATATACTTTGCAACTTGCTTCCAGTCTGAGTCTTTGCCTACCAGCTACAGGCTCTATTTATTACTTAACAAAGAGGAGCATTTAAACAGACAATTACAGAGTTACCCAGTTCCAGGAGCGTGATTTTAAGCCAGACCTGAATTTATGACAATCTCATTCGGATGCATAATGGGACCCTACAGCACTGATTCCAATGGGAAAAATCAGGGGCTAAAAATACCATGGAGTGGAACAGTAGCCTAGTGGTTAGAGCAACTGCCTAGTACCCAGAAGATCAAGGGTTTGATTTCCACTGGCACTCCTTGTGACTTTGGGCAAGTCACTTTACCTTCCATTTCCTCAGAAGAAAAGGCTGGCAATCTACTTCCGGTGATACATTGCCAAGAAAACGCAGAGGTAGCTGGGTCGCTATGAGTCAACACTGACTTGATGGCACAAAAAAAAAATACCATACTGCACTATATGTAAATTTAAAACCAGAACTGGCATGAAATCTCACTCCTGGAACTGGGTCACTTGCCAACTCTGCAATTAAAAATCAAGTTCTAGGCTAGTCTTACTCTTTACACTATAGAACTCCGCCCCTGCACTTTAGCAGCTGACTGCCCTCCGACTCAGGAAGAGATCTCATCACTGCTGGCTAACCTCAGGTTTCCAACCTTTTCCCCTTAAACTCTTAGGCCCCATTTTCTCCAGCCACAACTTCCCATATTGGCTTTAGTTGGTTAATTATTTTTTACAATCCTCTTGTGTTTTAAGAACTTTGAATAATTTGGTGTCATCTGCAAATTTGATTGCCTCACTCGTTATTCCCATTTCCAGGATATTTATAAATATATTAACAAGCAGTGGGCCCAGGACAGATCCCTGGGGTACTCCACTATTCACCTTTCTCCATTGGGAAAATTAGCCATTTAGCCCTACTCTCTGTTTTCTATCTTTCAACCAGTTCCTGATCCACAGTAGTACATTGCCTCCTATCCCATGGCTTTTTAATTTCACCAAGAGTCTCTCATGAGGGACTTTATCAAAGGCTTTCTGAAAATCTAGATACACTATATCAACCGGCTCGCCTTTATCTACCTGTTTATTCACACCTTCCAGATTATATAATTTTGTATAATGATGTGTTAGCAACTGAGCAATAATTCATGTGAAAACAGAAGCCCAGGGCTTTGTTTTATTTCCATCAGGTTCAATAATGAGACCGTGACCTTGGGATATGTTGATGATTCTGGCTATGCTCATTGCATCTCCCCACTCCTCTACGAGAGTGGCCGTATCCTATTCGAGATGTCCACGGATGGTGGGATGACATACCTCCACACTGGAACATGGCTATCAGGTGACTCTGTTATCCAGATCTATTATTGGGTTCTCAGTGTAGGTGAGTTAGCCAGGGCTGAAGTTATCTATTGTGTACTTCTAGGTATAGGAGCTAGTGGTGGGGGATGGTTCCCCTTCAAGGATTCAGGAGCCAGATGGGGGAGGAGAAATCCAGCAGACTCCTTCTGAAGATGTATAGTAATGAAAGGAGCACCCCCTCCTCTGTCTAAGCGCATTTTCCTGAATGACAGCAACCCATCACATACATACCCTTAAAGGCTCAAGAGTCAGCCAGTAACAACTCTGTTTTAAATTCCCAATGTCGTGAGCCTTTGAGACTTTAAGGGATCAGGTCTGATGGGACATCTTCACTAAGATGTGCCACCAGAATGAAGAAATAGGGGGTGCTTCTAGTAACCCAGCACATTTAACCTGCCACCTGCTTCTGGTCTTGGCAAAGCAGTGGCAGCCACCCACTGCTATGACAGACACCTGTCACTAAGTCTATATTTTGGAAAATATGTGGTACAAATGAGGGTCATGCCCTTAGAACAGAAGTCCCCACTCCAGTCTGACCGGAGCCCCCTAGTCACTCTAGTTTTCAGGATATATACATTGAACGAACATGAGATAGATCTGTAAATGTACGAGTATATCTATCTCATGAATATTCATTTTGGATAACCTGAAAACTGTACTGACCAGGGGCTCTTCTAGGACTGGGTTGATGGCCACCACCTTAGAGTATCATTCGATAGAGCCAGCAAAACAGAGAAATAGGATTGGAGAATAACATTCAAATTTCTTGAAGGAATAAATGCATAAGGAGCAAACCTTCCTCAGAGGAAAGAAAGTGCAAGTCATAGTATGGGGAGTTCAAGAAAGTAGACTCAGTCAGTAGCAACATCAGGAAATATTTCTTCAGGGAATGTGTGGTGGAAGAGCCTCCCTATGGAGACGGTGGGAACTAAAATGTAATTGAATTCAAGAACGCTTGAGCTAGGCAGAGAGCAGAACCAAAGGCAGCAGTGAAATTGGGCAGACTAGATACACCTCATGGTCCTTATCAGTTTCTAGGTTTCTGTGTAAAAACTGGAACCTTCCCTTCAATGTACCCTGGAGTGGTGTGAACTGTATTTTAAAAGGTTTAGCTAAAAGTAGAACCAAGGAACCTTGCTGACACCAGCAGCCGTTCCTTTGCCAGTATCCCTGCTGCATGCTATTTTATGCTCCTTTCCAGCGTGGAAAGATCAGAAAAAAGGGAATGCACCATAGAAAGAAAAGATATTAATATTTGCAAAAAAATATGCCTGCTTTATCCATAATGCATTAAACGAATGCTCAGATCTTGGCCTTTTAAAAAGGGCAGTTGTCATTTTTCAGTCATCTCTCTCTTATTGCTTGACATTATTGAAAATCACCAGTCAATAGGTTTTAACTTTAACTGTTTCGCTTACAGTACATCACAGCAAAGCGTCCTTCAAAGAGAAAAGCATCCTGGTTAATGCTACACAATGGCAGTACTACGGTACCCCTGGAGTCGGAGGCGATCTCACCATTGTGTGGACAGCCACAGTTCTTCCCTACACACATGTCAATATTGAAGTCTGGGGCTACAATGAGACAGGTAATGCAGGGAGTCTGCAGGACGCAGGGAACATGGGGAGTTTGAGGTGGGAGACAGGGCAGGGAGATAGGTAGCAGTAGGGAGGGAAAGGGTGGTGAAGGAAAACAAAAAGTCAAATAAACGAAAGAAAGAAGAATAGAGCGAGCTGAGAACAGCCAAACAGAGAGAAAGCAAAACTTGAAAGTGAATGGTGAAATCATCAAGAGTCTTAATGCAATTGGATCTTTCCAATGCATTTGACTTGGTGGATCAAGAACTTTTGTTGAATTTGGATTAATGGTTGAGCTCTTTAACTGGCTAGGGAATTCTTGGGAAATAGAAATTGTAGAGTAAAATTCAGTAATAAGATAGACTGCGAAAACATGAGTTGGGTGCCGCAAGGTTCCCTGCTGTCTCCTATTCTATATAATATTCTTATGAGTTCTTTGGTATTGATCTACAGACATTTGCTTTTTCTTTTGTTCTTATGCTGATGAGATAGTGTTTCTTATTCCATGTCGAGAATCCCTGGAGCCGACATACTTCCTTTTAAATAAATGTTTTAAGGTAGTGGATATATGAATGAGTAATGACTAGATTTACTTTTATTTATTTCACATCTTTTATATACTGCTTATCTAAAAATCAAAGGGGTGTACATGAAACTTTAACTTCTGAGTTACTTAAAACTTGGAGTTAGTAGGTTTAACTTATGTTACTTACCATAAGACATTAAACTAAATGTTGATAAAACCCTGCTTCTTTGACTGGAGTGTTCAATTGACTTATTCCTAAAGACACTCCAGGGTTGGCTGGCATCATAATTTTGTTGGTGATATCTTTAAAACTATTGGGAGTAATATTTGTCTCTGCTTTGACCATGGAATCTCAGGTTTTGAGTACAGTTAAGAAAGCAGTTTTGGACTTATGCCATTTAAAACAGATAAGTCCACATCTAGCAGGCAAGCATTTTGGCGTATTAGTCGAGGCCCTGATATTACTCAATAGCAATTGTTGCAAAATACGGCACTTTGATGGATATTAAGTGGATACATTAGAGAAAGGATCACCCCACTTTTATCGAGCCTGTACTGGTTACTGGTACAGGCTAGAATTAGTTTTAAACTGCTTTGCTTGACTCACAAAATAAAATATGGTTCTACTTTCTATATACTCAAGATGGTGGAATTCCACTGCCCTAATATGGATATATATTTGGAAGGAAGCAACTGGTTAGTTTTTTCTTTAGCATAAAATTTTTTCTTAAAAAGGATGCCGGATAAGCTATGAAGTAGATGACATTTTCTACCATATATGTTGGGAAATTATCATGTGTTTAAGAGACAGGTTATAATCCTGTTGTTTCACTGTTTTCCTTTCAGATGAAAGATAATATTAAAGATAGAAAGTTACTGTAATTTTATTTACTTGGAATCTTTATTGATTTAATGATATTTCTTATGAATTGTTTTCTTTTTCTCTGAGTGATGTATTGAATATGCAATATTAATTTTGACTGTGTATATGCATTTTTTAAAATCTTATTGTAATCCATTCTGAACCTGACTGGTAAAAGTGGAATAAGATGTTTGAAATTAAGGGGCCCTTTTACTAAAAGTGTGTACATAGCGCATGATTAGTGGCAATACCAACAAATGGTGAGTGCACCCGTCATGCGCCAACTGTTGGAGGCGTGCCCAACAAGTTCCTGGCACTTAGTATACAATCGCAAACCCTAACGCGCAGCATGACTAGCATGGGTGCACCTAACAACACCTATAGAAGTCTCATGATGTAGACGTACCACATTGTCACTGAGCACATAGCAATTGGACTCGCACTAGCAAACATATACTCTCTATGCCCACACTCTGCCCCTTCTTTATCTTAGTTCGTGATGACCAATTACCATATCTTTTAGCGGATGGCAGCTGGCATACATGGGTGTTCACAAATGCCAGTTACCGCACACTAAAATGCACATCAACCAGTTAGCGGTATTTAGTAAAACGACCCCTAAATTCTGTTAAATCTAAATGGATGACCATTTTCATTCTACATTTTTGTTTGATGTGAGTGGCCTCCACACGTCAGTTTCTCACATGCAAAGATCTGAAGGATCTAGATAAAGTGAACAGGACTTTCCTTTGCCTTCCCTCCGCAGGTGAACCTTACACGGCAGACTGGAGCCCTGTGTGGCAGTATCTGTACACACTGCAGAAAGGGCACGCCAACAGTGGCTCGTATACGTTCACGCCACAGCCTGCAAATGCAGCCTTCAGCAGCTGGGAGGTGGGGATGCTAAGAATCGGCCTCAGTGGTCACTCCGATGGGCAGATGTAAGTATATGATATAGGAATGTGACACGGCAAGAACTTTCAGTTTCTTTTCAGTTTATTTATGCTTATTTTCCACCAATTTTCTGACTCTTTCCAATTCATTTTACACATTCATTTTAATAAAAAGAAATGTTTGTGTGGACCAATTGACTTAACATGCATTAATTAGCAAGTTAACCTGTTAAGTTGATTTAGCATGATTTTATTATTATAGCATTCTGTTTACAGGCTTGCTGGCTTCGTCTCCAAAAACCTTACAGGGCCTTCAAATTGTGGTTGCTCAGCTGCTAACTCCCATAGTGAAGCAGGAGCATATCTCCTCTATTTAGGCGTCACTTCATTGGCTACCAGTTCAGTCACAAGTTATTTTGAAAGTCATTTGGTTGGTTTTCAAGGCATTGCACCTTGCCCTTCTTTTGGAGCGGACGTTTTCATTAAAGTTGTTTCATCCAAGTAGGACACTCCAGTCACAGAACCAGGGCTGCTTGCGAGTTTCTGATTTGAATGTAGCAAAGAATGTAAAGACCCATAGATGTGTGCTGTCATTTGCTGGCCCTCAAAACTGGAATGTCTTGCTGGCTGAACTTCAGATGATATCTGATATGTATGATTTATGAGAAAGTTGAAGGCTTTTCTTTTTGAAAAAGCCTTCTCTGCTATAAGAAAAGGTCGAAATCCTAATATGTTGTCATTTATGGTCTGTTTAATGAGTGCAATTAATTCACATTGCTATTAGCTTTACTTGGTATTGCATTTATTTATTGTACTATTGTATCTTGTCTTCTACTATTGTGTAATCATTGTGTGTGTTTTTGGGAACCTGCCTAGGGTCATTGGATTGGTGGGATACAAATACATATTAAGCTTAAATATATATCAAATTTTCACAGTTGCACAGTGATCCAGAAAGTGACAATGTCTTTCCCTCTCTTTAATCTTCTCTTTTATTCAGCATCTCCCATGAACGAAGGGGTCATGATCTTATCTTTACTGTGTCTTTGGTTTACCTGTCCAGAGCCCCCTCTGCATTATTATATTTAGGGCTTCTATTCTTACGTATTTATAAAATGCAATTTTAGGTGCTTTATTCTACACACAATTAGGAGTTCTTTGAAGGTACAAAAAAATAGTGTTCATTGATGATTTAGCACCATGGGTACTATTGCTGGGTACCTTCCAGTGAAATCAAATATGTTTGTGTTACTTGGGCTTCATCAGTGCAGAAAAACTGAGTGAAGATACAGATAAGCCATGGCAAGAGAGTACTAGGGAAACTGGTGGTTTCTGGGGATTATCCAATCAACATCTATTTAATTTCTTTTCATCGGGGGTGTTTTATTAGTGTTTTTGCGTTAAAACCTAAAATCACGTTAAAAGATCAGCACAAGAAATATCTCTAGAATATCTTGATAATCTCTCTGACACTGTTCCTTTATTCCATTCATCTCCCCTCCCCACTTCTTTCTATAGGAATTTATTTTCATTTATTTTCTTTTGAGGAAAGATGGAGAAGGAGCTTTCTGATGCAATTGCCACCATCAATGTCTCCTGCATTGAAACAAATGGGGGTGACATTTTGTGCCTAAAGACTGAGTCTGAATGCAGGGAAGTTAAGTGATGTGCTCGGAAGACACATTGCTGCTCAAACCTCAGACTTTTCTGAGCAGCATCTGTACAGCAGTTCTAAATCTCATCTGACAAGGAGCAGGCAACCCAGGGTCAACAAAATTCCGAGTGGCAGTCAACCAAATTTTGCAGACATGCAGAGGAGATGGTTTCTATGCTTACAGAAAAGAGAAAATTGCTGGGACGTTTACTAAATGTCATCTCACTGGAGACAGAGAGTATTAGCCGATGTGGTTCAGGTTTCCTTTGACTAGTCTTTTTGAGTGCTGAGCTACACGCACATATGTTGCACGTGGCATCCTTTCCATGTCCTGTACAAGAGCTCAACTTTCAAAGACCTCTTATTGTCTGCAAATCTGGGTACAGGAACAGTGAAAAAGAGGCAAAATTCACATCCAAATGAAGACTCTGAACAGTGGGAACACACGAAGGGAAAAGATGGTCCGTGTTTAGAGAGCAATTTGATAAATTCCCATGCAATTAACACACATCACCATGCACATCTTTGTGTCTATTTATAAAGTGAAGAATGTGCATACTTTGCTTTAGAAAATAGCTATAATAATAATAATTCATCAAGGGAAACACATCAACAAAACTATTTTTTGTTGGAACTTACACCGTGAAGAATCTATCAGTCTCATGAGTTACTCCCTTCCTTTCTCAGGAATGTACCTTCAGTATGGAGTCCTGTCCATGCAATGGCCTGGCATCTGGGGCAAGACTTCAAGAAGGATCCATCTACCTGGGCATTTGGCAAATGTGTAGCATGGCATGATAAAGAGCAGAACGAATTGCCCAACTTCCTGGCTGAAACTGCAGACTGCCCCTGTACCCTAGCACAGGCCCGGGCTGACACAGGCAGGTACCATGTAAGTGATTGATGCCAGCGCCTAAACTGGTTTCTCTTTTGACTAAGAAAGAAATAATGAAGTTGTAAATAATCACAAGGTTCCTTCAACCTCTCATAATTAGTACAACTATTGCTACTATTACCATTATTTATCATTTCTGTATCACTACTGGCAATGTGATGGATCGATACAATAGCAGCTATGGATGCCACAACATTTAGGCACCTCACTGAAGACTGTACACAGTTTAGGACAACTATCCACTAGGTCTCCATGAATCAACATCAACTTGACAGCATGTGACAACAGCAACTAGATCTTTGCAGCACTGACCTCATACACATAAGGAATGGCCCTGCTCCACGGAGCTCACAACCTAGTCATGACACATAGGGAAAACAAGAGACTAGAGAATTTCATATATTATGGGAAATGGTTAAAAACAATATGCATAGGAGCAGGAGAATAAAAGTTTAAAATTTCAAAGAAGCTTTAGAATATTGGGCTTTTAGACCAGATTTGAATAAGGCATTCTTAATTATGTGATTGCAGACGTTTAGACTATTACAATGAGATTTATGCTGGTGCCCACTTTTTGAATTGAAATGTCTTCAAGCTATACAGAACACAACTGTCTGTATTTTAGCCCATGCCAAGAGGTCAGACCATATCACACCTCTCCTACAGCATCTCCACTAGCTGTTGATTACCTTCTGGATTCAATTTAAGCTGTTATTCCTTGCACACAAAGAGGTCTACACTGGGATACCATCCTCTCTTTCTTCATGTCTCATTTTTCATACCTCTCCACAGACCTTACGTTCACTGCACAGCAATAGTCTTCATATCCCTCCTTTCTCAAAAGCCA
Organism: Ichthyophis bannanicus; assembly: GCA_033557465.1. Taxonomy (NCBI): domain Eukaryota; kingdom Metazoa; phylum Chordata; class Amphibia; order Gymnophiona; family Ichthyophiidae; genus Ichthyophis; species Ichthyophis bannanicus. The sequence continues at coordinate 146,991,245 of CM066041.1, forward strand.
AATTTGAGTCTACCTGTCTCTGAGCATTTTTCTTTTGCATTGCCCCCTCTGGAATTCTTTGGTTCGAAGCGTCCTACCAAATATTTAAAGCACAATTGAAAACTCCTCCTTCCCAACAAGCATTTGCACTACTGTAGATCCTCCAATGCCTTATTTGAATGCCTTCCCTCCATATGTCAATGTCTTGTGCATATTCATTTTTCAAATTCTGAAAACTAGTCCAGTTTTTGGCTCCTCAAGAACCGGATTTGGGGATTCATGATCTAAAACATCCTGGGGTTTATAGTGCTCTCGGGGAAAAAAATATCCTACAAACTATCAATTTTCAAATCTTATCTAAAAGCCCTAATTTCTTTAAGGAGTGGAGGAGTAGCCTAGTGGTTAGAGCAACTGCCTAGTACCAAGAAGATCAAGGGTTTGATTCCCACTGGCACTCCTTGTGACCTTGGACAAGTCACTTTACCCTCTATTGCCTTGGAAGAAAAGGCTGGCAATCTACTTCCGGTGATACATTGCCAAGAAAACCCAGAGGTAGCTCGGTCGCTATGAGTCAACACTGACTTGATGGCACTAAAAAAAAAAAAAGATCCTCCAATGACTCAGGTAGTTTTCTTCTCTGTGCATCTCCATTACTCCACCCAAGCCACGCCTCCACCATGCCCCCATGCTACATGGACATGCTCATGCCATGGATGTCCAGATACCTGTTTTTCTAAAATGGGTATGGGAACATCTCTGTGATTTGCATGTCTGAATGCTCATTTTCAGATGTCCAATTCACAAATAGAGCGTCTAAAATAACCCCCAAAATGTTTACAAAATATTCAAAATACAGTAGCTAAGAAATATGTTCATGTATTCCCCTTGTTAATTTTGGAACATTGGCTCCAAGTTATATACTGTATTCCTTTTTAGATACTTCTTCTTGAGTATGAAGCCTTAAACCAAAGACTTCCACCTGATCTTGCCAATAGTTTCTTCTCAACCAATAAGGTCTCAGTATGGGAACTAATGCCACCTGCTGCATGTTTCACAAGCCTGCAGGGAATCTATATGCTGGACAGCATTTTTCTATGTAGCCCCTTATTTATGGAACACTCTTCCATCTGATCTGAGAAGAGACTTCTTACTCAATATTCAACAGGATCTGGAAAATGTTATTCTTTGCTGAGTCGGTTAGTGGCCTCCCAGATTCTATGGACACATAAAGCTCAACCCAGATAGGGGCACATCTGGGTCATCCAGACAGCCTGTTTGGACCCGAGGACATCCCAGTGTTCCCCTGCCACCTATGGGCACGTCCTCCCTGCAGGTGCCCCCGACTCCTGTGTCCTCAGCCCCCCTTTTCCCTGCCACCTGACCCAAGGCTGGCCTGCTGTGGCCTGGATCAGGTGACTCGGACTGCCTTGCACCCGGCCCCAGGGGGGATCCTCGTGCCCGATCGCCAGGTTTTCACTGCTTATTCCACCTTCAAGGTCCCGGCGGGACATACAGTACCGTGACCTGAATCAGCCCTGTACGTCCTGCCGGGCTGACCTGCCCCCAATCCGTCCCGATCTTGCCCCCTTCCGCCTCCCCCTCCCCCCGCCGGCTCACCCTGTCCTGATGCTCAGGATGTACGGGGAGAGCTGGAGGAGGAATCGGACCCAGACGCCTTGCAACCCACGTCCCAGAACTGGGCCCATAGTTACATTCCCTAATGTGTGCTGTAACTTTTCTCTGCATAATCCAATAATGTTTTTGCCCTTTTCTTTCTTTGCTTAATCCTCTTGTGTCTGTCTGAAATTTATTTTATGGTCTGTTTGTTTGTATTTCTATTACTGCAAATATATTGTATACTTTTTATTTATTTGTACACTGCACCGCTGTATATTTTTACGAAGGGTGGTGTAACAAATCTATAATAAACTCAGAAAGTTAGGATGGGTAGAAATGGGGGAATCTCATCAGAGTGAGAATATAATATATCTTTTAGGAGGGAAATGGAGAAGGGTTCTCTTAAGAGGAGTAGAGGGGCTTCTCCTTGTTACCTCTCCTCTCTTGTCTCTCCCTACATCGGTCCTTGGAAACTCTGCTCATCAGGTAAATCACGTACCCTTCTCCTCCGCTGCCAACTTCAGATTCCATTGGTTCCACCTTGCTGCACAGTATGCATGGAATAGACGTCCTAAGTAGGTGCATCAGGTCCCATTCCTGGTCCTGTTCAAATCCAGGCTACATATCCACCTTTTTTGTGGATGCTTTTGAATCCTGATGCCTCCATTCTCCTTGTTTATACTACTACTCTTGATCATTTATCTAGCGCTACAAGGCGTATGCATGTGTATGTTAATTATTTCCCTATAAATGGAATTTCCTAGTCTCTCATTTGTTCTGTTTGCCTGTCTTTATTAGATTGGAAACTCTGTCGAGCAGAGATGTGTATAGTGCTGTGTATGCCTAGTAGCCTTATAGAAATGATAAGGAGCAGTAGTAACAGAAGAATGAGGAAAGGAGAGGAACAATAAGGGTGGAAGGAGAGGGGGATGGGGGAGAACGTGTCGATCCAAGATCAGGGAGGGGGATCCAGAGTCTGGCGAGGGAGGCCAGTCTACTCGCCTCTTTCTAGGAACACTGTTCTCTTCGCTCATTGACACACCATACCTCCTTCAATCCCCTCAATCCCTCACTCATATTCCATAATGGCTCAAATTCTCTCATTCACTCTTCTCTTGCCCCTATCTGTCCCCTTGCTCTCCCACTGCCCCCATTCATTCACTCACTGACTCACCCTCCCCACACCCCATCCACTCACTCAGCCTCCTAGTACACCTTGGCTTGGTTTGGCTTGATTACAGCAGAAAGAAGTAATGAGCGGCTCAGCACCACAGGCTCTTTCCTCCTCCTCTGCTGCTGGGGACACACATTGCACTCTGACGCCCATGCCAGAAGCAGAGAGGGAGGATGTCACTTGTGTTGGACCAGGATCACGCTGGGTGAGGAGAGGGGATAGGGAGCAAGATGCAGGGTGGCCATCACCACCTTCAGTGCTGCTACTTGGACTCATAGTCTGTGTGGGAATTCTGTGGGAGGGGCTGAACTCTGAGCCACTTCCCACAGCTACGGAATCACAGGAGTCTGGGCATCCTGGCTATAGTGGAAGCCACATTCTGATCCGCTCCTAGTGTGAACTCGAGCAGCAGCTGACACTACTGCATTACATGGGTATGTATGATGAACGTAATTGGTATTGTCGCTGCTCAGCCGGAAATATGAAAGGACGTCTAGCAGTGTCTGACACCAGTTCCTGTGGAGGTGCTGAGTTAGGGCACCTGCCCCAGGTTACACAGACTCCTCCCTGCTGCTCTCTGCTTCACATGTGCTGTGTTTCACTCTGCGCTCGTGCCCAGTCATAACAGAGCATTGTCTCTTGCAGACGGATTATGGGTGTGACATGGAGAAGGGGAGCGTGTGCACTTATCATCCAGGGGCGGTGCACTGTGTCCGGAGCATCCAGGCTAGGTAGGAGAGATATACAAGGTTGGTTAATGGGACCATAGTTCAATGTGCCACCAGCTGACGTGGGAATAAGCAGAAAACAGGCAACAGCCAGCTTGGCATGATACACCTACTGTGTCCATTATTGTTTACCCACTCCCTCTTTTCTGTTTATACTATTCAGGTTTTTTTCGTGGAAATTTACTTCTATTTCTTTGGACTTCCATTTGAATCAAAGCTGGCCTCATTTGGGATATGAAACCAGGATTCTTCTTGCACAACTTCCCTATTTTAAACCACCCCCCCCCCCAACCTCCACTACCACCACCACCAATAACAATCTATTCCAGCCAGTGCACTGATGGTCCTTGACTGAGAGTCACAGATTATGCTTCTATCCATAGTCTTGAGTCCAGCCAGTGATTGTCACTGTTGAGCAATGGCTGAGAATCCATCCCCTTGGGAGGTGTGAGCTCTACTTCTGTAGTATCTCTGGCCCCCTGCCAGCTTAGAGATCAAAAGATTGTACCCAGGAATTGGACTCAGGTCCTTCCATGTAGCAATGCATACTGCTGCTATTGAATCACCGGGCCAGCCTACCCACTTTCGTTACTTTTAAGGAAAATAGTTTGATCAGAGGAGGGAGGTACTTTGTTATAACTACTGGGGTTTTGGCCTATTATGAGTCCAGGGTTGTCTGATTGTGGCCCTAAAGCTGAAATTCCTGCTGTCTCTCTGTTTGTAGCCCCAAGTATGCTGCTGGCCAGCAGTGCTGCTATGACGCCACAGGAGCCCAGATCCTGACATTTGATTCGCTTGGGGGCAGCACACCTGACCGGGGCCACGACTGGGGATCCCCTCCTTACAGAAAGCCGCCCCGAGTTCCTGGCTTCTCTCACTGGCTCTACGACGTCATCACCTTCTACTACTGCTGTCTATGGTCAGACAACTGCCAGCTTTACCTGCAGCTCCGTCCTTCCAGCGACTGCCGCACCTATTCACCTCCCAGAATCGGTATGTAACTGTTCTCCTTTTCTACCTAGAGGACCCTATTAGAGAAGTAATTCACCTTAGTCACACAAGTAGATCACATGATGGTTCTTAGAACTGAACAGATGGTTTCTTAGAAACAAACATGCAGACTAATGGTCCCTTTGACAAACTCTCAGCTCGAGCTATCTGCTGCATGTCCTATTTTATTCCTATGTGCTGTATGGCAGATAGCTTGATCTCCACATACTATCTAAAATGTGCCTTCATCTAGCAGATAAATTGAGGCAAAGCTGGAGGTATTTTTGGGCATGTGTATAACCTTATGGGCTCAATGTTGGCATTCAGTGCTCATTGCAGAAAGTTATGTGCACAAGTCTGGTCATGTGAAAGGCTGTCCTAAGTAACCAGATAAATGTATGTACATAACTCAATGCACATTTATCCAGCAGCAAACTTACGTGAAAGAGTCCCACTAAATATATATATATATATACAGCCCAATTCCCTAAGGGGCACGTCCAGGCATGTCCAGGCCCCAAGCGGATGTTCCTGCGGGTACAGGATTGGGCCCTGAGAAGACACGGCATGCCACAGAATGCCCGCAGGAATGTCCTCCCTGCAGGCCCCCCTAACCCCCACAGCGTCGACCCTCTGTTTCTCTGCTGCCTGACCCAAGGCTGGCCAGCCAGGGCCTGGATCAGGTGACAGGGACCCCCCCTGCACCCGGCTCCGGCCTCTGGGGGGGGTTCCAGCCCTGGTCAAAACTGCTTATTCCACCTTTGAGGTGGAATAAGCAGTATGTTCCCCCTGACCCCGCAGGACGTACAGGGCCATGACCTGAATCGGCCTTGTACATCCTGCCATCTTGGCTTGCCCCCACTCTGCCCCCTCCGGCCCCCACCAGCTCTCCCCGTACTGCTGTTCTGGCCGTTCGGGGAGAGTCGGAGTGGGAATACGGGCGTGGAGCTTCACAAGTCACTTCTCAGAATCGGGCTCATAGAGGGTATTTTTATAAGAGTCACCTAGTTTTTCACACATTCCAACATGCATAAAAATCATGCCTAATTTATAAAGATAAAGTGAGGGCCTTCTTTTCTTTGTAAAATCAGAGTGTAAGTCATAAGATACGTGTGTCAAACTAGGCGCAAGCACTTAAGCCAGCCTTAGAAAATACATGAAATATACATGACTTATGTGTGCGGATAGCCCTTAACTTTACGTGGCTCCTTATAAAATTACCTCTATAAAGTTCTGGGCCTAATTTTATCCAGGTATGTTATCCACATGTTGACTTTTAAAATGTCACCCCATGATGTGTATTAAAGTCTCTTAATTATGGTTCATACATCCACAGATGCTTGTGGCATCACTCTGTTGAGTGCCAAGAAGTCACAAAAGCCCCTTATGTCCTTGTCCTAGGGGCACAGGGCCATCATTATAGGCAGATAAGATGGGCTTCTGTCTGACTGTGCCAAGCTGAAGTGGGAATTCTGGAAGGCAGAGGCAAGAGGGGCAAACCATTCACCGCTCAGTCCTCTTCACTATCCTGCTGTCTACCCATGGGCATGCCTGCATGCTCCCTAAGCTGGTCCATGGGAGCAGGCCCTGGGATATATGCAACCAGCCAGGGTATTGTGATGGAGAAGGAAGGGACACCAATGGCAACCCTTGCCTGGGGTGCTATGTTCCCTTTTGTTAGTCCTGGGCATGGATTTGTACTGTACAGACTTTTCAATACAGGCAGAAGGAATGGTCACAACAGGTATGCCTTGTGGTGATATGAACATGGTCAGGGATTATCACAAAACATGCCCATAAAAAGTGCTGGCTTTTTTTCTGAAGATACTAGCCATCCCTCGCCACCGCCTTCTCTTTCCATGTAAGATTATATAACATCTTTTTGGCTTTTGGTTTTCATGGGCAGATCTCAGTTTAGTTATGGAGAGGTGAGGATTGGCCAGTATTAGTATATTTCTGTTTCGTAGCATGTGGGTTAACAGATTCATATCATTATCAAGTGACCTAGCCCCTGGAGGGAGATTGTAGGCCAGTCCTAGGTTTCTGGCAAACCTATATTGGTGCATTCCAGTACATACAAGGCTAATTACAAATAGCAGGAGCAGTAACTATAAATGCCACAAGGTATTGGGATATAAGTTCAGAAATCAGGACTGGTATAAAGTTTACTCCTGGAAATTGAGTTATTTGGCAGCTCTGGAGTTGACACAGAATATTTCTTATTTCACCTTTTTGTGTGGGTCTAATCTTACAAACTCCCTTAAGGATACTAACTGAGTGCAATTCCTCTGGGAGAGGCTAATTTAATTTTGGTTTTGCAAGTTTGTACCTATGAACTTGTAGTTCTTCCTTCTTTTGGAAAAACAGAACTCTGAGCCCGCAGCGGCACTGAGAGCAAATCCAGAACTGGAGATTCTTGACCCTGATAGCATGGTGTCATTTGAGAACCTTATAGGTAAGGGCTGTCCAAACCTACCCTGGGAACCCCACAGCCACTTGAAGCTTTAGGAGATCCACGCTGAATATGCTTGAGATGTATTTGCATACACCAGAGATGCGGTATATGCAAATGTATCTAATGCATATTTGTTGTGGCTATCCCCAGGACAGGTTTGGAAAGCTCTGTTATAGATTCCTTGAATGCTGTGTGATCTACACAGTCATCAAGGGCCTCTGCTGCAAGCAGCACCACGGATATGTATATTTATACCATTTGCTGTCTGCACTAGTAGAGTCCATGAACGACTGATTCTCTGCCTCCTGTTTCTCACAGCCTCCGCTTTCGGGGATCCTCACTTTCTGACCTTTGATGGAGCAAACTTCACCTTCAAGGGAAAAGGGGAATATACCTTGGTGACATCCATCTTCAGATCCCTGACCATCCAGGGAAGGACAGAATCCTGGCTGCAAACAGAAACTTCAGAGAGTGGTGAGTTCAAAGGAAGGATAGGGAAGAGGCCTTTGTCACTGTAGACAGCAGCATATTTCCATGCTGGATGAGAGCAGAGGAGGTGTGTAACTAGACTCACAAAAAAACAGGAGGCAATCCTGCCACAGAGGAACAACAAGAGCAAGAATAAGTAGCAGTCCACAAAATCAGCAGATTGGAGAATGAATACAATAATAACATATGAATACAATAATAACATATAATAACACAGAAAATATTGAAATAAACCTGATATATTTCACCTTGCATCTGCATCAGGGGTATATCTTATAAACATTTAAAATCATATAAAAACATAGATATATGTCACTAATACAATTTGATGTATATAACAAATCTGTGGAACCACAAAAATTCTGCAAGGGGTGAAAGTCTAATAAAAAATAAACCACAAAAATACATTAGTAACAGAAATCATAAAAAGTAAAAATAAAAAAAAATCATAAAATGTAAAAATCAATAAAATGCCTATCCTGCTCATAAGAAACTTCCCACTCTCATAGGGAAAACCTAGATCGAACGGGATTTTGCCTGACAAAATACCAAAAATGGACTTGTTATACAGTAAAAATCCACTAAAAGAAATAAATAAGACTTACTGAAATAGGCATTGATACCCGTATCCAAGGGTGTAGTCCCTTCTGAATCCGGGTTATTCTTTACAACACTCATACAAACTGCTAAGATTGCAAAAGGGGTTACAGTCAATGTTCCCTCTAATTTTCTGTAGGCTGTGTGCGCATAAAATATCAGCTGTGCAGCTTTTGAAGGAAGGTTAAATTTTTGTGCGCCACATAACAACACTCTGAGTTATATACTTTAAAATTTGACTACACGTCAGAATACAGTATGTACACCACATTGATTGCACTAGAAAATATTGTAGAACTTGTGAAAACCGTAAATACACAACAACTTTTAAATTTTAAGACGTCTGTGTTGTTTTCTATCAGAATCAGAACCGTAATTTTTGTGCGCTCTGTTGTAAAGTATGTGTGCTCGCTCAGCGAGGTGTGTGCGCGCGCACATGCGCACAGCTTAGAGGGAACTGTGGTTACAGTATACAAGAAAACAGGAGAAAACTTTATTTTCCATAACAAGAGTGTTTGTTCTTGTGATGCAAAATATGTATACAGTATATGGAAAGTAAAAAAAGAAAAAGAAAAAAGGAGAATATACTCACATATCTGTGCACATATAGAAGCCTTTCCAATAAGCCTTATTTGGCACAACTATAAATGATATTCCAAAAAACACTTCTTGGCTAAACAAAAATCAGCAAAACAAGGTGAGATAGAGGCAACCAGCATAACACAGCAGACTGATAACTTTTAAAGCAGCAGCATGCATGCCACCGAGGGAGTAGCTCGAGAACTTTCATACCCCCAAAAACCAGTATAATGGTATGATTCTCGTAAGTAAGGTTGCTCTTCCAAAAAAGTACAGACAATCGCCAACCCACCCCCCTCCTAGCTGTCAGACTATACCCAGGTAATCTTCACTTCAGCTTCTTCCAGATTGTGAAATCACTGTGCAAATAAAAACTACTGCAGAGCCACAAGCAGCCCCTTAATACTGGTTTTTCCCTGCCACTTGTAACTCGATGACAGCACAGCCCCAGCACTAGAGCAATCTTACTTAATCTGCCGATTATATCAGCAAACAAAAATGAGCCATAAACCAATGCACTTTTTTAAAAAGGCCCTTTCCCATGCTAGATACAGCAGTGTTAGTGCTCAAGAAGGAGGTTCCTGTAAGGATAGGAGGAGGAAAGAGCAGCATAAATTACGAAGACGTTCAGGAAACCTAGTAGTAGATGTATTGGGTTAGTCCAGTAAAAAAAGGTCTCACCTCCAGCTTGTTTGTTGATTTGAATTTCAACACTATCAAGTGGACTGAGACGGCAACCAAAATACTTTGTTCCCATAATCTCGGGAAGTGAAAACGACGCTGTTGCTTCTGGAGCAGCAAACCCGATTATGACTCTTCACCCTCAAATTGTTCATAACAGTTTGTCAATGATCAGAAAAAGAGCAATATCATAAAACTTGACTGGGTCACCAGATCCGAACCAAAGGTTTGTCTAGAAAAAAAAGAAGAGGGGCAGAGGCGTTAACGCAGATCAAATCATCCTGCCCACAAACATAATAACCAAATCGCCTGCCAACTCCAATTTATGTCAGGGCCAACTCTGCCACTTGTGTGTCACATACTTTCCCTGTGTGGTATTCTCTTAGCCGTCCCAGCTCCTTTTTGGAGGCCATAATGGAGCCATATGCCAGATACATGGGTGTGGTCTGTTTCCTAGGAGATGACTGCATGCACCTGCATTGTTGGGGTTGGAATCGCTTACGGGTGAAATTACTGTCATACTCTGTCTTATTCTTCTTGGAAATTGCTCCTTGTTTACAGGCCATGAGGACCATCAGGAGAATGATTCCATCATTCTTGTTCGCTATACACATCCCACTGTAAATGTGAGTGACTTCTCTGCTGTGGCCATGCAAGAGGGCACTTCTGACGTGATTGAGGTACGCGTAACTGACAGATTTGCTGGCGTGCGGCAGCTGGAGGTCCTGGTGAACCAGGAAGTGGTCAGCTTCACGGAACAAAACTGGATGGATCTTAAAGGTAAGGTTTAGCGTGTACACAGGGTAAGGTGTGAGACCTGCTAACAAGGAGATCTCGTGTGAAAGTATGGGAAGTGTCTTAGGAAAGTGTGGGGTGGAATAAGAATGTATGGAATGCCTAAGTGAAGGAAAGGAATAGTGACGGTTGCACATAAGTGTCAGGAGCTCGTATGGAAGATGGATAGGCTGCACTCTTTTTACAAGAGTCTGGATGGAACTAGCAAATCTAAACGCGGACAAGGCAATGAATGTAGTTAGACAGGATATATCCTAGGGGATATTAAGGATTCCAAGGGGTCTATTTATGAAATTATGAAACAGTTAAATATAGGAATTGAGGCATAATGCATGCTAAACATGCAATTTTCCACTAAGAAATCAGGAGCAACCAAGTCACATGCAGTGTTTGAAAGTTCCTTAATATACAAAAATCTTAATGCAGATCATGATAAATATTGTGATTCATGTTAAGTGGCCGTATTGAATTTCATGTCAAGAGGTGTAATTAACCACAGCCAAGGATTCTTGGCCCCCCACCCCACCTGCAGATCTTTACGGGGCTTTAAGCCTTGAGTTTCTCCTCTCCCCAGTGCCTCTGGGAGAGAGAAAGCGAGAGAGTGACTTTGTGTGGCAGTATACACTGGATGTTCATCTCATCACTGGTAAATGTGTGGTGAAATGAACAAGACACAGATGGAATAAACAAGTTCAGGATGTCGCTTCCAGCAAAAACATAATAACATTGGTAATAGTCACCATATTAATCCACACATCAATGTCAAGAAGGAAGAGGAGTCTGGAATAAAATGCATGCAAAGTACAAGCAAGCCAACCAACAGCTGCTGGAAGGCAATGAGCACAAATGCTCAAAGTCTAGCCAACAAAGTTCCTGACTTGGAAGTCCTGATGGTGGAAATGGACTTGGACATTGTGGCCATTACAGAAACATAGTTTAATGAATAGCATGAATAGGATATAGTCATAGCTGTTTATAATTTATTTAGAAGAGATAGAGAAGGCAGAAAAGGAGGAGTAACGCTATATAATGTAACAATGATCCACTACTAAACACTAACTACCTCCCACTCACAACAACACTGTAAATAGGTCAAGGTTAATTGTAATTGTTGTTTTGTTAGAATAGTGTGTTGTAAATCAGTGCATCTTTCAGGTCCTGTTAAATTGTTGGTTCACTCTAAACCGCTTTGAATTGAAGAAAGGTGGTATAAAAATAAATTTAAATAAATAAATATATGTGAAAAGAAAAATTAAAGCCACTGAAATGCAGGGGACATGAGGAAAAGAAGAAGCGATGTGATTTTATTAGAATGAGGAAATGGCACTATCATCCACACTGGTGTAGTCCACAGGCCTTCAGCTCAAACTGAGGAAATGAATAGAGACTTGATCATTAATATTGCAAAGGTAGTTATGAAGGGAGAAGTGTTCATACTGGGTGACTTTAATTTACCAGACGTGGATTGGAGTATTCATTCTTCAATTCTGGAAAGAAGTAAAAAGCTCAGACAAATGGTGATGGAACCAACACTGGATTTAGTACTCACCAATGGAGATAGCGTGTTGAATGTCCGGATGGGTGCCCATGTGAGCAGTAGTGATCATCCCACAGTGTGGTTTGAGGTAAAAGTCAAGGCAAAGTCAAAGTCCTAGACTTCAAAACTGCTGACTTCAGTAAAATGGAAAAGTACCTGAAGGAGATATTGGCAGGATGGGAGGAGATAAGAGAAGTGGAATTGCACTGGGCCAAACTAAAAAAGGCAATAAAAGGGGCAACAGATATATATGTAAGGAAAGTAAATAAAAACAAACGGAAAAGGAAACCTATATGGTTCACCAAAGGAGTAGCTGCACAAATAAAGGCAAAACCACAGCTTTCACAAAATTCAGAAGATAACAAAAAGAGGAACACAGAAAAGAATACAGGATAAAGTTAAACGAGACAAAGAGAGAAATAAGGATAACAAAACCAAAGGCAAAAGAAAAGATGGCTAAAGATGTGAAGCGTGGAGACAGAACCTTTTATAGGTATATTTGGGAGAAGAGGAAGATCAGAGGTGGAATTAAAAAACTGAAAAGTGTCAAGGACTGATTGTGGAAAGTTAGATTGGAAAAGCAAAAATGCTAAACAAATATTTCTGTTCTGTATTCATGAAAGAAATCCTGGAGAAGGACCAAATATACAAATGGGAATGGAGTAGATACCACATTATTCACAGAAGGTGATGTTTTTGAACAGCTTGCAAAACTGAAAGTGGACAAGGCAATCGGACCGGATGGTATATATCCCAGGATACTGAAAGTGCTCAGAGAGGTTCTGTCAGGGCGTTTACAGGATGTTTTCTATAGATCCTTGGAGACAGGAGAGGTTCCACAGGACAGGAGAAGGGCTGATGTGGTACCTCTTTACAAAAGTGGTAATAGGGAAGAGGTGACAAACTACAGGCCTGTAAGCCTTACCTCTATGGTGTGAAAAGTAATGGAGGTGCTCTTGAAAGAAAGAATAGAAACATAGAAAAATGATGACAGAAAAAGACCACATGGCCTTTCTAGTCTGACCTTCCATATCAACAACTACAACAGTCCCTTTTTTATAGAAACATAGAAAAATGACGTATAGAAACATAGAAAAACGACTTACTGGAAACTAATGGACTGCATGATCCGAGGCAGCATGGTTTTACCAGGGGAAGATCATGCCAAAAAATTTGATTGAGTTCTTTGGATTACCAGAGAACTAGATCAAGGGCGTGCACTGGATGTGAGATACCTAGATTTCAGCAAAGCCTTTGATACTGTTGCTCATAGGAGACTTATCAATAAACTGAGCCATGTGAGGATAGGTCTCATGGTGGTGAACTGGATCAGAAATTGGTTGACTGACAGGTGATAGAACGTAATGGTAAACGGAGCTCACTCAGAAGAAAGGAAGGTGCCTAGCAGCTTGCCTCAGGAATCGGTCTTGGGACTGATATTGCTCAATGTATTTGTGAGTGATATTGCAGAAGGATAGAATGGCAAGGAGTGCCTTTTTGCAGATGATATGAAAATTTGCAGCTAATGGACACTTCTGAGGGAGAGGACAACATGAGGAAAGATCTAATGTACAAACATTGGAAGGCTGGTCTAATGCTTAGCTGAAAAGATTTAATGTGAAGAAGTGCAGAGTCATGCATTTGGAATGCAGAAATCCAAAGGAATTGTATGCGATAGGGGGTGAGAGGTCAGTGTGCAACAACCAGGAGAGGGACCTCGGAGTGATAGTGTCTGAGGATCTCAAGGTGGTAAAACAGTGTGACAAGGCAGTGGCCAAAGCCAGAAGGATGCTGGGCCACATACAGAGTGGAATACCCAGCAGAAAGGAGGAGGTACAAGTCATCAGTGAGGGCTCACTTGGAGCATTGTGTTCAGTTTTGGAGACCGTATCTCACAAAGAATATAAAAAGACTTGAGACAGTTCAGAGGAAGATGACCAAAATGATTTGAAGCCTGCTCCAGAAGATGTATGAGAAGAGACTTGAAGACCTAAATATGTGCACTCTAGAAGAGAGGAGGGACAGGGGAGATATGATACAGACCTTTATATAATTAAAGGGTATCGATGAACAAACAAACCTTTTTCAACGAAGGGGAGACTGTAAAACTAGAGGGCATAGATGAAGCTGCAAGGCGGTAAACTTAAAAGCAACGTCAGGAAATACTTTTTCACTGAAAGGGTGGCGGATGCTTGGAATGCCCTCCCGATGGAAGTGGTGGGGGCAAATACAGTGACATAATTCAAAATAGCATGGGACAGATACAGTGGATCCTTTATAGCAAGAGGATGAAATCAAAGCAAACTTAAATATTTTATATACTTCAATAAATAGAGGGGGGGGGGTGACCTGCATGGAGTGGTGGTTACAACCGCTCTAGCCACCTTACTGGGCAGACTAGATAGACCATGCTGGTCTTCATCTGCTGTCATATACTATATTACTATCCTTACCAAGATATGGTTTCCAAAACCAATGATTTGCATAGGAGCATTATCCCTTTCTTCCTATTGGTTATGCCTTTCTCTTTGCAGCCCGACATGCCTCAGGCTTTGCTTGCTGCCATATAAAATTGTTTTACTGCCATGAAATCATCAGACACTAACACCCTGAGGTGTCTCGTCAGTCTGTGCCTGTAGAGCAGGGGTATCAAACTCAAATACACAGTGGGCCAAAATGTAAAACTTGAACAAAGTCGCGGGCCAGCATTGAACAAATGAACCTTTTAATATGGACCAAACAAGATTTGCTTTAACATTGAATATGAAGCAACACTTATTACTATACAATTTATAACTTAATAGTTCAGATATGCAAAAACCAATTTCAAATAAAAAAAAACATCAATGACATTCATTTATTAAATAAGATTTAAATAATAATAAATAATAATTTTTAAAATAAAATAACAATAATAAAATTAATCAACCATTCAAGCCCATGTCTTGGAGTAGCAAGAAAAAGTGCATAAAGAAAACGTTAATTATTGCTCAGTTTGCTGCACACTGATCTAATCTGATGTGCCCAAGCCAGATACCTGGCATCTCTTCTTGGATGATAGTTCATCAATGTCTGGGCTCAGGCTTTGAGCTGAGGAAATCCTCAGTATCGAGCGAAGGTGTTCATCAGTCAGACGTCTCCTGTGAGATGTTTTGGTCATCTTCATCGAGGAGAAAAGTTGCTCACATAGATAAGTGCTGCCGAACATGGAGAGCATCTGAGCAGCTTGGGTGCGGAGCTGAGGCATTGTGTCAGGGATGAACTGTGGAAACTGGGCGGCGCCCACAGCATCATACTTTGACTTCAGCGTGTCATTACACTGGAGTTCAATTAGCTCCATTTGGAGGTTGGTTGGTGCGTTTTCCACATTAACTGCAAAGGGATTACTGAGCAGTTCAAACCTACATTTCTGGACATCAAAGTCGGCAAATCGCCGGCTAAACTCAGCGCCAAGTACACTGAGTTTTTCAGCAAACTGTGCGCATGGGAACAAGTTGGTAAAGAACTGCGTTTTCATGGTTTGGCAGCAGGGAAAATGGCCAAGGTTTCCTTGCAGCATCTGATTCTCCCACAGGCACAGTTTAGTTTTAAAAGCCCTCACTGCAGCATACATGTCTGTGAGGATGCGCCCCCGCCCCTGAAGCTGCAGGTTCAGCGCATCGAGATGGCTCGAGATGTCACACAGAAAGGCCAGCTCACACAGAAACTTTTTCTCCCGAAGCTCTGCTGTGTCCTTCCCTTTGCTTTCCAGAAACTGACATATTTCCTCATGCAGCTCAAAACATCTATTCAGTACTTTTCCTCGGCTTAACCATCTCACCTCTGTGTGATACGGCACGTCTGCGTATTCCGAACCACACTCCTCCAGAAAAGACTTAAACTGGCGGTGATTCAGACCTTTGGCTCTTATAAAGTTAACTACTTGTGTTACTGTGGTCATAACATGTTCCATCTTTAGGGCTTTGCCACACAATGATTCCTGATGTATGATGCAGTGATAAACAGTTAGTTCACCTGCACAGTTCTCTTCCTGCATCTTCTCCCGGACCCTGCCCACCAGTCCACTTGTTTTACCGCACATCGCTGGCGCACCATCTGTCGTTAATCCCACGAGTTTATCCCACGGCAGCTTTATTTCAGTTACGCATTTGGAAACCTCCTCAAAAATTTCCTTTCCTGTGGTTGTGCCATGCATTGATTTGAATCCCAATAGCTCCTCCGTAACACACATATTTGAGTCCACTCCACGGATGAAGACTGACAGCTGAGCAGTATCAGATGCGTCGCTGCTCTCATCCACAGCAAGGGAGAATGCAACGAAATCTTTTCCCTTTTCCAAAAGCTGGTCATACAGATTGGTGGCAAGATCACATGTGCGATCAGCTACTGTGTTTCTGCTCAGGCTCACGTTTGAAAAGGCTTGCTTTTTCTCTGGGCACACGATGTCACAAACTTTCAACATGCACTTTTTCACAAACTCTCCCTCATTAAAGGGCCGGGCTGATTTTGCGATCTCTGCTGCCACAATATAACTAGCCTTTACAGCAGCCTCACTTTGTGATGTGGCTTTTTTGAACATATTCTGTTGTGAAACCAAACTTCTTTTCATCTCCTCCACTTTCTGGCTCCTTTGAGTCATGTCCAGGTCCTTGTACTTGTCATGGTGTTTTGTTTCATAGTGTCGTCGAATGTTATACTCCTTAGTTATAGCCACGTTGACTCCACAAATCAGACAAACAGGTCTGTCTTTTACATATGTAAACAAATATTCTGTCTCCCACCTGTCCAGAAAGTTCCTGTTGTCTGCCTTTCTTTTTGCCATTTTTGGGAAGGGGTTCCACAGTGACAGTTGTAGCTTGAGATCGCTATGACTTCTGTCACACAGGAGAGGGCGTTTCTGGGACCTGTCCTGATTGACGCGCCAAAACAACAGCAAGGCATTATGGGATTTGTAGTATTAGCGATGAATGAAAGCGCTGTATAATACCGGCGGGCTAGCTCTAGTAGTCATTTGGTATAGCCTCGTGGGCCAAATATAATTACACTACGGGCCAAATTTGGCCCGCGGGCCAGAGTTTGACACCTATGCTGTAGAGAGAGACCTCAAGGTGATAGTGTCTGATAATATCAAGATGTTGAAACTGTGTGATAAGGTGATGGTCAAAGCCAGAGGGATGCTGGGCTTCATAGAGAGGGGCAAAACCATTTGGAAAAATGAGGTGATAATGCTCTTGGACAATGGGGAGCAAATGTTTGTGAACACTGCTTCAAAATTGTGATAATTTTGATCCTCATTTTGGCATGATGCTGCAAACAGAATATAGAAATTATACCAGATACATGTGTTAGGATGTGGTGCTTTCTAGTCAATAAGCACTAAGAACTGTCCATTATGGGGAACTAGTAGCCTGCGGGGCTTTAGGAAGAGGTCACTTTGTACTATTCAATTTTTATTTAGTCAGAAACATAAACCATGCAAAGCTCACAAAGTTCTGAAATGAATAATACCTTACGTACACATTCATACAGGTTGTATACATGAACTGTACAGTATATTATATCTGACTCTCATCATACACCATACCTAGAGGGTCTTTTACCAAAGGGTGCTACCCAACGCATATTCTGGCACATGCTGAAGGCACGTTGGGACGTGCAAGGCCATGACAGCACAGGATGATTTCCACGCTGACTGTGCAAAAGGGCAGGAGCGGAGAGTGGGCACGATCAGCTCGGCAGTTAGCGCTGTGTTCACACTGCATACTAGTTGCATTAGCGTGTGTCCACCCGTGCCAAGCAGTATGTACTATGGGTGAGGTTAGATTGCCATATAAGATAGACTATGCCTTATATGGCAGTCTAACCCTGCCTGGTGCATCCCAGGATGCACCGCACAGAGCCAGGCGTGCCATTTTACAAGATGGCAGACCAGAGTGAGACGGCATAGGCAGCGCTCCCGCCTATTTTAAGGTTTGGTGGAGGGTTTGGATTTTGGGGCCGCTAGACCATCAGGTAATTTTAATTTTACTTGGGGTTGTGGGTGGGAGGTTCAAGGGGCTGCTAAACCACCAGGTAATTTTAATTTTGCTTGGGGTTGGGGGTGGGGGGTTCAAGGGACTGCTAGACCACCAGGTAATTACTTTTTGTTGGGCATGGCCCCCAACAGTATTTTGATGGCATCAGGAGCTTTTCCCGATGCCATCAAAATACTGTTGGGGGGGGAGGGGGACTAGGGCCACTGGGCCACTAGGGATTCTTTTTTCTTGGGCATGGCCCCAACAATGTTTTGATGGCATCAGGGGCTTTGCCGGATGCCTGATCATCTGAGGAGAAGATGATCAAGGCATTGGAGAAAACACCCGGTGACATCAAACTGCCGGGGGCACACATTAGATGTTAACATCTACTCAGACCCTGCAGTAAAAATTTTGGCATTATGGCTGGTTGCAAAATCCTCTATGCCTGTCTCTGCATCAGCGTAGCCATGATTTGCATACCAGACCAGTTGATTAAAATACATTAAAATAGATTTAAATATGCATGGCGCTAGCTTTTCTGTTGGTGTTTATGTCTGTTTTCTGCATTTAAAGGATCATAATGTATGCTTAAATGTGGCATTAGGAGCTTGTAAAGCCCCCGCTAGCTTTCTGCATCGGCCTGTGAGTGCTTCAGCTCCAAGCAGCAGTCAAAAATTTTCACACTTCTTTAGAAGGAAGGGTAGGGGGGAGATATGTGCACAGAGTGGCAGTCGCAACCCTAGCCATCTTACTAGCCAGACTGAATGGGCCATTTGGGTCATTATCTGCTGTCATCTACTATGTTACCTCTTAACATAAGGTTACCAAATGTCGCAATTTTAGAGCCGTGTCTCTGATTCTTACCTGGTTGGCAGCCTCCTGTCCCTGATTCCAGCAATGTGAACAGAAGGGGTAGAAGAAAAATGTATTTTCAATTTAGTGATTGGAATATATCTCAGTTTTTAGAATTTACATCCATTATCTTTATATATTGCACACTGTGGGGGGAAATGCATCACTGTTTTTATTTCTCTGTCTGCTTGGAAACGATACTGTTGCTATCAAGGGATGGATGGGGGGAGGGGCATGGTAACGACTCCTCTTCCTTCCTTCATGCTTTCTTGCTCAAATCTGAAACTAAGATGCCCCCCTCCCTCCCCACCTCACATCAGATAAGTGTCCCAAATTTGCCTGCAAGAAATCTGATAACCTTATCTTAACAGGAAGTGTCTAAAATGCAACACCTGCCTATTCTCTGACTCTATCAGCTACTGAAGTCATTAGTAAGGGACACTTCTGAGGCAGTCTCACATACACACCCATACCTAGGAAAAAAGGTGCCATATGCAGGGCTCTTTCATTAAAGCATAAGGACCAAGGCTCGATTTTAGCAGGAAATGCATAGACTTTATTTATTTTATTTTATTTATCTATTTCTTCTATACCGCCCCTTCCAGAGATCAGGGGCGGTTTACATGGAACAAGTAAACAAATTTGTATACTAATGTATACATTACATGGAACAGAGATTTTTTTAACTTTATACAGATAATAGTTATTAATAGAGATTTATAACATTGTAACTTTATACAAATAACTGTGCATTAACTGTCAATAACTGTGCATTTACTGCAGCTGCTAAATGTCTGTGTGTTTCTAGCCGTAGGTAGCACTCTTGATTCCTTCCGCAATATCCAGTGAACAGGGATAGTCGCCTAATGAATGTTGCAGGAATTAAAGTGTGTTAAAAGCATGTGGTATACTGCAGTTTAATACAATGCAAAGGCCCTTTGGAGCTAGTAACTCTGCTCAGTCACTCATGGAGATTGGAGTGCTTCCAAAGAATGGCAAAGAGCGGTCATATTCCATCTTCATAAAAGCCCCACAGTGCATTTTAAACAGGCTCTTGTTGCATATAAACCATGTCGGGCTTTGTGGTTGTTAGATCAGGGTCTGTTATGGTTGCGTGTGTGAAATCAGTGCATAATGAATCACTTGGACATGCTCTGGGCAATTCTCTTTCTGTACAGCTACAGCTGGAACAAGATGTGTTTCTGGAAGAAAGTAGCGCATATTTCTTCAAGCAATGAGATACAGTCGGCTTTGTTAATTGGATGACTTTTTGTGATACTTCATGTCGCTTGTTTTTCTTTTTTCATATGTTTTATTTTAATTTGCTTAGGATTTTATTTAGGTGGAAATAAATAAGATAAGATAAGAGTAGGAGCAGGAGCAGACTGTTTGTTTATTACTGGCCAGTCAGTCCGATAAAGGAGAGGATAAGCGAGGATCTGAGGCAGAGATATTCCAAAGGGGAAAGCAGTATAATTTCTTTCTCTGATTCACTGGCCAGGGAGTTAGGCTAGGGAGAGTGCTGGATGCAGATATTTAGATTTCTGTATGACTTTTATAGAAATAAGGGTCAAGACGTATTGAGTAACCTTTATGAGTCCAGTGAAGAGATAGCACAATCACACAGGAGTTACCGTTGTGGTCAACATTATTGGCACCCTTGCAGGTCAACCCCTTAACATCCAATATCTCCTAAAAAAAAAAGTGGCCCCTTTGGACTATATATGCACACATATTTGACACATAAAAGAATCAAATAAAACAAGACCAATTAAAAAACGAAATAGTAGGAAATAGAATCAAAACTGGGGCATTGCCAGCACATGATTATTACAAACTAGAAAAGGATAAATCGGCGCCCTAACCAATCATTTGATAATTGAGAAATTTTTTTGTCGGATCATTTGCCTTTAAAGAAATTACTCTTTCTCGTAGCAAATCCTGCTTTTTTTTATCTATTTAAAAGGGAATCAACCCTTACCTCACACCAAGGGATAATACGTGGAACGTCCCCCAGTATTACTCAAAGAAGTTTTCTCGAAACGTTTTAACGTTTTGTCAATTGAGTAAATAGTGGGGGACGTTTCACGTATTATCCCTTGGTGTGAGGTCAGGGTTGATTCCCTTTTAAAAAGATAAAAAAAGGAGGGTTTGCTACAAGAAAGGGTAATTTCTTTCAAGGCAAATGATCCGACAAAATAATTTCTCAATTATCAAATGATTGGTTAGGGCACTGATTTATCCTTTTGTAGTTTCTAATAAATAAGTGGAGATAACAAGCAGTTTTAAGGTAATTGATAGGACATGATTATTGGCATTCTTATAAACAATTCAAATCAGTTTGAACAGAAGAACCACATTCCCATTTCAGCAAAATCAGATGCATCTATGATTGATTGTCAGTACTCACATGACTTGAATCAACCAGTGAATGATGGCTCTAATGTTTAAAATGGCCACATTCACTCCCTGTTCCATTTTCACAATGGTGAACATAAGAGAGCTGCCTGAAACTGTCAGAAAAGCCATTATCACCAAACATCAAACTTCTAAGAGGTAAAAGGCCATTTCCAAAGACCTTGAGATTCCTGTGTCTACAGTTTGCAATGTTAAGAAGTTTCCTGCTCATGGAACTGTCAAGAACCCCCCAGGACATGCTGGGAAGAGGAAAATTAATCCAAGAAGTCTTTGAAGGTTAGTGCAAACTGTTGGAAAAACACCACGTACAACATCCAAAGAGCTTAAGGTTGACCTGGAGCAATCTGAAGTGGTGATTTCATCCCAAACCATATGCCACGCACTAAACAAAGAAGGACTTCATGGGTGATGGCCAAGGAGGACTCCACTGCTCAAAGACAGACATAAAATGTCATATCTGATCTTTGTTCAAACCCACCTTGAGAAACCACAATCCTTCTGGTAAAATGTTCTGTGGATAGAGGAAACCAAACTTGAGCTCTTTGGTAATGCAGACCAGTGATACATTTACAGGTAAAGAAATGAAGCTTATAAGGGAAGAAAACACCTTTCCTACATTTAAATATGGTGGAGATTCCATAATGTTGTGGGGCTGTTTTGCTGCCTCAGGAACTGGAGGCCTAGAATTAAAGAAATCATGAAGTCAGAGGACAACCAAGGTATTTTGAAGCAAAATGGTGCTACCTAGTGTCAGAAAACTAGGTCCTCCAACAGGACAGTAATCCAAAATATATATCCAAAAGTACAAAGAATGGTTAAAAAGGAAAATATGGCCTGTTTAAAACTGGCCAGCAATGAGTCCTGATCTCAGTCCAATCGAGAACCTTTGGAAAGAGCTGAAATCTTCCATTGGTAAAAGGAATCCTGGAATCATTCATGAGCTGGAACAAATCACAGTTGAATAGTGGGAAAAACTACCAGCCACAGATGTATGACACTTATAGATGGCTACAAGAACCATTTGGAGGCTGTTATCACTGCTAAGAGTTGTGCAAACAAATATTAGTTAAGGGTGCCATTAATCCTATCCAGATCATATTTTGGTTTTTTTCTCGGAAATTACTATGTCTAAGTTGCACAGACATCTTTTTTGTCATATACCTTTGAACATACTATTAAAATATTATCATGACATACAGTTGGAATATATCCAATTATTTCTCAAGATAGTGTACACAACATACCTAAAATGCAAAGGTGCCAATAAATTTACGTTACATTAGCTAACCTCCAATCTTCCAATACTACAGATGATTTTAATGATAGTTCACAGATTACTATTAGTAGCTCTGCAATCTCATATTTCAGTTCAGTTATACATTTTTACAGAATTATTGTGGGAAGGTTGATGTTGGGATGGTCACCTAGTGTGCCCAGTATCGCTGCACTAGCCCTGTATCCATTGTGGTAGAAGTAACAGAAGAGTAAGTGATTTCAAGAACCTGCAGAACTTCCTCTGTCTTGGGAAGGAAGCAGGTGTGGATGTGATGCAGGGGCAGAGGTTCTTGGTTTGATTTGTTGTATTTGTTGATCTCATTCTTTAGAAGGAAGGACCTGCTGGTGGGATTACTGGTTGCAGTAGGAGTGTTTCCAGATTAAGGTGTGTGGTGTGGAAGCTGCAGCCAGCAGGAGGTGCAAATCAAACGGCTAGATTCTGAAAACTTGCCAGATTTATAATTACAGAAGAGGATGTGGGGGAGGATAGCAAACAGGAATTATGAAGAGTTTCCTGGTATCATTCATCACCATAAACGCCCATATTTCAGTCTCTGTTCATCAGCCTAGCCTTCCCATCAACAGACACATTACATGCTGTTGGCCAAAATCAGTGCATTCAATACCTCCACCTTACCCCTAGCTCATGAACATCTGTCTGCAGGCTGCAGTCTTCATACACATATTTTGCAGAAAATCTTTCAGATGTAATTTTTGGGTTCAATATCTGCTGCAACTGTTGCTGAGTCATCTGAAGCGATGGTCCCTGGGGCACCACGCTGATCTGATGTGACAGTGTAAAAATAGCTGTATATTCTTAAATAAGCATGATAATGTATCTTTGGCATTGCAGAAACTGTCAGAAACATCATGTATCTTTGCCTGTTTGAATAAGTATTTTTAAATCCTCTGACAAAGAAAGAGATGAGGTGCTTCCTTTCAGAGCTGGAAAGGGCAGTTCTTCGCAGGCTACTTGATCTTCTGTGAGAGTCATTTTTACCAAAAGTCAATTTGGTTCCTCTTTTCTTCTTTCAAATCTCTCATTAGTCTGGAAGGTTTTTTTCCCCTCATTTCTCTGGTGCCCAGCTCCTCAGGCTGCATTGATCACATGTTTTCGCTCCCTCTCTTCTTACATACAAAGTCTAACTATCATCTTTTAGTTCCCTGCTCTCTGTTACTTGGCAACAGCACACAGAGGTCAGTATTCAAAGATTTTTCTGGTTCACTTCAGAAATTAACCGAACGAATCTTCAGTTTTGAAACTGCCACTGAACTGCCATCTCAGTATCTGGCAAAACGTTAACCAGCTTTAGTTAAAAGGGGTAAGGGACGAGCTAAAAATTTACTGCATAGCCCGAGATACCTAGCAGTCAAGTTGGACTGCATAAATAGCAGGTCCTAGGTTTCTCCACGGCAAGCAGGGTGAGTCAGCCACATGTGGGTGACACCATCGATGGTGCCATGGATGGAATAGTGCTCCAATAGCTCAGAAGAGTCTAGAAAATTCTTCTGTGCATGTGTCAGTCACTCTACCACAGTGTCTGCCCCTTCCCACCTCAGTCTATTCTATCCGTCCTGCCATGCAGACAGACTCTTTGCTCTCCTATCCACTTACTTATTGAAATTCTTAAACTAGTTCTAACATTTTCTCTACACTTATTTCCAATTGGTGAGCCACCTTCCACTCCAATGTGTCTGCGACCGGCTATGTGCTCACCACTGGATTGCACACTTGGCTGTGGTACACATGTGGCGGATCTCCCAATAATCAGGAGGAACTTTGCACGAGCTAAAGAGCTAGCTGGGAACAGGATTTGCCGGGGAAAGGCCTCCATCGCCATCCCGGTTTAGTGGGAGGACCCCCGCCCAGATGGCTGACGGCTCTCTGAGCCCTGGCAGCACCCCCAAGGTCTGAGTCGGTTAACCAATGCTGCCTAGGAGGGATCTGAGACAATTGATCACCCAGTGCGACCCGGTCACCAGGCTATATGTCACAGGATTGTGCTCATGGGGCAGCCGCCAGAGATCATGGACTAGCATGGCTCACCCTTCCAGCACCGTCTCAGTCTGGCAGTCACAGTAGCATCTCCTCTTCGACTCCGGCGGAATCTTCACAAAATGACACCTGAACTCCCAGTGTGCCGTCGGCGCTGATGTGCAGGCCCAGCCCCAATGGGGATACTGTGATCTTTTCCTGCCTCTGCCCAATATCACCCTGCACTACCAGTGAGTGCCACCATGGGGAGATGGATTCTATGGGCAACCTTGCACCCTTTGCCACCGCCTCACTCTCAAAGAGGTCCTTTCGGCACTGAGATGTCACTCCTCAATGCCCCGCCAAGGGATCTGGCAGCAGATCCATATCCCAGACGCTGACTAAAGCTCAGCGCCGATGAGCGGTGCCACCTGGAGGTGATCAACATCGGCACCAATAGCAGCATCATGTGATGTGAAATTGCTGCCTAATGGTTAGCTCCGGTTGTGCAGGCTAGGCAACAAGCATTGCCACCCATCCCCTTGGCACCAAACTCACGCAAGACTGAGACAGTCTTTGCTGACAGCGTGGTGTGGCTCAGACGTGCTGTTCTGGCCCCACTTCCTGTTTCCAGCTCCATCTGTTGCCCATCCTGAAGGTCTTCCCTGATGAGCTGCTGGATGTGCCATGCAGAGATAGCCCCATCGGCACCAATAAGTCAGACCATGGTCAACTGCGCAAGGTACGGTGCCAAGGGCAGGGGCTTGGTAACAAACACTACTTCTCTTACACCCTCCTCTTCATGGAAGAGCAGCCAGTGGGTCGAGGAGTGGGCTAAGAACCATGGAAGCCAGGGTTCAAACCCCACTTCTCTTCCAATTGATCTTGGGCAAACCTTAATACCAGTGCATAGGAAAGGGGGCACCACTGAGTGGGAGCATCTTCTCTGCCCTGACATTCCTCTCAAGCAAAGAAGAGCAGTGCTGAAGGTCTCTGTGGGGAAGGATGGGTGCTACCTGTGAGATAACTCTCCTCCACATTGATGTTGCGCAAGTGGAGCTGGCCAGATGTGAGCTCTGCCTATATCCCAGACATCGGCCCACCTTGAAGAAGGCGCCGAGGGCTCTTGGAGGGTGCGTAGTGGTAGAACACTCACTCTTACTGAATGAGGGGACTTGGCTGCCACTTCTCTTCTCTGCGCTGCCCCACATTAGGCCAGAGAAATAGCTTAGTGGCTACATCAAAGGACAGTGAACCAAGGTGACCAGGGCTCTGTCCGCACTGGGATGCTTCTGATCCTAGGAAAATCACCTACCTCCTCCCATCATAGGCAAGTGAAGGAGTAGCCTAGTGATTATAGCACTGACTTGGTAACTGTAAGACCAGGGTTTAATCCCACTAGCATTTCTTGTGCTTGGCAAGCCACTAATCCTCCATGACCACAAAAAAAGGCTTGGCAACCTACTTCCAGTCATACTGCCAAGAAACCCTGGCCACCCATGTTCTTCCACCACACATTTTCTCTTACTGAGCTGGTGGGGTAAGATCCAGGCCAGCTACCAGGTATGCATGGGGCAACAGAGCGGTAGCATGAGAGCTGCCATCTGGCCTTGTCCTCCTCCAACATGGTCCACCACAGGGACCAGAGCTGCTGATGCTTACAGATAACAGATCTTACAGTGAGTGCCAACCAGGGCTGAACTGGCATGCCCACCAGGCACGTTATACAGCTGCCTTAAATAGCAACACTTGGAGGGCAGCAAACTGCAGGTCTTCAAAGCAAAATAACAGATGTTGACAGCCAGCGAAGCAGTAAAGCCTAAGGTTCGCCTAGTATGGCAACACCTGGAGCCAACACTGGGCCACCACCCTGAAGTACTAGGGAGTGAAGCATCTTACCCTGACATCGACATGGAGATGTGGCTCATCTGAAAGAGGCTTGCCTTGTAACTGGGAGGTCACTGGTCCGAGACCAGCCTCAAACTCAACCAACAAGGATGTCCAAGTGGCAATTTTTGCCTGCTCCAAGCAGTCAAGGGCAGGGGCTTTGGAATACCCTTGGTCGCCCTGGGGGCTGTCTCCCCCCAAGGGGCCAGTCTGCCCATACCTTGGCAATTGCGAACCTCAATGCAGAGGCAACCACTTCCTCCCGCATGACATCTGACTTACCCCAGAGATGATAATCCAAAAATGAGAACTGGAGACCTTCCTCGGGGTCACTCTCAGTCCCTCATATCACCGGTGAATCCTCCCTGGGAATCTCTAAGATTAATGTGGAATTCTGTTAGAAGCTCATCAGATCACATGCTAGCAAAGAAATAAGATCTGACAACCCGCACATGGCTAAAGCCCAGAGCTCCTTCAGCACTGGAGACATGGCGCTAAGGTAAAAAAGCCCCTGCTTGCTCCATCATTTCCTTGAAGGACTAGTATCCAGAGCACTCATGGCACTCCTCCTTCTGCAGCCCAGTAGTAGCGCAGTCCTACCTACTACCAGTATTGCCAGGACCTCTGACACACACTATCGCTTGCTTAGCCCTATGGCCTTTCCTGGTAGGGATGCTGCTATAGAGGGTGACTCATCATGGGTCGAAGAATCAGCTCAACATGGGGGTAACCCTGTGTGACAAGATACTCATTCCAGTGCCACTGAGCCCCTATCAACCCCTGCCTGATATTGTCCAATGCAGGGATTTGATACAGGAGCTCATAGCGCACTGGCACCAGTCTTGGCCCTTACAGTGGGGAACCTTGACAAGATCACCCCAGGCATTCCTGGCCTCTCTGCCCATTAGTGGACCTAATTGGGTAGATCTGCATCCGCCCGTGGGGTATCCTGTCCTACGCCAACTGAACAGTGCCAGGGGACCTCTCAGGTTCCCTAGGAACACAAACCAGGACTATAATGCTTCTCTCCCAAGATCACAGCAGTTGTAGTTCACAAGTTAATACTACTACTATTTAGCACTTATAAAGCACCACGCACGCAGTGCTGCACAGCTAACCTACAAGAGGTAGCCAACATACAAGAGACAGTCCCTGCCCGTCAGAGTCATGCTCATCGGAGCTTACAATCTAGTTAGAACAGTACAGAGCATTAGTCAGATCTGCGGAAGGTACGATGTGGTATAGTTTGGTCTAAGGTTTGGTCGTAAACATAGACGGGGGTCAGGGTAAGATGAGGATGGAAGTCAGGATCTGAATGCAACGGTGAAGAGGTGGGTCTTCAACCTGGATTTGAAGAGGGCCAGGGAGGATGCCTGGCGCACAGACGCAGGTAGTCTATTCCAGGCGTATTGTGCAGCAAGGTGAAAGGAGCGCAGTCAGGAGTTCACGGTGCGGGTGAAAGGCATTGATAGAAGTAATTTGTTGGCGGAGTGCAAATTTCGAGCGGGGACGTAGGGAGAGATAAGAGGTACTGAGGGGCCATAGAGTGAATGCATTTATAGGTCAGCAGGAGAAGTTTGAATTGGATGCTGAATAGGACAGGGAGCCAGTGAAGTGACTTGAGAAGAGGAGTAATGTGGGCATGGTGAGGCTGGCAGAAGATTAGTCAAGCAGCATGATTTTGTATAGATTGAAGGGGGAGGAGGTGGCTCACGGGGAGACCAGCGAGGAGTAGGTTGCAGTAGTCAAGGTGAGAGGAGATTAAGGAGTGGACTGCTCGTTCTAATAGTTTGGATATGAAGGGAAGGAGGGAGATGGGTCGATAGTTAGAAGGGCATGTGGGATCAAGTGAGGGTTTCTTGAGGAGGGGTGTGACAACAGCATGTTTGAAGTCAGCGGGGACGGTTGCAGTGGAGAGAGAAAGGTTGAGGATGTGAGTGATGGAGGGGACAATGGTGGGGAAGATGGGTGGGGATAGGGTTTGATGAACAGGTGGTGGGTTTGGAGGAGGAAAGAAGGAGTGTGGTTTCTTCTTCAGAGATCGGAGGGAAGGAGGAGAGGGTGGGGGGGGGAGGATGGATGGGGAGGAGAATTGGGGAGGAGGGGAGGTAGATGAGGGGGTAGGGAATTGGAGGGTAATTTTGTGGATTTTGTCGTGAAAGTAGTCGGCTAGGGTTTGGGCAGAGAGGGAGGGCGGGATTGGGGGCGGGGGGACCTTGAGGAGAGAATTGAGGGTATTAAAGAGACAGCGAGGATCAGAGGCAAGGGAATTGGTCAGATGGATGTAGTAATCTTGTTTGGCAAGTGCTAAGGCTGACTGGAAGGAGCCAAGCATGAATTTGAAGTGTAAAAGGTCTTCCGGGGAGCGGGATTTCGACCAAGCTCGTTCGGCAGAACGGGCACAGATGTGTAGTTAACGGATTGTGGGTGAAAGCCAGCATTGGGGAGTAGATCGTTTTACAGGACATGGGGTGGGAGGGGCAAGAGTGTTAAGGGCTGAGGATAGTGTAACATTGTATGAGGATAGTGCCTCGTCGACGGACTCGGATGATAAAATGGAGGAAAGAGATGGAGAAATGGTGGAGGAGAGAGTCCAGGGGATCAATATTATTAAGGTTTCTAAATAGGTCAGAGGAGACAGGATGAGGTTGGGACGGCGGAAGCTGAAGATTAAATGTCAAGAGGTGATGGTCAGATGAGGGAAAGATTGAATTGCGGACATTTGAGGGTGAGGTATTGGAGAAAAGTATTAGGTCAAGGCAGTGGCCGTGTAGGTGTGTGGGAGCAGTGGAGCAGAATTGGAGGTCAAACGAGGAGGTAAGAGCAAGGAGAGGCATAGGGGTCGGAGGGGTTGTCGATGTGAATGTTGAAATCGTCAAGAATAAGAGTAGGGGAGGAGGGATCCATAAAGGCGGAAAGCCAGGAGTCAAAGTCGGTGAGGAAGGTTGATTGGGATTTGTCGGGTGGGCAATAAATAACAGCTACTCGGAGCGGAAGTGGTGTGAGGAGGCGAATGGAGTGGACTTCGAAGGAGAGGGGGGAGTGTGATTGGGGTGGCAGGAGGGAGCAAGAAGGAGGCCGACGCCACCATCGTGACCAGTAGATTGAGGTGTATGGGAGAACTGGTAGCCCCCATAGCAGAGAGAGGCAATAGAAGCGGTATCGTTTGGGGGAAGCCAGGTCTGGGTCAAGGCAAGAAGGTGTAGGGCATTAGAGATAAAAAGATCGTGGATAAAAAAGTTTTTTTAAATGACTGAGCATGCGTTCCATAGGGCGCATGAAAGCGGGAGAGGGGAGGGGGAGGAGAGGAATATGGATAAGGTTGGATAAGTTACGTGTGGAATTCTTATTGGAGTAGCGTGGGGGTCTATTTCTAGAGCAATACTGAGATTTAGAGAGAGCAGGGTGTGGGTGGGTATGTCTGGGTGTATGTGCTCTCCAGGGGGGCATGAGGGAGGGGAAATGAGGGGTAAATTGGTGGTATCAGGTAGGTTGTGTGAGGGATTATTTTTGGGGGTAAGGTTGGAGTTGATATTTATAGATGAGTGATTGTGGGATGAATGGGGGAGGGCGGAAGGAGGGAGGAGCGGGATGTAGATGAGATTAGATGGGGTACGTGAGGAATTATTTTTAGTTTGAGAAGGAAATCGGGGGGGGGGGGCAGGGTTGGGGTTGATATTACCTGATGAGAGAAGGAGAATGAGTTTAAGAGAGCGAGGTAAGGTGGAGATAGTATGGCGGAAGCAAGGGTGGGGTTGCTTTAAGGAGAGGGGGGCTGGTTGAATGTGGAGGATGGTGTGAATAAGCTCAAGAGCAGATACTAGGCTAGGGGGCAGAATGGAGGGAGAAGTGAGGAAGGTAGAGGGAGGGTAGGGGGAAGTGAGGAAGGTAGGTGGAGGGTAGGGAGAAGTGAGGAAGGTAGGGGGAGGGGAGGGAGAAGAGGAGGGAGGGTGTTGATAGGAGGGGAGGCAGTTGGGGAGGATGAGGAAGAGAAGGACAATGAGAAGTGGGGCCATGGTAGTGGGCAGCAAGGTCTGAGCAAGCAATGGGTAGCAGTTCTATGCAGGCGATGGGTAGCAGTTCTATGCAGGCGATGGGTAGCAGTTCTATGCAGGCGATGGGTAGCAGTTCTATGCAGGCGATGGATAGCAGTTCTATGCAGGCGATGGGTAGCAGATCTATGCACGCAGTGGGAAGCAAGACCAGAATGGCTTTGGCTTTGGGGAGCCGATTAGGGAGGAGCGTTCCTCTGCTCGACTCCCTGACGCTGTACCAAGTAAGGTTATAATCATGCTGGTAATGGGTTCAGGTTGGGTGCCGGTTAGGGGAGAAGGGGTCGCAGCCTTCAGC
Source organism: Ichthyophis bannanicus (assembly GCA_033557465.1). Classification (NCBI taxonomy): domain Eukaryota; kingdom Metazoa; phylum Chordata; class Amphibia; order Gymnophiona; family Ichthyophiidae; genus Ichthyophis; species Ichthyophis bannanicus. The sequence continues at coordinate 147,021,640 of CM066041.1, forward strand.
ACTATTACTGCGGCCAGACAGGGCTCGGGGGGTGGTGGAATGAGCGATCGGGGCTGGTACCTGGCAGGGCGCCCTGCAGTCCCACGTGCACACCTGGAGAGACTGCGAACTTTGTAACTTGCAAGAGGGCCCCGACTGGCCTAGTTGGAGGGGAGCGGGGCGGGGCTTACCTTCCCACTCTCCCTCGATGATGCCGATCGGGGCTGGAGCTGCGGCAAAGAGGCTGGTCAGCAGGGCATTTGATCCTGGGGGTTTGCTTCCGCCTGCGTTCCCCACCTAAGGGCCAAGCCAGGCATGGGCCCGCCAGGTACGGGCGCCCCCGATGGCACCCTCGCTCTTATGGGCTGCCTCAGGGCGACTGGAGACTGTCGTTCTTCGCCCGATGGCGCCCTCGCTCTTATGGGCTGCCTCAGGGCGGCTGGAGACCGGCGTTCTTCGCCCGATGGCGCCCTCGCTCTTATGGGCTGCCTCAGGGCGGCTGGAGACCGGTGTTCTTTGCTCGATGCGCCCTCGCTCTAGTCCGCAGAATGCTCAAAACAAATAAATGCATGAATAAATGAGAATGAGAATGGACCAGACATATCCTGGTGGTGTGTGCATTCCTACACTCACAAGGCCCTACTGCGCCCTACCTCAAGAATGCTTTCATACCAGAGTCATATAGTGAACCTGTGCCCTGGGCAACACTGATATACTATGGGACCCCGGGTATTCTGCATCCCACTGCAGGTGCACCCTCCCCATAGGGGAGAAACCGGCAGGGACCACATCACCAACTTGGTCCCCATGGGTGTGGGACCTACAGGGATCACTTCTCCAGACCCACCAGGTGTGCCCATTCCTCCCAAGCTCCTGTCCACACCCTGAGTTATTTATTTATATATATATCGCCGACTCCTTACTGACAAGGTCTTCGTGGGAAATCTAGCTTGCCTGTATTTTTGACCATGGGAGGGGACTCAGGTGTAGTGCCCTGCATATCTCCCCCCCCCCCCACATCAGCGGGGAATAGGTCCAGTAAAGGGGGGGTTCTGATCTAATTCTTGCAACCACAGGTGGGTGGAGCAGCAGCCACACCCCCGGATGGGGGCCATAAGGGGATAGCCTACTTAGAGAAGCTATAGCAGCACCAGTGAGCTGGATGTGGAGCATCCCAGACCGAATGATGCACCCAAGAGCACCCCAGACCGAATGATGCAATATCCCAAAACAGGTACATTGTCCTCACCCCAGGACTAGAGTCTACCCCTATAAAGCTTATCATCACTTGACCCTCATCTTGCTCCAGACTGGTTTCTGGGCTTGTACCATGAGTGTTTGCGCTTCATGATTGGACCATGACCTGGAATAGGGTCATAAGGTTGAGCCTCAAAACTCGGTGGCTAGTACACTCCTAACAGTATATGATTGAAGGAACCCTCCACTCTGCATGCCTCAGAGAGCTTGCAAGATCACGGAGATCATCCTGCTGTGGCCATCCAACCTTCCTTCACGCTCGCTAGTCATTTGGGTGCTTATATCCCAATGGACTAAGTTCCTACCCTCAAGAAGGGAGGATTATCCCGCTCATCAAAAGGACTTGCCCCTTTTTAACCACATAGGGAGTTTTTCCCAGCACATGAAGGGTGAAGTCCTCCCTCAATGAATACATAAAGATTAATAATGCATGAAGGGCATGCAGACCAGTAGGACTAGAACATCAAGATGGCCTCCAAAGGCACATCACCTCTGCAGCCAAAAAGGGGACCACTATAAATCCTCCCGACATCCTAGCTATGTACGCTGTCCCAGGAGGACCATGTAGTTTTCCAAGTGCCAATGTCTTTCAGTAGGCCTGGACATCCCAACCGAGGACAAGGGCTACTTGCTCTGTGCTGAAAATGAACCACCACACAGCTCCCACAGACCTGCCACCCTCATACATGCAAGTACTATGACGAGCATTAGCAGTAAATTTGAAAGACTGGGATCATACTCCATATTCCACATACCCTGGCTTAGAAGTGGGGTTCCTTGAAGAAACTACCCGAGGGCAGCCAACAATATCTCAAGCCCAGATACAGTGCAAGTGACACTCTCATTTCTATCCCTGCAAGACAACCTTCATCCATTACCTGCTCTAAGCAGGCAGAACTGACCCAGATGTCTCTCTTTCCTCCCTCCCCATCCAGAAAGGCACCATACGCTAAGTCGCAAAGAAGTGTGCACCATCCAATAAACCAAATGTCACAGGAATCTGCACCCCACCACCCCCCACGAGGACTGGAGTGGGTTAGCTGGGAGTTTTGTGGTGGCCATACTCAAATATGGCATACTGTTGCTTTGGTCAAGTACAGGTTGGTATTGCCATGCCAGAGGGGTATCTCCTCCAGTTATCTGATCCAACCTGACATTTCACCCTACTACAGCACCCCACACAGGCTGTGAAAGGTGAACACAAACGCTTACGAAAAGTTTACCTTCACATCCCTCAGCTAGGGAATCACCCATGTGTGACTGACTCATTCTGCTTGTCCATGGAAAAAGCAAGGTTATTTACCTGTTATAGACAGCAGGATAAATCAGCCACACAAACCCACCCACCTCCCCTTTAGGATGAACCTGTCCTATAGGATGAACCTGTCTATAGCTGGAGAACAGACTGAGTTGGAAAGGGGGCAGACACTGTGGTAGGGTGATGGGCACATGCTCATAAGAGTCTTCTGAGCTATTGGAGAGCTATTCCTTCCATGGTACCGTCAGATGATGTCACCCACGTGTGGCTGACCTATCCTGATGTCCACGGAGAACACCTGTTACAGGTAAGTAACCTCACTAATCACATAAAGATATCCAGTTAACTTTAAGCTGCGATATTCAGCAGTACAGAATTAATTGGATATTGGTTGCATAGCTGGTTATGGATAACCAATGTTATCTTTCATCACATTTTAGCTTGTTCACACTTTCTTCCCGCTCCTTTGAACGTCCAGCTTAACTGGGAGCAAAACTGGGTGTGTTCCCTGAGCCTTCATTTGCAACCTAACTGGCATTTTTTCCTATTGTTTATCCCTCCCAGTTTACTTGAGTTCAGTCTCTGCTGTGATGGTCCTCTGCCAGAGATCATACATCAGTATTGCTTCCAGGGTTTTGCAATCCTAGGCCACAAACCTGGCTGGTAGAAGATGCTTCAGCATCCCCAGCTCTGGCCAACCCCAAGAGCATAAGGCCTGAGCTGGTAATCATCCCAGATCCTTCTGCGGCAAATGCAGAACTATTCTGGCTGACAGGAGTGAGTTAGAGCCAGGAATTATTGAGAGAACATCAGATTGTGTTCCTCAGCGTAGCTCTCTTCGTCACTGCAGTTCTGTGTATCGTATGGTGGACTTTCTCCCAAATACTATAACCACTTACACATTGCATTCACTTTTCAGGCAAACAAGGCTGCCGCCTAGGGAGAGGCAGCAAAGAGTAGGGCATTCAAAACTAAACAATCAATTTTGACAACCAGGAGGGGTATAAAGCTTAAGGTTTGCCTAGGATGCCAACATCTTGAACCAACTCTGGGGCCGGCCCTGCTTTAACCCCCTTAACAAGTAGTTAGACGCCAACTCAGCATCCCTCCTTTATTTATGTTGTTTGTTCATAAACAGTCTGGGTCTCCCACTCTGATATACTGTACGGTCTCCTCTCTCTCTTGCAGGGGTCTTTGTGTACTCCACTGTTGATGAGAACGTGACAGTCATGTTCCCTTCTGGAGCTGGGGTAGAAGTGAAAATAAGAAGTGGGATTATGGCTATTTCTGTGCTGCTACCCGAGGAGTTCTTGAATCAGACCCAGGGGCTCATGGGGATGATGAATAACAACCCGGAGGATGATTTCAGTTTCAGGAATGGCTCAATGCTGTCAGCTGATGCCACCCCGGAGCAGCTCTTCCAGCTGGGAGCCGATTGTAAGTTGATCTGTGGAACATACAATCTGTGTTATGAAACAGGATACATTATAACAGGGTAGTCAACTTGGATTGTAACGTCATATGTTTGAGTACACTATAACAGGGTAAACAACTTGGAGCATTTTAACATAAGGTGTTTGAGTATCATTTGGGTGGGGAGGAGGAAGAAAAAGATAGGATAGTTTGGGGGGGATTCTTCAAATAGTGTGGGGGGGGGGGGCAGGGGTTCTCAAGCCAATCGTTGGAACAAACCAAGCCAGTCAGGTTTTTAGGATAACTGCAATGAATATGCATGTCAGAAAGTTGCATGCACTGTCTCCATTGTATGTAAATCTCTCTCATACATATTCATTGTAACTGGCTAGGTGTGTCCCGAGAACCCCTGATCTAGACCCTGGTCCAGGGATGTCTGATTGATATGAGGGCTGCAAACATGTCTGATTTTTTTCAGGATGCTCCTGATGGATGTCGATTAATATTATAATATTATAATATTAATATTATAAACAGTGGCTTCTGTATATGATTAATTTAAATGTTTATGTTATGCTGAAGATTACATTTCCAATCTGCAAGAACACTCCTGTGTTAGTCTTAACTGCTGCCAAGTGTACTCCTTTATGGTGCAAAGCAAAGTCCCCCTCTAGTGGAAGCAGATATGAATTGCAGCTAAGGCAAGCCAACCCAGGCACTGCATGATCAGGACGCAAACTTTTATTTGATTGATCAGGGCAGTGGCTTCTAGCCTGGTCGCTGCACTGGCCTCACCATGATACCAACTTCTGCAGGGTCTGGGAGTCCGAGAAATGCCACTAAATTTAAAATATATCAGTGCAGCCATCTTCCATCTTTGAAGTCTGAGAACCTAGGACTTAGTGAAAGATAAACCCCATTATATATGTTCACATGGCTGAAAATTTAACTTTCATTTAAAAAAGACCATTAATCAGCAATAACAATTGTCCTTCTGAAATATGTTTCTGAGAAAAAAGATCAGTGTTTCTGGTTTCCCTTCTTATAGAAGTTTCCATGTGTTCCTGATGACTGTACTGATACTGCTGAACTTTCTGTGAATGCAACCTGCCACTCATTCTATACCTATAAAACACATGGAAATAAAATCAAAGCTAAATCTGCAAATACTGTATCTATGAGACCTGCTCCACAAAAACAAAAATAATTCTCTTATAAGCTAATACCTCTCCTTGGTATTTTAACGTGTGCAATTTCAGCTTCTAGGACATATGGACAAATGCTCTAAAAGTAATCTACCAATCTGTATCAATAACATGATTGTTACAGGGGCTGTGACAAACGAGACCTCTCTCTTCACCTATGACTCGCAGTTCCTGCTGACCAGCTACCATCTGAAGCATGACCCTGCTTTTGTGCCAGTGTTTAATCCCCAAGAAGACCCCAATGATCCACTGACAGGACAGATGTACGCACTGTGCGAGTCTGACCCTTTCTGCAGGTTTGATGTCTTGACCACGCACAACCTCGAGATAGGAAACAGCACAAAGGCCTCACATCAGAGCCACCAGAAGATAGTGGAAAGTCTGAAACCAGGTGAGGGAGGCAGTTGTATGGGAAATAAAGCTAAAGGATGGAGTCTGAGAGAACTTTACCCCGAGTTCTCCTTCCCATTCTCTGTCTGCTGTATGCAGCCCTTTCTCTCTCAGACCTCCCCTCCCCACCCATCTGCCTTCTGCTCCATCTCATCCCTTCACATCCTCTGTGTCTCTTTTGTCTTTTACTCTCGTCTGTGTTTCTCTCTTTCCTTATACTTCTCTACCTGAACATACCACCCTCCACTCACTCAACACAATGGCTTTATTCCCCAAAGCATGAGAAAACATAAAACCCCTGAGAAGAAGACAGCAGTCATCAGGAGTTTCCATGATCACAAGGAGTAAAAAGCTGTTTCCCTTTGCATGCACATGTTTTCAGTTCCTCTGTTTTCTCTCCTGCTCAGCATAGCTCTCACATAACGCCTCAGCACTGCCCGTAATACTTACTCAGGGTTTAAGCCCATGAATACTCGGCAGGTCTTCAGGTCCTGCCTGCGCCTGCACATGCGCCCTCGCCCCCCACCACTAGGATTCTGCTTGCTCCTAGGCAAATACTCCTTCCTGTGTGCTGGTTCCTGGCAGTTTCCAGGAATACTTTAGGATTGCCAACTGGCTCTAAATTCACCTGACAAAATTGATCCAGTCCTGAGTTTACCCCATTGCATGCAGGGACTTGGAATTCTGATTTCCCAATTGTCTTCCCTAAGAAAAGCAAGACTGCAAATCCCTGCATGCAGTGGGGCAAGCCCAGGACTGGATCAGCCCTATTAGGAGCCAGTAGTCAATCTCAGTCCCACAAAACACAGAGGCCACAAATACAAAAAAAATATTTGATTAGTCACAGATACAGAGCCAACAAGCAAAACAGTTTTATTTGGAAAAATATTTCTCTGACCTGTAAAATGATAATCTGCAAAGAGGGAAACTGGAACAGGGAAAGCTCTGGTAACAGTCTGTCCGCAGGACACTCGTCAAAGGTGGGGCAGATTCCAGACAGGTCTGGTTGGCATACTCGTCAGTTCAGACTGAGATTTCAGGTAAATCCTGGGCCACAGACCATGACTCGCTCCAGAACTCAGTTAAGGTGGACCCTGGATCTGGCCACCAGGTGTTACCACTGTGCAATGATTGAGCTTCCTTCTCCCAGGAGCTGTGAACCCTCAACCCAACTAACCTTGGGAGCAGAGTCCTAGTCTGCAAATTGAACCCAGTTCCTCATGGCAGTACAGAACTCAGAGAACACAAAAAGTGAGTGGTATGTGGTGGTCACAAGTGCTTTATGAATTCAACAATGCCACTGAAGAACTGGGCTGGCCCTTATTATTAGTTTTGTTGTTCTAAAGGAGTGGAATGGAGGAGGATGAAAACACAAACATGCCTTGTTCCTGCCATCAGTTCACAGAATCCAGGCAGGCACAGCTCTCCTTGACAGTCAAAAGCACATCAGTTCATTCATGAAACTGACTCCCTGCATGCGAGCCTGGGCTATAGCGTTCATTGCAGCTGTTCTGTTTGAGAAAATGCTTACAGGGATGGTAGTATGGATATGCAGCAGACATGGGGGACAAGTGGCAGAATTTTCTCTTTGGGACACAGCAGCAAATTTTTAGAAAACAAAACCATACCCCTTGAAATCAGTGCTGCAGGTCCCATAACACATCAGAATGAGCTTGTCAGAAATCCAGGACTGGCTTAAAATCTCACTCCTGGAACTGGGTAACTTGGCAACTCTGTGTTTGGTAGAGCCAAGCTGGAAATGTTTTCAGGGCTTGTGTCTTACATTCTGCAGTGTCCTCTTTGTCCAGCTTGTCCCTGCGAGCTCCTGTAATTCCCCAAGAATACATAGCCCAAAAGACTCAAAGCCTTCAACATATTTATGACCTTTTATCTGCTAAGTAGCTAAGATGTGTCAAACAGAACTTTTCTTTCATTTTATTGGGGATTTTTCCATTTTTTTTATCTTTGTATCACTTTTTAAAATAGAGTGCCCTATGGCGCAATAAGCCAAACATTGAGCGATACAACTATTGCACAATAGCACACACGGTCTGCGCATGAACAAATAGTGTGTGTTATTGTGCATTAGTATGCCTTATCGCACAAAAGGGCACACTATTGCTGCTTTCATTTTAGAAGAAAGCACATCCCATTTACTGTAGATATCAGAGTGTGCCACAGAGATGTTGGAATGTAGTTGGTACACAGGTTACAAAAGGGGCAAGTTCTATTGTTTTGCTTCCGTTGAATACTTTACACAATGACCTTGGGCAGCCTTTGATTAAAGTTGCTACTTTCTTCCTTAGTGGTGTCATGTGGCTGGCTCGCTCCCCCCTCAAATGGGACAAAGGAAGGAACAACGTATCTAATAGGTTCAAGCATCAAGTTCCAATGCAACGATGGATACGTCCTGGTCGGCTCGCCAATGACAACCTGTCAGCCTGATGGGAAGTGGTCAGGGACCACTGCCAGGTGTCTGCTAGGTTTGTAATTCCTCCTCTGCTTCATTCGATGTCTGAACAGGAAGGGAGGAGCTGGAGAGATGCAAGGGAACCCTAGTGCCCTCATTCTTAGACCTGGCATTTGTATCCTCTTTTATTCAAGCCTTTTATCTTTCCATCCATGAGATCTCAGGCTCAAGTGATAGGTTACCAATGGGTTCGGTATTGTTTTAGATGTAGCAACTCAGCTAATCCAGAAGAGCTGGAGCTAGTTATTAACCCTAAGGAGACACCTTAACCTTTCGTACAAAGTTGCTAGGGCATGACCTGGAAAACTCAGCCAGTAGATATCACAGAGGAATAGTTCTTTGGTAATTTTTATCCTGGGGGGATGTAACTGCTACTTCAGCAGCTCCTTCAATCCTGATGTACAAGGGGAAAGCCTCTTTCCATTGAAAGAAAGCTCTGCAATGAGGGGGCATAGGATGAAGGTGAAAGGCGATAGACTCAGGAACAATTTGCGGAAATATTTCTTTACGGAGAGAGTAGTAGATGCGTGGGTTAGCTCCCAGTGGAGGTAGTAATAGGCATAGACTGTATCTGAATTCAAGAAAGCATGGGACAAACACAGAAGATCTCCAAAGGAAAAAAGAGACTGTAGAGCTTAGTAGTTGATATGGAAGGACAGACTGGATAGGTCGTATGGTCTTTATCTGCTGTCATTTTCTATGATCAGATGTCCTGCTTTTAGGAAATACTTTAATGAACTAATGTGGGTGAATGCAATAGACTTAACATTGTAATGCAGAGGCACTAATACTTTTTCAGAATATATCTAAAGTGAACGGATCAAGATGTCTGTCTTAGCAGATGGATGGACTGGGACCCCACACTTTGCACAGAATGTTTCTGGGGAGGCAGATTTTCGTGAAGTATTTCCCTGGCTAAATGTCGATTAGTAATTGGCTGTCTAAACATGTTTCACTTAGTAAATGCAGGGATCAACACTTGCTTTCAGGAAGATTAAGAGTAGGCATTCTAGGGGTGTGTTTAGGAAGGAGGGAGAGGGAAAAATGTGCATAGGCTGCATTTTCAAACCTTTATGATGGAAAAGGTGCTCACAGAAAAAGTAGGTACAAATCTCTGTGCCTACATTTTCCCAAGGCCTCTTTCAAAGGGAGCCCATGTCCTTATGTGCCTTCTGAGATCTGCAGCAAACTCCACAGGTTAAAATACTTCACATCTAGGCAGTTAGTTTTGAAAGTTGCTCCAAAGGTGACTGGATACTGGGGAGAAATTTATAACATTTTCTGCTAAACAGATTATATAAATCAATCTATAAATAATAAAAGGATACCTAGGTAGAAAAGGCACATGGACGCATGTTTTGTGCCAATTCTATAAAGTTGAGAAAAAAACATAACCAGGGCAAGGTTTCTGAGGCAAACATATATACTAACGAAACCCTTCAAGGAGACACCAACAAGGTGCAATCGTAGACTGGATTGCTTATTGTCCAAAAGAATAGCTTAAGGTCATCATCTGTTTCCAGGGCAACAAAATATATTTGTTTGTCCTCATTTCTCTTTGTAAAAATGTTCGGCAGTGGAAGCTCGGTTATTTGACGTGCCTAGTTGCTGCCACTTTCTTTAAACCCAGGTATTCAGCCCCAGAACTTGTCAGGCGATGAATATCAGGGTTTGCCGGTCAACACAATGCTGTCCAATTAGTGGAGATATTCAGCCTCTTACTGGATAGCGAAAACCGGTTAAATGTAAGGCAGCTATTCAGATTGCATAACTTTAGCCTGTTAAGCCACCTGGTTAACAGCTGAATATCACTGCTAAGCAGATAGCGATCAGCACCACCCCCCAATCCCTGCTTTTAGCGGGGTGTTTTTGCACTTTCTGTAGGGATTTTCAGCTGCACTAACTGGTTAGTATCACTGAATATAGGGCTCAGCGTGTTGTAGTCAGCAGGTTTGCTAGCCGCTAAAACGTTTTGAATATCCAGGGCTGGATGAGGCAAATCTTCAGCCATGCACCCCCGCATGTGGCCCAGAGTCCTGCATCCATCCCCTCTCCCCAGATGGCCAAGGGTCCTGCACCACCCTCCTCCAGGCATAGTCCAACCTCCTCTTCCCTTCACTAGCCCTGTACTCCAACATCTCCCCTTTCCTACTCCTCCCCCCTTTCCAAGCATCCAGACTCTCCCCTTTCCTTTAGTTTGCTGCTACTGTTCCCTACCTCTTCTCTGATGTCCAGCATCCCCTCTCCCCTCCCCCTCTCCCAAGCTGCTTGTGGCTGCTGTTGAAGTCACTGTTGCACCCCCCTCCCCGATGCAGTATGTTGATTCATACGTTGTGTGGATACTAGCCCCCACGATGTTATGAGTTCATTAAAACTAAAATAAATAAAATAGTACTATGATCTTAAGCTTGTATCATTATTTAAAAAAAAGATGCAAAATGACAACAAATTATTGATTTAGTTGACAAAAACAAATACCATGCTTCAGATTTAAAAAATACAGATTTTGCTTGTTTTGAGCTGATACTGACCTGCTGTACCTGAATGTAACTCGGCTTTTATGACTACTGGAAAAGGTGTGAGCTGAACTATATGTTCCAGTATGCCACCCCCCCAACCCCCAACGTATCACCCTGCAGATACGTAACCTGCCCTTGGAATCTCCGGGTAAAGGGGAGCTTAGCTGCAGCCCTGGCCCAAAGATTTCCAGCTTGGCCCCTGCAACTTGTGTGGCAGTTGTTCAACTGACAGGGCGGGAAGCTACGGAAGCTCTGAAGAGGCAGGAGCTGTGTTCATTCAGCCTCCTATCTCCATGATAACAGGGAGCGTGGGGGTGGGGCAGAGGTGGAATCAGGAGAGGGATCTGCAGTTGGTATTGCATAGCCTCTGAGCACACTTGCAAGCTCTAGGCCTGCCCCATCCAAAATGGGAAGATTGGAGGGGCCGAGCTTGCGCTCACTCATGTGCTCAGAGGCCCCATGTCATCTTCAGTGCTGCAGAGGGCAGTAACAGCATCGGCGATAGCAACGATCAGCTGCAGAGGTAGGCAGTACTAACTGTTTCTTCTTTTATGACTGTTTACCTCTGTCACACAATCGCACATTGGCACCAATGCCACCCCGGAATTTGTGCCATCATAGGTGGATGCCTAAACCGCCTAGTGGCATGGCCAGCCCTGTGAATATTGGCCCCACTGTATTTTCCCAAAGTAAGTCCAAAATTTAAACTCAAAGACAGTATAAATATAAAAATTGTACCTAGAAAGGCGGTATAAGAGATTTTAATAAACATAAACATAAAGCTGCAACTCAGTGTAATCCATAAGCCATGTTTATAACGCCATTCTTCAGAAAAAAGCACAGCGTTACTTATCTGCTATCAAGTCCAATTCTGAAAACAAAAAATACATTTTTTAGCCCGGGAGACAGATGATGACCCTAATGTGTACTTTTGGACAATAAGTAATTCAGTGTGTGATAACATCTTGTGGATGTTTCCTGGAGATGTTTAGATTATATATTTGCCTTAGAAACCTTTCCCTTGTTATGTTTGTTTTTATTTTTTGGTGTAAAAGTGGGATGCGATCAGTTTTTTGTGCACTTGTGTGATTTTATAAAAGTAACATGTGTCTATGCACCTTTTATAAAAAGGCTTCCCTACAAGCTGCCACACCAGTCTACGACAGCTCTGAAACAAAAGTATCATAGTAAGTAAGGGCCCGATACTGAATTATCTGCATTTTGGAAGGGCTGTGTGCCTCGTCGGTGCATAGCCCTCCCCCGACCTCTAACCCAGTTATTCAATGCCATGGTGATGGCAGACACAGGAAGCTGTCGAGGCTAACCGTGCTGAAGCAATATTGGATGCTGCCCGGTTAGCTCCTGTGCCTTAAAGATAGGCGAGGGTTTTCCCACCCTATTGCCTGTCTTTCGCCACCGCCCCCACCCCACATCGGGGCATATAGGGGACTTAGAAGGGGATATCCAATGGCACTAACCATGTACGTGCTGTTGAATATTCCCATTTAAGGCATTTACACGACTTACTGGGCTGTAAACCATGTAAATGCCTTTCAAAAACTGGGCCCTATACTGTTCGTCTTAATTTCCAGTCGTGCTCCCAGGAATACCTGTGCAAATATTTCATCAAAGTCCACACTACAGGAGGGTATTCAGCGGTTGTGGCTAGCGTTTATACAGCAGCTAGCCATTGCCACTGAATTCTGCACCTGGATCGTCAATGCCAGGGCCCACGCAGCCACCAGCGCTGAATATCTGGGTGGGCCGGATAGTGCCACAGCTAACTGGGCAGCAGCCGTATTCAGTCACCGCCCAGTTAGCGGCAGCGGCAAAAATGAGGTGAACCTTTTAGATGCCTAATGTTCACCGCTTGGGGATAACCGGCTAGTGGCTGAATATCACACCCCGATGCTTTCAATGGCGGCACCCAGGGATATTTACTGTTAGTGCCACTGAATATCCTCCTAAATGGCTTTGAAAATCTCCCCCCCCCCCTACATTTTCTGAGCACCTACCTTTATGCAGATTTGTGCAGTAGTAAGTTTATAAGCGCTTACATGAATGCACAAAACTCTGGTTAAAGCAATGGGCTAAGAACCACTGTATCCTTCATTACCTCAGGCACAAACTTCGGGGCTCTTTTACTAAAGTGCATTAGGTTTTTGCATGTAGCGTGTGTTTAGTGCTGAAACTAATGTGCGTTAAGTGCAAAGCTGCCACGCTAACTGTTGGGGGTGTGGCCAGTCCTTTCCCAGCAGTTACCGCATGGATGTGTGCCCTAACGCACCACCCATTCAGGTAGTGTTAAATGCACCCGCATGTTCGCTGTGTTCCCTGCCTAACTGCAGTGTGCTCTGCCCAGCCACCCTCTGCCCCAATCTACCTACTCCCCGCGCCAACGCATGATTTGTGGTTACTGCATGCAGTAGTTGTCATTCCTGCATAGTAACAGTTACCACAGCCCTGCAGTGATAGTGTGCTTTAAAAGGTGCATTAACCGCTTGACGCAATTTAGTAAAAGGGTCCCTTAGATTGGAAAGCCCTCCTGAGACAGGGAAAAGCTACTGTGCCTAAATGTAACTCACCTCAGGAAAAAGATTTAGGCGTCATTGTGGGTACCATGTTAAAACCCTCGGCCCAGTGTGCAGCGGCGGCCAAGAGAGCAAATAGAATGCTAGGTATGATAAGGAAAGGAATGGAAAATAAAACAAAAGATATTATAATGCTTCTATATCGTTCCATGGTGAGACCACACCTTGAATATTGTGTGCAATTCTGGTCGCCGTATCTTAAAAAGGATATAGCGATTTTAGAAAAGGTACAGAGAAGAGCCACCAAAATGGTAAAGGGGATGGAAGGATACTCCTAAGAAGAAAGGCTAAAAAGGTTGGGGCTCTTTAACCTGGAAGAAAGAGACGACTGAGGGGAGATATGATAGAAGTCTATAAATTAATGAACGGAGTGGAACGGGTAAACGTAGATCGATTGTTTACCTTATCAGAATATAGAAAGACTAGGGGACATGCAATGAAGCTACAGGGTAAACTATTTAAAACTAATAAAAGAAAATATTTTTGCACTCAACGTGTAATCAAACTCTGGAATTTGTTATCCTCTGGTAAAGGCTGTTAGTGTAGCTGGGTTTAAAAAAGGTTTGGACAAGTTCCTGGAGGAAAGGTCCATAAACCATTATTAAGAAGTGACCGAAGATATCAATGCTTGACCCAGTACAAGCATTGTGGAACTTGTGTCTCTTGGAGAAACTGCTAGGTACATATGACCTAGATTGGCCACTGTTGGAAACAGAATACTGGGCTTGATGGACCTTGGTCTGACCCAGTATGGCATATCTTATGTTCTTATGTACTAATGAAATGCTGTGAACAAGTCTATAAAATATTACTTTTGCTAAATACAACTATTCATTTACATCCTGCCTATCTAAACAACACTGCATAGGATACAGTCTAATAATGGATATCTTTAAGACTGTCAGTTTATTCCTGACGTAAACATGTTTATGTTCAGGTGGAGTGAGCTATGATAAGTGAATTTTTTTCTTAGTTTTTGTCCTGGCGGCTTTGATTTTCAAGCTCTAATTGGCCTTCACTGGGGCCATGAGCCTTTATTCACAACTGTCTGGTTTTTTTTCTTCTATTTTTTCTGCCACTTCCATCTCGTCCAGACATTTAGCAACAGGAAAGGGCCACAAACCATGCTTTCCTTCAGGATGCAGTTAAGTTGCACTCTACGTCTGGCCACTAGGTGTCACCATTGTGCAACGAGTTGGCCGTCTTCCACCTGGCACTGTGAATGCTGTCTTTTCAGCTTCCCCTAACTCTGTCAGTCCAGGGAGCAGAGTCCTGGCCTGAACATTAAATTCAGGTCCTCATGGCAGTTCTTAACATGTCACTTGCAAACTGAAGCCGTAAAGTGCGCTAGGCTTTGTGCACAAGTTAGCTCAGTTTTTCTGCATAATTTTATGTACTACTAATGCAGAAAGGAATTTTGCACAGAACATAAGATATGCCATACTGGGTCAGACCAAGGTCCATCAAGCAGTATCCTGTTTCCAACAGTGGCCAATCTAGGTCATACGTACCTAGCAGTTTCCCCAAAAGACACAGGTTCCGCAAAGACACAGGTATGCAAAGCCTCAAGCAGACAGAAGCGCATTGCACATTTAAATCCATGGTAATAAAGCCATTAACTATTCAGTACCAATGCAGAGACGTAGACCAAAAAGCTGAGTTCAATGCTGGGATTTTAACAAGACGTCTCAGGAGGCATAAGGGGTTGGCTTATAGGTCTGTGGTCAGTGCTAGTGAAGAATTTGTCTGTTTCTTCTCTGTCTTGTGTGTGGAGCGCCTGCAGTGTTTTCCGGCTTTGCCAAAGGGAGTGGTAACAAAAATGGCAGGGTAGTTATGTTGAAACAATGTTGTGTGCATGTGCTGAAAAGGTGCATAAACAACAAAATTATTTTGCGTAGAATAATATTGCTGTTTACGCAGCAGATAGTATTCCAGCACGTGCTCACAACTGCTAAACTGTTGCGTGCATACATCCAGCTTGCTCTCCTTGTTTAGCACAGAGCTTTTGTGCACAGCTCCTTTGCATGGTATTTGCTTACATCTTCGGGAGGCAAAACGTCTGTGTTAGACTTGCGTTCCGAAACCCTGCGCTGAGCTTTAGCACTGGGTTTCTTCTTCGACTGGCTCCTGGTGCATACGTTTTATTATTAGTTTTGTTGTAGTAAAGGAGAGGACTAGAAGGAGATGAAAATCTGAAATATACTTTGTGAGTTTCTTGTAAGAGATCTGCATTGCAATTCCCTTATAATCTGGCTCCAAAACTGTCCATTTTCCCCCTTCTGATGTCTGTGAATATCGCAAAATTACCACCCTCTTCTCCCCCCTTCTCTCTCTCCGATCCTTTCTAGTATTAGCAGGTCTGTGAGTGAGGGTGTTACAGCCCCAGTAACCAGCAAATGTTAAAGTCTCATCAGTCAGCTCATGCTCATATTATTTAAAGGTACTCAGAGCTCAGCTGGAGAGTCTCAAGGCTTTGCTAACTACCTGATATTGCTGGAGATTCATGTATGTTAATAGCACTCTCCAATGTTGGACAGGCTGTAGGCACTAGCAAAACTCAGAGGTATCTACAGGTGCCTGACATTTAGAGAATGTGCCCAGAATATTCTATTCATGCAGTACTGTATGTGTCTAAGAGGGAGAAGAATAAAAGGGGTTCCTACTGATTTGTTTGTTTGTGTGCAAATAACAAAAAATTATTTTTCACAGTCACCCCAGATTCTTGCGCCAGTCAGTGTGGACAAAACCTAAGCAACTGCTCCTGTCATGTAACCTGCGAAAACCTTGGCACCTGCTGCGCCGATTACCGGGATTTCTGTCTGCGCATCTCACCTTATTCAGGAACCCTGATGGGGGGCACAGACTTTATGATTCTTAACATCACATTTGATGCCATCGTTAATGTGAGCTGCCGGTGTGTATCAATGGGCTATCACTCCTAACAATTCAAGGCAACTAATCGCCCACCAAGGGCTGAAAGCACCCATCGGCTCAATAACGAGTTCTTGACTCAAGTAGGCTGTAAATGGACTTTCCTTGAGTAATACTTTCTGCTGGGAGCATCCATTTTGAGCTAGCTGCAGCAGAGCAATGATGTCAGAAAGCCCTTCCCATTGTGGGACATAGGGGGCTTTATGACATCAGTGACGGCTCTGTTCCTACTGGTCCCAGATCCCTCACTATGCAAGGGTAAATCACAGTCCATTTATGCCCAAACGTGTCACATATCTAATTGGTTTAGTTTCCTTTAAGTATTCTCTGTTTTAGTATCATATGCCTCTTTGACTCAATATTTATTTGGAAGAGAAGATTATAAATGGTTATGAGAAATACAACTGAAATTTATGTTCCCATTTTCTTTCTTTCCTGAGTCCAGATTTTGTAAACATGGAACACGTCAAACCATCAGGTGCACCTAAGGACTCAATTTTTATTCTTTGAGCTTCAGCTTGTAAACTTTAATCAGCCAGGGGTGTCATCACTCTTAATAAGTACATGGATGTCCTCAGCTGTAAGAGCGCACACTCTCATGTGAGAAACCCAGAATTAAGTTGTAGCATAAGCTGCGGCACTCCTCTGGCTATGAATGAGAATGAAAATGCATAGCACAAGGTGTCCAGTTGCCCGGCTGATGCCCTGCTGTTGTGTGCTAGCACTGTACAGAGAGACACTTTTGTGAGGGAATCTTATAACTGGTCACCTAACACGTGTAGCGGTTGTGTAGATAAGTTGCACCAGTGCTATAAAGAGAGAGTACGCACATGCTCACCCTTTGAAATGATTCTGTGGGAAGTACGCTCACATATTGTAGGCACCTGTCTGAGTTACTTTCCACGTTTAATTGTGTATTTTATAAAAGATGTACAGAAGTACAAACCTCTCTCTAACCCCATTCCTGGGAGAAACTCGAGGGCATACAGGATGAATGAGCATAAGTTACACACATATACCCCAGGCAATTTCATAAGAGCACGTTTGCCTTATCACATCACCTCTTAGGTGATTAGGTTGTTTTAAACAAAATTTTCTTGGTTCATGATCAGGTTTAAAGATGATATTGTGACCATGGGATATATTGATGAGACGAGGCGTGCTCATTGCATCTCCCCGCTGCTCTACGAGACTGGACAAATCTCCTTCCAAATGTCAGTGGACAATGGTGAAACCTTCCCCCGTTCAGGATCATGGCTAGCAGGTGATTGCTGTACTTCCTGGTCAGGAAAGGAGCAGGAAAAGGAGAACCCAGTCCAGGTTTTATCTCCCCTCCCAATCCACTTCGGTGCATATTACCCAATAGACCAGAGACGTCAAACTGCAATCCTGGAGGGCCACCAACTAGTCGGATTTTGAGGTCAATCCTTAGTGAAATATATTTGCATACAATAAAGGCAGTGCATGCAACTATATCTCATGAACATTCATTAGGACTATCTTGAAAAGCAGACTGGTTGGTGGCCCTCCAGGATTGCACTTTGAAACCTCTACAATAGACTGAGGGCCCGATTTTCATTTAGGCAGGCTATGTGCTGCATCGGCGCATAGCTTGCCCGCCAATCCCCTTAACCCGGATTTTCATTTCCGCGGTGACAGAAATGAAAATCCAGGTCACACTGCACAGGCTGGCAGCTACAGAGGCTAAGCAGGTAGCAGTGATTTTCGATGCTGCCCGTTTAGCCCCAGCACCTTAAAGATAGGCAATAGTTTTCCTCACCTATCTTTAAGATGCAGAGCGCTCTCACCTATCTTTAAGATGCAGAGCGCTAAGCAGGCAGCATTGAAAATCACTGCTACCTGCTTAGTGCCATTGCCTGCCTCCGCTCCACCCCAAATACGCCCTGATGCTAAGCACGGATAGCATCTGGGCACATTAGGGA
The DNA here is from genome assembly GCA_033557465.1 of Ichthyophis bannanicus. Taxonomy (NCBI): domain Eukaryota; kingdom Metazoa; phylum Chordata; class Amphibia; order Gymnophiona; family Ichthyophiidae; genus Ichthyophis; species Ichthyophis bannanicus. The sequence continues at coordinate 147,039,596 of CM066041.1, forward strand.
CTGTTACCCGTGTAACTGCCTTCGAAAATCGGGCCCTGACTATATAAGGAGTAATCTTGAAAACATGGACGGGATTATGATGTTAGGTTTGCAAGTATGTAGATACGATTCCAGAGCATTATGGAGTGATTTCCCAATAGATTTAACGGATCCAGGTTGACCATGCTTCATCTCTAAGACTGAAGGGCCCTCTTCCTTGAGACAACCATCTTCCAGTGTTTCTCTTCCAAAACGGTTCTCATTCCATCATGTTTCATTTTGGGGGATTAAGATGCTTGGGAAGATTTTTAGTGGGAAGGAAAGCCACCAGGAGCTTCTGGTTAATCGGAAAAAAACATCTCTCTGGGTGGCAGGAATTCTGTCTGTATCATTGGAAAGGAGAATGCCGGCCATTTGTATTAAGGGTAGTGCTACCGTTCAGTCACATGCATGGGCACTCCAGGCAGGACAGCACCTTAACAAAATATTGACTAGTCAACTGGTTTCAAACATCTTCATAGCCTGCTACAAGTATAGTGCCTCCTGGATCTGAGGCCAGATCTCGAGAGTTGTGAGAAGGGCCATGCAATGGGTGCAGGGAGGGATGATGCGGAAAAAGGTATCATTAGACATAGCGAAAGCTGGAAGAGACAATGTGGCGTTTTCTTGTTGAACACTCAATGAGAGAAGATGCAGACATTCATAGCAGGATAGCCCTGGAATGCAGACTCATGCAGTGGGACCTGATCTTCCCTCTGAATGCTCTGCACTTCATTCTCCTATACCTTAGCAGAGAAAAGAACTTTGCTATGCTAATCATGTATGTCGCGGAACCCCTATGTTAAATGTACCCTCTGTTATGTCCCTAACCGCCTTGATTGAAGGATAAGGCGGTATACAAAACTGGCTAAATAAATAAATCATAGGGTGTAATCCTTCTCTCTTTTGGTGCTTAAGTTCATCACAGCAAAGTATCCGAATCTGAAAAGAGCTTCCTGGTGAACGAGACAAAGTGGCAGTACTACGGCACGCCTCATACATTCGGGAACCTGACCATCACCTGGGCACCAGAGACCTTCCATGAATCAATGGTCAATATTGAAGTCTGGGGCTATAAGGAGATAGGTTAGTCATTTGTGCATGAACATGAGCTGTGTAGAGTGAATGGTAAACAATCTCTGGTGATAGAAAGTGGCCACACGTGTAATATCAGATCGTCAGATGATAACAGTTCATCTATTTCCCAGTGGAGGAAACAGGATTAATAGCCTCAGAACTTGCTGGGACAGAAGGGCAAAATGTGGCCTGCCTCTTCTTAGGTAATTGAATAAAGTTGCTTTGAAAAAATGAATTTCTTGCAGTGATTACAGTATCCCTCCAAAATATGCAAGAATATTGTGTCACTTTAAACAGACCATACCACTCATATAAGAGTTATTACCAAATCTGGCAGGAGTTCAGATAGCTTCATGATGCGGCAAGCTCTGCATCAACTTAATATTCATCGCTGCTTCCTATAACATCCAGATTGTTCAAAACAGTTTTATTATGATCATATCTTGTTTGTAATTTCTTCCTATAATAAAATTCATGTTGTCATCTGATGATAAAATATTGTAGAACTACACTTATCTTTTTCTCTCTATAACAAGGTCTGCAATTTTGTAGATTTAATAGATCCACCCTGACCTGATTGATGATTTAACCTGCCAGGAACCTCTTCTGGGTTATGTGGTGTATATATAAAAGTCCACATAAAGTTCTGCACAAATAGGCCAATGCAGAAAGCCAGCGCTGAAGTTGCACGTTATCAACCTTTTACACCTATTTGCAATGCACCAAAAGCACGTGCGCAAGTTGGCATGCTCTCCCAGAAAAACAGGGGCACCATATGGCTAATTTGTATATGAGCCTTGATGGTATTTTGATGACATTGGGGGCTTTCTCCGATGCCTGGATCATCAGAAGTGAAGTGTCAAACTTCCCTTCAGATGATCAAAGCATTCGAGAAAGCCCCTGATGCCATCAAATTACTGCCTGGGGGTCAGTGCCCCCAAAGAAAGCAAATCCCTGGTGGCCCGGCAGCCATGATCCCACCCACCCAACTAAAAATAATCCCTGTTGGCACAGAGGCCCCGACCCCCCCCCCATCCGCCCAAGCAAAAATAACCCTTGTGGCCCAGCAGCCCCAAACCCCCCATCCCCCTCCTGATACCTTTACAAAGGAGCGGGAGAGCTGCCCACGTCCTCCTGCTCCTCACTGCCATCTTGAAAAATGACGGCATCTGGCCCCTTGCAGTGCATCCTGGGATGCACCAAGCAGCGTCAGACTGCCATTTAAGGTATTTTCTACCTTATATGGCAGTCTTTGTCTGGTGCATCCCAGGATGCATTGCAAGGGGCCACATGCTGCCATTTTTCAAGATAGTGGCGTAAAAGTGGGAGCAAGTGGGCAGCACTCCCACTCATTTGTAAAGGTACTAGGACAGGGGGTGGGGGATTTGCAGCTGTTGGGCCACCAGGGTTATTTTTGTTGGCCGGGTGGGGGATCGGAGCCGCTGGACCACCAGATATTTGCTTTCTTTGGGGGCACTGGCCCCCTGACAGTATTTTGATATTTCTCCTCAGATGATCCAGGCATCAGGAAAAACACCCCGTGGGGAGCACAGGGTAGATGTTTAAGCCATCTCAAGATCAGGCGAAGAAAAATTGGTGCTAAGGCTGGTTGCAAAATCCTTTACGCATTTCTCTGCATCAGGTGCAGGCAATATTAAATGTCATTTTATTAACAGCAGCTCATTTGCCTATAATATAAATAAATTTAAATACTCTTGGCGTTAATCGTGCACTAGTTTTTCCTTTGCTGTTTATGCACGCGTCCATCTCTTTTCTGCCTTTGGCAGTGGCGGTAATTGCGCTTAAAGGCCACATTGGTTTTCTGCATCAGCTTGTAAAGTCACAGTGGAGAGTGAACAAGATAAATTTTATTATGACAAGAAATTCCAAAAAAGATATGATCATAATAAAGATTTTTTTGAATAATATGGATATTATAGGAAGCAGTGATGAATATTAAGTCGATGCCACGCTTTGCCACATTGTGAAGCTATTTGAGCTCCTGCCAGATTTGGTAATGATAATTATTATATGATACAATATTCTTGCATTTTTTGGGGTGGATACTGCCTTTTCTCAGTCCTCTTGTTCAGGGGGGGAGAGCCATGCAGAGCATAATACTCCTTCACCATGGGATCTGGATAGTCATTTTCAACTCTATGGGTGATGACATTATTGCACAACCAGAAAAGGAAAAAAAAAAAAAAGAGGCAATACCCACCTTACAAATACAATAGAGCCACAAAGAGTGGTGGTACTCAACAGACAGAGACAATTTTCTCTAATATTTCCAGTGTTAAAAAGACACAAACAAATAAATTACAGTACATTAAATTGCATTAAAAACCCAACATATTTTAGCATTTTGCCTGCATTGGGAGTACATTTCAACATTAAAAGACAAAAGTACTATATACATGGAAAACCAATGATATGTGTGAGGGGAAGCACCAACTGACAAACTCCTGTGGGGAGAGGGGGACAACAAACAAAAGGCACAATAAGTTACGACATTATTTAAGTAAGTTATATTAATTAAACGCTTAAATCAGAAAGCTACAAAATAATAACAAATATAGATATAAAACCAAATAAACCAATAAAAAACAACTTAAAATTATAAGATACTATGGGGATGATAGCTTAAGATCCCATTTACCAGGCTTCAAAGGGTCAATCTATGTAAAGAGAAAAAAGGACAGTCAGAAACTAAAAGCTTCTACAGCTCAAATCAGCACTTGCTTATGGGTGAGTGAATAGGCTTAGAAGGTCAGGTGAAGCACTTCTGGTGCTAAGGGAGCGCTGCCCTTCTGCAGCTCACACCAATGCCAGACTTAATGTGAGAAGAGCATAAATACAGCCAAAAGGCACAAACCCACTTTTAAGACAGCAAATTAGATACATTTTTTAGTTGTATTTGTCCACATGCAGTTCTGCATGTGAAAGGATGACAGGCTAGCCACCAAATCATCCATACAACCTATTAAGAATTAGAACAACTTAAATTTGCTCACAGGCTTTCTGCCACACAATACAAGCCAACTAAACCAAACTTTCAAAACACAACAGCCATACTAGTCGGAGTCTAAACACTGTCATAAACCTACATGGCACGCTTACCCTGCAGGGATACAGATCCTCTCCAAAATCACTGAAAAGAACATTAGAAAAATGCTTAAAAATGTCAGAACTGCAGTGGAAATGGCAGGAAATAAGCCTGCAGGGCCGCGGGGATGCACTCACCGTCTCCTGCGTAGGTGGTGTTGAGTGCACCCACGTTATTGTTGTGCTGCTGCAGCAGGGCCCCGGTGCACCAAGGTATGTGCTGGGAATATGCCTCCATGCTCTCCCAGTTAATGCTGTGGTGTCACCCTAGCACCCCATGGATTTGTGCATTATGGGCACCTCTTGATCCAACACCACAGTGCCCTTTAGTACAAGGGGCCCCTATATTACTTTTTATGGTTTTATTTGTTTTTATTTCTGTGCTTATTATTTTGTATCTTTCTGATTTAAGCATTATGGACCCAATACTCGAAATGCATTTACGTGGTTTACAGCCAAGTAAACTGTTTAAATGCTTTAAACAGGGATATTCAACGACACCTACATGATTATTGCCATTGAATATCCCCGCCTATGTCTCCTACGCACTCCAGTGCTATCTGGTTGACATCCGGGGCGTGTTGGGGGCCTTCCGGGGCAGAGCGAAGGCGGTGACTGCCGTTAACCGTGTAGCAGCAATATTGGACCGCTACATGGTTAGTGGTCCGTGACTAAAACTAGGCTAGCTTTAGGCTCACCTAGTTCTAGCTGCAGACCATTAACCGCATAGCGGTCCAATATCGCTGCTACACAGTTAGGCTCTGCGATGTTGACCCATTGGCGCACAACCCGGATATTCAGCGCCATCGGTGCAGCATTGAATTTCCTGGGTTAAGGGTGAGCGGGCAGGGCTATGCACCGTAGTGGCGCATAGCCCACCTAGAAGAAAATCGGGCCAATCGTATTATTTAAATACATTATATCAGTTGTTGTACCTTTTGTTTGGTTTCCGACTTCCACACAGGAGTTTTTAAGTCTGTTTCCTTTGATCTATATCACTGGCTATACAATGCATAGTTTTATCTTTTAATGTTAAAATAAATCCCTGAGGCAGACAAAACTCTGAAACATGTTGCGTTTTTAACAGCATTTTATGTATTGTAATTTGTTTGTTTGTATCTTTTGAACACTGAAAATATTAAAATAAAATTGTCCCTATGTGAGCTTAGTAAACACGAGATAAGAGTTCGTATTCCCACTAGCACTCCTTGTGGCTTTGGGCAAGTCACTTAACCCTCCATTGCCTCAGTCACACTGTCAAGAAAAGCCAGGAACTGTTTGGTTGTCTTTGTAAGGTGGGTCTTGCCTCTTTTTATATTTTTCCTTGGTGGTTGGGCAATAATGTCATCCCCCATAGAGATGAGAGAGGCTTATGCGGATGCCATGGAAAAGGGGTGTATGCTCTGCTGGCTCTTCCCCATTATGGCTCTATTACTTCACAACCAGCCATTTTCCTTAGGTAAATCATTCAGTTACCCACTTAGAACAAATAGAAATATGAACTTTTATGTGACTTAATAGCCATTTGAAACTCCTGCGAAGTAGCTTATGCTTGTAAGAATCCATGAAACTTCTAGGGCGCCTCGATTAAGAGGGTAAGAAGATGCTAGTTTACCTACGTATCTTGATAAAACACTAACGCAAATCCTGAAGCTGATGGTCGGTGGGACTGTCCATGTATAAAGTCTGCAAGCACGTGCATCGATTTACAGAGTTTACTTTGCAAGTCCATCGGCTCTCACCTAGACTACACTCCGGGCAATGCCGCCTGTAAAAGTACCTGCAGTCATGTGATCATGTGTAGTTTTAAGTGTGCGTATTGCCACATATGCCCTCCAATTACCTTCTTGAAGTGTTGCTGTCCCATCCTCATTTACCTGTCTTCTTACCATCTGACACGGTACATCAATCGCGTGAACAGAAAAGGAATATTCTTCCATTGCAGAGCAATTTGAGCTAGTCCTGGTTTTCCTATAAGCTTGCTTAGGCTTCTGGTAAAAGCTGTAATGGCTGAAAATGCGGTGCAATGGGCTTCATAAATATTTTTTGCCTATGCAACAGGAAGAACCAGAGAGGCCTCACCTTGTGTTCTCCATTTTGTCTGTAGGTGAACCGTACTCCAGCTTTTGGTATGCTACGTGGGAATACCTTTATATACTAAAAAGAAATTATCCCAACTCTGGAACCTTCTCCTTCATTCCCCAACCTACTGAAGTTCCTTTTGAGGTGGGACTTCTCAGAATTAGTCCTCATCAATACCCAGCAGGCGAGAAGTAAGTGTCCAAAATTGCATGCTAGTGTTCTACATTTCAGTCGTTGAACTCTTGTGTTAATGGCCTGGGCTGGGAGTGCTCTTTGGGAACACCTCCTGCTCAGATTTTTCTAGATGAGTGAGGTACTGCTGTATCTCTGATATATACTTACAAATGAATGCTCATTTTGGAGACTCCAAAGGGAGAAGAACATAGTACAGATGTGTAATCCATTGTATTCCAGGAAATGACCCGCCGTCTGGAAGGAGATGATGAATACGCAGAAGGAGAAAGAGATGCCTATTGTCCTAGAAACATAACACCTCAGCAGTGTAGTGGCTTCAAAGAATACCTTCCTTCCTCTTTGAACTTGAAAGTTAGAGGAAAGAGAAAAAGGTTTTGCCTAAAACATAAGAAAATCCCAAAACCAGAAAAAAAATTATATAATAAACAGAGCCCAATTTCTTAAGAAACCTCAGGCAGAGAACTTGTAGTAAATGCCTCAGAATTACCTTGCTTCAAGTTCTCTGGTTTATTTATTCTGTGAAGTCACCGTACTGCTGAGGTGTGAGTGTTCTTAGTTTATTTGCCTAGGAGTCAGGTGGTTGAGTGTCGTATAAAAGTCTACGGGCCCGATATTGCAAGGAATTTACACCGGTTGCAGAGCTGTGAAACATGTAAATGTCCCTAAGTGGGATATTCAGCAGCACCAGCACTGTTAGTGCTGTTGAACATCCCAGAGTAATGTCGCTATACAGCCCAGTGCTAACCGCTTAGCATTAGGGCGTGTTGGGACATTGCAGGGGCGGTCGCAGAAGATACCCATGTAGCAACAATATTCAGCCACTGCCCAGGTATCCCTCAGCACTCAAAATTAGGCGCAGCAAAAGTTGTCCTAACATTTACTGCGGAAGCTAACCAGGAAGCAGCTGAATATCGCCACTGCATGGGTAGCTTCCGCAGCATGTGCGGCTATGCGGCGAACCTGGATATTTAATGGCAGTGGCCGGATATGGCCCTAGATGGAATATCTGGGGTTAAACTGGCTACGACAGCCATGCACCTTAGAGGCGTAGAGCCGTCGCAAGTCAATATCAAGCCCTACATTACCGTGCAAACACTGCCATTCCTAAAGGGGCTTCATTTCAAGCAAGGCAAATCTGTGGCTTTTACTGCAAGATCTCCGTCTGCGAGTTCTCTAAAAAGGGGGCTGTTTTTATTATATAACATTTTTTGCTGCCTAAGACCACATAGGGGCTGATATTGAGCAGGCTGGCAACCATTTAAAATTATTTCAATAACTTTAATCATAGATTTAGTAATTTTAACTGAATAATTCCGACCACAAACTATAACAAGATAAAGTTATTTGAATAAACTTATACGAATAGCTTTAAGCTAGCTATTTCTGCAGCCCAATTTAACCAGCTAAGATTACTCAGGCAGCACTGTATTTGAACAGTCTGGCTAAACTAAAAACATGCCCCTCAAAGGCCCCAAGTATCACCTTTACTTAAGTGGTTACTTTTTGCATTTTTATCTACCATTTAGATATGCAGCATCCAAATCTCACAAGATCTCTCTACAGTTCCTCACAATTCTTCTGTATAAGATGATTTTAAATAACTTAATCCAGCAGAATATTCTGAGAAATTGCAGACGGATCTTGTGAGGTGACTGGTCATCTAAATGGCAGATGAAATTTAGTATGGACAAGTGTAAAGCAATGCTCACAGGGAAAAATAATCCGTACTAGAGATACAAAATGCTGGCACACACAGACAGACAGCAGGGGGGATTATAGCACAGCATACAGAGACAAGCAGCAGGGACCCACACAGGGATTGGGGGTTACAGCATGGCACAAACAAATAGCAGGAACCCACACAGAAAACAGAGGCTGGGTATTACAGCATAGCACACAGGGTACTTCAGCCCAGAGACCACTGGCACACCAAGGGATAGGGTGGGGTACAGAAGGTGTATGGCCAATGGAAAGCTGTGAAAGAGTCTAGCAGGGGTTAGTTCGAAGAAAGACACAAGATAGAACAGAGGCATTGAGAGGGTTACTTAAAAGACACCTACATGTGCATAGACAACAGTCAAACCAATGATTTACAAGCAAATCTCCTCCAGCCAGTCCAAAGAGACAATAAAGTCCCCTGCGTATTCGTACTTTATTGCAGCAACAGCAGGGCACATAGAGGGCCACCATCCTGCATGTATCTTGGTGTTTGTGAAATACATCCTGGATGTGTAGGTGCAGTTTCTGCTCACCGCCCACCCAGAACTGTCCCCAAAATGCTCCAAACTGAGGTGTGTGTGTGTGTGTGGACATGCCTATGTGGTGAAAAGATGCAGCATGTGGCCTTTCTAAAATCATGATTTGCACGTATCTGTGGCTTGCTGGCTTTCCAGCATCACTGATGCATTTAAATCATGAATAGGGCTTCTAAAATGATCCCCATATTATATTTAGACTTTCAGAAAGTGTTTGACAAAGTCCCACACGAGAGACTCTTGAAGAAATTAAAACGTCATGGTATAGAAGGCAATGTTCTATTGTGGATTAGGAGCAGGGTTAAATGGTCAATTTTCTGAATGGAGGAAGGTGTATCGTGAAGTACTCCATAGATCTATACTGGACCAAAGCTTTCTAACATACCTATAATGATCTGGAATTGGGAACAATGAGGAGGTGATCGAAGTTGCAGATGATATCAAATTATTCAAAGATGTTAAATTGTACGTGGTTGGTGAGAAATTGCAGGAGGCAATGTATCCAAATGGCAGGCAAAATTTAATGTGGGCAAATGCAAAGTGATGCATGTAAGGAAGAACAAACCAAACTATAGCTCTATGATAGTAGGTTCCACTTTAAGAATCACCACTCAGAGAAAGGATCTAGGCATCATCGTGAATAATACATCAAAATCTGTTCAGCATGCCTGCAGCTGCCAGAAAGGTAAACAGGAAGGAAATACAGAATACAACAAAGAATATCATAATGCCTCTGTATCACGTTATGGTGTAGCCACACCTTGAATATTGTGCGCAAGTCTGATCACCGCATCTCAAAAATGTTATAGTGGAATTATGAAAGGTATAGAGAAGGGTAGCCAGGAGTCACACTACAAAGATACAAAATAGGTGAAGAGATGTTTTCACTCATGCGTGAAACCCAGTATCCTCTGAAGCCAGAGGATGTGCCAGAACAGTTAATGTAGTTGGGTTTAAACAAGGTGTTGACAAGTTTCTGGAGAAAAGTCCATAAACTGTAATTAAGATGGACTTGGGAAAGCCACTGCAAACCCTGTCGAACGCCATCTTGGATCCTCTTTAACCAAACCTTTTTTAAACCCAACTATGCTAGTTGTTTTTACGACATCCACTGGCAATGAGTTCCAAAACTTAATTATATGTTGAGAGAAAAATATTTTCTCTTATCTGTTTTAAATATACTATTTTGTAGTTTCATGGCATGTCCCCTAGTCCTTGAAGTTTTTTAAAGAATAAACAATTGTGTTTACCCATTCTACTCCCTCTCAGGATTTTATAGCCCTCTATCAGGGGCTATGGGGGTCAAGAAAAGCACTTAACATCATTGGCAAAGAAATGCCCACTCAAAAATTAATTGAAGGGAATAGGAGCTAAAATGGATCACTGGGGAACACCACAAGTTAATGAATGAGAGCAGAGGAAATACAGTTGACAACAACTGAGAATGACTGATTAGTCAGATGAGAGATGAACCATTTCAGGACTATGTCTATAATCCCTACTTCAGATAAACAGTTTATTAACAAGGTATGACTGGCCAAGTCAGAAGCTGCTGTGAGATCTAATGAAACTATGCTGCTCTTCCAGTACGGTAGTGGTGAATTTCACTGAGCATAGCAACCAAAGTGAGCTCGGTGCTATGTAGCTTCCTAAATTCAGATTGATGAGGATGGAGAATATTTTTCTTGCTAACAGTTTCTTAATTCTAAAAAGTCAGTTTTTTCATTGATCTTGGCAATCAAAGGGATAGAGGAGACTGACTGGTGGTTAACAGGAGCCAACCGATTGGTAGAGTCCTTTTTAAGAATTGGTTTGATTGTGGCTTGTTTCCATGAGAGAGGAATAAATCCAGTGTTAAGGATGGCATCTATCACTGAAAGAATGAAGGGATTTAAGTGATCCTTTAACTTCTCTGAAGGCCATAGATCCAAGACATATCTAAAAGAAATGACAAAATGGGATTAAATGTGGACCGGGAGGAACAACTAACTGAAATTGACTTATCTCAGCTAAATGAGGTGTAATATAAGGGAGTTGGTATCAGGTATAGTGAAGGTACCAGAGAGTGGAGAATTGGATATGGAAATACAAATACTGATGACTTTTAAAAGGAAAAAGGTTGAAAAATCCTCAGTGGAGAGCATTGGACTAGAGTTTTGAGTTCATGGTTTTTATTATGTTGTCTAGGATATTCAAGATTCCTTAAGAGAGTTTGGTGCTATTGCTAATACGTTGAGAAAAATATTGGGAGGGGGTAATGCGGTTAGCAGACCTGCTATCCACGTTAATCGCACTGACTGGTATATTGAGTGACATTGACTGTGTTAGTGCCACAGGTTCCACTGCCGCACGCCCTGAAGCTCACTGGCTAGCATCGGGGTGTTCTGGGGGCACCATCCGGTGATTACTGGGCAGTGGCAATATTGAGCTGCTACCTGCTTATTGCAAAGCAGCAAACGTTAGGCACTTGAAAGAGTGGCCTAACATTTGCAGGCAAAGGCAGCAGCTGAACATCGCTACTTCCCGGTTAGCTTCTTTGCTATCCAGCTGACCCAGATATTCAATACCGGTGGGCGGATATGGCCCCAGCATTGAATATCGGGGTCTTGGCTTCAGCGGCAACAGCTAGCCATTGTCACTGGATATCCCCCATTGGTTTTTTGCATTGGCTATGCTTTGATTATAGTGTCTCAGTCTCTCTGTAAATGCGATTAAAGAAGGAGGAAACCTGTTTTTTTCTCCAGATGCATTCAGCTCTCCAAACCTGCTTTTCGAGTAGAGCTAAACCTGGATGTTACCAGGGACTTCCTCTCCAGGCGAACACATTTTAAGGGAGCAATCTCCGCAACAGCGGATTTTAAGCTGCTGTTCCAAGTCAAAGCTTGCTAGATAAGGGGAAACGATGGAAATTGACATTTCTGGGCACATAAAACCATATGTCTAGATTTTTTATATGTCTGAAAGCAGAAAACCGAGGAACAGCGTGTCGTTGAATAATTGTAAGAAGACTATCGTAACAGAGGACCAGGAAATGACCTAAGTAGAAACATCAGATCTGAACTGAGATAAAGGCTTGTATGAGAGAATAAGATCAGGTGTATGTGTTCCTTGATGAGTTAGGGATGGACGTGCTGTGTCAAAAGAAGTCCCTATCCTTCAAATTAGATCCATATTGTAGGGGTGCAGTCTGAGAGGAACATGGGCAGTCATGCAGTACTCCCGTAGACTATGAAATTCCTTCATTTATGAGCTTACTCAGTTCCACCCAGTCTTGAGGAGGTGTAGTGTGCTTGCTTGGAATGTAGCCACAATTTGTGCAGGATTTACACTAGTATTTTATAAAGACGGGTAAGTGCCTAGCTGTCGTTATAAAACAGGCACCTGCCAACCCTCTTAACCTAGGCATCCTATCATAAAAGTCGCTCCTATCTTTTCACCTGCTTTTATGTTCTTTTTTGCCCCTATTTCATAAAGTCAAGTATGCGCACACTTTATAAAATCGAGGAAACGTGGCAGACAACGTGCGTTTAGTTAAGGTACCATTCCTTACACCACCCCGAGAGCTGGTGTAAATTCCCACAGCTATATTGCTACCAAACACACACAAATTGTGATGTTTTATACATTACGCAAGTAACTTTGCATTCCTCCCATGCTCTGTCCAAACTCTCCTCCTTTGCACATATATTAAAAGTATGCATAATTGGATGTGCACGCTTACTTATAAAATAGCGCTTAGCACACACGCAGCCATTTATACATGCAAATGTCCACTTAGCGCGTATATGACTAAAATACTTAGATATCCATGCATTGTTCACATGTAAATCTAGTGGCTTGTTGTAAAATTACCCCCTACATGTATAAATGAAAGCACTTATAATATACATGGCAGCTGCCAAGTGATGTCATTTCTGTTGTCTGTGTCTATGTTTATAAAATTGCTGCTCGTTGCTGTACATGCTGGCACATACGCATATATTAGCCAGCATCCCTGTATCATTTTACAAAAGGCTCCAAGTTCATCAAAGCCTTTAATAAAATATCAGGAAAATGTGACCCTCCTGACCTGGAGATCCCATTTTCACGTAGAGTCCCCATGCAAAATGGAGCTTCCTCTCAACCAGCTCAGCTTTATTGAAATATTTATTTACACCTTCAGAAAAGCTAATGCATTGGTAAGGCAAATCTGACTAATTTCCATTAAGTCATATCTAGTTATATGGTCAGTTTTGTTGTTTAAAGTTGCTCCTACCATTTGTCGGGAACTGATGCCAGGCTCATCAGTTTCTGGTTTCCTGGGTCACCACCAGAGCCTTTATTAAAAACTGGTTTTATACTGGCCACCCTGATATCCTCAAGCAGTGTGACTGTTTTAAATGATGACTTACAGACTACTAATAACAGTTTTACAATTTAATATTTGAAGCTTTCAGATTTCTGGTCCTGGTGATTAGTTATTCTTTAGTTTATCAGTTTGCTCTATTACATCTTCTAAATGTGTAGTGATTTGCTTAGCTCATCTAAATAATCGCCATCAAAGGTGGTTTCTGCCGCGGCTATGACCCAATATCCTCCTCAGCAAAGACAAAGGCAAAGAATTCATATTGGAGGCAATGTTCAGCAGTGGCAGCTAGCCCCTATGGAGCGGCTCGCCGTCACTGCTGAACCTTTAACCTGGATATTCCGTGCTGAGGCCTTATCTGGCCACCAGCATTGAATGTCCAGGGTGGCCAGATGGCGCCGCAGCTAACTGCACACCAGCGCTATTCAGACGCTGCCCATTTAGATACAGCAGCGAAATTTAAAACAGCTTTTAAAGTGCCTAACTTTCACCACCCTTGAATAACTGGCTAGCAGCTGAATATCACCCGCTCAGTGGCTTAGCAATGGCAGGGCGATGAGTGCAGTCTGCCCTAGGTGCCAGCCAGGAGGGGGGTGGCCAGTAATAGCATGGGCCCTCACTAACAGTAACTGTGCAATAATTCCCATGTTAACCGCTTAGCGCAGTTTAGTAAAAGGGCCCCCGAGTATTAGAGCTGTAGTTTCCTTTAATGTCCACCTTATAATGATGATGAAAAATTTGATCACATTATAATCACTACTGCCAAGTGGCTCTACCCTGTTACCATTACGCCTTGTACCAGGTCCTGGGAAACTGGAGTGTCCCAGAAGTGAGAAAGTGGAGGGAGAAAGAATAAAGTAAGAGAGAGACAAGGACAAATGAGAAGGTGGATGGAAGGGCGTCAACCCAGGATGTCAGAATGGTGCTCAGTGCAAAAGACAGTAAGGCTGGTAGAGCTAGTAATAAAGACATGGGTGTCGCATGTTTTAGTGGCCTGAAGAGGTAAGTGGAAGTTTGCAGCTCCTGGGAAACTCTACGAAAGAGTGGAATAAGGCACAAAGTAAGGTTTCATACAGTAGCTGGTTAAGGTGAAAGAAAAACAGGTTCACAGACTTTAAACTTCTGATTTCTCTTTGATAATGAAGAAAACTTTGGAATAAATATTCAGAAGTATGGCTACCATTAAATTTAAATGCCTAACTAAAATATTTAAAGTTCCTGTATATATATGTATTTTCAGCTATATATCCTTACTAAGTACCGACTTTGAAAATCCACTCATGACTTTAACATGGAGGCTAAATGATCAATGTTACACCTGTCATGAAATTCGATGAATAAGTTATATGTTTATTGGCTGAATTTCAATGCTAAATATATGCAGAAAGATTAAGCATCCCACTTCAGCTGGTTGCACAAGGAGAACAGTTCCGGGTCAATATTTAGCTGTAGCACTCAGCATCTTTTTTTACCTTTGGCTGCCGCAGCTAAATAGAAACCAAATATTCAGCTGCTGCTCCTGCTACCACATGTGGAGATAGTGTGTCGAGTGCCGGCCTGTCTATGCCTAGTGACGGTGTTCAGTGCTACTGCATGGATAGTGTCTGAAGTTATGATTATGCTGACGATGTATCTGTTTAATGGCACTTAAAATCACCAGTACACAGATACATTCTCTCTCTGCCCCGGATTCTCTCAGCATTATCTGAATAGTGTGAAGGCAGTCAGACGCAGGGCCACTTCAGCCCCCTATAGGGCCCTGGGGCACTTTGGAGAATGGGCCGGGCTCCCCCCCCCCCCAAGCAGCACAGACAGTAGACGTGTTGCTTATGGGTCAGTCTTGCGACATGAGCTCATACCACGAGACTGTCCTGCAGCCAGGAAGTCATCGGTCTGTTCATTAAAATGTCACCCACTTCTCCTGCAAGTGGCATGAGGGAGAGGAAAAAGAAATAAGCTGACTGTGCTGCTCCAGGGTGGCTGTGAACAGGACAGCAGATGAGGCGGAAGGTGGATGGTAAACTCCTTGGGGCTGTGCTTACCTATGGGCAGCAGGGCGGTGGGGCCTGGTCAGACAGATTATTCAGTGGCACTTATCTGTATTGCAGGTACTGCTATGTGCATACGTGCCGCTGAAGATTGACCCCTTCCTTTATGACCCTAGATGTAACAGGCGACACCTTTCCCTGGATGCTGCTCCACTATCACTAATCCCTTTCCCAGTGTGTTCAGAATCACAGGCACAACACAGAAGAGCTTCTCAAGCTTCACTACTCATTTCAGTAAAGAATCCCTTCCTTTACGGGTGGCGAAATCTGCTTCCTCGGCTCTGAAAGGAGCCCCCTGGCTTTCTTCGTTGTTCTGTGGGAGCCACTGATCTGTTTATCACAAGAAAAGTCAAAAAGCTCTTGCACTCCTTTCTTCTACTCCAGAAATCTTCCTTGCTTGTGGAGTGCAGAGCATGCCCTGGCCTGGCACCTTGGATACGACTTCAGAAATAACTCTGCTGCCTGGGCACAAGCCAAGTGTTTGAAGTGGCACAAAAATGAAGACAAGCTGCCAAACTTCCTAAAGGAGATTACAGACTGCCCTTGTACACTGGCCCAGTCTAGGGCGGACACTGGCAGGTTCCACGTAAGCCTCCTTTATATTTTCTTTATTTATCAGGATTGATTAACCACCTTTATGAAGAGATTCACCCAAGGCAGTGTACCACAGGTCTCCCCTGACACAAACAACATACACTGTAGTAGCAGCAGCAGCATAATAATAGTAAAATGACCCCATGTCAGCATAATAGACAGTTAGAAGAGTGAAATAAACTTGGAAACAGGCAACAATAATATAACACAATGTCAGTAATGTACCCCTTAAAACAGCATGGAAGACCAATCAAATAACAGAAATCGGTGGAATACAAATGATACACCGTAATAGCAGCACAGTAGAACATTTAAATAACACCACGGATAGGAGATACTAACAGTGAGCATAGTACAAATGCTGTCCCATAATAATGTAACATGTTAGAACATTCATACAGTTTACTGATTTGATATTGTGCCAATCAAGAAACATGTCTCAGCGGTTACAATAAAATGAAAAACAAACAAGTAACATAATAAGGACCAAAAAACAAACCAGGACAGAAGGGACTAGGAGGCCTAGGTTACCAAAGTAAAGGCAACCCAGCTAAACCACAAAAGGCAAGGGGAGACGAGACAAAAAAATAGGATAGTCGCAATATCAGCACCATACAATGAAGCGTCCTGTCTGGCATTCTTTCTTTGGGGCGTAAGTTGATGGCTTTGAGCTTGTCCTTATATTTGCTTGTTTGGGTTTATTTTTTAATTTTCAGTTTGGAGTATTCTGGGTCAAATTCCATATTCCCTAAGGACATTGTCTTCAGAGATTTAACACAGAAAACTAGAATCCCATAGCTCTCACTGCAGCTTTCCTAGAGCCTGAGCCAGACAGAATATTACAAGGCTGATACTCAGATTGACCATATCCCGTTAAACTTCACACAATGAGTTATCTGGTTGACTGTAACCAGATATCCAGCCAACTTATCTGGCTAAATTGGGCTGCTGAATATACTGGACAAGCGTCAACCAGATAAACTTTGGGACCACCATTTATGTGGTGCAAGATAATTGTGTCACTTTACTTTCGGTGACTATTCGCTCTGTCCAGGTAAAAGTTAGCTGTACCTCCTTTTTTAACTAGACAAATTTTGTCTGGTCAAAAAAGAATTATATGTTCTAAGGAAGGGGAAATCTTAAGAGCTAAGATTTTTCTGGGTAATTTCCAAAGTTACCCAAACAAATCTGAATATTGGCCCCCAGCTGGTTACGCTTGCGGTCAAGCTACAGAGACCACAACCCCACAGCTCTCATTTAAAACTCCTCAATGGCTGTGGCGAGGCAACAAATATCCAGGAACCTCTTTGACCACTGAGGGCTGTGCGCTTTCTTCAGTTATTCCCATTTGTGAAGTTGCACCAGCAAACTATCTCACTGGCCTTTCCAACAGCTTAGGTCCAAATTACTCTTATCTTTCAGGAGGCATGTGGTAGGAAGATTAAAACTGAGAGCTGTGTATTATCTTTTGCAGACGGATTATGGGTGTGACATTGAGAAGGGAAGCATATGCACCTACCATCCAGGGGCGGTGCACTGCGTCCGGGCCATCCAAGGAAGGTAAGATTCAGCTGTTAATCCTTATCACAACCACTCACTACTACTTTCTTAGCTAACAATCCCTGTCTGTGGGTTTCTTCTTTCTCTATATACAAGCTCATGCTGAATGTGAGCCTTACTGTGCTTTAGGAAGTAGGATAGATGGGCAGAATGTGCATTGGATCGCCTGAGGCAAAACGGCAGCATTAAGGAGGGAAGGGATAGAAGTGGAAGGGTGTGCCTGGTGGAGTCTCTCAGAATAAGAGAGATGGATGAAAATAAGGGGTGTGCCCGAGAGTCTTATGCTCTGAGGAGCGGGGACCGTCTTTACATGTATCTGTACAGCGCTGTGTATGCCTTGTAGCGCTATATAAATGATCAATAGTAGTAGTAATCTTGCAGCATTAAGGAACGAGGAGGTGGTAGAGATATGTCCAGGGCACTCTCTCACCATCAAGGACAGAGAAGAGTAGAAATCGAAGGGTTTGCCCGAGAGAAACTCTCCCTACTTTATATAATTTAAGACACTGGAGTACATTAATAAAAGAGATCAGCGTGAATTTTTGGTTCCCCTACTAGTATATAGTAAGTCCTATTGTCCTGCTTTCAAATTGGAAAATATGGGAAAACCATGGACCTGGGATCACTGTGCTAGTAGGTGGAAAGGGAGGAACTGGCACAAAGTGTGCCTTATAAAACATAGTCTAGAAACCTTTGTAAAACTAGGCTTAAAGCTACAATTAAATACTTAACAGCTAAACTATAATAAAAAAATACAAGCCTGGAAGTGGAATTGTGGCTCTCTGTTTGTAGCCCCAAGTATGCTGCTGGCCAGCAGTGCTGCTACGACGCCACAGGAGCCCAGATCCTGACATTTGATTCGCTTGGGGGCAGCACACCTGACCGGGGACACGACTGGGGATCCCCTCCTTACAGAAAGCCGCCCCGAGTTCCTGGCTTCTCTCACTGGCTCTACGACGTCATCACCTTCTACTACTGCTGTCTGTGGTCAGACAACTGCCAGCTTTACCTGCAGCTCCGGCCTTCCAGCGACTGCCGCACCTATTCACCTCCCAGAATCGGTATGGATCACCATCTTTTTCCAATGACCAATAGGTAACAGTTAGCTTAACCCACTAAGCCAAATCATTAGTTATAAGGCGTTATCCTGCATTCATGCAGCAATGGTACCATCTGGTGTGAAATCTGCAGCCTTAATATCCCAACGTTCTCATTATACGATGATGTATTCATACATATATTTCTCTATGTAACTCTATAATTTAGCTGAAAGAAACACCAAAGGCATGTTTGATAAGAACAGCATGAAGCCAAGCACGAGACAGATCAATAAGTACAAAGAGATCACCAAAGCAGTCATTTGCTAACAGTTAATTCCCTTTTGAAAGGATTTGGGTGCTTAACTTGGGCCATTTTAAGTAATGACTATGGCAGAATTTAGCTGTCTATTTTCAGTAGTAATACTTATTTTATAGTGCTACTGGATGTCCTAGGGGCTGATATTCAGCCATAAGAACATAAGAACATAAGATATGCCATACTGGGTCAGACCAAGGTCCATCAAGCCCAGTATTCTATTTCCAACAGTGGCCAATCTAGGTCATATGTACCTAGCAGTTTCCCCAAGAGACACAAGTTCCACAATGCTTGTACTGGGTCAAGCATTGATATCTTCGGTCACTTCTTAATAATGGTTTATGGACCTTTCCTCCAGGAACTTGTCCAAACCTTTTTAAACCCAGCTACACTAACAGCCTTTACTACATCCTCCGGTAACAAATTCCAGAGTTTGATTACACGTTGAGTGAAAAAATATTTTCTTTTATTAGTCTTAAATAGTTTACCCTGTAGCTTCATCGCATGTCCCCTAGTCTTTCTATATTCTGATAAGGTAAACAATCGATCTACGTTTACCCGTTCCACTCCGTTCATTAATTTATAGACTTCTATCATATCTCCCCTCAGCCGTCTCTTTTCCAGGTTAAAGAGCCCTAACCTTTTTAGCCTTTCTTCATAGGAGTATCCTTCCATCCCCTTTACCATTTTGGTGGCTCTTCTCTGTACCTTTTCTAAAATCGCTATATCCTTTTTCAGATACGGCGACCAGAATTGCACACAATATTCAAGGTGCGGTCTCACCATGGAACGATATAGAGGCATTATAATATCTTTTGTTTTATTTTCCATTCCTTTCCTTATCATATCTAGCATTCTATTTGCTCTCTTGGCCGCCGCTGCACACTGGGCCGAGGGTTTTAACATGGTATCCACAATGACGCCTAAATCTTTTTCCTGGGTGGTGGTTCCTAATGTGGAACCTTGCATCGTGTAACCATAGTTTGGGTTGTTCTTCCCTAGGTGCATAACCTTGCACTTGTCCACATTAAATGTCATCTGCCATTTTGATGCCCAGTCTTCCAATTTATCAAGATCCTCTTGCAATTTTTCACAATCCTCTTGGGTTTTAACAACTTTAAATAGTTTTGTGTCATCTGCAAATTTGAGAACCTCACTCGTTATTCCACTTTCCAGGTCATTTATGAATATGTCAAAAAGCAGCGGACCCAGCACAGATCCCTGGGGTACACCACTATTCACCTTTCTCCATTGGGAAAATTGGCCATTTAGCCCTACCCTCTGCTTTCTATCTTTTAACCAGTTCCTGATCCACAATAGTACACTGCCTCCTATCCCATGACTCTTTAGTTTTGCCAAAAGTCTCTGATGAGGGACCTTGTCAAAGGCTTTCTGAAAGTCCAGATACCTTTGTCCACCTGTTTATTCACTCCTTCAAAAAAACATAACAGATTAGTAAGACAAGATCTTCCTTGTCTAAAGCCATGTTGGCTGTCTCCCATTAGGTTGTGACTATCTACATGCTGAGTAATTTTATTCTTTATGATGGTTTCTACCATTTTTCCCAGTACTGACGTCAGGCTCACTGGTCTGTAGTTTCCCGGATCACCCCTGGAACCCTTTTTAAAAATTGGTGTTACATTGGCGATCCTCCAATCTTCAGGTATTAGAGATGATTTTAATGATAGTTTACAGATTACTAATAGCAGGTCTGCAATCTCATATTTCAGTTCTTTCAACACCCTTGGATGTATACCATCCGGCCCAGGTGATTTGCTACTCTTCAGTTTATCTAATAGTTGTAAGACATCTTCCCGATGTATCGATATTTCCTTCAATTCTTCCGCACCTTTAAATACCACTTCAGTCATGGGTAACATCCCTACATCTTCCTCAGTAAAGACCGAAGCAAAGAATTCATTCAGTCTCTCCGCTATCGCCTTGTTGCCTCTTAGTGCTCCTTTAACCCCTTTATCATCTAATGGACCAACTGACTCTCTCACAGGTTTTTTGCTACGAATGTACTTGAAAAGGTCTTTATTTCGCGTTTTTGCTTCCGCAGCAAGCTTCTTCTCAAATTCTCTCTTTGCCTGCCTTATCAATGCCTTGCATTTGACTTGCCAGTGCTTGTGCTGTTTCCAGGTTTCGTCGTTTGGCTCTTTTTTCCATTTCCTGAAAGATGCTTTTTTGGCAACAACAGCCTCTCTGACCTCACCTTTAAACCATGCTGGCAGTTTTTTGGACTTCCTTCCACTTTTCTTAAAGCGTGGAATACAGCTGGTCTGGGCTTCCAAGATAGTATTTTTCAACAACACCCAAGCTTGATGTACGTCTTTAACCTTCGCAACTGCTCCTTTTAGTTTTTTCTTAAGTGTTTTCCTCAATTTATCATAGTCTCCCTTTCGAAAGTTAAAAGGTAGTACTGTGGATTTCCGTACTATTCCTCCTCCACTAATTAAATCAAAGGTGATCATGCTATGATCACTATTGCCAAGTGGCCCCAACAACCTTATCTCTTGCACTAGATATGGTGTTCCACTAAGGACTGGGTCTAATATGGCTTCCCCTCTGGTCGGTTCATGAACCAGCTGCTCCAAGAAGCAGTCATTTATTTCATCTAGGAACTTTATCTCCCTAGCATGTCCTGACGTGACACTGACCCAGTCGATACCGGGGTAATTGAAATCACCCATTATTATTACTGCGCTGTAACTTTTGTTAGCTTCCTTGATTTCTTTGAGCATTTCATCATCCATTTGGTCATTCTGGCCAGGTGCTCGATAGTACAACCCCCACTGCCATGCCATCGCCTTCCCCCTTTTATATGGAATTTCAATCCATATAGATTCTACAGCAGATTTTGTTTCCTGCAAAACTTTAATCCTTTCTGAGTCAATGCCCTCTCTAACATAGAGCGCAACCCCTCCACCAATTTGATCAGCTCTATCATTACGATATAGTTTGTACCCAGGTATATCAGTGTCCCACTGGTTGTCCTCCTTCCACCATGTCTCTGATATTCCAATCATATCTAACCTTTCATTTAGTGCTATATATTCTAACTCTCCCATCTTATTCTTTAGACTTCTAGCATTTGCATACAAGCATTTTAGAGAATGTATTTTATTCATGTTAATTTGGCTATTGTTAGACATGGGTAAATTGGGATCTTTAAGCTCTGTCTGCTCCATACTTGAGGGCATTTGGGCTACTTTACTCTTTTGTGGAACCTCTCTGCTTTTTGGTAGTATCCTTCAAGGATACATTCTTCCGAACCATCCGCTCTTGGGCGACTGTGGGCTTTCCCCTAATATCTAGTTTAAAAGCTGCTCTATCTCCTTTTTAAAGGTTAATGCCAGCAGCCTGGTTCCATCCCGGTTAAGGTGAAGCCCATCCCTTCGGAAGAGCCCCTCCTTTCCCCAGAATGTTCCCCAGTTCCTAACAAATCCAAACCCCTCATCTCTGCACCATTGTCTCATCCACGCATTGAGACTCCGGAGCTCTGCCTGCCTTTTGGGTCCTGCGCGTGGAACGGGAAGCATTTCGGAGAATGCTACCCTGGAAGTTCTGGATTTCAACTTCCTACCTAAAAGCCTAAATTTAGCTTCCAGAACCTCCCTACCACATTTTCCTATGTCATTGGTACCGACATGTACCAAGACAGCAGACTCCTCCCCAGCACTATCTAAGACCGTATCTAGGTGGCGCATGAGGTCCGCTACCTTTGCACCAGGCAGGCATGTTACCAGGCGATCCTCACGTCCACCAGCCACCCAGCTATCTACATGCCTAATGATCGAATCACCAACTATAACTGCTGTCCTAACCCTTCCCTCATGGGCACTTGGCCCTGGAGAAACCTCCTCGGTGCGAGAGGGGTTTACATCACCTGGAGGACAGGTCCTAGTTACAGGATCACTTCCTACCACACCAGGGTGATGCTCTCCTGTCACGTGACCTCTCTCCTCCATGGCAACAGGGATGCTGCCAGACTGGAGGTGGGACTTCAGGACTATATCCCTGTAGGTCTCGTCTATGTACCTCTCTGTCTGTCTTATGCTTTACAAGTCTGCTACTTTAGCCTCTAGAGAACGGACTTGTTCCCTGAGAGCAAAGAGCTCCTTGCACCTAGTGCACACGTAAGACCTCTCACCAGCTGGGAGAAAATCATACATGTGACACTCAATGCAAAAGACTGGAAAGCCCACATCCCGCTGCTGGACTGCTGTCTGCATCTTAGTTTTAAGTTTGTGTTTAGATCTTTAAGTTCTTTACGTACTAAAGGGTGCTATGGATATTTATACCACTAAAACTGTACCTAATAAGTTTAATATACCTTGTTCACCTGAAGCTTAATTAATCTCAGGTCCTTAGTTTATGACTGATTTGGGTAATGAGCTTCACCTGAGAGCACCTCCTGTCTTTTAAGTTGTGCAAGTACCTATAAAGCTGTGATTATCCCAGGGGATGGTGGGTGTGGGGAGGGAGGGAGGGAGGGATATAACACTTATTAAAAGAGGGCTGCTACACAGTACCCTGTCCTGTGCTGCTGAGGTAAGCTATATTCTGATTTGATTTAAATTATAGCTCTTTGCTGCAGCTAGGCTCTAACCTATTATGAAATTTAAACTACAAGCTCTCTGCTGGATTCTAAATTTAACCAGAAAGCTCTCTTCTGTGTTTTAATTTGAAACTAAAAGTACTTTGCTGATGCTAGGCCCTAACCTATTATGAAATTTAAACTACAAGCTCTCTGCTGGATTCTAAATTTAACCAGAAAGCTCTCTTCTGTGTTTTAATTTGAAACTAAATATTCGCATAAATATTCGCATAATGTTACCATACACTAAATTTTAGTAAACATGCCTCTTAATGAGTGCATGGATAAAGAAAGACTAAACGACTACTACATTACTATAATCCAGTGCCAACCGCCAGGCACATTAGGAACTACTACAAACACTGCCCATTTAGAACACATAGCAAACCCGCTGTATCATAACAGCACTACCAGGACTCAGAAAGCACCATACTCTACCTATCAAAAGGCAACACTGCAAATATTAAACCAAAACATTTCAGAGAATAACAATACATGACCTACTGGGGAAAGAGAACAAGTGGCAATGTCAAATAGGAATTACATAAACAGAATACCTCAGCTCATTTACACATGCAGAATATAGACCATCACCAAACAAGGAATTACAATTTAGAAAAAGGAAGACAATAATTAAACTGCGAACCCTAAAAGCCAAACTTGGAATGTACAACAACACTGTAGAAATAAAACTATAAATTAATTTCCTCTTGTACTAAACAAAGCGCAGACGTTAATGATGCACATTTCCAAGAGCTGACATATTCCAGTTAATAAATTCAAAATAAAGAGATATTTTTCTACCTTTTGTGCATTTTTTTTTCAGTTGCAATTGCTCCAGCCACTTTCTTCTGGTTTCTTCGTGTCTTCGGCTAACTCTCTTTCGTCTGCTGTCCATTTGCCCTTTCTTCTCTCTTCTAGTTTTTTTCCATTCTCTCTCTACATCTGCTTTAACATACTAATCTTTCTCCTTTTGCTCTTTCCTCATTCCTATTTCATCCACTCAAATTTTACCCCTCCATCCTCAATCCCCACTTACTCCCAATACCCGGCCAATTGTAGATTTTTCTTCCCTCCCACACAAAATATTTTTCCCCTCTCCATTTCACTCTCCTAGCCCCATCCCCTTCTAATCTCCCCCAACATCAGCTCCCTTTTAGTTCCAGCCCCACCCAGCATCCGCTCCCTTCTAGTCCCCGCATCAGCCCATTTCCAGTCCTATCCTAGCCCCACCATCAGCCCATTTCCAGTCCTAGCTCCCCCATCCATTTCCAGTCCTATCCGAGTCCCTCCATCAGCTCATTTCCAATCCCAGCCCCCCATCAGCCCATTTCTAGTCATTTCCTAGCCCCACCATCAGCCCATGTCAAATCCTATCTCCCCTCCACTTAGCCCATTTCCAATCTTAGCACTCCCCAACAGCCCATTTCCAGTCCTATCCTAGCCCCTCCACCAGCCCATTTCCTGTCCTAGTTCCCCCCTCTCAGCTCATTTCCCGTCCTAGCTCCCTCCCCTTACAGCCCATTTCCATTCCAAGCCCCCTTCCCCATTAGCTATTTGCAGTTCAAGCCCCCCTTTCACTCAGCCCATTTCCAGTCCTAGCAACCCCCCCAGCCCATTACCAGTCCTAACCCCCATCAGCCCATTTCCAGTCTTAGCCCCCCCATAACCCATTACCAGTCCTAACCCCTCTCCCCCTCATCAGCCCAAGTAAATTAAAAAAAATAACAAAAAACTGGCTGCTGCCGCTGCCGCTGCCGCCGCCACCATGGCAGTGGCAGAATCAAGTGTCCCTCGCCTGCCTAGCAGAGCCCGCCCTGAACGTCACCTCGGTGCTGGCTTTCAGAGCCGTGAAGGGAGAGTTTCTCTCTCGTGGCTCTGTTAAGCCAACCAGGGCTGATGGGAAACAGGCATTTCCTGTTTCCCATCTGTCACGGTGGGCTTAACAGAGCCGCGAGAGGGAAACTCTCCTGGCTCTGAAAGCCAGCGCCAAGGGGACGTTCGGGGAGGGCTGTGCCGGGCAGGCGAGGGACACTTGATTCTGCCGCTGTCACGGCGGCAGTGTTCTTGCTCAATGCACCGGCCGGCCCTGTCTGAATGGGGCATGGTGGAGGCATGGCTGGGGCGTTCCCAGGAACCTGGTGTCCCCGTCTAATCTCAGAAACATCCCAGACATCCGGTGTTCTGTCTAGGTTTAGACTTGCTCCAGGCAAATGAAAAGTTCTCCTTTGGGCTGAAAAACATCCAGAGGGTGCAGAGGTGAAAGCGCTCCATCTCTAGTACTCAGCACTTTGTCAATGGTAGCAGCAGTGGGATTTGAACCCTGCCTTCCCTATTCTTAGCCCACTACTCTAACCATTCAGCTATTGCAAGACATGATGTATGCTTTGTAGCCATTATCAGCTGTCAGGATGAGTCCCTTTCCTGTCAGTCTGTATATTTAAGTCCCTGCCATCTGTACATATAGGGGCTAATTAGAAGGTGCTTCAGGTTCTTGCTAGAAACCTGTCAATCTGTAGCTCACCCTCAGGGAAGCAGAAACAGTTCTTATATCACTCTTCTAAGCCAATGCTGCCACTTAGTGGACTTTCCTGCAGTTGCTTCAACTACAGGAGCTGACAGTGGGAGACCAGCACATCGTCTTTTCCAATGGACCTTGTGATCTGTACCCCTTATCCAGTGTGTTCTGCAGTGAATGGTACTTCTGTGATATCATGATCAGTGTCCATTGTCATTATCATAATGACTGTATGTAAATAATATTTGTAAATAGTTCCCCCATGTTACCCAAGTTTGAATACCTGTTCTCTGTAAACTCAGAATAGTTTGTTCTGGTTATTTTGTTTCATGTAAACCGCGCTGATACCAAATAGCGCGGTATATAAAAGATTGTAATAAATAAATAATAATAAATAATAAATAAATAAAATCAATCCTGAGAATATGTGGATTGACCCTTCACATAAATAAATTCCATTTGTAAGGCCCACACTACGGATTCTTAGTGTAATTCCCGATTCAGCACTGACTATGGAATTACAGGTGGATGCTGTGATTCGGAAGGTGCTATTTAGACTGAGGTTTATTCAGCAAATTAGAGCATATTTTGGGCTATAAAATGTGAAACAAATAGTCTAGGTTTGTATTGTGTCTCCTCTGGATTATTGTAATATCGTCTGTTTGGGTACATCTCTCAAACTTACTCACCAGCTACAGTTAATTCACAATCCAGCAGCTAAGTCGATTCCATCAAGGAAAGGCTACATCTTTTTTGATTCGCTGGTTACTAGTTCAGGCCAGAATTTTTTCAAATTATTTGTTTTTAAAATTCTGCATGGACTTACTCCTGATTATAAAGCTCAGCTACTAAACTTGGATCTATCAGTAAGAGCATAACATTCAGCACATGGTTATAAGCTGTCTCTTCTCCCTCCTAGAAATGTCTGCAGTAAATCTACGTAGCTGTAAATCTCTTAGCTCTATAGGCGCCAAGCAGTGGTTTATGTTGCCATATGAGTTAAGAGAGGTTCACTATCCAGATTTCAAGAAACGTTTAAAAACTGTTTTAGTTCATAGATTTTTTTAAATTGATCTCAGTGATGATTATGACTTTTTTAGGGGGTTTCAAGATTTCTGGGATCTTATTTAATTTGTTAAGAAGACAAGATATGCCATACTGGGTCAGACCAAGGTCCATCAAACCCAGTATCCTGTTTCCAACAGTGGCCAATCTAGGTCATAAGTACCTAGCAGTTTCCCCAAAAGACAAAGGTTCCACAATGCTTGTATTGGGGCAAGCAGTGGATTTCTTGGGTCTCTTTAATAATGGTTTACAGACCTTTCCTCCAGGAACTTGTCCAAACTTTTTTAAACCTGGCTAAACTAACAGCTTTTACCACATCCTTCAGTAACGAATTCCGGAGTTTATTACACGTTGAGTGAAAAAATATTTTCTCTTATTAGTCTTAAATAGGTTACACTGTAGGTTCATTGCATGTCCCCTAATCTTTCTATATTTTGATGGTGTAAACAGTTGATCTACATTTACCCTTTCCACACCATTCATTAATTTATAGACCTCTATCGTATCTCCCCTCAGCAGTCTCTTTTTCAGGTTGAAGAGCCCTAACCTTTTTAGCCTCTCTTCATAGGGGTATCCCCTTTACCATTTTGGTGGCTCTTCTCTGTACCTTTTCTAATTCTGCTATATCCTTTTTAAGATACAGCGACCAGAATTATACCCAATATTCAAGGTGTGGTTGCACCATGGAACGATACAGAGGCATTATAATATCCTTTGTTTTATTCTCCATTCCTTTCCTTATGATTCCTAGCATTCTATATGTTTTCTTGGCCTCTGCTGTACACTGGGCGGAGGGTTTCAACATGTTGTCCACAATGACACCTAAATATTTTTCCTGGGTGGTGGTTTCTAATGTGGAACCTTGCATTGTGTAACCATAGTTGGGGTTGTTGTTTCCTAGGTACATAACTTTGCACTTATCCACATTAAATTTCATCTGCCATTTGGACGCCCAGTCTTCCAATTTATCAAAGTTCTCTTGCAATTTTTCACAATCCTCATGGGTTTTAACATCTTTGAATAATTTTGTGTCATCTGCAAATCTGACTACCTCACTCGTTATTCCTGTTTCCAGATCATTTATGAATATGACAAAAAGCAGCGGACCCAGCACAGATCCACTATTCACCTTTCTCCACTGGGAAAATTGGCCATTTAGCCCTACCCTCTGCTTTCTGTCTTTTAACCAGTTCCTGATCCACAATAGTACACTGCCTCCTATCCCATGATTTCTAATTTTGCCAAGAGTCTCTCATGAGGGACCCTGTCAAAGGCTTTCTGAAAGTCCAGATACGCTATATCAACTGACTCACCTTTGTCTACCTGTTTATTCATACCTTCAAAAAAACATAACAGATTAGTAAGACAAGACATTCCTTGGCTAAAGCCATGTTGGCTGTCTCCCATTAAGCCATGACTATCTACATGTTCAGTACTTTTATTCTTTATAATGGTGGTGCCTTTAAACAAAAGCGGAAGTAAGGATGTGGTTGAAAACTACAGGCCGGTTAGTTTAACTTCGGTGGTGAGTAAATTATTGGAAACGTTGCTGAAAGAGAAAATAGTGAGGTTTCTGGAGTCCAGCGGATTACAGGATCCGAGGCAGCATGGATTCACCAGAGGCAGGTCTTGTCAGACAAATCTGATGATTTATTTGACTAAGTGACCAGGGAGTTGGACCGAGGGAGAGCCCTTGATGTGGTGTATTTAGATTTCAGTAAAGCCTTTGACACCATTCCTCACAGGTGACTTATAAACAAACTGAGCATCCTAGGGATGGACCCTAAAGTTACTGCTTGGGTTAGAAATTGGTTGAGTGGGAGGCGACAAAGGGTACAGGTAAATGGAGCTCACTCTGAGGAGAAGGAAGTTACCAGTGCTATGCCCCAGGGATCTGTCCTTGGTCTGATTCTTTTTAACATCTTTGTTAGTGATATAGCGGAAGGGCTGTCGGGTAAGGTTTGCCTCTTTGCGGATGATACCAAAATCTGCAATAGAGTAGACACCCAGGAAGTGGTAGATAACATGAGGAGGGATCCATTTAAGTTGAAGAATGGTCTAGAATTTGGCAGCTAGTATTTAATGTTAAAGAATGCAAGGTCATGCATTTGGGCTGCAGCAATCCAAGGGAGCAATATAGTATAGGGGATGAAATACTTTTGTCTATTAAAGAAAAGCGGGACCTAGGCATCGTTGTGTCTGATGATCTTAAAGTAGCTAAACAGGTAGAAAAGGTGACAGCGAAAGCTAGAAGGATGCTCGGGTGCATAGGGAGAGGAATGGCTAGCAGAAAAAAGGAGGTGATAGTGCCTCTGTATAAGTCTTTGGTGCGACTTCATTTGGAGTATTGTGCACAATTCTGGAGACCGCACCTTCAAAAGGATATAAACAGGATAGAGTCAGTACAGAGGTTGGCTACCAAAATGATTAGTAGTCTTCATTATAAAGCATATGAAGACAGACTTAAGGATCTTAATATGTACACCTTAGAGGAAAGGCGGGATAGAGGTGATATGATCGAGACGTTTAAATATCTCTGTGGCATAAATGCACAAGGGGAGAGCCTCTTTTAATTGAAAGCAAGTTCTGCTACTAGGGGACATGGGATGAGGGTGAAAGGGGATAGATTCAGGAGTGATATGCGAAAATATTTCTTTACGGAAAGAGTGGTGGATCCGTGGAATAGTCTCCCAGTGGAGGTGGTAGAGATGAGGACAGTATCTGAATTCAAAAAAGCATGGGACAAACACAGAGGATCTCTAAAGGAAAAAAGGGGACTGTTGTAGTGGTTGATATGGAAGGACAGACTAGATAGGCTATGTCGTCCTTTTCTTTCATCATTTTTCTATGTTTCTATCGTTTTTCCCGATACTGACGTCAGATTCACCGGTCTGTAGTACATTGGTCATCCTTCAATCTTCAGGTATTACAGATGATTTTAATGATTGTTCAGAGATTACTAATAGTAGGTCTGCAATCTTATATTTTAGTTTTTTCAACACCCTTGGATGTATACCATCTGGTCCAAGTGATTTGCTACTCTTCAGTTTATCAAATAGTTGTAATACATCTTCCCGGTATATCGATATTTCTTTCAATTCTTCTGTGGCATCACCTTTAAATACCATTTCAGTCATGGGTAACATCCCTACATCTTCCTCAGTAAAGACCGAAGCAAAGAATTCATTCAATCTCTCCGCTATGGCCTTGTCCCCTCTTAGTGCCCCTTTTACTCCTATATGATCTAATGGTCCAACTGACACTTTTCACAGGTTTTTTTGCTATGAATGTACCTGAAAAGTTTTATTATGCATTTTTGCTTCCACAGCAAGCTTTTTCTCAAGTTCTCTCTTTGCCTGCCTTATCAATGCCTTGCATCTAACTTGCCAGTGCTTATGTTTCCAGTTTTCATTATTTGGCTTCTTTTTCCATTTCCTGAAAGATGCTTTTTTGGCAACAATAGCCCCTCTGACCTCACCTTTAAATCATGCTGGCAGTTTTTTGGACTTCCTTCCACTTTTCTTAAAGCATGGAATACAGCTGGTCTGGGCTTCCAAGATAGTTTTTTTAAACAACACCCATGCTTAATGTAAATCTTTAACCTTTACAACTGCTCTTTTTAGTTTTTTTTCTTAACTATTTTCCTCATTTTATCATAGTCTCCCTTTTGAAAGTTAAAAGGTAGTACTGTGGATTGAGGAGCATAGTTAAGAAAAAACTGAAAGGGGAGGGGACGCAAACATAAAAAGAACATACACACAGGAAAAGGGGGGATAGAAGAAAGGACAGGGAAGAATTAAAAAAGGACAACTGTGTATTGTCATTCATAGATATACATATATAAACATATTAAAACCAAATTGTAATACAGAATAATAAGAACTCATTCATATAAATAAGAGTCACAGTAAAAGTAAATATAAATAACAATAAGTGTAGAAATAAAAATGATAATAATATACCCAATAAAATAAAACACATACAACTAATAATTCGGATACCACTATCATGAAATCAACATATAATAGAAAAGAAGGAGTGGAAAGGGAGGGGGGTGTTTGGGGTGTGGAAATAGGGGGAGGAAGGGGAGGGGGAAACCAGGGAAAGAAGGAGAGAAGAACCAACTTATACCATCACAGAAGGATTTGATAGTCAATCTCTTGGTTCAGACCAGAAGGATTAACTTGTATTAAGCCTGAAGATAATTTTTTGTTCCAGACGAAGCAATGCCTTATTCAGGTCTCCACCTTTCCAATTCCTTGATAAACTACCAATAGCGAAACATCTAAGTTCCTCAAACTTATGTTTCAGTCTGGTACAGTGCTCCAGAAGTGGCGCTATTTATACGTTTTTTTAATACAGCTCTTGTGTTCACTAAGTAACACTTAGAGGACAATGGTTTTCGCTACGTACAGTAACTGGCAAGGACATATAATTATATTAATCAAATTTGTGCTGTTGCAATCCCTTCACTGGTGTAAGCGTATCTTCTGTTTTGTAGTCAGCTGAGTAAACACATCTAATGCTATAGTAACGGAACAGAAAGTACATCTTCCACATTTATGATGTCCAATAGATAAAGTCAAAGGTCTATGAACTTCTAGTAGTGAAGATGGTACTAATGTATCTTTAAAAGTCTTATCACACTGTACGCTACGAGTAATCTGTCTTTAAAACATTTATAATTAGCTAGAATATGCCAGTGGATTTTTTAAAATTTTGACTAGACAGAAATGAGACTCTCGTTGTACAGACTAAGGCAGCTTCAGTGTTTTTAACTCGTGAATAAACTTAGAGAGAGGTTCCAAAACGGAACCAATGCCAGACATAATTGATCTTCCTGGTGGTCCTTCCAAAGATTTATGAACTTTTGGCAAAATATAAATGGTGCTTTTGCTTCACATTCACGGAAATAGCACTGCGTTCGGTGATTTTAGGAAGCCACAGAGCCACCACACAACAGTACTGCAGAAAGTCAGATGCACGTTGCCTCCCTGCGTATAAGCAGGCACTGCTCTCCTCTTTGAAGATGAGTAAAGAAGTACTATGTGTTAAGCAGCAGGCCACAAGCCCTGTTACTGGGGCTGGCCCAACCATCACACAAACTAGGTGGCCACCTAGAATGGCAGTTTCTGGGGGCCAGCAAAGAGCAGGGCATTCAAAGCTAAATAATAGACTCTGACAGCTGAGGGTGGAGGGGGGGATAAGGCTTAAGGTTTGTCTAGACTAAAGTGTCAATACCTTGAAGCAGCTCTGGGGTGGGCCTTGAATGTTATCTGTTAACACAGCCTGCCTCCTGCACGTCCCCTGACCTATAGATTGTGTGAGCATTGATATGATGCATGTCCTCTGAGGTGACACTCTGCTTGCTGCATGTCCATCAACATGGCTGCCGTCCGTATCCTTTCCACTTCCTGTGTGTCTTCTGACATAATGCACTGTCTGATGCCCATCTGTCCTGTGTTCCCACAGCCTCTGCCTTCGGGGATCCTCACTTTCTAACCTTTGATGGAGCCAACTTTACTTTCAAAGGTAAAGGCGAATACACCCTGGTGACCTCTAACTTCCAATCCCTGACCATCCAAGGAAGGACACAGCCACACACATTTGAAAACAGTAAGTTTGTGTCTGTATGTGAGGGTCAGAGGAGTGCTCTTCTGCTAGCCTTCTTCTTTCAATGCCCTTCTCTTCCTCTAATGACTCCAAACTTTGATCATTTTACCTTGCTGCTTCTTATCCCCTATCTTTGTCGGGTTTCATCTTTCCCCCTTTTCAAATTGATGCTAAAGACTCACCTCTTTTAGGCTGCTTTTCAATCTTAATCCTTTGTTTTCCTTCTGTCTCCTTGTCCTTCCCTATTGTATCCTTGTTTTCATCTATTGTACTGTCTGTCTTGATTAGCTTGTAAGCGCTGATGAGCAGGGACCGTCTTATATTTGTCTGTACAGCGCTGCGTACGCCTTATTTATTTATTTAACATTTTTTATATACCATTTTTCTGCAATTCAAAACGGTTTACAATGAACAAATGTAACAGTGTCTTTACAGCTGTTTTGCATGGAACAAAAACAATTTTAACAATGATTGAACACAGCCTTGTACTGCTGTATAAATGAATAGTAGTGGTAATGTTGTTGAGTGTAACATTCGGTGAAGCACTTGGAGATGGCGCCATTCAACCCCTCACTTACCCCCCTGCCAGGCCGCCCTAAGGACGAGAACCCATCAGAAAATTAAGGAGCATGTTTACTAAAGCACGCTACCTGGGCAGCACAGGGCTTGTGTGTGCTTTTGGCACTGCGCTAAAAAATCCACGCTACCTGGGCAGCGCATGTCTGGGTGGCGTCTGGGTGGGCATGGGTGCTCATGCCACAGCAGTGCCAGTGCAGGCCTTGAAAGCCACACTGCTGGCACTTGGCAGGGAGCAGCTACCACCAGCACAATGGGTGGTAGTGTTAACGCCATGAGCGTCCCCTCCCCCCTGCCCCACACTAGTAATGCAGCCCTAACCCGCGTTACTCTCGAAGGGCTTATTAAACCTGCCCCTAAGGGAATATGCCGAGGCATGGTGTGAGGGTGCCGCAGAGTGTGGAGAGGAGTCCACGATGTTGGGGGAAAGACGAAATCTCTCATGTAGCTGAAGCAACACAGAAAAGGAGGAAACAAGTTATCTTGCTGAGACCTGGGTTCGCACAAATTGGAGGCTTCCTTTTCTTCTGTTTGCTATGTAAATGTTTGGTAAAGTTGGATGTGGTTAGTCATACATTTTTTGAACCTCAGCAATTCTCTACCTTCTTGAGTAAATCCTTCTGCAGCTGAAGTTGGAAGTATCCTTGAAGCGTCTAGTTAATACAGTGTGTTAACGTTAACACACGTTAATTCACTGCATTATTAACACAAGGAGATTTTTCAGGGGGTACTTAATGGTACTGAGTACCAGCATCTTTTTTATTGCCTGCTAAAATTGACCCTTGGTCTTCATGTATTAATGAAAGAGCTCAGCAACTTTTTTGTTAGGAAAAATGCACTGATTATTAGTAACTTTGTCTCACTAAATAACATGGAACCTGCACTTAATTAACTTATGCTATGGTGCATTAACACACGATAACACTAGCACACCTTAGTAACTAGCCCCCTGAATCTGTAGAAGCCCCTCCGGGTTGAGATGCTGAAGTCTCCAGTGATTTGTTCCTGGTAAAATCCAAGGGCCTTTACTCGGTCCTCATTCTTCTTGACCTTTCTGCTGCTTTTGACACTGTTGACCACCACCTCCTCCTCCTTGATACGTTGGCCTCACTTAGTTTTAGGAGCTCTGTACTGTCCTGGTTCTCTTCTTATCGCTCCCATCGCTCCTTCAGTGTCTGTTCTGGCAGTTCCTCCTCTACTGCTATCCCTCTATCAGCTGGTGTATCCCAAGGTCTGTTTAGGCCTTCTCCTTTTCTCTCTCTATACCCAGTCCCCTGCTGCTCTCATCTCCTTCCATGGCTTTCAACAGGGCCATACCAAGCCATAATTGCACACTGTGCTATTTGCACATCTGGCAGGCCCCCATACCTTGATGTTCCTCCATGTCCAACCGCCTGCCTACCCTTGCCCTGCTGCCGCCACTTTTTGTTTTCTCAGAGATGGTGGCAGTAGCAGTGAGGCAGACCCGAATTCAAATTTAGAAAAATATGTGCGGGTCTTTTCGACTCCGCGCTTGTAGGCAGGGTCGGGTCCCTCCTTCCCTTCTCTGATGCAGGTTGTGTCAGAGGAGGGAGGGAACAGGCCAGCCATTCAGAGGCGGGTCTTTGCAACTCTGCGATTGAATGGCTGGCCTGGTCCCTCCCTCCTCTGACATGACCTACATCAGAGAAGGGAAGGAGGGACCTGATGTGCCTACAAGCGCGGAGTCGGAAAGACTGGCACATTTTGTTTTCTTTGTTTTTTTAATTTGAACTCAGGTCGACTCTGCTTCTGCTGGTGCCGCCACCACTGAGAAAACAAAAGGTGGCGGCATCAGGGCAACAGCAGGCAGCGTGGGGAGCCGAGATTGGCAGCCCGAAATGCACCTCTAATCCTTCTGCGCCCTGTGCTGCTCCACTCAGGGCCAGCCTGTCCCGTCCATTGTGTGATAATGTTGTTCACACAGGGCCCTGCGCGAACACCATTATGGCACACCGGACGGCTTCAGAGGGAGCCGGGGAAGACCGTTCGAGGCCTCGGCTCCCACTGTACAACCACCAGCGTGAAGATCCTTTTCCTTCACGCTGGCAGCTGTTTCTGTGAAGCCGATCGCTAGGAAAGGTTAAAGGCATTGTTCTCTTTCCCCCAGGCATTGCCCTTTAATCTTTCACAGCATTCGCGGCTTCACACAAACAGCCGCCAGCGTGAAGGAAAAGGATCTTCACACTGGCGATTGTACAGAGGGAGCCGGGGCCTCACGCGGGCTTCCCCGGCTCCCTCTGAAGCCCCTCAGACAGCCGCGGGGCTGGTTGGGGAGGAGGGCGGAGGGGGGCGGAGGCCAAGGACTGGATGGGCTGTGATGGGGGGTGGAACCTGGACTTAGAAATGGGCTATGGGGGGGGGGGGGGAACTTGGACTGGAAATGGGCTGTGATGGTGGGGGGACCCGGACTGGAAATGGGCTATGGTGGGGGGGGGGACTTGGACTGGAAATGGGCTGTGATGGGGGGGGCAGGACTGCAAATGGGCTGTGATGGGGGGGGCCTAGGACTGGAAATGGGCTGTGATGGTGGGGAGGGCTAGGACTGGAAAGAGGCTGTGATGGGGGGGGGGGCTTGGACTGGAAATGGGCTGTGATGGAAAGGCTAGCACTGGAAATAGGCTGATAGGGCTGGAATAGGACTGGAAGTGGGCTGACCAGGGGGCTAGGATTGGAAATTGGCTGATGGGGGCTGGAAGTGGGCTGATGAGGGGGGCTAGGACTGAAAATTGGCTGATGGGGGGGCTGGAATGGAACTGGAAAAGAGCATATGTGGGGCTAGGACTGAAAATGAGCTGATGTGGGGGCACGGGAGAATAGGACTAGAAGGGAGTGGATGCTGGGTGGGTCTAGAACTATAAGGGAGCTGATTTTGGGGGAGGACTAGAAGGGATGGGGAATGAGAATGGAGAGGGGAAAATATATTTTGTGTGGAAGAAAAGTCTACGATGGGCCAGGTATTGGGAGAGCAAGAGGGGATTGAGAATGGAAGGGTGAAATTTGAGTGGATGATAAAGGAATAAGGAAAGAAATGGGGGAAAGAGCAAAAGGGAGACGATCAGTATATTAAAGCAGATATAGAGAGAGAATGGAAAACATCTAAAAGAGAAGAAAGGACAAATGGATAGCTTGCAGAAGACACGAAGAAACCAGAAGAAAGTGACTGGAGCAATTGCAACTGAAAAATAAAATTCCCAAACAGAAGGTAGAAAAATACTTTTTATTTTGAATTTATTAACTGGAATATGTCTGGTCTGGGAAGTGTGTATTGCTAACATCTTTGCAATTTTTGTTTAGTGCAAGAGGAAATTACTTTATAGTTTTCTTTCTCCAGTGTTGTACATTTCATGTTTGGTTTTTGGGATTCCCAGTTTAATTATTATCGTCCTATTTCTAAATTGTGATCCCTTGTTCTTTGTGTGGTGATGGTCTATGTTCTGTGTAACTGAGCTGAGGTATTCTGTTCATGTAGTTTCTATTTGACAGTGCCACTTGTTCTCTTTCCCCAGTAGGAGATGCATTGGTATTCTCTGAGATGTATTGGTTTAATATCTGCAGCGTTGCCTTTTGATAGGTAGGGTTTGGTGCTTTGTGAGTCCTGGTAGTGCTGTTATGATACGGCGGGTTTGCTATGGGTTCTAAATGGTCAGTGTTTATAGTACTTCCTAATGGGCCTGGCGGTTGTCACTGCAATATAGTAATGTAGAAATCTGTTAGTCTTTCTTTATCCAGACACTCATTAAGAGGCATGTTTACGAAAAGTGCATGTTAATAATATGCACATTTTTATGCAAATGAGACTCCTTATGCAAATGAGGCCCCACAATTAATCTCCGCACATGGCCCCGCATCCCCCTTGGGCCACCCCTGGCTCCACTGCTTGCACAGGGCTAGGTACGGCGCTGGCTTTCAATATCATTTTTATGCTGATGACTCGGCTCCATCTATCTACACCTGATATTTATTTTACACTCCAAGCCTGTATATCTGCCTGCCTATCTGACATCGCTGCCTGGATGTCTCACCACCGTTTAAAATTGAACAATGCCAGAATCAAACTTCTTATTTTTCCCCTTAAACCCTCTTCCCCCCCCCCCCCTCCTCCCTTCTCTTTCTCTGTTGATAACACTCTTCTGCTTCCTGTTTCCTCAGCACCCAATCTTGGAGTCATCTTTGACCCCTCTCTCTCCTTCTCCTCACATATCCAGCAGATAGCAAAAACCTGTCATTCTCCAGGAGCAAGCAGGAAGTCAGTCCTCACTGATGGGTGTCATCGACGCCGATGAAGCCCCAGCGGAGCATTTCCCCAGCTTTCCATGAAAGCCTTTGGGAATGCTGGCACACATGCGCGGTTCCCTTCTCGCCTAAAGGTGCCATCTTACCTCAGTCTCTTTTTTTCCGTGAAGCCCATCGGACGTGTGTCCTGTTTCTCCCGGAAAAGAGTAGATTTTTTATTGGTATTATTTCGCTTTTTTCCTTGGATTCGACGTCGGTTCCCCTCCCGCCGGGTTCGGTACGCCGGTATCGAATCCCCTTTTTCTTTTTCGGTTTTTGCCCTTAGTGACTAGGCGTTCGCGCCAAATCCTTTTCTTTTCCCTGGAAGGCCGGTCCTTTACCTCGCGGGGACCCTTTTTTCCCCGATGTCTTCCAGTGGTTTTGAAAAGTGTGATCGGTGTAAGAAGATAATGTCTCTCACCGACACACACGACTGCTGCCTTCGGTGCCTTGGCCCGGACCACGATTCTAAAACGTGCGGGCCATGTGGAAAGATGTCTTCCAAGGCCCTCCGAAGTTGTCAGCAGCAAAGTGAACGACTTTTCTCGGACTCGGCCTCTGCCCAGGCCCGGACCTCGTCTGAGGCCTCGACATCTCGGGATTCCGATCCCGAGAGGCGTCGGAGCTCCTCGGACAGGGGGTCCCCCGACTGGGAACGTAAGAGGAAGAAGCGGCTCACGAGGGCGGCGTCGGAGGAGGTCCCTGAGCCCTCAAGGGCCAGGTCTAAGACCCCCGACCGTCATCCCAGGCCCGTGGACCAGGAGAAGCCAACTAAAGTACCTCGCATGGAGCCGGAGTCTGCTGGACACGTAAGTCCTGTT
Source organism: Ichthyophis bannanicus (assembly GCA_033557465.1). NCBI lineage: Eukaryota > Metazoa > Chordata > Amphibia > Gymnophiona > Ichthyophiidae > Ichthyophis > Ichthyophis bannanicus. Next base: position 147,077,717 of record CM066041.1, read on the forward strand.
GTCCTCATGGACTCGCCTCCCCGAGTACCGACGTCGGGCCCGGCGCCACCGGGGCCCAAGTAGGGGGCTGCTGCGTCACCCGAGCTGAGTCTCAGGTTGACAGCCTTGGAGAGCAGAATGTCTGCATTCATGGATCAGCAGCGGGCAATGATGGCCAGCCTGTCTAGCGCATCTGCCCCGACCACCGGGACATCGACTTCGAAGTCGACCCCGGAGACCGAGCCAATACTCGAGTCCCTTGCGGCTCGAGGTCGTCCTCGGTCGAAGTCCCCCTCGACCTCCCGTTCGGGACTGAGGGTCTCGACGCCGGTCCCCCGGCGTCGGGGCAGGTGCCTAGAGGCCCCGTGGGGTCCGTGCTCGACTCGACATCGGACGAGTGTGCTTGGGAGACCGAAGACGAGGAGTCTCCTGACACCTTCAAGACTCGGTGTGTCCCTTTCGGACTCACCTGAGTCTGAGCCCCGGAGTAAATCCCCTCCGGAGGACACTAGGTTCTCGGAGTTTGTCCGCGATATGGCCGCTGCTCTGGCCATCTCGGCTGACCCCGAGGAGGAGCCTCGAGCCGAAGAGCTCGATGCTCTGCAGTATGACTCTCCGCCGAAGGAGGCCTTTACTGTCCCGGTTCCTCCGATGCTGGAACGGCTCCTCTTCTGGATGTGGGAGGCCCCGGCCTCGGCGCCGGTCTTGAGCAAGCGGGTCGATTCAATATATCGACTCCTTAAGAGTCCTGGCTTCCAGAAAGCACAGCTACCGCACCATTCCATGGTTGTGGAATCGGCCATGCATCGTCTGAAGAGTCAGAAGATGCACTCCGCGGTGCCTCTTGGAAGGGAGGCCCGAAGCCTTGATGGCGTCAGTAGAAAGTGTTTTCAGGGCTCGATGCTTGCTTGCCGTGTCCAGACTTACCAGCTCTACATGGGCATGTATTTACGAGACCTGGCCAAGGAGTTGGCCGGATTCTCTGCTGGTCTCTCCGGGGAACCCTTGCAGAGTTTTAAGTCCTTATCCTCGAGGATCCGGGAATGCTCTAAGTTCATGTCCTGCGCCGCCTACGATGGCTTCGAGGCTTCGGCTCGAGTAGCGGCTGCCGGCATCGCGGCTCGATGCCAGGCGTGGCTGCAGTCATCGGACCTCGAGCCATGGGTTCAGGACAAGTTGGTCGATGTCCCTTGCTGAGGTGAAAACCTTTTTGGCAAGCCTGTGGCCGAGAAGGCCGCTCAGCTCGAGACAGAGCACCTCACGAGGACAAGGCTGTCGAGGAAGACCTCTGCCCCTTCATCTAAGAGGAAGGGCCCGGGTAAGAAGCCCTTTTACCCGAGGAAGGGCGCTACCTACAAACAGTACCCCAGTATCTGGCTGCCCAAGCTGCCCCCCAGGGTCAGCAAGCTAAGGGCCGGGGTAATGGGCCCCGTAGGCAGAGTGCCCCCAAGCCTCCGGCCCCTGCTCCCACTCCGCAGGGTGGGGGTTTTTGACTCCTTGAGTATAGCCATTCCTCCCTTGCAGACCCAGCCCTGCACAGGAGGCCGCCTAGCCTTGTTCGCTCACCAGTGGCCCTTGATAACCCAAGACAGTTGGGTGCTGGACATAGTCCATCGAGGCTATGCCCTGCATTTTCACCAACTGCCTCCGCCACACTTCCCAGGGGAACCTTTCCGGCCTCCCCTTCATACAGCCCTTCTTCTCCAGGAGCTACAGGGTTTGTTGCTGGACAAGGCGGTGGAGCCTGTGCCTCCCCACGTTCAAGGTCACGGGTTTTACTCCAGGTATTTCCTGGTGCCAAAAAGAACCGGTGGTCTTCGTCCCATTTTGGATCTCAGAAACCTAAACAAGTTTCTAGTAAAAGAAAAGTTCAAGATTCTTACTCTTGGAACACTTCTACCCTACCTCCAGCAGGGAGATTGGCTTTGCTCTTTAGATCTAAAGGATGCTTACACTCACATCCTTATTCATCCAGACCACAGAAAGTACCTCAGGTTCATTGTGGGAGGAAACCATTATCAGTACAGGGTACTGCCTTTTGGACTGACCTCCGCTCCCAGGGTTTTTACCAAGTGCCTGGCAGTGGTGGCAGCTTACCTGAGGAATCAGGGCATCTTTGTGTTTCCTTACCTAGACGACTGGCTCATCAGGGGCCAGACTTCCCTGGAAGTTCAACAGCCACCAGCAGGACCATAGAACTGCTCCAAAAGGTGGGCTTTGTCATCAACTTTGCAAAGTCCACTTTGCTCCCCTCCCAGAACTTGGAGTTCATAGGGGCAAGGTTGGATTCTCAGCTGGCAAGAGCATTCTTACCAGTGGACCGAGCACAAAGGCTCATACACCTCGCCAGCAAGTTTCTGCACAGGTCCCTTGTCTCCGCCAGGCTCTGTCTCAGGCTTCTGGGCCACATGGCGTCGACAGTACAGGTGACCCCCCCAATGCCAGGCTCAATATGAGACCTGCCCAGTGGTGCCTTCGGACTCAGTGGTCACAAGCCTCAGGCAGTCTCAGAGGCAGGATCAGAGTGTCCCACCGTTTCCTGACCTCCCTCAACTGGTGGTTACACCCCCCCCCCAATCTGCTGGTGGGGGTGCCTTTTCAGATTCCACCTCATACAGTGGTCCTAACCACCGATGCCTCTCTATAGGGTTGGGGAGCACATTGCCTAGACAAGTGCACCCAGGGCCTGTGGTCTCCTTGGGAGGCATCACAGCAGATCAATCTGCTGGAACTCAGAGCTATCTGCTTGGCCCTCAAGGCCTTTACTGCTTCCCTGGCACATCAGTCTGTCTTGATCCAGACAGACAACCAGGTAGCCATGTTCTGTGTCAACAAACAGGGCGGAACTGGTTCCCAGCCCCTTTGCCAGGAGGCCCAGGACCTCTGTTCCTTTGCCCTGAAACACAACATGCTCCTCAGAGCAGTCTATCTTCCAGGCCAGGAGAATTCACTGGCAGACAGATTGAGCAGGATTCTGCAACCACACGAGTGGCAGCTCCACCCACTTCCTGTTCAGCTGTTGTGGTGAGCAGACCTGTTCTGGAGAGCTCCTGCTAGGGAGGATTTCCTGCTCACTACCTGTGTCTGGATGTCGGGCCCTGGGCCACCTCCAGCAGGAGAGGCCCAGGCCCAGAGGCCTACCAGGCCTGGTAGGCCTCCTCCGGTGCAGACTACTGAGGATGCTGGGACCTGTCTTCAGCCGGTGTCCCAGGAGGGGGCCTCCCCAGGTAGGACTACATATGGCCAGGGAGGAGGGACCCACAGGTATGGAGGTTTGGGCCCGCTACCCCAGGGAGGAGGCTCCTGTCTCCTCCCCAGGCAGGGTGTGGAGGCTGGGTGGCAGCAGGGAGAGGCCCTGGGGAGACCCTGGAGGGCCGTGCGGTATAGCACTGGAGGAGGCGGGTTCCCCCCTCCGCCTTGGGTCCTGGAGGAGGCCTCTACCTCCTCCAGTGAGGATGAGGACGGAGGGTCGGGCCTGCCTTCCTTCCAGCAGCCAAAGGCTAGGGCCCCAGACAAGATTGTGGCGGCGGTCCGGCGGCTTCAGGGTCTCCAGGAGGAGGCGGCCCAGCTGCAAGCCCAGCTCTCCCACCTGGAGAGCCTGCAGGCCACCATTCCCGGTGAGGAAATGGGTGGCCTATACCACCTATAAGAAGGGGGTGAAGCGGGCCCTGAAGGCCAAGTACTGTGAGATCGAGTACTGTAAAAGCCAGGGTTGTGGGTCCCTCGCTGAGGTTTACCGAAATTATGACCGCTGGAAGGTACCTGTAGTCCAGGGGAGGCCCCCGGGGGCGGGTAGGCCGGTGGGCTATTACTCATCTAGCAGTTTGCCCTTCCCCGTTCAGTTCCTGGGCAGTCTACCACACGTTCCTTGCCCTATTCTGTTACAAAAGTTTCTGGAATTACTGCTCCTTACCTTGCCGGATCTGACGCTGCAGAGGATTTGATTCCTTCTCCTGTGGAATTGTTGCCTGCCCTGATTACGTCCGCACGTCCCCTGGGGACTTCGGTATTTCACGGGTGAAGATTTGGATCGCCCGGGTTTGATGGCTGTAGTATCTGGTTCGACATCTGCACCTGCGATACCTCTTCCCTCTAGCACAGATTCTGGCTCCGTGGGAGGGTTTTGTGCGGCTCTGCCGTCTTCTCTGCCGGTTTTTCCCGCTGCTTCAGATGCTCCCCCGAAGTTGTGCATCGATGAGGGAACCCCCCAAGATGGCCGCCGAGGAGTTGGTGATGACGTCTGCCTTCCATCTGTTCCTGTTTTGGTAAAGGAGATTCCGTTGCAGGAGTTGTCTGCGGGGCTTCCCCCAGCCCGATTACAGCTCCAAGATGGCCGCCGCGCATCGAGTGTTGACACTTCCGGGAGAACCCGGAAGTGTGCAGAGGACCCCCCTCCATCTTCTGCCCTGCCGCGGGAGTTTCGGCGGCAATCGGTGGGGGAAGTAGGGGATTCGGTTCAGTGCCCCTCTGTCGGAGGGACTGTCGCAGAGGGGACGAAGTCTTTGGCGGCTGTTCTCTCACGCCGGGGGTCTGCCGATGCTGGAGAGGCTCGTCGGCTGCCGGTTCCCCTTCAGAAGATCGCCGGTGATGCACAGTGTTTGGAAGTGCCAGACTCTGCAAAGGGGGATTCGGCGTCTTCCTTACAAGATCCCAGGAGGCGGAAGAATGGTTGGCCCCAGTCTAATGAGCATGTCGTGCCTCTGGAGGCTCCAAGGGGGACTGATCTTTCCCCTCATCATATGGTTCTGCGGCAGTGGGGGTCAGAGCACTCCCTTTCTGCTGTGCATCCGGCTCCTGCTCCTGCAGTACATATCAAGATGCCTGGGCAGGCGTCTGGTAGGGGGGTGGTTGGCTGGCAGGATACCCCTGTTCTGGCTGCCCTTCCGGCCCCTAGAAAGCTACAGGGTACTCGCCCAGTATGTTCTGAGGTGGCTGACTGGGGCCGGATGGGTGCTGGAAGGAGGAGAACGGGGCAGGAGGGGGGCTGCTATTTCTTTTCTGCAGCCCCCGGAGGGGGTCAGGGAGGGGGCCAGGGAGGGAAGAGTGCTGATCAGCTATCTCTGCGATCTGTGACCACGGAGCGGGGTGTGCAGCTGCCTGTCATGTCTGTTTCTGTGACCGAGGGAAGCCTGGCTCGCAGGGGGGCGTCCGCCCTTGCTGCTGGAGCCTTGGCTTCCAGCCACGTGGATCCGGTCCTCTGTGTCACGTCTGGCACCGACAATCAGGTAGGACCTGGGAGGGACAGGGGGCAGGGGGGTGGAGGTTTGGGGGATGTTCTGGGTGGGGGATCTGCCCTGCTGTCTCGGGTAGGTCCTGCCTTGTTGTCGGTAACCGTAAAGGGGGTAGCGGATGGTGGGTCAGGGGAGGGTCTGATGGAGGGAAGGGGGGAGCGGCCGACTGGTCATATAGTGGGGAAGGAGGTAGTGGCTGGTTCTGAGTGGGGGAAGGGTTTGTCTTCAGTGGGGTCAGGGGTGGCGGTGGTCCCCCTGGATCCCGGGAGTGGAGGGGAGCGGGGTCCATCCCCGGTAGTGGTGGCCGAGACCCAGGAGCCTTGCGCTGGGTCGGAAACAAGGGACGGAGGTGTGGGGGGGCTTTCTGGTCGCTTGGGTGTTACCGAGAACCAGGTCCGTGATGCCCTTAAGTTAGCTTTGGAGACTCCGACAGGCCTTCCTGGGGCCTTTACTGCCTTTCGGCAGCTTGAGGTGGACGCAGGGGCTAATCTGGGGGTTCTCGGTGGCACCCAGGGATCCGGAAGGGAGAGCATCCCTGATTCAGTGTTGGCAGAGCTGACTTTGCCCAGTCTTCAGGTCACCCCATGTGTGGAGGTTGTGGATCCTGCAGACCAGCAGCAGGATCCCCCGCAGGTGGCAGCAGGGGAAGATCAAGGAGGACAGGGGTTGGGAGCTGGGCGGTCGGCTCCCCCCCCCCGTACCTTTGCGGAAGCTCTAAGGGGGTCGGGCACCACTCCTGGGATATCGGGTGGGGCTGGGGGGAGGGGGGGCTCCCAGGGGAATGATCCCGTAGGAGGGGGAGGAGGTGGGGGAGGTTTCCGAGGGGTAGGGGGTGAGCTCAGACGGCGCAATGTGGCACAGATCCGGTGGGCTGGGGAGGGGCCCCCTCCAGCCAGGGAACAGGTCTTAAGGATGGTCCTTGGGCTGGGGTTTCTCCCGGGAGATCTCTATGCCTTTATCCACATGAACAACACCATTGAGTATGATGTTAGTTTCATGCTGAGACGGGGGCTGGAGATTTTCTGGGACCGATACCAGCAGCAGAGGGGGCAGGGAGGGTGGGCTGACTTTCGTGTTGTGCCTATCTCTCGCCAGGGGACGGTACCTGTGACCATCCTATCCCGGAATGAGTCGCTCCCAGGGCAGGACATCCAGTTTTGGTTGTCGCACCATGCGGTGCTCCTCGCACCCCTGGTTAAGGGCGCTGGGCCCCTAGGGGTGTGGGACGGGTCGTGGAAGGGCAGGATCCGTTTGTGTGAGGTGGGAAATGTGGTGCAGCACGTGCCCTCGGCCGGTTTCCTCGGTCGGGATCGCATCTTGTGCTATTACCCCGGGCAACCCCGCGAGTGTCACCGCTGTGGCTCATTCCGCCATTTGAGCATGAACTGTCCCGAGCAGGTCTGCACCCGTTGTGGTGGACGGGGTCACGCCTCGGCCGGGTGTTTGCTTATTCGGTGTAACCTTTGCGGGGAGTTGGGTCACCCCTTGCCCGCTGCCCCTCCGCATCACACAATGGACCGGGGGGGGATGCCGTCACTCCACCTCGGGCTCCTGTGCGGGAGGAGGTCATGGAAGCCCCTCTCCCTCAGGAGGAGTCCGAGGGCCCTAGGGTGGAGGAGTCCATCGAGCCGAGGGAGCCACCAGGGGGAGGGGATTCGGGTAGGAAGGAGGAGAGGGTTGATGTGGTGGAGGTTAATGTATCACGACAGGATAGTAGGTTGCGGGTGGTGCCACCTGAGGAATGGACTACGGTCCCTCCCAAGGGTGGCAAGTCCAAAAGGAAGAAACGGGAGACATCCCCGTTGCCGGATGCAGAGCCCGTGTTGGACATCAACCGTTTCGTCTTTTTGGCTGCTGATGCGGCTGAGGCGGATGAGGGCTTGCCTGTGGAGGCAGGGCTTCCTGTGCGGCGCTCGGAGCGGTTAGCGGCGGGGGCGGCCCCTCTTCCTCAGCGGCGGCCTTCCAAAATAACGAAGGCGCGCCGCGGTCAGGGTCTTCCAAACAAGGGGGATACTGGCACCCGACGGGTGAGGGAGGACGGGTCTTTGCCCCCGCAGTTGGGTGAAGGGTCTTCGCAGGAGCCCCCTGCTGACCCGGTCGTCCCAGCCTCCCCCGCGGGGGTGGGCACTGGTACGTTGTCGCAGTCTTTGTCCAGGGAGGGGGGGGAGGCACCGGTGGTGGACCCCACGGAGGAGATCATTCCTCCGACCCCTGACCTGTCCGTGCCCCTCGCCCCATGGGAACTGGGTTAGCCCCTGCGACAGCTTTGCCTGGTGGTCTCAGGGGCACCAGCACCTCGTGGGGTGACAGGGTCGAGCAGGAGGGGGAAGAGATCCTCGAGGTGGTCGACGTGGACCATGAGGAGTTGCTCCAGCTCACGGGCTTGTCCTGCAAGCGGGATTCCGGGGATCCCGGGTATGGTGAGAAGAGGAGGAAAGGGTCACTGCACACGAACTAGGCATGGCGTGCACTCCTGCGTTCTCGTGCGCCACCATCAACGTGGCCAGCATTTTCTCAGACCAGGCGCGGGCTACGGCCTATGATTTTCTTTCCACGAGTGGGCTGGATGTCATTTTCTTGCAGGAGACCAGGCTCACCTCGCTCGCTAGTCTTCATCGGGCAAAGCGGGAGTGGAGGTGGGGCCCTTCATACTGGTCGCTTGCGGCACAGCCCTACGCAGGAGTGGCGGTTTTGTTCACGTCTAACCGATTTCAGGTGCAGTACGTGTGGGAACTGGAGCAGGGCCGGTGTTTGCTCTTAGACGGCTACTGCGGGCCTCATCGGTTTCGTTTCGTGGTGGTCTACGGCCCCCAGTCTAAGTTGGCGCGGAAGACCCTGTTTGGGGTCATCCGCCCCTACTTACACACCTCCCGTTTGGTGGTCCTCGCCGGGGATTTCAACACCACCACCTTTTTGCAGGACCGAGGGGGGGATCGTCGCCCACCCAGTTACGAGGGCCTCTTTTTGGCCGAGATGACCGGGACGGCTGACCTGGTGGATGTTTTCCACCGGGCCTTTCCACGGTCGCCGGGGTTCACCTACTGCAGGAGTCGTATCGATCGGATATATGTGAGTGCCCGGGTAGAGTGTTGACTTTTCGGACCACTGCGTCCTCTCCGTGTCCTTCCTGGCTAACCACGAGGAGCTCAGCAGGGGTCCTGGCCTGTGGAGACTGAATGTGCAGTTGTTGGCAACATCAGAGGTGGTCCAGGAGTTTTTGGCCTTTCTCGCAGACCAGGAAACCCTGCTGGGTGTTTTTCCTTCCCGTGGCGCCTGGTGGGACGAGGTGAAGGCGCGTGCCCGCCAACTCTTCCATTCCCGGGGTACCTCCATGGCTCGATCCCGCTACCTCACCTACACTGTCCTCCGGAGGTCGCTGGATCGTTTGGTATCCCGAGGGGCAGCGCGGGAGGAGGTGGAAGAGGTACGCGTCCAGCTCCGTGGCCTGCTTTATGATCGCCATGCCTCCCTCTGCTTTGAGGGGGCTGCCGGTGGGGTCGGCACTCCAGACCCTTTCTTGACTTGCAAGGAGAGGGTTCGGCATCGGGAGGTCATGGCCCTGCGGGGCGAGGACGGTACCATTCATACCTCCCAGGAGGACCTTTTGCGGATGGTGGGGGAATACTTCTCGGACCTGTTTGGGGATCGCCCCGTGGACCTCACCCATATCCGAGAGTACTTGGGCCTTCCCCCGGTGTATTCGGCTGTGGTTCAGGCACAGGTTGCTGCACTCGCTGCTCCGATTCAGCAGGTGGAGGTGGAGAGGGCGATTCGTGCCATGCCGTTGGGGAAGGTGCCTGGGCGCGATGGGCTCCCTGTGGAGTTCTATCGCACTTTCATCGCCCAGCTGGCCCCCTTCCTGACCTCTCTGTTTCAGGAGATCATGGACACGGGGTTTCTCCCGCGGTCATTTCGCGAGTCTGTCCTGCTGCTGCTCTCCAAGGGGAAGGACGATAGCTCCTTGGACTTTTGGCGGCCGCTCTCTCTTCTGAACGCGGACCGGAAGATCCTGGCCAAGTGTTTGGCCAACCGACTGGTGGAGGTGTCAGGCGTTTTGCTGTCCCCTTCCCAGTATTGTTCCGTTCGGGGGAGAGGGGTTCTGGACGCTGTCGCCACAGTCCGGGAGGTGGTGGAGAGAGGCCGGTCGCTCCAACGGGACCACTGGTTGGTCTCCTTGGATCAGTCCAAAGCCTTCGATCGAGTCAGTCACCGGTACCTGTGGGTGGTGCTCCAGCACTTCGGCCTCCCCGCAGGTTTCCTCTTCGTCGTGCAGGCGCTGTACCGAGGGGGGTGAGCATCCCGTTTATTAACGGGTGGCTCGGACGGCCGTTTGGTGTCGCCTCGGGGGTGCGGCAGGGGTGCCCTTTGAGCCCCCTGCTGTATGTCTTCTCCCTCGACCCCTTCCTCCGGAGATTGTCCTCAGGTGGGTTACGGGGCCTGGAGGCGCCTGGTGCGCCCCCGGTGTCCGTCGTTGCCTACGCTGACGACATCTCAGTTTACGTGGACGGCACTGAAGGGGTAGAGGCCCTGCGGGAGGCCGTGGAGGAGTACTCGGAGGTAGCCCACTCTGTTGTCAACCACAGCAAGTGCCAGACGCTGTGGTTGGGCCCCTCGGAGGCCTCCCCGCCTTCCTGCGCCCCCTTCCCTCCTCCCGTGGGGGAGGTCCGCGTTTTGGGCCTCGTCTTCGGGTCGGAGGACTGTGCGGAGGCCAATTGGGACCGTTGTCTTGAGACTGCACGGTGTAGGGTGCTGCGGTGGAGGGGGTGGAGGTGTACGTACGAGGAGAAGATCAAACTCCTCGGGACGTTTCTGCTTCCTCTCTTTCTGCACGTGGCCACGGTCTTCGTCCTTCCGTCGTCCCGTCAGGCGTCTGTCTGTGCCGTCTTTTTCTGTTTCCTGTGGGGTAACCGCCTGAACCCCGTCCAGCGCAACATCGTTTGCCTGGATCGGGCAGAGGGCGGTTTGGGTATGTTGCACCCCCTTGTCTTCCTGTCAGTCTTGTCTATGGCGTTCCACTTGGGTAGGATGCGGGAAGGGGGTGGGGTCTGGTGGGTGGCCTCCTATCGGGAATGGTTCTCCTGCTTCTGGGAGCAGTGGGAGGGGGCGTCCTCGGTCCCACGTGTGCGCCGGAGCGGGGAACAGGCCCCATCGTACGTATTTGCGATGGTGGGGCTCATTCGGCGGTGGGGGGTGACCGACCCGCTCGCCCAGTCCTTGGGGCGGAAAGGCTTATACCGGATGGTTCTCACCTCTCACTGTCAACCACGGTGGGCCCTGCGGGACTGTCCGGCGGATGTGATGCAGCGGGGCCTTCGGCTGTTGAACTCCCCTCGGCTACCGAAGAAGGTTCGGGATGTGGCCTGGTTGTCTTTCCACGGGCGTTTGTACGCGAGGGACAACCTCAAGTACAGGTCACAGGCCGAGTGGGTCTGTCCGAGGGCCGGGTGTGAGGGGCAGACGGAGACCATGGACCATTTCCTCCGGCAGTGCCCCTTCAACGTGGAGGCCTGCCGGTTGGTGTCCGCTGCTCTTCACCTGCGCGACCTTTCTCTCCTCACGTATGCGGAGTGGGTGTACGGGGCCTGGTCCTTTCCTCTAAGGCAGGACTCCGGGACCCTCTACCTCGTCACGGCCGTAGTGCGCTACCACCTGTGGCAAGCGCGCTGTCATGTCTCGACCCGGGGGTTGGTCCTGCCCCTCGACGAGGTGGTGCGGGACATTCTAGAGGAAGTGTCCAGCATGGCGCAACGTGAAAGGCGGGTGGTGGAGGCTCATCGTTGGGAGCGTCTGTGGCGTCACCTCACCCTTCGCCCCCCGTAAGGGGGAGGGGTTCCCTGGGGTTCTCGTCCCTGTAGGACCTTGAGGTTTGTTTTGTATCCCTGGGGGGAGGGGTGTGATAGGAGGGGTTGGTTTCCCTTCCCTGGGGTTTACTTCTCGGTATGATTTTGGGGTGTTTTTCTCCCGGGAGGGGAGGGGGGGTGAGCTGGTGCTCCATGAGGGGTTTGACCGGTTGTTCGCTTTCCCTTTCTCCTTAGAGGGGTGGCCGTCCCCATTTTTTTTTGTTCTTAGTGTTTATGTTTGTTCTTTTTGTGTTCTGGGCATCCCGCTCCGTTGTCTGGAGTGCAGGGCAGCACAAGGGTTGTGTTTTTCTTTTGTATTTAGCTTTTGATTTGTATGATTAGTTATGATTTGTTTTGGTGGGACTGTGTTGGGGATGGGCTAAAGGGGCCCTTATGTTTTCATTTGGTTTGGGGGAAGGGGGTGGGGAGGTTTGTTTTTGAGGTGTTTGATTTGATGGGATGGATCGGAAGGGGGAGGGATGGGGATAGGGGGCTCTGTTTCTGGATGGTTGGGGGGAGGGAGTCTGAGAGTCAGACAGAATGGACATTTGGACTGGTGGGGGGTGTTGTGCGGGGCAGGGGTTCAGGGATTGCAAGACGAACAATGTGTGGACTACGCTGGGGTGTTCTTGCAGGGGGAGGTTGGGTCAGGTATGGACATTGGACTGAGGGGGGGGGGAGGGGACATGGACATTGTCAAGGACTTTTTTGGGGGTTGTTGTTGGGAGGAGGGGCACGTGTGTTGATTGCTGGGGTTGGTGATGGGTTTGGGGAGGTGGGTCACTGGGGGATTTTGTGATACTTGTTTTGTGCTATGTCGGGGGGGGTGGGGGTTTTGGGGGGGTGTGGGACTTGGTTGGGGTGATTGTATTTACTTTTTGTTTGTTTTTCTGTTGCATGTGTTAATAAACAAAATTTCCATCCCTTAGTGGTTCAAAGGATTTTCTTGAAATGGGGGCTTCCCTCCATAGACCTGTTTGCCAGTCCACTGAACTACCAGCTACCAAGATTCTGCTCCAGGCAACCGCATCCTCTGAGAGTAGCAGCAGATGCTTTTCTGATTCCATGGACTCAGGGCCTGCTCTATGCATTTCCTCCCACCCCTCTGGTGGCCCGAACACTGTTCAAGATTCTCCGAGACAGAGCCTCAGTCTTCCTGGTAACTCCCAGGTGGCCAAGACAGCCTTGGTTCCCCCTCCTGCTTCAGCTGGCAGTGAATCTGCCTCTGCTTCTGGGATTGCAACCCGACCTTCTCTCTCAGGATCAGGGCTCCTTGCTGCATCCCAATCTCAAAGCTCTCAATCTGATGGCATGGAGGCTGCAAGGGTAGTGCTGGCTCCCTGGGGCCTGCCTCCCGAGGTTGAGGAAGTTCTCCTAGCCTCCAGGAAACAATCCACTAGAAAGACCTATGCTCTCAAGTGGAAAAGGTTCTCTGTGTGGTGTCAGCTTCGTGCTGAGGATCCTTTCTCCTGTACTGTGTCAGTAGTGCTTCAGTACCTACTGCACTTGTCCAATCAGGGTCTCAAGTCCAACTCTGTTCGGGTCCACCTCTCTGCTTTGGCAGCTCACCACTCCCTAGTTGAGGGCCATTCCTTGTCTGTACACCCTTTGGTGTCTAGGTTTCTCAGAGGCTTGCTTCTGCTCAAGCCCTCCCATACGTCCTCCTGCTCTTGAGTGGGAGCTTAATGTGGTCTTGCAGCAACTGACTCGCCCACCTTTTGAGCCTATGGCTACTTGCCCTCTACGCTTCCTTTCCTGGAAGACTCTCTTTCTGATAGCCCTTACTTCGGCTAGGAGAGTGAGTGAGCTTCAGGCCTTGGTCTGTGATAGGCCTTACACCAGGTTCTATAAAAACAGGGTAGTCCTCAGGACTCACCCTAAGTTCCTTCCTAAGGTTGTCTCCTCTTTCCACCTCAACCAGGAGGGGGTTCTTCCTACTTTCTTCCCTAGGCCTCATGCAAGTCAGGCTGAAACAGTTCTCCATACCTTGGACTGTAGGAGGGCCTTATCCTTCTACCTTGAACGTACGCAAGGTCACAGGAAAGCTTCTCAGCTCTTCCTTTCTTTTGACCCCAATAACTTGGGGAGGCCTTTGTCCAAGCGTACCTTGTCCATCTGGGTGGCTGACTGTATCACCTGGGCTTACAAGGCAGCTGACCATCCTTTGCAGGGTAGGGTCATGGCCCACCGTGTGAGGGCCATGGCTGCATCAGTGGCTCATCTCCGTTCTGTTCCATTGCAAGACATCTGCAGGGCTGCTACTTGGTCTTCAAGCCAGACCTTTGCAGCCCACTACTGTCTGGAGAGGGAGTCCCGTAGGGACAGTGCTTTTGGCCAAGCAGTACTCCGGAATCTCTTTGAGGTCTAGGCAACTCCTGCCCTGCCCTCTGGTTGGGCTACCTGTTGGGGTTGTGTCCTTGAAAAGCCTTTCTTTACTGCTGAGACTAGAGGGAGTTCTCTTGTTCAGCCTGGGTTCCTGGTAGCCCAGAGCTGGGGAGTCACCCATAAGTGAGGACTGACTTCCTGCTTGGTCCTGGAGAAAGAGTAGTTTCTCACCTGTAACAGGTGTTCTCCAGGAGCAGCAGGAATCAGTCCTCACTACCCTCCCTCCTCCCCTTGGAGTTGCAGTTGTACATAGTTTAATTTTTACATTTTTGTGTGCTGTTCTTAGCTATGTCATTTGACTGAGGTAAGATGGCACCTTTAGGCGGAAAGGGAACCGCGCATGCGTGCCAGCATTCCCAAAGGCTTTCATGGAAAGCTGGGGAAATGCTCCGCTGGGGCTTCATCGGCATCGATGACACCCATAAGTGAGGACTGATTCCTGCTGCTCCTGGAGAACACCTGTTACAGGTGAGTAACTACTCTTTTCTTCCTCTATAACATTAGCAAAATTCACCCTTTCCTTTCTGAACACACTGCTAAAACACTTATCCACTCTTTAGCCACTTCTCGCCTTGACTATTGCAACCTCTTCCTTGCTGGTCTCCCTTTGAGTCATCTTTATCTCCTTTAATCTGTTCAAAACTCTGCTGTGTGGTTAATCTTCTGCCAGCCCCAGTATACTCATATAACCCCCTCTTCTCAAATGACTTCATTGGCTTCCCTTCCATTTCCATATCCAATACGAGCTTTTCCTTCTGACCTATAAGTGCATTCATTCTATTGCTCCTCACTACCTTTCCTCTCTTCTCTCTCCCTACACCCCTCCTCGTGAACTCCGCTCTTCCTCTGGCTTGTTTCTCTCTGTGCCCTTCTCTTTAATAGCCAGTTCCAGACTTCAATCCTCTCTCCTTGCTGCTCTTTATGCCTGGAACAAACTACCTGTATCTTTACGTCAGGTTTCATCTCTCCCCCTTTTCAAATCCATGCTAAATACTCACCTCTTTCAGGCCACATTTGGATCTTAATCCTTTGTTCTCCTTCTGTCTCATTACTCTTCCCTACTGTACCCTTGTTCTCATCTATTATACTGTCGTCTTAATAAGACTGATGAGCAGGGGCCGTCTTTTATATGTGTCCGTACAGTGCTGTATGTGCCTTGTAGCGCTATATAAATGATTAATAGTAGTAGTATTTGGGCTTCTTCTTGGACATTATTAGACCTCAGGCTTAACCTGGTTTATTGCTTCAGATCTAATTTCCTTTGATTTGTGTCTTGTCTCCTCAGTAATAAAGAACTTGTGGACCTTCCTTGGCTATTTCTTTTCCTTTTTGTTTATTTGTTTTCCTGCTAATTGTTTTTTTTTTCAAGATCGTCCTTTTTTCTGAAGCAAATGATAACTCCTTGTGATTTGTAATGGAAAGTGCTGAATAAATATAAAATAGAAAAGTGGTCTTTATCATTTGATAAAAAGAACATAAGAGATGCCATTCTGGATCAAACCAAAGGTCCATCAAGCCCAGTATCCTGTTTCCAATCCAAGTCACAAGTGCCCATCAGGTTCCCAAAAGGTAGACGACTCCATGCTGTTTATCCCAGGGGTAGGCAGTGGATTTCCCCAGTTCACTTAATAATGGTTTCTGGACTTTTCCTCCGGCTAGACTAACAGCTTTTATAACATCCTCTGCTAACGAAATCCAGAGTTTGATTATGTGTTGCGTGAAAAAATCCATAATACAGTACATGAATGTAAATTGCAGATTTTCTACACTTGTTCTTTCTGACTATAAGCATTTCACATTTCAAATCATTTAGCTTAGAGTAGAATTTGGGAGAAAGCTGACAGTCATTTGCAAACACATGGCTTGAGCAAGGTATCTCCAAGAGATACTGTCAAAATGTGGAAATTAGAACACCCCAATAGAGAAGTGATGATAAAAGTAATGTACTGAGTAACAAAGGGTTAATCTAGCATGGAAAAATCTTGAGATGGAAAAAAGGAGCACGATTTTCAAATCAAACCAAAATGTGGAAAGGCTTGCTTTTTAACATATTTATAAATGATCTGGAAATGGGAATAACAAGTAAGGTGCTCAGATTTGCAAATGACACAATATTATTCAAAGTTGTTAAAATGCAAGAGGATTGTGCAGATTGCAAGAGGACCTTGAGAAATTGGGGGACTGGGCATCAAAATGCAGATGAAGTTTCATTTGGACAAGTGCAAAGTTATGCACTTAGGAAGAACAACCCAAACTACAGTTGTACAATGCAACTTTCTACATTAGGAATCACCACCCAGGAAAAGGATCTTGGTGTTATTGTGGGGTGGAGGAATAGCCTAATGGTTAGAGCGCTGGCCAGGGAATCAAGAGACCAGGGTTTGATTCCCACTAGCACTGCTTGTGACCTTGGGCAAGTCACTTAATCCTCCGTTGCCTCAGAAGAATCCAAGTTATCATTGTCCCTGTTTAATGAACATTATCAAGTTTAAGTTACAGTGTAAGGTGCTATAAAAAAACTGTTAAATAAATATATTGAAATTCTCTACCCAGTGTGCAGCAGTACCAACAAAGCACATAGAATGCTAGGAGTCATAAAAAATTGAATGGAGAATACAATTGAGGATATTATAATGCTTCGGAATCAAATCCAAATGCACCTTGAATATTGTGTGCAGTTCTGGTCACCATATGTAAAAAAGAATATAGCAGAATTAGAAAAGATATAAATGATAAAGGGGATGGAATGATACCACTATGAGGAAAGGCTTAAAAGGTTAGGGTTCATCATCTTAAAAAAGAGACAGCTCAGGGGGGAGATGATAGAGGTTTATAAAATAACGAATGGAGTGGAACAGGTAAACGTAGATCCGTAGTTTACTCTTTCAAAAAGTAGAAAGACTAGGGGACACACAATGAAGCTACAATATGGCACATTTAAGACTAATTGGAGAAAATACTCAGTGCGTAATCAAACTCTGGAATTCATGACCGGAGGATGTAGTAAAAGCTATTAGTGTAGCTGGGTTCAAAATAGATTTGGACAAGTTCTTGGAGGAAAAGCCCATAAACCATTATTAAAGGGGACCTGGGAAATCCACTGCTTACCTCTGGGAATGTGTATACTTCTGGGAACCCAACAGGTACTTGAGACCTGGTTGGACACTTGCTGGAAAGAGGATACTAAGCTTGATGGACCTTTGGTCTGATGCAGTATGGCATATCTATGTTCTTACTATGTTCTTAGATTAAGCAAAGCTGGCTTGCTACATAGTGCTCTAACTCACTTTTATAGCTTGTTTAAGTAAAGGCTAGCTTGCTACAAGATGTACACTAAATACATAAGCCTTTCCATCAATAAATGAAGGTATAAAATCAATGAGCTCAAGCTAGAGCATTTTCGCTTTAGGCTCCAGGTTTTTGAAATAGATTGCCAGATGACTTATGTATGGCACATGATCTTATACATTTAGGAAGACCCTCAAAAGATGCTTATTTGAACAAGCACCTTTAAAATTTGTACCTTTCTTAGGCTGACAGTGTAGCAGGTCTCACTTTAAAGATTTTGTTATTATTTGTCAGCTTGTCTTGTGTTCATTATAAACTGTAAATGTTTCATTTTAACTCACCTTGAACTTTAAAAGGAAATTTTAGAAAGAACATGGAGATGGGACTTCCCATGTCCATCTCAGGGTGTGGAGAATTAGACCAGTATTTTGCAAGAGAATCTGCTTAACATAGAGCTCCTTGTAAACTATAGCCCCTTGTGAAATAGCTGCAGGACTGCATGGGTTTATCTTTATTGAGTCGCTTGATAGATGCCCAAGCACGTACTGTCAGAGTGGTTTACAAATCAAATCAAAGTTAGGCTGCAAGCAGGAACACCATTAATAAATAGGACAGAGAGAGAGGAGAGCAAATAGCAGCAAAAAGTAAATCAAGGTCAGTTTAAATATAGGAGGCTTATGAAATGAAGGGAGTAATCCAGGTGGGAGGAGGGGAGGGATGGCATTCAGGAGAGTGAGGAAGGGAAGTTGAAAGCAAGGTGGAATAGGTGGGTTTTGAGCATGGCTTTAAATTTTTGAAAGGACAGTTCAGTGCGGAGAGTGGTTGGCAGTGAATGCCAGAGCGCAGATGCTAAGAAGAAAAATGCAGAGTGGCGGCTGAGTTTGAGGCGTGCATGTACAGGAGAGGGAAGGGAATGGTGACCTATGTGGGTGGTCCAGAGTGAGCGGGGGGAAGTGTGAGACTGGATAAGATCAGCGAGGTATTGGAGGGTACCGGTATGGACAACTTTGTGAACAATGGTAAGTATCTTGTGTATGAACCTGAATTTGAGAGGAAGCCAGTGGAGACGCATAAGTAATGGAGTGATTGGAACGAGAAGAGTAAGTGAGAAGGCAAGCAGCAGTGTTTTCAAGAATCTGTAACCGGTGGATTTGATATTGGGGCAATCCTGCTAGAACAACATTACAGTAGTCAAGCCTAGAGATGCTAAGTGAAAACAGAAGAGTAGTTAGTGATGGGAGAGAGAGGAAAGGATGGACGGCATGAATTTGGCGCAAGGAAGCAAAAGAATGGCAAATAAGGGAAGAGATATGTCGAATGAAGGAAAGGGAGGAATCAAGACTGACTGCGAGGTATCAGAGTGATGAGACGAGGAGTATATTAGTACCAGATAAGGTGGGAGCGAGTGAGGTGCGGGAGACACCGAAAGTAAACCAGATAGCAGCAGATTTGGAAGGAATAAGGTGCAGGTAGCTACTGTTTAACCAGGAGGAGATGTGGGAAAGGCAGGAGTTCAATAGGGTTATATCAGGTGTGAGTGAGTTGATGCAATATAGGAGAATTATATCATCAGCATAATAATATCCTGAGATCCCAGATTGTTGGACGATAAGTGCAAGTGGGGCAAGAAAGATATTAAAGAGGAGAGGGGCCAATACGGACCCCTGAGGAACACCACAGGGAAGGGAGGTAACTGGGTTGGTTTAGGAGCCGACCTG
This sequence comes from Ichthyophis bannanicus, assembly GCA_033557465.1. Classification (NCBI taxonomy): domain Eukaryota; kingdom Metazoa; phylum Chordata; class Amphibia; order Gymnophiona; family Ichthyophiidae; genus Ichthyophis; species Ichthyophis bannanicus. The sequence goes on from CM066041.1 coordinate 147,096,158, forward strand.
GGGTGCATGTGGAGAGGAAGGAGTGGAACCAATGATGGACTGACCTGTGGGATCCCCTGATTGTGAAGGCAAGAGAGGAGTGGGGGGTGGTCAACTAGGTTGAAGGCTGAGGTTAGATCCAGGGACACCGTGAGAGAGAAAGAACTCTGTTCATGTGACTGGTGGAGCTCATTCAAGAAGGAAAGGAGAATAGTTTTTGTACTATGGCCTGTTCTGAATCTGGATTGGCGGGGGTGAAGGGTGAGAGTAGCGTCGAGATGGGAAGATAATTGTGAGAAAACCAATTTTTCCAAGATCTTGGAGATTGGAGATAGGGCGCCAGTGGGCAGGCACAAGGAGATCAAGGAAGGGTTTTTTAAAGGATGGAACGGATAATTACATGCTTACAGACAGCGGGGAAGGAACCAGACAATAGACGAGTTAAATAAGCTGAGGATGAATGGGAAGTGGGAGAGTGAAGATTCAAAGCACCAGTGGGAAGAAATGGGATCTAATGTACAAGTAGTTTTATGGGATGAAGCAAGAGCCTTGGAGAGTTTGGTGATAGAGATGGGGTGGAAGGAGTTCCAGGTATGTGAAAGAGGAGTTGTGGGGGGTGATGGGAGGGAGAGGTGAATAGAGGAGGGGGGAAAACACGGGGAAAGGGGGGAAGAGCAGGAAGGAAAAGTGGAGCATAGGGAGTTGACTTTTCCAGAGAAAAAGGCGGCCAAATCAGTCGGGGCTGGAACAGAGGAAGGGGAAGGTGGTCATCGAAACAGGGGTGTGGAGTACCAAGAGTGAGCAAAGGGTCTGGTAAAGCTGCTGGGAAGAATTTAAAGAGGAGGTTATCAGATTGGAATAGTGAGCTTGTTTTGCAGCATGGATCATGACATGGTATTGATGATGACAGAGACGGAAAGATGAGAGGGAATCTGGGGAAGGATGCTTGCGATAATGACGTTCTACGTGTTGAAGATGGGTGCGTTGAAGGTAAAGACCAGGATAATACCACGAATGGTGGGTGACTAGGCAATCAAACTGGGCGGGGTGCCACCTGGTCTAGTGTGGAAGAAAGTGTGGAGTTCCAGGTGTTTGCCTGGGCATCAACCGGGAGAGAGGAGAAGTTAGGAGGGAAGAGAATGTCAGCTGAAGGGAAGAGCTGAAGGGTGGTTGGTGTGATGTAGCGCTTCAGTTGAATGGAGGTTGGAATGGAGGGGGTGCTAGATAATGAAGGTGCAGAAGGAAGATGAAGAGAGAAAAGCAAACGAGTGATCTAACCAGGGAAGCGGTAGGGCTGAGATGGCAGAAGGGGTGAGCGAGGAGCCAGTTGGTGTGAGGATTAGGTCCAAGGTGTGGTCTGCAGCATGGATGGGACAGCAGACATGCTGGTGAAGAGATACAGTAGGTCATTAACCCTCGGATACACTCGGTAAATCGACTGACACGTATACACTACCCCCGGGTCACCCCTGACCCATATGTAGAAATATGGTAAAACATCTACTTTTGTTTGTAAAACATGGTTAAATTGTGAAGAAAAAGACATACTTTTATTTATTTTTTATAATACTTGTTATTAATTCACCCTTTCAAGTGAATAATGTGCAATGCTAGCCAAGATCAGGCAGGACAAGTTGTACAAGGTCAGATATATGCTGCATAATGTCAATACCTGTTAACTATTCAGTTGCAAGCTTAAAAATGATGTGCAGCACTGCACGCTTTGCAAACTACAATAGTTCTATATTTATTCGCTAGGTGGACAGCAACAGTCAAAGTATGGTGCCATTATGTCAAGTAATGGCATGATGCAAATTGTGACAAAAAAATTACCGTGTTATAACAAATTGACAACGGTGCATTGTAAACAACAGAAAACTAGTAAGCAATACATGAAGTACATTGACTGTTTTTTTCAACAACAGTTTATGCACAATGTGCTAGTAGTTGTTCTTGAATGTTCAGGACACACTCGCTTCAGACAGATTTCACATTCGGTAAATACTTTTCGATCTCTGTCACTTGGACAAAAGGAGCATCTTTTTCTTTTCTTTGCTGATGCCCGTGTGGTCAACGGTCTTGGTGGCTTAGGCATTTCAAGGCAAGGATAGCCAACATTGGCCATGGATTGACGTGTATGGCTTGTCAGACCTTCTGGATGGCTTTGACGATTTTGTAGCTGAGGCTTCATGAGATTCAAAGCGAGTTCCTCCAGAAAAAACCTTCTCTTGCAGTTTTCCTTGTGATGAAACATAGGATTGTTGTACATAAATATTATGAATGAATTTACAGCCGCGATATCAAGCAGTCCATAAAACACGCAAAGTGGCCATCGACGAGTTGATCTTTTCACACTGTATGTGTGGCACAACTGATCTACTGTGTCAACACCCCCTTTCGTTCTGTTGTAGTCAAGTATTATTTCTGGCTTCTTTGATGTTTCATCAATTTTATTATCATGGTGAAGTGTTGACAGCAGCATAACTGATTTGTTTCGTTTTGGGACGAATGACACCAAAGTCTTGTCTCCACTGAAGCCAAATATTGAGGATCCCACAATTCTTGAGCGATTTGCCTGGAATTCTGAAGGTATGTCACGGTTGCAACGTCTTACAGTGCCCAGTAGTGTCAAATTCTTGCTAAGAAGAACATCATCCAGTTGTACGTTAGTAAAGAAATTGTCGCAAGTAATCTTCCTGCCAGACTGTTCCAGAGGTTCAATAAGCTTCAAAACAACATCAGCTCCTAGAGATACTGTTTTGTCACGAGTAACTGACTCTTCACGCCCTAGGTATGGCTTCATGTTGAATACATAATACGTTTCGGCATCTGCACACACCCATAACTTTATACCGTATTGGTCTGGTTTAGACTTGATGTATTGACGAAACGGACACTTGCCTCTGAACCCCAACAATTGTTCATCAACAGTCAAGTATGCAGATGTTGTGTAGATTTTCATGCACTGAGAAATGAATAAATTCCAAACATCTCTGACTGGAGTAAATTTGTCATTGGCCCTTCGTGATTCACGGGTTTGTTTGTCATCAAATCGAAGTAAACTCAATATTTCTGCAAACCTTTTACCTGACATAACAGCTGGAAATATAGGATTCTGGATAGGACTTTTAGCCCAAGTTCTGCGTACAGATATTTTGTTCAACCTGAAAACATCACTCATGTACAGAAGACCCAATGTTGCTTGGAGCTCTTCCATTGTTACCTGCTTCCAGTCAGTACATGGTGGCTGCATTGCTTCAGCTCTACGTATGCCTTCAGAATTTGTGAAATCTAACACTGCTGACAATATATCTGGAGTTACAAACATGTCAAAAATATCCTTAGCATTAGTTATACCTCTGATCAGAGCAATTGGTCCAGAAGATTCTCTGACTATATTTGCTTCCCTTGTTCTTGATGTTGGCGGTACAGTTTTATTCCAATGCATGCCAGAACGAGCTGTGTAATGACTGTCAGTAACTTCCTCATTTTCAGAATGTGATTCAGAAGTTTCAGAATTGCTGTATGAACTGCTATCATCATCACTTGTTTTCTTTTCTTCGACAGCATCTTCCGCTTCACTGCTGCTATCATCAAGATCAAGCTGATCGGACTGGGCAGGAACGACTGCACTATCCGTATCAGCACCTTCAGTATCATTACTCAAACTATCATTACTGTCACTTTCTTCATTCAACCAACGTCTAATTTTTTCAGTTGCTGCACAGCTGCTGAAGCGTTTCGGGAGTGGCATTGTTTACCTTTGTCGTAAAAAATTTTAATCCACAGAAACAAACAAGGAACTGACGTCAGGTGACGTCATAAATGTAAGCAAGACGTTAGAAAACACAGGATTGTAATGTGGACTTGGAGTGGTGACTTTCTTTGCTGCTATAAAACAAAGGAGAGTGTTATTGTGCGAGTGTCGAAAATCACCCCTTGTTTGTTCAGCAGCATGCAGTACTGTATAAAAACGTTATTTTTGCAAACCATATGTATGAAAATACTTAAAAATGGTTCGTTGAGTACCAAAATACAATTCCTTACCATTTTGAAGAAAAAACACAAAAACCGACACCCGGGTCATCCCTGACCCGGGGGTAGTGTATCCGAGGGTTAAAAAGGGTTAGGAGAGCTCTGTCTCTTGACCTGGAAGGGGGATCAAGGCGCGCATTGAAATCACCTAGAATTACCAGGTGAGAAGATAGAAGGGATATTTCAGAGAGAGATAGCAGAAGAGCATCCCAGAGGTCTAGGCGGAGGGAAGATGAAGCGTAAAGAAGTAGGAAATGAATTGGTGGGGATGAGTCCAAGTGAAGTAACAGTGATTCAGGATAACAGGGAGGTGAGAGGACCTCTGTAAATGGAAGGGAGGAGCGGTAGAGAAACAGTAGAAATAGGCTTCTGGACATCTGGCAGAAGCTATGATTTTAGGAAGTTGCACGTGAGAAAACAAGTTATGGAAATTCCCCCCACTTAGACATCGGAACAGCCTCCTAAAATTGCTGCACTGGCATAGAGGCATACTAGTGCAACACTGGCCTCCCTCCCTCCCCCCCCATCGCTGGCTGTTCCCAACCATAAATGCCCCTTCCAAAGCAACATCCTGATTCACCTTCTCATCTCTCAAAACATTACCTCAATCCCCCTTCCTGAGGTACTACCTTGATTCACTTTCTGACTTACCCCCAAAGCATCATTTCAATTTCCCCCTTAAGGCCCCCCAAATGAAAATTAAAAAGGTGACCCCCCCTTTGAAAGTTCCCCCCAATCATCCAGCCCCTCCCTCATGCACACCTTCAGGCTTAGCGGGGTCACTGGTGTTCTGTAGGAGCAGAAGCGAGGCCCACTCTCTCCTGCTTTGTATGAGGTCTCTCTCCAAAATGGCATTGATGATCCTTAATGGCAATGCTTCTAAAATAATCCTCTTAGTGATTAAGCTGTTAAATAAGCAAACAAACAAACAGTCTCTCTGACATTCCCAGATCATGGATCTCTACACTGACAGGGAAGGACGTTGTGATAGTTACATTCTGTGGAAGTAAAAGGCAGGTTTAGAGATCTTAATTAAACGTCTAGGTTGGGACATACACAATTCTGGCAGTTGTTTTAGAAAAGGCTCTGCCGAACATGGAGCCTTTTCTAAAATATGTATGAGGAACTGCAGAAGTGCACAAGGATAAGCGTCCATGTACAGCAGTGGAAGTTATTTTACAAACCTACACTAGAGAAAAATCAGCGAAAGAAACTCAGTAACTGACTTACATGTGTCGCCCTTTCTTCCTTTTCTAAAATCACAGAGGAGGAAACTGCACATCTTCTCTCCTCCTCCAAATACTGTACCTGCTCCTCTGATCTCTTTCCTGCGTATCTACTAAGCTCTTTTCCCCCCACTGTTGTCTCTTCCATTTGTCAGATCCTCAACCTCTCACTCTCCAGTGCAGCTGTTCCTGCAGCCTTCAAATATGCCGTGAGGGATCCTACCTTCCATCCAGTTATCGACCCATCTCCCGCCTCCCTTTTGTATCTAAACTACTCAAATGTGCAATACCCTGTTGCTATCTTAACTTTCTTTTCTCTGAAGCCATTCTGGATCCATTGCAATCTGGCTTTTGCCCTCTACATTCTACTGAAACAGCCCTTGACAAATTCTCCAGTGACCTGTCACTGGACAAATTCAAAGGCCTTTACTCGAGTCTCATCCTTCATGATCTATCTGCTGCTTTTGACACTATTAATCACTTCCTTTTACTTGATGCCCTGTTTTCGCTTGGATTTTGGACTCTGTTCTGTCTTGGTTTTCTTCTGGTCTCTTGCATTGCACTTTCTGTGTGTCCTCTAGTGGAGTCTCCTGCACTGCTATCCCGCTTTCAGTTGCTGTAGCTCAGAGGCTCTATCCTGGCCTCTTCTTTTCTCTTACACTCATTCCGTTGGTCCCCCGAACTGCTCCCGTGGTGTTCAGTACCGTCTCATATCTACCTCTGTACAACAGACTCTCTCCAGGAATCTCAGCCTGCTTGTTTGACTTTGCTGCCAGGATGTCTCACTGCTGTCTAAAACTGATCATGGCCAAGGCAGAGCTTCTTATTTTCCCCCCTAAACCTACTTCTCCCCGTCCTCCTTTCTCTATTCCTATGGATAACACTGTCATCCAGGGGGTAGTGGCTATACCAAGATGGATGCTTGAGGGTTCGACGCGTTACCTTAGCATGCTGAAAAGGAAAGGGAAGTCAAAGGCCTACCCTGATGAGCTCTTGCCTCCCGTGCCAGGTCCTATGGATCGATTTGTAGTCGTTCCTAATGCTGTCAGAAGGAAGATTCTTTCAGGAGTAGACCCTGGGGCTTTGGAGGGCTTCGTGGGAATGGAAGAGCCTGACACCACCTTGTCTCCTCCAATCTTACAGTGTCCGCCGCAGTCTTTGGGGAAAGGTGCTCCTCTCCCTTTTGTACAAGTTCCTGAGGTGCCAGAAGGTGGCGTCTTCATTGAACAGGAGCAGGGTGTTGCAATGGGGGAGCGTCAAGAGCTCTCTTCCTCGATATCTGGAAGTCCCCCCGAGGGAGTTGTTGTGGTGGCGGATTTACCCCAGACCAATGGTCCTGATGAGGATAGTAGAATAGAGCTACCAGGTGCTTCCTCAATGCCGAAGGAACTCACACTGCTCTGTGCCGCAGCTCCCCAACTGCAATCTTCCAGAAGTTGTTTCAGATAAGTTTTGTTTTCTGCTCTTGAACTGCTGGGGTTTATTGGATTTCTATGTTGAATGAGAGGGAAGGGAGTTTTAAAGGTTGTTGATGTGTTGGGACAACGGCTTAGAGGGATTTTCCCGTTGCCGATGTTAAGTCCTATAATGTTCTGAGACCTAGTCTCCCTCTCTCCTTTTCTTTTGCTGCTCCAGTATTAAGTACCGTATGTTTTTTGATAATTGGATGGAGTGATTTTTTTCTAGTTAGTGGGTTACTATATCTCAGCAAACAGCTGCACTCTCATTAAAGGTGGACCAGGTTACTTCTAATTTGGATTCATGTGTGAGTTCACTTGCTGTTTTGGACTCTGAGGTACAAATTAACTCTCAAAGTCTGGATTCAGTTTCTGATTTGACTGCTGCCCTGACCAAAGATAATATTGTATTACACTCCAAAGTTGAAATGCTTGAAAATCCTGCTCAAGCTTCGAATTTGAGGGTAGTGAAAGAGGAGATCTCGGCAGTGGATATGTTTAGAAACTATATGCTAGAGATTTTGTCTGTTCCACAAGATTTAGTTCCTCCAATATCTAAGGCATTTTACTTGCCACAAGGGAAGAGGGAGTCAAGGGTAATAGATGCAGGAGTTAAAATGGATGTTCTTAATATTTCTGAACTGCTGGAATCATCTGTTGGAGAATGAACTCAAGTGGCTACTTTGTTGGTGACCTGTGCGCTTGCTTCTGTCAGAGACTGGTTACTTAAACTTTAATATAAGAAACGTTCAATGTTATTTAATGGTGTAAAAATTTCTGTTTTTCCTGATGTGGCGCAGTTTTTGTTTTTAAAATCTGGCATTTTGCAACTTGGTGCCTCGTTCCAGTTATGTTTTCCCTGTAAGTGTTATGTATAAAATGCAGAGAGATGTTTTCTTTCAACCTATTGATTTGTCACCTTTTATTAGCACCAGGATGTCTAATTTGTCATCTTCTACTGGTTAGGATACTGGGGTGTGTCTGTATAATAAGGAATTCAGCTTGGGGATCTCTAGCGTCTATCTATTATGATAATAAGTTTGTTAAAAATTCCTATCAATCCTCAGTGCGGTTCTCCTGCCCTGCTGTGATAATTTCTTTTTCCCTCCCCCACTTATATTGTGGACTATAGGGATATTATGGATAGTTTTCTTTTTAAATTTCCTGAAATATTTCTTTTCTTGTGATCTCTCTTCACTGTATGAGTATATCTCGGATATATTTTGAAAATTTAATAAAAAACAAAAACAAAAAAAACCCCACTGTCATCCTCCGTCTCCCTGTCATCTTTGACTCTTCTCTCTCTTTCTTTGCACATATCCAACAGATAGTAAAACCTGTCATTTCTTTCTTTCTAACATTAGCAAAATTCCTTCCTTCCTTCCTTTCAGAGTGCACTATCAAGACCCTTATGCCTGTAGCTGGCTGCAGTGACTCGTCTACCTCCTCTTCGATCTGTTCTATATTCCGCTGCGTGGCTAACGTTCTTCCAGCGTCACTGCTCGTGGGACTCCACTTCTCAATTCATTTCATTGCCTCCCTTTCATTTGCATATACAGTTCAAACTTCTCCTAATGACCTACAAATGCATTTATTCTTCAGCTCCTCGCTTCCTTTTCTCTCCCTGCACCCCTCCTTAGCAACTCCACTTATCAAGCAAATCACCTTCTCTTCTAATGCCAAACCCAGACTCCTTTCTTTCCACCTTGCTGCACCATATGCCTGGAATAGACTCCCTGAGTCGATAAATCGGGCTCTATCTCTGGTCCCATTCAAATCCAGGCTAAAAAGCTCTCAGCTCTTCAAAGCTGCTTTGGGATGCGGACCCCTTGGTTCTCCTGTCTATACACATGTGTGTTTTAATCACTTCTCGTAAGAGTTACCTAGTCCCCTGTTTGTCAGTCTTAGGAGACTCTAAGCTCTGTAACGCAGAGACTGTCTTTTATGTGTATGTGTCCAGTGTTGTCTATGTCTCTCCCAGATTTGAAACTTTAGTGCATGGAGTGGGCTCATATCAGAGAGCCCCAGGGCTTTCCTCCTTCCCTTTCTACTGAAGGATGATTGATGTGGGGCAACTCTGGAGAGCGCAAACTGTACTAATGGAGTCCGCCCTGCCTTCTTGCCTCTCAGATGGTGCTGTTGGTCTGAGTATAACTCTGTTTCTCTTTCCTACAGGAACTATAGCTCCCGTGACCGGTTTCTCTGCTGTAGCCATGCGTGAGAATGACTCTGCTGTGATTGAGGTGCGCAGCTCCCCCGGAACATCAGCCCTGGAGGTCATCATGGATCAAGAGGTGATCAGCTTTAAAGAACGTAGCTGGATGGATCTAAGAGGTGAGAACAGGATCTTTTGTGCTGTATGGAGAAAGGAAACCTCCTGGAGGTTTTTGTAAGGAAAGAGGGTCTCTTGTGGCCGATGAGAGAGGATGTGATGGTAACGGTACGACAGAGATCAATATTCAAAGGTATCTACACACCTAGGCAAGAACTTAGCCAGCTGGATCCAAGGCATTTGAAAATTGTCCATACTAGTCAGTTAAATTTAGTTCCCTAAATTTCACGAGGTGGCTAAATTTAGCTGGTGAAATTCTGAGCATGCCAGAAGGCAGAGTAGATCATGGCAGAGAAAGTTAGGAAACTGGCCAAACATCCTCCTCCTCAGTGGTTTAGTTTAAAAAAACATTTATGGCCTCGTCCCATCCCTCTACCCTCCTGATGGTATAGGAAAAACTAAATGTCGTCCATTGCCTTATCCCTCTACACTTCTTCCCTGCTGTTTCCCACCCCATCCCCTTACCTTCCTCCTGATACATCAAAAAGGAAGTGCCCTTTGCTGAACATAACCTCCCTGCCTCTGTCAGAAATAAACCAAAAGCCAGGATGGGGGACAGTAGAAAGTGGGATGGGAAGAAGGGGCTTGAAGCAGTTTTTATATGAATTTTGCTATTAAGTGATGGTTTTTAGTGCTAATTGGCTAAGGGCCTGTTTCACTAATAGATGTTAATGCACACTGAGCAGTAGCTTGATTTAATCACGTAGTTAATAAATAGGGGGCTTGCATTCTTTACCATGCATCGGATCATATTAATGCATACAAACCAGTTAATGTGTGTTAGTTTGATAAATCTAACAGCAAATTTTGACTAGCTAAATATATCCACATTTTCAGCTGAAACTCCAGTCAGTTATATTCAGCTTACATTTCTCCTAAAGGGAACCGGTTAAAACAAAATGGTTTATCATACTGGTTAGCAGGGCTGGCACATCCACTAGGCAACTAAGTGGTTGCCAAGGGCAGCTGGCCCTGAGGGGGGGGGGGGGGTGGCATCACTATCCCTCTCCCCCGAAGTAGCCGTTCAGCCCCGCAGTGGACTTTAAAACACCCACACGCGAGTATGCAGATATGATTGGAATATCAGAGACATGGTGGAAGGAGGACAACCAGTGGGACACTGTGATACCTGGGAACAAACTATATCGTAATGATAGAGCTGATCAAATTGGTGGAGGGGTTGCTCTCTATGTTAGAGAGGGCATTGAGTCAGAAAGGATTAAAGTTTTGCAGGAAACAAAATCTGCTGTAGAATCTATATGGATTGAAATTCCATATAAAAGGGGGAAGGCAATGGCAGTGGGGGTGTACTATTGAGTGCCTGGCCAGAATGACCAAATGGATGATGAAATGCTCAAAGAAATCAAGGAAGCTAACAAAAGTTACAGCGCAGTAATAATAATGGGTGATTTCAACTACCCCGGTATCGACTGGGTCAGTGTCACGTCAGGACATGCTAGGGAGATAAAGTTCCTAGATGAAATAAATGACTGCTTCTTGGAGCAGCTGGTTCATGAACCGACCAGAGGGGAAGCCATATTGGACCTAGTCCTTAGTGGAACACCAGATCTAGTGCAAGATATAAGGTTGTTGGGGCCATTTGGCAATAGTGATCATAGCATGATCGCCTTTGATTTAATTAGTGGAGGAGGGATAGTAAGGAATTCCACCTTTTAACTTTCGAAAGGGAGACTATAATAAAATGAGGAAAACAGTTAAGAAAAAACTAAAAGGAGCAATTGCAAAGGTTAAAGACGTACATCAGGCTTGGATGTTGTTGAAAAATACTATCTTGGAAGCCCAGACCAGCTGTATTCCACGCTTTAAGAAAAGTGGAAGGAAGTCCAAAAAACTGCCAGCATGGTTTAAAGGTGAGGTCAGAGAGGCTGTTGCCAAAAAAGCATCTTTCAGGAAATGGAAAAAAGAGCCAAACGACGAAACCTGGAAACAGCACAAGCACTGGCAAGTCAAATGCAAGGCATTGATAAGGCAGGCAAAGGGAGAATTTGAGAAGAAGCTTGCTGCGGAAGCAAAAATGCGAAGTAAAGATCTTTTCAAGTACATTCGTAGCAAAAAACCTGTGAGAGAGTCAGTTGGTCCATTACATGATAAAGGGGTTAAAGGAGCACTAAGAGGCGACAAGGCGATAGCGGAGAGACTGAATGAATTTTTTGCTTCGGTCTTTACTGAGGAAGATGTAGGGATGTTACCCATGACTGAAGTGGTATTTAAAGGTGCGGAAGAATTGAAGGAAATATCGATACATCGGGAAGATGTATTACAACTATTAGATAAACTGAAGAGTAGCAAATCACCTGGGCTGGATGGTATACATCCAAGGGTGTTGAAAGAACTGAAATATGAGATTGCAGACCTGCTATTAGTAATCTGTGAATTATCATTAAAATCATCTCAAATACCTGAAGACTGGAGGATCGCCAATGTAACACCAATTTTTAAAAAGGGTTCCAGGGGTGATCCGGGAAACTACAGACCGGTGAGCCTGACATCAGTACCGGGAAAAATGGTAGAAACCATCATAAAGAATAAAATTACTCAGCATGTAGATAGTCATGACCTAATGGGAGACAGCCAACATGGCTTTAGACAAGGAAGATCTTGTCTTACTAATCTGTTATGTTTCTTTGAAGGAGTGAATAATCAGGTGGACAAAGGTGAGTCGGTTGATATTGTGTATCTGGACTTTCAGAAAGCCTTTGACAAGGTCCCTCATCAGAGACTTTTGGCAAAACTAAAGAGTCATGGGATAGGAGGCAGTGTACTATTGTGGATCAGGAACTGGTTAAAAGATAGAAAGCAGAGGGTAGGGCTAAATGGCCAATTTTCCCAATGGAGAAAGGTGAATAGTGGTGTACCCCAGGGATCTGTGCTGGGTCCGCTGCTTTTTGACATATTCATAAATGACCTAGAAAGTGGAATAACGAGTGAGGTTATCAAATTTGCAGATGACACAAAACTATTTAAAGTTGTTAAAACCCAAGAGGATTGTGGAAAATTGCAAGAGGTTCTTAATAAATTGGAAGACTGGGCATCAAAATGGCAGATGAAATTTAATGTGGACAAGTGCAAGGTTATGCACCTAGGGAAGAACACCCCAAACTATGGTTACACGATGCAAGGTTCCACATTAGGAACCACCACCCAGGAAAAAGATTTAGGCGTCGTGGATACCATGTTAAAAACCTCGGCCCAGTGTGGAGCGGCGGCCAAAAGAGCAAATAGAATGCTAGGTATGATAAGGAAAGGAATGGAAAATAAAACAAAAGATATTATAATGCTTCTATATAGTTCCATGGTGAGACCGCACCTTGAATATTGTGTGCAATTCTGGTCGCCGTATCTTAAAAAGGATATAGCGATTTTAGAAAAGGTTCAGAGAAGAGCCACCAAAATGGTAAAGGGGATGGAAGGATACTCCTATGAAGAAAGGCTAAAAAGGTTAGGGCTCTTTAACCTGGAAAAGAGATGGCTGAGGGGAGATATGATAGAAGTCTATAAATTAATGAACGGAGTGGAACGGGTAAACGTAGATCGATTGTTTACCTTATCCGAATATAGAAAGACTAGGGGACATGCAATGAAGCTACAGGGTAAACTATTTAAGACTAATAAAAGAAAATATTTTTTCACTCAACGTGTAATCAAACTCTGGAATTTGTTACCGGAGGATGTAGTAGTGTAGCTGGGTTTAAAAAAGATTTGGACAAGTTCCTGGAGGAAAGGTCCATAAACCATTATTAAGAAGGGGCCCAGAATATCAATGCTTGAACCAATACTAGCATTGTGGATCCTGTGTCCCTTAGGGAAACTGCTAGGTACATATGACCTAGATTGGCCACTGCTGGAAACAGAATACTGGGCTTGATGGACCTTGGTCTGACCCAGTATGGCATATCTTATGTTCTTAGGTCTGCTGCTTCTGCCCCTACAACAGGAAGTTGCAGCAAAACGAGTGCTAGGAGCGGCAGGTCGTGAGCGCGCCAGTGCTGGCACTTTAAGGCCCACGCAGCAGAGAGATCACATTGCTGCCCCGTTCCCCGGGCTAGAAACTGGATGTCAAAACCTCAGCTGTGAATCCCCCTGGCTGCCTGTAAAATATTCCCTACAGGATGAGGAGGCTCAGGATAGCTCTTGTAGAACTCAGTTCCTCTGCGGCATCCTTAATGGGCTTTAGGAATTCCATCATCTGTGACCCAGAGGCCTGCTGATGCTGATGCCGTCTGCTGCAGGGCCGCCCAAGCTCCGCAAACCTCTCCAGCATGTCATGAATGGAATTGTACCTGGTGCTAACAGCCTGCTTGAGCTGGGATACAGGCGCCCCTTCCGCTTTCTGTTTCTCCTGCAGCTCACGCCCACTCTTCACATACCAGTGAAAATATCCAGTTCTATTCAGCACTTCTTGGCCGGTTCCCTCATGACAGGGCTGTCACTTGCCTTGCTCCCCAGGCCAAGGGAATCTCTGACAAACAGGTGCAGAGCCTCAGATTCCATGAAAGACCCTTTTCACTACCTTGACCATGTTCATTCCATCTACTGCTACGAAGAAACCCGGATGCACGATGCTCCGTTCATGCCCTATCTGCCAGCCCTGAAGCATTGCCCTTAATTCTGCTACGATATGGAGCCACATGTGGTTGTCATCCATTACCAGGCCAGTCAACACATCCCACTGCTACTCTCCTGCTGTTACTCCCCCTTTAGATCTGCAGCCTGTTAGCTGGTTGCCAGCAGTGTGCTGTCAGGGAGAGGTAGGTTGGTGTGTGTAGTGTTCTGACTTGCCCCAATGTCTGTGAAATGCATACTAGAACCATCCTCTGCTTTTGCCAGCCCTGCCTTCAGTTGGCGATGCAATTGATTATACACACTAGGGATCACCTGCCTACTAAAAGATATCCTGCAGGTTACATGGTAAGTGGGAGCTAACAGATGCAGCAGCCTGTTAAACTCCATAACAACATAAGATATGCCATATTGGGTCAGACCAAGGTACATCAAGCCCAGTATCTTGTTTCCAGAAGTGGCCAATCTAGGTCATAAGTACCTAGCAGTTTCCCCCAGAAGACACAGGTTCCACAATGCTTGTCCTGGAGTAAGCAGTGGATTTCCCAGGTCCTCTTAAATAATGGTTTATGGACCTTTCCTCCAGGAACTTGTACAACCCTTTTTTAAACCCAGCTACACTAACAGCTTTTACTTCATCCTCTGGTAACGAATTCCAGAGTTTGATTATGCATTGAGTAAAACATATTTTCTCTTATTAGTCTTAAATGGATTACAGTGTAGCTTCATTGCATGTCCCCTAGTCTTTCTATATTATGATGGTGTAAACAGTTGATCTACACTTACCCGTTCCACTCCATTCATTAATTTATAGACCTCTCTCAGCCATCTCTTTCCCATGTTGAAGAGCCCAACCTTTTAAGCCTCTCGTCATAGAGGTATCCTTCCATCCCCTGTATCAATTTGGTGGCTCTTCTCTGTATCTTTTCTAATAACACTATATCCTTTTTAAGATACGGTGTCCAGAATTGCACACAATATTCAAGATGCAGTGGCACCATGGAACGATACAGAGGCATTATAAATATCCTTTGTTTTATTCTCCATTCTTTTCCTTCTGATACCTAGCTTTCTATTTGCCTCCTTGTCTGCCGCTACACACTGGGTGGAGCGCTTCAGGAAGTTATCCACAATGACGCCTAAATCTTTTTCCTGGGTGGTGATTCCTAATGTGGAACCCTGCATCGTGTAACTATAGTTTGAGTTTTTCTTTCCTTGGTGCATAACTTTGCACTTGTCCACATTAAATTTCATCTGCCATTTGAACGTCCAGTGTTACAATTCATCAAGGTCCTCTTGCAATCTTTCACAATCCTCTTGGGTTTTAACAACTTTGAATAATTTTATGTCATCTGCAAATTTGCTAACTTCACTTGTTATTCCCTTTTCCAGGTCAGTTAAAAAGCAGCAGACCCAGCACAGATCCCTGGGGTACTCCATTATTCACCTTTCTTCACTGGGAAAATTGGCCATTTAGCCCTACCCTCTGCTTTCTATCTTTCAACCAGTTACTGATCCACAATAGTACACTGCCTCCTATCCTATGACTTTTTAATTTTGCCAAGTCTCTCATGAGGGACCTTGTCAAAGGCTTTCTGAAAGTCCAGATACGCTATATCGACTGTCTCACCTTTATCTACCTGTTTATTCACACCTCCAAAAAAATATAACAGATTAGTAATACAAGACCTTCCTTGGCTAAAGCCATGTTGGCTTTCTCCCATTAAACCATGACTATCTACATGTTCAGTCATTTTGTGCTTTATAATGGTTTCTATAGTTTTAGGGGATGGTCAAGTGCTATCATTTCTAAGGTCACCAGATGTTTTGCAGGCAAATCTGAGACACTTAACTGAAGAGAGAGTGCGTGTGTGGGAGGGTGGGAGATGGGTGGTGATTGAGAAGGGACACCTTAGTTCTAGGTTTTCACAGTAAAGCATAGAGGAGAGAAGAGGAATCATTACCCCCCCTCCCCTCCCAGGCATCCCATGACAGCAACAGTATCACTTCCAAGCAAACAAATCAGAGAAACGGAAACAGTGATTCATTTCCCTCATACTGTGCAAAATATAAAGATAATGGACGTAAACTCTAAAAGGTGACATGCACAAATTACTAAATTGAAAATACAATTTATTTTCTACCCCTCTGTCGCCATTGCTGGAATCAGGGACAGGAGGCTGCCAAACAGGTGGGAGTCAGAGACACAGCTCTAAAATCAGGGGAAATCCTCTAAAATCAGGGACATTTGGTAACCTTAATCATCCCCCCGATCTACCTCATCACATCCTCAGTACTGCCTGTCACCTATCCTGTGACGGTGCTACCAGACATCGTCCCATCTCTTCCATGGTGGCTTGCTTTGATGGGCGTTGGGTCTGCTGCTAGCCCTTCTAACTGGCAGAAGGGTAAAGGGACTCCACTTGGGAGAGGGATTTCACTTTTCTTGTTCATTCACATCACTGCTCTTTCCAAGACCTGCAAACTGCCTAAATGGTGCTTAGTGGGATATTCAGTGACACTAAGGTGGGGAGTCCCTCCGAATTTCACTGGGTGCTACCACTAAACGCCCTGATGCTGGCCAGCTAGCCTGGGGCACTCTGGGGGTGGAGTGGAGACGGCCCCCAGGGATAGCCAGCTAGTGGTGATATTCAGCTGCTAGCCACTTATCTCAAAGCAGCAAATGTTAGTCACCTGAAAGGCTCATCTAACTTTCACTGCTTTAGCTAACCAGGAAGTGGCACAATATTACTGCTGCCCAGATAGCTGTGGCACTATCCGGTTGACTTGGATATTCAGTGTCGGTGGTCATTACTCCAAGGCAGTGGCTAGCTGCTTTACAAGCACTAACTGCCGCTGCTGAATATTGCCCCTATCTCTCTTTAGTTTGAGCGGCAGACTAGAGGAACCAGCAACCATTCCCTGAGGACACCTTGTTTCTTTCTGTGCACTTTTGCCAGCACTGCTTGCACCTTCCTTCTCTCTTTAATTTCTGTGACTATTTAATTTTTCAGACATATACCCTTCCCGAGCATTGTGATATGACTTGGCTAGGCCCTGCACTAGGCAGTTGTGCTGCCTTCCCACCGATACGCTTCAAATCAGTGGAGAGAGGGGTATGTTTGACCAACTAATGCTCCAATGGGACTGGATCCCCAGCTCTTGAAATCAGGGGTTGCCTGTTTATTACAATTTATTTAACTTTTTATTTATCTTTTAGCTTTATTATTCTATAAACGAGGTATGGAATACATAAAGTAAGGTATCCTCCCACTTCCACAGCTGCACAGCCTCAAATACTATGCCCGGGGTCCCAAGCCCACTCTGGGCTCAGCCCTGCGCTGCCCGATTATGCTGTCTACCTGCTGACACTCTTGAGGGTGTGTGTGTTTCCCCAGCTAATGCTCCAATGGGAACCATGGACTGCCTGTCGTTTAGCATCCTGAAGGCTGTGCCACCCTGGAACATCACCTAAGGGCACTGTCTCAGATACCATAGCTGGGGTCCCATGCCTAGCCTCAGCAAGACCCTGTGCTGGACAGTTATGCTGCCTGCCTGCTGGCACTCTTCAAAAGAGTGGGGAGAGGGGGGCTATGTATGCCAGGGGACCAGGGACTGCATGTCTTTGAGCAAGGGATGGAATAGGTAGAATGAGGTACCATCCTACCTTTACAGCTATGCTGCCTCAGATACTCTGCCCAGGATGCCAATCAGGGACTCCTGGGCAAGTTTAAACGGCCACCGGCACATCGGGCGCAGCAAAAGCCTCCACCACCCAGATCGCAGCAGCAGGGACCTGATTCGGCTTCGGGTGAGTGAGCGGGAATCAGGTTCCTCCCCGATCGACGCACCCCAGGCCAATCAGGGACTCCCGGGCAAGTTTAAATGGTCGCCGTCACATCGGGCGCAGCAAAAGCTTCCACCACCCCGATCGCAGCAGCAGGGACCCGATTTGGCTTCGGGTGAGTGAGCGGGAAGCAGGCTCCTCCCCGATCGACGCACCCCAGGCCAATCAGGGACTCCCAGGCAAGTTTAAATGGCCGCCGGCACATCGGGCACAGCAAAAGCCTCCACTACCCCGATCACAGCAGCAGGAACCCGATTTGGCTTCGTGTGAGTGAGCAGGAAGCAGGCTCCTCCCCCAATCGACACACCCCAGGCCAATCAGGGACTCCCGGGCAAGTTTAAATGGCCACTGGCTCATCGGGCGCAGCAAAAGCCTCCACCCAGGCCAATCAGGGACTCCCGGGCAAGTTTAAATGGTCGCCGGCACATCGGGCGCAGCAAAAGCTTCCACCACCCCGATCGCAGCAGCAGGGACCCGATTTGGCTTCGGGTGAGTGAGCGGGAAGCAGGCTCCTCCCCGATCGATGCACCCCAGGCGAATCAGGGACTCCCAGGCAAGTTTAAACGGCCGCCGGCACATCGGGCACAGCAAAAGCCTCCACCAGCCCGATCGCAGCAGAAGGGACCCAATTCGGCTTCGTGTGAGTGAGCAGGAAGCAGGCTCCTCTCCAATCAACGCACCCCAGGCCAATCAGGGACTCCCGGGCAAGTTTAAACCACTGCCGGCACATCAGGCACACCCGCGCCGACGGGCCCACGCCTGAGGGCCTTGCCAGAGGGCCGTTTGGCGTGGCCCTTAGGTGGGGACTCACAGTAGAAGACCAAAGGATTCCCTCCTAGCAGCAGAATCATTTAGAACAACTTTATCGCATGAAGAAAAGGAAACCACAAATATGCATCAAGAACAAGTTACCCTAAGGTACCAGCTTTATAACATTCCATACAGTGCTAGCTAAATTATCCTACTCTTTATTCATGTCTTCAGTATATTGACTCAATACAGCATTCAATCTATGAAAATATCAGTTTATCACATATCAGTCTCCAATAAACAACACTGAAACAGCTCACCAACCAATTGAAACAAGCGACTTTGCACCACAATCGTATCAACTATGGATTGCCACAAGTCTCTAGCCTATGTTATATTAATATTGATACTAACACAATGGCACACCTCAACATGCCATACCTTTTCCAAATCCCTCATTGTCATTCCACCTACCCAAGTTTGGTACATCCCCATATGGCAACCTCCTAACAACACTCCCAATAGGAGAACCCAACACCTCACAAACATAAAAACCACACATAGTTAAAAAAGCAACACATCGAAATCCCATTCTTGAAAGCCCTATCACATGCACCCTTGTTAATGCAAGATCGATATGAAATAAGACATATACCATCAAGGACTATTTAGATTCAAGCAAAACAGACATCCTATTCATCACGGAATCCTGGCTAACAGACACAGACCAATTCATCATCAATCAAATCACACCAGATACCTACTCATTTAACTGCATAAGAAATCAGAAAAGAGGAGGTGGAACTTTGATACTAGCAAAATCTCTTTTTAAATTTAAAACACTCTTAACTACCAGCTCAAACATCTCAAATTCAGTTACCATCGCCAACAACTATATAACCTTCAGCCTCATCTACAAGGCACCATCAACAAATAATGAAGAACTATCTGAAGTGCTCGAGACAGTATGTGCATACAACTCTCATCAAAGACCACTCATAGTACTAGGAGACTCCAATCTTGGGTCCTCACCTAATAAGGAAGCCAAGTCCTTTACCAAAGCTATGGAAGCACTGCACTACCAACAAATGATAAAAACACCCACACACCAATCTAGTACAATCCCTGACCTCATATTCTCCCCAAAATCAATGATAGACTACAATCAAATTACGCAACCCACAATCACCCCTATACCATGGTCAGATCACCACCTTATAAATTTCACCTACACATTGAGTGTACACCAATACAGGAACCCAAACAACAAAACTATAGAAAATACAAAAGATTTAATAAAGATGAATTCCTAAAAGAAGTTATCCATGGATTACAGCAAGATACTGAAAACCTGGAAGAGGCAATAAACAATTGGAATAGATGCATATTGTCACCCTCTCGGTGGCCAGCCCAACGCCTAGGGTGCTGAGAGTTGGTCTGCCTTTGTATTCTTGACTCAGAGAGTATGACCCTGCGTTGGTCCTGAAAGGCCCTCTGGGAATGGTAGTCCCTTTTACCCTTTGAGAACAGAAGAGTTGTAGTCGAGTGTTTCAGGCAATGACAAGAATTTATTTTTCCCCTTCCCAACGGATTTCTGTGCAGGTAAATAACTTAGGACAAACTGCCATACTATTGGCTTGAGGGATATGTACAAGAACTCAGGTAAATTAGCCTTATCAGCTTCAGGCTCACAACGTGCAGGGCTCGGTACAAACAAACAATAACAGCTTCCTTCAGCAAAAGAAAATGTTCCCCATTCTTTCTGTTGCTTTACCAGCTTTCTCAAACTAGTGTTCAGCACAGAGACTCAACGTGGTCAGCAAAACATAACGTGCAGTCCATCTGGTTATCCACTATTTCACTGCTATCAGAGTCAATCTGCATTTCTTCAGCGTCAGCAATAGCAGGGTGTGTCAGTGAGCTGCTATCCTGAACTTTAAAACAGACGTCTTCACTATCCTCACATGGCTTCTCTCAGTAGCACTCTAAAGGATAGGACTGTGAATTACCGTATATACTGAAGTTTCTTTTTAGAGAGTCTGCTACATTCTGGCAACTGCAGGGAAATACTTTATAACTAGGTTCAAATCTATGTAAGTTGTGAAGCCTACCTTTCGGCTTTGGAGGGAAAGGAATTCTCAGCTCTGCAAAGTCAGACTGATTCCCAAACACAGCTTGTGTTTGTTTGTCTCTCAGCCTCGTAGCTTCAGCCTTAGAGGTACAAGTATTGTCATGCCAGCAGGTTTCTCTCTCTGGAGCATGTGAGTTTTCCCAAGCCTGCCTTCCAGGAAATATCTTATCTTTCTTGCCTTTACCAGACGTCACCTGTCCTGTGCTGCTTCTTTCTGGCGTTAGGACTATGGCTCCCTTGGTTCTCACCTCTTGACGTCTTCCTTCTTTCTGCTCCCCTCCTCTGGTCCAAGCTAATGACCACTTTTTATCATCCTGTTTCTCCGGGCTAAACTGTGCCCCTCCCTTAAACAGGTGTATCTCATTATCTCCTGAACTAGGGACTACGTCACAGCATGGGAGTGTCTTTCCAGCTCGTGACTCTCTTTGTTTACATTTTCT
This sequence comes from Ichthyophis bannanicus, assembly GCA_033557465.1. Lineage (NCBI taxonomy): Eukaryota > Metazoa > Chordata > Amphibia > Gymnophiona > Ichthyophiidae > Ichthyophis > Ichthyophis bannanicus. The sequence continues at coordinate 147,116,936 of CM066041.1, forward strand.
CTGAAAACACTGAGCCATGTGCTCAGACTGCCTGTCAGTTTCTGCAACGGAATCCTCTTCTCTCACCAACTCCATAGGCTCAGAAGGGTCTTCTTCATGACAATATACAATGCAGCAACAATACCCATCGGAAAATCATCTCCTGTATGCAAACCAAGGATAGCTCCATGGTACTCTGATGAAATCAGGGCAACCAAACAAATCCTAAGGAGACTCGAAAGAAAATGGAGAAGGACATAAAACTCAGCTCATCTACTACAATATAAAGAACATCAAAACCACTACAACGAAACAATCAATCGATATAAAGAAAGAGTACCACACAAACCTCAATATGGGTTTGATTAATAAACCTAAGAAACTATTTAACATCGTGAAAACCTCACTAAAGAACCACAAAAAAACACAATAGACATACAACCCCAAATAATGGCAGATTATCTAATGGAAAAATACAACCAACAGACCCAATCAAACTTAAATACAACTATCTATACACATAACAGTAATCACAAAGAAATATGGGGAACCTTCAGTATCCCATCCATACGTCAAATTGACGATACTATTTCATCAATCAACACTACAACTTCACCCTCTGATCCTTGTCCACTCACTTGGTTAAAGGCAGCAAAAGAACAAATGAAGCACTTCATTCACAGGATAAACCTGTATGTCGCTCACACAAGAATACATGCCAACAATGCTTAAACAAGCCTTCACTTAACCTGAATGAACCAACTACATACAGACCAATTTCCAGTCTACCTTTCATCGCGAAAATAATAGAGAAATTAGTTCAAAAACAACTTCAAGACCATAAGAACATAAGATATGCCATACTGGGTCAGACCAAGGTCCATCAAGCCCAGTATCCTGTTTCCAACAGTGGCCAATCTAGGTCATACGTACCTAGCAGTTTCCCCAAAAGACACAGGTTCCACAATGCTTGTACTGGGTCAAACATTGATATCCTGGGTCCCTTCTTAATAATGGTTTATGGACCTTTCCTCCAGGAACTTGTCCAAACCTTTTTTAAACCCAGCTACACTAACAGCCTTTACTACATCCTCCGGTAACAAATTCCAGAGTTTGATTACACGTTGAGTGAAAAAATATTTTCTCTTATTAGTCTTAAATAGTTCACCCTATAGCTTTATTGCATGTCCCCTAGTCTTTCTATATTCTGATAACGTAAACAATCGATCTACGTTTACCTGTTCCACTCTGTTCATTAATTTATAGACTTTATCATATCTCCCCTCAGCCGTCTCTTTTCCAGGTTAAAGAGCCCTAACCTTTTTAGACTTTCTTCATAGGAGTATCCTTCCATCCCCTTTACCATTTTGGTGGCTCTTCTCTGAACCTTTTCTAATAACGCTATATCCTTTTTAAGATACGGCAACCAGAATTGCACACAATATTCAAGGTGCGGTCTCACCATGGAACGATATACAGGCATTATAATATCTTTTGTTTTATTTTCCATTCCTTTCCTTATGATACCTAGCATTCTATTTGCTCTCTTGGCCGCTGCTGCACACTGGGCCGTGGGTTTTAACATGTTATCCACAATGATGCCTAAATCTTTTTCCTGAGTGGTGGTTCCTAATGTGGAACCTTGCATCGTGTAACCATAGTTTGGATTGTTCTTCCCTAGGTGCATAACCTTGCACTTGTCCACATTAAATTTCATCTGCCATTTTGATGCCCAGTCTTCCAATTTATCAAGATCCTCTTGCAATTTTCCAAAATCCTCTTGGGTTTTGACAACTTTAAATGGTTTTGTGTCATCTGCTAATTTGATACCTCACTCGTTATTCCCTTTTCCAGGTCATTTATGAATATGTTAAAAAGCAGCGGACCCAGCACAGATCCCTGGGGTACACCACTATTCACCTTTCTCTATTGGGAAAACTGGCCATTTAGCCCTACCCTCTGCTTACTATCTTTTAACCAGTTCCTGATCCACAATAGTACACTGCCTCCTTTCCCATGACTCTTTAGTTTTGCCAAAAGTCTCTGATGAGGGACCTTGTCAAAGGCTTTCTGAAAGTCCAGATACACTATATCAACCGACTCACCTTTGTGCACCTGTTTATTCACACCTTCAAAAAAACATAACAGATTAGTAAGACAAGATCTTCCTTGTCTGAAGCCATGTTGGCAGTCTCCCGTTAGGCCATGACTATCTACATGCGTAGTAATTTTGTTCTTTATGATGGTTTCTACCATTTTTCCCGGTACTGACATCAGGCTCACTAGTCTGTAGTTTCCCGGATCACCCCAGGAACCCTTTTAAAAATTGGCGTTACCACTTAGGCCAACATACTCCATTGGACCTGCATCAACATGGGTTTAGACCCAACCATGGCACAGAAACACTCATGTTATCACTGTTCGACAACATCATAAGAGGCATAGACAATGCGAAGAAAGGATTTGTCCTTATATTCATGGACATATCATCAGCTTTCGACACAGTCTCCCACAACATCCTACTTCAACGTCTACAAGAAAATGGCTTACCAAACACCTCACTAACATGGTTCCAATCTTATCTAAGGAATAGACAACAAGTGAAATGTGGGTCAGTCAAATCAAAACCCTTTCCAGTAAAACAAGGCGTCCCAAAAGGATCATCCCTCTCTGCAATATTATTTAACATCTACATAAGGCCATTATGTGACATTATCAAAAAACACAAAATAAAATACAAAATATACGCTGATGATATCATGGTATATACTCCTATAGAAATACTCAAACCTGACCTTTCAAGTATAACGGCATGTGTATAAGACCTGGTTAAATGGTGCAATAACAACAATTTGTCAATAAACTACAAAAGGACAGAGGCATTATTCATCACCAGGGACGACACATTTACTCCACCACAAACAACTGCAATATTGCAAAAGCAAATAACAGTCAAAAAAGAAATTAAATATCTTGGATTAATCATAGACCAAAACCTCACCATGCAACCACACATTGCAAAAACCACCGTAAACGCATACTTCAAGATGAAGATAATAAGAAGACTTAAACCAATTCTAGACCCCGATCACTTCCGAACCATCTGTCAAGCAATTATCACACGAACGCTAGATTATTGCAACTCACTATACTACAGGCTCCCAAAGCAAACCATCTTACCACTTCAACAAATGCAGAACACTGCAGCTCGACTAGTCATAGGAACGGACAGATATGGTCACATCACACCAATTCTTAACCAATTACATTGATACCCTATATATTTACGAATCCAATACAAAGCAACAATAACCATTTTCAAGATCATTCACCAGTTATCAGCAAACATCCTACAAGACTTGATAACTAAAGATTCAAATAACTGGCCCAGGAGAAATAATAAGAACATCATTATCCCACCTCTTGGATATCGAAAGACCATACAATCCACCTCTGGAAGAGCAATATCGCTCTATGCTCCAACACTATGGAACTCTCTCCCGGGTGGCATGCAAGCAATCTCAGACATTAAGGATTTTAGAAAGAATCTAAAAACACTCCTCTTTAAGAATCACTTTGACCATATTACATAATAACCTCAAATTAACATGCCATAGACCAACTATGAATAACCTTTTGCTATGGTCTGCGATACGATATACGACATATATAAAATGTATATAGTTAGATTTCAAATAAAATAACACTGTACATAGTTTTTACACAGCCTCTACCCAATATACCATGCCCATTGTACAACATTAAGCTCTATTTAACTGCTCTATGTATAATGTTTCCAAGTTTAACTGTTCTATGTATAATGTTTCAAGTTATAATGTAAACCACTCTGAGTGAAGGACAAAGTGGTATAAAAAATGTTTAAATAAATAAATAGCCTGCGTTAAGCCCTGCATTGTTAGGTTGCCTGCTTACACTCTTGAAAGCACAAGGGAGAGAGGGGATATGTTTGCCCAGCTAGTGTTCCAATGGGACAGGATTTCCAGGATTCTTTTAGCTTTATTTTTCTATGAACATGGGATGGAATAGATAAGGTGCCTTCCAGCTCTGCAGCTGCTGGCACAGACAATAGATGAACAAGATTGTTGCAAAATATTATTGCACTGTATCTTCTGATTCTGTAGTGGAATACATAGATTTAGGTACTGTAACCTGTCCTTCTGCCACTGGCTTTGTTGTAACAATAAAGTGCAAAGGCACCCCCTGCCTTACCCAAACCTTTCATGCCTCTCGTGTGGAAACAGATTCCATAGCAACAAGGAAGGCAAAACCACTCTCAGAAAAAAAAAAGAGCTTGAATCTTTTTTTTGTGTGTGTTTTGAAATAGCAAGCTAAGCAAATCCCATTCACAAGTCCTTCCTTAATAGCAGAAAGTCAGGCTCGAAGCTGTCTGTGTTTTTTATCCTTTCAAATCCTCCTTATCCCCAAACACATCCCTAGCCAATAACAAGTTGCTATGTTTGGTTTTCTTTAACAGGTTTTTTTATACCACCTTATCATTTTTAGTCAAAGCAGTTTACATTGTAAATTAAACTTGGTAATGTACGTTAAACAGGGACGTTGATAACTTGGATTCTTCTGAAGCAATGGAAGGTTAAGTGAATTGCCCAAGGCCACCAACTTATTTCCAATCCTATACCCCAATCAGCACTCCTTCCTCACTTTCTGAAAGTTATAGATGAAATCGTTTTTGAGGTTGGGCTTTGCAGAACTCGGGCAGGCATACATTCTTTGGCTGCCTGTGAAAGGTTTGCAGCCCGGTTGGTTTAAGTGCCTCATGCTGGTTACTGGTAGCTCCTTATTTACCTCCCACCCCCTCCCAGATTAATTCCAGTGTGTCTGGATGTGTGCGTGCACATGACAAAAATAAAGTTCACAAATGTCATTCATTCAAATTTTCTGACATTCACACTCAGTTGACACCCAGATGAACCAAAAATTGCAACTTTTGTTGATATTTCCATTTGGAAGAAAAGTAACGCACATGCTTGCTGCACAGTGTCATGCACCAACTCCGTTCCGTCTCTATGTCATATAAAAACTGCCTCTCTCTCTATTTCTCTCTTTCACACATGCTCCCTCTCTCCCTCTTGCAGGGGTCTTTGTGTACTCTGCCATTGATCAGAACGTGACGGTCATGTTCCCATCTGGAGCTGGTGTTGAAGTGAGAGGAAGAAGTGGGATTCTGGCTGTCTCTGTGCTGCTACCTGAGGAGTTCTTGAATCAGACCCAGGGGCTCATGGGGATGATGAATAACAACCCGGAGGATGATTTCAGCTTCAGGAATGGCTCAGTGCTGTCAGCTGATGCTGCCCCGGAGCAGCTCTTCCAGCTGGGAGCCGACTGTAAGTTTTTTCTATCTGTGCATGCTCCTTCAGACGCCAGGGAGAAGAGCGCACATTACACATAGTTTCAGCCTCCGAGGAAAGGAGAATTTGTGATTGGGGGGAGGGGGTGGACAAAGCAAAGGTACTTGTATATATATCTTTCTTTTCACTGTTTTTGACTGGCTGTTACACTAGTTTGTCTGTATACATATTTTCAGATGATATTTATAAAGCACTTGGGTGTTTTGTGCCTACCCCAAATGTCTACGTAAGTGCTTTTTTTCAAATATTCCACAGCATTATGTGAACGACAGAATATGAATATTCTGCTATATGTGTAATGCTATACATAGAGTGGGGGCTAAGGTTGGGGTATTCCAGGGGTAGGGCAGCAAATCCTTGTACATTATGTTGGGGGGGGGGGGGTTCAAAGGCATTTACATGGTTTGCAGACCAGCAAGCCATGTAAATGCCACTGAACGGGATATCCAGTGGTGCTAACACAGCGCTGCTCGATATCTGCGGGTGCCACCGCTGCACGACCCGATACTAAGCAATTAGCATCAGGGCGCATTGTGGGTGTACGGAGCAGAGTGGAGGTGGCACCCATCACTAACCAGGCAGTGGCGATATTGAGCTGCTGCCCAATTAGAGACAAGTGGGTAAAATCAGGCAAAGCGGCAAAGACTGGCCTAATTTTGCCCACGGAAGCTAACTGGGCAGTGGCTCAATATCTCCGCTGCGCTGTTAGCCTCTGGGTTCTGCGGCGACCCCGATAGTCAGTGCTGGTGGCCGGATATGGCCTCTGCATTGAGTATCTAGGGTTAGAATTCAGCGGTGATGGCTAGATGCTTTACAAACGCTAGCCCCCGCTGCTGAGTACCCCCCTATATGTCTAGGCTCTGATAGTCTTCCCCCATAGCTTATATGTTTAGCTCAGTTGTGCCAAAACAAGTATAACATGGGCCATTTAAGCTCGACATATGGGAGGTAATTTTATAAGGACCACGCAGAATGCTTCATGCTAGCAATGCACATAAAGGACTTACGCGCACGAATGGACACTCACATGTGCATGCTACGTGACTGCTATTCTGTAAGTGCGTGCACAAGTCGTATCACATGTACGTTCAGTGTGGGTATGCGCAGGGATAGAGCATAGGCAGGACCTAGACTTACACACCTAAGTTATAAATTATTGTTAGTGATGTGTGTCTTCTTCAAATCGAGGTGCAAGCATCTACAGCTGCTTTAGAGCAAGCCTAGCTGCTGCGACTAGGCTGAGGCTGTTTTATAAAATAAAGTGCGTGTGTGCTTCACTTCATAAAAGAGGCCCCAGGTACAGGGGTGGTAACATGCGTTAGCTGCATGGATGATTATTTAATTGCCCTCTTAGTGCCGATATTCAGGGCCTTATACATAACAGGGGGCATTTTCAAAGCTGTTTATGTTGTTTGCAGACCTGCAAACCGCATAAATCCTGCTGACAAGAATATTCAGCCGCATTAACCTTGTCAGTGCTCCTGAATATGGTCTACTAACCAATTTAAATTTCCCCAGCATTATCCGGAGAGCGCTGGGGTGTTCTGTGGGCGGAGCAGGGGCGGCACCGGCAGCTATACATTTAACGGCGATATTTAGCCGCTATCCACACTAAGTTAGGTGAAAGGCTGTCCTAAAGTTATGCAGTTTTGCAAACTGGCCAGTGGCTGAATATCACTGGTGACTGGATTGCAAAACTACAATCAAGGCAAAGTGGATAGTCAGTAGTGGTCGCCGGATACGCACCAGCACAGAATATTCCATGTTCATTTTAAGCAGTAGCAGCCAGCCACTTCAGTAGCACTGGCCACCACTACTGAATATGCCGCCACGCCTTATAGGTAGAAACCCCGATAGTCAATGCTTCTACATATGCATATACCTATGAACTATACCGATATATTCAGCAACACTAGCTATACATATAGGGCCTGATTTTGAGCTGGGTGGTGCTATGCGCTACCTCAGCGCAAAGCCTGCTCCTCTCCCATCTAACCTGGATTCTCCATGCCAGGGTCATATTCAGCCCCGGCATCGAAAATCCGGATGTCACCACACAGCCGGAAGCTGCAGGAGCTACCCATATAGTACCGATTTTCGATGCTACACAGTTAGCCCCAGCGTCTTAAAGATAGGCGAGGTTTTCCCATCCCTATCTTTAAGGCGCAGAGCACTAATCATGTAGCATCGAAAATCGGTACTACATGGGTAGTGCCATGACCCGCCTCCACTTCGTCCCGGAACGCTCCCAACATGTCCCGATGTGAAGCGGATAGCATCTGGGAGCGTTAGGGATATATCCAGGATTTTCAAAGGGCACTACTGTGTAGGTGAAGCATTTATACGGGTAACTAGGAAACTTACCGCTGTAAATGCCTTCAAATATTGGGCTCATAGTGCCACTGATTATAGGAATAATTTGAAACATCTAAATTGGACAATTCAAGTTATTTTGCAGATGTCTTGCTGAAGTCTGCCCTGAGATATATGTATACGCCTGTGTTGCTGCTGCCTCTGTTGCATGGTGTCTGTGGCGGGACAGTGTGTTTGTAACGGCTGCACTGCTTTGTCCTGTTCTGGGCTGGGCTCTGTGTGTGTGTGTGTGTGTGTGGGAGGGAAGGTTGTACTGCTGCCACCCATAAAGGACGGGTAAGACAATCATACCTCTAAGCGATCAGTCAATGTAGAAAAATGGTGAAACCTTTTACTTCTGCAGGGGCTGTAACAAACGAGACCTCTCTTTTTACCTATGACTCGGAGTTTCTGCTGAAAAACTACTATTTGAAGCATGACCCCAGCTTTGTGCCAGTGTTCAATCCCCAGGAGGACCCTAATGATCCTCTGGTGGCAGAAATGCGTGCAGTGTGCGAATCTGACCCTTTCTGCAGGTTTGACGTACTGACCACCAGAAGCCTCTCAGTGGGAAATGCCACCAAGTCCTCTCATCAGTGCCACCAGAAGATGCTGAGAAGTCTGAAGCCGGGTAAGAAAAGGAGCTAAGCAGATGGCATGCGGAACAAGGGGCAGGAGCCATGGTAAAGATGCTCTTGGTCAGGTGGACCCCCAGCTTTAAGATCCCTGTCATGAGCATGGAAGGAAAAGGAGCCTGCTTCTCACTACTAAAAGAGCAATATCACAGCACCTCTTCCTACCAGCATTGCTGGAGGACTCCCATGCACTTTATTACTGGGAACGTTGCTTATTATTAGGAAGCAAAAGTAGCTGGGATGACTTACCTATGGTTGCCAAGAACAACAGGGATTAAAGTTCAGGTGCCTTCACCCCATATGATATTCAGAGCCAGCTTATAGGGTAGGAGGCAACTGGCCAGGCCCAAACACCATAATGGAGCCCACCCCTATGGCCCTGAATTGAAGGAGGACTACACCCCTCCAAGGTTGGATGAAAGTTCTGTGACTGGCCAAGGTCTTCATGAGTTGTCATGAGAAGGATCAGTGTAGGACCTATGGGCCGATGCATGTTTACAGTCCCTGCCCACCCCCCTCCCCTCCTGCACAGGCTTCCTTTTACAAAGGTAAAGATAGATGAATACCATCTCACAAGTCCCATGTTTATTCTGTCTCTGAGTGCCTTTGCTGCCCAATCCCTTCAAGACCTCTAGGCACGTAAAAGGGGATGGAGCAAAGGACCATAGAGGTAAAAGGGCTGGAGATGAGGAAAAGTTGAAGAACTAAAAATTGGAAGCCAGAATAGGAGAGGGAGGATCTGGAAAGAGGTCATGGCTGTACGGGATAAGAGGGAGGAGACCAACCATGGTGGATAGAGGAGAGTGAAGACTTGGGATGGGGGTGTTATAAGATGAGGACTGGGGAAGGGAAGAGCGTGATTTGGGATCAGGAAATCACTTTATATTTTCTGCCCTAGGCCCCTAATATCTGTAATACTGGCCCAACTATTAACCTCTCAGGTCTTGATCCCATAAATTAGACTGAATAAAAACTTGTATCCACTGTTGGTGCCCAACAGCCTGAACCTGCTTTATGCTTAACCAGTTAATGAAAGGACTCCATTTTCTGTCCTCAGTGGTTTCCTGTGGTTGGCTTTCGGCCCCCAAGAATGGGAGAAAAGAAGGCACGAAATACCTCTCAGGCTCCACCATTCGCTTCAGTTGTAACCAAGGCTACAAGCTCGCAGGGTCAGAGGAACGAACCTGTCAGCCCAGTGGGGAGTGGTCGGGAGAGCTGGCACATTGCCTCTCAGGTAAGTGCCCCATCAGAAATACCCAGGATAGAGAGCAGTAATAGCCACAGACACTGATGCAGCATTAGTGTGAGATAATGTAACGACCCAAGTGAAAGGTGACGGCAAGTCCAGCATGGCCTGGGGGGTTATCAGATGAACCATACTAGCGGGGCTGTACTAGAAAATAGAAAATTAATCACGTTTATTGTTTCATTTTAAAAGTTTGTTTCTTATTTTCATTAGCAGACAGAATCTTGGTGAGTTGACTCCAAAGAGATCCAATGTGCTCGTAATCTTTATCTTATAATTCTGCATTCTGTCCCAAATGCCATTTGAATCCCTGCATGATGGGCAGGTGGAGAGTTACACCATCCTACAGCGCTCTCTGGAATGTGGAGGGGGGAGTTAGAGAGTGATGCTGTCCTGGATGAGTCTCCAGGGTAGAGACGGAGCGTCAGATCTAGAGCAAGGCTGGAGGATGGGGAAGGGGAACGAGACACTAGGGGGGAAGGGAGGAGTTGTGTGAACTTCAGGGCAGCCACTTAAAGAATTAAATTAAAAAAGGTATTTGTATGTTACAATTTGAATTGATAGTGTGAGCATTAACACGGGCAGTTGTGACCATTCCCATGGCTTACCCCTCCCTCCCTGTAACTGTAGTATTGAACATAATAAAGACGTTCTTGTGTGGAAAAGTGATCAAACAGAACTAACATTATCTGAGCGAAGTCCTATGAGCATGTCCAATGGCCCACTGTAATTATGTAAGCTAGTCTGGCAATACTTGAGAGTGTGCTGGTAGCCTGCTGTGTTTGGGCAAGTTAGAAAAATAAGTGGTGGCCCTTCTTCCACCAAGATGTGCCTGTGTGATCAAGGTAAGGGTGGCTAATGGGACGGAACAGACCCGGGCTCTCCCCTGTGCTTCCATTCCAAGTTAGAGTTCCGTAGCTCCCCAAAGCATTGAGGGGGAGGGGAGAGGGGTACCCTGCTTTCTCTTTGAATGTACTCATAAATATTCATAAAGATACTGGGGAGATAATAAAGAAAGAAATCCTCCCCTTGGCTCAGATAACACAGCTATGCTAAGGTTTCACTTACTAGGGGCATAATGCTAATTACATGTTCGGTCTGACAGGTATTGGTGGGTGAGAGTTTGCTGGGTATGATATGCAGAAAAAAAGAGGTGACTGCAGACCTGCAAAGCCCTCTTGTAGTCCCGCTAGAATCTCCAACTTCCTTTCTCTCCCCACAAGCCCTGATGGGACTTCTTCCTGATGCTGCTCAGATATCAGCTGTGTATAAATAATGAGAGAGGGGGGGAGGGGGAGGGCTGGAACAGCAGGGGGTACGTGGCCATATTAGCATCAATTCCCGAGTACTTCAGCGCTTCCTTCCTGCTTGCTATGACTTCTCCTGGAAAACATCATAGTGCCCTTGAGGAGGGCTTTGTCTATGCTTGTGATGAGGCTCTGGGTTAATGGTAACAGTTCAAATTAGACTGTCGTAAAGCAGTTTGTCTCATTTTCAGTTGTGCAGTATGCTTGTGTAGTGCTGTAAGAGGTCACTATGGAAAATAGCACCAAAGTAATGCGCATTTCCCTTGCCTTGCACACTGAATTCTCGCTATGGGGAATAATTTTAAAATCCCATAGGGAGTTTGCAGGCCTGCATGCTAATTTTGGGTCATTGGGGACAGACTTTGTTTGCTTTATAGTAGGTGCAAATTACACACAGATTTCAAAAATAAAATCTCTTGTGTGCTTTTTACCTCGCCTGCCCCATCCTTTTATTGCCATGATGATAAGTCCACACATTGTGAAACAATATGCTTAGTTTTGTCTGTTGAGGGGAAGGAAATACTCACCTAGGGAATTTACCGGAGTAATGGCTTGGGGACCAGGCAAATTCCTTGCCTTTTAGAAATTACTCTCTGTCTGTGAAGCATCAGTTTTTATTAATAGCTGGTCAAAACTCAAACAGTTACCATCCAGCAGGTGGCAAGAGATGGCAGTAATACTGAATGTAACCACCAGATGTCATTCAGTGATAAGCCAGATGGGAAACGAAGTTTGTAAGAGTGTTTCTGATAATGGAAAGTGGTCAAGACAGGTGGTGGAAAAGTAGTAAATCCAGGCCTGGCTTTAGGCATAGGCAATATAGGAAATGGCATCCAGTGCCATGTTTTCATAGGTGCTGAAGAGCACTGTCATCACCATGCCTCTATCCAAGCTTGTCACCAGAGTGCCACTTGTCCTGTAGAACGGCAGTCCTGCCACATCAGCAGTCCTGCCACATCAGCTGCATGGCCCTAAGGCGACCTCACTCCCGTCTCCCTCATGGGCTCCTCTTCTCACTGTTTTCACGTAAGGACTTCCAGGCCCTACACGGAATTTTCTTGTCCATATGGCTACATGATAAGTGGTGAGAGGGAATGCCGGGACAGTGAGGGGAGTGGGAGAGATCCAGGTCCCCACACTTCTAATGACTTCTGGGGGGGGGGAGGGCATTTCCTCTTTTTCCTATCCTATGAATATTTCTGGCAGTTGGGGGCTCCTCTCTTGCCTATGGGTGCCCCCATTTTAAAACCATCCTTAGGTAAGTCTGCCTAACCTGATATTGTTTTTTTGTTTTCTGTAGTTACAGACTTTCAGGCTGGAAACTCCAAAACACAGATGCACTAGCACATAAAGGCCGGGCCTCAACCCAGGGTGAAAGGCAGCACACTGCTAGCACATCTCTACTAAAAATATAATACGGTGAAGCCATGAGGGAGCCGGGAGGCAGCCCAGAACGCTGCTCCAAGTTCATTTATAAGTCAGGACCTCTCCTTGCACTCAGCAAATCTTGTGTCACACAGAACTTCTCTTCGCACAGACAGTAAGTGAAGGGAAAGCTCTGTGCAGCTCTCAGACTGTAGGACAACAAGTTCAGAGAGGGGAGAGTAAACCCCACAGGTGGTATAACACCTGTTATATATTCTGTTAGCGTCTTGCTTAAAAGGTTCTTAGCCCGTATCTAGTCCTGCCAAAACTGTTACTGTTGAATCAGATTACTCTGGAGTGTTCTCTGTGAAAGGCATTGCTTCAAGACACCGATATTCTGGCATTGTCCCTGTATAGCTGACTGCCCCCCTGCACTACAAATCCAGGGTGGTGCTCTGAGGTTCTTACAGCCAGAAACGCAATGAGCTGCTGAAACAATAACGTAGTGCACTTAGCACTTTTGGTTCATTTAACAAATGAATGGAAAATTAAAGGCTCTGCACATAAAAACGCAAGAGGAAACCTTAACAGTACTGGTAGGACAGTGCCGCTGACTGACTGAAGCTTTGCTGCCCTCGCTTACTTTGATGCCACCAGCACTCTCCATGGTACATGGGGCTGTATGCCTAGGGTTTCCGACATGACCATCTGTAATGAGATAGACTGCAGTCCGCAAGTGGAGATCAGACTCCGTGCTGAGCTCAGGTTTGTGACAGGACTGCAGAGTACAGATTACTCACAATCTAGTTTCTATCTTGCATGTAGCAGGAGGGCCCGGCCTTTGCAGCGCTGTATTCTAATGCTTGAGAGGATCATTTCTGTCCCTTTTCTTTAAGAACTTGCTGAAGAGCTCTGATCACTGATGGCAGCTCTGCGCCTGGTACAGTCAAAGCTTTTCAGCAGTAAAAGACTTCGGTTCACCCAGCCTGTTCTTCTCAGCTCCACACTGATTCCTAATCTTCCCATTTTTGCCACATTTTCAGGGAACTTATTCTGAATGCCAAATACTTTTTGGTGTGAAAAAAGGTCGTCTCGAAGTTTTTTAAAGATCTCACCCTTAACCTGTCTGTAATTCCTTCCTCACCTTTCTTTTCTATTAATTGAATGCCCAAAGGGTCTTTTGTAGCTTTCATTTGGTCAAGGGCCACATCTGGGAGCAGCTGAGCCACACACAACCTTTGAGATTGAGTGGTTTCCCCCAGCTACTTCCTGAGGGTTTCGGGCACCTCCTTAGATCCCAGAACAAAGACACTTCCAATAGAGTCTGTCTTGATCCAGACATAAAGGGGGTCATTTTCAGAAACTCTTTTTGTGCCTTGAACATCGGAAAACAGGTACGCAGACATCCAAATCACAGAGACATCCTCGGAGTCATTTTACAAAACAGTTACAGAGACATGCCCGGTGTGAGGACATCCTTCTAGGATGGGGTATGTCTGGGGCATTCTGAAATGGACGGCATATTTCTGTCCTTGTCCAAGTCTACACCCGCTCCAAGGCACAAGCAGGCATTTGAGAAGTACTCGTTGTGCCAGTAAAACATCCGGAGGATATAGACATGACGCTACTCTAATATCCCCAGTGCTGGCCACAGCCATGAAGACATTTGATAGGTATTGAGGAAACCTGTTTGTTGTTGTCACGCTGCCAAACGTCTGCGCACGTGTACACCACCAACGACATCCATATCAGCTGTTTCAGTATTTCTGAAATCATGCCCGAATTTGGTCGTGTCCACCTGTTTTGAAATGTCACCTGGATGTCATTTCTAAGATGTGCTTTAAAAGATTTTACTAAGATAAGAGGGAGGGGGGAGGGGGATGATAAATCTCTGGCCTTGTAACGAAACGGAAAGCTACAGGCACACTTCAGTTCCACAGGTCCAAATGATCTCTCTGCAGTTTTGTTTTATTTGGTAAAATGCAACTGCAGAGAGATGATTCGGACCACTGGAACCGAAATGTGCCTGTAGCTTTCTGTTTCGTTACAAGGCAAGAGACTTATCAACCCCCCCCCACCTCGTATTTATTCGATTTATAATCAATTGCCAGAAAATACATTCCCTGAGGTTTATATCAATAAGATAAATGTAAACAGTCTTGTACACAGTTCATCAGTAAGCAAGGCTTCTTCTCACTCCAAAACCTTATGAAGCTACCATACGAATGTAAGAAGTGTCATACTTGGCAAGACCAAGGGCCATCGAGCCCTACATCATGTCTCCAACAGTGGTCAATCGAGGTCACAAATGCCTGGCAGGATCCCAAGGAGTGGATCCATTCCTTAATGCTCATACGCAGAGGTAAGCAGTGGCTGTTCCAAGCCTACATGGCTAATAATAGTTTATGAACTTTTACTCCTGAAACTCATCAAAACCATTTATAAACCCAGTTATGTTAACTTTTGGCAACAAATTCCACAGCGTAATTCTGCACTGAGTGAAACTCTGATTTGTTTTTAAAGCATTACTTATTATTTTCATTGTAATACTATTTGAAAGGGTAAAACAACTGTTCCCATAATTCTATATTCCTCTGTTATAGCTCCTCTCAGCAGTCTCGTCTCCCTTCGGGACGACCAAAACTGTGCCCAGTACTCAAGGTGCGATTGCTCCATGGATTGATACGAGGCATTGTCCTATTCTCCATTTATTCCCCATCTCGTTCCATATAATTCCTAACCTTCTATTTGCTTTTCTGACTGCCACTGCCTATTGATTGAACTGAGGATGTCAGTGCCTCATCCAAAATGACCCCAAGATCCTTTTCCTGGGCAGAGACTCCTAATATGAAACCCATATGTGTATCTAGGATTATTTCCCTATAGGCATCAGTTTGCTCTTTTCCACATTACATTTTATCTATCATCTAGATGTCTAGTCCCCCGGTCTCCCAAACTCCCCCTGCAACACCTTACAATTCACTTGTGATATAACTACTTTTAATAATTTTGTGCCATCTGCAAATCTGATCACCTCGCTCATTGCTCCCTGTTCCAGATCATTTATAAATATGTTAAAAAGCACCAGTCCCAGCACGCCACTATTTACCTTTCTCTGTTGAGAAAACTAACCATTTAAAGTTGGAGTCTCGAACTTTGGATTTTCAAGATATTCCTAATGAATATGTAAAACAGATTTGCATACAGTGTCAGCAGTAGACATATTCATTATGGATATCCTGAAAACCTTGTTGTTTTGTGGCCCTTGAGAACCTGAGTTTAAGATCCCCGATTTAGATCAACTCTCTATGTTTATCTTACAGTCATTTCCCGATCCATTTTCAAATGATCTTTTATTCCATAACATTTTATTCAAAATTTCGATACAATATATGAACCAGCCCAATCTTATGCACATACTATTAATACCTTCAAAAAATCTAATGGAATGGGAAGGTAAGACGTCCCTTTGTGAAATCCACGTTGACTCTGTCCCATTAAGCCATACCTATTCATATGGCCTGTAATTTTGATTCTCAGAATAGCTTCTACCATTTTACCAATTATCAGTTTTAGGTTCACCAATCTGTAGTTTCTTGGATGACCTTTGAAACCCTTTTTAACAATTGGCATTACAGGTACTATTTGCTACTGTTAATGATAGACTACAGATTACAAGTAATTGGTCAGCAATTTCATTCACTAAATTCTTTCAGAACTCTAGGGAGTATACCTCGGTGCAATTTCTCTGACTGGATTCGTTTTGCGCATACCATGACAGTCATGATCCTCGCTTCTAAGCCAGGGTATGTGGAGTATGATCTCAGTCTCTCAGATTTACTGCTAATGCTCGGTGTAGTACTTGCATCATGCCATAAAGAACTTCCTTCTAGAGTTCGTAAGATGTTGCATATATGGGTAATTTATCAAGATGTGCTTGGAAATTCCTCTTAATCAAGCCTGTGGCACCCAACACAATGGGAAATAACGTGGTATCTTTCTGCCACATTTTCTTGGTCTCTGACTGTATTTCTTGGTACTTCAGGATCTTCTGCCTCTCCATGTGATTATTCCACAGAATAATCACTTGGGACCGACACCTCTATTATCAATGCTGTTCTGGTGTTTTTCTCCTTTACCACTATATCGGGTTTCCTCGCATCTAGTTTCTTATCTATCAGGATAACCTCTTCATTCTCTCTAATTCTCTTAGAGTATTGAACCCAATGCTTTTCAGGGACAGTGATGTTATAGATTTATAGAGTTTCCAATGGATGAGGCATGCTACTTTGTTGTGCCTTTCTGTATAGAAATTTTCCGCCATAAGAACTTCACAGCCAGCTATGAGGTCAGTCATTGTTTCCAGGTCTTTCTTACAGAATCGACATATGCCTGTTTTGTCAGTTTTTTCAATGCTCACTGTAAACCATCTTGTCTTTAATCCACTATCCTGGACTGGAACTATCATTCTCTCATCCTTCGGTTTCAATTCACCTCTCCTTAACCATTCATGTGTCCGTTCTTGATCGACAAAGGGTTCCTGGAGTAACACTCTGCATTTCCCACTGTATTAGTACATTTGCCACTTGCTTTTCCTCATTTGCTGATCTAATTCTTTGAAGAGTTTTTTCTTTATTTTGCAAATCCTGTTGCTTCCTTCCCTGTGTGTGCTTGTGGATTCTCACTCGTTCCTTCTAGTTGTCGGAATGCTAGTCTAATCTTGATGATAGAGACAGATTCTGGATGTTTACTTTCATATTTCAGCACTTTTTGTGTATTTGGGATCCAATGATGCTGTTAGGTAGGCCTGGAGGTATGATAGTAGCCATCTAGAGGTCCTGGTGATTTTTTAATCTTTAGTACGTCAGTTTGCTGTATTATATCTTCTATGCTCAGAAGAACTGAAGCAAATGACAATGAATCATCACCATCAGAGAATAATTCCAGAGAATTAATTTCGTTTTTCCACTATAGTTTTGTCTTTCTTAAGTGCCCCTTTTGGCTGCTTGATCATCTAATGGTCCAACCAACTCACTTCTTGTTTCAAAAGTACTTGAAAAAGTTTTCATTATGAGTTTTTGCCTCCATGGGAAGCTTTTTGCAAATTCTTTTTGCCTTACTTATTAAAACTTTATATCTAACTTGCCAGTGCTTATGTTCTTTCCTAATTTCTTCATTTTGGTCTGCTTTTCAGTCTTTGAAAGATGTCTATTTGGTCTTTTCAGCTTTTTCTAACCCAGGGAATATATTTGGTCTTCCGAGATGGTATTTTTAAATGTCAACGCCGCACGCAGACTTACCGGGGGTTATTTTAGAAGCCCCATTCGTCTTTGGACATTTGAAAACAGGCTTACAGATGTTCAAAGCATGGAGACGTCCTGGAGTTATTTTAGAAAGTGGTTCTAAGGGCGTCCCTGGCTCAAAGGCATCCCAAGCTAAATGGGAGTATGGTGTAGACATGTCCGTAGCATTCCCAAGTGCCTGGATGTCCTTGCCCAATTTCACAAATGACCTGCATATCCTGAACCATGTCCAAGTTTATTCTTGCTCCAGGGTATGAATAGGCATCAGAAAAGCTCTTGTTCTGCCATCCAGACACTAGGAAGGCATAGAGAAGAAGGTACCTGCTATACTTTTACTGATGATAATGAAAGCAACAGGGAAACTAGTACACTTGATTTTGGTTCAGCATGCTAATGCACATCCCCTTATGCAAAATAATTTGTTTTCACATAAGATAGATGTCCCCGACCCTGGTTATTCTAGCTGTCCATTTTGGGGATATCCATGTTTCCAAAAAACAGGCTGACACTTAAAGGTCTCTGTCGTTATTTTGAATGTTTTATCCTGACATCTCAAAATTGACCTGGACATCCTTTCTCAAATGCCACTTTACATCTTCTGCAACAACCCCCTTTAGTCTTTTCCTTTTTTTTAATTTATTTATTTAGCTGTATTTATATCCCGCTTTTCACCGGGTCAAAGCGGTCAATTGGGGGATACATTTAACACGAGAGGATATGAGACACATATGCTAATACTTACAGGGAACATGGACAATGGAGGGTTAAGTGGCTTGCCCAAGACCACAAAGAGTGCCTATAGGACTAGAAATCCCAGTCTCTCCGGCCTGAGATTGCTGTCCCCAGGTGGGACTTGAACTCCCGGCCCTCCGGCCTGAAGTACCTTGTCCTAACCACTAGACCACTCCTCCCTCCTCCTCTACTACTGTAGAGTTTTCCATAATATCCTCCCTCCAACGATTAGGTCAATTTTAATTACATTACAATCACTATTTCCAAGCGGCCCCACCACCATTATACTTTGCACAAAGTCCTGCATTGCAGTATGGACTACATCTAAGGTAGTTTCCCCTCTTGTTGGTTCCAAGTAGTCATTTATGGCATCTAGAATCTTTACTTTCTTAGCATGTCCTGATGAGATATTTACCCAATCAATACTGGTGTAATTCAAATCTCCCATAGTTATTATGTTGTAAATTTTCTTTACTCTTCTTATTTCTGTTAGTATTCCACTGTCTGTTTCTTCATCCTGACAAGATGAACTGTAGTAATTCCTCACGGCTATACTCCGCACCATCATTTATGGAATTTCGGTCTATAAGAATTCTATAGTACATTTTGTTTTATCCTTCTGGATTCTATCATCCCTACGATATAGCGCCAGCCCTCCACTAATTTTATCTTTATATAAAGATTTGTGACACTTTCTAGAGATCCTTTCAGTTTAACTCACTCTCCTTTCACTTCACCAAAATCCTCCCACTCTGCCAGTAGCTCTTTAAGGTACTTCTCCATCCTACCCACATTAGCGTTTTTGAAATTCAGCACAGATTTTTTTGTTTGGCTCCTCTTTGCTTTGGCCGCTGTGTTAAGCTATATTATCTGAAGGTCACTTGTGCTCAAGTGGCTGCCTGCCTAGACATGGGAAGCACTTTGCATATTCCTATGTGCCAGGACCAGTATCCCCTTCCGTTCCCCACCCCGCCACCAATGTGGGTTCCATCTCTATTTGAGGATCTCTCTACTAATCAGTTGCACAGATGAAATACTTAGAATCTCCTATTAACACCATCTCCCCCTTCATTTCTACTTTTTGGATGTCTTTGTCCAGATAGGCGATAGCGGAGAGACTGAATGAATTCTTTGCTTCAGTCTTTACTGAGGAAGATGTAGGGATGTTACCCATAACTGAAGTGGTATTTAAAGGTGCGGAAGAATTGAAGGAAATATCGATACATCGTGAAGATGTATTACAACTATTAGATAAACTGAAGAGTAGCAAATCACCTGGGCCGGATGGTATACATCCAAGGGTGTTGAAAGAACTGAAATATGAGATTGCAGACCTGCTATTAGTAATCTGTGAACTATCATTGAAATCATCTCTAATACCTGAAGATTGGAGGATCGCCAATGTAACACCAATTTTTAAAAAGGGATCCAGGGGTGATCCGGGAAACTACAGACCGGTAAGCCTGACATCAGTACCGGGAAAAATGGTAGAAACCATCATAAAAAATAAAATTACTCAGCATGTAGATAGTCATGACCTAATGGGAGACAGCCAACATGGCTTTAGACAAGGAAGATCTTGTCTTACTAATCTGTTATGTTTTTTTGAAGGAGTGAATAATCAGGTGGACAAAGGTGAGTCAGTTGATATTGTGTATCTGGACTTTCAGAAAGCCTTTGACAAGGTCCCTCATGAGAGACTTTTGGCAAAACTAGAGAGTCATGGGATAGGAGGCAGTGTACTATTGTGGATCAGGAACTGGTTAAAAGATAGAAAGCAGAGGGTAGGGCTAAATGGCCAATTTTCCCAATGGAGAAAGGTGAATAGTGGTGTACCCCAGGGATCTGTGCTGGGTCCGCTGCTTTTTGACATATTCATAAATGACCTGTAAAGTGGAATAACGAGTGAGGTTATCAAATTTGCAGATGACACAAAACTATTTAAAGTTGTTAAAACCCAAGAGGATTGTGGAAAATTGCAAGAGGATCTTGATAAATTGGAAGACTGGGCATCAAAATGGCAGATGAAATTTAATGTGGACAAGTGCAAGGTTATGCACCTAGGGAAGAACAACCCAAACTATGGTTACACGATGCAAGGTTCCACATTAGGAACTACCACCCAGGAAAGAGATTTAGGCGTCATTGTGGATACCATGTTAAAACCCTCGGCCCAGTGTGCAGCAGCAGCCAAGAGAGCAAATAGAATGCTAGGTATGATAAGGAAAGGAATGGAAAATAAAACAAAAGATATTATAATGCCTCTATATCGTTCCATGGTGAGACCGCACCTTGAATACTGTGTGCAATTCTGGTCGCCGTATCTTAAAAAGGATATAGCGATTTTAGAAAAGGTTCAGAGAAGAGCCACCAAAATGGTAAAGGGGATGGAAGGATACTCCTATGAAGAAAGGCTAAAAAGGTTAGGGCTCTTTAACCTGGAAAAGAGACGGCTGAGGGGAGATATGATAGAAGTGTATAAATTAATGAACGGAGTGGAACGGGTAAACGTAGATCAATTGTTTACCTTATCAGAATATAGAAAGACTACGGGACATGCAATGAAGCTACAGGGTAAACTATTTAAGACTAATAAAAGAAAATATTTTTTCACTCAACGTGTAATCAAACTCTGGAATTTGTTACCGGAGGATGTAGTAAAGGCTGTTAGTGTAGCTGGGTTTATAAAAGGTTTGGACAAGTTTCTGGAGGAAAGGTCCATAAACCATTATTAAGAAGGGACCCAGGATATCAATGCTTGAACCAATACAAGCATTGTGGAACCTGTGTCCCTTGGGGAAACTGCTAGGTACATATGACCTAGATTGGCCACTGTTGGAAACAGGATACTGGGCTTGATGGACCTTGGTCTGACCCAGTATGGAATATCTTATGTTCTTATGTTATCTGTCCTTCTATCTGTTTTGCAAAACGTATATAGAAGGCAGTACCATCTCCCTTACCCAAGATAGGCCATAGCACCTCCTCCTTTCTTTATGCCCCATGAATTTGAATTGCTTTCATATTTCCTTTAGATGAAGAGAGCTATTCTCCCCTTATTCTATCATCCCTATTCTTCCTGAACAGATTAAAGACTGATATGACAATATTCCATTTATATGACTCATTGAACCCACAGCTCTGTCAGAACAACACTGTCTAGGTCCACCTTTGCCTTTATGGCTTGCACATCTGGAATTTTAATGCTTCGAATATGATTATTTGTGTTCCTTACCTTCCAGCTATTTCTCTTTCCTGGGTCTAGATTTTGATAGCCTCGAACCTGCTTCTCTTGTCTACCCTCTTGCTCAAGGGCAGTCTTGTGAGATCTTCCCTTTCAAGTTCTTCATTTTTGTTCACTAGCTGTCTTTTGTTGGGGGTGAGAGCTTCCATCTGCCACCTGTCAATGTATAATCCGAATCTCTCTCTTAGGAGTCGTTTTCCTCTCACAGAGAGGTGTCAATCATTACTACCTTATAGATTTTCATTCTTCCATATATGGTGCAAACTCCCAATATATCTAAGGCCTTCTTTACTCTAGCTTCTGAGCCATGTATTGAAGTTGGTGATGTGACATGTCATATACAGATAAGGTCTCAGAAGATGTTATGCTCTCTGCCAGCTGTCTTGCTGCTCCTTTAAATTCTTGGGGTCCGATATTGAATTCAGCCGGCTATGCGGTGCTACAGTTCATAGCCATACCCCACCAACCTCTAACCCCAGATATTCAATGCTGGGTCATATGCGGCCGCATGCCCCGGAGCCGCAGAAGCTAACTAGGTAGCGGCGATATTGCAGCACTGCCCAGTTGGCTCACATAGGAAAAACTAGGCCAGCTTTTGCTTCCCCTAGTTTTACGCACAGATCACTAACCGGGTAGCAGTGTAATATCGCTGTCACTGCCTCTGCCCCGGAACGCCCACAACATGCCCCGATGCTAAGCGATTAGCACAGGGGCGTGTAGGGGAGATAATCGCGGATATTCAGCGTTGAATATCCCATTTGGCAGCATTTACATGGTTTACAGGTTTGTAAAGCATGTAAATACCTTTCGAATATCGGGCCCTTCATGTCTGCTTCCTGCAGGTTACTGCTCTCCAAATGGATTGTGACATCGACCTTAGAATTCCTCCTTTTATATGAAGAAACTGCATTGCACACTTACAAACTCAGGAAATCACTAATGATATCTGAACTTACAAAAAGCAGTCTGGGTTGTATTCCTGCTAGCCGATGATCCTTTTTCCCCTTTCCATTTCCTATTTCCCCTCTTCGTTATTGTAAATATAATTTTGTCCCAGTTGCATCTCCTTAATGGTTCTCGGATATTGTATGTGTCTCTATCTGATAATGAACTAACATTAGTTGAACCCCACTTTGGCTGCCTCCATAAGCAGTGTATGTAAGGATGCTCTCTACTGTAACTACGAACTAGGCCCGCGAGCTCTGCTATCTTTCCATACAATATCAGATTACCTGAAGGCCTCATTATCACTACCTTACCTTGTCCTACTGCTGCTGCTGTAAATCCTCTTCTCCATGTTTCCAATACTGTTCCTGACATTGGTGGGTATAGTACCCTCTACCAGTCATGTGGTACCCCCACAAAGTGCTGCTGGTGAATGAATCAAGTGCCCGTTTAGCATTTTTAGTCCTTTCCTTTCCTTCTTTAGTTTATGCACCTGTAATGCAAATTATTAAATATCCATAAAATCACTTTCAGTGTCTCTGGAACATAATTCACTGCCCTCATCTACTTGTTTGACTATGCGCTCACTGCGGACTATCCCATGGGCGTGTTCCATGTCAAGAGAGAGAACACGTAGGACTCTTACAAGTAACTTTAGCAGCTTTAATATATATTTTCAGTAGTCATATAGTCCGCTGTGTTTATAATGAAACTTCCGTCATTCATGGATACAATGGGGAAAAAAATAAGCAATTTACATAGGTAAGCTCATGTTTACCTGCAAAAATTGTGGGCTGATTATTGCCCCCCTTCTCTAAAAGTATGCATATGTTCACAGCACATGTAGTTTTACATATTGGACGGATTTAGAGCAGGCTGGGTTAACGAGCTCTAAGCATCCTTTTTGGTGCACACTTGCATTTGCTCCCTTTCAAGCACAAAAATACATGGTTACAGTGTTCCTGCATCCTGCACACTGGCAATGTCTTCAAGGGTAACTGCAAGGAATCTGATTAGCCTCAAGATAACTCATGGGAATGCCACCTCACAGAGCTTTGAGCTGATAAAACCATTCATCTCACAGTCCTCACCCAAAAGTATCTTATAAAATACATTAACTTAGATTAGTGTTAGAACAGATCCTACTCCCAGAGTGGCTCAAGTGTGTGCCTGTGCATGATATCCAGTAAATCATTCAGCTTTAGACATGCATGTTTACGAGTAAAACCGATAAGATGTTTTCTGTGATCTAGGATCTTTCCCCTTCACACTGCCCTATGCATGTCATGTAATCATGTGCAATACGTCCTGTCTTAGCTCATATGTGTTTAACGCCTGTCCTAATATTAAGATACAATGCATGTAGCCAATTTGTCATCAGATCATGAATAACACCTGTCTTTATCCTGTCAGATTGTGTGTTTAAGTTATCTTTATTACAACTGTAACTGTTCTGTATCACAAAATCATCCCTGTAATCTCTAACAAAATCATGCTTGTAACTTTTATGTATCATAAAATCACATCTCTCAAAATTATGTGTTTACGTTGTTGCGCAACTTTTATCAAACCTGTGTGACTTTTCTTTTTTGTAAAATCATGCAAATACAGCTTTTATATATCAAAATCATGCGTGTCTAACTTTCCTGTGCTATAATATCCATGTTGGGAACAATTTATGGAACGTTCCTATATTCTGAATATAAATCATTTTCTTTACCATAAATGGATATATGTGCGTCCCAACAAAAGATGAAAGAAACTAATTCCGTTCACTTTAACTATGTACATATTTTACCAGTTTTATTTTTTTCTTTTAAAGATTTTCAATGGTGCATTTAAACAATATACAGAAAGGCAATACAGTAGTGCAGTAAGAAACAAACAGTTTCAAGTATAATAAGCTAAATGTGAAGAAATTAAGTAAAGTTCTTTAGTCCTCTAAAAGTACTCCACTAGAAAAAAAGAAACAGGAAAAATGAGCTAGTCTACTCAAACCCATGAAAACCAGCAGGAATGCCCAATAATAAATGTATATATGGCACATTCAATACAGCCCCTATATTTAAGGCTCTGATGGAGAAACAATATGGGTAGAAGATATTTCTGTAATAGCCACAAACTTAGTGCTCAGGAAGGATCTTAAATGAGAGTGATCATAAAATATTTCTTGAAATTCAATACAACATTTAAAGGGGAACCTTAATATGGACTGAACACCAATAGCAACAGCATAGCAAGCGGTTATTTATGTCTCTCTTGGGTAGCCCTAGTGACATCTGGAAAATTCCAGTCTTTTTCCACATGAAAAGTTGCTCCTTATTGCGAAAATATGTTTTTAACATCCAATCTCGGTCTACTTGGAAAACAAAGGAAACCAGCATAGCAGTCGTGGTAATATTACCTTCCAGGGGCCTCTTTGGTAACTGACTCCGATCCAGTCTGTCAGTAGATGGTTGTCTCAACACGCCTCTCTTATGCTCCTCTGATATTTCCTCTGATGTAGGTAATAAAGGTTCCACCAGCATTTCCATAATATCAACAAAGAATTTCAAAGCCATGTCCCTAATGGAAATTAACAGGAACTTGGGGAGGTTCAAAAACTTGCTGGTGTTCTGTCTATTTTAGGGGGTGTGCAGGCCAAAAGTTTTATTTAATTTAGTTTCTCATGTCATTTGCAGGCGTTTTCATTTTTTTTTTTTGTTTTCTTTAAATTTTATTTTGGGGAAAATGTCATTAATAGTGCACAATATCACCCAATAGTGCGCACTATGGGCAAATAGTGCATACTGTTGAACAATAGTGCTCACTGTGCATGCGTGAATAGTGCGCACTATCACTCAAAAGTGAGTACTTGCTCAGTAGCGTGCATTGTTAACAACAGATGGGAAGTGACAACATTTCAGGAATTTTTCTTCCATTTGTGTTGGAAAACAGCATGAAACAATATAGGAAATGTCATTGCAGTCTGTCATTTCAAAAAACTGAATTTCCCCAGTCAGCTTTCAGCTTTGACTCTCAGTACCAGGTTTCTTTAATAGCAGCAGTTTTAACAGCCTGAAACTCACAAACATGTCATTCAAGTGAAAAAAATGTGTCTGTTGTAGTCCATCAAAATAGCTCAATAAGAGGAAGATTTTGAGTATAGTTCTTTTATGTACCTGAGATGTCGTCTAAGTGCAGGAAAATAAAGTGCTCCATTGTCAAAATGGCAACCCATAAAGAATCTAAAATCTTGGGTCTTATCAGAATATTATTTCTGCCTTTTGGCATAGTCTCTGAGGCAGGGAGTTAGTCTCATGTTCACTGCTGTTTCTGCTTCGGCTCTGATATTTTGGCCTTAACCACTACCAGGTCCCATCATGATCTTCCCCTCACCCGTGGACAAATACCCTTTCCAGTACTCTCCTGTGTATTTTCTCCGTTTATGGCTTATGGTGGAACCAGAACCGACTCTCCTCCCTACAGCGACTGACCTCTAGGATTGTTTCATGGAGCTATAGTAAGAGTGTCTGCCTTCTTCACAGTCATGGGGGAAAAGAGGGCGGAGGGGGTTACCACTCTGTACTGAGCAAAGCTCTAGCAGAGATAATTCCTGGCCAGGGCTTTAGTCGGAACAGAGCTAACACGAAGGAAGAACTAGTTTGTCAGGCCAATCTGAGGATGTGTGGTTTCAGAAAGTCCTTAGTTTCCTCTTCCTTTTCACAGTCCACAAAATGATACAGAAGAAGCCAACATGGAGCTCATGCAGGTGGGCCAGTTCCTGCTGCAGCCATTGCAGTCATTATGTGCTACTTCCAAATCAACCCTAAATCAAACATGTACCGGATTATATTAAAGGTCATCTACATTTCAAGTCTGTCTTCCATCTGATCATGAGATTTAGGGCTGGTTACGTGACTCAGCTTATCAAACTTATCACTGAATAAGTCAGGTTGCATTAGGTGGACAGTATCACATCTGCTTATAGGGTAACGATCCCAGACAGAGGTGAGAAGTCCTTCCATCGCCTCACCTCTGTCAGTGGTCATTATTCTGGAGTATGGTGTGAAATTCTGGAGATCACCTACAAAAGGATATGGACAGGATGGAGTTAGCACAGACGGTGGCTATCAAAATGGTCAGTGGGCTTTGCCATAAGGCATATGGGGACAGACTTAAAGATCTGAATATGTATACTTTGGAGGAAAGGCGGGAGAGAGGAGATATGATAGAGATGTTTAAATAAATCCATGGCATAAGTGCACAGGGGGAGAGCCTCTTTCAATTGAAAGAAAGTTCTGCAATGAGGGGCTTAGGATAAATGTGAAAGGGGAAAGACGCAGGAGTAATATTCAGAAATATTTCCTTATGGAAAGAGTGGTAGATGCATGAAATAGTCTCCCAGTAGAGGTAGAAAAGATGAGGACAGTATCCGTATTCAAGAAAGCATGAGACAAACACAGAAGATCTCTAAAGGAAAAAAAGAAGAGACTGTAGTAGTTGATATGGAAGGGCAGACTAGATAGGCCATATGGTATTTGTCTGTTGTCATGTTTCTCTGTATGGTTTATGGTTTACTTTTATTTGCCATACTGCCTTTTACAAAAATACAAAACGGTTCATATATTATAAATAAGGAAGGAACTACAAAATGTTGATTAGTAAAGCAGGAAAGCAAGAGAGACAAGCAGATATCAGACAGCCTTTAGAAGAGATTAATAAACATCTAGAAAAGATAGACACGTGGAGCCTAATTCATAAAGGGACACGTCCGGGCTGTCAGAACATCCACAATATGGACAGGGCCACATCATAACCCGATTCTGCACCACGGGTGTGGGTACAGGATCAGGCACATAGATGGCCCAGCATGCCCCTGATCCACCCGTGGGAGACGTCCATCTGCCGCCCATCCATCCTGCACCATACTCCTGCTGGCATGCCGGTGCCGGGCATCCCTTCACAATGGCACCGAGATGACCAGCAGGAGCATGGAAAACTCGGCCTACCAGCACATTTCATTTCCCTTTCACCCGACTCTCAGAGAGTTTGCCGAGGCCGGGATTAGGCATCTGGGCCTCACCTCCAGTGGCTTCATATCCTGAGGGGGCTGACAGGCCTGATCACAGGGGTGCCATGCGCTTATTCCATCTCCAAGGTGGAATATGCTGGGTGCTCTATTGGAGCCAGCCGGACGTACAGGGCCCTGACCAGCATAGGCTCTGTACATCCCAGCACATAGCCCCTCCCTTGCCCCGCCTCTGTCCCTCCTCCTCCCACCTCCATTCAGTGCTCACCACACAGCAGCCCTTTATGTGTGGGGAGCTGGCTTGCAGGATACACTCCGTGTGAATAGCAGGGCTGCACATCCCACCGGGACATAGAGCCCTGATATTTGCATGCAAAAATGACTTCCATAATCTCTTTTGGCAATGGAAAGGCCAGTCTTCCCCTGAATCAACCTGCCACATCAAAGGCCTGTTTAAAAAGATGGGTCTTTAAATCAGTTTTAAAACTTTTAAAGGTAATAAAATGGCCTGCTTTATCCAATGATATTTGCTCAGAAGAACCATTATGTCTTGAAGAACTACCGTGACGGCTGCTACTGCTAGGAAGACATCTTCACTTGTAAGTACTGTCAGACGGGGGCCTGGGTGAGAATGTTCACAGTCTTGGCAAAGGCATATATTAATATGATTTGCAAGGGATTGTGGGAAATGTAGTCCATTCACACCAGACACAGCCGTTCACAATAATTAGTTGTGCTTGAGTGTAAAGCCAATAAGATATTTATTTATGGGGTTATTTCTACCAACACAGATATGCTTGGTAGCACATAAAACAGGATACTTGCTTTCAGTGTTAAACTTAGAAAAACAAAATCAGGAAAACAACAGTTGAACTTGTCAGGCAATCAAATCAAAAGAATAAAGACCTGGTTGGTAACAAACTGGTCTCTTCTGTAGGC
Source organism: Ichthyophis bannanicus (assembly GCA_033557465.1). Classification (NCBI taxonomy): domain Eukaryota; kingdom Metazoa; phylum Chordata; class Amphibia; order Gymnophiona; family Ichthyophiidae; genus Ichthyophis; species Ichthyophis bannanicus. The sequence continues at coordinate 147,145,381 of CM066041.1, forward strand.
TCTAACTAATATTTTCTTAGCAGTGCATCAAACAACAAGCAAAACCCACAAAGAAGGGAAAAACTGTTCTTTTCAGGTTAACTTCTTATATCTTCACACATAGACTCAGAAGTGATTCCCTCAGAGCTCACAAGCAATTAGGTAAGGCTCAATTGCTAGCAGTTATCCAGCTGAAACCCCTTAGCTGGCTTGCTTTCTGCTGCGTGGCTCAAAACCCTACTCAGGAGCTTTTCTGAGTAGATTAAAGAACAAGTTTGTATTTCTTTGTGATGGTTGTTGTACTTTGTAACAGTAAATTACCAAAGGAGTTTAGACAGAGAGCAATCCATGTATTCACAGCCTGGATCTATAACCTCTCCCCCTTCTTCCACAATCATGGGTTCAATATCATGGATTGGCACAGAGGAATTTCTCAATGGAGCACTCTCAGGAGAATAGTTGTTTCCCTGCTGTCTTTCAAGGGTATAGCTAGGGCATAGATCAGTGTTCATACCTGAGCTTTCATTGCTGTTAGAATTCCTCTCTAAATAGCCTGGCCAGTATGCAGTCCAGTTCTTATGTCCAGCCTTCCAATCCAGATCCCTGGACACTGGATCTCTCTTCACATACCTTCTGGCACGGGTCCTAGGGTCCCTTCCAAGTGCAGCCGTCTCCCTCACAGGTACCGTCTGGAGATTCCTAGCTCTGCAGCACCACTCCTCTGGTTTTCCCCAGTCCAATGGTGTATGCTGGCCTTTTGAATGTCTCCCAGTATACGTACTGCTCTGGACTCCTTTAGACCTCCCAAATGCTTTCCTCTTCTTTCTTCCAAAGAGTTTCTTGCCCTCTCTGTCCGTCCGCTCTGGCTTCTGCTTCTGATGATCCTCCAGATGATGAAGCTGTCCAAGATGAGAATCTCCAAGAAACTGAGGATCTGTAGAATAAAGTCTACCTTTATTCTGCTTAGTTAAGTGCTCCACCCTAGCACAGCGCAGCTGTGCTGAATCAGGCCCTGCCCTTTGAGATAAGTGCTTGGGGATTACCTCATAGCCCTCCTGATTGAACACACATTTCCCCACTTCAGCTCCTCTAATGGCTGTTGGAAAACGGTGCATTCTGGGACTGGTAGTCTTTTATGGAAAAATTCTGTTTTCTTATTTCTACCAGAACTGACAGGTTGCTTGTTCAGAGTCACTTCACCTTTTCTATAGCTCCTTCCTGAGCTATGATAAGCTTCCTTATCACAGTACTTACCTCCTGAGAAATTCTCTAAATCTTGCGGAAAAGGGAATTCTTTGGGTTAAAACTGATAAAATCTGTGTATTTTAAAATTTATGAATTATTAAGTGAGTTAGGGCATAGTACTATAAGCCAGCTTTCAATTAAATTAAAGTCAGAGATAAGTATAACAAACCAGCCTTCAGTTAAATTAAAGCTTGTTAAGGTATATCTTAACAGAGAAAATAAAATAGGGTAAATATTCTTTGAGTATATATAGAGAAATAGTTTTCTAGAGACCTTTTACAAAGAGTCCTTCCAGTAGGAGGCAAGAGAACTGTGGAATTGTTTTAAATAGGTGTTAGATTCAAGTGATAGATCAAAGGGGCAATTTGAAAGGCTCCTTCTATCAAACCAAGGGCAGTGTGAATCATCCAGGAAATTAAGAGATTGCCTTAGAAGCACAGATAAAAATAGGACACCCCTCTCACCCCTCCCCCCCTACCCCAACTCGCACCCACCCTAGGCATAATCCTTGATTTATAGCCTCCTAGACCATTTAAGGGGAAGGGAGTGATCTTACTCAATTTCAGGTTTAACTGATTATCTTCATCAGCAGGTTATTAGGCCTTAGGAGTAGATTAATTAACTCCTTGCAGTTCATCGTAGGTGAACACTAAAAGTCATTTACACTTATTAGGTATAATTGTATTGCTGCAATTATCCCTATTCCCCTATTAACTTTAAATAACTTAACAACTTAAATAGCTAAATGAAATCTTAAAATCTAAGATGTAGACAGCAGTCCAGCAGTGAGATGTATGATTTTCTCCCAGTTGGTGAGAGGTCTTATATGTGCACTAATGAATCTGATCACCGGAGACTAGCAGATTTGGAGGAACTGAGGCAGACAGAGAGGTATGTAGATGAGACCTACAGGGATGTAGTAGAGAAGTCCCACCTCCAGTTTGGTAGCCTCTCTGCTGCCATACAGGAGAGAAGTCACGTGAAAGGAGAGCATCACCTTGGTGTGGCAGGAAGTAATCATGTAGCTAGGACCTGTCCTCTGGGCGATGTAATACCCTCTCGCATTGAGGATGTGTCTTCAAGGCCACGTGGCCATGAGGGAAGGGTTAGGATGGTAGTTAGAGCTGATGATTCAATCATTAGGCATGCACTGTAGATAGCTGGGTGGCTGGTGGATATAAGGATCACCTAGAAATATGCCTGCCTTGTGTGAAGGTACCTCATGCACTAGACATGATTTTAGATAGTGCTGGGGAAAAGCCTGCTGTCTTGGTGCATGTTGGTACCAATGACATAGAAAAATGTGGGAGGGAGGTTCTGGAAATCAAATTTAGTCTTTTAAGTAGAAAATTGAAATCCAGAACTTCCAAGGTAGCATTCTCAGAAATGCTTATCGTTTCATGCATAGGACCCGAGACAGGCAGAGCTCTGGAGTCTCTATGCATGGATGAGACGATGGTGCAAGGAAGAGGAGTTTGGGTTTGTTAGGAACTAGGCAACATTCTGGGGAAGAAGGGAGAGCTTTTTTGAAAGGATGGGCTCCACCTTAACCAGGGTGGAACCAAGCTGCTGGCATTAACCTTTAAAAAGGAGATAGATCAGCTTTTCAACTTGATAATGGAGGAAGGTTGGCAGTCACTCGAGAGTGCATGGTTCGGAAGGATGTATCCTTGAAGGATACTAGCAAAACAAGGAAGTCAGGGCATCCTGATAGAGAGATTGCAATAAAGGTAAAAATAACCTAGGTGTTTTTAAGTAAAAATCAGACAGAATTGAAAGATTCCAAATTAACCCTGGATAGAAATTCCATGTAAAAAGGGGAAGAGAATGGCAGTGGGGGTCTTACTACTTTCTGCCTGGACAAGAATGAAATGCGAACAGAAATTGGGGAAGCTAGCAAAGTTTACAACACAGTAATAATGGGAGATTTCAATTACCCTGGTCTTGACTGGGTCAGTGTCACATCAGGACATGCTAGGGTGATAAAGTTTGTAGATGAAGTAAATGACTGCTTCATGGAGCAGCTGGTTCAGAAACTGACACATGGGGATGCTATTTTAGACCTAGTCCTCAGTGGAACGCAGGATCTAGTGTGAAAGGTAACTGTTGTAGGGCTGCTTGGCAATAGCAATCATAAAATGATCACATTTGATTTAGTAAATGGAAGGAGGATAGCAAGGAAATTGACTGCATTAGCATTTAACTTTCAAAAAGGAGACTATGATAAAATGAGGAAAATGGTTAAGGAAAAACTAAAAGGAGCAACTGCAAAGGTTAAGAGTTTACATCAGGCCTGGGCATTATTTAAAAATACTGTCTTGGAAGCCCAGACCAGATCTATGTTTAAAAAAAGGTGGAAGGTAGGCCAAATGGCAGCCAGAATGGCTTAAAGGTGAGGTCAGAGAGGCTTTTATAGCTAAGGAGAATTGTTCAGAAAATGGAAAAAAGAGCCAAATGACGAAAACAGGAAACAGCATAAATACTGGCAAGTTAAATGCAAGACAAGTTAAGGCAGGCAAGAAGAGAATTTGAAACGAAGCTTGCCTTGGAAGCAAAAGCGCATAATAAAACCTTTTTCAAGTATATTCATAGCAAAACACTTGTGAAGGGAGTCAGTTGGACCATTACAATAGATGATGGAGGGGTCAAATTTGCACTGAGAGAGGCCAAGGCCATTGCAGAGAGACTGAATGAATTTTTTGCTTCAGTCTTTACTAAAGAAGATCTAGAAAACTTATCCACGCCAGAGATTATATTTAAAGGTAATGCATCAGAGGAATTGAAAGAAATCTCAGTACATTAGGAAGATGTAATACAGCTAATTGATAAACTAAAGAGCAACAAATCATCTGGACCAGGATGCTGAAAGAACTGAAATATGATATTGTAGAACTACTATTAGCAATCTGTTATCTATCATTAAAATCATCTGAAGCACCCAGAGATTGGAGAGTAGCCAATATAATGACAATTTTTTAAAAGGGTTCCAGGGGTGAACCAGAAAACTACAGACCAGTGAACTTGACATCAGTACTAGGCAAAATGGTAGAAACCATTATTCGAAACAAAATTACTGAACATATAGATAGTCATGGTTTAATGGCAGAAAGCTAATATGGATTTAGCCAAGGAAAGTCTTGCCTCACCAATCTCTTATATTTTTTTGAAGGTGTGAATAAACAGATAAAGGTGAGCTTGTTGTAGTGTATCTCGATTTTCAGAAAATGTTGATGAAATTTGGCATGAGAGACTCTTAGGGAAATTAAAAAGCCATGGGATAGGAGGCAGTGTACTATTGTGGATTAGGTACTAGTGAAAGATAGAAAACAGAGAGTAAGGCTAAATGGCCACTTTTCTCAATGGAGAAAGGTGAATAGTGGAGTACCCCAGCGATTTGTGCTGGGCCCAGTGCTTTTTAACATATAAATGACCTGGAAATGAGAATGGCGAGTGAGGTGATCTAATTTGCAGATGACACTAAATTATTCAAGTTAAAATACAACTGGATTGTAAAAATGTGATAAATTGGGAGACTGAGCACTCAAATGGCAGATGACATTTAATGTAGACAAGTGCACTTAGGGAAGAACGACCCAAACTACGGTTACATGATGCAATGTTCCACATTAAGAGCTACTGTCCAAGAATAATACTTTGAAACCCTCTGCCCAAAGTGCAGCGGTGACCAAGAAAGCAAATAGAATGCTGGGAATCATAAAGAAAGGAACGGAGAATAAACCGAAGAGTATTACTGTATTATACCCCTGTATTGCTCCATGGTGCAACCACACCTTGAATACTGTGTGCAGTTCTGGTCACCATATGTTAACAAGGATATAGCAGAATTAGAAAAGGTACAGAGAAGAGTGACAAAAATGGTAAAGGGGATGGAAGGAACTCCCTACGAAGAAAGGCTTAAAAGATTAGGGCTCTTTAACTTGAAAAAGAGACGTCTAAGGGGAGATATGCCAGAAGTCTATAAAATAATGAAAGGAGTGGAACAGGTAAATGTAAATTGGTTGCTTACCCCTTCAAAAGTAGAAAGACTAGGGGACACACAATGAAGCTACAATGTAGACTAATCAGAGAAAATATTTTTTCACTCAGCGTGTAATCAAACTCCAGAATTCATTACCAGAAGATGTAGCAAAAAGCTGTTAGTGTAGCTGGATTTAAAATAGGTTTGGACAAGTTTCTGGAGGAAAAGTCCATAAATCGTTATTAAAGAGGACCGGGGAAATCCACTGCTTACCCATTGGATAAGAACATGTCATCTGTGTATCTTCTGGGAACCTGACAGGTACCAGTGACTTGGGCTGGCCACTGTTGGAAACAGGATACCGGGCTTGATCTGACCCAGTATGGCATACTGTATCTTATGTTCTTATGTTGCTGTATGTTCTTATTTTGATAAACTGAGTTGCACAACCAGTCCTAAGTCCTTGGCTTATGACAGCCGCAGGTTTCCAGAGTTTCATAGCATTTGCTTACTTGCAAAAATCACACTGTCAGGTGCCAGGTACAGAGCATGTTCCTGTGAGCTGCTTTGCAGGTCATCAGTGCAGAATTACAGACTTTCACACCTTTCACTTGGCAATGGAGTATGAAGTCCAGATGTTTTCTCCCTGCTGCTGACATCATCAGTTTCTGATCTTGAGCAGTTTGGGCTTCGTTATTTTTACTGAGCAGTGACTGACAAAACAAAACGAGTGAGTGCAATAAAAGCCATAGTGAGGTGAGCTGCAAGTCACAGAGGAGCAAACTCAGAGAGTAGCATTTAGTTGTGAAGAAATGTCACTGGGTTGCTTCTGACATTCTTCCCTATCATATCTCCAGTTAGCAGTAACTACTGGGTAGAAATCCTGACAGGAGGTTTGTGGACTGCCACCTTGTGTCGCTCTTTTGAATTTCCTGTTCCATGCTGCATCTAGCCCCTGTTTTGGGTACTCATATGACGCGAGGGCAAGGTTCTGAACCCAGTGAATATGCATGAGAGAAATTTACATACAATGGAGGTAGCACTTGTAAATCTCTTTCGTCAATATTCATTGTGGATATCCTGAAAATCAAACTGGCTGGGTGTGTCCCAAGAACTGTGTTGAGAGCCACTGGACTAGGGTTTTTTAAAATTCCGAGTCTAAGTCTTATGGACTGTATGCAAAACTTGACATGGATTTGACAACAAGCGGAAATGGATTCTGCACTTCAGGACCTAAGGCATACTATAAAGGTTTAAGGAAACACTTCATACAAGAGTGGAGGAGTAGCTTAGTAGTTAAAGAATAGGATGTAACCCAGGGAAATCGGCGCTGAAATACCATTTCTCACACTGAAACTCTGTGGTCACTCTCCATTACCTCAGGTACTTCTTCTATTGTGAGGTCAGTTGGACAGGGAAATAACTCATGTACCTGAATGTAACTCAACTTGGGCTCAGATTTGGAAAAGGTGAGTAATAAAACCAAATCCATGATAATAATGTTCTAAAATAAAAGTATTTACTGAAAATAATTAACCCAACATTACTACTACTACTACTGAGCATTTGTATAGCGCTACAAGTCATATGCAGCGCTGCACAGACATGTAAGAGACAGTCCCTGCTCATCAGAGCTTACAATCTAGTCAAGACAGATAACATAGAAGGTGTAGACAGGGATAAACAAGGGGGACAGAAAAAGAAAAAGATCAGGTGAATCAAGGTCCAAAAGCAGCAGCGAACAGGTGAGTTTTCAGCCTGGACTTGAAGAGGGTTAGAGAAGGTGCCTGGTATATAGACACAGGTAGTTTGTTCCAGGCATAAGGTGCAGCAAGGTGAAAGGAGCAAAGTCTGGAGTTAGCAACAGAAGAGAAGGGCATAGATAGAAGCAGTTTGCTAGAAGAGCAGAGTTCCCAAGGGGGGTTGTAAGGAGAGATAAGAGAAGAAAGGTAGTGAGGACCCGCAGAGTGAATGCATTTATAAGTCAGCAGGAGAAGTTTGAACTGGATGCGGAAATGGATAGGGAGCCAATGAAGTGACTTGAGAAGAGAGGTAATATGAGCATGACGAGACTGGCGGAAGATTAGCCGTGCAGCGGAGTGTTGAACAGATTGAAGGGGAGCGAGATGATTCAAAGGGAGACCAGCAAGGAGTAGGTTACAGTAGTCAAGATGGGAGGTGATCAAGGAGTGGATAAGTGTCTTAGTAGTGTGTTCAGAAAGGAAAGGGTGGATTTTGCTGATGTTATAGAGAAAGAAACGGCAGGTCTTAGCTATCAGATGGATGTGTGTGGAGAAAGAGAGAGGAGTCAAAGACAACCCCAAGATTGCAGGCCGGGGAAACAGGAAGGAGTACAGAGTTATCCACAGAGACTGAGAAAGGAGGGGGAGTTTTGGGGGGAAAGATAAGAAGTTCAGTCTTGGCCATGTTCAATTTCAAGCGGCGGTGAGACATCCAGGCAGCAATGTCAGAGAGGTAGGCAGAGATCCGGGTCTGGATTGCCGGAGAAATTTCAGGTGTAGAGAGGTAGATCTGGGAGTCATCAGCATACAGATGGTACTGAAAGCCATGGGAAGAGATAAGCACACCAAGGGAGTGGGTATATAGAGAGAAAAAGAGCGGATCCAAGACAGATCCTTGGGGTACACCAACTGGGAGCGGGATAGCAGAGAAGGAGGAGCCACCAGAACACACACTGAAAGAGCGATTGGTGAGATAGGAGGTGAACCAGGATAGTACAGACTCCTTGAAAACCAAGCGAGGACAGGATATCAACGAGACGGTTGTGGTCAACAGTGTCAAAAGCAGCAGAAAGGTCAAGAAGGATGAGGACAGAGTAAAGGCCCTTGGATTTTGTCAGGAGCAAGTCACTGGAGACTTTGGCAAGAGCCGTTTCAGTAGAGTGTAAAGGACGAAAGCCAGACTGTTAAGGATCCAGGAGGGCATGAGAGGAGAGGAAGTCGAGGCAGCTGCGGTGAACCGCATGTTCAAGTAGTTTAGAAATAAAAGGAAGGAGGGAGATGGGTCAATAATTAGAAGGACAGGTGGGATCAAGTGAGGGTTTCTTGAGGAGAGGTGTGACCACAGCATGCTTGAAGTCTGCAGGGACTGTTGCAGTGGAGAGCGAGAGGTTGAGAATATGAGAGATGGAAGGGACAACGGTGGAGGAGATGGGGCTTAGGAGACGGGTGGGGATAGGATCAGAGGAGCAGGTGGTGAGTTTTGAGGAAGAAAGAAGGTGTGCAGTTTCCTCTTCAGAGATCACAGGAAAGGAAGAGAGGGTAGCAGAGGTGGGGTGGGGCGGGGTGGGGGGAAGTTGGGAGTGAAGAGGGGGAGGAGGGGAAGTAGCTGACTTTGTGGGGAATTGGAGGGTGATCTTGTGGATTTTGTCATGTAAATAGTCAGCCAGGGCTTGGGCAGAAAGGGAGGGAGGGATCAGAGGCGGAGGCACTTTGAGGAGAGAGCTGAGAGTAGTAAAGAGACGGCGAGGATCAGAGGCAAGAGAGTCAGATGGACATAATAGTCTTGTTTGGCAAGAGCTATGGCTGACTGGAAAGAGACAAGCATGAATTTGAAGTGTAGAAAGTCTGCAAGGGAGCGGGATTTGAGCCAAGCACACTCAGCAGAACAGGCACAGGAACGTAGATAGCGGGTAGTGGATGAGAGCCAGGGCTGGGGTGTAGAACGTCTCACAGGACGTGGCATGGGCGGAGCAAGAGCATCCAGAGCAGAGGAGAGTGCAGCATTATAGGAAGTTACTTCTTCCTCAACAGACTTGGATGACATAGTGGAAGAAAGAGATGAAGTAATAGTGGAAGAGAGAACCAAGGGATCAATAGCATGAAGATTTCTAAATAGGTTGGAGGAGACAAGTTGAGGTTGAAGCAGCGGGTGATGAAGATTAAAGCTTTAAAGGTGATGGGCAGATAAGGGAAGAACTGAGCTACAGAGGTTTGAGGGAAGCAACTAGAGAGAAATATCAGGTCAAGGCAGTGACCATGCTAGTGAGTGGGGGCAGTGGAACAAAGCTGGAGGTCAAACGAGGTGGTAAGGGAGAGGAGCTTTAAAGCATAAGGATCAGAGGGGTTATTAACATGAATGTTAAAATCCCCAAGAATAAGAGTGGGGGAAAAGGAATCCAGAAAGAAGGAAAGCCACGAGTCAAAGTCAGTGAGAAAGGTAGAAGCAGACTTGTCAGGAGGTCGATAAATAACAGCTACCCGGAGAAGAAGTGGAGTGAAAAGGCAGATGGAGTGGACTTCAAAGGAGGGAAAGGAGTGAGACTGAGGCAGCAGGAGGGGTTGGAATTGGCAGGAGGGAGAAAGTAGGAGCCCAACACCACCACCACCAGGGCCAGTGGGACGAGGCGTGTGGGAGAACTGATATCCACCATGACAGAGAGCAGCAGTAGATGCGGTATCATCTGGGAGGAGCCAGGTCTCAGTTAGAGCAAGAAGATGTAGAGCATTAGAGATAAAGAGATCAGGAGTAAAAGCACGTTTATTAGAGACAGAGTGTGTTCCACAAGGCACATGAGAAAGGGAGACTGGAAGGGGAAAGGAGAGGGATATGAATAAGATTAGACGTGTTGCGTGAAGATCTCTTCTCAGAGTGAGACAGAAGTCTAGGGGGGCCAGGATTGGGGTTCATATCTCCGGATGAGAGAAGGAGGAGTAGCAGAGTACAAAACAGTCACTGGTAATTTTGAACAGATGCAACTTCGCAGCATGCAATGTTAAATAAGGCTCTGATTCTTTTCTTCATCACACTTTTAGGAAACCTTTGCTTAGAATATGGGTTCTCTCTGAACTTTTCTGTACTCACAAGGGCCCTACTGCTTGAGTCTATCCTTTGCACTGCTTTTCTCCTTGCACAGATTCCTGGATCAAACACTGGTTGGGGAGCTGTCCCCTTTTCTCCTTTCCAATCTCTACACTAATGAATCCCTCAGGATCCACTGCTTCACTGGATGCCAGACACACCCACACTGAAACTCTTCTACACAGTTCAGAGGCAGGATTCTTTCCTCTCCAGCTCCAAAGACATTCAGGAACAAGAGACCAGCTTCTCCTTTCCTGCTCTCTTCCAGGTGTAGTGGAGAGGAGACTGATTTGCTTCTTACAAGCTCAGATCAACCACCTTCTCCTCTGATTCCAATACCTACTCCCTCAGACTCACTATTGGAAACTCATGGACTCACTGACCAGTTCCTGGGCTGTACCACTGCAGTCACTTCTGGAGGGGAGTACTATACAAAAATGATTTAGTCCCTCTACACCAGTGGTTCCCAAACTGTGGGACGTGACCCCAAATGTGGTTGTGGCCGCATGCAGAGTTTTGGGGCAAGAAAAGAAGACTGTCACCACTACTCTGCCACTGCCACCTTCAACACCCTCCTCACGCTCAGCCCCCACACTGCATATGCTCTAGAAGATGTGTCATAACTTCCAAGCCTGTATAAATGTCAGGCATGTAATTTTACTTGATTACTATCAGGAGTCATGGGAATTTTCAGTCGCTAAATGGGTCACACCAGAAAATACTTTGGGAAGCACTGCTCTAAACTCACCACTATCCATGTACTGTCCACTGGGAGGAACGTAGACGTTAGCATCAATGTAGGCGTTATCCTTTGTTCAGCTCAGAGATCTGAAAGAGTGGAACAGAAGGCATGTGACAGAGCAACTAGCCAGCAGCCCCCCAAGTTCAGCCACAGTCACCTGAGACATGTGTAGCTTGGAGGCTCTCCCCAATACTAAGAGCCTGATTCACTAAACGTCTTCCCATAGACAGAAAGGAAGAGAAGCTATAGCGAGCTGAACCTTAAGTCTTAGAGCTGAATTCAAACTTACAATACACTGGTGTCCCATACATCCTCATCCTATAAGAGGAAAGAAGCAGAATTCCAGCAATTTGTGGATGAGGGAGAATGATAAATCTGCCTCAAGAGGTTCACTATATCGGGGGCAAGCAGCTGCCCAGCCCTCCTACATTCACTAACCCATAGCAGAAGATGAAGTCCTTTAGTTCACATCCGGAATGACAAACGTTTACTAGCCTTCAGATCCCGGCTTTTTCACTTTTCTATAATCTCATTTGGGCGATCTTTTAGGGCTTGTAATTACACAAATAGCTGAAAAATATTTAGGTTAGGGAGGATCGTTCGGTTAAATTGACCCAAGATACACCCAGTGATTATCTACCATCTAGAGCAGGAGACTTCATGAAACTCAGGCCCAGAAACTAATGGCAGCTAAAGGCTGTAGGATCCATCTGCTCAATACCATTAATACTACTATTTATCATTTGTATAGCGCTACAAGGCGTACGCAGTGCTGTATGGAGACATGTAAGAGACGGTCCCTGCTCATAAGAGCTTACAGTCTAGTCAAGACAGACAACACCACAACTGGGGACTAGGATATATCTAGGGAAACGGTAAGGAAACACGTAGAAGGTAAACAGGAGATTAAGGGGATCAGGAAATCTCCAGTTTTTCTCTGCATCAGTTTTCCATTGCTGAGGATGTATTCTGCTTGTCATATACTTTCTTGAAACCATTTTTGACCCATCTGCAGGAAGGCTTATATACTAGTTTTCTCTATGGAAAGGTTTCCCGATCTTAGTCCTAAGTCTCATTTCTTCCAGCCTCATATCATGACCTTCATTAGACCAAGGACATGGGACTCGTGGAAGAGAGGTCGTTCGAACAGGAAATTCACACTAAGGGGGCATTTTTCAGAGAGCTCACATAACAGGAAAATCTGGGGGTGCTAGGAGGCTATAGATCTTTTACCTAATTTTCAAAAGGAAACTGCAGAAGTTTCCCTTTGAAAACTGTGAATTGAAACCTGCAAACTAAGGTGTCCAACTCAGAATACCCGAAAAGGAAAACAAACTTTGCATACATTTGCATAAACATTTGCATATGCAAATATGTTTACACAGATGCACCATTACAAATCACTTAGACAGAAATAGAACTCACTATATTGTTGAAGATTCTGACCAAGTAACTTAGATAGCTGCCTAGTCTCCTATGCAGATACTCTTAAGCCCCAGTCTCCCTGTTTAGGATTAATTTGCATTAACTCCACATGCTCACTGAAGCCCCAGGACTTTGGCTGTTCCTGCCTGCCCTCCCTCCCTCCCCAGCAGTGCTGTGGGATGGCAACGTTCAGACCTGTGCAGTAGCCAGTCAGGAAGGACCAGCACCGTGGTCTGGATATGAGCTGGCTTTTGATTGGCCACACCCAGCAGCTTAAGGCTTGAACCATACCTTTGAACTGGGCAGTCAGTGGGCATCAGCCTTGGCGATATCAGTCTGTCCCAAGGAATGAAATTTACCTCCCCAATGAGGGAGACTGAAGGTTGCATAATGAGGTTTTTCCAGTAGTGTTTTAGGGGTATAAATCTATGTACACCTCCCTCCCCCCAAGCAGCCCTTCTCTTTGACCTCAATCAATCTCCATCCTCCAGTAAAACTCCTTGCCCTTGATTAGTCCTGCATCCACTTCAGCAAACTTTCCTTAACCTCTATCGTCCCTACCAGTAAGGATTTGAGACTAAGTATCTGCATCTTTTTGTTCATTCTGTAATCCTAAACCAATTAGATTACAGGAATGCTTTATTCTGGGAAACTATTCCATGCATCTACCACTCTTTCTGTAAAGAACTATTTCTGCATATTACTCCTGAGTATATCCCCTTTCACCCTCATCCTATGTCCCCTCGTAGCAGAGTTTGCTTTCAAGCGAAAGAGACTCTCCTCCTGTGAATTTATGCCACAGAGGTATTTAAACATCTCTATAATATCAGCTCTAGCCCGCCTTTCCTCAGTCTAAGGTATACATATTAAGCTCCTTAAGTCTGTCCTCATGCTTTATAACGAAGACCACTAGCCATTTTAGTAGCCACCCTCTGCACCGACTCTAACCTGTTTGTATCCTTTTGAAGATGTAGTCTCCAGAATTGTACACAATACTCCAAATGAGTCCAAATGAAGTACTATATATACATGCGTGTCCCAAAATACTGGCGCTGAATGTTTTTGTGGCTGATTCTGCAAACATCTATATCTCGCAAGTCCATGTTTCTGAAATCAACTAGTTTTCTGCTTATGTCTGGCCTTTTATTGTGCACATACCCATCCCGCTCTATATCACAGCAGACTTGTTTATCTTTTGGGGCAGAGGTAGGGTGATTTTAGATGGAATTTACACATGTCCACCTTCACTAATGCCCCTCCCACAAAACTACAGACATTTTGTCATCAGCATAAGAACATAAGATATGCCATACGGGGTCAGACCAAGGTCCAACAGGGGCCAGTCCACGTCACAAATACCTGTCAGTTCCTGCTTATCCCAGAGTAAGCAGTGGATTTCCCCTGTCCTCTTTAATTATGGTTTATGGACTTTTCCTCCGGGAACTTGTCCAAACCTCTTTTAAACCCAGCAGCACTAAGGGTTTTTACTAAATACTCCAGTAATGAATTCCAGAGTTTGATTATGCATTGAATGAAAAACTATTTTCTCTTGCTAGTCTTCAATGTGCTGCATTGTAGCATCATTGCATGTCCTCTCCTCTTTTTACTTTTTGAAGGAGCAAACAATCAATCTACATTTACCTGTTCCACTCCATTCATTATTTTTTAGATCTCTATCATCCTTCAGCCATCTCTTTTCCAAGTTGAAGAGTCCTAAACATTTAAGGCTTTCCTCATAGAGGTATCCACCCATTCCCTGTGTCGTTTTGGTCACTCTCCTTTGTACCTTTTCTAATTCTGCTATATCCGTTTTAAGGCATGATGACCAGAATTGTGACAATATCCAAGGTGCGGTCACACCATGGGGTGATCCAGAGGCATTATAGCTAACCGGCCTTGCTAAAATGTGCCTTTAAATGTTTAGAGGATAGTCTTATAACGGACCCTACTACTACTGAACATTTGTATAGCGCTACAAGATGAACTGCCCCCCCCCCCCCCCCGCGCTTGTGCAGGAGATGTATGCATAAGTTACATCAATATTTCAAAAAGGAAAGTATATGCCTACTTTACCTGTGAAACTACCCCATGAAAAGTACATGCAGATATCAGAAGGGTGCATTTGTCAGCACACATTCAGTTCCTTTCAGCACCTAAAAATGTAAAGGTGCGCAAATACCTAGAAATGAATGTGTATACATTAACTGTGCACATTTTGAAGTTCTTGTGCATATAAGGGCATGTTTCCTAAACTGCACTAAAGGTTGGTGTGGGGTTTACTGTATGCTAAGCATGAGGTAGAACAGTAAAAGTACCTCCCATGCTAGATCTTAGTTTGGGAAAGGGTGGTGACTAGATGGGTTAGAGGTGGAGTACAGGTGTTGACGGCACATTGTGGTTAGTGTGGCTGGTGCACACTGTGATCACTGCTATTAGTGGGGCTGCATTTGCTGCCTCCTCAGTGGCCCGTGGTAAGTGCCAGCTGGTTAGTGCAGTGAGCTCCGTGTCCCCACAGACACTACAGGAGGACATGCCAGGCACACCCCACACAGTTACCATGGGCCTACACTACCTCCCATGCTAATTTTGGGAGCTTACTGTGCACTAACTTTAGTGTAGTCTAATAAACATATCCACACCTAAAAAAATGAATAGGTCCAACAAACATGAGAAAATGCCCAAAAATCAGGAAAAATTTGTTTTCAACAAGTAGAAGCCAAATTTTCATTGGCCATGCGCACTCTTAGCATACATTCTCCTGCTCTTTGGCATGCATGAATTTGCTGGTTTATTTTGTGTGCATACATGTGCATTGTATAACATATGCATATAAATCCAACTCCCCCCCCCCACACACATAGGGAATACCTTTGCCCATGTCAAATATATATATGTACATGGGGTGAATGTATATAAGTTTTAAGCGCATATAAGGGCAGATATTAGACAGGTGGAGGCCGATTCACAAATGGACATCCAGCCCCTTGTGTGGCCAGGCAGAATCGGAGTGTACAGCGGTAGAACCGATTCTGATCCCGCAGGGGCCTCTAGTCCCCATGGGATCAGAATCAGGTCTATCAGCCTGGACATGCAGGCCGGCCCCAATTCTGATTGCCCACACACCCAGCCGCATAGCCAGCTAACTCAGCCTGGCTCCGTAATGAAACCGCAGTGTCATGGCACCGTGGCTCCATTACGGAGCTGCAAACGCCGCTAGTTGCCGAGATTGTCCTTTCCCCGCAGCCAGATCCCCGATCTGGCCTCCCATAGCCAGGGTCTGGCTGCAGGAACCACCTCCTCACCTTCCATTCTTATCCCTGCTGGCTGCTGATGCTACCCCACGTCCACGCCTCTGAGGTGGAATAAGTCCCCCATCTAACCAGCCTACCCCAGACATACAGGGCTGACCTCATAATCAGCCCGGGGATGGCAAGGGGGACAAATAGTGCGGATGTACATAAAGGCAGAGCGTACATCCCCGCTATTTGTGGCTTGGAAGAGACCCCTAAGTGAAGATCCATATTGAGACATTTAGGCTGCCAAACATGGGGCCTTTTCTAAAAGAGTTCAGGAGTCCAAGTGTATTTACTAATACATAAAGCCAGAGGGAAAAATCAGTGAAGGAAACTGAGCAATCTATGGGCTCGATTTTCAAAGGCATTTACCTAGGTAACTGCCCTAGTTACCCATGTAAATGCGTTAGCCAGGATTTTTGAAAAGCACCTACATGGGTAGTGCCCTTTGAAAATCATGGATAAGTCCCTCACGCGCCCAGATGCTATGCGGTTGGCTTTGGGGCATGTTAGGGGTATTCCAGGGTGGAGCGGGGATGGAGGAATGGGCTAGCCGTGTAACAATAATTTTTGATGCTACCCACTTAGTCCTCTGCGCCTTAAAGATAGGCGAGGTTTTTCCTTGCCTATCTTTCAAGCACAGGGGCTAAGCGGGTAGCATCGAAAATTGGTGCTACCCACTGTTCCCTCTAAGCTGTGCGCGTGTGCGCGCGCACACACCTCACCGAGCGAGCGCACATACTTTATAAACGGAGCGCACAAAAATTACGGTTCTGATTCTGATAGAAAACAACACAGACGTCTTAAAATTTAAAAGTTGTTGTGTATTTACGGTTTTCACAAGTTCTACAATATTTTCTAGTGCAATCAATGTGGTGTACATACTGTATTCTGACGTGTAGTCAAATTTTAAAGTATATAACTCCGAGTGTCGTTATGTGGCGCACAAAAATTTAACCTTCCTTCAAAAGCTGCACAGCTGATATTTTATGCGCACACATCCTACAGAAAATTAGAGGGAACATTGGTGCTACCCACCTAGGTCCTGCGACTTTCAGATTGTGCGGCGAGACCTGGATTTTCAATGCTGAGGCCATATATGACCCCGACATTGAAAATATGGGCTAGGCGGAAGGCCGGTGTGGCACCTAGCACCATTCTGATGAAAATCGGGCCCTACATGTTTAAATTATTGGTGCAAACAGGTATTTGCACGAACATGTGTAAGGTATTATTTTTTATTTTTTTATGTGCTGTCAAGTCATAGAAACATAGAAAAATATAGAAACAGCAAAATGACGACAGAAAAAGACCACATGGCCTATCTAGTCTGTCCTTCCATATCAACAACTACAACAGTCCCCTTTTTTTCTTTAGAGATCCTCTTTGTTTGTCCCATGCTTTTTAGAATTCAGTTACTGTCCTCATCTCTACCACCTCCACTGGAAGACTATTCCATGGATCCACCACTCTTTCTGTAAAGAAATATTTCCGCATATCACTCCTGAATCTATTCCCTTTCACCTTCATCTCATGTCCCCTCATAGCAGAACTTGCTTTCAATTGAAAGAGGCTCTCCCCCTGTGCATTTATGCCACGGAGGTATTTAAATGTCTCAGTCATATCACTTCTATCCCGTCTTTCCTCTAAAGTGTACATATTAAGATCCTTAAGTCTGTCCTCATGTGCTTTATAATGAAGACCACTAACCATTTTATTAGCCACCCTCTGTACTGACTCCATCCTGTTTATATCCCTTTAAAGGTGCAGTCTCCAGAATTGCACACTATACTCCAAATGAGGTCGCACCAAAGACTAATACATTGGCTTCCCATCCGCTTCCGGATCCAATTCAAACTCCTCCTCTTGACCTATAAATGCATTCACTCTTCAGCCCCCCACTACCTATCATCTCTTATCTCTCCTTACATCCCCTCTCGCATTCTTCGCTCTTTGAACAGCCTTCGTCTATCTACGCCGTCCACTCGAACTGCTAATTCTAGACTTCGCTCCTTTCACCTGGCTGCACCCTTTGCCTGGAACAATCTACCTCTGTCTGTGCACAATGTGCCCTCTCTGGACCTCTTCAAGTCCAGATTAAAAACCCATCTCTTCTCTATTGCTTTCTGTTCTTGATTCTTGTTTTTGCTCTTGTTTATTGTATACTTTGTCTTACTTGATTGTATTTGTATTTTGTGATCTTCTTGTCTAGATTGTGAGCTCTGATGAGCAGGGACTGTCTTTTCTTCATGTATGTACAGCGCATCGTACGTTTGAAGCGCTTTATAAATGTTAAATAGATAGATAGATAGAGATAGATAATACAGAGGCACTATCACCTTTTTTTCTGCTAGCCATTCTTTCCCTATGCACCCAAGCATCCTTCTAGCTTTTGCTGTCACCTTTTCTACCTATTTAGCTACTTTAAGATCATCAGATACAACCACGCTGAGATCCCGCTCTTCTTTAGTGGACAAAAGTACTTCACCCCCTATACTATATTGCTCCTTTGGATTGCTGCAGCCCAAATGCATAGAAACATAGAAAACGTCAATGCTGATTCCTGGCAACCCAGCACCCCTGAGTTTTCTTGGCAAGATATGACCAGAAGTAGATTGCCAGGCCTTTTCTTCTGAGGCAATGGAGGGTAAAGTGACTTGCCCAAGGTCACAAAGAGTGCCAGTGGGAATCAAACCCAGATCTCTTGGGTGCTATGTTGTTGCTCCAACCACTAGGCTACTCCCCCTTTATTAACCACTAGGTTACTCCATCATCATCATCATTATTATTATTATTAATACGTACTATATCGCTCTAGGCCGGGTAGCCTCTGAGTAGTATACAATCACTAAAGTACATTGACTCAAGAAAAGAACACCAATTAAAACCAGGAAAGGGAAAGAACAGCAAAGGAAACAATAAAAGTGACCTCCCAGTCTAGGCCGGGCAGTCCCTGAAGGCCTCCTTAAAATAATAAGTTTTCAATATTACCTTGAATTTCTTAAGGGCAGACTCTACATGTGTGTGGGGAGGAAGGGCATTCCAAAGAGGTAGAGCCATACAGTTGAATGTCATGCGTCAAGATGCCTTCATGCGAGCCGCATAAACAGAAGCACTAACAAAACGGTGTACATTTTGGGAGAAACGTGCTCGTGACAGGCAGTTGCAGCTGCAAACTGGTATTTCACAGCTTACAAGTGTAAAGATCGGCAAGCCTATAATATAAATGCCGCCAATTAAGTGCAGAGGCTGTTATCTGTAATTAGAATTTTGGAGGGATAAACAATGGGGGTTAAGGAGGATAATCTCCTTGATTCCTCCTGTAGAGGGCTAGCCAACGTAAGCACTTTTTAAAAACTCTGTATTTGCCAGTGAGTGGCCGTAAATCCTGACGTGGACAATTTTGGTCATACATATGCATCCCCTATATAAAATGGGAAATGCACATATAAAATTTTGACCCACCCAGACCATGTCCTAACCACGCCCCTGACATACTCCCTTGCAATTTTTGTGTGTTAGAACATCCATGTGAAAATTTTGCCCTTTCTAAAATCACCATTTCCACGGGGATGCCACAGCCAGGGCCAGCCCGTCCATTGAGCAAGAATGTTTTTTGCACAGGGCCCTGCGTTTCAGGGGTCCCTGCGCAAAAAAAACATTCTACATCAGGCCAAATAGATTTTAAAAAAAAGCAAACCGGCTGCTGCTGCTGCTGCTGCCGCCGGCTGCTGCTGCTGCTGCTGCCGCCGGCAGAATCAAGCGTCCTGCCGCGGGGCCCCTCCCTACCCGGCAAAGCCTCCCAGAAACATCAGCTTCGGACAGAGTCCCAAAGCGCGGGCTTTCAGAGCCGCGAGAGCTTCCCTGACCTCTCGCGGTTCTGTTAAGCCCGTTTGCTTTTTTAAAAAAATCTATTTGGCCTGATGAGGGGAGGGGGGTTAGGACTGGTAATGGGCTATTGGGGGGGGGAGCTAAGACTGGAAGTGGGCTGATGGGGGGGGTTTAGGACTAGTAATGGGTTATGGGGGGCTAGGCTTGAAATGGGGGGGTAGGACTGGTAATGGGCTGATGGGGGGCTAAGACTGGAAATGGGCTGATGGGGGGTCTAAGACTGGAAATGTGCTGATGGGGGGTAGGAATGGAAATGGTCTGATGGGGGCTAAGACTGGAAATGGGCTGATGGGGGTTAGAACTGGAGGCTGATAGGGGGTCTAAAACTGGAAATGGGCTGATGGGAGGTTAGGACTGGTAATGGGCTATGGGGGGGGGCTAAGACTAAAAATGGGCTGATGGGGTTAGGACTGGAAACGGGCTGATGGGGGGTTAGGACTAGTAAGGGGCTATGGGGGGGGGGGTAGGACTAGTCATGTGCTATGGGGGGCTAGGAGGGCAAATGGGCTGATGGGGGGGTTAGGACTGGAAATGGGCTATGGGGAGGCTAAGACTAAAAATGCGCTGATGGGGGGTTAGGACTGGTAATGGGCTATGGGGAGGCTAAGACTAAAAATGGGCTGATTGGGGGGGGGTTAGGACTAGTAATGGGCTATGGGGGGGCTAGGACTGGAAATGGGCTGATGGGGGCTTAGGAATGGTAATGGGCTATGGGGGGGCTAGGACTGGAAATGGGCTGATGGGGGGCTTAGGACTGGTAATGGGCTGATGTGGGGCTTAGGACTGGTAAGGGCTATGTGGGGGCTAGGACTGGTAATGGGCTGGGGGGGTTGCTAGGACTGGAAATGGGCTGAGTGGAAGGAGGGCTTGAACTGCAAATAGCTGATGGGGACAGAGGCTTGGAATGGAAATGGGCTGTGAGGGGAGGGAGCAAGGACTGGAAAAGGGCTGAGTGGGGGGGGGGTAGGACAGGAAATGGGCTGATTTAGGGGCTAGGATAGGACTGGAAATGGGCTTTTGGGGAGTGCTAAGATTGGAAATAGGCTGTGGTGGGGGCTTGGATTGAAATGGACTCATGGAGGGGCTAGAACTGGAAGTAGACTCATGGGGGGCTTGGATTGGAAGGACTGAATGGAGGGGAGCTAAGATTTGACATGGGCTGATGGGGCTAGGAAAGGACTAGAAATGGGCTGATGGGGGCTGGGATTGGAAATGAGCTGATGGAGGGACTCGGATAGGACTGGAAATGGATGGGGGAGCTAGGACTGGAAATGGGCTGATGGTGGGGCTAGGATAGGACTGGAAATGGGCTTATGGGGGGCTAGGACTGGAAATGGGCTGATGCGGGGACTAGAAGGGAGCGGATGCTGGGTGGGGCTGGAACTAGAAGGGAAGCCATTGTGTTTGAGGTCACAGAGGCCTATAGAAAAGAAACGACGCCGCACCGAGACAGCCCTTTGTCCACAACTACAGTCATCGTTACCGTCTCCATTGTTTATGCTGATCACAGTCCATGAAGAAATCTGCAACATAACGAAAACCAGCAGCCACTCTCAAGTCCAGCTATTCACTAAATAGACTGTCATTTATGATAACCCGTATAAGCACAGCAGTATCCCGACTGCCCGGCGGGCTTGAAACTAACATCATCAACATCATCTGAAAAGATCTCCGTCTTCTTCAAACCTCCAGCTGGAGCGCACCCATGGCAGACCTCGCTCTCACACTGAACCAAGCCACCTACCGATCACAGCAAGTATACCACTTCTAAAACACTGGCTAAAATGAGTCTTCCAGCACACCCATCTAAGCCAATATCAATATTCTCCTATGGTCACACATATCCTATGATCTGTAGCCTCATATACTGTTGTCAGTAGCCTATATAACTTTGTTGATAGTACCTATACCATTGTCAATAGCCTATATAACACTGTCAATAGCTTCTTATACTGTATAACATTGTTGATAGTACTCATACTGTTGTCAGTAGACTATATAACACGGTCAATAGCTTCTTATACTGTTGTCAGTAGCATCATATACCGTTGTCCATTGCCATACTGTTTTGTGTCTCACTACCGTACTCTCTGTCCTGCTATTGCACTATACTGCAGTATATCTACAGTACTTCGCACACAACAGGAACTCGCAAAATGGCCCTCCAGCTCTTCGCCCTTATCAGCTTTTTCCTACTGACTCACTGGCTTGGAACCTCCCAAGCCCTTTACATATCTCATGGAAATATCCCCATCTTAAATAGCCATGGAAAAAGGTGGTCTGGACCTCCATACTCCCACCCAGGAAATGACACCTACACACGCCGCTCCCATTTGATACACATAGCACTCCAGCTGCCCAATACACCCACCCAGGAAGAACCTCCGAACTACCGACCCCTAAGATGTGCCATCATAAATGCGCGTTCTATTCGCAAAAAGTGGCCTGTGGTTCTTGAAACAATTTCCCGCTATGACCTAGAGATACTCATGATCACAGAAACCTGGCTATCAGCTGAAGATAATGTTCTCATCAACCAACTTCTACCACCCAATTTCGCCATACACACAAGACATAGAGAAAACAAAAAAGGAGGAGGGGTGCTCATAGTCTCCAAATCGGACCTTAACTTCCACATAACAGATTCCTCTAGCTCAAGCAATCTAGACATACTCTCCATTACAAACCAGCAAATCTCCCTCAACCTCTTATACAGGACACCGTCCACGTCTCCAGATGACCTCCCAACCATTATTGACCTTACTGCCAGCACCCTCAATCCCAATAAACCAAATTGGATAATGGGTGACTTCAATCTCCCATCGTTATCCCAAAACCACGCAATTGCCTTCCTTGGTGCTATGGAAGACCTGGGACTCAAGCAAATTATCAATAAACCCACTCATATAAAGGGAAACATTCTGGATTTGGTATTTGCTCCTCAGACAGTCATTCAACAAAACCACAACCTACCAATATCAATCGTTGATGTACCCTGGTCAGACCACAAACTGATCATTTTCCAGATCCCCATCATCAATGAGAAGCTGCACAGAAGCCAAAACATGCACAGCACATCACGGACGCCCACAAGAAGATTTAGACCATTTAACAGAGAACACATCTTGGCTGAGACCCAATCACTCCTCAACAAAACCACACCAGACCTCGACGAACTAATCACCTCCTGGAAACTCCAATCTGCATGCCATATCACAACCTCCAATTTCCAATAACACAAAGAGGAGAAAAAGAAGCACCGCCCCATGGTTCTCTCCTGAATTGCGAGCCTCTCTGACTCAACTCCGCAGACTGGAACGCCGCTGGCGCAGATCACTTTCCACTGAAGATCAGACCACCTACCGTACTCACCTCTCCACACACCGTGAAGCAATCACAACCACAATGAAACAATATCACACAGACACCCTAAAGAGATCACTGAATAAACCACGTGACCTCTTCAACCTGGTCAAATCCCTCTCAAAGGAACCTTCTCCCGAACAACACAGTGAGATTCATCCACAGAAATTCGCTGACTACATGCAATCCAAGATAGTGCAAACTAACA
Organism: Ichthyophis bannanicus; assembly: GCA_033557465.1. Classification (NCBI taxonomy): domain Eukaryota; kingdom Metazoa; phylum Chordata; class Amphibia; order Gymnophiona; family Ichthyophiidae; genus Ichthyophis; species Ichthyophis bannanicus. Next base: position 147,168,327 of record CM066041.1, read on the forward strand.
AGGTGTCAACAGTCCCGTTCCAAGAACCAACGAATGCAACCCACTAAATAACTTCTCTACACCATCCACTAAATGCATCGAGGACACCATAGCATCTCTCAATACCTCCACTGCACAAACGGACCCATGCCCAGCTTTTTGGATTAAGGAGCTACGTTGTGCGTTCAGCCCCTTCATTGCAAATCTAATGAACCTCTCATTCACAACAGGGTACTTCCCTGCAGCACTCAAGCAGACTTCCATCAGGCCACTTTTGAAAAACCCCAAGCTAGACCCGCAAAAGGTCGAATCTTATAGGCCTATAGCTAGCATTCCCCTCTTAGCCAAGATAATTGAGAAGGAGGCACAACGGCAAATCCAAGATCATATAGACACCACAGCGCCCCTAGATCACTGCCAACATGGGTTCAGAGAATATCATGGGGTCGAGACCCTTCTCACGAACCTATTCAACGACATTATCACAGGCATTAACAACATCTGACAAGGATTTGTACTCGTCTTCTTAGACATCGCTGCGGCGTTCGACTCAGTAAGCCACGAAATTCTCCTCGGACGACTGAAAGAGAAAGGTATCTGCAACAGTGCATTAGAATGGTGCAACTCTTATCTGGATGGTAGATGGCAATATGTGAAGTCCGGTACAGAAGAGTCAAAACGCTTCCATCAAAAGCAAGGTGTGCCTCAAGGTTCCTCATTGTCTTCCCTACTATTTAACATATACATGCAGCCCATCTGCGACATCATAAGATCTTTCAAAGTCAACTGCTTGATATACGCAGATGACATTCTCTTATATATGCCTTTCTCCACAACTCAATTAGACCTGGCACCGTTGGTAGACTGCCTCAATTCGGTCTCAGAGTGGCTCCAATCACAAAACCTTCGCATTCAACATAAAAAAACAGAGGTGCTCTTCATCTCCAAAGACCCCAACTTCACCCCTCCAGCCCACGTCAGTGTCAAGGAAGCTGACCTACAAGCTAAAGAAACAATAAGATACCTTGGAGTTACATTGGACCAACGTCTGGATATGAAACATCACATAAATAACATAGTCAAAGCTGTATACTTCAAAATACGCTCGCTTAGGCATATGCGCTCCATGTTGGACCCTGATGACTTCCGAACCATATACCAAGCACTAATCCTGCCACACTTCGACTTTGCAAATGCCATATTACAAGGTCTCCCTCAATCCACTCTTAGCCCATTACAGATGGCCATGAATGCCGCAGCAAGAGTCCTCTACGGAGCCTCCAGAAGCGACCACGTAACTCCCATTCTTAAACAGCTTCACTGGCTCCCCATCCATGGGAGGATCATCTTTAAAACCCTAGTCCTATCATTCAAGGCAATCAAGGGTATCTCATCCTCCTCACTCACAGATCTGATTCACACAGTACCCCCCAACAGATCCAGAAGAACATCAGCCGTAAACCTACTGACAACCTCGAAGGCGTTGACAAAGTGCAACATGACAACCTCAAACAGAGCCTTCAGTTTCTATGTACCCAAATGCTGGAACGCTCTACCCTCCGACATAAGGGCCATTACTGACCTACTCCAGTTCAGGAAGGCACTCAAATACCACCTCTTCCTTCAATACTACCCTACCAGCAATTGAACCAGAGGAAGTGACCCACTCATGAACACACCATGCCGTTCTTGATATTATTAAGACTCTATTCTGTTCTATGTAATTATCTCTTGTATATAGTTTACCCCGGTTCTCCAAGTTTGTACTCCTGTTCGATGTAAACCAAACAGCTTGTTGTTATGGTCTTTATGTTATAATGTAAACCGCGCTGATGCCGAATAGTGCGGTATATAAGAACTTGTAATAAATAAATAATAAATAAAAAAACTGATGTTGGGGGAGGATTAGAATGGGATGGAGCTTGGAGAGGGGAAAAATATTTTGTGTGGGAGGGAAGACAAATATACAATTGGCCGGGTATTGGGAGAGTAAGTGTGGATTGAGGATGGTGGGGTAAAATTTGAGTGGATGAAATAGGAATGAGGAAAGAGCAAAAGGAGAAAGATTAGTATGTTAAAGCAGATGTAGAGAGAGAATGGAAAAAACTAGAAGAGAGAAGAAAGGACAAATGGACAGCAGACGATGGAGAGTTAGAAGAAGACATGAAGAAACCAGAAGAAAGTGGCTGGAGCAATTGCAACTGAAAAAAAATGCACAAAAGGTAGAAAAATATCCTATTTATTTTGAATTTATTAATTGGAATATGTCATCTCTGGGAAATGTGCATCATTAAGGTCTGTGGTTTGTTTAGTACAAGAGGAAATTAATTTATAGTTTTATTTCTACAGTGTTGTACATTCCAAGTTTGGCTTTTGGGGTTCCCAGTTTAATTATTGTCTTCAAATTTCTAAATTGTGATTTCTTGTTTGGTGATGGTCTATGTCAGCGATGGCGAACCTATGGCACGCGTGCCAGCTGTGGCACGCGAAGGCCTTGCAGCTGGCACGCGTGAAGGTCCGCAAAAAAAGAAAAAGCGGGCTCTGCTGCTGCTCGCGGACGCGGCAGCATGCAGGTTGTCCCGCGGGGCCCCCCCCCTCCGCCCGCTAGCCCCTCTGCAAGGGCTTTCAGATCGCGAGGAGACAGCGTTTCCCTCGCGTCTCTGTTAAGCCCGCAGGGGTTAATGGAAATTTCCCATCAGCCCCTTTAGACGCGAGGGACTGATGGGAAATTTCCCCATTAGCCCCTGCGGGCTTAACAGAGACGCGAGGGAGACTGTCTCCCTCGCGAATCTGAAAGCCCTTGCAGAGGGGCTTAGCGGGCGGAGGGGGCCCCCGCGGGACACTGCATGCTGCCGCGTCCACTGCAGCAGCCATAGCCCGCTTTTTCTGTTTTTTAAATTTGCCGGGGGGGTGGGGGTTAGGACTGCTAATTGGGGCTAGGAGGGGGGGGGGGGGTTGGACTGCTAATGGCTAGGAGGGGGGGGGGGGGTTAGGACTGCTAATCGGGGCTAGGGGGGGGGGTTAGGACTGCTAATGGGCTAGGGGGGGGTTAGGACTGCTAATGGCTAGGAGGGGGGGGTTTAGGACTGCTAATGGGCTAGGGGGGGTTAGGACTGCTAATGGGCTGTGGGCTGATGGGGGCTGTCTGGAAATGGGGTGATGGGGGGTTAGTCCTGCTAATGGGCTGGGGGGGTTTGGACTGCTAATGGGCTGGGGGGGGTTTGGACTGCTAATGGGGCTAGGGGGGGTAGGACTGCTAATGGGCTAGGGGGGGTTAGGAACTGCTAATGGGCTTGGGCTGATGGGGGCTGTCTGGAATGGGGTGATGGGGGGTTTAGGACTGGTAATGGGCTATGGGGGGGGTTAGGACTGCGAATGGGCTACGAGAGAGGGGGGGGGGGTTAGGACTGCTAATGGGCTACTAGGGGGGTGGTTAGGACTGCTATGGGCTAGGTGGTGGGGTTAGGACTTGCTAATTGGGCTAGGGGGGGGGTTAGGACTGCTAATGGCCTAGGGAGGCGGGGGGGGGGTAGGACTGCTAATGGGCTAGGTGGGGGTTTAGGACCTGCTAATGGGCTTGTTGGGCTGATAGGGGGCTGTCTGGAAATGGGGTGATGGGGGGTTAGGACTGCTAATGGGCAGGGGGGGGGTTAGGGACTGCTAATGGGCTCCCCCGTTGGGGGGGTTTGGACTGCTAATGGGCTGGGGGGGGTTCTAGGACTGCTAATGGGCTAGGAGGGGGGGGGTAGGACTGCTAATGGGCTAGGAGGGGGGGGGGTAGGACTGCTAATGGGCGAGGGGGGGTTAGGACTGCTAATGGGCTGTGGGCTGATGGGGGCTGTCTGGAAATGGGTGATGGGGGGTTAGGACTGGTAATGGGCTAATATATGGGGGGGGGTTAGGACTGCTAACATGGGCTAGAGAGGGGGGGGGGTTAGGACTGCTAATGGGCTGGGGGGGGGGGGTTAGGACTGCTAATGGGCTAGGAGGTGGGGGGGTTAGGACTGCTAATGGGCTAGGGGGGGTTAGGACTGCTAATTAATGGGCTAGGAGGGGGGGTTAGGACTGCTAACTGGGCTAGGGGGGGTTAGGACTGCTACATGGGCTGTGGGCTGACTTGGGGCTGTTGGAAATGGGGTGATGGGGTTAGGACTGCTAATGTGGCTATGGGGGGGGGGGTTAGGACCATGCTAATGGGCTAGAGAGGGGGTTTAGGACTGCTAATGGGCTAGGGGTCGTGGGGGGTTAGGACTGCTTGCTAATGGGCTGATGGGGAGGGTTAGGGACTTGAGGGGGTGGGCTGTTGGGTGTGGTTAGGACTGGAAATGGGCTGATGGCGGTGGGTTAACACTGGAGGTCCTGGTCTGATGGGGTTAGGAAACTGGTTATAGGGCTATGGGGGGGGTTTTAGGACTGATAAATGGGCTATGTGTGGGGGGGGCTGGACAAGAAATGGGCTGATGGGGAGGGGTTAGGGACTTGAGGTGGGCTGATGTGGTTAGACTGGTAATGGACTGTGGGCTGATGTCCGGGGGGGGTTAGAACTGGGCAATGGGCTAAATGGGGGGCTGACTGGAAGTGGGGGGGGTTAGGACTGGTAATGGGGTTATAGGGAGGGGGGTCTAAACTGAAAATGGTGTGATGGGGGGTTAGGACTGGAAGTGGGTTGATGAGGGGGGATAGGACTGGTATTGGGTTGGGGGGGCTGGCTAGGACTGGAAATGGGCTGATGCAGGGACTAGAAGGGAATGGATGCTGGGTGAGGCTGGAACTAGAAGGATCTCTGGTGTTGGGGGAGGATTAGAATGGGAATTGGGGCTGGGAGAGTAAAATGGAGAGGGGAAAAATATTTGTGTGGGAGGGATAAAAAATCTACAATTGGCCGGGTCTTTTGGGAGAGTAAGTGGGGATTGAGGATGGAGGGGTAAATTTTGAGTAGATGAAATAGGAATGAGGAAACGAGCCAAAGGAGAAAGATTAGTATGTTAAGCCGATGTAGAGAGAGAATGGAAAAAAAAAACAAGAAGACAGAAGAAAAGGACAAATGGACAGCGATGGAGATTTAGCAGAAGGACACGAAGAAACCAGAAGAAAGTGGCTGGAACAATTGCAATGAAAAAAAATGCACAAAAGGTAGAAAAATATCTCTTTATTTTGAATTTATTAACTGGAATATGTCAGCTCTGGGAAATGTGCATCATTAATTTTTGCGCTTTTGTTTAGTACAGAGGAAATTAATATATAGTTTTATTTCTACAGTGTTGTTGTATATTCCAAGTTTTGCTTTTGGGGTTCCCAGTTTAATTATTGTCTTCCTGTTTCTAAATTGTGTGCTTCCTTGTTTGGTGATGGTCTGTTCTGCATGTGTAACTGAGCTTGAGGTATTCTGTTTTATATATTCCTATTTGACATGTGCCACTTGTTCTTTCCCCAGTAGGTCATGTTGTGTTGTTCTCTGAGATGTATTGGTTTAATATTTGCAGGTGTTGCCTTTTGATAGGTAAGTATGGTGCTTTGTGAGTCCTGGTAGTGCTGTTAGGATACGGCGGGTTTGCTATGGGTTCTAAATGGGGCAGCGTTTGTAGTAGTTCCTAATGTGCCTGGCGGTTGGTACTGGAGTTATAGTAATGTAGAAACCTTTTAGTCTTCTTTATTTATCCTATACTCATTAAGAGGCATGTTTACTAAAAGTTAGTGTAAAGTGGTAAACATTATGCAAATATTATGCAAATGAGCACCTTATGCAAATGGGGCTTTAATTGACGTGCTGGCACTTTGAGGAAATTCTTTGGTTTTGTGCGGCAGTTTGGGCACTCGGGCTCAAAAAGGTTAGCCATCACTGGTCTATGTTCTGTATGTGTAACTGAGCTGAGGTATTCTGTTTATATAATTCCTATTTGACATTGACACTTGTTCTCTTTCCCCAGTAGGTCATGCATTGTTATTCTCTGAAGTGTATTGGTTTAATATTTGCAGTGTTGCCTTTTGATAGTTACGGTATGATGCTTTGTGAGTCCTGGTAGTGCTGTTAGGATACGGTGGGTTTGCTATGGGTTCTAAATGGGCAGTGTTTGTAGTAGTTCCTAATGTGCCTGGCAGTTGGCACTGGATTATAGTAATGTAGAAATCTTTTAGTCTTTCTTTATCCATACACTCATTAAGAGACATGTTTACTAAAAGTTAGTGTATGGTAACATTATGCAAATATTTATGCAAATGAGGTCCCTTATGCAAATGAGGCCCACACCGAGTCTCCGCACATGGCCCCGCACCCTCCTTGGGCCGCCCCTGGCCATAGCCACATGTAAATGCCAAATTTTCCACAAGCAAATTGCGAATAAGGCTTCTAAAAGGACCCCCATGTTCTAGCCAAATTTAGAAAAGAGCATTTTTGTACATAAAGCTCTGTTTTACCCCTTAAGGTGCAGCCAGTGATCTCATAAGTTCCACCAGCTTTCAAAGGGAAAGGATGTGGATATGTTCCCCTAAAAACAGCCGCATACTTGCTACTTAGTATGCACAAAAATGTCTTGAAAACGTCTGTGCATATTTGTGAAAATCAAAAGATATGTGCATAAGTCCAAATCCCCACCTCTGGGAACGCCATCGCTCATCACCTGGCCTTCCTCACACACTTCTATGCACAAAGTCAGAGCAGTTCCGCACATAATCCATGCAAAAGTAGCTCTGAAAATGAACCCCATATGGATCTAGGGGGACCTAGTTATGAAGGTGCACTAGCGTAACTCTCAATATTTTAACACAGGTACTAATGGCTCATGTTCGTGTCAGTGCACCTTTGGAACTTGACCCCTCAGTGTTTAATCAGGCGCCTCCTTTCAGTATCCAATATATTATTCAAATGCCATTCTGGGAATTAAAGATTGATCCAAACTTGTTCTCAATCCCTGTGCCTACTGGAGTGCAGCAGGCCGAGAACCAGAGCAGAGAGGGTTTAAACCGCATTGCTGCTCCTTAGGATCTTGGGCAAATCATGCAACCCTCCATTGCCTCAGGTAAAAACTTTAGGGGTAATATTCAGCCTGCAGTGCTCAGCATTTTTTTCAAATGCCAGCTGCTGAGGGTTAAAATTCTGGATATTCAATACCAGCCGATGCTGAAGTGTCCAGATTTAGCGGTCAGTGGCGGCATATCCAGCCAGCAGCAATATCCAACCGCTATCTAGATAGGCAATCCGCAGAGCTCTTAGGACAGCTCTTTTGTTATCCAGATAGTGACTCTGAAAATTGTCGCTTTCTAGATAAGTGCCAACTCCTCCCCAGCTCCGCCTGTGGACTGCCCAGACACTATCTGGATCGTGCCAAGGTGGTTAGAGGAAATACTTAGGGGGTCTTTTAATAAAGGGCAATAGCTGCAATACGCGGTCTGGCACATGCGGCATGAGTGTTGTGATATGCATTGCCAGCTAGCTCAGGGCCAGAATAGCTCAGGACGATTCCCATGCTGCCTAACTCTCATTAGGGTAGTGAGTGGGCAGGGTAGGGGCGGAGAGTGGATGCGGTGTGCTCTGTGTAGTTAGCATGGGGTGCGCACCGCGAGCTAACTGCATTAGCATAGGATCACCCAACGCCACCTCAATAGGTGACATTTAATGCACCCGCACTAAGGTGCTGTGCACTAAGGGGCAGGGCTCCTCGTTAACCACCGGGGAAAGGCTTTCCATGCCTCCAAAGGTTAACGCACTGGTGTTGCACCTAACGCGCCATAGTTTCAAGGCTGTTGGCGCGTTTGTTACAACACCTAGCACCGTTTAGTAAAAGGGCCCCTTACTGGCACTATCCTGTGAATAGCGTTGAATATCCCTCTGACTGGGACTGATCCGATTACAGGTCCTGCTAACCAGAGACGTCCTTTTGAATACTGACCCCTTAGATTGTAAGCCTTCTGGGAAATCCCTACTGTACCTGAATGTAACTCACCTCATGCTACTACGGAAAAAGGCATAAGCTCAATCCAAAATCCTTTGCCTTCTCTTTTCGCATATTATCATGCTTAGACACATAGCTGCGTCCCACTGCTGATGTGCCCCTTACTGGAGCTGTGAACGGAGCCCTTTCCTGTGCATGGGGGATTAAAAAAGTAAAGCCCAAGAAGCTGAAAGAATTATGTAATTTTTCTTATTTTAGTAGCTTTCTTCTGCCTGCAATCAGTTCAGGAATGAGATCAGATACAATGGTCTCTGCAGCACTCTGGGGAATCGTTTCCTCCTTAGATGCTGTATAATATATTGAGAGCATGAAATTCCCCCTCAGCAGAATTAAAAAAAAAAAGGCATAGCAAGGATTTTAAAAATGGATAAAATGATCTCTGAGAAGGCTTAGCTCATTGCAAATACAAAGAAATGCAGTCACCCATCAAGACCTGCCACATGTTATTCTTGAAGGATCATCTGTGTTATATTCCAAAATACTCCTCTCAGACTCTGAATATACAACCTCTCCAGATCCCAATAGCACTGGCCCTCATCCAGCATCACCCACCCTACCCCCTTGTGCCTTATTGCCCACATTCTCCTTCCCACTCCATTGTCTGCAGCTGTTACCTCAGTTCAGATGCCCCAGCAGTCTGTCAGGAATTACCCAACAGCACGGCTTTGTTCTATGTTCGTCTGTTTCCCGTAGTCTGACCAAGATGATCCTTTGTGTCTTGTGAGCTTTCTGGCTTCTGCCCTCATGGGGTTCAGATCCAATGGACATAACGTAAAAAGACAGCAATGCAGTTCCAGCCACTTTATTTTTGGCAGTGGCCAGAACAGCCGACAGAAGATCTCATGTGTTTTGTCTCACTTTTTAATGACTTTGTTTTAACACCTGTTAGTTTGGCTACAGGTCAGGCTATTTGTTACATAACAAGCTCGTTTGCTTAAAAGCATTGACAGTGAGGGCTGGTTGAGTAGAACTCAGCTTTTAACTAGGATCTGTAGTTAGAGGCATGATGGAAACACAAAGGTCTGGCATTCAGAAAGAACACACAGTGAGGCATGAAAGAAACAGAATCCAGTTGCTTCCCTTTCATTGCATGTAATCTCCAGCTCTCCTCTGTTTGCTCTGTTTTATAAAGCAAAAGGGGGTTGTCTGTTTTTATTTTTTATCTAGCAGTTTCCGCCAGCTCCTTTTGGCTTTCAGCTCACCTGGAACCAGAGTTCTGACCCCTGAAAATCTATTTCCATGCACCCTGGATTTTCTTCTCATGAGCTATAAATATATCCACTAGGTGTCATCGTTGTGCAATTACTGGGACAGAAACTGTAACTGTGCTGAAAAGAGAATGGAATAAGCAATAGGGATGTGTGTTCATTAAAGTACCTTAAAAAAAATCTAGGGGCATGTTTACTAATGGTTGTTAAGTGCTGTCAGATCAATCTCGTCTCCTGGGGACCCTGTGATTAGCTGTCCTCGTTGCGACTATTGCCTGGGTTTTCTTGGCAACTGTGACCAGAAATATATCACCAGGTCTTTCTTCAATGCAATAAGCCTACAGCAAATTGGCATTCCAAGGTGGTCTCCATGTACTGACTCTGCTTAGCTGACAAGATCAGGCTCAGTCGCGGTGGCTTGGCCATACCTTACTAAAGGTTAAAACACATTATTACTGCTACTACTACTACTTATCATAGTAACAGAGTAAATGACGGCAGATAAAGACCAGCATGATCCATCTAGTCTGCCCAACCAGGCGGCAAGAGTAGGTGCACTTGCCGCTCCGTGCAGGTCACCCCTCCCCATGCCTTTGTTTAGGGGTGTACCCACTGCTGTGTGTAGGTCACCCCTATTTGTTGAGATATGAGACATGCTTATTTTGATTTTATCATGTTACTATAAAGGGATCCACTGTGTCCGCCCCATGCCATTTTGAATTCTGTCACTGTGTTTGCCCCCACCACTTCCATCAGGAGGGCATTCCAAGCATCCACCACCTTTTCAGTGAAAAAGTATTTCCTGACATTGCCTTTCAGTTTACCCCCTTGCAGCTTCATGTTATGCCCTCTAGTTTTACAGCTTCCCAGTCTTTGGAAGAGGTTTGTTCATTCATTAATACTCTTAAGTATTTAAAGGTCTGAATCATATCTCCCCTTTCCCTCCTCTCCTCCATAGTATACATATTTAGGTCTTCAAGTCTCTTCTCATGTGTCTTCTGACACAGGCTCCAAATCATTTTGGTCGCCTTCCTCTGAACCGTTTCCAGCCTTTTTATATCCTTTGCGAGATACGGTCTCCAAAACTGAACACAATATTCTAAGTGAGGCCTCGCCAGCGACTTGTACAGTGGCATTAGTACCTCCTCCTTTCTGCTGGTAATTCCTCTCTGTATGCAACCCAGCATCCTTCTGGCTTTTGCCACAACCTTGTCACACTGTTTCACCACCTTGACATTGTCAGAAACAATCACTCCGAGGTCCTTCTTCTGGTTCATGCACACCAACCTCTCTCTCCCTATTGCATTTAATTCCCTTGGATTTGGGCTTCCCAAGTGCATGACACTGCACTTCTTCACATTAAATCTTAACTGCCAAGCATTAGACCAGTCTTCCAGCTGTTGTAGATCTTTCCTCATGTTCCCCACTCCCTCAGGAGAGTCCACGCTGTTGCAAATGTTGGTGTCATCTGTAAAGCGCTACAAGGCATGTATAGCACTGTACAGATACACATAAGACAGTCCCTACTCATTAGAGCTTACAATAATGAAAGTTAACATGTAGCACTTATTGCACATTAACCTTCAGTAAACAAGCCCCTTAATGGGCAGAAATCTTATTTTTTTGAGCAGTAACCTATGAATGAATGTTTACTAAGTCAATTCAGGCAAGTGATAAGTAGTAGTAGTAGTAAATTACATTTTTTTTTAGAACTAATTTTTTTAAATGAATGTGTGAAATGGACAAAATAGCTGTTCAAAAATCAGGAAAAAAGACCAAACCAACCAAAAATATTTGCACTGTGTATATCCCTAATGAGCATAGAGAATGCTTGTATGCAAAGACATGAAGGGAATATATTTTAGACCATTTCCAGTTCGACATAATATTAACTTACCTTTGAGGATTCTGCTTCAATAGATTTTATCCAAAGCTACATCAAGAAAAGTTACCATTATAGCAGCCGAGATCCACAATGACTTACAAGTAAACATCATTGTTATTACTTTTGACACTGATGAACAGATATTACTACCCAACTTAGTCAGCATCCAACAAACTAAATGATAAACCTGGTCTATACCTAGGGAAGTAATGGGTGTTTGACGTACCATCAGTGTTATCAACATTGATAGGTGATTAACTGCCCAAGGAGACCAGCATTTGTAAATCCTATCCTACCCCAGCAGCTGCTAGACCAGTCAAACAAGCACCAGCTCAACTTAGGGGTCATGTGACTATACTACTACTTATAAAGGGGAGCATAACGTCTATGTAGTATCTATGACATTGATGTGTGCTCGCTCCCCCACCTGCTATAGACAAGAGTGATGAGTTCTCGCTTATTGTTGTCTACCAGCCCCAAACTCTCATACTGTAGAGATGAGCATTGGTCTTCAACTAGTGTCCAAGAACATAAAGAGCAGAGATAGTCCTGATAAAAGCTAGTTCCACCTAGCACTGAGGTTTTACTGCAGACTACAATGATGAGTTCCGCCTCAATCAGCTACTAAAAGTAATGAAGGGCATTGGTTTTACTCTAGCACAGAGCAGAATGAAAGGCAATGAGTGCTGGTACTACCTCAGCCATAAGGGCTGATTCCATTGTAGCACAGGTCACAGCTATGAGCACCGGTTACATGCCAGCATGTACATGTTACATGCCAACAAACCGATAAGAAAATCTGTTCTAACTACTCATCCACCCTATCATGTATCCTTATTAATGCACGATCAATGAAAAATAAATTACCCATATTTAATGACCTGATAACGGACTTAAAACCTGACATTTTATGTGTTACAGAGACATGGCTCACTGAAACAGATACAGTATATCTAAATCAACTCGATAAAGAGAACTATGACACATTCTGCAAACATAGACCCAATAAAAAAGGTGGTGGAGTTCTAATGATGACAAAAAAAACATTAAACGCCAAGCCAATCCAATCAAATACTAACAATAACATTGACACATTATCAATAAAAATCGGCCTCTTAAAAATTTGCTTAATCTATAGACCCCCAGACAATAAAACAGATGGCCTGGATTCTCTTATTGAACTCCTCAGTTCATCTACTGACCAAAATCCTGTAATCATGCTAGGCGATTTTAACCTTCCGTCACTACCAATACTAGACTCTAAACTATTCCTAGACACTATAGCAGACATAGATTACCATCAAATAATTAAAACTGCAACTCATATCAAAGGAGGAACACTAGATTTGGTTCTTCTCCCTGAGATACTCTTCAAACTAATTAACTCAAATTCCATTGAATGCACAGAGACACCTTGGTCTGATCACTTTATCATCAAAATAAATCTCACATATCCCACCCCCAGCGTCAACAATTACTTAAGAAGTACCCCCACTTCAAAATTCAAAAAATTTAATGAAACAGACTTCCTTGACTCAACAATCCCCTACTTCTTATCAACAACTAATTTAGATGATGCTGTTAACAACTGGAATGATACTATCAATAATGCAGCTAAAAATAATCAACCAAATAAAAAGACCATATACACCAAAACAAATAGTTCACCATGGTTTAATAGCACTCTAAGACAAATGAAAAAAGAACTAAGAAAACTTGAAACGAAATGGAGGAAATCCAAGTTGTCTGTGAACAAAGAAATATACAATAACTATCTAACAAAATATAAGGAAACAATAGACAACACAAAGAAAAATTATTATGCAGCAATCTTAACAAACTTATACAATAGACCTAGAGAGTTATTTTCCATAGTCAGAAAATTAACTAATAATGAGCAAACTTCAAGCAACGAAATCACAGACATCTCAGTTCAAACCCTAGCTAACCATTACCAAAATAAATCCAAGAAACCTGCCATGCCCTTAGAAAATATCAACATCACTTATCAACCTGTAGAAGTATGGTCAGAATTTTACCCCATCTCAAAAGCAACATTAAAAACAATCATCTCTAGCCTAAATACCACAACCTCGAACTTAGACCCATGCCCAGTGTCATGGATAAAAAACACACTACCAACGCTACTATCCTATATTCTCCCAATAGTAAACCTCTCACTCACCCAAGGATACCTCCCACCCCTGCTCAAACATGCACAAATACGTCCAATTTTAAAGAACTGCAAACTAGATAAAACATTGCCAACATCATATAGGCCCATCTCTAGCATACCATTCTTGGCCAAAGTAATTGAAAAGGTAGTGCAACTACAGACACAGGAATTCATAGACTTATCTTACCCACTCGATGAACAACAATATGGTTTCCGGCCCCGCCATGGAGTAGAAACGCTTCTAGCAGTATTAATAGACACACTCCTAAAAGGAATTGACAATCACAAACAGTTGTTCATTCTCCTTTTCATTGACATATCAGCAGCTTTTGATAGCGTGCACCACTCAATTTTGCTCAACAACCTAAGACAGTTAGGCATAAACTCCACCGTACATAAATGGTTCACCTCATATTTACATAACAGAACACAAAATGTAAGAACAGGTAATCTAACATCCAACACATACAAACAAGAAATAGGTTTACCACAAGGCTCAGCACTTTCAGCCCTACTTTTCAATATCTATATAAAACCGGTCTGCAATATCTTAAAAAAATTTGGAGTACAATATCACCTTTATGCGGATGATATCATGATGTATATACCTTTTACAATTCCTAACCTACCGATTCAACTTCTATCAGACTGCTACAATGAAATTACATACTGGCTAAAAACTCAAAACCTCCATATAAACCATGCTAAAACCAAAGTCTTAATCGTAACAAAAAACCATACATTCACTTCTCCAACCCACATAACATTACAAAACCAAGAAATTAAAATAAAAAATGAAATAAGATATCTAGGTGTCATTTTAGATACACACCTTACTATGGAAACGCACATTAGAAATACCTTAAAGAAAATCTACTTCAAACTTAAAATCCTCAAACAATTACGCCCCCTTGTATTCATACAAGATTTTATCAATATAACACAGGCTACCATAACTCCCCACTTCGATTTCGCCAACTTAATACTTATAGGCATTTCAAAACAAAACATCAAAAGGATCCAACTTGCGCAAAATGCCACAGCGAGAATTATATTAAAGATAAATTCACTCCAACACATTACACCAATACTAGCATCCCTTCACTGGTTACCAATACAAAGTAGGATTATATACAAAACAATAATAACTACATTCAAAGCCCTAAATGACATGGCCCCGAAGACACTCTGTAATCTTATAAGCAAAGAACCTCCTAAGCCCACTCATAGAAAAGGGCAATCATATAAACTTAAGACGCCAAAAGAATTTATAAGAACTCACAAATTAACAAATAATAGAGCCTTTTCCCACATAGCCCCAACAATCTGGAACTCTTTACCAGAGGACTTACGATCACTAACAGAGATAATGGAATTCAGAAAAAAATGGAAAACGTATTTATTCACTAAATCACTATAATACCATGGAAATCCCTCCACTCAACTTAGATAAAGGCTAAACATGAACCTGCCCAATCTCAAGCTTTTACTCCCTACTACAAGCAATACGTACAAACCTAAATGAATAATCACTCCATTCCTATGCATTGATACCCAACTTGTATATAGTTACAACTGTTATAGAGAGAGTACTTTGTTTAAATAGTTACACAATCTGTGTTAGTTGAATATTCCGCTTAGTTTTAAACCCTTTGTTGTGCAAGTTAAGATGTTCTATGTAAAAAGTTATAATTGTTCTATGTAATACAAGCTCTGCATTGTAAATTGTTGTTAATTGTACACCGCAACTGATTGCTGGAAGATGCGGTATATAAATAAGTGTTAAATAAATAAATAATAATATGCTCTAGCGCAAGTGGCAGTGATGGGAGCTGCCGCCCAAAGAATGCCGGTTTACCCCCTAGCATAAGGGAATATTAGCGAGCACTCGTCTTTCCTGAATGAGATCCAGGGCAATGAAGACTGTGATAAAACAGTGTAACCGGTAGCACCACATGCCTTGTACCTGCAGCTCAATCTGCAAAAAGGGATGCTAACCTGTCCACTGCACAGCTAGAAGAGAGAGACACTCACCCAGCTGCAGGACTGTACCAAGTTAGCAATGCACCTTGTAAACCTGCTGCCACCTTCACCCACCCAGCTGCATGTAGAAATTTGCTTTATCAAGCTTCCTGGAAGCCCAGTGGTGACATCAGCACCAGCACCGCTCGCACAGTCTTTGGTACAGCCCTGCTCGGCTGTAAGCTGTCTACTAGCAGTACATACTGCACACCCTGAGCAACACAAGCTTAAACACCCAGACAGTTTTTCTTCTTTTCTTTTTTTTGGAAAATAAAATTTCACTGGAAGAAAAGAAAGAATCAACTAAACACAAAACTACACTTGTTTGCCAGAACTACAGCAGCTTAAATCAACCCATACAGGCAAACTACTCCTGTTTGTTAGAGCCAAAGCAGCTTAAATCAATCAAACAAGACAGCTTTAATTAATCCAAAACAGGTAAACTACTATTTGCCAGAGCTAGCACAGCCTCAGTTAACCCAAACAGGTAAACTGCTGCTTGATGGGGGCCGAAGCAACTTACTGACCTAGAGAGGCATTTTTCCCCTAGAACACTGTATTAGGGGGAAGGGGGTGGAGGAAAACCTCCATAAACGAATTAGAAGGTCCCGCAATGTGACCCAGACCAGGATTTGCCTTGAGCAAGGTTTTCCAGCATAGCTGCTTTCAGGATCCATTAAAGTGTGTCTCCAGGCAGCTTTCCTACCTGCTTTCACTGATGGCAAAGAGAACCTTTTGAGCAGATCCTGAGCCACAGCAAGATAAAAAGCCTTTTTAATTCTCTTTTATTTATTTAAGAATCTGTAGCTTGCATCTTATGCAGGTGGTGCCTGTCAGCAAGTTCCGGCAGACTTTCGTTCTTTGAGCACCAGGAAAAAAGGCAGCATAGTGTCCACATAGAAGTACTCCATGCCAACAAATTGTTTGTACTTACAGTACAGCATCTTCCATGCTGTAGGCATGCATGCAACTGGCATGGCGACCTTCAATACTGTGGCTATGGGAGAGGCAATCCCTCTTGGGTTCTCCATGGCCTGCAACAGCACTAGACAATACCTGTTGCCTTCTATCCAGTTTAATATCTCTGGACCTTTGATACCTCTTTTGCTTTCAACAAACTCTTACAAACAGGTACACTACTCCCATTTGCCAGGAGAAACCCCAGGCAAGAAGCCCTAAGGCCTAAGATTTCCTATATGTTTTCAGGTCCTCCACCGAAGGGACTCTCAGGTCGGTGAGGAACACCCACCACTGGCTGACTTTTAGAGAGAATCCCCTAAGGCCCCAGACCCCTGGAATTGCAGATCAGGTACGAGAGTCTGCCTGAGTTGCCAGAACCTCTTTGGCTTTGCTGCACGAAACACGTCTTCACCTACTGGAGACAGAACAATACTGATTTGCTTCCTGGCTGCATCAGCATATATAGTGAAGGCAAGTAGATTTGCTCTGTCTCCGCCTGCTGAGAGAAGGAGAAATCCCACTGGTCTGGACTGTCTGGCATAGATAAAGAAGAAATCAGAGTTCAAATTATATTGAAATTATAGAATGGATCAACTTGGTAGTGGGATGGCATTGTATGTTAAGGATGTCATACAGTCAAAGAGGATAAACATTCTTCAGGAAATAAAATGCAATGTGAAATTTCTGTGGATAGAAATTCCATTTGTGATGGGGAGAAGCATACTGATGGGGGCTGTGCTGCCATCTACCTAGACAGGTTGAAGAAACAGAGAGTGAAATGCTAACAGAAGTTAGAAAGGCCAAGAGACTTTCGAAAGAACCTTTCTGTAGGGGCAAGAAATGAAACTTGTAGAAGATATTGTCAGTAACAGATAAATACACATGTATAAATATTCGGTATGTCTAGGGAAAACTGCTACTCTCCATTTTCCAGGATTCCATAGGACTACCTGGCAAACAAACCACGTGATAAAACAAGAACCAACCCTGTGTTAGTCTTTATTACTGATAGAAAAATAGTGTAAAAATAGCATAAATTAGTTTTCTGAGGTAGTAAGTTATGCAGCCCTATGATTATAATTACCAATATACCTAATCTCTGTTTTCGCAACCAGTGTCACTGATTCACTCTGAACTCAGACATATAGGGGTATGTTTACTAAACGGCGCTAACAGCGCAGCTGCGATGTTATTGTGCGATAAACCATGCGATAACGTCTCCGGCAGCATTAAGGTGCGCAGAGGGTGGAGTAAGGCTCCCCAGGGGTGGAGATAAAGGGTCAATGGGCGGAGAGTGGACGGGGAGAGGCTCCATGTACACTAACACCGTGAAATGAAGGTCTGAAAATTAGCACCAGTGAAAACTTCATGCTAGAGGCACATTTGCAGGAGAGAAAAACCATTTCAGTCAGCAATGTACAGCAAAGCCAGGGAGACCAAGAAAAGTGATAGTAGTGATACATGTGCAGCAGCACTATAGTGGCCAAGTACAAAGGGCACGATGGTGAGGCTGCAAATGGGGTACAGGGGGCTGAAGGCGGGACATGCAGTGGGGCAGCTGGGGCACAGGGTGGACTAGGCAAATGCCTAGGTGGCACATAGGAACACAGAAACTGCAAATCAGCAAGCCAGTAACTGACCAAGGTCAAACATGCCCACGAGTGTGTGTCCCACAGTGTCCCAGGGGACATCACCCAGCAAGTACCCCAAAGGGCACATAACAGTGACAGGTGGTGCCGGGGGGCAGCACGGATGTCTATATAGGCACCCCTACCCCAGATCCCACACCATAGGCAGCCGCCTACTGGCACACTGGATGGCCTGGGACTGCTCACCACTGGCATAAGGGCATGTCAGCATGGTGGCGGAGGGGTGCTGGTGGCGGAGGGGGCAGTGGCATCTGTCCACAGCAGACCACGGCCAAGCCCTGTTTAGGTGGACGCCGTGCACTGCAACAGACAAGGTCTGTCTGACGAACAGTCATGGTATCCCCAGTGAATGATCTACCTCTGTGGCAACAGTTTGGTGCAGTACACACAGTCAGTGTGTTCAGGGGCAGAAAGTCACAGGTTCAAGTCCCAGCTGTGGCTCCTGTAAACCATGTCCCTATATTTTACCCAGTATTAAACCGTGGTAATAAAGACAGAACCTTTATTGCAGATAAAATAAACATGCCATAAACGCCTATATTTTACCCTACAGAGCACAGACACCATAAACATGTGCAATCCCTAGAGCAGAGTTTCCCAACTGCAGTCCTGGAGGGCCAAACACCATTCATGTTTCATGCTGTCCCTAATAAATATGCCTGTGTTGCATTTGTATGCACTGCCCCCATTGTTTTGCAAATGTATCTCATGCATATTCATTAGGGACAGCATGAAAACCTGAACCGTGTTTGGCCCACCAAGACCGGAGTTGGGAACCTCTGCCCTAGAACAGCGGCCAAAAGGGGCACAAACACCCACACCCACAGGCTCCACTATCCAAAGCCTCATGGAGAGTCAGGCTGTTGGGCCCTGAACGGAGCAGCATCTCCCAATACTAGCACCTGCATACCTCAGCAATGCCATCCTAAACTTGGGAACACGTTCCACATATATCAAAAGGTTGCTATGATTAATGTCAGATAACAAATCCTAAGTTAAGCACAATTTGTTGACAGAGATTCAGCATAGCAACCTTTCTAATATCTGT
Source organism: Ichthyophis bannanicus (assembly GCA_033557465.1). Classification (NCBI taxonomy): domain Eukaryota; kingdom Metazoa; phylum Chordata; class Amphibia; order Gymnophiona; family Ichthyophiidae; genus Ichthyophis; species Ichthyophis bannanicus. The sequence continues at coordinate 147,187,203 of CM066041.1, forward strand.
GGAGTGTGTTTCAGTTTTTTTTTCTGACAGTGTTTACCACTCTGGGGAGTGACCCCAACAGTATTGCATACCATAGCAATGCCTGCACTGTGCACAGGACTGGTGTGGCGGCCAGGGCTGCCAAAAACCTCTATATTTGCACAATGGTGTGGGAGTGTGTGTATGTCTATCCAGTGTTTTGTGGCTGCCTACACCTTACTGAGCCCACACTGCTTGCACTGTTTCCAGTGTTAGCCTGCCAATGTGCATAATGAAGAGCAAGGTACTATGGGTATGGCCCGGACAGGGCGGCCTGGGCAGGATGCATCTGCACAGGGCATAGGGCAATGGCTGGGACATTGTAGTGCCCGACCACTACCTGCACGGACAGGGTAGCCATGGCATGTCATGCTGGGAGGTCACTCTCACCCTGACTGAGCAGTGACCATGGCATGGTTAGGTTCCCCCATAGTGCTATACAGTCTTTCTCTCAAGTGATATCTATGAGTTCCCTTTTCTGGGGCCCAATTACTGACATACTTGTTTGGTGTGTATGCTCACTTCCCATTTTTGGGTGCACATGGTTCCTCCAGAAACATGCACTATGTACTAGCTAGCAGCCTGTCTGCAGTTAGCATGTGTATGGCTAGAACACCGTGCAGGGGGTGGAGACTGACTGTGCCCTTTGCTGGTGAATATCATAAGAACATAAGAACATAAGATATGCCATACTGGGTCAGACCAAGGTCCATCAAGCCCAGTATCCTGTTTCCAACAGTGGCCAATCTAGGTCATACGTACCTAGCAGTTTCCCCAAAAGACACAGGTTCCGCAATGGTTGTACTGGGTCAAGTATTGATATCCTGGGTCCCTTCTTAATAATGGTTTATGGACCTTTCCTCCAGGAACTTGTCCAAACCTTTTTTAAACCCAGCTATACTAACAGCCTTTACTACAGGGGTCTCAAACTCAAATTGCTTTGAGGGCCAAATGAGGACTTGTAAAGTAACCCGGGGGCCGCATAAGACGTGGGGCCTCATTTGCATAAGGGGCCTCATTTGCATAAATATTTGCATAATGTTACCATACACTAACTTTTAGTAAACATGCCTCTTAATGAGTATGGATAAAGAAAGACTAAAAGATTCAGAAATAGGAAGACAATAATTAAACTGGGAACCCCAAAAGCCAAACTTGGAATGTACAACAACACTGTAGAAATAAAACTATAAATTAATTTCCTCTTGTACTAAACAAAGCGCAAACATTAATGATGCACATTTCCCAGAGCTGACATATTCCAGTTAATAAATTCAAAATAAAGAGATATTTTTCTACCTTTTGTGCATTTTTTTTCAGTTGCAATTGCTCCAGCCACTTCTAGTTTCTTCGTGTCTTCTGCTATCTCCATCGTCTGCTGTCCATTTGTCCTTTCTTCTCTCCTAGTTTTTTTCCATTCTCTCTCCCTACATCTGCTTTAACATACTAATCTTTCTCCTTTTGCTCTTTCCTCATTCCTATTTCATCCACTCAAATTTTACCCCTCCATCCTCAATCCCCACTTACTCTCCCAATACCTGGCCAATTGTAGATTTGTCTTCTCTTCCAGACAAAATATTTTTCCCCTCTCCATTTCACTTTCCCAGCTCCATCCCATTCTAATCCTCCCCCAACATCAGCTCCCTTCTAGTTCCAGCCCCACCCAGCATCTGCTCCTTTCTAGTCCCTGCATCAGTCCATTTCCAGTCCTATCCTAGCCTCACCATCAGCCCATTTCCAATCCTAGCCCCCCATCAGCCCATTTCCAATCCTAGCTCCCTCCCCTCACAGCCCATTTCCATTCCAAGCCCACCTCCCCATCAGCCATTTGCAGTTCAAGCCCCCCTTCCACTCAGCCCATTTCCAGTCCTAGCAACCCCCCCAGCCCATTACCAGTCCTAGACCCACCATAGCCCATTACCAGTCCTAACCTCCCCATAGCGCACTTCCAGTCTTACCCCCCCATCACCCCATTTTCAGTCTTACCCCCCCCATAGCCCATTACCAGTCCTAGTCCCCCCCATAGCCCACTTGCAGTCGTATCCCCTATCACCCCATTTTCAGTCTTACCTCCCCTCATAGGCCATTACCAGTCCTAACCCCCCAATCAGCCCACCTCCAGTCCTAACCCCCATCACCCCATTTTCAGTCCTAGCCCCCACCATAGCCCATTACCAGTTATAACCCCCCCAGCCCATTACCAGTCATAAACCCCCCCCTGCCAATAGCCCACTTCCAGTCCTAACCCCCATCTGCCCATTTCCAGTCCTAGCCCCCACCAGAGCCCATTACCAGTCATAACCCCCCCCTGCCAATAGCCCACTTCCAGTCCTAACCCCCATCTGCCCATTTCCAGTCCTAGCCCCCACCATAGCCCATTACCAGTTATAACCCCCCCAGCCCATTACCCGTAATAACCCCCCCCCTGCCAATAGCCCACTTCCAGTCCTAACCCCCATCTGCCCATTTCCAGTCCTAGCCCCCACCATAGCCCATTACCAGTCATAACCCCCCCCCCCCCGCGACAGAGGAAAACAAAAAAACCCCAAAACCCTGGCTTCTGCCGTTGCCGCCGTGGCAGCGGCAGAATCAATTGTCAAATTTAAAAAAAAAAAGACTTCTGCTGCTCAAGCAGCAATATCACCTGTCCTGCGGCCCCTTCCCCTGTGCCCGGAGATCCGAATCTGCTCGAGAGGGGAATACTCTTCGCGGCTTGAAAAGCACGCCGCTGATAGAGCAGATTCGGATCTCCGGGCACAGGGGAAGGGGCCGCAGGACAGGTGATATTGCTGCTTGAGCAGCAGAAGTCTTTTTTTTTTTAAATTTGACAATTGATTCTGCCGCTGCCACGGCGGCAACGGCAGAAGCCAGGGTTTTGGGGTTTTTTTGTTTTTCTCTGTCGCGGGCCGCACAAAGTTGTCTCGCGGGCCGCATGCGGCCCGCGGGCCGCGTGTTTGAGACCCCTGCTTTACTACATCCTCCGGTAACAAATTCCAGAGTTTGATTACACGTTGTGTGAAAAAATATTTTCTTTTATTAGTCTTAAATAGTTTACCCTGTAGCTTCATTGAATGTCCCCTAGTCTTTCTGTATTCTAATAACGTAAACAATCGATCTACATTTACCCGTTCCACTCCGTTCATTAATTTATAGACTTCTATCGTATCTCCCCTCAGCCGTCTCTTTTCCAGGTTAAAGAGCCCTAACCTTTTTAGCCTTTCTTCATAGGAGTATCCTTCCATCCCCTTTACCATTTTGGTGGCTTTTTTCTGAACCTTTTCTAATAACTCTATATCCTTTTTAAGATACGGTGACCAGAATTGCACACAATATTCAAGGTGCGCGGTCTCACCATGGAACGATATAGAGGCATTATAATATCTTTTGTTTTATTTTCCATTCCTTTCCTTATGATACCTAGCATTCTATTTGCGCTCTCGGCTGCCGCTGCACACTGGGCCGAGGGTTTTAACATGTTATCCACAATGACGCCTAAATCTTTTTCCTCGTTGGTGGTTCCTAATGTGGAACCTTGCATTGTATAACCATAGTTTGGGTTGTTCTTCCCTAGGTGCATAACTTTGCATTTGTCCACATTAAATTTCATCTGCCATTTTGATGCCCAGTCTTCTAATTTATCAAGATCCTCTTGCAATTTTCCACAATCCTCTTGGGTTTTAACAACTTTAAATAGTTTTGTGTCATCTGCAAATTTGATAACCTCACTCGTTATTCCACTTTCCAGGTCATTTATGAATATGTCAAAAAGCAGCGGACCCAGCACAGATCCCTGGGGTATACCACTATTCACCTTTCTCAATTGGGAAAATTGTCCATTTAGCCCAACCCTCTGCTTTCTATCTCTTAACCAGTTCTTGATCCAGAGTAGTACACTGCCTCCTATCCCATGACTCTTTAGTTTTGCCAAAAGTCTCTGATGAGGGACCTTGTCAAAGGCTTTCTGAAAGTCCTGATACACTATATCTACCGGCTCACCTTTGTCCACCTGTTTATTCACACTTTCAAAAAAACATAACAGATTAGTAAGACAAGATCTTCCTTGTCTAAAGCCATGTTGGCTGTCTCCCATTAGGCCATGACTATCTACATGCTGAGTAATTTTATTCTTAATGATGGTTTCTACCATTTTTCCCAGTACTGACGTGAGGCTCACCGGTCTGTAGTTTCCCAGATCACCCCTGGAACCCTTTTTAAAAATTGGTGTTACATTGGCGATCCTCCAATCTTCAGGTATTAGAGATGATTTTAATGATAGTTCACAGATTACTAATAGCAGGTCTGCAATCTCATATTTCAGTTCTTTCAACACTCTTGGATGTATACCATCCGGCCCAGGTGATTTGCTACTCTTCAGTTTATCTAATAGTTGTAATACAGTCATGGGTAACATCCCTACATCTTCTTCAGTAAAGACCGAAGCAAAGAATTCATTCAGTCTCTCCGCTATCGCCTTGTCGCCTCTTAGTGCCCCTTTAACTCCTCTATCATCTAATGGACCAACTGACTCTCTCACAGGTTTTTTGCTGCGAATGTACTTCAAAAAATCTTTATTTCGCATTTTTGCTTCCACAGCAAGCTTCTTCTCAAATTCTCTCTTTGCCTGCTTTATCAATGCCTTGCATTTGATTTGCCAGTGCTTGTGCTGTTTCCAGGTTTCGTCATTTGGCTCTTTTTTCTATTTCCTGAAAGATGCTTTTTTGGCAACAGCCTCTCTGACCTCACCTTTAAGCCATGCTGGCAGTTTTTTGAACTTCCTTCCACTTTTCTTAAAGCGTGGAATACAGCTGGTCTGGGCTGCCAAGATAGTATTTTTCAACAACACCCAAGCTTGATGTAAGTCTTTAACCTTTGCAACTGCTCCTTTTAGTTTTTTCTTAACTATTTTCCTCATTTTATCATAGTCTCCCTTTCGAAAGTTAAAAGGTAGTACTGTGGATTTCCGTACTATCCCTCCTCCACTAATTAAATCAAAGGTGATCATGCTATGATCACTATTGCCAAGTGGCCCCAACACCCTTATCTCTTGCACTAGATCTGGTGTTCCACTAAGGACCAGGTCTAATATGGCTTCCCCTCTGGTCGGTTCATGAACCAGCTGCTCCAAGAAGCAGTCATTTATGTCATCTAGGAACTTTATCTCCCTTGCATGTCCTGCCGTGACACTGACCCAGTCGATACCTGGGTTATTGAAATCACCCATTATTATTACTGCGCTGTAACTTTTGTTAGCTTCCTTGATTTCTTTGAGCATTTCATCATCCATTTGTTCATTCTGGCCTGGTGGTCGATAGTACACCCCCACTGCCATCGCCTTCCCCCTTTTACATGGAATTTCAATTCATAGAGATTCTACAGCAAATTTTGTTTCCTGCAAAACTTTAATCCTTTCTGACTCAATGCCCTCTCTAACATAGAGCGCAATCCCTCCACCAATTTGATCAGCTCTATCATTACGATATAGTTTGTACCCAGGTATCACATTGTCCCACTGGTTGTCCTCTTTCCACCATGTCTCTGATATTCCAATCATATCTAACCTCTCATTTAGTGCTATATATTCTAACTCTCCCATCTTATTTTTTAGACTTCTAGCATTTGCATACAAGCATTTTAGGGACTGTATTTTATTCATATTAATTTGGCTATTGGTAGACATGGGTAATTTGGGATCTTTAAGCTCTGTCTGCTCCATACTTGAGGGCATTTGGGCTACTTTGCTCTTTTTTGGAACCTCTCTGCTTTTGGTAGTATCCTTCAAGGATACATTCTTCTGAACCATCTGCTCTTGGGCGACTGTCGGCTTTCCCCTATTATCTAGTTTAAAAGCTGCTCTATCTCCTTTTTAAAGGTTAATGCCAGCAGCCTGGTTCCATCCCGGTTAAGGTGAAGCCCATCCCTTCGGAAGAGCCCCTCCTTTCCCCAGAATGTTCCCCAGTTCCTAACAAATCCAAAACCCTCATCTCTGCACCATTGTCTCATCCACGCATTGAGACTCCGGAGCTCTGCCTGTCTTTTGGGTCCTGCACGTGGAACGGGAAGCATTTCGGAGAACGCTACCCTGGAAGTTCTGGATTTCAACTTCCTACCTAAAAGCCTAAATTTAGCCTCCAGAACCTCCCTACCACATTTTCCTATGTCATTGGTACCAACATGTACCAAGACAGCAGACTCCTCCCCAGCACTATCTAAGACCTTATCTAGGTGGTGCGTGAGGTCCGCTACCTTCGCACCAGGCAGGCATGTTACCAGGCGATCCTCACGTCCACCAGCCACCCAGCTATCTACATGCCTAATGATCGAATCACCAACTATAACGGCTGTCCTAACCCTTCCCTCATGGGCACATGGCCCTGGAGAAACTTCCTCAGTGCGAGAGGGTTTTACATCACCTGGAGGACAGGTCCTAGTTACAGGATCACTTCCTGCCACACCAGGGTGATGCTCTCCTGTCACGTGACCTTGCTCCTCCATGGCAACAGGGATGCTGCCAGACTGGAGGTGGGACTTCAGGACTATATCCCTGTAGGTCTCGTCTATGTACCTCTCTGTCTGTCTTATGTTTTCCAAGTCTGCTACTCTAGCCTCTAGAGAATGGACTCGTTCCCTGAGAGCAAAGAGCTCCTTGCACCTAGTGCACATGTAAGACCTCTCACCAACTGGGAGAAAATCATACATGTGACACTCAATGCAAAAGACTGGAAAGCCCCCATCTCGCTGCTGGACTGCTGTCTGCATCTTAGTTTTAAGTTTTTGTTTAGATCTTTAAGTTCTTTACTTACTAAGGGTTGCCAATAAAACTGTACCTAATACGTTTAATATACCTTGTTCACCTGAAGCTTAATTAATCTCAGGTCCTTAGTGTATGACTGATTTGGGTAACAAGCTTCACCTGAGAGCACCTCCTGTCTGTTAAAATGTGTAAGTACCTATAAAGCTACAATTATCCCAGGGGTGGGTGGCTGGGTGTGGGGAGGGAGGGAGGGAGGGAAATAACACTTATTAAAAGAGGGCTGCTACACAGTACCCTGTCCTGTGCTGCTGAGGTAAGCTATATTCTTATTTGATTTAAATTATAGCTCTTTGCTGCTTCTAGGCTCTAACTTATTATGAAATTTAAACTACAAGGTCTCTACAAAGAGGCCTTCTACCTAGGGGGCAAGAGACCTGTGAAACCTTTTTCAATAGGTGTAAACACCAGGTGGCAGATCAAAAGGCCATTTTGAACAACTCCGCCAAGAAAGTCAGATAGTGGTGGGGGGCAGCTGAGCTTTTCCAGGCCTACTGCCTGTCTGCCAGTGCCCTATTTGATGCGTACAGATCTGCATTGACTTCCCTGTAGGGTGCCCATTCCCCAGCAGGACTGAGGTTGATGGTCCCCTCTACTGCCACCATTGCAGAGATATACAATGTGGATCTGTTGTTCCCCCATCCTGACCCACAGAGGGCGGATTGGGTGGTGCTTCATAATCCGCTTTTGGGTCCAACCACCACCCTTCTCTTATAACATGTGACCATGGCAGCCACACAGGATATGCACTATTCTGGGTGCATCATAGTCCACAAGGGCTAGACGTGACTGGGAAATACAGATGGACACAGGTGTATCCTAGGTGTGTCTGCAAGGACTACCTATCACACACTGGCACTGATGGGGACCTGCAGCACAGCCTATCTCAGCAAAGCCATGTGCTGCAGACCTGGTGCTGGGCGTCCCACCTACCCTCAGGGTGAGCATAGGAACCACACAATGTCACGGTCTGTAGTTACTCTGTGCCTGTAACACACACGGTCATTTCCCCCTACCAGGCCGGGGTGCTATAGAGGCACATACCCCATCTTTTGAGCAGATGTAGGCTGCTGATATGCATGTGCATCATGGGTACGGGTGGGTTTACCCTATCCTGGTAACCACAGCAGACAGTTTGTGTGGCGACCTGCAGTCTTTCTGTAGCCAGCCAGCGATGAGTTAGACGTTATAGAGATGTAGCCCACTGGTTACTTCAATGACTGCGGAGGCAGAGGTCATGGGTTTGATTCCACAGTGGTGTTATTTAATAAGGCTGTCTGAGGCATTTCCTTTTAATTTAAATTAGTGCTGCCATCAAAAACACCCTTACAGTGCCGTAGCCTAAGGTGACTCATAAGGCGTCCTATAGGGCACATTATAAGGTGCCTTTGTGGACAGGGTACTTTATAATGTGCCCTATGGAGTGCCTTATAGGGCACCTTATGCAGCACCTTAGGTTACGGCACTGTGAGGGTGTTTTTTCTGGCAGCACTGATTTAAATTTAAAAAACAGAAATGCCTCAGACAGCCTTCTTACACAACACCACTGCGGAATCGAAACCATGACCTCTGCCTCCACAGTCATTCTAGTAACCAGTGGACTACATCTTTATTGCTTCTAGCACTGCTCTGGCATGAACTTAGGGTTAACGCGTGTTAACATGCCATGGCGCCCACTATCGCGTGATACAGATTCTTGCTACCTTGCCGCCAGAACGCCCACTCTTTATATGGCATTCTTCACATTATCGCTGCAACTAGCACCAGTAACATTAAGACGGTTTAGTAAACATACCCCATAGTACATTATTTGTCTAAGCTAGCCCCAACCTGAGGGGGGGGGGGTGTAAATTAAAAAACAGTACCTTAACTCATGCCAGAACACTTGTGTTTAGTTCCGAGAGATTGTCTCAGGAATGGCACAAAGTCAAAGTATGGCAGAGATCTGTGGGAGAGATTCACGCCATCCTGAGGTTAGTCTTCGTCCTGAGGTAGGTAGACAGTAGGGCTAAAAAACTCCCAGCAACAGTTTCAGGAAAAATGATATATCAGAAGTCTGTGTGTGCAGAGGACGTGTGTAGAATTAGTCCAGGAAAATTTCAGAAAAGTGGTAGAAGCAGTCCAGTAAAAGTGCCATAGCCATGTGTCTCCAGCATATAATTCCTTGTCCTGACCCCCTCATCATGGCACGGTGATTGGCTGGTCTCAGATACTGTATGTCATCCTCAGCAAATCCTGTAACAGTGGTCAGGTGGTCCTTCTCCAAACAAAGGTCCATGGTGCAGGAAAGATGCTAGTATGCAGAGCATACATTGTTGCAAATCCTAGGCCCAGTGGCACAGTCTCTGGATGAGAGCGAGTTCTCTAGCACGTAGGCATGAACAATGATTCTGCTGACTTTCTTGATCTGCAGTTTACTGATGAATCAGTGTATAGAAAAGAGTTCCATATTGTTTGGTTCAGAACAGTTTCTGAGCAGGCAAGGAATCCATCTTGTAACAGGAAGCCATGTTGTTTGGTTCAGACATTAGTTTCTGAACAGGCACCAGCCCTACAAACTAAAACCTTTTTCAAGTGCACCCAATGCAAAAATCCCATGAGGAAGTCAGTCGAACCATTAAACAACAAAGGAGTAAAAGGAGTGCTCAGGGAGGATAAAGTAATAAAGGAAAAACTGAACTTTTTCTTTGTCCTGGTCTTTATTGAAGCCATACCATGCTAGAAACCTTCTTTGGAAGGGGAGGAGCGAAGATAGCGACAATTCGGCTCTAGAGTAGCAGTCATGTTTTCTTGATGGGGAAAAAGTGGAAGGTAAAAGGGGTTTTGAAGCCTTCTCCAACCCCGGCTATTTCATTGCCCTTACCTGGACCTTTGGATAGCTACTTTACATTGCCTCTGCAGTATCTGGCATCATCGAGGGGAGTTTGCCCGGCTGCAGTTTCATTGGAGTAGGAGAGCTCAGCGACTGCTTCGGACTTGTTACCGCCTTCCCCCAACACTCGGTGAATGCCAAAGGTAGTGTGCATTGAGAGGTCCCTGGAAGCCTGCAGCAAAGCCCTCTCCTGGTTGGAAGAGGTTCCATTTTGCTGGGAAGGCCAGACTTGGGAGCTCGAGAGGTGGTGATTTCGTTGACCCCGGAAGAACTTCAGTGCACAAACTCCTTGGCCTTCTTGGCAAGTGGCTTGGCAGCAAATGAAGTTGCCCCTCAGAGCGGCGAGACAACCCCGGAGCTGATGAAAGGAGATATTTCATCTGTTGGAGTTTTTTCCTTAGCTCAACCTGCTAATTTTACATTCAAATTTAGTTGGACAGCTATCGTATCATTGGGAGAGACCCTAGTATCTCAACTTTCTTCTTTGATGGCTAAGGTGAACAATAATTCAGCAGCAATGGAACAAAATGCTACCAGGATTTCAGTATTCCAAGCTGAGAATGTGAAGATTCAATCAAAATGTATTATGCTGGAAGATCTGTCCAATGCCTTTATAAAGAACTTTGCTTTGATTAACATTAAGGTGGAGCAGTTAGAAAACCTATCTCAGGCCTCTAATTTAAGACTTATTAAATTGTTATGGTTTCTGCATGGGATATGTTTAAGGCATACCTAACCAAAGTCTTGGCTTTTCCTGTGGAATCAAATCCTCCCATGGTGAGAATGTACTATCTGGAACACAATGAGGCAAGAGATATGGATGATCACACGTGCCTTTATTAAGTCCCCTACGCGTTTCGGCCAAAGCCTTCCTCGGGGGGATATAAAGGCACTACTGGTCAAACAACCAGTGTAAATATCCTAGATAGCGTATAGATTCCTTGCACTCTAAAATACTTATCTTCACCAAACCAAGTTGGCAACCACTAAAGTCAGGAATCTGCACTTTCAGAATGAACGTGTCAGTATGTCAAAAAAGAATGTACTATCTCCCATTCGGTAAGAAGACTCCTTCCAGTGAAGCTATTGAGTTACAACAAATAGATGTCTTAAATCTATCTGCTCTTTTTGAAAATTCTCAAGAGGAATCAGTGGTGCCATCAACATTAATAGCGACTTTTGCTCTATTGTCTGACAAAGAATGGATGTTGAAATTATTCTTCTCTAAAAAGAATTTGTTATTTAAGGGCCTACTTGCTTATATCTATCTGGTCTGTGCTAAAGATACGCAATATCAAAGTAAGGAATTCTTTTTCCTTCATCCAGGAATCCAGCAGCTGGGAGTGCTCTTTTTCTTAAAGCACCTTTGTAAGTGTTTGGTTAGGTATCATTCAGTTTCTTATGTGTTTTTGAACCCTCCCAGCTGCTGGTCTTCATGAATGCTCATCAGGTGGAAGCTGCGATTGATGCTCCTACTGAAGTCCTGTGAATTGATTTTGCTGGATACTTAGCTTAACTGTTTTTCCTTGCATGTTACGTTAATAGAACTTCTTGTCTTAGATTCTCCTCCCCTCGCATTGTGGGTTTGGTAGAGCAAGTAGTGATGCTCATTTAATGTGATTTTCTGCATATTTTTCTTGGAGACTGGTAATTTATTACTAACTTGCTCCATTTTCTTTCAAGAGTTAGTATGATTCTTGATAAATTTGTATAATTGCATAAAGATAAAATTTGAAAAAAAAAGAAATCTCCTTTGATAATGATGATTCAGAATAACTAAAGCACATCACAGTAAGTCTAGAAAATGTAATAGATCAATCTGACAAAATTAAGAGCAGCAAATTACCAGGACCAGATGGTATTCAGCCCAAAGTCCTGAAAGGCCTCAAACCTAAAATTACTAACCTGTTACCAGTTATCTGTAAAGCCCTTTACTTCAATAAAGGATTGTTTACATTTCATAGTCTCCTTCTGCTCCATTGTTGTGTGATTGACTCACCTGTTGTAATTATTTTCAATCTATCTTTGTTACCAATAATCTGTAACCTATCATTCAAAATGGTCATGACACCAGAAGATTGGAAAGTGGCCAATGTAATTTCATATTTTAAAAAGGGCTCCAGGGGTGATCCTAGAAACTGCAGACTGATTAGCTACATGTCGGTGCTGGGTAGAAGGTATACTAAAAAACAAAATTATTGATCATATACACAAACATGACTTAATAAGAAAGAGTCAGCATGAATTCAGTAAAGATAAGTCTTGACTTACAAATATATTAGATTTTTTTGAAGGCGTAAACAAAGAAGTTGATAATAGTGAATTAGTTAATACTGCACCACAGGTTCTGCTCTAGCAACCCTATTGGGCAGACTGGATAGACTATGTCGGTTTTTATCATTCACTACATTAGTCCCTCATGAGAGATTCTTTAAGGAATCTCTCATGAGGGACTTTGTCAAACTCTTTGATTTTCCTTCTCCTTTTTGAATATCAGTACCACTTTTACTTCCACTACTTCCTTCAGGAGGGCATTCCAGGCATCCAGTACTCTTTCTGTGAAGAAATATTTCCTGATGTTGCTTTTGATTCTACCTTCTTGTCGCTTCATATAATGTCCTCTAGTTTGAAAAGGTCTTGTATGTTCTGTAATACCTTTCAAGTATTTAAAAGTCCCATTATCATACCATCTCTTCTGTTCCTCCTCTCCTCTAAAGTATACATATTTAAAGCTCCAGCCTCTTCTGATGAAGACCCCTTAGTATTTTGGTCACTTTCCTCTGCACAGTCTCCAGCCTTTCTATATTCTTATCAAGATATATCCTCCAAAACTGAGCATGATACTCCAAGTAAGGCCTTATCAGTGTTGTGTACAGTGGAATCATCTAGTTCTCATCCAGCTGGTTATGCCCCTCTCTATGCACCCTAACATCCTCGTGGCCTTGGCCACCCCCTTGTTACACTATTTAGTCACTTTGAGATTCTCAGACTCTGTAACCCCAAAGGTCTTTCTTCTGATCTCTGCACATCAGCGTCTCTCCTCCTATTGCATACACATCCTTTGGGTTTCTGCACCCCAAATGCATCACTCTGCACTTCATCACATTAAAGGCTAACTGTCAAGTCTTCAACTAGTCTTTTAGTTTTTGTAGATCACGTCTCATTTTGTCTACTTGCTCTGGGATGTCCACTCTGTTGCAGATCTTTGTCATCTGCAAAAAGGCAAATTTTCCCTACTAATCCTTGGGCAATATTGCTCACAAATATATTGAACAGAATCACCCCAGGACCAACCCTTGAGGCACCCAGTACTCACCTTCCTTTCTTCCAAATGAATACCATTCTCAGTCAACCAGTTTTAAATCCAGCTGACTATTGTGGGACCTGCTCCCAGGCCACCCAATTTATTTATAAGCCTCCTATGAGAATACTATCAAAGGCTTTTCGGAAATGCAAGTGCATCACATCCAGTTCATGTCCTCTCTCGAGTTCGCTAGTCACCCAATTGAAAAAAATCTACCAGATCCGTTTGGCATGACCTACCGCTGATGAAAACCATATTGCTTTGGATCTTACAACCCACCAAATTATTCAAAGTCATAAAAATGTCAGAGGATTGCAAGGATTTCTAGAATGATCTTGTGAGAGGAGATTGTGTATCTAAATGTCTGATGAAATTCAATGTAGACAAATAAAAGTGATGCACATTTGGAGACATTTAGAAAAATAATCCCAGCTACAGTTTCAAAATGCTGGGTTCTGAGTTAGGCGTCAACTTCCAAGAAAAAGTTCTTAGAGTCATTGTGGAGAATACATTGATAATTTCAGCCCAGTGCGCCCTGACTGCTAAAAAAGCAAATAGAATATTAGAGATAATTTGAAAAAGGATGGAGAACATAACTGAGAATATCAATATGCCTTTATATAGGTCCCTGGCGCGACTGCGTGTTTCTGCATAGTGCTCACACTGCTTTCCTCATTTATGCCTTCCCCCAAAACATAGGCTGAATCCAGGGTCTTACTAGAGCCCTTACCCCTGCTTCGGTGACCACAACCCTCTTCCACCCCAAATGCCCCCTCTTGGACCCTGCAGGGTGGGTGGACTAGGAACCTTTTCTGCTTCTGTTCCCTTGCCAGCCATATTCCAATTCTGCCCACCAGATCCCACCACTGCACTTTCCTGATCACCTTGCCCCACCCACCCCCCATCCCACCCAATCACTACCCACGCCCAACCTCCTTCCTCCCCCCCCCCCCCCAAGCTCTCCTCCTGCCTCTGGCCTCCATTCGCCCATTTGGCAAGGTTTGCCCATGTCATAGTGGGACTACAAAGGTTCAGAGAAAGGGGACAAAATGATAGAAGTAGAGAACATCTCCCTTATTTCTTTTATTTATTTATTTATTACACTGAATTGGATGAAGAAAGGCTATACAGACTAGTGCTCTTCAGCCTGGAGAAAAGATGTCGGTGAGTGGGGTGGAATGGTTAAATAGGAAATAATTGTTTAATCTTTCAGACAACACAAATGAAACTAACGATCAGCAAATTGTAGAAAGTTTTTCGTCATGCAGCCCATGATTAAACTGGAATCGGTTGCCGGAAGATGTGATTAAGGCAACTAACATAGCAGGGTTCAAACCAAGGTTTGGATAGGTTCCTGGAGGAAATGTCTATTTATTTTATTTAACAGATTTTTTATACCACTTTTTCATTTCAGTCAAAGCAGTTCACATTGTAACTTCAACTTGGTAATGTACATTAAAAGGGAACATTGATAACTTGGATTTTTCTGAGGCAATGGAGGGTTAAGTGACTTGCTCAAGGCTACAAGGAGTGCTAGTGGGAATTGAGGCCTGGTCCCTTGGCTCCCAAGCCAGTGCTCTAACCATTAGGCTACTCTATGGGGTATGTTTACTGAACTGTCTTAATGTTACCGGTGCTAGTTGCAGCGTTAATGTGAAGAATGCCATATAAGGAGTGGGCGTTCCGGCGGCAAGGTAGCAAGAATCTGTATCACGCAATAATGGACGCCATAGCACATTAACGCGCGTTAACCCTAAGTTCATGCCAGTGCAGTGTTAGAAGCAATAAAGATGTCATCCACTGGTTACTGCAACGACTGTGGAGGCAGAGGTCATGGGTTCGATCCCGCAGTGGTGTTATGTAAGAAGGCTGTCTGAGGCATTTCCTTTTTTAAGTTAAATCAGTGCTGCCAGCAAAAACACCCTCACAGTGCCGTAACATAAGGTGCCGCATAAGGCGCCCTATAAGGCACTCCATAGGGCACATTATAAAGTGCCCTGTCCGCCAAGGTGCCTTCTAATGTGCCCTATAGGGTGCCTTATGAGGCACCTTAAGGTTACAGCACTGTGAGGGTGCATTTTGCTGGCAGCACTGATTTAAATTAAAAGGAAAAGCCTCAGACAGCCTTATTAAATAACACCACTGTGGAATCAAACCCATGACTCTCCACAGTCATTGAAGTAACCAGTGGGCTATATCTCTATAGCTACTAACACACCACTGGCTGGCTATAGAAAGACTGCAGGTCACCATATAAACTGTCTGCTGTGGTTACCAGGATAGGGTAAACCCAACCATACCCATGATGCACTGCATATGCAGATCAGCAGTCTACATCGGATCACAAGATGGGCTATGCACCCCCACAGCACCTCGGCCTGGTAGGGGGAACTGACCGTGTATGTTACTGGCATAGAGTAGCTACAGACTGTGACATTGTGCGGGTCCTGTGCTCACCCTGAGGGTGAGGTGGGCGCCCAGCACTAGGTCTGCAGCACCTGGCTTGGCTGAGATAGGCTATACTGCAGGTCCCCATCAGTGCCAGTGTGTGATAGGTAGTCCTTGCAGATACACCTGTGTCCATCTGCATTTCCCAGTCATGTCTAGCCCTTGTGGACTATGATGCACCCAGAATAGTGCATATCCTGTGTGGGTGCCATGGTCACATGTTATAAGTGAAAGGGGGTGTTTGGACCCAAAAGTGGATTATGTAGCACCACCCAACCCACCCTCTGTGGCTCAGGGTGAGGGACAGGATCTCCCACCAACAGATCCACATTCTACATCTCTGCAATGGTGGCAGTAGAGGGGACCATCAACCCCAGTCCTCCTGGGGAACAGGCACCCTACAGGACAGTCAATGCAGATCTGTACGCATCACATAAGGCAATGGCGGACAGGCAGAACACTGGAAAAGCTGAGCTGCCCCCACCACTATCTGACATTCACCAGCAGAGGGCACAGTCTCCACCCACTACACTCTGCAAGGTGTTCTAGCCATAGACATGCTAACCGCAGACAGTCTGCTAGCTAGTACATAGTGCATGTTCCTGAAGGAACTGTGTGCACTCAAAAATGGGATGTGAGCACAGACAACAAGCAATTATGTCAGTGATTGGGCCCCAGAAAAGGGAACCCATAAATATCACTTGAGAGAAATACTGTATAGCACTATGGGGGAACCTAGCCATGCCGTGGCCACTGCTCAGTCAGGGTGAGAGTGACCTCCCAGCATGACATGCTGTGGCCACCCTGTCCGTGCAGGTAGTGGTCGGGCACTACAACGTCCCAGCCATTGCCCTATGCCAGAGGTACTCACAATCCAGTCCTGGAGGGCTGCAAACCAGTCAGGTTTTCGGGATATTCCTAATGAATATGCATGAGATAGATTCAAATACAATGGAGGCAGTACATGCAAATATATCTCATGCATATTCATTAGGGGTATCCCCAAAACCTGACTGGTTTGCGGCCCTCCAGGACTGGATTTGAGTACCTATGCCCTGTGCAGATGCATCCTTCCCAGGCCACCCTTTCCGGGCCATACCCACAGTATTTGCTCCTCATTATGCACATTGGCAGGCTAACACTGGAAACAGTGCAAGCAGTGTGGGCTCAGTAAGGTGTAGGCAGCCACAACACACTGGATAGACATACACACACTCCCACACCTATGCCAGCATTGTGCAAATATAGCGTTTTATGGCAGCCCTGGCCGCCACACCAGTCCTGGGCACAGTGCGAGCTTTGCTATGGTACGCAATACTGTTGGGGTCACTCCCTGGGGTGATAAACACTGTCAGAAGCAAAAACTGAAACACACTCCACAGATATCAGAAAGGTTGCTATGATGAATCTCTGTCAACAAATCGTGTTTAACTTACGATTTGTTAGCCGACATTAATCATAGCAACCTTTTGATATATGTGGAACGTGTTCCCAAGTTTAGTACAGCATTGCTAAGGTATGCAGGTGCCAGTACTGGGAGATGCTGTACTGCGCAGGGCCCAACAGCCTGACTCTCCATGAGGCTTTGGATAGTGGAGCCTGTGGGTTTGGGTGTTTGTGCCCTTGTTGGCTGCTGCTGTAGGGCAGAGGTTCCCAACTCCGAATACGGTGGACCAAACACGGTTCAGGTTTTCATGCTGTTGCTAATGAATATGCATTGGATACATTTGCATACAATGGGGGCGGTGCATACAAATGCAGCACAGGCATATTTATTAGGGACAGAATGAAACCTGAATGGTGTTTGGCCCTCCAAGACTGCAGTTGGGAAACTCTGCTCTAGGGATTGCACATGTTTATGGTGTCTGTGCTCTGTAGGGTAAAATATAGGCATTTCAGGCATGTTTATTTTATCTGCAATAAAGGTTCTGTCTTTATTACCACGGTTTAGTACTGGGTAAAATATGGGGACAAGGTTGGCAGAAGCCACAGCTAGGACTTGAACTTGTGACCTTCTGCCCCTGAACACACTGGCTGTGTGTACTGCACCAAACTGTTGCCACAGGAGCAGGTCATTCCCTGGGGATACCATGACTGTTCGTCAGACAGACCTTGTCTGTTGCAGTGCACGGCACCCACCTAAACAGGGCTTGGCTGTGGTCTGCTGTGGGCAGATGGCACTGCCCCCTCTGCCACCAGCACCCCTCCACCACCATGCTGACATGCCCTTCTGACGGTGATGCTGGTGGTGCGTAGTTCCAGGCCATCCAGTGTGCTGGTAGGCAGCTGCCTATGGTGCGTGATATGGGGTAGGAGTGCCTGCGTAGACATTAACGCTTCCCGCCGGCACCATCTGCCAATGTTATGTACCCTTTGGGGTACTTGCTGGGTTCTGTCCCCTGGGACACTGTGGGACACACAGTCGTGGCCATGTTTTCCCTTGATCAGTTGCTGTCCTGATGGTTTTCCGCTTCCACATTCCTATGTGTCACCTAGGCATCTGCCTATCCCACCCTGTGCCCCAGCTGCCATACTACCTGTCCCGCCTGCAGCCCCCTGTACCCCATTTGCAGCCTTACCGTAGTGCCCTCTCGTACTTGGGCACTATGATGTTGCTGCACATGTATCACTACTATCACTTTTCTTGGTTTCCCTGACTTTGCTGCACATTGCTGACTGAAATGGTTTCTCTCCCCTGCAAATGTGCCTCTAGCGCGAGGTTTTGACTGGCACTAATTTTCAGACCTCCATTTCACGGAATTAGTGTGCATGGGACCTCTTCCCCGCCCACTCTCCACCCATTGATCCCTTATCTCCGCCCCTGGGGAGCCGTACTCCACCCTCTGCACACCTTAATGCCGCAGGAGACGTTATCGCGTGATAGTGATGTTCTCGCACGGTAATGCACCATTATCGTGCAATAACTTCGCAGCTGCGACGTTAGCGCTGTTTAGTAAACATGCCCCTATAACAAATTGTTAGCCAGGTAGACTTGGGAGAGCCATTGCTCATCCCTGGAAATAAATTATGAGAAATAGGGATATCTTTTGGGATCTGCCGGGTACTTGTGACCCAAACTGACTACTATTAGAGGCAGGATGTTGAGCTTAATGGACATTGGTCTAACTCAGAATGGCTTTTCTTATGTTCATAATAGGGAGGGGGGGGGGTTGATAAGTCTCTGGCCTTTTAACGAAACAGAAAGCTACGGGCACATTTCAGTTCCGGTGGTCCACATGATCTCTCTGCAATTTCATTAAACATTGAAACTTGCAATATCTTGTTCCAAAAGACAACACACTGAGCATATTACATACGAGGGGGTACCCAAAAAAAACAGGAATTATTTTTTAAAAGCTATTTATTTCAAATTCTTTACAAAACAACCTTATTCCCTTCAAAATACTCTCCATTACAACTGATACATTTGTCCCACCGGTGCTTCCACTGTTCGAAACATTTTTTGTAGTCATCTTTAGAAACGGCTGACAGCTCCTCCCTCGTTTTTTTCTTGACTTCTTCAATGTTGTCAAATCGGTGTTCTTTCATGCCCCTTTTCATGCGTGGAAATAAGAAAAAGTCGCACGGAGCCAGGTCAGGTGAGTAAGGTGCGTGGGGCAGCGGAACCATGCCATTTCTAGCCAAAAACTGTCTAACAGAGATGGCTGTGTGTGCAGGTGCGTTGTCGTGGTGGAAGAACCAGTCTCCTGTCTGCCACAAATCGGGTCTTTTTTGACGAACACTGTTGCGCAATCTTCTTAAAACTTCCAAATAAAAGGTTTGATTGACGGTCTGACCTGGGGGAACAAACTCTGAATGAACTACCCCCTTGGCATCAAAAAAGCAAATCAGCATTGTTTTGATGTTTGATTTGACTTGACGACATTTTTTTGGATGGGGTGACGATGACGTCTTCCATTGGCTTGACTGTTGCTTTGTTTCTGGGTCGTAACCATAGCACCATGACTCATCACCTGTAATGACCTTTGACAGAAAATCTGGATCAGTTTCAAGCTGTTGTTTCAAAACACGACATGTTTCAACTCGATATTCCTTTTGATTGTCAGTCAGAACTCGAGGAACAAACTTGGCAGCAACCCTTTTCATTCCCAAATCTTCCGTTAAAATTCGCTGAACCGAGCTCCAAGATAACCCACTAATCTCTGACAGTTGATCAATTGTCTGTCGACGGTCTGTGAGCACAAGCTCTCTAATTTTTTCAATATTTTCGTCGATTCGGGCAGTTGATGGACGCCCAGAACGAGGTTTGTCATCAATCAACATGTCGCCATTTTTAAACCGAGCAAACCACTGGTACACTTGACTTTTTCCCATAGCGTCATCTTGATAAGCTGTTTTCAACATTAAAACAGTTTCAGCAGCATTTTTACAGAGTAGAAAACAAAATTTCACAGCTGCACGTTGTTCACTTAAACTTGTCATCATAAAAAAAGAAACAAGAACAAAACAGCGCTAGCAAAAACAATCACTGCAGATGAACAGAACAAGCCAGTTCGACAACACAGGCGGCACTGAACTGACAATGAGTTCCACTATACACGCCTAGCGGCAGAAGTGCGTACTACACACGCTTCACCCACGGCAATGTTATTCCTGTTTTTTTTGGGTACCCCCTCGTATAGGCCTCCAAGTCCTTTTCTAGGCCACTTTTCTACTTTTATTTAGCACCCCCCCTAATACCTGAATTCTGCAAGCATTGATAGAACTCCAGAGCCACTGCAGATTATGGCCAAAAGGGGATGATTTTGAAAGTTGAAGATTTATTTCTTTATTTAACAGGTTTTTTTATACCGTCTTTAGATCAAGGTGGTTTACAAAGAACAACATTAACAAACTCAAGTGAGTCTGAGTAATTCTCAAGACTATTCAGACAAATATTTTGAATGTCAACCTTTAACAGATTAGTAATGGAAATACATAATTCAATTAGATATATTTAATGTATCATTGCTACAGGTACATGATCTATGAACTAATGTCCCTTTAAAAATCCAGACAAATTGATGTGCAGGGTGTCTGGGCATGGGGTGCTTGAACCACTCCACAGCGTATACCTAAGGGGACTCCTGGTGGATGGGGGAGGCGCAACCACCAAGTCGGCAACATCCCATGCACTCACTGTCTTCATTTCCGAAAAACACCTTTAATAGTGAACACTCCAAAAATTGTACACACCCAATGCAAAGGCAGGAAAAGACAAAGAATCAATAAAAAATTGGTACATAAAAATCACAGTAATCAAGTGTTATAGCCACTCTCCAGCAGGTAGGGCTTCTCTTCTCATTTGGTGTAGCAGAGCAGCTTGATGGCCTGATCTGAAGACTGCCTCTCGCCAGGTTGGTCTGAATTTTCTGATTCTCTCTCCTTCTTCGTACAGATGTAGCTTCCTCACACTGACTTCAGAGTGCTCCTGCAACTTCCTTCTGTAGCACGCTCAACAAGTACAAAATACACTAAGGAGCACGTGTACTAAACCACGTTAGGCTTTTGCAACTAAAACACTAAAAAAGTGCAGATAGCTGCAAAAGCCTTGGGCTATTTGTTGGGGAGTGCACAACATTTCCCCAGCAGATAATACACCAAAAGTGCAGAGATCGTGGTCAGGCAGCATCATGGGTACAGCTAATGCCACCAAATTCTCACAACCTCATGAAAAAGACACAGCAAACATGCACAAAAACGTTCCTATCCAAGGCTTTTGGGATACACTTGGGGAAGTCATTCCAGAACAGGTATAATACAGTTGGACGTCCAACCGCACTCACGGCTGGATCGTGAGTTCCACTACAGCGCTCCCCACATATACAAAGGGTTTGTGCAGGGAACACTGGACCGAGGCGGGAAGGAGTGGGATGGAGGCGGGGAGGGTTTGGGCTGAAGCACCCAGATGTATAGGGCCTATTTACGTCAGGGACCTGTATGTCCACTGACCCTGTCCAAGGTTGGGAAAAAGTGCCAGGCATCCCGCTAATTGTGGCCTGCAGTCCTGTGCCGCCAGAGGAGAGCGTCAGCCACCCAATCCTGACCACGGGGGCCCACTGTGAGGGTCAGGCAGCAGAGTGATGGGCCAGCATGGGGTCTGGTGATTCGGTTCCTGTGGCTGGATGTGCAAGTGCCATGGCAACGGAGCAGTGGTGATGGACAGCCTGTTGTACGTCCCCCCGCTCTGAATGCTGTGCACACCGGCCTGTCCATTTGACCTTTTCAATGCCTCATTGGAGTCGGGAGTGGTGCCAAAGGACTGGAGAGAGGCTCATGCGGTGCCTAAACACAAAAGCGGAAGTAAGGATGTGGTTGAAAACTACAGGCCGGTTAGTTTAACTTCGGTGGTGAGTAAATTATTGGAAACGCTGCTGAAAGAGAAAATAGTGAGGTTTCTGGAGTCCAGCGGATTACAGGATCCGAGGCAGCATGGATTCACTAGAGGCAGGTCTTGTCAGACAAATCTGATTGATTTCTTGAACTGGGTGACCAGGGAGTTGGACCGAGGGAGAGCTCTAGATGTGGTGTATTTAGATTTCAGTAAAGCCTTTGATACTGTTCCTCACAGGCAACTTATAAACAAACTGAGCACCCTAGGGATGGCCCCTAAAGTTACTGCTTGGGTTAGAAATTGGTTGGGTGGGAGGCGACAAAGAGTACAAGTTAATGGAGCTCACTCTGAGGTGAAGGATGTTACCAGTGGTGTGCCCCAGCGATCTGTCCTTGGTCCGATTCTTTTTAACATCTTTGTTAGTGATATAGCGGAAGGGCTGTCGGGTAAGGTTTGCCTCTTTGCAGATGATACCAAAATCTGCAATAGAGTAGACACCCAGGAAGGTGTAGATAACATGAGGAGGGATCTAGCTAAGCTTGAAGAATGGTCTAGAATTTGGCAGCTGGGATTTAATGTTAAAAAATGTAAGGTCATGCATTTGGGCTGCAGCAATCCAAGGGAGCAATATAGTATAGGAGGTGAAGTACTTTTGTCCACTAAAGAAGAGCGGGACCTAGGCGTGGTTGTGTCTGATGATCTTAAAGTATCTAAACAGGTAGAAAGGCCTTCAATCAAAGACCGCTTTGATTGAAGGATAAGGCGGTATACAAAACTGTCTAAATAAAATAAATAAATAAATAAAAGGCGACGGCAAAAGCTAGAAGGATGCTTGGGTGCATACGGAGAGGAATGGCTAGCAAAAAAAGGAGGTGATAATGCCTCTGTATAAGTCTTTGGTGCGACCTCATTTGGAGTATAGTTTGCAATTCTGGAGACCGCACCTTCAAAAGGATGTGAACAGGATGGAGTCGGTGCAGAGGGTGGCTACTAAAATGATTAGTGGGCTTCATTATAAAGCATATGAGGACAGACTTAAGGATCTTAATATGTACACCTTAGAGGAAAGGCGGGATAGAGGTGATATGATTGAGATGTTTAAATACCTCCGTGGCATAAATGTTCAGGGGGAGAGCCTCTTTCAATTGAAAGCAAGTTCTGCTATGAGGGGACATGGGATGAGGGTGAAGGGAGATAGATTCAGGAGTGATATGCGGAAATATTTCTTTACGGAAAGAGTAGTGGATCCATGGAATAGTCTCCCAGTGGAGGTGGTAGAGATGAGGACAGTAACTGAATTCAAAAAAGCATGGGACCAACACAGAGGATCTCTAAAGGTAAAAAGGGGACTGTTGTAGTTGTTGTTATGGAAGGACAGACTAGATAGGCCATGTGGTCTTTTTCTGTCATCATGTTTCTATGTTTCTCCTCGTTTTGTTGACAATCTTCTCCTTGATTTTATAACGTGCCAGGCAAATTATAATATCCCTAGGCCTGTTGCCAACTGGCGGCCCCAGTGCTCTGTGTGCTCTTTCCAATTGTATATCCACAGCTGCCTCCTCCTCACCACCTTTCTGTAATGCCTCCAGACATACAGATCTTGCCACTTTTTCACTATCTTGAAATTCTTTCTCCTCTGGGATTCCGCGGATTCTCAAATTATTGCGGCGAGATCGATTTTCCAAATCCTCCAACTTGTACAGCAAGACCTCGTATTGTGATCCCAACTTTGCACCTCTCTGTACCTCTCCCTCCTGCTGCTGTTGAAGCTCTTGCAACCGGTTCTCGTGATCTCCCATTCTACACACCAACTCTCCAATTTCTTCCTTCAGCGGTCCCAACAGCTCATTCAACTCACTTTTCACAGACTGCACTTCATTTTTGATTTCAAGAAACCAGTCCCTGAGCTCCGCTCTTGTGACATTTTGCGCATAGTCCATGCCAGGGGCTTTGACATTCTCCAGCTCCGCGTCGCCCCCTTGTTCACCGGGTCATCCTGAAGTTTTTTGTTCTCCAACTGCCCTGAGTCACTCTTCCCTCCTTGCAACCCCGGGTACGCGTATTCCCTGAGGTCAGCTGCTTTCCTTCTGGTAGTCATCTCTTAACTAGGTTTAGCCGCTAGGGAAGGTACTGTTCTCTCTGTTCCCAGGCTCACAAGCACAGTGTGCAGTCTTATATTGCCCTTTCTCACTCCTCTGGAGCACACTCTCTCCCTGCCGTCTTTTTTTTTTTTTTTATACTTTATTTATGAACCATCAAAAACATAACTTTCGATACAGTTCAAACAATAAGCCGCAGCAGAGTGGAATCTTATCTCTGCTGCAGCAAATACAGCATACAGTTATGTAACTACATCATAGCACAAGGCACATTTATTTATTAGTTTTTAACCATCATAATTAATCTATTTTTCTATTTTTCCCTGTTTTTACCCCACCTCCCACCCCACCCCCGTTCATCCCCACCCGTCGTCGCAACCCCTAATTCCATCCGGATAGCAGCAAGGAGCCCCTCAGGGTCCTCCCTCCTTCCATCCCCTCGGTACCCTCAAACCTTAATATCCCACATTTACTATTTTGTTCCGGCAGCGGGACCCTAAACTCTGAATGTAGGGTTCCCATATCAACATAAAAGTGGACCACCGCTTCACTGAACCCCGAGCCCTCCAGCGCTCTGCTAGCATCAGCTGATGGAAGTTATTGCACCATTCCGAGAACGTGGGCAGGTGCCAATCTCTCCACCTATGTAAAATCGGACCCTTCCCCACCAAACATGCTTTACGCACCAATACCCGCTCCCATCTCCCAATGGGTAGGGTGCGGTGAAGTTGATCTAGTATAACTAAAACTCCAGTCCATGGAAACCTCTGTAATAACAACCTCATAATGTATCTGTGAATGTGGGACCAGTAAGGGAGGATGCGCCTGCACTGCCACCACATATGGGTTAGGGAGGCCAATGGTAAAGAACATCTAGGGCAAGACCCATCTTGTGTAATATGACTCCTCAACGCTCGGCGAGGTGAAAAATATACTCGAGTCAGGGCTTTATACTGGATTTCTCTCCATCATGCTCCCTCCACCAATTCCACTATCCGCCCCACCGCCTTGGAAATAGTGCCTGGCGGCACTGCCCGCTCCAGTTCATCTGCCCAGGCCGTCTCAGCCCTCGCATAATCCAGCTGCACCCCAAAACACTCCAGCCACGTCTTCAACCCAGCTATCGTCGGGGGTGTATCGCCCCCAAGGTCAAAAAATTCGAGGATCTGTACCGACCTGTCCACCCCCAGTTCCTCTCTAGGCAGCATTGCCACATAATGAGAGAGCTGGATATATGCAAAGTATTGGGTGGGAAGCAACTGAAATTCCTCACGAAGTTCAGAAAACGACTTGCATTTACCAGTGAGGTCTACTACGTGCCCTAAATGTCTCAGTCCCTGCCTGTGCCATGACTGAAACGCCTTGGAATCAGAGCCCGGCAAGAAATGCACATTTCCACGAATAGGCAGCCAACTGGACACCTGCCAATTCCGTTGCCAGAAGCTATTTAATTGTCGCCAAGTACGTCGCATCGCATTTAACATGATATTACACGTAAGTCGCGTTGGTAGTTGCGCACTGTCCACATGCAAAACCCCCACCAGCGAAAAAGGAGCCACGAATGCCGTCTTTAGGTCCCGTGGCGTATATATATCTGTACCCCCCAGGCAGTCCCCAACATGTCGTGCTTGACATGCCAACGCATAAAGTCTTAAATCAGGCAGCCCAAGGCCACCCCTGCTCCATTTACCAATCATACGGGACATCGGGATACGCGCTCTGGCCCCCTTCCACAAAAAACGTTGTAACTCTCGTTCCAACCTAAGCAAATCCCGCCGGAGTAACCACACAGGTAAGGTTTGCAACCAATAAAGTATGCGTGGCAAATTCACCATTTTAACTGCTGCAATTCTCCCCATTAATGACAAGGGTAATGGGTTCCAAGCTCTTAACTGACTCTGCACCCCCGACAAAACTTTCTCAAAATTATTATAATATAATCCTGCGGTACCCTTGTCAGGACAATACCCAAATATTTGAACGTCTGGTCTGACCATTTCAGGGGAACCCCCCCCCCCCAGCCTCCCCGCAACCGCCCCGAGACATCCAAGGCCTCAGATTTATCTGCATTTATCCTAAGGCCCGCAAAACTACCAAACACCCGAAATTCCTCTAACAATCTAGGCAAAGAATCTCTCGGAGCCAGCAAGTGTACCAGCATGTCATCGGCAAAAGCGTTGTTTCTGTGTGACGCAAGTACAACAACCACAACAGGGCCGTACTAGAGATGAAACCCTACTCTATGTGGAGCAATGATGGATATACTTATTGCAGACAGTCATACCATCAGGTTTAAATGCCCGTATAGAATGGGAATCGTGTGTATGATGTCATTCTGTGAAGCCTCGCGTGTAATTGGTTCCCTTGATTTAAGAAGCGCATGCGCGGCGTTCTTTCACTAACGCTTAGCAGTTCAGCATGTTTATGCGGATAGAACGCCAGCACAAGACATTGAAAAGTAAGTACGAAACTTCCTTACAAGAGAATGTAAAGTTTTGAGAGCAGTACTGAAGAAAGTAAAGTTCACTAGCACTGTTCTGTATTTTCATTTCTAGAGCTTAGCAATTTCCCCTGAGGAACCCTATCTTGGAGAAACGCTTAGCGCTTATTAGCGTTGGGAAAGTATTCAACAATAAATGGAAGTCAAGCAATTTTTGCTGTGAAAGAATCGTACAACTCATCATCAAACAAAGCTAAGCAATTTGTCATTGATTTTTACTGATTGAGACACTCTTAATTTACTATCTTGAAAATATTTACAAATAAGGTAGCTATAGTTTGGTGGTCGTTGATGTGAAAGTGAGGGTAATGAGTCAGAGTTTCTGACTTCCACCCTGGGATACTGAGACCACATTGCTACCGATAAGGAAAGTTTTCTGTGTCAATGTCTCATGTCTATAAATATTTGCAGTCCTTTTCTAGAACACATTACTTTCTGGTTAATATACAGAGTCTTTTTGGATATTTTGACTTTTACTCTGTAAGAAACAGACCGACAACGTGATTTGTGATCGGCAAAAGCTGACATCTTAAACCCTTGTTTTCCCACCTCAATCCCACAGATCCGGCAGTCCAGTTCTATACGTCGTATTAAAGGATCCAAAGACAGAACAAACAATAAAGGGGATAATGGACAACCCTGCCTAGTGCCCCTATGTAAAGTGAAGGGAGTCGATAAAACCCCATTACAAAGCATTCTAGCTGTCGGAGTATCATAGAGATTCTTGACCATGCCACAAAAATCTTGTCCCAAACCGTACCGAGGTAACAAATCGTGCAAATATGTCCAATTAACCCTATCAAACGCTTTTTCCGCGTCAAAACTCACCAGAAGGGACTGCAGCTGATGGCTATGCACCCACTCCAAAGATGTTAATATTCTGCGTATATTACGGACCGCATAGCAGCCACGCACAAACCCCACCTGTGATTCATGGACAATGTCCCCTAATATTCCCGCTAATCTCTCCGCCAGAATTTTGGCCATCAACTTCATGTTGAAATTCAGCAGGGAGATCGGCCTATAAGAGGCCGCCTGTAGCGGATCTTTGCCCGGCTTCGGTATCAGCGTGATGTAGGCCTGGTTCTCTCCCCATCTCCTACCATTCCCCTCTATTCTTTTTCGGTAGGTGTCTACTAACAAGGGGCTGACCCAACTCGACAAGAGTTTATAAAATTCAGTCCCATAGCCGTCCGGTCCCGGAGTTTTATAGCAGCTGGCCTTTGCAATTATAAGTTGCACCTCCTTTAAGGTTATCGGTTGCCCCAACAAAGCCCGTTGCTTCTCTGTTGCCTTTGGGAGCTCCAGCCCCTGGAGATAATTCTTCATAGTAAGGGGGCTATTCTCCCCCGCTGTGTACAGTTTTTGAAAAAAGCCTTTAAATAATTCACTTATCACCTCCCGTTTCTGTTGGAGGTTCCCTTGCACATCCCTAAGGGCTGCTACCCCCCGCCCTCCTCTCTGACCCTTCAAACATCTTCCTAATAATTTCCCCGGTTTGTCACCAAAACAATATAACCGATATTTGTAATACATCATCAATTTCTTGGCTCTCTGATGGAGCAGCTCATTTAAAGCTACCTGTAATTCCCACAGCCATTTTCTATTGGACACTGTAGGGGCATGACTGCTAAGTACTCACGCCTGGGAAACCTGTTGCTCCAACCGAATAATTTGTTCCGCCTGCAATCTTCGCCTTCGAGCCACAAAACCGATTATATCACCACGCAACACCACTTTGGCCGTTTCCCAAACCAGTTCTGGGTCATCCCTATGAGCCTGATGATTTAATTCAAAGTCTCGCCAACGCTGTCTTAGAAATTGCCTAAATTGATTATCTTTGTATAACTCAA
Source organism: Ichthyophis bannanicus (assembly GCA_033557465.1). Taxonomy (NCBI): domain Eukaryota; kingdom Metazoa; phylum Chordata; class Amphibia; order Gymnophiona; family Ichthyophiidae; genus Ichthyophis; species Ichthyophis bannanicus. The sequence continues at coordinate 147,215,439 of CM066041.1, forward strand.
TGGGGAACCGCCATATACGAGATGTACTGGTCACGCTCCCCCATTGTAACTCAATCCAAACCATAGTATGGTCCGAGATCTCCAGGGGACCGATCTGCGCCTCTCCCACTTGTGCAAAGGCGGTAGTAGAAAGTAGAAGATAATCTATTCTCGCACTGGTCCCGTGAGCCCGCGAGATATGGGTGAACTCTTTCGCGGAGGGGTGCAACAATCTCCAGGGGTCTATCAAACCTAGGCGAGTCCGAAATCGTTGCAACAGCTGAGAGCCGAGCATTCTATCTCTCGTCCCCCTGCCACTGGAGGTATCTAGACTCACTTCGAAAACTCCATTAAAGTCCCCCCCCAAAAAGCAAGGGAACATCCGGCAGTTGTTTGATTTTTGCTGCAATGCGATTTAAAAAATCCCGATCTAGTATATTGGGGCCATATACATTTCCCAGTATGATCTCCCGGTCTTCTAGTAAGCCATACAATAGCAAAAATCTCCCGTTGGGGTCCGCCACCTGACTCTGCAGTGTAAAGCGCACCCGTTTGTGAACCAGGATAACCACCCCTCCCTTCTTCCCCAGTGCAGGCGCTCCCCACATCTGACCCACCCAGTCCCGACATAATTTAGCATGTTCTTCAGCTGTCTGGTGTGTCTCCTGTAATAGCGCAATATCACACCACTGCCGAGCCAGAGCCTTTAGTACTTTATAGCGCTTTATCGGGCTACCCAGTCCACATACATTCCAAGTTATCACCCTGAGAGGGTCCTTGTTCTTTTACGCCCCTGGTGCCAGCACTTTGTGTTCAAGGAGACCCTCCCAGCCTGGGGCCTCCCCCCATGTCCTCCAAAATATTGTGCACTGTGCATCCGCAGAAATTGTAGATTGCGACGACCCCTCCTCTCCCCCTTCCCACCTCCCCCTAATCCCACTCCCCCCAAGCCAGTGACCCCTCTCCTATATCTCCCCACCCCACCCTAAGACCTTCCCCAACCCGTTCCCCCATACCCACCCATATACCCCTTCAAAACTACGCCTCCTAACTACAGGGCTCCCCGCTCCTACCCCCTCCCAGGTAGCCCTCCCGAAACCCCTCTGAGCGTGGCCTTCTGCTCCCATGCCCATAAAACAGGTTACGATACTCCATAGTTACTTCCACCTTTAACCCTAGGTATACACCCCCACCCTACAATACCCAATACCGCCGAGCCCAACAGACCGGACCTCAGCTCACCTCCCGCTGGGCTCCAAACCGCCCCCCCCCCCCACCGGGTACCCCCTCAGTAATTTTAAAACCAACCCACCTCAAACAGAAATAAACAATAACGGCGGAGAGGGGGGAAGGGGGAGGGGGAGGGAAGTCAGGGAGCCGGCCCCCAGACCACCACTATCCGGATCTGGCAGCCCAGTTACTCGGGGGAGAAATTGCACATTCAAGCACATCACTGAAGCATATCCCCATCCCCCTTGTTAAACAATAATCCCCTCCAATCGTGAGTATTCCCCTGTTCCACCACCACGGCCATTCACCCTCCACAGCCGTATCGTCCTCGGGGTCACACTATGATGGAGGGATGAAACAAATTAAGCAAAGAGGAGGGGGGGGGGGAGCCCGGGTCCCCGTACAAGGTAGCCAGGACAGGACAGGCCGGGAGACCCCCCCACCGGGGTAACAGCACATTCTAAAGAACAGGAAGTCAATCCTAACCGCCCCCGCGGGGGTTAACCGGTATCTCTGCAAGGGATACACGAACCAGATAAAGGAAAATGAACATATTCATCTTAGAGTCTGGGAATTTGTCCATAGTAAGCAGATAAGAAAAAAGCTCAGGATGACTGGAAACTTCGTTGCCTTGCAAAGCAGCTAATAACTCTTGCAGTAACAAAAAGACACAAAGTTACTTAACAGCTGCTGCGCTATTCATAGCCAAGGCTACACTGTATTCCCCCATCTGCACTCCCCGACAGGAGGTTTTTCATAGCTGTGCAATTAAACCGGGAGAAGTCATGGAGGAGAAGATGCCGACACTGCCTTCTTTTGAAGGTGGATCCGATGCACAAATTCTTCAGCTGCAGAGGCCGACTCAAAAGTGCGATGGGCCCCTTCACTGAGCACATGAAGTTTAGCAGGGTATTGCACGGAGAACCGGATTCCCGCCTCGATAAGCTTTCCACATAGGGGGGCATATTCTTTTCTTTTCCGGCTCAGCGCTATTGAGTAGTCCTGGGCTACACGAATTTTAGTATTGTTATAAAGCACTTCCCCCTTCTGCCTTGCCGCCCTGAGAATCAGGTCTTTCTGTGGGTAGTGGAGGAACTTGGCCAGGATAATTCGAGGGCGGGGGTCGCGTGTTTGCTTAACGCCTACCTGATGCACCCGCTCGATGTACAGCTTGCCTCCCAGCTCGCTCTCCTCCACGATTTGCAAGACCATGGCCTCCAAGTAGCCACGCAGGTCCTTATCCAGAACGGCCTCAGGAATCCCCAGGAAGCGCAGATTGTTTCGCCGTGACCTGTTCTCCAGGTCATCGATCTTGGCTTCCTGCTGAGATATCTGGGATTTTAGGCTGGCCACCTCCGCAGTCAACGTCTCCACCTTCTCTTCTGCCAGTCCCACACGGTCCTCGGCCTCTTGCAATCTCTTGCCCAGCGTATCCACTGAAGAACGAAGCCCATCCATTTTCTCATGTAGGGCTTCGAACTGGGGTAACAACGCCGTCGTTACAACCGCCGACATTTCATCTAAAGAGATCGGGGACTTGGGTGATTGGGGTGATACCGGCATCTGAGCTGAATCCGCCATCTTATTCGAGCCGGTCCCCCGCTCCCGTTCTCTCTTCAGCGATTTCACCTCTGTCGCCATGTAGTACGGCGCCCCAAACTGCACTATGAGAATCCACAGGCACTCCGGTTCAAATAGATTGCCTTCTCGTCGGGTGATCGCAACTTTATACGGTTCTTAATTGCCGGTTTAGGCTCAGGGCTTCAGGACACGCTCAGGATGCGACCTCTACCCTGTCTGCATCACGTGGTCTCTCCTTGCCGTCTTTTATGGGGCACCCGGTCCTCTCGCTGCCCCCACAACAGCCTCTTCGGCCTCGTGGCCCTCTCCTCTGGTCACTGCTCTGCAGACACCCAGCACCAAATGCCAGCACACTGCCTGTGGGCCACACTCCTCAGCCCCTTCTCACCTTCAGTACCACAGTGCCTCTGCTGCTATCCTCCCTGGTGTGCTCCAGATTGCTGAGGGTTGAGTGTTGAGGGTGCAGGGCTCCAGCTCTCCACTTCACATTTCCTGCCTCTCATGCGGACCCCGCCGTCGCTCCGGGCGCCATTTTGCCGCTACTCATGGCTGCCCTGCTCTCCCGCATGTGCGGCTCGCCTCCGCTGTACTTCGCCGCCACTGGCATTCCGCCGGTCTCTGCCTCCTTCCGACAGCTTCCCACACCCAGGGTGACCGCTTTCCACCTCCGGGGGGCTGCGCTGTCCTCCCGATGGCTGGGTTGGTGCCGGAGCAGCTCTCTTAAGCCACCATCGGCTCCGATGACGTCACTTCCTCTTTGGGGCTCATTTTAACCTGCTTTCCAGCTGCCATTCCATAGGTTTTATGTTTAATTTTTCTAAATGTTCCTGTATGCAGAGTAACCAATTGGCTTCTTGATTGTGCTCTTTGGGGTCCTCGCATAGGCTTCTCCAGAAGGTTTCTGTTTCAGCTTTGATTGGTGGCGTTTTTACCAGATTAATGTTCTTTCCCAATTCTCTATAGACGTGTTTGAGGTTCTCTTTAAATAGTTTAGCTTGATTTCTGTTTTTTAATATCTTTGCAGTTTTTGCGCTTCTGCTGCTACTTTCAGTTTACTGTTGGAACATACAAATTTCAGGTCTTCCTCCATTAATGCAATATGCTTCTGATTGATGTCTTGGATCTTTCTCAATATCTTTGACTATCTTTTTTTTTTTTTTTTTTTATTTATGAAATTTTCAAAAAAGTCAAGAAAGGTCACACCCGACCAATCTTGAAGCAATAGACAAACCGTTCAGAAAACATCCACACAAAAAAAACAAAAAACCCAGGATACAATATCAAGAAATATAACATACATAAGTGCAGAATGCCTTGTCTCTCCAGCCCACTATAACGGGAGAGTTAACTTAATTAATTTAACCACAATATAAGAAGAAAATGCATACAATCATAGTTCGGACGCAAAATCCTATGAGTCAATAGAGGCCTCAGAACGCCTGGCGCTAATGAAAGCCAACAATTGGGAGGGCTCAAAAAAAATATAAGAAAACGTCTGGTATTTCACCAGACACTTGCATGGATGCTTAAGGAAAAAAAGCCCTCCCAATTGCAGGACCCCAGACCGAAACAGCAGGAACTCTCTACGCCGCTTCTGAGTTTCTCTTGATAGATCAGGATATATACGTACTGAAAGCCCACAAAACAAAATTTTCCGCTTCTGAAAAAACAATTTCAGTAACCATTCCTTATCAGATAACAAAGCGAAGGTTATCAGCAACGTAAACGGTACCTGTGATTCAAAACCAGAATTTTCTAATATACCGGTATCTGAGACATTCAAAACATCCTCCTGAGTTTGATTAACTCCGATGACACTTTGAGCCAAAACACGTTTGGCTACAGGTAAATAATAGATTTTTACCAAAGGGGGCATCAACTCAGGGGACACTCCTAATGTCTCCGCCAAATATTTCTTAAACATATCTCTAGGAGAAATCGATGGAACTTTTGGAAAATTAATAAATCTCAAATTATTAGCACGAGATAAGTTATCCAAATGTTCAGTTTTCATCTGTAAGGACTGAAAATTCTTTCTATGTCCCTCCGAATGTTCCTCAACGCTCTCTACCTTGTTACGAACATCAACACTTTCCGTCTGAAGCGTGGAAACCTTCCTCTCCAATTCACTCACCAAGGCTGTAGAAGCGTTCACCTTATTAGCCAACGAAGATACTTATGGTAAAAGAACCTCACCCAAGGTGACAATCGCGTTCCAAATGGCTTCCAGCGTAAAGTTCTGCGGCCTCTGCAGAGAAAAAACCACTTCTGATTCAGCGAGGGATGCAACTGGCTCCATACACGCCAAGGAGCGGTCACCACCCGTGGAGAGCAACTCCTTCTCCACTCGTGTCTCTCTCGACGCCACCAAAGATCTCTGTGAGCACAGGTCTCCAGGCAGCTCACTCTCTGACCCAGCTGAGACAGCCCAACCTGACCCTCGTGAGGATTTGCCCCCCACCTCAAGGGATGGAGACACAAGCTCCAGGAAGCCTTCTGGCAAGGGCTGGCTGCGAGTCAACTTAGGCGCCGGACTCAATACGGGGGACGAAGATGATATCGACACAGACGCTGGGCACTCCGACTCCAGCGAAACTGCAAGCTGAGAAGTTCCTCCCGCTCCTTCCGAAACCCGCGTTGTGCGCAGAAGAAATGGATCCAAAGGACCCAATACAGGAACCACACTCGGCGTAGAGGAAGCAACAGGCTGTGAGGGCAACGGCCCGGACTTCCCCTTTCGCTTCCTTCCCATTACGGCGCACTCACGCGGAGCTGACTGTTGCTGCAGCCATCTTGGTAACGCCCCCAAAACCATCTTTGACTATCTTAATCCTTTTAGATACCCGTCTATCAGGGATACCTCCGCACACAGTGATTATATTTTTCCTTTGATGCGCTTTTTCCAAGGAGGAACTGCTATTGTTTTTTTTCTTCTGGCCCTGCACTTTTGTTGGTAGTATTCTTGCATTAATAATTTTAGCTGCACAATATTGTTTTTGATTTATTTCAGTGATATCAATAAATCATCTCTTTATACAGGATATAGCTTTGCTCATTGTAATTATCATACTTTTAACCTTAGGTGTTAAATTTAACCTGAGTAACCTTTCCCTTGCCTGGAACCCAGCATAGTCATCTTTTTCCATGTGGACTAGGAGTTTGATCTTGAATTTCTCCACCTCTGGGTCTTTCTCCTCCTTTTCTTCCTCCTCTTCAGTTGATTTGTTAACCTGTCCTTTATTCATCTCACTCTCCAAATCTCTAAGCTCTATGTCCCCCTCAACTGCTCTTTCTTTTTTCTGTGTATTCTTTTCTTCTAGTACTCTCACCTAGCTCTCCTCTTCCTCCTTGTAATTCTTTTTCTGTGGAAGGCCTTAGTTGATTCAAAATATTATTCACATATTTCTTTATTTTAATCTGTGAAATTAAAGATCTTAAATTTGTGTCCATTACTTTTTGCAGTTTTTCTTGTTGCAATTTTTGTCTTTCTTCCAGTTTTTGGTGGAATCTCTTTGTATACCCTCTTGATTTCAATATAGGGTCTGTGGCATAAAAGTAGCAGTATATCTTCTCTTTATCTGCAGAAGTCCATGTAACTGTAGTTAATCCTCTTAACCTTTTCATTAATTTTTGGGGTTTACTGTATTTCCTGCCATAGTGGGTCCATGAACACGCTCACCATGGCCTTTATCCATGGCAGGGATGTTACCTGCATCTGCAGTTTCTGCACTATTGCTACCACCATCATTAGCCCTAGTGTGGAGGCTATGGGTGGCCACCTTTTTATTCTGGATGACGTGCAGCCAGTATGTATGTTTCTTTTTCTTTCCTACCATATTTCAATTGTAGTAAATCACCTGGCTGGGATTTAGTATAGGCTTTGTACAACGGGATCACCACGTGAAGGTACCCAGCAAGACTTGGGGAGGGAACTATAGTCTCTCTCTCCCTAAGAGATGCACAGCAATTGACCAACCACGACTAGTGAATTTTATGCTCCACTTCCCTTTGACCCCTGCATTCCTAATATGAAATGGGGAATACTCAAGTCGATGTTTGACCCTGACACACCACCTTGCAATCTCTACATAGTAAGGACATCCACCTGTAAATTCAGCATTTCTAAAGTCGCCATTTCCAGAGGGATGTCATTTCATGGATAAATGCCTGATTTTACGCATGGAAATTGCAAATAAGACTTTTAATATAACTCCTATTGTCTCACAGATAAAGTGGAAGCTTATTTTGAGCAAAGAGACCATCTCCCTCCTTTCTTTACAGGAGATCAGGTCCAATTGTCTGTGGGATAATTTTAGCTGGATATCTCCTCTCACATAGCAAAGCCTGGAGAATAAAGGCCAGCGCTCATGTCTTTGAAGTAGCGATCAAATGTTGCATTGTTGAGATCTCTCTCTGCTCACAGCTGTTACCTTCTTTTCAACATAAAAGACAAAAATGGTTGAGTAGAAGCTGCCTGGGTTTGCTGGAGTCATCCTGGCATTGTTATAGTGCCAGGGACAAATGGCATGTCATCTGAGAAGCGGCAGTTGCCCATACGTCCTTTCTTCCCCTGGGGGTGAGTGATTGCTGGGGACATCCCAGATGCTCTCAGTGTGAAATAACCCAGAAAAAAAAGAAGGCATGCTGGCCAGATGGAACAATAGTTACCAAATTATCCTTGGGGTTATGATACAGGCTTGTTCTAGGATCATGCTCATTCCCAACAGAAGCACACTCTTCCCTCCCTCCCCCAGGTAAAGAAAAGCTGTAAAATATTATTTGAGCTCCAATTAGCTAATTGGAGTTTCACATGGAAATTCAGAAATGTCAAAATCGTAAGCTAGAATAGTGTAGCTGCTGTGTTAGTTCACTTTAATGGTTGATAAATAGAAAGTAAACATAGTGTTACTGGTTTATTGGACTTAATACATTTTTTTTACTAACTTTCAAAGGTTAAAATCTTCTTCCTCAGGTCAGAATAGTAAGAGCAAAAGATGACAATACGAGAATATACACGTAAATCATAAAAGCATTCAGTGGAAAAAGGTGTGTGTGGGAGGAGGGGGACACAGAGAGATGGAGGGGTGATCAGAAGAAGACAAAGCAATACAAGTATAATTTTTATAATATGATAGGAAATCCAGATCTTTGTTAAGTTCTTTCTTATCAGTCTCAAAATGTCTTATTTTGATATTTCCTCGTAGGACTCTGACCATGAAATCATTGATTCAGTGCTCTGGTTCCCTCGGTCTGCCTTGTAGTGTCTAATATTGTATCTGTGTGAATTGATTTTTTTTCTTTAACATTTGGCCTGTCTCCCCAACGCAGCATCTTTCTTCACATTTTCTGCATTTGATAATATATATTACTTTATAAAAAGGGCATATGTAGGGATCCTCTTATTTTGATTGTGTTTCCCATGTGGGTAACTGTGATATGTGTTGGCATATTGAAGGGACTTGTGCTATTGTCTTCTTTTGGGGCTCCTCTTAGGAGTTTGCTTTTCACTTATTTTTGATTCAGATTCGGTGGTGGTTGGAAGGCCAGCACTAGTGGAGCGGGGAATATCTCTTCCAGTAATTAAGCCTCCTAGTGGCTGTAGGTCTGTTATGGTTCTTCTTAGTAGGTCTGTTATGGTTCTTCTCAGTTTCCCAGCTCTAGGGGGGCTCTTCCACGGTTCTCCTTCTACTGCAGTTTTTCCCTGGGTGTTTTAAGTGAAGAGGCAATCTTTATCCAGTTGATTTCAGGATTGTAGCTTTTGTGTTTGAAAGATTCAGTCAGGATTTTGAGATGTTTAGCCCTGTCTTTTGTCACTGGACTACCTTTGTGATTTACTTGTATATTCTAGTATTGCCATCTTTTGCTCATAATATTCTGATCTGAGGAAGAGGGTTTTAACCTTGAAAAGCTAGTCAAAAAATATATTAAGTTAGTCCCATAGAAAAGTGTTACCTTGTTTTCTTTCTTTGTCTTTGTTTTATTTATCAAAGCCTCTGGCAAGACACCCACATAAATTCTCAGTTATATGCATGGCAACTTTTCAAAAGGTGGCATTAAAGGGCATGCCTATTAGATGTTAACATGCACTAACAAAAATGATCATGTTGCCACAGCTCTTTTTCCTATGGGCGATGCCAGCACTTAACTTGCATTAACCTTTAGCGACCATGCCCCTAAGTGTATCTAATGCACGGAGCGTTTTCCCATATATTCAGGATGGTAAAAGGTTTTTAGCAAATCAGCCCCTTAAGTCAGTTAATGTTTGAATTTTATTGTTTTAACAGTTTATTTATTGATTTAGCCCAATAGTTTCTTGCTGCCTGTAGCTCATTCGGAGCTAGTTTTCACTGAGCTGTGCCACTGTGAGCCTCCATTTGCAACTACCAGTATTTCCCCACTCTATTATATCCTAATCTAACGGGCTGCCCTTTTATCTGGTGGCCATGCACCAGAACCCTACAACTGCAGACTCCAAGTCCAGTTAGTAACAATGGTTGGGTCTTCTCCTCCCCAGCAAGTTGTGAGCACCTGCTTCCATAGTATCCTCCACCAGGGAGATCTGCCCAGTGAGCAGATCTGACCTAGCAATCCAAATCGGGTCCCTCTGCATGACAGCATATATTTATCTTTTTGACACTCAGTCAATCCAGTGTCTAAGACCCCCTTTTACTAAGCTGTGTTAAAATTTTGCAGTTACTGTGCCTTAATGGCCAAAATTAACACCTGATAATAGCAAAGCCTCAGTATTGATGGTTGGGGGCATGCCCAGCATCTTGCCATACGTTTAATGAACTTACCTCATGCTAAGTGCAAAAAAGAGGACCTAAGTTTCTTGTAAGCACAAACTTTGCTGCATCACTGTGAATGTAATTGTATAACTGTGTGCATGAGTGAAAAGTATATGCATACTTTTGAATTTACAGAACTTGCCGAATTTTCCAAACAAATTTATGTGTAGACTTTCACTTCAAATGTATGTGCTCCTATTTACACCTGCTATTTGGGACACACACCTTTTCTGAGTTAAAATGCACCCCTATATTTGAATTTTGAAAAGTATGTGCATATATGCAAATCCTATGCCAGATTTATCCTCAGGAATGCCTCTTCAATCAGCAGATCAACTTGCAAGTGTATAGGGGCTATAAATCACACGTTTGCCAGCAGTTTTCTTACAGGCCATTTCTGTGGTAAAACACTTCTTTACCCATGGAAATGCCTTTGAAAATCACCCACCTTGTGGATGTGGAGAAGGTGTTTTCAATATAATCCCATTTGGGCATCCAAACTTACTGATGATTTGCATCAAGTTTCAGAGGCTGGGTGTTCGAAGCGCTACAACACCAGCAAACACACAATATTATTAAACAGGTCTCACTGCATAAAACATGCCCTGTGGTAACTAACAAGTAGTAATGTGAGTCAGTGTATACTAATGCAGTAGCACATTTTAGGAAGTCTAGCCTTTAGTTTGGTGTTGGCTGCACAGTAGTTTTTTAAATGTATCAATAATTGACATCTAGTTGGTGCAAAAGTTTATTACATCGGTGTTCTTAAGGAATTTACTAGCTCCCACAGAGCCTCAGAGCTTGTATTTTTCTACCATCTCCAGGAAGAGGGTAGAGGAGGAAAGGAAAGAGAATGGGGGACAAATATGATTGTGGCATCCTGCTCTCTTTTCACCAGAATGCCGGTTTGAATGCAGAGTACCGCGGAGATTAGAGAGTGGATGAACTGACTGATACATTCTGGATTGTTAAATATGGAGTGAAATCATGGTAGGCCTAAACTAAATGAATAGTGCTGGCATGGTGACTGCATTACATGCATATTCAATGCTGCTACCTATCTGTGTCATTTTGGAAACCCTATTTGTGCTTTGGATGTCGGAAAACAGGCATAGAGAGGTCCAAAGAGAGAGAGATCTCCAAAGACATTTTGGAAGCCGGCTCTGGGGACATCTCCACTGTGAGGATGTTCAAGTCTGACCGGGGGCACGATGAAGGAACCTGCCTGATCTCAGAAATGGCATCACATCTAAGATTACAGCTGCTCCAGGCCCCTGAAAAGGGCTCATTTAGGCTGAAAATCATGCAGAGGGTGTAGAGAAGAAGACACTCCGTCATCCCCAGTCGTCAGAACAACGTCAACGATAGCAGCAGTGGGATCTGAACCCTGGATACCCTGTTCCTAGCCCACTACTCTGAAAATGAGATGTCTAGGTTCTGAAATATAGTTCTGGCGATGTCTAGGCAGACATACCCACAAACATCCATATCGAGCAGGTTCACATTTGTGAAATCATGCACCTGGATGTCCCTGCTTTTTTTTCAGACATTCTGGCTTAGAAGTCTCTTCTAAAATTCTCCTCCATATCGATTGCTGCACGGAATTAAGTACTGATGCCAGCAATTAATTAATGTTGTCACCACACCAGCTGAATTGGGCTGTTAATTTTCCAAAACCATTCAAAAGACATGTAAGTGTACATATCTGACTCGAAAGAAATGCTAAATCATTATTTAGGACCCATCTAGCAACCCAACAAGAGTGCCAGTATTGAAAGGTGAAACATATTGAATACCTCGGCAGCGCGTTGTGTATCTCAAGAAAACATATTAAACCAAGAAAAATCAAAGTACTTAACATATAAACATAGAAAATGATGGCAGATAAAGACCAGACAGCCTATCCAGTCTGCTAATCCATATCAACTATAATTCTTTCCTGTCCCTTAGAGATTCTCTGTGCTTATCTCATGCTTTCTTGAATTCAAGAGAGGACAGCACAGCAATGTCTGGGATGCCCGACATAAGGAGGTTTGGCGGCCACGATTGGGCATGCTTGAACTGGAGAAAGAGGAAAGGATGTTAGAAATGAGCAGAAAGGAAGCATGGCAGTGGCGAACTAGGGTAGCAGTGGATTGGTTCTGTGCCTACTTATCTTCAAATTGATTGGTGAGAGTAGCAGGCACAGAAGTGCTGGTGGTGCATTCGCAGCTCGGGACGTCTGTTCACTCGCTTGTTGGTTTGTGACCGGGTGTCAGCTGAGGAGGCACGGAGAATGGTCTTCATACCTGTGGCTCTAGGGCCTGTGCTTTGCATCAGGAGGGCAATGTGCACTTGGGGTAGGGCACGGAATAGAGGTTCCGTGGAAGGCTGAGGCAAGTTGTTGCCAGGGATGCCATGCGAGGCTGCTAGTGACTCGGAAGGAGGAGCTGTTGTTTTAGAGGCTGGTCTGAGAGGGGAAGCTGTTGTTTGTGTTCCAGACCTGCAAGTGCCTGTGTGGTGAGTGATGATTGGCAGACTTCCCCGGGGTTGCAAGTTTCTCCTCATGACACACACAGCTTTTCTGGGTGGCCTAGTCAGGCTTCATCCTCAGGGATGGAATGGTGGACTAGATGCTATTCTAGCTTGCTGGGAGGGTGGCAGCATGGGTTATCTACATCATCTGTCTTCAGTAGTGTTATAGGGCTTTGGGATTGACCAGGGTAATGGGTGCCTCAGCCTGTGGTATCTTTTGGTGGTCCTGTCTTTCTGGGGGCTCTTCCTTCACTTCAGGGGCCACTTCAGGAGTAATCAGTCTGGTCCTTCTCAGAACAAAGCTTTGAGAAGTGCACTGCATGCTGCATCTTTAGCCACTTTGTCAGAGCTTGGCTGGGATATTGGTTCGATCTGCTCTGACTGTTCCTGCAGCTAGTGGTAGTGAGTATGCTCCTTTGGTCTCTGGGTGACTGGAGGATGCAGACGTAGTTGGTGCAGGTGCAGATTAGACGTGCCAGGGGTTAGTGGTGTTTCAGTAGGGACAGGAGGAGCTGCTTCAAAGAATTCTAAGAAGCATAAATGGAAGCGCTGTAGGTCTAAGAGATCGAGGTCATATTCTGGTCGTCTTCTTCTGCTTCCTCAGTGAGAAGTCCTGCCCAGCCAAGTGGTGAGGTGGATAGGGGCACTCTGGGCTTAGTGATGGTGATGGAGCTCTGGATAGCTGTGTCAAAGTCATATGGGAATAAGATACGTTCTCAGAAGTTCATTGATATTTTCCATATGCTGGAGGTGTGGGGAGTACTTGAAGGGCGTGAAGAAGAATACGTTTCAGATTCAGGAACGTAGAGTGCCATGGACTATTAATTGGGTGCATAGGAGTTTCCTTCATTTGGCTAGTGTTGTCAGTCATTATGAGCTTTCTCAGTATGGATCTTTGTCAGGATCAGCCCAAGGGTTTCTGCTGCCCTAGGCAGAAACCCTGGCCTCGCCACCCCCCCAGCTGCTGCTGCTGCCCCTCCCAGCTGCCGCCACTGATTCCATCTTGGGAGGGGGAGGCGGGCAGCGGCAGCAGCAGTATTTCCAAAAGCGTCTGCTTTTTGCCACAACTTTCTTGCTCGTGGCAGACCATGTCCTTCAGCATACATGACTTTAGAACCATCTTCCAAAACTTAGTCACACCGCATTTCGATTATGCTAATATTATACTTCATGGCCTACCGAAAAACACCATCAACCCACTTCAGTTAGCCATGAATGCAGCAGCTAGGATCCTCCACAGAGCCTCAAAGAGTGACCACATCTCCCCTATTCTAAAAGATCTTCATTGGCTTCCAATAAGCTCTAGGATTCTTTTTAAAGCCCTCTTCACCACCTTCAAGGCCTTCAACAAACTATCTCCTTCAACCATCTCAGACCTCATCACACACACCGAGAGCTGCAGGCCTAAAAGAGCTTCTGCCATTGATATGCTAATTATACTAAAAAATGCTGTAAAGTCTAATCAATCAACTATCAACAGAGCTTTTGTTAATTTTGCCCCCAGATGCTGGAATAAACTCCCCCCTCGCATTAGAGCAATTAAGGACCTTAAACAATTCAGAAATGCCCTCAAACAACATCTCCTTATCACTCACTTTAAGCTTCCAGACTTACCTCCCACCCTCCCATACTTACCCTTTTAACCCCATACCTATCCATATGAATGTACAAAGCTAACATAAATCATATCAGGTATTCTAATGATTGTAATTAGTTCCCCTGTTTACCTCCATTTTATCTCCCTGTTATCTGTAAACGAAGGCCAGTCATCTGACCTATGTGTTTTATTGTTACACTGTGAACCGCACAGATAAATAGCGCGCTATATAAGAAATATTAAATAAATAAAATAAATACATGGCCTGTTGCTTTAGATCCCCTTCCGATTCAACTTACTGTACTATTGGAGGGGGGGGGGGGGGTCAGAAGCAGCAGACCATGTGTGCTGAAGGACATGGCCTGCCGCGGGCCACTTTTGGAAATACTGCTACTGCTGCTGCTGCTGCCCGTCTCCCCCCCAAATGGAGTTGGTGGCAGGTGGGGGGTGGCATGGCCGGTCATTTGTTCCACTGCCACCACCCACCAGGGCCAGCTACCCTAGGCAGCAGCCTAGCTCATCTAGTGGACTGGCCAGTCCTGATCTTTGTTGGCTTATGCAGATATGACTGTCGAGGGGCTTAAAGATTATGAAGCTTGGGTTTGGCTCAATTTTGATGAGCATTTTCGGGATAAAATGTAGGACAAGTTCATGATATAGGGAACACCAGATGTAAATTTGTCGCTGGCTCAGATGATGAATGAGGCCCTACGTTGATGCATCTGATTCTGGGGTGATTGTGGGAGACAAGGTGAGGTCAGGACAAAGCCTTCCTTTTCATTCCCCTAGGGTTGCTTCTGGTGAAACAAAGTCATTGAGCTGACCTCTTGATCTCTGTTGATGCTATAACAAGTTGGCATGCTTCTTTCAAGACTGTCACTTCAAACATCTCTGTTCTGTCTGCTCTGAAAATCACCCAGCATGCAAGCGTCTGAAGCGGGCAGCTGGTAGTGGGAGCAGTAAGCAATAGTTTTTTCAATGAAGTTTATACCTTGTCCACTTTGGTTCCACGGTGCCTTGGCTGTTGAACTACCTGGATACAAGGAAAGCTTTGTGAAGTTCAAGGGTTTTCAGTCTGGTTTTGTGATTTCACAAGAAGGTTCTTCCAAGGGGCTACAGGATTGTCACAGATGATCTGTTCCTATTGCAACACTGCATCAGAAGTTCAAACTGGCAGTTGAGTTGTATTTAGGGTCGTTGGTTCTTTCAGTTTCTCTCCATTTCTGGACATGATTGTGTCCCCACTTGCAGCAGTTCCTAAGAAGGAGCCTGGCAAATTTAGGCTCATCCATAATTTATCTGTTCCCAAGGATGAGTCTGTATATGATTTTGTTCCTCAATAATTTTGTTCAGTCCATTATGATTCATTTGACTCAACTCTCCAGTTGTTGCAGCATTGTGGGAGAGGTGCCCTCATGGCCAAGGTGGATACTGAATCAGTTTTTTATTTGTTACCAGACATTATGATTGTTTTGCTTGGCTGGTTTATTTATTTGAAAGATTTTTCTATACTGCCCCTTCCAAAGATCAGGGGCGGTTTACATTAAAACAAATGAGTTACATAAAACATTGTAGGATAGTTAAAACATATAACTATTTACATGGTAACTATAAACATCGCTCGGTGGAGATTAGTGAGTGAACATGATAATTATAACATAACTTACATCACTTAGTAAGTTAGCAAGTGAAACCTTTTCAGTTTTGTTAACGGGAGGATTGCATTTGATTTCAAGGGGGAGAGATGGGTTAAGGGGACTGTCTTGCAGAGGTGATGGTTGAATTTTGATTGATGTTGCAGCTGGAACTACTGTAATGGTCAATGAGGAGAAGGGTTTTTATTTCCTTTCTGAAGGTTTGAAGGTCTTTGACTGCTCACAGTGATTCTGGGAGAGTGTTCCATAACATGGGGCTACATACGTGAATGCCCTCTTACTTATTGTCTGTTTAGTTTTGCGGACGGATGTTGGGACTATGAAGGCATTCTGGTTGTTTCTTCTTCTGGTTCTGGTGTCTGTTTGGGAGTGGATTAGTAATAAATATAAGAGGGTGCTATGTTGTTAATTAATTTATATGTGGTCATTAACATTTTATATTTTATTCTACTTGAAATCGGGAGCCAGTGTAATTTATGCAGGATGGATATGATGTGATCTGATAATTGTGCTTTGAATATAATTCTGGCTGTGACATTCTGCGCCATCTGAAGTAGGTTTAGGTTCTTTTTGGTTGTTCCTTGTAACAGGCTTTTACAGTATTCAAAGTGAGGCGTGATAAGAGCTTGAACCATAGATCTGAAATCATTTATGCCTATAAGGGGTCTGAGATGCTGTATGACCCTTAATTTAAGAAATGAGGTTCTGGCAGTTTTCTTTATATGGGATGTCATGCTGAGGGATTTGTCAAGTATGACTCCTAGGTATTTTACTTTCTGTTTTACTGGGAGTACAGTGTTATGTACGCTGATTGTCTGTGGGGGGATGAAGTTTTGGTTTCTTGAGGTGAACAATACTTCAGTTTTATTGAAGTTAATGCTCAGGTTGTTGGATTTTAGCCAGTTTTCTGCTTCCTTGATACATGTTGACAGGTTGTGGTAGGTGGGGCTTATTATGTCCACGGTGGAGTACAACATGATATCATCTGCATATATATGATATCCTATTTTGTGTTTTCTAAATATGGAACAGATTGACTGATGATATAGATTGAAAAAGAGAGCTGATAAGGCAGACCCTTGGGGTATTCCCTGATCCTGTGGGAATGTTGCGGAAGCTTCCTGTTCTATTTGCACGTATTGAGCATGGTCAGATATGTAAGATTTGAACCATTGATGGGTTGCTCACTTTATACCTATGTGTGCTAGTCTAGAGAGAAGAATTTTGTCATTCACGTTGTCAAACGCAGATGCAATGACTAAAAAGGCAAGGATGAATGCCTTTGAATTTTGAGTTTCGAGGTGAGTTTTATTTTGACTGATGTATGCCCATGGGTTGTTCTTGTGCCTGCTTTGAGTTTTTTAGTTCATTTTTGCATTATCAGATGGTGGTGCAGGTTGGTGGTGCTGGCAATATGGTACATTACTTGGATGAGTTTTTGTTTGTAGGACTTGCTGATTCTAAGTTGTATTTTCTTTTGCTGAGTAGTTTTCTGTAAGTGGTGGAGGAATTTGCGGTCCCTGTGGCTGCCAGCAAGGCGGAAAGCTCAGTACAGATGTTTATGTTTTTAGGCAATGAGTTGGATTCTTTAGAAATGGTTTCCTGCTTGCCTGTTGAAGTTTGAAAAGTTGCAGCTGATGGTTGGGGATGCAGTGGGAGCTCGGAAAATGACCCTGGAAAACATCCAGCCATGGGTTGATTCTTTAAATTTTGCTTGTAGAGTCAGTCAAACTGGTAGAGTGTTTTTGAGGAGGTAGTACAAATCCATGGCCGGAGTGTGGAAGGTGCATCTTCATATTTGAATTGCAAGGTGTATCAAAGAAGACAAGGGTATAGAGTACCTTTTTGGACTCCTTAAATGCAGTGTCCATTTCGCAAACATCCATGGCAATGAATGCTGGTTTAGAGTTCTTTTCAGATGCTGCTGGGTGGGTAGGTAGCATTTTGGCCTGTTTTTTAAGTGTTCCTGGTGTGCTCATGAGTGGTCCCAAGAGTGGATTCAGGCTGGAATGACTAGAAATATTACATGTCTGGAGCTTTTTACATTACTGGTGGCTTTGTTCATTTGGGGTGATTGGTTGAGGAACTAGAAGATTATGCTTTGGTGTTTTAATTTTGTGGTGATGAATGCCAGGGGCGGCCCAAAGGGGGTGCGGGGCCATGTGCGAAGACTCGGTGCGGGGCCTCATTTGCATAATAGACCTCATTTGCATAAATATTTGCATAATGTTACCATACACTAACTTTTAGTAAACATGCCTCTTCATGAGTGTATGGATAAAGAAAGACTAAAAGATTTCTACATTACTATAATCCAGTGCCAACTGCCAGGCACATTAGGAACTACTACAAACACTGCCCATTTAGAACCCATCACCCAAAAAATCTCCAAAAGAATCCCCAGTGAATCACTGTTTATAATTCTTTTTGTCGGATCACATCGAGGGAGGTTAAGAATGGCATCAAAACCCCTCCAGACAAGTATGATCCATTTTATTCATAGAACAGTTCTTTGGTGAAAATCTGATTAAAAACAACAACTTATCTTGAATAGTTGAGAAAAGAAGCCCAACTCAGTCCGTGTATCAAACATCCAAAATCCTGAGACGACGTGCACGTTTTGGGACAAACGAGTCCCTGTATCAAGTGCTCCAACGTAGGTCATACAGGTGTTGTTCTTCTCATAACAATAATCAGAGTAATGGCCTCATTCCATTTAAAAAACACCGGTTCCTCACCGACAACCAATCACTGAGGGAAACCGATCCTCTTATCATTGGCCAGCAAAATATGTCCATCATCGAGGAGAACCAATCGCAGATTGAGGGACATCCCTCAATACATCCCCTTTCCGATTGGATGAAATCAGCAACCCTGCATGACACAACTGACCAAATAAGTGCTTACCAAAGAACAGCCCTTCGTAAAGGGATATCCCACCTCTATAGGGAACCCCTTAGCCGATAGGCTCCCCTCAGAGAACACTTAACCATTCAATTTCACGGTTCAGCCCGCCAGGATATACACTTCCCAGATCGTGGATCCATCTCTGTTCACAACACTGCAAATATTAAACCAATACATTTCAGAGAATAAAAATACATGACCTACTGGGGAAAGAGAACAAGTGGCAATGTCAAATAGGAATTACATAAACAGAATACCTCAGCTCAGTTACACATGCAGAACATAGACCAAACACAATTTAAAAGCAGGAAGACAATAATTAAACTGGGAACCCTAAAAGCCAAACTTGGAATGTACAACAACAATGTAGAAATAAAACTATAAATTAATTTCCTCTTGTACTAAACAAAGCACAGACGTTAATGATGCACATTTCCCAGAGCTGACATATTCCAGTTAATAAATTCAAAATAAAGAGATATCTTTGTATCTTTTGTGTATTTTTTTTCAGTTGCAATTATTCCAGCCACTTTCTTCTGGTTCCTTCGTGTCTTCTGCTAACTCTCCATCGCCTGCTGTCCATTTGTCCTTTCTTCTCTCTTCTAGTTTTTTTCCATTCTTTCTCTACATCTGCTTTAACATACTAATCTTTCTCCTTTTGCTCCTTCCTCATTCCTATTTCATCCACTCAAATTTTACCCCTCCATCCTCAATCCCCACTTAGTCTCCTAATACCCGGCCAATTGTAGATTTTTCTTCCCTCCCACACAAAATATTTTCCCCTCTCCATTTCACTCTCCCAGCCCCATTCCCATCCCATTCTAATCTCTCCCAACATCAGCTCCCTTCTAGTTCCATCCCCACCCAGTATCCGCTCCCTTCTAGCCCCCGCATCAGCCCATTTCCAGTCCTGGCCCCCCATCAGCCCATTTCCAGTCCTAGCTCCTCCATCTATTTCCAGTCCTATCCGAGTCCCTTCATCAGCTCATTTCCAATACCAGCCTCCTATCAGCCCATTTCTAGTCCTTTCCTAGCCCCACCATCAGCCCATGTCAAATCCTAGCTCCCCTCCATTCAGCCCATTTCCAATCCAAGCCCCCCATGAGCCTACTTCCAGTTCTAGCCCCTCCATGAGTCCAATTCAATCCAAGCCCCCACCACAACCCATTTCCAATCTTAGCTCCCCCCAACACCCAATTCCAAGTCCTATCCTAGCCCCTCCATCAGCCCATTTCCTGTCCTAGCTCCCTCCCCTAAGAGCACTCCATTCCAAGCCCCTCTTCCCATCAGCTATTTGCAGTTCAAGCCCCCTTCCACTCAGCCCATTTGCAATCCAAGCCCCGTCCCGATCAGCTATTTTCAGTTCAAGCCTTCCCTTCCACTCAGCCCATTTCCAGTCCTAGCAACCCCCCAACCCATTACCAGTCCTAGCCTCCATAGCCTGTTACCAGTCCTAAGCCCCCATCAGACCACTCCCAGTCCTAATCCCATCAGCCCATTTCCAGTCCTAACCCCCATCACCCAATTTTCAGTTTAAGCCCCCCCATAGCCCATTACCAGTCCTAACCTCCCCATCAGCCCACTCCCAGTCCTAATCCCATCAGCCCATTTCCAGTCCTAACCCCCCATCACCCAATTTTCAGTTTAAGCCCTCCCATAGCCCATTACCAGTCCTACCCCCCCATCAGCCCACTTCCAGTCCTAACCCCATCAGCTCATATCCAGACTTAGCGCCCCCATAGCCCATCACCACTCCTACCCCCCCCCCCCCAGCCCAGGGAAAATTTAAAATAAAAAAAAGCTGTCTGCTGCTGCGGCAGAATCGAGTGTGCCGCGGGGCCCCCCTGCCCGGCAGAGCCTACCCTCCCCTGCATCAGCTCCCTCTCCGCAGTTACACGCACCGGCTTTCAGAGTGCGAAGGGACTAGTTTCCCTTTCGCGGCTCTGTTAAGCCTGCGGGGGCTGATGGGAACGTTCCCATCAGCGCCCGCGGGCTTAACAGAGCCATGAGGGAGAAACTCTCCCCTCGCGCTCTGAAAGCCGGTGTGTGTGACTGCAGAAAGGGAGCTGTTGCAGGGGAGGGGAGGCTCTGCCGGGTAGGGGGGGCCCCGCGGCACACTCGATTCTGCTGTGGCGTCCGCAGCAGCAGACAGCCTTTGTTTTTTTAATTTTAAAATTTACTTTTAGATCAGCATGTTCTTTGCGCGGGGCCCCCTGAAACGCAGGGCCCTGTGCAAAAATCATTCTTGCTCAATGGACGGGCCGGCCCTGGTGAATGCTATTAACAAGCATTCAGAGCTGGCCCAAGGTATTGACGCCCTAGGCCAGGGTAGGGCAATTCCGGCCCTCGTGCACCACAATTCAGCCTGGTTTTCATGATGTCCCTAATGAATATTCATGAGATCTATTTGCATCCACTGTCTTCCATTGTATGGAAATAGGTCCATGAATATTCATTAGGCAAACCTTAAGCTTTCCTTGGCTGTCAGAATCTACTGTTTTCACTTCAAATGCCCTGCCTTTGTTGCCCCCCAGAAGACCACCTAGTTTGTCTCATGGTTGGACTGGCCCTGGCATTTCACACAGTGTGAGGCAGTGGTTGATTTGCTATTTATTTAGCAATTCTTATATACCGCTTTTCATCAGGTCAAAGCAGTGTACATTTAGGTACGGTATATATTTCCCTTGTCCCTAAAGGGCTCACAATCTACAGTTTGTACCTGAGGCAATGGAGGGTTAAGAAGCACCTGTGGGACTAGAAACCCCAGTCCCTACAGCCCAAGGTTGCTGTCCTCCAGTGGGATTCAAATCCCCAGCCCTCTGGCCCAAGGCAACTTGCCCCAACCTCTAGGCCACTCCACTCTTTATAAGTGAATGTTTCTCTTCAGGCTCATCATGTCCCAGGTATGCGTAATGTTTTGGCTGATGCTTCATCTCACCCTAATTGATCCTTGTTTCAGAAACTGGCTCCTCATGCAGATGAGGTTGGAGTGGAGGTTTGGTACCTAACATGGAGCTAATTGTGGTCTTCTCTAACTTCTTCTATGTGGACTGCATATCTCAGCGGATATAGGAAAGTGTTATCCTTTCTCTTTCAGAAAGGTTGAGATTGGGGTCTGGTTTTAGAAGACCTAATGTTTGATTACATTACTGTTCTGAAGAGTGTGGGTTTTTCAACAATATAAACCCTACCACAACAGCACCAACCACTCAATAAATCCCCATAAAAACAGGTCAGGCTGAACAGAGCTGCATCTAGAAAAGAAGTTTTTTGTTGGAGCATTTGCAATAAGGGGTATAAATTCCTCATGAAACAAACTTTCCTTTTAATCAATTTTTAATAGGCTGTATAAATTAAAATAGCAGCTCTTTTGAGATGATCAGAGAAAATATCTGACGAGGAGTTTGTGATGACGCAATAAATTTCAAACCCATCAATTTTTCCTCAAATGCAGTCCTGCATCAGGTACAGTGCAACATATTACTGCAAGAAGCCAGTCATCTGTATAACGAATATAATTCCACAGTCCGTGCCATTCAAAATTCAGTTGCTCTTTTAAACATTCGAGGCGTTTATTGTTGTTTGGTCATTGTTAGTTGCAATAGGCAGAGCTTGTACCATCTGATAGTGACATCAGACACTGTGAGTCGAAAACAGATCAGAAAGGTGTGGGTTCCTATTTGGTGTTGCACGTGTTCCTAGGGTTGGCTACATCCCCTACGACTAATGTTAAAGAATTCATACATATGTGTCCTATGCGTGGGGTACAGTTTATGGTGCACGAGGTGGGTTATCTATTGTCCCATTATCAATTTTTGGTAAATACACATTGGGCTTTAGGATTTTTAGGCTTGGATGCCTCCCATTAAAGAACCAATTCTTTCTGCATTGGGAAAGTAACATCGGTGGCTTGTGCAAGGATCCTAATGGAATCATTCAATAGACTGGGCCCTGGAAATCTGGTGCATATCCATCATACATTCACATGGTGAGACTAGGGGAGAATAATTTTGTTTTATTTTTCAGGGTATTCCTGTGATGGTGTACCTGGATTGTAGGCCATTCTTTTGTGTTTTGGGCACACAGGTATGCACTGAAGCATCCATATGGTCAGCATCTATGGCTTCTTAATCAAGGAATGGTAGTACCCTGGTCTGGTTGGTGTGGAATGCCTACGGTAATTATTGTTGATCTGGGTGTGCGGAGTTGTCGTCAGATGATTTATCTTGTACGTAAGGACTTAGCGAGATTATCAGCATGGCTTCTTGGTGTTGTGATTTGTTAGTCTGATGTCATTGCAAGGTCTTCCTTAAAAGATTCTAAGTTATGAGGACATTTTAGAGTGAAGACAAATAAACAGATTGTACCATGGGTTTATAAACTGGCTGGGCAGCATGTTTGCCATTCTTGATCTTGGCATGAGTGTGCATGGTTGTTTAGATCAGATGGAGTATACTTATCTGATGTTGGTCAAGACTTGTTTAACAGTTCCTTGGAAGACATTTTGACTGGGAATATCAGGCCACAGTTTAATGGTGGGGGTCACGGTGCATCCTGTTAGGAAGTCTGCACCTATAGTGGGCTAAGGGGATAGTTATTGCCTACTGTGGATTCTGCATACAAATAGGCTGTCAGTTCAGGGGAAAGCTTGTTTGCTGGGTTCAGTACAATAGGGTTCTATCATCCCAAGGCTCAGACCTCTTGCTGGGGTTTAAGCAGAAGTGTAGAACACGCCTGCAGACTTGGAGGTTTGGGGATTGGATATCTTGCTGGAGTGTTGCAGATGTTCACTGAGTCTGAGTATGAATTTGACATTAACATACACGAGTTTCTATGTTATTGGTTCTTAAAATAAAGCTGCGGCCTGCCAGCCCTGTACTTTCAATCACATAGGTTTGTGGTTTTTGTAGAAGGGCAAGGCTGGTGCTACCATCAGGCGAATCAGGCAGTCGCCTAGAGCGCTAGCCCTCCAAAGGCAACTGCCGCTGCCCATCGCCGCCGCTACCATTCCTTTCTGGGGCTGGCAGCAGTGGCAATGGCTCCGAAACTGTGACGCAGCACTTATCTACCATTTCCGGGGCTGCATTGCAGTTTCCCCTCTTGCACAGTCTGCTACTTCTGCCTCCCTCTGATGCAGACTTCTGGTTTATGCAAAAGCAGAAGGAAGTGTCAGACAGTGCAAGAGGGGGAACTGCGATGCAGCTCTGGAAATGGTAGATAAGTGCTGTGTCGCAGTTTCAAAGCCATTGCCACTGTTGCTGGCCCCGGAGATCAGTGGCAGTAGCAGTAATGGGTGCGGGGGAGGGGGGGGACAGGGAGGGGCAGCAGAATGGAGGGCTTGCTTAGGGCACCTCCAGTCCTTGCACCAGCCTTGTACAAGGGCTATGGGAGGTGTGGATGATGGGACCTAGGGATACCCCAGTTAAGATACAGTCTGTCTTCACCTCCTCCATTGGGAGACTGTTCTACACATCCACCACCCTTTTCATAAAATAATATTTTCTTAGCTTACTTCTAAGTCTATTTCATTTTCCATCATCCAATGAACCCTCTTTCCAGAGCTTCTTTTTAATCAAAAGAGGACTGCCTCCTAGAAATTTTGCCCATAGAGGAATTATTTGAATTTAGCCCCCACCTCTTCAGCATTAGCTCAAGATAAGAACATAAGATATGCCATACTAGGTCAGACCAAGGTCTATCGAGCCCAGTATCCCGTTTCCAACAGTGGCCAATCTAGGTCATACGTACCTAGCAGTTTCTCCAAAAGACACAGGTTCCACAGTGCTTGTATTGGGTCAAGCAGTGATATCCTGGATCCCTTCTTAATAATGGTTTATGGACCTTTCCTCCAGGGATGAATTATATTCTGAGTTTGAACCTGAGGCAATGGGGCCTCAACAGGATTTGAAATAGTCTTGAGTGTGCTTAAGACTGTGAACCTTAAAACTATGAGCCAGGGAATGGTGGAAATGAAATGGAAGTATGGAATTCCTTCCGACAAAACAAGGGCCTTTGTCCGTGACCGTGCAGCATCTACACAGAAAAGGAAAGTACTGTCTAAATGCAGTGCACATTTAGTGGGCAATACCTGGATTTAGTGAGAAATACCTGGAGAAATCAAAAAAGAGAAACGTGTGTAAAGATGAATGAACTGGTCACTGCTGTGAAAGGTTCATTCACTGCCTGCCTTGCCTGCAAAGCCCGGCTCCATCAATCACCGCAGGAAGAAGCGAATATGCCAAGCCATTTCACCATCTCCCATAGTCAGCATATGCAGCTTGTGTACCGGCAGGGGGTGGAATGTCCTGATCATTTTTAGGGCTCTGAATTCAGATGTTGTAGTGAACTACAGGTAGAATAATTCCACTGCAAAGATAGACATCCTCTTTGTGGCTATCCCTTTCCTGAATTCAAATAACTGCAGATGTATTCAACTGATGTGGCTCCTAAGCTGCTCGGACTTAATTTACAAGACAAAGTAACTGAATGGGAAGCAGTAAGTTTTAACAGTTTAGCTGCTCAGACAACAGATTTCAGGTGAAATACTGGATTTAATTGTCTGCCATCAAGCAAAAGTAGTTGTTTTGCCGCATTTCCTTATTTTCAGTTTTTCATTCCGAAATTTTCAAGGTATTGTAGGCCTCTGAGAAAATTACCGAATCCATGACGACTGCAACCTCCCTGACAAAATCAAAGCTGTACGTATAATATGTGGGTCTAGCTCTTTGAAAGTGTGTTTGTTGCCCTCCCACTGAAAGTATTTTCTCACTTTCCTTCTGAGTCTCCTTTCTTTATTGTTGTTGCTGTTAAGTGCCGTCAAGTCGTTGTCGACTCATGACGACCCTCTGGATAGCTGTCCTAAACTGTGTTTGGTCTTCAGTCAGGTGGCTTATTGTTGACAGAGAGGCATTCCATGATGTATTAAGCTGATGTATAATAAGGCAATTGCATTTTAGGTACATTAGGCATTTCCCTGTCCCAAATAGGCTTACAATCCGATGGCTAGATTTACTAAAATGCACTACCATGTTAGTATGTGCTAATGCAGTCAGCGCTCAGTTTTAGTACATAGGTTGCATTTTATAAAACGGGGCCTGCAGTAAATCACACACATTAATACATGCTGGTGCACATTCAGGGCCAGTGCCGGGACATGAGATGCACTAGGCAAACCTCATCCCTGCTCCCGCCCCCTTCCTGGCCCCTACTGCCGTCCTCTCCGGGACCTGCAGCAGTGACAATGGTCTCAAACAGTCCTGCAGCGCTTACCTTAAACCTCTGGTGCTGTGAGGCTGTTTGACTCCCACCCTGCCGAGGCCAGATGTCGACTTCCTATTTGCAGCAGAAGTCATTATCGGGCCTCAATGGGGTGTTATTGCGTACAACCAGATTGGCGTAAAATGCACATGTCATATGCTATTCTATAACACACACACATGAATTTAGGCTCCACCTACTGTATGCTTAGCCCAAGTGCCACCGCTGTGCACACCGCTAAAGAAAGTACCACGATGAGACTTACGCATGCGCTTACAGAATAGCGAGCGTCCAAGGGCATGCATAAATGCCTATTCACACACGTAAGTCCTCAAGAATAGGGACTTATGTGCATTGCACACACTATATAGAATCAGCCCCTAAATGCACAGAAGGGAAGACGGACTTAGGGATGAACAGAAGTGATAAGCTTTGCCATGTGCAGGGCACTGCAGCTCAATTACCAGTTTTGATGAAACTACTAAAATATCGAGAAGGAAATTTCATCACAGGGTGCCTAGGTTAAGATACCAAGTTAGCGCCTATTTAGATAGTATTTTATAAAGGCACGTAGGGTCCTATGTTTTTTATAAAATAGCTGAGTAAGTGGCAGAATGCAGGTGTGGATGTCTATGCATAAAGCGCTGCAAATTCACATGTTGATTAAAATATTTTAGAAACAAACGTGTGCTTGCAAACTCTGCCCAGACCATGCCACTACTTGTGCCTAGCAGCAAGGAACATATCTTCTTCTCCAGGTGCATACATTTCAGCTAGTCAGCATTTCATAAGAGGCCTTTCACTTGTGTATGTGGCCATATGTGTGTGAAAAAGATTTAGGGCCCTTTAACTAAAGCCCGCTAAGGATTTGCAAATAACCCACCTAACACATGCACATTATTTTGAAAGCCTCTGCATCAGTTGTTGGGAGCGTGACCAGTATCTTCCTGGCATCTAACGCATGAAGGGTTCGCCTAATAGACGCTTCACCAAGGTGGGTTCGCTTAATGACTCTTACAGAGGAGTCATTAGGTGAACCCACATTAAGAGATGCGTTGCCACTGAGCATGCAGCAATGGCCTGGGCTCTAGCGGTAATA
Organism: Ichthyophis bannanicus; assembly: GCA_033557465.1. Taxonomy (NCBI): domain Eukaryota; kingdom Metazoa; phylum Chordata; class Amphibia; order Gymnophiona; family Ichthyophiidae; genus Ichthyophis; species Ichthyophis bannanicus. Next base: position 147,242,046 of record CM066041.1, read on the forward strand.
CGCTTTCCACGTCAATGCTCGTCCCATTCCCCACCCCATCCCGCAATTGCCTGGTAGCGAGCATTTTAGCATGTGGCTATGGACTCCTTCTCATGTCCATGTTCCCAACACCTTGCTGCAACACATTAAAATGCCCATTAACCAGCTTTAGTAAAAGCGGCCCGTAATAAAGGACTTTCTTAGGCAGTGGCGTTCCCAGCCCCCCTATCATCTGGGGTGGGTGCCCCCTTATGCTGCCAATGCTCCCCCTCATGTGGCACAGCACTGAGAGCCATGATGCTCCATGGAGGCAGCACAGAAGATCACGCTGGTTTTCCACAGTGCCGCACATGCAAGGGGCCAGTCACGCTGCTCTCCCGGCCGAAGTCTTGTGAATTGCGAGACTTCGTCCAGAAGAGCGACCAGCCGCTCGAGCACGAGGCACCACGGCAAACCGATGTAATCCTAAGTCTGCCGCACTGCTTCCGTAGGGCTGGCGAGGATGCACCCTCCTCCTGGCCAGCCCCCGAGTGGGCCACACCCACTTCCTTACCCTTCATATGCCACTGTCTTAGGTAACTTTATTAATGGCTAGCATGTACTATCTGTCACAAGGCCATTTATTTACCATAGGATTAGGATAGCATCTTCAATCCTATATATTAAATGGGTCTTGCTTTCTTCGTTCTACAATAGACCTCTGGCATTTGGGGTGGCATGTATTGCAACATGGGTTTTTAAGCGCTTCTTCACTTTTTTTGTCTTTTTATGTATGTTCTGTACTGCAGGCAGTGTCTTTGTATGGAGGTTTTTCATGTAGATTGTGTTTCCTATACAGTTTGTGTTGGCATGTTTATATTCTGTTCCTGTGAGCTGTGCTCCCTAGAACAAATCATCTACCTGCAAGGACCTTTATATTTAGAAGCTGAATGCTGCAGGTGACACATTCCTCTACTTTCACTGACGTCTCCCTGCTTTCATGCCCTAACTCAAGATGTAATTTTGACTTTATTGGCAATCTCAAGAGATGCCTAGTCCTTGTAGGTAATCTATTACTCCTCTCTGGGAGGCAGACATCTGCATTTGGTAAAAAGAAAGCAAGCTTCCTCCACTCTCTGTCCCTGTTAGAAGCATTGCGTTTCTACTAGAGGTGAACATTTAATGCATTAACATGATTAAGGAGCTAAAAATCTTAATCTGTTATTTTTTTATTTTATTTATTTTATTTACAGTCTCTTATATACCGCACTATTCAGCATCAGCGCGGTTCACATGGAACAAAATGCTCAGTACATTTAACACGTATGAGTTTACAGGTAACAGGGTATAAATAACTTGGATAACCGGGGTAACTATTTACAAAACATACTACATGGAATCATATATACAGAAGATACATAGGGAAACCAGCCCACTATGGGAATGAATATCACACTTGGTGAGTTGTTGATATACCCTAGATTTATCTGGGACTGGTATCAGTGGGTGTTATTGGGCTCTAGGTGACGCCATTGGGTTCTATAAGGTATTTGTTGAAGAGGTGGCATTTGAGGGCTTTCCTAAACTGTGTCAGGCTCCTAATAGCCCGAATATCAGGGGGTAGTGCATTCCAGCATATTGGGGCACTGAGACTGAATGCTCTGTTGGCTGTCGATTTAGTGCAAGTAGTAAGTTCCCTTGGGATTTTGAGGGAGTTTATAGCCATGGATCTCCTTGCTCTATTTGGAGATGTGCTATGGATAAGTGAGGATAAGGATGCCGATGTGAGATTATTGACAGCTTTAAAAGTAATTACCAAGGTCTTGAACACTATTCTAGCTTGAATAGGAAGCCAATGCAACTGTATCAGCAGGGGCGTAATGTGGTCGTACCTGGAGGCTCCATGGATGACTCTTGCTGCCGTGTTCATGGCTAGCTGAAGCGGGTTTAATGTAGATTGGGGAAGACCTTGTAATATGACGTTGGCATAGTCGAAATGGGGTATAACCAACGCCTGGAAGATTGTCCGGAAATCAGTTGGATCAAGCATGGAACGTAGGTGTCTAAGTGAGCGTATCTTGAAGTAAACTGATCTGACTATGTTTCCTATGTGGGCTTTCATGTCTAGGCGTTGATCCAGTGTGACTCCCAATATCGAATTGAGGATTTAGATTGCAACTCCGCTTCTTTTACTTTAAGATATTTTGGGGGGGTAAAATTGGGATTCCTTGTTATGAAGAGTACTTCAGTTTTCTTATGTTGTATTCTGAGGTTTTGAGACAGGAGCCAGTCAGATATTGCGTTGAAGCAACTCGTTAGTGGGGAGAGGTCGAGATGCTCGGTAGAGAAGGGAATGTAAAGCAGGACATCGTCTGCATATAACATGCAGTCAACATTGAAAGACCGGATGATATTACAAATTGGCTGCATGTAAATATTGAAAAGGAGCGCAGAAAGGGAGGATCCTTGAGGTACTCCTTGGCTTTGGTGGAAAGGTTCAGACTTTATCCCTCCAGAACGGACATGCTGCCATCTCTCGGCCAGGTAGGATCTGCACCATTCAAGCGCTTTTCCATTAATGCCTTTGTCAATCAGACGTCCTAGTAGAAGCTCATGATTTACTGAGTCGAAAGCTGCAGCGATGTCCAGAAAGATGAGTGCAAATCCTTGACGGATGTCGTCAATGCCAGTGATTATTTTGCAGAAGAGGGTGGTAAGGAGGGTTTCCACTCCATGGAATTCCCTAAAACCATGTTGGCAGGGGTCTAATGGTGCAGCGGAGTCAATGTGATCCTGCAGTTGCTTTTGGGCCTCCTTTTCAATGATCTTCGCGAGTAGTGGAATGCTAGATATGGGTCTGTAGGATTCCACCTGTTGGGGGTCAAGCTTGCAGTTTTTTAACAGAGGTCTGATAGAGGTGTGTTTAAGGGCTGAAGGGAAGGAGCCAGTTGAGAAGGAGAGATTCGTTATTTTGGCCAGTACTGAGCTGAAGTGACTGCGAAGCTCCTTGATCCAGAAGGCTGGGCATGGATCAGTCTGAGCAGTACTGGTGTTAAGGGCTGCAATTGTGTCTTCAATTCCTCTCTTGGAGGGGGTAGAAAACATGGTTAGGGTTGTTTGGCAGTTTTGCTCTGTGGTAGAGGCTATAGTAGAGGTTTTGTTGGTCTGACATATCTTGGATTGTAAATAGGTTGCAAAATCTTGTGGGTGTAGCTCAAATGGAGGTCCAGAGGATGGTTCCTTGGATAAAGTCTTGACAAGGTCGAAGAGGTCATGTGGTTTATTAAGTGATCTCATTAAGGTGTCAGAGTAGTACTGTTTCATTGTGTTGGTGATTGCGTTGCGGTGTGCAGCCAGATGACAGTTGTATGCTGACAGGTCATTTAAAGAGTGAGATCGGCGCCAGCATTTCTCCAGTTTCCGTAAGTGGTTAAGTGATGCTTTAAGATCAGCTGAGTACCATGGGGCACTTACTCTTTTACCTGGAGGCCTGTTGGATGTTGTACGTAGGGCAATTGAGCTGAGGCAGTTGTTCCATTGAGAAATTAGGTTGTCAAGGTTCTGGGTGGATTCAGAGATGAGTTGCTGCGTTTCAGCAAGGATAAGATCTCTGTTGTAAGGCTTGAAAGATCGAGAGGGCGGTCTTGCGGTGTTGCTTTGGATTTTGTTGGTTTTTGTGTAGGCTTTGTAAGAGGGAATCTGAATGATGATCAGTTTGTGATCTGACCAAGGAACAGAAGTTATGGAGGTTATGGGATCCTGAGCTGGGTTAAGAGAGGTTTGTGGGGCGAATACAAGGTCCAAGATATTTCCCTTAATATGAGTAGAATCATTAACTAGTTGCTTGAAGCCAAGATTTTCCAGGGCATCCAAGAAGGCTGTTGCTTGATGATCTTGCAATGTAGGCAGATTGAAGTCGCCTAGGATCCAATTTGGGAGGCCTGGGTTATGAGTGTTGGATGCCAAATCGATGATAGCCGCGAGATCATCTGGGGAAGCTGAAGGAGCTCTGTAAAGCAGGTTGATTATGCAGCGTTTGTTGGAGATGGTGACGGTCTCAAGGTAGTTTGTATTGGTAGTGTGCACTGTTCGAAAATGGAGGTCTGTCCTGGTGAGGATGAGCACGCCACCTCCTCTTTTTTCTTGCCTATGACTTGAATGTATGGTGAAATTCTGAGGGAGGAGCTGGTTGAGTATTACGTTGTCTTCAGCAGATAACCACGTCTCCGTGACCATGAGTATATCAAGGCCGTGGCTGGCAATTAGGTCAGTGATGGCTGGCCACTTCTTCCGGATAGAACGGGCATTGATGAGGGCACATTTTAGGTTATGAGGGTAGGAGTTTTGAATTTGTTTCGGTTTCATATTGTGTTGAAGAGCAATGTGTAACAGATGGGGGTGGTGTGAGCGGGAGTCCCAAGTTATGTTGTTATGGGAAGCACTAGTCCACCTTCTCCCATGGCTCAGTAATATTGGAATCTGGTTGGATGCTGTGGTTGAGGCTAGAGAGTTGGAGAACCAGCCTGAAAGGACGAAATAGCATCCTATTATGGTGGTAATGAGGGAACCCATCTTGTCAGAGCACTATGTGAATGGGAGTGGGTCAATCTGGTTAGGCTAACAGGAAGTTATTGACCAAACTCTTGATATTTAGTGTGGTATACTGTGTGACAGCAGACACTATGATCGGCATGGTTCCCCAAACTACTACCTGTGCCACTGCCATCGCCTCTCTCCTTGATCCCACCACAGTTCAGCAACTCTCCTTCGTCTTCCCTCCCACCCCCGACGGTCCTTTCGCTTGTCTTTAATTTGCAGTGCAGACCCGGATCTCTGCCTGCCTTTCTGACATTGCTGCCTGGATGTCTCACCGCCACTTGAAAATGAACATGGCCAAGACTGAACTTCTTATCTTTCCCCCTAAAACCTCCCCTCCTCTTCCTCCTTTCTCAGTCTCTGTGGATGTCTCTGTAGGATCCTTCCTGTTTTCTTTGGCCCGCAATCTGGGGGTTATCTTTGACTCCTCTCTCTCTCTTTCTTCACACACATCCACCTTGTAGCTAAGACCTGCCGTTTCTTTCTCTATAACATTAGCAAAATCTGCCCCTTCCTCTCTGAACCAGCCTCGTCATGCCCATATTACTCCTCTTCTCAGGTCACTTCACTGGCTCCCTATCCGTTTCCACATCCAGTTCAAGCTTCTCCTGCTGACCTACAAATGCATTCACTCTGCGGCTCCTCAGCACCTTTCTTCTCTTATCTCCCCTTACAACCCCACTCGGGAACTCCGCTCTTCTAGCCAACTGCTTCTATCTGTGCCCTTCTCTCCTACTGCTAACTCCAGACTGCTCCTTTCACCTTGCTGCATCTTGCGCCTGGAACAAACTACCTGTGTCTGTACACCAGGCACCTTCTCTAACCCTCTTCAAATCCAGGTTAAAGCTCACCTCTTTGCTGCCGCTTTTGGATCTTGACTCACCTAATCTCCTTTCCTTCCCTTGTTTTACCCCTGCTTACACCTTCTGTGTTTTGTTTTGACTAGGTTGTTGTGTTTTTGACTAGATTGTTGTGTTTTGACTAGATTGTAAGCTCTGATGAGCAGGGATTGTCTCTTGTGTCTGTGCAGCACTGTGTATGACTGGTAGCGCTATACAAATGCTCAGTAGTAGTAGTAGCCAGCCTGCCCTGATTAGCTCCATTATCCCTAATTGCTACCACGCAGTCTGCCGCTCCGCCCACAGCATCATCGCTGGCAGAGGAGACGGACCTTAAAAGTAACTCACCCGGAGAGATCCCCCTCTCAGTCAACAAAAGGGGCTCCAATCACCACTCGCTCCAGCAGCCGCAGAACCGGAGACATCAAGAGGAGCAGCCTCAGCACCGGAGAACTTGGGGGCCACATCAGAGGTGAGCCAGCCTGCCCTGATCAGCTCCATTCTCCCTAATTGCTACCACATGGTCTGCCACTCCGCCCACAGCATCATCGCCGGCAGAGGAGACGGACCTTAAAAGCAGCACGCCACAGACGTGCGCGTGCCTGATGGCCTCGCCAGAGGTCCCTTTGGTGTGGCCCTTAGGCGGGGACCAAACCAGAGCAAGAGTACTACAAGAACTACAGCCTTTGCATCACATTCAGAATCGCTGTTCACCGAGGAACCATCTCCACAGACTCACACCACTGGGACCCAATCAGCTATGAGGAGTGGAGTACAAAACAACGTACACCAAAAGACGAGCACAACCATGACACCAACTCTCCAGACTAACAACACAGATCACCAATCAACTGTGAGTAACTCATCCCACGTGGAGGACACTAACATAAAAAAAATAAACCCCCTCATGCTGGCAACAAACTACATTACGGACAGCAAATGTACAAAAGAACACTCTTCCAAAAAATATACACCATAATACTAATTCTTACCCTATGTTCTTACCAAACAAATGCATTTTACTACATTACCTACTTCACAGCCTTACAAACTCCACCTATATACAATATATATATATCATACTTCCCTACCGTCCACTAACCTATGCACACATCCGCTTACTACAAACCTCCCAGCAAAAGACCTACCAGCCACACTACAATAGAACCATGGTCACGAATACCCACACCTCAACCACACAATCAACATACCAACCGCATAAACATAAGTCTGATAAATGCAAGATCAATATGCAACACAACAAACACTATTACCAACTATATCCATGAAAACAACCTTGACATACTATGCATTACTGAATTATGGCTCAAAAACACAGACCAGGTACTACGGAACTAAATAACACCACCAGCATTCACAGTATACAACTGCCCCAGAACCCATAAACGAGGAGGCGGAGTACTAATACTTGCCCGAACAGACCTAAGGCTCAAGACAGCAACCTCCAAAAGCTCCAAACACTGCAAATTCATCAACACTGAAGGCAAACATCTATCCAGCTGCCTGATATGCCAACCCCCCCAACTCCCCAACAGAAGACACATCCAACATCCTAGATATGATATATGCAGCTAACTCACCACACAAGATGCTCATCGTGCTAGGAGACCTAAACCTCACATCTGCATCAACAACAATTGAAACCGCTTTCCACAAAGCTATGGAATCCATTCAACTCAAGCAAGTCCTATCAGATCCATCCCATTGCTCTGGCTTTACACCAGATCTCATATTCGTGCCAATGAACACCCTAAGTTAAGGTCTCATGACACCACCTAAAACCACACCAATGCCATGGTCAGATCATCATGCCATATCATTTGTGCTCCACCACAGTACCCAAAAGACAACTGCAAAACAGAACAACCAACCAGACACTTCAAAGCCTTCAACACAGAGCACTTCATCAAAGAAACCATACAGTCCCTACCCCTAAATTTCAACGACCTCGACGAAGCTATCAACATATGGAATACCACTATTCTTGCCGCATCATAACTCACGCCTCGAGTGAACTCACATCACAAAAAAAACAGGCACAGATCTACACCATGGTACTCCAACACAATAAGAGAATCCGAAAGAAAATTACGGAAATTGGAACGCCATCGGAGACGTAACAAATCAGAATCTACATTGAAACTATACCAGGAAATGCAAAAAGATTACAATAACCTAATAAACAAATATGAACAACAATACCACACAAACCTCTTACTAAAAGCCTGCAATAAACCTAAAGAACTCTTCAACATTGTTTGTATCCTAACAAATGACCCAACCATGAAAGATGACAGCAAGATACACCCTCAAACCTTCACTGATTATCTAATAACCAAGTACAGTACCAATACACCCCATGACAACGTCTCGCTTATAGACACAACAACTCCAGATGATTCTGCAACTACTAATGAATGGAAGAATTTCAGTATTCCATCAACCAAACAAATAGAACAAACCATCACTGCTTTAAATACCACCATTTCCCCACTGGACCCCTGCCCGGTGACTTGGATTAAATCCACCAAAGAAGAACTCAACACATTCATCCAAAAGATAGTAAGCACCTCTCTAACTCAGGGCTACATGCCAAAAGCACTCAAGCAATCCACCATACGCCCCATTCCTAAAACCACATCCCCCAACACCACATACCTTTCATCCTACCGACCTATATCCAGCCTCCCACTCCTGGCTAAAATAACTGAAAAAAATTGTATAGAGACAACGCCAAGATCACATTGATGAATTTGCCCCACTAGACCCCCACCAACACGGATTCCGACCAAAACATGGCGTTGAGACACTCCTCATACATCTATTCAACAACATAATCAATGGAATAGACAATATAAAGCAGGGCTTCTTATTAATATTTATAGATATTTCATCAGCCTTTGACACAATCTCCCATCACATCTTATTGACGCATCTTAGGGAGATTGGCCTTCAAGATACTGCTATTAAATGGTTTCAGTCATACCTAGAAGACAGACAGCAGAGAGTAAATACTGGGAGCCTCACTTCAGCACCCTTCAAAACTACTCAAAGAGTTCCTCAAGGCTCATCACTATCAGCTCTTCTCTTCAACATCTATATTCAACCAATTTACAATATATTTAACAAATACAAGATACAATACGCCATATATGCCGATGACATCATGGCATATACCCCTATTCAACTGGACTCACCAGACTATACCACCATATCTACCTGCATTCAAGAAATCACAACATGGCTAAATAACAACAACTTAAACATCAACATAAAAAAAATCTGAAGCAATAATCATAAAGAGAAACAGCGCATTCATTCATCCTACCTCTATCAATATATCCAGTACACCCATTACAATAAAAGATGAAGTCAGATACCTTGGAGTGATTCTAGACAAGCAACTCACCCTCCAACCACATATAAACAAGATATCCAAAACAGCCTATTTCAAACTTGCAACGCTCCGGAGACTAAAACCTCTCCTCAACAAATAACACTTCCGCACAGTATGCCAGGCCATCATTACACCTGTACTGGATTACTTTAATATACTATACCAAGGTCTACCCAAACAAACCACCCATCAACTACAAATAATACAGAACACTGCCACGCGCATCATTGCTAACGCATCTAGACAAGACCATATAACCCCAATACTACATGACCTACACTGGCTACCGATATCATCACGTGCAAAATATAAAGCAGCACTAACTATTTTCAAAATTAAAAACAACATGTCAGCAGAACTACTACATGAACTCATCGGAACCAAAACAAGCAAAAGATCAGACAGAAATAGCACCAAAAACAATATACCAACACCCAGTCTATTTACAAGAACCAATAGATCCACATCCATGAGAGCCTTCTCTCTTGCTGCCCCTGCTATCTGGAATGTCCTCACAGATAAACTAAAATCAACAATTCAATGATGACCACCAACTACCCTAATCACTGAAACCCCCAGAAATCAACAAAAAGACCTCAAAGACTTACGGAAGATGCTCAAAACTGCGCTCTTCACAGAACACTACAAGGACATAACATGAACTATCTAAACAAACTCTCAGCCCAACAAAATGTAAAAATGTAAATATTTCTTATACACAGCTCACACTGTATATAGCTCACCACAAAATCAAATGTAAAAATGTGAATATTTCCTGTACACAGCTCACCACGCAATCAACTTCACACCACTCACACACACACACTTATCCATCTATCACTGCATGCCCACACCCAAGCACCCCGACACTTGATTTGTTTGATGTGTGATCCGCTTTGATTTCAGGATAAAGCGGTATATAAATCCTTTTAAATAAATAAATAAAATAAAATGCCTAGGGTGCCAAGTTTTGACGGCACCAAAGCCCCAGCCAATGGAGGAGGACTGCTCCGACTTACTTTAGAGCCATGTGCATGTGGCTGCTCCCAAGGGGCCTTCCTCTTCTCCACATGTGGTTCTAAAATCATTGGCGTCTGTCATAATCCTTCCCACACTCTCTCTAGGATCTCCTGTCTGGTCTTGCCTATGAGTGCCAAAATCTTAAATCCAGCTCTGCATATTCGTGAGGTAGGCAAGAGATGCCAACTTTACCCTTCCTGTCCTCCAGTTAAGGGAGGGTGGAAGTCAGCCAACCTGCCTTCCTGCTCTCCCCCCGCCCTCACCAGTACAATTGGATGAACTGTTTATACAAATTATATGAACAGTTCACCCAATTACACATACATATATATGATATAATTAATGGATGATGGATGACATTTAACAAGTTTATACTATCTTGAAACATTTATTACTATGGCATCTTTTATATGAATTTTTGTATGATTTAAGAAATATTTTTCATATTAATATTTGAAATAAAATGAATTTTAGTGCCAAATAAGTAAAAAATTGTAATAAATTATAAATTGATCAAGGGGCTGATGATTGAAATCTCAGCCCTTATAAACAGAGAGCGAAGTATTAATTCCTAAGGATGGTAACAAGCTTCTGATGGTCCCCCACTGGAATATAAGTTTTGACATGGCTTCATAGTTTCCAGTCTTAGTCAGCATGTATGGTACTTTGGAAGAAAGACAGGATGTGGAGAGATATGATAGATACATTAAAATATCTCCTGGGATAAATGCACAGTAGGAGGGCCTCTTTTAATGGAAAGGAAGCTTCGGAATGAGAGATCATAGGACGAAGATGAAAGGAGATTGACTCAAGAGTCATCTAGGAAAATATTTCCTTATGGACAGAATAGAGAATGTGTAGAACAGCCTTCCAGTGGAGTTGGTGAGGACAAGGACAATGAGGATATCTGAATTAAAGAAAGCATGGGACAAGCACAGATCATCTCTGAGAAAGAGAAAGGAACTCTTGAGCGTAGTAGTTGGTGTGGATGGGAAGACTGGATAGACCATATGGTCTTTTTCTGATGTCATTTTTCTGTGTTTGTATGTTTCAATGATCAAAATTCAGAGCTGAAAACGACTGTGAAAGTCATACATAGGGGCTTCGCAGGGGGTGCTTTCTTATACATCCATAGCCTGTAGAAATATGAGTCAAGTTTCCAAGCAAGTTATTTTTGTACAAATTGCAACCAGTCATCAAGAAAATTTGTTTCATATTACAAGAATGTTTTCAAGATCTTAATAACAATATGCAGATGCAAATTGCAGGGATAGTGGGCATTATGCCTATACACCTCGCCTAGGGTAACCAGATTTTTGGAGAACAAATCTGGATCACTGGGCAGGGCTGAGCTGGACTAGCAGGGGCGTGGTCTTCTCTCCTTGGATATTTTTTCCCCATATATTCTAAAAATGACCAAAGTAGCATTTGGTCATTTCAAAAGTTTAAAATAAACAATAGTAGCCCTTTTCATGTACGCATAAAACTTTATTTTATATATATAGATAAATATTCTATGTATTTCTCAAATTCATCCTCTTTTTTTTCAGAAGTTAATTTTACATCTTCTATTAGGATTGAGAAGGCTGCATTAGAGGGTTTGCAGGAGAAACAATGTCCTTTGCCTCTGTCCCCAGCGAAATTGGGGACGGGAGGTGGTTATAGTCCATGGAGTCGGGGACACTATTTCAAAATCGGGAACAATTACTGAAAATTGGGGACATCTGGCAATTTTAACCCAGCCTAGTCAGAGAGGCTCCAATCTTCACCCCATGCAGAGGTGGACAGGCTTGTACCCAGGGCCGGCCTGCCCATTGTGTGAGAATGTTGTTCGCAGAGGGCCCCGCGCAAACTTCATTCTTGCACAAATGGACGACTTCAGAGGGAGCCGGGAAAGCCCGCGCGAGGCCCTGGATCCCTCTGCACAGCCGCCAGCGTGTAGAGTGTTTTCCTTCACACTGGCGGCTGTTTCTGTGAAGCGTGCGAGTACTGGGAAATGCCCTTTAATCTTTCCCGGCATTCAGCACGCTTCACAGAAACAGCTGCCAGCGTGAGGGAAAACACTCTTCACACTGGCGGCTGTGCAGAGGGAGCCGGGGTCTCGAGCGGGCTTCCCTGGCTCCCTCTGAAGCTCCTTAGATGGCTGTGGGGCTCTTTGGGGGTGGGGGCAGTCTAGCATAGGACTGGAAATGGGCAGATGGCGGGGCAAGGATTGGAATGTGCTGATGGGGGAGGCTAGGACTGGAAATGAGCTGATGGGGGGAAGCTTGGATTGGAAATGGCTGATGGGGGGCTGGGCTATGACTGAAAATGGGCTAATGGGGGGAAGCTTGGACTGGAAATGACTGATGGGGGGCTAGGATTGGAAATGGGCTGATGGGAAGCTGGAATAGGACTAGAAATGGGCTGATGAGGGGGATCTTGGATTGGAAATGGGCTGATGGGGGCTGGAATAAGACTGGAAATGGCTGATGAGGGAATAGGGCTGGAAATGGGCTGATGGGGGGGGGGAGCTAGGATTAGAAATTGGCTGATGTGGGAGCTTGGAGTGGAAATGGGCTGATGGGAGCTGGAATAGGACTGGAAATGGGCTGATGGGGGGGCTAGGAATGGAAATTGGCTGATGGGGGAGCTTGGAGTGGAAATTGGGCAGATGGGGGGCTGAAAGGGGACTGGAAAGGAGTATATGGAGGGCTAGGACTGGAAATGGGCTGATGGGGGGATGGGAGAATGGGACTAGAAGGGAGCTGTTGCTGGGTGGGTCTAGAACTAGAAGGAGAGGACTAGAAAGGGATGGGGATAGGGAATGAAGATGTAGAGGGGAAAGATATTTTGTGTGGGAGGGAAGAAAAATCTACGATCAGCCAGGTATCGGGAAAATAAGTGGGGATTAAGGATGGAAGGGTGATATCTGAATGGATGATAAAGGAATAAAGAAAGAAATGGGGGAAAGAGCAAAACAGGAAAGATCAGTATGTTAAAACAGATATAGAGAGAGAATGAAAAAATCTAGAAGAAAGAAGAAAGGACAAATGGACAGGTCGCAGAAGACATGAAGAAACCAGAAGAAAGTGAATGGAGCAATTGCAACTGAAAAATAAAATGCCCAAACAAAAGGTAGAAAAATACTTTTTATTTTGAATTTATTAACTGGAATATGTTAGGTCTGATTTTCCAATAATGCTGTTACACAGTTTTTTCCTTTATTTTGACAGCATAAACGTCCGGTTCAGACTTCAGTTGTATGGTTTGTACAGTTAGTGGATAGGACGTGTTTCAGTTTCACATAGTTTTAGTCCATTTTTACAGCACCCATATTGATTAATACCTGAGGAAGCCTTTGTTTTTGCACGCTGATCATTCTAATTTATCTTTATGCATACATTTATAGTAGCATACAATATTTGATTTACATTTTTATATTGATATGTGTTTATGGTATGGAGAAGTCTGGCGAAGTCCCGGCTTCTTTTTAGCTTCTGCGACTTCACTTTTTTATCTAATAGCTTTTTAGTAATTACGTTTGTACGAGATTCCCATCTTTACACACATATATTGCTTTTCTGTCCGTTTTTATCATCATTTACACACATCCATCTGGCGGGTGTAGCCATACGAATTCAATAATGTGCTGACTCCTAAGAAGTAGGAGGTGGAATCTATGGACCTCGTTTGGAGTTTTGATCACACATTTTTATTGCCATATACAAAGATTTTCTTCGTTTTTCTGTACTTCTATTTTATTTATTTATTTATTTATTTATCTATTACTTCTATACCGCCCCTTCCAGAGATCAAGGGCGGTTTACATGGAACAAGTTAACATATTATGTATACTTCGGTATACATTTACATTGAACAGGAATTTTTTAACTTTTTACAAATAACAATAAATGCGATAAACTGTCCAAACTATTTACATAGGCTATTTACAAGTGGTTATATACAGTGTGTTATAGAATAATCATAGGTCATGCGTAAGTGGTGGAATTTATTTCCATTTTTCTTGAGGTTTTTTTGTGTGTGTAGGGGGACTGGGTGGGGTTAGCTAATTGCGGTTTTAGGAGTTTTGAGTTTGTGTGTTTGTGGATGCTGCGGGACAGGACTTGGGGGGTAGGGGATTTGGAAATGTTCGGAGAATAGGTAGGTTTTGAGTTCCTTCCGAAATTGGGAGAGGTCTTTTATGATACGGAGGCCTAATGGGAGATCATTCCAGAGCATGGGGGCAGTGAACGTGAAGGCTCTGGCACTTGAGGATTTTTTAGTCTTCGTGAATGTTTTTGGCATATCGAGTGAGTGGGCTGCGTTTTGTCTGCGAGTTCTTAATTTGGATGGGGTCTGTAGTAGTGTTGATAGGTGTGAGGGGGCGATGCCGTTTAGGAGCTTGAAAGTTGTTAGGAGAATCTTGTATCTGATTCGGCTGTTTATAGGGAGCCAATGTAGTTCTAGGAGTATCGGGGTCACATGGTCTGTTAGGCGAGCTTTAGTGATTACTTTTGCGCAGATGTTCTGGGCTCTTTGTAATAGGTAGGTATTTTTTTGTGGTAGGCCAGTTAGGAGACTGTTGCAATAATCGAAATGGGGTGTGATGAGTGTATTAACAACCGATCTAAAGTCATGTGTGTCAAGGAGGGGCCTTAGGTGTTGTATGGTTTTGAGTTTATGAAATATGGTTCTTACTGTCTGCTTTATGTGCGGTAGCATGGTGAGAGTATGATCTATTATTACACCTAGGTATTTTACCTCTTTTTTAACAGGTATAGCTGTATTGTTGATTGAGATTGTTGTTGGAAAAGTGTCCTCGGTCACAGGTGTTCTTGTAACAAACATTGCTTCGTTTTTTTGTAGGTTAATGCTGAGGTAATTGGTTTCCATCCAAGAGGTGGTCTCAGCCATGCATTCAGATAGGGTGTTGTAAGTGGGGTTTTTGGTGGTTATGGGGATGGCGAGCATGATATCGTCAGCATAAATAAAGTGACTAATCTTGTGTTTTCTAAATATGTTAGTGATAGGTTGCAAGTATAGGTTGAAAAGGAGGGCGGAAAGGGCTGATCCCTGGGGTATTCCTTGTCCTTGGGGGAAGGTTTCTGATGCCTCTTGGTCTATTTGAACACGTATTAGTCTATTTGTGATGTAGGACTTGAACCATTTGAGAACAGTCCCACCTATTCCTAGGTTTTCTAGCCTATTGATCAGAGTAGGGTGGTTGATGTTGTCAAAGGCGGCAGAGATGTCTATAAAGAGGAGTAGAAAGCCTTGATTGTTGACATCTGTGCCTTTGATGAGGTAGTCCATCAGTGTAATCAAGAGGGTTTCCACTCCGTGGAAGGGGCGGAAACCAAATTGGTGTGAGTCAAGGGGTTTGTGCTCATAAATATGGTCCTGTAATTGTAACTGAATTGTTTTTTCTATTATTTTAGCAATAAATGGAATGCTGGCTATTGGTCTGTATGAATTTGGATCTTTTGAGTCAAGTTTATTGTTTTTTATTATTGGGCGAAGCGTTGTGAGCTTTAGGGCATCAGGCATGATGCCTTGAGAAAGGGACTGGTTCACCATATGTTGAATGCTTTCGGCGAGTTCTTCCTTTGTACATTTAATCCAAGACACGGGGCAAGGATCGAGTGGGGAGGTTGTAGTATTGATCATTGTTATGATTTTAAGGAGCTGTTTTTGGTCAACCATGTGAAAAGTTGTCCAATTGTTATTAATTTCTATGTGTGTAGGTAGTATTGCTGTTAGAGTATTGGGTTTAGATTTTAGTTTTTCTGCAAAGTGGGTTGCTAATGTTTGAATACTTATTGCTGGTTGTTTTGGCTCAGAGTTCTTTGCTTTAGTCAGTGTTTTTACAATTGCAAATAGTTCTCTAGGTCGGTTAATGGCCAGATTTATTACTTTAGAGTGGTAATCCCCTTTTTGATTTGTTTATTGCGTTCTTGTATTCGTTAAGAGTGTTCATGTATTGGGATTTGTTTTCGTTTGATTTATTTTTCCTCCATCTCTTTTCTTGTTTCCTCAGTTGATTTTTTAGTTTTGCTAGTTCTTTCGTGAACCATTTTTCTGTTTTTTTTGATTGTCTATGCATTGTGCGTGTGGGGACAGCTGCTTCTTGTATTGTTAGGTTCCAATGATTTACAGTGGAGTTGATGTCTGGGAAGTCCGTGTTGAGTATGGGTAATACTTTGTCAAGGAAAGTATCTTTGTCAAAGTGTGCAAATCGTGATATATGAGGTGATGTGTTTGTTGTATTCTGTGTTGCTTGTGCTGGGAGGTGGAGTGTTATGAGGTGATGGTCGGACCATGGTACTTCTGTTGTGGTTGGTGAGGTAAATTGTTGGTGGTTATTAAGGGAGGAAGGGAGGAAGATGATATCTAAAGTGTTGCCTTTTATGTGTGTGGAGGTGTGAACTATCTGTGTATATCCCATTTGGTTCATGGCGTCCATGAAGTTATCTGATTGTGAATTGTTTAGAGAGGGGAGGTTTAGATCACCTAGAATTATTAGTGGTTTGTTTTGTGATGCTGTGCATGCAAGTTCAAGGATGGGGGAGAGGTTTTTTTGATCTGCTGAGGGGGGTCTATATATGAGGGAGAGTGCAAGGGTTCTGCTTTCTATATTGATAATGTCCATTCCATCTATATTATTTAAGCTTGTTAAGTTGTATTGCAGCACTTTTTTGGCGAGTATGAGAGCGCCACCTCCTCTTTTTGCATCTCGATGGCAGCTGAATATATCATGTTGATGTGTGTTTAGCTGGTTTAATAGTATGGTGTCCGTGGGTGAGAGCCATGTCTCAGTGATGCAGATAATATCTGGATCTTTGTCTTTTATCATGTCATTGATTACTGGTATTTTGTTTCGTATGGATCTGATGTTTATTAAGAGGAGCTTAGTTTTAGTGTCTATATTAGCTGTATTATCTTTTAGACCATTTTGTGGTTGATGTTTTATTTGAATAAGTCTATGGAGGCGTCTGCCTGAGTTATGATGAGAATAATAGTTGTGAGTGAGTGTGTATGTTGCGCTGTGTTGTGAGGTTTGGTGGAAGTTATGGGTGGTGGGAATGCTGTTATATGGGTTTTGATAATGGTTATGTATGATGGGGATATTATTGTAGGGGCTTTGATTGGTTTTGTATGTATAAATGTGTTGTGTTATGAGTGTTATTAGGAGGAGAGTGAGGGGGACGTTTGCACTTTTTTTTGGAGACATTGTTTTTTTTTGTTTTGTTTTTTTTGTTTGTTTGTTTTTCTATTATTATGAGGGGGGATTGAATGAGTGGGAGTGCTGTGTATTGGGAGGATTAGCAGGAGAGTAGAGAGAATGAAAGGTTACTGACGACAGTACAACAGTATATGAAAGCTACTGACAATGCTATAAAGGTTACTGACAACAGTAAATACTGCTACCAACAATGTTAAGTAGGCTTCTGACAACAGTATGTGTGGCTACTGACAATGTTATACAGTCTACTGGCAACAGTAAATAACAGTGACAGTACACAACAATGCTATACAGTAAGTGCTGCTACCAACAATGTTAAGTAGACTTCTGACAACAGTATGTGTGACTACTGACAATGTTATACAGTCTACTGGCAACAGTATATGAGGCTACTAACAATCGGATATGTATGGTAGTGGGTGATTACTGACAACGGTAAAATTGAGTGTGCTAAATGTCTCAGGTATAGTCAAATTCATTTGGAGGTGGTATACTTGCTGTGATCGATGGATGGTCTGGTTTTTGAGGTGGGAGCGAGCTCTACCCTAGGGGAGCTCCAGCTGGTTGGTTATTTGGCTGGTATCACAAAACCGTGGGGCGCTTGCCAGCACGGTGTAATTTAATTGCTGCACGTGGCTGCCCCCGATTGGGTAGGGATCAGATGGCCGCAGCTCCTCCCAGTGTAGGAGGCTTAATCCTCCAGAGAGGAGAGCTGTTGATGGTGGCCGAGGGAGGTCTTGTGTGGGTCGCCTGCCGGCGTGGTGGAGTTTAACTGCTGCATGTGGCTTGCAAGAGGTCTTCGGTTGGTTGGACTTTCAGGGCAGTGCAGGGGGTTAAAACTGCAGGAGGCTTAAAAAGGTCCGTTGATAAACTCGGTAGCGGGGCAACTGTTGCTGTCAGGTTATGTCTTCCGAAATCCTGTGTTGTTGGAGTCGTGTGAGCTTGCTTCTGGTCCAAGCCTAAGGGCCACGCCAAAGGGCCCTCTGGCGAGGCCCTCAGGCGCGGGCCTGCCCGATCAGCACGGCGCTTTTAAACAGCTGTTGGCTGCACCGATTGGGCAGCTCCTCACTTGGCTGCTGGCTTCGCTGCTCCGGCCCGCTCTATCCCCGGCTGGGAGAGCTGCTGGTGGAGGGCCAGAGTGTGGAGTGAAGAGGCTTGTGCCCGATCAGCACGGCGCTTTTAAACAGCTGTTGGCTGCCCCGATTGGGCAGCTCCTCACGTGGCTGCTGGCTTCGCTGCTCTGGCCCGCTCTATCCCCGGCTGGGAGAGCTGCTGGTGGAGGGCCGGAGTGTGGAGTGAAGAGGCTTGCGCCCGATCAGCATGGCGCTTTTAAACAGCTGTTGGCTGCCCCGATTGGGCAGCTCCTCACGTGGCTGCTGGCTTCGCTGCTCCGGCCCGCTCTATCCCCGGCTGGGAGAGCTGCTGGTGGAGGGCTGGAGTGTGGAGTGAAGAGGCTTGCGCCCAATCAGCACGGCGCTTTTAAACAGCTGTTGGCTGCCCCGATTGGGCAGCTCCTCACGTGGCTGCTGGCTTCGCTGCTCCGGCCCGCTCTATCCCCGGCTGGGAGAGCTGCTGGTGGAGGGCCGGAGTGTGGAGTGAAGAGGCTTGCGCCCGATCAGCACGGCGCTTTTAAACAGCTACTGGCTGCCCCGATTGGGCAGCTCCTCACGTGGCTGCTGGCTTCGCTGCTCTGGCCCGCTCTATCCCCGGCTGGGAGAGCTGCTGGTGGAGGGCCGGAGTGTGGAGTGAAGAGGCTTGCGCCCGATCAGCACGGCGCTTTTAAACAGCTGTTGGCTGCCCCGATTGGGCAGCTCCTCACGTGGCTGCTGGCTTCGCTGCTCCGGCCCGCTCTATCCCCGGCTGGGAGAGCTGCTGGTGGAGGGCCGGAGTGTGGAGTGAAGAGGCTTGCGCCCGATCAGCACGGCGCTTTTAAATAGCTGTTGGCTGCCCCGATTGGGCAGCTCCTCACGTGGCTGCTGGCTTCGCTGCTCCGGCCCGCTCTATCCCCGGCTGGGAGAGCTGCTGGTGGAGGGCCGGAGTGTGTATTATTCTAATGTATTTAAGATACAGGTCCTCCACTTAAGTTTATTTCATATACTTTTAGTGGTTCGACATAGTTATATTTTATTGTATATAATCATTTTATTTTTTTGTGTACATATGTGCTTAGACACACATATATTTTTTTACTTATTTACAGGATTAGTGCTCATCAGTATCTGAACACTGCCATTTGGGTTAACGAGCCACTTTAGACAGGTATCGACCTAAGTATTTGGTTTGGCTCCACATCACGCCTGATTGCAATTCATGTAGGAGCACTTTATTAAGATCTCAGGATCATTACATATGGATTTCTTAAATAGACGGTTATTACATGTAGTCAACAGTGATTTTGCTTTTCATCCTCATCTCTCTGTTTATCATTCTGCTTTTTTATTGGCGGATTGTTACTATTCTCATTTTTACCTTTTAGGTTTCTTCATTGTTATGACAATATAAGCGATAGTTTTATATGAGCAGTATACAATACAGGTATGTTCTTTTATGCCTGGTATTGGTCACATTCCTGAGGAGTTTTTATTTTTTCGTTTATGATTATGTAAAACATTTAAAAAAAATTTTTTATACATACTTTATACATGTTATTTATTTGATATTATATATGTTTAGTCAATTCAACATGTTTTTAGATATAATTTATTTGATATTATATATGTTTAGTTAATTTAATACATTTTTAGATATAAATAATCTGTTAATAAACATTATGTTTTCTGATATATGTAGTTTTATTACTTCATGTAAGTTGTTTATTTATGGTTTTATTAGTTTATCATTTTATATAGTTTATTTATTTGATTGTACACATAATTAATGAAGATAGTTTTGTTAGTGTTATTTATCTTAGCTCCGATTTTTAAGTTGTAGTTATAATGTGTTTATAGTTTTTGAGATTTGAACATTTATTTATATGTTGTCTTGCTCCCCAAGTCCTTTTCTCTTCCCCCTTTTTTTATATTCATTTTTTTATATTCAAGTTTGTTTGTTTTTATTTACTTATTTTTTATTGTCTTTTTAGCCATTTAAGCCCCTGAAGAAGGCTTTTTACGAAACACGGCCAGTGTCAGACCAGTGGCTGAAGTGGGTTTATTAATAAAGTTTACATTATCATACGTTCCTTCGTTGCTATCCACGTTTCTTACTGGGGAATGGGAATGGTCTGGGAAATGTGTATCGCTAACATCTTTGTGTTTTTGTTTAGTGCAAGAGGAAATTAATTTATAGTTTTATTTCTCCGGTGTTGTTGTACATTTCATGTTTGGCTTTTGGGGTTCCCAATTTAATTATTATCTTCCTAATTCTAAATTGTGATCCCTTGTTCTTTGTGTGGTGATGGTCTATGTTCTGCATGTGTAACCAAGCTGTTCATTTAGTTTCTATTTGACAGTGCCACTTGTTCTCTTTCCGCCAGTGAGATGTATTGGTATTCTCTGAGAAGTATTGGTTTAATATTTGCAGTGTTGTCTTTTGATAGGTAGGGTTTGGTGCTCTGTGAGTCCTGGTAGTGCTTTTTTGATACAGTGGGTTTGCTATGGGTTCTAAGTGGTCAGTGTTTATAGTACTTCCTAATGGGCCTGGCGGTTGGCACTGGAATATAGTAATTTAGAAATCTGGTAGTCTTTCTTTATCCAGACACTCATTAAGAGGCATGTTTACTAAAAGCGCGTGTTAACATTATGCAAATATTTATGCAAATGAGGCTCCTTATATAAATGAGGCCCTGCAATGAATCTCTGCACATGACCCTGCACCCCCCCTTGGGCCACCCCTGCTTGTACCTACACACCTGACATTGCTATAAGAGCCTTCTTCTACTCATCCAGAAGGTTTAGACAAATTCCACTCCCCACACCCGTCCATGGCACAGCCTCTTCTGTTTTCCTTACCCCCTCCCCTCCCCTAGATAAAGCTATGAAATTATGGAAGAGCACAGCTTTTTGTCTTAGTTTATCAGGTTTTGTAGTATAGCAGACATGAAGAGAAGTCAGTAATTCCTTCTCTAGGGTTAGATGAGATAAAATCCCTCTGCTAAGCCCCTCCAGTGATTTCGAGCTCTGTGTTCATTCTGGAACCACAGATTATCTTCTGTGTTCAATTAATATTCTTCTGCTATTGCTCTGAGAACTTTCCTTGCCTCCATCCTCCCACACACACTCCATATGTTTGACATTTGGTGCTGTTAACATACTGTAGCACAGAAGGACTATTTTTGTCAGTACAGAATTTGCTGCGAGACGGCAAACTTGGGAAAGCTTAGGAAGGGCAGGTGTCCCATTAGATTTACAGAGGCAGTAAAGAATGCACCCTGGAAAAAGGTTTCTATTCATACCCATGACTCCATGTCCTCAGGGACATTTCTGAGTTTTGCCCCACCGAATGCATGAGCTTATCAGTCTGATTTGCTTTGAGAAATCAATGAGTAATTAGAACTGCGAGACCATGCAGCACTGGGGAAAACTAGGACCTTCCCAGCCTGTTCTGGATGGCGTGGAATCACCTGCAGTGTAATCCCTATTCCCCAGACTAGCTGGTAACTAAGACTGCCAAATTTTCTTGCAGGCAAATCTGGGACACTTATCCAAAGTGTGGTGGGGGAGAGGGAGGGATACCTTACTTCCAGGCTTCAACAACAAGGTGTGAAGGAGAGAAGAGGAATCATCACCTTGGGCCCCCCATCCAGGGTCGGGACAATCATCAACCAAATTAGGTGCTTGCCTAGGACAGAAGCTTCTGGGGGGAGCAAAGGGCAATGCATTGAAAGCTAAACAATAGATTCTGACATCCAGGGAGGTGGGGGGGGGGGATAAGACTTAAGGTTGGCTAGGATGCCAACACCTTAAACCAACTCCGGGGTTGGCCCTGTCCCCATCCATCCCATGGCAGAATGATATCACTTCCAAGCAGACAAACCAACAGAGAAATAGAAACAGTGATGCATTCCCCCTGTACCGTGCGAAATATAAAGATAACGGATGTAAGTTCTTAAAGCTGACATATTCAAACCACTAAATGGAAAATACATTTTTTTCTAACCCCTCTATCTCCATTGCTGGAATTGGAGACAGGAGGCTGACAAACAGGTGGGAGTCGGGGATGCAGCTCTAAAACTGGAGACAATCCCTGAAAATCGGGGACATCTGGTAACTTTATGGTAACCCCTCCTATCATTATAATCGTTTCCTGAAACCATCTGGTAATCCTACTCTCATTGCATACAGTGCCACACAACTATCCTTATGGACATTTATTTTTAAAATGTTCAAGGCTGAGAGGCCAAGAAGCAACAAGGGGAAGGGACACCAAAATCCTTAGCGATGGTCTTTGACTGTAGATGCTTTTACAAGGTCAAAACTCAATGACGTCAGATATTCTTATAAATGTCCTGTTTAAAGGTAAACTGCATGCCCCATTGAAATCACATTTTAAAAGCCAATAGCAATCATTCCTACATATTTAGTGACATATGGAAATACTAGTCAGACTCAGAATATATCAAATACTTAGCAGAAGTAATCCTAACAAAATCTGAAATTTCTCATTAGAAATGTCTATAAAGGTTCTGCCTTCCAACATTTTCCTTGCATCAGATATTTCTTCATGCATAAGCCAGAAAGTTATAATTTTGATGTTATTCCAAAAGAATACGTATCAAAATCAGCAAAGAATCCTGTTTTTTCCAGGATCAGCACAGCTGCTAAAATATACAGTACACTTTTGTTTACAGATTGTGGAGGGAAGCTTTGGTATCCGCTGTTTAACAAACTCATTCTTGGTGGCAAGATTTCAGAGTCTACTCCTCCCCCTTCTCCCAACTTTGAAGCAATAAGCAATTAAACACATCACTGATCCCCAGGGCCCTAATTTGTTACTGACTTCAGAAATATCGTTGACATTGCCCCTAGTGTTTCTTCATTTCTGTCTTTGGTATCTTTGATCTTTTCCATTTTTCTTCTGCTCTTTTGGGCCGGGATAAGGAACTAGAATGCTAATCCCATTGTAGATTCTTTGGATCAGGTTTCAGCCAAAGTAGGGGTGAAAAAACCTCAACCGTTTGCATGCACAATTTTAAAATGAGTGCATCTTTAGGGGAAGAATTTAAGGGGACAGTTTTGAAAGGGATTTAGCCTGATAGATTACCCTGCTTAGGAACCGCGCACACCATGCTTAGAAATGCAACCCAGCTTAAGCTGGACTAACACACACATTCCTGGGAGTCCCTGCTCATTATAGAAACATGATGGAAGAAAAAGACCACATGGCCTGTCTAGTCTGTCCTTCCATATCAATTACTATTGTCCCTTTTTTCCTTTAGAGATCCTGTGTATGTGTCTCATGCTTTTTTGAAATCAGATACTGTCCTCCTCTCTACCACCCTCCACTGGGAGACTATATTTCCACATATTACTCCTGAATCTATCCCCTTTCACCCTCATTCTAAGTCTCCTCATAGCAGAACTTGCTTTCAATCGAAAGAGGCTCTCATTCTGTGCATTTATGACATGGAGGTACTTAAACGTCTCAAACATATCACCTCTATCTTGCCTTTCCTCTAAAGTTTACATATTAAGAGCCTTAAGTCATATGCTTTAAAATGAAGACCACTAACCATTTTTGTAGCCACCCTCTGCACCAACTCCAACCTGTTTATAGTCCTTTGAAGGTGCGGTCTCCAGAATTGCACACAATACTCCAAATGAGGTCACACCAAAGAGTTATGCAGAGGCACGATCACCTCCTTTCTTCTGCTGGCCATTCCTCTCCCTATACACCCAAGCTACTTTAAGATCATCAGACATAATCACACCTATGTCCTGTTTTTCTTTTATGGACAGAAGTACTTCACCCCTATACTGTATTGTTCCCTTAGACAAACACAGAGGATCTTTAAAGGTATAAAGGGGACTGTTGTAGTTGTTGATATGGAAGAACAGACTAGATAGGCCATGTGGTCTTTTTCTGTCATCATTTTTCTATGTTTCTATTGCTGCAGCCCAAATGCATGACCTTGCATTTTTTAACATTAAATCTCAGCTGCAAATAATTCTAGACCATTCTTCAAGCTTAGCTAGATCCCTCCTCATGTTATCTACACCTTCCTGGGTATCTACTCTATTGCAGATTTTGGTATCATCCTCAAAGAGGCAAACCTTGCCCGACAGTCCTTCCGCAATATCACTAACAAAGATGTTAAAAAGGATCAGACCAACAACAGATTCCTGTGGCACACTACTCGTAACTTCCTTCTTCTCAGCGTGAGCTCCATTTACCTGTACTCTTTGTTGCTTCCCACTCAACCAATTTCCAACCCAAGAGAAACTTTAGAGTCCATCCCTAGGGTGCCCAGTTTATGTCACTTGTGTGGAATGGTATCAAAGGCTTTAGTGAAATCTAAATACATCACATCTAGGGCTCTCCCTCGGTCCAACTCCCTGGTCACCCAGTTAAAAAAAATCAATCAAATTTGTCTGATAAGACCTGCCTCTGGTGAATCCATTGGACTCCAGAAACCTCACCATTTTCTCTTTCAGCAGCACTTTCAATAATTTACTTACCACCAAGGTTAAACTAACTGGCCTGTAGTTTTCAACCACACCCTTACTTCCACTTTTGTGTAAAGGGACCACATGTGTCTCTCTCCAGTCCTCTAGCACCACTCCCGACTCCAAAGAGGCATTGAAAAGTTCAGTCAGTGGAGCTACTGGAACGTCCCCAAATTCCATCAGTATTCTCAGATATATTCCATCCAGTCCCATTGCTTTGTCTTCTTTTAGTTTAGCTAGTTCTTCACGAACACAATCTTCTGTAAATCATTCAAGATGCCTCTTGCTTCTGTTCCTGTTTATGGATGTCTTCTGAGGTCCTGCTCTTGGTCCTTCATCTGTGAACACAGAACAAAAATATTTGTTAAGCAATTCCGCTTTATCCTCATAAGCTTCTAGATATTCTTCCCCTTCACCCATGAGTCTGACAATACCACTTTTGCTTTTCCTCTTCTCACTAACATATCTGAAAAATGTCTTATCCTCCCATTTTATTGCATTGGCTTTTTCCTCCTCTTTTTGAATTTTTGCTTTCTTGACTATTTTGCCAGCCTCTCTAAGAGTTTCCAAATATAGATTCCTCTCTTCCTCTCGCTGTGATCTCTTGTATTTAATGAAGCCCTCCCTCTTTTTTTCACTTTTTTCAGCTACTTTGTTTGAGAAACATACTGGCCTCCTTTTCCTTTTACCTTTACTTACCATTTTAACACAAAGGTTGATTGCCCTTAAAATATCCCCTTTGAGTTTTGCCCACTGTTTTTCTACATTCCCCAGTTGTTCCCATTCTGCTAACGACTCTTGGCAAAGAGGTATTGGTCCATCTTGGCAAAGTTAATTTTCCCAAAGTCTAAGACTCTCACTTTTGAATGGATTTTATCAGCCCAAGTCCTAATACTGAACCACACCATCTGGTGATCAATGGATGTGAGATGATCTCCCACTATAACATCAGAAACGCTTTCACCATTGGTAAGCACCAAGTCCAGTATGGCCCCTTCACGTGTGGGTTCTGTTACCAGTTGCCTGAAGAATCTGCTTATTTCTAGATGATACTGCAGCAGAGATGCACCAATGAACATCTGGTATATTGAAATCCTCTATCAGTAGCACGTCCTCTTTCCTGACAATGCTGCGTATGTCTTCTGTTAAATCTCCATCCACTTCTTCTCCCTGTGAGGGAGGTCTGTAAATCACGCCAATCCAAATGGATTTCTCTTTCCCACTTTCTAGTTTAATCCAGAGTGCCTCCTCTCTCTCCCTTTTAAGGCCTGTATTTCCATAATTTTAATATTATTTGTTACATCTAGTGCCACTCCTCTTCCTCTTCTTCCTACTCTGTCCTTTCTGAATAAAGTATAGCCTGGTATTGTTACTCCCAGTTATGGTTGTCCATGAACCATGTCTCTGTCACTGCCACTAAATCCAAGTCAGCCTCTCTCATTAAAGGCTCAATATCTGGGATCTTATTTCCCAGGCTACAGGCATTTATAAACACTGCTTTCCATATATTGCCCATTTAACAATTTCAATAAAGGTATTTAATGTTCCCCAACAAATCTAGTTTAAAACCCTTTTCAATAGGTTAGCCAGTCTGCTACTGAAGACATGTCAACCCTTCTTGGACAGAGCTTACAATCTAGTCAAGACAGTCAACAAAGTAGTTGTAGACATCGAATACATCTAGGGTGAATTGTAAGAAAACACTAAGGAGATTAGGTGAACCAAGATCCAAAATCGGCAGTGAAGAGGTGAGTCTTCAGCCTGAATTTGAAAAGGGCCAGAGATGAAGCCTGCTTTACAGACTAAGGTAGTTCTAGGCATAAGGAACAGCAAGGTGAAAAGAGTGAAGTCTAGAGTTAGCAAAGAAGAGACGGGCACAGATAGAAGTGATTTGCCAGAAGAGCGGAATTCCTGAGGAAGGCTGTAGGGAGAGATAAGAGAGGAAAATTTGTGAGGAGCTGCAAAGTGAATGCACTTATAGGTCAGCAGGAGAAGTTTGAACTGGATGCAGAAATGGATAGGGAGCCAATGAAGTGACTTGAGAAGAGGGGAAATATGAGCATGACGAAGTTGGTGGAATATTAGCCATGTAGAAGAGTGTTCAACAGATTGAAGGGGAGAGAGATGATTCAGAGTGAGACCAGCAAGAAGTAAGTTACAATTGTGAAGATGGAAGATGACTAAAGAGTGGATAAGTGTCTTAGTAGTGTGTTCAGAAAGAAATGGGTGAATTTTGGTGATGTTATAGAGAAAGAAATGGCAGGTTTTAGTTATCAGTTAGATGTATGTGGAGAAGGAGAGAGGGGAGTCGAAGAGGACCCCAAGGTTGCGAGCTGAGGAAACAGGGAGAAGTAGAGAGTTATCTACAGAGACTGAGAAAGGAGGAAGAGGAGAGGAGGGTTTAGGGGGAAAAATAAGAAGCTCAGTTTTGGCCATGTTCAATTTTAAGCTGCGGTGAGACATCTAATCAGCAATGTCAGAAAGGTAGCCAGAGATCTGAACCTGGATTGCCAGAGACATTTCAGGCGTAGAGAAGTAGATCTGGGATTCATCAGCATAAAGATAGTAGGAAGAGATGAGTGCACCAAGGGACTAGGCATATAGAGAAAAAAAGAGTGGATCCAAGACAGATCCTTGGGGTACACCAACCGAGAGTGGGATAGAAGTAGAGGAGGATCCATCAGAACAAACATTGAAGAGAGAGATAAGAAGAGAACCAGGATAGCACAGAGCCCTTAAAACCAAGCAAGGACAAGGTATCAAGGAGAAGGTTGTGGTCAACAGTGCCAAAAGCAGCAGAAAGGTCAAGAAGGATGAGGATTGAGTAAAGGCCCTTCAATTTTGCCAGAAACAGGTCATTGGAGACTTTAGCAAGAGCCATTCTGGTAGAATGTAAAGGATGAAAGCCAGATTGTAAAGGATCCAGAAGGGCTTGAGAGGAGAGAAAGTTGAGGCAATGGCAGTGAACCACACGTTCAAGTAGTTTAGAAATGAAGGGAAGGAGGGGAATGGGTCAATAATTAAAAGGACAGGTAGGGTCTAGTGAAGGTTTCTTGAGGGGAGAAGTGACCACAGCCTGTTAGAAGACTGTAGGGAAAGTTGCAGTGGAGAGCAATAGGTTGAGAATATGAGAGATGTAAGGGACTACACTGAAGGAGATAGAGCTAAGGAGACAAGTGGGTATAGGACCAGATGAGCAGGTAGTGAGTTTGAATTAGGAAAGGTGAGTGGTTTCCTTCTCAGAGATCATAGAAAGGGAAGAAAGGGTAGCAGAGATGGGGGGGGGGGGGGAGTTGGGAGTGAAGAGGTCAAGGAGGGAAGTAGCTGACCTTGTAGGGAATTGGAGTGTGATCTTGTGGTTTTTGTCATGGAAGTAGTCAGCCAGGGTTTGGGCTCAAAGGGAGGGAGGACTCATAGGCAGAGGCACCTTGAGGAGAAAGTTGAGAGTTACAAAGGGACAGTGAAGGTCAGAGGCAAGAGAGATAATCAGATGGACATAATAGTCTTATTTGGTGAGTGCTATGGCTGACTGGAAAGAGACAAACATGAATCTGAAGTGTAGAAAGTCTGCAAGGATGCGGGATTTGAGCCATGTACACTCAGCTGAGCAGGCAGGAATGTAGCTAGTGGAACACAGCCAGGGTTGAGGTACAGTACACCTCACAGGATGTGGCATGGGTCGAACAAGAGCATCCAGAGTAGAGGAGAGTGCAGTGTTATAGGAAGCTACAGCCTCAGATGACATAGTGGAGGAAAGAGGAGATGAGACAGTGGAGGAGAGTGCCAATGACTCAATAGCATGAAGATTTCTAAAGAGGTTGGAGGAGACAGGGAGAAGATGAGGTGGCGGGTGATGAAGAGTGATGCCTAGCAAGTGATGGTCCGATAAGGGAAGAAGTGAGGTACAGACGTTTGAGGGTAAGCAAACCCAACCCAACCCCCCTCATAACTGCCACACACTGTATCATGTATTTTGATGCACCTCACCCATGTATATAACACAAGCTACAGCTGTATGTACATAGTTAAGTTACTTTGTTGAAATCACCAACTGTTAAACTGTGTTCCATGTTGTTTAAAATGTAAAACGCCCCTGATCTCAGGAAGGGGCGGTATATAAGAAATGACAAATAAAATAAATAAAAATAAATAAAAGAATACAAGGTTGAGGTAGTGGCCTTGCTGGTGAGTGGGAGCAGTAGAGCAAAGCTGGAGACTGAATCATGAGGTAAGGGAGAGGAGCTTTAAAGCATAAGGGTCAGAGAGGTTATCAACATGAATGTTAAAATCCCTGAGAATAAGAGAGGGGGAAGATGAATCCAGAAAGAAGGAAAGCCATGAGTCAAAGTCAGAGAGAAAGATAGAGGTGTACTTGTCAAGGGGTCAATAAATAACAGCTAATTGGAGAGGGAATGGAGTAAAAAGCCAGATGGAGTGGACTTCATAGGAGGGAAAGGAGTGAGACTAAGGTAGAAAGAGTGGTTGAAATTGACAGGAAGGAGACAGTAAAAGCCCAACACCACCACCATGGCCAGTGGACGAGGTGTGTAGGAGAATTGATAGCCGCCATGACAGAGAGCAGCGACTGAAGCTGAGTCCTCTGGGAGGAGCCAGGTCTCAATTAGAACAAGGAGATGAAGAGCATTAGAGATAAAGAGATCATATGTAAAGGCAAGTTTATTTGAAATGGAGTGTGTGTTCCACAAGGCACATGAGAAAAGGAGAGAGGAGGGGGTAAGGAGAGGGATATGAATAAGATTTGAGCTGTAGCATGAGGATCTGTTCAGGGAGTGTGACAAAAGTCTAGGTGGGTCAGGGCTGGGGTTGATATCTCTGGAAGAGAGAAAGGGAAGGAGCAGAACATTGGGGGCAGAGAGGAGACAGTACAATGGTAATGAGGGTGAGGTTGTTTCAGAGAGAGAGAGAGAGAGAGAGAGGAGATGACTGAATGAGAAGGAGAAAGTGATGAAGCTCAAGAGCTGATGATAGTGTAGATGATGGGGGAAGTGAAGATGGTAAAGAGAAGATAAGATGGAGGGCCTTGAAGGTATTGGTAGGAAGAGAGACAATTAGGGAGTATGAGCAATAGGAAAAGAATGTGTTGAGGAGCCATAAAGGAGAGAGATGGAGAGGAGCACAGAAGTCAGAAGAACTAAAAAGGATAGGTGGTAGAAACTGCAGGGGATAAGGTGCACCTGTGAGTGATCATGGTAATGAGCACACAGGGCAGCTATAAAAGAGTAAAAGCCAGGGGTGGGCGGGCTGTGGGAAGGGAGGGAGGGGTAATAAGGAAGAGGAGAGAGCAAGATACACAGCTGAAAACAGAGAGGGAGAGCTAAACAAGATCACAAACAAAAATACTGAAAAGTAAGGCACTCTAATAATGCTAAGATAAATAAATAAATAATATATGCAGGCAAACAGATCTTTCAGCAAGCAGTTAAAAAAGTCAGAGCCCAGCCAGATGCTAGCAGCACAGTCTGTAACAGACTTACACGTTTCACAGCAAGAAGCCAAATGAGATGTGCAGTGGCAGCAATATGTTTAAAATGACACTGCAGCACTGACCTTCTCCTCCGGTGCCGTGGTGCCGTTCCTGCTTCCACTCCCTCCTATTCAATTTCCTGTTTGTAAAAGGATGTGGAATCAGAAGGGGGGGGGGGGCAGAAACGTCATCGCAGCACTGGAGGGGAAGGTAACTCTGGCACTGCATGCTGCACATCCCACAGAGGGACGGCGGTGGCGGCAACAGGCACCCTCTGACCATAGGCTCTCTAGGCGACCTCCTAGTTCACTCAATAGTCATGCTGGCCCGAGATTGGGGCATATTCAAAGAGAGTTAATCAGTTAGCACACCTGCTAACCAGCTAATCTGAACTCAGCAGAATATTCAGCAGCACTACAGCGGTTAGTGCTGCTAAATATCCCCTCCTACTCAGTTTATACACCCTGAAGTTAACCGCTTAGTGATATTCAGCCATTAACTGGATAACTTAAACCAGCTAAAAAAAGGCTACAGGCAGCCACTTTAAATGTACTGGTCGCCTCCGTTGAATATGACCCCAGGGGAATAAAAATCTCTGGGCATCTGTGAATGAAGGCTTATAGTGTCACATCCCAGCTCTGGTTTAATTTAACTGGAAGCCCAAAGGAAGAGGAGGATACCATCGGGTCAAGTGGCCACATTTTACTTGAAACTTGATACAAATTGTCAGCCCACCTTGCAACACCATGGACTACTAAAAAGTGCAAGAGAAAAATTCCACTGAAAAATGTCTGCAAAGAATGCCATGGGACCCTCTCCCTTCAGGGCTAAATTAAGGATCAGATTTAAGCCCACCAGTACTTTTGGTTTCATATTTTGATTTGCATGGAATTATTTCTCTTTATCAGTAGGTATAGGATATTCAATCTAGGATCGTGTACCTGAAATCTCTCTAGAAATCCAGGCCCATATCTCAGCCTGCTTATCTAATATTGCTGCCTCAATGCCTCGCCGCCGCCGTCTGAACCTGAACACAGCTAAGACAGAGCTAAACCCATCTTCCCCCTCCTCCTTTCTCTCTTTCTGTAGATAACATTATCATCCTCCCCGATTCCTCAGCTCACAACCTTTGACACGCCTCTCTCTTTCTCTGCACACATCCAACATCAGCAAAATTTATCCCTTCCTTTCTGAACACACTACCAAGGCCCTTATCCACTTTCTAGTCACCTACCATTTAGACTATTGCAACCTGCTCCTCGCTGATGTTCTCCAGAATCTTCTTCTCCCTGTCAATCCATTCAAAACCCAGCCAAACAAACGGCTAATCTTCAACCAGTGTTGTTGCTACATTCATGCAATCACTCTTTTCAAGTCACTTCATTGGCTTCCATTTTGTTTCCACATCCAATTCAAAGTTTTTCCTACTGACCTACAAGTGCATTCATTTTGTGGCTTCTCATTACCTCTCCTCACTTCTGTCTCCTTACATGAATCCTTGGGACTCCACTCATCAGGAAAATTACTTTTATCTGTGATCTTCTCTTCCACTGCCAACTCCAGACTTTGTTCATTCCACCTTGCTGCACTGTATGCCTGGAACAGACTACTTGAATCAGTATGTTAGCCTCCATCTCTGGTCCTATTCAAATGCAGACTAAAAACTCACCTCTTCGAGGCTCCTTTTGGATCTTGACCCCCTTAATCTCCTACTTACCACCCATGTGTGTTATAAGCATTTCCCCTTAGTTTTACCCTAGTCCCCTGTTTGTTGTGTTTGTCTGTAAGCTCTATTGAGAAGAGACCATATCTTACATGTATTTGTGTAGCACTGTGTGTGCCTTGTAGTGCTATAGAAATAAGTAGTGTAGTAGTAGAGCAGTGGCCTACAAGGATGGGGAGAGAGGAACCAGAGGCAGCTCATGTGGAATGGATAGAGGGGAACAGCAGCAGTAGCCCATGTAGACTGGAGAGAGACCAGTGATAACCCTAAAAGTTGAGGAGCAGTTTTGGCCCACTTCAGAAGTCTGGTGGAGGGCCAGGAGAAGACAGTAGTGAGCAATGGAATGTCAGGAGATGAGGTACAATAGAGGGATCCCGGATAGGAAGAAAGGGAAAAGGAGGAGAGAAAAGACAGCAAGCGCAGAGGTGTAAAGGAAAAAGGTACAAAGTATAAGGGGAGGGGAAGAGGATAAGAAAAACACATAGGGCAGCTCCCCACTTCATTTTCTTTTGATTATATACTGTATCAGATTCCCCTGGCACCACCAGGAAAAGGTTAGTTCTGCTTCTGCTGCTTATCAGAACAAGCTGGGACAGTGGTGGGAATGGAGGGTTGAACGTGTTGGGGATAGTCTCTGTAGGGAGAGCGGCTAGTTCTGATTATCTTAAGACATGTGCCTGCCCATGTTGAGATGTGTTTTGGCGCAATTTAATTTACAATTAACATTTAATTTAATATGGCATTTATATTCTGCTTAGCAGGTACAAGGTGGATAACAATCCAATATTCACAGTACATCTTCATCAAATATAAAAATTACTACAATGAAACATCAAATTCAAACACAAAATCAGAATACACAAATAGAAAACATCACTGTCAAAATGCCCTAAAATTCCCAAAATAAACAGATTAGCTAACAAGCATGTTTTAAGCTTCTTTTGAAACTTTAAATAATCTGTCTCCTGCTTCAAATCATCTGCCAGAGCAGTCGAGGACTGTGACAAAGACCCTCCTAATGTGTATTTCCATGTAGAATTCAACCCAAAATGCCTAACAGTCAGAATATCCAGCAGAGTTCAGAGTGAAATCTCAATAACAGTGAAGGGACATATTCTTTAAAGTATGCATGAACTCCAAAAAGCAGTCCCATTAAGGGCCTCATAGACCACGGTTAGTAGCTTAAACATTGGTGACCAATGCAGCTTTGAAAGAAAAGGGATGACATGATCCCACCACGTTTTTCCAATCTGGCTGTAGCATTTGAACCAGTTGCAACTAGCAAAACATGTTTTTCATTAAGCCCAATTAAATGATGTTGCAATAGTCTATTTGGGATAATGCACTCACTTGCACAACCTGACATTATGGAACAAACTTCCTTTGGATATTTGCTCACAGCTCTCTAAAATGTATTAGTATGTTTTTTTGCAACAGGTGTTTTAAATTTATTGTCTGTTATTTTTAATTGAGCACATATTGATTTATGTAATTTGCATTCTAACTATGCTATTGTTTTATGTATATTAATTATTTTTCTTATATTGTAATCCCCTTTAGAACTTTTGTTGCAGCTGGAATGTCAAATTTGCTAAATAAATACTGGTACGGTGACTAAATATTTATGGAAAGAGAAGTAGAAGGGAGGAATATTTTCCCAGTGGAAGTGCTAGAAACGAGGACAGTATGTGAATGCAAGAAAGCATGGGACAAACACTGATCTCTAAAGGAAAAGAAGAGACTGTAGAAGTTGTTATGGAAGGGCAGACTGGATAGGTCGTATTTTTTTTTTTATCAGTTATAATGAATATTACATCCAAGAAATCAAATCATTGAATGATACAAAATGGGCATACTTATAACAAAGAATTCTACAAAAAAAAGCATCCCTCCAAAAGGAGATTAAAAAACCCAAATAATCAGCGCCCATTTATATGTAGACCTCAACATAAGGCAATATAAGGAAGTACTAGGAAAAAAAACTAAGCAGAGTAAAGGGCCTACACAGGTCGTATGGTCTTTATCTGCTATCATGTTTCTCTTTACAGTGATTAACTCCTAGGGGAATTCTCTTTATAGAGGAAAAGAAAAAGAGGAAGACTAGGGGGAATGCGACCCTACACATCTCACCCATTTCTTATACTGAAGATGTTGATGCAAAATGAAGGGAATGGTGGCTGGGGCATCAGCATTTGGGTTCTGGCTGAAAAAGAGGAGATTTTGAGCTGAGAATTTGTGAACGTGACAAGATCTTGAAAGATAAGGTGAGACGGGAATGGGGAAGAGAGCTAGAGAGGGAAGATTTATGGGGAGAGAGCTAGGGATGGGAGGAGGGGGAAAGACGGAGCAAGAGAGAGGAGATTGAGGAAAGCCAGCGAGAAGATGTTTACTGGATAAAGGGATGAGCCAAAGACAGTGAGATTTAGGGAAAGAAGCCAGAAAGGGTGATTGAGGGAAGATGATGAAAAAGGAGGATATCAATGAGAGAGAGAATCAGAGAGATCTAGAGAGGAGCAGATGGAGAGCTGAGATGACAGACGTGGGCCCAGAAGTGAGACATTGGGTAAAAGGTAGCAGAGCACCTTCGTGATTGAATGGGCCAAACAAACCAGTCTCCAGACCTGCCCCCAAACTCTTTGATTGCTGATGTTATGTTGGGCAAAATATTAGTGTGCTATGGTCCCAGAAGCCCACCCCATTTCTCTGCCTTTGGGGTAAAGGGAAACTTAAGGGTGTGGAGGTATAAAGGATGGACAAGGACAGGAGATGACGGATGATGACATAGAAGTGTGACCTTGGAAGACACTGTGTGTTTTTCTCAGGGCACTGAGGCTGTGCTGGCGTGAGCATTTGGCGTTTGGTTTCCTGTCCAATGCTCCGCACAATGCTTAGAATGTCATTGACAGACAGCATTTTATGCTCATTTGCATATGTCTTAGCACACTTTTTTTTTTTTTTTTAGTGTTATCAAGTCAGTGCTGACTCCTGGTGACCTAGCTACCTCTGGGTTTTCTTGGCAATATATTACTGGAGGTAGATTGCCAGGCCTTTTCTTCCAAGGCAACAGAGGGTAAAGTGACTTGCCGAAGATCACAAGGAGTGATCTAAAGGGAACTGGGTACTAGGCAGTTGCTCTAACCACTAGGCTACTGCTCCACTCCTCCTTAAGAACATTACTTGAATGCTTTTCAGATTTGTTCTCTTTGTATGTTTTTAAGATGTCCTTATGTTATGATCATTTTTAAGAGTGTGTGTGTGTGTTGGCTCTGTATATGAATGGGAGAATAGAGGACAAGGGAAAGGAAGTTTGTAAAGAACAATTCATGAACCCCTTTGCTTTACTGTATCAAAGTTTCTATGCTGCAGAAGCTGTTATTCCTTCTCCCATAAAAATGCACTGGACCAGTTTTTTGGGAAGCTTATTTCTCTGAAACTCATTGTCTGATCTGGCCCATTTTCAAACTTCATGTGTCGTTTCATTAGTTTTTCGCCTATGCCAAATTTGGTCCTCTCCCATTAAATTTTCAGAAGATATTTTAACCCCAGACAGGCATACATACAGTGGCCGGTGCTGCCATTAGGAGAACTAGGCAGTTTTTACCTGAAGTGCCAAACTTTGGAGGGTGGCCCCTTCTTGCATTACCACCACTGACACATCTTTCCAGGACCTGCAGTGGTGGCAATGACAAGAAAAGCAGCAAAGAACCGCTTTCCAGAGCCTGAGCCGCTGCATGCTGGTGCTGCCCCTTCCGAAGAAGGATTCCTGTTTGCTTGAGGAAGGAACCAGCTGATCTTTCACAGCACAGCACCACACCACTCCAGCACCCAGCAGCTCAGGCTCTGGAAA
This sequence comes from Ichthyophis bannanicus, assembly GCA_033557465.1. Classification (NCBI taxonomy): domain Eukaryota; kingdom Metazoa; phylum Chordata; class Amphibia; order Gymnophiona; family Ichthyophiidae; genus Ichthyophis; species Ichthyophis bannanicus. Next base: position 147,277,761 of record CM066041.1, read on the forward strand.
GCATTTCTTGGATGTTCTGTTGTTATTGCTGCCACTGCTGGTTCCAGAAAGATGTGGCAATGGCAGCAGCTGTGGTGGTAATAGCAGGGGCAGGGATGGGGCAGAAGAATGAGAGCCCACCTAGAGCACCTCATATCTGCCCCAGTCCTGCAAACCTATATTCCTACATATATCATAAATGATGGTAAATCAAGATCAATATGCTCATGCAGGCTCTCTCCCTGCTTTTTTTTTTAGGGTTGTAACTGCCACTGTTTTCAGGTTACCCACCACGCCCCCCCCCCCCATCCTAATGCCTCCTATACCTTTTTTGAAGAGTGAAAGTCATTTAGGTTTTACTTTTAGTGGAAATGTTCTGTATTCTAGTTCTATTATCTTGCTATTGAGGGATCCTCTAGGATTATTCATAGCTCTTAGCCAGCCTACCAAAGGGAGGTCGGCCAGCCAAGGATATTGGCTGCGATGTTCAGCAGCACTACCCAGATAGTGACACTGAATATTTCCACAGGCCACTCCCACACTATCCAGTTAGTACAGGGGTAGCCCATGGGTGGTGCGGGGCGGTACTGGCACGTCCAGGCAAGGGCCAATACTTGCCATTTAGTGTGATATTCAGCGGCCCTTGGCAGACAAATTAGGCTACATGAAAAGCTGACCTAAGTTCCTATTCGGACAAGCTGGCTGAATATTGTGCTAATTGGACAAATGTCGGCACCTGTTTGATTAGCACTGCTGAGCCCAGACATTCAGTGGCAGTTCCTATCCGAAGGCTGCCACTGAATATCCTGCTGATACTCAAGCGTCATAGCTGTCTGCTGTGGCATGTAAGCATTGGCTTGTTCGAATATTGGCCTATTTGTATTTATCTTGTCTTTTTGAATTCCGTCACTTTTTTTGCCCCTACCACCTCCACCAGGAGAACATTCCAGGCATCAACCACTCTTTCCATGAAAAAGTATTTCCTAGTGTTGCTTTCAAGAGTAGAGATCTCAAAGGGTCTACCATCATTGGAGGGTGGAGACCTCTAGTGATTCTACTAATTATGATGTGTGATCTTTTTATGCCATCCAGTTCTTTGCAGAATTTTGGAGGCTTGCCTTACCAGTGAAGCAATGGAAAGAGGAAACTCCATGTTGGAAGGAAAACTAAATGGTGCAAACATCAAGCTCAAAAGAAGTTTCCTATATTTGGCTGGAAGAGTTACTGCACCATAGGGTGTAGGCGTTTTTGGCTACCAGGACCTATGTGATGACAGGGATTGCTTAGACCAATTCACTTTACAGTGTCTGCTCAAAGGTTGACTAACCAAGTCAACACCAAGGTACTGCTTAGGAATACTAAGGAGAATAAAAGATTTCCACTGATCCTGGAAGTGAACAGGATTTAGAAGGCAACTCCAGGAACTGAGATAGAAAGTTCTAGGGTTCTACAGGAAAGGAATGCCCACAACCAAATCAGAGTGCAGTCTTCAGACATTACAAGACATGTGCCAGGAGTTGGATCCAGGATGCTTCAAGAGAAGGGGCACCTGCAGTCTGTGCCAGTGAGTGGTCTACAATGATGGAGCAGTAAAGGGAGAAAGGGGAAGAATACTGGAATCCTCAGCTTAACAGGAGAAAAAAAAAGAGGTGAATAAGAGGTTTTCCATATTTCAGGGTAGAATGAAAGAAGACAAAGATGAACTGTACTTTTACTAATTTTATACTCTGCATTCTTATTAATTTGGACACTGTTTTGACTACTAAAGACCTTCAGTAAATTTTATTGATTCAGAACAAAGCCTTGACTGAACTTGAGTTTTGGAAGCAGAAGTAAATGGTGGCGTGAGCAATCCTTGGGAAACAGCCTCCCAGCCCTTACTGGTTCCATCCCTGAATCTTGAACACCATGGGTGGAAGAACTGCATGGACAGTTTTAAGTATGTACTCTAGGGGGTATGTTTACTAAACCATGGTAGTGGACTCCATGCGAAATCAATGGGGCCGCGGCTCCGATATCACACGGAGTCCTCTACCGCGGTTTAGTAACATACCCCTAGGTCTCCTGCAGAATAGTCTATACCTAGTGAGTAATCCCAGACCATGGGAGCTACATCAGTTTATCTCCTAACAGCTAGTTCTCTACCTTCCCCACCTTTGGAAAAGATTTGTTTGTTCAGTACCTATCAAGTATTTAAACATTGTATATATCTCTGTCCTTCTTTTCCTCTAAGATATACATACTCAGGTCTTCAAGTCCCTTCTCATATGTCTTCTGGTGCTTACCATTTTGATTGCTTTCCTCAGAAGTGCTTCAAATGTTTTTATATCCTTAGTGATATATGGTCTCCAAAACTGAAACAGTCCTCCGAGTGAAGCCTTACCAACGACTTGTACACTGGCATTATGACTTCCTCCTTTCTGTTGGCTATACCCCTCTCTTTGCAGCCTAGCATCCTTCTGGATTTGGCCACTGCCTTGCCAATTGTTTTGCAACCTTGAGATCCTATCACTCCGCAGTCCCTCTCCTCCTATCGCATACAACTTCTTTGGATTTCTGCCCCATAAATGCATCACCCTCCACTTCTTCATATTGAAGCCAACTCCCAAATATTAGCCCGTGCTTCTAATTTCATGTTATTCACTCCCTCCGGGGTGTCCACTCTGTTGCAGATCTTTGTGGCCAATAATTGTTTATGGAATGCTATAGGAATTTATCCAAACCTCTTTTAAATCTAGCTATTTTACATGCCTTTACTACATTGTCTGGCAACAATTTCCACAGACTGATTGGTTAGGGAAAGACTACTTTCACTGATTGTTTAGGGAAAGAATATCTAATTTAAATCTGCTACCTGTTAATGTCATGGAATGTCCCTTTGTCCTGGTACAGTTTGAAGGCATTAATACATGTTCTCTATTTACCTGTGTCATCCCATTCATGATTTTCCCCTCAGTCACCTTTTCTCCAAGCTGAAGAGCCCTAATCTGTTCCACCTTCCTTCATAAGTCATTCCATCGCCTTTATGATTTGTGTTCTTCTCTGTTCTTTTTCCAGTTCTATCTTTCTTGAGATGGGGCAACCAGAACTGCACATAATATTCAAGATGTGGCTGCACTGCGGATCTATACAGAAGCGTTAGATTAGTCTCTCTGTTCTTATCCATTCCTTTCTGAATAATTCCTACCATTCAATTTGCTTTTTGGACCACCACTGCCCACTGAGCTGAGAATTTCAAGATCCTTTTCCTGGGTGATGAGTCTAAAGACGGAAAATGTATTATTTATTTTAAAAAATTATCATAACACCTATCCCAAATTCTAGGAAACTTTCAAAAATACATTCATAATATACACATCATGTCATGCAAAATGTACATACAAAAATACATGAAAATATCAATAAAATGCTTGCTGGAAAGTAAAAAGCCTTTAAGTGCTTCCAGAACTCCATAGTATTAGTTATTAATCGAAGTGACACCGACAGATTGTTCCGTTCGATTGGCCCTGCAATGGAAAATAGTTGATTCTTATATTCACACAGATGTACATCACAGACAGCCGGGACATCAAGCTGCTGACTCCCCAAAGATCTCGGCGCATGTTATGGTTTATAAATCCATAATATAGTGTTGAAATAAATGGGAGCTGAACCACTTAATGCCTTATGTATCAAGGTTAAAACTTTAAACTTTATCTTCCAAACTATGGAAGATAAAGGGCATATAAAGTTGAAAATAACATCATACAAATTGTTTTTCCCTTTGTACATCACTTTGCACTTGTATACATTATATTTAATCTGTAGTTTTGACGCCCACTTCTCCAGTCTGGCAAGGTCCTACTTTAGTTCCTTACAATCTGGTTGTGTTTTAAGTACTTTGAATATTTTTGTGTCATCTGCAAATTTCATCAGTTCACTCACTGAACCATGAATAGGTGGAGTATAAACATTGTTAAAAAAAGAGACATGAACAGGTGGTGATGCACTAGAGAGATGTAGAGGCAGACAACAGAAATTGAGAAAAATTAGATGAATGTGAAAGACTGATATCAGAAGCAGATATAGAGGAAGAAATGATTAAAACAGGAAAAGAGAAGAATGGAAAGGAGACCTTGGAAAAGGAGTAGGGAGAAGATAGACAAGAAGAAAACAGAGAAGAGAATGGGATCAGTACAAATTGGAAAAGAAACTCTGAAAACAAGCAGGAAAGTTACAGTATTTTGACCTTATTTTTGAAGCATCTCTACATGTAGAAAGTGGCATTAGTGCATGTCATTTTAGAAAGTTGCTCTTTACATGTGGAGATCTATACCATGTCCAGATTTCAAGATAGTCTGAATGGGCATGGATAGGGTGTGGTTGTGGCAGGCAAAAAAACTAGATTTATGTATTCCATTTTACAAGAGAAACACATGTGGTGGGCTAAAATTTGGATGTCAACCTATGCATATGCCCCGAGGCATGCACAAATGCCAACCTGAAGAGACAGGTACAAAGGCTGACAGCACCAATCCCCTTACCCACTGACATCACCACACTGAAATCCCTGATCCTCCCAACCTCAGCATAATCTAGGCCCAACACCACCCAGCTCTTACTGGGGGTCCCTGGAGCAGGAGCAATTGAATTTAATTTAATGCCATTTCTTTTAACCTGCAAAACTCAACAAAGTAGAGCTCAGGGTAGCTAACAACATTTCAATTAAAAAAACAATCAGAAAATATAATATATCTGACCCTTTTCAAATCAAGGTTGAAAACTCACCTCTTTGCTGCCGCTTTCAGATCTTGACTCACCTGTTCTCCTTTGTTTCCTTAGCATTTCTCCCAGATGTATCCCATGTCTACAGCTACTGTGTTTTATTTATGTATTTAACTGTTTATATACTGCTGATCTACGAGTCTAAGTGGTTTACATATAACAACTTGGCCTAGTTGGCTTATATGGAACAGTAGCAACTTAGTGAAATACACGGAACTATAAACATCAAACAATTGTTGTCACATAACATAAATAAAGATAACAATCAATTAAAAACGTAGGGGTGCTGCTGTGTGGGGAGGGGGTGAGGGAGGGAGGGGTGGGGTGGGGTGGGCTGGGGGGAGGTTAGAGGAAGAGGAGGGGGATGAGGGTGGGCTGAATTGGGAGTTGGGGGGTTGGTATGACACAGTTTTGTTGATGGATCATTGGTTATGTATTCTCACTGGTGAAGTGTTCAAGGAATAAGTATGTTTTTAGGTTTTTCTTGAAGTCTGATCATTTGTGGGGTGGATAAAGTCTGGTATTGCATTCCACAGTGCCAATGTGAAGAGGGAGTTTTGGATGTGGTGGAGTTGGTTTTCATGTTTAAAGATGGTATGTGGAGCGTTTGAGGGAGTTGTTTCTCCTGGATCTGTTATTAGGAGTTTTCTGTATTAATGATTGGAGGTAGGTCAAAAACAATCCATGGAAGAGCTTGAAGATAGTGCGGATAGACTTGTATTTTATTTGTTGAGTGATGGGCAGCCAGTGCAATTGTTTGAGTATTGGGGTTATACGTTACATTCTTGGGGCATTGCAGAGGATGCATGCTGCAGTATTCATGGCAAGTTGACGTGCAGATTTAGGTAGGACTTGTAGAATGAGGTTACAGCAGTCAAAATGAGGGAATGTGTGTGCTTGAAGAATTGTGTGAAAATCATTTGGGTCCAGGAGGGTCTTAGATGTTGTACTGTCTTGAGCTTCTGGTAGATGGTTCATGTAATGTTGGTTATGTGAGGTGAAAGTGTGAGGTGTTGATCAAGGATGATACCTAGTATACTTATGGTTTGACTTGTAATTGGGCTCCGGAAACAGTTATTTTTATTTTATTTATTTAAACTTATATCTATACTGCCTTTCTACAATTCAAAGCAGTTCACAATTAACAAATGTGTAACAGGGACCTGTTGAGCACACTGTTTTATATGAAACAGGAATGTGAGTAGGCAGTGTGAAGTTTGTGTCCTTGAAGATATGTAAGACTTCGTTTTTCTTGAAATTTATATTCATGTTGTGTTCAGTGACCCAAGTTGTTATGGAGGTGAAGCATTTCTTTACATGGGTGATGGTTGGGTTAGTGGTGTTGATTGGGGTGTAAATCATGATATCATCTGCATTTACATGGTAATGTAAGTTGTGTGCTTGTATTATAGAACAGATTGACTGGAGGAAGAGGTTGAATAACAATGAGTATAGGGCTGAGCATTGGGGGACTCCCTGCTGCTGTAAGCAAGGCTCTGAAGTTCCATTGCCCAATTTCACTTGGAGCTGGCATTCTGATAGATATGATATGAAACATTTTAGCGTGGCGTCTAAGTCCTATTGTTTGCAGTTGATGAATGATCTGATTGTGTGGGACGTCAAAGCGGTCTTGATATCAAGGAATGTGAGGATGAATCCTTTGTTTGGTTTGTCGATGCCTTTTATGAGGTTGTCAGTTAGAGCAGTAAAGAGGGATTCTACTCCATGCCGAGGCCTGAACCCATATTGTTGGGGGTCAAGTGGGAAGTTAGTGTCCATGTATTTCTGTAGTTGTGAAAGTCCTATTTTCTCTATTACTTTTGCCAGGAATGGCAGGCTGGCAATTGGTCGGTATGAGGCTGGCTGTTTTGTGTCAGATGAGGCTTTTAATGTTGGCTGAATGGAGGCCAGTTTTAGATCAATGGGCATATCCATGTTGCAGTGATAGTTGTGTGATTTTAAATATTATAGGTAATAGTAGTTCTGCTCGTGCAGCCTTTATCCAATTGACTGGATATGGATCAAGTGGGGATGTAGTAGTATTAATGTTCCTGATGATCTTTTCCAAGTGTTCAGGGGAGATGATTGAAAAAGAGTCTCAAGTGATTCCAGAGGTTATGTGGTTATGAGCTGGTTGAGTTGCCATTGTGAATGTCTGGTTGTCTGGTGGACATGTCAGTGTCTGGAAGTGATATGCCATGGCTTGTAGGGTGAGATCTGTAACCTCTTGCTTTAGTGCAGGGTCTTTTATTAGGTTTCTGATCAAATTAGATAGCTCTCGGGTCGGTTTAGCAACCTTTGAATCATGTTGGTGTAGTACTCTTTCTTTGCACTGTTTGTGGCTGTTTGGTATTCATGTAGTTTGGAAAAGTAGTTGTCAAGTAGGTGACTTGTTGCATCTCCATTTCCTTTCTAAAGTTCTTAGGTAACTGCTTATAGTTTTGTTCCAGTTTTTGATGAGTGAGTCTAAGGGGCTTGTTTACAAAGCCGCGGTAGCGGTTTGCGATCGTAATCGGAGCCGCGGCCCCATTGATTTCAATGGGGCCGCGGCTGCGATCGCGATCACGAACCACTACCGCGGCTTTGTAAACAAGCCCCTAAGTTCTCAGAGAAGTCCTGAAGTTGTGGCAGTATTTTCATTAGGAATTATTGGGTTTCCAGGTGGTGGAATTTGCAATTAGCAGATTGAGTGTTTAGTTCCTCTTGGGGGAGTGTTCTATGCGGGAGGAATAAAGTGAGTGTCTTGTGGTCTGACCAGGCAATGGTGGCTAAGGTGGGTGGTGGGAGGTTGTAATCTCTGAGTAAGGATTGAGGTAGGAATATCAAGTCTAGTGTGTTTCCCTTGTGTGAGTGGGTTGTTTGATGATTTGTGTGTGTCCAAGGACATCCATTGTGTCTAGAAAGACTTTTGATGTTTAAGGAGTAGTGGAAGAGAGGTTAAAATCATCTAGGATCAGTAGGTGGTTGGAGCTAGATTTGTGTTTACAGGCTGTTTCTAGCATGATGTCCAGTCATCTGGGCTGGTGTTAGGAGATCTATAAACCAGGAAGAGGGTTGTGGTGTTGTTCATGATCGTTATCTAGACCTCTGCTTATGCTGTTGTTGAGGAAGCGGTAATTGAGGCATTTTTTGGTCACGATGCTTCTACATTCAGTTCTGATACAGGTGAACAGATTGTAGTAGGATGATATGAGTTGATTCAAGTGGACATTCTTGGAATCCATGAACCATGTTTCAGTGATGCATAGAATGCCCAGTTGGTTATCTTTGAGGCGGTCAGAGATTAGTTGTATTTTGTTACATGCTGAGTGGACGTTAATGAGAGAGCATTAAGGTTTGAGGGTAGTTGGGAGGTGTTGTAAGCGTGCTATTGCTGTATGTGGGTGGGGTTTGATTCATATGAAGTGTTGGTGTGTGTTGGTTCTGGGCTTTTGTGTGCAGTGAGATGTTGATGTGATTGTGTTGTCTGTTTTGACTAGATTGTAAGCTCTGATGAGCAGGGACCATCTTTTACATGTGTCTGTGCAGCACTGTGTACGTCTTGTAGCGCTATACAAATGTTCAGTAGTAGTTGAAGTAATATTAATACAAAAAAGAAATCATGACATCATAAAAATTTAAAATCAATTTCTTAACAACTTACAATAAATGAAAATAATTAATTAAAATAACCAAGTTTTTTATATTTTCTTGAAAAATACTGGAAATATCAACACCCATAATGTCATGGGTGCTGCCAAAGCAGACTCGGGTAATACTTACTAAGGAGCTGCCTTTCCTCTTTGAGACCACTACGGACAAATCTAATTAGGGTAAAGAAGGAAGGGATTCTACTCCAAGTATTTCTTGATCACAAAGATAATGGGGTGATTCCACACCATCCTAGATCTATGGGTCCTCAACAAACATCTAGTTTGAGAAAAGTGAGACTAGTTCCCTAAGCACTCTCATTCCTTACCTCCAGAGATTTGTTATTTTCTCTCATGGCCGGTGCAAGAATATGAGAGGTCCTAGGGGAACCTCATTCCTAGTGTCCCTCTGCTCCAGCCCCCACCTCCATTGCCTCCACCCCTCTCTAGGACATGCAGTGACAGCAATGGGTGCTGTAGTTCTGTTTCTGCTCCCGCTCCCCTCTGATTCCACTTCCTGTTTGCATGGGGTGGAAGCAGCAGCAATGGACAGTGCTCTAGGTGACCACATAGTTTGCCTAATGGTAGCACCAGCCCTGTATTCTCTGGACTTAAAGGAAGCTTACACTCAAATAAATACACATCCCAATCACAGGAAGTATCTCAGATTTGTAATAGGGGAACACCACTACCAGTACTGTGATATACCCTTTGACTTTGCATCTGCTCACTGGATCTTTACAAAGTGCTTGCCATATCTACACAGACTGGGAGTGCACATGTTTCGCCATCTGGCTGATTGGCTGGCTAAAAGCACATCTCAGGATGGAGATTATGGATCTGTGTGTACTATCAGCCAGGTGCTGGAGTTAATAGAGTTTTACATAAATTATCCAAAGTCTCAGTTAGGACTGTCAACTTTATTGGAACTCATACTGTAGGTGCCTTTCTAGACATGATTTAGGAAAAAAATCTTTCTCCCATTGCAAAAGATCAGTATTCCAATGTCCATAATGGAAGATTTTCAGAAGAGTCAGCAGACCTCACCATGGAAAGGGGTTGATGATGTTGAGCCACATGGCTTCAATAGTGCATGTAACTCCCTTGGCACAGCTCAAAATGAGGCAGGCTCAATGAACTTTAATCACACAGTGGAAGCCACTCAGAAACTCCAAGATGTCATATCTGCAGCACTCTTTGACCTGGGGGAAGATAAAATCTAATTTGTCAAAGGGCATTAACTTCCAAATTCTGCTGTTCCAAACAATACTCATGGTAGATGCATTCAAACTGGGCTGGGGGACCCATCTAAATGGGCATCACGCTCAGAGTTAATGGTTTTCCCAGGAGAAACTGCATCAGATAGATCTCCTAGATTTGAGGGTAGTCTAGAACACTCTAAATGATTTCAAAGATTGGTTGGCCAACAAAATTATATTAGTACAGACTGACAATTAAGTTGCAATGCATTACATTAACAAGCAGGGAGGAACAGGTTCCTCTCTTCTGTGTTGGGATATGGAATTGGGCGATCTGTCATGGGATGACGCTCAGAGCCACACATCTGGCAGGGAAGGACAATGCCCTTGTAGACAAGCTGAGTCACTGGATGTGAAAGTGGCTTAGAAGATTTTTCAAGAGTTGGGCACATCCTTGTTTGCCATTCCTCAAAACAGGAAAGTACCTTAGTTCTGTTCCAGGATAGGGACACATGACAAGCTAGTTTCTGATACCCTTCCTCTGGATGGGGGGGGGGGGGAGGGAGGGGGTCTTCTGTATGTGTATTATCCAATATCCCTAAGAGCAAAACTAAGTTGAGACCAGGGAACCATGATTCTTATAGCTTGTTTTTGGTTGAGACAGGTGTCGGTCCCTCTTCTTTTGGAACATTTTGTGAGAAGCCCCATAATACAGGTGGTTCTCCAACACAGGCTCAAGGAACACTGTTGCACCCCCAACATTGAGTCTCTTGCCCTCACAGCTTGGATGTTGAAGGGGTTTGAATACCTTCTGCATTAATCCGAGCCAGGTTTTAAAATGAACTCTGTTAGGACACACCCTAGTTAAATTAGTGTGTATCACCATCATATAGAAAGTAAATCTACCTCTGTATAGCCTTTAGTGGTCTGATTCATGCAGAACTTGCTTCTCATAAAGCTCCCCGTCAAGTCTCTCACAGTGTCACATGACCTCAATGTTGTCTAATCCAGCTGATGAAAGCTCCTTTTGAGCCACTGGATACCTATGAACTAAAGTATCTGATCTAGAAGGTCTTATTTTTGGTGTTAGTGATTGCAGCACGCAGAGTAATTAAGCTCCAGACTAGTAAGTGACCCACCTTATACTAAGTTTATACACCAGTAGAGTAGTTCTGCACACTCTTCCAAAGTTCGCTCCTAAAGTTGTGTTTGATTTCCATGTTGATCATTCTGTCATCCTGCTAATATATTTTCCCTAGGCCTCATGCCCACAAAGGTGAAAGCACATTGCGTACATTGAATTACAAGAGAACTTTCTACTTAGAGCAGACTAAAGCCCTTAGAAAGTCTACTCAACTTTTGGTTTCTTTTGACCCTAATAAACCAGGGGCTGCCGCTACCAAACACACTCTACCCAGTTGGCTAACAGACTGCATTCCTTTGCTTTCCTAGGCAGGTTTGACTCCTGAGGGTCATGTCATGGCTCATAATGTCAGAACTATGGCATGATCCATCACAGGCAGAGTTGAGAGTAGGCTCAGAGAAAATCTTTCCTTCTATGACCTAATTTGGATTATATGTTGGAACCTGGGTATTTGCACAGCTGGGACTTGTTCTGGAGCTCTAGGAGCAGCTGCTGCTGTCTTAAACCCTCTCCCCCCCCCCCCCCTCTGTGTCTGTCACCTAAAACACACACCACTACCTTGTAAATAAGTACTGTGCTTGTTACTTTGTACATAAGTTAAATAGGCTAATGTTGCAACTTTGTATCTACTGTGCACCTGTTAGTATGTTAAGTTAATATGTTATGTACATAAAAGAAAGAAGTAGCTTGTACTTACGTTATCACCTGTTTAATGTAACATATTGTTCACAGTTCCATGTACACCGCTTTGACCTGGTGGAAAGTGGTATATAAGCCCAGTTAAATAAATAAATAATATTTCTGTGTCTATGGACCACACTAGTCTTTCCAGTTCAGCTCTCTGCTCACTCATTCTGAGCTCCTCTCTATTTATGGGTGTGTTCCAACGTTACAACCTTTTTTTTTAAAGTAAGTAGTCCTGCAAGAGATGAACCTACATTTCAGGAAAAATCTCTGCATTCCTTAAAAGTATAGATGGCAAATCACTTTTCATTGAAGCAGATGTTCATTCTGTATATATTTATACCACAGTGTTACTTTTAGGTTCCTACCAAATACTTTTTAAACAATAGGATTGAATTTTACTCAAATTGTAAGAGATCCTAGAATGCCTTCTCTATGATTTCTAATTCTGCAGAGCAGAGCTGGTATGCAATTTCCAAATAAAGGCACAGAGATACAGGAACAGTCCTTACGTTTTAGATCCAAAAGTCACATCTGTCCTTATGTCCTACTTGGGTTTAGAATTTCAAAGTGCCTTTGCCCGTTTGAAGAAATTCCTAAAGCTGGTAACAGTAGTGTGTTGTAATGCAGGGGTCACTTGAATTCCCCAGGCTCATGTGTTTCTGAGCAGATATGCTTCTTTGACGTTTGTGCTCTTTGGTCCAGTTGTTAGTAGGCTCCTGCAGGTGGCGCTGTCGTAGCTGATTCAGTCTGCTGTATGGAGAAGTGGTGTGTTGCTCACATAGGGTTCATCAGGGCCTCCTCTAGTTAGTCTGTCTTTATCCACTGTCAGCGCCTCTGCCTCCCATCACTGATGCAGACATAGTACAGGGAATATGGGATCTATTGCAGTATTGCTAGCCCCCTGCCGGCAGTCCAAATCAATCTATAGCTTCCAGGAAGCTCCCATTCTGGCCGGTCTGCTTTTCAGATTGGAATGACTATGTGAAAGCATGTCAGGTCTGGACAGCCACACATAGGGTTGCCAACTGGCTCCAGATGCGCCCGACAGGCTCGATCCAGTCCTGGGTTTACCCCATTGCATGCAGGGACATGTAGTCTTGCTTTTCTTATGGAATGCAATGGAAAATTCAGAACTACATGTCCCTGCATGCAGTGGGGTAAACCTAGGACTGGATCAAGTGTGTCGGGCGCATCTGGAGCCAGTTGGCAACCCTAGCCACACAAACTTCACGAACGCCAACACTCAGAATTAGTTTTACATCTATTGACACAATAAACAGCTGCACCATGGTCTTGTTAAGTTTTAAAGCTGTATCCAGAGGGGTGATAATTAAGAGGGAAGACTTTCTCCTTCCCTTCATGGCTTGTGTGGGAACAGGGAGGGTATGTACAGTTAACTCCAGGGCCCTATGTTCCCTCTGGGTGCTCTCTATTGTAAAGCATTTGCCGGCACAGGCAGGGTTGGTCACACTGGTTCGCCTTTGCTTCACTGCCTAGCCAGGACTGCTGGGTACCAACCCTCCCCATGGGGTGGGGCACAAAGAGACATCACCTCTCTGTGGCATAATTATGAACAACCATGAGTGGTTACCCTTTATATGTTTTCTAATATAGGAGTACAAATTGATTCTATAGCACACCCTGAGAGTTGGGGTAAGAGGTTGGCAATGTAAAGAAAAACAAATGTTGGTAAAATAAAAGGTCACTTCAGGAGTCTGGGGAAAGATAAGCAAAACAAGATAATATAAAGGTAATACTTTATGGGTTTTATTCAAAGTTCTTGAGATGGGGTACTAAAAGAAAAGCAGGATGAAATATTAAGCAGTCATAACAATGCAACTTAAGAGAATAAGAACAGTACGGTGATCGGCCTCAAAGCTAAACTCTTTGGTAACAATCATTGCAAAATATAATTAAAGACACGTGCTATTACACTATAAACCATCCTCTTAACATAAGGCCTCTCTCTTCACATTCCAGGAGGATCTCACTTTGCTAGTAAGAGTTCTTTTGCTAAACACAGTTTTTGCAGCCCTCTATATTTGGTCTGGCGTGTACCCCCTAGATTTGAATCCCACCGCTGCTCCTTGTGCTCTTGGGAAATTCACTTAACACTTCATTGCCTCAGATACAAACTTACAGGCCGATACAGAAACCCCGCACTATAGCCCAGTGCTTAAAGCTCTAGCGCAGTTTAATGCTGTATGCAATTTAATCAGTGCGCAAAAAGTCAGCATTAAACTGGGAGAGTAAGCCAAATACATGCGCACCGGAGTCTGCGTTAGCAGCCCCTGTATATGTTTGGCATGCTGTCCCAGAGAAACAGGATCATCGGAGGTGAAGTTTGACACTTCAGCTCAAATGAACCAGGCATTAGGGAAAGCTCCCGATGCCATCAGCATAATGTTTTTGGGGCCAGTGCTCCCCTTTGGCACCGACCCCCCAACAGAAGTAAAAGCATTGGTGGCCCAGTGGATCTCTATTAACCCCCCCGCCCCCCCCCCCCACACACCACCACCACAGTACCTGTAAACAGAATGGGGGTAGGAGCGATGCCTACACAGTCCTACCCTCCCTCTACCATTTTTCAAAATGGCAGCACCTGACCCCGCGCGGTGCATCCTGGTGCTCTGCAGGCCTCAATCTCCCCGTGATGCTTCACCTCAGCTTCTGTCTTCAGCTCAGACTGTTCCTCTTCTAGGCTTGGCAGTGCCACCCTCAGCTCTCCTGCTCTTGTTCTCAGCATCTCCTAAGGAGGGAGGATGAGGGGTCCTGCATTGTGAAGGTGCTCTGATCCTTCACGTACCTCTTTTCCCTGCCGTAGGCACTGGCGCCATGAGCTGGCTATTTTTCGTGCTTCCTTTTATGGTTAATTCTTCCTCTTCCCCCTTTCTCATGGGGCAGGGTCTTCTTGGTCCTCTTATGTCATGTCTTGTGATGCAGGCGGCTGGGAGATGAGGAGAATCATCATTCCTCTTGCTGGTTTCTGTTTTTAGGGGGAGGGGAGATGCATCTCTCTCCTCTTCTCCACCTTCTTTGGGGCTTCTCCTGGTAGCTGGACTCTTCTGCTGCAGACGCACAGAGCATTTTACTTGCTACATGCAGCAGCATTCCTGTACTGCTCTATATCCCCAGATCTGCAGCCCCTTTAAGGCTGCTGGTGCCTGTCAGAGGGAAGGACTCCACATCAGCATGTCCCTGACTGCCAGTGTTACCATTTCCATGGATTTCCACCCCCTTGGACAACATTTTTATCCGGCCTGTGGGAAAATTTCATAGGTTGCGGTTTTTTTGGGAAACTTGCCCTACTGCTCTGGGCAAGAAAACTGCAGAAAATAAAGTGTGTGTGTGTGGGGGTGGGGGGTGGGGGGGGGGGGAGGGGAGCTTACTCTGGATTCAAAAACTGTTCATAGCCCTTAAAGTCTGTTTCTCATTGGTCAGGCCCAGAGCAGCAAATTCGGAACTGAGAAATGAATTGTGGCAGGACAGGGATGATTGCCTGGAATTTGGCAGTCAGTTGGGAAGGGAAAGGCACAGCCATATGGCAGAGTGGGCTGGCAACACCTGATGGACTGCCAGACCAGCAAATCAGGGAAGGGGAGGGCAGGGTGGTCACCTAGAGCTGGCCCTGCTGATGTGTCCATTGTCACTGCTGCCACCCCTTACCAGGACCTGCAACAGCGACAATGCTTTCAAAATGGCAAGGGATGAGGTTCGTCTGGCGTACTTCATGCCCTTGCACCAGCCCTTGGCAGGACAAGGAAATGTTGATGTTCTGGGCTAGTTTTTAACCCCATTAGGGCTGGAACTTGTGAGATCATCTGGCAACACTGTTTTGATGT
The DNA here is from genome assembly GCA_033557465.1 of Ichthyophis bannanicus. Taxonomy (NCBI): domain Eukaryota; kingdom Metazoa; phylum Chordata; class Amphibia; order Gymnophiona; family Ichthyophiidae; genus Ichthyophis; species Ichthyophis bannanicus. The sequence continues at coordinate 147,293,005 of CM066041.1, forward strand.
TCTTCGATCTTCATGGCTGCAGCTGCTTTTGTCTTTCTAGTCCAGAACCTAGCTGCAGGAGCACGTGCTTAACCAGCCCCTAAGTCAGGACTTCACGTGGGGTGGGGGGGGGGGGGGAGAGGAAGAGGCTCCAGGACAGCCCCTCCCTCTGGAAAGTAAACAAATCTTTTTTTCTTCTGTTTACACTATCTTTGCACGCAGTCAATCTTCACATACCTCAGTAAAGGAAAACCTAGTCCTGGGTTTTGCTGAACAAAAACTCTTTACTGGGTTACAAATATAAATGGACAAAACTATTCTCTTCATAGAACAGTACAAGAAGGGCAAAGCCCTCTGGTCACTCCTTCAAAGCAAAGGTTTCCTTATCTCTTCTCTTTTATCTCAGAAGCAGGGGTAACACCTTCCAGTGCTGGTCAAGAGACAATCCTAATCAGGCAGTCCAGACTTCTCTTCTATCTTCTGGTCTCGCATCCACTTGCTTCAGCTTCTAGGCCCTGCAAAACATGTCACAAAATCCCAAAATATTTCTAATTCCGTCCTCTTCTTCACTACTCCAGGTTCTCTGAACCCAATGGTAGCCAAAATCCCCAAATCTTCTTTGCATCTTTAGCTCCCTAAACTACTAGGGGTAGTGACGCAAATATCCCCAAATGTTTCTGAGAAAGCTCAACTAAACAACTATCGGGTTCTTCAACCCTGCATGCGCCTTGACTGACTGACTGATGAGATCCTGTGCTGGTAGTTGAGTCATTCCAAACTTGAAAGCTAAATCTATTTTAATCGAATAGGTTTCATACTTCCCCCTACCTCTTTAATTTATATGCAGAACAAATCATCAGAGAAGTAGGACTGTATGAAGACAACAGAGGTGTGGAGATCGGTGGAAGATTCATCAACAACCTTCACTATGGTGATGATATCATATTACTGGCTGAAAGTGAAGATAATCTGGAACATTGCTTCTCAAGATTAAGAACATAGTCTTAAATGGATCTGAACCTTAATGTTAAGAAGACAAAGATCCTGACAACTGGCAAAATCAATGAGTTCATCATTAATGGAGAAAAAATTGAAATAGTTGACAACTTTAGCTTACTTGGATCAACAATCAATAAAGAAAGGACTAGCAGTCAAGAAATCTGATGACATATTGCTCTTGGTAGAAAGCTATGAAGGACCTAGACAAGATTCTCAAGAGCAGAGATGTCTCGTTCCATACAAAGATTCGACTTGTCCAGGCCATGGTATTTTCAATAACGTCATATGGATGCAAAAGTTGGACAGTGAAAAAGATAGACAGGAAGAAAATTGATGCCTTTGAATTATGGTGCTGGCGGCGAATACTGCGTATATAATGGACTGCTCAGATGACAAGACTTCAACTTTCATACTTTGGACACATCATGAGAAGAGAGAGATCATTGGAGAAAGACATAATGCTTGGCAAGGTAGAAGGTCACTGTAAAAGGCGAAGGCCGACAATAAGATGGATTGATACAATAACAGCAGTTATGGATGCCACTCTATCAACAATGAGCCGCTTGGCTGAAGACCGAACAAAGTTTAGATCAGCTATCCAGAGGGTCACCAAGAGTCAACACCGACTTAAAGGCACTTAATAATAATAACAACAACAACAACAACAGGTGGGGGGAGGGGATTCGCAGGTTAAATAGGAAATGTGGTAGAGCAAGGGAAGCCAACAAATACAACTGAACTAATTGCTATTATGTCACTGGGACACCCTTGGAGTGAAACAAAAGAATTGATAAAAAACTAATACAAGGTATCAACACACAGAAATCATAAATGACAGCAAAATAGTTAAAAAAAATAGACACTGGATGAATATGGCTGTTCAATACTCTACAATGTCTACTGCAGGCCCACCCTTTTCCCTCTCTCATTTGTCTCTGTATTACAGGAGGGGAGTGGACTGGACTGGGGAGTAGACCAACTCTTCTTTGATCTGTTCTGTGCTTTGTGTGTGTCAGACCCTTTTACTCCTCTTTCCTACATGCAGGGACGGCCCAAGGGGGGTGCGGGGCCATGTGCGGAGACTCGTTGCGGGGCCTCATTTGCATAAGTGGCCTTATTTGCATAAATATTTGCATAATGCTAACATACACTAACTTTTAGTAAACATGTCTCTTAATGAGTGTATGGATAAAGACAGACTAAAAGATTTCTACATTACTATAATCCAGTGCCAACCGCCAGGCACATTAGGAACTACTACAAACACTGCCCATTTAGAACCAATAGCAAACCCGCCGTATCCTAACAGCACTACCAGGACTCACAAAGCACCATACCCTACCTATCAAAAGGCAACACTGCAGATCAATTAGCAGATCAATATTCTATGTATATAGTTCAATGTATATAGTTTTACCCCCATATTATCCATGTTTATCTTATCCAAATTTATTTTCCTGTTTTATGTAATACCGAACAGCCTGTTGTTCTGGTCTTTGGTTCTCTGTAAACCGCGCTGATTGTAAATAGCGCGGTATATAAAAAATTGAAATAAATAAATAAATAAAATAAATATTAAACCAATACATTTCAGAGAACAACAATACATGACCTACTGGGGAAAGAGAACAAGTGGCAATGTCAAATAGGAATTATATAAACAGAATACCTCAGCTCAGTTACACATGCAGAACATAGACCATCACCAAACAAGGAATCACAATTTAGAAACAGGAAGGCAATAATTAAACTGGGAACCCCAAAAGCCAAACTTGGAATGTACAACAACACTGTAGAAATAAAACTATAAATTAATTTCCTCTTGTACCAAACAAAGCGCAGACGTTAATGATCCACATTTCCCAGAGCTTTCATATTTCAGTTAATAAATTCAAAATAAAGAGATATCTTTCTACCTTTTGTGCATTTTTTTTTCAGTTGCAATTGCTCCAGCCACTTTCTTCTGGTTTCTTCATGTTTTCTGCTAACTCTCCATCTGCTGTCCATTTGTCCTTTCTTCTCTCTTCTAGATTTTTTACATTCTCTCTCTACATCTGCTTTAACATACTAATCTTTCTCCTTTTGCTCTTTCCTCATTCCTATTTCATCCACTCAAATTTTACCCCTCCATCCTCAATCCCCACTTACTCTCCCAATACCCGGCCAATTGTAGATTTTTTATCCCTCCCACACAAAATATTTTTCCCCTCTCCATTTTACTCTCCCAAACCCATCCCATTCTAATCCTCCCCCAATATCAGCTCCCTTCTAGTTCCAGCCTCACCCAGCATCCATTCCCTTCTAGTCCCTGCATCAGCCCATTTCCAGTCCTAGCCCCCCATCAGCCCATTTCCAGTCCTAGCAACCCCCCAACCCAATACCAGTCCTAGCCCCCCCATCAACCCACTTCCAGTCCTAACCCCATCAACCCATTTCCAGTCAGCCCCCCATAGCCCATCACCACTCCTAACCCCCCCATAGCCCATCACCACTCCTAACCCCCCCAGCTTCCCCATAGCCCATCACCACTCCTAACTCCCCCCCAGCCTCCCCATAGCCCATCACCACTCCTAACCCCCCAGCCCCCATAGCCCCCCATAGCCCATCAGCACTCCTAACCCCCCCCAGCCCCCCATAGCCCCTCATAGCCCATCAGCACTCCTAACCCCCCAGCCCATCAGCACTCCTAACCCCCCCAGCCCCCCATAGCCCATCAGCACTCCTACCCCCCCCAGACCATCAGCACTCCTAACCCCCCCCCAGCTCAGCCCAGCCCAGCCAAAAGTTTTGTTTTTTAAAAGCTGTCTTCTCCCGCTACCGGGGCCACCGCGGCAGAATCGAGTGTGCCGCGGGGCCCCCCCTGCCCAGCAGAGCCTGCCCTCCCCTGTATCTGCTCTCTCGTACAGCTGCCTGCAGTCTCACGCGCCGGCTTTCAGAGCACGAAGGGACTAGTTTCCCTTTCGCGGCTCTGTTAAGCCCGCGGGGGCTGATGGGAACTTCCCATCAGCCCCCACGGACTTAACAGAGCAGCGAGGGAGAAACTCTCCCCTCGCGCTCTGAAAGTCGGCGCGTGAGACTGCAGGCAGCTGTACGAGAGAGCGGATACAGGGGAGGGCAGGCTCTGCTGGCAGGGGGGGCCCCGCGGCACACTCGATTCTGCTGTGGCGGCCCCGGCAGCGGGAGAAGACAGCTTTTTTTTTTTTTTTTTTAATTTGACTTTAGGATCAGAATGTTTTTTGCGCGGGGCCCCCTGAAACGCGGGACCCTGTGCAAAAAACATTCTCGCTCAATGGACGGGCCGGCCCTGCCTACATGCTGCCTTGGAGAACGCAGACTGGAGCAGAAAGCAGAGAGCTGTTCTTTTCTGGTTGAAATTCGGGGCACTGGCCAATAATGTCATACAATGGGCCCCCGCTATGCACTGCTAAAAACAGCCCTGTTAATGACACCCAACCTTGGATGTGACACCCTTACACAGAAACATGGAAAATGACACAGATAAACACCATATGACCTATCATCCAGTCTGCCTGCCCATATATACCAACTACTAAGCTCTGAAGCCCTCACTTGGTTTGCAGCTTGTCGTGAGGGCTTCTGTGCCTCAGTGATGCTGAAAGCTAAGCTATCAGTAGCTTAAATACTGGCAGAGTCTCCCAAGATGGACAGCTGAGGTGCCAAACTAAGACAAACCATTTATCTGGGCAGCAGCAGCAGAATGGGCTGGTATTGGCGGCGGAGGATGGGCTGGTATTGGCGGCAGAGAGTCAACCTTTCTGCTGATTCCTGCCTCCAGCTTTGATCTCCCCCTCCCCTTTCTATGTTTCTTCTCACTTTGTTCCATATCTCTGCTCTCTCTCTTTCCTGTCAAATAATGGCGTTCCTTTTCCTGCTTTTGTAGCTGCATTTTGAATTGTACACCGCTCTGATGCTCGAGTGGTATATCAAGCACACAATAAAGATAACAATAAAGAATCACATTTCTGTGCCAACAGCAACAATACTAGCATTACTTGTGCAGAAGAAAGACCTGGCAGTCTACTTCTGTATCTTGCTACGAAAACCCAATGGATAGTCACAACAGAACAAATTGTACTATAATGCTGGAAGATGAGACCCCCAGGTCAGAAGGCACTCAACTGGCCACTGGGGATAAGCTGAAGACTTTTCAGAGTAAAGCCAGCATTTATGATGTGGTTATATCAAAGCCCTCAGGACGTCTGACTGTTGATGGTAGCTGCCATGAAAAGAGAGTCAGAAGCTGCAAAGATGTCTTACATATTGTGACATGGAAAATACAAAGCATGATCCAAGGGAAGATGGAGGTGGTCAAGAATGAAATGGAACGTGTAAAACTCAATCTGTTGGATGTCAGCAAACTGAAATGGAGTGGCATTGGACACTTTGCATGTGATGATGACATGGGGCCCAATTCTGTCCATCCCACTATTTGTGCCCTCCCCGCTGGCATCTAAACTCCCCCACCTGTTGTATGGGGAGGTTAGACAGGGGCGAGAAAGGGACAGATCGGGGCAGAGCTAGGGCGGGTGGTGGACTAGATGATATACATCCGAGAGTGTTGAAAGAACTGAAATATGAGATTGCAGACCTACTATTAGTAATCTGTGAACTATTATTAAAATCATCTGTAATACCTGAAGATTGGTGAATGGCCAATGTAACGCCAATTTTTAAAAAGGGTTCCAGGGGTGATCTGGGAAACTACAGATCAGTGAGCCTGACATCAGTACTGGGCAAAATGGTAGAAACCATTATAAAGAACAAAATTACTGAACATGTAGATAGTCATGGCTTAATGGGAGAAAGCCAACATGGTTTTAGACAAGGAAGGTCTTGTCTTACTAATCTGTTATATTGTTTTGAAGGTGTGAATAAACGGATAGGCAAAGGTAAGCTAGTTAATATAGTGTATCTGGATTTTCAGAAAGTCTTTGACAATGTCCCTCATGAGAGACTCTTGGCGAAATTAAAAAGTCATGGGATAGGAGGCAGTGTACTACTGTGGATCAAGAACTGGTTAAGAGATAAGGAACTGGTTAAAAAATAGCAAACAAAGGGTAAGGCTAAATGGCCAGTTTTCCCAATGGAGAAAGATGAAAAGTGGAGTACCCCAGGGATCTGTGCTGCTTTTTAACATATTCATAAATGACCTAGAAATGGGAATAAAAAGTGAGGTAATCAAATTTGCAAATAACACAAAATTATTCAAAGTTGTTAAAACCCAAGAGGATTTGTGAAAAATTGCAAGAGGACCTTGATGAATTGGAAGACTGGACATCCAAATGGCAGATGAAATTTAATATGGACAAGTGCAAAATTATGCACCTAAGAAAGAACAACCCAACTATGGTTTCACAATGCAAGGTTCCACATTAGGAACTACCACCCAGGAAAAGATTTAGGCGTCATCGTGGACAGGGCCGGCCTGTCCATTGAGCAAGAATGTTTTTTGCACAGGGCCCCGCGTTTCAGGGGGCCCCGCGCAAAAAAACATCTTGCATCAGCCCAACTAGGTTAAAAAAACAAACAAACCAGCTGCTGCTGCCGCTGCCGCCATGGCAGCGGCAGAATCAAGCATCCCGAGGGGCCCCCCCTGCCGTGCAGAGTCCTCCATGCGGCCTCAGCGTCGGCTGTCAGAGCTGTGCAAAGAGAGAGAACTTCTCCTCTCACGGCTCTATTAATCCCACCGCGGGGCTGATGGGATTTCCCATCAGCCCCGCGGTGGGATTAACAGAGCAGCGAGAAAGGGAAACTCTCCTTTCGCGCGGCTCTGAAAAGCCTCCGCTGAGGCCACATGAAAGACTCTGAAGGGCAGGGGGGGGGGGCCCCGCGGGATGCCGCTGCCACAGCAGCAGCAGCAGCCGGTTTGTGTTTTTTTTTAACCTAACTGGGCTGATGGGGGAGGGAGGAGAGAGGGTTAGGACTGGTAATGGGCTAGGGGGGGTTAGGACGGGTAATGGGCTATGGGGGGCTAAGACTGGAAATGGGCTGATGGGGGGATTAGGACTGGTAATGGGCTATAGGGGGTTAGGACTGGAAATGGGCTGATGGGGGGGTTAGTACTGGTAATGGGCTATGGGGGGGTTAGGACAGGTAATAGGCTATGGGGGGCTAAGACTGGAAATGGGCTATGGGGGGTTAGGACTGGAAATGGGCTGATGGGGGGTTAGGACTGGTAATGGGCTATGGGGGGGCTAGGACTGGAAATGGGCTGATGGGGGGTTAGGATTGGAAGTGGGCTGATGCGGGTGGGTTAGGACTGGAAATGGGCTGATGGGGGGCGTTAAGATGGGCAATGGACTGTGGGGGGGTAAGACTGAAAATGGGGTGATGGGGGTTAAGACTGGTAAGGGGCTCTGGGGGGGTAAGACTGAAAATGGGCTGATGGGGGGGTAGGACTGGTAATGGGCTATGGGAGGGCTAAGATTGGTAATGAGATGGGGGGGTTGCTAGGACTGGAAATGGGCTGAGTGGAAGGGGGCTTGAACTGTAAATAGCTGATGGGGACGGGGCTTGGAATGGAAATGGGCTAAGTGGAAGGGGGGGGCTTGAACTGCAAATAGCTGATGGGGAGGGGGGCTTGGAATGGAAATGGGCTGTGAGTGGAGGGAGCTAAGACTGGAAATGGGCTGAGTGGGGGGGGGCTAGGACAGGAAATGAGCTGATGGAGGGGCTAGGATAGGACTGGAAATGGGCTGTTGGGGGTGCTAAGGTTGGAAATGGACTGTGATGGGGGCTTGAATTGAAATGGACTCATGGAGGGGCTAGAACTGGAAGTAGGCTCATGGGGGGTTTGGCTTGGAAATGGGCTGAGTGGAGGGGAGCTAGGATTTGACATGGGCAGATGGTGGGGCTAGGAAAGGACTAGAAATGAGCTGATGGGGGCTGGGATTGGAAATGAGCTGATGGAGGGACTCGGATAGGACTGGAAATGGATGGGGGAGCTAGGACTGGAAATGGGCTGATGGTGGGGCTAGGATAGGATTGGAAATGGGCTGATGGGGGGCTAGGACTGGAAATGGGCTGATGCGGGGACTAGAAGGGAGCGGATGCTGGATGGGGCTGGAACTAGAAGGGAGCTGATGTTGGGGGAGGATTAGAATAGGATGGAGCTGGGAGAGTGAAATGGAGAGGGAAAATATTTTGTGTGGGAGGGAAGACAAATCTACAATTGGCCGGATATTGGGAGAGTAAGTGGGGATTGAGGATGGAGGGATAAAATTTGAGTGGATGAAATAGGAATGAGGAAAGAGCAAAAGGAGAAAGATTAGTATGTTAAAGCAGATGTAGAGAGAGAATGGGAAAAAAAACTAGAAGAGAGAAGAAAGGACAAATGGACAGCAGATGGAGAGTTAGCAGAAAATACGAAGAAACTAGAAGAAAGTGGCTGGAACAATTGTAACTGAAAAAAATGCACAAAAGGTAGAAAAATATCTCTTTGTTTTGAATTTATTAACTGTAATATGTCAGCTCTGGGAAATGTGCATCATTAACGTCTGCGCTTTGTTTAGTACAAGAGGAAATTAATTTATAGTTTTATTTCTAGAGTATTGTACATTCCAAGTTTGGCTTTTGGGGTTCCCAGTTTAATTATTGTCTTCCTGTTTCTAAATTGTGATTCCTTGTTTGGTGATGGTCTATGTTCTGCATGTGTAACTGAGCTGAGGTATTCTGTTTATATAATTCCTATTTGACATTGCCACTTGTTCTCTTTCCCCAGTAGGTCATGTATTGTTATTCTCTGAAATGTATTGGTTTAATATTTGCAGTGTTGCCTTTTGATAGTTAGTGCTTTGTGAGTCCTGGTAGTGCTGTTAGGATACGGCTGGTTTGCTATGGGTTCTAAATGGGCAGTGTTTGTAGTAGTTCCTAATGTGCCTGGCAGTTGGTACTGGATTATAGTAATGTAGAAATCCTTTAGTCTTTCTTTATCCATATACTCATTAAGAGGCATGTTTACTAAAAGTTAGTGTATGGTAACATTATGCAGATATTTATGCAAATGAGGCCCCGCATCGAGTCTCCGCATATGGCCCCGCACCCCCCTTGGGCTGCCCCTGATCGTGGATAACACGTTGAAACCCTCCACACAGTGTGCAGCAGCGGCTAAAAAGGCAAATAGAATGCTAGAAATCATAAGGAAAGGAATGGAGAATAAAACAACGGATATTATAATGCCTCTGTATCGTTCCATGGTGCGACTGCACCTTGATTATTGTGTGCAATTCTGATCGCTGTATCTTAAAAAGGATTTAGCCAAATTGTAAAAGGTACAGCCACCAAAATGGTAAAGGGGATGGAAGAATACCTCTATGAGGAGAGACCTAAAAGGTTAGGGCTCTTCAACCTGTAAAAGAGATGGCTGAAAGGAGATATGATAGAGGTATATAAATTAATGAATGGAGTGGTATGGGTAAACAGAGATAAATTGTTTACACCTTCAAAAAGTAGAAAAACTAGGGGACATGCAATAAAGTTACAATGTAACCCATATAAGACTAATAAGAGAAAACATTTTTTCACTCAACGCCGATTCAAACTCTGGAATTTTTTTTACCAGAAGATGTAGTAAAAGCTGTTAGTATAGCTGGGTTTAAAAAAGATTTGGACAAGTTCCTGGAGGAAAGGTACATAAACCATCATTAAAGAGGACCTTGGAAATCCACTGCTTGCCCCAATACAAGCATTGTGGAACCTGTGTGTCTTTTTGGGAACCTATTAGGTATTTGTGACCTAGATTGGCCACTGTTGGAAACAGGATACTGAGCTTGATGGACCTTGTTCTTATGTTTTATGTATTACAGGAATAAATCCTGAATATGGCTTCTAATATAACCCCTTTGGTTGCATTTTTTTTATAATTTAGTATTTTTTATTTTTTACATATGTCCTGTTATATCCCATATAATTCTGTGTACATTTTAGGCAATATTTATATGAATGTTGATTTATATGTTATAATTTGTTATGTTAGACACCCTGATGCGACTGCGCCAAAACATGGTGACATCACATTTTTTACAGTCTTCGTGTATGGTTGATATAAAGTCTGAATTATTTGGGCATATTTAATTCAGTTGGAGTTCCTGTTTGCCCCTTCTGTTGTGGTTTGTCTTCTTTGTCTCAGCTCCTGGGGTTGTCCTCTGAACCCTCCTTGTCACTTCCTGGATCAATGGAAATCTTTTGTTTTCCTTACTTCACTTCACCTGTGCAGAGCAGTGACTTACAGTAAGCAACCACTCTCAGCCCACTTGTGCTGGTTCTGAGGCTTAGCTAGTCGAAGACTCCTTCTCCTGTGTAGTACAATAGTTGGGCTAATGAACCAAAGAGAGAAAACTCCTGTTACAGTGGTTTAGCCAGCCAAAGACAAAGGACTGCCTTTGGGCTTGATATTGATGCCAACCAGTTGCCCTCCAAAAAGGTCTCCTCCTATCATTACCTCACTGGTAAACAGAGACCTCCCAAGTTTTGGAAACACTGGGTGGCATAAAAAGATCACAATCAGTGGCATAAATTCTGCTGAAGTGGTCCCTATAGGGAAGGAGACCCCTAGGAGGACGGGGGCCTCTTTGCAGCTGTTCTTGGATCTTCTGGGGTAGACTTCACCCACTCTGAAACCCTTTCAAAAATATTGCTTGGGGGCCCATAATTTGAATGTGTATTGTGTCACTGGTCACAATACAATATTTAGTAGAGTCACTTGATGTTTCTACCATCCAAATATGGTAGAACACTGTGGACCTGATATTCAAAGGCATTTACCACAGATGCTAAAAGACTGTACATTACCTGTAAACCATGTAAATGCCCCTAAGCGGGATATTCAGTGACACTAATATGGTTAGTGCCGCTGAATATCCCCAAGTAATGCCACTATAGGTCCCGATGTTAACCACTTAGCATCGGGGCGTGTCAGGGTGTTCCAGGGGCAGTACCTGGGGATAACCGGTCAGAAGCGATATTCAGCTGCTGCCCGGTTATTCCTCAGCGACGAAAGTTAGGCAAAGCAAAAGCTATCCTAACTTTTGCCACTGAAGCTAACTGGCCAGTGTCTGAATATTACCGCTGCACAATTAGCTTCTACACCATGTGTGGCAGTGCGGCTAACCGAATAGGGCCCCGGATTGAATATCCGGGGTTAAAGTTTGACAGCGATGGCTATGCGCCTCAGAAGTGTATGGTCGTCCCACCTCAGTATCAGGCCTTAGGAGTCTTGACACTAATAAGATGGATTGGCAGATACCCTTAAATATGCATTATCCTTCAGCCTAGTGTATTTCATATAGTTTGGGCACTTCGCTTTGTGCCTTACCCTAAGAAATGGCAGAATATCAAATGTCTGTAAAATAAATACATATATAAATAATTACATTTCTAAAGACAGAGAGTAAGTTTTTTGGCAGAAACTAAAGCAAAAGCAAGCTCTCTTCTTTTAAATGTATTAATAGGTTGAAAGGTTGTGAAACTGTGAAGAACACAGATGTTTGCTATCACTAAAATACTACATTTTATGACATCTTCAATTACCGAGCTGATTTCATGCCAGAATTCTTGGAGTAATGTACAGTCCTTTAGCATCTGTGGTAGCAATTTTGTTTCTTGCTGACATGTATGACATAAAGTAAACTCCAGAGTCCAATATCACTGATGAATGATGTTAAATTCTAAACATGTTTTCCTTTCGCCTCCTTAATATCTCGGATGGAGCGTGTCACTATAAACTCCCATTAGCTGGCTGAAGGAGTAAAATCCAGCTCTTCAGCTCATCTTCACTTCAGTTTTTTAAGATATTGCTCAGCTACAAAAAGCCTAACATTTTTACACAAAGGTTTGCTTAGAAATGTTTAGGGATGTTTTTAGAAGACTTATGCAACTTTTACAGGCAAAAAGTGGATTTACACATGTAAATAGGCAAGAATGTAGAAGTAGTGATTTTAGAAAAGATACCACTTACGCATATATGCCACAATACACAAAGATTTCAAGGAGGCATGTTCTGGGAATGGTTTGGAGGAGGGAGTCTTTCAAAGTATATTGAATAGTCTTCCAGTGGAGGGGGTAGAGATGAGGACAGTATCTGAATTCAAAGAAGCATGGGACAAACGCAGAGGATCTCTAAAGGAAAATAGGGGACTGTTGTAGTGGTTGATATGGAAGGGCAGACTAGATAGGCCATGTGGTCTTTTTCTGTCGTCATGTTTCTATGTATTTTGGAACAGCAGTATACTGATAGCCAGGAAACTTGTACCTGCTTTGAGTCACACATTATTGCTGGCTAGTTTCTCATTTGGGCCTGGGGTTAGGAGGAGAGCTTCATGAGGACACTGCGCTTACCACTCAGGTGTTCAAAACAACTCAAAATGCCAAATTTGAGTTTGCTTTTCCAATCATTCCCTGTAAACGCACTGTCTTACAAAATCAGCCGCTTACCCAAGTAAGTGGCACCATTTAAACATTTAGGGGCATATTTACTAACAGGCGTGTCATGTGTGCATGATCGGTGCCCAGAATTAGTTTACTGTTGGGAGTGTGCCTGGCATTTCCCTCTGCAGTTAGTAGATTGCAGCCATGTGGCACTGTGCTAAATGGCAAGTGGGTGCACTTACCACCATCCCTTGATGAGGCGATATGTGCACCTGCACTAAGCACAAGCTGCTTTAGGGCTTAGCTGACAGTGAGGCTTTTCGATTGCTATTTTCTGACATTCCAGCTACATTCGAGAGAGTTAATCCTCTTACGGAAATAGTAGTTGCTGGGTGTTGGTTCTGGTGTTTAACTTGTCTTGGACGACGATTACGACAGGTTAGAATGGCTGGTGATTGATGACACTGGTCAACATTGACATTTTTAATGACTTTAAAAGGCCCTAATCTGTAGTATCTTGGTGAGCTGAACACGAATATAACATAAAAAAATTTTATTGGCTCTCGTTTTGAAGATATTGCATGTAGTTCATTTTTGACATTTTACCGTGTAAATTTATCCAGTAGGACATCAACAACATCCCAAATAAGCTTTGAATGATGTAATATTGCATCTCATTGCATAATACCAGCATGCACACATCATCCAGAGTTGATTGCATCATTTTCTAATGCAATGCAATACTACTGCCAGATGGCTGCTGAAGCCATCTGACGTCAGCAGTGTACTATACACAGTCGGAAAGCTTGAGCATTTAAAATATTTCAGACTGTGTGCGAGACAGTTTAAGCTACTGTTACATGTAACTTTTATTAATCATATAGTTTTAGCCATTTAGGTGCAATACAGAACAGTAATGCCGCGAACGTGCGTTAATACCGTTGAGAATTTCTGCTACATTTTTGGGGAAGTGACATTTGCCAACCAGAAGAAAAGTATCACTTCTCAACTGAAGAAGGCATATCATCTTTACTTTGTATGCAAGATTGGTGACCAAGACAAGCCTTGGGCCCCGCATATATGCTGCGCTACATGTACAACACAGCTTTCACAGTGGTTGAATTGCAAAAGACCATCAATGCCGTTTGCAGTCCCCATGGTGTGGAGAGAGCCAAGCAACCACATACATGATTGTTACTTCTGCTTGGTTCCTCCTCTTTCTAGTGGAATAACGAAGCAAAAGAAGTCGAGCATAGTCTACCCAAACATTCCATCTGCATTGAGACCAGTTCCACAATGGTGAGGGACTTCCTATTCCAGAAACTCCATCAGAATATTCTCTTGATTCATCTGATGAGGACAAGGGTGAGCCGACCTGTTCTTCTCCTGGTCCGTCAGCATGCAGTGACCCAGATTTTCACTGGGATGCATTATCAACTCCACACAGAATAACACAGGAAGAACTAAATGACCCGGTTCGTGATTTGGACTTATCCAAGAACAAGGCAGAATTGCTAGGATCAAGACTCCAACAATGGAATCTTCTAGAAGAAGATGTCAACATTACTTCATATCGAAAGCGCCACCAGCAGTTAGAGCCTTTCTTCAGAAAGGAAAGTAATCTGGTATTCTGTTCCAATATTGAAAGCCTCATGAATGCCTTAAAAATCACTCATGACCCACAAGACTGGAGACTATTTATAGACTCTTCGAAACTGAGTCTGAAGGCTGTGCTTTTGAACAATGGAAACCATCTTCTATCTATTCCAGTAGCACATGCCATCCACATGAAAGAGACATACGATAATGGAAGTCAGTAGATGCTTTACGTTAACTATAACAAGTACAGCTGGCACCTCTGTGGTGACTTGAAGGTAGTTGCCCTTTTAATGGGACTGCAGCAGGGATATATAAAATTTCTTATGTGAGTGGGATAGCCGAGCAAGGGATTGGCACTACCTGTGGAAGGAATGGAATCGCAGACAAAATATAACAGTTGGAGAAAGAATATCCAGCACCCAGCTCTGGTTGAGGCTCACAAAATCCTGCTACCACCCCTTCACATCAAACTACGTTTGATGAAAAACTTTGTGAAAGCCATGGACTGCACTTCGCTAGCTTTCCTATACCTGCATGAAAACTTCCCTCGACTCAGCGAAGCAAAGATTAAAGAGGGAGTTTTTGGGGTCCTCAGATTTGAGAGCTCTTCAAAGATGACCGGTTCAACAACTTGCTGCAGGATGATGCGAAACAAGCATGGAATGCTTTTCGCCTAGTGTCGTCAAACTTTCTCGGGAATGTTAGGGCAGAAAACTACAAGGAACTAGTAGAAGACATTCTGATACAGTATCAGAAACTTGGCTGCAATATGTCTCTAGAGATCTATTTCCTTGATTCCCATCTCGATTTCTTTCCTGACAACTGTGGTATGGTTAGTGATGAACAGGGCGAACGTTTTCACCAGGATATTGCAACGATGGAGCAAAGATACCAGAGAAAATGGTCCACTACAATGCTGGCTGACTACTGCTGGACACTCCCCAGAAAAGCTCCTGAACAGCTGTACAAGAGACAGGTGAAAAAATCTAAGAAGTAGTCTATGACTTGGTTTTTTACAGGTATTAACCGAAGGCCTATAATATTTACTATTAACATGCATTTCGTGATGTAAACATTAATTCTTGTAGATTACAAAAAAACTAGAGCCAACTTTGCAATTTCACTGTCATATTCGTGTTCAGCATATAAAAATTGATAAGAAATGACTATTTTTATTTCAGTAACATGACTTTTGTAAAAATTTGTTGAGCAGTGTGACCATTGAAATTTAGGGTCTCTCTGGAATTGGCTCTGTCTTCAGTCCTGTTCAATGTAAATTTGTTGACATTGGCCCCACTATCCACCTTGCTGCCTCCGTCCCCCACTGTAGTCACAGGATATGCAATGCCATGGGGAGGATATCCTTACGACAATGCTAGGATGGCCGAACCATCGCCAAAGGCCTGATCCTGCACCCACAGAAGCGTCTTGGTCCCGTGGTGCAGAATCGGGCGCTGATGGCCCTGTCTTGGTTGGGGCCATCCAGACGGCCCAGACATGCTCTATTGTGGAATGGGCTCATTGAGGGCAATTTCATAAACTCCACAGAGTTAATGTGTGAGGCCTATTTTACACAATGAAGTGTAGGCATACTTTATAAAAAAGGGGTGTAATTGGTGCAAAAATCACACAAACTAGGTGCAAGCACTTATGCTTGCTCTATGGCAAGTGTTAATGCCTGCACCTAGCTTTTCAAGAACATGCTGTGCCCAAACTCTACCTCTGTGCATGCCCATAGTGAAAATGTGCGCCATCAGACCTAATGCGCACATTTACGGAATAGCCTGCATACTTTAGGCAGCCACAAGTGCAGATTCGCATGCATAGATCCTGTAAAATATCGGCTTTCGTGCCTCAGTGGTGCGTATCTTTACATGGCTTCTTTATACAAACTGGCCTCATTATGTGAAGTTTCACGACACTCAAGGGCCTTTTCACAGATATCATGGTTTTTATTACATTTATATCTAGAGATGAACTACTGATCTCATCCATAACTAATTGTGTCAAGGCAACTGTTAGTATGATGGACAGTAAATTGGTCCTTAACTTATGAAAAAGGAGTTTTAGATGTATCAAGAATTTCTTTATCAAATCTTCCAAGTACTCAGGAGTTGGAGCATTGAACCTTTTCTATTGCTCAGTGGGTGTGGTATCTGGGAGCTATTCTGGATGCTCAGTTGAGCTTTAAGCCTAAGATTAAGAATATGGTGAAATCAATATCCTATAAATTGTGTGCTTTATGCAGACTTACACCCAAAAAACGGTCGGGGAAAGATATCTTAGCATTTTGAATAGGTGCAGGCACAGTACTGGATACAGGGTTTTTTATTTATTTATTATTTATTTGCATTTTTATAATGCTTTTTCCATAGATCAAAGGCAGTTTACATAGAACCAAATCAATTACATGTAACAGATCAACTATATACAGATAATAATAATAAACTTTGTACAGAGTCAATAAAATAACTATATTACAATGTAAGCAATAAGAACAGACTTAGCAGTAAAAGGGGAATAGTAAGAATGAATAAATCTTGTGGGGGGAGGAAGAGGTATCGTTCTATTATGGTGTTGATTGTGTTTGTACATTGAGAGATGGAGAAGTAAAGGTATCAAAATGTTTTCTGAAAAGAAAGGTTTTTATTTTTTTGCGGAAGGAGCAGAGGTCAGAGATTTTGTCATTTGACCAAGGATAAACCCTCTAGCATGATTCATGGCAGGTCTGCAATAACTTGTGCCATCAATGCTATTGTATGAGGGTTGTAAGCTATATTTTCTTTTGAGGCTGAACTCCTACCTCACTTTCAGCTTTAACTGATTATCTTCATCAGCAAATTATTAGGCCTCAGGAGTAGATTAACTAAGTCATTGCAGTTCACCTTGAAGTCCTTTATACTTATTGGGGGTCATTCCGAGGCATGAATAGCAGGGATGGACGTCCCAACTATTCGGGCCTTTTCCCGGTCCCGTCTACCTTCCCTGCGTGTTGTACAGGGAAGGTAGATGGGGCGGCTTCAGGGTGGGCATTTGGCGTTCATTGACCCCGGATGTAGAGGGCCGATTCCAATGTCAACCCTGTATGTCCAGGGCCGGCGGCTTGCACGGGGAACTTATTCCACCTCCAAGTTCCCCTAGTCACCGGGGGACAGTGGGCCTGGGCAGCGGAAGGGGCAGGGGAGGGCCTGAGGACATTACCCGCAGCCAGACCCTGGCCTTAGGGAACCAGATCAGGGGTCGGGCTGCAGGGAAAGCAGCTCTGTAGCCGGCAGCCATGGATCATGAGTTTTCAATGGAGCCACAGTGCCATGGCAATCGGACACCATGGTGCCGCAGCTCCATTGAAGAGCCCTGACTAAGCTAGCCGGGCAAGCCCTGTACGTGCAGGCCAGATGGAATTGGGGTCCTGGCCTGCTCGTACAGGCCTATTCACGATTCTGATCCCGTGGGGCTAGACATGCCCCATGGGATCAGAATCCCAGCTCCCTCTGTGCATCCGGTCAGGGGCGGTTCTAAAATTAGGTGAACTGAGGTGGTTGCCTCAGGCGGCAGATTCTAGGGGGGTGGCACTATTTTCCACTCCCTAGAAACTGCCTATGATAGAACCGCCCATCCACAAAGATTCATCTTTTAAAATGAAATGAAAGCAGCTGTGGGAAAATTTCTCAGTTCCCGCGGCTCTGTTTTCAAACTGCTTGGCCCATCAATCTTCGTGGAGCTGGCGGGGGGGCCGAGGTCATCGCTTTCGCCGCCCTAATGCTTCCGCTGGCTGCTTCCTCCTTCCTCCAAAACGAAAGCAGCTGCGGGAACAGAGCTGCTTTCGTTTTGGAGGAAGCAGCCAGCAGAAACGGAAGGGCGGTGAAAGCGACGACCTCGGCCCACCCCCCGCCGGCTCCATGAAGATTGACGGGCCAAGCAGTTTGAAAGCAGAGCCGCGGGAACGGAGAAATGTTCCCGTGGCTGCTTTCATTTCATTTTAAAGGATCGGTGAGGTGAGGGGGGGGAAGCAGATGGGGGGGGGGGGAAGCAGATGAGGGGGGCCTTCAGGGGAGCAGTCAAGGGGGGCCTGGAAGGGAGCAGACTAAGGGGGGCCTGGAGGAGGGCAGACCAAGGGGGTCCTGGAGGAGGGCAGACCAAGGGGTCCTGGAAGGGAGCAGACTAGGGGGGGCCTGTAGGCGAGCAGACAAGGGAGGCCTGGAAGGGAGCAGACCATGGGGGGCCTAGAAGGGAGCAGACAAGGGGGGGCCTGGAGGGGAGCAGTCAAGGGGGGCCTTCAGGGGAGCAGTCAAGGAGGGGCCTGGAAGGGAGCAGACCAGGGGGGGCCTGGAAGGGAGCAGACCAGTGGGGGCCTGGAAGGGAGCAGTCAAGGGGGGCCTGGAGGGGAGCATTCAAGGGGGGGCCTGGAAGGGAGCAGGGGGGAGGGGAACTGTAAGGACACAGACACCCGGGGATGGCACTGGAAGGTAGATAGACAGGGGAGAAGTGGAGCTGGAAGGGAGCTGACATGGGAGGGGGCACTGGGACTGGAAGTTCGCTGATACCTGGGATGGTATTTTAACTAGAAGGAGCTGGATGATGGAGAAGGAGGGGGACCCGAAGAGAATAGACACCAGTGGCGGTACTGGAAAGGCAAGGGGGTTGGTACTGGGAGGGGAGGCTGTAAAGGGGGCTGATACTAGGGGGAGTTACTGGGACTGAAAAAAGGCTGATGGAAGAAAATGAAGAAAGCAAAAAGAGAGACAAGAAATAGCAGATGGACTATAGACCATAGAAAAAGAGCTAAGAGAAGACAGAGAAAAACAGAAACCTCAGATTGGGACCGGCATGATCAAAAATCATCAGACAACAAAGGTAGAAAAAATAATTTTATTTTCAATTTAGTGACTGGACTTTGTGCTATCTATATTTCACACAGTATGGGGAACTGCATCTCTTATCTGGTCTGGCACCGCATGCGGTGTCTGGCTTCTTGGGGTTTCATTTTAATTTTTGTCTACATATTTTTATTTTTGCTTTAGGTTGTGGTCACTTATTCTGTACTTGGTGAGGGTCTGTGTTCCGAGTGTGTGACCAAGGCCAGGTGTTCTGTTAACATGGAATTTGTATGTAGGGATCTGTACTGTAGTAATTTGACTTGTTCAGCTTTTCAAATAAGTGTATAGATGTTTTGGGGCCCTTGCAATGTTTATAGTGCTGCATTTTTCTTGGTAGGCCCCTTATTATATGAGTTTTGGAAGTGTATGCTGGTATGGTATGGTAGATTGGCCTTGCAGATCTTAGTGACTTTAGGGTTTTATATTAGTTCCCAATATGCCTGGTACTGGACAATTTGTTGTTGGTGAGATGACAAGAATCAGCTTTTTTTTTTTTTTTTTTTTTAAATATATTGAGTTCTGTGGGTGAATGTCCTACCTCTGCTCTGCACCCATTGTTGATGGGGGGGGGGGGGAGAGGGGGAGGGTTCTGTGAATGCAAAATGTATGTTCAAAATGAAAAAGCAAGAACCATAATGCAGTTTATAACAAAATACAAATGAATTATAATTTGGAGTTATAAACTGCTGTGGTTCTCACTCTTTCTTGTAGTTCCTTGGTGTGTGAACATCTTGTATTTGCTCCACGTTATCTAATTGACTTTTTAATTTGGTTCAGTCCCTGACTGGAGTTTTGAGAAAGATCCCCACCCGGGGGGGGGGGGGGGTGCCATCTCATCCCTCGCCTCAGGCAGCAGATTGCCTTGAGCCACCCCTGCGTCCGGTTCCAACCGGATGCAGAGGGCCCAGACATCCACAATGGAATAGGGCCCATTAGATATAATTGTATTGGTTCAAGTATCCCTATTCGCCTTGCAACTTTAAACAACTGAACAACTTTAAATAACTAAAAGAAATCTTTAAGATGCAGAAAGCAGTCCAGCAACGAGAGAGTGGGATATAAAGAATTTTATACTGAGTGTTACATGTATGATTTTCTCACAGTTGGTGAGAGGTCTTATGTGTGCACTGGTGAAAAAGAGCTCTTTGCTCTCAGGGTACGAGTCTGATCTCTTGGAGGAGATGAAGCAGACAGAGAGGTATATAAATAAGACCTAAAGGGATATATTTGAGACGTACCACCTCCAGTCTGACAGTCTCTCTGTTGCCATGGAGGAGATAGGTCACGTGAAAGGAGAGCATCATCTTGGTGTGGCAGGAAGTGATCCTGTAGCTAGAACCTGTCCTCTCACAACAAAGATGTGTCTCCAGGGCTATGTGCCCATGTGGGAAGGGTTAGGATGGCTGTTATAATCAGCGATTTGATCATTAGGCATGTAGATAGCTGGTGGTGTAGAGGATTGCCTGGTGTGAGGGTAGCAGACCTCATGCACCACCTAGGCAAGGTTTTAGATAGTTCTGGGGAGAAATCTGCTGTCTTGATACATGTTGGCACCAATGACATAGGAAAGTATAGGAGGGAGGTTCTGGAAGGCAAATTTAGACTTTTAGGTAGAAATTTGAAATCCAGAACTTCCAGGGTAGTGCTCTCAGAAATGCTTCCTATTCTACGCGTAGGACCCAAGAGGCAGGCAGATCTACAGAGTCTCAATGTATGGATGAGACAGTGGTGCAAGGAAGAGGGTTTTGGATTTGTTAGGAACTAAGCAACATTCTGGGGAAGGAGGGGGGGGGCTATTGTGAAAGGATGGGCTCCATCTTAACTATGGTGGAAGCAGGCTGCTGGCATTAACTTTTAAAAAGAAGATAGAGCAGCTTTTAAACAAAGGCATAGAAGCAGGTGACCTGCACGGAGCGGCAGGTATACCAACTTAGCCACCTTACTGGGAAGACTTAGATGGACCATACTGGGCTTTATCTGCCATCAAATAACATGTTACTAAGTTATATAGATAATGGGGGAAAGACCTACTATTAGTAATCTGTGAACTATCATTAAAATCATTTGTAGTACCTCAGACACCATCAGAACACCAAAAGAATTTGCTAAAACAAGGCTGACCACATCAAGGAGGGCACTCTCCCTGGCAGCACCCGCTATATGGAACTCTCTCCCAGATCACATAAGATCAACCAAGAACCTCAAGGACTTCAGAAAACTTAAGACTGATCTATTTACAGTACATTTCAAGGACTTCACATAAATTTTCTACCTCAAGACATTACAGGATCACGATCCTACCCCCAAGACATTACAGAATCTCAATCCTAGCACGCCTCTCAAACAGCCCCGTTTTGTATATATGTATATAGCTCATTCTGTAAATAGTTCACCGATATAATCTAACGCACTGCCCCACACACTACACTTCTCAGTTCTCACACTGCATGCTACAAACCACACTTTATTATTGATTTTGATTGATGTGCCACACCGCCTTGATTTTTTTTTTTTTTAAATTTAAATTTTTTATTAATAAAACCAAATACAGGCACACAAACGTTAACACAGTACTCACATCTTTTACATAGTCAAAAATTCCAGCCCGATCATACCCAAGACACATACAAGAACAGTTTTATCCCCATTAGTCCCCTGTTACCCCCACCCCCCTCCCGACCCCTCACCACTAGAACATTACAGCTCGGTACGTGCTTCCCATTGCAAATATTTCCCCCATATACTGAAAAAATGTTGTGGTCTCTTATGTTTCAACGCTGTGAGTTTACACATCAAATAAATATGTCCTAACAAGGCCCGATACTCCCCTAAATCTGGTATCGTGCTTTGTTTCCACCGCCTTGCAATCAAAATTCGCAAAGCAGTACAGCCTATATTCAAAAAGCTACCCTCACCCTTAGTTAAACCTTCCGGCGTCACCCCCAGCATAGCCACTGCGGGGTGGGGTATGATCAATTTCCCCAGAATGTCCCCCATCAATCCAAACACCACTTCCCACAATTTGTGGAGCACTTTACACATCCACCAGATATGTAGGTAGGTCCCCTGTTCCCCACACTCTCTCCAACAGTGTCCTCCACACTGACTATACATGGTCTGTAGCCTCGCCGGCGTCAAGTGCCAGCGGTACAAAATTTTATAGTTGTTCTCCAAAAGATTGGTAGCTAAGAATCCTTTATATCTATTTTTAAATACCCGCTCCCACTGCGCCTCCTCCCAGCATTCTCCTATATCTTTCTCCCATTGTTTTTGGAAACTCTCTTTCCCCGTACTCTGTGCCATCATAGCGTACAATTTAGCTACTACCCTTTTAGTTTGCCCCGATAAGCACAACTGCTCGATGTCCCTAGGTACACTTGGGAGCTCAGGCAATATTTTATACCTGATATAGTGCGTTATCTGATTGTATTTAAATACATCTGTTAGCTCTAACTGGTAGAGTGCTGCCACTGTTTTAAAGTCCTGTAGCTTATTGCCATCTACGAACTGCCCCACCCTTGTTAAACCGTTCTCCTCCCATTTTCCAAAATCCGACCTCCCTACCGCAGGTGGAAATTCAGAGTTCCCCCTAATAGGGATCAATCGTGATTTCCCCGCCTTCCCCAGCCAAAGCTGCTGCCACTTATTCCATAAATCCAAAGTCCTACGGACATAGGGATTGAGAATTGGGTTCCCTCTCCATTGCTCCCTCGGAAGCCACATCCATTCACTCAATTTCCCTACTCCCAACTCCTCCTCCTCCATTAGAACCCACTCCTTTACATCATCTCCCCACCACCCCGCTAAAGCACTCAGCTGTGCCGCTTCTAGATATCTTCCAAGATCTGGGATAGCCAACCCCCCCATCTCCCTCTTCCTCGTCAAGATCCTCCAAGCCACCCGGCCATTCTTACCCCTCCCTATAAACTTCATAATTGTTCTCTGCCAACTCACCACATATTTTTTCGCTACCCAAATGGGCAAGGCTCGAAAAAGATAAACCCATTGGGGTAACACCACCATCTTTACCGCCGCAACCCTCCCCAACCAGGACAACCCCTTACCCTGCCACTCTTCCAATTCCCTTCTGACCTTCTTGTCTATGCGGACAAAATTTGCCCCAAACAAATCAGCTTCCTTAGAGGTTAAATATATTCCCAGATATTTGATATTATTTCCCGCCCACTTAAAAGGGAATCTCTCTTTGATCTGCACTTGAACCTCCCGGTCCACTGATATATTAAGAATCTCGGACTTGGTGGCATTAATTTTAAAACCTGAACAGGCCCCGAATTCCTTTAAGAGTTTATCCACCGCCCCCAGGGATTCAATCGGTCTCGTCAGCATAAATAACAGGTCATCTGCAAATAGAGAAATTTTACTTTCCATACATCTCCCTTTAACCCCAGATATCTCCGTGCATTCCCTAATATATTGTGCCAATGGTTCCATTGACAGCACAAACAAGATTGGGGAAAGGGGACATTCCTGCCTTGTTCCTCTAAACAATTCAAAGGCTTGGGTGTACTCTCCATTAATGCAAATTTTAGCCAAGGGATGCTCATAGAGTGCTTTTACCCACTCCAAATAATTACCTACTATGCCCATCCTCTCCAATACCTTAAATAGGTAGGGCCAGTGCACTCTATCGAATGCTTTTTCAGCATCAATTGTCAGCAAAAGCATTTGGTCCTTCCCCTTCCTACCCTGCCAAACCGCATTTAATACCCGCCTTATATTATCGGCTGCTTGGCGGCCAGGTATAAACCCTGCCTGGTTCTCATGCACCAACCGAGGTAGAAAAACTCAAATTCTGTTAGCCAAGATTTTAGTAAAAATCTTAAAGTCAGCCCTCAGGAGGGAGATAGGCCGGTATGAGCCACATAAGTTCAGATCCTTACCCTCATTCGGCAAAATAGTGCGACGCCTCCAGCTGGGCCCAGGGGCTTACAGCCTGGAGGACGGCCTTGTATGTCCTTTTGGAATAAAGTTCTTTAAAGACACCAGAGGATTCTGGGTCTTGTAGTACTCTTTACTCCTCGAGGGAAATAATGTAGTTGAGTCGGTGGTAAGGCATGCAAGAAAATTTATTTATGGGGATTTCCAAAATACGCTAGGGCTCATACACAACTAAGGCAGTAGGATACATCTCCAAAGGAAAAAGATGAAATCAGGATTTAAACCAGAGGGAGAATAACAAACAAAAACCTTTTCACTTCTCAGCTGTTCTGCTTTCTTACACATTCACACCGGGACTGCCCCGTGTAGTCAATTAGCAGAATTCCAACAAACTTTGTCACAGCTGGGTTTCCTTTTCAAGCACACAGTTCCTCACTGCTTCTTTACTTCAGCCAGTGATACAATAAACACAGAATTAACTTTCTTCAATAAAGGTAAGAACTGCCCCTATTTTCCTATAGGGTTTTCAGACTCTCTGTTCTTGTTCACAACTGTAGAATTCTTTCTTTGTGCCAACGAACAATCCATAGGCATAGGTAAATATTCAGAGCTAGGCACACATGCATCATCTATTTGCATTCCCTCACTATCATTAGGGTAAATAGAGTCTCTCTCACAATTAGGAGCTTCCTCAAACTTCCTTTCTTTTAGGAACTCCAGAAATTGGCTCCACAGCAACTCAGCCCTTGTTGGCACTTTTAACTTAGGGGAGTGAAACTTCTCTTCAGAGAATAGCTTCCTTAATGCCTCTAGCTTAGAGGTCTCACAAGCTTCACTGTTATCAGAGCTACGGCCTTTAACATCTTATAAGCTTTCTATCCACTTTTTAATCGTGGGAGGTGAGGGCTCAACTTCCTGCCCTTTAAAACTAGCACATTGTCTTTCTGCTATATTATCAGAAATGAAAGTGTTGGCTTTACCTTGAGGCTGTTTTTTCACATAAGCACTGCTTTCTTTCCTCCTGGGCTTCTCCAGGCTTTGAACTGCAGGCTCTTTCTGCCCTACTCCAGTCACTCTGAGGTAGCTGCTTTCTGGAGAGATTTTCTCTGGCCTTCTCTTCCAGCCTAGCACTGCTCCAGCCTCTTTCCTTTCTCTCCCACCTTTCCAGCTCTCACAGCTGTTCCTTGCCTTACGTCCAGCTCTCCTCCATTCACTCGTGCCTCTGCCTTCAGTTGCTGGCTCAGTCTTTTCCTCCTCCCGGTCTGTATCTGTGTCCGGGCTCCAGCTCGAGACTGCCACTGCCTCTGCCTCTCCGTGTGCTTCTCTGTATGTTTCCCTGGGTGCTTCTCTCCGGCTGTCCCTGGGTGTTTCTTTGGGTGCTTCTCTCCAGCTGCCCCCCGGTGGTTCTGTTTTCCTTTGCTTTGCACCTGTTTTTAACCACTGCTGCCTGCTGGGCCTTCTCTGCTCTCTGCCCCCATGTGACCAATCAGCAGGGAATCCTGTCTCCACCCCTGAGCTAGGGCGTGGTCTGACTCTTGCAGGGAGCTGACTTTGCCTCTGACCTGGGCTGTAATTCCCCTGCACATGTGCACTGCCATTCACTTCTATGGGGAATTCAGGATTTTCATGCAGTTCCATGCTTTCCAAAGGGCTTTCATCACCACAGTAGTTATTCCTGCAGTCCGCATTGATTCAGGTATTTTTCCCACCCTCAGTAAATGAATTATATAACCGCGAGAGAGGCTCACACAGCACATTCACAAAATTTATTAGAGAAACCATCTAAGCCAGGGGCCTTAGAGCCTGGAAGGGACCTAATTACCTCCACCACTTCAGTCGCTTCAATGGGCCTCGAGAGCAGCTCAGCCTCCTCTTTCGCCAAACTTGGCAAGTTTACCTTTAAAAACATATCCAACCCCCCCTGCGAACTAGGCCGTTCCTCCATATACAACTGTTTATAAAATTCTACAAATCTATCCTGGATTTTTTTCCCCTCTCGCACCTCCCGTCCTTTAGCATCCCGAATTTTAGTTATAAAGTTCCTAGTCTGCAACTGCTTCAGTTTACAGGCTAGCATTCGGGAGGGTTTGTTACCCAGCTCAAAAAACTGCTGTTTCAGTTTCTCCTGTGCAAATTTAATCTCAACCAATTCCAATTCACCTAACTCACGTTTCCAATGCTGCAACTCCTGCCCCTGCTTATCCGTCAATTTACCTAATTTTTGAAGACGCTCCAGAGAGCAAATCTGCGAGCGAAGATTATCTTTTTCCTGTTCTCTATTCTTCTTCAGATAGAAGCCAATGGAAATCAGATCTCCTCTCACCACCACTTTCAAGCATTCCCATACAGTCTCAATTTTACACTCACCCGTATCATTGATCGCCAGATAGTCTTTTATCCCTATCTCCACTCTCTGCACTACCTCCGGGGAGTCCAACAAGGACTCATTAAGCATCCATCCACGCCTCTTCCTTTCATTCCTCCCTATACACATTTCAATCCAAACGGGTACATGGTCAGAGAAGATTCTCTCCCCGATCTCACACCTCACCACCCTTGTTAACATAGGCCGAGTTATCCATAGCATATCTAATCTGGAAAATGATTGATGGACCGGAGAGTAGAAAGTGTAATCTCGCTCTCGCCCCTTCAATTCCCTCCACGTGTCAACCACCCTGAGATTCTTACCCATTGATTTTAATATCCTCCTATGTTTGGCACTCCCTTCCCCATGTCCCATTGAGTTATCAAGATGGGGATTCACTGTAAGGTTAAAATCACCTCCCACTATCACCTGCCCTTCGGCAAATTGATCTAAAGAATCATTCAGTTCCTGAAAGAAGAGCCCCTGGGCCACATTCGGACCATACAAATTCACCAAGGTAAATACTTGCTCCTGCATTTTAATCTTAAGAAATATGTACCGTCCCCCTCTATCCTGTTTAACCGCACACACAGAATATGGAGTAGATTCCCTTATCAAAATTCCCACACCCCCCTTCTTCAACTCAATTTTGTTGGAAGCAAACCACTGCCCCCGAAACTTCTTATGAGCCATTCTCCACTCTTTACTCTTTTTTAAATGCGTTTCCTGCAGGAAGATTATGTCCCCCCGCAACCTCTCAATTTCTTTAAACACTTTTTGCCGTTTTACCGGCGAGTTCAGACCACGCACATTCATTGTTATCACTCTAATCTTATCCATTTATCCTATACCCGATATCATAAGCACACATCTAATTACTGGCAAGAGGTCCCCCCCCACTCCCCCCAATATCTCTTCCCCCAACCCCCCCCCCACCCCCATCCCTGCCCTTGACCGAAAACTCGATCTATACGAGGCATGACCCACCAGCACTCCAGCACGCCTTACTATTGTAACATCAGAAACTTACAGCACACAACAAAGTTATCTACACAATTCCTATTAACATTCCCCTCTAATCATAGCAAAACTCTGCACAGTCGGGGGAGTGGTCTAATTCTAAGATGGCGTTCGAGAGGATCTGAGCTCATGCCGAAACGCAAGGGAAAGCCTAAAGCTCCTCCCGCGGAGTCGACAGCTGTTGCTTTGGGTCCAATGGACAAATTTGTTAAGCTCAGTGTGGATCAGATGGGGGAGATCAGAGCAGGCTTGGTTTCGCCGCATGAGGAAAGTACGGCGTCTTCCGCCCTTGATTTGTCTCTCTCCCCAGATGGTCGTTCACCTCTGGTGGCTCCTGGATCTTCGGGGATCTCTCTAGTGCGTGGCCCTTCTCCTCTCCCGATGCTGGATGTGGTGAAGGACCAGAAGCGGGGAGCGCTGAGTAGAAGTTCTGAAGTGCAGCTGTCGGCTTCTGAGGCGGCTGTTTGTGTACCTAGAGCCACAACTTCTACCGAGGTGAGCAAGGAAGCTGGCCTGGTAAATGACGCTGTATCATCGCATGAAAGTTCCACCCCAACTGGGCTTCCATTTCCCTTTGTACTTGTTCGACCGACTGTGGTGACTTTGGATAACATTTGGGAAGCGATTAGTCAGCTCTCACAGGCTGTGTCTCAACAATTGACTTTCTCGTCTTCCACCGTTTCTAAACTTGAGGGGGATGTGCTTCTTCTGTCTAATGATCTTGTGGAAGTCAAGAATAATGCTGTTGCTACTGATCAGAAGCTCTCACAGGTTTCTGACCTAACCTTTTCCCTAATGAAGGACAATTTATTGTTGAAAACGAAGTTGGAGACTTTGGAGAATGCTACTAGGGCTTCTAACCTTAGGTTATTGAATTTTCCCATGGTTCCGGATGTAGCACCATTGGAATTATTCAAGAAGTATCTTCATGAAACCTTAATGGTCCCTACAGATTTAATTCCTCCTGTGCAGAGAGTTTTCTATTTACCTTTGGGTAAAAAAGAGGGCCAGACTGTATAAGGAATTGTGGATTTTGATTTTCTCAATGTCTCCGCCATGCTTAGTTCTCCTGGGGAGGGTGAAATTAGAACTTCCACATTGCTGGTATCTCTTGCCCTTTCGTTAGATAGGGATTGGCTCCTTAAATGGTTTTACAAGAAGAGAGTCAATTTGTTTATGGGGAAAAAGATATCTGTTTTCCCGGATGTTTCAAAGGAAACCCAGAAACGTCGTAAAGCTTTTCTTTTGTTAAAATCTGGGGTTACTCAGTTGGGGGCTTCATTCACGCTCAGGTTTCCATGTAAATGTATAATACTCTTTAGGTCTCAGAAATATGTCTTTTTTCAGCCTGGAGATCTGTCGTCATTTATCAGTTCGCATATTACAACGTCTGTGTCTTCTTAAGGGCTTACCATCTGTTGATAAGTACTGATCCTAATCTCTCGTTACCATCTTAATTATTGAATTGTTTCTTTTTAAACTGTGGGTTTTTCCTGCCTTCAGTTATATATTCTGTAACCACTCCTCCCATTGTGGGGACTAATGATGTCTCTTGTTATCTATTTTCTGTTAATGTGAATGTTTCTTTTGCATTTATTCACAAGAATTCATCTTTTCTGTAAACATTATTGATTGATGTTTAAATTTGTAAAATTGCATAAATAGAAAAAAACAAAACAAAACTCTGCACAGTCCAGCATTTCAACCACTCTCCTCGGTCCAGGGAATGTCTTTCTGGTGTCTGCGAAGCCTCTTATCCCCCTGATGAGCTCTCCTCCAACCTCCGGCCCGCTCCTGCTTCCTGGTCACTTTTGGAGGTTCCACCGCACTAGGACCCGGCACATCCAGCCATCCCGCCGCCTTCAAAGCTCTCGCCGCCTCCTCCTGCGTTTTCACATGAGAGGTCACACCCTCAATTCTAAACTGTAATCCAAAAGGGAAGGTCCATTTATATTTAACCTGCTCCTCCCTTAGTCTTTTTGTTATGAGGGCCAAGTCCCTTCTTTTCTTCATTGTGATGGCAGACAAGTCCACATATATCTCAATCCCATGATTCTCCCAGTGCATCCCCGGTAGCTTCCTGGCCGCCTCCATTACCGCATTTTTCGTGGAGTATGCATGAAAGCAGGCCACTATGTCACGTGCCCGGCCATCCCTCCTCGGGCCCAGCGCCCTGTGTGCCCGATCAAGCTGGAGGCACCCGGCCCTCTCAGCCATCTTCGCTGTCTCCAATATGTACTTACTAATCTGCTCCACCAGCCTTATACAATCCTCTGTCCGGGCTTTCAGGCACCCCTCTGAATCTAATATTGGCCCTTCTGGACCTATTTTCAAGGTCTTCAACCTTAGTCCACAGCTCTTCGTGGTCCACGTCCATGACGTCCAGTTTCTCTTGCAGTCCGTGGATTACTCCCTCTTGAGCCTCCATCTTACTTTCCACCTCTTCCAAGCGATTCCCCACCTCTCTCATCTCACACTTCAACTCCTCCATTCCACTCTGCACCTCCGATTGGAGTTTAGCAAGATCCTGTCTTATGATGCCAAACCATGCCTGCAGTTCTCCTCTCAGCCCCTCAATTTCACTGGCATGTGCCGAAGCCGCCTTTTCAGGGGATTTTGCCGTTTCCTCCGCCGCTGCACATGGCGCCGCCATTTTGTGCTTTCCACTGGAGCTCCCCGCTCCGTTTTTATAAGCGAATGCTTTTAAATCTGCCGCACCTTTCTTCATCGCTGCGCCACTCCTCCCGTCTTATCACTCTCCTCCACCAATATACACACTTTTCCCGCAGCAATTATACTTGTGCGCTTTGCTTCACCCGTGCCGTCGGAGCTCCGTACTCAAGCTACCATTCTGCCTGGTGACGTCATTTCCTCCTTCCACACTGCCTTGATTTAATGATAAGGCGGTATACTAAATCCTTCTAAATAAATAAATAAATACCTGAATATTGGAGAACAGCCAGTTTTTAAAAAGGGTTGCAGGGGTGATCCGGAAAAAAACATATTGGTGAGCCTGACATCAGTATGAGGCAAAAGGGTTGAAACCATTATAAAGAACAAAATTAATAAACATATAGATAGTCATGGTTTAATGACAGAAAGCCAGCATGGATTTAGCCAAGGGAAAGTCTTCTCTCACTAATCTCTTATATTTTTCTTAAAGTTGTGAATAACTGGGTAGATGAAAGTGAGCTGGTTGATTTAGTTTATCTGGATTTTCAGAAAGCCTTTGACAAGGTCACTCATGAGAGACTCTTGAGGAAAGTAAAAAGTCATGGGTTAGGAGGCCAGTGTACTATTGAGGATCAGGAACTGGTTAAAAGTTAGAAAACAGAGAGTAGGGCTAAATGGCCAATTTTCTCAAAAGAGAAGGTTGAATAGTGGAGTACCTCAGGGATCTGAGCTGGGCCCGCTGCTTTTTAACATATTTGTAAATGACCTTAATATGGGAATAACGAGTGACGTGGTCAAATTTGCAGATGACACAAAATTATTCAAAGTTGTTAAAACTCAAGGGGATTGTGAAAAATTGCAAGAGGACCTTGATAAATTGAGAGGCTGGTTGTCCAAATGGCAGATGATATTTAATATGGACAAGTGCAAAGTTATGCACTTACGGAAGAACAACCCAAACTATAGTTCATTGGTGCAAGATACCACCTTAGAAACCACCACCCAGAAAAAAGATTTCTGATGTCATCGTGGATAATACGTTGAAACCCTCCACCCAGTGTGAAGTGACGGCCAAGAAAGTAAATAGAATGCTAGGAATCATAAGGAAAGGAATGGAGAATAAAACAAAGGATATTATAATGCCTCTGTATTTCTCAATGGTACAAACACACCTTGAATAATGTGTGCGATTCTGGTCACCATATCTTAAAAAGGACAGCAGAATTATGAAAGGTACAGAGAAGAGCAACTAAAATGTTAAAGGGGATGGAAGGATATCCCTATGAGGAAAGGTTTAAAAGGTTAGGGCTCTTCAACTTGGAAAAGAGATGGCTGAGGGAAGATACAGTATGATAGAGGTAAATAAATTAATGGAGTGGAACAGGTAAACGTAGATCAGTGGCTTATTCCTTCAAAAAGTAGAAAGGCTAGGAGATACACAGTGAAGCTATGAGTGGAGCAATAATCTAACTTTATGTCATATTTATAGGCTACCATAATTTCAGGAATTCTGCATCACATTTATGAACAGAAAAACCACTGAATATCCAGAATATTTTAGAAATTCTGAACAAAATTATCTCCGTTAAGTATGGATATGAAAACTCTGAAAGACTAAAGTAATACATGAAGGTGACATAAGAAAGGCAACTTTTGCTTTATCCAATGTGAAAACATCGTGAGAAGATTTGTTTTCTGATAGAATTTTACAAAGCTTTTCAGAAGAGATAATCTCATTGCTTATACTCCCCCAAAAAGGGAAGAGATCCCAATAAACTAGAAAAATGGCTATCCAGTCTCCTTCATGCGCAAAAATAATAGCTCAGAGATTAGAAAATGTGATGTCCCTTTCGATAGAAGTATCTCAGTGTGGATTTGTAAAGGGAATATCAGGTAGTGCATGCAAGGTTCTTTGCAGTGGGCTGTAGTCAGTTTGCCTATTCCCGTTGCTCATGATGCTGGTGTTTAACCTGAAAAAGGTCACATGGAGGGGAATTTTCCAAGGAGGCACCCACTTTAAGGGAACCTTTTAGTAAAGCCACTAAGCACTTAATATGCATTTTAGCAAGTAGTAACAGCCCATGGTGAGAGTTAACACATAGACATGGCCGCTATCAGCAGGTAAAATGAGGGTTAACTGGTCATTGCATAAACAGGCAAGAATGGGCGGGATATGGGAGGAGTGTGGGCATAGAGAGCAGTTGGCGTGGGGGTGCATATCACGCACTAACAGTCAATGTGGCAAATAGCGTAAGGGCACATAATGATCCTTCTATGGACGGGTGACATTAGATGCACCCATGTAAATTGTACTGCACATTAGGGTATGCGTCCTTGCGGTAACTGCCGGGAGCATGCTGGTGACACACTCAAAAGTTACTGCGGAGGCTTTGCACCGAACACGCGCTAGTTTTCATGCTAAACGTGGGTGAAGTGCAAGGCCCTATCAGGTTTTAGTAAAAGAGCCCTAAGTGTGTTTTCAGGTACCTTATAATAAGGCAATTTTATAAAGACAAAGAGGCATTTACTTGTCTTGATTAAATACTAGCTTAAGTGGCAAGCCTCGCCCTTACAGCAGCCTTGGAGCAGAGATAAAGAGCCATGCCTATACTTTCTAGGTCTGCATGTAAATTATAGTATTTTATAATCTATGTATGTATTTGCGCATTCTGCCTAAATTCTGCCCTAGCTATGCTACTGGGAAAGTGCATGCCATCATGTCAAAGCACAGACGTTTACAGCACGCAGAATGTTGTAAAAGGCCATTTACACACACACACACTCAGAAATGACTTTATAAAATGAGCTGCATTATGACTTTCTGTTAGAGATCTTATTCAGAGATATACAAGCTTTTATGAGATTCTTTAATGTTGAATATGAAGAAAACCTGTGGTCAGAAATCTAACCTCCTATATTTCTTTCCTCTTCTTAATTAGGAGATGCTGCAATCATCCACTCTCGTGGAGGGTGATTTTATAACAGCAATAGGTGCCTACATAGGCACTATGTCATAAAGAGAGGAAGACACCTACTTATCTCTGTGTACTACTAGCGCGTGTGGCAGACATGCAGGAACGATTACTAGCACCAGCTCACGAGCAAATGTAAATATTTGCACACATTTTATGCACACATGCCTGTAGATTAAGGTATACTAAAATCTACCTCATATGTGCAAATTCTGCCTATGCTCCACCCCAACCACATCCCTGTCTATGCCTATCAGAAAGTACACAACCTAATGCCAATGTGCGTAGTTTTACACCAGTTGGTACTTTATATGAGGTCATTTAGGTGCATATGTGGCTACTGTACATAACTGTGGGAATGACTTCATAACGTCACCTTCTTGCTGTTACCTTGCAGGCCTCCCAAAGTGTTCCAGATGATGTAACCGATTCTTGTTTTTGCTGTTAAAAATGTGTGACTGAATTCTAAATTTTCCTTCTCTATTGCTTCTCCGATTATGCTAGCACTAAGCCTTCATTTGAGAGAATGTTGAGCACTTGTTGACTCCAGAAATGTACAGCTTTTTGGCATATGGCCAGGCCTGCCCGCATTAGCAATGTTGCATGGAGATCATTTTATAGTCATTCCTGCAGGTATGCAGCCGTATATGCACATAAATGACTTCCTATAAAATACTGGATGGCATAAAAGTATACAGTTTGGCATGAAGGCATGTACTTTGCCAGTAGACGTAGCCAGGAGAATGTTAAAGGCAGTGTTTGGGCGGAGTTTGCACATACATATGTCGATTATAAAATATCTTGATCTAAATGCATATATGTGAAGATATACCCTTGCTTGTGTGCAGATGGAAGTGATTGCACCTAGATTCCCTGTCTGCTTCTCTTTATAAAATAGCTCTTCCACAGGCGCGAACCCATGGTACCCTGTTATAAAGTTACCATCCACAAACCTGTTGGAAATTAGAAAGAAGTCAATGCATAATGGTCTGATGAGGGAGAAAGAAAAATTAGATTTTTTTTTTTAGAAGGAAGGGCTATCAATCAGATATCTACCTTTCCATTAGTTCTGCTGAATTGATAAGTCTGATCCCTGTCTCTATTTCTGCATAAGGCAAGGGAGCCTGATTATCTAGGCGAAGGATCCATTACTGCATTCCATCTCCCCCAACATCCATGGTATTTCCGGCATCTGGAGCACATTTTTATATAACTTTCCCAGAAATATGGCACTATTTAAGTTGGGTGGAGGAGTAGCCTAGTGGTTAGGACAGCATGTTACAAATCAGGGAAGTCATGGTTCAAATCTCATTAATACTATTCTGAGCTTGGGAAAATTACTTAACTCTTCATTGCCACAAACACAAACTTCAACTATAAGCCCTCCAAGGAAAGGGAAATATCTATTATAACTTGTCATAAGCAACTATTGGAAAGTGCAAGCTAAAATTCAATAAATCGAGTATATACTACGTATTCCCATTGAGATATTATCAGACTGCAGTACAGCAAGAATTTGTCTTTTTCCACATTTTTAATTCCTTTGATAACTTTATAGCATATTTTTGTGGCTTAATAATAAAATACTCCAATGCTTACTGTTTCCTAGTGCACAGCTATAGCTACATTGCCCCATCAATGTCTGCTTTTGCAGTTAGGTTTCTTATAAAATGGCTAAACCTGCCCTCATGAACTGAAAACATGTCTTCCTTTTGATGAGGGGATTTTGAACATTTCTGTTTATAGATATTAAGTTGCCAATTTAGGATAAGCTTGAATGATATTCTTAAACAAAAGGCAAGATATTTATGTGACTTTTCTTTTGCGACCGGAAACTTTCACTAATTCTTTCCCTTTAGAAAGTCCAGAAGTAGAAAAGAGTCACATCCCCCCCCCCAAGAAAAGATAAAAACCGAGAAAACAATAAATCATTAAAATCAGCGACAAGAGAAAAAAGTCCTGAAAATAAAAATCATAGCACACCAATCAATTAACAATATATTTTGAAAATAAACGCCGATTTTGAAATAAAAATGCCCCTTTTAGAACCAAAACTGTTCTGAGAGCTGGAACTCCTTGGTATTCCTAATCAAAGGAACAACTTGAAGGAATTAAAACCACAGACCAATAAACCCAATTCCTACCTACAGGAGAAGCCACTAATACCAGTTAAGGACATGCATTTGTTTTAGCATTCCTTTAAATGTAGTTCACAAAAAGCTGTTTAACATACGTTAAACCACAGTATGAATTAATGCATGTAAAGTTGCTTATTGACACAAATGTGTGAAAGGAGCTGAAAATCTGAACATATAAATAGTTTGGAGTCTCTGCAGAGGGTGGCTACCAAAATGGTCAGTTGGCTTTGTCATAAGGGGAGAGATGTATTTATTTTATTTATTTACATTCTCTTATATACCACGCTATTCTGCATCAGTGTGGTTTACATTGAACAAACTGAAATTACATTGAACAGGGCATTACAACTATTTTACAGGGAACATGGGCTATGGAGGGTTAAGTGGCTTGCCCAAGACCACAAGGAGCACCTGTGCAACTAGAAACCCCAGTCCTTCCAGCCCAAAGTTGCTGTCCTCTAGTGGGATTTGAACCCCCGACCTTCCAGCCTGAAGTACCTTGCCCCAACCACTAGGCTACTCCTCCACTCCAATATGAATGTAACGATCTCAATATGAATACTTTGGAGGAATGGTGAGCGAGAGGAGATAGGATAGAGACGTTTAAATAACTCCATGGCATAAATGCACAGGAGGGGGGGGGGGGGCTCTTTCAATTGAAAGAAAATTCTGCAATGAGGGGGCATAGCATGAAGGTGAAAGGGGGTAGACTCAGGAGTAATATGCAGAAATATTTCTTCATGGAAAGAGTGGTAGATGTGTGGAATAGTCTCCCAGTAGAGGTAATAGAGACCAGAACAATATCTGAATTCAAGAAAGCATTGGATAAGCACAGGAAATCTCTAAAGGGGAAAAAGGGGACTATAGTAGTTGTATGAAAGGGCAGACTAGATAGGCCATATGATCTTTTTCTATCTTCATGTTTCTATGACTAGCTGGGTGGTTGCTGGACTGAAAGAAATTTAGGAGGTAAGGTCTAATTTCAACTTATCACTCCAGGCCAATCCAGACGCATGGAAGTATCCAAGCAGACAGGGCAGGACTTACCAAAACCAGCCTCCAGAACCCAATCTCCAAAACCGCATCCTACCTGGCCTGTACATCCAAACAACAGTGTTGCACAAAGTAATGAAGAGAAGACCAAGTGGCCACCCGACAAATTTCCTGAGAAGGAATCAATTTTACTCTTTCCACATGAACACTTGTAAACCCTGGTCAATATAAGCCAACACTACAGCCTCCTTGACCCGCCACACAATGGATGCTTTTGAGGCAGCCTCACTCATCCTAGGGCACCCGAACACCACAAAAATATGATCCAATCTTTTGAAAACCTTGGTCTTCCGCAGGTAACACCTTCAGTGACTAACGTAATGGAGAGTATCAGAAGAATCATTGGCGTCCTTTGGTGCAGAGAAGGGAACAGTCACCATCTGATTCATATGAAAACTCAAAAACAACCTTAGAGAGAAACAAGAGGGCCATGCAAATGAGTACATTCTCATGCAACTAGATGGACCATACTGGTCTTTATGTGCCGTCATATACTATGTTACTATAAACCACAATTTTCATCCCCTGTGCACAAACTTTGCTCTAATTACAGTAAATATAAATAACTGAGGTATGAAGGAAAAGCATCATTCACTTAGAGAGATATCTAGTACCATATGATGATAAAACTCAGGACCTGATCTTCAAGGCTTCTTAGGTGTCAATGACAGTTCTGGCTGCATAAGCAGCTTATTAGAAAGAAAATCAGAGATGATTATACAAATAAACGCTGATGCTTAAATCCACATGCACTGGCATTTATCTATATATAAAAGGAGCAAAGGAAGCCTAAAAGAACAAGTTAGGTGTAGGTGTGGGGGAGGGGGGGGGGTCAAACACAAAAGTTATTAAACAGCAGCAAAATTCAGTCCCTCTAGAATTGAAGTTGTAACACAGTCACCACTTACATGTATATTCAGTGATTATACTTAAACGTATGCAGTCTGTCAGATCTATGGTCCCTTACTGGGTATAGATGCTTGGTGGGGAGACCTGGGATACATACTACAACCCATGGGAAGCGGATTCATGGGGTCAAGATCAGCAAAGCTGGGAGCCTGGGATCACTCTCGCCACTTGCTTCCAGTTCTAAATAGTGCAGTCAAGTCCAGCTTTTGTTCCAAACCACTTAAAATCTTTAAATAGTTGAAACAAGTGGAAATGATTTCATTCATTTAATTTCATTTACTATATTTCTAGTGGCAATGCATCAAAACATGAATGCGGTTTACATAAAAACATGTAATCCATTAAACCGATGATAACTAAAATCACTCACATATACATGTGCTTCTTTGAGATATTTGTCATTGCTTCATCTGCAGTGGCACATCATTTTGTTACAGAACCTATACAACTGTGCTCAAGGACACCCCCACAACCCTGCTACCTTCCATACATCATTCCTCATTATGACAAATTGAGAACAATTGAGAGAGCTCTAATACGGGTCCCAGCTAAACATCTTTCCTGGGATGAGGGAACATGTAATACATGTAAAGTTTCATTAGCAGGGTGCTTTCTCAACATGTCAACCAAATCATTTTCCAAATTCTGCCAAATTAATTTCTGGACCAGATAGAGACCCTTAGGGGTGTGTTTACTAAAGTGCGGTCAGTGCATTTGCAGGTACATGTAAGAATGCCAGCGGTAGCTGCAGGGGGAGTGTCCAGCACCAGCCATGGAGATACCGTGCAGGGCTAGCAATTCCCACAGTGACCCACCACCCCTGCATCGGCAAGTAATGCAGGAAGCCCCGAGCTGTCGCCGATGCAGGGAATGTGAGATAAAGGGCTGGAGAAAGGGGAGGAAAGGCATCATCGCCCCTCTGATCTCTCCACAGCCCCCACAGGTCTATTCCCCCTTACAGAAGTGGTGCTGATGCCTCAGATCGACTGATCCAGGGCATTGGCACCCTTGAATGGCCCCCTTCCCAATCAGCACCCCCCCCCCCATGGGCAAATTCTGACCCCAATGGGAACCTGTCTGGCGGGGGGATCGGGCCAAACCTCAAAGCCCTGATCACATCTGGCTAGCCAGTTAGTCCACCTCCCATCCTTCCTATCTAAGATCATTCCCTGCTAGCCAGTCAGGCTAACACCCTCCCCCCCCCAGTACCCCCATAGTCCTTACCTACATAATCATTGGTGATCCAGTGGGTAGGTGGCAGCAGCAGGTCTCCATGCTCCTATTCCCTTCTCCAGCATGAAATGAAATGGCATCAGTCTCACCGTGTTGTCCCTTAGTGTGAAGATGCTGTCAGCATCTTTACGCTAGGGGGCAGCACTCCAAGCCCAGCACAATTTCACTTCATGCTGGAGAAGGGGGCAGGAGCAGCTCTCCTTGCTCCTGTCCCCTGCTAACTGAACCACCAATGGGCCAGTGGCATAGTTTTTTAATAAAAATTTGGTTTACCCTTCTGAGTACTCCACGTCTCCGTACTGGTTTCATTCCTCTTCCTATACACCCAAGCATCCTGCAGGATTCGCAGTCGCCTTTTCTACCTGTTTAGCTACTTTAAGATCAACAGACACAAATACACCCAGGTCCCACTCTTCTTTCTTGTAGAGAAGTACCTCACCCCCTACACTGTACCGTTCCTTTGGATTTTGACAGCCCAAATGCATGATCCTGCATTTTTTAGCATTAAATTTCAGCTGCAAAATTCTAGACCATTCTTCAAGCTTAGCTAGATCCCTTCTCATGTTATCTACTCCTTCCTGAATGTCTATTCTATTGCAGATTTTGATATCATCTGCAAATAAGCAAACCTTATCTGACAGCCCTTCCGCAATATCACTAACAAAGATGTTAAAAAGAATCAGACCCAAGGACAGATCCCTGCAGTACATCACTGGTAACCTCCTCAGAGCAAGAGAGGAGGAAAGGCTGAATTGGCTAGGAATCGAACCTGGAAGACAGCTATACTCACCACTATGTCACCAATACTGCCAACATACCACCAATGCTTACCATTACCTCACTGGTAAGGAACCCTCCCAATACTGGAAAATTCTGAGTACCATAAAAGGTCAATTCCTATATCTGGTAGAGCCACTAAGGATTTCTACATTCAAATAAAGTGACACAAGCAATGCTTTACTTCATCTGGCAGCTGTGGCTGCTTAAAATCAGGTGCTGAGTTTAGATTAGAAATCAAAAGATGCAGATCACTCCTTTTTCGCTTGGAAAAATTCTCATATTCATACCACTTACTGTACTTGTTCCATCAGGTGAATATTCCACATATTCAACATATCACTCACTTATGTCAGCATTACTATAGTTTATATTCATCTTCTTCTATTAAAAATCCCCTCAAATTACAATAAACATTTTCAAAAAGAATATGTTTCAACAGCGATTACTTTTCAGCAGACACCCTTGAAACAGAAGTCACTTTGATCTGCTGCCAGGATGTGGATCCTCCCATACAGAGCAAATGGTGCTTTCCAGGTGGAGAAGGATAAGCCCAGCTACCTGGCTTGCCGGTGGAGTAGCTTCCCTCCGCACAATCAAAGATCCTCTGCTTGCACCTGCCACGTCTCAGTTGGAAATCAGCCACTGCCTTAGTGTCGCAGGAACTTCCTCATGTCTCCACGGCTTGTGATGTGTAAAATGGTGAGGGATGATACAGTATGGCATGGTATAATTCCATTTCTTGATATTGTTTACAGACTGCTGCAAAGTTTTGTTCACTTCACAGGAATTTTTCTCTTCAGATCAAGAAAAAAAATATAGTTCTCCATCAATAAACAGATGAATCGGTTGTGTAAGTGGGTGGTGTCATCTAATGACACCAACAAGGATTACTCTCTTGGAACTTAAGAAATCCTAAGAGATTTTCCTGTGCATGCATAGTCCTTCATGTGCAGACGTTGCCTCATAAGTCCCATCAGTCTATTGTTTTTCTCATGCTATCACCTGGATGCAGTTATCCTCACTCCATTTTTATGGTCTTTTGCCACTTAGGGTTTTTTCTTGCTAGTTTTTGCATTTCTCAAAGTTTCCATCTGTTTCCCCCTTCTACTGTTAAAATAATTTGAAAAAGAGCAAATTTTAATTTTCCCTAAAAATTAAGTTTAACTTTACAAACGAGTTGTCTGATATGCCAGGGAACTTCAAGTGGTGCTCTTCTAAGTAAAAAAAAATGTCTGTATCTGACATTCACCAAAAGCATTACCACTGTCTGTGACTGGATCATGAAGTCCCAAACTTCCCTCACTGTACCAAGATGTCAGCAAGGGCTAGACAATTCTGAAGTTTAAAATAAAGGACTTTAAGTCTTCACCATCAGCCTCCCCTATGCCTCCAAAGAGACGCAAGGAGGTCAAGAGTGGTGAGAGAGTATCCTGGAGGCCTCAAAGGCCTGAGCCCCTTCCACAGCAGAAGCAATGAGATGCCACTCCACTCCAAAGAGTGACTTCTACTTAAGGAACAGTGAACAGAGAACATCTTTCAAAGTACAGTGGCTCCTCACAAAGGAAGCTAGATACCAAAATGTCCACACAGATGTGCCAGTAGCCTACAGCATACACCCAAGAAACAAATAGGACTCTCAATTTTGAATGAACCATCTCCACCCGCTTCCTAATAGAGGAGCACAATATCGAATGATCTCCCACTATCACATCAGAAACACTCTCCCCTTTTGTAAGCTCCAGGTCCAGTATGGCTCCCTTAACAATTGCTAGAATAGTTCTCCCTGTGGAGAATCCAGGATCTCCCTGCTTTTAGACGATACTGTAACAGGGATGCCCCAAGTAACATCGAGCATATTGGAATCACCTATCAGTAGCATTTCTCTGTTCATGGCAAAATTATGAATGTCTTCATTTAAATCTCTGTCCACTTCTTCAGCCTGTGAAGGACGTCTATATATCGCCCCAGTAAATGATGGCAGATAAAGACCAGCATGTCCATCCAGTCTGCCCAGTAAGGTGGCTAGAGTTGTACCTGCCACTTTGTACAGGTTACTCCCCCCCCCCCCCCCATGCCCTTGCTTAAGGTTGTATCTGCTGCTCTGGGCAGGTTACCGCTCTCTATTTATGAAGTTATTCATGTTTGCTTTGATTCCATCCTCTTAATATGTAGAGGCCCTCTCTGTCTGTCCCCTGTCTGTTTGAATTCCGCCACTGCTTTTGCACGTTCCGCCTTTGGCAGGGCATTCCAGGCATCCACTTACCCTTTCCTGATGTTGCTTTTAAGTTTACCTCCTTGCTTCATTTCATGTCCTCTAGTTCTGCAGCTTTCCTGTCTTTGAAAAAGGTTTGTTAATTTATGTAAATAGATGTACCATTCCCTCTTTCAAGATTCCTGTTCCCTGTAAAACCGTTGCGTTCATTGTAAACCGTCTTGATAAACATGAAAGGCAGTATATAAATAATGTCAAATAAATAAATAAAAGAATCCACAATGCCTTCTCCTTACTTCTTAAGCCCTATAATTCTGTTGCGTTAATATATTTGACGTATAGCACCGCTCCTTCTCCATTATTTTCTATCCTGTCCTTCCTGAATAGATCATAGCCCAGTATAATTATATCCCGGTCATAGCTCTCCTGAACCACATTTGCATAAATCCAAATCAGCCTCTTCCATTATAGCCTCTAGATCCAGAATCCTATTCCCCATACTATGGGCATTAGTCTATGTTGTTTTTCAGATGTTGCCTTTTTCTCTCATCCCTATTTAATGTTTTATTTACCTGAGGGCATTTACCTCGCCCATCCCTGACAAACCTAGCTTAAAGCTCTCATCAGCAGGTTAGAAAAAGGGAGATCCTGGATTCTCTACAGGGAGAACTATTCTGGCAACTGGTAACGCCCATGTGATAGCATCCACTCCGCCACCATGTTGACGTAATGCTTTCCAGAGCTTCATAAATAAATAGTGTGTGTCCAAAGGGAGGCCAAAGCAACCTTGAGGACTTCAAGGGAAGCACTGCCCTCCCGACACAACTGCCCCAACCATGAAGCCTGCCCCCACCATGTCAAGTCAGAAAGTAGCATAAACCAAACCCGAGTTATTCCACAATGGCACTAAAGGAGAAAAGTTCCCACCCCTATCACCCAGAAAACGTGCCCACTGATCTCCAGACATGCTGCCTGTGGGTCAGTATTAGGTTATTTATCTGTATTTTAAAAATAGTTTCTACATTCTCAGTATAACAACTGACACCGGATATGTGACTGTACT
The DNA here is from genome assembly GCA_033557465.1 of Ichthyophis bannanicus. NCBI lineage: Eukaryota > Metazoa > Chordata > Amphibia > Gymnophiona > Ichthyophiidae > Ichthyophis > Ichthyophis bannanicus. The sequence goes on from CM066041.1 coordinate 147,335,161, forward strand.
TTATGAATGTTCATCATATATCATGCACTATCTAGCAAAATGCTGCTTTATGATTTTACCGTGAAACCAAAAGTTGTGACCAAACCCACGTAATCTAAATCATATAAAACACAACCAATGGGTTAAATAGTACAACAATTAGAACAAAATAATAAAGGGTTAAGTGGAAGCATCAACAGGCATTTAGAAAGGACCCATAACCTCAGGACTTCACCAGCCCAAGCCTCATCATCTGACTGCACTACCCAATGAGCCACTTTTTAATAGTTTTTCTTTTCTTATTATCGTATGATTTTTCTTTTATCGTTACAAAATAGAACTACTTGTGTTTCTATACAAAACACAAGAAAACACAAAAAGTCCCAAAAAGGCAAAACCACTTAGCTTTATAGTAGCAAAAAGTGTTATCATGGTTTCCAGAGGCATCTCAGTAAGGATCATACAGAGGTTGCAGAGGATGGCATAAAACCTAGGCTGCTTCCTCAAAACTGCACCACAGCTTAAGAGTTGGCAATCAACATTCCCGTACTGCATACTCAACATCGATGTTTCAGACCCGAAAGGGCTTGCCTCAGGAGTGGATGTAGAGTCTTGCCACCTCAACCAGTGTAAAAAAGGGTGCTAACGTCTCCATTGCATACAACAAATTGTGCTTCGGATTGTCCAAGAAAAATCAATGGGACCATTAGAATTTCAACTCTGTGCATGCTGGATGGGGGAGGGGTGAAAGGGGGAAGGTTGGAAAGGAAGCAGGATTGGATCAGTCTGTTCGTTGGCCTGGGGGAAAGGTTGGTAACCTTAGAGCTAGAGTCCTTTTTTCACTGGTTGGGCAACAGGACTCTGATTTATGATTTTAGACATTTTGCGGCATAAAGAGTGCTATATACATCGTCACTTTTGTGTCTACGCTTCCCACCTTGCACAGTCCTGCCCCATCCATCTGCTTGACATTCACAAGCCAAACCTGTGTAGTCTGTTCCTGTTTTCTCCTCCAGTCTCTCTGAAGCAAGCTATGCTAGTCAATACGTTCTTCCCCATATTGTGGAGGCTATGTGAGTCCCTATTCTTCTCCTTTGCTGAAGACTGTAGTACTAAGGTTACCAACCCCTCCCCCAGGTCAATCAACAGACTGATCCAATCCTGATTCCTTTTAACCCTCCCCCATCCAGTCTGCACGGAGCTGAAGTTCTAATGGTTCCATTGATTTTTCTTGGACAGTCAGAAGCACAACTCGATATATGTAATGGAGAAGAAACCAGAATTGAATCAGCCTATTTAGTAGGCCTAGGGTGCGCTAGATGACAGCTGATGAGGAATTATTGCTGCACTCCCAAGTACAAATCTATGTATGCAATGGGGAAGAAATAAGGATTGGATCAGCCTATTTAGTGGGCGTTTGCATGTTCTAATCCTAACTGGGGGCAAAGAGCACAGGAATCCTTCCTCGGCTCTTGGTTCCTATCTCTGGACTCAGGAGTAAGTGAGAAAACACCATACTGAGTTACATCTTAACAATAACACAATCCTACTAAAGCTTTGTAAAGAAGAATTACACATCCACAAACTGGAGTGGTCACCTATAACTCCCTTCCTAAAGCTTCCTCAGTTAGGATTCCTGTGCTCATTGCCCCCAGTTAGGATTAGAAAATGCAAACAGTGAGCCTAGGGTGAGCTGGCAGTTCTATATAGGACTAAATGACATTAGCTAGTAGGGATGCAACTCCTTGCTGCAACTTAAATGGAACACATTGGAGGTCATTCCAGAAACTGAATAAGGGTTTGTACATGTGCCGGGGATTTATCTGCTGAAAATGTCTACGAGCGTATTCTAGTACATAGCACCCATGGACATTTATCTCTTAATGTGGGGATCTCAGAACATGTCTGGGAGGGGTGGAATAGGGGCGTGGTTTGCCACAGAGTCATATGATCTAAATAATAAAGAATACCTTAATCCCCAAAGACAAAACCAACTTGATTTTTGTCGGGCATAAACCGCAAGAGGAAGAGGAAAGTCCACTTACTCCCACGCAGTACGCGGTTTATGCCCGACAAAAATCAAGTTGGTTTTGTCTTTGGGGATTAAGGTATTCTTTATTATTTAGATTGTTTTGCTGGAATACCGGTTTTTGCTGGGTTTTGTATTTTGACAGAGTCATATAAAGCATATTCAGGAAAGGCCCATGTATGTTTTGGGAGTCCCCGCAGCGGTGCCTGTTATACCTGCCGGAGACATGGAATAAGGCCAGTACTTAGAAAATATTCTGTTACTTTTGTATAAAGGTGATGACTAGTCTATTCTAAAATGGTGGACTGCAGTATGGAAAAACACCACAAGATGCATTTATAAAGATAAGAAATCAGGTGGTGTTATGTGGGAATCCTGTAAGCTAAAGAGGCATTGATAACTACCCTGAAAGAAATATTAAGAGCAGCAATAGTGATTATTCTGGCTATGCTGATATTTGCTGTTTGTGCTAAAGGAGCTAATCTAGGGGGCCCTAACAATACCTATGTCCTGAAAAATGGGACTGTTGATGTAGGAATAGTATGTGAATGAGTATGGAAAGGATTCTTGTTTTGAGTGAGAAACAGAGATCATATTTTTAGTCTTGGCACTCCATGCTATTATGTTATACCAGCTGTTATTTATAGGTTCAGGGCATCTTTTTGGCAGAATTACGTTTTTTGTGATCGAAAGTGAGAGTGTGTGTGTATGATTTGAGAGTTGCATGGGAGGATCTGGTGTGCTCATCTGCAATTCAGAGGGGGGAACATGAGTGCCTGGCCAGTACTTGGATTGTACAGATGACCGCAGCATCACCAGATGCCAGTGTGATAGGGCAGGAAAAATCACAAATGATTTTTCATAGCTAAATGTCAAAACATATCCCTTTCAATAATAAGAAACCCTTTATCTTTAAAGATAAAGAAAGATAAAGAATAAGAGACCCTCAGAATGAGAGCATTCAACAGTGCATCAGCACTAAAACATGCCCAAAAACACTGTTTTTTGTGAGGTTGATAAGGATCCATACTTAGCATTGTAAAGACTGTTTCTAGAGATGCAAATGAAAGAATAACTAAGGATTTCTTCTCCTGCCATGTATGTTTTGATGCAAGGTATGTCATGACAAACATATCACTTTCTATTTGCTGGTATTATATCTGAGTATACTGAGATTACCTTGCACTTTTCTGAGCATGCAACAGACTAGTATATCTAGTCTAATTTGCAGCAACATTTATGTATGATCAGTATTTATGTATAGTTTGCATCAGCACAACACTGTCAGTGAGAGGAACGGCTGAGGAGATGCATATTTTAACAGACGAGGCATGGCCATCGGAGACGCCCACGGGTATATGGCGAAGACAGGCAGGATCAGAAACATCCATCTTTTCAGAATACGGTGAGCGCGGGGAAGTCCTTACTGTTTGCTGCATATACCCATGTCTCGTTATAACAATTGGGTCCATGTTTCTCGTGCCTCATCAGAACCACCCATGTCCCCGATTCTGGAACCACGGGCGAGTCTATACCCACAGCTGTGGAATTAGGGTGACATCGGGCTCATTTTCAGTTTAGACATATCTGCGGCCCAGCCATGCATGTTATGGAATTGGCCTCATTGTCTACAGCATTATAACAAAAATTATATATTACTGAAGTTGCAATACTGCTATTGCTGCTATATATCAGGTCCTGGAAATGGCCACTTTTGGAGAGAGGATAGTGGGCTTGATGGATCTTTGATCTCGCCCAGCCTGGGACATCTTTTGTTCTTATGTACCTGATGTACCCAGCACTGTACTAATAGACATGTAGAGGAAAATCCCTGCTAGTATTATTACTATTGTGTAAAGTGGCGTAGAATCATTATTAGGTTTTGCAGGATTTCAGTTTAACAGCCTCTCTGAAAGACAGCACCCCAACTGCTCCATATCCCATAAATGAAAACTTGGTTCAGAGAAAGTGGCCCTCTAGTTCCACTGCCAAGTCACTAACATTATGGAGTATTATACAGAGGTTTCCCATCCAAGGCTTCTGAGATACCAAGAGATTTGAACTTCTGAGATTACACAGACCTCTTCTTCAAGTATCTTCCACATAGGTCTCAGCTGTATACACATCACTCAAAGATTAGGCTTTCCTATTGGTCTAATAAAAGATATTATTGGCTGCAAAAAATCCAGATTTCTCCAGGATCATTAATACTTCAAAACAGTGCACTATGTATTGTTTCAAATGAATCTCAGGACTAAACACAGGAACGTCACTATAACCTTCTTTCACCGGCACCCTCAAACCTCCGTCTGTTCTAGATAAAGATTCTACAGTGGGATTTCGGTTCTGTGTTGTTCATAAAATATTCTCAATCTGAATTCAGATGGAATCAACAATGATGAACACTCCCAATCTAGTGTGGGCACATTTGTTATAAAGAATTAATAAGAATGGAACCCAGAGTAAAACTGAGCTTATGGTAGATCAATAAGCAAAGATGTATGCACAAATATCTAATGCAATTACTTAATACATTAAAAAAAATACAAATGAATCAAAGAATATTCACTTGATGCCTGCACTGTCTCCAGGCACTGAGAACCCCACTGGTTCCAAGGCATTCAGTCTCAGCGGATACATGTGATGTCTACATTGAAAGGCAGAGAGGCCAGCGTTGACAGATCAAACACAGCAAGAGCTGGAAGTCATACAGAAATTAGCTGTGCTACATAGGACGGAGGAATGCCATGAAGGGCTTAATGGATCAGCAGAAATAAATTAATTTGTTACAGTATGACTTAGTGGAGATAATATGCTGAGAAGGATGAGGGGCGAGAGTGCTGAAGGAAATGGGAAAGGGCTTCGTATTCTTTGGCCTATACAAAGCAACAGTAGAGCTTCTCACTTGGGTCTCAGGAGAATACTGGGAACACAGTCAAAAGGATATTCTCTCACACTGTTGGATTTAAAGAGGTATGAGGAGTAGCGATAAATGCCAGAGAGGGGCGAGGAATATTCTGTACGGAAAAATAAAAAGTAAAGAACTTATAATGGGAATGGTGGTGATACAGAACTGCAATTAGCTTAGGCTTTAGTCACCAAACTTATTAAAATTCAAAGAACATTGTTGCAAATATTCACCAAATTTAGCTAGTACCATAACTTGAATTTGTACCCTCTTCTTTCAGCATTTGACTGCCACCTTGTGTGCAGGGATTTGCTTATGAAAGGTAATTTCCTCATGGATGCAGGCTGCTCCAGTATTGGGCATCTCTAAGGCAAGATAGACAGTTCCAATAGCAACCCCCCCCCCCCCCCCAGGAATAAACCCCTGTACTAGGGAGGTTGAATTCAGTAAGGAGGTTCTTGCTATTGGAAATGCCTTCCTTACTTAGTAGGTGCCCAATATTCAGGCAAGTGGTCTCCATTGGTGCCTTTCATAAAACCAATACCCCCATTTCGCTTGGAAGAAAATAAGGGGCACTAAGCATGGTACTCATAGAGACTATTCATTTATTTATTTAACTGTTTTTTTATACCGCCTTATCTGGGAATCAAGGTGGCTTATAAAGAACAGGAACTTAACAGGTTTACATAGAACTTTGAGATATTTAACAGCAATAGTGTATTAATAGTTACAGCTTATATACAGCAATTTATATACGGGGGAGGAGGTGGGATGAGTGTAGGCAAAGTCATGTGAAAGTGTCCAAAGGTAGGTGCAGGGGAGAGCAATGCTCAGGTGTTGAAGTGTCCCTTGAAAAGTAGTGTTTTGAGATCTTTGCGCAATTTCTTTACTTCCTGGGCTTCCCTGAGTTTGCTGGGGAGTGCATTCCACAGATTGGGTGCGTAAGTGGAGAAGGCTCTATTACGAGTGTTTTGGTTCATGCAAGTTATTTCTGCCAGTAGGATAAGGAGGTTTGCGTTACATTTTTGCCTTGCTCTGTTGGTAGTTGATGTGCAAAGGAGAGATTCTAGATGTGTTTATTTATTTATTTTATTTAGCTGTATTTATATCCCGCTTTTCACCGGGTCAAAGCGGTCAATTGGGAGATACATTTAACACGAGGGGATATGACACACATACACTAATACTTACAGGGAACATGGGCAATGGAGGGTTAAGTGGCTTGCCCAAGACCACAAGGAGTACCTATAGGACTAGAAATCCCAGTCCCTCCGGCCTGAGATTGCTGTCCCCAGGTGGGACTTGAACCCCCGGCCCTCCGGCCTGAAGTACCTTGTCCTAACCACTAGGCCACTCCTCCCTGTGTTGAAGATTGTTCACGTAATGTTTTGAAAATGATCATGGTTGACTTATATTTGACTCTGCTATGTACAGGTAGCCAGTGTGGATTTATCAAAATTGATGTAATGTGGTCCCTCTTTTTTTGCATTTGTTAGGGTGCGTGCTGCAGTGTTTTGGGCTAACTGTAGCCGGTGGACAGCATGTTTAGGGAGTCTTTGGTATATGCTGTTGCAGAAGTCCAGTAGTTCATGGTTTCTTTTAATAAAAAATCATCCAGTCTTTTTACAAAAAACCCTTTGCAGTCTGTTCTCTTGGGCTGATGCATTTATGTTTGGCAGGGGGAGTGTGGCACATCAAAGAGTCAGTACCAATGCAGTACAGGGCAATCTCCCCATATAGCCCTGGAGCCAGCTCCATTTGATGCCACTCACTCTGGCCACACATCCTAAACTTTCCTTCAAAGCAATACATGGAAGTTGGTCACACTCAGTGGTCTTTGGTGACGGAGAGCAGCATATGCATGGTTTATTGCACACCAATCAAGTCTACGTTACAAAGACAGGTATGTGCATACTGAATTTTATAAAACAGCGATGTAAGTGGTGGGATACCTGCAGCAAATCTAGGGGCGGTCAGTTATACCAGCCCTAAGGCTACCGCAAATGCCTGTGCCTAGACTTTTAAAGAATGCATGTAAATTATAATATCGTATAATTTACGTTCATAAATTTGTGCTCTGCCCATGTGCCTGCCCCCATTGAAACACGTGCCATCGGTTTTACGCACCTACTTCAGATTAGAGATTGGCTAACATACGTGCCTAAAGGCCCCTCCATGCGTATAAATCGCCGAAATTAGATGGATTTATGCGTTGATGGTGTGTGTCTTTACTCAGCTCCCTATAAAATTACTGCCATTGTGTCATCATCAGAATAGTAGTTGGAGACACTGAATTCCCAAGCAATAGATCTGTATATTTCTGCTGAATCCTACAGAGCAGGAGGCCTATCCTGCAGGATTTCTCAGTAGTGGCTCGCACCAAGGAGCTTGGTGGTCACCAGTATACTAATTCACACAGATCCATCACTAGTGGAATGGTTGACCAGCCTAGTGGTTAGTGCACTGGCATCACATTCAGGGTTCAAATCCCACTGCCACTAGCTGTGACCTTAGGTAAGTCATTTACTTCTCCATTGACTCACGTAGAAAGTTCGATTGCAAGTCTGCATCATGCTATATATTGCAGGCTAGTATCAGGGGGCAGGGAAACATCATGGCTAGTGGCATAAAGCAGCAGGTAATATCTGCAAAAATTAAGAGTTGAAAAGTAAACCTGCTTCTTCCCTTTTTTGTGTATGAAACCTCCACTGCCTAGCAGATGTGTGGAGCCTGCAATTAATGGTCCTTTTTAATGTTCTTTTCTGTAAAGAAAATTTCCATGGAGCTATTCTGCTGATAATTACAAGCATATTAAAATAATTATAACCGCACTGCAAGGTTTTCCCTCTTGCAGCTGAATTTCTTCTTCTCACTGAAGTGTAAGCATAATTGGCATTCCAAGGAAGAGATAATGTAACACCCATCGTCCTCAGGAAATAATGAGCTTTTACAAGGCCAGAATCGCTCTCACGGTGAAAGGACATATAATAGTCAAGACATGCCATGCTCCTGTGTGTGAAAAATCTGTAACTTTCTATGGTATTTTGCTGTTTAGGAGAGTGATGCTGCTCAGGTCTATGAGATGAAGAACACAGTGAGAAAGAATAGTTGACTCTCTATGCTCAGCAAAGATTTTCGGGCTTGTTTTTGTTCATCAGAATATACCCATTCGGTTAGTCTTCAGAAATATACCTGTTCAGTTAGTCTTTAGGAATTGAAACATTCTGTCATTTGTTCCATTTGTCCCCATTAAAGTCTAGGGGGGGGAGGTATTTTGCAGTACTACAGTCAGCTTTGCCATCTATTTTCAATCAAACCTACTTGAAGCTTGATGATAGGGATCTCTAACAGCACTGTAAGTCATCAAGAGTATCAAAAAAACCCTCTGGGGCACTAAAAGAGGGGCAAAGAGTAAGTATGTACATCTAGTCATCTGCTGTACAATAAGTGCAAATTTGCTCAGATTGCCCTTTTCTTCATTTCTCGACATTGGCTTTACATCTTTTACTGTATATAATTTAAAATTGTTTTACTTCCAATGAAGCCCTCATGACAGCAATTCCCTATTATTTGATTAATTACTCATCCCTTATGGCCCTGCCAGAGCCCTGCATTCTCAAAATCACAATTGATTAGTTATCCCATTTCGCAGGCCAGTACAATATGAACTTATTTATCATTTAGCCTTTTACTGTTTGCCCTTCCTCCCTACCTTGGACAAGAACCATCCAAGGTAAAGTTTAAGGAAAGGTTTAAAAGCCTATTTTGAATTTGCCTTCAGCTATGCTTTGGGTCATGGACATCCCTTGGGACCTCCTAATTTTATGTTGTTTTATATGGGAGTAGCCTAGTGGTTAGAACACTGGTTTGGTAACCAAGCAACCAGGGTTCAGTTCCCACTAGCACTCCTTGTGGCCTTGGGCAAGTCACTTAACCCTCCATTGCCTCGGAAGAAAGGTCTGGCAATCTACTTCCGGTGATACTGCCAAGAAAACCCAGGAGCTTCTGGGTCGCCAGGAGTCAGGACTGACTCGAAGACATACATTGCATTGCATATTTAAAGATTTTGTTTATGTATTTTTAGACTATATTGTATTTTAAAATCTTTATCTTTTGTTTTAATGATTGTATCTCGCTTTGCTATTCTCCGAAAGGCAAGTAATCAAAAACTAATTAACATAAACAAATAGTGGCAGGATGACTACCAAAAACCACCATCGGAAGGGCAATGTGGTACAGTTCAATGAACATTAACTCCTCAGTTTTCAAGAGCTAGTAGTCTTTCTTTGACTAGCAAAACTTGACAGACGCAGCTATTTTGCTTTAGACATATTTACTTATGTACAGTTTTATAGATCTCTGATGGCAGGAAGATGGTATCACCTCAAGCTTGATAAGATAAGAATTCTGGCAATGGGGTCATCTTGTTCCTTGTTTTTCCCAAGATGCACTGGGATTCCGTGATGCCATCTCTTAGTTTTAGAATAATAATTATCATGGTGTCTATGTTACAGAACAATGGAAAATTACTCCTTTTCTTTTTTACAATTAACCAAATGTGGAACCAATTCCTTTTGTCAAGAAACACAACTTCTTGTTTTATCTTCTGTACACAAACCAAGTTTCTTTGGATTTAGGCTTTCAAAAATTTGCAACCAGTTAGTCTCAGCAGATACCACATCTCTGTAAAGGAAATTCTAACAAACAGAATCCTCTAGCATCAAGTCTCTAATTTTGACTGTTGTCAACAGAGCCGCCCTGTCCACTAGGGGGGGGGGGGGCTAGGTGGCCACCTCTGGCGGTAGATCTCTGGGGGCAGCACAGTGCCCGCAGCAGGTCATGTGCTTCAGCACACTTGGCCTGCCTCTCCTGACCTCCTCCAACAGTAAGTTGTGTCAGAGAGGGGTCAGAAACAACAGACCATGTGTGCCACAGCACATGGCTTGCTGCAGGTTGCTGCCACGTCGAGCTGCCCCCCCCCCCCCGACAGAATCGGCAACAGCAGGAGGCAGTGGCATGGGTGGTGTGGCTCAGCCTGAAGAGGGGGTGATGCAGCTGGGTCTTCTGCCTGGAGCGGCAGAAAACCTTGGGCCGGCCCTGGTTGTCGATGATGTTTCCACCCACACTCTATAACTCCATTATCTCTCAGGCACATCCTCATTTTAATCCAGTCAGCCTCTCCCTCACCTCATTCATACTCAGAAACCTCAGCACTATCACTCTTAATATCAGACAGGTCAATATTTATATAGTGATAACTGCTATACAGATAAGTCCCATATCCATGAATTTCAGCAGCACTATACAGATAGTGATGCTAAAACTGTCCACTGATAGCTCCGGTGTTTCAACCAGCTATACAAATAATGGTGATATTCTGCTGCTATCAGTATAGCTATACATTTTTTGATTAGCTTTCAGAAGCTAAAACCTCTTTCCTCACATCAGGACAGGTTTTAGCTGCTGAATGTCAAAAATATGTTATGTTAATCGAATAAAAAGGTATCACTTTTTTTAAATTTCTTAAACTTTATTTAGTGGAGTGGAGGAGTAGCCTAGTGGTTAGAACACTGGCTTGGTAACCGAGCAACCAGGGTTCAATTCCCACTAGCCCTCCTTGTGGCCTTGGGCAAGTCACTTAACCCTCCATTGCCTTGGAAGAAAGGCCTGGCAATCTACTTCCAGCAACACTGCCAAGAAAACCCAGGAGCTTCTGGGTCACCAGGAGTCAGGACTGACTCGAAGGCACACATTGCATTTTGAAAACTTTATTTCTATAAATTCAAATGGACTAACACAGCAACCACAATCTCATCTAACATCTTCCACATAGGTCTCTGCTGCATAAAAAACATTCAAAGATAGCGCTTTACTATGAAGAATCTGGATTTTTCGAAGACCACTAATGCTTTGCAAACTCTGCACTAGATATCATTTCATACACTCCGTCTGCCCTATATCAGCTATGATATCATACATAACATCACAATGGAGAGCCCAAAAGTGCTGGATTCCATTGTGTGTAAGCTAATCTATGACAATTCTAAATGTGGATGCTATTGGGGAGCTAAAAGGAAAGTGTTAAAAAATTTCATTTCTAATAAATATTAAGAGGTCAATATTTAGCAGTGGGTTGGCCATCTAATTTTAAATGGTTAAGACATTTTTTAGATGCATTGTTAGTGATTGCGTGGATAGAGCTGCGGAAAAGTCACATACAGCTTTAACCCTTTAAAATTAGACCTGCTGTTCGCCCATCACCAGTTGGACAAATAACCTACCTGAATTTCACCACTCAACGTATACGTTTTTCCATCACCCTCATCCTGCCCCAAACCACATCCCTTTTCAGCAATTTATGAGTGCTAAGCATGTGAGTTTGGCTGTTTTGCTATTAGAATTGTCAAAATTATATTTATGCCCAGTGAATTAAAAGAAAGCATTTCTGCAACTGGTACCAATGAGGACCACATAAAACCTTTGGAATATTGACCTGTGCATGTTTGATAAAGGGTGGCTAATGCTGCTTGCTCTATGATCTGAACTTTTCAGAGGGAAAGTGCAGTCAGTCACACTATCCCTCTAAGTGAACAGTAGCAGGGTTCTAGCTATGATATCTCCTATTCGGGTTTTCAATTACTAATAGGCTCATCACATTAGAGATTGCCCTTGTTGTTGTTAAGTGCCGATGAGTCTGTGTCGACCCTCTGGATAGTTGACCCATTTGTGTTTGGTCGTCAGTCAGGCAGCTCACTGTTGATAGAGTGGCACCTATAGCTGCTGTTATTGTATCGCTCCATCCTAAATTTTTAACCAATTGTTTGCTTTAAAAAAATCAAAAAGGAAAGAAATCTTGATTTCAAACTGCATTGGTTTTCTTCATGTGCTAGAAGGAGCAGATGGTGCCTTGAGAGGGGGTTGGAATGCCAGCAAGTCATGCCACCCCACATCTGAAGAATTTTAGAAGAGACATCCAAGTGCAACCTGGGACATTTAAGCCAGAACATCTGAATAAAAGCAGCCGTGTCGAGGTGCAGACGTGATTTCACAAATGTGGATGTGCCCGATATAGACTTCTGAAGGGACATCTACATAGACATCCCCCAAATCATACTTAGAACCTGGGCTAGGAACAAAGCAGCCAGGGTTCAAATCCCATGGCTGCTATTGTTGACACGTGGTGATTGCTTTCTGCTTTGGTGTTTTTCTCAGGTGTCTGGAGCAGGTCTAAACTCAGACGCAATGCCAGACGTCCATGACACTTCTGAGATCAAGCAGGGACTTCTAGGTTCCTGTGAACACCCTGGCCATTGTCCACCATCCCCCCATTCAAACGTGGACATCTGTATGCCCATCTTGAAACGTCCAAAGCACAAACAGGGCTTCCAAAATGACTCTGATAGTGTACACCTTCCCACTTACTCACTAAGGTTGGTTCTTGCAGTGCAGCGTTTGGAAAAAGCAGTGGCCCTGCCAACAGCTCCTTAATAGGAAAATGCACAGAAGAAAGATAGCTGGCGTGTACTGATTTGGGGGGGAGGGGAAAGAAACAGCTGCGGATTAGTTTAAGAATTTGACTCCTTAGAATAAACTCAATAGTAAAAAAAACAAGCAACAATTTTAAATTTAAAATAGAAGCCTTCTAAATATCCTTTTCTCCGATTCCTGGCTCTCATCCTGCTTCCTCTGATCTTATTTCACACTGTGTCTTCTATTTTCTATCGTTTATTTATTTAGAATATGAAAAGGTATATTTCTTTTTATGTAGCCAGTGCGCTTCTCTCGCAGAGTCCATTCCACTCCATTCATTCAATTTTCTATCCCATATTTCTGTACAGATATTCAAAATGTTACAAAAACAACATATACATAGATGCAGACACAGAAGTTCTTTTCCCTTTGGGCTATGTGGAGCGGGGAAAATAATCTTGAAGGCACTCCAGTGGAAAGAAACTATTTTATCTTCAGGCCGTGTCCCATAGATAAAAGACTTCAGACCAAGGGTTTGCCGTCCCCAAGGACTTTTTTCTTTTCTCAGAGTTAGAGAGGTTGCATTTATACACACAAGTAGGAAATCTATTTCCATTCGATAAGTATTGCTTAGCATTAAACAGCACTTCAGCTCTGAGGCTCTGTATCAGAAAGGTAAACACTCCTTGCAGTCTAAGTCATTTATTGGACCTCTGGCTCCAAACCAGCAAGACTGGATCTCACTTTTGTACTGGATAGTCCCCAGGATGCAGAGATTCAAAGGGGCCATATTTTGAGTATGGTTTGTGTGGGTTAAAACAATTAAATGTGTTTCCTATTTTACAATGGGAATAAATGTATATATTAAAAACTTTCCCCATCGACTTTTGCACATCCATGACATAGAAGTTTTAGAAAAGTGCTCATTTCATCCAGGGCTTAAAACAAGTGATTGAGGATACCATTGTGCTTACTCCTCTAGTAATTTCTATCACCATTAAAATGTCATTTGCCTTTTGGTGCTTTGCTCCTTAATTGGCTGCGCTCAAAATGTATAATTGTCTGAAAGACAATGCTTATTTGTATAATGGTAAGCACTTATTTGTAGAAGTACTGAAAATCAGTGCTTACATATACATGATGCAGCATGATGCCTCTCTTTTTCTGAATATATAGGTATGTGAAATCAGTGCTCCTTCTGTCCATGCTACCAAATGCAAGCGTGCATACGATGTGTAAGGGAGCGCCTCTAGTCACAAGGCTAAAATGTGCATTCTTCATTAACTGTTTGATGTGACGTTTAAACAATAACTTATTATCTAAGATAATGCCCAAATAACGTAGTTCCTGCTTCACTGATATCACATGCTATGAGTACTGAGTTGAGGAGTTATCCTAAGGGTTAGATCAGTGAGCTAGAACCAGGGAAGCCAGGGTTCAAATCCCACTGCTGATCCTTGTGATCTTGGGCAAATCACTTAACCTTCCCTTGCCTCAGGAACAGGAAAATATGTACTGTACGTGAATACAATTCTGCCTTGAATTACTGAGAACAGGCATGAGCTAAATTCAGCGCTGTCCTGTAATCAATAAGGAAGGTAATCTTGTTAAAACCAAAACCTGAGTCCTTTGGTAATTTACTCATAGACCTTTACCTTCAGTTAGCTTACACCATAGTTGTCAAAGTTATTTTTACATCACTAGCACCTGGCAAATGGACCAGTTATGTTATCTGCATGCATTCTTGACTTCAAACCTAGCCTTGACAAAACATCACAAAAAGGGTGTAGATATAAATTGAATCAAGTGCTAGACAGTATTGACTCCTGAAGATCCGTCATGGTATCAAAAGGCAACTGGATTGATCCGCCTCACATTTCACTGACTGCAGCCCATTGGTCAAGAGGTAAACCACTTCAAAACTCCTCAAATTCTCAGTAACTCCAGCCCATGCAAAAAAAATATCATGTGCAATGCTGTCAAAGGCAGCAGAATATCTAAAAATCTCAGCTATAGTAGTCCTGTGCTGAATATGAAGTTTTGCTGTCAACTGTATTTTCTATCCCGTTAGTGACGATATTCAGCCACTAACTGGATAGAAAATCCACATAAAGTGTCCTAACCTTTTATGGGCACTAATCCAGTTAGTGAACTGAAAATGTCGGCTAACCAGAGGAGTTGCTGGGATTGCCCTTGCCCTGCACATGGACTGCCCCAGACAGTGCCGGTGATTCGAGGGCATATTCAGCAGCACTGCCCAGTTGGTGCTGTTGAAGATCCTTCTCAGCAGGGTGTATCTAGTTAGCAGATCCTGATAACCAGACAATCCCCTCATATTGGCTCCATTGCTACATTGGATTCTAAAGCCATCAGTCAATGGTCTACTCAAGATACTAATAACTCAGTACGGCACTTGGCCCAAAATACGCATTGATGGTCATGTAATATCTCTTTCTGATCAATAAATTCCTTTAATTGGAAGTAATATAGAAGTAATAGGGAGGGGATGGTTTGGAGATGGGGATATGCTTGACATGATGATAGGAATGGAGAGGGAGAGATGCTGGACATGGGGAGATAGGAAAGGGAGAGGGGAGATATGAAAAGATAGGGAGAGAGAGAGAACGTGGAGATATTGGATGGAGGGAAAGAAAGAGTAAGAGAGAGAGAGAGGTTGAGTGGGGGGAGGGATGGAGAGGAGAGAAAGAGTAAGCAAAAGACTGAGGGATAATGGACCAGGGAAGAAGAGGTGGGGAATGGGAGGACTAAGGTAAGTGTAGAAAAGTGGTAGGTAGGTGGAGTAAAATAGAGGAAGACTGAGGAATGCATAGTAAGAAGGAGTAGTGAAATCTGAGCAGACAAAAGAGAGAGATATAAATGGAAGAAAGCTGAAAGAAAAATCAATATCCAAGATGGAAGGAAGTGAAGAAAACAAAAGGGAAGACAAGAAACAGCAATTAGACTAGAGATTGTAGTTAGAAAGCTAAGAGAAGACAGAGGAAAGCAAGATTGGGACCAGCATGATCAGAGAATAAATAGTCAGACAACAGAAGTAGAAATAATTTTCTTTCAATTTAATGATCGGACGTTGCACTAGTTTTATATTATGCACAATATGGAGAAATGCATCACTTTCTGTTTCTTTGGTGACTCTGGCTTCTTGGGGTTTCAGTTTAATTTTGTCTACATATTTTTATTTTCATTTTTAGTTTATGCTGTGGTCAGTTATTCTGTACTCAGTGAGGGTCTGTGTTCTGAGTGTGTGGCTGAGGCCAAGTGTTCTGTTAACATGGAGTTTTTACATTGGGATCTGTACTGTAGTAATCTGACTTGTTCAGCTTTTCAAATAGGTGTATGGATATTCTAGGGTCTGCTACAATATTTGCTGCTTTTTTCTGGATAGCCTCCTTGTTTATATGAGGCTTGGAAGTGGATGCTGATATGGTATGGTAGATTTGCTCTTTAGATCCTCAATGACTTTTGAAGGGTTTTGTATTAGTTCACAATTTGCCTGGTACTAGAGAATGTTTATTTTGTTGTTACCAAGATGACCAAAATCAGATTTTTTAAAAATATATGGAGTTCTATGGGTGAATGTCCTAGTTCTGCTCTGCATGTATTGTTGAAGGAGGGGTTTCTGTGGATGAAGAATACATGTTTAAAAAGAAAAAACAAGAACCATAACACAGTTTATAACAACAAAATAAAATGAGTTATAAACCACTGTGGCTCTTGCTTTTTCTTTTAGTTCTTTGGTGTGCGAGTATTTTGCATGTCCTTTGTTTTTTTGTAGAATATATATTTACATTAACACCATGCTGGTCCAATGTGCACTTTCAGATGTTATACTGGGGTTGCCAAGCCCCTCTTGGTGTTTATGTTGGAGTGAGAGGTGTTGTGTTGGGATCACAAATCCCATCTTGTTTTTATGATGGTGGAAAATGCTGTGTTGGGGCTGACAAGTTGCTCTTGCTGATTTTATGGAAGTGGGAGGTGCCTCGCTGGTGATGTTGATCCCCTCTTGTTGTCTGGTACATTCAGTGGCATGTTTCCTAAGCTACAGTCTGGTAAAACATGTGGACTGCATTACCAGCACACTGCTGTAGGCTAACTACAGGAAGAAAGATATATCCCCTTGTTTTGTCACTCTTCAATGTGACAAAACAGCCACAGGTGCAACTAATGCCACACATTAAGGTGAATTAACTATAGTGAGGGAGGAGGTGCCAAGGAGGAGCACCAGGAACCCTAGCACTGACTATTCAATGACAAGATCTTTCACTAATTTATACTTCAGTTCCCTCTTAAATATTAGCATAATCTCACCTCCTCTATCTTTCATGCAGGCTGTGAATCACAAACATAACAAAGGAAACACAGACACATACAAGCATGACAGCAGATATAGATCATACAGCCTATCTACTCTGCCCTTCCATACCAACTACTACAGTCCCTTTTTTTCCTTTAGAGACTTTCTATATTTGTCCCATGTTTTCTTGAATTCAGGTACTGTTCTCATCTCTACTACCTCCACTAAGAGACTATTCCATGCATCTACCACTCTTTCCATAAAAACGTATTTCCATAAATTACTCCCGAGTCTATCCTCTTGTACCTTCATCCTATACCCCCTCGTTACAGAGCTTTATTTCAATTGAAAGAGGCTCTCCTTCTGTGTATTTATGTCACAGTCTCCCTTTTCCCACCTTTCCACCAAAGCATATATATTGAGATCTTTAAGTCAGTCCTCAAATGCTTCATGACGAACTGTTTGTTTTCGTAGCCAATCTCTGCACTGACACCTTTTGAAGGTGTTGTATCCAGAAATACACACAGTACTCCAAATGAGGTCTCACCAAAGACTTATGCAAATGCACTATGACCTCCTCCTTCCTGCTGGCCATCTCTCTCCCTATGCACCCAACATCCTTCTGGCTTTCACTGTTGCCTTTTTGATCTGTTTTGTCACCTTAAGATCATCATTCCCAGGTCCCACTCATTTTTGGTGAACAGAAGTACTTCACCCCCTATTCTGTACCGCTCCCTTGGAGTTTTGCAGCCCAAATGCAATGTTAAATCTCTGCTAAATTCTCAACCATTTGTCAAACTTTGATAGATCCCTCCTCATTTTATCTACTCCTGGTTGTTTACATTATTGCAGAGTTTGGTATCATCTGCCAAGAGGCAAACTTTACTTGACAGCCCTTCTGCAATATCACCTACAAAAACGTTAAAAAAAATTGGATCAAGGTCAGATCCTTGCGAAACACCATTGGTAACATCCTTCTCCACAGAATAAGCGCCATTTACCTGTACTCTTTGTCGTCTCCCACTCAACCAATCTCTAACCCAGTTAGTCACTTTAGGGTACCCAATTTATTTATAAGTCGCCTATGTGAAACAGTGTCAAAGACTTTACTGAAATCTAAGTACACCACATCTAGGGCTTTCCTTCTATCCAACTCTCTGGTCACCTAGTCAAAGGCATTAGTTAGTTTGTCTGACAAGACCTGCCTCTAGTAAAACCATGCTGCTTTGGATTCTGGATTCCAGAAACCTCACTATTCTCTGTTTTAGCAGGACAGAGTTATAATAGCACAATCACTATACAATAAAGATATTTCTCTGATACTTACATTCACATCTGTTAATAAGTTAAAGAATATAGCTGTTTTATTCTTCTTCAGTTTGGTGGGGAGGATAAGGGCAATCCAATGGATTTGCTCCATGAAAAATTGTAGTAATCTACTTTCAAACTATACCTAAAAGCATATTCTTTTAGTTTTGCTGCTATAGAATATTTTTTTAGTTCAATACAAAAGCCTCAGGGCTGGTGGGTATGTCCTGCTTACAAGGCAATTAATTATTTGCCAGAGAAAAATTTGATTAGCTAACACCAACCAGGGCTGTACCAAGCCATAAATGTGCCCTGTGTGACATGCAAATCTGGTGCGATACCCCCCCT
This sequence comes from Ichthyophis bannanicus, assembly GCA_033557465.1. Lineage (NCBI taxonomy): Eukaryota > Metazoa > Chordata > Amphibia > Gymnophiona > Ichthyophiidae > Ichthyophis > Ichthyophis bannanicus. The sequence goes on from CM066041.1 coordinate 147,353,515, forward strand.
CACCTCCCACATCACACATTTGTCATTTGCCCCATGCCCAGCATCTCCCTATCTTACCACACACCATCATGTCCAGCTGGATCAACCCCCCCCCCCCCCCGCGCTGTCTGCCCAGTCTGTTGTTGCCCCATTTTGACCACTTTTCGTGTTCCCTTAGTGGCAACGGTGGCAGCAGCGGAGCAGACCTCCAAATGAAAAAAACCACGGGTCTTTCCGACTCCACGCTTCCATGCTGGTCTGATCTCTCCCCTCCTCTGACGTAGGCTTGCTTCAGCAGAGGGAGGGACTAGACCAGCCATTCAAGTGTGGAGCTGCAAAGACCCACGTGGGGTTTTTTTCCCCACTTTCAGATCCACTCCGCTACTATCACCGCTGCTGTCAAGGGAATATAAAAAGTGGCAGAGGGGCAAGGGCAGGCAGTATGGGGAAGGGAGCCGAGGCCAGCAACGCCAAGTGCACCCTATTTTTTTGCACCCTGTGCAGCTGCACCACTTGCACAAGAGTAGGTACAGCGCTGACACCAACTATTCCACACATTTAAATGCTGTGTAAGAGACGGGTTCAAGTCAGAGATGTTGCATTGGGTCGCAGAGCATCCAGCTTACTCCAGGGAGCTTACAGCTACTAGATCATACATTACAATTACTAACCTGAAAATAAAAGTTGTTTTCCTACATCTGGAACAGAACAGAGGCTATACTTTGATTTAGAGTGCAAGTTCCAGTTTTCTCCTGGTCTGCCTGAGGTTAGAGCAGGAAGCAGATTTATATTTTTCATGGGTACGATCCAACTGAGATGAAGCAAGCACCTCATGCCTAGCCACATCTTTGGCTGTCCCCACCAGAGCACACCAAGGACTTTCCCAAGGCACACCAGGGTCCCCAGCATCTGTTGCCTACCGGGTAGTGACTCGATATCGCCATTGCCCGGTTAGCGACAAGCAGGTAAAGTTAGGCGCCGCAAAGGCTGGCTTAACTTTACCCACGGAAGCTAACTGGGCAGTGGCTCAATATTGCCGCTGCTCAATTAACTTCCAGGTTCTGCAGCGACCTGGATATCCAATGCCGGTGACTGGATATGGCCCCAGTACTGAATATCCGGGGTTAGAATTCAGTGGTGACACATAGGTGCTTTACAAGCGCTAGCCACTGAATATCCTCTCCTTCATTCCTAGATTCTCCCTTTAACACCCCATAGTGCTCTACATGAACTAGCCCTTAGAAGCAGCCTTACATGGAGGATCCAGTACCGTGAACATGCAGTCAGGAATTCTTTGGGTGACTGTAACTCACACACTTGTGTAAATAAATCCAGTATTTCCTAGGAACGATGCTGCATTGCTTTGCAACCCCACAGTATCCATTTCTGAACTGCGGCTTCAAATTAAAGAGCCAGTGAACCTCAAGGATTCCACAGAAACCATTGGCAGGCTCCATGAAGCAGATGATGTCAGGCTTTGGCACCAGGACTGCAGTCTGGTAATAATTTACTGAAACGGGGTTTTCTTTTATAGTGGTTCATTGCTTGTACTCTAAGATTTCCTTCCACTCGCACATTATTTCCTCTTCTCCCTCATTCCCACCTTAGTTTATACTTGGATTTTAGATTTAACTACTCACCTTTCTAAAGCTCAACTCATGGTGAGTTGCAGTTTAGGTATACAGTAGAAGGTATTTCCCTTTCCTAGAGGGCTTACAATAGAGGTCAATAATATGACCTGCTGATTGAAGATTAATGATTCAGAGAGCCAGGGTACCCAGTTCCAGGAGTCAGATTTCTGACAATCATATACTGATGCATTATGGGACCTGCAACATTGATTTTAATGGGACTACAAATACCATACTGCATTGCAATGCAGATTTAAAACCAGAACTGTCACTCATTCCTGAAACATCTTTCTCAGGGGGTGTGAGCCTCAAAACAGGGAATAAATAAAAACCAGATAAGAACACATAAAAATATAAATAATGTGGTAAACTCATATAGTAAAATCAAGTATAAATAAATATATAAAATCAAAACTTAAGCCAAGAACATATTAAAAGAACATTGTTTGAAAATATTTTTAAAAGAAGTGAAAGCGTAAGGCTGGGCAGAACTTAAAGGAACAAACAATACGATGTAAAATGAAAACCACTTGTTATGGAAAGTAATTCTAATTTGTGCTAATACCTACAAAGGAGCAACAAAGAGATAAGGAGAACTTGGGAAGCAGTCAGTAGAAATCAACACAAGACAAATTAATTCTCTCAACTAGAAACCTGGTGTGTACATGATAAATACGGACCAATCAAAGTGTTTATAAAAACTGAAGTAAATAATTTGGAGACATGTCTTAGCGTGTCAGCCTTACGCTTTCACTTCTTTAAAAAAAATTTTAAACAATGTTTTTTTTAATATGCTCTTGGCTTAGGTTTGATTTTATATATTATTTATGCTTGATTTTACTATATGAGTTTACCACATTATTTATGGTTTTATGTGTTATCTGGTTTTTATTTATTCCCTGTTTTGAGGCTCACACCTCCTGAGGAAGGCATTTGCTATAAAGCATAGGGATATCTTCAATAAAGCACCTGTGACCATTTTACCATAAGTGACCACCTAGATAGCTTAAAGGTTGGGCCAACCATGAGCATGCTTTCTGCATCTGCAAACACAAATCTCCTTGCGGCAGGCAACCTTGATAGATGTGTGCATGGGATGTGGAGCTATTCAAGCTGCTGGCCATCTTTGGAGCCAGTAGTGTCAACAATGGCAAAGCAACCATGATGCACTGCTTACCAAAGGTTCTGGTGCTGCATCGTGATTCCTGGCTGCTATTATTGGCTGCTTCCGTCCCCTTCCTCCAATGTAGACTTCCAGAGAGGGGTACAGCGGCGGCAATGGGAGAGGCGGGTGGCAGGATGGAGGGGCCCTACTGGTAATCAGTTCCATAGTATCCTGAATCTACTTGTGCTCCCATCGCAATCACTGCTACAACCAGCCCAAATAGGAAATTATGCATCTTGTTCCCTCCCCTGTGGCTGCATCACTGCCATTGCTGACTGCAGTGGAGGAGATAGTCTGAGGAAACTTGCCTGCACTCTCTCTCTTTCTGCCAATTCTGATCATTTAATTTTAGTTTTTAGTGATTTTGGAAATATCAATTCTGGAAATTGTGCATTTCTTACATTATTGGCGATTAAATGATGGCCTACTATGCGATAAGTGAGTCAATGAGGCCCTGCAGAAAGATATAGCCGATTACTTTGAATTTAATGACAATGATGAGGTTAATGTGGGTATTCTCTGGGAAGGCCTGAAAGCTGTAATCCAAGGGAAGCTTATTATGTGGGCCTCTGTGAATTGCAAAGAGAGGAAATGGGAATTGGAGGCTGGGTATGTCTTGGTCCAACACCTCAAAGAACAGCATTTGCACCGAGGCACGGTCCAGACACAGAGGAATATGGAGGTGGCACGGATGAGGATGAAGGCCCTGCAGTTGGATACTATCAACTTCCAGATGCAGTATGTGAAGCAGTGATACTATGAGGGCTTGAATAAAGCTGGGAAAATGTTGGCGCAAGCATTACGAGAAAAGCAGGCCCAGTCTGCTGTTTCCCGAATACAGGGGATAGACAGCAACTGGTGTGTGGGGGATGAACTGGTGAGGCAGGCATTCCAGGCTTATTATAATATCTTTACATTAGGGAGGAGGGCAGTAACGAAGAGGACATTGCATTCTATTTGTCCGGAGATGGCGTACTGACTTTGACGGAGGCTGAGGTGGCAACATTGGAATAGCCCATAACAGGGCAGGAGGTGCAACACGTAATTCAATGGCGGGTTAATGACAAGGCCCCAGGTTTAGATGGCCTTACAGCTAAATTTTATAAAACCTTTAGTATGCTCCTCGTAGGTCAATGGGCTGTCGGCGGGTGTTCCTCTCCCTCCGTCAATGCATCAGGCAGGTATCAGTATACTCCTTAAACCTAATAAGGACAAGTGCTATTGCTCATCGTATTGCCTGATCTCTCTTTTGAACATCAATGTCAAGCTTTGGGTGGGTATTCTAGCACGGCGCCTAGCAACAGTAATACCACAGTCGATAGAGAAGAACCAGACTGGCTTTATTAGCAGGCAACAAGCATCAGATAACATTAAGAGAGCCTTGAATTTGGCATGGATAGCTCAATTTACACAAACTCCCGCTATTTTTCTATCCATCAATGTTGGAAAAGCCTTTGACCATGTGTCATGGCCCTATCTGTGGGCGGTCCTGGGAAAGACTGGGTAAGTTTTTGGCAGGAATACAAAAGCTTTATGCTGGTGCTGAAGCATGTGTTAAGGTCAATGGCGGATATTCAGACATGCTTGCATTTGGCTGGAATACCCGGCAGGGATGCCCATTATCCCCACTCCTGTTTGCTCTTGCCATTGAACCCTTTGCAGGGCAGATTCGCTCCTCGGTACAGATACACGGAGTGGAAGCGGGAAGGGTAGACCATAAAATCTCTTTATTCGCTGATGATGTTCTGCTGACATGGACGGACCCCATGGTTTCAATACCAGCGGTGGCTGGCAAAATGAAGGCCATTGGCCCTGTCTCAAGCTTTCAGGTTAGTTACTCCAAATCAGAGGCTCTGAATATAACCATGTCTCCTGAAATGGAGCAATGTCTGCTTAGCACACAGAGATTTAAGTGGGCTACTAAGTATATTAAATACTTGGGGGTTAATGTGGGAGCTAATCTTTCTCAGCTGTATCAATGGAATTACCCAGCGCTGTGGCAGAAGCTTTCTGCGGACTTAGACAGGTGGTTGAAGCTTAGTATTTCATGTTTGAGTCACATAGCCTTGCCACAGGTGCTCTACCATTTTCAGGCACTGCCGGTGATGTTACCGAGAGGGAGGATAGAATTGTTGCAGCGCAGGATTTTTCAATTTATTTGGTCCAATCGCCACCCTAGGATGCAGTGAGGGTGCTATATTGAAACAAAAAAAGGGGAGGATTGGCGGTCCCCAATATTTACCTATATTATCTAGCGGCACAATTTAAGAGCATAGTGGAATGGTGGGAGGAGGAATTTCGGAAATGGGTGCAAATTGCGCAGTCCACGGTCCCCCAGATGCAGCTACATCACTTGCCCTGGGTAGGCAGGGAAGAGGATATGGGATCCAACCTTTTTGTACGGGATATGTGTCTCTGTGGCAACGCTCGGCAAGAAACCAGGGATTTTGGGAGGAGCCCTCCTTGCTCCAACCCTTCCGACATAACTCTCATTTCCCCACGAGGGAAAAGGATCCACTGTTTCGCCGGTGGCAAGCATTGGACTTGATACATTTGCGCAGTTTTATTTGGAGGGGGAGGCAAGATCATATGCAGAACTACAGGAGGCCTGGGGGATAACACATCATGATTTCTATGGCTATTTACAGGTGCAGCATCTCTTGAGATCCCAAACTTGGATGCAAGCATGTGAAATAGGCCCAACGGATTTTGAAATATTGTGCAGCTGCCCTATGGCCAGCATAAGGACAGTATCTCGCCTCTATCGAATACTGTCATGTGGGGGCTCCGATAAGGCTCCTTTCCAACTTGCCTGGGAACGCAATTTGGGGATGTGCTTAGAACCTAAACAGTGGGAGGGAATATTTAAGTGGGTGGAACGAGTTTCAGTATTGGTAGGAGCTGTGGAAAATAGTTATAAATCCTATATCGCTGGTACTATATCCCTGCACGAGTATGGAAAATGAAGGCTATGTTGGAGAAGATGTGGGCAACAGGAGGATTATCTCCATCTGTAGTAGCACTATCCTGTAATACAGCCCTTTTGGGAAGCAGTAGGAAACTATGCATGTAATCTAATTCCGCATAATGTAGCCTGGACACCGTCAGAGGTCCTGTTGGGGCTACAGGGGGAGGGCTGGCAAGCGAAGTGGGGGCACCTATTGGGCTTTTTTGCCATGGGGGCCTGCTGTGAGATTGCTTTGCACAGAAAGGATAGCCAGCAGGCCACACTTCATATGTAGTGATCTTGAATGCCCCAAGTGCGTTTAATGGAGCGCTTAACTGCATTGCGTACTAATAAAAGCATGAGAAGGTCTCGGGGATATTCACTACATGCCAGGCTCCTACTGTACTTAAGAGTTATTAAGCTGATGGGGGGGGGTGTTATTTACCTGATAGTTGCAACTGCTGTATGGCTGTGTTGGAACAGTGAATAATAACTGTTTAACTAGGGTCTCATTGTATAAGTTTTGAAAAGTTAACAAAAATTTAAAGTAAAAAGAAAAAGCCTATTACTTCATCTCTAGCTTTTCTTGAGTACCAGGAGCCGGGGTAGCTTGAGGACGATGTCAATTTGCAGTGTAATACCTTACACCCATGCTTATGATGTTGCTTGTCATTTAGTCTTTCTACATCCTCTCTCTAACTTCTTTCCTTAATTTGGCTATGGCATTCTTTTCACCTCTTTTACATCATTTGGTTTTATGTAAACCGCTTTGATGCAAACCATGTAACAGATGGTAGATCAAGTCTGATAATAAACATGAACATAAACATTTTTGTTAATGTTTATTAAATGTTGATATATCGCCTTAGACATAGGTATGCATCAAAGTGTTTTTTATATGGCAAGCTATAAAGGGAAATATACTAGCTTTGCTCTATATAGATTCCAAAATAGATTTTTAAAAAATCCTTTTGATGTTGACATAGGTTTAGTGTGAAATTGCCTACCATTCAACCACATATTGAAAAACTGTTCAGCACATCAGTCCCAGGTTTTTCACTGATTAAATAAGGAAAGACCAAATCTTTTATGCAACAAAATGTAAGAACTTTGGGGGGCATATACAGCGGTGGTGACTAGGCTAAATAAAGTGCTTAGCTGCCATTGCTTGAATTAAAACCGGATATTCAATGGCGGTACTAGTCAATACTAGAAGAGATCAAACTTAAGCTTTCTTTAGAAGCTCAGATGACAAGACTTCAACTTTCATACTTTGGACACATCATGCGAAGAGAGAGATCATTAGAGAAAGACATCATGCTTGGCAAGGTAAAAGATCAACGCAAAAGAGGAAGGCCAGCAATGAGATGGATTGATATAATAACAGCAGCTATGGGTGCCTCTCTGTCAACAATGAGCCTGACTGAAGACCGAACACAGTTTAGGACAACTATCCAGAGGGTCACCATGAGTCGATTCTGATTCGATGGCACTTAACAACAACATTTAATGGTGGAATCTATCTGGCTCCTTCTGTGAATATCCAGGATGGTTGGATGCCAGGGCCACTATATGGTTAGCAGTGATATTCATTTTTTAGAGCAATTTGTTGTCCGTCTGTGGGGATATTCAGTGGCACTAACTGGTTATTGCCACTGAATATTATGGTGACCAGATTTTAAGAACATAAGATATATCATACTGGGTCAGACCAAGGATCCATCAAGCCCAGTATCCTGTTTCCAGTAGTGGCCATGCCAGGTCTCAAGTACCTGCCGGATTCGCAAAACATACGCAGATTCCATGCTGCTTGTCCCAGGAATCAGCAATAGATTCCCCAGTGCTCTTTAATAATGGTTTATGGACTTTTCCTCCAGGAACTCGGCCAAACCTGTTTTGAACCTAGCTACACTAAAAGTTTTTACAACATCCTCTGGTAATGAATTCCAGATAACTCTTGTATTATTTTTAATTACAATAACATAATATTTGCGCTCTTTTTTTTTGTTTTGCTTAGTTACAGATTTTAGTGTTCCATGTGTCACACAAGGAATACAATCTGTCAGGTGTACCGCAATGGAATAAATGTTGAGAATCACTGCTGTAGAAAGAGCAGGGATCTGTGCTGGGTCCGCTGCTTTTTTACATATTCATAAATGATCTGGAAAAGGGAATAACGAGTGAGATTATCAAATTTGCAGATGACACAAAACTATTTAAAGTTGTTAAAACCCAAGAGGATTGTGGAACATTGCAGGAGGATCATGATAAATTGGAAGACTGGTCATCCAAATGGCAGATGAAATTTAATGTGGACAAGTGCAAAATTATGCACCTAGGAAAGAACAACCCAAACTATAGTTACACGATGCAAGGTTCCATATTGGGAAACACCACCCAGGAAAAAGATTTAGGCGTCATCGTGGATAACATGTTAAATCCCTCGGCCCAGTGAGCAGCAGCGGCCAAGAGAGCAAATAGAATGCTAGATATCATAAGGAAAGGAATGGGAAATAAAACAAAGGATATTATAATGCCTCTGTATCGTTCCATGGTGCGTCCGCACCTTGAATACTGTGTGCAAGTCTGGTCGCCTTATCTTAAAAAGGATATAGCATTATTAGAAAAGATACAGAGAAGATCCACCAAAATGGTAAAGGGGATGGAAGGATACTCCTATGAAGAGAGGCTAAAAAGGATAGGGCTCTTCAACCTGGAAAAGAGACAGCTGAGGGGAGATATGATAGAGGTCTATAAATTAATGAATGGAGTGGAACGGGTAAACATAGATCGATAGTTTATATCATCAGAATATAAAAAGACTAGGGGACATGCAATGAAGCTACAAGGTAACCTATTTAAGACTAATAAGAGAAAATATTTTTTCACTCAAAGTGTAATGAACTCTGGAATTTGTTACCGGAGGATGTAATAAAAGCTGTTAGTATAGCTGGGTCTATAAACCATTATTAAAAGGGACCCGGGATATCACTGCTTGACCTAATACAAGCATTGAGGAACCTGTGTCTTTTGGGGAGACTGCTAGGTACTTATGACCTAGATTGGCCACTGTTGGAAATAGGATACTGGGCTTGATGGACCTTGATCTGACCCAGTATGGCATATCTTATGTTCTTATGCCTTCTGGTGGGGATCTGCTTCTAAGCTGTGATTTAATATAGTGCAACCTCTAGGGGCTCTATAAAGGCATTCACTTCACATGTCTCTGACATTTTGAGAAATCAGAACATTGCTGGTAGCATAAATGGACTAAGATGTCTGACCCATGAGATGACCAGCACTTTTGTTTGCAATTAGAAGTCCAATAAAACAAAGAGGAGAGGATAGTTCTCAGCCAAGAAGACAAGATCCAACTGTAAAGCAGAGAAAAGCCAAGACCACACCAGAAATGTCTTCAAAAAGTCATCTCTGGTGTGGTCTTGGCTTTTCTCCGCTTTACAGTTGGAACTTGCAATTAGAAATCCTCCAACCTTCATTGCTGTTTAGCTATCCAGTCAATCACTGTCACTTCTAGGTTGCTGTGTGGCTATCAGTGACAATGAGCAGTGAGGTACCTGCAGGGAGACCAAATAGGAACAATTTTTGAGAGAGAGATTTTTAGCACATGCCCCCTGCCTTTCTATTCTACCTCCTAGCTCCACCCCCTACCCCTTCTCCATCCCACAGTCATTCCAGAAAATACCTTATTTACACTAGTGACTAGAGGGATGGATGAGAAATACAGGAGATGTGTTGTAAAGATCTTTATTAAGTACTATTGGCACAATAGGAGTAGTTTATAACTGGTATAAAGACAGGATTCCAGAAGGGTAACATGCCTCCAGTCAATAAAAGCCCAATAACAAAACATTATCTACTGATTTACATTCCAGTGAAACAAGTGGTCCTTTGTTGCCCATATTGTTGCCCACTGTTTATAGCTCTACTAAATCAATGTGTAAATTTAGAAACACTACTATTTTTCACAATATATTACATATTTGCTGTTCCATCCTGCTAGGTTAATACTCATTTTTGGTACATTACTTTATATTATTACTAATACATTCTGCAAGATTATCAATCATAAAGATTCTCCTATAATACTCTCACTGATTCATCATTGATAATATCACTGAAAATGGCAACTTTCGGCTTTGCTCATATTCTCTTCCTTATCCTCCTAGCTCCCTTGATTATTTCCCTTCAAATCAGCTAACAATCAACACTATCAAATGCCTGTGATAAAATACCTCCATAGGCTCAACCCATTGCCATGCTATCACACTACACCATACAATAATCATAAACACCATTCTCAAAGATTAATATACATAAACTCTCTTACAAAATATCTCCATACAGCAATACTCCACACTGCAGCACATAATCAGAACATATCCTATAAATGTATACTATTGAACACTAGATCAATAAAAAACAAAATCCCATCCATCCTAGACTTAATTAACGATAACAAACCAGATCTACTTTGCCAACCGAAACTTGGTTAACTGACTCAGACTCAGTTCTAATCAACCAAATAAAGCACCCAGAATATAACTTTTACCTACGCCCAAGGATGGACAAAGGCAGAGGAGGAGTATTAATTCTAGCTGAAAGCGACCTACAAACAAATCTCCACTTAAGTAAATGTATTCAAGGCATGGATATAACTATTGAAAACTAATTTATAGATCTCCCTCACTTGACCATGACAACTTATCATACATTTTAGAATCAGCATGTTCATCAAAACAGCACAAACCCTACATGATGCTATGTGACATCAACCTGCCATCCCTTCATAGCAAGCATGAATCTCACTTTATAAATGCTATGACAGACTTAGGCTTCCAACAAGTTGCATTAATACCTACACATAGAAAAGGAAATGCTTTAGATCTAATCTTCCTCCCCCATAATATCATACAAGACAAGCAATACTCTTCACCTAGATCACTCCCTTTACCGTGGACCACTATCTTTTAGAATTCACTCTTCCAACTAATCCATTACCACACAAATTAATGGAACCTACTCGACCAAAAAATAAATTCTAAGCATTTAATAAAGAAACTTTCCTAAATGATGCCCTTCCCCACTTAGACCCAGCCACCAATCTAGATGAAGCCTTAACAAACTGGAACACTACCATTGCAAAGGCTGCCCTAGCCCCACTATCCCACAACAAAATAAAACAAAAAGTCTAAAATATGATATAGTTCCCAACTAAGAAGCTTAAAACTAAAATTTAGAAAACTTGAAAACAAATGGAGACATACAAGGTCCGATTAAAACAACAAACTATACATGGAAATACTCAAGGAATACAAAGAAATTATAAATACGTGGTGCAGTTCTTCTTTGGTTTCACTCCTTCCTCACTGCTCGCTCTTTTTCTGTTACCTTAAATGGTAAGTCATCCGGTTCTCTTCCCCTCACTTGCGGTGTCCCCCAAGGCTCTGTGTTGTCCCCTTTGCTGTTTAATATTTTCCTGGCCCCCTTGCTTCTTTTATTACAGCAGTACCCAGTATCCTGTTATGTTTACGCGGATGATATTATTTTGCTCTATCATACCTCTCCACTTTCTCTGGATCTCTCCCCCTTAAACTCCTGCCTCTCTCATGTGGCCTCTTGGCTTTCTCAGCACCTTCTCCGTCTTAATCCATCTAAGTCCATTGCTATGTGGGTATCACTGAGTGGGTCGTGTCCGTCTGTTGCCCCCATGATTGATTCTATTCCCATTCCTCTGGTATCTTCTTTTCGGTATCTCGGGGTGATTCTTGATTCCTCCCTTTCCTTCTGTGATCATATCTCCACCCTTACTAGGCGCTCTTTCGCTATCCTCCGCCGACTTCGGGCTGTCCGTTCACTTCTTCCTCTCGGTTCCCTGGTTACTCTCGTCCTTGCTCTCATTGGTAGTCGTCTCGATTACTGTAATATCTTTTTGGCCAATCTTCCCAATTACCAACTTCAACGTCTTCAACTCATTCAGAATACTGCTGCCCGTATTATTACTTTCACCCGTCGCTTTGATCACATTACCCCCATTCTTATTCGTCTTCATTGGTTGCCCCTCCGTGTTTGGTTTCACTATAAACTCCTTATCCTCACTCATCGTGCAATTTACACTAATAATCCTCTGTACCTGGCTGATTTAATCTCTCTCCACACGCCCTACCGTCAGCTCCGCTCCCTTCATGCAAACCGTCTGGCTTTACCATCCCCGTCTCACGCACATCTTGAAAAGACTCGTCACGCTGCTTTTTTCTTTCTTGGTCCCTGGCTGTGGAATGCCCTGCCTCCGTCCCTTCGTTTAGAACCCTCCTACTCTCAGTTCAAAGCCTCACTTAAAACCCATCTGTTTCAGAAAGTGTTTGATCTCCCCCCTGATTTCCCTCCCTGATACCGCCCCAAGTTGCTGTCCTGTCCTAGCTCAGTTTGGTCCTGCTACCCCCTTGTCTGTCTCTGTCGGTTGTGCTGATTGTCTTTTGTCTGTGTTTGGTTTGTTGATTATTGTTTATCGTTTATAAGGTTTTTTGTGCTATTCTTTTTCTTTCTTTCCTATTATTTTTGGCGTTCTTTTTCTGTAGTTTGCAGTGCTGCCTTTTATTTTATTTGTACACCACTTGAATGTCTTGACGTAAGCGGTTTATCAAGTGTAAAATAAAGATAAAGATAAATAATAGAAAAATGGAATATCACACCACACTGCTTACTAGAGCCCTTAATAGGCCAAGAGAGTTATTTAATATAGTCAAATCCCTAACAAAAACACCCAGGCCTGATGCAGAACATCCCTCAATCAATCCACAAACATTAGCCAATTACTATATAGAAAAACTAAAACCCGATACCAAGGATGAAACAACTCCTAAACCAGTCATGTCATACTCAAATGACCCCATTCTTCATAGATGTGATTTATGGACCACATTTCTTACCATAGACATGAAGCAACTTAAAAATATAATCTCAAATATCAATACCACCACATCCTCCTCTGACCCCTGCCTAGTCAGTTGGCTTAAAGCTACAAAAGATAAGCTCTCCCCAACAATCTTGAATATAGTAAACTAATCCCTTAAACAAGGCCATATGCCACATGAGTTCAATTCTTAAATCAAACTCCAATGATAAAAACCTTCCCAGCTCTTACAGGCCCCATCTCTAGTCTGTCCTTCCTAGCAAAGGTCATTAAAAAGTAGCATAGCTTCAACTGCAAGATTTCATCAAGCTAAATGCACCACTTGATAAACAACAGCATGGCTTCAGACCCTATCACAGTGTGGAGACACTCATGCTAACATTTATGGACAGGCTAATATGAGGCTTGAATAACAGCAAACAAGCCTTCATTCTAATATTTCTAGACATAGCCTCAGTGTTCGACAGCATAAACCACAGCATACTTATATCTAGATTACAGCAGATTGGATTACACGGTATGGTATTACAATGGTTCATTTCATACTTATCCAACCGCACACAAGAAGTATGTATAGGCTCAGTATCATCAACAGCCTTCAAACAAGAACAAGGGATTCCTCAAGGTTCATCACTCTCTGTCCTTCTATTTAACTTATATATACAGCCAATATGCAGTATCTTTAAAGAACACAAGATAAATTATCACCTCTATGTAGATGATATGATGTATCATCCCATAGATGCCACAAACCCTGCTTGCCCACAAATACAATCATGCCTAAATGAAATGTTTGGCTACAAAACCACAACTTAAAAATTATCTTTAAAAAACAGAAGTCTTATACGTTTCTCGAAACCCAAACTTCACTCCCCATCAACATTCCACATAAATGCATATGAACTAACAGTAAAAATTGAAGTTAAATATCTGGGGATCATACTTGATCAGTCTTTAAACATGGTCTCCTATATAAAAGCCATCACAGAAACCATGTACTTCAAACTATGTATGGTGCAACACCCCAGACCCTTATTAGACAGTTCCAATTTCAGAATGCTCTCATTATGCCCCATTTAGATTACTGCAACAGCATCCTACAAGGTCTACCCAGGAAAACCATCCAACAACAGCAGGTAGTGCAAAATCTAGCAACGTGCATAATTCATAAGGCACATTACTTTGACCATATCACACCCCTCCTTTACATCTTGCACTGGTTACCAATTACATCCAGCATAAAATATAAATTCATATTGATAGTGTTCAAATTACACAATAAAATATCCCCATCACACATTAATTCCCTCCTCAGCTTACAAGAAACTACGAAAACCAGAAGAAATCACTCACAAAATACATACACTATACCTACTCATATTTGAAGCACCAATCACACTACTAGCATTAGAGCCTTTACATACATTGCTCAAACACTCTGGAATGAGCTCCCAGAAAATCTAAGATCAATAATGGACTTACAATCATTCTGAAAGCTACTCAAAACTCACCTATTCATCAAATACTATGGTACCTCCTCCAACAGTCACCACCATATAATCTAAATAACTATTCTGACTCATGTTAAACCCCCCCCCTTGCTCACCCAAATTGTACATAGTTAATGTATTATAGTTAGATAACAAACTTTGTTAGTTATTTAAGTTGATCATTGTTCAATGTAAAGTTTATAGTTATGTTATATTTAAACCTCCACTGATCTCTGGAAGAGGCGGTATATAAAAGCTTTTAAATGAATAAATATAGAATCTGTTTCTATTTATGAATCTGGCAAAAGGTTCACAAAGTTGGTTAGCCTTGTCGGCTTGATGGCAGTGGATTTCAGTCATTAAGTGTGAGCTTTGTTCTATTCCTATGTTGCCTTCCTGACTTTAGAGAGATTTTGTAAGCTCAAAGGTGTGGCAGGTTTCAGGGTTGCACATCTTAATGTTCATAAGGCTAGAGAGAGTCACACCCAAATTTCAAGAAACCAAACTCAATGAATCACTAAATACCCATTCCTCACTGGTGTTAGAATGGGACAGAACAAGGATTCTCTCTATCTGAAAAGTCTATGAAACCTAAGCTGATTAGTCCCTGTAACTGGGAACATCACACACACACATACTGGGTCAGACCAAAGTCCATCAAGCCCAGTATCCTGTTTCCAACAGTGGCCAATCTAGGTCACAAGCACCCTAGCAGTATTGTTAAAATGTATTGTTTAGCTTTGAATGCTCTGCTCTTTGCTGCCCCCTAGAAGTGGCCACTATCTAGTTTGCCTAATGGTTGGGCCTGCCCTGCTTTCAGCTGTCCTAGATAGCTCCAAAGTATGTCCATCTGAATGTATTGAAAGGTTTCATTATGGCTTCTTTTGGAATATCTTCATCATTTCACAGCTGATAAACATGGAGTTCACAGATTTTATACATCGGAATGTGAAAATTCTAGAAGTTCAGAGTACCTGCCAACAAAATATTCAACATCTGTAATTGGTACATCTTCCCTTTTGTTGAAATCAAGGAAACAAGCATGCTAAAGTAAATTTTGTTTGAAGGACAAATAGTCCGAAATATGGACTGCTCCTATGAAGGAGCTCCTTGCTCCAGAGAAGAAATTCTTCAGCTGTTTCTCATTCACATCACCCTCATTTTTCAGCTTCTGTATGATTTGCCTTGTAACCATACCAATATGAAGAGCATCATTTGGTAGCTGCTTGTCTGTGTCTTTGAAAGGCAGTGCAAGACAAGAAGGTGGAGCTTTGGTTATTCTGACCTGTTCTAATAGCTTTTTGAATAAGTTTAGCATCTGATCATAAATAAGATGTATACACAGAAGTTGCTCGCTGAAGGAACTTGTTGAAATCTCAAAATACTGGAAGGGTGGCCTGAAAGAAGAGTAACTATACTTCTATCATTGTGTCTTCAAATGCTGTTCTTAGATGTTTAAACCTGATCTCTGAGCTGGTTAAGGTTTCACAATCCATACAAAGAAAATATCAGTGGCAGCCAGTATACAATTGAAAAAATCTATTCACTGCATTTTCCAGGCTGAGCCGCCTAATTGAAACATGCTTGATCATCTGTTTATCTTCAGAATTCCATAAAGAAAGGTACTCATGTAGTTTATTTTATCATTTTGTACTTTCATCAAACCAGTTGTAAAGATCAACCGCCCCGTCTTTATTTAGCAAATTTTGTTAACAGCCTGGAACTCTTTTTTTGGCAGCAGATGCAGTGTTACGAGTAATATGGTAAGGACATCCCAAAAATAAATGCTTGTATTTTTATTTTCTATGCTGGTTTTGATTAAATTTCTTCTTCCAAGATTTATGCATGTGTTGTCAAAGTAACATAGTCTATGACAGCAGATAAAGACCAGTATGGTCCATCCAGTCTGCCCAGTAAGGTGGCTATCATGGCTGTACCCACTGCTCCATGCAGATTACCCCCTCTATTTGTGGAAGTATAAAATATATTTACGTTTATTTTGATTCCATCCTCTTGTTATATAAGTATCCACCATGTCTGTTCTATGCCATTTTGAATTCCATCGCTGTATTTGTCCCTACCACCTCCATCGGGCATCCACCATCTTTTGATAAAAAGGTATTTCCTGATGTTGCTTTTAAGTTTACCTCCTTGCAGTTTCATTTTATTGTATGCCGTCTAGTTTTAGAGCTTCCCTGTCTTTCAAAAAGGTTGGTTTGTTCATTAATATTCTTTAAGTATTTAAATGTCTGTATCATACCCCCTCTGTCTCCCCTCTCCTCTAGGGTATACATATTTAGGTCTTCAAATCTTCTGTTATATGCCTTCTACTGCAGGCTCCAAATTATTTTGATCACCTTCCTCTAAACCATTTCAATATCCTTTGTGAGATATGGTCTCGAAAACTGACACAATACTCCAAGTGAGGCCTCACCAATGACTTGTACAGGGGCAGTTATACCTCCTCCTTTTTGAATGTTATTCCTCTCTGTATGCATCCCAGCAGTCTTGTGGCTTTGGCTATCACCTTGTCATATTATTTTGCCACCTTGAGATCCTCAGACACTATCACTCCTTCTCCTGGTCCATGCACAGCAGCCTCTCGCTCCCTATTGCATACAATTACTTTGGATTTCTGCATCCTAAGTGCATGACTCTGCACTCTCTCATATTAAATCTTAATTGCCAAGCATTAGACCATTCTTCCAGTTTTTGTAGGTCTTTCTTCAAGTTGCCCACTCACTCAGAGGAGTCTACTCTGTTGCAAATCTTCGTATTATCTGCAAAAAGGCAAACTTTCCCTGAAGTCCTTCAGCAATATCACTCGCAAAGACATTGAACAGTACTGGTCCCAGGACTGATCCCTGAGGCACACTGCTATTCACTTTCCTTTCTTCTGAGTGAACTCGATTTACCGCCACCTTCTGTCAACCAATTTCTGATCCAGTTCACCTCTTTGGGACCCATCTCCAGTCTGCTCAGTTTATAAATAAGCCTCCTGTGGGGAACAGTATCAAATGCTTAGCTGAAATCTAGGTAGATCACATCCATCGCATGCCCTTGATCTAGTTCTCTGGTCACCTTGGCAAAGAACTTGAACTTAATCAAATTTGTTTGGCACAATTGTCCTTTAGTAAAACCATGTTGGCTATTCTCCAATCTTCAGGTAGATGATTTTAATGTTAGATTGCAAATTACCAATAGTAGAACTGCGATTTTATTTTTATGTTTTTCCAGCATTCTGGGGTGTATACTTCCAGTACGGGTGATTTGCTACTCTTTAGTTTGCCGATTTGGTCTATTATATCTTCCAGGTTCACTGAGATTTGTTTCAGTTTCTCCATATTATCACCATTAAATACGATTTCTGGCATGAGTGGTCCTTTACATCCTTCTTAGTAAAGGCTGAAGCAAAGAATTCATATGAAGGCACATTTTTAGAAAAGTGGTTTAGGTGCTAATTCCATGGGAACGGCAGCAGAGAAAGTGGACACGTGCAAATACCTATTAAAATTGATTTATCTCCACCCTAAAAAATAAATGTTCTGCAAAATAAAAAGGAAACGGAGATGTACAGAATATAATGCCATACATGCCCAGGAGATCATCTGATTTTAGAGATGTGGACATGTGATTCATGGACGTTAGCAGTCCTGGCAACATACATATATCTGCACCAGTATTTCTGAATGTGCATATACACATGTTGCCACATAACATTTGAGCATGCCATTTTGCAACAGAGATGTGCGGCACCATGACAGTATTCAAAGAGACTCAGATTTTCACCTGCTTTCCTTCTTTGAGGGGGAGGAAAATATCGTAGCAGTAAGCGGCAATCCCCTTTTCATCACTAGTCATCACTAGTGTTGAAAGTTGGCTGAAACGAGCATTTTCAAAATTTCTATTCGTACCAAAGAGCAGGTTTAGACATGGATGTGTCTGCTAGCAATTTTCCATATATGGTGCTATTCTCATATCGGATGCATGTGTGTATTTCTTCTGGCATGTCCTGGACACACCTCTCCCATGCCCTTGTGTGGCATAGGTGTGATTGCACCAGACACATGTATATTGTGGTACCAAAAGCATTCCTGAGCAGACAGAAGGGGAAAAGGGCGAGCACTGCACCGTTAAAAGCCAGAGCAAGCCAGGTTTCCATGACAGCAGGAAGCTTTCAGAGAGAATGCAGCTCAGTCAGATTCATGACGTAAGAGCTGGAAGCAGCCCTAACGAGGTGCACCTGGATAGTCAGAAGGGCGTGCCTGAACAAGGAAGCCGTTTTAAACCAGCTTCAGGGCTAGTCTTTCAGAGCAGCACTGAGAATCAGGACATACAAGAAGGCAGGGAAAAGCCTTTACAAGTGTCTATTCCACTTCAGCAAGGAAGGCAGCAACTGAGGGAGTCTTGGAACCCAGCCCCAGGCAAGAAGGATTCTGGTGGGTCCATTACTGGTTACCTTGAAGCTAAACCTAAGCCGTTGTGGGAGCTTCCTGAAGACAGGGCAAAGCCATTTCCCTGTAGAGAGGAAGAGAGCTCCGAGCACAGACAAAGCAAGGTCAGCAGAAAAGGTACGTCAGGGTTACTGCCAAGCCAGAGTTTTGTGGAAGACGTAGTGAAACAGTTAAGAGCAAGTGCTAATAGGTGCCAGGGTGGCACGGCTGTGAAAGCACCTAGCAGATACTCTTTTGACAAATGGTTTAAAACTAATGCGACAACCATAAGGAAGAGCTTACGTTCTAACCCATTTCCTGAACTAGAAGAAGTCATGGTCAGTGAGAGTGGAGTCTTCTTAGAACAGCTGCAAATAGCTATCCCAGGATTGCAGCCAAGAAGTTCTCATAAACAGAGCCGTGAGAATGCAAGCAAGGAGATGTTTAATGACGTAGCTGATATTCCTGACTCACCTGATTACTATAAGAGAGACTGTTCCATGTATAATGTAGAAAGACTGCTCCTAAGATAAACAAGCTTTGATAAGAAGAATTACAAAGTTGTTTGGAAGTTTTGTGCTGCTGTGAAGAAAAAGTTTTTCCACTTTGATTTGATGCTTTTCATTTGCTCCTGTTTTTCTGTTTATTCTGGAAAAGAATTATATTGCTTTGCTTATTTGCCTGAGAACCTCTGTGAGGGGAAAAACCCAACAATAATAATAAATTTATCTGTTCCAAGAGACCCTTGTGCCACAACACATTTTTGTGAGAGTGAAACCAAAAACTACATATCCCAGCAATCCTTGCTGTTAGGTAGTATAAAGGACTCTCAGAAGCAAAACAGCGGTCACCCCTACTATAAAGCCTTTGGCCCATAGCAGGGGAGTGTGACAATATTCGAGCCTTTTTTAAATGGCTCTTGAGACATAGGTGTGATTTGCATATCTTAATGGGCATTTTCAGACGTGCAATCATGAACAGAGCTTCTAAAATGACCCCCTTAGACTCTCCTCTATGGCCTTATCCTTACTGAGTTCCCCTTTTACCCAATGATCATCTAATGGGCTAACCGACTCCCTTACAAGCTTCCTGCTTCAAATGTACCTGGGAAAGCTTATCTCATGAATTTTTGCCTCTTCAGCAAACTTCTTTTCAAACTCTTTTTGCCCTCCTTTTCAATGCTTTATATCAAACTGGCTTCTTCATTCAGATCCTTTTTCCACTTTTTACAAGATGTTCTTTTTGTCATAATAGCCTCTTTCACCTCACCCCTCCCCTTCCCCCCCCCCCCAACTTCTCCTTGTGATTTTGGGCAAATCACTTGACTCTCCTTTGCCACAGATACAAACTTACAGGCCAATGTAGAAAGCCGGCACTAGAACCGCGCTGAAGCCATTTTGTACGTTCCCGACAATGCGCACATTTTAGCATGCAATGCAGGAAGGATAGGGGAATGCAAATGAACTACATTAACCGTGCGCATGCGAATGAGCCAATGCAGCATTAAACTGGGAGAATATGTCAAACACGTGCGCACAAGAAGCCTGCGCTCTCCGGGCACTGAATGGGTAATTTGCATATCAGCCCCGACAGTATTTTGATGGCATCGGGGACAATCGTGGCATCGGAAAAAGCCCCCAATGCCATTAAAACATTGTTGGGGGCCTGTTCCCCGACAGAAAGTAAATACCTGATGGTCTAGCGGCCCTTGCACCCCCACCCCAAGTAAAATAAATAAATAAATAAGGTGATTTTTAGTTTATTTGAATAGTTTTTCTATACCGCTCCTTCCAGCGATTAGGGGCGGTTTACATCAAACAGTAAAACTTCATTACAGGGAACCTATTGAACTATATTACAAAGATTCAACAAACTATTTACATACCAGTGAACACATATACAAAAGCATAGTGGCAGCTATGTACAACGCCTTGCAATGGGGGGGGGGGGAGGGAGGGGAGTTATGTTAATTGGGAGGATAGGGATGGACTAGAGGTAGTGAAAGAAGTGTTGAAAGTGGATGTGTTATAATATTCAGAGAATAGGTGAGTTTTTAATTCCTTTCAGAAAGTCAGTAGGTCCTTGATTGCTCTGATTGAGTCAGGGAGAACATTCCAGAGAGTGGGGGCTGTGAATCTGAAAGCCCTATTGCTGGTGGTTTGTTTGGTTTTATGTATTACGGGGGGTATTGTTAGAAGGTTCTGGGTGGTTTTTCTCCTGACTCGTGTTAGTTTGTGGCTGTATTGTGGTGGAAAGGTAAGAGGGGGAGATACCATTGTGTAATTTGAAAGTGGCAACTATTAACTTACATTTTATTTGGCTGGCTATGGGGAGCCATTGGAGGTTATAGAGTATTGGGGTGATGTGGTCAGTTAGGCTAGCCTGAGAGATGATTCTGGCTGTTACATTCTGGGCAAGATGGAGTGTGTGAAGGTTTTTTTGGAGAGACCATGTAGAAGACCATTACAGTAGTCCAAGGGTGGAGTGATTAGAGCTTGGACTACTGTTCTAAAGTCATGTCTAGAATAGGTCAGAGGTGCTGTATGGTTTTTAGTTTATAGAAAATCATCCTGGCAGTATGCTTGATTTGAGATGTCATATTGAGAGCTGTGTCAATAATAACACCAAGGTATTTTACCTCTTGCCTATCTGGTAATTTAATATTGTGTAAACTGATGGTAGAGGGGAGTGTGAAATTTTGATTTATTGTGGTGAATAGAATTTTGTTTTTTTGTAGTTAATTTGCAGATTATTTGTATTGAGCCATAACTCCGCTTCATATATGCAGTCGATGTTATTGTATTGGGGGTTTCTTATGTCAATCAGAGCATATACCATTATATCATCTGCATAGATATGATATTTAATTTTGTGTTTATTGAAGATGGCACATATCAGTTGCAGATAAAGATTAAACAGAAGGGCAGAGGGGGCTGAACCTTGCGGTATTCCTTGTTCTTGTAGGAAGGTGGTGGATGACTCATGGTTTATTTTTACATATTAGAAGCAGTTGGCAGTGTAAGACTGACACCATTTTAGTGTTGTTCCTGAAATGCCTAAGTAAAATAAGGTAAAAATCACCTGGTGGTCTAGCAGCCCCTAAATCCATTTCCCCACCCCCTAAGTAAAATAAAATAAAAATCACCCAATGGTCTAGCGGTCCCTGTACCCCCCACCTCCAAGTAAAATAAAATAAAAATCCCCTGGTGGTCTAGCGGCCCCTAAATTCAACTCAGACCCCCTCCGTACCTTAAAGTAGGTGGGAGTGCTGCCTGCAAGCCCCACTTTGATCCACCATCTTGTAAAATGGCAACACCTGGCTCCACGTGGTGCATCTTGGCATGCACCGGGTGAGGTCAGACTGCCATATAAGATAGACTATGCCTTATATGGCAGTCTAACCCCATGCAATGCATCCTGGGATGCATCATGCAGAGCCAGGCACCGCCATTTTACAAGATGGCAGACCAGAGCAGGAGCGTGTAGGTAGCACTCCTGCCTACTTTAAGATATGGGGGACTGAATTTATGGGCTGCTAAAGCACCAGATGATTTTTAGTTTATTTTACTTGGGGGGGGGGGTACAGGGGCCACTAGACCACCAGGTGATTTTTTAGTTTATTTTCCTTGGGGATGCACGGTACAGGGGCCACCAAGTGCTTGCTTTCTGTCAGGGAACTGGCCCCCCAACAGTGTTTTGATGACATCAGGGGCTTTTCCCGATGCTGTGATCGTCTCCGATGCCATCAAAATGCTGTTGGGGAGGGGGCAGAACAGGGCCGCTGGGCCACCAGGGATTCTTTTTTGTTGGGCACGGCCCCCAACAGTGTTTTGATGGCATCAGGGGCTTTTCCTGATGCCTGATCATCTGAGGAGAGGATGATCTAGGCATCGGGGAAAGCACCCAGTGCCATCAAAATGCTGTCGGGGGCACACATTAGAGATTTAAGTCACCTTGGACCCTGCAGTAAAACGTTTGGCGCTATGGCTGGTTGCAAAATTCTCTACGCCTGTCTCTGCATCGTGTGTAACCATGATTTGCATACCAGATCGTTATGTGCAGCTGATTAAAATACATTTAGATATGCATGGCATTAATTGGGTGCTAGTTTTTCCATCGGTGTCTATGTTTGTTTTCTGCTTTCAAAAGGATCATAAGGTGTGCTTAAACATGGCGTTCTGGATTCGTAAAGACCTCGCTAGCTTTCTGCATCAGCCTGTTAAAGCATTTTTACTAAAATGCACTGAGCAGTTAACACACATTTTTGTGCGCTTGTAACAATGAGCAAAGGTTTGTGGTAAATGTTGGTATAAGAGGATGACAGTTACTGTGTGCTGATTCGTGCGTTAACTGCCAATCGCGCATTGAGGTGCTGAATGGGAGCATTAGGGGTGGAGAGTGTGCATGGTGAGCACACTGCAGTTAGTGTGGAGGGACATATCATGCACTATCAATGTTGCAATTATCGTGGGTGTACCCAACACTACCTCCATAGCTGGAGCTAAGGGCACCTGTGGTAATTCATGAAGGTCCGAACATGCACTAAGGGGGCCTGCCTGGGTGGTAACTGCTGGGCATATGCTGACCATGTCCCCAGCCCTTACCACAGAGCAGCTGCACCTAACCATACTGATTTTACACTAAACCATATGCTTAAAATAGCAAAAAGGCATCACAATGCAATACAATGGAAATTAGAGTTAGCACTCTCAAGGGTTTAGCTATTGAGGTGCACTCAAATTAATTCACCATTGACACACTCTATTATTAACTAGGTCACACTGAATAACATGTGACCTGTATTAAAACAAAACGTTTTAACAGGGAATTAACGTGTGCTAATGTTGGGGCATCTTAGTAACTAGACACCTAAATGGTATGTGGTAGCAAACGGGGAGCCAATGAAGTGCATGTAAACTGAAGGTTCTGTGCTAGTACAACTTGCAATCTGTAAGTAGGTGTGTGGCTGAATTCTGCACCAATTACAGCACTCCAAGAGAAGACCCAAATAATCAGTGATTGAAATTACAATAATAACAAATTACAATTACAGAGCTGAGAATTAGGGATTGTGAAATCATAGACTTTTCTTCTAGAAGGTGCTGTGGAATGACTGGATTAAGAGTAGGGGTTCAGGTGGTGATAATAGGTCATAATTTATCAACCCATTTCTATCTATGGCATAAGCTGCTTTTACGTACTGTGATGGGAACCAGAAAGTACCAAACATTTGGAATTACCAGGCTGCAGATGTCTCCGTTAATAGCACTTGTAATCCTGAGAGTTAGATCTTGAGTGCCAGTATATTAGCGGCATCAGGTACTCATACATTGAACATGCCATTCCCGTTTCATTCTCTTTTTCTTTCCTTAGAATTGTATTTATTTATTAGACTTATAGAACACCTTCCTAGTACCCAGCCATCCAAAGCAGTTTACAGCAAAGTCAAAACATAACTGATATTTCTCTTCTCCTCTTGCAGACAACGTCCTTGCCATCGTTCTGGGTTGTGTGTTTGGGTCCCTGACCCTATTAGCCTTGATCGTGCTGCTGTATTTGAATAACAGGAAACTGAAAAGGTGAGTCTCAACCATCTATCTTTAAAGGACAAGTGTGGTTCTTGGGAGTTGGGGAGTAGCCTAATGGTTAGAGCATGTTTAACTCGAGTCTCTCCACAGGTACCTTTCCCCGCCCCTGGAAACATGCACTGATACGCCCTATTCTTAAAAACCCCTCGCTTGATCCTCTGATTCCTGCCCATTATCGCCCTGTCTCTAATCTTCCCTTTCTCTCCAAACTTCTAGAAAAAATAGTCTTTGCTCAACTTTCACACCACCTCGACTCCACTAACTACCTCCACCCCCGTCAGTCCGGATTCCGCCAGGGCCATAGTGTTGAGACAGTTCTGCTTGCTTTCACTAACGCACTACATGTAGCTCGTGATCGTGGTGACATCTCGGTGGCGGTAGCACTTGATCTCTCGGCAGCATTTGACTTGGTAGACCACTCCCTCCTTTGTCGCTTACGGGATGCGGGGCTCTGTAGTGTTGTCCATCGTTGGTTCCACTCTTTTCTCTCTTCTCGGTCTTGCACAGTTCTCTCCTCTTCTCCCTCTATCCCTCCTTCAGACCCATTTCCTCTTCCTTGTGGGGTTCCTCAGGGTTCGGTGCTGGCCCCTCTCCTTTTCAATCTTTTCCTGGCCCCTCTTGCCCTCCTAATACAGCAATCCGGCATCACCGCATTCAACTATGCGGACGACATTGTTCTACTACACCATACCTCCTCTTCCTGTCCCGACCTTTCTGTGTTAAACTCCTGTCTCTCTTCTGTGGCCAACTGGCTGATTCAAAACTGCCTCCATCTCAATCTCACTAAGACCATCGCAATCTGGCTTTCATATGGTAGTCCACCTCCTTCAATTGCCCCCTCCTTTTCTGGCACTTCCATCCCTTTAGTCACTACCTTTCGCTATCTTGGGGTTCATTTTGACCCTGAGCTTTCATTTCAGTCCCACATCTCGCACGTCTCCAAAACGTCCTTTTTCTTTCTTAGGCAAATTCGAGTCATTCGTCCATTTCTCACCTCTACAGCTCTTAACACCCTACTGCTATCTCTAGTCATGACACGCGTGGATTTCTCGAATTCTTTATTTCTTGGTCTCCCTAAGTCTCAACTGTCTCGGCTCCAAAGGATACAAAATACTGCAGCCCGTCTTATTACCCACACCACCCTCCGCGACCATGTAACTCCATTGCTCTTCCACCTCCACTGGTTGCCTATCCCTGCTCGCTTCCAATTCAAATTGCTTACTCTGGTCCACAAAGTTCTCTACACTAGCACCCCTCAATATTTGGCAGACCTCATCAACTTTCACTCTCCCAGGCACACTCCTTGTTCCTTCCACCTCAACCACCTCACCCTCCCTTCCCCTTCATCTGCTCACCTGCAATCCACCCGCTCTTCTGCCTTCTTTTTCACCGGCCCGGCTCTTTGGAATGCTCTCCCCTCCTCTTTACGTTTAGAGACCCATCATATCACCTTCAAACAGAATCTGAAGACCCACCTTTTCTCCCTGGCCTTTGACCTTCCCTCCCCGTTCGTGTGACCTTCTTGCTTTCCTTACCCTTTTGTTTCTATCTTGGAATATGTATTCTCTCCCGTCTCGTCTTCTCTCTCCTCCCTCTTCTTCTTTCCTGTCAAAGCATTGTAACTTCCTTTCTTATTTTCACTGGCCCCCGGCCTTGACTTTTCTTTGTTTTTTGGAAAATGGTACACCGCCTTGATTCCTGCAGAAAGGCGGTTTTATCAAATTCAATAAACATAAACATAAACATAGAGCAGTGATTTGTGGTCCGATTTTGATTTAGGTAGGCTATGCACCGTGTTGCCACTTAACCTGCCCGCCGACCCCCTTAACCCGGATTTTCATTTCCCTGTCAAAGGAAGTGAAAATCCAGGTTATGCTGGATGTGCCGGCAGCCACAGAGGCTAAGAGGTAGCAGCGATTTTCGATGCTGCCTCCTTAACTCCTGCACCTATCTTTAAGACACAGAGGGCTAAGCAGGTAGCATTGAAAATTGCTGCTTCCCGCTTAGCCCTTTCCTCTACCCCCGCCCCAACCCAGAATGCCCCCAACATGCCCCGATGCTAAATGCACAGCATCTGGGCACATTAGAAACTTATCCGGGATTTTTGAAAGGCACTATCCGTGTAGGTGCCTTTTGAAAATCTCGGATAAGACATTTACATGGGTAACTAGGGCAGTTACCCATGTAAATGCCTTCAAAAATGCCGCTCTTGGTCATCAAGAAACCAGGGTTTGATTCCCACTAGCACTCCCTGTAGCTTTGGGCAAGTCATTTAACCCTCCATTGCCTCAGAAGAAAGGCCTGGCAATCTACTTCCAGTCACATTGCCAAGAAAACCCAGGAGGCTGCCAGGTTGCCAGGAGTCAGCATGGACTCAAAGGTACACATTGTATTGCTTGTGGTTATTGTAACCTACTTGCCTGTGCCAAAAGAGGCAGTCACCCAGACTCCCCTTGTGTCACTGCTGCCAAGCCAGGACCACAGGGCATCAGCCCTCCCACAGAGGGGAGTGCATACTATTCCTTCATGGCTTGACTAAAAACTGCCACCAGTCCTCTCCCCTGGAGATAGGGAAAGGACTGAAGATACTTTAGGGGATTAGTGATTACCTTTCTTATCCCCTAAAGTATCTTCAGTCCCTGGTTAGTGACCAGAAATAGCGTGGATCATGGAGGAGAGTGCAAGAATAAGACATGCTCAGTCTTCTCATTTACAACAGTTAATGCCAGTCTCAATGACTGGTATCTCAGCAGGTGTATATGTGTGTTGCTATTCAAGTGTGACCTCCCCTTGTCACTTCAGGAAGGCTCCTGCTTCAATAACTAGAGTCCTTTCACAACCACAAACTCTAACTATAGCATGAGCAATACCTTATGCCCAGCCCTTCTTGTGTAATGCTAATTAGTTCAAACCCTGGATCCTTTGTGGCTGAGTCCTTGAGCTTGAACCATCCTCAGCAGTCAACAGTTCTCCTTGGCAGAGGCAGCGGAACATCTTTTTGGTTGCAAGGGCCCAAACCAATCTCCAACCCTGCCCTCAAGCTCTTTAATTACCGATACTATGTTGAGCAAAATATTAGTGGGGTCATGGCCCCTGTCTACTGCATTCTGCTGCCTATGCTTCTTGGTGTCAGTATCTTACATACTAATGCTCCCCACCAAATTCTGTAACTGAGCTGAGTTATCCCAAATATTGACCTTTTATATGTGTGGGGTGCATGTACCAGTCTCACCACCAGTGCCCTAGTGTTCCATGATTTAATGACGTTCTGAACTGCTGCACCCTGGAGAGTCTCTGAAGGTGAGGGTCCCACGATACAGGTCACAGGATGCAAGAGTCCCACGATGCAGGCTGCCAAGACCTCCTGTCCCTCACCGCTCCTATCTATCTATCAAGGGCAAATAAAACCTCTTTATAGAAGCTGGCAAGCCATCAGAGTTCAGACCTTGATCTCGGCATACTGCTCTAGTCTATGAACTGCTCTAACTGGAACTAAAGTAGAAAAAAAGTAATTGTATAACTAACTAGCAACTATTACACTTACTTCTCTAGCTGAGTTCTGTTCTCTTCAGGGAGCTCTACCAGCCTCTGTGAAACAAGTCCAGCTTCACAGTCCCTCTGGAGCAGGGGTTTTCTTTTGGAAGTCAGAAGCTGTTTCTGCCATTTACAGCTCATACTGGCTCTCTCTCCCTCTCTGTGACTGTGCGGTCTCAAAGCTTTTCCATGCACATGCTGTCTGTTTATAACTGCCAGTACCTTCCAGCTCCGCAGCACTAGGGCATTGTCAATTCTGAGCACTCCTCTGGCTTCCACAGGTCTCAGCCTCACGTGTGCCTCTCTTCAGCCTCCGACTTCCATTCAGGCTGCTCCTCTTCCAGGTCGGGCAGCTCGTCTCTCTATTACTCTCTCCCTCCGTCAGGGCTCCACTTTGATTGACTTCATCCCTGGCACTATCTGAGAAGGGAGGGGGGAGGGGCTTCTTATCTCTTGCCCTACTGCCCCTCCTCTTCCTCTGTGCTTTCTGTCTTTTCTGTGAGGCTGCTTTGATCTCCCGGGCTTATCTTTCTCTTAGAACTCGCCTCTATCTGCTCTCTATATCTGTTCATATAGCAGACAGAGGTACTGTTGGCAACTTTTGCACCTGTCAGAACTGGGTAGCTCTTTGAGTGGTGAGGTCTCTAAATCTCAGACTTTTCTGAGCTTCCTCCTCTCCCCCTCCCCCTCTTCAGCATCTCCTCTTTCCTATTTCTTCCCTCAAACCTTTTTCCCTGCAACATACCATGCCTCCATCGGCTCTGGACACTGGCACCATGCAGCTGAACTCAGAAAGAAATTATCTTTTTCTCAAGAGAGACGGGAATTACTTATTCTCCTGTTCATCTCTGGTGTGGTGCTGATGTCCAGAGGGGTGGCGTTGATCAATGGGCAAACGTCCAGCACTGTCAGGGATTTAGAGGTGCTAGTCAGGACACGTTGGAGAAGGAGGCTGGGGAGCTTGCCTGGCCATTGCAATGTTTGGCTGCATAGATTTAAACAGACACTATAATAACCGCTACAAAAGCAGGCAGGTGATCACCCTAGACACATGCTCCATGTGCTGGCTGAGCTTCTGTGTCTGTCCAGATATGGTCAGCCCTTCCTCTCTCCTGGGGAAGGGGTGGCATTGTTCCTCTCTTGTGTCACTTCCTCTGACAACTGTAGCATGGGGCTCTTCTTGGTTCTTGTGTTGTGGGAGGGAAGGGGAGAGAGTGGTAGTCTCTCTCTGCAGAAGCCCTGGTCTCCGGCTGGCTCCTTTTCCCCCTCCCTTCTTCTGCAAGCTATTCGCCGCCTGCCTCTCTTGCTGCTCAGCCCCACTGAATTGGAAGTACATCAAAGGGGCCTAGGACAGCTCCCTCCCACTGGAGAGCCGCATGTTCAGTTTTATTCTACTTTTTCACACTATTATTCATTGCGCAGTATTTGGAAAGTATTGTCTGCAGTATTGAATAAACGTTCTACTTCAAGACTCATCCAACACTGAAAAAACAGAGAGGAATACAAGAGGGGAGCAGAGGTTTGGGGGAATGGTGGATAGACCAAAAAGAATCTAACCAGAACATAAAGATCTTTCATGGCTTTGCATTCTTCCCTTTTTGATCGTATCTGGGTCTGACTGGGCCAGTTCTCGCCTGTTTCCTGATGAGGTTTCTAGATCGCTGTGGATGATTTGCATTTGATCTGACCATGACATTTTTAAGAGAGGCAAGCATCTGGTTCTCTTCACAGCTCCTTGCTCTCAAAGTCATATTTATTTTTGTGGCAAGCTTTTTAAAGATGGCATGTAATGCCACATAAGCTAATGAGAGAGTACTAATAATGGCTATCTATCCTATGTCTGCCTGGGTTGGTAAAGACCCTTGACAGCAGATGGCTGTCTTTAGTGCCAAATCCAAGGATAGTGAGCCAGAAACCATAATCAGAAAGCGGGTTCTCATTCAGTGCTGGTTTTTGGCATGCATAGTTTGGCCCAGCTGCCGGGGGAGCGCTACTTCTGCTTCACTCTCCTGACATTTGTACTTGAATATGGAAGACAGGGCTAATACCATTCACCAGAAGGACAGTTCATTAACCTTCAGCATTGTGGCCAGTGCTTTGTACTAGACTATTATTTCAAAATTGGATAGAACAGCCTGAATGAGATGTATGGCCACAGGCCTGCTCCCCTCAATAAAAAAAATGAAAAGTAATGCCATCACACTGCTTACCATATTTTTCGAAAGCTGGTCCAAGAATGTAGGAATTTAGTCCAATAAAAAGGTAATCACCTTATTTTCCTTTTCTGTTTCTCTTTTTTCTACCATTAAAATGGAGTAACATGGCAATCACACTACTTTTTCAACTTTTTTGTGAAAACTCGTATTGTTGTCTATTGAGGGCTTTCATTCAGCCTTCTTTAATGTTAAACGATATTTCTTGCACTGCTTAAAAGTTGTAAAAAGCTATTTAGTCAACTGATTTTAACTGCCAACTGAGTTTGGATTTGGACTGTATTTAATTTCTGAGGGAATATACTGTTATTTATTTCGCTTTAGCCTCTGTCCTTTCATTGGTTGGTGAAGACAAGTTACATTTCAGGTACATTAGGTTCTTCTCTGCCTCCAGAGAGCTTCTAAGCTAAATTTATATTTCTGAAATCTCCTCTTAGTTAGCTATTGCCACTGTTTTGAATCTCAGTAAATCAGAGGTGCTGCTATGCTCAGCCTTAGCACCCTACACAAGCATCATACAAGTAAAGCACGAAGACAGACAACAGATCTGCATCAGAATGTCATGCAAGCATTGCCCTGCTCCAATAAAGCATGAACACAGCACAGACGGCTAAAGAGTGGATCTTTATCGGATCCCCATGCGAGCATCACACAGTTACACACAGAGATCACACACAAACATGTGGCAGGCTTTCAAGTGGGTACCCCCCCCCCCTCTCAAACATTCGGGACTCAAGGGCTGAGCAGAGACTACAGCGTGCTGCTGGAGGTTAGTAAGCAAGACACCAAGAAAGAGGCGGAAAGGCAGCAAAGGGAAAGAAATCTCTGTCTCTGAAATTTGATCCCACCATCCAAGCCATAGAAATCTAGAAAATGACAGCAGATAAAGACCATATGGCCTATCCGATCTATCCATCCATGCCAACCACTAAACTCAACAATTCTTTCCTCTCCCCTAGAGGTCCTTGGGGTTATCTTCAACTCCTCTCTCTCCTTCTCCATGCACATCCAACTGATAGCTGAAACTTGCCGTTTCTTTCTCTACAACATCAAGAAAATTACCCATTCCATTCTGAACACTAATCTTCCGCTAGCCTCGTCATGCTCATATTACCGTCTTCTCAAGTCTATTCATTGACTCCCTATCCATTTCCCATCCAGTTCAAACTTCTTCTGACTTATAAGTGCATTCACTCTGCAGCTCCTCAGTACCTTTCCTCTCTTATCTCTCCTTACACCCCTCCTTGGGAACTCTGCTCTTCTGGAAAATTGCTTCTATCTGTGCCCTTCTCTTCTATTGCTAATTCCAGACTTCGCTCCTTTCACCTTGCTGCACCTTACGCCTGGAACAAACTACCTGAGTCTGTACGTCAGGTGGCTTCTCTGGCCCTTTTCAAACCCAGGCTGAAAACTCACCTCTTTGCTGCCGCTTTTGGATCTTGACTCACCTGATCTCCTTTGTGTTTCCTTATTATTTCCCTCTAGATATATCCCGTGTCTACAGCTACTGTGTTGTCTGTCTTGACTAGATTGTAAGCTCTGATGAGCAGGGATGGTCTTTTGCATGTGTTTCTGCAGTGCTGCATATGTTTTGTAGCGCTATACAAATGCTCAGCAGTAGAAGTAATAATAGTAGTTTGTCCCGTTCTTTCTTGAATTCAGAAACGTTCCTTGTATTCATCACCTCTGCTGGGACGCTATTCCATATATCCACCATCCTTTCTGTAAAGAACTATTTCCTTAGATTATGCCTCAGTCTATCCCCTTTGTTTATAATTTATTTTATTTTACCATAGTTATATACCACCTATCAAAAAATGTCTATGCACTGTAGAAAAATAGCATTCATAATACAATTATTTCTACAATAAAATGAACAAAAAAAGACAAAACAAAAAATTAAGGGCTCGATATTGAGCAGTGCACATCTTCGAAGGACTATGCACATCATCGGCACATAGCCCTTCCCGCTGACCTCTAACCCAGAAATTCAGTGTCGCGGTGACGGCATTGAATATCCGGTGATCGCCGCAGACACAGTGGAGCAGAGGCAGAGACTGTCGCTAACCGGGCAGTGGCGATATTGCAGCTGCCTGATAAGTTCCTGCGCCTTAAAGATAACTGAGGGTTTTTCTCGCCTATCTTTTAGGTGCAGGTCGCTAACCGGGCAGCCTGCAATATCGCCGCTGCCTGGTTATCGACAGTCTCTGCCTCTGCTCCACCCTGGAATGCCCCCAACAAGCCTCAGTGCTAACCAGATAGCATCGGGGCTTGTAGGGAACTTTAGAAAGGGATATTCAATGGCATTAACCATGTAAGTGCCATCGAATATCCCCATTTAAGGCATTTACATGGTTTACTGGGCTGCCTTTCGAAAATCGGGCCCTAAGCGCCCTTATAATTACACATAAAGCTTTCTGAAACAGATAAGCTTTAAGTTTCTTATTGAGAGTTAAGTAAAACTTTTCAGTCCATAAAATATATGAGGCAGAGCGTTCCACTGTGAGGGACAGACTACAGAAAATACTCTACCCTGTGTAGAATATTTTCTAACCGATGTTACAGTCAGTATTGTTAGCGATCCTAAGGCTGTAGTATGCAATGGATGTGAAAGTCCATAGGCAGATAGCAATGCTGATAATTTATTCTCCATTAATCCATATAAGTCTATAAACTAGACACAAACATTTGAATTGGGGCCTCAGTCTAGCAGGTAACCAATGCAATTCATATAAAATCAGAGTGATATGATCAGTTTTCTTTAGTCCCACTATTGTTCTAGCCATGGCATTCTGTACCAATTGGAGGGGCTTAATATAGAAGTCTGGTAAGCCCAGATAGATCATATTACTATAATCAAGAAGGGACATAACTAATGCCTGTAGACCACTATAAAAATCAGAAGCATTCTAACATTAACTAAGTCCATGTACGAGGCGTAATCTAAAAAATGCACTGGAACAATTTGAACAATCTGGGAGCATTTTGACAAATGAGCATCTAACCTGATACCCAAGTAAATCACATCAGAATGAATTGGAATATCATGATCAGCTAAAATAAGTTTATCTGGTACTATATAATCTGAACCATTATACTGTATACTACTAATGCCTCCATTTTTTTAAAATGGATTGCTAAACCATTATCATCAAGCCATTTAACTGCTTCTAAAAACTTACTATGGAATGGTAATGCAGAGATGTCCTCACCCATTTCATAGAGCGTAAAGATAAACATGTCATCCTCATAAAGGTAAAAGTGGATCCTTAATGAACGCAACTTCGCTCAAAATGGCACTAGGTAAACATTAAACAAGATAGCAGAAGGTGCCGAACCCATGGCACTCCCTGATGTAAATGAAAACAATTTTGGGCCTGATGGACAGGCCCAAGATATGGCCCAAGATATATCTGTTGCTGCCAATCAAATCCAATTTAAAATGTTTCCATCATTTCCTCTCTCATATGAATGTTCCAACATCAAAGCTGGCAAGACTGAATCAAAAGCTGCTTTCACATTGGCAAATACAAATAAAGATACTCTGCGAAGAACTTCAAGTGCTTTCAAGACCAAATTCACAAGTGACACCAGAAACAACTCTGGGCTATGATTACATCTAAATCCATATTGCCACTGGTCATAAACCATCTGCTTTTGCACATAATTGTCTAATTGAAGATGACTAGTTTGTTCAATAATCTTCCAACCTGGGAACAAATATATGGTACAAATAGAAGAGAGCTGGATACAGATCACCAGAGCCTGCAGAATGGACACCTCACGCCACCAACCCTTGAAATGAAGAACCGGTATGCAGCCCTGGAAGTGGAGGAGGTGAGAACATCCTAGGGACAGGAGAAACCAGAGCTCAAAAATCCAAAAGTTGCCAAATCAGTGACCACAAGGAAGTGAAGGGCAGTGGTGGTTTGTGGCTCTCTTCTGAGGTGTACAGAGGCATCCATCTGCTGACTAGACTTGAGGTCCTAGGAGGTATGCTGTCTGCCAAGTGCCAAAATCCGAGAAGTTACGAAGAGCTTGCCGTGACTCATCAAGCCTACTGACTATTGCCAAATGCTGCTCTTCCATGTTGGCACAAATGATACTACTAGGTATCCCTTGAGCATATCAAAAGTGACTTAATGGCTCTGAAAGAAAGAGTGAAGCAGATAGGTGCACAAGAGGTGATGTCTCATCAATCCTCCTTGTTGAGAGTAAAGGCTGAGCTAGAGAAGTTCCATTATAGAGATGAATGCATGGCTGCATGGATGATGTCATTGAAAGCATTTTGGTTTCCTGGACCATGGGATGATCTTCAAAGGATTTCTCAGCAGAAATGGTGCACAACCTATCTAAGAAGGGTCGAAGTGTCTTCCATAGCAGACTGGTTAACCTACTAATGAGGGCTTTAAACTAGATTCGTTGGGGATGGGTGAAGAAAGCCATCAGATAAATAAAAACCCTCTGGTACTAAAACATTAAATACCTCTGTAAAATTGGAAAAAGGGGCAACATCAGAAAAGGGATGTGTATTAAAGCCTATAGTATGGAGGTCATTGAGACATGGTTCATGGAGAGCCATAACTGGGATATAATTATACCTGGCTATAATTTATTCAGGAAGGAAGAAATGGAGGAGCAACAGAATTGCAGGGCTTAAGAGGGAAGGAGGAGGTACTATGGGTTAATCTGGAAAGAGGGAACGGAATATCCATTTACAATGATATGATTGTAAATGGATATTCCATTGAGGCAAGGTACTTCAGGCCGGAAGGTCGGGGGTTCAAATCCCACTAGAGGACAGCAACCTTGGGCCGGAAGGACTGGGGTTTCTAGTCCCACAGGTGCTCCTTGTGGTCTTGGGCAAGCCACTTAACCCTCCATAGCCCATGTTCCCTGTAAAATAGTTATCTCCAAGTTATAATGCCCTGTTCAATGTAATTTCAGTTTGTTCAATGTAAACCGCACTGATGCAGAATAGCGCGGTATATAAGAGAATGTAAATAAATAAATAAATAAATAAATAAATATGATATATAGACATCCTTCAGACGCAGATGATGTGGACAGAGATTTAATTGCAGAAATGCACAGTATTGCTATGAAAGAAGTAGTGCTACTGATAGGTGATTTCAATTTGCTGGATGTTGATTGAGACATCCTGATACAGTGGGAACATAACCCATATAGGAGGGGGCCATTTTAGACCTGGTGCTTATGAATGGGGAGAGTGTTTCTGATTTTATAGTAGGTGATCATCTCGCATCCAGTGAACATTCAGATGGTGTGGTTCAGTATTACAACAAGGGTGGAGATGGTTCATTTAAAAGTGAGGGTCCTAAACTTTAGAAAACCTAACTTTGTCAAAATAGGAGAACACTTCAAGGAGTCACTAGATTGATGGGAACAACTGGGGGACATAGAAAAGCAGTAGGTAAAACTGAAAGGGGATATTTTAATAGCAACAAACCTTTTTGTTAGGAAAGTAAATGAATGTAAAAGGAAAAGGAGGTCATTGTAGTTCTCCAAAGAAGATGAAAAAGTGAGGAAAAAGAGGGTGGCCTTCATTAAATATAATAGATCACAGAAAGAGGATGACAAGCATCAATATTTGGGAAAGCTTAAAGAAGCTTAAGAAAAGTGGCGATATCTGCAACATCCAATCCAAGAAGGTAAGTGCCTGGACATCATTGACATATAGCCTTATACTTATAATATAGCAAGCATCTCAACTAAATCAAGATAAGCCCTAAACAACTTGACTAGACTACCCAATGAACACCATAGAAAAAATCCTGCAGAGCTTCCAGAAAATAACTAATCCAGTGCTATCATGGCACCACTAACTATCTTACTCAACCTGCTTTAACTCACATCATTTTTCTCACCCTCAGCCTCACAAACTCCCCTCTCCACTCACATATCTATGATATAATCTTATCCTCATCATGACCAGACCTAAACCCAGAACACATTGTACTCTCATCCAAATCAAACCACAACCATTAATAGTGCCATACCATCAATAAACTACAAAACAACCCACAATCGCTCAAATGCATTCTTCAACGTATGATCAGCACAAAACAAAATTCAGCTCCTATCCGATCACCTTAATGACCATGAAATAGACATCATGTGTGTCACCGAATCCTAGTTCACTGAATCAGACAACGTACTGATCAACCAGCTTTTAATACATAGCTACAACATATTCACCTGTCCAAGAACCAAATGTAGAGGTGGAGTCTTCATTCTAGCCAAGAAATATCTTGACTTCCACACAGTTGCCAGCAATTCAGGGGGAGGCATAGATATAATAACTGTCACAAACAAGTTCCTAACACTCTGCGTAGTGTACAGATCCCCAAATGCAGGTGGGGGAAGATCTTGCAACCCTGTTGGAAACAATATGCAGCCACAACCTACACCCAATCACCTCCTACTCCTAGGTGATCTAAACCTTGCCTCTACCAACCCCAGGATATCAAAATCCTTCTTGGAAGCCATAAAAGTGCTTGAATACAAGCAGCTTATCAATGAGCCAACTCATTACAAAGGGAACACTCCTGATCTCATAGTTGCCCCTCAGCAAATGCTTAGAAACAACAGCCTCTCGCTTCCCACTCTATCTATGGTACCTTGGTTTGATCACAAAACCAGTTAACTGTACATATTCTAACTGTTCCATGTAAATGTTCCTACTTGTTCAATGTAAACTGTTTTGCCTTGCAGAAAAACGGTATATATAAAACCAGTTAAATAAATAAATAAATAAAATAAATCTCTTTCTACCTCCCACAGAGCTCATTCAATCACAGAAGTGCACCTATGCAAATCTCAGCCCACAGAATTTACCATCTGGACAAAAATGACTTCCTAGGCAAGGTGTTACTACATCTCGACTGCACCTCCGAAGAAACAGACATGCTAATCCAAAACTGGAACCAAATAATAAGCAAAATAGCCATAAAACCTCACACTACCACACCCTGCAGGAGATTTAACACAGTCACCTGGAAAGAAAATGGAGATGTTCCAAATCCATAGATGATCTTGAAAAATACATGTCCAAGTTAAGTGAGTACCAAACATCCACAAAGCAAGCAAAAAATGAATACCACTCAAAATTAATCTTAAGCTATCTAAATCGACCCAGTAAATCTCTAGTCAAAAGTACCATTCAAGAGAAGGAAGACACAAGCCTATCTCCTCAAATCATGGCAGACTACTTTCAAAACCAACTTACATTCAAAGCAGTAGAACACATATAGTTCCAACACATAACAGTAATAACCCCGCAGAAGTCAAAGTCACCTGGCACTCCTTTGCAACCATCCCACCAGAGAACACCTGAAAAGCATTATCAAGAATATCAACACTACCACATCGCCACTTGATCCATGCCATGAGCTGGATCAACATGGCCTGACTGATCCCCACTATACTCAAGATCACTCAGCTATCACTTGATCAAGGCTACCTCCCTGCAGAACTCAAAAAACGCACCCATTCACCCAATAAAGGAATAGGAAGAGACGCAGAGCAATCCTACTCATATAGACATATCTCCAGCCTGCCCTTCCTTGCAAAAATAATTGAGAAAATCATCCAGCTTCAACTCCAAGACCATGTCAATACCCATTTCCCCTGGACCCGCAACCATATGATTTCAGGCCTAACCATGGCATAGATACACTCTTGATTGCCCTCATAGACAAACTTATAAGAAGCATCGACAAGCCACACCAAGGAGTCATCCTGATTTTCCTAGACATCAAAGCAATCTGTGACTTTGTTATATATTACTTCACAGTCTACAATCCCTAGGACTGGAAGCTACAACTTTAAAATGGTTCAGATCTTACCTAATAGAGCATCAACTACAAGTAAAAATAGAAACAAAAAAGTCAGCCCCCTACACCCAACACCATAAGGATCCGCCCTATCTTCACTCCTATTTAACATCTTCCTCCAACCAATCTGCACAATCATTCAAGCTCATAATGTACTCTTGTCACATTAACAGGGACAATATAATGCTCTATGCTCTGTTCTCTATGATAAACCCAGTAATCACCTCAATAAAAAGATGCTTCAGCTCCATCACACAATGGCAATCCAAACACAATAGATGTTGTATATGTCACCAAAGACACCAACTTCAACCCACCCACCACAGTAACCATGGCAGAAGCCTGAAGTTCGATATCTAGGAGTGATCCTAAACCAGCGACTGACCTTAACTCCACATATTAACAACATCACAAGAACCATATATCACAAAATAAAAACAGTGCAATACCTCAAACCACTTCTGGATACACAAGACTTTTGCACAGTGTTCCAGGCGATTATAGTCCCTCACTTTGACTATTGTAATCTCCTTTTTCAAGGCCTGCCAAAATATTGACTTCATCCCCTTCAACTAGCCCAAAACACAGCCACACGTATCCTCTGCAATGCCTCAAGAGCTGACCACATAACACCATTACTCAAGCAGCTACACTGTCCATTGTGGAGCAAATATAATATAAGGTCTTCTTTATAACATTCAAAGTCGCTCATGACCTTTCAACCATTTACCTCCAATCACTATTACAAAAAACCGCAACAGATCCAAAAGGACAAGCTCCCTGAACACGCTCATTATTCTTGCCATAAACACAAAGAGTAACCAGACACTATATGCCCCAACCTCATGAAATGCACTCCCAGAGAACCTATGTGCCATAAATTATCTAGTAGACTTACAAAGGAGACTAAAAACACATCTCTTCTTGGAACACTTCACTGATGACGCATAACAGCAATATCCCACAAGGAGCTTTATGATTCTACCATGTTTCACCACACCCCACTAACCTATAATCATGTTATAGTTACTTAGTTATAAAGTTTACTTTGCCTATTACTTAGTTCAAGTATGTTCAGTGTAAAGCCATGTTGGACCCTGTTGTTCATTATGTAAATCATTTTGAGTTGTAGATATAGCGGTCTATAAGAATAGCTAAATAAATAAATAAGCTGAAAAAGTAGCCAGGAAAGCAAAGATACAAATGGAAGAAAAAATATCCAATGCAGTAAATGGGGGAGACAAAACATTTTTCAGATATGTTAGTGACAGGAAGAAGTGCAAAAGTTGCATTGTTAGACTCAAGAGTGAAGGGGAGGAATATGTAGAACTTGATAAGAATAAAGTGGAATTGCTTACCAAGTATTTCTGTTCTGTGTTCACAGATGAAGGGCCAGGAGTAGGACCTCAGAAAATATACACAAATAGGAAGTGAAATGAGGTGTATCTTGAACAATTTTCAGAAGACTGGGTTTGTGTTTGTGAGGAGCTAACTAAACTAAAAGTAGACAAAAATGATGAGGCCTGATAGGATATATCCGAGAGTATTGAAGGAACTTAAGTAAGTTCTAGCGGCTGTGCTATCTGACCTTTTCAATGCATCTTCAGTCAGGAATGATCCCAGAGGACTAGAGAAGAACGCATGTGGTCCCTCTACAGAAAAGCGGAAGTAAGGCTGAAGTTGGGAACTACAAGCCAGTTAGTTTGACCTCTGTAGTGAGTAAATTAATGCTAAAACAGAGGATAGTTGGGGTTTTGGAATCCAATGGATTGCAGGATCTGAGGCAGAATGGCCTTATTAGAGGCTGGTATTGTCAGACAAATAAGATAAATTTCTTTGATTGTGTCAGCAGAAAATTGAACCAAGGGAGAGCGCTAGATGTATATACTTCGATTTCAATAAAGTTTTTGACACCGTTCCGCAAACTCGATGTAAAAATAAATTTAGCAATCTAAGAATGGATCCTAAAAGCGACCAAAAAGGTTAGAAACTCGTTGAGTGGAAATCAACAAAGGGTGCAGGTAAACGAAGTTCACTCTGAAGAGAAGGATGTTACCAGTGGTGTGCCACAGGCATCTGTCCTTGGTCCCATTCTTTTTAACATTTTTGTAAGAGAATTGCGGAAAAGCTGTCAGATAAGGCTTGCTTCTTTGTGGATGATACCAAATCTACACTAGGGTAGACATCCAGGAAGGTGTAGATAACATGAGGAGGGATCTAGTGAAGCTTGAAGAGTGGCTGAGAAGTTAGCAGCTGAGACTTAATGCTAAAATACGAAGGTCCATGCATTTGAACTGCAAAAATCCAATTGAGCAGTATAGTATAGCACAGTTACTTACCTGTAACAGGTGATCTCTGGGAACAGCAGGAATAAGTCTTCACATATGGGTATCGTCGGTACCGACGGAGCCTGCGCGGGAACGCTCCCCAGCGTCCAGTAAGAAAGCTTTTGGGAACATCCCACAGCGCCTGCACGCTGCCTTCCCGCCTTTCCTAACCGCCTCTCTCCAGTTCGAGTTTTAAAGCTGAGACAAAGAGAGAGAGAGGAAAGGAAAAATAGATAGAGAGATACAACTCCTAGGGGAGGTGGGTGGGTTGTGAAGACTTATTCCTGCTGTTCCCAGAGATCACCTGTTACAGGTAAGTAACTGTGCTATCTCCAGGAACAAGCAGGAATGAGTCTTCACATATGGGGACTCCCCAGCTAGAGATGCCAGGGAGATCCCCAAAGTTGTGAGTCCCTGAGAAGGGCTCTACCTCACCCCATGGATCTCGGGCATCCAACCAGGGATGGGGGGTAGGAGTTGAGAGGCTTAAGGTTTGCTGCAATAGCACTCAAATGGACTCTTACTGAATTTGTTTTAAGGCCTGCATGGGATAAATGCAGCAAATACTCTAGTAAAGAATTCAGAGGTATTGCAAGAGGGTCAAGACCCTTCTCTGCACACCAAATGGTAAACCTTTTCCATTTAAAAGCATAGGAACGTCTGGTGGAAGGCTTTCTGGAAGCATGAAGGATATCCTTCACTTGCTGAGACAGATGCCAATCTTGAAGGTCTAGGCCTTCAGCAACCAGGCTCTGAGATGAAGAGACTGTGGATTTGGGTGCCATAATGTTCCTTCCTCCTGGGACAAGAGATCTGGAGCAGATCCCAAGTCCAAGGAGGGAGTTTGAGAGAGATGAAGAAGAAGAGGGTACCACACTTGGCGTGGCCAACGTGGAGCTATGAGGATCATAGACCCCTTGTCTCTCTGAAGCTTGAACAGTGTCTTGGAAATTAGGGGAATGGGAGGAAAGGCAGAGAGGAAGTCTTGCCCCCAGTGGAGGAGGAAGAGATCCCTGGCCTGAACTCCCTGACATGGAATCCTGGAACAGAACCGGGGAAATTTGGCATTCCACGGACTTGCAAACAGGTCTATGTCTGGGGTTCCCCAAATTTGAAAGATCCTGGCTATCTGGTCCCCATGGAGGGACCATTCGTGTGGAAGCAGAACTCGACTGAGTCTGTCTGCCCAAGAGTTTTGAACCCCTGGAAGATACATTGCCATGAGATGAATCTGATGCTCTCTGGCGAAGGCCCACAATCTCAAAGCTTCGTTGCAAAGCGACAGAGAGCCAGTCCCGCCCTGCTTGTTCACGTAGAACATGGCTACTTGGTTGTCCGTATGGATGAGGACTGTCTTGTAGCTGAGCAGGGTGTGGAAGACTCTGAGAGCTAGAAGAATTGCTCTGAGCTCTAAGAGGTTGATATGTAGAGATGTCTCCTGTGGAAACCAGATGCCCTGGGTGGAGAGATCTTGTAGATGGGCTCCCCAACCCTTTGGGGAGGCATCTGTTGTGAGGGTTGCTTGGGGTAGCAACTGTTGAAAGGGGGACCCCAGCAACAGATTTTGAGTGGACTTCCACCACTGGAGGGACCAAAAGAGGCGACTGGAGGTTGCTATTTTGTCTGACAGGCAACCTGATGCCTGGGTCCATTGGGTGGACAGAGTCCACTGAGCTGCCCTCATGTGAAGGCGAGCGTAAGGAACCACATGCACGGTGGATGCCATGTGGCCTAACAGTTGTAACATCTCTCGAGCAGTTAAATGGGATTTTAACTGAATTTGAGAGGCTAACTGCACCAAGCGTAGGCAACAGGCCTGGGGAAGATAGGCCCTTGCAGTTGTGGTATCTAGCAAGGCCCCTATGAACTCCAATGACTGAGTAGGGGTGAGTTGTGATTTTGGGATGTTTATTACAAGTCCCAGATACTGAAAAACATGCCTTGTGCAGGCTAGGGAAGTCTGGGCCTCTGACTGGGATGGTGCTCGGATGAGCCAGTCGTCCAGATATTGGAATACAAATATTCCTGGAGTGCGTAGAATTGCAGCTACTACTGTCATGCATTTTGTGAACACTCGTGGAGCAGAGGCCAGACCGAAAGGAAGCACTCTGTATTGGTAGTGCTTTCCCTGATAAAGGAACCGAAGGAACCTTCTGTGTGTTGGATGGATGAGGACATGGGTGTACACATCCTTGAGATCTAGAGAACAAAGCCAATCCTGACTCTGAAGGTATGGAAGGAGAGCACCGAGA
Source organism: Ichthyophis bannanicus (assembly GCA_033557465.1). NCBI lineage: Eukaryota > Metazoa > Chordata > Amphibia > Gymnophiona > Ichthyophiidae > Ichthyophis > Ichthyophis bannanicus. The sequence goes on from CM066041.1 coordinate 147,395,861, forward strand.
GAAATCATCTTGAATTTCTCCTTGCATAGAAACTTGTTCAATTCTCTGAGATCTAATATGGGTCTGTAGCCCCCTGTTTTCTTTGGAATAAGAAAATAGGGGGAGTAGAACCCTGAACCCTGTTGAAGAAGGGGTACTTCTTCTATTGCCCTTTGGGCAAGAAGGGTAGCAATCTCCTGACCCAGAAGGTCGAGGAGACATGTTAGAGAATTGAACTGTCTTACCATAGTGTGAGGAGGAAGGTTTAAGAAATGAAGCTTGTACCCTTCCCTTATAATGGAGAGGGTCCATTGCTCTGCTGTGATTTGTTCCCATCTGGGAGCAAAATGAGCTAACCTTCCTGGAATGGTGAGAGGCTCTGGTTCTTCTAGAGCCAGAAAGGCTAAGTTCTCTATTTGTAAGTCAAAGGCCCTGAGGAGGCTGAGGCTGTTGGGCCGTAGCAGTCCTTGCAGCCTTAGGTTTGGCTTGTTTAGGTTGTTGCTGACGCTTTGCAGCAAAACAACCTGTAGAAGATGCCTGGAGACCATAAGCAGGATAATATTTCCCTTTTTTGGGAAAGAAAGTCTTTTTGAATAACCTTTTCCTAGCAGGAGCAGAAGTAGACTTTGAAAGTCTATCTAAGGCAGAATTTTCAGCATCCATCTGAGTGGCCTTTGCTTGCCAATCCTTACCAAAAAGGTTTTCACCTGTACAAGGAAGATTTCCTAATCCATCCTGGACCCAGGGTTCCAAATCAGAAGCTTGCAACCAAGCAAATCTGTGTGCACCTATGGCAATAGCCGAGGCTCTGCTGGCACACTCAAAAGAGTCAAAGGCTGCACGGTTGGAGAATTTGGAAACATCCTGGGCATGTTTAAGCCAGGTGAGAAACCCTTCCCTTTTATCTTCTGAGATAAAAGGAGATAAAGTTAGCAGATGATCTGTAACTTCCTTTAGAAACATCCCCATATAGAGACTATAGGAGTTGATTCTGGCAGTAAGCATATTGGCCTGGAAAATTCTCCTGCCAAAAGCATCTAAGGTTCTGCATTCTCTTCCTGGAGGATAAGATGAGTGTCTTTTTGCACTCTTTATCTTTTTCATAGCAGACTCCACCACAATAGAGTGGTGAGGAAGCTGAGTCTTATGAAAGCCAGGACAAGGAGGAACACGGTACATGGTGTCCAACCTGCGAGAATGAGAGGAAGTAGTAAGAGGTGTCTCCCATATGCCCAACATGTGATCATAAAGGATCTCATGAATTGGTAAAGTAGCTGCCTCTTTAGGAGCCTTAGGATATTGTAAAATATCTAATTTCTTGGCTCTAGGCTCTGATTCAGGGGCCACAGAAATAGAGAGGCCCCTGGCCACTTCCCTAATGAAGTCTTGAAAAGACAAGTCTTCTGGAGGAGACATTCTTCTTTTTGGAGAAGAGGGCTCCTGAGGAAGGAGTACCGATGCTTCGACAGAAGCTTCTGATTCATCAGAGTCCTCAGAGGACTCACCTGTCTGGATGCTCTTGCAGAGCCCGATACGCATACCGAGTGGTATCGACATCGGGAGTGATCGGTACCGATTCGGTACTGATGGGCATCACAGGACAGGGTACCGCTGCAGTTGACACTGAAGCCGATGTCGATGCAATCGGTATCGGTGCCGGTGCCGGAACCGGTACCGCCAACGGAGTTTGTTGCGGTACCGGAGGCGTCGCAGCTTGTATGAATGCCGTGATGGCATGCTGCATGGTCAGAATATTCTGATCCATCGACGCAACCAATGTCTGGATGTCGGTACCAGTGGAGACCACCGGTACCCCATAACATGGCAACAGGTGATCGGTCGAGGCCACGCCATCGATGTCAACCTGTGACCTCATAGATGAAGCTTTGGAAGCTGGAGCCTCCCGCCGGGGTAATTTTGCCGGTGCAGGATCCTCGAGGGCAAGCCCAGAGGCATCTCGATACTTAGAGGGAGATCTACCCTTCGAGGACCGGCTGGACTTATGTTTGGTTACCTGAGATCCATGGGAAGAAGATGAAGCCCTGGAAGATGTCGATGCCACCGAAGCTGCATCAGAGGGAAACAGGGTACTGAGCTTTGCCGCTCGATTCTGTCGACCTCTTTTAGACATCATGGAACAGGACTCACAGTCGGTGATGGAGTGGTCAGGACCCAAACATTTTAGACACCAGTCATGGGTGTCGGTGATAGAAAGAGTACCGCTACACTTCGTGCACTTTTTAAACCTGGAAGCAGGCTTTTCCATGAGGAAAAATCTTGTAGGCCCAAGGCCCAAAAGACAAAATTGCACAGAAGTGGGAAAAACGGTAGTTTTTTTGTTTTTTGTTTTTTTAAAGAAGAAAGAAAGAAAGAACGGCGGTACCGGTCCGACGTCGAAGAAGGCAGACGCGCGCCAAAGAGATAAAGAAAAATAAAGAACTTCTTCAGCGGTGACAGGAACACGACCTGCTGGCTCCGCGGAAAAGAAGAACTGGAGAGAGGCGGTTAGGAAAGGCGGGAAGGCAGCACGCAGGCACTGTGGGATGCTCCCAAAAGCTTTCTTACTGGACGCTGGGGAGCATTCCCATGCAGGCTCCGTCGGTACCGACGATACCCATATGTGAAGACTCATTCCTGCTTGTTCCTGGAGATAGCATTTTTGTTCACGAAAGAAGAGCAGGATCTGGGGATGATTGTTTCTGATTATCTTAAGGTAACTAGACAGGTAGAAAAGGCAACAGTGAAAGCCAAAAGGATGTTTGGGTGAATAGGGAGAAGAATGGCGAGCAGAAAGAAGATGATAGTACCTCTGTGTATCTTTGGTGAAACTTCATTTGGAGTACTGTGTGCAATTCTGGAGATCACAACTTCAAAAAGGATGTAACAAGATGGAGTTGGTGCAGAGGACGCCTACTAAAATGGTCAGTGGTCTTTGTCATAAGTCATATGGTGACAGATTTAAAGACCTCAATATATATACTTAGGACAAAAGGCAGGAGTTATGATAGAGATGTTTAGAGACGGTTAGGTAGCAGGCTGAATATCACTGCTCTCCATGTAATTATGCACAATGCCTACATGCCACCTTGACACTATTCAGATAAAACCCAATTCCATAACATGCATGTCCGGCCCGCAGAAGCGTTGAAAACAAAAATGGGCCCCCTTTGAACCTAATTCCGCATGCACCGGTCTGGATGTGCCTGTAGGTCCGTAATCGGGGAGATAGACATGTTCAATGGGCATGTGCAAGTACTATTCAGCCGGCTCCGTGCCTCAAATGCGGGGAAACGTTTTGGACATCCCTACACTCACTGTATTCTGAAACGTTACACATTTTGGATCCTACTCGTCCCCACGATGTACCCGCAGTTGCCACACCTCTCGGGAAAAAAGGGCATCTCCTAAGCTACTCATCACAGACAGCAGTTTGCTGATGCATATTAGACATAAATACCAATGAGATATGACAACTACTGCAATCTAGACCATATACGAGTCCCCCTCATGCCCTGAAAAGTGCAAGGTAAGCCCAGTGCAACCCAATATGGTATACCAGAATGTAAATGTGAACATGTACGTCAGGACATACCTTGCATGAAATGGTACATGGCATTAGGAACCAGTCCCAGTGATTTCTGCCCTGGTAATCTCTACAAACACGCCTTAAACTGCTAAGGATGGACCCTCCCCAATTCCGCAAAACCCAGAACTACCTTGCAGGTCCTCAAAGGATGCATTATATTGCTGAGCAACAAATGTATGCCCTTTTCGTGCCTCTGGCCTATATGTGCACTCATTCTGCTGCTCTGCACTACCATTCCCCTCTTATCTCTCCCTATACCCCTCCCCATGAACACCGCTCTTCTGTCAGATTGCTTCTATCTGTGCCCTGCCCGTCTACTCGTAAATCCAGACTTCGCTCCCTTCACCTTACTGCTCCGTATGCCTAGAAAAAAACTACCCGAGTCTGTATGTCACTTATTTTATTTATTTATTTATTGAATGGTTTTATATATCGTCTTTCAGGAAAATCAAATACAAGATAACAAATAATGAACAATTACATCATTATAGGCTTAACATTTAACATCAGAAAACGTTCAGCATGAACTGGGGGGTATGCAACATGTTTGTGCAATAAAACTATGTAATATATCTACAGGTAGAAACATAAGTGCAAAATTGAATTGTATGTACATGTAGGCTAATTTACAGTATGTAAGCTTATTTATAGAGCTGCTCAATATTACATCTTGTGGGTATAACTAATTGTGATATAAGGCTGATAGCAACAGGGTTGCCGTACCAGGATTTAGTATTGGAGGAGATTATGTGGGGAAAAGGTCTTGCATCTGTTCAGATATGCCAAAATGTTCTATAAAAAGATGTGTCTTGAGGTATTTCCTGAAGGTTAGTAGGGTCAGTAGTGGATCTAAGTTTGTCTGGTAAGGAATTCCATAATATTAGTGCCATGAAACTAAAGCCCTATTGGTCATTGCCCCGATAAATTTTCAGTAGGAAGCCTGTCATTTGAGGGGCTTTTTATGAGTTCAGTTAAATAGGATGGTGATACTACTGGTACTACTACTACTACTGAGCATTTATATAGCGCTACCAGTCGTACACAGCGCTGTACGAAAACATGTAAGAGACAGTCCCTGTTCATCAGAGCTTACAATCTAATCACCTATATACTTCCCTTATTAGTTTGAACGTAGTCATTAGTATTTTATACTTGATCCTGCTATGCATGGGCAGACAATGTAGCTTGAATAAGATGGGAGTAATGTGATCTGATGGGTTTGCTTTGACAATAATCCTGGCAGTCTTGGGAGCCCTTACAGGAGGGCATTGCAGAAGTCGATGTGGAGGAGTATCATACGTAGCTTGGAGTACTGATCTAAAGTCCTGGTGTGGTAGAAGAGGCTTTAGGTGTTTGAGAAGTTTTATTTTTACTATGCAGCGGTAGCGGCTTCCGTGCGATATTGGACAGAAGCTGCTACCGCTGCATAGTAAACATACCGCTTAGTTTGTTATGGTTGATACCAGCTGTAGTTTTCAGGTAGGTTATTAAGTTTAGTGAACCATCAATGATAACACCAAGGTACCTGACTTCGTTCTTTATTGAGAGTAATATATTTCCAACTTTTAGATCTGGTGGTGAGGTAAAATTCTGATTTCTTGACACAAAAAGGACCTCAGTTTTCTTGTAATTGATTTTGAGGTTATGTTCATTTAACCATTGCGAGATTTTGATAAAGCACGAGATGATACTGGTAAAATTAGTATGTGCTGTATCAAATGGGAGGTACCACATCACACTATCTGCATAGATGGAATATCTGATATTGTATTCCTGAATAATGTGGTAGATAGGCTGCGAGTATATGTGCAAAGAGGGCAGAATCCTATGGTATCCCTGGTTTCTGGGGGAAGGAATTTGAGGTCTGTTGTCCTATTTTAACCTGCTGGGATCGGTCAGCAAGGTAGGATTGGGACCATAGTAACGTGGTGCCATATAATCCAATTTGCTTGAGCCTTTTGATAAGGATTATATGATTGAGTCAAAAGCAGCTGCAATATCTAGAAATATTAGAAGGACTGCTCATTTAGGGTTATCAGTGATATCAAAGAGCCCAGTCAGAAGGGTCTCAACACTGTGGTGTGGCCTAAAGCCATATTGGTGTGTGTCTAAGGGGGTGTGTATATCAATGTGATCCTGCAGCTGAGAGTGAACAATTTTTTCAATGATTTTAGCCCAAAATGGTAGGCTGGATATTGGTATACAGGATGTGGGGCATAGTTTGTCCAGGGATTTGTTTTTCAATATTGGATGTATTGAGGCTCGCTTAAGAAGTTTAAACATAATTCCCTTTTTGAGTGGCATGTTGACTATATCAAGATTGTATGGGGCCAGTTCTGTGCAGGCTACATTTAACCAGCTGACTGGGCAGGGGTCAAGACTAGAGATAGTGGTGTTAATGTTGAAAATCACTCTGTCTAATTCTTTAAGAGCCAATTTGTAAAAATTAGGCCAGATAGGATTGGGTGTTGTTTGATTAAGGATAGATGGTGTTGGAGAATCTGACAGAGGTGTGAGCTTGGTAATGTAGTAGTTAGCAAGGGTTTGAGGTGCAATAAGGAGGTTATTTAATTGGTTTGGTGAGCCAGTTAGATTTCTAATAATCTCAAAACGTTCCCTGGGACAGTTTAGGGAGTTTATGAAAATCTTCATATGATAGTTTTGCTTGCTATAGTTAATATATTTCGGTATATTTGAAGTTTCTCATAATATAGTTGTTTATCGAGGTGGCAGTTAGACATTATCCATTTCCACCAAGTTTCCTCAATTGTCTTTTTAACTGACATTTCTTGGGAGTATCATGGTTCTGATGTTTTTTGTTTTAGTTTAATTTTATTGGTGTGTGACTTTGGATGGACTGCGGCTCTCTCAATTGTCTTGTTCCAATTTGCGATATAGCTATCAAGATAGTAAGTGGTAAGGTAAGATCTAGTATAATTTCTGTTAGAAAGTTATCTTTGTTGAATTTTTTATATCTAGTATGTGGCAAGTAGATGGGTTTGGTGTTGGATGGTTTAACGGTATGATTGTTTAAAGTTGATTAGGTAGTGGTCAGACCATGGGATAGGAGTGGCTTGAGGAGGCACAGATATGTAGCAGTGCGGAGATGTGCCAAGTATGAAAATTACAGTAGGTCAAGTGTATTCCCTTTCCTGTGTGTGGGAAGTTTATGATTTGATGAAAATCCAACTCAGTCATGATGTCGAGAACGTTGTGGTGTTTAGAATTAAGGAAAGGGAGGTTAAAGTCCCCTAGTACAATTTATTTCTTTGCAGAAGTGGTGAGTAAGCTGTTTCTAAAATGGGTGTGAAACGTTTTGTTTCAGCAGACGGAGGTCTATAAAGCAAACATAATGCAAGATGGGGGGTTTCTATCATGAGTACATCCATTTATTCAATGTTCTTGGTGTATGATAGTGAGGCTTTAAGGATAGACTTGATGATTATGAGGACTCCACCACCTCTCTTAGAGGTCCTAGAGCAATGATAGAGGTCCATAGTTATCGAGACTCTAGTATCAGTGAAAGCTACCATAGTGAAAGCCAATAAAGATCCAGTGGGGGATTATTTAGTGGGATATCTACAGTCCTCAGCTTCCCTGGGAGTGGTTCAATTACTTGCTTGGTGCCTAGAGGTAAGATCTGCTCAAGTTTCACACTCAAGGGCTACACCTAAGGGCCCTTTGGTGAGGCCCCTGCCTGCCCTTGTCCCAAAATGATTGCTAGAACTCAGTCTGGTGCAGCAAGCCCCAACACAGAGCACTAATCTGGATGCCGGTAATGTGATACAGAGAGCCCCTGATGGATGAGCCCTGGTCCCAGTCAAACAGTCCCACGATGTATTGGTCAGGAGGGCCCAGTTACTCAGGTATAGAGGCTTTTCGTTGGATAGTCTGGCCCCTCTCATACTTATCTAGGCGGAGCACTCAACTCATTGTTGCTGCTGCTGGATCTGAACCACCCAAGCTCCCTTGTGTTTCCTGACCATTCCCCCTGGTTGTATCCTGTCCACAGCTGCTGTGTTTTGTCTCAACTAGATTGTAAGCTCTGCTGAGCAGGGACCATCTGTTACATGTGTCTGTGCAGCACTGTGTACACCTTGTAGTGCTATAGAAATGATCAGTAGTAGTTGTAGTAGGGCCTTCTGGCTATGGCATCTGAGACCCACCTATCTGGGTACTGACATGTCTCACAGCAGCTACACCTGTCTCATTGTGGCGTATGATGGTACACTGCTGAAAAACAATAAACTCGACCCTGCAAGGATGGACTCCTACAGACCTATCTCGAGCATCCCGTTCCTAGCCAAAATAATGGAAAGGATAGTTCAACGCCAACTGAATTACCATATCAAGAATAATGCACCCCTTGACCCCTGCCAGCATGGTTTCCAAGAGTCGCATGGTGTAGAAACCCTGTTGATTACCCTATTCAATACACTAACCACAGGCCTGGATAACATCAGACAAGGATTTGCTCTCATCTTCCTAGACATCGCGGCAGCTTTCGACTCCATCAGCCATGAACTGCTCCTATCCCGCCTCACCGAGAAGGGAGTCCACGGCACGGCACTGGCCTGGTGTGCATCATATCTGAAAGATAGATGGCAGCACGTCCGCTCTGGCTCCTCCACATCCACACCCTTTCCTCAAGAGAAGGGCGTACCGCAAGGATCTTCACTCTCGGCCCTACTGTTCAACATTTACATGCAACCCATCTGCACCCTCATCCGTTCCTTCAACATCAACTGCCTAATATATGCCGATGACGTCCTGATGTTCACGCCAATATCCACCGAACACCCAGACCTCTCCCGGCTGTCTACCTGCTTCGATGCAGTCTCGGATTGGCTGCACACACAGAAACTCAAAATAAATTTCAAAAAAACAGAAGTCCTCTTCATCAGCAGAAACCAAGCATTCACCCCGCCCTCATCACTTAAGGTCCGCGATGCAGAGCTATTCACCAAGCCTACAATTCGGTACCTTGGTATCACACTCGATCAACATCTCAGCATGAACACCCAGATAGCCAACATGGTGAAGGTGATATATCACAAAATCCGGACACTGTGCCATATGAGACAGCTTCTAGAGCCAAATGACTTTCGAACAGTCTATCAAGCGTAAGTGATGCCTCATTTTGACTACGCTAATTCCATACTGCACGGTCTTCCTAAGAGCTCGCTAAACACCTTGCAGCTTGCGATGAACACTGCAGCCAGAATCCTTCATGGAGCATCTAGGAAGGATCATATCACCCCAGTGCTAAAACACCTGCACTGGCTCCAAATCCACGCGTAACCGCGCCTTTGCACTCTATGCACCTTCCTGCTGGAATGCCCTGCCTCCTGACATCCGTGCCATCAACAACCTCCCCCAGTTTCGAAAAGCACTGAAGCACCATCTGTTTCTTCAGTACTTTATCAATTCAGACGACTCCACAAAACCATCCATATCACTTGCCCAAACCAGCACCCCCAGAGCACCCACCTCACACCCCACTCAGATCAACTAGCCTAACCCTACTCCGTAGCCATCTCTTCAATATATGACACGAACCTATGTAACGATGATATGCTCTTACTTTGCGACATACAATTAGAATGTATCTAGTCATATGTTACATAACTCTGATATCTGACAATAACCTATATATTGATGCGTTGTCCCCACTATGCGACTCGCACCTAGATTGTATACAATCATGTTGTTGCTTAACCTGTAAACAATGCCGGCTGCAATTACGATCTTGGCCGACGATTGTATATAGTTCGCATGTTATCCCTGTTATCCCTGTTAAATACCCTGTTTATTGTAAGCTCATTGTAGACCTCCTACATAGAGCGATTTTGTTACTTGTGAACCGCACTGATGACAAATAGCACGGTATAGAAAAAACATTAAATAAATAAAATATACTCTGCTACCTGTGAGGCAACCCTGTCTGCCCTCCCACAGCCAGCTTTGTTGCACTGCTTCCCTGGTAAAGGCTGTTTGGGCATGGGAGAGGGGATCCCTGTGACATAACACCAAGTAGCCAGATTCCAGATATATCACCACTCGTACAACTATCATTGATCCTTGCCTGGGTAGAATGTAGGCTGCATGGGACAATCCAGGGAATGTTGGCTCTACATCAGTCATGTCTCTGAGTCCCAGGCACAACAGATGTATGGCTGCCCTATCACACTATATAAAAAAACCCCACTGAAGTACTTAACAAATTCTACACAAAAAAACTCCAGGTACCAAATCTCTCTTACATACCATAATTATAATCAAAATTCCTGAAGGGACCCAAATTGGGTCCTGTGGAATCAAGAACAAGGAACCAGACCAAATACAAGGCAACAGAAAAGACAGCATCAGCGGAAGAACCAGTTTCACAGTTATCATCCATAATTAATTTGTCTGCTAAACAACTAACATATGCTCAATGTTCACTGTTAAGGAAAGGGCTATCGTATGTTCCCGGTCCTTATTTTACTTCATTTAGGAATAGAGTGACCATTGAAAGATTTTTTCCTACTCGTCAATTGAAATTTTTTTTCATGGTAAAATGAATGTATCTGATATGTCCGTGGTAAAGCCTAAGTCACGCTGGGTTCCTCCAGGTCCTGTAGATCCTGTTTTACATACCTTTAAATCACTTCTTCTTAAAGATATTGCAGAAGTGGAAAATAAGAAACATCATTTCATACCGAATTTAACAAAAGAAGAGAGAATGGCATTGAAGGAACTTAAGGAAGATGATTCTATAACAGTGAAAAGAGCAGATAAGGGAATAGTTGTATTAAATAGCAGTGATTATGATGCCGAGATTCATTGACAGTTGGCAGATACACATTGCTAACGTCCTTTATCAGTTGATCCAGTTTCAAAATTGTTAGTTGAGTTACAATTTTTAATTTCGGAGGCATGTGAAATGAGTTATCTGACTGCATTATATATCCTTCCCAAAGTTCATAAAACTTTGGGCAGTCTGCCAGGGAGACCTATTTTATCCAGTAATGGATCATTATTAGAATGTGTGGGATGGTATCTGGATGAATTTTTGAAATATGATGTACCAAAAATAAAATCATATATTAAAGATACTAGCCACTTTCTTCAGATTTTACAGACTATTGAAATATACCATCAATTGAGTATTTAGTGACTTTAGATGTTAGAGCTTGGTATACATCGATTCCTCAAGTTGAAGCATTGCGAGTCCTTCATGAGATATAGTTAGATAGGAGTAGATCTCATAGAGTCCTTACTGTATTTTTGATGAAACTGGCAAAGGTGGCATTATGTGATAATTATTTTTTATATCAGCATCAGTTTTATGCACAGATATCAGGGACAGCTATGGGAGCCGTTTTTGCTCCTTCATTAGAGAATTTATTTATGCAAAAAATCGGAAGAGCAATGGATCTATACTTCTAATTTTCAACCATATGTGAAAGGCTGGTATATATTATATTGATGATATTTTTCTTCTATGGACTGGGTCTCAGGAACATTTGGGTGAATTTTTGATTTATTTAAATCAATGTAATCCAGCTATTCAGTTCAAAATGCAATATGATTGTCATTCTATTCATTTTTTAGATGTACAGGTAATTAAATTTAGAGATAATTTCTGTACGTCAGTAACTCTGGTAACCCGGAAGCCCTCCTCGCCTCCGACTACATCAATACACAGCCCCTCGAGTACCTCACCCCCCCTCCCCCAACAAAATCACAAACAACTGTATTTGGTACAAACATTTTTGGTCGCAGCTTTATTTACAACTTGTAAACCGCCCAAAGGGCCTGAATAACAATTAAACATAACCCAGCCCCGCACCCCTTTACCGGAGGATGCCCCCCCCCCCGCCCTCGTAGTAGCAAGGCGGAGCATCCTCCACCCCCCCAAACCCCGCCGCCTGCCTCGCCATCCTAGTAGCAGAGGCCGGCTCCCACCCCCCCACTACCGGGTCGAGACCCCCAACCGGGCTGTCTCGCCCCACCCCCAAGGAGCATTTCGCCCCCCACTGCTCATAACCAGGTCAAGCCTGCGCCGCTCCTGCGAGCGCAGACTCTGTACCCCTCACCCCCACCAGCTGCGACAACCTCACCACCCCCCAGCAAAAAAGGGGCGGGTGGGCGGGAACACGTCCGGTTTCCCGCGGAGCCGCGGCCAGCCACGGCCGGCCACGCGGCACCTCGCCGGCACAGCACCGCCCCCCCGCCGATCGCCGGCCAATGAAATCGCTCCGACGTTATGACGGAGCGATTTCAAACGCCGCGCTCGCCGTTCCCTCTCAACCCTCCCCCTCCCCCCCCCCCCCCATCGACCCAGCACGCTGGAGGCCGAGGCCGGGCCCGGGCCCAGGTTACTGACGGCCGCGGGACCCGGCCCGCGGCCTCGAGCATTATTCTCTAAACCAACTGATCGAAATACTCTGTTAAATTATGTGTGTTTTCATCCAGTGACATTAAGGAACAGTTTGCCATATTCGCAAATGTTAAGATACTGTAGGATTTGCTCTGCGAAATCAGTTTCATTCACAAGCAAAAGTATTATGTGATTGTTTTCAGAAGAGGGGATACCCATGTGATACTGTTCATAAAGTATATAAGAGAGCTACAAATAATCATACAGAATGGCTACTAGATCCTGCGTATGGATAATGTCTGCGACGATCTCAAGAGAATGATCAGTGTATTATGTGTGTTTTACCACATTCATTGCTTTCTTCAAAATTTGCTGCCTGTATCAAGAATAGATAGTCTATATTACAGGTTCTCCCATGTTTCGAAGATCAGCATGTACACATAGCTTATCAACAAGGGAGAAATTTAAGAGACTACTTCTGTCCAGCAATTAGAAGAATGCCTAAAACTGGGACACATTAAATGTGGCCGATGTCGGTGCTGTGGGTCGATGGTGGAAAGTGATATAGTGATTATCGGTGATAGGACAATTCATTTGCAGTTTTATGACTTCTTGTCTGACTGATTTTATAGTTTATGCTTTGAAGTGTTCATGCGGTAAGTTCTATATTGGAAAAACTACGCGTCCACTGAGAGTGAGACTGGCTGAGCACAAGTATTGTTTATCGAAACAGAAAAAGATGCCCCTATGGCATCACATTGTCAAGAATTTAATCATAATTTTTTTTTATTTTCATTGCTATGTAATTGACCATTTCTTCCTTAGTGAGCGAGGTGGGGATCGCGGGGAATTATTGTTGCAAAAAGAACAATGCTGGATCTTTGAATTAAATACAATGGAACCTAGAGGGTTATATTCTTCAATTGATTGGGGAGTGCTTTGGTAGAATGTAATTTTTTTTAGCTCCTCCCCCTTGACATGCATCAATTTTGTTTGGTTCAGAAAGTGTTTAAAAGTGAGAAAGGATGTCAGACGCTGTAGTGAGTTAAATTATCAGAGTGCAGTAAACCCCCACGAAACGGGTACTGGCTAATACAAACTTTCCTGGGAGAAGCTCTTGAAGCTAAGTAAAAGGAGCGGGTGTAGCTCATTTGAAGGAATACTGTTGTATTTATTCTGTTTTGTTTCAGATATGAGTGTGGGCCATTGAGAGTGCAATACAGCGAATCTGTTATATCATGCTGTGCTGTGCTGTGAGCATGATACTAATTGCAAGAGCTGTAACTGGCCATTGATTGTGGGAATTTCCTTAAAAAGCTACCAACTATTTAGTGTAGTGCTATGGCTTGATAGTAGAAAATGTAGAAAATTGCAACCTGATTGTTCGTATAAGGAGGCTTGTGCCTCACAGAGAGGATGCAAACATTCAGAGGGCAAAAAGCATGGCTCTAAGCTTCAGTTGGTTAATGTGGAGGTTATGATCCATTGCTGACTAAACTCCTTGAGTGCATCATTGGTCTAGATGTGCTACCCAGGACCGGCCTGTACACTAGATAGACTAAGCAGTCACTTAGGGCAGCAGATCCCAGTAAGTGACACCATGATCCCTCCACCATTCTTCAAAGTGGCAGCACAATAAGCAGCTTCAGTGCCACGTGGCCCTTGAAGCACCCACATGCGTATGTGCACTCATGGCCTGCCACTTGTGCCCCTGACAGTAAGTTTGCACTGGAGGGAGCACAAGCAGCAGACTGTGAGTGCACGCATATGCAGGGACTTCAAAGACTGCCATGATGCCAAAGTGACTTGCATTGTTGCTGCTTTGAAGAATGGTGAGGGGGTTGCAGTCTACTCCCCCCCCCCCCAGGTGAGGGAGAAGAGAAGGGAAGGAAAGGGAAGGATGGATAGATAGATGCCAGGGGCAGGAGAGATTGGACCGGGGGCATGAGGTCAGCAGGCAGACTTGCCTAGGATGGCAGAAATCTTTGAGCTGGCCCTGGTGCTCCCTCATCTCAGGGGGAGTCATCTGTTTTGTAGATTAGCTGCGATGGAGGCTTGCAAAAGTAGAATCCCACTGTTAAATGCTGCTGTTGAGTCCATCAATTGAGGTTATTTTTGGTAGAGATCGCAATCGCTATGCATCTGGGGAGAGAGTGGCACCTCTGGTTCCAATGAGTTTTGAGATGCCATTGAGATGCCATTGAAGGGAATGCATCCGCCACCTCACAAACAGTACCATGCAGACCGCTGCTGCCATATGGCCCAAGAGTCATAGGATGGTCTTCGCTGAAGCCCTCCAGGTGCTTTGGATCTGCAGTACTAGCAACTGAATGGAGTACATACCTGTCTTCTGGAAGCAAAACTGTTGTTGATAGTGTCAATGTCAGCACCTATGAAGCAGATGTGTTGCATTTGTTGTAAATGAGATTTTGATTCATTGATCATGAACCCCGGGGACCTGAGCAGGGTAACTGAATTGGTCAAGGTGACTGGGACTGATGCTGATCTTTGCCCAAAATTAGCCAGTTGTCGAGGTATGAATACATCAGTTTTCAAGCTTTGCAAAGGTGCACCGCTACCACCACTCGACACTTGGTGAACAAACCCAGTGCTGACAAGAGGCCGAATGGGAAAACTTTATATTGGAAGTGTTGGCCCATGAAGATAAAGTTGAGGATCTGCCAGTGATGGGGGTGGATTGGGATATAAGAGTAGGCATATTTCAAGTCCAGGGAGGACAGCAAGTTATTCTGCTGGAGCAGAGGCAGGATGGACACCAGAACATTCATTTTGAATTTTTGTCACCTGATGTAAATGTAGAGATCTCATAGAAACATAGAAATATGACGACAGAAAAAGACCACATGGCCTATCGTCTGTCCTTCCATATCAACAACTACAATAGTCCCTTTTTTTCCTTTAGAGATCCTCTGTGTTTGTCCCATGCTTTTTTGAATTCAGTTACTGTCCTCATCTCTACCACATCCACTGGGAGACTATTCCCCGGATCCACCACTCTTTCTGTAAAGAAATATTTCCGCATATCACTCCTGAATCTATCCCCCTTCACCCTCATCCCATGTCCCCTCATAGCAGAACTTGCTTTCAATTGAAAGAGGCTCTCTCCCTGAACATTTATGCCACGGAGGTATTTAAACATCTCAGTCATATCACCTCTATCCCGCCTTTCCTCTAAGGTGTACATATTAAGATCCTTAAGTCTGTCCTCATATGCCTTCATATATACCTCCTGATTTCTTGGGAATAAGAAAGAACTTGGAGTACAATTATTGACCCTGTTCCCATGGAGATACCAGTTCCCCCGCACCCAATGTGATGTTTTTCTGAAATGTGGCAAGCCTGGGGTAAGGGTGAAATGAGTGGAGGGAAGGCATACTGAAGGCGATCACCATGCTGCATTATCATGAGGACCCAGTGGTCGATGGTGGTAGACTGCCAGGCTTCCCAGAAGAGTCATATATGGCCCTCTACTGCAAAGAGTCAAAAGGATGGATTGGGCTTAAGTGCACATATTGTTATCGTAGACTGCTGTTTCCTTTCACAAGCGTGCTGGTGTTGTTAATAGAACTAATCAGGTGGACAAAGCATAAATGGTCTCATATATGGCCGATATTGCCATCATCAATAAAAATATTGGAAAAATTGTAGTGGATATTGTCGCTTTAAAACGTTGCTGGTCCTGCAGTATTGGGAAGGCTGCTGCAGGGACATAGAGGAGAGCTCTCAAACCACAAAGCAGTTATCTTTCATTTGAGTTACTATGTCCTGGACCTTGTTTCCAAAAAGGGTATCTCCTGAGCAGGGGGCATCTGCAAGATGGTCATGGAGATCCTCTCTAAGACCTGAAACATAGAACCAGGCCTTTCTCCCGTCAGCCAGGTCTTTCCCCTGGCACCAATGGCTACCACATCGGCTCTGGAGGTGGTGTCGTAAGCATCATAAGTCACTTTGAGGAGATGGTAAGCACACTCTTGAAGGCTAGGTGAACCTTCTCAAGGGTATTGGGATATGACTTGCTGTAGCAGCAAGGGGTGGTAGTTTAACATCTGTAGCTGATGAGTCTAGATCTTTAGAGAAAGCATGGAACTCTGGTACATCTTCTTGTCAATCACATCCAGAATTTTGTGATCACACACAGGTGGAGCATGGCTAATGGACTCCATTGCCTTCAACCATTTGACTGCCACCTCAGAGACCATAGACTGGTCCTATCAGAGTCCTTACCCTAAGCTCTACCCCAGATCTAGATGTCTACCCAGATTCCTATCCACGCTCCTATCCCAGTGCTAGATCTCTACCCAGATTCCTATCCAAGCCCCTACCCCAGTGCTAGATTGCTACCCAGAGAAACAAGGAAGCTCTGACAAACTACACAGCAAAAATCCATAACATTTATTCTTTCTGTTATAAGCCTTTTAGCATATGCAATAGAAAATCTTTCAACATTCTTTGGATAATAATAAATAAAAACATATTCATTAGGTTGACACTTCATTCCATGTCACTAAGTTACCTTTATTCACTTCTGACTTCTCTTTTCCACTTTGGTACCATCCAGAACAAGTTTCACTGTCTGTCAGTCTTTTTATCATTCATGATGTGATGTTTTCCAGCATATTTTCACATCTCATCTTTCACTGTATGCATCAACGCACCAGCTACATACAGTACATAGGTCTTCCGTCCAACTATGCTAATTTATCCTTATATGGTAAGGCTTCTAGAAGCTTCAAGCAACCGTTAACAGTATTGTTGCAATCTTTATCAAGCTATGTACTGTTTTAAGTGAAATGTATGCAAAACATATAAATCTATATTTTAACATTAAGCAAAGCACTGTAAGGGGTATATGTACTAAAATGCACTAGGGTTTTGCAGGTATCACACGTTTAGGGTAGAAATCAACATGCAAAAGTCATGTGCTATTTGTGGGGATGTGTACGACATGGCCCCAGCAGATGCCGCACTGATTTGGACCCTAATGCACACTGGTGACAACACATATGTACTTAACGCTACCTACTGAGGTGGCATTATTTATTTATTTCTCTTATATACCGCGCTCTTAATTCAGTGCGGTTTACATATGAACAAATATAAACACAATGGTACAAGCAGCATTGGTTTTTTACATAGAACAAGGTACATAAACTTGGTGGAAATCAGGGTAACTATAGACAAAAAACTATATACATGGCTACTATATACATGGTTATTTGGTTAATTAGATGCGAACAAGAGTATCTATAATGCCGTGGGTAAGAAATTAATTAAAGAGCAGAATAAAAATGCCAAATATCGTGATAATAAATATGGCATAGTATAATGAGCAGGTAATAAACATCATAATTACCCATTCTCTACCGGGGTCAAGTATGAGAGATCTACATGGGTACTATTGTCAGATGGAGTGTCTTCGGGGTAGTATGTTAGGAACAAATAGTGCTTCAATGCCTTTCTGAACTTCATCAGACTTGATATAGCTCTTATTTCTTATTATTGCATTAGTGTACCTGCACTACCTACAACATTGATGACAAATGTGCATAGTCAGTCCCTATACTAATCATGATGAGCAGTCAAACCCATGCTCGACTCCTACCCCACCCATTTCTCTCCCCACCATGCTAAGCAGATAGTAGGGCAGGGTTAATTCCTCGATTAGTGCACATGCTGTTATCACAGCCCATTGGCGTATGCTCAAGCCCATATTAACAGCTAACATAACTTAATAAACATATCTCTTACGACCCAATTCTGCAAGGTGACTAGCGGGACTGTACGTCCCGGTGGAACATGTAACCCCGCAAGCCGTCCTGCCCAAATTGAGCCACATACCTGCCCGCACGGCCAGAGCTGCAGTGTGTGCATAGCTGAAGGGGGCATAGAGTGGGCAGCATGGGGAAAGGCCGAGGCAGCAGGACGTACAGGGCCAATTCAGGTCATGGCCCTGTACATCCTGTGGGTGGGGGATGGATGTCCTGCTTATTCCACCTCAGAGGTGGAATAAGCAGCGGAAATGTCAGTAAACAGGCCCGGGAACCACTGTCAGAACCGGGATCGGAGGCAAGTAGGTCCCTGCTACCCGATCCAGGCCCCGGGTGTCCCACTGAGGGTCGGGCAGCAGGGAAACAGGGGTCGGTGCTGCGGCAGCCAGGATGGCATGTGGGGAGGACATCCCCACAGCAGGGGCATGCTGAGCTGTCTCAGAGCCCGATCCTGCACCCACAGGAATATCTGACTCTCACGATGCAGAAACGGTCCTAATGGGTCCATCCTGCTCGGGGGCGTCCAGATGGCCCAGACATGCCCCTTCTGGGATCGGGCTCCACGTGTTTTGCTATGCACATTACTCTAGGCATGGAAACTGAAAGCAGTGAATAAATGGAAATCATTTGTAGACGTTTAGTTTTATGGATTTTCTTTCGAGAAATCAGAACTGTAAGGTCCCCTGTGAAATGATCCTAAACCTACACAAACTCAGCTTGATAATCCCAGGCTCACTATGACTCCAATATATCAGCCAGTGCTAGCTTGCCAGTTGGCTCCAGTTTTCACAGAAAAGATAATATATTGGAGTGCCTGGTGTTCTTAATTCTTGACATTTAATAATTTCTAATTTCCTGGTGTCTGTTTAGGAGGAGGCATTAATAGCTACATGTATAGACATGCTTAATTGCTTTATCTTTGTGACCCTTGTGACCCGAAGGCTGGGAGCTACAGGAGCATCAGATACCCTATGGAGCTTGGACAACTAGAGCCCATGAGCCCTTAAAGTTTGGACAACTTCTGTACCTCTAAACCAAAACTCCACAAGGTTGAAGTTCTTCCAGAAATATAGCTTGCTGAGGTACAGTTGTGTTCAGCATTATTGGCACCCTTGCATTTTGGGTATGTTGTGTACAATATATTGAGAAATAATTGGAAATATTTCAACTATATGTCATCATAATATTTTTATAGTATGTTCAAAGATATACAACAAAAAAAGATGTCTGTGTATCTTAGATGCAGTAATTTCTGAGAAAACCCCCCCAAAAAATATGACCTGGACATTTTTAATGGCACCCTTCACTAATATTTGATTGTACAACCCTTGGCAGTGATGACAGCCTCCAAACGTTTCTTGTAGCCATCTAGAAGTTTCATACTTCTGTCTGCTGGTAGTTTCTCCCACTTTTCAACTGTGATTTGTTCCAGCTCATGAATGTTTCCAGGATTCCTTTTACCAATGACAGATTTCAGCTCTTTCCAAAGGCTCTTGATTGGATTGAGATAAGGACTCATTGCTGACCAGTTTAAAAACAGTCCATTTTTTCCTTTTTAACCATTCTTTTGTACCTTTGGATGTACGATGTTTTGGGTCATTGTGCTGCTGGAGGACCCATGACCTTAGACCCCGACCTAGCTTTTTGACATTAGGTAACACATTTCGCTACAAAATTCATGATTCCATTAATACATTCCAGGCCTCTTAGTCTCTCAGGTTTACTACTAATGCTCACCATAGTACTTGCATTGTGCCAAAGAGAGCTTCCTTCTGGAGTTCATAAGGTGTAACATGTATGGGTAATTTGTCAAGATGAGACTGGAAGTTCTTTTTACCAGGCCTATGGGAAATATTTCTGTTAGTTTCTGCCCCATTTTCTTGGTACTTCAGGATTTTCTTCCCCTCCATACAATAATCACTTGGAACCAACACCTCTGCAGTACTGTCAATACCATTCTGCTGTTTTTCTCCTTTACTAATATGTCGGTGGTGCCAGTGGGAATTGAACTCTGGTCTCTTGATTAGCAATGTTGTGCCTAATCATCATAAACTGAAAATTAGTAAATGCAAAAATATAAATTTAAATATATTTACTATTGGAGTAGCTGGTGTTCTTTTCCATTTCTAACAGGGCAAACATTTTGGATTAGCCTTTTTCCCAATTATTGGACTTTTCTTAATAGATATATTTTTTTTAAATTATTTTTTTATTATATTGTTAACATCACATTTAACCAATTCATCATGTACATTATCAACAAGTATACAGCATCACCCATTTATTTTTTATTTAACAGGACTTTTATACTGCTTTATCATTTCAATCAAAGTGGTTTACATTGTAACTTAAATTTGGTAATGTACATTAAACAGGGACACTGATACCTTTGAACTTTTCTGAGGCAATGGAAGATTAAGAGACTTGCTCAAGGCCACAAGGAATACTAGTGGGAATCAAACCCTGGTCTCCTGGTTCCTAAGCCAGTGCTCTAACCATTAGGCTGCTCCTCCACACCAATATGTTGAACCATATACATAGAATCCACTCTTATTTCTAAGGGCAAAGGGACCTTTAACATTCAACACATAGCTTGCAGACTAAATACAATTTATAACTGTTAATCATTACTATCACCCTTACCCATAAGAACATAAGATATGCCATACTGGGTCAGACCATGGTCCATCAAGCCCAGTATCCTGTTCCCAACAGTGGCCAATCTAGGTCCAAAGTACCTAGCGGTTTCCCCAAAAGACACACGCTCCACAATGCTTGTATTGGGGAAAGCAGTGAATATCCTGGGGCCCCTTTAGTAATGGGTTTATTGACCTTCCCTTCAGGAACTTGTCCAAACCTTTTTTAAACCCGGCTACACTTACAGCCTTTACTACATCCTCCGGTAACGAATTCCAGAGTTTGATTACACGTTGACTTGAAAAAATATTTTCTCTCATTAGTCTTAAATTGGTTACCCTGTAGCTTCATTGCATGTCCCCTAGTCTTTCTATATTTTGAATGCGTAAACAATTGATCTATATTTACCCGTTCCACTCCGTTCATTAATTTATAGACGTCTATCATATCTCCCCTCAGCCGTCTTCTTTCCGGGTTGAAGAGCCCTAACCTTTTTAGCCTTTCTTCATAGGGGTATCCTTCCATCACCTTTACCATTTTGGTGGCTCTTCTCTGAACCTTTTCTAAAATCGCTATATCCTTTTTAAGATATGGTGACCAGAATTGCACACAATATTCAGGGTGCGGTCTCACCATGGAACGATATAGAGGTATTATAATATCTTTTGTTTTATTTTCCATTCCTTTCCTTATGATACCTAGCATTCTATTTGCTCTCTTGGCTGCTGCTGCAAACTGGGCAGAGGGTTTCAACATGTTATCCATGATGACACCTAAATCTTTTTCCTGGGTGGTGGTTCCTAATGTGAAACCTTGCATCGTATAACCATAGTTTCGGTTGTTCTTTCCTAGGTGCATAACTTTGCACTTGTCCACATTAAATTTCATCTGCTATTTGGATACGCAGTCTTCCAGTTTATCAAGGTCCTCTTGCAATTTTTAACAATCCTCATGGATTTTAACAACTGGATAATTTTGTGTCATCTGCAAATTTGATTACATCACTCATTATTCCCATTTTCAGGTCATTTATGAATATGTTAAAAAGTAGCGGACCCAGCACAGATCCCTGGAGTACTCCACTATTCACCTTTCTCCATTGGGAAAATTGGCCATTTAACCCTATCCTCTGCTTTCTATCTTTTAGCCAGTTCCTAATCCACAATAGTACACTGCCTCCTATTCCATGACTTTTTAATTTCGCCAAGAGTCTCTCATGAGGGACCTTGTCAAAGGTTTTCTGAAAATCCAGATACATTATATCAACAGACTCACCTGTTTATGCACACCTTCAAAAAAAACAGGGTAAGGAGTCCTTCTCATCAAGTCCTGCATACACTATTATACATTGTAGGTGGGTCCCTCCTCCTTTTCCTACAAATAAAGCTTGTTTATCCTCCATATCTGCAGTGTTAAGTTTACATATGGGTTAATTACTTCTTCTACCTGTCCCAGGTTTTTGCCAAAGGAGATCTGTCAGTGTCCGGCCACCCAGCCCTGACTGTTCTATTTTCACCCATTGAGGCCCATTCTCCTCTGTCCTCCACCCCATGATAGCTTTAAGCTTTACTGCTCTATAATATTGCTATACATCTGGTATTGCTAGACCCCCTTCTTATTTCCTCTTAGTTGAAAGCGCCTGTTGCACCCTTGGTGGCCTATGCGGTATTCTTCTCTGCAACAGGAGCAGCATCCGATCCAGTACCTCTACTGGTAATGAGCTAAACAGGAAGAGCACCCTTGATAGAAAATTCATTTTAACAATCGCTATGCGACCAAAACCATGAAAAATAAGGTTTGTCCCACCTAATCATATCATTCAGTACTTTTTTCATGATCGACTCATAATTGAAATTCAGCAGATCTTGTCCTGCATGACTAATCTGCACCTCTAAATAATTTAAATGATTTTTCGCCCACTGAAACAGTAGGTCTCCTTAATTCCTGTTCTAGCTGAAAATCCATGTACAGCTTCATTATTTCTGTGTTTTTTCCATATTCATTTTGTAAATGGATGCCAAGCTGTATTGCTGTATCTCCTGTAGCAGTGTCAGTAACAATAGCCTTGGTTAATGGTATTTTATACTCTTTGTGATCTCGCACATATTCTCATAACGTCCTCACATTGTCTTATTCGCTCTGCTAATGGTTCTATTACCAATGCAAATAATAGAGGGGATAACAGGCAACCCTGTCTGATACCACTCTCTAGAGAGAACTCCTTGGAGTATACACCATTAACTCGTATCCGGACAGTTAGTTTTGTATACAGTGCCTGCACCCATTGTCTATAATGTTTTCCGATTCCTAATTTTTTTTAGCACTGCAAGCATAAAGGGCCGTTCCATGCAGTCAAACGCTTTTTCTGGTGTCCACTACCATCAAAAGTGAAGTTCTATGCTGCCGCTAGACTGTCTAAAGCAAATTGAGAATTTTGCATATGTTATCGCATGCCTGTCGTCCAGGGATAAAGTCTGCCTGGTCATTCTTTACCAGCTGCGGGAGGTATCATTGCGATCTGGTGGCTAGAATCTTAGCAAACAGCTTGGTGTCCAGATTTATAAAGGAGATCAGTCTATATGATCCACAACTCCCCCCATCCTTGCCTGGTTTGGGTATTAATGAAATAGCTGCCACCCCCATTGATTTGGGAATTTCCCTGTCCTTTATCACACCATTAAAGAGCTCCGTTAATAATTCACTTATTTCCCCCGAGAACCTTTCGGTAAAATTTAGCAGTTAGGCCATCTAAGCCCAGGGCCTTCCCTTCCTTTAAGTATTTGATAGCTTTTAAGACTTCTACCTCCTCTATTTCTCTTTCTAACCATTTACCTTCTTCCTTTCTTAGTGTCAGTAAATTTGTATCTTTCAAATACTGGTCTAAGTTAAACTCTACTTTGCCATGTTCTGATTTGTATAATTGTCTGTAAAATTCACAGAAAATGTTTTGTATCTGTGCCATCTTATACACTCATGCTCCTTGCATATCTCGGATTTTACAAATATAGTTTTGCATCCTCTGTTCCCTTAATTTCCTGGCTAAATACGTGCCGGGTTTATTGCTTTGGACAAAAAAGGTATGCTTTAACTGATTTAGTTGGTATGCCCATTCAGCTGCTCTTATCCTATTCAACTCCCCTCTTATATGCTCAATTTGTGATAACCGCCCTTTTCTCCTCTCCTCTTGTGGAGTGCAGCCAATGCCGCCAACTGTTTTAATAGCTGCCCTTCCTGTTGAGCCTTTAATCTTTTCTTTTGCGCTGCCACCAAAATCAAATGCCCCTTCATGACTGCTTTAAGCCCATCCCATACCCCAGGTAAAACCACCTCTCCAGTATTATTCTCTGTTATATACTCTTTGATCACTGTTCTCATTTTTCCTACATCCTTTGGGTCCTCACACAAGGATTCATCTCCAGAATCGTAATCCTGTCTTATTAGTTGACAATTTGATATCTATTCCCATTGGCGCATGATCTGACCATGTTATCTGTCCAATCTCTATATTCTGCACTCTTTCCACCAGTTTCCCATCCCCCCTATAACATACCTAGTCTACTGTACACTTCATATGGGTAGGAATAAAAAGTATAATACCATTGTGCACGCTTCAGATATCTCCAGGTCTCCCTCACCCCCAATTTGACCATCAATTTTTTTTTTAATTTCACCCGACCGGCCTGGGGACCCTCTCCCTTATAGGTTGTATCTAGTTTGGGATCTAATATTGTGTTAAAATCCCTACCTATTAGCAAGAGGTCTATCACTCTATCTGCCACTTGAGCATAAAATTGTTGAAAAAAGACCCCGTGTTGAACATTAGGCACATACATGCAACACAAGCTCACTGGTTGACCCTCTACCTCCCCCCTCCATATTAAATAGCACCCTTTTGGGTCTCTAATCACTTCCTTCTCTTCCAACATTAGCCCTTTAGCAAATAAGATTCCTGCTCCTGCTTTTTTAGGTCACTCTTTCTGTGCAGCCAGAAATATCTGATCATATTTCCCCTGTCTCAGCCTACATTCCTGAGATCTTTTCAAGTGTGTTTCTTGAATCATCAGGATGTCTGCTTGCAGTCTGGTGCCCTCCTGTATCAAGGCTTTTCGCTTTTGCCATGGTTCAGTCCCTTTACATTTAAATGACACAATTCTGAACCCTCCCTACTGGTTTAGTCATCCCTTAAGTCAATGTTACAGAAACTCTCCCCGAGCTCCAGAACCCTTCCCCCCTTCCCGACTATTAACCTTTTCCTAGCCACCCCCTTACCCCTCCCCTTATCTTGCTTACCCTGACCACCCTTCCCTCTTCCCTGATACCCCACCACACTCCTACTCCCTTTCCACAGTGACATCATACCTAATGTCTTTTCTTTATAACCATTCTCTCACACCCCTTTCACATCACACCCCCTTCAATGTATATTGAAACATCATCTTTGCCCTTTCTCTCGCTTAATTTACTTAACGACTATCAATGTCCATAAAACCTTATGAGTCCTCAGGTAGCAGGCAACGTCTTCCCAACTCCTCATTTATTTCTTTTGTCTTTTTTTTCCACCTTTTGCCAAGAGCTATTTTGTTCATCCCGTTGGACCCTGAGATTTTCAACAGATGGTAGCCCCGTCAGACCCGCGTCCTTCATCGCTGCCGCCAGTCGCCCATCTCGTCACTCTGTTGCTAATAAAAGCTAGTCCAGTGGGGTACAGCCACCTGTATCTCATTTTCTCGTCCCGCAGCCATTGTGTGTAGCCCTGCCATGCTCTCCGACACTACAAGGTCGCCAGCGCTAGATCTGCATAGTCGGTGGCGTGTGAGTAAAACCTATTTTATAACTGTGCACTTAACTGTCATGCTGCTATATCATGGTTGTAATCTGTTGTTCTCCTTTCTTCTTGTCTCTTCTATCCTTTTATCTATTACTGTATCTCTTACTCTGTCCTATCTCATATATGACATTCTTTTCGTATTTTCTGTAATTATATTGTATTGTAAACCGCTCTGATGCTTTAGCCTGAGCAGTATATCAAATGATTAAACATAAACATAAACATATATTCCCGTTGCTCTAACCTTGACCAAGAACTTCTCCTTTATTCCATATTCATGCACACAAATAATGTCCCTGGCCCCAATGCTCTGTGTGCTCAGTCCTGCTTAATGGTACCCCATTGCCCACTTCTTCCATTTCCTGGAGCGCCCCCAAACAGATTTCACAGGCTATTTCCATACAGTCCTGGTACTCCTCTTCTTTTGGGACCCCTTTTAACTGCAAGTTATTTCGTCTGGATCTATTTTCCCAAGTCTTCAACTTTTAATTCTAGTTGTACCTTAGCTTCGTCTAGCTCTTTCAGTGAGTCTTGTATGGCTCCCACTGAGCCCTGCAACTCTTCTATATGTTGCTCTGACTCCTCCACTCTGTTTCCATCTTCCATCAGCTCCACTCATTTCGGCCAGCACTTCCTCCATATCAATGCAAATCCCAGCCATTTCCATCCACAGCTCCTTAAACCAGGAACGCAGCTCCTCCTTGGTAATCTGCAGCAGCATGCTATTACTGCTCGTGGGCTCATCAGTCTCTGCTTCTTCTTCCTCCTCACTCACCTCCCGCCTTTGCAGCCATTTTGTTTGCCACCATGTGCTCAGCTTTAAAGCTGTTATATGCAAACTCTTTTCAATCTGCGGTCCGTTTTCATGTGTTTGCCATCGGGTCCCTACAGGTTCATCTGATGTTTCCTTCTTTTTTTGACCACTTTGGGGTTTTAGTTTACCTGCTTGCCATGTAGGTGTGTGATTCACTGGAAGTTCTCTTAATAGATATTTTAAAGATGCATTAAAACCTTGTAACTCATGCTAATCAATTTCATGTGTATTCACAAATTAATAGGCATTGTGTCAATTTCGGGGTATGTTTACTAAAGGTCAATGAGTACTGAAAACCATTATGGGCCCTCTGTGGAGGAGTAGCCTAGTGGTCAGAGCAACAGCTTAGTATCCAAAAAAGCAGTTCCCACAGGCACTCCTTGTGACTGTGGACAAGTCCCTACCCTCCATTGCCTTCCAATCAAAGCTTGTCAAGAAAACCCAGGAGCTGCTAGGTTGCCAGGAATCCGCATTGACTTGATGGCACAGCAGCAGTCAGCGCACGTCAGTGTTCATTAATGCATGTTAACCATTAGTAAACATGCCCCTTAGTTCACACTAATAGCCCAATACTCAGCAGCACTTATCCAGCTAGTTGCGTAAGTGCTCCAACTTGTAGATACTGTGCTATAGAAACGTTGCTAAATAAATAACTCTGCAGCCGTCAGTGCCTCTGACCTTGCCTATCCGAATATCCTCAGCACTGCGGTACAGATAGTGCCACTGAAAACATGATGGACCGCCCCAGCTCCGTCCCGACAGTGCCAGGTGGTGCAAGGGCCGAGCCAGGGAGGCCCTGGAATTTATCCAAATAGGGGCAATATTCAGTCTGCTCTCCAGATCATTTAAGACAGGGACAAGGTTGTCCTAAGTTATTCAGGTGGAGGAGTGGATATTGGTGCTGTCCGCATTAGTTCAGGCACTAACCACCTTCTTTAGGCATTGTTTCAACTGCTATCTGGACAGTGGTGCTGAATATCTGGATGGTTTTAGACATGGCAGCCATTATTTAAAGAAAATACTGATCACTGCAGATGAATATTTACTCCTAAGGGGGCAATTAATGCAGTTAGCAGATCTGCTAACCACATCAATTGGGCTGACTGGGTTATTCAGCGGCACTAGCATGGTTAGTCCGCTGAATATCCGTGAGTGCTGCCACTGCATGCCCGACCTAGCCACCTAGCACTGGGGTGTTCCAGGGGGTCATACCCAGGCAGCGACAATATTGAGCTGTTGCTTGGTTATCGCAAAGCAGCCAAAGTTAGGCTGCTGATAGGGTGGCCTAACATTCACCACCAAAGCTAACTGGGCAAGGGCTGAATATCGTCTCTGTCCGGTTCGTTTCTTTGCTATCCAGCCAGCCCAGATATTTAATGCCAGTGTCTGGGTATAACCCTGGCATTGACTATCTGGGTTCATGTTTCAGTGGCAATGGCTAACTGCTGAAACCATGTTAGTCGCCACCTCTGAATAGACCCCCTTAAAGTTTTAAGGAAGATTGACAAAACAAATGTCCACTAACGAATGCATATCCCTGCTCCATGACATTTTGCAATTGCACCATTATTCAGCATTCTTGAGAGTACCTGGGAGCGGAACCTCTATTTTCTTTGGAACAGGCTGATTTAAGTCCCGGGTGGCCTCAGGTCTTGCTCTATTTGCAAACAGAAGCAGCATCACTCCCTCCATGTAAGGGCTTGGAACCAGTGTGTATTTGCAGTTCCCTCAGCAGTTCTGCCTCGTCTCACATAGGCTTCCATGCAGGAGGTGGCTGTGAGGCTGTGGGGACTTAGCTCACGCTGGCTCATAGGATTCATATGTAGCGATTCAAAAGCAGACCTGGTGAGCCAATGCTGAGGATGCTACAGAACGTAGAAGCCCTGACTGTCACCCCACATGGCTCCCAATGGCTGGTACGATATTCACGTATGCTAGTCTTCAAAGAGAACAGGGATCTCAGCTGAGAAGCAGCATTGCAACTGCCAGGCCAGGGAAGATATTAAAGCTAAAGTCTTGACAGCTATGAATGAAGGATAACAGTGACTGAAAGGGCTGCCAAGCAATACAAAAGAGAATAATATTTAAAAAGAGAAAGAAAGCAGAGGCTCACAATGAATGGGGTGATTCACGGTTTGCAGATGTGGATGAACAGCAAAATTTTACAAGTGATCTCTCCTCCTTTCCTAGGAATAAGAGCTTTGTGCCTTCGGTAGAATTCCATTCACTGCGAGACCAGCCACAGACCTAGGGAACACCATGCCCGCCATGGCACAACTCGTCCCCCGAAGGAGCGGCTTCGCCTGGAAAACACGTGAACTGTGAACAGAATCAAAAAGCCCAACAAACCAAGCCAACCATTCTGGACTTCAGAAACAAACCTGAGGCGTCCCATTAGAATAGACAGATTATGTTTTGCAAGCTCCTTTCTTAGCACTCAGAATTTATGTTTTATATTGTTTTGACTGTGCCTCTGTTTTGTTCTGAGACCATGACACTACCCCTTCCTCCAGCTGGCCATCATCTGCCAGGGACCTGAGGATTTTATTAGTTTTATTATCCGGTGCCTTCCTCCTTTGGGCTTCCAGATCAGTTGGAACTAGTCTCTATAGGACTATGGCACCATGAACCTTCATTTGCAACCACCTGAGGGTTTTCCCCTATTTTGCAATACCTCACACAGCCTTGCACGATGATTTGGATACCCTTCCCCTTTATGAATGCTGGCTCTGCAGTGTCCCCATCTGCTCAGGAACAAAAGACTTGACCCTGGAAATTGAACCCAGACCCCACATATAGTAGCACAGAGCCTCGCCCACACCCAAGGGTCATGTCTGATGGGTATCAGGGAGCACAACACTTCCCAGTTGTCAAGGTCTATATGAATGTCTATGCAGAGTCCAAAGCAGAAGGTCTAAGCTCTGACCAATTGCCTTGCCCCTAACCATCAGAATTTTCACACATAGGAATAAGGTAAATTGCTTTCATTGGGGGAAATATTCGGAGTAAGCATATACTCTATCAGTTTTCAAAGGGAAGAAATTCCTTCTGAAAATTGACCTGGAAAAGTACGCACACACATCTATGCACATTACTGACCATGTAAAGTTTAAGATTTGTGTACAAATGTTTATGGCAGGGCTTCCCAAGCCAGGGTTTTCAGGTTACTCATAATGAATGTGCAACAGTACTCCACAGGTAGTTTGGCTGTGTTCACGTGCACTCTCCACACTAACCCCGCCCCAGTAATCCCTCCCCAATACACACATGTGCATATGCACTGGGAAATTTTCAAAAGCCCTTTCTTATGCATTAAACAGAAATGCCTTTGGAAATTTCTGTCACTGTCTTCTTATGTGTGTATTTTATATAAATATATAGGGGCTGATGCAAGGATAATGAACCTTCAACTTTATACCCTCTCCCCACAACACAGATTTTGATAATTAAACTCAACAATGGTTATCATCCTAACACCGCTCTACCGCAACAACCCTGTAAATATGCAGAAGTGAGCATCCTACTTTTAAATATTACATTTTGCTTTGTATGTGTGTGTGCCCATTCTCCCTGCAGTCAAAAGCAGAAAGGACTGCATAAATGCTATATTTTTGTATCTCTAATGGGTTTATGGATAAATTTCGACATGTGAAGGCAGATTTTAGAAAGGTGGTGTCGGTGAAATCTGGGCCGTCCGTGTCAAAAGGTTTGAAATCCTGCAGGAGGGAGTGCAGTGAAGATGGACATGTTTAAATGCCATCTAAAATTGCCCTATTGTCACCCCCGAAAGATAAACATGCCCGTGGCGATATAGAGACGGATAGAGATATGCTGAATAAGGGAACAGACATGTACAGAGAAGCAGCTGAATTCAGAAACCGGCATGTTCAAGATACAGATGTTCGTGGTATTGACCACAGAGATGTTTCGGCGCCTGTCATTTTAGAAGCAGAGATGCGCAACAGCACAGGCAGCAGACAATAAGGCCTCACTATGTACCTACGAGGTTTCTTTGAATTGGCGAAAAATATTGAAGGAGTGAGGGGGCGTTCTTCTCGTCATTGTACTGTTGATAGCTGGCAGAAATGAGCACTTTTTAAATGCCTATTCGTACCCAGGAGCAGGTAGTTCTGACGCCTGTTTTATACATGCAGTCCATTCTGAAATTAGCCACACACATGCATCTTTTCCAGAACACCCCGAAAATGCCTCCATCATGCCCACGTGTAATATGGACATGATAGCACATCTATTAACCTTGTACTGGCCCTGGTTCTGCGGATGTTCCATCAGCTACTCTTTCAAAATGACTCAAAACTGCACCGTTCTGTTTTGTGCTTCTAAAATATGGAGAGAAGTCCACTAACAACATTCACAGGCCTTTGAGAGATTGCTCTAAATAGCAAAGGTCTCTGCTTTCTACCCATAAGAACATAAGCCATATGGAATCAGACCAAGGTCCATTGAGCCCAATATCCTGTCTCCAGCAGAGGCCAGTCTGGGTCGCAAGTACACTGCAGATCCCAAAAAAGTAAACCTATTTTCCATAGTTCATTTCCAGGGATGAAAAATGGCTCTCCCAAGTCTACCTAATAATTTTTTATGAACTCTTCCTGCATGAATTTCTCCAGTCCTCTTTTGAATCCTGCTATATTGGTCACCTTGACCACATCCTCTAGCAACAGATTCCACATCTTAATTGTGCGTGCATAAAAATATTTCTATGATTGCCTTTCAGTCTGCTGGTCATTAGTCTGTTGAAATGTCCTCTCATTTTTGTGTTCTCTACTATACCCTTCCAACCCAATCATGATTTTATAAACTATCTGATTTCCTCCCAGTCTTTTCTCCAAGCTGAAGAGCCCTAGCCTATTTAACCTCTTTTCATAAAGGGAGGTGTTCCATTCCCTTTAGTATTTTTTGTCACCCTTCTCTGAACCTTTTCTAGTTGCACTATATCTTTTTTGAGATGGGGCGACTAGGAATGCACACAATACTCAAGGTGTGGATAGGTCAGGGATCTATACAGAGGCATAACTATATTCTTAGTTTTGTCCTGCATTCCTTTTCAGTTGAAGGCAAACTCCCACCTGGTCGTCCATCCCCCTGGGCGGCCTACCAGAAGCGGGACGCCCAGAGTTAGATCCGATTCTGATCGGCCTGCATGCCCAGCTACCTCAGTCAGGCTCCTGAATGGAGCCACAGTGCCAAGGCATCCTGCCAAGTATGGCAGGTCTTATATTCAGATCATTTATAAATATGTTAAACAGCACAGGTCCGGATACAGACCCTTGGGGCACTCCACTAGCGACCTTTTCCATGTAGATAACTGACTCTTCAGACCTATGCTCCAGTTTGCAATCCATAAAATGGCATGGCCTTCTATCTCATGCCTCTAGTTTCCTAAGGAGTCTCTCATGAGGGATTTTGTCAAATGCCTTCTGAAAATTCAAATGCACTGTATCAACCAGCTCAACATTATGCACTCTTGTTTACACTTTCAAAAGAATCAAATAAATTGATAAGACAAGACTTGCCTTGCCGTGCTGATTCATGCCCATTAAGCCCAGGGCTAGACCAAGGCTTTCTGCTGCCCCAGGCAGGCCCCCCCACCACCCACCCCCGTGCTGGTCTCCCCACTGCATCCATCTTCTCACCTGGGGCCGGGGGAAGACAGCATGGCAATCCTTCCCTTTCTGGAAGCAGCAGCTACACCGTGGCGAATCTTAAAGAACCCACGCGCGTGCATGGACACACTCATGGCCTGTCACTCCTGCCCCCTTGGCTGCAACTTCCTGTTGAAGGGGGACAACAGCAGCAGGCTGTGACTGCACGCACGTGGTTTCAGGCCCACCTTGGCTCTTCAGGAAAGGAGGAATCGTCATGCCTCCCAGAAGTGTCTGCCGCCCTAGGTGCCCACCAAGTTCATCTGGTGGATGGGTTGGCCCTGATTAAGTCCTGATTAAATGGGCAGCAATTCTGTTTTGTTAGTATAGCTTCAAGCATTTTTGCCTGGCACTGACTTCAGGCTCGCAGGTCTGTAGTTTCCGAGATTACCCCAAGAGCTCTTTAGTGTTTAATTGGCCACCCTCCGATCTTTAGGCAACATGGTGATTTTGTATGCGAGGTTACAAATTACTAATAACAGATTAGCTATAACCAACCTGAAACCAGGCCTGGTTTTCAGGCTTTGCAGTCTACCCTCAAGGCTAACATGCATAGTATCATTATGCTGAAAAGCAGAGCTGCTTACGGCCATCATGGACTAGTACTGGTACTCCTGTTCCAATACTTAGCAACATACTCAGACCCCCTCTCCCCAGTCAAGACAGTCTCATCATTTGCTTATCTTGTTGGTGCAGAATTTGTGTTAGCTATACTGATGTTTATGTTTATTAAAATTCTTAAATATACCATTGCTTATAGCGATATCACAGCAGTTTACATAATTTACATCAATTAAAAATTAAAATTACAAATACATACAGATAGAAGGAAAAGAGAAAAAGGCTGTCCAGTGGGTCTGAGCCCCTATCCCCGCCAGGCTGTTAAGCCTTGAAAGCCTGGGTGAAGTAAACCTTTAGCTCCACCTTAAATTAGTAAAAGAAGTCTCTAGTTGCAATTATTTTGGAAACCATTGCACAAAAGTGGCATGAGAATATAAAAAGCTGAATCACAGGTATATTTATGAAGGGCCTGAGAGGACAGTGGAATGTAGTGTAGTTTGTCATTCCATGATCAAACAGCACAGTAATGGTATGTGGAATGAACGCATTAAATGACCAGGTAACACCGAGCGCATGGACTTGAAAGATAGAATGAGGATCTTTTTTTTTTTTTATTTTATATTTATGAGATTTTACAATACATACAAGAAGGTTTAAACAAAACCCTTCTCTGAGAAACAGGGAAAACACATGAAAGCCCTTAAACAAGGTACTTAATACAATAATTAAATATACAAGAAAAATTAAATCTAAAGTGCCTACCCTCCCTAGTCCACTACCAGGAGGTTACATCACAGAAAAAAAACATCCAAAATATGAAAGAAAAGTAGCAGTCAAATCCAGGACAAATCTAATATGAGCTCTAGGAGGAATCAATAGAGGATTCTAATCACCGAGCACTTATAAAAGCTGTCAATTGGGAGGGCTCAAAAAAGACATAAGAAACAGATTGATACTTGATCAAACATTTACATGGATGTTTCAGGAAAAACAGCCCACCCAGTGGTAAAACCCCAGGACAGAGCAGTAAAAACTCTCTGCGCCATTTCTGGGTATCCCTCGCCAGATCCGGATACATGCGAACAGCTAAACCTCGAAAGAAAAGCTTCCTTTTCTGAAAGAAAAGTTTCAGCATCCACTCTTTATCTGATAGTAAAGCAAATGTGAGTAATAGAGTGGAAGGTTCCTGAGAATCAAGACCTGAATTTTCCAATAAATCTGTAACATTGAGAGTGTCTCCTTGCTCCACCCCACCTACTAAATTCCCCTGAAAAGGAACTCGCTTAGCCTTCGGAAGATAATATATTTTTACCAAAGGTGGCATTAGATCGGGAGAAACTCCCAATATCTCTACTAAATATTCTTTAAACATGTCTCTAGCTGAAACAGAGACCACCTTAGGGAAATTAACAATTCTTAAATTATTCATACGAGAGCAATTATCCAACTGTTCTAATTTAAACTGTACCAACATAAAGTTCTTTGTAAGAATGTCCACTTGATCTTCCAGGATAGTAGTTTTGCTCCGTTCTACTTCCATCTCCGTAGTAACTCCGGATACCTTCCTTTCCAACTCGATTACAGTCTCCGTTGTTAACCTCACCGCTGAAGACAGGGATGTCATTTGAGGGAGTAAAACTTCTCCGAGTGAAACGATAGTGTTCCAAATTGACTCCAATGTAAAGTTTGCTGGGCGCTGAAGAGCAAAAGCCCCTTCCGATTTAGACGCTGTCGCACCTTCCATCACCAGTGACGGCGATACCTCCTCTAGACGCACAGGGGAAAAAATTTTCCCCGTGTATTCAGCTCCAACCAGCGCCAACGATGTAGAAGACAGAAGAGCACTACTAACTCCACTCACAGGCTCTTAGGTTAAGGAAAAGCTCTCTGGGAGTAACGGGCAGCCTGCTAGGAAGCAGAATGATACAGCTCACAAGACTGATCACAAGTTGCATTTTTCATTTATCATGGGAGCTGTTAATCTGCGGTACTGAGCTACGACAGGTTGGTGACTCCTGCGGTAAATTAAGCTGTGGTAAACTGCAAAAATTTTACCTCGCCTTAGTAACTAGCCCCCTGAGATAGCCAACTTCCTTTGTGCCATCCATTTGCTCTTTAAATAATATTGTTTTGTCAAAACTATGCATTAGAAAATAATCTGAGAACTAAAACAGATTTAAATGTTTTGCTTTGTTGGTTAAGTGAACTTTCATTTCAAACAAGCAAAACAAAAACTGTGTGTTCCCATGGGGTCTGTTAGCTCCATAACACACTACTACAAATAGAGAATAATGATCATGGTAAATAATGTTGGCAATATGATTATAATTGCTGGGAATTCATCCTCTTCTTTACAGGATAATGTGCCCTCAGACTTCAATCTCACTTTCGTAGAAAGAATTCTCTTTTAACTTAGATTTTTACAAAAAGGGCTTCACTTTTTTTTTACATGTACAATAGAGAGCACTACAAATGTGAGTCATAAAGCAATCAAAATCAGAGTTGTCAAGTTACCCAGTTCCAGGAGTGAGATTTATTTTGCCAGTTCTGGTTTAAAATTTGTATTGCAGTGTAGTAGTATGGTCTCCATAGGCCCTGATTCTACCCATTGGCATCAGTGCTGCAGGTCCCATAATGCATCAGAATGAGATTATCAGAAATCCAGGACTGGATTAAAATCTTACTCATGGTAATGGGTAATTTGGCAACTCTGCAAAATCTGGCAAACTTCATATATAAAAACTAACCAGAGCTTCTATTTTTCAAGAATTTTATGTGGCAAATCATGAAGCTGAACAAGATCTGTGATCAGGGCCAAATTCCTATTGGTACTTGTGAGAACACAATGGTATCCATGGGTTTGGTTGAAAACTGCTGTCTGAAAACAGTGCATTGCTGCATGGGATGGGGAAAGTAGCCAGGATGGCAACGGTAAGGCAAAACAGCTAATGAG
This sequence comes from Ichthyophis bannanicus, assembly GCA_033557465.1. NCBI lineage: Eukaryota > Metazoa > Chordata > Amphibia > Gymnophiona > Ichthyophiidae > Ichthyophis > Ichthyophis bannanicus. Next base: position 147,431,039 of record CM066041.1, read on the forward strand.
GTAAAGCGAGATCACAACACCTTTTTCAGGTATGTCAGAGAAAGTAGGGAGGGCAGAGGTAGGATGTCATATAATACCAGAATCAGCACGGTACAATATTCTTTTTAAACACAAGGGGTCATCGGTGCCCACTTTTATCAGACAAAGCAAAATACAAAGATTTCAAAAACCTCCACAACAACCAGAATGATGTTTCAATGCAGATTGTGGCTACATAAGTTGACTCATATCTGCTAAGGGGAAAACTTAAGTAAAGTGGTATGGCTGCCATATTAGTCCACTTCAGTTCACAGAATAGCGAGTCGTTCTTTATATCTAGTCAGAATGAGTGGGTCACAGTAAGAAATGATACCGCTAGTAAATACAAGTGAACTGGCTTCTGCATCACCATGCTTGCAAATGCCCTGAACTGGGCATAATAATCCATGTGAGGTTTTACCAATGAAACACAGAAACAGAGAAAATGACAGCAGATCAAACACATATCCAGTTTGTCCAGCCATACTGAACTACTAAAGTTCTGAGAATGCATGGCCCATCTCTTACAAAAATGGGGAGCAGCTCCCTCAACCCCTGGAAATTGCTGCAATTCTATATGGTGGCCTGTGCCCTAGCAGTAGGGGAGCGGGTTTGGACTGGAAAACAAATTAAAAGGTTCATTTGAAATTCCTACCAGGGGGAACCTAACAGTCACCTGCCAGGTCTGCCACAGGCATGGCAGAGGTCTACAGGGCTGGCTATAAGAGCGGCAAGTAAAAGGGGGGAAGGACTAGTCAAATCAGTAGGCTGCAACCCTTCCATCCATTCCTCAGGAAGCAACAGGTCCTGGTTAGGCAATAGTCGCAACAGCGGGACCTCACCAGGGGAGATAGTCGAATGGCAAGGCCTCTGGCGCTAGCAAATGTGTGCGGACAGGACTTGTACAAAAAGGAGATCCAGGTACCAAAATGGAATATCTGGGCTCAAGGAGGTCTAGGCACCATAAATGGAGTGTCTGGGCCCAACAAAGCAATTGATCGAACCCCAAACTGTGAATGGGTAGCCTGGGGGGAGGACAGGCTGAGGTGACCAAAAGAGTATTGGCAGCCACAAAAGAGCATTCAGCCTTTTTGACCACGAAGCAGGTAGAAACGGCAAACTGGCCCCTTCCACGGAAGACTGGTTGTTGGAGAAAAGGGCATATTTGCCTCTTTCAAGCTGGTGAGGTCATTTAAGAAGTCTGGGTATTCAACAGGCATGCAGAAGCTGCATTTGTGTTCATCGTGATGTCCTTGAAACAATACGTTTAATTGTTGTGTTAATAAAGCTATAGCCATTTATTCCCACAAAGAGAAGAATCAGGTGTCTGGCTGTAAATTTGTTGGGGGAGAGAAGGCAAAAGGGGAACGGGGGGGAGCAAATGGGACAGGCGATCCCAGGCCATGCATGCCGTGTCTGTGTTATGGTCTCCTCAGCTTCTCAGTCAGTTCCAAAGTTCAAGAATGTAGGCAACTCTCAGGGAAGGTGAGAGAGATTATGCACCTCATCAATCCTGCTGTCTACAGAAAACACTTGTTACAGGTGAGCAGCACGTACTGAAAAACTGATCGTTGATACTTCACACTGACAGAATAGCCAGCAAAGCCAAACCAAAGGCTGTCCTTCACTGAAGCTTGGACATGGCAGTAGCGAGCAGAAAGGTATGATGCAAGGACCATATTGCTGCTTTACAAATTGTGTCTACTGAGGCAGATTTTAGGAGAACCACAGTGGATGCAGTGGCTGTAATTTGGTGCTATTTTATTTTAGAATTTAGAAGAGTACCAGTTCATTCATAGCATAATTGGATACAGGATGCCAGCTAATTTGCTAGAGTTATTTCGACAACTTGTATGCCAATACTGTTAGGGTCAAAGAAGACTAAAAGCTGTATAAACTTCCTGACTGACTCTGTTCTCTGCAAAGGTCCCATTGCGATTGTCTCATTTTCAGCTGAGCTAGAGGGACTACATGGACAGCTGCAGCCATATGATGTAGTATCTGTAATAGGCTTTGGCCATGACTATCAGCTTCTTTTTGTATGATTCTTTTATGTGAAATGAAGACCTTCATTCTGTCCACTGGCAGAATGGCCTTTGCTTGTATGTATCTAGAATGGTACCTATGTAAAAAAAAATAGTGTTCACGGGGTGCAAAGTAAATTTCTGAAAATTAATGATGAAGCCCAGGTTCAGGAGGAGACTTGTTACTGAGGACCGGGACCTGGGTTTTCAAAAGAGTTATTGTACTAGAAGCCAGTCATGGAAATATGGGAAGACTAGTTTTGTGAAAACTCTGGGAACTGAAGAAAGGGTGAATGGAAGGAGCTTGTACTGAAAATGTTTGGTCTGAAGACTGAATCTCAGATAGATATTGTGCTTCCTGTTGTAAGAATGGGTTGTTCTCCATGGACTAGCAGGATGCGTCAGCCACACCTGGTGACATCATCCGACGGTGCCGTGGATGGAGTGCTCTCCTATAGGGCATGTGCCCTGTAGCCCCTACCCCTAGGTCCGCCCCTACCTAGGTCAGTTTTTGTTCTTCTGCCCAGCCTACAAGACATAAGAACATAAGAACATAAGATATGCCATACTGGGTCAGACCAAGGTCCATCAAGCCCAGTATTCTGTTTCCAACAGTGGCCAATCTAGGTCATACGTACCTAGCAGTTTCCCCAAGGGACACAGGTTCCACAATGCTTGTATTGGTTTCAAGCATTGATATCCTGGGTCCCTTCTTACAATAATGGTTTATGGACCTTTCCTCCAGGAACTTGTCCAAACCTTTTTTAAACCCAGCTACACTAACAGCCTTTACTACATCCTCTGGTACAAATTCCAGAGTTTGATTACACGTTGAGTGAAAAATATTTTCTTTTATTAGTCTTAAATAGTTTACCCTGTAGCTTCATTGCATGTCCCCTAGTCTTTCTATATTCTGATAAGGTAAACAATCGATCTACGTTTACAACCCTTTCCACTCCGTTCATTAATTTATAGACTTCTATCATATCTCCCCTCAGCCGTCTCTTTTCCAGGTTAAAGAGCCCCAAACCTTTTTAGCCTTTCTTCATAGGAGGAGTAGCCTTCCATCCCCTTTACCATTTTGGTGGCTCTTCTCTGAACCTTTTCTAAAATTGCTATATCCTTTTTAAGATATGGCGACCAGAATTTGCACACAATATTCAAGGTGCGGTCTCACCATGGAACGATATAGAGGCATTATAATATCTTTTGTTTTATTTCCATTCCTTTCCTTATCATACCTAGCATTCTATTTGCTCTCTTGGCCGCCGCTGCACACTGGGCCGAGGGTTTTTAACATGGTATCCACAAGGACGCCTAAATCTTTTTCTTGGGTGGTGGTTTTCCTAATGTGGAACCTTGCATCGTGTAAACCATAGTTTTGGGTTGTTCTTCCTAGGTTGCATAACCTTGCACTTCTCCACATTAAATTTCATCTGCCATTTTGATGCCCAGTCTCCAATTTATCAAGATCCTCTGGCAATTTTCCACAATCCTCCCTCCTGGGTTTTAACACTTTAAATATTTTTGTGTCATCAGCAAATTTGATAACCTCACTCGTTAGTCCACTTTCCAGGTCATTTATGAATATGTCAAAAAGCAGCGGACCCAGCACAGATCCATGGGGTACACCACTATTCACCTTTCTCCATTGGGAAAATTGGCCATTTAGCCCTACCCTCTGCTTTCTATCTTTTTAACCATTCCTGATCCACAAGTAGTACACTGCCTCCTATCCCATGACTCTTTAGTTTTGGCCAAAAGTCTCTCATGAAGGGACCTTGTCAAAGGCTTTCTGAAAGTCCAGATACACAATATCAACCGACTCACCTTTGTCCACCTGTTTATTCACTCCTTCAAAAAAACATAACAGATTAGTAAGACAAGATCTTCCTTGTCTAAAGCCATGTTGGCTGTCTCCCTTAGGTCATGACTATCTATATGCTGAGTAATTTTATTCTTTATGATGGTTTCTACCATTTTTTCCCGGTACTGATGTCAGGCTCACCGGTCTGTAGTTTTTCCCGGATCACCCCTCGAACCCTTTTTTAAAAATTGGTGTTACATTGCGATCCTCCAATCCTCAAGGTATTAGAGAATGATTTTAATGAATAGTTCACAGATTACTGATAGCAGGTCTGCAATCTCAAATTTCAGTTCTTTCAACAACACCCTTGGATGTATACCATCCGGCCCAGGTGATTTGCTACTCTTCAGTTTATCTAATAGTTGTTAGGACATCCTTCCCGATGTATCGATATTTCCTTCAATTCTTCCACACACCTTTAAATACCACTTCAGTCGTGGGTAACATCCCTACATCTTCCTCAGTAAAGACCGAAGCAAAGAATTCATTCAGTCTCTCTCCGCCTATCGCCTTGTCGCCTCTTAGTGCTCCTTTAACCCCCTTTATCATCTAATGGACCAACTGACTCTCCTCACGGGGTTTTTTGCTACGAAATGTACTTGAAAAGGTCTTTATTTCGCATTTTTTTTGCTTCCGCAGCAAGCTTCTTCTCAAATTCTCTCTTTGCCTGCCTTATCAATGCCTTGCATTTGACTTGCCAGTGCTTGTGCTGTTTCCAGGTTTCATCATTTGGCTCTTTTTTCCATTTCTTGAAAGATGCTTTTTTGGCAACAACAGCCTCTCTGACCTCAGCTTTAAACCATGCTGGCAATTTTTTGGACTTCCTTCCTTCCACTTTTCTTAAAGCGTGGAATACAGCTGGTCTGGGCTTCCAAGATAGTATTTTTCAACAACACCCAAGCTTGATGTACGTCTTTAACCTTTGCAACTGCTCCTTTTAGTTTTTTCTTAACTGTTTTCCTCATTCTATCATAGTCTCCCTTTCGAAAGTTAAAGGGTAGTACTGTGGATTTCCTTACTATCCCTCCTCCACTAATTAAATCAAAGGCGATCATGCTATGATCACTATTGCCAAGTGGCCCCAACACCCTTATCTCTTGCACTACATCTGGTGTTCCACTAAGGACCAGCTCTCCTACAACCAAACGAATAATTCAACATGCAGAAAGAGAAAGAAAAATCCACCAAACCTGGCTTTAAGGAGTGCCCAGTGTGTGTCAGAAAGATGAACTCAGAAGATACTCAGGATGCCTGCGCTACCTGGGGGAAGCCCACCATGTGGAAGACTGCTCCCACTGTGCCCGCATGTCTCCCAGGGCCCGGCGCTCCTGTAGCCACACGCTGCAAGACTTTTTAAAGACACCAGAAAAACCCAGACATAGCTCATCATCATCCTCCAAGCATATAGCAGAAGGAAAGAAGAAGGAAAGGCACCCAGAACACCGGAGTAAAGAGGCAAAGAGCAGCGTGGCTGCAAGAAATATGGTCGCCACCAGTACTCCCTCTCTAGACCCCTCAGTGGCTCTCCAATCTGCCCTGGAGGCCCTCCTCCACAGCACAACACTTTCAGAGCCTCTGCAATGGGAATCGGCAGCTTCCCAGCTCTCCCAAGTGCCTCTATCTTTCTCTGCGGCTCCCCCTGTGTCCTCCAGCAGAGAATCCAGCACTTTGGTGAGAACTGCGCCATTGGATGCTCTGCCCCCTACTGGTGCGATTGGACAGCATCACAATGAGGTCAGCTGTTGCTGCGCTGATGGGAGAAGCCCTTCTCTCTGCACCAGAAAGGACAGCCCTCTTTGTCGTGCTATTGGGGACAGCCCCCACCATCGCACCAAGAGAAATCCTGCCCATAGGAGACCACGCTGGCAGAGGGAGAGCAGTTCTAGTTCTGGGAGCTGTTGCAGCCATGTTGGGAGGTACCATGGATGCCACAACCATGCATCCAAGAGCTCCAGGTCCTGCTCCCCAGAGCCCCCCTCCCGCCAGAGAAGATGCAGCAGCTCTGAGAGGAGCAGCTATACGCTCAGCAGCACACCATCACAGGGGCAGCAGACAGCTATACTGCAGCTGCTATCCTGCCTTCTGACCCAGAAAGGGAGCTCATGCAGCAGACATGGTACTACGTGAACCCCGCAACCACGGACCAGCTCCTCACCCTTGCTCACACCAGCACCACCACCTGGACACCTTCTCCACTAAGGTCTCTTACTCCCCAGAACCCTTCACAAGCAGCGAAGGAGAAGAAGCAGCCGGCGTTACACTCTCAAACAGCTACTGCAAGACCTTGGACAAAGGGGAGCAGTTGTCACACACCCCAGCGTCACTGCCAGAGGACCTGATGTACCCTAAATTCCTCCAAAAACTCACTAAGCATCTGTCCCTGTCCCCCACGGACATGCCAAACCCCAGGAACAAGGTATTAGGATTGCTTAAATATCTCGATGCACATAAATCCATCGTCTCTATTCCCATGCATAAACTACTCATGGACAATCTCACTCGGATCTGGCAGACACCGGCCTCTGGACCTGCTGTATCATGCCAACTGAAGGCAAAATGTCAAGTACGGCCCACTCCGGGTTTTGACAAAACTCAGCTGCATCACCAGTCCATTGTGGTGGAATCCGCCCTGAAACAGAGAAAGGGCTCCCATCCACACTCCAACACCCCTCCAGGCAAAGATCACAAGCTCCTGGATGATGCAGGAAATATATCTACCAAGCTGCGATGCTGAGTGCCAAAATAGCATTGCATCAATTCCAGCAGGTGCTGCATCTGGATTCCATACTGGACACCCTCAAAAGTGCCACCATGGCTTTCGACACCAAGGCCACCATCCAGTCCCTCCTTGTGGATCTGGGCATGTGTGAAACACCTGATCCATTCCATCTTCAATGCCTTCAAGTCAGCGGCCAGGACTGCTGCCACAGCCATCGCCTCCTGGCACTAGGCATGGCTACGTGCATCAGGACTGCACGAGGACACCCATGAGTGATTGGCAGATGCCCCCTGCATGGGTGACAATCTGTTTGGTGAAAAATTCAAAGAAACTGTAAATGATATGAAGGACCGTTACACCACCCTTCAAACCCTGGCCTCGGATGGCCTAGACAGGAATTCAAGCACTCGCAAACCACAAGGCTCGTACCACTGTAAATCCTACTCTTCATCCAAATGATGCCAGCCTTACCGCAAGTGGAACCACAGCAACCGAAGCACCAACACTACCAATCCTACCAGAAACTTTGCCAGAAGGACCGCAGGCAGCAGAAGCAAACCAAAGCACCATCGGGGAAAAACTACCCTTCCTTTTGATGTTGTACCCAACAGGACCCTGCCAGTCAGCGGCCAACTCTCCTCCTTCAAGGAAGCTTGGACGCACATCACCACCAACAAATGATCATAGACTCCGGATCAGGATGCACTTCTCCTCCACACCACATCAGCAAGCGCACCCTGCCTTCTACACACCAGCCCAACTCCTTCCCATCTTAACAGAGGCGATCCAGGCCCTTCTGACAGCGAGTGCTATCGAACAAGTACCACCAAAACAGATAGGGCATGGATTGTACTCCAGGTATTTTCTCATTCCAAAGAAGTCTGGGGGCATGAGCCCTATTCTCGACCTGAAAATCCTCAACAAATTCATCCACAAGGAATGCTTCAAGATGTATTCTCTGAAATCCATCCTCCCACTACTGCAGCCCCACCATTGGCTAGCCTCACTGGACCTGCAGGGTACCAATGCGCACATCCCCATCCACCCTGTGCACCAGCAATTCCTATGCTTCTGCATCCTGAATCAACACTTCCAGTACAGAGTCCTTCCCTTCAGACTCTCCCCGGCTCCCAGAGTCTTCACCAAATGTGTGGTGGTGGCCACGGCCCACCTCAGGGGGTCCGGGATCTGTGTCTTCCCCTACCGGGACGACTGGCTCATAACAGCCCCCTCTGAGACCCTGACACAGAAAGCAGCCCAGGTCACAGTCTCCCTCCTAACCGTCCTGGGGTTTCTCGTCAACTACAGGAAGTCTTGCCTACAACCAACACAGACCTTGGAATTCATCGGGGCTTCCCTCTGTACACCACAAGCGAAGGCTCTCCTCTCAGAACAGAGGGCAGACATCATCATGGCCCTGGCACGAACTGTATCCACCACCAGCAGCATCTTGACTCAGACCTTGCTGCGTCTCTTGGGCCAAATGGCTGCCATGACCCAAGTGTTCCCCCATGCCAGGCTCCGCATGCGGGATGTAAAGTGGCACCTAAGACATTACTGGACTCAGTGAACCCAGCCCATGACCCACTGGATCCCCATCAACCAGAAGGTCAGGAATGCCCTCGACTGGTGACTGTGCAATGAGAACCTCACCCAGAGCAATTCCTTCTGGGCACCCCAACATGACCTAGTCCTGAAGTGCGGGACTGGACTGGAGGAATGATAAGGAACACGACCTAGTCCTCACCACAGATGCCTCCAATCTTGGCTGTGGAGCCTACCTACAGCACCTCTGCACCCAGGGTACATGGTCAGACATGGAGAAGTGCCTCCACATAAACCATTTTGGAGGTCCGGGCGATCAGATATGCCCTCAAGGCCTTCTCGGAGCAGGTCCTCCACAAGACAGTGCTGATCCAGTCTGACAAGCAGGCTGCCATATTCTACCTCAACAAGCAAGGGGGCATGGGGTCCTTGCCCCTCTGCAGAGAGGCCCTTCGATCATGGGACCTAGTACTCTGCATCAACTGCCAACTCATCATGACTTATCTCCCCGGCAAGGACAACAACCTGGCGGACAAACTCAGCCACCAATTGCAGTCACACGAGTGGTCCCTCAATGAGGAGGTGGCAGAATCCCTGTTCCGGCACTGGGGCCATCCCGAAATGGACTTCTTTGCCCAGCTGTCCAACTCCAAGTGACGTTCCTTCTGCACAAGGCAGCCAGCAGTCCAGGGCACATCGACGGATGCATTCGACCTTCACTGGAGAGTGTTCAATCTCCTTTACGTGTACCCCCACTCCGCTCATCTCCAGAGTAATACAGAAAAACATCAGCAATCGGGTGACCATCATCCTCATCGCCCCCACTGACTGAGACAGGGGTAGTTCCCTTCCTCTTGCACCTGGCCAAGGAAACTCCAGTCTGCCTGCCCTCAAGGCCAGAACTCATCACCCAGGATGGAGGGAAATCCCTCCACCCCAACCTGGGCATCCTCACACTGACTGCCTGGAAACTGAATGGTCAACACTATCCATCCTGAGCCTGATGACAGAAGTGCAACATTTCATCCTTGCAGCCAGGAGAGACTTCACATGGTGCTCTTACAGCATGAAGTGGAAATGTTTCCATAACTGGTGTGCAAAGGCAGGCGTGGACATCCCCCCCCCCCCCCCGTCCTGCCCACTCCAGCACGTCCTCCAATACCTCATTGTTCTCATCCAGATAGGGCTAAAGACCTCCTCTATCAAAGTGGACCTCTTGGCAATTACGGCTTTCCATGATCCCATCGAAAACCTCCCTCTCAGAGCACACCTGCTTGTTGCGAGATTCATAAAAAGTCTTGCTAACCTGTGTCCAGCAGTCCAGAAACCAGTTCCCCCTTGGAACCTATCCATCGTCCTACATCAACTCACTAAAGAACCTTTTGAATCTCTGGAGGATGTGCCCCTTAAGTACCTCATGTGGAAAACCCTGTTTCTCATCGTCATCATGTCGGTAAGATGGATCAGCGAACTATTGGCTTTGGTGGTACACCCACCATACCCCATCCTCCTCTGGGACCATGTCAAACTATGCACGCACCCCAAGTTCTTGCCTACATCAACCAGACCATCGAGCTCCCCACCTTCTACCCAGAACAACACTCCTCCTAGGAAGAGCGCCGACTACATACCCTAGACTGTGTTTGGGCACTACCCACATATCTGAGGAGAATCAAGGGAACCTGCAAAGGGCCTCAGCTCTTCGTCTCCTTTGACCCGAACAAACCATGCCACCCAGTCATGAAGAGACACTCTCCCAATGGATCTCTGCATGCATCACTTTTGTTACTCCCAGGTGGGCGCTGAACCTCCCTCCTCAGCCCAGGCAAACCAGCTATGTGCCATGGTGGCCATGCTGGCCAACCTCAATGCAGTACCTATTCAGCACATCTGCAGGGCGGCAATGTGGGCATCCGCACAGACCTTCCAGAAGCATTACTGCCTGGACAGCTCACGCTAGCCTACAGCTCATTTGGCTGCACCATCCTGAGCACAAGCACAGGGCCAGAAACCCAAATTCCACCGGATCTCAACCAGGTGTAATGCTCTGCAGAATTTACCGCAAATGGAATTGCCTGGACAGTCTGGACTCGACCATTACTGCTAGGCAATGACTGTTGTTGATGCTAGGATGTCTTGTTATTGTTATGCTACCATTGTTACTGCCCTGCTCCTGTTGATGCACAGGCCTTGGTTGACACCATTAATGCTAACGCATTTGATCCCATTTTGCAATATTGCTAATGTAAGTGTTCATGCTCAGATTGTTCACATGCATGCTGTAGCCCTCGTTCATACTGTTCATGACTTATTGCTTGATGATACCCAGCCTGTTGTTTAATCTACCGGTTATGTTTCGGGTCCATCTTTCCACAGCAGTGGGCCCTCGATCACAGCTAGTGAGTCAGCAGGTATGGCTGACACATCCTACTAGTCCATGGAGAAAGTGGGGTTACTTACCTGTAATGGAGGTTCTCCACAGACAGCAGGTTAAGTCAGCCACACATTCCCGCCCTTCTCCCCTACAGATGAAGCCGGCATCACTCACGTGCCAACAGAGTACAAATGTGATAGCCTGCTCCCTACTGGTAGGAAGGCACTGGCTTGGGGCTAACTGAGCCAGGTAGGGGTGGGCCTAGAGATAAAGGCTACAGGGCACATGCTCAGAAGGCTTTGCCTTCTGAGCTATAAGAGAGCACTCCGTCCATGGTGACATCGGATGATATCACCAGGTGTGACTGACTGATTTATCCTGCTGTCCTTAGCGAACCTCCGTTATAAGCAAGTAACCCCACTGTATATGTGTATTCACATCCTTGAGATCCAGGGTACACAGCCAGTCCCCTCTCTTTAAAAATGGTAGAATGAAAGGAAGGATATTTATTTTGGATTTTTTTTTGGTGAGGAAACTGGTTCAGGTCTTTGAGGTCCATGATGGATGTAAGCCTGCAGAGTACTTCAAGAAAAGGAAATGCCTGAGATAGAAACCTTTTTCTCTACTGAGGGGGGTCTGGCTCTATAGTGAGACAAGCATGGAAGAAAAGAAGACAAAATCTTTCACAAGCAGCTCATGACACATATTTTCCTGAAGCATTTTGGCAATGAGCATCCAACAACTACAAATCAGGACTACCTCATGCAAACAAACACATCTCCCCTCTTCCCATCCTCATGAACCCCTCATCCCTCACCCCCCCCTCGATCCATTGTATATAGTTTTTTGAATGTACCTAGTTTAAGAAAACCGTTCATTGTTCTGTTCACACCTAAATTACTTTTTATGTTTTCATTATACAAAGTTCCCGTTGCCATTTATAACCTGTCATTGTAAATACTCCATTCCATGTAAACCATTTTGACTCGTAGAAAAACGGTATATCAAAATTTGTTAAAAATAAAGAGATGATCTGGAGGTTCAATAGGGAACCAGAGTTCTGTTTATAGTCAGGACCAAGGAATCTTCTCTCACAATGGAAGGAAAAAACAAACCCAATCCCAAGCAGAAAGGGCAGGATATATAGTCTGCAGGGATTCTGGGTGTGGTAGAAGATTGTATTTAAAAAGAAAGCTACTGTTTTGACTGGGTAAGCATGACTTCCTTAGAGTGAGTCCTTTCCTGCTGCAAGGTTTAAGAATGACAAGGCATTGAGTCTGCCGAGGTTCTTTTTGATATGGATAAAACATCTTTTTTTCGGTAATAAAAGACTTGGCAAAACCAATTGAAAGAGGTGCACCTTATAGACATATGTCAGAAGAGGATGAACAGCAGAGAGGTGCTAAAGTGAGGAACAGTAATCTTTTATAATGTCCACTGTCCCTTTTACTTTATCATCAAACAAGGAATCCCCAGTGGAAGGGGCACCCACCAACTTAGACTGTATGTCCTCATGTAAGCTAAACGCACACAACCAAGCTAAACACCTGGAAGCAAGAGTAGAAGTGGAAACACTGGAGAAGGTTTTAAAGATGTCATAAGATATTCTTATAAGATGCCTGCCACGCTCATCTTCTTCTGTAGTATAGCAGTCAGCTGTGTCTCAGCCTGAGGCAAAGGGCTAGGTAAAAAAGATAATTGTATTGTATAGACAGATTTTTATTTTTCCCCAACTCCTTTCAAAATCCTTCTCTCTGTTTGCTATTCACCCGACCCTCCAAACTGCTCCCACACCCAAAGAATGCCCCTGTCACTACTGCCCCACCATCCCGCACACTACCTGCAGGCCCAAAAACTACTCCCACTACTCAGCACCCTGCAAACTGCTCCTCCTGCAAAATCTAACCTCTCCTGCAACAGTCCCATCATTAACTGCTCCCACCCAAAAATAACATCCTGAAATTCCTTACCATCTTTCAAACTGCCCCACCCTTAAAAAATATCTCCGACAACTGCTTCACCACCCTGGAACTCTCCCCCTATAATTGCTCCACCACCCTGTAAATTGCACCATCCCCAAAAACTGCCCTGGTGCAATGGCCCACTGCCCCACACAATGTCCTATCACTAAAATATGTTCTCTCACTTACTGTCCTACTATTCTTCATCCTATAAAGATATCCCCCACAGCTGCCCAAGCACCCTGCAAACTGCCCCACAAAATGCGAGACTTCATCCTGGGAGCCTAGAGCGGAGACAATGTGGCAAGCCATCTAAGACGTTAAAGTATGTTTGCCACATGTGCCTCCACCATATAGTCCTGGCAGGAGGGGGGGGGGGCACTGCAAAGGGGGTTGAGTCACCACGAGGAGGGGTGCCCGCTTCAGGTGCCCACGAAGCTTGGAACACCATTGACTGTGACTGCTCTGACTGTAGCATTTGAAGCCTCTATATATTTCTTCAACTAAGTACATCTGCCCTTGGCTCCATGTCTTGCTGTGGTGGAAAAGGTACCTCTTTATCCATCCTCTTTATAAATATAGGATAAGAGATGCCTTCACAGGGAGATTTACTTCTCACCAGGGGAGGTAAAGGAGTCGCAGGAATTTCTGTAGAACCTTTCCCAGTCCAAAATGTATATTCACAACAGCTACCACAAAAATGTCACACGGGGTCAAAAATGTCTGTAGACCCATCTGTCTGGGGGCAAAATAACTCTCCAAAATATTAACAGTATGGAATGAAATTCAGCACGTGGGAAAAACTGATAAAGGTTCTAGAGAAATAAGCTCTCCCCCCTCCCAAAAATCAAACAAATACAGTAAAAGGTCCAATGCATTTCTATGGGAGAAGGTTCCAGCTTCTGTAGCATAGAAAGTTACATACAGTGAAACACAGCAGTTACAGAATTCTTCCTTTCAAAATCCCTCTCTCTGTTCTCTACTCACCCGACCCTCCAAACTGCCCCCACCCCCCAAACTATGCCCCTGCCACAATTGCCCCACCACACCAGTGCCTAAGGAGAGATAGAGTAAACATCAAAAAGATCTAATAACTTCTCTACTTGAGAAATGCTAGACCCTGGAAGGGGGGGGGGGGGAGGGGAGGGTTCACGGTTGGAGCTGGAGAGGCTTCCCAAGTCTCTTATACAGGGCCCCTATGGATCTCAATATGTATACTTTGGAAGAAAGGAGAAAGAGGGGAGATATGATAGAGATGTTTAAATACCTCTGTGGCATAAATGCACAGGAGGAGAGCCTCTTTCAATTGAATGAAAACTTTGCAATGAGGGGGCGTAGGATGAAAATGAAAGGGGATAGACTCAGGAGTAATTTGAGGAAATATTTCTTTACAGAAAGAATGGTAGATTCATGGAATAGTCTCCCACTGGAGGTGATAGAAACGAAGACTGTGAATTCAGGAAAGCATGGACAAACAGAGGAGGAAAAAGGGACTGTAAAGCTTAGTAGTTGGTATGGAAGGCAGACTGGATAGGCCGTAGGGTCTTTATCTGCCATCATTTTTTTCTGTTTCTACAGCATCAGAAATATTATGAGTGTTTGGTTCTTATGTCAGGTTTTACGCTTCCCAGGGTTGTTGGGGTTAGGGAAGCTGTGGAGACAAAACCTGTAGCCTTTGCAGGAGAGGCAGCCACAGTCATCATGCAACAGTGACACTTAGTGGCCATATTTAGGACCATGTAAAATAAATGAATTAAAATCTCTGACAAAATGAATCAGAAACAACACAAAGTGAAAGAAACCCCTGGGCATGCTTGTCTTTCTCTTGTTCCTCTTTGACCAGAAGCAGAATCTAGAGAAGAGGTGGCAGCCCAATGGCTGCAAACATACCGATCTCAGAGCTTGGAAGCCAAGGTATTCTCTACAACAGAAAACAAAAACCTTACTTCTGTGCAACTTCCACGAACGTATTGAGCACAATATGTAAAATCTGCGCAAACTGTTCTTCCCCTTTAAGGCATTCAGACTTGAAAAGTGTTGCCCGTTAAAACTGTCAGGGCTTGTGGCACAGGATTCTCCAAAACAATACAAGCTTTTACAGCTTTGCCAAACAAAGCACAACTCAGTTCATTTATTTCATTCTCCCCTGACAGATAACTACTCAGTCTAGCCTAGGGTTGCCAACTGGCTCCAGATGCGCCCGACAGGCTTGCTCCAGTCCTGGGTTTACCCTGTTGCATGCAGTTACTTGTAGTTTTCCTTTTCTTATGGAGTGCAATAGAGAAATTAGAACTACATATCCCTGAATGCAATGAGGTAAAACCAGGACTGGAGCAAGCCTGTCGGGTGCATCTGGAGCCAGTTGGCAACCCTAGTCTAGCCGTCGTGCAGAAGCTTCCACACCAACCCCCTCACTCGTACATGTGCTTTTTAAGCAGGGCTGGTGCAAATACACTGGATGTCCTAAGGTGAACCTTCATCAACTTGCCCCACCCAAAACCCAGCCTCTTTCTCTTTTCACTACCTCCAACAGCAGCCATTTCCCCCTCCCCTCTTCCTTCCTTCTCTTATCCCAGCATCTTTTTTCTACACTCTCTCCCTCTGCTCCCAGAACCGTCAGCATTCATCTATTGGTCAAGGAGCACTGTCTCCTACAAGGAGTGTTCCCAGCTCAAGCACAAACCAAACTACACAGCGACTCTCTCTCTCACCTAAGACCAAGTTCTGCAGTTAGTGCCTTGGGCTCTAAAAGAACAAGAGGCGGGAGTAGCTTGAGCTGTTCAAAGGAAATCCTCCTGCATGCACTCAATAGATCTCCATTCAGCGCATAGTAGAGGTGTACTTTCGGTTCATTAGCCTGCCTTAAAATATTTAGTATGGACTAAATTGACTTAATGCGTCTTAATTCAGTTAATGTGCATTAAATCATTTAGCACACTTTAAAAATTTCCTATTAAAGCGAATCTGTGAAACCAACCAAAACACACACAAGAAAATTGGGAAAAATTAAAAAAAAAAACCCACACAAAATCTTAGCAAAATGTTCCTATCTGTGCACACCCCTAGCGTATAGTATGCATCCATCTACTGCATTCCTATCAGCTACCTCCCCTCTAATCTACAGCACTGGGTTCCAGCCGCCATGAAGAGGTGCAGCATGACAGAGGAGAAAGGCAATGCGTGACAACAGTGATTAGATGGAGTACCTTTCTGGTCTTGGTCACAGTGTGGGATGAGGCAGAGCTGATGAAAGCCTCTGGGTCCAGCTCCTACTGCCAAAAAATTGTGGTATTATAGGTAATGGCCTATTTCTTTACTGTTTTCAACACCCCTGTTCATCCTTCCAAGAGTGACTGACAGCAGTAATCAGAGGCCTCAGCCACTGTAAAGGTGCTGTCTTGTTTCATCAAAATAACAAGTGGGGAAAGCATGCAAACCATGGCTCATGGAATTCTTTCCAAACTCTTCACGTGGACATTCACACATGTGTGATTGCATATGCGTAAAAGGGCTGTCTCTGTGTGCATCTCTGACTTAGAGGAGTGAGTGGCAGTTGGAGGGTGATAGGGGATGATGGGGGGAGGGGAGGGTGGATGGGTAGCCATGGGGGGTAGTTTAGGGGGTCTGGAGTGAATAGAAAATAGGATAGAACAAGTCAGAGTAGAGGATATCTATATAGTGAGAGGATAAGATCTGTATATAGTGAGAGGATGGAATAAAAGTGTAGACCATTTTCACAAAAAACAAAACTTAAAATGACTTTTACACTTCAAAAAAGGCACAGGGGTGTAACCTGTACAGAGCAGCAGTTAGAACCGTAAAAAAAAGGAGGGGTAATTTGCATGGGGCAGCTGGTACAACCCTAAAGAAAAGCATGGGGGGGGGGGGGTAACCTAGTCCACAGCTGTTGTGTTGTCTGTCTTCTCTAGATTGTAAGCTCTGATAAGCAGGGACCGTCTCTTCTATGTTTGTGTCCAGTGCTGGGTACGCCTTGTAGCGCTATATAAATGTTAGATAGTAATAGTAGTAATCTTCACAGAGCAGCAGGACAGTACCAAGCTAAAAATGCCCCTCAGTGACTAACGAATCTGGTGCCCCCTCCGCCCCAGCCACATGCAGTAACTCACTCTTTCTGAGCTCCCTGGAAGCTCAGTGATGATATCTGCCCCCCCCCCCCTTTTGTGCTTTTGCCCTGTGCGGCCTCACTGCTGGCACAGCCCTTGGAATGGCCCTGCAGAGCAGCATGTATGACCCTAAACCAAGGCATAGAGGAGGGCAACCTGCATGGAATAGCAGGAACAAACCTAGACAACTTACTGTGCAGACTAGATGGGCCACTCTGACATTTATCTGCCATCATTTACTATGTTACTAACTGCTATGTTTCACTCGGGCCAAGAATTTTGACCTTCCATGTTTGTGATGAAACAACCTCTATTAGGTCTTTCTTCAAAGTGGAGATAATATATCAAAAACTAAAAAAACTTCTCAATCGTTATATCACAAAAAGCTACAGGGTAAACAATTTAAGACTAATAAAAGAAAATATTTTTTCACTCAACGTGTAATCAAACTCTGGAATTTGTTACCGGAGGATGTAGTAAAGGCTGTTAGTGTAGCTGGGTTTAAAAAAGGTTTGGACAAGTTCCTGGAGGAAAGGTCCATAAACCTTTATTAAGAAGGGACCCAGGATATCATAGAAACATAGAAACATGATGACAGAAAAAGACCACATGGCCTACCTAGTCTGTCTTTCCATAACAACTACAACAGTCCCCTTTTTACCTTTAGAGATCCTCTGTGTTTGTCCCATGCTTTTTTGAATTCAGTTACTGTCCTCATCTCTACCACCTCCACTGGGAGACTATTCCACGGATCCACTACTCTTTCCGTATAGAAATATTTCCGCATATCACTCCTGAATCTATCTCCCTTCACCCTCATCCCATGTCCCCTCGTAGCAGAACTTGCTTTCAATTGAAAGAGGCTCTCTCCCTGAACATTTATGCCATGGAGGTATTTAAACATCTCAATCATATCACCTCTATCCCGCCTTTCCTCTAAGGTGTACATATTAAGATCCTTCAGTCTGTCCTCATATGCTTTATAATGAAGACCACTAATCATTTTAGTAGCCAGCCTCTGCACCAACTCCATCCTGTTCACATCCTTTTGAAGGTGTGGTCTCCAGAATTGCACACTGTACTCCAAATGAGGTCGCACCAAAGACTTATACAGAGGCATTATCACCTCCTTTTTTCTGCTAGCCATTCCTCTTCGTATGCACCCAAGCATCCTTTTAGCTTTTGCCGTCGCCTTTTCTACCTGTTTAGCTACTTTAGGATCATCAGACACAGCCACGCCTAGGTCCCGCTCTTCTTTAGTGGACAAAAGTACTTCACCCCTATACTATATTGCTCCCTTGGATTGCTGCAGCCCAAATGCATGACCTTACATTTTTTAACATTAAATCCCAGCTGCCAAATTCTAGACCATTCTTCAAGCTTAGCTAGAATTCTCCTCATGTTATCTACACCTTCTTGGGTGCCTACTCTATTGCAGATTTTGGTATCACCCGCAAAGAGGCAAACCTTACCCGACAGCCCTTCCGCTATATCACTAACAAAGATGTTAAAAAGAATCGGACCAAGGACAGATCCCTGGTAACATCCTTCTCCTCAGAGTGAGCTCCATTTACTTGTACTCTTTGTCGCCATATCAATGCTTGACTCAGTACAAGCATTGTGGAACCTGTGTCTTTTGGGGAAACTGCTAGGTACGTATGACCTAGATTGGCCACTGTTAGAAACAGGATACTGGGCTTGAAGGACCTTGGTCTGACCCAGTATGGCATAACTTATGTTCTTATGTTATGCAGTTCCAAAATAATTATATGTGTAATTACATTATGATTTCTTAACACAACCTAAGAAGAAGGCCTCAGACTATTTCGGCACCAATCTCCAGACTATTGTCTGTGTGTAAATGCCTCTTCACATCAATGATCAAATCTTATTTTATCTTATCAAAAGAACAGCTTTTAGAATTGCATCAATTTCAGACAGAAAGTGAAACTTATCTGTCTTTTTCTTTACCCCAACGCCTCACCACGGCGTCCTCCGCGTTTCACTAAAAGAGCTTCTTCAGGGATGTAAAAAGTTGTCAAAACACAACAAAATCATATATAACCACTTTAGAAATATCTATTGCCCATAATAATCCTTTATTAATTTAATCTTATTTCAAAACCTACACCATCTTTATCTAATTTAAGACTCGCTACACTCTAGTAAACTCTAATAGGATGAGCAGGGAAATCGAGGGAGAAAACCTTGACTATATGTGAACAAAGATGGATTTTTTGGTTACAAACAGTATCTCCAGGAGGGTTGAACGCAGAAATAAAATGGGGAGCTTGTAATTGACATTATTGGAATAATGAAGCATAGATTGAATATTTTTATAAATTTGATGAAAGTATTTAGTAAAGTGAAAGAGTGTTTCTTGTGATGATTACATCAGCCAAGAGTTGTAAAGACATTCTGTGAAGATCACGGTAGAGAAAGTGACATCATAAAAGTAGGGCGTATATCTGTAGCCTTGATGATAGAGTTTACAAACGCGGCGTAAAGACATACTGTGAAGAGCACGGTACAGAACGTGACGTCATAACAATAGGGAGTATATCTGTAGCCTTGAAGGCAGAGTTTGCATGCGTGGCGTTTTTTGGTTGGAGCTGTTAAGCCACAATGAATGGAGAATAAATAACGTTGAACACATGCAGCATCAATCTGAATTCCATTTTATTTTCGTTTATGGTAAAACCATGAAATTGAAGTAAGTGATAGTAACGATGATAAGAAAGATCAGAATACACTGGAGTGTATCGAGTTTTTAGAAAATTGGAAGAGTTTTTAGTGGTGATTATATAAGCTAAGGGATGTTTGGAGCTTGTAAAGATAGCATATGATGAGTACGTTAGAGGACGTGACATCACAGAAGTAGAAAGCATAGCTGCAGCCTCGAAGGTAGAATCCGCATGCTGCGGCGTTTTAGCTAGAGTGGTAAGCCATAGTGAATGGAGAAGAAATAATGTACAACGCATACAACACCGATTTAAATCAAATTCTATCTTCCATTTATGGTAAGAATATGCAATTAAAGTAAGAGATGAGAGTAGACAAATACGAGATTAGAGTATACTAGAGTGTAGCGAGTCTTAAATTAGATAAAGATGGTGTAGGTTTTGAAATAAGATTAAATTAATAAAGGATTTTTATGGACAGTAGATACTTCTAAAGTGGTTATATATGATTTTGTTGTGTTTTGACAGCTTTTTACACCCCTGAAGAAGTTCTGTTAGCGAAACACTGAGGGTGCTGTGGTGAGACGTTGGGGTAAAGAAAAAGAGAAGTTTCACTTTCTGTCTGAAATTGATGCAATTCTAAAAGCTGTTCTTTTGATAAGATAAAATAAGATAAGAAGATTGGTCATTGATGCGAAGAGGCATTTACACACAGACAATAGTCTGAGATTGGTGCCGAAATAGTCTGAGACCTTCTTCTTAGGTTGTGTTAAGCAATCATAATGTAATTACACATATAATTATTTTGGAACTGCATAATAATTTTGTGATATAACTGGAGTGAGAAGTTTTTTGTTTTTGACATGTTTCACTCGGGGGCAATTTCTCCAAATGGGTTGGTTTTGTGCATAAAAAGCCCAAATGATGTCCAAAATTGAAGTGTGGCATCAAAGAAACATCTATATCTATATGTATAGATATACATATATACACACACAGTAAATATACAGTTCACATCAGTGTACTTTACTTGCCAAAATTGTCTATAAAAGGAGCTCAAAAGTCAGCACAAATTGCCTCTTTTATGTGCTATTATACTTTCATCATTGCTCCCATTTATTCAACGTATCTTTTATGTTTCCCTTATTTATGTTTATGATTATGTAGACTTGATAAACCACTCTTCATTGAACACAGCAGAGTGATGTACACAAATTAAAAACATAATTAAAAGCAAAGACAGAAAAAGAACACTAGTTCTCAACAGGAAAGGTTAAAACACTCATACTGGGGAAACAGGGGAGGAAGAAAAGGAGTGGGGAGGGGGGAACAAGACATAAGAGAAAGTAATAGCTATGGTCATGAGTCTGGTAGGTCATGTGCAATATTGAAGAGATGGGTTTTTAAGAGGGTTTTGAACTGGGCATATGAGGATTTGTGTCGGAGGGCAGGGGGAAGTGCATTCCAGGAGGCAAAAATAATCTTCAAATCAGACCAGCTTTATATCACACTAATATTCTGTAAGAATCACAAGAGATCGGTGAAGTCAGTCAGTAGTGTGTAAATAATTCCATCTGCTCTCACAATAAGGAGCAAAACATCCTTTGCAGCCTCCCGACCTTGGCTGGAAGTGAGGGGATAGATGAACTGCTGCTGGTCAAGTTGTCTTCAGATGCAGAACCCATATAGCAGAAGACTTCAGGTTGTGAAGCCAATAAAGGAGGGTCTTCAGGAAGCAGCCATGGACGTCTGTATCACAGTGGACTAAACCCTGAAAAAACCCCAGCAGGAAACCCTGAAGAAACCTTTATGGCAAAACTTTGGCCGAGGTCGGGAGGCTGGAAAGAATGTTTTCTGCCTTGTTGTGAGAACAGATGGAATTATTTACACACTACTGATTACCTTCACAGATCATTCGTGACCCTTACGGAATATTATTAGTGCGATATAAAACTGGTTTGATTAAAAGTTATTTTTGCGCTCTTTAAGAAGAAAAGACAAGTAACAACCATTAAATAAGTGAAACACTATTAAATAAGTGAAACATAAAAGATAAGTCAAATAAGTGGGAGCAATGATGAAAGCATAAGAGCACATAAAAGAGGCAATTTGTGCTGACTTTTGAGCTCCTTTTGGACAATTTTGACAAATAAAGTACACTGATGAGAGCTATATGTATGTATGTGTGTGTATATATAGATAGATAGATACAGATATAGATAGATTTCACACTCTGATTTTGGACGTTTAAGAGGAGCAAGGTATGAATGAGCATTAATGAATGACTACATAAATATATGGAAATATTTTTTCCTGAAAATCATTTGGCCTTCTTATGATATAAATTTTTTGCAGATGAAGTGTGGATTTGGGATCATGTATTTTTCTATTTAGTTTTGTGCATACCATGACATAAATGACCCTCATCACTAAGCCAGATATGGGGAGTATCATCTTAGTCTCTCAAATTTCCTGGTTAGACTCGCCATAGTACTTGCATCGGGCCAAAGAGAGTTCCATCTGGAATTCATAAGATGTAGCATACTGTATATAAGCAACCTATCAAATTGTGACCGTTGTTGTTAAGTGCCGTCGAGTCTGTGTCAACTCATGGCGACCCTCCGGATACTTGTCTTAAATAGTATTCGGTCTTCAGTCAAGCGGCTCATTGTTGACAGACTGTTACCCATAGCTACTGTTATTGTATTGATCCATCTCATTGCTGGCCTTCACCTTTTGCGTTGACCTTCTATCTTGCCATGTGTAACCACACTACTTCTTGGTCTTCTTCTGAACGATCAACAATGAAGCCACAAATTACAAGTCGTTCACTATAACACTTCAAGAATTGGAGTACTTCCTAACTCCTTCCTGTTTATTATAATACAGGCACGTTTAAATGATTTCGAAGGTCTCAGACTTATATCGGCACTGCTTTTCAAATTAACATCTCATTTCTGTGCTGTGCCTTATAGCATCAATGACCTTCGATTCATAATCACTTTGGCGGAGCTAATGCACCAACAGCTGGTGCTATGACTTACATCGGTAACCAGGTTTATCACTTCCCTGGACCAGAATTTTCACGAAACATGTGCAGTCAATAAAACGTTATGGAAACTATACACTTAGCTGTGGGCTATTTATCACCTAGCTCCCTTCCTTTTATGTGTCTGATCCCGATGCCTCCCCAGGTACCGCTCGTGCGTTTCACGACTCCAGCTTCCTCAGGGGATCTTATATTAACGTGCTATGTAAAAATAAAAATAAAAATAATATCAATCACTACTCCTAATTCTTATCTAATACACCAGAAACACGTGAAGATAAAATAAAATAAACATCTACCGTCAATGCTGCCCACGTTCTTGAATTATCAATACCCCTACGAACTGCAGATCCAAAGCAGATTTTTCTCTTCGTTGGGGTTGGGAACGCCGCGCATGTGAGATGCTAAACATGACCCTACTTTTAAATGACCCACCAGCTGTAATATGATTGGGTGGCTCACCCAAACCCTCCTCCACACTACAAAGCATTAACTTAAACGGTGTCCACTGCCTAATTTTTAGGAGTGTTACACTACTTCCCCAAATACCAAATCGAGGACCCCAACACCCAGTATGGATTCGGACTCTAAACTTTATCTCAATTCACTCTCATATCCATTTTGGCCTTTTTTGCTTTTTCACCTTTTGTAGAAACTTCTCACTTTCTTTCAACACAATCTTCTTGATGTCATTCCATAACTCTTCTGGAACTCTGTCATTTGTATCTAAAGCAGCAAATCGATTTTGCAGGCAGTCTTCAAATTCCAGTGGTATATTTTGCTACATTCATGAGTGGCTTGCTCTTTTTCAGCTTTAGCTTGAGTTTCATACTGGTAGTTGGTGATCTGTACCACAGTCAGCTCCAGGTTTTGTCTTTGTTGATGTTATAGAGCTTTTCCATCATTGATTTCCATAGATGTAGTCAATTTGATTTTTGTACAATCCATTGGGCGAAGTCCATTGGGCGAAGTCCATGTGTACAGTTGCCGCTTGTGTTGCTGGAAGAAGGTGTTTGAGATGAATAGATCGTTGGTCTTGCAGAATTCTATCAGTCTTTCTCCAGCCTCATGTCTGTTGCCAAGTCCATATTTTCCAACCACTTTGCCTTCTTCTTTGTTGCCTACTTTTGCATTCCAGTCACCCATGACTATCAGGATATCCTGTTTGCATGTTCTGTCAATTTCAGCTTGTACTTGTTCATAGAACTCAATTTCATCCTCTTCTGCAGCTGTTGTTGAGGCATATACTTGAATTATATTTGTGTTGATAGGCATTCCATTGTATTTCATTGCAGTTCTTGCAGGTTTCTTCTTTATTATAAATGCAATACCATTTCTTCTTTGTCTTTCATTTCCAGCATAGTAGACCATGTGATCATTTGATGCAAAGTGCCGAATGCCAGTCCATTTCAGTTCGCTGATACCCAACAGATCAAGTTGTACACGTTCCATTTCATTCTTGACCACCTCCATTTTCCCTTGGTTCATGCTTTGTATGTTCCATGTCCCAATATGTAAGACATCTTTACAGCTTTTGACTCTCATTTCATGCGCAGCTACAATCAGCAGTCAGATGTCCCGAGGGCTTTGATCCAACCACATCATAAATGCTGGCTTTACTCTGAAAAGTCTTGAGCTCCTCCACAGTACATCATCTCCCTCTACAACTGGAAGATTTCATTCAATGTTTCTACTAGTTCCTCATCTTCATTAGAGTTTTATTCAGTTTTCAGGCGTCAAGGTCCACTGGAAAGGAGCCTACTATATCTTCCTGAAAACAGATTACTCTGTGAAATTAAGTACCATCACAGAGCAATATCTGACCTGCACTGCTACATCTTAAAGTCAATCTGACAATGCACTTAATGATCTAATTGTCTCCAAGCAATTCATGGGGAGGGGTTCCACAGATTCCAGTGTGTCTTGCAAAGATGCCCACTTGATAATTTATTTTCCTGAGTAGCCTAAAAGTAACATTTATTTGTACTGCATCCGCTCAAGTTGATGATGCAATTGAAGTCCCCTCCCATTAGCACAGTTCTGAAGGTCACAAGCTGCAACTTGAGGCACTGGAAAAGTTTTAGATGGTTAGTTTTATCAGGGGAGGCATGCACACTAATGAGTCTTTGCTACTGTCCTGCATTGAGCTGTCCACAATCAGCACTCTGCTTATAATAATATGCCCCAAGAAACTGAAAGAAAAATGAAGGAATGGGTTACTAGACAGGACCTCTGGGAAGGTGAAAATGGAGAAGAATTTGAAGGAGGATTGGAGACAGAGAAATACTAAGGACAGTAGTGGGAGAAATAAAGAGAACCTGGCAGGAAGGATGTAAAATGAGCAGAATAGAAGATGGGAGAGAGGTTGGAATAATGCAAGGCCAGCCACATTAGAAGCTGGCTCATAACTGGGCTTGGGACGGGCTTGCTAGGGAGTGAGGCACTGATAGGCTGACAGGCGAAGGGGAGGGAGAGCTTGCCAAGATAAAGAGAAAAGCATAGGGTGGTATCTCATTGACTTAGGGGGCGTACCAGAAAAAGGAAAAAGTAGGCTTGGGCACTGGGGTAGGGGTGCCTGGGCCTCAGTATTGGTAGGTCGGGTACCAAAGAAAGAGATGCCTGGGCTTGGATGCAAGTCAGCTAATACAAAGGGTATCCCCGGGGTGCCGACATAGAGCGGTCAGTGGCAGGGAATGTACCCCTGGGCCATGGAGTGGGTTTGGAGTGGAGCAGTGGGCAGCAGGGTATGGTACTCCTCTGCAGGGGGTCCCAGGCACTGGTAGGGTTTACGGCTATATTCAATTGTTTTCATTGTTGTTATTATATATAACAGGGTGTAATTGTGCAAATGGTTGGAAGCTGTGGACTGTTGCTGTTAAGTGCTGTCAAGTTTGTGTCGACTCATGGCGACCCTCTGGTTAGTTTTCCCAAACTGTGTTCGATCTTCAGTCTGGCGGCTCATTGTTGACAGACTGGCATCCATAGCTGCTGTTGTTGCATCGATCCATCTCATTGCTGGCCTTCCTCTTTTGCATTGATCTTCCACCTTGCCAAGCATGATGTCCTTCTCTAATAATCTCTCTCTTCACATGATGTGTCCAAAGTATGAAAGTCAAAGTCTTGTCATCTGAGCTTCTAAA
Organism: Ichthyophis bannanicus; assembly: GCA_033557465.1. Lineage (NCBI taxonomy): Eukaryota > Metazoa > Chordata > Amphibia > Gymnophiona > Ichthyophiidae > Ichthyophis > Ichthyophis bannanicus. The sequence continues at coordinate 147,456,541 of CM066041.1, forward strand.
GCAAGCTTAGGTTTGATCTCCTCTAGTACTGACATGGTATATGCAGTATTCGCCGCCAGCACCATTATTCAAAGGCATCAATTTTCTTCCTATCTATCTTTTTCACTGTCCAACTTTCACATCCATATGATGTCACTGAAAATGGCAGTTTATTCCATTTTGGAAAAGATTCATTGACGATGTCTTTTTTCTTTGGTCAGGCACCAAATCTGAATTGGATGGTTTCGTTGATAGACTTAATACTCACAGATCTAATATCCAATTTACTGCACAAATAGATCCTGTGAGTTTACAATTTTTGGATGTCACTATATATAAAACTTCTGTTGGTTTGGATACAACACTCTATAGAAAACCAGTGCAATGAAATACCTTGCTTCGTTATGATAGCTTTCACCCTAAAGAACTGAAGCAAGGTTTACCTTTTGGACAATTTTTGCGGCTGCGCCGCAATTGTTCAACGTTGCGGGAATTTCGTCTTCATGCTGAAGAATTGACAACACGATTAATTCGGAGAGGTTATCCTCCTTTGATAGTTAAAAAGGCCTATAAACGAGCCAGATATTCACATCGAGAGTGGCTTATGATTTCTGTTGACCCCCGGCCGTCTGATGATGTTGTTACAGGGGTTCTTCCCTACACTAGAAATATGTCAAAGGTAGTAAAGCTGCTACATCAACATTGGCCTATATTAAGGTTACATGCATGTTTCCGAGATAAATCTTTACAAATAGCGTACTCACGTAAAGCAAATCTTTGGGATCTAATAATGAAGACCACTCACGAACTTGATCGACATACACGCCATCATGAGATTAGAGGGCATTTTTCATGCAACAATTGTGCTTATTGTTCCCAGGTAATTTCAGGTGTGGATTGGACAGATATACATACATCTAAGATTTATTCCACTTTATGGCACACTGATTGCACTTCCACCTTTGTGGTTTATTTAATAGTATGCCCTTGTTTGAAATATTATGTGGGACGTACAAAATGTCCTATTAAACTACGCCTCTCGGAACATGCTTCGAGGCTTAGGACTAAGACACTTTCAGCTCCTATTGTTGAGCATTGTCTAACATATTCTCATGAGTTTGGTTCATTACGTTGGCGTGTACTTGACCATATTCCTGAAGATCCAAGAGGCGGTGATCGTGAACAATGTCTTCAGCTTAGAGAACAAAAATGGATTTATCAACTTAATGCTGTCAACCCTTTGGGTTTAAATGCCCAAGTGGACTGGCACACCATTCTTTAAAAGCTTCCGTTGTCATTCCACAGGAGCTTTCCTAAATTATGGATCCCTCCTATTGGGTGCAATGGTTCATGTGATTGTCTGCTAGCTGTCATCTGATCTGTGTGACGTCAGACGCCAAAGTGAATAAGAAATGATTTTGCCCCTTCAGCTGCATCATGAAATAAGCTTTAGATTAGCCAGTACATGATTGACCTGAAGCAGGGTTGAAGAACTTTGGAAACCAACCCGAAACGTGTGGCACGTCGTCTTCTTTGAATTTCTGGCGTTTTCTAATCAAGCTTTTATTGCTGCTTCAACTAACCAGCGAAAGCTAAGTGTTTTATACCTTTAAAATAAAAAGGAGAAGTCGCAGTGGTGCATAGAATGTCCACTATTCACTGTGTCGACTAGCTCCAACAAAAATAGTTTCTCTTAGGGGCTAAATATATGTAGGAATCTTTTTGGTGTAGGTGTATCTTTAGTGATTCCGGGCGGTTTGTTGCTTTATTTTGATTCTACTGAAAATGGCATGGCTTGAACAAGTTGAATCTTTGTATGGAGAGAGACATCTCTGCTCTTGAGAATCTTGTCTGGATCCTTCATAGCCATTCTGCCAAGAGCAATGCGTCATCTGATTTCTTGACTGTTATTCCCACAAATAAAGATATTTTACCGAGAAAACTGGTGTCTGTGAGAGTGATTGATGGGGGGCGGGCGGAAGGAAGGGAAGCAAGCCTGGAGGAGGTCCAACATGCCTCAGGCTATGATGCACCATATTCTGCACAGGGGTCATATTTATCTCATACGGACCCCTAGGTAAAGAACGGGGTCCTTCCAAAGATATGGTGGTTTGGAGGTGGTCCTTCCCCACCCTCAGTGAAATTTTGCAGTAAAGGTAGTTACTTCTCTCAAGTGCTGCTTACCTTGGAGAGCTGCATCCTGTTGGATTTGCCCCTTACAGGCACAGGATGGGCCAGCTCAGTATTGATTCTACAGTGCTCTGATGCCAGCATTTAAAGGTGGTAGGTATAATAGGGGTGTTGCCGCTTATGCCAAGAAGTGACTAGAAAAAAGTGTTGCCTAGACGGGGGGGGGGGCCTTTAAAAGTGGCACCCCTAGACAGCTGCACGTACGTAGTTTAAATCCTAGTTTGACTAGTTTCTGTAAGGTATGAAATTCAATTTCCTTTTCCACGTAGGACTATATTGGAAAACAGGATAACTGTGTGTCCTGTTTGGATTTGGATTCTTGCAAAAGCAGGACGTAGTACAGATTCTAAAAAAAGTACGACAGTTCTGTTTTGTTTTTAGAACCTGTACTATGCCCTGCTTTTGCAAGAATCCACATCCAAAGAGGACAGGAAGCTTGTGAAATTAATCCTGCATTCCCACTCTGCAGGAGGCTACTGTCTGGCCGATCACAGAAGCTGCTCCAGCACTAAAACATGACGCGGCACACAGCTTCCATGACATCAGCACATCTTTCCTGGGGAAGAGTGGGAGTGCTGAAAAGTCCATGTATTGTTATTAAAAGGAGCCTTGTTACCCAAAATATCTTTTCCAAATAACACAGGCACTGCCAGTATGTGGACTAATTATTATTTTTCTTTTGTAAAAACAACCACCAAGAGGACAAAAGAAAGAGCGGAAGCAATAAAGCTGCTGCTTTTGAGAACAAGAGAATTTGGCCACGCCATTTTGCCCCCACATCCATCACTAGGAGCCAACAAGCAGGAATGGCCCTACCACTAGGCAGGCTAGGTGTTTGCCTAGAGCAGCAGAACTGGGGTTGGAGGGGGAAGTGTGGGAGGCGACGGCACAATGCTGGCACAGCCGCAAAGACAGCAGCACTGCAACAGTTTAAATGCTGCTGTCAGGGTAGTGGGAGGCTTCGAGCACATACACACCCTCAAGGCCTGCCATGTCCTGCCCCCTCTCACAGGAAGTGTGCACAATGGAGGAGGTGAGAAACGGCAGGCCTTAAACATGCATGTGTCCAAGGTCTGCCACTGCACTGATAGCGACCCATAGAGCTACAGGAGTCAGAGGTTGGGGACAGTAGCAGAAAGGAGGAAGCCAGCCGCAGAAGGGAAGAGAAATGAGACGCTACCACTACTATTACTAAACACTTCTGTAGTGCTGCTAGGCATACACAGCACTGCACACATGCACACAAGAGAGATTCCCTGCCCCCCAGAGCTTACAATCTATTCAAAGAGGAGAACAGAACAAACGAGGGACTAGGTAATTCTTAAAAGGAAATGATTAAAACACACATAGGTACAGACAGGAGAATAAGGGGGTCAGGATCCAAAAGCAGCCTCAAAGAGATGAGTTTTTAGCCAGATTTGAATTGGACCAGGCTAAAAACATGTGCTCTCTGATGCTGAATATGAGGGATTGGGGAGAGTCTGGACAATCGGGGGGGGGGGGGGGGAGAGAAGGGGGGAAGGGCACATAGGTAAAGGTTTGCCTTGGATATCGGATACCTTTGAGCTGGCCCTACCAACAGGGATTTCATGTTGCACCTTGGATTTGTTACCGACCTATAATCATCTACATGTATTTCATTGTCTCAGACAAATTACATTTTGCTGACAGTTAAGTTAAAACTCCGTCAAATGATTCTGGGTCAGGGAAAAAGACAGTAAGTACAGACCAATCTCAGCTACGGGAACACCCGTGTAATCAGTTGTTGATGGTGATGTGCAAATCCCATCCCAGAGTACGGGGGTTCTTAGAAGGATGACACAGCAGATGGTGTGGTAGCCCATGCTCAAAGCAAATCAGTTTACTGGACATGGATGATATCAGAGCTTCGATTCTGTGGTTACCACATTTTCCCCTCTTCTTGAAGTGGTCTCTGGGAATCCTGGAACACAGTCTATAGGCACAGACATTTCTTCAAAAGAAAGCCCTGGAGAATGAGTTCAGTCTGGCAGAAGCAGTGTTGGTTCTAACTTGCCAAAGTTTATTACAGTTCACATAAAGGCGGTAGGTATGTGACGTAGAAAGTATGTACTGGGGCCAACTAGAGGGGTACACAGAGGGATTACAAATGAGGCATTTAAAGCAGGGTGGGGCACTTTTTAATGCATGGGGGTAGTTTAGGGGAGAGTAGACAACTGGGAGTAGCAGTCTGAAAGGAGGAAATCTATAACTGCTGTGTTTCACTCAGGGGCAATGTCTCCAAAGGTTTCTATGCTACAGAAGCTGGAGCTCCTACTCCCATAGAAATGCATTGGGAAATTTATTCAAGGCCTATTTTCAAATTTGATGTGTCTTTTTGCCACATGCCAAGTTTAATCCCATAAAAGTTTGGAGAGCTATTTTGCCCAGGACAGATTTATGGACAGACATTTCTTGACCCCTTTTATTTAATTCTTTCCAACTGGATTGAAAAGAATAAAAAGACTATATTGAAAAAATTTGCAGGTACAAATTTAGATTGTAGGTCCTTTGAGAAGAGGGAAATACCTACAGTAACTGAATGCAATTCACTTTGAACTACTACTGGAAAAGTGTGAGCTACATGCAAATAAATAAAACAATTACATAAATAAAAATAAACTCAGGGAGGGAGGCACAGGGTGAAAATAAGGATCCTTCCCAAACAAATAGGCTTGACACAGTAATGCATGATGAAATTGGGAAACTATATCACATTCAGATTGTGCAGAATATGGAATCATCAATTTAGGGAATGTTAACAACCATCCATATCAATGGTCAAAAGTGTCAATTTGGCTCTGGGATATCAGTTATCAGTAAAGACGCTCACAAAGATCTGTGTCTTACATTTGTCTGAAGATGGAATAGACGGAATGCTGTGTTCACAGGAAGCTGGGTTGTGCTTGTTACGGCTCGTTTCAGGTGGTGTTGCCACTTAGTTACATGGGAGAAAAACAAAAGCCTCTTAGGAAGGAACCAGTTCACACTTCTGAATCAGTATCCAAGAGATGTGTGCGTGCCGTTACTGATGGGTCTCATGGGCAAATTCCTTCAGGAGCTGGAAGCTTTCAAAGAGGCCATCGGTATCACTTTCCCTGGCTTTTATGCACATTCACCTGAGGGTTTGGACATGCCTTTTGCACTATGACCAAAGATCAAGGAATAACCTGAGCACCTCATAGACTATGGAATCCTAGAACCAGTTAGACAGAACGGTTCATGCCAGTTAATGTTTATGTTTACTGCAAGTTTTTATATATCACCATTCACAAACCATATCAAGAAACCTAATAAACAGGAGGCGGAGCCTGGCGCAGAGCAGGACGGCGGTGTAGAGTGGAGCTCCGGCGGGGCCTAACATTGAATCCGGCGATTGTGCCTACTTTTGGAGTGCAAACGAAGCGTCAGCGGCTGTAAAGGAGCACTGCGATGTCCGTCTCTAAGCCGGCCCGCTTAGATTTCACCGCGGGTCAGAGCGGGAGCGTGAAGAGGTCCAAGACGGAGCCGCCGTCTCCGCAAAAGATGGCGGCTATGCGTGAGACTCCCGATGCTCTCCAGGAGTTGTTGGTGGAGGTGCGCGCCATTAAAGTGATCGTGACGGCGAATAGCGAGTCACTCTCTGCAGTGCAAGAGGAGATCGGTAGGCTTAAAACCAACTTTGAGACTCTTAATCTGAGACAAGAGCAAATGGAGCAGAAGGTGGCTGTGCATGAGGAGCGCTTGAAGGCAGTCAGTAAACAGGCCAAGCAGATCCAACAACTGCAAAGGGAGCTAGAGGACAACAATAATCGCTCCCGAAGGAATAACATTCGTATTGTTGGAGTGCCTGAGGGGGCTGAAGGGAAGGATATCTACGGCTTTTTGCTCAAAATGATCCCTGCAGTGTTAAAGCTTGTGTTTGACATGCCTTTTGAAATAGAGAGGGCGCACAGGGTTCCCTCGCAGGTATTCCCTAACAGCACTAGGCCTCGGCCGATTATACTGAAGGTCCTACGTCATCAACAAGTACTCAGAATCATGGAGGCTGCGCGTTCTCGATCTCCAACTGAGTTCGAAGGGCACAAGTTGCTGTTTTTCCCGGATCTAGCCAAAGTGACTGTGGAAAAGAGGAAGCGCCTCCTGGAGCTACGGCCCCGACTACAGCGGCTGCAAGCGCGATTCGGGTTGCTTCATCCAGCGAGAATGAGAGTCACCATCCATAACAGCACGCGTACCTTTGAGGATCCGGATGCTTTGCTGGCCTTCATTGATGAAAGGGAGCAGGAGCTGATGCGTTGATGTCTCTGGAGCGCTGGCTCTTTTGTGGACCTTTGCTGTGGTACTGAGACTGTGTGCTGCACGGGAGGGTTGCGGGAAGGAGGCTCTGTGCGGCCTTGCCCTGTTGGGCTACAGCTGCTGAAAATGTATATGTATGTTCAGAGTGATTTATCTATATTGGTGGTAATGCGAACGTAATTTGCAGTAAGGGAATGGGATTTGTAATGTTTTGGAGGGCACAATCCATTAGGTGCTTTAAGGGGATGGCTCCCTGCACATGTTCTGCCTGTGTGGGTTCACCCGGTTGGTTTTTGGGTTCTCTCCCCTCCCTAAGTTCCACCATGCTTGGGTATGTCTGCAATATTTGGTGGTGGTTTTGCAGTGTCACTATGGATGAGATAGGATGTGCTAGGATTTGGAGTGTGATGAGGGCGACGGATGCTAGACGGGTAATGAATGTATGTGGGTGTTTGATTGGGGAGCCTATTGGGCATAGCTATAACCACAACTTGGTACAGTGGGTAAGGATTAATATATATCTACTGGGGTATGGCACCTATTAGGATTCTATCCCTTAATGTAAAGGGTGTAAATAACCCCATCAAACGGAAGAAAATTGTTCTTTATGGTAAGCAGGAGCAGGGAGATATCTTGATGTTGCAGGAGACTCATCTCAGTGCGCGTGAGTCCTTGAAACTAAACGTCAAGCCTTTCTCACTGGTTGCTTACTCTGCAGCAAGGGGTAAACATAATGGGGTGGCTATTTTGATTCGGAAGTCCCTTAGTTTTACGGTGCTCCAAACAAGAGCGGACCAGGAAGGGAGATGGGCCAAGGCTCATATTAAATTGGGGTCCCTTGAGGTAATCCTAGTAACTGTCTATGCCCCCAACAAAGACTGCCCTGAGTTTTTCCGTGTACTGGCCGAGGAGATGTGTGCGGATCCGGGGATTCCGAAGGTTCTGGGTGGGGACTTCAATTTGGTTTTGGATGCCCTGGTTGATAGGAAGCCTCCTAGGTCCGTTGGGCCCTCCCGGGCGCAGAGGGTCCTTGCCTCTATGATTGCAGAGATTGGGCTAGTAGATGTTTGGCGTATATGTCATCCGGAGGAGTCAGGGTTTACATTTTATTCACCGCCTCATAAATCTCTATCGCGGATTGACTATTTTCTGATCTCCAAATCTTTGACCCCTAATATGCTGGCGGCAGAGATCTTTGCGGCTCATATCTCAGATCACGCTGCTATCTCAGTGGTGATACAGGACAGTGGCTTAGACTCCCCATCTGTTAGGTGGACTTTTGATCGAACTCTGTTACACAGTGAAGAGTTTTGTCTAGGAGTGAAGGCGGCTATTGCGGAATATTTTTCTTTTAACCCCCCCCCATTTGACCTCGGGGTGGGCCAGATGGGAAGGCTTTAAAGCCTCCCTGAGAGCAGTTGTTACAAGCTTTGGCATAGGACGAGCTAAACAGCATAAGGCGCAGCTGCGCGTGTTAGAGACTCAGATAAGGGCTGGTGAGCGTGTGCTGGCCAAACGGGCAGATCCGTGTATTCTTCTGCGACTTCAGAGGTTGAGGTTTAGCTATAATCAAGCCCTAACTTCTGAGGCCTCTCAGAATATCAAGGCTCAGGAAGGGCTGTATTACCGAGAGGGAAACAGAGCTGGAGGGCTCCTGGCCAATACTCTGAAAGCACGTAGAGAGGCTAGCCGAATTGCCGCCATACGGGATCAAGGTGGCCCAACGCTCTTGGTATCCGACTCCGCGATCGCCGAATCTTTCAGAGACTTTTTTATGCAGTTGTATGCCTCGGAGACGGCATGCTCTCAGGCAGCCTTTACGCGGCTGGTAGATGGCCTTCAACGGCCCAGTTTGGAGTTGGCGGAGGCTGCTCTGTTAGATGGGCCGATTTCTTTGGAGGAAATACAGCGGGCGATTGAGGCCCTGGTGACTGGGAAAGCAGCTGGACAGGATGGTTTCCCTTCGGAATTCTTTAAGGTCTTTGCCAAGGACCTGGGGCCGTTTTTGCAACAGTATTTTCAAGCGTTATTGGTGGAGAGCCCTCAGGTAGGCTCCTTTGCTTCTGCGAATGTGGTCGTGCTAGAAAAGGCAGGGAGGGATCCACAACTAGTTGGTAATTATCGTCCAATTTCACTATTGAACGTGGATTATAAGATATATGCGACAGTGCTAGCAGAGCGTTTGGCGAAGGTACTCCCGGCCCTGATACACTCCGATCAGTGTGGCTTTGTGGAAGGTCGGTCGACGGCTGACAATGCCAGACTTCTTTGTCATGTTCTTGTAGGTGCGGAGAACTCAGAGAGCCCGTTAGTGGGACTGTCTCTGGATGCCGAAAAGGCTTTTGATAGGTTGGAATGGGAGTTTTTGTTCTCTACGCTCAAGTGGTTTGGCTTTGGTGATGGCTTTCTTAGCTTAGTCAAGGTGCTGTACGCTCGGCCATTAGCACGTATCTGCGTTAATGGCACCCAGTCCCAGGAGCTTCTGCTGGGCCGTGGTACCAGGCAGGGGTGCCCGTTATCCCCAATGCTCTTTGATATATTTTTTTTTATTTATTTATTTACTACACATTTATATACCGCTACTTCCAGCGATCAGCGGCGGTTTGATTAATCTTCGTGGGGTAGTCAATCAAGACTTGGGGGGGGGGGTATATACATAGATCTGAGGTCACAGCACACATGATTGGCGTCTTCGGGGACGAATCATACGTTTTTACATTTATATATACATATTTACATATTTAAAACATATTTAAACATATATCAGTTTTTACAAATCACTAGCAGTAGAAGGTTATATTTGATTGTAATGACATCGGAATAAGTGTGTTTTTAGCTCTTTTCTGAATTTGGTGATGTCCTTGGTTAGGCGCAGCTCACAGGGGAGTTGATTCCAGATAGTTGGTGCAGAGAAAGAGAAGGCTCTATGACTCGTAATTGTTTTCACTGTCCTGATGTTGATGGGGACTTGCAGGGTTCCTGAGTTGATGGTTCTTCTGTCCCTATTTGTGGGTTGCATGCTGATAAGTGAGGATAGGAATGATGGGGATAAGTTGTTTATTAGCTTGAAGGTGGTCATTAATATCTTGTATTGAATCCTGGCTGCAATTGGTAGCCAGTGTAGCTCTATTAAAATGGGGGTAATGTGTTCAGCAATGCTTGTTCCCATTATGATCCTGGCTGTTACGTTCTGGGCCATCTGCAGGATATTTAGAGATTTTTTAGGCAGCCCTTGTAAGATGGCATTACAGTAATCCAAGTGGGGTATAATGAGAGCTTGTGCTACCGACCGAAAATCACCGGGTTCTATTATTTTCCTTAGTGGTTGTAACACTCTTAGTTTATGGAAGATGGCTTTATTCGTTTTGCGTAGGTGTGTCTCCATTTTCAGGTTGCAGTCGAGTGTGACTCCCAGATATTTTATTTCATTTTTCGTGCTGTACGTGTTATTGCACAGTGTGATTGTAGGGGGGGGGGTTGAAGTTTGGTTTGCTGGATATGTACATGACTTCTGTTTTCTTATGGTTTATTGTCATGTTGTTTTTCTGTAGCCAGCCTAACATCTCATCCAGGCATTTTTCGAGTAGTGTATATTGAGGGTCGGCCGCATCTAGTTGCGTATAAAGCATAATATCATCCGCATAGATGTGGTATTTAATATTATGTCTTTTGAAGATGTCGCAGAGGGGTCGCATGTATATGTTGAACAGAAGTGCCGAGAGGGCAGAACCCTGGGGTATGCCCTGCGTTTGAGCGAAAGGTTCAGCTTTTTTGCCATTAAATTGTACTTGCGGCCTTCTGTTCGTTATGTAGGAGGAGAACCATTTGAGGGGAGTTCCCACAATTCCTATATCTTCTAGTTTGTTGAGGAGGATCTTATGGTGTACTGTGTCGAAGGCGGCAGAGATGTCAATGAAAATGAGTATAAACATTTTCTCTCTGTTCTCTAGGCCTTGGATGAGGTTGTTCATTAGTGCTATCAAAAGCGTCTCAACTCCATGATTTTTTCTGAACCCGTATTGCTGTTTATCTAGGGTATCACAGTCCTCGAGATGCTCTTGAAGCTGTATTAGCACAGCTTTTTCAATGATCTTTGCAAGGAATGCAATGCTGGAGATGGGGCGGTATGATGTCGGGTCTTCCTTGTTGAGCGAGTTGTTCTTTAGGATTGGCCTTATTATAGATTGTTTCAGTTGGTCAGGCATTATTCCTTGATTTAGTGACTGGTTTATGATGTGGGATATTTGCTGTCTGATCTCTTTTTTTGCTGTTTTTATCCATGCTGTTGGGCAGGGGTCGAGTGGGGAGGTGGTGGTATTTATGGAGGTTAGTATGTTGATGGTTTGCTGCACATCGATGTTGTGGAAAATACTCCATTTTTGTTTACTCTCCACCTCTGTGCCTTGGCATTGTGTGTCTATAGGGAGATTGGGGATGTTGTTAGTCAGCTTGCTTGCGTAGTGGTTTGCGAGCGTTTGTGGATTTATGAGGCTATCTGGATGTTCCGGAGTGGCTGTTTTGGTTAGTGATTTAACTAATGCAAAGAGTTCACGTGGTTTGTTGATGGCTTTGCTTAGAATGTTGGTATGGTGTATCCTCTTTGCTGTGTTTACTTCATCCTTGTATTTTGATAGGAGGTTGAGGTACACAGATCTGAGCTCGATGGATTTGGTTTGTCTCCACCTTCTTTCATGTTTCCTAAGGTCTCTTTTCATTCTGGTCAGCGTTATGTTGTACCAAGGTTCTGATTTTAGTTTGGCTGCGTTTGGTGTATGGTTCTCTTAGCGCTGGAACCTCTCGCTCTACTGTTGCGACAGCATCCCCGTATTCAAGGCTTTACTATGATGGGCAAAGAGATTAAACTGTCAGCTTATGCTGATGATCTTCTCCTATTTACCACTCCCGGATCAATCGGGGAAATCTTAGATCAGATTGGTCGGTACTCGGAGCTATCGGGGTACAAAATCAACTGGTCTAAGTCCGTGGCGTTCCCGCTTAATTCTCATGTGTTTAAAGGTGACTTGGCCCAATTTCCTTTTGTTTGGGAGTCAGCTCCAGTGAAATATCTTGGAGTCTACTACTGTTTTCCCTTAGAAAAGGCAGTCAGTTACAACATTGAAGTTTTACTATCTACAGTGAAGTCAATGACCACCAAGTGGTCCCCCTTGTTGTTGTCTTGGTGGGGGCGACTAGAGACAATCAAAATGGCAATTGTCCCCAAAATAAATTATTTCCTGGAAATGTTACCTATGTATCTCCCGCTGCAGGTATATCGGCAGATGGAGAGACTTTTGAGCGTGTTCTTATGGCAGGGTAAACCCCCTAGAATTGCTCTTACTAAATTGAAGGCGAGCAAGGAGGCGGGTGGGGTAAATTTCCCAGATTTTCACCTATATCATAGTGCCTTTATGATGAAGCAGGGAGTCAGATGGACGGAGGGGGTAACTGAACAAAGCCCGGTGTGGCTAAGTTTGGAGGAAAAACTTGCCGCCCCCTTTCCGCTGTATCTGATCCCGGGTATGGTCTTTGGATGTTCTCCTCTGCGGCCCAAGATGCTGGTGGACACGCAGAGAGCTTTTCAGGCATTACTTCAAGTGTATGGCCCGGGACTGAGAGTGCTATGACCTTGCCCCTGTGGTACAATCCCCTTTTTAAGATTCAGCATAAAGTCTTTGCCTGGGAGTCATGGTTCAGCAGAGGTGTGTGGACTGTAGGCCAATTGGTTGAAGCTGGCAGGTGGAAAAGCTTTGAGAAGTTACAGCTGGACTTTAACCTCCCTGGGTCGGCCTATTTCCAATGGGTCCAGTTGCAGCACTGTGTTGGGGGAGCTCTTGGAGATGTCCAGCACTGGACAGCAGAGGGGGCATTAACGGCCACGATCACGCAGGTGCGGGAGGGTTTGCACAAGGGTAAAGCCTCGGCCCTATACAGGGAGTTGAAACGATACTGTCCCACTCGTCCGGAGAGTCTGGGGGGGGCGTGGGAGAAAGACACTGGAATAGGTCTGTCAGGTAAGGGCTGGGAGAAATTCTGGTCCGCCATTGTACGGGTCTCGAAGTCTGCTTCCCTTACTCAAACGCTGTTCTTTTTTGCCCATAGGGCCTACATTACCCCAGTGTGGGTGAGTAGATGGGACAAGTCTGCTAATGGTATGTGTTGGCTGTGTCAGTCGGATCTTGGTACCTTCCGACATGTAGCCTATGACTGTGTGAATGTTCAGCCCTACTGGCGGGGGGTCTGGGATCGTATTCAACAGATACTGGGCCTGCGGGTACCCCTCTCTTGGGAAGTCATTGGTTACCGCTCTGCTCTGGAGTCCTCGTTAAGGTGTCGACGAGACGCCTTTCTGCTTGACTTCATGGTGGGGATTGCTATATGTCACCGTATGCGGAATTGGAAGGATACTGCTGACCTGCATTGGCAAGCATGGTGGAACCAAGTCTGTGTTTATAGTAAGTACGAGTTGATGCCCCGAAAAGGTTTATTGCCTTCCCCGGCGAGTAGAATCAAATGGAAAACTCTGCTAGAGTTCGGGGAGGCGGCGCAATGTTAAATTGGTCTCTTTGTGAGGACTGTAAACCACTCTGTCAGGGAACTGATTAGCGGGATCGGTTTTGTATAAGTGTCTAGTTACCCGTTGCTGGTGGTCCTTGGGAGGGGGAGGGGGGGGAAAGGGTGCGGGATTATAGGGGTTTTGTTGGTTGTGCTTGTTGGTTGTCTGTTATGTTTATTTGTATTGTTTGCTAAAAACTTAAATAAAGACTTTAAAAAAAAAGAAACCTAATAAACAAACATAGAGGTTTACAATAAACATTAGTGCTAAAAATTGGGAGAGAGAGTCAAGAAAGTAAGGAGAGAAGAACCTGCAATGACCTCAGTATTACTGCCTCCCATACGAGTGCTAATGCAATATGGAAATGTGCGGATTTGCAGAGATTATAAATACACTGTTAGCAAAGAGTTTAACAGCAGGCATGGGGCATGGTTGCCTTTAACCAACTACTTGCTACTCTTGCTAGAGGTTAGGTCTTTGCACAATTTAACCTGGCACAGACAACCAGCTGGCAGCAACTGACTGAGGAAGCTTTGAATGCCCAGACAGTCATTACTCATTGAAGAGCTTTCCAAGTTAAGCATCCCCATTTGAAAATCTCTGTATCATGCCTGGCGTCTTTCAGTGCTTCACAGAACCACCACTGGCTAGAATTCCAGGTGCTGCATCTTATTTTGACGATGTCAGGATCATGGGAACATTAGAGGATGAATTCCCTGGGTGACATAGGGAAATCCTACATAGTTTTAAGAAATCAGGCATTCAAGTGAAGAAGGAAATGTGACATCGGGATTACCAGTGTCAGATTCTTGGCCTATTGCATTGATACTGAAGACAAGATGACGGTAATCCATAGTAACATAGTAACATAGTAGTTGACGGCAGATAAAGACCAGCATGGTCCATCCAGTCTGCCCAGCGAGATGGCAAGAGTAGGTGCACCTGTCGCTCCGCGCAGGCCACCCCTCTCCATATCCTTGTTCAGGGGTAAACCCACCACTCCATATAGGACACCCCTATTTGTTGAGACGTTATATGGTTCGGAAGTTAGATGGTTCGGAAGTTAGATGGTACCGTTTATTTTGTTTTTTTTTTTCCTATTTCTGTAAAGGGATCCTCTGTGTTTGTCCCATGCCTTTTTGAATTCCGTCACCGTGTTCGCCCCTACCACTTCCATCGGGAGGGCATTCCAAGCATCCACCACCCTTTCAGTGAAAAAATATTTCCTGACATTGCCTTTCAATTTACCCCCTTGCAGTTTCATGTTATGCCCTCTAGTTTTACAGGTTCCCCGTCTCTGGAAGAGGTTTGTTTGTTCATCATTTCTCTTTAAGTATTTAAAGGTCTGAATCATATCTCCCCTGTGCCTCCTTTCCTCCAAGGTATACATATTTAGGTCTTCAAGTCTCTTCTCATAAGGCTTCTGACGCAGGCTCCAAATCATTTTGGTCGCCTTCCTCTGAACAGTCTCCAGTCTTTTTACATCCTTTGCAAGATATGGTCTCCAAAACTGAACGCAGTATTCCAAGTGAGGCCTCACCAGTGACCTATACAGTGGCATAAGTACCTCTTCTTTTCTGCTGGTAATCCCTCTTTGTATGCAGCCCAACATCCTCCTGGCTTTTGCCACCGCCTTGTCGCACTGTTTTGCCACCTTGAGATCAGCAGAGATAAACACACCAAGGTCTTTTTCCTGAACTGTGCATACCAACCTTTCTCCCCCTATCTTGTACATTTCTCTTGGATTTCTGCTACCCAAGTGCATGACACTGCACTTTTTTGCATTAAATCGTAGTTGCCAAGCTTTAGACCAGTCTTCCAGCTTTTGTAGATCTTTCTTCATGTTAACCACTCCCTCAGGGGAGTCCACTCTGTTGCAAATTTTTGTGTCGTCTGCAAAAAGACAGACTTTTCCATTCAGTCCTTCAGCAATATCACTCACAAATACATTGAACAGTGCCGGGCCCAGGACCGAACCCTGGGGCACCCCGCTAATCACCTTCCTCTCATCCGAGTGAGCTCCATGTACAATCACCTTCTGTCGTCTGTCAGTCAGCCAATTTCTAATCCAGTTTACCATCTTGGGACCCATCCCCAAGCTACTGAGTTTGTTGATAAGCCTCCTATGAGGAACAGTATCAAAGGCTTTGCTGAAATCCAGGTAGATGACATCCATTGCATGCCCCTGATCTAGTTCCCTCGTCACGCAGTCAAAGAACTCGATCAGATTTGTCTGGCAAGATCGTCCTTCGGTAAAACCATGTTGCCTCGGGTCTTGCAAGCTGTTGGTTTTCAGAAAGTTCACTATTCGCTCTTTCAGGAGCGCCTCCATTACTTTTCCTGCCACCGAGGTAAGGCTCACGGGTCTGTAGTTTGACACTTCTTCCCTGTCACCACTTTTGTGTAGAGGTACGACATCAGCCATTCTCCAGTCCTGAGGAACCTCTCCTGTTTCCAAGGATCTGTTGAAGACATCCTTTAACGGTCCTGCAAGAACCTCTCTGAGCTCTTTCAGTATCCTGGGATGTATCCCATCCGGTCCCATGGCTTTGTCCACTTTCAGTTTAGCAAGTTGTTCTAACACCTCCTCTGCTGTGAATGGTGTGGTATCCACTTCATTCCCATTCCTATACTTGGGAGTCACAGCTGGTCCATCCCCAGGATCCTCTTTAGTAAACACAGAGCAGAAGTAATTGTTTAGCAATTTTGCTTTTTCAGTGTCACTTTCCACGAGTCCTTTCCCAGCACTTCTGAGTCCTGCAATTCCAACTCTGATCTTTTTCCTTTCCCGAATATACCTGAAGAAATTTTTGTTGCCACCCTTAACATCTTTAGCCATTTTTTCCTCTGCCTTTGATTTTGCTATCCTTATTTCTCGTTTTGTCTCTTTGAGTTTGATCCTGTATTCATTTCTGTGTTCTTCGGTCTGCAAGCTTTTGAATTTTGCAAAAGTTGTGTTTTTTGCCTTTATATGAGCAGCCACCTCTTTGGAAAACCAAATAGGTTTCCTTCTCCTCTTGCTTTTATTTACTTTTCTTACATATTTATCTGTTGCTCCTTTCAATGCCTCCTTTAGTTTAGCCCATTGCAATTCCACTTCCTTTATCTCTTCCCACCCCGTCATCTCCTCCTTTACATACTCCTTTAAACTTTATTTGAAGAGAAAAATATCAACCAGGATGACATTATTCTCCAGATAGATTCATTTTAAAATTGAGCTTTCATCTTACCACAGTTGTTTATTGTTTATTCCATACTTGCCATATAACCCTTAAATTAAAATATCAGAATGATTTACAGTTGTTACTAAAACAAATGGATATTGACAGGCAGGACAAAGCAGATAATCATCAATCCAGGACATGATGCCCTGAACCTACTTCTGTAGATAAGCTTAGTTCATTTTTGGGATTGCTCAGCTGCTATCATTTCTTTCGCGTAAGTAATTTTTGCGGAATCCTACACAGCCTTCTCCACAATGGGGTGTCATGGAAGTGGGCCACCAATACGCAAACACTTTCTGGAATGCTGAACTTCTGACAGACTCTGTTCATTCATTATGATGGCCAGAGGCCTCTCATAGTAATCCATAATGTCTCCTCATATGGTGTAGGGCTGTAGTAAGCTATGCTTTGCCAGATGACACAGGAGTCACCAAATGTCTACTATTCTCAAAACAAAATGTTCTCTCTTATATGTAGGAATTCCGCCATCTGGCCTGAAACACACAGTAAACACACAGTAAAAAGGGGACTGTTGTAGTTGTTATGGAAGGACAGACTAGATAGACCATGTGGTCTTTTTCTGTCATTATATTTCTATGTTTCTAAAATCTGAGATGACTTCCCTATCGGCTTCCCCACCCCAGATGAAGGAAATTTCTTCTCTTTCTCCTTTTCCCAAAACTGGTTAGATAGGTCAGGGCCCATTGGAGCTCTGGCTTCTTCAGGCTGTCTGTTTTAGGATGACAAGAACAAGGAAATCCTTTCAAATGTTCTATATTGAAAAGGAGGCTGCCACTCTTCCAGTTTTCCCTTTGTCCAAGGACAAGGTCAGCACTGAGAACTCAGCCTCTCAGAAGCTCTGTGTGCCATCTGCTGCTCAGTGATTTAATAGCTGCCTGTACCATCAATACATCTCTTCTGTAGGGGCCAGCAAAGGTTGATGGATGCAGAAGTGGATTGAAAGCTTTTGTCCTGGATTGATGATTATCTGCTTTGTCCTGCCTGTCAATATCCATTTGTTTTAGTAACAACTGTAAATCATTCTGATATTTTAATTTAAGGGTTATATGGCAAGTATGGAATAAACAATAAACAACTGTGGTAAGATGAAAGCTCAATTTTAAAATGAATCTATCTGGAGAATAATGTCATCCTGGTTGATATTTTTCTCTTCAAATAAAGTTTCATAAAAAGAAAAGCAAGTAAACTTCTCTATAGGATCACTTACAATCATATCTTGTGCCTCATTTTATATCCCTAACACCAAAGGCCTTGGAGGTTTCCTTTTACACTGTTCATACAGATCTGGATTAAAGAAGCCTGTCATACCGCATTCCCACTGAGGGGACAGGAAAGAAAAATGATCATATTGTATGAACTCAGTTCATAATAAGAGACACAGGCACCCAGCCCAGGAGAAATAACAACAAGCATATGATCATCACACCCCACGATTACCAAAGGACCAAACAATCCACATCATGAAGAGCGCTTCCACTATATGCCCCGTCAAAATGGAACTCGCTTCCAGATGACATGCGAGCGACTACAGACATTAAGAACTTCAGGAAGAAGCTGAAAACGTTACCCTACACAAACCACCTGGGACACATTACTTAACCATCTGACCAACAAAAAGACCCAAACTACCACCTGTTGACCCTCGGCCATGGACCAATAACTTATCTTTAACACCATGGACTGAACTGTACATAGTTTATGTCATACACACATGACACTGTACATGCATTAATCCTGTTACTGGCCTATCTCCCCTCCCCTGTTTAAGCATTCATTGTGCACTGGTTAAACATTCTATGTATAATGTTGTTAGAATGTAAACCACTTTGATTGAACGATAAAGCTGTATAAAAAAATGCTTAAATAAATAAATAAATATTTGAGTTTTGTTCATGCCTTTTCAGTAGTAGGTCGAGGCGAGTGATACTCATGTACAGCAAGTATTTCCCTGCCCCTGGAGGCCTTACACTCTAAGAGGTCTATTCCCTACTGGACGTCCAGCTCCTGTACGGCCCCCTCAGAATCGGGACGTACAGAGGAAGACCCGATTCTGATCCTGCAGGGGCATCTAGGCCCCACAGGATCAGTATTGGGGGTCTACTGGCTTCTACGTGCAGGCTGGGCCCTGATTCTGAAGGGCCACATGTCCAACAGATCCACGGCTAACTCAGCCTGGCTCCGTAATGGAATCGCAGTGCCATAGCACTGTAGCTCCATTACGCAGCCATGAACGCCAGCTGCCACCGAGATTCTCCTTTCCCTGCAGCCAGACCTCCGATCTGGTCTCCCATGGCCAGGGTCTGGCTGCAGGGAACCTCCTGCACACCTCCCAGTCTTGTCCCTGCCGGCCGCCACTGCTACCCCGCATCCAGGGGGACTTATTCCACCTCTGAGGTGGAATAAGTCCCCCATCTAACCAGCCTACCCCCGGATGTACAGGGCCGACCTCAGAATAGCCCTGTATGTCCAGTGTGACGGTCGCCCACGCACTGCTCTCACTCCGCCTTCCACCTACCCCTGTCTAAGGCTCCCCGTACAATTCCGCAGTTCATACAGGGAGCCTCGTACGGGGACGGCCAGGGGGCGAATAGCCGGGATGTACATCCAGTCAGGGCACACATCCCTGTTATTCATGGCTCTGAATAGACCCCTAAAAGTACTTACACATCTTGAATATGCATTTTCCCCTCCCTGTATCAAAGAAAAGACCTAGAGCAGCTTCATTCCTGTTAACAATATCTTTTACACTTTCAACAGTGAATCATTTTGGCATTTGTCCTTAAAAAATATTTAAATTTCTTCTCACATTTCATAATGTTCTTATGCATACTGTGTACAGTTTAATTTTAAAGAAAAGCTTAAATTTAGTGCCTGTATTATTGGCATTGCTACATCAAAATTTCCCCTAGATAAGGCACACTAAAAAACGGATTTCTGTACATGGAAACTAATAAGAGAACTCAACTGGACTTAAATCTACTAGTACTACTTATTCCTATAGCATTATGGAATGTAAGCAGCACTGCGCACATACATGTAAATCCCTGCTCAACAGATCTTACAATCTGAAGAGAAGTAGCCTACTGGTCAGAGTACTGCTCTCTGACTAAAGAGACCAGGGTTCAAATCACACTAATGCTCCTTGAGGCCTTGGGCAAGTCACTTAATCCTCCATTGCCTCAGGTACAAACTTAGATTATAAATCCCCCTCGGGGACATGGAAATACCTACAAGTACCCTGAACTACTACTGGAAAGGTATGAGCTAAATACAATAGATATTCAAAACAGGACAAATAAGAGATTATGGAATTTTATTTATAATGGGAAATTATTAAAAACAATGAAGGTTATTTTAGAAGCTCTATTCATTTTTTGGGATAACTGAAAATGGGTACACAAACATCCAGTTCACAAGGGCATCTTTGGAACCATTTTAGAAACCAGGTATATGGATGTCCCTAGCATGAGGATGTCCAAGTAGAACGGAGATATAGCAAGATTTCTCACCAAATAGCTTGTTGACAAAGATAAAACATTTTGTTGTTGGTTGGAAGGAAAAATCTAGGAAATAAATAGTTCCACATTTAGATATCAACTAAAAGTAAACTATTTGATATACTTTAAAGGAAATTAGGTAATTTTACAAAGGGAACACATTAGACAAAAACCTCAGACTCATATATCAGATTTTGGTAAAGTGGTAATTGTTTAGCAAGAAAGCAGGCTTACACACAGGAACATAGAACAGACCAGACCCGGCAGTGAATCAACGCGGCCGGGCACAGGTGAGGCAGCAGCAGGCCAAGGGTTAACCTTGGTGGGGGGCGGGGGGGTGCTGAAGGGGGGTAGGGGGAAGGGAGGCGGGCCGGAGGCGACCAAAAAAGCCACGTGTTGGGGCAAGGAGGCTCTACCTCCAGCAGCAAGCACAGCCACCCGCGCCATCCACGTCCAGCCAGGAGTGAACTGATGCGTGTCATTTGAGAACAGGTGAATCAACACGGCCTAAGCGCTTTCAGGCAACGGCTGGAA
Source organism: Ichthyophis bannanicus (assembly GCA_033557465.1). NCBI lineage: Eukaryota > Metazoa > Chordata > Amphibia > Gymnophiona > Ichthyophiidae > Ichthyophis > Ichthyophis bannanicus. The sequence continues at coordinate 147,476,835 of CM066041.1, forward strand.
GCTCCCAACACGGGGTCCGAGGAACCGCGAACTGCAAGCACCAGCACGGCGATTGGTAAGTCAGGGTGTGTAGCGAGGGCACTTGACTTGTCGTCTTCATCATCCGAGGAATCTACTTCTGACAGACTGGGAGATGGCTTTGGTAAACATAATACAGAATGCCTTAAAAAATTTCAAAAAGAATAAATCATAAAAGAAAAAAAACCCTAGCTAGAGTATGGACAGCGCGCAGCGAGTTACCCACCCAGGGAAGAGAAAACCAGGAGGCTGGCGTAGCCGGACTGGTGATAGCGGCACTGGTAACCTTATCTGTGGTAGGAGGAGATCCGCATTGTGGCGTGAGCTCTTTAGCCAGTGCTGTGCCTAGGAAGTTGAAGAAGTGCATTTGGCGAAGGGAATATATTGATATATTCTCATTACTACTGAGGGACCAGGAAGAGGAGACGAAAGAGAGCAAAGATAAGGAAAAAAACTGGGAAAAGGACAGGAAGCCGAGAATTCTAAAATCCATTAATAATTGGGTAATGGCTTTCCATATATTCATGAGCGTGGTCACTGAGCGAGAGCCAGAATCAAGCTCATACCTAATTAAGTACCTGGAAACCATTACCCGGGCGCACAAGCGATTCGGAGGATGGGCCTGGTTGAATTACATTGTCAAGTTCAGGAAGAGCATGGTGGAGGACCCAACCATGACATGGCAGCACAGAATCTTGGATCTATGGCTGGACGAAATAGCCCCCAACAGGCCCTGGAGTCAGGAAGGGCTACCGCAGCCCTTTCAGGCACCGCAAGGGTGGCAGACCTACCAAATGGCCAGCCGCCGAGCATGCCGGCAGTACAATATGGGGAGCTGCAAATGGCACACATGCAAATTCTGTCACTCATGTTCAAGCTGCGGGGGCAGCCACCTGGCTTCCACGTGTCCCTTGGGAAGAAAGGCAAAACCATTCAGGCCAATGCAGCAGCGGCCAAATGAAGGCCATGGCCCCAACCCCCATCAAGCTTGAGCACATGCGCTCTTGGCTGCGGGCCTACCCGCTACGAGACAAAGCTCTCAGCATCGAGAGTGGCTTCGCCTACGGTTTCCCTATTCCATTGTCAGTCCCAACGAGAGAGCAAGTAATCCGTAACTCCCCCTCAGTCAAAAAATTCAACTCGGTAGTGCACCAGAAGCTGGAAAAAGAAATAGGCCTGGGAAGAGTCGCCGGGCCATTCAAGAGCCCTCCCGCTCTGGATCTGGTGCTGTACCCCTTGGGAATAGTGCCAAAAAAGGAGCCAGGCAAATTCCGTTTGATTCACAACTTATCATACCCAGAAGGGAGTTCAGTTAAAGACCACATCGATCCGTTTCTATGCTCCGTGAAATACGCGACAATCGATCAGGCCGTGGCAATCATACAGAAGTTAGGACAGCGGACTCGACTGGCAAAGGCCGATATTGAATCGGCCTTTCGATTGCTTCTGGTGCATCCAGAGTCTTTTTCACTATTAGGGTTCACCTTCAATGGGGAGTATTTCTATGACAAATGTTTGCCCATGGGCTGCTCAATCTCATGTGCTTATTTTGAGCAGTTTAGCTCATTCGTACACTGGGTGGTGGAGGACATCGCTGGCCACAATACGGTAGTGCACTACCTGGACTATTTCCTATTTATAGGAAATGATTTTGAAGACTGCAAGAGGATCTTCAATGTTTTCAGGCAGGTTGCTCAGTGATTCGGTAATCCCCTAGCGAAGGAGAAGACCTGTGGGCCCGTGAGGGTGATCACATTCCTGGTCATAGAACTTCACGTGATAGCACAATTGTCACGCTGGCCAGACGAAAAACTAGAGAAACTGAGGAGCGCCATTCAGAGCATGCACAGGCGACGAAAAGCGACATTGGAGCAGTTCCAATCGTTGCTGGGTTTTGCTTGTAGGGTTATGCCAATGGGGCAAGTCTTCTGCCATCACATGGCGCTGGCAACAAAAGAGGTAAAAAAAAAAAAAAAGACACCATAAAAATCAGGGTCAGCAGAGACATTTGGGAAGACCTGCATATGTGGGAGCAGTTCCTACAATCATTTAATGGGCTGGCGTTCTGGCAAGAGCATCCGGTGTCAAACAAGGACCTGGAATTATTCACAGATGCTGCGGGGCGATTGGTTTCGGGATCTATTTCAAAGGGGCGTGGTGTTCCGAGAAATGGCCTAGTGAGTGGCACTCCGGGGGAGCCACAAAGGACATCACGTTCCTGAAGCTCTTTCCCATTATGGTAGCCTTGTACATATGGGCCTCACGGCTAGTCAATAAAGCAATCATATTCCACATGGATAGCTTGGCGGTGGTACACGCGCTGAATAGAATGCGTGCCCAAACACCGGGGGTGGTGTCATTGTTGAGGCAGATAGTGATGTTTTGCCTTTCACATAATGTGACTATTAGGACGGAGCATATTCCAGGTCAACGTAATAACCTTGCCGATGCGCTTTCTCGTTCCAAGATCCCGCTCTTCCGGGTACTCGCTCCCGAGGCTGACACAGCCAAGACAGCCATCCCAGAGCAGGTATGGGACTTTGGTCTGCCGAGGTTTGGGAGCTCTTGATGAGTTCGCTAGCAGAGCGGACTAGGTGAAAATACCTGGCTGCGTGGGAAAAGTTTCAAGCTTTCTGCAGAAATAGCAAGATTGGGGACACAGATGGTCCCACGATGGACTCGATCCTGAAGTGGATGCTACATTGTAAAAGTAGCGGAGTTAGAAAATCGGCTGTGCAGATGCAACTGATGGCAATCACATTCTTCGCTAAAGCAATGGGTAAGAGGAGCCCAAGAATGGACTTCGTTATCACAAGGGTAGTGAAGGGCTGGTCATCGGAGCGGGCCCACAGGGAAGAGAGACGATGTCCAATCACACACCAAATATTAAAGAAACTTATATCAGCCACAGGTCAAATATGTTTCGATGTATTCGAGACTCGGCTGTTCAGATGTGCCTTTTCCTGGGCGCGTTCAGGGTAGGGGAATTGGTGGCCTCGGCAAGTCGCGATTCAGCCGAAGGGGGCATTAGGAAGATGGATGTTAGCATGCAGGATGTGGCATTAGTATTATACGTCCACAAGTCAAAGACGGATACCTAAGGAAAAGGTGCCTGTGTGATGTTAGCCCCGCTACCAGGTGATCCATCCTGCCCAGTGAAAACTTTCAAGGAATACAAACAACTCCGCCCAGCAGGGGGCGAACAATGGTTAGTGCATGAGAACGGTGCCCCCCTATCACGTTTCCAATTTGCTAGAGTGCTTAAGCTAAGCTTGAAAGCAGCGGGTCTGGAAGCGTGCTTTTATGGCACTCACTCCTTCCGCATTGGGGCCGCTTCAATTGCGGCCAATATAGGGATGACAAGGGAACAGATTATGAACATTGGCAGATGGCGTTCAGACAGGTATAGGCTTTATGTACGCCCGGTTTAATGCCGGCAAATTGAGCTGGGACTGTCTTCTAGGCCGGTTCGGTTTAGTGTGTAGTGTGCATTTCCAATTTTGTCAAAGAAACAAATGATGTTAGGGTTAAATAAAAAAAAATTAAAATAAAATAAAAAAAGAGGCTTAATGAGAATAAGAATGATAGGATGTTTGTGTAGCATGCAATGATACATCGATGACTATGTAATCTTGTGTCAATAATATAACATAGGTGCCAGCCCCCCTCAGGGTTCGTGAATATGCGGTCATTCCTTTGTTCACTGGGCGCAAAAGAGGACAAGGATCTGACTACAAGGGCTCAATCTGGGCTTACCAAGCTCAAGAGTATCGGTTGTGTGGATGGGGCAGCGGGGTATGGTGCGGGACCAGCTGCTGCTGTTCCTCCTGCAAAAGAAAAGAGCAGGGGAAAAGCCATGGACAATAGTGGTCCATCTGGGAGGTAATGACCTGGTCGGTACACGCAGTGTGGAACTCACAAAGAAAATGCAGAGGGACATGCTGACACTGGCAGATGACTTCCCAGGGGCATGGCTAGTATGGTCACACATCATACCGCAACGGGTGAGGAGGGGCAAGCGGTCACACCAGGCAGTCGAGAGGACGAGGTGGAAAGTGAACAGGTGGATGGTCCGTTTCATGGAGGCAATCATGGGGGTACAGCATCAGGCATGACCTCATAGATGAACACTGCCCCGGTCTGTATCACGCCGATGGAATACATCTATTGGAAATTGGGATGGATGTGTTCCTGTGTGTCATACAAGACACGGTCGAACGACTATGGCAGAAACAGGAGTTGGCCACCACACAACAAGCGAGGAGTCGCTGCCGTGAGGGGTTGGCAAGAGAGCTAGTGCCCCCTAGGAGAGAGCGCACAGCCCAGACATTGGGGGGGGGGGTGGTCGTATAGGAGCTGACCTTCCCCCCAATGGTACACAGAGTTGAAGCAGGAACAGTGTGTAGAGGGCCTCCCTATGCTTTCACGGCAGGGGGGCGAGGGAGGGACGAATATGAAATTTAATAACGGAGCCCTGCTGCCAACCTTGAAAGGGCCGTGGGCAGAGGCAGATCGGGACACTGCTGCGAATAGGAAGGGAATATTAAGGCCTGTTTTAATGGAAGGCGCCCCTTACCTATTATATGATAATCAGGACTGGGGGCAGTGGGGAAAAGGCTTGGACGGCATTTTCCAACATCCCTGCCGGGCGTCATTGGATAGGACGGGCTGTGCCTCTTAGGGGGAGAGGAGATAGCTCTAGGAAATGGCAATGTACTGGTTGTTGTTAATTATGTGTGCAATGAGGAAATTATACTGTAATGTTTCAGGAATATGCAGATTATGCTATGGCCAACAGTTTTTTGCTGTTATTTCCAATATTGTCAAATAAACAAATGATGTTTTGGTGAAAAACTAACAGTGTCCATCAGATATGTCCGGGGGGGGAGGGGAGGGACGGGGATAGGAGTAGCTACCCAAGGCCGTCATGCTGGTTGCCCAGCTGTCTTCTATGACACATAAAAGAGGCTCCTGTAATCTAAATTACTTTTTTTGTCGGAGATAGTCAGCAAAGTGAGTGGAGTATCTACTGCACACCACCGTGACTGCTCCTATTTTTATTTTTTAATAAGAATGCTGTACTTAGCTCATAGGAACTTCTCAAAGCAGTTGAAGATGCCAGTTCACAAGGTTGGCGACGTGCCACATGTTTCGGGTCAAACAAACATAGTTTAAAACCCTGCTTCAGGCCATCTCTCGCTGGCAACACAGTTCAAACTCCGCAGTAGCATCATGAGTCGCTCTTCTTCGCTATAATAGTTTTCATCCGTGAACATTGAAACGTGGATTGCCCTTTGGGTAATATCTACGGCTTCGTCTGAATTGTTCCACTAAAACGGAATTCCGTTTCCATGCTGCTGATTTAACGGATCGACTTCTTCATAGGGGCTATCCTCCTAAAGTGATTTTGAAAGCTTATAAACGAGTTAAGGATCTTCATCGTGAGTGGCTATTGCTACCAGCGAGTGTTTCATCTTGCCTTATACTAACAGGATGCCACAGGTGGCACAGATACTGCATATGTTTTGGCCGATATTAGGTCTGCATTCCTGTTTTAGTAATAAGACTCTTTATATTGCCTATTCAAGAAGGGGCGAACATGAGAGATCTTATTATGAAGACCACACACATGATGGATCGTCCTTTACGCAGCTTTGACATAAAAGGACACTATCCCTGTAATCACTATAAATATGGTAGTTCTACAATTTCGGGAGAGACCTGGGCAGATTTACATACCTCTCGGATCTATTCTCTACATGGCTATACGAACTGTCTTTCTACTTTTGTAGTTTATTTGATAATTTGTCCATGTGAGAAATATTATGTAGGACGTACAATTCACCCTGTCAAACTCAGGCTGTCAGAACATGCTTCCCGTTTATGAACAAGAACTATATCTGCTCCCAAGGTTGAACACTGTTTACAACATTCACATGATTTTGATTCCTTACGTTGGAGAGTTGTGGATTGTGAACCAACTGACCCTAGGGGAGGCGATTGGGAACAGCGCTTACAACTACGTGAACAGAAGTGGATATTTCGTTTAAACTCAGTTGCCCCTCAGGGACTCAATATTCAAATCGACTGGTACACCATCATTTAACCTTCACAAGGGGTTCTCTTGACTGTGAGATTTCCCTTGCTATTGCAACTGGCTTCCGTGAGCATCACCTAGCACCTGTGGAAAGTGACATCAGACGCTGAAGCATACGAGCACCTCCTCTTTCTTTGATTCATTTTGAAAGCGGCTCATGATGCTACTGCGGATTTTGAACTGTGTTGCCAGCGAGAGATGGCCTGAAGCAGGGTTTTAAACTATGTTTGTTTGACCCGAAACGTGTGGCACGTCGCCAACCTTGTGAACTGGCATCTTCAACTGCTTGAGAAGTTCCTATGAGCTAAGTACAGCATTCTTATTAAAAAATAAAAATAGGAGCAGTCACGGTGGTGTGCGGTAGATACTCCGCTCACTTTGCTGACTGTCTCCGACAAAAAAAGTAATTTAGATTACAGGGGTCTTTTATTATCAGGATCTCACTTGTTTGAGGTATTTCTATTTTTGATTCTGATTGGTTTATGAATTGTTTGTTGCTATATTTGTCAAACCATTATTATGGCTTTGGATATGTTTGCTTACACAGAGGATCAGCTAGCTAAGCTCAGAAAATGTAAATCAATGTTTGATGACGATCCAATGCTTTCTTCAGACAAGTTACCACCTACTATGTTAGAATTGAAGGATTTACATAAAAAGTTAATTCGAGCTCAACTACACGGATCAGCTATGACGCAATATTTGAAATCTCTAATTCTTCCAAGAGGGCTACGCGTTCTAAAACCTCCTCAACAATTTACTGAGGACCAGTTGTTTCTGGCTAAATGGAATGCTATTCTGACTAAGTGCGGTTTTGATTTGGTCGCCTTATTGATTGAACGATCTACACAGGAACAAGAAATATTGTCGGCTCAGGCTCAGGAATTGAAGGTGCAAATTTTAGAAAATCAGGATGCCATCAGTTTTCAAACACAATGGGCGGAAACACAAAAGCAATTGGATACCTACCGAGATCATGTACAGGGTTTAAAGATACGGAAATTTAAGAGAGATAAATCTGACTATGACAACGACTGTGTCTACAAATGGCCTTCTATGAAGAAACAAAGCTTCAATAAAAAAGTTTCTTTTTTGACGGATTCCGAAGATTCTACTGATACTGATATTAATGAACCAACAGTACATCATAATACTCGATCTCGTTCTGCCAATACTGAATATTATCGCGGCAATTCTTTTCGGGGCCGTCGATCAAGAAGATCATATCAGCAGGATTTTTGGGAAGGCCCAGACACTCGGTCACGGACCAAAATGCGTCAGTTGTCAACTTATCCGGAAGATCTTTAACTCCATCTCAACTACAAGTTTTGGAATTGGGTCTCTCTTTTGTACCCACTCCTTTATATGATGGCTTTACAACACGATTGGCACTCCATAGATTTTTTCGCAAGCTTCGGGTTATACACCATTTCTCTGAGTATCCTACTTCGGCAGGATGTTCCGTGGTGAAACCATCTTCTAAATGGCTGTCTCCGGGTACGGTTGATCGCAGCATTTCACTTTTTCAAGATCTGGTCTTGAAACAACTACGAGTTTTGGAACAGCAGTCTTCAAAAACTTATTTCAATTTGTCAAAGGATCAAAATGAGGCTCTTCGACAATTAGCTGCAATGGACGTCGTTATTTGACGAGCTGACAAAGGTAGAGTGACTGTTGTTTTATCATCGGCTCAGTATCAACGAGAAATTGATATTCATCTTAATAATCGTAACACCTATTGTTGTTTAAGTGTCGATCCTACTGATGCATTGCAAGCTCGGATTCAAAGTTTAATTTCTCAAGCGTTTTTTTGTAATTGGATTACTAAACAGGAATCAGAATTCTTAATCAAGAAACATCCAAAGGTTCCCATATTTTATTTAGTCCCTAAAATTCACAAGTCTGTACCGGATCCACCGGGCAGGCCAATTGTATCTTGCCGTGATTCCCTACTTGAACCATTATCTAAATTTTGTGACTTTTTTTGCAGCCTGCAGCAGCAGCAAAAGTTGCTTCGTATATTAGAGATACTGGGGATTTTTTGGCTCAATTGGTGGCATGCACTGATGTTTCTTCGTACACCTATTTAGTAACCCTTGATGTGCAGTCCTTATACACTAACATTAATCAAGAGGAAGTTATGCATCATCTTATGGATTATCCTCTTGATCTTCCGGATCGGATCCCTAGATCCTTTTTGCTAGATCTTTTGGATCTAGTTTTGAATAACAATTTTTTTCTTTATCTACAGCAATTTTATTTACAAGTGATGGGGATAGCGATGGGTGCCATGGTGGCCCCATCCATAGCAACCATTTACATGGCTATTTTTGAATCAATGTTTGTTTATTCGGATCCACTATTTTGCTTCATACCATTTTGGAGACGTTTTATTGATGATGTCTTCTTTCTGTGGACAGGCACTCGATCGGATTTGGAGCTTTTTATCCAACGTCTTAATGCCCACAAATCTAATATTCAATTTTCAGCACAGATGGAGGCCTCCAGTATACAGTTTTTGGATGTCACAGTGGTTTTAACACCATCCGGTTTGGAGACAACACTATAGCGGAAGCCGGTACAGCGCAACACTCTTCTTCGCTATGATAGTTTTCATCCGCGAGCATTGAAACGTGGATTGCCCTTTGGGCAATATCTACGGCTTCGTCGGAATTGTTCCACTAAAACGTAATTCCGTTTACATGCTGCTGATTTAACAAATCGACTTCTTCATAGGGGCTATCCTCCTAAAGTGATTTTGAAAGCTTATAAACGAGCTAAGCATCTTCATTGCGAGTGGCTATTGCTACCAGCGAGTGTTTCATCTGAAGAAAATGTGGTTACCGGTATCTTGCCTTATACTAACAGGATGCCACAGGTGGCACAGATACTGCATCAGTTTTGGCCGATATTAGGTCTGCATTCCTGTTTTAGTAATAAGACTCTTCGTATTGCCTATTCAAGAAAGGTGAACGTGAGAGATCTTATTATGAAGACCACACACATGATGGATCGTCCTTTACGCAGCTTTGACATAAAAGGACACTATCCCTGTAATCACTATAAATATTGTAGTTCTACAATTTCGGGAGAGACCTGGACAGATTTACATACCTCTCGGATCTATTCTCTAAATGGCTATATGAACTGTCTTTCTACTTTTGTAGTTTATTTGATAATTTGTCCATGTGAGAAATATTATGTAGGACGTACAATTCGCCCTGTCAAACTCAGGCTGTCTGAACATGCTTCCTATTTACGAACAAGAACTATATCTGCTCCCATGGTTGAACACTGTTTACAACGTTCACATGATTTTGATTCCTTACGTTGGAGAGTTGTGGATTGTGAACCAACTGACCCTAGGGGAGGCGATTGGGAACAGCGCTTACAACTACGTGAACAGAAGTGGATATTTCGCTTAAACTCAGTTGCCCCTCAGGGACTCAATATTCAAATTGACTGGTACACCATCATTTAACCTTCACAAGGGGTTCTCTTGACTGTGAGATTTCCCTTGCTATTGCAACTGGCTTCCGTGAGCATCACCTAGCACCTGTGGAAAATGACGTCAGACGCTGAAGCATACGAGCACCTCCTCTTTCTTTGATTCATTTTGAAAGCGGCTCATGATGCTACTGTGGAGTTTGAACTGTGTTGCCAGTGAGAGATGACCTGAAGCAGGGTTTTAAACTATGTTTGTTTGACCCGAAACGTGTGGCACGTCGCCAACCTTGTGAACTGGCATCTTCAACTGCTTTGAGAAGTTCCTATGAGCTAAGTACAGCATTCTTATTAAAAAATAAAAATAGGAGCAGTCACGGTGGTGTGCGGTAGATACTCCGCTCACTTTGCTGACTATCTCCGACAAAAAAAGTAATTTAGATTACAGGGGTCTTTCATTGTCAGGATCTCACTTGTTTGAGGTATTTCTATTTTTGATTCTGATTGGTTTATGAATTGTTTGCTGACATAAAAGAGGCTAGCTGTTTTTTGTTTTAAAGGACAGCTGAGGAAAAATTAGAGATTTTGGTAGGTCTCTCTCATTTCCTTCAATAGGTACCAAAGCTCCAACAACTGAACTATGGCTGGGAAAAATTGTGTTGCCAAAGCTGTTTCCCCCATTACAGCTTCAGCCTCTGTCCAGACAGACAGCCAATCTCAGTTGAAACAAGTGGAAGAGCTGAGAGAAGAGGCGGCGAAGCTGAGAAACATCTGTGACAGCGAAAAGTACATTGATGAGATGCTTCTTGAAGCATCCAACTCTCCAACAGAGGTGAAGATGGTATGCTACAGAAAGGAGTTGGACACAGGTCACCAGAGCTTGCAGAATCAACAATCCAACTTCACCATCCCTCAAATTGAAGAAATAGTATGCAGCCCTGGAAGTGAAGGAGCCAAAAACATCCCAAGAACAGGAAGTACAAGAGTTCAAGTATCCCACTGCTGCAGAATCAGCAACCACAGGGAAGCAAAGGGTGGTTGGTGACACTCTTCTGAGGGTTACTGAGGCATTCATCTGACAATCAGATTTGATGCCCTCTGGGGGAAGGGGGGTGCTTTCTGCCAAGTTCCAAAATCTGAGCTGTTACAGAGAGTTTGCTAAGAATCATCAAGCCGACTCATCCATATCAGCATGAATGATACTTCTAAGTATCCCTCTGAGTGTATCAAGAGTTACTTCATGGCTTTGGGAGAGAGGGTGAAGCATAGGTGCACAGGTGGTATTCTTGTCAATCCTCCCTGTTGAAGGTAAAGGCTGCGGCAGAGAAGCTTGCATCCTAGAGATGAATGCATGGCTATGTGGATGATGTCATCAAGAGTATTTTGGTTTCTTGGACTATGGGATGATTTTCCATAAGCTGCTGAGCAGAGATGGTGTCCACCTATCCAAGAAGGGTCAAAGTGTTTGCTGCAGCAGATTGGCTAATCTACTGAAGAGGGCTTTAAACTAGATTCATTAGGGATGGTTGAAGAAAGCCCCCAGGTAAGTAAAACATTAAATACCTCTTTAGAAATGAGCATAAGGGCAACATCTGGAAAACAGCATGCATTAACGACTGTAGTATGGAAAATAAAAATCCCAGATGTTGAGACTTTAATGGAAGAGGCTGACTTGGACTTAGTGGTGATTACAGAGATACGGTTCACAGAGAACCATGACTGGGATATAATTATACCGGGTCATAATTTATTCAGGAAGGACAGGGTTGGAAGAAGGGGAGAATGAGTTGCACTATATGTAAAAAATATATATTAAAGCTACAGAATTACAGGGCTAATGAAGGAAGGAGGCGGCACTGTGGGTTAAACCGGAAAGAGAGAAAGGAGCATCCATTTGCATTGCAGTTACATGCAAGACCTTCTTCACAGGCAGAGGAACTGGACAGAGATTTAATTGAAGACATTCACGGTATGCTATTAAAGAAGAAATGCTGCTGACAGGTGATTTCAATATGCCAGATGTTGATTGGCACATCCCTGCTGCAATGTCATCTAGAAGTAAGAAAATCCTGAATTATCTACAGGAAGAACTATTTCAACAACTGGTAACAGAACCCACACATGAGGGGGGCATATTGGACCTGGTGTTTATGAATGGGGAGAGCGTTACTGATGTTAAAGTGAGTGATCATCTCACACCCTCTGATCATCAGATGGTGTGGTTCAGTATTAGGATTAGGGATGATAAAGTCCATTCAGAAGTGAGGGTCCTAGACTTTAGGAAATTAACTTTACCAAAATGGGACAATATCTCAAGCAGGAAGGAACAGCTGGGAGATGTAGAAAAGCAGTGGGCAAAACTGAAAGGGGATATTCTAAGGGCAACAAATCTTTTTATTAGGAAAATAAATAAATGTAAAAGGAAAAAAGGAGGCCACTATAGTTCTCAAAAGAAGTAGCTGAAAAGGTGAGAAAAATGAAGGTGGCCTTCATAAAATACAAAAGATTGGAGAAATGGAACAAAAAGCTAAGAGAAGCAGGGAAAGTAGGCAGGAAAGCATAGATATAAATGGAAGAAATATGAGCCAATGCAGTAAAATGGGGGGGGGGGGGACAAGACATATTTTAGATAGGTTAGTGAGAGCATGAAGCACAAAAGTGATATCGTCAGCCTCTAAGGGTGAAGAAGGGGAATATGTAGAAGTTGATAAGGATAAAGCGGAAAGGAACATGAGAACATAAGATGTGCCACACTGGGTCAGACTAAGGGTCCATCAAGCCTAGTATCCTGTTTCTAACAGTGGCCAATTCAGGTCACAAGTACCTTGTCAGGTTCCCAAAAAGGTACACAGATTCCATTCTGCTTAAATGTGGTACATTATAGCTTCATTGCATATCCCTTAATCTTTCTACTTTTAGAAGGAGTAAACAATCTATTTACATTTACTCCTTCTGCAACATTCATTATGTTTTATAGATCTCTATCATATCTCCCCTTAGCCATCGTTTTTCCAAGTTGAAGAGTCCTAACCTTTTAAGCCTTTCCTCGTAGGGGTATTCTTCTATCCCTTTTGCCATTTTGGTGGCTCTTCTCTTTTTGGCTTACCATAATGAGTGGCATGAGACATATATGTATATACTGAAGACCCGTTATTGTAAATCTATCTTATGCACACTGTTATGGAATTTATATTCCATCTGGTAGGAAAGCACGAAGATATTTTCTCACAGCAAATGAAAGGAAAAAACTGTTAAGGAAGATTTCATTCTCCAGGAGGCAAAGGGGCTCTGGGGGAAGAGACTCAGAGTAGGGAGGGGAAGAGTCTCCAAACCCAGCTTGCAGGAACACAGAGGAGGGCCTGTAATTCCAGAAGGAGAGGTGGATGGAAGAGGAGCAGAACAGCCTTCTGACAGCCATCACCAAAGTATTCCAGGTAAGATCTTGTCTGTGAGAGATTGGTGATTGGGTGTTCCCACTAGGAAAGTGCTTGAAAAGAAGTTGAGAAAACTGCTTGTGAGAAAGAGGGAACACAGGGCATTGGAAGGAAGGAGAGGAGATGAAGTTCTGCTCCAGGCTAAATAAAACCAACCTGGATGTGGGCTAGAAAGACACAGTTGTTGAATGTTATTACAAATTGCAGGATAACAGAAAAGCCTAGAACCACAGCAGGATAAAGACAGCGTGACCGTGGGCAAGAAAGACATTTGTTGCTGATGTTTGTAGGTAAACAGTGCTAGGAGTATCAAGCAGTTTAACAAGTATTTTTGTTCTGTGTTCACAGATAACGGCCAGGAGCAGGATCTCAGAAAATACCCACAAATAGGAACAGAAGTGAGGGGATCTTGCACAATTTTTATAAAACTATGTTTGTGAGGAGCTAGCTAAACTAAAAGTAGACAAAGCAATGAACTTAGAGAAGTTCTAGTGGCTCCACTGTCTGACCTTTTCAATATTTCTTTAGAGTCAGGAGTGGTCCCAGAGGACTGGAGAGAGGCAAATGTGGTCCCTTTACACAATAGCAGAAGTAAGGATGAGGTTGGGAACTACAGGCCAGTTAGTATGACCTCTGTGGTGAGTAAGTTAATGGAAATGCTGCTAAAACAGGATAGTGAGGTTTCTGGAGCCCAATGGATTGCAGGATCTGAGGCAGCATGATTTCACTAGAGGCAGTTCTTGTCGGACAAATCAAATTAATTCCTTTGACTGGACGTCCAGAGAGTTGGACCAAGGGAGAACCCTAGATGTGGTGTACTTAGGACTTTAGTAAAGCCTTTGATACTGTTCCATACAGATGGCTTATAAATTGAATACCCAAGGGATGGATCCTAAAGTGACTGGATGGTTAGAAATTGGTTGAGTAGGAGGCAACAAAGAGTACACGTAAAAGGAGCTCACTCTGAGGAGATGGATGTTACTAGTGGTGTGCTACAGGGATCTGTCCTTGGTCCGATTCTTTTTAACACTTTTATTAGTGATATTGCAGAAGAGCTGTCGGGTAAGGATTGCTTCTTTGCAGATTATACCAAAATTGGCAGTACAGTAGACACTCAGGAATGAATAAATAACATGAGGAGATATCTAGTCAAACGTTGGCAACTGAGATATAATGCTAAAAATGCAGGGTCATGCATTTGGGCTGCAAAAATCCAAGGGTGTGGTACAGTACAGGGGGTGAAGTACTTTTTTCTATGAAAGAAGAGCGGAACCTGGGCATGACTGTTTCTGATGATCTTAAGGTTGCTGGACAGGTAGAAAAGGTGGCAGGAAAAGTCAGAAGGATGCTTGGGTGCATAGGTAGAAGAATGGCCAGCAGGAAGAAGGATGTGATGGTGCCTCTGTATAAGTCTCTGGTGCGACCACATTTGGAGTATTTTATACAGTTCTGAAGACCACACCTTCCAAAGGTTATAAACAGGATGGAGTCGGTGCAGAGGGTGGCTACCAAAATTGTCAGTGGGCTTCATCAAAAGGCATATGGTGCCAGACTTAAAGATCTCCAAATGTACACTTTGGAGGAAAGGCGGGAGAGGGGAGATATGATAGAGATGTTTAAATACCTCTATGGCATAAATACACAGCAGGAGAGCCTCTTTCAACTGTGAGAGCTCTGCATGAGGGGATATAGGATGAAGGTGAAAGGGGTTGGACTCAGGAGAAATATGTGGAAATATTTCTTTATGAAAAGAGCGGTGGATGCTTGGAATAGTCTCCCAGTGGAGGTAGTAGAGACGAGGACTGTATCTAAATTCAAGAAAGCATGGGACAAACACAGATCTCTAAAAGGGAAAAAGGGACTGCAGCAGTTGGTATGGAATGGCAAACTGGATAGGACATATGGTTTGTATGTTTCTAAACCTGCCTGAAGCTAACCTACTAGTGGGCTTTGGGGGTCCCCTGCTTGGACCCCAGCCATATCAATCAGCAGCTCTGGCAGACATTCATTCCAAAAACTGACACATTCTAGTCACTAAACAAAAAACAGAATTTTTCTACCTTTGTTGTTGGCCATTGTATTTTTCTAATTGTGTTGGGCCCAGGCTCTGGTTTCTAGTTTCCCCTACCTTCTATTGTCAGGGTTGCTAGTCACTGGACATTTCTCTTTCCTCCCGTCAACACTTTCCCCCCTACATCCATCTCTAACATTGATCTCTTCCTTTCAGCTTTCTTCCATTTATTTTTCTGCTTCTTTATCCAGATTTCACTCCTCCTGATCACTAAGCGGTCCTCAATCTTCCTTTTATTATAGCATCTACCTACAGCTTTTTAAAAATGTATTTTATTTATAGATATACTGCCCATAGACCAAAATAACACAGCAGAACAGTTTACAGAGCAAATATTAAGAGTTATAATATAAGAAAATGAGAAAAGAATAACCAGAAATAAAGAGCATATACGAAGAGAAGAGTAGGGAAGGAAAAAGAAAAGAGTAGACCCCGCCATTCTCTCCTTCCCCAATCTCTTACTAACTCCTTCTTCTCTCTCTATCTACCATGCCCAGAATCTCCCTTCTCCCTCGGCTCAGCATCCACCACCTTCCTTCTTCCAGTGCCTTACTTCCAGCATTCCCTCGCTATCTCCCTAGGCCCCTTGCCCATGTCTGATATCCTCTCCCTATCTCCTTAGTCCCCTCCTCCATTTAAACATCCCCTCGGTTTCCCATGTCCCCCCTACCCAGGTGGTCTAGCATCTCCCATGTGTGTCTGTATTCACTCCTCTCTTGTGGTGCAGCCTCTCCCCATCCATGTCCTTATTCCCTCCCCTCCCATTGCCCCATCATGTCCAGCATCTCCCATCTGTTTCCCTATTCCATTTCCCACTGATTGCCTGATCATGCCCAGCACACCCTCTCCAGCTCTACTCAGTTTGCATACAATGCCCTACTCAGAAATGTCATGGTCTACAGCAGTGATTTTCAAACTTTTTTTTAGGAGGACCCAGTGGAATAAAAAAAGACTTTATCCCTATGACTCAAACAATAATATTTTCATAAAATAAAGATGAAGGGCAGAGCCGACTTAACCACTTATGATGGCAGCTTCTTGGGACAGCAAAGAGCAGCTGCAGTCAAGGCAAAACAATAGTTTGTGTGGGTCTCAGGACCTATCAGCACCTACATTTACCATCAGAGAGGGAGGCCAGTTGTCATACAACCCATTCATTGTTGTACATAGGTTTTATAAATTGCCATCATGCATTTGTGTGTTTACACATATATACACTTGCATATACATAAATGAAGGCAAGTTACAAGATCCATTTACCCAAATCAAAGGGTTATTCATATATGCATGATCCAATAACAAAGCACAGGCACAATTGTGTCGAAAGGTACCAGTCAGGAGCCATGTATATAGCTAAACTGTTTCATTTGCGGTAGATTATGAGAGCCACTACCCAACACGGCCGTTTTCGGCACTGCCTTCATCAGGGGTTTGGCCTACAAAATGAAAATATATACAAATCACAAATTATAAGCCATTAGAAATCATTGTAAACGTGAATAACAAAACATATCAATAAATAATATACATAATCTAAAAAGTACATCATTAAAATACAAAATAAAAATTGCCATACCTTGACCAACAGAACTTGTAATTAACATTAGCAAGCTTTATAAAATGAATGAAAACAAAATTATACGTTTAAGAGAAACATAGATATATAGTAGAGAAGAGCCTACTAATGGGTATGATGGAGTACTCATGGCAAGAATTCTTGCATAGTGAACTTTAAAACTAAATCATATTATCTAGGATGCTATCATGGCATTTCTAAGATGTTCCTTGAGAAACACCAATGGGACATTGAGGTTCTGCTTCCCTGATGGCTTGGATTCTATACCTGTCTTCAGTAGAACGTTTAGCACCTTTAGATGTTACCATGGCAATGATCATGTATACTGGGTAATTTTTCATTGAAGTATAATATACCTAAAATACCTCAAAATTATGAAATTTTATCCAGACCCGTCTCCTTATACCTACCCAGCACCTCCAGTGTCTCGATTTGACCTGTCCACCAGTCCCAACCAGCCACAGCGCTCTTTCCCCATTACAACACATTTTTGCTTTTCAAGCTCTTTTTGTAGGTCCTAATTTACACTATTTCCACTCTAAATATCATTACTTTCCTTCATCCGCCCTTCATCAGCACTTACGAACATTTTTTTCCATTTTAACGCTTGGTCCATAACACTTAATTTTTGAGAGTACAGTCTCTTTAAATTTATAAACACCCTCAGTGTTGCCCTGCTCACTTGCCCCCTAGCTCTACTCAAGCCGCAAACCGTGGTTCTCTGCCCTTTTATCTTTTATTTAAAAGAGCCCTAAGCAAACAGCCCTGCCTTGGATTTAGAAAATTGATTGGCGAGTGCAAGATGTGTGGGTGTGGATGGAATATGTGTATAACTAAAGCTGATTTCTATTAGGCAAGGAACAATTATTCTTTAATTTCAAAAATACTTAGGTACAGTGTAGGGACATTATTTTATTTTATTTATTTAATAGTTTTTCTATACCGCTCTATCCTTCAATCAGAGTGAACATTAAACTTATGCAGACGATGAATAGAACAGTGTTGTCTGCTACATTAAACATAGAATACAGTAACAATTTTAAATTCAACTTGTAATGGCTAATGCTGAAGAAAATTAAAACAAACCAGTAGAACCAATTAGAACTTTTGTTAGGGTTTTGCTTTATTCAGTTGGTTTTTAGTTCGGGGATAGGTGCAAGAAGTCTTGCTGGATGTCATCTATAAGATTTGAGTGCCTGAAGAGAATTCTAAAGAGGGTGCCTGGAGATGGCTCCTATACCAGACAGAGCCTTGTGGAAGGGCTGGGAGTGCACCTTGGACATTTTTCCACATATTTGAACTCAAATAAGTTTATTTAAATCAAAAAGGTTTTGAGGGCGTTATTGAGATCTTTTTTTTTAAGTGCTGTCAAGTCAATGCTGACTGCTGGGAACCCAGCAGCCCCTTGGTTTTCTTGGCAAGATATGACCAGAAGTAGATTGCCAGGCCTTTTTCTTCTGAGGCAATAGAGGATAAAATGACTTGCCCAAGGTCACAAGGCGTGCCATTGGGAATCGAATCCAGATCTCTTGGGTACTAGACTGTTGCTCTAAACCTAGGCTATTCCTCCACAAGTTTTACATGAAAAAATTTATTTTCTGAATATAGTGTTTGATTCCAATGTTCCTGTAACACATACTGTCAGAAATCTTGATTAAAAACCTTCGCGCCATCAGGCGTCGGCCCTTTCAAGCCCCCGCCACCACCAGCAGCTCTCCCCTTCCAGGGGATCGAGCCACCGAAGCGGGAGGGGTCTGGCATATCGCTGCCCAATCGGGGCATACCCGGACGGTTTAAAAACCTTCGTGCCATCGGGCGCCGGCCCTTTCAAGCCCCCGCCACCACCAGCAGCTCTCCCCTTCCCGGGGATCGAGCCACCAAAGTGGGAGGGGCCTGTCGTATCGCTGCCCAATTGGGGCAGACCCGGACGGTTTAAAAACCTTCGCGCCATCGGGCGCCGGCCCTTTCAAGCCCCCGCCACCACCAGCAGCTCTCCCCTTCCCGGGGATCGAGCCACAGAAGCGGGAGGGGCCTGGCGTATCGCTGCCCAATCGGGGCAGACCCGGACGGTTTAAAAACCTTCGCGCCATCGGGCGCCAGCCCTTTCAAGCCCCTGCCACCACCAGCAGCTCTCCCCTTCCCGGGGATCGAGCCAACGAAGCGGGAGGGGCCTGGCATATCGCTGCCCAATCGGGGCAGACCCGGACAGTTTAAAAACCTTTGCGTCATCGGGCGCGCCCGCGCCTGGCGGGCCCGCGCCTGAGGGCCTCCCCAGAGGGCCCTTTGGCGTGGCCCTTAGGCGGGGACCGAGAGGAGGGGCACCAGAAAACCGCGGCATCCCATCCAGCTCCAGACGGCATACTCCAACAGCAAATCCATCCAGCTACAAACAGCAACGCCGGTCTGTATTCTTGAACCCTACACTACATAAGATAAAGCACTACATAAAACAAAGCAGCCCATTCGATGGACTATTGTTAGGCCAGTTTAACATACAATGTAACCTGCTAGCATCATAGTTTATTATTGTACCATCTCAGTATTGCAATTTTGCAAATTTAAGATACAATATAATCTGCTAGCTTCACAGTTTATTACTGTATCATCTCAGTATTGCACCAACTCTTTAAATACAGTCAACATCTTAGCATGTAATCTGTACCTGCTCAATTCTGCATTCTCGTACAATAACTCTGTACTGAAGAATCTCATCACTGTACTGTGTCTCATAACTATATTGTACTACCCCAGTATTGCACCTCACCACTTCATAACTACAGTGTCTCACACACAATCCCAAACCCTCAGAATGACCCTCCAGGTCGCTGTCATTCTTAGCTTTTACCTCCTTACCCACTGGCTTGGAACCTCACAGGCCCTCTACACGCCACATGGCAAGATTCCAGTCCTGAATAGCCATGGAAAAAGATGGAATGGTCCCCCATACTCCAACCCAGGAAGTGACGCCTACACGCGCCACTCCCACCTGATACATGTAGCACTCCAGCTATCCAAGACACCCATCCAGGAAAAACCTTTGAGATGCCGCCCCCTAAAATGTGCCATCATTAACGCACGTTCCATTCGCAAAAAATGGCCTGTTGTCCTAGACACAATCTCCTCTTATGACCTTGAGATACTTATGATCACGGAAACATGGCTATCATCAGAAGACAACGTCCTCCTCAACCAACTACTACCCCCCAATTTCTCCAAACATACGAGACATCGGGAAACCAAAAAAAGGAGGAGGGGTGCTTATAATCTCTAAATCAGACCTCAACTTCCACATTTCGGACTCCTCTAGCTCAAACAGCCTGGACATCCTCTCCATTGCAAACCAACAATGCTCCCTCAACCTGTTATATAGAACACCGTCTACTTCTCCAGATGACCTTCCAACCATTATTGACCTTGCAGCCAACACCCTCACTCCCAATAAACCAAATTGGATAATGGGTGACTTCAATCTCCCATCTTTACCCCAAAGCCATGCAAATGCATTCCTTGATGCAATGGAAGACCTGGGACTCAAACAAATCATCAATGAACCCACACATACAAAGGGGAATATTCTTGACATGGTATTTGTTCCGCAGCCAGTCATGGACCAAAACCACAATCCTCCAATATCAGTCGTGGATGTACCCTGGTCTGACCACAAATTGATCATTATCCAGATACCCATCAACAATGACCAGCTGAACAGAAGCCGATCTACGAACAACACCTCACGAACTGCCACAAGAAGCTTTCGCCCCTTCGACAGGGAACACATCCTTGCCGAAACCCCACCACTCCTCAACAAAACCACGCCGGACCTTGATGAGCTAATCTCTCACTGAACTCCAGCCTGCTTGCCATCTCACAACACCCAAACCCTAAGAATACAGCAAGGACAAAAAGAAGCTCCGCCCCATGGTTCTCCCCTGAGCTGCGATCCTCTCTTTCTCAACTACGTAGACTTGAATGCCGATGGCGCCGATCGCGCTCAACTGAAGATCAAACCGCATACCGAACCCACCTTGCAATGCACCGAGAAATAATCACAACCAAAATGAGACAATATCACACTGACACCCTAAAAAGATCTCTGAATAAACCACGTGACCTCTTCAATTTGGTCAAATCCCTCTCAAAGGAACCATCTCCTGAACAACACAGTGAGATTCACCCGCAAAAATTCGCTGATTACCTGCAATCCAAGAACGTGCAAACCAACAAGGTTTCAGCAGTCCCATTTCATGAACCTATGGGCCTATCCCCACTGAACATATTTTCCACACCATCCACTAAATGTATCGAGGACACCATAGCATCTCTCAACACCTCCACTGCACAGACTGACCCATGTCCGGCCTTTTGGATTAAGGAGCTACGTGGTGTGTTCAGCCCTGTCATCGCGAATATAATGAAGCTCTCCTTCACTACAGGATATTTTCCCACAACACTCAAGCAGACTTCCATTAGGCCACTATTGAAAAACCCCAAACTTGACCCCCAAAGAGTTGATTCTTACCGGCCAATAGCCAGTATCCCTCTCTTAGCCAAAATAATTGAGAAAGAGGCACAACGGCAAATTCAAGATCACATAGATGCCGATGCTCCCTTAGACAGCTGCCAACATGGGTTCAGAGAACATCATGGGGTCGAGACACTTCTCACTAGTCTATTCAACGATATCATCGCAGGAATTGACAACATCCGACAAGGTTTTGTGCTCATCTTCCTAGACATCGCCACGGCCTTCGACTCCGTGAGTCACGAAATTCTCCTTGGAAGACTGAGAGAGAAGGGTGTCTGCAACAATGCACTAGGATGGTGTAAATCTTATCTGGATGGTAGATGGCAATATGTGAAGTCTGGATCAGAAGAGTCAAAACATTTCCATCAAAAGCAAGGGGTACCTCAAGGCTCCTCGTTATCCTCCTTACTTTTCAATATTTACATGCAGCCCATCTGCAACATCATAAGATCATTCAAGGTGAAATGTTTGATATATGCAGATGACATTCTCTTATACATGCCGTTCTCCACAGCTCACATGGATCTGGCCCCGATTATAGACTGCTTCAATGCGGTTTCAACGTGGCTCCAATCACAGAACCTACGCATTCAACATAAAAAAACAGAGATGCTTTTCATCACCAGAGACCCCAACTTTACTCCCCCATCCCATGTCAGTGTCAAGGAAGCTGACTTACAAACTAAAGAAGCAATAAAATACCTTGGAGTTACGTTGGACCAACGTCTAGATATGAAACACCACATAAGCAACATAGTCAAAGCCGTTTATTTTAAAATCCGTTCACTCAAGCACCTACGCTCCCTGTTGGACCCAGACGATTTCCGGACCATATATCAAGCGTTAATCCTGCCACACTTTGACTTTGCAAATGCCATCTTACAAGGTCTCCCCCAATCCACACTAACCCCCTTACAGCTGGCCATGAATGCCGCAGCGAGGGTCCTTTACGGAGCATCCAGAAGCGACCACATGACTCCAATTCTCAAACAGCTTCACTGGCTACCTATCCATGGGAGGATCACCTTCAAAACCCTACTCTTAGCATTCAAGACAATCAAAGGTATCTCATCCTCCTTACTCACACATCTTATTCACATTGTCCCCCCCAACAGATCCAGAAGAGCAACAGCCATAAACTTGCTAGTAACCCCAAAGGCATCGACAAAGTGCAACAAGAAAACCACAAACAGGGCATTCAGTTTCTATGTCCCCAAATGCTGGAATGCTCTTCCCCCTGACATTAGCGCCATCGCCAACCTATATCAGTTCAGGAAGGCACTCAAATCCCACCTTTTCCTCCAATACTACCCAACCAGCAATTGAATCTAGATATCCCTCTCAAGAAATGACCCATTCTAGAAAGGCCCTTACACTCAGTATCTGATTTTACCTATCCTTGCAGTGTAAATAGCTTATGTATATAGTTGACCCTGTTGTCCAAGTTTGTACTCCTGTTCGATGTAAAACCAGACAGCTTGTTGTTATGGTCGTTGTGTTTTGATGTAAACCGCGCTGATACCGAATAGGGCGGTATATAAGAAACTATAATAAAATAAATAAATAAAATAAAAATAGTAACATAGAACCATGACGGCAGAAAAAGACCATATGGCCTATCTAGTCTTGTCCTTCCATATCAACCACAACAGTTCCCACTTTTCTTTTAGAGATCCTCTGTGTCTGCCCCATGCTTTTTTGAATTCAGATATTGTCCTCATCTTTACCACCTCCACTGGAAGACTATTCCATGCATCTTCAACCCTTTCCGTAAAGAAATATTTCCATATATTACTCCTGAGTCTATCCCCTTTCACCCTCATCCTATGTCCCCTCGTAGTAGAGCTTGCTTTCAGTCGAAAGAGGTTCTCCTCCTGTGCATTTATGCCACGGAAGTATTTAAAATGTCTCAATCTCTTCTATCCTGCCTTTCATCTACATATTAAGATCCTTAAGTTGGTCTTCATTTGCTTTATAATGAAGACCACTAACCATTTATGTAACATTGCGCTATCAAGATTGGAGAATTTTAATGGGTTAACCAGAATTGAAATGTCAACATTTTCTAGAATAGATCACAAATGTTATTACTGAAGTTATAAACATCATAAAATTTAATTTTTCTGAGAAAAAATTGGGTTGAATCATTTCTTTAAATAGTCGCATCTGGGTACAGCTTAATATGATGTTACAAGATAAAACTGATGAATGTAAACATTTACTGTTTTCATTTAGAATTTATTTCCTCTAGCGTGAAAGTCTCTCTACTTTTGGGAGAAAGAACGCTAGAAGAAGTTAATGAACTTCTATGCAACTCCACTGCTTGGCTTTAGTCAGCCTGAGGTATTTGGCTGTGCACGGCTACAATAGATTGATAACCTTAAGAATAATGCAAGGCTAGGTATCAGCCTGGGGAAAGAGGATAGCGGTTAGATTCGTTTTTAGATTAGTGAAACAGTAGAGTGATCTACACATATTTTTATATCAGGTTTACTGCAATTATGAAGTTCACAAGCTCATCAAACAATTACATTTATTTTTCTAAAATTCGGCAAGGGGTATAGGAACATTTCTGGACCCGCAGGCTGGCTTAGTAAGATAACTAGTGTCATCCACATGATCAAATTCTCACTAACAGATATGTATCAAGGTCCAGACTGGCTACTCCCTGTTTTGCATCTCTTAGGGGTATGTTTACTAAACTGCGCTCATGTGCGCAGCGCACATTAGCGTGCGCTAAGGTACCTTAGCGCACGGTAATGATGCGTATTTGTGCCCCGCACAGGTGTGCGTCGCACTAAAGTGCCTGCTCATGTGCGCGGCGTGCTAATGTGCGATAAAGGCGTGGAAAGGCTCCTAGAGGGCGGAGGAAGGCTCCCCAGGGGCGGAGAGAAGGGGTCAATGGGTGGAGAGTGGGAGGGGAGAGGCTCCCCGCACACGAGCGGGGCTGAAATACAAGGCAAAAAATACAAGGCAAAAAATACCGCGAGTGAAAACCTCGCGGTAGAGCCGATTTAAAGGGAAGAAAAACCATTTCTGTCAGCAATGTACAGCAAAACTGGGGAAACCCACAAAACAGTGATAAGTGTGATAAATGTGCACGGTACAAAAGTGCAAATAAACATTGAAAAGGACCCCAACAAAATTTTAAAAAATTATAATCAAGCTGGGCAATAGTGATAGTAATGGGAAACATCAAAAAACATCAAAAAACACTCTCAAGAATGCCGCAAAAAATAAATATGAATTTTAGAAGGGTCTACGCTCCGTCCCCATACAAGGTGAATGATCCCACAGTGAAATAGCACTGATCAGGGTTTCCCTCTCCATTGAACAGGTTACCTATGGCATGCACATGTTCCACAACAGCAGGGCGGGCAGGTCGGAATCGGCAACTGGACAGATGCTGGGAAAGGGGATACAGAGGGCTGCAGGCGGCACATGCTGTGGTGCAGCTGGGGCACAGTGCGGACTAGGCAGATGCCTAGATGGCACTTAGGAATGCTGAAACTGAACAGCAGCCAGACAGCAACTGATGAGGGCCCAACATGGGCACGAGAGTGTTTAGCACAGTGTCACAGGGGATAGTACCCAGCAGGTACCCCCAAGGGCACAGAACGTTGGCAGGCGGTGATTGGGGGACGTGCGGAGAGATATGCAGGCACCCCTACCCCAGAACCTGCACCTGCCGCCTACCCGCACACAGGATGGCCTGAGACTGCATACCACCAGCACCACCAGCAGAAGGGCATGTCAGCATGGTGGCACAGGGGTACTGGAGGTGGAGGTGGAGGGGGCCAGTGGCAGCTGCCCAGAGCAGACCATGGCCTAGCCCTGTGTAGGTGGGTGCAATGCACTGCAACAGACAGGCCCTGCCGGACAAACAGTCATGGTATCATCAGGGAATGCACTGTCTCTGTGGCAACACGGTGGTGCAATGCACACAACCAGTGTGTTTGGAGACAGAAGGTCACAGGTTCAAGCCCCAGCTGGGGCTCCTGCCAATCCAGTCCCCATATTTTACCCACAAGTATATCGTGATAGTAAAGATGAACCTTTATTGCAGAGAACATAAGCATGGCTCAAACACCTCTATTTTACCCTACAGAGCACAGACAGACACCAGAAACATGCACATTACCTAGAGCAGATTCCCCCAAATGCAGTCCTGGAGGGCCACAAATCCTTCAGGGTTTATGCTGTCTCCAATCTAAGGATGGAGCGGTACTGGTGGTGGAGGTGGCAGCAGCTGGTGGCAACAGCAGACCATGGCCTAGCCCTGTCCAGGTGGGTGCCGTGCACTGCAACAAACAGGCCCTGTCAGATGTACAGTCATGGACTCCCCAGGGAATGCAGCATATCTGTGGCAACACAGTGGTGCAGTGCACATAGACAGGGTGTGCAAGAACAGAAGGTCACAGGTTCACAGCCCAGCTGGGGCTACTGCCAATCCAGTCCACATATTTTTCCCACAACTAAACCGTGATAGTAAGAACAAACCTTTCTTGCAGAGAACATACGCATGGTTAATACACCTATATTTTACCCCACCGAGCACAGACACCATAAACAGGCGCATTACCTAGAGCAGAGTCTCGCAAATGCAGTCCTGGAGGGCCAAACACCATTCAGGTTCCATGCTGCCTCTAATAAAGATGCCTGTGCTGCATATCTATGCACCACCCCCATGGTATGCAGATGTATCTCATGCATATTCATGAGCGACAGCATGAAAACCCAAACAGTGTTTGGCACACCAGGACTGGAGTTGGGAACCTCTGCCGTAAAGCAGCAGCCATCAGGGGCAGACACACCCACACCCACAGGCCCCATTAGCCAATGCCTCCTGGAGAGGCAGGACATTGGGCCCTGCGTGCATCTCCCAATAATAGCACTTGCATACCTTAGCAATGCCACCCTACACCTGGGTATACGGTACACAGCTATCAAACGTTTGCTATGATTACTGGCAGATAGCAATTCCTACGTTAAGCACAGTTTGCTGATTGAGCTCCATCATAACAATCTTTCTGATGTCTGCGGTGTGTGCTTCAGGTCTGGTCTCTGACAGTGTTTACCACCCTGGGGAGTGACCCCCAACAGTATTGCGTACCATATCCATGCCTGTACTGTGCCCAGGACTGGTGTGGTGGCCAGGGCTGCTAAACTCCTCTATAGTAGCACAATGCTGGCATAGGTGTGGGAGTGTGTGTCTGTCTATCCAATGTGTGGTGGCTGCAAACACCCTCCACAGCCCACACTGCCAGCACTGTTGCCAGTATTGGCCTGCCAATGTGCCTAATGAGGAGCCAAGGTACCATGGGTATAGCCCGGACAGGATGGCCTGGCCAGGATGCATCTGCACAGGGCAATGGCTGGGACATTGTAGTGCCCGGCCACCACCAACACAGACAGGGTGGCCACAGCATGTCCTGCTGGGAGATCACTCACACCCTGACTGTGCAGTGACCATGGCATGGCTAGGCACCCCCATAGTGCTATATAGCATTTCTCTCATGTGATATTTATGGGTTTCCTTTTGGGGCCCAGTCACTGACTTATCTGCTTGTTGTGTATGCTGACATCCCAGTTCTGGGTGCACGCATTTCCACCAGGAACATGCACTATGGACTAGCTAGCAGACTGTTTGCAGCTGGTATATGTCTTGATGGAGCGCCTTGCAGAGTGCAGCGGCTGAAGGCTTGCTGCAGGAGAATATCAGAAAGTGGTGGGGTGCAGCTTAGCATATCCAGGCCTAATGTCTGCCTGCTATTGTGTTATGGATGTGTACAGAGCTGCATTGACTGCCCTGTAGGTGTCTGTTCCCCAGCAGGACCGGGGTTGATGATTCCCTCTACTGCCACCATTGCAGGGAGGTAGAATGTCGATCTGTTGATGGGAGACCCTGTTTACCACCCTCAGCCCTGGAGGAGGAGGGTGGTGGTACATAATCCTCCTAGGAGTCCGTAGGGGCTACACCTGACTGAGACATACAGACATATCCAAGGTGTGTCTGCAGAAACTACCTATCTCCCACATTCGCACTGCTGGGGACCTGCAGCATGGCCTATTTCTGCCATGGAAGGTGCTGTGGACCTGGTGCTGGGCGCCTCACCGCACCCTCAGGGTGAGCACAGTACCCGCACAATGTGACGGTGTGTAGCTACTCTGTGCCAGTAGCACACACGGTCAGTACCCCCTACCAGGCCGAGGTGCTGTGGGGGTGGACATGGTCAGTTCCCCCTACCAGGCCGAGGTGCTGTGGGGGTGCATACCCCATCTTGTGTTCATCTGTGGACAGCTGATTTGCATGTGCAGTGCATCATGAGTACGGGTGGGCTAACCCTATCCTGGTGACCACAGCAGACTGTCTGTGTGGTGACGTGCAGTTCCTCTGCAGCCAGCCAGGGGCTTGCTAGCAGCTATAGAGCTGTAGCCCACTGGTTACTTCACTGCCTGTGGAGCCAGAGGTCATGGGTTCAAACCCACAGTGGGGTTATTTGATAATGCCCAAAGCATTATCTCTTTTTAATGTACATTATTGCTGCCAGCAAAAATACTCTCTGCGTACTGTACCCATCAGGTGCCTCAGAGGGCGCTTTATAGGGCGCCCTATAGGGCACCTTATGGTTACCGTCCATATAAGGTGCACTATACGTTATCCTGTGGAGCGACTTATAGGGTGCCCTATAGGGGACATTTTAGGGTGCCGTGGCGGACAGTGCACTTTATAATGTGCCCTATGGAGTGCCTTATGCAGCACCTTCAGTTACAGCACGTGAGGGCGTGTTTGCTGGCAGCAATTAATAAAATACAAATGAAGTGCTGCAGGAAACAATACGTACATTGCAAAGCTGATGCCTCAGCCAGCCTTAAGTATTAGGCACACTGGGGAGCAAACTCATGACCCCTGTATCATCAGTCAGTGCCTTAACCATTGTGCTACACTGCTGTTCCTCCTTGCATGTCAGCGCACCTACTTCAGATTTCCATGCGTTTAAATGCACAGTGCTGCCATCAAACACAGTGCTATGACCTTGCTGTGCCTCATAGGGCACCCTATATGGCGCCCTATAGGCCACCCTTTCAGCAACATTGTAGGGTGCCGTGGCGGACAGTGCACTTTAGAATGTGCCCTCTGGGGTACCCTATGAGGCGCCTTATGCAGCACCTTATGTTACAATACTTTGAGGGTGTGTTTGCTGGCAGCACTAATTAAAATAAAAATAAAATGCCCCCTAAAGCACTATTACCTATAACAGGTAATGCCTCAGCCAGCCTTCTTCAATAGGCACAGTGGGGGATTGAACCCATGACTCCTGCATCATTGGTCAGTGCCTTAACCATTGTGCTACACTGCTGCTCCTTCTTGCATGTCAGCGCACCTACTTATGATTTTCATTCCTTAAACTGCACAGTGCTGTGACCTTGCGGTACCTCATATGGCACCCTATAAAGCGCCCTATAAGCAACATTCTAGGGTGCCTTGGCGGACAGTGCACTTTAAAATGTGCCCTCTGGGGTACCTTATGGGGCGCCTTATGTTACAGTGCTTTCAGAGTGTGTTTGCTAGTAGCAGTAATTAAAATAAAATTAATATGCCTCAGACTGCAATATTACCTTTAACAGGTAATGCCTTAGCCAGCCTTCTTTATTGGGCACAGCGGGGGATTGAACCCATGATCCCTGCACCATCGGTCAGTGTCTTCACCATTGTACTGTGGCTCTGTTCCTGTGCTTGCACATCAGCGCGCCACTTATGCTTCCCGCGCAAGTTTCTCATGCGCTAATGTGCGCGGCGCACATGAGCGCACAGCGCACATTAGCACATGATTAATCCCGGTTCGCTTTTTCAGACTGAAATGCCCACTCCTTATATGGCATCCCGCACAATAGCGCGGCGCGCACCTAACGGGGTTTTAGTAAACATACCCCTTAGTCTATTCTGATGCCTTGGTCCAATCTCTTTGAATCTCTCAGGCATTTGTTCATCTCTCTTGGCCATTCCATGGTTCCTTTTTCTCTTTGTGCATTCCTACGTGGGGGAAAGAGGAATCCCATTTGGGAGGCTTATAGTGGGGCAAGATGGTTAATTCTTTTTGCCAGTTCAGGATTATATGTGTTCTGATTTTTCAAGCAAACTTACTGTACCTTGTCAATGTTTGCAGCTTCTTGTTCATCAGTATCACCATTCCCATCATACACCCATTTTCTACACTATTTTGGATTTATAATTTAGATTTAACTACCTATCCAAATCCATGCACAAGGTGAGTTGCAGTATCAGACGCAGTAGGTTTGTCCCAGAGAGCCCACAATCTAAATTAGGTCCTTTAGACAATGAAGGATAAAAAAAAAAAAATTGCCCAAGAAAAGAAGACATGTTTGTGGGAGAAGAGAGATTTGACCCCTGGCTCTTGGCCTGCTGCTGTGAAGACACATTTATGTGGTGTAAGAGACATGGAAGTGAAATTAACATATCTCTGCCCTCAAAATGGACGTGTTTTGCAATTCCTAGAAGAAACTGCAGGAACACTATGGGGTATGTTTACTAAACTGCGATAACATTACATAACGCGCGCTTTGTAATGTTAACACATGTTAACGTTACTTAACAATCATTTACGTCCCCGGCCGCGGTAAACACCGCAGAGGGTGGCAAGAGGGCGGGGGAAGGGGTCAATGGGCGGGGAGTGGGCGGGGAGAGGCTCCCTGCACACTAACACGCTGAATTGAAGGGCTGAATACTACTGCGAATGAAAACCTGCCGTTAGATGCACATTTGCAGGAGAGAGAAACCATTTCAGTGTCTGCAATGTACAGCATCGACAAGGAGCCCAAGAAACGTGATAGTAGTGCTCCATGTCCAGCACCAGCATAGTGCCCAAGTATGAAAGGCCACTATGGCGATGGTGCAAGTGGGGCATAGGGGGCTGCAGGCGGGACATGTAGCGGGGGCAGCTGGGGCACAGGGTGGACTAGGCGGGCGCCTAGGAACATAGACACTGGAAATCAGCATGACAGCAGTTGACAAAGGCCAAATACAATCCACCTACATCTACCTGGTCCACCCAAGCTAACAGTTACCAGGATACTGATCTAACATCCCCACAGCCAACCCTCCCCCAAGCGGAAGGGACAGACTATTGGTAGGCGGTGATGGGAGGGGGGATGTGAGAGATGTTCATGTATGCCCCATGCCCCAGACCCTGCTCCCTAGGCGACCACCTACCCACACAGTGGATGGCCTGGGACTGCACACTACCAGCACTGACAGCATATGGCCATGTCAGCATGGCAAGGGGGGGATGTCCCCGTGCTGTAGGGGGAAGTGGCACCGGCCTGCAGTGGACCTAGGCCATGCCCTGTACCAGTATGTGGTGTGCAGTGCAACATACAAAGTCTGGCTGAGGAAAAGTACCGGTAGCCCCAGAGACCACCCTGCATCTGTGGCAACAGTGTGGTGCAGTACACCCAGCCAGTGTGTCCAGAAACAGAGGGTCACAGGTTCAAGCGCCAGCTGTGGTTCCTGCAGAGCATGTCCCTATGTTTTACCCTACAATGCAGATACAACAGCAACATGTGCAAAGCCCAAAGCAGTGGCGAACAGGGGTACAAACACCTACTCACACAGGCTCCACAATCCAAAGATGCATGGAGAGTCAGGCTTTTGGCCCCAGCATTGAGCAGCAGTTATCACCAGGGCACTACTACTACCTCCTGCACAGTTTAGCAATGTCGGCACTGTGATCAGGACCAGTGTGGCAGGCAGAATTGCCAACCACCCCTATCTTTGCACAATGCTGCAATAGGAGCGTGTGTGTGTGTATGTCTATCCATTGTTTTGTGGCTGCCTGCACCACACCGGGCCCACAATGTCCCGCTGTTACCAGCGTTAGCCTGAATATGTGCATAATGAGGAGCAAGGTGTCATGGGTATGGCCCGGACAGGGCGGATTGGCCAGGATGCATCTTCACAGGGTGAGGGGCAATGGCTGGGACACTGTAGTGCCCAACCACCGCCTTCATGGACAGGGTGGCCACAGCATGGCATGTTGGGAGGGCACTCACTCTGACCGAGCAGTGACCATGGAATGTCTAGGTTCCCACATAGCGCTCTACATTGTCTGCATCCAGTGATACTTTTGTGTTCCCACTGCTGGGGCCCCAATCACTGAGATGCCTGCTTGGTGCACGTAGTTCCTCAGTGAGCATGCACTATGAGCTTGCTAGTGGACTGTCTGCAGTTAGACTGTGCATGGTGGGAACACCTATAATGTGCAGTCTGACTGTGCTGTCTGCTGGTGACTGGCAGACAGTGTTGTGAGTCAGTTGGGGTGTTCCAGACCCAACCCCAACATAGCTGCTGGTCTGACACTGCCCCAGTCACAGGTATGGCTCTGGCCCACCAACCCTGGAGGGCTGTCTTATACCAGCAGGATGGAGATTGCTTCACCGGAGCTGGGGCACCTGTCTCTTACCTACAAAAAGGGTGATGTGGGCCCTTTGGGAGATGTAGTGTATACCACATTGACCTTATAAAGGCACTGCTACACAAACCTCATGCAGGTCTAGAAACCCCACTGCTCTGATAACAGGTGCCCATGTCAGCCAGACCCTAACACAGGGTACACACTAATCTGGGTGGTGTCTGGTCCCAGAGGGCCACATGTGACTGCAGGATACAGATGGACACCAAATTACCTTCAACTGCACTGCAAGGAACACCTGTCGCACACTGGTAGTGATGGGGATGTACAGCAGGGCCTATCTCTAGCACCACATGTACTGCAGACCTAGTGCTGGGCACTCATCCTATCCCTCAGGAAGAACACAGAACCTGCACAATGGCATGGTCTGTTGCTACTCTGTGCCAGTATCACGCACTGTCAGTTCGTCTTTCCAAGCTGAGGTACCGGAGAGGTGCCAACCCCATTTGCTGATCAGCTGTAGAAAGCTATTCAGCATGTGCATTGTATCATGGGTACTGGTGGGGTTACCCTATCCTGGCACTCAGAGCAGACAGTTTGTGCAGTGACCCGCAGTCCTTCTTTACCCAGCCATTGCTGTGACATACACCACCGAGGCATAGCCTACCAGTTAATACGATGCCATTCTCGGCAGTGTTCATGGGTTCAATTCCTCATTGTTCCCTCCTCTCATGCCTGTCCTACTCAAATAGTGTGCATGCCTGTAACAGTGATATTTTTGCAGATTTGTGCTGCCAGCCCATAATACCCTTGCCACAATTGCCAACATTCCCTCGGTCTGTCTATCTGCGTCTGTCAGCTGTGTAGAGTCCTGTCTGCCTGTGCAGGCTGTCACCCCATGTCCTGCACTGCTACCCTTTCCTGCATTGCGCCTCTTCTTGCTTTCCTCGCCTGTGCCTGATCTGCATGGCACCACCACTCCTCTGTCCACCCATCATTGTAACTATCCTGCCACCTCCGCCTCCACTGGGGAACAGGTATTCCCATCGTCTGCCACCAACTGTCTTTCCAGTACTTTACATTGCCAACACTCTGTGCTGTGGTACAGTTGCCCCCACCATGTTTGTCATCAGTACTGGCAGCCACATGGGATGCCCTCAGATATGGCAGGTCCAGCGGCTCCCAGCTCTACCTCCTTCACTCACCTGTTCATTGCCTTTCCTGAGTGCTCTATCTAGTGTTAGGGCTACATCTGTCTCTGTGGGTCATGCATGTCATCCTGAAGCACCTTGCAGCCCTTAGGCCACGCTAACCTAGGGCACCATAACCTTGTTAGGCCACCTTAACCTATGGTTCCGTAACCCAGGGTGCCCTCTAAGGTGCCTTGTCCAGGGGTTCCTAATACGGCGCTTAGCCTAAGGAGCCCTACTGTATAGGGCACCTTACAAAGCGCCTTATGAGGCACCTTACAAGGCACCTTATAGGGCACCTAACAAGGCACCTCACTTATAAGGCACCTTACTAGGCACCTTACAAGGCACCTTGTAAGGTGCCTTATGAAGCACCTTGTAATGTGCGTTAGTTTGTAACATGCATTGGCTGATACGGCTTGCTGTAAAGATGCACCGCCCACGCCTTTATATGGGCATCTATACCTTTACCGCAGAACCTAACGCAAATGACATTACCGCAGTTTAGTAAACATACCCCTAAGACTACTACTTGAAGAATGGTCTAGAATTTGGCAGCTGGGATTTAATGTTAAAAAATGTAAGGTCATGCATTTGGGCTGCAGCAATCCAAGGGAGCAATACAGTATAGGAGGTGAAGTACTTTTGTCCACTAAAGAAGAGCGGGACCTAGGCGTGGTTGTGTCTGATGATCTTAAAGTAGCTAAACAGGTGGAAAAGGCGACAGCAAAAGCTAGAAGGATGCTTGGGTGCATACGGAGAGGAATGGCTAGCAGAAAAAAGGAGGTGATAATGCCTCTGTATAAGTCTTTGGTGCGACCTCATTTGGAGTATGGTGTGCAATTCTGGAGACCGCACCTTCAAAAGGATGTGAACAGGATGGAGTCGGTGCAGAGGGTTGCTACCAAAATGATTAATGGGCTTCATTATAAAGCATATGAGGACAGACTTAAGGATCTTAATATGTACACCTTAGAGGAAAGGCGGGATAGAGGTGATATGATTGAGATGTTTAAATACCTCCGTGGCATAAATGTTCAGGGAGAGAGCCTCTTTCAATTGAAAGCAAGTTCTGCTACGAGGGGACATGGGATGAGGGTGAAGGGAGATAGATTCAGGAGTGATATGCGGAAATATTTCTTTACGGAAAGAGTAGTGGATCCGTGGAATAGTCTCCCAGTGGAGGTGGTAGAGATGAGGACAATAACTGAATTCAAGAAAGCATGGGACCAACACAGAGGATCTCTAAAGGCAAAAAGTGGACTGTTGTAGTTGTTATGGAAGGACAGACTAGATAGGCCATGTGGTCTTTTTCTGTCGTCATATTTCTATGTTTCTATGTTTCTATGTTTCTACTCATCATTTCTATAGTCCTCCAAAAGCGTAAGCACACGGGGCTGGATGTCTGCATGCAGCAGGAGGTTGTACTTCACAAATATACATGTGGGAGAAATCGACAGAGGAAACATGACAACTTATAGGGGTTCAGTGCCGGCATTTCACAGGCACTTTAAACATCCAGCTGTGCCATTTTGCCAAACCTAGATGAGCAGATATTCTTCATTAAAGAGGACTTTATTTTACCTCATTTGAATTTGGAAGGGGAAATAAGCATTGGGCAAGGAAAGCAGATATGCCCCATAATCCCTCCTGTAAAGGGAGCACTTTTCAACCACCTATTCATGCCAGGAAGTAAGGGTACATCAAGATGTGGATAATTTTCGGTTTACATATGCATTCCCTATCCCGTAGATTTTTGTCCCACTCAGGCCACTTCCCCAACCCGCTCCTGTACACTTCCAACATGATATGGCCATCTACGTGTAAACTGCACCTTTTCTAAAATGGCCATTTACACGTGGACGTGATTTACACCCGAATATTGTTGCTTATACACATTTAAATTACAACTTGGGCTTCTAAAATATCCCTTTACCAATAGTCCATCTCTCTTCTCCATTCCTTTCCATAACATGTTTCCATCTTTCTATCATTTTCCTATCTCCTGCATTTTACTAGTCCTACTGCAGTAAATTCTCTGCCACAACAATCTATGCAATGCTTAGAATTTGAATTCATTCATTTCCTCTTTACCTTGTGCTGGATGTTATAGGAAAAAGTGTCCCACTAATGTAAATCCTCCTTCTGCAAGCCTTCTTGCCATGCTTTTCACTTGCATATCTGCAGGTCTCATCTACCTCCTATATTATAGCTTTTTCCAGTTTGCATTAGCAAAACACATTACTGTACATGTAAACTGCTTTGGCAGAGGTAAAACTGAACTGAGATTAAAACCAGCAAATTAGAAGTGAAAGGCTCTGTATGTTTGGGTCAATCCTCTGAGTAATCGAGTCCTAGAAGTGAAAGGCTCTGTATCCTTGTGTTTATCTACCGAGGCATGCAGTACAGCAAGTTGTAATAGTATTTCTTTGTTTTAATCTGGCGTACACTCTACAGTAAGAACCCTGGAGGCTATTCTGGCAAGAAGTGCACTATAAACAGAATAGATAATAGCCAGAAGAAATATGTATTTATAGCTATAGTTCTAATCAAAGGCCGTCTCAGCTTGGAGGACAATAGCATCCTGAGTTACACATATAGCACATGTAAACCCTGGCAACCAAGGGTTGAAGGTCCTTAATTCTTTGAAAGCAGACAGCCAACCTGCTGCGGTTGAATAATGTGTAACAAAGTGGTGATAGAAAAGATCTGCCAGTACAGCCTCAAAAGTCTGTTCTTCCTCTCTGGCCTCTGCACGTTACCTTCTCTGTTCACACAATACCTTTTTTGCACGAACTGACGCTTGGACATCAATGGGTCATGAAAATAATAAGCACAGGAGGAGGTAAAGCTTTCACGTCTCCCAAGGGTTCCACATTAATCAATTTCCTGAGTTTTATTCCCCTAGCCATTTCTAAACGGTATAAAATCCACTCCTAAGCCTCAACAATGCATTCTCCTCAGTTCTATAGAATGACTCCTCATGCCCCTTGTTCCTCTGCGTCCTCTAAAAGCCGCAGCCTCATTTTCACTTTTTACAACAGCACTGCAAA
Source organism: Ichthyophis bannanicus (assembly GCA_033557465.1). NCBI lineage: Eukaryota > Metazoa > Chordata > Amphibia > Gymnophiona > Ichthyophiidae > Ichthyophis > Ichthyophis bannanicus. The sequence goes on from CM066041.1 coordinate 147,512,673, forward strand.
TGTTAGCTCTGTCATGCATATCGTATGGGCTTCCATGCACCCTTGATGGGTGGGGTACATCTTCCTACTCAGAATTTCTTGACACATCCACCTTGACTAGGTATCGCCTGCCCTAAAACCTAGAAGCTACACAACCTATTTATGGAAAGGAACTACTGGAGAAATAACAGCCACTTATCCCGAACACTGTGTATTGCAGGCGTGGAACTTTGATCTGTCTCATGTTGTCAGAAATTTTGCCAGTAATAGCTACGATATCTAAGCTGATTATTTTTGCATCTGTCTCATGTTGTCAGAAATTTGCATGTAATAGCTATAACAGCTAAGCTGATCGATCTGTCTCATGTTGCAACAACTGGCAATTTGCCGGCAATAGCTATAAGTACCTAAGCTTATAAGTAACTAACCCTTGCTACAGGCAGTTAATCGTAAGCGCAGAGTTACCCCTCCAATAAGTTTGTAACAATCCGTAGATCGGATTTGAACCTCAACCTCACAACTCATGGCTCTCTTCACCTATACAGTAATTCTCTGCCTCTACGTATCTCTAGCCACATATGCCTATGTACCACACTTGCTACAACACCAGGCAATAATATGGCATCCAGTTCTTATTCATGGCCCAATACTGTTACCTATACTACCACTGATATATCCTGCTTACCTTGCTCAAGATGAAGCCATACCCAACCCAGACCTGAACACGGTGGTAAAGGTCCCAGGCAAGCCCCGGAAAAAACACGGCTCCAAACTAAAACATAATAAACACAGGAAGCCGGCAGCCACAAATAATAGAAGCAAACAACAGCAACCATGCCAATTATCGCAATCCACTATCACGATCTGCCTTATCAATGCCAGATCTATTAGAAATAAAACCCACATCATACACAACATCATCTCTGACAATAAGCCCGATATCCTCTGTGTCACCGAGACATGGCTCACCGACACTGACCCAGCAATAGTAAACCAATTAACTAAACCCGACTACACATTATTTAACTGCCCGCGGCCCAACAGGAGAGGAGGAGGAGCACTAATCATTGCCAGAGCCTCTCTAATGTCCACAAACACATCCCTAACTGAATCTGAAGGCATTGATATACTCAAGATTGAAAACAAAACGTCAATCCTTTGCTTAATCTATAGACCCCCCTCGGCCCACCACGAAACTTTGGCCGCTGCTCTAGAAATCATCTCAACCTCTGCAATCAAAAAACAGCGCATCATACTGGGTGACCTGAACCTACCATCCATACCCCCATTACAGGCGGATGCTTTCTTTGAAGCCATGAACCAGCTCGGATACGTACAAATCATTCAAGAACCCACCCATAACAAAGGTAACACCTTAGATATGGTGTTCTTATCACACAACATCCAACAAAACGAAACTCAAAAACCCGAACCTCGAGTAACCCCGGTCCCATGGTCTGACCACTTCCTAATTGAATTTGAAATCCACTTACCATCTTTAAAGGAAAGTCTCAAGCCGACCCAAAAACGCATCAACAGAGGAAATTCCAAAAATTCAATAGTGAAGCATTGGTAACTTCTATATCTACACATTTTGAGTACACCATCACGGACCTAGACAAGCTGGTAGTCTCATGGAACTCAGGGATCGAAGCAGCTGCAAGACCAACCTGGAAAGCCACAAACGCTGCAGCAAAAACAAGAACCGAACCATGGTACTCTCCAACCCTATGCAAAATGAAAAGAGAGCTGCACAAACTGGAAAGGAAATGGAGGAAAACACAAACCGAAGAAGGCAAGCAAATATATCTAACACTCCTCTCGAAATACAAGAATGAGGTCAACCTCGCCAAAAAGAGACACCACACTAACCTACTCAATAAAGCTCTTAATAGACCCAGAGAGCTTTTTGAGCTGGTAAAGTCACTCACCAAAACTTCGCAGAACACTGTCTATGCAGACGATATAAAGGCCCAGACGCTTGCTGACCACTACGCCAAGAAACTACACCCGCAACTACCCACAATCATCGATCAAAGCATGTCATTAGTCCTCACCCCTCGAGAAACCAACACTGTCCCTCAGGCAGACTTTGCAGCAGAATGGAACACCTTCCATCAATTAGGTGAGCAACAAATCATAAGCATCATAACCAATTTAAACACCACTACCTCCCCTCTCGACCCATGCCCAGCCGCTTGGATAAAAGCAACTAAGAAGGAAATCGCAAAACCCATCGCTTACATTGTTAACCAGTCTCTGCAACAAGGTATCATGCCGACCCATCTCAAGAAATCACTTATAAGACACATCTTAAAGAACAAATCTCTCAACAAAAGTGACCCTGCATCATATCGCCCAATCTCAAGCATATCATTCCTAGCTAAAACAATCGAAAAAGCGGTTCAGCAACAACTGCAAGATCACATAGACGATAGAAAAGCCCTGGATAAGCATCAATATGGGTTTCGTCAGCATCATGGAGTTGAAACACTACTGCTGGCACTCCTTGACAATCTCCTCAGGGGTCTCGAAAACAAAAACGCTATGTTCATACTTATATTCATTGATATCTCAGCTGCTTTTGATACAGTTCACCACAACACCCTCTTAAACCGTCTTGCCTCCATAGGTATAGCAGGGACCCCCTTAAAATGGTTTGCATCATATATATCCAATAGGATGCAACAAGTGCAGTTCAACAATGATAAAGCTGATGCCTTCCCCCAAACCCAAGGGATCCCTCAAGGATCCGCCTTATCATCTCTCTTATTCAATTTGTATATAAAGCCGGCCTGCGAGATCTTTCAGAAATGCAACATCAATTACCACATCTATGCCGACGATGTGATGCTATACACGCAGCTTGACATAACACAACCAAACTTCAATCCGCTAGAAGAATGCCTTGACATGCTCCAATCATGGCTTCAACAAAACAACATGTCAATAAACCACAAGAAAACAGAGGTCATGTTTATCTCCAAGAAAGCCAATTTCATCCCGCCCACCACAGTCACCCTTAACAAAAACATATATCATACGAAACCTGTAATAAAATATCTAGGAGTCCTACTGGACTGCAACCTTAGGATGGACAAACACCTCCGAACAATTAACCGAGCCATCTTTTACAAACTGAAAATTCTGCAACCACTTCGCAATATCCTCGAGAAATCTGACTTTAGGACTGTTGTACAAGCTCTAATTATTCCACACCTGGACTACTGCAACGCCATTCTGCAAGGGCTTCCAAAGAACACCCTAAGCATACTGCAAATGGCTCAAAATGTTGCTGCAAGAGTCATCATGGAAAAGAAAGTCACAGACCACATAACCCCTGTACTAATGGAACTGCACTGGCTCCCAGTGGCCGCTCGCATCATCTTCAAACTGCTCATAACAACGTTTAAACTCATCCATAACATCGCACCATCCTACCTCAATAACCTAATCGCTATTCAAACATGCAACAGGAACAGAAGAACCATGAATCTCAACACCCTATGTGTTCCGACCAGCATAAGATCTGTCAAGGCTGAAACAAGCAATAGGGCATTCACATATACAGCACCAATCCACTGGAACCAACTCCCACATGAGTTGAGACTCACAAACAACTTGAGTGAATTTAGACGAAAGCTTAAAACCCATTTGTTTCAGACCCACTACAACCTGACCTAACTGCGATACTCTACCTCAACCAGATGACCTTTGCCTGCCACGGCGGCTTTAGGAATACTGGCATGTAATCATGTATGGATTGTACTTTTTGGCATGTAATCATGTATAAATTGTATATATTGGGCCCCTCCCACGCTATCGCAATCAAATGTATACCCAGATCTGCGTGCCCTAATCAAATGTATATTGTATCCAACTGATTCTCCGTGTTATATAAATCATTGACTAATCAAAAATGTAAATCTGAAAGATCTCGCTGTATTGTACGATACATTATGATTCTGTAAAGTAAACCGCTGCTGATCATAGGAAGCAGCGGTATACAAATGTTTACTAAATAAATAAATAAATAAATTTACTGCTAATTGTAGGGCATTATTATACATTCTATTGCAGTGTCCCACTGACTCAGACCATTTTTAGCCCCCCAACCATGAACATGCCAGCAGCGGTAGCTGTGTATTTTCCTTGAGTACCATAGCTGTGTTCCTTTCAGCAGCTACAGTACCTCTGTCGTCTCACAGAACCATAAAGAACTTCTGTGACCAAAAAGCAAAAGAGAGACTAACAAATGCTATAAAATCTCACAATTTAATTATCCCCTGCATTTCAAGATTTTACTTATTTAAGAATAGAAGAAATGATACACTGGAATGGAGGAGTAGCCTCATGGTTAGAACACTGGCTTGGTATCCAAGCAACCAGGGTTTGATTCCCACTAGCACTTCTTGTGGCCTTGGGCAAGTCCCTTAACCCTCCATTGATAACTTGGCTCTTTCTGAGGCAATGTCCCACATTACAAAGTTTAAAGTTAAAATGTAAACCCCTTTGACTAAATGATAAAATGTTATAAAACATCTGTTAAATAAAATACTGATCAGAATAATGGTCCATCAAACCCAACATCCTGTTTCTTAAAATGACCATTTCCAGGCTATTTGGAAATTCTCAGGAAATCCTAATGGGGAGACCTTTCCCCGTTACTTATAAGTCCACCTAGCTAATATTTCTTAATGAATCTGTTCTTCAAAAATTTGTCCAGATATTTTAAAATCACTGTTGGGAGTGTGGGCAACCTGTTTGGATCTGCAGGAGCCAGGCTAGAATCCAGGTAGATGAAATCCAGACAAGACCAGGCAGGTTGTGCAGAGGTGCAGATATTTGGATGGGTATCCCAGAATAATTTTTCTGCTAGCAAGATAATAGTGAAGCCCTAGAGTTTACATACTCTGATCAGTCAGAAGCGCTTCTATTCTGGATCAATGAATTGTGTCCCTGGATCTTCTCAAACCCCAGGAACCAGAAGTTGAGTTACTGCTTCACTTTTCTCAGTTCCTACAAGGTGACTATGATTCTTCTTGTCAGCCCCCTTATTCTTGGTCTTTGGGGTCACTGTTTCAACTCTACTAGATGTATCTGAGAACTACTGGCTTGACCACACATCTTGGCAACAAATTTTACTGCTTTGTCAATTGGCTGAAAAACTACCTTGCCTTGTTACTCCCTCCACCAGCTCATTCCTGGTACATCGCCCCCTGGCAGCACCTTAATTTCCAACATACTAGGAAAGCACACTCCCTCATACGCATAAAACCCACCCACCGCAAACCATCTCCAGACATCAACCCCCTGCTAGACACCCCCATCACATGCACCCTCATCAACGCAAGGTTGATATGGAACAAAACATATACCATCACAGATTACCTAGAGAAGCAAAAAACAGACAGACATACTATTCATCACTGAAACATGGCTAAATGAACCTGACTAAGTTATCCTCAATCAATCACCCCAGCTGCTTACTCCTCCTTCAACTGCCCTAGAAACCATAAGAGAGGAGGAATAGTTCTCATCCTAGCGACAACTCAATTTAAATTCAAAATCCTCACATAAGCAGTTCAGACTCCTCCAACATGATCACCATAGCCAATCCCACGCACCGAACAGGCACGACTCCTGATCTTATCTTCATCCCCCAAACAATGATAAACCACAACCACATAACACACCCCACAATCACCCTAATACCCTGGTCCGACCACCACCTAATAAATTCCACCTTGCGCATCACGCGCCCATCTGAACAGGAACCACAGCAACACAAATACAGAAGATTTAAAAGTTTTAACAAAGATAACTACAGCAAGACACAGACAACCTGGATGACACCATGATACCTGGAATAGCTCCTTAAATGTAGCAGCAACAACACTTACCAAAAACCATGCAACTACACATAGAACAAAAATGGTACCCTGGTACTCTAATGAAATCAGAATATCTAAAAGACTCCTAAGAAGACTTGAGAGAAAGTGGAGATATATAAGAGCCCCAAAACATCCTACACCAATACAAAATCCAACAGATGGACTACACCAACACAATCAATAAATGTAAACACCATCACCACACAAATCTCATAATGAAATCAGCTAACAAACCAAGAGAACTATTCAATATCATGCGGACACTTACTGACGTCTCACTAAAAAATAATGATCCTGAAATACACCCTCAAGCCATAGCGAACTACCTAAAAGACAAAACACAACAAACAGAACCAGACATCCTTAACAACTAAAACAGACCAACCTCATGACTCAACCACAAAGAACTATGGGGAATGTTCAGCATTCCATCCACCCAGCAGATAGAACACGTCATATCCTCACTTAATACTACTACATTGCCAGACTCATGCCCCATCACCTGAATAAAATCAACAAAAGAGCTCTTCAGACATTTCATCCACCCAGGGTTATATGCCAACAAGTCTCAAACAGGCTACCATATGACCTATACTCAAAGACATGTCCCTCAACAAGAATGATCCAGCTGCCTACCGACCAATCTCCAGCTTGCCATTTATTGCTAAAATCATAGAAAAGGTGGTTCAAAAACAACTGCAAGACCACATAGACCAACATGCACCACTGGACCCACATCAGCACGGTTTCAGGCCCAACCATGGCACAGAGACTCTTCTAACATCTCTACTTGACAGCATCATCAGAGGAATAGATAACGTCAAAACAGGATTTATTCTCATATTCATGGACATATCTTCTGCCTTTGATACCATCTCCCACAGCATCATGCTGCAGAGCCTCCAAGAAATTGGCCTACAAAATAATACACTAGCATACTTTTAATCTTACCTCATCAACCAGCAACAACAGATAAAATGCAGAACGAACAGATCGACACCCTTCCCCATACCTCAAGGAGTACCTCAAGGCTCATCACTCTCATCACTTTTATTTAACATATACATACAACCTATATGCAAAATCATAAAGAAACACAGAATACACCACAGATTATACACCGACGACATCATGGTATATGCCCCACTCGATATAATCAAGCCTGACCTCTCAACAATAACACTATGGCTCCGATTCCATCCCGCACGATTCTGATCCCACAGGGTACGTCTGGCCCTGCACAGGGCCGGCCCGTCCATTGAGCAAGAATGTTTTTTGCACAGGGCCCCGCGCAAAAAACATTCTACATTTGCACAAAGATTTAAAAAAAAAAAAAACGGCTGCTGCTGCAGCTGCCGCCGTGGCAGCGGCAGAATCAAATGTCCCGCTGCGGGGCCCCGCCTGCCCGGCAGAACCACCCTGAGCTTCCAAGTCCCTCCCAATGCGCGGGCTTTCAGAGCCGCGAGAGCTTCTCTGACCTCTCAGAGCCGCGAGAAGAAAGGGAAACTCTCGCGGCTCTGAAAGCCCGCACATTGGGAGGAAGCTCAGGGAGGCTCTGCCGGGCAGGTGGGGCCCCGTCGCGGGACATTTGATTCTGCTGCTACCACGGCGGCAGCGGCAGCAGAACAGTTTTTTTTTTAAAATCTATCAGGGCTGATGGGGGGAGGGGGGTTACGACTGGTAATGGGCTATGGGGGTGTTAGGACTGGAAGTGGATTGATGGGGGGAGGGGGGTTAGGACTGGTAATGGGCTATGGGGGGGTTAGGACTGGAAGTGGGTTGATGGGGGGAGGGGGGTTAGGACTGGTAATGGGCTATGGGGGGGCTAAGACTGGAAATGGGCTGATGGGTTAGGATGTAATGGGCTGATGGGGGGCTAAGACTGGAAATGGGCTGATGGAGGGGGGGTTAGGATGTAATGGACTATGGGGGGGCTAAGACTGGAAATGGGCTGATGGAGGGGTAGGACTGGTAATGGGCTATAGGGGGGGCTAGGACTGGAAATGTGCTGATGGGGGGTTTAGGACTGGTAATGGGCTATGGGGGTGCTAAGACTGGAAATTGGCTGATGGGGGGTTAGGACTAGTAATGGGCTATGGGGGGCTAGGACTGGAAATGGGTTGATGGGGGTTAGGACTGAAAATGGGGTGATGGGGGGCTAAGACTGAAAATGGGGTGATGGGGGGGACAGGACTGGAAGTGGGCTGATGGGGGGCTTAGGACTGGTAATGGGCTGGGGGTGGCTAGGATTGGAAATGGGCTGAGTGGAAGGAGGGCTTGAACTGCAAATAGCTGATGGGGAGGGGGGCTTGGAATGGAAATGGGCTGTAAGGGGAGGGAGCTAGGACTTGAAATGGGCTGATGGGGGTTAGGACTGGTAATGGGCTGATGGGGGGCTAAGACTGAAAATGGGGTGATGGGGGGCTTAGGACTGGAAGTGGGCTGATGGGGGGCTTAGAACTGGTAATGGGTTATGGGGGGCTTAGGACTGGTAATGGGCTATGGGGGGCTAGGACTGGTAATGGGCTGGGGGGTGGCTAGGACTGGAAATGGGCTGAGTGGAAGGAGGGCTTGAACTGCAAATAGCTGATGGGGATGGGGGCTTGGAATGGAAATGGGCTGAGTGGAAGGAAGGCTTGAACTACAAATAGATGATGGGGAGGGGGGCTTGGAATGGAAATGGGCTGTGAGGGGAGGGAGCTAGGACTGGAAATGGGCTGAGAGGGGGCTAGGACAGGAAATGGGCTGATGGAGGGCTAGGATAGGACTGGAAATGGGCTGTTGGGGGGCTGGGATTGAAAATGAGCTGATGGAGGGACTCGGATGGGGGAGCTAGGACTGGAAATGGGCTGATGGTGGGGCTAGGATAGGACTAGAAATGGGCTTATGGGGGCTGGGATTGAAAATGAGCTGATGGAGGGACTCGGATGGGGGAGCTAGGACTGGAAATGGGCTGATGGTGGGGCTAGGATAGGACTAGAAATGGGCTTATGGGGGTTGGGATTGGAAATGAGCTGATGGAGGGACTCGGATGGGGGAGCTAGGACTGGAAATGGGCTGATGGTGGGGCTAGGATAGGATTGGAAATGGGCTGATGGGGGTCTAGGACTGGAAATGGGCTGATGTGGGGACTAGAAGGGAGCGGATGCTGGGTGGGGCTGGAACTAGAAGGGAGCTGATGTTGGGGGAGGATTAGAATAGGATAGAGTTGGGAGAGTGAAATGGAGAGAGAAAGAATATTTTGTGTGGGAGGGAAGACAAATCTACAATTGGACGGATATTGGGAGAGTAAGTGTGGATTGAGGATGGTGGGGTAAAATTTGAGTGGATGAAATAGGAATGAGGAAAGAACAAAAGGAGAGAGATTAGTATGTTAAAGCAGATGTAGAGAGAGAATGGAAAAAAAAACTAGAAGAGTGAAGAAAGGACAAATGGACAGCAGACGATGGAAAGTTAGCAGAAGACACGAAGAAACCAGAAGAAAGTGGCTGGAGCAATTGCAACTGAAAAAAAAATGCACAAAAGGTAGAAAAATATCTCTTTATTGAATTTATTAACTGAAATATGCCAGCTCTGGGAAATGTGCATCATTAACGTCTGCGCTTTGTTTAGTACAAGAGGAAATTAATTTATAGTTTTATTTCTACAGTGTTGTTGGGATTTTGGGGTTCCCAGTTTAATTATTGCTTTCCTGTTTCTACATTGTGATTTCTTGTTTGGTGACGGTCTATGTTCTGCACGTGTAACTGAGCTGAAGTATTCTGTTTATGTAATTCCTATTTGACATTGCCACTTGTTCTCTTTCCCCAGTAGGTCATGTATTGTTGTTCTCTGAAATGTATTGGTTTAATATTTGTAGTGTTGCCTTTTGATAGGTAGGGTCTTGTGCTTTGTGAGTCCTGGTAGTGCCGTTATGATACGGCAGGTTTGCTATGGGTTCTAAATGGGCAGTGTTTGTAGTAGTTCCTAATGTGCCTGGCAGTTGGCACTGGATTATAGTAATGTAGAAATCTTTTAGTCTTTCTTTATCCATACACTCATTAAGAGGCATGTTTACTAAAAGTTAGTGTATGGTAACATTATGCAAATATTTATGCAAATGAGGCCCTTATGCAAATGAGGCCCCACACCGAGTCTCCGCACATGGCCCCGCACCCCCCTTGGGCCGCCCCTGGCCCTGCAGGATCAGAATCGTGAACAGGCCCATATGTGCAGGCCAGGACCCCGATTCCATCCATCCTGCATGTACATGCCTTCCCTGGTTAACTCAGTCAGGGCTCTTCAATGGAGCCGAAGCGCCAAGGCATCCGGTTGCCACGGCACCGGGGCTCCATTGAAAAGCCACGATCCCCAGCCGCTAGCGCCTGAAGCTGATTCCCTGCAGCCCGACCCCCAATCTGGCCTCCTAAGGCCAGGATCGGGATGCGGGGAATGTCCTCAGCCCCCCTTGCCCCATCCGCATCCCGAGCCCGCTGATCCCTGGCGACTAGGGGAACTTATTCCACTTCGGAGGTGGAATAAGTTTCCCATGCAAGTCACCGGCCTCAGACGTACAGGGCTGACATTAGAATCAACCCTTTACATTCGGGGCTGATGACAACCCATTGCATGCCCTAACACCGCCCCGATCTGCCACTTTCCCGTCCCTGTCTACCTTCCCCATCCAAGACGCGGGGAAGGTAGATGGGACCAGGAAAAGCACAAATAGCAGGGATGGACGCCCCAACCAGACGTCCATCCCCTCTATTCATGCCACAGAATGACCCCCTATGTATGGAAGATGTGATCACATGGCTCAACAACAACAACAACAACCTGTCTATAAACTACAAAAAGACAGAAGTACTTTTCATCACAAGGTATACCTCATTCATCCCACGCAATCAATCAACATACAGCAAAGGCCCATAACAGTAAAAGATCAAATACCTAGGCATCATCCTGGACCAGCACCTCACCATGCAATCTCACATAAAGAGAGTCACCGCAAATGCTTACCATAAAATGAAAGTGATCAGGAGGCTAAAACCAATCATAGACCAAGATCACTTCCGCACCATCTACCAGACAGTAATCACCCCAACACTTGACTACTGCAACTCACTCTACCAGGGGCTCCCAAAACAAACCATCATGCCACTCTAAATAGCACAAAATTAAGCAGCATGAATCATCACAGGGACACCCAAACAAGAACACATCACCCCTATACTCGACCAGTTACATTGGCTCCCAATACATTCCCGCATTAGATTCAAGACAACCTTAAACATCTTCAAAATCATCCACCAATCTTCAGCCGACATCCTGCAAGACCTCATAATAAGAGACACAAGCACCCAACCCAGGAGAAACATCATCAAAACATATGATCATCACACCCCACGATTAACAAAAAAACAAACAAACAATCCACATCTGGAAGCACGTTCTCACTGAATGCCTCATCAGTATGGGGCTCGCTCCCAAATGACTTGAGAGCTAACACAGACATCAAAGACTTCAGGAAGAAGCTAAAAACACTGCTCTACACAAACCACCTGGGACACATTACTTAACCACTTGACCTACATAAAGACCCAAACTACCACCCATCACCCCTAAGCCATGGGCTAATAGCTTCTCCTCAACACCATGGACTGAATTATACCCAGTCTGTCACACACACAATTATGAAATTGTACATAGGTTAACCTGTTATTGATTCCCCCCTCCCCCCTCCTTTGTATAATAGTTAAGCTCCACGTTTAAACTTTCATTGTATAATAGTTAAGCGTTCTCTGTACTGTTGAGTTATAATATAAACTGCTTTGATTGAAAGATAAAGCGGTATAAAAAAATGGTTTAGATAAATAAATAAATAAATAAATGTAGTGTGACCAGCAAGGGATGCACCTAGGGTTGTGCGAGCGGTTTGGCCACATAGGGCGCAAGTGCAGAAGAGGCACCAATATCATCAGCTGGCTTCCAGGAAGTTCAAAAAGACAGACTGGGGGTACCAGATTCCTTAGTCTTCGTGCAGGGCGCATTTCTAGCTTGGTAAGGTCCTAACTTTGGGCATGGTGGTTCTGCTCTATCGTGACTTCCCAGCTTTCCCTGACCTTTGGTTCTTGTTCTCAATAAACACAACAAGCCAGATGTCTGTTCCCAGCTTTATTAAAACCAGTCCTTGCACACACAATAGGAGTTCATCAAAAGAAAACAAAAAACAGAAGTCCTCTCTGCTCTTCCGTAGAGGGAGAACACAGCTTCCCCAGCAGGTCGCCTCCAATGCCACTGGTACAACTCTACAGCCCCTCTATTACTGCCACAGCTTGAGTTGCTTTCCCGCCTGCTTTGCCTCAGCAGTCTCTGGCTTTGCACCATTACTACTAGCTCTAATCCAGGAAAGGGAATTCTCCCTCCTCTCCTCTCCTTTCCTGTAGAAGGGCCAGCCCACAAAGTTCAGTTGCCCTCTCTCTTGTCACAGGAATCTTTCCAGCAACTCAGCTATTCAAAACAAATCACAGTACAGTTCAAATAAATTATTGGTCCCAAAACAGACAATCCAGTTCGGGTTTTCTTATAACCCAAACTCCAGAGCTGGAGCTGGAACTGCAGCCTGACTTTTATCCTGCTTTGCACCACAAATGAATTAGCAGCTTCAAAGCAGTTTCATAATCCTTCAGCAAAAGTCCCCACACAAAGAAAAAAGGTTGAGGGGGGGGGGGGGGCTTTGTCATCCACCCAAACCAGTGGCTTCTCGCTGGCCCTCCCCAGACTGTGCCCATCCCCTTCGGAGCTGGACACACAAGCAAACAGACTAGTCACAAAATCAAAGGCTTTCTACCTGGAGGTGTCAGGTTCTGGTTATTCAAGGTCCATTAAATTCTCAGCAGCTGGGGAAGTCAGTTCAGATTCCACCTCCTCCATGCTGCTTCCTGGAGAGTTGGAGGACACACCCCTCCCCCTCTGGGCTCTAATGCCACCTCCTCCTCTTTACTGAGGGGGTTCGGTTTCCTTCCCTCTCTTTTCCCAGTTCAGCTCAGCAGGGTAGCCCTACCCCCAGTACTTAAGGGGACCTGTACCTATTTGTTTATGTACTCCTTGTTTTCCTCTGTCTCCCTTACTTGGGTCCTGTTTGCTCCATCTTTACACCCAGTTACTCCTGCACCACAGTAGAGACTACTTGGATTTTGCAGCTGGGATGAGTGCCACAATTGGGCGTAGGGTTGCCAATTGGCTCCAGATGCGCCCAACAGACTTGATCCAGTCCTGGGTTTATCCCATTGCATACAGGAACATGTAGTCTTGCTTTTCTTATGCAGCGCAATGTAAAAATCAGAACTACATATCCCTGCATGCGGTGGGGTAAACCTAGGACTGGATCAAGTGTGTCGGGTGCATCTGGAGCCAGTTGGCAACCCTAATTTCGGCGTCCCTACTAGCTATTGTTAGAAATAGACAGATGTGGGATGGTATTTTCTAGATGATGGAGTTCCCTCCTTCCATTCATTTTAGGATGTGAGGAGACTACCTTGAGAAGGGAAAGCCCGCTCGGTATAAGAATCTCACTCTAAAGCAGTGGTTCTCAATCCAGTCCTCTGGGACCCTAAGGCCAGTCAGGGTTTTAGGATATCCACAAAACATGAGTGAGATAGATCTGCATACAATGGAAGCAGTGCATGCAGATCTATCTCATACATATTCATTGTGGATATTCTGAAAACCTGACAGGCCTGTAGATCCCAGAGGACTGGGTTGAGAACCATTGCTCTAAAGGGAGTTACTTGTATTTAACTTTTGCAATTGCACTAAGATGAACTAGAAGGGTGATTGCCTCTAACAGGAGAAAGTACCTTTGGCACACAGCCAGAGTAGACAACCCACTAGATGGAGGACTGCACAAGCCACCCTAATCAGCTACGAGAAGAAAAGAAGCTTGAGGCTTTTGTATTATAGTTCTAATGTTATAGTTCATAGGCTCCCTATCCGTTTTCGCATCCATTTCAAACTTCTCCTGCTGACCTATAAGTGCATTCACTCTGCAGCTCCTCACTACCTTTCTTCTCTTATTTCTCCCTACACCCCTCCTCGGGAACTCCGCTCTTCTGGCAAATTGCTTCTATCTGTGCCCTTCTCTTCTACTGTTAACTCCAGACTTCGCTCCTTTCACCTTGCTACACCTTACACCTGAAAAAAACCTACCTGTGTCTGTATGCCAGGCACCTTTTCTGACCCTTTTCAAATCCAGGCTGAAAACTCACCTCTTCGCTGCTGCTTTCAGATTTTGACTCACCTGATCTCCTTGTTTATTTACCATCCCCCCTTGTTTTATCCCTGTCTACAACTTCTGTGTTTGTCTTGACTAGATTGTAAGCTCTGATGAGCAGGGACTGTCTCTTAAGTGTCTGTGCAGTGCTGTGTACGTCTTGTAGCGCTATATAAATGCTCAGTAGTAGTAATAGTAGTTATAGCCATGCTGAAGTTATTCATCAGTGACCCTGTTTTTTGAGTAAACACAAACTTCTGGCCTGGACTTGGCTTATCGAGAAAGGTGGATGTGAGAGTGTAAGTGCCAAATCCTTATTAACTATTGCCAATGCATCCAGTCTCTGCACAAGTCTGAACCCTGATACTTCAAAGCCAGGAACCCAGAGAGACTCTGGCTAACAGCTCCTTGGATTAGTGTTTTCTCTTATCTGCCAAGCATTTCTGAAGCAATTGCCTGGATCACACAGAAAAGGGCTTACATATAAATTTGTTTAAAGTCTAATACCAGTTAGTTTCATGTCATTTGACCCTAATGCTTAAAAAAGAGGACTGCTATGTTCTGGTGTTAAATTAAACTTAATATAAAGCAAACATCAATATAAAATATAAGGAAGTGACATAGAAAGCCATGTAGAAATATAGAAACATGACGGCAGAAAAAGACCACATGGCCTATCTAGTCTGTCCTTCCATATCAACCACTACAATAGTCCCCTTTTTTCCTTTAGAGATCCTCTGTGTTTGTTCGACGCTTTCTTGAATTCAGATACTGTCCTCATCTCTACCACCTCCACTGGGAGACTATTCCAGGCATCTACCACTCTTACCATAAAGACATATTTCTGCATATTACTCCTGAGTCTATCCCCTTTCATCCTCATCCTATGCTCTCTCATAGCAGAGCCTGTTTCAATCGAAAGAGGCTCTCCTCTTGTGCATTTATGCCATGGAGGTATTTAAACGTCTCTATCATATCGCCCCTATCCTGCCTTTCTTCTAACATATACACATTAAGATCTTTAAGTCTTCCTCATATGCTTTATAACGAAGACTACTAACCATTTTAGTAGCCACCCTCTGCACCAACTCCATCCTGTTTATATCCTTTTCAAGGTGTGGTCTCTAGAATTGCACACAATACTCCAAATGAAGTCACACCAGAGACTTATACAGAGGCATTATCACTTCCTTTTTTCTGCTATGCACCCAAGCATCCTTTTGGCTTTCATCCTTGCCTGTTTAGCCATTTTAAGATCATCAGAAACAATCATGGCCAGTTCCTGCTCTTCTTTCATGCACAGAAGTACTTCATCCCCTACACTGTACTGCTCCCTTAGATTTTTGCAACCCAAATACATGACCTGCATTTTTTAGCATTAAATCTCAGCTGCCAAATTCTAGACCATTCTTCAAGCTTAGCTAGATCCCTCCTCATGTTATCTACTCCTTCCTGGGTGTCTATTTTATTGCAGATTTTGATATAATTTGCAAAGAGGCAAACCTTACCAGACAGCCCTTCTGCAATATCACTAACATAGATGACCAAGGGCAGATCCCTATGGTACACCACTGGTATCCTCCTTCTCCTCAGAGTGAGCTCCATTTACCTGTACTATTTGTCGCCTCCCATTCAACCATTTCTAACTCAGTTAGTCACTTTAGTTTTATAAGTCACCTGTGCGGAATGGTGTCAAAGCCTTTATTGAAATCTAAGTACACCATATCTAGGGCTCTCCCTCAGTTCAACTCACAGGTCACCCAGTTAAAGAAATCAACTAGATTTGTCTGACAAGACCTGCCTCTGGTAAACCCATGCTGCCTCAGATCCTGCAATCCATTGGACTCCAGAAACCTCACTTTTTCTTTTTTAGCAGCATTCGCAATAATTTAATCACCACAGAGGTTAGACTAACCGGCCTGCAGTTTTCAATCTCATCCTTACTTCTGCTTTTGTGTAAAGGGACCACATGTGCCCTTTTCCAGTCCTCTGGGACCACTCCCGGCTAAAGAAGCATTGAAAAGTTCAGTCAGTGGAGTCACTAGTATGTCCCCAAGTTCTTTCAATATTCTCGGATGTATCCCATTCGGTCCCTTTGCTTTGTCTCCTTTTAGTTTAGCTAGTTCCTCACGATCATAGTCTTCTGAAAATCATTCAAGATCCCCATCACTTCTGTTCCTATTTGTGGGTGTTTTCTGAGATCTTGCTCCTGGCCCTTCATCTGTGAATACAGAACAGAAATATTTGTTAAGCAATTCTACTTTATCCTCATCAGCTTCTACATATACCTCCCCTTCACCCTTGAGTCTGACAATACCACTTTTGCCCTTCCTCCTCTCACTAACATATCTGAAAAATGTCTTATCCCCCCATTTTATTACATTGGCTATTTCTTCTTTTTTTATCTTTGCTTTCCTGACTATTTTGCTAATTTCTCTAAGTTTTTCCAAATATAGTTTGTCTTCCTCTCTCTGTGATCTCTTGTATTTTATAAAGGCCATCCTCTTTTTCTTCACCTTTCAGTTTGTTCTTTGGAGAACCATGTTGTTGTTGTGCTGTCGACTCCTGGCGACCCTCTCGATAGCTGACCTAAACTTTGTTCGGTCTTCAGCCAAGCAGCCCATTGTTGATAGAGTGGTATCCATAGCTGCTGTTATTGTATCGATCCATCTCATTGCCGACCTTCCTCTTTTACGGTGACCTTCTACCTTACCAAGCATTATGTCTTTCTCCAATGATCTCTCTCTTCGCATGATATGTCCAAAGTATGAAAGCCGAATTCTTGTCATCTGAGCTTCTAAGGAAAGCTTAGGTTTGATCTCCTCTAGTACTGACTAGTTTGTTCTTCGGGCAATCCACGGTATACGCAATATGTGTCGCCAACACCATAATTCAAAGGCATCAATTTTCTTCCTGTCTATCTTTTTCACTGTCCAACTTTTGCATCCATAAGACATTATTGAAAATACTATGGCCTGGACAAGTCGAATCTTTGTATGGAGAGAGACATCTCTGCGCTTGAGGATCTTGTCTAGGTCCTTCATAGCCATTCTACCAAGAGAACCATAGTGGCCTCCTTTTCCTTTTACATTTATTTACCTTTATAACAAGAAGGTTGGTTGCCCTTGAAATATCTCCTTTCAGTTTTGCCCATTTTTTACATCCCCCAGTTGTTCCCATCCTGCTAATGACTCCTTGAGGCATTGTCCTATCTTACATAGTAACATAGTAACATAGTAAGTGACGGCAGATAAAGACCAGCATGGTCCATCTAGTCTGCCCAGCAAGATGGCAAGAGTAG
Source organism: Ichthyophis bannanicus (assembly GCA_033557465.1). Classification (NCBI taxonomy): domain Eukaryota; kingdom Metazoa; phylum Chordata; class Amphibia; order Gymnophiona; family Ichthyophiidae; genus Ichthyophis; species Ichthyophis bannanicus. Next base: position 147,530,098 of record CM066041.1, read on the forward strand.
GTGCACCTGTCGCTCTGTGCAGGCCACCCCTCCCCATGTTTTTGTTTCTGTTTAGGGGTGAACCCATCACTCCATGTAGGACACCCTTATTTGTTCAGATGCTAGATAGTTCAGAAGTTAGATGGTACTGTTTATTTTGCTTTTATCCTGTTGCTGTAAAGGGATCCACTGTGTTTGTCCCATGCCGTTTTGAATTCCATCACCATGTTTGCCCTCACCACTTCCATCGGGAGGGCATCTTGGCAAAGTTAGTTTCCTAAAGTCTAAGACACTCGCTTTTGAATGGATTTTATCAGCCCTAGTCCTAATACTGAACCATACCATCTAGTAATCACTGGATGCAAGATGATCTCCCTCATTAACATCAGAAACACTTTCCCCATTGGTAAGTACCATGTCCAACATGGTCCCTTCACATGTGGATTCTGTCACCAGTTGCCAGAAAAGCACTCCCTGTAGAGAATCCAGGATCTCCTTACTTCTAGATGACACCGCAGCAGGGATGTGCCAATCAACATCCAGGATATTGAAATCACCTGTCAGTAGCACTTCTCCTTTCATGGTGATGCTATGTATGTCTTCTATTAAATCCCCATCTACTTCTTCTCCCTGTGCCTCCTCACTTCCTTTTAAGCCCTGTAATTCTATAGCTGTAATATTATTTTTTTACATATAGTGCCACTCCTCCTCCCCTTCCTCCTACCCCTTCTTCCTGAATAAAGTATAGCCCAGTATAATTATATCCCAGTCATGGTTGCCTGTGAACCATGCCTCTCTAACTGCCACTAAATCCAAATCAACATTTCCATTTAAAGTCTCAATATCTGGGATCTTATAGCCCGTGCTATGGGCATTTATACACACCGCTTTCAATATGTTGCCTCTTTTACTAATTTCTACAGAGGTATTTAATGTTTCATTTGTCTGGGGGCTTTCTTCAATAAATCTAGTTTAAAGACCTCTTGACTAGGTTAGCCAGTCTGCTGCGGAAGACACATTGACCCTTCTTGGACAGATGGACACCATCTCTGCTCTGCAGCCCTTGGAAAAATATCCCATGGTCCAGGAAACCAAAACGCTCTCGATGACACCATCCACACTGCTATGCCATGTTCTTCAAATCATTCGGCAAGAGGTTCCACAGAAAAGACCTAGCATAGCTGAAAAGACAGTTTCTAGTCATGGACATATGAATATGAGAGAGAAGAGTAGGGTTATCAGATTTTTGAAGAGCAAATCTGGAACACTTGGCAGAGTTGAGCTGGCTTAGGAGAGGAAGGATTCCTCTCTCCTCGGGCATCTTTTCTCTCTATATGTCAAAATGACCAGTCTGAATAGCATTCAGTAATTCAAAAGTTTAAAAAAAGACAGTAGCAGCCCTTCAAGTTATACGTGTGCATACATACATATATGCTTAAACCTTTATTTTATACATATAAAATTCCTCCTGTTCTTTCAGAAAAGAAGTTAATTTTGTATCTTTTCCTACCGGGAATGGGAAGACTGCCTTAGAGGGCAACTGCAAGCGATCAGGCTGATTTGTGCAGCGGTGGCGGCAGCACTCTGATTGTTTTCATTTTAGAGTTTGCCTCCTCTGCCCTGCCTCTGCCTTCCCGCCACTTTTTTTGTCTTGCAAGCATTTCTTGACGAAAAAAAAGCGGTGGCAAGGCAGAGGCAGGGCAGAGGAGGCAAAATCTATAATTAAAACAGCCAGAGCGCCCCCGCCACCGCTGAATGAGAGGTGCAGGTGAAGGGAATGGGGACAGGAGGTGGACAACAAGGAGAGACAATGGTGAGTGACAGGGGGACAAAGGGGGAGACAGGAGACATGCTGGACAAAGGGGGAGACAGGGGACATGATGCTGGACAAAGGGGGAGATAGGGGATATGCTGGACAAAGGAGGAAACAGGGGGACAAGTGCTGGACAAAGGGGGAGACAGGGGACATGATGCTGGACAAAGCGGGAGACAGGGGATATGATGCTGGACAAAGGGGGAGACAGGGGGGCAAATGCTGGACAAAGGAGAGAGACAGGGGGACATACTGGACAGACAGGGGAGAAATGTTGGACAAAGGGGGAGACAGTGCGGGTTAGGATTATAATGGGCTGATGAGGGGGCTAGCACTGGTAATGGGCAGATGGGGGGGGGGGGGCTATGACAGGTAAAGGGTTGATTAGGGAAGGCTAGGACTGGGAATGGACTGACCGAAAGGGGGGCTGGGACTGGTAATGGGCTCAGTGGGAGGGGCTAGCACTGGTAATGGGCTGAGGGGGGACTAGCACTGGAAATGAGCTGATTAGGGGAGGCTAGTAATGGTCTGATGGTGTGGGGTAGGACTGGTAATGGACTGATGGGGGGCTAGCATTGGAAATGAGCTGATCGGGGGGCTAGGACTGCAAATGGGCTGATTAGTGGAGGCTAGGACTGGTAATGGGCGGATGGGGGGTAGGACTGGGATTGGGCTGATTAGGGGAGGCTAGCTCTGGTAATGGGGTTGAGGGGGGACTAGCACTGGAAGTGAGCTGATTGGGGGGCTTTAACTGGGAATGGGCTGATGGTAGGGAAGGTAGGATAGAGCTGCTGGCTCTGGAAGAAAACTGGGGGCTAGGGCTACAAATTGGCTGATGCGAGGTGATGGGAGAATGGAACTGGAAGAGAGTGGATGCTGAGAGGGGCTGCCATGGTATTTGGACTAGAAGGGACTGGACAATGGGGAAGGAGGGGGACTGGAAAGGAATGGACACCAGTGGCAGTCATGGGAATGCAAGTTGACATTGGAGGGTACAGAGAGGGAGGACTGGAAAGGGGCTGATACTGGGAAGGGTTACTGGGACTGGAAATAGGCTGATGGAAAGAAGTGAAGAAAACAAAAGAAGAGATAAGAAATGGCAGATGGACCATAGACCACAGAAAGAAAGCTAAGAGAAGACAGGAAAGCAGAAGCCTCAGATCAGTACCAGCATGATCAGAGAATAACATGGTCAGACAACAAAGGTAGAAAAAATAATTTTATTTCATTTTAGTGATTGGACTTTGTGTTATCTTTATATTTTATACTGTATAGGGAAACTGCCTATTTATCTGATGTTGCACTGCTTGAGGAGTCTGGCTTCTTGGGGTTTCAGTTTAAATTTTGTCTACATATTTTTATTTTTACTTTAGATTGCAAGTCACTTATTCTGTACTTGGTGAGGGTCTGTGTTCTGAGTGTGTGACTGTGCCCAGGTGTTCTGTTAGCATAGAGTTTGTACATAAAGATCTATACTGTACTGTTGTAATTTGACATTGTAATTTGACATGCTCAGCTTTTCAAATAGGTGTATGTATGTTCCAGGGCCCACTGTAGTATTTATAGAGACGCATTTTTTGGTGTGCTCCTTATGTGAGTTTTGAAAGTTGGTGCTGGTATGGTATGATATGGTATGGTATGGCAGATTTGCTCTATAGATACTCAGTGACTTTGTTGTAGGGTTTTGTATTAGTTCACAATATGCCTGGTACTGGAGAATATTTGTTGTTGTTGTTAGTGAGATGATCAAAATCAGATTTTTTTTTTAAGATATTGAGTTCTGTGAGTGAATGTCCTGGTTCTGCTCTGCACCCACTGTTGAAGAAGGTTCTGTGGATGCAAAACATATGTTGAAAAAGAAAAAGCAAGAACTATAACGCAGTTTATAATAACAAAATAAAAATGAGTTATAATTTCATTTTATAAACTGTGCTGTGGTTCTTGCTTTTTTTTTAATAGTTTCTTGGTGTGCAAACATATTGCATTTCCTCCATATGATTTAATCAGCTTTTTGGTTTGGTTCAGTCCCTGATTGGAGTTTTGAAAAAGCCACGCCCACCTCTATGGGGGGGGAGGGAGGGGGGCGCCATCTCATCCTTCGCCTCAGCAGCAGATTGCCTTGAGCCGCCCCTGCAACAAAGACAACTCAGAGGAACATACTGTAGTTGACAAGCTAGAACATAATGAGCCAATCTACAGGAAAAATTCAAAGGAAATCCCACATACAGAGCTCTAGGCACTAAACAAATCAGCTTAAATGAAATCAAAGTGGAGATGGAAAGCCAGTGCAAATCTAAGTACTGGAGTAAGGTGATCTGCTTTTTTTCAAACCTATAACAAGCCCAGCGATTGTATTTTGAACCAGTTGAAGCCTACGCAAGCTAGTTTTTTCAACGGAACTTTAAAATTATTGCTCATAGTCTCTTGGACCTTCTGGGTTTCATTAGAGTTAACAATATCAAGAGGCCCGCAGATTCGCTGCTGTTGGAGGTGGGCCATGGGTTCAAATGTAAATTTTCCTAAAATTATGAATGTGTAAGGAGCCGGTTTTTGTAAAAATTGTCCGAAGAGAGTTTTAGGAGTTACTTAGAACATATTAGGCCCGATATTGTATTGGGCAGGCTATGCGCTGCTACGGTGAATATCCGGCATTGCTGCAGATGCCTCGGAGCCACCGAGGCTAACTGGGTAGCGGTGATATTGCACCACTATGCGGTTAGCATCCACGGTTAAACTAGGTGAGCCAAAAGCTGGCCTAGTTTTACTTGCAGATCACGAACCAGGTTACGGTGCAATATCGCCGCTTCCCGGTTAACAGCAGTGTCCACCTCTGCTCCACCCCAGAATGCCCCTAACATACCCCGATACTATCCGCAGAGTATCAGGGCGTGTGGCAGGCTTTGTAGGGGATATTCAATGGCACTAACCGAGTAAGTGTCATTGAATATCCCGATTTAGGGCATTGATACTGTTTACTGGGCTGTATACCATAGAAATGCCCTTCGAATATTGGGCCCATTATTTTTACCCACTAAACTGCATGATTTAAAAATGGTTTTAAAGAGCTTTGTGGTTCTGATTTGTAGAAAATCAGAAGGTCTGTCAATGTTTCTGTGGGTGATATTTCCCTAGGTCTTATGTCCAAGTCGCTTGAAAATGCCACTCAAATAGTTTCATTTATATCACAGTCAGACCAGGATTGGGTTCTCAAAATACAAAGAGGGGAATTTTGGTAGCCCTATTCATACTTTGGACATCCAAAAAAAGGGGTATTGAGACGTCCAAAGCACAGAGATGTCTCCAGAGCCATTTTAGAAGCCGGGGCTCTGAACGTCCCCAGCGTGAGGACATCAAAGTCTGAAAAAAGTCACGGTGGAAGCGTGGTTGGGCATTCCTAAGAACATGGATGTCCCCACTTGACCTCAGAAACATTCTGGACGTCTAGAGTTTTGTCTAAGCTTAGACCAGACCCAGGCACCTTAAAGGTGCTCATTTTGTCTGAAAAAGTTCCAGAGAGTCTAGAGAAGAAAGCACTCCATCATCCCCAGACAGTACTCAGCACAGTTTCAATGATAGCAGCAGTGGGATTTGAATACTGGCTTTCCTAGGCCCAAAATTCAGAAGGGGCAGCTAGCGCAACTACAGCAGCTAGCCGTTGCTGCTGATTGCTAAACCCAGACACAGCATTCAATGCCAGGGCCATATCCGGCCACCATAATTGAATATCCGAGTTGTCTGCCGAAGCGGGAAGCTAACCGGGCCGCTAATCAGTTAGCTTGAGTGGCAAAGGTTAGGGCAGCCTTTTCTGTGTCTAACTATCGCCACCTAGGAATAACCGGGCAGCAGCTGAATATCCCCGCTGGCCAGTTATCCCTGGGTGCCACCCACAGAACACCCTCAGAGCACCCAAATGCTAACTGGTTAACATTGAAGCGCCAAGCACCGATACCCATTGACATTCAGTGGCACTAACTGTGTTAATGCCATTAAATATCTGCAAACTGTGTACATTCTTTTGAATATTAGGCCCCCCTGTTCCTAGCCCACAACTCTAACCAGTCGGCTATTCCTAGACTTCCAGATTCTGAAATATTATTCTGGGGATGTCTATGTAGACGCTCCGCAGACATCCATATCGGGCACACCCACATTTGTGAAATCATGTCTACACCTGGACATGCCTGCTTTCTTTTCAGATATTCTGGCTTAGACATCCTAGATTGCACTTGAATGTCCTTTCTAAAATGCTCCTCCATGTGGAATTTACAGGACAACTTATTAGAGTGCATGTGGATGTTACCAAATGTATTCAACTGGAGAAGCAGGTGTTTCTGGCTTTTCATCAAGAAACCCTAGAGATAGCTGCATCCATCTCTTCCAATTACTCTTGTAAATGTAGAGTTGAATATGGCCAGAGGTCTTCTCTTTATCAACCCATGCTAATTATCTGATTTTAAGAAAGATCAACAACAATAATTCTTGCAGGCAATTTTGCTGACTCCTTGTTGGAAGATAAATAGCACTGATCATCATCACTATCTTTTTCCATTCAACATACCTTCAAGGGCAGTACATTCAGTGGAGAAGAACCTGCTTGTCATTCGCTCATATAAAGATTTTATTTATTAGCGCAGTGTTGCTAAATGGTTTTCGTATAGAGCGTCTTTACAGTGGAATAGGTTTACAGCAGAACTTAGAGAAATCTCTAACCACATGCTGTTTCAGAATGTTTATAAAAGCCATCTTTAGAAAGTATGTGTTGCCCTAAATTGTATTCATATTATTTCAGTATAATCTATAGCTAATCCTGCCATATAAATACATAGATGATTGCAGTTTTATAATATTTTATACTATCAACATAACTTGCTTAGAACTATGGCTTGATTTTCAAAGGTATTTACACGGGTAACCTCCCTAGTTAACCGTGTAAATGCCTTATCCGGGATTTTCAAAAGGCACCTACATGGGTAGTGCCTTTCAAAAATCCCAGATAAATCCCTAATGCGACCAGATGCTAAGCGGTTATCATCGGAGTGTGTTAGGGATGTTCTGGGACAGAGCAGCAGTGGAGGAAAGGGCTAAATGGGTAGCAGCAATTTTCAATGCTACCTGCTTAGCCTATCTTTAAGGCACAGAGGGCTCAGCGGGTAGCATCGAAAATCGCTGCTACTTGTATACCCTCGGCGGCTGCCGGCGTGTCCAGACAAACCTGGATTTTCACTTCTGGCGTCACAGAAGTGAAAATCTGGGTTAAGAGGGTCGGCGGGCAGGCTATGCGCCACCATTGTTTATTGTTTATTGTTTATTTACATTTGATATACCGCCCCCCATTACATCGGGGCGGTTTACAATACAAAATAAATTTGAAATAGAAAAGGAAAAGGAAAAGGAAGTTACAATAATCTGAGAGGTACAGGAGACAGGAGGAAAGGACAGCAATCAGAAGAGAGGAGGGGGGTCAGAGGAAGTTTATAGAGAAACATAGCCTGCCTAATTGAAAATCAGGCTCTCTTTGCATAAGCGGGATATAAATGATTGCATTAAATTAAATGAAGGGGCATGTTTACTGATGTGCAGAAACCATTAGCATGGGTTTATTGCGTGGTGAGCACAGCACAGTAGCAGTTAGCATGCGGTCCCAGGCTAAAATTCCTGAGCTAACGGTTAGGGCACAGTGCAGGCAGGGACTGGGCAGTGTGGTAAGGAAGCCTATCCTGAGTTAGGGGAAAGGGAAAAAGGCAAAGAGTTCACCCTAGTAAAAGGGCCCCTTTTGCAAGGTCAGGGTAACAAAACCACAACCTCACCTAGGAACCAGAAAACCCCCAGCTGGAACAGGTTTCATGTTTCCCCTAGTGAAATAAGGGAGAGTGAATACAGACCTAAGGTCCAAGACCCTTACATCAGTAAGCTCCCTGATTACTCAGGTGCCAGAAAGCAGAGTGATCTCCGTCACCTGGGAAGAGAGGAGGTGGGGCTAGAACTCTGGAGATATATGCCTATGCTAGATTATAGTAAAGGAGAAAGAGAGAGGGTGGAAGGAATGCCAGAAGCAAGGGCAGAGGCAAAGGCAAGAGGAGAAAGAGAGAGAGAAGCTGATACAAGCCGAGGCACAGGTATGAGCCTAAGAAGCCTGATTAATGCTGAGCAGAGCAGGAGAAGCCTGACTTATGCTGGGCAGTGCAGAGGAGCAGGAGACACTCTCAGCTCTAACAAGAGGCTGTCAGCCGAGCCCGGTGAGCCAGAAGGAGAGTCAGAGTCTATGCAGCTAGGAGAGCCTGATGCTGAGCTGAATGAGGAAGACACCCTCATGGATTGCTCTTTGTGCCAAGCCTTAGCCACAGAAGGGTTGAAGGAAAGCCAGCCCTGAGAGAAAGCCCTCTAGAGCAGGGGTTCTCAACCCTGTCCTCGGGACCCACCTAGCCAGTTGGATTTTCAGGATAACCACAATGAATATGCATGGCAGAGATTTGCATATAGTGGAGGCAGTGTATGCAAATTTCTCTCATACATATTCATTGTGGTTATTCTGAAAACCCGACTGGCTAGGTGGGTCCCAAGGACAGGGTTGAGAACCCCTGCTCTAGAGAAAGGTAACCATAAGAAGCAGGTAGATGGATTGTAAATTCCCACGTGGTAAAAAGGGGAAGTTTTACTAAGACGTAAGAACAAGCTGGAGTTGTAAATTGTGCTTGTTAACCACCTGCTACCTGTGAAGTGAGACGGCAAGAAGCCAAATTAACTGTGAGGAAAAAACTTTCTTTTTACTCTTGAGTTTTCCTGAGAAACCTGAATAGAACTTTGCTTGCACGTTGAAAGTTTGTTCCTGTTTGGAGTTTTTGGTTTTGCTTGTAAATTGGAAAACAGCCTAGAAAGGTTCGAGACTGGAAAAGAATGCAAACTGCCACAGAAGAAAGCCTGTTTTGTGTTTTGTGATTTAACCAGCAAGGCTAAAGGAAGCTGGTAGCCTTGCTGTTAAAGGCTATGTTTTTCTGAGCTGAAGAATACTTTAAGCTGCCACTTTGGTTTTGGGTTTTTGTTTTGCTTATAACCTGTTGTACTTTGAAGAAGCCTGGAGAAATATGCCTGAATGTGGTATTTATGAACCTTATTTGTGCTCAATAAATTTCTGTCATTGCCTTACCCCAAGGAGCCCGACTACAGCTTTCTACCTGAAGCCCATATATAGCGCAATTAAACTACATTTCCCAGAAAACATTGCGGGGAATTAGTCAGTTGAGGCCGAAAGGGGAAAGTTCCTCATGCAACCACGCCCCTCTAAGCTAGAGGCGAGTGGCGAGGGCGTGACAGCGGGTTATGGGTAAAACATGGGTGCGGATGGCACTTCACAGTTAGTACAGCCATCGTGTGTGTGTGCTAACTGCAAGACTAACTGTTAGCACAGGTGCGCGTAACATTACCTCATGGTGTGGTACATTAATATCATGCCAACGACAGAGGGACAGATGTTCATGATTCCAAATGTTATCATAGGTATCTGTGCTAACATTCGGGCCCCAGCACACACTAGAGTCATGTTTCTTAGAAAGCATGCCCCTAAATCTAATTAATGTTAGGTTTCTTTTTTTCCTTTTCTCTGTTTGCAACTGCGCCTGAGCAGTTCAATATTTTAGGTTGCTCTTTTTATTACTTTTTCATTTTATGTTTTTTGTATTTCCTCTGGAACCTTGGCTGGTATTGATAGTTATGGAATATGTGTTATAAGATGATGTTTTCTGTTTTTATTATAACTATTTAGATCAATATTTGAACTCCGCAGCCAGTGATTTTTGGTAAATGCTGACTGCAGCCCTTAAATAAAATACATATATTTGACACTGCTATCCGGATAGCAGCTGGCACTAAATATACCTGTGGATGATAGTTTTATAAGGGGGGGGAAGGGGCGCCAAGTTAAAGTTAAACCTGTTTTACAAAGTCAAGTAAGTGCCTGCTTGTTTAGAGTAAGTGACTGAAATCACACCTAAAGCTAAGGCGCAGACATTTACCCCAGTCATAGAGTTACTACAAATGCCTGCATCTATATATTTCAAGAAAGCATATTTATTCACCTGTAACAGGTGTTCTCTAGGGAGAGCAGGAATCAGTCCTCATATATGGGTGACGTCAACGCCGACGGAACACCGCATGGAGCATTTCCCCAGCTTTCAAAGAAAGCCTTTGGGAATGCTACCACGTATGCGTGGTCTCCTTCCTGCCCAAGGGTGCCATCTTGCTCAGTCAGATGACATAGCTTAGGCAAAGGATAAAATAAGGTAGAGGAGGCAACTCCAAGGGGAGGAGGGAGGGTTGTGAGGGCTGATTCCTGCTGTCCCTGGAGAACACCTGTTACAGGTGAGTAACTATGCTTTCTCCAGGAACAAGCAGCAAGTCAGTCCTCACATATGGGATTCCCTAGCTCCAGGCTGCCAGGACGGAACCACGACAGCACCAACGGTGACCAAAAGGGAGGCTATGAGTTGCAGAAGTTGAGTCCCTACTAAGAGGCTCTGTAGACCCCAGTGTCCAGCATCAGCATAACTCTGGTAGCCTGAACACAGAAGGATCAGAGGGCAAGAATTGCCTATATACAGAGAATGCTTCTGATTACTGCCTGACCAAAGGCACTGTCCTGTGGGACTCACTCTCTGGGCAGTAGTGAGCTACGAACATATGAATTGAAGACCACATGGCAGCCTTATAGATTTCTGTCACCGGCACTGAACATAGGTTGGACACCGACGTGGTCATAGCCCTCTTGCGATAAGCAGTGATGCGGTGCTCCAGGCCAGCTCGCTCATAAGCAAGGGAAATGCAGTCCGCCACCCAAGTGGACAAGGTTCACTTGGTCATAGATAGCCCCAATTTGCTGGGGTCATAAGAAACAAAAAGCTGAGGAGCTTTGCGGTGGGCCTTGGTTCTCTGCAGATAAAAGGACAGGTCCCTCTAACAATCCAACGTATGCGAGACCAACTCCTCCTTGCCGGCATGAGACCTTGGGAAGAAGGTGGGAAGAACTACCTCCTGATTGAGGTAAAAAGCAGATACCACCTTCAGGAAGAACTTGGGGTGCGTGTGAAGCACAACTCTGTTTGTATAAGACCTGGTATAAGGCTGGTCCATCACCAGGGCCTGTAGCTCGCTTACTCTACAAGCGGACATCAAGGCCACCAGGAAGGCCACCTTCCAGGATAGATACTGCAGGTGGCAAGTTGCCAAAGGCTCGAACGGCGGCCTGCTGAGCTGTGAGAGCACCACATTAAGGTCCATCTCCACTGCAGGGGGGTGGAGAGGGGGCCTGGATAGCAGAAGGCCTCTGAGGAACCTGAAGACTAGGGGCTGGCTTGAGAGGAGTTTTCCCTCTATAGGGTGATGTTTAACAGCTATGGCGCTGAGATACACCTTAATTAGATTTCAACCTTGAGTGTGAGAGATGCAGTAGGTACTGGAGCACTAGCTGTAGAAGACAAGAGAATGGATTCTCATCCCTCTCTGCACACTGACGTGAGAATCTTTTCCACTTGAAGGCATAAGCCTTTCTGGTGGATGGCTTCCAGGAGGCCAGGAGGATCTTCTCTACCTCACCTGGGAGGTTGAAAGGGGCCAGTGTTACCCTTTCAGCAGCCAGGCTGTCAGCATTAGCGATCCCAGTTTGGGGTGTAGCAGGGAGCTCCCCTCCTGTGATAGGAGGTCTGGGTCCTGGCCCATTGGTACTGAGGTTGCCACTGACAGGGAGAGCAGCAGAGGAAACCAGGGCTGCCTGAGCCACCTGGGAGAAATCAGGATTACTGAAGCGTGCTCGCTCTGGATTTTGAAAAGGCATTTGGCTATCAGAGGGGTCAGTGGGAATGCATAAAGCAGGCCCTGTAACCATGAGATCAGGAATGCATCTGCTGCCACTCTTCTGTGGTGTGACTGAGGAGAGCAAACGTTCTGCAGCTGTGCGTTGTCCGGGGAAGCGAACAGGTCCAGCCAGGGTCTGCCTCAGAGGCGGAAGAGTCGTCTGGCCACCCTGGGGTCCAGGTGCCACCCGTGTGGCTGAAGGACCCTGCTGAGCTTGTTTGCCAGGTGGTTGTCCTGGCCCGGTACGTACACTGCCCTCAGGAGCATGCCTTTGCACACTGCAAAGGAGTGGAGGGCCACTGACTCCTGACAGAAGGAGTATGAGCCCGTGCCCCCTTGCTTGTTCACACAGAACATGGCAACCTGATTGTCTGTCTGTATGAGGACCAGGAGGTTTCTCAGGAGGTGGCGGAGGGCCCATAGGGCCAGGAAAATGGCCCTGAGCATGAGAAGGTTGATTTGCAGAGGGATTCCTCTGGCGACCAGCTGCTCTGAGTGTATGGGCCCTCGCAATGTTTGCCCCAGCTAGTGAGGGAGGCATCTGTTGTGAGGACCCTCTGAGGTGTTGGTGCCTGGAAGGGCATCCCTGCCCTGAGGTGATGCAGGAACTACCACCAGGTGAGGGAGACCACCAACTGGTGGGTGACCCTCATTCTGTCCCTCAGCCTGCCTGTGGCTTGCATCCATTGGGATCAGGCACCACTAGGCTTCTCGCATGTGCAGGTGAGTCAAGGGCGTAACGTGAACCCCTGAGGCCATGTGGCCTAACAGATGGAGGAGCAGCCAAGCTGACACCAACCTTCAGCCTTACACCTCCTTTGCCAACTGCATCAGGCAGTGGCCAAGTTCACTGGGAAAAAGGCCCTGACCTGCAGTGTCCAGCTGGGCTCCAATGAACTCCAGGGTTTGAACTGGGGGGGGAGGCTGGACTTGGGGTAGTTGATGATGAATCACAAATGCTGCAGGGTGTGGATTGTGAGCCTTGTGTTTTGACTGGCCTTGAGGAACGTGCTGCCTCTGATGAGCCAGTCGTCCAGGTATGGGAAGACGTGGGCCCCCTGGAGATGCACATGGGCGGCAATGACCATCAGGCATTGTGTGAAGACCCTGGTAGTGCTGTCCCCCCACAACGAATCTCAGGTATTGCCTTGAAGTCCAAGGAGCAAAGGCAGTCTCCCTTGCGGAGGTAAGGCAGCAGTGTTCCAAGGGAGAGTATCTTGAACCTCTCCCTCAGGAACTTGTTCAAGCTGTGCAGGTCCAGAATGGGTCAGAGGCCTCCTGTCCTTTTTGGGACAAGGAAATACCTTGAGTAGAGCCCCTTGCCCCAAAGGTGTTGGGGTACAGGCTCCACTGCTCAATCCCTGAGCAAGCCCACGGGTTCTGTGGCGAGCAAGGCCTGGTGAAGGACAGGTTGTGATGGCTCTCCTGGAAAGAGGTCTGGAGGGTTGTGTTGTAGTTGGAAGAAGTAACCTTCCCTCACCAACTACAGGATCCACTGGTCTGTGGTAATGCTGCCCATCTGTGAGCAAAAGAGGCCAGACGATTCCCTGTGGCCATGTCCCAGACAAAGTCATGAAAGGCTATGTCCTCAGGCAGAGAGTGGCACTGAGGCTCCGGAGGAGATGGCTCGGAGTGGATGTCCCTGTGCCAGGAGGTCTCCAGTGAGGCCTCATCCTCGGTTTCCCAATCAGAATCCAAGGGCATTGAGGAGTCAGCCCAGAGGACAGCCCCGAGAAACCGGACCGCGCTAAGGACCTGGGGTCGGACTCCCGGAAACTCGCCAGGGAAGACTGGATCCCTGAGGAGCTTGATCGAGACTTCGATCGATGCCAAGGACTTACCCAAGGCCGGTGGTGCTCGGTGCCTAGTTTGATGCCTGGGGACTCCCCCGAGGTCGTTGGGCCCGGTGTCGGGGCCGATGATACCAGGAACCCAGATATCAACGCCTGCTGCAAGGCCAGGATGAAGGAGAGGCTCTGCTCCATGGCTGCCATGTGGGACTCGAGGCCCAATTGCTGTGCAGCTCCCGGCATGAACACCAAGGGTCTTGGGTCCAATGCCAGCACTCCAGAGAGTGCATCCTCGAGAAGGAGCACAGGCTCACGGGTCCTGGCGTGGTCTCTGCCGGCCAAGGACTCTTATCTCAAGACTTTCTGAGGACGCTGCTCAGAGTCGCCCGAGTCCCGGTGAGGGACTTTACTAGGTTTCATTGGAGGCATCTCCTTCAGGACTTTCTTGGGAGGGTCCAGGGCCGTGCCAGAGGAGCCGCCACCGTGTGACTCTGAGGACACCCAGACCTCTCGCGAAGGGCTGGCTTCAGGGCTCGGAGATGGGGAGATTGCGGCAGTGTCAGAACTTGGAAACAGCTTGGAAACAGCTTCCCTTGCAACTCCGACCGCTGTTTATTTGTTTTGGGGGTCATAGCCTGACACCGATTGCAGGTGGAACTGTCGTGGTCCAGGCCCAGGCAACAAATGCAGTAGTCAGGAGTGTCAGTGACTGAGATAGTTTGAGTGCAGCAGTCACACTTCTTAAACCCACCGGGAGTCATGGTGGGAGAACACCCGGCCGGGGTCAAAGACCCCTGGGTGAAAAATGGAGTGAAGGCCAGTCAAGGGAAAACCTCAAGGAAAAAAATTAAAAAGGGGTAAGAGCCGAGACCGGTGCAGAGGGCGCCATCTCGAAGCAGGAAGGAGACCAGTACACCACTGAAGGAAGAAGAAATTTGCAGCTTTTTCCAGGGAAGTAGAGGACTACGCCCATTGTGTGTAAGTGTGTACATGGTGTGGACTATTTTTGGCAGGGCAGTTAGCGGGATGGTGGAGGATTTATGGGAAGGGTAGCTTTTTGGGGTAGGGCAGTTGTGGGAAGGGTATTTTTGAAGGGTAAAGTGGTTTGAGGGGTGGTGGGGCAGATTTGTTAGTGTACTTTTGGTAGGGGCAGTTTGCAGGGTTATGGGACAGTTGTGGTATTAGTTCTTTTGGGGGTGGGACAGTTGCAGGAAGTTAATTATTGAGGGTGGGGCAGTTGGTGGAATGGTGGATCAGCTGCAGTGAGTATTATTGTGGGGGATATTTTTTATTGTTGGGGCAGCTTGTGGGTGGTAGAGCAGTTATTTGCAGATGACACAAAACTATTTAAAGTTGTTAAAACCCAAGAGGATTGTGAAAAATTGCAAGAGGATCTTGATAAATTGGAAGACTGGGCATCAAAATGGCAGATGAAATTTAATGTGGACAAGTGCAAGGTTATGCACCTAGGGAAGAACAACCCAAACTATGGTTACACGATGCAAGGTTCCACATTAGGAACCACCACCCAGGAAAAAGATTTAGGCGTCATTGTGGATACCATGTTAAAACCCTCGGCCCAGTGTGCAGCGGCAGCCAAGAGAGCAAATAGAATGCTAGGTATGATAAGGAAAGGAATGGAAAATAAAACAAAAGATATTATAATGCCTCTATATCGTTCCATGGTGAGACCGCACCTTGAATATTGTGTGCAATTCTGGTCGCCGTATCTTAAAAAGGATATAGCGATTTTAGAAAAGGTTCAGAGAAGAGCCACCAAAATGGTAAAGGGGATGGAAGGATACTCCTATGAGGAAAGGCTAAAAAGGTTAGGGCTCTTTAACCTGGAAAAGAGACGGCTGAGGGGAGATATGATAGAAGTCTATAAATTAATGAACGGAGTGGAACGGGTAAACGTAGATCGATTGTTTACGTTATCAGAATATAGAAAGACTAGGGGACATGCAATGAAGCTACAGGGTAAACTATTTAAGACTAATAAAAGAAAATATTTTTTCACTCAACGTGTAATCAAACTCTGGAATTTGTTACCGGAGGATGTAGTAAAGGCTGTTAGTGTAGCTGGGTTTAAAAAAGGTT
Source organism: Ichthyophis bannanicus (assembly GCA_033557465.1). NCBI lineage: Eukaryota > Metazoa > Chordata > Amphibia > Gymnophiona > Ichthyophiidae > Ichthyophis > Ichthyophis bannanicus. The sequence continues at coordinate 147,545,623 of CM066041.1, forward strand.
TGGACAAGTTCCTGGAGGAAAGGTCCATAAACCATTATTAAGAAGTGAAAGAAGATATCAATGCTTGACCCAGTACAAGCATTGTGGAACTTGTGTCTCTTGGGGAAACTGCTAGGTACATATGACCTAGATTGGCCACTGTTGGAAACAGAATACTGGGCTTGATGGACCTTGGTCTGACCCAGTATGGCATATCTTATGTTCTTATTAGAGTATATATTTTTTAGCAGTAGGGCAGTGTGCAGGGTGGTAGGACACTTGTGTGGGTGCAGGTTTTTGAGGTGGGGAAGTTGTGGTGGGGTAGGTTTTAGGGGATGGGGCAATTTTCAGGGCAAAAAGGCAATTGTGGAGGTAAATTCCAGGGTGGTGGAGCAATTGGCAGGGTGGGAGGCAGTTGCAGGAGATAGTTTCTGGGGTGAGAGCAATTAGTGGTGTTGTGGAGCAGTTTGCAGGTGGTGAGGTAGTTGTGTAGGGGAATTTTTTATGGGGCAGGCATTTTTTTGAAGGAGTGAAAAATATTGAGGGAATGAAGGGCATGCCCTTATTGAAACAAGCACATTTCTGAGTCCGATCAATGCCTGAAGCACGAATAGAGCTTCTGAAATGGTCCTCATAGAGACAAAACTGCCGTAGAGCTCATGCTGTGCACCCCATCTGTTTCCAGTAATCTCAGCAGTGGGTTTTTGGTTGAACTATTCGCTGCTTACATGTCCTCATGGTGACTCAACTCAGAGAAGCACAGTCTTCTATTCTTCTTTACTGTTTATTATACCTTTTTTCTTTCTTCTATTGCTGTAATTCTTGCAAGTAAAAGGTGGGCAACAGAAAAAATACACTTAAATCATCTTGGCACAAGAGAAGCAGCTATAAATTACCACAATGGCACACCACCACCAGATTTTTACTCCATCTCTGATCGAGGAAGTAATTATTGGCCTTAATCCTTAATCTCTGACCATGAGCCTGCCTCCCCAACCCCCGCCAAGATTTTACTAAACTCAATAATCATAATCCCACAAAAATCTTACAGAAATGCATAATTACACATTAGGAGGTCATTCTGGGATGCGAATAGTGTGGCTATTTGTCCAGGTGGGACGTGCAGCCCCGCTATTCACGATATATCAAATAAAATATAACCATAACCATGGAGTGTATTCTGTCAGCCAGGCTCCCCGCATGTACAGGGTCTCTGTGTGGGGAGCGCCGGACAGGGGCGGGAGGGGAAGGGATGGAGGCAGGTCGAGGCAGGGGCTATGAACCGGGACACACAGGGATTAGTCCAGTCAGGGACCTGTACGTCGGGCGGGCTCCATTAGTGCGCCCAGCTTATTTCACCTCAGACGTGGAATAAGCGGCGGGCACCCCTGCGATTGGGCCTGGCAGCCCCCTCAGGACATGGAGCTGCTAGCGGTGAGGCCCCGGCAGACTCCTTCAAGGGTTGGGCGGCGGGGAAAGGCAAGGTGCTGGTGGGTCAGGCCTTCCGTGCTCCTGCTGGTGGTCCTGGTGCCATGGTGATGGGACGTCATGGCACTGCCACACCAGCAGGAGCACAGTGCAGGCTGGATGGGCAGCAGCTGGATGTCTTCCGCAACAGGATCAGGGGCATGCTGGGCCGTCTATGTGTCCGATCCTGCATCCGCGGGAACGTCTAGCTCCCACGGTGCAGAATCGAATACGCTCTGGCCCCATCCATATTGTGGACATTCTGACGGTCCAGACTTGCCCATCTGTGAATTGGGCTCCACGTGAATAGTTTTAGAGGAGTTGAATGTGGCTTGGATGTCTGAAATGAGCGCTGTGGATATGCAAATGGAAGGCATGTATAAAGTGCGATTACAGAACTGTGCAGATCTGAACGTCTCTGTGGATGGAATGTCCAAGTTCAGGCGTTCGAACATGGTTGTGGTTCGGGATATTCCAAGGCATGGCCAGGATGGAGCAAGGACACAGACATGCAAGCTGCATTTCACATAGCGCCCTGGAAGTGCCGGGTGCAGCAGTCAGATGTCCTGGCCTAGACCTGTTAAAAAGCATGAACAGGTAAGGGACTTTGCGGTCCTCTTTTTTTATCTACAGTATTTAGCTCATGCCTTTGCAGTAGTAGTTCAAGGTGAGTTAAAAGCAGATACATTAGGTATTTCCCTATCCCCAGAGGGCTTACAATCTAAGTTTGTACCTGAGGCCATGGAGGGTTAAGTGACTTGCCCAAGTGCCAGTGGGATTTGAACCCTGATCTCTTTGGCCACAGACCAGTGCTCTAGCCAATAAGACTTTAGTTCTGTATTTATTTTTGGCTTATAAACTGCCTTTCTAGTTCACCACAGGACAACCCAAAGCAGTTTAGGGAATTTCAGAAAATAGTACAAATTAAAAACATAATAAAAATACATCAGAGCAAATCATTTGGCTGTTTACTGTTTGACATCCTTAGTCCAGATCTCACGGTGCTAGACTGCTTGTAGTGTGGGGCTCTTGTGTCTCTAATTAAAATACTTGGCATGAAAAGAGGCAAGAAAACAAGCACATTCCTGGAGGGAGATCTTAGGCCAGCACAGGCTTGCCGACAGCCTCTTCCTCATATGTTTTGGTATCTGTAGTGTTTACTTCATAAGGAAGAAGGAGAATTACAAATGCCACAGTGCGCTTGCATGAGAGATTAAAACAAAAGCTGGATCTTTCTAGGTAGAGTCTGCAGGACAGAGGACTACTGGTAGAAACAGTGGAACACCTTTTTGATTCGAAAAGCTAAACAAACGAATTGCAGACCTTCCCCCAGGCTCTCTGGTGATGCTCTGTTGAACAAAATATTGGTAAGGCCATGGCCTGTGTCCCACCCCATTTCTCTACCTATGACTGCTGGCATGTGTAGATTATGTGCAGGCAGTCTCATTAAACGTTCCTACTCCAAAGATCAGGGGTTTCAGTTTCCTCTGTGCTGAGCTGTATCTGTCAAACTGAATTATACTTACCTGAAAGATCATCAGATCAAGCAACCCTAGATCTTCTAATGAATACAAGTGGGAGGGAGACACTCCCAGGGCAGGAGGTCAGAACAGATTCCTTAAAGCTTACCTCTGGGCGACTCTGGATACACTGTAGGGTCAAAGGAGACATTTCAGCTTCTCAAAAATGTGATAGGCCAGAGGGGGAAATTCACTGGCCTGGCACTACAGAGGTGGAAGAGACCTCTTCCTCTCTATGAAATATTGTCCGGGGGCAGAAAATGTTTAAACAGAGCTGGCAAATGATCTACATTTTCGCTACTTGTGTGGGTATTGAACAAATGTTTTCCTGGCTTTTCCCTTCCCCATTGCATTCTGGTACCTATAGTGCTGATTAGAAATGGAAGCACAGCAAATACCAGAATGCACTGTGATTCAGGCTTGAAAAAAACAAAAAGGCCAAAAGTATCTCTCTAGAAATGGCCTGCATGTAACAGAGTCCTGTGTGCTTCTATAGTGTACTTTTAACTGATCTGTTTTTTATGGTACCAGCAGGTTTCTGTGCTGCTAAAAGTCATTCTTTATCTGTGTGCTTGGCCCTTAATAGGTCAAAACTGACCCACTAAAATCAGAAACAAGTCCATAGATGTGTTTTGCCTTTTTGGCTACGTTCAAAATGTAAGGTCTATAAGTCCCTTCTTGGGTCGTTGGCTGAGTGTGAGAACCTGTCCAATGTGGTATGTTAATGCCCCATCGTCTGTGCCCATTTAGAATTGGATGATATTACAACCATGGCCCAACTGGGAGGATTAACTCACCTGATAAAAAAAACATTGGTATTAAACCAGGATTTCAAGTAAAACTCCAGGTCACTGGGAGATTATTTGGTTTCTCAGATACTTTTAAATCTGTTCCATTTAGGCCACCTTTTCCGCAGAGCCATCTGATATAAGGCATTTATTGTAAGGTGTTCTTCTTGGTCATAACACTGTGGAGTCAATGTACTCTATTTAAAACAACTTATTGCTTCCATTGTAGCCCTGATTAATGTATGCTAAAGTTACTTTCAATGTAATAAAACTTTTAAACCCCAAAAAATGATGGTCTAAATGCAAGGGCAGCTCAAGGCAATCTGCTGCTTGAGATGAGGGAGGACATAGCGCCCCTCCCCCTCCCCCAAAGTTCTTCTCACTCACAAACCAGGTCAGGCCTCCATCCTTCTCTCTCTTTCCCTTCCTTTCCAACAGAACTAGTTTGTCTCTTCCCTCCCACCCCTAGCAGGCTAATCCCCATACCCAAAAAATCTAAATCGCTCCTGAGGTGCTTCTCAAACCCAAAAGGGATACAATCACCAAGGAATAAGCACAACATCCTTTGGAGTTGAGTCTGCCAATACATGCCTGGAAGAGCCTCCTCCGTTTGGGTATATGCACTCCACAATGCCCTTAGAGTTGAGTCTGCCAATACATGCCTGGAAGAGCCTCCTCCGTTTGGGTATATGCACTCCACAATGCCCTTAGAGTTGAGTCTGCCAATACATGCCTGGAAGAGCCTCCTCCGTTTGGGTATATGCACTCCACAATGCCCTTAGAGTTGAGTCTGCCAATACATGCCTGGAAGAGCCTCCTCCGTTTGGGTATATGCACTCCACAATGCCCTTAGAGCTGAGTTTGCCAATACATGCCTGGAAGAGCCTCCTCCGTTTGGGTATAGCACTCCACAATATCCTCTGGAGATGAGTCTGCTAATATATGCTTGGAAGAGCATCCTCAGTTTGGGTTAATGCACTCCACAACATCCTTTGAAGTTGAATCTGCTAATACATGCTTGGAAAGTGTCCTTAGTTTGGGTATACAGTATGCACTCCACAACATCCTTTGGAGTTGAGTCTGCCAATACATGCCTGGAAGAGCCTCCTCAGTTTGGGTATATGCACTTCACAATCAAGGGTGGCTCAAGACAATCTGGTGTCTGAGGCGAGAAATGAGCTGGGTTCCCCCCTCCTCCCACCCAGCTGCCAAAATGGAAGGGCCTCCCCAGAGCTCTAGTCAGGAAACAGGGGGTCTCCTCACTCAGAACACTAGTCAGGTGGTTGCTCCAAGAATAAAGAAAGCAATGATGTTTATATTCAGCAAATATTATAGCAGTTTAATTATCTAGCCTGGGAATCTAATATTAAACATATAAGGCCTGACATTCATCTAGGTCGGACATGGCGTGTAACCATTTATACTGATCCTTAACCCCGGATATTCAATGCCAGGGTTTTCAGCACAGCCTCTCAGTCATAGTAGCTAACTGGGCAGCGGCAGTATTGCATGCTGCCTGGTTAGCTCTTGCGGCTAAAAGATAGGTGACCTTTTGCTTTGCCTAGCTTTTAGCCACAGGTTGCTAAGCAGGCAGCATGCAATACTGCCGCTGCTCAGTAAACGACTGATGCCGCCTCCACTCCTCCCCGGAATGCCCATGACACGCTTCTATGCTAAGCGGATAGCATCGGGACATGTAAGGGAGAAGATCGGGGATATTCAGCGGCATTAACGTATTAGTACTGTTGAATATCTCAGTTAAAGGCATTTACACAGTTTACAGGGCTGTAAACCGTGTTAATGCCTTTCAAATATCGGGCCCATAAACTCCTGACACTTCACACTGGACTTGTATGGAATTTAATGTAAATGTAAAGACAAAGGAGATGCAAGGTGATCACATACCAAGGAGCAAAAATAAAAAGCAAAAAAATGGTGCAGTTTATAACTCCAAAATAAAATTAATATAACTAATTATATTTTGTCATTTTAAACTGTGCTGTGATTTTTGCTTTTTTTTTTTTTTTTTTACATATATTCTGCATCCAAAGAAACCCCCTCTCCCAGCAGTGGGCACAGAGGAGAACTAGAACATTTCCCACAGACCTCAACATGCCAAAAATAATTTCTGATTCTATTGTCATCTCAATTAACAGCAATATAAACCCGTATCGGTACTGGACACATTGTGAAATAATACTCAGGATCTATACAGAAAATCTACCATACCATAATAGCATCAACTGCCAAAACTCACACAAGGAGCTTACGTAGAAAAGAGTAGTACCACTAATATTGCAATGGGCCCTTGAACATTCATAGACCTAGTCAAAAAACCGAACAAGCCAGATTTACTACAGATCGCTACATAGAAACTCCATGCTAACAGAACACGTAGCCTCAGTCGCACATGCAGAACACAGAAAGATCTTCATCACACTCTAAAAATAGACATATGTAGACAAAACTTAAACTGAAACCCAAAGAAGCCGGACTCTACAACAGTGGCATAACCAGGACAGATTTTTTGATGGGGCCTGGGCAGGACGGGCACTACCCCTTAGGCAAAGTAGGCAGTCACCTAGAGTGCCAACATTCTGAGGGCAGCCCACTGCCGCCCCTCTCCGGGACCTGCGGCAGTGACAGTAACATTAAAAGACAGCACTTACCCAAACCCTCCAATGCTGCTCTTTCACCAGCAGCTTCCGCCTGCATGCAAACAGGAAGTCTGCATTGTTGGGGGCAGAAGTGGCTGGTCAAAGCAAAGCTCTGAAGGTTTTAGTTAAGCATTGTGTTCTAATGTCATTGCTGTTGCAGGTCCCAGAGAAGGGCTGCGGTTGCGACAGCGGAAGAGCCAGTGGGAGGTGGGGGTGCAGGAATAAGGGTTGCAGTGATCCTGGGCCTGGGAATAACAAGTATAGGCACAAAGCAGTGAATGTTGACACTGCCTCTAATTATCCTCTCATTTAACTGTTCTGCTGCTGCTGACTGCTTGGACCTGATTCTTGAGTGAAGAGGCCATTATCCATTCTTGGCTACACTCCTGCATGCAATTCAACACCAGGAAAATAGAAAGAGATGCATATGCTCCTGTAATGAACAAAATATATAGACAGAACATGTAAATTCCAAAAACTGACATTCTGATCACTAAATTGAAAATAAAATTAAGTTTTCACCTTTGTTGCCATTTCATTCTCTAATTATGTTGATATCCATCTCTGGTCTCTGCTGTCCTCTGTCTTCTCTTATTTTGCTTTCTAGGGTCTCTAACCCTTCCGTCACTTTTCTCCCCTCCTGTCTTCTTCACTTCCTTATATCTCTGGCATTTATTTCTTTCTTTCAGCTTTTTTTTTCCATTTATTTTTCTCTCTGTCTCTATCATTTCATCCCCTTTTGATACTGCATCTATCACTTTTCAACCCCTAACACAGTCCTCTCCTTCCACAGTCTCTTATTGCCCCCAGTCTTTAACTATCCTCTTCCTCTCTTCTTCCCACTGCATCCAGCATCTCTCTCCTCTCTCTCTTCCATCCAACACCTCATCCTCTTTTTTTCATCCCAATCCACCATTCCCCCCTCTCCCTATTCCTTGCCTGTCCCCAATATATCCCTCTTTCTCTCATTTCCCTAGTGTCCAGCATCTCCCCATAACCCATGTCCAGCATTTCGTCTCTTCCGTTCCTCTAACATTTCCTCCTATCTGTCCTCCTTGTCACCATGAGCCCACCATCTCTCTTTTTCCATCCCCCTATGCTCAGGATCTCTCCTCTCTCCTCCTGTTCCCAGAATCTCTCATCTCTTCCTCCACCCTCCTTGTCCAGCATTTACCATTTCTCCCCACATTGCCCAGCATCTGCCATTCATGCCCCATGTCCAGCATCTGCCCTATCTCCCCACACCATGCCCAGCATCTGCTGTCCATGCCCCCATGTACAATATCTTAACTTTCTTCCCCCTCCCATGTCCAGCATCTGCAATTTCCCCTATGTTCCACCACAATATGCTTCTCATCCCATGGCCAGCATCTGCCCTCTCATCCCTCTCCCTCCATGGCCATGATTTGTCCTCCTGCTTTCCCCCTCTGTGTCCAGCATTTGTCTTCCTGCTTCCCCTCTCTCCCCCCATTGTCCAGCACAGGGCCAGTAGTAGGGTTTCTGGCACCGTCTCCCTTATTATTATTAATGTTGGCTATATCTCACCCTCCTTTTTCCCAAAACTCCTTTGTGAACTTTTTTCATGTGATGCTAGTATTTCTCCTTCAAATCCAATGTTGTAAGAAAATTGCAGTGAAGGGGCAACTGCATAACTAGAATAAAAATAACTACTGTGCAGTAAATACTTAGTATCATTGTGAACAGGCTGTGATAGTCCAAGAGCATGCTAAATGTTAGATTTATTTATTTATTTAACAGATTTTATATACCGCCTTATCCTTTAATCAAAGCAGTTTACAGAGATATAAAATCAACATCTAAACATTAGGTATAACTAACAAATATCAATAAACACTTAAAATTTCAATTTGATACAATAGGACTCTGTATGAGAGATATAAGTGCAAGGAGGGTTATTTTGATTAAGTTAATAGAAATTAGAACTATTACAGGAAGGGAAGTTAGAGGGTACAGTATAGGAATCAAGGGAACTTATTTAAAATAAAATGAGTGATCGATATATAGCATATACATTAGGTTAGGACTTTATAGATAATAGGAGTAGGATATGTGATGTCCCATAGTAGTCAGTGAAAAGAAAGGTCTTCAGTCTTGTTTTGAAGTCTTTGGCATCAGAAATAGATCTGATATCATGAGAGAGGGAGTTCCAAAGGGAGTGCGCTGCTAGGGACAGAGCTCTTCTGGAAGTTGAGGTCATGGTTTTGCAGTACGCAGCAGGGGTCTGGATGATGTCAATCATCTGACTACGTCTTGGTCAATTGTTGGATTTAATTTTGATTAGATCACTGAGAGTGTTGGGGCCAGGCTTCGTTGAATCTTGAAAAGGTTGAGGTGCCGTTTTAAACTTGACTCTTAAAAAGATTGGGAGCCAGTGTAATTGGCTCAGGATTGGGGTGATGTGTTGGTGTTTTGCAGTACCTATAAGGATACAGGCTGCGTTATTTTGTACCATCTGTAAGGGACGAATCATTGAGGTAGGTAGACCAAGGAGTAAGGAGTTACAGTAATCCAGTATAGGTGTTATTAAAGCTTGGCAGACTGTCCTAAAATGGTCATGATTTAAGATGGGCTTTAGCCTTCGTATAATAGCCAATTTGTGGTAAGTGTTCTTAGTGGTCCTAGCAATGTGTGAGTGAAAGTTTAGGTTCCTATCTAGTATTACACCCAGATACTTTAACTCCTCTTTGACTGGAATGGATTCATTTATAAAGTTGATGAACTGAGGGGGAGAAAAGTTGTTGCGTGTGACGAAAAGTGCTTCAGTTTTTTTGAAGTTGATCTTTAGGTTGTTGTTAGATAGCCAACAGTATAGGTCAGTGATGGCTAACCTTTTTGAGCCCGAGTGCCCAAACTGCCGCACAAAACCAAAGAATTTCCTCAAAGTGCCAGCACGTCAATTAAACCTTAACAACAAGATTTTAGTATCTAAAAACTCTTTATAAAGTTGCCTGAACTATGTAACATCATTTGTAAAGGTTGGAATCTTTGTATTGTCAGAGAATCAATTTGATTCACAATCCTTTGGTTTTCATTTCAATTTATTGGCAATTTATAATGTTTTAATGATTTAATTCAATTTAATGAATTTAGGAAGAATTTGATTCAGTTACACAATATATTTTAAATTTATTATTCACATAACATGTCAAATGTATCCTGAGTAAAAAAAGATAAACTTCTTAAAACTGTTAACTGTGTCAGGACTCGGTGTGTATTCCCAAAGAATCTATACATGAAAAAAATTAATGTGATGTTTGTTGTTGCATGCATGCTGATAACTTGTCAAAGAGATATCTTTCTACCTTTTGTGCATTTTTTTTCAGTTGCAATTGCTCCAGCCACTTTCTTCTGGTTTCTTCATGTTTTCTGCTAACTCTCCATCATCTGCTGTCCATTTGTCCTTTCTTCTCTCTTCTAGTTTTTTTTTCCATTCTCTCTCTCTACATCCGCTTTAACATACTAATCTTTCTCCTTTTGCTCTTTCCTCATTCCTATTTCATCCACTCAAATTTTACCCCTCCATCCTCAATCCCCACTTACTCTCCCAATACCCGGCCAATTGTAGATTTTTTATCCCTCCCACACAAAATATTTTTCCCCTCTCCATTTTACTCTCCCAGCCCCATCCCATTCTAATCCTCCCCCAACATCAGCTCCCTTCTAGTTCCAGCCTCACCCAGCATCCATTCCCTTCTAGTCCCTGCATCAGCCCATTTCCAGTCCTAGCCCCCCATCAGCCCATTTCCAGTCCTAGCAACCCCCCAACCCAATACCAGTCCTAGCCCCCCCATCAACCCACTTCCAGTCCTAACCCCATCAATCCATTTCCAGTCAGCCCCCCATAGCCCATTGCCAGTCCTAACCCCCCCATCAGCCCACAGCCCATTACCAGTCCTAACCACTGTTCCCTCTAAGCTGTGTGCGTGTGCGCGCGTACACACCTCGCCGAGCGAGCGCACATACTTTACAACAGAGCGCACAAAAATTACGGTTCTGATTCTGATAGAAAACAACACAGACATCTTAAAATTTAAAAGTTGTGATTGTAATTACTAGAAATTTTCCTCTTCATTTAGTAATCGTCTATTTTCATTTAATTTGATTAAAATCAATGTGGTGTACATACTGTATTCTGACGTGTAGTCAAATTTTAAAGTATATAACTCCGAGTGTCGTTATGTAACGCACAAAAATTTAACCTTCCTTCAAAAGTTGCACAGCTGATATTTTATGCGCACACAGCCTACAGAAAATTAGAGGGAACATTGGTCCTAACCCCTCCCTATCAGCCCATTTCCTGTCCTAGCCCCCCCCCCCATAGCCCATTATCAGTCCTAACCCCCCCATAGCCCATTACCAGACAGCCCCCATCAGCCAACAGCCCATTACCAGTCTTAACCCCCCCATAGCCCATTACCAGTTCTTAACCCCCCCAACAGCCCACAGCCCATTACCAGTCCTAACCCCATCATCCCACCTCAAGTCCTAACCCCTCCCCATCAGCCCATTTCCTGTCCTAGCCCCCCCATAGCCCATCAGCACTCCTAACCCCCCCCCCAGCCCCCCCATAGCCCATCAGCACTCCTAACCCCCCCCAGCCCCCCCATAGCCCATCAGAACTCCTAACCCCCATAGCCCATCAGCACTCCTAACCCCCCCATAGCCCATCACCACTCCTAACCCCCCCCACGCCCCCCATAGCCCATCAGCACTCCTAACCCCCCCAAGCCCCCCCATAGCCCATCAGCACTCCTAACCCCCCCCCCCCAGCCCAGCCCAGCCCAGCCCAGCCGAGGGAATTTGTTTTTTTTTAAAAGCTGTCTTCTCCCGCTGCTGGGGCCGCCGCGGCAGAATCGAGTGTGCCGCGGGGCCCCCCCTGCCCAGCACAGCCTGCCCTCCATCTCTATCCGCTCTCTCGTCGCAGCTCACAGTGACATGCGCCGGCTTTCAGAGCGCGAAGGGATTAGTTTCCCTTTCGCGGCTCTGTTAAGCCCGCGGGGGCTGATGGGAACTTCCCATCAGCCCCCGCGGGCTTAACAGAGCAGCGAGGGAGAAACTCTTCCCTCGCTCTCTGAAAGCCGGCGCGTGTCACTGTGAGCTGCGACGAGAGAGCGGATAGAGGGGGAGGGCAGGCTGTGCTGGGCAGGGGGGGGCCCCGCGGCACACTCGATTCTGCCGCGGCGGCCCCGGCAGCGGGAGAAGACAGCTTTTTTTTTTTTTTATTTTACTTGCGGACCTTCCCGCGTGCCAGCTGCAAGGCCTTCGCGTGCCACAGTTGGCACGCGTGTCATAGGTTCGCCATCGCTGGTATAGGTCATGGAGGCAGTTGGTAATAGGTGTGTAGTCGGGCTTGTCTAAGTTTATTTGAGTGTAGACCATAATGTCATCAACATATAAAGCATATTGAATGCCATGTTGCATGATGACTTCGCAGATAGGTTGGACATAAAGGTTAAAGAGAAGAGCAGATAGTGAGGAACCTTGAAGAACTCCTTGTATTAATGGAAACAGAGATGAAGAAGCTGAGCCAATCTTAACTTGCTGCTGTCTTCTGTTGAGATATGAATCAAACCATTTAAGTGTAGTATTGCATAGCCCAATGGACTCAAGTCTTTTGAGAAGGATAGGGTGGGATACAGTATCAAACGCTGCCGTTATATCAAGAAAGATGAGGAGGAAGCTCATCTTAATGTTATTTATACCTTTGATGAGTTTGTCTAGAAGCAATGTAAGCAGATATTCTACATTGTGGAGAGGTCGGAAACTAAATTGGTAGGGGTGCAGAGGTACATAGGTATCAACATGGTCTTGAAGCTGTCAATAAACCGTCTTCTCAAGGATCTTGGCTAAGAAGGGGAGACTAGATATTGAGCGATATGTTGTTGGGTCATTAGGGGAAGGGGTTGTGAGTTTGGAGACAGGTTGTAAAGTGGCCAGTTTTAGGAGGGAGGGCATATAACCCTGGGTTAATGAAATCTGAACTATGAATGTAGCAAGCAAGCTCTTCGTTTGCTGATTTGACCAAATGACCAAGTTCCTACAAACCAAACTAGGCTCAGCAATTACCAAAGCAAACATTAGACCTAAACACTAATGACCCTCCATGGGACCGGGCAGGGGTCCATAGGAGCTATACTGGTGTTAAGGGAAGATATGATTTGATTAATTTCTTTTTTGTGGGAATGTGGAATTTATTCCAAAGATGATTGGGAATTGTACTTGTAGGCATGGGGTTCAAATCCTGTGTTTGTTCTGAACTAGGTGGGGTATGTTTAGAATATAAATGTTGTGCAAAGGACTCTGGAGGGATTTTAATTACTCCAGAGCTGTTAGGGTCCTTTGTGAGTGAACGGACTATATTGAAGAGCTCTCTTGGCTTATTTTTTGCCTTGAGGATGAGGTTGGTGTGGTGTTCTTGCTTATGATGGATGATTAGGTTATTGTATTCTTCTTGTTTTTGTTGATAGAGCAACCAGGTAGTCTGTGGATGCGGATCAAAAGAAAAATACTTAATTGTACGAACAGCTCATTGAAAAAATATGCAGGAGAAAGATTTTATACAGAAGGAAGGAATCAAAAACATAACCATGCAGTCATCTAGAAACCATAAGCAAAATTGTTAAGAGAAAAGCAATAATAAAATGACCACTTTTCAGCCAGACCAAGGAATAAGTTCCATGCTTTTACCCATTACTCTTAGGTTTTCAGGATTTCTTTCCCAAAATTATACTTTACTCCAGAGTGAGACAAGAGAAAGAACTTTCACATGCAGGCATCTACACTGTTGGCAGAAACTAACATAATGACTCAGCACAAGTACTGTAGTGTGAGTGCAACTAATGTCATCTCAGTGAGTGGCCTTAGTTGCACCAGCAGCCATTTTGCCATGTAGAATATAGATAGACTTTCACCAAGTGACCGCAAACTAAAAATAGAAATATATTGGCAAAAACTAAACTGAAACCCCAAGAAGCCATACTTTGCGTGTAAGCAACATCAGATAATAGGAAGATTCATATAAAGAACACACATGTAAATTACAGAAATTGATATATTCCAATCACTAACATGAAAATAAAATTTATTTATTTATTTTATTTATTTAACAACTTTTTTATACCACTATATTTATGAGTCATGGCAGTTTACAAATAACTCAACTGTGTAGGGTTTACAGAGAACTGGATAATGACAAAAAAATCAATACATTTAAGGACCCAAACAACAGAATATGATTAATTTAAATATTTAAGTTAACAACTAATGTATGTACAGAGAGGTGTGGAGAGGTGGAAGTATAGGGGGGGTGGAGTTGTGGTGGTGGGGGGGGGGGGGTTGTACCAGAAATTACTGCTGCAATGATCATGTGGGGATTGCATGTAAGATCCATAATGCTCTGTAAAGGGCAGCGTCTTTAGTTTACACTGAAACTCAGCGATGGTGTTGGAAGAACATATTTTGGAGGGTCGTGAATTACATATGGTGGGTGCAAATAGTGAGAAGGCCCTTTTGGATGTTGATTGATTGCATTTGATTTGCGGTGTGTAGTTTTCCTTCTTATCCTGTTGTCAGGCGGCTTCCGGATTAAAGTTTGTAGGTTGTGAGCTGAGAGACTGTGGCAAATTTTAAAGGGAGTTAGCAGGACTTTATATCTGATCTGCATGTGAATTGGCAGCCAATATGGCTTGGCTAAGGTGGGACTGATGTGATTCTTTCTCAGTAGATTAGATATGAGTATGTCAGCTGTATTTTGTGCTATTTCTAGTTTATTTATTTAACAGGTTTGTTATACCGCCTCATCTTAAATTCAAGGCGGTTTACATTACAAGAGAACTTTACATTGAACAGGGATAAGAACTTGGAGGGTTACACATAAAACATTTTAAAACCTTGCTAATGAGTGAAAGGTGTCTTGTGGAAGTCCATGGTATATTATAATGCAGTAGTCCCATATTGACGTTAGCAGTGCCTGACATACATCTCTGAAACCTGATTGTTCAAGCAGGGGCCGGAGTCGGTGAATGGTTCTCATCTTATGGTAGGATGATTTTATGAACGTTTGATGTGAGGCTGGAAGGATAAACTCTGGTTGAGTATTATTCTTAGGTATTTAACTTCCTCTTTGACTGCTAGGTCTACATCAGGTAGGTTTATAGTACCTGATGAAATTAATGCTGCTTTTTTTGATACAAAAAGGAATTCTGTTTTATTGTGATTGATGGTTAGGTTATGTTTGGAGAGCCACTTGGATATTGTATGAAAGCATTTTCCTATTGCTGTGTACGTTCGGTTGTCAGTAGAGAAGGTTGGGTAGATTAGGATATGGTCTGCATAAAAGTGTTAGAGTATCTTGTATTTTTTATGATGGAATACAGTGGCTGTATAAAGATATAACAGGGAGATCCCTGTGGGAGGCCCTGGTGTTGTTTATAGTAGTGAGAAGTAATCGATCCTACTTTGACTTGCTGATGGCGATCCTCTAGCTAGGATTGGAACCACTGAGTTTTTTATATCTCAGCCTTATTGCATATAGATATGATAGAAGACTGTGATGGCTTATACAATCAAATGCAGCAGAGATGTCTAGGAATATGAGAACAAATCCTTGTGTTGGTTTTTCGATGTCCTTAATTAGGCGATCAAGTAGTAATGTAAGCAGCGTTACAACACTATGGAAAAGTCTAAAACCGTGCTGATGTGAATCAAGAGCTGCGCGAGCATCAACATAGTCCTGTAGCTGCAGCAGAATGGCTTTTTTGATGAATCTGGCAATGAAAGAATGGGCCTGTATGAGTTTGGAGACTTTGGGAGTCATTCCAGTCCTTGTTTAGTGGGGCTGGACGTCCAATACGGATGTTCAGTCTCGCTAAACGCCGGGATCACTATACTACTAACAGAGCTCCCCGCACATCAATGCGGGGAGTTATGTTCGTGGGTGGGAGGGGTGGGCTGAGGGAGGAACAAGGGCAGGTGATGGGCAAGGATGCCACCCCGGATGTACAGGGCCAGTCCTGAGGTTGGCCTTGTACATCCGGGGTCGCTAACATCGACAGGGGACTTAATCCACCTCGGAGGTGGAATAAGTCCCCCTGGATGTCGGGGGACTGCAGCCCAAGGCCAGGTCAGTGGGGCAAAGGGGTGCAGGAGCTACCCAGCAGCTCGACCCTGCCTTTGGAAGGCTGCATCAGGGGTCGGGCTGCGAGGAAAGAAAGTTGTTGCAGGCAGACGGGAATTGCAGCTCCTTAATAGAGCACGGTGCCATGTCAACATGACACCATGGCACCACGGCTCCATTGAGAGCCTGGCTGAGTTAGCAGGACAAATGGCTGGATGTCTGGGGTGTTTGAATTGGGGCACCCCCTAGATGACCAGACACTGTGCTGTGATTCTGCTCCCACGGGGCGTCTAGCCCCTACGGGAGCAGAATCGGATGCATCTCCAGGCCATCCAGATTTCTGGACATCTGGACGGCTCAGACATGCACCTTCAGAATGGGCCTGTCTGGGTCTAGAGTGGGATTCTTTAGCAGTGGTCTGATGGAGGTGCACTTAAGGCTTTTGGACATGTGTGCCTGTGTCCGAGAGGACTGCAGCATCTTAAGTAATGCGGAGGATAATTCTTGCTTAGTGAGTTTGATCCATGATACTGAGCATGAATCAAAGGGAGAGGTTGTGGTATTCAGATTAGAGATGATATTTCCAATTGTTCAGGAGATACAGTATTGAAGATAGACCATGTGTGGCCTGGAGGGTCATTAGTGTTTAGGTCTAATGTTTGCTTTGGTAATTGCTGAGCCTAGTTTGGTTTGTAGGAACTTGGTCATTTGGTGAGGGCACATGGAATTTGCCTTGTTGGAATTTGGGGGATTTCAGTAGCTGTTGTGTGATACTGAAGAACTCCCTGAGGTGATTTAAAGAGGATTTAATGAGCTTTGTGTGCTACTCTTTTTTCAGTGTATTAGTTAAGGAACAGTATTCTGATTGAGCTGTGGAATATGCTGCATAGTAGATTGGATCCCTGGACCGTCTCCATCTCTGTTCTAGATGTCTGAGCTTGCATCTGAGTTCTTTCAGGTCATTTGAGCGCCATGGGATTTGGTGTGCTCTCTTGTTTGCATTATTGTGATGAAGTATTGCGGCGTATGCTGATACGTAGTTATTCCCGTCTTCTATAAGGGAATCGATGTCTATTGTATTTGAATTTGTAAGCGGGAGGATGTTGGTTTGGAAGGAGTCCTTATTGAAGGGGTGAAATCTGCGTTGTGTTGCTTGAGGGATTGTGGGTATTATCAATGGAAGTGGTGGGGGCAAATACAGTGACAGAATTCAAAATGGCATGGGACAGACACAGTGGATCCCTTTACAGCAACAGGAGAAAATAAAAATAAACTTAACTATCTAATTTCTCAACAAACAGGGGTGTCCTACCTGGAGCGGTGGGTTCACCCCTAACAAAGACATGGGGAGGGGTGGCCTGCATGGAGCGGCAGGTGAACTTACTCTTGCCATCTTACTGGGCAGACTAGATGGACCATACTGGTCATTATCTGCCATCATTTACTATGTTACTATGTTACTATTCTGTGATCCAACCATGGCACAGAGGTGGTATGAGGAGCAGGGAGAGGGTGTTGATATGGCCAGCCAGATGGTATGAAAATGAGATCTAGAGTATTTCATAAGAACATAAGATATGCCATACTGGGTCAGACCAAGGTCCATCAAGCCCAGTATTCTGTTTCCAACAGTGGCCAATCTAGGTCATATGAACCTAGCAGTTTCCCCAAGGGACACAGGTTCCACAATGCTTGTATTGGTTCAAGCATTGATATCCTGGGTCCCTTCTTAATAATGGTTTATGGACCTTTCCTCCAGGAACTTGTCCAAACCTTTTTTAAACCCAGCTACACTAATAGCCTTTACTACATCCTCTGGTAACAAATTCCAGAGTTTGATTACACGTTGAGTGAAAAAATATTTTCTTTTATTAGTCTTAAATAGTTTACCCTGTAGCTTCATTGCATGTCCCCTAGTCTTTCTATATTCTGATAAGGTAAACAATCGATCTACGTTTACCCGTTCCACTCCGTTCATTAATTTATAGACTTCTATCATATCTCCCCTCAGCCGTCTCTTTTCCAGGTTAAAGAGCCCTAACCTTTTAAGCCTTTCTTCATAGGAATATCCTTCCATCCCCTTTACCATTTTGGTGGCTCTTCTCTGAACCTTTTCTAAAATCGCTATATCCTTTTTAAGATACGGCGACCAGAATTGCAAACAATATTCAAGGTGCGGTCTCACCATGGAATGATACAGAGGCATTATAATATCTTTTGTTTTATTTTCCATTCCTTTCCTTATCATACCTAGCATTCTATTTGCTCTCTTGGCCGCCGTTGCACACTGGGCGGAGGGTTTTAACATGGTATCCACAATGACGCCTAAATCTTTTTCCTGGGTGGTGGTTCCTAATGTGGAACCTTGCATCGTGTAACCATAGTTTGGGTTGTTCTTCCCTAGGTGCATAACCTTGCACTTGTCCACATTAAATTTCATCTGCCATTTTGATGCCCAGTCTTCCAATTTATCAAGATCCTCTTGCAATTTTTCACAATCCTCTTGGGTTTTAACAACTTTAAATAGTTTTGTGTCATCTGCAAATTTGATAACCTCACTCGTTATTCCACTTTCCAGGTCATTTATGAATATGTCAAAAAGCAGCGGACCCAGCACAGATCCCTGGGGTACACCACTATCACCTTTCTCCATTGGGAAAATTGGCCATTTAGCCCTACCCTCTGATTTCTATCTTTTAAACCAGTTTCCTGATCCACAATAGTACACTGCCTCCTATCCCATGACTCTTTAGTTTTGCCAAAAGTCTCTGATGAGGGACCTTGTCAAAGGCTTTCTGAAAGTCCAGATACACAATATCAGCTGACTCACCTTTGTCCACCTGATTATTCACTCATTCAAAAAAACATAACAGATTAGTAAGACAAGATCTTCCTTGTCTAAAGCCCTGTTGGCTGTCTCCCATTAGGTCATGACTATCTACATGCTGAGTAATTTTATTCTTTATGATGGTTTCTACCATTTTTCCCTGTACTGATGTCAGGCTCACCGGTCTGTAGTTTCCCAGATCACCCCTGGAACCCTTTTTAAAAATTGGTGTTACATTGGCGATCCTACAATCTTCAGGTATTAGAGATGATTTTAATGATAGTTCACAGATTACTAATAGCAGGTCTGCAATCTCATATTTCAGTTCTTTCAACACCCTTGGATGTATACCATCCAGCCCAGGTGATTTGCTACTCTTCAGTTTATCTAATAGTTGTAATACATCTTCCCGATGTATCGATATTTCCTTCAATTCTTCCGCACCTTTAAATACCACTTCAGTCATGGGTAACATCCCTACATCTTCCTCAGTAAAGACTGAAGCAAAGAATTCATTCAGTCTCTCCGCTATCGCCTTGTCGCCTCTTAGTGCTCCTTTAACCCCTTTATCATCTAATGGACCAACTGACTCTCTCACAGGTTTTTTGCTATGAATGTACTTGAAAAGGTCTTTACTTTGCATTTTTGCTTCCGCAGCAAGCTTCTTCTCAAATTCTCCCTTTGCCTGCCTTATCAATGCCTTGCATTTGACTTGCCAGTGCTTGTGCTGTTTCCAGGTTTCGTCATTTGGCTCTTTTTTCCATTTCCTGAAAGATGCTTTTTTGGCAACAACAGCCTCTCTGACCTCACCTTTAAACCATGCTGGCAGTTTTTTTGGACTTCCTTCCACTTTTCTTAAAGCGTGGAATACAGCTGGTCTGGGCTTCCAAGATAGTATTTTTCAACAACAGCCAAGCCTGATGTACGTCTTTAACCTTTGCAACTGCTTCTTTTAGTTTTTTCTTAACTGTTTTCCTCATTTTATCATAGTCTCCCTTTCGAAAGTTAAAAGGTAGTACTGTGGATTTCCTTACAATCCCTCCTCCACTAATTAAATCAAAGGTGATCATGCTATGATCACTATTGCCAAGTGGCCCCAACAACCTTATCTCTTGCACTAGATCCTTTCCTGTGAGTTGTGTCTACATTAAATTGTTTCAGATGGAGGGCTTTCATGGCATTCAAGAAGGAGGTAGCCTCTTGAATATTTGTGGAGGGGCCATTTTCTTATTCTAATCATGTTGATTCCATTCTCTGATTTCAGCTTTCCTGCATATTCTCTTAACTCATTCCAGCATTTTAAATCTATCTGATCTTTTTCCTTTTAGCTGTCTATCTGATTTTTTCCCTTTTAGCTTTCTTCCATGCATTTTTTAATCTCTCTGTGGATTCAAATTTCTCTCCTTCTTAAAATTTTTGTCCTCATCCACTACTTTTCAATCTTAACCCCAACCCTTCTATTCCTCATCTCTCTGACCCCAGACTCTTATTTCCATTATTAATTCTCTCATTTCTCACTTCTCTGCTGTGTACAGTATCTCCCCCTCCCTCTATACAACATCTTCCCATCCACTATCTGCCCCCTCTATCCTCCTCCTATCCAGCATCATCACCTCTTTCGCTTCATATTCCCCTTCCATACTGCATCCAAAATTGCTATCTCCCCATGCCCAGCGTTCCTGCTCTTCTATTTCCTACCATGTCTACCATCTCCACTTCATCTCCCTATTTCCTGTCCAGTTTCTCCCCTGTAATCTCTATGCCCCCTCCCATGTCCAGCATCTCTCCTCTACCTCCTATGACCCCTCCCCATGTCAAGCATCTCCTCTTTACCTCCCTATTCCCACCTCCTTGTGTCCAGCATCATTGTCTTGTCCGTCTCCCTAACCCACCTCATGTTCATCTCCCTATAACCGTCCTGCTCAGTATCTCTTCACCATCTCCATATCCCCCTTCCTCTGTGCCAGCATCCCCCTCCCTCTTCTTATGACCTCCCCCCATGTCTAATATCTCCCCTCTTTCTCCATATTCCCCCTCCCCTGTGTCCAGTAGCTCCAGCATCTTTTCCCTTCCCTGCCAACCCCCCTCCCCCCCCTCATGCAGCACTTCCCTCCACCTCAATCTGGCTCAGTCGCTGTAGTTTTAATTTGATTGTGTCAGCGGCCAGGTGGACATCCTCCAGGGATTCAACTGCTGCATGGACTCCTACACAATGTTCCCTCTAAGGATATTCAGCTTGTGTGCAAAGTTTTCAGCCCATGTGCCAAAGTTTCCACTGACCAAATTCTTGAGCTACTGTGTGCAGTGGAAACTATTTATTAAAAACTAATCGCAAGGTAACAAAATTAAGGAAATTATGAAATTTGCAAGTAAAATCACAAATCTTAACAAATAAAATTTAAAAGCAAATGCATCAATTACATTTATAAAAGTGTGTTATACATAATTAAACATTAAAGGTAAAGAATTAATTCTTAGGAATGCTGGTTTGACTACCTTACTGCAGAAAGGCATAATAAAGTAGCACAACCCAGCAACTGAAAGACAAGATATATAACCACTATATCATTTCTATACCAGAAAAAAACACTGGGATGAAGATCCCAATGGAAGAACTAGATGTTTGCCCTTACAACTCATCATAAAACATTCAAATTCTGATATCACATAGACAGCGCAACGACATGGTCCTTCCATTGCCAAATACTGTGAAATATAAAACTGTTAAAAAAACACACTGAGCACATACATAACAGACCTGCCTACCAAACCATCACTAACACTCAGTACTCAAGCAGCCCTCCACCCTGCAAATATTACACCAAGCCGAGGATACCAATACACCTCCTCTCTCCCATCTCTTATTTCTTACTACCACCCCCATTCTCTGTGATCTGTTCTCTCAGTTTACTCCACCCTCCACCCCTTAAAACGTCCAAGCCCTCCTTTTTCTCCTCAATCCCTCAGCCATCTATCACCCAACATACACTCATTCATGTCCTCCTCCACTCAAGCTACTACAGGATATGAGCTGCGGGGACTAAGGCCACAAGAGCACTACCAAGGCCAAGCTTCTGCTGCACTGCCTTCACCCCGGCCAGGAAAATCAGGAGGAGCCACTGCTTCAAAGCTATAAAACAGGCCCAGCGTCGTGTGCTCTTATTGAGTATGTGCGTCAGCAGTGGTGGCTGAAGGGAGAAACAATTGTCTGGCTATTGGTAACTGTGCAGGAGGTGTGGGGCTTGTTGCCAGGGGCGGGCCAAGGGGGGCGCGGGGCCATGTGCAGAGACTCGGTGTGGGCCTTATATGCATAATGGGCCTCATTTGCATAAATATTTGCATAATATTAACATGCACTAAATTTTAGTAAACATGCCTCTTAAAGAGTGTCTGGATAAAGAAAGACTACCAGATTTCTACATTACGATATTCCAGTGCCAACCGCCAAGTACATTAGGAACAAACCCTGCCCATTTAGAACCCATAGCAAACCCACCATATCATAACAGCACTACCAGGACTCACAAAGCACCAAACCCTACCTATCAAAAGGCAACACTGCAAATATTAAACCAATACATCTCAGAGAATACCAATACATCTCCTACTGGGGAAAGAGAAAAAGTGGCACTGTCAAATAGAAACTACATGAATAGAATACTGCAGCTTGGTAACACATGAGGAACATAGACCGTCACCAAACAAAGAACAAGGGACCACAATTTAGAAATAGGAAGACAATAATTAAACTGGGAATTCCAAAAACCAAACTTGGAATGTACAACAACACTTCAGAAATAAAACTATAAATTAATTTCTTCTTGTACTAAACAAAATGCAGACGTTAAAGACGCACATTTCCCAGAGCTGACGTATTCCAGTTAATAAATTCAAAATAAAAAAGTATTTTTCTACCTTTTGTTGTTTGTGCATTTTATTTTTCAGTTGCAATTGTTCCAGTCACTTTCTTCTGGTTTCTTCTTATCTTCTTCTAACTCTCCATTGACTGCTGTCCATTTGTCCTTTCTTCTAGTTTTTTTCCATTTTCTCTCTACATCTGCTCTTTCCCCTTTAACATACTGATCTTTCCCCTTTTGCTCTTTCCTCCATCTATTCCTTTTTTCAACCACTCAAATTTTACTCCTCCATCCTCATTCCCCACTTACTCTCCCAATACCCATCCAATTGTAGATTTTTCTTCCCTTCCACACAAAATATTTTTCCCCCTCTCCATTTCACTCTCCCAGCCCCATCCCAATCTAGTCCTCCCCCAACATCAACTCCCTTCTAGTTCCAGCCCCACCCAGCATCTGCTCCCTTCTAGTCCCCACATCAGTCTATTTCCAGTCCTAGCTCCCCATCAGCCCATTTCCTTTCCTATCCTAGCTCCTCCATCAGCCCATTTCCAGTCCTAGCTCCTCCATCACTCAGCCTATTTCCAATCCGAGCCCCCCCCATGAGCCCATCTCCAGTCCTAGCTCCCCCATTCCTTTCCAGTCCTGTCCTAGCCCTCCATCAGTCCATTTCCAATCCTAGCCTCCCATCAGCCCATTTCCAATCCTAGTCCCCATCAGTCCTATCCTAGCCCCTCCATCAGCCCATTTCCAGTCCTATCCTAGCCCCTCCATCAGCCCATTTCCAGTCCTTTCCTAGCCCCATCTTCAGCCCATTTCCAGTCCTAGCTCCCCCCCAGCCCATTTCCAGTCCTAGCTACCCCCCCCCCCCAATTTCCAGTCCAAGCCCCCTCCCTATCAGCTATTTCCAGTCCTAGCTCCCCCCACTCAGCCCATTTACAGTCCAAGCACCCCCACTCAGCCCATTTCCAGACCAAGGCTCCCTCCCCATCAACTATTTCCAGTCCAAGCCCCCTCTCCACAGCCCATTTCCAGTCCTAGCTCCCGCCCCACAGCCCATTTCCAGTCCAAGCCCCCTCCCCA
This sequence comes from Ichthyophis bannanicus, assembly GCA_033557465.1. Classification (NCBI taxonomy): domain Eukaryota; kingdom Metazoa; phylum Chordata; class Amphibia; order Gymnophiona; family Ichthyophiidae; genus Ichthyophis; species Ichthyophis bannanicus. The sequence continues at coordinate 147,568,934 of CM066041.1, forward strand.
TCAGCTATTTCCAGTTTAACCCCCCCTTCACTCAGCCCTTTTCCAGTCCTAGCTCCCCCCCACAGCCAATTTCCAGTGCAAGCCCCCCTCCCCTCCCTTCCCCTCCCGAAGAGCCCTGCGGTTGTTGAAGATGCTTTAGAGGGAGCTGGAGCGGCTCCAGCTCACCTCTACAGCTGCCGAAGTGAAGCGCATCTATTTCCTTCACTTCGGCGGCTGTACTGACGTTTAAAATGCTGCTGCCCTGAGGTCAAAGGGAACTTTCTGTTTCCCGTGCTCAGCGCGGCAGCGTTCTAAACATCAGTACAGCTGCCAAAGTGAAAGAAATAGATGCGCTTCACTTCGGCAGCTGTAGAGGTGAGCCGGGGCCTCCCCGGCTCCCTCTAAAGCCGTCCTGCCTGCCGGTGTTCAGGATGTTGTTTGCGTGGGGCCCCCTGAAATGCGGGGCCCTGTGCAAACAACATTCTTGCTCAATGGATGGGCAGGCCCTGCTTGTTACAGCAGGGGGCCATGTGTGGGCAACATGTTCACACATGCCTAGGTATGACCCTGTGCAAAAAGGAAAGCAAAAGCCTAGGACCATCAAGACTCCGTCATGCAAACTCTGGAATTTGTTACCGGAGGATGTAGTAAAGGCTGTTAGTGTAGCTGGGTTTAAAAAAGGTTTGGACAAGTTTCTGGAGGAAAGGTCCATAAACCATTATTAAGAAGGGACCCAGGATATCAATGCTTGAACCAGTACAAGCATTGTGGAACCTGTGTCCCTTGGGGAAACTGCTAGGTACGTATGACCTAGATTGGCCACTGTTGGAAACAGAATGCTGGGCTTGATGGACCTTGGTCTGACCCAGTATGGCATATCTTATGTTCTTATGTTCTTATGCTTGTGAGTCATTGCTGGTTCTGCCCCTCTGATGTGAAAAGCATCATCAGAGGGGGCAGGATCCATCAGGGCCTTACAAGCATACCGGAGTCGCAAGAGCATTCGCTTTTGCTTTCCTTTTTCTTTGAAAGTTTATAGTTTGCCACCACTGCTTGTCCTTGGATCTGGGGCAGCAGCAGGGGGAGGAGATGATTCTATTGCTGCCGACCTGGGAGAAGCGGAGGTGGTGGTGGCAGCAGCTTTATTTTTTTAACATAGAAGGCAGAGTGAGGTGACAGCCACTTGCTGTTTTGGGGGCATTATTTGCTGCTCCCAAAATTTTGCTGACTGAGGCGGCTGCTTCACTTTGTCTCATGATAGAGCTGCCCTGTCCACAACATCTTTTGGAGTTGAGTCTACCAATACATACCTGGAAGAGCCTCCTCAGTTTGGGTATATGCACTCCGCAACATCCTTTGGAGTTGAGTCTGCTGATACATTCTTGGAAGAGTGTCCTTAGTTTGGGTATATGCACTCCACAACATTATTTGGAGTTGAGTCTGCTGATACATGCCTGGAAGAACATCCTCAGTGTGGGTCTATTTTATTTATTTATTTAAGCATTTTTTCTATATCATCTTTGTAACAAAAGTTATTAAAAATGGTTGACAAAATAAATAATAAACATCAAAAGAAGTTGAAGTCCTGCAAAGGACAGAGATGTAGACACCTATTATAGAACAGAAATAGGAAACCTCTCTGTTCTCCCTCAACCATTGGAAACAGAAATACCTAGTGATCTTCTATACCATAATAATCACCCAATGGGAACAGAAGCATTTTCAAACCTTTCCTGGAGGCTATTAGGAAGACAGGCAGGGCATTTCATTGCTCTGGTCCTATCACACTAAAAGCTTTCACCCTAAATGTTACTCCATTGAGGTATGAACCCCCATGTATATCCAGGACATGCCACTGTGAGGAGCAAAGTGACCTTCCTGGCGTGTATCTTCGAAGGTTATTCTGCCAGTCCTGAGAACTATCTATCCTAATCGATTTAAACCATCACTAAGAGCGTAAAATAACATCTTTGCTAAATAGGAAACCAGTGCAATTTTTCCAACGGTGGGCATGCACTCTCGTTTTTCTTACCTCCAATGAAAACCTTGCCACCGCATTTTACATCACCTGTAATTTCCTTAACCATTTACTTTTTAACTCCACATATAAAACATTGCAATACTCAGGTATACTTAGTTGTAGAAACCGTGCAATTACTCACAGCTCCACATCTCCCAAATAATGTTTAAGTTGATAAATGAATTTTAATTTCAAATAAACTAAATGGGTGTCAGCCACCTGCTTCGCTCCAGTCCCCTCACTGTCTATTATTATGCCTAAAGATCACAACTCTGTTACCCAAGGTATTGGGTTACCATCAGTCATAGGAAGGATATCGAGCATATTTATATTTATACCTCCGAATCCCAAATAAATGGTCTTAGAAATATTCAGAACTAGCCTACTGTTGCCCAACCAAGATTTAACCTCATATAAATATTCATTGAGGTTTTGAAAATGAAGTAATCTATCATCTTCCAATATCTTCCAACATCCTTTGGAATTGAGTCTGCCCGGACATGCCTGGAAAGTGACCTCGTTCATCATACTAGTCAGTTGCATCGATGTCATGCAGTTCACAACCAGAGAACACTTTCTCAAGCTCACCATGCTTTAGCTGAGGGAATTCAGGTGCAATCCTTTGGAGTTTTGGAACGGTGTACAGCATCTCTAACATCCTGTAGTGTTTTCTGAGCTGAAATAAACATTCATCAACTGACAAATGCAGCATCAAGAACTTTGAAAAGAAAATGAACTTTGAATTATTGTTGAGGGTTCTGATACGGGCATCTCATAATCAAAGAGTGCCTTTTTATGATGAAAACTTACTGGCTCAGCCGGGAAATCAGGATGAATATAGAGTTCTTTTGCCATCTTCTAACACTATTCAGAACATTTTCAAATGGTACAACAGTAATTTTGGAGGGATGTTACTGCTCCAGAAATGTCCATTGCAGCTCTCTCTGGAGTATCTTGCTTGTAAGATTAATATGCAGTAGAATATCATGCCGCAATAGTGAACTGCATGGTCCTTTGAATTTGCTGATAATGCTTGTAATTTCCATTCCTTCTGCAATTCTTTTGACCTGAGTGGTTCTTGTCAACGTACCATCTTCTACGGCTACATTTCTGTTATCACCCCCCTTAGCAGTCTGATTGCAGATAGCATTTACCACCATCCTATGACTTTCCGTCCCCCATACCAAGTTTGATCCCATTCCCTTCAATATGCAGAGAGCTATTTTGCTCCCAGACAAATGGGCAGACATTTTCAATCCCTTATGCATAATTCTTTCCAATATCCCATTGGTTTGGAAGGAATAAAACAAAACTCAGTAGATGTAACTTCTGCATCTGAGCACCACTCTTTTTTCCTTTCATATTGGCTCAATTGTTATAGTGAAGGGGTTTTTGGATTTAGTGCCCATCTTTTTCAGTGGTAGCTCAAGGCGAGTTCCATTCTGGTAAAGTAGGCATGTCCCTGTCCCAGAGGGCTTACATTCATAGAGGCCTGTTCTGTACTAGCTGTCCAGCCCCTGTACAGCTGATAACAATCTGGGTGTACAGAGGTAGACCCGATTCTGATCCTGCGGGGGCTAGACATGCCTGCGGGATCAGAATCGGGTCTATGGCCTGGACGTGCAAGCTTGAACCGGATTCAGATTGGCCGTATGCCCAGCCACATACCCAGCTAACTTAGCCTGGCTCTGTAATGGAGCCGCAGTGCCATGGCGTGTCATTGCTATGGTACAGTGGTTCCATTACGGAGCCACGATCCCTGGCTGCCACTGGGAATTTCCTTTCCCCATAGTCAGACCCCCGATCCAGCCTCCGATGGCCAGGGTCCAACTGCGGGGAATCTTCTGCATGCCTCCCCATTTTGTCCCCGTTGGCTGCTGCTGCTGCTACCCCACGTCCAGGGGGACTTATTCCACCTCTGAGGTGAAATAAATTCCCCATCTAACCAGCATACCCTGGATGTACAGGGCCGACCTCAGAATCCGCCCAGTATATCCGGAGTGATGACCCGCCCATGCCCCACCCTTGCTCCGCCTTCCCCCCACCCCCTCCCGCCCCCATCTAAGACTCCCCTTACACCTCTGCTGCTCATACAGGGAGCCTTTGTGCGGGATTGGCAGGGGGACGAATAGCGGGGATGTACATCCAGGCAGGGCATACATCCCCACTATTTGTTGCTCAGAATGACTCCCTAAGTGTATATGTGAGGCAATGGAGAGTTAAGTGACTTACCCAAGATGAAAAGGAGGGGCAGTGGGATTTGAAGCTGGCTTCCCTGGTTATCAGGCTGCTGCTTTAACCAGTGGAATACCTCTCCACTCTAGCTGCTCATATCCATTCCCTTTAACTTTGCAAGCAGCACATCCAAGTTCCTGTACTATTACCTATGCCAGTGAATTTCAAACAATGTTCTCCGACACTAGAGAATTTTCATTTTTAATTGTTCTTCTACTGTTAGAAAATGCACCATTAAAGTCATTTGTTCAGTATGGTTCATGCAGGGCCAGGAAAAGGGTACTGGGCGCTGTAGGCAAACCTTCCGCCTTAAGTTCCCCTCTCCCCACTGAGATTTTGATAATTAAACTCAACACCACCCCTCCCACAAGAAGCCTGTAAAAATGCATAATTGGGCTTTGTTTTGTGTGTATGTGTGCGCCCACACTCCCTGCATGTAAAAGAATGCCCTGGCGGCTCTTTCAGTTTGCTTGTGCTTTGACTGCTGTTAGGCAACTGCCTCATCTTTCTTAGTGATTGAAACAGCTCTAGGATCATGTCAGAGCTGCAGTGAAGAATGAGAGAGTAATATTTTGCTGACTTTAGGTTTGCAGTCCTATATGTTACAATTATGTAGGGATGAAGGTTGAGAATTGCTGACCTTCATCCCCACAGAACTGTAATGTATAAAACTGCAGACCTCTACTCTACAGAACTGTGATGTATAGGATTATTTTTCCTCTTAAATGCTGTTTGAGTGTGGGGATGATTCTTAATTATTTCCACTTAAAATAAATTGATATATTGATCTACTACTGAAAAAACTGGTGGGTCATATCAAGCTCAGAGTCTGACAACAAGTCACTATATACGTATATTGATGTACAGTACATGTTTTCAAATTTTTGGGTAGGATGAGGTTTTGATTTGATGTGTGTATTATTTATGTATGTATTTATTTCATAAACGTACAGTAAACCTCACATGTCCTGAACACACAAAATATTTAAGTAGAAAAGGACTTCAAATATAGTGAGCAGATAACTCTTGCAGCAAGAAAGCCAAAAGAAATTTAAGGCTACAGAGCCAGAGTTGCTGTTATGTCATCATTGGTCCAACCTATGCCCAACTGAAATACATATAATAGGCAATAATATTCAAATGAAACACAGCAAGGCCAACAGTAAAGGTACCAAATACTATACAATGCAAATCATTATTCTCCACTGTAAATAATATCCACTTTAACCGAAACCCAACAATCATTTACTAAAGGCGAACCATAAAAAACACACTTTATTTAAGCCCTAGAAGACCTCAAATAACAGCCTGAGCTACATAAGATCAAACAACGACCTTCCAGTATAATGGCCCAACCGGCCTGTACAAGAGTGCTCCAATCTCATCATTGGTCTTGTCAGGGGTGGTTCTACCATGAGACCACCTGAGGCAATCGCCTCAGGAGGCACTCGGATGCCGGCGGCACTCCGGCTCTGTTTTAGTTTTAGATTTTGCTGCCTCTGGCCTGCCTCTGCCTTCCTGCGAAGGAAGGCAGAGGAGGGCCAGAGGCTACAAAATCTAAAATTAAAACAGAGCCGGAGTGCCTCCGCCAGACGAATCGGCCTGATCGCTTGCAGGAACAACCTGGTGGCAGCTCAGGAAGAGAGGTGCAGGTGGAGGGAGGGGGGATGAATTGTTCTATGAAGTTTAGAAGTGTAGTATGACTTTATGGAAGAAATTTTGAAAATAATACTGAACTACTGAAAGAAGACCAAAGGTATATTTTATTGCTAATTAAAGTAAAATGGACTTCCGTTAAACTAACGGCAGCTGGGCTATTTGTCTGTTTGAATATGCGACAAAAAAAATTTCTCTCTCATTGATTTTTGATTTGACTTTAGGTGAAGTGTGACATTCTCTGAATCTTACCTTAAAGACCACTGAGACTTACAAAACTGGCTCATTGCATTTTGCATCTGCCACTTTAAATCTCATGTCATAGTTGTGTTCAGTCTTCTTTTGACTTGTAAGCTTTAATCTATTTGCAGTGGTAAATTGAACTTTTCAAGACCACGTGCACAACCAACAGAACCTATTTCACTATCTCACAAATGCTTCTTTCCAAGACAATTATAGGTTGCATCTCATAAATCTAACAAAACACATGTAACTTTTGCGTGATGCTGTGAAACTCTTCAGTGTTTTGCTCAGTGTGATGTTCAAAGAAGATTGGGAAGATATTTCCTTGAATGCAGTTACTGTATGGCTAGAACAAAATTTAAAAAAATCCCTTCTTTTGGATGTTGGCATATAATGCTTATTTCAAGAGCACCATTTTTCTTCTCAATTTGTTCTCAATGGATTATCTTGTTAAGACCAATGAGTAGGCTGGTGAGGAAAGAGCAGACCTAAAGAACCAATTTAAATCATCCACTATGCGTCGCTGAAGTACTAGAACACAGATCACATATGCAAAGCTTTCAAAGTGAAAACAGATATATCAGCAGAGTGAGAGAGTGAACTGTCCAGCAGTGCCAGCCCAATGGTATCTGACACCCTAGGTGAACCTTCAGCTGTGTGCCCTCTCCTGTGAGGGGGGGGGGCTAAAAGCCCCGTGGCACCTCCCCCAATGCAACTCTAGGTCCTTACTCCCCGCAAAGTGGCCAGCATCTCTCCCTTCCTACTCCTCCTTTGTTTCCCTATCCGGTCCCCTTTCCAGGTATCTAGCACTCCCCTTTTTCCTACCCCATTCCCCTTTCAGATACCCAGCATCTCTCCTTCCCTATCCCCTTATTTTAGGTGTCCAGCATCTCCTCTTCTCTACCTCCCCTCCTTTCAGATGTCCAGCATCTCCCCTTCCCTACCACCCCCCACCTTATTTCAGGTGTCCAGCATCTCTCCTTCCCTATCCCCTTATTTCAGGTATCCAGCATCTCCTCTTCTCTACATTCCCTCCTTTCAGAGTCCATCATCTCTCCTTCCCTACCCACCTCCTTTCAGGTGTCCATCTTTTCTCCTTCCCTACCACCTCTTTTCAGGTGTCCAGCATCTCTCCTTCCCTACCCCTCTCCTTTCAGACATCCATCTTCTCTCCTTCCCTACCCCCTCTTTTCAGGTGTCCAGCATCTCTCCTTCCCTACCCCTCTCCTTTCAGATGTCCATCTTCTCTCCTTCCATATCCCCCCCCCTTTTCAGTTATCCATCTCTCCATTTCCTTTCAAAAATTGGGCTCTTGGTTCCTAAGCCAGTGCCCTAACCATTAGGCTATTCCTCCACTCCTATTAGTTCACAATTTACCTGGTACAGGAGAATGTTAGTGAGATGGCCAGAATAAGATTTTTTTTAAATTAGTTATATTTAGTTTTGTGGGTGGATATCCTAATTCTGCTCTGCACATGTTGTTAAGGGGGGTGGAGGTTCTGTGAATGCAAAATATATGTTCAAAAAGAAAAAGCAACAATCATAACACAGTTTATAACAACAAAATAAAAATGAGTTATAATTTGGTATTATAATCTGTGCAGTGGTTCTCTCTCTTTCTTTCAGTTCCGTGGTATGCGAACATCTTTTTATTTCCTCCACATTATCTAACTGACGTTTTGATTTGGTTCAGTCCCTAACTGCGGTTTTGAGAAAGCCTTCCCCCCCTCCCGGCTCGGGGGGAGTGCCATCTCATCCCTCACCTCAGGTAGCAGATTTCCCTGAGCCGCCCCTGGGTCTTGTCATGGCAAATCAAACAGCCTTTATAATAAAAATACGTGTTTCTCATATACAAATCCAAACAATACCTGACACAATATTGTGTTTCGATAAGTAACTGTTACTTGAGAAACATGGTATTTGTATCATTTTATTTATTTATTTATTTATTTGCAAATCTTTTATATACCGCCACTTCCTGAGATCAGTGGCGGTTTACATCAAACAACATGAAATACATAAAACATTGCTGTGATAAACAGGTACATTGAACAGTATTCAAAAACTATATACAGGTAGTTAATCACTTACGATGAACAGTAAACAGAACTATATATAGGTTGTATTGACGATATTTGGAACTATTTACATATATACATATATACATTAAAGTTTTATCATGAGTTCTCTATTGGCAGTAGCATTGTCAGTATTAGGGCAAGGATATCATGGAGATCTATGGAGGGTGGGAAGTCTTATCTAGGTCTTTATCTATCTTTGAATAGTATTGTGTGAACAAGTAAGTTTTTAGATCTTTTCGGAAATGTTTTATGTCTTTTATTTCCCTTAGTTGATCAGGGAGATTATTCCATAGAGAAGGTGCTACAAATGAGAAGGCACTGCTACTTGTTATTTGTTTAGTTTTTCTTATTGAGTCGGGAACTGAAATAGTATGGAGGTTCCTTTTACGTCTTATTCTGTTTTCTATAGGTCTATGAATTAGTGTAGACAGGTATGATGGGGCAATCTGGTTTATCAGTTTGAAAGTGGTCAATATTATTTTATATTGAATTCTACTTTGTATAGGTAGCCAATGCAGGGAGTAGAGTATTGGGGTGATGTGATCGCTTAGTTTGGCTTTGAAGATTATTCTTGCTGTAACATTTTGAGCCATCTGTAGTGTTTTTAGGCTCTTTTTAGATACACCTGTTAATATTCCATTGCAGAAATCAAAATGGGGAGTTATCAGTGCCTGTGTGATGGTTCTAAAGTCATTGATTTCTAGTAGTGGTCTCAGTTGTTGAATTGAGCGTAGCTTGTAGTATATTGTTTTAGTTATTTTCTTGATATGATTAGTAAAATTGAGAGCCTTGTCTAGAGTGACTCCCAAGTATTTAATATTTTCCTTTATAGGTATGGTAAAGTTAAGAATTTTGAAGTCAGTTGGTGGTGTGTAATTTGTGTTTCTTGATGTGATTAGTATCTCTGTTTTCTTGAAGTTGATTTTCAGATTATTTTTACTTAGCCATTTTTCAGTTTCCATAAGGCAGCTTGCTATTTTGTCATAGTTTGGATCATGTATATCAAATGCTGAGTACAGCATAATGTCGTCCGCATATATATGGTATTTCATTTTGTATTTTTGAAAAATGGTACAAATTGGTTGGAGATAAAGGTTGAATAGAAGGGCAGATAAAGCAGAGCCCTGAGGTATTCCTTGTTCTTGGGGAAAGGTAGGTGAGGAGTTCTGGTTAACTTTTACAAATTGTGTACGGTCAGATATGTATGATTTAAACCATTCTAGTGTAATTTTCCATAATCCAATTTGTCTGAGTCTTGATATAAGTATGTTGTGATTTACACTGTCAAAGGCAGCAGATATATCTAGAAATACCAGTATAAATGCTTGTTTTGTGCTGTCCAGTCCTTTGTTTAGTGTATCAAGGAGAGCAAGCAGAAGGGTCTCTACGCCATGGAATGGTCGAAATCCGTATTGGTGATCATCAAGAGGGGCAGATGTATCTATATAGTCCTGTAGTTGTAATTGTACAACTTTTTCTATAATTTTTGTTATAAATGGGATACTGGCAATTGGGCGATATGAGGTTGGGTCATTCTCATTTAGGGTTTTATTCTTCAAAATTGGGCGGATTGCAGAGTTCTTTAGTTCTTTTGGTAATACCCCTTGCTGGAGGGAGCTATTTATTATTTTGAGAATAAAGGGTGCAAGTTCTTGTTTTGTTGACTTGATCCAAGTGACAGGGCATGGATCAAGGATAGATGTGGTAGTGTTAATATTTGATATTATGTTTAGTAGTTGTTTTTTATCTATGGGTTGAAAGGATTTCCATCTATTGTTGTTGTTTAATGATATTATAGGATCTGGTATTGGTATTGAGGATAGCTTTAGTTTACTAGCAAAATAGTTTGCTAAATCAGGCATGTTAATAGGGATGAGCTGGGAGTTATTGGTGGGGGCTTTAGATAGAGATTTTACAATTTCAAAGAGTTCCCTCGGACGATTAATAGCCTTAGTTAATATTGAGGTATGATGTAGTTTCTTTGCGTTATTAGTTGCTGATCTGTATGTGTTAAGTGCTGTAAAGTAGAGAACCCTGAGCTCTGGTGTTTTCTTCACACGCCATTTTCTTTCTATTTTTCTTAGGGTTTTTTTGATAGAAGCCAGTTCATGTGTATACCATTTTTCTGAAGTTCTTTTATACGGCTTGTTAGGTTTGAGAGGTAATGGTTTAGAGGCTTCTCTTATTACAGAGTTCCAGTTAGTGATTGATTCGTCAATATTGTTTGAGTTTGTATCTAGTTGAGGTATAATTGTTCCTAGAAATTCTTCTGCTATAAATAGACAAAATCGAGGTCCTTGATGTGTTGTAGCTTGTTGATGAGAAGGGGTGTGTGAAGTGTGGATTGAGAATTGAATCATAAAATGATCAGACCATGGGACTTGTGTTATAGTGGGAGGGTTGTGGTGATGTGTTTCCATCATATGTTCAGGGAGGAAGACAAGATCGAGAGTGTTGCCTTTGGTGTGTGTAGGGTGTTTGACTATTTGTTTAAAACCCATGTCTTCCATTGATTCAAGGAAGGTTGAATGTAATGTGTTGTTAATGGTTGCTAAATTAAAGTCACCCAACACAACATGAGGTTTGTTCATGGAGGTCTTACAAGTTGTTTCTAAGATGGTTGTTATGTTCTCTGCATCTGAAGATGGAGGTCTGTAAAATAGACAGATGGCTAAGTTTCTGTTCTCTATTTTTAGAATATCTATATTTTCTTGAGATTCACAAATCGTAGAGGAACAGTTCCAGCTAGATTTAGCTAGAATGAGTATGCCTCCTCCTTTTTTATGATTACGGTCACAATGGAAGAGTGAATATCCAGTCACTTTTATTTGATTTAGCAAGATTGTGTCTGAATTGGACAGCCAGGTCTCTAATGCAGAGAAAGTCAGGTTTCTCATCTGTGACGATATCTGTAATGATAGGTATTTTATTTCTAATGGATCTTGCATTGATCAGAATAATTTTTAATGTTTGAATTGGTGTAGCTAGATTTTTAATTATTGGTTGCGGTTTTAGTTTTATGTGGATTAACCGCTTTGGTTGGGTGTTTGTGTTTCTAGGGTAAGGGTTGGTGTTAAAATTATTATTGTATTTCTGTTTGTAATGATAGGGTATGACATGTATGTGAGCTAGGCCAGTATGGTCCAAGTGTGGGCATGATGTTTGGAGACAATAGTTAAATGAGAGTGTTAGGCAAATATAAATCCCTAGGGCATATAAAAGGTGTATGGTTAGGTTAATCAGTTTCATTATGAGAATTGTAATGACTTAAATTACAATGTAAGAAGTATATCTGAGGTTGATAGATATATGTTATTTTTAAGTAGTTAGTTTAAGATTGTAGCGAAACAATGGTGAGTATTGTTTCAGTTTCAATTTCTAAAGTGAAGCAGTAGCCTAGGATAGGTACTCTGTAACAATGTAGTGTTATCAATTACTTAAACTGCAAAATCTAGAATAAAAGGTACCTGGTGTATTGCCTGAATTTTCTGACCACTGTTAACAGACAAGTGAAATAGTACAGACAAGTGAACTAATACAAAATCTAGAGTAAAAGGTTCCTGGTGTATTGCCTGAATTTTCTGTTCATTGTTAACAGACAAGTAAAATAGTACAAGTGAAATAGTACAAGTAAATTAGTACAGAACATGATATTTTCAGTACAGTATATATACAGTAGCCCAGAGATTTTCTATTGTGTGTAACAGACTGGAAAGAATTTATACAAGCTTAGAAGATGTTATATCTACTAAAAATTACCTTAGGATCCCGAGTAGATTATTCTATGGGATGTTAGTAGGTATTTTCTCTCTTTCAGCTTATTGGAGAGGCAGTGTGTGTCCACTCGTTATGAACATTTGTTTAAGTCAGTCTCAATCTTCCCCGGTTAAACAGCACGTGTGAGGGGGCACGCTAACCTCTGCAGGCGATGATAATGTGAGCAGTGCGGCAGACCACGTGTTAGCGATCAGGGAGAGAAGAAACAGCTTCAAGAGGCTCACCTTAACTATTGACTATCTTGCTGCAAATTTCCTAATATAGTGATGTAGACTCTCCGGTGCGATAGCTATGTTGAGGGAGATGAGGGATGGAGCCCCAAGTGGAATCAGGTAAGGGGGATCTTGTAGAAATGTACTGCTTTAATGTTGGCTCACTTAATGTTTGTCCGTGTGGGAATCGTCGAAAAGTTGAAATCTCTGCGGTCTGTTCTTAGCGGTCCACTCCTAAGGGCCACGCCAAAGGGCCCTCTGGCGAGGCCCTCAGGCGCGGGCCCGACAGGCGCGGGCGTGCCCGATCAGCGCTTCTTATATAGTGGCCTCGGTCTGCCCCGATTGAGCAACACGTGTAGGCTGCTCGATCCTCCGACTGAGGAGAGCTTAGCACAGGCTGGAGATGCTGCGGTGAAGAGGCTTCTGTGCCTGATCAGCGCTTCTTATATAGTGGCCTCGGTCTGCCCCGATTGAGCAACATGTGTAGGCTGCTCGATCCTCCGACTGAGGAGAGCTTAGCACAGGCTGGAGATGCTGCGGTGAAGAGGCTTCTGCGCCCGATCAGCGCTTCTTATATAGTGGCCTCGGTCTGCCCCGATTGAGCAACACATGTAGGCTGCTCGATCCTCCGACTGAGGAGAGCTTAGCACAGGCTGGAGATGCTGCGGTGAAGAGGCTTCTGCGCCCGATCAGCGCTTCTTATATAGTGGCCTCGGTCTGCCCCGATTGAGTAACACATGTAGGCTGCTCGATCCTCCGACTGAGGAGAGCTTAGCACAGGCTGGAGATGCTGCGGTGAAGAGGCTTCTGCGCCCAATCAGCGCTTCTTATATAGTGGCCTCGGTCTGCCCCGATTGAGCAACATGTGAAGGCTGCTCGATCCTCTGACTGAGGAGAGCTTAGCACAGGCTGGAGATGCTGCGGTGAAGGCTGTTTGATTTGCCATGACAAGACCGATGATGAAATTGGAGCACTCTAGTACAGGCCAATTGGAAGGTCGTTGTTCGATCTTATGTAACTCAGGCTGTTATTTGAGGCCTTGTTCAGCTTATCTAAAGTGTGTTTTTTATGGTTCACCTTTAGTAAATGATTTTTGGTTTTCAGTTAAAATGGATATTATTAACAGTGGAGTATAATGATTTACAATTGAAAGACATAGGCAGTGAGTCCAAACTTTTGTTTAACTTTTTTTATCCTTTTTAAACTTTTTATCATTTACGCAAAAATTCAATTTCACAAAATGTCAGTGCAAAAAACATCCAAAAACATCCGACATAATATTGTGTTTCAAAAGACTTATCTGCATCAGGGATTCATGAAATTCAAATAACAGTAGGCTCCAACACAGATCCATTTTCATTCCCATTCCAACTGGATGTAGGAAGATGGATCAGGGAAGAGGAGGGCATGGCCATGTGACAGAGTAGTCATGGCAACACCTGATGAGCCAATCAGGGAAGGGGAGGTGGGGCCAAGGCTGAACAGTGATTTTAGGACTATTTTTTAACCCATTTTGGGCTGGAACATCTGAGGCGTCCTGCAGAATAGAGCTCTTTAGTTTCTACAGGAGAGAATATTTAGGATGCTCAGGCACCCACAGAGCTGATGCTTATGTTCTCTGTCACTGGAAAATGGTGGAGTGCAGAAAAGGAGAATATGGGATTTACATAGGAAGAAATAAAAATGCATTTATTATTATGCATGCCTTATCGTACACTGCATTCGGTGTTCTCTTCCAGGAAGTTTCCTTACAAATTGAGTAAATAAATGACTAAATAAACATTAAAGTACATAAAATGTACAGACTCACTGAAAGCAAGCACATACTGCAATATGGAATAGATTTGTCCCACATGCTTCCTAACAGCTGCCTTTGAGAGGTGTGTAAATTAGGATTTATGAGAGAATATATGAGCACAAGACTGGAAGCTGAGCTTCCTGCTCTAGGTATAAGCATGTCTTGGGACTACAGTGCCCCTCATTTTCCTGTGCCAGTGCTGCAGAATGACGATCAGAATGTGCCCTCTCCTACTCTTCGAATAAACACATGCTCTGACAGTGAAAGGGGATTGGGGGAAGTAGCAGAGCAGAAGATACTTAGTGATATGCCAAAGTGCGGCTATCCCTCCTCCATCCCAGTACACACAGCAAGTGGCCCATGCTCACATTCTTAGTCGGGTACAAGGATGGCAGTGTCATGCACTCTCAAACCCTAAGCCCATCACACTCCTGTGGCAGCAGCCTTCTGCTCCATCCCCTTTCCCCCTCCTCCCCCAGCACCATTCAATAATGTAGCTCTAGATGTTAGCTTTCATCCTGTTATCTGATGATGTCTGGGCTGGTTTAGTCTGATGCAGGTGCCACTTTCTCCCTCCCCCTCATACCCTCTGTGCTGATTTATATCCTTTTCCATCTCCAGCTTTCTCACCTTTCTCACATTCTCCCTTCCATCCCATTTACTTGGTTTTCTTTTCTGTCCTTCCCTTACTTTTTCTGACCCTCTCTCCTTGCTATTCTCTCTCTTTTGGACTGTTTCTCCTTCCCTCCACATTCTCAAGCTCTCCTTTCTCTCTCATGTTCTCTCCAACTGTACCTCCCTCCACCCGCAATATCCATCACCCTTAATCTTCCTCTCCTGTCTCCTACTTCCTCATGCCCTGCATCCCTGCTTTCTCAGGATTTTGCCAAATGGCTGAGAACAGGTTTCTTTCTGTTGTGCTTCTGTTTCACTGTGGAGATATGGGATGAGTATAGGCAAGCCCTAGGCCTCCCAAAAATGTACACAGCAGATTTACAACACACGCATACATGCACGTACCTGTGACATGTCAGGTAAAGCCTAGAGATTACAGATAAAAGGCTCCAAACTCAGTTTCCCTTGCAGACAGACTTCAGCCAGCTTAATTACAAACCAGGCCTGGTCGTGCTTTGTTTAGCAGAGGATATACAGCCCCTCAAACAATGCTCAATTCCAGACAGACAGCTGTCTCAAACACATACGAACATATATGTCCTTGGGTACAAACATGGACACTGGCAATCCACCAGGAAATCCAAAGGAAGGGAAAAATATAAGACAGATAATGATCACTTCAGGGTAGGGGTTGAGGTAGGGGGCAGTTTGAGGCTTGAGCCCAAAAGGCAGCATTAGAGGAGCGCTAAAGAGAACTGAAGCCAAGAAGGTATTGATTTAGAAGAGCGCAATAAACTTATAAATTCTACCACTTTGTTTCTCCAACAATTGTCATCACTTTCCTGATTCTTACACAATCTGGATTGTGCTAGTGCACATACAAATGTTTTTCATTAAATATTGTGCTAAAAGCGAAGTTGTACCTAACGATTTGGATCTGGGGCAGTTTGTGGGGGATGCAGAGCCGTTTGCACAGACTCACTGTAGGCCTTCTCTCTTGCAGCCACCTTTATATTACGTTTGCCCTGCAAATGTGAAAAAAAAGTAGCAGGAAGGGCAGTTGTTAGACTTTCTAGATCAGCGAGCTAGACCTAATGCTTTTGATTGTTGAAAATTATTCCAATTATTGAGCTGAGGCTATGGCATGAAGATAATTTCCTTGAGTCATCATGCTGGCTCTTCTGATTTGGAAGAACTGTCTCGAATATTCCTTAGTCAATTTTCTCCTTCTCCCTTTTTCTGGCAGGTCCGCAGAAGGACACGTTTAACAGATCCCTGAGATGAGAGAGGACCCATTTGAATGGAAAAAGGCAGATGTGGCCCCTCTTCACAAAATTGTAACAAAGAAAAAGTGGGAAACTTCAGGCCAGTAATCCTCACCTCAGTGGTGAGATAAGTAATGGAGATGCTGCTTTTTACAGTCTAGTTGGTTACAAGATCCAAACAAACATTTTTACTAGAGGCAGGTCATGATTTTTTTGATTGGTTGACTAGAAAACTTGATAGAAGTCATGTGCTGCATGAGGTGTACTTTGATTTCAGAAAAGTCTTTCATACGGTTCCTCACAAGAGGCTTATAAATAAACTGAATGGCCTAGGAATGGGTTGCAGGGTAGTCAACTGGATTAAAAATTGGTCAATGGACAGAGAGTGTAGGTAAGTGGCATTCACTTGACAGAAAGAAGGGTGAGTAGTGGAGCGTCCTAGAGATTGGTCCTAGAGCTGATTCTCTTCAATATATTTGTGAGTAATATTGTCGAAGGAATAGAAGGGAAATTTTGCCTTTTTGTGGATGACATGAAGATCTGCAATAGAGTGAACACCTCAGAAAGAGTAGGCAAAATGAGAAGTGATTTACAAAAAGACTGGAAAGAGGCATGACAGTTAACCTTTAATGTGAAGAAGTGCAGAGTTGCACTCTTGGGATGCAGAAACCTAGAGAGGCTAATGTCAGCAGTATAAATTTCACCCAAGCAGCCCCCACAATGTGGGGGGCCCGAGCAGGAAGGGGGCCCATACAGCAGTGCCGCAAAGTTACTTTTATCTATTTACCCCTTTGCCTCCGTTTAAGGCCTGGAGGTGTTCCCACCAGGCCAAAGCCTCACGATACTGCATTAAAGTAAGTTTGCCACATTAGGCCGCCACCGCCAGAGCTAGGGGGGAGGTTGATGGGAGGGTTGTGGGACTGCAACCGGCTGGGTGAGTCGCGCCACAGGGGGCCAAAATAGGGGGGCCCTCAGCAAACATTTTCTTAGGGGCCCCCCACTAGAACATTCGACACTGGCTGATGTGCACAGACCAGGAGAGAGACCTTGGGGTAAGGTTGAGGATTTTAAGATGGTGAAACAATGTGACAAGGCTAGGCTACATATCAAGAAGGAATGAAGGAGGTGATAATGCCACTGTATAGGATGCTAGTAAGTCCTCACTTGGAAAACTGTGTTCCGTTTTGGAGGTCCTATCTTACTAAGAACATATGGAGGGTAATTTCAGAAACCCCCAAGTGTGTATTTGTGGCCTTGTTTATAAAGTGAGGTATGCATTACTTTACATTATAAAATATGGTGATACTGGGGTAAAGTTGCTCTATGACAGGTGTAAATGCTCATGCCTAAATTTTTCAAGAACACACATAAGTTAGAGTATTTTACAACTTTTGCGTGTAAATTTGTGCTCTGACTATAATACTCTGCCTAAACTCTGTCCTGTGCATGCCCTCAGTGAAAGAACGTGCAATTGGATTTACACATATGCTTACAGAATTGTGATTGCTTAAAGTATGCACATATGGTAAGTCCTTGAAGAAAGGTGACCTTCATAATGGTACATTTCTTATAAAATCAGCCCCAAAGAGACTGCAATCATTACAGAGAAAAATGAACAAAATGATGCAAAGTCTCCATCAGATGACATATGAGAAGAGGTTGGAGGTCCTAAATATGTATATCCAGGGCCGGCCCAAGGGTTTCTGTTGCCTCCTCACCCTGCTGACACTGTCCCCCTCCAACTGCTGCCATCAACACCCTCCCACAGCTGCCTCTGATTCCATCTAGGGAGGAAGAGGCGGGCAGCGGCAGAATTTCCAAAAGCAGCAGCTTTTGCAGCCACTTTTGGAAATACTGCCGCTGCACACCTCTCACCCATACGGAACCGGCAGCAGCTGGGTTGGGGGGGCACCACTGCTGTTGCCCACCCAGACTGGCCACCTAGTTCGCCTCGTGGACAGGCAGGTCCTGTGTACACCCTAGAGGAGAGGAGAAACAGGGACAACATGATACAGATTTTTAAATACTTGCAAGGTATTGCGGAATAAATGAGCCTTTTTCAACTGAGGGGATGCTTTAGAACCAGAGGACATGATAGGAGGCAGCATGGATGTAGATTCAAAAGCAACATCAGGAAATATTTCTTCACAGAAAGAGTGGCAGATGCCTGGATGAGCTCCCTGGCTGCATTGGAGGGGACCCCTACACTGGTTACTGAAAGAATAACACACCAGACAGAGCAGTTGAGATAGTTGTGCCAGTGGATGGGCTCCCTGGCTGCATGGCAGGGGGCTCTGGACTGGTTACAGCTAGAGTGACAGCTTGACTGATCCCACGGTGGGCTGGGGACTCACTCAAGTGCAAAATGCCTGATGATGATTGAAAACCAAAGCCATGGGGAAGGAATCTGCACTGCACTGCAGGCTCTGTCCTGGCAATTCTACTGGGCAGACTCAGTGGACCATGCCCGTCTTTATCTGCTATCATTCACTATGTTGCTATGTTACTATGCAATACACAGCTATTGTTTTTTCTTTTAAAATCTGGAACTGTTTGGATTTCTTTTGTATATTCTTTGCTGCCTATGCATGGAGGATGTGGTCAAGAAAGTCAGCATAGCTAGGTTTAAAAGGAATTTAGACATGCTCCTGGAAGAAAAGTCCATAACTTGTTGTTAAGTTCTTATATGAGGATAAGAAATGTGAAATTTTAGCTTGTAAATAGATCTACTTATTAAACAAATCCTGTGAATAGTTATTCAATTTGTCCCTACTGGGGTCATTTTAAAAAGCTTAGTTGTGATTAAGAACATCTGAAGACATGCAGGTAGACAACACAATCACAAACATGTCTCCAAAGTCATTCCACAAATGACATTTACAAACCTCTCGGTGCAGGGATGTCCAAGTAGGCAAGGGGATGTGGTGGAGTGGTGTCTGGGGAGGTTCAATTTCAGGAACATTTGCAGGCGCAAATCGGCACCAGGAAAGTGCTTGTTTTGGCCTTAAGACCTCCAGAGAACATAGAGTTAAGTGACTATCTTTATCTTTATCTTTATTCAAAGTATTTGATAAACCGCCCTGTACCAAAGCGTTAAGGCGGTGTACAATGCAATGGACTGCTGGAAAATAAAGGGAGAAAGGAACGCCAAAAATTGATAGGAAAGGAGCGAGAGATAAAGGTGGAAAGATAGAACAGGACAGATGTCAATACAAACCGGGAAGAGAAATGGGGAGGGGGGGCGGGATGGGGGGTGAGGAGGTGAGGGTAGGTAAGGGCTGGGTGGTTAGAATAGGAGGTGTCCAAGAGTCCGGAGGGTTATGAGGGGTAGGGAAGTCAGGGTTGTGTAAATTGATGGGAGGTATGGGAAGCATGACTGGTGATGTGGGGATGACTTAATAAATGGCACGTAAATTCCTAGGTGGGGTCAGGGAGGTTGAAGGCTTGGTGGAAGAGATAGTCTAAGATCACAGAGAATCACAGTGGGATCTGAACCCTGACCATCCTGCTCCCAGTCCATTATTTTAACCATTATGCTATTAGATATCTATGTTCTGAGATACTAGTCTGGAGGTGTCTATGTAGACGCCTTTATACACATCCATATCAGGCGCATCCACATTTCTGAAATTGTGTCTGAACTTGCATATGCCTGCTTTTTTTTTTCAGTCGTTCTGGCTTTGGCGTCTCCGATTGCACTGGGATGTCTCATTGTAAAATGTGCCTTTATCTGAATCCCAATGAAAATACATTTTTGTGGAGGAGGTAGTGTTTGCAGCCCTCAGGGAACAAAGAAGCAGAGAGTTATAATCACTGACTAGGATGACACCTGGTAGCTGGATTTAGACACCACGATATAAGGTTCCAGAAGAAGCTTTGATGCATCATTCCTGGCATCGGGACCATCGCTGCAATGTCCACACTAGGGAAGGAGAGGGAACAATTCCCAGGAATCTGCAAATGGAGGTTCCTGGTGCCAGATCCCATCACTGAGAAAGGAGAAAGGAGGAAGTATTCCCTTCCCTCCTTACAAAAAAAAGTAACAAATTCTTTGGAGGCTGCTCTTGGTAAAATTTCACATTTTTGCTAAAGCCATTTTTCTCACATTAGGTAGCATTACATTGGTAATTTATTGTTCTAGCCAATCAGAAATGCAGTTTCTATACAAATGTTCTGTTATACCCCCTATCTTCATATTCATTTGATGACATCACTATGCTAGTTATTATAAGGAATTACAACCCTCACCAATAATAGACAAGACAAGGCCAGAGAATTCTAAGACCTGATGACACTGAGGCAGATTCCATATAGGCTGGTTATCTTTCACAGACATATTTAAAACAGGCACAGGCATGATTCCATACTAATTCTGCATCCGCAGATATAGACGTGCCCGCAGTTATGGAATCAGCCTGTCGACATGTCTGGCACGGTACAAAAAACCTGCTGTTCAACCGGCCTGTGTATGTATCCACAGTGAGAACCGCATATGGGTGCAGGCACAGGTTATGCAGTGGAGAAACATATCCCACAACTATTAGGGGACACAAGGAAATGCCAAAATGATTTTGGATGTCCCCGCTGTCACCATATTCTGGAAAGTTGCCCATTTCTGATCATGTCCATCTCTGAGATATACCCGTGGACGCCTCCAATGGCCATGCCTCCTCAGTTAAAACATGTATCTTCTAAGCTGCTGTTCTCACTGACAGTATTTTGCTGATGCAAACTAGACATAAAAATTGATGATAAAAAAAATGCTGGTGCAAACTAGATTAATTCTAGTCTTTTTCATGCCTTGAAAAGTGCTAAGTAGTCTCTGTGCACTCTAATATGATAGAAGATAAAGTAAATATTAACATATTTGTCATGATATACTTGCATCAAAAATTACTTGGCAGTATAAAAATGATTCAGTTATTCTTGCATTGATCATCTCTAAAAACACTCTTTAAAATGCTAAGTGTGGACCTTTGCCAGGTTCACAACAACCTAAACTAACTTTGCAGTTCTCCAAAGGATGCATAATATTGCAGAGCTACAAAAGTATGCTTTTTTTTAATGACTATGGCTTTCTGGCTAAGCATCTGTTTCTCACATATCTGGGTATTGGCATTTCTTATAGCAGCTCTCTACATGTGGTTACACCTGTCCTATACAATGTCCACTCTATGTCTTGGCTTATTTTGGTCTGTAAGCATCTGATATCTGCGCAGCAACCCTGCCTGCCTTCTCACAGTCTGCTTTGTGGCAATGCTCCCATGGTCAGGCCTGTGTAGGCATGGGAGGGGGGACCCCAGTGCCATCATACCAGTTATCCAGCCTCCAGATATATCACCACTCTCGCAGCTTGCATAGATCCTGGAATAGGTAAGGATATAGGCCTCATGGCACAATCTGAGGAATGTTGGCACAACATCAGTCATGTCTCCCAGTGCCTGGCACAGCTGATGTATAGCTGCCATATCACAGTGGAATATGGTGACACTGCGGTCATCTGTAAGGTACTGGCCAGGCAGTCATGTCCTCCCTGAATTGCAGATCACCACACCATATCCTCCCATGCAACCCTCAAACCACACACACACACTGTCATTTGCAGGGACACCTTGTAGAACACAGCAGAAAATTTTCTAAATCCTGGCCTTATTCCATGTCTCCCGGCAGGAATAATGGGCACATCTCCGGGAAAGGCTGTAAACATGCACGGCCCTTTCACGAGTATGCTGTATATTTCTCTGCAGCTGGCCATGCCCCATTCTGCCCCCTTGGGGAGGCATGCAGACATCCCCTTGCAAGTGAGATAAACGTGTGCAGATGCCATGTACATAGACGTTCATAGACATTTTTGGCACATAAATATCCCTGGCACACATCCAAATGCTTATTCAGCTTTTGGAATACCCCCCATTGAATGTTTCATGTAGAATCTTCCACTGCTGCTGGAGCCACTGGAGAGGAAGGGGTAGATCTTCCCCAGGCTACCTGAAAACCTTTGTAGTTGTACTTTGATGGCATCATTAAGCCAGCTGTTAAAACGTATATGGGGAAAGCTTTGTTTTATATTATGCTAGGGTAGAGTCAAGAGGGGCTGGATGACATAGTGGATGTTGTAATTGATTTGATGCTGTGTTTCCCTGTCTTGGTGGTAGGGGTGATTATAATCTACATATTTACTTTGGGGTAGATTCTGACATGTATTTAGCAGGAATATACATCCAGGACAGACATATATGCCCCGCTAAATGTCTGGGTCCTATTCCCACCAAAGAGTACCCTGCACATACAGCAGAGATGTGTTGGGAGTTCTGTACCAGGGTGGGAGGGGGTGTTCTGGAGGAGGAATGAGGGCGGGCCGAAGATGTGACCCTCAATCTGGGTTTACAGGGCCGATTCCGGTGACAGCCCTGTTATGTCTGGCCTGGGTTACTTAGACGGGGAACTTATTTCACCTTGGAAGTGGAATAAGTCCCCCTAATGCCAGCAGCCATCCAGCCCGGGACCACCAGAAGAGGTGAAAGGGCCAATGGGTTCCCCGCAGCCAATCTCAGCCCCGGAAGGCCCAATTGGAGGTTGGGCAGTGGGGAAAACAGACTTTGCTGCCGGTGTGGGTGATCAGGCCTCATGCATGGAGTCACAATGCTATAGCAATGGGACACCAGTGCACCGCAGCTCCATGCAGGAGCCCAGGCTGAGCTAGCTGAGGAAATACCTGGATGTGCTGCAGGCCAGAATCGGGGCATGTCCTGCCTGTCCAAGCCCATTGCACCTTATTCTGATCCCACAGGGATGTCTAGCCCCTGCGGGATCAGAATCGGGTGCAAATCCGGCCCGTCCAGATTTTGACATCTGGACGGGCCAGACGGGCCTTGATCAGAATTGGCCTCATTGTGTTTGAGTCCATGCCTATGATGAGGGAGGGGTCCACCGAAAATACTGGCGGAGGTTTCCATGGTCTGATCATGCTTGTATTCATTTTTTCTTGAGGGTTGGTAGGCAGATAAAAGTAAAGAGAGAGGGAGGGTACCGAAGAGTGTACAGGGACAAACTGATCTTCAGCAGTTCTGTTGAGGACTATGGCTAATTTGGAGTGAAGAAGATCAAGATTTATCTGTTAATGATTTGCTTGATGAGTGGTAAAAGAGAATTAGGAGGGATTCTAGATGTTTTAGCGCCTAGGAGAGTGGGAGAGGTTTGGCAGAAAAGGAGGCTATCGTTAGATGAAAAGAGAGAGGTTGAAAGTAGTATGAAAATTAGGAAAATACCCAATGCCAGCTACTAGGGTATGTTAGCAGAAAGTAGCCAGTTTTCATGGACTATTTGAAAGGCTCAGCAGAACTGATGGCAAAAAATTGTTCAGAGAAGGAAATCAATACAGTGGATGCTGACTGGTAACTGCCACACTGAGGCACTTCTACGAAAGGAAAAAAAAAGATGAGGAGAGCGTATTCGGACGTACAGTATGCATGTGCATTACCAGAATTGTAATTTAAAGTAAGAGCCAGAGACCTCTTGGGTGATGACTGTGGGAATCATGTTAAAGAGCAGCTAATTGCAGGGCTAAGTGAGGAAAAACTGAGAAGAGAAATACATCATAAATATAAAGAAAATCCCCGGATGGCGTTTAATGAATTCCTTCGAATCACATTAGATTAATCAGAAGAAGAAGAATCTACAGAGCGCAAGGCAGGCAAGGGAATTCAGATAAATGAGGCCTTCATACCAGCTACAAACACTGAAGATGAAAAAATTAAAGGCTCCTTAATCTCAGCTATTGAAAGTTTGACATGAGAAGTAAAAAAGCTTAACCAGAAGCAAAACTCTCTTCTGGAAAGGGAGTAAGTACCCCCTTATGATAGAGGAGGTATGAGACGAACACCACTGAATAGAGATCATTTATGTCCTTGCCCAAGAATATCACCTAGCTCATACAATGGAACTCGTGCTTCTAGAGATCCTCCTATATGCTTTAAGTGTGCTAAAATTGGTCATTTCACTTGTAAGTACCAGAGTGAAAAGGTAATTAAGGGAAAAGAGAAACAAAAAGAAGAAATAGTATACCAAAGTGAATTAACCAGTAAAAATGTTGTGTGGAAAATGAGTAAAAGGGAATGTGATGAGGAAGAGGAGAAAGATAATATAAAATGTTGCCTTCCATTTCTAAGGGGGATGTTTACTAAAGTGCGGTAAACGTGAATAATGCGCGTTGTATGACGTTAACGATCGTAAGTGCAGTATAACGCGTGTAATCACGCGCCAATGACCGTTAACATCATACTACGCGCGTTAACCGCAGTTAACGATCGTAAACCTCCGCGGCGCGTTAAAACAGCGCAGAAGGTGGAGAGTGGGCGGAGAGAAGGGGTCAATGGGCGGAGAGTGGGCTGGGAGAGGCTCCCCTCATACTAACGCGCTGAATTTCTGAGCTCAATTCCAACGCGAATGAAAACCTGTCGTTAAAGGCATTTAAAGGGAAGAGAAACCATTTCCGTCAGCAATGTACAGAAAAACCGGGGAAACCCACAAAACGTGAGCAGTGTGATACATGTGCACAGAACAGAATTTCACATAAAACGTTAAAAATGACCACAAGAAACATTTTAAAAAGCATAATTCAGCTGGGCAACAGTGATAGCAATGGGCAACAAGGAACAACACTCCCTGGAAAGCACCAAATAAAAAAGAAATGATGTGTGGAAGGGTCTACGCTCTGCAGACCCTTTCAAAGATCATGTCATTGTAATGGAGCTGTCCTGGGAGTGTTGTGTAATGTTGCCCAATGATATCATTGTTGCCCAGCTTGGTTATGGGTGTGTGCCCCTTTTCTGAGGTCTCTTCTGAGGTTTATGTGCACCTTTGTCTGCATACAAGGTAAATGAGGCCACAGTAAACCTTTTGCAGAGCAGGGTTTCTGACTCGTCAGGCCGGTTTAACTAACTCCAGGGACTGCACTGTCTCTGTGGCCACAGTGTGGTGCAACAGACACAGCCAGTGCCTGTAAGACCAGAGGATCACAGGTTCAAATCCCAGCTGGGGCTCCTGCCAACCCAGTCCCCATAGTTTTACCCACCACTAAACAGTGATAGTAAAGACACTCCTTTATTGCAGAGAACATACGCATGGCCTATATTTTACCACACCAAACACAGACACCAGAAACAGGCACATTACCTAAAGCAGAGTCCCGCAAATGCAGTCCTGGAGGGCCCCACACCATTCCGGCTTCATGCTGCCTCTAATAAAGATGCCTGTGCTGCATAGCTATGCACCACCCCCATGGTATGCAGATGTAGCTCATGCATATTTATGAGGGACAGCATGAAAACCCGAACAGTGTTTGGAACACCAGGACTGGAGTTGGGGAACTCTGCCGTAAAGCAGCAGCCAACAGGGCCACACACCCACCCACAGGCCCCATTGGCCAATGCCTCCTGGAGAGGCAAGACATTGGGCCCTGCCTGTATCTCCCAATACTAGCAGTTGCATACCGTAGCAATGCCACCCTACACCTGGGTATATGGTACAGAGCTATCAAACGTTCCCTATGATAACTGGCGGATATCAATTCCTACGTTAAGCACATTTTGCTCATTGAGCTCCACCATAACAATCATTCTGATGTCTGCGGTGTTTGCTGCAGGTCTGGTCTCTGACAGTGTTCGCCACCCTGGGGAGTGACCCCCCAACAGCCTTGTGTACCATATCCATGCCTGTACTATGCCCATGACTGGTGTGGTGGGTATGGCTGCTGACCACCTCTATAGTAGCACAATGCTGGCATAGGTGTGGGGGTGGCTGTCTGTCTATCCAGTGTGTGGTGGCTGCAAACACCTTCCACAGTCCACAATGCCAGCAATGTTGCCAGTATTGGGCTGCCAATGTGCATAATGAGGAGCAAGGTACCATGGGTATAGGCCGGACAGGGTGGCCTGGCCAGGGTGCATCTGCACAGGGCATAGGGCAGTGACAGGCACATTGTAGTGCCCGGCCACCACCTACACAGACAGGGTGACCTCAGTATATCCTGCTGAGAGAGCACTCTCACCCTGACTGTGCAGTGACCACAGCATGGCTAGGCACTCCCATGGTGCTATCTACTATTTCTCTCATGTGATAAATATGGGTTTCCTTATGGGGCCCAGTCACTGATGTATCTGCTTGCTGTGTATGCTGACATCCCAGTTCAGGGTGCAGGCATCTCCACTGGGCACTAGCAGACTGTTTGCAGCTGGTAGGTGTTGTGATGGAGTGGCTTGCAGGGTGCAGTGGCTGATGGCTTGCACCAGGGGACTATCAGATAGTGGTGGGGTGCAGCATACCATATCCAGGCCTAATGTCTGTTTGCTATTGTGTTATGGCTGTGTACAGAGCTGCATTGCCTGCCCTGTGCGGTGTCTGTTCCTCAGCAGGACTAGGGTTAATGTTCCCCTCTACTGTCACCTTTGCAGGGAGGTAGACTGGGGATCTTTTGATAGTGAGACCCTGTTTGCCGCCCTGGGGGAGGGGGGTGGTGGTGCATGGGGGCTACACCTGACTGAAACAGACAGAGATGTCCAGGGTGGTCCTGCAGAAACTACCTATCCCACACAGTAACACTGCTTTGGACCTGCACCATGGCCTCTTTCAGCCATGGATGGTGCTGTGGACCTAGTGCTGGGCGCCTCACTGCACCCTCAGGGTGAGCACAGTACCCGCACAATGTGACGGTGTGTAGCTACTCTGTGCCAGTACAACCCACGGTCAGTACCCCCTATCAGGCCGAGGTGCTATGGGGGTGCACATGGTCAGTTCCCCCTACCAGGCCGAGGTGCTGTGGGGGTGCATTCCCCATGGTGTGTATCTGTGGACAGCTGATTTGCATGTGCAGTGCATCATGGGTGTGACTGGCACAATCCAACCCTGTGCAACTCCAGCACCTGCTCACAGGCTCTGATAAACCATAGGCCATCACACATACATCTGTTAGCATAATGCATCGGTGCAAGACACCCTACAGAGTCTGTAATATACGATGCCCACACTGGTAAAAACACACGTACCCACGCACGTAAGAACACACGTACCCACGCACGTAAGAACACACGTACCCACGCACGATTGTACGCGCGCAGCTACGCATGTACCAACGCACGCAGCCTCGCACGCACCAACGTACGTGGCTAGGCATACTCCGAGGGTGTGTTTCTGACACCAATACTCAATGTAACGAAAAACATGCCTCCTCATTCCCTCTGTACTGTACAGGGTGATGCCTGGGACAGCCTTCTGCATTCGGCACACTGGGGACTCGAACCCATGCTACCTGTAACAGCGGTCAGTACCGTAACCATTGTGCTACAGCTCTGTTTCAGTGCTTTGTGTCTGTACGTCTTCTTACGATTAACGCGCAGTAATGCGCCACCGCGCCCGGTAACGCTCGTTAATTTTTTGAACGCACGTTAGTGGTGACGATGTACCACCCATGTCCTTATTTGGGGTTTCTGTTACTACCGCGGCTCCTAACGCGAATTGCACTAACGCAGTTTAGTAAACATACCCCTAAGAGAGCAATACAAGTTTTGAAGTCTTTTTTGGCACCAACGTAGCAAAAATGGAGGGAAAATGCAACTGGTCCATCCCATAATTACTGTTCACGTGGATGGAGTTCCAGTGATACCAGTTCAGAAGTCAACAAACTCTAAGGATCAGTATGGGATGAAAATTTCATAAGTGACACTACAAAAATCCCATACATAAAAAGCACACTATTCAAGAAACAATTAATTTTTGATGGACTATATCAGCGATGGCGAACCTATGGCACGCGTGCCAGCTGTGGCACGCGAAGGCCTTGCAGCTGGCATGCGGGAAGGTCCGCAAGTAAAATTAAAAAAAAAAAAAAAAGCTGTGTTCTCCCGCTGCCGGGGCCGCCGCGGCAGAATCGAGTGTGCCGCGGGGCCCCCCCTGCCCAGCACAGCCTGCCCTCCCCCTCTATCCGCTCTCTCGTCGCAGTTCACAGTGACACGCGCCGGCTTTCAGAGAGCGAGGGAAGAGTTTCTCCCTCGCTGCTCTGTTAAGCCCGCGGGGGCTGATGGGAAGTTCCCATCAGCCCCCGCGGGCTTAACATAGCCGCGAAAGGGAGACTAATCCCTTCGCGCTCTGAAAGCCGGCGCGTGTCACTGTGAGCTGCGACGAGAGAGCGAATAGAGGGGGAGGGCAGGCTGTGCTGGGCAGGGGGGGGCCCCGCGGCACACTCAATTCTGCCGCGGCGGCCCCGGCAGCGGGAGAAGACAGCTTTTAAAAAAAAAAAATTCCCTCGGCTGGGATGGGCTGGGCTGGGGCGGGGTTAGGATTGCTGATGGGCTGGGGGGGTTAGGATTGCTGATGGGCTGGGGTGGGGGGGGGTTAGGAGTGCTGAGGGGCTGGGCTGGGCAGGGCTGGGGGGGGGGTTATGAGTGCTGTTGGGCTGGGGGGGGTTAGGAGTGCTGTTGGGCTATGGGGGGGATGGGGGGGTTAGGAGTGCTGATGGGCTATGGGGGGCTGGGGGGGTTAGGAGTTCTGATGGGCTATGGGGGGCTGGGGGGTTAGGAGTGCTGATGGGCTGGGGGGGTTAGGAGTGCTGATGGGCTATGGGGGGCTGGGGGGGGTTAGGAGTGCTGATGGGCTGGGGGGGTTAGGAGTGCTGATGGGCTGGGGGGGTTAGGAGTGCTGATGGGCTATGGGGGGCTGGGGGGGGTTAGGAGTGCTGATGGGATATGTGGGGGATAGGAGTTCTTATGTGCTATGGGGGTGCTTGGGGGGGTTAGGAGTGCTGATGGGCTATGGGGGGGGTAGGAGTGCTGATGGGCTGGGGGGAGGTTAGGAGTGAAGATGGGCGTCGGGGGGGGGTTAGGAGTGATGATGGGCTAGGGGGGGGCTGGGGGGGGTTAGGAGTGCTGATGGGCTATGGGGGGAGTTAGTAGATCTGATGGGCTATTGGGGGCGGTGGGGGTTAGTTGTGCTGATTGGCTATGGGGGGGTTAGGAGTGCTGATGGGCTGGGGGGGGGGTTAGGAGTGCTGATGGGCTATGGGGGGGCTGGGGGGGGGGTTAGGAGTGCTGATGGGCTATGGGGGGGCTAGGACAGGAAATGGGCTGATGGGAGGGGTTAGGACTTGAGGTGGGTTGATGGGGTTAGGACTGGTAATGGGCTGTGGGCTGTTGGGGGGGTTAGAACTGGTAATGGGCTATGGGGGGTTAAGACTGGTAATGGGCTGTTGGCTGATGGGGGCTGTCTGGTAATGGGCTATGGGGGGGTTAGGACTGATAATGGGCTATGGGGGGCTAGGACAGGAAATGGGCTGATAGGGAGGGGTTAGGACTTGAGATGGGCTGATGGGGTTAGGACTGGTAATGGGCTGTGGGCTGATGGGGGGGTTAGGACTGGCAATGGGCTATGGGGGGCTGACTGGAAATGGGTTGATGGGGTTAGGACTGGAAGTGGGTTGATGGGGGGGGCTAGGACTGGTATTGGGTTGGGGGGTTGCTAGGACTGGAAATGGGCTGATGGGGGGCTAGGACTGGAAATGGGCTGATGCAGGGACTAGAAGGGAATGGATGCTGGGTGAGGCTGGAACTAGAAGGGAGCTGATGTTGGGGGAGGATTAGAATGGGATGGGGCTGGGAGAGTAAAATGGAGAGGGGAAAAATATTTTGTGTGGGAGGGATAAAAAATCTACAATTGGCCGGGTATTGGGAGAGTAAGTGGGGATTGAGGATGGAGGGGTAAAATTTGAGTGGATGAAATAGGAATGAGGAAAGAGCAAAAGGAGAAAGATTAGTATGTTAAAGCGGATGTAGAGAGAGAGAATGGAAAAAAAAACTAGAAGAGAGAAGAAAGGACAAATGGACAGCAGATGATGGAGAGTTAGCAGAAAACATGAAGAAACCAGAAGAAAGTGGCTGGAGCAATTGCAACTGAAAAAAAATGCACAAAAGGTAGAAAGATATCTCTTTGACAAGTTATCAGCATGCATGCAACAACAAACATCACATTAATTTTTTTCATGTATAGATTCTTTGGGAATACACACCGAGTCCTGACACAGTTAACAGTTTTAAGAAGTTTATCTTTTTTTTACTCAGGATACATTTGACATGTTATGTGAATAATACATTTAAAATATATTGTGTAACTGAATCAAATTCTTCCTAAATTCATTAAATTGAATGAAATCATTAAAACATTATAAATTGCCAATAAATTGAAATGAAAACCAAAGGATTGTGAATCAAATTGATTCTCTGACAATACAAAGATTCCAACCTTTACAAATGATGTTACATAGTTCAGGCAACTTTATAAAGAGTTTTTAGATACTAAAATCTTGTTGTTAAGGTTTAATTGACGTGCTGGCACTTTGAGGAAATTCTTTGGTTTTGTGCGGCAGTTTGGGCACTCGGGCTCAAAAAGGTTAGCCATCACTGGACTATATCATCCAAAGCTGCTTCTCTTTTAAGTCCTTTTTATTCTTTTTTTAATGAAGCGATCATGCAAATATAAAATAATTATCAATATAAATAACCAACCATGACTGTCAAGTTTTGAATTGCCATAACTAACTTTTGAATCAGGGTATTGATAATTAAAATGCACTCATCTTTGCCAAAATGTGCTTCAGTTCTGTCATATCTGTCAATTAAAGTGGAAGAATTGACACTTTACCACTTCTAACTGCATACTGTTACAAGTATCATTGCTAATCTGCTATACTGTATCACTTTCAACTTGAATACTGTTAAGACTACCCTTGATACGCTGCTATACAGAAACAGAGCAACACTTCCAGACAGGCACCATGTTCTCACCCTCACTACATACCCTTGTAGCATGTTCCTTGCTACTTGCCCTCACTCAGCTTTCCCAAGCCCTTACCTATAACCCAATCCCTGTCCTACATGCCTCAGGTAGGAGACATTACTTGCCTCCCCGCCCACAACCTGAAAGACAGGGCCAAGCCTTACACACCCATCTAATCTACGTCGCCATCCAACAGACTCAACCTCCGAAACCAGTGACTCACGCCCCCCCCCCCCCCACAACCTGAAGTGCGCACTCATCAACGCCCGATCCATCCGCAAGAAATGGCCTGCAATTACCGATGTACTAGCCGAACATAATCTTGACATCCTATGCATCACAGAGACATGGATGTCTACATCAGACTCTATCCTCCTCCATCAACACGTCCCCCCTAATTTTGCCATACACTCATGTCACAGGACTGACCGAACTGGAGGTGGAGCAATCATCCTCACTAAGGAGAGCTTACAATTCCAACCAATCAATTCCAACAGTACCCCCCATCTCGATTATCTATCCATAGCTAACAAGTACCACACTATCAACCTGGTATATAGAGCACCTTCCCCAATACCAGATGACCTATCAGCAATTGTTGACCTTGCATGCAACCCATGCAAAACTCGTACAGCAAACTGGTTGTTAGGGGACTTCAACCTCCCTGCCCTGCAAGACACCCAAGCCAAGGCCTTCCTTGATGCCCTCAAAGCTCTGGGATACACCCAACTAGTTAACTCCTCCACACATATCAAGGGAAACACACTAGACTTGATATTTGCTCCTCAAATAGCCAACTACCCCTCCCACAAGTTCAATCTTTCCCTGAGCTCAGTACCATGGTCTGACCACAGACTGATCAGATTCTTACTGCCTTCCCTTCATGGAATGAACTATCCCACTACCCCAACCAATGAAACCATCCCTACTCATATACGCTACCGCCCATTCAATGAGCAGGAGATCATTGAGAGAGCACACCCCCTCCTTGAACCACCCGAACTCAGCCTCGACGACATGATAACATTATGGAACAAGTGCCTCAATGCAAAAAATGATGCCCCACCTACCAAAAAGAATTACAGCGGTAGAAAGAAAGCACCCTGGTATTCACCTGAACTTACAGCGTCTCTTCGATGGTTGCGTCAACTTGAAAAATGATGGCGCAGATCAAGAACAACTGAGAGCTTGGAGGCATACAACGCCCACCTCGATGAACATAGAACAGCAGTTTCCACAAGAATGAAACACCACCACTCAGAAGTATTAATGAGAGCCATAAATAAACCGCGAGAGCTTTTCAGTCTAGTCAAAAATTTAGCTCATGATCCTTCCCCAAACCAAACAAACCTACCCGACCCTCAAGAATACGCAGACTATCTACGCTCAAAGTTGAGCCAACCCGTTACCCCTGTAAACAATCACCACCCAGAAGAACCAACACTGTTATCATTCTACTCCTCCCCTCTAAATGAGACAGTAGATGACCATGGCATTCTCACCTCCTTCTCCCCTCCAACAGCAAGGGAGATCCAAAATACCATCACAGGCATAAACACCACTACGGCACCAAGTGACCCATGCCCCGCACACTGGGTAAAAGCGCTAAAATCAGATCTCAGCCCATTCCTCTCCAAACTAATAGAAAAATCTTTCACGTCTGGGACATTTCCACAGGACCTGAAGCAAACCTCTATAAAGCCGCTACTGAAGAACAAAAAGCTTGACCCTACAAAAATGGATTCATACAGGCCAATATCGAGCATTCCGCTCCTAGCTAAAATTATGGAAAAAACAGTCCTACAGCAACTGACCCATCACATCGAAAACAATGCTCCCCTCGATTACTCTCAGCACGGATTCAGAGCGTCTCATGGAGTGGATACCCTACTTACTACGCTCTTCAACACCCTTACCACCGGACTCGATAACATCAGAAAGGGTTTCGCCCTCATCTTCCTGGACATCGCAGCCGCCTTTGACTCGGTTGACCACATGATACTCCTATCTCGCCTTGCTGAGAAGGGTGTCTGGGGCAATGCTCTAGCATGGTGCGCCTCATACCTGAGTAACAGATGGCAACATGTCCGCTCCGGCCTCTCTCTATCGGACCCTTTCCAGCAAGAAAAAGGCGTCCCACAAGGGTCATCCCTCTCAGCCCTCTTATTCAATATCTACATGCAGCCCATCTGCAGCCTCATCCGGTCATTTAACATAAACTGCCTAGTATATGCTGACGATGTACTAATGTTCACCCCAATAGATACTGACCATCCAAATCTCGACCAGCTCTCCTCCTGCTTTAACGCCGTCTCGGAATGGTTACACACTCAAATGCTCCGAATAAATCTAAAAAAGACAGACGTCCTATTCATCGGAAGAGACCATTCATTCACCCCCCCTCCATCAATCAAGGTGGGCAACGCAGAAATCATCTCCAAGACAATGATCAGATATCTTGGAGTAACATTGGACCAGCGCCTGGACATGCATGCCCACATAGATAATACCATCAGGACAATCTACCATAAAATACGAATGCTACGCCTCATGAAGGACACCCTAGAACCAAATGACTTCCGAACAGTCTTCCAGGCCATCATAATGCCCCACTTCGATTACGCCAACTCTATCCTACTTGGCCTCCCAAAGAACTCGATAAATCCCTTGCAGCTAGCTATGAACACCGCAGCAAGAACCCTCTATGGAGCAGCTCGAAGAGACCACATTACCCCTATTCTGAAGAGCCTACACTGGCTCCCCGTACAATACCGGATCACATTTAAGATCTTAACCATGACATTTAAAGCAGTTAATAGAATCACCTCAACCACCTTGTCAGACCTGATACAACCCACCCCAGACAACAGATTAAGAAGGACCACGTCCTACAATACCATTCTTCTCCCAAAAGCTATCACTAAATGCAACAAATCAACAAGTAAACGTGCCTTTGCCCTGTTTGCCCCCTCCAGCTGGAATTCTCTCCCAGCAGAAATCCGGACCATAAACAACCTCCCCCAATTCAGAAAGGCCGTCAAACACCACCTATTTCAACAGCACTTCTGTAACTCTGACAACATTACCTAGACAGCATTACACGACACAACAGTCTCTCAACCCAAAGCCGTCGAACCAATCTCCAATTTAACTTTCAATTACATAGAACCATCCCTTACAGGGCTGGTATTACAAATCCATCTACGATGCAACCCTCTTTATGTACATAGTGTATAAAGTTCACCTGTTATCCAAGTTGGAATTCCCTGTTATATGTAAGTTCAATGTCTGATTGTTCCACATTGTACAAACCTGTTCATTGTAAACCGCGCTGATGCCGAATAGTGCGGTATAGAAAAACTATAAATAAATAAATAAACTCCAGACTTGTGGCTGATAGAGAGCTTCCATGGCTTATACAAAAATGGCCGCAGCATTCTTTTTATCTCACATAGGACTCCTCCCAAAGGAATGTAGCGCAAAATTTAGACATATACTCCACACCCAAATCAAAAGTGTTTCAAAAAATATATCAATAATATTATGAAAGCGATGTATCCCAGTCAATTTGTTGTTTAAGGCCAGTAGGTTGTATAGTATTGAGAATGAAAATCCAATATTGTTAATTAAAATGTAATTGTTCCTCACAATTGCCTCCTCACTATGAACATGACATATGATCAATCACACGCCAAGCAAGTTGATCAAAAGTATGGCTATGGTAAATACAATGTTCCACAATAGGTGCACTTTTATTTTGCGCATTTATTCTTGAATGACGCTTTCTCAAACATTGCACTATAGTATGTTTTGTACGACCGACATGCAGTTTCTTACATGGGCACATAGACAACATATGTTTAGCAGGTGGTAAACCCCATCTTCCCTGTAAAGATTTTATTGTGGAAAAGAAACACCAATTATCTCCTTCTAATGTGGTAAAACAAAATTCACATGCTGCATAAGAATAATTTCCTGTTAGTGTAGATTGATTTTGATCATCAGATTCCCAAGTGACTGACCGACTGGCAAAATTTGCAATATTTTTGCTATGACAATATGCTACAATAGGAAAATCTGAAAAACAAGCATTTATCTGAAAAATTCACCAATGTTTAAATATAATAGATGCAATTGCTGATGCTTTAGAAGAAAAAGGCAAAACACATACTAAAGGCGTATTATCCTCAGATCCTTTAGTAGTAGAAGGTTTTAACAGCAATTCATGTTGCACATAAAGGCCTCGGAGGAAAACTCTCTTGACTACTGCAAATGGATAACCATGATCAATATATCGCTGGAACAACTCTTTTAGCTTGATCAATGTAATCCTCTTTTTCAGAGCAAATTCTGCAGAGTCTTAAAAATTGATCACTGGTAGCCCAGTTTTAAGTATCTTAGGATAGTGACTTATGAAGCATAACAAATTGATGGGCAATACTGATTTTTTTTTTTTTTTAACCAAGCATCCATACTTGTAAGTAAAAAGGCATGCTGGGTTACAAAAACAAGGAAAACAGAGAAACAGGCAGAATAAGAATTCATCAGAATACCCACTAGCCCAGGGGACCCAAAACCAAGAAAATCATAACAAGGAATGCATAAATTAGGCAGTTCAATCCAAAACCTTATCTATTGTTGTGCTCTCTCAACAATCCCTAACTGGTTTCCTCCATAGGTGGAAGGGGAAGACAAGAGCTAACAAAGGGGGGAGGAGGGGTGTTATAAAAAAGCATTATTCTGAGACTGCAAACGCACAAGAATTTACAATGAAATTTTAGGAAAAACAACTCCCCCCCCAGCTGGACCACCCCAGGCTTAAGCAATAGAAATTCCCTTTGTCTCTTTTGAGTCTCATGGGCCAGATCCAGATGTATAACAACTAACATTCCCTTAAAGGGGATGAAGAACTGCTTAAAATATAACTTAAAGAGCCATTCACGATCAGACAATAATGTCAAAGGAACTAATAAAATAGCTGGTATAACAGTTTCAGAGAAGATTCCAAGATATTAGATATATTCAAAATATCAACGTGCTGTAGGTCTAATGAGCCCTGCCGAGTCTCAGCCCTAACTTTTTTTTTAGGTGGACTATAATATACTTTTGATCACAGAGGCTGGGACTTGGGTGTACATTCTGCAGGTACAATTTCAATATATCTCTAGCCGCTACCAAGGGAGAGCGGGTAAAATTTACAAGCCATAAATTCATAGCACGAACTTGATTTTCAAGCAATTCATTCATAAATCTCAAATTAGATACATTTTTAATAATCAAAGTATAATGTCTCATGTTTCTGAGTCTCAACTTGTACTGTAAGTGTCCAACCAATTCTTTAACAGTGTTAAGTTCACTCGCATTAGCCTGGGACGACTGAGCATAGAATTGAACTTGTTCAGTTAAACTATTCATCTGCTGCACCAATACTGTACCCAAAGAAGAAATCACCACCCAAATAGACTCTAAAGCAAACATAATAGAATGCTCCAAGGTAAAAGAAAAAACTGGAACTCGTAGCAGACCCAGCAGCTACAGAGGGAATTTGCTGAGCTTCGACCCGGGCTTGCCCCTGAATGCCTCCTTCCGCTTCCATCCGGCGGGTAATTCCTTCTGTAGTTAGCCCAACGATGGTAGACTATGACTCCATGGCTGTACCCTGCTCGGCCAAGCTGCCTCCTTCAGACTGCTCACCAATTTCCAACATAGGGTTAGGGCTGCCAATGCTAACCGAGTGGAAAAGACCAGCAGGCAAAGTGGGAGGCAAACGCAGCCCAGCGTGAGTTCACATCCGACAGAGGATGCCGAGTTACCCAACCCTGACGCCTCTAAGCCCGATATATAACTGGCTTGAACAGATGGACTCTTCAAATGCAAGACAAAGGCATCCATCGGTCCTGGAGTAGAGGAACCCACAGGAGAAGGGGTCTTGGCACGTTGAGGAGGTTCCTTGTGAAGCTTCCACTTCCTCTTCGGCATAACGGTAACCTGCCTCTAGAGACACAACTGCCTATGTGACCATCTTGGGTCCATCGGCAATACTGATTTCTGATAAAATGTTGTCTTTACAGTAGTCTCAGTACGTATAAGGTACATATTATTCTTGTGGAGCTAGTGAAATTTGTTCCACAATGTTAGAAGGAGATAATTGGTGTCCCTCTTCCACAATACAATCTACATATATCTAAGAAACTGTATGTCGGTTATACAAAATGCACTATGGTGCAATGTTTGAGAAAGCATTGTTCAAGATTAAATACACAAAATAAAAGTGCATCTATTGTGGAACTTTGTATTCACCATAGCCATACTTTTGATCAACTTACAGTAAGTACTTGGTGTGTGATTGATCATGTGTCACGTTCATGGCGAGAAGGCAATTGTGAGGAACAATTAAATTATAAAGAACAATATTGGATTTTCACTCTCAATACTGTACTATCTAGTGGCCTCAAACAACAAATTGACTGGCATACATTGCTTTGATAATGTTATTGATATATTTTTTGAAACACTTTTAATTTGGGTGTGGAGTATATCTCTTTAAATTTTGTGCTACATTCCTTTGGGAGGAGTCCTGTGTGAGATAAAAAGAATGCTGAGGCTATTTTTGTATAAGCCATGGAAGCTCTCTATCAGCCACAAGTCCGGAGTTTCATGTTAATTGACAGGATATGACAGAACTGAAGCACATTTTGGCAAAGATGAGTGCACTTTAATTATCAGTATCCTGATGCAGAAGTTAGCTATGGCAATCAAAACTTGACAGTCATGGTCGGTTATTTATATTGATAATCTTTTAATTTTTGCATGATCACTTTATTAAAAAAGAAAAAAAGGACTTAAAAGAGAAGCAGCTTATATATTAACTGCTTTGGATGATATAATCCAACAAAAATTGTTTCTTGAGTAGTAGACTTTTTAAGTACAGGATTTTTGCAATGTCACCGGTTTAGAAGTGACTAAAGTCACCATGGATTATTTCCCGGAACACTTTGGTAACATTGAATTAAAAGATGCCACTTGGATTAAACTGACAGCAGCCAACAGGTTAAATATTGCATTAGCTGGCTCCATGAAAGCACCAGTGGAGTACATGGGGTAGATGGTAAAGAACTGTTGTATTTTCATTGTAAAGAGTAACTGGTGGAGTGATAAAAATGAAGAGCCGGTGATGCTGGGGATTTTAGGAATGCATGTATTGTAATATTTATAGAAACATAGAAACATAGAAATATGACGACAGAAAAAGACCACATGGCCTATCTAGTCTGTCCTTCCATAACAACTATTTATGAGGCTTTTTAATGGATTGGAGCTTGTACCCATCTAATTCGTTAGTGTAGATTATGCA
Source organism: Ichthyophis bannanicus (assembly GCA_033557465.1). Lineage (NCBI taxonomy): Eukaryota > Metazoa > Chordata > Amphibia > Gymnophiona > Ichthyophiidae > Ichthyophis > Ichthyophis bannanicus. Next base: position 147,606,989 of record CM066041.1, read on the forward strand.
AAACATTTGTGCACAACTGAAAAAGCATGAAAAATGTCAAAAGAAACAAGTCAGGCTTGGGTTTTTAAAGTTGATTGGGCAAAATAAGACTTACATCCCTCGTATGTCAGAAAGGATCTTAAGGGGCTTCTGTCAAAGGATAGCTGATTTGCAGCCAGGAAAGTGTTGGTAACTGCCACTTAAGAGGCAAATCTGCCCCAGGGTCTTATGGTTGCAAAAGTCTCAGCTACAGCAAGACAAGGGCTAATATTGCTGAGGGTGATGAATAAAAGTGCTTAACTAAGTCAGTTGCTCCCAGGGTTCTGAATCGCAGAATTAATCACTTCCTGTGAGATGCAACCTAGTTTGCATACTAAATGTGATATGAAGGAGGATGAGTTGCAAATAGAAGTATATCAGGGAAAAATTACTGTCCAAGAAAGAGATATACCTGGGAAGGTGAATTAAGAAGGGCTGGAAGAAACACAGTGGATGCAGTTAAATGCGTCAAAGAATACTTTTGCAGTGATACAGATATAGGATATATTGGGGTGGTTAAGCATATTATCAACACAGAAAATGTACTTCCCAATAAGCAGAGGCATTTGCAGGGGTTCTCAACCCTGTCCTCGGGACCCAACTAGCCAGTCGGGGTTTCAGGATAACCATAATGAATATGCATGGGAGAGATTTGCATATAATGGAGGCAGTGTATGCAAATCTCTCTCATACATATTCATTGTGGTTATCCTGAAAACCCGACTGGCTAGGTGGGTCCCGAGGACAGGGTTGAGAACCCCTGCATTAGAGGATTTTGCCATATATCTATGATGAATTGAAAAAGCATATAGAGGATTTAGTCCAAAAAATGCATTATTAGGCACAGTAACAGTCCTTGGTCATTTCCAGCCATAATCATAAGAAAGAAGGATGGAGGGATTTGGTTATTGCTGTGACTACAGAAAGCTTAACCAGATCCACTTCCTCGAATTGAAGAGTCATTGGACGCATTATCTGATGCAAAATTCTTCTCAATTTTAGATCTTGCAGCGGGGTATTTTCAAGTGGCGATGGAGGAGAAGGACACAGGAAAAACAAGTTTCACAACTCCCTTTGGGTTGTACAAGTGGACCCAGATGCCATTCGAGTAGTACAATGCACCAGCAATATTTTCTCGGCTCATGGAGATAGAAGCCGATTCTGAGCCCAGCACATCTGGCCGCAGTGGCCATCCAAAACCTGGACGTGCTGGGGTTGTACGCAATTCTTCCACTGCGGATCCTGGATGGGGGACAAAGATGTCAGAACGGGCAGCCCATTCCAGTGCAGGGAACATCCCATGGGCTGCCCATCCACAGAGCACAGCGCTCCGGCTGGTGTGCCAGTGCAATGGCATCCCATCACCATGGCACTGGGAGATCCAGCTAGCAGTACAGAATTCCAGGCCCGGTGTGGCCCTGCAAAATACTGCCCAAACTTCAGCGGGGTCCCCCATAACCAGGGTGGGGTGGCCTGTGCACTCCCACGGTGGCGCAATGTGGCAAGAGGGGCTGCCAGCCACAATCGTGGAAGTGCTCAGCACTTATTCCTCCTCTAAGGTGAAATAAGTGGGATGTCTAGCAGGCAATTGGTGGACGTACAGCCTGTATGACCAGCCACATAGCCACTCCTTCACCCAGCCTCCTCCCACCCCCTCCCGCCCCTGTCCAGCACTCCCTGTACAGTGGCCCTCAACATGCGGGGAGCCTGGTAAGCTGCATGCAGTCCCTGCGAATAGCAGAGGTTGTACATCCAACCCGGACGTACAGCCCCACTATTTGGGGATCAGAATCACCTCCATAGTGTTCAATGATTACATTATGTATTTTCTTTTGTTATACTTGTATGACATTCTGGTATTTTCAAAAGATTTTAGTTTTCATTTAGAAAGGCTGGACAGGGTCTTCACAAGGCTACAAGAAAATGGTTTAAAACTACCCATACCCAGCAGAGAGCTTCTAGTTTAAATTTAATAGTCACTCAGGGCCTAGTAACAGCAAAGTACTTTTAGTTTACATTTAAAACACAGAAGAGAGCTTTCTGGTTAAATTTGGAACCCAGCAGAGAGCTTGTAGTTTAAATTTCATAATAAGTTAGAGCCTAGCAGCCTAGAGCTATAATTTAAATCAAATCAGAATATAGCTTACCTCAGCAGCACAGGACAGGGTACTGTGTAGCAGCCCTCTTTTAATAAGTGTTATTTCCCTCCCTCCCTCCCCAACTCCCACCCACCCCTGTGATAATCGTAGCTTTATAGGTACTTACACATCTTAAAAGACAGGAGGTGCTCTCAGATGAAGCTCATTACCCAAATCAGTCATACGCTAAGGACCTGAGATTAATTAAGCTTCAGGTGAACAAGGTATATTAAATATATTAGGTACAGTTTTATTAGTATAAATATCCATAGCAATCCTTAGTAAATAAAGAACTTAAAGATCTAAACACAAACTTAAAACTAAGATGCAGACAGCAGTCCAGCAGCGAGATGGGGGCTTTCCAGTCTTTTGCATTGCGTGTCACATGTATGATTTTCTCCCAGTTGGTGAGAGGTCTTACATGTGCACTAGGTGCAAGGAGCTCTTTGCTCTCAGGGAACAAGTCCGTTCTCTAGAGGCTAGAGTAGCAGACTTGGAAAACATAAGAAAGACAGAGAGGTACATAGATGAGACCTACAGGCAGGGCCGGATTTACCTATACGCCCATTACGCCGTGGCGTAGGGCCCACAGCTGGCAAGGGCCCACAAAAATCGAACTAATAAGCTTTTTTTAAAATAAAATTTAAAAAAAACAAACTGCTGGCTGCCGCCGCGGGGCCCCCTCTGCTGCCGCGGCAGCATGGACTGACCCACGGGGCCCCCTCTGCAAGGTGAATCGGTCGGTCGGTCGGTCCGTCCCTCCCTCCCTCCATGCAGGCTTTGAGAGGCGCGAAGGGAGAGTCCCTTCGCGCCTCTCAAAGCCTGCACGGAGGGAGGGAGGGAGGGACGGACCGACCGACCGACCGACCGATTCACCGTGTAGAGGGGGCCCCGCAGGTCAGTCCATGCTGCCGCGGCAGCAGAGGGGGCCCCGCGGTGGCAGCCAGCAGTTTTATTTTTTTTTATTAAATTTACTTTAGGCCGATGGGGGGGGGGTAGGACTGGTAATGGGCTATTGGGGGGGCTGGGGCTGGGACTGGAAATGGGCTGGGGGGTTAAGGCTGGAGGTGGGCTGATGGGGTTAGGACTGGTAATGGGCTGTGGGCTGTGGGCTGTGGGCTGTTGGGGGGGGGTTAGAACTGGTAATGGGCTTTGGGGGGGTTAAGACTGGTAATGGGCTGTGGGCTGATGGGGCTGTCTGGTAATGGGCTATGGGGGGGCTAGGACTGGAAATGGGCTGGGGGGGTTAAGGCTGGAGGTGGGCTGATGGGGTTAGGACTGGTAATGGGCTGTGGGCTGTGGGCTGTTGGGAGGGGGGTTTAGAACTGGTAATGGGCTTTGGGGGGATTAAGACTGGTAATGGTCTGTGGGCTGATGGGGCTGTCTGGTAATGGGCTATGGGGGGGCTAGGACTGGAAATGGGCTGGGGGGGATAAGGCTGGAGGTGGGCTGATGGGGTTAGGACTGGTAATGGGCTGTGGGCTGTTGGGGGGGGGTAGAACTGGTAATGGGCTATGGGGGGGTTAAGACTGGTAATGGGCTGTGGGCTGATGGGGGCATACTTGTAAAGCGCTAAGGTGGTGCAAGGACTTCAAATGGGCTGGGGGGTTAAGACTGGAGGTGGGCTGATGGAGTTAGGATTGGTAATGGGCTGTGGGGTGTTGGGGGGGTTTAGAACTGGTAATGGGCTTTGGGGGGGTTAAGACTGGTAATGGGCTGTGGGCTGATGGGGGCTGTCTGGTAATGGGCTATGGGGGGGCTAGGACTGGAAATTGGCTTGGGGGGGTTAAGGCTGGAGGTGGGCTGATGGGGTTAGGACTGGTAATGGGCTGTGTGCTGTTGGGGGGGGTATAGAACTGGTAATGGGCTATGGGGGGGGGTTAAGACTGGTAATGGGCTGTGGGCTGATGGGGGCTGTCTGATAATGGGCTATGGGGGGGCTAGGACTGGAAATGGGCTGGGGGGTTAAGACTGGAGGTGGGCTGATGGGGTTAGGACTGGTAATGGGCTGTGGGCTGTTGGGGGGGTTAGAACTGGTAATGGGCTTTGGGGGGTGGTTAAGACTGGTAATGGGCTGTGGGCTGATGGGGGGCTAGGACTGGTATTGGGTTGGGGGGTTGCTAGGACTGGAAATGGACTGATGGGTGGCTAGGACTGGAAATGGGCTGATGCAGGGACTAGAAGGGAATGGATGCTGGGTGAGGCTGGAACTAGAAGGGAGCTGATGTTGGGGGAGGATTAGAATGGGATGGGGCTGGAAGAGTAAAATGGAGAAGAGAAAAATATTTTGTGTGGGAGGGATAAAAAATCTACAATTGGCCGGGTATTGGGAGAGTAAGTGGGGATTGAGGATGGAGGGGTAAAATTTGAGTGGATGAAATAGGAATGAGGAAAGAGCAAAAGGAGAAAGATTAGTATGTTAAAGCAGATGTAGAGAGAGAATGGAAAAAAACTAGAAGAGAGAAGAAAGGACAAATGGACAGCAGACGATGGAGAGTTAGCAGAAGACACAAAGAAACCAGAAGAAAGTGGCTGGAGCAATTGCAGCTGAAAAAAATGCACAAAAGGAAGAAAAATATCTCTTTATTTTGAATTTATTAATTGGAATATGTCAGCTCTGGTAAATGTGCATCATTAACTCTGCGCTTTGTTTAGTACAAGAGCAAATTAATGTATAGTTTTATTTCTACAGTGTTGTACATTCCAAGTTTGGCTTTTGGGATTCCCAGTTTAATTATTGTCTTCCTGTTTCTAAATTGTGATTACTTGTTTGGTGATGGTCTATGTTCTGCATGTGTAACTTAGCTGAGGTGTTCTGTTTATATAATTCCTATTTGACATTGCCACTTGTTCTCTTTCCCCAGTAGGTCATGTAGTGTTGTTCTCTGAAATGTATTGGTTTAATATTTGCAGTGTTGCCTTTTGATTGGTAGAGTATGGTGCTTTGTGAGTCCTGGTAGTGCTGTTAGGATACGGTGGGTTTGCTATGGGTTCTAAATGGGCAGTGTTTGTAGTAGTTCCTAATGTGTCTGGCAGTTGGCACTGGATTATAGTAATGTAGAAATCTTTTAGTCTTTCTTTATCCATACACTCATTAAGAGGCACGTTTACTAAAAGTTAGTATATGGTAACATTATGCAAATATTTATGCAAATGAGGCCCCGCACCCCCCTTGTGCCGCCCCTGCTGGGGGCCCACAATTTTTGTTGGCGTAGGGCCTCACTCAAGGTAAATCCGGCCCTGCCTACAGGGATATAGTCCTGAAGTCCCACCTCCAGTCTGGCAGCATCCCTGTTGCCATGGAGGAGAGAGGTCACGTGACAGGAGAGCATCACCCTGGTGTGGCAGGACGTGATCCTGTAACTAGGACCTGTCCTCCAGGTGATGTAATACCCTCTCGCACCGAGGAAGTTTCTCCAGGGCCATGTGCCCATGAGGGAAGGGTTAGGACACCTATCATAGTTGGTGATTTGAACATTAGGCATGTAGATAGCTGGGTGGCTGATGGACGTGAGGATCGCCTGGTAACATGCCTGCCTGGTGCGAAGGTAGTGGACCTCACACGCCACCTAGATAAGGTCTTAGATAGTGCTGGGGAGGAGTCTGCTGTCTTGGTACATGTCGGTACCAATGGCATACGAAAATGTGGTAGGGAGGTTCTGGAGGCTAAATTTAGGCTTTTAGGTAGGAAGTTGAAATCCAGAACTTCCAGGGTAGTATTCTCCAAAATGCTTCCTGTTCCATGCGCAGGACCCAAAAGGCAGGCAGAGCTCTGGAGTCTCAATGCGTGGATGAGACAATGGTGCAGAGATGACGGTTTTGGATTTGTTAGGAACTGGGGAACATTATGGGGAAATGAGGGGGCTCTTCCGAAGGGATGGGTTTCACCTTAAACGGGATGGAACCAGGCTGCTGGCATTAACCTTTAAAAAGGAGATAGAGCAGCTTTTAAACTAGATAATAGGTGAAAGCCGACAGTCGCCCAATAGTGGATGGTTCGGAAGAATGTATCCTTGAAGGATACTACCAAAAGCAGAGAGGTTCCAAAAAAGAGTAAAGTAGCCCAAATGCCCTCGAGTATGGAGCAGACAGAGATTAAAGATCCCAAATTACCAATGTCTACCAATAGCCAAATTAATATGAATAAAATACAGTCTCTAAAATGCCTGTATGCAAATGCTAGAAGTCTAAAAAATAAGATGGGAGAGTTAGAATATATAGTACTAAATGAGAGGTTAGATATGATTGGTATCTCAGAGACATGGTGGAAGAAGGACAACCAGTGGGACACGAATACCTGGGTACAAACTATATCGTAATGATAGAGCTGATCAAATTGGTGGAGGGGTTGTGCTCTATGTTAGAGAGGGCATTGAGTCAGAAAGGATTAAAGTTTTGCAGGAAACAAAATTTGCTGTAGATTGAAATTCCATGTAAAAAGGGGAAGGCAATGGCAGTGAGGGTGTATTATCAACCGCCTGGCCAGAATGAACAAATGGATGATGAAATGCTCAAAGAAATCAAGGAAGCTAACAAATGTTACAGCGCAGTAATAATAATGGGTTATTTCAATTACCCCGGTATCGACTGGGCCAGTGTCATGGCAGGACATGCTAGGTAGATAAAGTTCCTAGATTAAATAAATGACTGCTTCTTGGAGCAGCTGGATCATGAACCAACCAGAGGGGAAGCCATATTAGACCTAGTCCTTAGTGGAACACCAGATCTAATGCAAGAGATAAGGGTGTTGTGGCTACTTGGCAATAGTGATCATAGCATGATCGCATTTGATTTAATTAGTGGAGGAGGGATAGTAAGGAAATCCACAGTACTACCTTTTAACTTTCGAAAGGGAGACTATTATAAAATGAGGAAAATAGTTAAGAAAAAACTAAAAGGAGCAGTTGCAAAGGTTAAAGACTTACATCAAGCTTGGGTGTTGTTGAAAAATACTATCTTGGAAGCCCAGACCAGCCGTATTCCATGCTTTAAGAAAAGTGGAAGGAAGTACAAAAAACTGCCAGCATGGTTTAAAGGTGAGGTCAGAGAGGCTGCTGTTGCCAAAAAAGCATCTTTCAGGAAATGGAAAAAAGAGCCAACCGACGAAACCTGGAAACAGCACAAGCATTGGCAAGTCAAATGCAAGGCATTGATAAGGCAGGCAAAGGGAGAATTTGAGAAGAAGCTTGCTGCGGAAGCAAAAACGCGAAATAAAGACTTTTTCAAGTACATTCGTAGTAAAAAACCTGTGAGAGAGTCAGTTGGTCCATTAGATAATAGAGGGGTTAAAAGGGCACTAAGGGGCATGTTTACTAAACTCCGAAATTGTGCGGGGCCCCGTTAGTGTGCCTGTGCCATATAAGGAGTGGGCGGTTCAGGCAGAAAAAAGAAAAAAAAATGGGAGAAAGCGACCGTACTTGTGCGCATCGCGCAACTGTGCGGGGTCCGTATTAGCGCGTGGGAAGGCTAAGCGTCGCGCTGCTGGGCACACAAATGAACAGAGCCGTAGTACAACGGTGAAGACACTGAGCAATGGTGCAGGGGTCACGGGTTAGAACCCCCACTGGGCGCAATGAACAAGGCTGGCTCAGGCAGTACCTACTATGGGGAGGATTGTTTTAGGAGGGAGCCTAATTTTGTGCAGCAGAAGGCGGCGCGCCGATGTGCAAATACAGGAACAGAGCCACAGCACAATGGTTATGACACTGACCAATGGTACAGGGGCCATGGGTTCAATCCCCCAAGGTGCCCAATGAAGAAGGCTCACAGAGGCATTATGTATTATGGGGATGAGTGCTGTAGGGGGCAGGTTAATTTTTTTATCTCAGTTAACACTACTAGCAAACGCACTCACAAAGCGTGTTAACATAAGGCGGCCCATAAGGCACATGTTAACGTTCACTGTCCGGCAAGGCACCCTAGAATGTCCCCTATAGGGCCCCATATATGTTGCGGTACAGGGTAATGTATAGTGCACCTTATATGGACGGCAACCATAAGGTGCCCTATAGGGCGCCCTATAAAGCACCCTCAGAGGCACCTCAATACGCTGAGGGTGTTGTTGCTGGCAACAACATATGTACATGACAGTTAAAAAAAAACATTGGACAACCCTCTAAAAGAACCCCACTGTGGGTTTGAACCCATGACCTCTGGCTTCACAGGCAGTGACATAACCATTGGGCTACAGCTCTATAGCTGACAGCAAGCCCCTGGCTGGCTGCAGAGAGCCGTCACGTCACCACACAGACAGTCTTCTGTGGGAACCAGGATAGGGTTAGGCCACCCGTACCCATGATGCACTGCACATGCAAATCAGCTGACCACAGATGAACACAAGATGGGGAATGCACCCCAACAGCTCCCCGACCTGGTAGGGGGAAGTGTCCGTGTGCACCCACACAGCACCTCTGCCTGGTAGGGGGGTACTGACCGGGTGTGTTACTGGCACAGAGTAGCTACACACCGTCACATCGTGCGGGTACGGTGCTCACCCTGAGGGTGCAGTGATGCGCCCAGGACCAGGTCCACAACACCTGCCATGGCTGACAGAGGCCATGCCGGAGCTCCAAAGCAGTAGTAATCTGAGAGATAGGTAGTTCCTGCAGAAACACCCTGGATTGCTCTGTCTGTGTCAGTCAGTGGAACCCCTTATGGACCCCTAGGCGGGCTATGTACCATCATTCTTCCCCCCCAGGCTGCGGGTGAAAAACAGGGTCCCCTATCAACAGATCCACATTCTACCACCCTGCAATGGTGGCAGTAGAGTGGACCATCAACCCCTGTCCTGCTGGGGAACAGACACCCTACAGGGCATCCAAAGCAGCCCTATACACATTCATAACACAATATCAGACAGACATTAGGCCAGGATATGCTAAGCTGCACCCCACCACTATCTGATATTCTCCTGCAGCAGGCCTTCAGCCACTGCACCCTGCAAGGCACTCCATCAAGACATATACCAGCTGAGAACAGTCTGCTAGTTAGTCCTGGTGGAAATGCATGCACCCAGAACTGGGATGGCAGCGCACACAAGCAGATAAGTCAGTGACTGGGCCCCACAAGGAAACCCATACATATCACATGAGAGAAATACTATATAGCACTATGGGGGTGCCTAGCCATGCTGGCATCACTGCCCAGTCAGGGTGGAGTGTGCCCCCAGCAGCACATACAGAGGTCACCCTGTCTGTGTAGGTGGTGTCCGGCCACTACAATGTCCATGCCAGTGCCCTATGCCCTGTGCAGATGCATCCTGGCCAGCACACCCTGTCTGAGCTATACCCATGGTACTTTGCTGCTCATTATGCACATTGTCAGGCCAATACTGGCAACAGTGCTGGCAGTGTGGGCTGTGGAAGGTGTTTGCAGCCAACACACACTGTATAGACAGACACACACTCCCACACGTATGCCAGCATTGTGCCACTATAGAGGGGTTTATCAGCCTTGCCCACCACACCAGTCCTGGGCACAGTACAGGCATGGATATGCTACGCAGTACTGTTGGGGGTCACTCCCCAGGGTGGTAAACACTGTCAGAGAACAGACCTGAAGCACGCACCGCAGACATCAGACAGCTTTTTATGTTGGAGATCAAAGAGCCAAATGTGCTTTAAGTAGGACAGTCTACCTGCCAGTACACATAGCAAACGTTTGAGAGCTGTCCACCACATACCCAGGTGTAGGGTGGCATTGCTAAGGTATGCAGGTGCTAGTATTAGGAGATGTACGCAGGGCCCAATGTCCTGCCTCTCCAGGAGGCATTGGCCAATGGGGCCTGGGGGTGTGGGTATGTTCGCCTCTGTTGGATGTTGCTTTACAGCAGAGTTTCCCAACTCCAGTCCTGGTGTGCCTACCACTGTTCGGGTTTCCCTGCTGTCCCTCATGAGTATGCATGAGCTACATCTACATGCCATGGGGGTGGTGCATAGATATGCAGCACAGGCATTTCTATTAGCGGCAGCAAGGAGCCTGAATGGTGTGTGGTCCTCCAGGACTGCATTTGGGAGACTCTGCTCTAGGTAATGCCCCTGTTCATGGTGTCTGTGATCGGTGTGCGAAAAGATAGGCGTAATACCAATGCGTATGTCCCCAGCAATCCTGGTTTGTCCGTACTATCACGGTTTAGTTGTGTTAAAAATATGTGTACAGGATTGGCAGTAGCCCCAGCTGGGCTTTGAACCTGTGACCTTCTGTTGTTGCACACACTGTCTGTGTGCACTGCACCACTGTGTTGCCACAGATTGACTGGATTCTGTGGGAAGTCCATGACTGTACATCCGACAGGGCCTGTCTGTTGCAGAGGACAGTGCCAGCCTGCACATGGATAGGCCACTGTCTTCGGTGGCTAGCAGCCACTGCCCCCCACCACCTGTCCCCTTACGCCAACATGCTGGCATGTCCTTATCTTGGTAAAAGCATATGGCCTGATTGAGTTGTGGCACTCCCGGACTGCATTTGGGGGACTTGGCTGTAGGTAATGCCCATTGTCATGGTGTGTGAGCGGTGTAGGGTAAAATATGGGTGTTTGCACCATGCTTCTGTACACTGCAATATAGGGGTGTCGTTAATATCTCTTTTTAGTGGTGGGTAAAATGTGGGGACTGGGCTGGTAGGTGCCACAGCTGGGATTTGAACCTGTGACTCTCTGGTCCTATAGGTACTGGCTCTGTCTGCTGCACCACACTGTGGCCACAGAGACAGTGCAGTCCCTGGAGATAGGAAACCTGATCAAAAGAGTAGGGAGCCCTGCTCTGCACATTTTTACTGTGGGCTCATTCACCGTGTCTGGCGACAAAAGTGCAAATAAAACCCGCAAATGGCTGCGGAAAATGGGGGAAAAAATATAACCAAGCTGGCCAACAGTGATATTAATGGGCACACATAAAAAGACACACCCAGGAAAGCTCCACAGAAAGGAAATGATTTTTGGAAGGGTCTCCGCTCCGTAGACCCTTCCAACATTCATTTCTTTTTTTTGTACCTTTCCTGGGTGTGTTTTTTATTTTTGCCCATTGCTAGCACTATTGCCCAGCTGCATTATGATTTTTAAACATTTTCGTGGTGGTCATTATGGGTTTTATTTGCACTTTTGTTCTGTGCACATGTATCACACAGCTCACGTTTTGTGGGTTTCCCCGGTTTTGCTGTACATTGCTGACGGAAATGGTTTCTCTTCCCTTTAAATGCCCTCTACCGCGAGTGTTTCACTCGCAGTATTTTTGCTTTGAAATTCGGCCCCGATAATGTGTGGGGAGCCTCTCCCCTCCCCTTCCCCGCCCATTAACCCCGTCTCTCCGCCCCTCGGGAGCCTTCCTCCGCCCTCCGTTAGCCTTTCCACTCCTCTATCGGACATTTGCGGGCCGGTACTTGTGCGGGGCCCGTTAGTGTGTCGCGCACCTGTGCGGTGGTTCATCGCACGTGTGCGGGGCGCTTAAGAGCACTTAAGTGCTGCTTTTAGTGCGCTATTGTGCGGCGCGCAATTGTGAGGTTTTTAGTAAACATGCCCCTAAGAGACGACAAGGCGATAGCGGAGAGACTGAATGAATTCTTTGCTTCGGTCTTTAATGAGGAAGATGTAGGGATGTTACCCATGACTGAAGTGGTATTTAAGGGTGCGGAAGAATTGAAGGAAATATCGATACATCGGGAAGATGTATTACAACTATTAGATAAACTGAAGAATAGCAAATCACCTGGGCCGGGGTGTTGAAAGAACTGAAATATAAGATTGCAGACCTGCTATTAGTAATCTGTGAACTATCATTAAAATCATCTCTAATACCTGAAGACTGGAGGATCGCCAATGTAGCACCAATTTTTAAAAAGGGCTCCAGGGGTGATCCGGGAAACTACAGACCGGTGAGCCTGACCTCAGTACTGGGAAAAAAGGTAAAAACCATCATAAAGAATAAAATTACTCAGCATGTAGATAGTCATGGCCTAATGGGAGATAGCCAACATGGCTTTAGACAAAGAAGATCTTGTCTTACTAATCTGTTATGTTTTTTTGAAGGTGTGAATAAACAGATGGACAAAGGTGAGTCGGTTGATATAATGTATCTAGACTTTCAGAAAGCCTTTGACAAGGTCCCTCATCAGAGACTTTTGGCAAAACTAAAGAGTCATGGGATAGGAGGCAATGTACTATTGTGGATCAGGAACTGGTTAAAAGATAGAAAGCAGAGGGTAGGGCTAAATGGCCAATTTTCCCAATGCAGAAAGGTGAATAGTGGTGTACCCCAGGGATCTGTGCTGGGTCCGCTGCTTTTTGACATATTCATAAATGACCTGGAAAGTGGAATAACGAGTGAGGTTATCAAATTTGCAGATGACACAAAACTATTTAAAGTTGTTAAAACCCAAGAGGATTGTGGAAAATTGCAAGAGGATCTTGATAAATTGGAAGACTGGGCATCAAAATGGCAGATGAAATTTTAATGTGGACAAGTGCAAAGTTATGCACCTAGGGAAGAACAACCCAAACTATGGTTACACGATACAAGGTTCCACATTAGGAACCAGTACCCAGGAAAAAGATTTAGGCATCATTGTGGATAACATGTTAAAACCCTCTGCCCAGTGTGTAGCCGCAGCTAAGTGAGCAAATAGGATGCTAGGCATCATAAGGAAAGGAATGGAAAATAAAACAAAGGATATTATAATGCCGCTGTATCGTTCCATGGTGCGACCACACCCTGAACATTGTGTGCAATTCTGTTTGCTGTATCTTAAAAAGAATACAGCGTTATTAGAAAAGGTATAGAGAAGAGCCACCAAAATGGTAAAGGGGATGGAAGGATACCCCTATGAAGAGAGGCTAAAAAGGTTAGGGCTCTTCAACCTGGAAAAGAGACGGCTGAGGGGAGATATGATAGAGGTCTATAAATTAATGAATGGAGTGGAACGAGTAAACGTAGATCGATTGTTTTTCGTCATCAGAATATAGAAAGACTAGGGGACATGCAATGAAGCTACAGGGTAAACTATTTAAGACTAATAAGAGAAAATATTTTTTCACTCAACATGTAATCAAACTCTGGAATTTGTTACCAGAGGATGTAATAAAAGCTGTTAGTGTAGCTGGGTTTAAAAAAGGTTTGGACAAGATCCTGGAGGAAAGGTCCATAAACCATTATTAAAAGGGACCCAGGATATCACTGCTTGACCCAATACAAGCATTGTGGAACCTGTGTCTTTTGGGGAAACTGCTACGTACTTATGACCTAGATTGGCCACTGTTGGAAACAGGATACTGGGCTTGATGGAGAGACACAAGGAGAGCGAAGACCTCGCAGCAACAAGCAGGAAAACATACAGGAAAATAACAGGCCCAGGCTAATGAAGATCACAGGTGCTAACTTTATTGATTAATAAAGTTAGCACCTGTGACCTTCATTAGCCTTCGCCTGTTGTGTTTTCCCACTGGGCATGATGGACCTCGGTCTGACACAGTATGGCATATCTTATGTTCTTATGTTTTTTATGACCTATGATGTGGGTGGAAGGCAACTACCTTTGGCAGTGACCTGCCATATAGAGGGATATCGGTTACAACTGAGGTCTTTTTCTCCTTTGCTTTTTGATTAAAATGTTTTTTTTGGAATTTAGCTTGATGTCCCTTGGAGGAAAATTGTATCTTTAATAAATGAGGAAGTAGTGAATACTGAAGAATCAGGATATTTGTGATTAAAACGTTTTTGATTAGTTGATGTGTTATATGACAGACATACAGAAACTTGGGAAATATTTAATGATGGAAGAGAAAAAGAATATGAAGTAAGTACAGAAGGTGAAAGAATAGAGACAAGGGTAATGGGTGATCTCAGGCAGTCCTCCCAAGAAAATAGAGGGAAGCCACCCTCATTTTTTCAAGAAAACTATTATTATTATTATTATTAACATAAATAAGAAATTAAACTGTAGTACTAAATTACATACTGAAGTTGATCAAAAATAGAGGAACTAAGCTGGCTTGTGAAGTAGGATGATTGTAAAATTTCCCTGTAAAAATGGAAGTACAGGGAATACTCCTAATATTCAAGAAATAGTCATAACAATGATGATTGATTCAAAAGTGTTACATTTAGATTATTTGTGTTAAATTAAATGAAAGTTAAAATATGCATAATACTGAGAAGTAAACTTAAAAGCAACATCAATAAATACTTTTTCACCGAAAGGATGGTGGATGTCTGGAATGCCCTCCCGAAGGAGGTGGTAGGAGAAAAAAAGTGACAGAATTCATAAAGGCATGGGACATTCACAGGATCACTCTATATAGCAAGAGGATGGAATCAAAGCAAACATAAATAACTTCATAAATAGAGAGGGGTAACTTGCCTGGAGTGGCAGATAATTTATTTATTTCAATTTATATACCTGCTTTTCTCCAGGTCAAAGCGGTGTACAAGAAACAAATTATATGGGGGCGGAGGGGTTTACATTGAAACAGTATTACTATATACAGCATGCAGTGGTGCATTAGGGTGGGGGTGGAGGATTATATACTAATGTACAGGAGCTGAGGTTTTTTGGGAAACTAATTAGTGAGAGGAGGGGAGGGGTTGAAGTGTTCAGAGAAGAGGTGCATCTTCTAAATATGGTGAGATCAGCGAAGATCCTTAGGTGATCCAGAAGCTTGTTCCAGAGTGATGGCAAGTAGAGCTGGAATGCTTGGCCCCAGGCCTGTTGGTTGTGCTTGGTTTTGGCATGGGGAATGGTCAGGGTGTTCATTGTGGAGGTGTATCTGGTTCTGTTTGATGGTGGGGTTTCCAGTAGTATGCAGAGGTGTGTGTGGGGGGGGGGGGAGAGGGGGGGAGGGGTTGGCATGTATGGCTTTGTAGGTTAGGATCATGTATTTGTATATTATGCAGCTCTGTAGTGGCAGCCAGTGTAGGTGTTTGAGTATAGGAAACACAAAACAGGAGTAACTGCTCGCAAAGTCTACTGAAGGAACACAAAGAGCGAGCAGGTATGGAAGTCACATGCGCTTTATTGAAGTGAAAAAACCCCAACGCGTTTCGGCGATTGCCTTCATCAGGGGGTGCTGGAGGACAACAAACAATATAATAAAATAAAATAATGCCTTGTAAGATATGAATTATAAAAACATTAAAAAATGTTATAAAAATAATTTATACAAACATAAACACATGTAAATGACCATACTTAATATGAGAAAGGACAAAGAGTATAATATAGTAAAATCATAATGTACTTACAATTAGTCTTTATCAATACACTAGATGGAGCGCATATAGTAGTAAAGATATGGCACAAGACCAATCGTGTGGTAGACAATGACGGTCTGACAGGTATGACTGTAACCATTTGAGGACTGTGCCTTGTATTCTGGCGGAGTAGAGAGAATGCTGTGGTTCACTCTGTCGAATGCTGAGGATATGTCCAGGAAGATCAGTAGGAATCCTTGTTTTGGGTTTTGTATTCCTTTTATTAGTGTGTCAACCAATGTAGTTAGTAGGGTTTCCACTCCATGAGATGGGTGGAATCTGTGTTGTTGTGGATCAAGAAGGTTGTTCTTGTCAATATGTTCTTGTAGTTGGTGTTGAACGACTTTTTCAATGATCTTGGTTGTGAACAGAAAGCTGGCTATAGGTCTGTATGTCAGAGGGATTTAATTCAGGTTTCTTCAATGTCGGGCATATGGAAGAGAGCTTTAGAGCTTGTGGCATATCACACTGCTGGAGTACTGCTTGGGTGATTCTGGAGAGGGTGTGACTGAATTCCTTCTTGGTTGCCTTAATCCAGGTGACTGGGCATGGTTCGAGGGGCGATGTGGTTGTGTTCAGATAGGTAATGATGTTTTCGATTTGCTCTTTGCTGAGGCTGTTGAAGGGGGTCCATGGATTTGGGTGTATGGTTGGTTCGGTGGGGGGGAAGGGTGGTTGTGGTTGGGGGTGAAGTTGCTTGTAGTGGGTTGCTTGCTGTTTGGGGGTGATTGTGATGTCATGGTGGTCAGCGGAGGGTGTTTTTGTTAGTTGTTTTATGATGTTGAAGAGTTTTCTTGGGTGGTTGATTGATTTGTTGAGTAGTTTGGTGTGGTATTCTTACTTTGCTTTGTCAATTGTGGTGCAGTATTCGTTATGGAGTTGTAGGTAGTTCTGTCTGTCTTCTTCGTTTTTGGTCTTTTGATCGTGCTTTTGCAGTTGTGTTTTTTGGGTGCGTAGGGTTGGTGTGTACCATGTGGTCTTTTGATGTTTCTTATGCATGTATGTGGAAGTGGTGGTTGCTGTTGCAGCTTTCTCTATGACTTGGTTCCAGTTTTCTACGAGTTGATCAGGGATGCCGGAATCAATTAACAATTTGTGGGAGGACTTCTTGTATAAAGTTCTCTTGAATGAATTTTTTGAATCTGCGTTTTGTTGTCTGATTTGTAGGGTGACTGTAGCTGTCAGTGTGGGGGAGTGTCAGTGTAGCTGATCAGTTTGTGGTCAGACCATGGTACCGGTTGCACTTGTACTGTGATGGGAAGGAGGGGGGCCAGCCTTAGTAGTACTGTTATTGAGGAAGATCAAGTCTAGGGTGTTTATTTATTTTTTTTATTTATTTACATTTCTTTTATACTGCACTATTTATCATCAGTGCGGTTTACAGTGAACGAAAATACTCACATGCGCAACGAGCTGTCATGTCATGAGTTTACATATAGGGCAAATAACCAGGAATTAACAATGGGAAACATTATACAAAAAATAAACTATATACAGTACGGTTATTATTTACATTATGTGCAGCGTAAGAAATGTACTTATTGCGTTGCCCTTTTCATGCGTTGGTGTTTGTATGTGTTGGTTTAGATCCATTGTTGTCATTACTTCCAGGAACGAGTGGGCATGGCTTGATGGTAGCGATGGGAGGTTGAAGTCTCCTAGGACTATGAGGCAAAAGGTAAAACCTTAAACAAAAACATAGAGAGGGAGCAACTTGTACAGAGCGGCAGGTGCAGCTCTACAGCTCTAGACACCTTGCTGAGCAGACTAGAAGGATCATGTGGTCTTTATCTGCTGTTATTAACAATGTTACTATATTACTGAGTCTGATGGCACAAATAAAAAATAGGAATGTTCAATTCAATTAGTGCAAAAGAAAGAAGGCTTGCAAGAATGGAATAGAAAGCCCTTTCCTGGTGGTGGGAAGCTGAGCCACCACATTAAATAATAAAATTATCCATGTGAGAAAACACTTTGAACATTGGTTAGTCCAGTGAACCTAGCAGTGAGGGACTCCACCAGAATACCGGCTCCTGTGCCCCCAGGATGCACTGGATGGTCTGGCTATGTTTGTGAGCACCTGGTAGTGGGAAAGCTCACATTAGTACTCCAGATCATTTTAGTTTAGTTTTTTATAATCATGATTATTCTATTTTCAAGTAATTGTAGGTAATTTAAAATATTTTTTACAGGAATGTTGGGGATGACATTCATCTGTTGGGAGAGAAGCGTAGCAGGGTTAAAAATAAATAAATTACCTGGGGTCCCACTGAGCCACAGGGAATGGAGAGAAGCCCATGGTTGGGACTTCGGGTGAGGTAGGGCCAGGAAATAGAGGTGCTGCGATCTGCAGTCCCAGTGGTGGCTGCAGCAGGTCTAGAAAAGTTAAAAAGGGTTGAGGAGGACTGTGGAGCCTGTTAGCAAAGATCCACAGCTATCTGGCAGGCAGGGAACCCGGTTTGAGCCCGGGAGATGGAGCCAAGGGCAGAGATGCCAAGGGTGAATCATCCTAAAGAGTGAGACTTACCACACCAGAGAGTGAAATTGAAGTCTGAAGAGTGAGATGTTTTTAAGCCGGTGCATCCAGGATATCAATCTAGAAAAATCTGAATGTATGTAATGGCAGAGAAAAAAGTTAAAAGTACCTGCTGACAGCTACATTAAAAATAAATTAAAAGGGTCAGTAAGGTCTCAAATAAGGAATATGTGTGGGCGTATGCATGTATGAATGTATAGGGAATCAGACTGCAGTTTCAATACAGCATTACATAAGAACATAAGATATGCCATACTGGGTCAGACCAAGATCCATCAAGCCCAGTATCCTGTTTCCAACAGTGGCCAATCTAGGTCATACGTACCTAGCAGTTTCCCCAAAAGACACAGGTTCCACAATGCTTGTACTGGGTCAAGCATTGAAATCCTGGGTCCCTTCTTAATAATGGTTTATGGACCTTTCCTCCAGGAACTTGTCCAAACCTTTTTTAAACCCAGCTACACTAATAGCCTTTACTACATCTTCCGGTAACAAATTCCAGAGTTTGATTTCACGTTGAGTGAAAAAATATTTTCTTTTATTAGTCTTAAATAGTTTACCCTGTAGCTTCATTGCATGTCCCCTAGTCTTTCTATATTCTGATAAAGTAAACAATCGATCTACGTTTACCCGTTCCACTCCGTTCATTAATTTATAGACTTCTATCATATCTCCCCTCAGCCGTCTCTTTTCCAGGTTAAAGAGCCCTAACCTTTTTAGCCTTTCTTCATAGGAGTATCCTTCCATCCCCTTTACCATTTTGGTGGCTCTTCTCTGAAGCTTTTCTAATAACGCTATATCCTTTTTAAGATACGGCGACCAGAACTGCACATAATATTCAAGGTGCGGTCTCACCATGGAACGATATAGAGGCATTATAATATCTTTTGTTTTATTTTCCATTCCTTTCCCTATGATACCTAGCATTCTATTTGCTCTCTTGGCCGCCGCTGCACACTGGGCCGAGGGTTTTAACATGTTATCCACAATGATGCCTAAATCTTTTTCCTGGGTGGTGCTTCCTAATGTGGAACCTTGCATCTTGTAACCATAGTTTGGGTTGTTCTTCCCTAGGTGCATAACTTTGCACTTGTCCATATTAAACTTCATCTTCCATTTTGATGCCCAGTCTTCCAATTTATCAAGACCCTCTTGCAATTTTCCACAATCCTTTTGGATTTTAACAACTTTAAATAGTTTTGTGTCATCTGCAAATTTGATAACCTCACTTGTTATTCCCTTTTCCAGGTCATTTATGAATATGTCAAAAAGCAGCGGACCCAGCACAGATCCCTGGGGTACACCACTATTCATCTTTCTCCATTGGGAAAATTGGCCATTTAGCCCTACGCTCTGCTTTCTATCTTTTAACCAGTTCCTGATCCACAATAGTACACTGCCTCCTATCCCATGACTCTTTAGTTTTGCCAAAAGTCTCTGATGAGGGACCTTGTCAAAGGCTTTCTGAAAGTCCAGATACAGTATATCAACTGACTCACCTTTGTCCACCTGTTTATTCACACCTTCAAAAAAACATAACAGATTAGTAAGACAAGATCTTCATTGTCTAAAGTCATGTTGGCTGTCTCCCATTAGGCCATGACTATCTACATGCTCAGTAATTTTGTTCTTTATGATGGTTTCTACCATTTTTCCAGGTACTGACGTCAGGCTCACCAGTCTGTAGTTTCTCGGATCACCCCTGGAACCCTTTTTAAAAATTGGTGTTACATTGGCGATTCTCCAATCTTCAGGTATTACAGATGATTTTAATGAAAATTCACAGATTACTAACAGCAGGTCTGCAATCTCATATTTCAGTTCTTTCAACACCCTTGGATGTATACCATCCGGCCCAGGTGATTTGCTATTCTTCAGTTTATCTAATAGTTGTAATACATCTTCCCGATGTATCGATATTTCCTTCAATTCTTCCCACCTTTAAATACCACTTCAGTCATGGGTAACATCCCTACATCTTCCTAAGTAAAGACCAAAGCAAAGAATTCATTCAGTCTCTCCGCTATCGCCTTGTCGCCTCTTAGTGCCCCTTTAACCCCTCTATCATCTAATGGACCAACTGACTCTCTCACAGTTTTTTGCTATGAATGTACTTGAAAAAGTCTTTATTTCGCATTTGTGCTTCCGCAGCAAGATTCTTCTCAAATTCTCCCTTTGCCTGCCTTATCAATGCCTTGCATTTGACTTGCCAGTGCTTGTGCTGTTTCCAGGTTTCGTCGTTTGGCTCTTTTTTCCATTTCCTGAAAGATGCTTTTTTGGCAACAACAGCCTCTCTGACCTCACCTTTAAGCCATGCTGGCAGTTTTTTGGACTTCCTTCCACTTTTCTTAAGGCATGGAATACAGCTGGTCTGGGCTTCCAAGATAGTAGTTTTCAAAAACACCCAAGCTTGATGTAAGTCTTTAACCTTTGCAACTGCTCCTTTTAGTTTTTTCTTAACTATTTTCCACATTTTATCATAGTCTCCCTTTCAAAAGTTAAAAGGTAGTATTGTGGATTTCCTTACTATCCCTCCTCCACTAATTAAATCAAATGCGATCATGCTATGATCACTATTGCCAAGTAGCCCCAACACCCTTATCTCTTGCACAAGATCTGGTGTTGGACTAAGGACTAGGTCTAATATGGCTTCCCCTCTGCTCGGTTCATGAACCAGCTGCTCTAAGAAGCAGTCATTTATTTCATCTAGGAACTTTATTTGTGTCCCTTGGGGAAACTGCTAGGTACATATGACCTAGATTGGCCACTGTTGGAAACAGAATACTGGGCTTGATGGACCTTGGTCTGACCCAGTATGGCATATCTTATGTTCTTATGTTCTTATGTTATCTCCCCAGCATGTCCTGCCGTGACACTGACCCAGTCGATACCGGGGTAATTGAAATCACCCATTATTATTACTGCGCTGTAACGTTTGTTAGCTTCCTTGATTTCTTTGAGCATTTCATCATCCATTTGTTCATTCTGGCCCAGTGGTCGATAGTACACCCCCACTGCCATCTCCTTCCCCTTTTTACATGGAATTTCAATCCATAGAGATTCTACAGCAAATTTTGTTTCCTGCAAAACCTTAATCCTTTCTGACTCAATGCCCTCTCTAACATAGAGCGCAACCCCTCCACCAATTTGATCAGCTCTATCATTACGATATAGTTTGTACCCAGGTATCACAGTGTCCCACTGGTTGTCCTCCTTCCACCATGTCTCTGATATTCCAATCATATCTAACCTCTCATTTAGTGCTATATATTCTAACTCTCCCATCTTATTCTTTAGACTTCTAGCATTTGCATACAAGCATTTTAGAGACTGTATTTTATTCATATTAATCTGGCTATTGGTAGACATGGGTAATTTGGGATCTTTAAGCTCTGTCTGCTCCATACTCGAGGGCATATTGAAGGAGTTCATACACAAAGCAGGGCTTTAGCAGGAAGCAATTGAGTCTGGGCATAGAGAGAGCTCACAGGAGATAAGGAGATAAAAAAACATGACCCAGTTAAGTAAATAAAACAGATACTAAACAAACTTTAAAGAAAATGACCTGTAAATTTACTTTTATCTGCAAAGGTCTGCTAGGGGCTTTAAAGCATTGAAAGTCTGCTGTGAAAGTTGAAATGAAGGTAATAAGGAACAGTTTTCAAACAGAGCTGGGTGTAAGAACACTTTTACAGAGAGGACAGAATCCACGTGCAGGAACCTTAACTTTAAGTTTTTTGGGAAGAAAATTTCTGATGGAGAAAGGTGTGCCAGAGTATCTCTGTATGGGAGAGCCATGAAAGGATTTGTTTGAGATCATAATTGTAAGTAACTGAAAATCATTTCAGGAGTAATGTGCAGGGAGCTTACATGAAGCTGGAGAGAAAACTTAAAAGTAAACATGAGAACCTTTTCTTTTCCTTAGTGACTGGAAGCAGGCTGAGGGAGCCCTTAATCTCATTAAAGCACTCTTAAAACCATGCGGAATGAGGATTTGAATTGATTGGTCAGAGGGTGAGAATACTTGGAGTTTTTAGTGGTGTAAGTTTAAAAATCTGCTGTTATCAGGGGTTAGTGAGCTTGATTAGCCTGTGAAAGAATTGAGGACTGCATAAAAGTCTTCAGAATCTTCCAAGGCATTCCTAGCAGGGCCTCTCCATTTCAAAGCAAGGTAAGAGTGTGTGGCTTTTAATTACTAGCTCTCTGCCTCAGAGCTCTTAAAAGGGTTTTGGTCTGCATTACTAGAAATACTTATTTTTGCTGCTTTATTTTAAAAGGGGAAATACTTTGGTTTTTTTAGTGGTATAAGTTTAAAACTCTGCTGTTAGTTTCTCTTTTTCTCAGCTCTTTGAAGCCACTCACACCTCATCAGGGGTTAGTGGGCCTGATTAACCTGTGAAAGAACTGAGGACTACATAAAAGTCTTCAGAATCTTCCAAGGCATTCCTAACAGAGTCTCTCCATTTCAAAGCAAAGTACCAAAGCTCCACCAAATGAACAATGGCTGGGAAAAATTGTATTGCCAAAGCCATTGCCCCATTACAGCTTCTATCTCTGTCCAGACAGTGATCCTAATGCCAGTTGAAGGACTGGTTCCATGTGCAGGAAGCCTACATGCCAAAGCTCTCAGGAAACAGATGGAGGAGCTCAGAGAAGAGGTGGCAAGGAGCATTCAAGTCAGTGAGAGGTACATTGATGAGATGCTTCTTGAAACATCCAAGCTCTCCAGCACAGGTGAGGATGGGAGCCTACAGAAGGACAAAGTTGGACACGAGTCACCAGGGCCTGCAGAATTACCAGTCCAACTCCTCAATCACTTGAATTGATGAACCATTATGCAGCCCTGGAAGTAGAGGTAATGGAGGCATCCCAAGAAAGGGAAGAACCAGAGTTCAAGCACCCCAAAATTGCTGAATCAATGACCACTAGGAGGCAAAGGGTAGTGGTGGTTGGTGACTCTCTTCTGAGGGGGTACTAAGGCATCCATCTGCCAACCAGACTTGATGTCCAGAGAGGTGTGCTATCTGCAAGGTGCCAAAATCCAAGATGTTATGGAGAGTTTGCTGAGACTCATAAAACCTACTGCCCATTACCCAATATTGCTCATGGTGTCATCGAGAGCATTTTGGTTTTCTGGATCATGGGATGATGTTCCAAGGGCTGCAGAGCAGAGATGGCATCCATCTGTCTAAGAAGCGTCGACATGTCTTCAGTAGCAGACTGGCTACCTATTGAAGAAGGCTTTAAACTAGATTCATTGGGGTGGGTGAAGAAAGACCCCAGGTACGTGAAAGCACCTAGGTAAGTGAAACATTAAATACCTTTATAGAAATAGGTAAAAGGGGCAATATTTGGAAAGCAGCGTCTATAAATGCCCGTAGCATGGGAAATAAGATCTCATATGTTGAGGCTTTAATGGGAGAGGCTGACTTGGACTTAGTGGCAGATACAGAGACATGGTTCCAGGACAACTATGACTGGGATATAACTATACCACGCTATATGTTATTCAGAAAGGACAGGGGAGGAAGAAAGAGAGGAGGAGTGGCACTATATCTAAAAAATAATATTAAAGCTATGGAAATACAGGGCTTAAAAGGGAGAGAGGGAGGAGTGCTGTTTGGTTCCTGTAATTATTACCTACATACCTGACTGGTTCCCGGAGCTTGGAGGCCGCTCCCTGCCGTGGGCGGAGCTTACCAGGGCTATATCAACTTGCCCCGCTCGCGGGACGCCGAGGAGTGCTGTTTGGTTCCTGTAATTATTACCTACATACCTGACTGGTTCCCGGAGCTTGGAGGCCGCTCCCTGCCATGGGCGGAGCTTACCAGGGCTATATCAACTTGCCCCGCTCGCGGGACGCGAAGCGGGCGCGTCCCGCGGGCGTGTGCCCGAAGGGGCGTGACCAAAGGGGCAGGCCTGCCCCTTTGGCGCCCCTTCGGCGTCAGTTCGGCGCAGGAGGATCTCTGTAATGGGGAAAAGAAGAAAGCATTTTTCTCAGTCGGCCCAATCCAAGGCAGTGAAAGTGATAGGCCCGATGGATGCCCATGTTGCTGTGGGAGAAAAACCTGTTTCATCTTGTCTCGCTGCCTTTTTGGAGGATGGTGCCGCGGCAATTCTATCAGTAAGTACTCTTTCCTCTTGCGACGATTCCCGAGGAATGGGGCTGACTCCTCCCATTCAAGAGGCCAAGCAAGTGCCTGCTTTAGAGTCATCTTTAACGCGAAAGAACTGCCTGGTTGAGGAGACTGATGAGTTTTTGGGTTCCTTTTTGCGGTTGGAAAATTAACTTCCTCCCCCTTTACCTTCAGTTGTGACTTTTACATTGCCTGGGGAACCCCAAACTCCGCCTGCAGATCTGTCCCTAAAAGATATTTGGATGGTTATCTCTCGTATCGAATCAGTTCTGGGGACTTCGCTGCAGCGTGTTTCCGAGTTTTCCAAGGCTACTGTTCAGAAACTTGCAGATCATGATAAATGGATATTGTCTCTTGAGCAAGGAGCCATTTCTTTAGAAGCGGATGTTTTAGCTAATAAAGATGTGTTAGCTTCCCTTGCTCAAGATTGTACTTCTTTGCACCGTCAAGATGAGGTTTTAGAAAATGTGATGCGTTCCAGGAATCTTCGTTTATTGAACTTTCCTCGCACACATTATCTATCTCCTATGATTCTTTTTCAAAAATATTTAAAAGAGATTTTGTTGATTACTGATTTTCAGGTTTCATCAATTTCAAAAATTTACTATTTGCCTTTGAGGAGTTTAAATCAACAATCTGGGGGGGTAGTAGAAGCTCTTTCCACATCAGAAAAAGTCACTACTGATAAAGTTCTTTCTTCTACTTTAGATATTTCAGTTTTCTTAGAAACTACTTCCGATGATATTCCTTCCAGGGCAACTTTATTGGTCTCCTTTACTTCTGAATTGGATAAAGATAAAATATTGCGGGCTTATTTTTCAAAAAAATCTGAAAGGTTTTGTGGTCATACAATTTAAATTTTCCCTGATGTATCCAGGGCCACTCAGCTACGGCGCAAAGCTTTTTTAGAATTGCGCCCGCGTGTGTTGGCCGCTGGGGCTGTTTTCACCTTAGGTTTCCATGCAAATGCCTTATTATTTTTCAGGGTAAACGGTATTTATTTTTTGACCCTATGCAGTTGATTGATTTTTTAAAGGATAAGGCTTGAGTTAAGTCTCTTTCTAGGAGTATTGATTTAGATTCCTCTGGGGGCCATTCTAGTTTTCCTTTTTTCTTTTCAATACGCAGAACTCCTCCTTGAAGTGGTTTTCTATCTGATGGTTTCTTGTAATTCTTTTTTCCTTTATCACATATTATGTGCTTGTTGTATGATTGTTTTCTTTGTAATATGATAAAAATTTATAAATAAAAAATTAAAAATTAAAAAAAAAGGGAGAGAGGAGGCAGTGTGAGTTAAACTAGAAAGAAGGAAAGAGAAATCCATTTGCATTGGCGTGATATACAGAGCTCCATCACAGGGAGAAGACGTGGACGGAGATTTAATAGAAGACATACGCAGCATTGCCAGGAAAGGGGAAGTGCTTCTGATAGGGGATTTCAATATGCCAGATGTTGATTGGCACATCCCTGCTGCGGTGTCATCTAGAAGCAAGGAGATCCTGGATTCTTTACAGGGAGAGCATTTCTGGCAACTGGGGACAGAACCCACATGTGAAGGGCCAAACTGGACTTGATGTTTACCAATGGGGAAAGTGTTTCTGATGTTATAGTGGGTGATCATCTGGCATCCAGTGATCATCAGATGGTGTGGTTCAGTATTAGGACTAGGGCGGATAAAATCCATTCAAAAGTGAGGGTCTTAGACTTTAGAAAAACTAACTTTACCAAGGTGGGCCAATACCTCAAGGAGTCATTAGCGAGATGGAAACAGCTGGGGAATGTAGAAAAACAGTGGGCAAAACTGAAAGGAGATATTTTAAGGACAACCAACCTTTTTGTTAGAATGGTAAATAAAAGGTAAAGGAAAAGGAGGCGGCTATGGTTCTCAAAAGAGGTAGCTGAAAAGGTGAAGAAAAAGAGAGAGGCCTTCATGAAATACAAGAGATCACAGAGAGAGGAAGACAGGCATCTATATTTGGAAAAACTTAGAAGGCTGTAATAAAAGAAAATTTAAGACTAATAAAAGAAAATATTTTTTCACTCAACATGTAATCAAACTCTGGAATTTGTTACCGGAGGATGTAGTAAAGGCTGTTAGTGTAGCTGGGTTTAAAAAAGGTTTGGACAAGTTTCTGGAGGAAAGATCCATAAACCATTATTAAGAAGGGACCCAGGATATCAATGCTTGACCCAGTACAAGCATTTTGGAACCTGTGTCTTTTTGGGAAACTGCTAGGTACGTATGACCTAGATTGGCCACTGTTGGAAACAGGATACTGGGCTTGATGGACCTTGGTCTGACCCAGTATGGCATATCTTATGATTTTATGTTCTTATGCTGGCAAAATAGTCAGGAAAGCAAAGGTACAAAAAGAAAAAGAAATAGCCAATGCAATAAAATGGGGGGATAAGACATTTTTCAGATATGCTAGTGAGAGGAGGAAGGACAAAAGTGGTACTGTCAGACTCAAGAGTGAAGGGGAGGAATATGTAGAAGCTGATGAGGAAAAAGCAGAATTGCTTAACAAATATTTCTGTTCTGTGTTCATGGATGAAGGGCCGAGAGCAGGACCTCAGACAACAACCACAAACAGGAACAAAAGCGAGGGGCATCTCAACTGATTTTCAGAGGACTGTGTTTGTGAGGAACTAGCTAAACTAAAAGTAGACAAAGTGATGGGACCGGATGGGATACACCCTAGAATACTGAGGGAACTTGGGGACGTTCTAGAAGCTCCATTGTCTGACCTTTTCAATGCCTTTTTGAAGTTGAGGGTGGTGCCAGAGGACTGGAGAAAGGAACATGTGGTCCCTTTACACAAAAGCGGAAGTAAGAATGTTGTTGAAAACTACAGGCCAGTTAGTTTAACCTCGGTGGAGAGTAAATTATTGGAAATGCTGCTGAAAGAGAAAATAGTGACGTTTCTGAAGTCCAACAGATTGCAGGATCTGAGGCAGCATGGATTCACCAGGGGCAGATCTTGTCAGACAAATCTGATTGACTTCTTTGACTGGTTGACCAGGGAGTTGGACAAAGGGAGAGCCCTAGATGTGGTGTATTTAGATTTCAGTAAAGCATTTGACGATGTTCTGGACAGGCGACTTATAAACAAACTGAGCGCCCTAGGGATGGACCCTAAACTTACTGCTTGCATTAGAAATTGGTTGAGTGGGAGTGACAAAGAGTACAGGTAAATGGAGTTCACTCTGAGGAGAATGAGGTTACCAGTGGAGTGCCGAAGGGATCTGTCCTTGGTCCGATTCTTTTTAACATCTTTGTTAGTGATATGGCGGAAGAGCTGTCAGGTAAGGTTTGCATCTTTGTGAATGATATCAAAACCTGCAATAGAGCAGACATCCAGGAAGGTGTAGATAACATGAGCAGGGATATAGCTAAGCTTGAAGAATGGTCTAGGGTACAGAGAAGAGCCACCAAAATGGTAAAGGGGATGGAAGGATTTCCCTATGAAGAGAGACTAAAAAGGTTATGAGTCTTCAACATGGAAAAGAGATGGCTGAGGGGAGATATGATACAGGTCTATAAATTAATGAATGGAGTGGAACGAGTAAACATAGATTGATTGTTTACGTCATCAGATTATAGAAAGACTAGGGGACATGCAATGAAGCTACAGGGTAACCTATTTAAGACTAATAAGAGAAAATATTTGTTCACTCAACGTGTAATCAAACTCTGGAATTTGTTACCGAAGGATGTAATAAAAGTTGTTAGTGTAGCTGGGTTTAAAAAAGGGTTGGACAAGATCCTGGAGGAAAGGTCCATAAACCATTATTAAAAGGGACCTTGGATATCACTGCTTGGCCCTATATAAGCATTGTGGAACCTGTGTCTTTTGGGGAAACTGCTAGATACTTATGACCTAGATTGGCCACTGTTGGAAACAGGATACTGGGCTTGATGGACCTTGGTCTGACCCAATATGGCATATCTTATGTTCTTATGTTCTCATGTTGTTACTTTGGCAGCTGAGATGTAATGCTAAAAAAGGTAGGGTCATGCATTTGGGCTGCAACAATCCACTCCAAATGAGGTCGCACCAAAGACTTATAAAGAGGCACTATCATCAGCTTTCTTCTGCTGGTCATTCCTCTCAATATGCATCCAAGCATCCTCTAACTTTCACCATCGCCTTTCCTACCTGTTTTGCTACTTTGAGATTGTGAGACACAATCATGCCTAGGTCCCATTCTTCTTTTATGGACAAAAGAATGTCATACGATGAAAGTTAGAGGATGCTTGGATGCATATTGAGAGGAATGGCCAGCAGAAGAAAGGTGGTGATAGTGCCTCTGTATAAATCTTTGGTGCGACCTCATTTGGAGTATTGTGTGTAATTCTGGAGACTGCATCTTCAAAAGGATAGAAACAGGTTGGAGTCGGTGCAGAGGGTGGCTACTAAAATGGTTAATGGTCTTCATTATAAAGCATATGAGGACAGACCTTAGGACTTTAATATGTATACTTTAGAGGAAAGGCGGGACAAAGGTGTTATGATTGAGATGTTTAAACACCTCCATGGCATAAATGCACAGGAGGAGAGAGTCTTTCGACTGAAAGCCAGCTCTGCTACGAGGGGACATAAGATGAGGGTGAAAGGAGATAGATTCAGGAGTAAGATGCATAATATTTCTTTACAGAAAGAGTGGTAGATGTGTGAAATAGTCTCCCAGTGGAGGTGGTAAAGATGAGGACAGTATCTAAATTCAAAAAAGCATGGGACAAACACAGAGGCTCTCTAAAGGAAAAAAGACTTGTATGGATGATATGGAAGGGCAGACTAGATGGGCCATGTGGCCTTTTACTACTGCCATGTTTCTATGACAAAACTGCAGAAAAATAACTAAGATATTCCCTTTACAACACATCATAAAAATGTATTCAGATTCTGATGTCACTTCAGTAGCAGCCACCCAAATTCCTTCAGGCATACTGAGAAATACAAAATTCTGGGAAAAAAATACTCAGCGCCTATATAGCAAACCCGTCATAAAAAAAAATTTAAAAAATGAATGGCCTATCTAGTCTGCTTATCCACAGCAAGAGCTCAACTTTATGATCTGTGTCTCCTTCACAGATCCTCTGTACTTGCCCCATTCTTTTTTGAATCCTTGTTTCTACCACTTCCACTGATAATGAATAGAGACTGCTTGGATGATTACTGTGTGATCAGCAGCACCTTCCAGTGTCCCTACTAAAGATTTCAATGAAAGCATTAGATGAACATCATACTTTCCAGAACAGGGGAGGGTCTTGCTGCCAGTTATTTCTGGCTGGGAGAAGACTCCTCTGGGAGAGAAAAATCAGGTTTGTATAAAAGCTACTCCCAAAGACAATATTCCATCTTTGGCGCACAGCCACTTCACCAGCAGAGAGCAAGGGAAGATGCTGTTAGCTCACCACTACTCATACCATCAAGAGTGAGCAGCAGGCATCAGAGCAGTAATTTAGGGGAGTGAAGATTTTTTTAAGAACATAAGAAATGCCATACTGGGTCAGACCAAGAAACATCAAGCCCAGTATCCTGTTTCCAACCGTGGCCAATTCAGGTCAGAAGTACCTGGCAGGTTCCCAAAACGTCACACAGCTTCCTCAGTGCTCATCACGGGGCAAGCAGTAGATTTCCCGGGTCCTAATAATGATGTTTTATGGATCATTTGTCCAGGAACTTGTCTAAATCTTTTTTAAACCAAGTGACACTAACAACTTTTACTACATCCTCCGGTAACGAATTCCAGAGTTTGATTACGTGTTGAGAGAAAAAATATTTTCTCTTATTAAAGTGGTCACAGGAAAACAATTTCTATTATTTCTGGACTTGGGTTTCTTGGAGAAGGCTGACATATATATAAGTTCAATTTGATTGCACCTGTTGGTAGCCATGTTTCCTCTTGCTGACCATCTTTGGTTATGTAACATATAGGGCACATTAGTTATGACAAAGCTTATATATCTTAGGCAGGGTCATGCCTACAAATCTATGACTCATTTGTGAGTGGAGGAGTAGCCTAATGGTTAGAGCAGTGGCTTGGGGCCCAAGAGAGCAGGTTCAATTCTCACTAGCTCTCCTTGTGGCCTTGGCCAAGTCATGTAACTCTCTATTACCTCAGAAAAATCCAAGTTAATGTCCCTGTTTAATGTACATAGCCCAGTTTAAGTTACAGCGTAAACTACTTTGGATAAAGTGGTATAAAAACACTGTTAAATAAACAGGACATTTGTATAGCACTACAAGATTTATGCTGTGCTGCACAAACATATGTAAAAAGCAGTCCCTGCTCATCAGAGCTTACAATAATTTCTGACTGTTAACTACATGGACCAAGAAATCTGTAGCTCTCCCAGCACAATTTATCAGCATTGCTTTGCCCCCTTTCCTGGCCCACAAAGGAACTTTGTATTTCCAAACTCCATTGAAGGAGTTTTGCAATGCAAGCCATTGAATCAATGCTGACTCCTGGCAAACCAAGTGTTGCTCAGCTTTCCCCCGATGGTGCACCCTTTAGTTCGTTTGAAAGGTCTCCTTCCCCATTTCCCCACCCTCAGCTATCTTCTATCGGTGTCTCTGACACTGTTGCAGTGTTGGAGGCTCCTCCCCTTATGTCTGGTCCTCTTCTGAATCCGGTTGTTTATCTGATGCTGAGCGTCTAGTAGAGGTTCCACCAAATGAAATTACTATGAAAGATTTATGGTGTGCAGTATCACATATAGATAAAAAGTTGTCCTGTACTGTGTCCTCACTCTGTCTCTTTTTTGCAGGAAGCAGACAATAGGTCATTGGCTTTGGCTCATTCTATTACTAAGTAGAAGGGCAGCTGCAATCTTTGCAACAGACCCATGTTTCCTTTATACAGGATTCTTTGTCTATTCATTATAAATTGGAGGCCCTCCTAGAGAATAGCTCTAGGGCTAATAATACTTTTTCCTTTTGCGATCTGTCACATTTGGAAAAAATTTTGATTGATAAACAAGTTGCAGGACCTGCTGGAAATACAAATGATAACAATGGTGATTGAGCTCACTGTTTGTTATGGGGGTCTATGCTTCCCTTTCATCCCTTATTATTACTTGTGAATAGTTGTTTTTGATTTGCCTTCTCTTCCCTTGATGGGGGCTATTTGCTGTATTTCTTTGTATAATTATTAACTATTTTGATTTATATGTAAAAATCTGCATATTTCTTTAATCTGTTGTTAGATTTGTATTGCTATAAACTTAAACCAACCAGAACCGTGGATTGTATTGGAAGGAACAGTTTATTCAAATAAAAATCAGCCAGGGCCTGGCTGGTTTTTATTTGAATAAACTGTTCCTTCCAATACAATCCACGGTTCTGGTTGGTTTGTGTCTTGGCACGTGGATAAGTGCTTCTTTGCCATAAAGTTATAAATAAAAAAAAAATTAAAAAACGGATTAACAAGGTTAGTGCACATTAAGTGCCACCACAACCCTTTGATTTCTGTGGGTACAGTAGCACTTAACACACATTAAGTTCATTAATGCACATTAGCCTTTAGTCAAGATGCCCCTATGAATGCACACATCTCTGTATATGTGAAGATCCCTAAACATGCATGTGTGGTTGCGCATACGATTCTGTCTGTGTATTACCTCTGATCCTATGTATTTCACCCTGCATATCTTGGAATGTGTCTCTGTGTGTGCATCGGCTTGTCTCTCTGTATCACTGTATTTGCTGTGCCCTGGATGAGAAATGCAAATCATGCAGAATGTTTTTACTTAAAAGATGCGTCTTTGCATGCTGTAAGTAAATGATTCTGCTGGATTTGAATGTGGTGAAAAATTCCCCTTTTCCTTCCTTGATTATCTTTTAAGAAAAGCCCTCTGCCCCATAGCACGTCTACTGGGGCAGGCGCGCCCTTCCCCCTTGCATAGTGACAAAGCGGGTGCTCTGCTGCCTTCCTCAGATTCTGCAGGCACTCTGAGGGTGTTCTGGAAACAGGATACTGGGCTTGATGGACCTTGGTCTGACCCAGTATGGCATATCTTATGTTCTTATGCTTAGTTTCAAAATGCATTTGTTAAGATTTATTTGCCACCTTTTTGAAGAAATTCATTTAAGACAATGTAGATAACTGGACACTGGCAATTTACAATTATAGTGAGGGTAAGATCATAATAGAAAGCTCAGATATCAGCATAGTGAACAGATGGAACCGCAAGGTAAATATGGAAACAGGCAAATTAAATCACAGTTATAATAACAGGGTCAATATTCAGCCAGTGTGGTCACTGTATTAAGTTAAACGGCAACACCGGTGCGTAACTTAGGGGCATTAAGTGCTGCCGTGACCTTTGATTGCTATGGACGCAGCAGCACTTAATGCATGTTAACATATCCTTAATGCATACCTGCAGTGCTGCTGTCTGTATAAGCGGCAGTACTGAATATATGTATTGAGTGGTAACTGTGCTGGCATTATTCGTTTAGACAAAGGTCTGCTGTTCATCAGGCTTAAACGAAACCGATAACTCTTCCATTTAACAGCTGAATATTGCTGCTAATCAGGTAAAGGCCAATATTCAAAAAGCACTTAGATGTTTGGTGCCATGCCAAACATCTCAGTGCTTCTTAAAAAAACATTTCTGGGACATTCTATGGGTGAAGGCAGATTGTAGATAGGATATGGAGAGGGGAATTTAGATGTCTAGGTCAGGACTTGGAAAATTCCCACTGTATTTTACAAGAGGCTCTGACGAATGCCCTGATCTTGTAGCCCCAAGAGCCAAAGCATTTGCACACACTCCAGTGGGAGACAAACGCATACACAACCCTGCATCACCAAGAGCGGTAAGTACAAGGTTGTAAACCCATAACAGGTGCAAGCTGCGGCTGAGCTGCAATTGCAGGGATCAAAGGTGGTAGGTTGGATTAACTTTTGGCAGGTTTAGCAGTCCTGAGCTCTGAAGGCAGTGGCTATGCCTGGCCCCCATCATTCTCTCACCTTATTTCTTGGGCTGTTGCCACTTCCCTAGCACAAGGAAGGAAGAGGAGGATCTGAATAGTGAGAAAGCGTGGCAGGGCGAGAAAGACCATTGAGACTGAGACTGGGCTACTCACAGTCTGCTGAATAAAACCCTGAGCTTCAGGAGAAGCAGAGAAAGAGGCAGGGTATGGGAATGAGCAAAAAAAAACCAAACAAACCCTTGATCCAGGGATCAGATCTGATCTGGGGACAGATTTGCTCCAAGAGTTGCATCCAGCCCACAGGCCTTAGTTGAGGGACCCCTGCTCAATGATAATAATCAAAGCTAACCTAACTGAACATATTACACCTATCCTATACAACTTCCACTGGCTTCCAATCGCCTACAGAATAAAGTATAAACAAATAATCACTGCCTTCAAACTACATAATGACATCTCCCTCTCCTATCTATCAACCCTAATACAATCACAAACCGACAACAGACACAGGAAGAAAAACGCACAAAACATACTGAAAATGCCATCCTCTATATACGAAAAACTAAACAGTTTACAAGCAATAGAGCATTCAGACTTACAGTCCCCACACTCTGGAACACTCTACCCAACTAACTCAGAGCAACCAAAGACCTTCTAACATTCCGCAAGAAATTAAAACCCCTTCTATTCTCAGAATATTACAATACGCCCTCCTCCAACAATACTTCCAATTCATCAACCCTCTCTTCTTCAAATATCTTAATCCTATCCTTATCCTCAATGTTTATCTTTTTGTAAATAGCTAAGAAATCCAGCTCTCACTATGCCTATGCATAAGTGTATACTGTATATAGTTTTGGTTTCAACTAGTAACCGAGGCAGGCGGACCTGGTGCTTCGGGTCCCTTCCTGCACCCCCCATCTCCCCTGATCCCCCAACCTCACAAAAGACACCACACCAACAGTTCATGGGACACAACTGGTCGCAGCTTTATTATCCTTTTAACAATTTCACCATATGACAACCTCCAAAACCTTCTCAATCGATTAGCGGCACCCGGCCCGCACCAGCCATACCTTAGCAAAGTGCCTTGCCACCGCTAACGCCATAACTTGCCCCCCCGGCAAGTTACCTAACCCTTCCCCAACTTCGCCATGCCATAGCAAAAGTCGGCCAGGGTTTGACTGGGTCAGGGGCACCCCGCCCCCGCCCAAGTGTAGCCTGAGGCTCCGGGATCCCGCCACCGGCACAGGTGACAACCTTGTTCCTGTGCCACCCCCCCCAATGTCAAGCTGCGACCAGTGAGCACCCCCCAAACCAACATATATTCCAAGGCCTCCTGCCAGTCATAAAGGAGCAGATCCATACCGACTGGCAAGAAATGCCCCCCCCCCAACACCCCTATAAAGCCCCGAACACCACCTCCCCCCAAGGAAGCCTCACCTGGTGCCCCCCCGTTGGCCAACCAGCGACCAATCAGAGGAGTACCGTTAGCCAGCCCCCCCGACCAACGCCGCTGACTCCATCACGCAGGCTTTGGAACAATGGCAGACCCCATCAGAATTGCACCCATAAACATCCGCCAAACCCACTAAAGCCTCCTGCGTCTCTCCGAGCAGATGCCGGCAGGACCCAGAACCAGGTCGTTGCCCCTCCACTTCAGGGCAGTCACAAACCCCCCCCCCCCCCCTTTGGTGCTGTAGCAAAGGAAGCTGCCGCGACCTGCGGGTCCGCAATCACCCAGCCATGAGACAGGCACCAAAACCCGGGTCGATCCCCGACTTGGCGTCCACCGGCCTCGCCACAACTCGCCGTCCAGCACCTTGGACACAGGAGGGACCAATCCCCGACCTTCAGAAGCCTCCAGACCCCACCTGCAAAATAAATGAACAATGAAACTCCCCAAGCCCCGACCCCCCCCCCGCAGCGGCACAGCCGCACAGATCCCCTAGACGCCCGAGAGCGCCATCTGCCAACACCCCCCCATGGCCTGAGCCGCCACCCAGAAGCGAAAATAGTGCGGCGCAAAACTGCGTAGGATCGGCACCCACTAAACGCAGCGCCATCCTGAATACCTCAAGCACCGGAACAGGTCAACACTGCCCCACGCCATAAGAAAACCCCAGCCCACCCGGGAGGCACTCACAGGTATCGCCACCCGGCAGCCCCGGGGCACGTACCAAGCCTGCAGCCCCCCGAAACGCAACCGCGAACGCGTCCACGCCGATCAGTCGGAGACATGCCAAAACATCCCGAACTGCCCCACCGAACCCAAATGGGGGCTGGCGGAGCCCTCCCCCACCCCCCGCCCCAACTGAATCCGCCACCAACTCCCCATCCGAAAGGCCCCGAAACGGCCCCGCTGCAGCCAGGAGCGGTAACGCCGCAAGGAGCCTTACCAGCACAGTGTGCATGAGGAACCGCCTCGGCTCCCGAGGAGATGGCCGAGCACGCACCCCCTCCCCCCCCCCCACAACAGCCTGCGAGTTACAAATCCCCCCCAACCCGCAATCCCCACCCCACTACCTTTGCAAAATTGAAACCGGCCCCCCGCAAACGCACCCTGGTCTGGAAAACCCCCACACCCATAGCCACCGCTAGACATCAACCAAGCAATGCGTCAGGTCACCACCCGTGCACGATGAAAAAAAAAATCGGACCACCGCAACACAACCCTGCTGATACGCAGCCCATGTCCCCGGTGATACCGAACTCCGCAATAAACTCAGCATGACTCCTGGCCTATGCTCCATACGTTCTCCGGGACCCTTGATCCAACCCGGACCGCTTTCGGGCGAGAGCCAAAACCGCTCCACCGGACACGAGAAAAAAAAAAAAAACATCGGCGATCTCGGCAATACCGCCAGGGACACGCCCAGCCTACGCTGACACTCGCGACTGTAGACAGGCCCGCACCACCTCCCCCAGTAAACCCGCTACCTGCAACACATGGGAGAGCAACAATGCACCACACCGCCCGCAGCCGCAGAAGCGCACCGCCAAACCACCTAACGGCTGCGGCCTATCCGGCCATAACTCCAAAACCACCCTGAGCGGAAACCGCTCCAGGAAGGAGACCTGGGCAGTCAATCCCGATACGTGCCCAAATTGCGGCCAGCTGACCACGCACTAGGCCCCGCCGAAGTGCACTCCCCACCCGGCTCCCCCCCGCCACATCCGTGTCGAGCCGCAGCACCTCACGGGACACCTCCTCCTCCAGCAAATACCGAGGTCCCGTTAAATGGGCCAAAACCGGCTCAAGACCCGCAAAACCGTCCACATCAACAACGCGACCCCAATCCAGTGGTGCAGAGTCTACACCCCTCCCCCGTGGAAACCCCCAACAGCCGTGAAACACCAGTCCCATCGGCACCGCACGACGTGCCAAATTCAAAGATCCCAGTAACGCCCGCATCCCCCGCAAGGTCAGCCGGTAAGACGCAAACACAGTAGCCACCAAATCCCCAACCCGGCAACCCCTTTCTGCGGCAGGCGAGCTACCATACCCGCCGAGGCAAATTCCACCCCGTAAAGGTATTCTCGTCGCCGGACCCTCGCCATGCCCTCCACCAAGGGCCCCACCCAAGGTCCCCGAAAACTCAGCACCCGTTGAAGCTCTCCTGACACCCATCCATCTAAGCCACCCCACAACAGAAAACCTGCAATATTGCACCACAGCTGCCGAGCCCCGCGGTTACACCAGCAACCACAGCAGGAAGGTACGGAGGTTGAAAGTACGCACCGGAGACCGAGCAGCAGAGAGGCCAGCCGCTGGCAATGTAATACGCCCGGTGAAACGGAAGCCCCCCGCAAGGAAGCAACTGGAGGCGCCGCCAACCGGCGAAAGGCAAGGAAATCTCAACCTTGACCAGCAATGCAGCCCAACCCGCTGCCCTCACCATCGCTGCCGCCCCGTCAAAGGACGCCAACCTCACCGAACACTACCCGCGCGGAATGCCCCCGCCGGAGTCATGGACCACCACCCCCATAAGACAGGAACAAATGACGCAAACGCCGGCACTTCCCAGCCTCTCGAACCACCCGCATAACCCCCCATCCCGCCGCCGCGTAAACCGCTGAAGCCACCAGTGCAAAAGGACACACGTAGCGGAGTCGGCCCGCCCGCGCACTCCGAGCGCCTCAGGGGCCGATCCCCATGCGCCGGTGACCCCTCGAGAACCCCGCCCCATAGTGGAGCACCCTCCGCCACACACCGCGCATAAGAACCAAAACCGGCCGTACGGAAACGGGAAGGTAGACTTATGGAACCTCCCACATGTGTCGCCGCCCCCCCCGCCCCCCCCCATCCAAGCTCACCGCCGGAAACTGGCCGATAGCAATCGAAAGGCACAAACCGCCCCCCAATGTCCGCATCGCCTCGCACTGCCCCGCGTACTGCACACGCCCCAGCGGACGGTTGGGTCCAGAGGCGAATATCGTGGGCACCCCAAGAGAACCCACGGTCCCCCTCCATCTTGTCCCCGAACCTTCCAGCATAGTTCGACCACGCCCACCCCTCGAGTGGCCGAAACGCTGGCAATACGGAATCCACGTATGCCAAGCGCATCCCTGGATGCTCAAGCGTGGGACATCCCCACACGCTGTCGAGGTGCTGACAGGATCGAGCCCTGTTGCACTACCTCGCGCGCAAGCGTCTCAACCCGCCCCGCCGGCGCATCTGCCGGCCTCCTTTCCCGGCTCACCCACGATCGCTTCCTCCCGACCAACAGGCCAACCACGCCTAATCACCATCCACAACTCTGGCATCGACATCGATCAAGCACCCCGTCCCACAGCCCTGAGAATGGAACCACGGACCGGACACCCCCCATCCCCGGCCCCACCTCCCCTGCGCTAACCGAACCCCCACTCAGCAAATCCCCCGCAGACGCCAACAACAAAGCACGTGAGTAGGAGGGAAGACCGACACGGCTATAACGCCACCTGTGCTTCCTCGCCCAACCCCCCTCCCGACCTTTCCGACCGGGCAATTCCCCGCCCGGTGGGCCCAACCACTCACCGGTCCTGGCTTCCATCTGGTTGAGCTCCGCGCCAGTCTATGTCGTCTCCCGCGCCTCACACCAGAGGCCACCTCAGCAGCACCTTGTCGCGAGTCCGCTCCACGGTCCACTGCGCCGGCCCCTATGGAAAATAAGCAAACAAGGGGGGGGGACAGAAGGAACCGCCGAGACCTTGCATATGGCCAGCACCCACCCCACACTGATCCAGCCACATCCCGCCCGCCCCCCAAGCCAAAGCTCCCTAGGCAAAGGCCCACCAGCCCCCACCTAATGCCCTTGAATTGGAGACCAGTCAGCAGGAGCAAAGGTGTCCCCTTACCCTACTGCCCCCCAACCCGGCTGCAAACCCCCCACTTGCCCAAGCTCCCCTTGATCCCCCAAATCACCCCCCATTCACCACCCTGCCTCCCATAGTCTCCCCCTACCACCCATCAGAGGCCCCCCACCCTGACCACACCCCCCCCCCAGAGCTGGGCACCGCCAGCTCGCCGGGCCCCTGAGGAAGGAGCTCCAACTCCCCGCTCCCCCCATGCCGGCCCCCTCCCCACCCGATGGCATCACCGCTAAGGGGCCCCCCCACTGCCCACTACCAGCCCCTGCCCCCCTCCCCAGCCGCAGCATGGGGAAACAATCCCCAGCAGACCCAGCGATGCCCTGTGCCGCCTCACCGAAAACCACAGCAGGTTGTCGGTCAGCCCCCTCCATCTCCCCGAGGCCAGCATGCACCCGCCAAGCACAGGAGACTGCACACGTCGAGCGCCCCCCGACCCCGACGCCCCCCCACCCCGACCCCACCGCCCCCCCACCCCGACCCCACCGCCCCAGCATGCTCCACTCACTATGGGCTTCTGCTGCAGACACCGGCCCAGGCACGAGCCCTCCACCTCCTTCACAGCGAGGAGCACAGAAATGGGCCGCTGGTGCAACGGGACATCCTCACAGACGGGCCCTCGAAACTCGCCGGAACCACTCCAGGAAGCGGCGTCAGCCCGCACCGTGCTGAAGAGCTGGCCAGGGCCTCCCGTCGAGCCGGGGCGTGCGGCAGACCCCGGTAGGAGAGCTCGCATGCCGCGGAGAAGGGCGGGAAACCGGCACCCCCGAGCAGCCTCCGGCGTGAATGACCACGCGGAGGCTGCCCGCCGGGCTTAACCCACCCATCACGCTGTCCTGCTCTTCCCTGATTGGCTCCCGCGCGGCTGCATCTGCCGGGAGCCAACGAATTAAAACCTGCCGAGGCCGTGCGCGGGGTCCTCACCCCAGGCCGCGCGCCCGGTTAAGGTCGGCCGCCGGGACCCTGCCCGCGGCCTCCTCAGTTTCCTAGTTCCAATTATGTTATTAAAGATGTTCCATGTATCTTCAAGTTATTGTTCCATGTAAACTGCCCCTGATCGCTGGAAGGGGCGGTATAAAAAACTGTTCAAATAAATAAATAAATTTAGGCAATCAAATATTTTCTTCAATGTCTTCTGGTGCAGAATCCATACAGTTTTGGTTGCCTTCCTCTGAACCACCTCTAGTCTCTTTCTATCCTTGCTGAAATATGGCTTTCCAAGTGAGACCTCATCGATGACCTGTACCAGGGCATTACACCTCCTCCTTTGTATGGGTTATTCTCTCTATGCAGCCTAGCATCCTTCTGGCTATGTCTACCACTTTGTCATATTGCTTTGTTACCTTGAGATCCTCAGACATATCACTCTGATATCTCTCTCCTGGTCTGTGCACCTCAGCCTCTCATCCCCTATCGCACATAGTTCCGTAGGATTTCTATAGCCCAAGTGCATCACGCTGCACTTCTTTATATTAGGTCTTAACTGCCAAGCATTATCCCATGCTCTAATACATATAAATCACTTATCATGCGATCTAATCCCTCTGGAGTGTCCACTCTGTTGTAAATCTTCATGTCATCTGCAAAAAGGCAAACAGCAATATGACTCACAAAGTCCTCTGAACAGAATCAGTCCCAGAACAGATTTCTGAGACACTCGACTATTCACCTTTCTTTCTTCCAAGTCAATT
Organism: Ichthyophis bannanicus; assembly: GCA_033557465.1. Taxonomy (NCBI): domain Eukaryota; kingdom Metazoa; phylum Chordata; class Amphibia; order Gymnophiona; family Ichthyophiidae; genus Ichthyophis; species Ichthyophis bannanicus. Next base: position 147,647,047 of record CM066041.1, read on the forward strand.
CCACTCTGTCACCTGTCAGTCAACCAATTTCTAATCCAGTTTACCATCTTGAGTCCCAACCTCAGGCTGCTCAGTTTGTTCATGAGCCTCCTATGAATAACAGTATCAAAAGTGTTGCTGAAATCTAAGTAGACCATATCTAGCACATGCCCTCATCTAGTTCTCTGGTCACCCAAAGACATCAATCAGATCCGTTTGATTATTCACTTTCTTTGCACTCCCAAATAAGCTATTGTAAAGTCCTCCTCACAAATTTGTTACTAAACTGTCTTTTACTGTTAGTCTATCCAAAATTCATTGGTTCCTTATCTGTTTCTGCATTGTAGAAAGTTCACATAAGAGGTCCATTCTGGGTCATACCAAAACTCCAATGAGCCCAGCATCCTATCTCTGACAATGGCCAGTACAGGTCACAAGAACCTGGTAGGTTCCCAAGAAGTAAATCCATTCCTTATTTATCATGCCCAGAAATGAGCAGTGGCTTTCCCAAGACTACATGGCTTACAAAAGTTTATCACAAACAATTGTGAAGAAAATTTTAAGATTAAGAAGTGAAACAAACAAAAATTAATTCCCTTTCCTTTTTGCAAAGTCTCTATTAACTCAGAGCTTAAAACCTTCACAATGTCAATGGACATCGGCTTACAAAATCATCATCCTTAAAATAAGTCAAATATTAAAAATGACAGTGTTGAAAATATATTAAAAATTAATCAAATATACAGTGGAGCCACTGACTGGTTAACCTCCAACTCCATCCCAGCTCTGCTCATGGGCTGCTCTAGACTACTGAAATAGTGCAGCACTTATCTGGATTAGTGCCTTTGAATATCGGCACCAGTATTTTTAAACTGTGTTCATGCCACATGCAGACTTTAACCTTTGCAACCCCTCCTTTTAGTTTCCTCATTTTTTCATAATGATCTTTCTTAAAGTTAAATTCAGTTGCAGTAGTTTTCCTTAATGTCTTCTCTCCAGTGATATATCAGATTTGATTGTGTTATAAACACTATGGTCTAACAGCCCCACCATTGTTACTCCTTGCACCAGGTTCTGCTCTATGAAAATGTCATTTATGGCACCTAAAAACTTTATCTCCCCATCGTGTCTGGATGAGACACTTACCAATTAAATATTGGGGTAATTGAAATCTCCCATTATTACTGAATTGCCTCATTTAGTCCTTTAGGTTCAGCAACACCGTAGCAAACTTCACCATCAGGTTGAAAGGGCTCCTCTCATGAAACACTGTCAGCCAAAGGGCATGTTTTTGAAGATCTGTGATGTCTTATCATTGCTAAATTATTTCCAGCAATATACGGTGATAATTTTGACAAGACTCAGATTTATATTGAGCAAAAATGGATTTTTCGTTTAAACACTTCAGAACTTAAAGGGCTAAATGAGTCTATTGATTGGAAAGCTTGTTTTTCATTTTTAGTAGGGTGGGATACGGTGGTTTCTTCTGTATTGTTTTAATGGGTTTATGGACACGTGCTCTTTTTCATATGACTTCATCAAGATACGTATAGTTTGGTTTGCTGGATTTTTTCTGGATTGCACGCTTTTTGATTTTCTTTTTTTGGGAAATTTTTTGGAGTATTTCTAAGTGTATAATGTTAGAAGGAGAACTTTATAAGGCTCATGCACAGCATGCTTTCAATTTTTAAGCTTGGGAATGGTCTGCAACAGCTTGATCAACTTCCAACTGCCTCAATGTCTGAAAGTCTTTCTACATTTATTTATTTATTCTTATATACTGCACTTCCGAGGATCAATGAGGTTTACAGAGAACACAGCTCAACATTACATGAAACAGTTTTGCATGAACTGGTGAACATTTTAAATGGAACAGATGTATAAAATTATTTATAACACAGAGTGTAACTATATACATTTAAAGAGTTGCTACATCCTAGGGTTTCTTGATGGGGAAAAGGTGGGTTAAGTAAGAGGAATAAGGAGATGGGAGGCGGGTCATGTAATGCCATCAAAATGTTCCTTAAATAGGAGAGTCTTAAGCAGCTTCCGGAATGTTGCAAGGTCATGAGTATCTCCGCTATGGTGTGGTAAAGTGTTCCATAGGCGAAGGGCATGCAGGGAGAATGCCCTAGCACAGGTTGACTGATTGCATTTGGTTAATGCTGGAGAAAGGATTAGAAGGTTTGATGTGTTGCTTCTTCTTTGGTGATTTTCTGGGGGTTTTGTTATAATTGACTGCAGATATTTAGGGGATAGTTGGTAGACTATTTTGAAGGTCGTCATAAGTATTTTGCAATTAATTCAACTCAGGAGAGGTAGTCGGTGTAACTCTTTTTGAATGGGCGTGATATATTTATTTCAAGGTGAACATATCAGAATTCATGCAGCAGTATTCAGCGCAAGCTGTAGAGGGTGAAGGGAGCTTTTGAGAGACCTTGCAGAATGGCATTGCGGAAATCAAAGTGCAGTAGTATCATTGCCTGGAAGATATACATGCTATATCTTGTGTCCATTTTCTAAGTTACTTGATAATTGTGTTTTGCATAAATGAAAGGCCGCGGGGCAGGGTCCCGGTGGCCGCGGGTAACCGGGTGTTCGGCCGGTGCGAGGACCCTGGCCCGCGGCCGGCGTCAGAAGGGGGCGGAGTCCCAATGACGCGAAGGGCTCCCTGGACGGTGATTGGCTCCACCCGCGTGCAGGAGCGCGGTGGAGCCTGGGAGCTGGAGGCGGGCGGCAGTGAAGGGGAGGCGCCATGAGTCGGCAGCGGTTGCCGGTACTCAGGCGTCTCCTCGGGTTTGGGACTGCTTGTCTCATGCTGCGGGTGCTGCGTCCCTCCTGCGTTGGATCGGGGGGATCGGGTTGGCGGTGGTCGGGTTGTGTGGGAGAGGGAGGAGGCTGCTGGTCGCGTGGCTGTCGGCGGGTCTTCGGCTGGGGGATGGCGTCCGACCCTGTGCGCTGCCTCAGTGGGTGCCTCCCCTGGAGTGAATTGGCTGTGATGCGGGGTCCAGGCAAAGGGGGGGGGCTTTTTGCCTGTCAGTGGCTCCGTGTGTCTCCTTGTGCATCGTGCATGGGGGGGGGGATGTGGCCTTTGTGTTTCGGGGCATTGATGCATTCAGGCTTGCAGATTCTTGTGCTTGGGTGGCGCAGTTGTGGTGCAGAGTCACGGGTGTCTGGCGCGGGATGCTCTGCGGTCCGCTGGGAGCGACGGTGGGGGACTGTGTCGGTTGGCAGTGGGGGAGCCTGTGGGCAGCTTCGTCCTCGGGGCTCTTGGGCTGCTGTGGCGCTCGCGCGCGTCCCTGGCCTCGTGGGGTGGGTTCCTGGGCTGCTGGGTCTGGCACGCGTTCAGCTCTGTCCTCGTGGAGAAGTGCGAAGGTTTTTGGGCCGCTGTCTCTCACGCTCGCGTGCAGCTCTGCCTTGTGGAGAAGCGTGGCGGTTCTGGGGCCGGCTAACATTTGCACAGCCACGCAATGGGTCCATGAGGATTCGGCCGCTGGGTATGTGGAAGGGTACTAGGATTCGGGGGGGAGAGCGCATTAATAACTGGGATCACGGTCTTGGCCCTTATGGTGATGGAGTGCCTGAAAATATGCTACATTTAGAATATGGTCGAATCAGTATTTTCCAGTAGAGATTCAAAACCTTTATTACCGGGTTGTAACTTTCGTTGGGGTGCGGGGCGTACTGTAAAAAAAAAAAAAAAAGGGGGGGGGGTGGGTTTGGACGGGTTCCCGGAGGGCAGGTCTCTCAAGCAAGGGTAGAAAGAGTCCGGGATGTCGATGCTGGCCCCGGTGCAGGCCTTGCGGTGCCTGTGTCTTGGGGGAGGGCTGCCCAGTGTGTGTGGCCGGGTTTGGCCGCTGTTGAGGTAGGATGCTGGGCTCGAAGGACCTAGGTCGGACCCCGTAGGGCATATCTTCAGTTCTTAGGTACCTCGGCGCAGGGGGTGGGTTATGGGGGGGTGCATGCATAGGTTGCAATAACTCCCACCCCCCCTTTTTTGTAAATTGGATAAATAGATCATTAGATCAAATGGGAAATTGCTATTACATAGAGGATTAAGAGCGCGGCCGGTGGGGGATAGGCTGGCAGGGCCGGGCGGGGGGGGGGGGGCCTTGGATGGGGGGCTATGGCGATGCGTCCGTGGTATGGCGGGGGGAATCGGGGGAGGGGTCGGTTATGGGTGCGGGGCATATGTGGGAACGGGGGGAGGATAGCTGGGAGCTGGTCGGTAGATGGGCTGAGAGGGCTCAAGGGGCCTGGGCTCAGGCGAAGGGGTCGCCGAGCGGTACACTGGTCGGGCTCTGGTGGGGCGGGCCCAGGGGCCACGGGTTTGGAGAATGGATGGGGGGGCTCGAGGGATGCTATTCCGGTGTTCATTCTGGAAAGGGGGGTCAGAGGGGGTTCGCAGCAATGGGCACCTCCGCGGGGGGGGGGGTGAGGGGGTGAGGGGCCTGTGGGCCTTGGGTTGGAGGGAGGCGATAGGGTTTGGGGGTGGTGGGTAGGTGGGGGGCTCTGACGACGAGAGAGTGGGCCTGGGGGGTGGGCTCGGGACATGCGGGGCGGTATGGTCGCCGGCTGGGCCCCCCCTTTTTTGGGTCTTCAGTGGTACCCCCACCTTGGATTCTTCTGTTGTTCTCTTTGTCTCCGCAGGGTGAGAGGAACTTGGCACACCGGCAGATGCAGTGGATGTGGCCAACGGCGAGCAGAGCGCCCAGGACCAGCTGCATTAGATGACCACGGATTGCGGACGGTTGAGGCTTCAGCCATCGGCAGCAGGGCGTCCGTGACTGTGGCAGCAGGTGAGTTGCAGGCAGACCGGGGGGCTGGTTCAGTGGCGGAGATCGTGGGGAGGCACGGGAGCTAGGCGCGTGGGCAAAGCGGCGCTGCGGTGTCGGGGCGGCTCCCCGGTGGAGTCATTCCCCGTGGCATTCACCAATTCTTCGGCCGCGGTGTTGGGAGGCGGCTGTTTCTGTGGTAGGGGCGGGTGGCCGTATTGCGAGGACTAGGTTCTCTGGGATAGAGTCTGTGGACTCTGGCCAGAGGGTTTGGCCGTGGCGTTCTGTAGGGCTTGTTGCCTTATGGAGGGCCGTAGGGGGGTAAGTGGGGGTCAGTAAAAAAAAAAAGAAAAACGGCAACCCAACATAGAAAAATCCTGCGAGAGTGGCGGTGAGGCGGCAGTTTGGTGGCAGTGAGTTGCAGGCAAGTGGCACGGGAGGTCCATAGTCTTTACCCGTTGTAGCTGTGAATAACGTCATGGGGACTCCATCATTCAGGGCCGACGCGCGGCAGAAAAGGTGGAAACGGGGCCTGTTAGGCCTCTGTGCTGGCCCCTCGAGCATTCCGAGTGGAAGCCAGCCCGCTGTGCTACTGCGGGGTACGGGCGGGCTACTTGTGGAGTGGAGGTTGCAGTGCTCGGCCATGTTAGTCTTGGGTGGGGAGGGCACAGGTGTTGCGGAATCGGTTTGCATTTGTGGACAGTGCACCTGTCGAGGTCAATGGAGTGGTTTCTGCCTGGTGATGGAGGTTAGTGCGCATAGGCCTGATGATGGACTGTGCAGCCGCGGTTGCCTAATTGCGGTTTTAGTACTGGTGGAAGCGGAAGGTAGGTTGGGTAAGTGGATGGGCAGCCCGGCCATGTAAGACAGATGGCTCGGTGCTGAGGAGTGACGGTGATGCGGGGATTCGGATGTTGGAGGGGTGGCGGGTCCTCGCCTTCCTGGTAGGACGTCGGTACGGCGGGAGTTCGTGGTGGTTGGGTCGGCTGCGTTGTAGATCCCGAGCTTTGAGGGCGGCTTGGGCTGCGGGCCTGAGGGACAGGCTATGCTCGGGGTTGGCTGCGGCAGGGGGTGGCGGCAACTTCGGGAGTGCTTGTACTGCGCCACAGGAGTGGGAATCCGAGCTTTGCGGGCGGCTTGGGCTGCGGGCCTGCGGGACATGCTAGGCTGGGATTGCCAGTTTTGGGGGCGGGTATTCTTCCAGGGGAGTGAGGGCGTGTTGTCCATTCTTAAAAGGCTGGGCGTGACTCCTGCCTATCTAGCACTAGCATTACAGGGATTGATCTTCCCGGTGGGAGCGGGAGGGTCATGGCTCAGCGCGCAACCGCAGGTTACTTGAGTGGGGTGACCCTGTCGCAGTGGTCGGTGTAGGGCAGTGGTATTGGCCTGTTGCATCAGCGAATGGGGGTTTTATCTCGCCAGGCCCCTGCCGCTTCAGGAGGGCATGGTTGTTCGGGGGACGGGAGCATGTATCCCCTGGTTTGCGGTGTGCTTCGGTGGGGGGCTCACCGGTCGCAGCTTGTGTGGGGGGGCGGCTTCGGGACATTGACGTCACCGGTGCCGATAGAGGGATCCCGGAGGTCCGGGGTCCGGAGCTCTAGGCGGTACCGGGGTCGGGGCGGGGTGCCCTCGACTTGACATCAATGTCCTCTGTGCCGGTGGCGGGATCCCGGAGGTCCGGGGTCTGGAGCCTTAGGCTATACTTGGGCTGGGGGTGGGGTGCCCCCGGCCCATATAACCCCTGGCTGACTTTTGCTAATTACATGGCGAGGTCGGGGAAAGGGGATTAGGAAGATTGCCGTTGGCATGACCGCGGCAGAAGCGGAGGCAGGGTCACCTTGCTAATAGCATGGCTGGTGAGGCATTGCTCCGCTGTTTGGATTGTTAACAGGATTATTCTTGAACTGTAATGTTCGGTATGTTATAAAGATTAATAAAGCTGCGACCGGTTATTTCCCAAGAGCGGTTGTCTGTGTGCGTTTGTGGGCAAAGAGGGGGAACTAAAGGTGGGGTGAGGGGAAGGAGGGGTGGTTGGTAGAAGGGCCCGGAGCACCGTGTCCGAACTACCTCGGTTAATGAAAGGCCGCGGGGCAGGGTCCCGCTGGCCGCGGGTAACCGGGTGTTCGGCCGGTGCGAGGACCCTGGCCCGCGGCCGGCGTCAGAAGGGGGCGGAGTCCCAATGACGCGAAGGGCTCCCTGGACGGTGATTGGCTCCACCCGCGTGCAGGAGCGCGGTGGAGCCTGGGAGCTGGAGGCGGGCGGCAGTGAAGGGGAGGCGCCATGAGTCGGCAGCGGTTGCCGGTACTCAGGCGTCTCCTCGGGTTTGGGCCTGCTTCCTTCCCTCCCTCCCTGTGTTAGGGATTTGGGGGCTGGGCTGATGGGGTGTCGCAGTGGGGGGGGGGCGGGATCCCGGAGGTCCGGGGTCCGGAGCCTTAGGCTATACTTGGGCTGGGGGCAGGGTGCCCCCGGCCCGGATAACCCCTGGCTGACTTTTGCTAATTACATGGCGAGGTCGGGGAAAGGGGATTAGGAGGATTGCCGTTGGCATGACCGCGGTAGAAGCGGAGGCAGGGTCACCTTGCTAATAGCATGGCTGGTGAGGCATTGCTCCGCTGTTTGGATTGTTAACAGGATTATTCTTGAACTGTAATGTTCGGTATGTTATAAAGATTAATAAAGCTGCGACCGGTTATTTCCCAAGAGCGGTTGTCTGTGTGCGTTTGTGGGCAAAGATGGGGAACTAAAGGTGGGGTGAGGGGAAGGAGGGGTGGTTGGTAGAAGGGCCCGGAGCACCGTGTCCGAACTACCTCGGTTACATCTATAGTTTTACTTAATGGTACTAGATTGATTTTTTCTTTTTTTTTGCACTTTAGATTTTTTGGCTGTGTAATTGTCCCATTCCCTGATGAAGCCTAGCCAGCAAAAGATCTGGTGTCGGACTTGGACTTTGGAAGCTAAATATATTCTTTACTATTTTGCTATTGCAAATATGCTTTGAGTATATTTGATTCCTCTTTATTTGCATTTCAATTTAGAGAACTGAATCCAAAGAACAAAGGTCAGTTATTTGGTAGCCCAGTCAGAAGTAGGCCATGGGTAGAAGAGATATCTTTCAGGTAGTGCCGTGACTCGGCTATTCCTTTCTCTTCATTCAAGGCAAGGCTGAGAGCAATATGAAAATGAAGTACAGACACAGTCTAAGTCACAGGCTTTAGCGTTTAAGAGAGGCAGTCCGTATGTGTGTAAACATGGTGATATTGCAAAAACCCTGGAGGTATTCACTGACTAGTGGTAATGAAGCATTATTATTTCTCTAGAAAGGGACTTTTCAGAGAGACTTTGATGTTTGAAATATAAAATGGCAGTCAATGTTTAATATTGTGAATGATAGCGGATTTCCAGTTCAGGTATTTCTTCTGAAGTTATGATAAGCACTCCATTGCCTGATATTATTAGCATTTCAATTTGTTGTACTTATTGCCCTTCCTATTGAGATTGCTGTAAAATATTTTGGAGGAATAATTTTCATATCATAAATGTTTTAGTTATATGCTAATTAGAACATATGGAGAGAGTTGTCATTTGGAATGAGCAGAAATAAATTTATATCTTCTACCTGCAATTCATTTAAAAGTAGCAGGATTTGTGAATAAGTTTTAATAGTTATTTGTTTCTTGAAGTCTCAGTCTGTAAGGATATAATAATATTGTAAGAAAGTCCTCTTTAAGATGGCTGCTTCTATAGTGTGACATTAAGAAATAATTTTGTTCTGTATGTTGTGAAGATATTCTTAAAGCAGCTGCAAGCTGATGCTTTTTGTTTGCCAATGGTTTTCCATTATAGTCTTGAAGAATTTTATCTGATCCACACAACTGAAGAAATATTAATTTTGATAATAGAACTGATGACTGAAATTGTTTTATAATAGGAATTTTAAAAGAACATGAAACCTGGGAAATATTTAAAATTCTTGTGCAGTGAATTCTGTAAAACCTGAGTAAGTAAGAATACTTAGAGGCGGATGACTGATGGAATATATTTTTAAACTAAATGAAGCCCATATTAGTGTTGGAAATAAGAATAAGAATAAGATTATTTTCCTTTTTTCCTGTTTCTTTTGGAAATAAGGTTCTATGACTGATTTTGCAGCAGTAGAGTGCGCAGCTAGTGGTTTTTTTTTTCCTTGCTATATTTTGGATTTCTACTATAATATAGAATGGATTCTCTGAGCCAGTGGATTGGGGGAATGTAGTGTACACTGTAGTAATAGCTTGATAAAAAAAGACAGCACAGATTACAGATAACAGCAACATAACTTGGCAGGATTGTGTGTTTACAGAAAGGGGAGGCAAGCTGCTGAGTTGTTCAAGGCCTGCTTGCCCGCTTGCCAGAATAAGCTTTGCTAGAGAAACTCTTTACATTTTTTTTGTTTATAGTTACAGTAATCAAAATTCAATAATTAAATCCCCAAGGACTCTCACTCACTAAATGACCAAAATATAAAAGAGCTACTGAGTACCAAAATATCAATGAAAAAAATGCTTAAATGTAAGCATCATAAAATTATATCTACCTAAAGTGCAACACTTGACTAACTGGGCAGCAAGTATGTTAAGAGGTCTCAGAACAGGGGGTTGGAACTGGCAAAATGGCAGAAAGCCACTGGCAAAACCGTGACCACTTAACTCCAAATGTCATTCATAGGCCTCAATGTGTTTTACAATTTTTTTAATGCATTTAAAAGAAAGAGAAAACACTTAACTGAATTCACAAACCCTTCAGTCAAACTGTCACCACACTTCGCTAAGAGTTGGATCGGTGTCAGTGTCAAATCGAGTTTCGTCCTCCACCTTTATTCGGGCTGCATCAGTACAAGATTACCAGCTCCGTTGAGTTTCCAGTTACAGCAAAGCATTAATGTAGCTAATTCCCATCTATACAGAAAGAACAGCTTTTGAATCCAATTGGCAGCAGTAGAAATAAATTCACATGATTGTGATTTTATTTAAAATTATGTTTAAGATTATTTTACAGGTATCCTGGATTTGACAATTGTTCCATTGGGCTCACTAGAGGAGTTTTAGTCAGACATAGAGGGGCAAGAAGAACAATTAGCAATTGTTTTCTAGCTTGAGGTCCTAGAGCTTCTTATATCTGCAGAATAAGAATCTCTAGTGTATATATTTTTATTGATGTGAATGATTGGGAAGATCTTCAGTGTGTGATAGCATTTTGATATATTTAGATATTTTATAAGTTGTGTGAATTTGCAAGATATAACAAAGATTAAGAAAAGTTATTAAGGCGTTTAAAGGAAATGCAGATACAAGTGAAAGCTGAATTGCATGTCAAAGTCAAAACACATTTATTTGTCTTAAGAAAAAAAGTAAAAGGGAAAAAAAAATTAAAAAAGAAAGTTATACAGTGGAGTCCGTCTGGGGCGCAGATTATCAAGTGCATTTATGTGACAATGCTTGTCATGAAGATTTGATAGTTTGTTTTCAATTTCTGATTTCTGATTAGTAATATTGATATCTGTTATTATTTTTTTCTCTTATTGTGCAAGAAGCATAGTGATACATGTAATATTAAAGAAAAATCTTTAGATTGGGGATTTAGCTTTTACAAGTAACAAATAATGAGTGATACAATGTCATTCTAACAAGTAAGTTAAGTAATTAAAACAGAAAACATGTTTGCCATTGTGAGGAATCAGAGGGATGTTGTAATAGTGAGTTTTCATTCTGCAAATTATATATTGCATGCACTGAATCCTACAGGCCAAAGATGAAGACTACTGCAAATGAAAGGAAGTCAGCAATGCCACTGAAAGCCGAATGGGAGCAAAGATGAGAGATTCCAACAATGCTACAGAAGGATGTATGTGCAGCCATGAATCCTGGACAGCTATGACACTCTTTGTCCAAGATGTGCATAGTGCAGTCCAGAGTGAAAAGAGGATGCTGCTGAAGAACTTGGAGTTATCACCAGGGGCAGATCATGTGGGTGCAAACTTCTGAATTTCGAAAAGATCTATGAGAGCAGATGGCTACTGCTAGAAATAGTGCTGGCAAGAATAATTGGTAGAGCTTTGCTCGCTGTATGCATTCTTATTGAGACCTTGCAAAAATTAACCAAAACTATGTAACATTGTTTGCCCTTGCATTGCAAGGGCAAACAGGGTCACGTGGAGCTTGATTCACAAAGGGGCACATCCTGACCATCCGGACGGCCCCGAGCAAGATGAGCCCATTAGGACCCAATTCAGGGTCATTAGGCCCATTAGGACTCCACAGTACACAGTATAAGGCCCAAGGACGGCCCGGTGTGTCCCTGCCTGCCCGTGGGGACATCCTCCCTGCAGGCGCCCCTGGCTCACGCGGCTAAGACCCCCCTCGTCTCTGCTGCCTGACCCATGGCTGGCCAGCTGAGGCCTGGATCGGGCGGTGGGGAACCCCCCTGCACCGGGCTCCAGCCTTGGGGAGGGGGATTCCCAGGCCCGATCACCCTGCCAGTGCTGATTATTCTACCTTCTGACTCAGCAGGACGTACAGGGCCATGACCTGAATCGGCCTTGTATGTCCTGCTGACTTGGCCCGCCCCTGCTCTGCCCAGATACCAACCCCCCCCCTCACCCCTGCCAGCTCTCCCCACCCTGCGGCTTTAACCGTGCGGGGAGAGCAGAAGGGGGAATAAGGGCAGGATGGCTCCGCGGGATCCCTCTCAGAATCGAGCCCATAATTTGGGCCAAATAGACTATAAAAACTTCTTCCAGTCAACAAGATGACATTCACCCATGGACCAGATGTGCCTAGGACTCTGAAGCAAAGTGAAGTGGAAAGCATTTCCCACTGTGGAAGAAGATTTATTTTATTTGTTCATTTATTTATTTTGGACATGGACATGTTTTATAATGATTATTTACAGAATCAGAAGGGGGATTGTTGAGAGGGACTTGAAATGAGGTACCAGAGTACTCTGAAAGGGTTAATATGGAGGTTGGCTTAGAATTTGCAAACAGCCTGAAGCCTGGCAGTTTGGAATTCACTAGCAGTCTGGAGAGATATGTGTATCCAAAACCAAGGCCATGTTTAGCAGAACTGGACAGAATGTTTTTGCTTCTCCTAATTCAGCTGAGCAATATGTCTGTGCTTACATTGACCTATACCATGACTTGTAACACGTAGATAAACAAAAGTGATGCTGAAGCTTGATGTAGAACTGAATTTGTACCATGTAGCAATTTTCTCTCAATAAATGAGGTGCTCTGGCCCAGTGAGGATGAACTGTGGGCCCCTCCCTTAAGACCTTAAGTAGTACTGTTTTTAACATAATTCTCTGTGTTTTGTTTTTATTTGATTCTTCCTTATTTACATTTGAATTTAGAGACTTGAAGCCAAAGAACCAAGGTCAGCTATTTGGTAGCCCAGTCGGAAGTAGGCCACGGGAAGACCTATCTGTGACTTTCGATTTGGTGGACCATATGAAGCAGGAGCCTGCGGAACAATGTTTGCTTGGTTTCATTCATTTTTAAGACAGAGCTCTTTTCAGGTGTGTGTCCAAGGAGACATCTCTACCCTTGGGACCTTTTATGTGGGGTACCCCAAGGCTCAATTTTATCACCTTTATTATTTAATATTTTTCTCAGTCCCTTGAAGTACTTGAATACAGAGCTCTGGCATGTCCTGTTATGTTTATGCAGACGACATTTTATTGTTATTTTCAATTGATGACCCTCGTTAGATATAGCTCCTCTAAACACTTGCCTAGCCAGTATGTTTTTCTGGTTACATGAACCCTCTCTTAAATTGAACCCCACCAAATCTACAGCCATTTGGTTTACTTGTTCTGAATCTTGCCCTACACCAGCTCCAGTGCTAGATGGTCACCCATTAGCATTACATACCTCTTTCTGTTATTTAGGAGTTATCTTGGATTCTGCTCGGACTTTCTCCCCTCAATTGGCCCAGGTAACAAAGTCAATGTTCCTAGCCTTACAACATTTCCGTAACATATGCACTTTTCTGGATAACCCTGCCCAGACAACTGTACTTCTGCAGTTTCATTTCCGACGCCTTCAGTCTATTCAGAATATGGCTCTTCATCTGCTTGCAAATGCACAAAAATTTGATCGTATTATGCTACTGTTCAATACATATCACTGGCTGCCCATAAATTCATGGATCATGTTCAAGTTACTTACTCTTACCCACAAGATTATTCACGATGCAGCTCTGGATTATTTGTCCTCTATTATCTCGTTGTATGTGCCAGCTAGGTCCCTTCATTCACTCCACGATTTTCACTTGTCGTTTCTATCACCAACTGAAGTTAAGTACAAGTCTACTAGAAAATCAGCCTTTTCTAGTGCCGCCCCGACATACTGGAATGGTTTTCCTGCCTACCTCCGTACTGAGTTAAATTTTAAATGTTTTTAAAAAGTTTTGAAAACCTTTCTGTTTAGAATGGTTTTTAATCTCCCAGAGTAGTTATTCCAGTCTTTTTCTGTCATCATGTTTCTATGTTTCTATAGTGGATGGTGTCCTTGGCCTGGAGTGGGTTGTATTACTGTCTAATGAGCTAGTCTATATAGTCAGCTTAATGATGTCTAGTATGTATGCTTCCCCTTGTCTATATTCTGGTCTAGAATGTATATGCTTTTGATTGTTGTGCTATTCTGTTCTGTTTTAATAATGGAGTTCCTTTCTGGGGGTTTTTTTTAAATTAAGAGCAGGCTGGCCCAAGTCAGACATCATAGCTGTTCCTGCAAGAAGCCTGCTAAAGGGCCACTGGTTCGAGGACAGCCTATAATGACATTGAAGAAAACACAAAATTTGCAACAAAAGTAGAAAAGAAAGCATTTACATTTCATGCATATGTCTGAAACCTCTAGTAACCTATCAGCTATGTTTCCTTTGTGGGAAACAGCCACAGCCTCCTCTTTAAGCAACCACATTGCCTTGAACCCAACACAAAATGAAATATATCAAAGCAAGACCAAACACAGTGAACCTGAAAACAATACAGGAAATTAAACAAAAAACCCATTGGCCTGCATACTCTTATTCTGCACAGCTACATGATATAATGTCGCATAGTACTGCCCTAAATGAGATATTGTGGGCAGACTGCATGCTCTTGGCAGCTGTGTGGCTGATATCAAATAGAGGTGCCTCAAGTAAGGCCTTAGTGGTGAAGCCAGAGGCTGCACCAGGATCCAACATATATCTGTGGCAGACATGTAATCTTATATGTTATATTTCCCCAACAGGCCAGCCAGATTTTGCTCCAGCACCTCTCCCAGACCCTTTGGATGGTGTGAGCACAGACCTGGCCCCTCTTGGAGCAATCTGGATCAAACACACAGCCAGAAAATGCTGCTGGAGTTTATGAGGACAAAAACACACACCTCTCTCTCCTACTCTGCTCGTCCACCTCACCACACAGCCTATTTCCCCCCGACAGCCCTGGTGGAGGACAATGATGGTCAGGTGGTGATCCTAGTGTTGGAGCCAGTGGAGGTCCCTGGAAGCAACCTGCTGTTGCCAGATATGGCTCCTGCAGCCACAGACATATCTCCCCTGGTAGATGGCAGTGTGGGTCACGGTTCCACTGCAGTCACTAGTGGAGATGCATCAGTAGCTGCAGAGCTGCAGACATTCTGAAAGCTGGCTGTCATGGAGGAACAGCACGTTGACCAGTTACATAGAGGGGATGGTGCAGGTTCAAGAATGAATGCTTAGATGTTAGTTCTGCAAATGCCAGTTGGTCAAGCGTGATAGCTACTAAACCTCCTGACATCTGTCTCCCCCTCTACCAAAGCTGGTCTGGCTCCCAAACCCACCTGATGGAAGAACACTTGTACAGCGTTGCCCAATTGTGCTGTATTGTTGTTAAATGCACAGTGTGTTTCAGTTAATAAATATACATTACAGTTCCCATGTGTTGCAGTCCTGTGTAGGGCCCCACACCCTCCACTATGTCTCCATAGAAGAATACCTGCAGATAGCTACCACATACTGCTCCATCTAAGGAGACCCACCATTAGATCATGTGCACAGCCACTCAGATAGGAGTTCACTGCTCATGAATATAGCTGGTAACAGCAGGACCGGCCAAGGGTTTCTGCTACCCTAGGCAGGCCTCCCCCCAAGCCACCACCCTATCCCCAGGAGTCCCCCCCATGCCAAGCCATGCTGACCCCCCAGCATCAATCTTCTCACTTCAGGGAGGGAGGGAACATAGTGATCCCTCCTTTCCTGGAAGCAGCAGCACAGCCACCACTTCAATGCTGCAGTGGGTTTTAAAGTACCCACAAACATGCACACATTCATAACCTGCCGCTCCTGCCTCCCTCCAACTTCCTGAAGCAGCGGCAGGGATCAGCATGCTATCCAGCAGGCTCTGCCACCCTAGGCAAATCCCTAATTCATCTATTGGATGGGCCGGCCCTGGATAGCAGAGGTGTGCCTCTGGGATGTGTGACATGTGTAATAACTCAAAGCTTCATGGCAGAAACCCCATAGCATCATTTCCACATGCCACTGATATCCCCATTAAGCATTGCTGCAGTATCAAAGGTGCAGTGTGAGAGCCTGCCTCTCATGAGGAATGGGGGAGGCAGGTATGTCCATCTTCAGCCCCCAGTACAGGGAATATAGACTTCATAGATATAAGTGAACATCTGTGCAACCCACATACACCACACAACATCTCTGGAATCTGTACTCTTCCAAAAATATGCACCCACTTCATATCTGTGTCCCCACTATGGACATCATGCCAACATGCTATTGTCCATTCACACACAGTCACCTTGGCAAATTTGTCCCCTAGCAGATGGACATAAAACATACTATTAATCCCAATAAGAGTGTGTTTGATATTACAGAAGGAAAAGAGAGTTGTATATGAATAGAGCCCCAGCACGCCATGAATGCATATGATCATGCACTGTAGCAAATAGGCATGGATAGGTAAATGTCATCTATCCTCTCCAAGGCCTCTCCTCTCCTAGGAGCTCTAATAGCTCACACTGTCAGCTTATGTGCCTTGCAGCCCAGGGGTTCAAGGGAGGACCATGTGGGTGCCATTTCCATGTCTAAATGCTTGATTTAACACATGGAAATCATGAATATGGATTCCTAATAACCCCCAGGATCTTGCAGACACTCATAAGATTGCCATACCATACCAGTGACAAGTCCAAGAACTCAACTGCACCTAGCAATCACTCACACTGGACTAGCTTGTTGCACATCCTATAAGTGAGACAATTCCATTTACCTTGTTCAGCTGTATGCAAAGATATATATACACAGACACAAACATAATAGGGATGCACACACAAAATACCTGGCTTAGAAGTGAGGTTCATGACTGTCATGGTATGCACAAAACTAACCAATCTGAAGAAATTGCCAAGAAAAGATAAGCATATAAAACAGAAATATACATAGAAACATAGAAATATGATGACAGAAAAAGACCACATGGCCTATCTAGCCGGTCCTTCCATATCAACACCTACAACAGTCCCCTTTTTACCTTTAGAGATCCTCTGTGTTGGTCCCATGCTTTTTTGAATTCAGTTACTGTCCTCATCTCTACCACCTCCACTGGGAGACTATTCCACGGATCCACTACTCTTTCCGTAAAGAAATATTTCCGCATATCACTCCTGAATCTATCTCCCTTCACCCTCATCCCATGTTCCCTCGTAGCAGAACTTGCTTTCAATTGAAAGAGGCTCTCCCTGAACATTTATGCCACGGAGGTATTTAAACATCTCAATCATATCACCTCTATCCCGCCTTTCCACTAAGGTGTACATATTAAGATCCTTCAGTCTGTCCTCATATGCTTTATAATGAAGCCCATTAATCATTTTAGTAGCCACCCTCTGCACCGACTCCATCCTGTTCACATCCTTTTGAAGGTGCGGTCTCCAGAATTGCACAGTATACTCCAAATGAGGTCGCACCAAAGACTTATACAGAGGCATTATCACCTTCTTTTTTCTGCTAGCCATTCCTCTCCGTATGCACCCAAGCATCCTTCTAGCTTTTGCTGTCGCCTTTTCTACCTGTTTAGCTACTTTAAGATCATCAGACACAACCATGCCTAGGTCCTGCTCTTCTTTAGTGGACAAAAGTACTTCACCTCCTATACTATATTGCTCCTTTGGATTGCTGCAGCCCAAATGCATGACCTTACATATTTTAACATTAAATCCCAGCTGCCAAATTCTAGACCATTCTTCAAGCTTAGCTAGATCCCTCCTCATGTTATCTACACCTTCCTGGGTGTCTACTCTATTGCAGATTTTGGTATCATCCGCAAAGAGGCAAACCTTACCCGACAGCCCTTCCGCTATATCACTAACAAAGATGTTAAAAAGAATCGGACCAAGGACAGATCCCTGGAGCACACCACTGGTAACATCCTTCTTCTCAGAGTGAGCTCCATTTACTTGTACTCTTTGTCGCCTCCCACCCAACCAGTTTCTAACCCAAGCAGTAACTTTAGGGTCCATCCCTAGGATGCTCAGTTTGTTTATAAGTTGCCTGTGAGGAACAGTGTCAAAGGCTTTACTGAAATCTAAATACACCACATCTAGAGCTCTCCCTCGGTCCAACTCCCTGGTCACCCAGTCAAAGAAATCAATCAGATTTGTCTGACAAGACCTTCCTCTGGTGAATCCATGCTGCCTCGGATCCTGTAATCCGCTGGACTCCAGAATTCTCACTATTTTCTCTTTCAGCAGCGTTTCCAATAATTTACTCACCACCAAAGTTAAACTAACTGGCCTGTAGTTTTCAACCACATCCTTACTTCCGCTTTTGTGTAAAGGCACCACATGAGCCTCTCTCCAGTCCTTTGGCACCAACGAGGCATTAAAAAGGTCAGTCAGTGGAGTTGCTAGAACGTCCCCCAGTATTCTAGGGTGTATCCCATCCGGTCCCATCGCTTTGTCTACTTTGTTGAGCTAGTTTCTCACGAACACAGTCTTCTGAAAATTGTTCAAGATGTCCCTCGCTTCTGTTCCTATTTGTGGGTGTTTTCTGAGGTCCTGCTCATGGTTTTTCATCTGTGAACACAGAACAAAAATATTTGCTAAGCAATTCCGCTTTATCCTTATCATTCTACATATTCCTCCCCTGCACCCTTGAGTCTGACAATACCACTTTTGCCCTTCCTCTTCTCACTGATATATCTGAAAAATGGCTTATCCCCCCATTTTATTGCATTGGCTATTTCCTCCTCCTTTTGAATCTTTGCCTTCTTGACTACTTTGCTAGCTTCTCTAAGTTTTTCCAAATACAGATGCCTGTCTTCCTCTCTCTGTGATCTCTTGTATTTCATGAAGGTCTCCCTCTTTTTCTTCACTTTTTCTACATGCGCACACCCCCCCCCCAGGCCCCCCCACACAGAAAAGGGTTGGAAAGAATTTGATGAGCTATACTCTTCATGCTTTCCCCACTTGTTTAACTGTATATATAATTTACCCTCAATCTAGACATTGTGCTGACATTATGAAGATGTTTCCTTGTATTGTGACGATATCATTGTGAACATCATATCTATAAGGATGTTTTACTGTGCTGCCTACTATGGTGCATCATTTGTATTCTGTTGATATCATATCATATGTCTATTATATGAATGCTCTTCTGAGATGTTTTATGTGTATATTAACAACACTGTAGTAATTGCTGTTACTAGAATTTAATTTGCCTATCTCCAAGTTTATCTTATTATTCCAATTCAGGCTTATTCTGTCCCAGACGTAGATCCCTTCTGTATGCCCGGTCTGAGCCAGATGTACAGGGGGGATCGCGATTCTGATCCTGTGGGGCACATCTAGCCCCGCAGGATCAGAATTGTGATCAGTCCTTTACGTGCAGGCCGGGACTGCAATTTAGCCCGGCCTACACGTACAGGATGTCAGCTGTCAGAAAAAAAAAGATTATTCCCCACAGCCCTACCCCCGATCTGGCCTCCTAAGGCCAGGGTCGGGCAGCAGAAACCCTTGGCCGGCCCTCCCTGCCCCATCCGCGCACCAGCATAAAAACCCCCAACACATCCACCTAGAGGTGGAATAACTTCCCTGCACATGTCGCCCACCCTGGACACACAGGGCCGAAATTAGAATCAGCCCTGTACATCCAGGGCTGGTGACCACTCACTGCCTGTCCAGACTCCACTCCCAAACCGCCCCTTCCCAGCCCTTAGCTTCCCCGTACAACCGGTGGGAGGGTTAGATGCCGGCAGAGCAAGGCAAGGCACGAATAGCTGGGAAGTCCATCCCTGCTATTTGTGGCACAGAATCGGGCCCATTGTGTATTATACTGGCACTTGGTCATTTACTATTGTTATGCTGTTTCTATAGCATAAGTTTATTTATGTCAAGTTATACCTGTTGTACTTCGCTTTGGGCGAATGTCTTTATAAAGACGGTTAATAGAACATAATACAGTACATAAATACATAAATAATCCCTATTTATGAAAAGTCAGGACAGTAAATATTCTCAAACACCAAGAGAACAAGCCAGACTGCGACAGAACAGAATCCCTCACCTCATTTACACATGGAAAACAAACCATCGCCTCGTAAAGAATAAGAAACAACAAACTAGAAACACATATACAGACAAAAATGAAAAGGAAAACCCCAGAAACCAGACTTGACTGGATTGGTCCTGATGTTTCTATCACTTCTTCTTGTTGGCTTTCTCCAGGATCTCATTCCTATTTTCTGTTTCTTCATTCTCCTGCCTTCATCCCTTCTCTCCCTTCCAGTCTTCAGTTTCCCTCTTCTCACCTTTCACCTACTTCATGGCTTCCATTGTTACTTCCCTAGTCCTCCCATTCCACTCCTCTCTCTCTCATTCCATCTTGTCTCCTATT
This sequence comes from Ichthyophis bannanicus, assembly GCA_033557465.1. NCBI lineage: Eukaryota > Metazoa > Chordata > Amphibia > Gymnophiona > Ichthyophiidae > Ichthyophis > Ichthyophis bannanicus. Next base: position 147,666,713 of record CM066041.1, read on the forward strand.
CTTTCCTTTCACCCGCTTTCTAGTCCCCCTTTCCTCCCTGGGTACTCATCTGCTCCCCAGCCTCATCTACCTTTCTCTGCCTCTTATCTCCTCATCAACCCAAGTTCCTTCCCTTTCACTCATCTCTTGTACATCCCCAGTCCCTTTTGCCCTTCCTATGTCCCCTTTTAACTTCCCCATTTCTTTTTCTACTTCCTTCATTTTACCCTTCTCCTTCCTTTGTCTCTCACTCTCACCATAGCCCTCTGTCCCTTTCAACTGCCTCCAATCCCTCCCCCAGCCCTCCATGTCCTTCAACCCATCTGCCCTCCCCACCTTCTGCACTTAGTCTCACAGCTCTATTCATACCTAATCCCTGTTCAGTTTCTTAGTCCCCACTATCCCATCACCTAATCCCTAAATACCCACTCTTGTGCTCTATTCAGTCCCTAATCATCACTCACAATTACATTGAAACCCCAATTCCCCACTTACACTCCCAGTACCTAGCCAAGAGTCTTTCTTCTGGGCTCCAACCCAATCCAAGAGCCTCTGTCCAAGTCTCATACCCTGCTCTCTCACATCCCCATGTCCCTAGTTCTGTCCTCCTGCCTCTATCTCCCCCTTTCCCAGCATCCATTGCTGGATTGCCCCTGCTTTCTCCCTCATATATCTTTCTCCCCTTCCCTAACAATCACCTGCTAACTTCCTTCCCCTGAATTCATTGACCCTGTCTTACTTTATCCCAGCATCCATCACTCTGCCCTCTTTTTCCACCTTCCTCTGGCTCCCCCTCCCCCCACAATATCTATATCATCTCTCATCCCCACAGCATCTGTCAGCATCAGCCCCTTCTCCCACCTCCTCCCCCTCCTCCAGCATCTGTTTCCTTCTCCCAGCATCAGCCCTCTTCCAATCCCAGCTCCCACATCTTCACCTTCCATCCTCAGCCCCCCCCCCCCTTCCCAATTAATCCTAGATCCAGTGACAGGAGCTTGTTCCTTTGCTTCCACTACTGTGCCAGCCTAGAGCAGACGCTGCTGCCATGGCAGATTAGAAATGGCAGAACAGGCACTTCCTGTTTCTCACCAGAATGCAGGAAGTGCCTCTTCTGTTTTAAACCCTCTCGTGGTGCTGGCAGCAGTGGTAGCTGTTGAAGGCCAGATCAGCCAGAGTAAAGGAACCGGTGAGGAAGGGTTTTTGGTGTCCTTAGGCTTCTGTGCCCTGAACCGGTGCCTCACTGGCTCACCTCAAGTTAGTCCTTATACCTCTGCTCCTCTAAGTCTGCCACAAGCATAGCACTTGGTCAGTTCCTGCTCCTGATGTTTACAAATTAGTCAAAGTAGACAAAAAAACCACAACTGAAAGCAAATAAGAGGCTCTGAGTTTAGATGAGTCAGTGACTGGGAAGATCTAAAGCATGTGGGTTAAAGGTGTGGTTAACTGAGAAAGAAGAAACTTTTCAGCAAAGCTGTAAGGAATGAAGTAATGAAAGAATTAATTACAACGAAAAAAACAGCCAACAGGGTAGGTGACAGTGTTTATGGCATTATCTTTCCCTACCCCAGCAGGCAGGGCTGGCCCAAGGGTTTCTGCCACCTCAGCCATGCCGTGCCCCCCCCCCCATCGTGCTGAGCTACCCCACCCCCTGACTGAACCTGCTGCTGCTAATTCTGTTAGCAGGGTGGAGTGGAGTGGGGTGGGGGCAGTGGGGCAGCAGCCTATGGCAGGCCATGTGCTTCAGCACATATGGCCTGCTGCTTGTGACCCCCCTCCGACCTGTCAGAGGCAAGTCAGAAGCAGCAGGCCATTTGTGCCAAAGTGCATGGTCTGCCGTGCCACCCACAGAGGTCTGCTCCCTAGATGACCGCCTAGCCCGCCTAGTGGATGAGCTGGTCCTGCCAGCTGGCATTATCTCCAGGGCCGGTGCTTCGGTCAGGAAAAGTAGGTGCTCTCCTAGAACACCAATGTTCTGGGGCAGCAAATGGGCATTGGCAAGTCAGCAACTTAGCCCCCCAGCCCTTGCACCACAGACCACATGAGAAAGGGTTATTAAGGGCACCTCAGTTCCTCTGTGGCGTGAGTCAATCTCGCAGCTCATCTTGTGAGACTAACCGCATGCCGCCGAGGAATCTGAAGTATTCTTACGCGCCTTATCTCATGCACAGCAGCCATGGGGAAATTGATACTGAGCTGCGGCCATTATGTAGGTGTGCGGCAGTGGCAGGGAGGGGACACCAGAAGAAAGACGTTTTGTGTGGGCAGGGGAGCATCGGGAGGAAGTTTCACCTTTGGTGCATGTTATTGCACCAGTCCTGATTATCTTCCCTTCCAAAAGAGGTCTTCATGATGGGGTTTTATGCTTTTCCCTTTTTCCCTACCCTCAACAGCAGATCCCAAGCTGAGCATTGTGCCCCTCTCTTCAATGGGGTTTGCAGATCAGGATGCAATTCTGCTCCTTCTAGGTGTGTGATTGATTCCCACATCGTCCTCAACAATAGTACATTAGATGTGATGTTTCCCCAACAACGGTCCTCAGGTCAGGGCTTGCCGTTTCATTCCGAGCCTCCTCCCCTCCCCCGATGGTCTATTTCCAACCTCTCTTCAAGGAGTAGACAGACTGAGGGTGTTATCCCAAGCCAGCCATATTCGGATGAGGGCGTTATCTGCCCACAAGTCCCTCCGGAGCGAGAGGCAGGCAGGGTGCCTGCCGGCGCTGAGCTCTGGCCTCTCCCGGGTTGCAGTGGAGGCTCTCGGCCTGCAGGGGGTGGGCTCCCTCTGCTCTCGGCGCTCCCGCAGGAGCTGTACAGTTCCCCCAGCGCTGCACTGACGATAAAAGGCACCAGAGCGCCTGGCGGCCGGGCCGGCGGAGCTGCGGGAGCTGAGACGGGACGGCACGGGGCGGATCGCCGCTCTCTCCCTTCCTCCCTCCCTCGGCTATGGATTGTCTGACAGCTCTGCTGGTGACTCTGGCTTCGGGCTTCGCTCTGGTCTTCTGCCGCGATCCTTTTCAGTCCGGTAAGTGGGACGGTTCCCGGGAGAGGGGCAAGTCTCGATCGTGCTGCCCTCGGGTTATTGTGGATGGGAAACTTAGCTGGAATGGGAAAACTAGAAATACCCGGTCAGTTCTCATTTTGGTTGACGCAGCTATTTTATCTTACGCATAAAAATCTAGGCAGCCACCTATTGAGCAGGGCACATGATATATTTTATATAGAGTGAAATATATGTATAGACACGTTCAGTGCATGCACAGTGGAGGGAATGGTGCGAAGATCATGTGTGCAAATTGCTCTCTTTCTGCTCTAGTAAAATACCGGGATGTTGTCATTGATAAATCTGGAGCAAAACTTTGCAAAAACTCTCTCAGCCTAATGCGTCCAAGCACTGGGAAGCGCCCGTTATAAACAAGGAAGATGTATTTCCTTCCTCGCAAGAAAAGGTATATTTTCTTTCCTGATGATACGGCATGGTTGATTTCTTTCGTGTGCAACTTCTGCAAAACCAAAAACCAGTTTTGCTGGTTTATGAAGGCGCCCGTGCTAAAGACGCAGCAACATTCCTGCAGCTGAAAGGAGCCCCAGTTATGACATTTCAGTAAACTCATCCATTTTCCGAAAGGGACGGGGGGAAGCTCCTGGTTTCCCTTCTTCCTCAGGTGCGTAAAGTGCTTTTGCAGGTAGCCTTTGTGTCCATTTCACAAACGTATTGGCGACACTGAGCTTGAAGGTTCCTTTCCCTGGCTTTTGAAAAAGGAGCAGTGTGCGTAATGCAAAACACGGGCAAATTGGCCTGCAGATGGGAAGTATCATTTTTCATGTGCTCTTAGCCACAAAGCAACGGCATATAAGCACACATGGCTGGGTAAAGGGAGATTACTTAACCTGAAAGCATGCTACAGCCATAAGGACTACATTCACTTAATAGTAGTACTGAGCCGCGGTCTTGGTGTATTCGCATTTCTGTAGGAACCAATATGGATATGATTGTGTCGAGTCTGTTTGCACAGTTTTTTTTTAATCTTTTGCGGGACGTGTGTGTTCAGTGGTTTTGAGTTGTTTTTCTCAGTTGTCTGTGCGTCTGCATACGGAATAGGTGACATCTGCGTGGTATATGTCCATGAGTCATGTAGGTGGGCTTCCCGTGGGAGCTCACTCTCTTTAAATAACTCCTAACGCAGTCCTAAGTCAACAGGTAGTATAGTATACGTTAGGCTATCTATATTTTATTGTGTTCTGGTTTGTGTATTCTTTTTGATTGAAAAAAGCAGAAACTAAAATAAAAATAAATAAATGTTTCTATCCTTTAAGTCTTGTTATGGAACTCATGGTAATGTGAAAAGGATACTCAAATAGAATTCCAAATCTCTCTCTCTCTATATATATATATATATATAAAATTTGAGAGAGATCTATCTATGTATCTATCTGTATAATATATATATGTGTGTGTGTGTGTGGCATTTAGGTGAATGAATATGTGTATAATATGCATAAAATCATAACAAAATGCACATTATCCTTACAGAATTTGCTGTATGTATAGTATGTGATCTATTGGTTATCTACTAAACTGTTCTTAGCACAGAGATGAGGGGATTGTATATCTTGTGGGTGAGAAAGATCCGGGTGTCTCAAATAAAGTTTTTTTATTTGCAAAATATTCTGGAGTTGTTTGAAACCCTGTGCTTCAAATAGAAGATGACCTTCTTCTAACAATATCCTTCCTCTTGTTCCTTGTCAATGATTAAATTAGCTGAGACCAGTAAGAAAGCTTTTTCCTGTACTGGCCCAGTTCTTTGGAAGTCAGAGCTGAGAAGAACTTCCTTAGCCGCCAGAAAGGCTGTAGAGCGTGGCTCTTTCATACGGCATTTGGGCAGGTTGCCTTGTTTTTCCCAACAGGCTTTTATTGTTTAGTTTTACTGGTTTGATGGTAGCTGCTTTTTGTGTAAGACGTTATGCTATTTTTTTAGGTATATTTTCTATCAGGCAGTACCACCTGTTCTCAAGGGTCAATCTTTTTGTCTTGTCCATCCATACTTAGGCGTGTTTGTTGGAGCATGATGCACAGATATGAACCAAGGAAACCAGAAGCACAGAGAGGAATATGAGACACCAAGACAATGCAAGAGCTGCAGCAGGGTCACTGGAAGATCCAGTAGCGGTTTCCACCCACCTTCAACTTAAAATTACATGAGACCCATTGCAGCAGAAAGAATGAAATGCTGGTGAGGTTCCCAAGTCTGCTGGCATGAGAAGAGCCAACTGACAGAGGGTGGTGCTGTTGAGTTTCCCAAGCTCAACAGCTCATGTAGAGGAAGTTGATGGCGGCACTGATGAAAGGAGAAAAGTGCCAGTGAGGTCCCTGTGTCTGCTGGCACAAGAATAAACATTGACCGCGGTGGTAGAAGGGACGTGCCAGCGAGGTTCCCAGGCCGCCTGGCAGAAGATTCAGAGTTGGCATAGTGCTGACGAGCGAAAGGGGAAGGGAACGGAAAGGGTGAAAGAGGAGATGAAGGTGAAAGAAGGAAGGGAATGGGAAAGGAGAGGGGAAACACTCACTCCACTTCTGTCCTGCCACATCAAATCATCCTAGCTCCCCGTTTATTTGCCTCTTCCTCTTAGCACTCTTTAGTTTCCCTGCATCATGCTCTACCCCTCATACCCTTCATCCACACTCTCCCTCTCCTAGTCCTTCAATCACTCACACCCCTCATCCCTTTCTCATTCAGGCTTCCAACCACACATACTCCTGCACTCAATGCCATTGCCCCTCTCCATCTACTCACTGACTGACTGACTCACCAGGTGAGCCCCACCTCATAATTCTCCCATCCACTCACTCACTCCTTCAATCCCCCCAGCATATATAGACCCCCATCCATTTACTCACTTAGCACCCCTGTCACTCATCACTTCCATTCACTCACTCAGCCACCAGCCACTCATCACAGACACAGTCCACTTGCTCATCCCCACCGCCCACCCATAATCCCTCCATCCACTCATTCACACACATGTACATGCCATCAGAAAAACACATCTTAGTGCAAAGCTTAGAGCACGCCCTTTTCAGCTGGAAAGAATAATCTGCCGTAAAAGAAGTGAGATTCTAGAATGTCTGCCTGCCTGTCTATCAGCTTGTCTGTCTTGGAGGAAAAGAACTTTGAAAATGTTACTGAAATAAATGAAACTTGGCATGAGGGAAAAACTAGTAAAAAGACATAATGAGTTGGAAAATAGGCTAGATTGGATTGGGGAATCCGGAGATATAAGCCCTCCCCAATGCATTTCCAAAGGACAAAGAATTCCAAACTTCCCCACTTCCAAAAACAAATCTCCTGCTACTGCCCTTCCAGCCCGCAAGCTGCTTCACCCCCCAAAATATCCCCTGTAAACTGACTCTCCACCCCAAAATGCCTCTACTCCCAAAAACTACTCACACAAATGCCCCATCCTCAGAAACTATCCTCCCAGAACTGTCCTATGCTCCTACCCCCCAAAAATACCTTCACAAGTGTCCTACTAGCTTGTAACTGCTCCATCCCCAAAAATTGATGGTCAAAACTGCTCCACTACCCTGCAAATTTCCCCACTTCCAAAATCTATCCCCTGTAATAGCACCACCACTCCACAAACTGTCTCTTGCACAAAAAATACCTGCCCGCAACTGTTTCCCTTCCAAAAACTAAACCCTGCAACACTCTTATTACCTTGCAAACTGCTCCAGCCCCATAAATTGCCTTCTTCAAAAACTAATCTCCTGCAGTTGCCCACCATCCACAAACTGCCCCATCCCAAAAAAATACCACTCCAACTGCCCCACCTCCAGCATACTACCCCATGCCCAAAATATACCCCCTGCAACTGTACTGTCTTGAAAGCCCAGACCAGATGTATTCCACGCTTTCAGAAAAGTGGAAGGAAGACCAAAAAACTGCCAGCATGCTTTAAAGGGGAAGTCAGAGAGGCTGTTTCCAAAAAAACATCTTTCAGGAAATGGAAAAAAAAGCCAAATGATGAACACAGAGAACAACATAAGCATTGGCAACTTAGATGAAAGGTATTGCTAAGGCAGGCAAAGAGAAATTTTGAAAAGAAGCTTGCTGTGGAAGCAAAAATGCATAACAAAATCTTTTTCAAGTACATTCGTAGCAAAAAATACCCATGAGAGAGTCAATTGGACCATTGGATGATAGAGGGATAAAAGAAGCACTAAGAGGGGACAAGGCCAGAGCAGAGAGACTGAATGAATTCTTTGGTTTGGTCTTTACTGAAGAAGATGTAGAAAAGTTACCCATGCCTGCAATGGTATATAAAGGTGATGTATTGGAAGAATTGAAAGAAATATCAACTGGGAAAATGTATTACAACTATTTGATAACCTAAAGAGTAGCAAATCACCCGGACGGGATGATTTATATCCAACAGTGCTGAAAGAACTAAAATATGAGATTGCAGACCTACTTTTAGTAATCTGTGAACTATAATTAAAATCATCTGTAGTACTGGAAGACTGGAGAATGGCTAATGTAATGCCAATTTTTTAAAAGGGTTCCAGGGCTGATCCGGGAAACTACAGATCGGTGAGCATGACGTCAGTACCAGTCAAAATGGTAGAAACCATTATAAAGAGTAAAATTACTGAACATGTCGATAGTCAAGGCTTAATGGGAGAAAGCCATCATGGATGTAGCCAAGGAAAGTCTTGTCTTACTAATCTGTTATATTTTTTTGAAGGCGTGAATAAACAGGTAGACAAAGGTGAGTCAATTGATATAATGTATCTGGATTTTCAGAAAGCCTTTAACAAGGTCCCTCATGAGAGAATTAAAAAGTTATGGAATTGAAGGCAGTGTAGTATTGTGGATCAGGAACTGGTTAAAAGATAGAAAGCAGAGGGTAGGACTAAATGGCCAATTTTCTCAATGGAGAAAGGTGAAGAGTGGAGTACCCCAGGGATTTATGTTGGGCCAGCTGCTTTTTAAAATATTCATAAATGACCTGGAATTAGGAATAATGAGTGAGGTGATCAAATTTGCAGATGACACATTTGCAGAGAATTGTGAAAAATTGCAAGAAGACCTTGATAAATTGGAAGACTGGACATCCAAATGGCAGATGAAATTTAATGTGGACAAATGCAAAGTTATACATCTAGGAAAGAACAACCCAAACTATGGTTACATGATGCAAGGTACCACCTTAGAATCCACCACCCAGAAAAAAGATTTAGACGTCATCGTGGAAAATAACTTTGAAACCCTCCACCCAGTGTGCAGTGACGGCCAAGAAAACAAATAGAATGCTGGAACTCATAAGGAAAGGAATGGAAAATAAAACCAAGGATATTATAATGCTTCTGTATCATTCCATGGTGCGACCGCACCTTGAATATTGTGTGCAATTCTGGTCATCATATCTTAAAAAGGATACAGCAGAATTAGAAAAGATACAGAGAAGAGCGACAAAAATGGTGAAGGGGATGGATAGATGCCCTTATAAGGAGAGGCTTAAAAGGTTAAAGTTCTTCATCTTGGAAAAGAGATGGCTAAGGGGGGATATGATAAAGGTTTATAAATTAATGAATGGAGTAGAACCGGTAAATGTAGATCAGTTGTTTATGTCATCAAAAAGTAGAAAGACTAGAGGACACACAATGAAGCTACAATGTAACCCATTTAAGACTAAGTGAAAATATTTTTTTTTACTCATCACATAATCAAACTCTGGAATTCATGACTGGAGGATGTAATAAAAGCTGTTAGTGTATCTGGGTTTAAAAAAGGTTTGAACAAGTTCCTGGAGGAAAGGTCTATAAACCATTATTAAAGAGGACCTGGGAAATCCACTTCTTACCTTATGAAGAGCATTGTGGAACCTGAGTGCCTTTTTGGGAACCCGACAGAGACTTGTGACCTGGATTGGCCGCTGTTGGAAACAGGTTACTGGGCTTGATGGACCTTGGTCTGACCCATTAAGGCATTTCATATGTTCCTATGTTCTTAGCCCTACACCCAAAATCTACTTCCTACAACTTATCCCTCTACTCTGCAAACTTCCACCTCCACCTAAAACTACCCCCTTCAACTATCCCAACAGATCCTAAACTGCCTCCACCCTGCAATACTATCCCCCTGCAACTTCCTCACCACCCCTAGCTACTTTCCCCCATACATGTGCATACAGAAACGCACATACATATGCAAGGACTGAAAATAATTCCTCTCCCTGAAAGGATGCATTTAATCATTTTGATCTATACTTCATTTTCTTTGTTGTTAATTCTCCTGTGTAAAATACAGATTTATTTATACAGTTTTCTGATTGCTTATTATTATTATGTGTACTGCCAATTAATCTGTTGCACATATGTTTGAGTCCACATGTTGGGGGGTAGGGGGGATCCTGTGAGATGTGCCCAGGATATGGGGAGATTAGGATTACCAGCTGTTTGTTAATTTCTTTTCAGGAATCAATATAATTTTGTATTCATATTTAGAAGGTAAAGAGATAGTTAATATGTCTGCACAATTTTCAGTTGTTAAAACCTTTGTCTGCAATTATCTAATCCTACCCCCCTGTGCGAGTCAACCTGTCCTGCTTTTTTCCTGTGTAACTAGCAGCAGATTGTGAGCAATTTTGCCACAGGATCTCAAATGTTCCAGTCCAAAGTGTTTAAAAAATAGCCCAAAACAGTGACCCACCTTTAGCCCTGCCCTCCTTTTCCATGAGTGGCTGGTATAACAGTCCATCAGGTATGGCTGCACCTACCTTGCCACATAGCCATGCCTCCCTTTCCCTGATTGACTCCCCTATGCCAGCCAATCATTCCCCAACCTATCACATCTCATTGGTCAGCTCCCAATTTGTTACTCTGGGACATGACCACTGAGATGCAGTCAAGAGCTATGACTGTTCTGAATCTGAGTTTTTTACAATATTTTCTGTGATTTTCTTGCCCAAAACGATGTAGGCAAATCATCCAAAAACCTGCAACCTGTAAAGTTTTCCTGCAGCCCGGGCAAAAAAGTTGCCCAGTTGGGCGGAAAGACTACAGAAATGACAAAATTGAGTGTGAGTATCATCTAGCCAATGGGAAGGCAGTGGAGGCGGAGCGCTGGAAGGCTGGTCTAGTCACACAAAGGAAGGAAGTGAGCTAAGGGAAGTTCATGTACAATGCAAGTGAAATTTCTGCAACTGGTGAGGGATGGAAGAGAAATGAACCCCACCTCCACCCCAAAAAATGCCTGAGTATATTTCAATAAGAGAAACAGTTCTTAAAGCCGCAGCATATATTGCACTGATCACTGTAACAGTGGTTAAGGAATTGCACCATTCAAACTGTTCTGCCCTCTCATCTCCCAATCAGATGCGCAGAAAGCCAACGTACATATAGACATAAATATGCAAACACACATGCACATACAAACATGTACACACACACAAAACAGATAAACATAGAAAACAGCAATACACACATACCCCATATGTGCAAAACACAAACCAGACATAGACAATGCAGATACAAACACTGACGTATGAGTGTGTGCCTGAGCATGTGCGGAGTCATTAGAAGGAATTGCATGAATCATGCTGTGCATGCTTTTCCCACATGTTATTTAGTAATAGAGGACCATTTGCCTGTATTTTGGCTTATGTATATATAGTATGTACATCACCTGGAGCTGTGTTTAGATAGGCAACAAATGTCAGCCCAAAATAAATCCGATTAGTAAAATTACATATATGAGCTCCCAAGTAGCAGTTTAAGTAAGGGTCCTCAGAGCAGGGGGTTCAGTTCAAAAGATCCAGGAGCAAGTTGGCCCCCTTCCAGCATAGGCATGAGAGAAGAGCAAAGCCCAGGCGATCACTGGGACATTAAGGACGTTTTGCAGCATTACAATATAGGGTGAGGGGGGAAAACCCCAGGAGGTTATAGAGACACAGGGGAACTCTTCTATTGCTACAGTATAGGGGTGAAAAGGGAGTAAAGCCCAGGAGGTTACAGGGACAAAGGGAATTCCTTTAGTGTTTTAGTATTGGGGTGGAGGGGGAGCAGAGCTCAGGAGATGCAGGGGTACAGGATGTGTGGAGAGCAATTACTGAAAGATCCCCAAGAAGAATGATAGCACTTGTTTTGTCCTTGTTCTCTTAGCTCCTTCTTATGTACCGTATTATTGGCAGGTGCTCAAGACTTTACAAGAACCTCTAGGTAATATAAATACTGTTTTTAACTCTTTTTGAGAGCACTGGGAAGCCATGTCAAGAGTCTTTCAGGTCATTTCATTGCGCCTGACATCTGGTCCATCTGCTGGTTCTTGGCACAGCTCGACATTACCAACAAAGCTTGTTAAAGAGACATGCTGGAAGCGAGTAAAATAAACTGTCTGACTCCAGACCTGTGAGATCCACCTCACATTGAGATCTCTGTAGTTCACGTATCTAAAGGTCATGATGAAACAGAGAATGGAAGGTCTTTGATAAAGGACAAATATTGGTATTATGGAATTTTTTCTTACAGTGGCTTATGAGGTGCCCAATTATACCAGGACATAGAGGAGCACATGCCCATGTATATCAAGTCAGCTAAGGGAATGTGTCCAGTTGTACCAGGGCAGCCAGAACATGTATCTCGTTGTATCACAATAGAATGGGCAAGGAATAGCTTGGGCATATGTCCAGTAATTGGATCTCCAAAGTATGTAGATCCATTTCATGCATATTCATTGTGGATATTCTGGAAACCTATCTGGTTAGGTGTGCTTCCAGTAAAGGCATGTGCCCAGTTATACAAGGACAGAGGAACACACCTAATTAAACCAGGACAGGCAGGAGCACATTCTCAAATTATCAGGACAAATTTGACTTCATTCAATGCATGATATAGAAGTAGAAGGAACCTTTCCGTAGATCTCAGTCTAATGTCCTTCACCTTCTAACAGGTGTGTACCATAACTAAGGGTATACCAAAAGAAAAACTTTCATTCTGTAAATTAAATTCATGAATTGCTTGCAAACACCACCAGTCCACAGTTTTATTCATGGTAGGATTTAATGTGGTAGAGTGTGTATGAAAGGCAGCAAGTAGCAGATGCACACTGGCTGCATAGCAAAGGCTCCACAAATAGTTTGCTGTCAGGTTTGGTATTTTATCTTTCTATAAAATAAAATTCCATTAAATCTGACATTAAAAAAATCTGTGCATCAAAATGTTTTCTGTGGACAATGTGGTGATAAACAGGGCAACATGTTCCTGACTTGCTTTCAGCATGGAAAAAGACTTTGTACATCGCTAGCTACAAAGTGTAGCAGAAATGGACTGAAGCAGGCAATGTACGTCCTGTGCCATGCTCAAACTTGTGCCAGTTGAATATATTTTAATTTGTTCCAGTACCTCATTCCTATCACATAAATAAATAAGATACAGCTAGTAGGATTGCAAATCTCACTAGTGATAGGTAACAAGAACTCTCTCTTTGCTGGAGTGAGGTTTGGTGCAGTACTGAAATGTCTTCCACCCCGTCCCACCTTGCTATCACCTCACTAATTTCCCACTGCTCTTGTCATTCTTCCCCTAGGGGTGGTTTATGTATTTGGCAGACTGGAAGGCCGATGCAGAAACCCTGTGCTAAAGCTCTAAGGCAGAGTTTCCTGATACAGAAGTTTTGCTCAGCAATGCTGCAAGCAAACGGCATTCAATTGAGATCGGCACAAAAGGTCTGCGCCAAACTAGGAGAGCAAGCCAGACACGCGGGCACAGGGGTCTGCGTTAGCAGTATCTGTACCTTGCATGGAAAAAAACAGTTTGGCACATGTGCTGGAATGCTATCTGGTGCACAGCAATATTATTCTGCGCTGAGGTTCTGCTCAAATTAATATGTGTGTTCATAGCATTCCAGAGCATTCGTATGACCGTGTCCCCGCACACTTCCTCTGCCATTTTTTTCACCACTGTCTTCAGCAAAGCCAGAAAAATGTTGTGGGTGCTGTACGTTCAAGAAACAGGATACATTCTTCACTAGTAAAGTCTACAGACCCATGAACTAACCTTTAACATTTCCTAAGACCAGGGCCGGATTTACCTATACGCCATGTACGCCATGGCGTAGGGCCCACAGCCGGCAGGGGCCCACAAAAAAAGAACCAGGTAATTTTTTTTTAACTCAATTAAAAAAAAAACCTGGTGGCTGCCGCCGCGGGGCCCCCTCTGCTGCCGCGGGGGCCCCGTCTACAGGGTGAGGGGGTGCGGTCGGGTGGGGTGGGGTGGGGTCGGGTCGGGTCTCTCCCTCCCTCCCTCCTTCCCTCCCTGCAGGCTGCGAGAGACGCGAAGATAGAGCGTCTCCTCGTCTGTGTTAAGCCCGCAGGGGCTGATGGGATTTCCCATCAGCCCCTGCCGGCTTAACACAGACGCGAGGAGACGCTCTATCTTCGCGTCTCTCGCAGCTGCAGGGAGGGAAGGAGGGAGGGAGAGACCCGACCGGACCCGACCCGACCGCACCGCACCGCACCGCTTCAGCTTGTAGACGGGGCCCCCGCGGCAGCAGAGGGGGCCCCGCGGCGGCAGCCACCAGGTTTTTTTAAATTACATTTTTCTTTAGGCCGGGGGGGGGGGTAGGACTGGTAATGGGCTATGGGGGGGGTTAGGACTGGTAATGGGCTATTGGGGGGGCTGGGGCTGGAAATGGACTGGGGGGGTATGGCTGGTAATGGGCTATTGGTGGGCTGGTGCTGGAAATGGGCGGCCCTGCGCTGCGCTGGGCAGGGCTGGGGGGGGTTTAATGATAGAGGTGGGCTGATGGGGTTAGGACTGGTAATGGACTGTGGGCTGTTGGGGGGGGCTTAGAACTGGCAATGGGCTTTAGGGGGGGGGTTAAGACTGGTAATGGGCTGTGGGCTGATGGGGCTGTCTGGTAATGGGCTATGGGGGGGGCTAGGACTGGAAATGGGCTGGGGGGTTAAGACTGGAGGTGGGCTGATGGGGTTAGGACTGGTAATGGGCTGTTGGGGGGGGTTAGAACTGGTAATGGGCTTTGGGGGGGTTAAGACTGGTAATGGGCTGTGGGCTGATGGGGGTTGTCTGGTAATGGGCTATGGGGGGCTAGGACTGGAAATGGGCTGGGGGGTTAAAACTGGAGGTGGGATGATGGGATTAGGACTGGTAATGGGCTGATGGGGGGGGGGTAGGACTGGCAATGGGCTATGGGGGGCTGGCGGGAAAGGGTTGATGGGGTTAGGACTGGAAGTGGGCTGATGGGGGGTTAGGACTGGTAATGGGTTATAGGGGGGCTTAAACTGAAAATGGGGTGATGGGGGGGTTAAGGACTGAAAATGGGGTGATGGGGGGTTAAGGACTGTAAGTGGGGTGATGGGGGGGCTAGGACTGGTATTGGGTTGGGGGGTTGCTAGGACTGGAAATGGGCTGATGGATGGCTAGGACTGGAAATGGGCTGATGCAGGGACTAGAAGGGAATGGATGCTGGGTGAGGCTGGAACTAGAAGGGAGCTGATGTTGGGGGAGGATTAGAATGGGATGGGGCTGGAAGAGTAAATGGAGAAGGGAAAAATATTTTGTGTGGGAGGATAAAAAATCTACAATTGGCCGGGTATTGGGAGAGTAAGTGGGGATTGAGGATGGAGGGGTAAAATTTGAGTGGATGAAATAGGAATGAGGAAAGAGCAAAAGGAGAAAGATTAGTATGTTAAAGCAGATGTAGAGAGAGAATGGAAAAAAATCTAGAAGAGAGAAGAAAGGACAAATGGACAGCAGACGATGGAGAGTTAGCAGAAGACACGAAGAAACCAGAAGAAAGTGGCTGGAGCAATTGCAGCTGAAAAAAATGCACAAAAGGTAGAAAAATATCTCTTTATTTTGAATTTATTAATTGGAATATGTCAGCTCTGGTAAATGTGCATCATTAACATCTGCGCTTTGTTTAGTACAAGAGCAAATTAATGTATAGTTTTATTTCTACAGTGTTGTACATTCCAAGTTTGGCTTTTGGGATTCCCAGTTTAATTATTGTCTTCCTATTTCTAAATTGTGATTACTTGTTTGGTGATGGTCTATGTTCTGCATGTGTAACTGAGCTGAGGTGTTCTGTTATATAATTCCTATTTGACATTGCCACTTGTTCTCTTTCCCAGTAGGTCATGTATTGTTGTTCTCTGAAATGTATTGGTTAATATTTGCAGTGTTGCCTTTTGATTGGTAGAGTATGGTGCTTTGTGAGTCCTGGTAGTGCTGTTAGGATACGGCGGGTTTACTATGGGCAGTGTTTGTAGTAGTTCCTAATGTGTCTGGCAGTTGGCACTGGATTATAGTAATGTAGAAATCTTTTAGTCTTTCTTTATCCATACACTCATTAAGAGGCACGTTTACTAAAAGTTAGTATATGGTAACATTATGCAAATATTTATGCAAATGAGGCCCCTTATGCAAATGAGGTCCGCACCCCCCTTGGGCCGCCCCTGCTGGGGGCCCACAATTTTTGTTGGCGTAGGGCCTCACTCAAGGTAAATCCGGCCCTGCCTAAGACCTTGCATTAAAACCCCAGTTTTGGACTCAGCCTTCTGGTCTTACTGTGCACTTCTCTGCATTTGCGCTGATTAGCTAATTGCTTCATTACCATCCATTTAAATAAGTTTAAATGCACTATGCATGCCGGCTGCTCGAGGTTTTGCACATGGATAGCTCATCGACCCGTAGGTGATCATCTGGGTTGCCATCTTCCAGGGGAAAAGGGGTGGCCAAGAAGAGCAGCCGTGCTAGCAAAACATTAGGTCACATGAACTCAAGGAAGCATCAGCACTTTTAGCCACATTGTCCCTTACATCTTTTATGTGCACAATAAACAGCTACACCAAAATCTGATTTTTATTATGGTTTTGTTTATTTTTGCATTTTAGGTTTTGAGGGGGGGTTGTAAAATGTTTGAATCACCAGTGTTTCTCAACCCTATCCTGGAGACACACTTAACCAGCTAGGTTTTCAGGATATCAACAATAAATATGCATGACATATATTAGCATATACTGTATCTCTAAGTATGCAAATCTATTTCAGGAATATTCATTGTGGATATCCTGGAAACCTAATGGGTTAGGTGTGATTCCAGGACAGAGTTGGAAAATACTACTGTAAACCATAGGCGTACTTTGCCTGCTTTGTTTGGGAAGGCAAAGAGCAGGGAGTTCAGATTAGTGGCAAAGTGGAGGGAGAATTTTTCTTCTCCATCCCTCAGATTGTCATTGATTTGCTTTCTTTCCCTTGTCCCCCTCTCCCTCCCCTTCTCCCCACTGGCTCTCTTTATCTTTATTTGCGCAATTTGATATACCGCCCATATCGGAGTGTCAAGGCAGTGTACAATAAAAATATAAACAGGCCGCCAGAAATAAAGTAAGGAAAAGAACGCCATTAGCTTATAGGAAAGCAAGTAGAAGAGGCAGAGAGAAGGATAGCAAAGGACAGACATAGACAAGTGACACCACTGACAATGGACAGGACGGGGAGGTGAAGGGTGGGAGGGTGCCGTGGCAAGCACAAGCTATTACAACATGGAATCATAACAAACAGGGGGTCCCTTTGGGGAAGGGCGGAATGATCAAATCAGGTGGGGAGATCATAGGCCTGACAATAAAGATGGGTCTTGAGGAGTGATTTGAACCGGAGGAAGGATGACTCAGTACGGAGGGAGTGCGGGAGGGAATTCCACAAGGCGGGACTTAGAAAGAAAAATGCGGCATGACGGGTGAGTTTGAGATGGACTTGAGAAGGAGGGCGAAGGAAAAGACGATTGCCAAGAGCAAAGCGGAGGAGACGAGGGATAGGCTGGAGGTGGATGTTATCAGCCAGATACTGGGGAATGCCGGTGTGAAGAACCTTATGTGTTATAGGAAGAAGCTTGTAAATAAATCTTACTTTGATGGGGAGCCAATGGAGGGTAAGAAGACAAGGAGTAACATGATCACGCACTTCTGCCCCGTGCCACCACCTTGTAAAATGGCAGCGCCTGGCCCCACGCAGTGCATCCTGGGATGCACCGGGTGGGGTCAGATTGCCATAGAAGGCAAAAATGCCTTCTATGGCAGAGTGACCCTTGTGTTGCATCTTGGGACAGCTCGTGTGTTCCAGGATGCAACACGGAGGGGGGGGGGGAACTCTACCATATAAGATATTTTTTGCTGTCTGACCCCACCAGTCTGACCCCACCAGTTGCATCCCAGGATCCCTGCAAGGGACCAGGAGCCACCTGGGAGTGTGTGGGCAACACTCCCACCCCAACATTTAAGGTACAGAGGGGAGGGGTTCAGAGCCACTGGGCCACCATGTCTGTGTTTCAGGGCTGTGCAGGGGGATTGGGACCACTGAGCTACCAGGTCAGTGTTTCAGGGGAGAGGGGGAGGATCGGGGGCACTGGGCCACCAGGTCTGTGTTTCAGGGCTGTGCAGGGGGATTGGGACCACTGAGCTACCAGGTCAGTGTTTCAGGGGAGAGGGGGAGGATCGGGGGCACTGGGCCACCAGGTCAGTGGTTCAGGAGGATGGGGAGGATTGGGGATACTGGGCCACCAGTTCAGTGTTTTGGAGGGGGTGGGACCTTCTGAGTCATCAGATCTTTTTGTTTGTCAGGTCAGTGTCCGTGGTGGGGGGCACCAGCCCCCGACATTGTGCCGCATCAAGGGCTTTCCCATATTCCTGGATCATCTGAGGTGAAGTGTCAAACTACTCAGATGACCCTGTTTACCCCAGGACAGCATGCCAAATTTGTGCCAAATTCTGTGCACATGTGTTTGGCTTACTCTTCCAGTTTAACATTGACTTTTTGTGCACTGGCTAATTTGCATATTGCATACCTTTTCATAGAACATTTTGGTGACTCAATCTCACTAATTCCCAAGAAACCTAATGAGCTAACAAATAATTCCATCATCTACCTCAATAGCCTAAATATGTAGTGCCATTAAAAAACACCTTTGCAATGATATTGTACATTGTTATCTGTATATAGTTCGAACATGTTAAATGTACATATGTTCAATGTAAAAGTTGTGGTGATGTTGAGTGTAATCCGCCTCTGATCACAGGAAGAGGCGACATATAAAACTTTGTTAGATAAATAAATAAATAAATCCCAGCACAAATAGTCACTAGACTCTAGCACAGGGTTTCTGCATTGATCTGATACATTTTCTCACACACGCACACTCAGTCTCTCTCTCTCTATTACACTCCAGCCCCTCCTCCCATGCCACATTAACCTTCCTATGTCTTCAGTATGGGTGATACAATAAAATATTTTCATTCCTATGTATTTCTTAATCTAGTAGCATAGTCTTTTTTATGTTTCTTTTTATCATTCTTTAGTTTTGATTTATTTTTATTTCTCTAGCCATTCTTTATTAATAAATCTTTCCTTTTTCCACATTTCCTCTCCCCTTTCATTTCTAAGTTTTCTTCTTGTGTTACCCATTATAGTCTCAGCATTTTCTCTAAATTTTCCATCTTGTTGTCATCTCTCTTTTGCTTATTTTATAGGTTCCATTTCTTTTGGTTTCCCTTTTTTTTCTTATGTTTTTCTTTATCCTACCTATGCTCTTCCTTTCCCCTCACCCTCTCCCTCCCCCCTGCCGTCTTACACACATCTCTTGATCCTCGCCTCCCCATTCACTCAAGCTTCCCCACTGCTTGATAATTCCCTCAGCCTTCATTTCTTTTCCTCATCTTTCTGCATCCCCCTCCTTTCTACGCTGTCCTCCACACCATTCTTTCCCTCCTTACTTCTCCCCACTTATGACCTTTGCCACTCATCTGTCCTTCTCACCCTACTTCCTCCCCTCTGTCCTTGCTCCTCTTCCTCACCTCCCTCTTCTCTTTCCTTTTCCCATGTCTCTTCCCTCTATCTGCTTCCCCTCCTTCATCTCTGTCGCTCTTCGCTTTTCTTCCTCCTCCTTACATCTGCCTCTCTTCTCTTTTTTCTTTCTTCCTCCTTTTCCCCATCCCTTGCCTCCCCCCCCCCCCACTCCAAACTATGCCCATGGAGGTAGATTGTTTTCTTTTTCAACATACAAAAAAATGTATTCAAATTCTGGTATCACATGAGGAACAGCAACACAAACTCCGTCCATGGCTAGATGCTATGTGAAGTAACACAAATCCCTGCAAACAGACAGTCAGAAACTTACCATACCATACTATCACCATGTCCAAGAAGACAACTGTACTAACCATACCTATGAAAAGTCAGCATCGCAAAAATATTCTAGAATTCAATATATCTCCAACTGGGAAAAGAGAAGAAGCCGGACTGCTACGGATTCCTACACAGAAACAATCATTTTAGTTACACATATAAAACACAAACCATCATTTAGTAAAGAATAATAAACAAACATGCAGACAAAAATGCACCCAAATGTCCTTCTGTCATTGCCTTTTCTACCTGTTTGACCATTACTTTAAGATTATCAAGTATGGTCATCCCTAGGTCTCGCTCTTCTTTCATGCTGCTGAACCTTAACCCCAGATATTTAATGTATGGAAATGTATCTTGGGTCTGATATTCAGTGGCGGTGGCTAGCGCGTGTACAGTGCCTAGCCTTCGCCACTGAAGAGTTAACCCAGATAGTCAATGTTGGGACCATATCCGGCCACCGGCATTGAATAACCGGGTCTGCTACACAGCGCCACAAGGCACAGAAGCTAACCGGGCAGCTTTTGCTATGCCTAACTTTGGCCACTGAAGGATAATTGGGCAACGGCTGAATATTATCGCTGTCCAGTTATCCCCGGGTACCGCCCCGGAACACTCCTGGAATGCCCCGAAGATAACCACGTAGCATCAGGGGAAAATAGCAGCGGTATCTGGGAATATTCAGCAACACTGTGTTAGTGCCACTGAATGTCCCGCTTAGAGGCAGTTACACGGTTTAGGGGTCTTTAAATCATGTAACTGCTTTGGAATATTGGGCCCCCCATGAATATTCATTGTGGAAAAGCCCTCTCCATCCTTTCCTTTTCCCATGCTGAGCTACCATGTCTTTCTTCTCCCAATTCCCAACTAGTTTTACTTGTATGTATTTGTATGTACCATAAAGTGCCGTAAAGTAATATATTTGCTCCTCATAGTTCTGTATTAGAAATAATAAACTGTTGCACTTGGGTTTATTGTTTCTAATATGGAACTATGAGGGGCATAATTTTATTAGTTTACTGTACTTTGTACATACAAGTAGAACTATTTGCACTTGTTTAGTTTTTCCACCACTATGCACCAGCAAAGGAGAAAATAACTAAGCAGGGCATAATGAACATGAGAGAATAGATGGGGCAGTAGGAAGAGAGGGGAGGAAGAAGGACAAATGCATGGAGAGGAGAGGAGACTGGGAAGAAAGGAGGGACAAGTGGAATATGAGAGGAGGAAGTAAGGAGAGCAGAGAGGCACATTTGGAAGCAAAAAGACAGGCTGTAGAAAGATTGAAAAGAAAGTAAAAAATAAGAAAGAATACAAAACGTATAAAGGAGAAGAGTAAACCGGAGAAAGGAAAGAGAGAAAGAAAAACAATGAAAATATAACCATGTATACCAGCTACTAGGAATATGTAGAAATAAGGATCAACAAAAAAGATTGCGGGTGATACTTTTTTATTAGACTAACTTAATGTATCTTTGACAAGCTCTGGAGAGTTATCCTTTCTTCATCAGGTCAATGATGAAGCAGTGCATTTACACTGGGTTTAAATTGCACAAACCTATCTAGATCTTTGGCTGTCTGCATGTGTCATTACAGCTCAATGAAAGGGGGAGGGTGGATAGACGGAGTGATGAGACAGTGGTATTTTACAGCTCAAAGGCTCTATATCTGATAACGAGTGAGAAAGCCAATGTCTCTAGTGAGTCCTTTGTGTCAGTTTCAACGTGTTTGATCATTCTAATTTCAAATGTTTTCCATTTCTGTGTACTCCTGAAGTTTCTTTTCAGTTCCTTTACTATAAGGTTGTTAAGAGAGAGATCCTCCTTTGAGAACTGTTTCACCTATTGAGCTCTCGTTCTGTTGACGTCTGTAATCGTTTTTGGTATTCTATGAAGACTGGTATGTAATCAGTTGGCTTGTATCTCCAGTGTAGCACTCTCTTCTGGATTCTCTGCCATATATACCAGCAGAGACAGTAAGGTATTTTATTTAAAATATTTTATCCAAAAGATATAATAAATACTTGGATGTACTGGATCCTAGCTATATAAAATCTATGTAAATATATGCAGATATGGCAGAAAATGACCATAATCTGCTAACCCTTGCGGAATCTGTGAGAAGCCTTTGTTTTAACTTGTTATATCTATAAACTTAGAGCCTGAGCTTTCGGTCTTCTGCGATCCTGTGCCTATAGGAAAGGCTGCAAAATCTGCTTTTTTGCATGGAATTGCTGGTGGTTGTGGAAATGCTGTGGGAGGCAGGTCAATCCAATCAACTTGAAGAGGCAGGGGTTTACATCAGTAGCACCTCATTACCAACTCCCTTCCGCCTGTGCTGACGGGATGGCAGAAGAAGAAGAGCAGCACCACTGCATTGAGTATCCCCCTCCTTCTCTTTCACCTGGTCCCAATTGAACTGTTTGAACTATGTGGCTACACGGGGTCTTCTAAAGTTCAAACAGTTCAGTCGGGCTAAGAAAGCAGAGTGGGAAGAGATGCCCAAGGCACTGCCGCTGCTCTCCTTTGCCTGCCACCCCATCCGCACAGGCGAGAAGTATAGAAACAAGGAAAATGATGGCAGATAAAAACCATACAGCCCTGCATCATCTCCGCATATCGCTATGAAGTGCTCAAGTTTACAAATCCCCTTCTTTTTCACAGATCATCTGTATTTGTCCCATGCTTTTAGGCACTGTCCTTGTTTCCACAACTGCTATTGGGCATCTACTACCATCTATCTAGATTTCCTTATATTGCTCCAAGTCCGTCCTTGTTCACTCTTATCCTATGAGTCCTCATTCCATAGCTGATAACCCCACTACTGGACTTCTGCAATCCGATATACCTTGGTCTACCGAAACAAGCCATCAAACCACTCCAACTGGCACAAAACACCGCAGCACGAATCATATCCGGAACTGCAAGACAGGAGCACATCACACCCACCTTAAAGGACTTACACTGGCTTCCAATCAGTGCACGCATCAGATACAAAACCATCATAAACCTATACAAGATAAAACAGCACACATCAGCCAACAGCCTGCACACCCTCATACAACCAGACACCAGTACACGTCCAAGAAGAAAACAAACTCACAACCGAGTCAGCACCCCAAGTGAATACAAACACACACGCAAGGACACAACAGACCGAGCACTCTCCATGGCTGCTCCAACAATATGGAACAAACTACCGGACGATTTGAGGGCAACTACAGACCTCAAGGACTTTAGGAAACAGCTGAAAACCATGCTGTTCATAGAACACTATGGACACATCACATAGTCTAAATAGCTGTATATCAGCACACGTCACCGCCTAACACTGTATGTATATAAGATGTTTTTAGCACCACTGTATATAGCCCACATTGTACATAACTCAAACTAATCTAGCACACAACACAACACGCACCCAACTAAATTTTCACCCTCACTGCATGTATAACACACTCACACTACCAGATTGTTTGCTGTGATACCACCTTGATTATTATGATAAGGCGGTTTAGAAATACTGTTAAATAAATAAATAAATAGCTTCCTTTCAATTGAAAGAGGCTTAGCTCTGGTGTATGGTCTATCCCCATATGCTTCATGATGAATGTCATTGACCATTTTTGTACCTACTCTCTAGACTGACTCACAAACTTCTGTTCCTCTAACTCCAAATATGTTATACAAAGAAAATTGCAATAATGAATATAAGACAAATGCCTGTACAACCACATAAAAATATGCAGGGGAGAGCAGGTGCAAGACTTCAAACATCTTATCAGGTGCAATTTACAGAAACTGCTCTTCCTCACAGCCCTGATTTGGCTGCACAAAGTCAATCTAGAATTTAAAAGCACTCTTTAAGATTTCCAGCCTCAGTGTACAATGGTAACAATAAATTAAATGATTCAAGAAACGCAATCATGTATGTTTACTAAGCCGGGCTAACCCAGGTTATCTGCAACTAGGTCCCAATAACATAGGATTAGTCCGGTTTAGTAACACCCCAAAGTCTACAGGAACTAGGGAATATCTCATCCAAAGTTGTGTTTGAAGATTCAGAGATTCATTTTCTTTTGACACATCCACTCATTCATCATACATTTCTCTTGTGTCAGGCATGGATGCCATTTACTTGGGCCTGCCAGCCTCTTTGTTATGGTCATTTCAACTAACTTAAAATGTCGCTGCACTTCCATCTTCCTCTTCTGGATCCCGTTCTCCCCAAGATCCCAGAACGTTTCCCCTTCTTCCTCTCTTCAGGCTTCTCTCCTTATCCTTCCCCTCCAGCATCCCCTAACCTTCTTCTCTTTCTATCCTTCTATTTACTCCATGTCTCTTCTCTCCCCATCCACAACCATTCCCTGTTCTCCTCTCCGTATCCCAGATTTCTTCTCGCTCTCCTCCCCTACACCCCTACCTGAGATCCTCACCCATAAAGCTCCTAAAAGAATAAAATAAATAATACAGACTCAAACTAAGTTTGGAAAACCACTTTATTGTTATCATGCAAATATAAATGTCTATTATTTAATATTCTGAATTATTCAAATTTATGCAAATGTGCCACAGAATTTCCTAACTCTTGCCACAGTATCTACTCCTGAACTATCTGCTCATAGTTTCCTTTGTTGTGTTGGTGAAGTGGATCCAGTAGTTTCCATTGGATTTCTGGCTTAATTGGAACTGGTCTCTATTGGGGTATGGCAGCTTGATCCTCCATTTGCAATTACTTGGGAATTTTCTCCCCATTTTATCTCTCTTCCCAACTGACCTATCTCAGCCATTGCAGCAATGCTCCTCAGTCAGGGGCCACAAATTCTGGCTCCCTCCAGAACTCAGCTAATATGGAAGAGAAAGGTCATTGGGTATTGTCAATATATGCAGGCTGAGAGCCCCCCTCCCACCATTCCCAGCATCCCCAGTCCTGGTTGACTGCAGGACCAAGTCTTCCATATGGCAGTATGCAGCAATTACCACTGCACTATTGGAGTGACCCTGGATTTGTAGATCTGATATTTCTGATAACCCCAGGATGCCCTTGTTCTATGACCTCTGAACTCTTGCATATTCGGATCATTCAGTCAAATCCTGCATATACCACATATTACAGGGCCCAATAATTGCTCAGGTTTGGGCCTCTCTCAGTGACACACACAATGATGCCCCCTCCCTTTAATCCAGCCAGGTTGTTCATTGGCATGTTTCTCAGAATTACTAAAGAATAATTTTTGAATCTCCAGTTTAAGTATAGTCCTCTGTTCAGAGCTAGTGCTAGGGTCTCTAGCGCCCCCCTGCAACCTATACATCGGCGCCCCCCTCTTTAAATTGTATCCTACCTTCTGTGTGTCTCCGAGCCCAGCTTTGTTTCCTGCAGTATGCTTCTTCTCTTCAGCCCGTGGGCAGGTTACTCCCGCAGACTCACAACATAGCTGCTGGCCATGATTGTAGCCATGTTCATTTCCACGGCCTATCCTACGGGCCAAAAACGGAACTGCTGTATGTGATCCTTTCAGCCCGCGGGAGCAATCTGTCCCATGGCCAAAAACAGAACTACTGGATGTGATCCTTTTGGCCCGTGGAACAGGCAGCTCCCACACTCATAACATCGCTGCTGGCTTCACTTTGGTCCGCGGGAAGCAGCCTGTTCTGCGCACCGAAGGGATCACATCCAGCAGTTCAGTTTTTGGCCCACAGGACAGGCTTTTCCCGCAGGCTGCAGAAGTGAAGGGGGCCACGATCATTGCTAGCATTTGTTGTGCCTACAGCAGCAGCCTGTCAAACGGATCAAAAACTGAACTGCTGGATGTGGTCCCTTCGGTCCATGGGACAGACTGCTCCCGCGCCCACAACATTGGTGCTGGCTTCATTCACTTCTTTGGTCCACGAGAGCAGCCTGTCCCATGGGCCGGCAACAAACGTGAAGAAGGGTGCCCTCCCTGCTGTGCTTACCCAGCTTACCGGGTAGCGCCGGCCTTGCCAGTGTTTCTGATATAGTACTATAAACAAAATGAGAGAACAAAAATAACCAGAAGGATCAATGTTAGAGAGAGATGTTGGAAAGGAAGGGAAGAAGGCAGGGAGAGCGAAAAAGCAGAAAATGGAAATGAAATCCTGGAAAAAGGATGTAGGAGATAATCAAGAAGAGGAAGTGGTAACGAGACCAAGACCAACCCAGATGTAAAAATAAAATGATCAGACAGCAAAAGTACAAAAGAATGCCAGTCTTTGAGGATGAAATGCGTCAGCTTTGAAAACATGCGTACAGTATTTTATAGTTCAGTATAGGAGGAACCACATTTCTATTTCTTTCTTTAATGTGTTCCACAGCTCAGATTCTGTTTTTGGGTTTTCCAGTTCATTTTTTTTGTCTGCATATTTGCTTCTAACTTATAGTTTCTTATTCTTTACAAGGTGATGGTCTATGTTTTCCGTGTGCATCTGAAGAGAGGAATTCTGTTAACATGTTGGTTCTGTCTAGGAATCTGTAATAGTTTAGCTTCTTCTCTTTTCCTAACTGGGGTTGTTTTAGTGTTCTAGAATATTTGCAGTGCTGACTTCTTATAGATTGGATGGTACCATTTGACACATGGACTTGGTGCTGATATGGTACAGTATGGTAGGTTTTTAAGTGTCCATTTGCAGAGTTTTGTGTTATTATATTCTAGAGGGGTTAGTTTAGAAGCTCTGTTCATGCTTTTGGCATTTGAAAATGTGCACATAGACATCCAAATCACAGAGACTTTAACCGAGTCATTTTAGAAATTGGTTTATAGACGTCCCCAACGTGAAGACTTTCAAGTTGTGAAGGGGCATGACAGAGGCATAACCAGAGGCGTTCTGGGTAAGTTGGATTTGTGCTTTGAATTTTAGAAACAGCAAGCATGTCCTCACCCACTAGCTGGACCGCCCATGTCTATACCAGATGCGGGGCACGAATAAGCATCAGACATGTTCTCGTTCTGCTATGCAGACACCTTTTATTTATTTACATTCTCTTATATACTGCACTATTCTGCATCAGTGTGGTTTACATTGAATAAACTGAAATTACATTGAACAGGGCATTATAACTTGGCAATAACTATTTTACAGGGAACATGAGCTATGGAGGGTTAAGTGGCTTGCCCAAGATCACAAGGAGCACCTGTGGGACTAGAAACCCCAGTCCTTCCGGTCCAAGGTTGCTGTCCTCTAGTGGGATTTGAACCCCCAACCTTCCGGCCTGAAGTACCTTGCCCCAACCACTAGGCCACTCCTCCACTCCTTGAGGTGATAGAGAAGAAGGTACTCTTATATTTCCTATATTTTCCATGCTGATAACAAAAACTGCAGGGAAACAAGGACACTTGTTATTGGTTCAGCACACTGATGCACATCCCTGCATGCAAAATAACTTGCATGGACATACATTCAGCACAGGGTAGATGTCCCTACCCCAAATGATTGTAGCAGGGATGTCTCTGAGGCTGTCTGTGCGTCCATCCATATCAGGGACATCTAAATTGCTAAAATTGGGCTGAAACGTAAAGATCCCTAGCGGTTTTTTTAACTTTTTGCCCTGGATTTCCCAGATTTCAACTGGATGTCCTTTCTAAAATGCCACTTCATGTCTCATAGTGGAAGGAGTTTGTGTTGTTGTCACTGATCTGACACCAGAATTTGTACTGAATCTTTTTTGTATGTTGAGTTGTAAAGTGATACACCCTGCTTCTGCTCTGCACCCATTGTTGAGAGTTTTATTGGTTAGTCTGGGAGTGTTCCACATGAATGAATAATTATACTCCATTGGACTGATATTCAAAGTAATTTTGCGTTCATCTATCTGTGCATTTGCTAAATGGCCTGATATTTTATCAGTATATTTATGGGGCCATGATAGGAGAGGAGCAAGGCCAGACTAGAAAATTAAGTGGATAGGAGTGATGTTCAGGAGCAACACTATAGGAAGCAAAATACCACATAGTTGCAAAGACTGTCCAGATGTAGTATTGGGAAAGACAGACCTTTATTATCCGTACACCAGGGACTACCCAACACAGGCCGTGTTTCGTTGCCTTCGTCAGGGGTTTTAAACTGGCACACTAAAATCATAAATACATAAAAAAATCAATAAAACCATATCATAATTTATTTATATTCTCTTATATACCGCGCTATTCTGCATCAGTGCGGTTTACATTGAACAAACTGAAATTACATTGAACAGGGCATTATAACTTGGAGATAACTATTTTACAGGGAACATGGGCTGTGGAGGGTTAAGTGGCTTGCCCAAGACCACAAGGAGCACCTGTGGGACTAGAAACCCCAGTTCTTCCGGCCCAAGGTTGCTGTCCTCTAGTGGGATTTGAACCCCTGACCTTCCGGCCTGAAGTACCTTGCCCCAACCACTAGGCCACTCCTCCACTCCATAATAAAAACAAATAATTAAAAAATAATTAATACATACATTAAAAACAATAAGAACTAACAATAATTAATGATCACACATAAAGAATCAAATATTACTAATTAAAACCATTTATTTATTTATTTTATTTAGCACACATTTATATACCGCTCTTTCCCAAGTATCAAGTGCGGTTTACAGAGAACAGAAAAAATTTAAGGTACATGGATAATCATGTCCTAGTTGTTTTACAGGGAACAGATTTAACTTTTTACATTTAACAGTATAATTAAGGACATGCAATCAAAAAGACATGCAAACAATGATTTCATCCAATTGTATTGAGTGGATGTAATCAAACATTTTACATAATTACAACCTTTTTACATAAGATTAACCTTTTAATATCTGATTAAACACATACCATTAAACACATACCATAAACACAATAAATAAAAGACATTGTGTGACAAACATTTATAGTGTGTATCAATCATGTAAATAAAACCATCATACACAACAGTTAAAAAACAGATGTTAAAAAACATTAGAAAACGTTAAAAAGGGGTGTGACACCAATAGTAGTAATCCAAATGAAACTGTACCTTATTGAGAATCCTATCTCTTGCGTACCTTTAGATGTACTTATGTACAAGGATAGATCTGAAAGGGTAAGTAACATCTAAAAAGAACAAAATGGATGTGCCAAATGTAAACAGCATATAATTCAAGAGAAACGAGACAGGCTACGTTATATATGAGAAATGCAATAATCACACATAGGAGCAGGAACGAAAAAACAGAAATTGCCTAACTGAAGAGACATTGAATAATATATAAATATATAAATGAATGTTAAATAAATAAATATAAATATAAATAAAAAGAGCACAACAGATATGTGAGGCTGTGAAGTTGTGAGACAAACAGTACTCCTGCTTTGAAGACTTAACGAAAATTACCTGACTATAAAAAGGAAGAACGTACTGATCAGGCACCCATACTAAATGTAATATTTCTAAAGTTTGATTGCTGATGAGGAATTCAAACAAAATTTGTAACTTGCCAGCTTGGGAGGGACACACAACCACTGTATGAAAACCATTATATAATACACTCGTACACCGCCTGCATTAGCGCTTATAAGGGAGAAGATAAAGCGTGGGAAACCATTGTTACACATTAAATGCTTTTCCTAAATAAACAACAGGTTATACTATAAAATAAGTAAAATGACATATTTGATTATCGCACAATCACTAGATATGAAACATTGTACAATGACCCGTGAAACCGCCTATACTAGCGCTTTTAAAGAAAAAAATAGAACACAGGAAAAACGCCAGAGCACCCTTAATGCTTTGCTTAAATCAAACATATGTAAAGCATTACGTTATTTGAAATGACATGAAAAAACAATCTTTCCCCCCTTTTCCCCTTTTCCCCCCTTTCCCACCCCCCCCCTTTTTTTACGGATAATATTGTTTTTGTTTTTATGGTTTTAATATATTTTGACAGTTACTCATATACCTTTGTGTTTTTGGATCATACGATGTTCCATTTGCTTCCATCCTCTCTTTTATTTGTTTTAATTGGCATACAGTCATTTTATGGAAATAGGGTTATATGTCTATATTTTGGACTCCCCTCTTTTTAGAATGTCAGATGTACATCTTATGTGCTTTTTATGGAATGCGTGTTTATGTTATTTATGTTTTTAATTAAATATTATTCACACACATTTGATGCATCGTTTATTCATATGCAAATCTGGATTGTTATCAGCACCCTTCTGCTGCGGTGGTTTATGATTTTGGGCATGCGATTGTGAGTATTAATATAATTCTACTTTAGGAGAGCCATGTCTTAGCCGTTGGCACCGCACATACACATATTTCTAGGGTTTTAGATTATTACAGCCAAATGCCCCATGTGCTTCAAGAGATCGTTTATAACAGTATTTGTTTAAGCAGATCTTTGTCAATGCCGCTGAAGTAATTGACATATATTATTTATGCTATTTTAATTGTTTATTTTATATAGTTAGAGTGCAGTGGCTGTTTCCCGCGGTTTTCCTGCCCTCCTCCCCTTTCATTAAAAGCTCATGTGCAGGCGTCTTAAGTTTCCTAGTATTTGATACACAGCGGATCGCGTTCCTTTTCACATGCAGACATGTAATCTATAAAGTTTTGTTTCATTTCTTTCTATTTTCAAATTTTATTATATTGGTGATGTGTCTTCAGTTTGGGTACATTTTCTTTTATCACATGTCTCTGTAGAAAGAATATTTTACAATTTATTTATTTAAAGGACATTTCTATCCCGCCTTATCCTTCAATCAAGGCGATGTATACAGCAAACAATCAATAGAGTTTGTGGTTGTGTTCTCCTGTATTCTTATACTTTACAGTGAGGGTGTATGAAGGTGAGCTATTTACAATATGAGATTTTTACAGTTATATATATTCACGGCTTTCAGATCACGCACAAATACAATCCCGAGTAGGCAAGATTTTTTGTCTTAGCCGCTGTGACAATTGTTTTTTCATGTCATTTCAAATAACGTAATGCTTTACATATTTTTATTTTTATTTAGCTGTATTTATATCCCGCTTTTCACCGGGTCAAAGCAGTCAATTGGTGGATACATTTAACACAAGGGGATATGAGACACATACACTAATACAGGGAACATGGGCAATGGAGGGTTAAGTGGCTTGCCCAAGACCACAAGGAGTGCCTATAGGCAGGGCCGGATTTACCTTGAGTGAGGCCCTACGCCAACAAAAATTGTGGGCCCCCAGCAGGGGCGGCCCAAGGGGGGTGCGGACCTCATTTGCATAAGGGGCCTCATTTGCATAAATATTTGCATAATGTTACCATATACTAACTTTTAGTAAACGTGCCTCTTAATGAGTGTATGGATAAAGAAAGACTAAAAGATTTCTACATTACTATAATCCAGTGCCAACTGCCAGACACATTAGGAACTACTACAAACACTGCCCATAGTAAACCCGCCGTATCCTAACAGCACTACCAGGACTCACAAAGCACCATACTCTACCAATCAAAAGGCAACACTGCAAATATTAAACCAATACATTTCAGAGAACAACAATACATGACCTACTGGGGAAAGAGAACAAGTGGCAATGTCAAATAGGAATTATATAAACAGAACACCTCAGCTCAGTTACACATGCAGAACATAGACCATCACCAAACAAGTAATCACAATTTAGAAATAGGAAGACAATAATTAAACTGGGAATCCCAAAAGCCAAACTTGGAATGTACAACACTGTAGAAATAAAACAATACATTAATTTGCTCTTGTACTAAACAAAGCACAGATGTTAATGATGCACATTTACCAGAGCTGACATATTCCAATTAATAAATTCAAAATAAAGAGATATTTTTCTACCTTTTGTGCATTTTTTTCAGCTGCAATTGCTCCAGCCACTTTCTTCTGGTTTCTTCGTGTCTTCTGCTAACTCTCCATCGTCTGCTGTCCATTTGTCCTTTCTTCTCTCTTCTAGATTTTTTTCCATTCTCTCTCTACATCTGCTTTAACATACTAATCTTTCTCCTTTTGCTCTTTCCTCATTCCTATTTCATCCACTCAAATATTACCCCTCCATCCTCAATCCCCACTTACTCTCCCAATACCCGGCCAATTGTAGATTTTTTATCCCTCCCACACAAAATATTTTTCCCTTCTCCATTTTACTCTTCCAGCCCCATCCCATTCTAATCCTCCCCCAACATCAGCTCCCTTCTAGTTCCAGCCTCACCCAGCATCCATTCCCTTCTAGTCCCTGCATCAGCCCATTTCCAGTCCTAGCCATCCATCAGCCCATTTCCAGTCCTAGCCCCCCCATCACCCCACTTACAGTCCTTAACCCCCCATCACCCCATTTTCAGTTTAAGCCGCCCCTATAACCCATTACCAGTCCTAACCCCCCATCAGCCCACTTCCAGTCCTAACCCCATCAACCCATTTCCAGTCAGCCCCCCATAGCCCATTGCCAGTCCTACCCCCCCCCCATCAGCCCACAGCCCATTACCAGTCCTAACCCCATCATCCCACCTCCAGTTTTAACCCCCCAGCCCATTTCCAGTCCTAGCCCCCCATAGCCCATTACCAGACAACCCCCATCAGCCCACAGCCCATTACCAGTCTTAACCCCCCCAAAGCCCATTACCAGTTCTAATCCCCCCCCAACAGCCCATTACCAGTCCTAACCCCATCAGCCCACCTCCAGTCTTAACCCCCCAGCCCATTTCCAGTCCTACCCCCCCCATAGCCCATTTACAGACACCCCCCCTCATCCCACAGCCCATTTCCACTCTTAAACCCCCCCAAAGCCCATTTCCAGTTCTAAGCCCCCCCCCAACAGCCCACAGTCCATTACCAGTCCTAACCCCATCAGCCCACCTCTAGCCTTAACCCCCCCCGCCCAGCCCATTTCCAGCCACAGCCCCCCAATAGCCCATTACCAGCCCTAACCCCCCCAGTCCATTTCCAGCCCCAGCCCCCCCAATAGCCCATTACCAGTCCTACACCCCCCCAATAGCCCATTACCAGTCCTACCCCCCCCATATTCCATTACCAGTCCTTCCCCCCCCCCCCATAGCCCATTACCATTCCTACCCCCCCCCCCCCACATAGCCCATTACCAGTCCTACCCCCCCGGCCTAAAGTAAAATTTAATTTAAAAAAAAAACCTGGTGGCTGCCGCCGCGGGGCCCCCTCTGCTGCCGCGGGGCCCCGTCTACAAGCTGGTCGGGTCCGGTCGGGTCGGGTCGGGTCCGGTCAGGTCTCTCTCCCTCCCTCGCTGCAGGCTGCAGGCTGCGAGAGACGCATCTTCGCGTCTCTCGCAGCCTGCAGCGAGGGAGGGAGGGAGAGAGACCCGACCCGACCGGACCCGACCCGACCAGCTTGTCGACGGGGCCCCCGCGGCCGCCGAGGGGGCCCCGCGGCCGCACCCACCCGGATTTTTTATAAAATTAAATTGTACTTTAGGCCGGGGGGGATAGGACACCTACCCCCCCCCCCCGGCCTAAAGTAAAATTTAATTTAAAAAAAAAACCTGGTGGCTGCCGCCGCGGGGCCCCCTCTGCTGCCGCGGGGGCCCCGTCTACCAGCTGGTCGGGTCCGGTCCGGTCGGGTCGGGTCGGGTCCGGTCCGGTCGAGTCTCCCTCCCTCGCTCGCTGCAGGCTGCGAGAGACGCGAAGGGAGAGCGTCTCCTCGCGTCTGTGTTAAGCCCGCAGGGGCTGATGGGAAATCCCATCAGCCCCTGCGGGCTTAACACAGACGCGAGGAGACGCTCTATCTTCGCGTCTCTCGCAGCCGGGAGGGAGACGAGACCCGACCCGACCCGACCCGACCAGACCGGACCCGACCATCTTGTAGACGGGGCCCCCGCGGCAGCAGAGGGGGCCCCGCGGCGGCAGCCACCAGGTTTTTTTTTTAATCGAGTTGAAAAAAAAAAAAACCTGGTTCTATTTTTTGTGGGCCCCTGCCGGTTGTGGGCCCTACGCCATGGCGTACATGGCGTATACGTAAATCCGGCCCTGCCTATAGGACTAGAAATCCCAGTCCCTCCGGCCTGAGATTGCTGTCCCCAGGTGGGATTTGAACCCCCGGCCCTCCGGCCTGAAGTACCTTGTCCTAACCACTAGACCACTCCTCCTTAACTCAAACATATGTTTGATTTAAGCAAAGCATTAAGGGTGCTATGGCGTTTTTCCTGTGTTCTATTTTTTTCTTTAAAAGCACTAGTAT
Organism: Ichthyophis bannanicus; assembly: GCA_033557465.1. Classification (NCBI taxonomy): domain Eukaryota; kingdom Metazoa; phylum Chordata; class Amphibia; order Gymnophiona; family Ichthyophiidae; genus Ichthyophis; species Ichthyophis bannanicus. The sequence continues at coordinate 147,700,071 of CM066041.1, forward strand.
AGGCGGTTTCACGGGTCATTGTACAATGTTTCATATCTAGTGATTGTGCGATAATCAAATATGTCATTTTACATATTTTATAGTATAACCTATTGTTTATTTAGGAAAAGCATTTAATGTGTAACGACGATTTCCCGCGCTTTATCTTCTCCCTTATAAGCTCTAATGTAGGCGGTGTACAAGTGTATTATATAATGGTTTTCATACAGTGGTTGTGTGTCCCTCCCAAGCTGGCAAGTTCCAAATTTTGTTTGAATTCCTCATCAGCAATCATACTTTAGAAATATTACATTTAGTATGGGTGACTTATCAGCACGTTCTTCCTTTTTATAGTCAGGTAGTTTTTGTTAAGTCTTCAAAGTAGGAGTACTGTTTGTCTCACAACTTCACAGTCTCACATATCTGTTGTGCTCTTTTTATTTATATTTATATATTATTCAATGTCACTTCAGTTAGGCAATTTCTGTTTTTTCGCTCCTGCTCCTATGTGTGAGTATTGCATTTCTCATATATAACGTAGCCTGTCTCGTTTCTCTTGAATTATATGCTGTTTACATTTGGCACATCCATTTTGTTCTTTTTAGATGTTACTTACCCTTTCAGATCTATCCTTGTACATAAGTACATCTAAAGGTACGCAAGAGATCTGTTTTTTAACTGTTGTGTATGATGGTTTTATTTACATGATTGATACACACTATAAATGTTTGTCACACAATGTCTTTTATTTATTGTGTTTATGGTTTTAATTAGTAATATTTGATTATGTGTGATCATTAATTATTGTTAGTTCTTATTGTTTTTAATATATTAATTAATTAATTAATATTTATTTCTATTATGATATGGTTTTATTGATTTTTTTATTTATTTATGATTTTAGTGTGCCAGTTTAAAACCCCTGACAAAGGCAACGAAACACGGCCTGTGTTGGGTAGTCCCTGGTATACGGATAATAAAGGTCTGTCTTTCCCAATACTACGTCTGGAGTTGATCTAGGAGTGATGTTCAGCCACTACTGGATAAATTATACATTTAATTTATGCCTGCCAAATAGTAGGCCTAAACTAAACAGATGTCTGTAGTGCCAATGGTCACTATACTATCCATATATTCGGTACTGCTACCTGTGGAAAGTAGCGCTGAATATTCAGATTAAGTGAAATTGCAGAGCCGGTGTTTAAGACAGTGACAGTATAGGCTGAAAATTTACCCCTATTTATGTAGCTGATACTGCAAGATTGGTTTCAGGGGGGGGGGGGGGCGCAAAAACAAAAGCTGGCTCGGGGTACCACAACTTGAGTCAGTCCTGGATACTCAGCAAATTGGTAGGTCTGGGAAGTCCCTCAGTAACTATACGGATGTGATTTATATAAATATTCTTCCTTATCTGAGTACAGCAAAACTGTTTAACAAACTGGAGTAATGCACGAGGAGTCATACAGAGGAAGTTGCCATTGCCAAAGTGCTACGTAAGAGTATACAGCTGGGTGAGCTCTGGGACTCCCTCGTTTTGTAAAGCTCTATTTGAACTCTTTTGAAGTATTACTTCAAAGCAAATCTCATTTATTTAAAGGCCCAGTACTAGCCAGAATACTCATGATAACAACATGTGTGTGTTTGGTTTTCTGCTTTCTCATTGGGTTTTATTCCTTGGTCTCCTTGTCCTTTAAGGACCTGTTTTGTTGCTTATTCGCTAGAATTCATTATCTTTTATTCTGCTGAATCACTAATAAAAATTTCATATTCAACATATTTTCTTATATTTTATACATTTTGAAACCGGACAGAGTATGCCATTTATTACAGTCACACACCCTCATCTTAAAGTGCCTTTTCCTAAGTTCATTCTTCTGTTAATGTAGAGTTAAAGGTTACCAAGCCCACAGTCAGCTGAGTTTCCAGAATACCAAAAATGAGCATGCAAGAAACGGATTTCCATACACTGGAAAGTGAGCAAATGCAAATTTGTCTCAAGTATTCACTGTTGGTATCCTGAAAATTCAGATGGCTGTTGGGTTCCCAGGAGCAACCAGAGAATCTCTATGATATGTTGCTAATCCACAATAAGAACATAAGAACATAAGATATGCCATACTGGGTCAGACCAAGGTCCATCAAGCAGTATCCTATTTCTAACAGTGGCCAATCTAGGTCACAAGTACCTAGCAGTTTCCCCAAAAGACACAGGTTTTGGATCAAGCATTGATATCCTGGGTCCACTTTAATAATGGTTTATGGACCTTTCTTCCAGGAACTTGTCCAAACCTTTTTTAAACCCAGCTACACTAACAGTCTTTACTACATCCTCCGGTAACAAATTCCAGAGTTTGATTACACGTTGAGTGAAAAAATCTTTTCTCTTATTAGTCTTAAATAGGTTACCCTGTAGCTTCATTGCATGTCCCCTAGTCTTTCTATATTCTGATGGTGTAAACAATCGATCTACATTTACCGGTTCCACTCCATTCATTAATTTATAGACCTCTATCATGTCTGCCCTCAGACGTCTCTTTTCAAGGTTGAAGAGCCCCAACCTTTTTAGCCTCTCTTCATAGGAGTATCCTTCCATCCCCATTTACCATTTTGGTGGTTCTTCTCTCTACCTTTTCTAATAACACTATATCCTTTTTAAGATACGGCTACCACAAGAAGGACGCGGGCAGGGTCCCGGCGGCCGCAGGTAACCGGGGGCGAGGCCCAGCGCGGGACCCTGCCCGCATGAAGGGACAGAGGCGAGAGGGGGGGAAGTGTGCTGAAGGCGCGATGACACTGGGAGCGTCATTTAAACTGATTGGCTCCGTCGAGGGGACATGCGCAGCAGGAGCCAATCGGAGGGGTGGCAAGGCCATGTGCTCCGGCAGTGGAGATGCTCGCCGGGCACATGTTCTGAGGAGGGCGAGCGGCCGGCGTCCTGCCCTCCCACCCATTAGTGCTAGGGGGTGTTGGGGGTTTGGGGTGTTGCAGCGGGGGGTGAAGTGGGCAGCAGGATCCCGGAGGTTTCCGGGGTCCGGAGCCCTAGGCTACTTGGGGCGGGGGCAGGGTGCCCGCAACCCAGATAACCCCTAGCAGACTTTTGCTAGTGATATGGTGAAGTCGGGCAGGGTGGGTAGGAACTTGACCGGTGGTTTGACCGGAGCAGGTGCGGAAGCGTGGTCACCTTGCTAATTGTACTACGGGTGAGGTATCGCTCCTCTGGGGGATTGGCTGTTTGGTTGTTACTCAAGTTACAAATGTGAAAATGTTAATGGGCAATAAAGCTGCAACCTGTTGTTGTTCCAAATTATGTGTGGTGTAAAGTTTGTGGGAATCCGAAAAAGAGGTATGGACAAGGAGTGGTGGGGCTAGGCAGGGGGAGTGCCGGGTACAGCTCCCCGGTTACTGCACACAATATTCAAGGTGCAGTCGCAACATGGAACGATACAGAGGCATTATAATATCCTTTGTTTTATTTTCCATTCCTTTCCTTATGATACCTAGCATTCTATTTGCTCTCTTGGCCGCTGCTGCACACTGGGCAGAGGGTTTTAGCATGATATCCACGATGATGCCTAAATCTTTTTCCTGGGTGGTGGTTCCTAATGTGGAACCTTGCATTGTGTAACCATAGTTTGGGTTTTTCTTTCCTAGGTGCATAACTTTGCACTTGTCCACATTAAATTTCATCTGCCATTTGGATGTCCAGTCTTTCAATTTATCAAGATTCTTTTGCAATTTTCCACAATCCTCTTGGGTTTTAGCAACTTTGAATAGTTTTGTGCCATCTGCAAATTTGATAACCTCGCTTGTTATTCCCATCTCCAGGTCATTTATGAATATGTTAAAAAGCATAAAAAGCGGACACAGCACAGATCCCTGGGGTACTCCACTATTTACCTTTCTCCATAGAGAAAATTGGCCATTTAGCCCTACCCTCTGCTTTCTATCTTTTAACCAGTTCCTGATCCACAATAGTACACTGCCTCCTATCCCATAACTTTTTAATTTTGCCAAAAATCTCTCATGAGGGACCTTGTCAAACGCTTTCTGAAAGTCCAGATACACTACATCAACTGACTCACCTTTGTCTATATGTTTATTCACACCTTCAAAAAAACATAACAGATTAGTAAGACAAGACCTTCCTTGGCTAATGCCATGTTGGCTGTCTCCCAATAAACCATGACTATCTACATGTTCAGTAATTTTGTTCTTTATGATGGTTTCTACCATTTTTCTGACATCAGGCTCACTGGTCCGTAGTTTCCCGGATCACTCCTGGAACCCTTTTTAAAAATTGGCATTACATTGGCCATCCTCAAATCTTCAGGTATTACAGATGATTTTAATGATAGTTCACAGATTACTAATAGTAGGTCTGCAATCTCATATTTCAGTTCTTTCAACACCCTTGGATGTATACCATCCAATCCAGGTAATTTGCTACTCTTCAGTTTATCAAATAGGTGTAATACATCTTCCCGGTGTATCAATATTTCTTTCAATTCTTCCGCAGCATCTCCTTTAAATACCATTTCAGTCATGGGTAACATTCCTACATCTTCCTCAGTAAAGACCGAAGCAAATAATTCATTCAGTCTCTCCACTATGGCCTTGTCCCTTCAGTGCCATTTTTACCCCTCTAGCATCTAATGTTCCAACAGACTTTCTCACAGGTTTTTTTGCTATAAACATACTTGAAAAAGTCTTTATTATGTGTTTTTGCTTCCACAACAAGCTTCTTCTCAAATTCTCTCTTTGCCTGCCTTATCAATGCTTTGCATCTAACTTGCCAGTGCTTGTGTTGTTTCCAGTTTTCATCATTTGGCTCCTTTTTCCATTTCCTGAAAGATGCTTTTTTGGCAATAACAGCCTCTCTGACCTCACCTTATAAGATTCTCAAGAGCAGAGATGTCTCTCTCCATACAAAGATTCGACTTGTTCAAGCCATGGTATTTTCAATAACATCATATGGATGTGAAAGCTGGACAGTGAAAAAGACAGACAGGAAGAAAATTGATGCCTTTGAATTATGGTGCTGGCGGCGAATACTGTGTATACCATGGACTGCCCGAAGAACAAACCAGTCGGTACTAGAAGAGATCAAACCTAAGCTTTCTTTAGAAGCTCAGATGACAAGACTTCGACTTTCATACTTCGGACACATCATGCGAAGAGAGAGATCATTAGAGAAAGACATCATGCTTGGCAAGATAGAAGGTCAACGCAAAAGAGGAAGGCCAGCAATGAGATGGATTGCTACAATAACAGCAGCTACGGGTACCAGTCTGTCAACAATGAGCCGCCTGACTGAAGACCGAACACAATTTAGGATAGCTATCCAGAGGGTCGCCATGAGTCGACTCCGACTCGACGGCACTTAACAACAACAACATCGTTACGATATAGTTTCTACCCAGGTATTACAGTGTCCCATTGGTTGTCCTCCTTCCATCATGTCTCTGAGATACTAATCATATCTAACCTCTCATTTAGTGCTATATATTCTAATTCTCCCATTTTATTTTTTAGACTTCTAGCATTTGCATACAAGCATTTTAGAGGCTGTATTTTATTCATATTAATCTGGCAATCGGTAGGCAGGGGTAATTTAGAATCTTTAAGCTCTGACGTCTCTGTACTCAAGGGCATTTGGGCTACTTTTGTCTTTAATGGAACCTCTCTGCTGATATGCCCTAACTTCAGTCTTTTGTGAGTATCCTTCAAGAATACATTGTTCCGAACCATGCACTCTTAGGCGACTGTCGGCTTTCCCCTATTATCTAGTTTAAAAGCTGCTCTATCTCTTTTTTAAAGGTTAATGCCACAATATAATGACTGTCAACATAGCAGCATTCCTGGTTAGTTAGATTCAAAGGAGTAGTTAAGTAAGTGGAGCTTCAAAAACTTTAAGCACAAATATCTCCTTAGGAATGAAATAACTATCAGAACCAGAAATACTGTATTATCTTAATGGTTTATTTATCTTATTGTGCAGAGCCAGAATCTAAGGTGACCGGAAAGCTTCATGTTAAGAGTGACATGCTGGGCCAGCCTGTATTTTACACATGCATGGAGGGTGGACTTAGTCCTGTTTCTCTTAAAGAAGTGAGAACAACAGGCATGTACAAAGAACACAGTAAACTTAAAACTGGCTTCACTTGTAGCTTTCTACTCTCTCCCCTCCCCTTCCCCCCACCAAAATGAGCACTTATATACATTTAGTAGCCAGGCAAAAAGATGAACTCATTTTTCTGCTATTCTGTTGAAGCGTCTTGTGCTCATCAGCTCATCAGATTGCCTCTCCCCTCTCTCCCCCACCCCCCCCCCATCATACCACTGAGGGCTCGAGCTCTGTATCTACAACTGAGGTATAAAGGTGGAAAGGGTCCTTAGGGTTAATGAGCTTTCTGCCTTCCTGTCACTCTTCTCTTCCCCATCCCCACTCTTTAGGTTTTTGAAGGGGGTATGGAGTTTGCCTTTGTTTTGGCAAAACGTAATTGCCTCCACATTTTTGCTCTTTTATTAAAGACTTTCTGCTGTCTAATTATATGCTTTGGAGAAAATTAGAGACTGTAGCATCTGACTGCAGTGTCTGTAGGGTAAGTGCAGCCATCTGTGTCAGTGGTGCATTGAAGGAGGCTCCCTAAGGGTGGGAGGCTGTATACAGGAGTTCAAGTCAGAAGCAGGGCTGACCAACTGGCTGTTGCTGCCAGGAACTGGTGGTAGGCTGGATCCCTCACATCTGAAGAAGGGAATTATGTGATCTCATTTATGTCGGTGTGATGTACAAACCTCCTTTGCAGGCAGAAGAAATTGATCAGAATTGGATCAAAAGATATGCTTTTCCTAAGTGATTGCAATCTGCTAGATGTTGTTTGAGAGCTGTGGTGTAATCTAGAAGCAGGGGAGATTCTGGATTCTCCACAAAATGAAATGTTTTGGAAACTATTAACAGAACCACATGGGAGGCAGAAGAACTGCCGTTGCCGGGGCACGCCCGCGCCTTGCGGGCCCGCGCCTGAGGGCCTCGCCAGAGGGCCCTTTGGCGTGGCCCTTAGGCGTTGGTTCGTGGCGTCAGTCTCTGGAGGCTATATTGAAGTCCTGCTTATTTATCTGGGTAATGTGCTGTTCCGTGTCTTTCTCCTCTTATCTGTTTGACTGTGTCTGTACTCTATTCTGTCCTATTTTATAATTGGCATTCCTTTCTTTTTCCCTAAATGATGTAGTATTGTAAACCGCTCTAATACCTTTTTGGTCTGAGCGGTATATCAAATTCAAATAAACAATAAACAATACTGTACTCGGTGCTTACAACTGGAGAGAGTTTTTCTGATGTCATGGGGGTAAACACCTGAGATCCAGTGATCAACAAATGGTGCGGTTTAGTATTAGGGCACAAGCAGTAATGGTTCAAAGAGGAAAACTGAAAGGAAATATCATAAGTCACTTAACCCTCCATTGTCTCAGATACAGACTTAGACTACCAGAAAGACGTGAGCTAAATATTTCTAGTAAGGACAACAATCCAAGTGTCCCAATTCTGCAACCATGGGAAGGTATAGCTCCTGTGGTTGCAGAATCTGGTGTCTTTAGGGCACATCCAATTTTTGGACGTTTGGCCTCCAAGCTATATTGAACTTCTTATATTTCCCCCTAAATCCTCCTCCCCCATTCCTCCTTTCTCTATCACTGTTAACAAAATTCTTCTTCCTGTTTCCTCGGCCTGCAACCTTGGGGTAATCTTTGACTCCTCCCTTTCCTTCTCCACACATATTCAACATATAGCTAAAACTTATTGTTTCTTTCTCTACAACATTAACAAAATTCGTCCCTTCCTCTCTGAATACACTACTAAGGCTCTTATCCACTCTTTGCTCATCTCCCACCTTGACTATTGTAACCTCCTCTTTGCTGGTCTCCCTCAGTGTCATCTCTCTCCTCTTCAATCTATTCAGAACTCTGCTGCGTTGCTAATCTTCCACCAGCCCCGATGCACTCATATAACCTCTCTTCTAAAATCACTTCACTGGCTCCCCTTCCATGTCATATCCAATTCAAACTTCTCCTTCTAACATATAAATGCATTCACTCTACTACCCCTCATTACCTTTCCTCTCTTTTCTCTCCTTACACCCCTCCTCGTGAACTCTGCTCTTCCTCTGGCTTTCTTCTCTCTATGCCTTTTCTTCTTCTGCAAACTTCAGACTTCAATCTTTTCACCTTGCCGCTCCTTATGCATGGAACAAACTTCCTCTGTCTTCATGTCAAGTCTCTTCTCTCCCCCTCTTCAAATCCATACCAAAGGCTTACCTCTTTGAGACTGCATTTGGATCCTAAACCCTTGTTCTCCTTGTGTCTCCTACTCTATTTGGACTCCCCTTCTTTCTCTTGTATTGTTCTGTCTGTCTTGATTATATTGTAAGCTCTACGAGCAGAGACTGTCTTCTTTATATGGTTGTACAGCACTGCGTATGCCTTGTAGTGATTAATAGTAGTAGTTGTAAGTTATTCTGTGCAGAAAACAAGAATGAAATCTGGGAACAATCATATTTTCAGGTTGTCGAACAAGCTGGTAAGGCAACAACAAAAGCCAGGAAGATGCTTGAATGAATAGGGAGAAGTAAGAAAAAGAATGCTATAGTGCCTCTGTTTAAGTCTCTGGTGACACCTCATTTGGAGAAGTGTGTAGAATTATGGAGACTTCATCTTGAAAATGACTTAAGAGGATGTAGTTAGTCTAAAGGGCAGCTACTGAAATAGCGTTCTCTATCATAAAGCACATGAGGACAGACAAAGATAACCCTGAAGAAAAGCAAGAAAAGGGAGATACCATGGAGATCTTTAAATATCTCTAAAGATTAAATGCACAGGAAGCGGGTCTCTTTCAGTAGAAAGAAAGATCTGGAATGAGAGGTGATGGGATGAGGACGAAAGGGTGTAGAGTTAGTATACAGGTGGTATAAAAAAAACCCTGTTAAATAAGTTTTTTTACAGAAAGAGTAGTGGACATGTGGAGAGAACAGTATCAGAACTTAAGAGAAAAGGGTACAAGTGCAGATGGTGTCTAAGAGAAAGTAAAGGATCGTTTATTTTATTTTATTTCTTTTTATTTATTTATCAGATTTTTAATACCGCCTTTCAGGATAGCAAAACAGTTTACAATGGAATATAAAGCTGAGCAGAAATTGTGGATGGGTAGACTGGATGGGGCGATTCTGCCGTCGTGTTCTGCTTTTGTGTGTCCGTAGCCAAGTCCTCTGACGTTGGAATTGATCCTAGATTATCTACTACTGGTACTACTACCGTTAATCATTTGTGTAGTGCATACACAGCACTGTAAAGACACATTTAAGAGACAGTCCCTGTTCATCAGAGCTCGAGACAGACAACACAACAGCTGAGGACTAGGCTATATCTAGGGGATTGTTAAGGAAACACACAAGAGTTGAACAGAAGACTAAGGGGATCAGGATCCAAAAGCAGTCTCAAAGAGGTGAATTTTTAACTTGGATTTGAATAGGGCCAGAGATGGAACCTGATGTATTGATTCAGGTAGTTTGTTCCAGGCATAAGGAGCAGCAAGATGGAAAGATCGAAGTCTGGAGTTGGCAGTGGAAGTGAAGGACACAGATAGAAGGGATCTGCCAGAAGAGTGGAGTTCCCGAGGAGGGATGTAGGGAGAGATAAGAGGAAAGCTAGTGAGGAGCAGCTGAATTGAGGTATTGATAAGTCAGTAGTAGAAGTTTGAACTGGATGTGGAAACAGATAGGGAGCTATTGAAGTGACTTGAGAAGAGGGGTGATATGAGCATAGCAACACCGGTAGAAGATTAACCATGCAGCAGAACAGATTGAAGTGGGAAGAGATGATTCAGAGGAAGACCAGAGAGAAGGAAGTTGCAATAGTCTGACGGGATTTGACTAGAGAATGGATAAGGGTCTTAGTAGTGTGTTCAGTAGTGTGACCAAGAGCAGAGTGTCACCATACAACAGTCCAGGAAGACTAAATCAATGTCTCTGTTTCAGAAGCTGGAAAGGCTACACAAAGCTTCTGCTAACCCTATCACCCTTCGGTGTGTCAAAGATCATAATGCTCCAAGATACAAAGTATATTCTGCAGAGGAACAAACAGGAAATTTTTTTGAGTTTGTTGTAGGGCTCATAAGCTTCTGGCTTTCTCATATACAGCTGAGGAAGATCATTACACTGCACCCAATGGAAAGCTGAAAAAGCTTCTCAAATGGACAGGCTGACAGAATTTTCATACTATCCAGGGCAATCTCAGATAGGGTTGACCTTCCTTGTGTCTCAGTGGAAGATCATCCCTTGTTAAACATGCCTATTTATGAATAAGAAATAATTCAAGCTATTCATTGTATAAAACTGAAGTGACACAATGCGTTGGAACCTCAGTGGCTCTCTTTAGCTTTCATTTTTGCCACAGTTTGTGTGGAACTTACAGAAGCTCAGTCTTTATCGATTCTATGAGTGAAAGTATTAGCTTTATTCTATCCCATAAAAGGCAAAAACCCTGCCCTTTGATCTTTCTATCAGCCCATGAATGCAGACATCAAAGTCACTGCTAACTAATTTGACTGACCTTTATCTAGTGAACTTCCCTGCTGTGCTTGCAAGAATAAAGTCTGACCTGGAAAGGTGGCAGGTGCTCTTGTTCTATCTTCGGACATATCAACCCAATCAAAATAAGCAGCCTTCTGAATTGACTGTGCTTAGTTATGTTTCCAGTGCTTTCTTCTGGATAGGGTTTTTAAAGAGTTAAAATCATTTTTTTCAATATGTGTATGTGATAGGAAAAAATGTTGGTTTCACTTCTGAATTCAACAAGGGTTCAATGTGCCCTTAATTTCTAGAATTATTTCCTGGCATCTCAGCTAGACCTATCACCAGCTGAAAACAGATAGATAGAAGAAACCCCCAATACATATATTTAATATTCATATAATATTTACTATTCATGTAATAACATCTCCATTGTCCTATAATATTCAATATTCACTCAAAATCATAATATTGAATATTATAGATAATGGAGATGTTATTACATGAATATGAAATATTATATGAATATTAAATATATGTATTGGGGGTTTTGAGATTGTAATTGTATTTGTTATTATTTTGTATGAATTTTAAATTGTATTTGTCTGTCTCAATATTTACATTAATCAATAAAAAATGTTTTACACATTGGTATGCTGTAGATTTTGAACACATCCTTGTGAGTCAATGGACACTAATATATACTAATTTGGATAAGATTAAGAGAATTGGTTATTGCATTGTGGTTAGATTCATAACTTTGCAATTGTCCACATTACATTTCATCTGCTATTTGGACGCCCCGTCTTACAGTTTATCAAGGTCTTCTTGCAATTTTTTACAATCCTCTTGTGTTTTAACAACTTTGAATAATTTTGTGTCATCTGCAAATTTGATCACCTCACTCGTTATTCCTATTTCCAGGTCATTTATGAATATGCTAAAAAGCAGCGGGTCCAGCACGATCCCCGTGGTACTCCGCTATTTACTTTGCTCCATTGAGAAAATTGGCCATTTAGCCCTACTCTTTGCTTTCCATCTTTTAACCTGTTCCTGATCCACAATACTATGCTGCCTCCAATCCCATGACTTTTTAATTTCGCCAAGAGTCTTTCATGTGGGATTTGTCAAGGGCTTTCTGAAAATCCAGATACACTATATCAACCGGCTCACCATTTTTCTACCTGTTTATTCACACCTTCAAGAAAATAAAACAGATTAGTAAAACAAACTCTTATAGTGTCCTAAGTGGTTAACGGGCATTTCAGCGCATGGTAATTGTTAGTGTGGGCCATTCACTAATTCTAGCAGTAACTGCATATGGCACAGAGGGGTGGGGAATGAGGGGGCTAGGGATGGAGGGTGAGCGTGGAGAATACATTGCTTTTAGTGTGGGGGTACATATCATGTGCTGTCAATGTTGCAGTTAGTGTGTAGACACTTAACATCACCCCAGTGGGTAGCGTGAAGGCCACCTGTGTTAATTGCAAATACTGCTGCTACTCGTTGGGGTACTTTTCAGTGTGGTAACTGCCAGAAACATGCTGGGCACATCCCGAACAGTTAGCGAGTGACTGTTGAAATTACCACGCATTAATATTTACTCAAAACATTCGGTAAGTGCAAAAACTTACTGCACTGTAGTAAAAGAGCCCCTTAATGTGTTGGCCCATCCAGAAACTTTAAAAAGACAGTGCCTCTTCCTTGGCTCTTATAATCTAGTCAAGACAGACAGGCAAGACAAGAACTTGGAGGGGCTATCCTGCGGGGAGCGACGGTTACGTCTCTAAGAACTTTACAAGGCAGACTGGATGGGCCATGTTAATCTTTATTTGCCATCATTTACTATGTTACTATGGCACTATATCCTTTCATTCTGTCAGTATTGCCAGATGCGAATGCCTGTGGCCCCTAACTGTTTGGTACTACTGTATGCTCAAAACATTTGCAACCTGGATAAAAACAGCATAGTCTGCTCATTAACTCCAACCTAGTGCAATCTTGCTGCACTCCTCGCCATGCCAGATCCCCCCACTCTGCATAACCCTATGCCACGTGTTTTTTTCCCACTGATAATGTGAAAGTTCAAGGATATTCAACTAAAGCTGGAATTAGTCAACACGAAGAATGGGAACTTCATTCGCCTACCCAAACATCACATCTCTGTGTAACCAGTGGAGGAATATTTTACACAAGTTTGCTCATCTAGCGTAGGAGTCCTACAGGGAGTAGATGATGAAGGCTTCTAAATCATTTAAAGGTCAGAGTAAATAAGTCTGAACATCAGTGAACTGAATATAATGTACAGTCAACCCATGCAAACTGGAAATAGAGGCGGCATGCAGGAGTCAGCTTAAAAAAGCAGAAACTGCAGGGAACCTGATCTAGGGGCAGCTTCTGAGTGTTTTCTCATGCGTTTATGTTTTTATTCATGACTTGCTTTCTCTTCCTTTCCCTTTCTGTCTTTTTCTTTCATTGTCTGACAGTCCTACTTACGCCTCCTTTCTTCTGCCAAGGAAAGCTTTATAGTTTTTGTTTTTAAAGGCGAGCCACCTTGGCTAAATAGATCCAGCTATTTAGCGGCAGTATGTGGCAGCCGGTGCTGAATATCCAGATAGAGTGGCAAGAGCTGCTGCTCTTCAGACAGCGGCAATATTCAGTCCGCTATCTGGAAAACCAGTCCAGATAACGTTAGGATTGCCTTTTTGCTGTTCTCAAGGTATGTAAATAGTTATGGGGTCTACTCCGCACAGCGTTTAGCAGGGATATACGTCTGGGTCGGACGTATATCCCCCACTAAACGCCCAGGGCCGATTACGGTTCCAAAGCTTCCCACATGTATAGTGGAGATGTGCGGGGAGCTGTGGTTGGGGCGGGAGGAGGAGGGCTGGAGGAGGAGTCTGGGCAAATCAGAGGCGGCACCCTGACCTCAGAGGTGGAATAAGTCGTCCCCCCCAACGTCAGCGGCCATTGCTGTCCCCCCCCCAAAGACATGAGCAGGGCAAGGGGTTCCCTGCAGCCCGATCCCAGCCTCAGAAGGCCCAATCAGGGGTCGGGTGATGGGGATTTGAGACATTTAAACTTTGCAGCCAATTGGAGCTCCTGCATGGCATCCCGGAGCCATGGCAGTGGGACACCACGGTATCGTGGCTCCATGCAGGAGCCTTAGGTAGGCTAGCTGGGGAGGTGGATAGCTGTGCAGTGGATGTGAATGGGGGAATGTCCGGGATGTCCAGGCCCTGTGCCCTGATTCTGCTCCCATGGAAATGGCTAGCTCCCGTAGGTGCAGAATTGAGGCCAAATCCGGGTCGTCCAGATTCTTGACGTCCAGATGGCCTGGACGTACCCCAAGTAGAATTGGCCTCCACCTGAATAACAGATTGAGTAGTGCCACTATCCACATAACCTAAGAATCCGCCCACACTCTGCCCTGTACCACCCCAACACTAACCAGGATTGTGCCACTGCAGTTTGGAAAGATATTCATAGTTCTGCTGAATATCCATTTGAAAAGTCTGCAATGAAATGAATTATAGGAGAACCTGCTTTGGGATGGAGGTAGACTGTAAATCTGTTTCTGTATAAAGTGTTTGGAGACACAGGGAAGTGATGAAGACTACTCGTCAGAAATAAATGGAACCACATTGTGTCAGGACTCTGACACAGGATTTGTACAGTGGTATCAGAGTTCTCCTTTGTTGTAGCAGTGAAACTGAGCCACCAAGCCAACCGTCTGGCTTGATTTGTTAGAACTCAGCAATTTTCCAGCAAGATAGTGGACTCCAGAGAGGTGCTGAGTGCTGAGTGTGACATCTGTGTTTGTGGTTACCTGCTGGTGAATGCCTGACATACATGTGGAGGGGTCGGTACTTTCCCTGCAGCTGAGGGCAATGGGGCAGTGCCACGAGCCGCCAAGAATACTGCAGAGGGGTGGGGCTGCTAGCATTTTGGCAGCTACAGCACTCTTCATGGTTTGTTTTCTACCTTTATTTTGTCACTGGCTGTGCTTTCTTCCCTTTTATCTTTCGGCAACTGCTTATTACATCTTCATAATTATTAGCCCAAGTCAGTGACTCAGACATTTGCAGCTGGTGGAGACAGAGCTCTAAAGATGAAATGCTAATGCCTTCTGTCTCCCCCTCCTGCCTCTTCCTCCCCCTCTTCCCTGCACTAACACAGAGTTATACCCCCCCCCCCACACACACACACTGTGCACTAAGAAAGAATGATGACCCCCCCTGCACTAACACGGAATGATAACCCCCCTTCACAGCACTAACAGAGTGATGAGCCACCCTGCACTACAGCCAGCATGAACAGAGAATGATAACCCCCCACACCATGTACTAACACAGAAAGATAACCCCCCACACCATATACTAACACAGAATGATAACCCCCCACACCATATGCTAACACAGAAAGATAACCCCCCACACCATATGCTAACACAGAAAGATACCCCCCACACCACATACTAACACAGAAAGATAACCCCCCACACCATATACTAACATAGAAAGATAACCCCCCACACCATATACTAACACAGAAGGATAACCCCCACACACCATATGCTAACACAGAAGGATAACCCCCACACACCATATGCTAACAGAAAGATAACCCCCCACACCATATGCAAACACAGAAAGATAACCCCCCCACACCATATGCAAACATAGAATGATAACCCCACCCACACTGTATCCTGCACTAACACAGAATGATAACCCCCCACACCATATACTAACACAGAAAGATAACCCCCCACACCATATACTAACATAGAATGATAACCCCCCACACCATATGCTAACACAGAAAGATAACCCCCCACACCATATGCTAACACAGAATGATAACCCCCACACACCATATACTAACATAGAAAGATAACCCCCACACCATATACTAACATAGAAAGATAACCCCCCACACCATATACTAACACCGAATGATAACCCCCCCACCATATTCTAACACAGAAAGATAACCTCCACACCATATGCTAACACAGAATGATAACCCCCCACACCAGGTACTAACAGAGAATGATAACCCCCCACACCATATGCTAACACAGAAAGATAACCCCCCATACCATATACTAACACAGAAAGATAACCCCCCACGCCATGTACTAACAAATAATCATAACCACACACACCATATGCTAACACAGAAAGATATCCCCCCACACCATATACTAACATAGAATGATAACCCCACCCACACTGTAACCTGCACTAACACAGAAAGATAACCCCCCACACCATGTACTAACACAGAAAGATAACCCCCCACACCATGTACTAACACCGAATGATAACCCCCCACACCATATTCTAACACAGAAAGATAACCTCCACACCATATGCTAACACAGAATGATAACCCCCCACACCATATACTAACATAGAATGATAACCCCACCCACACTGTAACCTGCACTAACACAGAATGATAACCCCCCCCCCCCCACACACACACACCATTTTCTAACACAGAATGGTAACCCCCCACACCATGTACTAACACAGTATGATAACCCCACCCACACTGTATCCTGCACTAACGCAGAATGATAACCCCCCACACCATGTACTAACACAGAATGATAATCCCCACACCATATACTAACATAGAATGATAACCCCCCACACCGTATCCTGCACTAACACAGAATGATAATCCCCCACACCATGTACTAACACAGAATGATAATCCCCCACACCATATACTAACATAGAATGATAACCCCCCCCCCCCACCATATACTAACATGGAATGATAACCCCACCCACAATGTATCCTGCACTAACACAGAATGATAACCCCCCCACACCATGTACTAACACAGAATGATAACCCCCCACATTGCATCCTTCACTAATACAGAATGATAACCTCCCCCCGCACCCTACAGAAACACAGAATGATAACACCCCCACTGTAATCTGCGCTAATACAGAATAACCCCCCACACTGCATACTTCATTAATACGTAATGATAACTCCCCCCCGCACCCTGCACTGACACAGAACAATAACACACACACACTGCACTAACACAGAATGACAATCCACCCACACCCTGCACTAACACACAATGACAATCCCCCCACACCCTGCACTAACACAGAATGATAACCCCCCCACACACACCCTGAACTAACACACAATGACAATCCCCCTACCCTGCACTAACACACAATGACAATCCCCCAAACCCTGCACTAGCACACAATGATAACCCCCCCACACACCCTGCACTAACACACAATGATAATCCTCCACACCCTGCACTAACACAAGATGATAACCACCCCCACACATACACACACCCTGCACTAACACACAATGATAATCCTCCCACACTGTACTCTGCACTAACACAAGATGATAACCCCCCCACACCCTGCACCAACACAGAATAATAACCACCCCTCACACACACACACCTTGCCCTAATACACAATGATAATCCCTGCACACTGTATTCTGCACTAACCCAGAATGATAACCCCCCCCAATACAATCTGAACTAACATGGAATGATAACCCTCCCTGCACTGTACTCTGCTATAGGACAGAATGATAACCCCCCCCTACAACCTGCACTAACACAGAATGATAACCCCCCCCCACTGCATTCTTCACTAATACGTAATGATAACCCCCCCTCGCACCCTGCACTAACTCAGAACGATAACCCCCCACACTGCATGCTTCACTAATACATAATGATAACCACCCCCACACATACCCTACACTAACACAGTATGATGACCCCCCCTGAGCTGTGCACTAAGGGACTAAGGGATGAGTCCCCTCTGCACTTTACCCCATACTAACAGAAGATGATAAACCCCCCCAGCACTGACACAGAACCATAACTTGTACTGACACTAATGACAACTTCCCCCCATGCTGTGTCCTGCACTAACAGTGAATGATGACCCTCTTCACACCATAGCCTGCACTGACACAGAATGATGACACCCCCCCACACACACTTTCTCCTGCATTAACATTGAATGAAGACACCCCCCCACCCCCAAACACACTTACACACACCTGCAGTGAAATGTAAATGAATTTGGAGAAAGAACCTTTTGGATAAGCAGTGCTCTCTGATAAGAGCTCTCTCTGGTGATATTCAGTTCAGAGGAGTTTTGAGACCGACCTTGGCGTTTGCAGTTCAGGGGTATCTCGTACCTGCAAAGGGAAACGGGTACAGTGTTCCCTCACCCATTTACATTTGTTTTGAAGCTGATGCACAGTTGCCCCATGGAAACTACATCCAGTCATTTTACAATGAAATATCCTCATCTGCTCTCCCCTCCCCCTACCTCCTTCTGCCCTTTTATGCTGGCAGGTAAAAGCACCTGTACTCTCACCACAGAGGAGGAAGGGCAATTTTCAGGCTGGCTTCTTCTATGGTTACATAGTTCTTTACTCAGATGCAAAGTTTTTACAGTTGACTTCCGTAAAATATAGACCATCTCTTTTATATCTCTTAACTCTTGGCTTGTGTACCCAGGATCAGTAGATTATTTAAGTGTGTGGCCCCACCTGTTTGGTAAAGGAACACAAACCCTCCAAAAATCAATCAAAATATGCTTTCAAGGACTAGGAAGAATAAAGAATGATGTAGAGGAGTGGAGAGAGTAGCCTAATGGTTAGAGCACTGACTTAGTAACCAAGAAACCAGCATTCAATTCCCACTTTGTGGCCTTGGGCAAGTCACTTAACTCTCCTTTCCAAGGAAGAAAAGCCTGACAATCTACTTCCGCTCACACTGCCAAGAAAAACTAGGAGCTGCTGGGTCACCAGGAGCCAGCATTAACTCTAAGGCACATATTGCATTTTGCATGGCATGGTGAGGAGTGAGACAGACAGAGCCATCAGATCTGGTTAATCGGTATAAATCTGTAAACTGAACTGTTTCTTTAATCTGATCTGCCAGACAATTGTAAATGCATTTTAGAGGACTGATTGTTAAGAAGAAAACAGATACCTGAATAGACTGATTATGTATTAACCAGATTTGACTGTAGTGTGTCATACATCACTTATAGCTGTTTAAAAATCAGTTATTGTCCTTTGTGGTTATAGGGCAGTAAATTGCTGATTCAGACATTTTTTTCGATGACCCAGGGTTCTTGCAGTGCTAGGAGGCCAAAGTGGTCTTTGGGAATTATTTGTAAATAAAACTAAATTCATGCTCAGGATTCATTGATAAAGAATATGCGAGGAAGATGTAGGGATGTTACCCATGACTGAAGTGGTATTTAAAGGTGCGGAAGAAATGAAGGAAATATCGATACAACAGGAAGATGTATTACAACTATTAGATAAACTGAAGAGTAGCAAATCACCTGGACCGGATGATATACATCCAAGGGTGTTGAAAGAACTGAAATATGAGATTGCAGACCTGCTATTAGTAATCTGTGAACTATCATTAAAATCATCTGTAATACCTGAAGATTGGAGGATGGCGAACGTAACACCAATTTTTAAAAAGGGTTCTAGGGGTGATCCGGGAAACTACAGTACCCGGAAAAATGGTATAAACCATCATAAAGAACAAAATTGCTGAACATGTAGATATTCATGGCTTAATGGGAGACAGCCAACATGGGTTTAGACAAGGAAGATCTTGTCTTACTAATCTGTTATGTTTTTTTGAAAGAGTGAATAAACAGGTAGACAAAGGTGAGTCGGTTGATATAGTGTATTCGGACTTTCAGAAAGCCTTTCACAAGGTCCCTTTTCAGAGACTTTTGGCAAAACTAAAGAGTCATGGGATAGGAGGAAGTGTACTATTGTGGATCAGGAACTGGTTAAAAGATAGAAAGCAGAGGGTAGGGCTAAATGGCCAATTTTCCCAATGGAGAAAGGTGAACAGTGGTGTACCCCAAGGATCTGTGCTGGGTCCGCTGCTTTTTGACATATTCATAAATGACCTGGAAAAGGGAATAACGAGTGAGGTTATCAAATTTGCAGATGACACAAAACTATTTAAAGTTGTTAAAACCCAAGAGGATTGGGGAAAATTGCAAGAGGATCTTGATAAATTGGAAGACTGGGCATCAAAATGGCAGATGAAATTTAATGTGGACAAGTGCAAAGTTATGCATCTACGGAGGACCAACTCAAACTATGGTTACACGATGCAAGGTTCCACATTAGGAACCACCACCCAGGAAAAGCTTTAGGCGTCATTATGGATAACATGTTAAAACCCTTGGCCCAGTGTGCAGCGGCAGCCAAGAGAGCAAATAGGATGCTAGGTATCATAAGGAAAGAAATGGAAAATAAAACAAAGGATATTATAATGCCTCTATATCGTTCCATGGTGAGACCACACCTTGTGGGGGAGTAGCCTGGTGGTTAGTGCCCTGGATTGATAGTCAAGAGACCAGGGTTCAATTCCCACTAGCACTTCCTGTGGCCTTGGACAAGTCACTTAACCCTCCACTGCCTCAGAAGAAAGGGCCTGACCATCTACTTCTGGTCACACTGCCAAAAAAAATCCAGGAGCTTCTGGGTTGTCAGGAATCAGCACTGACTCAAAGGCACACATTGGATTTGCAAAGAGAAAACTGTATCTCTTACAGTAGAATTTGCTAGCCCTATCTGCCTTGGCAGAACTATCGTTATTTAAAGGTGAGGTCAGAGAGGCTGTTGTTGCCAAAAAAAACCATCTTTCAGGAAATGGAAAAAAAGAGCCAAACGATGAAACCTGGAAACAGCACAAGCACTGGCAAGTTAAATGCAAGGCATTGATAAGGCAGGCAAAGGGAGAATTTGAGAAGAAGCTTGCTGGGGAAGCAAAAAAGCAAAATAAAGAGTTTATCAAGTACATTCATAGCAAAAAATGTGAGAGTCAGTTGGTCCATTAGATGATAGAGGGGTTAAAGGGGCACTAAGAGGCGACAAGGCGATAACGGAGAGACTGAATGAATTCTTTGCTTCGGTCTTTACTGAGGAAGATGTAGGGTTGTTACACATGACTGAAGTGATATTTAAAGGTGCGGAAGAATTGAAGGAAATATCGATACATCAGGAAGATGTATTACAACTATTAGATAAACTGAAGAGTAACAAATCACCTGGGCTGGATGGTATACATCCAAGGGTGTTGAAAGAACTGAAATATGAGATTGCAGACCTTCTATTAGTAATCTGTGAATTTTCATTAAAATCATCTGTAATACCTGAAGATTGGAGGATCGCCAATGTAACGCCAATTTTTAAAAGGGGTTCCAGGGGTGATCCAGGAAACTACAGACCGGTGAGCCTGACGTCAGTACTGGGAAAAATGGTAGAAACCTACATAAAGAACAAAATTACTCAGCATGTAGATAGTCATGGCCTATTGGGAGACAGCCAACATGGCTTTAGACAAGGAAGATCTTGTCTTACTAATCTGTTATGTTTTTTTGAAGGTGTGAATAAACAGGTGGACAAAGGTGAGTCGGTTGATATAGTGTATCTGGACTTTCAGAAAGCCTTTGACAAGGTCCCTCATGAGAGACTTTTGGAAAAACTAAAGAGTCATGGGATAGGAGGCAGCGTACTATTGTGGATCAGGAACTGGTTAACAGATAGAAAGCAGAGGGTAGGGCAAAATGGCCAAGATTCCCAATGGAGAAAGGTGAATAGCGGTGTGCCCCAGGAATCTGTGCTGGGTCCGCTGCTTTTTGACATATTCATAAATGACCTGGAACAGGGCATAACGAGTGAGGTTGTCAAATTTGCAGATGACACAAAACTATTTAAAGTTGTTAAAACCCAAGAGGATTGTGGAAAATTGCAAGAGGATCTTGATAAATTGGAAGACTGGGCATCCAAATGGCAGATGAAATTTAATGTGGACAAGTGCAAAGTTATGCACCTAGGGAAGAACAACCCAAACTATGGTTACACGATGCAAGGTTCTACATTAGGAACCACCACCAAGGAAAAAGATTTAGGCGTCATTGTGGATAACATGTTAAAACCCTCGGCCCAGTGTGCAGCAGCGGTCAAGAGAGCATATAGAATGCTAGGTATTATAAGGAAAGGAATGGAAAATAAAACAAAAGATATTATAATGCCTCCATATCAGTCCAAAGTGAGACCGCACCTTGAATATTGTGTGCAATTCTGGTCTCTGTATCTTAAAAAGGATATAGCGTTATTAGAAAAGGTTCAGAGAAGAGACACCAAAATGGTAAAGGAGATGGAAGGATACTCCTATGAAGAAAGGCTAAAAAGGTTAGGGCTCTTTAACCTGGAAAAGAGACGGCTGAGGGGAGATATGATAGAAGTCTATAAATTAATGAACGGAGTGGAACGGGTAAACGTAGATCGATTGTTTACATTATCAGAATATAGAAAGACTAGGGGACATGCGATGAAGCTACAGGGTAAACTATTTAAGACTAATAAAAGAAAATATATTTTTACTCAATGTGTAATCAAACTCTGGAATTTGTAACCAGAGGATGTAGTAAAGGCTGTTAGTGTAGCTGGGTTTAAAAAAGGTTTGGACAAGTTCCTGGAGGAAAGATCCATAAACCATTATTAAGAAGGGACCCGGGATATCAATGCTTGACCCAGTACAAGCATTGTGGAACCTGTGTCTTTTGGGGAAACTGCTAGGTACGTATGAGCTAGATTGGCCACTGTTGGAAACAGGATACTGGGCTTGATGGACCTTGGTCCGACCCAGTATGGCATATCTTATGTTATGTTCTTTTGTTGAATATTGTGTGCAATTCTGTCACCGTATCTTAAAAGGGATATAGCGTTATTAGAAAAGATTCAGAGAAGAGCCACCAAAATTGTAAAGGGGATGGAAGGATACCCCTATGAAGAAAGGCTAAAAAGGTTAGGGCTCTTTAACCTGGAAAAGAGACGGCTGAGGTGAGATATGATAGACGTCTATAAATTAATGAACGGAGTGGAACTGGTAAACATAGATCAATTGTTTATGTTATCAAAATATAGAAAGACTAGGGGACATCCAATGAAGCTTCAGGGTAAACTATTTAAGACTAATAAAAGAAAATATTTTTTTCACTCAACGTGTAATCAAACTCTGGAATTTGTTACCGGAGGATGTAGTAAAGGCTGTTAGTGTAGCTGGGTTTAAAAAAGGTTTGGACAAGTTCCTGGAGGAAAGGTCCATAAACCATTATTAAAAAGGGCCCCAGGATATCAATGCTTGACCCAATACAAGCATTGTGGAACCTGTGTCTTTTGGGGAAACTGCTAGGTACGTATGACCTAGATTGGCCACTGTTGGAAACAGGATACTGGGCTTGATAGACCTTGGTCTGACCCAGTATGGCATATCTTATGTTCTTATGGTTAATTTTCACTTTTGTTCCTTGTCTGGTCTATGATTCTGTTATATCTTGGATATTGTACTCTGCATATATGGATGGATGCTGTCAGCCTGCTAGGGTGCAGTTGTGGGGCTTAGACTCAGATCGTCATCTTAAGTCATACTGTCAAAGGGTGGTAGCGACCTAAAATGCCCTCCTGAAGGAGATGGTAGAGACAAAAATGACAATGAATTTCAGACAGGTCTGGGATTAACATAGAGAATCCCTGGTGGCAAGAGGATGGAAATGAAGCACTGGGCTAATCTGTGGTAACTTTTTGCATGGGAGTAACCTGCACAAAGTGGCAAATACAGCCCTAAAAGGACGGCATGGGTATCCTTCACAGGGTAGCAGTTACATCTGCAAACAACAGGCTGGGCAGACTGGATAATCATTTTGGTTTTTATATGCCATCATTTACTATGTTACTATATAACATTTGATCATTAATTGTCACACATAGGACAGTAACAGAGGACCCTTAGCTGCATAAAATGGCAGAAGACCACGTATTGATTGATTTTGCAATTCAGATTTATTTGTCATCTAACTCACAAAAAATGGGATTCAAGCAACATAGAACCATCAATATAATACACTAAAAAATAGAACAAAATAAAAACATACAATGAAATATTAAAAAATAAAATATATCAGATACAATAAAAAATATAAGATTTCTTACCTCTTGTCATCAATAGCAATCAATCAATGCCTTGACAGACTCAGGAAAAGTCCTTTGAAATAACCAGTCTTTGCACATCCTCTTCTTACTGATTTTCACAGCATGCTACCAGTAGAAGAAACTTTCTTTTCTTAGTATCCATTTATCTGATACTGATGGTAGAGAAAAGAAGTTACAATAAATGACAGAACAGAAGATAGTACAATCAAGCATTCCAGACAGAAGGAGTGGACAACACTGAGAGAGAGGGAGACACAGGATCACATGGGGGGAATAGGGAGGTCAAACGCAGGAGAATAGATGGGTTTTTAAGCGGGCTTTAAAAGTGCTGTGGTTCTGTTCCAGTTTAAGGGAGGTTGGTAGGGAATTCCAGAGTGAAGATCCAGCAAAGAAAAAGGTATAAGTGCAGGTAGATTGTAAACGGTCACGAGTAGGAGAGGCGTTTTATAGGCACAAGCAGGAGAGGCGATTTATGTGCATTGACCGGAGAGAACAACTGGGAGTGTGAGACTGAATGAGATCTGCCAAATATTGTTGAGTGTGAGTATAAACAACTTGGTGGACCAATGTGAGAAGTTTAAAGCAAATGCGAAAATTTATGGGGAGCCAGTGAAGATGAATGAGGAGAGGGGTTACATGCTCCTGACGTGTAGAATGGGAAATGATGCGTGCTGCCGTGTTTTTTATACATTGCAATCTATGCAATTGGGACTGGGGAATACCGGCAAGGACAGAGTTACAAAAGTCAAGACGTGACATAACAAGGGACAGCATAAGAGTGGTGAGGGCCGGTGGAGTAAGAAAGGGGCAAATAGCATGAATTTGACGGAGAAAGAAGAAAGAGGATCTGGTGATGTGGGAGATGTGATCCCGAAAAGAAAGATCAGAGTCAAGGAAAACACTGAAAACAAGACACCAAGGGGATGGGTGAGCCAGAAAAGGATGGGGCTACCTGAGGAGAAGGACTACCATGAGTAAACCTTGAGGATGAAGGTAGAGTTGTCAACTGACCAGTTTTTGGCTAGTCTAGCCATTTTTATAAGCCATTTAAGAGCCAGTTTTTTGTCGGCTGTTAATTGCTCCCATTCTCCACTGCCACCCTTGAACTCCTCCGGCTACTGCTACCAAATCCCGATCACCCCTGTTACTACCTATACAGCAAGAGTGCAGTGCAGAGCCTACTTTAGACCATGTGAGCACTGAGACGGCTCTGTCACGTCACATCCCTTCCAATGTCAGACATCAGAGGGGGCAGGACTTGGCAGAGCTGTCTCAGCACGCACCTAATCTAAAGGCAGACCCTGTGCCCTGAGGCATAGGGACACAGGGGGGATTTTCTGGACATGGGGGAAAAGGCCACACTAAAGCAATGCTGGACATTGGGGAGTATAGGCACGCAGAGGGAAGATGCTGGGCATGGGGGAGATAGGAACACACAAGGGAGAGATTGGGACATAGAGGGGAGATGCAGGATGGGGGGAGTAGGATAGGGACAGGGATACAGAGGGGAGATGTTGGATAGGGGAGAGTTATAGGGACAGAGATATAGAGGGGAGATGCTAGACATGAGGGTAAGATAGCAGAGGAACAAGGAGGAGAGATGCTAGACACAGAGATAAAGACACAGAGGGGAGATGGTGGATATGGAAGGATAGGAAAACACTGGATGAAGGAGAGTGGAGATTCTGGATAGAGAGGAGACACTGGATGGGGAGAAGGGGAAGATCCTGGACATGGGAAGAGAGAAGGAAAGAGTAAAAGACTGAGAAATAAAAGACTGGAGAAGAAGACAGAGATGGGGATTGGGAGGATTGGGGTGAGGGAAAGAGATGGAAAGCTGTAGTCAGATACAGTAAAAAGAGTGAAACTGAAAAGTAGTTGGTAAGAAGGAGGAGTGAAATCTGGATAGGTAAGCAGAAAAATAAACGGAAGAAAACAGAAAGGAATAGATCATTGTTAAAAACTGACATAAGTGAGGAAGTAAAGACAGGAAGAGAGAGAAGAGCAAATGGAGAGGAGACCATGAAAAGAGAACTAAGAGAAAAACAGAAACCAGGACTGGTTAGAAAAATTATAAAAATAAAATGACCAGACAACATAGGTAGAAAAATAATTTTTTTCTATTTAGTGATTGTAATATGTCAGCTTTTAAAATGTATCTTCCAAGACTCTTATTAGACATGGCTGGGGACCAGTCCAGGGCAAATGCGTGTTTAGGAATGCCCCAATGCTAAGTGCTTAGTACTGGGGCATTCAGCTGCACTAACTGGGTTAGAGCCACTGAATATCCCAGTGAAAACAGCATTTACACGGTTTGCAGGTCTGCAAACCACATAAATGCCTTTAAATATTCCCCCCCTTCTCCCCCATGGAATATGCAAAGAAGCAACTCTGAAACATTCACTACACTATTAAGATGAAGTAAGATCCATGACAGCACACCAGGTGGGCACAAATGGGTAAACTGGGTGGTCCTTATCTGCCAACATCTTCTCTATGTTCTGTCAGATTATCTAGGAGTGGGTGTATCACTTTAATTTTTTATTTAAGAGTAAAAATATCATCTTCTGCAGTCCTGGATTATTAATGATCTCCAGACATTATCCATGAGGCACCTCCAGCACCACACTCAGTGAATGTAATATGGGCTGCAGAGACTGTGACTGTTTGGCAATTCATGGGTGAGTGACAGAGATATCAGAGACCTGATGAGACTCAGTATCTGGAGGAGACTTTTAGACCAATCCCAACTTTTTGACACCTACCCCACTCCACCCAGATGGAATCAGCAGGAACATAAATCCCACAGTGTAGTAGGATGTACAGTTGGGGCAACATTATTGGCACTCTTGCAGTTCAACCCTTTAATGTCCAATATCTCCTCAAAAAAAAAAAGTGGCCAGTGAAATGGCTTTGGACTTTATATGCACACATATCTGACCCATAAAAGTATCAAACACAACAAGACCAATTAAAAAAGGAAATAGTATAAAAACTTGAACTTTGTCAGGACATGATTATTGGCATCCTTATAAAAAATTCAAATCAATTTGAACAGAAGAATCACATTCCCATGCAGTAAAATTAAACACAGCTATGATCAATTGTCAGTACTCACATGACTTGAATCAACCAATGAATGATGGTTCTAATGTTTAAAATGGCCAGATTCACTCCTTCTTCCATGTTCACAATGGTGAAGGCAAGGATGCTGCCTGAGACTGTCGGAAAAGCTATTAACACCAAACATCAAACTTCAAAGGGGTACAAAGCCATCTCCAAAGACCTTAGGATTCCTGTGTCTACAATTCACAATGTTATTAAGAAGTTTTCTGCTCATGGAGCTGTCAAGAACCTCCCAGAATATGATGGGAAGGGGCAAATTAATCCAAGAAGTCTTTGAAGGTTAGTGTGAACTGTTGGAAGAACACCATACACAACATTCAAAGAGCTTAAGGCTGGTCTGGAGCAATCTGTAGTGGTGGTTTCAACCCGCATCATATGCTGTGCATTAAACAAAGAAGGACTTCATGGACGAAGACAAAGAAGGATCCTACTGCTCAAAAGATAGACATAAAAAGGCATGCCTGATCTTTGCCCAAACCCACCTTGAGAAACCACAATCCTTCTGGGAAAATGTTCTGTGGGCAGATGAAAACAAACTTGAGCTCTTTGGCAATGCAGACCAGTGATATATTAACAGATGAGGAAATGAAGCTTATAAGGAACCTCCCCCCCCCTTCAACAGTTAAATTTGGTAGAGATTCCATAATGTTCTGGGGCTGTTTTGCTGCCTCTGGAACTGTAGGCCTGGAATGTATTAAAGGAATCATGAAGTCAGAGGACTACCAAGGTATTTTGTAGCGAAATGTGCTACCTAGAGTCAGAAAGCTAGGTCTGGGTTGAAGGTCATGGGTCCTCCAGGAGGACAATGACCCAAAACATACATCCAAAACTACAAAAGAATGGTTAAAAAGGAAAAAATGAACAGTTTTAAACTGGCCAGCAGTGAGCCCTGATCTCAATTCAATCGAGAACCTTTGGAAAGAGCAAAAATCTACCAATGGTAGAAGGAATCCTGGAAACATTCATGAGCTGGAACAAACCACAGATGAAGAGTGGGAGAAAGTACTAGCAGATAGATGTATGAAATTTATAGATGGCTACAAGAAACATTTGGAGGCTGTCATCATTGCCAAAGGTTCTGCAACCATATATTAGTGAAAGGTGCCATTAATCCTTTCCAGGTCATATTTTGTTTTTTTCTCAGAAATTACTATGCCTAAGTTGCACAGATATCTTTTTTTTCTGTTGTATACCTTTGAACATACTATTAAAATATTATGATGACATACAGTTGGAATATTTACAATTATTTCTCAAGATATTGTACACAACATCCTAAAATGCAAGGGTGCCAATAATGTTGACCACAACTGTAAGTTTTAAAACAAGTGCTAGCCCGAGGTTCCCAGAAACTGGGTCTCTTGATAGCTCTGAGATGCAGGAGCTCAGGGCTGATAAGCAAAGGCTGAAAGGATTTAAATAAGACTCCAAAGGAATTGGAAAAGCAATGGAGGGGGTCCTGAGAAACATGGCTGCTCTCCCTAGTCCCACCCTTGTAGTGTCTTCCATTGTCCTCATGGATTTCCACTGCAGCCTGCAACCAGTAATAGCAGTAAGCATGGACACTGCCAGGCCTTGTTCTCTCCCCCTGCATGAGCTTTCTATTAGTCCTGACACATGTACGGAGGGGCCAGGGCCTGTCGGTGTACTTCCCTGCTTTGGGTGAGTGGAGGATTGGCATGGGTGAGGAGAAAGAACAGGAATGGAGATCTGCTGAGAGAAACCCCGGGCCGGCTTAAGGGGTGAGCCAGTCAGGCACTGCCTCAGGGCCACAAGACATAACGATGCAGAAAGCTGCCTCACTGCCTTGCCCCCATTACTTACTGCCAGAGGCTTCCTCTTTTTGACCCTTCTGCCGCCACTGCTGCTGTCACATTAAAGTTTAACACAGCCACAGGAGCATTTTACTTTGCTGGTATTGTGGTGTTTTCAGAACGCCAAAACGAGCATTTCCTGCTTCTTGCTAGCATTTTCAAAAAACATACAGATAATAGTGGGCTGTTTCAACTGCTAAATGGCCAAATATTATCCTTATATTTGAGGGCTATGTCAGGGGAGAAGTGAGGAGAGGCCATAAAATTATCCAGATAACGGCACTATTCAGCCTAAACTAAACATAGTGCTGGTGTGGTCAGTGTATTAACTATTTCTATAAATTGCGGTCCAATTTCAGTGAGTGCGGTCCAATTTCAGTGCGGTCCAATTTCAGTGAGTGCGGTCCAATTTGATCAGTGAGTGTATTAACTATGGCAGGGGGGGGGGGGGATGTTCAGCGGCAGTGGCTAGCACTTCTAAAGCACATAGCCATTGCCGCTGAATACTAACCCCGGATATTCAATGCTGGGGCCATATCCGGCCACCGGCATTGAACATCAGGTCTGCCGCACAGTGCGGAAGCTAGACAGGCAGTGGTGAGATATTGAATCACTGCCCAGTTAGCTCCAAAAGCTGACCTGTCTTTACCTGTGGGTCACTAACTGGGCAGCGGTTCAATGTCGCTGCTGTCCAGTTAGTGATGGGTGCTGCCTCTACTTCACCCCAGAATGCCCACAACATGCCCCAATGTTTCACGGTTAGTATCGGGGCGTGTAGTGGCAGAACCCACAGATATTCAGTGAACTAATATCCCTCTAACTGCATTTACATGGTCTGCATTTCTGTAAACCGTGTAAATGTGTTTGAATATTGGGCCCTATATATTCATTGCTGTTACCTATGGGCCCGATTCTGTGCCACGGTTGTGCGGGGAAAATAGATGGGGGCGGGGAAGGGGCGCTTGGAGGTGGGGAATGGGCGTCTCCGGGGAGGAGTCTGGGCGGTCACCGGCCCTGGACGTACAGGGCTGGTTCTAATGTCTATCTTCCCTGCACAACCGTGCACAGAATTGGGCCCATAGGTAACAGCATTGAATATATAGGGCTCAATATCCAGGGAGAGATGGTGGCATGGCAATCAAATACTGTGGCTCCATTTAAAAGCCCTGACTGAGTTAGTCAGGCAAGTCATGTACGTGCAGGCCAGACTGAATCGCAGTTCCAGCCTGCACGTACATGACTGATTGTGATTCTGATCCTGCGGGGCTAGATGTGCCCTGCGGGATCAGAATCGCGATCCCCACTGTATGTCCGGTTCAGACCGGACGTACAGAGGGAATCTACATCCGGAACAGAATGAGCCCTTATATGGATAGTTGCAAAAAACAAACCACTATCCCCTTCTCAGGAATCAATGCGAATATTTGTCGGACATTACCGGAAAGGGCCAAATATTGCAAACTATGCCCTCCACTCGGTTCTGTCCCTTTTAATTAAGTGCAATGGATATGGATAGTGGCAGTGAATATACAGATCATGTTAGATGTCAATGCTGGCATTTAACTTAAACCAGTGACTGCGCTGGCTGAAAATTTACACCTATTTGCACAGTTCTTATTCCAGTATTGACCCCAAGGAGGGGACACAAAAGTAAAAGTTGGCTGAGGGCACTACAACCCCCTTGAGCCAGCCCTGGGGAAACCAAGGGGGAGCTGGAGGTCTGCAGTTTTGTTCTGGCTATCACCTGGATTCATGAGAATTTTCAAGTATTAAATTGGGGTCATTTTGGAATAAAGATAGAGAAGTGCTGGCGTAAACAGACTCAGGACTCGCAGCAAAGTGTGCTTCTGTTAGTGCAGGCAACAGCGCAGTATTTGCACAGAACGCAGCAAGTGATCTAACACGGGCGTAATCAATGCACACATCGCATCTAAATCCTTTTAAATTGAAGCTAATGAAGCAATTCGCTATGCAGCAAAGATGCAGAGAAGTGTGCAAAAGACCAGAAGGCTGAGCTCAATGCTGGGATTTTAACGCAAGGTCTGAGGAGACGTTAAGAGATAGCTCATAGATCTGCAGTCAGTGCTTGGAAGAATTTATATCTGTTTAAGCACACAGCCCCACGTTTTCTGGCTTTGCTGAAGAGAGTGCTGAAACAGAACGGCAGGAAAGTTTGGTGCAACAATGCTATGCATGTCTGCTGAAATGCTGTTTGGCGCATAAACAGCAGTGTTATCCTGCACAGAATTTCTGTTTTTGGGCACTGATAGTATCCTGAGCAGAACTTGTGCAGAACAATATTACTGTCTGTGCAGCAGATAGCAATCCAGCACATGCACACAAGTGCCAATCTGGTTCTTTTGTGTGCAGGATATAAGTGCTGCTAACGCAGACCCCTGTGCGCACATGCCTGGCTTACTCTCTGTCTAGTGCAGACTTTTTGCGCACAGCTCATTTGCATACTCTTTGCTACAGCGTCGCTGAGCAAAGCGTGCCTTAGGAAACCTTGCGCTAGAGCTTTAACACTGGGCTCTAGCACAGGGTTTCTGCCTCAAGCCCTCAGTAACAGAAAAGGGAGTTCGGCAGGGATTCTGCTCAGAAATAAAAGAGAAGAGAAGAGGAGGAAGCTGGTTGTTTCTTCTTCTAACTGTTGAATGAATTATTTAAGAACAACAAAAGCAGGGAATTATAAATGCTGCTTTGAATTAAAGTGCAGTATTTTTGCCTCTTTATTAAATTATTCACAGATGGAACTCCATTTTTTAATAACTTGCTATCCAGTGTGTTGTAAAAAGTGTTGGGAAGAAATACTTAACAGATGAGACCCTGTGACAAGCTGGTACAATGCAAAAAATAAAAACAAATGTGTATTGTACATTGTGTGAGGAAACTCCTAGGGCTGGTACAGGTCTTTGGAGCCTCTCATCAGGGGCAGGGATAGCAGAGGGTGGGGTTTATCCTACATTTAATTGCAAACCCAGAACAGCGCGTACAGCACAGTGCAATTTCCTCTCACAACACACGACCCGCCACTGAACAGCTAAAGTGGCCTACAGGCTGAGCCAGTTCTGAGTTTATTCCATTGCATGAAAGAACTTGTTTGTAATCTTGCTTTTCTTGGGAGATGCTATAGGGCAGGAGTTCTCATCTCAGCCCTCAGGACATACCTAGCCAATCAGGTTTTTCGGGATAGTCACAATGAATATGTGTGACAGAGATTTGCATGCACTGTCTCCATTGTATGCATGTCTCTCATGTATATTCATTGTGGTTATCCTATCTCCCTGTCTCTTGTTACTCCTTCCCTGTATTTGTCCCCTACCTCTTTCTTCCTTCCTTCCTTCCTTCCCAGCATATGCTTACAGATTCAATGCTGAGCTCCCTCCTTAGTGTGCTCCTTGTTACTTTTACGCACAGGATCCTTGATGTGCAGGGGCAGCCCAAGGGGGGGTTTGGAGCCTCATTTGCATAATGTTAACATGCACTAACCTTTAGTAAGCATGCCCCTTAATGAGTGTCTGGATAAAGAAAGACTACCAGATGCCTACATTACCATACTGCAGTGCCAACCGCCAGGCACATTAGGAAGTACTATAAACACTGCCCATTTAGAACCCATAGCAAACCCGCCGTATCATAACAGCACTACCAGGACTCACAAAGCACCAAACCCTACCTATCAAAAGGCAACGCTGCAAATATTAAACCAATACATCTCAGAGAATACCAATACATCTCCTACTGAGGAAAGAGAACAAGTAGCACTGTCAAATAGAAACAACATGAACAGAATACCTCAGCTCAGATACACATGCAGAACATAGACCATCACCAAACAAAGAACAACGGAACACAATTTAGAAATAAAAAGACAATAATTAAACTTGGAACCCCAAAAGCCAAACTTGGAATGTACAACAACACTACAGAAATAAAACTATAAATTAATTTCCTCTTGTACTAAACAAAATGCAAAGACGTTAACGATACACATTTCCCAGAGCCAACATATTCCAATTAATAAATTCAAAATAAAAAAGTATTTTTCTACCTTTTGTTGTTTGGGCATTTTATTTTTCAGTTGCAATTGCTCCAGTTACTTTCTTCTGGTTTCTTCATGTCTTCTGCTAACTTTCCATTGTTTGCTGTCCATTTGTTCTTTCTTCTCTCTTCTAGTTTTTTTTCCATTCTCTCGCTACATCTGCTTTAACATTCTGATCTTTCCCATTTCTCTCTTTCCTCCATTTCTTTCTTTATTCCTTTTTCATCCACTCAGATTTCACTCTTCCATCCTCAATCCCCACTTACTCTCCCAATACCCGGCCAGTCGTAGATTTTTCTTCCCTCCCACAAAAAATATCCTTTCCCCTCTCCCTCCTCACTCCCCCAGCTACATCCCCTTCCCCTTCTAGTCCTCCCTCAACATCAGCTCCCTTCTAGTTCCAGCCCCACCCAGCATCCACTTCCTTCTAGTCCCATTCTTCCATCCCCCCGCATCAGCCCATTTCCAGTCCTAGCTCCTCTATCAGCCCATTTCCAATCTTATCCTAGCCCCCTATCAGCCCATTTCCAGTTCAAGCTCCCCATTTCCAATCCTAGCCTCCCCAACAGCCATTTCCAGTCCTATCCTAGTCCCTCCATCAGCCCATTTTCATTCCTATCCTAGCCCCCCATCAGCCCATTTCCTGTTCAAGCCCCCTCATCAGCCAATTTCCAATGCTAGCCTCCTCATCAGCCATTTCCAGTCCTATCCTAGCCCCCATCAACCCCATTTACAGTCCAAGCCCCCCCCCCATCAGCGCATTTCCAATCCTAGCCCCGTCAGCGCTTTTCCAGTCCAAGGCCCTCATCAGCCCATTTCCAGTCCAAGCCCCTCCATCAGCCATTTTCAATCCTAGCCTCCACCATCAGCCATTTCCAGTCCTATCCTTATCCTAGCCCCTCTATCAGCCCATTTCCAGTCCTATCCTAACCCCTCATCAGCTCATTTCCAGTCTAAGCTTCCCCCCAATCAGCCCATTTCCAATCCAAGCCCCCCATCAGCCATTTTCAATCCTAGCCCCCATCAGCCCATTTCCAGTTCCATCCTAGCCCCACCATCAGCCCATTTCCAGTCCAAGCCCCCCATCAGCCATTTCCAATCCTAGCCCCTCCATCATCCATTTCCAGTCCTGTCCTAGCCCCCTCATCAGCCATTTCCAGTCCTATCCTAGCCTCTCATCAGCCCATTTCCAGTCCTAGCCACCCCCCCCAAAAGCCCTGCACCTGTCTGACTGGCTTTAGAGAGCCAGAGAGGCCCCAGTTCACCTCTGTACAGCTGCTGAAGAGCACCGTTTTTCTTCACTTGGGCAGCTGTGTTCTGACATAGGCTGCTGGTGTGCTGAGTGCCAGGAAACAGGAAATGTTCTTTAACCTTCAGCACACCAGCAGCCTATACTAGAACACAGCTGCCCAAGTGAAGAAAAATGGTGCTATTTACTTCGGCGGCTGTATAGAGGTGATCCGGGGCCTCCTGGCTTCCTCTGAAGCCAGCCCTGCTGGGAGCCGAGCAGCATGTGCAGGATGTTGTTGGCGTGGGGCCCCCTTGAGCACGAGGCCCTGTGTGAGCAACATTCTTGCACAGTGGATGGGCCGGCCCTGTTAATGTGGCACCTTATTGATTTCTGTTAAAGACTTGCACAGGTGTGCCATGGTGGTGATAGAAGCCCGTCATTCGATAGCTGCTGATCCGACCACCCTGTGTCGTCTCTGCTGATAATACTGCAACTGTGTGCAGGTTTAAACTTCCTCTCATCTGATCTCACAATTGAAAAGATGCATCAGATCAGCAAGCAGCCATGACGTTTTGGCCCCCATGAGTTTTGAACCTGCGCACAGGGTGGTCAGGTCAGCAGTCAGAGGACGATGGGCTCCTTCCACTCCTCTTACTAAGTCCTGGAAACATGTTTTCAAAGTGTCCCACACTAGGCAGAAATTTCCTATTCTTGAGCAGGAGATGAGCTCCTGAACTGGGACACTCCTGTTCACTGCAGGCCACCAGGTAGGTCTGTAGCCTGGCTTCATGTGAGATCCAAGCAAAGACTCTTCCATTCACCCTGAGCACTCTAGGAGCAACCTTTCAGGTTTACATGTTTGTACCATAGGATGGTTGATCATTTCCCTCCCTTTCTGCTGAACAGGGGGATAGTCACAGTCCTCTCTTAATGCATGGTTCCACCCTCTGAACACACTGTGCACAGGCAAGTACTCATTAAAGAGGAGGCGTGGTTTGCTGATTGGAGATTTCAACTATAAATCAGAAGTCTTGTGAGGTCAAGACTCCCTCCTACCAGTTTCCAGCTGATACATAAGAGCCTGAGCCAGGAATTAAACCCATACTTCCGCCTAGCTATACAGGGATCTAGAACTGGGTCATCAGGTTGGCTTCTCTGCCTCTTTGTTGGGTCCCATTAGGTCACAATGTTCAGATCTCCAGAAATGTGGCAGCTGCCTTGCTGCTGTGAGATGGGAGTGATTCAAGCTAAAGGAGGCAGAACAGTTCAGAAGGAAAACATTAAGAGAAATTTAATTAAGGGATCAAGTTTAGCTCGTGCTGATTATTGTAGTTTTGGGTTCAAAGAAGAGACTTTACAATAAAAAAAAAAGTAGGGCCCACGTTCAGATGTATACACCTTGTTCTAATTATGTGGTTTCATGCTGAGACCACCAGGCATGGTGGAGGGTCTTCTAGCAAAAGCAGCTCAGAAATCATGAGCTTCAGAGCACAGGGAGTCACACCATGTATTCCGAGTACTTCCATCACTTTGTCCTGCCCAATGCATTGAGAATGCATTATAATAGTGGTAATATGTCAGTCCCACAGGGAAACCAGGGCAGCATGTCTACAAAGCAAAGACAGAGGGAAGGGAAGAAGGGGTACCCAGGAAAGGAATAAAATATAGTAACTTGCACCTGAGACAAAGGAAGTCTGCAAACATGGAAGAGAAAGAAGTTGGCACAGCCTGAGATTCATACATTAGCTAATATTGGAAAGAAAATAAAAATACAACTATATTAAGGTTTCACCTGTAGGTACATCCCTTTTTAATATTTTTTAATATCATTATATCACCTTTGCTTAGGCATCAAAGTGGTTTACAATCATCTAGGGTTAAAAGGAAAACAAAATAGCAAGAAGAGAGAAAAATAAAAAAACTAAGGGGTATGTTTACTAAACTGCGGTAACGTTACAGACTGCGCGTTATGCAATGTTAATGCTCGTTAAGTAACGTTAACGCGCGGTATGTAACGTTAATGCGTGTTAACGTTACTTAATGGTCGTTAACGTCCCCGGCTGCGGTAAACACCACAGAGGGTGGAGAGAGGGCGGGGGGAAGGGGTCAATGGGCGGGGAGAGGCTCCCTGCACACTAACGCGCTGAACTGAAGGGCTGAATCCTACCGCGAATGAAAACCTGCCGTTAGATGCACATTTGCAGGAGAGAAAAATCATTTCAGTGTCAGCAATGTACAGCATGGACAGGGAGCCCAAGAAACGTGATAGTAGTGCTCCATTTCCAGCACCAGCATAGTGCCCAAGTATGAAAGGTCACTATGGCGATGGGGCAAGTGGGGCATAGGGAGCTGCAGGAGGGACATGTAGCGAGGGCAGCTGGGGCATAGGGTGGACTACACAGGCGCCTAGGTGGCACATAGGAACATAGAAACCGGAAATCAGCATGACAGCAGTTGACAAAGGCCAAACACAATCCACCTACATCTTCCTGGTCCACCTACATCTTCCTGGTCCACCCGAGCTAACAGTTGCCAGGGCACCGACCTGACATCCCCCCAGCCAACCCTCCCCCAAGCAGAAGGGACAGACTATTGGTAGGCAGTGATGGGGGGGGGATGCGAGGATGCTCATATATGCCCCATGCCCCAGACCCCGCTCCCTAGGCAACCACCTACCCACACAGTGGATGGCCTGGGACTGTGCACTACCAGCACCAACAGCATATGGTCATGTCAGCATGGCAGGGGGGGGGGGTGTGCCCGTGCTGGAGGGGGCAGTGGTCCCTGCCTGCAGTGGACCTAAGCCATGCCCCGTACCAGTACGTGGTGTGCAGTGCAACATAAAAGGTCTGGCTGAGGAAATGTACAGGTAGCCCCAGGGACCACCATGCATCTGTGGCAACAGTGTGGTGCAGTACACCCAGCCAGTGTGTCCAGAAGCAGAAGGTCACAGGTTCAAGCCCCCAGCTGTGGTTCCTTCAGAGCATGTCCCTATGTTTTACCCTACAATGCAGATACAACAGCAACATGTGCAAAGCCCAAAGCAGCGGCAAACAGGAGTACAAACACGCACTCACACAGGCTCCACAATCCAAAGATGCATGGAGAGTCAGGCTGTTGGCCCCAGCATTGAGCTGCAGTTATCACCAGAGCACTACTACTACCTCCTGCACAGTTTAGCAATGTCGGCACTGTGATCAGGACCAGTGTGGCAGGCAGGGTTGCCAACCACACCTGTCCTGGCACACTGCTGCAATAGGAGTGTGTGAGTGTATGTCTATCAATTGCTTTGTGTCTGCCCACACCTCACCGGGCCCACAATGTCCCACTGTTACCAGCGTTAGCCTGAATATGTGCATAATGAGGAGCAAGGTGTTGTGGGTATGGCCCGGACATGGCGGATTGGCCAGGATGTATCTTCACAGGCTGTGGGGCAATGGCTGGGACACTGTAGTGCCCGACCACCGCCTGCATGGACAGGGTGGCCACAGCATGGCATGCTGGGAGGGCACTCACTCTGACCGAGCAGTGACCATGGCATGTCTAGGTTCCCACATAGTGCTCCACACTATCTGCCTCCAGTGATACTTTTGTGTTCCCAGTGCTGTGCCCCCAATCACTGAGATACCTGCTGGTTCACATAGTTCCTCTGTGATCATGCACTATGGGCTGGCTAGTGGACAGTCTGCAGTTAGACTGTGCATGGTTGGAACACCTATAAGGTGCAGTCTGACTGTGCTGTCTGCTGGTGACTCGCAGACAGTGATGTGAGGCAGTTGGGGTTTTCCAGAGCTAACCCTTCATTGCTGCTGTTCTGCCACTGCCCCAGTCACAGGTATGGTTCTGGGCCACCAACCCTGGAGGGCTGTCTTATACCAGCAGGATGGAGGTTGCTTCATGGGGGCTGGGGCACCTGTTCCTTACCTACAAAAAGGGTGATGTGAGCCCTTTGGGGTTTGTGGTGTATAACACTTTGACCTATAAAGGCACTGCTACACAAACCTCATTCAAGTCTGGAAACCCCTCTGCCCTGATAACAGGTGCCCATGTCAGCCAGACCCAAACACAGGGTACACACTAATCTGGGTGGCGTCTGGTCCCAGAGGGCCACATGTGACTGCAAGACAAAGATGGACACCGAATTAGCTTCAGCTGCACTGCAAGGAACACCTGTCACACACTGTTAGTGATGGGGATGTACAGCAGGGCCTATCTCTAGCACCACATGTACTGCGGACCTAGTGCTGGGCACCCATCCTATCCCTCAGAACACAGAACCTGCACAATGGCATGGTCTGTAGCTACTCTGTGCCAGTATCACGCACTGTCGGTTCGGCTTTCCAAGCTGAGGTACCGGAGAGGTGCAGACCCCATTTGCTGTTCGGCTGTAGACAGCTATTCAGCATGTGCATTGCATCATGGGTACTGGTGGGGTTACCCTATCCTGGCATTCAGAGCAGACAGTTTGTGCAGTGACGTGCAGTCCTAACGTACCCAGCCATTACTATGACATACACCACGGAGGTATAGCCTACTGGTTAATGCAATGCCATTCTCAGCAGTGTTCATGGGTTTGAGTCCTCATTGTTCCCTCCTCTCATGCCTGTCCTACGCAAATAGTGTGCATGCCTGTAACAGTCATATTTATGCACATTTGTGCTGCCAGCCCATAATACCTTCGCCACAATTGCCAACATTCCCTCGGTCCGTCTATCTGCGTCTGGCAGCTGTGTAGAGTCCTGTCTTCCTGTGCGGGCTGCCACCCCATGTCCTGCACTGGTACCCTTTCCTGCATTGCGCCTCTTCATGCTTGCCTCGCCTGTGCCTGATCTGCATGGCACTACCACTCCTCTGTCCAGCCATCATTGTAACTATCCTGCCACCTCCGCCTCCACTGGAGGACAGGTATTCCCATCGTCTGCCACCAACTGTCTTTCCAGTACTTTACATTGCCAACACCCTGTGCTGTGGTACAGTTGCCCCTACCATGTTTGTCATCAGTACTGGCAGCCACATGGGATGCCCTCAGATATGGCAGGTCCAGCAGCTCCCAGCTCTCCCTCCTTCACTCACCTGTTCATTGCCTTTCCTCTGTTCTCTATCTAGTGTTAGGGCTACATCTGTCTCTGTGCCTCACAGGTCATGCATGTCATTCTGAAGCACCTTGCAGCCCTTAGGGCACACTAACCTAGGGCACCATAACCTTGTTAGGCCACCTTAACCTATGGTTCCGTAACCCAGGGTGCCTTCTAAGGTGCCTTGTCCAGGAGTGCCTAATACGGCGCTTAGCCTAAGGAGCCCTACTGTATAGGGCACCTTACAAAGCGCCTTATGAGGCACCTAACAAGGCACCTTATAGGGCACCTAACAAGGCATCTTATAAGGCACCTAACAAAGCACCTTATAAGGCACCTAATAAGGCACCTTACAAGGCACCTTACTTATACGGCACCTTACTAGGCACCTTACAAGGCGCCCTACAAGGCACCTTATAAGGTGCCTTGTAAGGTGCCTTATGAGGCACCTTGTAACGCGTGTTAGCTTGTAACATGCGTTGGCTGATACGGCTTGCTGTAACAATGCACCGCCCACGCCTTTATATGGGAATCTGTACCTTTACCGCGGAACCTAACGCGAATGACATTACCACAGTTTAGTAAACATACCCCTAAGAGAAATAAAAGAACATCATTTAACCAGCTTGTGTCCCTTGGACTGTCCAATACAGTGTCCTCACAAAAGGTCTTTTCAAAGGAATATGTTTTAAGATCTCTAAAACTTTTTCAAACAGGACTCCATCCCAATATATAAGGGAATGGAGTTCCAGAGTGCAAGATCTAGATAAAAAGAAAACCGCAGATTGTTGGGCAGTTTGGTACTAAACAAAATGATTAGATTGGGACTATCAGTTTATTATGGTTATGAAAGTGCAGTGTCTTGATGGAATGTATGAAATTAAAGAACTGGATAGGTAAAAGGGGCACTTAGAGGGGACAAGGCCATAGAGGAGAGACTGAATGAATTCTTTGCTTCGGTCTTTAGTGAAGAAGGTGTAGGGAAGTTACCCATGACTGAAATGGTATTTAAAGGTGATGCATCAGAAGAATTGAAAGAAATATCGATAAACTGGGAAGATGTTTTACAACTATTTGATAAACTAAAGATAGCAAATCACCTGGATCAGATGGCATACATCCAAGGGTGTTGAAAGAACTGAAATATGAGATTGCAGACCTACTATTAGTAATCTATAACCTATCATTAAAATAATCTGTAATACCTGAAGATTGGAGGATGGCCAATGTAATGCCAATTTTTAAAAAGGGCTCCAGAGGTGATCTAGGAAACTACAGACTGGTGAGCCTGACATCAGTATCGGGCGAAATAGTAGGAACCATTATAAAGAACAAAATTACTGAACATTTATTTATTTTTATTTATTTCCAGTCTCTTTTATACCGCGCTATTCAACATCAGTGCGGTTTACAATAAACAAAGAACTACACATTTCCTAGGGTACTCTG
This sequence comes from Ichthyophis bannanicus, assembly GCA_033557465.1. NCBI lineage: Eukaryota > Metazoa > Chordata > Amphibia > Gymnophiona > Ichthyophiidae > Ichthyophis > Ichthyophis bannanicus. Next base: position 147,740,420 of record CM066041.1, read on the forward strand.
TGTTTACAATGAACAGGTGTTAAAACTTGGATAACATAGGGTAACTATATACAATCGTGCAACAGAGTTGGGTTCGCCACAATGATCTAGCCCTGGGTGTCTTGTGTGGTATACGTGGTTGGGGCTATATCATCATTATCTACCGGGTAGTAAAGGAGAAATAGGTGGTGTTTCAAGGCCTTCCGAAACTGGAATAGGTCGGGGATTGCATGGATGTTGGGAGGTAGGGCATTCCAGCATCTGGGCGCACAGAATTTGAAGGCCCTGCTTGCAGTTGACTGGGAGCATTGTGTTATTGATTTTGGGACTATCAGTGTGTTGAGTGCTATCGCTCTTCTGGACCTGTTGGTGGGGGTGGTCTGGATCAACTCAGTTAGTGATGGAGATGAAAGCCCATAGATGGCCTTGAATGTAAGCAGTAGGGTTTTGTACCTGAGTCTCATATGTATCGGGAGCCAGTGTAGGTGCTTCAGTATGGGCGTCACATGGTCTTTCTTGGAAGCACCGTGTAGGACCCTCGCTGCAGTGTTCATCGCAAGCTGCAGTGGATTTAGGGTGGCCTGGGGGAGCCCATGTAGGATCGCATTTGCATAATCGAAATGTGGTATGATCAGCGCCTGGTAAATTGTCCTAAAGTCTTCTGGCTCTAGCAGCGATCATAAGGGTCTGAGGGATCTGATCTTATGGTACACCGCCCTAACTACATTGCCTATGTGTACCTTCATGTCTAGTCTCTGATCCAAGGTGACACCAAGGTATCTGATCGTAGGCTTGGTCTGGAGATCTGCTTCCTTGACTCTTAGAAAGGGTGGTGTGGAGAAGTTTGGATTCCTTGTCATGAAGAGTACTTCTGTTTTCCTGTGTTGGATCCTGAGGTTTTGGGATTGGAGCCAGTCGGATACTGCATTAAAGCAGTATGTCAGAGGAGAGAGGTCTGGATTTTCAGTTGAGAAAGGCATGTATAGCAGCACGTCGTCTGCATATATCAAGCAGTTGACATTGAATGACCGGATCAGGTTGCAGATAGGCTGCATGTATACATTGAACATCAAGGCTGAAAGGGAGAAACCTTGCGGGACACCCTGCTTCTGGTGGAAAGGATCTGATGAGGTTGCCCCAGAACGTACATGCTGCCATCGATCTGAAAGGTAGGATTTGCACCAATCTAGCGCTTTGTGAGTGATTCCCTTCTCCTTGAGACGTTCCAGCAGAAGCTCATGTCTCACCGAGTCGAACGCAGCTGCAATGTCCATGAATATGAGGACAAAACCTTGGCGAATGTTGTCCATTCCTGCTATTAAGTTGTTGAATAGTGTGGTAAAGAGCGTTTCAACTCCATGGGCCTCTCTGAAGCCGTGTTGGCAAAGGTCCAGTGGTGCAGTGGTTTCAATGTGTTCTTGAATTTGCATCTGGACTTCCTTCTCAATTATTTTTGCCAACAGAGGTATGCTCGATATCGGTCTGTAGGAGTCTACCTTCTGTGGGTCAAGTTTGCTGTTTTTTAGTAGCGGTCTTATGGATGTGTGTTTGAGATATGTAGATAGTCATGGTTTAATGGCAGAAAGCCAACATGGCTCTAGCTAAGGAACATCTCATCTTACTAATCTGTTAAAAAAAATTTTGAAGGTATGAATAAATGGGTAGACAAAAGTGAGCTGGTCGATTTAGTGCATCTGGATTTTCAGAAAGCCTTTGACAAGATCCCTTATGAGAGACTCTTGGAGAAATTAAATAGTCATGGGATAGGAGGCAGTGTAATATTGTGGATCAGGAACTGGTTAAAAGATAGAAAACAGGATAGGGCTAAATGGTAATGTGCAGATGACACAAAATTATTCAAAGTTGATAAAACCCAAGAGGATTTTGAAAAATTGCAAGAGGACCTTGATAAACTGGAAGACTGTATGTTCAAATGGCAGATGAAATTTAATGTGGACAAGTGCAAAGTTATGCACCTAGGAAAGAACATCCCAAACTATGGTTCCACGATGCAAGGTTCCACATTAGGAACCACCACCAAGGAAAACGATTTAGGTGTCATTGTGGATAACATGTTGAAACCCTTCACCCAGTGTACAGCAGCGGCCAAGAAAGCAAATAGAATGCTAGGAATCATAAGGAAAGGAATGGAGAATAAAACAAGGGATATTATAATGCCTCTGTATCGTTCCATGGGGCGACCGCACCTTGAATATTGTGTGCAGTTCTGGTTGCTGTATCTTAAAAAGGATATAGTGGAATTAGAAACGGTACAGAGAAGAGCCACCAAAATTTTAAAGGGGAAGGAAGGATACCCTTATAAGGAGTGCCTTATAAAGTTCAGGCCATCAACCTAGAAAAGAGACTTCTGAGGGGAGATATGATAGTGGTCTATAAATTAATGAATGGAATCGAATGGGTAAACGTGGATTGATTGTTTATGCCATCAACAAGTAGAAAGGACTAGGGGATATGCAATGAAGCTACAATGTAACCCATTTAAGACTAATAAGAGAAAATGTTTTTTTCACTCAACATGTAATCAAACTCTGGATTTCGTTACCGGAGAATATAGTAAAAGCTGTTTGTGTAGCTGTGTTTAAAAAAGGTTTGGACAAGTTCCTGGAGGAAAGGTCCATAAACCATTATTAAAGACGACCCGGAGATTCACTGCTTGCCCAAATACAAGAATTGTGGAATCTGTGTGTCTTTTTGGGAAACTGCTTGGTACTTGTGACCTGGATTGGCCACTGTTGGAGACAGGATACTGGGCTTGATAGACTTTGGTATGACCCAGTATGGCATATCTTATATTCTTATGTTCTTATCTTTTGTTCTTATGAGACCAACATAAAAGAATTTATGGGCCATTAATAAGATTTTAAATTTTACTTGGTAAATGATTGAAAGTCACTGATGTTTTGTGAATAGTGGGCTACATGATCAAATTTCTTTGAATTGGTTACTGATTTGATTGGCTGTGCTTTGAATTACATGGAGACATATGAAAGAGGAGACAGGTAGACCATTGTATAAAGAGTTAGAGAAGTCCAAACGACTTATAACTAAAAAAAAATGACTAGCGTAAATAATGCTGATTTATTTAAGAGGACAAATGGGGCAAATGGATTTAAGTGAATAAAAGCAGGATTTAACCGTTTCAGAAATTTGATGATCAAATGATAACTGAGAGTCAAGATGGCAACCTAGAACCTTCATGGCGTCAACTAGGGGAAATGAATTGCCCAAAATGGGGGCAGTAGATAGATTTGATGAGTGACCGGAAATCCACATTGCATTTGATTTGGTTGGTTTAAGTTTAGGAGATTAGTCTTTAGCCTTTCCGCAACGGCCAAGAGACAAGTATTAAATGGTTGCAGATCCAAAGCATTTGGGTCTTGGCAAGCTACCAATTGAATATCATCTGTGAAATAATAGCTGGAAGGATTAAATTAAGAGAGCTAATGGAGAAAGAAAGAAGTTGAACAAAACTGGAGATAGAACAGATCCTTGTGGAACCTTACAATGTAATTGATGGACAGATAATGTTAAACAATTGGAGACGGCTAATCAGAAAGGAAGTGAACCAATGCAAAATGATGCCAACAATATCAATCTCAATCTCAGGCAGATGATTAAGGAAAAGAGTATGATCAACTAAGTTGAAGGCTGCTGAAAAATGAAGGGAGATGAGAAAAGCTAATTTTCCAGTAGCCAAAGATCTATGTACTGCATTTCACTAATCATAAACATGAGACAGGTCTCAGTACTATGTAGCACTCTGAATCCTGACTTTCATGGACGTAGAAGGTTTTTCTTTTCAATAAAATAATTCCAAAAATAAAAATGCTCATGTGTAAAACATTGTTCAATTCCCACTGGCACTCCTTGTGACCTTGGGCAAGTCACTTTACCCTCTATTGCAGAGGTACTCAAATCCAGTCCTGGAGGGCCGCAAACCAGTCAGGTTTTCGGGATATCCCTAATGAATATGCATGAGATAGATTCAAATACAATGGAGGCAGTGCATGCAAACATATCTCATGCATATTCATTAGGGATATCCCAAAAGCCTGACTGGTTTGTGGCCCTCCAGGACTGGATTTGAGTACCTCTGCTCTATTGCCTCGGAAGAAACGGCCTAGCAATCTACTTCCAGTCATACCTTGCCAAGAAAACTCAGGGGCTGCTGGGTCACCAGGAGTCAGCATTGACTTGATGGCACTTCAAAAAAAAAAAAAAAAAAGAAGACATTGTCATGTGAAAGGGAGTTGTGGGCATCTTGACCATTTTGGGAGAAGGAGGAGTTAGGCTGCTCTTTGGCCAGAGACTATGGTGCCATTTCCAGTTCTGGTCTCTGCAGCTCTGCTCTATGCACAGTTCTTGGGGATGAGAATTGAATGTTGTTGTTCTAGCGACAATTAGTGAATTCCCAGCATCATTAAATTAGTTAAAACTCTGCATGTCTTTCTTCTGTTTGCTTTATCATGGTGATACATAAGACCAATTACACACAGAAGAAAGCAGAGAGTTTCGTATTGAGCAGGTCCTTGTTCCAAATACTTTGTCCCTTCACTCTTCAGCCTAGAAGGGAATTTGTTTGGTGAGCTGTCCATAGTACTGTCTTGCTGGAGAGTGGTCTTCCTGCCACTGGAAGCACTGCTAGTCTTGCTAATTATTCAGTAGGGTAATACTGAAAAGCAGCCACAGCTTAGAGGGAAATTTGGATGTGACAAGTGGTCATTCTCGCTCATTGCAGCTCCGACTGCAGTGGCAGTGTGAGCAGCTCTGATGAGGACATGGGCGGATATTCAGCTATGGCAGCTAGCACTTATAAAGCAGCTAGCCATTGCCGCTGAGTCTTACCCTGGATATTCTGTGCTAGGAGCCATATCCAGTCACCAGCATTGACTATCCAGATTCACCACAGAACTAGAAGCTAACTGTGTAGCGGTGATATTCAGCCACTGCCTAGTTAGCTTCCATGGGTAAAGGAAGATCAGCATTTGCTAAGCCTTACTTTAGTGTGTTGCTAACTGGGCAGCAGTTCAATATCGCCGCTGCCTGGTTAGCGACGGCTGCCGCCTCTATTCCACCCCGGAACATCCTGATACTAATCACTTAGCATTGGGACGTGTAGCGGTGGCACCTGTGGATATTCAGCGGCACCAACCGTGTTAGTGCTGCTGAATATCCAGCCTAGCGGCATTTACATAGGATCTTTCTTATTTTTAAATCCTTCAAAAAGATTGTCAGCTGCTTCAAGAAAACGATCTTTTACAAATTCCCCTCCAGTGAAAGGTTTGCATTTCTTTGCGATCAGGTTGCTGACCTTGAAGGATGCTATGGTTGCATTGACCAAATGTGACCTTGGCTTCACCATCAACTGTTGCTGAGTAGCCAATTTCGATTTAAGTTCTTTGCGCTTCAGTTTACGAATTTCACTTTTGGGTGGAAAATCAGCATCAAACTTATTGCTATGCAGAGCCTTATAATGACTTTCCAGATTACCCTTTTTGGGCAAGGATACTGGTGCGTTACAAATTAGACAACAACACTTGTCTTTCACCATGATGAAGAAGTAGTCCATTTCCCATTCATCATGAAAGTGGTAGGTTTTGCTCTTCTTTGGAACACTCGTCTTTGTTATACTGGGGTGGTTGGATGTAAGAAGGCCAAATCTGCCAAGTTAGTATAAACACTGGCTGAATCTGGTCCAAAACTGTCACTGTCCCAAAGTATTAAAGATCAACAGGAACTGAAGACCTCTGGATGATGTGCAATACAAGGACTGGAGATGCCAAAACCACACATGCAGTTCTAAAAGTAAAAATAAGAATTCATCATACTGGCACCAATAATCAAAAACCACCAAACAATCATCAAAAAAACTCAAACACCTGTCCAGCAAACCAGATAAAATCAAATACCGCCAAACAAGTTCAAATACCACCACACGCGATTTAATAAATTCTGCACACAGTGTAGAATCAACGCAAAGGCAAGGCGAAATAAAATTGCAGTGTAGAATCAACGCAAAAGCTAGGCGAAATAAAATTGCAGAGGCAAGCAAAAGTCACAGTGGTTTGAACCAATTCGAAGGCAAGGCATAGGCAAGTTAGAACAAAATTGGAAAAGCCCGCCAAAATCACCAAATTCTTGACACTTTGTTGTGTCTCCCCAGAAACGTTTAATGAAAGCGAACTATAAAGCGACCAACAACCAGCACACATCACAACTAATACGGTAAGTGTATTCAGGTAAAGCCCAGGCGAATGGATATCGCCTGGTATATAATACACTTCTAAGGGGTGTTGGGGCGGGGCAGGAATGGGTGATTCTGAGAGGCAGGAGACCAGGTATGACGCTGGGCCTGTGGTGTCTTGTCGCGGGGCACGGGTGGCAGCCCCCTGGGGTACCCACAAACTATTGGCACGAAAACAACAAGCGCCCCCAATACACCCGCAGGCAAGATTCTTGCAGGCAGGGAAAAAAGACAGGCAAAGGATCAGCAGCGGCGGCAAGCCCTCGGCAGACGACCTGCCGGCAAGAGCTCTCTCCTAGCAACGGGGCGAGCTGCTGGAGAGATGGAGCCAAGTGGGGCTGGCGATCTACCTCTGACCCCTCCGCGATCTACAGGTAGATCGCGATCTACCTGTTGGACATGCCTGCCCTAGGCTACTCCTTAACAAAAATCATAAAAATGTGAAATAAACCCTTATGAAATAATGGCTACTTACACAAATTTTTTTGTGATAAAATTTAAAGGGAAAATTTGATAAATAAATAAATAAAAATTGAACTGATTATTTAACTGTATTTATATCGCGCTTTTTACCGGGTCCCACCCTCCCCACCCCACCCTCCCAGACCTTTTTTTCTTTTACAAAAATCAAAAGTGGCATGTAAATCATGAGTTTGGGGAGGCTGACATATGCCGATTGGGTGAGCGCCACACCCAGGAAAGCTGCAGGACTGAATCAGCGACTGCCATTGCCCATCAGCTGACAAGCATCTTCTTAATCCAGGGTAATTATTGTGAAGGTTTAGCCTGCTCACTTCTTATATTCACTGTCCATGACAAAGAATGGAAAAATCACTGCAAAAAGCAGAGTCATTGTCCGTAGAGAGCACACACAGTCCCTGGAGGGAGGGAAACTTGGTCTTTCAAGGCAGTCAAAGCTAATTTCAAGACATTTTTTTCAAGTAGTATTCAATCAGGCCTGGCATCCAGGGGAAGGGGTGCAGACAACCTGTCAAAGCCTTCTTTTCTTTTTTAATTTGTTTTAATTTTCTAACAATTTATTTTACTGTTACTTGATTTTTAACTTTTCTTAATTTTAATTTTAACTTTATTTGAATTGTTATTTACTTTGCATTTAATTTTAATTTACATTTGGGAATGCTAGGGGGATATTTAGTGGCGGTGGCTAGAGCTGATAAAACGGTGAACCGCTACTGCTGGATTTTAAACCTGGATATCCAATGCCACACCCAGATTTGGCCACTGGCATTGACTATCCAGGATGGCCAGATAGCACCACTGAGTGACGATATTAAGCCATTGCCTGGTTACTTACAACTACAAAAGTTAGGCGGGCCTTTCAGGTGCCTCATTTTCACCATGTGGTCTAATTGGCTAGCAGCTGAATATCGCTATTAGCCGGTTAGAACATAAGAACATAAGATATGCCATACTGGGTCAGACCAAGGTCCATCATGCCCAGTATCCTGTTTCCAACAGTGGCCAATCTAGGTCATATGTACCTAGCAGTATCCCCAAGAGACACAAGTTCAACAATGCTTGTACTGAGTCAAACATTGATATCCTAGGTCCCTTCTTAATAATGGTTTATGGACCTTTCCTCCAGGAACTTGTCCAAACCTTTTTTAAACCCAGCTACACTAACAGCCTTTACTACATCCTCCGGTAACAAATTCCAGAGTTTGATTACACGTTGAGTGAAAAAATATTTTCTTTTATTAGTCTTAAATAGTTTACCCTGTAGCTTCATTGCATGTCCCCTAGTCTTGGGTGCGTAGGGAGAGGAATGGCAAGCAGGATAAAGGTGGTGATAGTGCCTTTGTATAAGTCTCTAGTGAGGGCTTATTTGGCGTACTGTATACAGTTCTGGAGACCGCACCTTCAAAAGGATATGAACAGGATGAAGTCTGTCTAGAAGGCAGCTACTAAAATAACCAGTGGTCTTCATCATAAAACATATGGGGATAGACTTAAAGTTTTCAATATCTATACTTTTAAGGAGAAGTAGAAGAGGGGCAATATGACAGAGACATTTAAATATCTGTGTGGTTATAAATGCACAGGTATGTCCCTCTTCCAATTGAAAGGAATCTCTGGAGTGAGGGATCATAGGATAAAGATGAAAGGGGATCGACTCAGGAGTAATCTAAGGAAATATTTCTTTAAAAGAAGGATGGTGCATGTGTGGAATAGCCTTTCAGGATGTGGTGGAGACAAGAACTGTATCTAAATTCAAGAAAGCATGGGACAAGTATAGAGGATCTCTGAGGGAGAGGAAGAGATTTTAAATATATTATTTCTTATGATCGGGCAGACTGGATAAGCCATATGGTCTTTATCTGCCGTCATTTTCTATGTATGGATCACAAACAGTACCGTACCTAGCCCTGTGCGAGTGGTGTAGCTGCAGAGGGTGCAAAGAAATAGGGATGCATTTTGGGCTGATGGCTTTGGCTCCCCCCAGGCTGCCTGCCCTTGCCCCGCTGCCGAGGCTTTTAGTGTGGCCTTGGCAGTGGCAGTAGCATTATACAATTGAAAAAAATCAAACCACAGGTCTTTCTGACTCCATGCTCGCATGTTGGCCTGATCCCTCCTTCCTCTGAGTATGCTCACGTCAGATGAGGGAGGGACCAGACCAGCCATTCAAGCGCGGATTTGCAAAGACCCGCGTTTTATTAGCTGGTCTAGTCCTTCCCTCCTCTGATGCGAGCATACATCAGAGGCAGGGGTGGCCCAAGGGAGGTGCGGGACCATGTGCGTAGACTCATTGCGGAGCCTCATTTGCATAAGGGGCCTAATTTGCATAACTATTTACATAATGCTAACGTGCACTATCTTTTAATAAACATGCCTCTTAATGGGTGTATGGATAGAGAAAGACTACCAGATTTCTACAATACTATAATCCAGTGCCAATTGCCAGGCACATTAGGAAGTTCTATAAACCCTGCCCATTTAGAACCCATAGCAAACCCGCCGTATCACAACAGTACTGCCAGAACTCACAAAGCACCATACCCTACCTATCAAAAGGCAACACTGCAAATATTAAACCAATACATCTCAGAGAATACCAATACATCTCCTCCTGGGGAAAGAGAACAAGTGGCACTGTCAAATAGAAACTACATAAACAGAGTACCTCCGCTCGGTTACACATGCAGAACTCAGACCATCACCAAACAAAGAACAAGTGATCACAATTTAGAAATAGGAAGACAGTAATTAAACTGGAAACCCCAAAAGCCAAACTTGGAATGTACAACACTGGAGAAATAAAACTATAAATGAATTTCCTCTTGTACCTAACAAAACGCAAAGATGTTAACGATGCACATGTCCCAGAGCTGAGAATGGATGGTGGGAGATCAGCTATTTCCATGGACAACATGCATGTTATCAAGTATATCAGAAGTGAGCAGAATGCCTCATTTTTTGGTAAGAAAATACCTGGATTGTTGTAACTCTTTTTATGAAGGTTTAAGAACCTCTTCTATCAAGAGTTTACAAATAATCCCGAGCGCAGCAATTAGACTACTTTATAGAGCAAAAAAAACCTGGCTATGTTACACACTGGCTTTCAGTTACTTTCCAGATTAGTTTCAAAATCCTAATTATGACACATCCCCGTATTGTATTGCTTCCTTTTCAAGATACAGAGGGAGACAAATTTACAGAATTTTAAGAAACAAGTTGAAAACACACTTTAGTTGTGATGGTGTTTAATATTAGACTTGTCCTTTAAAAATGTGTCTTCTGATTTTATGTTAAAATGTGTTGGAGTGTTTTCAGCGGCAGCAGCCAGCACGCTTAAAGTAGCTAGCGGTCGCCACTTTAATTTAAACCCAGATATTCAATGCCAGGGCCATATCTGTCAGCAGCAATATCGAATCGCTGGCCAGATAGCTGAACTATGCTAGCCTCCTAGAAAATGGCGACAGGCATGTTATAAATAACAATGAAACAAAAAGAAATGAAATGTGCTTACTTCCTGTGTACACACCCAGATGGTCAGAGAATGTTTCATCCCTACACAACAATCAAGTCTGAGTGCACTTACCACAGTGCATCCAGTGTATTGATTCAGATTCTAATAACTTTATTGGCATGACAATTATACATGACGGTTACCAGATCCTGAGATAGTGTCCCAGATTCCATGGACTGTAGTCACCTCCTGTCCCCAATTTCAGTGGGAACAGAGGTAAGGGACATTGCTTCTCCTGCATAACCCTCTAATGCAGACTTCTCAATCCTGGTAGGAGAGGATCTTTTCTGAAAAAAAGAGGACTTTTATAATATACAGAGTATTTAGCTATATGTATAAAGTGTATATATGTGCCCTTACAACTTGAGAATGGCTGCTACTGTCTTTTTCTTAAACTTTTGAAAATACTCAATGCTAGTTAGATTGGTCATTTCGAAATATATGGCGAAAAATGCCCAAAAAGGGAGGACATCTGTACCGCCCAGCCCTGGTGTCCCGGATTTGTTCTCCAAAAATCTGGTAACCCTAATGTGTTGCCAAAGTAATACATTTAAAAGGAAAAGAAAGGCAGAAGAAGATAATTTACGGTGTAATAGTACAACAATAAAATAGAAGAAGATTATCCTGTATATATGTATTTATGTATATATGTAAATGAACTCCCCCATAGCTAAGAAGTGTTAACTCTGTATGATGTGCTTTTCTGACAATCTGTATGTAAACAAAATTTGTACCTGCCTTGATTCGGCAGTTTCACAATAGTAATCCTACCCGCTTCTGATCGCTGGAAGGAGCGGGCTACAAATGCTTGCTAAATAAAAATAACACACAGAGTGGTCAATAACGGGAACAAATTCCAGTTTCTAGTTTTGGGCTGTACTGTCCCTGGTCAAATTACATTTCTTGCCTAGTGGCAGGATGCAACATATTTTGCTGCGATAGCTGCTGTTTCTTGGAGTTTCCAGTTCGGTTTTTGCCTGCGTCCTGCTGTTTCTAGCCTGTGATCACTTATTCTGTATTTGGTGAGAGTCTGTGTTTTGAATGTGTGACCAGGATCGGGTATATTCTGCTAGTGTGTGGTTTAATTCGGCTTGTTCTGTTTTCCAGTCTGTGCCTCCCATCTTCGGAACTCCGTATCACTGACGTGGGATTTGAAAGTTCCTATAATCACTTTAAAGTTAGGCCTGAAAATCTGGATGTTTTTGGCATTTGAATTAAACCTCTATCCCACATTATTGACCAGATGATGTTCATATGGCTGTCCCCTAGCTATGTCATGACTTCCTTAGAGGACCTTGCAGTCCTTTAGGAAGGATTGGGCACTGGGAACTGTAGGAACAGCAATAAAATACTTCTTCTTGGCTGTTATCAATCAGATTGGATTTCTTTCCTTGTAAATCACTTAAAATGTTGGTTATAAAGCGGTCAATCAAATTAATTTAGCTAAACATACTTAACATTTTGAAAATAGAAAATAATCTTTTATTTGATAGCCTGTGCATGAAGCTGCCACCCTCTTCTCCCATTTATATGATCTCCACAGCTAGTGGTGCTTCTCCTTTAAGGAGGCACATCGGTGAATATTCAGCAGAGTAGCACTGCTGTGAATGTGTCAAAATATCACTGAAGAAATATTGCAACTGTTAGTGTGGAATATATATCCCATCGGCGCTGTACCTAGGCCTGTGCGAGTGGTGCAGCCGCAAGGGCACAAAAAAATGGGGGCACATTTAGGGTTGCCAAGTGCTGGCCTTAGCTGCCCCCCTCGCTGCCTGCCTGCCTGGCCTGGCCTGCCCTTGCTCCACCACCGCTTTTCTTGTTCCCTTGGCAAAAACAAAAGGGTCTTTGCAACTCCACACTTGCATGGCTGGTCTGGTCCCTCCTTCTTCTGACATATGCTCACGTCAGAGGAGAGAAGGACCAGACCAGCCATGCAAGCGGGGAGTTGTAAAGACCCATGTTTTTATTTTTAATTGGAGGTCTACCACCATTGCCACCATCAAGAGAACAGGAAAAACAGTGGGGGGGGGGGGGGGGCAAGGGCAGGCCGGGCTGGCAGTTTGGGGGGAGCCGGCTGGATATGCAGAGGTGGGGTAAATAGGGAGATGCTGGACATGGAGGGATAGGGGCAGAAGGGCTATGCTGGGCATTGGGGATGGGACAATGACAAAAGTCTGATGGGCAGGGACACCAGGTTTGCAAGTCGCACAGGAATTCAGCTTTGATTTAAACTGACTGAGATCATTTCTAAAGAGTCTAAGGTGGAAAGTATTACTAGCCTTATGCATTCCCTCACTGGGAGCTGTTTGCAAATTAGACTGCAAAAGGAAACCAGACTTTGCACCCTAAAATGCTTTGAGATCCTACTTGGATGAATAATCCTATATAGTAAATGCAAGTCGTTGGTATGAATGGATAACGAGCAGTGTAATTGTTTTATTGTGGAATATAATGTAGCATTTCAAACCTGTTCTTTTCACCTATATTTGTACCAGAAAGGGGTTCTACAGAAACATAGAACATAACAAAACAGAGGCCACAAGGCTCAACCACGCTGCCTACAGATGTTCCTTGACCTCTGTTTACAAGCTTCTTTCTCTGAGGGCATTAGCAATGTTTTTTTAGACACACATACTGAGCTGTATGTAACACCAGACATTGTCAAACGCACAACCACCATCAGGCATGGATATGAGATGATAGGACTACGGGGAGGTGCCTCCCTCACCCGGTTCATATCATGCTCCCAGGGAACAGAATGCAAACTATTATAGTACTCTGACTTGTAAGGAAAAACTTTACCAGGCCACTACAATGCCTGCTTTACGTGCATTATGTACAGTGAGGTTAGTGATATGTATGACTTTAGTCCAGGAAAGGTTTAGCCTAGACTAGAGGGTCTTGCTCTTGATCTAGTGAAGACCTTTATCACCTTCCTTCAGAGGTGTCATTGCTCAGGTCCATCCCCCTTCACATCATGCTCCCAGGGTTATGTTACCGCTCCCCCCCCCCCCTCCCATTGCCTTTGTTTAGTGTTATATGTTGAATGGTGAAGTCATTTAAGTTTGCTTTGATCCTCTAGGTTTGTCCCTTGCCTTTTTGAGTACCGCCATGGTTTTTGTCCCCACAACCACCTCCAGGATGGCATTCCAAGCACCCACCACCCTTTCTGTAAAAAACTATTTCCTGATGTTGCCTATAAACCTCCTTGGAATAAAGCTGCAAAAAGATAAACTTAAAGGCAACATCGGGAAATAGTTTTTCACAGAAAGGGTGGTGGATGCCTGGAATGCCGTCCTGGGGGTGGTAGTGGGGACAAAAATTATGACAGAATTCAAAGAGATGGGTCAAACGTAAGGGAATCCCCTATAGCAAAAGGATCAAATCAAAACAAACTTAAATGATTTTACACTTCAAAGAATTATGGGAGATAACCTGCACAGAATGGCAGGTACAACCCTAAACAAAAATATGGAGGGAGGTAACCTGCACAGAATGGCAGATACAACTCAGCTCAGTGACGTAAGTTACAGTGAGGGGCCCCTAAGTAATCTGAATTGGCCACAGTTTGAAACAGGATACTGGACTTGATGGATCCCTGACCCAGTATAGCATTTCTTATATTCTTATTAAATCTTGCTGTGGGCCCCCTCCCCATGCGGCGGCAGCAGTAGCAGCAAACTTACTTTATTGTGTTTGATGCATTGTTCTGCTCTTCTAAGTTTTCTATGGGCCTGGCCAAAGTCTCACACTGTGGCTGTTGTCACGAGACTTTGGCCCAACTGGTAACAACTGCTGGACTCACGGCGAAGAGCCAACATAATAAAGTAAGTTTGCTACACTGCTGCTGCCACTGCTGTGTGGGCCCCCCCCCCTTTTCTGCCTGGGCCCCCCGCATTGCAGGGGCTGCTTGGGCAGAATTTACACCACTGACTCAGCTACCTTACCGAGGAGACTAGATGGACCCGGCTGGTCTTTATCTGCTATCATTTACTATGCTACTATGTAGACGAGGATTTTTCGTGGCTCTCTTCATACTGACTCTGGCAACCCATTCTCTGTTGTAACCAATGTTCCTTCTAATTTTCTGTAGGCTGTGTGCACATAAAATATCAGCTGTGCAGCTTTTGAAGGAAGGTTAAACTTTTGTGCGCCACATAACGACACTCGGAGTTAAATACTTTAAAATTTGACTACACGTCAGAATACAGTATGTACACCACATTGATTTTAATCAAATTAAATGAAAATAGATTACTAAATGAAGTGGAAAATTTCTAGTAATTACAATCAGAACTTTTAAATGTTAAGACGTCTGTGTTGTTTTCTATCAGGATCAGAACCGTAATTTTTGTGCGCTCTGTTGTAAAGTATGTGCGCTCGATCGGCGAGGTGTGTGCGCGCGCACACGCGCACAGCTTAGAGGGAACAGTGGTTGTAACCCTCAGTTGACTTACAGGCACAGGAGTTTACATGTCAATGAGGACAGTAGCATTTGAGCACTGAGAAAAAGAATCAGGGCACAGGGCTCATGTCCCAGTCCACTAGCTATGCCTCTGCCTTTTTCCCATGTAAATTGTATCAGACACAAAGATAAGAACATAAGATATGCCATACTGGGTCAGACAAGGTCCATCAAGCCCAGTATCCTGTTTCCAACAGTGGCCAATCTAGGTCATATGTACCTAGCAGTTTCCCCAAGGGACACAGGTTCCACAATGCTTGTACTGGGTCAAGCAGTGATATCCTGGGTCCCTTCTTAATAATGGTTTATGGACCTTTCCTCCAGGAACTTGTCCAAACCTTTTTTAAACCCAGCTAAACTAACAGCCTTTACTACATCCTCCGGTAACAAATTCGAGAGTTTGATTACACGTTGAGTGAAAAAATATTTTCTTTTATTAGTGTTAAACAGTTTACCCTATAGCTTCATTACATGTCCCCTAGTCTTTCTATATTCTGATAACATAAACAATCGATCTACGTTTACCCGTTCCACTCTGTTCATTAATTTATAGACTTCTATCATATCTCCCCTCAGCCGTCTCTTTTCCAGGTTAAAGAGCCGTAACCTTTTTAGCCTTTCTTCATAGGAGTAGCCTTCCATCCCCTTTACCATTTTGGTGGCTCTTCTCAGAACCTTTTCTAATAACGCTATATCCTTTTTAAGATACGGCGACCAGAATTGCACACAATATTCAAGGTGTGGTCTGACCATGGAACGATATTGAGGCATTATAATATCTTTTATTTTATTTTCCATTCCTTTCCTTATGATACCTAGCATTCCATTTGCTTTCTTGGCCGCCGCTGCACACTGGGCCGAGGGTTTTAACATGTTATCCACAATGATGCCTAAATCTTTTTCCTTGGTGGTGGTTCCTAATGTGGAACCTTGCATCGTGTAACCATAGTTTGGGTTGTTCTTCCCTAAGTGCATACATTTGCACTTGTCCACATTAAATTTCATCTGCCATTTTGATGCCCAGTCTTCCAATTTATCAAGATCCTCTTGCAATTTTCCACAATCCTCTTGGGTCTTAACAACTTTAAATAGTTTTGTGTCATCTGCAAATTTGATAACCTCACTCGTTAGTCCCTTTTCCAGGTCATTTATGAATATGTCAAAAAGCAGCGGACCCAGCACAGATCCCTGGGGTACACCACTATTCACCTTTCTCCATTGGGAAAATTGGCCATTTAGCCCTACCCTCTGCTTTCTATCTTTTAACCAGTTCCTGATCCACAATAGTACACTGCCTCCTATCCCATGACTCTTTAGTTTTGCCAAAAGTCTCTGATGAGGGACCTTGTCAAAGGCTTTCTGAAAGTCCAGATACACTATATCAACCGACTCACCTTTGTCCACCTGTTTATTCACACCTTCAAAAAAACATAACAGATTAGCAAGACAAGATCTTCCTTGTCTAAAGCCATGTTGGCTGTCTCCCATTAGGCCATGACTATCTACAAGATAAACTCAGGAAGACCTGAAGCAACAAGCATATTGTAATTGAGTAAACACTGCAGCTGAATAGTGCACAGAAGAGTGCTAAGGGTTCATCCTGGCAGTGCCATACTGCTGATTTGGTATAATAAATATTAAACTGTTATCACACAATTTACAGAATGATTCTTCTTGATAACCATAAACTGTGCAAGTAGTGTATTTTTAAACTCGTAGACCGGCTGTGCTAACTTTGTGCATCATGACATTAATACAGCAAGCTCAGAAAATGCTTGTGCTGTGCCAGCAGGCTTAGACAGTCTTTGACCCCAATACCCAACCGGATGAGCTTTACCTGCTCCTCCAAGTCTGTCTCCAATGACTACCGCCTTACCCAAGTTGGCCTCCTGATCCAAGAGACACCATCCCCATGAAAGGGGACTCACATGCAGCCTGTCTGTGGCTATTACATCCCCTGCTCTCAGTCCTTTAGGGTTTTCTTTTAGGGGGGGAGCAGCACAGAAGCAGGAAATCTGGCCTGGGGACCACCATACAATATGTATCTGTTTAGCACTATTATCCAGGAAGAGAGCGCGCCAAAGGGACATGGGCTGCACGCTGGAGAGGTCTATAATGGAAGGAGTGCTACTGAACAGAGTTGAGTAAGGGCACTTAAGAAGGGTGCAGGAAGAAATTGGTTCTTCCCTCGGTCCTACCAAGAGGAAGGCAGAAGATAGAGTATACAGAAAGATGGAGTTTGTATAAAGTGATTCAGTGGCAATGAACAAAAGACAAAAATATAGAAGACTGGAAAAAAGATGAAAATACGCTGTCAGCAGTTGGCAACATGTGGCCGCCAAATGGTAAAATGTGGACTAGATGAGGGGGAGGATTGCCTTTAAAGGGACAGAGTGAAGACGAAGAGGAGAAATGCAATATTAATGTTGGCAGAATAGAGCAGAGCCCAAGTGATCAAAAAGGAGTGCTGCTAAAGCCATATCTGGAACTTGCCATAGCTTGAAGGAAACTTTTGACATGGGGAACAATTTTCAGCCACCATCATAGGCCTGCAAGCAGATGAAAGAGAAACTCACCAGGGAGTTTCTCTTTCAGATACTGCCTAGCTGCTGGTGCCTCGGGGGAGGCTTTTTCCTCACGTGTTTTCAGGTGCAAAGGTTTGTGGGGAAAGGAAGGAGGAAGCTGGCATGGAGATTGCAGAATAAAATCCCTGCACATATTTCCAGCCCTCGACTCACTCCCTGTGTACAGTTTTGGTAAGTTTCCTCACAGAGGAGGGAGGGCAGTTTTCAAAGGGAGGTTTTCATTAAGTGAACTCTCATTTGCCTGCAGAATTCCCACTGAAAATCACCCTCTTATTGAAGTATAGAGCTGAAGTCTTATTAAACAGATAGTAGGAAGAAGATCTGATGAATTCATTGGTGAGGCTGAAGAGAAATGATGAGTCTGAAGTACTACCTAATGGGCCAGTGCAGAAACCCTGCACTAGAGCCTTGCGCTAAATCTCAGAGCACGGCTTCCTATGCAAATGTTTTGTTCTCCAATTCTGTAACCAAAAAGCATGCAAATAAGTTGTACACAAAATCTATCCTAACAAAGACAGCAAGCCAGATGCATGTGCACACAGGTCTCAGCTGTTGCTGTTAACAGCCTGCAGTTGATGTTGATTCATGGCAACACTGTGAACAGTTGACCTAAACTGTGGTCCATCTTTAGTCATGTAGCTAATTGTTGACTGAGTGACATAAATAGCGTTTGTTATTGTAGCGATCCATAGCATTGCCAGTCTTCCTCTTTTGCGTTAACCTTCAACCTCGCCAAGCATATTTTTCTCTAATGATCTTTCTCTTCACATGATGTGTCCAGAGTATGAATGTCGAAGTCGTGTCATTTGAGCTTCCAAGGAAAGTTTATGTTTGATCTCCTCTAGTATCAACTGATTAGTTCTTCGAGCAATCCATGGTGTATACAGTATTCTTTGCCAGCACCATAATTCAAAGACATCAGTTTTCTTCCTGTCTTTCTTCCTCACCATCCAACTTTCACATCCATATGATGCTATTGAAAATACCATGGCTTAGACAAGTTTAATTTTTGTCTAGGTCTTTCATAGCTGTTCTGCTAAGAGCAATGCAACGTCTGATTTTTTTTCTCTGCTTGTTGTTTCATTATTGATTAATGGAGAAACAATAGAAATATAAGACAACTTTAACATGGTTGGTTCAATAAAGATTGTGACTCCCAAATATAAAAATAGGACTGAAGTAGATACCACACTATTCACAGAAGATGAGGTGTTAGAACAACTTGCTAAACTGAAAGTGGACAAAGCCATGGGACCGGATGGGATACATCCCAGGATACTGAAAGAGCTCAGAGAGGTTCTTGCAGGACCATTAAAGGATGTCTTCAACAGATCCTTGGAAACAGGAGTGGTTCCTCAGGACTGGAGAATGGCTAATGTTGTACCTCTACACAAAAGTGGTGACAGGGAAGAAGTGTCAAATTACAGGCCCGTGAGCCTTACCTCAGTGGCAGGAAAAGTAATGGAGGCACTCCTGAAAGAGCGAATAGTGAACTTTCTCAAAACCAACAGGTTGCAAGATCCAAGGCAACATGGTTTTACCGAAGGACGGTCTTGCCAAACAAATCTGATTGAGTTCTTTGATTGGGTGACCAAGGAACTAGATCTGGGGCATGCAATGGATGTCATCTATCTGGATTTCAGCAAAGCCTTTGATACTGTTCCTCATAGGAGGCTTGTCAATAAACTCAGTAGCTTGGGGATGGGTCCCAAGATAGTAAACTGGATTAGAAATTGGTTGACTGACAGACAACAGAGAGTGATGGTACATGGAGCTCACTCGGATGAGAGGAAGGTGATTAGCGGGGTGCCTCAGGGGTCGGTCCTGGGCCCGGCACTGTTCAATATATTGTGAGTGATATTGCTGAAGGACTGAATGGAAAAGTCTGTCTTTTTGCAGATGACACAAAAATTTGCAACAGAGTGGACTCCCCCGAGGGAGTGGATAACATGAGGAAAGATCTACAAAAGCTGGAAGACTGGTCTAATGCTTGACAACTACGATTTAATGTGAAAAAGTGCAGTGTCATGCACTTGGGTAGCAGAAATCCTAGGGAAAAGTACACAATAGGGGGTGAGAGGTTGGTATGCACGGTTCAGGAGAAAGACCTTGGTGTGATTATCTCTGATGATCTCAAGGTGGCAAAACAGTGCGACAAGGCAGTGGCAAAAGCCAGAAGGATGTTGGGCTGCATACAAAGAGGGATTACCAGCAGAAAGGAAGAGGTACTTATGCCACTGTACAAGTCACTGGTAAGGCCTCACTTGGAATACTGTGTTCAGTTTTGGAGGCCATATCTTGCAAAAGATGTAAAAAGACTGGAAACTGTTCAGAGAAAGGCGACCAAAATGATTTGGAGCCCGCGTCAGAAGCCTTATGAGAAGAGACTTGAAGACCTAAATATGTACACTTTGGAGGAGAGGAGGGACAGGGGAGATATGATTCAGACCTTTAAATACTTAAAGAGAAATGATGAACAAACAAACCTCTTCCAAAGACGGGGAAGCTGTAAAACTAGAGGGCATAACATGAAGCTGCAAGGTGGTAAATTGAAAGGCAATGTCAGGAAATATTTCTTCACTGAAAGGGTGGTGGATGCTTGGAATGCCCTCCCGATGGAAGTGGTGAGAGCAAACACGGTGATGGAATTCAAAACGGCATGGGACAAACACAGTGGATCCCTTTACAGCAACAGGATAAAAGCAAAATAAACGGTACCATCTAACTTCTGAACTATCTAGCGTCTGAACAAATAAGGGTGTCCTACATGGAGTGGTGGGTTCACCCCTAAACAGAAACAAAAACATGGGGAGGGGTGGCCTGCACAGAGCGACAGGTGCACCTACTCTTGCCATCTTGCTGGGCAGACTAGATGGACCATGCTGGTCTTTATCTGCCGTCACTTACTATGTTACTATGTTACTATATTAAATTAATGATTTTGCCATTTGTCAGTATCCTTTTCTTCATGTTAAGGTGCAGGCTCATTTTAAGATTATGATCCTTGATCTCGATAAGCAGATGT
The DNA here is from genome assembly GCA_033557465.1 of Ichthyophis bannanicus. Lineage (NCBI taxonomy): Eukaryota > Metazoa > Chordata > Amphibia > Gymnophiona > Ichthyophiidae > Ichthyophis > Ichthyophis bannanicus. The sequence goes on from CM066041.1 coordinate 147,760,727, forward strand.
CTCATATTATCTTCACTTTCAGCCAGTAATATGGTATCATCAGCATAGCAAAGGTTGTTAATGAGTCTTACAACAGTCCTCACATCTCAGTTGTCTTCATACAGTCCTGCTTCTCTAATTTGTTCTGCATATAAATTGAACAAATATGAGGAAAGTATGCATCCTTTTCATACCACTTTGTTGATTTTAAACCATTCTGTTTTTCCTTATTCCGTTCGAACTGTTGCTTCTTAATCAATGTAAAGGTTATGCATGAGAACTATCAGGTGGTCTGATAAACCAATGAATTTTAATTTGGTCTGGAGTTCTTCTGGATTTATACAATCAAAGGCCTCGCTGAAGTCAATGAAATGCATGTAGATATCCTTTTGATATTCTTTTGTCTTTTCAAAGATTCATCTCAGATCTGTGATATATCTCTTGCTCCTCACCCTTTTCTGAGGCCTGCTTGCACTCATGCCCATTCTAGTATAGTGCTAGTCTCCATTGAATGATCTTGAGTAGAATCTTGCTGGCATGTGAGATCAGAGCATTTAGGCAATTTCTACAGACAGTTGGATCACCTTTCTTCAGTATTGGTATGAGCACAGATCTTTTCCAGTCAGTTGGCCATGATATCTTCCAAATTTCCTTGCAGAGCTTTGTATGTATTGTAACAGCTGCATCTGTTTCCTGTAATACTTCATTTGGATGCCATCAATGCCTGGTGCTTTGTTCTTTGACAATGCTTTCAAAGCTGCTTTGATGTCTTCTGTCATCAATGGTTCCTGATCATAAAGCACAGGCTAAACTGGCTATTGATACACTTGATCTTTATGGTATAATGATTTGGTGTATTCTTCTGACCTTTTCTTGATCTTCTCGGCATCATTTAACATGGATCCTTGAACATCTTTTAGAATGCCCATTCAAGATTGGAATTTTCTCTAACTCTTCTAGCTTTAAGAAAGCTGATATTGTTCTTCATCTAATATTTTCTTGCATGCATCAGCATAGTACTTCTCTTGGTTTCATTTTGCTGCACATTAGAAATTTCTATTAAGTTCTGTGATGACCTCTATTTCTCCTTTGGCATTACCTTCTCGCATTTCTGACTAATTTTCAGAGTTTTTTCAGTCATCCATTTAGGCCATTTTTGATTTTTCACCTTTTGCAGAGACTTTACTTTTTTTGAGCACAACTCTCTTGTTATCATTCCATAGCTCTTCTGGTGCTCTGTCATTTGTATCCAAAACAGCGAATTGGTTCTGCAAGTGATCTTTAAATTACTGTGGTATATTTTCAAAATCATACTTCGCTACATTTATGAGTGACTTGCTCTTTTTTTAGCTTTAGCTTGGGTTTGCATACTAGTACTGGCAGTCTGTACCAGACTCAGCTCCAGCTTTTATCTTTGCTGATATTGTTGAACTTTTCCATCATTAACTTCCACAAGTGTAGTCAATTTGATTTTTGTACAGTCTATTGAACAAAGTCCATGCGTACAATTGTTGTTTCTGTTGCTAGAAGAAGAGGTTTGAGATGAATAGCATGTTGGTCTTGCAGAATTCTATCAAACTTTCTCCAGCTTCATTTCTGTTGCCCAGCCCATATTTTCCAACCACTTTGCCTTTTCCTTCGTTCCCAACTTTTGCATTCTAGTTGCCCTTGGATGTCAGTATGTCTTGTTTGCATATTTTGTTAATTTCAACTTGTACTTGTTCTTAAACTGATTTGATTTGATTAGTGGAGGAGGGATAGTAAGGAAATCCACAGTACTACCTTTTAACGTTCGAAAGGGAGATTATGATAAAATGAGGAAAATAGTTAAGAAAAAACTAAAAGGAGCAATTTCAAAGGTTAAAGACTTACATCAAGCTTGGGTATTGTTGAAAAATACTATCTTGGAAGCCCAGACCAGCTGTATTCAACGCTTTAAAAGTGGAAGGAAGTCCAAAAAACTTCCAGCATGGTTTAAAGGTGAGGTCAGAGAGGCTGTTGCCAAAAAAGCAACTTTCAGGAAATGGAAAAAAGAGCCAAACGACGAAACCTGGAAACAGCACAAGCACTGGCAAGTCAAATGCAAGGCATTGATAAGGCAGGCAAAGGGAGAATTTGAGAAGAAGCTTGTTGCGGAAGCAAAAACATGAAATAAAGACTTTTTCAAGTATATTCGTAGCAAAAAACTTGTGAGAGAGTCAGTTGGTCCATTAGATGATAGAGGAGTTAAAGGGGCACTAAGAGGCGACAAGGCGATAGCGGAGAGACTGAATGAATTCTTTGCTTAGGTCTTTACTGAGGAAGATGTAGGGATATTACCCATGACTGAAGTGGTATTTAAAGGTGCGGAAGAATTGAAGGAAATATCGATACATTGGGAAGATGTATTACAACTATTAGATAAACTGAAGAGTAGCAAATCACCTGGGCCAGATGGTATACATTCAAGGGTTTTGAAAGAACTGAAATATGAGATTGCAGACCTGCTATTAGTAATCTGTGAATTTTCATTAAAATCATCTGTAATACCTGAAGATTGGAGGATCGCCAGTGTAACACCAATTTTTAAAAAGGGTTCCAGGGGTGATCCAGGAAAATACAGACCGGTGAGCCGGACGTCAGTACCGGGAAAAATGGTAGAAACCATCATAAAGAACAAAATTACTCAGCATGAAGATAGTCATGTCCTAATGGGAGACAGCCAACATGGCTTTAGACAAGGAAGATCTTGTCTTACTAATCTGTTATGGTTTTTTTTTAAGGTGTGAATAAACAGGTAGACAAAGGTGAGTCGGTTGATATAGTGTATCTGGACTTTCAGAAAGCCTTTGACAAGGTCCCTCATCAGAGACTTTTGGCAAAACTAAAGAGTCATGGGATAGGAGGCAGTGTACTATTGTGGATTAGGAACTGGTTAAAAGATAGAAAGCAGAGGATAGGGCTAAATAGCCAATTTTCCCAATGGAGAAAAGTGAATAGTGGTATACCCCAGGGATCTGTACTGGGTCCACTGCTTTTTGACATATTCATAAATGACCTGGAAAAGGGAATAACGAATGAGGTTATCAAATTTGCAGATGACACAAAACTATGTAAAGTTGTTAAAACCCAAGAGGATTGTGAAAAATTACAAGAGGATCTTGATAAATTGGAAGACTGGGCATCAAAATGGCAGATGAAATTTAATGTGGACAAGTGCAAAGTTATGCACCTAGGGAAGAACTACCCAAACTATGGTTATTTATTTATTGAACATTTCTTCTATACCGCGCTATTAAAATCAGTGTGGTGTACAATGAACAAAACATACTGCAATGCATACAAGCAACATTGAGTTTACAAAGAACAGGGAATGATAATACATGGGATAACCGGGAAAACTATGTACAGTTAACTTTATACTATATATACTTTAATTATATACAATATTCTATACTCGATTGGATATTGTGCGTGAATTCCTGTGGGTGGAGCAGGTAAATGGTTATCTTGTTTATCTTGTGGGCTATCGTGTAGTCTAACCATTTTCTGGTTGTATTAGAGTGCTAAGGCATCTGGGGTATGTGGGAAGCTTGGTAGATGTGTGAGTGTCCAGGATAACCTCTGGGTAACATTTTGTGAACAAATGGTGTTTCACGGCTTTTCGGAATTGTATTAGGCTTTTGATGCCACGGATTTCATGGGGAAGTGTATTCCAGTTTAGAGGGGCAAATATTGAGAAAGCTCTGTTTGACGTAGCTTTAGTACATGATGTCATCATCTTAGGAACTATTAAGGTGTTCGTAGCAGTAGTTCTCCTGTTTCTATTTTCGAGGGTGCTGTGAATTAGGTTGCTGATTGGTGTGGGTGGGTAATTATTCATGGCTTTGAAGGTCAGGATTAGTGACTTATAGTGGAGTCTGGCTTGAAGAGGTAGCCAGTGTAGGTCTTTCATGATAGGCGTTATGTGAGCAGATCTTGGTGACCCAGAGAGGACTCTTGCAGCTGCATTCATAGCCAGACGAAGCGGATTTAAAGTTGATTGAGAGATCCCGTGGAGGATGATGTTAACAAAATCTAGATGTGGGAGGACTAATGCCTGGAAAGTTGATCGGTAGTCAGTGTAATCAAGTAGGGGGCGGAGGTGGCGTAGTGTTCTGATCTTATGATATATAGTCTTTGTCACATTCTTCACATGCGTTGTCATATCCAGGTGTTGATCCAAAGTGATGCCGAGATATTGGATTGTGGGTTTGGACGTCAATTCTATGTTGTTGACCAGTATCGATGGAGGAGGTACGAACTTACGGTTCCTTGTCACAAAAAGAACATCAGTTTTGCTATGATTGATTTGTAAGTTTTGTGACAGCAGCCATTCAGCTACTGCTCCAAAACAATTGATTATTGGGGAAAACACTGGTTGGTCAATTTTGAACGGCATGTATATGAGGATGTCATCTGCGTATGCCAGGCATTGTACGTTGAAGGATCGGATCAATTCACATATCAAGTTACACGATGCAAGGTTCTACATTAGGAACCACCACCCAAGAAAAAGATTTAGGCGTCATTGTGGATAACATGTTAAAACCCTTGGCCCAGTGTGCAGCGGCGGCCAAGAGAGCAAATAGAATGCTAGGTATCATAAGGAAAGGAAAGGACAAGGAAACAAAGGATATTATAATGCCTCTGGATTGTTCCATGGTGCAACCGCACCTTGAATATTGTGTGCAATTCTAGTCGCCGTATCTTAAAAAGTGTATAGCGTTATTAGAAAAGGTTCAGAGAAGAGCCACCAAAATGGTAAAGGGGATGGAAGGATACTCCTATGAAGAAAGGCTAAAACGGTTAGGGCTCTTTAACCTGGAAAAGAGACGGCTGAGGGGAGATATGATAGAAGTCTATAAATTAATGAACGGAGTGGAACGGGTAAACGTAGATCGATTGTTTACATTATCAGAATATAGAAAGACTAGGGGACATGCAATGAAGCTACAGGGTAAACTATTTAAGACTAATAAAAGAAAATATTTTTTCACTCAACGTGTAATCAAACTCTGGAATTTGTTACCGGAAGATGTAGTAAAGGTTGTTAGTGTAGCTGGGTTTAAAAAAGGTTTGGACAAGTTCCTGGAGGAAAGGTCCATAAACCATTATTAAGAAAGGACCCAGGATATCAATGCTTGACCCTGTACAAGCATTGTGGAACCTGTGTCTTTTGGGGAAACTGCTAGATTGCTATATGACGTAGATTGGCCACTGTTGGAAACAGGATACTGGTCTTGATGGACCTTGGTCTGACCCAGTATGGCATATTTTATGTTCTCATGTTCTTACTGATTAATTCTGTCCTCTTCTGCATCTGTTGTTGGTGCATGTATCTGAAGAATAGTTGTGTCGATGGGCATTCCTTCTAGATGAATAGAAATTAAGTATTCACTGACTACATTGTATTTCATTACAGTTCTTGCAGGTTTTTTCTTAATTATAAATGCAACACAATTTCTTCTTTCTTTCATTCTGTCACAACATACCATGTGATCATCAGATTCAAAATGCTTGATGCCAGTCCATTTCAGTTGTCTGACACCCAACAGATAAAGTTGTGAACATTCCATTTCATTCTCAAGCACCTCCATTGGTTCATGCTTAATACATTCCATGTCCCAAAATGTAAGACATCTTTGCAACGTTTGACTCATTTCATGCACAGTTACATCAGTATTCAGATATCCAGAGGGGTTTGTTCCAACTGTCATAGAAATTCTGGTTTTACTCTGAAGAGTCTTCAGCTACTCCCCGTTAGTGTTCATTTTCCAGCACTATATCACAGTTTGTTTTGTGTGACTATCCGTTGGGTTTTCATGGCAAGATATGGAAGTAGATTGCCAGGCCTTTCTTCTGCACAGGTAATGCCACAGAAATGTGATCCTCTGCCACCAACATCATCCCATACTACTGCTGCTGCTGCTGCCCAGATGTACGGTTTGTCTTAGTCTGGCACCTCAGCTGAGACCTGTGCATCTTGGGAGACTCTGCCAGTAGTTAAGCTACCGATAGCTCAGCTCTCAGCATCACTGATGCACGCCAAGCCCTCGCAGCACAAGAGACAAACCAAGCAAGGGAGCAGCATCTATATCTTGTCCAAAAAACCCTAGTTATCACTCATGTATAAATAGCAATATTATTGGGCGCAGAATAATGGTAATGTTCATAAACACTAATGATATTCTGCACAGAAAGTCTGTGCCCAATAATTTTGCTGTTTATGCACAGGTAGCATTCCAGCACAGTTGCATAACATTGTTTTAGCACATCTTCTCCTCAGTTCCTCATTCACTACTGCGTTTTTCACTACTCCTCTTCAGCAAAGCCAGAAAACAATCCTTTATGTGCAAGATAAAGAGAAGACACAGGCATAAATTCCTCATTAGCAATGGCTGCAGACCAATGAGCTAATCCTTTTCGTCATCTCAGACCTTGCATTAAAATCTCAGTGTTGAACTCAGCCTTCTGGTCTTCTGAGCACTTCTCCACATTTTCCCTTAATGGTTAGTTGCTTCTTTCAGGAAAGGGCGAGGAACGAGAGGCATCATCGTGGATGTGAGATGGATTCTGGAAAAGACAAAAGAATACCAAAAGGATATCCATGTGTGTTTTACTGACTACAGCAAGGCTTTTGACCGTGCAAACCATGAAAAACTCTGGGACACATTAAGAAGCATTGGTATACCAGAACACCTGATAGTTCTCTTGCGCAACCTTTACAATGATCAAGAAACAACAGTTCGAACAGAACAAGGAGAAACAGAATGGTTTAAAATCAGCAAAAGTGTATGACAAAGCTGCATACCTGTTTAATTTATATGCAGAATAAATCAGAGAAGCAGGACTGTATGAAGACAACCGAGGTATGAAGATTAGTGGAAGACTCATCAGGAACCTTCACTATGCTGATCATGCCACATTACTTGCTGAAAGTGAAGACGATCTGAAACATTTGCTTCTCAAGATCAAGAAACATAGCCTTAAAATGGGCCCACACCTTAGTGTAAAGAAGACAAATATTCTGCCAACTGACAAAATCAATAAATTCATTGTTGATGGAGAAGAAATTGAAATTATGGACAACTTTAACCTGCTTGGATTAATAATCAATAAAGAAACAACCAGCAGTCAAGAAATCTGAAGACGCATTGCACTTGGCAGAATGGCTATGAAGGACCTAGACAAGATCCTCAAGAGCAGAGATGTCTCTCTCCATACAAAGATTTGATTTGTCCAAGCCATGGTATTTTCAAAAATGTCATATGGATGCAAAAGTTGGACAGTGAAAAAGATAGACAGGAAGAAAATTGATGTCTTTGAATTATGGTGCTGGTGAAGAATACTGGGTCCGATTTTCATTTGGGCAGTGCTATGCGCCGTGTCAGTGCATAGCCCACCCACTATCCATCTAACCTGGATTTTCAATGCCAGGGTCATATGCAGCCCTGGCACTGAAAATCCGTGTCTTGCCGCGCAACCCGGAAGTTGCAGGAGTAGCTGGGTAGCACCAATTTTCAATGCTACCCACTTAGCCCCTGTGCCTGAAAGATAGGCGAGGAAAATTCTTGCCTGTCTTTAAGGCACAGAGGGCTAAGTGGGTAGCTTTGAAAATTGGTGCTACCCGTTTAGCCCTTTCTTCCTCCCCCGCATGCTCCTAATATGCCCCGATGCTAACCGCATAGCATCTGGGCGCGTTAGGGACTTACCCAGGATTTTCAAAGGGCACTACCCATTTAGATGCCTTTCAAAAATCCTGGATAAGGCATTTAAACGGGTAACTGGGGCAGTTATCCATGAAAATGCCTTCCAAAATCGGGCCCACTGTGTATTCCATGGACTGACTGAAAAACAAACCTGTCAGTGCTAGAGGAGATTAAACCTAAGCTTTCTTTAGAAGCTCAAATGACGACTTCGACTTTCATACTTTGGACACATCATGCAAAGAGAGGGATCATTAGAGAAAGACATCATGTTTGGCCAGGTTGAAGGTCAATGCAAAAGAGGAAGGCCAGCAATGAGATGGATCGATACAACAGCAGCAGCTATGGATACCACTCTATCAACGAGCCACCTGACTGGAAACCGAACACAGTTTAGGACTATTATCCAGAGGGTCATCATGAGTCCACACTGACTTGACGGCACTTAATAACAACAACAACCATGGATTTAAATGTGCTGTACGCTGATGTGCGCTCAAGGCTTTGCGCACAGTTAGCTCATATGCAAAACCCCTTTCTGCATTGGTAGTGCACAAAATTGTGCACAAAAGCTGAGTTTATCTGTTCACAAAGCCTAGTAGATTTTACTGCATCAGTCCATCTGTTTCTAACTTCATAGAGGAGAGGACCTCCTCACACACCCCACTCCCCAACCCCCCTCCTCAAAGAAACCGAGCCTGGATCATGAGCAGAAAGATTCCAAGCCAGAGTTGGAGCCAAGACTTAGGTATACTTAGGACTATTTTCAAAACACTATGAGCAGATGCAAAGCCCCCAGGTACTTTAACCCACAAGTTTTGTACCTGTTCTGTAAGGGAAAGGTGTATGCATACTTTTCTTCTGAAAATTGTACAAAATAAAAGTACTGGCAGATTGGTACCTGTGTTTTTCTGTGGGTACTCTTCCTGGCCAAAACAGATAGTTTTGAAAATGCAAAACTTTCAGGTTGTTGCATCTGCATGAAAATGCAGATAAAAGTGTAGCCATTTTACTGCGATAAAGAGCCATTTATGCAGATAAATTGCTTTTGAAAATAGCCCCCAAGTTAAAAGAGCACATGAATGATCTCTCCCCTGAAATATTGGTAAATTAAGAATATAGGACTGGATTTTCAGCTGGTGTGGTCACCAGGTTAAGTTGAGTGCAGATGCTTAACTTAAGTCATTATTTACTACCATTTTCTGCGGAGGCAGGGACACCGAATATACGGATCGACTGGCGACTATGACAGCACAGGCTATTTAGTGTAGGTCTGCTCTTCAACAGGACTAAAACAGAACTAAACTGAACATGGTCTCTAAATAGATAATTTGTGGGACATTTAGTGATTTACACGGTAGATCCTATCCATATAATTATTGAAATTCTACGGACAGGAGAGTCAAGCATTGGCTACCCAGCAGCCAACACAACCCCCTTGGAAAACGTGTCCACTAGTTGCCAAACTGAGTCAGACCAAAAATCCATCTAACCCAGCATCTTTCCTCCAAGAATGGCGAACAGCAGCTATTTAGTGGATGTGTTTAAGGAGGAGGGCATATGTAAAGGTGTCCATCTGCTCTTGCACCCTTCCAATTTGGAGGAACAACTCTTACCATTGCATTTGGAATCAAATCCTCTCTGAATTTATTGCTGAACCAACATATTAATAATTAAGGTGTTTCAGCCATCATTCAACACCACCACCTGTGTCCAGAGTTAGAGGTCGATGCAGTAAAGTGCTCTAGGCACTACATGCAAGTTAGCTCAGGTTTTGCACCCAAATTTGTTTTGCTACCAAGACAGAAAGGAGTTTTGCGCACAAGTTAACTGTGCACAAAACCTCATGCAGGCAGCAGCGCAGAACACATTTCAATCAATGGTAATGAAGCAATTAGTTATTCAGCGCCAATTCTGAGAAGTGTGTAGAAGACCAGATGGCTGAGCTCAATCCTAAGATTTTAGCAGCAGGTCTGAGGAGGCATAAATGGTTAGCTCATAGGTCTGCGGTCAATGCTGATGAACAATTCATTCCTATTTCTTCTCTGCCTTGAGCACCAGCAGCCACAACCTTTTTCTGGCTTTGCTGAAGGGAGTGGTGAAAAAAAATGGCAGGGGAGGTATGCTGGAACAATCTTATGTGTATCAATATTACGCTCCACAGAACTGTGCAGAATAATATCGGTGTTTATGAACACAGATTTTTTTCCTTTTTAGTAGAACTTCTGCTCAGAAAAATATTGCTGTGTATGCGCCAGATAGCATTCCAGCACATGTACACAAGTGCACACAGGTTTTTTTGTGTGCAAGATACAGGTGCCGCTAACACATGCCCTTGTGTGCATGCGTCTGGCTTGCTTTCCTTGTTTAATGCAGACTTTTTGCACACAAATTATTTGGATGTTATTTGCTTCTGCATTAGAAACCCTGCATGAACTTTAGCACAGTGCTGTAATGCAAAGTTTCTGCATCGATCTGTTAGGATCCACCTTAGGTTCGGAAAGAAGCAAAGGTTTCAGGCCCTGGTTGAGGACTGCTGCTAAAATGGCTGGGCTGAGGTGGAAGAATGATCTAAAATTGTGAGGAAGAACTCCCAAGTAGTTAAAAATGAAGATGATTGATCTGGAGGCACAGAGGAGTAGGAGGAATCTGCCAGGTCAATAAGCATCAATGCCTCTATACTAAATGTAAGGTTTATGCGCCCGAGAAGTTAAGAAATGTTGATTCTACATTGCTCTGTCTGCAAGGGTTTATGTTTTTTAACCTCAAGTTCATGTATACCTAAGATATTAGATAGAAACTCTATTGGCTCATTTTTCCAAGCTTTTTCTGCTTTGCATTTGTGCTATAGATGTGAACAGATTGTGTCCTTTTCGACCTTCCTGAAAGTGGAGCAGGAAGAAGCTGTGACGTTATCCCAGGCCACATCCAAGGAACAAATGTCAACGATTAAGAAAATGAAAACTGACGAAAGCCTGGGGGCCAGATGGGATTGCACTAGTGTTCTAGAAAAAATATAGCCCTCACTTCACAGAGTTTTCCTTTCAGACTAGAAGTCATTCAGTGGATTTTGAAATAGAGTTGGGGCCTCCCAGTTTTCTCTTTTATTTAGGACTTTATTTTTTTTTCCCTCTACAAATTGTTTTCTTTACACTTGGAGCAGAAGAGGCAATTTTCGAAGCCAGTCACACAAGTAAATAGTGATTTATGTACATGCATTGGCTGTCTATAAATTCCCTTGCTTCAGTGTGGCTAGCTACACAGCTAGTTTTCTGCAGGAGCCGTTGAAGGGAGAGAGATCCATCTATCCTGCTCCCTCCGCTTCACGGGGGTGTTCTTAACTCCCATTCCAACTGTCGCAGCCCTGGCTCAGCGGCTCCAGTATTTACATGCCATCGTGGCTGGTGTTCTCAGGAGCTAACATGGCTGCAGAAGGTGGGGTGTAATTGCAGGATATAGCAAAATGGGAGATTAGACATGTAATTTTTATTGCTGGGTGTTTCGGGTGGCAATTGAAAGTGGATGCTTACCTCTGCCCTTAGAGACAGGGTTGAGGATGGAGGACCTCTTGGGGTTTTTGTTTTTTGCTGATATATTGTAATTGTTTGGCTATCTTATTATATTATTATTTTTTTATTGTTATATTGGGAACCGCTCTGAGTTGTCGTTTGAAGGCGGTGGTATGTAAGTTGTACTGTATGTGCTGCGTGTGTGTTGTTCTGCAATACCCATAGAGAGGAAGCATTCCTGGGATCATGTTTGGGTTAGGAAAGGAAAAGTAGACATGGCACTGGCATTTCTAAAAATACACACATTATTTGTTATTAAACAAGTACATGCATAAGCACTAGGTGCAAGTGGCTACTCTTATAATCTATGGGGCTTACAATCTAAATTTGTACCTGGGGCAAAGGAGAGTGAAGTAATTTGTACAAGGTCCCAAGGATCTGGATCCTGGTTTCCCTGGTTCTTTGCCTGCTGCACTCAAACACACAGGACATCACTATATGTACACGATTATTTTGCAATATACACAAGGCCCAATATTACAACCCTTAGGCGGAGGTAAGGCAGTGAAAAAGCAGCATTACCCTTGTGAGTGGCGCATATCCAGATGTTCTGCATCTTCGGTCAGCCATAGACAGACCAATATTAGCACAGTGCCAATGGCAGTAACTGAAATATCTGCAGGGGCGTAACGGGCATGGCTGCAACACACCCGGTTAGCAAAGATATTCAGTGGCGCACGGCACAGAACTGAACACCATAAACTGTGTATTTTTAGGCAAGGTTTTTGGTCGCATGTGGCTTGATGATATGGCAGTACACGTCGCGCAGTGTATTGGCAAAAATGGTTATCAGCTGTACTCATGGACAGGAAATGACCATGCAATGTGGGGCCTGCACAGATTGCAGTGGAGGTGGAAACGCCATTGATGCGCCAGGGGATAGAGGTGGCTGTGCAATGTGCAGCAGCAACAGCAACCATTGACCCAGCATGAGAGGCGCACATAGTGTACTCCATGGATATACAAACCAAGGGTAACGTACTTGCAACTGCAGGAGGAAGTGTACTAATGCTACTGGCTGGACAGTGACACCATAACAGAGCTGTGTGGGATGCTGTGCAGGGAACTGGAGCCAGCCACTGCCCGAAGACACGAATATCAGGCGCTCTGAAGGTGACCACTGCACTGACGTTCCTGACCATAGGAAGCTTCCAGCATGTGGTGGGTTCCACCACTGGCATCACCCAGTCTGCCACATGCCATTGTATTGATGCTTTCACCACTGCCCTGATGAGAAGGATGCAGACCTACATCACCTTCCCCTCCATGTCTGAGCAAAGGCAGGAGACTATGCAGGCATTGTATGATATTGCTGGCTTCCCATCTGTCATTGATATCATTGACTGCACATATGTTGCACAGAGGGCACGAGGTCAGGACCAGAGGGCATTACAAAACTGCCAAAATTAGAACTCCATGAATATGCAAGTAGTAGTCAATGCCCACATGTTCATCACTGATGTATGTGCCTGTTTCCCGGGCTCCTGCCACAATGCCTTTATCCTGTCGCAGTCTGGTCTGGGACAAGCAGCAGCCACAAGATACCTTGGAGATGCATCGTTACTTGTTAAATGGACACAACTGTGAGCAAATGTGATAGAACTGTGAGTCATGCAGCTACTGTATGTGAGAAGGCACCCAGAATGAGAGACAGTAGGGTGGGCACATTTTTTCTGATGTGCCTCGACACAGGTGTATAGACAGAAGGGAGAATTGTGGGCCGGAATGAGAGGCTGCACATTAATGATACAATCACAGGGGAACACATCTGAACAGTAGCATGGGACCCCAATGGAGAAAAGCAGGCCAGAGGTAGCAAAGCCTCAGAATGCCCTGAAGCAGTTCATCTTGGAGACATGGCAAGAGTCTGAACAGCAGCCAAGTAATGAAATGCTGCACATGGCCCTGCAGGTAATATCACCAGAATGCATTTCCTCATGTCCCTGTCATGTGAAAGGCACCGTAAATATGTCCACCACCCACCAACCCCTCCAGTCCCAATTCACCTGACACAGTTGCTGTACTGATGTATGCCTGTCCTCCTGCTCCCACAGGTGAGCATGGATACCCTCTTTGACCATGGCAACTGACATCTGTGTGCCACCCCCAGCCCCCACAAGAGGAGCGATACAACTAGGCACACCAGAGGACCAGGGCAGTGGTAGAAAAGGCAATTGGGGTCCTGAAATGCCGCTTCAGATGCGTAGACGACAGTGGGGGTGAGTTGCTATACAGCCCTGAATGTGTGTGCAAGATCTTCACTGCCTGCTGCATCCTACATAGCATTGCTATTCAGTGAGGCATCCCCATCCCTGAGGGGAAAGCAATAGAGGGGACAGATGCTGCAGAGGCTGCAGAAGAGGAAGGGGCGCAGAGAGAGAACCATCAGCAGACGGCATTAGCACTCGACACCAGGAACAGATTCATTCATGAAACCTTCTAGAGTAAGTGCTATGATATTTATTACAGTGCAGTCAAACATTACATAAACTGTGTCTCTTACCACCCCCACCACCCAATTCATGATCAGACCCTGCCTGTTTCCTCACCCGGGTACTGAATAACAAAGGTACAGTCTCTGAGGCATTGCTCGTCATGTCTTCACCCTCCCCTGTGATTGAACTTGTATCAAGTGCCTCATTGGCCTCTGATGTTGCTGCAGGGTGCCCCTCTTGAAGAACCGCATGGAGGCCAACAACTGGTGACAGGTGTGTGACAAGGAGGCAATGTAGGCTGCCATCTCCCTGAGGAGCCAAACCTCTGCCTGTCTGTGCCTCTGCTCCATCATTTGGTGGACCAACAGCATCTGAGGCTTGCCTGCAGCTCCTGGTGGATGGCACGCAACTCAAAGTGGATGCCCTCTGTGCACACCAGCAAATGTGATCCCTCTCTCAGCATCTGTTGGTCCACCTCATCTGCCTCAATATCTCCCAGGTCCTCCTGGATGTGGAAGGGCAGTTCACCAGTTGCAGGTTATGCAGGGTCAGGTTCCAGATCCCTGCTGGTCATGGCGCACTGCTCTACTCTGGTACAAATGGGAGTTGTCTGAGGTTCCAGTGCTCTGCACCTGCAGTGCTAGAGTCACCACTCCCTGGTTGGATACCTTCTGCTTGAGTCACTGTGGGCTGTGATGGTTCTGGCTCTGGCTGGTCTGTAGGAGAGCAAGAGTTACACAGGTCAGGCTTCAGCACTAGCCAAGGAAACAGGGGATGGAATGCACTGAGTGTGCACCAGCCCTGATAAAAGAGGTGCCGGTGGCCCCAATGCAGCTCCCTGCCTCTGTAGCTGTATCCCCACACCAGACAGATGTGAGAGGTACAGTTACAATGTGTTGGCAGCAGTGGAGAAGTGGCATATATTAGCAGTATGTAAAGCAGGTCTGCACAGAACATGTCCATCTAGATTTTGCATGCAGCTTGCAGAAAGCTACAAAGAGTGGATGAGCGTATCTGGCAACATAGTACCTGCCTGCCACAGAATCCACAGCACATGCCCAAGGTGGCAGACAGCTACCAAGCAGCCACACAGCAAGGAACAGGCTACAAGGGGAAAGGGCTACATGACACTGCTCACCTGTGTGTATAGCATGTGTGCCCAGGGCACAGTGAGCAGACATTGTAAAGAGCCCTGACATTCCTCGCAAACCCAAACACGATAAAATTTACTGTGGGGGTATACCCCTTACTCATAACTGACCCCAACCGTATTTTGCAGGTATGAGTCACACAGTTCTAAAGTGTTTCTGGATGCACAGGACGGAGTTCCAGACACATCTAGAGATACAGCATCATCAGTCAAGGGACAGCAATGACATAATTACACTATATTGTTCTTCCTCTGATGGTACAATAAACCACCCCTTGACCCCACAATGACAACACATCTGAGTATCTATCTGTGAACAGGTGAGGGGGGGGGGAATGGCCAGGTGAGTGAGTAGCAGTGAGATGGCAGTCAGGATGGGCTATGGGAGGACATGGAGGATGACATGAGGAGACACTGGTGCAAGGTGGATAGCATGCTGGGGTCAGGAGTGAAGGAAAGGGTAGGTGATGATACATAGAAGCTGAACGTCAGGCATGCAACAGCAATATGGATGACAACCCAGCACCCTGTGCTACTTGGCAAAGCAATCTAGCATGTTACCAGCCAAGGAACAGGAACTATTCACCCCCTGTTGTGGCACCAGCGGAGTTATTATGACCCGTAATGCCAGTGATGATGATGTTATCTATGAATTGCAGTACCTGCTCTTCAAGTGGGCTCAGTGGTCTTTGCTGCTCAGTTGGAAGTTTGCTGTTGGCTGCCTTATTTTCCTTTGCACTCTGCCGTAATACCCGTCACTTTTTTTCATGTCCTTCACATCTCAGTTGTGATGATGCAGAGCATTCACCTTGCGGGCAATCTCCTGCCAGCCATGTTACTGTGTGCTGGCATCCTCAGAGCCAAAGAGGATGACATGCTCCTTCATGATGAGCCCTCCCATGGTCCTACATGCACAGGCTTGGCAAGACACAATGTGGACAGTGCTATACTGAGGTGACACGTTGACCAGTTCCCGGTGTAAGACGTAGCGGCACCTCAGGTGTGCAATTAGCAATGATGAGCAGTAATGTATTTGTAGCCTCATATTTCACCTATTGGAAACAGTGCTGCACATACCATATGGCACCAGATACCGAATCTCAGATATCCTGGCCTGTCTGAAATTCCCACTCTTGTTATGGTGAATATGTGCTCATTAGGATAGCAGACTACATTACTGGCCAGACAGCCCTCACCCTGCAAGCTGAGTAAGAACTAGGGGGTAAAGCAAGGATTTGAAGAGAGGCCTGCACACTGCCTTACAGAGCATCCCAACAATGGGGAATGTTGCTAGGTGGCCGCAAGAACACATGCTCTGTGGGATGTCGCCACACAGCACACCTTGTATCCACAGTCACCAGGCATCCTGTCAGCATGTATGGTACCTGGGCTAGGGCCCCCACAGCAGGGCCGAATGTTCATTGGTAGAGAAAGGGACAGTGTCGCCACAGTGAAAGAGGTCTGGACGTGACCTGGTTCAGATTTGGATGATATAACTGTACTCTGGGGACAGTGGTGGTGCAGCAGGATGTTTTGTGCCTCAAAGCCCGGGGATCACCAGTTTGAGACCTCTCCCAGAGAGGACCATGGGTACCGGGATAGGGAATGCATATCTCCCCTTACTCTTCTTCAGCTAACATTGTGCCCTAATGCTTGATCAGGCCTCTCTCCAACAAATTGTTTTAGCTCTGTGCCATATGGTTATGGATTAGTTTTGCAGCCAGCCGACATAGCAGGGGCCACAGGACAGGACATCTCTGCCATGCCTCAACCATGTGCAGGCAGGGGTACCTGCCCTCAGTAGCAGTTGTCTGACACTAGTCCCAGTAACTGTTCAATGATAGAGCAGTAAGTACACAGCCACTGGCAATAGCAGGGCCCAGGCAGGTGTGGCAAGATCACTGGCTATTCTACACCACAGCATCAGGATCATGTCACCTACATGAACATCCATGTGCCAGTCCCTCATGCTGTGTGCATGTTCCCATCCCACTACCCATTCCATAGGCACCCCACAACAATAAAACATTGCATACATTGGCATGTGTACACAGATTACCTGGGGTCCTTGTTGTCACCTGTGTTACATCATACCCACACCCAGGAACATGCGCAACAATGCACCCACCCATATGTCAGTTTGCTGACAGGACCCAAATAATCTCACCAGACTGCACCAGCACCCTGGCTTACAGCATACCTTCCCTGCCCGCACTACATAGTATCCCCCAGTCTTTATGCTGTGTGACTGATGGCCTGGGCACCACCTTGGCCTGTACCCTTGACATACCATGTGTGCACACCCAGGCCACAACACCGGCTCAGCACCCAACACAGGCCATAACCTGTACAGTGGAACCCACAATCCCCCACCCTAATGTTCCAGACAGCCACCTATTTTGCAGGAGACAATGATGACACAGCTGTTCCCAGGGCACCTATCCACCCTAGAAGCAGTGGCATGTGTGCCCATTCACAGTGGGGAATTCACCATATATGTCAGTATTTTGACCTCTGTATACCCTCTACCAGGGTTTCTTAAAATTCCTGTGTTCCTTGTGTTGTGATGGTACTGCTCCTTGATCAAGCCATCTACAGGATTTTAACGATGCATCCAGAACCCTGTGACAGATGTGCAGATACTGGTCCCTTTCGGGGCATGTGTTGCTGCGCTCTCTGGATCTCTGTAGTGTATGCCGCTACATGTGAGGCTTCATGGACCCTACCTGGTAGCTCTCACTATCATCTCCAAATCACCCGTATCCCTTCCCAGTCGTCTGGGCATCAGCCTTACCCTGCATATGCTTCCTCCCATACCCATCTTTCACCTTTGGACCCCATAGGGCCATCTCCCGTCTGCATCTGCCTTCTTACTGCCCCTTCCAAATGCCCTGTAGGCCCCTACTCCCTGCTCTGTGCTTCCACGTTCACTACCTCATCTCTTCCTTACCTTTTCCCACCTATATCCTACTTTGTCTCATCCAATGTCAACCATGCATGTTTACACCATCCCCCTCATTCTGCTGCCCAGCCTCTCCTCCCCCTCTCTTCCACTCCCCCTAACCTCCTTGTCCTCCCTATCTTGTCCCCACCCTTTTTGTACCTCCTTCTTGTGACACCACTCTCACCATCTGTCATTGACCCTGTGGTACCACTTTTGGAACATCCGGCCATAGTTTGTGTTTAGTGATATTTGTTAGGTTGCATTTATGTGATTGTTGCACAGAGTCACCTTCTGATGCTGTATATGTGGGGAACATGGGACTTAGATACTGTAGCTCCTAGACCTGTGCAGGCAGGAGGGGGCGTATTCTACAGCTGTGTGGACAACCAGCATTTCCCACATAAGCTCCCTGCTGTTTACTTCTGTATTCTCAGAATGTTTATAGCCAGCAGTATTAATCTCTCATTGCAACTGGGCAGTTGCACCAGGCCACAAGACAATAAGTACAACAACAGAAGGGCCACCCCCCACAACATGCAAAAGCTGTAATAACCTCCACAACAGGCATGAACAATGCAAAAAGCAGGGGAATGATAATATATTTATTTCCAAATTGATTCCCCCACTCTTGGTTTTGCTTTTACACAAGTTATTGTTGGCAACAATTCCCCTGGCGTGGTATTGAATCTGAGACCCATGCATTTTCAGAACATCCTTTACCAGGGAGAGCTATTTTGTCCTCTTGTATGATGTCTGCCGCTGCATACTGTTGCCTCAGGCATCCTGGGATGGCAGGGAAGTGCATTTTGAACCATGGAACCTGGCAGAATCAGTAACCTAACTCATGCTGCCGACTACAGTGACTGCCATGAGTCATCCCACTGTTTGCATGTGCACTCCCACTGCCAGGCCTGTACCAAGTACTCATTTATGACCTACTGTTCTGCCCATCTTCTCTCTTTCCTCCATGGAGCTCAACCTCCCATTGGCTTTTCTAAGCACATTTATGTACATAGTTTAAATTTTGTATCATCTATTTATTTAGTTCTACTCTCGTTCTCTGTAACCGAATATGTACTTGTTAACTGTACGATTCAAAATGTTGTTATTTGTGCACCATGCTTGATCTCTTCGAAAACACGGCATAAAAATTTTAATAAAATAAATAAATAAATTAGCTACTCACCTCTGCAGGCAGATCTGGATCATCCTCCAGAGTGTCATGGACAGCTGCAGGTGGGCTCTGCAGTGGCTCCTGGGGTACAGCACGCCCTCCAACCTCAGCAGCATCCTGGCCAGGTCCTTGGCGTCAGTGGTATTGAAGCTGGCTGTTCTCCTTGCCGCCATGCTGCTGATGCGGATCTGCCCGGCCGGAGGGAGCTCTTGCAGGTACAGTACGCAATCAGGGCCGGCCCCTCCACTAGGTGACTACCTAGGGTGGCTGGCCCAGGTGGTCAGCAGCATCGACACATACAGGTGGCCGCACCACCACCCTCAGCTGCTGCCGATTCTATTTGGGGGGGAGGCAGGCAGCAGCAGCAGTATTTCCAAAAGTGGCGGCAAAAAGCCACCACTTTTGGAAATACTGCCGATGCCCGCCTCCACCTTCCGAGATGGAATCGGTGGAAACTTTTGGCCGGCCCTGTACGGAATCACACGTGCGATATAAAACCTGGTTATGGCCTTTATGATGGGGGCCGCTGGTATATTCGGCGATCCAGTGGTGGGATCTGTGCCCTGTTTTCTATGGCAGTGGTTCCCAACCCAGTCCTCAGGTACCCCCAGGCCAGTCAGGTTTTCAGGATATCCACAATGAATATGCAAAAATAGATCTGCCTACACTGCTTCCATTGTATGCAGATCTATCTCATGCATATTCAATGTGAATACCTTGAAAACGTGACTGGCCTGGGGGTACCCGAGGACTAGGTTGGGAGCACTGTTCTATGGTATACGGTTATTGCACTACTTCCCAGGTATTGCAGGATATTACTCTTGCCTGTCTTTCCATCACTGCTTGGTTATGGGCTGCCGTCTGCACCCTGCACATCTTATTCGTTCATATTGCATGCATCTCAGATATTGCCATTTTGATCCCACCCATGTACCTGGATTTGGCCACCGGCAGACAATCTCCCATATCCATCCAATTTCCCATCTTTGTCCGCATGTCCAGTGGCTGACTCCTGATTCGTGCCCTTTTATGTGCAGGTTTCTTTAGCCGATTATCGGCTCCTTACGCACCTCTTGGAATATTGGGCCTACAGTACATAGCCATTAAGTACCTCATTTGACTAATCCATTACATGTAAACAGTTTTCTGGGTGCCAAATAAATCTGGATAAATCTAGAATTTGCAACTGGTATAAAAATTAGTTAGCATTTCCTTTTGTACAAGTGAGTTTATTCCCATATGCTTTATGGAATTATTCAGATATGACACATCTATAGTATACAGAACTAAGATAACTGAGTTTGATGGATTGTTCAGTCTCTTCTTGAGCGAGCTAGAAAAATGAACACACTCTTAGACATAGTATGGCTTTTTCAAATATTTTAATGCAAGGGATGGGTCTTCATCTGTGACTGTGAGCCAGACACACAATGAATACAGTCTGTGATTTCTGACCTGAACAAAGTCCAGTAGGGGCAGCACCTATTCCAGAACCCATAGAACCTCTTTAGATGGCACACCTATCAAGACACCTTTTCGTTGTTTGTAGATTAGTAGTGCAGAAAGGAATAGGAATTGACTAAAAGGGATGTAGAACATGTTTATGGGGTTGTTTATGGTAGTAAGCTGTATACTTTGTAGTGAAATTGTTGGGTTTTGAACTGTAGTGTGCTTTGTGTTCTTATTTGATAAGCCA
This sequence comes from Ichthyophis bannanicus, assembly GCA_033557465.1. Classification (NCBI taxonomy): domain Eukaryota; kingdom Metazoa; phylum Chordata; class Amphibia; order Gymnophiona; family Ichthyophiidae; genus Ichthyophis; species Ichthyophis bannanicus. Next base: position 147,781,401 of record CM066041.1, read on the forward strand.
GAAAATCAGTTAGAATAAATTTCCAAGTCACTAGTTCATACCAGCAGTATTGGCCGATTTCTCACATCCAAACTATTGCAAGCCCATAGCATGTTCAAGCTTGATCTCAGACATCTGAATGTTATGTACATAGCCCTGAGCCAAGTGTTATTCCAGTTAACAGCAACACTGTGAGGGAGCTATATATATTTGTTTAAAGTAGGCATTCCCATAAAAACATAAGATATTCCATACTGGGTCAGACCAAGGATCCATCAAGCCCAGTATCCTGTTTCCAACAGTAGCCAATCTGGATCACAAGTACCTGGCAGGTTCCCGGAAGATATACAGATTCCATGCTTATTGTCCCATGAGTAAGCTGAGTAAACAGTGGATTTCCCCAGTCTTCTTTAATAATGGTTTATGGACTTTTCCTCCAGGAACTCGTCCAAACCTCATTTAAACCCAGCTACACTAACAGTTTTTACTACATCCTGTGGTAATGAATTCCAGAGTTTGATTACTCATTGAGTGAAAAAATATTTTCTCCGATTACTCTTAAATGTGCTACATTGTAGCTTCATCGCATATTCCCTAAATTTTCTACTTTTTGAAGGAGTAAACAACTGATCTACATTTACCCATTCTGCTGCATTCCCAGGAAGAGTCAGATGGAGCTGAGTGTTTGAATTTATACTTTGCAAAAGGCAAAATATATATGTATAATCTGGCAGATAGACACTTTTCTATTCATGCCTCCCAGAGCAGGTGGATAAATATACATGTGTGCCTGTCACTGCTGATTGAAGATGTAAGTAGCAACTTTAGAAGGGAACATATAGGAATACTTTCCCTTTCCAAAATCCTGCTTTTTACATGTATATCGGCCATGGCTAATTATGAGGCCAACTTTAATATCACCTCTTCTATCTGTACATATCGATGCCTGTCACAGCAGCTCTGGGCTCTCTATATCTGTATAAGTCATGTGCACAGGAGTTACCTCCTCTCCTCCCTCTCTTTGGGCAACAATACAAAAAGGATTACATAATTTCATATGTTTGATGACCACCATGTTGAAACATGCTGCAGCTGTCATCCTAACAGAAACAGCTCAATGATGTATCCTTTTTTTGTCATTTTTTTATAGAGTGTTATACAGCAAACGGTGCTGACTACAGGGGGAGTCAGAACCAGACGTCCTTGCATGGAGGCAAACCCTGTTTGTTCTGGAATGAAACTTTCCAGCATCCCTATAACACCCTGAAGTACCCCAATGGCGAGGGCGGTCTGGGGCAACACAATTACTGCAGGTATGATATCTCATATTTTTCAAATACAGGGACCCCAGACAAAATATTATAGTGTGTAGTGTTTGGAATGTAGCTATGTTAATGTGCTGAGTCCTGGCACAAAATAGTAGTGAAAGTGCATGCTCTGTATTGTCACTGCAGCCACCCTTCTCTCTGTCATGCACATCTGATATGAATAAAGGAAGTCTGCATTGCAAGGACAGGAGGAGCGCTGGCTGGAAATGAGCTGTGGCATACTGATGTATGAAGCTTGAGAAAGAGCTTGAGACGGAACCTGATAGAGGCCTGAGAGAAGGAGGCTGAGAGACTGAAAAGGGCATTGGTGGCTGAGAGAAAGGTGGAGGGGCTTGGGGGGGGGGGGCAGGTAAAAAGGTGAGATGTAGATGGAAAATGAAGAGAGTGTTAGAGATGAGGTGAGAGGGTTAGAGACAGATGCAAGGCATGGACGTAGTTTGACTGCTTGATTTAGGGGGCAAAGAGTGGGGTGGCATATTTGCATATTCATTTGCATATTCATTAGGGTTATCTTAAGAAAAACAATAGATGGCCAGGAAGCCAGTATATCAAACAGGCGAGGGATGAGTTGGCACCTCCAAGATATTCAAAGATGGAGCAGAGGCTCTCAGTCAGTGACTTTGCCAAAAAAGGAAAGCAATGTATTCCCAGGCTATATAATTAAAATGCAGCAAAAATTGTAGTTATTTAATTATTTAGCCTGGCACTCTAAGATTAAAAAAATATGGCACCTCTAAATATATACCCTGCAAAAAACAACGGAGATGTAAGGTGCTCACATGCCAAGGAACAGGAAGATAAATTGGTACTAATTTTATTTTGGCGTTAGAAACTGCACTATGATTCTCTCTTTTTCTTTCTGAACATCTGTTTTGTGTCCAATGAAACCCCTCCTCCAACGGTAGGTGCAGAGCAGAGCTAGGGCATTTCACCATAGAACCCAACGTACAAGAAAAAAAGAGTCTGATTCTGGTGTCATCTCAAGAGCTTCTCCAGTACCAGGCAGATCGTGAACTAACACTACAAAAGTCACTGAAGACCTAAAATGCAAATCTATTAATATCAGCTTCTAAGGAAGAGTACCCACAGAAAAGAAAAACAGGTACTAATCTGTCAGCACTTTTGTTTTTGGACAATTTTCAGAAGAAAAGTATGCATACATTTTCCCTTACAGAACAGGTATAAAACTTGTGGGTGAAAGTACCTGGGAGCTTTGAACCTGCTCATAATGTTTTGAAAATAGCCCTAAGTATACCTAAGTCTCGGCTCCAGTTCTGGTTTGGAATCTTTCTGCTCATGATCCTGGCTGGGTTTCTTGGGGGGGAGGTGGGGGAGGAAGGGAGGGGTCCTCTCCTCTGTGAAGTTAGAAACGGATGGGCTGATGCAGTAAAGTGTGCTAGCTTTGTGCACAGATAAACTGAGCTTTTGTGCACAATTTTGTGCATTATATGTAGAAAGGGATTTTGTACATGCTGTGCGCAAATCCTTGAGCAGACAGTAGCGTACATCACATTTAAATCTATGGTTGTTGTTGTTAAGTGCCGTCAAGTCAGTGTCAACTCATGGCAACCCTCTGGATAATTGTCCTAACTGTGTTTGGTTTCCAGTCAGGTGGCTCATTGTTGATAGAGTGGTATCCATAGCTGCTGTTATTGTATTGATCCATCTCATTGCCAGCCTTCCTTTTTTATGTTGACCTTCTACCTTGCCAAGCATTGTGTCTTTCTCCAATGATCTCTCTCTTTGCACGATGTGTCCAAAGCATGAAAGTTGAAGTTTTGTCATTCGAGCTTCTAAGGAAGGCTTAGGTTTGATCTCCTCTAGTACTGACTGTTTTTTTTCTTTGGGCAGTCCATGATATACACAGTATTCGTTGCCAGTACCATAATTCAAAGGCATCAATTTTCATCCTGTCTATCTTTTTCACTGTCAAATTTTCACATCTATATGACATTATTGAAAATACCATGGCCTGGATAGTCAAATATTTGTATGGAGAGAGACATCTCTGCCCTTGAGAATCTTGTCTATGTCCTTCATAGCCATTCTACCAAGAGCAGTACATTGTCGGATTTGACTGCTGGTCTTTTCTTTATTGATTGTTGATCCAAGTAAGTTAAAGTTGTCAGCTATTTAAATTTCTTCTCTATCTTCTTCTTAAATGGAAAATAAAACAAAAGATATTATAATGCCTCTATATCGCTCCATGGTGAGACCGCACCTTGAATATTGTGTGCAATTCTGGTCGCCGTATCTTAAAAAGGATATAGCGTTATTAGAAAAGGTTCAGAGAAGAGCCACCAAAATGGTAAAGGAGATGGAAGGATATTCCTATGAAGAAAGGCTAAAAAGGTTAGGGCTCTTTAACCTAGAAAAGAGATGGCTGAGGGGAGATATGATAGAAGTTTATAAATTAATGAACAGAGTGGAACGGGTAAACGTAGATCGATTGTTTACGTTATCAGAATATAGAAAGACTAGGGGACATGCAATAAAGCTACAGGGTAAACTATTTCAGACTAATAAAAGAAAATATTTTTTCACTCAACGTGTAATCAAACTCTGGAATTTGTTACCGGAGGATGTAGTAAAGGCTGTTAGTGTAGCTGCGTTTAAAAAAGGTCTGGACAAGTTCCTGGAGGAAAGGGCCATAAACCATTATTAAGAAGGCACCCAGGATATCAATTCTTGACCCAGTGCAAGCATTGTGGAACCTGTGTCTTTTGGGGAAACTGCTAGGTACGTATGACCTAGATTGGCCACTGTTGGAAACAGGATACTGGGCTTGATGGACCTTGGTCTGACCCAGTATGGCATATCTTATGTTCGTATGTAACAATTAACTTATTGATTTTGCCAGTTGTCAGGATCTTTGTCGTCTTAATGTTAAGACTATGTTCCTTGATCTTGAGATGCAAATGTTTCAGGTCATCTTCACTTTCAGCCAGTAATGTGGTATCATCAGCATAGTGAAGGTTGTTAATGAATCTTCCACCAATTTTCACACCTCGGTTGTCTTCATACAGTCCTGCTTCTCTGATGATTTATTCTGAAAATAAATTGAAGAGATAGGGGAAAGTATGCAGCCTTGTTGTACACTTTTGCTGATTTTAAACCATTCTGTTTCTCCTAGTTTCATTCGAACTGTTGCTTCTTGATCAATATTGAAAGGTAGTACCAAGGATATCCTTGCCTTCTTTCTTCCATTTATTAAATCAAATGTGATCATGCTATGATCACTATTGCCAAGTGGCCTCAAAACTCTTATCTCTTGCACCAGATCCTGTGTTCCACTAAAGACTAGGAGGCTTGTTTACAATGGGCTTGATTTCAATGGGGCCGTGGCTCCAATAACGATCGGAAGCCGCTACCGTAGCTTTGTAAACAAGCCCCTGGGTCTAAAATAGCTTCCCCTTTTGTCGGTTCACAAACCAGCTGCTCGAAGAAGCAGTCATCTATTTCATCTAGAAACTTTATCTCTCTAGTATGTCCTGCTGTGGTATTAACCCAGTCAATACCACGATAATTGAAATCACCCATTATTACTGTGTTGTAACTTTTGTTAGCTTCCCTGATTTCTTTTAGCATTTTATCATCCATCTGTTCATTCTGGCCAGGCAGTCGGTAGTACACCCCCACTGCTGTTGCCTTCCCCTTTTTACATAGAACTTCTATCCATAGAGATTCTACAGTTTATTTTGTTTCCTTTAATATGTGACTCAATGTAGAGCGCAGTCCCACTCCAGGAACAACAATTAGCAGGTAAGTCTAATTCCATCTTCCTGATCGTGGCCCAGTCCAGTCCCGGGACCTCTGGGTCCTTACCAGAGCAGTGAACAAAGTTGTTAAGCATGGGAGGGTCCCGGCAAACCCGCAAAGGAAGTCTCCTCCGCACGTTGCACATCCAGCCGATAGTGCTTCACGAAAGAGTTCAAAGAGGACCACATCGCCGCCCGACAAATCTCCACCGGCGACACCAAATGTACTTCCGCCCAGGACGCCGCCTGCGCCCTCGTGGAATGGGCCCACAACCCCTCCGGCACAGCCATGCCACGTAAAACATAGGCTGACGCGATGGCCTCCTTAATCCAGTGCGCAATGGAAGCCTTGGACGCCGCTTCCCCCTTCCGACGGCCCCCAAAGAGCACAAAAAGCCTGTCGGATTTTCGAAAACTCGCCGTGCGCTTGAGATACTTCTTCAACGTTCGCCGGACATCCAAGAGATGAAGCTTCCTCGAAAGAGGGGAATCCACACCACCGGCAAAGACCGGCAAGGAAATTTCCTGATTGACATGGAAAGCCGAGAGCACCTTGGGCAGGAAGGCCGGTACCGGCCGCAAGACGACCTTAGAGGCCAAGAACGTCAGGAAGGGCTCCCGGCAGGAAAGCGCTTGCAGCTCCGAGACCCGCCTGGCCGAAGAAACCGCCACCAAGAATACCACTTTCAACGTGAGGTCCTTGAGCGACGAACGCTCCAAAGGCTCAAACGGCTCCCGCTCTAACGCCTCCAACACAAAGGGAAGATGCCACTTTGGAAAAATCGCTCGAGACGGAGGCCTAGCAAGCGACACCGCTCGGAGGAAGCGCTTCACATCCCGCTGTTCACCCAGCGGCTGACCAGCAACCCTGCCCCTGTAACAAGACAGGGCCGCCACCTGAACACGCAACGAGGCCGCCGCTAGGCCCTTGTCGAAACCATCTTGCATAAACTCCAGGATCCGCGGGAGAGAAGCCTTAAGAGCTACAACGTTCCTATCCGCACACCACGCCTCAAAAACCCGCCAGACGCGGACATACGCCATTGAAGTAGAACGGCGTCTAGACTTCAGCAAGGTAGAAACAACCGCCGCCGAGTATCCCCGCGAACTCAGCCGTGCCCGCTCAAGAGCCAGGCCGTAAGCGAGAACCGATCCACGTGAGGCATGAACAGAGGTCCCTGCGACAGCAAGTCCATCCGACCGGGGAGTCGCCACGGCTTCGCTACCAGCAACCGCACCAGCACCGTACCAAGGACGGCGTGGCCAATCTGGCGCTACCAGGATGACATGACCGTGAAAATGCTCCACTCTCTGCAGGACCCTGCCGACCAGGACCCACGGAGGGAAGACATAAAGCAGCTGTCCCTCCGGCCAAGGTTGAAGGAGAGCGTCCAGGCCTTCGGACATCCGCTCGCGGCGCCTGCTGAAGAATCGACTGCACTTTGCCGAGGCAAAGGTCGCCATGAGATCCATGACCGGTGTCCCCCACCGGTGGGTCAGCATCTCGAACACCTCGGGATGCAGATTCCATTCCCCCGGGTCGACACGGACCCGACTGAGAAAGTCGGCCTCGACATTGTTCACGCCGGCCACATGAGCCACTGACAGATCGACGAGGTTTGCCTCCGCCCAGGCGCACAGAATCTCGGCCTCTGCTTCTAGAGCCACACTGCTGGTTCCCCCCTGCCGGTTGACAAAGGCGACCGCCGTGGCGTTGTCCGAGAGCACTCTCACCGCCTTTCTCGAGAGTCGCTGCCGAAACCCCAGCAGAGCCAGGCGAACCGCTCGTAGCTCCAAGAGATTGATCGTCCACTGCTGCTCCTGGGAACTCCAGGTGCCCTGCACGAAGCTGCACTGACAATGAGCCCCCCAGCCCGACAAGCTGGCGTCCGTCATCACCGCCACCCACGCAGGGGTCTCGAGGGCTCTCCCCTGCTCGAGGGATTCGGGAAGCAACCACCAGAGCAGGGGATGCAACTGATGCGACCAACGGCGAAGCAACGCCCTTTGCAAGGGCCTCATGTGAGCTCTCGCCCACGGTACCATCTCTATCATCGCTGCCATGCTGCCCAGCAACTGCAGGTAACGCCACGCCGAGGGGGCTCGCAGCCGCAGGAACCGTTCCACCATGCACCGCAAGCCGCTCGTGCGCTGCTGCGTGAGAAACGGGCCCCCAGGTATTCCAGATTCTGGGAAGGCTGCAAGCGGCTTTTGGACATATTGACAATCCACCCGAGGCTTTGCAAAAACTTCACCACGCGAGCCGTTACCCGCTCGCTTTCGACCCTGGACTTGGCCCGGATGAGCCAATCATCTAAATAAGGGTGCACCAGAATGCCCTCCTTGCGCAACGCCGCAGCCACCACCACCATCACCTTGGTGAAGACCCGTGGCGCAGTCGCGAGCCCGAAAGGCAGCGCTTGGAACTGATAATGACCGAAGGGCACCGCAAACCGGAGAAACTGGTGGTGATCCGGCCGTACTGGGATATGGAGGTACGCCTCCGACAAGTCCAAAGAGGTGAGATACTCCCCTTGCCACACGGCTACTATGACAGAACGGAGAGATTCCATGTGAAAATGCGACACTCGCAGGCAGCGATTGCCCTTCTTGAGATCCAGAATTGGCCGGACGCCCCCGTCTTTTTTTGGGACAATGAAATAGATGGAGTACCGACCGGAGCCGCACTGCTCTGGAGGTACGGGAACAATGGCTCTGAGATCCAACAGCCTTTGTACCGTCACCCGCAGAGCCGCACATTTTGCGACGGACCGTCCGGGAGACTGCACAAACGCCTCCCGCACCAGATGCAAGAACTCGAAGGCGTAACCTTCCCGAATAATTTCGAGCACCCATTGATCTGAGGTGATTTGGGCCCAGGCAGGAAGAAACTCCTGCAGACGACCCCCCACGGGAACGAGGGACGGCTGGGCCCCCCTCATCTCATTGCGACTTCTTGAAACTAACGGAAGAGGAGGCGGAAGCGGCCCCGAAACCTCTTCCCGCTCCCTGGAAACCCCGGAATCCTTGGTTGCGGTAGGGAAACCGCCCCCGGGTGCTCGAAGAGAACCTTTGGGAGCGAAAACGGCGGACGTCTCTAAACGGACCCCGACCGCCGGGATTCCCCCGAGCAGACTTGGGCTTGTCCTCCGGCAATCTGCCGCCCTTAGATTCTCTGAGATCTTTAACGAGCTTTTCCAAATCCTCCCCGAACAGAAGCCGGCCCTTAAAGGGTAGCTTGCTTGACCTCGCCTTTGAGGAGGAATCCGCAGCCCAGTTCCTCAACCACAAGTACCTGCGGGCTGCCACCGCCGAAGCCATACTTTTAGAAAGACCGCGCATGAGGTCATATTGCGTATCCGCCAGATAGGCAGCACCCGACTCCAGATGCGCAGCGTCCTCCGCTAAAGAACTGGACTGCTCCCCCTGCACCTGTTGGGCCCACCAGAGGCAGGCTCGCGTCACCCAAGCCCCACAGATAGCCGCCTGCAGAGAGACAACATTGATGTCGAAGACCTGCCGCAAGAGCACATCTAGCTTCCGGTCTTGCACATCCTTGAGGGCAGCACTACCTTCAACCGGTATGGTGGTCTTCTTGGTGACAGCCGAGACGGCCGCGTCCACCTTGGGTGACCGAAAGACCTCCTTATCCTGGTCCAACAAGGGATACAAACGGCCCATAACCCGGGATCCCTTCAACGGAGCCTCCGGAACGCTCCACTCCTCCTGAATCATCTCGGTAAACACCCGATGTACTGGGAATGCCCGCTGAGACCGCCAAAACACCTGCAGCAAAGGGTCCTCAAGGATGTCATCCTCCGCTGCCCCTGGGACTGGCATATTGAGCGCCTTAAGAGACTCGGCAATGAGAGCTGGCAACTCTTCTCTCCGAAACACTCTCACCACCCTAGCCTGATCTTCCCGCTCATAAATCTCCCCCTCTTCCAATTCCTCATCCAGAGCCACACTGGGACCCTCCTCATCGGACAACGGGTCCTCCGAGACCCCGGTAATGTCAGACAACGCCCTGTCGCTCCACAGTCTCTTACTCGGAGGCGGGGGAGAGTGGAGTCTGGGGGAAGCAGAGCGTTTCCTCTCCCCCTCAGACCCCTGAGTCAGCCACGAACTAACAGCGGACTGTTGCAAGAGGGCCACAAACTGCTGAGAAAAAATAGCGGACAGCTCCCTGGGCAATAGTACCTGCGAGGGGGGCGGGGGGAGGGCATAAGACGGACCGGCCACAGGTTCTTCCGGCTCTCCGCCAATCCCTGGGACAGTCTGGGGCTCCAAGGCACCCCCCGAGGCTCTGTCCGCTTGTGGAAGGGGCTGGTCCAACTCTCCAGTCTCCCCCACACAGGCCTTGCAGACCCCGCTATGAGAAGCCTTCTTAGCCCCACACACCACGCAAATGGGCTTAGAAGGCATGCCGAGAAAAAAGAATAAAGCTCAAACTTTGAAGCAGAAAATCAGAAATCCAAAAATGTCCCTCCGAACTAGCCTGCGAGTTCCCCGGAGCACTGACAGGCTGTGGAGAAAAAACGCCCGCTGAAAGAAAACCCCAGGAAAGTGAAAACGAAGTCTAAATGAAATAAAAAACTCTTTTCCTTCCCCCAAAGCAAAACGCAGCAGGAGAAGAACCCTCCGGTCTCACAAGAGACAGCGCTGCAGATCCACCCCCAGGACCGCGCCGTCACCACGCGGCTAGGCCCGACATGGAAAAAAGCCCGCGCGAACTGCACGCTGCTGTAAAGAAGCAGGAGGGCCCGATCGCACTTACCTGCAGTAACTGGTCCCCCAGAAAAGCCGCGCCTCATCGCCGGTCACAGAAGCAGAAGCCTGTGGATCGGGTGCACGGCACTCGCTATCGGTACGTGTCCAGTCTGCTGATATGGCTCTACCGGCGGTGGAAATTGAAAAGCGCACTCGCGGGCAAGTACCTCTGCTTGGCGCTGAAAACGTACGCTCCTCCAAACGGGGAGCAACGGGACCAACTCGCCCAAAATGTGAGGAAGAGCTGCAGCGCTGCCAGGTCAGGTATCCCCTCTGAAGCAGGCTCAGCTAAAGTCAGGCAGAGCAAGGTGGGGTGGGGGGAGCAAGCTAACTCGTGCTGCAACTGAAAAAAGACAGCACCTAGAAAAGAAAGGAAAAGAAAATTTTTAAAACTACAGAATATAAAAATTCAAACTAAGCTAAAATCTCAATTGTTTCTCAAGTGAGCCCGAGATCCCCGGGCTCCTATCTATCCAGCTGCTTGGAGACTGAGGTAACTGGTTGGATGGGGGCGGACACCGGAGAGATATACTGATGATGTCACAGAAGAATAAGTTTCTCAGTCTCCAAGCTGCTGGATAAGATAGGGAACCCAGAGGTCCCGGGACTAGACTGGGCCACGATCAGGAAATTAAATTTAAACTCCACAGTTTGTGGGGGGTTTAAAACACCAGCTGCAACATGTAAATAAAATATGAATAGTGAGCAGCACTGCACGTATCTAGAGTGCTTAGAGCTGTTGCTATCTGGAGAGTGGCGATATTCAGCCCGCTATTCAGATAGCCGTCTGGATACATTTAGAACAGTGAAAAAGTAGTCCTAAATACTCGTATATCTGGATAATTATCCTGAGAGCGGGCTGAAAAGTACCACTCTCTGGATAACTAAATGGAAAACCCATGATCTGCCGTGGCACTATCTAGCTAATGCCGGGGTGGTCCAATGACTTTTGGCGGCATTGTCTGCATATTGCTGGCTAGGGCAACTATCCAGATAATGGCAGTCCTAAAGTTAGCCAGTTAGTTATACGGCAAGTGGAGTGAATCTCTGTTATCTGGATTACTCTGATGCTGACCACATTCTACATATATTCAAGCACTGGCCACTATGCAGATAGTGGCACTGAATTTACCATGGCCAGCATGTAAATAAAATAAAATAAAATAAAATAAATAAAATGTAATTAAAAGGCTGAGTGTGGAGCTTAGACATTGACCTGCATCTGCCTTTCATCCAGTGTTTCCACGTGCATACATAGTCTGTCTGGTATTCTGCTTGGTTGATAGAGACTGGTACATTATTGTTTCCTATATGTGAGATGCTTTGAATCCTTTTATTTGTATCCCCCTGGTCCAAGGTCCCTTTCATTTGTGGCAGCGCTGTCTCCGTTAGTGGAGCTGAAGCGGAGCCAGCACTTATCCATATAGCAGTGATATTCAGCACTGCTGTCTTGATAATTTGCATAACTTAGGATAGCAAATAAACCTATCCAAGTAGTGGCTGCTTATTACCATTATCTGTAAAGTGCCAGCACTGATCAGGAAGTCCAGATATTCAGCAATGGCCAGATTCAGGACACCAGTGCTGAATATCTGGCTAATACGTAACCATAGTGTCCAGCATTTAAAAGAATATACTGATCAACACCATTATACATATAGCAACTAGATATTGCCACTTGCATGTGTAGATTATGGTGGTTATTTTAGAAGACTATGGCTTCACTGCCTTAAATTCGCCTGATCTCAAGTGATCTCTAGAAGCTAAGCAGGGCTTAGTGCTTGCATGGATGACCACCTTGGAATACCAGGTGCTGTAGGCTTACTGTATGGAAGAAAGGGCTGTCAATCTATTTGCCAAGAGAACCCAGGGACTGGGTTGCCAGGAGTAAACATTGCCCTGGCTTCACACACACTGTTTGGGTATAACACATGTATCTACCAACACTTACACATGTAAATGGAAGCCACATCTAAATGGCCATTTTAGGAAGAGCTCAGTTTGAATGTGAATGTTCTGATCACATATGTTATGCCGAGGAGTGGTCAGGACAGGTCAAAAATCTACACTTGTATTCCCCATTTCAGACAGGGAATATATGTCTTTGACTGCAATAGCGCACATTGCGAGTTACACTTGCTCCCTGTCACATGCAGATTTTCAAAAAGTGCTCATTTTGGTCAACCCTCAATCTTCCCTAGTTTATTCCTCACTCCAAATTGTATTTAGATAAAGACAGAGGCCTGTGCAGTTAAGTAGCAGCAACTGCATGTCTATGTTTGCAGAACGGCTCAGTTGCACGTGTGAGTGCGACATTTACACAATACAAGCTGTGAAACGCCGACGCTTGCAGGTGGAAGTCGGGAGGTTTCCTCCGTCAGTTCTTCCCATGTGGATATCTGTAAAATGGCTTCTCCCACTGCATGTGGAGATGTAGTTTAGAAAAGTGCCAGAACTGAGGACGTCCTGGCCTTTACATCTCAAGCCCAATCGCCACATCCATCTAAAATAGCCTTCACATGTTTAAGTTGCGTGATCCACAGCATGCCCCAAACTTGACCTCCTTTTTTCTACGTATCATTCTGGATGTATAAAGAATTATATTCAGAATTGTACGTATATTAACCAAGGATTTTTATTTTTTAAATATAGCATTTATATGTTTGATATCCGTCCCGAATGTATAAGTGCTTCTAAATATTGGTCCCTATGTATCCACGAAAGATTGAGACCATGGAACTCGCATCTTATTTTCCTGTATTTTTCTCAAGCTTTTTCTGGCTTTCTGTAGGTCCGATTTTCAAAGGCATTTACATGGATAACTGCCCTGGTTACCCGTGTAAATGGCTTACCGGGATTTTTGAAAGGCACCTACACGGGTAGTGCCCTTCAAAAATCCCAGATAAGTCCCTAACTCGACCTGATGTTATGCGGTTAACATCAGGGCATGTCGGGGCCTTGAGGGGCAGAGTGGAGGCAGAGGAAAGGGCTAACTGGGTAGCACCGATTTTCAATGCTACCCACTTAGCCCTCTGTGCCTTAAAGATAGGCGAGGGGTAACATCGAAAACTATTGCTACCTGGCTAGCTCTTACAGCTTCCAGGTTGTGCGGTGAGACCCAGATTTTCAATGCCGGGGCCAGCATATGACCCCAGCATTGAAAATCCGGGTTAGGCGGAAGGGGGGCGGGCTATGCACAGCATCAGTGCATAGCACCACCAAGATGGAAATCGGGCCCTGTATCACTAAACTATGGCTTGGAGCAAACACATCCAGATGTGGACTGCTTGAAGGTGGAGTGGTGAAGAGTGCGATCTTTTAGGTTTGGCCTCACAGCTCTTTCCACCCCAAGAACCTGATTCCAGGCACTGCAGCCTCCTTACCGTTACAAGTAAGATCCCTTCCAAAAAGAGAAGATGCATGCAGATCTCGCTCTAAACTCTGCTGGACTGCTTGAGGAATGTGTTTCTATTTAGCTCACGTTTCCAGTAGTGGTACAAGGCAAGTTACTGTCAAGTATTTATTTACCTGCCCCTGCAGGGCTTACAGCAAGTTTGTACTTGAGGCAATGGAGGGTTAAGGGAGTTGCTCAAACTCACAAGGAGCTATTCCATATCCAAGTCACCCCCTATGAGTTATAGGCATCCTGTCTCTCTGTCCTTCACCGCTAGTAATGCCTCAGGGTCATTGCTCTGTCTCTATGTAGTGGGTCTTGGCAGGATAGCCTGTAGCAGGCAATGGGTGCACTAGCGGCAAGGAGTACTGTGATAAGGGATGCGTTCACAGCAAATATCTGGAGGAAGCTCTTTTGTTTGTGAAAGGACCGTGTTCTAGTTCCAGTCCACCACTTGGAGAGCAACAAAACTTGACCAGGGATGGGTATGGAAAACCTGAGACTGCAGAGCTGAGATGATAGTGGTACAGCACATCTCACCTGGATCCAGATGCATGGATTATAGGAGCCCTTCATGGACCTTTCAGCTCGACACTGATTCTGGTTTTTAAGAAAGGTCCCTCCCTGTTTTGCAGATTTACTAGAATTACAGAATATGCAGTGCAAGTTGAGAATGTGATAAAATAACTTCAGAAATCTTAAACGTTTTCCATGCACCCTATGAAGGGAGCATAACATTGATCACACAGGTGTTATATATGCACGGGGCTGCATTTCCCATTAGGTAGAATAGGCAAATGCTTAGGGGTATCTGCAGCAGAGTCTTAAAAACAGCAAAATTAAGAATTGCCATTCTGGTCCAAAGGTCCATCAAGCCCAGTATCCTGTTTCCAACAGTGGCTAATCCAGATCACAAGTACCTGGCAGGATCCCAAAAAGTAGATTGTTTCCACACTACTTTTCCTCAGAGATAAGCAGTAGCTTTCCCCAGGTCTGTCTCAATAATGATTTATGGACTTTTCCTCAGGAACTTGTCCAATCCTTTTTAAACCCAGCTACACTAAGTGCTTTTACCATATCCTCCAGCAACAAGTTCCAAAACTTAACTATGCATTAAGTGAAACAATATTTTCTGTTTGTTTTAAAACTACTACTTAGTAACTTCATGAAGTGTCCCCTAGTCTTTGTACATTTTAAAAGAGTAAACAATTGACTCAACTTTACTCAATTTATGTCAACAAGCAGGACTGAGTCAGGCACACAAGTGGATGACATTATTCAATGACACCAAGAGGGAACCACACTCCCACAACTTAGAACTTAGTACACAACTGCTGTTTTGTTTTGTTTTCTGCTCTTCAAAATGGACATGAAACAGCGCTTTCCGATGAAGGTTTTTCAAATTGCTTTAAAGCGCTCTTTTTCCAGCATTGTCTTCAGCGGTTCATTTATTATTATTATGTTTTTAAAAAATTAAAAAGGGAATGAAGAAAATGGCACCACAGTCAGTATTTCAGTCGTGCCCAAAGTGCAACAGAAATATCCAGAACTTCGACACTGATTCTAAGTATCTTCCATGCTTGGATCTGGACTGTAAGCATTTTGCTGAAATGTCTCCGACAGCATTGAAAAGATGGTCTGTTGTATTGTCTCCATGATCATTTCAAGGCTGAGAAGAGACTTCTTGAGAAAAATCTGAAGAGAAACTCTACTGTAAGAAAACAATGAGGTCTTGGCACAGTGACTATAAGAGTCCAGCCACCCAGGGCACTGCCAGATACCTTTTAAAACTAGAATGTGCACCCCATGAGGGCAAGGTCATTTCCTCAACCCCTTCTAAAGCGATGGAGAGACACAAACATACCAGGCCAAGACGAAGTGCTTGGACTCTCTTTCTGTGCCAGAACCTCAACGCAGCTCATATTCATCCTGAATAGACCTTCCTAGAATGGCAAAAGAACTGCTCAGTGCAAAACAGCCTATTTCAGTGCACCAGCCCATTTCTTCTACTCCAGTGTTGGTTATTGTGGCTGATGAATCCTCATTCTCTCTGTCTCTTGCCCCTTCTGGAGCAACCTCACTCTTTTCTTTAAAAATTGTCCAATGAATTTGTAAAAAGCTATTGCAAGGATTTACCCAACATTTAGCAATCTTCAGAGAATCCTTTTCATTCCTCAGGCTTTACACCTAGGGCTGGCGCTACCATTAGGTGAAGTAGACAGTCATCTACAGCGCCAGGTTTTGGAGAGTGGTATGCTCCCACTCCCACCTCCCTTACCACTGCTTTCACTGCTAGCATGCCATATTTCACAGGTCCGGCAGCAACAGAAGTAAACAAGCTGGAATAACCGCTGGAAGGAAGCCTTAACCCCTGCGTGCTGCACTTTGAAAATGCAGTAGGTCCTGTCCCGATGCAAAGAGGAAGTCTGCATCGGAGGGGATGGGACTGGCTGTGCGTAGGGGTTGAGGCTTCCCTCTGTATGGCGCCCCGGCTTGTTTACTGCTGGCTCCACTGGACCTGGGAAACATGGCATGGCAGCGGCAGCAGCAGTAAAGGGGGGACAGTGGGAAGAATGGACATTGTTGATAGGGGCCAGCAGAAAGACTTGTAATTGCCTATGGTGGCCAATGCCCTTGCACCAGCCGTGCTTATGCCAGTGCAGAGATACATTTGGCCATAGTACCCTGGTGTTTCTTTATGATTTACTTCAGATTCAGGACAAGAGCCTGGGCATCTGCTTCTTCTCTCCCCTCCAGAGTCTGTAGGGTTTCTTAGCTCCTTCTGATACACAGCTACCCTCTTCAGATAATTTGGAAGAGGGTTCTATTGGAATATTACTCCATTAGCGAGGAATGAACCTCCATATGAGGACATCTCTTACCCAAAATTTGTTCAGAAAATGGCCAAGGAAGATCCCTGTCTGCTGCAGCAGAATGTGGAACCCAGCTGTTTCTATCCATGTCCTGCTCCAAGACCAGCACTTCCATATGTAGCAGAATCCACTTAGCAGTCAACCTGTCTCCAAGAAGTTGGATGTAAATATAAAGTCCAACCGGCTCCAGATTTTAATAAGGTCTAGTTATGCCACTTTTTAGTTGCTACTGAAGCAGCCATGAGGAAGACCAAGAAGTATAGAGATTTCTCCAGTGGTCCTTCAGGAAAAGATCCATTTTTGTTAGATCATTTGGGAAAGAAAGTTTTCCAGAGAATCATGCTTTTTGCATACATTACATTCAACCAGCTATATATGTTCAGTACATATATACCATCTTTCAGAAGGTCCAAGTGCTTTCATCTAGTCTTCATCTCACATTTAAACTCAGTTAGCAGCCCTATTTAGAGAAGCCCATGAGTGTGGCACTCATCTTACATGGAATGCTTATAACGTCCGAGTCTACATCCAGAATTTCTGCTTCCTCAGTTATTGCCAGATGTCTTGTATGGTCAAGAGCCTCTGGTATTCATTGAAAAATGGCCAAGATCCCTTGTACTAGAGGCTCTCTGTTTGGAGACAAAGTAAAAGAAACAGTAGATATGATAAAGGACCATTTGCTCTATGCTTCAGCATTTCTCTGCAGTCCCACCATCTTCATCGGGCTTCTTATCCAGGTGTACCTCTTTAACCAATATTGTTGAGGCTTCTATTACCATAAAAGGTTTGAATACCAGAAATGGCCTCAACAAGTGCAGTGCTATATCCTTCAAAAGCCACATCAGAAGTAGCGGACTTAATGTAACCAAGTTGTCTCTGTTTAATCCAAGCAGCAACTTTCTTTTTAACAATTATTCAAGCCTCCAGACCTTCTAGAATATTCATCCTGTACTTCCTTGGGAGGGGAGGGGGTGTCATTTTAAATATTTTCTTCTTCTAGTAGAAGATCATGATGGATTCCTGGTTCTTCAGTATAATCTGAAATGGCTATCACTAGGTTTTTTAGCTGGGCCCCAGATCAGCCCTTATCCTGGGTCCATCTTTCTTCCTCCCATACCAGCCTGTTAGAAGAGGAAGTATCTCTTCTGCTCCAGTTCAATGGCATAGAACCTTTGCCGCCAAAGGAAAGAAACCAGAATTTCTACTCCAAATACTTTTTCATCCCAAAGGACAGAGGGCTTGCACCCCATTGTGGATCTCAGAGATCTCAAGGATTTCTTCCCAGGAAAAAATTCAGAATGACCACTCTTCCCTCCATTCTTCCAAGGATGCATATATACATTCCAAAACACCCACGTTAGAAGACGTATCTAAGGTATACTCTTCTATCCAAATATTTCTAATATGAGGCTCTCCCCTTCTGCCTGTTAGCCCCCAGAGTACTCACAATGATGGCTGCCCACCTTCACAAGCAGGACCATCTGATCTTCTCATACCTAGATAACTGGCTTCTGGTGGCCCCCTCAGAACTGGCTTCTGAAGAGTGGCCTAGTGGTTGGGGCAAGTTACTTCAGGCTAGAGGGCCAGGGGTTCAAATCCCATTAGAGGACAGCAACCTTGGGCTGGAAGGACTGGGATGTCTAGTCCCACAGGTGCTCCTTGTGGCCTTGGACAAGCCACTTAACTCTCTGTTGCCTCAGGTACAAAAACTTAGATTGTGAGCCCTTTGGGGACAAGGGGAAAATTTATATACAGTACCTGAATGTACACCACTTTGACTGATAGAAAAGCGGTATATAAGCCTAGATAAATAAATAACTCTCATGGAAAATTTACCCTACTCCAGTCTTTCGGTTTCCAGATCAACTTTCCAAAATTACTACTACTTATTTGTGTAGCGCTACAAGGCACATGGAGTGGAGGAGTAGCCTAGTGGTTAGAACACCGGCTTGGTAACCAAGCAACCAGGGTCCAATTCCCACTAGCACTCCTTGTGGCCTTGGGCAAGTCACTTAACCCTCCATTGCCTTGGAAGAAAGGCCTGGCAATCCACTTCCAGTGACACTGCCAAGAAAACCCAGGAGTTTCTGGGTCACCAGGAGTCAGGACTCTACTCAAAGGCACACATTGCATTTTTACAAGGCATACGCAGCGCTGTACATATAGATGTAAAAGACTGTCCCTGCTCATCAGAGCTTGCAATGTAATCAAGATGAAAAACATCACAAAACTGGGGACTAGAATATGGTAAGATATACAGTTGTGTGTATCTTATCACACTCTAGCTGTAAGTAAAATAGTCCCTAAATAGATAGAAAGTATTTTATTTTTGATTCTAGTTTAGCAAACTGGTGCACATCCCTAGAGTAGCCTTCCTGTGTGAAAGATCTGGAAGCTCTTGTGGACTACCAGTGACATACAGATGGTTTTCTTTGCCTTTGATAGATAGCAGTAAATGTTATGAGAGACAGAAGTAAATCTGTGCATTCATTAGTGCACATTCGGTTTAACGATGTGCTTTGTTCATGCTAAATTGATGCAATGTGCATTAACCTACAAATTAAAGCACATTAAGAAGATTTAATGTGCATTAAGAAATGTTTATTTAAAGAAAAACATGAATCAAACTGAAAAAAAGCATTTGAAAACTGAGCAAAAAGGCCAAGTCAGCCGAAAATGAACTGAAAATGTTTGCCCTGTACATATCCCTAAATAGGGGAGCTTCATAACCCACTACATGGAAGAAGATAGCTGCCTTGCTGTGATCTGGGACACCTGCACTTCAGTGCAGAAAGACTACTAGGCCCCCAGTAGTGAGATCTTTTCATGCACCCCAACACACCCTGGCCAAGACATGTTAGTAATTGAGCGCAGTTACAGGGTTTGGAGGGACAAATTTGTTTAAGGCATCAGAACACTATAGTTTGGTACCAAGGAGGTTCACTACCTACCTATATTGACATTCCCAGCACTGGCTTGATCTAACGTGACTATCTCCAGCTGAAATTTTCAAAGGGAAACTATTTATAAGAGATTATTTCCATCAGGGAGTGGAGGAGTAGCCTAGTGGTTAGAACACTGGCTTAGTAACCAAGCAACCAGGGTTCAATTCCCACTAGCACTCCTTGTGGACTTGGGCAAGACACTTAACCCTCCATTGCCTCGGAAGAAAGGCCTGGCAATCTACTTCCGGTGACACTGCCAAGAAAACCCAGGAGCATTTCCAGCAGAGACACAGAAACATATACATATGCATGCACACACAGATACACATGCATTCATCTTCCCTTCCCCCCCCCCCCAAATCAGATGCACATTAGCACTTTTCAGACAGACAGATTCTGTCTCTGACTATCTACTGGTATTGTGCCGCTTCTGCACTACTCTCCTTCAATGTCCCCAGTTCCTGCTTTTACTACCAGCTCTTTTTCTCAGCCTGCAATAATAGCCTCCTCATATTTTACCCCATTCTTCTTACATTTCTATCATTTCTCAGCAACCCCACTCACCCCTACCAAAATTTCCACTTATACCACTGACTTTCTCCCAGACCCTATGCAGAAAATCAGCCCACCCTTCCTGTGACTAGTACAGCCTTTCCATTGACTGGAACAGACTACTTACTCTGCACAATGAGGGTGAAGCACTGGTAAGCTGTAGAGCTAAACTCTAAGAAAATACCCAGACAATTTAGACATCATTCTAACTAAGACAACTACTTTAGATGGTTGGAAAATCCTAAACTCCTGAGTCCTCATCACATCTGACAAATCTGGCTCTGCTTCCTCCCCAAGGCCCAGACAGGGCCAGTCAATAGGCTGCAGCAGACACAGCCAGCCAATAGGGAGCAGGTGGAGGTGGGAGCAGTAGCTCAGATACAAAATTATTTTTTGTTTGCCAGGTTCCAATGCTCCAACTGTAAGGTGCTTTTCAATCATGAATAAAGTGAGGTCTACAGAAAAAAAAACAACTGTATGTAGAGACTCTCAAATGCCTAATGATTGTAAAGTACAATTTTGAGTTGAGTTGCCCAGAATTGTTTTAATTATCTTAGTGTTGTTGCTATTTTGAAGAAAATTCACTCTATGGAAAAGTACAATAAGTAAGCCTGATTGGCACATTTCTAAGTAAAGTTATAAACCTAGCCTACTGATTAAAATTTTGGATTAAAATTAAAATTGTAATTGTAAACATATTTTTTATTTTCCTTAACTTTGAACCCCCCTGCTTGATTGAGTATCCCGAATTTGAACTTAGAAAAGATGGTCAGGTTACTTGATCTGGTTACGAAGCCTATGACTCTGGGGAGAGAGACACCTGAAGAGACACCAAGATGGTAATTTTATACATTTGCACCTAGTCAATGTGTGTGTTCAGATGCCTATGTAAAACCCATTTTATAAAATCAAGTCTTCACATACTTGTCTTTATAAAATACTAGCACAAGCGGCAAAGAAAGGGCCTTAAGGTACAATCACTCTACACCAGCCCTATTCTGTGATCAATGTGCTTACTTGCTTGCACCGCCCGCTCTCCTCCCATAGTGTGTCCATGTGCACTCCCACAGTGAACGCACACATGCATACTGTATAGCACTTTCATGCTAGTCACACGCAAGTGGCCATTTGTGCACGTAAATGACTAAAGTACCAACACTTATGTGCATTCTAACAGCCTAGAACTAGGCAGCTCCTTATAAAAATTATACTCCACAGGTAAAGAGATTTGCTTGAAAGAATCCAGATCTTTGGGGCGACTTGCATGGAACTATACTTATCTAACGAATTTCCTTTGAGTTATTGAAAGGAAGCCTTGTCCTCTAACAAGAGAGATGCGACGTGGCATTTTAGATAGGGTGTTCCAGTGCAATCTGAGATGCCAAGGGCAGAACGTGCAGGCAAATGCTGGAGACATCTATGTTTTGGTCTGATTATAGAAAAATAGACACCCCTGACGTAGGCGCCTGTGCCGGCATCCATATAGATGTCCCCACTATGAAACCATGGGGCGAGGATATCCATCTCAAGTAAAGTTGTATTTGGGGACTTCCAGATGCATGGCAAAATGAAAACATGAACCCCCATTCCCCATCAGTGTTTGTTGTCAAATTATAAAATAAAGGGGATATGAATGTAAATCCTTCTCCCTCCAGACATTTGCTCAACAAAACTAGCACTTTTCAGATTAGGGTTGCCAACTTTTTCACCGAGAAAAACCCGACACCTGTGGCTCGCCATGCTCCACCCATTCTCCACCCCTAGTCCCACCCCTGCCCAGCCCCACCCACAAAAATTACCGAGGATACGTGTAGGCTAACTTCCTTGGTCAGATAATAATTAAACTGGGAACCCCAAAATCCAAACATGAAATGTACAACACTGGAGAAATAAAACTATAAAGTAATTTCCTCTTGCACTAAACAAAAACGCAAAGATGTTCGCAATACACACTTCCCAGACCAGACATATTCCAGTTAATAAATTCAAAATAAAAAGTATTTTTCTACCTTCTGTTTGGGCGTTTTATTTTTCAGTTGCAATTGCTCCAGTCACTTTCTTCTGGTTTCTTCGTGTCTTCTGCGAGCTATCCATTTGTCCTTTCTTCTCTTTCAGATGTTTTCCATTCTCTCTCTATTTCTGCTTTAACATACTGATTGTTTCCCTTTTGCTCTTTCCCCCAATTCTTTCCTTATTCCTTTATCATCCGTTTAAATTTCACCCTTCCATTCTCAAGCCCCTCTTACTCTCCCAATACCGGCCCATCATAGACTTTTCTTCCACACAAAATATTTTTTCCCCTCTCTATTCTCATTCCCCATCCATTCTAGTCCTCCCCCCAAATCAGTTCCCTTATAGTTCTAGACCCACCCAGCATCCACTCCCTTCTAGTCCCATTCTCCCATGCCCCACATCAGCCCATTTCCAGTCCTATTCCAGCTCTTCATCAGCCCATTTCCAGTGCTAGCCCTCACATCACAGGCCATTTCCAGTCCTAGCTCCCCCCCCCCAATCACAGCCCATTTCCAGTCCAAGTCCCCCATCACAGCCTATTTCCAGTCCTAGGCCCCCCCACCATCACATCCCATTTGCAGTCCGAGTCCCCCCGCACCATCACAGCCCATTTGCAGTCCGAGTCCCCCCGCACCATCACAGCCCATTTGCAGTCCTAGCCCCCCTAATCACAGCCTATTTCCAGTCCAAGATCCCCCTTCCTCCAACATAGCCCATTTCCATTACAATGTCCCCCCCCCCCCCATAGCCCTTTTCCAGTCCAGGTCCCCTCCACCCCCATCACAACCCATTTCCAGTCCATGTCCCCACCCCCATAACCCTTTTACAGTCCAGGTCCCCCCCCCATCACATCCCATTTCCAGTCCAAGTTCCCCCCCCCATAGCCCTTTTCTGGTCCAGGTCCCCTCCACCCCCATCACACCCCATTTCCAGTCCATGGCCCCCCCCCCCCCTTAGCCCTTTTCCAGTCCAGGTCCCCCCATTTAGCCCTTTTCCAGTCCAAGTCCCCCCCCTTAGCCCTTTTCCAGTCCAAGTCCCCCCCCTTATCCCTTTTCCAGTCCCAGTCCCCCCCCCTTAGCCCTTTTCCAGTCCAAGTCCCCCCCTTTAGCCCTTTTCCAGTCCACGTCCCCCCCCTGAGCTCTTTTCCAGTCCAAGTCCAAGTCCCCCCCCTTAGCCTTTTTCCAGTACAAGTCCCCCCCCCCCCTTAGCCCTTTTCCAGTCCAAGTCCCCCCCCCCCTTAGCCCTTTTCCAGTCCAGGTCCCCCCATCACAGTCCATGCAGCCCTGGCCCCCCCCCCCCCCCGGACCAGCATCGCGGCTGTCTGAGGCTTCAGAGGGAGCCGGGGAAGCCCGCGCGAGGCCCCGGCTCCCTCTGAACAGCCACCAGCGTGAAGAGCCTTTACCTTCACGCTGGCGTCTGTTCCTGTGAAGCCGCGAATGCTGGGAAAGGTTAAAGGTTGCCCTTTAACCTTTCCCAGCATTCGCGGCTTCACAGGAACAGACGCCAGCGTGAAGGTAAAGGCTCTTCACGCTGGTGGCTGTTCAGAGGGAGCCGGGGCCTCGCGCGGGCTTCCCCGGCTCCCTCTGAAGCGGAGAAAAGCCGGTTTTTTTGCTCAGGCCGCTCCCGATCTTGCGGCCAGAGCAAAAAAACCAGCTTTTAAAGGGCCGGTTTTGCCTCTGCGCCGGCAGCCGGCCTGGCCGTGGAAAAACCGGCCAGGCCGGCTGAAAACCGGCCAGTTGGCAACCCTATTTCAGATGCTTATTCATGCCAGGAGCAAATATAACCTTTGACATGGCTTGGGACATCCAGGACATTTCTGAAATCAGATGAAGAGTCCAAATTCTTGGGAGCAGCCCAACCATACCTACACCCTTACCCCTTTCCAACATGGACGTGCTGGGGACCTCCACAGACCAAGCTTCTAAAATGACTCTGGGGACGTCTCTGTGCTTTGGACATCTTGATGCCTTTTTTCAGACATTTAAAGCACGAAGAAGGCTTCTGAAATAACCCCTATAGTGTATTCAAACCATAGAGTGATACTTAAGTTTGACACTACTGCTAAAGCTGTGAAATGTGTTTATATTAATATTTCTTTTGTTGTTTTGATTGATATGTTCTTTGTCCTGCTTATCCTTTATTCACTGTACCACAAGAAACCCCCAAAAATTGTTTACGTACTACCTCTATCTGACTGTTACCTACTTTCCCCATCCCCTGAGAGACCATTTGTCTTCTTATGTTCTTCTTCTTTTTCAGCATAAGCCCCTCTACCACCAGAGGAGCCTTATATAGTTGTTCCTACTCATGCCATGGAGGGGTGATATCTCTTTGTGTCCCACCATATGAGAGGTTGTTGACCAACAGTTATACTTGTTGTGGTCAACATTGTTGGCACCCTTGCATTTTAGGTATTTTCAGTATAATATCTTGAGAAATAATTGGAAATGTTCCAACTATATGTCATCATAATATTGTAACAGTTCAAAGATATACAACAAAAAAAAGATGTCTTTGCAACTTAGATGTAGTAATTTCTGAGAAAAACACAAAATATGATCTGGACAGGATTAATGGCACCCTTCACTAATATTTGGTTGCACAACCCTCAGCAGTGATGACAGCCTCCAAGCATTTATTGTAGTCATCTATAAGTTTTGTACATCTGTCTGCTGGTAGTTTCTCCAGGACCAAGCAGGAAGTCAGTCCTCACTTATGGGTGACGTCGGCGCCGACGGAGCCCTCGCGGAGCAATTTTCCCCAGCTTTCGAAGAAAGCCTTTGGGAATTGCAGCGCGCATGCGCGGTCCCCTTCCCGCCCAAGGATGCCATCTTGCTCAGTCTTATTTTTTCCGCGGAGCCCTACAGACGTTGTTTGTGATCGCCGCTGAAAAAGTTGATTTCTTTAGTTTGTTTTTTTTTCTCGGTTCAACGCCGTGTCTCTTTCTCTGCTGGTCTCTCCGAGGAACCTTTGCAGAGGTTCCTGGCCTTGTCCACTGGTATTCGAGAGTGCTCGAAATTTATTTCTCGAGCAGCCTACGATGGCTTCGAAGCATCGGCTCGAGTAGCCAGAGCCGGCATCGGTGCTCGCCGTCAGGCTTGGCTTCAGTCATCCGACCTCGAGCCATGGGTGCAGGACAAGTTGGTCGATGTCCCCTGCAGAGGTGAAAACCTCTTTGGCAAACCCATGGCTGATAAGGCGGCAGAACTCGAGTCCGAGACTCTCACCAGAACTCGCCTATCCAGAAAGACCTCTGCCCCCTTCACAGAAGAGGAAGGGCTCGGGGAAAAAGCCCTTTTACCCGAGGAAGGTGTCTGCCTATAAACAGCACCACCCACAATATCAAGCCTCAGCAGCTCCCCATCAGGGCCAGCAGGCTAAGGGGCAGGGCAACGGGTCCCGTAGGCAGAAGGCCCCCAAGCCCACTACACAGGCCCCTGCTCAGCCGGGTGGAGGTTTTTGACTATGCCGGCATAGCCTCTCCCCCTCCGCGACCTTCGCTCAGCACGGTGGGCCGGCTGACCCACTTCGCCCACAGGTGGTCAGCCATAACATCCGATTCCTGGGTGCTGCAGGTGGTTCAAAAGGGCTACCTCCTACATTTTCACCAGGTTCCTCCTCCCTTCTTTCCAGGGGAGCCTACAAGACCCCCCTCTGCACAGGGACTTACTCCTTCAGGAGCTGCAAAGTCTGCTCCGGGAACAGGCTGTGGAGCCAGTACCCCAGCACTTGTGGGGTCACGGGTTTTATTCGAGGTACTTCCTGGTACCGAAAAGAACAGGAGGCCTCAGACCCATTCTGGACTTGCGCAACCTCAACAAGTTCCTGCAGCGTGAAAAGTTCAAGATGCTTACCCTTGGAATCCTACTGCCCTACCTCCGGCAGGGAGATTGGCTATGCTCCTTGGATCTAAAGGATGCTTATACTCACATCCTTATTCATCCGGACCACCGGCAATATCTGAGATTTTTGGTGGCAGGGAATCATTATCAGTACCGCATACTGCCCTTTGGCCTCTCCTCCGCTCCCAGGGTGTTCACAAAATGCCTGGCAGTGGTGGCAGCCTTCCTGAGGCTTCAAGGCCTCTTCGTCTTCCCCTACCTGGACGACTAGCTCATCCGGGCACAGTCTTCCCTAGAAGTCACTCAGGCCACTCAACGCACAGTGGCTCTGCTTCAGCACTTGGGCTTCGTCATAAACTTCGAAAAGTCCACTTTGCTCCCCTCTCAGGATCTCGAATTCATAGGAGCATGGCTGGACACTCTGCAGGCTCATGCCTTCTTGCCTCTGGAATGGGCCAACAGGCTCATGGCTCTGGCCGGCAGGTTCCACAGCGCGTCTCCAGCCTCTGCCAGACGATTCCTGCAACTGCTCGGTCACATGGCCTCCACCGTCCATGTCACTCCGAATGCCCGTCTGCATATGCGACCTGCTCAGTGGAGCCTTCGCACTCAATGGCATCAGGCCACAGGGAGACTGACGGACTTAATACAGATCTCCGACCGCCTGGTCTCCTCTCTGCAGTGGTGGCTTCACCTGCCCAATCTGGTACTGGGCATGACTTTTCAGTCTCCTCCACCTTCTCAAGTGCTCACGACAGATGCCTCTCTCCTGGGATGGGGAGCGCATTGCCAAGGAACATGCACTCAAGGCCTTTGGACGCCTTGGGAGGCTGCTCAGCAGATAAACTTCCTGGAGCTGCGGGCGATTCGCCTAGCTCTGCGGACCTTCTCTCACCTCACTTCTCGTCGGTCTGTTCTGGTGCAGACGGACAATCAGGTCGCCATGTTCTATGTGAACAAACAGGGGGGCACGGGCTCCCTCCTTCTATGTCGGGAGGCTCGGAGACTGTGCTCTTGGGCAGTCGACCACGACATCCTCCTCAAGGCTGTTTACCTGCCCGGGCAGGAAAATTGCCTAGCCGACAAACTGAGCCGGATTCTGCAGCCGCACGAATGGAGGTTGAACCCCGTAGTTGTCCAGCGGATCTTCCGCCGGTGGGGCCTCCCCACCGTGGATCTCTTTGCCAGTCCTCTAAACCGGCAACTTCCCAGGTTCTGCTCCCGGCACCCGCATCCCCTCAGAGTAGCGCCGGATGCTTTCCTCATCTCGTGGTCCATGGGCCTACTGTATGCCTTTCCTCCCACGCCACTTGTGTCCCGGGCGCTGTTCAAAGTTGTTCAGGACAGGGCCTCCGTGATCCTGGTAGTGCCCAGGTGGCCAAGACAACCCTGGTTCCCTCTACTCCTACAACTAGCGGTGGACACCCCTCTTCCTCTGGGGTTTCAGCCCGATCTACTGACACAGGATCAGGGTACTCTCCTCCACCCCAACCTCCGGGCCCTTCATCTGATGGCCTGGCTGCTGAAAGGGTAGTCCTAGCTCCGCTCTTACTTCCTCCGGAGGTGGAGGCTGTCGTCCTGGCGTCTCGGCGACCTTCCACCCGGAAATCTTACGCCCTTAAATGGCGTTGCTTCTCAGTCTGGTGTACTTAGCGCTCTGAGGACCCCTTTGCCTGCTTATTGTCGGTGGTACTGCAATATTTGCTTCACCTATCCGATCTGGGCCTCAAATCCAACTCTGTCAGGGTCCACCTCAGTGCTCTCTCTGCACATCATTCGCCGGTGGAGGGCCAGCCTCTTTCCGCGCACCCCTTGGTGGCGCGTTTTCTCAAGGGCCTGCTTCTGCTTAAGCCCCTGCTGCGCCCTCCAGCTCCTGACTGGGATCTCAATGTGGTCTTGCAAAGGCTTACCTGTCCGCCTTTTGAACCCATGGCTACCTGCCCTCTGCGTTTCCTCTCCTGGAAAACCCTCTTCTTGGCAGCCCTTACCTCCGCTAGGCGCGTGAGTGAACTACAGGCTCTAGTGTCGGAGCCCCCTTACAATAGGTTCTACAAGAATAGAGTGGTCTTACGGACTCACCCTAAGTTTCTTCCAAAGGTGGTCTCCTCTTTTCACATCAATCAAGAGGTGGTTCTTCCGACCTTCTTTCCCAGGCCGCATACCAGTCGGGCTGAAACTGTCCTGCATACCCTGGACTGTAGAAGAGCCTTGTCCTTCTACCTTGACCGTATGCGAGAGCATCGGAAAGCTGTCCAGCTTTTCGTATCTTTTGACCCCAATTGGTTGGGGGTGCCCGTCTCTAAGCGTACTTTGTCCATCTGGGTAGCTGACTGTATCGCCTGGGCTTATGGGGCAGCCGGCCTCTCCTTAGAGTGTCGAGTCATGGCTCACCATGTCAGGGCGAAGGCTGCGTCAGTGGCTCATCTCCGCTCTGTTCCGTTGGCTGACATCTGCCGGGCCGCCACTTGGTCTTCAAGCCAGACCTTTGCGGCTCATTACTGCCTGGAGAGGGAGTCCCGCAGGGACAGTGCTTTTGGACAGGCAGTCCTCCACAATCTCTTTGAGGTCTAAGCAACTCCTACCCTCCGCCCCTGGTGTTGGGCTACCGGCCGGATTCGTATTCAGAGAAGATTCCTTCCTTCTGTACTGTTGAGCTTGAGGGAGCTAATTTTCTTTTTTCGGCTTGAGGTCCCCGGTAGCCTTAAGCTCGGGAGTCCCATAAGTGAGGACTGACTTCCTGCTTGGTCCTGGAGAAAGAGTAGTTACTCACCTGTAACAGGTGTTCTCCAGGAGCAGCAGGAATCAGTCCTCACTACCCTCCCTCCTCCCCTTGGAGTTGCAGTCATTCTTATCATATGTTTTGCTAACTTTTTTTGCTGTCTCTTCGCTATGTCATCAGACTGAGCAAGATGGCATCCTTGGGCGGGAAGGGGACCGCGCATGCGCGCTGCAATTCCCAAAGGCTTTCTTCAAAAGCTGGGGAAAATTGCTCCGTGAGGGCTCCGTCGGCGCCGACGTCACCCATAAGTGAGGACTGATTCCTGCTGCTCCTAGAGAACACCTGTTACAGGTGAGTAACTACTCTTTCTCCCATTCTTCAACTGCAATTTGTTCCAGTTCATGAATGTTTCCAGAATTCCTTTTACCCATGGCAGATTTATTTATTTAGCTGGGCTTATATATCGCTTTTCTCTGGGTCAAAACGGTATACATTGAATGGAGAATATAGTTGTTACATTAAACAGGAGTTGGCTTTTATACATGGGAGAAACCAAACAGAGGTTATGTCAACAAGGTACATCAAACAGGTGTTGGCTTATGTACATGGATCAGATAGGATCAAGCTTATAATTTGTGTAACGGTATTTACTTATAAACGTAGTGGGATTAACATATTTACAAGAGTGTCAGATTATGTATTCAGATGGGGGAGTGTGTGTTGGTTTCTGGTTGCATGGATGGAGGGTATGTGAGTGAGACAAAGGGGCTTGTTTACAAAGCTGCGGTAGCGGTTTCCGATCATTATCGGAGCCGCGGCCCCATTGATTTCAAGTAAACAAGCCCCAAAGTGTTCAATGAATAGGTATGTTTTTAGGCGTTTGCGGAAGGTGATTAAGTCACTGGAGTTTCTGATTTGAATAGGGAGGGTGCATGTAGTTCAAAGGACTGTGTGCAAGCTTGTTTATTTCTCTTTGTTTTGGCATGTGAGATAACCAGTGTGTGATTTCAGCATTTTCCAAAGGTTCTCGATTGGATTGAGATCAGGACTCATTGTTGTTTAGTTTAAAACAGTCCATTTTTTCCTTTTTAACCATTCTTTTGTACTTTTGGATGTATGTTTTGGGTCATTGTCCTGCTGGTGGACCAATGATCTTCGACCCAAACCTAGATTTCTGATACTAGGTAGCACATTTCACTCCAAAATACCTTGGTAGTGCTCAGACTTCATGATTCCTTTAATATATTCTAGGCCTCCTGTTCCTGAGGCAACAAAATAGCCCCACTACATTATGGAATCTCCACCATATTTAACTGTAGGAAAGGTATTCTTTTCCTTATAAGATTCATTTCCTCACCTGTAAATGTATCACTGGTCTGCATTGCCAAAGAACTCAAGTTTGGTTTCATCTGTCCACAGAACATTTTTCCAGAAGGATTGTGGTTTCTCAAGGTGGGCTTGGGCAAAGATCAGGCATGCGATCAGGCATGCCTTTTTATGTCTGTCTTTGAGCGGTGAGGTCCTCCTTTCCTTTGCCCATGAAGTCCTTCTTTGTTTAGTGTGTAATGTATGGTGCGGGTTGAAACCACCACTACAGATTGCTCCAGGTCAGCCTTAAGCTCTTTGGATGTTGTGGTGTTCTTTCAACAGTTTG
Source organism: Ichthyophis bannanicus (assembly GCA_033557465.1). Lineage (NCBI taxonomy): Eukaryota > Metazoa > Chordata > Amphibia > Gymnophiona > Ichthyophiidae > Ichthyophis > Ichthyophis bannanicus. Next base: position 147,811,228 of record CM066041.1, read on the forward strand.
CACTATGCTTCGAAGATTTCTTAGATTAATTTTCCTCTTCCCAGCATGTCCTGGGAGGCTCTTGACAGTTCCATGAACAGAAAATTTAATGACATTGCAAACTATAGACACAGGAACCCCAAGGTCTTTGGAGATGGCCTTATATTCCTTGAAATTTGATGTATGGTTTTTCTGATGGTCTCAGGCAGCTCTCTTGTCCTCACCATTGTGAAAATGGAACAGGGAGTGAATGTGGCCATTTTAAACATTAGAGCCATCATTCGTTGGTTGATTCAAGTCATATGAATACTGACAATTGATCACAGGTGCATCTAATTTTACTGCAATAGAGATATAGTTATTCTGTTCAAACTGATTTGAATTGTTTATAAGGGTACCAGTAATCATGTCCTGACAATGTCCCAGTTTTTATTCTATTTCCCACCATTTCCTTTTTTAATTGGTCTTGTATTATTTGATTTCTTAATATGTCAAATGTGTATGCATTTATAGTCCAAAGCCATTTCACTGGCCACTTTTTTATTGGACATTAAGGGGTTGAACTGCAAGGGTGCCAATAATGTTGACCACAACTGTAGCTTAGAATCCGGGCAACAATCCGGCCTCCTCAGGCACATAGATGACAATCTATAGGACGTGTGTGTGTGAGTTTATTTTGGGGGAGGAGGGGAGTATGTGTATTTGGGTTTGTGTGGAGAGAATGGATGTGTGGAGAGAATGGATGAGTTTTATTTTAGGGGAATTGTGGATGGGAAGTTATGTCATTTGAGGATGTGTGAGGTGTGTGCATGGTGAATGTGGGGAGAGAGTTGCGAAGGGTGTTTGTGTTTCTGCTTTCATCTCCTCCTGCTGTTTTCTAGACAATTTAATCTCTACAAGTTTATGCACATACATTTTCTGACAGTGGAAACATGCACACATCATTTTTGATACGCACATAATTCTTCATATTTAGGATATTTATGCAAGTGTCCACACATGCATGCATGTGCAGTTACATAAAAGTGATATAATGTCAGGCACATAAGATCCCTACTGTATTTCACTGTAAGGAATGTCTCAAAATCCATCATAACCCCAAATAAGATTTTGTTCCAAAAATATGCAAAAACATTTAAAAAAATAAAATAGGACGTATAAAAAGCTTTAGGAATAAAATAAATAGGGGACACAATATAGCCAAGAAACAGGTAAACTGATATTTTGAAGTGTCTGGTTAGCCTATCAGCTTTGAAGATGATGAGCTACCCAAGAACTCACATATTCTTGGCAGGGTCCTATGCTTCCTTCCTCAGGTCTCTCATTGGAGTCTCTTAGGCTCCTGTCTCCTAAGAGTCTTGCTCTCGCTTTTTCCTACCATTGCAATTGCTTGCCATGCAGTACCTTGCATAGTGCGAGAGAGAAAGAGAGAGAGCGAGTGCTGGGCTTTACTCCCCCTGCAGCTGGCTGCAATTACCCAGGCCTGTCTTAAGGCATTTATGTGTGAAGTCTGGCACATGTGATTTATAGCTCTGTAATTAAAAGCACCTGCACTCTCAGACGGCAGGTGCAGTTGCCCAATTTCTCAGCAGTCTTCAATCAGGACGACACAATCTGGAAGCTTTGCGGAGTGTTTTGGGTCAATCTTTAGCGCACAGGGAAATTGAAGTTTGTCACCAAAATAACTGCTGGTCCCAAGAACCTCTAAAATTTCAGATTTTCCTGGGTTTAAGATGGTATATCTCTGGTGCTGTGCCTTATAAATGGAATAGACTTCTTGAGTCAGTAGGTCATGGTCCCTCTCTGGTCCTACTGAAATTCAGGCTGAAAGCCCACCTTTGTAAGGCTGTTTTTAAGCCTTAACCCCTTACTGTCCTGTTTATATTATTTTTAATCATTTCCCATAATAAATGAAACTCCCTAGTCTCTCATTTGTCCTGTCCGGCTGTCTCAAAGAGATTGTAAGCTCTGTGGAGAAGGGGTGGGGGTTATTGTAGAAGTCTTAATTCCAATTTCCTCATAGAAAATCCAGCATTTATATGTAGAAATGACATCCACATATAAATGATGATTTTAGAAAGCGCTAAATTTACAGATAGATGTCCATAATACATACAGTAGAAATTGCAAAATGGCTTGTTGGGGCATGGCCTGAGCAGGTCAGAAATCTACACGTGCAGTCTCCATTTCATATAGGGTGTGCACATATATGTCCAGAAATGTCTGCATCAGCATTTACAGCTGCTCACTGGTATCTATAGGCTTTTAAAAAGGGCTCATTTCAGCCAACCCTTTAGAGGATGGAGTAAGGACACTATCCTCCATAATCCACTATTGTTTATTTCCCACTCCAAATTGAAATTAAATAAAGATAGCAGCCTCTGTAGTTAACTGGCAGCATTTAGATATATATATATCAGCTTGCAAAATGGCCTGCATATGCAGTTAAGTGCCACTATTTGCATGTGTAAGTTGCTAAATACCAGTTTACATGTATAAGATGCCAATTTGCCGCCATTGATTATTCCCAATTGTAGCTTTGTAAAATGGCTTTTGCTGCTTGATGTGTCAGCAAATACACACACAATCTAAAATACTGCCGAAATTGTGGACATCATGACTTGTCGCTTTAATTCTGATCTCTGCATACTATCTAAAATTTGCCTTATATATGTGTGTATAACACTGTATATGTGTAAAAACACAGAAGAAACAGGACAAAAAAACACCGTGGAAAGAAGCCTTTATTAATAAACAGAGAGCTGTGACCCGACACATGTTTCTTCAGGGGTATATTACCTCTAATAAACATAGAAAAATAAAAAATGTTAATAATATATTGTCAAACGCCCTCACCACTCGCCTCTAGTTTTAGAGGGTCGTGGTTATTGGAGGAACCTTCTATCAGCCTTAGCAACCTATTTCCTTGTGGTGTCTTCTGGGAAATGTAGTACTGCTAAGATGTGTTTGTGCTTCAGGTAGAAAGTTGTAGTTAAAGCCACCGAGGTAAGGCATATAACAGAAAAGTTATTTCGCACAAAAAGATTCAAAGTACCAGATACAGGATTATTTCTGTAGGATTTGCTCAAAGTACAGCAGATGGTTGGCAAAGTAAACAAAAGAACCCAAAAATGGCTGTTTAAAGTCTTCTTACTTTCAGAAGCACAGCCTTTGATAGCAAGGCTGCCACCTTCCTTTTAGTCCTTGCTAATTACAGCATAAAGTCCAAACAAGCTTAATCTTCTGTGGCAGTTTGGCTTCTACCAGCCTCAATTCCTTCTAGGCTGTATTTCAGGTACAACAGAACTCAAAACAAGAAGCAAACATTCAGACTGCCATCAAAAACTCTCAACAGGCTTTTCACATAACAGAGGAGCAAAGAAAACTTCTTTTAGCAGGTAAATTGGCTTCTTGCCATTTCACAGTTCAAACCACAGGTGGATAACAAGCATGAATCACAACTTCCTGCTTATCCTTAAATTTCAGTAAACTTCCCTTTTAAAAACATATGGAAATTTACCACCACAGAGCCTGTTTCTTATGGTTACCTTTTCAAGGAGGATAATTCTTTCAGGGCTAGCTTTTCCTCAAGACTCCATGTCTAAAGCTTGGCACAGAGAGCAATCCATAAGGATGTCTTCTTCCCCCAACTCTGCCACTGCCTCTCCCAGCTGCATGGGTTCTGACTCACCCACCCGGTCAGACTGCTCAGCTGACAACCTCTCCGGTGCTCTGAGAGCTTCTCCACTTCCTGGCTCTGCTGCCAACCTGTTGCAGGGAATTCATCCCTCTCCGCTCCTGGTATCTCGGCTCTTCTGCATGAGTCAGCACCTTCTCTACCTCCTTCTCTTCTCCAGTCTCTGCCTTCTCCTCCCTCTCCTCCTTTTTCCTTGTCTGTATACTCTAGCATAGGCTTATACCTCCAGGGTTCTAGCCCCACCTCCTCCCTTCCCAGGTGTTGGCAATCCCCCGCCTTCTGGTATTTGAGTAATCAGGGAACTTGTTGAAGTAAGGCTTTTGGACCTCGTGCCCATAATCTCTCTCTCTTACTCTATTAGACACTGCATGAAACCTGTTCCAGCTGGGGTTTATCTGGTTCTTAGGTGTGGCCGTGGCTTTCTCACCCTGCACTCCTAAAAGGGGACCCTTTACTAGGGTGAATTCTTTACGTTTCTCACCTCCCCCATACTCAGGATAGATGACCTTGCCACAATATAAAACATAAACAGATAATAAAACATTATAATAGAACCAAATACAACCAGAAGTATTAAAACATAAAAGCAATTAAAATTATGAAATATATAAAAATAAGACAAAGAAGTGTATATAATATAAATACATCAATAAATAAATAAACAAACACATCAAGAATATATGCAATGACCAAGAGAGCAAGGACCGGTAAATCCCACATCACTTATTCAATATCCACCAGTGAAAGATATTACAAGGTTATAGAATAAAAATAAGATTATAAAAGAAAGCACACTTACCAACTGTTATTATCTAAGGCTATAAAACCCGGAGAGACATACATTTATAACAGAAATTGTAAACAATCAAGTAAAAAGAATAAAGGGAAAAAAATGTAACCTAACAATGTCGAGAAATAAACAGTAGCAGAAGCCACGGGAAGACCTAAAATGCCAAGAGCAGGGAGAGGGAGAGCCCCATTATAAACTAAATCGAGTCGACTAACATACTAATTAAAATTGGATATAATATACAAGGAACACTACAGGGGACATTAAAGTACAAAGAAATGTGAAGCAGACAAATCATATAGTAGGGCAATCATTGCAGCTTACCATTAGAAGTGTTCTCCGACTAAGGAGTAGGTTTACTAAATGGCGGTAGCAGCTTCTGTGCAGTATCAGAACTGCGGCTCCGATATCGCACAGAAGCCGCTACCGCCATTTAGTGAACATACCCCTAAGAGCAAAAAACTCTGACAGAAAAAGCGCCAATCGAAAACGAGGCGAAATGACATGAAACTTATATAGTAAATAAGGTGGTTGTACCTTTGATAGGTTCCCTTGTCGGTATTGTGTAGACTGCGGTGTAAACACAATTATTTCCTGTACCATGAGCCTCCCAACTTTGACGATTCCTGGTTTTGACAGCTGACTGCTTTCGATTTCTTTTTCCAATTTCAGTTTTTTACTTGCTGGTAATATCATGTTTAATAAGGTAGCCTAACATCTGCTGGCTTCCCCCCACCCCTTTTTTGCTTAGATCGCGTTCAAAGTACACGTTTTTCCTCTTAGCAGTGTTTCTAAGTTTGCCGTGTATGTGTCCTTTTTTAATGCAAGACGTCCAGTCAGTGTGGTGTAGTTCAGTGTTTAACGGTGCTTATTTTTATTTTATTTCTTTTTATTTGCATATTTTTTTATACCGCCCCTTCCAGAGATCAGGGGCAGTTTACATCATAACGATAAACTAGAACAATTACATGTAACAATGTTTTAGAACTTTATACATAGAACAGGTAATTAAAGTGTAGTTTTTTTCTTCACATTTCTTTGTATCTTATTGTCCCCTGTAGGGTTCCTTGTATATTATATACCAATTTTAATTAATATGTTAGTCGACTCATATTATTTTATAATAGGGCTTTCCCTCTCCCTGCTCTTGGCATTTTAGGTCTTCCCGTGGCTTCTGCTACTGTTTATTTCTCAATGTTGTTAGGTTACATTTTTTCCCTTTGTTCTTTTTATTCGATTGTTTACAATTTCTATTATGAATGTATGTCCCTCCAGGTTTTATAGCCTTGGAGAATAACAGTTGGTAAAGGTGCTCTCTTTTATAGTCTTATTTTTATTCTATAACCTTGTAATATCTTTCACTGGTGGATATTGAATAAGTGATGTGGGATTTACCCAGTCCTTGCACTCTAGATCATTGCATAAGAACATAAGATATGCTATACTGGGTCAGACCAAGGTCCATCAAGCCCAGTATTCTGTTTCCAACAGTGGCCAATCTAGGTCATATGTACCTAGCAGTTTCTCAAGAGACACAAGTTCCACAATGCTTGTACTGGGTCAAGCATTGATATCTTCGGTCACTTCTTAATAATGGTTTATGGACCTTTCCTCCAGGAACTTGTCCAAACCTTTTTTAAACCCAGCTACACTAACAGCCTTTACTACATCCTCCGGTAACAAATTCCAGAGTTTGATTACATGTTAAGTGAAAAAATATTTTCTTTTATTAGTCTTAAATAGTTTACCCTGTAGCTTCATTGCATGTCCCCTAGTCTTTCTATATTTTGATAACGTAAACAATCAATCTACGTTTACCCGTTCCACTCCGTTCATTAATTTATAGACTTCTATCATATCTCCCCTCAGCCGTCTCTTTTCCAGGTTGAAGAGCCTTAACCTTTTTAGCCTTTCTTCATAGGAGTATCCTTCCATCCCCTTTACCATTTTGGTGGCTCTTCTCTGAACCTTTTCTAAAATCGCTATATCCTTTTTAAGATACGGCGACCAGAATTGCACACAATATTCAAGGTGCGGTCTCACCATGGAACGATATAGAGGCAATATAATATCTTTTGTTTTATTTTCCATTCCTTTCCTTATCATACCTAGCATTCTATTTGCTCTCTTGGCCACCGCTGCACACTGGGCCGAGGGTTTTAACATGGTATCCACAATGACGCCTAAATCTTTTTCCTGGGTGGTGGTTCCTAATGTGGAACCTTGCATCGTGTAACCATAGTTTGGGTTGTTCTTCCCTAGGTGCATAACCTTGCACTTGTCCACATTAAATTTCATCTGCCATTTTGATGTCCAGTCTTCCAATTTATCAAGATCCTCTTGCAATTTTTCACAATCCTCTTGGGTTTTAACAACTTTAAATAGTTTTGTGTCATCTGCAAATTTGATAACCTCACTCGTTATTCCACTTTCCAAGTCATTTATGAATATGTCAAAAAGCAGCGGACCCAGCACAGATCCCTGGGGTACACCACTATTCACCTTTCTCCATTGGGAAAATTGGCCATTTAGCCCTACCCTCTGCTTTCTATCTTTTAACCAGTTCCTGATCCACAATAGTACACTGACTCCTATCCCATGACTCTTTAGTTTTGCCAAAGGTCTCTGATGAGGGACCTTGTCAAAGACTTTCTGAAAGTCCAGATACACAATATCAACCGACTCACCTTTGTCCACCTGTTTATTCACTCTTTCAAAAAAACATAACAGATTAGTAAGACAAGATCTTCCTTGTCTAAAGCCATGTTGGCTGTCTCCCATTAGGTTGTGACTATCTACATGCTGAGTAATTTTATTCTTTATGATGGTTTCTACCATTTTTCCCAGTACTGACGTCAGGCTCACCGGTCTGTAGTTTCCCGGATCACCCCTAGAACCCTTTTTAAAAATTGGTGTTACATTGGCGATCCTCCAATCTTCAGGTATTAGAGATGATTTTAATGATAGTTCACAGATTACTGATAGCAGGTCTGCAATCTCATATTTCAGTTCTTTCAATACCCTTGGATGTATACCATCCGGCCCAGGTGATTTGCCACCCTTCATTTTATCTAATAGTTGTAAGACATCTTCCCGATGTATCGATATTTCCTTCAATTCTTCCGTACCTTTAAATACCACTTCAGTCATGGGTAACATCCCTACATCTTCCTCAGTAAAGACCGAAGCAAAGAATTCATTCAGTCTCTCCGCTCTCGCCTTGTCGCCTCTTAGTGCTCCTTTAACCCCTTTATCATCTAATGGACCAACTGACTCTCTCACAGGTTTTTTGCTACGAATGTACTTGAAAAGGTCTTTATTTCGCGTTTTTGCTTCCGCAGCAAGCTTCTTCTCAAATTTTCTCTTTGCCTGCCTTATCAATGCTTTGCATTTGACTTGCCAGTGCTTGTGCTGTTTCCAGGTTTCGTCGTTTGGCTCTTTTTTCCATTTCCTGAAAGATGCTTTTTTGGCAACAACAGCCTCTCTGACCTCACCTTTAAACCATGCTGGCAGTTTTTTGGACTTCCTTCCACTTTTCTTAAAGCGTGGAATACAGCTGGTCTGGGCTTCCAAGATAGTATTTTTCAACAACACCCAAGCTTGATGTACGTCTTTAACCTTTGCAACTGCTCCTTTTAGTTTTTTCTTAACTGTTTTCCTCATTTTATCATAGTCTCCCTTTCGAAAGTTAAAAGGTAGTACTATGGATTTCTTTACTATCCCTCCTCCACTAATTAAATCAAAGGCGATCATGCTATGATCACTATTGCCAAGTGGCCCCAACACCCTTATCTCTTGCACTAGATCTGGTGTTCCACTAAGGACTAGGTCTAATATGGCTTCCCCTCTGGTCGGTTCATGAACCTGCTGCTCCAAGAAACCGTCATTTATTTCATCTAGGAACTTTATCTCCCTAGCATGTCCTGACGTAACACTGACCCAGTCGATACTGGGGTAATTGAAATCACCCATTATTATTACTGCACTGTAACTTTTGTTAGCTTCCTTGATTTCTTTGAGCATTTCATCATCCATTTGGTCATTCTGGCCAGGTGCTCGATAGTACACCCCCACTGCCATTGCCTTCCCCCTTTTATATGGAATTTCAATCCATATAGATTCTACATCAGATTTTGTTTCCTGCAAAACTTTAATCCTTTCTGACTCAATGCCCTCTCTAACATAGAGCGCAACCCCTCCACCAATTTGATCAGCTCTATCATTACGATATAGTTTGTACCCAGGTATCACAGTGTCCCACTGGTTGTCCTCCTTCCACCATGTCTCTGATATTCCAATCATATCTAACCTGTCATTTAGTGCTATATATTCTAACTCTCCCATATATTCTTGATGTGTTTATTTATTTATTTACTGACGTATTTATATTATATACACCTTTTTGTCTTATTTTTATGTATTTCATAATTTTAATTGATTTTATGCATTAGTACTTCTGGTTGCATTTGATTCTATTATATTGTTTTATTATCTGTTTATGTTATATATATTATTTACATTTTTATTTTTTTATGTTTATTAGTGGTGATATACCCCTGAAGAAGGCCCCCAGCCAAAACATGTGTCAGGTCACAGCTCTCTGTTTATTAATAAAGGTTTCCTTCCACAGTGATTTTGTGTCCTGCTTCTTCTGTGTTTGCTGGTACTGCAGGAAGGGTGTTTTTGTTGCTTGTTTATCCAGCACTATGTATATGTGTACAACCCTGCATACATGTAGTAGCACTATAGAAATGATAAGTAGTTGTTGTAGAAACATAGAAACATAGAAACATGACGACAGAAAAAGACCACATGGCCTATCTAGTCTGTCCTTCCATATCAACAACTACAACAGTCCCATTTTTACCTTTAGAGATCCTCTGTGTTTGTCCCATGCTTTTTTGAATTCAGTTACTGTCCTCATCTCTACCACCTCCACTGGGAGACTATTCCAGGGATCCACTACTCTTTCCGTAAAGAAATATTTCCGCATATCACTCCTGAATCTATCTCCCTTCACCCTCATCCCATGTCCCCTCGTAGCAGAACTTGCTTTCAATTGAAAGAGGCTCTCTCCCTGAACATTTATGCCATGGAGGTATTTAAACATCTCAATCATATCACCTCTATCCCGCCTTTCCTCTAAGGTGTACATATTAAGATCCTTCAGTCTGTCCTCATATGCTTTATAATGAAGACCACTAATCATTTTAGTAGCCACCCTCTGCACCGACTCCATCCTGTTCACATCCTTTTGAAAGTGCGGTCTCCAGAATTGCACACTATACTCCAAATGAGTTTGCATCTATTGGTAGATTTCAATTTGCCAGATGTTGGTATAGGATATCCCTGCAGCAGTGTCATCTAGAAGTAGGGAGATCCTGGATTCTCTACAGAAAGAACTATTCCAGCAACTGGTAGGAGCAAGACTGGATTTGGTGCTTACAAATGGGGAGTGTTTCTGATGTTGTAATGGGTGATCATCTAACATCCAGTGATCACCAGATAGCAAGCTTCAATATTAGGACATGTAGTAGACTTTGTGCATCCAGGGACTGATGGCCACGAACACCTGAGAACTCAATCCTGTGGGAAGATAAGTGCATCAGGTGGAAGCCAACAACCTCCATTTTCTGGTACAGTGCGTTTCCCCTGTTACAGTTCTGCTTTCCTGAAACTTTGGCCAGCTCCCCTCCATAAGGTCCCTTTTGTCGATGAGCATCATCACATTGATGTCTCTAGCTGTTGCTCATAGTGGTTTGGACCTGGAATGATGGACTCTGAGCCTTTTTTGCTGGTGAATTAAAGTCTAACTCCTCGAAGATGGTGTCAAAGGCTCGATCCAAGAAATAACAAGCCACATTGACCATTGGTGGCCAGATGAGATGGGGCTGAAGACACCCTCACTATCTTCATCTCCATGGTTTAAAGACAGATTCAGCAATGAAGAGAAATCTTATTCTCCCCTCTATTCTTTACCCAAGACCAGAGCTGTAGCAGTCAAGCAAGGAGCTGAAGAGAATTGGAATCAAGCATTGAGTAGAGACTTCAAATCATTGATGCATCTCTTTGGCACATAGTTCCAAAAATCAGGAATAACTAGTGTGATTAGATTGTTAATCCACTTGAATAAAGGTTAACAAATAAAAAAGAAAAAGTAGTGCAGAAAACTATTCATCCTCCACATCTGGAGGAAAGCTCAATGGTTTGACCCCCACTTTGAGTATTGTGCACAATTTTGGTTGTTGTATTTCAGAAAAATATAGAAGAATTAGTGCCACTGAATATCTCTGGCTTCTATCGTTACATGCCTGAATGCTAAGCAGTTAGCATTGGGGCATTATAGGGCAGAGCAGAGGTGGCACCCATCGCTATCCAGGCAGCGGCGATATTGAGCTGCTACCTGGTTAGCAATACATGGTGAAAGCCATGCGCAGAAAACACTGGCCTAACCTTTGCCCTGCTAGCTAACCAGGCAGCAGCTCAATATCACTGCTGTCTGTTAGCCTTGTGGCAATGCAACAAACCTGAATATTCAATGCCGGGGCCAGATATGACCCCGGCATTGTATATCCAGGTTTCATTTTAAGAGCCAGCAGCTAGCCGTATTAGCAGCGCTAGCCACTGGCATCTAATATCCCCACCTATGTTCTTAAGTTCTGCCACGTAAATACAGAATGTTTTGCACTGGTCTCCAGAGGTCCAGTCTAGAAGTGTCCACAAGGCATATTAGCTGTGCCAAGGTCCTAGCATTGAACAGCTTGACTCCTCTTAATAGTTCAAGCAAGCCTGCTCTTAGCCCTCCACTTCATAAAAACATAGAATGAAACAACAGATAAGGACTTCAAGGTCTACCCAACTCCATTCTTGCTGCAATGCTATTGAACCCAGTTAATCCTTGGCTCTTTACTCATTTCTTCATAATCAGGAATCCTTAGTGCTTGTAAGGGTTTTTTTTTTTTTGCTTGTTTGTTTTAAATGCCATCACTGTTTCTGTTCTACCAACTTCTGTGGGAGACCATTTCATGCATCCATCACTTTTTCATGAAAAAATACTTCCTGATAATGCTTCCAAAGTAGAACTTGCTATCTGTTGCTCTCAGACACAAAAGAGAGTTGGGGACTTTTTGGAAGAGCCTAAAAACATATTTCTTTAAGGGGCATGTTTACTAAGTCCCATGCCACTAACCCTCATGTAGGCCGCGTTACTAGCGCAGGGCTTAGGGCTAACTGCAGGGGGCGTGTACCTCCATCCTACTGCACTTACCACGCTTCAGTGTAGCAAACCGGCCAGCAGAGCAACTAACACCTCCCATTGAGGTGCCATTAGTTGCACTCACACTACTTGTGCTGATCGCAGGTAAAGGGGAAAGAAAATGCCCATGCTAGCTGCACTGTGCTGGGAACAATCTCCTCCAGCCCAAACACTGCCCCGATGCTGCTAGAAGGGTAATGCAGGCTTTTTGGCGTGGTGCCCTGTGCTATTTTCTAGCGCCACACCGAAACACCACACTAAACCCACACCACCCTTTGTAAACATGCCTCTAAGTGTGCTTTCAAAGGGAGGATGATACCTGAATTTTGTGCTAGGGATACATGAGGGGGCTAGAGAGCCATAGAGACGTTTTTCTGTGTGCTTGATTTATGATTGTAGTATCATACTTTTTCTAGAATTGAGGGGGATGGGAGGGGGTTTTGTAGGACCCCATTTTCATCAGGATGTCTGCAGCATTAATTGAAACATCTAAGCAAGACATTTCAGTTTATGCCAATATTCAGCGGCACCAAGAGGGTCATTCTGAACCGCATTTAGTGGGTCTGGGCATCCGATCCAGCCCCGCTAAATGCCTGGCCTGCATCCTGGAAATAGAGCTCCCGACATGTAGATCTGAACTGTACGGGGAGCTCTGTTTATGGGTGGGAGGGGTGGTCTGTGGGTGGCACCATGACCCCAGACGTATAGGGTCGAGTCTGGGGTAGGCCAGTTGTTGTTGTTGTTGTTATTATGTGCCGTCAAGTCTGTGTCAGCTCATGGCAACTCTCTGGATAGTTGCTCTTCAGTCAGACAGCTCATTGTTGACAGAGTGGCACCCATAGCTGTTATTGTATCGATCCATCTCATTGCTGGCCTTCCTCTTTTGCGTTGACTTTCTACCTTGCCCAAAGCATGATGTCTTTCTCTAATGATCTCTCTCTTCGCATGATGTGTCCAAAGTATGAAAGTTGAAGTCTTGTCATCTGAGCTTCTAAAAAAAGTTTAAGTTTGATCTCTAGTACTGACTGCTGTGTTCTTTGGGCAGTCCATGGAATACACAGTATTCGTTGCCAGCACTATAATTCAAAGACATCAATTTTCTTCCTGTCTATATTTTTCACTGTCCAACTTTCGTATCCATATGTTATTGAAAATACTATGGCTTGAACAAGTTGAATCTTTGTATGGAGACAGACATCTCTGCTCTTGAGAATCTTATCTATGTCCTTCATAGCCATTCTGCCAAGAGCAATGCGTTGTCTTATTTATTGACTGCTTGTTCCTTCTTTATTGCTAGTTGATCCAAGTAGGTTAAAGTTGTCCACTATTTCAATTTCTTCTCCATCAACAATGAACTTATTGATTTTACCAGTTGTCAAGATCTTTGTCTTCTTTATATTATGGTGCAGGCCCATTTTAAGACTATGTTCCTTGATCTTGAGAAGCAAATGTTTCAGATCGACATCACTTTCAGCCAGTAATGTGGTATCATCAGCATAGCGAAAGTTGTTGGGGGGTCTCCCACCAGTCTTCACACCTCTGTTGTCTTCATACAGTCTTGCTTCTCTGATTATTTGTTCTGCGTATAAATTGAACAGGTATGGAGGAAGGTATGTAGCTTTGTTGTACACCTTTGCTGATTTTAACATAGGAAAATAAGAACATAAGATATGCCATACTGGGTCAGACCAAGGTCCATCAAGCCCAGTATCCTGTTTCCAACAGTGGCCAATCTAGGTCATACGTACCTAGCAGTTTCCACAAAAGACACAGGTTCCACAATGCTTGTACTGGGTCAGAACAGGTCCGCAATGCTTAAACCATTCTATTTCCCCTTGTTCCATTCTGTTGTTTTTTGATCAGTGTAAACGTTGTGCAAGAGAATGATCAGGTGTTTTGGTATACCCATGCTTCTTAATGTAACCCAGAGTTTCTCATGGTTTACACAGCCAAAAGCCTTGCTGTAGTCAATAAAACACATATAGATATCCTTTTAGTATTCTTTAGCCTTTTCAAGAATCCTTCTCACATCTGCAATGATGTCTCTCGTTCCTCGCCCTTTCCTGAATCCTGTTTGCAGTTCCTGTTCCAGGTATGGCTGTAGTCTCTGCTGAATAATCTTCAGTAGAATCTTGCTAACATGTGGGATTAGGGCAATTGTGTGATAATTGTATGGGGGACTTATTCCACATCAGAATAAGTTTCCTAGTCTGAGTCTGATTGGAGAACCGAGCAACAGACCAGAGGTAAGGGGGTGCAGGGTATTCCCTCCAACCTGGTCCTGGCAATGGCAGGGCTGATCAGGGATTGGGCTGCAGGAAAAAGCAGAATGCTGGGTCTGCCAGGTATCGCAGCTCCTTTATGGCACCATGGTGTCGTGTCTCCATGCAGGAGGCAGGCTGAGCTAGCCAAGGAGTTCATTGGATGTTCGGGTGGCCAGAATCGGGCACAACCTGCATATCCAGGTTGGTAGATTAGCCCCGTGGGAGCTGAATCAGGTGCATGACCTGATTCTGACTGGCCAAACAGGCACAGAACAGAATTGGCATCCAAGCATTTCCATAACTCCTCTGAATATAGGAGTTTGGGTGAGTTCAAAAGTATGAAAATAGTTTAAATGTCTGGATGCAAAAAATAGGCAGCAGCAGCAACACCAAGAAAACAGCAAAGTAGCACTTTCCAAAGCCTCTGAACTGTGACGTGCTGCACTCTAATGAGCCACTTCCGTCCCCGTGCAAACAGGAAGCTTGCATTGGAGGCCGCGGGACTGGCTGGCCTTTCAGAGTGTAGCACCAATACAGAGTAATTCAGAGGCTCTGGTAAGTGCTGTTTTGATATTTTATTGTCATTGCAAACCACTGCAAGCCTCAGAGAGGGGCAGAGGTGGCAGCAAGGGGGATACTGCCATACTGAGTCAGACCAAGGTCCATCAAGCCCAGTATCCTGTTTCCAACAGTGGCCAATCTAGGTGATAAGTACCTAGCAGTTTCCCCAAAAGACACAGGTTTCTCAATGCTTGTATTGGAACAAGCAGTGATATCCTGGGGCCCCTTTATTTATTTATTTTCTCTTATATACTGTGATATTCTGCATCAGTGCAGTTTACATTGAACAAACTGAAATTACATTGAACAGGGCATTATAACTTGGAGATAACTATTTTACAGGGAACATGTGCTATGGAGGGTTAAGTGGCTTGCCCAAGACCACAAGGAGCACCTGTGGGACTAGAAACCCCAGTCCTTCTGGCCCAAGGTTGCTGTCCCCTAGTGGGATTTGAACCCCTGACCTTCTGGCCTGAAGTACCTTGCCCCAACCACTAGGCCACTCCATGTGCTAAATAATTGTTTATGGACCTACATAATTGTTTATGGACCTTTCCTCCAGGAACTTGTCCAACCCTATTTTAAACCAGACTACACTAACAGCTTTTACTACATCCTCCGGTAACAAATTCCAGAGTTTGATTACACATTGAGTGAAAAAATATTTTCTCTTATTAGTCTTAAATAGGTTACCCCGTAGCTTCATTGCATGTCCCCTAGTCTTTCTATATTCTGATGACGTAAACAATCGATCTACGTTTACCCGTTCCATTATATTCATCAATTTATAGACCTCTATCATATCTCCCCTCAGCGGTCTCTTTTTCATTTTGAAGAGCCCTAAACTTTTTAGCCTCTCTTCATAGGGGTATCCTTCCATCCCCTTTACCATTTTAATGGCTCTTCTCTGTACCTTTTCTAACAACACTATATCCTTTTTAAGATACAGCAACCAGAATTGCACACAATATTGAAGGTGCGGTCGGACCATGGAACGATACAGAGGCATTATAATATCCTTTGTGTTATTTTCTATTCCTTTCCTTATGATTTCTAGCATTCAATTTGCTCTCTTGGCCGCCGCTGCACACTGGGTGGATGATTTTAACATATTATCCATGATGACGCCTAAATCTTTTTCCTGGGTGGTAGTTCCTAATGTGGAACCTTGCATCGTGTAACCATAGTTTGGGTTGTCCTTTCTTAGGTGTATAACTTTGCACTTGTCCACATTAAATTTCAATGTGTGTTTTCCAGTCAGTGCTAACTCAGCAGCTCCTGGGTTTTCTTGGCAGTGTGACTGTAAGTAGATTATCAGGCCTTTCCTCCAAGGCATTGTAGGGTTAGGTGACTTGGCCAAGGCCACAAGATGTGCTAGTGGAAATTGAACCCTGCTCTCCTGGTTACCAAGGCAGTATGCTAACCACTAGGCTAACTCTTCCACTAAGAAATTGGGGAGATAAGACTTTCCTTGGCCAAATCCATATTGGCTTTCTACCACTAAACCTTGACTAGTTACATGTTCAGTAATTTTGTTTTTTATAATAGTTTCTACCATTTTGCCTGGTACTTATGTCAGGCTCACTGGTCTGTAGTTTCCCGGATCACCCCTGGCATTACATTGGCCACTCTCCAATCTTTGGGTACTACAGAGGATTTTAATGATAGATCACAGATTACTAATAGTAGTTCTACAATCTCATATTTTTTTCAGCACCAAGGAATGTATGCCATCCGGTCCAGATAATTTGCTGCTTTTTAGTTTATCAGTTAGCTGCATTACATCTTCCTGATTTATCAAGATTTGTTTCAATTCCTCTGATACGTCACCTTTAAATATCATTTCTGGCATGGATACATTTCCTACATCTTCTTCAGTTAGGACTGAAGCAAAACATTCATTCAGTCTCTCCACTAAGGCTTTTCCTTTCTTTGTGCACCTTTTACCCCTCCATCATCTAATGGTCTGACTGACTCCCTCACAGGTGTTTTGCTACAAATGTACTTGAAAAAGTTTTTATTATGTGCTTTTGCTTCCATGACAAGCTTCTTTTCAAATTTTGTCTTTGCTTGCCTTATCAGTGCCTTGAATTTAACTTGCCGGTTCTTATGCTGTTTCCTGTTTTCATAATTTTCTCTTGTCTTCATTTTCTGAAAGATTATTTCTTTGCTATAACAGCCTCCCTGACCTCACCTTTAAGCCATGCTAGCTGCCATTTGGCCTTCCTCCCACCTTTTTTAAAGCATGGAATATATTTGGTCTGGCCTTCCAAGATAGTATTTTAAAATACTATCTTGGATTGCACCATGTGCAGTCGTGGCTCTGGCAATAAGGAACTGCAACTGCTGAGCTTTCAAGACTTGGACATGCAGGTGATGGAGCGGCTCCAGGGATTCGGTGGGAATGGAGTTGCCACTGCCCTACATTCCCAGTGTTGCAAGGGGTGGGAAGACAGGAATGTTCTAGGGAGCAGTCTGTGCTGGGATTCTGGAAAGGGGGACCAGCAAGATAATCTTTGCCTGTAGGGAAGGGAGAATAATAAATTAAAATGTGAGAAGGATCTGCTGAGGAATGGGGACCAGTGAAATAATGGTGAGCCCAGCTTGTAAGGGAAGGGAGCTGTCTAAGGAGGGGTGAGGTAGAACCTGATGAGGAGAAAAACTGGAAGTGTGCATGTTTGCTGTTCTGCACCCAAAACTGTGGATGGAGCAGAATATGTGTTTCAATTAAATAAATTAAAGCATATAAGATCAGGAGGAAGTAGGGAACAGAGAAGTTTAGGATGGTAGAGTGGGTCCGGTAGAGAGGTATTAAGCACCCAACCCCCAAATATAAGCCAAACTATGCACAGGGAGTAAAACAAAGGGAAAACAGGTTAAAAAAGGGAGAGAAGGGAAAAGAAATAAAGAAAGAGAGGCTGAGAAAGGAGTGGGGATAGTCTGGGAAAAGAGCGTGTACTATAGATGGGCTGGGTAGGGAAGAGAAACTGTTGAGGACTGGCTGGGTGGGGGGAGAGTATGGATGATAAGGATGGGCCAGGCTAGACTGGAAGTGATTTTGTGAGTGTGATCTAGATGGGCTGTGGGGAAAAAAAAAAGAGTTAGATGGACATAAAATGGTGGGGATGTGCTGGAGTTGGGAAGGGGAGAGAGACTGGTGGGACTCTCAGTGCCTCCTTAGCTTTTCTTTTGGCCGGGGGAATCCTCCCTGTCTGTGCACCATCTACTGTGCTCTACTTTTAATTATGACCTGGCCAGTTGTGCCTATAAACCACCAAATGTTGTTTTTCTTCTTTTGGCCAAGCTAATGGGTGTTCCATCAGGCATCCCCAATTACTCTGAAAAATTGTTTCCTATACATATAGAAGTGGCAGCCCACAGGTTCTGAACATACTTATGGGGTCGAGTGTGCTTTTCAACAGATAGTTCGCCCGTGGAGGAGGTGGCAGGGAGAATAGGGGAGATGTGGCAACAAAGGGAGGAGGAGGAAAAGACCAAAGCAAGATGCTGGGAGAGTCAGGCAAAGGCAGGAGGCAAACTCTGGAGATTAATGGGGCAGTTAAGCGTCAGATGAGGGGATGCTGGGGAGAAGAAAGGACGTTGGGAGGAGAGGTATACATAGGAGGTGGATGCTAGGAGAGGAGGGATCTCTGCTCCTATCACTTACTTGAAGAGAGCTTGCAAGAATCATGCTCCCATCAATCCATGTCAAGGAGCAGGTTGGAGGGGCACCATCAATGATTTTGCCCTGCAGGAAGGATATGCGATGTTTGTACTGTGAATAGCTTATGCTATTGTTTGATGATTCTCATTTTGGACTAAATTTGGAAATATAACTCTCCCTTCTTTTTGTGTCTGTCATTTGTTAAGATGTCATATTACTTTAGTCTTTCTTTTACTGCTGATGATGGCATTGCTTCATTTTAAATTGCTATGGTGTTGCAGTGGTTTTATGATTGGTAGGATACCAAACAAATTCCTATTTGGATTTAACAATCTCCAAAGAATCCAGTCTTCTCTAGAACTGATACAGCTCCTAGAGTGCTACATTTGGCAACAGGGAAGTAGTACCACAGTCTACAAGAACTGCTTTAGAAGGTAAAACCTCCACTGGCCGTTATCAGCCCAGACTGGTTAATGATAGATCTGTAGATATTCAGAGATGAGAATGAGCCTGTTGCTCTGACACTGTCTTTCCTTCCCAGAAACCCTGATGGTGATGTCAGCCCCTGGTGTTACATCGCAGAGCATGAAGATGGCGTGTACTGGAAATACTGCGACATCCCAGCCTGTCGAAGTAAGAGCAACCTCTTTTCCCTAAGCCCAGGATGGTTTCTCTTCATAGCTCTAGTGCCAGAAGGAAACATACTTACGATTCCGCCTTTCCAAAAGGACTCCTTCTGTTCTGTGTCTTATGTTAACATTTAGAGAAAAGGGAAGGAAGGGACCTGCGGCTTGCCGAGTGCAGCAAGAATTTCATTAATAGCAATGGCATCGATATTAACAGCAAACCTAGCTCATTTATTGGTAGCAGATATCCTGTGCTATTGGGTGGTTTAAATGAGGACCACTATATGCAGACAAAAGTCACACAGAGGCATAGAATCTAGTAGCAAATAAAAACAACAAGGCCCATCGACTTATTTTCCCTACCTAGTGCAGTATGCAGATCTTGCTGGATCTTTGATGTCCTGCTGCCTATGACATGGATTTGTTTCATTCTTTGAGTACATTTGTCATTTTTGCCCCCACCTCCTGTGGGAGGCTGTTCCGTGCATCCGTCAAAAACTAAAATGGCGCAAAGCACACTCCAAAATATGAAAGCGATACGGACTGAATGAAAAATATGAAACTGCCTCAAAATTTTAAAAGGTATAATTTAATTTTGCAATGGCTAAATTTACTAAAAGGCACCATCGCATTAACATGTTTATGCAATGGAGCCTATTTATTAATAGTGTGTGCAAACTGTTTTAGCTCACAGTGGAGTGGAGGAGTGGCCTAGTGGTTGGGGCAAGGTACTTCAGGCCGGAAGGTCGGGGGTTCAAATCCCACTAGAGGACAGCAACCTTGGGCTGGAAGGACTGGGGTTTCTAGTCCCACAGGTGCTCCTTGTGGTCTTGGGCAAGCCACTTAACCCTCCATAGCCCATGTTCCCTGTAAAATAGTTATCTCCAAGTTATAATGCCCTGTTTAATGTAATTTCAGTTTGTTCAATGTAAACCACACTGATGCAGAATAGCGCGGTATATAAGAGAATGTAAATAAAATAATAAAATAATGCACTTTAGCACATGTAGCTCTAAACAGAAAAATAACATCACCCAAAATAATCCACCCAATTGTTTACAAGAAAGTGCATCCTATATGTAAGGGATTTCTCATCTCGGGGCAGCTCATACCCCAAGGGCCTACATACACACTCTTCTCCAAACAGGTCTGTCCTTTCTGGAGTGAAAGGATTTTCTTTCAAGGCTTAGGAGCAGCTTCCACTCTCCACCATAAATACTAAGCCACTGAAATGCATGCTTCAACTCACTTTACTAGTAGTTTGTGCAAAAACATAAAATACCTTGGGATAATTGTCGTCACTGAAGATGACAACATTAAATAAATATTGCTTGTATCACTACGTATTCCACATCCTCTTATAGTTCTGATTATCTGTGATCCCTCTCGCTGTTTGGGAGCCCTTTGATAAGGCAGCAGTTTCCCGATGTTGGGCCAAACCTACCTCCTTATTTGACCAAATGGAACAGGTTCTTCTCTCTATGGGATCCACTTTTCACTCAGTTTGTACTGTAAGGGAATTGTCTTTCACTTTACCTTCTCCTGCAGCCAAGCTCTTGTTTGGCACTTCTCGCTCTCTCTGGTCCTTGGGCTTGTTGCTCAAGCCCTACGTCTCTCCACTGTCCAATAAGCAGGCACTTCACAAACAGGCAAGAAATTAATTTTCAAGGGAGGCTACATACTGGACAGAAAATTAAATAGGCCCAGGATTGGAGTCAAAGCAAAACACTGCTTCACTCAAGAAACCTTTAAGCTACCGTGCCACACCACCACACAAGCAGGGCCGTACCGATCGTGAAATGCGCCCTGTGCGACTTGCACATCGGTCGCCACCCCCCCCCCCCGCACCTCCATCTAGCCACTTTTTGGGGGTGGGAGAGAAGAGGCGCACACCAGATGTGCAAGTCGCCGGCACGCTAAGCAGATCTGGTCCCTCTGCTTAGCGTGCTGTGAGAAGGCTTAAGGGGCACATTTCGTCTGTCTGCCGTTGCCTGCCACCGCTGAGAAGAAAAAGGTGGCAGCGGCAGGCAACGGCAGACAGACAAAATGCGCCCCTTAAGCCTTTGCGCCCTGTGCGGCCGCACCGCTCGCACAGGGCTAGGTATGGTCCTGCACACAAGTACTTAGGGTTTCTGGGCAGGTGGGTTCATTACAGCTGATACGGAAGGGGAATGATGCAGCAAAATGGTGCAAATCTCCTGACTGCTCTAACAATGGTATGGTCTTGTGGGTGGATCATATGGGACTAGTGAAGGTCCTGATAGGATTCTTATATATGCAAGAAATACATTTCAAAAAGCACAAATAAATAAATCAAGAATAGACACACATGAGCCTAGTCTGCTGCTTCAGGGAAAGAAATACTAGATATAAATGCAGCTAGGGCCGGCACTACCATTAGACAAATTAGGCAGTTGCCTAGAGCGCCAGTGACCCAAGGGTGGCCTAATGACACAACCTGTAGCGGCAGCACTTACCGAAACCTCTGGCGTTGTGCTTCTGCCTCCTCCGATGCAGACTTCCTGTTTGCATGGCGGCAGAAGCAGCTGAATCAGCCACTTTCCTCCCCTAGCAAAAGGAAGTGAAATCGGGAGAGGGCGGAAGCAGGAAGAGCACTGTGGCACTGGAGGGTATGGTAAATGCTGTGGTGCCATTTTAAAGGAATTGCTGCTGCTGCGGGTCCAAGAGAAGAAAACAGCTGAAAACCATGCTGTTCATAGAACACTATGGACACATCACATAACCTCAGAGAATGTATAACAGTACATGGATACCGCCTAAACAATGTATGTATGGAAAACGTTTTTAGCACCACTGTATATAGCCCACCTTGTACATAGCTCAAACCAATCTAGCACACAATACAACACACACTCAACTAAATTTCACCCTCACTGCATGTATAACACTCACTTTACCAGATTGTTTGCTGTGATACCACCTTGATTATTAAGATAAGGCGGTTTAGAAATACGGTTAAATAAATAAATAAGAGAAGGGGGGCAGCGGCAATGGTGGTGGGGGGTCAGGAACAGGAGGGTGCCAGGAATGAGGTTCACTTACGGTGCCTCATGTCCTTGCACTGGCCCTAAATGCAGCTAATAATAAACATAAAGCAAAAAGTTCAGCACATTCAGAGCCCTACCGGAAAGCCCTCCACCACCACCACGCCTCTCTGATTTGCTAACAGCCATACAAAGATTGTCTGTATCCAGAACTGCATTTTAAACCAAAAGCGAATCTTCCGTCATATGAAAAGTGTTTTCTAATTGCTATTGACAAACACATACATAAACTCCTTGTTCCATAATGTAATAACTATCAAATCAAAAAAGACAGAATCCTGAATAATATGGGAAGTATTTTAGAAGCTCTATTCATGAGTTGGTTGTCTGAAAACAGCCATTCAGACATACAAATCACAGATATGTCCCTGGACCCATTTTAGAAGCCAGACATATAGACATCACTGTAGCATGGGGGGTGATGAGGCGACACAGCCTGAGCAGAGCAATGGTTTTTTGTTTTGTTTTGTTTTTTTAATCGGAGTTTTGAAATATACATTCCACAAAATAAAGGAAAACCATCCTCTATAATAACATAATAGCAATAATGACAGAGGAAAATAAGATGGTGAAGCCCACATAACTGAGGACCAATGTCCAGTTTAAACATTAAGAAAAAAAGAAACCAGGGCTAAAAAAAATTCACATTCAGAGGGCAAATATTATACATACGCACAACCAGACCAAAACACACTACTTTTGCCGGTCAGAAAGAAAATGTTCTAACTCGGAGATATCCAGAAAACCAAAGGTAACCCCCTGCAGAGTCAAAATACACTTGCAGGGGAACCTAAGAAAGAGAGAGTGGCCTCCAGTGCCAGACTCGGGGCCTCAATTCCAAAAACTGCTTCCTACAAACCTGGGTAGAGCGGATCATGTCTAGAAAGACAATCAGTTTCTGACCACAGAAAGAAACATCTTTATATTTGAAAAACAACTCGAGTATCCTCACCTTAACTGCCTCAGTGGAAAATGTCACCAATAGCGTATTACGCTTTGAAATTATGTCATCTAAATCTTCTAAAAAAGCAGTTAGGTTCTGGCCCACTGAGGGACAAATTAAGCTGAGGAGACCACTGGGGATCTAATGGATATATAGAAAGCTTGTACAATCTCAATAGGCTCAGTAATCTTCAATATTTCCGTTAAATATTTAGCTAGGAGCAGAACAAAGGAGAAACACATCGCGGTGTGATTTCAGACTGGCACCAGCACATCTGGCCCGGCGCCAATGCCTGTACCTGCTTGTGACCACGAAGAAGGTATTAAAAAGTGCTCATTTCATGCCTGCAATGCTTCCAGGGGGAAGAGTATATTGTGCTTTCATTGCCACAGTTAATATTTCCTGGCCAAAGAAAGTATATGTATACTGCAAACATTACAGGCCCACCGCTGCATGTCTGGGTGTTTGAAATGTCCGGCCGGTCTCATAACAGTTGTCTCCCTTATGAAGTCCTTTACTGGTACTTTCACATACCCTGTTCGAGGTCGTGCAATCCAGAGACGTCCACATTTGCGAAATGGCCTGCACCTATGCATGTATCCAGCCTTGTAGTCTGCACAGGACTCATCTCCATAACCGGTTACAAGGACGTGCATTTTTCGGGGTGAATACGGAGCGATTTCAGAAGGCACTTGTACGTGCCTCCCTTCACTGCTATCACCCCACTGGATTTTTGAACATTCTGCTCTGGATGTCCCAGATTTTTCCTGGATGCCTCTTAAAAAATCCCACATCACACTCATATAGATCAATCCAAGAGCTTTGAATTCAGCATCATATGTTAACTCTGTATTCGGCCTGTTAACACAGAGAGGCATCTGGCCAGGATAAGGAAAAGTGCAGTATGGAAGGCTGATTAAACGTCACGCCTGCCTGTGGAATTATGTGATTCTGCGCCATTTAGTACATAATTTATCTTTTACACATGATCACATAATTATAGGCAGCACCCTTGATAGTTGGTGGTATAGCACACCGATGATGTATTTCTAGTCATGCAGTAGCCCCTTCCAGAGGCAGGCTGATGCTCTTCTCTCCTTCTATCACCCCATTGCGGTTGTGCCCATAGCAGGGGCTGGGAGAAGAAGAAAACAGGTGGGGATGCAGCGAGGGTCCTCTATGGAGCACGTGGCGCCATCTTCAGGGCAAACGCAAACAAAACAAGCTGAAAAGTACATGTTCGAGGTATTACAGAAAGGCATGTTTCACTGCTGGGGTTCTTGATTAGAGGGTGTGTGCGAGTTACTGGATGGTGAAGTTAAGATGACAAGTGCCAGCGTACATGTGGTGGTCATGAGTAGATGGTGGGGTTGCAAGTGAATTAGTGGCACAGATCTGAATAGGGGGAGTTATGAATAGTGGGAAGTGGTTCGGTGAGTGCGTGCATGCATGATTATGAGTGCTGGTAGAGGCTCAATGAGTGAGAGACTGGATGAGACCTTAGGAGTCCCAATGGATGTTTGAATGACAGGGGGTGGGGGGTTGCAATGGGTTACTAGACAGAAGACTGAGTGGTCAAGAGCTGACTGAGTGAGCAGGAGGTGGGCTTATGAGTGGCAGAGGACTGAATGAATATGTGGATGAGGATTTGAGAGTGCTTTGAGAGTACAAAAAATTCAGGGTATGATATTCAAAAGGACTTGGTCAGTTAGCAAGTTCTGCCATCCGGCTAAGTCCTGCTGAAGTCCAATATTCAGCAGCGCTATTGGGATAGTACTACTGAATATTTCCTCTGAGTGCCATGACACATAACTTAGCACAATAAAAAGCTGTCCTAAGTTTATGCAGATTGGCTGTTTAGATAGCAGCTAAATATCTTTATCTTTATCTTTATTGACACATTTAATATACCGCACTTTACCAGTGGCACCAGAGCGGTGTACTATAACAAAATAGATAGGCTGCTGAAAAAGAAAAGGAACGCCAAAATAATGAAGAAACAGGAAAGAGAGGAGAGAGAGTAAAGTGACAGGTAAACAATGAGGGCGACAAAGTAAAATGTTATAGACATACAGGATCAGCGGGGTGGGGGGGAGAGGGGAGCAGGGGGGGGAAAGGTTAAAGGCGGTGCAAAAAAGGTGAGTCTTCAGCCTAACCTTAAAAGTTTTGTAGGAGGGTTCTAGGCGTAGGGTAGTGGGGAGCGAGTTCCAGAGGCGCGGTTATCCACGGGCGCTGGCCACAAAAATAATGGCTATTTGGCAGCAGCTGCTATCTGGATACTGCCATTGAATATCTCTTGCCGGACACCAACTCCCGACAGAAGTAAAATCATTGGTGGCCCAGTGAACCCCAATCCACCTCCCACCTCTTAAAAATCATTGGTGGCCCAGTGGGCCTCAATCCCCCTGCCCCCTGAAACAGAAAGGCCTGGTTGTCTAGTGGCTCCAATCCCCCCCACTCTCCAAAACAGAAAAGGTCCTGGTAGCCCAGTGACCGCAACCCCCCCACCCCGGAAACAGAAAAGGGCTTGGTCGTCTAGTGAGCCCAAACCTTCCACCCCCGAACCCTCCAGCACTTTACAAGTTGTGGGGCGGGGTTGTTGCCCACATGCTCCCACCCCCATGCCGCCATCTTGCAAAATGGCAGTGCCTGGCCCTGTCAAAATGCACCGGGCAGGGTCAGATTGCCATATAAGGAAAAAATGCCTTCTATGGCAGAGTGACCTGGGGTCAGCTGTCCCAGGATGCATCCTGAGGACACTAGACCACCAGGCCTTTTTGTTTTCGGGAATGTGGGGGATTGGAATCACTGGGTCACCAGGCTCTTCTGTTTTGGGGGTGGGGGGATTGGGGCCCACTGGGCCACCAATGATTTTACTTCTGTTGGGGGGGAGGGTCTGTGTCCGGGGTTGGGGGGGCACCATCCCCTTGACATTGTGCCTATGGCATCGGGGAGCTTTCTCTGATACCTGGATCATCTGAGGTGAAGTGTCAGACTTCACCTCAGATGATCTTTTTGCTCACTGTTGGATCTTTATACCTACCTGAAGTTGGTATAAAGATCCAGCATTAAAAATAATGTAAATAACTGCACTAAGTTTCAGGGCAGGGTTTTTTTTTTTTTACATCAGGTGTGATTAAATATGCAGCATGCTATTTATATGCCCACTGTGCTGGAATTTAACGCAGTAGTTTTTCTGGATTTTTTCTGGCACTAACTTGCTTTCTGCTTTGAAAAGCAAGCCCAGCGTGGGAAAAATGGCGCACTGAAGTTTTCTGCATGGGTCCCAAAATCTGACTTACATTTGCAATGGCAAATAACTGTCCCTAGCTAACCCTAAAATGCTGAAATGGAGAATAACCAGCCATACAACCTGTTGGGCTGAAGAGGGCGCTGCTTTCCAGTTCTAGTAGGCATCTGGAGGGGAAGGGGTATTCTGGAAAGCTCAAACAGCAGGTCTAGTTGCTAACTGGTTTAGAGTTCTGAGGAAAGACTCAAATTACTTACAAGGAGGTAAGTCAGCACAAGGCTGAGTTAGTTCTGACATCGCCTGTAAGAGATCTGGGGACTTTGCCATAAGGATAACGGCCAATTAACAGTCTGTCGTAAAAAGCCAAGGTACAGGTCTGCAAGGAAAGGAAAGGGTGAATCCAAAAAGCTAAAAGCCTTTGTTTCCTTCTTAACAGGTTCTTCACCTAATAAAACTTCAACATGTTAACACTTATCTTTTGCTAGCGACATCCGTTGTTAAAACTCCACCAAAGAAATATGTTGCTCACAGAATATCATCTCTGCACGACGCGCACATTTCGGGTACCAAACCCTGTATCAAGTGCTCACCGACATTTAGAGCCTCTACCTTAGCCGCAGAAGACGGCGTTTTTTCACCATTGTTGCCATTCCTCTAAATGTCGGTGAGCACTTGATACAGGGTTTGGTACCCGAAACGTGCGCGTCGTGCAGAGATGATATTCTGTGAGCAACATATTTCTTTGGTGGAGTTTTAACAACGGATGTCGCTAGCAAAAGATAAGTGTTAACATGTTGAAGTTTTATTAGGTGAAGAACCTGTTATGAATAAAATGTAGCTAGCTGCTTGGTGTGGGTTGTGTGTTCATACCAACTCTCCTACAGCTGGCTCCAACAAAAAGAATTTTGAAATATAGGGGGACTGTTTTTGGTAGTGAACTTTTGAATTTGTTGTTTTATTTAGTTCACGAATTGGGGTGGTCATTTTTTGGTTTGTTTCCTTCTGGCAAACCTTTGAGAAGTCCCTCTCTGTCCTTATCAGCTTCTCATGTGGGCCGGTGGTCCTTACTCCCATCAGCTGCTCCAGAGTTCACTGGTACCTACTGAGGAATCAGAGATCCTCTTATCACATGCCAGTCTTCTGCAGGATGCTATCACCGTGGATACAAAAGGTGATGTGTACTTTTCCAGTACTGGTTCCATAATGGTTGCAACCATACTAGTGAAGCTTTTTGGACTGCTGGCAATGCAGATTATCTGGCTGGAGAATGTTATTTTTCTAGTAACTAATAAAGTAAAATGAACCATTGGTATATTTAGCTGTACCTGGCTAGTATATAGTATAAGAAAGGTCCAACAAAAACTAGTTTTTGGGCAGTGGTATTTGACTTTAGAGTGATTTTTAACCCTATTACATGATCCTGTAGAAGTGTATGTACTGTTATCCCTAATGCAGGCCGCTAATGGTTTCCTCTCTAACCTGAAGAGAGCAGAGAATTTTCCATTAACCTGAATCCGCACATTAGGGCTAGTATAAGATGCACAAACCAAAGCCAAAAAATTGAACCCACAGCCCATCTGGCACAAAACTGCCTGCAAAAAAGCCCACTCAACTCTGTCAAATGCTTTCTCGGCATTGATTAGGAACAGAGCTAGTATTTCAGGCTTTCGCAGTACTATTGCGAAATTAATACCCTCTTAGCATTGTGCCCCACCTGCCTGCCTGGGATGAAATGTGCCTTATTCTCATGAACGCTTTGATTGAAGGATAAGGTGGTATATAAATATGGATAAACAAATAAACTAAAGACCCAATAAACCCATTCAAGTGAATAGCTAAGAAAAGACACCATGCATAGTGGGTCCTAAGGATAAAGATAATCCCTGCCATTAGTATAGATTCAGCTAGGGACTGGCCATGTAACACCAAATTAAATGACTCCGCCAATGGCCCCACAAGAAATGGAGCAAACCTCTTATAAAATTTTGGTGTAAGCCTGCCCAGCCTCCTATAATCTGCTCCACACTATATCCACCTTCATGGCCACTTGTTGTTCCTCATCCAGCTGACAGAAGAACACAATCCAAAAACCCTTCCATCTCATCTATTGAAGTAGTGCTTTCAGAAATATACAAATCTTGGTAAAACTGAGCAAATCTAGCCTGCAGATCTACTGGAATAGATAAAAGATGACCTCCTCTCAACCTTAATTGAGTAATATGATGCCTCACTCTCTGAACCTGCAACTGTGCAGCCAACAGATTGGTCATCATCCTATTATGCAACTCAAAAAGCTTCTGCTTGTTGAAGCCCAATGGAGATTTTTTTTAAAACATATTTATTTCTGTTCTCAGCTGAAGCATTCTCCTATTCACCCTATCACATTAAGGTACTTTCTCCTCTATCAAAAATTAGCCCACATCAACATTTTGCTCCGCAAAACTGCCTTCAACCCATCCCACAAAACAGGAATTGAAACTTTGCCCATGTCATTCTTCCTAAAATACTCCTATATATCTTTCTCAGATTGCAAAATTACTCTCTCGTGATTCAATAAAGAATCGTTCAGCCTCCAAAACTTTAAAGGATTGTCCATCTTCCCCACTTGCATATCCAACCAAACAGGTGATAGGTTTGATATCTGCTCCTGAAATCCTGGTGAACCAAACCTTTTCTATATATATTGTATGAAATCAATCCTAGAGTAGGAGTTGTGCTTAGGGGAAAAACATGTAAAGGTGTGAGATTTTGGGTATAATATTCTCCATGGATCTATTAACCCTGCTTGCAATAAGAAGTTCTTAAATCTCTTACAGTCACAGTCTTTGTAATCTATGAGACTGGAATTGCCCAGTTCCGACGAAAGAGTGAGGTTAAAATCCCCACCCAGTATCACAGAGCCCTATGGAGCGTTCAGCATTTTAGCGACCATTGTCTTAAGAAAGGCCTTGGATCCATCAACATTCACTAGGGTCAAGGTCTCCCCATACATATTTACAACTAGAATCAGAAATCACCCCATGGATTGGCAAACCTATAGTGGAGAACAAGTTGGATATCATTAGAAAACAAAATAGTAACACCATCGTGTTTCTTTTCAATTACATTTGAAGTAAACTCAATGGGCCTGACATTCAATTGGGCAGGGCTAAGCGCTGTAGCCACTTAGCCCTGCCTGCCGACCCCCAAACCCCACATATTCACTTCCGTGGCAACAAGAGTGAATATTCGGGTCTGGCTGTGCTGCCCGGAAGCTGCCGAGGCTAACCGTGCAGCATCGATATTGGATGCTGTATGGTTAGCCTTGGTACCTATAAGATAGACAGGCATACTAGAAGGGGTGTTTGGGTCTAATGCAGCTCTGTAGCTGTTTGAGGTCCACTGTTGAGGTTATCATGCATGTATGTATACATTTAGAAATGTTGTGTTCTAGTATGAGGATGGATAGGAGAAACCGATTTCTATGGTTTCCTTTCCATCATCTAGGGGTTATTCGTTGCAGGGCATTCTTTTGACAGACATCTGTTTCTGTAGGACTGCAAGTGAGAGTGCATGTGTGTGTATGGTTAGAAGGCTGCACGGGGAGGATCTAGATTGCTTATCCATATATCAGGAGAAAACAGGAATGGCTGGCAGGTACCTGGACCGTAGAGTTGACTGCAGCATCACCAGATGCCAGTGAGCACAGGCAGGAGTGAGCAGAACAGTTCCACCATAGCTTACCTGTCCAAACATTTCCCCACCACTAATAAGGAGACCTTAGAAGGAGGCAGTGCAATACGCTGTACGACATGCCCAGGTGCTCCATCATTGGTCTCTACAACTGTGCACAGTTGCAGAGAGCGACAATGGTGTCTCTGGGCATTTGTGTGACGTTTGCACTGCAGGCTGCTGTCATTCCAAAGGCCCTTTATTAGTGAATGGGAAATATCTGGAGAGTGCACAATGGGGGACCTGTTCTGCTGTGCTCGTGTCCTTACATGGTTTGTATTGTTTGTACAGCCATGTCCTCAACACGTATACTTAGGGAGGTATTCAACTGCCATGTATGTAGTGCTGCACTGCATCTTGTGCCAGGCAGATCACTCTCTACTTGTTTGTCTACTACATTACAGTGCACAGCAATTGCTTTGTAGCATTCTGGGCATGCAACAAACTACTTTCTATTGTTTCGCTTGCATCCACTGATATGTATCTTAAGTTTTCATTGTAATTCTGCCTCAAAACAGCACTGTCCATGGACACAGGAGCTGAGGAGCTGCACGTTTTAAAGGGGAGGTGTGGCTGTTTGCGAGTATCTCACAGAGACTGGCAGGATCGCATACGTTCATCTTCTCCGGGAACAAGCAGGAAGTCAGTCCTCACATATGGGTGATGTCGGCACCGACAGAGCCCTCGCGGAAGCATCCCCCCAGCTTTCAAAGAAAGCCTTTGGGAGATGCCACCACACATGCGTGGTCCCCTTCCCTCCCAAGGGTGCCATCTTGCTCAGTCTCCTTTTTTCTGTGGAGCCCTTCAGACGTCATCTGGCTTGTCCCCAGAAAAAGTTGATTATTTTATTCCTCAAGTTTCCAATTCACCTTCAGTATTGCACCAGTACTCTTCCTGCCTACCGACCTCAGTGCCTCGGTGTCGGGCTCGGTTCCAATTTTTGTAGTTTTTGTTCCTTTTTCTTTTCTGGCGCCTTTGTGCCATTTTTCTCCTGCTGGCAACCCGGAGGGTCTTCGACCTCACAGGGGTGCTTTATTCCTCCATGGCTACCAGTGGTTTTAAGAAGTTTGATCGGTGCTCCAAAATCATATCTTTGACCGACACACATGACTACTGTCTTCGTTGCCTCAAGCCAGACCATGACCCGATGGCCTGTGGCCTCTGCAAGAGGATTCCAGCAAGGCCCTCAAGAGCTGCCAGCAACAGCATGATAAGTTCTTCCACGAGTCCCCGGTACCTCCCAAAGCCAGGGCCTCATCTCAGGCCCCGACACCTCGGGCGGAACTTTCTGAGCCCGAGCCCCATCATGGGTCCTCAGAAAGGGGGTCTCCCACAAGGGAACCGAGAAAGAAGAAGAAACCCTCGAAGGCAGCGTCCTTGGATGTTTCCGACCGGCTGGGAGTTCCCCGGACCGGTCCCATAGTCCAAGGCACTCGTCCAAGGTGTCTGAGAAGGAGCGACCTGCGAAGGTCCCCTGGAAGGATCCTCAGACACCATCCTCATTGAAGGGGAGCCAGTGTTGGGCCCGAGTCCCTCAGTACCTACGCCGAAGGCTGCGGAGCCTTCTGCGCTGGAGTCTAGAATGGCGGCCCTGGAGCGCAGTTGGTCTGCCTTCATGGACCAGCAGCGGGCGCTGTTGTCTGGTTCGACCCATCTGCCCCGACTCCCGGGCCGTCAACCTCCAAGACATCCCTGGAGGCCAAGCCGATCCACGAGGTCAAGGTCATTCTCCGAGTCCCGTTTGTCGGAACTGCAGTCATCCCCAGCAAGTCTACCGGGTGCCGACTGTGGAGCATCAGGGCCCTCAAAGCCTGTGGAGCAACCTTCGGGCGAGTCCTCCACAAACTACTCTGAGTGGGAGATGGAGGACAAGAAGTCCCCCGATACCCATCGCCACCGCAATGTCCCTTCCGATTCCCCCGTGTCGGAACCTCGGCGGTGGTCCCTGCCAGAGGACATGGGTTTCTTGGACTTTGTCAAGGACATGTCCAAGGCCCTTGCATTTCTGACCAAGTTGGAGGAGGACCCTCGAGCAGATGAGTTAGAGATCCTCAAGTACGAGGCCCCTCCGCAGGGATCACTAACGGTACTCATCCCTCCCATCCTTGAACGGCTCATGCTCCGCATGTAGGAGACACCGGCCTCAGTACAAGTGGTGAGCAGATGGCTCAATTCAATGTATCGGGTCCGCCGGAGCCCGGGTTTCCAGAAGTCACAACTGCCACATTACTCCATGGTGGTGGAGTTGGCCATGTGTCAGCTGAAAAGCCAGAAGATGCACTCTTCAGTGCCCCCCGGCAGGGAGGCCCTCACCTTGGACACCCTCGGCAGAAAGTGCTACCAGGGCTTGATGCTCCTCTGCCTCATCCAGGCCTACTAGCTGTACATGAGCATATACCTGAGAGACCTGGCAAAGGAACTCACCAGGTTCTCTGCTGATCTCTCCGAGGAACCCTGGCAGTGCTTCAAGAGCCTTTGCTAAGGCCGCCCGAGTGCTCCAAATTTATGTCTCGAGCAGCCTATGACAGGTTTGAATCGGAGGTTCGAGTAGCTGCGGCGGGCATTGGTACACGCCGCCAAGCTTGGCTTCAGTCATCTGATCTCGAGCAGTGGGTTCAGGACAAAATGGTCAATGTCCCAAGGAGAGAACCACTTTGGTAAACCCATGACCGACAAGGCTGCCGAGCTGGAGACTGAGTTCATGATGAGGACCAGGCTCTCTAAGAAGACCACTGCCCCTCCCCAACAGAAGGGCTTGGGTAAAAAGTCCTTTTACCCAAGGAAGGGAGCTGCTTGCCAAAACTATCCACTCTATCAGGCCTCCCCAGCTCCCCAACAGGGTCAGCGGGCCAAGGGACATGGGCATGGCCCATGTAAACAGAAAGCTCCAAAACCCCAGGCACCAGCCCCGGCCCAGCCAGGGGGAGCTTCTGACTCCTTGAGCATAGCCTGTCTACCCCAAGGAGGTCAGCAGCCCACAGGGGGACGCCTGGCCCTCTATGCCCAGAGATGGATGGCTATCACCACCAATTCCTGGGCACTGAGGAATTGGTGGTGATAGGAAGGGCTATCTCCTACATCTGGCTCAGACACCTCCCTCTTATTTTCCGGGAGAGCCGCTCAGGTCTCCCTTATACCGGGACTTTCTCTTGAAGGAGTTGGCAGGTCTTCTAGAGGACAAGGCGGTGGAACTGGTGCCCCACCACTTCAGGGGCAAAGGGTTCTACTCCAGATACTTCCTCGTCCCAAAGAGGACAGGTGGCCTAAGGCCCATCCTAGACCTGCATAACCTCAACAAATTCCTGGTGAGGGAGAAGTTCAAGATTCTCTCCCTTGGAACATTGCTGCCATACCTCCAGCAGGGAGACTGGCTATGCTCCTTAGACCTCAAGGATGCTTATAACTCACATTCTCATCCACCCCAACCACAGGCAGTACCTGTGGTTCATAGTAGGAGGAGGCACTTTCAATACAGGGTACTCCCCTTCGGTCCAGCCTCTGCCCTACAGGTCTTCACAAAATGCCTAGCGGTTGTGGCCGCCTTCCTCTGGTTCCAGGGAATCTTCGTTTTTCCCTACCTGGACGACACATAAGGGGAGGCACAGCCTTGGAGGTACGGCAGGCCACCGCTCATACTATCCAGGTTCTGCAACACTTGGGCTTTGTCATAAACTACCCCAAGTCTCACCTTCTCCCCACACAGTGCCACACTCTCCAGTCGAGGGCTTTCCTGTAAAGGACTGAGCCAATCAGTTCCGGTCCCTTGCTTGGGACTTAAAGCACCGTCCCTCATTGCCTGCCCGGTTCTCCTGCGCCTCCTCAGGCACATGGCCTCCACGGTCCACGTCATCCCGGACGCTTGCCTCCACATGAGGAAGGCGCAGTGGTGTCTCCGGAACCAGTGGTCTCAGGCTATGGGCCATCTCTGGGACCGAGTCTCGGTGACCCACCAGTTAGCAAACTCTCTGGACTGGTGGCAGTCGCCCTGACATCTTGAAGAGGGCATGCCGTTTCAGGCCCCAAGTCACTCGAGGGTCCTCACCAAGAATGCCTCCCTGCTCAGTTGGGGGGCCCATTGCGGAGATCTCCGCCCTCAGGGCAACTTGTCACCAGACAAGAGCACCCAGCAGATCAACCTCCTGGAGCACCGGGCCATATACCTTGCCCGAGCGTCTTCTGTCACCAGCCAGTGCTGATCCAGACAGACAACCAGGTGGTGATATTCTATGTGAACAAATAGGGAGGTACGGGGTCTTATGACCTTTGTCAGGAGACACTGGTCCTCTGTTCATATGCAATCCATCAGGGAAGCCTCCTGCGGGCAGGGTACCTGCCAGGCCAGACCAACCTGCTGGCTGACAGGCTCAACAGGGTTATCCAGTCGCATGAGTGGCAGCTGGACCCAGGGTAGCCAGTCGGCTTTTCCGTCTCTGGGGGGAACCTGTGATGGACTTGTTTGCCAATCCGGATGACTTTCAGTTGCCCCGCTTTTGCTCTCAGCAGGTCCACCCCTCCAGGGTGGCAGTGAACACGTTCCTGTTCTCATGGTCAGAAGGCCTCATGTACTCCTTCCCCCTGACGCTGCTGATCACCAAGACCCTGTTCAGGGTGCTCCATGACAGGGCCTCGCTCATCCTGATAGCTCCTCGTTGGCCCAGACAGCCATGGTTTCCGCTGCTCCTGAGGTTGGCAGTGGAGGTCCCCATTCCTCTGGGAACAGACCCAGGTCTTCTTTCCCAGGAGGGGGCTCTCTCCTGCATCCCAAACTTGGGTCCCTCTCACTGACAGCATGGTTGCTGAGAGGGCAACCCTGGCCCCTCCCAACCTTCCGGTGGATGTGGAGAACATTCTGCCGGCCTCTCACAAGTCCTCTACTAGGAAGGTTTACGCCTTCAAATGGCGCAGGCTCTCTGTTTGGTGCACCCAACAGGGGGCAATCCCTTCCTCTGCCAGGTGCCTTTAGTGTTACAGTATCTTCTCCACCTTTTACAGTCCAGGCTCAAGTCTAACTCCGTTCGGGTGCACCTTAGTGCCCTGGCAGTGCACCACCATCTGGTGGATAGCAAACCCCTCTTGGTCCAACCGTTGGTGACCCATTTCCTTAGGGGTCTTCTCCTATCAAAGCCTCCGGTTCGCCCTCTGGCAACCGAATGGGACCTCAACGTGGTATTGGGGCAGCTCACTCACCCGCCATTTGAGCCTCTGGTTACCTGACACCTTCGCTACCTTACGTGGAAGGTGGTTTTCCTGGTTGTGCTCACCTCCACTCACAGAGATAGTGAGCTCCAAGCCCTTGTGGTGGAGGTGCCTTATACCAGGTTCTACAAGAACAGAGTGGTGCTTCGCACGCACCCCAAATTCCTGCTGAAGGTAATGTCGCCCTTCTATCTTAACCAGGAAGTGGTTCAGCTCCCTACCTTCTTTCCAAGACCTCACTCCAGTTGGGCGGAGACTGTCCTTCACACCTTGGACTGCAAGAGGGCCTTGTCCTTCTATATCCAACACACTCAGAGCCGCCGCAAGGCTTCTCAGCTGTTTATCTCCTACGACCCCAGTAGGCTGTAGGAGGTGGTGACTAAGCATACACTGTCCACCTGGATGGCGGACTGTATCACGCTCGCTAATGAACAGGCAGAGCTCCCACTAGAGGCAGGGTCATGGCGCACTGTGTCAGGGCCATGGTGGTTTTGGTGGCAAACTTGCACTCTGTCCCGATTGTGGACATCTGCCGGGCTGCCACCTGATCTTAAGTTCATTCCTTTACAGCCCATTACTGCCTGGAAAGAGAGTCCCGATGGGACAGTGCCTTCGGCCAGGCTGTGCTCCCTAACCTTTTTGGGGTCTAGGCAACTCCTACCCTCCGACCCTTCTGTGTTCAGGCTACCGGAGTGCTGGATCATTGGACACAGGGGTCCTACTGTGGTCTGTGGACACAGACTAAATTGCTGCTGCTTGCTGCTCCCCTCAGGGGAGTCCTGTTTTTTTGCTATGGGCTTTCGGTAGCCTATAGCTGGGGAGTCCAATATGTGAAGACTGACTTCCTGCTTTTTCTGGGAGAAAGCGTAGTTATTCACCTGTAACAGGTGTTTTCCGGGGAAAACAGTTAGCAGTCCTCACAACCCTCCCTCCTCCCCTTGGAGTTGCTTCTTTATCATCCTCTGTTTTTGCCATCTTTTAGCTATGCCATCTGACTGCACACTCACGCAGATAGCCCCAGACAAACACAATTCAATTCAAAATGGAAACAAACAAAAATTGCATTAGTGTGGAGAATCACTGGTTGACTTAAAAAGTTTTCTTTTAAATGTGATGTTATCACCCAAGTGCCCAGAATGTCTCAGACTCCATAACGCTAAAAAGCAGAATGTTCACTGCATATTCTCAATGTTGTGTATGTTAGCATCAATGACTATTTCTGGGTTGTTTTTATCTATAGAATCACCAGTTCGCCATCACCTTCGTGAAAACCTACTAAACTGAAATCACTTTGATCAAAGAAACATCATCTCATACATATGTAATATCACACATTACATATGTATGAGATGATGTTTCTTTGATCAAAGTGGAAGGTATACATTTTTATGACGTTTTAGCCACTACTGATTCTTTGTTTTCAGACCCTCCTGAAGAAACTCTTTTTTGAGAGTGAAATGCGAAAGTGGTGCCAAGGGGAGGCATTGAGGAGAACCAATAAGATAAGAAATGATTTCAGTTTAGTAGGTTTTCACGAAGGTGATGGCAAACTGGTGATTCTATAGATAAAAACAACCCAGAAATAGTCATTGATGCTAACATACACAACATTAAGAATATGCAGTGAACATTCTGCTTTTTAGCATTATGGAGTCTGAGACATTCTGGGCACTTGGGTGATAACATCACATTTAAAAGAAAAAATTTTAAGTCAACCAGTGATTCTCCACACTAATGCAATTTTTGTTTGTTTCCATTTTGAATTGAATTGTGTTTGTCTAGGGCAGTGATGGCTAACCTTTTTGAGCCCGAGTGCCCAAACTGCCGCACAAAACCAAAGAATTTCCTCAAAGTGCCAGCACGTCAATTAAAGCCCCATTTGCATAAGGTGCTTCATTTGCATAAATATTTGCATAATGTTACCATACACTAACTTTTAGTAAACATGCCTCTTAATGAGTATATGGATAAAGAAAGACTAAAAGGTTTCTACATTACTATAATCCAGTACCAACCGCCAGGCACATTAGGAACTACTACAAACGCTGCCCATTTAGAACCCATAGCAAACCCGCCGTATCCTAACAGCACTACCAGGACTCACAAAGCACCATACTCTACCTATCAAAAGGCAACACTGCAAATATTAAACCAATACATCTCAGAGAACAACAATACATGACCTACTGGGGAAAGAACAAGTGGCAATGTCAAATAGGAATTATATAAACAGAATACCTCAGCTCAGTTACACATGCAGAACAGACCATCACCAAACAAGGAATCACAATTTAGAAACAGGAAGACAATAATTAAACTGGGAACCCCAAAAGCCAAACTTGGAATATACAACAACACTGTAGAAATAAAACTATATATTAATTTCCTCTTGTACTAAACAAAGCGCAAAAATTAATGATGCACATTTCCCAGAGCTGACATATTCCAGTTAATAAATTCAAAATAAAGAGATATTTTTCTACCTTTTGTGCATTTTTTTTCAGTTGCAATTGTTCCAGCCACTTTCTTCTGGTTTCTTCGTGTCTTCTGCTAACTCTCCATCTGCTGTCCATTTGTCCTTTCTTCTGTCTTCTTGTTTTTTTTTTCCATTCTCTCTCTACATCTGCTTTAACATACTAATCTTTCTCCTTTGGCTCTTTCCTCATTCCTATTTCATCTACTCAAAATTTACCCCTCCATCCTCAATCCCCACTTACTCTCCCAATACCCGGCCAATTGTAGATTTTTTATCCCTCCCACACAAAATATTTTTCCCCTCTCCATTTTACTCTCCCAGCCCCATCCCATTCTAATCCTCCCCCAAAACCAGCTCCCTTCTAGTTCCAGCCTCACCCAGCATCCATTCCCTTCTAGTCCCTGCATCAGCCCATTTCCAGTCCTAGCAGCCCCCCAACCCAATACCAGTCCTATCCCCCCCTCATCAACCCACTTCCAGTCCTAACCCCCCATCACCCCATTTTCAGTTTAAGCCCCCCCCTATAACCCATTACCAGTCCTAACCCCCCACTTCCAGTCAGCCCCCCATAGCCCATTGCCAGTCCTAACCCCCCCATCAGCCCACAGTCCATTACCAGTCCTAACCCCATCAGCCCACCTCAAGTCCTAACCCCTCCCCAACAGCCCATTTCTTGTCCCAGCCCCCCCATAGCCCATTATCAGTCCTAAATCCCCCCATAGCCCATTACCAGTCCTAACCCCATCAGACCACCTCCAGTGTTAACCCCCCATCAGCCCATTTCCAGTCCTAACCCCACCCAACAGCCCACCTCAAGTCCTAACCCCTCCCCATCAGCCCATTAGCAGTCCTAACCCCCCCCCTAGCCCATTAGCAGTCCTAACCCCCCCTCTCTAGCCCATTAGCAGTCCTAACCCCCCCCCCCATAGCCCATTAGCAGTCCTAACCCCCATCACCCCATTTCCAGACAGCCCCCATCAGCCCACAGCCCATTAGTAGTCCTAACCCCCCATAGCCCATTAGCAGTCCTAACCCCCCCTCCTAGCCCATTAGCAGTCCTAACCCCCCCCCTCCTAGCCCATTAGCAGTCCTAACCCCCCCCTAGCCCATTAGCAGTCCTAACCCCCCCCCTAGCCCATTAGCAGTCCTAACCCCCCCCATAGCCCATTAGCAGTCCAAACCCCCCCCAAGCCCATTATCAATCCTAACCCCCCATCACCCCATTTCCAGACATCCCCCATCAGCCCACAGCCCATTAGCAGTCCTAACCCCCCCTAGCCCATTAGCAGTCCTAACCCCCCCCTCCTAGCCCATTAGCAGTCCTAACCCCCCCCAGCCCATTAGCAGTCCAAACCCCCCCCCCTAGCCCATTAGCAGTCCTAAGCCCCCCCCCCGGCAAATTTAAAAACAGAAAAAGCGGGCTCTGGCTGCTGCCGCGGACGCGGCAGCATGCAGTGTCCCGCGGGGCCCCCTCCGCCCGCTAAGCCCCTCTGCAAGGGCTTTCAGATTCGCGAGGGAGACCGCGTCTCCCTCGCGTCTCTGTTAAGCCCGCTGGGGCTAATGGGAAATTTCCCATCAGTCCCTCGCGTCTAAAGGGGCTGATGGGAAATTTCCCATTAACCCCTGCGGGCTTAACAGAGACGCGAGGGAGACGCTGTCTCCCTCGCGAATCTGAAAGCCCTTGCAGAGGGGCTTAGCGGGCGGAGGGGGCCCCGCGGGACACTGCATGCTGCCGCGTCCGCGGCAGCAGCCAGAGCCCGCTTTTTCTTTTTTTGCGGACCTTCACGCGTGCCAGCTGCAAGGCCTTCGCGTGCCACAGCTGGCACGCGTGCCATAGGTTCGCCATCGCTGGTCTAGGGCTATCTGCGTGAGTGTGATTTTACATTGCTCCGTAAAGACCAAGATTGAATTTTGTATAAATGCCATCTGACTGAGCACGATGGCACCCTTGGGCAGGAAGGGGACCATGCATGCATGGTGGCAATTCCCAAAGGCTTTCTTTGAAAGCTGGGAGGATGCTTCCGCGAGGGCTCCGTCGGTGCCGACGTCACCCATATGTGAGGACTGATTCCTGCTGTCCCCATAGAACACCTGTTACAGCTGAGTAACTGCACTTTTTTGGAATATGGTGAGCACAGGGACATACACAGCCATTGCTGGCGTTTACCCATCTCCGTACAACATCGTGCTATATGCGGGCCATACCAGGTATGTCTCTGAACTCGATTCTTTGCCCGCAGCAGCATCTATCCCCACATCTGCGGAATCAGGGTCTATTCATGCACATTTTTAATTTGGACGTGCCTGCAGGCCAGATATGCATGTTGCAGAATTGGCCTCCATGAGGAGAATTTTAGAAGGGATGTTCAAGTGCGATTTAGGATGTCTAAGCCAGATTGTCTGAAAAAAATGCAGGCACATCCAGGTTCAGACATGATTTCATAAATGTGTATGTGCTCAATATGAATATCTGCAGGGACATCTATACAGACATCCCCAGAACCATATTTCAGAACATGGAGGTCTAGAATGGCCTAATATGAATGTAAGATATGTCATATTGGGTCAGACCAAGGGTCCATCAAGCCCAGTATCCCATTTTGAACAGTGGTCAATCCAGGTCACAAGTACCAGTCAGGTTACCAAAAGGTATACAAATTCCATTATGCTTGTCTCATGGGTAAGCAGTGGATTTCCCTGGTCCTCCTTAATAATGGTTTATGGACTTTTCCTCCAGAAGCTTGTCCAAACCTCTTTTAAATCCAGCTACACTAACAGCTTTTACTACATCCTCTGGTAACGAATTCCAGAGTTTGATCACACGTTGAATGGAACATTTTTTTCTACAATTAGTCTTAAATGTGCTACATTGTAGTTTCATTGCATGCCCCCTAGTCTTTCTACTTTTTGAAGGAGTAAACAACCGATCTACATTTACCCGTTCCACTCCATTTATTATTTTATAGACCTCTATCATACCTCCCCTCAGCCGTCTCTTTTTCAAGTTGAAGAGCCCCAACCTTTTAAGCCTTTCCACGTAAGAATATTCTTCCATCCGCTTTACCGTTTTAGTCGCTCTCCTCTATATCTTTTCTAATTCTGCTATATCCTTTTTAAGATACGGTGACCAGACTTGCACACAACACTCAAAGTGTGGTCACAGCATACAGTGACACAAAGGCATTATAATATCCTTGGATTTGGTCTCCATTGCTTTCCTTATGATTCCTAGCATTCTATTTGCTTTCTTGACTGCCGCTGCACACTGGGCGGAGGATTTCAACATATCCATGATGATGCCCAAGATCCTTTTCCTGGGTGCTGATTCCTAATGTGCAACCTTGCATTGCATAACCATAATTTGGGTTGTTCTTCCCTAAGCGCATAACTTTGCACTTGCCCATGTTAAATTTCATCTGCCATTCAGACGCCCAGTCTCCCAATTTTTCACAATCCTCTTGTGATTTAAGAACTTTGTATAATTTTGTATTATGTGCAAATTTGATCACCTCACTCATTATTCCCATTTCCAGGTCATTTATAAATATGTTAAAAAGCAGCGGGCAGAACACATATCCCTGCAGTACTCCACTATTTACCTTTCTCCATTGAGATAATTGGCCATTTAGCCCTACTCTGTTTTCTATCTTTTAACCTGTTCCTAATCCAAATGAGTACATTACCTCCAATTCCATGACTATAATTTCCCCAAGAGTCTCTCATGGGGAACTTTGCAAATGCTTTCTGAAAATCCAGATAAACTATCAACTGGCTCACCTTTATCTACCTGTTTATTTACACCTTCAAAAGAATATGAGATTAGTAAGACAGGACTTTTCTTGGCAAAATCCATGTTGGCTTTCTGCCATTAAACCATGATATCTACATGTTCAGTAATTTTGTTCTTTATAATGGTTTCTACCATTTTTGCCCAGCATTGACGTCAGGCTCACTGGTCTGTAGTTTTCCAGATCACCCCTGGAACGCTTTTAAAAACTGGTACTGTATTACATTGGCCACTCTCCAGTCTTTAGGCACTACAGATGATTTTAATAATAGTTCACAGATTACTAAAAGTAGGTCTGCAATCTCATATTTCAGTTCTTTCAGCACCCTGGGATGTATGCCATCCAATCCAGGTGATTTGCTACTCTTTTTTTTATCAATTAGCCTAACAGAGCAAGAGCCTAGTATCCAAACAATCAGGGTTCAATTCCCACTGGCACTCCTTGTGACCTTGGGCAAGTCACTTTACCCTGCATTGCTTTGGAAGAAAAGGCCTGGCAATCTACTTCTGGTCATACCTTGCCAAAAAAAAAAAACCAGGGGCTGCTGGGTTGCCAGGAGTTAGCATTGACATGACGGCACTTTAAAAAAAAAACAGTTTATCAAATAGCTGTATTATATCTTCCTAATTTATCGAGATTTCTTCCAATTCCTCTGATACTTCACCTTTAAATATCATTTCTGGCATGGGTAAGTTTACAGAGTCCAACCAAGAAGCAAACCACATACTTGCAAGGAAACAGCAACCAGTGTCGAGCGAGGTATAAACCAAGAAGTAATGACTCCTCTTCCCTTCTCCATGCCTTGTTGTTAAACCTAGAACTAAGGTGTCCTCCCCCTTCCCCCCCCCCCACCCCCACTTTGAATAAATGTCATAGATTTGCCATCAAAAAAATCTGGTAGCCTTACGTATGCCAGCAACACTAAATCTAGAAGTAACTAAAACCTTTTTCTTGATTTTGCTTGTTCTGATTGAGGTATTTTTTGTTGGCTGCTGCTTTCCTGCCGAAATAGATGGAACCAGCCCTTGGCTGAGCTCTAGACAAGGCATTACTAGCACAGTGTTAGGATTCACTTCAAACAGGACCTCTCAAATCTGCATCATTCCAAAGACAGGGTCAGTTATTTTCCCTGCTGCCTATAAATTCCATTCTTTAAAATGTCATATTATTATCTGAAATTGCAAAGTGATAGCAGTCAACTTTTTTAAAATAAAACCTAAGGTCATCTTGTGCTGGTGGTTCTAGCTAACCTTCTATCCCTTTGTCTCACCCGATAGGCCTGACCTACTTACTCAGTGCCAGCTCCTCTGTTAACTGCACGCACAAGGTCAGCACTAGGCATTCCTGTGCGCCCTGTAGTTATATCAGTGCCCATTCTGCTCTTCTCTTTCTCTTTGAAAAAAGCATGTGACAAATATATAAACATGTTGGATAGATGGCTCTTCCTCCCTCCCTACACCCAGAGCAGGTAGATTTGTTGCACTGTCTCAGCTACAGCTATTCCCCCACCTGTGGTCCCAGGTCCTAATGCATCATGTTCACTCGCATGTTCACTCAAACAACAGACCTCCAACTTGCACTAAACACCATATTACCTTAATTCAACCAGAAAATGGTTAAGCTCCACGATAGCTCCACACCCTCTCTGTTGATTCGCGCCTCCTACATAAATTACGCAGATAATCTCCACTTGAGCTAACATATTTATATAGTAAAAACATATACATATATGATGTTGACTGTACATAGTTTTCCCTGTTAATCCATGTTATATATTCCCATGTTCTATGTAAACTTAATGTTACTTGCATACATTGTTGTATATTTTGTTCAATGTACACCGCACTGATCTTAATAGCGCGGTATAGAAGAAATGTTAAATAAATAAAAAAATAAATAAATAAATCATAGATTGCTACACCTGTCTCTGAGTTAACTACCCAATCTTTTTCTCATATCTAAAGTCCCTGATTCTAAAGTGCTTTAGATTGGATTGTATCTAAGGAAAGGTATCTAGAAATATAACATAACCTAGATTAATACACCAGAGAGAGAAAGAGCCTTGCTCTAAGTCACTCACAAGAGTCAATGATCAACAGGCCAGCAGTAACCTTTAGACCATTCTCCTGTGACCATGATTGAAGGCTGATGCTGGCATCTGTGGAGAGCCATTCCTGTTTAATGAGCTTTTTAATGGTGCTGTCCACCCATCAGATCAGCAGAACAGAAATCTTCTTTGCTACAGTGTTCCTGCCAGGCTGTGCAGGAGTCCTCTGGTTGCGCTGCTGACGATACGAGGAGGTGTTGCAATATCGCATTATCTCCTCCTACCGGCAGCAGTGTCACCGGAGAACTCCCGCACACATTGACAGGAAGGTTGGCTACAGATCTGTTACTTCAGAAACTTTAAGGCTGAAATAAGTCAACACACAGTTTAAAAAAAAACAAAGAGGTTTGAGGTTTTTTTCATTGTTGGCTTTGGCATTGCAGTTTTCTGAATGGCAGGGAATGTGGCTTGCATTGGAATGACCCCTAGGTCTGTGATAGTTCAGAAGTAATTTTTGCCATGCCTCACAACCCAGCAAGGGTGTGGCTTATTACCACATAATTCACAATGGGAAGTGTGTTTATAAATACTCAGTGTACAGGATTACACACAGGCAGGAGCAGGGGGTGAGAGACGGAAACAATGAAGTCTCCTGGGATTGGCTGGGTGATTGGTAGAGTGAACAGAAATCACAGCGTGCTTAAGTCTGACCTCACTGGAAAAAAAAGATGCAAGGAGGAGGTTTCACAACATTCTCCAAATATATCAAAGGTTAGTGTTCCCGTAGTTCCCTGTCACCCAGCTCAAGCTGAGCTAGTTCTGGTTGTGCTTTACTTACTTCTCTAAGAAAAGCAGGCTACATCTCTGTGCCTTCAATGGGGAAAAGCCAGGACTGGCCCAGCCTAGTCTAAGTGACATGGATCCATCTGGTGGCCATATCAAAAGGCCTTATTATGAACTAGCCTGGATCTCTTCCATGTCTAGGACTATGGGGTTACTCATTGAGATCAGAAGGACAGAGGTTTCGGAGGAAAGGGCTCTTGGTGCTGAGACATTACGTTATGGAGTATGCTGCTGACAGAGACAGCTCTAACCATTTGAATTAATCTTTTTTAAATTACAGGGAACCTAAAGCCTTGTGTTGAACTTTGTGCATTTATAAAAGCCGCCTAACAAAGTTTCCTGTTATGGAGCTTATTTTCATTCATCTGCTTTAAGTTTTTTGTTTTTATAAATACTCATTTTGTAGGCCTGGCTATACTATTTCGGTTTTCCAGCA
Source organism: Ichthyophis bannanicus (assembly GCA_033557465.1). NCBI lineage: Eukaryota > Metazoa > Chordata > Amphibia > Gymnophiona > Ichthyophiidae > Ichthyophis > Ichthyophis bannanicus. The sequence continues at coordinate 147,855,819 of CM066041.1, forward strand.
GGCCCATTCCTCTGAATGTTCTGGATGTCATAGCCCCAGAATTTAGCACTGCTCTCAGGCTCTATGATGTTATCCCCAGAATCCAATGCTCTCGTAGAGATGGCAGATTCTGTATCCCTGGGCCACTTACCTGAGATCCTCCGGTTGCAGGGTTGTAGAAGGCTTGAGTATGGCACCCTGACATAACCAACAAAAAGAAAGTCACCATGGGGCAATTTTCAACCATGCAGACAAATGCAAATTCTCCAGGTAGGTCTTAACCTCCGATTTAACAATTTCAAAGGAAGTGTTTTCTGTTTCAAAATTAACTAGGTAAAAATGCATGAATAAATTTGCACCTGCTATGTGTGTGAATGCTCTTTGCAGGTAAAATTATATATGTACTTTTAGAAATACAAAAGCATGGGCCTGATACTCAGCAGAGGTGGCTGCTAGCATCGCTGCAGAACTTAAAACCCGGCACTGAATATCTGGCTCGGCTATATAGCGCGGAACTTAACTGTCCAGCTGTGATGGTCAACCACTGCCCGGTTATCTCCAGGTGCTTTCTCTGCTCCGCCCCGATTCTAGCCATCTAGCACTGGGGCATTCAGCGGTGGCACCTGCAATCTGTTAACCCATTAATCGCTCTGAATGTCGGGCTCTGTGTCTAAGTGTAATCCTTGTCCCAATCTACTTCCTTCCCGGAAAAACCTCCTTTATGTGCATGTAAACTTATGCATGTAGTTGTCCTATGCATGTATGTTTACACATACACAGAGGGTGTACGTTTTTTACAGCTTCTTTCAAATGCAAAGCATATTTTATATGTGGAAAAGGACTTTTCTATAAAATCATTTCCATATCGTCCTGCTAGACCAGTCCAGACAAGTGGGTTATGTTCCCCTACCAGCATATTGGTGGAGACAAAGAACCACTGAAAAGCTCAGGTTAAATGACATCATCCCCATGCCTCTATTTGCCCCAGCTACAAGAGGGCTCTTCAGTATTTCTTTGTCTCCAGCAGATGGTGGATGGATTTTCCCTTCTCTGAAGAAAATCTGAAGAATTGAGAGGATAAGATTGATTTAAATGCTTGTGAACGACTACCTTGAGGGTGACTCTCTCACTTGACTGTGACGTGGGAAGCTCCACTAGACTGCAATCTTTTCAGTAGCCATAGGAGGGGGGAAAATTGGTTCAGCTCCATGCTGTTAACCTGATAAGGACCTGTTGAGCAGCCAGAAAAATGGAAGGATTGAAATGATTTGGAAGAATTCAGCAGCTTTACACAGCCTCAACACCCCTCACTCCTCCTCTGTCCCCCCTGCTCTCTCCCAAAGATTGCAGAAGGCTCTTAGAGGAATCTGCGTGCCAGCCACCTTAAATGCAGTGCCTGCAAAGCAAAGAAACGGTTTCAGGGGAGTAAAGCTGAGCCCAGTACAGATTTCTGCCTGGGACTCTCAGGGGGCGAGTACAAAGGCTTCTTGTCCTCATTGGGAACCGATTCTGTCCATCTGGGGTGCAATTCAGGGTGGACCACTGGCGACTGTTGGTATGGTGTGGGATTTCCCACCATTTTCTGCACGCATTACTAGTGCTGTTTAGTATTGGGCGCCTGGAGGTCGCATGGTCCTTGTACGCATTCTGCCCAAGTGGTTCCAACACACGTTCCTACCCAAGAGCCCATTTCACACATTGCAGTACAAGTGCTCTTAATGCACGCCTTACAGCCACTGCAGCCTTAGCGTGCACTGCTATTGCACTTGCCTTAACCCTTTATCTTCTTCCAAGAAACCTTGTTTGACCTGTGGCAAGCAAGGTACACTTTCTAAACTCTGCTCTTCTTGCATGGCAGTTGCTGAATTGTCCCTGGAGAGCCCGTTTCCTCCCTCTCAGCAAGGGGATGCAGTTGGTCCCGCCTTGCCTGCTCCAAGACAGGAGGTGACGGATGGCATTGTGTGTAAGAATGACAAGCTGGCTGGAAGTTCTGACAACCATGCTGTGGGCTGCTCCCCATCCCTTAGGGTTGGGCAGTAGCTATGTCCCATGTTGTTAGGGGGTCATTTCCCAGAGGAAAGCTTCTGGAATCCAGATTGTCCTCCCTGGAATTCTTTTCCTTTTTACAACAGGCCTAGTCATCTGGTGAGAAAATTCAGACCCTGCGGCCTTTGGGTTCCCTCAATCTCATGAGGGGCAAGCTGAGAGCAGAAGCCCTGTTTGATCGCTTATGGCTAAGCATTCCCAGCAGCGGGCACACTCTGGAGATCGGTATCAACTGTGACTTGAATTCAGATGTCTTGGTTCTGGGCTCTGATGTGGATGAAGAAGTACTCTTACCTTTGGAAGAATATGAAGAGGCCGGTGTTATCTGCCTGTTCCAGAAGGAGGAATTGGTAGTATTGGTTGCCAGGGTCTCATCCACCTTGAGCTTAGCAGTGCTCCAGGCACAGAGCAGGAGATGAAGATGCGTCCACTCCTTCAAGCAGTGTGGAAATCCACTACTGTTTTCTTGTTCCCGGAGGTGCTCAAGGGCATAATCCGGTCAAACTGGGATTCACTCAACTCCTCACCTAAGGGGCAAAGGGTGTATAATAAGATGTATGCTCTCCCAGAGAAGCAGTGCATTATGTGGTTTGATATTCCCAAGGTGGATGTGGCAGGTCATGGCAATTACCAAATGGACCACCATTCCTGTGAAAGGCGAATCAACCTTAAAGGATACTCTGGACCAAAAGGTGGATTCGTTTTTGAAGAACCAGTTCACTGCAGTGGCTGCTATTCTTCAATGGGTGGTATGTGCAGGCTTGACATCTTGAGCCCTGCTTCAGTGGATTCAATCTCTTCTGTTGAGTGATACTACCCCTGTTTTGGAGTTGACTATGGCCTTCCTTGCTGATGCCATGTATAACTTGACACTTAACAGCCAGGTATAATGCCCTCACGACAGTGACACAGCATTGAATTTGGCTCCTACACTGGGTGGCACATTTCCAAAGCCTAGTTGATCCAACTGGCCTTTAAAAGGAAGCTTCTTTTTGGGGCCAATTTGGAAAAGGTGGTAAAGGACTTGGGTGAGACGAAATCTTACCACTTTCCAGAGGACATGTCCAATGAGCCTGGGAAGTGGATAGGAGCCCTTTTCCCATCAGCCTCCGCCCACTTCCTGTGGGCATGCTGGTCAGACTCCCAGGAGTCTTGGGATTCCCATTGTTGCCGGTCTGGAAAGCCTTTCTCCCCCTCTGCTTCCAGACCGGGCTCATTCTCAGCCCTTTCCTGGAGTGCATGGACCCAGGGACTCGGTCCCCTCCAGAGGAGGACACCCCTGAGCTATGCAATGAAGTTTTGGGGGCCCATTCCCTGGTTCCTCTGTTTAGGGGCAGGCTTCAGGGTTATCAAGGATTTCTGGGTACTAGACACCATTCTGTATGACTGTGTACTGGCATGCAAAGAGCCGATCACTGATGCCTCTGTCATCTTCCCTTGTGGGTCTGTGATCAAAAGGGCCGCTGTGCGGACCACCTTGAACAAGTTGCTGCTCCTGAAGGCAGTGATGCCTGTTCCCCTGGGCATTCGGGGCTAGGGCAGGTCTCCCATCTATTTTGTGGTGCTGAAAAAGGACGGATCCTGCAGACACATTCTAGACCTCAAGGATATCGACAAGCCCTTGCGTATCTTGTGCTTCCAGATGGAAACCTTATGATCTGTGATTCAAGCTGCATGCTGAGGGGAATCCCTGGCATCTCTGAATTTGGCCGAGGCATATTTTCATATCCTAATCCGAGAGGATTGGCAAAGTATTAACATTTTGCCATGCTTGGCTCTCAATTTCAGTTTGCCACCCTCCCATTTGGACTCTCCCCTGCCCCATGGATTTTCTCCAAGGTTATGGTGGTGGTAGCCTGGACTGTACCAAGCTAAAAATGTGCCTTGTGCAACTAATGAATCTGGTGTCCCCTCCACTCAGCCACATTCAATAACTCACTCTGTTTCTGAGCTTCTTTGAAGCCCAATGATGATATCAGTGCCCCCTTCTATGCTTGCGCCCTGTATGGCTGCACCACTGGCACAGCACTTGGTATAGCCCTGGTAGTAGCTGTGGCACTACGGAACCAAGGCTTTTATGTTCACCCATATCTGGATAACTGGCTCGTCTTAGCCCGTTCTCTTTCAGAGATGTCTCAGGTAGCATCCTGAGTGGTGTTCTTTTTGGAAAGCCTCGGCTGGGTGATCAACTGGGGAAAAAGCCATTTGTTGTCTTCCCAGTCCCTGGAGTTCCTGGATGGGCAGAATCTTCCTGCTAGAGGAGAAAGTCAAAATGCTGTTGGATTGCCTGGCACTGTTCTGTTTGCAGCAGGCTCCCAGAGTCTGGGATTATCTTCAACTCCTCGGATTGATGGCGGCAACAATCAAGATGGTGTCATGGGCGGTTGCTCATATGCGGCCGCTCCAATGGTCCTTACTGACTCAGTGGTCCTCGAGTTATCAGGAGTTTGAACTCAGGCTCCCACTCCCTATGATGGTGAAGGCCAGCCTGCGGTGGTGGCAGCAGCCCTGTTATCTGAGGAAGGGCATACAACAGGACGATTTCTAATGGATCCTTCTGGCGCTGGATGCCAGTCTCTTGGCCTGGGGAGCCTTTTGCCATGACCAGATGGCCCAGAGCCATTGGAACCACAGGGACGTAGTGTGGCCCTTCAACCGCCTTGAGGCAAGGGCCATTAGGTTGGCTCTGTGTTTCAAGCCCCTGGTCAAGGGCCGAGTAGTTCAGTGGCTTATGTCAATCAGCAAGATAGCACGAGGAGTGCCAGGGTAGCCCTGGAGTTGGCTCTCTTTTTTGCCCAGCTGGAGAAGAACCAACTACGTATGTTGGCTCAGTACATTACTGAGGTGAACAATGTGGCAGCGGACTTTCTCAGCCAGCACTCTCTGGATCCTGGAGAGTTGGAGTTGAGTCAGGAAGTGTTTAAATTGTTTTCTGCACTGCTGGGGTTGTCCCGAGATGGATCTGATGACGACCCGCTCCATTGTTAACGTGCCACTTCTTCAGTCGCCACATGGAGACAGTCTGAGAGCTTTGATGCCCTGGCCAAGTCAATGACTTCTATATGTGTTTCCTCCGTGGCCCCTGGTGTGGTATGTGATTTGGCATATAGAGCACCACCTGGGAAGGATTATTCTGGTGGCACCAGATTGGATGAGGAGAGCTTGGTTCAGAGATCTTATGCGGCTCTTGCAAGCACCACCTCTTTGTTGGCCTCCGTCTTGGGGGCTATTGCATCAGGTACCGATGGAGGAGTAGCCTAGTGGTTGGGGCAAGGTACTTCAGGCCGGAAGGTCGGGGGTTCAAATCCCACTAGAGGACAGCAACCTTGGGCTGGAAGGACTGGGGTTTCTAGTCCCACAGGTGCTCCTTGTGGTCTTGGGCAAGCCACTTAACCCTCCATAGCCCATGTTCCTGTAAAATAGTTATCTCCAAGTTATAATACCCTGTTCAATGTAATTTCAGATTGTTCAATGTAAACCGCACTGATGCAGAATAGCGCGGTATATAAGAGAATATAAAAAAAATAAAAAAATAAATCATCCCGGAGGACCTGGTTTCCTTCTCGCTTACAGCTTGGCTTTTGAGAGAAGATGGCTAGCACATAAGGGTTATTCTCTCGCAGTGGTTTCTACTCTGCTCGGAGCCCGGAGGTCTACCAATCTGGCATACATGCGGGACTGGTGCCTCTTTGGGCACTGCAGCTGGCTCCTGAGGTGGCCAAGGTTCTGTCCCTGTTGACCTTTCTGCAAAACAGTCTGGAGAAGGGCTTTTCTCTTAGCTCCTTGATGGTTAGGTGGCAGCTTTGTCCTGTTTCAGGGGTCCAGTGGCTGGTAAGTCTGTAGCCTTACACCCTGATGTTTCATGCTTTCTTCAGGGGGTTCGGCATCTGCATCCTCTATGTTCCCTTCCTGGGATCTGTGTCTGGTGCTCAGGGTCCTGATGTCATAAGCTTTTGAGCTGTTGAAGAACTCTTCTCTGAAGGATTTGATGCTCAAGACGGTCTTCTTGGTTGTGATTTGTTCCGCAAGATGGATTTCTCTTTCTGTCTTGACGAGATCCTTACTTATCTTTTCTAAGGAGGCTGTTTCTATTCAGCTTGTGCCTTCCTTCTTGCCTATGGTGAATTCTCCCTTTCAGGTGAACCAGGTGGTTTGCCTGCCCTCTTTCTCTAAGGAGCAGTGTCGAGGAAGGATAAGGATCTTTACCTTTTGGATGTCAGGAGGGTGCTTCTCCGGTATTGGGAGGTTACGAATTCTTTTTGTAAATCAGACTATCTTTTTGTGCTGTTTGCTGGCCCACCCAAAGGGGATGCGATGGCTAAGTCTAAATTGGAGTGCTGGATTAATGAGGCCATTGCTTCAATGTATCTGCTGTAGAACCGGCTAGTTCCAGAGAGTTTGTGCGCCCATTCTACCTGAGTGCAAATCTCCTCATGGGTGGAGCGGAGCTCAGTAGCCCCTGCTGACATTTGTCAGGTGGCAACATGGGCATTACTTTCCACTTTTGTCAAGCACTACCACTTAAAAATCCACATGTGGGCAGACATAGCCTTTGGCTCTAAGGTTTTACAAGCTTCTGTGTCTCCTTCCCGCCCAGTGGAGGTATAACTTTGGTATGTCCCTCTTGTCTGGACTGGTCTAGCAGGACGATTTGGAAGGTGACAGTTACTTACCAGATAATGTCCTTTCCTTGAGTCCTCCTAGACCAGTTTAGGGCCCACCCCTAGAATGGTATTTGCTCTGTTCTTTTGCTACGGTACCCTTGGGTCTGCTATGATTTCTATACTTGGCTCTGCAGTTCATCTTCTACTGACAGCCTTCTGTTTGTGGCTTTTCTGTACAAAGTTTTCTACTGTTGATTACTGTTGCCCACCTTGAGGTTGTGTGAGGCTTGTCATGTTCTCTCATATGCTTTGGGACAGATATTGAAGAGACTCTGGTGGCTGATGTGGATAGAGGTATGGGAATGATGTCATTGAAACCTGGGCTTTTCATTGGTTCTTTGTCTCCATCAGTCTGTTGGTAGGGGAACACAACCCACTTGTCTGGACTGGTCTAACAGGATTCAATAGTATTTCTTGCATTCGTTTTGCACTACTGACACCTGAGTGTTGTCAGAGCAGCTCTTTAAGTACACCGCCATACCTACTGTGGAAGAGAAATGTTGTTTGTTGTATAGAAAGGAGGGCTGGCACAAGGGGTGAGCAAACAGAACTACTGCTGCCCTTTCTAGTCAGTTTTTCAGTCTCAAGCAGGCAAGTCCAGAAGGAAAAGAGGACACCAAACACAAACGCTGTCTTAAGCACCATTTTAATAATCATAGGGGGACATAGTCAAAATGCTTAACATATTAGCTGACCTGCCGACTGTGTTAATTGCAGTGAGTGGCATATTCAGCAGCACATAGCCATTTTGTGCTGTTGAATATCTGCTCCTAACTCCGCTAAACACCCCAGTGCTAACCATGTAGCATCGGTGCATTCCAGGAAAGTGCTCAAGATAAGCAGTCAGGGCAATATTCAGACACTGCAAGTTATCATAAACCAGCTTAAGTTAGGAACTTTAAAGGCTGACCTAGGTTTAGCCAGTTTAGCTAACCAGGTAGTGTATATCGGTCTCATTGAAAGAACCCATTAAATGTTCCCAAGACCAGAGACCGAGACACAGCATTGCTCTTGGATGGTTGTGACCTCTGCCAAGCAGTGTAGAGGACATTGTGAGGACTACACACGGGCATCCAACCAACATGGGGTTTGAAATTGTCATTGCCCTTTTAAAATGCCAAATTTTTTTGGACTCTTGGATAAAGAGCTAAAATTGACAGTGAAGCTGTTTTTGACTGTTTTGACGTTTTTCTGCAAAGTTCTGACAAATAGCAGTTGAACCGAGCAAGAGGGTTGCAGCCAGAGGCACAGATGTGAGTTAAAGTTAGGGATTTGGACATTTTTGAGTGAAACCGCAGCCTTTTTGAGTGAAAAAAAAGTTTGTGAAAGCTTCCCATGTTTTGCAAAATTTGACTTGGTCATTTTGCACTGTTAGGCTTAGGGATATGCATGCCATCAACCTGGGTGTTTGCTGTCGTTAGATGATAAGCACGCCAAGCAGTAATGTTAGAGAACTCATGTGCCATTCAAAGAACTTATTAAATTTTCCCAAGTATAAAGATTGAGACACAGCATCACTCTTGGATGGTTGTGACCACCGTCTGCCAAGCGGTGTAGAGGATACTGTGAGTACTACACATGAACAGGTATAGTACTACATACAAAAGGTGGTCTGTGAGAAAGAGGAAATCTAGAAGCACAGAAATCAGTGTACATGGAGAGAGCTAACCATCAAGCTATCTGTGGGATAAAAGGAAAGAACAGAGACTTCTAACTCGGGGTTTTAGGAGAGGAACCGATACCCAGGTGGATCCTTGTTCTATCCTTGAGGACTCAAGTACAGAGAGGGACTTGTCCTCCCAAGTGCATCCCTAGCCTCCCAGTCTGAGATAAACTAAAGCTTTTCATTGACCGTATTATGATGCATTCGAGGAGAAGTGAGCAAGTGGGTCTTTGAGAAGCCCAGCCCCATCTAGGAGATGTACCCTTCTTTGTCCAAGGACCTGAAGGCAGATTGTTAATTTAGTGTGCAGAAGAATATTTAGTGTTAGCACTTAATAGAAGAACCAGGATTAAATCCAAAGGAAATTTGCTCTCTCTCCCTGGAGAGCACTGGCAGGCGAGAAGCAGAGGAATAAGAGAAAGAGAGATGTGAGAACGGTACCCATCCCAAGATCCCCAGGAGAGGGCACAGGAAAAGAGAAAGGGTACAAAAGAGAGCAAGTCCAAGGATTTAGACCAGTGGTTCTCAACCCCGTCCTCTGGGACCCTAGTCCAGTTGGGTTTTCAGGGTATCCACAATGAATATGCATGAGATAGATCTGCATACAATGGAAGCTGTGCATGCAGATCTATCTCGTGCATATTCATTGTGGATATCCTGAAAACCTGATTAGCCTGGGGGTCCCAGAGGATTGGGATGAGAACCACTGATTTAGACCAACTATATTTTTGTCATCTTTATTGTTTTTTCTGAACTAGACTGTGTATACTTTATTTTTGGGGGATCACCTAATAAAGGTGTTTTAAAACTTACTTGTGTCTATTCTGCCTTTTTGCCTTTGTGTGTTTTATTCTTTCCAACCCAAAGGAAGCTGGAAAAAATTATACAAAAGGGGATTGAGAACATCTGTCTGAGGGCAAAATAACTCACAAAATTTAATAGAATGAGATGGAACTTTTTATGGGGGAAAACTAGTGAAAAGTTGCACAGAGTTCGAAAATGGGCCTGATTGGGCTGGGGGCTTCTGGAGAAATAAGAGCTCCCCCCAACTGGGCTACTGAATTTCTATGGGAGAAGTCATTCCAGCTTCTGTAGCATAGAAACTGACATGCAGTGAAACACAGCAGTTAAGGAATGTCTCCTTTCAAATGGTTTCTCCTTATCCTCTGTTGTCCCCACCCCCTGAACTGCCCCCAACAGCCTCAAAAAGAAGCAAAAGAAGAAAAACTGGTGCAAAAAGAGAAAGAGGGAGTTTAGAAAACAGCACCAAAAGAGAGGATGGTGTACAGGGAGGAGAATGGGATTCGGAAAGGAGAACAAGAAGAACTGATGCATTGAGAGAAAAAGGAGGGATCCAGAAAGGAACACCAGAAAAAAGGTTGCTGACAAGAGAAAGAGGCTTGGAAAAGAGTACTAGAAGGAAGGCTGAGGAGGAGATAGAGATAGAAGATCCGGACATGCAAGAAAGCAAAATAAACCAAGGATAGGCCAAGAAGTCAACTGAAGATGAAGAAGAAAGGCTGAAGAAAGATCTAGAAATAGAGCAGTTAATGGTTGAGCTTCTAGTTTATGTGGAAGGAATGAGTATGCTCAGTTTCAGGACAAGGAAAGGATTACCAAAATTGAATTCAACACCTAAAGTAAAGAATATGGTAACTAAGATAAACAAGGCCATAGCCCATATAGAGAGACCATCTATTGGCATCATGGAAATAAATCAAATACAATATTGTGCAGCAAAAATTATTATTGAAAATGTTTACTAGCAGAAACACAGGGCCAAAAGAAGAAAACGATAACACCTTGTAAAAAAAGTATTGATGGGAAAAAAAATTTGTTGTATGCGGTGGTATCCCTGATAGAAGAGTATCTAAAAGGAATAAGATCAAAGATCATGAAGAAGATCCAAAACATCCAACTGAAACATGCTGCATTAACAAAAGGTGATCTTAACTTCATTTATTCCTACAGTAAATTGAAGGTAGCAGTGGAAGCACAAAAATTGTAAAGATATGAAGAGAGCAGAAAAGAAAGATATTAACATGAGCAATTTAGACAGAACCCAAAACAGTTCTACAGAGAACTGGGAAAGAGCATTAGGATAATAAATACTACCAACCAAAGCTGAAACAGAAATCTTCTGGAGAAACCTATACGAGGACCCTGTAGAGCACAGTCGAGAAGCAGAATGGCTACCCTGCATATGGGAGACTTTAGAAAAGGCAATCATCAAACCTATGGAATGGCCTGAAGTAACAACTAAAGAGCTGGAAAAGTAGGTTTAAAAAAAAAAAAACTAGAAGAGCCCTGGCCTAGATGATGAATTGACCAACCTTTGGCTCAAACAGTTAATATCACTTCACAAAACCTGGCAAACTGCAGAAATCAGTTGGTCAAACAGCCAGTTAACACCACAATAGCTTATAACAGAAGAACATTCCTCCTTTCAAAAGTAAATCCAAGTAATGTTTCCTGAAATTACAGATCATTAACTTGTATGGGGGTTATTCTGAGAACCAAAAAAAGCTGGTACAAAGACTGGTGGATTTCAGGTTTAACACCCCTTTTATTGACTCCTACGCATTTCGGCCAGATGGCCTTCTTCAGGGGGATTTATAGAAGACAAACCTTATTAAAATCCTTTCAGTATAAAAGTACTATTGCCACAAGTCAAATGCCATTGTATGTTCCGTAGTCCTTTGATGCCAAAACGCGTAGGGGTCAATAAAAGGGGTGTTAAAACTGAAATCCGCCTGTCTTTGTACCAGCTTTTTTTGGTTTCCAGTTAAACACTGCAGGTACTCCTTTGCTCTGTTTGGTCGTTCCTCGTGGGGGTTATTCTGAGACACGAATAGCAGGGATAACTGTCCCAATGGGACGTCCATCCTCACTATCCGTGCCGATGGCATCCCTCAACTAACTTCCTCATTGGTTGTCCGGGGAAGAGGTGGCCCGGGGCAGAGAGTAGACAGGCAATGGATGGTTGCTGGCCCTGGACGTACAAGACCAATTCTAATGTCGGCCCTGTACGTCCATGGCCGGGGAAGTTATTCCACCTCCCAGTTGGAATAACTTCCCTGGACGTTTGGTTTTTTTTTTTTTTTTTTACAACCTCAGGACACAGAAGGGGCTGGGGGGCCAGGGTTTATTCCCTGCAGCCCGACCCTGGCCTTAGGAGGCCAGATCGGGGGTCAGGCTGCGGGCAATAAACCTATTTCTGTGGTAGCTGGCATCGCAGCTTTTAAATAGAGCCATGGTGCCATGGCAACATGACACCATGGCTCCGCGGCTCCATTTAAAAGCCTGACTGAGCTATCCGGGCAGTGCCTGTACGTGCAGGCCAGGACTGAATTGCAGTCCCGGCCTGCATGTACAGACCTGATCGCAATTCTGATCCCACGGGGCTAGACGTGATAGCCATGTGGGACAGAATCAGGCCCACTATGTATAGTCTATGGGGTATGTTTCCTGAGCGGTAATCCAGTTTAGTCCTCCACATCCGGGTAGTGCACCTCCTCCTGCAGCGTGGAGACTGGACCAATCAGAATCTTCCTATGTTAGGATGTCTGCTGCTGGATCTCCCATCATCCCCCAGTGTGTCCAGTCTCCTGGCAGCTGGAGGACGTGTGTGCCTGGGATTAGGCTCACTTTGGGACATTTAGAGGCAACACTAGAGAGGTTTTTTTTTCCTTTCTATAGCTTTGGTTTGCTTTCTATTTTTTTTTTTGGGTAGCTGTCGCTTTAAATTTACTTGCATAGCTAAAGAGCCGGCTGCCATCGGGAGCCGTGCCTGCACTGCACTGCTGCTTGTCTCTGAAGACTGTGTTTTAAATTCAGTCCAAGGCTAGCTCCTTCCTCCAGGACTATTCGGAGGAGGACTTTGCCTTCCGGTCACCCGGCAGCGTTCAGGGAGCCCTTCTTCAGCAGGCTGGCTTTCCTCCCACGATCAGTGCTGTTTTTCCTCTGTGACTGTCAGCCGGTGCCATTGTTGCTCCCGCTCCCGATTCGGGTGAGGAGTTGCGATTTTTTTCAGGTGCGGTGAGTGTTAGTTATTGGGGGGCTGTTTTCCCCTTTTTGCCTTTACCTTCTTTCATTTTTTCTTTTCCGTGGTTTTTTCGCACCCTTTTTTTACCGCAGGCTGAAAGTGCCGGCGGCCATTTTCTAGACCCGGATTTTTCCCGCCTTGCAAGCAGAGTGTTTTTACTGCTTTTCCTTCCACTTAACGCTCTGTTGGGTTAGCGTTTTTGCTGGGAGAGGGGGGCACTGCAGTTTCCCGTTGTTGGTTTTAAAAAAAAAAAAAAAACACGCTTTAATTTTTTGACCTTATTTTTTGCTTTCTTTTCTTTTAACTTTAGTTTCAATTAAATTTATTTTTTTTCTTGCCCTGGGGACTGCTGTGGCATGGCTGCCAGACCGCAGTGTGTTATCTGCGGATCGCGCAGGGGGGCGGTGGATGACTCTGGAGTCTGCAAGGGCTGCGCCTCTGTTTCCACCAGTTTAGAGCACCAACTAGAGCATAAGGAATTGTCCGGCCCCAGCAGTCCGACAGTGCAGGCGGACGGTGGTCCCTCTCCTGACCCTCTTGCATCTGGGTCTATGGCCCCTCCTAAAGGTCAAGGGGGCGCATGGCCGATTGCAATGGCTGCATCTTCCTTTACGGATTTCTCCCCGGATTTTGTCCTGCTTATGCACCAGGCTTTTCGTTTGGGACGCTCGGGCAAGTTGCCAGACCTTTGGCCATCGCCCCTGTCCTCTCTTCCAGGTGGTGAGGCCAGGCAGGATGGCCAGCCTTCGGCTAAGCGCCTTCGTGCCATAGACCTGGACCAGGACGATTTCAGCTGGCAGGAGGCTGATGCAGAGGTGGATCCGGACGGTGCTGTTAACGAGTTGGAAGACGGGGAGATCCCGGAACCCGAGGATCAGGCCCGGATAATTCGGGTCTTTCGTAAGGAGGAGTTGGTGCCTTTGATTACGGAATCTCTCCAGGCTCTCAATCTCGCTGCTCCACGTTCTGCTGAGGAGGACGGCTTGGAGGATCCTCTCATTCAGGCGGTGCGGGACTCTCAAGTGGTGTTTCCGGTGCACCGTGTTGTGGAGCAGATGATTCAAGCTGAGTGGGATCATCCCGAATCCGGACTTAAGGGCATTCGGACCATGAACCGCCTTTATCCGTTGGCGGATAAAGACAAGGAGAGGTTTAAATCGCCCCGAGTGGACGCTGCGGTGTCGGCAGTCACCAAGAAAACTACCATCCCGGTGGAAGGCAGTGCGGCCTTGAAGGACGCACAGGATAAGAAGATAGATGGGTTGTTGAAACAGTCCTTTGAGACCAATGCTTTGTCTTTGCAGGCCTCCATTTGTGGGGCTTGGGTGGCTAGGGCCTGCTTACGTTGGGCTCAACGCTTGAGGCAGCTCCCCGGCTTGGATCAGCAGGGTTTGCTGGAGGTGACTAGGCTGGAGTCGGGATCGGCGTATCTGGCAGATGTGCGGTATGATTTGATTAGAACATTGGCAAATAGTATGGCCTCTTTGGTGGCGGCGCGCAGATCCTTGTGGCTGCGGAATTGGGCGGCCGATGGTTCTTCTAAGTCCCGACTCAGTAAGCTTCCCTTTAAGGGTAAGTTGTTGTTCGGTGACGATCTGGATAAATTGGTGAAGGATCTTGGCGAGTCCAAGGGTGGTCGGCTGCCCGAAGATAAACCTAAGCTGAGTAGAGGTTTGCCGTCGGTGCGGGGTCAGTTTCGTGACTTTCACAAATTTCGTTCTTCCCGATTTTGGGGTTCCCAGCGTGACCGGTATAGTTCCAGAGGCCACGGTTTTCGGGGATTTCGGGGGGCGGGAAGAGGATTCGCAGCGGCGTCCTCTTCCTTTAGTCGTAAACCACAATGAAGCGAGGCGGGCTCCGGAAGGGGGGTTAGTCATCGGAGGCCGTCTTCGGGACTTTCTGCCTTCCTGGGCCCAAATCACGTCGGATCAGTGGGTGCTTGAGATAATCAGAGAAGGTTATGCCCTAGAGTTTGCTATGCCGATTCCAGACGCCTTTGTCCTTTCCCCCTGCAGAGGCGAGCAGAGGGTGCAAGCCATTCGGGGGATGTTGAGTCGGCTCATTCACGTTGGGCGCGGTGGTTCCAGTTCCTCCTTCCGAGCGCGGCGTCGGTTGCTACTCCATTTATTTTGTGGTGCCAAAGAAGGATGGGTCGCTGCGCCTGATTCTAGATCTCAAGGGCGTGAATCGTTTCCTTCGGGTTCCACATTTCCGGATGGAGACCTTGCGGTCCGTCATAGTGGCGGTGCGTCAAGGAGAGTTTCTTTCCTCTCTCGATCTCTCGGAGGCCTATTTCCACATTCCCATCCGAGTGGTCCACCAGAAGTTCCTAAGGTTCGCCTTCCTGTGGGGACACTTTCAATTTCAGGCATTGCCCTTCGGTCTCGCCACAGCTCCACGCACATTCACCAAGATAATGGTGGTGGTTGCGGCGGCCTTGCGCAAGGAAGGTATCTTAGTCCACCCTTACCTCGACGACTGGTTGATTCGGGCAAAGTCCAAAGAGGAGAGTGTGCAGGTTACCGACAAAGTTGTGGCCTTGCTGCGGTCCCTCGGCTGGGTAGTCAACGAGAACAAAAGTCATTTGGAGCCAACGCAGTCCCTCGAATACCTCGGGGTTCATTTCGACATGGCGAGAGGGTTGGTGTGCTTACCGGAGCGCCGTGTCCAGGCTTTGCAAAGCCTCATGCGTTCTTTCTTGGGGATTCCCGCTCCGTCAGCGTGGTGGTATCTGCGCCTGTTGGGCACCATGGCGGCGACGTTGGAGGTGGTGCCTTGGGCTCGGTTTCATATGCGACCGCTTCAGAGAGCCCTGTTACGCCGCTGGTCGAACCAATTGGATTCGTTGAACAAGCGACTGCCGTGTCCCCGATCGGTCCGTTTGTCGCTCCGGTGGTGGCTGTGCTAGACGAACCTCCGGATGGGGCTTCCTCTGGAGCAGCCATCTTGGATCCTATTCATCACGGATGCAAGTCTGTTTGGCTGGGGAGCCCAATGCAAAGGGCGCTTCGCGCAGGGGACGTGGTCCCCTCTCGAAGCGTCTTGGTCGATCAACCGCCTCGAGCTGCGGGCGGTGAGACTCGCGCTGCAAGCCCTCGAGGAGTTGGTGCGGGGGCAAGCGGTGCGCGTTCTCTCGGACAACTCTGCGACGGTAGCCTACATCAACCGCCAGGGCGGCACTGGCAGTGTGGCCATGGAGTCCGAGGCAGAGGTCTTGTTCGCTTGGGTGGAATCCCGCTTGCCAGCTCTGTCGGCAGCGCACATCGCCGGAAAAGACAATGTGATGGCGGACTTTCTCAGCAGAGTGCGGGTCGACCCCGGGGAGTGGGAACTGAACCCGCAGGTGTTCGCGCAGATAGTGCGCAAATGAGGTCTTCCGATTATGGACCTTATGACGACGTTTCAGTCAGCAAAGACGGGTCGGTTCTTCAGCAGATGGAGAGAACACATGTCCGAGGGCATCGACGCGCTAATTCAGCCGTGGCCGACGGACGGTCTTCTTTATGTCTTTCCCCCTTGGGCTCTGATAGGGCGGGTCATTCAGCGCATCGAAGCGCACCGGGGGCGAGTTTTACTGGTGGCTCCGGATTGGCCGAGGAGACCGTGGTATGCGGATCTGGTTCGCTTGCGTCACGGAGTGGCTTGGAAACTGCCTCCACTTCCGGATCTGCTTCTTCAGGGGCCGTTGCAGATGCCTCAGGTGGATCGATTCTCGCTTACGGTTTGGCCCTTGAAAGGTCTCGGTTGAGAAAGAAGGGTTATTCCCCTGAGGTGGTTGCCACGCTCCTCCGGGCGCGGAAGCCTTCCACATCGCTGGCGTATGTGCGAGTGTGGCGGTTATTTGAGGACTGGTGTTCGCGACGTGGGGTTCGCGCGGCTACGGCTTCGGTGTCGGTAATTCTCAGCTTCTTGCAGGATGGTTTTGATAAAGGTTTGGCAGCCAGTTCTCTGAAGGTGCAAGTGGCAGTGCTAGCGTGCTATCTGGGCAAGGTTCTCGGGCTTTCTCTAGGGATGCATGCGGACGTCCAACATTTTCTCAAGGCGGTCTTGAGGTTGTGCCCTGCACGCAGGGTCTCCGTCCCTTCCTGGGATTTGAACCTAGTGTTACAGGCCTTGGTTTGCGCTCCCTTTGAGCCCCTTCGGAGAGCGTCGGTTAAGGATCTCACTCTGAAGACTGTGTTTCTGGTGGCTATCTGCTCGGCGAGGCGCATCTCTGAGTTGCAGGCGCTGTCGTGTCGGGAGCCGTTTTTGTCCATCTCTCGAGATCGCGTGGTTCTTCGGCTGGTGCCCTCCTTTTTGCCTAAGGTGGTTTCGCCCTTTCATTTGAATCAGCCGGAATATCTTCCAGTTCTTCAATCGGAAGCAGACGGTCCTACGGACGCGGGTTTACATTGTCTAGATGTGCGGCGCGTTCTTCGTCGTTACTTGAAGGTGTCCGGTACGTTCCGTAAGACGGATCGCTTGTTTGTGCTTTTTGGCGGACCCCGCAAAGGGGAGCCGGCAGCTAAGGTGTCCATCGCCCGGTGGATTAAGGAGGCGATTGCATCGGCTTATATTTTGCAACATCGGCCGGTTCCGGTGGGTTTGCGGGCCCACTCTACCAGGGCTCAGGTGACGTCCTGGGCGGAACATAGTTTTGTTCCTCCTGCGGACATTTGTAAGGCAGCTACTTGGTCGTCTCTTCATACCTTTAGTAGACACTACCATTTGGATGTGCTCGCCGCTCAGGATGCTCGTTTTGGTTCGGCGGTGTTGCACGCCGGTTGGCAGGGTCCCGCCCGGTGTTGACTGCTCTGTTACATCCCGGATGTGGAGGACTAAACTGGATTACCGCTCAGGAAACAGAAATTACACTTACCTGGTAATTGTAGTTCCTGGAGGATCCAGTTTAGTCCTCCTTCCCTCCCATGTGTCACGGTTGTTAGTGTCGGCGCGCTTCCGGGGATCCGCGATAGCTTGATTCAGTCTGTTTCTTCGGGTTGTCGTAGCCCGGGATCGCTTCTTTCTTTCTTTCTTTTGCCAGCTGTTCGGTTCGGGTGGCTGGCTTAGGACTGCTTCTTTCTTCAGGTGCAATCAGCGTCGCTGTGCAGCATTTTGGCTTCCTCGTTTGGGGAGGGGGTCACTAAGCATGTTAAGGGTACTACGTTCTTTCTGGTTTACTATTTAACGTGTTGCTTCTTTGAGTCTGCTTTGTCAATAGTTCACTGGGGGATGATGGGAGATCCAGCAGCAGACATCCTAACATAGGAAGATTCTGATTGGTCCAGTCTCCGAGCTGCAGGAGGAGGTGCACTACCCGGATGTGGAGGACTAAACTGGATCCTCCAGGAACTACAATTACCAGGTAAGTGTAATTTCTGTTTACTAAGCAGTCTTAATGTGCAGCCAGTGTTAGTGTGCAGGATGCCATATAAGAAGTGGGCGTGTCGGTCTTAAGGTAGCATTTCTGGTTACCGTGCGATAAAGGGAGCCGTAGCACGTCAATGCACATTAGCCTGAAATAGGCGTGCTGACCAACAAACACAGCAAGAGAGGGATAGCACAATGGCTAATACATTGACTGCTGAACCAGGGGTCATGAGTTCAATCCCCCAGTGGGGTTAATGAGTAACGCTGTCTGAGGCATTACCCTTTACTATAAAGCAGTGCTGCTGGAGGCATTTTACTTTTTACTTTAAAGCAGTGCTGCCAGCAAAAATACCCTCACAGTGCTGTAATCTTCATGTGCAGTGCATCATGGGTACGAGTGGATTAACCCTATCCTGATAACCACAGCAGACAGTTTGTGTGGTGACCTGCAATCCTTCTGTAGCCAGCCAGGGGTT
Organism: Ichthyophis bannanicus; assembly: GCA_033557465.1. Classification (NCBI taxonomy): domain Eukaryota; kingdom Metazoa; phylum Chordata; class Amphibia; order Gymnophiona; family Ichthyophiidae; genus Ichthyophis; species Ichthyophis bannanicus. Next base: position 147,874,041 of record CM066041.1, read on the forward strand.
TGTTCAGAGCTGTAGCTCACTGGTTACTTCACTGCCTGTAGAGCCAAAGGTTGTGGGTTTGATTCCACAGTGGGGTTATTTATTGGAGCTGTCTGGGGCAGTTTCTTTTTTTAATTTAAATTAGTACTGCCAGCAAAAACACCCTCACAGTGCTGTAATCCTCAGGTGCCCCATAAGGCGCCTTATAAGGCACCTTAAGGTTATAGGACTGTGAGGGTGTTTTTGCTGGCAGTACTAATTTAGATTAAAAAAAGAAACTGCCCCAGACAACCCTAATAAATAACCCCACTGTGGGATCAAACCCACATCCTCTGGCTCCACAGGCAGTGAAGTAACCAGTAGGCTACAGCTCTAGAGCTACAAACCAACCTCTGGCTGGCCACAGGAGGACTGCAGGTCACCACACAAACTGTCTGCTGTTGTTACCAGGATAGAGTTAAGCCACTCGTACCCATGATGCACTGCACATGCAAAGCAGCAGTCTACAGATGATCACAAGATGGGGTATGCACCCCCACAGCACCTAGGCCTGGTAGGGGGTACTGACCATGCGCGTTACTGGCACAGAGTAGCTACAGACTGTCACATTATGCGGGTACTGTGCTCACCCTGAGGGTGAGGTGGGGCGCCCAGCACCAGGTCCACAGCACCTGCCCTCCCTGAGACAGGCTATGCTGCAGTCCCCATTAGTGCCAGTGTGTGATAGGTAGTTCTTTCAGACACACCTACGATACACCTGTGCCCATATGTATATCCTAGTCACGTCTAGCCCTTGTGGACTATGATGCACCAGAATAGTGCATATCCTCTGTGGGTGCTATGGCCACATGATTCAAGGGGAGGGGGGGTGGTGTTTGGACCCATAGGCGGATTATGTAGTACCACTGAACTTGCTCTCTGTGGATCAGGGTGGGGGGACAGGATCTCCCCCCAACAGATCCACATTCTACAGCCTGCCATGGTGGCAGTAGAGGGGACCAACAACCCCAGTCCTGCTGGGAAACATATGCACTACAGGACAGTCAGTGCAGATCTGTAGCATTCCATAAGGCAATAGCAGACAGACAGTAGGCTGGAAATTCTCAGCTGCCCCCCACCACTGTCTGACATTCTCCAGCAGCGAGCATAGTGAGTCTCCAGCCGCTGCACCCTGCAAGGTGTTCCAGCCATACACATACTAACTGCAGACAGTCTGCTAACTAGTCCACAGTGCATGTTCCTGGAGGAGATGTGTGCACCCAAAACTGGGATGTGAGCACACCCACCAAGCAGATAAGTCAGTGATTGGGCCCCCAAAAGGAGAACCCATATATATCACTTGAAAGAAATACTATGTAGCACTATGGGGGAACCTAGCCATGCCATGGTCACTGCTCAGTCAGGTTGAGAGTGACCTCCCAGCAGGACATGCTGTAGCCACCCTGTCTGTGCAGGTGCTGGCTGGGCACTACAATGTCCCAGCCAGTGCCCTATGGCCTGTGCAGATGCATCCTGCCCAGGCCGCCCTGTCTGGCCTATACCCACAGTACCTTGCTCCTCATTATGTACATTGGCAGGCCAATACTGGCAACAGTGCTAGCAGTGTGGGCTGAGGAGGGTGTTGGCAGCCACCACACACTGGATAGACAGACACACACTCCCCACACCTATGCCAGCATTGTGCAACTATAGAGGTGTTTGGCAGTCCTGGCCACCGCACCAGTCCTGGGCACAGTGCAGGCATGGCTATGGTACGCAATACAGTAGGGGTCACTCTCCAGGGTGGTAAACACTGTCAGACACAAGACCTGTAGCACACTCCACAGACATCAGAAAGGTTGCTATGATGCAGCTCAATCAGCAAATTGTGCTTAACTTAGGAATTGCTATCTGCCAGTAATCATAGCAACCTTTTGATAGATGTGTACCATATTCCGAGGTTTAGGGTGGCATTGCTAAGGTATGCAAGTGCTAGTATTGGGAGATGCACACAGGGCCCAAAATCCTGCCTCTCCAGATGACTTTGGATGATGGTGCCTGTGGGTGCGGGTGAGTCTGCCCCTGTTGGCCGCTGCTCTAGGGCAGAGGTTCCCAACTCTGGTCCTGGTGGGTCAAACCCTGTTCGGGTTTTCATGCTGTCCCTAATGAATATGCATGAGATACATCTGCATACCATGGGGGTGGTGCATAGAAATGCAGTACAGCCATAGTTATGGGAGACAGCATGGGACCTGAATGGTGTTTGGCCCTCCAGGACTGCTTTTGGAAGACTCTGCTCTAGGTAATGCGCATATTTATGGTGTCTGCGCTCTGTAGGGTAAAATGTAGGCATTTTGGGCATGTTTACGTTATCTGCACTAAAGGTTCTGTCTGTATTACCGCATTTTAGTAGTGGGTAAAATATGGGGACTGGGTTGGCAGAAACCACAGCTGGGACTTGAACCTGTGACCTTCTGCTCCTGAACACACTGGCTGTGTGCCCTGCACCACTGTGTTTCCACAGAGACAGTGCATTCCCTGGAGATACCATGACTGTTTGTCAGACAGAGCCTGTCTGTTGCAGTGCACGGCACCCACCTAAACAGGGTTGGGCCATGGTCTGCTGTGGGCAGCAGCCACTGCCCCCTCCACCACCAGTACCCCTCTGTCACCATGCTGACATGCCCTTCTGCTGGTGGTGCTGGTGGTGCGCAGACTCAGGCCATCCAGTTTGCGGGTAGGCGGCTGCCTATGGTGCGGGTTCTGGGGTAGGGATGCCTGCATAGATGTCCACGCTTCCCCCCAGCACCGCCTGCAAATGTTCTGTACCCTTGGGGGTACCTGCTGGGTACTATCCCCTGTGACACTGTGAGAAACACACTCGTACCCATGTTGGGCCCTCATCAGTTGCTGTCTGGCTGCTCTACTGTTTCAGCATTCGTATGGGCCACCTAGGCATCACCCTAGTCAGCGCTGTGGCCCAGCTGCACCACAGCATGTGCCGCCTGCAGCCCTCTGTGTCCCCTTTTCCAGCATCTGTCCAGTTGCCCGTTCTGACATGCCCACCCTGCTGTTGCAGGACATGTGCATGCCATAGGAAACCTGTCCAGTAACAAGGGAAAGCCCTGATCAGCGTTATTTCACTGTGGGATCATTCACCTTGTATGGGGACGGAACATAGCCCCTTCCAAAATTGATATCTTTTTTTTTTGGAGCTTTCTCGGTAGTGTTTTTTGATGTTTCCCATTGATATCACTATTGCCCAGCTAGGTTATGTTTTTTTCCAGTTTGTTCAGGTCATTTTCAATGTTTATCTGCCCTTTTGTTCTGTGCACATGTATCACACTTATCACCTTTTGTAGGTTTCCCTGGCTTTGCTGTACATTGCTGACGTAAATGGTTTCTCTTCCCTTTAAATCTACTCTAACGCCAGGGTTTCACTGGCGTTAGTTTTCAGCCCTGAAATCCACAGCATTAGTGTGCAGGGAGCCTCTTCCCTCCCACTCTCCACCCATTGACCCCTTCTCTCCGCCCCTGGGGAACCTTCCTCCGCCCTCAGGGAGCCTTTACTCCGCCTTCAGCTCGTTTGCGCTGCTGAGAGCGTTAGCGCGCGATAAGGTAACTTATCGCACGGTAAAGCGCCATTATTGTGCGATAAGGCGCCTTATTGCGCGCTAACATGTCAGAGCGCACATTAAGGCGGTTTAGTAAACATACCCCTATAAGTTGTTCATGGCAATAGACAGACAGAATATACGATCATATTGATTCCATTAACATCATGGCAAAAGAACAGAAAGGCAATAATGTTGATTTTATAAGGGACACGCAGAAAGTTTCGCACTAGTTCCGCACATAAATCCCTATTTTAAAGGATTTAGGTGCATGCCTTACGTGATCGCTATTGTGTAAGCATGCGCGTAAGTCTTATCGCATGTATTTTCAGTTTGGCTGTGCACAGGTTTGGAGCATAGCTGAAGCCCAAATTTACACACGAGTTATAAAATGTTTTAAAATCTGCATATTTTTTGAATCGTCTAAACTGTGTGTGGCAACATATGTTAACTGTGTGGGAGTTTATAAAATTGCCCTCTAAGAGGAGAGCATATGGAACAAAAGACCAAAAGACCAGTTAAGGCTGAGTAAAGCCATCATGGACACTGCTAAGAAAAGCAGAAATCTCAGTATAGATGGACTGATTATAAGAAAGCCTTTGATAGCATCCCGCATTCTGGGATAATAAATTACCTTGACGTTCACAAAATAAACCTTGGCTTGTTCGAATAAATCAAGTTCACTATGCAAATGTGGCAAATCAGACTTCACTTGAAGTGTAAAGGCTGTCAGTTTGTCATTCCTATCATCAAGATCCTTTTTTGTATGGGGGGTTATCCACTAAGTACTCTTATCAACGCTTTGGAATACAGATTTAGTCTTAATCATAAGAATGGTAGCAATCTAGACAGAACATCACACTTATCATTTGTAGATGATTTGAAGCCTTACAGTTCCAATGACCAACAACTAGCGGAACAACTCTGTAATAATAAAGAGAAAAAAAAGACCAATTATAACTGAATGAGTGAGATTGGTATTTTCTGTATTGATAGTATGATCTTCAGTTCAAATGGTCGAGTTCTTTTTACAGTGGTCTGTTGATCAATATTGTCCTCTGTTACTAAACTCACTCAGAGAAGAGGTTTTTTTTGTTTGTTTGTTTGTTTGTTTGTTTTTTTAAAGTGCTATCAAGCTGATTCCTGTTAGCCCCTGGATTTGTTGTCAAGGTATGACGAAGTAGATTGCCAGGCCTTTCTTCCAAGGCAATGAAGGGTAAAGTGATTTGCCCAAGGTCACAAGGAGTTCCATTGGGAATCAAACCCCAACCTTCTGGGTGTTAGGCTGTAATTAACTAAAAAGAAAATCTCTCTCTGAATGCAATGTCATAACTAATGAATTATTCAATATTATCCACCACTAATGATTGCATGGTAGAGCAGTAATCTTTTATGAGATACTGTCTCTTAACTTTTTCTCCAAAGAGATTCTCTCCTGTACGAATTGCATCTGCTAAACTGTCATGCAGGTCTTCTCTAAGGCTTGAGGCTCTTAACCAGGTCATTCTTCTAGTTGCTATAGCTATTGCTGTTCCTCTAAACACAGTTAACATATGCTGATCTGATTAAATATTTAGCAACATTCTGGGTTTTGTAGCCTCAGTATTTTAGAAGCAGACTCTCTGGTGAGATGTTTAGACCATGTTCTGAGTTTTTTTTTTTAAATACCATAAAAATAATTCTATCAACTGGAACCGATATGCTGCTGTTCGTGAATTTAACACAGTATTTTGGTACATCCTTTTACCCATAACGTCCAGTAGTCTAGGATCTTTATGAGGAGGAATACTGTATCATTGTTCACTGAGTTTTATGTAATTCAGTTCTGTTTTATTGTAAACCGTCCCTGATCTTGGGAAGGGGCGGCATAGAAAAAAATCACAAATAAATAACAATAAATAAATAAAATTAGAGTGGACTTTTGCAGCTCTTTAATGTGGACTGGTATGGAAGTTGAATCTTTTTGTGGCCCATGGCCAGTTGTGTTCTAGTTTTGTATTTGACATAGTCAGTGTGGATAGCAGTGCTCACCATACTTTATCTTGCTGTTTTAAAGGATTTTCTGAACAAGAATGGCTACTACATCCTTATGGACGTCTAGATATATTAGAATACCCAGGAATCGCTAACTTGGATCAGGCTTTTCTTGTGAACTTAAAGATATTTCCTTTGACAATTTTTGCAGGACATCTGTCTCTGAGGAGGACATGTCTATTCTGCTTGGAGAGACTGATGGGGAGCAAGAAGTGACAGAATTTCTGGAGGATGTATTTTCTTAGTGCTTGAAAGAGGTGTTTTTTTGCTTATTAACAGAAAAATTATGTCTGGATGAATCAGAACCATAGCACACCTTTAAAAATTCCCTCTAAGAACATAAGAACATAAGATATGCCATACTGGGTCAGACCAAGGTCCATCAGGCCCAGTATCCTGTTTCCAACAGTGGCCAATCTAGGTCATACGTACCTAGCAGTTTCCCCAAAAGACACAGGTTCCGCAATGCTTGTACTGGGTCAAGCATTGATATCCTGGGTCCCTTATTAATAATGGTTTATGGACCTTTCCTCCAGGAAATTGTCCAAACCTTTTTTAAACCCAGCTACACTAACAGCCTTTACTACATCCTCCGGTAACAAATTCCAGAGTTTGATTACACGTTGAGTGAAAAAATATTTTCTTTTATTAGCCTTAAATAGTTTACCCTGTAGCTTCATTGCATGTCCCCTAGTCTTTCAATATTCTGATAACGTAAACAATCGATCTACATATACCCGTTCCACTCCGTTCATTAATTTATAGACTTCTATCATATCTCCCCTCAGCCGTCTCTTTCAAAGAACATAACATTATAAAATATGCCATAGGGGTCAGACCAAGGTCCATCAAGTTCCATCCCTGTTTCCAACAGTGGCCAATCTATGTCATAGTAACCTAACAGTTTCCCCAAAAGATACAGGTTCCACAATGCTTGTATTAGGGCAAGCAGTGGATATCCCGGGTCCTCTTTAATAATGGTTTATGGACCATTCCTCCAGGAACTTGTCCAAACCATTTTCAAACCCGGCTTTTACTATATCCTCCGGTAACGAATTCCAGAGTTTGATTACACATTGAGTGAAAAAATATTTTCTCTTATTGGTCCTAAATAGGTTCCCCTGTAGCTTCATTTCATATCCCCTAGTCTTTCTATCTTTTGATGGTGTAAACAATCGATCTACATTTACCCGTTCCACTCCATTCATTAATTTATAGACCTCTATCATATCTCCCCTCAGCCATCTCTTTTTGAGATTGAAGAGCCCTAAACATTTTAGCCTCTCTTCTTTTTTATTTTTTTTTATTTTTAAAGCATTTTCAATATTACAGAAAAATTAGTATTTCAACACTACAGTCTTATCATAGACAATCCAAAAAGAATAAACAAACAAAAAGACTCTAATCCACATCAAGGAGGTGCTTACATATACAAATTGAGTAATGAATCTGAATGGTCGCTGTAAAGAAAAACTCCTTTTTAACTTATCGATGAACCCAGGAAAAAAAGGAAAAGGAAAAGAAAATTAGGATTTAGTCTTGCTATCCAAAAAGGCAGTCAACTCATCAACTACAAAAAATATATATCTCTTCCCCTGGTGTACAATATGACATTTACAAGGAAATTTTAAGTAAAATAACATACCCAAAGCCAAAACCCGTGGTCGAAGCTCTAAAAAAGATTTACGTCGTTTTTGAGTCTCCCTAGAGACATCCGGGAACAATTGGACAGTTTGACAACAAAATTTTTCATTCTTTTTAGGAAAATAAGTTCTAAAAATCCTATCCTTATCCATCTCTGATACAAAACTGACCAGAAGAGTAGCTCTAGAGGGAATAACATCGTTATCTGATTCAATAAATTCTGAAATGTTAAGGGGAGAGGGAACTAACCGCTCTAACTGAGCACCATCATCCCCTACTTCCCCATTCCGATAGGCAGTAGCCTGAGGAACATAGTAAAGCTTAGATACAACAGTTTCATCAGGATCAGACAATAAAAGAATCTCCTTAAGATATTTGTGCAGCAATATAATTGGAGACAAGAAATGAGTCTTTGGAACATTTAAAAATCAGAGATTACAAGATCTCGCCACATTTTCCAAAAACTTATCTTCATCTCCTGCCCTGCCTGTGCGGGAAGCAGTTATGGATGTTTCGACCATGAGTACTTCTTCTTCCACTCCTTCTTTACGCGAAATGGGTTCAACTCCTCCCATGGATGAACTCAATTTTTCGCCGGGTGTGGCCTCTCCAGAGGAGAATCTGGTGAAGGCCGATCCTGGCGTAGCTCTTCTTCCGGATGTTAGCTTAGGCGTTGACTCTGTTTCATTGTCACCAGCTATTCCAGCTGTGATTTCTTTTTCCCCGGCTTTACAAATTAGTCCTCCACCTTCGGATGTCTCCTTAAAAGATATATGGGCAATTGTTTCCCGTATGGAGTTGACTCTGGGCTCTTCCTTTATGAAGATTTCTGACTTTTCTAAAGAAACGGTTCTTAAATTAATGGACCATGAAGATAGGGTATCATCTTTGGAGAGGAAAGTGGCTATTCAGGAGTCTAAAGTACTATCGCAGAAGGACTTAGCTGAAAAGCTTTCATTAGATTCCTTACTATTACATTAGCCTCTCTTCTTAGTGGTATTCTTCCAACCCCTTTACCATTTTGGTGGCTCTTCTCTGTACCTTTTCTAATACTATATCCTTTTTCAGATACGGCAACCAGAATTGTACACAATATTCAGGGTGCGGTTGCATTGTGGAACGATACAGAGGCATTATAATATTATAATTCTACATGTTATCCATGATGACGCATAAATCTTTTTCCTGGGTGGTGGTTCCTAATGTAGAACCTTGCATCATGTAACCATAGTTTGGGTTAGTCTTTCCTAAGTGCATAACTTTGCACTTGTCCAATTTAAATTTCATCTGCCATTTCGATGCCCAGTCTCCCAGTTTATCATGGTCTTCTTGCAATTTTCCACAATCCTCTTGGGTTTTAACAACTTTGACTAATTTTGTGTCATCTGCAAATTTGATTACCTCGCTCATTATTCTCATTTCCAGGTCATTTACGAATATGTTAAAAAGCAGCGGACCCAGCACAGATCCCTGCAGTACTCCACTATTCACATTTCTCCATTGGGAAAATTGGCCATTTAGCCCTACCCTCTGCTTTCTATCTTTTAACCAGTTCCTGATCCACAATAGCAGTCTGAGCGGTATATCAAATTCAAATAAACATAAACATAAACATACTGCCTCCCATCCCATGACTTTTTAATTTTGCCAAGAGTCTCTCATGAGGGACCTTTTCAAAGGCTTTCTGAAAATCCAGATACACTACATCAACTGACTCACCTTTATCTACCTGTTTATTCACACCTTCAAAAACACATGACAGATTAGTAAGACAACACCTTCCTTGGCTAAAGCCATGCCAAGTTGGCTGTCTCCCATTAAGCCATGACTTTCTACATGTTCAGTAATTGTGTTCTTTATAATTGTTCTACCATTTTTCATGGTATTGCCATCAGTTTCACCGGTCTGTAGTTTCCTGGATCACTCTGGAACCCTTTTTAAAAATTGGCATTTCATTGGCCATCCTTCAATCTTCAGGTATTACAGATTATTTTAACGATAGTTCACAGATTACTAATAGTAGGTCTGCAATCTCTTATTTCAGTTCTTAAAACATCCTTGGATGTATACCATCTGGTCCAAGCGATTTGCTATGCTTCAGTTTATCATATAGTTGTAATACATTTTTCCTGGTATATCAATATTTCTTTCAGTTTTTCTTGAGCATCAGCTTTTTTTTTTTAATTATTTAAGCATTTTCCAAATACATAATCATACAGGGAAATGATAACAATACTGACATATTTGAAATCAGAATGAATAGAAATTCAACAATGCCACATTAAGGAAGAGAGAAACTATACAATGCATAGAAATGTTGAAGAAATTAAGAGTATCAAAACCCCATAATAGGGAGCCAAAAAAAAAATTATGTCAATTCCCCCTCGATCTTCACCGGCCTCCCTCCCATCAAGAAAAAGTTGTAAAGCTTTCACATCAATATACACATATATATGTCCCCCTAGAGTAACAATACAGTGGCAAGGGAACTTTAAAAAAAAAGTAGCTCCCAATGCCACAACACGAGATTTCAAGGACAAAAACTGCTTGCGCCATGACCGAGTACTTCGGCAGACATCAGGAAAAACCTGGAGTATGAATCCGCAAAAAGAAACATCTTTATACTTAAAGAAAGCTCTCAAAACTCGCAATTTAGCGGATTCAGACCCAAACCTTACCACCAAGGTACTACACTTAGAAATAACATCTAAAGTATCCTCCAGAAAGGCAGTTAAATTTTGATCCACAGAACAAACGGAGGGGGCCAAAGCTCCCTCAGTTTGTTTAGTAGGAGAAGAAGCCGCCAAAATATAGTACATATGAACAGCTTGCAAATCCCCTATTAAATGTAATACTTCAGAAGCATATTTCCCCAGTAATATTTCAGGAGATAACAGATGTGTAAAAGGGAAATTTAAGAAACATAAATTACAGGCTCGCGACTGATTTTCCAGTGTTTCCAGCCTCTGAGAAACTGAAAAAACATCTTTAGCTAAGGCAACATCAAAATCAGTACTGGACTGCAACTGAAGATCAGTCCGAGCAACTGACTTTGAACAGTTATCAAGTTGTTTATCAACATTTTGCAATTTACCCACCACCTCCTGGGAAAATGTACACAAAGAGGATACAGTAGAAGTTAAACAATTATCTATCTTCTGAATGGCTGTCCAAATATCCTTGAGAGTCACTTCCCCAGAAGGGGAGGGAAACGTTCCAACATCTGCAGCTACCAAGAACACTGGCTGCAAAGCAGGTATTGTATTCACAGGAGAAGAAATTTCCCATCTGCCCCTGCAGGCTTAACAGAGACGCGAGGGAGACACTCTCCCTTCGCGAATCTGAAAGCCGGCACAGAGGGGCTCAGCCGTCGCAGAGGGAGGGACTCAGCCGGGCAGAGGGGGCCCCGCGGGACACTCCATTCTGCCGCTGCCGCGGCGGCAGTGGTAGCAGCCAGCTTTTTTTTTTTAAATTTAATTTTGAAAAAAAGCAGAATGTTCTTTGCGCGGGGCCCCCTGAAACGCGGGGCCCTGTGCAAAAAACATTCTTGCTCAATGGACGGGCCGGCCCTGGATCTCAGGATAAGTGAGGGCATATACTGAAGAAGATTAGACAAGTATTGATGCTGACCAAAGCATAATGCCTTAAAGGTTAGCAGCAAAACCTTAAATTTAATTCTGAAAGCAAGGGGTAAGCAGTGTTACTAGTCTTCCAACCAAATCACTGGCCTGCCAATCTCTGTCACAGGCTTGCCAACCCCATCTTAGTCCTGCCAACCTCTGTCACATGGCCATGGTGGTTAGCTGATGCCACCAGCTTTATCGCGGTATTTTGGATTAATTGCAGTTGTTTCAGATGCATTTGCAGAAATCCATTATACAGTGAATTGCAATAGTCTAATCTTCCAGTCACAAAGGCATAAACTAATGTCAGCAGCGCTTTCCTCTCAAAGAACAGCCAGATCAAACTAATTAAGTGTAGCAAGTGGAAACAAGACTTAACAACCAAAGAGATCTGTTGTATGAAGGTCAGGTGGGAATCCAGATAACAACCTAGAATGCGCAGAACAGATTGCAGTGAAAGGAAATGGCCATCAATTACCAGAGTTACAGATGGAGTAATTCGACTGTCCATCACCCATATTGCACAGGATTTAGAGTAGTTAAGCTTGAGTTTATTGTTGGCAAGCCATGTTGCTATATCATCCAAACAACTGTTCAGAGCCATCATATCCAAGGTCAAAGGGTTTATATAAGTTACAATTTGCATATCGTCTGTGAAATAAAAGACACTAATACCATGGAATAATAGGGGAACTGCTGAAAGACAGGATTGAACTGGCAGAACCGAGTATAAGATCTCGGTGGTAGACTAGCAGGGGGTGCACTGGCAGGATTGAGGTGTTTTTCACACGTTAAAACAAGGCTACATATGCTGTGGCTCAGCCTGTCCCCTACGGCAGTCCCATGTGGAGGAATAGTTTCATTCTTAGAGCAGTAGGCTGGGAACCAGGAAGCCAGAGTTCAAATCCTTCTGCCACCTTCTGTGCTCTTGGGCAAATCACTTAGATTGTAAGCCCTTGAACTACTACTGAAAAGGCTTGAACTAAATTCAGAGCTACCTATCTCCCATGCTGGGACCTCTCAGGGGCATATGAGAGGAAAGGGAAAATGGATTTAACTCATGCCATTCTCAGACGTTTAAGGTGAGTTACATTCAGATACAGTACTGCTGTAACAAGCTTTTCTTCTGAGCTAGTCCAGCCCTCTCTGAGGCCCACCAACCACTGTGATAGGTCTGCCATTCATTTACATAGATTTGGCAATCATTATCAACAATGTGCCAAAGACAGTCAAAGTCTCCCAGCTCATCTTAGGCCTGCCAACCTCTGTTACTAGTCTCCCAACCAAATCGCTGGCCTGCCAATCTCTGTCACAGGCTTGCCAACCCCATCTTAGTCCTGCCAACCTCTGTCACAGGCCTATGAACCATGATCTTAATCCTGCAAGTCACTGCTACAGATCTAGCAACCACTATCACAGACCTTCTCAACATAGTCACTGGCCCGCCCACCATTGGCACAGATATATCAACCCTTTAATGTTGCCCTGACATCCTGCAGAAGCTAGCCAAATCAAGTGTGGTTTTAAGAGGCAGTTCGGACTTTGCTTTCATAAGGTTTCTCATATTCTTTGTTTAGGTAAAATGTCTGAAAATAGAATCTTAACTAAACATGCCATTTGTTTTGACTTTTTTATGCTAAATGGATTTTGGAAGCTACCTAGAAGATCAGGGCAGAATGACAATGTTTGTGTTTCACTTCTAGTACCTGGGGCAACCTCTGAGAATTAACAAATTTCTTTAGAAACTATTTTCTTTTAAAGTAGTCAGATTGGAAGTTCTGTTGTCAGGGTTTCTAGAATGGAAATTTGCATATCCTTGTGGCTGCATGAGCAGTGTTAGTAACACAACTATTTTCAAAGTGAAGCAACAATACTGATCAGCAAGTTAGTATTGAAATGCAACTAAATTTGCTGTTGTGCACCTGATCCTTGTTCTATGACCTGAAATTGTGAGCCTTGCCAGAGCTTTAACACCAGGCAAAGTGCCTGGATTCTGGATTTGGGGCAGGGGGGTATTTAAGATTTCAGAAATGGATAAAAGTCTAGTTCTTTGGTAATGCTTTAGTTTAATATTCAAATACAACAAAACGGGCATTTTATAAAATGGGGATGGTTTACTGATTCTGTTATTGTAACCCACTTTAGGACCTGAGTGACATAGGCAGAATTTCAAGTCTTAACAATGTACAGTCCCTCCAGGGTGACCGCCTGCTGTTAGGTGATCTGGGCTTACATAAATGCAATTTGAAAATGTGTGATGGCTCCTGAGGGACAGGGGGTGGGGGGAGGGATAGCGACTCTAAGGCTCTCACTGTTTGCAGTGCACTTTCCTATCACCCTTCCCCCCAGCATGCCCTGTCAAGGCTGAGATCCAGTCCAATACCGTTACCACACACGGGAATAGATAACTGGAACAACTTGACCTTGTTTCACAACCCAAAAGGGTCCATCAACAAGGACAGTACGTAACTCAGGCGTACCGCGGGTATGTAATACATACGAGATATACATTTGCATTCCGAAAATCAAGGTTTTGTTGATTTCTCTCCTCTTTCTTTGAAAAACCACTGAAGGGTTTACTCCTTGGCACGCCACACACACACCTTCCTGTGTTCACCTGCTCGACTGTTCCAGAGGCCAACACTAACATGTGTGTCCCTAGTAGTCTCTTCCCTGGTATGGTCTTGTAGCCTGTTCTGGGTGTGTTTTTGGCAATCTATGCATGCATTTGCCATTTTACACACATTGTTTAAAAAGTTTCTCTATCAGCATTTACACATGTTCCAAGACAAATGTACATGTCACCTAATTGCTGTTTTGGACCTGGGTTCTCCACCATTGATTGAGGGAGCACCTGAACATTTTAAAAAATAAAGGATTATTTCATTCAGCTCCTTAATTAGCTCCTCTTGTGCATGCATTCCTGTGAAATATGGCACTCGCATATATAAGTGCCAGCAAATACCCATGTTTCTTGCTAGACTGGCATGTATACATGTGGTTACCAGTGCTTACATGTGTAAAGCCTTGAGCGATGCCACTCTTTTTAACATGCCATGTCTGACAGAGTAACCTAATGCTTAGAACAGTGAACTAAGAACCAGGGAAGTCAGAGTTCAAATTCCCTTCCACTCACTGATGCTTCTACTGACCTTGAGCGAGTCACGTCACCATCCATTGCCTCAGGTAGTAACCCAGGACCTACGTTCTGTAACTTGCATTAATATGATTAACATGAGTTATTAGTAAATAGGTTCCACTGAAAATGATGGAACTTGTATTAAATCCCCTGAACACACATTAATAAATCCATCCCTTAGATTATAAGCCTACTTGGGCATGGAAGCAACTACATGAGCTCAGATTTGGAAAAGCCAGCTAGAGTGAATCCTCATCTATATGCGAGTTTCCTTTGAGAATGCAGTGCTCCTGTGTTCATGTTTATGTGCGAGTATGTATCATCTGTTAGAAAGCGCTTTCCCATGGAGCCGTGATGGACACATGAGGAACTGGGGAGGCTTGGCTTTAACTCTGTGGTCTGCCTGTTTCTTATAAGTAATCCACTTGGATTTTTGAGCAAGCTGAGGTAATGAATCTGGAAGAAGAACAGAGCATTTAAGTTTGAAGAATTTTTTTTGAGAGGAGTAGAGGGGGTTAATGGTTAATCCAAGATTTCAATTTACATAAATGTCCTTTTGACCTGACACTAGATCCCAAACCTCCACATCCCCACATATTATAATTAAAACAAGAGTATTAATACACTTCCACAGTCATTCAGTATCTCAAAATATCAACATTAATACTTCAACGGGACTAAAATTGCCCAAAAAAGGTGCCTCCTCTATAAATTCAGTCTTAAAAATCTCAACATTTTACCAAACAGGGGAGAAAAAGCATCAGGGTATTATCACATTCCTTTATGCTGTAAATCACAGCCTTAGGGGAAATAGACCACTCAACATCACTGACTTAAAAAAACTCCTCTCTTTTTTTATTCAAATTCAATATTTCTTTAATCAATTTTTATCAATGCAATTTCTATCTAAGTACTATTCAACAGTCACTGGTACCCTTTTTATTCACAATCTTTAAGAGGTAAAACTAGATCAAATATTCTGATCACCCGGGGAATGCACAAGGAAGCAGTTGCACACACCAGCTCAAAGGCATATACTCCTGCAAACAAAATGGAGCACGGAGGTTAAAGATTTTCAGACCTTTCCACAAAGTCCCCACCAATGTACTTAGTTTAGGAATTGCTGATGACTAATCCAACTGGCTTCTGCTACCCAACAAAGATCTTTGTTTCACCCATATGGGCTTCTTCTGGGGCAAAGAAAGTGGAGCCAGGAAAAATCCCATGCACAGACTCTGCATCTAAAGCCACCATTTTTAAAGAGAATCACCACCAATCAGAGAGAGACCCACCTAACTATAGGAGGAGCTACTCAGAGGCTACCAATATAGCACAAAGAGGGGAGCACAGATTAGAGCCATACAGAATCTTGCCCACAGAGTCAGTTTGTTACAAACAAAAATCCCACTCATTTTTTCCATTTAAACCTACCAGTTCCAAAGTATTTAGATTAAAAATCCAGCGCCGTTTTATTTATTTATTTATTTATACATCTCTTCTATACCGCCACTTCCAGCGATCAGTGGCGGTTTACAAGTAAACAAAGTTTAATAATAGAATGCTATTATTTTACATAGAACAGGTTTAGAACTATTTTACATAGAACAGGTTTTTACATAGAACAAATTTATAAAAGTAAACATTCAACTATTAAATTGCAACTCAATAATACAATGAGGTAACTGGCTATCCATAGTAAAACAACGGCAATGGAATATATTACATTGATTACACTTATTCACATTTTGCTTTCAAAGAGAAATTTAATGAGGTGGGCAAAGTGAATATGAGTGAAGGGTTTTATGTCCTGTCTAGGTAGGGTCAGTGAGTGACTGCTGATCAGTGGTTTTCTCTGAGTTAGGGTTATCTTCCTTGTGGAGGTTATTATAGTGTAGGGTGAAAAGGTGGGTTTTTAGATTTTTTCTAAATAATTGAAGATCCTTAATTTCTCTGATTTCAGCTGGTAGGTTGTTCCATAATATAGGAGCAAAGTATGAGAAAGCTGTGTTGCTTGTTTTTTGACTTGTTTTTCGGATAGAATCAGGTACTTGTAGCATGTGAAGGTTAATTCTTCGTCTTGATCTGTTTTCAAGAGGGATGTTGATGAGCGTGGATAAGAAGGAAGGAGCTATATTATTATAAATCTTAAAAGTATTGATTAAGGATTTGTAGGTGATTCTGCATGATACTGGAAGCCAATGGAGAGAATAAAGAATCGGAGATATATGATCTGTTAATTTTGCTTTGGAGATAATCCTTGCGGTGACATTTTGGGCCAATTGAAGTGAGTGGATATTTTTCTTTGAGGTCCCTTGAAGAATACCGTTACAGTAGTCTAAATGTGGTGTAATGAGTGTTTGTACTATGGTTCTGAAATCAGTGTTATCTAGTAATGGTCTAAGTTGTTGGATTGTCCTTAGTTTGAAGTAGATTGTTTTTACAGTTAGTTTTATATGTTTGGTGAGGTTGAGGGTCTTATCAAGAGTGACTCCCAAGTATTTGATCTCCTCTTTAACAGGGAGAGAATTATTGCCAATGTTGATTTCCAATGGAGGGGTGAAGCTTGTGTTTCTTGTTATAAATAAAGCTTCGGTTTTTTTAAAATTAATAGACATGTTAATAGATTTCAGCCACAGCTCAGCTTCAGTGAGGCAATGACAAATGTTGGAGTAATCTGGGTTAGACACATCAAATGGTGATGTGTCTCTTTATAGATGGATTTTACCTCGGTTCCCACTTTTATGTTAACAGGAACATGATTCATTACCATACATCAAACATCCTGAAAGCTATGGTTATACTGCAGTGTGATACAAGGGGCGCTTCTTTCTGAGATTTCAAAAGATAATTTTTATGTTGTGACAGACCCGCTCTCAATTGCCACACAGTTTTGCCTACGTAACATTTGCCACTCGGGCAACAAATCACATACACTACATGTGTTGAGGTACAAGGTTAACCAGCGGAGATAGAAAGTACAATTATTCAACATTTATAATTCTGATAAAGGCGTCTTCCTGTTGCTGCTGATGTGTCCCAATTTCATCATCCGTAGCCTCTGTCTTACTCATTTGGCAGTATAACTGCAGGGCCAGGGGCTAGACTTTCCCTGGAGTCAGTCTTCAAAAGGATTTATGCAATTAATTTCAGAGTTAACATCATAAATTTAGGTTTTTTTCCCAAAATTTTGAAGCGGCCAATGCAACATTTGGCTGGGCATTGAGATGTCCTGCCAGAGTTATGCTTTTAAGAGCCGGGCTAAGTCAGGAGTGTACAAGTTCAGTCCTCGAGGGTCACAAACAGACCAAGTTTTCAGCAAATCCCTTCTGAAAATGCATGGATACATTTGCATGCAGTGGGAATAGTATGCTTGCAGATCCCTCTCATGCATCTTCAGTAGGGATATCCTGAAAACCTAGCCTTCTTGTTGCCCTTCAGGAAGTGTGCATCGGGCATTGGAGAGGGGCAGAAGCAAACAGTCCCATAGCGCCGAAGCGTTAAAGTAATTGTCGTAGGGCTGTTTGTGGCCATTGCTGCTGCAGGTCCTAGAGAGGGCCGGCAGTGGTGGCAATATGTGCCATGGGGAGGGGAGCAAAAGGAATGAGGTTTGTCTAGGGTGCTTCATTTCCTTACATCAGCCCTGGGTCTGACCCATTATGGCCAATCTTACGTTCTTATATAAATTCTATTGCTAGTGTTTGCCTAATGAAGGGGTAGAGGAGTAGCCTAATGGTTAGAGCACTGGATTGGGACTGGAAAATGATTGGTGGGTGATGTGGTCGTGTTCAGTTTGGATATTACCACATATCATCCCTTGACAAATAATGAGTCCAGACCAGAAATTGTGTTCTGAACTTTAGGGTCGCTGAATAGTAACAGCTATAACAATTAGCCGAAGCAACAAACCGTCCTTCGTAGTCAAAAAGATAAAGGGTAGATTGCTCCTTTACGCCTCTCGATTTGGAATGTTACTACATTCCTTTCAATTACTCTTCATCTTAAGCTGATTGGTTACTCTACTCTTCACTCCTACTGCGCCTTTGCTACTTATGTAAGGACCTCACTGAAATGGAGGCTCCAGTCCTTGTGTACATGATAAAGACTTAACCCTTTACAGAGGTTTCTGCCTTCAAGGACACAAATCCTGGGATGGATGCTTGTTGCCAGCTTTGGGAATTACAAACCTGAGCATACAGACTACTAAAAGAAAACATCAAAGTGGATTACAATGAGCAAAATTTAAAAACTGACTCTTTCATTGTTCTACAGCCTTCTTTGATTGGTTGAAACTTCCTGATGTTTTTTGAATTGAGGGCGACAGTTGCTTGTTAGCTGGCCTCACAAATAGCTAAGAAGCATCAGAGCAGCATTTGGTGGAGAAAAGGCCTGAGATATGTACTTCAGCTCTCCTCTAGAGTTACAGGTTTTGGACTCGGACTAAAAGGAGGAAGGATTTAACCTACCTCAGCTCTGGATTACAGTTCAGAGGTAAAACAGAGTTAGTACTTGCTGTCTGTATTACAAGCTCCAGGCTTCCTAGGTCTGAGCCCAGTAGATTGCCAAAACCCAGATGAACTGCCATTCCAACAGTGAGATCCAACCATAAGTAAACTAAAGAAAACATACTTTTTCCTAGCAGGAAAGGCACCAAGGTTCCAAACTAAATTCATAGTACTTGTGCAATATTCTTAAAAAATCATTGGGTCTCACTTACCAAATAGACTACTTTAGCTGGGTTAAAAAGAACTGCCTTGGTTTCTGTTAGCCACCAGTGCAAATTTGTAATTTACATATTTTACCTGAATTGCCGATTTATTTTGGAAGATATTTCTATTTAATGATTCAATTTCTGTCTTTGGTTTGATTTGGTAAATATCTGTAATGTTTTCTTTGAGCTGTTTCTTCTTTAGGTAGTAAAAGAAAAGGTTTTATTCAAGTATTTCTCTGTCTATTGTTCTGAACACAGTACTTTCCGCCACAGGGCTCAGTACCTATTATTTCACTGAGAATTAACCAATCTCACTACATATGACAAGTCACTTGAACCCTGTATTTTTCCAGGGGTTGGAGTGTTTATCAGAAGAACCAAAATCTTTCAGTCTCGTGAAGGTGTCTCGGGGCCTCTCTCCTGTAGTTAAGAAAAGGAAGCCCTGGATTACAATTAATCTGCTTTCCCTGAGTGTGGAGCCATCTCTGCTAGTTCTAATGCTCTTTCCCAGTGTGCCTGAAGCTGGTGGTGATGTTGACATTGTACTGTACTCACTCCTGTATCTGGTGTCACTGGTGTATGATGTATGTTTGGGTTCCTTTCTTCCTGAGAGCTAGTGGCTTCTGTAGATGAAGGTCCCCAAAACTGCTTTGCAGGACTCCAGGCTCTGATGAACTTGAAGGCTGAGTTGATTGGACAGTTCTTAAAACATCTCTCAAAGGAAGAGCTATTCTCCTACTGAAATAGTGGGGTGCTGGCAGGTTTTGCACAGACATAAGAACATAAGATATGCCATACTGGGTCAGACCAAGGTCCATCAAGCCCAGTATCCTGTTTCCAGCAGTGGCCAATCCAGGTCACAAGTATCTGGCAGGTTTCCAAAAAGATACACAGATTCCTCGTTGCTTATTCGAGGGGAAAGCAGTGCATTTCCCAGGTTCTTTTTAATAATGGTTTATGGACTTTTCCTCCAGGAACTTGTCCAAACCTTTTTTAAACCCAGCTACACTAACAGCTTTTACCACATCTTCTGATAATGAACGTAATGAATTCCAGAGTTTGATTATATGTTGAGTGAAAAAATATTTTCTCCTATTAGTCTTAAATGGGCTATATTGTAGGTTCATTGCATGTCCCCTGGTCTTTCTACTTTCTGAAGGAGTGAAAAAAAAATGATCTCTGTTTACCCATCCACTCCATTCTTTATTTTACATACCTTTATCATATTTCCCCTCAGCCATCTTTTTTCCCAAGTTGAAGAGCCCTAAACTTTTAAACCTTTCCTCATAGGGGTATCCTTCCATCTCCTTTACTATTGTGGTTGCTCTTCTCTGTATCTTTTCTAATTCTACTACATCCTTTTCAAGATATGGTGACCAGAATTGCACACAATATTCAATGTGCAGTCGTACCATGGAGTGATACAGAGGCATTATAATATCCTTTGTTTTATTATCCATTCCTTTTCTTATATTATCAGGGTTCTTTGGTAGGGATTGGCATACTCTCGGAGGTCCTTGGCACATGACACTCTTCCATCTCTTACCTTCACAAATAAATGAGTCCAGGTCAGAAATTGTGTTCTGAATTTTAAGGTCACTGAATAGTGACAGCAGAAGCAACAAACCAGAACTATGTTACAAATAGTTAACTCCTTCTTAGTCAAAATGGTAACAGGTAGATTACGCCTTTACTCCTCTCGGTTTGGTATGTTACTACACTTTATATTCTCCATTTCTAGCATGCTATTTGCTTTCTTGGCCACTGCTGCACACTGGGCAGAGGGTTTCAACATATAATCCACAGTCATGCCTAAATCCTTTCCTGGATGGTGGTTTCTAATGTGGAACCTTGCATCGTTTAATCGTAGTTTGGGTTGTTCTTTCTTAACATGGTCATTCCTGTCAAGGAATAGTAAGGTTAGACATCCAGGTTGGATGTACAACCCACATACAGCCCCTGATCGCGAATCCAGGCCCTGCAGTCCCCGCACATACAAAGAGGATGTGCGGGGAGTGCTGGATGGGGGTGGGAGGGGACGAGGCTGAGGCAGAGCATGGGGGGGGGGGGCGCAGGAGAGTGCTTAGACAGCGGGACGTACAAAGGCAATTCAGTTCATGCCTCTGTATGTCCCCCGCCAGCACATTAGATGCCCAGCCTATTCCACCCTGAAGGGGGAAAAGATGCCGGGTAATGTGTTGTGCATGGCCTGCAGCCCCACTGCACCTTTGCGATGCCACAGGAGGGCTCCTGCCACCTGATCCTGACCTTGGGAGGCCCCCACTGAGGGTCAGACAGGGGGGGGGGGGAAACAGGCTGCTCTGCGTCCAGGCCATTGGTGGCTGCAGCTGGACATGCCAATGCCATGGTGATGGGATGCCACTGCACCGGCAAACCAGCCAGAGCATTGTGCGGGCTGGACATGCAGATGCCGGGATGGCTCCCACAAAGGAATCGAGTGCACACCGGGCGTCTAACTGCCCGATTCCACAACCACGGTAACATCTAGCTCCCACGGTTGCAGAATCAGGTACAAATTGGCCCCATCCATTTTTTGGGTGTCCGGACGGCCCAGCCATGCACATTTCAGAAATGGCCTCCACATGCAAACTTTGCACTTGTCCACATTAAATTCCATCTGCCATTTGGCCGTCCAGTCTTCCAATTCATCATGGATCTCTTGCAGTTTTTCACAATCCTCTTCTGCTTTAACAACTTTGAATAATTTTTTGTCATCTGCAAATTTGACTGCCTCAGTCGTTATTCCTATTTTCAGATCATTTATGAATATGTTAAAAAAACAGTGTGTCCAGCACAGATCCCTGAAGTACTCTACTATTCACCTTTCTCCATTGAGAAAATTGGCCTTTTAGCCCCACTGTCTGTTTGCTAATTTTTAACCATTTCCTCATCAACAGTAGAACACTGCCTCCTATTCCATAATTTTTTAAATTTCATCAAGAGTCTCTCCTGAGGGTCCTTGTCAAAAGTTTTCCGAAAATCCAGATATACTATATCAACCAGCTCACTTTTATCTACTTGTGTGTTCGTGCTTTCAAAAAACATAACAGATTAGTAAGACACGGCTTTCTTTGGCTGAATCCATGTTGGCTTTCTCCCATTAAACCATATCAACATGTTCATTAATTTTATTCTTTATGATGATTTCTACCATTTTGCCCCGTACTGATGTCAGGCTCCACTAGTCTGTATTTTCCCAGTTCACCCCTGGAGCCCTTTTTAAAAATTGGCATTACAGTGGCCATTCTCCAGTCTTTAAGTACTACAGATGATTTTAATGATGGTTCACAGATTACTAATAGTAGCTATGCAGTCTCATATTTCAGTTCTTTCAGCATCCTGGGATGTATACCATCCCGTACAGCTGATTTGCTATCTTTAGTTCATCAAATAGGTGTAAATATCTTCCCAGTTTATCGAGATTTGTTTCAATTCTTCACATAAATTACCTTTAAATACCATTTCAGGCATGGGTAATTTCCCTATATTTATTTATTTATTTACATTCTCTTATATACCGCGCTATTCCGCATCAGTGTGGTTTACATAGAACATCAAAACTTACACATTTCTGTAGCTGTGTTTACAATGAACCGGTACATGAACTTGGGTCAAACCTGGGTAACTATTTACATATTGGGTAACTATTTACATCTTGACAAATTAATATAGAGGATTCATGGTACTGTGTCGGCTAGCTAGTTGCTGGGCCTGTGGTGGTACATTCTTCTGGATAATACAAGAGGAAGAGGTGATGTTTATATCTTCTTCAGTAAAGACCGAAGCAAAGAATTCATTCAGTCTCTCCGCTATGGCCTTGTCTTCCCTTAGCTCCCCTTTTACCCTCCTATTATTTAATGGTCCAACTGATTCACTCACAGGTTGTTTTGCTACGAATGTACTTAAAGTTTTATTAAGCATGTTTGCTTCCAAGACAAGCTTCTTTTCAAATTCTCTTTGCCTGCCTTATCATTGCCTTGCATTTAACTTGCCAGTGCTTATATTGTTTCTCATCATCATCATTTGGCTCCTTTTTCCATTTCCTGAAACAGCATCTCTTGCATCACCTTTAAACAATGCTGGTAGTCTTTTAGCATTCCTTCCACCTTTCTTAACGTGTGGAATGCATCTGATCTGGACTTTTAAACAGCCCCATGCTTGATGTAAACCTTTGCAGCTGCTCCCTTTAGTTTTTTCTTAACTATTTTCCTCATTTTATCATAGTCTCTATTTTGAAAGCTAAAAGCTAGTGCCATGGATTTTCTTGCTGTGCTCCTGCCATTTATTAAATCAAATGTCATCATTTTATGATCACTATTGCCAAGTGGCCCAGTATCGTTATCTCTTGCACCAGATCCCATCCTCTACTAAGGACTAGGACTAAAATAGCCTCCCTTTGTGTTGCTTCATGAACTAGCTGCTCCATGAAGCAGTCATTTATTTCATCTAGAAACTTTATCTCCCTAGCATCAACCCTCTGTTCTCTTCTCCTATGCTGCTGCTCTAATGGTATGAGTAGCTTTTATTTATTTTTTTATTTTATTTAGCTGTCTTCCAATTCATCATGTAGCTGTGTGCAAAAAATCTGTCCAAAGGGCAAATGCATTTGCTCTTTTCTGGTGTAGTGCAGCCCCGCAAGCTGTTTGGGCCCGATTCCCCCTCCTGCTCTCCCCGTACATCCTGAGCAGCAGGAAGGGAAGAGCCAGCAAAGGGTGGGATTGGGGCAGAGTGGGGGAGGGCCAGCCTGGCAGAACATACAGGGCCAATTCAAGTCATGGCCCTGTATGTCCTGCCGGATAAAAGGGACGTGCTGCTTATTCCACCTCAAAATTGGAATAAACAGCACCGACCTGGCAACCGGGCCCGCGGATCCAGGCTTTGGCAGACCAGCCGTGGGTCAGGCGGTGGGGATGAGGGAAGGGGCTGAGCCAGGACAGCTAAGGGAGTCTGCGGAGAAGACATCCCTGCAGGTAGGCAGGGGCACGCCAGGCTGTCCTCGGGCCCAATTCTGTATACCGCAGGAATGTTTAGTTCCCTCGGTCCAGAATCAGGCCCATCTTGCCTGGGGCCGTCCAGACAGCACAGATGTGCCCCTACGTGAATCAGACTCTATGTTACTCCCCCACCACTGAATGCGTGTTTGTAATCCAATCACTTTTGGAATTTGATTTTTCTATACTCACATTGTACCCTCCACAATTGTATATAATTTGCAATTAATTGTTCAATTTATCTTCAAATTGTTACATGTAAACCGCATTGACCATAGGAAATGTGGTATATAAAAATAATAATAAATAAATAACAAATAAAAAATACAATAATTCTGAGTGTTTACCTTCACACTCAGCATTCTTTTGCATATTTGGACTTGTTAAGTAGTGTGCTCTGCTTATAGACTTTGGTGAGGAATTACAGGGGCAACCCAAAGGCAGGTTTTATACTTCGCAGGTAACTTTCTGATTAGTTGACTCTAGTTTATGCTTCTTCCTGATTGGTTAGTCTCTTGTTTAAATATTTGCAGGCAGGGAGAGGAAAAGGCTGCTTTCTAGAGCAGTGATTCCCAACTTGTGGTCTGTGGACCCCTGGAGATCTGCGAGATCATTAAAGGGGGTCCACAGGACATAGAGAAAAGAAGGAGACTGGGGGGGAGAGAAAGAGACAGACTGACAGGAGCTGATTTAAGGGAGAGAAAGAAAAGAGGTTGGTGAAGACAGGAAGGGGAAGGAATATAACGTAGGCTAGTGGGGACATGGAAAGAGTCTAAGAAGAACGAACTGGGTGTCTCTGAATTTTGAGTTTAATAAGGGGTTCACACAACTAAAAAGGTTGGGAACCTCTGTGCTAGAGACATTTATAGTACAGAAAGGCATAAGTTTTAGTTCAATAGTTTACAGAGTGTTATTAGCACCATGTTGACTTTATGGAACAATCTGACCTGATTGAAAACATTTGCATTACATTCAAAGTATACAATACATTCCAGTCCTTTGTAGCCAAATCATATAGTGACAGTTCATTCAAAGACACGCTTATAAATATCACATGTTAAAGCTAATGCTAACCATCATTATTTTTTTCAGACGCAGCAGTTTCCCACTACTACCACCAGGCCTAATGAGAGGAGGGGTGGGGGGTTGACCCCACGGACCGTGAATCTTCAAAGAGGCCCAGCCTTAGCCTGCCTTGCAATACCCGCGCATGCGCTAGGCTGGCTGCATCCTGCCATCTTCACAAAGCTTACAATCTAGTCAAGACAAACAGGACAACTAAGGGGCTTGTTTACTAAGCAGTGATAGCAGTTTCCGATCAATATCGGAACCGCGGCCCCATTGAATCCATTGAAGTGGGTCTGACGAGATGATTTGGGAGAATGATTTAAAAACTCAAAGATAAGTGATTAGGTGGGTTTAATTGAGGACAGGGATTAGCATATCAATTTGGTTATACCCGCAAAAACTATTTCTTACTGTTCCTTTGTACTTCCGCCTCAGTCAGAACTAAAGCTGGGATCTCAGCACCACAAGCCTTTATTCACAGCTACCCAGGCTTTTCTCTTACATTATAATCATCTTTTCACCACACCTATTCCAGCTATTGCAGCGGGACCTGGAGGTGATTCTTTCTGATGACCTTAAAATGGCTGAACAGGAGCTGCTTCTTTTGATTTCCTGATTGCTTACCTGAGGTTCCTGCCTGCCTAGCTCCTCATTGGGCCACTGGACTGGAGGAGGGCCATTAAAGACCAGCTCTCAGGTGGAACAGTGAGCTGCTTCTTTTGATTTCCTGATTGCTTACCTGAAGTTCCTGCCTGCCTAGCTCCTCATTGGGCCGCTGGACTGGAGGAGGGCCATTAAAGACCAGCCCCTACGTGGGACGCGTTAAGCGGGCGCGTTCCCGCAGTTCCGTGACCGAAGGGGCGTGACCAAAGGGGCAGGACACGCCCCTTTGGTGCCCCTTCGGTGCACGAGGTGCATTGGTGGTATTCAGGTTATGGGGAAGCGGAGGAAACAGCACTCTCAGCCAGCGCAATCGAAGGCGGTTAAGATTATTGGCCCCATGGATGCCCACGTACGTGTGGAGAACTCTCCGGCACTGTTGGGTTCCTTCCCATCGGATTCGCTGGACTCATCAACTGTGAGTACCGCCTCCTCATCCACCTCTGCTTCCGCTACGGGTTTAGTTCAGCCCGATCAAGAGATAACTGTTCTTGATAGTTGTGCCGTTTCTTCTCCTGTGGATATGAAGGGCTTGGATGTTTCTCCAGCTTTACATCCAGATTCGTTTTTGCAAGTAACTTCTAATCTACAATTGTCATTACCGTTACCATCGGTGGTTTCCTTTCTGGGTTTTGCTGAACGATGTTCCCCTTCTGAACATATTTCTTTGAAAGATGTCTGGCTTGTCGTTTCACGGATGGAAACAGCGTTAAGTGCTTCATTGCAGAAGATATCTGTTTTCTCGAAAGAGACGGTTGGTAAACTAACTGATCATGAAGCTCGGCTGACATCTGTGGAAAGGCTTGTTAATTCTACTGAGCAATTTGTTTCCTCTCAAAGTGAAGTTAATTTGAAATTTTCCCAGGGTTTTAGTTCTTTGCAACGACAGGATGAATTTCGAGAAAATGTATATCAGTCAAAAAATTTACGTTTTCTAAATTTTCCTAGGACACATTACTTATCCCCCTTGTTGTTGTTGCAAAAATACTTTAAGGAAATTCTGATGTTTAAAGATGCTTCGGATATTTTAATTTTGAAATTGTATTATATACCTAGAGTTAAAGATTTGGATGGTAACAACATGTCAGGGAATATCCAAAGTGAAAAGCTGGCTTTTTCCACTCTGGATCTATCTGGCTTTCTTGAATCTTCCAGAGATGATATTCCTACAAGAGATACCTTATTAGTTTCCTTTGTTCGGGAGATGGATAAGGATAGGGTTTTGACGGTTTACTTTCAGAAGAAAACCGAACAGTTCTGTGGTCAAGTTATTCAGATATTTCCAGATGTGGCTAAAATCACACAAGAACGCCGTAAGGCTTTCTTAGCTCTCCGTCCACGTGTTCTTGCTTTGGGGGGTTTATTTTATCTTAAATTTCCCTGTAAATGTCAGATTACCTTTCAAGGTAAGCGATATATATTTTCTGAACCTGATCAATTAGTTAGCTTGTTGAGTGAGAGGGAACTGGTATAACTTGGGGGCTTGTTTACAAAGCCGCGGTAGCGGTTCGCGGTCGTTATCGGAGCCGCGGCCCCATTGAAATCAATGGGGCCGCGGCTCCGATAACGATCGCGAACCGCTACCGCAGCTTTGTAAACAAGCCCCTTGGTGTAATTATAGAGGGAATATAGTGTATCACTTGATTTAGTATATTGAGCTTATTGGTTTTCTCAGGTTTCCTTTTAAATTTGACTGCAAATGTGTGAAGCTGTTCCTTGATGTGGACTGGATATTACAGTTTATGTAATGTTTTCTTTGTAATTTTTGTTTCATTTTGAAATAAATTTTGGAAATTTAAAAAAAAAATAAAATAAAATAAAATGGCTGAATAGGTAGAAAAGGCAATGGCAAAAGCCAGAAGGATGCTTGGGTGCATAGGGAGAGGAATGGCCAACAGGAAGGAGGTGATAATGCCTCTGTATAAGTCTTTGGTGATACCTCATTTAGAGTATTGTGTGCAATTCTGGAGACCACATATTTAAAAGGATATAAACAGGATGGAGTCAGTGCAGAAGGTGGCTACCAAAATGGTCAGTGGACTTCATCATAAGACATACGGGGACAGACTTAAAGATCTCAATGTGTATATTTTGGAGGAAAGGCAGGAGAAAGGAGATTTGGTAGAGATGTTTAAATATCTCCGTGGTATAAATACACCGGAGAGCAGCTTCTTTCAGTAAAAAAAAGCTCTGCAATGAGGGGGCATAGGATGAAGGTGAAAGGTGATAGACTCAGGAGTAATATGCGGAAATATTTCTTTACGGAAAGAGTGGTAGATGCATGGAAGAATCTCCCAATGGAGATAGTAGGGACCAGGACAGTATTTGAATTCAAGAAAGCATGGGACCAACACAGAAGATCTGTAATGGAAAAAAAAGGACTATGATAGTTGGTATAAAAGGGCAGACTAGAAAGGCCATAAGGTCTTTTTCTGATGTCATGTTTCTATATGTTCAGGGAACCTGGTAAAGTACATCCTAAGTCTGACTAATAGGTGCCACTATTGAATAATGGCTGAGACGCCTTTCCCCCCACCCTAGGAGCTTTGAATGCTGCCTCTATAGCACCCCCACACTGGCCAACCTGAAGAGCAAGAACCTGACTGGGAAATCAAACCCAGGTCATCTGCATGGCTAGGGTTGCCAGTTACCTCCTGATTTTTAGAACAGGTTGACCCAGCCCTGGTGCTCTATTTATGTGCAGGGATTTGTTATTCTGATATTCTTTTTGCTTTTCTGTGGGAAATGCAAGACTACAAGTTCATACATGCAACAGGGGATAACGAGGACTGATCGGCCTATACTGCTTATCTGGAGCTAGTTGGTAACCCAACAGGGCCAAATTTAAAACTTTCTCTGCTTTTCCAAGCCCTCAGACAAAATAGGCCAGAGTACCTAAAGAATTAATTAGCCCTCTACACACCTTTCAGTCCTCAAAGGTTTTCTCAGAGTATCCATAACTGTACCTTTGTCAAAGGAAATCACATGTGATGACAATTTCCAATTTGAAGGTACTTACAGCCCGAGCCAGATTGCATATTTGGACATTATTATAAAGAAGAGTGAATATGGCTTTACGACAGACCTCTTTCATAAGACTACAGACAGGAATTCATTATTAAGATTCAGCAATTAATGGCGTTCTTCTTTCACTCTTTGTCTCTCCCTGCAGCCTTTTGTTTTTAGATTGTAAACCGTTCTGATGCAATCGCCTGGGTGGTATATCAAATATCTCAATAAAGATAAAGACAGTTTCCACAATAGGGCTTTAAAACAAAATCTTCCAGTTAGCCAGTTCCTTAGAATACGACGACTCTGCACACTTGAACAAGACTTTGAACGCAAGATTTGAAGAGTGTGGTTACCCTAGGGAATGCATTCAAAAGGCCTATAATTGTGTTAAATCCTTTGATAGGGTGGCTCTTCTCCGTGGTTCTAATCGTGTTATGCAAGACAAGGTTGTCTGTGCGATTACATTTTCTAGCTTATCCAGAGATATTGTTAATATCCTAAAGCAAGAATGGCAGCTCTTGGCTACCTTACCTGCCTTTGCTTCTAGACAATTGACTGTTGCTTACAAACGTAATCGGAATTTGGCTAATATTTTGGTCCCATCAGCCTTGTCTAAACCCAGGACTATTTGCAAGATAAAAGGACACTTCAAATGTGGGAGATGTTCCGTTTTGCCCTAATGCTCTAGTCCAAAGTCTTTCTTTCAGCACCCTACATCACAGAAGAGGGTTTTTATGCATCATTTTTCTACTTGCACACTACAAATGTCATATATATTATTCAGTGCCCTTGTGACTTATTGTATATAGGGAAGATTAAAAGACCTGTCAAAACACGTATAATCGAACATAGATGTTTGCAGAGATGTTTACAAGACAAAATGTTAGTGACTCACTGAATTGAGAAGAACCACCTAACTTCAGACCTTAAGTTTCTGGTTCTCAAGGCTGTGGAACCCCATTGGTGGGGTGGTGATACCGACAGAATTATTCTCAGACTGGAACAATGCTACATTTATGAATTACAGACCCTGGAACCTAGTGGTCTCAATCAAGAGGTTAACCTTTCAGTTTTTCTCTGAGCCCATCTCCTTTGTGCTGTTTTTTTTTAAAGTTTTTGTGATTCATATATTTTATCCTATATTTTTTACCGTGTTTTATTCCCACATTTTTAAATTATGTTCCCTATTTACTGCCTCTTATTCAGTTTTATTTGGTTCAGAGTTCTTTTGGCCCTCAGCCTTTTTAACGGTTTGCATTCTGCCATTGCCTTGCTTACAGGCCATTCTCTTTTTTCCTTCCCTTTCCCCCTGCTTCCTTCCCCTTCCCTCTTCCTCCTTCTCCCCTCCCCTTCCTTTCCTTCCCCCCTTTCCCCTCGTCCTCCCCCTTTTTCCCACTCCCCCTCCCTTCTTTCCTCCCATCCCCCTTCCCCCTCCCACTCTCCTCTCCCTTCTCCCCCCCTTTGTTTCCTTCCCTTCCCCTTGCTCTCGACCTTCATTTTATTTTTATTTTTCCTATGGTTGTATTTAGTTTATCATGTATTTATTAATTTTATTCATTTTTATATTTACTTTCTAGCCACTGTTTTAGTTCTATGTTTTACCCTCCCCCTCTCCTTCCCCTCCTCCCTCCCCTCCCACCCTTCCCCCTTCTCCCCCCTTTTTTGTCTCCTCCTTTTTCACTTCCTTTCTTTCCCCCTCTCTCCCTTTCCCCCTCTCTTCCCCCTTCTTCCCCTTCCCCCTCCCCATCCTCTCTCTCCCTTTTTTGCCTCCTCCTTTTTCCCTTTTCTTTCCCCCCTTTTCCCTCTCTTCCCCTCCCCCTTTCCCCTCCCTTTCCCCTCCCCCTCCCTTTCCCCATCCTCTCCCTTTTTTGCCTCCTCCTTTTTCCCTTCCTTTTCCCCCTTCTCCCTCTTCCCCCTCCCCCTTTCCCTCCTTCTCCCCTTCCCCCCTTTCCCTTCTCTCCTCCCCTCCCTTCCTCTTCTCCCTCCCCTCTCCCCCTTTTCTTCCCTCCCCCTTCCTCCCTTTTTCCTCCTCCCCTCCCTTTTTTTCCCCTCCCTCCTTCCTCTCCCTTCTCTTCCCCATCCTTTTCTCCCCTTCCTTCCTTCTTTCCCTTCCCCCTTCTCATTTCACCTTCCCCCGCCCCTAGTTTTATTTCACTATAATTGTATTTATTTATTCATTATTACATACATTTCTTTTATTCACCATAGTCCCGTTTTCAATGTTTTTCCATCGGTGTGTTTTTTGTTTTTCACCCTATAGTCCCCTTTCCCATCTCTCCCTCCCTTACCCTTCCTCTCTTCCCCTTATATATGCAGCCACACTAGTAGCCTCCCTTAGATTTTTTATTGTATTTATTTAAAGAGTATTTATAGTTTTAATATTTATTTTGATACTGCTGTTCAATAGCACGTCTATTGCAGCATCCACACTCTGCTGTTCAACGAGCTCCACTACATAAGGTCCCTTCAAGGTTAGGTTTATTCTCAGACCTCGCCCACAGTAAATACTGGTCTACACATGGTGTTGTAGTGTCATTCTACAATTTATTTTTTACAATTTCCCCAATACGAGCTGTCATGCGCGACACATATGTTAATTAGCATACCTTCACTTTTGGCAGAAGAACGCTGTCAGCCAGTTGCAGTCTCTTCTCAAATCGCTAGAAGACTAAGTACATTCTCATGTACCTGTCTGCACTATTGCAGGGTAGGATACACCACTGTTTTGGTTCTTATCCTCCTAATGTATAATTGTTTAAACTGTTTCTTTTAAATAGCATTTTTTGCTTTTATTAGTGTTCCCAATTTGGTTCAGTTTGTCCAACCGGTTATCTACGGCTTTGCTTGCCTTTGTTTTTATATTATAACTTCCTGCTTGAATTCTTATGCCCTGCATCCTCAGTGAATAATCGCCCGATAATGTTTAATTATTTTTGGATATATTTCTCGACATCGGTACTGCCTTGATGAGACTTATACCGCTGAAATGATTACATATGACTCAGCTGCTTTCAGTTATGATATGACCGCAATTTTCTCTCCATAATCATCCACCGTTTTTCAGGTTTGTTCTGGCCCTGACCCCCTGTTTGCCCTAGTAGGATAAGATCCTTGATGTATGTACCCACTGTTATTAATGATAGAGACACGCATTACATATTGGGTTGGCACCTTGCTATTTTGTCCATTGAATCTTTTTTGCTCATTTTTACAGCCTCATTGCTTTAATGCAACTGGTGTCTTTTTAAAGACATTTCTCTCACAGGGTGCCATTTGTGAGTATTGGTTCTATGTGTATTTTTAGTCCTTGGCTCTTATATTTATTGTCTCCATAAAATTCTCTGAACAGGTTTGTTTTTAGTTCTTTATGGAATGTCGATAAATGTTATTTCACATCTTCACTGGGAGGGCATTTCATAATCCAGGGGCATATAAAGAGAAGGCTCTAGAATAAGCATATTGATTCTATTCTTTGTTTGTTCTATTGGGACTGTTAGCATGTTTTGTGTTGTCTGCCTTTCTCATCCCTCATTTGTTCCTTGGGTATTGTAGTAGATGTTTTAAGCAATTGGCAGATAAATCCTGAGTGATCTTGAATGTAGTCATGATTCCTTATAACGAATTCTCCTCTTTATGGGAAGCCAGTGCAGTTGCTTTAATATTGGTGTAATGTGCTCAGATCTTGATTTTCCCAGTATGATTCGTGCTATTGTGTTTTGCACTATTTGTAATGCCTGTGGTGAGTGTTTTAGTATTTCCTGTAGTATGAGGTTAACAGTCAAAGTGTGGGAAAATTATTTCCTGAAGAACTGTTCTGAAGCATGGGGGTCTAGTAACGGATAGAGGTTTCGTAGAGTTCTTATTTTGCTTTAAATTGCTTTAAGCGTTTTGTTGATTTAAGATCAGTCTTTGGTCGAGTGTGATTCCTAAATAGAGCACCTCTTGCTTTATTTGTAAGTCAGCTTGAAGGCCTCGTTTCTAGTAATGCATAGTACCTACGTCATTTTGTAGTTTATTGTGAGATAATTATTCTCCAGCCATTGCGCCACTGCAATGAAACAATTTATGAGATCTGTGAAGTGTGGGTATGAGGTGTCAAATTTTGTGTGAAAAAATAATGTCATCGGCATAGATATGAAAGGCACTAAGTAGCAAGGAAAAAGCCAAACCCTCTATATGTGGAATTAGTCTTTATTTTAAAAAACCCTACACTGACAGTGTTTCAGCACTGTGAGCCTTCATCAGTGGGTATATATCCAGATCCCCAATAGAACAGAACAAGTATAAGTCAAAACATATAAAAGTCTATTCATATACATTATACCTTAAAACCAAAGGACTAGAACATATACAGTATTGCTGCTAGTGGTTAAAAACAACTAAAAACAGTTAGAGTTAATAAGTTAAAAATAATACAAAATCTAACAAACAGTAATGGACAATAAAATTAATAAAATTTTGATACATAAATAACAGAGTAGGTGAATGGCTATTAAAGTTTAAAGAAAAGAATTGGTATCCTGATGTTTACTAAAGGAAATGAAAAAGAAAACGTAAACTAACAGCATTTAAAAACTTGATATAATGTTAAGGGACTATAGTCTGAAGAGGGACCAGGGGACAAGATGGAGGACGAGGGGATCAGGAAAAGGGGAGGGGAAGGTAGGGGGGAAGGGGAGATGTACAAATACATAAAAATAAACATCAACTCACTGTCTTCCACTTCAAACAAGTATGGTAATGCAAACTTTTTGCTGTGCTAAAAATGGCAGGAAATGTTAATGGATTAATGCCCATTATGAATTCTATCAACTTTAAAGTAAAAATATTTCAATACCATAAAACACAGAACAATCAAAGAGTAGGCATGTAAAAGTGTCGAACTGCATAAAGGAAGAGAGAGAGAGAACCAAATAGTTTACGTTGTTCCTTACCAAATTCAGGCAGCGGTTAGCTCAGATCAAAAGGCCCGTGCCACACAAACCAGGTTTTTTAAAGGTGAGAATTTGGCACCAAAATGTGAAACCAAAGGAATCATAGACCTTTGCAGACGTATTAAATTTTGCAGCAAAACTATCCCAGTGAAACAGCAATCTTATGAATAATGTATTTTTGCCTTCTGTGCTAAAAAAAAGTTTTGGATAATTCTTGATTTAAAAAAAAGCAAACTTTAGAAACACAAGTAAAGTATATCGGGAAATAATTTCTTGACTCATGATCCAAGAGTCTTTAAAAAATAATGGTGTAATGAGTGTTACAACACTTCATCATGGTATTTATGTGTTCTGTTTTGGGACATAGAGAAAGTGTAAAAGAATAAGAACTAAGGAGGTAAAAGGGAAAAGCACAACAAAAACAATGTAACTATAAACAAAAGTAATACTGTGACAGTAAACCGATTAGTATTTGTATAAATATTAAAATAACTTGATATGAATGATGTAACTTCGGGTAACATAACTTGGACCTGAGAGTAAGTTATCTAAAAGTCAAAAAATTGTAAAACTATGTAATTAAAGTATGAATCATATAAATAGATGTAATATTAAAAATGAGACCTAATTTACTAAAAACATGCTTGTTTGGGTTTTTTAATATATAATAAGCTCCATAAAACTGGATGTGAAAATATACATGTACATTAAAAACTTTCTAAATATGTACCATTAGGAGATTATATGTGGCCAGACAAAGCATTATCTAAATAAAAACTCAAAGAAGACCATGAACAACTATCAATTGGCCGAACCACGAGAATAAAAGATATTTAGTAATCCCATAAAAACATAGCCCGTGAGAAAAAAAGATATAAAACTATATATTCAAGATTAACACTTAAAACATATAAGTTGCCCTAAGGGCAAAAATGTATTCTTCAAACTTAAGACCAATATGGGAACATGAAGACTAAAAACAACTAAAACCAATGAAAGTATATTGGGGCTTGTGGCATATAAGGATGAGGATCCTATTTGTGGCCATAAAAAACTTATCCTCTAAAAAGTTACAATGATGAAACGCAATGAACTGCAAAGGTGGACTAAAAACATTAGGCAATTGCCCATAAGTATTAAGAAAATAAAGCATGTAATAAAAGATTTTAAGAGGCCCAAATAATAGCTACTAAAGCTGGTACATAAAAATAAATCTTAAAACATACTCTAAAATTTATGTTAAAAACAAACGGAAACTGAAAAAAGACTCTTTGGGAAAAAAAGAACAGTCTGACAAATGATCACCTTTCATATGTAAAAATGAATATAAGTAATACCAATAAATAATTAATAGCCTTAAAAAACTTGATAAATATTTTAAATAAAACACGGTGGGATAAGGATTAAAAGCAGATATTAAAAACTGATGATTAAAAATTAAAAACAAAAACACCAGCAAGCTAAAAAAAAAAGGGAGAGGGTGTGAAGGGGAAAGGGGAAGAGGGGAGGGGGAGGGGGAAAAGGGGAGGGGGGAGGGGAGGGGGAAAGAAGGGGGAGATGAGAGGGAAGGGATATGCTGAAAGGGCAATATAAAATAACAATAAAAGAATAATAAAGAATTAAAAATTTGGATGGGGTGCCTTAAAGAAAAACAGAAAGATTGGTGTCCATATTTAAATCCATTGATGCTAAGGATCCAAATTAAAAAATCTCTCCCTGTTCAAATCTCAATAGAACACTGTCTATTTTGCCAGCCCTCCAGTGTGAACGTACACATTAACCACCAAAAATTTCATTTCTGAGACAGCGTGTTGTGCAGAAATCCAATGTGAAACCAATGTTTTTTCAATAATGCATCTCTTCAAACAACTTTTATGTCAATCATTCTTGTGCGTACACTACTTTTAGTCTTCCCTACATATATTAAATTACAAGGGCAAATAATTACATAAATTACATACTGTGTCTCGAAATTTGAGTAATCAGATAGGAAAAACGTTTTTCCTGTGCGTGGATATATAAAGATTTTTAGTCACTAAACTGTGGGCACACAGAGCAGTGACCGCATTTGAAGTGTCCAATAATCTTCGGTTTTGCCTTTGGACCAGAAAGGGCCGAAGGTACCAAAATATTAGCAAGACTGGTATTGCACTTATAAGCAACTGTCACCGTAGTGTTAGTAAAAGTTGGAATAGTGGAAAGAATTTGCCATGCCTCCTTGAGTATTTTAGTAATATCATGAGAAAAATTGGAAAACGTCAAGGGGCATACCAATCTATCTTTATGAAGGCGTGTGGAATCCTGTAATAACTGTGATCTATCCGCTGTTTTTGCCTTATGATATGCACAGTTGATACAAGGATCAGGATAGACCCCTCACGAAATGTCTCTTCATATCTCCTGAGTGTTTTTCAAAATCTGCAGTCAGTGAACAAATCCTCTTAACCCTTAAAAACTGCAATATTAGCACATTGTACTTTAAAGATTGATCATGGAAACTATTAAAATGTAATAGTTGGTTAACCGAGGCAGGCGGACCCGGCGCTCCGGGCCTCCACCTTCCGCACCCCACCACCCCCCCCCCCCCCACTCCACAACAACCCCGCCCACACCCCACCCCCCACAAAAGACATAACACCATAATTTCATGGAACACAACTGGTCGCAGCTTTTATTAGCCATAACAATTTAACAAACCAACAATAACTTTCCAACCCCTCAATTAGCGGCACCCGGCTGCACCAGCCATACCTCAGCAAAGTGCCTGCCACCGCTAATGCAGTAACTCGCCACCCGGCAAGTTACCATACCCCTCTCCCCAACTTCACCATGCTAAGCAAAAGTCGGCCGAGGGTTTGAGCGGGTCAGGGGCACCCCGCCCCCGCCCAAGTGTAGCCTGCTGCTCCGGACCCCGGAAACCTCCGGGATCCCGCCCCCCCCCCAACTGCAACACCCCAACCCCCCCCCGCCTAAAATTCGGGTGGGTGGGTGGGACGCCGGCACCTGAATGCAGCCTCCGCCCGACTGACCACGCGGAGGCTGCTCTGCCCCTACTCCCCCCCCCCCACTCCCCAACACCCGAGGCGATAATTGGCTCCCGTGCGGCCGCAACCCACGGGAGCCAATCAATTTAAAAGACGTGTGCGCGTGCCCCCGCCAGGGCCGCGCGCGCGCGCGCACGCACCCCGCCCAGGCCGCACACAGGGTCCCCGCGCCGGGCCGCACGCCCGGTTAATATCGGCCGCCGGGACCCTGCCCGCAGCCTCGGGATTCTATCTGTTGGTTTTCAGTAGAGGTTTGTAACAAACCCTTGTGATGTTGCACACAGGGGTTGAATATACAGGTTGAAAAGCAGAGCAGATAGTGCTGATCCTTGGGGGGCCCCTCTCTGTTGTGGTACGGTGCGGAGCTGTTATGTCCTATCTTTATCTGTTGGTTGCGGTCTGTCAGATATGATTGGAACCCTTTAAGCATTATTTCTTCAAGACCTATTGTTTGCATGCGTAATAACAGTATATTATATAGCATATCGAGTCAAATGCTGCTTTTATATGCAGGAAAATTAACTTGAATCTTTGTATCGGTTTTTGGAATCCTCTTGTTAGCATGTCCAGTAGTGGTATTAGTAATGTTTCAATGCTGTGATTAGGTCTAAATCTACATTGTTGTGTGTCAAGTGGTGTGTGGGTGTCTAACTCCTGTAGTTATTTCTGTACCACATTTTCTATCATTTTTGCTATGAAGGGTAAGCTTCATATCGGTCGGTAGGAGGTTGGGTCTTTATTGTCCAGGTTGTACTAAGGCCATCTTTAGGCATGGTGGCATGTATCGTTGGGTAAGTGATAATTGTGTTATTTTTGTGATAGTTGGTACTAGCTCTGATCTGGTTATTTTTATCCAGG
Organism: Ichthyophis bannanicus; assembly: GCA_033557465.1. Taxonomy (NCBI): domain Eukaryota; kingdom Metazoa; phylum Chordata; class Amphibia; order Gymnophiona; family Ichthyophiidae; genus Ichthyophis; species Ichthyophis bannanicus. Next base: position 147,911,349 of record CM066041.1, read on the forward strand.
TTACTGGACAGGGGTCGAGTGGTGATGTGGTGTTAAGGTTAGTTATTTTTCCATTTGTTTCATAGTTATTGAGTTAAGGTTTTTCCAGGCGGTGGTTGTAGGATGGATCTTTGGATGTGTTGTTAGTTTGATGATTTGAGATGCTAGCTGTCTTTGCATGTAGTCAGCCATCTGCTCCATAGATAATGGACTGGGCTCTATTTTTTGCTGTGGGGGTAGCACTACTGATTTAACTATGTTGAATAGTTCCCTTGCTCTATTGAGTGAGATCATTATTAGTTTGTGCAGCCTTTTCAATAATCTTTGCTATGAAAGGGTTGCTGGATATTGGTCTGTATTACACTGGGAGGATGGGACCATGTTGGGCTTCTTTAGGATAGAGCAGATAGATGTTTGTTTAGGTGGGAGTGGGAGGTATCCTTTTGTGAGTGAGTCGTTATATGAATGTTCTACCATGCTACCTATTTCTGCTGATGTCCTATCATTTTTCTGTTATATAAATGTTCTACTGTGCTGTTTGTGCCGTTTTGTAGATATACTACTGACACCATTTCACATAATTGCTATTATTAGGATTTAATTTGCCTGCCTCCAATTTTAACACATTGTTGTAATTGTGTATTATACTGACATTTGGTCATTTTACTATTGTTATGCTGTTTCTACAACATAAGTTATTTATGTCAAGTTATACATATCGTATACAGCCTAGGGTGAATTTCTTCATAAGATGGTCAATAAATCTGAATAAATAAAATAAATCCTATGCATGAAATATAGTAGGGCTTCCCAAACCTGTCCAGAAGAGAACCGTACCAAGGGCTCTGCAAATGGTGAAGCCACGAAGGGCACAAGTATGGAAGGGGTGCTGATGTCATCCCTGGGCTTCCAAGAAACCAGGAATCCCAACAAGAGCAAGTTCCTACATACGGGGCAGGAGAGGGGGGTTGCCTCAGGTTCATAAATCACACAGGGTGCATGACTAACTTGGTATGATCCTGCCTGGGAAGACCACGGTCAGTCAGGTTTTCAGGATATCCACTATGAATATGAATGTCCATTGCATGCAAATTGATCTCATGCATATTCATTGTTGATATCCTGAAAACCTGACTGGCTGACCCCAGGACATGTTTGGGAAGCCTGGGTGTACAGCATTGCCACTGACTTGGCAATATTAGCAATTACAACTTGTTATAGAAGGAAAGCAAACAGCTTAGTCTATGTTTAGGTTTCTCTATATTTCCTAACATAGTGACATACTAGATATTGGCAGATAAAGACCAGTTGGTCCATGCAGTCTGGTCATTCCTGCGCATTGTCTCACAGCTTCCAGCTGTACCAGCATTACTATTTGCATGACACCACTTCCTGTCCAAAACAGTTTTGTCCTCTACCACGTTCCCTCACCTAAAACATGATTAATCCTTCCCCCAGTTTGGGTCTTTTACTCAGCCTCTTACAGTGTTCTTCCCACTGCAAATATACACATCCCAAACATGCTCAATGTCTGTCACCTTCATGGCCTCCATCACATCATTCTGGGCATCGCGAAATACTTTAAAGCTTTCCATAAAACTGTTTAGATTCTAAATGCAGTAAGTTCTTCCTAGGCCTGAGCAATAAGATGGATTTTAATGTAATCAATGTAATTGTAATTGCATGGAATATAGAGAGATATCATTTCACCAACCCTGTGGTGAAAATGTTTGTGAAAATGGTCATTCCTTGCCATCCTGCTAGACCAGTCCAGAAGAGTGGGTTATATAGCCCAGCCAGCTGATGGAGGCAGAGTAGAGTAACTTTCCGTGATATTATTGCCTGTATAAGTGGTGAAGCAGCATTGAATTGCCAGTATTCTCTGCCACCAGTAGATGGTGCCATGTGGATTGGTGAACCAGTTAAAGACAGGTCTCCACTGGCCCAGAACATGGTCTTGTGGCCTGTGTGCTAAGCCCTAAGCTCTTTAGAGCCTGATTACACCTTGTCTCCTAGAGCCTAAGCATGCCCTAGTCCATTGGTGTTACCGATGGGTTCTAGCGCTGGTCGGCTGGAGGACCTATGGGGACATTAAGTAAGGGCCCAGGTACCCTCCCTCTCTGCTGTCCACCCGTATTTTCTCTCTGTTTTATATTGCTCTCTTGCCCATTGCATTTGCTGCATTTTATAAAGAAGCTACAAAAAAACAAAAACAAAAACTGGACAGCAGGGTTTCCTCAGCGCTGCATGGGTGGCTGAGTAGGCCCTTCTTGGGTTTCCCCAGTGAGCCCTTCAGGGGAAGATGATTAAGGAATGGAAAATAAAACAAAGGATATTATAATGCCTCTATATCGTTCCATGGTGCGACCACAACTTGAATATTGTGTGCAATTCTGGTCGCTGTATCTTAAAAAGGATATAGCGTTATTAGAAAAGGTACAGAGAAGAGCCACCAAAATGGTAAAGGGGATGGAAGGATACTCCTATGAAGAGAGGCTAAAAAGGTTAGGGCTCTTCAACCTGGAAAAGAGACAACTGAGGGGAGATATGATAGAGGACTATAAATTAATGAGCGGAGTGGAACGGGTAAACGTAAATCGATTGTTTACGTCATCAGAATATAGAAAGACTAGGGGACATGCAATGAAGCTACAGGGTAAACTATTTAAGACTAATAAGAGAAAATGTTTTTTCACTCAACGTGTAATCAAACTCTGGAATTTGCTACCGGAGGATGTAGTAAAGGCTGCTAGTGTAGCTGGGTTTAAAAAAGGTTTGGACAAGTTCCTGGAGGAAAGGTCCATAAACCATTATTAAAAGGGACCCAGGATATCACTGCTTGCCCCAATACAAGCATTGTGGAACCTGTGTCTTTTGGGGAAACTGCTAGGTACTTGTGACCTAGATTGGCCACTGTTAAAAATAGGATACTGGGCTTGATGGACCTTGGTCTGATCCAGTGTGGCATATCTTATGTTCTTATGATTTCCCTGCCAGGCTGGGGATTCCTTTCTCATGGCAGTGCTTTTTCATCTGGCTTTTCTTTTGATCATGGTTCCTTTTTCTTCGCAGTTGTTTTCTTCTTTCTTCCGCTGCTCGTCACAGCCACATTGCCAGGTACATGCTGGCATTCTACATGCATCTCCTGGCCACTCAGCTCTGTGGCTAGTTCCTTTTTGGCCCAAGTGCAACAGACATGCCTCAGGATACGTTTTTTCGGCAATTTTGGGACCCTCCATAGGGACAGTTCTTGCAAGTTTCTTCTTTATTATAAATGCAACACCATTTCTTCTTTGTCTTTCATTTCCAGCATAGTAGACCATGTGATCATCTGATGCAAAGTGCCCCATGCCAGTCCATTTCAGTTCGCTGACACCCAACAGATCAAGTTGTACACTTTCCATTTCATTCTTGACCACCTCCAACTTCCCTTGGTTCATGCTTCGTATGTTCCATGTTCCAATGTGTAAGACATCTTTACAGCTTCTGACTCTCATTTCATGCGCAGCTACATCAGCAGTCAGACTTCCCGAGGGCTTTGATCCAACCACATCATAAATGCTGGCTTTACTCTGAAAAGTCTTCAGCTCTTCCCCAGTAGCTAGTTGAGTGCCTTCTGACCTGGGGGTCTCATCTTCCAGCACCATAGCACAATTTGTTTTGTTGTAACTATCCATTGGGTTGTCATGGCAAGATACAGAAGTAGATTGCCGGGCCTTTCTTCCGCGCAGTTTAAGTTTGGTGTTGTTGCCGTTGTCACAAAAATGTGATCCTCCGCCGTCAACACTGTCTCATTCTGCTGCTGCCCAGATGGGTGGTTTGTCTTGGTCTGGCACCTCAGCTGAGACCTGTCCATCTTGGGAGACCCTGCCAGTAGTTAAACTACCGATAGTTTGCGTGCATCAGTGATGCTGAGAGCTAATCTCTATTCGTCTACGAGGATTGCCTATCAACACAACTATAATTCAACTATATGCCCCAACAACAGCTGCAGAAGAGAATGAAATTGAAGAGTTCTATGAACAGGTACAAACTGAAATTGACAGAACATGCAAACAGGATATCCTGATAGTCATGTGTGACTGGAACGCAAAAGTTGGCAACAAAGAAGAAAGCAAAGTAGTTGGAAAATATGGACTTGGCAACAGAAATGAAGCTGGAGAAAGACTGATAGAATTCTGCAAGACCAATGATCTATTCATCTCAAACACCTTCTTCCAGCAACACAAGCAGCGACTGTACACATGGACTTCACCAAATTGATTATATAAAAATCAAATTGACTACATATGTGGAAGTCAACGATGGAAAAGCTCTGTAACATCAACAAAGACAAAACCTGGAGCTGACTGTGGTACAGATCATCAACTACTAGTATGCAAACTCAAGCTAAAGTTGAAAAAGAGCAAACCACTCATGAATGCAGCAAAATATGACCTTGAGAATATACCACTGGAATTTAAAGACTGCCTGCAAAATCGATTTGCTGCTTTAGATACAAATGACAGAGCTCCGGAAGAGTTATGGAATGACATCAAGAAGGTTGTGTTGGAAGAAAGCGAGAAGTCTCTACAAAAGGTGAAAAAGCAAAAACGGCCAAAATGGATGACGGAAGAAACTCTGAAAATTGCCCAGAAACGCAGAGAAGCTAAAGCCAGAGGAGAAAGAGAAAGACAATCGCAGAACTCAACAGAGATTTCCAACGTGCAGCAAGACAGGACAAGGAAAAGTACTACAATGACACTTGCAAGGAAATAGAAGCAGAAACTATTAGAGGAAGAACAAGATTGGCTTTCCTAAAGCTACGAGAGTTAAAGAAAAAGTTCCAGCCTCGAATTGGAATGTTACAAGATGCTCAAGGTTCTATGTTGAATGATGCTGAAAAGATCAAGAAAAGGTGGAAGGAATATACAGAGTTTTTATATGATAAAGATCAAGTGGACCAACAGCCGTTTCAACCTGTACCTTATGATCGGGAACCATTGGTGATGAAAGAAGAAGTTGAAGCAGCATTGAAAGCCTTATCAAAGAACAAAGCACCAGGCATTGATAGCATTCCCATAGAAGTATTGCAGCAATCTGATGCAGCTGTTACCGTACTCACAAGGCTCTGCCAAGAAATATGGAAGACAACGTCATGGCCAACTGACTGGAAAAGATCTGTGTTTATACCAATACTAAAGAAAGGTGATCCAACTGACTGTGGAAATTATCGCACAATCGCTCTGATCCCACATGCCAGCAAGATTCTACTGAAGATTATTCAAAAGAGACTACAACCATACCTGGAACAAGAACTACCTGACGTGCAAGCAGGGTTCAGGAAAGGGCGAGGAACGAGAGACATCATTGCGGATGTGAGATGGATCCTTGAAAAGACTAAAGAATACCAAAAGGATATCTATTTGTGCTTTATCGACTATAGCAAGGCTTTTGACTGTGTAAACCATGAGAAACTCTGGGCCACATTAAGAAGCATGGGTATACCAGAACACCTGATCGTTCTCTTGCACAATCTGTACATTGATCAAGAAGCAACAGTTCGAACGGAACAAGGAGAAACAGAATGGTTTAAAATAAGCAAAGGTGTAAGACAAGGCTGCATACTTTCCCCCTACCTGTTTAATTTATATGCAGAACAAATCATCAGAGAAGCAGGATTGTATAAAGACAACAGAGGTGTGAAGATTGGTGGAAGACTCATCAACAACCTTCGCTATGCTGATGACACCACATTACTGGCTGAAAGTGAAGATGATCTGAAACATTTGCTTCTCACAGTCAAAGAACATAGTCTCAAAATGGGCCTGCACCTTAATGTAAAGAAGACAAAGATCATGACAACTGGCATAATCAACAGGTTCATCGTTGAAGGAGAAGAAATTGAAATTGTGAACAACTTTAACCTACTTGGATCAACTATCAATAAAGAAGCAACAAGCAGTCAAGAAATCAGACGACGCATTGCTTTTGGCAGAATGGCTATGAAAGACCTAGATAAGATTCTCAAGAGCAGAGATGTCTCTCTCCATACAAAGATTCGACTTGTTCAAGCCATGGTATTTTCAATAACATCATATGGATGTGAAAGCTGGACAGTGAAAAAGATAGACAGGAAGAAAATTGATGCCTTTGAATTATGGTGCTGGCGGCGAATACTGTGTATACCATGGACTGCCCGAAGAACAAACCAGTCGGTACTAGAGGAGATCAAACCTAAGCTTTCTTTAGAAGCTCAGATGACAAGACTTCGACTTTCATACTTTGGACACATCATGCGAAGAGAGAGATCATTAGAGAAAGACATTATGCTTGGCAAGATAGAAGGTCAACGCAAAAGAGGAAGGCCAGCAATGAGATGGATCGATACAATAACAGCAGCTACGGGTACCAGTCTGTCAACAATGAGCCGCCTGACTGAAGACCGAACACAATTTAGGATAGCTATCCAGAGGGTCGCCATGAGTCGACTCCGACTCGACGGCACTTAACAACAACAACCATAGGGACATGGGGTCAGAAGCTGATTTTAGTGCCGCTACTTCATATCACTTGGTTTTCCCACCTGCAGGAACAGTGGCTGTTTTGGATGGCAGCATGGCCTCCACAGAGAGGGAATGGATTGAGACTCCCTCTCCTGAAGCTCAACAGGCTCTAAGGTTCAAAGGTGGAAGTGGCAGAGTTGACACCCTCCTTAAGGTCAGGAGGGCTTCTACTTCCTTAGCTTATATTAAGGCACGAAAAGTGTTTGCAAAGTGGTGCTCTTCTCAGGCTCTGGAGACTCTGAGGGTGGACTTAGTCTCTATTTCCGCCTTTTTGCAGTATTTGGGCCAGAATTTTCTCAAGGTTCACATGGCAGCCATTGCTTGCTCCTAGGGGAGGGTTTAGAGTGTATCCCTGTTGACACATCCAAACATGTCTCGTTTCCTCGAAGTGAAACAGAGCTGTCCTCCATTGTGCCTAGTTGTTCTGCAGTGGAATCTCTCCCTAGTGCCGAGAGCTATGAAGGCCTCACCATTTGAGCCTCTTAAAGTAATCTTCCTGGTGGCCATTATGTTGGTCAGTCATGTTTCAGAACCACAGGCTCTGTCCTGCAGGGATCCTTTTCTATCTGTTACAACTACTTCTATTTCTCTGAAATGGTTTCGTCTTTTCTCCCAAAGGTGCGGTCTCTCTTTCACTTGAGTCAGATGGTTGTTTAACCCATCTTCTCAGAGGAGGATATGCAAAAATATGCCTCCCTGTGGGCCCTGGATGTTAGAAGAATGCCATTGAGTATTTGAAGGCTACCAACCCCTTCTGGGTGTCAGATCATCTATTTGTCCTTTTCAGTAACCCGAGGAAAGGGCAGGTGGCAGCCAAGTCCTCTATTGCCTGTAAGATTATGGATCCCTATTTAGAAGAAACCAAACCAGAATCACTATAAAAGTCCATAAAAAGTGAAGATTCCGAAAACCAAATTTCCCCAAATAACCTTAAATTGATCTTTTTGTTGGAGCCGGTCGGCACGGTGTAAAGTAATTCACAGTACACCACTGCAACCTCTCCTTTTAATCAGAAAACTTTAAATCCAAGTTTTTTTTAAGTTTTGCCAAAATAGAACTTAGTTTTGCTGATGCTTTTCATTTGAAGAAGCCAAAAGCCTTTTTAAAAGGTTCTTGCCAGAAATTGCCGAATTGACGACGTGTCACACGTTTCGGGTCGATTACAATGTTTTCAAAACCCTGCTTCAGGTCCATTCGTTGCTGGCTAGATGCAAAACTTCAATATGAAGAAATGGAAGCCTTTCCATGTTTTAATCCTCGGCGTCTGACGTCATTTTAAACAGAAGATCACTGACCACCAATCAGAATCCTTAAACACTTAGCCAATAGGTGAATCCCACTGAACAGGGAAAACATCATTGGACAAAAGTGTAAAGGGACTTTTGAGCAAAATTAAATGATACTATACCAATCTATCTGCTGGTTCAAACCATTAGGTGATACTGAATTCAGCCGGAAAATCCACCGCTGCTCACGTAGCTGTACTTGCTGTTCTCGATCTCTTCCTCTTGGGTCTGCAGGTACAAAATCCAGCACACGCCACCGTAATGAACTAAAAAATTGTGATGGTACTTTATACAGTGTTCAGCCATAGGCGCTGAAAGAGTGCCCATCTGTAACCTGGAGGCATGTTCTGAAAGTCTTATTTTTACTGAACGTATAGTGCGGCCAACATAATATAAAGAACATGGACATACTATAAGATACACAACAAATGGCGATTGACAATCCGTATGCCATGCAGCCGCATAAGTAAACGAAGTATGAATATCCATCCAGCTAGGGCCCACTAGGGAGAGAGAACAATAAGCACACGAGCCACAAGTGAAATGTCCTTTTTCTGCATGAAAAGTAATAGGGCGATCCAGTTTAGAAGTTGTCCGCACTATCAAATCCCTGAAGTTAGCTTTACGTGAATATGCAATCTGTAAAACCTTGTCTTGAAAGCAAGAATGTAGTCCCAAAATGGGCCAAAATTTATGTAAAATCTGTATTACCTTAGGCATGTTAGATTATGGAGGCTATAGTTCAGCCTACCTCTTATGTGGAAAGCAAGTACCAGGTGGGATCAGAGCCCTTTCCACTAGAACTTGGGCATCTTTGTGGGTGGAATCTACCATGATGTCTCTGGAGCATATCTGTAAGGCAACTATTTGGTTGTCCCTTAATACATTTGTGAGACACTGCAAGCTGTAGGACGGTGCCAGTAAGAATAATACCTTTGGCAAAGTTCTTGCAGGGGCATTGTCTTCCTCCTACCCTATGTCCTGACTGGTTGGATATATCCCACTCATCTAGATTGTTTGAGCAGGATGATAAGGAGAAAGAAATTTCCCATGCCTGTTAATTTCCTTTCCTTGATTCTTGCTAGACCAATCTAGAACCCTCCCTAAGGAAGGCCTATAGACTGGGGTGTTCTGCAGCCTCTCTCAATATCACTATGTGAGGACCTCACAAAAAATAGAGGCTGTAGCCCTTGTGTAGATTCAGAATTGACTGATAAAGACTTACCACCTTTCAGAAGATTCTGTCCTGAAGGGCATAAATCTTAGCATGGATGCTTGTTACAGGCTTTGGCAATTAAAAACCTGAGCATACCGACTTCTAACTGCAAACTCCAAAGTGGCTTCCAATGAGCAAACTTTTTAATCAGCCAGAAAGTATTGAACTGACTTTTTAGTCAGCAGCAGGGGGAGTGGTTGAAACCTCCTGATATTTTTTTTTAAACTGAGAGAGACATTTGCTGGCCAACTTCTGGCTAAGAAACATCAAGAGGCTACTCCTAGCTTTGGGAGAGGAAAACCTCGAGGCTAGGCTTCAATTCCCCTCCAGAGTTATAAACCTTGGACTCAGACTAAAAAACAACAGCAAGGATTTATTCTGCCCCAGGTCTGGGTCAGAGTTCAGAAAGAAAAGATTCTGCATTTTCTGACAGTCCTGCAACTTTAGGGTTCTCTTGGAAAAAGGTTGAGCCTTGCAACTGCCAGAGACCAAATTGAACTGCCATCCAAATGGTGAGACCTAACCATAAACAAACTAAAAGAAAGCACGATTTTTCCTGGCAGGAAAAGGCACCAAGTTTTTCGATGGGACTGTGCTTATATCCTGATCAGCCAGCAGTGCAAACTTTTAATTTGCATATTCTACCAATTTACCTTAACAATATCTTCAAAAATAAACCAGCAGTTATTTAACAATTCTATTTCTATCTTTGGCTTGCTTTGGTAAATATCTATTGGTTTTTTCTGTGAGCCCTCTCTTGTAAAAGAAAAGGTTTGGTTCAAGTACTTTTTTTGTCTGCTTTTATTCTGAACACAGTACATTATACCACAAGGTTCAGTACCCACTATTTCATTTAGATTTAACCAATCTCACTACATCTGCTTCAAGTCCTTAAACTCTGTAAATTTCCCAGGGGCTAGAGTGTACATCTTTGCATGAAAAATCTCCAGCTTCTTGAAAGTGTCTCCTGTAGGTTTTAAGCAACTGCAGGGCAGAAAGGGTAGCCCCGGGTAACAAGTATTTCATGTAGACATATAAATTAATAAGAGCATTGACTTTCAATTGAAAGTTATTGTTGTAGTTTAACGTTTTTAACCAGAGTTGTTCAGGCATTCTTCTCTGCTTGAGAATTCAGTCCTCCACCTCCACTTATACAGGCGATGTCATTCAAAGTTGCTCTAGTCTGCCTCCATCTGCTAGACTGGCCTAGCAGGAGTCAAAGAAAGAGAGAAAATTAACAGGTATGGAAATTTTCTCTTTTTCCATGCAGTTGTTTCTGAAAGGAAAATGGAACTGTTCAAATATCTTTATTCTGAAGCCGATACTACTCCTTTAAAAATGAGAAAGCAAGTGTCTTTGTATATGGGGTCCTCTCTGGTAATTTCTCCAAATGTGTTTTTTGGGGAATATCTTGATAACACAGGCTGATTGAACTCGCCTGAGTAAGTCACAGTGTAACAGGCGACAGCTGAAGTTGATAGCTTTCTTGGATTTGGCACTTATACCGTTTAATTGTAGCACATTTTAACTTCGGTGGTGTGCCCGAGAAATTAGAGCTCCCATGGGTCTATTCAAGCCCAGAATGGCATACAGGAAGCAGCTGGTAACACAGTAGTATTGTTCCTGTATGGGTTTCCTCAGCCAGCTGTTCACAGATGTAAGCAAGGCTTCCAGAGAAAGACAAACTAACTGGATCAAACTCCTTATGTACATTATTCAGAATCCTAATAGAAGCCTTTTTGGTCTTTTTACTTCTTCCAGATATTATGCATTGGTTCACAATGTACTCAACTGGCCAGACTCAACACAGCTGTAGCAGAAATAAGAAACAGACAGATGCAAGTTCCATCTATTTCCAAATTCCATTTCTGCTACAGTTCTTCATTTCCAGTCTCAGTTCTTTCTGCTACCAAATTCTCATCCTTTGCTTCAGGATTCTTCCATACTTTGCACCTGGGTTCATCATCTTCCTCCGTTACCACCTAGTCATCTTCCTGTTGTCCAAAGCGTCACGCCTCACTGTAACCGGGTAGCCGGACCCGGCGTCCCCTCTTTTCATGCCCCCCCCCATGTCATTTATCCTACCCCCTCCCCCACCGCATCGTAATAACTCCACAAACAACAATTCTTGGTGGAAACTGGTCGCAGCTTTATTTTAAACAACCCATAAACATTAACAGATATATGTAAATATATATATATATATATATATATATATATATATATATGGAGCCAACCAACCCCGCGGGTTGATGGACCGCCAGCCATGCAACTAGCAAAGCGGCCACACCTCCGCTCAAGCCGTGGTCCCCACCAACGGCCAAGTTCGGCCCCCCCTATCCGACTTTGCCATGTTACTAGCAAAAGTCTTCCAGGGGTTGTCCGGGTCAAGGGCACACCGCCCCCTCCCCAAGTCGCCAAAGGCTCCGGACCCCGGACCTCCGGGATCCCGCCCCCCTTAAACCCCCCCCCCCTCCCCCAGCTGTGACACCCCATTACCTCCCCTCCAGCCCGCAAAGTGAGTGGGTGGGAGGGCTTCCAGGTGAGCGTCCGCTAACATGTGCTCCGGGCAAGCCACGAGCCCCAGAGCACATGCCCCATGCACTCACCTGATTGGCTCAGCTCATCAATCTTGCAGCGGAGCCAATCAATTTGAAAGATGCCCCCGGCGTCCTGACGTCGACACGCGATCCCGACGACGAGCAGGGTCCCGCGCCGGGCCGTGCACCCGGTTACAAAACGGGCCCCGGGACCCTGCCCGCGCCCTGAAACTAACTGGGTAGCCAGACCCGGCGTCCCCTCTTTTCATGCCCCCCCCCCATGTCATTTATCCTACCCCCTCCCCCACCGCATCGTAATAACTCAACAACAATTCTTGGTGGAATCTGGTCGCAGCTTAATTTTAAACAACCCATAAACATTAACAGATATATGTAAATATATATATATATATATATATATGGAGCCAACCAACCCCGCGGGTTGATGGACCGCCAGCCATGCAACTAGCAAAGCGGCCACACCTCCGCTCAAGCCGTGGTCCCCACCAACGGCCAAGTTCGGCCCCCCCTATCCGACTTTGCCATGTTACTAGCAAAAGTCTTCCAGGGGTTGTCCGGGTCGAGGGCACCCCGCCCCCTCCCCAAGTCGCCAAAGGCTCCAGACCCCGGACCTCCGGGATCCCGCCACCGGCACAGGGGGATAATATCTACCTGTGCCGCCCTCCCATATCCCCAAGCTGCGACCAGCGTGGCCTCTCCTGTTCCACCTTCTCCAGTGCCTCCTGCCAATCATTCAATAGCAAATCTGTACCCACTGGAGATAAGTGCACCCCATCGTCTCTGTACAAGCCGGAGCAGGCCACCTCCACCCAGGGATGTTGCACCTGATATCCGCCTTGCTCACAGACCCATCTCCCGATCTGCCTATTGATCTTGATCAACCCACGAGACCAGCGCCGCTGCCCCCAGCATGCAGGCCTCGGGATGATGTCAGACCACATTAAGACTAACCCTACAAACATACTGAGCAGAACTGAAAAGTCTTTTTTGGCAGCCCTAATCAGCTGCTTGCAAGTCCAAGCAGACAGTTCATTCCCACCCAGGTGCACCAACAGGATCGCTGGCTGGCCCCTGATGCGCTGGTGGTGACGAAGCAAAGGCAGCAGCTGCGACCACCGCAGACCCCACTCACCCAGCCATGACACCGCCACCACTGCAGGATCAAGACGCAAATTCGCTCCACCAGTTCGTTGCGCCGCCCGCTGGCCAGCCCAATAGACGAAGGAGTGCCCCAGCAGCCAACATCCCAGCACACTCACACCCCCATCTGCAATAGAAAAGCACAGCATTAGTGAACCCCCATCCCCCCCATCGCATGATTCATAATCGGACATAGCCCTCGAAAGCCCTCGAGCGCCACCTGCCTATGCTCTGTATCACCTCGCTTGACAAGCCCGCCACTGCCGCACTAGTGGCTGCCCCAATTCGAAAAGAATGCGATGAAAACTGATAAGGGTCCTCCCCCATCCGCCGCAAAACTAAACGCAATACGGCCGTGACTTGGAAACACGTAAGTGGGGAGGCATCCCTGTGCACAAACAATCCGCTCACACCCCCAGGGCGAATGGCCAAGTACTCCCGCATAGCAGAAAGTGGGCAGGTAATCCTGCCTGTCGCCCGAAGGACCACCCATAGCCCTTTTCCTTTCTGATCTGTTTTGGACTTAGCCAATAAAATCCGCATTTTCTCGTTCTCAATCCATACATGCTGCCGCCGCAGACTATTCCCGCTATCACATCTTCCCGAAGCCTCCGCCAACTCACTGACCCGCAACGCCCCAAAAAAAGCCAGACAAAACACCGCCCGGAATAGCACTGCCTCGTAGGGAGTACTCGCCACCTGCACCAACTCCTGGCACACCCTCACCAGCAACTCGTGCGTAATCGGTCGTCGGCGATCCCGCGGAGCCGGCTGAGACCGCTCCCAACCTAGAAGAAGCCTCCGTGCTAGTAAACCTCTGCCTCCGGAATCCCACCCTACCGCCCTAGCAAAAAATTCAAACCCTGCCATATGTCCACGCACCGCCGACCGCGTAACCCCATTTCCCTTTGCCCACACCACGTACTGCCCGAGCAACATAGGAGGCACCCTCCCCCCTTTCCAGCCCCTCTCACATAATTTTATTTATTTATTTATTTATATTTCTTATATACCGCACTATTTGAGATCAGCGCGGTTTACATAAAACAAACAGTATCCGACAATAAACATAAGAACTGCTGCACCCATGCGCAACCTCGCTGATAGGCTTCCCAGGTGTTAGCCGCCACTGAGCTCTTCAAAAGTTGCCTCATCTCTGCAGGCCAATGCTCCACAATCTCGAGGGGACCACATGACCCACCTCGTCCGCCTCCGGCACCAACTTCCGAAAACGCTCCATCTGCAAACGGGAGAGAGCATCAGCAATTTCGTTAACTTGCCCTGGAATATGTCGCGCTTTCAATTCCATATTCAACTGCATGCAAGCAAGTACCACCCGCCGCATAAGCAAAGCCACCCTACAACAGCGGGGTGAATAACGATTGACGACATGTACCACCGCCTCGTTGTCGCACCACCACACCACCTTGCGGTTAACCAACTGATCTGGCCACAACTCCAACACGACTAATATCGGAAAGAGCTCCAAGAAAGTAATATTGCTCAACAAACCTCCATCCGTCCAGGTCTGCGGCCATCTTTCAGCACACCAAGCCCCCCCGAAATAGTTTCCAAGCCCAACTCCCCCCGCAGCATCAGTGTAAAGATGCATGTCGCGACTGGAGATCTCCGCCTCGCGCAGCACTGACGTCCCATTAAAACCTTCCAAAAAGGCATCCCAGACACGTAGATCCTCCCTCATAACCTGAGATACCCGAATACGATGATGCGGCCGTTTTGCTCCGGCCGTTGCCGCCGCCAAGCGCCTGCTGAACACCCGCCCCATAGGAATGACTGTACAGGCAAAGTTAAGGGACCCCAATAGCGCCTGCAGCTCTTTCAATGTCACTTTTGGCGAGGCCAGCACATTGGCCACTAAGACCCTAAGCTTCACCACCTTCTCGTGCGGCAACCGCGCCACCATATTCAAAGAATCGAGTTCCACACCTAAAAAGGTAAGCTGTGTGGTAGGCCCCACCATCTTGCCCTCCGCCAGCGGTACCCCCAACTCCTCAGCCATCCCTTCGAAACCCTCCAACAGTCTTTTGCAGCCGTCGGACCCCGCCCTACCGACAAAGAGGAAATCATCGAGATAATGCACCACCTCCGAACCACCCACTCTCTTTACAACCATCCAATGCAGGAAGGTACTAAACATCTCGAAGTAGGCGCAAGATATCGCACAACCCATCGGCAGACACTTGTCATAGTAAAATGCGTCTTCGAACCGAAAACCCAGCAACCTAAAAGCCGACGGATGAACTGGCAATAATCTAAAGGCCGATTCTATGTCAACTTTCGCCAACAGCGTCCCGCAACCAGCCTTGGATACCAACTCCACCGCCTTATCAAACGAAGCATACCGCACCGTGCAGAACTCGCGTGGTATAAAGTCATTAATGGAAGTTCCGATCGGCGACAATAGGTTGTGTATCAATCTGAATTTTCCCGGCTCTTTCTTGGGGATAACTCCTGAAGGGGAAACGACAAAATTCTGAAACGGTGGGTTGCGGAACGGCCCCGCAATTCTCCCTAAACGCAATTCCGCAGACAACTTTTCACGCGCTACCGCCGCCCAGCGCTGAATACTCGCAGCATTCCGAACCACCCCCGTGACCACCTCGCCTCGAAGGGGAATAATGAAACCAAACTTAAAACCTAAGTGCAACGTCAAACTATCTTTTTTCTTCGGATACCGCAGAAGCCAGCTACTAAGCACCTGCACCCGAATTGGGGAAGGCGCTAAGTCGCGATGCGAATCCTCACTTGGCTCCCGGAATTGGCGTAGGGGCCACACCTTTTTTAAGGCATTTTGACGCGGGATGGGCACCTCCGCAAACCGAGCATGCATGCCGGAACTTACAATCCGGGAATGGACAGGTGGTCCGGTTATATCTCCAACAAAGGTCAGCCCCCGACCCAAGGACCGGCTTTGACAGCCCCGCTGGGGGTGCTCCATGAAAGGAACGACTCGCCCCACCGGAAGGACCTGGCCCTATCTTAGCTCCACCAACTCCCCCAGTACCTGCCTTGACAGACATCTGTGTCAACCACAGATTAATGTCTTGCGTCCCCCACGTTAAGAACTTGTTTTCTTCCATTTTATCCCTTAACGTCTCGTCATAATTAAGCCACAACCATCCTTCGTGCGCTTGGGAAGCTCCCAGGATAGAGTCAGCATAGGACAGCAAGCTGCCGTACTGCTCAGGAAACTGATGACCCCAAACACTTGCCAACCGCAAGAACGATCGGACCCAGTTGATTACGTTGCGCGATACCGAACGCACCCGCCCGGCCTTCTCATCCTCCCTACGCTTCTTCTTACTGTCCCCGGAGCGTTTGCGGCCTTCGAGCAAACGAAAAATGTCAATGTACTTGCGTTTTAGAATCTTACGCCGCAACTTCTTCGGAACACCCTCCCACAGCTCCGCAACTGCCGCTAAGGATGCGGAACCTGCACCTCCTAGCCTGGCGATCCCCCCCGTCACCCGAGACAGTCATCCTCCATGCTCCGCCCGACGAAGAATCCGAACCTTCCGACGAGGAAGATGAAGATGAGTCGGAGCTATGCCTCCGCCGACAAGCATGCTTCCTCTTCTTGCGCGCCTTCCCTGAATGCTCCCCCCGCGACCCCCCACTCCCCTCAACTCCCCGCCCCGATGACTCACCCGCCGCTCTGCCAGGCGCTGCGCCATCAGGAGCCACCAACATTCCGTCGCGAGGGTCCATCGCCCGCTGCTGATCACGTGCATCCTGCTCCCGCTCCATCGCGTTCGTGACCACTCCCGTCAATCCGCTGCCAGCCTCCCTATTCATCACTCGCGCCGACTCCCCGGTAAGCGGCACACCCCGAGGCGCTGCCGGAAAGGTCACCTGTGGAGATAGAAAAGGGGAACACAAAGGGGAGAAAACCAAGGGCCACGACGGCTGCCATGCCCCCACCCAATCCATTCCCGAGGAACCTTGGCCACCTGCTTGCCACCTATCCCAAGCAGTATGCTGCCCGTGTGGACCCATAGCCCCGGGCGACAGTGCATACCCTCTAAACCAGTCCCCGCCTCTGCCCCCACCGCACGCTGGGCTGGTCCCCATACCGCTCCATTCCCATGGCGAAACACTATCCCATGCTCCCCTTCCTTCGGGGATCCCACTATTAGAACCACCTTCCCCCGGGCTGCTCACCTCTTGACTGCCACCTAGCTCCCCCCCGACAAGGGCAGGCTAGGGCAGCGTCGCGCCAGATCTGCCTAACCCCCCCGGTACCCGCGCTCTCCGTGGCCTAGTCATGCGCCCCCTTTCAGCCCCCCTCCCAACCCTAGGAGCCGTAGCAGCATCCATCCCACTGCCCTGCGCTACCTCAGAGGCAGGCCCATCTCCCCTGCCCCGCTGCTGCAGTCTCCCCCTGCTGACAGCCCCCCTTCTTCCCCTTTTCCCAGCCCTCCTTACTGCAGCTGACCTCCCAGCTACCCTACTCACCGCAGGCCTCCTTGGACCCATTCCCACCAACGCTGAAAACCCCCTTGCTTCCGACTAAAATTGGGCGGCCCGCAGCTGCAACTGAGCCCCCCCCCCCCCGGCCCGCGATCCTGCCGCACCTGCAACTCCAACCCCTCCCGTTAAAGTGCTTGCACGCCTTCTATCTCACGTGCCCGGAGTCCCTTAAACCTGCGGAATGCAGGTCTCCTCGATCGCGCTGCTCTCCCGAACCCGCAAAGTACAGAGGCCTTCACTGGACCGCGACGCCGCCGAAGCTCCTTCCAGGTGAGCGCCCGCTAACATGTGCTCCGGGCAAGCCACGAGCCCCGGAGCACATGCCCCATGCACTCACCTGATTGGCTCAGCTCGTCAATCTCGCAGCAGAGCCAATCAATTCAAAAGATGCCCCCGGCGTCCTGACGTCGACGCACGATCCCGAGGACGAGCAGGGTCCTGCGCCGGGCCGTGAACCCGGTTACAAAACGGGCCCCGGGACCCTGCCCGCGCCCTGAAACTTCTCTTCTTTCATCTCCACTCCTAAGATAAGGCTGCCTCCTTTCTACTAAACTGCCAATGTTTTTTTTTATATTACCAATTACAAATACGGATCTGACTAATTAGCTCATTCATAATCAAAAGCAATTAATGCAGAGAATGTCAATTTAGGATTCTCTTGTTTGATAAGAAAATAACTTTTGAGTCAGTTTCATGTTACCCATTTGGCGCATGCTGCTAAGTACCGCCGAGAAGGTTATTCGACGGCACTATACGGACAGGACTGCTTAATATCCCGCCTGAGCATCTCAGCACTATCTGCATAGGGCCAGAGCACGCAGAGAGCAGAGCTGAGAGTTATCTGCATAGCAACGATATTCAGCACTGCTGTATGAATAGTTATCCATATAGTTTAGGAAAGCAAAAAGCTGACATTTAAAAAAAATCCAAACCTCTGCAGTTTGTTTTTCTTCTCTTGAGCAAACCTTATTAATGGTTCATGTAACAAGACATGGAAGAGAAAGATGAAGGATTGTGGCCTGCAGTGGTACACCATAAAGAGTTTTGAATGAAATAATAAATAATGACTTTATAATAATAATGGGCCTCCTTTAATTATTTATTTAGCTAGGCTTATATACAACTTTTCTCTGGATCACAATCTACATTTTTGTACCTGAGGCAGTGCAGGTTTATGGCTTGCCCAAGGCCACAAGGAGCACTTGTGGAACTAGAAACCCCAGTCCCTCCGGTCCCAGGTGGCTGTCCTCCAGTGGGATTCAAACCTCTGGCAACTTGCCCCAACTACTAGACACTCCTCCCCCTTTATTAACTTGTGGCAAAATAGTGAATTTGCATGCAACTTTACTGCAGGAAAATTACTGCAGAATAGTGAATCCCATGGTGATATTTTGTGTATTGCTGCAGCGAGGAACATTGCACATTCTCAACTGCAGCAATGCACAATAACATACTCCAACTCAGGCTTGCTATGTTTTAAAGGGGCCAGAAGAAACATACATAAAGCTCTCTCCCTCCTCCCGCCACACACACTATCCCCATCTTAGTGATCCAAAGCACTGGTGGTATGGTGGTGACTGAGGAAGATGTTCTATGAACCCCTACATCCCATCCTGTCTGTAAATGTGTAAAGGAAATTGTGCCCCCAAACGCCACTCTTTTTTTTAAACCAAAAATATAGCAGACCTGACCTTTGCCCCCAACAAGGTACACATGGCCATCTTGCAGGGGCAGGCTAACAGAATCCTCTGATGGTCAATCCCCTGCTTTCTTTCCCTCTCACTTGTGGTGTACTTGTGGTGTACTTGTGGTGTACCACAGGGTTCTGTTCTCTCCCCACTTCTGTTTAATATTTTTCTGGCTCCATTATCACTGGTGATCCAACAGTTCCCTGTGTCATTTTACATGTATGCTGATGATATTATCCTACTGTTTCACACCTCTCCCCTAACCTTGGATATTACTCAACTGAATCTTTGTCTTTCCCGGATCTCTTCTTGCCTATCCCAAAATTTCCTGCACCTAAATCCATCTAAGTCCTCAGCTATGTGGGTCTCACTGTCTGGTTCTTGCCCTTCTCTAGCTCTCTCGATTGATTCTATTCCTCTCCTTCTTGTGTCATCCTTCCGCTATCTTGGTGTAATTCTCGACCCCACGCTTTCCTTTCACCAGCACCTTACTTCCCTCATACGTCGTTCCTTTGCTGCCCTGCGACAGATCAGGGCTGTCCGTTCCCTTCTCCCCTTTTCTTCCTTAGTCACCCTTGTGTTGGCCTTAGTCATAAGCCGCTTAGACTATTGTAATGTTTTTCTTGCTAACCTCCCAAAATCTCAGCTTCTACGTCTTCAGCGCATCCAAAATGCCACTGCCCGTCTCGTCACATTCTCACACCGTTTTGACCTTATCACTCCTATTCTTCTCCGCTTGCACTGGTTACCTCTTGGTTTTCGTTTCCATTATAAGTTCCTTATTCTGATTCATCGTGCTCTTTACACCAATACTCCCCTGTATCTTGCAGATCGGATCTCTCTTCACACTCCCTATCGTCAACTTCGTTCTCTCCATGCTAACCGTCTGTCCCTCCCTTCCCCGTCACAAGCACATCTTGAGCAAACCCGTCATGCAGCTTTTTTCTTTTTAGGCCCAGTACTGTGGAATGCATTACCTCCGTTTCTCCGTTTGGAACCTTCATATTCTCAATTCAAAACACTGCTCAAAACCCATCTGTTTCAGCAAGCCTTTCACCTCTCTCCCGATGATCCTCCCTGATGTTCTCTGTTGACTTGCTGTTCCTGTTTGTTCGTATATTTGTCTTCTCGTGCACTTTGTCTACCCATAGTTTGTTTTTGTCTTCCCCTCTACGGGCCTTTTATCTTGTTTGTACTCTTATATTTTAGTAACCTTATGTTTTAAAATATTGGCCCTTTTGTTTTGTTTTGTTTTGTTTTTGTCTATTGTATTTGTCTATGCTTTTATGCCTTACTTTTCTATTTTATTTTGGCGTTCCTTTTCCTTGTCTTTGCATTGCCAACCTTTTATTGTACACCGCTTTATGTTTTTGACGAAAAGCAGTTTATCAAATTTTAAATAAAGATAAAGATTACATCACTCACACAAAATGACTGCTCGAAGCAGAGTTTGTTCTATCATTTGCAATATCATTGGTGATAAGGACTAAGTGGAGGAGTGGCCTAGTGGTTGGGGCAAGGTACGTCAGGCCGGAAGGTTGGGGGTTCAAATCCCACTAGAGGACAGCAACCTTGGGCCGGAAGGACTGGGGTTTCTAGTCCCACAGGTGCTCCTTGTGGTCTTGGGCAAGCCACTTAACCCTCCATAGCCCATGTTCCCTGTAAAATAATTATCTCCAAGTTATAATGCCCTGTTCAATGTAATTTCAGTTTGTTCAATGTAAACCACACTGATGCAGAATAGCGCGTTATATAAGAGAATGTAAATAAATAAATAAAATAAATAAATAAGCAGGGCCAGTGTTTGTGAGATAATGGGGCTACCAGGCAGACATGATTGCTAAGAGCTGTAATAAGTATAGAAATAATTTAGCAGTAAACGTTCCAGTTCATTCAAGACAATTAATCTGATTGTCTGTGTGTACTTTTCAATTATTACATAATATACCTTTTACATTAAAGGAGTGGATATTAAAAATCCATTTGAACAGCCAAGAAATGCCTGAGACATGGAGAACCAGGATTGACCCACTTCCTCCAGTGACTGGTCCCTCCCCCTTGATTAGGGCTGCTCCTAGACACACCTTGCCCCACCCATAGCCACACCCCTGTTCTGCCTCCTGGTTACCTCATCAGTAGGCAGGTATTGAATGCTGTGCATCCGTTTACCTGTGGATGCACTGGGCAATAATCAAAGCCACAATTTCCACAGATAAAAAGCTCTTTTTACCCGTGGAAACGGCTTTGATTATTACCCTCTAAATGCTTGCTTTATAAAAATAAAAAATAGTGTGCAATATTATAATCATTAATCTAAGTTATGCATTGGTTCACAATGTACTGAACTGGCCAGACTCAACACAGCTGTAGCAAAAATAAGAAACAGACAGATGAAAGTTCCATCTACTTCCTAATTCCATTTCTGCTACAGAGTTCTTCATTTCCAGTCTCAGTTCTTTCTGCTACTAGAGCTCCGCAAAATGCTTAAAACACTTCTTTTCCAAAAATACTTTAGCACCACCCCCAAAGTTCTAGCCAACCAAGTGCCTCCTAGATTTAGCTAACATCCTAGTCTACATTCAATATCCCCCTTTCCCTTTGCTTCCTCCCCCCCCCCCCCATCTAATGTACATATTAAAAACTTTAAATAAATAAATAATCTACATATAGAGGCCAATTTGGTCTTGCATGTCCTGCCCCTGTACTGCCAGGCAGAATCAGGACATGCAGCAGTAGCACCCGATTCTGATCCCAGGGGGGCTAGACATTCCCACAGGATCAGAATCGGTTCTACCAGCCTGGATGTGCAGGCCGGGCCCTGATTCTGATTGGCCGCAAGACCAGCCACATACCCGGCTAACTCAGCCAAGCTCCTGAATGGAGACACAGTGCCATAGCATCCCATTACCATGGCACCGTGGCTCCATTCAGGAATCATGATCCCGGCCGCAGAAAATCAACATTGCTCTCCACAACCCAACCCTTGATCTGGCCTTCTATGACCAGGATTGGGTTGCAGGGAACCCCCTGCACCCCCTCACCTCTTGTCCGTAGCCTGGCTCTGCCATCTCCCGATGTCAGGGGGACAATTCCACCCCTGAGGTAGAATAAGTCCCCCATCTACCTGGCCGACCCCAGATGTACAGGGCCGATCTTGTAATTGGCCCTATACACCCAGGGTTACATTCCCACCCACTGCCTGCCCTCGCCCCTCTCCCAGCACACCCCCTTCTGCCCACAAACAGAGCTCCCTGCACAAGTCGGCTATACATGCAGGGAGCTCTGTAGCCACCAGCATGATCCAGATTGGAAATCCGGACCCGCTAAATGTGGATCGGAATGATCCCCGTAATCTTTTATTCTAGTATTCTAGTAAACTGTCCCACACCTTCTCCCAATTTAATGCAATTCTAGACCTTGCCATATAGACAATCCTCCAAATGCAGGTGTACCAGTCATCCCAAGTCGATTGAAGAGACTGATCCAGTTTGGATTGTCTCATTGAATTTATGCATTTGTAAGTCTGATTAAGAGAAACCAAATGGACAGAGTCACAACTGTATGCATGCAACAAGGCAAAACTAGGACTGAATCAACCAGTTTGGTCAACTTAGAGCAAGCTACCAACCCTATGCTACAAGCCCCCATAATGCAATGCATATCTTCGAGTGATCTTTGAGCTCCTCACTATGCCCGGTGGACACCAATTCCAATTCCAGCCACCCAGTAAAACTACCACTGTAATTATTTGATAGCATCGTTCAATAAATTTTTATATCTGGGATTGAAGTTGAGTTTATACAGGTTTGGACAGAATTTCAGTATATTAAGCCCTTTACCTCCAGTTCTGTAGCACACATTTCACATTCTCCAGGAATAAAGGGAGGATATTGCCTCGTCTAAGTCACCAAAAAAATATATAAATATTCGAACTGTGGTATCAGCTCGGGAACAACGATGCACACACATTCCACTGCCGGATACTTTGGACAAGATTTGCCAAAGTGTGTTACCAACCTTTTTAGTGATCTGTCCATTAAGGGTCATGCTTACTAAAGTGCACCACTACCTGGTAGCATGGGGTTTTAAGCATGTGGTTTGGAAATAGCACCAAAAATCCTGCCTTACCCTGATTGTGTGCAATGTAGTGGGGACTGGACTGGACAGGACAGGGGCACAGTCGGTGCATCGCAACTAGTGCAGACAATGGTAACCACATGCTTGCTGGCAGAATTGCACACTATACTCCAAATGAGGTCGCACCAAATACTTATACAAAGGCATTATCACCTCCTTTTTTCTGCTAGCCATTCCTCTCCGTATGCACCCAAGCATCCTTCTAGCTTTTGCCGTCGCCTTTTCTACCTGTTTAGCTGCTTTAAGATCATCAGACACAACCACACCTAGGTCCCGCTCTTCTTTAGTGGACAAAAGTACTTCACCTCCTATACTGTATTGCTCCCTTGGATTGCTGCAGCCCAAATGCATGACCTTACATTTTTTAACATTAAATCCCAGCTGCCAAATTCTAGACCATTCTTCAAGCTTAGCTAGATCCCTCCTCATGTTATCTACCCCTTCCTAGGTGTCTATTGCAGATTTTGGTATCATCTGCAAAGAGGCAAACCTTACCCGACAGCCCTTCCGCTATATCACTAACAAAGATGTTAAAAAGAATCGGACCAAGGACAGATCCCTGGGGCACACCACTGATAACATCCTTCTCCTCAGAGTGAGCTCCATTTACTTGTACTCTTTGTCACCTCCCACCCAACTAATTTCTAACCCAAGCAGTAACTTTAGGGTCCATCCCTAGGGTGCTCAGTTTGTTTATAAGTCGCCTGTGAGGAACAGTGTCAAAGGCTTTACTGAAATCTAAATATACCACATCTAGGGCTCTCCTTCGGTCCAACTCCCTGGTCACCCAGTCAAAGATCAATCAGATTTATCTGACAAGACCTGCCTCTGGTGAATCCATGCTGCCTCGGATCATGTAAGCCGCTGGACTCCAGAAACCTCACTATTCTCTCTTTTAGTAGCATTTCCAATAATTTACTAGCCACAGAGGTTAGACTAAGTGGCCTGTAGTTGTCAATGTTATCCTTATATCCACTTCTGTGTAAAAGGGACATGAGCTTTTCTCCAGTCCTCTGGCAGCACTCCCGACTCCAAAGAGGCATTGAAAAGGTCAGACAGTGGAGCTACTAGAACATCCACAAGGTCCCTCGGTATTCTTGGATGTATCCCATCCAGACCCATGGCTTTGTCTACTTTTAGTTTAGCTAGTTCCTCACGAACAGTCTTCTGAAAATTGTTTGAGATCCACGTCACTTTTATTCCTGTTTGTGGGTGTTTTCTGAGGTCCTGCTCTTGGTCCTTCATCTGTGAACACAGAACAGAAATATTTGTTAAGCAATTCTGCTTTATCCTCATCAGGTTCTGCATATTCCTCCTCTGCATCCTTGAGTCTGACAATACCACTTTTGCCCTTCCTCCTCTCACTGATATATCTGAAAAATGTCTTATCTCCACATTTTATTGCATTGGCTATTTCTTCTTCTTTTTGTACCTTTGTTTTCCTGACTATTTTGCCAGCTTCTCTAAGTTTTTCCAAATATAGATGTCTGCCTTCTTCCCTCTGTGATCTCTTGTATTTCATGAAGGCCTCCCTCTTTTTCTTCACCTTTTCAGATACTACTTTTGAGAGCCATAGTGACCTTTGCCTTTTACATTTATTTACTTTTCTAACCAAAAGTTTTGTTGCCCTTAAACTATCCCCTTTCAGTTTTGCCCACTGTTTTTCTACATCCCCCTGCTGTTCCCATCCCACTAATGACTGTTTGAGGTATTGTCCCATCTTGGCAAAGTTAGTTTTCCTAAAGTCTAAAACCCTCGCTTTTGAATGTATTTTATCAGCCCTAGTCCTAATATTGAACCACACCATCTGGTGATCACCGGATGCAAGATGATGCCTCACTGTAACATCAGAAACACTGTCCCCATTGGTAAGCCCAGTATGACCCCATCATGTGTGGGTTCTGTTACCAGTTGCCTGAATAGTTCTCCCTGTAGAGAATCCAGGATCTCCTTACTTCTAGAAGACACCACAGCAGGGATGTGTCAATCCACATCTGGCACATTGCAGTCACCTACTGTATTAGTAGCACTTCTCCTTTCATGGCAATACTGTGTATGTCCTCTATTAAATCTTAGTCCACTTCTACCCCCTGTGAGGGGGATCTGTATATAACTCCAATGCAAATGGATTTCCCTTTCTAGTTTAACCCACAGTGCTTCCCCTCTTCCTTTTAAGCCCTGCAATTCTATAGTTTTAATAATATTTTTTGCATATAGTATCACGCCACCTCCTCTTCTTCCTGCCTTGTCCTTCCTGAATAAAGTATAGCCCGGTATAATTATATCTCAGTCAGGTTTTCCGTGAACCATGTCTCCATAACCGCCACTAAATCCAAGTCAGCCTCTTCCATTAAAACCTCAACATCTGATATATTATTTCCCATGCTACAAGCATTTATACACACCACTTTCCAGATGTTGCTCCTATTACCCATTTCTACAGAGGTATTTAATGTTTCATTTACCTGGGGACTTTCTTCACCCATACCCAACGAATTTGTTTAAAGCCCTTTTCAGTAGGTTAACCAGTCTGCTGCTGAAGACACTTCAACCGTTCTCGGACAGATGAATGCCATGACTGCTCTGCAACCCTTGGAACATCATCCCATGGTCCAGGAAACCAAAATGGTCTTGATGACACCATCCACACAGCCTAGCTGTCTATTACCAATTTCATGATTTCCTGAACTCCATTTCCACCTCTCACAGCCCTTTCACCCTCTCTCCAGTTCTCTAGGGTATTTACTTCAGATTTAAATCCCTCCCTACCCTTTGTCCCCATTCTTTAGCCCACACCTGTATTTACTTATTTATTTATTTTATGGCAACATATCACCAAGTGCTAACACATTGTAGACAGTGTACATTTAGGTACTGTATATAGTTCCCTTGTCCCCAAAGGGCTCACAATCTATGTTTTGTATATGAGGCAACAGAGGCTTAAGTGGCTTGCCCAAGGCCACAAGGAGCATTTGTTGGACTAGAAACCCCAATCCTTCCCGGCCCAAGGTTGCTGTCCTCCAGCAGGATTTGAATCTGCAACCCTCTGGCCTGAGGTAACTTGCTGTAACCACTAAGCCACTCCTCCCCCATAATTACCATTTCCTAGGTATTGTCCCCTCCAAATACCCGTTCCGTCTCTCTCCTCTCCCATTCCCAATTCTGTGCTCTGCCTGCCGGTTTCCCACCCTCCTACCAGAGTCCATGCTTTGATTTCTTTCCACAATCACCAGTCCCTATTCTTCCTTTGCTTTCCCCAGAGCCCTTATCCTTTGACCCCCTGCTGTGCTGTCCCTAGCAGGCCCATCCTTGCTCTAATGTCACCTCCTGGGGAAGGGGGTTTTGCTTATGCTTCCCACCTCCTCAAATGTTCTCTCTGTCCCAATGATCCCAGGCCCAGGCCAGCACCTGTTTGACAGTTGCTTCTTCCTTCCTTCACAGGACCAGTGCCTTTGGTGCCTCCTCACCGCAATGCAACCCGGCAGTTGAAATTCACTGTTTGAACCGTAGAGCTTTGCATCTATGGAGCCCTGCAGCATTCAAACATCAGAGGTCTGAACCACATAGGACCCGCATGGTTCAAACAGCTGATGCGTGAATCTTTCAAGCCTCTGTAGCTGCAGAGCCCTACAATTCAAACAATAATGGTTTTAATCGTGGGGCTGGGGAGGAGAGCACAGGGCAAGTCAGGAGTTAGGGGCGTTATGTTGCTTTTTCACTCAGTTCCTGGACATTTTCAGTTGCCAGTTTTAATTCACAGCGAAGTCTTTCCAGTAGTAGCTCAAAGCACGTTACATTCAGGTACAGTAGGTATTTCCTTGCCCCTGGAGGGCTTTAAATCTAAATTTGTACCTGGGGTTAAACTACTTGTCCAAGGTCATAAGGAGTGACAATGGGATTTGAACCTTTGCTTCTCTGGTTCACAGCTCAGCTGTTCCTCCGGTCTTCAGTGCATCACCATCTTGTTTTTAATGTTGTTCACACTAAAGATTATGAAAAATAACTGCCTTAAAATGAGGCTGCCACCTAAAGTATATGCAGCATGCAACCTGGTCCCATGGCACAATACATACAGAGAGTAATTCTGTAAGATGTTACTAGCGTTCTCCAGAATTGCACACAATACTCCAGATGAGGTCTCAAAGACGTACAAGGCACTATCACCTCCTTTTTCCTGCTGGCCGTTCCTCTCCCTACGCACCCAAGCATCCTTCTGTCTTTCACCATTACTTTTTCTACCTGTTTAGCCACCTTAAGATCATCAGAAACGGTCACTCCAGGTCCTGCTTTTCTTTCATGGACAAATGTATTTGGCCTTCTGTTTTTTAGCATTAAATCTCTGCTGCCAAATTCTTGACCATTCTTCAAGCTTCTCTAGTTCCCTTCTCATGTTATCTACTCCTTCCCGAATGTCTTCTTTATTGCAGATTTTGGTATCTGCAAGGAGGCAAACCTTACCTGACAGCTGTTCTGCAATATCACTTACCATGGGTCTGATTCTTTTAAACATTTTTGTATTTTAGTGTGTTATGTGCAGATTGCAATTGGATGCTACTTTGAAAATATGCACAATGGACCAATAGGGTGTACTTTCACTGCGGTCTAGTACAGGAGTACAGTTTGTGTGGAGCATAGGTGAAGTGCATTTGTACGCATGTATTTTACAGTCTCCCAATGCATGTAAGTTACACACGGTCATTTACACGTGCTCTAATGCCGGTTGAGGTGACCACAATAATATGTACGTGCATCTGTGACTGCGACCACTTACACAATCCACACGGATTTGACTTTATAGAACAGGTGCCATCAATGCACATAGACTTTTGTGGAAATCTAGGCACCGCTTACCCCATTACCCTCCTAGTGTACTGCCCAGTCATACAGAAAATACGAACCGCATACAGTCTACTTTGAGGACATTTAGCATCAGCTCTTTTAACGTTATACGTTACTTGTTATCATCTTTCCACATTTCCAACAATTTTCTGCAAGTAGACAGGAGCATGTGTCAGATTTCCTCTATTTTAATATCTACAAATACCAAAAAAAAATATCATGGCAAATTACAATAAAAAAAAATAGAATTTAACATGAAATTAAAAAAAAGAAAATCCTGCTGTATATTGTGGCTACTGGATTAAATTAGAAGCTGTTATTGAGAAGGGCATGACTCTGCAGGGAAGAAAAACGTTGAATGAAAATTCTTTCATTTTGGCATTGAGTAATGAGGAGGAGAAGGGAGCTGCCGTCTTGAGCACTGTAGTGGATTTCTGGACCACAGCAAACAGCATCCAAACTTCAAACAGGTCTCCCTGTTTGTATACTATGATTACTGGGATTTGGCCAGCTTTTAGGAAGGAATTTTGGGGTTTATTGTGTGGTGAGCCATGGTGATTATCTCCATGCCATGCGGCCTATATATGATGCAGGCCGAATGAGAGCTGGGTAATTGATTCACCATCCTACACAGACCTCAGCGAGGTTGAGAGAGAAACAAGTTCCTTTTGGAATGTCTGTTCACATCTGGGGATACCCTACTACAAAATGCTTTTAGACTGAACTTTTAAAACTTCTTATATCCAATAATTATTTCAATATGTCTTCAAATGATAAACCAGTGTATGGTGAAGACCTCTGGATTCCCTGTGTGCAGCTTTTATATGGTTGCTGGCAGGGGAACCAGAAACAAGATTTAAATAGATGCGGACCTCCTACAGGCACAGCCAGGAGAACATTTCCTTGCTCTGTGGTAAAGATCATGATTTGGGGCGTACTAAGGCACATTCTAATTCAGTCTTTCTGTCTTCCCTGTCCCATATGTTCAGCTTTTTGTTCATTTCTGAACTGAGACTTAATAAAATTAAGGTTACGAGATTTTTTGCAACTAAATTTAGGACACTTTTTATTTATTTATTTATTTACAGTCTTTTTTATACCGCGCTATTCAACATCAGTGCGGTTTACATGAAACAGAATGACTAGCACAGTGCAGCAGGCTGATCTGTGTTTAAAAAGAACAGGTACTTGATTGCGGATAGCACCAAGCGATGGGTACAGCTGGAAATGAGCTTGGCGGGGGGAGCGGGACTGGGAGACTGGCTGTGGCTTGGTCCCAAACTTCGGTGTGGTAAATGCACCAATAATCCCTATGTTCTTCATACCCTCCGATGCTGGGACCAGCACTTTCGGTCCCGAGATGCGGATTTAACTCCGTTGGCCCCTATAGTGGGTAATGCTTCTTTCCCGCCGGGGCAAAGCGCTACAGTCTTTCGGCAGTGGAGACATTTAGGCCTTAGCTGAGTCGGACTCCTCTTTGAGGGCGGCCGGATACGGTCTTTCCGCGCGTTACAAGATGAATTTGACATTCCGGCTAGGCATCTCTATCAATATACGCAAGTGACGCATTGGGTTCGATCTAGGCTGGTTCGCCCCCAGGTTGCTCGGGACCTGACCGATTTGGAACGCTATTGTGAGGGGTGTACTACTACTAGGGGACTTGTGGCCACCCTCTATGCCCACCTGCAGGGATCTCAATCGCGCTCTGCGAGGCATAGGGAGCTCTGGAACTCTGATTTGAATCTTTCCTATACCGAGCAACAGTGGGAGACGGCGGAAACGCACTTGTGGAAGAGCTCAGTAGCGATTAATGCCCGTGAAACTAATTATAAAATACTGTACCGTTGGTACATGACCCCGGCGCGGATCGCACGTATATACCCTGGGGCTGTGGATCTTTGTTGGCGTAATTGTGGGCAACAGGGTACCCTGGGGCACATTTGGTGGACTTGCCCCCGCATTCGCGCTTTTTGGAGGGGTGTGCAATTCCGGCTACAATTGCTTCTGGGAGTGAGCATACCTTGGGATCCAGGGATCTTCCTCTTTGGGGCCTCGGTGCCGGGTGCACGGACTCTGCAACTTGCTCTACTACGCCATGGCCTGAATGCGGCCCGCTTATCTCTTGCGGCAGCCTGGAGGCGTGCTTTAGCCCTCTCCTTTCGGACTTGGTTGGAACGGATGTGGGATATGTATACCATGGAGCGGGGGGTGGCTGTCAGTAGGATGCGCTTGGCGCGCTTTGAGTTGGTGTGGGCACCCTTTGTCTCTCGTTATGGTGCGTGAATGCTCTGGACAGGAGGGGGGGAATATGCTTACTTTACTGGGAGTCTGCCCCTTGTGTGTATTTTCCCCCTTTTTATTTTTGCTCACCGTCTTTCCGTGCTTAACGAATGCTAAGCCATAGTCGGGGATACTGAGAGGTTGGGGGGGGGTCCGTGGCTAGGGAGGTTCTGGAGAGGGGGGGGAAGGGAGGTTGGGGGGGGGGTTGTTGCTCCCCGATTCCTTATTCTAAAACTGTAAAAATGAAGGCATATTGTAGAATACTATTGTGACCTGAAGTTATGCTGTTACTGTTGCATTTTCTTGAAGTTCTTTGTGGTTCTTGTTTATATGTATCTTTTGGAAGCCTTTCAATAAAAAAAAACAAAAAAAAAACCAGGTACTAAAACTTGGATAAAACTGGGGTAACTATTAACATCTAGGTGACACGTCATGTCGTGTCAAAAGTAATAGTAGTCATGGTTGGCTTGCAGGTATGTTGCTGTGGCTGTACTAGATGGGGGAGGGGGCTATTGGAGCACTGTCTTCCGGGTAGTATTTGAGGAAGAGGTGGTGCTTCAATGCCTTCCTAAACTGGGTTAGGTCATGGATTGCCCGGATGCTGGGTGGTAGGGTGTTCCAACATCTGGGTGCACAGAATCTGAAAGCCCTTTTTGCTGCTGCATGGGTGCATTGGGTTATTGCCTTCTGGATTACCAGTATGTTGACTGCTGCAGATCTTCTGGACCTATTGGGGGACATTTTTTGGATAAGCTCTGCTAGTGATGTGGAGGAGAGCCCATTGATGGCCTTGAAAGTCAGCAGTAGGGTTTTGAAAGTGAGTCTGCCATGTATAGGGAGCCAGTGGAGATGTTTCAGGATGAGCGTAACATGGTCCCTCCTAGAAGCCCCGTGTAGAACTCTCGCCACGGCATTCATCGCGAGTTGGAGCGGGTTCAGGGTGGATTGTGGGAGCCCTTGTAGGATTGCATTA
Source organism: Ichthyophis bannanicus (assembly GCA_033557465.1). Classification (NCBI taxonomy): domain Eukaryota; kingdom Metazoa; phylum Chordata; class Amphibia; order Gymnophiona; family Ichthyophiidae; genus Ichthyophis; species Ichthyophis bannanicus. Next base: position 147,942,484 of record CM066041.1, read on the forward strand.
GTGTAATCAAAGTGAGGTATAATCAATGCTTGATTGTCCGGAAGTCATCCGGCTCTAGTGGGAAGCGTAAGTGCCTGAGTGTTTGGATTTTGTGGTAGATTGCTCTTGCTATGTTGCTTATGTGCACCTTCATGTCCAGTCATTGGTCTAACGTGACTCCAAGATATCGGATTGTGGATTTGGTTTGTAGCTCTGCTTCCTTAACCTTTAAGTGGGGTGGCGGGGTGAAGTTTTGGTTCCTTGTAATGAAAAGTACCTCTGTTTTCTTGTGCTGTATTCGGAGTTTTTGAGATTCGAGCCAGTTGGATACTGCGTCAAAGCAGTCTGTCAGTGGGGAGAGGTCCAGCTGCTCTGAGAATGGCATGTAGAGCAGTACGCCATCTGCATATATGAAGCAGTCGACATTGAATGATCGGATGAGGTTACAGATGGGCTGCATGTATATGTTGAACATCAGGGCAGAGAGGGAGGATCCTTGTGGCACGCCTTGCCTCTGGTGGAAAGGTTCTGATGTTGAAGCCCTGGATCGTACGTGCTGCCATCTGTCAGACAAGTATGACTTGCACCATTCTAGTGCTGTGTCACAGATACCCTTCTCCTTGAGGCAGCCCAGGAGAAGCTCATGGCTTACTGAGTCAAATGCAGCAGCTATATCCATGAAGATGAGGACAAACCCTTGATGGATGTTATCAATTCCAGAAATTATGTTACTGTAGAGGGTGGTGAGGAGTGTTTCGACACCATGGGACTCTCTAAATCCGTGTTGGCAGGGGTCCAGCGGAGCAGCAGTTTCGATGTGCTCTTCTATTTGTCTTTGGACTTCTTTTTCAATTATCTTGGCCAGAGGTGGTATACTGGATATAGGTCTGTATGAGTCCACCTTCTCGGGGTCGAGCTTGCTGTTTTTCAGCAGAGACCTGATGGACGTATGTTTGAGGCATTGAGGGAACGAGCCTGTTGCGAAGGATAGGTCCATGAGCCTGGCTATGAACGGGCTAAAATCACAGCGTAGCTCTTTTATCCAGAAGGTGGGGCAGGGGTCAGTTTGTGCCGTAGTGGTGTTGATCGCAGTGATAGTGTCTTCAATGCACTTCTTGGGTGGAGTGGAGAAGATGGTCAGGGGTGTTAGGTAGGTTTGCTCGTGTACGGTGGTGGGTGCTGAGGACTTATTGGTCTGGCATAGCTTTGATTGCAGGTAGTCCGCGAATTCTTGAGGGTGGATCTTGCTTGGTTGGTCAGGGGGTGGTTCCTTTGTTAGGTTCTTGACTAGATTAAACAAGTCATGTGGTTTGTTTAGTGATCGTTTTAGGGTGTCCGTGTGGAATTGTCTGATTTCTCTGTTATTGCTTCACGGTGTTTTATCAGGTGAAGGTTATATGCCCTCTGGTCTTCTGCGGAGTGTGATCGATGCCAGCGTATTTCCAGCATCCTTAGGAGGGTGAGTGATGATCGCAGATCAGTGGAGTACCAGGCTGCAGTGGCTCATTTCCTTGGAGGTTTGTTAGATGGTGGGCTTTGGGCAAAGGCACTGAGGTTATTATTCCAGTCGAAAACCAGAACATCGAGGTTGGGTGCTGTCGAGGCGAGGAGTGGGCGGGTTTTACTCAGAATAAGGTCTTTGTCGAATGGTCAGAACCTTCGTGGTGGTGCCCTGGTGGTACTGCTCAGACTTCTGGCATACTTCTGGCGGTTGTTGGGTAAGGGTATTTGGAATATGATTCGTTTTTGGTCAGACCAGGGCACTTGTTCTCCAGAAACAAGCAGGAAGTCAGTCCTCACATATCGGTAAATGTCAATGGCGATGCCAACGAAGCCCTGTGCAGAGTATCTCCCCAGCTTTTAAAGAAAGCCTTTGGAAGATGTCACCACGCATGCATGGTCCCCTTCCCGACCAAGGGTGCCATCTTGCTCAGTCTTCCTTTTTCCACGGAGCCCTACAGATGTTTGTCTTGGCCCCCCAGAAAAAAAGTTGACTTTTCTGGCTTGCACTGGTTCCTTTCCTGCCTCAGAGCCCTGCTGCCCCGACATCAGATCTCAGGACCTTTTTTACTTAGGGTTTTTTCTATCAGCGCTTTCGCGCCTTTTCCAACCGCTGGCTGCATTGAGGGTCTTCAACCTCATGGGGATCCATGTCCCGCACCAACATTCACGATTGTTACCTCCGGTATCTGGGCGCCAACTATGACCCAGAGGAATGTTCCCTCTGTAAGAAGATGTCTGCAAAAGCCATCCAGAGCTGCCAGCTTAAGCAGGATGACATCTTCCATAAGGCCGACTCGACCCCAGTATTCCCGGTAGCCTCACGCTCAAAGGACCCGCGCAGATCCTCAGAGTCACGTAAGGCCCCCACAGTTTCAGAGCAGGCTCACAGGCATTCTGAGCAAGGGTCCCCGGAGCGAGGGATCAATGCCTGAGGACACTTCATTCCTTAAGTTCATCAAGGACATGGCTCGGGCACATTCCCTCACTACTGAGTCGGAGGAGGACCCCCTTACGGAGGAGCTTGACGTCCTCCAATACAAGGCACCGCTGAAGGAAACCCTGACAGTCCCCATTCCTCCATTCTCAGAAGGCTTTTTCTCAGGATGTGGGAAGCTCCAGCAATGGTGACGATTGTCAGCCGATGCCTGGATATGATGTATCAGGTTCAGTGAGGACCAAGCTGCTGTAAGGCGCAACTCCCCCACACCTCCATGTTGGTCGAGTCAGCCATACATAGAAACATAGAAATATGACGACAGAAAACGACCACATGGCCTATCTAGTCTGTCCTTCCATAACAACTACAACAGTCCCCTTTTTACCTTTAGAGATCCTCTGTGTTTGTCCCATGCTTTTTTGAATTCAGTTACTGTCCTCATCTCTATCACCTCCACTGGGAGACTATTCCACAGATCCACTACTCTTTCCATAAAGAAATATTTCCGCATATTATTCTGAATCTATCTCCGTTCACCCTCATCCCATATCCCCTCGTAGCAGAACTTGCTTTCAATTGAAAGAAGCTCTCTCCCTGAACATTTATGCCATGGAGGTATTTAAACATCTCAATCAAATCACCTCTATCCCACCTTTCCTCTAAGGTGTACATATTAAGATCCTTCAGTCTGTCCTCATATGCTTTATAATGAAGACCACTAATCATTTTAGTAGCCACCCTCTGCACCGACTCCATCCTGTTCACATCCTTTTGAAGGTGCGGTCTCCAGAATTACACACTATACTCCAAATGAGGTCGCACCAAAGACTTATACAGAGACATTATCACCTCCTTTTTTCTGCTAGCCATTCCTCTCTGTATGCACCCAAGCATCCTTCTAGCTTTTGCCGTCTCCTTTTATTTATTATTATTTTATTTATTTATTTCAACTTCTTATATACCGCACTCTTTGACATCAGCGCGGTTTACAAATAACAGAAAGGAACCAGAACAATAGGCTGTTTGGTATTACATATAACAGGAGTATCAACTTGGATAACATGAGAGAACTATTTACATGGAGTATATAATCTATTAGCTAGTTAGCATGCTCGAACTATTTACATAAACTTAGCAGTGATGCTTGGAACAAGAGGGATATTGTGGATTATACTAGGGTGAGGCTGTTATGTTACGGTTCATGTAGGGTAGTGTTTGATGAAAAGGTGCAGTTTAAGGGCCTTTCTGAACTGAGTTAGGTCGGTTATGGCGCGGAGATCAGGTGGGAGAGCATTCCAGTATTTTGGTGCGCTAAACATGAAAGCTCTGTTTGATGTTGATAGGCTGCACGTTGTTATAGCCTTTGGGGTTGTTAGTGAGTTTAATGCTGCATGTCTCCTATTTCTATTTGATGGGACGGATTGGATGAGTTTGGTAAGTGATGTGGACGATAAACCATTTAAGGCCTTAAATGTGAGAAGGAGGGTTTTGAATGTAAGTCTTCCGTGTATAGGGAGCCATTGGAGCTCTTTGAGGATAGGTGTGATGTGTTCACTTCTGGCCGCTCCTAGAAGAACCCTGGCAGTGGTGTTCATTGCGAGTTGCAAGGAGCTTATTGTGGATTGTGGGAGTCCTTGTAGAATGGAATTGGCGAAGTCGAAGTGCGGCAGTATCAGTGCTTGGTAGATGGTTCTGAAGTCTTCGTGGTCTAGTAGGGGACGCAGGTGTCTAAGAGTGCGTATTTTGAAGTATACAGATTTTACGATATTGTTTATGTGTGATTTCATGTCGAGCCTATGGTCTAGTGTGACTCCGAGGTATTTTATTGTATCCTTGGTGCCTAGGTCAGCTCCCTTGACACTTATGTTACCTGTTTAGCTACTTTAAGATCATCAGACACAACCACGCCTAGGTCCCGCTCTTCTTTAGTGGACAAAAGTACTTCACCCCCTATACTATATTGCTCCCTTGGATTGCTGCAGCCCAAATGCATGACCTTACATTTTTTAACATTAAATCCCAGCTGCCAAATTCTAGACCATTCTTCAAGCTTAGCTAGATCCCCCCTCATGTTATCTACCCCTTCCTGGGTGTCTACTCTATTGCAAATTTTGGTATCATCCGCAAAGAGGCAAACCTTACCTGAAAGCCCTTCCGCTATATCATTAACAATTATGTTAAAAAGAATCAGACCAAGGACAGATCCCTGGGGCACAAAACTGATAACATCCTTCTCCTCAGAGTGAGCTCCATTTACTTGTACTCTTTGTCACCTCCCACCCAACCAATTTCTAACCCAAGCAGTAACTTTAGGGTCCATCCCTAAGGTGCTCAGTTTGTTTATAAGTTGCCTGTGAGGAACAGTGTCAAAGGCTTTACTGAAATCCAAATTTACCACATCTAGGGCTCTCCCTCGGTCCAACTCCCTGGTCACCCAGTCAAAGAAATCAATCAGATTTGTCTGACAAGACCTGCCTCTGGTGAATCCATGCTGCTTCGGATCCTGTAATCTGCTGGACTCCAGAAACCTCACTATTTTCTCTTTCAGCAGCGTTTCCAATAATTTACTCACCACCGAACTAACTGGCCTGTAGTTTTCAACCACATCCTTACTTCCGCTTTTGTGTAAAGGCACCACATGAGCCTCTCTCCAGTCCTTTGGCACCACTCCCGACTCCAACGAGGCATTGAAAAGATCCCAAAGAAGTGCCCCCAGGCAGGGAGTCTCATGCGCTCGATGTTCTCAGGTGGAAATGCTATCAAGGCTCGATGTTGGCGTGCCGTATTCAAACTTACCAACTTTATATCAGCATGTTCCTCTGAGACCTGGCCAAGGAACTCAGAGGCTTCATGGCTAGCCTCGATGGGGATCCCCTCCAGTGCTTCCAGACTCTTAAAAAATCTGTTGGAGAGTGTTTCAAGTATCTGTCCTGAGCTGCTTATGACGGCTTTGTAACCAGCGCAAGAGTTGCTGCTGCTAGCATCGGCGCTCAAAGCCAGGCCTGGCTGCAATCATTGGACCTCGAGCAGTGGGTATAAGAGAAGTTCCTCAATGTCCCTTGCCTCGGGGTGCAACTCTTCAGCAAACTGATGGAGGACAAGGCGTCTGAAATCGAGACCGGGTTTATCACCCAGACTCGGCTCTCAAGGAAGACCTCCACCCTCCTGAGGAAGAAGCCACAGGGAAAGAAGCCTCCTTTTGTCAGGAAGGGCCAACCTTATTGAGGTTAACCTCCATATCCTGCTACCCAGACCCCTCAGCAGGGGAGTGGGCCAGGGCCTGCACAAGTCCCAAGCCCTAGCTACCAGCCCCAGCCCAACCTACGTTGGGGTTTTGATGCCACCAGCATAGCCTCTCTTCCACTGGAAGGTCAGATCCCAACCGGGGGATGCCTGGTCGATTTTACCCACAGGTGGTCCTCCATCACCACCGACTCATGGGCACTTCAGGTAGTCAGGGAGGGTTACCTCCGCCACCTGGACCAGGTATCTCCACCCTTCTTCCTTGGGGAACCTCCTCGGTCTCCCCTACACCAAGCTCCGCTGATGCAAGAATTCGCAGGCCTTCTCAGGGACAAGTCTGTGGAGCTCATAACACATCACTTGAGAGGACAGGGATTTTACTCCAGGTACTTTCTGGTCCCAAATAGGATAGGGGGGGCTAAGGTCCATCCTGGACATGAGAAACCTGAAAAAATTCCTGGTGCGGGAGAAATTCAAGATGCGCCCCCTTGGAATATTGCTGCCCTATCTCTAAGCAGGGAGATTGGCTATGCTCCTTGAATCTGAAGTATTCCTATACCCACATCCTCATCCACCCCAGTCAGACAATACCTAAGATTCGTGTTTGGGGGTGAGCAATACCAGTACAGGGTACTGCCCTTCAGCATAGCCTTTGTACCAAGGGCCTTCACCAAATACCTAGCAGAGGTGGCCGCCTATCTTTGTCTCCAAGGGACCTTCATCTTCCCTTATCTAGATGACTGGCTAGTAAGAGGGGACACAGCCTCAGAGGCGCTGCAGGCCACAGGCCACACCACCAAGGTATGTTTCAGGTTTATTCCTACAACATTTGAGAAATGTCATAAATCACCCAAAATCCCATCTCACTTCAACACAGGACTTGGAGTTTATAGGGGCTCACCTGGATACCCTCCAGGCCAAGGCTTTCCTCCCCATGGATAGGGCGGATTGCCTCACAGCCCTAGCAGCCGAGGTACGCCGCTGCCACACGTTCTCAATGCAGTCCATGCTTTGCCTTTTCAACCACATGGCCTCTACAGTACATGTGGTACCCAATGCCCTCCTCCACATGCGGGTGGCTCAGTGATGCCTCTGCTCACAGTGAACCCAGGCCACGGGCCGGCTCCAGGACAATCTCAGTATCCTGCTAGTTGGCAGAGTCACTCGGTTGGTGGCAGGTTGCTCAAAACCTATACCAGGGCATGCCCTTCCAACTCCCAAGCCCCCAGAAGGTACTCAGGATGGATGCCACCCTACATAGCTGGGGTACCCCCTGTGAGGAGCTGCGCACCCAGGGGTTGTGATCACTCAAGGAAAGTCAGCAGTAGATCTACCTACTGGAGCTCAGGGCCATCTTCCTAGTGCTAAAAACTTTCCAGCACCACCTGCAGCACCAGTAAGTTCTTGTCCAGATGGACAATCAGGTCACGATATTCTACTGAACAAGCAGGGGGGAAAACTGCTTATGCTAGGAAGCAGTTGCCCTCAGCTCGTATGTGACCAGACAGGGTATGCGCCTTCGGGCAACATACCTCCCGGGCCAACACAACAACCTGGCAGACAGACTGAGCAGAGTCCTCCAGCCACATGAGTGGCTGTTGGACCCAGGAGTGGTACAGCGGCTGTTCAGAATGTGGGGCACTCCAAGCCTCGATCTGTTTGCCAGCCTGGTTAATGCTCAGCTACCGCATTTCTGCTGCATGCACATGCACCCAGACCGGGAAGCGGCGGATGCTTTTCTTATCACGTGGCCAGGGGGGGGTGGTCTACTGTATGCCTTCCCTCCCACACCACTGATAGCACAGAACCTCTTCAAGGTCCAGAGAGACAAGGCTTCTGTGATTCTGGTGACCCAGTCAGCTTTGGTTTCCCCTACTGCTGTGCCTCTCAACTGAGTCTCCAGTCCCTCTCGGGAGCTCCCTGGGACTTTTGACCGAGGAGGAAGACTCATTCCTCCATCCCAACCTGGGATCCTTGTCTCTCATAGCATGGCTCCTGAATGGTTCACTTTAGTACCCCTCAACCTCCCCAGGGAGGCAGAGGAGATCCTTCTGGCCTCCCGCAAGGACTCCATGAGATGGGCCTATGCCTTCAAGTGGCACAGATTCTCCTTATGGTGCACGGAGCACTGGGCAAACCCATTCTCCTGTCCGGTGCACACAGTATTGCAGTAGTTGCTCCACCTCTCACTGGGCTCAAGTCCAGCTCTGTCCAGGTGTACCTGAGCGCACTCTCCACAAACCATCACTCCATAGAGGGCAAGTCTCTCTCCATGCAACCCGTGGTTACTCGATTCATGTGGGGCTTATTTCTCTGTAAGCCTCCCATCCGTCCACCCTCAGCAGAATGGGATCTTAATGTGGTCCTGGCACAGTTTACCAAGCCACCCTTAAAGCCCTTGGCTAACTGCCATCTATGCTACCCATCCTGGAAGGTGTCTTTCCTGGTGGCACTCACCTCTGCCTGCAGAGTCAGTGAGCTCCAAGTCTCGGTGGTCTACAAAAACAGAATCATACTCTGTACCCACCTGAAATTCCTACCGAAGGTAGTATCTGATACCAGCTCAATCATGAGGTGGTACTTCCCACCCTCTTTCCTTGGCACCATGCCAACAAGGCATCAGCTGTTCTCCACACTCTAGACTGCAAAAGGGCCCTGTCCTTCTACCTGCAGCACACCCAGGACCACCACAAAGCCTCTCAGCTTTTTGTTTCATACAACCCCAGTCATCTGGGGGAGGCTGTCACCAAGCAGACTCTGTCCATCTGGGTGGCGAACTGCATCACTTCCGCCCACAACTGGGCTGGGCTGCCATTAGAGCGTCAGGTCACAGTGCACAATGTCAGGGCTATGACAGCCTCCGTTGCGAGCCTACACTCTGTCCCTGTGACAGACATCTTCCGGACTGTCACCTGGTCCTCCGTTCACACTTTTGCAGCCCATTACTGCCTGGAGAGGGAGTCCTGATGGGACTGTGCCTTCAGCCAGGTTGTCTTCCAGAATCTGTTTGGGGTTTGGGCAACTCCTGCCCTCCGATCCTTCTTGTTCAGGCTACTATAGCCATGGTTCTCCCTGGATACTGGGGTCCTCCTAGTCTATCCTCAGATTCGCCTGCGGCTGCTTATGGCTGGGCTGTGTCTTTTCTACAGATTCTCAGTAGCCTGTAACTAGGGAGTCCCATATGTGAGGACTGACTTCCTGCTTGTTCCTAGAGAAAGCGTAGTTATTCATCTGTAACAGGTGTTCTCAAGGGACAGCAGGGATCAGTCCTCACAACCCTATCTCCTCCCCTTGGAGTGCTGTACAAGTTTTGCCATCTTCTTTTGTTGGCTCTAGTTATGTCATCTGACTGAGTAAGATGGCACCCTTAGGCGGGAAGGGGACCACGCATGTGTGGTGGCATCTCCGAAAGGCTTTCTTTGAAAACTGGAGAGATGCTTCTGTGGGGGCTTCATCAATGCCAATGTCACCTATAAGTGAGGATTGATTCCTGCTGTCCCTGGAGAACATCTGATACAGGTGAATAACTATGCTTTATCCGAAGCGGAAGGGGGTGTGGTGGGGAAGTAGGACACCTTAGTTCCAGGTTTTAGCAACAAGTCATGGAAGAGAGAAGAGGGGTCATTACCCTGCCTCCTCCTCCATCCATCCCATGGCAGAACGATATCACTTCCAAGCAGACAAGTCAACAGAGAAATAGAAACTGTGATGCATTTCCCCCATACTGTGAAAAATATAAAGATAATGAGCTGAATATGTAAGATTTTAGAATTTACATCCACCATATTGAAAATATGTTTTTTTTAATCCCCTCTCTGTCCCCATTGCCAAAAAAGTGGGAGTCGAGGACACAGCTCTAAAATCAGGGACATCTGGTGACCTTAATGCAGTACACCCAATGAATCTGTATTCAGCAAAGAACTACATAGTTCTGCAAAATTTCTGGATTAGTTGGGCGACGCACTAGGTTCTACAGTAGAAATAATTTGGATGTGTATAATACTGTAGCTTTGCTCATCAGACTAGCATCCCAGCACACACATTATTATTATTATTATTATTATAACAAAGGATTTTTCATTGAAAGACACAATCTAGGACTTATTTTAATCTTGTGATTTAGGTTCCAACCAAGAACCTAGGAATCATGCAGGTGTCAGCGCAAGATGTAATCTGTTCCAAGTAGGGTAGTCCTTTATAGGATTTGCAGAGTCAAGTCCAATACGTCCAAAATTTGTAAATATTTAGGAAGTCCCTTAGATATAACCCCAAAATCTCCATCCCAAACTGTTATTACTGTATTTTTTCTTCCAAAGCTTTTCAACTTCAATCTGAAGGTCTCTATATTTTTCAATTTACTATAGTAGATTCTTCATTGGAGGACAGTCTAGGTTTTAATCCCGTGATTCGGGTTCTAACCTAGAATCTAGGAATCATGCAGGTATCTGTACAAGATGTATTATTATTAATAATAATAGTAATAATAATATGGATTATTACATCAGAAATAGGGACCATCTGGTCTTCATCAGGATGCCTTCATGCTTGTCTTCTCTCCTTACTATTTCTCCTCTCCACCCCATCCCCTCCCCTCCCCTCCCTCCCCCCCCCCCCCCCGAGATACATTGAGGGGAAATTTAGAAGATCTGTCTAAGTGCAATCTGGTACATCTAAGCCAGAATGTCTGAAAAAAATTCAGGCACAGAGATCTTTGACCCCTGAGGAAGGCCTTTGCCGAAACACGGCTTGTGTAGGATCATTGTGGTACTGATATTCCTATTTTCCTACTGTTATCCATGTGGTCTTAATAAAAATTCCTTAAGTATCTCACCTCTCGGTGTGCCCTTGGACTTCTGGTGAGTACCCTTGTGCTTTTCGTTGGTTAAGGAACAGGGCAGCCAGGGTTCAAATCTCACTGCTGCTATAGTTGAACGTGCTGAGTACTAGGGATAAGAGAATACTTTTCTCGCTACATACTCTGAATGTTTTTCAGCTAAAACAAGCACTTTTCAACAGGGCTGGGCCATCCAGAAGGTGAACTGGGTAGTTGCCTAGGGTGGCAGACCCTGGTGGGCAGCATCGTTAACTCCCCACCCTCCCCCTCCGGAAGTGGCAGCTGAACTGCCACTTCAGTGCTGTGGAGGGCTTTAAAATGCCTGCTCACCATTCTGGCCTGCCGCTCTGGGCGGCACTTTAAGTCCTGATGCAGTGCTGAAGCAGTTTGGCCACTGCGGTTGCTTCAGCACAAGAGGGAGGGAGGCAGATGCAGTCTTGTGAGGATGGCTGAAACCCTACTTTTCTGATGCTTGTTCGTCGCTATATGTGCCTTGGAGCTGGATGGCCATGATGTTTCTGTAATCAGGTGGAGACATCCTGGTCCATAGGAATGCCCTAACCATGCCTCCAAGGTCCAGGGAACGTCCGGACGACGTCACTGTTCAAAGTCTGACATCCTCACCCTGGGAACATCCCCAGAGCCGGATTCTGAAATGGCTCTGGAGACGTTTCTGTGCTTTGGATATCTCTATGCCAGTTTTCAGATGTCTGAAGCACAAATAGGGCTTCTAAAATTACACCCAATATGCTTAGCCTCTGTAATTTTAAGTTTTTTCATTATGTAACTGTATGTTTCAGGTTTATTCATTTGATAATATGCCTTTTGTTAAAGACAGCAAGATGTCATACAATAATATAAAACAAAAAGGGATACATATAAAATAATACAAATTAAATAGAAATCTAAAGACAAACACAAAACTGATGAAAAATGCCTCCATGCTGGTCCCATTGCACAAGGACAGAGGAAAAAGAAGCGCAGGAGAAAAAAATGCATCCTGTCACCAAACAGAAAATCATACTTAAAAGGATCGTGCAAAAAGAGCCAGGTTTTCAGATACTTTTTAAACAAGACAATTCCAATCAAAGCTCATTAGGGAGGGAGTTCCAAAGCCAAAGTAGAAGGTAGCTAAAGGAGGTATTTTGAGTCATCTCTAAATGTAATTATGAGGGTGCAGCCAGATAAAGCCTAAAGATTAATCTGAGATCTCAGGGGAGGAAAGTAAAGAACCAGTAGGTTAGCAAGACACAAAATTATTCAAAGTTGTTAAAACACAAGAGGATTGTGAAAAATTGCAAAAGGACCTTGATAAATTGGAAGACTGGACGTCCAAATGGCAGATGAAATTTAATGTGAACAAGTGTAAAGTTATGCACCTAGGAAAGAACAACCCAAACTGTGGTTACACAATGCAAGGTTCCACATTATGAATCACCACCCAGGAAAAAAATGTTGGCATCATGGATAATGCATTGAAACCTTCCACTCAGTGTGCAGCGACAGCCAAGAAAGCAAATAGAATGCTAGGAATTATGAGGAAAGGAATGGAGAATAAAATCAAGGCTATTATAATGCCTCTATCGTTACATGGTGCAACTGCACCTTGAATATTATGTGCAATTCTGGTCACCATATCTAAAAAGGATATAGCAGAATTAGAAAAGGTAAGAAGAGCCACTAAAATGATAAGGGGATGGAAGGATACCCCTATGCGGAAAGGCTTAAAAAGGTTAGGGCTCTATAACTTGGGAAAAAGACAGCTGAGAGGAAATATGATAGGAGGTCTATAAATTTAATGAATGGATTAGAAAAGGTAAATGTAGATCAGTTACACCATCAAAAAGTGGAAATAGTAGGGGACATGCAATGTCGCTACAATGTAACCCATTTAAGACTAATAAGAGAAAATATTTTACTCAAAGCATAATTAACCTCTTGAATTTGTTACCAGAGGATGTAGTAAAAGCTGTTAGTGCAGCTGGGTTTAAAAAAGGTTTGGACAAGTTTCTGGAGGAAAGGTCTAACACGATTATTAAAAAGGACCCAGGAAATCCCCTGCTTACCCCGGGACAAGCATTATGGAACCTGTGTACCTTTTTGGGAAACTGCCAGGTACTTGTTACCTGGATTGGCCACTGTTGGAAACAGAATACTGGGTTTGATGGAGCCAATATGTCTGACCCAATATGGCATTTTTTATGTTCTTTAGTAAAAATGCTCAATATAGTATGCAATGCATGCTGTTGAATCAATGCTGACTCCTGTTGACCCAGCAGCCCCTGGGCTTTCTTGGCAAGCTGTGACCAGAAGTAGATTGCCCTAGAAGAAAGGCCTGGAAATAGAGAGGAAAGCAACTTGCCCAAGGCCACAAGGAGAGCCAGAAGGAATCATACCTTGGTGTCTTGATCACCAGGCTGCTGCTCTAACCACTAGGCTATTCCTCCAAGGAGCTCTTTAGTTAAAATGCTCTATTGAATAGAACCTTGAAGTTGAGCCTACAAATTACAGGCAACCCAATGTCTTTGAAATAAAGAAAAAATTTAAAACACAGTTTAAATTTAAAACACAGCAGTGAGCTTTCTGGTTCAATTTAGAAACCAGCAAAGAGCTTCCAGTTTAAATTTAATACTCAGTCAGGGCCTAGTAGCAGCAAAGACCTTTAATTTAAATCAAATCAGAATATATCAGCATAAAAGGCAAAACAGGGTCATTATTCTTAAAGCAATAAATTATTTCTAGAGACCTTTACAAAGAGGCCTTCTACATAATGGGAAAGAGACTGACATTTTTTAAATAGGTGTTAAAGCCAGGTGGCAGATCAAAGGGCCATTTTGAAAGACTCCCTCTATTTAAGCAAGGACTGTGTTAATCACCCAGGAAATCAGTCATAGCTTACCTCAGAAGCACAGGCATAAATAGTTTAAACAGAGTTCTGTGATTCTCAGTCTTGAAGGACTACAAAAGGGGACTGCTACTTCTGGAGAGAGATCTGCAATTGTAAATATTTACTTCTGGGAATTTTTCTAAATCTCAGGGAAAAAGGAATTGTTTAGATTAAAGCTGATTAATCTGTAAACCCAGTGTATTTGTTAAATCAGTCAGGGCCTAGTAGCAGCAAAGAGCTTTCAGTTTAAATGTAAAGCACAGCAGAAAGCTTTCTGGTTATATTTAGACCCCTAAACTCCCTCTATCCAAGCAAGGGCTGTGACTCCCCCAGGAAATTGGTCACAGATTACTTTAGAGGCACAGGACAGGGTACTGTGTAGCAGCCAACTTTTAGTAAGTCTTAGTTCCCTCCCACCCTCCCCAACTAATCATAGCTTTATAGGTGCTTAAGCCTCTTAAAGGAAAGGAGGTGCCATATTCACTCTCAGGTGCAGCTGTTTTTCCTCATCAGGCATACATTAAGGACCTGAGATTAATTAAGCTTCAGGTAAACAAAGTACATTAAACTTATTAGGTATAATTTTATTAGTATAAGCATCCCCAGCAACCCTTAGTAAGTAAAGAACTTAAATATCTAAACAGAACCTTAAAACTAAGATGCAGACAGCAGTGAGATGGGGGCTTTCCAGTCTTTTGAATTGAGTGTCACATGTATGATTTTCTCCCAGTTGGTGAGAGGTCTTACGTGTGCAATAGGTGAAAGGAGCTCGTTGCTCTCAGGGAACGAGTCTGATCTCTGAAGGCTAGAGCAGCAGACTTTGAGGACATAAGGAAGATAGAGAGGTACATAGATGAGACCTACAGGGATGTATTACTGAAGTCCTACCTTCAGTCTGGCAGCATCCCTGTTGCCATGGAGGAGAGAGGTCACGTGAGAGGAGAGCATCACTCTGGTATGGCAGGACATGATCCTGTAACTAGGAGCTGCCCTCCAGGTGATGTAAATCCCTCTCACACCGATGAAGTTTCTCCAGGGCCATCTGCCCATGAGGGAAGGGTTAGGACAACCATTATAGTTGGTGATTCGATCATTATTCAGGTAGATAGCTGGGTGGCTGGTGGACGTGAGGATCGCCTGGTAACATGCCTGCCTGGTGCAAATGTAGTGGACCTCAAGTGCTACCTAGACAAGGTCTTAGATAGTGCTGGGGAGGAGTCTGCTGTATTGGTACATGTCGGTGCCAATGACATAGAAAAATGTGGTAGGGAGGTTCTGGAGGCTAAATTTAGGCTTTTAGGTAGGAAGTTGAAATCCAGAACTTCCAGGGTAGCATTCTCCGAAATGCTTCCCGCTCCACATGCAGGACCCAAAAGGCAGGCAGAGCTCCAGTGTCTCAATGCATGGATGAGACGATGGTGCAAGGATGAGGATTTTGGATTTGTTAGGAACTGGGGAATATTCTGGGGAAAGGAGGGGCTCTTCCGAAGGGATGGGCTTCACCTTAACCATAATGGAACCAGGCTGCTGGAATTAACTTTTAAAAAGGAGACAGAGCAGCTTTTAAATTAGATAATAGGGGAGAGCCGACAGTCGCTCAAGAGTACATGGTTCGGAACAATGTATCCTTGAAGGATACTACCACAAAAATGAAGTTAGGGCATTTATTCATCGTGTCTCCTTGTTAAGGGACTGGTTATTTATACCCTATTTTACCTGTTATACCTGCTTAATGCATACCCAAGTTTAATTTTCCTGTTTAATGTATACCCAAGTTATTATACCTGTTTCACTGTAAGCACAAATCACGAAATTGAGATGTGCAACTCTTATGTTCATTGTAAACCGCACTGATGTCGAATAGCGCGGTATAAAAGAGACTGCAAATAAATAAATTAAATAAATAAAATTTCAGCAGAGAGGTTCCAATAAAGGCAAAAGTAGCCCAAATGCCCTTGAGTAAGGAGCAGACAGAGCTTAAAGATTCCAAATTACCCCTGCCTACCAATAGCCAGATTAATATGAATAAAATGCAGTCTCTAAAATGCTTGTATGCAAATGCTAGAAGTCTAAAAAATAAGATGGGAGAGGTAGAATATATAGCACTAAATGCGAGGTTAGATATGATTGGTATCTCAGAAACATGGTGGAAGGAGGACAACCAGTGGAACACTAATACCTGGGTACAAACTATATTGTAATGATAGAGGCGATCAAATTGGTGGAGGGGTTGCGCTCTCTGTTAGAGAGGGTATTGAGTCAGAAAGGATTAAAGTTTTGCAGGAAACAAAATTTGCTGTAGAATCACTTTGGATTGAAATTCCATGTAAAAAAGGGAAGGCGATGGCCGAGGGGGTGTACTATCGACCGCCTGGCCAGAATGAACAAATGGATGATGAAATGCTCAAAGAAACCAGGGAAGCTAACAAAAGTTAAAGCATAGTAATGATAAAGGGTGATTTCAATTACCCTGGTATTGACTGGGTCAGTGTCATGGCAGGACATGCTAGAGAGATAAAGTTTCTAAATGAAATAAATGACTGCTTTTGAAGCAACTGGTTCATGAAACGACCAGAGGGAAAGCCATTTTGGACCTATTTATTTATTTACATTCTCTTATATACCGCGCTATTCTGCATCAGTGCGGTTTACATTGAACAAACTGAAATTACATTGAACAGGGCATTATAACTTGGAGATAACTATTTTACAGGGAACATGGGCTATGGAGGGTTAAGTGGCTTGCCCAAGACCACAAGGAGCACCTGTGGGACTAGAAACCCCAGTCCTTCCGGCCCAAGGTTGCTGTCCTCTAGTGGGATTTGAACCCCCGACCTTCCGGCCTGAAGTACCTTGCCCCAACCACTAGGCCACTCCTCCACTCCTAGTCCTTAGTGGAACACCAGATCTGGTGCAAGAGATAAGGGTGTTGGGGCCACTTGGCAATAGTGATCATAGCATGATCGTGTTTGATTTAATTAATGGAGGAGGGATGGTAAGGAAATCTATAGTACTACCTTTTAACTTTTGAAAGGGAGACTATCACAAAATGAGGAAAATAGTTAAGAAAAAACTAAAAGGAGCAATTGCAAAGGTTAAAGACTTACATCGAGCTTGGTTTTGTTTAAAAATACTATCTTGGAAGCCTAGACCAGCTGTATTCCATGCTTTAAGAAAAGTGGAAGGAAGTCCAAAAAACTGCCAGAATGGTTTAAAGGTGAGGTCAGAGAGGCTGTTGTTGATAAAAAAGCATTTGTCAGGAAATGGAAAAAAAGAGACAAATGACAAACTGGAAACAGCACAAGCAATGGCAAGTTAAACGTAAGGTATTGATAAGGCAGACAAAGAAAGAATTTGAGAAGAAGCTTGCTGTGGAAGCAAAAACATTCATAGGAAAAAACCTGTGAGGGTCAGTTTGCTTCGGTCTTTACTGAGGAAGATGTAGGGATGTTACCCATGACTGAAGTGGTATTTAATGCTGATTCTGTGGAAGAATTGAAAGAAATATTGATACACCAGGAAGATGTACAGTATTACAACTATTTGATAAACTGAAGAGTAGCAAATCACCTGGACCGCATGGTATACATCCAAGGGTGTTGAAAGAACTAAAAAATGAGATTGCAGATCTGCTATTAATAATCTGTGAACTATCATTAAAATCATCTCTAATACCTGAAGATTGGAGGATGGCCAATGTAACGCCATTTTTTAAAAAGGGTTCCAGGAGTGATCTGGGAAACCACAGTAGAGGAACGTGATGTGTCCAAGGATAGAACAAGACAATCATATAATATTAAAAAGAGGCATTTATTCACAAACCAATAGATGGTGCCCACCCGACACAGGCCATGTTTCGTTTAACAAAACTTCATCAGGGGTACAGGGCAACTAAAAACAAAAACATTCAATAAATACACTCAAATATATATAATAATAAAACATGTATTAAAAAATGATAATTAAAATCATAATAAATCAATCACTATATAAAAAAACATTTATATGGTAATATCAAAAATGGGTTGGAACGCTATATAAATAAAATAAGAGAGACTGAGGCAAGGGCAAAAAATACATAATAAAACATGCCTTAAAAAATAATAATTAAAATCATAATAAATCAATCACTATATAAATAAACATTTATATGGTAATACCAAAAATGGGTTGGAACGCTATATAAATAAAATAAGAGAGACTGAGGCAAGGGCAAAAAAGAATGAGTCAAACAGGTACATTAACCGTGAACCAAAAGAAGAAGAGAAGAAGAGAAAGGGGACCACACGTGCATCAATATAATTATTGACACTCAAAAAAGTAACTTATTATGATTTTAATTATTATTTTTTAAGGCATGTTTTATTATGTATTATGGAAAGGGAGAAAGGTTCCAAGGAAACTTTCAAGAGAGTGGCTATCTGGGAAGGAGTGGAGAAAGGCACGAGAAGGCTGAGTTCCATAGCCTGAAAGATATCAGGAGGAAAGGAGTCAGTAGCTGTCTGAGAGACCCGCCCCAAGGTAAAGCCAGTACATGTAAACCTGAACAGCTTGCAGAGAAACAGTTTGCTTCCGCTAGTGTCCAGGAGCCAGACCTAACGTCTGCTAAGAGGTGGGTGGATAGTTTTATGTATGAAGAGAACCAAAACCCAGATAAGAGCAGAGAAACTGAGCTTTTAACACTAGAAGCATTAAGAAAACTGTTTGCAGAGAGGAAGTTTTACCCTCCCAATTCAAGTGTGCCTTCTCAGGGTGATTTGCTGTTGAAGCAGTTCCAAGAGTTTTTAGAAGACAGGAAGGCTGGTCAAGTTTATAAAACTGGTGGAAGTAAGAAGTACCCAGTGTCCATAGAAGAGATGCAGGTGGATTCTTGTATGCCAGAAGCTGAGTCAGAATTGTCACCAATGGATTGCTCTTTTTGTCTAAAGGAGAACTGAGCATTGTTGAACAGGATTGAAAGACTGTGAAACAATATAGTGACTAATTTCTGTGACTGCCAAGAGTTGGAAAAAGCCAAGACTGTGTCCTACTAAGTATGTGAGCTTCTGAAGCCTAGAAGCTGCCTTTAGTAAAAGTTTGGTTTGGAAAAGAAAACAGCAGCTGTTAAAATGTTTACCTGGTACGTGGAATGACCACAAGAAGCTGTACTCTGTGAAAGTTTATTTGAATGAAAGCTGCCGCCCAGTGATAGAAGGTTTTTGTTGCATTTTCCTCTGTTAACCTGATTTACTCTTATGTTGGAGAAGCATCCTTTGACTTTTGTGTTTTGAGCTTTAATGCCTTGGAATCCTGCAAAAAAAATAAATTTTCTTGCTGCCTTAAACCGCCAGTCTCACAACTACATTTGTCCTTATATAAGTAAGCCAACTACAAGTCCCAGAATCCCTCTGGTGACAAACAAGGGAAGCTTTATTTAAAGGGACACTAAGGCCGCTCTATGCTTGTAAGCCTTCGGGCCCAAGCAAGGGCGTCGCAGTACATAGTCATGGCTTAATGGGAGACAACTAACATGGCTTTAGACAAGAAAGATCTTGTCTTACTAATCTGTTCTGGGTTTTTTTGAAGGTGTGAATAAACAGGTAGACAAAGGTGAGTCAGTTGATATATTGTTAATGGACTTTCAGAAAGCCTTAATAAGGTCCCTCCATCAGAGGCTTTTGGCAAAACTAAAAAGTCATGGGATAGGAGGCAGTGTACTATTGTGGATCAGGAACTGGTTAAAAGATAGAAAGCAGAAGGTCAATGACCAATTTTCCCAATGGAGAAAGGTGTATAGTGGCATACCCCAGGGAACTATGCTGGGGCCACTGCTTTTTAACATATTCATAAATGACCTGGAAAAGGGAATAACAAATGAGGTTATCAAATTTGCAGATGACAATTTTAAAGTTGTTAAAACCCATGGGGATTGTGGAAAATTGCAAGAGGATCTTGATAAACTGGAAGACTGGGCATCCAAATGGCAGATGAAATTTAATGTGGACAAGTGCAAAGTTATGCGCCTAGGAAAGAACACCCAAACTATGGTTACACGATGCAAGGTTCCACATTAGGAACCACTACTCAGGAAAAAGATTTAGGCATCATCATGGATAACATGTTAAAATCCTCTACCCAGTATGCAGCGGCAGCCAAGAGAGCAAATAGAATGCTAGGTATTATAAGGAAAGGAATGGAAAATAAAACAAAGGATATTATAATGCCTCTCTATCATTCCATGGTGCGACCGCACCTTGAATATTGTGTGCAATTCTGGTTGCTGTATCTTAAAAAGGATATAGAGTCATTAGAAAAGGTTCAGAGAAGAGCCACCAAAATGGTAAAGGGAATGGAAGGATACTCCTATGAAGAAAGCCTAAAAAGGTTAGGGCTCTTTAACCTGGAAAAGAGACAGCTGAGGGGAGATATTATAGAGGTCTATAACTTAATGAATGGAGTGGAATGGGTAAACGTAGATCAATTGTTTACGTCATCAGAATATAAAAAGACTAGGGGACATGCAATGAAGCTACAGGGTAACCTATTTAAGACTAATAAGAGAAAATATTTTTTCACTCAACGTGTAATCAAACTCTGGAATTTGTTACCGGAGGATGTAGTAAAAGCTGTTAGTGTAGCTGCGTTTAAAAAAGATTTGGACAAGTTCCTGGAGGAAACGTCCATAGACCATTATTAAAAGGGACACAGGATATCACTGCTTGACCCACTACGAGCATTGCGGAACCTGTGTCTTTTGGGGAAATTGCTAGGTACTTATGACTTAGATTGGCCACTGTTGGAAACAAGATACTGGGCTTGATTGACATTGGTCTGACCCAGTATGGCATATCTTATGTTCTTATGCTTTTATGAAAGACACAATCAGTTTTCTGAGCATGGTAGAGGAGTCTAACTCTGTCTTTTTATGATTTGTAACTATTTCAAAGCCGTGTTTCTCATGCCATTGTGGCAAGGTGTCGCAATAGTTTAGACAGTTCTGACTGAACGTGTGGAGTTGTAGATCTTTCCTCTCCAGAAAATGTCTAGTGGAGCAAATTTTCCTCAGTAAAAAAAACTGCTGACCTAACAACTACAGGAATATATGATCCAAATGAAAGAGTCACAGACTCCAAGGATGACAATAGCATCCTTCAGATTCTCTATAATATATTGTTGAAGACTAGGGGGAGAGTTCCTCGTAGGAAACCAAATATCATTAGATTTCTCTGAATTAATTTTTAACATATTGTGTGCCAGCAACATGACAATAGCATCTAAGCAAGCGTTTAAGTCCTCCAATGAATGTCCTCTGTGATGAACATAGGCTATAAAAAAGTAGATATCATCAGCATTGTAGTAGTCACTTATCCCACAATCTTGAACAAAAGATGTCAAAGAAGCCAAAAACAAAAAAAAAAATTAGAACATATTACTGTCCCACTGTTGCACATCTAAATTTTTGAAATGGCAGGCTGGGATGTGTAGAGTAAGTTTCATAGCATAGTTGTCCATCTTCTGTGATACCCCTGCCAACATTGTCCAAGTACCCAGTTCTGAGACCATGCAGTTCGAGAGCATCCAGATTTGTAAAATCACCTACACCTGTGCACATACCTGGTCCTTGCTATCTGCACGGAGCCCACTTTCAGAACCGGTTACTGGGGTATTCATTTTTCAGGATGGAGACAGCGATTTCAGAAGGTATTTATATCTGCACCGTTGCCATTCCCCCAGATTTCTGAACGGTTCTGCTCTAGACGTCCCAGATTCTTCCTAGACATCCCTTCTAAAATCCCACTTCACATGAAGCACTCAATTCTAGGGATACCAAACTGGCAACCTTACCAGAATCAAGATTAGCCACCGTGGACACCTCTGTCATTCAAACCCAGGAGTTAAAATGGTATTTTTAATCCTCAAGGGCTCCTGGGTCCTTCCCAGAAGGGGAAGAGGGAAATGTACCTTCCAGAGCCTTTTTAGTTAAACTTTTCTTCTCAGTACAGGCAGAGCACATATCCACAACAGAGTGGGATTATTCCAAAAATAAATTTTACTGAGTTATTGCAGAAAGATGTGAGAGTTTATATCAAATCCATTAAGCTCCATGCAGAAACAAAAAAAGGCTAACATATTCTAAAACATTCACAGTTAATTTACAACAACTGTAAGGGACATCTCTCACACTCCTAGCAAAATACTCTTGAGAGTCTCCTTACCTAGACTCTCCTCCTGTCATACAACTGCTGTATCAATCCTCCAAGCTGGAACCTGACTCTGCTTCCTCTTGGAATATTAAATACTTACTTAGCTTTGGAGTTTCCTTTTCAAAGGATCTTCCTTTCTCTCATCAATGAGCTCCCCAAACCTTTCCATAGGATAGGAACTGATGAAGTAGTTTCTGCTATATGACAGCCTTCCTTTTCTCTAGACTGAAAATTCACCTCTCCAATGCAGACAAGGAATTTTGGAGCTAACTGCTGCCTCCCAAAAAATTAATTTTGGTTCTCTCCTGCATCCAAAGCTTACTCCTCTCCTTGCAAGCCTTGGCTCTCTCCCTTTGAACCCAAACTACCTTCTCTGAAGAGTTAGAAAAAAAAGAACAAGGAATCTTCTGGGTTCCAGTGCTATATAGAAACTCTCCCTAAAAGACACTTCCCAATAGGAGTGTCTGTAAGATCACTACACACTCTGTGTGGCATCACTGTTATCCAATTGTGAAGGCATTTAGGTAATTAGTAAGGCACAGGGAACGTTTTAGGATCCCATTACATAACCCCTGTGTTGCAGCATTAATCTATCATCCATCTCTCTCTGCTCCTACAGATGCTACCCACCCATCGAGCTAGTTAGCAGGACAGTTGCAGCAATTTAGGCCATGTCCTCCTCTGCCACTGGAAGGTATCTTACAAGGTTCAAAGTATGAGTCTAGTTCCCAGAAATGGAGGGGGCGGGGGGGGGGAGAGGAGGACACAGCTTGAGGCATCCTTGCTCTCCTGCTAGTATTGGCTGGCTTTGCAGATGGAGTGATCAACAGCAGAAGAGAGCGAGAGAGGGAATATGAGGCTATGAAAAAGCAGATGAGCTTAGAGGTTGAGAGAGGGGGGATCATCTAGGAAGATATGTGAGATAGAGGAGCTCCATGGGTTATGTGAAAGGGGACCTGTTGGAAGATGAGAGAGAGAAGATTGGCCAGGGGTAGGATTGGTCCAATCATTAGGCAAACTAGGTGGTCGTCTAGGGTGGCAGCTTCTGGGAGTCAGTAGAGAGCAAGCCATTCAAAGCTAAACAATAGATTCTGACAGCCAGGGAAGCATAAGGCTTAAGGTTTGAATAGGGTGCCAACCCCTTGAACCAACCCTAGGGCCAGCCCTGCTGGGGGGGGGGGTATGTATAAAAGAGGGGGTAATATATGTTTGAGAGAAGTTACTGGGAACTGGAATTGTAAGAGAGGGGACCTAGGACTCAGGAAGGAAAGGAGAGAGAACCAGGAATCAGGTGGATAACAGAGCAAAAAAGTGTGGAGATGTGATGGAAGCAGAACCAAATGAGAGTGTTTGTGGAAGGGAGTGTCTTTTCTGCCCTCCTCTATCTGGATCCTACCTTTCTTGATCCTCTCCTACATTTAACCCTCTCCCCAGCGCCAATAATAGATGTTTGACTTTTTCTTGGATATCACTAGTATGAGTCAGTTTCTGTTGTCTTCCCCAAAGGTTATCTACCAGTGTCATTGTAAGTTGAAATTCTTCTCAAGCAGGAGCTCCTCTGGAGATCATGCTTCAGGAGGTGAGAGGGAGTCCCCTGCATATATGCATCAGCTGCAGGCAGCTTCTTTCTTCTTTGGACTTCCCCACACTATGAGCAGGGCCAGCACTGGGGAGGTGAGAAACGGCAATTTCCTTGGGCCCTCATGCTACAAGGGGTCCGAAGCCTACCTTGATCCAAAGGAGAAATAGCTTGAAGGTAGGCTTGGGCCCCTTCTTGAATTTCTGCCCTGGGCCCATACATGTTTAAGAGCAGCCCTGGCTATGGGGGGCCATTTGCCTAACTCTCTTGCCTCTGACCCTTGTCATCTCTTTACAACTCAACTCTCTCCTCAACGTGCCTCCACCTCAGACTCCTCCTTCCTTATCTGCCCAAATCCTGGATATTTCCATGGCAAAATCCACAAGATGACACTCCAATTCCACACAATGTCAGCTACTTTCTCTCCTCCCCCTCTTTGCTCCCAACTCCCTCCTTTCCCCCCCCCCCCCTCCACTCCTGCTACCCTCTCTTCCTTTTCTATAATCTCTGAGGTGGAAGCCACACACCTTCTTTCCTCCTTCAAACCCACTATCTGCTCCTCTGATCTATTCCCTCCCATCTCCTCCACTATTGTCCCTTCCATTTCTCATATTATCAACCTATTGCTCACCACTGCAACTGTCCTTGCAGCCCTCAAGCATTCTGTGGTCACATCTCTCCTCAAGAAACCCTCACTAGACCCTACCTGTCCTATCTATTGACTCATCTCCCTCCTCCCCTTCATTTCTAAACTACTTGAATGTGCGGTTCACTGCCATTGCCTTGATTTTTTTCTTCTCTCAGGCCCTCCTGGATCCTTTACAATCTGGCTTTCGTCCTTTACAGTCTACCGTAATGGCTCTTGCCAAAGTCTCCAATGACCTGTTCCTGGCTAAATCCAAGGGCCTTTACTCAATCCTCATCCTTCTTGACCTTTCTGCCGCTTTTGACACCGTTGACCACAATCTTCTTCTCAATACCTTGTCCTCACTTGGTTTTAAAGGCTCTGTGCTATCTGGGTTCTCTTCTTATCTCTCCCATTGCTCTTTCAGTGTTTGTTCTGGTGGATCCTCCTCTACGCTGTCCCGCTCTCAGTTGGTATACCCTAAGGATCTGTCTTGGTCCACTCCTTTTCTATCTCTGTACCCAGTCCCTTGGTGCACTCATCTCTTCCCATGGCTTTTAGTACCATCTTTATGCTGATGGCTCCCAGATCTACCTCTCTACACCTGAAATCTTTCTGGCAGTCCAGGCCAGGATCTCTGCCTGCCTTTCTGACATTGCTGCTTGGATGTCTCACCGCCACTTGAAATTGAACATGGCCAAAACCAAGCTTCTTATTTTTCCCCCTAAACACTCCTCTCCCCTTCCTTCTTTATCAATCTCTGTGGATAACTCTCCTCCTTGTCTCACCAGTTCGCAATTTTGGGGTTGTCTTTGACTCCTCTCTCTCCTTCTCCACACGTATCCAACTGATAGCTAAAACATATCTATCTTTTTCTATCAAATCAAAAAGAACCACAGTCATAACCACTAATGAAATCCACAATATTGAGGTCAGACTATAAAATCAAACAAAATAAATCCACCCAAAAGTCAAAATTAGAAACGTTTAAAATATTTGTTGGAAAGCACCATTCCTGCGAGCAAACTTTCCGTTTTATTCTTTTTAAAGATGAACAAGTCACCAGGTGTGTGTTAAACCAGCTAATAAGTGTAACACTAAAAGGAGCAAAATACTGGACTTAGCTTTGAAGTAGCAGACACAAATGACCCAAAAATCCAACTGCAGGCAAGGTTTTGTTCCAAAAGCATAGTTGAATAGTGCCAAAATCAAAGTACAGGCCGAAACAGACCAGGAAGTCCCACTGAAGAAAAGTGGACACAGAACTGTGTTTCAAGCTCATGGAACAGATAAATGAGTTCTGTCTCAAGTGCAGTAATTGAAGAGGGTTCCTATTCTTATTGATTCTGCTTTAGAAATGCTGATAGAACTATCAAGAAGGTGGAACGTTTTATAGTGGTGTGAGAATAACATACACATAAGGAGCTATAGGGATTCCCCCAATGGTGTAACCAATCAAAAAGCAATGATTCAAATGGTGATTAGAGTAGCAACTTAGACATGACTCCACCAATCGAGTTCCAAGTTCAAACCAGAAGGGCTAACAGTTCAAAGTCTGTGGATCTATGATTGTTCAAGAAGTTGTAATTGGGATTCCCGATCACCCCCATGGGGTGAGCAGGGATTGTCTTTTACATGTATCTGCAGCACTGCGTATGTTTTATAGCACTATACAAATGTTCAGTAGTAGTAGTAGAGGCCACATGGGCAGAATTTATGCTATTCTCTATCATTTTAGATAAATGAACCTACGGGTTGTTAGACTTAATCCAGTGCCCCATGTCTTACTGCCAGGCTTTCTGATACTCTCTGCTTGCATCACTTCAAAATTCTTGATGTGCTGCATCAGCTCCAGCACAATCCTCTTTCTCCTCCTTTCTGCTGGCAGGAGCAGAGGGACACTTCATGCCACATTTGTCATGTCTGCTGGTGTCAATCTGAAGTTTGAACATTCGGAACCCCATAGTCTCACAAGCTCTGCTGGCATCCTGTGTTCAGACTTCAGACTGGAGCTAGTGGAAGAGTCAGACATAGGTAAGAAATACCACTCACCCACTGACTGGAGGGAGAGGAAAGAGAATCGTATGTTTCCATAAGAGGAATGCACAAGGGAGGAGGGTAGCGTTGATGAATAATGATTACATGGCGCAAAGATGAGAGAAGATCACACAGAATGGGGAGGGGATAGGGAGATGATCGTAGGGCGGCAGGGGAGCAATAGAATATCTTATGGAGGGTCAAGTCATTAAAAGAGGATAACACTAGGTGGAGAGAAGGGGAGAGGATGTGAGACAGAGAGATCACATGATAAGGAGCAATAGTGGATCACGTGATGGGAAGGAGTGAGAAAAGATTACAGAGGTAGCATAAAAGACTATCACGCTAGGGTACAGAGAGAATTATATAGAGGCGTAAAAAATAATGGGCACAGTGACAGAAGAGAACAGGAGGGGGGTGAGAGAAATAAGATAGGGGGTGGAGAGTGAAAGGCAGGACTAGGTGGGATTGAAGATTGAGGATTGTGTAAAATGTGTTTTGGTGTTGCTGTGAAGATCAAGCAAATTTGAAAATGTGATGTGAAATTAAAAAGATTGAAATGTACTGATCTAAGCAGCTACCAAAATTAGTGGGACTGTTGGTTGCATGAGTCCCTATGGCCTTGCTGGATGGTATCAGGCTACCATGAACTGAGCAGCACCAACTCAGCTGGTTTCTGAGACATCGCAGTCTGCCAATTCCAGTTCACCTATCCCAGCTATACTGTATACCTGTCTTCCCCAAAATCCTCTCTCCATGTGGACAGACCCTCCCCTCTCTGCCCCCTGCCTCTTCTCTAATTGGTCCATTTACTTTAGCTCACACCTTTTCATTGGTAGCCAATCCAAGTTCCTCACATTGATCCCTAAGATCCTTTTTCCCCACTCAAAAAAAACCCAAACAAACAAATAAAAGAAATTATTCAGACACACAGGTAAGGTTGAAAAGCTATTTGTGTAATGTAAAATACAATTGGCATTAGTCTTTATGCAAAATATTGTAAATGTATGCAAATATGCCACTTGCGAGAGAGTTTACCCAAGCTGCGGCAGGAGACTGTGGATCGTGATCCAGCAGTGGCATCTGCTTGCCTGATTTTGATTGTTTTCTCTCTTTAGAAGCAAGACCCAGATCTTCATATGACCATGTTTTGTGGTGGCAGAAGGCACTGGAATAGGAATCATATAAATAGAGGGATCTGCTGGTGTCCTAGCAGCGTTGCTAATCCCATCACTTCTCTGCTTTTTTATTTAGTGCCAGGCAACCTGGGCTGTTATAGGGACCTTGGAGACCCACCGCCTCTGAGTGGCAGCAGCGAAACCTCCAATAAACTTACCATCCAAACCTGCATCAGCTTCTGTCGAAGCCAGCGCTTCAAGGTATTATTGATTATTAGTATTTAGCTCATTTCTGTCCAGGAGAAGATCAAACGAGTTCCATTCACGTACAGTATGCTGCATCGGGCATCAGATAAGCGCAGCATGGATGTTTGCGACCTTTGCCTCTGCTGCACATCCCAGAGAGGGGTGGCAGTAGCAGGCATGGGCGCAGGTATGAGGTTCACCTAGGGCCCCTCATCTCCTTGCACCAGCCCTGATGTTAAGGTAGGATTGCCTTACTGGCTTTGATGTGTGGGCCCAGGATTCAGCACCCTCCTTCTAGCCAGCACCCAGGGCAGACCGCCCCCACCATCCCGCCCTTGGTACGCCAATGGTCGCATGCAACTCTACAGGAATGAAATCTAAATTCGGTGGATAAATGGGCTATCTGCATGATTTGGGCTTCAGTTGCCAAATGAACATAGCCAGCGCCAGTCCAGAACCTTGGGCACAGATTTCTTTAGCTCCGCCCTTACCTCTTTATATTTGCTTCTTGAGCAAGGGTTAATCAAGAAATAAAATGGCGACAGATTTGCTTGGGGACCGGCAGTTTCCTCCATCTTTTATAGTTCCGGTTCAACTGTAGACAGATCTGAGAACCAATGAAATGAGTGTTTCATATCTCTAGAGAGATTTTTATGATGCAACGTTCTCTGTGCCGTAGCTGTAGCAATAGGCAGAACTCTCTCTTATGCATAGCTATATATTACTGCATACAATCGAGCACTGCTGTAGAAACAATGGTAATCTCCATCTGCCCTCAATGTCCATCTGTTGACTGAATTCTAAGCTCCCCTGTGCAGGAATGGCCTCATCTGTGTGTTGTGAACTGCTGCATACACTTTGTAGAGTGACATATACATGTTCAGTACTAGTACTAGAAAATTAAAATATTACATACTGCTTGCATATAAGTCTGTTGTAGGTCTTTCCTTCCTTAGTGAAGTGGCAGATATTAGAATTGCTGAGCTGGGCTACAAGGAAAGGGCATAGAGACAGGGCACAGTGGCAAGTAGGGGTTTAGCCTATTTATACCAAGACTACCTGTGGGAGTTTGCAAATGAAAAAAGGAGTTTTTCTGTTTCCAAAATCTTTGAAGTAAGCTGCTGTTTTACTCCGTTACAGTATGTTAGACACTGAGCTGTCTATGGCAGTCTAATAATCAGGCCGATTTCTTGTCTTGCGTTTAAAAGGACAAGGGTAGAATGAGGCTGCCTCAGACAGCTCAGACTGTGAGAGAACAAAGCGTGGAAGTGACTTCCTGGAAGCTGCTAAGGAATCAGACTTGGCTTGATCTCAGTTTTCTGTGCGCCTGCCCTTTTGATCTCTGCCTCGCTGATTTCTCTTTGTCTCTCACTGCAGATTGCGGGAATGGAATCAGGCTATGCCTGTTTCTGTGGGAACAACCCCGATTACTGGCGTTATGGAGAAGCCATCAGCACAGAGTGTAATAGTGTCTGCTTTGGAGACCACACACAGCCCTGTGGAGGAGACGGCAGAGTCATTCTGTTTGACAGTGAGTGTGTGACTTCTACTTATGACAGTTGCCCTGGTGTGTGTGACAGCACAACTCCTGACGTACAGGGAATGCTAGGATCTGTTTGCCTGCCAGGGAACATACAACTCCTGACATACCGGAGATGTCAGTGTCCCTCTGAGCAGGGTCGGCCCCAGAGCTGGTTCTAGGTGTTGCAAGGCAAACCTTAAGCCTTATGCCCCTCTGGTCAGAATCTATTGTCTAGCTTTGAATGTCCTGCTCTTTTCCATCCCACCCCCCTCCCCACCTAAGCTGCTGCCCTAGGTCACTGGTTAAGCCAGCCCTACCTCTGAGTAACATTGAGCATGTGAGAGCAATCTCAACTGTGAGATAACTGGGCCGTTCTATAAGTACTAGAAATGATTACAAGAAGTTGCCGGTAGAGCCAGCAGTCCTTTCTCAACCCAACCAGATCTGAAATATTTGGCTCTTCTTTGTCCTGGCAAGAAAATGTTTACTTTAGAGATTTGCGTTCATTTTAATGTCTGACTGTCTCTCTGGGTAAACCCACGACCTTTTGTAGAGAGAGTTGTGCTCTCTAATTATATACCTTAGATACCATAGCAAAGAGGAAAGAAATACTGAAATATGAGAAGTGAGATGAAAACAAGATGTGTCCAAGCTCTCATTTGTAGCCAAGGAATGGGTTTCAACCACGAGCCAGAGGGGAAAAGGTTTACAAACCAAATCAGATCCACAACTGAGCTTTAAAAACGGATGTCAGATTGAACTTTGAAATGTCAAGCCAGCAATGAGTGTGAACAGAGAGAAGATAGATGCATAGGAGTGAAAGTGAGCGTGAGAGAAGGAAGAGAAGCTGAGGTCTGCACCATCCCCTCAGCACTGCAGGTCTACAGCAGTTTCTCTCTGTTCTGAAAACTCTGATGTATAGGCACAGAAAATACGAGGGCAGATAAAGCCCCTCTAATCTGTCCAGTTACTTGCTAGCCCAGTGCCATAGATCACCACCACCTCTGCCAAATGACTACTCCTTAGATTTACCACAAGAATTTGAGGGGGGCGAGGAAAGAAAAGCAGGAGTTTCTTCCTGTTCCTATTGGCTTCTGGCTTTATAGAACTATAGCACTGTTTGCAACTACTCAGGAACGTTCCCCTCTTTACAGCCTCTTCCAACTCACTTAGCCTAGCTATCACAGTGATGGTCCTTTACTGGGGAACCATGTACCAGGTCTTCTCCCAGATTCCTGCAATCATGGGTCCTAAAACGGGGGACCAGGTGGCACCACTGTGCAATGACTTGGACTCACTGCTTCTGCCAACTCCCCAGCCTTGGACTTTTTATCCCCCAGGGTCTGGACTAATACACAAAGCAAAACTAGCTCTGCTTGGATTATTGCAGCCTGAAAAAGAACTCTTGGAGATCTGTGCCTCTTTTTCATTTGGTAGTTTCATTTTATTTAACATATTTATATACTATTTTTACAGCCTTTAGAAAATGAACCTTCCAGAGTGATGTACAACAATTTAAAAATGCATCATATCATATCAAAACAAATTTTGTGTCTTAATTTTTAAAAACTAAGCATGATTTCTGTCCCCAAAATATCCCTCGCAGACACCACATTGAGCATGGGCAGTAATCAGAGCCCATGTTTCTGTGAGTAAAACATTGTTTCTCCAGAAACAAGCAGGAAGTCAATCCTCTAATATATGGGTGACGTTGGCACCAACTGAACCCTCATGTTAACCTCTCCCCAGCTTTCAAAGAAAGCCTTTGGGAGATCACCACGCATGTGTTGTCCCCTGGTCCCATCTAAGGGTGCCATTTTTCCACAATCTTTTTTTCTTATGGAGTCCATTGGACATGTGTGTCTGTTCCCCCCTCCCCACCCCCCGAAAAAGTCAATTTATTTCTCTGTGTTTTTTTGCATCTATTTCTTCTCTGGTTTGCATACGGTACCCTTCTTGCCTCCAGCGTTGCATTTTTTTCCTTGGGTTCTTTTTCCCCTCTGGTTTTTCTCTTGGTGCATGGGTTTTCACACCTGTTCTGGCTAGACCAATTAAGTTTGACTTCACAGTGGCTGTATTCCCCACTGTAGCCTTGGTCAGTGACTTCAAGCCTTGCATCTGTTGTGCACATAACATGTCGCGCACGGACCCGCATGATTTTTGCCTTCAGTGCCTCATGGCAGACCATGATGCCTCAGCCTGTAGTCTCTGTCAGCAGATGAACCCCAAAGCCCTCTGAGGACATAAGAAGCAGCACAAGTCCTTCTTTCCCAAGACCGACTCAGCCCTCGAATCCTCTGCGGAACCAGCACCCTCAAGAATCACTGTGGAGGCTTCAGCCCCGTGTGGCGACTGAGCTTCCTTGGAGCCTTGAGGTCATAGGGCATCGAGCCGGGGCATCCTTGTGGAGGAATGTCCCTCAAAGAGCCAGACATCATTGACTGCCTTGCCAGTGACCTTTGAGCCCTCGATGCGAGGCCAAGGGTGATGGCCGGGAGTGGCTCTTGTAACTGCCTGGTGGGAGAAGATGCCATCAGCGTCCAGGGATCGTCCTTGTTCCTCCAAGGCCATCCTCATCGAGGACACCCCCCTCAACAGTGCAGGTGACATGCCCAAGGCCCTCAGTGTCTGCGCCAGTGACTGTGGAGCCTTCTGGCCTCAAGGCCAGGATAGCAACCTTGGAAACAGCTTGTCTGCCTTCATGGCCCAGCAGTGGGCTCTGATGCCCGGTTCCTCCGGGTCATCACTCCCGACCACCGGTCCCTCCATGGCGAATCCCTGGCGGTGAAGTTGATCCTTGAGCGCCACCAGCCTTGAGATATCCCTCGGTCCCAGTTGGGTCAGAGGACTTCCCCAACCAGTGCCCCCGGCTTGGGGCCATTGGGCTGGGACATGAGCCCGAGGCTCAGAGGACCCTTGAAATCTCCTCCAACTGCAGGTCATAATGTAAGACAGAATATAACAAGTCCCCCTGACACTTGTCTTCATTGGGACATTCCCTCAGATCCCTCCCAAGGCCCAGAGCCAGTCCTCACCCGAGAACCTGGCCTTCCTGGACTTTGTCCGTCATATGGTGAAGGCCCTTGCCTTCACTATGGAGTATGAGGAGGAGCCTCAAGCGGAGGACTTTGAAATCCTCCAGTACGAGGCTCCCCCTAAGGAGGCACTCATGGTGCCCATTCCCCCCAACCTCTAATGACTGCTCTTCCATATGTTGGAGACCCTGGCCTCTGTGCCCATTGTGAGCAGGCAGTTGGACTCGATGTACCAGGTCTGCTGGAGCCCTGGCTTCCAAAAAGCTCAACTGCCTCACAACTCCATGGTTGTGGAGTCAGCCATGTGTCAGCTCAAGAGCCAGAAGACGCACTCCTCAGTGACCCCTGGCAGGGAGGCCTGTGCTATGGATGCCGTGGGCAGAAAGTGCTTCTAGAACTCAATGCTCATCAGCCGGATCCAGGCCTACCAGGGAACTCACCAGGTTCTCGGCTGGTCTCTCTGAGGAGCCTCTCCAGCAGTTCCAGACCCTGACCTCCACAGTCGAAGAGTGCTCAATTTATGAGCAGCCTATGATGGCTTTGAGTCAGCAGCTACAGTAACTGTGGTGGACATTAGTGCCCGTCGTCAGGCCTGGCTACAGTCATCCGACTTGGAACAATGGATGCAGAACAAGCTGATTGATGTCTCTTGCTGGGGAGAGAACTCTTCAGCAAGCCTATGATGGAGAAGGCTGCCGAGCTGGAGTTGGAGTTCATGACCAGGACCAGGCTTTCCAAAAAAAACACTGACCCTTTCTGAAGGAAGGCTTCGGTTAAAAAGCCCCTATACCCAAAGAAGAGGAAGACTTACAGAAACTGCCCTCAGTACTCAGCCTTCCCAGCTCCCCAACAGGGCCAGCAGGCCAAGGGCACAGCCCTCATAAGCCTAAGTCCCCCAAGCCCCAGACCTTGCCCCCAGTGCAACCTGGAGAGGGCTTTTGACTTCTTGGACATAGCCTCTCTCCTACCTCCCCCCCCCCCCCCCGAGAGGCCCAATCCCACACCACACGGTGTTTTACACCACAAAGTGGTCTCTCATAATCACCAATGCCTGGGCCTTACAAGTGGTGAAGGAGGGTTACCTCCTCCACCTCAGACAGACACTCCTACCATTCTTTCCAGGGGACCCCCTATGACTCCCCTTCACCAGGGCCTGCTTCAGCAGGAACTCACAAGTCTTCTGGCCGACAGGTGGTGGAACCCGTCCCCTCCCACCTCAGGGGCAGGGGGTTCTATTCCTGCTACCTTCTGCCCAAAAGGACCGTAGGGTTTCGGACCATCCTATACCTGTGGGACCACAACAAGTATAGTTTTCAAAATGACACAGGTAGCTTCTACTGCCAGGGGTTACTGGTGCCAGTTTGAAGGCCGTGCCAGCTAGGACAGGAGTGGAAGGGGACCACTCCTGCATCCGTTAGTGATTCCACAGAGGAGGCCCCAGGAGGGAGTTTGGGCACAGGAAGTTGTGTTTTGGGGGAGGTCGAGGGATACGTTTTGCAGGCGGGGATTCATGGAGAGAGGGCCTCTTTGGGGATCAGGGCTAGTGCCTTGGCAGCCACTGGCCTTTGGGTTGGGGACTGCCAATAGAAAGACTATGCTTAACAAGCTATCAGCAGTCTGACAGCTAGTATGCAGTACTATCCCTCGCCCTGTCACCAGCGGTCTGCCCCAAATTCAGCCAAACCCATACAAAACACTTAGCCCAGACTCTTTACCGTGCATTTCCCTTGAGATTAGGCCTATGCTAAGTGCTTGGTGCAGTCTAATAAAAGGACCCTTTAGAGCCCTAAGGCCCAATTTTCAAAGTATGTATGCCTCTAAATTAGCCTCGTTGAAAATTTACTAGGGCTGTGTTCCTAAATTTTTACTCAAAATTTCACAAATGGCCCGATATTCAAAAGATATTTACACGGTTTACAGCCCAGTAAACGGTTTAAATGCCTTAAAGCGGAATATTCAATGGTACTTACATGGTTAGTGCCATTGAAAATCCCCTTCTAATTCCTCTACGTGCTCTGATGCCATCCAGTTAGCAGCAGGGTGTGTCAGGGGTGTTCCAGAGTGGCGGCAGCAGCAAGTGATAACCAGGCAGCAGCGATATTACATGCTGCCCGGTTATCTATCTGAGCCGAACAGATATTACATGTTGCCCGGTTATCTATCTGAGCCGAACAGATATTACATGCTGCCCGATTACACAGGTACACTACCAAAAAACTGCCTCCAGTTTTGCAACTGATTCCTATAGATTTTGGGGTGCTGAATCCAGGAAAAATAGCCAAAATGTTCCATCACGTCACGTTTTCTTGCAAAATTAGATTTCTTACCCATATAAGGAATGTTCACATAATTTCTTTTTAGCCGACTGCAGTTTATTTTCTTGGCCCAAAATAGAGGTTGTAATGGTTAACTAACTAGAAACACTCCCTCATGATATTTTAGAGTGTTTTGTATTCATTTTATACATTAACAGGACAATTGGGAGGCGGGGGGCTAAATCCAGTACTCGCGCTGGCGCATGTTCTTTCCTGTTCGCCTCGCCTCGTTCGCCGCTCGCTCAAAACACGGTGGTTGCGACATGAACGTTCCTGTCAAATTTCAGTTTCTTGCAAGTTCATTATTACCTTTTGTTTGCTCAGTCGTAATCCAGCTTTATTCCGAAGTGGTTCACTACAGTTGTAGTTTGCAGTGCTGTGTATTTGTGATGGCTCACAGAGCCAGAGGTTGCGTCAACTCTCCGGACAGTTTTTGTTTTATTTGTGGGGAATATACCGTGAAAAAGCGGCAGAGGAACATTTCTGCATTTATTAAAAAAGTATATTTCGCCTATTTCGGTTTGAAGTTAGGCGATCAAGACAAACCGTGGGCTCCTCACAAAGTGTGCAAGACATGTGAGGAAGATCTACGCTTATGGATGAAAGGTAAAAACAAGCATTTCGTTTCGGAATACCTATGATGTGGCGTGAACAAAGAGACCACAGCAGTGACTGCTATTTTTGCTGTTGCATTGTGAAGGGATACAACTTAAAAAATAAGAACGTAATAAGTTACCCCAACTTTCCCTCAGCAATTAGGCCTATGCCTCATAGCAACGAAGTACCTGTGCCTGAACCACCAAAATCTTTGGATCATATTTGTGTGGACGGTTCTGATCATGATGAGACTCATCAGATGGCTTTTCCCGATGAGTCCAATACTTCAGAGTTTGAAACTGAACCAGATCCGAAACCTGAACTTTTCTCTCAAGCTGAATTGAATGATTTAGTCCAGGATTTAGGACTCCCAAAAGATGCTGCCCAACTGCTAGGTTCTCGGCTTAAACAGAAAAATCTATTGTCACCAGGAACAACGTTTTATTGGTACCGTAACCGCGAGACACAATTTTTGAAGTATTTCAGCAAAGAGGAAGATTTGGTATTTTGCAACAATATATACGGAGTGATGGAAAAGTTTAAACTCAAGTATGATCCTGCTGAATGGCGGCTGTTCATTGATTCGTCAAAAGACAGCATAAAAGGTGTTCTTCTTCATAATGGCAACACATTCGCTTCAGTTCCTATTGCTCACTCTGTTATTCTCCAAGAAAAATACGAGAATTTGGCCCTGATTCTTCAGAAGAGTTGTTATGATGAGCATAAGTGGATGATTTGTGGAGACTTTAAAATTCTATCCATGCTATTAGGGCAGCAATCCGGTTTCACCAAATATCCCTGCTTCCTTTGCTTGTGGGATAGCCGGGCCCGCGACCTACACTGGGGGAAAAAAGACTGGCCAATTCGGGAGTATTTGAGACCCGGTGAGAAAAATGTTCTTCATGAGAGCTTGGTACCTCGTGATAAAATTCTATTACCACCTCTCCACATTAAGTTGGGTCTCATTAAGCAATTCATCAAGTCCCTTCCAAAAGATGGTGAGTGCTTTCGGTACCTTTGCTCAAAGTTCCCCCGACTTTCTGAAGCAAAGCTAAAGGAAGGAGTGTTTGTTGGCCCTGATATAAGGAAACTCATTTCAGATGGAGCATTCGCTGAAACGATGTCTGAGAAGGAAAAAGAAGCCTGGGATTCCTTCAAGGATGTTGTTCTCAAATTCTTGGGGAACAGGCGGGATGAGAACTATAAGGATATTGTTGCCAGGATGCTCAATGCCTTCAAAGAACAAGGCTGTAACATGAGCCTGAAAGTCCATTTCTTGCACTCCCATGTGAACTACTTTCCCGAAAACCTGGGGGCGTACAGTGAAGAACAAGGTGAAAGGTTTCACCAGGACATCAAGGACGCAGAGAGAAGGTACCAAGGAAGATGGAACACCACTATGATGGCTGATTTCTGCTGGTTGCTGCTGCGGGAAACCCCAGATGAAAAATACGCCAAGCAGCGCACCAAGAGAAGCATTCGGGGGAAGAAGAAACGGGCCCACCAGGAGATTGATTGACCCAAGAATGACTTTAAAATCTAAACTGTGTTGACAAATATCGTGTTTTTACTAAACTTTGAAATAAAAATTTGCTAGTTATTACCACAGTGTCGGATCTCATTTATTAGAATTTTATTTTCACACCATCGGGTGTTTGTCTTCATGTATTGCAATGGTGCGGTTTGCGTTTTCTATTCTTACATACATACCTGTACAACATTTTTTGCACATTTCTTTGCTTTGCTTTGTGTCTAACCTCGCTCTTATATGCTCAATGTTTGTGCACATGTATGTGGCTGTTTTAAGTGCAGACAATTTTGCTACCATCACAGTGTGTTTTGTTGACATTACTCTATTCTTATGTGCTGCCTTGTTACAATTTTCTTTATTCTTATTTGAATAACTACTAAACAATTAGTATAAAGAATTCATCCAAGAAACTTTTATCTCGATCGCACTCAATCTGAAACGTTCACCTCAAACTGCTAACCCAATGTAGCAAAAAATCTGTACATGATGGAGCAAATTGGTTACCAGATTTGGATTCAGCGCACCAAAAAACGTAAAAATCAATCGAAACATTAGAGGCAGTTTTAAAAACATTTTTTTTAGTGTACCTGTGTTATCTATCTGCGCCGAACAGATATTACATGCTGCCCGGTTACCTATCTGAGCCGAACAGATATTACATGCTGCCCGGTTATCTATCTGCGCCGAACAGATATTACATGCTGCCCGGTTATCTATCTGAGCCGAACAGATATTACATGCTGCCCGGTTATCTATCTGCGCCGAACAGATATTACATGCTGCCCGGTTATCTATCTGCGCCGAACAGATATTACATGCTGCCCGGTTATCTATCTGAGCCGAACAGATATTACATGCTGCCCGGTTATCTATCTGCGCCGAACAGATATTACATGCTGCCCGGTTATCTATCTGTGCCGAACAGATAGGCGAGGAGCTAACCGGGCAGCATGTAATATCGCTGCTGCCTGGTTATCTAATGTGGCTTCTGGCATGTGTAGCGATCACCAGATATTCAATGCCGGGGCTGCATATAACACTTGGATATCTGGGGTTAAGGGTATGCCCAGAAGAATATTGGGCCCTAAATTCCAAAATTTAGGAGCATAAAAAATGAGTGGCAACAGGGGTGGATTTTGGGCAGGGGAAAAAAGTTAGGAACTTGGCACTGATTTTCAGTGCTAGCCTGAAATTTAGGAAAATGAATGGCAGTCTTAAGTTTATAAGCATAACTTTTGAACTCCTAAATTAAAATGAATTTTCAACTGAAATCTTAAGAGAACATGTTCAAAAGGATTAACATAATTAACAGACCTGAGTGAGAGAGAGATTGTGCAGCACATAGCCATTTTCTACCACCGCATGTCTCGATGCGAACCACTCAGTACTGGGGTCTTCTGGGAATGCTGCTCCAGTTAATTGGCCAATGGCGATATTCAGCTGCTGACCGGTTAACTTCTACCAGCTCGCGTTAGGCACATAAAAGGCTGGCCTAACTTTAGATGGCTTAGCTAACGGGGCACCGGCTAAATATTGCTGCTGCCCGGTTAGCTAAACCGCTATTTGGGCATACTGGATATCCAATGCCAGTGGCTAGGAGTTACCCTGGTATTGAATATCCAGGTCTAACTTAAAACAGAGATGGCCAGCCTCTTTACTACAGCTGGACACCACCATTAAATATCTGCCCCTAACGTTGCTAAATTTTGCTATCAGGCCCGTAAGTTTCAAGACTTAAGGCTTTTGGGGCAGATTCTGCAGCATTTTGGTAACCGTGTTTGTCTATGCCTTTTCAGAGATACAACCTCCGGGTGAGGTCTTATTTGAAGACAGGAGAGGTACCGCACAGATGGCAATCATGCACGCTCTTAGTGCCCCATAGAAATGGTACATCACAGAGAGCAGCACACGCTTCCCTCACACAGCAACCTCATTGTCATTTTGAGCCAATCAGAGCAGTAATATATTGACCTGCAAATAGGACACTGGTCCACAGCCTTCAAGCCAATGCTGGCTCCTGGCAACCTAGCTGTCTCTGGGTTCCTTTAGCAGTGTATTACTGGAAGCAGATTGCCAGGCCTTTTCTTCTGAGGCAATGAAGGGTAAAGTGACAAGGAGTACCAGTGGGAATCAAACCCTTGAACTGCTGGGTATGAGGCAGTTACTCTAACCATGAGGCTACTCCTCCACTCTGGTCCACACCATACACATGTATAAAAAGGATCTTTTTGCTGACTGTGTGAATGAGTTTTTTAAAAAAAACATGGGGAGTTAATATGCAATGGCAGAAGAGCAGATTAACAGGTGCTCTGTATCTGGATATGCAGCTGTACATAACCAGTTAAGGGTGTATCTGAAGCTTCGGTTAAATCTATCTACGCAGAACTTGTTGGTCCTTTAGCAGGGGTGATTTTATAACTGCTTGCACAGGTAAAAGTATGTATTTTTGGATTTAGCTCATATCTTTCCAGTAGCAGTTCAAGGTATGCCATATGCAGGTACAGTACATATTTCTCTGTCCTAGAGGTCTTACAATTTGTTTGTATCTGAGGCAGTACAGGGTCAAGTGACTTCCCAGGGTCACAATTAAAAGTGGGATTTGAACCGTGGCTTCCCTTTTTCTCAGCTCATTACTCTAACCAGTAAGCTGGTGGAAATGGCTTCTAAAATTGCACTTCTCTGAGGGAAGTTTGCATGCGTAAACTGGTTGCCTTGTAACTGCCCTCCCTTGGTATGGCTAAATCGTACATGTGTTCTACAATGCGGATATGTCTAGCTGCATTTAGGAGAGACATTCCCTGTGAGTGCTTTGGAAAGGGTTGGAGAATAACCCATATAGACTGTATTCTAAACTCTCCAGTTTACCTATGAAAAAGCAGGTGCAAATGTCTGCTTGTGCTTTGTATCTGTGGGAAGTTTGAAACTGGATGTATACATACAATATTTTGGTGTAAGTCATCTTGGGCGTTTAGTAGAAGTGATTCATAAATCTAACAAGTGGGGAAAGTATGCAGAGCATGGCTCATGAAATTCTTCCCAATCTGTGTGTGTGTGTGTGTGTGCGTGCATGCACACGCACACACCCATCTGATTTATCTGCATTGTGTGTATGTATGTTGTGTCTGCATATGTCTTTATGTATGTAGTATTTTTGCCTGCTCCACAACTGGCATATAGAACACACCCAGAGCCACTGTGGGCTGAATATTGCTGTTAAAAACTATGAAGGCGCATTTTACAAAGGACGCCCAAGCCGGAACGTCCATACCACAC
This sequence comes from Ichthyophis bannanicus, assembly GCA_033557465.1. Classification (NCBI taxonomy): domain Eukaryota; kingdom Metazoa; phylum Chordata; class Amphibia; order Gymnophiona; family Ichthyophiidae; genus Ichthyophis; species Ichthyophis bannanicus. Next base: position 147,981,928 of record CM066041.1, read on the forward strand.
CTTCTATACTGGAGTTCCGCACTACCTCTTCCCACTCTTGATTCCCTATCTATCTAGCAGGCAGCTTCGTTCTTCACAGTCTAGTTTACTTACTGTTCCCTCCCTTAGATCACTCCATTTAGAGGTAACTAGACAGAGTTCTTTTTATTTCAGGCATCTGTGCTGTGGAACTCTTTATCATTCATTCTGAAAATGTATTTAGAAAATTTAAGCAAGCCTTAAAAACCTGGTTGTTTCAAATATCTTGTGCAGAACCTAGGTAGCCTTGATACTACTAAGAGGGAAATTAGAATATTTGTAATCCCTAGAAGGTTTTTGTTAGTCATTGGACTTTGTTGTGCTACTCCAATCCCTCCCTTATGTGTTTTACTTGTAAATTTGATGTAGGTGGCTGTTGTTTAAGTTTATAATTTGTTACCTTTTAAATTTGTTTACTGAATGGCGAATGCCCTCGGGCTACAGAATATGGATATATAAACCGCTGTGAAGCCTACTATTGCATGACCAGTGGGTTAGCAAAGGACTTTTAAAATAAAACAAATAAATAAAATAAAAATGGCAAGCACCTCCAAGTTCAGGCATGATTCCACAAACGTAGAAGTGCCTGTCATGGAATGCAGGGACATCTACATAGATGTCCTCGGTATAGTACTAATAGCAGGGATGACTACGAGACATGCAGCACCGGTGCAAACTCAAAAGGTTTCCCAAAACACACACAACATAGCATAGTCTTTGTGAAGTGAACTGAGGATAGGGTAGTACCAACTTTGACACACTCCAGAGGTTTTAGTGCCAAAACAAGCATTTTTACAATGCCTGTTCATGCCTGGAGCAGGTCTAAGTTTCAATGCAGGCACAGACATCCCCAAAGGGTTCTGAGATTGATCAGGGAAGTCCATGTCCATAGCTCCACACCAGACACGCGTCCGTCACACCCCCCTGTCTATTTAGACATCCCTGCAGCAGAGACATCTAAAAAAACCATTTCCAAAATAGCTCCGGGGACATTTCCGTGATTTGGACGTCCATGTGCACGTTTGCAGATGGCCAAATCACGTCTAAGCAATTTAAAATGACCTCCATAGTCTATGTTTAAAGTCTGGTATAAAGCTCACGGTAATTTTCAAAAGCACCTGTGGAATTTGTCCTAAAGAATATTGCCTGCTTAAAAGTCATTAGAACCTACAAATTCTATAGATACTTTCAAGACCAATGAAACTCCAGGTGCGACATGCTAAAATGGTTTTTCAGTCTTGTACAGAGCACCTAGGGCCCCTATGTGATCTCGAATATATTAATGAACCGCTGTGTTTGTTTTAAATTGAGCTCGATAACTGTGTGAATATTATAGTATAGCACTGTGCCAGGAGCTGCTGGGTCGCCAGGAGTCCACATTGCCTCGGAGGCACACATTGCATTGCATTTACTGTGCGTATTAACACAACTATGCAAAGCGCAAGTAGTGTTACTCTCATCACACCTGAAGCAGCAGTGACTCGGTGTAAAGCCTGAGTGTTCCAGTACCGTACCCAGCCCTGTGCAATTGATGCAACCGCACAGGGCGCAAAGGCTTAGGGGACGCATTTTGGCTGCCTACTGTTGCCCTGCTGCCACCAGTTTTTGTTCTCTCAACGATGGCAGGACAACAGCAGGCAGCTAAAATGTGCCCCCCAAGCTTTTTCGCGGCTCTTTCTACAGGTCTGGTTCCTCCCTCCTCTGACACTCATCAGAGCAGGGAGGATCAGATCTGCTGCTGCTGCCAGCAAATTGCACATCAGGCACCCCCCCCCCCTCCCAAAAAAAACCCCTCCATCCAGCTGCTGTCTGCTCTTTCCCTGCTGCCGACACCACTGTGGAGAAAACAGAGGGCAGCAGGAGCAGGCAGTGTCTGGAGAGAGGTATGAGGAGGGTGGGGGGGCATGTGCCCGATGTGCAAGTCGCACAGGGCGCGATTCTGGCTCAGTACGGCCCTGCCTGTTACACAGTCTCGACAGGACAGTGACTATTGTTGTTCCAGGATTGTGTTGTCATTTAAAAAAAAAACATTTCCTTGTGCCCATTACAGTACCTCCGCATTGTGGTTTCACTGCTCTGAGGTTCAGTACAAATATTTCATTTTTTGGTTAGGGGATTTGTTTATCAAGACTTGCGGGCGAGGACAGTGAACAATGCCATCTATTCTTTTAACATTCTGAAACCAGGAATGTTTTCAGAACGAGGAAGATGAAAGGATACTGGGAAAGGCTGGTCAGGGTTGAAATTCCCTGGTTTCAGGGAGTGGAAATGTTGCAGCTGGATTTCAGTAATGTGTATTTTCGGAGATATGTTCTCATTTAGCCTAAGACGACTGGAAAAAGAAGTGCCTAAGCAGGAAACCATGTGGCTCTTCCGGAAAAGGCTCATCCGCAGGCATTGTCACTAGAGAGATAAAAGACTAACGTCCTTATGAGGCTGCAAAGTCTCGTCTCCGTGTGTGTTAATAGAACTCCAAGAACGAGAGAGTCAAGTGCCAATAGGATAAATAAATACAGAACAACATATTCCTTCGCTAGGGGGCAAATTCTCAATAGTGCATCAGACTGAAAAGTTATATTCATAATTTTAAGTATGCACGAAACAATCTGTTTTCAAACACAAGGTGTCTGCAGAAATGTGGTTTGATGACTACAGACTCATATTAAGTGGTCTGATGACCATATATAAATGTAAGATTGTTTTTCTGTATATTTTTTTTTTATATATTTAATTCTTTATTCACAACAGGTACAAAACAGATACAAACATCTCTTGCAGGTAGAGTCGCATATGGACAGAATACTGAGCTGCGTAACAATATTTCTCACCTTCTAGGTCCAATTCCCCCATATAGCAGCGAGCCCATTTTCTGTATATTTTTATGTGGCTTTGCAGTGGACCCGTGTGTTCAAGGCAGAATGCTGAACATGTCAGCGTAACTTTCACATGTTGGTGCAGAAAAGGGGGCTAGACTTTGTGCACAGGTTAACTTGGTTTCAGTGCACAATTTTGTGCGCCAACAATGCAAGCAGAAATTCTGTGCATGAACTGTACGGAAAGCCTCGAATAGAGAGCAGTGCACAGCACATTTAAATTCATTTAAGTGGTTGGTAATGAAGCAATTGGCTCTACAGTGCAGATGCAGACAAGTGTGCAGAAGATCAGAAGGCTGAGTGCAACACTGGTGTTTTAACACAAAGGTTTAAGGAGACTTAGCAGTAGCCTAATGGTTAGAGCACTGGCTTGGTAACCAAGTGACCAGAGTTTGATCGGCACCAGCACTCCTTGTGACCTTGGGCAAGTCACTTAACCCTCCTTTGCCTTAGAAGAAAGGCCTGACAATCTACATCTGATCACACTGCCAAGAAAACGCAGGAGCTGCCGGGTCACCAGGAGTCAGCACTGATTCAATGGCACACATTGCATTTGCAAAGGGTAGCTTGTTGTTCTTCAGTCACACATTTGTTTTAATCATTTGTCAATGTGCATTACAATTTTATCATGCAAATAGATTATACAAAGCATTCGATTAATTTTGGCTGCACTAAAATGTTGAAGGGATGTTAACAAATTGAATGCAGGGAAGGATGTGGCGTCACCATTATAGCTGGACGTTTGAGTGGAGAGTTCCTACAGACTGAGCCCAAAAAAGAGCTGTAATCAGTGGCCGTCCTCTATCCCAGACATCTTAAAAAACTATTTGAGGGTGCTGGTGGACAGCCTGGTTGGTAAATGACCACTGCAAGGAGGAAAACAGTTGATCTCAAAGAGTTTGCCTATGGCACTAGGGCAAGCAATAAGCATGTAGACCCCAAGATGGTGCCAACTGATGAAAAGCCTGTGGATAAAGACAACTCGGCGACAGCATGTGCAAACTGGAACAAAGCAAGGACAGGGGCATGCGGCGGCTGCTTAAGTTGGTGATCTACCATAACTGAAGTGCTATCCATTTATCTGTAGTTTTATAGATAGATAGATAGGGTTAGGGATGATACTTATTCTCCACCTGCTGACTCCTTCCTCCCCTCCCTCACTCCTTATCCACCTCCTTTCCCTTCCTCCTCATAGCACACTCATTCTCCCTCTATCGCTCCCAGTACTCAGATCTCTCTCTTTCATACTCCTACCCCCTGGCACATTTTTCTCTCCTCTCCTCTCCACGTTTCCCCCCTCCCTCTCCCCTCCCCACTCTCTGCTTCCTCTCCCTTCATTTCTCCCCAGGCACACTCCCTTTTCTTTCTCTTTCTCTCTCTCTCTCTTGCTTCCTTAGCCCTGAAGCCCACCCCCTTCTCCCCCATCACACCTCTTCTCACAACGCCAGTGCATCAGAGAAATTTTTTTTCACCCCGGCTGAAGAAGTATTTCAGAGTGGCCCTGCAGCAGGGGCAAAGTGCACCTTTTTAGTTGGAGGAGCCCAAGCTCTGCACTCAACTCTGACCCTTAGCTCCCACCCCTTTTTCTCACTTTACATTTATACTTGGTCATTCTTATACACATTTTTTTATGTAAGTCATATAGAGCACAGCTAGACAAATCCCAGATGCCAGGTCACCATGGCAACCAAACATTTGCACCTAGCGCCTGGGATTTTTTTGCCCCTGTTTTTTTATTAGTGCATTTCAGAGTGCAACTGTCTGTCCACAGTGATCCCATCTCCTGTGAGTAGAACAGAAGGCGAAGACTGTGATCATAGCCTACAGCAACAAAAAGGTTGGGGGGGGGGAATTTAAAGGGGCAGTAGGCTTACAATAAAAGGAGGAGAACTGGGGAGAGGGGGAGGAATAGAGGGCAGGGGATGAGGGGGGAGGGCAAAGGGGAGGGTCTTCAAGGGAAACAGTGTGTGGGGGGGAGCCAGCAGGAGAGGGGTTGGAAGGGAGAGGAAGAGTGCAAGGTGTTGGACGTTAAAGGGATGAATGCATGGGACCTAAGGACATAATGTATATTTGCCAAAAGTTGCATCCCCCTCCCTGCAGAACACACAAACAAGCACCCTACCCCCACCCCACACACACACCCCAACTCCGTACTACAAACACGCAACCCAGCTTTGCACTGCATACACACAGGCACCATACACACTCACACATACCTAGGTACTTCACCTCCGCACCACACAAGCACACATTCACATTCACATTCCCCCACCTCTTTGCCATACACACACAGAGGCTCGCAGCACATAACCCAAACGCCACAACCCTGCACCCCACTCACATAAAGGCACCCAGTACCAAATCCCACACCACAGACAGACATCACTGTTGCATCACACACAAAGACACTTGCTATCTGAAGATGTAACTGTGGTTATCTATATATGTCTGTCTATCTAAGACACACTATCATCCCTCTTCAACCTCTTCCATCCCCCCCCCAGACATGTGCAAGTTTGCAAATGGAGGAAGGGGAAATGTGTCATTTGTCACACTAAGGGCATGATCTGGGGGGCGCTGGGACATGCACTGAGCTAGCATGACAGCATGGCTGGAACTGTCTGTGGCCTGTCAAGGGGGCAAGTGGGTGGGTTTGGGGCGGAGAGTGGGTGGGGAGCGCGCCTTGCAGTCAGCACGCCATGGTAACTGCAAGGTGGCCAGTTAGCACAGCTGCAATAACTGCCACCTCATTACGTGGAGGTAAGTTCACCCACGTTCATGCTGCACGTGTAGGGGGAAAGTGCTGCGCGTTAAGTGATGGAACCAGGCTTTCCCAATCCCCAACAGCATAATGGTGTTTCATCTAACATGTCATGGTTTGGCACATCATTGATGCGTTAGGTGCAAATCACAACGCACTTCAGTAAAAGAGCCCCTGTGTGTGTGTACACCTTTCAACTTTTGTTTCCTGTGCCGCATTGCTAGTAACGGAACAGGAAGTTCTCTATGCCTGCCCCGCACAGCTCTGGGCAAGTCTGAGCTGTGCAGCGTAGGAACTCTGGTGCTGATCTTGCAGGACTTCAGAACACGAGACCAGCACAAAAGACAACAAGAGGGGTGGAGCATGAGGAGGTCATAGCCACTGGCTCGTAGATTTTGGCCTGTCTCCTAAACCCAAACAAAAATTTGTCAAAGCCTGATATAAAGTATAATTATTTCAAGGTTAAACAATAGAATTCTTCTGCTAACAGATTCAGAGCAGAAATAGAATGCTTCAATTTATAGCTGAACATAAAAAAAATTCTATTCAAATTCTGTTGTCGCATGAGGAACACAACAAAAAACCCCCAAGGACTATCCCAATTCTTGAAACGGTTGCATAGGCATGAAACACTTCACTATGCCTCTTCCAAACAAACATATGCTTTAAAATATTGAAAAGCGAGGGAGAGCCCATCAGATAGAACAAATAGTGAACAGATAAACATACCACTTATTATAAGCTCTCCTTATCAGTTATCAGTCTCTACCACTTGCTAGAGAACATATAGGCACTCCTTGTGGCCTTGGGCAAGCCACTTAACCCTCTGTTGCCTCAGGTACACGTAGATTGTGAGCCCTTTGGGGATGAGGGAATATATCCAGTACCTGTTTGTACCTACATAATATAAACCGCTTTGATTGAAGGATAAGGCGGTATAGAAAACTGGTTAAATAAATAAATATACAGTACATATTCTTTATTAAACATTCAATTCCTAAATTTGTTGAATCTTGCAAATATTGTAGCTTTTTTTTGTTTTATTAATATTTTTCTTAAAAATTCTACTGTATATAGCTGTTCCTTGTTCTCCCACAACTCACTTCCAGAAAGGCAGTCGCTTATTGCAGTATATGAAAATTTTTAAAGACTTCACTGTCACTTGCAAAGTGGTACTTATCTGTATGCCATGAACTACCCCCTCACGATTCCTCCATTGCAATATTAACAACTGCAAGCAGTCAACAGTAGCTCCCATTCACCTACTCGACCCAACCTTAACTTGGCCCAAAGGCTTTTACTCCTTCAGGAGCTGGCAAATCGCTAGACCAACATCAAGCATTCAGCAGAAAAGCACAATGGCGACAACCTTAACGGAGGGAGCAAATGCCAGCATTTAAAAAGACCACACCGGCATGCTAACTACTGTAATGACAAGGCAAAAATCAACTAGAAAATTTTTTTTCTATGTTGCAATAAGCGACTGGTGAATGGTAGAGACTGATGACTGATAAGGAGAGCTTATAATAAGTGGTATGTTTATCTGTCCACGATTTGCTCTGTCTGTCTGCTCCCTCACTTTTCAATAGTTTTAAGTATATGTTTGCTTGGAAGAGGTGTGGTGAGGTGTTTTGTGCCTAAGCAACCGTTCCAAGATTTGGGATAGTCCCTGGGGGGTTTTGTGATCTAATTTTGGTCTTCAAGCGTGTTTGCATTGGGTTTTTGGTTTAGCATCACATGAGGAATAGCAACATGAACTCAGTCAACTACCAGGTGCTATGTGAAGTAACTCAAAACCCTGCAAATGGATACTCAGTTTACCATACCTTACTGTGCTATACCATACCATATCAGTGCCAAGTACAAGAACTCAAACTGTATCAACCTTACCTATGAAAAGTCAGGCTGCAAATATTCTGCAACGCCAGAACCCCTCCAGTTAGGAAAAGAGAATAAGAGACTCCTAGGGATTCCTCACAAAATCTAGATATTATATTCTTAGGGGAATTCTGTACAACTACGCAATGAAGAATTCCTCACCTGTGCAGAATTTTGCATTTTGTATGCAGAATTCTGCACAGGCACCAGCATCTGTGAGCCAGTAAGGCAGGCTCAGGGTGCACAAGCTTTAAGGGCGCCAGAGCCTACCTCACTGTTCACTTCTTCACAGCCGCGGGAGCATTTCCCTTGGCTCCCAATGCTGTGCCATACTTCTAATTCTTATAGAATCAAAAACTGCTGTTCATTTCACATTCAACTACCTAAATAAGCTTAAGAGATTATCTCTAACTTCCCTGAATGCCCCAAAGAAGTAGGATTTGCTGCGAGAGAGGAAAAGTTTCCTTTCAAGGCAAATGATCCAACAAAATTTTTTTCTTTGGGGCATTCAGGGAAGTTAGAGTTTATCTCTTAAGCTTATTTAGATACTTCTAATGCTGGCACTGCCACATTTTAAGAAGGTAAACAGAAGCGCTGCTTTAATTTTATCACAGAGAGAGCCATTCTGATCCTCCACTTCCCCTCACTAATGCACGTACTGCTGACACAGCCTTTGCCTGCTCATCTATTTTCTCCTCGGCCACCTCAAACCCTTTAACACAGGTTTGCTAGCTCCACTCGTAATATCTCTATGTTCTTTTTTACAACTGTTAATTCTTCTGTAAGCTCCCAAAGCCAATGCTGAAAAGTCGGCATGTGAAAGAGAAGTCTCGTGTCCTCACTCATGGGCTTAGTGTCATTTGCGCATGTGCACCACCAACCTGAAATCACATTGTGCTGTGCACCACCAACCTGCTGCCACCCATAGTTCTCTTTCCCTCACCCCCTCCTCTGATCCAGCATCTTGTCCTGCCATGGCTCCTGATCCTTACAGAGCCATGACGGTAAAAGCAATACATTTTAAAAAAAGAAACAGTAAGGCAATGGCCGCTGCAGAGCCTTCCAGCCCCGAGCTATTGAATCTCTGCTACATTTCAACTCAGGCCCCCTCTGATATAAACTTTTTTTAGTGGGGTGGTTCATAGCAGCAAAGGTTCAATAGTGCAGGGCTGGAAGGCTCTGCAGCAGCTGCATGCCTTACTGTTTGTTTTTAATTCATGCTGTCACAGCCATAGCTCGGAAAGGCACAGAAGCCATGGCAAGACAGAGAGGGAGGGGGAAAGAGAGCCAATATGGGAGCACATGTGGGGACACTAGGAAGAGCTAGGGGGAGATGCTGGATTAGTGGGTAGAGGGAAAAGAGGAGAGATTCTGGATCACATGAGAGGAAAAGGAGCAGAGGGAGAGATTCTGGAGGGGGAAAGAAGAGAGAGAGAAGAGTTAGTGGACCATGGGGATGAGCGGAAAGAACAAGGAGATAGTGGGAGAGATGCTGCATTATGTGAAGGTGGCAGGAAGAGATAGGGGAGATACTGGATCAGTGTGGGGAGGTAGGGAAGAGAGATGGCATTTATGTTGCATTAGTGGAGTAGGAAAGAGAGAAAAGGAGATGCTTAATGAGGGGTAGGAAAGAGAAAGGGAAATGCTGGCTTATGGAGGGGTAGAGGAAGACATAGGTGTGATACTGGGCATGGGAGAGAGAAGAAAGAGGGCTGATGCTGGACATGGGACAGGGGGAATAGGGAGACAGAGGGTAGATACTGGATTGGAGTGTGAAAGAGAAAGTTGGTACTGCAGGTGGTGGGGTGGGAGAAGGGAGGATCATGTTCAGTAGGGTCTGATGCTCAGGGATGAAAGGGGATGAGAGACGGGGACTGATGCTGGCAGATGCTAGAGTTGGGGTTTGAGTTAGGAGAAAGGACATAGTAGAGAAATTCCACCTTCAGTCTGGCAGCCTCTACTGCCATGGAGAAGAGAGGTCCCATATAAGGAGAGCATCACCTTGATGTGGCAGGAAGCGATCCTGTTGCTAAGACATGTCTTCCAGGTGATTAAATATCCTCTCATCTCCAGGGCCATGTTCCCATGAGGGAAGGGTTAGGATGGTGGTTATAGTTGGCAATTTAATCATTAGGCATGTATATAGCTGGGTGGCTGGTAGACTTTAGGATCACCTGGTAACTTGCCTGTCTGGTTCAAAGTTAGTGGACCTCATGTGCTATCTAGATAAGAATTGATACAGTGTCTTGGTACATGTTGGTGCCAATGACATGGGAAAGTGTGGTAGGGATGTTCTGGAAGCCAAATTTAGGCTTTTGGGTAGAAAGCTGAAATCCAGAACTTCAGGGTTGCATTCTCAGAAATACTTTCAGTTCCACATACAGGATCCAGGAAATAGGCAGAGCTTTGGTGTCTCAATGCTTGGACAAGTCTATGGTGCAGGGAAGAGAGTTTTAGATTTGTTAGGAACTAGGCAACATTCTGGGTAGGGGGAGTAGTTTTTCTGAAAGGATGGGCTCTACCTTAACCAAGGTGGAACCATGCTGCTGGTATTAACATTTAAAAAGGAGATAAAGCAACTTTAAAACTAGATAATGGTGGAAAGCCAACTGTTGCCCAAAAATGCATGGTTTGGAATGTTGCATCTTTGAAGGATACTAGCAAAACAGGGATGTTAAAGCATCTCAAAAGATTCCAATAAAGGCAAAAGTAACCCAGATTTCTCTCAGGAAAGAGCAGAGTTGAAATAGTCCAAATTTCCCCAGTCAATAAACAAACTTTGAAATGCCTCTATGGAAATTCTAGAAATCTAAAAAAATAAGATGGGAGAGATAGAATTTGTAGCATTGAATGAAAGGTTAAATATAATTGCTCTCTCAGCGATCTGGTGGAAGGAAGATAACCAATGGGACTGCAATACCTCGGTACAAATTATATCACAATGATAGGGGAGGTCATATTGGTGGAGGGGTGGCGCTATATGTTAAAGAGGATATTGATTCAAATAGGATGTGGTTTTCAGGAAACAAAATACACTATAGAATTTCTATGGCTAGAAATTCCATGTAAAAAGAGGAAGGCAATAGCAGTAGGGGTATATTACCATCTGCCTCCCAGATAACGAAATGCTAACAAATTAGTGAACCTAAAAAAGTTTACAACACAGGAATAATGGATGATTTCAATTACTCTTAATCTACTGGGTCAATGTCACATCAGGACATGCTAGGGAGATAAAGTTTCTAGATTAAATAAATGACAGTTTCATGGAGCAGCTTGTTCATGAACTGATATGAGGAGAAGCTATTTTAGACCTAGTCCTCAGGATCAAGTCCAAGAGATAACGGTATTGGGGTTACTTGGCAATAGTGAGCATAACATGATCACGTTTATTTTAATAAATGAAGGGCAGCATGGAAATCCATGGTGCTAACATTGAACTTTCAAAAAGAAGACAATGATAAAATGAGGAAAATGGTTAAGAAAAAACTAAAAAGAGTAGCTGCAAAGATTAAAGTTTACATCAGAATACTATCTTGGAAGCCCACACCAGATGTATTCCACGCTTTAAGAAAGATGGAAGGAAGGCCAAACAACTGCCAGTATAGTTTAAAGGTGAGGTGAGAGGCTTTTATAGCCAAAAAAACAAACATTTTTCAGAAGGTGGAAAACCAGAGGCAAATGACAAAAACGGAAACTATATAAACACTGGCAAGTTAGATGCAAGGCATTGATAAGGCAGGCAAATAAAATTTAAAAAGAAGCTTGCAGTCGAAACAAAGACTTATAATAAAAAACATTTTCAAGTATATCTGTAGCAAAACACCTGTAAGAGAGTCAGTTAGACCATTAGATGATAGAGGGATAAAAGAGGCACTAAGGGAGGACAAGGCCATAGTGGAAAGACTGAATGAATTCTTTGCTTCATTTTTAACTGCCAGAAATGATATGTAAAGGTAATATATCAGAGGAATTGAAATAAATCTTGATAAACCTGGAAGGTTTACAGCAATTTGTTAAACTAAAGAGTAGAAAATCACCTGGACCAGGTGGCATGAATCCCAGGGTGCTGAAAGAACTCAAAAATGAGATTGCATACCAACTATTAGTAATCTGTGAACTATCATTAAAATCATCTCTAGTAACTGAAGATTAGAGTGGCCAATGTAATGCCAGTTTTTAAAAAGGGTTCCAGGGCTGATTTGGGAAACTACAAACCAGTGAGCCTGATGTCAGTGCTGGGCAAAATGTTAGAAACCATCATAAAGAACAAAATTACTGGACATATATTTAGTCATGGTTTAAAATGGGACAAAGCCAAAATGGATTTAGCCAAGGAAAGCCGTGTCTCACCTTAAAAATATATAGCATTAGTATGAATAAACTGGTAGATAAAGGTGAGCTGGTTGATAGGGTATCAGGATTTTCAGAAAGCCTTTGAAAATATCCCACCTGAGAGAATCTTGAAAATAAGCTGCAACAAAGGGATCTCTGCATCAGAGATGCCAGAGATGAATGAGTTCACTGTCTGCAGACAGGTCATGATCTGTGTATGCACAGTGGTCTTAGAATTTGGTGAATATCCCATGTATGACTTGGAGATAAAAGTAGGACCATACAGGACGCTTGGTAAGCCACGCACAAACCTCCCCAGAGACATTGCTATACGTATGTCTTCACAAATATTGCTATCAGAATAAGGCTTTTGAGATTAGTTGAATGGGAGGATAAGAAGATCTCAATGTTTGCAGACCTAGCACCCTGAATCGAAGAGCGGTTTAGCAAATTTATAATAAACCATAATTTAAGACAGTAACCACTACACTTTGAAAAGACAATGTGAAATACTTGTGGCTTTTTCTATAAGTGGAGTTAATTGTACCATACACACTGTACGCACACTGGAGAAGGCAGTCAATGTCGGCTTAGATGCAAAGAGATAGCTAAGTGAAAGACATGAAAGCAGCAAGCAAGAGGAAATGGCAGAAAGTCACAAAGAGTAGATGCAGAACCAGACGGTAGATGACTGGAAACATCTGATTGCGCTATCTATCCTGAAGTGAGATCATTGTAAGAGTAGATGCAGAACCAGACGGTAGATAACTGGAAACATCTGATTGCGCTATCTATCCTGAAGTGAGATCATTGTAAGAGTAGATGCAGAACCAGATGGTAGATGACTGGAAACATCTGATTGCGCTATCTATCCTGAAGTGAGATCATTGTAAGAGTAGATGCAGAACCAGACGGTAGATGACTGGAAACATCTGATTGAGCTATCTATCCTGAAGTGAGATCATTGTAAGAGTAGATGCAGAACCAGACGGTAGATGACTGGAAACATCTGATCAAGCTATCTATCCTGAAGTGAGATCATTGTAAGAGTAGATGCAGAACCAGACGGTAGATGACTGGAAACATCTGATTGCGCTATCTATCCTGAAGTGAGATCATTGTAAGAGTAGATGCAGAACCAGACGGTAGATGACTGGAAACATCTGATCAAGCTATCTATCCTGAAGTGAGATCATTGTAAGAGTAGATGCAGAACCAGACGGTAGATGACTGGAAACATCTGATTGCGCTATCTATCCTGAAGTGAGATCATTGTAAGAGTAGATGCAGAACCAGACGGTAGATAACTGGAAACATCTGATTGCGCTATCTATCCTGAAGTGAGATCATTGTAAGAATAGTAATGTTTTGTTAATGTCATGCATATAATGGATTTGGTCATGCATTTGGTGAGTTTCTCTGGATGTATTATTGGATGTACACAAGTTCAATAAAATGTAAATGAACAAAACCCCCAAATGAATGCATGCTATTGTTAACAAATGCAAATCCCTAGTAGGCACAGCCTACATGCCTTCATGTATCTGACTGTTTTATGCACCTTGTGAACTACATACGCATTCTTAGGTGGTTGAAAATCCACGTGTTATAAAAATAAGGAATTGTGCTTCTATCTGTAATCAGAGACTTAACTTTTGAAAATTTACCTCATTTGATTCATTTTCTAGTAACACAGGAATCACCTTCCAGAAATTCTTTTTATTTATATATTTATGAAATTTTTACAATAAATCAAGCAAACAAGCTTGGTAGAGAAGAGAAACATCTGAAAATTAATAACAAAAGGAATAATCATATCAGGCAAAAAAAAAACCCCATAACAGAATATCCTCTATAGTCCACATTAAAGGGTGGAAGGGAAAAGGAAAATTTAACTCACATAAATTGAGGAAAACAATGTGAGTATTACATTTAAATATTTTAGGAAGAAAGATGGCTATTAGGAAGGCAGGCATATAATAATTGTGAGACCATCAACCCTCAGCCAAGGATTTTAGAGGGTAACCTGGAACTAATAAAAGTTGATAATGCTTCTGACTGATAAAAAACAAATCTCTGAGATTGAAACCCAACTAAGCATTTGCAAGGAAAACGCAACTAAAAGGTACCCCCTAACTGCAACACCCCATTTTTCAGTAAGAGAAATTGTCTACGTCTTTTTTGCGTGTCTACATATATCTGGAAACATTGATATTCTCACCCATGAAATAAAGAATGACGCTTCTTAAAAAACATTTTGAGTAACCATTCTCTGTCAGATACTAGGGCAAGAGTAACCAGCAAAGTAGATACACTAACAGGAGGGAAAGTAGGAGTAGACATCAGCACAGAAACATTCAGTATATCAGCAGAAAAATTGCCATTAGCAGCCCCAGACTCCCTTTTACCCACAGGAAGATAAAAAGCTTTTGAAATTGGTGGCATCACCTCTTGAGGAACCAACAAAATCTCAGACGAATATTTCTTAAATAATTCCAGCAGCGCTGTCCCAGAAATTTTTGGAAAGTTCAAAACTCTTAAATTTGAAGACCGAGCAGTGTTTTCCAAACTTTCAACTTTAGCCCAAATCAAGGTGCAGTCTTTAATGTGAGCCTTATTAGAATCAGAGGCAATAGCAAGTTTCTGACGACTATGTTCAAGTTGAATCTTTAACTGATCCATTTCAGTTCGATATTCCTATAGATTATCTTCTATCTGAGAAACCCTTGCCAAATTTCCAGCAGACTGAGCTGCAACAACCTCTGAAAGACCAATGATAGCGTCCCAGATATTCTCCAAGGAAATAGATTTGGGGCGAGTTATCTTGAAATCCAACCCTGAGGAAACTGACACTAAAGGCGTAGGTGTTTTAGTTACCTCTCCAGGGATTTGCAGACCTGAATGAGGGGATTCCTCCACAGCTTCTTTCCCTCCGATGACACAGGTCAAATGCATCCCGTCTGCCATGTCGACTTCCCGCCCAACCCCTGAAGGGTTGCCGCATTCTGACGTTTCTGCAGGGGAAGTCAACAGTGAAGGTAGGGTAGACGCCGGGGGCAGCGGCGGTAGTCTCACCTCCGGAGAAAGCGTGATGTCAAGACTTGAGGAAACCACCTCCTCACGTGGATCTCCACCGCCAGCTCTAATCTCCCGAACCGCCGCCTCCGATACATGAACAAACCGATCCATCGGGCCAGTTGAGGGTTCAGTCGGGAACTCCCTCGGTTTACCCTTCCGCTTCGGCATACTGCAGTATTGTGAGCTAGAACGCCATCTTACTCAAACCACTAACCTTCCAGCATTTTAAATAGTCTCTAGAAACATATAGGTCAACTGTATAGAATGTATGAAAAATAAGTGAGATTCCATCATCCAGTATGAGGTCAGTGCCGGGAAGAAAGAAAAATAGCACATTGTATATAAGGTTTTCAATCATTTTTGTATTATCTAGGTTTATATTTTCTGGTTGTGTGTTTATTCTTCATTGTGACTAGTTTGTTATTATCTCATGTTATGATGTTGAGCAACTTTTTTTTTTAACTTTGTACCTCACCTTTGTTGTTGTTGTGCACCATCAAGTAGATGTATCCAAAGTAGATTGCCAAGCCTTTCTTCCACGCAGTAAGCCTACAGCACCTTCTATTCCAAAGTGGTCACCAATGGTCATGACACCCTGAATAAGTTTGCTTTCCTCTGCTCTTGGAAGCTAAACAGGGTGGGGCCTGGCTAGTACTTGGATGGGAGACTAACTTGGAATAACTTCAGCATCTATAGAAAATTAGATAAGAAATAAGAAAACAAAAACTATGAGGTCAATATTCAAAGTTACTTGTCTAGATAACAGACCCTGCTGTCTGGATAAGTGCTGTCCAGGTTGGCATTCAGTGGCACTGTCTGAACAGGACTGATGAATGTTGCCTCTGCATTAGCTGGATAGTGCTGCGGTGGGTCATGGGCAGAGCACAGAGAAAGATCACACAGATATTCAGCTGCTATCTGGATAGCTTAGGCCATCTGAAGGAGTGTTCCTAAATGTATCTGCTTAGCCTCTCTAAATACATGCTGAATGTCACTACTGTACTGACCAGTCTATCTGGACATTCAGCATCAACCCCAACATTTATATCAATGTTGAATATCCTGGAATAAATTTAAATGCCATGATTGGTGTTTAAACAAAATGCCAACCACAGTGTTTCAGTATTGGGCCCAGTGTGAAGTGGTGAGATGACAAATGAGTCATTGCAGTTTTTCAGCTCTTTGTTTAAAGTAAATTCTCAAGGGGGGCGGAGCCTGATGTCCAGCGGGTGAGACGCTTTGCGCTGAAGCTCCCGAGAGGCCTACTTAGAATCCTGACTTAATACCTATACAAACTTACTATTTCGCTCCGAGCTGACCGGGGTACCTCGGGGGGGATGGCGGCCCATAAACCAGCGCGCTTGGACTTCGGGTCTCCTTCTTCTTCTCACGGAAAACGCTCCAAAACAGAGGTGTCCTCTCCACAGAAGATGGTTCCATTTCGTGAAAACCCCGAAATGCACCTGGAGATTTTGGAGGAAATACGCGGCGTGAAGGAATTGGTGCAGTCCAATGGAGAAGCGCTTCGAGCCATGCGAGAAGACTTTGGAGTGCTCCAGGACCGACTTGAAAGTCTCTCATTACGGCAGGACAACATGGCGGGGGTCCTCGACTCGCACGCAGTGTGCTTGGGCAAACTGGACAAGGCTGAGCGCCAGATACAGAATCTTCAAAAGGAGTTAGAAGATAGCAATAATCGAGCCCGTCGCAACAATGTGAGGCTCCTCGGAATACCGGAGGGGGTGGAAGCAGGAGATATAAGAGAATTCTTGCTCAAAACTCTTCCCTCCTTGCTGAAGATTACTTTTCATAGAGAACTGGAAATCGATCGTGCACACCGTGTTCCTACCCACATGGCGCTCAAACCGAACGACCCCCCGGCCTATTATCTTTAGCTTGCTACGATATCAACAAGTGGAACAAATTTTAAATGCTGCCCGGGCGAATCATCATTTGGAATTTGAAGGTCGCAAAGTCTCCTTCTTCCCTGATTTGGCAAAGCCTACTGTTGACCGTCGGAAGAAACTCCTTGCTTTTCGCCCTCGACTTCAACAGCTACAGGCTCGCTTTGGCCTGTTGTATCCAGCGAAGCTCCGAGTGACTCTCCACAACCAAACCAGGACATTCGAAGATCCTGATCTACTATCAACATTTTTAGACTCCAAAGAAGCAGAGCAGATGCGCTAATCCAAAAACTTGGACTTTTATCTGCCGGCTCTGTCCGCCATTTTGAAGGGCCCGATGCAGCGGTCATAGCCAAGCACAGAGACTACCTGGACTTTCTTTCTTTCTCTATATGACTTTTTTTGTTTTTTCGGTCTCCTATCCCTCCATGATGTGTGCCCCGGTCGGATTCGGAGCACGCACAGTCCTACAGGTTATGTGTTTTTTCAACTTCGGCCTTCTCTGGGGTTTCTCCCCGCAGACACATGGTCGCCAGTAATTTTGGGGGTTTTGCTTTTCCTCTACCGCACTGCGGTTTTCTTTGTTAATGTGGGGCGCTTCATTGTATTATATTAGCTTATTTTTTTTATGTCATGTGTACAGCCAGATACAGTCAATCTGAGGGACATAGTGAAATCATGTGTGCTATCATGCTCAGAATTTTCAAATTTTCTGAATCGCCTTATGTAAAATCTTATCACTCAACGTAAAAGGCATTAATAGTCCACTCAAAAGAAAGAAAATTCTTAGCTATCTTAGCCATGAGCATGCTGATTTAGTGTTTCTTCAGGAAACGCATCTAAACTCTGCTGAAACACTGAAACTCAATGCTAAGCCTTACATGGTGGCTGCCTATTCTCCCACCGTTTCCAAACGGTACGGGGTAGCCATTCTGGTTAAGAAGTCTTTGCACGCTACTGTAATTGATACTAGCGCTGACAAGGAGGGTAGATGGGCCCGTGTACACCTTGAGGTTGGAGATAATGAATTCACGTGTATTTGCATTTATGCCCCGAATGTGGACAACCCTGCTTACTATGCAAGTATTGCGCAGTTGGCATAGGCCTCTGCCAATGCTCCATTAATACTTGGTGGTGATTTTAATCAAGTGTTCCATCAATCTTTTCTTCTCAAACAAGGCGCTCGTTGGCTGGAAGATCCAGCACCGAGTAGACCTGTGTGGCTAGATATAGAAGCGGACCTTTGCAAACCGATTCCTCTTACTTTTCTCCCTGGTATGACTCTCCCATCAGACTCCCACTATCCACCAATGCTTTTAGACACTTTAGGTGCCTTTAATACTCTTATGCAATCTTTAGACTCCCGACTCTGGTCGGTGCAACTTCAGCAGAGAATTGCATGTGACTTTGACCTCGGAGCAATGGAGCCTTATCTGGAGTAGAGGGACACGGGCTTCCCGATCCGCCTCACTCACTCAGACCCTCTTCTTTCTAGCCCACCGGTGTTTTTACACTCCTGACAGATTAGACAAATGGAACACTACTCAGGGCAATAGTCGTTGGACATGCCCTGCGGCCATTGGTTCACTGCCTCATGTTATGTATGAATATCCCGCACTACAGTATTACTGGCGTCGGGTCTGGGGTCGTATCTAGTCTATTTTGCACTTTCAAGAGCCCCTTTCTTGGAGGATAGTGGGACTTCGCCCAGTTGCGGGGATCCCCTCTCTTCCAAAAACGGCTTACCTCCTTTTGGACTTTATGCTTGGCATTGCTATTTCCCTACTTAAGTAATACTGGAAAACTAGCTCCCATCTGAGCCCCAATGAAAGGTGGAATCATGTCTGTCTTTACAGTAAATATGAACAAATACCTCGTATGTTTGCTTCCCCCGTTCAGACTCCTCATCATCGGTCTCAATGGAAGATGCTCAATGACTATGTACATTCTGCTAACTGCTCTCATCTGACTGTTTAAATTTATATATATCTCTGTCCCATGATCATGCTGTATCGTAGATACTCTTTTGATCGTTTTGATGTATAATCACTGTTAATTGGAAGCGCTCACATGCTGACATAATTGGTTAGAGAAGAAGCATGGAGGTGGGGGGTAATTGGGTTTTCTTTTCCTTATTGTATACTTGTTTTGTCTCCTTTGGTGTGTTGTTTCTTTTGTTTGTTGCAAAATGAAAATAAAAGTTTAAAAAAAATAAAAAGTAAATTCTCAAGAAAGATGTTGTTCTAGTTGGTACAGAGGGGCTTCACACTGCTTTTCTCGTTCTTTCTGAAGCACTCATTGGAGCCTGTGGAGGAAACTATACCTCAGAGATGGCAGTTATCTACTCGCCAGATTTTCCTGACACCTATTCCACAGGGAGAGCTTGTTACTGGACCATCCAGGTCCCTGGTGCTTCTCAGATCCAGTTCAACTTCACCTTGTTTGACATCAAGGACTCCACAGATATGGTAGAGCTTCTTGATGGGTATACCAACCAAGTACTGGTGCGCTTGGATGGCAGAAACCGTCCCCCTATATCCTTCAACATCTCACTGGACTCCATCATCCTCTACTTCTTCTCTGATCGCATCAATCAAGCCCAGGGCTTTGCTGTATTCTACAAAGGTGAGGAAAGACATTACCACTGACATACTTTTGCCTCAGTACAATCATTAGTCTCCATCCAACTCAAACTTTACAGAAATATCCATAGCAGCAAATATTTTGTACATCCAGGAACTTGCTAGCAGTCTAGAAATGTTACATTAAAATTCATATATTTAATTAGGCTTCGAGTATGCTGTTAAGTCCTCAGCCAGGGAAATTTAGATGTTCCACTTACTATATGGTGCTCAGACACTGAATAAGCATCATGAGTTCTGAAGAGAGGGGTAATAACCAAGTAACAGTAGCTGACAACAGAAAAAGATTAGATGATCCATCTAATCTGTCCGGGCTTTCTTGTGCACATTGCTAAACAGGTAGCCCAGCTGGCAGTCACACAAGTTTTGGTTTGTAGGATATTGCTGTTTTTAATCCATAATCAATTTCTGTTGTCTTCCTCTTTAGTTTCTCATTATTCTGGGCAGTTAAGTATACAGGATTCCACATTTAGTCCAGTATCCATCATTACTCTATATCCTTGCAACAATTTAAGCAGCCACCAAAACCAGAGAGGCCAGTACCCAAATATTCAGCTTCCCAGGTCTCTATGTAACCAGCCCAGCTGCTAGTCAAATTAATAGGGATATGCACAGTCTACTTGAGGTAAAATTAATGCAAAGGGCTAGATTTTTCACTTGTATTGATCAAAATGTAACTGAATATATTTTTCATAGTGCAAAGGATAATGATTTAATGGTTGATATGTAAGAAGAGAATCCAACTGGAATTCATAGGAATTCATACTAGACCCAATTCGGGCAAAAGCCTTCCTTCAACAAAACAGCCACACTAAACTCAGGGGCAGCAGAATATCTTTGTGGTTGAAGCCAAATAAACCAATCTCCAGCTCCACTCCAAGCTTTCTAGTTGCTGATGTTATATTGGGAAAAATAGTGGTGGAGCCATGGCCCTGTTGCTCACCCCTTTCCGCTGCCTATGAAGATGATCACCATCATGAAAGATGTACAAAAGAGTCAGCAGATGTCAGTAAAACCATGTTAATGATGTTTGGCCATGTAACACCCTTGGCACATCTTAGAATGAGACAGGCTTAGTGGTCATTCAGCACACAGTGGTCCCCGACCACTTGAAGGCTCAAGGATGATGTCTCTGTGCTCTAGGATTCCCTGTCCTGATGGATGGTTCATTCCAATCTGATCAAAGGTATTCCCTTCCAAATTCCTTCCCACCAAAAAGTACTCACAAGCTCATGGAGATGAGTTTCACATTCAGGATTTTTGGTCCTCCCAGGAAGTCTCCATCAGATAAATTTCCTGGAAGTGAGAGCAACCTCAAACACTCTAAAGGCTTTCAGAGATGGATTGGCCAATCAAGTCAAATAATGAAGTAACTATATACTACAACAACAAGCAGCAGGGATGAATATGTCATACTTTATGTTGTGAAGCAGTCACTATGTGAACCTGAGCCATTTCCCATGGGATGGCCCTCAGGGCTACTTACCATGCAGGAGAACACAATATTCTGCCAGACAAATTGAGTTGTGTGCTCCAACCCCATAAGTGGACCCAGAACAGGGAAGTGGCTCTCTAGTTGTTTCAGCAGTTGGACACCCCCTCAATAGGCCTCTCTACCATCACCCTGAACAGGCAAATACCTCAGTTCTGTACCAGACTAGCCTTGAATACCCTTCCCCTCGATTGGGGGAAGGCATCTTCTGTATATCTATCCTTGGATACCTCTCATAGCAAAAGCTGCTCTTTTGTAGGATTGTTGGGTGCTGCTGCAAAGTTTGAGAGTGAATGAGGAGCTAAAAGGCCAGGTGTATCTCATGCTCTCAATGAGCTGCTCTTGCTGGGGGTGCTTTTGGTCCTAGCAGTATCAGTTATTACCTCTATGGCTATGTTTTCTGTGTGTGTTCTGCTTACCAGATATCACACTATTAAATCAGCTTCTCCAAAACCTCCAGTGACCAGATTTAATAGCCCCTTCCTCTAAACCTTTTAGTCCACAGCATGATTTTTATGAATTAGTAGGGTTTGAAAGATATTCTTTAGACACCAGTGAGAATGAAAGAGGGAATGCTGCAGTGCCTTCAGCTGTTACCCTGCTGCCCCCTCATGCCCTGCTGTTGACAGCCTCCACCAAATGTGCCTCCTCTTAGCCTTGCATTATAACTGCGTACCATGGAGACAGAGGCAAATGGCTACCCATCCTGCATTACAGCTAACCCTCAATATGGCCCTTTCTTTAAAAAAAAATATACTTGATATTAGCAAGGGGACAGTTACTGCTAATTCTGTAACCATTCACACATTCACCACTGCTGCTAGTACTGGCTGCCATAATCTCTTTTTTTCTGCAGGCTTCTATGCTCTGCTTTTTCTACCTCTCCATCTTGACAAGATGGACCTTCTGAAAAAATTCAGATCACTCAGGATAGTGTTGTCAAATGGGTTAGTTGTATGCATTACATGATAAATCAGTGGGCTAAATGACTCAAAAATTGCTATATTTTGGGAAATCAAATATCCACAAACCATAAGGGACTGAAATAAGTCTTCAGTGTTTCTTAAATTTCACCTTGTATTATCCCCAATATATATTTCCAAAAATCACTTCAATACAAATGCAATGCAAAGTGTGCCTTTGAGTCAGTGCTGACTCCTGGCAACCCAGCAGCTCCTGGGTTTTCTTGGCAATGTGACCAGAAGTAGATTGCCAGGCCTTTCTTCCAAGGCAATGGAAGGTTAAATGACTTGCCCAAGGCCACAAAGAGTGCTAGTGGGAATCAAACACTGGCCTTGAGGTTACTAAGCCAGTGCTCTAACCATTAAGCTACTCCTCCCACTTCAGTGCACAAACTTTATAAGATGAAGACAAGTCTACCAGGGGTACCAATCATCAAAACAGTGAAAAAGTGTGAAAAAGGACATCACTTAATATTCCATCGCTCAATATTCCTTTATGCTTGTCTTGCAGACTCTGATGTAGATATTTCAAATGCCACAGATTGCCTTTACAATCATCACCCAGCCAAAACATAGTCTATGAATGTTCAAAGAGGTGAATTATAAATATTTCAGTCCATAAATTGTCATGAATCCAATTTAAGTTGTGCTGTTACTCATTAATGATAAAATAATTACATACTCCTCCCAAATTGTCACTTTTTATATAGAATAAATACTCATCTTTTAGTATCCTATATAGGAAGAATATCCAGACAAAACTGTCCAGTTAACTATCTTGCTCAGCAGATTGGAAAAGGTACTTCTTTTCAATTAGTGCTGCAGTTAGTAGTGATCAATCACACTTTCTGAAGACAATTTTCCAAAGGAATTCCATGGCTAAACAAGTGTTTTTGCATGGAAAGCCCCCCTTTGAAAATAGCCCTTCCACTCTGTGGGGAAAAAGGGGCAGAGCCAGGGGTGGACTGGCTGAGGGATAGATGGAGACTTCATTTCGAAATACATGCAGGCACTGGTGGAGCTGGGATAGATTTTTTGGTGAAGCCCGAGATTGATATGAGTTGGCACAAGGCGGTACAGAATTGGTACCACCTCTGGTTCACCTCTTATTAGCTTGTGTTAGTGCCACTGACGAGATGGGCCTTACTTCAACATAGAGGAGCCATGGCCCACCCATAGCTACTCCCTGTGTGCAGGTTAAATAAAATCCTACAACACTGCAGCCCTTGGAATTGTCAAAGGTTTCCCTTTGAAAACTGGCTTTCAGGCTTCTGGGTACAAAGAATGTATGCATGAAAGCATGACATTAGGGGGTGTCGTTTTATAAAGAATTCTCACATGTAGATCTCAGTAGATGTAAATAAAAGGCTCTTAAAAAACGTCCTCCTGCGTAAAGTTCATGTGGTGCAATTAGGCACGTGCTTATACGCAGCTTTAGAGTAGGTGTGTTCAGAAGAGTAGTTTGTAAGCACAAAGTGAAAAATTGGATAGGGCAGGGATGGAGAGTGGTTTGTTTCTTCCTCCCTCCCCCCTCTCCCCCGAAAGACATTTTGCTGCCTCTTTAGCTCAAGTCACACTCTCTAACACTGAGCTTCACTTTTTCATTGCTCAATTGTTTTTCTTTTAAGGTTAGCCTTAGATCGGTCTCATCCTCATTCTATCATTGCTCTGAAATGTTTTTTTCAGCTTTTAAGGAACAGCTGGCTGAGAACTCACCTGATCCTAAGATCAAGACCAACCAGTCGCTTGCAGAGATGATAACAGAGAGAGCAAACCTCAGTGTCAATGCCGCCCGTTCCTCCAAGATCCTCTATGTCATCACCACCAGCCCAAGTCGCCCCTCTAGCAACATGCCAGGTATACCAGTCAACCAAACTCTGTAGGCTCTGATTGGCTGAAATTATCCATGTGGCTATTTAAGTGAGAGATCCCATTAGTGGTTTTCTACCCTTATCCTCTGTTTGTTGTATTTGTCTGTCTGTGAGCTCTGTCAAGCAGGAAATGTCCCATATATGTACGTGTACAGCGCTGTGTATGCCTTGTAGCTCTATACAAATAAGCAGGAGTAAGTTTCATGCAGCTGAGCTATGAATGTATAGTATATGAGCTAGCAAGCAGGTGATGTCAAGTTTCTCACAACTAAAAATGTGGCCAAAGTATAATTCCCTATGGATTAGTGGTCACATAAATAAAATCACCACATTAGTCATTAATCTGCATATTCAGTACACGCATCAGAAGGAATGATTATAAATAATGACTAAACTTTCATCTCATTACAACTATGCAGTCCTCCAGAGCAGAGCAGAGCTGGGCAAGGTTGCGAGTTCTGTGGCTTATCTGTGCTGTACCTGTCCTGCAATGAGTTTGTGAATGAATCTTGCACTGCTGCAGTCTGTGCTTTGTGTGTTCAATGTTTGAGTTAGAGGCAATTTCTCCAAATAGGTTAGTTTTGTGCATAACGTGACAGTCATGAACCTCACTGCTAAGCCAGGGTATGTGGAGTATGATCTCAGTCTCAAATTGACTGCTAATGCTCTGCATCGTACTTGCATCATGCCAAAGAGAGCCTCCTTCTCGAGATCATAGGATGTAACATGTATATGTAATTTGTCAAGATGCCTGGAAATTCCTCTGGCACTCAACACGATGGGAAAAATCTCTATCTTTCTGACATTTTTTGGTCTTGATATATTTCTCTGTACTTCAGGATCTTCTCCCTCTCAATGCGGTTCACAGAATAGTCACTTGGCATTGACACTCCTAATGCCATTCTGGTATTTTTCTCCTTTATTACTATGTCTGGCTTCTTTGCATCCAGCTTTTTATTGGTCGGAATAGGAATATCCCAGGTGACCATAGTCTTCACATTCTCCATAACTCTCTTAAGAATGTGGTCCCAGGACTTTTCCAATACAGCAAAGTTAGAGTGTTTACAGAGCTTCCAATATGAGACGTGCCATCTTGTGCATTTCAGTATAGGAATTTTCTGACATCAGAACTTCATTGCCAGCTATGAGATGAGTACCATTTGATCTATATGGGTGTGTATCTATATATGAAGCTTGTACTGCCATTGCCTATACTATACCTTTTCTCTGGTTAGGCTACATGGGTGTATATGAAGCTTGCATCATTACTACTCAAGCTGTACCTGTTTTGTGACAGGGATAGTGAATATTGGTACCTTAGACATAGTAATCCCTCCAGAACTAGTAGACGGAAGCCAACACTTGGGTTTGTTTTGGGCTCTTAATAGAGAATGGCTGAATCAGAAGCTAAGAGATTGTGAAATTGAAATAGATATGAAAGGCTGAGGACCACAGTATATGTATCAGCACTTCTCCATTACCTAAGACACTTGGGACCTTCACTGAATGAGACCCTTACAGGTTGATATTCAGAGCCTGCTGAGAAAATAAACACATCTTACTTGGAAAATCTGTTCTAAAGGCAAATTGATCATGAGCAATCCCAATGAGTGTCCCATGCAACCAGCGCATTAAATTACAGAGTGGTTGCCAAGCCACACTACAGAGTGTTGAGAGGGAATGAAAGGGTAAGCTTTGTTTTCCAGATTCTGCAAGGGCCTGGCTCTGCACAAATGATAAGCTATAAGTACTTAGACTTTGCCGTTATTAGGACTTGTGTGTCCACAGGTCTGTTCTAATTCCTTGCTCTGTTATCTTCACCAGAAACTTCTAGGCCTCTGATATTTAATGCAGGTAACTACTCTTCCCTCACATTGGATTTGGAGGGCAGCAGGCTATTGAATAATAGAAAAAAACGCTTGCTACACATACAGAAACACAGAAAAATGATGGCAGATGAAGACAATATGGCCTATTCAGTCTGCTCATCCATACCATTCAAGACAGTGAGAAGTACATAGATGAGATGCTTCTTGCAACATCAAAGCTCTCCAGCAGAGGAGAAGATGGGAGCCTACAGAATGACAAAGGTTGGACACAAATCACCAGGGCCTGCAGAAAGACCAATCCAACTTCTCCAGCCCTTGAAGTGAAGAACCATTATGCAGCCCTGGAAGTGGAGGAGGTGAAAGTATCCCTAGAAAGGGAAGAACCAGAGCTCAAGCACCCAAAAGTTGCAGAATCACTTACCACAAGGAAGCAAAGGGGAGTGGTGGTTGGTGACTCTCTTCTGAGGGGTACTGAGGTGTCCATCTGCCAATCAGACTTGATGTCCACAGAGGTATGCTGTCTTCCAGGTGCCAAAATCTGAGATGTTGCGGAGAGTTTGCCAAGACTTATCAAGCCCACTGACTATTACTCAATGTTGCTTATCCATGTTGGCACAAATGATACTGCCAGGTATCCCTCTGAGCTTATCAAAAGTGACTTCATGGCTCTGGGACAGAGGGTGAAGCAGATAGGAGCAGCAGGTGGTGTTCTCTTAAATCCTCCTTGTTGAGGCTAAAGGCCAAGACAGAGAAGCTTGCATCCTGGAGATGAATGCATGGCTACGTGGATGGTGTCATTGAGCGTGTTTTGGTTTCCTGTTCCAAGGGCTGCAGAGCAGAGATGGCATCCATCTGTCAAAGAAAGGTTGACATCTTCAGTAGCAGACTAGCTAATCTACTGAAGAGGGCTTTAAACTAGATTCATTGGGGATGGGTGAAGAAAGCCCCCAGGTAAGTAAAATATTAAATACCTTTATAGAAATGGGGAAAAAGGGGCAACATATGGAAAGCGATGTGTATAAATGCCCTTAGCATGGGAAATAAAATCCCAGATGTTGAAGCTTTAATGGGAGAGGCTGAGTTACAGCAGTTACAGAAACATGGGTCACAGAAAACCATGACTAGGATGTAACTATACCAGGCTATACTTTATTCAGAAAGGACAGGGTAGGAAGAAGGGGAGGAGGAGTGGCACTTTATGTAAAAAATATTAAAGCTTTGGAACTACAGATCTTAAAAGGGAGAGAGGAGGCACTATGGATTAAACTAGAAAGAGAGAAAGAAAAATCTATTTGCAGTAGCGTGATATACAGACCTCCCTCACAAGAGGAAGAGGTGGACGGAGAGTTAATTGAAGACATAGGCAGCATTGCTAGAAAAGGGGAAGTGCTACTGATAGGGGATTTCAATATGCCAGATGTTGTTTGGCACATTCCTACTGTTGTATCATCTAGAAGTAAGGAGATCCTGGATTCTCTACAGGGAGAACTATTTAGGCAACTGATAACAGAACCCACACAAGAAGGGGCCATACTGGACTTGGTGCTTACCAATGGTGAAAGTGTTTCTGATGTTATAGTGGTAGATGATTTTGTATCCAGTGATCACCAGATGGTGTGGTTCAGTATTAGAACTAGAGCTGTTAAAATCCATTCAAAAGTGAGGATCTTAGACTTTGGGAAAACTAACTTTGCCAAGATGGGCCAATACCTCAGGGAATCGTTAGCAGGATGGGAAGAGCTGGGGGATGTAGAAAAACAGTGGGCAAAACTGATAGGGGATATTTTAAGGGCAACCAACATTTTTGTTAAAATAGTAAATAAAAGGAAAAAGGAGACCATTATGACTTTTGAAAGAAGTAGCTGAAAAGGTGAAGAAAAAGAGGGAGGCCTTCATGAAATACAAGAGATCACAGAGAGAGGAAGACAGGCATCTATATTTGGAAGTAACTTAGAGAAGCTAGCAAAGTAGTTAGGAAAGTAAAGATTCAAAAAGAGGAGAAAATAGCCAATGCAAGAAAATGAGAAGAGGAAGGGCAAAAGTGGTATTGTCAGACTCAAGGGGGAAGGGGAGGAATATGTAGAAGCTGATGAGGATAAAGCGGAATTGCTTAACAAATATTTCTGTTCTGTGTTCACAGATGAAGAACCAGGAGCAGGACCTCAGAAAACACCCACAAACAGGAACAGAAGAGAGGGGCATTTTGAACAATTTTCAGAAGACTGTGTTCGTAAGAAAGTAGCTATACTTAAAGTAGACAAAGTGATGGGACCGGATGGAATACATCCAAGAATACTGAGGGGGACCTTCTAGTAGCTCCACTGGCTGACCTTTTCAATGTCTCGGTGTCAGGAGTGATGCCAAAGGACTGGATAGAGACACATGTGGTCACTTTACACAAAAGTAAGAATGTGGTTGAAAACTACAGGCTGGTTAGTTTAACTTAGGTGGTGAGTAAATTATTGGAAGCGCTGCTGAAAGAGAAAATAGTGAGGTTTCTGGAGTCCAGCGGATTACAGGATCTGAGGCAACATAGATTCACCAGAGGCATGTGTTGTCACACAAATCAGATTGATTTCTTTGACAGGGTGACCAGGGAATTGGACCGAGGAAAACCCCTAGATGTGGTGTATTTAGATTTCAGTAAAGTCTTTGACACCATTCCTCTCCACCAACTTATAAACAAACTGAGCACCCTAGGGATGGACCCTAAAGTCACTGCTTGGGTTAGAAATTGGTTGAGTGGGAAGTGATAAAGGATACAGGTAAATGGAGCTCACTCTGAGGAGGTGGTTACCAGTGGTGTGCCCCAGGGATCTATCCTTGGTCCGATTCTTTTTTAACAACTTTGTTAGTGATACAGCAGACGGGCTGTTGGGTAAAGTTTGCCTCTTTGCGGATGATACCAAAATCTGCAATAGAGTAGACACCCAGGAAGGTGCAGATAACATGAGGAGGGATCTAGTAAGCTTGAAGAATGGTCTAGAATTTGGCAGCTGAAATTTCATGTTAAAAAATGCAAGGTCGGGGACTTCCGGTGACGTCATCGGGGCTAATGGCGGCATAAATCTGGCACTGCCGCCTAAGCCTGCTCTAAGGGGGAATTAATACCCCTCT
This sequence comes from Ichthyophis bannanicus, assembly GCA_033557465.1. Taxonomy (NCBI): domain Eukaryota; kingdom Metazoa; phylum Chordata; class Amphibia; order Gymnophiona; family Ichthyophiidae; genus Ichthyophis; species Ichthyophis bannanicus. Next base: position 148,010,688 of record CM066041.1, read on the forward strand.
CCTGATGGAATAAGCGAGCCCCAAGCGATAGCAAGGAAGGGGAAGAGATACTGGCCGCGCTAATAAAGCGGCGAAGTCACCGACCCCTGCCGGAGAGCCGGAACGTGCGGAGTAAGTGAGCTGACCCGGAGGCCCTGCAGACCGCGTGGCAGGTGTGAATGGCGATCTCCGGAGTGGGGTAGCGGCGGCCTGCCAGGAGCGCGGAGTGGAGGGAGAAAAGCGAGACAGCAGCCGGAGGCTGATGGCGGAAGACGCAGGGCCCAAGGAGCGGGGTGCAGCTACAGACCCCGGAGTGGAGGCTGGCGGATAGCGCGGCTGGTAGCAGCACACGGAGCAGGGAGGAGGAGGTCAACTGAGCCCCCTGGATTGAGCTGTAACCATAAACTACAGACCGGAGAGAACCGCAGGTGAGCAGCCTGGAGTGAAGAGCACGAGGGAGGCAGTGAAGACAGACACGGAGTCTGGGGAACCAGGAGGTCGGCTCTGGGGACAGCCACGAGCAGAGATAGATAACACGGTGAGAGGCTCGGTGGAGAAGCGGACCCCAGTAGGTGAGCGCTGAGTGGAGACTGCAGGGAGTCCTGTAGAAGACAGTGCAGTTCCAGAGCAGTCGTGGTAGCCCGGTTGAGACGGCTGCAGGAGAAATACCCAGGGGTTGGAGCCTGGTGGAGGCCCTTTTGAAGGATTGGGACTCTAGTGGAGCTTAAGGCCTCTCACACAGAAGTATGGAGAAAACTAAAGGGGCCATAGCGGCACGGAAAAAACTGGCTGACTTCCGCTCCCCATATGCGACTGCTAAAGGCGGAAAAGAGGGGGAGAAAGAGTGCCGAGCACAGGCGGGGGACCCCAAAGACCAGGGAGAGGAGATGGAAAATGGAGCTGGATTTGGGGATTTGTCCCATCTAAAAGCTTGGCTCACTGAAATGAAAGATGAGATTAAAACAGAAATCAGCGGAGTGAAGCACTCAAGGAGTCTATACAGTCATTGCGGCAAGATATTGTGGACATTGGCAATAGAGTGGAGGAGATGGAAATCCAGATGGAACAGCAAGGGGAGGAAATGGTGGACCTACAACAGCCTGGGGGACACTTCAGCAGACCCAGGTGGACCAGCAGATGAAGTTGGAGGACCTGGAAGACAGGTCCCGGAGATGTAACTTAAGGATCCGGGGCATTCCAGAGGAGCCTCAGTATCGTAACTGTGAAGACGTCCTGCTGAGGGTGTTCAAATCCCTGCTGCTGGCTGCGGATCTACAGGGGGAGATACCGATGGATTCTTCGCAAATTGAGCGAGCTCATCGTGGCTTGGGCCTGATACGAGATAATAAACCCAGAGACATAGTGGTCTGCCTTCGCTCTATTAAGATAAAAGAAGGACTGTTGCGAGCGGCGCGGAAAGTGCGACAGATCACTTGGGAGGAACACCCTCTGGAATTATTTCAAGACCTCTCTGCGAGAATGCTGCAACGCCGGCGTGGCCTTAAGGAGGTGACAGCGTATTTGAGAAAAGAGGACATCAGATATAAATGGCTGTTTCCCTTTGGGTTGCTGGTCACCTGCAGGGGGAAGTCAAGGAGAGTGCAAACCAGAGAGGAGGCCTGGACCGCTCTCCAAGACTTTGGGTTAACCAATATACCAGAAGCGGGGCGACCCCCAGTAGGAGACTTGGCCAAGACTGTGAAACCCCCCAGCTCGCAGAGGAGCCTACAGAAATGTAATAGAATTCCCATGGCTGGGAGGAGGGCGGCGAGGCTGAATAGAGAAAGTTCAGGAATGCCAGCAGCGGAGCAGGACGCCGGCTGAATATGTGGACTTTAAGTGACAACAGCTGTTTCAGTGGGTTTTCTCTGCACTAGTAATCTTCTGTTGACAATGGCTGGGGGGAGGAGGGAAAGGTTAGATTGCATGGGAAGGGGGAGGAGGGGTGGATAGAAGGGGGGGATTGGGAAGGCAAGGGGCAAAGGAGGGAAGTGGGTGTAGTGATGGGGTAGGGGGGCAAGGTGGAGGTAAGCAGGTAAGGCCCGATAACTGGTCACCAGCATGGAAGACGATTCTCTTAATGAGAGGGGGGAGGGTAGGGGGGAGGTCGGGGGGAGGGAGTAGTAGGGGGGTGGGGGGGTTTAGGAAGCTGGAAGGGAAGGGGGGAGAGTGACAGAATGGGTGAGCTTAAAATAGTCACACTAAATGTAAAGGGGCTAAACTCACCATTTAAGCGACAAAAACTTTATTCAGAGCTATCCCGCCAGAAGGCGGATATAGTCATGCTCCAGGAAACGCATCTGACAAGGGCCACAGAATATTTGGTTAAGCATAAAGGGTATGGGGTCTGCATTCATGCTTCAAATACAGTGGAGAAGAAGGAGGGAGGGATTGCTATATTATTTGCATCTCGTTTAAAGATTCAGGTGCAGTCTGTGGTACGGGATACAGGTGGGAGGTATGTGTTGGTACGGGTGAAAGTGGGGAATGTATGGTACTGTGTGGTGAATGTGTACGCATCCACTGGGGGACAGTGTGAATTCTGGACAAAACTGAATGGGGAGATGGGGAAGCAGGGGGACGGTATTCTCATATGCGGGGGCGATTTCAACCTAACGTGGAACCCCACCCGGGATGCGACAGGACCACGGGAGGGGAAGAGGGGGGATCGAAAGCGATATCGTACATTTGTGACACAGCATTGTTTAGTAGACGCGTGGTGATTGTACCACCCAGGGAGGAGATAGTTTTCTTACTATTCGCCAGTACATGGGTCCTACTCCCGCATTGATCATTGATGCTATATGGGTGTCCAAAGAGGTGGGGGGGAAGATAAGGGAGGCGGAAATGGAGTCTATTACCTGGTCCGATCATGCACCGGTGGTGGTCTGTTTGCAAGTGGCAGATGAAGGGCTGGGGAAACGGTTCTGGAGACTCAATGAGTCTCTCTTGGAGGAGGCGCAGGTTCAAGCAGAAGTGGAGAGAGGAACGCGGGAGTATTTTAGATTCAATGATAACGGGGAGGTCACCTGGGGGGGAATTTGGGATGGGTATAAGGCCGTGGTAAGAGGTATATTAATCAAGTGGGGGGTGCGGAAAAAGAGAGAACGGGAGGAGAAAGAGCTCCTCCTGCGGGAAAGGCTATTGGAATTGGAAGAATTAGATGGGCAAGGGAGAGGAGAAGCTCATAGGGGACAGGTTTTGGTAGCGAGAGCGCAACTTAATGAGTTGCAGGCGGACAAGATACGATATCAGATGCAGCTTCTGAGGCAGGCGGTCTTTGAGTGGGGGAATAAGGCAGGGAGGTACCTAGCACAGAAGTTGAAGCAACAGAAGCTTCGCTCCCATATAATAGGGGTTTGACGGAAGGGTGAGGTATTGGTTACTAAAGATGGGGAGATCCGGGAGGTATTCAAGGATTACTATCAGGAATTGTATAAAGCAAAAGACCTGCCTCAAGCTGAGAGGGGGGTAAAATACCTGGATTCCCTAGAGATGCCTAAATTGGGAGAGAGCGAACAAGAGGAAATAAATAAACCTATTCGAGCGGAAGAAGTGGAGAGGGCGATCAAACAGTTAAAATTAGAGAAAGCTCCAGGGTTAGACGGTTTATCGGCCCGGTTTTATAGGACCTTTGGAGGCCTGCTGATTGGGCCTCTGGTGAAACTATTCAACCAACCATGGGAGGGTGGGAAATTAGCGGACACAATGGGATGGGCGGGTATAACTGTGCTTCATAAGGAGGGGAAGGATCCACAGGAGTGTGCCTCTTACAGGCCTATCTCCCTGCTTAACTTGGATGCTAAGCTCTTAGCCAAGATTCTTACTATGAGGCTGAACAAAGTTATCGGAAAATTGATTCACCAAGATCAGGCAGGGTTTATTCCTGGTAGACAGGTCGCCGATAATATTAGGAAGATTCTAAATATCATCTGGGCTAGCGAGCGGAGAGAGGAGGAGGTGCTCTTGCTCTCGCTGGACGCGGAAAAGGCTTTCGACCGGGTGGCCTGGCCTTTCCTCTTCCAGGTGCTTGAGAGGGTGGGGTTGGGGAGTGAGTTTCTCGCGTGGGTGAAGGCGCTTTACGTGCATCCTAAATCATGTGTGAAGGTGAATGGGGCCCACTCGGATTTTTTTGAACAAGGGCGGGGCACGAGGCAGGGATGCCCTTTGTCTCTGTTGTTGTTTGCCTTAGCCATAGAGCCCCTGGCGCAGTGAATAAGGGAAAGGGTGGATATCTCGGGCATAACAGTGGGGCGGAGTGCCTATAAAATTTCGTTGTTCGCGGATGATATAATTTTAAGCTTAGCCCGACCCCGAGTTAGTTTACCCATAGTGATGTGGGAGCTGGAAGAATATGGTAAAGTTTCGGGTTTTACGATCAACCAGACAGAATCGGAAATTTTGAATTTAACGGTCCCCAGTGTGCTAGCTAATACAATGGCTAAGAAGTATCCCTTTAAGTGGGCCCGCGGCAGTATTCGGTACTTAGGCATTTGGATAAGCAATAAAATTGATGAGTTGTATAACCTGAACTATAGGAGGGTGCTGGGGAAGATAGAGGGCTGGCTGGACAGGTGGGGACGGGGATACTTGTCCTGGTTTGGGCGCATAGCGACGGTAAAAATGATGCTGGTGCCCAGACTGTTGTTCCTGTTCCAGACACTCCCGGTATGGGTCCCGCCGCATAGTTTGAAACGGATACAGCGGTTGGTTAATAGGTTTATATGGGTGCAGAAGCGCCCTTGGATAGCAATGCAGGTATTGCAAAGGACCAGAGGGGAGGGGGGTTGGGGGTACCTAATATACGCAAATATTATGAGGCAGAGCAATTAAAAATGCTGTATGAGTGGCATAGGGAAACATCTAAATCCTGGGTCCAAATGGAGTATGAGCTGGTAGGGGGAATGGAACTTGAAAGAGCGATTTGGAGGGGGTACAGGGGTTTGGACCAGCATGCCCTGAGTCCCATGGTGGCGAATAGTTTGAGAATTTGGAAATGCAATAAACCTCAACTTGTTCCCGATAAGGGTTATATACAGGGGATGACTATTGAGGCCTGCTCTGAGCGGGGTCAGGGTCCCGGAGAGCGCGTCTTACGTAGATGGGCCAGAACCGGGCTAACGCATGTTCATCAAGTTATCCACTCTCAGGGGGTTCACCCGTTTGAAGGCATCAGGGACCTTTATCAGTTGAAAGGGAGCGATCAATTCGCTTATATACAGCTGAGGAGTTTCCTGAGGCAACCAAAGATATGGAAGGACCTCTGGGAAAATAGAGGGTGGTTTGAGGCTATATGTACTGGGCAGGGGGGGGAAAAGGGGGTTTTGTCCAGAATTTACAAGGGTTTATTGGGGTCTGGTGAGTGCAAGCTCCGATATATGTTGCAATGGGAGGAGGATCTGGGGGTGTGTTGGAATGTGGAGCGCTGGGAGAAGCTCATACAGACGATTGCTACCGTGTCAATAGCGACACAAATTAAGGAAAATGCATATAAAGTATTATACAGATGGTATTGGACGCCAGTGCGTCGCTATAAGGCAGGGCAGGGACGGGATGACTTATGTTGGCGGGGATGCGCCGCCAGAGGGGACTGGATGCATATGTGCTGGAAGTGCGACAGGCTACAGGTTTACTGGGGGCAGGTTCTGGAGGCGATTCAAGGCATGACCGGGCAGAAATTACATGGGAGACCGGCGGCCTGTTTGTTGCATCAATTTGATGAAGATCTCTCGAGACGGGAGGAGGGGGTATTGCACCACTGTATAGCCGCAGCTCGATGCGAGATTGCTCAGCACTGGGGGGGGGGGGGGGGGCAGAGTGTACCACAGTTGGCAGGTTTTGTGCGGAGAGTGGCTGAGGTGAGCTTGATGCATAAAATAACGGAACTGAAGCGGGGGACAGGAGGGAAAAGTGTGGAATATTGGAAGAAGGTTTGGAGTTGTCTGGAGGGTTGGAAAGGGAGGGGGCGTTGGGAGCAGGACGATAGTAAATGTGAAGGTATGGCCCGGATGCATGGTGAGTGTTAAGTGGAATGACGGGTATTGGAGATATTGAAGGGGGGATGGGCAAAAAAAGGGGGGTTATTGTGGGGGGGGGGAGGGTTAGCACCTAATACTTGAAGGGGAAGAGAGGGCGGGGGGGATAGGGGGAGGGTGGAGCTTTTGTTGGACTACATGCATTGTTGTATGTGTAAATTGGGATTGATAACTGGATTGATTTTTGTTTGTTTCTGTTGATCATATGGTTTACCAGAGGTTTTACAAACGGTTTGTATTTGTATTTTTACTATAACACTTTAATAAAAATTTAAATGGAAAAAAAAATGCAAGGTTATGCATTTGGGCTGCAGCAATCAAAGGGAGCAATATATTATAGGGGGGTGAGGCACTTTTGTCCACTAAAGAACAGCGGGACTTAGGTGTGATTGTGTTCAATGATCTTAAAGTAGCTAAACAGGTAGAAAAGGTGACAGCAAAAGCTAGAAGGATGCTTAGGTGCATAGGGAGAGGAATGGCCAGCAGAAGAAAGGAGGTGATAGTTCCTCTATATAAGTCTTTGGTGTGACCTCATTTGGAGTATTGTGTGCAATTCTGGAGACAGCACCTTCAAAAGGTTATAAACAGGCTGGAGTCAGTACAGAAGGTGGCTACTAAAATGGTTAGTGGTCTTCATTATAAAGCATATGAGGACAGACTTAAGGATCTTAATATGTACACCTTACAGGAAAGGTGGGATAGATATGATATGATTGAGATATTTAAAAACCTCCATGGCATAACTGCACAGGAGAGCCTCTTTCGAGTGAAAGCAAGCTCTGCTACGAGGGGAGATGGGATGAGGGTGAAAGGGGATAGATTCAGGAGTGATATGCGGAAATATTTCTTTACGGAAAGAGTGGTGGATCTGTGGAATAGTCTCCCAGTGGAGATGGTAGAGATGAGGACAGTATCTAAATTCAAGGAAGCATGGGACAAACAGAGTATTTCTAACGGATAAAGGGGACTGTTGTAGTGATTGATATGGAAGGACAGACTAGATAGGCCATGCGGTCTTTTTCTGTTATCATGTTTCTATGTTTCTATGTAACTACTAAGCTCTACTGTTTCTTCCGTTGCCTTACCCTCTATGCTTTCTCCATGCTTTCTTGAATTCAGATACAGCCCTTTTCTCTATCATCTCCACTGGGAGGCTGTTCTACACATCCACCACTCTTCCCATAGACAAATATTTCCTCAGACTACCACGGACTCTCTCCTTTCACCTTCATCTTATGCTCTCTCTTTCCAGATCTTTCTTTCAATTAAAAGAGGCTCTCCTCCTCTGCATTTATGCAATGGAGATATTTAAACATCTCTATTATATCTCCCCTCTTCTGCCTTTCTTATGGTGCTGTTTCCAAAACTGCACACAGTACTCCAAATGAAGTCCCACCAAAGACGTCTACAGAGACACTACGAGGGGGCTTGATAAGTCTCTAGCCTTGTAACGAAACAGAAAGCTACTGGCACACTTCAGTTCTGGAAGTTCGAATGATCATCTCATTTTTCCTGCTGGCCGTTCCTCTCCCTATGCACTCAAGCATCCTTTTAGCTGTCACCATTACCTTTCATCAGATAAAATCACCCCATATGTTGTACTGCTTTCTTGGATATTTGCAGCCCAAATGAATGACCCTGCATTTTTAGCATTAAATCTCAGCTGCCAAATTCTTTACCATACATGATATATCCCTCCTCATGTAATTTACATCTTCCATGGTGTCTACACTATTGCAGATTTTTGTATCATCCACAAAGACGCAAACCATAACTGACATCCCTTCCACAATGTCATTTAAAAATGCTAAAAAGAACCAGATATAAGAACATAAGAGATGCCATACTGAGTCAGACCAAAGGTCCATCAAGCCCAGTTTCTGGTTTCCAACAGTGACCAATCTGGGTCACAAGTACATGTCAGGTTCCCAAAAGGTAGACATAGTCCGTGCTTCTTATCCCAGGGGTTAGTGGTGGATTTTCCCAGTCCAATTTAGTAATGTGTCATGGACGTTCCCTCCAGGAATTTGTCTGAACCTCTTTTAAACCCAGATACACTAACAGCTTTTACTACATCCTCCAGCAACAGATTCCAGAGTATTATTACACGTTGAGTGTAAAAATATTTTCTCTGATTAATCTTAAATGTGCTACACTGCAGCTTCATTGCATGTCCTCTGGTCTTTCTACTTTTTGAAGGAATAAAAAGCTAATCTACATTTGCCCAGTCCATTCTACTCATTATAGACATCTGTGATATTGTATCATCCCCTCAGCCTCCTCTTTTCCAAGCTGAAGAGCCCTAACCTTTTAAGTCTTTCTTCATAAGGGTATCTTTACATGCCCTTTAGCATTTTGGTCGCTCTTCTCTGTACTTTTTCCAATTCACCTATATCCTTTTGTAGATATGGCAACCCGAATTGCACACATCCTTCAAGGTACAGTTGCCCCATGGAGCAATACTCTGTTCCTTATTATTCCTAGTATTCTATTTGCTTTCATTGCTGCTGCTGCTGCTGCTAACACTGAACAGAGGGTTTCAACATATTATCCACGATGATGCCTAGATCCTTTTCCTGGGTGATGGTTTCCTAACCTTGCTTTATGTAACTATAGCTTGGGTTGTTCTTCCCTAAGTGCCTAACTTTGCATGTGTCCACATTCAATTTCATCTGCCATTTGGATGCCCAGTCTCCCAATGTATCAAGTTCCTATTGCAATTTTTCACAATCCTCTTCTGATTTAACAACTTTGAATAATTTTGTGTCATCTGCACATTTGATTACCTCACTCATTGTTCCCATTTCAGGTCATTTATAAATAAGTTAAAAAGCAGCAAGCCCAGCACCGATCCCTGAGGTATTCCAGTATCCACCTTTATCCATTGGAAAAATTGGTCATTTAGTCCTATTCTTTGTTTTCTATCATTTAACCAATTCCCAGTCCACAATAGAACACAATCTTTAATTTCCTCTCTTGAGTCTCTCTTGAGGAAACTTGTCAAAGGCTTTCTGAAAATCCTGATACACTATGGAGGTCATTCCCGAACACAAGTTGTGGGTCTGCACGCCCTGCTTGGACATATAGCCCCGCAAGGCATCCAGGGCCAATTCCCCCATCAGCTCTCCCCATACTTCCTGTGCATCAGGACGGGGAGAGCAGGCGGGGGATGGGAGGGGGCAGAGCTGGGACAGGACCTACTGACAGCATGTACAGGACCAATTCAGGTTACAGCCCTGTGCGTGCTGCCAGGCTCATGGGGACACACTGCTTATACCACCTCGAAGGTGGTATATGCAGCATTTTATGCACGATAAGGGCTGGGGGTCACACACACACCCCTTCTGGGGCAAAGGCTGGGTGCGGGAGGGGATCCCCACCACCCGATCCAGGCCCAGGTCAGGCAGCAGGAAACAGGGGGACCAGAAATGCCAGGGTTGGGGGCGCCTGCAGGGAGGACATCCCCACAGGTGGTAGGCCACACCAGACCATCCTTGGGCCCGAATCTGGCTACCGCAGGAAAGTTTTGTTCCCATGATCCAGAATCTGGTCCAAACGGGCCAGTCTTGCCCAAGACCGTCCGAACTGCCCAGATGTGTCCCTCTTGGAATGGGGCTCCACATCAACTGGCTCGTCTTTATGTAACAGTTTATTCATACCTTCAAAAAAATATAGCATATTAGTGAGACAAGATTTTCCTTGGCCAAATCCATGTTGGTTTTGTTCCATTAAACCATAACTTTCTATATGTTCAGTGATTTTGGTTCTTATAATGGTGTCTACCATTTTTGCCTAGCACTGATGTCAGAGTCACTGATCTATAGTTTCCCAGATCATCTCTAGAATCCTTTTTAAACATTGGCATTTCATATTGTCCTGCTAGACCAGTCAAGACAAATGGGTTGTGTTCCCCTACCAACAGATTGGTGGAGACAAAGAACTAATGAAAGCTCAGTTTCAATGAGATCACTCCCATGCCTCTATTCACCTCACCTACCAATAGTCCCTTCAGTATTTCTTTGTCTCCAGCAGAAGGTGCATGGATTTTCTCCTCTCTGAAGAATTGAGGGGAAAAGATTGATAATAATGATCGTGACCAACCACATTGAGGGTGACTCTGACTTGAGCGCAACATGGGAGGCTCCACTAGACTGCGATGTTTTCAATAGCCAAAGCAGGGAAAATTGGTTGTGCACCACACTCTTATGATAACAGCCTGTTGAGCAGCCACAAAATTGGAAGAATTTGGAAGGCTCTGGAAGCATGCATTAGCCTCACACAACCTCAGCGCCCTCTGCCTCCTTCTCAGCCCCCTCCCCCTGCTTTCTCCCAAAGATCACAGAAGGCTCTCAGAGGGAACTCCTGCCAGCCGCCTTTAATGCTGTGCTGCAAAAGCCAGTAAAACAGTGTCATGGCTGAGCCCAGCATGAATCCAATCCCTGGGACTCTCAGGGGGTGAGTACTAAGGCTTGACCTTATTGTCCTTGTTGGAGTCTTCCGATTCAGTCTGTGTGGGACGCAATTCATAGAAACATAGAAAAATGATGACAGAAAAAGACCACATGGCCTATCTAGTCTGTCCTTCCATATCAACAACTACAACAGTCCCCTTTTTACCTTTAGAGATGCTCTGTGTTTCTCCCATGCTTTTTTGAATTCAGATACTGTCCTCATCTCTACCACCTCCACTGGGAGACTATTCCACGGATCCACCACTCTTTCCGTAAAGAAATATTTCTGCATATCACTCCTGAATCTATCCCCCTTCACCCTCATCCCATGTCCCCTCATAGCAGAGCTTGCTTTCAATCGAAAGAGGCTCTCCACCTGTGCATTTATGCCATGGAGGTATTTAAATGTCTCAATCATATCCCGCCTTTCCTCTAAGGTGTACATATTAAGATCCTTAAGTCTGTCCTCATGCTTTATAATGAAGATCACTAACCATTTTAGTAGCCACCCTCTGTACTGACTCAATCCTGTTTATGTTCCTTTTGAAGGTGCGGTCTCCAGAATTGCACACAATACTCCAAATGAGGTCACACCAAAGACTTATACAGATGCACTATCAGCTTCTTTTTCTGCTAGCCATTCCTCTCCCAAGCATCCTTCTAGCTTTTGCTGTCACCTTTTCTACCTGTTTAGCTACTTTAAGATCATCAGACACAACCATGCCTAGGTCCTGCTCTTCTTTAGTGGACAAAAGTACTTCACCCCCTATACTATATTGCTCCCTTGGATTGCTGCAGTCCAAATGCATGACCTTGCATTTGTTAACATTAAATCCCAGCTACCACATTCTAGACCATTCTTCAAGCTCAGCTAGATCCCTTCTCATTTTATCTACACCTTCCTGGGTGTCTACTCTATTGCAGATTTTGGTATCATCTGCAAAAAGGCAATCTTTACCCGACAGCCCTTCCGCTATATCACTAACAAAGATGTTAAAAAGAATTGGACCAAGGACAAATCTCTGGGGCACACCACTGGTAACTTCCTTCTCCTCAGAGTGAGCTCCATTTACCTGTACCCTTTGTCACCTCCCACCCAGCCAATTTCTAACCCAAGCAGTAACTTTAGGGGCCATCCCTAGGGTGCTCAATTTGTTTATAAGTCGCCTGTGAGGAACAGTGTCAAAGGCTTTACTGAAATTTAAATACAACACATTTAGGGCTCTCCCTCGGTCCAACTCCCAGATCACCCAGTCAAAGAAATCAATCAGATTTGTTTGACAAGACCTGCCCCTGGTGAATCCATGTTACCTCGGATCCTGTAATCTGTTGGACTCCAGAAACCTCACTATTTTCTCTTTCAGCAGCGTTTCCAATAATTTACTCACCACCGAAGTTAAACTAACTGGCCTGTAGCTTTCAACCACATCCCTACTTCCATTTTTGTTCAAAGGCACCACATGAGTCTTTGGCACCACTCCCAACTCCAACGAGGCATTGAAAAGTTCACTCAGTAGAGCTGCTAGAACGTCCCGCTCAGTATTCTAGAATGTATCCCATCTGGTCCCATCGCTTTGTCTACTTTAAGTTGAGCTAGTTTCTCACGAACACAGTCTTCTGAAAATTGTTCAAGATGTCCCTCGCTTCTGTTCCTGTTTTTGGGTGTTTTCTGAGGTCCTGCTCCTGGTTCTTCATCTGTGAACACAGAACAGATTTGTTAAGCAATTCCGCTTTATCCTCTTCAGCGTCTACATATTCCTCCCCTTCACTCTTGAGTCTGACAATACCACTTTTGCCCTTCCTTTTCTCACTAACATATCTGAAAAATGTCTTATCCCCCCTTTTGATTACATTGGCTATTTCCGCCTCTTTTTGAATCTTTGCTTTCCTGACTACTTTGCTAGCTTCTCTAAGTTTTTCCAAATATAGATGCCTGTCTTTCTCTCTGTGATGTCTTGTATTTCATGAAAGCCTCCCTCTTTTTCTTCACCTTTTGAGCTACTTCTTTCCAAAGCCATAACGGTCTCCTTTTCCTTTTATTTACTATTTTAACAAAATAGTTGGTTCCCTTAAAATATCCCCTTTCAATTTTGCCCACTGTTTTTCTACATCCCCCAGATGTTCCCATCACGCTGACGACTCCCTGAGATATTGGCCCATCTTGGCAAAGTTAGTTTGCCAATTTGGGATAGACTGCTGATGACTGCTAGCAGAGTAATAGTTTCCTGCCATTTTCTGCACATGTTAGTAGCATTTTCTCTCTTGTGTCCCTCATGGTCGTGTGGTCTGTACACACATTCCACCAAACAGCTCCAACTTATGCTCCTATCCTAGCGCCTGTAATGCACTTTGCAGTAAAAGTGCAGGTAACGTGCACCGCAATTACACGCAGTCAACATGCGCTGCAGTAAAAACTCAATGTATGCCACAGTAAAAGTGCAGTTAACATGTGCCTTCAGGCTGCTGCAGCTTTAGTACATGCTGTTGTAAAACTTGCTTTAACTCTCTATGTCTTCTTCCAGGAAATGTTGTTTGACCTGTGGCAAGCAAGGTGACTCTGCTCTTCTTGCATGGCAGTTTCTGAGTTGTCCCTGGAGGGCCTGATCTCCCCTTTAAGTCCATGGATGTGATTAGTCTGGCCTTGCCTGCCTCAGGGCAGGAGATGATGGATGGCGATATGGGTAAGGATATCCATCCAGCCAGAGGATCCGGCAGCCATGCTGTGAGACACTCATTTTCCTCTAGGTGGTCTGTGGCAGCTGTACCCCCTGGTGTTGGGGGGTCACTTCCAAGAGGAGTGTTTCTGAACTCTGGATTGTCCTCCCTGGAATTCTCTTACTCTCTTTTTTGCAGCAGGCATGGTCCTTCTGGCATGGAAATTCAGACCCTGCAACTTGTGTGTGCCCCAAGTGCAGTCTCGTGTGGGTCAGGCAGAGAGTGGAAGCTCTGTTTGATTGCCTGTGACTATGTGTTCCTGGCATGGGGTGCCCCCTGGAGATGGGAAACAGCTGGGAGTTGTCCAAGATTTTGACTATGGACTTGGATTCAGATGTCTCGGTACTGGGCTCTGACGTGGATGTAGAAGTACTCTCACCTGCAGAAGATTGTGAAGAGGCCAGAGTGATCCACCTATTCTGGAAGGAGGAGCTGGTGGTGTTGATTGCCAGAGTCTCATCTGCCTTGAACTTGACAGATGCCTCAGACATGGAGCAGGAGCCAAAAGGTGCAACTACTCTTTCAAGGGGTGTGAAAATCCACTACTGTCTTCCCAGTTCCAGATGTCATCAAGGATATGATCCAGTTGGAGTGGGACTCTACTGATTCCCTGCCTAAAGGATTAAGGGTGTGTAAGAAAACTGACACTCTGCCAGAGGAAAAGTGCATTGAGTGGTTTGGAATTCCCACAGATGCACAGGCCATGGCGGTTACCAGACGGACCACCATTCCTGTGGAAGGTGGATCAGCCTTAAAGGAATTTCTGGACTATAAGATGGATTCATGGTTGAGGAGCCAGTTTGTCATGGTGGCCACTATTCTGCAGCTGGTGGTATATACATCCTGACATCTTGAGCCATGCTCCAGTAGATTCAGTCTCTTCCGCTGGTATTTCCCCTCTTTTGGAGTCAGCTACTCTCCAGTGGTGGTCTCCACTCTGCTTGGAGCCCGGAGGAGGTCTACCAAGCTGGCATACATGTGGATCTGGTTCCTCTTTGAGCGATGGTGCGGCACTCAGCAGTTGGCTCCTGAGGCGGCCAAGGTACCCTCTCTGTTGGCATGTCTACAGGATGACCTGGAGAAGGGCCTGTCCCTTGGCACCTTGAAAGTTCAGGTGGCAGCTTTGGCCTGTTTCCAAGATCTGGTGGCTAGTACCTAGCCTTGCACCCAGACATCTCGGGCATTCTCCAGGAGATTTGTCATCTTTTATCTTTATTATGCATTTGATATACCGCCCTAGTGGCGAATACCTCAGAGCAGTTTACAGTATTTAAAAAAAAAGAAATAAGGAAAGGAATGCCAGAGTTGCAACAGGACAGCATAAAGAATAGAAAACAGGAAGCATAGGGGCTGCCTCAGGATTGGGAGGGGAGGGACGGGCTGAAGGTGTCTTGCTGGGAGTTGTTGTGATGGAGATCAAATACAGTATGGAAGAGGTGCCTTTTCAGCAGTGCTTTAAATGTGGTAAATGAAGTTTCAGAATGAAGTGCGGGAGGCAGAGAGTTCCATAAGGCAGGGCCCAGATAGAAGATAGCTGATTTCCAGGTTTGTTCCAGGTGAACTTGGGTGACTGTAGGAAGGACTAAATGGTAGACATGTATGGCTCTGAGAAGACAATGAGGAGTATGAAACTGGAGCAGATCAGAGAGTTACTGTAGAGTTCCAGTATAGAGAGAGAGTTTTGTGAACAAGGGTAAGGATTTTACAGTCAATTCGAAATTTGAGAGGAAGCCAGTGCAGGTGGATGAGAAGTGGAGTGATGTGATCATGCTGGAAGGTGAGTAAGGATGTGTGCAGTGGTATTCTGTAAGAGCTGGAGACACAGTGGAGCTGGTAAAAGGGAAGACTTGCGAGTGCAACATTGCAGTAGTCTAATCTAGACATAATCAGTGATAGAATAAGTGTTGTGAGGGAGGGTACCGTGAGAAAAGGGCAGACAGCTCGAACCTGATGAAGAAAGAAGAAAACACTGAACCAAGGATGACACATGCTCGTAAAAAAGAGGAAAGAGTCAAGTAGATCCCCCAGAGCATACTGACAAGGGGGACGGGGATGGAAGCAATCTGGGGAGCAAGTGATAGGCAAGGCATGTGGAAGCTAAACCAAATGGCAGCAGATTTGGATGGATTGAGTTGAAGATGGTTCATGGATAGCCATGTGTGAATATTGGCTAAGCAGGAGTTCATGAGGGAAAGATCAAGGATCTGGGAGCTGGTATGGTGTAGCAGTATGATATCATCCACAAAGAAATAGGAGGAGATGCCAGATTGTTGAATGAGCAGTGCAAGCAGTGCCAAGAAGATATTAAAAAGCAATGGGGCCAGCACTGAACCGCAGAGGCCACCACAAGTGAGAGGGAAGGTGGAGGAAATGGATGATCCACAGGAAACGGAAAAAGAGTGAAGGGAGAGATATGACTCAAACCAGTTCAAAACAGTATCCCAAAGCCCATAATCATGAAGGCAAGAAAGCAGAAGAGCGTGATTGACCAAATCAAAGGCTGCAGACAGGTCCATTGAGATGGTGAGGGAGATGTCAGCCTGATTGTATGGTATATGAGTTTCATTAAGTAGTGCAAGAAGGATGGTTTCCGTGCTGTGTCCTGTTCTGAAACCTGATTGCCAGGGGTGGAGGGCATGGATGGAATCCAAATGGGACAGTAGCTGCGCAAAGACAAGTTTCTCTAATACTTTTGGAAGGAAGGGCAAATTGGATACGGGACGCCAGTTAGCAAGGATGGTGGGATCTAAGCTGGGTTTCTTCAATATGGGTCAGATAGTAGCGTGCTTCCATGAAGAAGGGGAAGTGCCAGACATGAGGCTGCAGTTAAACATGGTTAGCACAAACAGGCGTAATGCAAGAGAGGGTTCCAGAAGTCAATGGGGAAGGATAGTCTCGGACAAACAGGTGATCTTGTGAGATCAAGCAATGTTTTTTGAAAACTCAGGCAAAGTGATCGGTCTAAACGTGGTCCAGGAGCGAGATAGGGAGGACACAGGTCTGAGAGAAGAGGGAGAGAGAGGAGAAAGTGGTGAACTAACTGGAAGTGAAGCATGAAGTGTCACAATCTTATCCTGGAAGAAATGGGCTAAATGATCTGGTATAGGGAGAGGGACAGGAATGTCAGAGATGGAGCGGAATATCAAAAAAAGTTGCGTAGAGGAGCTGGCAGCAGAGGAAATTGACAATGTGTAATTTCTCTGTAGATTTTATAATAAAACATTTATGGGACAGTCATTTCTTTTTTTGTCACACTTGTATGATAAAATG
Source organism: Ichthyophis bannanicus (assembly GCA_033557465.1). NCBI lineage: Eukaryota > Metazoa > Chordata > Amphibia > Gymnophiona > Ichthyophiidae > Ichthyophis > Ichthyophis bannanicus. The sequence goes on from CM066041.1 coordinate 148,027,138, forward strand.
AGCAAAATAGTTAAGAAAAAACTAAAAGGAGCAGCTGCAAAAGTTAAAGATTTACATCAAGCATGTGCATTGTTTAAAAATACTATCTTGGAAGCCCAGACCAGCTGTATTCCAGGCTTTAAGAAAAGTGGAAGGAAGGACAAAAAACTGCCAGCATGGTTTAAAGGTGAGGTCAGAGAGGCTGTTGTAGCCATAAAAGCATCTTTCAGGAAATGGAAAAAGAAACAAAATGACAAAAACTGGAAACAAAATAAGCACTGGCAAGTTAGATGCAAGGCATTAATAAGGCAGCCAAAGAGAAAATTTGAAAAAAGCTTGACAGGGAAGCAAATATGCATAATAAAAACTCTTTCAAGTACATTCATAGCAAAAATCCTGTGAGTGAGTCAGTTGTAACATTAGGTGATAAAGGGGTAAAAGGGGCACTAAGAGGGGACAAAGCCATAGCAGAGAGACTGAATGAATTCTTTGCTTTGGTCTTTACAGAAGATGATGTAGGGATGTTACCCATGCCTAAAGGTGATGCATCAGAAGAATTGAAAAAAAATATCAATAAATTGGGAAGATGTATTGCAACTATTTGATAAATTGAAGAGTAGCAAATCACCTGGACCAGATGGTATAAATCATAGGGTGTTGAAAGAACTGAAATATGAGATTGCAGACCTAACTATTAGTAATCATTGACATCATCTGTAGTACCTGAAAATTGGAGAATGGCCAATGTAATGCCAATTTTTGAAAGGGTTCCAAGGGTAATCCGGGAAACTAGACCGATGAGCCCAACATCAGTACCGGGCAAAATGGTAAAAATCATAAAGAACAAAATTACTGAACATGTAGATAGTCGTGGTTGGATGGGAGAAAGCCAACATGGATTTAGCCAAGGAAAGTCTTGTCTTACTAATCTGTTATATTTTTTTGAAGGTGTGAATAAACAGCAGCTGCAAAAGTTAAAGATTTACATCAAGGTGAGCTGGTTGATATAGTGTATCTGGGTTTTTAGAAAGTCTTTGACAAGCTCCCTTATGAGAGACATTTGGCGAAATTAAAAAGTCATGGGATAGGAGGCAGTGTACTATTGTGGATCAGGAACTGGTTAAAAGATAGAAAACAGACGGTAGGGCTAAATGGCCAATTTTTTTTCAATGGAGAAAGGTGAATCATGGAGTACTCCAGGTTTACTGCTGTTTAACATATTCATAAATAACCTGGAAATGGGAATGAGTGTGGTGATCAGACCTGCATGCGATTGCAGAATCGGAAACACTCGCGGGTTTTTTTCCTCAATTAAAAGTCTGCTCTGCTGCTGCCGCCACTACCACCAAGGCAACACCAAAAGCAGCAGTGGCTGGGCAAGGGCAGGCAGAGTGGGGGGGGAGCCAGCTGGATATGGAGGTAAGTTGGGTAGATGCTGGGTATGGGGCAAATGACAAATCTCTGATTGGGATGGGGGAGGGGGTCATCAGATGTGCAAGTAACAGAGTGCATTTATGGCTTCGTACAGCCCTGCTAATAAGAGAAAATATTTTTTTACTCAACACGTAATCAAACTCTGTAATTGTTACTGGAGAATGTAGTAAAAGGTGTTAGTGTAGCTAGATTTAAAAAAGATTTTGACATGTTTCTGGAGGAAAAGTCCATAAATCATTATTAAAGAGGACCTGGGAAATCCACTACTTACCCCAGGACAAGCATTATGGAATCTGTGTGCCTTTTTGGGAACCTGCCAGCTACTTGTGACCTGGATTGGCTACTGTTGGAAACAGGATACTGGGCTCGATGGACCTTGGTCTGACACAGCATAGCATATCTTCTGTTCACTCTTGAGTCTAACAATATGATTTTTGTACTTTCACCTGCCACTAACATGTCTTCTCTTCCCCATTTTACTGCACTGATTTTTTTCTTCCATTTTCTTTTCACACTGCTGAGAACTCCCTGCACTTAGCTGCCATGGTGGTGGAATAGTCTTGGAAAATAAGCACTTGGCCATTTCATGTTACTTGTCCCTTTCACCATTGTAAGCTTGCAGCACTGCAGTTGTGAGCATAATTCAAGAATTTTGCTGTAATCACACACAGGCATTTTGCCTCTGTTTTCTTCAGGCCCAGTCTGTGTGCTCACCCAAAATGCTCCTTCAGATATAAATCTTGCTGAGCCAATGTTCCATGGTTTATGGCTGTTCTCTATCAGTGGTTGGATTCCAGTAAACCCACCATCTGAAGATTGCTCCAGCGGGACCTGTTCTCTAAGTTCTCTAATTTCTTTTGTATGCTGTGAGATTTTTAATGCCAGTAACTTCATATCGGAACTTCTTATACTCATTTTCCACCTCTAACACGGTTTTCAACTTCATTCAGATGCTTCCCCAAATCCCCCAAGGCTTGAGAAAGACTCTTGCTTGCCATATTTGTTTTTAAAAACTACAGCCCAGAACTTTAAACAACCAAGTCAGTCAACTCTGCAATTAGGACGACATTTGATCCTAGTGTTGGACCCACCATCAGCTGTCAACCATTTCATCATCTACAGACCTGATCTTATCTTTCTCCTTTTTTGCTTACTTAGAAGCAATTGCCATGGCCATTTTGTTAAAAATTTGTCCATACATCGTTAGAATCAATACTGGAAGTTCAGGGTTAAACTGAAAAAGCTAAAGATTGAATAAACGGGGTCAGATGGGGGGGCTAGCCTTCAGAGCTGAGCAAAATGCATCCTGCTTCGCTCACTACATGTGACTTCAGGGGCCAGATTTTAAATAGATAGATTCAGCAAGCGGAAACTCAATTTCAGTCAAGTACGTCTTTTGAATATCAATCATCTATTCTTCAACCTCATTCCACTTGTGGTAGAAGTGTATCTACAGGAGGCTTTAATGATTTGCGTTCATTAGCATGCATTTGGTTCCTTAGTATGGTAGGGGTATCTGAGAAAATGTAGGCTGGAAAAGCTTTTATGGATTCCTAACAAAAGATCACAACTTTTGAGACCAAATGAGGTTCGATAACAGCAGACGACTGGCTGGGCATGCTGAAGAGCGTTAAAGGCAGGACTGGGATAACTGACGAATGCAGACCTGAAATTGGCAGAGCAGACAGACCTCGCCACTTTTACAAGGCCCAAGCAGGTGGAACGGCAGCCATGAAAGATATTAATGCAGAGGCTGAGCATGAGCCAGAGGTGAAGATCAGCCTCATGCTGCTGGGGATCTAGGATTCTAATAAGGAGATCCTGCAAAAGATGAGCCACATTGAAACAGAGTTGGTGGGCTTCCAGGCATGCCTCTCAGAGATTGAGGAGTGAGTGAGAGAGCTGGAGGATGGCAATGAGAGCATCAGCACAGAGTGGCATCAGTTACAGAGAATGGCCCTAATGGTGGCCTGGGCAGAGGAAGATGACAATAGAGGTCGGAGGTCAAACTTTAGGATCTTTGACATGTCAGAGGGAAGAAGCAGCCAAGTACAGAGGACTGTATGGAACTTGTTGATCTTCTGTTTCCTGCTGGAGTCTGCAATCAAAATATATGAAGTAGAAAGAGCTCATTGGGAGATCAGGCCACTATCAAGGGCAGGAGAAAGGCCAAGAGCCATACTAGCCAAGCTGCTGTGGTTTCAAGAAAAGAACTAAGTTATTAGATCTGCAAGGAAGACCAAGTCTGACACGTATAAATGCTGGAAGGTGTATGCTGAAACAATAAGGAAAAGGAAGGAATTGCTACAATGTATGTGAGAAAAACAAACAGCAGGAGAAAGAGGTCTTCCGGAAGGAGTACAATAACAGGAAGTGGAAACCAAGGACCACGGCCAAACACAGTAGAGGTACCCATTGCGTATAGGTCATGGTATTCTTCAGGGAGAAAACCAAATAGCAGGAGAAAGAGGTCTTCCGCAAGGAGTACAATAAAAGGAAGCAGAAGCCAAGGACCACAGCCAAACACAGCAGAGGTACCTCTACTGTGTTTGGCCGTGGTCCTTGGCTTCCGCTTACAATGTATGTGGGAACTGGTCTAGAAAGGCATTAAGGCCAGTATATGGTATCTTACAAGTCTCACATTTGTGGAGAATGAGTTACAGCATTTCTGAAATAATCTGGAGGACGTCAAGAAAATGCTTGGCCATAGGTCACCAAGTGACTGGAAGATGGTGCAATTTGTGTGTCAACACAATGGTGCTGTAGTTGACTTGAGGAACCATAAGAACATATAAGAACATAAGATATGCCAAAATGGCTCAGACCAAGGTCCATCAAGCCCAGTATCCTGTTTCCAACAGTGGCCAATCCAATCATAAGTAACTAGCAGACTCCCCAAAAGACACAGGTTCCTCAATGCTTGTATTGGGTCAAGCAATGATATCCTGGGTCCTTCTTAATAATGGTTTATGGACCTTTCTTCCAGGAACTTGTCCAAACCTTTTTTAAACCCAGCTACACTAACAGCTTTTACTACATCCTCCGGTAACAAATTCCAGAGTTTGATTACACGTTGAGTGAAAAAAATATTTTCTCTTATTAGTCTTAAATAGGTTACCCTGTAGCTTCATTGCATGTCCCCTAGTCTTTTTATATTCTGATTACGTAAACAATCGATCTACATTTACCCATTCCACTCCATTCATTAATTTATAGACCTCTATCACATCTCCACTCAGCCATCTCTTTTCCAGGTTGAAGAGCCCTAACCTTTTTAGCCTCTCTTCATAGGAGTATCCTTCCATCCTCGTTACCATTTTGGTAGCTCTTCTCTGTACATTTTCTAATAACGCTATATCATTTTTAAGATACGGCGACCAGAATTGCACACAATATTCAAGATGCGGTTGCACCATGGAACGATACAGAGGCATTATAATATCCCTTGTTTTATTTTCCATTCCTTTCCTTATGACACCTAGCATTCTATTTGCTCTCTTTGCCGCCGCTGCACACTGGGCAGAGGGTTTTAACATGTTATCCATGATGACGCCTAGATTTTTTTCCTGGGTAGTGGTTCCCAATGTGGAACCTTGCATAGTGTAACCATAGTTTGGTTTGTTCTTTCCTAGGTGCATAACTTTGCACTTGTCCACATTACATTTCATCTGCCATTTGGATACCTAGTCTTCCAATTTATCAAGATCCTCTTGCAATTTTCCACAATCCTCTTGTGTTTTAACAACTTTAAATAGTTTTGTGTCATCTGCAAATTTGATAACCTCATTCGTTATTCCCCTTTCCAGGTCATTTATGAATATGTCAAAAAGCAGCAGACCCAGCATAGATCCCTGGGGTACTCCACTATTCACCTATTTCCATTGGGAAAAATTAGCCATTTAGCCCTACCCTCTGCTTTCTATCTTTTTTTTTTATTATTAATTTTTCAATACATTCAAAAATAAATGCACAAAGAAACACTGGCAAAAAGAGGAAAAATAGCCATCATAATACAAAAAGGAAATAATACACCATTAGCCATACTTGAGCCCACAATTGTCAAAAGATGAGGAGGCATCAGGAAAAACATTTTTTTTTACAAAGAAAGAAAACAAAACAATATTTCGTAGCAGTGTGAGACCTATACATCAGCCGAATGGGAGTGCTTTCTATCTTTTAACCAGTTCCTGATCCACAATAGTACACTACCTCCTATCCCATGACTTTTTAGTTTTGCCAAATGTCTCTGATGAGGGACCTTGTCAAAGACTTTCTGAAAGTCCAGATACACTATATCAATGACTCACATTCAAAAAACCATAACAGATTAGTAAGACAAGATCTTCCTTGTCTAAAGCCATGTTAGCTGTCTCCCATTAAGCCATGACTGTCTACATAATGAGTAATTTTGTTCTTTATAATTGGTTTCTACCATTTTTCCCAGTGCTGACGTCCGGCTCTCCGGTCTGTAGTTTCCCGGATCACCCCTGGAACCCTTTTTAAAAATTGGCGTTACATTGGCGATCCTCCAATCTTCAGGTATTACAGTTGATTTTAATGAAAGTTCACAGATTACTAATAGCAGGTCTGCAATCTCATATTTCAGTTCTTTCAACACCCTTGGATGTATACCATCCGGTACAGGTGATTTGCTACTCTTCAGTTTATCAAATAGCTGTAATACATCTTCCCAGTGTATTGATATTTCTTTCAATTCTTCCGCAGTATCACCTTTAAATATCACTTCGGTGATGGGTAACATCCCTACATCTTCCTCAGTAAAGACCAAAGCAAAGAATTCATTCAGTCTCTCCGCTATAGCCTTGTCCCCTCTTAACTTTTACCACTCTGTCATCTAATGGTCCAACTGACTCTCTCACAGGTTTTTTGCTATGAATGTACTTGAAAAAAGTCTTTATTATACGTTTCTGATTTCACAGCAAGTTTCTTCTCAAATTCTCTCTTTGCCTGCCTTATCAATGCCTTTCATTTAACGTACCAGTTCCTGTGCTGTTTCCAGTTTTCATCATTTGGCTCTTTTTTCCATTTCCTGAAAGATGCTTTTTTGGCAGTAACAGCCTCTCTGACCTCACCTTTAAACAATGCTGGTAGTTTTTTGGACTTCCTTGCACTTTTTTTAAAGCATGGAATACGACTGGTCTGGGCTTCCAAGATAGTATTTTTAAACACCCAAGCTTGATGTAAGTGTTTGACCTTGGCAACTGCTCCTTTTAGTTTTTTCTTAACTATTTTCCTCATTTTATCATAGTCTCTCTTTTGAAAGTTAAAAGGTAGTACTGTAGATTTCCTTACCATCCCTCCTCTGTTAATTAAATCAAACGTGGGACAGGTTACCTCAGGCCGGAGGGCCGGGGGTTCAATTCCCGCATGGGGACAAGCAACCTCAGGCCGGAGGGACTGGGGACTCTAGTCCCATGGCCACTCCTTGTGGCCTTGGGCAAGCCACTTAACCCTCCATTGCCTCAGGTACACTTAGATTGTGAGCCCTTCGGGGACAAGGGAATAAAAAAAGTACCAGTTAGTATACATGTAAACTGCACTGATTCTAAAGAGCACAGTATAAAAAATAAATAAATGGGGATAATAGGAAGCTCTGGGGACTGGAGGGGTATAGTGTGGCGTGTCATGTGTGATTGGAGAGGGGGGAGTAACAGGGAAGAGGTAGGAATGAGGAGGGGGAGTAGAGTTAAGAGAGGGGTCTGAGTTGATGATGGGAGAGTAGAGGAAGTTCCCCATCTGGTAGGGGGATATGTTCAAAGTTGATGGGAAAGAGCTGGACTGGTTAAAAGCTTGGATCACTAAGGGGAGGGTAGTGGCAATAAAGGGGATTCCAAGTCAACAGGAAAGGAAGGGGATGGGTATGTTTGTGTTTTTAACTCTAAACATGGGGGGAATCTATAATCCAATTAAGCAGAAACATATCAGCAGATACCTAAACATAAAATTAATTTTGCTTTGATACAAGAGACCCACCTCACAGCACTGGAGCATGGGAAACTGCAGAGGGCATGGAAGGGGTCAATTTACTTTTCAGCCTATAAGTCCAAGAAGAGGGAGGTGGCTATTCTGGTGAGCTGGAGAGTTCTCCTTTGTAGATTATGATATGGACAGGGATTCCCAGGGATGGCTGGTTTTGGTTAGTGGGTCAAGGGAAGGTGACTTTTTTGAATTTATATATCCCCAGTGATGCTAAAGAAGTTTTTTGTTGGTACTTGAGGGAGGGGAGTAGGAACGGTTAGTGGTGGGAGGGGATATAAAATGTGTAGTGCATAAATTGGATAACTTGGGGGTGAGGTAGAGGGGGTGGAGTCAGAGAGTAGGAGCTTAAAAGGAGTTTGAAAATGCTCTAATGGGTAGATATATGATGGTATGTGAACAAGGATGGGAGAGACTATATCTGTTTTTCTAAAAGATGTAGGAGCCATTCAAGGCTGGGTATGTTTTTCATAAAAGCAAGTCTGGAAAATATGGAGGGATAATTTCAATTCTGACCTATAAAGATTTCTGGCCATGCTGTGGTGACTATGGTAACGGAGCTGGGAAGGGTAGGGGAAGGTGATAGCAAAGGAGAGTGGTGAATAGACCTGGGGATTACGCAAAAGCCTGAGGTGCTTAGGGAAGTTAAGCAGGGCTGGGAATGAGATCTTGTTGAGAATAAGAGTGGGAGGGAGATCAGTAGAGCTGCTCTGGGAAGCTGGGAAGGCTGTTCTGAGAGGTAAACTGATAAGAGTTGTCAGCATGGTGCAAGAAACCTAGGATTAGGGAGTTGTAGGTGCTGCATTGTAGGTTAGAGGATTTGCGAACTCAGCATTAGCTAACTAGGAGCCAGAAAGTTTATTGTGAGTAGCTTGGTGTGCATGACAGACTGACTGCATAGTTGGAATTTCCGGTGCATCTTATGAAAAGGTATTATGTGGAGCATGGTAACGTGGCCGGCAAGCTGCTGGCGTGACAGCTTAAAACACAGAGTGAATGAATGGTTGGTCAGAGAAGTGGTGGATCTAGGGGGGTAGGTTGCAGAGAAGTAGCCAGGGGTTTTGCGAGGCTTTGGGGGCATTTTATGAGCTGCTATATGGACTGTGATGCAGCTGAAGAGGAAATTAGTAGGTATGTTCCAAAATCATGCAAGCTCCTAGTAAATGAGCAAAATTGTGAGAAAGTGAATCACCGATCGTGAAGGTGGAGGTGAAGGCTCCCATTACATAGCCAGTGGGAGGTAAAACACCGGGGAAGGTGGGTTTCCAGGGGAATTTTATAGGTCTATGAAGGAAGACGTTAGCTCAGTGCCGGCTTACATCAGACCCCATATGGAGCAAATATTACTCATATCCCCAAAAATGGTAAGCTGCTGGAGGAGTGTGCAAGTTACCATGCAATATCTTTACTCAGTTGTGATGTTAAAATGTCAGCTAAAGTATTAGTATGTAGGCTATGAAGTGTGGGGCCTAAGGTAGTGAGGAGTGATCAGACTAGTCTTGTTAAAGGTTGGAAAACTGACAATAATGCTAGAAGAGTGGTTGATATGATACATCAGACTTAAGTGAAAGGGAGAAAGGCCCTGTTGATTTTGCTGGATGATGAGAAAGCATTTGACGGTGAAATGCAAGGCCGGCCATAGGTATGTGTGCCCGAAGCCCACCTCACCGGTTCACATCTTCACAGCTGTGGGAGCATTTTCCTTTGCTTCTGCAGCTGTGAAATGAATGTTTTTGTGACTCCAGTGGCAACCAATACAGAATCTTCTGGAAATGGGATAAGTAAGGTTAAATAATCTGCAGCTGGGGAGATGAAGGTTTGGTTGCTGTGGGTGGAGGAATAGGTGGAAGTAGAGGGTGATAATGTCTGGCATCGGGAAGGGTGAGTGTGATTGAAAGGTATTTTTCTGTTATGTGGAAGTGGATTTGTTTCAAACAAACATTAAAACATGCTAAACTGATTTAGCACATGTTAATCTATAAATTAACACACATGAAGTCAATTAGCATATGCTAAAAAAAATGTCTTATGCACGTTAAAAAAAAATTGTATTAAAGCAAATGCATGAAACAAAAAAAATGTATGGAAATTAGGACAAAAGTCAAATGAGCTGGAGACGTTTGCCCGGTGCACATCCCTTACTTACAGCACCCATCTCATTCTCCTGTCACATCACTGAAAGTACCTGACTCTGCTTTCTCTGAAGAACCCCAAATATAGAACAAAAGCAGGAAAAACTATTATGCATGCGCAACATATACAGCTAAAGTCTTTTTTTTTTCTTTGAGCGTATTGTGCACTATGGTAGTATTACTTGTATATGATTTCTGGAGAACAGTTTCTATGGCATCCAGAAAAGGTTGGACTTGCGTGGTCTATGTTTTAGGTAATATTGCAGTAAGTGCACCAATGGATACAGAATCGTGGTCGACTTGCTGCTTTACACAGCCTATGTCTGGAGGCTAGCAAACATTTTTGCCACAAGCCATTTCTAAGATGTAATATGGACTCATAGCTAAACCCTTGACCTCAAGCAGAAACTCTAGCAAACATCAAAATGCTGTTATGTTGTACCAGTGTATTTTTCCTAGAAAAGCAAGGTGCCGGAACTCATATGAAGGGCTGTTTCAGTAATACATGAGGACCATGGGTCAATTATAGCGGTCAATGAAAAAGGTACCGGTATTCCATACCACCGCATACCCCCTCAAGAAAAGCCCTGTGCTGTTCATAGATACTACTTTCCTTAAGCCAATCTAATACAGTTGTGGTCAACATTATTGGCACCCTTGCATTTTAGGTATACTGTGTACAATATCTTGAGAAATATTTGGAAATATTTCAACTGTATGTCATCATAATATCTTAATAATATGTTCAAAGTTAATACAACAACAACAAAAAAAGAAAGATGATGTCTGTGCAGATTAGACATAGTAATTTCTGAGAAAAAATACAAAACATGACCTGGATAGAATAAATGGCATCCTTCACTAATATTTGGTTGCACAACAGTGTTGACAGCCTCCAAATGTTTCTTGTAGCCATCTATAGGTTTCATACAACTGTCTGCTGGTAGTTTCTCCTACTCTTCAATTGTGATTTGTTCCAGCTTATGAATGTTTCCAGGATTCCTTTTACCAAGGGCAGATTTTGGCTCTTTCCAAAGGTTCTCGATTGGATTGAGATCAGGACTCATTGCTGGCCAGTTCAAAAACATTCCATTTTTTCCTTTTTAACAATTCTTTTTGTACTTTTTGGATGTATGTTTTGGGTTGTTGTCCTGCTGGAGGACCCATGACCTTCGACCCAGAACAAGCTGTCTGACACTAGGTAGCACATTTTGCTGCAAACTACCTTGGTAGTCCTCTGACTTTATGACTATAATACATTCCAGGCCTCCAGTTCCTGAGGCAGCAAAACAACCCCACAACATCATGGAACTTCTACCATGTTTAATAGGAAGAGTGGGGTTTTTTTCCTTATAAGCTTAATTTCTTCACCTGTAAATGTATCACTGGTCTTCATTGCCAAAGAGCTGAAGCTCGGTTTCATCTGTGCACAGAACATTTTCCCAGGATTGTAGTTTCTCAAGGGATTTGGACAATGGTCATGCCTGCCTTTTTGTGTCTGTCTTTGAGAAGTGGGGGGTCCTCCTTGGCCTTTGCCCATGAAGTCCTTTGTTTAGTGCGTGGCATATGGTGCAGGTTGAAACCAGCACTCCAGATTGCTCCAGGTCAGCCTTAAGCTCTTTGGATGCTGTACGTGGTGTTTTTCCAACAGTTCGCACTAACCTTCGAAGACTTCTTGGATTAATTTTCCTCTTCCCACCCCTAGGAGTTTCTTGACAATTCCAGGAACAGAAAACCTCTTAATAACATTGCAAACTGTAGACACAGATTTTTGGAGATGGCATTTTACCCCCTTGAAGTTTGATGTTTGGTGATAATGGCTTTTCTGATGGTCTCAGGCAGCTCTTTTGTCTTCACCATTGTGAAAATGGAACAGGGGGTGAATGTAGCCATTTTAAACATTAATTCAAGTCATTTGAGTACTGACAATTGATCATGGGTGCATCTAATTTTACTGCAATGGGAATGGAGTTCTTCTATTCAAACTGATTTGAATTGTTTATAAGGGTGCCAATAATCATGTCCTGACACTGTCCCCGTTTTTATACTAGTTCCTTTTCTAATTATTCATGTTTTATTTGATTCTTTTATAGACCAAAGCCATTTCACTGGCCACTTTTTTAGGAGATATTGAACATTAAGGGGTTGAACTGCAAGGATGTCAGTAATGTTGCCACAACTGTATGTTTTGTTTTATGACAGCTGACAGCATGTCTGTTTTCTCCTGCAGGGTGGGCGGTGTACGCCCTGATGGCTCTCCTCATTCTGACAGTCATAACTATATTGGTGAAAGCCCTCCTGCATGTCGCCATGAAGTGAGTATGAAGGATTTGGAGGGCTGAGCTCCGAAATTGCTCATGGTGTATCCAAAAGCTTCCTGCACTTTGGGCACATTATTTAAGGTGGTGTTTGTCATTTAAGGCCCTGGAGCCACTAGCCGCCCCAGTCAATCCTAAGTGCAGCTCCCTGTCTCTCTCCCACCTTCTGTGGAGAATCAAAACTGGTGCTGCTTCCAGATCAGTTGTTTTGTTGTCTTCTAGCAATACATGGCTCTCAGTGAATCTCAGCCACCTGGTGATTGAACTCCGCTGTTATTCTTACAAGACTGTGAGAACAGTGCAGGGGTTCAGGCACTGCATGGTGTAAATCTACTGTGAGCTGTGCAGTACCAGAGGACAGAACAGCTGTTGCAGAAGCAGCACCAGCAGTGGGAAGAGGGATTAGCTGAGTTGGGGAGTGGAGGCTGACTGATGGGGGTCAAGAGCAGCTGGGATGAGCAGCTACAACTCTTCTTTAGCGAGTAACTTCAGCACAGGCCTTCCTGCACTCGCATACTGATGGGCCTTGTGATGCCTTGCTTCTTCTTCCAGTGCGGGTTTCCTATTGCCACAGAAAACCATGCAAGGGGCAAGACACTGCAGGGCCCATCGACACGTAAGTGCAAGAAGGCTCGGGCTGAATTTGCTCATTAAAGAAAGGTTGTTGCTGCAGGGGTAAGGTAAGGGGGAACCTCAAATAGGGAAGGACCCAGGCAGGAGTGATTGGAGAGGAAAACCACTCACCTTCTCTCCATCCTGGTACCTATAGGCATCCATCACTGAAATCTTGTTCTAAGTGCTGCAAAGATCACGTGACCACATCTTTCACAATATGGCAATGCCAGTGTTATATACAGTATGGGGACAGAATATTCTAGTAATAGCACTGAAGGGGCAGACTCCTTATTAGTGCAATGCCTGCAGTGTCTCTCTGAAAGGACATCTCCTTGCACTGGAAGACAACTGCTTCTGGAAGGGTGATGTCTCTTGCCATTCTCTCTCTTGAGCAAATTTTCCTTTTGCTGTTTTCTAGGTCCCACCGAGTACAGTCTGCAGGCAACCTAAGAGATTTTCATCAAGGATCTGCTGGAGAAATCTGGAGCATTTTCTACAAACCCTCCACCTCCATCTCTATCTTCAAAAAGAAACTTAAGAGCCAGCATGATGATCGCAACCCTCTGGTGGGGGACTAAAGAACTCCCCCTTTCTCCCCAAGGACTCAAGCTTCACTTATAGCACATGCCTGCCTTGGGATAATTCTGGTTCTGCTGGTCTAAGACTTCTTCCAAGGTCTGTGTTTCCCCACACGGCCTCCATGAACTGGCCACAATGCTGGATGGAACTGAGGTTATAGGCTTTGAGAGGTCTGTTAAATTCCTTTGTCAATCACCAAATAAGGACTGTAAAGATGCAGAGGTAGAAGAACTGAAAAGAGACTCTCACCAAACGCAGGAGACACGTACCTTTGTGTTTGAAAGAACTCATCAGGATGTGGCTAGTACAGCACACCAGAAGGGATGTCATTGCGTCTGCTTTTGCTTCCCTTTTGGGGTGAGAAAGGATGGGGGTGCAGGGGGACAGTTCACACATCCTGCCTTGCCACTGTCAAAACATCACTCTGTAAACAGTTGCACATAAAATAATATTTATTATTTATATAGCACCGTTGGTGTATGCCTCTTTGTCAAATATATGACATCACGGTTACAATTTCTCACCCTAAAGAGTTTGTGGTCCTAGGTTGAGCAGCAAAAGTTTGATTGATTTGCAGGAGGTGGTGAGTGACAGAGGTGCAGCTCTAATCAGATTTACAACTGTGCTACAGTCACTAGCCAGAAGTGTCATGGCCAACAGCCAAATTTCCAGGAACTAGAACTCAGAAAAAAACAAACTGAGAAAGCTGTCTGCCTGGGATGATGGGCTACATGGTGGTTTTACCCTTCTCCAGCCCTTGGATGTGTTCATGTCCTGAACCCAACAACTCAACCACCACTACTACTACTACTACTACTGATCATTTGTATAGCGCTACAACCCAAGCCAAGGGCATATAATACTGTTACTGCTGAGGTGTAGCCTCTATGTGAATCCACGTCTGCTAACAGACACCCATGGGGGCAATTCATTTCCTGTGTTCCAATGTGAGCAACATGCTACTGCCCCTGATCTTCTGTCCTTAAGGCAACACAATGAGAAGTCTTCTCTTTTCAGGATAATGCAGTGCAAGGATACAATAGTACTAGTAGTCCATAGTTATAGTCAGAAGAAGCTATTCATAGAAAGAAGAAAACATAGGACACGATGGTACAACAAGACCATACGGCCTATTAAAATCTGCCCATCCACACCAGCTACTCAGCTCAGCTCTGCAGTTCCCTCCTCTCCCTTGGAGATTCTCTGTGTTTATCGCATGCTTGCTTGAATTCATATACAGGGTAATTCTATAAAACATTTTCCGCACGTAAATACGATTTTATATGCAGAAAATGACTCTTACAAAACTGTGCAGGGGGAAATCCATGTAAAAAGTAGGTGCACAGTAACTGCATGCTTATTTTTATTCAATCTGCATGTCGGCATTTCTGGGGATGGAGTCTGGGCATAGCAGGAGTGGCATTATGATGTACGCACATATGTTTCAAAATAGGCAGGTACATGCATCCCTTTACAGCTGCCTCACAGCAGGCGTGTGCTATCAGGGATTATTGCAAGAACCTATTTTATAAAGGCACCTAGTCACTAACGTTCTCTTTATAAAAAGGGCATAAAAGGCTACATTTGTGAGAACAAATAGAGGCATCTTGTCATAGAACTACTCCCAAACTGTCCTTCAAAATCTCGACTGGGAGGTTATTCCATTCATCCAGTGCTCTCTCTGTAATGAACTATTGCCTTAGAATACTCCTGAGTCTACCCCCTCATCCTATCACCTCACACTCCAGAGCCATTTTTCCACTGAAAGTGACTCGTCTGTGCATTTACCTTTTGAGGTACTTAAAAGTCTATCATTTCTCCCCTATCCTGCCTTTCCTCTATACTCGTACATGTTGAATCTTGAAACCTTTTCCATTAAGCTTTATAATGAACACCACTGAACATTTTAGTAGCCACTCTTTGGACTGATTCCATTCAATTTATATCCTTTTGAAGGCAATTCAGTTTGCTGCTGCTGCTGCTACTACTACTACTACTACTCCCAAACATTTGTATAGCGCTACAAGACATACACAGTGCTGCACAGACATATGTAAAACACGGTTCCTGCTCATCAGAGCTTACAATCTAGTCAAGACAACACAGTAGGTGTAGACACGGGATATATCTAGGGGGAATAGTAAGGAAACACAAAGGAGATCAGGTGAGTCAAGATCCAAAAGTGACAGTGAAGAGGTGAGTTTACAGCCTGGATTTGAAAAGGGCCAGAGAAGACACCTGACGTACAGACTCGGGTAGTTTGTTCCAGGCATAAGGAGTAGCAAGGTGAAAGAAGTCTGGAATTAGCAATAGAAGAGAAGGGCACAGATAGAAGTGATTTGCCAGAAGAGCAGAGTTTCCGAGGAGGAGTGTAGGGAGAGA
The DNA here is from genome assembly GCA_033557465.1 of Ichthyophis bannanicus. Taxonomy (NCBI): domain Eukaryota; kingdom Metazoa; phylum Chordata; class Amphibia; order Gymnophiona; family Ichthyophiidae; genus Ichthyophis; species Ichthyophis bannanicus. The sequence goes on from CM066041.1 coordinate 148,042,574, forward strand.
TAAGAGAGGAAAGGTAGCGAGGAGCTGCAGAGTAAATGCACTTATAGGTCAGCAGGAAAAATTTGAACTGGATGCAGAAACAGATAGCGAGCCAATGAAGTGACCTGAGAAAAGGGGTAACATGAGGTATGACGAGGCTGGCGGAAGATTAGTCGCGCAACAGAGTGTTGAATAGATTGAAGGGGAGAGAGATGATTCAGAGGGAGACCAGCAAGGAGGAGGTTTGCATCTCTTTGAAGGCATGTTCTCCAAAATTATACACACTATTCCTCTCCCTGTGCACCCAAGTATCTTTCTTGGCTTAAGTCATCACCTTATGTAGCTTTTTGGCCATCTCTAAAATAATCAGATACCATCTACCGCAGATCCCACTCTTGCTTTATGCAATGACTAACATCAGCTTCTATACTGTACCATTGCTTTCACATTTTACAGCCCAAAATGCATAACTCTGCCTTTTCATCCTTTTTAACCCAATGTATTCAAAAGAATAATGCATAAGGGATTGAGTGTGTCTATTTAGGGACAAAGCAACTAACTCTCTGTTAAAGAAAAAAGGGCACTTTGAATTCAAAATAGACTGTATCAAGCCCGAGTTACAAAAAAATAAGCTCCGCAAAACTATGAGCCAAGTTCAGCTTCTGCAGCATAGAAACTTTGATAGAGTGAACATAGCAACCTGGAAATTCCTCCTTTCAAACTGCCTGTCCTTTGTTCGCTATTTTCCTGGTAACAACTCAAAGGCCAAACACACACACAGGGATTATAAATAATTTCCTGTTCCCGATGAGCTGCCTTTTAGTGATTCTAATGTGTATTTCATTTTCTTTGTTGTTACTTCTTCTGTGAAACCTATTGACTGAAGTATATAGTTGTAGTTGTTGCCGGTTAATACTGGTTGCTGTGGACAGGGCTGGATTAAAACAATGGCAAACTAGGCATGTGCCTAGGGCCCAGGTACTCAGGAAATTTTTTTTTTGGGGGGGGGGGGGGCGGCAAGGCTTTTTTTCAGAATTCTCAAAATTGTTTCATTACTATGCAGAAGTTAGAGCTCCTAACATGTCTCAATGTTTTCCAGAGTTTAAAGCTTCCATCTGCAGATCTTCAGTCGTCCTCCCAAGGGGGCGTGAGCCTACCTGCTTGAAGTATAGCTAGCAGCAGAAACTGTAGATAGGATCCAGTCAAAGGGAAAGCCCAGGGGGGTTGGGGTGGTAGGAGCCACGGATGGCTGCTCTAGTCACAGTAAGGGAAGGGATCAATCAGGAGAGAGGGTTAGTGTTGTACAAGTGAAACTTCTGCACAAGATGGGAAAGGGGAGGAATAAGCTCTATAGAAGGTTATGGGCTGAATTTGGAAAAAGCCAGTGAGTATCCTAGTGGAAGAGTGCTAAGTAGGGCTATAAATGGGAGACTTATGAGAAGGGGACTGCTACAGACAGAAAAAAAGAGCTGTCCCCAAATGCAAGAACTTTACATGACGGGTAGAGCTTACAAGTAGGCAGAAGCCCATCAGCAGAAAAGAGAGTGTATTTTATAATTTATTTATTTAGCTCACTGGGTCAAAGTGGTTTACAGTTAACAGAACATCCGTTACATAGAACAAATAACATGTTCGATAGCAAGTAACACAGTTACATGGAACAAGTAACACCTTGGTTATATAGTGTATGTAGCAGTAAACTATTTGCAATCGAACTATTTACAATAGGAGAGCTATACACAGGTGGTATATTCTTTTTTTTATTATTTACAAGTGCAGATTGTGTCTTGTTGGTGTCATGCTGGAGGATGTGTTAGGTGGTGGATACAAAGTGTTCAGAGAATAAGAGTGTTTACAGGTGTTTGCGGAAGGAGGGGAGATTGGTGATATTCCCTATTACGTCTGGCAAAGAGTTCCAAAGGGACGGTGCATAGAGTTTAAAAGCTCTGTGGCAAATTTGTTGGCTGAATTTTGTTTTGGATTGCGATATGGTAAGTTTGTTGATTGTAGCAGCTTTTTGTGGTCTGTTTGTAGTGAATTTCTGAAGGAGGGATTGAAGGTATGTGGCTGGGTAGGAGTGTTGTGTTTTGTGTGTAAGGAGTAAGGATTTATCTTTGATTCTGCTAGGGAGGGGGCAGTCAATGAAGCTGTTTTAGGATGGGGGTGATGTGGTCGTGTTTAGCAGCTCCTTGGATTGTATGTGCAGCAGTGTGTAGAGCAGTTTGGAGGGAGGTTTGTGGGAGGCCCTGATAGATACTGTTGCAATAGCCTGCATGAGAGAGAGTGAGGGCTTGAAGAGTGGATGTGTATGTGAAAGAGCGGATGTGTATGCTGAAAGAGAAAATAGCGAGGTTTCTGGAGTCCAGTGGATTACAGGATCCGAGGCAGCATGGATTCACCAGAGGCAGGTCTTGTCAGACAAATCTGATTGATTTCTTTGACTGGGTGACCAGGGAGTTGGACCGAGGGAGAGCTCTAGATGTGGTGTATTTAGATTTCAGTAAAGCCTTTGACACTGTTCCTCACAGGCGACTTATAAACAAACTGAGCACCCTAGGGATGGACACTAAAGTTACTGCTTGGGTTAGAAATTGGTTGGGTGGGAGGCGACAAAGAGTACAAGTAAATGGAGCTCACTCTGAGGAGAAGGATGCTACCAGTGGTGTACCCCAGGGATCTGTCTTTGGTCCGATTCTTTTTAACATCTTTGTTAGTGATATAGCGGAAGGGCTGTCGGGTAAGGTTTGCCTCTTTGCAGATGATATCAAAATCTGCAATAGAGTAGACACCCAGGAAGGTGTAGATAACATGAGGAGAGATCTAGCTAAGCTTGAAGAAGGGTCTAGAATTTGGCAGCTGAGATTTAATGTTAAAAAATGTAAGGTCATGCATTTGGGCTGCAGCAGTCCAAGGGAACAATACAGTATAGGAGGTGAAGTACTTTTGTCCACTAAAGAAGAGCGGAACCTAGGCATGGTTGTGTCCGATGATCTTAAAGTAGCTAAACAGGTAGAAAAGGCGACGGCAAAAGCTAGAAGGATGCTTGGGTGCATACGGAGAGGAATGTCTAGCAGAAAAAAGGAGGTGATAATGCCTCTGTATAAGTCTTTGGTGCGACCTCATTTGGAGTATGGTGTGCAATTCTGGAGACCGCACCTTCAAAAGGATGTGAACAGGATGGAGTCGGTGCAGAGGGTGGCTACTAAAATGATTAGTGGGCTTCATTATAAAGCATATGAGGACAGACTTAAGGATCTTAATATGTACACCTTAGAGGAAAGGCGGGATAGAGGTGATATGATTGAGATGTTTAAATACCTCCATGGCATAAATGTTCAGGGAGAGAGCCTCTTTCAATTGAAAGCAAGTTCTGCTACGAGGGGACATGGGATGAGGGTGAAGGGAGATAGATTCAGGAGTGATATGCGGAAATATTTCTTTACAGAAAGAGTAGTGGATCCATGGAATAGTCTCCCAGTGGAGGTGGTAGAGATGAGGACAGTAACTGAATTCAAAAAAGCATGGGACCAGCACAGTGGATCTCTAAAGGTAAAAAGTGGACTGTTGTAGTTGTTGTTATGGAAGGACAGACTAGATAGGCCATGTGGTCTTTTTCTGTCATCATGTTTCTATGTTTCTATGTGAAGAGAAAATGAGTGCATTTCTCTGGTGGAATGCCCTAGCTAGCTCAGCCTTGACTCTGCCCTCTCTGCCTTAACTGCATCCCTAGCCCCCCCCCCCCCCCTTGTTCTTCCCCTCCTCCTCTGCTCAATAGGATTCTCTCCCTTGTGGGCAGAAGTGAGAGGAAGGACCATGATCATGGCAGACTCTTGCTCCCCTTGGGAGATCGGATCCCCACAGGCAAACTGCATCATGGTCACAATCACAGCATTCCCCTCCTGTTCTGTCCACAGGAATCCAATTTCCTGTGGGCATATAGGAGGATTCTTTGCCGCAATCACGGCTGCTCTCTTCTGTCTTGGGATCCCCACAGGCAGGAGGGGAATGCCGTGACTGTGGCCTCGATGCAGGTTGCAGCTGGCGGGCCCGTGTGGCTCACCCTCTTCAGACGCCTGTGGTCACTGAAACATTAATAGAGTTTCCCTTTGAAAATTTGAGCAGAAGAAGACCACTGCTACAAATGTAGCCCTGTACATACTAAAGAGAAGGAAATTTTCCATCTCAGAAATTTACTCAGCTAATTAGTTGGTCAAATTCCTTTCAGAACTGTTCCAATACGGCTTCCACACAGTTTATGTCAATTTCAAGGCATCAGAGAAATCTAAATATCATTTTTTGTTCTTTCTTCCATTTGTGAAGTCTTTGTGGAACGTAGAACTTCCTAAATTTATACCTCAGATACATCGTCCGTAGATATCACTCTCTGGGACATTCCTCCATGGCATCTCTGGTTTGTAACAAAGGTAATGGAGGATGAAAATGAGTTCCCCAGCTTGTCTTGTTGAGAGCTCACTGTTCTAACCACTAGGCCACTCTGTTCAAAGCATGTGCTGGAACAGCCCCCATGCTCCCTCCCCCAAGTGAGAAGATAGATGTTCGAGGGCAACATAGTAGGCCTACCTAGGTCAGCAGAAACCCTTGCGCTAGGCCTGATAACTCAACACTTCTCTCTGGGAGGGGGAGGGAGAATTGGAAGTCAAAAGTGGGGGAGGATAGGGAGTCTTCTATAAAGGAACAATGGCCCATCCTGAGAAAATTTTCATCAGCTTTCAACTGTGCACAAATGAGAACTGATTGATCAGGGATAAAGACATAAGAATATAAGAATTGCCATAATGGGTCAGAACACAGTCCATCAAGCCCATATCCTGTTTCCAACAGTGGCCAATCTAGGTCACAAGTACCTACAGTAGCAGTTTCCCCAAAAGGGTTCCACAATGCTTGTATTGGGGCAAGCAGTGGATATCTAGGTCCACTTTAATAGTGGTTTATGGACCTTTCCTCCAGGAAATTGTCCAAACCTTTTTTAAACCCAGCTACACTAACAGCTTTTACTACATGCTCCGGTAATGAATTCCAGAATTTGATTACACTGAGTGAAAAAAATATTTTCTCTTATTAGTCTTAAATAGGTTCCACTATAGTTTCATCGCATGTCCCCTAGTCTTTCTATATTTTGATGGCATAAAACAATTGATCTACGCTTACCTGTTCCACTCCATTCATTAATTTATAGACCTCTATCATATCTCCCCTCAGCCATCTCTTTTCCAGGTTGAACAGCCCTAACCTTTTTAGCCTCTCCTCATAGGAGCATCCTTCCACCCCCTTTTCCATCTTGGTGGCTCTTCTCTGTACCATTTCTAATAACAGTATATTTATTTATTTATTTAGCTGTATTTATATCCTGCTTTTCACTGGGTCAAAGCGGTCAATTGGGAGATACATTTAACACGAGGGGACGTGACACACATACGCTAATACTTACAGGGAACATGGGCAATGGAGGGTTAAGTGGCTTGCCCAAGACCACAAGGAGTGCCTATAGGACTAGAAATCCCAGTCCCTCCGGCCTGAGATTGCTGTCCCCAGGTGGGACTTGAACCCCCGGCCCTCCGGCCTGAAGTACCTTGTCCTAACCACTAGGCCACTCCTTCTTTTTAAGATACAGCGACCAGAATTGCACATAATATTCAAGGTACGGTCACATCATGGACTGATACAGAGGCATTATAAAATCCTTTGTTTTATTCTCCATTCCTTTCCTTATGATACCTAGCATTATATTTGCTTTCTTGGCCATCGTTGCACTCTGGGCGGAGGGTTTCAACATGTTATCCATGATGAAGCCTAAATTTTATTCCTGGCTGGTGGTTCCTAATATGGAACCTTGCATCGTGTAACCATAGTTTGGGTTATTCTTTCCTAAGTGTATAACTTTGCACTTGTCCACATTAAATTTCATCTGTCATTTGAACATCCAGTCTTCCAATTTATCAAGGTCCCCTTGCAATTTTTTTTAAAATCCTCTTGTGTTTTAACAACTTTGAATAATTTTGTGTCATCTGCAAATTTGATTACCTCACTCATTATTCCCATTTCCAGGTCATTTACGAATATGTTAAAAAGCAGAGGACCCAGCACAAATTCCTGGGTACTCCACTATTCACCTTTCTCCATTGGGAAAATTGGCTATTTAGCCCTACCCCCTGCTTTCTCTCTTTTAACCAGTTCCTGATCCACAATAGTACACTGCCTTATATCACATGACTTTTTAATTTCACCAAGAGTCTCTCATGAAGGACCTTGCAAAAGCTTTCTGAAAATCCAGATACACTATACCAACTGACTCACCTTTATCTGCCTGTTTATTCACACCTTCAAAAAAACCATCAAGCCACGACTATCTACATGTTCAGTAATTTTGTTTTTTATAATGGTTGCTGCCATTTTTCCTGGGACTGACATCAGGCTCACCGATCTGTAGTTTCCCAGATCACACCTGGAACCCTTTTTAAAAACTGGCGTTACATTGGCCATCCTCCATTCTTCAGGTATTACAGATGATTTTAACAATAGATCAGAGATTACTAATAGCAGGTCTGCAATATCATATTTCAGTTCTTTCAATGCCCTTGGATGTATACCATCCGGTCCAGGTGATTTGCTACTCTTCAGTTTATCATATACACTGTAATACAGTTTCCCGGTGTATCAATATTTCTCTCAATTCTTCTGCGGCACCACCTTTAAATACCATTTCATTCATGGGTAACATCCCTACATCTTCCTCAGTAAAGACCAAAGTAAAGAATTCATTCAGTCTCTTCGCTATGGCCTTGTCCCCTCTTAGTGCCCCCTTTTACCCCTCTTTCATCTAATGGTCCAACTGACTCTCACAGATTTTTTTATTATGAATGTCCTTGAAAAAATCTTTATTATGCATTTTTGCTTCCACAGCCAGCTTCTTCTCAAATCTCTTTCCCTGCCTTATCAATGCCTTGCATCTAACTTACAAGTGCTTATGTTTCTAGTTTTCGTCATTTGGTTCCTTTTTCAATTTCCTGAAAGATGCTTTTTTGGCAACAGCCTTTCTGTTGTTGTTGTTGTTGGTGTTAAGTTCCATCAAGTCAGTGTCGACTCATGGCAACCCTCTGGATAGTTGTCCTAAATGGTGTTCGGTCTTCAATCAGGCAGCTCATTGTTGACAGACTAGTACCTGTGGCTGCTGTTACTGTATCAATCCATCTCATTGCTGGCCTTCCTCTTTTGCATTGACCTATCTTGCCAAGTATGATGCCTTTCTCTAAATGATCTCTCTCTTCGCATGATATGTCCAAAGTATGAAAGTCGAGGTCTTGTCATCTGAGCATCTAAAGAAAGCTTAGGTTTGATCTCTAGTACGGACTGGTTTGTTCTTCGGGCAGTCCATGTATATGCAGTATTCACCCATGCACCATAATTCAAAGGCATACATTTTCTTCCTATCTATATAATGTTATTGAAAATATTATGGCCTGAACGAGTTGAATCTTTGTATGGAGAGAGACATCTCTGCTCTTCAGAATCTTGTCTAGGTCCTTCATAGCCGTTCTGCCAAGGGCAATGTTTCGTCTGATTTCTTGACTGCTTGTTGCTTTATTGATAGTTGATCCAAGTAGGTTAAAGTTGTCCAAAATTTCAATGAACTTACTGATTTTGCCAGTTGTCATGATCTTTGTCTTCTTTACATTACGGTACAGGCCCATTTTAAGACTATGTTCCTTGATCATGAGAAGAAAATGTTTCAGATCATCTTCACTTTCAGCCAGTAATGTAGTATCATCAGCATAGTGAAGGTTGTTGATGAGTCTTCCACCAGTCTTCACAGCTCTGTTGCCTTCATACAATCCTGTTTCTCTGATGATTTGTTCTGCATATAAATTAAACAGGTAAGGGGAAAGTATGCAGCCTTGTCGTACACCTTTGCTGATGTTAAACCATTCTCTTTCTCCTTGTTCCGTTCAAACTGTTGCTTCTTGATCAATGTACAGATTGTGCAAGAGAGAATGGCCAGCTGTTCTGGTATACCCATGCTTCTTAATGTGGCCCAGAGTTTCTCATGGTATACACAGTCAAAAGCCTTGCTGCAATCAATAAAGCACAAATAGATATTCTTTTGATATTCTTTAGTCTTTTCAAGGATCCATTTCACATCCTCAATGATGTCTCTCATTCCTCACACTTTCCTGAACCCTGCTTGCACTTCAGGTAGTTCTTGTTCCAGGCGTATTCTCTGTTGAATAATCTTCAGTAGAGTCTTGCTGGCATGTGGGATCAGAGCGACTGTGCAATATTCCACAGTCAGATCACCTTTCTTTAGTATTGGTATAAACACAGATCTTTTCCAGTCAGTTGGCCATGATGTTGTCTTCCAAATTTCCTGGCAGAGCTTTGTAAGTATGGTAACAGTTGCATCAGATTGCTGTAATACTTCTATGGGAATGCCATCAATGCCTGGTGCTTTGTTCTTTGATAAGGCTTTCAATGCTGCTTCAACTTCTTCCTTCATCACCAATGGTTCTGGATCATAAGGTACAGGTTGAAACGACTGTTGGTCCACTTGATCTTTATCATATAAAAACTCTGTATATTCTTAAACACCCATGCTTGATATAAATCTTTAAACTTTGCAAGTGCTCCTTTTAGTTCTTTCTTAACCAGTTTCCTCATTTTATCATTGGAGTGGAGGAGTGGCCTAGTGGTTGGGGCAAGATACTTCAGGCCGGAAGGTCGGGGGTTCAAATCCCACTAGAGGACAGCAACCTTGGGCCGGAAGGACTGGGGTTTCTAGTCCCACAGGTGCTCCTTGTGGTCTTGGGCAAGCCACTTAACCCTCCATAGCCCATGTTCCCTGTAAAATAGTTCTCTGTGTGCTGTGCTTTCCTGTCTAATCAATGTGTTTATACCTCAAAAATTTCCTGTCATGATTTGACAATTTCCAATCTGTAATCAAAAACTGCTGCTGATCGCTGGAAGTAGCAGTATACAAAATGTATACTAAATAAATAAATAAATCATAGTCTCCCTTTTGAAAGTTAAAAGATAGTACTGTGGATTTCCTTGCCATCCTTCCTCCATTTGTTAGATTAAACGTGATCATGTTATGATCACTATTGCCAAGTCGCTCCAACACCCTTATCTATTGCACCAGGTCTTGTGTTCCATGAAGGACTAAGTCCAAAATAGCTTCCCCTCAAATCAGTTCATGAACCAGCTGCTCCAAGCAGCAGTCATTTATTTCATCTAGAAACTTTATCTCCATAGCATGCCCTGCCATGACACTGACCCAGTCGATACTGGGGAAACTGAAATCATTCATTATTACTGTGCTATAACTTTTGTTAGCTTCTCTGATTTCTTTGAGCATTTCATCATCCAGTTGTTCATTCTGGCCAGGTGGTCTATAGTACAACCCCACTGCCATCGCTTTTCCCTTCCGCTTTCCCCTGCCCTCCATAAGAGCCACACAAACCCATTCCACTGCCAGGCACTTTCTCAACACAAAACGCTCCGAAAAAATACTCCGAATTTTACTGTACCATATGCTTACTTGGGGAAATAAGACAAACCAGTATGCTATAGATTCCCGTACAGAAGCTTTACAATAGCAGAATTCCTCCTTAAGGTCACATGTGCAAAACAGTCACTTAATAAAAAAATAAGAACGACAAGTTAGACAAAAATGAAATGGAAGCCTCAAGAAACCAGACTGATCAGTGGAACTAAATACCAAGTAAAGTACAAAGAGAGAAGAAATACACATTTGCAAAGTTGACATTTAACAGGTTTTTTTATACCACTTTATCATTTTGGTCAAAGGGGTTTACATTGTAACTTAAACTTGGTAATGTACATTAAACAGGGACATTGATAACTTGGATTTTTCAGAGGCAATGGAGAGTTAAAGTGACTTTCCCAAGGCATGCCAGTCGGAATTAAATCCTGGTTGCTTGGTTCCCAAGCCAGTGCTCTAACCATTAGTCTACTCCTCCACATATTTCATTCTCTAAAAACTGAAAAAAATGAACAAATGATAATTCTCCAGTGTTGGGCCTTCCAGCATATGTACACTGACAGGCTCTGTGATGTCCTGCCTCTTGCATAGGTGACAGGAAACCCCTGCCAGAGACAGGGCCGGGGCATCACAGGGCCTGTTAGTGCTCGAATGCTGAAGTTTCTGCACTGGAGAGTTACAGAAGCAGCACTGCTGGCTCTTTCAGGGTAATTTAAAATCCAACAGCAGAGGTAAGAAGGCACAATAAAAGAAAGGGGGGGGGGAAGGGTCCTAGGCAAGGGCGATGAGGGAGCTCTTCTGATGATTTCAGAAGGGGGACATTCCTTTTCCCCTTTGTCTTGGGCGCCCATAACTTAAATCTAGCCTTGCCCTGTTCCCAGGGTCGGTGCTACCTTTATTTCTGCCCTGTGCGAATGATTACTGTGCTGCTTTCAGCCTGTCCCTGCCATCACTGCTGTCCCCACATTCACCAGTTCCAATGGAGCCCTTCACAAGATTCTCTTTGGTCCCATGTTGAAAATTCTGAGATGGTAGCTGTGTTAGTCTGGAATAGCGAAAATGACAGAGGCAGGTGGCCCCTTTAACACTAACCAATTTTTTAAGTATGAACTTTCAAGGATGAGTCCACTCTTGCCCTTGAAAGTTTATGCCTCAATTGGTTAATCTATAAGGTTATGTAAGGGCGAAGTTATAAATGCAGCATGTCATCAATAACTCTGGGATCTCTCTTAACTTTTTTGATAAAATATGTCCCTACTTCCTATACATTTGGTTGGTATACAAAAGAAATGTGCCTGAGTGGGAAGATCATTCAAGCAGGGCCAGCCCGTCTACTCGGCGAGATAGGTGGCCACCTAGAGCAGCAGACCTGTGTGGAAGGCTTGGCATGGTGCCCGCGGCAGACCATGTGCTTCAACAAACATGGCCTACCACTTATGAGGCATCTCAGACAGGAAGTTGTGTCGGAGGGGGTCAGAAGTGGCAGGTCACGTGTGCCGAAACACATGGCCTACCATAAGCCGCTGTCACCACTCTAAGCCAAGCTTTCCCTTCTCCACTGACTGAATCAGTGGCAGTGGGGGGGGGGGGGGGTGTTTGGTGTGGCACAGTTCAGAAGGGGGGGGGAGACAGCAGTTGGAGCTTCTGCCTGGGGCAGCAGAAACCTTTGGATTGGCCCTGTATTTAAGGTTTGATGTTCTTCCATTCCTTGGGATAAACCCCTCATTTCCTTTCCCTGTATTGCCATCATAGATAAAATTAGTTTTGAAAGTGTCTATACAAAGTCTGCTTCTGGGCCTCATGATTCATTTTCTTAAATAAAGTAGCATGGGTGGCCATGTTAGTCCACTTGAATGCACAGAAATAAAGGTGAACAAATGATATCAGTTAGTGCAATAAAAAGATAGCACATTATGGCCCTCATTCAGGAACACTTCCCCTCCTTCCCAAAAACCTGAAAGACAGGAGCTGACTGAACTCATCTTATCTTTATTTTGTGAAATAAAACATACTGTCTGGGAAATAATTAAATAGAAATTAAAGGTTGCAGGTCCTATTAAGGCAAAGGTTCTGAGGGAAGTATCTGAAGGTAGCGCACTAATAATAATAGGCAGTAAATAATACAGTAATGGGACAGATAACCTCAGTTACTCATATGGCCAAGTCCAGCGCTGTCCTTGGCCCATGAAGAATGCAGTGGGGCTTGCTGTCTTGCTCCCCGATGCCTCTCAGCTTCCCAGTGCAGCCTTTGCCGCCTCTCCTCATGAAGGGCATCCAAAGGACCCACTTCCTGCTAATCTGAATACAGTTAAAGAACCGAGCCTCACTCAGTGCCATGGCTTCCACCCCACCTTGCCTGGCCTTTCTTCCCCTTTTCTTTAATGATGCTGAACTTGTTACTGCTATGAATTTGAAAAAGGTTGGAGTCTGTGCAATGTTCCCTCTAATTTTCTGTAGGCTGTGTGTGCATAAAATATCAGCTGTGCAGCTTTTGAACATAACGACACTCGGAGTTATATACTTTAAAATTTGACTACATGTCAGAATACAGTATGTACACCACATTGATTTTAATCAAATTAAATGAAAATAGATGATTACTAAATGAAGCGGAACATTTCTAGTAATTACAATCACAACTTTTAAATTTTAAGACGTCTCTGTTGTTTTCTATTAGAATCAGAACCGTAATTTTTGTGAGCTCTGTTGTAAAGTATGTGCGCTCGCTCGGCAAGGTGTGTGCGCGCACAGCTTAGAGGGAACAGTGAGTCCGTGGGCATGCTGCATGTCTGACGGGTCCCCGCCTCCTCCGATGCAACTTCCTGTAACTGAGCAGCAGGGATGCATCAAACATACTGCAAGCCCATGGATTCCATGGTCACAAAGCTCCGTTTTGTTCTGCCTCTCTGCTGTCCACTGTTTGCTACCATTCATCCTACAGCTGGGCCCAGCCCAGATCACTGTGCCTACTCTGCTGCCCTCCCATGACTACTGCTCTGTGCGAGCACACAGTTTGCACAGTGGGTTGTGCCAGCCCTGCCTGTTCCTATGTCTCCTCTGTTAACCCTCTCTGGTCCCCACTAGGTTTTTGAGTCCTCTCTCCTCCCACCACCCCCCTTTTTGCCAAGATCACTGCCACTTACAAAAAAAAAAGACCTCCTACCTGTCTTAACTGTAAAACCATTAGTAGATTTCATCTACACACTGCAAGAACTCCTGTGCTGGGCTTGTCTCACGCGACTTGAGGTTGCCAGACCAGTGCAGCAGTTCCCGCATTACTCAGGCCTTGTAAGAGCTGCATAGTGAGGAGAAGCACGTCAGTCACTTTTCGGTGGCAGCCCGAGTGAAGGAAGGAGAGACAGGTCCTGCTTTGATGACATCATCCGGCTGTGACATCAGCAGTTGGATGTCTTCATCAGAGTGCCTGAGGCAACATGATTTTTAGGAGGTTACGGATATAACCCAAAACCCCAAATTCCCCGGGGGGGGGGGGGGAGAATTAATCAGGGGTTTAGTTATAACAAAATCTGAAGCTGTATCTGTAACCACCTACTTCATTTTTCTCAGCTATATCTTTGCTGCCCTAACTCATCATCTATTCTTTGTTTTCTCTGTACATCTTGTTTATCTTGACTAGGCTGTAAGCTCTTATGAGCAGGGACTGTCCATTGTGAGGGGTAAATTTATAATGGTATAATAGGGTGCCTATAACATTTTGATAAAAGGCACCTATTTTATTATAAAATCAATGTTAGTGCCTATGTGCTTTCATAAAGTAAGCTCCCTAAAATAATCCCCAATACTGTGCAAATACCTTTTCACAAATATACACCCACTTTAAGGCAGTAACAAAAACATGAAAAATACCACATAGCTTATCTAGTCTGCCCTTCCATATCAAATACTAAAGTCCCTTTTCCTTTAGAGATTTTCTGTGTTTGTCTCATGCTTTGTTGAATTCAGATACTGTTCTCGTCTCTCCTACCTCCACGGGGAGACTATTCCATGCATCTACCACTCTTTCCATAAAGAAATATTTCTGCATAGTACTCCTGATTCAGTCCTCTTTCACCCTCATCCCATGTCCCCTCATAGCAGAGCTTGCTTTCAATCAAAAGAGGCTCTCCTCTTGTGCATTTATGCCATGGAGGTATTTAAACGTCTCTATCATATCACCTCTATCCCACCTTTCCTCTAGTGTATACATATTAAAATCTTTAAGTCTGCCTCCATATGGTTTATAATGAAGACCACTGACCATTTTAATAGCCACCTTCTGCACAGACTCCAACCTGCCTATATCCTTTGGAAGGTGCAGTCTCCAGAATTGCACACAACACTGCAAATGAGGTCGCACCAGAGACTTATACAGAGACATTATCACCTCCTTTTTTCTGCTGGCCATTCCTCTCCCTATGCACCCAAGTGTACATACATACTTTGCACCTCTGCCCTGCTCCATCCAAACTATATTCTCAGGAATGCCTGTGCACAGTCCATATAAAAGTACGCCTATCTGTGCATGCATACACACCCATGCAATGCTATAAGTGACATTTTCTGTGTGACATACATGTTGCTGCGTTGTACAATGCTGTGTACATCCAGGGCCAGCTTGTCCACTAGGCAGACTAGCCAGACATGGGGGCACAGGAGACCCTGGTGGGCGGCCCGATTCTTTTGAACCGCTGTCACTTTCAAAATGGAGTTGGGCCACCGTCAACCCCTGAATCCATCTCTCATGTTGTGGTAGCAGCAGCCCGACTCTGTTTTGAAAGTGGCAGGGGCTTAAAATGGTGTTGGACAGTTGCCACAAGATGAGAAGATGAATTTATTGGTGGGGGGAGGGGGGTGGCAGAAACCCTCAGGCCACCCCAACGTACATCTAGTACGCACTGTACAAATGATTAAGAATAATAACTGAGACAAAGGATGTCCAGAACCCAGGAGTACGGAGCTCCACCTCTGCACCTTAAGCTTCCATGGCCCAAGAGCAGTAACTGCGATAGCACTGGTGCCATCTGCTTTTATCCCTCTCTCCATCTTCTGAGACTTCTAAGGGGCTTCGGAAGCCTTTGTATCTCACACACACACATGACATCACCAGCAATTCTTCAAGGGTCTGACATGCTCATGAAAGCTGCTGGTGCCAGACTGGAGCTGTCAGCGGCCACCCCAGACATGGTGCCAAGCACTTCATCTGTACATTCCGACACGCAGACCACAGCGACAGCTGCAGAGCGCCTCAGAGGAGAAGGAGCGCAACCTGCAGGGAGGAGAAGTGCAGAAAGCAGCCTGAAACCCGAGGAGTGAAGTGAGACAAAAAAGGAAGAAACCCTTGTCCACAATAGCACATCAACAAGTAGCAGCAAGGGACGTAACACAATGGAACCCCCACAAGCCCCCCTTCTCCTCCCCCCCAAAAATAGAAATGATTCTTAATATACGCAGAGCGTAGGATGAAATGGCAGATGCTTTGTTTCAAGCTCACATTCAGATGCAACTTTAAATATAGCATCAAAGACGGGCGTCGGGGACTTTTTCCATTTTGATCTGGGATTTGAGGCCCTGCAGCTGTCGGGCTCTGCCAGGCCAACAGGCAGTTTTGTTACAGTACAGCTCTCGAAGCTTGGCTATGGTTTAAAGCTGGAATGTGCGGCCCACCGGCTACCAAAGAATTTGTTTCTGCAGAGGATAATGTCAGTCAGGTGGAAGGAATGCACGAGGATGGCAGGAAGTGGGGGCAGCGGAATTTGGAACAGAATTCAAGCAGTTCCCCAGCTGTCTGGAGGTCAGCAAGGACAGGTGAGGCAGCTCTGAAGTTATAAAACACCTTCTACTACTTCTTAATTGCATAGTGCTACAAGGCGCATGCAGCACTCATACAAGGTAGGTGGAGAGAAGGCACTCCAAGTGTGTATAACACACGAGCTGCGGCACTGGATTATCTCCTGAGCTGTGCGCTCCTTGGGTCCTACACAGCAGCTCTGTAGCAACTGAAAGAAAGTCTTCAGCTACTAGTGAAATATGTGGCAAGAAAAGCAAGTGCAAATGTGTCACCACATTGACTAATTGACTACAGCAGTGATTCACTTTATGTTGAGAAATCTA
Source organism: Ichthyophis bannanicus (assembly GCA_033557465.1). NCBI lineage: Eukaryota > Metazoa > Chordata > Amphibia > Gymnophiona > Ichthyophiidae > Ichthyophis > Ichthyophis bannanicus. The sequence goes on from CM066041.1 coordinate 148,058,181, forward strand.
ATTTTCTCTGATCCTAGTTATTGATTTAAAGTTATAGGGGCATCTGTACTAAAGCACACTACCAGGGCAGCGCAGGGTTAGTACGAGGAATCGCCACCATGCTAGAAAGTAGCATGTGCCCCGCACTAAACAATTCACACTATCCTTGCAGCATGCATGGTGCCAGAGACTGGGCAGGACAAAAGTGTTCCCACCATGGAAACAGGTAGCACAGGCATTTGTAGGCTGCATTACCTGCGCTCGGCACAAGTGTCACAGTTGCAACTAATGCCATGGCCCATGCTTGCATCACCACCACAGGGCTTAGCAAACATGCCCCACAGATTGCATCTCCAATAATTAAACAATCTACAGTACAAAAATCATAAAATTGCAACACATTCAATAAATTATGCCTATAAATAGCAATAAAATATATCCACAAATCAAACAACAGTCTACAAATGCAGAGATAAGCAAGAGACGGCAGATAAACCACAACAGGTCCATGATCCCTAACACAAACCAGTACCACAAATAACTTAAAATCCAACTAAAGATTTCCCTTGGTCAGGAAGTATATTTAATTTACTTAGCTGAAGCCTTCTAGCAGCTCAAGGTGAGTAATAATCAGGTACAATCAGTAGGTATCTTCCTGTTGCTAGAGAGCTTACAATCTAAGAGTTTGTACCTGAGGTACTAACTTAAGGACTTGCCCAAAGCTACAAGGAGTGCCAGCAAGATTCAAAGCCAGATCTCTCTGGTCACCAGTAAGCTGCTGTAACCACTAGACCACTACTTCACCCTGAAAATAATGGCTCTGCCTTAACACCACAGCAAGAGTGCATTTAAGAACATAAGAAATGCCATACTGGGTCAGACCAAGGTCCATCAAGCCCAGTGTCCTGTTTCCAACAGAGGCCAATCTAGATCACAAGTACCTGGCAGGTTCCCAGAAAGGTACACAGGTTCCACAATGCTTGTCCATGGGTAAGCAGTGGATTTCCCTGGTCCTCGCTAATAATTGTTTATGGACCTTTCCTCCAGGAACTTGTCCAAACTTTTTTTAAATCCAGCTACACTAAGCTTTCACTACATCCTCCGGTAACAAATTCCAGAGTTTGATTACACATTGAGTGAAAAAAATATTTTCTCTTATTAGTCTTAAATAAGTTACATTGTAACTTCATTGCAACTCCCCTAGTCTTTCTACTTTTTGATGGTGTAAATAACCGATCTACATTTATCCATTCCACTCCATTCATTAATTTATAGACCTCTATTATATCTCCCCTTAGCTGTCTCTTTTCCAAGCTGAAGAGCCCTAACCTTTTAAGACTTTCCTTATAGGGGATCCTTCCATCCACACAGCCATTTTTGTCACTCTTCTCTGTGCCTTTTTTAATTCTGCTATTCCCTTTTAAGATATGGTGACCAGAATTGCACACAATATTCAAGGTGCAGTCGCTCCATGGAATGATAAAGAGGCATTATAATATCCTTTGTTTTATTCTCCCATTGCTTCTCTTATGATTCCTAGCATTCTATTTACTTTTTGGCTGCCGCTGCACACTGGGCAAGGGTTTTGACATATTATCCATGACGATGCCTAAATCTTTTTCCTGGGTGGTGGTTCCTAATGTGGAACCTTGCATCGTGTAACCATAGTTTGGCTTGTTCTTTCCTAGGTGCATAATATTGCACTTGTCCACATTAAATTTCATCTACCATTTGGATGTCCAGTCTTCCAACGTATCATGGTCTTCTTGCAATTTTTCACAATCCTCTCGTGGTTTAACAATTTTGAATAATTTTGTGTCACCTACAAATTTGATCACCTCACTGGTTATTCCTATTTCCAGGTCATTTATGAATATGTTAAAAATCAGCAGGCCCATTACAGAACTCTGGGGTACTCCACTATCACCTTTCTCCATTGAGAAAATTGCTCATTTATCCCTACTCTCTGCTTTTTTTTAAAAAAAAATTATTTCAACCAGTTCCTGATCCACAATAGTAAAGAAATCAACAATGTTTCCTATCATTTTTAATCAAAAGTCACTCCCCCCCCCCCCCCAGGTTATTAGATGTGGCCTCTAGCTAGTTGAGTTGATCTACGTAGGTCTTCCCCAGTATCAACTCCACAGACTTCAGCTTATTCAGAACACCACAGTCTGCCTCCTTGCTCATATCTCCCGCTATGACCATATTCCCCCCCCCCCTCCTTCTAATACACTTCCACTGGCTCCCCATACCGTACAGAATCAGGATCAAGATACTCACACTGGTTCACAAAATTCTCCACACAAGTATTCCCTCTTACCTCACTTCCTCCATCATCCTCCATGCCCCACACCGCTCTCTTCATTCACTCCACTCCAACCGTCTGCACCTCCCCTTCACTTCCCAGGTCAGATATGAATCAGCCTGACATTCTGCTTTCTACTTTCTTGACCCTTGGAGGGTTTTGAATTCCCTCCCCTCCAACCTCCAATTGCAACCTTCTTACACCACTTTCAAGTCCCAGTTCAAGACTTTTCTCTGTCACACAGTCTATGACATCTCCATTACATGACATGCTGGGTCCCCTGATAATACCTGCTCCTCCCTGGTCTCCCTCCCTCTCCCACTCCTAGCATGACTGTGTTTCTCCATTCTATAATTTTATAAAGTTCTTGACCTCCTTTTTAATATATTTTTATTGTAAACCGCTCTGCTATTCTTTTGAAGGGCGGTCTATCAAATTTTAATAAACATAACAAACATGTTGGCAAGACATTACAAATCATGGGCATCACACCGATAAAAGCAAACAAAATCTTCCTCATTGACCTTCTCTCTTTCACTGTTGGAATATTTAAAGATGAATCATTTACTAACTGTAAAACGCAACCAGATATAATTAAAGGCTTATTTTTTCTGCTCAGTGAGACCCTCCCCAATTCAAATACGCAAACTGTTAAGCAAAAAGATTTTGAAGTGGACATGAAAAGTCCCTGGATGTCAAGTCAAGCAAAGCAATATGAAATTGGGGACATATATGATTCTTTAGACGATGACTCACCACATACCAGGGTGCTGCATGTTGAAGGACCAATAGCCTACACAGACTCCTTCCAGACAAGCCAGCAACGAAAGCATTGCAATAATCTAGGTATGATATAGCCAATGCAGGCAGCACAGTTTTCAGGTCATAAGCAGATAAATAGAGCAGTAAGACTCACAACAGCCAACACAGCTTTCTGGACTACTAAAGAAAGATAGTCTTGTGTTGTAAGGCTATAGTTCCGCTAGACACCAACACTTGTGACCTTGGAAGAACCATACCATGCAATTATATCTGGTGCTGCATCAACAAATGGACAGTTTAGCTAACCTGCAGTACCTTGGGCTTTGTAGCATTTAATTTCAATCCATTATTATTCATGCAAATGGAGATATTCTCCAGCTACTGATTAATTGCAGAGAAAGAAGTATCTAAATCAGTCATTAGAGGACAATATAATTAAGTATTGTCCACCTAACACTTGAGTTAAAACTGGAAGATCTAATTATCTCCATTAAAGGACAAAGATAAATACTAAAGTGTCAGGGAAGGCAGCGATCCCTGAGGGACCCTGCACACTTAAACCTCAGAAGACAGCTTCCCATTCTATTAAAATGACTGCAAAATGCATTGGCAAAGCTCCATTAAACTAATACCCACATCAACATGACCCATGATGTCCAAGGTAGCTCCAAGGTCTAGCAGTACCCTGACAAACCTAGGTGTCCTAAACAAACATGTGTAGCCCTTTTGATTTTGGGTAACATAGTAGCATTGTAAAGTGAATGAGGACGGGTAAAGACTGACATGGTCCCAGTAGGGTTGCTGGAGCAGAATCTGTAGCACAGTGCAGGTTAAATTTCCCGAGCCTTTTTTATTAAGGGTGGGGGGGAGGAAGAGGGGTTGTGCCTGCCACGCAGTACAGGTTACTTTTCACATGTCATTGGTTTTTAACAATCCTCAAACATATTGCATTTGATTAAGTCTCCAGCCTGTCTTGGAACTAGTAATGCTGTCATTCTTTCTGCAACCAGTCCAAGAACCCCCACCCTACAGCAAGGGAGCTTATCCACGGGCATAATTGTCCCAGCTGCGCCACGTGACATTTTATTTAGGGGTTGTACCTTCCACATGGTGCGGGTTACTTTCCGCATGGTTTCTTAGGAGAAGCAAAACAATCATTTCACATCTGTTTTGAGTTGAGGTGCTCCATTCTTGGATACCATCCTCTTGCCCTTTAGGGGATCCACTGTTTTTTCACATTTCTTTTTGAATTCTATTGAGTACTATTGTTGCTTCCATCTCTTTCAGAAGGACTTTCCAGGTATCCACTACTCTTTCTGTGAGGAAATATTTCCTGATGTTTTTGATGTTATCTCCTTGTAGCCCAGGGCCAGCACAAGGAGATGAGGTGCCCTAGGTGAACCTCATCTCTCGTCAACCCCCACAGCACCCATTGCTGCCACATCCCTCTGGGACATGCTACGGCAACAATTGGTGCAAACAGCCCTGCAGTGCTTACCTTTAAAACTTTGGTGGCCCTGGTGCCACAGGGCTGTTTGTTTTCACCCTTCCCATGTTTGATGCCAACTTGCTTTACAAACAAAATCGGCATCAGGCATTGGAGGAGGCAGAACAAGAAGTTCCATGGTGCCGAAGTTTAAAGGTAAGTGCTGCAGAACTGTTTGCTCTCATTACTGCCACAGTAGGTCCCCCAAGAGGGGCAACGGTGGTGGCAATGGTCACCCCAAAGGGCCGGCGATCTAGACAACCACCTAATGATAGGACCAGCCCTGTTGTAGGCTCATATCATGTTCTCTAGTTCTAGAGTTTCCACTCCTTTTAAAAAGGCTTGTTTGTTCTGTAATACCTTAAAAGTATTTAAAGGTCTGTATCATATCTTCTCTGTCCCTCCTCTCCTCTACAGCATACATATTTAGGGCCTCTGGCCTCTTTTCATGTGTCTTCTAATGGAGACACCTTACCCTTTTGGTCACTTTCATCTGCAGTGACTCCAGACCCATTATGTCCTTAGAGAGATACGGCCTCCAAACTTGGAACACAGTACTTGCAAGTGTCCTGTACAGGGGCATTATCACCCCCTCCTTACTGCCAATTATGCTCTTCAAGGTCTACTGTGAAGGGAAACGCATGTTTCAAGGCCCTGCTAATGGAGGACATCATGATGTTACTCTGCTTCTAAAGAAAATGGTCCACATAGGCACTGAGGTTCTCAGGTTGTTTCTTTACTCTCAGAAACTTAAAGCAGAGGATTACAAATCTTCAAACACAACCAGAGTCTCTTTTATGCTGCTCAAAACAGCAGGCAAAGTCTTCATCACAAATTTTATTTATTTATTTTTTTATACCGCACTCTTTAGAACCAGTGCGGTTTACATGTATACTAACAGGTACTTTTTATTCCCTTGTCCCCGAAGGGCTCACAACCTAAGTGTACCTGATTACTTTCTTACAGACGCTATTAAGTGAGTGCTTTTAGAATAGTGTTCAGGATTAGCCTTGCAAAACCACACAGGCTCAAAGCAAAAAAAAGCCCAAAAAACCACCCCAGGAGCTTACATGAGTACGCAACAGGAGTTCTAGGATTTCTGGAATCTGAAGGGAAATACCTGAGAATCTTTTCACTGAATACTTTGGGCCCCCTCACTTAACCCCATCCAAATTCATAACCCAGACAAAACAGAATCTCCAATGTAAATAGTTGCTTATATGAAGTATTATGTTTAAAGTTCTATGTTCAAAAATGTTTATACTAAAAGGTTAAATATTACCATGTTACCTGTTCAACATATGTTCTCCGTAAAATGTTCGGTTTCTGTAAACCACTTTGACCTGGTGAAAAGCGATATATAAACCTAGCTAACTAAATAAATAAATAAATAAAATAAATAAAATACTCCAAAGACATCTAATCTGAGGGAACTTGTTTCCAATAATCAGACTCCACCTACTAGATAGGCACACAGTAACAGCAGATGAATCTTATTTAGTCTAAGTAAATAAAAATATATCGTCACGAGCAAGGAAATATAGGATGTAAAGGAGTGTTTATTATCTAGGTCCATACCTGTCCTTCAATGGCATACGGTTTCCAGCCACAATGGGTTGGAAAGCAACAACGCTATTATCTTGTAAAAACCATATCAACTGGAATTTATTTTGGTATTTAAAAATCAGCTTATGTAAGGTTATCCATTCTGCAGTAGTGTTGAGCTTTGTGGATACTGTCCTTTGAAAGGTCATATCCCAAATTTCACTGCAATTATAATTTGTATGTCAGCTGCATAAATATGCCTACTGAAGTCAAATCAATCCCTATTAATATAGAAAAGGGGGATCATAAAAGATTAAAGAGTAGGGGAGAGCATGGAATCTTCAGAAACTCCTCATTCCAAAGAAAAGTCAGAAGAGAGTTTCTTGTTCCAAATCAAAAATGTTCTGGAAGAGGGATAAAAGTGGAACCAACTGAAGGCAGAGTCTGACACTGCAACTTTCTTCAATCTTGTTAGCAGAAGGTTGTGGTAAGAACATAAGATATGCCATACTGGGTCAGACCAAAGTCCATCAAGCCCAGCATCCTATTTCCAACAGTGGTCATAAGTACCTAGCAGTTTCCCTAAAAGACACAGGTTCCACAATGCTTGTACTGGGGCAAGCAGTGATATCCTGGGTCCCTTTTAATAATGGTTTATGAAAGCAAGCAACTGGGATGGTTCAAAAAATACATACATAGCAGAATTCAATTTAATCAGACATTTAGAGGGAAACTTAAGAAAAAACTGACCCCCCCAATAATAATATGCCTGGACGTAATAACAAAAACTCTCGCCGACGTTTCTGAGTCTCCCTAGAGAAGTCGGGAAAAACCCGAACAGACAAACCCAAGAAGACAACTTCACGTTTACGAAAAAATGCCCACGGCCCCTCAGACGCAGTATAGGTTCTACTGCAATTTAATATCCTGACTGTTACCCTTCAGCTGTTTTCCTTCATTTTAGGTTTTCTTTTTTTTTCCTTTTTTTTTTTTTTCCTTAACCCTAATTGGATCCTCTCTTTAATGTTGGGGGCTGTAGAAGATAAGAAATGATATATTTTCTTGCTATGTTTATTTCTTTATGTTTAAATGTTTGTTCTCTGTATCCTTATTGCCATTCAAGTTGTATTGCTTGGATTAATTGTAAAATTCATAAATAGAAAAAAAAAAAAATAATGGTTTATGGACCTATCGTCCAGGAACTTGTCCAAACCTTTTTTAAACCCAGCTACACTAACAGCCTTTACTACATCCTCCAGTAACAAATTACAGAGTTTGATTACACGTTGAGTGAAAAAAATATTTTCTCTTATCCTGTAGCTTCATTGCATGTCCCCTAGTCTTTCTATATTCTGATGATGTAAACAAATCGATCTACTTCTACCCGTTCCACTCCATTCATTAATTTATAGACCTCTATCATATCTCCCCTCAGCTGTCTTTTCCAGGTTGAAGAGCCTTAACCTTTTTAGCCTCTCTTCAGAGGAGTATCCTTTCAACCCCTTTACCATTTTGGTGGCTCTTCTCTGTACCTTTTTTAATATCATTCTATCCTTTTTAAGATACGGCGACCAGAATTACACACAATATTCAAGGTGTGGTCGCACCGTGGAATGATATAGAGGCATTATAATTTCCTGTGTCTTATTCTCCATTCCTTTCCTTATGATTCCTAGCATTCTATTTGCTCTCTTGGTCGCCGCTACACACTAGGCGGAGTGTTTTAACATGTTATCCATGATGATGCCTAAATCTTTTTCCTGAGTGGTGGCTCCTAATATGAAACCTTGCATTGAATAACCATAGTTTGGGTTGTTCTTTCCTAGGTGCATAACTTCACACTTGTCCACATTAAATTTCATCTGCCATTTGGATGCCCAGTCTTCCAATTTATCAAAGATCCTCTTGCAATTTTCCACAATCCTCATGGGTTTTAACAACTGTAAATAATTGTGTCATCTGCAGATTTGATAACCTCATTCATTATTCCCATTTCCAGGTCATTTATAAATATGTTAAAAAGCAGTGGACCCAGCACAGATCCCTGGGGTACTCCACCTTTCTCCATTGGGAAGATTGGCCATTTAGCACTACCCTCTGCTTTCTATCTTTTAACCAGTTCCTGATCCACAATAGTACACAGCCTCCTATCCCATGACTTTTTAGTTTTGCAAAAAGTCTCTCATGAGGGACCTTGTCAAAGGTTTTCTGAAAGACCACTATATCAACCGACTTACCTTTGTCTACCTGTTTATTCACACCTTCAAAAAAACATAACAGATTAGTAAGACAAGATCTTCCTTGTCTAAAGCCATGTTGGCTGTCTCCCATTAAGCCATGACTATGTACATGTTCAGTAATTTTGTTCTTTATGATGGTTTCTACCATTTTTTCCGGTACTGACGTCATGCTCACCAAATTTCCCAGATCGCCCCTGGAACTCTTTTTAAAAACTGGCGCTCCATTGGCCATCCTCCAGGTATTACAGATGATTTTAATGATTGTTGATTAAATCGAAGGCTGTAGTGACATATAACTGAAGCAATAAGATATTTTTCCCATTGTCAAAATGTTGTAGAATCTCATCTGCATACCTAACAGAGTTTCAGTACTATAACTTGTTCTAAAGCCTGAGGTTAAAAAAAATTGTTGGCCTCAAGAAAAGCAATCAGTTGTTGTGTAACTGTCTTTCTGTGATTTTTTTTTGCCAGAAATTAGAGATTGCTCTATAACGAGCAGACATGGAAGGGTCAAGCTTTGATTCTCAAACATGGGTGGAGTACTGACTTTTTCCAGGTTTTAGGGACCAGGCCTTGAGTAAGACTTGAATTCACTAAAACTAAAATGTTTGAGAAGGACAACAGTAATTTCTTCAGTGATATAGGTGAAAGAGGATCTAAGGCAGAGCTTCATTGATAAAAAAAAGTCTGTAGACCTATCCCAGACAAAAGGCTGAAATATAAAGAAATTTGAGAAATCCTGCTATTTAGGTCATACAATGTGGTTGAAGGTAAGGTGATGTATTTGTCATAGATTTTTAGGTTCACTCTATTGAATCTGAAATTCACAACTCATTTGTCTTTTTGTTCTATTTTCTAATTATTTCATTTTTTTATTATTTTTTCTTCTTTTGCCAGTGGTCTCAGATAAACGGTTTAGCTTGACACACTTTATGGGTAATGAAACTCGCCCAATATAGTGTCCGTTCACATCAGTGACCTTAGGCATATATTTTTCTCAGAATGTTTAACTATTACGTTGCACTTTTTTGTAGATAAACATTTAATTTTTCTTAAAAAGATTTGCGGATCAATCACCATGCCACTTATTGATTGATACGAAAATCTAAGAGGCATTTTACTAAAGTGCGTTAATAGTTAGCATCCTGCATTAACCACTTAACGTGGGCTGGGGTGGAGTGTGGGCATCATTCGTGCATGCTATAATTTCTGCCATTAGCACAGGTGCACTTACCATCTCTTTCATAGGTGACGGTAAGTGGACCAGTGTTAAGTGTGCCTGCCGGTTAGGGTAGTGAAGTGCATCTTCCCGTGGTAACTGCAGGACAACAAGCCAGACATGCCCAATGAACAACCAGCAAATTGAAATCAGCTATCAATAGCATTTCAACATCTTCTGATATATCCCTGCTTTTCTTCTGCGAGGGAGGTCTGAACATCAAACCAATATAAAGAGATTTCCCCTTTCCAGATTAACCCAGAGTGACTTCTTCCTACTTCATAAACCCTGCAGTTCTGTTTCTTTAATACTGTATAATTTTTTGTTTTTTTATATATAGCACTACCTTCTTTATTTTCTTCCTACCCTGTCTTGCATGAAGAGATTATAGCCCAGTATAACTATATCCTAGTCCCAGTTCTGTGTGCCATGTCTTCATGACCACCACTAAATTCAAACACAGGAGGTGAGATCACTGGTGCTATTGTTTATTCGAAACAAACCCCAATGCATTTCGGCATGACGCCTTCTTCAGGGGGTACACATCTTAAAAAATATAGAAATACATAAATATAAAATTAAAAATACCACTTGAAAATTGTATGCTAATAAAAATTAAAAACACAAAACTACATGTATTAAAATATGGACTATAAAATAAAGAATAAATAGATAATGTAACCAATGTATTATCTGAAACCACCAGATAATTTAAAAAAACAGATAAAAAACATCTGTATATGAGACAGTAAATAAATAATGCTAATCATAACTGTAAAACGTATAGAATATTACATAACATACATATAGAACCCACTGAGTGTATTTCAAAATGAATAGTTGTATTGGAAACTCAAACAAATTTAAAACAAGTGTACAGAGACAAGGAAGACATACTTACAAAGGCACTGTGTATGTGTATAGTCTTTATAAAGACTTCAGTCAATGCTGGAAGACTAAAATTATATAAAACATAGTAGAGTTTATTAGATCCCAGAGCCAGATGGGAGCAATTTAATAAATATGTATTAATAAAAATAGAAATCAAATTAATTAGGTAAGGGAGTGGGATGTATACAATACAACAAACACATGTCAAAGGAAACTATTCAGATTCCTTCATATATAGAAGAAACAAAGGGGAAACATGATATGTAAGTATTAAGGCTAATGAGCAAGTGTGAGGGTATGGCATGGAACATATATTAGTCAATATCATAGGGATACAGTCATGGACATGGGCAGGGGCGGCCCAAGGGGGGTGCGGGGCCATGTGCGGAGACTCGGTGCGGGGCCTCATTTGCATAAGGGACCTCATTTGCATACATATTTGCATAATGTTACGATACACTAACTTTTAGTAAACATGCCTCTTAATGAGTGTATGGATAAAGAAAGACTAAAAGATTTCTACATTACTATAATCCAGTGACAACTGCCAGGCACATTAGGAACAACTACAAACACTGCCCATTTAAAACCCATAGCAAACCCGCCGTATCATAACAGCACTACCAGAACTCACAAAGCACCATACCCTAACTATCAAAAGGCAACACTACAAATATTAAAACAATACATTTCAGAAAACAACAATACATGATCTACTGGGGAAAGAGAACAAATGGCAATGTCAAATAGGAATTACATAAACAGAATACCTCAGCTCAGTTACACGTGCAGAACATAGACCGTCACCAAACAAGAAATCACAATGTAGAAACAGGAAGACAATAATTAAACTGGGAACCCCAAAAGCCCAACAACACTGTAGAAATAAAACTATAAATTAATTTCCTCTTGTACTAAACAAAGCGCAGACGTTAATGATGCACATTTCCCAGAGCTGGCATATTTCAGTTAATAAATTCAATAAAGAGATATTTTTCTACCTTTTGTGCATTTTTTCAGTTGCAATTGCTCCAGCCACTTTCTTCTGGTTTCTTCGTGTCTTCTGCTAACGCTCCATCGTTTGCTGTCCATTTGTCCTTTCTTCACTCTTCTAGTTTTTTTCCATTCTCTCTCTACATCTGCTTTAACATACTAATCTTTCTCCTTTTGATCTTTCCTCATTCCTATTTCATCCACTCAAATTTTACCCTGCCATCCTCAATCCCCACTTACTCTCCCAATATCCGGTCAATTGTAGATTTGTCTTCCCTCCCACACAAAATATTTTTCCCTCTCCATTTCACTCTCCCAGCTCTATCCCATTCTAATCCTCCCCCAACATCAGCTCCCTTCTAGTTTCAACCCCACCCAGCATCTGCTCCCTTCTAGTCCCCGCATCAGTCCATTTCCAGTCCTAGCTCCCCCATCCGAGTCCCTCCATCAGCTCATTTCCAATCCTAGCCCCCCATCAGCCCATTTCTAGTCCTTTCCTAGCCCCACCATCATCAGCCCATGTCAAATCCTAGCTCCCCTCCACTCAGCCCATTTCCAATCCAAGCCCCCCATGAGCCTACTTCCAGTTCTAGCCCCTCCATGAGTCCATTTCAATCCAAGCCCCCCCCCCAACAGCCCATTTCCAGTCCTATCCTAGCCCTCCATCAGCCCATTTCCTGTCCTAGCCCCCCCCCCTCACTCAGCCCATTTCCAGTCCTAGCTCCCTCCCCTTACAGCCCATTTCCATTCCAAGCCCCCTCCCGATCAGCTATTTGCAGTTCAAGTCCTCCTTCCACTCAGCCCATTTCCAGTCCTAGCCACCCCCCCAGCCCATTACCAGTCCTAAGCCCCCCATCAGCCCACTTCCAGTCCTAAGCCCCCCAACACCCCATTTTCAGTCTTAGCCCCCCCATAGCCCATTACCAGTCCTTACCCCCATCAGCCCATTTCCAGTCTTAGCCTCCCCACTGCCAATTCCAGTCCTAACCCCCCATAGCCCATTTCCAGTCCTAGCCCCCCCATTTCCAGTCCTAGCCCCCCCCCATAGCCCATTTCCAGTCCTAACCCCCCCATCAGCTCACTTCCAGTCTTAGCCCCCCCATAGCATAAGAACATAAGAACATAAGATATGCCATACTGGGTCAGACCAAGGTCCATCAGCCCAGTATTCTGGTTTCCAACAGTGGCCAATCTAGGTCATACGTACCTAGCAGTTTCCCCAAGGGACACAGGTTCCACAATGCTTGTATTGGTTCAAGCATTGATATCCTGGGTCCCTTCTTAATAATGGTTTATGGACCTTTCCTCCAGGAACTTGTCCAAACCTTTTTTAAACCCAGCTACACTAACAGCCTTTACTACATCCTCCGGTAACAAATTCAGTCCTAACCCCCCTAACCCCCCAAATCCAGTCCTAACCCCCCTCCCCCTATCAGCCCTGATAGATTAAAAAAAACCAAACCAGCTGCTGCTGCCGCTGCCACCGTGGCAGCGGCAGAATCAAATGTCCCGCCGCGGAGCCCCGCCTGCCCAGCAGAGCCTCCCTTCACCATCAGCTCCCGAGTCCCTCCTAATGCGTGGGCTTTCCGAGCCGCGAGAGTTTCCCTTTCTTCTCGCGGCTCTGTTAATCTCGCGGGGGCTGAGGGACTCGGAAGCTGATGGTGAAGGGAGGCTCTGCCGGGCAGGCGGGGCCCCGCGGTGGGACATTTGATTCTGCCGCTGCCACAGCGGCAGCGGCAGCCGGTTTTTTTTTTTCCCTACTTGTGCTAATGAAGAATGTTTTTTGCGCGGGGCCCCCTGAAACACGGGGCCCTGTGCAAAAAAACATTCTTCATTAGCACATTGCTCAATGGACGGGCCGGCCCTGGACATGGGAGTATAAGTGAGCGATCACTATGAAAGAGAAAGAAGATGCTGCTAGGCTATTCACTGAGTCATGCTTTCAAGTCTATTGGGACAGAAAGGAACAACGTATGGGGTTTTGTACTGCGAAATAGTAATGGTTTTGGAAACCAACATGGCATTTATAGAACAGATTTAGATTTAAAACAAATTGCTAGCGTATGCTTGACAGAAACGTAAATGACAAAGTGAAGCATGGTTTGTGTATAAACAAGGGAAGGATGGTTTACAAGATAAGAGATATGAATGGAAGCAACCATGGTCTAAGGCATGTGCTTGTGGTGCCGTAAAAAATGTTAAACTACTTGCCCAAGTATGAAGCCAGTTCACAGTGTAATATCAAAAACCCGAAAGATTCACGGGGAGATCGCACGTAGTGAACGCTACTGAAACCGGCGTCTTTTCAAGCATGTATTTCGCGCCGATTTTGAGTTTCATTATCAAAGTCGCGCATGTCAAATCAACCCATCCATTTAGGGACTATACAGGATGCTAAAAAAAGCCGATTCTACAATGGGCATGCCTATTGTAGAGTGAAGAACTACTACAACATAAGCACTGGACAAGTGAATAATATGATTAGACACGATGTTAAAACTTAAACTGATACAGCACAGAGATGAATGACCGGGATGTGCCGTGCAAAGCATAAAAAGAGACAGTGAAGGGGGGCGGAGCCCGATGTCCAGCGGGATGGTCGCATAACGCTGCGGCTCCCGAGAGGCCTACTCAGAATCCTGAATTAACACCGGACATACTTGAATTTCTGCTCTGATCTTGCCGGGGCACATTGGTGAGATGGCGGGGACTAAACCCACGCGCCTGGAATTTGGATCTCCAGCGGCTTCTCACGGCAAACGCTCCAAAACTGAACCCCCGTCCCCGCAGAAGGGGCTGGCTTTGCGCGAGGGCCCCGAAATGCAGCAGGAAATCCTCGCAGAAATTAGAGGGGTTAAGGACCTCGTGCAGTCAAACGGTGAAGCACTTCGAGCGCTGAGGGAAGATCTTGGTGTACTGCAAGGCAGGCTAGAGGGGCTCTCTTCGCGTCAGGACAAAATGGAGAGTATATTAGACTCCCATCCGGTCCGGCTGTCCAAACTCGACAAAGTTGAACGTCAGGTGCGGGCCTTGCAGAAAGAAGTGGAAGATGGCAATAATAGAGCGCGCCGCAACAACCTACGACTCGTGGGCATACCGGAGGGAGCGGAATCGGGAGACATGAAGGAGTTTCTAAGTAAAATCCTCCCTTCCCTACTCCAAATCACCTTTACCAAAGAATTGGAGATCGATCGCGCTCATCGTGTACCCACAAACATAACGCTCAACAGGAAGACCCCGCGGCCTATCATCTTTCGACTTTTGAGATATCAACATGTGGAACAAATTCTCAGTGCCTCCCGGGCAAAGGGCCATATGGAGTTTGAGAGCCACAAGGTCTCCTTCTATCCTGACTTGGCTAAACCCACGGTCGACCGCCGAAAGCGCTTTCTGGAATTTCGGCCTAGGCTTCAACAACTACAAGCACGCTATGGCTTGATGTACCCGGCCAAGTTCCGCGTCACGCTTCACAATCAGACAAGAACATTTGAGGACCCTGATCTACTAGCGGAGTTTTTGGATTCTAAAGAAGCCGACTTGATGCGCTGACTTCCAGAATATTCCTGCCAGTATTCTCGTTTCCACTATGCCTGCCATATTGGATTTGCCGCGGCTCAGCAAAGAGTCTGTCGAGGGCGGTTGTTGCCTTAAATTTTGATGATATCTGTGACCCGACTCCATCTACCCACAGTAGCCTCGATGAGTATCAGAGACAGTGTTAATTATGGACTCTGGTGTTTCTTTTCTTTTATTATGTCTCTATCTTCCTCTCTAGGGCCTCCTCCCGCAGACATATGGTCGCCATATTCATTGGGGTTTTGCTTCTTCTCTAGGTTACTTTGGTACATACTTTTCAATATGGGGTGTATTGGCCAGCATACTCGGTGACTATGTCTTTGTTGTACAGATTCTGATTATGTTGTATGTTTTCCAGCGCCCTTACCTAAAATGTCTATTACCGATTAATGGCACCATGTAAGATTTCTCATTGAACGTAAAAGGAATCAATAATCCGATAAAACGGAAGACAATCCTAAGCTATCTAAGTCATGAAGCGGTGGACCTGATTTCCTCCAAGAAACGCATTTAAATTCGAAGGAAACTCTTAAACTCAATATCAAATCTTACATGGTGGCCGCCTATTCCCCAGCCGCTTCTAAGAAATGTGGGGTTGCCATACTGGTTAGGCAATCTCTGCATGCTGCCATCATCGTGACCAGCTCAGATACCGCAGGTAGATGGTCCAGAGTTCCCCTTAAGATAGGTAATTTTGAAGTTACATGTATATGCCTTTATGCTCCTAATGTGGATGACCCTGCCTTTTGCTATCAATGCTCAGGTTGCGCAGGCCTCTGCTAATACTTTATTATTATAGGGGGGGATTTCCATTTAGCTTTTGATCCCCTGATTGACAAACAGTCGCCTAGGATAAGTGGTCCCCCCAAGAGTCACACCACGCTTCCCTCTGTGATTGAAGATCTTGCTTTGGTCGATCTATGGAGGTTACTACATCCCAATGAGCTTGACTGTATCTTCTTTCCCCCATGCTTGTTGATATTCTTGCGGCCTTTCTCACTTTCATTCTATCACTGGGCCCAAACGTATGTCCTCAGGACGGACTCCTGCTGTGGAATAGCCCCAGAATTTAAGTCCTAAATAGCACGATAGCATGACACCCTGGTATTCTAGGGGATCTGGACACCCCCACAGCTCTTTTCTGCAGCTCGTTGGAAAACCTTTTCTGATCTACAAAAGGAATTTGCGTTACTAATGAAACATTACTTTCAATTGATGCAGCTGCAACACTGTCTCAAAAGTGCTCACATCATGCCGCCCTCTGTCCCTACTGAGGACGGGCTATTAGAACTAATTCACTCTATTAGTAGTACACATGAGGTTGCCTCTAACTGATATAAACTATTATGTTAGGGTTCAGATACTGCCACTTGTTGTGCCCCACAAGCCTGGGAGCACGAACTGCAAACCACTTTAACCCCTGTGCAATGGAGCGTTTTCTGAGCAAAGTAATGCGGGTTTCCCGGTCTACCTCAGTTACCCAAACTCTCTTCTTTTTTGCACATAGATACCTTTTACTCCAGGAAAATAGCCAAATGGAACACAATTGCTAGGGACCAGTGTTGGTCTTGCCATACTGCTATGGGAATCCTCGTTCATGCTATTTATGAATGTCCTCAACTACAGGTGTACTGGGGGCTGGTCTGGGGTCGTATTCAATTTATCCTACATCCTCACGAGCCTCTTTCTTGGAAGACTGTGGGACTCCGCTCAGCGGCGGAGGTCCCCTCTCTTCCTCAGAAGGGTCACTTTCTCCTCGATTTAATGCTGGGTATAGCCATATGTTTAATCATGCGGAATTGGAAGGATAGCTCTCGACTTACTGTCAATGAAAGGTGGAACCTCGTCTGCTTATATAGTAAATATGAGCAGATATTTCGGAGAGCTATTCCCCCTACCCAAACTCACTCTCGCTTGTCTAAATGGCAGATGCTCAATGATTATGTACAATCTGCTCCTTGCTCCGACATGTCTGTTTACTGTACACTTATCATGTTTCAGATCACCGTTAGGTTTTGTAACACAATAATGTCAGTGCACGCCTGTTTCGGTAATGACTAGTTCTCTAGAGAAGAAGCAGGGGGGAGGGGGGTGGTAGGGGTTTACTTTGGTGTATGTATCACATTCTATGTATGTATCTGTCTTTTAGCTGTATGTCTTCCTTTCCTTTGTTGTTATAAAACGAAAATAACGAATTTAAAAAAAAAAAAAGAGACAGTGAAAACATTAAAAAATAAATAATGCTAAAAAGATTAAGACCAATGATATATCAACAATTGTATATAATTAAAATTAAAATGGATATCCATCTTCAAAATCGCAGCTGAGCAGAGCTACATGAGTCTAAGCCACATTAGGCATAACAACGTAAAAGATACTAAAAACAATAAAAAACAATAATTACACTATAGTAAACAATTAATAAAAACACAAGATCCAAAAGGGGAAAAGGAAAACGACACCAAACATCTGGGCCGAATTAAAGGAAAAGCACAGGTTCCCTCTGAAGGGCATTGTGTATCTATTATACACCATAAGGAGAAAATGTCACAGAATAGCTTCTCTACTATTGTGCCTAAATACAGACCAGTAGATATAAAAAGCACATGGCTATATGGAAGAGGTGACCAGAGTCTGGTGCCCAGGGGCGCAGCATGGGTTCTACTCTAGTGGGCAGATTTAAGCTAACTAGAGAAGATCATTTGTTTTGAAGTGCAAGAGACCTGTACGGATGAAGACTTAAACAAAACTTTTTTAAAACATTCATGAATTAAAACGTCATGAAAATTAAAAAAATTAAATTAAAAAAGATCAAAAATTAAAACCAAAAATAATAAATACAAAAGGGTAAAATATTAAAACAAAAAATAATAGGGGCGTGACAAGTTGCGTCAGGACGCTCTGAATCTCGGAGCTGCAGCACCTGGGTGAATTGGAGCCATGTTGTTGTTTCCTGCCTTGCTCTAATGGGGAGGAGGAAGCGTAAGCAGGTGCTTGATCTTCCCGGGGTGAACGCGCCACGCCCTACGGCCCAGCGAACCTTGGCTGACTGCGGCTTTAGTTCTGGAGTGGCAGCTGTATCTTCGGCAGCGCCGGCTGATGGAGAGTCTGCGCTGAGTGTATCGGGGGTTTGGCTTTCGCCTGAATTGCGAACCCCTCCGCCGCGTCCCGGAAGTGCTGCTCAGGCAGTGATTGGATCCCTCGACGGCAGGCCGACGAGTACGCCGAAGGAGGGGTCTTCGGGAGGAGCTCTGCCTGATGGGACCCCCCTGGAAGCGCCGCTTTTGCGGTTGAGAATACCTGAGGCTGGAACAGCAGTAAGTGGAGTGTGCGCTGTGGAGGCTATTCGAGGAGGAGACCTTCTGGGGAAAATGTTGTTGGTTAAACCGGCGGTTATAACTATGGAAACACTGTGGGACGGTTTAGCTTCACTCAACTCGTCTCTAAAGATTATGTTTGGTGCTGTGACTGAAGACGTCTCTATGGTTAAGGCTACTTGTGGAACTTTGACCAGTGCTGTGATGGGCCAGGACGAGAGACTTCTCAAGCTGGAGCAGGAAGTCGGGCATTTGCAGGGTATAGTGAATGCCCAGGCTCTGGACAGGACTGTGTCTGCCAGAAAAGTGGAATATTTGGAAAACCAGGTTAGACGTTGTAACCTTCGTTTTCTAAATTTTCCACGGTCTCCCTTGCTGTCTCCTTTGGAGATGGTAAGAAAGTATTTTGGTGAGGTTCTTAAACTTCCCCATGACCAGTTTCCACCTCTGGTTCGAGCACAGTATTTGCCCTCGGGGTTAAGGGAAGTTGATCCCTGCTCTCCTATCGCTCTGGCTGGAAAGGGGGACCTAACAGGGTTTTTAGAGTCCTCCCTAGATGTTATCACTGATAAGTCTACCTTACTGGTCACTATGGCGCTAGAGTCAGATAAGTTCTTTATTCTTCGATTGTATTTTAAGAATATCAATGTAGACTTTTTGGGCTCGAAAGTACGAGTTTTTCCTGATGTTGCACGTAGTACGCAGTTGAGAAGGAAAAGCCTTTTGGCTCTGCGCCCCAGGGTTTTAGCCCTTGGGGCGACTTTTCAACTTAAATTTCCCGCCAAATGTTGTGTGGTGTATAAGCAGAAAGGTTATGTCTTTTTTGAATCCAGGCAGCTTCTTGATTTCTTAATAGCTAGGGAGGAAGTTGTTGTTGAAGTACTTAAACTGACCCATACGGCTGATATGTAAGTCTGTACCTGTTCGCTTGATGTATTGTATTAGGTTGGTATTGGTAAAAATTTACCTTTGCCTGAGGTTATGTTTCCTAATACGCCCCCCTTAACATATTTTTCTTTTTGGATTGAGGTCTAAATGATATGACTGGGATGTTATTCTTGGATTTTGTCATGTTTGCTTTTTGTTGTTATACATCTTCATCCATTGTTTTCTTTTCATTCAAGTTTATTGTTACCTGGATGTAATATTATATACTGCTATAAATAAAAAATAATAATAATAATAATAAATATAGAATAGTAAAGAAACATATGACAATGGATCAAAAATGAATTCAAATCTATGGATGCAAGAGTTCAGCTCTTAGAGGTATGATAAATAGCATATGAATAAATAAATAAATAAATAGATCAGTTAAAACATATAAAACAAAGGACCAGATGATAAAAAGTCTGTAAGATAAATATTTAAAAGGAGAGGGGGGGAGAGAGGGGAGGGGGGAAGGGGAGGGGGAAAGGGGTATGGGAGTGGGGGGGGGAAGGTGAAGGGGGAAGGGGGTGTGGGCACGGTAGGGGGATGGGGGGTGTAAATGTGTAAATTGAAAAATGTTAATTGGCAGAGAACTAGACAGCAAAAATAAAAATGTGTCAAAACCAAATAAATATTTTTGAATAAAAATCATAATAAATTACAACACGGGGGGGGGGGGTGTAGTTAAAAAGACAAAAAAGTAAAAATGTAAGAGCAAAAATAAAATAAACAGATAAAAATACAGATAGACATTATTACACATTTGACAAGGGAGTGGCTGGGCAGATCATTAAAGAAAAACTGAAAGATCAAACTCCTGGTTCAAGCCATGTGGGATCATGGTCTGAAGTTCATGTATGTAGCATTGTTCCAGTCTCAACAAGATCTTGTCTAGGTCGCCACCACGCCAATGTGGTTCTACTGCTCTGAGAACAAACAATTACAAATCTGAGATTAGATTATTTTTTTCAGTCCAATGGGCAACCAAAGGTTTATCCTGTATCCGTCGTGACAGACAACTCTTGTGTTCAATACGTTTCTTCACTGGGCACGTGGTTTTTCCTACATAAAGTAAGTCACATGGGCACCGTATGATGTAAATCACATATGGTGTGTCACAACTGGAAAAACAGTGCAGAGGAATATGTCTGCCAGAGTAGAGGAAAAAGGACTTAGTAACCAAGTGTAACCCCCCCTTAAAGGGTTAAGTTTTTTTTACTAGAGTGTGCAGCGCCTGAGGAGTGTGTGGATTTGAATTTGGAGGTGATGGAATGTTTGAGTTAGATAAGTTTTAAAGGATTGTAGATTTTGGGTTGTTTAGAGGGGTTTTTGATGTGTGAAACATCCAAATTGAGATTGTGCCATTCATTTTAATAAAACATGCAGTTGAGAATAAAACTGATTTTTTTTCCTGCAGAATTTGGAATAGGTTCTACTGCTTCATCTGCATATTCCATAAACACGCCTCTGATTGGCTAAGGGATCTAGAAAACAAATTGATGATGTCAGCAGAGTCATCATCTCCTAGACAACAGAAAGAAAGTTTTATTTTGGTTTGTTTTGATGAGAGAGAGGTTTGTTTTTTGAACAGAGAGAAAAACAACAGTTTGGGCTGTGTTGAGAGATGTGCTGTTTATGCCATTGTAAAAGTATCAATTGGTGATACATTGTTCTGAAGAGTGGAACTGGAGCTGAGTTTTAGGGACATCAGGCTAAGTAAGTGATTACCCTGATTTGGAGAGGTTTTGAACAGTGTTGGTTGAGACTCTGCTGGTAGTGAAGCCAGGGGCTTTGACTGAAATTTCTTGGGAGTCCTCTGTAAGAAAGAGACAGAGTGGAATTGTCAGAGTTTTCTTTAAAAGAACTGTGCTATTTAGTAGCCTGTTTTAAGAAGTGTCTGAAGCCTTAAAGAAAACCAGCACAGTAAGTGATTGCCTGCTGTGATAAAGAGGAATGAGCCTGAAGCTTGGAATGAATAAATAACTGCTTTGTTTGTGGAAGTGTCTGTTTTAAATGAAGCTCTGTTAAAAGATAGGGTAACACTGAAGAACAGGCTTCCTTAGTTAAGGATATTTAAGTATATGTTGTTTTACCTAGTGTGCAATAGCATTGTTAAAGAAAAGGAATGAAGCTAAACATTGTGGAATGGACATGTAGAGCTGTTACTCTGAGTTCAAGACTGAGTAAATTAGGTGCAAGGTGTGTTCTATGAAAGAGGGGGTTTATTAAGCACTTCAGCAAAGGGACTAAAGTTCAGACAGGTGACTTTTAGCTAGGGACTTTATTAATTTCTCTAACTAAAAAAAATAAAATTAAACAAAGTTTGAGGAATAATAGTAAATTAGAATGTTGTGTCAACAATAGGGAATAGTTAGGGTTTTGCCTCCTTTTATTTTCTTTAAGTTAGGGAGTCAGGTATACCGGATTCCAAGGATCCTGAGGTGCGGCAGTTCCTGCACGAAATCTGGGCCCCAACACTTCAACCTCACAGTCATCTGGATAAAGACACCTTACCTGAACGTCAAAATAAAGCTAAGTGAAGCACTGGACTTGAGTTTTGTAGTTTTAACAAGGAAAAGGAAAGCAAAGAAAAGAGAGCGAACTATTCTTATTTGTTAATCATATAATACGTTTTCACTCTAAGGAAAAGTAAAACTACAAAAAGCCTCTGAATTTATGAGATAACAACTGAAGTTGAGAGAGAAATACACTTTAAATGCTGCAGTAGTCAGAAGAGTTGCTTAACTGTTTAGAATAGTTAGGGTTATACCTTTATAAGAGTTGTAACATGTTGTGATTGATACTAATTAATACTTATCTGTTAATACAATAAATGATGAAATGTAAGATGGGTTATTCTTTTATGTCCACTTAAGAAACTAGAAAAATAATTTCAGCGAGAAGTTCAACAAAGTGTTAGAACCTGCATAAAATAAATATTAAGACACTTTGCTGTAATTTCATTGGTAAATTTTATACATAACATCTGAGTTTACTTATTGTAAACTTCCCCAGTACCTTTTGAAGGTACTGGTGTGTACCGTACCTTCCCCCTTTGCAAGTCTGGTGATACCGCCTCCTCCCCCCTACGGCCACTGACTACACAATTTAGTAAGGATGCTACATCAGGGCATGTATCACGAGTTTGCAAGGAGGGGTGGGTTACACAAGGAGTTAGGGCAAACAGAGCACTTGCCACAATGGGCATTAGTATACAGAGCTTATCAGATATGGTCTGTTTTTTCCCCATTTCTATGCAAGTGCCTAATATTTTACTAACCTGAAGGATTTTACTTGCCTTGCATCTCTGTCTACTCAACGCCGATAACAATATTAAAAAACTGAACTAGCTGCAACGCCGCACCGGGAACAAATTGTTAAAGGGAAATTGTGG
The DNA here is from genome assembly GCA_033557465.1 of Ichthyophis bannanicus. Lineage (NCBI taxonomy): Eukaryota > Metazoa > Chordata > Amphibia > Gymnophiona > Ichthyophiidae > Ichthyophis > Ichthyophis bannanicus. The sequence continues at coordinate 148,080,821 of CM066041.1, forward strand.
GTAACGTGTCCCATCAGGTCAGTGGCGGGCCGTGCTGAAATAGCGGCCAGAAGAAGGTGGGGACTCCAGGCTCCTCCTCCACCAGCTGCAACGCCACACCGGGAACCAAATTGTTAAAGGGAAATTGCAGGTAACGTGTCCCGGTGCGGCGTTGCAGCTGGTGGAGGAGGAGCCCGGAGTCCCCACCTTCTTCTGGCCGCTATTTCAGCGCGGCCCGTCGCTGACCTGGTGGGACACGTTACCCGCAATTTCCCTTTAACAATTTGGTTCCCGGTGCGGCGTTGCAGCTAGTTCAGTTTTTTAATATTGTTAACGGCGTTGAGTAGACAGAGCTGCAAGGCAAGTAAAATCCTTCAGGTTAGTAAAATATTAGGCACTTGCATAGAAATGGGGAAAAAACAGACCATATCTGATAAGCTCTGTGGGACAGGTTACCTGCAATTTCCCTTTAACAATTTGGTTCCCGGTGCGGCGTTGCAGCTGGTGGAGGAGGAGCCCGGAGTCCCCACCTTCTTCTGGCCGCTATTTCAGCGTGGCCCGTCGCGGAACGCGACCCGCGGGCACGTACCCGTGGGTGCGTGCCCGAAGGGGTGTGACCTAAGGGGCAGGTAATGCCCCTTTGGAGCCCCTTTGGAGCTTTTGAGGAGCCTTCTATACAGTTTGTCAGTCAGATGCCTGGGTGAGAATGTTCACAGTCTTGGCAAGTGCATATATCAATATGATTTGCAAGGGATTGTGGGAAATGCAGTCCATTCACACCAGACACAGCTGCTCACAATAATTAGTTGTGCTTAAGTGTAAAGCCAATAAGATATTTATTTATGGGGTTATTTCTCCCAACACAGATATGCTTGGTAGCACATAAAACAGGATACTTGCTTTCAGTGTTAAACTTGGAAAAACAAAATCAGGAAAACAACAGTTGAACTTGTCAGGCAATCAAATCAAAAGAATAAAGACCTGGTTGGTAACAAACTGGTCTTTTCTGTAGGCTTTAGCTAATATTTTCTTAGCAGTGTTTCAAACAACAAGCAAAACCCACAAAGGGAAAAAACCGTTCTTTTCAGGTTAACTTCTTATATCTTCACACATAGACTCAGAAGTGATTCCCTCAGAGCTCACAAGCAATTAGGTAAGGCTCAATTGCTAGCAGTTATCCAGCTGGAACCCTTTAGCTGGCTTACCTTCCACGGCGTGGCTCAAATTCTACTCAGGAGTTTTTCTGAGTAGATTAAAGAACAAGTTTGTATTTCTTTGTGATGGTTGTTGTACTTTGTAACAGAAAATTACCAAAGGAGTTTAGACAGAGAGCAATCCATGTATTCACAGCCTGTGTCTATAACCCCTCCCCCTTCTTCAACAATCATGGGTTCAATATCATGGATTGGCACAGAGGAATTTCTCAGTGGAGAACTCTCAGGAGAATACTTGTTTCCCTGCTGACTTTCAAGGGTATAGCTAGGGCATAGATCAGTGTTCATACCTGAGCTTCCATTGCTGTTAGAGTTCCTCTCTAAATAGCCTGGCCAGTATGTAGTCCAGTTCTTATGTCCAGCCTTCCAATCCAGATCCCTGGACACTGGATCTCTCTTCACATACCTTCTGGCACGGGTCTTAGGGTCCCTTCCACGTGCAGCCGTCTCCCTCACAGGTACCGTCTGGAGATTCCTAGCCCTGCAGCACCATTCCTCTGGCTTTCCCCAGTCCAATGGTGTAAGCTTGCCTTTTGAATGTCTCCCAGTATACGTACTGCTCTGGACTCCTTTAGACCTCCCAAATGCTTTTCTCTTCTTTCTTCCAAAGGGTTTCTTGCCCTCTCTGTTCGTCCGCTCTGGCTTCTGCTTCTGATGATCCTCCAGATGATGAAGCTGTCCAAGATCATGAAGATGATCATCTCCCAGATGAAACTGAGGATGAGGATAATTCTCTGTAGAATAAACTCTACCTTTATTCTGCTTTGATGAGTGCTCCACCCTAGCACAGCGCAGCTGTGCTGAATCAGGCCCTGCCCTTTGAGATGAGTGCTTGGGGATTACCTCATAGCCCTCTTGATTGAACACACGTTTCCCCACTTCAGCTCCTCTAATGGCTGCTGGAAACCTGGTGCATTCTGGGACTGGTAGTCTTTTATGGCAAAATTCTGTTTTCTTATTTCTACCAGAACTGACAGGTTGCTTGTTCAGAGTCACTTCACCTTTTCTATAGCTCCTTCTTGAGCTATGATAAGCTTCCTTATCACAAGTTTCATGGGCAGACGGAGGAAAAAGGTGTTCCCGGTTGTTCCCGCTAAGGTGGGGAAAACAGTTGGCCCTATGGATCGTCATCTGCTAGGGGCTGGAAGATCGTCTTCAGATAAAGACCTTTCTGAGGAGTCCGTGAGTACTGTACCTGATGTGTCCTCATCTACGCTGGGGGTTGCCCACTCCAGAAAGGAAGTAGTAGTCCAGGATGTTTCTCCCTTGGGGAACGCTCTGGGTGGAAATTCTTTAGGTGCTCATGACGCCTTAATTTTGACGGCATTGGGAGAACAGAAAGTTAAAATGCCTTCCCCGGTGGTTTTCTCTTCTGCTGTACCGGAAGTGACTGTGCCTTCCGATGTTTCCTTACGGGATATTTGGGAGTTAGTTGAGCGTATGGAAGGTTCCTTTCGCGCTTCCTTCTCCCAAGTTGAGCAGTTTTCTTCACAGGTAGTGCAGAAGCTTTCAGAGCATGAGGCACTATATCTTCAGAATAATAAATCTATGTCTAAGCTAGAGGGTCGTTTTTCAGTTATGGAAGCTGCAGTTTCTTCATTTACTAAGGATAGTGCTACTGTTCATTATCAGTTAGAAGCTCTTGAAAATGTTAACCGTTCTAAAAATTTGCGTTTTTTGAATTTTTCCCGTACCCATTACTTAGCCCCTTTGATATTGTTACAAAAATATTTTAAGGAGGTGTTGTTAATTCAGGATGTGGATTCTATTAAGGTTTCCTCTTTATATTATGTCCTTGCACGTTTACCTGCTATGACCTCTTCTCCAGCTAGTGTACCGAAAGGGAACCCCAATGGAGCTGAGTCCTTAGATCTCTCACAGTTTTGGAGTCCTCTACTGATTTGATATCTCAGCGGGCTACTTTGATAGTTTCTTTTGTGACATTTCATGATAAAAGTTTGATCTTGCGAACATATTTTTCTAAAAAAGATCAGTTTTTTGTGGAGAGCCTATACAAATTTTCCCGGATGTAAGTAGGACTACTCAGCTTCGTCGGAAGGCGTTTCTGGCTCTGAAAGATCGGATTTTGGCCATTGGGGCTTCCTTTTTTTTAAAATATCCTTGCAAATGTATTGTGATGTTGGATGATCTTAAGTATGTTTTTCTTGATGTCGGGCAATGTGAGGCATTTTTGATCAGTAAGGAATCTTCGTGAGGTGTTTCTTTTCTCTTCCTTTCTATGTATATTTGGGCTAAATGTATTTTGGGATCCTGTTGCCTTTATTTTTGTCTTTGTCAGGTGATTGTCCCCTTGATGTGGACTTGATATTGTATTTCCTTTTTATCTTTAAATATTTATTTAAAATGGAAAAAAAAACTGAACTAAAATAGTAGATACCTTTACTGTCATTTGAAGACAAAAAACTAGAATCATGAAAGTCATTTTTTTTTTTTATTAAAGAGGCCCCAGTCTTGGACACCTGAACCTAAAAACCAGAGTCTGTGACTGTGGCTCCCAGAATTTACAGTCACCGAACCAGAACCTTCCCCCCCCCCCCCCCCACTAATGCACCTCACAAATAACCCCCACTGAAACCCCAACCCACCAACGCACCCCACTGACCAAACAAATCCACTAATACTCCCCACTGACTCCCAAACACAGCCCACTAAGCCCCTCAATGAACCCCACCGATTCCACTCGACCCAATAACACAGCCGAGCCCATTCTTCCCACCCAATAACCCATTTGACCACTCATATCTCCCTGCCCCCAATAAACCTGTCCATCCCCACTCTTATTCACAGATGGCCATTTTAAAATTGACCCTGGTTCAACTGAGGCCGCTGACCTCAGCTATTTTTGTTAGTTCAGCAACTTCAGCAGCAAGTGTGGGCTGCAGCTGGGTTCATTTAGTTTGAGCTAAAGCTGTGTGCTTAAGTAAAGAAAGCTTAAACAAAAACATCTAATGTGCAACTACTCGAACCCTTTGCACTATTATCTCAGCAGTTGCTGTGTTTATTCTGGCCTCAGATAAGACCAGCAAAGATACTGCAGAGGACATTTTTAAAATAGCACTCCCAGATGGAAAAGTGGAGACTTACTGGATAAAGGAGCTAAAACAGTGGTTCATAATGGGTTAGGTAGTTCAATGAGGTACGTAAGTGGGTGGGGGGAGGGGGGCTCAGAGGGTATGAAAGATGGGTAAAGGGTGTTTAGCAGGTGGGTCTCTAATTTAGGAATAGTCTCTTTGGCACAAGGTTCTGAAATCAGATGGCCAAACCTGGGTTCCTGCATTCATGGAGTCCCAGCTTGGGTATCCCAGCTTTTTTTGTTTGTTTTTAAAATTTCCATAGAACTAAATGAAAGTTAAAAACTTCATTGCATGGGCTGAAGTAAAAAACAATCAGTGCAAAAATGGAAATAATATGCTAAGTTTTGGTGCCACTTTAGGTCATTATCATGCATTTGAATAGAAAGTGCACTAAAGTTAGCTCACTTTATTTTTATTCCCCTTTTAGCACAGTTTTGGTACTAGAACACTTTTGTTACATGGAAAGCAATGGTAGTTATACTAGACCAGTCTTAAAATTGTGCACTGAGCCTCTTGTACTTGCTGATATGATTTAAGTGTTTATATTACTGCTACCATGTACAACATTCTAAGCGGTTTACAATATGAACATGCTAAAAAACATAATACAGGGAAAATACAAAACAACAAAACCAACTATGGGCCCCACCCATCCACGTACCCCTTCCCTCTGCTACAACCTAATTGGGGAACCAAAAGGTCTTCAAATTTTTCCAAAAGCGGCCCTTGTCCAACTCCCGCCGCACTGCAATGAGATGCTTATTCTACCACACCAGTGGAGCCACCCTAAAGGCACATCCCTCCATTTCTGTTGCTGCACCTTTAGACTATCGGGAACCACCAGCAAACTCCATTGGCTGGGCCGCATCTCCCCTCTCATGGGGCTCTACAGATCAAACAATGGTAAGGATTTGAGGGTTTATTTTTATTAAATTGCTAGCTCTCTGACTGGGAGCTCTTAAAAGGATTTTGATATATTTTTAAAGAAAAGTTGCATTCTTTTTGGTGCTTTAGTAGAAATATTTTCTTTAGTGGGGTAGGTTTTAAACTCTGGCAACCTTCTCAGCTCTTGGGAACTGCTGACAGCTAATCAGGAGTTAGTGGGCCCGATTAGCCTGTGAATGAAATGAGAGCAGCTGAGGCCTGCATAAAAGGCTTCAGAGCCCTGCCCTCTTGAGGCATTCCTAACAGGGGCTCTACAGGTCAAACAACGGTAAGGATTTGAGGGTTTATTTTTATTAAATTGCTAGCTTTCTGACTGGGAGCTCTTAAAGGGTTTTGGTATATTTTTAAAGAAAAGTTACATTCTTTTTGGTGCTTTAGTAGAAATATTTTCTTTATCGGGGTAGGTTGTTGATATGGAAGGACAGACTAGATAGGCCATGTGGTATTTTTCTGTCATATTTCTATGTTTCTATTTCAAAGATCATCATTGCCATTTTAAACAGAGAGAGCTCTCGAATTGGGAGCCAATGTAATTGCTTCAGTACATCTCCAATGGATTCTCCCCCAACCCGACTGGATAACATCCATGCAGCCGCGTATTGGACCAAATGAAACCTCCTAAATTATGGAGGATTAGAAGTAAAATAGGGGAGAAGCTCCCAGTAGTTGTGAATAAAGACTGATGGCAATGTAACATCCATTAAGGCAGATTCTGATAAAATTAAAAACACAAAGAAACATGAGGAAACTACAAATCACCTCTTGTGCAAGTTAGAGATTTTTGCATTTATTTGGGTTTTCTTTTAATTTTATTGTAACCGCCTTGATGTTTAAATGTATGCAAGGTGGGATATCAAGTTTGTAATAAAGAGAAATATAGGTGCTGCTCATACAGACCCTTATGTGCAGGTCGGCTTTGCTTTCCTGGGTTAGGGCAGACCTTTTGCATGCTGTCTGCTTACAGCTTTGGTAAGCAAAATGTCTGAAATTAAACTTACGTTAGGAAACCCTGTGCAAGAGTTTTCACCTAGCTTGTACAGGGCTGGGCCATCCATTAGGCAGGCTAGGTGGTTGCTTAGGGCAGTAGACCTCAGTGGGTGGTATGGTGCCCAAGGTAGGCAATGTGCTATGGAACACATGGTCTGATGCCCCCCTCTGTGTGCAAAGTTGTGCTGCTCTCCCCCTGCCCGTGCTGAGCCACACCACTGCTGCCACCAATTCTGGCAGCCAGGTCAGTGGTAGCTAGGCTTGGCAGCAGTGACAGGCACTGTTCCCTCTAAGCTGTGCACGTGTGCGCGCGCACACACCTCGCCGAGCGAGCGCACATACTTTACAACAGAGCGCACAAAAATTACGGCTCTGATTCTGATAGAAAACAACACAGACGTCTTAAAATTTAAAAGTTATGATTGTAATTACTAGAAATTTCCCGCTTCATTTAGTAATCGTCTATTTTCATTTAATTTGATTAAAATCAATGTGGTGTACATACTGTATTCTGACGTATAGTCAAATTTTAAAGTATATAACTCCGAGTGTCGTTATGTGGCGCACAAAAATTTAACCTTCCTTCAAAAGCTGCACACAGCTGATATTTTATGCGCACACAGCCTACAGAAAATTAGAGGGAACATTGGTGACAGGCCATGTGCTTTAGCACACATGGCCTTCTGCTTCTGACCCTCTGAAGTTGTGTCAGAGGTGTGTCAGAAGTGGCAGGCCATTTGTGTCAAAGCACATGGCCTGCAGCTGCCATCGAGCCGGCCCTGCCGCCTGAATCAGTGGTAGCATAGGGCGGCGGCGTAGCTCAACATGGGGGGGGGGATGGTGGCACAGTCTAGTTTCTGCCTGGGGCAGCAGAAACGCTTGGGCTGGCCCTGCGTTTGTACCTCAGGCAATGGCAGGCTAAGTGACTTGCCCAAGATCACAAGGAGCAGCCTGGCTTCCCTGGTTCTCAACCTGCCACTCTAACCAATTAGTCTATTCCACCACTCCAGTATGACAGTATTAAGCTGCACTAGTAATAAATAGCATTGGTGATCTCAATGGAATGCTGCAAGAGTTTAGCAGTCTAGGAAAGGAAGTGAGATCAGTAGCTGCTATGGCCAGGTTGCTGCCTCACCTCGAGTACCTGTAACTCTGAGAACTGTGAGACTTTTCTCTGTAGGTCTCTGGGGAGCTTCTGGCGAGGAGGAGAAAGGGGATCACATTCTCAGTCATGAAAAGGGAATGAATGAATGGGGTGTTTATGTTCTGGGGCACGAGGGACTCGGCTGTCCGACAGGTACAGAACACAATACCTGGTGTCTAATGTCAGGCTGCCTGACTTTTAAAAAAAAAAAAAAAAAAAGAGACAAAGTTCAGACAGAAGTCTGGAGACAGCAATTGGCTCAGACATCCTGGGGCCCATCACCCCAGCAGCCACAACTAGGATGGACTCAGTGCACAAACCCTGCATTGTGTACTTTGGCTAAAGGCCGATACCAAGATTTTCCTAGTAGGGATGGTGTTTCAAAGTAGAATAAAACCCATTTTTCCACCCCCTCTGCTATGGAAATTAGTGTGACTAGCAGTAAATCAGTACTTCTCATAATACATTGTGTTTTTTGTGGTACATGATTTCCCACTCTCAGAGCATTCCAATCAGGGCTCATCCCAGGGGATGGCTTCAGCAAACAAAGTACCATTGCCATCCTGGTAATAGGAACAGTAATTTACTAGGGAACCTGGGGGTCCCATGCACTACTTTTAGAAAACCACAATTTTGGACCTGTCCAGTGACTGTACTCTGCTATGTAATAGATTTGAGTTAGGTTTCCCTTTTCCTGGGCTAGCCAGGCCTGGCAATGCGAAAATGGCAGGTGGTGAGAGGGGAGGGAGTTTTTGTCATTGCTCAAAGATGACACCTATTAACCAGACCGGGGGGGGGGGGGGCATTATGAAGGGAGCCACCATCTATGGCCCTAGCCAGGAATTGTCCCTGAAATGGCTGGATTGGGAGAATGTTATAAAATAGCAAAGCCCCCATTTTCATCCAATAGCAATGGCTCCATTTAAGCTGCAGGCCCAATGATGCAGGACAACTACCAATTAAAAATACCTCCCCCCCCCCCTAAGAAAACCATAATCCTTTATAATGAATTAAAAGCATATTTGAGCAGCACACTACTTGTAGAGGCATGTGGCAGCAGGCTGGCTAATAAAGAGCATAACCTCTAGTCACCACGAAGGTCAAAGGTCACATGGGGGACTTGCATGCCTGGCTGATTAGTATTTGTTAGTGCTGATTGTTTTGTACTATTTTACGTTTAGAATAAATTAATGTCTATCAAAGCCAGAATGTGACAAGATGCATCTTAAGAGACCTTGCAATCTGTTAAGTTTACAAAGAAGGAAGCATTTCAAATCAAAATATGAAATGTAGAGTTTCAACTGTAGCAATCCAGATATTTAAGAGGCGATGCCATGATGGCCAATGGCACAAGGGGGATGGGGAGGGCCTTAAACCAAGGGAGTTGCCTTTGTAAGGTGGGAGGGATAGTGAAGAGGAAAGGAATTACACCAGGGGAGCAAAAGGGGAGATACAATACAAATGTTTAAACACTTAAAAGGTTTGTTTATTAAATCTCTTTTCAAAGAAGAGGAAGCTGTAAAACTAGAGAGCATAAAATGAATCTGCACACTGGATGGAGTGTTTCAATGTATTCACCTTTATCCATTGATAAAATTGGCCATTTAGCCCTACTCTCTGCCTTCTAATTTTTAACCAGTTCCTGATCCACAATATTACACTGCCTAGGTTGACTGGAAGGCAACAAAGGGTATAGGTAAATAGAATTCTCTCTGAGGAGAAGGATGTTACCGGTGGTATCCCACGGGAATCTGTCCTTGGTCAGATTCTTTTTAACATCTTTGTATAGATCCAGAAGATCTACAGCAGTTAATTCTTTGATTGTCCCGAAATCAATAACCCTATGCGCATGCTCAACGGTAAACAGAGTCTTCAAATTCTGCGCGCCAAGATGCTGGAATGCCTTACCTCCCAGCATACGAGCAATCCCTGACCTAACAGTTTAGAAAGGCATTGAAGCACCATCTCTTCCTCCTATACTACCCCCAGACAGCACCTTAATATCCTCATCCACAACTTAGACGACACTTTTCAGTAAGCCCTACTACATAGCCAAACACGACTACGATTATAGATGTGATGCCTATTTTGCGATACAGATGTACATAGTTAATACCTTGTTACACCCTGTTATCCAAGTTCATTTACCTTGTTACACCCTGTTATCCAAGTTCAATTGACCTTGTTCAATGTAAACACGAATCAGCTGTTGAGATGTGTAAGTTGTTATATGGAAACCGCACTGATGCTGAATAGCGCAGTATAAGAGAGACTGTAAATAAATAAATAAATAAATAAATTTGCTGGTGATATTGCGGAAGGGCTATCAAGTAAGGTTTGCCTCTTTTCAGATTATACAAAAATTTGCAATAAAGTAGACACCCAGGAAGGAGGAGATAAAATGAGAAGGGATCTAGCTAAGCTTGAAGAATGGTCGAGAATTTGGCCGCTGATATTTAATGCTAAAAAATGCAGAGTCATGCATTTGGGCTGCAAAAATCGGAGGGAGTGGTACAGTGTAAGGGGTGAAGTACTTCTGTTCATGAAAGAAGAGCAGGACCTGGATGTGATTGTTTCTGATGATCTTAAAGTGGCTAAACAGGTAGAAAAGGTGACTGCAAAAGCCAGAAGGATGCTTGGGTGCATAGAAAGGAATGGCCAGCAGACAAAAGGAGGTGATAGTGCCTTTGTATAAATCTCTGGTGTGACCTCATTTGGAGTATTGTGTGCAATTCTGGAGACCACACCTTCAAAAGGATATAAATAGGATGGAGGCAGTGCAGAGGGTGGCTGCCTAAAATGGTTAGTGGTCTTCATTATAAAGCATATGAGGACAGACTTAAAGATCTTAATATGTATATGTATTTTTGAGGAAAGGTGGAATAGAGAAGATATGATAGACACGTTTAAATAGCTCTATGGTATACATGCACAAGAGAAGAGCCTCTTTCAATTGAAGGCAAGCTCTGCTACGAGGGGACATAGGATGAAGGTGAAAGGGGATAGACTCGGGAGTAATATACGGAAATATTTCTTTATGGAAAGAGTGGTAGATGCATAGAATAGTCTCCTGTGGAGGTAGTAGAGACAAGGACAGTAATTGAATTCAAGAAAACATGGGACAAACACAGAAGATCCCTAAAAAAAAGACGGAGGGTTTTTGCAATTGATATGGAAGGGCAGACTAGATAGGCCATGTCATCTTTTTCTGCTGTCGTTTCTGTTTCTATCCCATGACTTTTTAATTTCACCAATAGTCTCTCATGAGAGATCTTGTCAAAGACTTTCTGAAAATCTAGATACACTCAACCGGCTCACTTTATGTACATGTTTATTCACACCTTCAAAAAATATAACAGATTAGTAAGACAAGATCTTCCTTGGTTAAATTCATGTTGGCTTTCATCCATTAAACCATGACTATATATATGTTCAGTAATTTTATTCTTTGTAATGGTTTCTACCATTTTGCTCAGTACTGACATCAGGCTCACTGGTCTGTAGTTTCCCTGGTAACCCCTGGAACCCTTTTTAAAAATTAGAGTTACATTGGCCCTCCTCCAATCTTCAGATAACACAGATGTTAATGATAGTTCACAGATTCTAAAAGCAGGTTTGCAGTCTCATATTTCAGTTCTTTTGGCACCCTCTAATGTATACTAACTGGTACAGATGAGTTGCTACTCTTCAATTTATCAAATAGTTGTAATACATCTTCCAAGTTTATCAAAATCTGTTTCAATTCTTCTGCTACATCACCTTTAAATACCATTTCAGGCATGGGTAACATCCCTACATCATCTTCAGCAAAAGACCAAAGCAAAAATTTCATTCAGTCTCTCAGCTATGGCCTTGTCTTCCCTTAGCACCCCTTTTACCCCTCAATCATCTAATGGTCCAACTGACTCACAGGGTTTTTGCTACAAATGTACTTGAAAAAAAATTTGTATTGTCCTTTTTTGCTTCCACAACAAGCTACTTCCATATCTTGCCACAAAAAAAACAGTGGATAGTCACAACAAAACAAATTGTACTATAGTGCTGGAATATGAGACCCCCAGGTCGGAAGGCACTCAGCTGGCTACTGGGAAGGAGCTGAAGACATTTCAGGGTAAGGCCAGCATTTATGATTTGATTGGATCAAAGCCCTAGGGATGTCTGACTGCTGATGTAGCTGTGCATGAAATGAGAGTCAGAAGCTGCAAATATGTCTTACATATTGGGTGGAACTTACAAAGCATGAACCTAAGGAAGTTGGAGGTGGTCAAGAATGAAATGGAACGTGTACAACTCGATCTGTTGGGTGTCAGTAAACTGAAATGGACTGGCACTGAGCACTTTGCAACAGATGATCACATGGTCTATTACGCTAGAAATGAAAGACAAAGAAGAAATGGTGTTGCATTTATAATTATGAAAAAACTTGCAAGAACTGTAATGAAATACAATGCAGTTAGAGAACACTTAGGGGTATGTTTACTAAACCGTCTTAACATGCGCTCTCCCACGTTATCGCACGATAAGGCGCCTTATCGCACGCTAAGGCGCAAACGAGCGCTGAAGGCGGAGAAAGGCTCCCGGAGGGCGGAGGAAGGCTCCCCAGGGGCGGAGAGAGAGGGTCAATGGGCGGAGAGTGGGAGGAGAGAGGCTCCCTGCACACTAACACTGTGAAATCCGAGGCTGAAAACTAACGCCAGTGAAACCCTAGCGTTAGAGCTGATTTAAAGGGAAAATAAACCATTTCCATCAGCAATGTACAGCAAAACCAGGGAAACCTACAAAAAAGTGATAAGTGTGATACATGTGCACGGAACAAAAGGGCAAAGAAACAATGAAAATGACCAGAAGAAAATGTAAAAAACACATAACCAAGCTGGGCAATAGTGATATCAATGGGAAACATCAAAAAACACCCCCAAGAAAGCTCCAAAAAAAAGATATGAATTTTGGAAGGGTCTATGCTCTGTCCCCATACAAGGTGAATGAGCCCACAGTGAAATTGCACTGATCAGGGTTTTCCTCTCCATTTGACAGGTTTCCTATGGTGTGCACATGTTCTACAACAGCAGGGCGGGCATGTCGGAATGGGCAATTGGACAGATGCTGGAAAAGGGGACACAGAGGGCTGCAGGCGGCACATGCTGTGGTGCAGCTGGGGCACAGTGCGGACTAGGGTAATGGCTAGCTGGCCCATAGGAATGCTGAAACAGTAGAGCAGCCAGACAGCAACTGCTGAGGGCCCAACATGGGCAAGAGTGTGCTTCCCACGGTGTCACAGGGAATAGTACCCAGCAGGTACCCCCAATGGCACGGAACATTGGCAGGCAGTGCTGGGGGAAAGCGTGGACAGCTATGCAGGCACCCCTACCCCAGAACCCGCACCATAGGCAGCCGCCTACCTGCACACTGGATGGCCTTAGACTGCGCAGCACCAGCACCACCAGCAGAAGGGCATGTCAGCATGGTAGCAGAGGGGTATTGGTGGTGGAGGGGGCAGTGGCAGCTGCCCAGAGCAGACCATGGCCTAGCCCTGTTTAGGTGGGTGCCGTGCACTGCAACAGACAGGCTCTGTCTGACAAACAGTCATGGTATCTCCAGGGAATGCACTATCTCTGTGGCAACACGGTGGTGCAGTGAACAAAGCCAGTGTGTTCAGGAGCAGAAGGTCACAGGTTCAAGTCCCAGCTGTGGTTCCTGCCAACCCAGTCCCCATATTTTACCCACTACTAAAACGTGCTAATACAGACAGAACCTTTATTGCAGATAACAGAAACATGCCCAATAAACCTACATTTTACCCTACAGAGCACAGACACCATAAACATGCACATTACCTAGAGCAGAGTCTCCCAAATGCAGTCCTGGAGGGCCAAACACCATTCAGGTTCCATGCTGCCTCTAATAAACACGGCTGTGCTGCATGTTTATGCACCGCCCCCATGGTATGCAAATGTATCTCATGCATGCTTTCAAAAACCTTTACGATTGGCGTACCGGAGAGGGACTAATATAGCAGACCGGGTGGTACACACCACGTCTAACAGGACATTGGTCTCGTCCTCGGGTAATCACCAAGCTTGTGGATCTTGTGATATGTGTTTTAATACTTTGGAGGGCACTTCATGGGAAGATCCCCACACTCACATCAGCTACTTTCGTCGCCATAATACAGATTGCACATCGAATTATGTAGTATACCTAATAATGTGCCCTTGTCATTATTTATATGTGGGTATGACCACGCGGTCTATCCGTAAGCGTTTACAGGAGCATCGCTCCCGTCTTAATACACATACAATAACTGCTCCTATTGTTCAACACTGCTTATCAGCCTCCCACAGTTTTGAACAACTTAGTTGGACAATCGTGGACAAGGTTCCTCCACTTCTCAGAGGGGGGGGATCGTCGGGCTGTTTTGCACCATCATGAGCAACGGTGGATATTCAAGCTCAACACAGTTGCTCCATTTGGTTTGAATGCGGAGATTGAATGGTGGAAGATTCGATGAACTTCAAAGTTGATGTTCAATTACATCATCAGTAGGTTCCATTGTGATGCTGAGGTCATCTTGCATTTGCAGGGAACAGGAAGTTGGCTGGGTTTGCTTGATAAAGAGCCAGAGTTACGGCGGGCTTGAAACACAACGGTTTGTGTCGCAACATAACCCAACCATTGTTTGACTGCTACGGAAGTTTTTTGGCTGGCTGTTAGTGAAGTTTTGGGTTCCTATCTGAAGTTTGGATGAGTTTGAAATACCTTTTTTTGGGGCATCTATGAAGATCCGTGAAATTTGATCCACCACTCTCCGGACCCGAAGGATAGAGAGTTTGGCAGTACTCCATCTTATCTCACTATTCAGCTAAGTGCCATTACTTCCACATATATTCAGTTTGCTAGAGACAGAAAGGTTCTGTTACAAAAATATTTTTGATGCAAGGCAGCATCTTTATTATGCATGGGCTAGTCCTTTTGGGCTTGTTGTAGCCCTTAGCATATTCAGGTTGTGTGGACCTAAGGTTATACTGACCTTTTTTTAAAAAATAAGTTGAATAAAAGGAGGGCCTGTCTAATGAGAGTGTTTGTACACCCTCGCAACAGGCGATCCGACAAAAATTTGAGTTTTGGTAAATTCTTCTGTTACACACAGGTGTTGATGATTCTTATGGGACCGTGAATGATCTTTAGGGTATAGCTATATTTATGTTCATTTCACAGAGGTTTATAGTTTATTTTTATTATTCATTAGGGACAGCATGAAAACCCGAACAGTGTTTGGCCCACCAGGACCGGAGTTGGGAACCTCTGCCCTAGAGCAACGGCCAACAGGGGCAGACACACCCTCACCCACAGGCTCCATTATCCAAAGCCTCCTGGAGAGGCAGGATGTCAGGCCCTGCGTGCATCTCCCAATACTAGCACTTGCATACCTTAGCAATGCCACCCTAAACCTGGGAATATTGTACACACCTATCAAACGGTTGCTATGATTACTGGCAGATAGCAATTCCTAAGTTAAGCACCATTTGCTGATTGAGCTGCATCATAGCAACCTTTCTGCTGTCTGTGGAGTGTGCTTCAGGTCTGATGTCTGACAGTGTTTACCACCCTGGGGAGTGACCCCAACAGTATTGCGTACCATAGCCATGCCTGCACTGTGCCCAGGACTGTTGCGGTGGCCAGGGCTGCCAAGAGCCTCTATATTTGCACAATGCTGGCATAGGTGTGGGAGGGTGTGTTTGTCTATCCAGTGTGTGGTGTCTGCCAACACCTTCCTCAGCCCACACTGTTGCCAGTGTAAGCCTGCCAATGTGCATAATGAGGAGCAAGGTACCATGGGTATAGCCCGGACAGGGTGGCCTGGCCAGGATGCATCTGCACAGGGCATAGGGCAATGGCTCAGACATTGTAGTGCCTGACAACCACCTGCATAGACAGGGTGGCCACAGCATGTCCTGCTGGGAGGTCACTCTCACCCTGACTGAGCAGTGACCACTCCATGGCTAGGTTCCCCCATAGTGCTATATAGTGTTTCTCTCATGTGATGTTTATGGTTCCCTTTTGGGGCCCAATCACTGACTTATCTGCTTGGTGTGTATGCTGACATCCCAGTTCTGGGTACATGCATCTCCTCCAGAAACATGCACTATGGACTAGCTAGCAGACTGTCTGCAGCTAGTATGTGTCTAGCACAGTACCCGCACAATGTGACGGTCTGTAGCTACTCTGTGCCAGTAACATACACAGTCAGTACCCCCTACCAGGCTGAGGTGCTGTGGGAGTGCACACGGTCAGTTCCCCCTGCCAGGCCGAGGTGCTGTGGGGGTGCATACCCCATCTTGTGATCATCTGTAGACTGCTGATTTGCATGTGCAGTGCATCATGGGTATGGGTGGGTTAACCCTATCCTGGTAACCACAGCAGACTGTGTGGTGACATGCAGTCCTTCTGTAGCCAGCCAGGGGCTTGTTAATAGCTGTAGCCCACTGGTTACTTCACTGCCTGTGGAGCCAGAGGTCATGGGTTCAAACCCACAGTGGGGTTATTTGATAGGGCTATCCAGAGCATTGTCAATTTTTAATGTACATTAGTGCTGCCAGCAAAAACACCCTCAGAGTACTGTAGCCATAGGGTGCCCTATAAAGCGCCTTCTGAGGCACCTTATGGTTACAGTCCATATAAGGGGCCTTATAAGTTGTCCTATGGAGCACCTTATAGGGTGCCCTATAGGGGACATTATAGGGTGCCGTGGCAGACAGTGCACTTTATAATGTGCCCTATGGAGTGCCTTATAGGGTGCCTTATGTGGCACCTTAAGTTATGGCACGTGAGGGTGTGTTTGCTGGCAGCAATAATTAAAATACAAGTAAAATGCCTCAAGAAACAATACTTACATGTCAAAGCTGATGCCTCAGCCAGCCTTATGCATTAGGCACACTGGGGGATCAAACTCATGACCCCTGTATCATTAGTCAGTGTATTAACCATTGTACTACACCTCTGGTTCTGTGTTTGCATGTCTGGGCGCCTACTTAAGATTACCGCGTGTTAACGCGCTTAGCGGCACTTAGCCTGTTAATGTATGCAGCAGCGCACGTTATCGCACGATAATCACGTTTTGCTACTTTAAGACTGAAACGCCCATTCCTTTTATGGCAGCCTGCACACTATCACCAGGCGCACATTAAGACGGTTTAGTAAACATACCCCTTAATTTCTATTAGTCTGCAAGGAATGCCCACCAACAACTATAATTCAAGTATATGTCCCAACAAGTCCCAACAATAGCTGCAGAAGAGAATGAAGTTGATGAGTTCTACAAACAAGTACAAGCTGAAATTGACAGAACACGCAAACCGGATATCCTGATAGTTATGGGTGACTAGAATGCAAACGTTGGCAACAAAGAAGAATGCAAAGTGATTGGAAAATATGGACTTAGTGACAGAAATGAAGCTAGAAAAATACTGATAGAATTTTGCAAGACCAATGATCTATTCATCTCAAAAACCTTTTTCCAGCAACACAAGCAGCAACTGTACACATGGACCTCACCCAATGGATTGCACAACAATCAAATTGACTACATCTGTGGAAGTCAACGATGGAAAAGCTCTATAACATCAACAACGACAAAACCTGGAGCCAACTGTGGTGCATATCACCAACTACTAGTATGCAAACTCAAGCTAAAGTTGAAAAAAAACAAACTACTCATGAATGTAGAAAAATATGACCTTGAGAATATACAACCAGAATTTAAAGACTGCCTGCAAAATCATGTTGCTGCTTTAGATACAAATGACAGTGCTACAGAAGAGTTATAGGATGACATCAAGAAGGTTGTGTAGAAAGAAAGTGAGAAGTCTCTACAGAAGGTAAAAAAGCAAACGGCCAAAATGGATGACCAAAGAAACTCTGAAAATTGCCCAGAAATGCAAAGAAGCTAAAGTCAGAGGAAAAAGAGAGGCAATTGCAGAACTCAGATTTCCAACATGCAGCAAGACAAGGAGAAGTACTACAATGATGCATGCAAGGAAATAAAAGCAGAAACTATTAGAGAAAGAACAAGATCGGCTTTCCTAAAGCTATGAGAGTTAAAGAAAACATTCCAGCCTCTAATTGGAATGTTACAAGATGCTCAAGGATCCGTGTTGAATGATAAGATCAAGAAAAAGTGGAAAAAAATATACAGAGTCATTATATGATAAAGATCAAGTGGACCAACAGCCGTTTCAACCTGTACCTTATGATCAGGAACCATTGGTGATAAAAGAAGTAGTAGAAGCAGCATTGAAAGCCTTATCAAAGAAGAAAGCACCTGGCATTGATGGCATTCCCATTGAAATATTACAGCAATCAGATGCAGTTGTTACCATACTTACAAGGCTCTGCCAGAAAATTGGGAAGACAACATCATAGCCAATTGACTAGAAAAGATCTGTGTTTATACCAATACTAAAGAAAGGTGATCCAACTGACTGTGGAAATTATCGCACAATCGCTCTGATCCCACATGCCAGCAAGATTCTACTGAAGATTATTCAGAAGAGATTACAACCATACCTGAAACGAGAACCAAGCAGAGAGACTTAAAGTGAATATGGGAAAGCTGGATTGGCCTCTGCGGAGATCTGTGCAATGGAGTTATTGCGGACTAACTGCCTGAAGTACAAGCAGGGTTCAGGAAAGGGCAAGGAACAAGAGACATCATGGATGTGAGATGGATTCTTGAAAAGACTAAAGAATTCCAAAAGGATATGTATATGTGTTTTATTGACTACAGCAAGGCTTTCACTATGTAAACCATGAGAAACTAGGGGCCACATTAAGAAGCATGGGTATACCAGAACACCTGATAGTTCTCTTGCATAACCTTTACATTATTAAGAAGCAACAGTTCAAATGGAACAAGGAGAAACAGAATGCTTTAAAATCAGCAAAGGTGTATGACAAGGCTGCATACCTTCCTTCTACCTCTTTAATTTATATGCAGAACAAATCATTAGAGAAGCAGGACTGTATGAAGATAATTGAGGTGTGAAGATTGGTGGAAAATTCAGCAAGAACCTTTGCTATGCTGATGATACTACATTACTGGCTGAAAATAAAGACAATCTGAAACATTAGCTTCTCAAGATCAAGGAACAGTCTTAAAATGGGCCTGCACCTTAATGTAAAGACAAAGATCCTGACAACTGGCAAAAATCAATAAGTTCAGCATTGATGGAGAAGAAATCAAAATAGTGGACAATTTTTAACCTACTTGGATCAACTAT
Organism: Ichthyophis bannanicus; assembly: GCA_033557465.1. NCBI lineage: Eukaryota > Metazoa > Chordata > Amphibia > Gymnophiona > Ichthyophiidae > Ichthyophis > Ichthyophis bannanicus. The sequence continues at coordinate 148,099,461 of CM066041.1, forward strand.
CAATAAAGAAGCAACAAGCAGTCAAGAAATCAGACGATGCATTGCTCTTGGCAGAATGGCTATGGAAGACTACGCAAGATTCTCAAGAGCAGAGATGTCTCTCCCCATACAAAATTCAACTCGTTCAAGCCATGGTATTTACAATAATGTCATATGGATGTGAAAGTTGGACAGTGAAAAAGATAGACAGAAAAAAAATTGATGTCTTTGAATTATGGTGCTGGCGGCGAATACTGCGTATACCATGGACTGCCCGAACAACAAACCAGCCAGCACTAGAGGAGATCAAACCCAAGCTTTTTTTTAGAAGCTCAAGTGACAAGACTTCGACTTTCATACTTTGAACACATCATGCGAAGAAAGAGATCATTAGAGAGAGAACATGCTTGGCAACATAGAAGGTCAATGCAAAAGAGGAAGGCCAGCAAAGAGATGGATCAATACAATAACAGCAGCTATGGGTGCCACTTTGTCAACAATGAGCTGCCTGACTGAAGACCATTTAGGACAGGGGTCACCAACCTGCGGCCCGCGAGGTCCCTTTGTGTGGCCCGCGAGGCTCTACCCCGGTGCGGCCCGCCAAGGATGCTGCTACAAGTACCGGCAAACTCACCGACTCCTTCTTCTGCAGCCGCGGCTCCCTGCCTCTTAGGGAACCGTGGCTGTGCTTGTAAAATCATCGCGGAGCCCTTCCTGTCTTGACGGGCTCCGTGCAGCATTGTCCTGCCTCCAAAGGAAGTGGTAAACAACTTCCTTTAGAGGCGGGACAATGCTGCACGGAGCCCGTCAAGACAGGAAGGGCTCCGCGATGATTTTACAAGCACAGCCGCGGTTCCCTAAGAGGCAGGGAGCCGCGGCTGCAGAAGAAGGGAGGGAGCTGACATGGAATAATTTTCAAAGCAGAAGTACAGGTATGAGCATTGTTTTTTTTCGCGGGGGCGGGGAGAAGGGGGGTGCGGCCCGCGAGTCTACCGGTAGTCGGCTGTGCGGCCCGCGGCCCTCTGGAGGTTGGTGACCCCTGATTTAGGACAACTATCCAGAGGATCACTATGAGTCGACATCGACTTGACGGCATTTAACGATGACATACTCTGATTTGATTTTAATGAAAGCTGTCTGGTGGTGCTAAGCCCTGAATGACTTAACACTGAATTCTAAAATACACCGATTTACCATCTTTAACCCAAAGAATTCTCTTTTCCCCAAGATTTAGAGAATTTCCCAGCAGTTAAGTACTTACAAGTGCAGATTTCTTTCCAGCAGTAGCAATCTCTTTTGGTAGTCCTGCTGCTCACAGAGTAGCTTCCAAGCAGTCTCTACACTCCTCCGTTCTTGGGCAAAAAACTGGTAAACTATTTTTTTCCAATACTCCTCTATTGCATTCTCTTCTATGGCATCATTAGATGGCAGTGGCAGAAGTTCAAATTATGGACCCCCAAACAACAATTTTGAAAGGTATCCCAGAGTATGTGAAGTCCACTTCAGAAGTTACAGGAACAGCTTCAGGTGGGTCCCCTTTTCCCTTGCCCCCCTCCCACATTACAGGGACCACTAGGGCAGATTTACACCACTGATAGGTAGCCAAACCAGTGAAGTGCTCCTTGAAAAATGAAGTATACACACATTCTCCTTTCCATTACATTCAGAGGCTCATTCTATTTTAGAATAAAGCACTATCTACAATAAGCAAGTTACTGGCCTAGGGTGCCACAGTCACCTGTAGGCAAAAAGCAAAGAACTACAGCAAAAATCAGTTGAGAATCTTTTGTTTAGGCATTGACAAGTTCTGATGTTCCCATTCATGTCAGGATAGAAAGTCTCACACCTGTTTTTTTTTTCCTGCGAATTGCAATTGAACCACATTACTTCCCAAAAGTCATCTCTAGGCCGCAGTCACATTCTTTGGCCTAGTGCTAGAATATGCCCCCGATACAAACTAGTACCCCCACTGTCTTCTTCCCTAGAAAGAAATATAAGTTGCAACATTAGACACATTCCTCTTTAATAAAGCCTCCAAATCAGAGACACTCCCTTTTTCATTATTTTACTCTTCGGGTCTATTCCTTGAACTAAAATTTTATCCTCGCCTCCCCAAAACTTTTCTTAGTATATCATCTCTGAGTAGGAGAAATCATGCCTACACATTTAGAATGAGGCAGTATTGTAAATGGATTATTCATATATACCTGTCTGGTAATGAAAGGACACCTGTTAAGGTGGCAACCCACTCTCAATAAATTCCTCTTACTAATGGGGGCACCCAGTAAGGGGTGGCATCCCATAAATCTCCACAATAATCACTTAGCAGTGACTTGCCTAATATAAGGGCAAATTGCCACAGATACTTCAAAATCCTATTACCGTATCTTACAAAGAACAGTTAATATCCCCCTATCAATATTAAATATGTTACTTAATTATAACAATAAATATATTACAATAACATACATCGACAATAGGGATAAAGAAAGATGTCCAGAATACTTTTTTTGAAGTATGTTATATTTTTATAGCAAGGTCTGAATTTTTGGCATTTTATAGATTTTTATTACAATTTTTAACCTTTTTGAAAATTTTCATAAAACATTTTAAAATATTTTTTCCTTTTACTAAACTACATTAACTAAGACCTCTTAATGGATACTGTTTTGATGTAGGCAAAATAAAACTAGCTATGTAACTATCATGCAATGCTATGTGTGCCATCGAGTCAATGCGGACTCCTGGTGACCCAGTCCTGGGTTTTATTAGCAAGGCGACTGGAAGTAGATTGCCAGGCCTTTCTTCTGCACTGTGAGTTTATAGCCCCTGGTATTCCAAGTCCATTTACTAGCTCAACTTTATGCATGCGGTAGCTCTATGCTGCTGTCTCCTGTGTGGGAGATTCCTGCAAGACACAACAGAAGAAGAGAAACAGCAACAAATAGCATTGCCACCAGGGGCGGCCCAAGGGGGGTGCGGGGCCATGTGCGGAGACTCGGTGCGGGGCCTCATTTGCATAAGGGTCCTCATTTGCATAAATATTTGCATAATGTTACCATACACGAACTTTTAGTAAACATGCCTCTTAATGAGTGTATGAATAAAGAAAGACTAAAAGACTTCTACATTACTATAATCCAGTGCCAACCGCCAGACACATTAGGAACTACTACAAACACTGCCCATTTAGAACCCATAGCAAACCCGCCGTATCCTAACAGCACTACCAGGACTCATAAAGCACCATACCCTAACTATCAAAAGGAAACGCTGCAAATATTAAACCAATACATTTCAGAGAACAACAATACATGACCTACTGGGGAAAGAGAACAAGTGGCAATGTCAAATAGGAATTACATAAACAGAATACCTCAGCTCAGTTACACATGAACAGAACATAAACCATCACCAAACAAGGAATCACAATTTAGAAACAGGAAGACAATAATTAAACTGGGAATCCCAAAAGCCAAACTTGGAATGTACAACACTGTAGAAATAAAACTATACATTAATTTGCTCTTGTACTAAACAAAGCGCAGACGTTAATGATGCACATTTCCCAGAGCTGACATATTCCAATTAATAAATTCAAAATAAAGAGATATTTTTCTACCTTTTGTGCATTTTTTTTCAGCTGCAATTGCTCCAGCCACTTTCTTCTGGTTTCTTCGTGTCTTCCGCTAATTCTTCATCGTCTGCTGTCCATTTGTCTTTTCTTCTCTCTTCTAGTTTTTTTCCATTCTCTCTCTACATCTGCTTTAACATACTAATCTTTCTCCTTTTCCTCTTTCCTCATTCCTATTTCATCCACTCAAATTTTACCCCTCCATCCTCAATCCCCACTTACTCTCCCAATATCCGGACAATTGTAGATTTGTCTTCCCTCCCACACAAAATATTTTTTCCCTCTCCATTTCACTCTCCCAGCTCCATCCCATTCTAATCCTCCCCCAACATCAGCTCCATTCTAGTTCCAGTCCCACCCAGCATCCGCTCCCTTCTAGTCCCCGCATCAGCCCATTTCCAGTCCTAGCCCCCCATAAGCCCATTTCCAGTCCTAGCTCCCCCATCTATTTGCAGTCCCATCCAAGTCCCGCCATCAGCTCATTTCCAATCCCAGCCCCCATGAGCCCATTTCTAGTCCTTTCCTAGCCCCACCATCAGCCCATGTCAAATCCTAGCTCCCCTCCACTCAGCCCATTTCCAATCCAAGCCCCCCATGAGCCTACTTCCAGTTCTAGCCCCTTCATGAGTCCATTTCAATCCAAACCCCCACCACAGCCCATTTCCAATATTAGCACCCCCCAACAGCCAATTTCCAGTCCTATTCTAGCCCCTCCATCAGCCCATTTCCTGTCCTAGCCCCCCCCTCACCCATTTCCAGTCCTAGCTCCCTCCCCCTCACAACCCATTTCCATTCCAAGCCCCCGTCCCCATCAGCTATTTGCAGTTCAAGCCCTCCTTCCACTCAGCCCATTTCCAGTCCTAGCCTCCTCATAGCCCATTACTAGTCCTAACCCCCATCAGCCCATTACGTCCTAACCCCCCATCACCCTATTTCCAGTCCTAGCCCCCCATCAGCCTATTTCCAGTCTTAGCCCCCCTCCCAGAGCCAATTAACAGTCCTACCCCCCCCATCAGCCAATTCCAGTCTTAGCCCCCCATAGCCCATTACCAGTCCTAACCCCCCCATCACCCTATTTCCAGTCCTAGCCCCCCATCAGCCTATTTCCAGTCTTAGCCCCCCCCATAGCCAATTACCAGTCCTACCCCCCCCCATCAGCCCACTTCCAGTCTTAGCCTCCCCCCCCCATGGCCCATTACCAGTCCTAACCCCCCCCCATGGCCCATTACCAGTCTTAACCCTCCCCCCCATCAGCCCATTACCAGTCCTAACCCCCCCCCCCCCCCCCCCGGCCCAATTCCCTGTCTTAACCCCCCCCCATGGCCCATTACCAGTCCTAACCACCCCCCCCATCAGCCCACTTCCAGTCTTAGCCCCCCCATAGCCCATTACCAGTCCTAACCCCCCATCAGCCCATTTCCAGTCCTACCCCTCCCCATCGGCCCATTGCCAGTCCTAACCACCCCCCCATCAGCCCACTTCCAGTCTTAGCCCCCCCATAGCCCATTACCAGTCCTAACCCCCCCCCCCATCAGCCCATTTCCAGTCCGACCCCCCCCCTTCCAGCCTCAGCACCCTCCCCACCTCCCATTACCACACCTAACCCCCCCCATCAGCCCACATACCCCCCCCATAGCCCATTACCTGTACTAACCCCCCCCCATCAGCCCATTACCAGTCCTAGCCTCCCCCCCCCATGGCCCATTACCAGTCCTAACCCCCCCCCAGCCCACTTAGCCCCCCCCATGGCCCATTACCAGTCCTAGCCTCCCCCCCCCATTGCCCATTACCAGTCCTAACCCCGAGCATCAGGCGTGTTAGCCGACCACAATAGTGCTTTACCCGTACTAACCCCCCCCCATCAGCCCACTTCCAGTCTTAGCCTCCCCCCCATGGCCCATTACCAGTCCTAACCCACCACCCCCCCCCCCCCGGCCCATTACCAGTCCTAACCAGCCCCCCCCCCCCCCCGGCCCATTACCAGTCCTCACCAAACCCCCCCCCCCCATCAGCCCAATTCCAGTTTAGCCTCCCCTCCCATAGCCCATTACCAGTCCTAACCACCCCCCCCCCCTATCATTCCAAATTAAAATAAAAAAAAACCAAACTGGCTGCTTCTGCCGCGGGCAGCATCAAGAGCTCTGCCGCGGCAGCATCAAGAGCTCTGCCGCGGGCCCCCCCCCTGCCCGGCAGAGCCTCCGTGCATCCTCAGCAGCTTTCTTCATGTCCAAATCGCAGGCTTCTTTCAGAGCCGCGAGAGTTTCTTTTCTCGCGGCTCTCTTAATCCCGCGGGGCTGATGGGAAATCCCATCACCCTCGGCGGGATTAACAGAGCCGCGAGAAAGGAAACTCTCGCGGCTCGGAAAGTAGCCCGCGTTTTGGACATGAAGAAAGCTGCTGAGGATGCACGGTGGCTCTGCCGGGCAGGGGGGGGCCCCGCGGCAGAGCTCTTGATGCTGCTGCCGCGGCAGAGCTCTTGCTGCTGCCGCGGCAGAAGCAGCCGGTTTGGTTTTTTTTTTTTAAACTTGGGATGCTGAAGAATGTTTTTTGCGCGGGGCCCCCTGAAACGCGGGGCCCTGTGCAAAAAACATTCTTGCTCAATGGACGGGCCGGCCCTGATTGCCACTGAATCATAGAAATAACATTTTTTGAAAGTGTCCAAGTACTTCCTTGAAGCATCTTCAGGCACTACACCACTGGTCTGGCTTCCATACCAATCCTCCTCTTGGAGTAATCTGCTGATTGAAACATGTCTCGCTCTCAGGTGCTCTCCTACAAGCAGAACCTAATGCTTCTGGATAGTGGTTCCCAAACCTGTCCTGGGAGACCCCACAGCCAGTCGGGTTTTCAGGGTATCCACAATTAATATGCATGAGAGAGATCTGCATGCAATGGAGGCAGTGTATGCAAATCTCTCTCATGCATATTCATTGCGATTATTCTGAAAACCCGACTGGCTGGGGGTCCCCCAGGACAGGTTTGGGAACCACTGGCAGACCATCCTTTTTGCCATTGCTTAAAATGTCCATTTATGGTGGCTTGTATCATTGGATCATCCTTACTGTAAGCAGAGAAGGTTTAATTGGGCTTCATTTTGGAATAGATCTCATTTCTCACATGCATCTCTTTAGTTCCACCACATTCATGAAAGGTTTGCCAACTGACTCCAGTTGCACCCGACAGGCTTGATCCAGTCTTGGGTTTACCCCATTGCATGTAGGGACTTGCAATCTTGCTTTTCTTATGGAGTGCAATGGAGAAATCAGAACTACATGTCCCTGCAATGCGATGGGGTAAACCCAGGACTGGATTGAGCCTATCAGGCGCATCTGAAGCAAGTTGGCAACCCTAACTCATGATAAGTAAGTTTACTTAGAGATATGCTTGATGCCAGATTTCCCATATTCTCCCCTCCTTTCCAGCTTTTCTAAGCATCAATAATCTGTTGCACAACGTTCACCAGGGCAACCCAGTTCTACCCAAGGATCTCTTTCCAAATGATCTGGTACCAACACAGATGCCAACTCCAAACTCCCTCCTAGATTACTCCTTTTATCCTGACCAGCAGAGCCAATGAGCTCATGGGAGACAGCTCATCAAGTTGTGAACTACTAAGGGATCACACATTGGATACAGCTGATGCCGGACCTTCTACTAATGATCCCAAAGCCACATTCACAAAGTCAAGGAGATTGTCGAGCACAGGCAGTCCAGCTTCAAGGTTTTTCTTTATCTGTCGCAATCCTTCACTGGTCACAGATTCTTTCAGACGTAGTACTACTCAGCATGCCCCACACTTCCACTTTCTCAGACCATGATCAGTAGTCCAAATGCAGGAGTGATCTGTACTGGCATTGGTTCACATGCTTCTTCATGAACACGCTGAAAAAGGCCCCCATCCTTTATCATGGGTCTTCGGCATGTCTAAGGTTGCCTACAGGACTGGCCCGTCCACTAGATGAGCTAGGCAGACGCCTAGGGCAGACAGCACAGGTGGGCAGCAGTAGCAGCACACATGACTGGCCATGCCACCGCTCCCCCCAGCTGCTGCCAATTCTGTCTCGGGAGGACAGCAGCAGCATTTCCAAAAGCAGCCACAGGCAAGAAAGCGGTGGAAAACAAGCACCACTTTTTGAAATACTGAGGCTGCCCACCTCCCCCTCCTGATGGAACTGGTGACAGCTGGGGGAGACAGCAAGGCTGGGGTTTCTGCCTAGGGTGGCAAAAATCCTTGGGCTGGCCCTGGCTGTCTACACTGAAGAACTGAAAGCTGGTAAACTGACTCTACATGAGCCTCGTTGCTTTCAGGTGTGTTTTCTTGGGTCCCTTCCACCTTTGGCAAGTTAGAGCTTTCTGGGTGAAAGATATCCCTCTTACCAGTACTTACCCCACCGACTCAGTTGGTGTAGCCATGACTTTCTGCATTACCACTGATGCAGCTGGTTGCTGAATTGGATGCAAGATCTCTAGCTGCTCCTGGTAGGCTCAAAGCATCTCCAGAATTGGTAATCAAGGTCTTATCATTGAGCTCCCAACTCCAGTGACTGGTTGATGGATTGATGGAGCCTTCCAATTGTAAATCCGAAGACCCAGAGCTAAAGAACTGCTCATGGCATAAATAGCATTGAGGGATTATTGGGGCAAGGATATGCTTATACTTGCAGTGTGGATAAAAGGCCCACTAGAATGCCTCCTTTGATCGAGAATCAGAACTTGGGCCACTACTGAAGCAAAATCTGATTGATCAGTGATCCTGTTGAGGCCTGGGATCTCAGGGTCTCTGACCAGTAATTGACTAATTCTCCAGTGCTTTGGTTAAGGGGCTGCTAGGTAACTATGGCTTGAGGCCTAGGGGTATGTTTACTAAAACCCCGTTAGGTGCACGGCGCGCTAGTGTGCGGGATGCCATATAAGGAGTGGGCATGTCAGCAAACCGGGAGCAATAATGCGCTAATGTGCGCAGCGCCCTAATGTGCGCCACGCACATTAGCACATGAGAAACACGCGCGGGAAGCATAAGCAGGCGCGCTGATGTGCAAGCAGAGGAGCAGAGCCACAGTACAATGGTTAAGACACTGACAAATGGTGCAGGGATCATGGGTTCAATCCCCCACTGTGCCCAATGAATAAGGCTGGCTGAGGCATTACCTATTATGGGTAAGATTGCTTTAGGAGGCATTTTATTTATAATTTAATTACTTCTACTAGCAAACGCACTCTCAAAGCGTGTTAACATAAGGCGCCCCATAAGGCACATTTTAAAGTGCACTGTCCGCCAAGGCACCCTACAATGTTGATGAAAGGGTGGCCAAAGGGCGGCATATAGGGTGCCCAATGAGGCACGGCAAGGCTACTGTGATGGCAGCACTGCACATGTTAAGGTGTGGTAAGCTGACGTAGGTGTGCTGACATATAAACAGCAACAGCAGTGTAGCACAATGGTTAAGACACTGACTGATGGTGCAGGGGTCATGGGTTCAATCCCCCACTGTGCCCAATGAATAAGGCTGGCTGAGGCATTACCTATTATGGGGAATATTGCTGTAGGAGGCATTTTATTTTTTATAGTAATTAGTGCTGCCAGCAAACACACCCTCAAAGTATGGTAACATAAGGTGCTGCATAAGACGCCTCCTAAGATACCCCAGAGGGCACATTTTAAAGTGCACTGTCCGCCAAGGCACCCTATAATGTTGCCCATAGGAAGCCTTAGAAGGTACTGTATGGGGCGCCCTATGAGGCACCGATAGGTTACAGTACTGCTTGTGCTGGCAGCACTGCGCATGTGAACGCATGGAAACCTGAAGTAGGTGCGCTGACCTGCAAACATTGCAACAGAGGTGTAGCACAATGGTTAATACATGGATTGCTGAACCAGGGGTCATGAGTTAAATCCCCCAGTGGGGTCAATGATTACCTGTCTCAGGCATTACACATTATTATACAGCAGTGCTGAGTGAGGCATAGTGCTTTTAATGTACATCAGTGCTGCGTGAGGCATATGTCTTCTTACGTTACAACAGTGTTACCTGAGGCAGTCTCCTTTCTACGTTACAGTAGTGCTGCCAGGAGAAACACCCTCACAGTGCTGTAATCTTACGGTGCCCCATAAGGCACCTTAAGGTCACAGCACTGTGAGGGTGTTTCTGCTGGCCGTACTACTTGAAAGTACACACAAACTGGCCCAGACAGCCCCCATGTACCCTGTAAAATACCTAGCCCCAAGTTATAATGCCCTGTTCAATGTATGTCCAGTTTGTGCAATGTAAACCGCAATGGTGCAGAATAGCGCAGTATATGGGGGAATTTAAATAATTAAGGTAAATAAAATACATAAACCCACTGTGGATTCGAACCACCAACCTCTGGCTCCACAGGCAGTGCAGTCACCAGTGGGCTACAGCTCTATAACTGTAAAGAGATGTCTGGCTGGCTACAAAATAACGTCTGCAGACTGTGTGCTGCGGTTACCAGGGTAGGGTTAGTCCTCTCTCACCCATGATGCACTGCACATGCAAAGCAGCAGTCTACAGGTGATCTGCAGATGGGGTATGCACCCCCACAGCACCTAGGCCTGGTAGGGGGAACTGACCGTGTGTGGTACTGGCACAGAGTAGCTACACACCGTCACATTGTTCGGGTACTGTGCTCGCTCTGAAGGTGCGGTGGGGCGGCCAGCACCTGGTCCACAGCACCTCCCATGGCAGAAATAGGCCATGCTGCAGGTCCCCAGCAGTGCTCGTGTGAGATAGGTAGTTCCTGCAGACACACCTTGGATACATCTGTATTTCCCAGTCAGGTTTAGCCCTTATGGACCCATAGGCGGATTATGTACCACCACCCAACCCACCCCCTGGGGCTGAGGGTGGGAAACAGGGTCTCCCACCAACAGATCCACATTCTACCTCCCTGAAATGTTGGCAGTAGAGGGGACCATCAACCCCGGTCCTGCTGGGGAACAGACACCCTACAGGGCAGGCAATACGTATCTGTACCCATCCATAAAGCAATAGCAGACAGACAGTAGGCCTTGAAATGCCCAGCTGCCCCCCACCACTATCTGACATTCACCAGCAGCAGGCCGCCAGCCGCTGCACCCTGCAAGGTGTTCCAGCAATACACATACTAGCTGCAGACAGTCTGCAAGCTAGTCCATAGTGCATGTTTCTGGAGAAGATGCGTGCACCCAGAACTGGGCTGCCAGCATACACACCAAGCAGAGAAGTCAGTGATTGGGCCCCAAAAGGGAACCCATAAATATCACCTAGCCATGCCGTGGTCACTGCTCAGTCAGGGTGAGAGTGATCTCCCAACACGACATGCTGTGGCCACCCTGTCTGTGCAGGTGGTGGCCAGGCACTACAATGTCCCAGCCATTGCCCTATGCCCTGTGCAGATGCATCCTGGCCAGGCCACCCTGTCAGGGCTATACCCATGGTACCTTGCTCCTCATTATGCACATTGGCAGGCCAATACTGGCAACAGTGCTGGCAGTGTGGGCTGTAGAAGGTGTTTGCAGCCACCACACACTGGATAGACAGACACACACTCCGACACCTATGCCAGCATTGTGCTACCATAGAGGTGTTTGACAGCCCTGGCCACGACACCAGTCCTGGGTACAGTGCAGGCATGGCTATGGCATGCAATACTGTAGGAGCCGCCCCCCAGGGTGGTAAACACTGTCAGATACAGGACCTGTATCACACTCCACAGACATCTGAACGATTGCTATGATGCAGCTCACTCAGCAAATTGTGCTTAACGTAGGACTTGCTATCCACCATTACCCATGGCAAACCTTTGATAGATGTGTACCGTATTCCCAGGTGTAGAGTGGCATTGCTAGGTTATGCAAGTGCTAGTATTCGGGGTAAGAAACAGGGCCCGAAGCCCTGCCTCTCCAGGTGGCTTTTGAAAATGGGGGCTGTGAGTGCAGGCGTGTCTGCCCCTGTTGTCTGCTGCGCTGGGGCAGAGGTTCCCAACTCCAGTCCTGGTGGGCCAAACACTGGTCGGGTTTTCATGATATCCATAATGAATATGCATGAGATACATGGTTATGGTTATGGTAATTTTATTTGATAAACCGCCTTTCTGGAACAAGCAAAGCGGTGTACAATATACAAATTAAGGAAAAGGCTCGGAGCCAGAGAAGTGGAAAGGAAATTACAATAATCTTATGAGAAAAGAAAGAGATGAGAGACAGGACAAGACAAGAAGTGGATACACACATAAAGGGGAGAGAATCTAAGGCGGGTCACACAAGGGGGAGGGAAGGCCGAATGCTGTGGAGAAGAGGTGAGTTTTCAGGTCTTTTTTGAAAGTGTTATGATTGGGTTTGAGGCGGAGGGATGAGGGAAGTGAGTTCCACAGGGCAGGCCCTATGAAAAAAAAAGCAGAGGATCGTGTAAATTGCAGATGGGCGAGGGAGGGTGAAGGGAGGGTGAGGCGATTAAGGTGAAAAGAACAGGGTGTGTGCCTGGTGTGTGGAAGGATATGAGATTGGCTAAGTATTGTGGAATATTGGTATGGAGGATGTTGTGCACTAGAGAAGGAGTAGCCTAGTGGTTGGGAGGATGTTGTGCACTAGAGAAGGAGTAGCCTAGTGGTTGGGGCAAGGTACTTCAGGCCGGAAGGTCGGGGGTTCAAATCCCACTAGAGGACAGCAACCTTGGGCCGGAAGGACTGGGGTTTCTAGTCCCACAGATGCTCCTTGTGGTCTTGGGCAAGCCACTTAACCCTCCATTGTCCATGTTCCCTGTAAGTATCAGTGTATGTGTCTCATATCCCCGCGTGTTAAATGTATCCCCAATTGTGTTGTGACCGCTTTGATTGAAGGATAAGGCGGTATACAAAACTGTCTAAATAAATAAATAAATAAATAAAATAAATAAATTTGTACTGGGTGCGGAAGGGAACAGGTAGCCAGTGAAGATGGAGGAGTAGAGGTGTTATGTGATCCCGGGGAGAGGAATGAGTAAGAAGGCGGGCAGCAGTGTTTTGGATCCTCTGGAGGCGGGCAAGCTGGGATTTAGAGAGGCCAATGAGAACCGAATTGGAGAAGTCCACCCGTGACATGACCAGTGACAGAAGCAAGGTAGTGAGGGCTGCTGGGGAAAGGAAGGGACGTATTGCTCGAATTTGATGGAGGAAAAAGAAGGAAGTCTTGGTAAGGTGAGAAACGTGGGCTTGAAAGGAAAGGTCTGAATCGAAGTGCACTCCAAGATACCAAAATGTGGAGACTAGGGGAACAGGGGTGCCGGAAAAAGAAGGTTCTAGTGAAGGGGGTGGGTTGCCACAGGAAAACCAAATTGCAATAGTTTTGGTGAGATTAAGATGAAGGCAGTTTTGTGTCAACCAAGAGGCTACCGTGGTGAGGCAAGAATTTAATGGGGAAAGATCTGGACAGGAGGGGGAAGTGTGGTGAAGGAGAACTATGTCATCGGCATAGTAAAATGCCGATATTCCTGACTGCTGAATTAACAGAGCGAGGGGGGCCAGGAAAAGGTTAAAGAGCAGAGGTGCTAAGACTGAACCTTGGGGGACACCACAAGTGAGCGGGAATGGGTCGGAGGAAGGGGTGAAGGGGAAGAAGAGAGAATGGTGCAGGACCGGGAGGAAAGAAGGGAGTGAAACCAGTGATAGACAACACTGCAAAGACCCGCTTCCCGTAGGCGAAGAAGAAGAAGGGAATGGTCCACTAAGTCGAACGCAGCAGATAGATCAAGTGCTACATCCACTGAGATATCCCCGTGTTCATGGGCAACGTGCAGTGCATTGGTGAAGGCGAGTAGGATGGTTTCAACACTATGACCGGAATGAAATCCTGACTGTCGGAGATGAAGAAAGTGGATAGAGTCAAGGTGGTGAGTGAGCTGCGCAAAGACCAGTTTTTCTAGAAGCTTGGAGAGGAAGGGAAGGTTAGCAACTGGGCGGTAATGAGCGGGAACCAAAGGATCCAAGGAGGGATTCTTTAGGATGGGACGAATTAGAGCGTGTTTCCAGGGATGGGGGAAGGTCCCGGTGGAAAGACTGGAGTGAAAAATAGAAAGGATATAGGGAAGGAGTGAAAGGGAGGGAGTTAGTAGCCAGGAGGAAGGAATAGGGTCGAGAGAACAAGTGGTTCTCCTAGAGGAGGAAATGAGGCGATGCAATTCAGAGGTGGTAGGCAGAGAGAAAGAAGCCCAGGTGTGAGAGAGATGAAAGGTAGGGGGAGGCGATGCAGCTGGGGGGGGGGGTGAGTGGATGGGCGCGGGGCAATGAGGCAAAGAAGCTCGCAAGTTTGAGATTTTATCATTGAAGAAGGACGCCAGATGAGAGGGAGGAGGAGAGGGCTGAATTGTAGTAATAGGAGTTGTGGAGTGTAGAGAGGAGAGGGATTTGAGTGTAGCATAAAGGTGTTGAGTCTGATTCGGGGCCCTAGCAATGGTGTCGGAAAAGTATGAACGTTTGGCTAGATGAACCTTTGATCGATAGTGTGATGAGTTCGCCTTGAAGAAGGCAAGAGAGGTTGGGGAGGGGGCCTTGCGCCACGACCGCTCTGCCCTGCGAAGGTGAGTGCGAAGGAGACGCAGTCCACTGTGGTACCAGGGATGCGCAGGATGGTGACGTGGTGGGTGGGGGCGCAGAGGGGCAAGGTGGTCAAGAGTGGCAGAGAGGGTAGAGGACCAAAGAGAGGCTTGAGAGGTGGGGGAGAGGGAAGTAAAGTTGGCAGGCAGTAGTTGAGTGGTAGGAGGGAATTGCTGAAGAGTGAGCGGAGTTAGGAGACGCGAGTAACGGGGGGGAGGGGACTTAGGAGGGAAAGGGGGGGGGAGAAAGAGCCCTGGGAAAGGCACAGGAGGCAGAGAGACAAAAATGATCCGACCAAGGCAGTGGGCGTGAACAGAGGTCATGGAGGGTGAGAGGAAGAGAGGAGGAGGTAAGAAGTAAATCTAAGGTATGGCCAGCAAGATGAGTAGGGAAGGGAATATGTTGTGAAAGAGATAAGTCCTGCAGAAAGGAAATGAAAACGTGATCTCTGGAGGAGACAGGGGAGTCTAGGCGGATGTTGAAATCGCCAGCTATGAGCAGATGTGGGAAAGCAAGGGAAAGATCAGAAATAGTTAAAAGGAGGGAATCCCATAAGTCGGAGCGGAGCGCTGAGGGGAGTAAACAAGAAGAATGTGGATAGAGGGCGAGGTATGCAAGTGGAGCAGAAGGGACTCAGGGTAGTGTACTAGAGGAGAGGAAACCTGGGTGAAGGAGAGGGATGGGTGTAATATGGCTGCCACACCGCCGCCTGAACGGCCTGGGCGGGAGACAGAGGCGGCAGAAAAACCAGCAGGGAGGCAGCGGGCAAGAAGGGCGTCCTCTCCCTCCCTCAACCATGTCTCGGTGAGGAGGACGACATCAAGAGACAGCTGAAGAATGAGATCCTGTACAAGCAGGGTTTTTGATCTTAAAGAACGACAATTCTGGAGACCTAGCTTAAAGGAGGAGGCGCTAGGATGGGCGGAGGGAATAGAGGAGGCTGGAGCAGAGAAAGAGGGAGGCATTAGGGACAGGCAGAGACGAAGATTAGCAGGACAGCGAGAACGCAGGGAGGAGGGTTTGTCTGGACGTCTGCCCCACCAGACGGGGATCGAAGCCATGGAGCAGTAGAGGGGTGAGGTGGGGAGGGCAGAGGTGCAAGAAAAGAAACGTACCTCAGGCAGTTGAGCTGGAGTCCTGACAAATGAAGAGAACAGGGGAAGCCAGTGATCCATCCCAGGAGACGAGGGAGTGAAGAGTACCAGGACTAGGAGGGAAAGAAGATTAAGCTTAACGGCGTGGCCCCCGGCTACCGGAGTGGCCCCAAGGAGCGCCCCTGTCGCTCGCCGCGGCGACGAGCGCCACAGGCGCTCTAAATTTATGAGGCTGGAGCAGTGTACCTCATGGCTCGCGGCCGCGTTCCCACAACCGCTTTACTTCTGGGTTGGGAGGAGTCAGGCAGCAGTCAAGGAGGGGATGGCCCTGGTGGAGCGGGCAAGCCCTACAGAAACACAAACAGGCAGATAATGCACAAAACAAGTAGAGGGTAAGCATTAAGGACAGCAACCTTCGTGCCGCAGGCGCTCTAAATTTATGAGGCTGGAGCAGTGTACCTCGTGGCTCGCGGCCGCGTTCCCGCGACCGCTTTACTTCCGGGTTGGGAGGAGTCAGGCAGCAGTCAAGGAGGGGATGGCCCTGGTGGAGCGAGCAAGCCCTCGTGGCTCGCGGCCGTGTTCCCGTGACCGCTTTACTTCTGGGTTGGGAGGAGTCAGGCAGCAGTCAAGGAGGGGATGGCCCTGGTGGAGCAGGCAAGCCCTCGTGGCTCGCTGCCGCGTTCCCGTGACCGCTTTACTTCCGGGTTGGGAGGAGTCAGGCAGTAGTCAAGGAGGGGATGGTCCTGGTGGAGCGGGCAAGCCCTCGTGGCTCGCGGCCGCGTTCCCGTGACCGCTTTACTTCTGGGTTGGGAGGAGTCAGGCAGCAGTCAAGGAGGGGATGGCCCTGGTGGAGCGGGCAAGCCCTCGTGGCTCGCGGCCGCGTTCCCGCGACCGCTTTACTTCTGGGTTGGGAGGAGTCAGGCAGCAGTTAAGGAGGGGATGGCCCTGGTGGAGCGGGCAAGCCCTCGTGGCTCGCGACCGCTTTACTTCCTGGTTGGGAGGAGTCAGGCAGCAGTCAAGGAGGGGATGGCCCTGGTGGAGCGGGCAAGCCCTACAGAAACACAAACAGGTAGATAATGCACAAAACAAGTAGAGGGTAAGCATTAAGGACATCTGCATACCATGGGGGCGGTGCATGGAGATGCAGCACAGACATATGTATTTGAAACAGCATGGAACCTGAATGGTGCTTGGCACTCCAGGACATCCTTTGGGGGACTCTGCTTTAGGTACTGCACATGTTTATGGTGTTTGTGCTCTATGGGGTAAAATATATGCATATGAGGCATTTTTTCTGTTCTCAGCAATACAGGTTCGGTCTTTACTACCATGGGTTAAATAATGGGACTGGGCTGGCAGAAGCCACAGCGGGGATTTGAACCTGTGACCTTCTGCTCTTGGACACACTGTCTGTGTGCACTGCTCCACCGTGTTCCCACAGATATGGTGCATTCCCTGGGGTGTCCATGACTGTACATCCGACAGGGCCTGTCTGTTGCAGTGGGCGGCACCCACCTACACAGGACTGTGCCTGGACTGCTGTGGGCAGCTGCCACTGCCCCCTCCACCACCAGTACCCCGCCACCACCATGCTGACATGGCCTTATATTGGAGACAGCATAAAACCTGAATGATTTGTGGCCCTCCAGGCCTGCTTTTGGGGGACTCTGCTTTAGGTAATGCGCATGTTTCTGATGTCTGTGCTCGGTGGGGTAAAATATAGGCGTTTGAACCATGCATATGTTCTCTTCAATAAAGGTTTGTCCTTACTATCACGGTTTAGTAGCAGGTAAAATATGGGGACTGGACTTGCAGTAGACCCAGCGGGGACTTGAACTTGTGACCTTCTGCTCATGAACGCACTGGCTGTGTTCACCGCACCACACTGTGCTCACAGAGACAGTGCAGTCCCTGGAGATACCATGGTTGTTTGTCAGACAGAGCCTGTCTGTTGCAGTGCATGGCACCCACCTACACAGGGCTAGGCCATGGTCGGCTCTGGGCAGCTGCCACTGCCCCCTCCACCTCCAGTACCCCTGTGCCACCATGCTGACATGCCCTTCTGCTGGTGGTGTTCAGTCTCAAGCCATCCATTGTGCAGGTAGGCGGCTGCCTATGGTGCGTGTTCTGGGGTAGGGGTGCCTGCATAGGCGTCCACCTATGCCGCCTGCCAATGTTCTGTGCCCTTGGGGGTACCTGCTGGTTACTATCCCCTGTGACACTGTGATAAACACTCTCGTGCCCATGTTGGGCCCTCATCAGTTGCTGTCTGGCTGCTGTTCAGTTTCAGCATTCCAAAGTGCCACCTAGGCATCTGCCTAGTCCACACTGTGCCCCAGCTGCACCACATCATGTGCCGCCTGCAGCCCTCTGTATCCCCTTTCCCAGCATCTGTCCAGTTGCCCATTCCGACATGCCCGCCCTGCTGTTGTGGAACATGTGCATGCCATCGGTAACCTGTCCAAAGGAGAGGGAAACCCTGATCAGTGCTATTTCACTGTGGGATCATTCACCTTGTATGGGGACGGAGCGTAGACCCTTCCAAAATTCATATTTATTTTTTGGGGCTTTCTTGGGAGTGTTTCTTGCTGTTTCCCATTACTATCACTATTGCCCAGCTTTATTCTGATTTTTTTTAATTTTGTTGGGGTCATTTTCACTGTTTATTTGCCCTTTTGTACCATGCACATGTATCACACATCACTTTTTGTAGGTTTCCCTGGTTTTGCTGTACATTGCTGACAGAAATGGTTTCTCTTCCCTTTAAATCGGCTCTACCGCGAGGTTTTCACTTGCGGTATTTTTTAACTCGGATTTCAGCCTCGCTCATGTGCGGGGGATCCTCTCCCCTCCCACTCTCCACCCATTGACCCCTTCTCTCCGCCCCTGGGGGGCCTTCCTCCGCCCTCCGGGAGCCTTTCCCCGCCTTCATCTCACATTGGCGCGCCGCGCACATGTGCGGGCACATTTGGGCCCCGAAACGCATCATTAGCATGCGCTAAGGTACCTTAGCGCACACTAATGCGTGCCGCGCAAATGAGCACAGTTTAGTAAACATACCCCCTAGTCACTCCATTGGTCAGCTCACACTCCTCACAGTGATGGCTCAGCTCTTTTTGCAAGAGTGCTGATCCTCCTGGGTGCAGTTTCAAAACCTGGCCCTCTTGCACATGCATTAGTACTCTCCAATTGGGCAGGCTGCACATATTTTCTCAGACATCCCTCATTGGTGCACCTTACTTCCTATGTCAGCAAATTCCCGTTATGTGTGCTCCTCACAGCTACTTCTGCCAGCTCGGCAAATAAGGAGAACCATTATTACGAGCCTTTTTTCAGTTTTTTTATTCTTGAGCTCATGGATATTATCAGGGTACTTTGGTAGGCATACACTGGGAGCCCTCACATCTCAAATCTCACACACTCACATCTCAGAGGAGTTCAAGCCAGAAATGTGTGTTCTGAACCAAGGGTTTACATAAATTTTAGGGTCACTGAATAATAACACTTTGCATTAACAAGAAACAAGAACTATGTTACAAGCTATTATTCTCCTTCTCCATAGTCAAAATTGGTTACACAGATTTCTCCTGTCTCCTCTTAGTTAGGTATATTAACACACTCCCTTCAGTTACTCTTTATCTTGAGCTAAACAGTCACTCCACTCATCACCATTCCTGCAGCTTTGTTACTTAACCTAGTTTCCCTGCGTTTCTCTAACCTTAGTAGTCATCTAGTAGGAACACAGGATGATGCTGATGCTCACACAGTAATAGCCAAACACTCTCTACACGTTAAGAGAAGAATGAGGAAAGCAGAAACTGGCGTCAACAATGATTAGAGAATAAAATGGCCAGGCAGCAGAGGTAGAAAAAAGCAATTCAATTTAGTGATTAGAATATGTCAGTCTTTGCAATTTACATGTTCTGTTTTTATATTTTGCACAGTCCAGGGGCATCTACATCTGTTTTATGTATACAGAGTCTGGCTTCTTGGAATTTCAGTTTAGGTTTTGTATATTTATTTTAATTTGTAGTTTGTGGTCACTTATTCTATACGTCATGAAAGTCTGTCTGTGTTCTGCATTCAGGGCTGGCCATCTATTGTGTGGGAATGTTGTTTGCATAGGGCCCCACTCTTCAGGGGGCCCCAGGCCAACTTCACCCCGCACATGCTGTTTGGCTCCCAGCAGGGCCAGCTTCAGAGGGAGCCAGGGAGGCCAGAGGCTCTGGCTCACTTCTGCACAGCCACCAGAGTGAAGAGCGCAGGAGGTTAAAGGGCATTTTCTGTTTCCCGGTACTCGGCGCACCAGTGGGCTACACAAGATACAGCTGCCAGAGTGAAGGAAAACACCACAGTCAGACAGGTGCGGGGCTGTTCAAGGGGGGGGGGAGGTAGGACTTGAAATAGGTTGATGGGGGGCTAGGATAGGACTGGAAATGGGCTAATGCAGGGAGATGGGAGAAGGGGACTAGAAGGAAGTGAATGCTGGGTGGGGCTGTAACTAGAAGGGAGCTGATGTTAGGGGAGGACTAGAAGGGGATGGGGCTGGGGGAGTAAGGATACAGGGGGGGAAAGATATTTTGTGGGGGAGAGAAGAAAAATCTACGATTGGCTGGGTATTGGGAGAGTAAGTGGGGATTGAGGACGGAGGGGTGAAATTTGAGTGGATGAAAAAAGGAATAAAAAAAGAAATGGAGGAAAGAGCAAAAGGAGAAAGATCTGTATGTTAAAGCAGATGTACAGAGAATGGAAAAAAACGAGAAAAGAAGAAAGGACAAATGGAACAGCAGACAATGGAGAATAGCAGAAGACACGAAGAAAACAGAAGAAAGTGACTTGGGCATTTGCGACAGAAAAATAAAATGCCCCAACAAAAAAGTAGAAAAATACTATTTTATTTTGAATTTATTAACAGGAATATGCCAGCTCTGGGAAATGTGCATCACTAACGTCTTTGTTTAGTACAAGAGGAAATTAATTTTTGATGCTTTGTGAGTTCTGGTAGTGCTATTATGATACAACAGGTTTGCTATGGTTTTTAAATGAACCAATAACAAAGGAATGTGTATCCTAAACTAAAAGAATTTTTTGTCGGAACTATTGCCATGAAGATGTAACATCCTCTCGTAGCAACTATGTTCCTTTTATTCTGTATAAAATGGGGACACCACCCCAAAAACAACCCTTAAGATACTCAAATCATAGGGGTCAACTCGATTTAGTGAAAGAATTAAATCTAAGTAATTTTAATCTAATTATGCTGACATGCCAATGTATTAAACAGGGGATGACTTAGCTTTCCCAAAATTCCTCAGACTCCGAAGGCGTTCCCTTCCATCATGATTTCCATGGGTATCAGGAGCTAAGAAGCCAAATAAACATCATCCCAACAAAGGCCATAGTCGCAAAAGTATCTCCGTCAGTTTGCAGCGTTATAAGAAATTATTAACCCAACGTTGCATTTCGGGCTCCCGACACTCACAGCCCTTTCTCAAAATACCATTGCAAATATGAACGGACAACCCAAACTCAGGACCCCTCTTACTGGTCTGAATAGAATGACGTCACTAATCGATAAACCTATCACAGTCACAATCCTTACATGGGAGGAAAACCCATGTAAGGGTTTTTAAATGAGAGGTTTTTAAATGAGCAGGGTTTATAATACTTCCTGGCAATTGGCACTGGAGTATAGTAATGCAGAAATCTAGTAATCTTTCTTTATCCTCAGTGCCCATGCAAATGGTATTCAGATACTCATTAAGAGGCATGTGTAAAAGTTAATGAGCATTCACAAATGTTAATGTGCATTAAGTGCAGGAACACCCATTTATTTCCATTGGCACAGTGGCACTTAACACACATTAATATTTAATAAACATACCCCTAAGTCATTGCAAGGGCAACAGAGATGCTTGTGAAGAGTTCCTTTGAAAGCCACCTAAAATTTTAGGTGGCAACTTAAACATTTTAAAATAAAATAAATTGAATTTATGCAAATAAGGTCCAGTGGATATACAAATAAGGCCCCGCAATGAGTCTCCACACATGGCCCCGCACCACCCTTGGGCCGCTCTTGCCTGCATTTGTAACTGAAGTCAGGTTTTCTGTGGGAAAGAGGTAAGAGGGGAAACTATTTTGGACCTAGTCCTTAGTGGAACATAGTATCTGATGCAAGAGAAGTATTTTGGGGCCATTTGGCAATGGTGATCATAGTGTGATTGAATTTGATTTAATAAATCGAAGGACGGCAAGGAAATTCACAGTACTACCTTTTAACTTTTAAAAGGAAGACTATGATAAAATGAGGAAAATAGTTAAGAAAAAACTTAAAGGAGCAGCTGCAAAGGTTAAAGATTTACATCAAGCATGAGTGTTATGTAAAAGTATTCTCTTTGAAGCCCAGACCAGATGTATTCCATACTTTAAGAAAAGTAGAAGGAAGGCCAAAAAACTGCCCATATGGTTTAAAGACGAGGTCAGAGAGGCTGTTGTAGCCAAAAAAGCATCTTTCAGGAAATAGAAAAAAGAGCCAAATGATGAAAATGGGAAACAAGCATTGGCAAGTTAGATGCAAGGCATTGATAAGGCAGGCAAAGAGAATTTGAAAAAAAGTTTGCCGTGGAAGCAAAAATGCATAATAAAAACTTTCAAGTAAATTCATAGCATACTGCGAAAGTCAGTTGAACCACTGGAAGATAGAGGGGTAAAATGGGCACTTAAGGACAAAGCCATAGCAGAGTGTCTGAATGAATTCTTTGCTTCGGTCTTTACTGAAGATGATGTAGGGAAGTTATTCGTGCCTGAAATGGTATTTAAAGCTGATGTAGTGGAAGAACTGAAAGAAATATAGATAGAAAAAAGAAATCAACATATATATGACTAGATTGTAAGCTCTGATGGGCAGGGACTCTCTTATATGTCTGTGCAGCGCTGCGTACGACTTGTAGCGCTATACAAATGCTCAGTAGTAGTAGTACACCAGGAAGATGTATTACAACTGTTTGATAAACTGAAGAGCAGCAAATCAGCTGGACAGGAAAGTATGTATCAAAGGGTGTTGAAAGAATTGAAATATGAGATTGCAGATCTTCTATTAGTAATCTATGACTATCATTAAAATCATCTGTAGCACTGGAAGACTGGAGAATAGCCAATGTAACACCAATTTTTAAAATGGGTTCCCTGGGTGATTCGGGAAACTTTAGACTGATGAGCCTGACATCAGTACCGGGCAAAATGGCAGAAAACATTAGAAAGAAAAACAATTACTGAACATATAGATAGTCATTGTTTAGTGGGAGAAAGTCAACATGGATTTAGCCAAGGAAATTCTTGTCTTATTAAACTGTTATATTTTTTGAAGGTGCGAACAAACAGGTAGACAAAGGTAAGCCAGTTGATATAGTGTATCTGGATTTTCAGGAAGCCTTTGACAAGCTCCCTCAGGAGAGCTTCTTGGCAAATTAAAAAGTGATGGCTTGGAGGTAGTGTAGTATTATGGATCAGGAACTGGTTAAAAGATAAAAACAGAGAATAGGGGTAATGGCCAATTTTCTCAGTGGAGAAAGGTGAACAGTGGCATACCCAGGGATCTGTGCTGGGCCTGAAGCTTTTTAACATTCATAAATGACCGGGAAATAGGAATAACGAGTGAGGTGATCAGATCTGCAGATGACACAAAATTATTCAAAGTTGTTAAAACACGGGATTGTGAAAAATTGCAAGAGGACCTTGATAAATGGGAAGACTGGACATCCAAACTGCAGTTGAAAGTTAATGTGGACACGTGCAAAGTTATGCACCAAGGAAAGAACCCCCCAAACTATGGTTATATGTTGCAAGGTACCACTTTAGAAACCACCACTCAGGAAAGATTTAGGCATCATTGTGGATATGTTGAAACCTTTTGTCCAGTGTGCAGTGGCAGCCAAGAAAGCAAATACAATGCTAAGAATCAATTTCTAGCCCCAAGAGCCTGCAGGAGACGAGTACCTCTGACAGGGGTGAGTGTGTTCTTGCGAGAGGGCTAGCTCTGGAGTACGGAGGAACTGCTGTTGGAGCCGTTCCGGATCATCATCTTGGCAACAAGCTGCCAGGGAGAAAGGAGAGTGCGGCTGTGGAGTCAGCTGCTGGGGGTTCGACGGCAATGGATCAGTTGAGCTTAGGAGAAGGAGCTGGAGCAACAGGAGTTCCTATAGCGTTTTCAATTGCTCGCCCTGAAGTTTTTACACTGGAATCTATTTGATCTACCATTGTGAAGTTTGGAGAAACTTTTGAATGTTAGTTTTCAGCTATTTCCACTCAGGTCCAAGGTAATTCTTTGGAAATTCAAAAGCAAGCTGAAGAGATTTCTTTTTTACAGACTGTTTCTACTACTTCACAGTCTAAGGTGACTTTGTTGGAGAACTATATGGATTCGTCTGTTAAGGACTCTTTAAACATGAAGTTTAGATTGGAAATGTTAGAAAATACTGCTAGACATTTAAATAGTCATTTGGTAAATTTTCTTAAGTCTTCTTATGTAAATGCTAGGGAAATGTTTAAGATGTACCTAACAGAATTAATGGGTATCCCTGGGGAATCCCACCCTCCTTTGACTAAGATTAATTATTTACCTGTTGGGAAAAGGGTCTCGATTGGTGGGGTATCACCTGGGGTCCCCCAGGCAGATGTTTTAAATGTCTCTGCTATTTTGGAACCCTCTGATATTGAAGGTATTGTTCCAGCTACATTGCTTGTAACATTTGCTCTTGCTACTGATCGTGAATGGTTTTTCAGGATGTTTTTCTGTAAAAGGGCTGTCTTGTTTAAAGGTTTGGCTGTCTGGGTTTTTCTGGATTTATCTGAGACAACGTAGGAGGACGGAGTTTCTGCCAGAGGGGGGGGGGAGGGGGGTTTCAGCAGCTGGGGGCTTTTTACCTTAAATTTCCATGCAAGTGCATGATTAAATTTCAATCTAATGTTTGTGTTTTTGAGCCCTCCCAGCTGCTAGCCTTTCTGAACGCACATAGATCCATCGGGTCGGATGTACCTCCTTTCCTCTACCATATAATTATGATGGTTGTTTGGCACCTGTTTGCTTTCTGAGATGTATTGGTTTAGTTTGTTTCTTATATGATCCCCCCTCTCATTTTGTGGGCTAGATTAGGGAACAGGAAAAGGGGTCTCTTGTCTGCGACAGGAACCATGTATTTCTTTGGTTTGTCTGATTTTTTTTTTATTCCCTGGTTTTTGAATCAATCCTGTTCTCTTTTTCTGTACAAATGTTTCACTTGGAATTATTGTAAAATGATAAATACAAAATTTTAAAAAAAAATGGTAAGGGGATGGAAGGATACCCCTATGACAAGAGGCTTAAAAGGTTAGGGCTCTTCAACTTGAAAAAGAGATGGCTGAGAGGAGATATAATAGAGGTCTATAAATTAATGAATGAAGTAGAATGGGTAAACGTAGATCGGTTGTTTAAGCCATCAAAAGGTAGAAAGAATAGAGAACATGCAATGAAGCTACAATGTAACCTATTTAAAACTAAGAGGAAATCTTTTTTCACTCAACGTGTAATCAAACTCTGGAATTCATTACCGGAGGACGTAGTAAAAGCTGTTAGTGTAGCGGGGTTTAAAACAAGGTTTGGACAAGTTCATGGAGGAGAGGTCCTTAAATCATTATTAAAGAGGACCCAGAAAATGCACTGCTTACCCCAGGATGAGCATTGTGGAACCTGTCTGCCTTTCTGGGAACCTGCCAGGTACTTGTGACCTGGATTGGTCACTGTTGGAAGCAGAATACTGGGCTTGATGGACCTCTGTATCATTCCATGGCGAGACTACACCTTCAATATTGTGTGCCATTCTGGTCGCCGTATCTTAAAAAGGATATAGCGTTATTAGAAAAGGTTCAGAGAAGAGCCACCAAAATGGTAAAGGGGATGGAAGGATACTCCTATGAAGAAAGGCTAAAAAGGTTAGGGCCCTTTAACCTGGAAAAGAGACAGCTGAGGGGAGATATGATAGAAGTCTATAAATTAATGAATGGAGTGGAACGGGTAAACGTAGATCGATTATTTACATTATCAGAATATAGAAAGACTAGGAGACATGCAATGAAGCTACAGGGCAAACTATTTAAGACTAATAAAAGAAAATATTTTTTCACTCAACGTGTAATCAAACTCTGGAATTTGTTACCGGAGGATATAGTAAAGGCTGTTAGTGTAGCTGGGTTTAAAAAAGGTTTGGACAAGTTCCTGGAGGAAAGGTCCATAAACCATTATTAAGAAGGGACCCAGGATATCACTGCTTGACCCAATACAAGCATTGTGGAACCTGTGTCTTTTGGGGAAACTGCTAGGTACTTATGACCTAGATTGGCCACTGCTGGAAACAGGATACTGGGCTTGATGGACCTTGGTCTAACCCAGTATGGCATATCTTATGTTCTTATGGGTCTGACCCAGTATGGCATTTCTTACGATCTGAACTGTAATAATCCAGCTTTAGTTTTTCTGAATAGGTATATGGATGTTGTAGGGCCAACTGCAATATGCAAGAGCCATAGTACAGTTACAATACCAAAAAGTGAGTTCTAAAACTACACTGTGGTTCTTGCTTTCTTTTTGTTGCTTGGTGTGCAAACTTTGTAGCTGCCTGGTGTTTTGCAGTATATAGATTTATGTTACAACTGTACCGGTCCAGTGTCAGGTATCACTATATTTTATATTAGACTGCCATGCTACATAATTAAAAAAATAAATAAATAAACTCTCCCAACTTTGTAATGCTATTTATATACAGCAAAAATTGTAGCAGTTTAATTACGTAGCCTGGGAATATGTTGATTTCTTTTTTGCTTGGGGCAATTTCATGAATGGTATTCTTAGCAAGGGGATCCCCTGCTCCCTGACTAGAGCTCTGAGGAGTCCCTTCAATTTTCGGTGCTTGGCAGGGCTAGGCCAACCATTAGGCAAGACTAGGTGGGCACCTAGAGATCAGTTTGAGGGGTAGCAAAGAGCAGCAGCAGTCACTTCAAAGCAATCTCTCTCTACAGCCTCACCAACTCAAAGAACCAACAGCACATACGAGGAGCAAGGAGCGTGGGCCTGTACATACATGCAGAGCAAAGTTTAATATTTAAAACCAATATGCCCAATTATGCATTTTTACAGGATTACCATTGGATAGTTAGTGTCAAGATGATCATGATTGTTGAATTATCAAAATCTTGGAGAAAGCAAGCATGAGATTGGAATTTTGTCTGGGACGCCCAATATCCTTGGCACCAGCCCTCGTGCCTGGGGGGAAGCGACACCAGCTCATCTCTTGCCTCAGGAAACAGATTGCCTTGAACAATTCCTGGGCTGCGGTTTACAAGATATCTAGCACAGGTCACTATCCATGGTTCGGACAAAGGTATCCTTGAAGGATACTACCAAAAACAGTGAGGTTCCAAAAGGGAGTATAGTAGCCCAAATGCCCTTGAGTAAGGAGCAGACAGAGCATAAAGATTCCCAATTACCCATGCCTACCAATAGCCAGATTAATATTAATAAAATTAATAAAATACAGTCACTAAAATGCTTGTATGCCAATGCTAGAAGTCTAAACAATAAGATGGGAGAATTAGAATATATAGCACTAAATGAGAGGTTAGATATGATTGCACTCTCAGAGACATGGTGGAAGGAGGATAACCAGTGGGACACTGTGATACCTGGATACAAACTATATCATAATGATAGAGCTGAACAAATTGGTGGAGGGGTTGCGCTCTATGTTAAAGAGGGCATTGAGTCAGAAAGGATTAAAGTTTTGCAGGGAACACAATTTGCTGTAGAATCTCTATGGATTGAAATTCCATTTATGAAGGGGAAGGTGATGGCAGTGGGAGTATACTATCGACCGCCTGGCCAGAATGAACAAATGGATGATGAAATGCTCAAAGAAATCAAGGAAGCTAACAAAAGCCACAACAGAGAAGTAATAATGGGTGATTTCAATTACCCCGGTATCGACTGGGACAGTCTCACAGCAGGACAAGCTAAAGAGATAAAGTTTCTAGATGAAATAAATGACTGCTTCTTGGAGCAGCTGATTCATGAACCAACCAGAGGGGAAGCCATACTGGACCTAGTCCTTAGTGGAACGCCAGATCTGGTGCAAGAAATAAGGGTGTTGGGACCACTTGGCAATAGTGATCATAGTATGATCATGTTTGATTTAATCAGTGGAGGACAGATAGTAAAGGAATCCACAGTACTACCTTTTAACTTTCAAAAGGGAGAGACTATGATAGAATGAGGAATATAGTTCGGAAAAAACTAAAAGGAGCGGTTCCAAAGGTTAAAGATTTACAGCAAGCTTGGGTGTTATTTAAAAATACTATCCTCGAAGCCCAGACCAGCTGTATTCCACGCATTAAGAAAAGTGGAAGAAAGTCCAAAAAACTGCCAGCATGGTTTAAAGGTGAGGTCAGAGAGGCTGTTGCTGCCAAAAGAGCAACCTTCAGGACATGGAAAAAAGAGCCAAATGATGAAAACTGGAAACACAAGCACTGGCAAGTTAAATGCAAAGCATTGATAAGGCAGGCAAAGCGGGAATTTGAGAAGAAACTTGCTACGGAAGCAAAAACACGAAATAAAGACTTTTTCAAGTACATTCGTAGCAAAAGGCCTGTGAGAGAGTCAATTGGACCATTAGATGATAGAGGGGTAAAAGGGGCAGTAAGAGGGGACAAGGCTATAGCAGAGAGACTGAATGAATTCTTTGCTTCGGTCTTTACTGAGGAAGATGTAGGGATGTTACCCAAGACTGAAGTGGTATTTAAAGGTGATACTGCAGAGGAATTGAGAGAAATATCGCTACACCGGGAAGATATATTACAACTATTTGATAAACTGAATAGTAGCAAATCACCTGGACCGGATGGTATACATCCCAGAGTGTTGAAAGAACTGAAATATGAGATTGCAGACCTGCTATTGGTAATCTGTGAACTTTCATTAAAATCATCTGTAATACCTGAAGATTGGAGGGTCGCCAACGTAACACCAATTTTTAAAAAGGGTTCCAGGGGTGACCCGGGAAATTACAGACCGGTGAGCCTGACGTCAGTACCAGGGAAAATGGTAGAAACCATCATAAAGAACAAAATTACACAGCATGTAGATAGTCATGGCCTAATGGGAGACAGCCAACATGGCTTTAGACAAGGAAGATCTTGTCTTACTAATCTGATCTGATCTGTTTTTTTGAAGGTGTGCATAAACAGGTAGACAAAGGTGAGTCGGTTGATATAGTGTATCTGGACTTTCAGAAAGCTTTTGACAAGGTCCCCCATCAGAGACTTTTGGCAAAGCTAAAAAGTCATGGGATAGGAGGCAGTGTACTATTGTGGATTGGGAACTGGTTAAAAGATAGAAAGCAGAGGGTAGGGCTAAATGGCCAATATTCCCAATGGAAAAAGGTGAATAGTGGAGTACCCCAGGGATCTGTACTGGGTCCCCTACTTTTTGACATATTCATAAATGACCTGGAAAAAGGAATAACTAGTGAGGTTATCAAACTTGCAGATGACACAAAACTGTTTAAAGTTGTTAAAACCCAAGAGGATTGTGGAAAACTGCAGGAGGATCTGGATAAATTGGAAGACTGGGCATCCAAATGGCAGATGAAATTTAATGTGGACAAGTGCAAAGTTATGCACCTAGGAAAGAACCACCCACACTATAGTTACACGATGCAAGGCTCCACATTAGAAACCACCACCCAGGAAAAAGATTTAGGAGTCATCGTGGATAACATGTTAAAACCCTCCGCCCAGTGTGCAGCGGCGGCCAAGAAAGCAAATAGAATGCTAGGTATCATAAGGAAAGGGATGGAGAATAAAACAAAGGATATTATAATGCCTCTGTATCGCTCCATGGTACGACCGCACCTTGAATATTGTGTGCAATTCTGGTCACCGTATCTTAAAAAGGACATAGAGTTATTAGAAAAAGTACAGAGAAGAGCCACCAAATTGGTGAAGGGGATGGAAGGCTACTCCTATGAAGAGAGGCTAAAAAGGTTAGGGCTCTTTAACCTGGAAAAGAGACGGCTGAGGGGAGATATGATAGAGGTCTATAAATTAATGAATGGAGTGGAACGGATAAACGTGGATCAATTGTTTACGCTATCAGAATATAGAAGGACTAGGGGACATGTAATGAAGCTACAGGATAAACTATTTAAGACAAATAAGAGAAAATATTTCTTCACTCAACGTGTAATCAAACTCTGGAATCTGTTACCGGAGGATGTAGTAAGGGCTGTTAGTATAGCTGGGTTTAAAAAAGGTTTGGACAAGTTCCTGGAGGAAAGGTCCATAAACCACTATTAAAAAGGGACCCAGGATATCAATGCTTGACCTAGTACAAAGCACTGCAGAACCTGTGTCTTTTGGGGAAACTGCTAGGTACGTATGACCTAGATTGGCCACTGTTGGAAACAGGATACTGGGCTTGATGGACCTCGGTCTGACCCAGTATGGCATTTCTTATGTTATGTTCTTATGTTCTTATATATCCGTGCTGTAATCCAGATTTAATTTAGCCATGGCAGCCAGCGTTTAAGAAAAAAGACTGACTGTTGCAGCTGAACATTGCTCAATGTATTTATAAGCCATGTAAAGCTATGCACAACCCAGTTCCACTAGAGCAGTTTCCATGTCTTTTACAGAAAATCATAATCTACATACTCCCACCACAAGAATGGTATTTAAATGGAGGTTGCAATGAAAAAGGAGGTGGGCAGGGGCAAGTGTTGCAGGATGTTCACCGACTCATCCCATTTGCAGAAATAGAAGTAGAGAGGTTCTAAATTCCCTTTACCAGGCTCTCTTTCAAACGTCTGAAGGAGTTCTATTTTTCATTGTGTCGGCTAAGAACTAGTAAAGCAGCTGCATCAACTAAATGCTCAATAACTATGGATAACCTTCCCCCCTCCTGCTCCCTCTGCCACTGCCCCAGACCCTGGGAACCTCGCTCATCCCTGGGTGTTCAGGGACAGGAATGGCGAGTCCCAGTTGCTCCCCTTTCAGTGCTCTATTTCACACTGCCATCTTTTGCTCATTCTTTTCTGACAGGAGAAAGGGGGGGGAGAGGGGGTAGCTCTCCAAAGCTAGTCAAGGAGCACATCACACTTATGTATTTTGCTTTGTTAAATGCATGAAAATGTATTGCTCTGCTATTTCAAAATGGCACCAGTTGACCTGAGGATTCGTCATTTTGTTGTACAGTTGAATGGCCAAAAATTAGGCTAATAGTTGGGTGTGGTCTGCTTCAACTGCAGGGGTCTCAAAAACTGCATGATAACCTAGAGATGAACCCCCAGGTGGTTTGACAGAGTTAGAATTTTGTTGAGTTCCAGAGAAAGCAGTAGCAAATGGAGATCAGGGGGTAATTGCAGGATGGTGGTTGAGGACTTGACCACAGTTGAGATGGTGGCTCCACAACAGGGTACTGTTTGGATGTTGATAGGCTATGGTCATTACACTAAGTATTTTAGAGTAACCGGGGAGCCGCACCAAGCACTCTCCTGGCATTACCCCCACACCCACATCTTAATCCGGCCCTACCCCTCTCAAACAAACTTAGACCACACATGAGTTGGTATAACAACAGGTCGCAGCTTTATTTGCTCCATAACATATTAACATTTTAACATGAATAACCCAACACCCAATCCCGGTGCGAAGCGTTCCTCACCAGCCATATGAATAGCAAGGTGACAACACTACCGCACCTAGGCCGGTCAAACACCGGACAAGTTAGTACCACCCCTGCCCGACCTCGCCATGTCACTAGCAAAAGCCTGCTAGGGGTTCACCGGGCCGCGGGCACCCTGCCCCGCCCCAATCAGCTATGGCTCCGGACCCCGGAAACCTCCGGGATGCCGCCCCCCCCCCCCACCCCCCCCCGCGGCCACCCCCCCAAAAACCCCCCCACCCAACCTCATAACGGGTGGGAGGGCGGGACACCGGCCAGCCGCCCTTCCAAAACCATGTGCTAGCGTGCGCTCGGGCAGCCGCTGCACATGGCTCTTTCACCCTCCCGATTGGTTCCAGCCGCGCGCATCTCGCGGCGGAACCAATCAATTCAAAGGATGCGCTCCTGCGTCAGCACACAGGCGCGCTTCCGAGATCTTCCCCCCCCCTTTCTTTTACCTGCTTTCTCCTCCGACTTTTTGCCCAGGCCAGGGGCGCGTTGACGCTCCGCCCCCGGTTACCTTCGGGCACCAGGACTTCGCCCGTGCCCTTTCTATAACCGGGGAGCCGCACCAAGCACTCTCTGGCATTACCCCACACCCACATCTTAATCCGGCCCCTACCCCTCTCAAACAAACTTAGACCACACATGAGTTGTATAACAACAGGTCGCAGCTTTATTTGCTCCATAACATATAACATTTTAACATGATAACCCAACACCCAATCCGGTGCGAAGCGTTCCTCACCAGCCATATGAATAGCAAGGTGACAACACTACCGCACCTAGGCGGTCAAACACCGGACAAGTTAGTACCACCCTTGCCCGACCTCGCCATGTCACTAGCAAAAGCCTGCTAGGGGTTCACCGGGCCGCGGGCACCCTGCCCCGCCCCAATCAGCTATGGCTCCGGACCCCGGAAACCTCCGGGATCCCGCCACCGGCACAGGCACAACCCGTGCCTTTGCCGCCCCCCCCACTACCGGAGCACAAGCTGCGACCTGCTCTGCATAACCCGCACCACCCGCTCCAAAACCTCCTGCCAGTCGTTCAGGAGCAGGTCAACCCCCACAGGAGACAAATGCACTCCATCACCCCGATATAAGCCCTTACAAGTCACATCCACCCAATCATGCTGCACATGATAAACCCCCATGCGCACATAACCATTTTCCAATCTGCCTATTGATCTTCGTCAATCCCGCGACCACCGCCGCTGACCCCAGCACGCTGGCCTTGGGATGACATCCGACCAAATAAGCACAACGCCTAAAAACATTTTTAATATCAGATCCATGTCTTTTTTTGCAGCGTTGATTAGTTGTTTACAAGTCCATGTTGCGAGATCATTGCCTCCCAGGTGCAGTAGGATAATTCCCGGAGGAGTCCGAATTCGGGCGTGATGTCGCAGCAAAGGCAACAGCTGCATCCAACGCAGCCCTCGCTCACCCAGCCATAACACCGACACCACATCAGGCTCCAGTCCTAGGTTAGGCCCGATAGGCCGCAACTCTGCCCGTTGACCAGCCCAATAAACGAAAGAATGCCCCAGCATCCAAGAGCCCAGCACACCTCCGCCCTTACCTGAAAACCAAAAAAAACAGCAGTTAATAACGCAGGCGCAACCTAGTTGGATGAGTGCAAGTTGTCTTTACTTTCATTCATTCAGTTCCTCTTTTTTTTTTTTTTTTTTTTTTGGTTGTCTTTTTTTTTTTTGAATTACAGACGGACATAACCTCGAAAAGCCTTGGACCTCCAACGGCCAATGAGGCATATATGCCAACCCGACAAGCCAGCACCCGCCGCACTAGACGCCGCCCCAATGCGAAAAGAGTGCGCAGCATAACAGGCAGAGTCCTCGCCCAAGCGCTGTAACCCCAAACGCAAAAACTGCTGTGACCTGGTAACGCGTGACCAACCCCGCATCCTCGTGCAGAAATAACCCCCCAGCTACTTCCGGGCGGCAAGCTAAATACTCCCGCATGGCTGTCACCGGACACGTGGGCCCCCCTATGGCCTGTAACACCACCCAGAGGCCCCGTCCTTGCTGATCCGTTTTGACTTTTTCAAAAGGACCTGCAAGCGGGAGCCCTCCAAACGCACATGTTGACGCTGCATACTGTGCCCCGCAACAGCCAACTTGGAATCCGCTACCAATTCACCTACCCTAAACGCCCCAAAAAAGGCCAAAGAAAAACAGCCCTGAAAAGCATGGCCTCATACTCAGACCTCGCAACGACTGGCAAGACCGCACAGTCCCTGCAAAAGGTCATGTGTTACAGGCCGTCGTTGATCCGCCTGAGGAGGGTGTCGCGCCCCCAACCCTTGTAACAATTTCTTCACCAAAAACCCCCCACTGGCCGGGCCCCACCCCACAGCCTTCGCAAAAAACGCAAAGCCTGCCAAGTGGGCCCTAACTCCAGCCCTAGTATAACCCATCCTCCTTGCCCCCATGATATACTGGGCCAGTAATCCATCAGACACCGCTCCGGACCTCCATCCCTGAGCCCACAAAAATGCCATCACCGTACGACAACCCCGACAAGTAGTCGTCCCAAGTTTTCTTCGCTACAGAGCTCTTCAACATCTCTTTCATATCAGCAGGCCACTGTTCCACAAGTTCCAAGGGACCGATAACCCGATCTCGTCTGCCTCTGGCGCCAGTTGCCGAAAACCGATTCAACTGTAAACGGGAAAGAGCATCAGCTATTCCATTGTGTAACCCCGGAATGTGTCTAGCAGTCAAACCAACATTAAGCCGCAGACAGGCCAACACCACCCTTCTCATGAGATCAGCTACCAATCTACAGCGTGGGGTATAACGGTAACCACGCTCACTACAGCTTCGTTGTCGCACCACCAGACCAACCTCTTGTTCCGCAATTTTCAGGCCACAACTCCAACGTCACTAAAATCGGGAACAACTCCAAAAATGTGATATTCCGGAGAAGCCCCCGTTGATGCCACAACGGAGGCCACCGCTCTGCACACCATTCCCCACCAAAGTAAATACCCAATCCAACAGCCCCCGCCGCATCAGTATATAACTGCAAATCGTGCGTAGAACAGGCCAACTCCATGAGCACAGGCGCCCCGTTAAACTCCCTTAGGAACACATCCACACCCGCAAATCCTCCTTAATGCTCCTGGAGATGCGAATTCTATGATGAGCTTACGGACACCTGACGTGGCTGCCGCCAACGTCGAATAAATATCCGCCCCATTGGTATGACCCGCGATGCAAAATTCAAGGACCCGATCAACGACTGAAACTCTCTCAGCGTGAACTTCGCCGCTGCCAACGCATTCGAAATCAAGGCTCTTAACGTGTCCACTTTTGCTGGCGGCAATCGCGCCACCATCTCCTCCGAGTCCAATTCAATGCCCAAGAACGTAAGCTTAGTCGTCGGCCCCTCCGTTTTACCCTCAGCTAAAGGTACACCCAAGTCACCCGCGACACCAGAAAACCTCCAACAATCCCACACAGCAAGTCTGCGCTGGTCCGACAAACAAAAAATCATCCAGGTAATGGACAACACTCCTGGCACCGGCCCGGATCGTAACCATCCATTGCAAAAACGTACTAAATTTCTCAAAACAGGCACATGACACGGAACAACCCATGGGCATACATTTGTCAAAATAATTCCCCCCGAATCGGAAACCCAAAGATGAAAGAAGAGGGATGAACAGGCAATAAACGAAACGCGGATTCAACGTCCACCTTCGCCATCAGCGCCCCTGTACCCGCCCGTCGGACTAACTGTACCGCCCTGTCGAAAGAAGCATAACGGACCGTGCAGTACTCCCTCGGAATGTGATCATTCACACGACAATCCTGACGGGAATGAGAGATTGTGAATAAGCCTATATTTTCCCAGCTCCTTCTTAGGGACAATCCCCAAAGGGGACACTACAAAATTCTCAAAAGGTGGTTCCGGAAAGGGTCCGGCTATCCGACCCAGACTCAACTCCACCGCCAATTTCTGCCGGACAACGCTTCAAACCGCCGCACCGACGGGGAATTCCTTGCTGCTTGCGCAGCGACTGTGCCACAAACCGGGATAACAAACCCCCCCTCAAACCCTTTTTGTAAAAATTCCCTATCCCCCGCTTTCGGGTATCCGCAAAGCCAGTCGCGCAATGTCTCAACCTTAATGGGCGACGGGGCTCTGCCTAAGTGAAAACCCTCACTTAGAAGTAGATGGGGTAACACCCCCAACCCCTCTCTTGATGCACTTTTGCCGCTGAATGACTGCCACCGCAAGCAGAGCAGGCGTGCCGGAACTTACAGTCCGTAAATGGGCATGAGGCCTTATTAAATCGCCAACAGACATCGCTGCCTCCCCCTGCCCCGGACTTACTCGTGATTCCCCCCCCCCCCCCAACTCGAAAGGACCGGCTCCCCAAGGAATTCGGCCCTCCACCAAACTTATTGCCAGACCCTGACAAACCCCCTACTGAATGCGGACGAGCAGACATTTGGGTGAGCCACAAGTTGATGTCTTGTGTACCCCACGATAGAAACCGGTTTTCCTCCATTTTGTCACGAAACTTCTCGTCATAATTAAGCCAAGACCAGCCCTCGTGGGCCTGCGAGGGCTTCCAAAATAGAGTCAGCATAAGACAGTAACATCCCGTACTGCCCCGGGTAAGACTGACCCACACACTAGCCAAACGCAAAAAAGCCCTGACCCAATTTACCACTGATCTAGTCACCTTACGAACCCTCCCAGCCTTCTCATCCTCTTTGCGTTTTTTCCGACTCTCCCCCGACCTCTTACGACCTTCCCAATAAACGGAAAATGTCAATATACCGTCTTTTCCTAATTTTATTTCTCAACTTCTAGGCACCCCTCCCACAATTCTGACAATGGTGTCAACGCCGAAGCACCCCCAACAACAGGGCTCCCCAATGAAACCCCCTCCCCCAACACCCCTCTGCCACCGTCCACACTCGCCGCACTAGTGGAAGAACTAGAGGAAGAGGAAGTGGAAGAATCCGAGTGCCGGCGTCGCCTCGAAGAACGCGTACATTTTCTACTCGCTTCTCCCCGACCGCCGGTTCGGTCGCTAGTCCCTGGCCCGACCCCCCCTTGAGGTAACTCACCATCCATAGCCGTAACAGACGTCCGTTCGCTTCAAGCTGTAGCCCATCCGAAGGTTGCTGTGCACCCGACTCCGTCATCAAACCGCTAGCGGACCCCAAATGGCGATCGTCTTCCCGTGGAAGTCTGCTTTGCTGCGATCCACTCTGCGTTGATCCAGGTGAAGCCGTCATAGGATTCTGTGAAGAAAGAAAAGGCAAAAAAGGAGAGGGGGAAACACCCGACCAAGCAGGTTGCCAAGCCCCCAAACCAATTAGATCCTGACGAGCCTAACCCCCCACGCTGCCATTGATCCCAAAGCCTGTTGTTCCAGAACCCCAAGTCTCCCAGCACCACCCAAACCTCCAACGAGTAATGCCTTGATCTAAACTCCCCACCGGCATCCCCACCCAGTTCCAGGCCAAAACATGCCGCTCTCTCCCCCAGATGCACCGCAAGCCATTCCTTGCGAGGGATCCACGCTTTCCTCTCCCGTCTCCACCAACGGCACCCACTACATCCTGCTGATATTCATGTGCACCCCTAACTGCATCCCTCCCTCCGGACGGGGCCGTGTTGGTCCCCCTATCCTTGCTCCGCAGTCCAGGACGAGGTCTAGTGGAAGACCGACCACGTGACACCACACCCCTGGCCCTAAGACCTCCAGCCGCAACAGCTAAGCGGCCCCTGGATGGCCCAACAGGCCTGCAATTTCTCCCCCTTTCCTCTCCCCTGCCTCTCTGAGCCACTCCGGAAAACCCTTTTGCCCTGGCCTTGTCGTCCTTTTGCCCCTCCCGGACCTCCTTTAGCACCGCTCTGTCCCCCTTTTCCCCCAGCCATCCCGGCACCAAAACAGTGAATAAAATTAGCTGACTGGCTGCAATGATATTCCACCGGATTTAAATGCACACGCGAAGACACTTTTATTTATTTATTTTTAAATGAAAAGTTGCACGGAGCGAAACAAAATCAGACCCAGCCCTCACACCGTACACAGCACACTGACCCCCCCCCCCCCCCGGTGCAGTTAGAAAGTATTATTAAATTATAACTGATTACCCCAAAGCACCCCAACTCGACTGAGGAGCCTCCGCTCCAAACAGCTGACCAGCCACCAGCTCTCGGAACTCCCACGCAGACCCGGAGTGCTCTCCCACACCAGCGCAACCGGCAAGGTCGATCCGCCGCCGAAATCGCCGCCCAAACGCCACAACAACGCTCCAAGCCCGAGCAGCCAGACACCGCAAGAGAAACACACCGGCCAGCCGCCCTTCCAAAACCATGTGCTAGCGTGCGCTCGGGCAGCCGCTGCACATGGCTCTTTCACCCTCCCGATTGGTTCCAGCCGCGCGCATCTCGCGGCGGAACCAATCAATTCAAAGGATGCGCTCCTGCGTCAGCACACAGGCGCTTCCGAGATCTTCCCCCCCCCCTTTCTTTTACCCTGCTTTCTCCTCCGACTTTTTGCCCAGGCCAGGGGCGCGTTGACGCTCGCCCCCGGTTACCTTCGGGCACCAGGACTTCGCCCGTGCCCTTTCTACTCCCACCGAATGAAGTAAGCCTATGTGATCTTGTGGTTTAGTGAATGTTCCTTTGTTAGTAGCACAGTCTGTTAAGTTACAAAAATGCCAAACTTGCTCCAGTTCTTTAAATGGAAAGTTGTTTAATGCTCATTCTCTTAGGAACAAAATTTCTATGGTTTATGATTTATTGTATGTTGATAATGTTGACCTGGTTTTCATTACAGAAAACTGGCTCTTGGATACTGATGCCCCTATTATGCAACAGCTTTGCACCCCCCCCCCCTCGGGTTCTCAGTCAAAGGAAGGGACTTCAGAAGGGGGTGGGGTAATTATATTTGGTGGTTTTTTTTTTAAATTTTCATCAAGATTTACAGTTATGTAAATCAAGCTATCCCATGGTAATGATAATAAAAAAATCAAACAAAAATAGAAATATAAACTACAGAAAACTCTAAACCCTATCTAGCTCAGTTTACAGGAAAAAAGAGATAATTACAAAAATAAAGAAAACATAAGAACGAACGCCATGACGACATTTTACTACTTAATATTCCCTTACACCCAACAGTCCAAGTCCAATACCCATCGAAAACAACAGGAATCAAGAATAGCAAACCTTTTTATCTCCAAGAAAATCATCTGATTGAGCAGATCAAAGAAGATATGCTTACTAACTACATGGACAAGAAGCCACATTCTGCCTACAGTTCAGCATCAGATAGTGAGCAACAGATGTACTGTACCAATCCAAAGAGAAACAAAAGAGATTTTCCAAAACTGGCACATTCCAGGAACAAACTTGAAAATAAAATGCCTTTTTCTACTCTTGGAGGTTATGTATTAAAGGGTAAAGTGACTTACATGTCACACAAAAAATTGCACAAAATGCCTGGAAATGTACAAACACACCAAAATGTAGGCATTTACACTACTTTTTCAGTAAAGTGCATTTTTGCAAAGTCAGTTTGCAAAAGTACATTTCATGATAATAATCTTTCTCATGAAGCACACTTCACATGAAAACTTTATGTAAATTTTGCATTAATGAGCTACTGCGATGCAAAATCATGAAAAGCAGCTAATTAATAAAAATGTGAAAACACGCACATACATCACAGACCCATTTACGTTGAAAAAAATAAGCACAGCTCAAGAGCTGTAGTTATTTTTCCAAGTTGCCAAAAATAAAAATAAAAAGGCATGCCCCTGTGCTCTGTGGCCGGCAAGGAGTATAAAGCCTTCTGGCCCAAATCACCATCCCCCAAGGGAACCTTAACTCCACAGTGGCCCAGTAAGCCCACTGTCCCCTCTCTCAGCCCCAAATGGGGATAAAATGTTTTTAAATGTCTTCCTTCCCCTTCTTAAAGTCCACCCTGGTCCCCAACAGCACTGTGACTCACCCCAAGGGATTTGGTGAGGGGGGGGGGGGTCGGTGTTGGGGCAGAAGCAAATCCCGTTTGCTCCTGCTTCATAGGCTGCCAGCTGCAAACTAGCATGATCTGACCCCTAATGGTAGTCTCACGGTGCTAAGGGTCAAATTACTGCAAGACTACCGTGAGGGGTAGGCATGCATCATTTTGCTGTCAGCAACTATGGGGCAGGAGTGAGTGAGGATTGCTCTTGCTCTCAGTGCTGCCACCGGATCCTTTGAGGGTGCTGGAGGGGGGAAAGGGAGTGGAATGGAGAGCCAGGTCTACCCGTGGACTTTGTGAAATTTTCAACTCTGACAGTGCGTGAAAAATTCCTTACAAAATTTAGCTAAGGATGTGAATCAGTCAAGAGCTCATTTGCATCTTTTAAATAACTTTCACGGGAATAAATAGTAACCCCAAACATTTTCACAATTATTTCATAGGTCTCTGTTATCTGGATATTTTATATTTTCATTGCATTGGCCCTGGTCTCTCTTCTTACTACCCCTAGTTAGTCTTGTCCTATCAAACCCTTTTCCAGTGTCTCTTCCATTTCTTCTCCCTCCTATCTTCTTCCTTTTTTTTTTTTTTTTTTTTATTAACATTGATCTTTTCCCTTCATTTCTCCCTATTCCTCTCTTCTCTGCCTCTCTACACACTCATAGCTAGATCATTCCCCCTCACTCTCCAGTCATCTTTTCACCTCTCACCCACCAGTTTTCCACCCCAACTCTCATCCCCTCCAAGTTCTCTTATTTCTCCCCCTCTTTCTCCTTGTCTTTTACCCACTCCCTTGTCTCTCATTTCCACCCACTTTACTCACTTCCTATGATTCCCACCTTCCTTAGTTATCTGCCCTTACCTTCTTCCCCAGCATCTTCCAATTTTCCCTAGCACCTAGCTCCTACCTCCATTTCCCAGCACCTGGTTCCTAGCTCCATCTCCTTCATCCAATACCTGGCTCCTGCCTCCCCTCTCCCCGCCTCCTTTTCTTTCTTAACATCTAACCAATGGTAGCTGTATAAGCAGCTAAAGCTCGTTACATCACAGTTGCTGCTCTAATACTGTCCACTGGCTTAGCAGCATGTTCAAAGCTCATGTCTAGTCTCGCAAGATCAGAAGCAAGGATTTCAGTGCTTGCTTGAGGATATAAAAGCAGGATGGGGTGATGCAGCTTCTTTCCAATGGCTTTTAAAGTGTGTGGTTTTACAGGGATTAATACTATCCCAGATTTTAATAGTTATATTCAACCACTTAGTGGAATAGCAACCTAATGGTTAGAGCACTGGCTTAGTAACCAAGAGAACAGGGGTCGATCCCCATTAGCACTCCTTGTAGCCTTGGGCAAGTCACTTAACCCTCCATTGCCTTGGAAGAAAGGCCTGACAATCTACTTCTGGTCACACTGCTGAGAAAACCCAGGAGCTGCTGGGTCACCAGGAGTCCGCACTGACTCAAAGGCACACATTGCATTCGCATTCAACCACTGATCCCATAGGGTGCCTTTTATGTACATGACTTTCAACTAATTTATCCCAATGGCCAGATTTTAGAAGCAGCTCTGTCAGGCATTAATGAGCGCCTTAAAATAATTTTTACTTGGCTGGAACATTTAGGCTTATGCTAAACCCAGCCAAAACAAAAGTTCTTTGGGTAAAGCAATCTTTGTTTAGGTATAAACCTCTTGTTCTTAAGATGAAGGATGTTTATTTACCAATGTCTGGTCAAGTCTGTATCCTTGAGGTAATTGCCAGTGCTCCTTAAGGATGGATACACCAATTTGACAAGTGGTGAAATCAGCTTTTTTCTAACTTTATTCAAAGATCTTCACCCACTTAACTAGGGAAGACCTCTTTACTATTGTGCATTCGATATTTACCTCAAGGATGGACTATCATAATGACATTTATCCAG
This sequence comes from Ichthyophis bannanicus, assembly GCA_033557465.1. Taxonomy (NCBI): domain Eukaryota; kingdom Metazoa; phylum Chordata; class Amphibia; order Gymnophiona; family Ichthyophiidae; genus Ichthyophis; species Ichthyophis bannanicus. The sequence goes on from CM066041.1 coordinate 148,140,418, forward strand.
ATTTACCAGCAAATAATATTGGTAGAATACAAGTAATTCTACAAAATGTAACACAGTTGGTTGAGGGATTATCAGTATGGCGTCATATGCCTCCCACTTTATGGATCTTGCGCTGGTTGCCTGTTAAATGGATAAAATCTTGCTACTGGTGCTTAAATGCCAGTGTGGTATAGGCTCTGAATAACTGAGTGAAGTGACTGATCCTGAACAGCCTTCAATATGTTTGAAGGTTTCTGTCTGCATTAGACCTTTAAAATAATGTAACTAGCTCTACTCTTTTACCATTAACAAACTCTAGTATCATATAACAAGAGTGTATTATTTCTTATATAGCGAACAGATCTCAGAATCGAATCGGCTATAGACTGCTTTCACTTTCGTAATGCAGCCAGGTGCCTTCAATACATCAATGATCTGTTAATTTCGCTATTAACTTTTGATTTATTTTTCTTCTTTAAATTAATTTTTCCTTTTTATTTTCAATAAAATTATTTTCAATAAAATTGAACTGCAGTTGAAGCCTTGTATTTCTTCATTGTTTGGAACAACTTTAAATGATGTTGTAAATCAACCTCAAGCGATCGAAAATCTCTCAAATCAACTAATGCTATAAGGTTGACATTGAATCTCTCTGGGCTCGTTGTAGGGCGATGAAAATACTTCCGCTCTAACTATAACACTTCAATTTTCACCATGCCGCACTCAAAAGCCTTATAGCGAGGGATTGTCCAAAAGTATCCTATAGCTTGTATCTTTGTGTCATATGATGGACACTGTGCTGATCCAAAAGATTTTTCTTCAACGCTCTATATGTGCTTAAGCTTCATGGCTAAGTGTCTCACACTCAGTGTTCCAACATGAAAGCTGCTGCTGCAGTGTTTTAAACTGTTATGAATTACTCCATTCCATTTTAAACTGTTAGAAATTGCTCCATTCCCGACGCATTAATAGGCGCCACAGCGTTTCACTATTAGCGTTTCTTCAGGGGACTGCCTATAAAAAATGGAACATTTACCTTAAGTTATCCAATAACACTTGAATTTGAAAAGGTTGGTCTTTATGATTACAAAGAGATACTCACGGTCGCTTCCACACTGAGCCTTGCATTGAAAAAACGCCGCGCATGCGGGATGAAATTGCTACTCCTTTTTAAATGCCTGGGAGCAGTCACGTGAAGTAGACCTCTTTAGCATATCCCCCATTCAATGGCACTGTTTAGGCCTGTTGGATACAAAGTGCCCAATCTAAAAATCCATTCCTGTTCTCGTCTCAGCAATGTCTGTGCACGAGATTTTCCTCCTGTTCCCTGAATAACATGATCAATGTAGAGACAGTGTAGTGTTGTAAATGAATGATTTTTCTCTATACAGTGTGATACTATGGGGGCTTGTACATATGCACAAGCCAATCGGCTTTTGTGTTCTTTCATTCTAACTTGAAAAGCCCGAATAGTTTTACCTACATAGACCTGTGGACACGGACAGACAATGGCGTACCCTACAAATGTAGAATTACAGGTGGTGTGATGTCTCAATTTATAAGTTTTCCCATTATGTACAAAATGATCTGTTTCTAGAGTAATCGAACAAATGGTACAGGACCCACATTTATAATGACCCCGAATATTTGGTTCGTTGGAAGATGTTGTTCTTAATACAGTAGGGCTGAGGATTTCTTTCAAATTTCTGTGTCGTTGCCAAACGCATCGGATGTGATGATTTTCCAATCCTGGAGTGCTTCCCAAAACATTAGACCTTTGCCTACAGTCTTTGAGGATGATGAGATTCTAGAGTATCAAATCTAGAGCATTTTCTCATGTTCCGACAGATCTATGGAACTCAGTACCCAAGACTCTCAGGATCTTGGATTATCTTGTTGCTTTTAGGAAGGGCCTAAAACTCTGCAGGTCACCAGCGCTGCTGTCTGTATAGGTAGTGGCACTGAATATATGCATTCAGTGGTGACTGCACTGGCACTATCCATTTAGTTTAGACCTCCTATTTGGCAGATCTAAACTAAAGACACAACCTCTCCATTTAGCATCTAGATACCACCATTAAATGGATAATTTGTAGCACTGCCTCCATCCCACCCCTAGCCAGTAAGTGCTCATGAGCTTTATAAGCTCTATGAATTGATAAAAATAAACAACGTTGACTTTTTAGGTATGCGGTTTCCATCGTAAAGAGAGTTCTTTCATGGCAATGTCTGGTGTCTTTCTTTAATCCTTTATAGTGATGTTGAAAATATTTCATGGCAATGTCTGGGTTTCAATTTTAATAAATTTAAGCTCTGATACAACTACTGGTAGTAACAACCAATGGGAGAGAGAATTAATGTTTTCTATTTTATACCTTTATGATTTTTATCGCTTTTTAATAACATCATGTCTAATTATTATTTATTGTCAATTTTTATACTTTTTATCATTTTTAGTGGTTTGTATATACCACAAGACACTAAAGGTATTGTTACAAACCTTTTGATATCATCTTTTGCTGTGTTCTCCTCATCCCTGTTTTCTATTTTCTCTTATCTGCACTTTTGAGTATAGGATGTAACATTTTATGGAATTTATCTATCTGTGCATTTCATTTGTGTTACTATAATTTTTTTATCTGTACTTTCGAGTATAGTGAGTAATGACTTATGTTTTGGAGTTTATCAAGCTGTGCACTTTACTTGTGCTTTTATATTTTATTCTTTTTTGATTAACTGCTTTTACAAAATTTGTTTTATGTTATGACTTTTATGATATATGGTTCCTTCATGTTTTATTGTATACATATAGGAGCAGTTTTGTTTTTAAGTTATATGATTATCATTATTAAATTCATTGTAATTTGTATGTTCTTATGATTTTATAACACAATGGCTTTTAAATATTGTTTTATGGTTATCCTTATATTTAATATTTTTTGTTGTCATTCTCTTTTGAGGTTTGCTCCCTCTAAAGAGCCCCTGAAGAAGGCTTTTGAGCCGAAATGCATAGGGGCTAATAAAAGGAGTTTTACCTGAATTGAATACTCGCCAGTCTCTTTTGTACCTGCTTGTTTTGGTCTTTCTTGCTGCATCTCAGTGGCCAGACCCCTGAGGCGATCTGCCCTGCCCAGGGGGAGGAAGGCCCTGGCCTGAAGTGTCCAGATGAGTTCTATGAATGCCAAATCCTGCATTGGAGTGAGATGAGATTTGGCATGGTTTATCTTGAACGCCAATGCTGCAGGACCTTTATGGTGCAGGCCATAGCCTGTTGCACCTCGTTGGCCATATCCCTTTTCATGAGCCAATCCTCCAGATATGTGAAGATGAAGGCCCCTTGGAGACGGAGGTAGGTGGCCACCACTGCCAGGCATTTAGTGAAGACTCTTGGTGTGGAGGCTAGGCCAAAGAGTAGTAAGTACTCTGTACTGGCAGTGGTCGCTCCCGACCATGAACCTTAAGTACTACCTGTGACTGGGATAAATAAGGATGTGGATATAAGCATCCTTTAGGTCCAAGGAGCATTGCCAATCTCCCTGCTGGTGATAGGGCAGCAATGTTCCAAGGGAGAGCATCTTGAACTTCTCCCGCACTTGTTCAGGTTTCACAAGTTGAGAATGGGTCTGAGGCCTCCTGCTCTTCTTGGGACCATAAAGTATCAGGTGTAGAACCCCTTTGCCCCTGAGGTGGTGGGGTACTGGTTCCATGCCCCTGTCCCTCAGGAGACCTGCAAATTCCTGCAGTAGCAGGGCCTGGTGCAAGGGAGTCTGAGGGGGTTCTCCTGGAAAGAAAGGAGGCGGAGTCTGGTCCAGGTGAAGGAGGTAGCCGTCTCTGGCCACTTGGAGTGCCCAGGTGTCAGTGGTCATGGCAGGCCACTGAATGCGAAATGAATCAGACATCCCCCCTGTTGGCAGCTGCCCCCCCATGGGTGGAAAGGCTATGCTCAGGGAGTCAAAATTCCGACTCAGCCTGGGCAGGAGCCGGTGTTTGGGGCTTAGAGCCCTTAGGTTTGCGTTGGCCTTGGCCCACTCCTGGTGACCCTGTTGCAAAGTCTGGGGGTCTTTTCTTGGGCAGAGTGGGGATCTTCCTAGAGAGCCACGTCCTCGTTATGAACTCTGTCTCGATCTCTGCCGACTTATCCTCCATCAGTTTGCCAAAGAGGTTTTCACCAAGCCAGGGGACGACAAGGAGTTTCTCCTGGCCCACTGCTTGAGATCCGAAGCCTGGAGCTAGGCCTGGTGTCGGGCATCAATTCCTGAAGTGGCCACCTTCATGTTAGACTTGAAGCAGTCATAGGCAGCTCAAGACATGTACTTTGAGCACTCCCAGATGCACTTTGTGAGGATTTGGAAGCGCTGGAGGTGATCTCTCCACTGAGATCTGCCAAGAAACCTGTGAGTTCTTTTGCTAGGTCTCGGAGATACATGATGATATACAGCTGATAGGCTTGTATTCAGCAACCCAGCATCGAGCCCTAGTAGCATTTGCATCCAAGGGTGTCGAGGGTGTGGGACTCCCTGCCCGGGGGCATGGAAGAATAAGTCTTTAGGCTTTTCTGCTGGCGCATGGTCGATTCCACCACCAAGCCAGGGTGATGGCACTGGAATGTAGTGTCACTGCCTTCCTTGTCTTGCAGCAAGCATTGATTTCTGGCCCCACTGGGCCCGGTACATGGTGTTGAGATGTCTGCTAACTATTGGCACTGGCGTCTCCCACATCTGAAGGAGTCGCTCAAGAATGGCGGGAACGGGGACCGTCAAGGCCTCCTTAGGTGGAGCCTCATACTGAAGGATTTTGAGCTCTTCCGTGCGAGGATCCTCCTCCGACTCCTTGGAGAGAGATAAGGCCTTCACCATGTCCTGGACAAACTCGAGGAATGTCATATCCTCAGGAGGGAACCAGCGTCACAATGCCAGGGAGGCAGATTGGAGGGGAGATCGCGTTGCTTACGCGTCTCCAGGGAAGCTTCGTCCTCGGACTCCCAGAGTAGTCAGTCGAGGACTTGAGGCCTGCTACCTCCTGAGACATGGGGCTCTGATCAGGTCTTCAGTGACCCACAGCAGCTGCCTGGCTGGAGCCACAAGCACTTGCTGGGGAGAATCTCATTCCCGAGGAGCGGGATTCAAGACCCTCACTGAGGATCAGCTCGAGGCTCTCGAGGATTGTATCAGCAGCCTGGGGAATCCTCTATATTGAGGTCCCTGCGGTCTCTGTGCAAGCACTGGCTGGGCCAGAAATCTATGCTTGCTGTGAGGCAAGGAAGGTAGTGACACTGCTTTCCAATGCCATCATTCTGGCTTCCCACTCAGGAGTTGTAGCCTTCAACGCAGACACCATGTTGACTGTGTCAGCATCAGAGAGGAGAGGGAGTCTTTAATGGGACAGGCCTCGGGGGTCCTTGATCCATCACTGGAGGCCTCTGCATCTGTTCTGGGCACCTTTGCCAGACGCTCCTGCTCAGATTCCTCTGATACCCTCTGGGGACTATGGGACCTGGCACGGGATTTGCCATGTGTCCCCATTTCCAGAATGAGGTCCTCAAGGATTATTTCTTCATCTTGCACGCCTGAGAATCCTTGTCGGAGTGTCCATAGACCTGATCGGGTGCCGCAGGGGCTTTATGCAACTCAGAGGATCCATGCGGGGCCTTAGAGCATGAGGTTACCGGAGACACCAGGGCAGAATCTGACCTGTGTAAAATGTCATCTTGCTTCTGCCGACGACTTTGGAAGGCCTTGGCAGACTTCTTTTGGCACAGGGCACAAACCTCTGGGTCATGGTCGGCACAGACACTGGAAGCAGCAGTCGTGTATATCGGTTAGGGACATGTTCTTTGCGCACTGATCACACTTTTTGGACCCACTGGCCATTGGGGCAAAAAGGACTCCTGCGAGGTCAAAGGCCCTCGATGTGGCCAGCAGTTAGAAAAGGCATGAAACTGCGCTGGAAGCAAAAAACTGAAAATGGTTCCGAGACTCAAAGCAGAGGCCACGGGGCTCAGAGGCGGGAAAGGGACTGGTGCTAAATGGAGAAGGAAAGGCACTATAATGCACAAGAAAATCAACTTTTTTTCCGGGAAAAGACAACGGACGCCTGTAAGGCTCCGTGGAAAAAGGGAGACTGAGTAAGATGGCACCCTTGGGCGGGAAGGGGACCACACATGCATGGTGGCATCTCCCAAAGGCTTTCTTTGAAATCTGGGGAGATGCTTCTGTGGGGGCTCCATCGGCTTTGTGTCACCCATATGTGAGGGCCGACTTCCTGCTTGTTTGGAGCAGAAGAGAGAATCACTCAACCTAACAGCAGAAGGATAGGAGGAAGAGCTTCGAGGAGGTGTGGAGAAAGTTTTGAAAGTGGGTTAAGAGGGGAAATGGATAGGGGAGAGTCTGTTAAAGGGTATGTGTGTTTAAGAGGAGTCTATTGGGGAGATATATATGGGGGGAGGGGTGGTAGGGTTTGATAGTTTGGGTGGTAATCCAATTTTTTTTTTTTACATATTTCATTCAGTTGTGTATGTTAAGAAGCCTGGAATATGTTTGTTTAAATATAAAAATTTAGCAAACAGTTAAATACGAAAACAAATTTATCACCATACACAACCTCCCAAAAATGGTTTGGGAACCCTGAGCCACACATCATTCGTTTCATTTTGTGAATCTAAACGTGGAGGGAGAGGAAGTGTCAGACCATGAGGTTCTAAAAGAACAGCTTTGAAATTTTGACTTGTTCCTTTTGGAAAGCAGGAGTGTTGGAGAAGATGAACAAGGGTGTTGAAAGAACTGAAATATGAGATTGCAGACCTGCTATTAGTAATCTGTGAACTATCATTAAAATCATCTGTAATACATTGGTGATCCTCCAATCTTCAGGTAACACCAGTTTTTAAAAAGGGTTCCAGGGGTGATCCGGGAAATTACAGACCGATGAGCCTGACATCAGTACCAGGAAAAATGGTAGAAACCATCATAAAGAGCAAAATTACTCAACATGTAGATAGTTATGGCTTAATGGGAGACAGCCAACATGGCTTTAGACAAGGAAGATCTTGTCTTACTAATCTGTTATGTTTTTTTTTTTTGAAGGTGTGAATAAACAGGTAGACAAAGATGAGTCAATTGATATAGTGTATCTGGACTTTCAGAAAGCCTTTGACAAGGTCCCTCAGAGACTTCTGGCAAAACTAAAGAGTCATGGGTTAGGAGGCAGTGTAATATTGTGGATCAGGAACTTGTTAAAAGATAGAAAGCAGAGGGTAGGACTCAATGGCCAATTTTCCCAATTGAGAAAGGTGAATAGTGGAGTACCCCAGGGATCTGTGCTGGGTCCGCTGCTTTTTGACATATTCATAAATGACCTAGAAAAGAGAATAACGAGTGAGGTTATCAAATTTGCAGATGACACAAAACTATTTAAAGTTGTTAAAACCCAAGAGGATTATGGAAAATTGCAAGAGGATCTTGATAAATTGGAAGACTGGGCATCCAAATGGCAGATGAAATTTAACGTGGACAAGTGCAAAGTTATGCACCTAGGAAAGAACAACCCAAACTATGGTTACATGATGCAAAGTTCCACATTGGGAATCACCACCCAGGAAAAAGATTTAGGCGTTATCGTGGATAACATGTTAAAACCCTCTGCCCAGTGTCACTGCTTGACCCAATACAAGCATTGAGGAACCTGTGTCTTTTGGGGAAACTGCTAGGTACTTATGACCTAGATTGGCCACTGTTGGAAACAGGATACTGGGCTTGATGGACCTTGGTCTGACCCAGTATGGCATCTCTTATGTTCTTATAGCTATAATCAGCCTGAAATATTCTGTTTTCCTTTTTTTGTTTGGCTCAGCAGTTTCCCTTTGCCTCCCCTGAGCCTCCAGCCCAATCGAAGCCAGTCTCATCTGGTCCACAATTACTCAAGCTGTTCCCCTTATTTTTCCCTCCTACCTCACCTCAGACTATAAACCACAATTCCCAACCAGGGCCCACAAACTGTGGCCTCATATGGATACCTGGCTAACATGGATCCTAACCCTGGAAATTAGGTTTTCTGATTGACGGGGTACAGTATTTGCCTCCTAATGTGTATTAAATGGCAAAATGTACATTATTTTACTTTAATACACATCACTTTAAGGCAACATGTTAACATGCAGAACATCCCATTATTATACAAATGAACACAGCTTGCGCTGAATTTCACAAGCTGCTTTATTCTTGGGAAATAATGAAGCTTTGAGCTCTGGCTTTATTTTTCTTCCTCAAAGCATCAGGCAACTAACATACAACCTGATGCTCCAGACAGCCTCCTTAAAAGGGCCACTGCATAGGTACTGGATGCAGCCCCACCACCCATGACATCCCCAAACCCCCACCGGAACAGACCCTCCCCTCCATGACTTGCCTGGGACTTACCAAAGGTTCCTTAGTATCTAGGGACTCAAGCAGGAGCAAGCTCTAGATACTTCTGGATTCCTCCGGCACTGGGTTTAAAATGGCAATGGCTGACCCCTAGCAGTAGTCTCATAGCAGTACCATGAGATTACCACTAGGGGTTCACCAGTACTGGAGGGAGCAACAGCAATTGGGGAGGACTCCTGCCCCATCACCTAGACCAAGGAGTCTCAACCCAGTCCTTGGGACACACCTAGCCTGTCAAGATTTCAGGATAACCACAAGTCTCTCTTATGCATATTTATTGTGGTGATCCTGAAAACCTGACGGGATAGGTGTATCCCAAGAACTGGGTTGAAAATCCCTGCCTAGACACACTAGGGTACTCCCCTTGGAGCTATCGAAGGGGAAGTATTTTTGGGGAGGGGGATTAGGGGCTTTATTGACTGAAGGGATGGTCAATTGGACTAGGAGTGAATGAAAGGGTGCCTTCATAGGGTGGGGGCATTTGCCTGGATGGTGAGGATGCCTTTGGATGGGTGGAGAAGTCCTCAGAGGGGAGGTGGCAGGTTCACATACCTATAACTTTGTACCAGCCCCTTTTAAAGGAGGCTCCCCAGAGCATTGGGCCATGTATTAGTGACCTGATGTGTGGAGAAAAAAATAAATGCAGCTTGCAGGGTTGACCATAAGCTGCGTTACTCATTCACCATAGGACTTACTAAACTGCAGTATACAGTTACCACAGATTAGTGACTCCTCCAATAAATTAAGCTGCAGTAAAATATGATATTTCACTGCTGCTTAGTAACTAGCCCCCTGAGTGATAACAGGAACTCCTTTCCTTTCTGAGGGTTGTGAATACTGCATGGATGCCAAGCGTGGACCTTGCTAAAGCGTGAGCTTTTTCAGGTGTGCCTGGGATATAAATCTAGGAAAATGTAAGTGTCCTAATGCTTTGCAAATAAAGATAAAGGTATATAAAATAATGTTTGCCCTTTTTGGCGCCTCAAAGGATATAGCAATGGGAGGCCAGTGTTTTCTTCCCATGCGGAAAGAAAGCACTGGCCTCCCATCCACCACCTGATCGGCATCCGGCAACAGAGAGCAGGAAGGTAAGCCCCTCCTGCTCTCTGCACCGAAGGCCAAACTGGCCCACCGCAACAGACCTTTAAAAAGAAGTACCAGAAGACGCACCCATGCCTGGTAGACCCGTACCTGAGGGCCTCGCCAGAGGGCCCTTTGGTGTGGCCCTTAGGCGGGGACCGTCAATAGCACAGAACTCTGGAAAGCCATACAACTAGCCACAAAACACACCGGGAACAAGGAAACTGGAGGAGGGATAGTAAGGAAATCCACAGTACTACCTTTTAAGTTTTGAAAGGGAGATTATGATAAAATGAGGAAAATAGTTAAGAAAAAACTAAAAGGAGCAGTTGCAAAGGTTAAAGACTTACATCAAGCTTGGGTGCTGCTGAAAAATACTATCTTGGAAGCCCAGACCAGCTGTATTCCACGCTTTAAGAAAAGTGGAAAGAAGTCCAGAAAACTGCCAGCATGGTTTAAAGGTGAGGTCAGAGAGGTTGTTGCCAAAAAAGCATCTTTCAGGAAATGGAAAAAAGAGCCAAATGACAAAACCTGGAAACAGCACAAGCACTGGCATGTCAAATGCAAGGCATTAATAAAGCAGGCAAAGGGAGAATTTGAGAAGAAGCTTGCTGCGGAAGCAAAAACGCGAAATAAAGATTTTTTCAAGTACATTTGTAGCAAAAAATCTGTGAGAGAGTCAGTTGGTCCATTAGATGATAGAGGAGTTAAAGGGGCACTAAGAGGCGACATGGCAATAGCAGAGAGACTGAATGAATTCTTTGCTTCGGTCTTTACTGAGGAAGATGTAGGGATGTTACCCATGACTGAAGTGGTATTTAAAGGTGCGGAAGAACTGAAGGAAATGTAATACATCTTCCTGATGTATCGATAACTATTAGATAAACTGAAGAGTAGCAAATCATCTGGGCCGGATGGTATACATCCAAGGGTGTTGAAAGAACTGAAATATGAGATTGCAGACCTGCTATTAGTAATCTGTGAACTATCATTAAAATCATCTATAATACCTGGAGGATCGCCAATGTAACACCAATTTTTAAAAAGGATTCCAGGGGTGATCCGGGAAACTACAGACCGGTGAGCCTCACGTCAGTACCAGGAAAAAAGGTAGAAACCATCAAAAAGAATAAAATTACTCAGCATGTAGATAGTCATGGCCTAATGGGAGACAGCCAACATGGCTTTAGACAAGGAAGATCTTATCGTACTAATCTGTTATGTTTTTTTGAAAGTGTGAATAAACAGGTGGACAAAGGTGAGTCGGTTGACAGTGTATCTGGACTTTCAGAAAGCCTTTGACAAGGTCCCTCATCAGAGACTTTTGGCAAAACTAAAGAGTCATGGGATAGGAGGCAGTATACTACTGTGGATCAGGAACTATTTAAAAGACAGAAAGCAGAGGGTTGGGCTAAATGGCCAATTTTCCCAATGGAGAAAGGTGAATAGTGGTGTACCCCAGGGATCTGTGCTGGGTCCGCTGCTTTTTGACATATTCATAAATGACCTGGAAAGTGGAATAACGAGTGAGGTTATCAAATTTGCAGATGACACAAAACTATTTAAAGTTGTTAAAACTCAAGAGGATTGTGGAAAATTGCAAGAGGATCTTGATAAACTGGAAGACTGGGCATCAAAATGGCAGATGAAATTTAATGTGGACAAGTGCAAAGTTATGTACCTAGGGAAGAACAACCCAAACTATGGTTACACGATGCAAGGTTCCACATTAGGAACCACCACCCAGGAAAAAGATTTAGGCGTCATTGTGGATAACATGTTAAAACCTTCAGCCCAGTGTGCAGCGGCAGCCAAGAGAGCAAATAGAATGCTAGGTATCATAAGGAAAGGAATGGAAAATAAAACAAAAGATATTATAATGCCTCTATATCGTTCCATGGTGAGACCGCACCCTGAATATTGTGTGCAATTCTGGTCGCTGCATCTTAAAAAGGATATAGCGTTATTAGAAAAGGTTCAGAGAAGAGCCACCAAAATGGTAAAGGGGATGGAAGGATACTCCTATGAAGAAAGGCTAAAATGGTTAGGGCTCTTTAACCTGGAAAAGACGGCTGAGGGGAGATATGATAGAAGTCTATAAATTAATGAATGGAGTGGAATGGGTAAACGTAGATCGATTGTTTACATTATCAGAATATAGAAAGACTAGGGGATATGCAATGAAGCTACAGGGTAAACTATTTAAGACTAATAAAAGAAAATATTTTTTCACTCAACATGTAATCAAACTCTGGAATTTGTTACCTGAGGATGTAGTAAAGGCCGTTAGTGTAGCTAGGTTTAAAAAAGGTTTGGACAAGTTCCTGGAGGAAAGGTCCATAAACCATTATTAAGAAGGGACCCAGGATATCAATGCTTGACCCAGTACAAGCATTGCGGAACCTGTGCCTTTTGGGGAAACTGCTAGGTACGTATGACCTAGATTGGGCACTGTTGAAAACAGGATACTGGGCTTGATGGACCTGGGTCTGACCCAGTATGGCATATCTTATGTTCTTATGAAACCTAGCAAGATACCTACAGAAGAACCTGAAGCCACTATATCTAACCATTATCTGGTAAGCCAGCAACCACATAACCAGCCATATTCCACATTATGTTTCTGCTCACTCTGCTTGTCTTGCTAATGACCACCTAGGTGCGTGCCATGCACTGCAATGGCATTCCAGTCCTCTACAGGCCGAAGAGACTGCACCAAACCCCTTGTCTTAAAGTACAATGCACAAAATCAGCACGCAGACTCCTATAAATCAATAGTACTCAGCACCAGTACCCAAGCACCAGTTTAATTGCTCTCACTACACATTCAAAGGCTCCCTTATTAATGCACACTCAATCCATATCAAGATCCAAACTGTAACAGACCATATACAACTTACGGACACAAACATCATATGCATCACAGAAAGTTGGATCTCAAGCTCTGACAACATCCTCCTCAGCCAATTGCTATCACCTCATTACAAGCTTTTCAAATGCCCCAGAACCGATAGAAGAGGTGGAGGTGTGCTAATACTGGCAAACACACACCTGAACTTCATCAAGGTCAACTTGCAATCTCTATAAACACTGGACTTCCTCACCATCTCCAATTCTGAACACACCTTATGTCTAACATACAGAAAACCTTCCTCCAACACCGATGCACTCAGTTCTACTAGATGAGGTATGCACATACACAGCATCCAAACACTTCTTCCTCATAGGCGACTAACTTCCCATCTATATTAATGAAACAAGCCAACACATTCATGAACACCATGGAAACACTTCAACAAAACCAGATAATTGATGCACCCTCTCACTCCAAAGGTGCACTCCTAGACCACATATTTGCACTTAACTTACTACAAAGAGCTGATCTTAACATTCAAATCAACCCAGTGCTTTGGTCAGATCATGCTATGATCTGCTCATACTTTCAAACACCCACCAGCCAAATTTCCCCCAACAGCAACACAAACAGCGATTCAAAGCACTTAACCCACAATCCTTCCTCAATAACATCTTTTCGCATATAGATATGGACATACCCAACAGACAGTTTCATCAACTCCTGAAACACTAATGATGCAGCAGTATTCACAGGACGATCTTCGACTCACGCCATATCCACTCACCCCCCCCCCCCCTTGTTCTCCAGTAATCTATACCATCTCAGACGAAAGCTCAGGCTACTAGAAAGAAGATGGAAACGATCACAAGACACAATTGTTAAGCAAAAATTCCGGAACAAGCAACTAGAATACAACCTATGCAACAGATCTCAAAAAGAATACTATGCAAACATCCTCATGAAATCTCTTAACCATCCTAAGGAACTATTCTCAATTGTGGCCTCCCTTACCAGTGAACCCACTTCAACATTTTCAACTCAAAAGAGCAACTGGACCCACAGATCATGGCTGACTTCCTCTGCCACAGGCAGCAGACAACTCCCTGAAACAATGATCTAACACCAACTGGATAACTCATTTCAAGACCATGTATGGCACACGTTCAGCTTATTACCAAAGATACAGCTCACAGACATCAACAGCATCAATACTACAGCCTCCCCTCTAGATCCATACCTAGTCAAATGGATCAAAAGTCCTTCGTTCTGAATTCACTTTGACTATTCTGAAGTTAGTTCACACCTCCCTCTCTCAAGGATATCAAGCCCCAGCCTTGAAACAGGCTTCAATATGGCCTATCCTGAAAAAACATCATTAGACCTAAATGACCGCAGTTCATATCGACCAATCGCTAGCATCCCATTCCTGGCTAAAATAATTGAAAAAAAACAAACAAACCATACAACAGCTTCAAGACCATGTTGACTCCCATGCTCCATTGGGCCCTCAACAGTCTGGCTTCACAGCACTCTTCACTGCTCTCTTCGACAAGCCCTGCCATGGATTTGTATTGAACTTCCTGTAACTTAGTGCTGCTTTCGACTCAGTATCATGCCACGCTATGCTAGCCAGACTTGGAAACATAGACCTGATCAAGAAGTAATTAGTCCTTACCTGCTAATTAGTGTTCCTGAAGGAACTCCAGTCCAGTCCCTTTTACTTCTGAGTTGCGCAACCCTTCCAGCAGCTTGGAGGCTGAGCCCACCATCGTTTTGTTAATGGTGTGGTATAAATACCACTGGCACCACCCACAGGCACCAGTAATCTATTGAAAAAGCAGACCTAACAGATAGCTCTTTAACCACTAAAAAACACTAGAAACTAACTACACATCAAACTTTTTTTTTTTTTCAAAGATACGGGGGAAAGGCAGGAAGGAAGGAAGGAAGGAGAAGGTCTATCCGAGTCCGCCACCGCCTTCCCCCGTTGCCTTCCTAACGGGTCGCCCCGCCCTCTGACTTCGGTCCGTTGCATTTCCCCCCCTTTTTTTTTTTTTTTTTTTTTAAAAGGACCATAGCCCACTGCAAACATCGAACCCGGGTGGGATCAGAGACTGAACTGGAGTTCCTTCAGGAACACTAATTAGCAGGTAAGGACTAATTACTTCTTCCTTATCGTCACTCCAGTCCAGTCCCTTTTACTTCTGGGATGTATCAGAGCAGTTCAACCCTGGGCAGGGTTCGCCATCCCGGACCGAAGCACTGCATCCCCAAACCTAGCATCTGCCGTCCTCTGCACGTCCAGCCTGTAGTGTTTGGTAAAAGTATGCAGCGAGGACCATGCAGCCGCTTTACAGATGTCCAGCAGCGGGACCAAGCTGTGCTCTGCCCAGGAAGTCACCTGCACCCGCGTTGAATGCGCGTGAGACCTACAGGGACCTGCCTTCCTTTCAGGATATAAGCGGAGGCGATAGCCTCTCTAATCCACCTAGAGATGGAAGCCTTGGCAGCCGCCTTTCCCTTGTGCGGCCCTCCAAATTGAATGAATAAACATTCAGACTTTCGAAAAGACGCTGTGCGCGAGAGGTAACGCTTCAGCACTCTACGCACGTCCAGTAGATGGAGCCTCCCGGCCTTCCCTTTTTGTCCTTCTCCGGCGAAGGACGGAAGTGAGACTGTCTGGTTCACATGAAAAGGAGAGATGACCTTGGGCAAGAAGGAAGGGACTGTCCGCAAAACCACTTTATCCTTAAAGAATGAAAGAAAGGGAGGCTGAGAAGACAGGGCTTGAAGTTCTGAGACACGCCTAGCTGAGCAGATAGCTACCAGAAATACTGTCTTTAGGGTCAAGTCCTTTAGGGAGGCGCTTCTTCCTGGTTCAGGCATTCAACACTAGGTTGAGGTCCCAAGGGGGGGATCACCGATCTTTGATGGGGCCGTAGCCTCCTGACCGCCCTTAGGAATCTACTCACATCCGGGTGATGATCTAATGATTTTCCCCGGACTCTTCCCCTATAACAAGAGATGGCCGCTAACTGTATCCGCAGCGAACTGGGAGCTAGACCTTTCTCGAACCCTGCTTGAAGAAATTCCAGAACCTCTGGGACCGAGGCTGCCAGAGGCCTCTTCTGATGTTACGAGCACCAAGCTTCAAATATGCGCCACACCCTCACACAGGAAATACAGGTCTAGCACTTTTGCGCGCTCAATAGTCTCGAAATCACCAAACCTGAGTAACCTCGCTTGAGGAGCCGCGCCCTCTCAATAGCCAGGCCGTAAGCGAGAATCGATGCACGTGAGGCATCCGAAGCGGACCCTGCCAAAGCAGGTCCTCTCTGCAGGGAAGGCGCCAAGGCCGATCGGTCGCCAGTCGCACCAGATCTGCATACCACGGACGACGAGGCCAATCCGGAGCTATAAGAATTACCAAACCTTGGTGAGCCGCCACTCGCCGCAGAACCCTCCCTATGAGAGCCCAGGGCGGGAACACATACAGGAGACGCTCCGAGGGCCACTTCTGAACCAGGGTGTCTAAGCCCTCAGACATTCTCTCCTTCCTGCGACTGAAAAACCGGCTGGCTTTGGCCGTTGCGTACTGTGCCATGAGATCCATGACCGGCATCCCCAGGAGAGCTACCACCTGATCGAACACCTCCTGCGCTAGCTCCCATTTTCCTTGGTCTATCTTGAACCTGCTGAGATAATCGGCTGTTACATTTTCCGCCCCGGCCACGTGCTGCGCCGAAAGAGCCACTAAATGAGCTTCCGCCCACTGCAACAGGCTGTCCGCCTCCTTCTCCAGAGGAGGACTGCTTCTTCCCCCCTGGCGGTTGATGTAGGCCACCATGGTGACATTGTCGGAGAGGACGCGGACAGCCCTTTGCCGAACTAAGGACTCCAGAGCTCTGAGTGCCAACGCTACCGCTCGTAGTTCCAGTCTGTTGATTGACCACTGAGACTCCCTCGGAGACCAGGCGCCCTGTGCGAACTGGCCCTCGCAGTGGGCCCCCCAGCCTACTAAACTTGAGTCTGTCGTCAGCTGAACCCACTGGGGAGGATCGAGGGGCATCCCGCATCCTAAGTTCTTCGGGCACCTCCACCACAGAAGAGCCTTCCTGACCCGGAGAGGACAGTAGAGCCTCATGGACAAAGGATGGTACTGATGGGACCAACGCCGTAATAAGGCGCGCTGAAGAGGTCGCATATGTGCCCTGGCCCATGGTACCACCTCTATCGCAGCCGCCATGGTACCCAGCAACTGAAGGTAATGCCAGGCGGAGGGGTTTCGTCTTAGTAGAAACTGTGAGATGAGGACTCTCAGATCCCTTAACCTCCGCTTTGACAGGAAAACCCTTCCTCTCCTGGTGTCGAACCTCGCACCGAGGTACTCGATCTCTTGCGTGGGAATCAACCTTCTCTTTACCCGATTGATGACCCATCCCAACTCTTCCAGGAATTCTACCACTCTGGTTGTAGCCGAACGACTCTCCGCTTCTGACTTCGCCCGAATCAGCCAGTCGTCCAGGTAGGATGCACCAAAATTCCCTCCTTTCGGAGAGCCGTGGCTACCACCACCATCACTTTGGTGAATGTCCTGGGAGCTGTTGCTAGACCAAAGGGTAGGGCTTGGAAGTGAAAATGACCTCTTGGTACCGCGAATCTCAGGAACTGCTGGTGAGAGCTTCGGACCGAGATATGTAAGTATGCTTCCGTCAAGTCCAAGGAAGTCAAGAACTCCCCTTGCCTTACGGCCGCAATGACCGACTTCAGGGTTTCCATTCGGAAGTGAGGTACCCTGAGACAGCGATTGATTTGCTTCAGGTCCAGGATTGGATGAAAGGAACCCTCTTTCTTTGGTACCACGAAATAAATTGAGTATCGACCGAACCCGCATTGGTCTTTCGGAACAGGAACCACCGCCCCTAGCTCTATTAGCCTTGACAGCGTAACCTCTATCGCTGCCCTCTTTTCCGGTGGACCGCAGGGAGATTGAATAAAGGCTGGAAGTACCCGCTTTGCGAATTCGAGGGCGTAACCATCTCGGATTACTTCCAAGACCCATTGATCGGATGTGACCCGGGACCAGGCAGGAAGAAACTGCCTCAAGCGACCCCCCCACTGGCAGGCATCCCGCCCGGACCCCCAGAATCTCATTGCGGTTTTCAAATTAATTAAATAAACTCAATTAAAATAAACTCCTGTAAGCACTCTGGTTTACTGGAACCCTCCAGCTGCTTGGAGGCTGAGAATACTGGTGCCTGTGGGTGGTGCCAGTGGTATTTATACCACACCATCATCAAAACGATGGTGGGCTCAGCTTCCAAGCTGCTGGAAGGGTTGCGCAACCCAGAAGTAAAAGGGACTGGACTGGAGTGACGATAAGGAACACCACATTAAATTGGTTTCATCCTACCTCTCACTGCAAGTAAAAGTCAAATACAGCAACTCTAAACCATTTAAACTAGAACAAGGCAAACCACGGAGATCAGCCTTGTCAGGATTATTATTTTATATATACATACAGCCCATACATAACATGCAAAGAAAATGGAACATGAACTTTCACATATATGCAGACGACATGTTCTACATGCCATTCAACACTCACTCCGGACTTTTCAATCATATCAGACATCTTCACAGAAGTCAAACCTCCTAGCCGAACTAAATCTTAAGATGAACAAAAAGAAAACAGATGTTCTATTAATCTCGGAAACTCAGCCTTCAATTTTCCTGAAAAAAAATCATACAACACACAGAAATGAACATAAAAAAGGAAGTCAAATACTTTGGCATAACCCTTGACAGTAAACGCAACATGCTTTCACACATCAAGAATGCAGCTAACACAGCATACCTGAAACTTAGGATCCTTAAACCTCTACACCCACTGCTATGAGACAATGATTTCAGATCCGTTTTCCAGCCATAAGAACATAAGATATGCCATAATGGGTCAGACCAAGGTTCATCAAGCCCAGCATCCTGTTTCCAACAGTAGCCAATCTAGGTCCAAGTACCTAGCAGTTTCCCCACCAATACAAGCAGGTTCCACAATGCTTTCATTGGTGCAAGCAGTGGATATCCTGGGTCCCATTTAATAATGGTTTATGGACCTTTCTTTGAGGAACTTGACCAAACCTTTTTTAAATCTGTCTACAATAACAGCTTTTACTGCATCCTCCGGTAACAAATTCCAGAGTTTGATTACACGTTGAGTGAAAAAATATTTTATTAGTCTTAAATAGGTTACCCTGTAGCTTAATTGCATGTCCCCTAGACTTTCTATATTTTCATGGTGTAAACAATCGATCTATTATAATATCCTTTTATTCTCCATTCCTTTCCTTATGATACCTAGCATTTCTATTTGCTCTCTTGGCCGCCGCTGCACACTGGGCGGAGGATTTGAACATGTTACCCACGATAACGCCTAATCTTTTTCCTGGGTGGTGGTTTCTAATATGGAATCTTGCATCATGTAACATTCGTTTGGGTTGTTCTTTCCTAGGTGCATAACTTTGCACTTGTCCACATCACACCCCATCTCGACTATGTAACATTCTCTATCAGGACTTCCAAAACAGGCATTATACCCACTCCAACTAGTACAGATCACTGATGCAAGAATTCCAACAAGTGTATCTGGTCGTCAACACATAACCCCAACCCTTAGGAGTCTTCACTGGCTCTCAATTTCCCAAAGAATTAAGTACAAGACCATAACCACCATCTATAAAATCCTTCACAATCTATCAGTTCCCTGACTGGAGGAACAAATCTCAAGAGCTTCTACAAGACCGAAAAGATTTACAAATCAGAACCTGCTGGCCATCCCTTCCTTCAAGGCCAAATGTACTCAGCAGACAAGCAATAGAGCCTTCTCACTATTTGCCCCAACAATTTGGGACTTACTACCTGAAGCCACTAGCTCTGCTCCATCTCCAGAAGATATTAAGAAGCTACTAAAAACAAATGTTTTCATAGAACACTTTGATCCTAATGACATTACTTAAATGTATATACCACAACCACCCACACACCATTGATTCATGTATAACCCCCATATTTAATGCCAAGTTTACCTCCTCTTATTCTATGTAAACAAATCTCTAGAGACTGTATATTGTTAAATATAAACAGTCTTGGACCAAAGGCGGTATATAAAAAACTGTTAAATAAATATAAACAGACTGAAGGTAATATATGATAGTTTTCAAAGGAATTTGCCCATGTAACTAAGAGCTACACAGGTAGATTCTCTGGGCTGAAAACTACCCTCCACACCGGCTAAACATATGCACTTTTACCTGAAGAGGAGTCGGGAGGGAGCAAGGCAATTAGTAGGGTCACTTGGCTTTTGTCCTCAGGGGTGCCACTCTTGAAAGCAGTGATCGGGATCAGTGTGCTGGCTCAGAGACTCTAATGAGTGGGAGAAGGGCTAAAAACGTGAGCGTGTGCCCCTGCAAATGAGTCTCACTTCTAACTAGTGAGATCTGGCACCTCTGATACTGCTTCTGCTGCATACCATCATCTTATGCTCACGTTTTTCAGTGATCACACAGATTAAAATTATTGTAAAATCAGAGTTTTTTAAACATTCATCTTTCACACAGATTAAATGCCTTCCATCTTATGTCCAGTGCTAGATTATGGTAACTCATTCCAGCTGGGCTTACCCACTACAGCTAGTGCAGAGCGTTACCCATGGATGAGTGCAGGCTGTAAGTGATACGAACATGTAACAGCAAGTATTATGCCACTGCATTGGCTTCTAATCACATACAAGACAATCATGATTGTGTTTAGATCATTACATGGCAAATTCCTAAAGGATTTGAAAGAAGCCGTGCTTGCTTATCAACACTACTTGCATTGCAGTCGCAGGATTCTTAATGGGTCCTGGCTTCTGGGCAAGTTTACCTTGCTTTCTTTATTGTGGCATCGCTACTCTTCAATGCACTGCCTACCGAGATGGGGCTTGACAATCAGCTTTTGACTTCTAGAAAACTAATGAATATGTTTTTCATGCCGGCCTTTTGGCTAAATGTTTTGCAGGTCTGCTGCTTGTAATTTATGTTGTTTCTTTTTTAAGTTTTCTTTTCTCTGTTTTAACTGTTGATGCTGTATTATGTTCTGCCTAGAAAATTTGATAGGTAAAAGATAAACATTTTAAATAAATCCCCATTTCTTGTCAGTTTAAGAAAATAGCAGCCTGTCCTCATGGGGCAACTATATTTTGTTGAGGCCTGACCATTTCTAACATATGTAACTTTTTTTGCACCCAACTTGATGTTACTGGGGGCTTTCATGCTGTGGAAGCTAAATCAAATTCAATTTTGTTAAACTAATGAAACAGACATTTAACTAAAATACAAAAGTGAAAAAAATGTAACTTATGAAGTAAAATGAGGAAAAGGTGAATGTAGAGGGCAGAAAAGCTTACATCCAGTTGCTAGAGCAGAAACAAATGGCAATGCTTCTGAATGATAAAAATTGCTTTTGAACATGCACTAATAATTCTGAGCTCTAAGACAGGTAATCTGTCTTGACAACTTCACATGACAGCCAATTCATTTGGATTTGTTGATAGAGGAAGTTGGGCATCAAATAGAATCTGTAGTACCTCAGCAGTTTAGGAGAATTAGCAGACTTGATGGGCCTTCAGGTCATCTTTTGTCGTCAACTTCTTATGTTTCATTTCTAGTGAGAGAGTTGTTAGCTCTCCCTCTTTGGGGGAAGATCAACTTCTCCCTTTTGAGGGTCAAAACAAATTTTTTAATCATCTTTCTTCAATGATCTCTCCCTCCTAGTATTGTCAGTTGGTGGTGTATATAGATGGGGGGCCATTTTGTTTCCCTGATGTTGTCATCTGTCAGCCATGATGCCTCCTGTCATCAAAAGCTGACTATACCACCTTTCATTTGCTTTTCTTCCAGCAGTGACCGCGTGCGCCTTATCTCCAGTTCCAAGGCAGTAACCAGAGCAAGAATGGCAAAAGATGTGCCCTGTGAGATAGAATAAACTGACAACATTATTAGTAAGCAATAGGGAGGGAGGATAATAAAAGACTTATAAAATCCTGAAATGACACCTCACTACAAATACATCCAATATTGTTTTGTTACTGTGTCATATTTTCCCTTAATTACAGCTTAAGTAATTAACGTCACTTATGCTGTAGAACATGGCACTAATTAGAATCTGGGAGGCGGGGTCTATTGCATGGAATTCTTTGAATCTGGAAGCTGTCATCTCACTGGGTTAGGGAAAATTGTTTCACTTGGAAGAACCAGGGCCTTGCAGATTCTGGTTTGGGTTGCCCCTGCATTCTGTAGCTTTTTAGATCAGCTTTCTCCAAGCACGTGAGATCATCTGAAGACATTTCCCAATGAGACTAATGTTGTGGCACAAAGCTTATATACCGATACTGGCATAATGTTATGCTTGCTAAATCCTCTACCCACCCTCGATAAAAAAGCACAAAAGACACCTCAGAAAATATTTGATAAAAGTGTATTTTTGTTTTGATTTTTTTTTTTTTACAGACATTTGTGCACTTTGTTACAAAACCGTATGGTACTAGATTGATTTTTTTTTTTCCTTTTAAATCAATTGTCTTTTTTTGGTCGGTGAAGAGTTAATTTTTGTGTGCAATTCCCACTTATTTGCCAGGGTCTGGGTTAGTGATTCTCACCGAGTACTTCAATAATGGCATCAGACACACTCGACAGAAGACAGGACTTAAGATAAATATATTAGCAAATAAATATTCTGAGAACATATTTCCATAAATGAAAAAGGCTGCTATGTCTGTACAGAATATACATAGGTCTTTCTTTAGCCTGGTAATGATGGAGAAGCCCTTTTAACTTTATTACACATCTTTATACCAAATTTAATAGCAAAAAAAAAAAATTAAATTTTTTTTTTAAGTGCTACATTAAAAAAATAAAAAAGACATCTTTATAAAAAAGTGCCTTGTGGACCCAGCCTCATGACAGGCTGAGGTCCTGGCAGCGGTAAAAAAGGCATTTCTTTTGTTGATAAGAGCCCTCATAGGAAAGCCTTGGAGGACAGAGGACACAGAACAGCAGAGGGAACGACGCAGCTCAGCGAGCCATGGAGAGGGAGGGGTATAGTGGATGATGGCTTTTAGCTCACATGCTGATAAGTGAGGACAGGTTCCTAAACTCTGGAGTTTCCCCTGCTATTTTCAGAGCTTTTAAGAGCTGCCATTCCTACATAGCACAGATGTACCCAAAAAAAAAGTACTTAACTCCTTGAAGTGACATACTACACATACACACGTACATATAAACACACACTTCATCTATCATACATAAACATCATTCATTTATAATGTTTCAGTTTACTCTAGTTTTACAGAACTGCCATGCATATGTGTGTTCATATGTATCTGTGTGGATATATATATATATATATACATATATATACACACACACACACATATATGAATGAATTAACATCTGATCAGATTTTGTTTGCCATTATATTTGGAAAACAAATCTGGCTGTCCTGCTAAAAATAAAATGCTGACTTAGAATAGAAGTAGAGTTTTACAGCCATGGACTATAGTCTGTCATGCCCACACTTCTGAACACCTTGCAACTGTCATGCCCACACTTCTGAACACCTTGCATAATTCAAAGTGCTCTTAACTGCTGAAGGTAAACAGCCCATGGAATATCTTTTATACAAATTGATGGGGGATTTAAACACTCATCACAGCATTTCAGTTATCCACCTATATTCAGCATTGCTACAGTATGTGGCTAGTGAGCAACGTTCAATATACGTGGAAAGCAGCGACTCCATGGACAGCAGTGATGTGCAGCTGTTTACTTCAGGACAGCCTTTTTGCTGCACAAAGCTATACTGAGTGCAGCTGAATATTGCTGACCATCTGTAGAATTAGATAACATGTCCTCCCTCTGGATAGTGCTGAGACGATCTGATAGTGCCGCTGAAAATTCATGGATAGGGGCTTCTCCATAAAGTGGTATCCAGTACATGGATATTTCATATCTAGCAATTATTAATTTCTATGCAATGAGGGCTCTTAAAAGCATCCCTTGGGGAGGGGGGGGTTAAGTGTTGTGGAGCTCAGGGTGTTCTCTGATGGCCACCATCTGCCAAGCTTAGCTCAGAAAGGAGCCTTCTTGAGCTTCCTTACCCACTTCCATGCTGCAGTTATTGAAGGCGTAAATAAAAGTGATGTTTGATAGATGAGCTGGAAAAATCACTTAGGTAAATATTCAGCGGTTGTCTAACTGCATCACTTGAAACAGATAAGAAATCCATTTAGTTATGGTTATTTTCAGCAACAATAAGCATACAAAGGGCCAATGCTGAAAATGTGCATACAACTACACAAATCTTAACCGTTTACGCTTAGACCTGCTATTCATGTATCTAAAGCTGAAGGTTGGCTGCTGAATTTCACCACTGGGGGATAACTAATGCCATCCCCGGCTTACCCCCAAATGCTCCAGTTACTTGCTCATCTGGTCACCACTGACTGCACAACTCCTTTCAGATACGAAGCCCCTGGAGGTAGATATAATCAGATAGCAAAAATACACAGTTAGGACAGCCATTGACCCGTCCTAACTTTATGTGGTTTGCTTATTTGGTTAGGGGATGACTATCACCTCTAACCAGTCACTGGGATTGCCCCAGCTCTACCCACAGACTGCCCTGAATGCGTCTAAAGCGGCCTGTGGGGATTTTCGGCAGAACTGGCTAAACTCTGCTATGCCCGATATTCATCCGCACTAACTGGTTAGCCACTGACTATCGGGCACAGCAGTGCTTAGCCGGGTACCACAAATCCCCTCTATTCCGGCTGCTAACTCCAGCTTTTCTGGGCACAGTGATCGCGTCATAGCATCAGCCTTACACGGATGGCGATTTAGCTCCAATCACCCTGAGAAGGGAAGACCTAACCGGGCCATGTGTGCAAGCAGCATACAACCAGGGTTGGATCATCCTAGCAGGAAGCAATGGCACTGGATGGAAAGCAGACTCCCTATTCTGAACAATGATATACCGCTGTCTTCACTGGGGAGATTTTCAATGAACATAAAACTGAGTGGACCACTGGGTTTTTTGTTCAAGCATCTAAGATCAGCAGGAAGAAGAGTGTAGAAGTGGTTCAGAAAATGAATTAAAACTGCTAGTCTGCAGTATCACTGAGATAAGGGCCATCAGTTAATCTGACATAATAATCTGGCACTGGTCACCCTACTGAGCGGCAGGATGTGCAGGGATGGCACTTGTCTCTCAGCGATGTGCGTCAGGGCATCCACGCTTTGGGACTAAAAAGAAAGTTCCTAGTAACAAGGTATTCAGAACCTGTTCTGATAGGCTGATGATATAGTGGAGTCAGCTGATCATCCAAAGATTATAAAGTACTGTGAAAGGTGGACTTGGGGCAGGGAGAGAGGTCAGGGGATAGTGCCTGGGCAAGGGGTATAAGTGCGGAAGGAAGCTTGGCTGCCCAAATTACAGTAAGGATAAGGGGATTTGGATTTAGACCACATCTTTTCAGTAGTAGTTTAAGGCAAATCACATGAGGAAACGCAAAATGAAGAAAACCTCCATGAATAAAAAGCTCTTCTGCAGCCACGATGCCCCTGGATCTGTCAGTCCAGCAGACAAGCGCTGGGTAGGAGCATGTGAGAAGGGGTACGAATATGGGATTCAAACAGAATGGACTCTGGTTTGTAAAGTTCCCAAGCCACCTTAAAAAACTGAATACTTGGCGATAACCTTGGCGATATACTACAGATATTTGGGGTTACTTGTGTATGGTGGTTGTCTGAGGAAGGGGGTGCATTTTGCTCTCTCCTGCAACGATTTCTTTGACTTAGCCCCAATGACTTAGCTTCAAAAGGCTGGTGTCTGCACACAAAGTCAGTGCCAAAACTGAGTGTTGTAGCTATGGCAATGAAACTCTACTGCCCTCCCCCAACCAAACTGAACCAATTAGGAAGAAACCTTTTGCCCTCGTTCCCCACCTCCAGCCCCAATGTCTTCAAGCAGCAGCAAGAATTCAGCAAAACAGCCGTAAAATGACACTACTGTGATTTCAAGATATTGGGTAACCTGCACAAAGCAGCACTGACCCCCCCATTCATCTTCGTGACAGACTAAGGAGCATATTTACTAAGATTCGCTCTGGTAGCACCCATTCAGCCCTGCTAGGAAAGGGAGATGTGCTTGGCATGGCCCTATGGTGCTAGTATGGGTTTCGCCTGTCCCTGTACTACTCCTGCTTGGCGCAATCAGTGTGGGTGCACTTAATGCCATCCATTGCGCTGGTGCTATGTGTAGCTGCAGTAACTGCAACATCACCAGTCCGTGTGCACCAAAAACTCCAAGGCTACCTGCCACATGCACACTCTACCCAGACCCGCCCAGCCTCTGCCTCAACCCACACTATTCCCCAGGCTACCTGCCACGTGCACACTCTACCCAGACCCGCCCACAGTCTCTGCCCCAACCCACACTATTCCCCAGGCTACCTGCCACGTGCACACTCTACCCAGACCCGCCCAGTCTCTGCCCCAACCCACACTATTCCCCAGGCTACCTGCCACGTGCACACTCTACCCAGATCCGCCCAGTCTCTGCCCCAACCCACACTATTCCCCAGGCTACCTGCCACGTGCACACTCTACCCAGACCCACCCAGTCTCTGCCCCCAACCCACACTATTTCCCAAGCTACCTGCCACATGCACACTCTACCCAGACCCGCCCAGTCTCTGCCCCAACCCACACTATTCCCCAGGCTACCTGCCACGTGCACACTCTACCCAGACCCACCCAGTCTCTGCCCCAACCCACACTATTCTGAGTGTGTGGAAATTTTAGCGCAGTCCTTTTCACATGGCACACACTGAACCCCATGCTACCCTGTAGCGCACTTTAGTAAACATGCCCTAACTGAGCCAGTTTGGTCTTTATCTGCCACCACTTATGATGGGATTCAATATTCAGCCTGCATGGTCACCATGTCAAATTAACCACCTACTGGAACGTAAATTAACAAGTACAGCTAGCACCGCTCTCCGTAGGCAGCAGCACCAAGTACAGTGGGGGGATCACACCAGCACTATGCATCGAGTTTGGCCCACTATTGGATAACTTAGCCAATCTTGCAGCTAGCCAGGCTTTCGCTTCGGCCCCTTCTTAAACGGATAACATTGGCCTGTTCAGACAGATCGCAGGAGGAGCAGAGGGGCAGAAGAGCTAATGCCAGAAAAGTAAACTGCTTCTTTGCAAGAGGAAGTTCTAAGCTTGAATGTGAACAGTGATCAGAGGCTGCAGAAGCTCTCAGATCTTTGCCACTGTTCCCCGCTCTCAGCCAGCCCCCCTCAAATGGTCAGCCACAAAGAAGGTAATTTGGTAATCAGACACCTAGTTTAAGACATACAAAATGCACCTATTTTAAGCCTATTTCATAAGGAAAGTATATCCTACTTTTCTTTATAAAATAGTCAATCAAGGCACATTTTTGGCAACATAAGCTAAGGTGCGACCATTTATATAGCTCTAGAGCTGCTGTAAATGACCACACCTAGATTTATGAAGAATGCATGTCAATGATTAGATTATGCAAATTTGTGTGCTTACTTGTTCACGCCACCCATGCGCACCCCCACCGCGAAAGTACACACCACTCGATGTACTTGCAAACTTATAAAATAGCACCCAGCATAAATGAGGTAATTTATGCACCTAAGTATCCACTTACATGCCTAAATGACTAAATTACTGCGTTAGGTGCATTCTTGCCACCGAAATCTAGGCGCCTCCTTAGGAAATTACCCTGAAAGGGCAGAGTGCTCACTCACAGATTCACTGAGGTTGTGCGCCCTTCGCAGGCCAAGATACCCTTTATCACTTTAACATAAGATGCATTCTACATGAGCTTTGGAGACCACAAAGGGCTCATCTTCCTTCCGTCATTTTATTTTATTTATTTCACGGGGTTTTCTATAACACTTTATTGTTTTAGTCAAAGTGGCTTACATTCCAACTTAAACTTGGTAATATACATTGAACAGGGACACTGGTAACTTAGATTTTTCTGCGGCAATGGAGGGTTAAGTGACTTCCCCAAGACCATAAGGAGTGCTAGTGGGAATCAAACCCTGCTCTCTTGGTTCCCAAGCCAGTGTTCTAACCACTAGGCTGCTCCTCTATTCATGCCTTTGCGATCTCCAAAGCTCTTTTCCAGTGCATCTTGAAATAGTTTTTATAGTCATCCAATTGAAAGCATCACGGCCTGCGAAGAATCCAGTGTTCTCCAGCACCAGCAGTGCCGCTAGAATTCTGTGGATAGGCCCAGTGGCACTTGCTTCGCCTCACAGGTTTTACAAACTTGCTAAGCGGAGTGAATGATAAACCAGGACACCCATCTTCATGCATGGGTACAAAGTTTCAGTGAAATTTGTATAACCAAGGCCAGGCTATGTCTGGATACCCAGTGATCACTGCTCCTTCCTGAAGCCACATCCAGAGTTCATCCACGGTGCTCACAAGCTAGGGCGGCTGCTGCATCTCCACGGCGAGTCCCACGATCCCAGGGGATGAGTTTCTGCATGTGAAGAATGTCCCATCAGTTTCTCTGCTTCCAGTCTTTCCAGGTGTAGCTTTAATTGCTTCAAGTTACATTTATTGCTTGAATTCTTTTTGTTTTCGTTTTTTTTTATTTGTCTATGGCAGGTGCAGTCATGTGCTTGTCAAAGACCTGAGATCCCAAGGAAGAGAAGTAAAAAAAACAAACAAAAAAACAAACCCTCTAATTTACAAGGAGAGGTGCCTGCAATCCTGAACATACGCCGTCTCCGTTTTGTTTCCACAGTAGTTAGTATTCAGTTCCTAGTAAGAAAAGCCACCTAACATTTTTAGAAAATTTTTTCTCATACATATTTTTAAAAAACTAGATCATTTTAAATAAAGCTTTGCACAAGAGTTTTGAAAGCCTCGGAGCTTAGCCTGCTCAGTCACTGGTCCACACACACACATACAGAGGTTAAAAAAAAATTTAAAAGGAAATCGGGGGTTTTGGAAGGAAGGGCAGGAGAAGAATGGACTTGTGTGTTTGTCAAAGTTGGAGAAACACAATTTTTTAAAAAATGTTGCTTCCTTTGTTGTAAGCTGCATCTGTTGGGGTCCACAGTCCCCTAATCTGTAGAAGGGTTTACATCCAGCGGACAAGTTTCAGGCGCTGCAGGAAAAAACAAACTGGTGAGTTAGAAACAGGTTTAGATTGCAAGGTAAAGTCAGCAAATGCAAATAAAGACTGTGTGCTGGATTCGCTCAAATGCGCTACTACATTAATGTGCGCGACATTTGCAATTTACTCCAGGTCCCATTTTATGCAATGCAACCTATCAACTAACATGCTAAAAATGCAACGCCCTTTAGTAAATCTAGCACTATGCACAGGACCAGTATAAGGAGATGAGGCACCCTAGGCGAACCACATCCCTTGATGCCACTTTTTCACCCCTATTGCCGCCGCCGCCACTGCCCCCCCCCCCCCCACCATCTGCAGTAGCAGCAATGGCCTCAAACTTTAGTACTGTGGGGCTGTTTGGCTTCCGCTTCCCCCAATGCAGAAGGAAGCTGCTTCTGCCCCCATGCAAACAGGAAGCAGCATCGGGCGTCAGAGGGGGCAGAAGCCAAACAGCCCCATGGTGCAGAGGTTTTAAGGTAAGCATCACAGGCCCCGGTGAGAGGCAGCATGGTGACAATGAACCTCCCCCGGACCATTGGCACTCTAGGCTGCCTAGTGCCCTGAAGGTCATGTCAGCGTTGCCCGTGCATCATGGGAGTGACAGGTGGAGTCTCAGTACTGGGACGGTTGGGTGTGCTGCAGGTCAGGCGTGAGGTGCCTGGAGTCTCGGTGCTAGAGTAAGAGGATGGGTCTGGAATGCATTGGCAGGACTGCAGCACAGCTGCCTTCTAATCCTTCCTGCAGTCCGTTTCTTGGTGTGTTGACGTGTTTCTGGGGCATTCAGTTGGTGCACATCATATCCAGAATTATGAAGAAAGTCTCTATTAGAATACTTTTATAGCAAGGATACAGACTTACGTTTTGCATTATACACTCGGCTAATTTTCTGAAACTTTGACAATGAATGTGGAAAGAACCGAATTCACAGTACTATCCTTCAATGCACAATGAGCTTTGGAGATCACACATGCCTACCCTTGTCTCTCTATCAATATAGCTAAAGATGGGATCCATGTGACCTCAAACTCATTACCATTCTCAGACAATTCTTAGGTTTCTTTTCTTTACTCTTTCTATAGATACACTCTGAAAGGGGTACAACAACAAACAAGGAGGGGGCATCTCCTGGTCCTCTCATTATATGTCCCATGGGGAATTCCTAACTCTGACCCCTCCAATTACCCTCATATTTCAAAACTAAAAATCTAAGTCCCCCCCCAATAACCTAGGTCCACATCAAATTTGGTTGCATGAGATTCAGCAGTTCAGAAGTCAAGGGGATGCCAGTACAAACTGATAAAGCTCCCTCCGATGAGGCAAAGCAAAAAATAGTAGCTTGCCACATAGACAAAAAAAAACATTGCATCAAAAGGACAACTTACAGAACACAATTGATAATTGACAACAAAAGATAAAATTGCTCAAGCTGACAATACACAGTAATTCAAAAAAAATCTTGCAGGCAATATCACATGAGAATCAAAATAGATACAATGAAATGTCTATGGTCTAATCAAAAGTGTAAAATGCATTGTTAAATTTACTCCTGCTGGAGTAAAGTCTTTAACCTTTATGTTCTTATGTTCTTAATTCTGCAAGTAAAATTCAAACTTCAGTGTCAAAAGGTCGGAATTACGCAAACCTCTGCCTGCTTTGTTAGTCAAAATAAAGCATATTGATTTTGAGCGACTCAATTTAAAATTAAAAAAAATAAAAAAATCACAAAAAAACTGCAAAATTTTGAGTTATTGTGTGCAGAATTCCAGCAAGAATACACATTACAGAAATTACCAAATACATAATCCTAGGTCTCACCCCTAGCCTACAATCTGCCAACTAAAATTAAAAAGCTAATTCATAGATAAGCTTTCTGCAATCCGATAAATCACACCTATAAAATGAATTCACACTAGGGGGAAGCTGTCTCCCCCCCCCCCCCCCCCACCATTGGAGTGGAATCTGTTCTTCTGCATATTGTATGCTTTGAGTCAACTTCTTCTAGAAGTATGAAACCACAACATCTTTAGTCCAAAGAGCACAAGAGTTTCTCCGTCTGAGCGCACAATACTCAAGCTGGTACATAATTTAGTGTTTGCCTTACATAATCTGGCCCAAACCTCTGCAAAATTGTAAACATTGCCATCAATACTTTTGAATTTAATGATGCTAATAGACAGTCAATATAGGTTGGCTGCAATTAGGAAGATGTTTTGCCTGATCGTACTGTCTACTGATAACCTGGTTACAGAATTCTTTACTTGTTTAAGACAACTCAGTATTCTTCAGAAACAATATAGCTCTCAAAACACTGCATCCTGATAAGGTCAGAATCAAGGCCACTGCCACAGATTATTAGGGGACTTGCTGTGCCACACATTTCCTTTGGAGTAATATGTGCCCACTAAGGTGTGGCACATACTGCTTCTAGAGAAATTCCTTACTCCTAACATACAGGCCGATGCAGAAACCTTAAGTTAGAGTCCAGTGCTTAAAGCTCTAGCGTGGGTTTTCAGAGCACGAGCTTAATGCTGACTCTGCTCTGCGCTGCAATATACAAATTACCCAGTGAGCAAAAAATCAGTGTTAAACTGGGAGAGCAAGCCAAACACACGTGCACAGAAGTCGGCGCAAGTTTGGCATACTATCCCAGAAAGCAAGGTCATCTGAGGTGGTTTGACACTTCACCTCAGATGATCCAGTCATCAAGGAAAGCCCCGATGCCATCGGCACACTGTTAAGGGGGACCACTGCAATCCTCCAGACACCGTCCCCCCTAGAGAAACAAAAACCCTGGTGACCCAGCAGCCCCAATCTTCTCCTACATACCCAGGATGCACCACATTGAGCTAGGCGCCACCATTTTAAAGGATGGCGGTGCAGGGGTGGAAGTGTGTTGGCAGTGCTCCTGCCCCATGATTGATTTAAGGTACTTGTGTATGCATGTGGAGGGGGCGGGGGGAGGAGGAATTTGAAATTGGGGTCATCAGGGATTTTGTTTCTGAGAGGGGGTTGGTGTCCAACAGTGTGCCGATGGCACTGGGGGCTTTCCCCAATGCCTGGGTCATCTGAGATGAAGAGTCAAACTTCACCTCAGATGGTATTTTTGCTCCCGGCTGGATCTTTACACCTGCCCAAAGAGGCCATGAAGATTCAGTGTTAGAAAACAGTGTAAAAAACTGTGCTAATCTTCAGCAGTTTTTTTATATCAGGCACAATTAATTATGCAGTGATTTGCTTGCCAAGTGTGCTGCAATTTAGCGTAGCTGGGTTTTTTCGGCGTTTATCCAACACTAGCTTGCTTTCTGCATTGGAGAACAATAGAAGGGGAAAGCGCCATAAAAATGCCACCATAAGATTTTCTGCATCAGCCCCATCCAGAGATTCTTCTCCTGCGACCTTTGCCTTTCCCTGCTATGGCCACTCATCTCTTACCTGAAGTTCTGCTACTCGGCGACTCCTGGGTTCCAGAGCAGCTATTTCTCAAGAGAACCTTGGTCTCCTCCTCTGGGGAGCAGCTTTGTTGGAGGAAGGTCACAGTTCGGAAACACAGGTCCTTTGCCTCTCCCTGGCTGTCTGTGGGATGGGGTTCACATGGCTTCTCCCAGGAGCTGTGCCCTGCTTGGCCCCCCATACAGTCTGTGGGCAGGACCAATTCACAGCCAAGGTCCCCAGGAATGATAGGAATCCGCTGGCCCAGCTCACACGGCACACCTGTGTAGCAGCCCGGCAAGGTGTCCTCGCGGAGCGTGTACTGCACGCTTACAGCATAGTCCTCTGCAAAACAACCCCCAGCACCACTGCTGCCACAGGCAACCTGCTTCTCTTCATAGAAGCAGCAGGGCAGCGGTTCATATGAAACCCCCTCTGTCCTATGCGCATGGTCAGGATTAATACTGTACAAGCCCTGCATGTGGTTGGCTGGCCGCTCCAACCCTGGCCTACAACCTCCACACAAGGCTGACTTGAGATACAAAGACTCGGGCTCAGCAAGTGTCCTGGTCCCTCCAGCATCCATTCCCAGGCAATCAGCTGCTGCAGACTGCTGGAGTTCGAAGCAGCAGCTGCACACTGGCTCTAGCAGTGGTCCTGCCATTTGGGGACCCTTCCAGGTCCTTAGAACCTCCGCAGTGTTGAGGACATGGTGTCCCTCAGACCTCCCAGAGTCTGTGGAAGCCCCATGAAGATCCCTGTGTTCCAGCGAAGAACTGCTCCTGTAGTTCATATCCAGGCTGCAACTGGACAACTGGTCCCCTGAGGAAGCCTGCATGGGCCGACAGCCCACCCCCAGCATGCCACAGGCAGGATGCTCATCTGGCTGTGGACCGGGTTCTAGGAGAGAAGGGGCCCCCTGACTAGCTTCCATGGCCCAGCCGGGGCTCCTGCTGCGGTAGATATAAGGGTCATAGTCACTGCTGAGGGAGCTACGGAAGGTGGAACAGCTGCCAAACACCCCCTGGTTGCTCGCCTCTGTGCAATCCAGCATGGAGTCAGTGGAGGAGCCATGGCACTGACCAGAGCTGCTGCTGCTACTGTCACTACCAGGGCCATCTGCCACATAGCCACTGCACATTGAACGGTGGCCATGGAAGCAACTGAAGCTGGAAGTGCTGCCTAGATGTGGGGAGGGGGCCATGTGTACCATCGTGGGGAAGAGCATAGCATTGCTAGGCTGGAAAGCGTGGCTTGAGCCCCTTGGAGCCCCAACACTAGTAGGCAACCTATCCTGCTGGGGATAACTGAGGCCCTGGAAGTAGTAGTGCTGGTAAACTGTCTCATACTGGGAGAAACAGGCTGCTTTTGGGAAGCTGCGCCCATTGAACCGTGGGCGGCGCAGGGTGTGACCTGGTGTGAACGATGGGTGCTCCAAGTTGCAGTGATGACTGCCGAGTGCAGAATCCAGATGCAAAGGCTGATAGCTGCGCAGGTAGCCAGAAGATTGTGCCGGATACAAGCTCTGCTCACCATGCCGGTCCAGGGTCAGGACTGTGATGGGGTTGCCATGGGGGTCCATGCTGGTGCGTGTTGGGTATGTTGTGACTTGGCTGGCGCGGTGAACTCGTCCAGGATAATGCACAGGAAGGATGACCCTCTGATGCCGGCTGCGCACTGGGTTGGTGTTCTCAAGGCATATTGTTCCTACAGCAGCCTTTTTCTGTTCTGGAGGAGAAAGAGAAAAGTATTAACCTCAAGCTGCTTACCCATTTCATCACGAAAACCGATCCCAGAATACACTGCTTTCCCATGCCACCACTACTGACATTCCCATAAACATGTCTCTCCTCATAATCTTCTTAGTTTCTGAAGGCTTTTATTCCTTCTTTAAAAATTAAAGGCCAATCTTTCAAAGAATTTGTTCTGCTAACCAGAAAAGTGCTGCTGAAAGGGGTCAGCCACTGCCGCTCGGATAAATGTTGCTGAAATCGCTGCAGACTGCCCTAGCACTCAGAGCGCTGGGACAATCCAGAAACAGATTCAGGACGGAGCGTAAACTTATTTGAATAGCAGTGATTTTCGGCACCACTGTCCAGACACCTATGCGCATAACTTAGAACAGCTGTCCAGATGATGGCACTGAACACTGCTATTATCCAGGTAACAGCAGCAGTAGGCAGCTCCCAGGATAATCAGCATCGCTATCTGGATAGTGACTAGAGCAGAGTCTTCAAGTATATCTTTAAATGCCGTAGCTGGCATTTGAGGAACATCGATGGTGGAGTTTAAATATTAGCACTTAAATTATTAAAAAAAAAACTCTATAAGGGCAATGTCTCCAAATGGATTAATAATGAACCTGAACTTGACTCCTAAGCCAGGGTATGTGGAGTATTGTCTCGGACTCTCAAATTTATTGTTAATGCTCAGTGTAGTACCTCTCCCTATTTGGGTCGCCTGCTGTGTTCACATACAAAGAACGCTAATTTTTCTAGAAAGGCTTATGAAGCTGGAGAGTGTAACTGGAAGATGATGCAATGCTGCCACCTATTGGTTTTCACTGAAATTACAATCTGCCTTGGTACATCACACCATTGGGTATGTTTGCTTTTGCAGCTAACTTCAGGCAATTGCTGCTCAAAGGTAGTATTAGCTTTAAAAGTCCAGCGGTAATTGTGGGAGGTGTTCCCAGCATTTACTCTGCAGATACCACAGAGAAAGCATTGCGGGGGTGGGGGCAAACTTCACAGATGCAGTTATTACCACCCATTCAGGTAGCAATGGCTGCTTCCATGAAGTCTACAAAAAGAGCAGCTACCATATGCTCAGCCCCCTCCCCCCCCCGGGTAGCTGCTCTTAATTGGAATGCCCACCAATTTGCTCACATTACGCCCTTACCAGATAATTTCCGTTCCTTGAGTCCTGCTAGACCAGTCTAGACAAATGGATTGTGTTCCCCTATCAGATCGGTGGAGACAAAGAACCAATGAAAAGCCTAGGTTTCAATGACATCACTCCTGTGCCTCTATCCGCCTTGACCAGAGGTCCTTTTGGTATTCCTTACAAAGCATATGGGAGATAGTATAGTTACTCACCTGTAACAGGTGTTCACCAGGGACAGCAAGAATCAGCCCTCACATATGGGTGACGTTGGCACCGATGGAGCCTACGCAAAGCATTTCCCCAGCTTTCAAAGAAAGCCTTTGGGAATGCCACCATGCATGCGTGGGTCCCCTTCCCGCTCAAAGATGCCAACTTACTCAGTCAGGTGCCATAGCTATAGCCGCTTCGAGAAGATGGCAAAAATATACAGCAACTCCAAGGGGAGGAGGGAGTGTTGTGAGGACTGATTGCTGCTGTCCCTGGAGAACACCTGTTACAGGTGAGTAACTACACTTTCTCCAGGAACAAGCACGAAGTCAGTCCTCACATATGGGACTCCCTAGCTACAGGCTACCGAGGACCTGTAGGAAAAAACACAGCATCGATGTGAGCAGTTGCCAGTGAAAGCTGAAGGCAGCTCGAGGACCCCAGATCCATGGATGGAACAATAAGGGTCGGAGGGCAGGAGTTGCTTAAACCCTGAACAGATAAGAGTACAGCCTGGCCGAAAGCGATGTCCTGAAGGGACTCCCTTTCCAGGCAGTAATGCACCATGAAGGTGTGAGTGGAAGACCAGGTGGTGGTCCGGTAGGTGGCACAGAGCACAGGCTAGTGACAGATGACGCCACTGTTCAGACATTGTGAGCCATGACTCTGCGTTCCAGGGGAAACACGGCCTGGACCTGGGAAAAGGCGATGCAGTCTGCCACTCAGATGGACAAGGTATGCTTGGTGACCACCAGCCCCAAGTGGCTGGGGTCGAAGGAAACAAAGAGCTGCCTGGATCTGCAGTGGTCTCAGGTCTGCTGCAGGTAGAAAGAGAGCCCTCTTACAATCCAGGGTGTGAGGGTTCACCGACACCTGCTCAGTGTGGGACTTCGGGAAGAAAGTGGGCACCACTATTTCTTGATTGATATGAAAATCCGAGACAACCTTCATAAGGAACTTGGGGTAAGTCCGCAGGACCACCCAGTTCCTATAGAACCTCGTGTACAGTGCCTCGGCTATCAGTGCCAGGAGCTCACTGACTCGCCGGGCAGAGGTGAGAGCTATCAAGAAGGCCACCTTCCACAACAGGTGTTGCAGTAGGCAGGTAGCCATGGGTTCAAAGGGTGGCTTGGTCAGCTGTGTGGGAACCACATTGAGGTTCCAATCTGCCGGGGCAGGGCAGGTAGGGGGCTTGGAAAGAAGCAGGCCTCATATGAAACGAGAGACAAGCGGTAGCCCCGAAAGAGGTCTGCCCTCGATGGGGTGGTGGTTCACTGAGATGGCACGCAAGTGAACCCTGACAAAGTTAGACTTCAGCCCAGACTGTGAAAGGTGGAGCAGGTACTGCAAGACCAAACTGGTAGGGCAAGAAAACAGGTCCGCTCGGAGCTCTGAGCACCACACTGAGAACTGATGCCACTTAAAGGCATAAGCCCTTCTGGTCGAGTCCTTCTGCGAGGCCAAAAGGATGTCCTTGATCTTCATGGGGAGATGGTAGGAGGCTAGAGTGACCCGCTCAGCCACCAAGCTTTGAGGGACAGGGACCTTAGATTGGGATGAAGAAGCAGACCCTCCTATGTCAGCAGCTCCGGTAAGAACCCAAGCAGGACCAGGGGCTCTGATGAAAGACGGAGCAGCAGGGGAAACCAAGGCTATCTGGGCCACCTCGGGGCTATAAGAATCATTGAGGCCCTGTCCCGCTGGACCTTGAGAAGGGTCCGGGCGATATGCAACGTGGGGGGGGGAAGGCATATAGTAACCCCATGCCCCACGAGATGAGGAAGGCATCAGGGACCACTCTGCCTGGGTGTGGGAGGGGACCACAGAATCGAGGAAGCTGCGAGTTTGCCGGGCTGGCAAAGAGGTCCAGGTCCGGAGTCCCCCAATGCTGGAAGAGGCGCTGTGCTTCTTGGGGACACAGGCGCCACTCGTGCAGCCAGAGGACCCTGCTGAACCGTCTGCCAATGCATTGCCCTGACCCAGGAGGTAAGTGGCCCGGATGGTCATGCCCTAGCTCACCGCAAAGAAGCACAGGGCTGTCACCTCTGAACAGAGGCCGTAGCAGCCAGTGTCCCCCTGTTTGTTCACATAGAACATCGTGACCTGGTTGTCTGTGTGGACCATCACTGCACGGTGCTGCAAGTGGTCCCTGAAAACCCAGAGAGCGAGACGAATTGCCCGGAGTTCCAGCAGGTTGATCTGCTGCTGGGACTCCTCGAAGGACCAGGATGCCTGAGTGTGCCATCCCTCGCAGTGGGCTCCCTATCCTACCTGGGAGGCATCCGTGGTCACCGGGGCTTGGAAGGGCATACCGGGAAGCAGGTTCTGAAACTCCTGCCACCAAGCCAGAGACTCCGCCACATTGGGGAAGACTGAGACGGGGTCTTGAAGGCGGCCGGCCGACTGCACCCATTGCGCTCTGAGGCATCACTGCATCGCCCACATGTTGAGACGGGTGTTGGGCATGACATGGACCGTGGAGGCCATATGGCCGAGAAAGCGAAGCATCGTCCAGGCCGGGAGGGTGCCACAGCACCGCACCTTGGATGCCAGGGACACAAGGCGGTCCACTCTGTCCTGAGGAAGAAAAGCCATGGCCCAAATGGTGTCCAAGAGAGCCCCAATGAACTCCAGGGACTGAACTGGAGTGAGGTGGGACTTTGGGTAATTGATCACAAACCCCAGATGCTCCAGGAGGCAAATGGTGCAGTCGGTGGCCTGTCCTGCTTCGGAGGCCATGCCTCCTGTTATGAGCCAGTCTAGATTTGGATAGACGAAGATGCCGTGCAGCCACACGCACTTTGTAAAGACTCACGGGGCAGACGCAAAGCCAAAGGGAAGTACCCTGTATTGGTAATGGGTTCCCTGAACCATAAAGTGGTGGTACTTTCTGAGCTTGGGGTGGACAAGGATATGAGTGTAAGCATCCTTTAAGTCTAAGGAGTATAGTCAATTGCCCTGCTGGAGGTAGGGCAGTAACATTCCAAGGGAGAGCATCTTGAACTTCTCCTGCACCAGGAACTTGTTGAGGTTCCGCAGGTCGAGGATGGGCCGAAGGCCCACTGTCCGCTTCGGATGAGGAAGTATCAGGAGTAAAACCCCCGTCCTTGGAAGTGCTGTGGGACTGGTTCTACTGTGCCGTCCTCAAGGAGGCCTGCAAGCTCCTGACTCAGGAGGGTCTGGTGCTGGGGAAGCCGACGTGGTTCCCTGGGAAAGTGTGGAGGAGGGGCCTGGTCCAGATGGAGGCGATAGCCCTCCCAAACTACCTGGAGATCCCAGGCATCGGTGGAGATGGACTCCCACCTGTAGGAGAAATGGACCAGACGTCCCCCAACAGATAGTTGCCCTTCCAGAGGATGAGAGGCTATGCCGATGACATCAAAACCCCAAGGCTGGTTGAGCCGGAGCCAGGGGTTGGGTCTTGGGGCCTTTTGGTTTGCGAGGGCCGTGGACTTGCCCTGGCCACCCTGAATGGGGATCGATGCCAGCAGATAGGCCGGGTAGCCCCTGTATGGGATCCCCTTTCATTGGGAGAAAGGCTTCTTACTCTGCTGCTTCTTCCTGTGGAGGGAGGGAGTTCTCCAGGAGAGGCAAGTACGAGTCACGTACTCAGTCTTGATCTCCATGGCCTTGTCCTCCAATGGGCTTGCCAAATAGCTGCTCTCCAAGGCAAGGGACGTCCAGCAGCTTCTCATGGACCCACTGTTTCAGGTCTGAGGACTGAAGCCAAGCCTGCTGGCGGGCTGTGATGCGAGCTGCCACCACCCGGGTGGAAGACACGAAGCAGTCGTATGCTGCTTGTGAGAGGTACTTTGAGAGGACCTGAAAATGTCGGAGGTCTCTGTCAAGGCCTGCCATTAAGCCTCCGAGCTCCCTAGCGAGATCACAGAGGAACATTCCAATGTATAATTGGTAAACTTGAATGCGGCATGACAGCATGGAGCCCTGGTAAGCCTTGTGCTCAAGGGCATTAAGGATACAAGACTCTCTGCCCAGTGGGACTGATGAATGAGTCTTTGGTCTCTTTAGCTTCTGCATGGTTGATTCGACCACCATCGATGTGTGGAGAAGCTGGGCTTTCCGAAACCCCAGACCTCACTGGACCTTATACATAGTGTCCAGGCACTTGCTCACAATCGGGAGAGAGGCCAGGGTCTCCCACATGCAGAGTAGGAGGCGTTTCAGAATGGGAGGAACCAGCACCGAGAGTGCCTCCATCAGAGGAGTTTCATACTGCAAAATATCAAGATCCTCAGCACGGGGCTCCTCCTCCGACTCAGTGGTGAGCGCTAGAGCCTGCGCCATGTCCTGGACAAACTCTAGGAAGGAGGTATCCTCAGGAGGTGACTGCCACCTCTGGGTCAGCAGGGAGAGGTCAGCGGGGAGATCTCAGTGGGACAGAGTCTCCGGGAAGGTCTCTCCGTCGGACTCCCAGTCTGAGTAGTCCATGGAGGACTCTAGGTCGGGCAGCTCCAGACAGGTCAGTGATCCGCGCTGGATCTCCGAGGCCAAAATTTGCCCGGAGCCAGAAGTGCTCACTTGTGAAGATCTCGTGCCTAAGGAACGGGACGGAGATCGAGACCCGCGCCGAGGATCCTCATGAGGCTTCTGGCTCTCGGGGATCACAACCGCGGCCTGGGGAGTCCTTGAGGTCAAGGTCCCTGCGGTCTCAAAGCACGTGCCAGCAGAGCCTGGCATCAGTGCCTACTGGGCAGCAAGGAATGCAGAAATGCTGCGCTCCAAGGACAGCATCCAGGCCTCCCACTTAGGAGTGGGGCCCTGCGACACTGATGCTGGGGTGACCAGGTCGGGTGTCAAGGAGGAGAAGGGGGGTCCTTACCAGGACGACCCTCGGGAGACCAGGCTCCTTCGCCGAAGGCCTCCATATTGGCTCGAGGTACCTTACTGAGCCACTCCCTCCCCAACTCCACAGCCTGCCGAGGGGGCTGAGAGACCAGGTGCATTTATTTATTTATTTATTTATTTGCTTTTCTTATATACCGCGCTATTAAGATCAGTGCGGTTTACATTACAACTGAACAATGCAACAATGTTTTTTACATAACACAATGTGCTTACATAGAACAAGGGTACAGTCATAACGGGAGAATAACGGGGGAAACTATTTACAAGATATATACACATAAAATTTACATAGAGTTAAATACAACTGATATTTGGTTATAGCTAGATCGGATGGGGGACAGGATACAGCCATAGGGAGAGGGCGGCTAACCGTTTTCGTGTTGGGTTGGTGCGTTGGGATAATTAGAGCAGGGGGTGGATGCCTGCGACTCATGCTGGTCTGGAGCCCCCAACAGAGTCCTCAAGGTCTTCTTCCGCTTGTGTTCAGGCGACCCCTGGTGAGAGTGCCGCTAGGCCCGTGGAGGAGCCTTGGGAGACTCTAGAGCCTGTGGGGCCGAAGAGTGGGAGGCTACCGGGGATGCCTTATGGAAGAGTATCCAGCTTCTACTTACGACTTTGGAAGACATCTTCTTACAGAGGGAGCATAGCTCTGGGTCATGGTTGGCTCCTAGACACCTGAGACAAAAGTCCATGTGAGACATGTTTTTGGAGCATCTATCACATGTCTTAAAACCGGAGGCCATTGTGGTAAAAAGGACCCCAGCGAGGTCAAAGACTCTCGATGCAGCCAGTGATTAAAAAGGGTGCGACGTGCGGTAAAAACAACAATAAAAGCCAAAAATAAAAAACCCCGAGACCAAGGCCGAAGCAGAGACGCTTTTTTTTTTTTTTAAAGTTTTATTAAATTTCCATATTTTTACATACGGAAAAACAGTAAAGCAATATGAAGAAACAAAACAGAAATAAGCAATAAATAAGATGGCCAACACTCGCAGCTATCCTATATATACCACATAAAACATACTAGCCCACATTACGGAAGAGTGGAAACAAATACTAATAATACCTTATCTAAACACATTACACATTAATAATCGGCAGAATGAAAATATTTTTCCATTTATTACCCTATATTAACTAATTTGTCACTGAAACTAAAGACTCAAGATTATTTAGAAAAAACCAGTTGATCAGGTTCCAGAAAGCTATAACTCTCCCCATGATGGCCTTTCTTTGAGATGCTCAGGAGACAGGAAGAGGACCGGCGAGGGCTGGTAGAGCAAAACTGGTTGGAAACAGAGAAAAACTTATTCCGGGGACGAGACACATGTCCGAAGGGCTCCGTGGAAAAAGGGAGACTGAGTAAGATGGCACCTTTGGGCAGGAAGGGGACCACGCATGATTGGTGGCATTCACAAAGACTTTCTTTGAAAGCTGGTAAAATGCTCCACTTGGGCTCCGTTGGTACCGACATCACCCGTATGCGAGGACTGACTTCCTGTTTGTTCCAGGAGAAACAGAGCAATTCTCACACAACCTCAATGTGGACAATAATGAGTAAACAGTAGAAAACTATGTACAAGAAGGTAGAAACAGAAGGTTATTAGTAAACGATGAGCCTGCAGAGTCAAATAAAATATCATGCAGACCCAAGGGTACTACAGCAAAAGAAAAGAGCAAATACAGTTTCAGAGGCAGGCCTTGGACTGGTTTTGCAGGACTCAAGGAAAGGACATTATCTGGTAAATAAAATGTCTCCTTTCATATCGTGTTGCTAGACCGGTCCAGACAAGTGGGATGTACCAAAGCTAAAACACCAATGGGTGGGAAGAGGACAGCAGCTCGCAAAATTCTTGAGCCATAGGCCGTCCACCCAAGCATTGACATCCAAGCGATAATGCTTGACAAAAGTGGAAAGTAATGACCACACTGCTGTCCGACAAATCTGCAGGGGCTACCGAGTTATGCTCCACCCACAAGGATGCTTGTGCTTGGTAGAATTGGCGAGCAAACCCTCCAGAACCAGCTGGTTCCAAAACAGATATGCTGAGGCAATAGCCTCCTTAATCCAGCACTCCACAGTAGACTTGGCTGCCGCTTCACCCTTGCGCAGGTCAGCAACCTGCACAAAAAGATGGTCTGACTTATGAAAGGAATTTGTAACCTCCAAGTACCAGAGAAACACCCTCCGGATAGCCACAAGGTGAAGATCCTTCTCCTTCCCTCGACACTACTCTACAGAGGAGGGGGGCAGGAAACCACCTAATTCACATGAAAGGGAGACAGCACTTTAGGCAAGAAGGAAGGCACAGGCCAAATGGAAACAACCTCCACTGAAAAAGACAGAGAAGTATCCTGGCAAGACAGAGCCTGCAGCTTAGAAATCCACCTTGCAGAACAAATCACGACCAAGAAGACAGTCGTGAGCATCAAATCCTTTAAGGTACAGCACTTCAATGGATCAAAGGGGGCCCACCATCAAAGCCTTGAGCACCAGACAGATCCCAGGAAGGAATCACAGACATAAGCGGGGGATGCGGGCGTCGAACCTCCTGTAGAAAACGTGAGACATCCGGGTGCAAAGCCAAAGACTTGCCCGCCACTGGACCATGGAAACAGGCCAAAGTTGCCACCTCAACATTCACGGAGCTAAGAGAGAGGACCTTCTCTAGGTCATCCTACAGAAAGGCCAACAGGGAGGACACCTTGGCCGCCTCAGGGGCTAAGTGCCACACATCATACCAGCGCTCAAAGAGGCACCATATCCGCAAATATGCTAGCTTGGTAGACCTCCTCCAGGCACTGTGTATAGTAGAAACTACTGTAGGAGAGTAGTCTTGTGCGCTAGCAGTCTCCTTTCAAGGGTTATACCATAAGCGAGAAGGGAGCAGGGTCCTCCAGGACAATCGGTCCCTGTTGCAATAGACCCAGGATGGAGGCAACCGAAGAGGCGGCGCCTGAAGGAGCTACATCAGGTCTCTGAACTACACTCTCCGTGGTCAATCCGGCATTACCAGAACAATCCTGCCCGGATGGTGCTCTATACGCCAAATCAGATGCCTCACCAGGGGCCATGGAGGAAACGTGCACAGTAGTCGCTGACTGGGCCAAGGCTGGGTCAGAGAGTCAAAGGGAGGTAAAAAAAAAAAGCCCGCCAACAAACTAGGGTCCAACTAGAGCAAGGCAGA
The DNA here is from genome assembly GCA_033557465.1 of Ichthyophis bannanicus. Lineage (NCBI taxonomy): Eukaryota > Metazoa > Chordata > Amphibia > Gymnophiona > Ichthyophiidae > Ichthyophis > Ichthyophis bannanicus. Next base: position 148,183,605 of record CM066041.1, read on the forward strand.
GATGAGACACCACTAGAAAATCCAAAGCAGCTTTACTGAAGACCCCTACACTTGCAGCGTTTCCAGATGTGTAGATGGCATCCATATTAACATTCTTTTTATTTTTGCTCCATTTATGCTGCAAGCAAGAATTTGTTTTTGTTATTAAGTCTGCATTTGCCATCAGTCCTTCTATATGCAGCTTTAACAAAAGGTTATCTAATCTGTTTTTTTTTTATTTAAAGTAACTTCATCTCAGAAATTGGTTTTGTGTGTCCCATGTTAAATCTTAGTGTCAGGTAACTATAGTAATCCCTCGATTTCATTTTGCACCGTTCCCTTCTTTTAAAATAGGGCTCTAGCATTTATTTGAATTTTCGCGTCTAAGTTTTATGTCCATTATCTTGGTTACATTATTTTATTCTTTGATTATACAAACTTCGAAAAAAGGAATAAGAACCATGATTTGGATACATTGTAACATCGGATTATTTAATATTAGCTTTAAAGATAGGTAGCGTCAGGAAAGGGCTGGTAATGTCATGTCTGTATCGGAGCCAAATACTTATGGAAACTGCATTGGGCAGCACTTTGGCTTTTAATATGATGGTTTAAATTTATTTACCCAATTGTCCACATCTCTTACAGCTTTACAATCATAGGAGAATACAATGCCATTTATGACAGAAAACATGGACTTTATGATTTACATGAGGCAGTGGGCATAGTTAAATAACTAGATCTGTCCTAACACAATAGGTAGTATAATGTCTTATTATGCTGTTGCTTATCCTTTCAGATAAAGTGTTTGATTTTCACAATTTCCAGATGCTGCAAAGTGGGTTGTTCTTATTTTTGCACAATTCATGCATTATTTATTACTACCTCATTCCCGACTGTGGTAGAGGTGATTGATTATACTTTCCCCATAGTTTTTCTCTTCGTCTTCTACATATTTATCAATTATTTTGTACGATTGAAGAAGCTGCAAACGTTGGCAATGAAGCAGGTCGCCTTCAGATCAAATTTTGGGGCAATCCCAGAGGCGTAGAATCAACTGAAATGCCTCCTGACTCAATTCCCACTCGCCAGGATTCAGACAGTGCCAGTTGAGGAAATCCACTTCCGCACTGTCCACCCCAGCAACGTGCTGGGCCGATAAAGCTAGGAGGTTCTTCTCTGCCAAGGCAAACAGGAGATCCATCCCCAGAGCCATTCTGGTGCTCCTTTGGCTGCCTTGCCAATTGACATAAGCCATCACTGTGGTACTGTCAGGAAACACTCGAACCGCTCGGCCAGGGGCTGGAAGCACAGAAGAGCCAACCTAATGGTCCTTGCCTCGAGGCAGTTGATGACCACACCACTTCCCTGTGGTCCCAATGGCCCTGGGCTGCGCAACCTCTGCAATGGGCTCCTCAGCCCAAGACTGGCATCCATTGTCAGCAGGATCCAAGAGAAACAGTCAAGAGGTACACCCTTCTTCAGATGACAGGGTTGCCGCCACCACCACAGGCTGGCCTTCACCTTCAACGTGAGCGGAAGCCTGCGCTCAAACCTCTGTGAACTTGGGGACCATCAAGTCAACCAGGACCGTTGGAACAGCAGCATGTGAGCATGTGCCCATAGAATCATCTTTATGGTTGCCGCCATCAATCCAAGGAGCTGAAGATAATCTCAGACTCTGGGGGCTTGCTGCACACAAAACAGTGCCAGGCAAGCCAACAGTCTTCTGACTTTCTCCTCTAGGAGGAAAGCTCTGCCCACAAGTGTTGAAACATGCTCCCAGGAACATCAAGGATAAGGAAGGCAAAAGCTGGCTCTTTTTCCGATTGATCACCCAGCCGAGGCATTCCAAAATAGACACCACTCGGGATGTCACCCAAGAAATTCTGACAGGGAATAGGCTTCAATGAGCCATCGTCCAGATAGGGATGGACACAGATCCCTTGATGCTGCAGCTGCCACCACCATGACCTTTGGAGGAGTGGCCTAGTGGTTGGGGCAAGGTACTTCAGGCTGGAAGGTTGGGGGTTCAAATCCCACTAGAGGACAGCAACCTTGGGCCTGAAGGACTGGGGTTTCTAGTCCCACAGGTGCTCCTTGTGGTCTTGGGCAAGCTACTTAACCCTCCATTGCCCATGTTCCCTGTAAGTAATAGTGTATATGTCTCATATCCCCTGTGATAAGGAAGCTTATCATAGCTCAGGTAGGAGCTATAGAAAAGATGATGTGACTCTGAACAAGCAACCTGTCAGTTCTGGTAGAAGCAAGAAAACAGAGTTTTCACGTAAAAGACTACCAGTCCCAGAATGCACCAGGTTTCCAGCAGCCATGAGAGGGGCTGAAGTGAGAGAATGTGTGTGCAATCAAGAGAGCTATGAGGTAATCCCTAAGCACTCATCTCAAAGGGCAGGGCTTGATTCAACACAGCTGCGCTGTGTTAGGGAGCAGCACACATTAGGAAAGAATAAGAATAGAGATTATTCTTCAGATAACAGCTTCCGGGAGAGTTGGAAGAACAGCTTCAGCAAAAGCCACGCAGATAGAGAGAGAAGGAAACTCTCTGGAAGGAAGAGAAGAAAGGCCATTGGAAGGTCTGGGAGATTCCAAGGCAGTACTCATACTGGGAGGTATTCCAAAAGCCAGCAGAGTCCATTGGACTGGATTCAGCCAGAGGAATGGAGTGGCAGAGATAGGAATCACCAGTGGCTACCTGGAAGAGAGAAGACTGCATGTGGAAGGGACTTTCAGACCAAGGCCAGAAGGTATGTGAGAGAAGATCCAGTGTCCAGGGATCAAGATTGGAAGGCTGGACATCAGAATTGGATTACATATTGGCCAGGCTATACAGAGAGGAATAATGATAGCAGGAGAGGCTCAGGTATGAACACTGATCCAGACCCTATCTATAATAGAGAATGGCAGCAAGGGAATAAGCATTCTCATGATAGTGCCTTAATGAAAGACTCATCTGTGCCAATGTATGATATTGACCCTATGATTGTTGATGCAGGGGGAAATACAGCAGATGAAACTATTTACATGGACTGTTCTTTATCTAAATGCTATTGCTAGTTTTCTATGAGCAAACACATCAGCCATCACAAAGAAACCTAACTTTGTTCTTTATTTCCACTGCAAACAGCTCTTAAAGCAGGATTTGGGCTCACACAGTAGCAGCCAGCCAGCTAAAGGCTTTCGGCTGGTCCATTGATAGTAATTAGGGCTGCACCTGATTGTGTGTGTGAGCAAGGGAGAATCACTGCTGAGATCTGCATGGAAAATAAGCAGAAGTTAACCTAACCAGCAAAGTTTATTCTTTTCTTTGTGCCTTTGTATTTGGTAATTATTTGCTAAGAAAACATTAGCTAATTGCCTGACAAGCTGAAGGTTGTTTTCTGGTTTACTTTGTGACTTTTTGTTATCCATTTTAAACACTGCAAGCAAGTAACCTCATTTATAGTGCTATCAAGCATACATGTGCTGGGTGAATTAAACCCCATCAATAAAAGAAGTATTTTATTGATCTTACCACTTGGTTTCACAACTCAAATTATTGTCATCAGCTGTGTTTGGGAGTGAATGAACTACAATACCCACAATACCTTGCAAGAATCATATGAATATATGCATCGTCAAGATTGTGTAAGTTCTCACCCTAGGCAGCCGTCTGACACCCCTCATGTTAAATGTATCCCCCAATTGTGTTGTGATCACTTTGATTGAAGGATAAGGTGGTATATAAAACTGTCTAAATAAAATAAAATAAATATCCTTGGGGTGGTGGAAAGCCCAAAAAAGAGGCAAGCAAACTGATTAATGTGGACAAGTGCAAAGTTATGCACCTAGGGAAGAACAACCCAAACTATGGTTACACGATGCAAGGTTCCACATTAGGAACCACCACCACCCAGGAAAAGGATTTAGGCGTCATTGTGGATAGCATGTTAAAATCCTCCGCCCAGTGTGCAGCGGTGGCCAAGAGAGCAAATAGAATGCTAGGTATCATAAGCAAAGGAATGGAAAATACAACAAAGGATATTATAATGCCTCTATATCGTTCCATGGTGTGACTGCACCTTGAATATTGTGTGCAATTCTGGTCGCTGTATTTTAAAAAGGATATAGTTTATTTGAAGAGGTTCAGAGAAGAGCCACCAAAATGGTAAAGGGGATGGAAGGATACCCCTATGAAGAAAGGCTAAAAAGGTTAGGGCTCTTTAACCTGGAAAAGAGACGGCTGAGGGGAGATATGATAGAAGTTTATAAATTAATGAACGGAGTGGAACAGGTACAAGTAGATCAATTGTTTACGTTATCAGAATATAGAAAGACTAGGGGACATGCAATGAAGCTACAGGGTAAACTATTTAAGACAAATAAGAGAAAATATTTTTTCACTCAACGTGTAATCAAACTCTGGAATTTGTTGCCAGAGGATGTAGTCAAGGCTGTTAGTGTAGCTGGGTTTAAAAAAGGTTTGGACAAGTTCCTAGAGGAAAAGTCCATAAACCATTATTAAAAAGGGACCCAGGATATCAATGCTTGAACCATTACAAGCATTGAGGAACCTGTGTCTTTTCGGGAAACTGCTAGGTATGTATGACCTAGATTGGCCACTGTTGGGAACAGGAAACTGGGCTTGATGGACCTTGGTCTGACCCAGTATGGCTTTTCTTATGTTCTTATGATAATGAGAGCTAAGCACGGCAAAACACAGATACTGCTACTGATCCGCCTAGATCAGGATATAAAAATATATCTCAGCCAGATTCAGAGAAGCCAAGAATTTCTGTCAACGCGCACTGATTCACAGAGCACAAAGTTTCTATCCGAAAGCGCAGGACACACAAGGGCTTGTTGAACCCCTTGGGCCAGAGGAACCCAAACTTCTTTGCCTGCTTGCCTGAAGGGATAGGCATCACTGCCTTTAGGCAAAGCAACTTGTCCAAAGTGGTCCACACCACAGCACTTTTGATCGCAGACCCACAAGGGGAAACAAAGGCATTGGGAATCTGCTCTTTGCATTCCAGGACACAGCCAAACTGAATCGTGTCTAGCTTCCAGCAATCCTTGGTAACCCAGGACCATTCCTGAAAGAAGAGGCGAAGCCTGCCGCCCACCAGAGGAACCAGGGAATGCCCCCCCCCCCCCCAAAACCTTCATTGCATAGCCCGGGTGGATCCTCCTCTGGAGGGGGACCAAGTCCCTGGGCCCACGTGATCCACAAAAGGACTGAGAATGAGCCCAAAGCCCTGAAGCAAAGGGGAAGAAAGGTTATCCGGGTTGGTAATGCAGATAGTCCTGAGATCTCCGGGAATCCGGCCAGCTTGCCCTTGGTGGCGGGCAGAGGTTGACAAGAAAGGGGTACTAGCCTGCTTCAAAGGCCCCATAGACCTGTCTTCCGGGAGGTGGTAAGATTTTGTTTAGCCTAGGTCCTTCACTAGCTTTTCCAAACAGAAGCGTCGCCCTAAAGGCCAACTGAGCCAATCGTGCTTTGAATGATGTTTCCACCACCCAGTGGCAGAGCCAAATCCAACACTGATGCCATCGCCAGGGCATTATCCCTGGCCACCAAGTGCACCAGATCATACATGGCATCAGAAAGGAAGGCCATTGCAGACTCCAAGAGGGAAGTATCATCAGGCAGAAGAGACTGAGTTTCAAGCACTGCTCCAGTGGATTCAAACTAATGCATACCACCAGCTGTAGAACAGCTGCCGCCACGGCAAACTGGCTCCTCAGCAAGGCATCAACCTTATACTTCAGAACATCCTTTAAGGTCAATCCTTCTTCCACAGGAATGGTGGTCCATCTGGTAACTGCCATGACTTGTGCATCCCCTCAAGGCAGAGGAGACCCTGGAAATCAAAGCTGTCCTCTCCTTTTGTAACAGGTGGATCACGTTGACCTCTGCATAATCTCCTGAAGGTGAAAACACGTCCTCATCCACATTACAGCCCAATACCGATTCATCTGAATCAGAGGCAGAGTCAACATCTCTGATAGCTCCCTACTGTTCCCCATTTTCCATGAGAGTGTCCCATGCCGGGGACGCATAGCCAAAGGAAATCGAACAGGGCTTCTACTTCCAGCCTGCCCGGCATGAGACTGTATCTAGGGCACCCAGAGGCCACAAGGTCTGGATTTCCACACCAGAAGAAGTAGGCCTTTTTTAAAAAGGAAAAAAATTCCAGGGTGTACAATCCAGATTCTGTAAGTTCTCCTCTGATAAGGTTCCCCAACACCAGGAGACATATGCGCTACAGACACCCTTGGCCTAGAGTATGAAGAGCGGCTCACAGCATGGTCACCAGAGCCTCCAGTAGGCTGAACATCCTTACCCTCCTGACCTGAGGCAGGTAAGGAAGGCCTAACCACATCCCCCACCTGAGTGGGGAAAAGCATGCCCTCCAGGAATGATTCAGAAGCTGCCAGGAAGGGCAGAGTTCAGAACCCAAAGATGAGGCTCCTCACTTGCCACAGGTCAAACAGGTTTCCTGGAAAAAGACAGAGTAAGGGTAAGAATCACAAGAGCGTGTGCTAAGGCTGCATCGACTAGCAAGTGTGCGTTAACTGTGCTTTTACATAACATGCGTTAAAGGCACTAGGGAAGAAGCATGCAATGAAGGCACTTGGGCGGGATGCATATTAGGACCATGTGACCACCAGGTGCACAATAGGCAAAAACGTTACTAATGCGTTCAAGAAATGTCAGGAAACCCCAACACAGTGCCAGTGGTTGCTAGGTGTCCATTCTGAACTGTGTCCCTCAGAGACAGAACCAGGAGCCCCCACCAAGGACAATGCCAAGGTCAAATCTTGGTACTCGCTCCCTAAGAGCCGTAGGCTTAGCATCCATGCCGGGCTCAACTCTACTCCCCTGAAACTGTTTCACTGGCTGGCTTTGTAGTACTGCATTTGAGGTGGCTGGCAGGCAGATTCCTCTGAGAGCCTTCGGCAACTTCGGGAGAGAGCCAGGGGGAAAGGAGGAGGAAGGATGGGGTGTTGAGGTCTCGAGAGGCTGTTGTACTCTTCCAAATCCTTCCAAATTATGGCTGCTCAACAGGCCAATATTATAAGATAAGGGCATGAAGCTGAACCAATTTTCCCTCCTCCTATGGCTACCAAAAAGATTGCAGTCTAGTGGAGCCTCCCACGTCATGCTCAAGTTAAAGAGTCACCTTTTAGGGCTCAAGGTGGTCATTCACGAGCATTTAATCAATCTCTTTTCCTCTCAATCTTCAGATTTTCAACAAAGGAGAAAATTCATCCACCATCTGCTGAAGACAAAGAAATATTGAGGGACCTCTGGTGGCTGAGGCGGATAGAGGCACAGGAGTGATGTCATTGAAACCTGGGCTTTTCATTGGTGCTTTGTCTCCACCAATCTGTTGGTAGGGAAACACAACTCACTTGTCTGGACTGGTCTAGTAGGACAATATGGAGCACCCACTGTGCAAAATGCAGCTACAGCAGAAAAAGGCCATGGTAACTGCATTTCTCCTGCAGTAGCTGTCTTTGTGACATGACAATCCCACGTTAGCACAGCGAAGACAGCTAAAGCACTTTAGTAAACATATCCCCAAGTACTATGATCAAATTTTAGAAAATTCTGAACAACATTTCAGTAATTCTGCAGAATATTTGCATTGATTTGAACCATTCTGCATAACAAATAGCATATGCCCATGTTCCCTGTAAAATAGTTATCTCCAAGTTATAATGCCCTGTTCAATGTAATTTCAGTTTGTTCAATGTAAACTGCCTTAATATCATGAGAAATGTTAAATAAATAAATAAATTTGTCACGATAAAAATAAAACGTTTTTCCAACACCACTTGTACCATTTCTTTTGTTATGGAGGTTTTATAAGTGAAGAACCTTAGGTAAGAGTTTGGTGAAGAGAAAGGCTCTCAGGGTGGGGGTGAGGGGGGAAAAACGCATGAAAGATGGAGAGAGGATTGGGGATCTAGGAAATTTATGAACATACACCACACGATTTAAGAAACTTTGTGGCAGGATTTTGTAACTCTTGCAGCAGAATCCACCCATAGGCTGCTCAGGAAACTGGAGGTTTAATTTCATTTCGTTACTTGATAGCCCAAAATGAAAAGTTAATATTGTTTAAGGGGCTGTACAAATCCACCACAGACTAAAAAAGATGAGAATTATAGGAGAGGAGTGCAGCATGAGCCCTTCCGCATCTTTCCTTATTAAGCCCAACATCTCCTAGGAGCACCCCAAAACCCAACATCTCCTAGGAGCACCCCAAAACCCAACATCATCTCTAAACATCCCTTTCTTTCTTGACACCTGCCCTTAGACTTCCACCATGTCCATACCCGCTTTCCATGCTAATACCTCTCTTCATGTCCATTCCTATGCCCAACACCCCCCTCATCCTTTCTCATTCATCATGCCCAACACTCCACTTTTCTTCTTCAGCCCCACCTCGTGCTTGACGCCTCACATGAGCTCCCTTTTCCTCTTTCACAGACAACTCAGCCCCCTTCCCAATTCCTCCCCTCAACATGCCTCTCATAACCAGCACCACCTTCTCATTCCCTGCTCCACCCCATGTGTGACTCTTTTCTCCCATTGTTTTTTTCACCTGCCGCACTCAGCACTTTTCCTGGGCCTCCCTCTTCTAAGGCTGACACCTGCCCTCATCCCCCTCCCCCACCCGGCATTATCGGATGAAGTACTCTATGGCATTTTCAGCATGGAAAGCATGTTGTAGACGTACAGAATCGCTATTATTAAGACTGCAGAGGCATATGTGCATAGAAGTATGCATGGAAACAAAAGCATGGATACTTTTATGCAATCTGTGCTCCAGCTAACCCAAGGAGCAGCATTTGGTGGAGTGGAAGAGGCTTGGAAGGCATACCTGTGCTTTATAAAACACGCACAGATGCATACGATTGCACTTGCTTCAGATCATGTATAAATTTGTGCAAGAGCGAGAATTATTTTGGGAGTTCTTAAATGAAAGACCTTCACATAACTGAATTTAGCGAGACTATTGGGCACCGAAGTCATGTATTTATTATTTGGATTTAGCTACACCTTTCCAGGAGAAGATCAAGACGAGTTGCATTCAGGTACAGTCTGCATTTTCCTGTCCCCAAAGGGCTCACAATCTAAGTTTTCACCTGAGACAATGGAGGGTTAAGTGACTTGCCCAAGGCCACAAGGAGGGCCAGTGGGATTTGAGCCCTGACCTTTCTGGCTCTAGGCTGCTGCCCTAACCACTAGGCCACTCCTCCACCTTAGCTATTTCCCTCTTGATGTCCTAGCTTGTTTCATAGATTGCAGTCTGGTGCTAAATATCACTGCCTCGCTCCCCTCACTTTCCCCTTCCCCACGCGAGCGCTGATTTCATCATATACTATGCAGCTCAGCTAGCATTAGTCTCATGGTTCACCACACCACTTGTAGCATATAAGGGACACACTTACCAATGATGTTGTGTCGGCAGTGTGGGCAGGTGTGGTGTTGCAACAACCAGGGGTCCACACATTTCTTGTGAAATCGGTGGGTGCAAGGAATCACTCGCAGCTCCTGTGAGAGAGCAGAGTCTTTAACACACACAGCTTGAGAGGGGAGGAAGCGTCTAGGGACATTTGCAAATTACTGTATTCAGGGAGCTAATTTTCACTCTGCAAAGTCCATATACACCTTCAATCTGAAAATTACAGAAGGAAAGACTGACTACAGACACAAACTCCTTTCACTGTCAGCGCATTTTCTGAAAATACAAAAGCATGTCCACTATTGCGGTCCCCACTCTAACCCCACCTCTCGAGTGCCTCCGCTTAATGCAGGCAAGAGCGTACACATTATTGAACAAAGTGCATTTATCTACCCGCATACAGAGTGCGTAATTTTCCAATATCTCATTTCTCCATGCAAAAGCGTTTCACCTGTGTAATTGGCTGTGAAATTTAACCTTCCTTACAAAAATAGTTAATTTTCTTTAAAAACAAGAAGCAATCTTCCAAATGTTGCTGTACCCGAATGTCTTTTGCTCATTTTAACTCCTTTCTCCATTCAGTCCTCCCCATCATTTCCTCGCTACAGCCCCCTCTGATAATGTTGCTCTTTCCCTCCCGTCTGCATCTCCTCTCCCTGCAATATTTCCTCTTATCCTTCCTATTTCCTTCTTCCGCCCCCTTTCAATCTTTCCTCCTCTCACGCCCTTTCCTCCATATGCTCCAGCTTCCTTTTTCCATCCTTCCTGTTTCCCTTTCCTCCCTGGTCATTCTCTCTCTCCTGTGATGTAAATTTCCTCACACGGTCTTGCCTTTCTAAGTTCTCCACCACCCCCTCCCCCCCCCACTTCGTGTGCACACATGAAATGACACCACTGTAGGAGGCAGCGAGTGATCCTCACACCACCAGACAGGTGCTACTGAGAGTTTATGCCAAATGCAGTGAGGGAGGGAGGCAGCCCGCACCCCTGTGTGCTCCTCCAGCTAGGCATTGCTCTCTGTCTGCCTCCATCACCCTCCAAATATCTATCCTGTAGTGCGCAGCAATGTCCTCTACCTGTCTCCACTTCTCCCTTTCATCTGTCCTGTAACTAATACATTCTTCTTCATTTCTTATGAGCAAACCTCACCCTGTCCTTGTCCTAGATACTTTCTAAGAGAGGTTTACTATTGCCATACTGGCTGCTTCTGCAAATAATGAACAAGCAGCAAGCATTTTTCATTATAAAGGGCATTTTAGAACAAACAGTCATGATATGAGGCCCAAAGAGAGGGGGGGTGAAGGGGGTAGTGACTCAAGTATCAGGAGATACTTCACAGAAAGGGTGCTGGGTACATGGAAGGGCTTTCTTGTGGAGTTGGTACAGGCAAAAACAGCAATAGGTGTATGTGCGTTTCACTTGCTACCACCTCTCAAAACAAATCAAAGTGATTTATGTACTAGCCCAATAAAGAGCAAAACTCCAATAATTTAAACTGGCCTGATATTAGCACAGAGGATTCTCAAGTGAAAGGACATGAAGGGAAACTCAGATCTGCTTTCTTCTATGGCATCACAAACCCTAGCTAACTTGGCAAATCAAATGGGCTGAACAATCCTCATCTGTCTTGTGTTATCAGTAGCAGCACTTCAGTTCCTAGAATGCCTTTAGACATAATTGGGTATAGGTGGCTTGGCTGGAGTAAGGAGATCAATTATGGCAGGTCAAGACTGTTTTGGCTTTCTCCTTCTAAATTCAGTGTAACTTCAAAATTCCCGGGTTGGGGGGAGAGGGGGGTAAACTTCATGGATGCAGTTATTGCCATCCATTGAGGTGAACAAGACCTGCTAACCACATTAAATCACTCTGTATATTGGGCCCCCAATTTCTCAGAAAGCAGACCTACAGGTCCATAAATGTAATGGGGTACACCCAGACTGACTCAGCCAGCGGCAGCTGATCTTGGGCCAGTTGGACATCCTATCATGCTTTCCATAGATTAACACTTTACCTCTCCATCAATGTACTTCTCCAGACAGATGGCACAGTCAGAGGTGGAGCTGCTACTGAGCGTGTCCAGAGCACCACAGATTCCTTCCTGATGACCTTTAGTTGTAGCCTTGAACTTCCTGGTTTCCATCTTTTCTAAGGCCTGCACTGCCATTCTGTTCATGGAGTTCTGCAAAGAGACAGAGCCACCTGTATGATTATTACAAGGAGAAATTTTACATGACTGATCATTTTCTTTCCCTGCTAGATAAGGCCAGATGAGTGGATTATGCTCCCCGTCCAGCAGGTGAATGCAGAACAGAGCAACTTTCAGTGATGCTATCATTTATACAGTACACTGGTGCAGCATGGATAGAAGCCAGTAAGACACTTCACAAGTAGAAAGCTAGACTGAAAAATCCAGAACAAACATTATTCAAAACACCACAACTTTGTTCAAAACTGTTGACTCTCTTACCATATAACTTTGCATCATAAAAATACACCTACAAGTCGTGAAGAGGAAGCCAGGCTTCCCGTTCTGCAGGCACAGTCTTCCCAGGGCTGGTCTTGCAGGATTCAAGAAAAGAAAATCATCATCAGGCATATAAAATCTATCCTGCTAGACCAGTCCAGATGAGTGTGAAGTACCCAAGCAGTGACAGATCCAGGGTAGGAGGAAGACAGGACTCTGGGCAACACTGCTCTGCCAAAGTCGCCAGCCAAATCGGCTCACACACATACAATCTGTAGCATTTCACAGGCAGCCACTCACTAGATGTTTTCTAAAAATGCAAGCTGGAAAGAGCCCAGGAAGATGCTTGTGCCCTGGTGGGATGAGCTCCAGCCCTCCCTGGCATGTGTCTCTCAAACAAAAGACAGTTAAACTACCAGTCTCCTCATGTCAGCCTATCTGTCCTGTCCTTGGACCATGGGAAAGGGCTAAAGGCCCAACAGGAGGAATTAGAAGTCTCAGATACTTCAACACCCTTCTCACGTCCAACAAATGTAGCAAGAGGATTGCCAGAAGGTCCTCCTCCAAAAGGAAGACTGGGACACATCCTGAAAGGGTGAAAGGAAGACAGCACTTTCGGGAGAAAGGCGGCATTGTCCTCAGACAGGCACTGCTGAGATGATCAGAAGATCCTCAAAAGGACAAGGCCTGTAGCACTGATACCTATCTAGCAGACGTGAAAGCCACAAGGAATACCATGTGCAGGGACAGAGCCTCAGGAGGGGCCTTCCAAAGAAGCCAAGGAGAAATTTTCCACTGCTTACAACAGAGAGAGATTCTACTATGGCCCCACTGGATGTATGGAACCGCTTTGCCATCTGGAGGAAGCAAGACATGAAGGTGCACTGCTGAGTACATACCTGGAACTCACCTCTGATAGCATGCTAGGGACACCAACTAACTACAAGAGAATGCAAAACTAGACCATGGTCCAGCCCAGACTAATGGAAGGGCTGAAAGGTAACTAGGTTCGCCTACCTGACATACAGGGCCAGAGAGGAACATGACCTCTTCAAGGCCCTACAGACCCCAGCCTAGGCCCAGAAGAAAAGGCCTTACAGATCGAAACAGGGTAATCACTACTGCTTCAGGGTGTCCTTTCCAAGACAGTCTACACCTCTCCATAGCCAAACTGTAAGCGAGAAGAGGACAGGAAACTCCCTCCCCTTTGACTAGGGGACCCTGCTCCCAAAAGTCCTCACTAATAAGGCAATAATAGGGGATTTCTGCCAATAGGCTCAGGAGACCCAAATGGCATGGACTGCATGTCCAGTCCAGCATTTCTAGAATGATCAAGCTTGGGAAAGACTGAAACCTGCACAAGAAATGGCTCTCTAAGAACCACAGGAGAGAATCTATAGAAGCTCTACTGGGGGATATGCCAGGAGGATGACGACATCTAAACCCATTGTCCATTGGACCTTCCTGCAACTAAAATGATTTTTTTTTAACAGCATTCCCCTGCATGAACAGCTGGTTAAACATTGGAAGGTCCCACCCTCCATACAATGAGAGCAAACATCCTAGGACTCCACAACTCATCAGGAACCACAGCAAACCAACTCGGGCAGATAGCAAGAATTAGCAATGTGGAAACTATATGCACTGCTGATAGAGTCACTAAATAAGCCTCCAGTCAACAGCCAAGCCCAGTCACTACTGTGGCCACCATGGTGCTGTAAGGGCCTCCTTGCTCACTGATGTACACCACTGCTGATTGAGAACACATTAACTGCACAGCTAACCAAGAGGCCCTGAAATTTCTAGAACCAGATTGATTGCCATGGCCTGTATCCTGCTGATCAACCAAGAAACTTCCTAAGGGGACTAGTACCACTGTACAAGCTGACCCAGACAATGCACTAGCCCAGCAGACCACCATTCGTGGTGATTATCACACAAGGCTGTGCATCCAGAGGCAACTCATCCATCAGTGGGTGAATTTTCAGCCACCAGGCGCATTACTCCTAGATTTCTCGGGGAAGAACAACTGGAAGCAGGGACCAAGGAGCCTGAAAGAAATCCTGCAAGAATCGCATGCATGCCCTGGCCCAAAGTACCCAATCCAGGGTCAAGGCCATTGAACCTGGGAGCTGCAGGCAGACCCATGTCCTGGGATTTCAGAACTTCAACTAAGCCTGACTATACATATCATTGCTAGAAACACACTGTACTAGCACATGCTGAACAGGCACCCAGACACTCCAAGCTCCAGGAGGGAACTAGAATGACTGTTGGGCTGGTTGATCACCCATGCCTGAACTGAACCACTCAGAACATGCCCATTCATGACTGTTCTAAGAAGTGGACAGACTCAACCAGTCCATAAGGAATGGAAGAATCTGGATTCTGAAAATGCAGGATGACCGCCATAATTCTCAAAACAGTGCGATGAGGTATGGCCAAGACAAGATCAGGGAAAGATAAACTGAAAACGATGGTCCAGGACGTAGAAGCAGAGAAACCACTGAAAAGACTCCCAGATCAGAATATGACAGAATGCCTCACAGGGGTCAAAGGGGGATAGACCCCCCCTCCACACCGGACTCAAAGACTGACCTGAGGGTCTCCAAGCTGAACTGAGGCTTCCTTAGCATGGCACCGACCTTCTACAGGCCCAAAAGGGGTTGGAGGACAGCTCTCTGCATTTATTTTTTGTTTCGGTATCAAGAAGGGAGAAGAATACTTCCCACAAGCTTGGTGTGCAGGGGCCACAAGTGCAACAATCTGCTGTGGCAGAAGATGCTAAATAGTTTCCTCAACCGCTGCTCTCTTGGGCCAAGAGCCACAAGGAGGCTCCACAGTGGCAGGTCAGAGGGGCTCCACCAGCTCTAGTGTATACCCCAACTTGAGGACTTCTAGGACCCAAGGACTGAAATGAGCCTATTCTGAGTAATCAGCTGGAGATGCCTTCTAATCATCTGTCCCTCAGAAGGGACCTGCAACTCTCGCTATGAAGACTTACAGGCCCCCAAGGAAGTACCTACAGAATCCAGAGGGAGCCAAAATCCCTGAAAGGTCCCTCTCTTGTGCTGAGACCCATAGGAGGAGAAGGCCATTAGAATTTCTCCTGCCCATAAGCAGTCATCCTACATGAGGATGGGAACTCTAGGCCCATTATCTGCAAGTTTCCAAGGACAAGCATCGAAGGGCTTCCAGCAGGGTGCACATACCCTTAAAAATCAAGCTTACTGAGCTGCAATTGGGAGGCACACTCTGGAGATCACAACCAGAGTCAGGGCTACTATTAGGTCACTACAGTTGATGCCACAGTCTAAGAGGAGATCCTGCTCATACCATACAGGGACTCTTTCAGTATCACTAGAGACTGGCCTTAACTTGGCCTGTGCAAAACAGGTCTCTTGCAGGAAGAGCTAGTATATGGACTATCCAGCAATTGATGAAACTATCCAAACAAACATTCGAGTTACGAGTCTTGACCAAAGTGCAACCAGAGCACCAGTGATTGAAAGTGGGAGAGATTCCTGAAGAGGGTTTCTGCCCTCACCTCACAAGATACCTGTAGTTCAGTACCACTGGAGTGATCGTGTGCTATGACACTGCCGTGATCAAGGCAACTGCCCTAGAGACACCACAGCTGTTTCACCTCCCCTGGGGCAGAGACTACAGCCAAGCCTGGATCAAAGTGCCCCTCATCCTTAGCTCTAGTGTCTCCCTTGAGAAGACAGAAGCTTACACAAGGTTACGGAGGAGTAGAAACCACAGGGACATTTCCAACCCTCTAGACTAGGGTCCATATATGGAACCACAGCCAGAGGAGGTTTCACAAAGTGCAGAGGCACCCAGGCACTAACAATAGAGGTGGTGAAGTCCTCTTTGTGAGACAGACCTACTCTGACAGAACCTCTTCCATTACCAGGCAAAGTTTCCCTTCCCCCATGTAATCACCCTTCAGAGACTAGAAAATCATCCCCTCTCCTTAGGATCTCCCTCAGAGGGAATACGGTCAGGCTCTCAGAAGCACAGATAAGCTGTGAAGCTGAATGGGGGCACTGAACCCCCTTGCCATCCAATGAGGAGATGCGAAAAGGCCCAGAGTCCCCAGGAAAGGAGGTTATGGAAGGGAGCCTGTGAACTGTTTCAGGAACTGTTACTCACGGACTGGCTGAAAAAAGGATCCCAAACAACCCTCAAGTAGCCTGGTGCCTTGAGGCTACAGCCTCTCCACCATGTTCCCTCTCTGCAGGGACCATGTGACCATCTAATAATGGCCATTGAGCCTGCTGGCAAGAAAACCAGGGAGACACATGTCAGAGGCACCAAAATCAGCATCAGGCCCTGGGCTTCCCGTGAGGGTCCTGAACATGCCAAAAAAAAAAAAAAAGTGCCCCAAGGCTTTTCTAATACTCTTGGGGCAAAATACTCCAGCTGTGGAAAGGCTGTGGGCCCACAGGCTGCATCAAGATATGTGGCTCAGCATTGCAGTGACTAAACCAAAAGGCCGTGAAGAAAAACCACAAATGAAAAAAGAAAACAGCGAAAGGAGAACTCCTGATCAGTAAAGGAATCTCAGCAGCTGTCAGGCCAGTGGGAGAAACCTGAGAAGACTGCTCTAGTTGCCTACATGGGCCTGGAGCAGCCTGGCTGCCTTAGAGTATTTATTCAAGCAGCAGAGGACCAGTTAAAACTACAGGAAACAAAGAAAAGACACAAAGAGGAGCAGAGCTTGTATACAGAGGACAGCAGGAGGTAAGAGGGACTCGAGTCCTGACTTATGAGCCCTTCTCAGCAGCCCTGTGGGGTTCTCCTGACCGCTCTCCGACCCACAGCAATGGAACCCGTGGGTAAACAGCACTGGCACAGGGCAGCTGTCAGCTTGGGGAGACAAGGACATACTCAAGCTCTGGGCAAACACTGGGTCTACAGGTCTCTCTCACTCAGGCCAAAAGACTGATCTGGACCAGGGGAGACAGGCCTATCTGCATTGCTGCACTCTCCACACACCTTGCCACCTGCTGGAAGCAGACAAATGCTGGCTTCTCTCAGCGCTGCACCAGCATACATACAACTGGTGAGATCACTGAAAGTTACTCTGGTCTGTCATCATCTTCTGGCTGGAGAGAACATAGTCCACTCATCTGGACTGATCTGGCAGGATAAGAGATCAATATTTTGGGTGTGCCATGTCTGTTCTGGACTAGTCCTTTCCATCTTTCTAATCTAGTAACTGCAAAGCAAAGCTTGTAATAGCTGCCTGAACTCTGCAGAGTGACGGATGCCCGGAATCATCCAGCAGCAGAGGTGGAAGCTACCAAAACACTGACAGATTTCAAGTTTGATAGAGAGAGTTTGGTTTAGTTTTGCTTGATATACCACCTTTTGAAAAAAATCATCAAATGCTCTACAATCAGTAATTTGGGGGGGGGGGGGGTAGGGGGGTAGAAGCGAGAAGAGATAGAAAGACAGACACTGCTCATGTAAAGTTTGCAGGAACAGCAGGCAGGGAAATTGAGTAGATCAAGCTGCAGAATTATCCATGAGCAAGGGGACAGAGAATTTCCAGAGAGGTGTAGTAATCTAATTCTGATATTTAGCAGGATAAATGACAAATGCCTTAAAAGTGTTGATTTTTTCATATTAGGAATTTAAGAATAAGCACTTTAGGGTGTGTTTAGGGTAGGGAAATAGTTAATCGCTTAATGTTATTTTTAGGCACTTAAAATCTCAGCAAATGAATTACAGACCTAAATTAAGCAGCCTACATGTCAAACACCTAAATTTGAGTACATTTTCAGCCTAAAATGTAAGCTCCAAAATTGTCTGAAAATTTTTAAACTTAAGCTCTTAAGATTTAGATTTCTAAACTAGACCCTGAGCATTTCTTTATAAATTGACTCCTTAACATACTGAGATATGGCAATCCCACAATCTGTGTGGTGTGCAACTCCCCAGACCCTGAGCTCAAGTCCCCATACCTGACTTCGACGCTGCTTCAGTTTGATCTTGATGAGAAGGATGAGGCAAACGAGCGAGACCACCACGAAGAAGGCAAGAAAGATGCCCATATCAAAATATTCTGTGGGTTGCTGGAAAATGAATTGAGAAGAAATCAAAATAAAAAACAGGCCAAAGACAAAAATGTGGCAGGGGAAGACAGAGTTCAGGTGATGCTAGGCAGACCTGAAGTGCACTGGCAGAGATGTGTCAAGGGGAGGGGATCTCAGTACTGTAGGGCAGAACGAGGTGAATTGTCGTGTTAAAATAATTTTGGCAATGGACAGTCCTTACGGGCTCCTATGCAGTACAAGATTGGTGCCCATTAAGGGGGAAAACGTGCTCTGCCCTTGTCACATCTGAACATGGGAATGCAGACAGCATGCCAGTAAGAATTTAGCGAGAGCCACAAACTAGAGAAACGGCCCAGACGTCACCATCTGAAACTCCTGACATAGGACAGTCTGACCTCTGCCATCATGACCTTCAGCCTGAAATTTAACAAAGAAAATAGGAGCTGCACATCTGCAAAAATTTTACAGTAAACTGCAACGTGTCCATCTGTGCTCCTTATGCTCGGGAAAAAAGGGCTGTGCGGGCACTTAGTTAACTCAAAAAGATCAAGGCAAATATGGACCAGAGCTTTTTCATGCAGGGTTTCTCGGGTGTGTAAACAAGCTTGCCACAGGAGACTGGGCTGACCAAGGATTTAGGCATAGCTTGAAGACCTGGCTATTCATTATTCATAATCTGTTGCTGGGATTGGGGGTAACTGGTATCACTCCTGCTGTTTAGGGGTTGGTTGCTCATGTGATGTGTTACAAAGATGAGCAGTTTTATAGGAGTCTTTAGTTACTTAGGCTGACTATATATGTGCAAACTTAGATGACAGTTCATTTGTAAGGAAGTGAAATGATGGATTTACATTATATTATATTATATTTATTTTTAACTTTAGAGGTCATTTTTGGCTTTGTTGCATTGTGTGGAATCCTTCTGGATTGTCTGATATGGTAAGTCTTCTATGGCTGGATATTCAAAAGCACTTATACGGTTAGCAGCAAATACTAACCGGATAAGTGGTAGCCAGCGCAATATTCAGTGGCACTATCCATAGTACCAGGACAGTCTGTAGGCGAAGCTGAGTTGAATGAAGTTATCTGGTTAGCTGAAGTCCAACAGGAGAGCACAAGGCACTTGTAGGCAATGTAGAGCACAGACAAGGAACAGGTGTGCCAAGAGCAGCGGTTGAAGGTAGCTTTATTGGAAGACACCTCAAAGCATTTCGGCGCAACCACCTTCTTCTTCAGGGAGTACTGGCTATAACACTTTGTAAGAAAAGTGACAACTTTCTGAGAACCATCCAAAAGCACACTTTTCAAATCCTTGAAGCAACCAGCGGTGTTCATTTGGCGTCTAACAGCACTGTTGGCTGCTTCAAGGATTTGAAAAGTGCGCTTTTCGATGGTTCTCAGAAAGTAGTCACTTTTCTTACAAAGTGTTATAGCCAGTACCGCCTGAAGAAGGCAGTTTTGCCGAAATGCTTGGGGTGTCTTCCAATAAAGCTACCTTTATCAACCACTGCTCTTGGTGCACCTGTTCCTTAACTGTGCAAATCTGGTTAGCTGTAATATTCAGATCACTAACCAGATAAACCACAAAGTTAAACCAAAAATAGAAGACCTAACTTTATGTGGTTTATGCTATTCAGATACAGTGGTGTGCAAAAGTCTGGAATCACTTGTAAATCTGACGTTTTTTCAACTGCGTGACCTTATATCTTAATTTCTTTTTCCTCCAAGTGGCTTTTTCTGTGTATCTCATGATAAGTGATAGAGTTGGCTATTAGGGCCAACTTTTAGTATTGGTTTGGCCCTTATTTTCTGTGTTTGTTCCCCATAGTTGTCCTGTTAATAGATTTTCTGTAAAAATCGCGTAATGTACATCGTTGACCAACGATATATTATTGTAAGTAAGCATGCTTTAAAATATTATGGACGCATGCCAGGTTTCCTTCAAATTAATGTATGTGGCCTTGAAAAAGGCCATTTTATGTGTCAGTGATGGCTCAGTATTTGATGTGCCACCCTTTGTTCTTGATCACCTGACTGCACCTTGTCGGCATTGAAAGAACCAGTCTGACAAGGTGATCATTGGTGACAACGCGGTTCCAAGCTGCAATGAGTGACTCAATCAGCTCATGCTTTGATGTCGGATGCCTCTTGGATATTTCCAAGGCCACCTTGTGCCACAGGTTCTCGATTGGATTCAGATCTGGAGACTAGGCAGGCCAGTCCATTGACGATGTTGTTCCGCTGCTTCCAGCTGATCACCTGTCTGGAGCGATGGCAGGGTGCATTGTCATCTTGGAACAGGAACTGGCCAGAAAACAGCTGGTGTGCTGATGGCACCATGCACTTTTGCAGTATGGTGATGTACTTGGCCCCGTTGACCATTCCATCGACGATGTGAAGACGTCCAATGCCACTGGCAGCCATGCAGCCCCAGACCATGACCTTCAAAGGATGCTTCACAGTGAGATTGAGACACTCAGGCTTGAATTCCTCTCCAGGAAATCTCCTCAGATAGGTGTGGGCCTCATTACCAAACAGGATTTACGAAGTTTTATTGTAGAACAGGTGCGTTTTGCTAGACAGGGTAAGACCTTAGAACAGTCTCTGCTACTATGTGAACAACGGTGGATTTTTAGATTGCGGACATTAACATCGAGGGGTTTGAATACCAGTATAGACTGGGGGGTATGTCTGTGAGACATTTTGTGAAGGCTTTCGCTAGTAGTTTAGTTTAGCTGTTGCATCAATTGGTGCTGGTTGACGTCATAGAGTCTAGTAGTTTAAATTCTGGCTTCTGACATCTAGACCGCATGCGCGGCGTTTTTTCGGGAGGACTGCTTTGAACAGCTCGTTGTTAGTGAAACGTGGGCAGCATCGGTATTGATGGTGGATGTGTTTTAAAGGTATGTGGCTGTAGTGTTTGGTTTTATTAGTGGGGAGTATGCGTTGTGATATAAGGGAAGTTCACTAGTGTATCTGTTGATTTTTTCCGTAGACCCCCTGAGGAATCTTTTTGTAAGAGTGAAACGTTCAGAGTGGCGCCAGAGGAGGCGTAGGGGCAATTCACACCACAATATTTTTCAAGATAAGCATTCTCTGTTACAATGATGGTGTGGTTTTTAAATGCAAATTGATAATTATTTTTGTAAACTCATTAGTGTTCTCTATAATCTTTATAATCTCTGGATTGGTCATTGATGCTGCCAGCGCGTTCAACAGTATTACATGTACTGAGGTTCATACAGCGCTATTGAGTCTGAGACCTTTCCAGAGTTAGTCATTGAATGGTTTTGAGTTTTTTGATACAGCATCCCACACCATTAGTTATAAAATCACAACGTAATAGTTAAAGTGGAGCATTTGCTACATGAAGAGTGATCTACTTTTTTGCTCTGATAAGGGACCACTGATTGAGCTCGTTACCAAACAGGCAGAAGGTGCTTTCATCACAGAATAGCACCTTTTCCCACATTTCAGTCGACCAGGTTGAGTGCTTTCTTACCCACATGATCCAGTTGCACCTTTGTATGTCAGTCATCAGTGGCTTATTCTGTGTTTTGCAGCCCCGGAGACCAAACTGCAGGCACCGGCGATGAACTGTTGATGAGCTGACACTGACCTCACTCTTGTCTGACCACTCTGGAAGTAGCTGAGGAGAGGCAAACTTGCGATTAGTCAGTGAAATGTGTCATAGTGCGCGGTCCTGGCGTGATGTTGATAGATGTGGATGACCTGAACAAGGCTTGTCCACCACTGAACCCGTTTCTTTCTTCTTCTGTACAATCTTAACAGCGCTCTCCGACTGCAGCCAACTTTCCTGGCTGACGGCTTGAAAATCCTTCCTCGCTCATAAAGGACACACGAACACGCTCCTCCAACATCAGGGTCCGAGTCATCTTCATGGTCGATCCAGAAAGTGTATGAAATTCAAAAATTCTGCGTGTTTTTATAGCTGCACTGTTGGCTAGATATCTGCATTGTGATTGGTCAGAAATAACGTGTGCATATTGGATAATCTCAATCCAGTTTTGAAGCAGGATCCACAAAAATCACAGTAGCTATCTCCCAGTGTCTGTAAAGTATTTAAATTGGAAGCAAGGAATGCAAAAAAGTCAACTCTAATAGCCAAATGTATTTCTTTTAATGTGGTAGAAAGATGAATATGCTGGGCTAAGGCAAAATTTAAAAAAACAAAATTAGAAAGTACGAAAAACGCAAAACTCACAAGTGATGCCAGACTTTTGCACACCACTAACAGTTAAATGTCATCACCATCCAGATAGCACCAGTGATGAAACTTATTTGCCTACTTTGAATGAACTGTTCACAAGCTGTGGCAAAGATCGTATATGCTGAGGAAGCCAAGGGAACCGGCGAAACCACTGGCTATAGTTAATGGATGCGTTGCAGCAGTTGTAGGACTGCTGTGACCTTTCGGGTTTTGAGACTATGACATTGGATACTTAGTGGCTTAAAAGTTAAGTGCTTTTTCTTATAAAGTTGCATGTGATACGTTATACTGATACTTTGTTCCCCTTTAATTGTTTTGTGTATGGGAAGCTTTCTACGAGCAGCCTTTGGCATCACATACACATGATGATGAAGTAATGGAAACGTTGGGTGGATACATAAATTGCCAGTAAGACTGCCCTTTGAGTTCGGTGATGTCAAGGTCAGGTTGAGTTTGAACCACTGATTTTTCTAAATATTTTATTTTTTTGCCTCAAGTTGAACTTTCGTTTTTTTATGGTCCAATCTTTGGGTGTAATGATATTTTTGAAACTTATTCAGTGTCAGAGGATATCCGGATTCTGATGCTGCCAGTGCTTAAAAAAATGCCAAACGCAGACCTTAAATATCATACAATATGTTAGTAAGGGTAGCTTGATGTCTCTAGAGCTTCCAGTCACGTGTTATTTCCAATAGTCCAGCTATCCACTATTATACACCAACTCCAGGCACTTCACATTATTTCATCTACAAGCAGTTGGTTCTGTTCCAGCTGTAGCACTGAAAGCTGCTTCCTATTGGAGTAGCTCACCAGTGTCAGCGTTTAAGCACACGCACTATGACAGGCTTCCTAGGGGCCTATGTCAGGTGAGCAACTCCCTCCTATTACAATGTAAAATAAACGTGTCTGAAATAAATAAAAACACTCAGTGGTGTAGGATATCTCCCCTCCTCTCTCCCCCTTACCTTAGTGGTGTGTCCCTGCTTTTCCTTCCTCCTTATCCTCTGATGTGTGCCGTCTCCTCCCACCTTTCCCTTCTCCTCTGTACTCTTTCCTCACATCTCTTCCTTACCCTAGTGATGCATCCTCCCCTCTCTCATCTGCTTTGTCCTTAGTGATGTGTGCCCTCTCTCTCTCATGTACCTTTCTCCCCTACCCAGTTGTGTGTATCCTCTCTTCAGCCTTACCCTTGGTGCTCGATGCTGGATCCTTGCCCGTGCCACTTTCTGCTTGTTGACTATGTTCATGAGTTTGATGGCATCAGCTCCCTTCACATACACCACTGGTCGCTTCAGAGGGTCTTCCAGGCCCTGGTTCAGCTGCGAGAGAGATAGAGAAAGACCACAGAACATCAGTCTTACCCAGATCTGTCACTGGAAGCGGCACTAGAATTAGCAAGTCCCTTTCTTTGCACACTCAGTACCTTCACCTATTGTCCCAACCTCTTCTCCCTTCTTCACAATATCCTTCCCAAGCTCTTCCATTATGCAGCAAAGTACGCAATGAATGAGCCATAGTGTATATATTCTCAACAAAACCATGTCAACTTTGTTGCATTAAGGAGGTGCCCATTTAGACACCTTGCACACCATACATCAACAGAATGGCATCAAAGGTTGACACTTTGTCCTTCGTATTCTTTAATGTAGAACCTACATCTAATGGACCATCTCCTTAAGGGAATGACAATCTCGCATCTGGATGTTAGGGAAAAAAACAAAAACAAAACGGAGGTGGAAGTTTCATCACTCATCAGAATGGATGCCCGAGAATTGATTTTTCAAAGGTTTACTCAACTTCAGAGCGGAAACCACATATCCCTTGGTTGCACTGCCAGTAGTGGAATGAGGGAGAGTCAAATGTCATGTAGAAGCAGCAAGGTAGGCAATTTGAAGGACTTTGCATACAGCAGCAGTAAGCCTAATCAGCGGGATCAGACCAAAATGGCAATGATGGGGAACCAGAGCAGAGCTAAAACCAATGCCAGTGGTGATGGCGTAAGGCAAGATGTTTACGAGCCACTTGCATGCAAGGATTTCATTCAATAATTTCAAGGGCTAAAAGCTAAAATCACTAGAGTTAAACATGAGCTAAATGAACTAATCAGCAATCTAAGAGAGGAAAGCCCTGACTTGGGGCACCAGATGGAGGAGGTGGAAGGAATCATGCAGACAAGATGAGCCCCCTACAAAAGGGTTTCAAAGAAGTAGTTGATGCCAAGTATCAGTTGACAGAGAAATTAAGGACATTGTGAACAGACTAAGGCGCAATAATCTGTGGATTAAAGATGTTCAAGATTGATGAATTTGTGGACTGTAGAACAGATTCATTTTTAGAAAATCCCCTTCAAGCTACATTAGTGAAGCTACAGAGATCCACTCCAGAAAAGGTGAAGACAATCAAAGTCAAGATAGTAATGGATCCTATATCAAATGCAGCCCCTGCCCCTGGCAAACTTGCGAGAGAGGTTTCATGAACGAGATCTTTACTAATTGAAATGCAATAAAATTTAAAACCATTACACTCATACACAAAATTATCCACAATGATTCAGCCCCCTGCTTATCCCCACTCCTATCCAAAACCAAGAACACCAGATCACGTCGACCTAATACTGTCAACATCCTAAACATACCAGCAGCAAAGAAAAAAAAGAAAGCAATCCACCTTCTCCCTTTGTGCCCCCTCTTTATGGAATACCCTCCCATCCGAACTTCGTACTTGCCCGGACTACTCTGAATTCCGAAAGAAACTGAAAACCTACCTCTTCTGAGAACACTTCTCTCTGCCCCCTTAAGACTTCCCCCTGCTAATACTCCCAACCATTCCGCGACCACTACTTAGTCCCACCCCTTATCTCCCCCATTCCCCCTCTACCCACTTCCCCTTACCCCTGCCTCTCGACATGTATATATGTAAATAATTCATGGTTCAAACAACGCAGTTCTTGTTCAAAATTTACTGTTCCATGTAAAGCATCTATGTTACTCAGCTATGTTTTGTTCCTTGCAAACCGCCTTGGATTGTAGAAAGACGGTATATAAAAACAGTTAATTAAATAAATAAATAGAGAAAGAGAAATGGAAGATCAGTTATTAGGGTAGTACAATATATAGTTGCAGAGCTGAAGAATAAAAATGAATTTATTGAAGATCAAATTGAAGATTAGGACCATGATGGATGTTAGAACAATTTTCACCTCATTGGCTCTCCAGAATTGGTCTGTGCTAAAGATCCATTTTCTACTTGTGAAAAATGACTGCCAGAAGGAGGGGAGCCCCAGAGCATGAAGCACTCAAAGGCGAGGGTAAAGCTGCTGAGCCAACCATGGTACAGTAACTCGCACAAGGATCAGTCGTTGCTAGATTTGAGTATTATTCTGCTAAGACAATTAGTCTACAGCACAAGAACAAAGCTGGTATTTAAAAGGAATAAGATAATATTCCCCAAGACTTCACCACAAAAGGAGATAACGTCCTATTGTTCTACTCCTTTTGCCAGGGGAGTAAAATTTGCTATGTTGTATCCAGCAAAGATTAAAGTTCAAGAGCACAGAAAATTAAATATATTGTGAATCGCTAGAAGGCATAATAAAAATCTTTTTAAAAAGGATGACCTTAAATGAACGGCGACTGTACGCTCAAGCACACATTACCATCGGAGCGATGCTTTCAGAAGAACGGGTTCTACTTATGTACAGCAAAAATCCTGATACATTTTCGGATGCCTGAAGAGTTCCAGCTGATGAGAGGTACAAGGCAGGGCTGCCCACTCCCACCACTATTGTTCATTTTAACTTGGGACAGTCTCGCATCAAAGGAGCAAAATGCGGTGAAAAATGAGGTTAAAGACATTGAGGAAGATACATTTAAAGATGGAGAGAAAGCTAAAGAATCACTGAATACTTTAAGTCAGTCTAATAGAAAGATTTGACAGATTTCCAGACGGTGAAAATTGTAAAGAGATACAAGGAAAGAATAATGTCATTCACAGAAAATATTATAATAGCTACCTGTCTGATCAACGTGGAAGATGTGAACACATCTATAATCAGTCCATCACAGGAACAGTTCCAAATTTAAATGAACCAATTTTATATTTATCTACAGGTTAAACACTCCACGGACATAGAACACCACCGGAAATTAAGGATGGCAAAATAAAGACCAGCTGAGTCATCCAGTCTGCCAAGATTGCGATGCCATTGCCTAATCTAGTGGTTTCCAACCTATTCCTGGGGGTCCTCAGGATACAGAAGAGAAAGTCGACTTTTCATGCAGGCAGAAGACAAAGGCCACTGTACAGGCAGGACCAGCAATGTCTGAGGGGACGGAAGTATCATCATCAGTAACTGTAATGGTCAGAAGCAGCAACAGCTATCGGACAGAACTGTGACTGTGCAGGTCAGAAACTGAAACCATCACAGGGGATGGGGATGTGAACAGAGGCAGTCATGGAGGTTGGAAGCAGGAGCATTGGGAACAGCCACAGCCTGCAGGATGTGGGAACGACACTGTTCAATCAATAGGCAAGAAGGGAGACTTAGGCTAGTGGAGACTGGCTGGCCGATGGAAGGCGGGAGAGAAAATGAGAGAGACTGTGGGGCATGGTGAGAGAGAAGAACGAGGTGAGGACCGGCTGAGAGAGAAAGTCAGAATGGTGGAGACAGGGAAGGTAAGAGAGAGCTTTAAAGGCTTGGTGCTGAGGAAAGGGGAGCAGTAAGAGTAATGGGGAATGAATTGAGATCTCTGAAGTTTTGGAAATAAATAAGGGGTCCACCCACCAAAAAGCATGAACCTCTGGTCTAAACCCATCTTGCCCACCCCTTTTGAGAGCCTTGCACCTTATTTCCCCCCACCAAGGGCCAATCGCTGCACAAAAGGCTTCCCTTTAAAAAGCAGCACGCTTCAGGCGGGCCATGCCTGGCGGGCTGTGCCTGAGGGCCTCGCCAGAGTGCCCTTTGGTGTGGCCCTTAGGCGGGAATCATTAGGCAGGATCTGGTTTCTGCACCGAAAAGCCACTTTAGCCAACACACTCCACAATGACCTTCAACCAAGTTAGTTTCCCTAAACAAGTCAAAGCATGCAATAAACACAAGACAATACTTCACTCCCTAAACGTCTACATAAAGGAACTCTAACTTAAGCAACATACTACATTGGATCGACCTTTCTAGACTCCCTTTATGCGTCCTCTTTTCCACTGCTTTAACCTTTGTTTTCACTACTATTCTAGCTACATATTCTATATTACATACATTGTTGCATCTCATCACTGATATAGTTTATATTGTTCCTTCTAAACGCCATCATTGCAATGTATTCTTCTTATTGAACTTTCTGTCAACTACTTGTTGCCTTACCCTGAGGATTTTAATGTGCTACCAAACAAACTGTGTCCCACACTTGCTTGCTTCATGTGTTATTCACCTCCTTCCCTCGGTGGACCTCCGCTCTTCATATCTTTGTTCTTCTCTGTAATGATTCCCTGAATCCACGCTTTCTAGAATTTTTGCTGTGAACTATAGATCTATCTGATTACACAGAAATAATCATCTTCTCCTATTCTCTTCCACATCAACTCTGCATTTATACAAAATACTTTAGTATTACAATACAACCTACCTTTACATTCCTTCCACACTTTTTACTCAGAATACTTGGTTCTCTCCTCATCACAAACATCAAACATCCCCATAATTAAACAGCATTCCAAGCAAAACCTACTCAGCTACTCCTACAAACATGCACAACCTATTGGAAGCCACCCCTACAGAAACAAACTGCATCACAGACTAGTCTATATCAATCCTATATATAGTCTATATCAATCCTCTCCCCAAAAACACAATATGGAAACATATAGATTCCTCAAACCTACTAAAATGCATGCTAATTAACAAGATCTATAAGAAATAAAATCCCAGTAATTCTTGATATTCTAATAGATGAAAAAACAGATTTCCTCTGCATCACTGAAACCTGGCTTTCTGAGGCTGATACTATCCTTCTAAACAACTAAATTCAAATGGTTATAAAACTATTAAATTGCCCTAGGGACTCTAAAAGAGGAGGTGGCGTCCTTATACTATGCAAAACAGAACTCAATATTACCTCTACTATCTGTAACAACTGCGACGGTATAGACATTCTTAAAATCGAAAATAGAAGCCTAGCTTTATGTCTCCTTTACAGACCCCCCTCTAACAACCACATTAACCTCACATTTATTCTTGAGGCAGCCTGCACATTCCAGTCAAAAAAATCCTCATATCATCCTAGGTGACTTTAATCTAGCTTCCTTCTCTGCACCTCAGTCCACAGCCTTCCTTGAATTCATGGAAGATATGGGATATCAACAAATAAAAAAACTGCCCCAACCATATCAAGGGCAACATGCTTGGCCTTATTTTCCTTCCAAACCCCTTCAGAAAACTTCCAAACTTTACCTCCCCCATTGTATCTCAGGTCCCTTGGTCTGACCACTTTATTGTGCACCGGAACCGTCTAATCACCCCTCTCCTCCATAAACTCCCAACCTCAACACACCATACTACATCATTCAGGCGGCTCAATAAAGATGATTTCCTAAATGATATAATGCCCCAACTTGACCCTTCATCAACTGACCTTAATGAATCAATCAAGAACTGGAATTCCATAATTTATGATGCAGCTGCAATTACCTACACTCACTCAAAATCTACCCCCAAGCTCACTGAAAAATGGTACACTCATGACATTTACATCCTAAAGAAAGAACTGTGAAAACTGGAGAAAAAATGGAAAACTAAAAAAGCTATGGAATAAAGAACACTCTACACAGCTGCATTGACCATCTACAGAGAATCAACAAACAACGCAAAGAAAACCTACCACCACAAAAATACTGAATAAAGCCATTAACCGTCCAAGGGAACTTTATGAAATTGTTAAATCCCTAACCAAGTCCACTCAAAATTATCTAAACATAAAACACATTAAACCTCAAACCCTAGCTGACCATTTCGCAGCCAAGCTAAAGAGCAAAAGAGTGACTAGCATCTGCCGCCCCCCCCCCCCCGAAACCTCCATCAAATCCCAATAATTGGCACTCCTTCCACCTGATTAAGATAAAACACCTACTTGACATTATTACAAAAATCAACACATCCACCTCCCACCTGGATCCATGTCCAGTGCCATGGTTAAAAGCGACTAAAATAGAATTAGCTCCATTCATTCTGAACATGGTTAAACAATCTCTCCACCAAGAAATAGTACCAAAAGAACTTAAACTCTCAGCCATATGTCTCAAACTTGAGAACAAAACCCTCAATAAAGATAACCCTAGCTCATATTGGCCCATTGGCAGCATACATTTTATATCAAAAATCATTGAGAAAATAGTTCAACTCCAGCTCCAAGACTTCATAGATGCAAATGCACCTCTAGATGAGCAATGATATGGTTTCTGCCCTTTTCACGGTGTTGAAACACTGGTGCTATGACACACTCATCCGCGGTATGGACAACTCCAATCAGGCCTTCATATTTGTCTTTATAGACATTGCATCTGCATTTGACAATGTAGATCACAATATTCTCCTATCATGACTAGCTCTTTTAGGGATAACAGGAACAGCCTTCCAATGGTTGAAATCCTACATTTCTGACCACTCTCCATATGTAATAGTTGAAAAGGAATCTACAACAGTCCCTCAAAAACAGGGAATTCTGCAGGGCTCTGTTATCAGCCCTCCTCTTTAACCTTTACCTTCAGCCTATCTGCTCCATTTTCAGAAAATATAAAATTGGATACCATATTTACATAGATGATATGTTATACACCCCGGTAGATATAATGAATTCTGCATATCACTATCTAGCAGCATGTATCCAGGAAGCATAGGCCTGGCTAAACACAAACAACCTTAATATTAACTTCAATAACAAATATTATTCACATCTAGAAATCAGAACTTTACCCCCTCCTCTCCCTCCCCCCCCCCCCCAGACAATTCAATTGCATAACACGTCCATCACAGTAAAACAAGAGGTAAAGTATCTAGGAATCATTCTAGACAAATTCCTCAGCATGGCTTCCCACATTAAAAATACAGCCAGAACTATACTCTTCAAATTAAGAACTATATAGCACCTTAGACCACTATTAGACACAAGTGACTTTAAATCTGTAGTCCAGGCACTAATTATACCCCATCTTGACTAACACAACAGCTTGTTGCAGGGAATACCTAAAAAGTATTTAAAAAATTCTCCAGATGGCTCAAAATGTTACTGCAAGAATCATACTCAAATCGCCCCTAAATGACCACATCACCCCCATCTTATATAATCATTACTGGCTACTGATAGCTAGTAGAATAAAGCATAGTTACTCACCTGTAACAGGTGTTTTCCAGGGACAGCAGGAATCAGTCCTCACATATGAGTGACATCCGCACAGACGGAGCAAGCACAGAGCATTTCCCCAGTTTTTAAAGAAAGCCTTTGGGAATGCTACCTTGCATGCGTGCTCCCCTCCCGCCCAAGGGTGCCATCTTGCTCAGTCAGATGACATAGCTTAGGCAGCAAACAAAATGGTAAAGGAAGCAACTTCAAGGGGAGGAGGGAGGGTTGTGAGGACTGATTCCTGGTGTCCCTGGAGAACACCTGTTACAGGTAAGTAACTACGCTTTCTCCAGGAACAGACAGGAAGTCAGTCCTCACATATGGGACTCCCTAGCTCCAGGATGCTGGGGCCCAAACCACGACAGCAGCAGCGGCAACCCAAGGGATATCATGAGTTTCAGAAGGTGAGTCCCTACCAAGAGACTCTGCAGACCCAAACGTCCAGCATCACCATAACTCCGGTAGCCTGAACACTAAAGAATTGGAGGGCAAGAGTTGCCTATACACCAAGAATGCTTCTGATCACTGCCTGGCCAAAGGCACTGTCCCTGCGAGACTCACTCTCAAGGCAGTAGTGGGCTGCAAACGTATGGACTGAAGACCACGTGGCGGCCTTACAGATTTCTTGCACCGGCACTGTGCGTAGGTTGGCCAACGAAGTGGCCATAGTCCTCTCGCAATGAGCACTGATCTGGTGCTCCAGAGAGAGACCAGCTCACTCATAAGCAAGGGCAATGCAGTCCGCCACCCAGGTGGACAGTGTTCGCTTGGTCACAGATAAACCCAGTCTGCTGGGGTCCTAGAAGATAAAAAGCTGAGGTGCTTTTCGATGTGCCTTGGTCCTGTGTAAATAAAAGGACAGGGCCCTCTTGCAATCTAGGGTATGCAAGATGACTTCCTCCCTGCCGGTGTGCGACCGTGGGAAGAGGGTGAGGAGAACTACCTACTGATGGAGGTGAAAAGCGGACAAAACCTTTGGGAGGAATTTGGGGTCGTACGAAGCACCACCCTGTTCATACAGAACCTGTACAGGGCGGGTCCACCACCAGGGCCTGAAGCTCACTTACTCTGCAAGCGGACAACGCCGCCACTAAGAAGGCCACATTCCAGGAGAGGTGTCTCAGGTAGCAGATGGCCAAAGGCTCGAATGGCGGCCTAGTGAGCTGGGAGAGCACCACATTGAGGCCCAATTCCGCTGCCGGAGGGTGGAAAGGGGGCTTGGAGAGCAGGAGGCCCCTGAGAAATCTGGAGACCAAAGACTGGCCTGAGAGGGGCTTCCCCTCAATAGGGTGATGGTTAGCCACTATGGCGCTGAGATGCACCCTCACTGAGTTAGATTTCAAGCCCGAGTGAGAGAAGTGCAGCAAGTACTGCAGCACGAGCTGTACTTGACAGGAGAACGGGTTCTCATTCCTTTCTGCACACCAGACTGAGAACCTCCTCCACTTGAAGGCGTAAGCCCTTCTGGTGGATGGCTTCCGGGAGGCCAGGAGGATCTCCTCGACCTCACCTGGGAGGCTGAAAGGGGCCAGTGCTACCCCTTTCAGCAGCCATGCTGTCAGCGTTAGGGACTCCAGGTTGGGGTGTAGCAAGGAGCCCCCCCTCCTGGGACAGGAGGTCCGGGTCCTGGCCCAGTGGTACTGGGGTTGCCACCGACAGGGAGAGCAACAGGGGGAACCAGGGCTGCCTGGGCCACCTGGGTGCAATCAGGATTACTGAGGCATGCTCGCTCTGGATCTTGAAAAGGCACTTGACTCTCAGAGGTGTCAGTGGGAATGCATAAAGCAGGCCCTCTGACCAGAAGATCAGGAAGGCGTCTGCCGCCACCCTGTGCTGTGGGCTGAGGAGTGCAGAATTTGGGCAGTTGTGAGTTGTCCAGGGAGGTGAATAGGTCCAGCCAGGGTCTTCCCCAGAGGTGAAAAAGCCTCCGGGTCACTTTTGGGTCGAGGCACCACTCGAGAGGCCGAAGGACCCTGCTGAGTTTGTCCGCCAGGCAGTTGTCCTGTCCCGGTAAGTACACCGCCCTCAGAAGGCTATGGTTGTGCATTGCAAAGGAGTAGAGGGCCACTGCCTCCTGACAGAGGAAGCAGAAGCCGTACCCCCCCCCCCCCTGCTAATTCACACAGAACATGGCAACCTGGTTGTCTATATGAGGACCGGGAGGCACAGGAGGTGGCGGAAGGCCTGAAGGGCCAGGAAGATGGCCCTGAGCTCGAGGAGACTGATTTGCAGGAGGGATTCCTCTGGAGACCAGGTGTCATGGGTGCATTGGCCCCGCAATGTGCACCCCAGCCCACAAGGAAGGCATCTGTCGTCAGGACCCTCTGAGGGATCGGCAGCTGGAAGGGCATCCCCGCCCTGAGGTGATAAAAGGACTGCCACCAGATGAAGGAGGCCACCAGCTAGTGGGTGACCCTCACTCTGTCCCTCAGCCTGCCTGTTGCCTGCGTCCGTCCACTGGGAATGGAGGCACCACTGGGCTGCCCACATATGGAGGCAGACCAGAGGCGTAACGTGAACTGTCGAGGCCATGTGGCCTAACAGGCGGAGAAGTAGGCGAGCTGGTACCAAACTGGAACTCTGAACTTCCCTTGCCAGCTGCATCAGATGGTGGGCTCTCTCCAGAGGGAGAAAGGCCCTGACCTGCAGAGTGTCCAGCTGGGCCCCTATGAATTCCAAGTCTTGGGCCTGGGAGAGGCTGGACTTGGGGTAGTTGATGAAGAACCCCAAATGCTGCAGGGCATGAATAGTGAGCCTTGAGGTCTGCCTGGCCTCGAGAGCTGTGCTGCCTCTGATGAGCCAGTCATCACCCTTGGAGCCACACATGGGTGGCTATGACCGCCAGGCATTTTGTAAAGACCCTTGGAGAGGAGGCAAGGCTGAATGGTAGTGCTGCCCCCCACCATGAATCCCAGGTTATGCCTGTGAGAGAGGTGGATCAAGATGTGGGTGTAAGCATCCTTGAGATCCAAGGAGCAGAGCCAGTCTCCTGGGTGGAAGTAGGGCAGCAGTGTCCCAAGGGAGAGCATCTTGAACTTTTCCCTCAGCAGGAACTTTTTCAAGTTGCACAGGTCCAGGATGGGCCGAAGGCCCCCTGTTCTGTTTGGGACAAGGAAATACCTTTGAGTAGAACCCCTTTCCCCAGAGGTGATGGGGTACCAGTTCCACCGCCGTCCCTGAGCAAGCCTACGAGTTCTATAGCGAGCAAGGCCTGGAGGTGGAGAGGCTGTGGTGGCTCTCCCAGGAAGAAGTCTGGAAGGTTCCATTTCAGATGGAAGGAATACCTCTTCTGCATCACCCGCAGAACCCACTGGTCTATGGTGATGTTGGCCCATCTGTGGGTGAAAGAGGCCAGTTGACCCCTTGTGGGTTGAGGTGGGACTCCTGGGGGGGAGGGGAGGTCCCGCCCAGGGAGTCAAAAGCTATCCCCTGGTTGGGTGGGAGTTGGTGCTTGGAGTTTGGGAACTTTGGGCTGCATTTCTCTCCACATCTCATTCCATTTGTTTGGTGTGTCTCTCCTCATCTGTGCCATGGCCTTTATTCCCGTGCATTGGGGATGGCAGCCACCACCCATTGCCCCTGTCTGTCAGGCTCCTACACCCGGACTCCCTCTAATCTGGTAGCTTGCAACCAAAATAATGCCTTTACTGCTCACCATTGACCTGCTGTCTCTACGTTAATGCCTGGTCTTGCATTGCTTAACTGTAGATCTCTCCGTTCTAAATCGCTCCTTGTTCAAGATTTCCTCCAACAGCACCCCTTAGATATGTGTTTTCTTACAGAAACCTGGCTGAAGGAGGGCGAAGACCCCCTCCTAAATTGATGTCTCCCTTCGGGGTTCTCTGCCTTCTCCTTGCCTAGACTAGGCCGGCGTGGAGGAGGTGTTGTGCTCCTCTACCACTCTAGACTCCCTTTTGCAGAAATCCCTGCCTCCACTATCCTGAATCCCAATTTCTTCGGCTCCATAGAACCCCACCCCTTTATCTTTTTCCTCCTTTACGTCCCCCCCCCTTCCTTGTCCCCTGACCTCTGAGATTCAGTGTTGCAAACAATCTCAGAAACCATTCTCTCTTATTCTAACCTAATCATCCTGGGAGATTTCAATGTCCATCTGGATACTCCTTCCAGGCCTACAGATTGTGCTTTCCTCAACTTCCTTAGTGACCTCTCCCTTACACAGCATGTCCCCTACCCCACGACAGAGCGGGCTGTGTGCTGGACCTTGTCCTCACGCTCTCCAGAATGGAGTATACCAGCGAGGCTTTTTCCACCCTTGCGATTCCCTGGTCAGATCACTATTGCGTTTTCTTCTCCGTAACTTGCCCAGTATTAGCTATTGAGCCGGACCCTGCTAACTCACGAGACCAGTCCCCTAGGTACCTGCGGCGGCATATTACTCCGCCCACCCTTCAATCATTCACTTCTGCGGATGAGCTATTCCCTTCTGATTTTGCCACTCAGTCACCCAACTCTCAGGTTGATATTTGGAATACCGTGCTCACTGCAGCCCTAGACCACTTACCACCCTGTCCAGCCTCAACCCAAGCTAAGTGTAGACCATAGGTTTTCAACCCAGTCCTCGGGGAGCCCTAGGCCAGTCAGGTTTTCAGGATTCCCACAATGAATATGCATAAGATAGATTTGCATACAATGAAGGCAGAACATGCAAATCTCTCTCATGCATATTCAGTCTGGGAATCCTGAAAACCTGACTGGCCTAGGGTTCCCCAAGGACTGGGTTGAAAACCCCTGGTGTAGACACTCCCCATAGCACTATCCCGGTCTTCGCCTGCTCCGCTCGCAGCTCCAGAGTGCTGAGTGTTTATGGCGCAAGCGTCTGCCACCTGATACTCTTTCATACTTCTGCCACCTCTATGCCCACTACCATTCAGCTGTCCATTCTGCCAAGCAATCTTTCTATGCTACCCTTACCTCTTCGTCTTCTAACTCCACTAGACAGCTTTATTCTATCCTCCACTCTCTATCCACAACCTCCACCCGTCCTGTGTATCCTGACCCTACGCAGCTTGCCTCTTTTTTTCAGGGACAAAATAGACCATCTGGGTTCCACCTTTACGCCCCCTCCATCTCCTCCTGTCTCCTGCTCCCCTCTTCTCCGCTACCACTTCCACTTTCTCCTCTGTCCTGCTACCTCGAGTCCATCCTAGTCTTTCCAGCCAACCTAGCCCTGACGCATACCTGGTCCTCTTTCCATCCAATTTCAGAAACAGAACTATAAAAGGCTCTTGCTACATCCCAAAAAACAACCTGCCTGTTAGACCCCATACCTTCCAGCTGCCTGTCTGAGCCCTCTCTTGCCCTCTTACCACTTATCTTGAACTTTAATTCCAGTCTCTCTTCTGGTATCTTCCCCGACCCTTGGAAGTCAGCTGTTTGACCACTCCTTAAGAAGCCGTCTCTCGACCCAGCTATTACCGCTCACTGGCACCCAGTTTCCAATCTCTCCTTTCTGGCAAAGGTTCTGGAAAAACTGGTCTTCAATCAATCAGCTTCACATGGCGAGTCCACCAATGTCCTTCTCCCCTGTCAATCCAGCTTTTATACTGGTCACAGCACTGAAACAGTTCTTCTCTCCTTACTAAACGAGTTGTACGTTGCACATGATCGGGGTGATATCACTCTGGCTGTTTCACTTGACCTTTCCTCTGCGTTCAATCTAGTTTATCACTCTACCCTACATAAGAACATAAGATATGCCATACTGGGTCAGACCAAGGTCCATCAAGCCCAGTATTCTGTTTCCAACAGTGGCCAATCTAGGTCATACGTACCTAGCAGTTTCCCCAAGGGACACAGGTTCCACAATGCTTGTATTGGTTCAAGCATTGATATCCTGGGTCCCTTCTTAATAATGGTTTATGGACCTTTCCTCCAGGAACTTGTCCAAACCTTTTTTAAACCCAGCTACACTAACAGCCTTTACTACATCCACACTAACAGCCTTTACTACATCCTCCTCTTTCGTCTCTCTGACTCTGGGGTTAAGGGTACTGTGTTACATTGGTTTCGTTCTTTCCTCACTGCCCATTCCTTTTCTGTGTCTCACAATTCCATGTCTTCAGCTGCTGTACCACTGGTCTGCGGCGTTGCACAGGGCTCCGTGCTATTTAATTTTTGCCTAGCCCCTTTGCCACTCATCATACAATACCAGGTGTCAGCATATTTTTATGTGGATGATGTAATCCTACTCTGCCACATTACCCCTGTGGTGACCGACTTGTTGCCACTCAACAATTGTCTTTCCCATATCGCCACATGGATTTCGGCCAACTACTTACATCTTAATCCTTCTAAATCGATGGCTATGTGGTTCTCCTTTAGCACTCCCTGCCCAACTGTTGCCCCTCTTCTTAACTCTATGCCTATCTCTTTGGTGTCCTCATTCCGCTACCTAGGCGCCACATTAGATTCAGCACTTTCATTTCAGGAACATCTGTCCCTCCTCATTCGCCGCTCTTTTTGTGCACTCCGCCAGATAGGGCAGTCCGTCTCTTATTACTGCCATCCTCGGTCACCATCCTGCTATTGTCCCTGATGATGAATAGACTGGTCTATTGTAACATTGCCCTGGCGAACCTGCCACAATATCAACTACAGCATCTGTAACTGCTACAAAATATCGTGGCACGTATCATCACCCATGCCAAGAGCTAGGATCACATCACACCCCTCCTCATTCAGCTTCACTGGCTTCCTCTCAACTTCAGAATTCAATACAAATTCCTGATCATATAACTCACAAAGTTATTCACACCTCCATCCCCCAGTATTTGGCTAATCTCATATGCCTTCATACTCCTTACCATCAGCTTCACTCCCTCCATGCCAATCGCCTATCCCTTCTTCCCTTTCCATCTCAGACCCACCTTGAACTTACACGCCATGCTGCCTTCTTTTTCATCGGTCTTGCACTCTGGAACGCCCTGCCATCCACACTCTACCTCAAACCCTCTTATTCAAAATTCAAAGCAGACCTCAAGACCCACCTATTCCATCAGGCATATGACATTCCAAGCATTAGTTTGCATTAGTCCCATGTGTCTCACTTTCCTGCCTCTCCTGCTGATCTTATGGCTGTTAGCTATTCCTTTGCCTGTCTTTTCTCTTTCCTGTCAATATATGGTATTCTTTTCTGTTTCCTATCTGCAGCATTGTTGTTTATTGTAAACCACCCTGATGCCATGGCCTGGGCGGTATATCAAATGTGAAATAAAATTAAAATTAAAGTTTGACTGTGCAGCCTGGTGAGGCTGCCCAGAGTAAAACTGGTAGTGACCAGCCTGGGAGTAGCCTCAATCTTCGCAGCCTTATCAGATATCTGTTTCACGAATAGGTTCTCACCATTGCAGGGGACATCCAGGAGCTTTTTCTGTACCCACTGCTCCAGGTCCGAGGTCTATGCCAGTGGCTGCAACTCTGGCTGCAGACTCGAACCCGTTGTAGGCAGCCCGGGAGAGGAATTTGGAACAATCCCGGATGCCTGATGCTGGGGACTGGAACCTTTGAAGAGCTTTCCTAGCAAGGCCCACCAAGAGCCCTGAGTGTTCCTGTATCAAGCAATTATGGTACATTCTAATGTACATTTCATATGCCTGTATTCGGCACCCGAGCATGGCGCCCTGGTAGCACTTGTACTTTATGGTGTTGAGGGCCCGGGCCTCCCTGCTGGGGGGAACTGAGGAGTAGGTCTTTTGACTCTTCAGTTTTTGCATGGAGGACTCAACCACCATCGAGTTGTGGGGAATTGTAGCTTATGGAACCCGGGGCCCTTCCAGATGCAATAGATGGTGTCCAGGTGCCGACTGACCACCAGCACTGAGGCCGGGTACTCCCATATCTGGAGAAGCAATCTCTCAAGGATGGGTGGAACTGGCACCATGAGAGTCTCTGGGAGGGGACTCACTGTAGGATCTTGAGATCCTCTGTGCGTGGGTCCTCCTCTGACTCCGTCTGGATCGAAAGAGCCTGGGCCATGTCACAAATGAAGTCATGCAAGGCTGTGTCCTCCGGCGGGGGGTGGCGCCGAGGGTCAGGAGAGATGGCTTGGCGGGTACGTCCCAGTGTCGGGAGGTCTCAGGGAAGGCCTCATCCTCAGTCTCCCAGTAAGAGCCCGAGGGTGTCGAGGAGTCTGCCCCGGGGGTGGCTGCAAGGAACCGAGCCTCCCCCGGAGGACCTGGGGTCAGACTCCCGGAAACTCACTGGGGAGGACCGGAACCCCGAGGAGCGTGATCAAGACCTCTATCGACGCTCGGGACTTACCCAAGGGTGGTGGCACTCGGTGCCAAGGTCGATGCCTGAAGCCTCCCCCAATGCCAGGCGGCCTAGTGTCTGGGCTGATGATGCCGGGGGGGGGGGGGGAGGGGAGGCCTGACATCAACGCCGGCTGCAAGGACAAGATGGAGGAGAGGTTCTGCTCCATGGCCGCCATGCAGGACTCAAGGCCCAATGGCTGTGCAGCACTCGACATGGACACTGAAGGCCTCGGAACCGACGCTGTAACTCCAGAGAGTATGTCCTCAAGGAGGACTATAGGTTCAGAGGTCCTGGCACGGTCTCTGCCGGACAAAGACTCTTGTCTCGAGACTTTGAGGGCGCTGTGCAGAGTCGCCTGTCGAAGGACCTTGCCAGGTTTGATCGGAGGTTCCTCCTTCGGAATCTTCTTTTTTGGGAGAGTCTGGGGCCGCACCAGAAGAGCTGCTGCCGCGGGACTCCGAGGTCACCTGGACCTCTTGCGAAGGGCCGGTTTCGGGCTCGGTGATGGGAAGCCAGGGCAGAGTCAGACCTTGGGAAAAGCTTCCCCTGCAACTCAGACCGCCTCCTATTGGTTTTAGGGGTCATGGCCTGGTACCGGTCACAGGTGGAATCGTCATGGTCTGGGCCCAGGCAGTGGATGCAGCAGTCATGAGTATCAGTGACTGAGATAGTCTGACTTCAGCGGTCACATTTCTTGAACTCACCGGGAGTCATGGTGGAAGCACACCCAGCCGGGGTCAAGGACCCCCGGACGAAAAATGGCATGAAGGCCAATCAAGGTGGAACCTCGAGGAAATACGGGAAAAAAAGGGAGCCGAGATCAGTACCGGTGGTGCTGCCTCGAGGTAGGAAGGGGACCGGTATGCAAACCGGACAAAGGGAAGGAATTAAAGAACTTTTTCCAGGAGAGTAGAGGACTGGATGTAGTCCTCTACTCTCCTGGAAAAAGTTCTTTAATTCCTTCCCTTTGTTAGACTCCACAGAAAAAAAGGAGACTGAGCAAGATGGCACTCTTGGGCGGGAAGGGGACCACACAGGCATTGTAGCATTACAAAAGACTGGGGAAATGCTCCGCACGGGCTGTCAGTGCCGACATCACCCATATGTGAGGACTGATTCCTGCTTGTTCCCGCAGAAAATATAACACAATAGTAACTGCATTCAAACTATGCAATAATACTGCTCCTCCTTTTCTTGCATCTCTGATTCATAATCAAATAGACACCAGAAGCAGAAGAAAAATCACCCAAAACCTCCTCTCAGTACCTACCTCCGTTCGTAAGTCTAAACAACTAATAAGCAATACAGCACTCATACACAGCCCCCATACTATGGAATTCGCTACCTGACCCGTTCAGATTAACTCTTTTCTGAAGGTTTCGAGGTCTTTGATTAAAGACTGTTCTTTATCGAGCACTATAAGAACCATATTTGTAGTAGTAGTCAGCACACATCAAACACTCCCACCCTTCACAATTCCTCTCCTTTTCCAGTACCTTAATCAGTATTTTATCTATCATTCCATAAGGATGTGTAATAGCGAAGTGTCCGCAACCAATAAAACCAGGAGTCTATTGACTAGAATTCAAACCAGTTTAATGTGCACAGATTCAGGCCAATGTCACATACAAAATGTCTGAGCCCTGAGCTCAGAAAAACGACAGTTTATATACTGTTCTTCTCCAGTCTAATACAGGCAAAACTCCTCATTGGTCTTGGTGGCCCCCCTCTCTCTCTCCCAATAGCCATCTCTGATCTGGCTTGTACCTGTTTTCATTCTGTGCAGGCATTTCTAACTAAGGCTCAAATCTCTAGACAAAATATATTCTTCAAGAATACATGCTGCTATTCTCTACAAGGTCAGTGTGTGCTAACAGGGCTACAGCGTGAAAGCATAATACTGAAAAGACATCTGTGGTTAAACCATAACAAAAAACAGTGGAAAAGTTTTACTTTCTTATCAGAACATTGCTTATCAAAAGTAGAGCAAGGCTGTTTCTCTAACTACTGGCATTTCTGTCCTGTTCAGCTTAATTTTCCAAAGCGGCATTTATAATATTCTAAAGTAGGGGAGGGGGGCTCAGGCCTAATATACAGGCCTCTACTACCTACAGGATGAACTAGGCCATCACCTATCACAGATGTGTACACAGTAGTCATTGCTACACATACACAGTAGTCATTGCAATACAAAGTAGTCATTGTTGTACAAAGTAGTCATTGCCGTACAACGTAGCCAATACTATACCGAGTGGTCGTTACCTCCACAGCTCAATATGGCCACCTCCCTCCTAACTCTCACCAGCTTTTACCTCCTAGCCAACTCACTCTATGGCACCCTCGCTCTCATCGCCAACCACAACCCCATTCCAATCCTACAAAGCTTAGGAAAGAGATGTTACGGCAGTACCCGCCATCCACCAACAGAAATCTACCATGCCCTGCACCCACACTTACTCTACATATTGTTCCAACACTCTGCGAAGTCCAAGGTGGCGCAGCTCCAAAATCCTCGCAACCTGACGTGCGCCCTCATAAATGGATGGTCAGTCCGCAACAAATGGCCAGCCATCTCCGATCTTATAACACACCTTGACCTAGACATCCTACTAGTCACGGAATCATGACTGTCCGATTCAGACTCAGTCCTTCTAAACCAACTCACCCCTCCCAACTTCTCGATCCACACCTGCCATAGAGCAAACCGCAGAGGCAGAGGAGCCTTCATCCTAGTAAAGACGGAGCTCCAATTTCAGCTGCTGATTTCCAACAGTACAACGCACCTGGACTCAATCACCATAACCAACAAATACAGCACCATCAGCCTAATCTACAGATCCCCATCCTCCTCCCCGGAAGACCTCTCAACCATAATTGACCTTGCCTGCAACCCCAAGAATCCTTACATACCAAATTGGATAATGGGGGACTTTAACCTGCCAGCCCTCCAAAGCCCACTCCAAAGCCTTCCTTGAAGCACTCAACGAACTGGGCTACGAACAGATAGTCTATGCACCCACCCACCTGAAAGGTAATAATACACTGGACCTCGTCTTCGCCCCATGACCAGACATAAGCCCAAACTTCAACGTCAACTTCAACCTAACCATCATCCCAGTTCCTTGGTCAGACCACAGCGTAATCAAATTTCATATGACCATGCATCAAGACCGCAACACTCCCAGCAAGGTAGCCAAGGCTTTCCTGGCACCCAGAGGACGATTCAGGCTCTTTGACAAAGAGGAGATCCCCAATGAAGTCCTTCCAAATATTAAGTTGACATCACCCAACCTTGATGCTATGATAGCCACATGGAACAGCCTGAGCTCATACGCACGCCTACCTACCTCAGACAAGCCACCCAGAAGAAGGAAATTAGCACGTTGGTTCTCCACGGAACTACAGACCTCACTACTACTCCTCAGGAAGCTAGAAGGAAGATGGCGATGCTCCCGTTCCCCAGTTGACCGGACAGCCTACACCTCCCACTTAAAAGTACACCGAGAAGCAATCTCGGTGAAAATGAAAGATCATCACTCTGAACTCCTGCGATGCTCTCTAAACAAACCTCAGGACCTCTTCAAAATAGTGAAGACCCTCACGAAAGAACCTTTGCCCTCCCAACCAAGTCTACTAAATCCTCAGGAATTTGTAGACTACCTACAAGCCAAAACCAACCATACCAATACCACCACAAAGCCCACACCTGATCACAACCCACACCTACTAATGTCGCTCACCTCATTCACACCGCCATCTGAGAGATGCATCAAGGACACCATCGCAGCCATCAACACCACCACAGCTCCAAACGACCCCTGCCCAGCATTCTGGATAAGATCGCTGCGCGTGGAACTCAGCCCAATCCTAGCCAAGATCATGGACCTGTCCTTCTCAACAGGAGCCTTCCCATCAAGCCTAAAACAGATGTCCATCTGGCCCCTTCTAAAGAACAATAAACTGGACCCCCAGAAGGTTGAATCCTATCGACCAATCTCAAGCATTCCCCTGCTAGCCAAGATAATTGTGAAGGTCATCCAATGTCAAATCCAGCATTACATCGAGACCACTGCCCCTCTTGACCCATGCCAGCATGGCTTCAGAGAATCTCATGGCATCGAGATGCTACTCACCATGCTATTCTGTACCTTAATCACAGGGATAGACAATATCAGACGTGGTTACGCTCTTATCTTCATGGGCATTGCCTCTGCGTTTGATTCCGTCAACCACGAGCTGCTTCTCACACGTCTCCATGAGAAGGGAATCCATGGTTCTGCCTGGAGCTGGTGCAAATCATACCTAACAGACAGATGGCAACAGGTACGAATGGGCTCCATAACCTCAGAACCTTTTCAACTAAGACAAGGTGTCCCCCAATGCTCCTCACTCTCTGCTCTCATGTTCAGTATATATATGCAGCCCATCTGTACAATCTGCTCCTTTAACATCTCCTGCCTGATATATGCCAATGATGTGCTGCTATTCACTCCATTCTCCATCGACCAACCAGACTTCGACATTAGCAAGATGCTTTGATGCTGTCACCGACTGGTTCCACTCACAGAGTGTCAGAATCAACCAACAAGACGGATGTACTATTCATCACAAGAAATCAAGCCTTTACCTCTCCCGCATCACTAATGGACACTAATAACCCAAAGTATACACACCTTGAAGCATGCCTGTACGAGATGTTAGCATGGATCCAGCAAAACAACATGACGATTAACCATAAGAAAACCGAAGTAATGTATATATCAAGTAAACCGGACTTTGAACCCCCTCCGACGGTTACCCTCTGCAACAACACATACAACACAAAAAACGAGATCAAATACCTGGGTGTCACACTGGACAGCAAGCTCCAACTGGAAAAACATCTGCGAAGAACAAACAAAGCCATCTTCCACAAGCTCAGAGTCCTACAGCCACTGAGGAACTTAATCGAACCCTGTGATTTTCGGATGGTGGCACAAGCACTCATTATGCCACACATAGACTACTGTAACGCAATACTACAGGGTCTGCCAAAGAAAACGCTAAATATATTGCAATTGGCCCAAAATGTGGCGGCTAGGATCATCACACGAACAAGAATCACTCAGCGCATCACACCTGTACTGATCGATCTACATTGGTTACCAGTTGTGGCCAGAATACAATACAAAACTTTGGTCACCACATTCAAGCTCATACATGACATAGCACCCTCATTCCTCTCAACACTGATCAACAAGCAACCTACCAACAGAGACAGGCGAACTATTAACTCTGACACATTACAAGTTCCTAACAATATCAGATCAGTAAAAACAAGCACCAGCAACAAAGCATTCTCATTCTCAGCCCCGATAACCTGGAATCATCTACCACATGAACTGCGAGCTATAAAAGACATAAATGACTTTAGAAGGAAAATAAAAACT
The DNA here is from genome assembly GCA_033557465.1 of Ichthyophis bannanicus. Taxonomy (NCBI): domain Eukaryota; kingdom Metazoa; phylum Chordata; class Amphibia; order Gymnophiona; family Ichthyophiidae; genus Ichthyophis; species Ichthyophis bannanicus. The sequence goes on from CM066041.1 coordinate 148,227,922, forward strand.
CATCTTTTCAAATGTCACTATAACCTGATGTAAAAAGTGAAACCATTATGCCGACCTGTGTAAATGTAAATAATAGAGAACTGTGTAAATGCCGACCTGTGTAAATGTAATTAATAGAGAACTGTAATTATGTAAATATTGTAAACCTAATTTTTGAAGTATCTAACCCTGCATGTTGTGCCTAACCCTAAATCTATGTATATATGATCCAACTTTCCTGTCTTGATTTGACATATCCCACATTTGTAATCAAACCGCTGCTGATCGCTGGAAGTAGCGGTATATAAGTGTAAACTAAATAAATAAAATAAAATAAATAAAATAAAGGTGAGAGACGCGGAGCTCCCAAGCAGACCCACCATCCACTACCTGGGCATCACGCTAGACCGACACCTTGCTATGAAAGCGCACATAAGCAACACTGTTAAGGCAATCTACCATAAAATATGAACACTTCAGCATCTTCGACCCTTACTGCAGCCAGATGACTTCCGAACAATTTTCCAAGCACTTCTAACCCCCACCCCCCACTTCGATTACGCCAACACAATCCTGCACAGACTCCCCAAGAACACACTGAAACCTCTACAGCTAGCAATGAACGCTGCTGCTCGCTTCCTATACGGAGCCTCCAGAAGAGACCACATAACCCCAATCCTAAAAGACTTACACTGGCTTACGATCAACTGCCGGCTCACCTACAAAGCATTACTGCTGACCTTCAAAGCCATCAGCAAAAGATCCTCCACCTCCCTAATGGACCTTCTATACACCACCCCTCAAAACAGACCCAGAAGGACTTTCGCTACCAACACACTAGAATCCCCAAAGAAATAATAAAATGCTCTCAGGCAACAAAGAACAGAGCCTTTGTGCTCTATGCACCTACATGCTGGAATGACCTCCCAACCATTATCCAAGCGATCACTGACCTTACCCAATTCAGGAAAGCACTAAAGCACCACCTTTTTCTTCTACATTACTCACATACCAGTGATACACCACCACCCACCATACCCCCCCCCCACCCACCCTGACAACATTACCAGCATGACCTAATCATGTTGAGGCAACCGCACTCATCATCCCAACTGTCTAAGTTGTAAATATTGGACAATCATGTATATAGTTATTTGAGCACGCCATGTCGTCATCTTGTATATAGTTACCCCGGTTCTACTCCAAGTTTCAATACCCGTTCAATGTAAGTACAATGCAGGTTACCCTCCTGTATTGTACATATAAATGGTACTTATAAACCACACTGACTTTAAAGAGCGCGGTATAGAAAAGCTTTAAATAAATAAAATAAATATGTTATTAGTTCTACATAAATAGTTAAATTTATAACCTGTTACTAACTCTGTAAAACTGCCCCTGAACTATGGAAGGAGCAGTATAGAAAAGTGTTTCAAATAAACAAATATGTATACTTTGGAAGGCAGGCAGGAGAGAGGAGAAATGAAAGACACATTTAAAAATCTCCATGGCATAAATGCACAGGAAGAAAGCTCTGCAACATGAGGTCATAAAATGGAGAAATGGGATAGAGTCAGAAGTAATCTGAGGAAATATTTATATATGGAAAAAATGGTAGATGTGTAGAATAGCCTCCAAGTCGACGTAGTAGGGAAGAAGACTATCTGCATTCAAGAACGCACAGGAAAGCAAACAAGGGACAGCAAAGCTTAGTAGTTGGCACGGAGGGCAGATTACAGCCTATCCATTCTCATTTTGGCCGTCATTTTTCTAGGTTTCTATGTAACAAATGCATTTTCCCTAGAAAAAAAAGGTGCCAAAACTCCCTAACACTGCGCACCCCCTCAAAAAAAGACCTGTATGTAAGCTCTCAATCCTATTCCCACCACTGCACTCCAAAACTGTCCCAGTTGTACTTTCATTTCTTCTATCTGTTACCCTTCCACTCATCAACTCTTTACCACCATGATCTGTTTGTCGCAAGTCTTTTATGGCTTGGGTTGCCCGCAATTCTGCCTGTAGGTTATCTCAAACAACCAGGGGCGGCTCAAGGGGGGTGCGGGGCCATGTGCGGAGACTTGGTGCGGGGCCTCGTTTGCATAAGTGGCATCATTTGCATAAATATTTGCATAATGTTACCATACACTAACTTTTAGTAAACATGTCTCTTAATGAATGTATGGATAAAGAAAGACTAAAAGATTTCTACATTACTATAATCCAGTGCCAACTGCCAGGCACACTAGGAACTACTACAAATGCTGCCCATTTAGAACCCATAGCAAACCCACCGTATCATAACAGCACTACCACCAGGACTCATAAAGCACCAAACCCTACCTATCAAAAGGCAACACTGCAAATATTAAACCAATACATTTCAGAGAACAATACATGACCTACTGGGGAAAGAGAACAAGTGGCAATGTCAGATAGGAATTACATAAACAGAATACCTCAGCTCAGTTACACATGCAGAACACAGACCATCACCAAACAAGGAATCACAATTTAGAAACAGGAAGACAATAATTAAACTGGGAACCCCAAAAGCCAAACTTGAAATGTACAACACTGTAGAAATAAAACTATAAATTAATTTCCTCGTGTACTAAACAAAGCGCAGACGTTAATGATGTACATTTCCCAGAGCTGGCATATTCCAGTTAATAAATTCAAAATAAAGAGATATCTTTCTACCTTTTGTGCATTTTTTTTTTCAGTTGCAATTGCTCCAGCCACTTTCTTCTGGTTTCTTCGTGTCTTCTGCTAACTCTCCATCGTCTGCTGCCATTTGTCCTTTCTTCTCTCCTAGTTTTTTTCCATTCTCTCTCTCTACATCTGCTTTAACCAACTAATCTTTCTCCTTTTGCTTTTTCCTCATTCCTATTACATCCACTCAAATTTTACCCCTCCATCCTCAATCCCCACTTACTCTCCCAATACCCGGCCAATTGTAGATTTTTCATCCCTCCCACACAAAATATTTTTCCCCTCTCCATTTCACTCTCCCAGCCCCATCCCATTCTAATCCTCCCCCAACATCATCTCCCTTCTAGTTCCAGCCTCACCCAGCATCCGCTCCTTTCTAGTCCCTGCATCAGCCCATTACCAGTCCTAGCTCCCCCATCCATTTCAAGTCCTATCTGAGTCCCTCCATCAGCTCATTTCCAATCCCAGCCCCCCATCAGCCCATTTCTAGTCCTTTCCTAGCCCCAACATCAGCCCATGTCAAATCCTAGCTCCCCTCCACTCAGCCCAATTCCAATCCAAGCCCCCCATGAGCCTACTTCCAGTTCTAGCCCCTCCATGAGTCCATTTCAGTCCAAGCCCCCACCACAGCCCATTTCCAATCTTAGCTCCCCCAACAGCCCATTTCCAGTCCTATCCTAGCTGCTCCATCAGCCCATTTCCAGTCCTAGCTCCCTCCCCTCACAGCCCATTTCCAGTCCAAGTCCTCGTCCTCATCAGCTATTTGCAGTTCAAGCCTCCTCTTCCACTCAGCCCATTTCCAATCCTAGCAAACCCCCAACCCATTACCAGTCCTAGCCACCCATCAACCCACTTCCAGTCCTAACCCCCATCACCCCATTTTCAGTTTAAGACCCCCATAGGCCATTACCAGTCCTAACCCCCCCATAGGCCATTACCAGTCCTAACCCCTCCCCATCAGCCCACCTCAAGTCCTAACCCCTCCCAACAGCCCATTTCCTGTCCTAGCCCCCCCATAGCCCATTACCAATCCTAAACCCCCATCACCCCGTTTCCAGACAGCCCCCCATAGCCCATTACCAGTCCTAACCCCCCCCATCAGCCCAGAGCCCATTACCAGTCCTAACCCCATCAGCCCACCTCCAGTCCTAACCCCCCCATCAGCCCATTTCCAGTCCTAGCCCCCCATAGCCCATTACCAGTCCTAACCCCCCATAGCCCATTTCCAGTTCTAACCCCCCATAGCCCATTTCCAGTCCTAACCCCCCATCAGCCCATTTCCAGTCCTATTCCCCCCATAGCCAATTTCGACTACTTATGACCACATCAGTCCATAGCCCATTACCAGTCCTAACCCCATCAGCCCACCTCAAGTCCTAACCCCCTCCATAGCGCATTACCAGTCCTAACCCCCCCTCGGCCCAGGGAAAATTTTAAAAAGCTGGCTGCTGCTGCAGAATCGATTGTCCTGCGGGGCCCCCCCTGCACGGCTGAGTCCTCCCTGCCACGCTGAGCCTCTCTGCGACGGCTTTCAGATCCATGAAAGGAGAGCGTCTCCCTTGTGGCTCTGTTAAGCCCGCAGGGACTGATGGGAAATTTGCCATCTGCCCCTGCAGGCTTAACAGAGCTGAATTTCCCATCAGCCCCTGTGGGCTTAACAGAGCCACGAGGGAGACACTCTCCCTTCGCGGATCTGAAAGCCGGGCAGGGAGAGGCTCAGCCGGGCAGGGAGAGGCTCAGCCGGGCAGGGAGCCCCGCGGGACACTCGATTCTGCCACTGCTGTGGCAGCAGCAGCCAGCTTTTTTTTAAATTTAATTTTTAAAGCAGAATGTTCTTTGCACGGGGCCCCCTGAAACGTGGGGCCCTGTGCAAAATACATTCTCGCTCAATGGACGGGCCAGCCCTGCAAACAACCCTTCCCTGATATGCTTTTGTTGATTCAGAATGGAAAAGTGTCACCTGATGTTAGGCTGAAAAAACTACAAGTTTAAGTCCTTTATTGTTGTTTATCAAGTGAAGGGCATGACATTCACATTAATTCACAACTTTGAACAGGAGAAAATCAAGGTTTTTGGTGGGAATTTTTCTTCATATTCGAGGAATGAGGCAAGTTTGATCTACTGGGATGGATCAAAAGAGGTAATTAGAGTCTGCAGGAATGTAGTAAAATTCACATTTTTGGCCTGACTCCTAGAAAAGACATTTTACTTAAATGGACTGAACTACATCTTCCCGAGACCTCATGCTGAATGTACTGCTTTAATGTCATTTGATGAAAATGGACTGGATTGTCTCAGGTGCCCACAAAGGACAACGGTTCTGGCTTATGAAGAGCTGGAGGGAATGTGCTGATTAGTTGCCATCTGAATAAGATACATTCTATACGTTCTGATCAACTGGCATGAAAGATGAATAAGAGTCTAATTTTGAACAAATGTATTATGGCGAAGTTAAACGTGTGAAGCAGACTAATTTGATTATGGTTGAGTGGGAGGGGGATATGCAGGGTTTTTTCTCTTTTTTTCCAGTCTTGTCCTATCCTGCAGGCCCTGCTCTATAGAGGTGGCTTCCTGAGCGCAGCCCCGACACACGCCTGTTTCAGAGACCGCTGCTCTCCTGGTTCTGCAAACCAGGCGCTGCGGTCAAGATGGCATTGTGAGTGTTCGTGGTCTGACTAAGGGACTACCCCTGCCCCAAAACAATTCCCAAGTCAAGTGGAGGAAGGGTGGGGTGGGAGAGAGAGGTGAAGCAGAAAAAAAGCCAAAATGCCCCTTCTAGCTTCCCCAAAATGAAACTTGGAGAAAAAAAAACACCAGCAAAAGGAAATGAAAAGGCAAAATGAAAGTAAAAGGAAAATAAAAAGAAAAGCCCTCTACTCCTACTGCCTTCTCTTTAAATGGTGGGCCAAAAGTAATAAGAACGCCACAAGCACGTCCCACGGGAAAAATCAGGTGCCGCAAAGTTACAGGCTTACCCAACACAGCGGGGAAGGCTAAGAAACTGAAACCGCTGTGCACTTTCCTGTGCTGCCGCCACACTGCTAGGCCTCTGCTACACGGTGCAATAAAGGCCGCCGCCCACACCATCGGGCCTGAAGCACACGCCGCAAGCCTGATTGATTGCTCATGGAGGGTCCCCAAATACCTGCAGAGGCTGTCCTCTGACTCCAATTACACCTCAGAGTACTCTTCCAGCTACCTCGCGCTCAGCCAAGAAAGAGGACTTCAGCAGCGAAAAGAGCTGACCGGGAGCTGTCAGCGAGTCCCTTCTACTGAACTGGAGCCCTTGTAGGCCTTCATCCACGGTGGCTCCTCACCCGATAACGGGTTCAGGGGCCGCCAATACTCGGTATGCTTAAAAGCTCCTCGGGGGAGGGAGAGGGATCTTCCCCAGCTGTAAGAGCTCCCTAGTCCTCTTTTTATGTTTTTTTTTTTAAGTTGCCCAGAAAAATAAAACACAGCATCACTGCAACAAAGGATGAATGAAAAAAAGAAAGAATTAAAAAAAAAATAAAGCCTATATCCTTAGTTGTCCCTTCAGCGAGTACACACCCTGGCTCACTACCTCCTCCAGCTGTTTGGAGACTGAGTATATTGGAGAAGAGGGATGATCCCCGCTCTGTTAGTACTGGTGTCATCCAAGGATGACCTGCTCACTCTCTGAGCTGCTGGAAGAGGTGCATTACCTAGAGGTGTGGGACTGGACTGGAGGGATGATAAGGAAATGCAGATTTCTCTCCTTTTTTTAGGATTCTCCTTTTTAATTTTCTATGCTTTGTATTGAAAAAATAGTTGGGTTACACACTAAGGTGGTAATTTTATAAGGAGGCGCTTAATTTTAGGCGCTAATGATACACAGAAATGCCAGCATTTTAGTCATTTACATGCATAAGTGACTACCGGTGTAAAAGTAAGCACATGGTTTGCGTAGCGTGTGCTTTCACTGTGGGCAGAGTGTGGGAGCTGCAAGCAAGTCTGCACATTGATTAGAGAATCTGGTCATTTCTGCACATGCTCAGTGGTATACCTAGTCTCCCCCAACCTCATGGAGGCAGTGCAGTAAACACGCTTAAGCTGGTTTGCCGCAGTGCCTTGCGCTCCAGGGACCAGTCGTCCTCTCTTGGCTGAAGTCACAATTCACAAGACTTCGGCAGGATGAGAGGAGCGAATGGACCTTGGAGCGCTTGGCACCACGGCAAATCAGCTTAAACCTAAGTTTGCCACGCTGTCTCCATGAGAGTGGTGGGGGTACACTCTCGGAGCAGGCTGCACGCACCGTCCCCCCCTTCATATACCACTGCACATACTTGCATAAGTAGGAGAGGTCATTTACATCTGGCTCTAGGGCTGGTGGATGTGATCACACCTTAATTTAAGGCGCATTCCTCTGTCACTTATACTGGTATGTTATGTACACATACTTTATTTCTAAACAAACATGAAATAGGTGTGTAAAAAGGCACATTAACTAGACACAACTTCATAAAATTACCCTCCATGAGGGTAATTTTACAGCACTTTTTTCTACTGGTAAAGTCCTTAAGCACTTTCAGAAAATTGTGTGACTGAATAAAAGTAGGAACACACTTTCTGTGCATGTACATTTTCTGCATGTATGCAATCTGCACGGATCTGCACTTTGACAGCAGAGATTGAATTGCAATGTACAAGTGCATTTTATAAAAAGCACGTATACACATGCAGAATCCACAGAAATTCACCCCTTTTTCCAGAATAAAGTGTAAATTTGTGGGAGAACATTTATGCACGGTTGCAGCTGAATCTGTACCTGAGAGAGGAGTGGTCTAGTGGTTAGGACAAGGTACCTCAGGCCGGAGGGCCTGGGGGTCAATGCCCACCTGAGGACAGTAATCTCATGCTGGAGGGACTGGTGTTTCTAGTCCTCTAGGCACTCCTTGTGACCTTGGGCAAGTCACTTAACCCTCCATTGCCTCAGTACACATACAGGACTGTGAGCCCTTTGGGGACCAGGGAATGTATCCAGAACCTTCAGCCTGGGCAGTATATCAAAAAATTGTATAAACATAAACCTGAGAGCCTTCTGCCCCAAGAGGGACTGCGCTCTCTCCCTAAATCGTTAATTAGCCTCAGAGACACTTCCTAGACCTCCAGCTCCGCCAGTGCTCCTCAGTTCTGCCACACAACACTTGCACTTATTCTAGCAATAAGACAGTGGACATGCCAGCTTCCTTTACACACTGTCCCAGAACAAGTACAACGCAGGCAGCCGTAGTGCAACCTAATTCCACTCCTACTGCCCCACCATGGGAACCACCAATAGCAGCAGCTCAAACTTTCCTCACACTGGGAAGGGCCGTCTCTTGTAGTTAACTCATTGTGAATACTGATTTTATGCTTATTTTCTCTGCTGAGCCCACGGTTGTTTAGTGGAAGGTTTTTACCTGCTCAATGGCTTCTGGGTTTTCAGACACATCAAAGATAACAGCTGTTGCACCACGCTGCACTGCTCGCTTTGCCTGGAGAGAGAAAGGGGAACATATAAATTACACCTCTGCTTCTGAAATGTCTGTTTGTTCAGGTAGTTTCTGTGTTTGTAAGCTCCAACACTACCAAGCTTATTAAACACAGGCTTCACTAACGCTGCAAATTGAATGCCTTACATTCAAACAGGATCTAAAAGCATGTACAGATATATTCTTAGTCAAATATTGAGTCTAAGCTTCAGTATGTAAACATCTTTGTAAGTCAAATTTGACAGAAGAATAGCACATTTTAATTCTTTAATGACTGTATTACCGAATATTCAAACATGCCCTAAAAAAAGAGGAGTGTCATGTCCAGGCCCACTCTTGAGAGCACCAAGGACCAGAGATGTGCACATTTACTTAAAACAACCCCCCTTTCCCTTCGGGTTGAGTTGAGCTTTCCACTAGTCAGAGGTTGCTAGGACTTAAGGTAGAGGCCTGAGCGGTACCCCACATCAACACAATACAGAACCATTAGGCCATACAGTGGAGTGTCAAACAGTAGCCATCCTCTTCCTCATGCCTTAAATAGACAGAGAGGAAGTACCAGATATCAGACCAGATCTAAAACAGCAGGCAGAAGGGAGGTCCAGGCATAGGCAAGAATCAGGGCAAGCAGAACATGTTCATTACCAGAAGAGATGCAGAGGTCAAATACCAAGGGACAACAGGTGACAAAGCACTCAGACGCATGCAAGACCTGAGGGCAGGGCGAGTTGGAGAGCAATGTTGTGGATGATCTCAGAATTTCTGGCCGAAATGGGGTGTAAAAAAATAACCCAAATCATTGGCCCCTCCCTAGCCCTGCCATCCCTTTCCCTGATTGCCTGGTCTAGCAGTTCATCAGGTGTGACCATGCCCACTCTGCCACATGGCTGTGCCCTCCCCTTCCCTGGTCGGAATGATTGCCAAATTACAGCCAAATGTGCCATATCTCATTGAGAGTTTACCAATTTGCTGCTCTGGGTCCTGACCAATAAGATGCAGCTAAGGGCTACAACCAGTTTCTGAAGCCAGAGTTATCTTTTTTCCCCATTTTCCATGGCGTTCTCACCCAAAGTGGCAGGGCAAATCATTAAAAAAAAAATGCAACCTCTGGCTTGCAAATTTTTCGTATGAGCCAAGGAACAAAGTCACCCACCAACTGGGCATGAAAACCACAGAAATGGCAACACTGGCTGGAAACTCCTAGGTTAAATAGACATCAGGGGAGGTGAGGGGAAGGGGGAAAATAATCAGGCGAGATGCATTTTACAGGTTCCAATCAAACCGGGTGTATACACAGGCAACCAATTAGGGTGTGCCATATCCTCAGAGTGAGCCTAGTACAATATAAAGGGAGCAAGAGGCTGAGCTCTGTATTTGGGGTAAGCCTCCATATAAAAAAGTGTGCGACAAGGAATGATTAGAGCAGGAGGCTGAAAACCAGTGAAGCCAGGATCCAAATCTCACTCGCACTCCTTGTGATGTTGGGTTAGTCACTTAATCCTCCGTTGCCTCAGATACAAACTGAGGGGCAGGTGCAGAAAACCCCCCCCAAAAAACTTAGCGTGGCATTTTTCTGACGCTTTTCCCATGCTAGGCTTGCTCTCAATGCAGAAAGCAAGCTAGAGCCAGAAAAATGCCAAAAACCCCCAACCACACTGAATTTTAGTGCACTTGGCATGCAAATCGATACATAATTACGTCCAATGTAAAAAACTGTGCTGAAAGTTAGTGCAGTTTGTTTACTCTATTTTAAATGCTGGATCTTCATGCCAGCTTTTGAAAGGTGTAAAGATCCATCTGGTAACAAAAATATCAGCTCAGATGATCCAGGCTTCAGGGAAAGCCACCGATGCCATTGGCACACTGTCAGGACCAACCCCCTGACAGAAACAAATCCCTGATGGCCCAGCAGCCCCGATCTCCTGCATCTCCCCTCCAAGCACCTTAAATCATGGTGTGTGAGTGTTTGCCACATGCTCCTGCTCCTTCACTGCCATCTTGCAAAATGGCGACGCTTGGCCCAAGGCGGTGCACCCTGGGATGCACAGAGCGGTGTCAGACTACCATATAAGGTAAAAGTGACCCCTCTCCCTGTTGCATCCTGAGACAGCTAGTACATCCCAGGATGCACAGCCTGGAGCCAGGTGCCACCATTTTACAAGATGGTAGTACAGGGGTGTGTGTGTGTGTGGGTGGCACTCCCGCCCTTTGATTTAAAGTACCAAGTGGGGGTGGTGGAGGGGTTTGGGGCCACTAGGCCACCAAGGATTTTTTTTGTTTGGTAGGAAAAGCCCCCACCATTGGGGCTTCTCGGACACCAGGGTTTTTATTTCCGTCAGGGGGAAGGAACTGTGGCTGGGGGGGGGCAGTGTTCCCTTAACAGTGTGCTGATGGCATTGGGAGCTTTCCCCAATACTTGGATCATCTGAGATGACGTGTAAACTTCACGTCCAAAGACCCTGTTTCTCCAGGACAGCACGCAAAACGTGTGCATGCTTCTGTGCGTATGTGTTTAGCTTGCTCTCCCAGTTTAATGCAGACTTTTTGTGCACTGGGTAATTTTGTGCTGCAATGCAATATGCAAAAGTCAGCGTTAAACTCGCGCTATGAAACCCTGTGCGCCAGAGCTCTAAGCACTGGGCTCTAGCACAGGATTTCTGCATTGGCCTGTTAGTCTGTAAGCCCTCTGGGGACAGGGAAACCCTACTGTATCCGAATGCAACTAGTCTTCTGCTACTGCTGAAAAAAAACATCAACTACAGTAATTTCAGATCAATACTTATTTGCCCTCTGCTGTATTTCAGGGGTAACAGACACAGTAAGAAGCATAAAAGGCATTAAGATCAGCAGAAGTTAAAAGCAAAACAAAACAAAAAAAAAACCCACCACAGGAATGTGAATATGCCAACGTTATGCTTCATTTCCACATGATTCCTGCAATTAGGGGGGATATGGGGGGAGTGTTACACTGGAGTTGGCTACAGCACAAGATTTTTGTTGTAAAAGCAACTATCATATCCAATAGCTTAAAAAACCTCCGTGCATATGCGAAATGAAAAAAGGAGCCAACAGTCATGCCGACAACCAAGCTTAGCTGAAGTTTCAGAGCAAACAGCCCTTCCCGAGGGGCAGGAATGAGATACATTCTTGTGTCCCCATGGGGAAGAAAAGCGTTGTAATTTAGACCCTTGGAGACAAATTATTCTTCTCTCTGCCTTTTTGAAAGCATAAAGAAAAATGTGAAACTATTCTATGGAGATAAATGTTTATCAAGGTAGGACAAAAAAAACCATAGTCGCCAATGAGGTCAGAAATGGAGGAGTGAACATAACATCAGGGCTAGAGTCACATACTGGGCTTAGTGCCAAAAACCCTACGACATCTCCTGGCATGATTGAATGTGGTCACTAAGAGATGATTAAACAGGAAACCTAAAAGACTGGAAAAAAGGAATTAGCAGGATCAGAGAATTGATGGAGGAATTGTGGGCGTCCAGTACCTGCGTAGCACAATTAGATCGTATTTTTATTTTTGAACTGTACATAGCTTTAGGTGACTTCCTTTAGAGACCAAGAAGACAGCTTATAAATATTTTATCAAATAAAGATAGCATTAAACATGCACTGCATACAGAATTCTCTTTTGTACCAGAAGTGTAGCCCGAAGGGGTCGTACACATAAAAAAAAATAAAAATAGTTAACACTTTTTCTGGTAGCATCTAAAATGGCAAATTGTGCAGGGTTGGGAAATACGATGCTGTACACTGTAGACGTGATAAACCAGGTTATGGGATAGTCTTACAATGGACCCTGACAGTAGCAAGATACAGTACATCAGGAATACGACTCTGGATTATCCAGAAGACGTACATAGCTAATATCTTTTAATGACTTGAGAAAAGTCATTATTGGCAAAAGAAAGTGAAAGCGTGATAGCCAAAAAATGTATTTGAATAATGTATCACTTTGGAAAGTATAGATTTTTGCAAGTCAAGTTCGACAGAAGAACCACATCTTCATTCAAAATGCTGCAGCACTATTGAGAGAGACTACAAGAGGAATGACATCACATCATTCCTGAAAAAAACTGCACTGGTTACCAGAATCCTACAGGGCCACGTTTAAAACTCTCTCTAATTTTCAAGTTACTAAGATGAAATGGGCCAGAATACCTAAAGAATAAGTTAGCCCTCTACACATCTGAGGCCTCTGAAGTTGTCTCAAGGAACAGCTCTAACTGTACCCTTATCAATGGAAGTCCACCAGCAAGCTCTCTCTGGAACTGCCCCCACACTCCCAGAGGAGCTACGTCTAACTCAAGACCTCCTCTACTTCAGGACGCATGTGAAATGAAAGTCTGGCTCTTCTTCCAAGCTCTTAATGGTTGTGGTGACCGACGTTCCATTAACTCAGACGGCTTCAAGACTAGCTTGCTACACACCCTAAACCGAGACCAGATCCATTTCTCTTATTCATTTGTATATATTAATTTATTCTCTCAAGGCATATCATTTGTATCCTGCTGACACTGTGGGGCATGTTTGTTAAATGTTAACACACGCTTAAGTAAAGTTAATGCGTGTTAAGTGCTGTCACTGCCCATTCATTTCTACGAGCCATTGCGGGACTTGATGCGCATCGACCTTTAACCAACATGCCCCTGTATCACATTTCTGTTATGTGAATGTGCTACTGTGCTGCTATAAGGTGTAAATGACGGACATTGCTTCACATTGCTAGTACTGGCTGTCTCCAAGTTCTGTCACTGTTCTAACAGTCCATATGCTGACATAGGGTCTATTTACTGTTCTTATGCTGCAGCTACTACAATATCTGTGCCTATGTTAGGGAAGATGGTGTTGTATACCGCCTTAGGTGACTTCTTAAAGGTTGAGAACAAATCCTAATAAATTAAATGTTAATTCTATGATTTCTGCCCATATCTCTATACTGTAACTTTTTTTGTACAATAGATACATTACTAAAAATTCAAAATGCCCAAAATATACAATTATTGAACTCCCCTGAAATCCCAACTAGGAAGTGCTGCTATGGTCTGAGCCGCAGAAAGTTGGACCCATTTTTACCCTGGTGTAAAGAGCTCTGTTCTCAACATATAAGCAATAAGTTAATCCTCTAACTGTACTTTCATGAAAGGAAATCACACAATATGATACGCACCAGTGAGCATTCAAAAAGGTAGCTCCCACACTCTGGAATTCACTCACAATGGGGCGGGCCTGACTAGAGACTATTTCTACTTCAGAAAGCAGGCAAAAGCACGACTTCTCCCAAGCCTTTAATGGCTATGGTGACTGACTAACAAAACACATTGTATAAGGACCAGCTTGCTGCATACTCTAACAGAGACAAGTGCCATACATCTTTTTATATTATATATTTTATTTATGAAGATACTTTTTACAAAGTCATAATAGATAAACAATTACAACCAATAATACAGCAATATAAAGGAAGAATATAAACCAAAACAGGTAATCATCATTAAACTTCCAAACCACGTCTCGGGGAGAGTCTAATCAAACCATGAAATTGTAGTAAGAAAATCAAGGCTCAACCACAAGGGCTGCAGCCAACCTAGCCAGGCGAGTTTCCTCACTGCTAACCTGTTATTCAGGATACACTATGGACCTTTTCCCGCTCAACTAACCAGTTCTCTAAATCAGATGAAGAATAAAAGACAAATTTATCATAACGTAAAGATATACAGCATTTGCAAGGGTACTTTAAATAAAACGTAGCTTCCAAAGCCAATACTCTAGGTTTTAACAAAAGAAAAGATTTTCTACGAAGCTGCGTAGCCCGAGAAACATCCGGGAACAGAGAAACTTTATCGCCACAAAACTGGAACTCCTTCCTCCTAAAATAAGATTTCAATATCGAAATCTTATCCTCTTCAGAGGACAGGGTAACCAGTAAGGTGGCTCTAGTAATGATAACATCCTGAGTTTCTTCAAGAAAAGCTGTTAAATTGAAATCTGCCTTATCTGAAATAGGAATCTCTTCTTTATCCTCAGGAGTAGAAGAAACTCTCGAAGCAAGATAATAACATTTAACCAAAACACAAGACTCAGCCTGAGGAAAAAGAAGAATATCCTTTAAATACTTTCTAAAGAGTACTGTAGGAGACAACATAGGACATGTGGGAAAATTCAAAACACGAATATTCATTTTGCGAGCTAAGTTTTCCAGATTTTCCAGCTTCTGATGCAGCAGAAAACTTTCTTTTGCATGAGAAGCCGTAAAATCCGAAAACTTGCCCATTTGAGGCTCTAGTTTCGCCAGAACCGAGTTACAAGCACCGATCTGGGAATCTAGAGCATGAAACTTTTGAATGGAATCCCTTGTAAATAAGCACAATTTGGAAACAGTCTCTGACAACATACGCTCCGTGCGAGAAACTACAGTCCAAACATCTGATAATGATACCGTGGAAGTTGCCGGTAAAGGCACAGGAGAAAAGGAATGACTCCACACAACTTCTTGAGGACACATTTGTGAATCGGGAACAAAAGAAGCCTCCTTAGAAAGATCAAGGAAACCAGGAGGAAGCGGTGGGGTACGCTCGATTGAGCTTAAACTCGCACCTTCTGTGACAGGAACCAGAGGCACAGTACCTGGTATGGCAGGCCGTGGTGCAGAAACCAAGTGCTTCTCAATTGCCCCCGCTTGGGATTCATCGGCCGCCGGCTTCTTCTTGCGCTTACCACCTGGCATGCCCCAACTCTAACACCAGGGCTCCGAGATGGCTCCAAAGGGGCTCACAAGGGGCCAAACAACCCCCTTAGAAAGCGCGCCAACGGCTAGCGCCGTGTGAGATCAAAATAAGAAGGACCCGTTGGTGACGTCAGCCGAGTGCCCACAGAGCCGCCAGCCACAGAACCAGCCTCCTCTCCTGCACTGGGTCTGGACACAAGATGGAAACGCTCCCGAGAAGCACAAGTCGGCAAGGGCTTTTACCAGGACCTGGTGGTGACGTCAGCCGAGTGCCCGCAGAGCCGCCAGCCAGAGAACCAGCCTCCTCTCCTGCACTAGGTCTGGACACAAGATGGAAACGCTCCCGAGAAGCACAAGTCGGCAAGGGCTTTTACCAGGACCCGGTGATGACGTCAGCCGAGTGCCCGCAGAGCCGCCAGCCACAGAACCAGCCTCCTCTCCTGCACTGGGTCTGGACACAAGATGGAAACGCTCCCGAGAAGCACAAGTCGGCAAGGGCTTTTACCAGGACCCGGTGGTGACGTCAGCCGAGTGCCCGCAGAGCCGCCAGCCACAGAACCAGCCTCCTCTCCTGCACTGGGTCTGGACACAAGATGGAAACGCTCCCCCAAGAGCCATACATCTTATTCAATTTACCCTCAGTCTAGCCACCCACTTGTGTTTCTCCCAATGTATTTTTCTTGGTCTTATCTATAAGTCCTAACTATATTTGTCACTAATGCTGCCTAATAAGACGTTTCTTTGTACTGTGCTGACATTGTTAGTGCCATATCTACATTATAGGAATGTTCTACCATGTTGCCTCTTATGGTGTATTATTTCACATTGCATTGTATTATATGAATGTTCTACTGTGCTGCCTATTATGGTCTTTCATTTTTATTGTGCCGATATTGTGAGTATCATACCTATGTTATATGAATGTTCTACGATGCCTATTATGGTGCATCCTTTTTTAGGCACATGTGGGCCCCAAAGTTCTTTGGTTCATGCTCGTTTTAAATGAGGTGTTGGTGATTTTTGTATGGGCTTTTTTTGTTTCTTTGCATGTAGTCACTTTGATTGCGCTCCTACAATGCATGCCACGGCTCTTTTCAACATGTACATTCATAAGTA
The DNA here is from genome assembly GCA_033557465.1 of Ichthyophis bannanicus. Taxonomy (NCBI): domain Eukaryota; kingdom Metazoa; phylum Chordata; class Amphibia; order Gymnophiona; family Ichthyophiidae; genus Ichthyophis; species Ichthyophis bannanicus. The sequence goes on from CM066041.1 coordinate 148,243,962, forward strand.
TATGTGTGTACAAGTGATTTCAGCGCACTCTCCTTAGGCACCTAAATGAATGCCCAAATGAGCCTGAAATGCAAATGCCTTATCATTTGTATTCTGACGACATTATATCATATTTCTGTTATATGAATTTTATACAGAGCTGTTGTAATGTGCATATTATTGACATTTATATAATTGTTACAACTAGTTCACCTAATGGTTGGGCCAGCCCTGGGGATAAGGAATGAGATGTGCCCAGCTGGTTTAGCGTTCTTCTCATATTTTTGCTGTTTAGTTTCGCATGGTGACTAATTACAAAGAAAGGGAATGTATTTTACTATTTTGATTTTTTTTTTTAACTTTGGTTCCAGAGTAAAGAACATAAGAACATAAGATATGCCATACTGGGTCAGACCAAGGTCCATCAAGCCCAGTATTCTGTTTCCAACAGTGGCCAATCTAGGTCATATGTACCTAGCAGTTTCCCCAAGAGACACAAGTTCCACAATGCTTGTACTGGGTCAAGCATTGAAATCTTCGGTCACTTCTTAATAATGGTTTATGGACCTTTCCTCCAGGAACGTGTCCAAACATTTTTTAAACCCAGCTACACTAACAGCCTTTACTACATCCTCCAGTAACAAATTCCAGTTTGATTACACGTTGAGTGAAAAAATATTTTCTTTTATTAGTCTTAAATAGTTTACCCTGTAGCTTCATTGCATGTCCCCTAGTCTTTCTATATTCTGATAAGGTAAACAATCGATCTACGTTTACCCGTTCCACTCCATTAATTTATAGACTTCTATCATATCTCCCCTCAGACGTCTCTTTTCCAGGTTAAAGAGCCCTAACCTTTTTAGACTTTCTTCATAGGAGTATCCTTCCATCCCCTTTACCATTTTGGTGGCTCTTCTCTGTACCTTTTCTAAAATCGCTATATCCTTTTTAAGATACGGTGACCAGAATTGCACACAATATTCAAGGTGCGGTCTCACCATGGAACGATATAGAGACATTATAATATCTTTCGTTTTATTTTCCATTCCTTTCCTTATCATACCTAGCATTCTATTTTCTCTCTTGGCCGCCGCTGCACACTGGGCCGAGGGTTTTAACATGGTATCCACAATGACGCCTAAATCTTTTTCCTGGGTGGTGGTTCCTAATGTGGAACCTTGCATCGTGTAACCATAGTTTGGGTTGTTCTTCCCTAGGTGCATAACCTTGCACTTGTCCACATTAAATTTCATCTGCCATTTTGATGCCCAGTCTTCCAATTTATCAAGATCCTCTTGCAATTTTTCACAATCCTCTTGGGTTTTAACAACTTTAAATAGTTGTGTGTCATCTGCAAATTTGATAACCTCACTCGTTATTCCTCTTTCCAGGTCATTTATGAATATGTCAAAAAGCAGCGGACCCAGCACAGATCCCTGGGGTACACCACTATTCACCTTTCTCCATTGGGAAAATTGGCCATTTAGCCCTACCCTCTGCTTTCTATCTTTTAACCAGTTCCTGATCCACAATAGTACATTGCCTCCTATCCCATGACTCTTTAGTTTTGCCAAAAGTCTCTGATGAGGGACCTTGTCAAAGGCTTTCTGAAAGTCCAGATACACAATATCAACTGACTCACCTTTGTCCACCTGTTTATTCACTCCTTCAAAAAAACATAACATATTAGTAAGACAAGATCTTCCTTGTCTAAAGCCATGTTGGCTGTCTCCCATGCTGAGTAATTTTATTCTTTATGATGGTTTCTACCATTTTTCCCGGTACTGACGTCAGGCTCACCGGTCTGTAGTTTCCTGGATCACCCCTGGAACCCTTTTTAAAAATTGGTGTTACATTGGCGATCTTCCAATCTTCAGGTATTAGAGATGATTTTAATGATAGTTCACAGATTACTGATGGCAGTTCTGCAATCTCATATTTCAGTTCTTTCAACACCCTTGGATGTATACCATCCGGCCCAGGTGATTTGCTACTCTTCAGTTTATCTAATAGTTGTAAGACATCTTCCCGATGTATCGATATTTCCTTCAATTCTTCCGCACCTTTAAATACCACTTCAGTCATGGGTAACATCCCTACATCTTCCTCAGTAAAGACCGAAGCAAAGAATTCATTCAGTCTCTCCGCTATCGCCTTGTCGCCTCTTAGTGCTCCTTTAACCCCTTTTATCATCTAATGGACCAACTGACTCTCTCACAGGTTTTTTGCTACGAATGTACTTGAAAAGGTCTTTATTTCGCGTTTTTGCTTCCGCAGCAAGCTTCTTCTCAAATTCTCTCTTTGCCTGCCTTATCAATGCCTACACCTCTTCTCATAATGGGGACCATGAAACAGTATTTAATTTTCTCTTTTTTTTCTATTTTCTGTACTTTTTTAGATTTTAGGTAAAATTATAAAAATATTTTCAACAAAAAAATGCCATAAGACAGCAAGAGAGTACTCAGGAAAGCTCTGTTAGTCCCAGAATGAACTACTAACACAAACTGCTTCGCTGGATGTAGTAATAACAGTACCTATTTACAGTACTACTGGACGCTGGTGATAAGTATTCAGGTATAGTATGTCCCAGTCCCAGTCCCAGAGAGCTTATAATCTAAGTGGGTAACTAAATCAATGGGTGATAAAGTGACTTGCCTGAGGTCACAAGGAGCACCAGTAATAGAATCAGAATTTGAACTCTAGCTTCCCTGATCCTAAGTTTATCGCCCTAAGCGACTGGCAACTTCCCCTAACCAGTGCACCCCGGGATTTTGTGATTCTCTTTTCACACATCCCACTAAAGAAAAGAGAAACAGAAGTCACAGAGTCTCACATTGGGGGGGGGGGGGGGAATGTGCTTGCCCCAGCAGTTTCGTTCTCTTCTCTTGGGCCTCCAGCTCAAGTCAGAACCAGGGCTGGAATTTTGTACCATACACAGGAATTTTCTAGGGTTTTTCAACTTTGATCCTACTGACAATAACCTCACTCTTAACAGACTGAAGTTATTTTCAGTGGAGTCAAGAAATCCATTGATGCATTGCTATTGGCAGAATGGCTATGAAGGACCTAGACAAGATTCTCAAATGCAAAGATGTATTTCCACATGCAAAAATTCAACTTGTCCAAGCCATTGTATTTTCAACATCATATGACGTGAAAGTTGGACAGAAAAGAAGACAGACAAAGAAAATTGATGCCTTTGAACTATAGTGCTGGCGAAGAATACTGTGTATCCCATGGACTGCCCGAGGAACAAATCAGTCAGTACTAGAGGAGATAAAGCCTAAGCTTTTTTAGAATTCAAATGACAAGACTTTGACTTTCATACTTTGGACATATTCAAGGAGAAAGATCATTATAGAAAGGCATCATACATGGCAAGGTTGAAGATAGTGCAAAAGAGGAAGGTCGGCAATGTGATGCAATGATACAACAACAGCAGCTATAGATGCCATTCTATCAACATTTTGCCTGAGGACCGAACAAAGTTTAAGACAACTATCCAGAGGGTCGCCATCAGTCGACACCAACTCGATGGTATATAACATAGCTACCTCTCTACAACAGATATACTACTTTGTCTCTGGAACACCCCAGATGCAAAAATTATTCCACTGCATCCAGTTTTCAATATCTTCAAGCTTATTCATAACTTGTAATTTTCATGCACAGATGAAAAAGCTAATAGTGTACCCAGCTCCTCCTCATACTCTCATCCATTCTGTGGTCTAAAGAAGTCGCATCAGCTCTCACATCCTGTATTTGGGGCTGGCCCATCCATTGTGCGAGAATGTTGTTCATACAGGACCCCGAGCTTCAGGGAGCCCTGCACCAACATCCTGCAAATGCTGTTCGGCTCTCAGCAGGCCCCAAGCTCACCTATCTACAGCCGCTGAAGTGAGGAGCGCCATTTCTCTTCACTTCAGCAGCTGTGTTCTAATGTAGGCCACTGGCGTCTCGTAGGTCAAAGCACATTTCCTGTTTCCCGTACTCAGTGCGCCGGCAGTCTACATTAGAACACAGCTGCTGAACTGAAGAAAAACGGTGTTCTTCACTTTGGTGGCTGTAGAGAGATGAGCTGGGGCCTACCCGACTCCCTCTAAAGCCGAGCAGACAGGTGCTGACTCTTTGGGGAGGGGGGCTAGGACTGGAAATGGGCTGATAGGGAGCTTGGACTGTAAATTGGCCGATGGGGGCTGGGATAGAACTGGAAATGGGCTGATGTGGAGGGGGGAAATGGGAATAGAAGGGAGAGGGTGATGGGTGGGGCTGGAACTAGAAGGGAGCTGATGTTGGGGGAGAACTAGAAGTGAATGGGGCTGGGAGAGTGAGGATGGAGGGGGAAAATATATTTTGTATGGGAGGGAAGAAAAATCTACAATTGGCTGGGTATTGGGAGAGTAAGTGGGGATTGAGGACGGAAGGGTGAAATTTGATTGGATGAAAAAGGATTAAAGAAAGAAATGGAGGAAGGAGCAAAAGGGGAAGATCAGTATGTTAAAGCAGATGTAGAGAGAGAATGGAAAAGAACTAGAAGAAAAAAGAACAAATGGATAGCAGAAAATGGAGAGGTAGCCGAAGACATGAAGAAACCAAAAGAAAGTGACTGGAGCAATTGCAACTGAAAAATAAAATGCCCAAACAACAAAAGGTAGAAAAACACTTTATTTTGAATTTATTAAGTAGAATATGTCAGCTCTGGGAAATGTGCATTGTTAACGTCTTTGCATTTTTGTTTAGTAGAAGAGGAAATTAATTTATAGTTTTATTTCTCCAGTGTTGTTGTACATTCCAAGTTTGGCTTTTGGGGTTCCCAGTTTAATTATTGTCTTCCTATTTCTAAACTGTGATCCCTTGTTCTTTGTTTGGTGATGGTCTATGTTCTGCATGTGTAACCGAGCCAAGGTATTCTGTTCATGTAGTTTCTATTTGACAGTGCCACTTGTTCTCTTTCCCCAGTAGGAGATGTATTGGTATTCTCTGAGATGTAATGGTTTAATATTTGCAGTGTTGCCTTTTGTTAGGTAGAGTATGGTGCTTTATGAGTCCTGGTAGTACTGTTATGATATGGTGGGTTTGCTATGGGTTCTAAATGAGCAATATTTATAGTATTTCCTAATGTGCCTGATGGTTGGCACTGGAGTATAGTAAAGTAGAAATCTGGCAGTCTTATCCAGACACTCATTAAGAGGCATTTTAAGAGGCAAAGTTAGTGCATGTTAATATTATGCAAATATTTATGCAAATGAACCCCCACAATGAATTTCTGCATATGGTCCTGCACCTTCCTTGGGCCGCCCCTACTTCTATTAATTCTGTCAGGCCACTCCTGAATGCCGCAATGTCATCTTGGAGCTCCCAAATCATGCCCTCATTTCTTCCCAAAGGCTCACTAATTTGGGGCACTCACGACCTCCATCTCTGTCCTGCAATATGCTTGACAAAGACTGTGGGAGCACATGCTGTCACTCATCTTGGATAAGAATTAATTAGTCCTTACCTGCTAATTAGTGTTCCTGAAGGAACGACAGTCCAGTCCCTTTACTTCTGGGTTGCGTAACCCTTCCAGCAGCTTGGAGGCTGAGTCAAACCCTTTTGAGGTTGGTTAGGTATAAATACCTCTGGCACCACCCCTAATCCCCAGTAATCTATTGACAAAGCAGACTTAATGAACAAAAACCATTAACTGTAAAACCTTTTTTTTTTTTTTTTTTAAACTAATGTAGGAATAGAAACGTGCGGGGACCAGGAGAAGTGGGACAGGACGGGAAGGTATAACCAGAGGCTGCCCCAGCCTTCCCGCCCCCCGGCTCACCTGCCCCATGCCATCCAGGACTCCTTCCGCCTCTGCCCCGGAATCGTTCCGCTATAATCACCGTAGCCCGGGTGGGATCAGGGACTGGACTGTCGTTCCTTCAGGAACACTAATTAGCAGGTAAGGACTAATTAATTCTTCCTTATCGTCACTCCAGTCCAGTCCCTTTACTTCTGGGATGTAACCGAGCAGTTCAAACCTGGGTGGGGTTCGCTATGCCGGAACGAATGACCGCGTCCCCAAAGCTAGCATCCGTAGACCTCTGCACATTCAGCCTGTAGTGCTTGGTAAAGGTATGCAGCGAGGACCAAGTTGCCGCCCTGCAAATATCAACTGGCGGAACCAGGCTGAACTCAGCCCAGGAAGCAGCCTGCGCCCGTGTGGAGTGGGCCCGCAGGCCTGCCGGGGACTGTTTCCCCTTCAGGATATAGGCGGAAGAGATGGCTTCTCTGATCCATCTAGAGATGGATGCCTTGGCCGCGGCCTCCCCCTTGTGGGGGCCCCCAAACTGAATGAACAAACGTTCGGACCTTCTGAAGGGGGCCGTGCGTGAGAGGTAACGCTTCAGTGCTCTGCGTACATCTAGGCGATGTAGAATGCCATCCTTCTCTCCCCGCCTGGCAGCTGGGAACGCAGGCAGCGAAACCGGCTGGTTCAGATGGAAAGGCGATATCACCTTGGGGAGGAAGGAAGGGACTGTTCGTAAAACCACCTTGTCCTTAAAGAAGGAGAGAAAGGGAGGCTGGGAGGACAGAGCCTGGAGCTCGGAAACGCGTCTTGCTGAGCAGATGGCTACCAAGAAGACCGTCTTCAACGTCAAATCTTTAAGTGAGGCATCCATTATTGGTTCGAAAGGTTCTTTGGTCAAGGCATTTAACACCAGGTTAAGGTCCCAGGGGGGGATTATCGATCTTTTCTGGGGGCGCAGGCGACTAACTGCTCTCAGGAACCTGGTCACGTCCGGGTGGACTCCCAAGGACTTCCCCCGGACCTTGCCTCTATAGCAAGAGATGGCTGCCAGCTGGACCCGTAGGGAGCTGTGAGCAAGGCCTTTCTCAAAACCCGCTTGCAAGAACTCTAGAATCTCTGGGATGGAGGCTGAAAAGGGTTTCTTCTGGCGTTCCGTACACCAGGCTTCGAAAATGCGCCACACCCTCACGTAGGAAAGACAAGTGGAGCGCTTCCGCGCGCTCAGCAAGGTTGCAATCACTGAACCTGAGTATCCCCGCTTCCGAAGCCTCGCCCTTTCAATAGCCATGCCGTAAGCGAGAATCGATCCACGTGAGGCATCAGCAGGGGCCCCTGTCTGAGAAGGTCCTTCTTGCAGGGAAGATGGAATGGTTGGTCGACCGCCAATCTCACTAGGTCCGCATACCACGGGCGGCGAGGCCAATCTGGGGCAATGAAGATGACCAAGCCTTGGTGGGATTCGACCCTCTGAAGCACCCTCCCGATCAAGGCCCAAGGAGGGAATACGTAGAGAAGACCCCCGGAGGGCCACCTCTGGGCTAGGGCATCCAGGCCTTCGGACATCCTTTCCTTTCTTCTGCTGAAAAAACGATTTGCCTTGGCCGACGAGTAGCGGGCCATGAGATCCATGATTGGGGGGCCCCAGAGGGAGACAATCCGGTTGAAGATTTCCTGATCCAGCTCCCACTCTCCCTGGTCGACCTTGAACCTGCTGAGGTAATCCGCTGTGACGTTGTCCGTGCCGGCCACGTGTTGAGCTGAGAGGGCTAATAACCGGGTCTCGGCCCACTGGAACAGGCTGGACGCCTCCTTCTCTAGGGCGGGACTGCTCGTCCCCCCCTGCCGGTTGATGTAAGCCACCGTGGTGACATTGTCTGAGAGGACGCGAATTGCGTTCTTCCTCACTAGAGGCTCGAGCGTCTTGAGCGCCAGAGTAACTGCTCGTAACTCCAGCCTGTTGATGGACCATTGCGACTCCACCGGAGACCAAAGGCCCTGAGCAAACTGTCCCTGGCAATGGGCTCCCCAGCCCGACAGGCTGGCGTCCGCTGTAAGCAGGATCCACTGTGGAGTTTCGAGAGGTGTCCCGCATTCTAGGTTCTTCGGACACCTCCACCACCGGAGAGCTTCCCTGGTTCGAGGTGCGCAGGGTAGAGGAGTGGACAAGGGATGATTCTGAGGCGACCAACGACGTAACAAGGAGCGTTGTAGGGGCCTCATGTGGGCTCTGGCCCAGGGAACTACCTCTATTGTCGCCGCCATGGTACCCAATAATTGAAGGTAAAGCCACGCTGAGGGGTTCCGTCTTTCCAGGAACTGTGTCACGAGAGACCTTAGATCCTTTGCCCGTTTTCGGGGTAGGAACACCCTTCCTCCTCTGGTGTCGAATCTTGCCCCGAGGTATTCGAGTTCCTGAGCAGGTATCAACTTGCTTTTTGACCGATTGATTATCCACCCTAACTCCTCCATGACCTCTACTACTCTGGCTGTAGCCGAGCGACTTTCCTCCTCTGATTTCGCCCTGATCAGCCAATCGTCCAGGTATGGGTGCACCAGGATTCCTTCCCTTCGTAGGAAGGCAGCCACCACCACCATTACTTTGGTAAAGGTCCTGGGAGCCGTGGCTAAACCGAAGGGCAGCGCCTGAAATTGGAAATGACCTCTTGGTACCGCGAACCTCAGGAACTGTTGATGAGATCTTCGGACCGGAATGTGCAAGTACGCTTCCGTCAGGTCGAGAGCTGTGAGAAACTCCCCGGCCCTTACGGCCGAAATGACTGACTTCAGGGTTTCCATTCGGAAATGGGGTACCTTGAGACAGCGATTGACCTGTTTTAGGTCTAGGATAGGACGAAAGGAGCCTTCCTTTTTTGGGACTACAAAATAAATGGAGTACCGACCGGAGCCGTATTGGTCTGGTGGGACCGGGGTCACCGCCCCGAGCGCTACCAGTCTTGACAGGGTGGCTTCTATAGCTTTCCTCTTTGTCGGAGAGCCGCAGGGGGATTGAATAAAGGCTGGAAGAATCTGTTTTCCAAATTCGAGGGCATAACCTTCTCTGATCACTTCCAGGACCCACTGATCGGAAGTGACCCGGGTCCAGGCGGGAAGAAATAGCCTTAGACGTCCCCCCAAGGGTAATTCGCCCGTCCGGACCCCTTCTATCTCATTGCGATTTTCTAGGTCCCGAGAAAGAGGTAGAGGCTCCAAAACCTCTCCCTGCTCCTCGAAACCCCTTAAAGCCTGACCCCCTGGTCGGAAAGCGACCCTTAGGAAAGGAGCTTGTTCTGGAAGGCCGAAACCTCCGAGAGTCTCTTGGCAGACTGCGGGAGGGCGCTGGGAGGCGAGGCTGCTTCGGTCTGTCCTCCGGAAGTCTGCCCCCCTTGGATTCGCCCAGGTCCTTCACTAGCTTTTCTAGGTCCTCACCGAATAGCAACTTCCCCTTAAAAGGAAGACGACCCAGGCGAGCCTTTGAAGAAGAGTCGGCTGCCCAATTGCGTAGCCATAAACAGCGCCTAGCTGCGATCACAGATGCCATGTTCTTAGCTAGGCTCCTGATAAGATCGTATTGACTATCTGCCAGGTAGGCTGCTCCTGATTCCAACCTAGCTGCCATTGGTTGCCCGTCTCCTGCGGAACCTTCCGACAGCTGAAGTTGTTGGGACCACCTTAGGCAAGCCCGAGCTACCCAGGCTCCAGAAACCGAAGCCTGTAAGGCGAGGGCACTAACATCAAAGGCCTGCTTTAGTAATGTGTCCATTTTTCTGTCCTGAGAATCCCTGAGGACCGCGCTACCTTCCACTGGGATAGTCGTCTTCTTAGTAACTGCAGATACGGCCGCATCCACCTTGGGCGACTTCAGCAATTCTCTGTCCGCATCTGGTACTGGATAGAGGCGTGTCATAGATCGCACTCCCCTCAGGGAAGATTCAGGCTGGTTCCACTCTTCCTGGATCATCTGGCGGACGACCCTGTGTAAAGGGAATACCCGTTGAGACCTTCTGACTGCTTGGATCAGGGGATCCTCCAGCGCTTCGTCATCTGCTTGTGTGTCTGAAGCTACCTTGAGGGCCTTTAGAGACTCACCGATTAGCCCCGGGAGCTCCTCCCGGCGAAAAACCCGCACTATGCGGGATTGTTCCTCCTCCGGAAGCTCTCCTTCCTCGAGCTCCTCCTCCTCATCCCCTATCTCCTTGTCGGAGAACTCCTCCTCCTGAACGTCGTGAGGAGGGGAAGAGAACGGTTCTTCACTCGCTAGTCGCGCGCGTTTAGAAGCTGGCCCCCCTGGGATGCCAGGATCCTGGGGGGCGGACTTCCCTGGATTAATCCCCAGGTCTTCCTTCCCTGAGCTCTGGCCTCCTGCCCCGAGCCCCTGCTTGCGCATGCAGTAGGCCTTGTGCAGCAGGAGGACAAATTCGGGAGAAAAAAGGTCAGAAGGACCCTCTTCTCCAAGGGCAGGGGAGAGAGAGGACAGAGATGGAGTGGGGAATTCTGATGTTGAGGGCGGAGGGATGCAGGGCTCTCTTTCGCCCTCCACATGCTCCACTGGGTTCTCATTAGCGTGAGAAGCAGCCAATTGAATGCCGTGCTCTACCGAGGCAGCTTCTGCAGCACAAGCCCTGCAGACCCCTGCCTCAGAGGCCGAGCCCCTGCGGGTGCCACAAGAGGGGCATCGGAGCTTGGACATAGTTTTCCACCAGAACCAAGTGAAATAAAAGGAAATAACTCTAACTCACTCCCGTGAGACCCCAAACTTCCTCCCCCACACTATCCGATAAAATAAAATGAAACAGAAGCAAAGTAGATGAGCTGAAAATGAAGCTAAAAATAAGTTAAAAATTAAATTATAAATAAAATCATAAATAAGTAAGTTAAAATTGGCCCAATGCAAATATATCAAAACAGGAGGGGGAAAAAAACCCCTGTACTTGCGTTTTCCCGGCTCCTATGATTATCGCAGATCTCCGAGGTGAAGAGTTGTCTGCGGGATACTACACGTGGCTGGGCCTCAGCCACGTGGAGTGCAGGCCGGGACCCGGCGTCTCGGCTTACACCGCCGTCCCGCACTGCCGATACGGAGCGATCCCGCCGCCGACTGCAACCTCCAGCTGCTCCCGAGCTGTTTCGCTAAGCCGGGAGCGCGGAGGGAGGGCGCGTTGTAACCTCAAGCGCTCAGCCGCCTGAGGGCTTCGGCGCGAGGCGGAAGAGGCCGGAGCTGAAGACAGAGAGCCGCCGGGCTGTAGGGCTTCCACGATCCACCCCCTGCTGCCGGCAAGCCTCTTTGGAGAGGGAGTCCCTTCCCTAGCACCCCCGCCACCGGTAAGGAGGGGGCCTTGCAGGCAGAGAGCTTGAGCTCGAACTCCGGAGGGTAGAGGGAGGGAGGGGGGAGGGAGCAAGGAGCAAGAAAGGCTTAAAGGGGCACTAACTACAACTGCAGAAAAATTAAATTGAACAGCAAACCTTAAATAAAATTATAAATAAAATTATAAATAAATTATAAATAAATTATAAATCTCCAATAAGGGGACTACAAGGGAGACTCCAGTAAGCCCTTGGCTTACGGAACCCTCCAGCTGCTTGGAGGCTGAGAATACTGGGGATTAGGGGTGGTGCCAGAGGTATTTATACCTAACCAACCTCAAAAGGGTTTGACTCAGCCTCCAAGCTGCTGGAAGGGTTACGCAACCCAGAAGTAAAGGGACTGGACTGGAGTGACGATAAGGAAGCTGCATAATCACTCTTAGGCAATCCAAATACAATTTTTTTTTTAAATATACCACTTGGCTTCTGGTGAGGGACATCTGCCGATGCTCTGCTTGCTTGCTGGTGATCTGGGCATGCAAGTGTTAGTCTTTTCCAACCCAGATATAGCAGTGCACACTAATTAGCCCATCTAGGCATGGAGCTCCATTAGCCAGCCATTCAGGCAGGTGAAAGCACGCCTTCCTCTCAGGTCACGCCTTCCTTCCCCTCTCCAGACCTATAACACGGCATAGGTCGAAAAGGCCAGGAGCACATGCAGCATCAGTGGTGAGAACATGGACAGCTGACGTCCCTCCCATTCCCCCATTTGAAACTGTTCTGGGCTCGGAGATGGAAAGTGGAAGCGAAGCTGGTGCAAACTGCTGCTGCTCAGGAAACCCTCCTTCCGAGTCCCTGCTTGCTGATGTGTGAAGTGTGCTGTCATTTCACTAAAGGTCCACAGCCACACATGTCCATGGACCACTGTGTATGGGCAAAGTGCACAAGAGGTGCTCTTATTGTACAAAGATGCTCCTAAACATGAGCAAAGAAGAACGGACTACATACAGAAGCACAATACACCCACAGACATTCGGACAGGAAGAAGGAATCTGAGGGGCAGCACAGAGCAGCTCGCAGCTATACAGATCTTGACAGCAATATAGGATCACAGCACTATCAGTATTTTGTATCCATTTCTTTCACATCCGTGTGCAATCTTGCTAATTCCTGCTTTTCACGATGGTTCTATTCCTGTGCTTTGGGATTTTTTTTTATTTTGGAAGTGTCTGACTCATCAGTGAAGTGCAAGATAAGAAACAGGAAGTGCTGGTTAGGACATCACATGTTCTGACCATACTTATGGTGCCGGCCTTTAGGAGGAGGAACGTAAGTGCTGGGATGCTGCAACAGGGCACAAGCTCTCAAGAGTTCTCATTGGCCGTGGGGACTGGGGATCCACACAAGCTATGCTATACCACTGGACCAGTTCTACATGATCTTTTGCTGCCTCTCTCCCTTCCAAATTATGTCATCCTAGACCATTGTCTAGTGCACCTAGCGGCAGGGCCACCTGAACATGTTGATAAAATATCAAAACATCCAAATGAAAAATATGAAAACAAATAAGAGTCCAGAAAGGTGTATTAAAGATACTTGTGCAAATAACCAAGTCTTAATTTATTTTTGGAACAGATAATTTAACTCTTGAAATAACACAAAACATATCCAGTAATTCACTAAAAAGGCAAAATACTTACTTTATGGAATTCCACCCACTGGTTCTAGCCATGAAAGCTTTTTAAAATCATAAAATGGGAGATGGTGCATCTCAAATAAAAATAAATAGAAACATCTCCCAAGGACCAAAGGATCCCAAAGCTTCCTAGTAGATAAAAAGGAGTGAAAACAAATTTATCAGCTTGCCCAGCTTTGTCCGCTAGAGGTCAGAATTGCTCTTCTATGAAATGCATACTAGCCTAGAGAGAACTGAGCAGGTTTATCAGCCCCCACACTAGAGTGAATAGATTTTAATTTGGGAGACACTACAACCTAGCTGAAGTGTATAACCTCTATTTGTATGCTATACTATTTATAACCTATGTATAACTGGCAAAAATTAGTTTCCATCAAAAATGTGTATCTGCCCCTCAGTGCTGGGAAAAATAATCAAGGCATTGCTGAAAGGATAGTAACTTTCTAGAATTAAATGGCTTTGAGATCCAAGGCAACAAGGTTTTGCCAAATGATAATCAAGCCAAATGAATCTGATTGAGTTCTTCTACTGGGTAACCAGAGAACTAGATCGAGGGCATACGATGAATGTGATCTACTTAAGATTTCAGCAAAGCCTCTGGTACAGTTTTTCATTGAACAGTCTAGGATGGATCATAAGGTGGTGAACTAGATCATAAATTGGTTGCCTGACAGATGAGAAAGGATGGGGTTAACTGGGGTTCACTCAGAAGAAAGACTCGTAGCGGACTGTCTCAGGGATGGGTTCTGGGACAGATTCTGTTCAATGTCTTTCTGAGAAATATAGCCAAAGAGTTAAAAAGGAAAGTGTCTTTTTATGGCCAACAGGAAGACTTGCAACAGAAGGGCATCTTGGAAGAAGTAGACAACATAAGAAGTAATCTACAAAAATTAGAAGCATGAGCTAACCGCTCTGATACACATAGTAAAGGGCGGTATATCAAGTGCCTAAAACATTAACTTAATTCTTGGCAGTTAAGATTTAACATACAAAACAGCAGAGTGATATTTTGGGAGCAAAACTCCAAAGGAGCTGTATGTGAGAGGCTGCAAAATGGATCAGGAGAAACACCTTGAGGTTAATGTCCAAGGATCTACAGGTGGTAAACAACGTGACAAGGTGGTGGCTAAAGCTAGGATGCTCGGTGACATACAGAGTCCATCAGCAGAAGGATGGTGGTTATTAATGCCCCTGTACAGATCATTGGTGAGGCCTTCCTAGGGAGCATTATGTTCAGTATTGGAGACCATACCTCACTAAGGATATAAAAAGACAAAGATTCAGAGGAAGGTGTCCAAAATGGTATGATGTCTGCCCCAGAAAACATAATGAGAACAGATTTGAAGACCTGAATATGTATACATATATACAGATAGTCATGGTTTAATGGCAGAAACCCAACATGGATTTAGCCAAGGAAAGTCTTTTCTCACTAATCTATTATATTATTTTGAAGGTGTGAACAAAAAGGTTGATAAAGGTGAGTTGGCTGATATACTGTATCTGAATTTTCAGAAAGCCTTTGACAAGATCCCACAGAAATGACTCTTTAGGAAATGAAAAAGTCAAGGGATAGGAGGCAGTGTACTATTGTGGGTTTGGAACAGGTTAAAAGAGAGAAAACAGAGAGTAGGGCTAAATGGCCAAGTTTCTCAATGGGGAATGGTGAATAGTGGAGTACCCCTCGGATCTGTGCTGGGCCCACTGCTTTTTAACATATTCATAAATGACCTGTAAATGGGAATAATGAGGGAGGTGATCAAATTTGCAGATGACACAAAATTATTCAAAGTTGTCAAAACACAAGAGAATTGAGAAAAATTGCAAGAGGACCTTGAAAAATTGTGAAATTGTGACACTGTGCGTCCAAATGGCAGATGAAATGTAATATGGACAAGTGCAAAAGTTATGCACCTAGGAAAGAATCCAAATTACAGTTACATGAAGCAAGGTTCCACATTAGGAATCACCACCCAGTTAAAGGATCTGGGCATTGTCATGGATAAAACGTAGTTACTCGCCTGTAACAGGTGTTCTCTGGGGACAGCAAGAAGTCAGTCCTCACATATGAGTAATGTCGGCGCCAATGGAGCCCTCGCAGAAGCATCTCCCAGCTTTCAAAGAAAGCCTTTGGGAGATGCCATCATGCATGTGTGGTGCCCTTCTCACCCAAGGGTGCCATCTTGCTCAGTCAGATGACATAGCTAAAAGATGGCGAAAAGGTAAAGCAGCAACTCCAAGGGGAAAAGGGAGGGTTGTGAGGACTGATTCCTGCTGTCCCCGGAGTACACCTGTTACAAGTAACTATGTTCTCTCCCGGAACAAGCAGTAAGTCAGTCCTCACATAGGGGGCTCCCTTGTAATAGGCTACCTAAAGCCCATAAGGAAAAAACACAGCCGCTCTCAAGGGGAGCAGTGAGCAGCAGCATTTGAGTCTGAAGATGCAGACGTGGGACCCATGTGTCTGATGGGAACCAACACTCTGGCAGCCTGAACACAGAAGGGTTGGAGGGTAGGAGTTGCCTAGACCCTGAAAAGATTACAGAGCATGGCCTGGCTGAAGGCACTGTCCCATTGGGACTCCCTCGCCAGACAGTAATGAGCTGCGAAGGTATGGAATGAAGACCAGGTGGCGGCCAAGCACATGTCTATACACGTATGTATTAGTACATGTATGTAGTATAACCCCCTCATGTTAAGGTCATTGTTCAGAGCTGTAAATAGTTGCCTATTGCCATCCTATGTAACCAGTTAATTGCTCTTTCTGTAATTCTATATTACTGTACATAGTTAAATGTTTTATGTAACTGAATATGTACCATTCTATACAATTCATTGTTTTGTTCAATGTAAACCACATTTGATCATTGGAAAATGTGGTACAAAAATTTTAAATAAAATAAAATAAAATAAATAAATGTCTACCATCGGAACAGAGCGCAGGTTTGCCACAGAGGCTGCCATGGCTCTGACACTGTGGGCCATGACCCTGCCATCCAGCG
Source organism: Ichthyophis bannanicus (assembly GCA_033557465.1). Taxonomy (NCBI): domain Eukaryota; kingdom Metazoa; phylum Chordata; class Amphibia; order Gymnophiona; family Ichthyophiidae; genus Ichthyophis; species Ichthyophis bannanicus. The sequence continues at coordinate 148,259,725 of CM066041.1, forward strand.
TGAGCCCAGCCTGCTTGTAGTTGATGGCGATGCAGTCCACCACCCAAGTGGACAGTGTTTGCTTGGTCACCACTTCCCCCGGTTGACTGAGGTCACAGGAAACAAAAAGCTGAGCAGCTTTGCGGTGGCTCTGCATGTGTTGAATGTAGAAGGACAGGACTCTCTTATAGTCCAAAGTGTGAAGGATGGTGTCTGCCCTGCTGGAGTGAGGCCTTGGGAAGGTGGTGGGTAGCACCACCTCTTGAATGAGGTGAAAGGAAGATACTATCTTCGGAAGGAATTTATGGTGCATATGTAGCATGACACTGTTCTTGTAGAATCTGGTATATGGCGCCTCTGCCACTAGGGCTTGGAGCTTGCTGACCCTGCAAGCAGAGGCGAGCACCACCAGGAATACGACCTTCCATGAGAGGTACCTCCAGGGGTTCAAATAGCAGGCGGATGAGCTGTGGCAGCACTACATTGAGGTCCCACTCTGTCGCTGGAAGGCGGACAGGGGTTTGGATAGTAGGAGTCCCCTCAGGAAGCAGGTCACCAAGGGCTGGACCGAGAGAGACTTGCCCTTGATAGGATGGTGGTGTGCTGCTAGGGCACTGAGGTGCACCCTGACAGAGTTCGACTTGAGCTTGGATTATGAGAGATGAAGAAGGTACTACAGCACCATCTGTACCAGGCAGAAGAATGGGTTTAGCCGCTGCTCCACACGCCACACCGAGAATCTGCACCATTTGAAAGTGTAAGCCCTCCTGGTGGAAATCTTACAGGAGGCCATCAGGATCTCCTCCACTTCTCTTGAGAGGTTGAAAGGGGCTAAGGTTACCCTTTCAGCAGCCAAGCAGTCAGTGATAGGGATCCCAGGTTGGAGTGCAGGAGAGAGGAGTCCTCCTGAGAGAAGAGCCCCAGGGAACTCCCCAGGGGAATAGGCGTCTCCACTGACAGTCGGAGCAGTGGGAACCATGGCTGCCTGGGCCACCATGGAGCCACCAAGATCAGTGACGTTTTGTTGCAAAGAGCCTTGAAGGGGGTTTTGGCAATTAAGGGCGTGGGTGGGACGGCATACATGAGACCTTCCAACCAAGAAATGAGAAACACATCTGTCACTACCCATTATGAGCGAGACTAATGGGAACAGAAGTGGGGCAACTGGTAGTTGTCCAGGTTGGCAAAAAGGTCCACCTGTGGGGTCTCCCAGAGTCTGAAAGGCCGGGCAGCCATTCTGGGGTCCAGCTGCCACTTGTGTGGTTGGTGGACCCTGCTCAGTTTGTCTACCGGAGTATTTTCCTGGCCTGGTCGATATACAGCCCATAAGCGTATTCCCTGACGAACTGCGTAGTAGCAGAGTGTCACTGCTATGCCGCAGAGGGTACGAGACCCTGTGCCCCCCTGATTATTCACGTAGAACACTGCCACTTGATTGCCCGTTTGGATCAGCTCGGAGGGCTAGATATATTGCCCGAAGCTCCAGGACGTTGATCTGCTGGTTGTATTTGGCTTATGACCAGCTGCCCTGGGTGCGAAGTTCCTCGCAGTGGGCTCCCTATCTCAGCAGGGAGGCATCTGCTGTGAGGATCCTTTGGGGACTTGGAGTTTGGAAGGACATCCTTCTTGCAGGTGTTGCGGGTTTTGCCACCAAGTCAGAGATTCCGCCAACTGATGGGTCACTGAGACAATGTCCTGGAGGCAGCAAGTGACTTGTATCCACTGGTCTTGAAGGCACCACTGGGCAACCCACATGCGCAGACGGATATGTGAGGGGACATGGACCATGGAGGCCATATGACCGAGAAGGCGTAACAGAAGCAGAACTGACACAGAGGGATGGTGTTGCATGTCTGCAGCCAATTCCCTGAGATGGTAGGCTCAGTCCAGTGGGAGGAAGGCCCTTGCCTGAATGGTGTCCAGCTTTGCCCCTATGAACTCGAGACACTTAGACAGAAGGAGGTGGGAATTGGGGCAGTTTATCACGAACCACAGATGCTGCAGACATGGATGGTGCATGCTGTGGCTTGCTGCACCTCGGCAGCCATGCCTCTTATTATAAGCCAGTCATCTAGATAGGGGAAAACAAATACCCCTTGGAGATAGAGGTAGGTGCCACTACTGCCAGGCATTTGGTGAAGATCCTGCTGGCGGACACCAGGCCAAAGGGTAGTACCCTGTACTGATAGTGGCCTCCCCCATCATGAAGGAAAGATATTGCCCGTGTTTGGGGTGAATGAGGGTGTGGGTATAAGCATCCTTCAGATCCAAGGAGCATAGCCAATCTCCCTGGAAAAAATGCACAGAGGTGCCAAGAAGGAAAAAAGTGTACAGACCTGAGACTCGATGCCGGGGCACCAGGCTCGGATGGCAGGAAGAATGCCAGTGCACAATAGGAAGAGAGTATGAAACTCAAGTACAAGATAATCAACTTTTTCTGGGGGAAAAAAGATGGATGTCTGAAGGGCTCTGCAGAAAATAGAAGACTGAGCAAGATGGCACCCTTGGGTGGGAAGGGCACCACGCATGGTGGTGGCATCTCCCAAAGGCTTTCTTTGAAAACTAGGGAGATTCTTCCACAAGGGCTCCGTTGTTTATGTTTATTACATTTGATAGACCGCTCAGGCCAAAGCATCAGAGCGGTTTACAATATTACATAAATGATACTGAAAATATGAAAAGAACGCCATTATGTGAGGACTGACTTCCTGCTTGTTCCTGCAGAATACGTTGAAACCATCTGCCCATTGTGCAATTGCAGCCAAGAAAGCAAATAGAATGCTCGGAATCATACGGAAAGGAATGGAGAAAAAAACCAAAGATATTCTAATATCTCTATCACTCCATGGTGCAACCGCACCTTGAATATTGTGTGCAATTCTTGTCACCATATATTAAAAATAACACAGCAGAACTGGAAAAGGTACAGAGAAAAGTGACCAAAATGGTAAAGGGGATGGAAGGATACCCCTGTGAGGAATGGCTTAAAAAGTAGGGCTCTTCAGCTTGGAAAAAAAAAAAAGACTGCTGTGGGGAGAAATGATAGAGGTCTATAAAATAATAATGAATGGAGTGGAACAGGTAAATGTGGATCAGTTGCTTACTCTTTCAAAAAGTAGAAAGGCTAGGGGACATGCAATGAAGCTACAACGTAGCGCATTTAAAAGAAATCTGAGAAAATATTTTTTCACTCAACATGTAATTAAACTCTGAAATTCATTACTAGAGGATGTAGTAAAAGCTGCTAGCGTAGCTATTTAAAAAGAGGTTTGGTTGAGTTCCTGGAGGAAAAGTCCATAAACCATTATTAAAAAGCACCAGGGAAAACCACTGCTTACCCCTGGGGCAAGCAGAATTGAAACTGTATCTCTTGGGAACTTGAAAGATACTTGTGACCTGGATTGGCCACTGTTGGAAACAGGATACTGGGCTTGGACTATTGGTCTGACCCAGTATGGCATCTCTTACATTCGTATCATAGATGAAAGAAGAGACAAGGGAGATATAAAAACATTTAAATACTTGAAAGTCATTAATGGACAAAGCTTTTCAAAGACAGATCTAAGGCTAATCATTTAATTCGTCATCTTTTCTATACTCCCTGGATGTGTTAAGGTGAAAACAAGCACTATCCTGACGCCTATTCGTGCCTGGAACAGGGATAAACATGGACATGCCTGCAGACGTCTCCTCTGTTTCTGAGATCAAACAGAGACATGTAAGTCCATTGCTCCTTCCTGGAAGCACCTCCACCACACCCCCATGCCTACTTGGACATCCTTGCACTGGAGACGTCTGCGAACGTCATTTGTGGAATGGCTACAGAGACATATCCCTGATTTTGACATCTATGTGCATGTCTTTAGATATCCAAATCATGACTAAACCTTTTAAAATGTCCCTCATTGTGTCAGTATTGATGGTCCTCCTACATTTCCATCGATTAAGTTTGTTTTATTTGCATTCCTTTCTAATTATCTTTACGAACCACATGATTATCAAAATTTATCTTATTTTTATTAGCTGCGTATTTCTTATGTTTTAAGGTAATGTGTGTATTTATCATAATATATTGTTTACACTATTTATTTCTTATTATTTATGCTGTGTGCCGTTTCTGGGCTCATCATTATCACTGGTTTTGTTTACATATGTCTATCGTTATTAGTTTCAATTTATTATTGATATTATTTATGGCATGATATCCTTGTCAATATAATTGTTCTCTTCCACTATCCCCTCTTCATCATAAACTTTTGTCCCTTTGGAACTGATGCTTTTATTGCTTTATTGCATCATTTTCTATATTATACTGTTACATTTACATTGATGTCTGTCTCTATTTTTATTACATTTTATTTGAGGTCCCTATACTGCTAATGAAGGCTTCTTGCCAAAATAGGTTGTGTAGGATGGGATAAACTGACGCTACAATAAAGCTCCATCCGTCGTACTTCCACCCGTGTTCTGTCACCTTGCTCTTTGTATGGTTTTGGTCCTTTGCGAACGTGTGTGCTTCCTTTGGACTGTAGGGTTGCTGCAGGGGCAGGCTTCACAGCCTTATGGCTCAGGGAGCAGTGCCTGTCTTTGTGCCCAAACATCTACTGGCCACTCAGGATGCACGCATACGGGATTCAGGAGCCACAGTCTGCAGCCTCTGATCAATGGCTAGGCTATAAAGGGACAGCTGTATAAATAGCAGGCAAGAACAGCTAGAAACTTATTCTGCTGTGTCACACCAGAGTGGATATAGTACTAGCTGCTGAAAAGTGAGACAAGCAGAAATTTTGGAGATTATGGCTCCTCTCCCTCTTCCCCACTGGCTAAGTACTCACCTAGTCTGCTGGAAAGAAGTAATTAGTCCTTACCTGCTAATTAGTGTTCCTGAAGGAATTTCAGTCCAGTCCCTTAACTTCTGGGTTGCGCAACCCTTCCAGCAGCTTGGAGGCTGAGCCCATCATCCTTTTGATGATGGTGGGGTATAAATACCCCTGGCACCATCCACTGGCACCAGTAATCTATTGTAAAAGCAGACTTAAAGGATATATAATAAAGAACTTATAACCATTTGATAACTTGCCAAAACTCACATGCACCCTAAACTAGTAAAACCTTTTTTTTTTTTTTCTAAAGGGGGAGAAGGAAACAAGGAGGAGGAGGAGGAGGAGGTTTCCCTGAGGACGCGAGGGCCCTCCGCTCTTTCCTGCAGAACCTCATTAAAAGTGCTCCCCAGCTTTCCTTCGGTCCACCACCTGAAACTGAGAAAGTCGGGCGGGATCAGGGACTAGACTGAAGTTCCTTCAGGAACACTAATTAGCAGGTAAGGACTAATTACTTCTTCCTTATTGTCACTTCAGTCCAGTCCCTTAACTTCTGGGATGTAACAGAGCAGTCTAAATCTGGGAGGGGTTCGTTATTCCGGACTGAAGCTCCGCGCTGCCAAACCTGGCATCCGAAGCCCCTTGGAGGTCCAACCTGTAATGCTTTGTGAAGGTATGGAGAGACGACCAGGTAGCCGCTCTGCAAATATCCAGTGGCGGCACCAAACTCTTTTCTGCCCAGGATGCTGCCTGCGCTCTAGTTGAATGCGCTCTAAGCACTCCTGGAGCCTGCTTCCCACTGAGGAGGTAAGCAGAGGCAATCGCCTCCCTGATCCACCTCGAGATGGAAGCTTTGGCCGCTGCTTCTCCCTTATGCGGCCCTCCAAACTTGACGAACAAGCGTTCTGACTTCCGGAAAGGCGCCATGCGCGTGAGGTACCTCTTCAGCACTCTGTGAACATCCAGGAGCCTAAGCTTTTCTCCGTCTCCTGATAGATCCCTTTCCGCGAAAGAGGGCAGAGAGACCGCTTGGTTTACATGAAAAGGAGAGATAACCTTAGGTAAGAAAGAAGGGACTGTACGCAAGACTACCTTATCTCTAAAGAAAGAGAAAAAGGGAGGACGGGAAGACAAGGCTTGAAGCTCTGAAACGCGTCTGGCCGAGCAAATCGCCACTAAAAACACCGTCTTTAGCGTCAAGTCCTTCAGAGAGGACTTCCGCAGCGGTTCGAACGGTGCCCCCGAAAGGGCATTCAAGACTAGGTTGAGGTCCCAGGGAGGGATAACAGATCTTTTCTGGGGCCTTAACCGTCTAACAGCTCTCAGAAACCTGGCTACGTCCGAATGTAGCCCTAGACATTTGCCTCTGACCTTCCCCCTATAGCAAGAGATAGCTGCCAGCTGGACTCGCAAAGAGCTAGGCGCTAGACCCTTCTCGAAACCCGCCTGCAGGAACTCCAGGACCTCTGGGACTGAAGCTGAGAGAGGCTTGATTCGACGCTCTAAACACCAGGCTTCAAAGATACGCCACACTCTCACGTAAGAAAGGCAGGTGGAATGTTTGCGAGCGCTCAACAAGGTTGAGATTACTGAGCCCGAGTACCCCCACTTCAAGAACCTCGCCCTTTCAATAGCTAGGCCGTAAGCGAGAACCGATGCACGTGGGGCATGAGTACCGGACCCTGACGTAAGAGATCCTTTTTGCAGGGAAGTGGCCACGGCCGGTCGGCCGTCAATCTCACTAGATCCGCGTACCACGGACGTCGAGGCCAATCCAGGGCTATGAGAATGACCAATCCTGGGTGAGCTTCTATCCGCCTCAGAACCCTCCCTATGAGCGCCCAAGGAGGGAAAACATAGAGGAGACCTTCCGACGGCCAGCTTTGGGCCAGGGCGTCCAAGCCCTCGGACATTCTTTCCTTTCTGCAACTGAAAAACCGGCTGGCCTTTGCCGACGAGTACCGGGCCATGAGATCCATGATTGGGGTCCCCCACCGGGCAACCACTTGATCGAACACTTCCTGCGCTAGTTCCCACTCTGCGTGGTCTATCCTGAACCTGCTGAGGTAATCGGCAGTTACGTTGTCTGTTCCGGCCACGTGCTGCGCAGACAGCGCTAGCAGATGCGTTTCGGCCCACTGCAAGAGGAGATCCGCCTCCTTCTCCAAGGATGGGCTGCTTGTTCCGCCCTGACGGTTGATGTAGGCCACCGCGGTAGCGTTGTCCGAGAGGACACGGACTGCCCTCTGGTGAACCAAGAGCTCTAAAGCCCGGAGAGCTAAGGTTACCGCCCTTAACTCCAGCCTGTTGATAGACCACTGCGACTCTGCCGGAGTCCAGCAGCCCTGGGCAAATTGCCCCTCGCAGTGTGCGCCCCAACCTGCTAGGCTCGCATACGTCATCAGTTGGGTCCACTGAGGCGACTCGAGTGGTATCCCGCGGCCCAGGTTCCTTGAGTTTGTCCACCACCGCAGAGACCTCCTGATCCCGGGAGGGCAGGGAATCCGCCTCGATAAAGGGTGAAGTTGATGGGACCACTGTCTCAAGAGGGTACGCTGGAGAGGCCGCATATGAGCCCGGGCCCAAGGAACTACTTCTATTGCCGCTGCCATGGTGCCCAGCAGCTGAAGGTAATGCCAGGCCGAGGGGCATCTTGTTAACAGAAAACGGCCAACGAGATTCCTCAGATCGGATAACCTCTGCTTTGAGAGAAACACCCTTCCCTTCCTGGTGTCGAACCGAGCTCCAAGGTACTCTATCCTTTGCTTGGGAATTAAGCTGCTCTTCGCACGATTTATGACCCATCCCAAGCTCTCGAGGAACTGTACGACCCTGGCGGTCGCTACGTGACTCTCCTCCTCTGACTTTGCTCGTATCAACCAATCGTCCAGGTAAGGATGGACTAGAATTCCTTCTTTCCGAAGAGCCGCGGCCACTACCACCATCACCTTGGTAAACATCCTGGGAGCTGTCGCTAGCCCGAAGGGAAGGGCCTGGAACTGGAAATGGCCGCCTGGTACGGCAAATCTTAGGAACTGTTGATGAGACTCTCTGACCGGGATGTGTAAATATGCTTCCGTCAAGTCTAGGGATGTCAAGAATTCCCCCTGTCGAACGGCGGCAATTACCGACCTCAGGGTTTCCATGCGGAAGTGAGGAACCCTGAGACAGCGGTTGACTTGCTTTAGGTCCAGGAATGGACGGAAAGAGCCTTCCTTCTTTGGCACTACAAAATAAATGGAGTATCAACCTAAACCTCTTTGGTCTTGTGGGACAGGCAACACTGCTCCCAGCGCTATGAGCCTCGAGAGGGTGACTTCCTTTTTTTCTGGTGGACCGCAGGGGGACAGAACAAATGCTGGGGTTACTCTTTTTGTGAGCTCAAGAGCGTAAACCTCTCGGATCACCTCCAACACCCACTGATCGGATGTGACCCGGGACCAGGCGGGAAGGAACTGTCTTAAGCGGCCCCCCATTGACAGCTCTCCCTCCTGGACCCCCGATTTCTCATTGTGAATTTCTAGGCGCCGAGGAGGAGGAGGAGGCCCCAAAACCTCTACCTGCCCCGCGAAACCCCAGAAAGCTCTGACCCCTGAAGGGGAAATGGCCCCTGGGGAAAGGGTTCGATCTAGGTTGTCTGAATCTTCGGAAGTCCTTTGGCTGACTCCGTCCAGGAGCGGCAGGACGACCCAGTCTTGGCCTATCTTCGGGGAGCCTACCCCCTTTGGACTCACCCAGCTCCTTTACTAGCTTATCCAGGTCTTCTCCAAACAATAGCTTCCCCTTGAAAGGAAGTCGACTCAGGCGAGCCTTAGAAGAGGCATCCGCAGCCCAGTTACGCAACCATAAGTAACGTCTGGCTGCCACCACCGAGGCCATATTTTTTGCCAGGCTTCTAATAAGATCATACTGGCTATCAGCTAAAAAGTCTGAACCTGATTCCAATTTGGCCGCCACCCCTTGGGAGTCGCCCGAAGGACCGTCAGCCAGTTGCAGTTGCTGGGATCATCTCAAACAAGCTCTAGCCACCCAGGCCCCCGAGACGGAGGCCTGTAAGGCAAGGGCACTAACATCAAAGGCTTGTTTTAGAAGGGTGTCCAGTCTTCTATCTTGACTGTCTCTCAGAGCCGCGCCGCCCTCGACCGGAATAGTCGTCTTCTTTGTTACTACCGAGACCACCGCGTCCACCCTAGGCGATTTCAGGAGATCCTTGTCCGTTTCCGGCAATGGGTATAGGCGAGACATCGCCCGTACTCCCCTTAGGGTAGATTCCGGCTGGTTCCATTCTTCCTGAATCATCTGGCGAACCACTCTGTGCACTGGAAAAACCTTCTGAGATTTCCTTACGGCTTGGATCAGCGGATCCTCCAGAGCTTCTTCGTCCGTCGGAGCTTCCGAAACCATAATGAGTACCTTCAGAGACTCACTGATTAGGCGGGAAGAGCTCTCATCTCTAAACACCCTGACTATGCGGGATTGCTCCTCCTCCGGGATCTCTCCCTCTTCAAGCTCCTCCCCTTCATCAACTCCTTTTTCCGAAAGCTCCTCCTCTGGTAGGTCCCGAGGCGGAGACTCAACATGGTCATCGGCTAATAGCCTATCCCGCTTGGGGAGGGGCCCCGGCTCAAGGGATCTAGAGTTTCCTGGAACAGAATCAATACTTTCCCTTGGTGCTACTGTTTCTGCAGGACCCTGCTTGCGTAGGCAGTAGGCTTTGTGCAAAAGAAGAACAAATTCAGGAGAAAATTGACCCCAGTCTCCCTCTGCCCCCGAGGAAAGGGAAGGAAGGGATTGGGAAGAGCCTGGAGCAACTGAGGCGGAAGGGGGGGGGGGGAGAGTGGGAATCCCTTCCCCCTTCCGAAGGGTCCCCTGACCCCTGGGGAGCTTGAGACATACTTAGGTGGATCTCCTGCTCCACAGAAGCGGCCTCTGCTGCACACCCTCTGCAGACTCCTGCTTCCAAGACCGTCCCTCTACGAGTGCCGCACGAAGGACAGCGCAGCTTGCCCGTCATACCTCTTGAACCGGGCTACCCCCAGGCTCAAAGAAAATAAATTAAAGGTAACTAACAAGGCAACAAAATAAAAATAAAGGAATCAAAAGTAACAAAAAAGAAACCAACTAAAGAGAAACAAAGTAAATGCTATGCAGCAAAAAACTTTCAGCACTCCCCTCCCCCCTAGCCGTGCAAAAACAGAGGAGAAACACGGCACCACGCAAAAAAGGCTCCAAACTTTAAAATAAACCTGAATCCAACAGATGGAAGAGGAGGAATTAAACCCCAATACTTGCGGTTTGCCGAACTGGCGCGAATCCGCTGCCACGAGGGAGCCAGCCGTCCTCTGCAGGATCCCACGAGGTAGGCCGCAGCCACGTGTAGGACGGGCCTGCGGGTGGAGGGGGAACGCCGGCAGAAGCTGCGGACTTTCAGGCAGGAAGGAGAATCACACTCCACACCCGCTCCGTTCCCCACGAAAACCTCAAGCGCCCGGCCGCCTCGGGGCTGAAGCGCGAGGCCGGGGACCGCCGCTGAAGAAAGAGTCGTTGCTGCCTCTAGCGCTCAGCCGTCTAGGGGCTTCGGCTCGAGGCAGACGCGGCCGTGGAAAAGATGCTGTGAAGCGGGCCGCGGGGTGTGCGGGAGGAGAGCTCTCCTGTCCTCACCGCTGCACCGGAAAACCCCTTCCTCCGGAGCCTCACTGGAGCCGAGTTGCAGAGGGCAAAGAGGGAGGGGGGGAGGGGGGAATGAGAGAGGCAGAAGAATTAAAGGTACAGGACTAGGCTAAAACCTCAAATAAGGTTGAAATAAAGAAATTAAAATTAAAATAGGGAATTAAATTAAGATAAATTAAGATAAATTAAAATAAATTAAACTAACTAAATTCTTAGTCCAGACCCCGTAAGCACTCTGGCTTACAGGAACCCTCCAGCTGCTTGGAGGCTGAGATTACTGGTGCCAGTGGGTGGTGCCAGGGGTATTTATACCCCACCATCATCAAAAGGATGATGGGCTCAGCCTCCAAGCTGCTGGAAGGGTTGCACAACCCAGAAGTTAAGGGACTGGAGTGAAGTGACGATAAGGAAGCAGATTTTTCTCTACGTTCCTCTGACCGCATTTGATGGTCTTCTGACTTCCCACACTGCAGAAAATAGTTCACTGGAGAACAAAGAGCCAGCCATGGTAGCCATTTTGTTATTTTCCCCCTTTAGTTTAGTTTTCTGGATCCTATATATTCTTTCCTAGGGTAGTGGGAAAGCACATGGAAGCCTCAACAGCACTCTTTCCCCCCTCCCTCCCAAAGCACTAGTGTTACCTGTCTCCACACTTCTGGTCTGCTCTCCAGATACTGGGTCCTTTTAGGCTTACCTCCAGGAATCACCACAGGTTGTCCTGGGGAGCATTTCTAAGAGGGACTATTTTTTCTCTTAATGCTGTGAAGCAGACAGTGTTTTGCCAATTCGTCCTCACCCTAAGTTATTGGCTGCCCTTTGATTGAGAGATTGGAAGACTGATTCACACATTCCAGCAGGAACTAACCCATTCAGACTCTGAAAATGGACATTGATGTGGATGATGCAATTGATAAGACTCAGGACAGCTGCACATAAGATGTGCTGGCTGGCGCTGAGACTTTCCCAGACATCTCTGGTTCTCCAACGGAGAGTCAGATGAGGGCAAGATGATGGCCTTAGTATCAGTACTTGTTCACTGGTTCAACTCAAGCTCCAGAAAAAAAATCCAGACTTAAGGAGGAGGACTCAGATGTGAATCCAATCCAGGGAATGAGACAAGATGGGGTTCTATACCAGAGACTGTTTTCAAGTTCATTAGACTTCCACAGAGATAGTCAAGACATGGGGGGATAGCTTAGCTATGGCCATCCTAGCCAAAGGTTCACACTTTTTCTGGGATAATATTGCAACCTCCTCCTTGCTGGTCTCCTTCTGAGTCACCTTTCACCCTTTCAGTCTGTGCAAAACTCTTGTGTGGCTAATTCCGCCAGTCCCATTATACTCATATAACCCCTCTTCTTAAATCACTTCATTGGCTTCCCTTCCATTTCCATATCCAATACAAACTTCTCCTTCTGACCTATAAATGCACTCATTCTGTTGCTCCTCACTACCTTTCCTCTCTCCCTACACCCTTCCCCTGGCGTTCTTCTCTCTATGCCCTTCTATTCCTCTGCCAACTCTAGACTTCAGTCCTTTCACCTTGTTGCTCCTTATACCAGGAACAAACTACCTGAATCTGTACGTCAGGTTTCATCTTTCCCCTTTTTCAAATCCATGCTCTTCACCCCAATTGCAATCGGCAGCTGAGAGCGGGAAACCCGACTTCCCTCCTGCTCCCCACTGCAGAAGCCATTCAGGGCACAAACCAGCAACAAGGAACTGCATCCACAACTTCAAAAGCATAGGCGTGCCTGCGTGCCTCGCAAGAGGCGTGGCCCTTGGGTGTGGACCAGTATGAGAGTCAGCCGAGCTACAGACAAATGCTGTAGCAATAGGAACACTTCACCCCGGACAAAGAATTCGCAATATCCACAGCAACAAAACGCTTTTACACCTACTGGAGCCTGCACTATTCCAAGAATGCAGGTATAAGAAAACTCCCCATCTGCCATTCATTGCAAAAACTATTGAAAAATCTGTCCAAAAGCAGCTACAGAATCACATCTGTAGCTGCTTTTGGACAGAATCACATCACTCTAAATTCCGCTCCCTCCTTAAAACTCATCTGTTTTCCCCTAGCCTTTCCCCCCTGAGTTTTAATTATTTTGCTCCTATTACTCTATTTTCTTGACTCTTCTGTCCTTACTCTCTTCCTGCTCTATCATTTATTGTAATTCCTTCTTTTCTTCTTCTATAATTGCTATTGATTTTGTTTTTGTAAACCGCCCCGATGTTATGGGGGGCGGTATAACAAATGTGAAATAAACAATAAACAATAAACATCGACCTGAATGCACCAATGGACATCCACTAACACGGGTTCATGTCACAGCACAATGTGGTAACCCTGCTGACCTCCCTATTTGACAACCTCATAAGGGCATAGACAATATCAAAAAATAATTCCTCTTAATCTTTATGGACATATCGGCTGCTTTTGACACAATCTCCCACAACAGAATCATACAACGGCTATATGAAGTAGGGCTATGCAACACAATAAAATGGTTTGAATCTCACCTCAGCAAATGAACATAGCAGGTTAATTGCGGTGAAAAGAGATCCACACAATTCGACGCGCCACAAGGCATACCTCAAGGATCTGCATTGTCTGCCATCCTCTTCATCCTGTACATACAGCCCATCTGCAATATCCTCAAGCAACACAAGATGCTCTACCACATTTATGCAGACGGCATTATGGTATACATCCCATCCCAATAAATATACAAACATCAGACCTGACCTCCATAACCAAAGGCCTGGAGATGAATATATGGCGCACCAGCAACAATCTTTCAGTAAACTGTAACAAGACAGAAGATTTGTTCATTACTAGAAGTACGACCTTCAACCCGCTATCCAGAATCCGCATCCATGATAAATCAATCAAGTGAAGGAGGAAGATAGATACCTAGGAATCATCCTAGACAGCAAGCTAAACCTTCATTCTCACATTAACAAAACTGCTGCGAAGGCATACTACAAACCAACTTATCAGGAGGCTCAAACCGATCCTAAACCAGATCACTTCAGAATGGTATGTCAGGCAATCATCACACTCATACTGGACTACGGTAATTCATTATATCAGGGCCTCCCTAAACAGGCCACCCACCCCCTCCAGTTGGTGCAGAATACAGCAGCCAGGATCATCACAAACTCAGCTAGATATGAGCACATCACACCTGTATTTCAACACCTTCACTGGTTGCCCATACATGCACGTGCATGATACAAAGCAATTCTAAACAAATTCAAAATTATTCACATGTCAGCCAATGCCCTTCAAAGCCTAGTAACCAGGGACACAAGCACGAGGCCTAGGAGAAGCAACATGGACAACAAGATCGTTACCCCTGCAGAATACCAGAGAACCAATCGGGCCATGTCCAGAACAGCACTGTCCCTCTATGCTCCTGAGCTATGGAATTCACTACCCGACATCAAGAGAGCCACAAGAGACACCAAGGACTTCCAAAGGATGCTGAAGACCGTACTGTTCACGGAATACTACGAACCCTCCGAGTGCCCATAGCCCTAGCTATGGGCATGATCACACACAGTCCACAACTGACTCTTAACTGTAAATAGTTATAGATGTACATATGTTATGTTTAATCATTATGTTTAATCATTTGATATACCGCTCAGGCCGAGGCATCAGAGCGGTTTACAATACCATATCATTTGAGAAAATATGAAAGGAACGCCATTTATGAGATAGGACAGAATAGTGGACAGAAACAGTCAAAAAGATAAGAGAAGGAGAAGGAACAGCAGGTTACATAACCCCCTCCATCACCCCCTCCCACCCTTCTTGAATGTATACAACCTAGTTCTCTGTAAACTACTTTGACTGAAGGATAAGGTGATATATAAAATTGGTTAAATAAATAAATAAAATAAAGGCTCGTCTCTATCAGTCCACCTTTGGATCTTAATCCTTTGTTTTCCTTCCATCTCGTTACCCTTCCCTATTGAACACTTGTTCTCGTCTATTGTTCTGTCTTGATTAGATTATAAGGTCTAATGAGCAGGGACAGTCTTATTATATGTATCTGTACAGTGCTGCATATGCCTTGTAGCACTATATAAATGATTAAAAAATAGTAGTAGTAGTAGTAGTAGTAGTAGTAGTAGTAGTAGGGAAAAGCTAGATAGGAGAATGGAAGCTCTTTAGTACTGTATGATTTCAGTGTTTCCCTCCTACAGGCAGCAGGGCTGCTCTTCCTACACATCAAGTCCTAATGGGTGGAGGCTGATCTTCCATCTCTAGAAGCTTCAGATGTCCCCACCTGTTAGTCTGCCTAGGGTTTGGTTCCTCTAAAGCTGCTGAATTCTGCTTCTCTATTACTTTTTGCTTCTCTTATTTTGCTTCGTTACTTGCTTGGCCAGAAGGGTGAGCTGTAGCCCTTGCCCAGAATCTCTGCCTACCAGAAAAGATGAAATTAAAAACATAGTACCAAGCTTTATACTAAAGGTCAACTCAGCCTTCCATTTAAACCAAGAGACTGTTCTGCCAACACTATCATAGTCTACACTGGAGTTAAGAAAGATTTACACTCTCTTGTTGTTAAGAGCCTCCCTCTGTTCCATAAGACACTGAGCCAAATAAAATATGTCAATCTGCTTCCAAAGCCAGATGGGTAAAGGAACTGTATCTTTGAGTACAAAGCCAGCTGATATCAGACATCTGACTTCAAAGGATCATTCTACTAGAGCCATTACTACCTCTCAGACAGAAAAGCAGACACCTCACCGACAACCATCTGCAGGAGAGCTACCCAAATTCAATATAAATCTTTGACAAGTAGGCTACTGCGGACACAGCTTTGGGATCCAGAGTTCACCAGGTTGCGATCAGCCTGTCCTAGAGACTCCTGTAAGTCAGTCATTTGGAACAGGCTGAGGGAGGCATAACAAGTTTCAAGCACTACTTAACTGATAACTCTACTGTTAAGTCTCACCAGCAACATTCCTGTCAAGCTGCGTGGGAGTCTTCCAACTGAACTGCAGCTGGTGGGCTTAGGTTCTGCGACAAATTTCAATTAGGTATTGTAAAAGCAGCAAACGAGAAAGTAAACTGCTCACATCTGCCTAATGTTAGCAACTGAGCATGACTATTTAGCTAAAATTGATACTTTGCTTTGTTGGTCGTTTGGGTCCCATCCATATGATGGTGCTACTAAAACACAGCATCACAGCACCTCTCCCTACCAGCTGCACCATGGCTGGAGGATCGTCATGCAGCTTGGCGGGAATGTTGCTCACTAGGACTGGACAAACCTCGCTGTGCATCATGATCACGGTGGAGAGGATGGTGGTAAGTATTGTATGCTGCCATAATTTTCTTTCAGTTCAGGACTGCTGTGCAAGCTAGTGAGATAGGGGCAGCGAAGGAAGAGATGGTACCCCCATATAGGGAGGTGGGACAGAGACCAACATCCCAAAAATGTCAGTCTCACCTCAGCAGCTGGCACTCATTCTCAAAGCAGACAGGACCAGAGGGGCAAACAGCTGGAAGCTACTGGGCAAATATTATGTTTTAAACTCTAACATGCATCCTCACAAGGCCATGTTAACTAGAGTCCGAGTCTCTGAAGCTCAAGTCATCTGATCAGCTTATGCAGTGCCATGTCAGTTTTGGCATTCTAGCCAATCAGACCTGAGAGGTGAGAAGCTGTGGACCCTGGTCAATGGAGAATTTCATAAGCAATGCTTCAGCGGTAAACGTTTTATTGACTTTATATCAGTGCTTGCTTTCCGATACTCCACGGTGTATCTGAGCTACGGCTTTCTTTAGAGCAGCTTTGAAAAATATTTATGTTGCAATTTCTGGGCTCTTTGGGTCATTTTTGTAATGCCCTAAAAATTCCATTAATATGGTCACATCCTGCAGAATCTACAACAGCAAGTTCTGCTGCTTTAAGAGGTTAGCAAGATTGGAAATGTCTCTGTAGTACTGAGGATTTGGGATTAGTCTCGACTACTAAGCCCACAGCCCACATTCTCATGACATACACCAAACATCAAATCACAGAAAATACCCATATCTAAGATGCTCTTCCCCTTCGGAGATGGACATCACTATGCGAGCTCCAAAAAGCAGGAGTCATCCGGCTTCCAGTGCCACTAACGAAGGCCTCGAAAAACAAAAATAGAACAAAACCAAAAGAATCATGAGCTCAACATTAGTATTTGTATGTACGTAAATGCATTAATGTTGGAAGTTTAGCCGTGAGGAAACAAAACAACCTCTCATGGCAACACTTCCGTTTTACTAAATTTTAAAGAGCCCCACCAGAGCTTTCAAATGTAGGTAAAAAACACCATATAGTAGTGTGACTTACACCAAAACGTGTACCAAAATGTATCAATTCCAACAATTTTGCATATCAATTTTGCATATCAAAAACCGCTGGTTTCCATCAGCTTTTAATCAAAGCCCTAGGACTAACTAAAATAATGACCAAAAAGATCACTTATCTGTTGTCCATAGAGAACTAAGCCTCAATGTTCAGATTTAGTATAGATGTCAATCTCCCAAAGTCCACAGTTATTAACTGAGGGCTGAATTCCACAATGTCCGCAGTTGTTGACTGAGAACACAGCACTGCGTTTCGGGCAAACCAACTTTAATGCCCTGTTTCAATGCAAACCGACTTCTAGCTTCCCCAATGTTTCAGGACGCCAGCACATGCTCATTCACGATATAATGCCACCGCACATGAATCACCATTAAATGACAAAGTGGGCCAATCGCAGTTTCACACGTCACAAAATGCCAAAATGGAACTATCCCATTCACTTTAAAAACCAAAACAGAATATCAAAAAAGACTAGTCCAATTCAACTCTTTATTAAGACCTTGTGGCTCAACCGTGGATAGCCTGAATAACCATGTTTGTTCAAGTAATTGAAGACGTTCACGATTGCCTCCTCGTGGATTCCTGGGCACATAATGAAGCACCCTCCAGTGTATGTCCGAAAAAAGGTGTTGATGATCCAATGTCGAACAATAGGTGCTGATATATTCTTAGTTTTGATTCTAGATGCATGTTCACATAGTCGTGTCCGTGCAGGGCGAATTGTTCTCCCAATATATAAAAGATTGCATGGACAAACTAAGACATACTACGTAAGAGGTTGAACAGGTGGTATGCCACCTAGCTACATGAAGAAAATCAGAATTAGGTACTTGCCATTCCTTGCCCACAATAGAACGTTGGCAATAGTCAAGTGTTGCAAGGATAATGGCCCAAATCAGTGTGTTGCTCAAAAGACTGTCAAGAGGGGAGGAGGAAGTAATGCCAACTAAATCACGAAGATTAGGACGATGAGTGTGGGCAATTTGTAGCCTCTTCTGAAAACATGAATGCAACTGTAAAATGTGCCAATGTTTAAAAATAAATTTTCTTATTTTTTTCTGTATGTGACATATATGATAATACCCCAATCAGTGCATCACAGTAAATGGATGTTTGATCATTTGATTGAGCAGCATTCAGAGATGGAAATAGCCATTCATGATGAGTGAATTTAGCACGCAAAAATGCTCTTTTGATGACTTTCCTTGGGTACCCTCTTTGTGCCATGCGTTGTGATAATTCATATGCATGGTCCATCAGCTCATGGTAATTTGAACAGATACGTCGTAAACGTAAAAATTGTCCAAACAGAAGACCTTTTTTCAGAGACAATGGATGAAAACTAGAATACATCAGTAGTGTATTTCGCTGTACCAATTTTCTGAACAAAGTGGTATACAACTTGCTTTCTCGTTTCAAAATTAAAACATCTAAGAATTCCAATTTAGAAAAATGATAATGCATGGTGAAAGACAAATTGGGACTCAAAGAGTTTAACCATTGTATGAATAAGTGTAAATTCACCTCAGATCCCTTCCACAAAAAGAATATATCAAGGAATCTGACCCATAACACCACCTCCCTAAACCATAAAGATGGATACACCAAAGAGGATTCAAAATCAGCCATATATAATGTAGCTATGGATGGAGCTACTGTTGCTCCCATAGCAATCCCGTGAATTTGATGGTAAAGTTGCTGTTCATATTGAAAGAGGTTTAGTGCTTACCAAGAATTATTTTCAATATGAACTGAGTCTGAAAATTGAGGCTTAGTTCTCTACGGACAACAGATAAGTGATCTATTTGATCATTATTTTAGATAGTCCTAGGGCTTTGATTAAAAGCTGATGGAAACCAGCGGTTTTTGATAGGCAAAATTGATATGCAAAATTGTTGGAATTGATACATTTTGGCACACGTTTTGGTGTAGGTCACACTACTATATGGTGTTTTTTACCTACGTTTGAAAGCTCCGGTGGGGCTCTTTAAAATTGAGTAAAATGGAAGTGTTGCCACGAGAGGTTGTTTTGTTTCCTCACGGCTAAACGTCCAACATTAATGCATTTACGTACATACAAATACTAATGTTGAGCTCATGATTCTTTTGGTTTTGTTCTAGTTTTGTTTTTCGAGTTGATTTACATAGAACATCAGTTATTTTGTATTATTGGTTTAACTAATGAAGGCCTGACATTGCTGTATCCCAAAACTCGTTAATACACGTTTTAAGATAATTCGTGGATGACTTAAGGGGTCTGCAACCTAGGTATTCCTTCACAGATTCTTCTCGCATCTAATGCTCCCTTGCGAACTGTAAAGCTAATACAGACACAGACCTCTGCATTTTCGATTGCAGCCCTCATGTAACGGAACAACTTGCCCACTCCTATTCGACATGAGTGTGATGTAAAGCATTTTAGCAAAATTACTCCCAGCTCATATTGAGGAAGCTTTTTTCACTAGTTAAACTATGTTTTGTTTTGTTTTTTAGTTTAATGCTTGTATGGAGTTTATTTTGAGTGCTGTAATGATTATATTTTATGATTGTTTCTGTTGTAAACTGCAAAAAATGGTTTCAATCAGTTTTGCGGTCTTTAAGATGCTTCTAAATAAGCAAATTAATAAAGAAGAGTTTTGTAAGTACAAAGGGCACTGAACACGGGTTACACAATGCAGAGAGTTCTAGTCTTGGCTCCGCGTAACCCTGGGCTTGCTGCTGTATCTTCTTGTTCCCTCAGCTCTAATTTCTGCTCTGACAGGATGTGACAAGAACTGAGGAAGAACAGAACAAAGCTGAAGCAAGGAGAACGAGAAAGGCTGTGTAACCTTATCTTTCTCCGATATCATGGGGGCCATTAGTCCCCGGAGCCTCAGCAACAAACTCTCAGAATCCCCTCTCATCACCACAGCAGTAACTG
The DNA here is from genome assembly GCA_033557465.1 of Ichthyophis bannanicus. Taxonomy (NCBI): domain Eukaryota; kingdom Metazoa; phylum Chordata; class Amphibia; order Gymnophiona; family Ichthyophiidae; genus Ichthyophis; species Ichthyophis bannanicus. The sequence continues at coordinate 148,279,488 of CM066041.1, forward strand.
GATTCTAAGCTACCAGAACAGTCCAGTCCTGGATTTCCAACTTCCAACAGGTCAAATGAACAAGTGGATTCAGTCCCGGTTTTGTCTCATTGCACAGGAACAAGGATGGGTTTTTCGTTTTGTTTTTTGTTTGTTTTTTTTAGGGACATTTACGGGACATCATAATTACAAATCTCTATTTGCAATGGGAAAAAGCCAGGACTGAATCACCCTGATCAGTTGACCCGTGGTGAGGTGGCAGCCCTAGCAAATAAGAAATGTTTTACTATGATGCAGGATGTATGACTCAATTTCAGATCCCTAGAAAGCACATATACCACATTTTCATACAGCTTACCACTACTAATACTACAGCTGATCATTTGTATAGTGCTACAAGCCATACGCAATGCTGTACAGACATACAGAAGGCGGTCCTCTGCTCATCATAGCTTACAATCTAGTCAAGACAGATTACACAACAGCTGAGGACAAGGATATATCTAAGGGAACAAAGGAAATACAGGAGACTAAGCGGATCAGTATCAAAAAGTGGCCTCAAAGAGGTGAGTTTTCAGCCTGGATTTGAAAAGGGCCAGAGATTATGCCTGACCTACAGACTCAGGCAGTTTGTGCCAGGCATAAGGAGCAGCAAGGCGGAAGGATCAAAGCCTGGAGTTGGCAGTAGAAGTGAAGGGCACAAATTGAAGCGATCTGCCAGAAGAGCAGAGTTCCAGAGAAGGGATTTAGGGAAATATAAGAGGAAAGGTAGTGAGGAGCAGCAGAATGAATGCACTTATAGGTCAGTGGGAGAAGTCTGAACTGCATACAGAGATGGATATCGAGTCAATGAAGCGACTTGAGAAGAGAGGTTATATGAGCATATCGAGGTTGGCAGAAGATTAGCTGTGCAGCTGAGTTTCAAACAGATTGAAGGGGAGGAAGATGATTCAACGGGGGACCAGCAAGAAGGAGGTTGCATTAGTCTAGACGGGAGGTGACTAAAGAGTGGATAAGTTTTAGTAGTGTGTTCAGAAAGGAAGGGACAAATTTTGCTGAGGTTATAGAGAAAGAAACAGCAGGTTTTGGCTATCAGATGAATGTGGGTGGAGAAAGAGGGAGGCGTCAAACATGACCCCGTGGTTGTGAGCCAAGGAAACAGGGAGGAGTTGAGTGTTATCCACAGAGACTGAGAAAGGAGGAAGGAGGGGAGGGGAGTTCAGAAGAAAAAAATAAGCTCTGTTTTGGCCATGTTCAATTTCAAATGGCAGTGAGACATCCAGACAGCAATGTCAGATAGGCAAGCAGAGATCCAAGCCTGGATTGCCAGAGAGATTTCAGGTGTAGAGGTAGATCTGAGTGTTATCAGCATAAAGATGGCACTGAAAACCATGGAAGGAAATGAGTGCACCAAGGGACTGGGTATAGAGAGAGAAAAGGAGTGGACCCCAAGACAGACTCTTGGGGTACACCAACTGAGAGCGGGGTAGCAGTAGAGGAGAATCCACCAGAACAAATACTGAAAGTGCGGTGGGAGAGATAAGAGAACCAGGATAGCACAGAAGCCTTAAAACCAAGCCAGGGCAAGATATCGAGGAGGTGGTGGTGGTCTAGAGCAGCGTTTTTCAACCACTGTGCCGCGGCACACTAGTGTGCCGTGAGATATTGTCTGGTGTGCCGTGGGAAAAATTCCAATTTCATCCGTAACATGTGGCCTCGGCTCACAAATTAGGGTTGCCAACCGGCCGGTTTTCAGCCGGCCTGGCCGGTTTTTCCATGGCCAGGCCGGCTGCCAGCACAATTGTAAAACCGGCCATTGAAAAGCCGGTTTTTTGCTCTGGCCGCAAGATCGGGAGCGGCCAGAGCAAAAAAAACGGCTTTTGTGCCGAAGTCCGCGGCGCAAACGCGATTCCCTATAGCAGTGCAGCCGCTGGTTCTGCTTTGTACAGAGCAGCAGCTGCACTACACTTACATTGAAAAGTAAAGAGAAACTGTGTCAGGAGCCCTCCGATCATGCAGAGCCCGAGGAAGTGATGTCATGGGGGCGGGCTCCTCACAGGCTGTCTTTCCTTTTCAAATTAACTTTAGCTGCAATAAAGTTAATTTGAAAAGGAAAGACAGCCTGTGAGGAGCCCGCCCCCATGACATCACTTCCTCGGGCTCTGCGATGACCGGAGGGCTCCTGACACAGTTTCTCTTTACTTTTCAATGTAAGTGTAGTGCAGCCGCTGCTCTGTACAAAGCAGAAGCAGCGGCTTGGGCAGAGGGGGGTGTGTGTGTGTGTGAGTGAACCAGCAAGGGGGGGGGGAGTGTGAGTGAACCAGCAGTGGAGGGGGGGGGGGTGGTGTGAGTGAACCAGCAATGGGGGGGGCGATGTTGTGTGTGAAACAGCAGGGGAGGGGGGGTAAGTGAGTGAGTGACCCAGCAGGAGGGGTGAGTAAGTGACAGGGGGGTGGATGAGTGAACCAGCAGTGGAGGGGTGGGGGTGGTGTGAGTGAACCAGCAGGGGAGGGGGGGGTTGGTGTGAACCAGCAGGGGAGGGGGGTTGGTGTGAGTGTTTGATTCCTATTCAAGAGAATTACTTTATATATAGTCAATATAGGCACAGAGGTAAATTTTTTAAACATTTTCTAATGGTGGTGTGCCTCGTGATTTTTTTCATGAAAAAAGTGTGCCTTTGCACAAAAAAGGTTGAAAAACACTGGTCTAGAGTATCAAAAGCAGCAGAAAGGTCAAGACGTTTGAGGATCGCGTAAAGGCCCTTGGATTTTGCCAGTAACAGCTTGTTACAGACTTTAACAGCCATTTCAGTAGACTGTAAAGGACGAAAGCCAGATTGTAATAGATCCAGAGGGCTTGAGAGGAGAGAAAGTCAAGGCCATGGCGGTGAACTGCATGTTCAAGTAGTTTAGAAATGAAGGGGAGGAAGGTGATGGGTCAATAATTAGGACAGGAGGGGTCTAGTGAGGGTTTCTTGAGGAGAGGTTTAACCACAGCATACTTGAGGGCTGCAGGAACAGTTGCTGTGAGAAGCAATGGGTTGAGAATATGAGACAGAAGGGATGTTAGTGGAGACGATGGAGCCTAGGAGATGAGTGGAAATAGAATCAGAGAAGGTAATGAGTTTGGAGGAGGAAAGAAGATATGTGGTTTCCTCCTCAGTGATCTTAGACAAGGAAGAAAGGGTGGCAGAGGTTGAAGGGAAGAGTTTGGAATGAAGAGGGGAAAGAGGGGGAGGGGCGGACCTCGTGGGGAATTCTAGTGTAATTTTGTAGACTGTCATGGAATTAGTTGGTCAAAGTTTAATTCAGAGGGAGACCAGCAAGTAGTAGGTTACAATAGTCCAGATAGGAGGTGACTAAGGAGTGGATAAGTGTCTTAGTAGTGTGTTCAGAAAGGAATGGGCAAATTTTGTTGATGTTGTAGAGCAGGCATGTCCAACTTCGAAAAGGTCATGATCTACTTTTTCTGGCCAAAAGTGCCGGTGATCTACCACCATGAAAATTAAATTTCAAATTAGTTTCAAATTAAATTTTAACCCAATAAAGTTGGAGGATTCCCCCCTCCCCCATTTTTAATGAACCTTCTGTCATTTACTTGGATGTGTTCAGCTGTTAAGCAAATTAAGCAAAAACAAAACAGAGAGACGAAGATCCAGTAAGAACTGCGAGGGGAAATAGAAAGTACATTTTCTCTTAAAGTTTTATTGAGTGATAATTTTCTTTAACTGTCTTAATAACTTTCTTTAACTTTTATTGAGTAATTTGTGTTAAATTTAGGTCGAGTATTGATCCAGGCTGATCTTGCACAATCTTTAACACTAGAAGCCCCAAAAGGAATTTCACCTAGAAACTCCAAAGTACGTCAATTGACGCATTATCATGACTGCATTTAGCATGAAATGCAGATGTGAATTAATGTAAAGTTGCTTATTTATTAAATATGTGCAGTATGTGACATCATTACATGACGTCATTGTGTGTTTATTTTTTGTAATGTCGGAGTAAAACTGTAAACAGTGATTGAGATGCGCCACCTAGTGGGAACATGAATTTATACCTAGAAGCCCCAAAGTAAGTCAATTGACGCATCCAAGACAATTGAGTGCGTCAATTGACGTACTTTGGGGCTTCTAGGTATAAATTCATTTTCCCGCTAGGTGGTGCATCTCATTAATTCTCAATGCACATATTTGAACATCTTGACCTTGCTAACAAAGTCATGGAACATGACTGACATGGTTCTAGCAGTGGCGCTGGTATACAACTTTGAAGATGCATGTGCATCAATTGACGCACTTTGGGGCTTCTAGTGTTAATATTTCGCTCTTGCTCATTAGTGAGACGTCTGAGCCTGCATTTCATCCACCAGCTTTTTGAAGTTGGGTGAATATTGTGTGAGGGCCAGTCTCAAGGAATCCTGGAGATGTTCATCTGTCATGTTGGAACGTTGTGTACTCTGTCATTTTCCGATGGGAAAACGCAGATTCACACAAATAAGTTGAACCGAAACAGGAGTGTACAGCTTTACTGCATCTTCTGAAGTTGGGAAATTTATCTCTAGGCACTAGCTTCCAAAACGATTCTCTCTCAACACGGGTCTTGAGAAAAATATCATTTTTAAGGGTTAATATTTCACTTTCAAGAGATGGCTTGTTCAATGAGTAATTTTTACTGATAGCAGCTGCAGTTTCTTTAATGTCCACATCTACTTTGATTGGGTAAGTACTCCACAACTGTTCCAATTTTTTTAGAAGTCACAGAATTTATTTTCGAATTCCTAGATAACAGAACAGATTTCTGTCACATACTTCTCGTTCTGAAAAACAAAATTTGGATATTGTCCCAGATGGTCCTGCGTATTAGGAAAATGATCAAAAGTGTTGTTTGCAAGGTCAGTCATCATTAGCTCAAATTTGCTCTTGTAGGATGAAACTGTACTCATCTCACCAATGCATTTGTTTTTACCTTGTAGTTCAAGGTTCATATCACTTAGTTCGCCTGTAAAGTCAATGAGACATGCCAGATCACATAACCACTCCTCATCTTCCAACTCTGCTTGGTCATCTCCCCTCTCCTTCAAAAAACTTATTTCATTCAGAAAATCACAAAATCTTTGCAGAAATTTGTGCCTACTTAGCCACCTTATATCTGTGTGCAAAATGATTTCCGCTGCCCCTTCATCAAGAGTAAGATTGAAAAGCCGTCTTTGAAGTGATCTTCCACAAACTGAATTTACAATTTTGAAAGTGATGTCCATGACAGTCTTTGTATTGAGTCTCTTGCTTGCCAAAACTTGCTGGTGAATGATGCAGTGGTAAGAAAGGAAATCTGGGAAGTCGTCATGCTGTCTACAGAGGGCTATGAAACCGTTAACCCACCTGTCATTGCTCTTGCTCCATCAGTAGTGATGGAAACAAGTCTATGCAATGAAAGATTATACGTTGTCACAAAAGAATGGAAAGAACTGAATATTTCCTGATTGGTAGTTCTCCCTTTTAAAGAAATCATTCCAAGTAGTAGTTCTTTAACACTGAAGTCTTAAAACACCATCCGGATAAAGACTAGTAACTGGGCTATGTCTCTTATGTTTGTAGATTCATCCAGTTGGAGTGAGAAAGCCACACAATTTGAAACATCCTCCAACAATTGTTCAGTTGTGTCTCCACACATCTTTTCTATTCGCCACATGACGGTGTTTCTTGACAATTGTACATCTTGAATAGCAGCTATGATCTCTTTCTTATTTTTAAATCCTTCAAAAAGATTGTCAGCAGCTTCAAGAAAACAATCTTTTACAAATTCCCCTTCAGTGAAAGGTTTGCATTTCTTTGCGATCAGGTTGCTGACCTTGAAGGATGCTATGGTTGCATTGACCAAATGTGACCTTGGCTTCACCATCAACTGTTGCTGAGTAGCCAATTTCGATTTAAGTTCTTTGAGCTTCAGTTTATGAATTTCACTTTTGGGTGGAAAATCAGCATCAAACTTATTGCTATGTAGAGCCTTATAATGACGTTCCAGATTACCCTTTTTGGGCAAGGATACTGGGGTGTTACAAATTAGACAACACCACTTGTCTTTCACCATGATGAAGAAGTAGTCCATTTCCCATTCATCATGAAAGTGGTAGGTTTTGCTCTTCTTTGGAACACTCGTCTTCATTATACTGGGGTGGCTCGATGTAAGAAGGCCAAATCTGCTAAGTTAGTATACACACTGGCTGAATCTGGTCCAAAACTGTCACTGTCCCAAAGTATTAAAGATCAACAGGAACTGAAGACCTCTGGATGATGTGCAATACAAGGACTGGAGATGCCAAAACCACACATGCAGTTCTAAAAGTAAAAATAAGAATTCATCATACTGGCACCAATACCGCCAAACAATCATCAAAAAAACTCAAACACCTGTCCAGCAAACCAGATAAAATCAAATACCGCCAAACAAGTTCAAATACCACCACACACGATTTAATAAATTCTACATACAGTGTAGAATCAGCGCAAAGGCAAGGCAAAATAAAATTGCAGAGGCAAGCAAAAGTCACAGTGTTTTGAACCAATTCGAAGGCCAGGCATAGGCAAGTTAGAACAAAATTGGAAAAGCCCGCCAAAATCACCAAATTCTTGACACTTTGTTGTGTCTGCCTGAAAACGTTTAATGAAAGCAAACTATAAAGCGACCAACGACCAGCACACAACACAACTAATACGGTAAATGTATTCAGGTAAAGCCCGGGCGAATGGATATCGCCCAGTATATAACACACTTCTAAGGGGTGTTGGGGCGGGGGCAGGAATGGGCGATTCTGAGAGGCAGGAAACCAGGTATGATGCCGGGCCTGTGGCGTCTCAGCACGGAGTGCGGGCAGCGGTCCCCTGGGGTACCCACAAACTATTGGCACGAAAACAACAAGCGCCCCCAATACACCCGCAGGCAACATTCCCGCAGGCAGGGAAAAAAGACAGACAAAGGATCAGCAGCGGTGGCAAGCCCTCGGCAGACAACCTGCCAACACGAGCTCTCTCCCAGCGACGGGGCGAGCTGCTGGAGAGATGGAGCCAAGTGGGGCTGGCAATCTACCTCTGACCCCTCCACAATCTACCTGTTGGACATGCCTGTTGTAGAGAAAGAAATGTGGAAATCTGATGCCTTTGAGGGTTCATTTTACACTATTGCCTTTTACTGGGCTGGTTGTTCAGATAAGTAAATTGAATTAAAATATTAATAAAAGGCCGTTAATCAATCATTCGAGCAGTGGTTTCCAACTCCCCTCCTGATTGTTAGGTCCGACATAAGTAATAACATTATTCTTTACTGATATTTGGTTCACTGCCATATTTCCAGGTGACCCTTTGTTTTTCAGATATACCATTGAGGTCATCCTGTTTTGGAGGTTTGTGGGCTTATAGAGAAAAACGGTAGGTTTTAGCTATTAGTTAGATGTGTGTGGAGAAGAAGAGAGGGGAGTCAAAGACAACTCCAAGGTTGTGGGCTGACAAGACAGGAAGGAATAGAGAGTTATCTACAGAGACTGAGAAAGGAGGAAGGGAAGAGGAGGGTTTAGGGGGAAAAATAAGCTCAGTTATATCCATGTTAAATTTCAAGCAACAGAGAGACATCCAAGCAGTAATGTCAGAAAGGCAGGCAGAGATCCAGGCCTAGACTGCCGGAGAGATTACAGGTGTAGAGAGGTAGATCTGGGAGTCACCGGCATAAAGATGGTACTGAAAGCCATGGGACGAGATGAGTGCACCGAGGGACTGGGTACAGAGAGAGAAAAGGAGTGGACCCGACAGATCCTTGTGGTACACCAACTGAGAGCAGGATAGCAGTAGAGGAGAATCCACCAGAACAGCACTGAAAGAGCGATGGGAAAGATAAGAAGAGAATCATGATGGCACAGAGCCCTTAAAACCAAGCGAGGACAAGGTAACAAGGAGAAGGCTGTGATCAACAGCATCAAAAGGAGCAGAAAGATCAAAAAGGATGAGGCTTGAATAAAGGACTTTGGATTTTGCCAGGAACAGGTCACTGGAGACTTTGGCAAGAGCCGTTTTGGTATAATGTAAAGAACGAAACCAGACTGCAGAGGATCCAGAAGGGCTTAAGAGGAGAGAAAGTCAAGGAAACAGCGGTGAACCACACATTCAAGTAGTTTAGAAATGAAGGGGAGGAGGGAGATGGGTCGATAGTGATAGGGGAATTGGAGTGTGAACTTGTGGATTTTGTCATGGAAGTAGTCAGCCAGGGTTTGGGCAGAAAGGGAGGGAGGGGGTCGGAGGCACCTTGAGGAGAGAATTGAGAGTTGTAAAGAGACGGCGAGGGTCAGAGGCAAGAGAGTTAGTCAGGTAGATATAGTCTTGTTTGGCGAGTGCTATGGTTGTCTAGAAAGAGACAAGCATGAATTTGAAGTGTAGAAATTCTGTAGGGGTGCAGAATTTGAGCCAAATGCACTCAGCTGAGTGGGCACAGGAATACAAGTAGTGGGTAGTCTAAGACAACCAGGGCTGAGGTACAGTACACGCCTCACAGGGCGTAGCATGGGAAGAGTAAGAGTATTTAGGACTAAGCTGTGCTATTTTTCTATAACACAGAGGGTACGTGTCCCTTGGCTTGTAGAATGTGCGCTGCTTATATAATATTTTAGTTTTTTAATGTATAGAGGAGGTAGAACATTTAGCCAAATAAGCTCATTTGGTAACTAAACATGGGCAAAATGAATCTTGATGTGGTTTGTGATGTGCTGGGCAGACTGGATGGACCATGCTGGTCTTTATCTGCCGTCATTTACTATGTTACTATATTTAGAGCAGAAGAGAGTGCAGTGTTATAGGAAGCTACTGCCTCATCAAGACTCAGATGACATAGTGGAGGAAAGAGATGACATAGTGGAGAGAGCCGATGGGCCAATAGCATGAAGATTTCTAAAGAGGTTGGAGGAGACTGGGTGAGACAGACAGGGGGCGATGAAGAGTGAAGCTTAGCAGGTGATGGTCAGAGAAGTGAAGAACTGAGGTACAGAAGTTTGAGGGTAAGCAATTAGAGAAGACTACAAGGTCGAGGCAGTAGCCATGCTGGTGAGTGGGGGCAGTAGAACAAAACTGAAGGTTGAATGAGGAAGTAAGGGAAAGGAGCTTTAAAGCAGAAGGGTCAGAGGGGTTATCAATATGAATGTTAAAATCCCTGAGAATAAGGGACAGGGAAGATGAATCCAGAAAGAAGGAAAGCCATGAGTCAAAGTCAGTAAGAAAGGGAGATGTGGACTTGTCAAGGGGTTGATAAATAACAGCTGTCTGGAGAGGTAGTGAAGTAAAAAGGCAGATGGAGTAGACTTCAAAAGGAAGGAAAGGAGCGAGACTGAGGCAGAAGGAAGAGTTGAGGCAGGAATGAGAGAGTAAAAACCCATCTACACCACTATGGCCAGTGGGACAAGGTATATGGGAGAATTGGTAGCTGTCATGACAGAGGGCTGCGACTGAAGCAGTCTTCTGGGAGGAACCAGGTCTCAGAGCAAGAAGATGGAGAGCATTAGAGATAGAGATCATGAATAAAGGCAAGCTTATTTGACATGGAGTGTGCAATTTCACAAGGCGCATGAGAAAGGGAGAGAGGAAAGGGCAAGGCGAGGGATATGAATAAGATTTGAGCAGCAGTGTGAGGATCTGTCCTGGGAGTGTGGCAAAAGCCTAGGGAGGAGCCAGAGTTGGGATGGATATCTCCAGATGAGTGAAGGAGAAGAGCAGAAGAGTGCTGGGCAGAGAGAAGACAGCATGATGGTAATGAGGATGAAGTTTTTTCAGAGAGAGGAGATGGCTGAATGAGAGGACGAAAATGGTGAAGCTTAAAAGCGGATAAGGTAGAAGACAAGATGGTGGGAAAAGCGAGGATGGTAAAAAAGGGATAAGGAGGGTGGCCTTGAAGTTGTTTGTATGAGGGGAGAAGATTAGGGAGTATCAACAACAGGATGAGAAAGTGATCTGTAGTAGCTATAAGAAAGATGGCAAGGACAGCAGAAGTCAGAAGAAATATATGAAGGATAGGCAGGAGAGAGATCTCAGGGGATTAGAATGCACCTGTGACAGCGGTAATAAGCACAGGACAGCTATAAGAAACAGTTAGCCAGGGGGTGGGTGGGCTGTGGGGTGGGAGGGAGTGATAATAAGGCAGAGGAGGAACAAGAAACAGATAGCTGAAAATACGAGGGAGCTGAACAATATTGCAAAAAAATACAAATAAAGTAAAAAAGCATACTAATAATGATAAAGTAAATATATATATATTTCAATATAGACAAACAAGCTCAGGACTTAGAAGGCAAGCAGTTAAATATCTGACCCAAGCCCAAGGGGGCTTTAGCAATGCCGGGGGAGGAGGTGAGTTAGAGGGCTAGTCACTACACTTACTGCACACTCTCGGGGAAATTAGAAAACAAGTACAGGAAATTTTAAAATTTGAGAGAAAACAGCAGAGACAGAGTTAGAATTTGATTTGAATTAGAATGTTAACTTGGCCACCACAGAGACCAGACAGTATAAAGAAAAATTAAGAGGGGTCCTTACAATTAGTTACTAGGAGGAACAAGAGACACAGCTGAAGCTAGGCCCTAACCTTAAATTCAAAATTCAAAAAAATTCTCAGTTTATATTCTTTGATACCCTTGCTGTGTGGTCAAGTCCTTCAGTACACCATATTAAAAGTGTATGCTCTAATAAGAATTCTAAAGGGGATCAGACGCAAACTTGATTTTAAAAAATGTCTCAATTTCAAGCTTTGGTGCAACAGTAATTACTCCTCCACGTCACATAGGCAGGCGGATTGGCAGAAGTCACAGGAGCTTTTTCTTTGCTTCTTTAACAACTGTTTTAGTTTGGTTTATTCATGTGCTTGACATACTGCTTTTTAGCCTAAGAAGAACACAGTACGAATCAATAAACTACAGAAATAGAAAAATTTCAAACAATCATTTTGAGGAGTAGAGAGAAGGGCTTATAAGCTGCTGGAAGAATTAATTGATTGATACGATCTGATGTGAGCGAGTTGAACCAAAGTAATGTATGTAGGACTTTATGTAGGATTAAACAAATTTTGAATTGGATTCTGCAGGACAACAGAGGAAGCCAATGAAGACTCCTAAGAACTGGGGAGATACGGTCAACTTTTCTGGTACGTATTAATTTAAGGGCCTAATTACTGAATTTTGGAGAAGCTGAATGCAACTGATTAAATCCATAATACAGAGTTACAATAATTCATTCTACTTAAGGGCAAACACAATTTTGAGGTTGATTATATTAAAAATGGCTTTACAGTGCATATTTTCCTAAGGAAGAAAACAGACTTAAGAACTGCTGAAATCTGCATTTCAAATATTAAGGAAAAACCAATCTTGCAAGCCAAGATTGTGATACATTCATTTAACAGCACTGGTTAGAGCAGGGGTCTCAAACACGCGGCCCGCCGAGAGACCTTTGTGCGGCCCGCGATGCATAGGGGGAAAAAAAAAAACACCCCGGCTTCTGCTGCTGCTGCTGCCGCCGCTGCCGTGGCCGGCAATAGCAGCAATATCGCAAGTCCCGCGGGCTCCGATCCCCCCCCCTTCCTTCCTGCTTGCCTGCCAGTTCTCCGCTTCCGCTTCGCCTTTCAGAGCCGCGAAGGGAGAGCTTCTCCCTCGCGACTCTGTTCAGCCCGCTGGGGCAGATGGGAAATTTCCCATCTGCCCCAGCGGGCTGAACAGAGTCACGAGGGAGAAGCTCTCCCTTCGCGGCTCTGAAAGGCGAAGCCGAAGCGGAGAACTGGCAGGCAAGCAGGAAGGAAGGAAGGAAGGAAGGAAGGAAGGGGGGGGAGCGGAGCCCTCGGGACTTGCGATATTGCTGCTATTGCCGGCCACGGCAGCGGCGGCAGCAGCAGCAGAAGCTGGGTTTTTTTAAAAGTTTAATTTTCCCGGGGGGGGGGGGGAGGGAGGGAGGGAGCAGGACTTGATGGGGGGGAGAGCAGGAATTGATGGGGGGGAGAGCAGAACTTGATGGGGGGGAGCAGGACTTGATGGGGGGGGGGGCAGGACTTGATGGGGGGGGGAGAGCAGGACTTGATGGGGGGAGCAGGACTTGATGGGGGGGAGCAGGACTTGATGGGGGGGGAGCAGGACTTGATGGGGGGGAGCAGGACTTGATGGGGGGGGAGCAGGACTGGGGGGGGAGCAGGACTGGGGGGGAGCAGGACTTGATGGGGGGGGAGCAGGACTTGGGGGGGGAGCAGGACTTGATGGGGGGGAGCAGGATGGGGAGAGCAGGACTGGGGGGGGGAGCAGGACGGGGGGGGGAGCAGGACGGGGGGGAGCAGGACTTGATGTGTGGCTGGGGGGGGAGCAGGACTTGATGTGTGGCTGGGGGGGGTAGTACTGAAAATGGGGTGATGGGGGTTAGGACTGGTAATGGACAGATGGGGGTTAGGACTGGAGGTGGTCTGATTAGGGGGCTAAGACTGAAATGGGGTTATGGGGGGGCTAAGAATGAAGATAGGGCGATGGAAGGGTTAGGCCTGGAAGTGGGCTGTTGGGGGGCTTAGGACCGATAATGGGCTAGGGGGGGGGCTAGAACTGGTAATGGACTGGGGGGGGTGCTATGACTGGAAATGGGCCGAGTAGAAGGGGGAGCTTGAACTGCAAATAGCTGATGGGGACAGGGTCTTGGAATGGTAATGGGCTGAGTGGAAGGGGGCTTGGAATGGAAATGGGCTGATGGGGAGGGGGGCTTGGAAAGGAAATGGGCTGTGAGGGGAGGGAGCTAGGACTGGAAATGGGCTGATGATGCGGGGACTAGAAGGGAGCGGATGCTGGGTGGGGCAGGAGCTAGAAGGGAGTTGATGTTGGGGGACGATTAGAATGGGATGGGGCTGGGAGAGTGAAATGGAGAGGGGAAATATATTTTGTGTGGGAGGGAAGAAAAATCTACAATTGGCCGGGTATTGGGAGAGTAAGTGGGGATTGAGGATGGAGGGGTAAAATTTGAGTGGATGAAATAGGAATGAGGAAAGAGCAAAAGGAGAATGATTAGTATGTTAAAGCAGATGTAGAGAGAATGGAAAAAACTAGGAAAGAAGAAAGGACAAATGGACAGCAGACGATGGAGAGTTAGCAGAAGACACAAAGAAACCAGAAGAAAGTGAATGGAACAATTGCAACTGAAAAAAAAATGCACAAAAGGTAGAAAAATATCTCTTTATTTTGAATTTATTAACTGAAATATGTCAGCTCTTGGAAATGTGCATCTTTAACGTCTGCACTTTATTTAATACAAGAGGAAATCAATGTATAGTTTTATTTCTACAGTGTTGTACATTTTAAGTTTGGCTTTTGGGGTTCCCAGTTTAATTGTCTTCCTGTTTCTAAATTGTGATTCCTTGTTTGGTGATGGTGTATGTTCTGCATGTGTAACTGAGCTGAGGTATTCTGTTTATGTAATTCCTATTTGACATTGCCACTTGTTCTCTTTCCCGAGTAGGTCATGTATTGTTATTCTCTGAAATGTGTTGATTTAATATTTGCAGTGTTGCCTTTTGATAGTTAGGGTATGGTGCTTTGTGAGTCCTGGTAGTGCTGTTAGGACACGGCAGGTTTGCTATGGGTTCTAAATGAGCAGTGTTTCTAGTAGTTCCTAATGTGCCTGGCGGTTGGCACTGGTTTATAGTAATGTAGAAATCTTTTAGTCTTTCTTTATCCATACACTCATTAAGAGGCATGTTTACTAAAAGTTAGTGTATGGTAACATTATGCAAATATTTATGCAAATGATGCCCTTATGCAAATGATGCCCTTATGCAAATGAGGCCTGCGTCTTGTGCGGCCCCCGGGTTACTCTACAAGTCCTCATTTGGCCCTCAAAGCAATTTGAGTTTGAGACCCCTGGGTTAGAGGCTTATAAGTGGAGAGAGAGAAGGGAGAGGTTCCAGCATGTTTCCGGCATGGCCTTAGATTTGGAGCGGTTTTAGCCTAATGACATGATCTTCAAACCACTGTGAGATTGTCTAACTACAAATTCACTGAGGAAAGGTCAGTGAAACAGATTATTTCGATATCATTAATCAAAATTGTATCCATATAAGCCAATGCTTTGCATAATGATGGTTAGAGGAGCAAAAAAAGAAATTAAAGTAGGAGCAAATATGGTATCTTGGGGTATTCTGCCTTCCATCCTCTTTACCATTTTGGTGGCTCTTCTCTGAACCTTTTCTAACAACATTATATCCTTTTTAAGATATGGTGACCAGAATTGCACACAAGGTGCGGTCACACCATGAAACGATACTGAGGCATTATAATATCCTTCGTTTTATTTTCCATTCCTTTCCTTATGATACCTAGAATTCTATTTGCTCTCTTGGCCGCCGCTGCACAATGGGTGAAGGGTTTTAACATATTATCCACGATGACACCTAAATCTTTTTCCTGGGTGGTGATTCCTAATATGGAACCTTGCGTCGTGTAACCATAGTTTGGGTTGTTCTTTCCTAGGTGCATAACTTTACACTTGTCCACATTACATTTCATCTGCCATTTGGATGCCCAGTCTTCCAATTTATCAAGATCCTCTTGCAATTTTCCACAATCCTCTTGTGTTTTAACAACTTTAAATAGTTTTGTGTCATCTGAAAATTTGATAACCTCATTCGTTATTCCCCTTTCCAGGTCATTTATGAATATGTCAAAAAGCAGCAGACCCAGCATAGATCCCTGGGGTACTCCACTATTCACCTTTTTCCATTGGAAAAATTAGCCATTTAGCCCTACCCTCTGCTTTCTATCTTTTTTTTTTAATATTCATTAATTTTTCAATACATTCAAAAATAAATGCACAAAGAAACACTGGCAAAAGAGGAAAAATAGCCATCATAATACAAAAAGGGAATAATACACCATTAGCCATACTTGAGCCCACATTTGTCAAAACAGGAGGCATCAGGAAAAACATTTTTTTTACAAAGAAAAAAAGCAAAACAATATTTCGTAGCAGTGTGAGACCTATACATCAGCCGAATGGGAGTGCTTTCTATCTTTTAACCAGTTCCTGATCCACAATAGTACACTACCTCATATCCCATGACTTTTTAGTTTTGCTAAACGTCTCTGATGAGGGACCTTGTCAAAGACTTTCTGAAAGTCCAGATACACTATATCAACGACTCACATTCAAAAAAACATAACAGATTAGTAAGACAAGATCTTCCTTGTCTAAAGCCATGTTAGCTGTCTCCCATTAAGCTATGACTGTCTACATGATGAGTAATTTTGTTCTTTATAATTGATTTCTACCATTTTTCCCGGTGCTGACGTCAGGCCCTCTTGCAATTTTCCACAATCCTCAAGTGTTTTAACAACTTTAAATCGTTTCGTGTCATCTGAAAATTTGATAACCTCACTCGTTATTCATTTTCCAGGTCATTTATGAATATGTCAAAAAGCAGCGGACCCAGCACAAATCCCTGGGGTACACCTTTCTCCATTGGGAAAATTGTCCATTTAGCCCTACCCTCTGTTTTCCATCTTTTAACCAGTTCCTGATCCATAATATTACACTGCCTCCTATTCCATGACTCTTTAGTTTTGCGAAAAGTCTCTGATGAGGGACCTTGTCAAAGGCTTTCTGAAAGTCCAGATACACGATATCAACAGACTCTCCTTTGTCTACATGTTTATTCACACCTTCAAAAAAACACAACAGATTAGTAAGACAAGATCTTCCTTGTCTAAAGCCATGTTAGCTGTCTCCCATTAAGCCATGACTATCTACATGTTCAGTAATTTTGTTCTTTATGATGGTTTCTATCATTTTTCCCGGTACTGACGTCAGGCTCACCGGTCTGTAGCTTCCCGATCACCCCTGGAACCCTTTTTATAAATTGGCGTTATATTGGCCATCCTCCAATCTTCAGGTATTACAAATGATTTTAATGATAGTTCACAGATTACTAATAGCGGGTCTGCAATCTCATATTTCAGTTCTTTCAAAACCCTTGGATGTATACCATCCGGTCCAGGTGATTTTCTATTCTTCAGTTTATCAAATAGTTGTAATACATCTTCCCGGTGTATCGATATTTCTTTCAATTCTTCTGCAGTATCACCTTTAAATACCACTTCAGTCATGGGAAACATCCCTGCATCTTCTTCAGTAAAGACCGAAGCAAATAATTCAGTCTCTGCTATGGCCTTGTCCCCTCTTAGTGCCCCTTTTACCCCTCTATCTAATGGTCCAACTGACTCTCTCACAGGCTTTTTGCTACGAATGTACTTGAAAAAGTCTTTATTATGCGTTTTTGCTTCCACAGCAAGCTTCTTCTCAAATTCTCTCTTTGCCTGCCTTAAGCTAAATGCCTTGCATTTAAGTTGCCAGTGCAGGTGCTGTTTGCAGTTTGTCATTAGATTTTTTTTTCCATTTCCTGAAAGATGCTTTTTTAGCAACAGCCTCTCTGTTACCTTTAAACCATGCTGTTTTTTTGGACTTCCTTCCACTTTTCTTAAGGCGTGGAATACAGCTGATCTGGGTTCCAAGATCGTATTTTTAAACACCCAAGCTTAATTTAAGTGTTTAACCTTTGCAACTACTCCTTTTAGTTTTTTCTTAACTATTTTCCTCATTTTATCATAGTCTTCCTTTCGAAAGTTAAAAGGTAGTACTGTGGATTTCCTTATCATCCTTCCTCCATTAATTAAAACAAACACGATCATGCTATGATCACTATTGCCAAGTGGCCCCAACACCCTTATCTCTTGCACCAGATCTAGTGTTCCACTAAGGACTAGGTCCAAAATGGCTTCCCCTCTGGTCGGGTTCATGAACCAGCGGCTCCAAGAAGCAGTCATTTATTTCATCTAGAAACGTTATCTCCCTAGCATGTCCTGTTGCGACATTGACCCAAGTCAATACCGGGATAATTGAAATCACCCATTATTATTACTGTGCTGTAACTTTTGTTAGCTTCCCTGATTTCTTTTCATTTCATTATCCATTTGTTCATTCTGGCCAGGCGGTCGACAGTATACCCCCCCCCCCCCCCACACACACACACATACACACACACACTGCAATCGCCTTCCCATTTTTACATGGAATTTTAATCCATAGATATTCTACAGCAAATTTTGTTTCCTGCAAAATTTTAATCCTTTGTGACTCAATGCCCTCTCTAATATAGAGCGCAACCCCTCCACCAATTTGATCAGCTCTATCATTGTGATATAATTTGTACCCAGGTATCAGTGTCCCACTGGTTGTCCTCCTTCCCCCATGTCTCTAAGATACCAATCATATCTAACTTCTCATTTAGTGCTATATATTCTAACTCTGCCATCTTATTATTTAGACTTCTAGCATTTGCATACAAGCATTTTAGAGACTATCTTATTCATATTAATCTGGTTATCAGTAGGAAGGGGTAATTTGGAATCTCTAAGCTCTGTCTGCTCCGTACTCAAGGGCATTTGGGCTACTTTTATCTTTATTGGAACCTCTCTGCTGTTATGTCCTAACTTCATTCTTTTGCTAGTATCCTTCAAGGATACATTGTTCCGAGCCATGCGCTCTGCGGTGACTGTCGGCTCTCCCCTATTATCTAGTTTAAGCGCTGCTCTATCTCCTTTTTAAAGCTTAATGCCAGCAGCCCGGTTCCATCCTTTCCTAATAGAGCAACACTGGCTTTTTATCCTTACTAGAATAAAATACAAAACCTTCTAGTTGCACATAGCCATTATCTTTCATCATTTCTGATCCCTTACTCCCCCATCAGGATCTCTCTGCTCTTCAAATGCATATCTGTTAGTAATTTCCTCATTTGGGAAGTTATGATACCAATGGATTTGGGCCTCCACTTTTGCTTATTGGGTCCTAACCCTCTGGAATGCCCTTCCCCTTAACACGAATTTTAAAAAAGTACTGGTTATTTCAAAATTCCTTTGGAGAACATCTTTCTGTTTGAAACTTTACCCTTTTGAAAAAGGAAGACTTGGTTTCCCTCCCCCCGCCACCTTCACGCTGTCTGCTACTCGTCACATTGTAAGTGGATGTAAAATTGTTGTGCTCCTTCGTTATCTGACCTTTCTGTTTTTCCCTTGGGAATGGTGTATTTGTGTTCTTGTCTTTGTTTATATGGTATTTATTATCTTAAATGGCTTTATTGTCCATTGGCCTTTACAGTGCGTACAAGCAGTGCTCTAATAGCGGAAAACCAAATGCCCATAAATAAAATAAAACAAATACAAAAACAGCTTTTTGATGGTGGTTACCGAGGCCACAAATCCACACACCCTTCCCAATAGCCAGATGGAGCTCTCAGCATTCCATGTAACACAGAACCAGGACAGGAGACTGAGCCACCTTTAGAGTCCCAGGACCTCAGAAGCCAAGACGAGAGCAAAATATCTGAGAAAGAGAGAAAAGGAAGGAAGGCAAGCAGCGAGGAGAGAATAGTGGGAGAGAGGAGAAGATGGAAGGAGTGAGCCGATTTCAAAAGTATACAGTGCAAAGATACAAAACGTCCAGTTCCAGGGCACACATTTTTGCAAAGATGTTCATCTCTTTCACGTCACTGGTTTCCGCTGAAATATCTTGAATCATGCGCAATTTTCCAAAAACCTTCCTGCACCTTAAATCTGAGGGTGCTTCTTTGTCCCTTTTCAAAGGCTGTCTGCCACTATAGCCCGGGTCAATTATTTTGGTGGGGCCAGAGGTAAATAGGTGGGCACTGGGCAATGTGGGTACTGACACCACCTCCAGTTCTCCTTTCATTGGCCTGTATTCCTGGCTGCTGACTGCATGGACCTGACTCCGAAGCAGGAGGGAACCCCATGATGCACCCAAGGCTATATACACCTCTGCTACACTTAAAACCAGCAACAGCAGCAGCAGCACCAGCAGCTAACTTTCCAGGATTACAAGAATACTGATCCCTTGCTACAACATGACAGGATTATTCCAGTCCCCAATTCCCAAGCAGAACGCTGACATTTCCACAGACGCTTCAGTAGTACACAACCAACACACCTCCCTTTTGATCAAGTGTCTGCAATCAATGAGGCCTTCTTAAAATCAAAAATAATACAGTATGTTAAAATAACAAAAAAAAAACCCATAAGCATGGATAAACTCTAAATAGGTATGATCAAACACAAATGGATGAAGTCTGCAGCAAGCTTTAGCAGGGTGCAATCAATCACGTCTCAAGTGCTTTGCTAGGGTAAGGAGGCGTAAGACATAGGAACGTATAATGTACTGGAAGCTGAGCACTGCCTATGCTCTGTATTACAGGATACTCCAAATCTCACTGCAACATTCCACTCACCGCCACCCTCCATAAATTAGCTGTCGCCTAGCCTGAACTTCCAGGTTTCCTGGCAAGAGATAAAAGCAACAAAGTCACAAACAGGCCGCAGAATGCAGAGCCTCCATCCAGCTTCTCCCTGAAAACTGCTGTTCCTAACCACAGCTCCTCTCCTTTCAGAAAACGAAACCAGTTTGTATAAATGAGGCACATGCAAGCAGGCTGAAGCGAGCAGGGACATACTGTCCCCCGTCCTTTTATAAAAGGGCAAAGTGAGCCTCAACAAGAGTGCAGCATGCCTGCACTGAAATATGAGAGCTGCTGTCATATTTGGCTCATCCTATTCCTTGTCTGCCCTTCTGAGCCCTTGATAGAGTCATCCCCTCTGCCTCTCCACATTCACTCTTGGTCCCTCCAGTGGTAGGCCCAAGGAGTCTGTCTGGTCAAAGGCCTGCCTGCTGTATAGTATCACAGTCTCAACAGTATTTTTTGGTCTCTGTCATTTTCAGTTTCTCATTTGGTGCATTCACAGGACATGAAACTAATTTTTTCATACAATGGTTCCTGCAGAGAAATCAAAAGAGATGGCAGGTAACACTCAGCTTCCTCACCAAGAAAAAAAAGAAAAAAAAAAAAAAAGACATGCAAAAAGGAATCCAAAAGTCACCATCTGCCCTTCTCTTCTCTGCAGAGTGCCTCTCTCACACCTGATGTCCCTGATTCCAGATCAACGTTGCTTCTAGATTGGTGTTCCTGTCACTATGTTCCCTGCACAGTCCCCCTTTAATTCCTATCTTATCTTATGCTGGAGGAAAACATCTGCATTCTCACTAAAAGTCCCGTTTTAAATTTTACCGCTGCTCAGCTCACAGCATGCCCTGATCTGTGTCCGTAACTCCCCAAAGTGCTAAAGGTGTGAGCATATCTCCTGGCATTCAAAGCCTGCAGCCCAGCCATTGCACATGAGAATTTAGTATTAGGCATCGGCATGCATCATCTGTCCCACTTCAGCACCAGGGCCCAGAGGAACAGCAGTGTTTCACAACCCCCCCACCCCACTGTTATTATGCAAAGTGCTTTCTTTTGAATGGTGCAAGAATTATTCCATAACTGAGCAAGAGGAACCTACCTTTGAAGTTGAAAGGACAGAAGGCTTTTAAAGATGACAAAGCAGCTGAAAAATTATGTGACCCGACTGAGTGCCCTTGAGTTTCTTAATAAGAGCACTAAGCACTCACTTACCTCTTATGGCTTTCCTTCCCCCATACCCCAACTCATTTCTCCTCCTGCCTTTTAACAATGCTCCAACTTTCTTCCCTTCTCAAGGAAATGTCGCCTCTCTCCTACATATACACAGAGAAGAGCTGCCTCCTTTCTGAAGGCTAGAAAAGAAAATCCCCTGCTCCCAGAGGTCCACGGGTGGCTCAAACCCTGATAAGAAAACCTCCTTTGCCAGAGTGGAATAAAGCACTGTGAATGAGAAGTAGGGGTTCCAAGCAGAACAAGGAGCAACCAGTAACACTCAACAGTGGTCGGAGCTCACCCGAACATACGCAGCCTAGAGAAAAGGGAAAACAGGCGACACCGACTAGAAATCTCCCAATGGAGGATTCCATACTGTCATGGTGACCTGTGAGCTACATATTTATTTAACAGGTTTTTTTATACCGTCTTTCTACATATTAACTAATCAGTCTGTTAAGTAACTGCAGGGCTTAGTGTAGCTGAAGAGAACCATCTCTCCTATCCCAGATACTGGTCTTTCACTTGGCCAGAGACAGACTCAAGAGGGAGAGAGGAAGCAAGCACATCCATGCACCAACACTTACCCAGGAGAACTCCCAAGCTTGTTGCTTGTACCAAAGGATCCATTGTTTGCATTTACAAACCAGAAATTTCCTTCTTTGGGATATAATTTTAATTAGAATTTGTAAAGATGTAATAGGTGTTTTAAAGGTTTTTGGCAACTTCTCCAATTTAGTCCCTCCCACCATTATGAATCTCAGTTGACATAAGGCTGAAGTGTTGATCTTCAGAGCCCAATGCAGGCACCTAAAGCATGAATACAACACAGATAGCTGAAAAGCAGATCCTCATCGTGGACTCATGCAGGCATCACACTGATATACCTAAAGCATGAATACAGACTCAAAATACTAAACAGTAGTGGCCATAATAAAGGACACCTACTTTTAATTCAAAATCAAAAGTGAAAGGGAATCTAGGAATAAGGCCAAAAGATGACACCGTAAAGCCAAGATAGAAAGAAATTATGTTCAATCAGGCAAATCAGAGGTCCCCAGACTGTGGATTTGGCTGCACTAGAGGTTCCTGGAAAACTTGCAAATAAGTCCCAACCTAATGCATTAGAGCAGAGCCGTACCAAAACTGTTAAAGCGGAGTGGCATCACAGGGCACAAGCACAAAAAGGGGTACTAATATCAGTGGACTTCCAGGCAGTTCAAAAAGGTGACAGTTTACTTACCAGTTAATGTCCTTTCCTTGAGTCCTGCTAAACCAGTCCAAATAAGTGGGTTGTGTTCCTCTACCAGCAGATTGGAGAAGACAAAAAAACCCCACAATGAAAATCCAAGCTTTCAGTTACATCACTCCTATGCCTCTATTTGCCTCAGCCACCAGAGGTCCCTTCAGTGTTCATCCCAAAGCATATAAGAAAAATATGGCAAGCCTCAACCTCAATTGTGGGCAACAAGTAGTAATCAACTGTAGAAAACCATGAACAGGAAAGCCTACACAGAAGGTTGTCAATAGAAGATTAACCTGGAGAGCCAGGTATAAAAATCATAGCGGATCCAAGGGTACTGCAGTCAAAGAACAGAACAAATATGGTTTCAGGGACAGACCCTGGACTGGTCTAGCAAGACTCAAGAAAAGGACATTATCTGGTAAGCAAAATGTCACCTTCCATATCATTTTGCTAGACCAATCCAGACAAGTAGGATGCACCAAAGCTACAACTCCACTGGGTGGGAAGAAGACATGGCAACATGCAAAGCCCTTGAGCCAAAGGCCATGTCCACCCTTGTTTGGGCATCCAAGCTGTAATGCTTGACAAAAGTGGAAAGGGATGCCCACGTTGCTGCCAGACAAATGTCTGTAGAGGTTACCAAGCTCCACTCCGCCCAAGAGGAAGCTTATGTTTGGTAGAATGGCACGAAAACCCTCTGGAACTGGCTGGTTCTGCACAAGATATGCTGAGGCAATAGCCTTCTTAATCCAGTGCCCCAAAATCAACTTGGCCGCTACTTCACCTTTGCTTGAATTGGTAAACAGCACAAAAAGATGGTCGAACTTACGAAAGGAATTCATCACCTCCACGTACCGGAGAAGCACTCTCCAAACATCCACCAGGCGAAGATCCTTATCATTCCTCAGATTCTGCTCCTTCAGGAAGGAGGTAAGGCATACCACCTGGTTCACTTGGATGAGATTCTAATCCCGCGGGGCTAGACATGCTGCACAGAGAACCGGCTGCACAGAGAACCGGCATATCCAGAACAGAATCAGGCCCTTGGTGCATAGATCCTAGATAACACCTATTGAGGTTGCTTTTTGATAAAATGTTTTGGTGGAATAATTTTCATATCGTAAGGATTTTAGTTATATGCTAATTAGAACATACATAGAGAGTTGTCATTTGGAATTAGAAATAGACATATCTTCTACCAGCAGTTCATTTAAAAGTAGCAGGAAGTTTTAATAGCCGTTTGTTTCTTGAAGTCTCAATCTAAGTATTTATTAGTACTGTAAGAAAGTACTCTAAGATGGCTGCTTCTGTAGTATGACATTAAGAAACTGTTCTGCGTGTTGTGCAGATATTCTTAAAGCAGCTGCAAGCTAACACTTTTTGCTTGCCAATTGTTTTACATTATAGTCTTGAAGAATTTTATCTGGTCCACACAATTGAAGAAATATGAATTTTCATAATAGAATTGATGACTGAAATTGTTGTTTTATAATAGGAATTTTAAAAGAACATGAAACCTGGGAAATATTTAAAATTCTTGTCCAGTGCATTCTGTAAAGCCTGACAAGTAAGAATACTTAGAGGCAGATAACTGATGGAATATATTTTTTTGAACTAAATGAATTCCATATTATTGTTGGTAATTTGTAAATTGGAAGAAAAGGCATCCAGTTCCAGAATAAGATTACTTTCCTTTTAACATGCCCCACTGTCTGAGTTGGTTTCATTTCTCTCTTGACTTCTTTTTAATGCTGGTTTTCCTTTTCTTTCTTTCTTTTTTATTTGTTTGCTTCTTTTCTATGAAGACGATCTAATGATGTGAAGTAATGAGTCAGTTTATTCTATGATTGCTTTTGTAGCGCTAATAAACTATACAATTAGTGTTATTTTCTGTATGGGTTTGTATTGTAGTATGGAATGGATTTTCCGAGTCAATGAATTGGAATGTATTATAAACTAAGTAAGAACCTCAGAAGAAGTAAACAGTACAGATAACAAGTGTGGCAGAGTTTTGTGTGTTTACAGTAACTCTGTAGTGAGAGATATTGTCAGTTATCTGGCGAGAAGGCCTTGAATGTAAGTTTTGATAGAGAAGTTTCTTTTAAAGGAAATATAGTTACAGTTAAAGTACAGTCTGAATGTTGCTAATTCTTTCTTTTTTCCCCCCCATTCTATTTGGCAGCAGTAGAAATAAATACGCATGATTGTAATTTTATTTTAAAATTACGTTTAAGATTATTTTACAGGGATCTTGTATTTGACAAGTGTGATAGTGGGGGGAGGAAAAAAACGCAAAACAGTCAACTATTTCTTAATTTGTGTTTGTACAGTAAAATAAGTTTGATCCATGATATGTGTGAGCGTATCCTGGTTAAAAGAATGTGTGTGCTGAATGCAAATGCAAATAGAACCTCTTATAGTTTCTTATATCTGCAGAATAAGAATCTCCAGAGTAAATAATTTAATTGATGTGAATTATTGGGAGGATCTTATAAGTTGTGTGAATTTGTATGATACAACAGCCTAAGAAATGTTATGAAGGTGTTTGAAGGAAATGCAGATACAAGTGAAAATTGAATTGCATGTCTAAGTCAAAGCAAGTTTTTTTTTAAATCAAATAAAGAGTAAAAGGAAAAAGAAATTAAAAAAAGAAAGGTATACAGTGGATTCAGTCTGAGGGTGCAGATTATCAATGTATTTATATGACAACGCTTGTCAAAGATTTGATAGCTTGTTTTCAATTCGTGATTTCTCATTAGTAATGTTGATTTGTTATTTTTGTTTCTTATTGTGCAAGAAGCTTAGTGATACATGTAATATTAAAGAAAAAACTTTAGATTGGGGATTCAGCTTTTACAAGTAACAAATAATGAGTGATACAATTTCATTCTGACAAGTTAACTAAAGTAATTAAACCAAGGTAGTAAATGTGTGTATTATAATGTTTTCTTTTTCTGTTAGAAGATTAATTGAAAATCCAGATGTATATCACATCTATGAAAGTATAAGAGATTAGAGTAGCAATGCCCTGGTCTGTTATAAGCCACCTACAAGAGTCTATTGGATCTTAAAAGTCTTATGTTGTGTGTTTCAATAAGCAGAATGGATGTTAAGGAAGTGTGCAGCAAATGTCCTTTTACAAGTGGAATAGGTAAAACAAATGCCAAGACTGATTAACTAAATTAGTATCACTGATGGAGATAGATTCAATATATAGATATATTTTCTCTGCTCCAGGAGCTGCTGATCTCCTCTCCTGGTCAAAGTCTTGCGATTCAGGAGACTTTGGCCAGGAGAGGAGAGAGGCGAGCCCATGGAATGTAGACAGCACAGCAAGTCAATTTTAAGGTAAGTTAGCCTCACTGTCCTGTGGGCCAGGCGTTGGGTGCATCCCCTCCCTGTCGGCACCCAGGGTAGGCCACACCCACCACCCCACCATTGGTACACCACTGGTACCTGGAAATCAGTAAGCTACTGGCCCAAAGGCAACAGATTTACAAAGAGACCACCAAACGATTGATTTCTTTGACTAAGTTACCAGAGTAGTAGATTGGGGGGATGGATCATATAACCTCTCTGATTTTCAGTACAACCTTTGACCCTGTGTACACAGGACAATAGTGAGAAAGCTGGCCAGCCTGGGAGCTAAAAAAAAAAAGAATCCCGACAGGAAAAAAAACAACACAAAACAGGTTGTCAAATCTAACTTCCTGAGTCCTGAGCACATCTGACAACACCCGTCTAAATTTTGGATTGTAGGTATGCACACCCAGGACTGGTGCTAGGGTTTCTGGCACCCCCCCCCCTCCCCCACATTACTAATACTGGCTACACCCCACCCTCTTTTTTCCCAGAAATCCTTCACATGATGCTAGTATTTCTCCTTCAAGTCCAATGTTGAAAGAAAATTGCTGTGAAGGGGCAAATGCATAGCCAGAAAAAAAATAACTACTGAGCAGTAAATATTTATCATCATATGAAAAGGCTGCAATAGTCCAAGAGCATGCTAAATTTTAGATATGGATCAAAAGAAAAACTGTACGGACAGCTCAAAAATATTTTACTCGCTGATAAAAAATAAGCAGATTTTGTTCAGAATGTAGAAATCAAAAATATGATAACCATATAGTCAATATACATCACAAAACAATAAGCAAAATTGGATAATGTTGATGCAAAGAATAGTCACAATGTAGGAAGACAGTGACAACATTAATATATTGCTGATTTAAATCACATGTGTTAAGCAGGTTTCAAATGACAAACCAATAAATCTATGCTTTCCCCTTGCGGAATCACAAGATGTGTTTTCATTTCTTGATCAAGCATATTTTATTGTAACTTTCTCTCGCTCTAGCTTCACTTCCTACCGACAGTCATGCAATATACTGGCAGTAGGAAGTGAAAGCAGAGCGAAAGAAAAGCAAAAATATGGCCACTTTCTGGCCGGACCAGGGAACAAATTCCATGCTTTTTCCATTACTCTTAGGTTTTCAGGATTTCTTTCCCAAAATGATACTTCTTCCCTCCAGCGTGAGATGAGAAAGAATTCTCACAAGCAGGCATCTGCATTGTCGGCAGAAACTAACATAATGGCTCAGCGCAAGTATTGTGACTGCAACTAATGTCATCTCAATGGGTGGCCTTAGTTGCTCCTACAGCTGTTTTGTCATACTGAAATGTGGTAACTACAGGAGGATGTAACTATCTCCCTGAAGCCTATGGCCCCACGCTGGTAAAGTGACTCAGATGTGTTACCAGTACAGAGCTTAGGAAACATTGTGCTATATGTGCCAAACAAGAGGGGCTCAACAGCACCAATGCAGCAGCTCCCATTTCCACAAAAAAACAAGGGCGGCTTAGCGGCCCCAACACAGCATTTTACACCTTCACAAAAACAAGAGAGTATCAGTGGCTTCTACACAGCACTTCTCATCTTCAGAAAAACAAGAGGGTCTTTGTAAACCCTGTACAACACTTCCCACTCCAAACACCAGTGCACTAGACCAGCATGGTGTTAATGTAAATACTGTATATATTCCACAAAAAAAACAAAGGAAATGCAAGATGTTCGCACCCCAAGGAACTAAAAGAAAAGGAGAGAACCACAGCACAGTTTATAACACCTAATTATAAAATTATAACTCATTTCATTTTGTTACACACTGCATTATGGTTCTTGCTTTTTCTTTTTGAACATATATTCTGCTTCCATAGAACCCCCTCCCTCGACAATGGATGAAGAGCAGAACTAGGACATTCACCACAGAACTCGATATCTAAAAAGATGATATATAATATCTCACTTTCTCCAGTACCAGATATATTATGAACTAATACAAAACCCTACAAAAATCAGGGGATCTATAGTGCAAATCTACCACACCATACCAGCATAAACGTCCAAAACTCACGTAAGAAGCCTACCTAAAAAACGCAGCACTGAAAATAGTGCAATAGGCCCTGGAACACCTATTTGAAAAGCTACAATTCAGATTACCAAAGTACAGATCCCTACGTACAAACTCCATGTTACAATTTTAAAAAAACACCTGGCCTTGGTCACACACTCAGAACACAGACCTTCATCAAGTACAGAATAAATGACCACAACCTAAAAATAAAAATAAATATGAAGATAAAAATTAAACTGCAACCCCAAGAAGCATGTGCATACAATGCAACACCAGAGAAATAGAAAGAGATGCATTTCCCTGTATGTATAAAATATTAAATATTTAAAATAAAATTATTTTTCTACCTTTGTCTGACCATTTTATTCTCCGATCATGCTGGTCCCAATCTGAAATTTCTATTTTCCTTTGTCTTCTCTTAGCTATCTTTCTATGGTCTCTAGTCCATCTGCCATTTCTTGTCTCCTCTTGTTTTCTTCACTTCGCTCCATCTTGGATACTGATCTTTTCCCTTCCACATTCTTCCATTTATTTTTCTCATTCTCTCCACTCAGACTTCACTACTCTTACTATCCAGTCCTCAATCCCCTTCCTTTTTTATTCCATCTACCTACCACTTTTCAACCCTCACTCCAGTCCTCCCATTTACTACCTCTTTTCCTGGTCCATTATTCCCCATTCATTCTCACACTCTGTCATCCACCCCCCATCCACCTCTTTTTCCCTCTCTGTCCTCCCCCCTGGGAAAAAATATTGTACAACACCATTCCTGACATTTTCTTTCTTATTCTGAGTCAGTGGCAGAAAGATCTCAAAGCACCATCCCCAGCTTTATCTTTCTTTCTCTCAGAGTCAGCACGCAGCAGCCAGTGCTGCCTGTAACATTCACTTCTGGTGAACGGCCCCGCGCAGTGAAAGTGAATGTTACCGGCAGCACTGGCTACTGTTGCAGACTGAGAAAGAAAGTTAAAACTGGGGATGGTGCTGCACAATGCTGGAACTGAGTGCACAGTGAGTTGTACCAGCTCCTGAGCCCACCATCTGAGTCCGCACTTACTTTCCCCATACCCAGCCAATCGTAGATTCCATCTTCTTTCTCCCACCCAATTTTAAAGTCTCCACCTAAGTCCTAGTCCCTGCTCTCCCAATCTCCCTTTCCTCAATACTGCCTCCTACATCCCTTCTGCACACACACACAGCTACTTCCTTCTCCAATATTCATTATCTCTGCCTTTCCTCCTTCTTACCCTAGCATTCATTCTTATGCCCCTCCCTCTTAACTGTTCCCTCTGTATGACTTTTTTCTCCCCCAAACAAAATGTTTATTCATTTCCCTCTCCATCCTCACTCCCCCAGCTTCTTTTTTCTCCCCCAGCCCTAGCCCCACCCCCTTCCAGTCCTCCTCAAGCATCAGCTCCCTTCTAGTTCCAGCCCCTCCCAGCATCACCTCCCTTCCTGTCCCAGTCCCTCCATCCCCCAATATCAGCCTTTTCCCAGTCCTGGCTCCCCAGTATCAATCCCCCTCCAGTCCTACCTCCTCACAGCATTATTTCCTTTTCAATAGCAGTCTGCCCATCCCCCAACATTAACCCATTTCCCGTTCTAGCTCCCAGTCCTCTTACAGTGCCAGCAGCTCCCTCACACATACAAACATGATCCCACACCACAAGGGGCCTCATGCGCACCTGACCAGCTTCAGAGGAAGTCTGAGTCCTGAAGCCCAGCTCCCCAGCTTACCTCTGCACAGCCATGGGAGTAAACAGACGCGAGAGCGTTTTCCTTATTCCCGCGGCTGTGCTAAGGCACTTCTTTTCTCTTGCGCAAGACAGGAAGCGCTCCTGTTTAACATCCAGGAACTCACTGGTGCCTGCAGCTGCAACTTAGCAGAGCCATGGTATTAAAGAAAACACTCCTCCCACAGCTGTGCAGAGGTAAACCGGGGCCCCAGGCTTCGGGACTCACTGGCTCTCTCTGAAGCCGGTAAGGAGTGCACATGGGGCCCCTTGTGTCCACACATGCCTAGGGTCAGCCCTGTTTGAGGGGGAGGAGCATCTAGCAACAGTGCCCTTTAGGGGACGGCACCATACTGCCACATTTACCCCGCTTACTGGGTAGCACTGGCCCTGTATGTACAGTTCCTTAATCTAACACTGCACATAGCAACAATTATTAGTTACTGAGAAAATAAGAGAAAATGAGTTCTACACTAATTCAAAACGTCAAGAAGAAACAGCTCAGCCAGAACTCAGTGCTTTTTAAAACACCCTCCCTTAGATCTCCACTCTAAATGTGAAACATTTTTCTTGATGCAGAAAAACAAACTACTTCAGAGCTTCTCATAATACTGCAGTCTTTGGCTACTTAAACTCTAAAGTTCAGTCTTCATTTGTATTAAATTTTTAAATTCTTAATTTTTAAATTTTTTACATTTTAAATTTTTGAACAATTAACGGGGTACCAAAACACTGATTGTAGGTACCAGTCACAGACCACACAGGTGTAGAAACACTCAGGGGTTGTAGAGACACCTTCATACATTTAATCATTTACACCATAAAAACATTTTTGCTCAATTCACCAATGTACACCACACATACAACTCACATATATATTGTGAACTTCATAACAGGATTATAGTCTAGTCAGAAAAATAATCTAATCACAGTTCACGGTCCTTCATAAAGGCTGTGCAACTTCAAAAGCGCTCTCACTTGGTTCAATTAATTCAACAGAGTACTTAGCTTTCCAAATATCCAAACTTGTAATCCTGCTCAATAGCGTTATTAGAAAAGTAAAGTATTCCAAGCCCGATGGCAATAGCTAAAACAGCAAACATCCCAAGCCCAGCACAAACAAAAATGGCACAAAGGTGCCATTCAAAAGTTTAAAAGGGGGATCATTCCAAGGCATTTACCCGACCTGCAAACCGTGTAAATGCAGCTCAGCTGGATAGTCAGTGGCACCAACAAGATTAATTAAAAATCCTAGAAAAATCCCTAACTAAGGAACCTTCACCTACCCAACTCGATCCTATTTCCCCCCAGTCATATACTGACTACCTCCAATCTAAAACTTCCATAACTGACACAGTTTGTTACCACTCCCTGCTACGCGCACACTTCACTTCCACCTATCACAATGTTCACAACTCCAACAGAGAAAAACATCCAGGATCTCATCGCCATCATCAACACCTCTACAGCTCCAAGTGACCCCTGCCCAGCATACTGGGTCAGAACTCTGCGAGTTGAACTTAGTCCAATTCTAATCAACATCATTGGACTTTCCTTTGCAACAGGCTCTTTCCCCGCATTCCTCAAACAAACATCAATAAGACCACTTCTGAAGAATAACAGACTTGACCCACTAAAGACTGACTCCTACTGCCCAATCTGAAGTATACCTCTATTATCCAAGATAATAGAGAAGGTTGTCCAGTGGCAGATTCAACATCACATTGATGAGGTGTCACCTCTCGACCCCTGTCAACAGGGATTCAAGGAGTCTCACGGCGTAGAAACTCTCCTCACCACCCTAACCAACGCTTTGAATAGAGGATTGGACAAGGTTGAAAATGGCTTTGCTCTCATTTTCCTAGATATCTCCGCTGCCTTTGACGCCGTTAATCACAATCAACTTCTCACTCGTCTCCAGGAGAAGGGCATCTGTGGCCTCGCCTGGGAATGGTGTAGGTCTTATCTATCGGATCGTTGGCAGCATGTCAGAGTTGGTTCCACCACATCCGCACCTTTCCACCAACACCAAGGTGTTCCGCAGGGCTCCTCTTTATCCGCGCTGCTGTTCAATGTCTACATGCAGCCGATATGTGACATCATATGCTTCTTCAATATCTCCACTCTAATCTATGCAGATGACGTCCTGATGTTTACACCATTCAAAATCAAACAACCAGACTTCTCCAGCCTTATCAACTGTTTCAACGCCATCACCGACTGGTTATCTCAAAATCTCCGCATAAACCTCAAGACGACGGAAGTTCTGTTCATATCAAGGAACAAAGATTTCTCCCCTCCATCCTCCCTAAGAGTAAGAGATGCGGAACTCCCTAGTAAACCTTCCATTCGCTACCTAGGGATTACTCTGGACCAGCATTTCGACTTTAAGGAGCACATACGAAACACCACCAGATCTGTCTACAATAAAATTAGAAAGCTAAGGCACCTCAGGCCCAAGTTACCTCATAATGACTTCAGGACCATTTTCCAGGCCCTCATTCTACCACACTTTGATTACGCAAATGTTGCCCTGTATGGACTCCCCAAGAACACCCTTAATCCGCTGCAACTCGCCATGAATGCGGCTGCGCGTGTTCTCTGTGGTTTAGCAAGATCAGACCATATCACTCCGATACTTAAGGAACTCCACTGGCTACCAATTCATTGCAGGTTAACATACAAAATCCTTCTCATCATCTTCAAGATCATCAATAACCTAGCCCCCACGACCCTCAGTGACCTTATCACCCTCACCCTGAAAAAACAGAATCAGGAAGTCAGTAACCGACAATACCTTGATCATCCCCAAAGAGTCCATCAAGTGCACCCAGATGACCAAGAAAAGAAGAAAAGAATTAAAAAAATTTAATGAAACTGAATTCTTGGATACAACAATACCCTACCTCTCATCATCCCCAACGAATCTAGATGAAGCTGTCAAAAACTGGCATGACACAATCAACAATGCAGCCAAACTTGAAAAACGAATCAAAAAGCCCACTAATTTAAAAATAAAAGGAACACCATGGTTCAACAACACGCTAAAACAAATGAAAAGAGAAGAAAAATAGAGCACAAATGGCGCAAAACCAAATCAATCATCAACAAGGAAATATATAACAACTATCTCACAAAATACAAGGATACCTTAGATAGCACAAAAAAATCTTATTACGCGGCAATCTTATCAAAATCCTATAACAGACCACGAGAACTATTCTCCATTGTTAGAAATCTAACTAATAATCCCCAAACATCTAACAATGAAATCACTGATATTTCGGTACAAACCTTAGCCAATCACTATCAAAACAAATCTACACAACCTATAATGAACCTAGACAATATCAATACGGTTCATCATTGCTCAGACGAATGGTCAGACTTTCACCCTATATCAAAAGATTCACTAAAGAATATCATATCCAATCTCAACATCACAACTTCCTATCTTGATCCATGCCCAGTAACATGGATTAAAAGTACACTTCCAATACTACTATCATACATTCTCCCCATAGTCAACCTTTCGTTACTTCAAGGACACCTCCCATCTACGCTCAAACATGCACAAATCCGTCCAATTCTCAAAAACATGCTTGACAAAACATCACCAAAATCATACAGACCTATCTCAAGTATCCCTTTTTTGGCTAAAATAATAGAAAAAGTGGTACAAATCCAGACACAAGAATACCTAGATTCATCCTACCCACTTTATGAGCACCAATATGGATTTAGGCCCCGACATGGAGTTGAAACACTCCTAACAGTCTTAACTGACGTACTACTAAGAGGGATTGATAATCATAAACAAGCATTTATACTCTTATTTATTGATATTTCGGCAGCATTTGATAGTGTTCATCATACTATAATG
The DNA here is from genome assembly GCA_033557465.1 of Ichthyophis bannanicus. Classification (NCBI taxonomy): domain Eukaryota; kingdom Metazoa; phylum Chordata; class Amphibia; order Gymnophiona; family Ichthyophiidae; genus Ichthyophis; species Ichthyophis bannanicus. The sequence continues at coordinate 148,312,301 of CM066041.1, forward strand.
CTTAATAACCTGAAACAAATAGGAATAAATGCCACTGTGCACAAATGGTTCACCTCTTATTTAAACAATAGAACGCAAAATGTAAGAATAGGCAACCAAACATCAACTATATATAAACAAGAAATTGGACTCCCACAAGGCTCTGCGCTATCAGCCCTCCTGTTCAATATTTACATAAAACCAGTCTGCAATATTTTTAAAAAATTTGGAGTATACTATCATCTATATGCAGATGATATTATGATGTACATCCCATTCACAATCCCTAACTTACCAATAAAACTACTATCAGATTGTTTCAATGAAATAACTTGGCTTAAAGCTCAAAACCTCCACATTAATCATTCAAAAACAGAAGTTCTAATTGTAACAAAAAAAAATCATATATTCCTCCAACCCACATAACAATACAAAATCATGACATTAAAATAAAAAACGAAATAAGATACCTAGGTGTTATTCTAGATACACATTTGACGATGAACACTCACATCAGAAACACCATAAAGAAAATATATTTTAAACTCAAAATCCTTAAACAACTATGCCCATTAGTACACCTACAAGACTTCATTAATATAATCCAGGCAACAATAACCCCGCACTTTGATTTTGCCAACCTAATTCTTTTAGGAATAACGAAACAAAACATCAAAAGAATCCAATTAGCACAAAACGCAGCAGCTAGAATTATAATGAAAGCACACTCATTCCAGCACATAACCCCAATACTAGCTTCCCTTCACTGGTTGCCAATTCAAAGCAGGATAATATATAAAAACTACAATAACTACATTTAAAGCCTTAAATGACATGGCTTCAATCCCACTAAGCAACCTAATCAGCATGGAATTTCAAAAAACTACGCACAGAAAAAGACACTCAAATAAATTAAACACTCCTAATGATTTCATAAAAGTAAATAAATTAACTAACAACAGAGCTTTTTCTCATGCAGCCCCAGCCATTTGGAATTCCCTTCCGGAGGACCTACGAACCATAACCGAAATTATGGAACTCCGTAAAAAACTAAAGACCTATTTATTCTCCATGCACTACAGCAACATAGATAATCCCTCGATATACTCAGATAAAGGTTAAAAACACCGGACTGAGTAATACTAAATCCAACAACTTAACAGAAAATACACTGATCTAAAAACAATATGACTCCACTCTAAAGTGCCCACAACCTGTATTTGTATATAGTTTATTGTACATAGTTTACAAGCCAGTTTTGTGCTGTTATGTATTAGCCCATGCTGTTAACCATTATATTGTTTGATGTTCAAAATGTTCAATGTAAAACCAAGCTCTTGCTTTGTGGATTGTTGTTTTATTGTGAACCGCAACTGAACCCTGGAAGATGCGGGATATAAATGATTGTTAAATAAAAAATAAAATAAACCTTCGCCTTCTACGCACCAAAATGCTGGAACGAACTTCCACCAGAAATTAGATCCATCAAAAACCTTATTCAGTTCCGTAAGGCAATCAAACACCACATTTTCCTACTTCACTTTGCTCAAGCATCCACCCCACCTCTGCTCACCCACTCACCAATGTCCACAAACCTTACCCTGTCACAAGTATTTTGAGCTTGCCTTAGCCCTCCTTGTATATACAAACCTAATCTAATTGTATTTTGTACATATGTTTATAGTTACCCTGTTGCTCCAAGTTTAAACTCCTGTTACAATGTAAGCACAGAACAGTCTTCTGACTGTGCACCCTTGTTATACGTGAACTGCTAGGGTGGTCCACTGCGATAGGGGAATAAATAAAAGTAGGAATTTCTTTGCTCCCTGGCCTGATTCTGGTTCCATTTATGTAGAAAACAATGTGTGCAAAGTTTGAAGCCAATCAAATAATATTTAGGGGTGGCTCAAGGTCCCTATCTATCAGGCCCCTGGATCCCCCCCAGGGTTCATCAGACCACTGGGTATTATCCGCTCATAGACGGGGGTATCATGCTTGCCAAGCACTCAATGTGGTCCAGATGCTAGTAAGGACTTTGACGATGTGGGGAACATCTTACGGTGTTGCGAGACAACACCCAGAAGGAACTGGAGTTGCTCTTCTTTTGTGGTGTGTCGGCCGTTGAACTCCTCAATGAGTTTGACCCCTCGCTCAGCCACATCGTTGATCACTGGAAGATTTTTTACTTTCTTCAGACCGTCTTTGAATGATGCATTCTCTTCCCAGTCTTCTGAGTCTGCATTAAGAAAATCACTGTTGATGTCGAGGTGTTTCAGGAAACGGATTGACTTGCGAGTTGCAAAAGATTTAAGTGGTGGAATCATGGAACTTTTCAATTCGACCCGCTTTGGGGGATCTTCGTCTTCGTCATCATCCTCATCGCTTTGATCTGATTCTGCCGGGATCATGGCCAACACTATGGCCCGCTTTGTCGGTGCTGAAACAGCTTCATCGAACAGTGACAGTGCCACAAGCTCCTCTGACACATACCACAGATGCTGTTGCAGTTTGTCTCTGGCCGCTCTTCCAACACGGTCATTGTGGTAAGAGTGTAGTTTCTTCAGCATCTCCAAATCTGTTCGAGGAGCAATTGCGGCATCAGGGGCAGAAAACCAGGCTTCCACATGAATCAGGATGGAGAAAATGCTCACATCACGAACACAGGATTCCTCCCGTTGGGTAAGATCTTTGAGTTGTCCTCGGAACATCCAAATCTTGAGACAGTACAAGACTTTTGCCATCCATCTGGCATGATGGAAAGCTCCGGGCTTCTTGAAATTGAAACTAGGAAGATTCCCTCCAAGGCAGACAATCGTTAACTCCAAGAATTCCAGGTAATCATCTCGGTGATTGCCCTGTGCCAACTTGGATTCCGCAAACTTCATGATGCGATCCCTTGTCAGGTTGCAGCACCTCCAAGTCTTTTCCAGTTTGATAGTTGGACTTGTCAAGGGAGCCCCAATTCTTTTGGAACCGGCGAAAGAGTTGGACATCGGGACCCGATGAAGCTCCAGAGCATGTAGAGAATACTGCACCAAGAATTATTTCGTAAATGTGATGGCGGCATGCCAAATGAAGGACTGTGCGACGGAGTCTCTGTTCTAGAAGAATGCACGCTCCTGATCGACGTCCCGTGTTCGATGCAGTTGTATCAAAGCAGAAGCCTGCAACCTTTTCATCCAAACACCATTCCTGTAATAGTTCATAAACTGCTGCAGCTTGATTCTCGCCCGTTCCTGATGTCAGTTTTGGTACACCAAGAAGTTGTGTTTTTCCAGTGGAGACAGCCGTTATCAAAACTGGAAGGCAGTCAACGGATGTGGTTGAACAGAGGAGAGATGGCAATAACTTGCTATCCCAATGCACAATGCATGTTTTGCCTTCGGCTTTGAATGCGTTGTGCAGGTCCGTCCATTGTTGCTGGCGGTGCTTTTCTCTATGGCGCTTGATGCTGGAACGGCTGATATTGAGCTCCCCAGGATAATGTCCCAGACTTCTGGCGGTTTCAGCTACCACAAACAGAGCATTGCGATCCGTTGTCCCTGTCCGATCCAGGGCTGCTGTAAGCTCTGGGGTCCAGACATTGTTAGGTCGAAACTGCTTCGTTTGTGGAGTTGCTTTCTTCTGTCTGTTATCTGAATCCGCAGATGTCGACGAGTCTTCACCTGACTCTGCTGAGGAAGAAGATCCTTCCAGCTGAACTTGGCTTGTAGTTGCCTCGGCTTCGGCAACATGTTTTTGTCTGCGCCTTTTCAGTTCTTTTTCTCGCTGTTGCGATCTTGCTTCCGTGTTGGCCAGTTTCTTGTCCATCGCGCACATTGAGCCACGGCGCCCTGGTTCTCGTTGCGCTATTAAGAATTCTTTGTCTTCTTGAATATGAATTAAAGACATTGCATTGGCATACGCCACATCAAATAGGTTTTTCATTGCAACCTGAAATTCTTTTTCATTTGCCTCTTGTTTCCCTCCTCTCCCTTTGTTTTTCTTCAAAAGTTTCCACTGATTGAACAATTTCTTTACTTTTTCTTGAATTTTGTCATTTCTTTGAACAGGAAGCCTGGCCTTTTCCCAGTAAGCTTCTACTTCACTTGTTACAATAGATGCACTTTCACTAACGCCTTTGTTTAATGTCATATGGTGATGTAAAAATACACTTAACACTTGCTCCTTGCTGGGGAGCTTGGTCCCCAGAATTGTGGTGGACATTTCTTCAATGAGATAAAAACCACGTTTTTTCGCCATCTGAAAAGAATAAAGATACAAAGATAATAGTACAATGTCTTTGCCACCTCTCAGAGACGAGATTAGTTCAAATATGACGCAATCAAATGTAATCAGTGTGGAACTGAGTGGATGATACAAGATGATGCAACATTTCGTAATCTGCTCCCAGGGGGAAATCTCAAGACTTGTTGAGCCACCCCTAAATATTATTTGATTGGCTTCAAACTTTGTACACAGTGTTTTCTACCGAAATGGAACCAGAATCAGGCCAGGGAGCAAAGGAATTCAGGAATTCATTTTTATGGACCACCCTACCGCACTGATAACAAATAGCGCGGTATATAAAAGTTGTTAAATAAATAAATTAATTAATTAATGCTGCTGAATATCTGTGGGTGCTGCCACTACACGCCCTGAGGCTAACCGGTTAGCCTCGGGCGTATTGGGGCGTTCCAAGGTAGTGCGGAGGTGGTACCTATCGCTAAACAGGCAGTGGCGATATTGAGCCACTACCCGGTTAGTGATACGCGGTGAAAAACCAAGTGCAGAAAACCCTGGCCTAATGTTTGCCACGTATCGCTAACTGGATGTCTGCCAAATATCACCACTGCCTGGTTAGCGATCAGCAAATGCCGCCAACCCAGATATTCAATGCTATGGCCAGATATAACCCGGCATTGAATATGCAGGTGTAATGTCAGCCAAAGACTGAAGTGCTATGAGAAGCTCAAAAGTATAAAATTTGGGTTTTGTCTCTTTTCACATAATTTCTGGCTCTGCTATTTCTACTTGAAACAAATATTAGTTGCCAGTATACACAGCAACAGTAAGAAAGCAGTACAATTCAGTTAGTAGGTTTTACAGTAGAAAAAAGAAAAATCAAATCTATATCTGAATAACTTAAAATGCATTCACTATGCGCGTGTGTATTTTTGTTGATGGTGAGGGTAGTTCGCAGGGTTGTAGGGAAGTGGAGGGGTTGTTTTTGTGGCTGGGACATAGATTTTGGGAGTGGATCAGTTTGCAGGGTGGTGTGGTAGCTACGAGGGTGAGCTTTTGAGTGTGGGTCAGTTTGGCAGTTGTGGGTAGCTTCAGGGAGTGGAGCAATTTGCAGGGTGATGAGTCAGTTGCAGGGGATAGATTTTGGTAGTGGTGGCAGTTGCGGAGTGGTGGGGCAGTTATATGAGGTAGTTTTTGGGGCCAGGGGTAGTTTTCAGGGTCGTGGTGGAGTTACAATGGGTATTTTGGGACAATTGCAGGGATAGTTTTAAAGAGGCAGCTTGGGATTTGGGGAGACTTAAGAACAGGGCAAGGGAGTTTGAAGGAGAAATTCTGCTGTTTACTGTATTTGAGCTTCTATGCTACAATATTTTTAGGGGTTGGGGGTGGGAGTGGGGGGATGAAAGGGCTTACTTCTCAAACTCCCAGTCCAATCTAGCCCATTTTCAAACTCTGTCTTTTCACCAGCTTTTCCCCTATGCCAAGGTTCATCCCATTTATTAATTTGACATTTATATACTGCCTTTCATGTTCATCAAGGCGGTTTACATTGAACTCAAGGTTTTACAAGGAACAGGTTCTTCAGAACTTTTTACAACAAACAGTATCACTACTAGACTGTAGCTAGTTAACTGTGTAACATTGTATAAACTATTTACAAGGTAGCGATATGATCTAGGTTTGTGGTTGTTGAGATGGTGTGGCTGAAAGTCATTCATTGTCTTTAATTCTGTGTTTGATATTTTGCCATAGTGCTCTATGAATAGATGAGTCTTCAATTCTTTTCAGAAGTCGGCTGTATTTGTCATAGCTCTTAGGTGGGTAGGGAGTGAGTTTCAAAGATGTGGGCTGTAGAATTAAAACTCTCTGGATTGCTGTTTGTGTGGTGCTAATCTTGATAGTAGTGACTGAGAGGGTGTTTTGATGCTGGCTCCTCCGCGATCTGGTGTCAGGATTTTTTTGGATCAGATAATTTATGCATTCAGAAGACTGGCCATGTAGGATCTTGAAGATCATTAGAATTGATTTGTAGCATATGCATGATCGGATGAGGAGCCAATGAAGAGAATGTAATGTTGGGGTAATGTGGTTGCATCTTTTTGTACCTGTTATTAGTCCAGCCACAGTGTTTTGTGCTATTTGTAAGGTCTGGGTGGTACTTTCAGGTAATCCTTGAAGTAGCAGGTTGCAGTAATCCATTTGTGGTGTGATCATGGCCTAGCATACGGTGCAGAAGTGATTGTAGTCTAATAGAGGGCATACATTTTGTAAGATCTTCATTTTATAGTACGCTTTGACGGTGGTTTTCTTAATGTGTGCTTCAAGGTTGAGCCTCTGATCAAGGAGCACTCCCAGGTATTTTACTTTGTTCCTTACAGGGATTGACCAGTTTCCTATGATGAGGTTATCTGATGGTTTGTATGCAGCATCTTTGGTGATTGTCAAGGCTTAAGATTTATTGTAGTTGATTGAGAAATTGTGGTTTGTGAACCAATCTGAGATTGATATCATGCAGTTGGTGATGGTGTAGTAGTCATGTTTTCTTGTGTCGAATGAGGTATAGACCATCAAGTCATCCGCGTAGAGATGGTAATGTATGTTGTGGTTTTGTATAATTTTACAGACTGGTTGAATATATATGTTGAATAAGAGGTCTGACAGTGAGGAGCCCTGTATTACCCCTTGGTGTATTTGGAAAGGTTTGGAGATTCTGTTCTTTATCTTGACCTGTGACTGGCGGCCTGAGAGGTATGAGAAGAACCATGTGAGAGGGGTGCCACTGATGCCTCTCTCGGTCAGTCTGCACAGTTGTATGGAGTGTATTATTGAGTCGAATGCAGATATGTCAATGAATATGAGTGTGAAACTGTTTGGAGGTTTCAATTCCTTTGAGTGGTGTGTTCATTAGAGAGGTCAGAAGGCTTTCTACCCCATGGTATTGACGGAATCCATGTTGTTGTGGGTCTAGGGGAGCATTTATGTCAATGTGGTCTTTAATTGCCTTTGCACTGCTTTTTTGATTAATTTTGCTAGTAGTGGTATGCTGGAGATGGGCCGATATGATGCTGGAGATCGGAGATCTGGGGTCAGATTTGTTCTTTAAATGTGGCCTTATGGAGGAGATCTTTAGTTCTGGTGGCATGAGTCCTTGCATTAGGAATAGGTTTACCATTTTGGATATCACCGGTGATAGTTCTTGCGAGCTCATCTCTATCCAGGCTGTTGGACAGGGGTTGAGAGGTGAAGTGGTAGTGTTTAGAGATTTCAATAGTGTGCTGCAGAGGAATGATGTCCATTTATTTGGGTAGTCTTGGTTCATCTTAGGCACTGGTATTTGGAATGTTGGGTGGCTTGAGCTGGCAAGTGTGTTCTGTAGGTGGGTTGCAAGTTGGAGTTCGAGGGTGGTGATAGTGTTAGTGGTTAATAGTTTAGTCTTAAACAATAGATAAAATAAACAAAACCTATGTTTGAATTGTGTTGTGGTGTATCTATCGTTGGTGATTTATGCTGGACAGTTAGGGTGTTCCTGGGATGCTTCAGTTTACCAATTAATGTACAATACAACTGTGGTTTAAATATAGGGTATGGTGATTGATTGTTTAGTTATAGAACTTACAGTTAGGTTTTAGGTGGTGGAGGTCAGTTGTACTTGAGTGGAGTTTCATTCTCTGGGCCTTCGCTGTGAGGTAAAATTGAAGTTGAGATGCTTGAGTTGTTGGTGTAGCGCTTCACTTGAAGTGTGTCGATCAGAGTGTGGGTTGCCTTGTTTTCGGTCCTCGCCCGCGGTCCTCGCCTAAGGGCTATGCCAAAGGGCCCTCTGGCGAGGCCCTCAGGCACAGACCCACCAGGCGCGGGCATGCCCGATGGCGCTCCTTTTTTGAATGCAGCTGGAGGCCCCTGATTGGGCAGGAGCAGGCAAGCACGTCTCTGTGCTGGCCGGCTCTACCCCGATCGGGGGAGCTGATGGTGAGTGGCAGTCAATTTTCAGAATATTGTTTTGCCCCCAGACAGAGATAGATGTAGAGAGACATTTCTCCAGAGACAAGCAGAGGTATGCAGGTACACTAACGGTGATGTCTGCAATGAAGCCATAACTGCTGGCCTCTCCTAGCCCAGATAAGTCCTTTGGATTTCTGAGCATGTGGCCTTCTCCTGCCTTGCCGTTCCTGTTCTTTGTTTTTAGTTGTTAACATAGCTGACCTATTATTTTTATTATTAGTAGTAGTAGTATCTTTATGACTGACAATATTATAGTGATTGATTCAGGTTGCTGATCCTCTTTAGGGTGGATTCAACCACCAAGGAATGGTGTGAAGCTGGGGCTTCTTGATCCGGGAGCCTTCTGAACTCTGTTCATGGAGTCAAGCCTTATCCTAAGCAGAAGTACAGTGAGGGGGCTTCTCCCAGTCTCATCTGTACCTTCTGCAGGATGCAGTGCACAAGCAACGCCTCCGCTTCGTTAGGGGCAGAGGAATACTGTAGTATGTCCACCTTTTCTGCCCTGGGTTCATTCTCAGCTTCCAAAGAAAATGGTATGGCCTTGACCGTGTTTTGTACAAACTCCTGGAAGGTCATGTCTTCAGGAGGGGACTTACATTGTTCATAAGGTGGAGAAAGGTCCGACGGGAGCTCAGGGGACATGCCCTCCGACAAGTTCTCCAATTCCACATCAGTAACCCTGCCTTCTGAGTCAGACTCAGAAAGGAAGTCTAAGTACTTCTGAGTCTCTTTCCAAATCTCTCTTCTATCCCACGGGGATCAAGAGCTCTGTCAGGAGCAAAGATGCATCAATACCAGTCTAGACTTCAAGCACGCATGGGACCCCAAAATACTAAAGAGGGATATTGGCCAGGCAGACACCGGTGTCTGGGTCCTTCGATGCCCCAATGTCTATACCTCTCCTGCAGGTAGGGCATGCGTCTCAAGGATCAGTTGTATGGTGGCCTATGTCTATGCAGCCAATGTCAAGGCCCTAGTACACTGAACCACTAAAAGCACCATGATGCATTCCTCAAGCACTTGCAGAAGGTGCCTTTCCATGGCAGCCGATTCTGAAGATTGTGGGGTCTGAGCAACTCTGACGGATGTACCCAGTATCTGGGTCCCAGCTGTCAGTAGGTTGCCAGTGTCCCTCCTATGTCCTGGAGGATAAGCTCTCCTAACTGGGACACCTTCAAGGGGCACTCACACGAACCCCCATTGCTCTCAATGCCATGCCTCGATGGACTATGATGCCGATGCACCAGAGCTTTCATTTAGTATTTGGTGCGATCACCCCTCAATGTCAAAGCCAACGAGGCTGAATCCTTCCTCATCTTCAGCTGTAGATAGATTGATGGCTGATGCTCCGGGGCACTCCAGGTGCTCAGCTCCAATTAAGCCTGAGAACTCCTTGATGTCAATGTACAGCCAGAGTCCAATGCAGCTTTGGAAGCAATAGAGACCGGTGTAGTCGATACCAAAGGTGATAGATTGAACTTCTGAGCGCCAAAAAGTGATTCACCTTGCTTCTCCCAATTTTTGAGTCCTCTTTTTATCATTTGCAAACATACATCACAAGAGGACTGATGATCAGGTCCCTAGGCAATACAGGCACCAGCTGTGCATATCCGTGGCAGATGTGGTCCTAGTACACTGGGGGGGGGGGGGGGGAGAGAACAGCAACAGAAGGCAACTAGGCAAAAAACCCAGAGCATAAAAAACCCCTGCTGGGGAAAAAGAAAGTTTACCAAGCAGAGGAAAACTGGAACATGTCCATGGGGCTCCGTGGAAAACGAAAGACTGATTCAAGATGGCACCACAGCAGCAGGCAGGAAGGAGGCGGCAGGCAGGCGCAGTGGAGCCTCTCAAAAGTTTCCAATAGAAGCTGGGGAGCGCTCCCACGTGGGGCTCTGTTGGGGCCATCACCCATATGTGAGGACTCATTCTTGCTTGTCCACAAAGAATCTAGTTACTTTTTGGGATTCTGCCAAGTAATTGTGACCTCAAATAGCCAATGCTGGAAAGAGTAAAAGTATAGATACTCACCTATAACAGGGGTTTTCCGGGGACAGCAGGAATCAGTCCTCATATATAGGGTGACGTCGACACCAACTGAACCCAAAAGGAAGCATCTACTCAGCTTTCAAAGAAAGTCTTTGGGAGATGCACCATGCATGCGTGGTCCCCTTCCCGTCCAAGGTTTCCATCTTGCCTCAGTCTACTGACATAGCTAAGACAGCAAAAATAAAATATGGTAAAGAAGCAACTCCAAGGGGAGGAGGGAGGTTTGTGAAGACTGACGCTTGCTGTCCCCAAACACCTGTTATAGGTGAGTAAATACACTTTCTCCAGGAACAAGCAGGAAGTTAGTCCTCACATATAGGACTCCCCAGCTACAGGCTACCGAGAACCTGCACAAAACAGCATGGGTGACAAGAGAAGGTGAGCTGCAGCAGTTGAGTCCCAAATGAGAGACTCTTGCAAGACCTAAGTGTCCAGCAGGGAACCAGCACTCCAAAAGCCTGAACGCAGAAGGGTGGGAGGGCAGGAGTTGCCTACGCCCCAAAGAGATTATGGAGCACAGCCTGGCAGAAGGAGCTGTCCCATCAAGACTCCCTCTCCAAGCACTGGTGAGCTGTGAAAGTATGGAACGAAGACCATATGAGGATCAGCAAATTTCCATAACAGGCATGGAACGCAGATTTGCCACAAAGGCAGCCATGGCCCTGATGCAGTGCACCATAACCTGGTGGCTCCAGTGAGATCACAGCCTGCTCATAAATGAGGGAAAGCATAGTTACTCACCTGTAACAGGTGATCTCCGGGAACAGCAGGAATTTAGTCTTCACATATGGGTACGTCGGTACCGACGGAGCCTGCGCAGGAACGCTCCCCAGCGTCCAACCGGGAAGCTTTTGGGAGCATTCCACTGCGCATGCGTGCTGCCTTCCCGCCTTTCCCAACTGCCTCTCTCCAGTTGAGTTTAAAGCTGAGACAAAGAGAGAGAGAGGGAAAGGGAAAGAGATAGAGAGATACAACTCTCAGGGGAGGTGGGTGGGTTGTGAAGACTAAATTCCTGCTGTTCCCGGAGATCACCTGTTACAGGTGAGTAACTATGCTATCTCCAGGAACAAGCAGGAATGTAGTCTTCACATATGGGGACTCCCTAGCTTTAGATGCCAGGGAGAGACCCCAGAAGTTGTGTGCCCCTGTGAAGGGCTCCACTTCCCCCCATGGATTTCTGGCATCCAACCAGGGATGGCGGGTAGGAGTTGATTAGGTATGGAACAGGTGTTGAAGAACAGCCTGATCAAACAAGGCATCCCGGCGGGAGTCCTTGTCCAAGCAGTAATGGGCTGTGAAGGTATGAACTGAGGCCCAAGTAGCTGCTCGACAGATGTCATCGATAGAGTGTAGATGAGCCATTGAGGCTGCCATGGCTCTCACATTGTGAGCTGTGACATGGCCCTCCAGAGGAAGGTTCTTACTCTGATAGGCAAAGGAAATGCACTGTGCAATCCAGTTGGACAGTGTTCTCCTGGAGACTGGAAGTTCCAAATGAGAAGGATCAAAAGCAACAAAGAGTTGAGAGGACTTTCTATGTTGCTGTGTTCTTTGCAAGTAAAAGGCTAAAGCTCTTTTACAATCTAAAGTATGAAGATTCCTTTCTGCATTAGATGCATGAGGCCTTGGAAAAAAGACAGGCAGGTAAACTGCTTGGTTTAAATGGAAAGGCGAGACCACCTTCGGCATGAAGTGTGGATGAGTCCTAAGGACTACCTTGTCATGATGGAACCTTGTGTAAGGTGGATCAGCTACTAGTGCTTGCAACTCACTGATGCGGCGTGCTGATGTGATTGCAATGAGAAAGAAAACTTTCCAAGAAAGGAATTTCAATGATGTAGTAGCCAAAGGTTCGAAAGGCGGCTTCATGAGCTGACCAAGAACTAGGTTTAAGTCCCATGCCACTAGAGGTGGCCTAATGGGAGGCTTGGTTAGAAGAAGGCCTCTCAAATCTTACTATAAGAGGATGGGAGGAAATAGGTTGCCCATTCAGAGGCTTAAAAGAAGCTGCAATGGCACTCAAATGGACTCTTACTGAGTTAGTCTTAAGTCCTGCATTGGATAAATGAAGGACATATTCCAGTAATGATTCCAGAGGTATCACACGGGGGTTAAGACCCTTTTGCGAACACCATATGGTAACCCTTTTCCACTTGAAAGCATAAGAGTGTCTTGTGGAAGGTTTCCTGGAAGCATAAAGGATATCTCTTATTGGCTGAGGATGGTTAAGATCATGAAGATCTAGGCCTTCAGCAACCAAGCCCTGAGATGCAGGGATTGGGATGCCATAACATTCCGTCCTCCTGAGACAGGAGATCTGGAGCAGACCCTAACTCTAGGGAGGGAGCTTGAGAGAGTTGTAGAAGCAGAGGGTACCAAACTTGCCGTGGCCAATGTGGTACTATGAGAATCATATGGCCTCTGTCTCTCTGAAGCTTAAATAGGGTTTTGGGAATTAGGGGAATGGGCGGAAAGGCATAAAGGAAGTCCTGACCCCAGTGAAGGAGGAAGGCATCCCTGGCCTGAGAGCCCTGAGCCGGAATTCTGCAACAGAACCGGGGAAGTTTGGCATTCAACGGACTTGCAAAGAGGTCTATGTCCAGGGTTCCCCAAATTTGAAAAATCCTGGCCACCTGGTCTGCATGGAGAGACCATTCGTGTGGAAGCAAAACTCGACCGAGTCTGTCTGCCTAAGTTTTGTATGCCTGGGAGGTACACTGCCAGGAGATTAATCTGATGCTCTGGCGAGGGCCCATAGTCGCAAAGCTTCGTTGCAAAGCGACAGAGAGCCTGTTCCCCCCTGCTTGTTTACATAGAACATGGCTACCTGATTGTCCGTATGAATGAGGACTGTCTTGTAGCTGAGCAGGGTATGGAACACTCGAAGAGCAAGGAAGATTGCTCTGAGCTCTAAGAGATTGATATGCAGATGAGTCTCCTCTGGAGTCCAGGCACCTTGGGTGGAGAGGTCTTGTAGATGAGCTCCCCAACCCACTGGTGAAGCATCTGTTGTGAGAGTTGCCTGGGGTAAGGGTTGTTGAAAAGGGGACCCCAGCAACAGGTTTTGAGTGGACTGCCACCATTGGAGGGACAAAATAAGACGACTTGTGTTTGCTATTTTGTCTGACAGGCACCCTGATGCCTGGGTACATTGGGTGGATAAAGTCCACTGCGCAGCTCTCATATGGAGGCGAGCATAAGGAACCACATGCACTGTGGATGCCATGTGGCCTAGTAGTTGTATCATTTCTCAGGCAGCGAGATGAGGTTTTAGCACTGCTTGAGAAGCTAACTGCACCATGCGAAGGCAACGGGCCTGGGGGAGATAGGCCCTTGCCTTTTTGGTATCCAGCAAAGCTCCTATAAACTCTAGAGACTGAATGGTAGTTAGACTGGATTTTGGAATGTTTATGACTAGACCCAAATACTGAAGGATACGCATTGTGCAAGATAGGGAATTTCTGGCCTCTGACTCTGATGGGGCTCGAATGAGCCAGTTGTCTAAGTAGGGGAAGACGAATATGCCTAGAGTGCGGAGAAATGCTGTTATCACAGCCATGCATTTCGTGAACACTCTTGGAGCTGAGGCCAAACCAAAAGGAAGCACCCTGTATTGGAAGTGCTTTCCCTGGAAAAGGAACCGAAGGAACCTTCTGTGAGTTGGATGGATGAGAACATGAGTGTACGCATCCTTGAGATCTAGAGAACAAAGCCAATCCTGACTCTGAAGGTATGGCAGCAGAGTTCCTAGAGAAATCATTTTGAATCTCTCTTTGAACAGGAATTTGTTCAATTCTCTGAGGTCCAAGATAGGTCTGTATCCCCCTGTTTTCTTTGGGATAAGGAAATAGGGGGAGTAGAACCCTGTACCCTGCTGATGAATGGGTACTTCTTCTATTGCCCCTTGGGCAAGAAGTGTAGAGACCTCTTGATCTTATAGGTTGATGAGAGAGGTCTGAGAATTGAACTGTCTTACCATTGTGGGAGGGGGCATGCACAGAAAGTGCAGCTTGTACCCCTCTCTGATAACGGCGAGTGTCCAATGCTCTGCTATCTGCTCCCACCTGGGGGCAAAATGGCATAACCTTCCTGGAATGGTGGAAGGCTCTGGTCCATTGAGGGCCAGGAAGGCTAAGTTCTCTAGATGAAAGTCAAAGACCTTGTGGAGGCTGAGAAGGTTGAGGCTTAACAGTCTTTGCCTTCCTTTGTTTGGGTGGTTGCTGAGTTTTCCGGACAGGTTGACCTGCTGAACGTGCCTGATGAGAATAAGCAGGATAAAATTTTTTCTTTTTAGAAAAGAATGGTTTCTTAAAAGATTTTTCTTGCAGGATCAGCTGTAGACTTGGACAGTCTATCCAAGGTGGAGTTTTCAGCATCCATCTCATTGGCTTTCTCTTGCCAATCTCTACCAAACAGGTTCTCACCAGTACAAGGAATATTTCCCAGTTTGTCTTGTACCCAGAGCTCCAGATCAGATGCCTGGAGCCAAGCAATTCTACGTGCACCTATGGCAATGGCAGAGGTTCTGCTTATGCACTCAAAGCAGTCAAAAGCTGCACGGTTGACAAATTTTGAAACATCTTGGGCATGTTTGACCAATGTGAGAAAATCCTGTCTTCTATCGTCAGGAAGAATAGGACTCAAAGCCTGTAAGTCATCTGTGACTTTCTTCAGGAACATTCCCATGTATAGAGTATAGGAAATGATCCTGGCAGAAAGCATGGAAGCTTGGAAAACATGACATCCAAAAGCATCCAGAGTTCTGCACGCACGTCCTGGAGGATTAGAGGCATGCCTCTTTGCACTCTTGATCCTTCTCATAGCTGATTCCACTACAATAGAGTGGTGAGGAAGCTGAGTTTTTTGGAATCCAGGACAAAGAGGGACTCGATACAGAGTATCCAGTCTACGAGAATGAGGAGAGGTGGTAAGAGGTGTCTCCCACATTCTCAACATGAGATCATACAAGATCTCATGGATGGGCAAGGTAGCTGCTTCCTTAGGAGTTTTAGGATATTGTAAAATTTCCAACTCCTTTGCTCTGGGCTCTGTTTCAGGTGCCACAGTAATGGACACACCTCGAGCCACCTCCCTGATGAAATCCTGAAAGGACATGTCCTCTGGAGGGGACATCCTACGTTTAGGGAGGAAGGCTCCTCTGGGAGAAGAATTCCCGGCATTGACAGAACTATCAGAATCTTCTGAGGACTCAAAGTATCTTTTGTCAGGATGCTCTTGAAAAGCCCAATACGCGTAGCGACCGAATCGGTACCGGGAGTAATCGGTAGCGGAGTATCGGTACCGGAGGGCATCGGATGACTGGGTGCCGGCAATGCAGTCACCTTAGTCGATGCTATCGGTACCGGTACCGATATCGGTGCCGGGGTTGGTGCCGGTACCGGTTGAAAAGTCTGACACGGTTCCGAGGGTGTCAACGCCACAAGGAGAGCCGCCAGACTGCGCTCAATAGCCAGGACTCTCTGGTCTATCGACGCTGCCGATGCCTGGATGTCGGTACCGGAGAAGACCGCCGGTACCCCAGAGCATGGCACCAGTAGTTCTGCCGAGGTCGAGGCCTCAAGAACATCCTGGAGCCCCGATAATGCCACCGAAGCTGCATCAGAGGGAACCAGGGTACTGAGCTTGGCGGCTCAGTTCTGGCGACCTCTCGGACATCATGGCACAGGCCATACACTCAGAGATGGAATGATCAGGACCTAAACATTTCAGACTCCACTCATGGGTGTCGGTGACGGAGATGGTACCACCACACTTGGTGCACTTTTTAAAACCGGAGGAAGGCTTTTCCATTATGAAAAAATATCTTGGGCCTAAGGCCCAAAATGGCGCGTGCACCTAAAAAAAAAATTGGGAAAAAACTAAGGTTTTTGTTTTTTTTTTAGAAAAGAAATACAGAAGTAAAGAAAAGAACCGGCGGTACCGCTAAAGCGTCGAGGAAGGCAGATGCGACCACAAAAAGAAGGAAAATTTTCTGCGGTGACAGGAACACGACCTGTGGGTTCCGCGGAAAACGAAGGACTGGAGAGAGGCAGTTGGGAAAGGCGGGAAGGCAGCACGCAGGCGCAGTGGGATGCTCCCAAAAGCTTCCTGGTTGGACACTGGAGAGTGTTCCCGTGCAGGTTCCATCAGTACCAATGTACCCATATGTGAAGACTACATTCCTGCTTGTTCCTGGAGATATGTAGTCCACCACCCAAATGGACAGAGTTTGCTTGGTCACTGGAAGCCCCAGATGACCGGGGTCACAGGAGATGAAAAGCTAAGGCACTTTGTGGTAGCCCTGATTCCATTGCAGATAGGACAGGGCCCTCTTACAATCCAGAGTAAGAAGAACGGTCTCTGCCTTGCCAGCGTGAGGCCTCTGGAAGAAGGTGGGGAGCACCTCCTCCTGATTGAGGTGGAAGGGGGACACCACCTTTGGCAGAAATTTGGGTGTGCACAGAGCACCACCCTACATAAGAACATAAGATATGCCATACTAGGTCAGACCAAGGTCCATCAAGTCCAGTATCCTGTTTCCAACAATGGCCAATCTAGGCCACAAGTACCTAGCAGTTTCCTCAGAAGACAGTTTCCACAATACTTGTATTGGGACAAGCAGTGGATATCCTGGGTTATCTTTAATGGTTTATGGACCTTTCCTCCAGGAACTTCTCCAAACCTTTTTTAAACCCAGCCACACTAACAGCTTTTACTACATCTTCCAGTAACAAATTCCAGAGTTAGATTACGCGTTGAGTGAAAAAAATATTTTCTCTTATTAGTATTCCATGGGTTACAATGTACATATAGAACATATAGAAACATGACAGAAAAAGACCACAAGGCCCATCTAGTCTGTCCTTCCATAACAACAACTACAACAGTCCACTTTTTACCTTTAGAGATCCTCTGTGTTGGTCCCATGCTTTTTTGAATTCAGTTACTGTCCTCATCTCTACCACCTCCACTGGGAGACTATTCCACGGATCCACTACTCTTTCCGTAAAGAAATATTTCCGCATATCACTCCTGAATCTATCTCCCTTCACCCTCATCCCATGTCCCCTCGTCGCAGAACTTGCTTTCAATTGAAAGAGGCTCTCTCCCTGAACATTTATGCCACGGAGGTATTTAAACATCTCAATCATATCACCTTTATCCCGCCTTTCCTCTAAGGTGTACATATTAAGATCCTTAAGTCTGTCCTCATATGCTTTATAATGAAGACCACTAATCATCTTAGTAGCAACCCTCTGTACCGACTCCATCCTGTTCACATCCTTTTGAAGGTGCGGTCTCCAGAATTGCACACCATACTCCAAATGAGGTCGCACCAAAGACTTATACAGAGGCATTATCACCTCCTTTTTTCTGCTAGCCATTCCTCTCCGTATGCACCCAAGCATCCTTCTAGCTTTTGCCGTTGCCTTTTCTACCTGTTTAGCTACTTTAAGATCATCGGACACAACTACGCCTAGGTCCCGCTCTTCTTTAGTGGACAAAAGTACTTCACCTCCTATGCTGTATTGCTCCCTTGGATTGCTGCAGCCCAAATGCATGACCTTACATTTTTTAACATTAAATCCCAGCTGCCAAATTCTAGACCATTCTTCAAGCTTAGCTAGATCCCTCCTCATGTTATCTACACCTTCCTGGGTGTCTACTTTATTGCAGATTTTGGTATCATCTGCAAAGAGGCAAACCTTACCCGACAGCCCTTCCGCTATATCACTAACAAAGATGTTAAAAAGAATCGGACCAAGGATAGATCCCTGGGGCACACCACTGGTAACATCCTTCTACTCAGAGTGAGCTCCATTTACTTGTACTCTTTGTCGCCTCCCACCCAACCAATTTCTAACCCAAGCAGTAACTTTAGGGTCCATCCCTAGGGTGCTCAGTTTGTTTATAAGTCGCCTGTGAGGAACAGTGTCAAAGGCTTTACTGAAATCTAAATACACCACATCTAGAGCTCTCCCTCGGTCCAACTCCCTGGTCACCCAGTCAAAGAAATCAATCAGATTTGTCTGACAAGACCTGCCTCTGGTGAATCCATGCTGCCTCGGATCCTGTAATCCGCTGGACTCCAGAAACCTCACTATTTTCTCTTTCAACAGCGTTTCCATTAATTTACTCACCACTGAAGTTAAACTAACCGGCCTGTAGTTTTCAACCACATCCTTACTTCCGCTTTTGTGTAAAGGCACCACATGAGCCTCTCTCCAGTCCAACGAGGCATTGAAAAGGTCAGTCAGTGGAGTTGCTAGAATGTCCCCAAGTTCCCTCAGTATTCTAGGGTGTATCCCATCCGGTCCCATCGCTTTGTCTACTTTGAGTTGAGCTAGTTTCTCACGAACACAGTCTTCTGAAAATTGTTCAAGATGTCCCTCGCTTCTGTTCTTATTTGTGGGTGTTTTCTGAGGTCCTGCTCCTGGTTTTTCATCTGTGAACACAGAACAAAAATATTTGTTAAGTAATTCCGCTTTATCCTTATCAGCTTCTACATATTCCCCCCCTGTACCCTTGAGTCTGACAATACCACTTTTGCCCTTCCTCTTCTCACTAATATATCTGAAAAATGTCTTATCCCCCCATTTTATTGCATTGGCTATTTCCTCCTCCTTTTGAATCTTTGCCTTCTTGACTACTTTGCTAGCTTCTCTAAGTTTTTCCAAATACAGATGCCTGTCTTCCTCTCTCTGTGATCTCTTGTATTTCATGAAGGCCTCCCTCTTTTTCTTCACTTTTTCAGCTACTTCCTTCGAAAACCATAGCGGTCTCCTGTTCCTTTTGCCTTTGTTTACCATTTTAACAAAAAGGTTGGTTGCCTTTAAAATACCCCCTTTCAGTTTTTGCCCACTGTTGTTCTACATCCCCCAGCTGTTCCCATCCCACTAACGACTCCCTGAGGCATTAGCCCATCATCGCAAAGTTAGTCTTCCTAAAGTCTAAGATCTTCACCTTGGAATGGATTCTAACAGCCCTAGTCCTAATACTGAACCACACCATCTGGTGATCACTGGATGCAAAATGATCTCCCACTACAACATCAGAAACACTTTCACCATTGGTAAGCACCAAGTCCAGTATGGCCCCTTCACGTGTGGGGTCTGTTACCAATTGCCTGAATAGTTCTCCCTGTAGAGAATCCAGGATCTCCTTACTCCTAGATGATACTGCAGCAGGAATGTGCCAATCAACATCTGGCATATTAAAATCTCCTAGCAGTAGCACTTCCCCTTTCCTAGCAATGCTGCGTATGTCTTCAATTAACTCTCTGTCCACCTCTTCCTCTTGTGAGGGAGGTCTGTATATCACACCAATGCAAATAGATTTCTCTTTCCCTCTTTCTAGTCTAACCCACAATGCCTCCTCTCTCCCTTTTAAGCTCTGTAATTCCAAAGCTTTAATAGTAGTTTTTACATATAGTGCTACTCCTCCTCCCCTTCTTCCTACCCTGTCCTTTCTGAATAAAGTATAGCCAGGTATAGTTACATCCCAGTCATGGTTTTCTGTGAACCATGTTTCTGTAACTGCCACTAAATCTAAGTCAGCCACTCCCACCAAAGCTTTAACTTCAGAGATCTTATTTCCCATGCTACGGGCATTTATACACACTGCTTTCCATATGTTACCCCTGTTACCCATTTCCATAAAGGTATTTGATGTATCACTTACCTGGGGGCTTTCACTTACCTGGGGGCTTTCTTCACCCATCCCCAACGAATCTAGTTTAAAGCCCTCTTCAGTAGATTAGCCAGTCTACTACCAAAGATGTGTTGACCTTTCTTGGACAGATGGATGCCATCTCTGCTCTGCAACCCTTGGAATGTAGCTTCATTGCATGTCCCCTAATCTTTCTACATTTTGTTAGCATAAACAACCTATATTTACCCATTTCACTCCATTCATTAATTTATAGACCTCTATCATATCTCCCCTCAGCTGCCTCTTTTCCACGTTGAAGAGTCATAACCTTTTTTAGCCCCTCACAGGGATATCTTTCCATCCCCTTTATCATTTTGGTGGCTCTTCTCTGTATCTTTTCTAATAGCGCTATATCTTTTTTAAGATATGGCAACCAGATTTGCACACCATATTCGAGGTGCAGTTCCTAGCATTCTATTTGCTTTTTTGGCAGCCACTGCACACTGGGCAGAGGGTTTCAACGTGTTATCGACGATGACACCTAAATCTTTTTCCTGGGTGGTGGTTCCTAAAATGGAACCTTGCATCGTGTAACCATCGTTTGGGTTCTTCTTTCCTAAGCGCATAACTTTGCACTTTTCCATATTAAATTTCATCTGCCATTTGAATGTCCAATCTTCCAATTTATTAAGGTCCTCTTGCAATTTTTCACAATCCTCTTGTGTTTTAACAACTTTGAATAATTTTGCATCATCTGCAGATTTGATTACCTCACTAATTATTCCCAATTCCAGGTCATTTATGAATATTTTAAAAAGCAGCAGACCCAGCATAGATCCCTGGGGCACTCCACTATTCACCTTTCTCCATTGGAAAAACTGACCATTTAGCCCTACCCTCTGCTTTCTATCTTTTAACCAGTTCCTGATCCAAAACAGTACACTGCCTCCTATCCCATGACTTTTTAATTTTGCCAAGACTCTCTCATGAGGAACCTTGTCAAAGGCTTTCTGAAAATCCACTACATCGACTGACTCACCTTTGTCTATCTGCTTATTTACACCTTCAAAAAAGTATAACAGATTAGTAAGACAAGACCTTCCCTGGCTAAGGCCATGTTGGCTGTCTCCCATTAAATCATGACTATCTACATGTTGAGAAATTGTTTTTAATAATGGCTTCTATCATTTTTCCTGGTACTGATGTCAGGTTCATAGGTCTGCAGTTTCCCGGATCACCCCTAGAACCGTTTTAAAAAATGGCATTACATTGGTTATCCTGCAATCTTCAGGTATTACAGTTGATTTTATGATTGCAGACCTACTATTAGTAATCTGTGAGCTCTCTCATATTTCAGTTCTTTCAACACTCTTGGATGTATACAATCTGGTCCAGGTGATTAACTACTCTTCAGTTTATCTTCCCAGGCCATCAGCTTTAAATACCATTTCAGGCATGGGTAACTTTCCTACATCTTCTTCAGTAAAGACCAAAGCAAAAATTTATTCAGTCTTTCCGCTATGAACTTGTCCCCTCTTAGTACCCCTTTTACTTCTCTATCATCCAATGGTCCAACTGACTCACAGGTCTTTTGCTACGAACATACTTGAAAAAGTTTTTATTATGTTTATTTGCTTCCACAGCAAGCTTTTTTTCAAGTTCTCTTTGCCTGCCTTATTAATGTCTTGCATCTAACTTGTCAATGCTTATGTTTCCAGTTTTCGGCATTTGGCTCCTTTTTTTCATTTCCTGAAAGATGCTTTTTTGGCTACAAAAGCCTCTCTGACCCCACCTTTAAACCATGCTGGCAGTTTTTTGTACTTCCCCACCCATTCTTGATGTAAATCTTTAACCTTCGCAGCTGCTCCTTTTAGTTTTTTCTTAACTGTTTTCCTCATTTTATCATAGTTTCTCTTTTGAAAGTTAAAAGGTAGTACTGTGGATTTTCTTGCTGTCCTTCCTCCATTTATTAAATAAAATCCGGTCATATGATATGATCACTATTGCCAAGTGGTCTCAATACCGTTCTCTTGCATCAGATCTGGTGTTCCACTAAGGACTAGGTCCAAGATGGCCTCCCCTCTGGTCTGTTCATGAACCAACTGCTTCATCTAGAAACTTTATCTCCCTAACATGTCCTGCCGTGACACTGACCCAGTCAATATCAGAGTAATTGCAATCACCCATTACTATGCTGTAAATATTGTTAGCTTCCCCGATTTCTTCGAGCATTTCATCATCCATTTGTTCATTCTGGCCAGGCGGTCGATAGTACACCCCCACTCCCATCGCCTTCCCCTTTTTACATGGAATTTCAATCCATAGAGATTCTACAGTGCATTTTGTTTTCTACAAAACTTTAATCCTGTATGAATCAATGTCCTCTCTAACAGAGTACAACCCCACCACCAATTTGATTTACTCTATCATTGCGATATAATTTGTACCCAGGTATAACAGCGTCCCACTGGCTGTCCTCCTTCCACCATGTCTGAGATACCAATCATATATAACGCCTCATTTAGTGCTATATATTCTAACTCTCCCATCTTAATTTTTGGACTTCTAGCATTTGCATACAAGCATTTTAGAGGCTGTATTTTATTCATATTAAACTTGATTACCGGTAGGCAGGGCTAATTTGGAATCTTTAAGTTCTGTCTGCTCTGTACTTAAGGGCAATATGGGTTACTTTTGTCTTTACTGGAACTACTTTCAATATGCCCTAACTTTAGTCTTTTGCTAGTATCCTTAAAGGATACATTCTTCTGAACCATGTGCTCTTGGGCGACTGTTGGCCTTCATCTATTATCTATTTTATAACTTGAAGATTTTATTGATATTTCAGCAAGTTAACAACTCACACACTGAAAAAACAACCACAAAGAGTATATTACACTCAACATCAAACCACAATACCTGGAGGCTACCAAACAGCACCCCCCTCCTACAAACAATAATTCAAATCAAATCAACCCAGCCCCATCCCCCCAAACCACCCCCGCCCCCCCCCGGCCAACCCGAACCTAAGAAACAACTCGAATCATCCAACATCTAAACCCACTACCCCAACCCCCCCCCCCTGTTATCCCTCCCCCCGCCCTTCAGTACGCTCATATAAACCCCCGCCTCCCCTCCCCCTCAGTCACCCCCCCCTGCCTTCCCCCCCTTCCCCCTTCCCCCCCGCCCTTCCCGCATCCACCCATCAAATCCCATCCAGAGACTCCTAAAGTTCTGCACTGTATGCCTCTGAAATGCCACTATTTCACACATATCTCTCACTCCACTCAAACGAGCAATTATCCCCCTTCGAGTTGGGACATCCGTACATCTCCACCCCGCCAGAAGCGCCCCCCGCACCGCTGTCACACAGTACCCTACCATCAGCTGTAACCCCCTCTCCCCCACTCCCCCCAATTCATTCAACAAAGCCATAGCCGGGGTCAGTACTACAGGAACTCCCGTCACTTCCCGGATGATGTCTTCCCACTCTTGCCACAAACTCCGCACCGCAGGGCACCCCCACAGTAGATGATACAAATCCCCCCGTCCCCCACAGCCCCTCCAGCACTTCCCCCCTCCTGCCTCGCAAAATGCCCGCATTTTCCACGGTGTCCAATATGCTTGGTACCGGATCTTAAGGCTACTCTCCAAGTGAAGCGTACTCGGGGCCACCCGCTTAGTCCACACATAAATTCCACGCCAACGCGCCTGATCCCAATCCCCCCCGATAGCCTGCTCCCACTCCTCTTCCCCGCGAATCCGATCCGCCCCCCCCCCTTGTTGAATCAACATCTTATACAATTGAGCTATAGCCCCCTTCCGCCCCCCTTTCTGCAGTAGCCTCTCCACCACCGTGGATACCCCACGCAAATCATCCCTTACTCGCCGCTGGCTCACAAAGGAGTATACTTGTAGGTGCGCAAAAAAACCACCATCATTCAAGCCAAATTCAAGTTGCAGTTCCCCCCAACTTTTCACTCGCCCCGACGGATGCAGCAACTGCCCCATTAAGCGCAACCCCTTCTCCCACCATTCGCGATAGACTCTGCCCTCCTTCCCGGGGCCGAACTCGCGAACCCCCCATAATATGCATACCTCTCGGGTAACGTTTCCCCCCAAACAGGAGAAGCCGCGACTTCATCCACAACTCCTTAGTCAAAGCCCGAAAGGGGTTCACCTCCTTCCCCCCTTCCACCGTCGCCCCCGGATCCCAAATCCATGCCGCCAAACTACCTCCGTAGCCCCCTTCCTGCTCCAGCGACACCCAGCGAGGGATCTCGGCCCCCCCATGCCAACTCTGGACCGCCCTCAACTGCGACGCTAAATAATACTTCTCCAGCCAAGGCACCCCCAGCCCCCCCTCCGGGCCAGGACGATACATTGTACTCCTCGCCACCCTCGGCCGCTTCCCCGCCCAAATAAACTCAAACATAATCTGCTGAACACGTTTCAAGTAGGCTCGCGGCACCTTACACGGTAAGGAGCTAAATAGGAAAAGAAAACGTGGCAACACATTCATTTTTAACACCGCGATCCGCCCCAGCCACGTCAGATACAGCCCCTTCCACTTAGAGAGATCACGTCGCACCTCTGCGAGTAGTCCCCCATAGTTAGTTGTCCCTAACTCCCCCAGTGCTCGACCCATTTGAACCCCCAAATAACGGTAAGTTCCCGTTGCCCATTTGAACGCAAACGCCCCCTTCAGCGCCGCCTCCATCCTCTCCCCGAGGTTGAACCCCAAAATCTCCGATTTACTATTGTTAAGTTTATACCCCACCACTTTACTATAGCGCTCTATCTCTTTCAACAATAGCGGCAAGGTCACCACCGGCTCCCTTAGTGTAAAAATGACATCGTCAGCAAACAGCGTAATTTTCACTTCCTGGGAGTTCATGAGAACACCTTTTATATCCTGCAACTCCCTCACCCGCGCCGCAAGTGGTTCAATGACCAGCGCAAAAAGCAAGGGGGAAAGAGGGCACCCCTGCCGAGTACCCCGCCCCAATCGGAACACCTCGGAGTAGCTACCATTGACCCGCACTCTAGCCTGCGGTTCTTGGTACATTGCCAGGACCCATTGAACGAAGTTGCGCCCTAAGCCTACTTTTTCCAACACGCTAATCATAAACGGCCATTCCACCCTATCAAACGCTTTTTCGGCGTCGACGGAGAGAAAAACTGCCCTCTGCCCAGTACGTTGCACCTCCCACGTGAGATTACAAAGTTTGCGAATATTATCACCCCCTTGCCCTCCGCCAATAAATCCCGTTTGGTCAGGGTGTATCAGGGTCGGCATCACCACTGCCAGTCTATTTGCCAGCACCTTTGCCAACAACTTAGCATCCACATTCAATAAGGAAATGGGCCGATAGGACCCACAGACCATGGGGTCCTTACCCGGCTTAGGGAGAACAGTGATGCCCGCTTCCCGCATAGATCTAGGAATTTCTCCCCCTGTCAGAACACCATTAAACACTTCACCAGCAAAGGCCCCAACACGGAACGAAACACCTGATAAAACCGCCCTGTCAATCCATCCAACCCAGGCGCCTTACCCCTCTTCAAGGACCCAATGGCCAAATCCACTTCCCCCTCCGAAATGGGTCGGTCTAGCCATTCCACCTCCTCCTCGGACAGTACTGGCAGATCACACCCCTGTAAATATTCCTCACACTGCGCCTTCCCACCATCCACCTCACTACTATATAGTTGCCGATAGTAAGCCGCAAAGGTCGCTCTAATTTCATTATTACCATGCAACAGCTGTCCCCCTACCCCTCTAATCCCCCCTATAGCGGACTGCGTCGCCTTTTGCCGCAACCGCTGGGCTAGCCGCTTCCCCACCCTATTCCCCCCCTCTAACCATCCTTGCTTAAGCACTCGCATCCCATACTCAATTTCACTCGCGCGGAGCTGGTCCAAGCTCCTTCTCAGCTCCTTGAGTTGTACCTGGACTGCCCCCTTGCGCCCCCTTTGGGCCTGACGCTCCAGTTCCCTTATATCCATCAGCAGTCGGGCTTCCTTCTCCCCCCGCCGCCTACGCTCCCGCGCCGCCGCCTGGACCAAATGGCCCCGCACCACCGCTTTCAGCCCATCCCATACCATCCCCAACCCCACCTCCCCATTCAGATTAAGCTCTTGGTAATCCCTCACCACCTGACCCAAGCGTTCCACCACCGCCGGCTCTTCCAACAACGCCTCATTTAACCGCCAGAATTTAAGCCCTTCATCCACGTACCCCATACTAAACTTAACAATCACTGGGGCATGATCTGTCCAAGTAAGGTCCCCATGCGCTGCCTCCACCACGCGATTCACCCATCCCCCTCCCGCCCACACCATATCAATCCGGCTATAAGTGCCGTGCGGTGCAGAGTAGTGCGTGTATTGCTTACATCCTGGGTTCTGGCTTCTCCACATATCTACCACCCCCAACCTATCCCTCATATTCCTCAACTTGACCCGATCCCCCCGCTTCCCCAGACCACTCCCCCCACTATTATCCAATCTTGGGTTCACCGTTAGATTAAAATCTCCTCCTATGATTAGGGGGGCATCACTCAAGCCACCCAACACACTCTGCATTCTCTCAAAAAATTCCCCCTGCTTGTCATTAGGGCCATACACACTCACAATCCACACCTGCTCCTTCCCCATCTGAACTCTAACACCCACCGCCCTCCCTTTTTTATCTCTAAATTCTCCCACCACCTTGTCCGCCCAGTCCACCCCCACCAGGATACCCACTCCCCCCCTCCGGGCCTCTTCCCTCTGCCCCGCCAACACCACCTTCGGATATTTGCGTGTCTGCAACATCCGCTCTTGGCCCACTTTTAGATGGGTCTCCTGAAGACATAAAAAATCCGCCTGCATCCGATCTGCTTCCCGCTCCACCATCCTACGTTTCCGCCAGGAACCCAACCCCCTCACATTAAGTGTTGCCACTATCAAAGCTTGCAATCCCACTCCCTCCCCCCCCTCCCCTCCCCCCCTCCCCTCCCTACCCCTCCCCCCTCCTCCCCTCCCTTCCCCCCACCCCACCGCCCCCCCCTGCACCCCCCTCCACCCCCTCCCTCCCCCCCTCCGCCCCCTCCTGCACCCCCGCCCCGCCCCTCCCGCCCCCACCTACCGTGCCCCTCCCCCCCTCCCCCCCCCACCCCCTCCCTCCCCCCCCTCCCTTCCCCCTTCCCCCCTCCATCCCTTGGAGGCCTCCGTCAGAGTAGTGCCCATCGGCCAGAGGCAACTTCTTATACCTCCCCTCCGATTCCCCACTCACTCCCCCCCCAACCCAACCCTCCATACTCCCAACCCTTACACCCGGTCCCCTCCCCCGGCCCTCTCCCACTCACCTACTATCCCCTGCCCCTCTACCACACCCTCCCCCCCACTACCCACCATCATACCCCTCCCCTCCCACTCCCCCCTTCCCTGCCTTCCAGATAAAAGACATTAGAAGAGACAGATAAAGGTACCCACGAACATCAAATCCCCCCAACTTCAAACCCCACTGGTAAAAACACACCGTATATAAACTAAAAAAAACAACTAAATACAAGTCTGTGCATCCGAGTCCTGACATGTACAACTTGGCAGCATCCCACTCGCAGGATTTCTCACGCATCTGTGTCTCTGTTATCACTCGCCCCCTGGTCCTCCACCGCAGTCCCCGGGCTTTGATGGTGGCCCCCTCCACGACTCCGCGGTTCCACCTCCACTCCTCCACGACAATCCCCGGGCAGGGCCTCCCGCCGTCCACTCTCCAGCCCCGCCCCCTGCAATGCTGCCAGGGCCTCCTTCACAGTATGGACCCTCCAACTTTTTAATCCAACTGTAAAAAGAAGTCCAAAAGGATACAGCCATCGATACCTAACATTTTCTTTGCGCAGAATATTGGTAACTGGTTGCATATCCCTGCGCCGTTGTAGGGTCCCCGCAGCTAAGTCCGGATAAAGTTGAAGGCTGTAACCCTGCCACACAAAGTCTTTACTTGCCCTAGTCAGCTGAAGGATCCGCTCCTTAAGCTTAAAGTCCTCCAGACATAAAACAATGTCTCTGGGGCGATTCGAAATCCTGGGCCCTAAGGCTCGGTGTGCTCTCACCATCTTGATCTCCACCTGCTCATTCTCAGTCCCCAACTCCCGCAGCACCGACCTGAGAACCGCCTGCGCCACCTTCTCTCCATCCCGATACTCCTGTTCCTCCGGTATCCCGCGTATACGCAAATTGTTCCGGCGGGACCGGTTCTCCAAGTCCTCGATTTTTACCATCACTTGAGTTTTCCAAGTCTCCAATTCTTTAAAGGAGCTCTCCATCGCAACCTGCCGCGTGTCTAGACGCCCCAGTTGCTGCTCTTGCTCCTCCACCTTACTAGCCAGCTCACCCATCTCCTCCTTCATGGCCGCGCACATGTCCCCGACTTCCACTTTCACCGCCTGCAGCTCCGTTTTAAGTTCCCCGAACCATCCGCACAGTTCTTCGCGGGTCACATTCTGCACCACCATCTCCGCCGGCTCCGATGCCTCGCCTCTGTGCCCCCGGCGTTCCTGGGCCACGCCGTTTCCCGCGCTCAGCCCCGCCATCTTTTTCTCGCCGCCGGCGGTCTTAGCGCTGCCATATGCGAATTCTTTTAAGTCCGCCACCTTCTTTCTTGTCGCCATACCACGCAGCGACCTTTCCTCCTCTACCGCCGTCAGTTTTTCCGCCGGCCGGAGGGTTCCAATGAGGGGAAAAACTTCAATGCTTAAGCTGCCCACTGGAGCTCACCGTTCAAGCTGCCATTCCAGCCGATGACGTCACTTCCTCCCCTATTATCTATTTTAAAAGCTGCTCTCTCTCTCCTTTTTAAAAGGTTAATGCCAGCAGTCTGGTTCCATCCCCGTTAAGGTGGAGCCCATCCCTTTGGAAAAGCCCCTCCTTTCCCAAAAATGTTGCCCAGTTCCTAACAAATCCAAAACCCTCTTCCTTTCACCACTGTCTCAGCCACAAATTAAGACTCCGGAGTTCTGCCTACCTTTTGGGCACTGCATGTGGAATGGGAAGCATTTCAGAGAATGCTATCCTGGAAGTTCTGGGTTTCAACTTTCCAACTAAAAGCCTAAATTTGGCCTCCAGAACCTCCCTCCACACTTTCCTAGGTTATTGGTACAAACATGTACCAAGACAGCAGACTCCTCCTCAGCACTATCTAAGACCTTGTCTAGGTGGTGCGCGAGGTCCGCTCCCTTCGCACCAGGCAGGCATGTTACCAGGTGATCCTATCGTTCACCAGCCACCCAGCTATCTACATGCCTAATGATTGAATCACCAACAATAATGGCTGTCCTAACCCTTGCCTCGTGGGTTCCTGTAGAACCTCATGTATGCTAGCCCTGCCATCAGAGCCTGGAGCGTGGTACTGCAAGTGGCAAGTGGGCAGGGGCTCAAATGGCAGCTTGCTGAGCTCTGAGAGCACCACAATGAGATCCCACTCTGTCGCTGGCGGGCAGACAGGGGGCTTAGACAACACAAGGCCCCACAGAAAATGGGCGATAAGGGCTGAGCCAAGAGAAGCTTGCTCTCGGAGTGGTGGTGCGCTGCAATGGCGCTCAGGTGCACTCTGAGTTGGACTTCAGTCCCACCTAGGACAGGTGAAATAGGTACTGGAGCTCCAGCTGCCCCAAACAGAAGAATGGTTCTCTTGCCTTTCAGTGCACCACACCAAAAATAGCCATTTGAAGGCGTATGCCCTTCTCATGGAGGTCTTGCGGGAGGCCAGAAGGACCTCCTCCACATCTCATGGAAGGTTGAAAGGAGCTAGAGCTACCCTTTCAGCAGCCAAGCCATGAGCGACAGGGACCACAGGTTGGGGCGCAAGAGAGAACCCTCCTCCTGTGAAAGTAGTCCTGGGATATGGCCCAGGGGAAATTGGAGATGCTGCCAACAGACAGAGGAGTAGTGGGAACTAAGGTTGCCTGGGCCACCGGGGAGCTACCAGAATCAGTGATGCCTTGTCATGCTGGACCTTGAAGAGGGTCTTGGCAATCAGCAGTGTTGGCAGGAACGCATAAAGGAGGCCTTCTGTCCATGGGATGAGGAACACTTCCGCTGCCACCCAGGACGGGTGTGGCTGGCAGGAACAGAAGCGAGGCAACCAAGTGTTATCTGGGCTGGTGAACAGGTCCACTAGGGGGATGCCCTAGAGCCAGAAAAGCCGGAAACCACCCTGGGGGGGTCTAGGTGCCACTAGTGCAGCTGGAGGACTCTGCTCAGCCTGTCCACCAGGGCATTGTCCAGGCGAGGGATGTAGATCACACAGGAATATCCCATTGTGTGCTGCATATGAGGAGAGGGCTACTGCCTCCTTGCAGATGAAGTATTACCCCATGTCCCCTTGTTTGTTGACAAAGAACACTGACTTGGTTGCCTCTCTGGACCAGCACTGACTGGTGCTGTAACTGGTAGCAAAGGCTCAGAGGGCCAGAAATATTGCCTAGAGCTCCAGGAGGTTGATCTGCAACTGGCACTCTGTCTGGGACCACGTGCTTTGGGTGCGGAGGTCCTCATGGTGAGCTCCCCATCCTCGCAGGGAGGCATCTGTAGTAAGGACCCTCTGGGAGGTGGGTGCCTGGAAGGGGGATCATGGCCTGAAGGTGGTGCAGGATCTGCCACCAAACAAGGGAGTCCACCAGTTGGCGGGTCACTTTTACTCTGTCTTGAAGCCTGCCCATGTCTTGTGTCCATTAGGAGCAGAGGCACCACTGAGCCACCCTCATATGCAGGTGGGCATATGGGGGTTACCTGGACCACGGAGGCCATGTGGCCCAGCAGGCGGAGGAGAAGGCGAGCAGGCACCGACCAACAGTGCTGGACCTCTGCAGCTAGCGCCCTGAGGCATTCTGTTCTCTCCAGAGGGAGGAAGGCCTTGGCCTGGAGGTTGTCTAGCTGAGGGCAGTGGATGACAAACCTCAGGCGCTGCAGGACAGAGATAGTGCACTTGGTGGTGTGGTGCGTCTCTGCAGCTGTGCCTCCCTTTATGAGCTAGTCATCCAGGTAGGGAAAGACAAAGGCCCCTTGGAAACTAAGGTGGGCTGCGACCACCACTAGGCATTTGGTGAAGACCCTTGGCGATGATGCCAGCCCACCATGAACCGGAGGTATTGTCAGTAGTTGGGAGGGATCAGGATGTGTGTATACGCAACCTTCTGGTCTAAGGAGCATAGGCAGTCTTCCTGCTGGAGGTAAAGCAGCAGTGCTCCAAGGGTGAGCATCTTGAACTTCTCCCTCACCAGAAATCTGTTCAAGTCCTGTACATCCAGGATGGGCCTGAGGACCCCTATTCACTTGGGAAAGAGGAACTATCTAGAGTAGAAGTCTTTGCCCCAGAGATGTTTGAGCACTGGTTCCACCGCCTTGTCCACAAGAAGGCCTGCGAGCTTGGTGAGGAGCAGAGTCTGGTGAAGGAGAAGCCTTACGGGTTCTCCTGGGAAGAATGAGGGTGGCATCTGTTGCAGGTGGAGGAGGTAGCCCTCCTTGACTACTTGCAGCACCCAGGAATCGGTGGTGATGGAGGACCACCTCTGGGCAAAAAGAGCCAGATGCCCTCCTGTGGGCTGATGAAGGCCTCCTGGGGGAGAGGAGGCCATACCCAAGGAGTCAAAAATTCCCTCCAGGCTGGGTCTTTGGGGTCTTAGGCTTGTGGGGGCCGTGCCATTACCCTTGGACACCCCTGCTGTGGAGCAGAGAAGGCCTGGTACTGTGGGCCATTACCAAACACCCCTTTCTTTCTCGGGAAGAAAGGCTTCTTCCCCAGGGCCTTCTTACAGGGGTGCACTGAGGTCTTCGAGAGTCTGGTCCTGGTCAGGAACAGTCTATCTCAGCAGCCTTGTCTGAGATGGGCTTTCCGAAGAAGTGTTCTCTGGTGCAAGGGACATCAATGCGTTTGCCCTGGACTCATTGCTAGAGGTCAGATGACTGCAGCCATGCCTGGCGTCGGGTCCCGATGTCTGTGGCAGTCACTCTGGCTGAGGATTCGAAGCCATCATATGCTGCTCAAGACATGAACTTCGAGCACTCCTTGACTGCCGAGGCCAGTGACTTGAACTGCTGAAGGGGTTCCCCATAGAGGCCTGCAGAGAAACCAGTGAGCTCCCGCTCTAGTTCCTTTAAGTACATACCAATGTATAATTGATAGGATTGGACTTGGCAAACCAGTATCGAGCTCTGGTAGCATTTTCGGCCAAGAGCATCCAAGGTCCAGGCCTGCCTACCTAGTGGCACAGAGGAATTAGTCTTTTGGCTCTTGAGACAACACATGGCCAACTTGACGACTATAGAATTGTGCAGGAGCTGGGTTTTTTGTAACCCCGGGCTTCGGCAGACTCTGTACATGGAGTCGAACCGTCTGCTCACAATGGGCACCAATGCCGGTGTTTCCTACATACGGAGGAGGAGGTGCTCGAGGATTGGAGGGACGGGCACCATGAGGGCCTCCTCTGGAGGGACCTCGTACTGGAGGATCTCAAGTTCCTCCGTGTGGGGGTTCTCCACTGCCTCGGTCTCAAAACGCAAGCACCGTTGCTATATCCCACACAAAGTTGAGGAAGGCAACATCCTCAGGTGGAGAATGGCACCGGGACACCAGTGGAGACGGGTCTGAGGGTATGTCTCTATCGCCGGGTATCCAGGGACTCCTCGTCCTCAGTCTCCTAGTCGGACTCAAAGTCAGAAGAACAAACAAAGGCTCCATGACTCCCATGGTGGCCCTGAACCCAAAGGCCTCTGACCCCCAGAGGACCTGTGGTCCATGCAATGTGTACTCACCAGAGAGGACCGGTATCCCGAGGAATGGGACTGGGACCTTGTCTGATGCCAATGACTCTCGACTGGTGGTGCTCAAGGATCAGCTCGACGATCGGGGAAGCCCTCGAGGGTCCAGTCGTTTGGGCAGATGAACCGGAGAAACTGGCTATCAATGCCTGCTGTTGGGCCAGGAGGGCAGTGATGCTGCACTCCAAGGCTGTCATCCTGGTCTCCATGCCAGATGGCTCCACAGCCTTTGACGTGGGCACCAATGGCTTTGGGCCCGGCATCTGTTCTGTCGAGAGGGAGTCCTTGACCAGGATGGCCTTGGGGATCCAAGGCCGGTCTCCCAATGCTGACTGCTCCTTCCAGGGCAGCATGTGAGGTCGCTCCCGCTCCAACCCCTCGGACTCACACCAGGGACTGTGGGGTGTGGTGTGAGATTTACCCACTTTTCCTAGCCTGTCCTCTGAGGTGGTCTTCGAGGTTTTTGAGCTCTTCTTGTGTTTCAACTCCAGGGAGTTCCTCTGAGAAACCGCAGCTGCGGGTCTCCAAGGCAGCCCGGGCATCGCAGGGCACTGAGGTACCGGAGGGGGCCCTGGAGCATGGCATCACTGGGGACTCCGGCGCAGAGTCTGATCTATGGAACAACATCTCCTGCTGCAACTGATTGCAGCCCAAGTTGTCATGGTCTGGCCAGAAGCAATGGAGGCAGCAGTCATGTGGGTCGGTGAGGGACATCTTACTGCACTGATCATCTCCTGTTCTGGTCTCTCCCCCACTACTTTGCTTGTATTATAAACCACCATCACGACCTTCTGGCCATTGGCGTTATATCAAAATGTGATCAAATAAATACAGCTTTGCTAGATCCACCCTCGTGTTATTCACACTTTCCTGGGTGTCTATCCTCATGCAAATTTTGGGATCACAAAGACAAACCTTTCCCCAACAGCCTTCCTGTGATATTGCTTACAAAAATATTGAAAAGAACTGGACCAAGGACCAATTCCTGTAGCACACCACTGGTAAAGCACAGTTACTTACCTGTAACAGGTGATCTCTGGGAACAGCAGGAATTAGTCATCACATATGGGTACGTCGGTACCGACGGAGCCTGAGCGGGAAAGCTCCCCAGCTTTTCAAATGAAAAGCTTTTGGGGCCTCCCACTGCACATGCGCGCTGCCTTCCCGCCTTCCTGACCAGCTCTCCTCAGTTCGAGTTTAAAGCTGAGACAATAGAGAGAGAGAGGACAGGAAGATAGAGGAATAGAGAGACAACTCCTAGGGGAGGTGGGTGGGTTGTGATGACTAATTCCTGCTGTTCCCAGAGATCACCTGTTACAGGTAAGTAACTGTGCTATCTCTAGGAACAAGCAGGAATAAGTCATCACATATGGGGACTCCCTAGCTGAGATGCCTGGGAGATCCCCCTCCAAGGGTAACCATCTTCGGATGGATCTCAGGCATCCATTCTGGGAAGGTGGGCAGGAGTTGTTTAAGTATGGAACAGGTGTTTGAGGACAGCCTGACCAAACAAGGCATCCCGGCGGGAGTCCTTGTCCAAGCAGTAATGGGCTGTGAAGGTATGTACCGAGGCCCAAGTGGCTGCTCGACAGATCTGATCTATGGATACAGAGTGGAGATGAGCCATAGAAGTGGCCATGGCTCTCACATTGTGAGCTGTGACATGGCCTTCCAGAGATATGTTCTTACTCTGGTAAGCAAAGGAAATACACTGAGCAATCCAGTTGGAAAGTGTGCGTTTGGTGACTGGAAGTCCCAAATTAGAAGGATCAAAAGCCACGAAAAGCTGAGAAGACTTTCGATGTGGCTGAGTTCGATTGAGGTAAAAGGCGAGAGCTCTTTTACAGTCAAGAGTATGAAGGTTCCTCTCTGCACTGGATGCATGAGGAGCCGGAAAAAAGACAGGTAGATATACCTCTTGATTAAGATGAAAAGGCGAGACCACTTTAGGCATAAAGTGGGGATTCGTCCTAAGGACCACCTTATCATGATGAAATCTGGTATAAGGTGGATTTGCCACCAAAGCCTGCAGTTCACTGATGCGGCGAGGCGAAGTGACCGCAATAAGGAAAAGGACCTTCCAAGAAAGAAATTTCAGGGAGGTAGATACCAATGGCTCAAAAGGTGGCTTCATAAGTTGACCCAGAACTAAATTCAAGTCCCATGCTACCGGAGGAGGCCGGATGGGAGGCTTAGTGAGGGTTAGGCCTCTCATGAATCTTGCAATAAGAGGATGAGAGGAAACAGATTGTCCATTTATAGGTTTTAAGGATGCTGTAATAGCACTTAAATGGACTCGTACTGAATTCGTCTTGAGGCCTGCATTGGAAAGATGCAGGAGATAGTCTAGTAGAGAATTCAAAGGAAGTGCCAGAGGGTCAAGACCCTGTTGAGCACACCAAATGGAAAAACGTTTCCATTTGAAAGCATAGGAACGCCTGGTAGAGGGTTTCCTAGAGGCATAAAGGATATCTTTCACTGGTTGAGAAAGATTAAACTCTTGAAGGCTTAAGCCTTCAGTAACCAAGCTCGGAGATGTAGGGACTTGGGGTTTGGATGCCACAAAGTCACCTGCTCCTGAGACAGAAGGTCTGGTGCAGCTCCAGGTCCAGGGAGGAGCCCTGGGAGAGCTGTAGAAGGAGAGGGAACCACACTTGGCGTGGCCAGCGTGGAGCAATGAGGATCATGGATCCGTGATCCCTCTGAATTTTGAACAGAGTCTTGGGAATCAAAGGAATGGGTGGAAAAGCGTACAGGAACTCCTGACCCCAATGCAGGAGAAAGGCATCGTTGGCCTGAGCTCCCTGACACGGAGTCCTGGAACAGAACCGGGGAAGTTTGGCATTCCACGGACTTGCAAAGAGGTCTATGTCCGGGGTCCCCCATTCCTGAAAGATTCTGCGTATCTGGTCCATATGTAGGGACCATTCGTGTGGAAGCAGAACTCGACTGAGTCTGTCTGCCCGAGAGTTTTGAACTCCTGGAAGATATACTGCCAGAAGATGAATTTGGTGCTCTCTGGCGAAGGCCCATAATCTGAGAGCTTCGTTGCAAAGCGACAGAGAGCCCGTCCCTCCTTGTTTGTTGATATAAAACATGGCCACCTGATTGTCTGTCTGAACTAGGACAGTTAGGTTGGCAAGGAGGGTATGGAAGACTGTGAGGGCAAGGAAAATTGCTCGCAGTTCCAGAAGATTGATATGAAAGGGTGGTCTCTTGGGGAGACCAGATTCCCTGAGTGGAGAGATGTTGAAGATGAGCTCCCCACCCTGTTTGGGAGGCATCTGTTGTGAGGGTTGCTTGGGGCAACGAAGGTTGGAAGGGGGTCCCCAACAACAGATTTTTGGAGGATGTCCACCACTGGAGAGACCAAAACAGACGTTTTGAGGTGAGTACCTGGTCTGACAGCAGTCCCGATGCTTGAGACCACTGGGTGGCCAATGTCCATTGAGCTGCTCTCATATGGAGACGAGCATAGGGCACCACATGAACCGTGGAGGCCATGTGGCCCAGAAGTTGCAGCATTTCTCTGGCTGACAAGTGACTTCTGGACTGAGCTTGGGAGGCCAAGCTTATTAGCCTTTGGCCTCGGACCAGAGGGAGGTAGGCCCTTGCAGTGGTGGAGTCCAATTGGGCCCCTATGAATTCCAGAGACTGAGTAGGGATGAGTTGGGATTTGGGAATGTTTATCACAAGTCCCAGATATTGAAGAATACGCCTTGTGCGGTCCAGAGAAATCTGGGCTTCTGACTGAGATGGAGCTCGGATGAGCCAGTCGTCCAGATATGGGAAGACAAAGATTCCCATGCCTCTGAGAAATGCGGCTACGACTGCCATGCATTTTGTGAAGACTCTTGGAGCAGAGGCCAGACCGAAGGGTAGTACTCTGTACTGGAAATGTTTTCCCTGGAACAGAAATCTTAGATACTTTCTGTGGGATGGATGGATGAGTATATGAGTGTACGCATCCTTGAGATCTAGAGAACAAAGCCAATCTTGACTGTGAAGGTATGGAAGGAGAAGGCCCAGAGAGAGCATTTTGAATTTCTCCTTGAATAGAAACCTGTTCAATTCTCTCAGATCTAGGATAGGTCTGAAGCCCCCTGTCTTCTTTGTTATGAGAAAGTAAGGGGAGTAGAAACCTAACCCCTGTTGTGGAGGAGGAACCTCCTCTATTGCCCCTTGGGCAAGAAGAGAAGAGACTTCCTGACCTAACAGGGTCAGAAGAGATGGGGGAGAACTGAATTGCCTCACCATGGTATGGGGAGGAAGGCTGGAGAAACGAAGTTTGTAGCCTTCTCGGATAATAGAGAGGGTCCATTGCTCTGATGTTATTTGCTCCCATCTGGGAGCAAAGTGAGCTAGCCTTCCAGGAATGGTGAGGGGCTCTGGCTTTGCTAGAGCCAGAAACGGCAAGTTCTCTAGAGGGAAGTCAAAACCCCTGAGGGGGTTGAGCCTGCTGGGATGTAGCAGACACTGCAGACTTTGACTTTACCTGCTTAGATTGTTGACGCTTAGCCGCAAGGCGAGGCTGAGCAGATTGCTGGCCAGTATTTGTGGGAAATCTGGTCTTTTTATAATAAGGCCTTTTAAAAGGCTTCTTTTTGGTAGGGGTAAAAGTAGACTTGGAAAGTCTATCTAGAGTGGCATTTTCTGCATCCATTTGAGCAGCTTTAATCTGCCAGTCTTCCCCAAATAAGTTCTCACCGGTACAGGGCAGATTCCTGAGGCCTTCTACAACCCAGGGTTCTAGGTTAGAAGCCTGGAGCCAAGCGAGACGTCGGGCTGCAATAGCAATTCCCGAAGCTCTGCCTGCAACCTCGAAGGAATCAAAGGCTGCCCTGTTGGAGAACTTGGAGACCTCTGAAAGTTGTGTCACCATAGAAAAGAAGTCCGCCCTTTGATCATCAGGGATAAAGGGGGCAAAATTCTGTATTTGTAGGGCAAGTTGCCCAAGATACATGCCCATATAAAGGCTATAAGAGTTGATCCTGGCTATAAGCATACTAGCCTGGAACATCTTTCTTCCAAAAGAGTCTAGGTTCTTACATTCTCGCCCTGGAGGGGTAGAAGAATGCCTCTTAGGACTCTTTATTTTCTTCATAGCAGACTTCACCACAATGGAGTGGTGAGGCAGCTGAGTTTTTTGGAACCCAGGTGAAGGAGGGACCCGATACATGGTGTCCAACCTGCGGGAATGGGGAGACAGTGTTAAAGGAGTCTCCCACAAATCCATCAAGTGTTCTTGAAGGATTTCATGGACAGGCAGAGTGACTGCCTCTTTAGGAGCTTTTGAGTATCCTAAAATGTCCAATTTTTTTGATCTGGGTTCTCTTTCAGAAGATGTAGTAATAGAAAGTGCTTTAGCTACATCAAGAATGAAATCCTGAAAGGATAAATCCTCTGGAGGAGACATCCTCCTCTTGGGAGAAGAGGGCTCCTCAGGAAGAGTAAGCTCAGCAGAGTCATCAGAGGAATTAAATTCATCAGAAGAATCTGAGTACTCTTTCTGTGCTTCCAATGTACGATACGCATACCGATCGGTATCGACATCGGGCGTATCGGGCATGGGATCGGTACCGGGCGAAAGCCGGAATCCGCCATGTGAAACCGATCGACGTTTAGAAGTCGATGGTCTGGGTTCCGGTGTAGATACCGGAACCGGGGTCGGTACCGATGATGAAATCGGTACCGAGGGCGTCGCAGCCTTAATGAAGGCCAGTACGGCCTGCTGCATGGTCTGGACAGTACTGCCCATAGACGCCACTACTGCCTGGATGTCGGTACCGGTATGGGCCAGTACCCCAGAGCAGTCCAACAGGTGATCTGTCGAGGCCATGCCATCGATGTCAACCTGTGACCCCATGATTGCTTTGGAGGCCGGAACCTCCCGCCGGGGTTTTTTGGCCTGGGCAGAATCCTCGAACTCAGAGCCTCTCGATCTTTAGAAAGAGATTTGCTTTTAGAGGATTTGCCCACAGAAGTTTTGGTTACCTGAGATCCATCCGGAGAGGAAGACCTAGATGACTGTGATGCTTCTGAAGGAAACAGCACATGGAGCTTGTTAGCCCAGTTCTGCAAACCACGTTTAGACATCTGGGTGCAGGATGGGCAGTCCGGTATGGAGTGCTCAGGTCCCAAACATTTGAGACACCATTCATGGGTGTCTGTGACAGAAATAACAGCACTGCATTTGGTACATTTTTTGAAACCAGGGACTGGCTTCTCCATGAGGAGAAACTGTGTAGGCCTTAAGGCCTAACACCGGGTACCAAGCTGTGCTGAAGAAAAATAAAAAAGTCTTTTTTTTTTTTTTTTTTTTTATAATATAGAAAGAAAGAAAGACCGGCGATACCGGTTTCGGTATGGGGAAGGCAGGTACGCGGTCTAAAGAAACAAAGTAACAAATTCTTCAGCGGTGACAGGAACACGACCTGCTGGCTCCGCGGAAAAAGAAGAACTGAGGAGAGCTGGTCAGGAAGGCGGGAAGGCAGCGCGCATGTGCAGTGGGAGGCCCCAAAAGCTTTTCATTTGAAAAGCTGGGGAGCTTTCCCGCTCAGGCTCCGTCGGTACCGACGTACCCATATGTGATGACTTATTCCTGCTTGTTCCTAGAGATAACATTTTTTTTTCAGTGTGAACTCCATTTACCAATATCCTTTGTCACTTCCCACTCAACCAGTTTTTAACTCAGTCACTGTAGGGCTCACCCCAAGGGCAATAAGTTTATTTATAAGTCACCTAGGCGGACCTGTGTCAAGGTCTTGCTGAAATCTAAGTACACCACATCTAGTGCTATTCCCTGATCTAACTCTCTGCTCTCTCTGAAGATGTTGATCAGATTTGTCCGACAAGACCTGACTAGTGAAACCAGAGCATTCTTCCTAGCAAAAAAGGTGCCAGTACTCATATACAGGTCTCTCATTAATGTAAGAGGATCATTGGTCAATTTTAATTGCCGATACTTGGTACTACCAGGTACCCCTCAAAATAAGCCCCAACTAAAAACCATGCTGTCTTGGATCCTGTAATCCACGGGATTTCAGGAACGGTCTTATTTCTCTTCTGTACTTTCTAAATGATCTCCTTTTACATACTGTTAGGCCAATAAAGCCTTCTTAATCCCATCTCCATCCCTCTCCAGCACCTAATGTCTCTTGGTGTTCGTTTCAGAGTCTCTCCTACATTGCAAAGATTTCAACCTGCATCTGCCTCTAGCGTGCTCTGGGTCTCTGACATATTTTATAGGATGCTTGATGTGGTGTGGTGTGCTTGAAAACACAGTACAAAAAGATTCCTCTCTCTAATGACTCTGGACAAGCCCAGACAGCGAGTGAAGTGCTGCAGGTTGCCTCCTCCCCATACATCAAAAGCCGCGGAAGGATTAGCAGCGCTCAGAGCTGTACAAGATTTAGAACTCTGGACAAAATGAGGCAGCAGGTGTCTGAAGTGGGGGAGGGTGGTGAAGGGAAGGAGAATTCCCCTCATTTTTCCCTCCATACACCCTTTATTTCAAATGTAATAGGCACATAAGAATGGCCAAGCCAGGTTGGACCAATGGTCCATCTGGCCCAACATCCCGTCTCCAAATGTAGCCTCAGTTTACAGCACACGTCAGACAAGGTCATGCAGCCTTCTCACATAGAAGAAAGGTTGCAGGACACAAAACATGTAATGACCATTACCATTATTAGTCATGATGCAAGTGGGTAAGCTGAGGCACAGGGAGACATAGTGGCTGGCCCAGGTTATACACAAATTTGCGGCAAAGAAGTAACTAGAATTCACATCCTCTGGAGCTATTCCCCCCTCCTCCCCCCCAAGTCAAGCACAACAGCATGATGTTGCATGTGCATTACTGTATATGGAAGAAGCTGCACCTATCTGAGAAATGGAAGAACAGTGGGTGTCCTTAGTGTATGTGTCCAAGTACGTATTTAGAGGACAGGGGCCCATGTGCACTGTTCTGTTCATACTTAGAATGCTTTGGAACTTGTGTACTCCAAAGAGAAGGAATATTTCCAAAACTGTTAGGTCAGTTCAGAAGGCTTGCGTGGCATTTGCATATGCAAATGACACACCACTTCTAAGTAGCAATTTCAGAGATGCCACTGTTCACATGTGTATATTCATGGTCAGCATAATTTTCAAAGCACGGTGTTGTGGGCGAGTCTGAAATTGTGTGTATACTGTATGTCCTACTTAGCAAAGGAAAAGCAAGTCTATTTCATGCAATCTAGACATCAAACATCTACATCTATTCCAACACACATGTTACATGTAAGCTAAATACTTGTTTGGACCTGGGGTTTGGAGAAGCAATGGGAGGGATTGTTTACACGTCTCTGGCATTAAAAACCACCTCAAAAATTAAAGGCAGAACTTTGCTGTTTGACACTAATTGGCTCCACTTGGATGTCCAGCTTTGCATAACCAGATATTTACATATGTAAATACTGGCACTTACATGTGTAGACTGCAAAACCAGCACTTACATGTGTAAGTAGGAGCACTTGCATGTTCAAGGCCCCAAGGATGACCATGCTTTACAACAGTTTGTTGCTCCCGCTGGATTTGCTGCAATATACAAAGTGTTTTGAGTGTTTTTCACGTGGCCTTAGATGTATTTTACAACAGGCTCCATGTTCAGCAAGTCTTTTGTAAAATACTCTGGCAATTGTGAGTACCCAGGCTTAAGACATCCCTTTTCCTAACTAGACAGCCCATGCAAAAAAAAAAAAAAAAAGAGATCGGTCTTGTGGAAGATAATTTTATAAAGTCACACTTAGTTAATGCATGTTTTCATGCATCTATTTTATAAAGTCAAATAGATACATACTTTATAAAATGCTAGTGCAAATGTGAAATAAAGAATGCGTGTTTATGTAGGCACTAGCACTTACACCAGCTCAAGGGCTGGTCTAAATGTTAGCACATACTATCCACAGGTATGTGTGCAAGTTACAGGACTTGCAAATCTACACATAAGGGTGGACTTTACCCATGCTCCGCTCTTGTGCATGCCAAAGTGAAAGTATGTACCATGAAATTTACATGTATATTTGACACAACTAGGCATCTGATAAGAGATCATTTATGTGCATGAATGACTAAATTACATACATTCTTACCACCTAAAACTAGGCAGCTCCTTATAAAATTATCCCCATAATGTGTGCATCTGCGATGGGGTAAAGTAACTGGAGACGGGTATAAGAACTCTTTGTGGGGAAGGCACCAGAGGCTCTTGGTTTGGAGCAGAATAAGCTGAAATATCAAAACTCCAGCTGGAAAATGAGATTGCAGCATTGAAAAAAGGGCTGTGGTGAGGGTGGAGGCCGCACCCCACCGAGCTGTGGTCTCTTGGGAGCATCACTGGGGGGCTGCCAGGAATAACTGCAGATGTTTCAGCTTTGAACTTGTGCTACACAAGAACAGCCAGCACTTCTACGTTCTTCCCATGAAAGGTTTCAGTGCAGCAGGCTGCTGCAGAAGCAAGGACGGCTTTGGAAAGCATGGGGTAAGAGGATGGAAAACACGCCCTGCATAGACTTGTTTATGCTCGCTGAGCCTCCATGGGGACAGTCAGAGAAGCCGAGTGCTGGAAGGAGGGAGGGGTAAAGGGCAGAAATTGCTTGAACAGAAGGAAGAACACCCAACTTCTGTTTAGGAGAGCTCCTTTTAAGTAGGAACTTGTGACTTACAGGATAGCTGCAGCTCTGAATAAGCATTAGAGTAGAAAGTTAGAGCAGCCAAAGGTCTTTGACTCCTTGTGTTTGCTGGTTAGTCCACTCGACTGCACACAACTAAAGACTTATAAATAAAATAAGTGGGGAAAGCATGCAGAGAAGGGCTCATGGGATTCTTTTCAACCCCTCTGCACGTGTGGAGAGAGGGAAGGGGCAGTTGGGATGGAGCAATCCCCAAATATTCCTTTGGTTTGGAAAGAAGAATAGAATGAGACGAAGTCTGATAATATATTGAACTATTAGATGTCAAAATTAACATATTTCAAAGGATAGATTTTACAGTTTAACCACAGGGTGCCACTGTTTCAAGGCCACAGGTACTACTGTGCTTCCCCACCACTAGTTGACAGTACACCTAGCAACCAGTATCGAACTACACAACTCAGTTATTAGGTTTTACAGCAGAATTTACAACAAAGATAATGAAATACGCATCTGAATCACTAACAGCCAGCCCAGCAGAGCAACTCCCTAACTGCTGTGTACCAGTGTATCGGTGTTTCTATGCTTCAGAAACCAAACTGTTTTTTGGCCCATTTTTCATCTTGATGTGTCTTCCTACCAATTTTTCCCCCCACAATACATTTGGTCCCGTTCTGTTAAATATTCTGAGAAATTTTGTTCCCAGACACTCTCAATTGGTTTGGAAAGAAAATAAAAATAAGACAATACCTATTTATTGGATTAACTTAAGACATTTCTGGACTACAACTCTTCTGTCTTGGCCTGAGGAAGGGTGTTTTAGCTTCTGAATGTTAATCCCGAATTATATTAAGTTTATCCAATAAAAAGATATCCCCCTTCTATTTTTTAAATGTATTAATCTTTCTGTCTGTGCCCGTGTGCATGTAGATGTCCCTGTGGATGTGCATGTGCCCAGTTACACGCAGAGCGCTAGGTCCTAATTTCCTTTCATCAGACACTAAGCTCCTGGGTTTCTTCAGCACCTCTTCCTCTCCTGTAATTAGGCTCATGCAATTGCAGAGGCACTGGGTTCTCCTCTCTTCCCTGAAGCGTGCCGAAGCTCCATCTGTAGCCCTGGAATCTGGAATTGTGGGGTACCAGAGAAGGTAAGAGACTCATTTCTTGGCCACTAATTGCAGCTTGGCTTTGTATGCGGTAGGGAAGGACACTTGGCTTCCTGCAGACGTCCCTGGGTTCTTATAGCTGGAATGAGAACATCCCAGCCCACATAATGCCAAAGTGGGAAGGGGACGTGGCACATGACCAGAACGCCTCAGACCAAGAGAGAAAGATACAAAGCAGCAGCATTTATACACAAATGTTGCCGAAATGCACCTCCCCCACACAGTTCTCTGGAAATCCTGCCTTTTAATAAACCGGTTTTCTCTTTCCTATGAGCATCAGGCAGTTTTTCGGCTGCCGCCTTCTTTCCTCTGTTCGCTTTGAGGTCCAATCTACATAATAACCCAGGAAGTCAAGCTGGGCCAGCTGGTACCTGGACACCTCGATGATTACGCCGAGTACTGCAGGAAGAGCAGGGGGCTTACTAAAGGGAACCTTCCCTCCAATCTGGACTGGTACAAGGCAGCCTTAGTCTGCTAAGCGTGTCACCTTTCACCAAGTCAAGTCAAAATCTTGTCCAGTCGATGGCACCTGACTGATGTTGACCACTGGGAGGAACTCCCTTTATTTTCACTTTGTGCATTCTGGGTCAGCAGAAATGGCTATGAATGTTCTTGTACCTTCTCTCCACCCCTCTTTGCTCCATCGACCTGATTTTCCACGTGGGGGACACAGGTGGTGTGATTGTTACTTTACAGAAAGACCACAGAAGCCATATTTAAAGCTAAATGCCCTTGAAAAGCACATATTCTGTTAAAAACAAAGTTCATGGGTATGAAGAAAGAAGCTGGATTACTGAGAAAGACCAGCAGACGGTCAGGACGACACTGAACTTCAGCTGCATTCTGCATGTAGTACAAAGCAGCTCTCATGTGAGCATCTCCAGGGAACCCAAACAGCTTCTTTGATTCAGCATAACTGGTCAAATGAGAGCCTGAGATAATGGCCTGGGAGGGGAGAGGGGAAGGGGCGTATT
This sequence comes from Ichthyophis bannanicus, assembly GCA_033557465.1. NCBI lineage: Eukaryota > Metazoa > Chordata > Amphibia > Gymnophiona > Ichthyophiidae > Ichthyophis > Ichthyophis bannanicus. Next base: position 148,356,818 of record CM066041.1, read on the forward strand.
ACATCCCCCTTTTTTTTCTTTTCTATATTACTTTAGTTTTTCTAAGCTGAAATTCTAGCCAGGGAACTATAGTGTTCTGGAGAAAACTAGATGTATTCCACCATGGGATTTCTTTAAGTAAAAATGATGGACATGACATGATGCACTGTCCCTTTATTCAGGACATGGTACCTGGTCCCTGGTCCCAGCAACTGACTGGTTCCGTCTAGAGCATGTATCTGTACCTCATGTACAGGGTTTAGAGTCCCATCGTGGTACACTGAACTGGAAGAGGTCATTAATGTGTTTTTCATTATAGCTTTCTCCTCCTCTGGGTCTGCAGCTTTACTGGGCCAAGCCTAGCTTAGCTATGGCATTAACAGCCTTCACATCTACCTAGGGTTTTCCAATCTTATTTCCCCCTCCATCCAGCCTTGATATTGCAGTGATAGCCCTTCAACTGAGAGGAAGAGGCTGTGCTTCCCAGCGAGACCCAGCAGCAGCACACTCCTACATTAGCCAGTAGGTGGCACTGTTGTGCAAGGGATGAGAAGCCCTCCTCCTTCCTCTTACTCCTCATGCCCATTCCAGCCCTGACTGGCTTGAGGTGAAGCAGCCCATTCGGAGAACGGTGCCAAAGGCTACCACACAACAGCATACACTGCTGCCCATGTGCCATTGGACTAGTTTCAGTAATTAAGTACTGCTCTTTAGGGACAATGTGGCATACTTTCACAATAACTGCACATTAATACACTGACCACCTCATGCCCTCCCTCTTTCTGTGCTTTATTCTTCCTGGATGCTGAAATAAAGCCTTCATCTCGCCTATATCTGTCATTCCAGCTGTCCCTACAGTAAGCACTGAGCATGTGCTGGAGAGTGGCATAGCTGCACCTGCCTCCGTGCCTGCCAGTAGAGTTAGAGATGGCAGGTACAAAGCATAACGTATGGGGCTTGTGTGCTTCTCTTCCACATGCCAATCCCATTCCCGGCTTCACCAAACCACTTTACATGTCACCACTTATCCCCACCTGCATCATCTATGGTTTTACTATGTTTACCTCAGACCTTGATAAATGCTCTTTGAATTTAGGAATTAGAGGTCAAGACCTCCCTCCCCACCATGCTATCTCCACGAAGAGTTGGGGGAAGAGGAGGGGAATCCCCTCAGAGGTCTACTATAGTGCCTTTAGAGCCCAATTTACCATCTAAGGGAAAAGATGGCATATAAATCAGTCCCTTAATGCACCACTGCAAGCCAGTGGCAGAAGTATACAGCCAGCACTCTCCCTCCTCATCCACTCCCCCCCCACCCCCGTTGTCAACAAGTCTCTCATTTCCCCATCTTGTCATTACCCAGTTTCTCTTATGCCTCCTTTCCCCACTGATCTCCCTCCTCATTGGGCACACTTCCCCCAGCTAGCCCTCAACCCAGAAAGTCAGTCAGTCACATCCCACCTCGAAGCTCCTACTTTCCTCCCCTATGTGGCCAACTACATACCCCCCAGCTAACCTTTACCACCTAAGAAGTCAGTCACCCCTCTCAAGTCCCCACCCGCATATAGCCAACTACATTCTCTCCAGCTAATCCTGACGACCTAGGAAAGCAGTCAGTAACCCCCTCCCCATGAAACCAACTACATTCCATCCTCTCCGAGCTAACCCTAGCCCAACCTGGAAGCCAGTCATTCATTCCCCAGCCTCTAACCCACCCCACCCTACGTAGTCTGTTAAATTCCTTTCAGGCAGGAAAGCAAGCAAGCAGCCCTTCTTCTCTGGCTAGATCTGCTCACTTCATGGCTCTCTGTGAGAACTAGAGTCGTGCAATGCAGGAACTGCAGTGCTGATCTCAGGATCTAAAGTCTTGTGAGATCACCACAAGAGCTCTTGCAGCAAGAACTCTCGTGCTGATCTCACAAGACTTGAGACCCCCAGATCGGTACTGGAGTTCTTGCACCATGTGACTCAAATTCACAGACACAGTGTACGGAACAGGAAGCTCCTGTTCTGTGGTGGTGCACGCAAGGAAACCCCAAGCGCCAGAGAGTAATTTCTAGTTGCCATAGAGAACTAGCACCTGGGATTTGTGGAGCCCTGGTTTACCTTATGTCACATCTAGTTATGTATTTCCTTACCATTCCCCTATAAATATCCTAGTCCCCAGCGGTTGTGTTGTCTGTCTTGACTAGATCGTAAGCTCTGATGAGCAGGAACTCTTACATGTCTCTGTACAGCACTGCATATACCTTGTAGCACTATACAAATGATCAGCAGTAGTAGTAATTAAAGCCTGTTGTCTCCTACTGTGCTTGACTTAAATAAAATTCCTCAGGTCTGCCAAACACAGCAAGATGCTCATTCAGCAGTCTCAAAGAAACATGCAGCACCACCAAGACCTTACCTTGCCCAGGACCGTCAAACATGGCTTGGGATCGAGATCTGGCTGCTCCAGCTTCACCACACCCACCCAGCCATACTCATAGAGGTCCTCCTCGTCATTGCTGTTACACAGGCCCAAAGGATGCATCTGCAAAAGAATAAACACACATGAGAAGCACATCCCAGCACCGTCTGTAAGAGATGGGGTTACAACCAGTGTATGCAAGTTCAATGAAAGTTCACACGGATGCCCTCCTGAACCCTAGAAATATCTTAATGCTCACAAACCAGAATTACCCTGCTGTTCAAGAACAAAGACCCCAGACCCACATATAGAAAGCTCTGCCAATGTAGCTCAGTCTTGTCCTACTGCTATTCCAGGACTTTTCCTATAGAGCTCTGCCAATGACCTCAGTCCTGCCCACCCTGTGCAATTCCAGTACTGAAGCACAACACGGTTATTGCCCAGCTGAAGAGTCATGCATACTCATTTTTACAGCAGCAGTTCACAAACCCTACTATGCAGTTGTCTTGTCTGTCTTGATTAGCCTGTAGCTCTGATGAACAGAACTGTCTCTTGCATGTGTCTGTGCGGCACTGCATGTGCCTTGTAGCGCTATTCAAATAAGTAGTAGTAGCAGGGTTGAAAAATCCTCATTTAGAGTCCCCCCCCCCCCCTCATGCCACAGGGCACAGGACAATGCACTGCATACAAAGAGCACTAGCCTCTATCTTCAATGCAGATGCTCAGGAGCAATCTCAGAAGACACCCACAGACATGGAAGAGCAGACAGGACAGACCATATGATCTTTATCTACCATCATTTTTTATAGGTCTATGATCTCGAGCCCACGGCTGCACAGGAAACGCAGCCTCAGCTATTTTCTGCCCTCCCAGTCTTGCTGTTTCTATAGGGACAAGACACAGCTTTCTGCACAGCTACAGGCTTGAGATCCCTGCACTTCCCATCTATACTGAAGATACTAGCTACTGCTTCTGCTACAGGTCGGGGGGGGGGGGTAGGAAATCATTGCCCTGTGCTGTATTGTAGTTGGCTGCGGACTGCAGTGTTGGGGGGGGGGGGTGAGGGCTGGACCGATGCAGACCTAGGCAGAGGGAAGGAAAAGGAATAAGTTGCAGTCAGCAAGGGAAGGGAGGTTCTGGACTTGCAGGGGGGAGGGGGGGAGGTTGGATGCTAAACTACCAGGGAGGGAAAAAAAGGAAGATAGGGGAAACACTGGACATGATGGGAGATGGAATAGGTCAGATGGCAGGGAGATGCTCGACATGGGAGAGGGAGCAACACTGGGGAGAAAGGACATGCTGACATGGGGGGCAGGAGTAGAGGGGGAGACACTGGGAAGAGGAGAAAGGACATGCTGACATGGGGGGCAGGAGTAGGGGGGCAACACTGGGAAGGGGAGAAAGGACATGCTGGACATGGGGAGCAGGAGTAGAGGGGGGGCAACACTGGGAAGGGGAGAAAGGACATGCTGGACATGGGGGGCAGGGGTAGAGGGGGGCAACACTGGGAAGGGGAGAAAGGACATGCTGGACATGGGGGGCAGGGGTAGAGGGGGAGACACGGGGCAGGGGTAGTGGGGGAGACACTGGGAAGGGGAGAAAGGACATGCTGGACATGGGGGACAGGGGTAGAGGGGGGAGACACTGGGATGGGGAGAAAGGACATGCTGGACATGGGGGGCAGGGGTAGAGGGGGCAACACTGGGGAGAAAGGACATGCAGGACATGGGGGGCAGGAGTAGAGGGGGGCAACACTGGGAAGGGGAGAAAGGACATGCTGGACATGGGGGGCAGGAGTAGAGGGGGGCGACAGAGAAAATGCTGGACGTTTGGATGGGAATACTAGGACAATGAAAGAGCTACTGGAGTCATACCAAAATGGGATCATACTGAAAAAAGTTTGGGAAGCACAGATCTACAGACCTGCAAGTTCATTTGCATAACAAGGTTTGTGAATACAGATGTTCTTGCCAATTAAACACCTGGGGAGGTATTTTGGAATGAGGCATGTTTGTGCAAGGATATGAAAATTCAATACCCACGTGGTATAAAATTCATAAAAATTACCCTCATTGTGTATAATTTCTTTAGAACAATCCATTGGGTTGGAAAGAAAAAAAAATGACTAAGATGTTTGAAAACAAATTTCTGGAGCATTGTGAGGACAGAGCCTAAACGCCTGGGACTGGTATTCCCTGATCCCCCATATTCATAAAGGCACAAAAGTGTTGTCTACAGTGCAATGCAGGAAAGCCTTCTATTCTTAATATAAACCTCTGAAGCTGAACATGTACTGCAGGCAATGAGAGGCATGTTGAGAGGTAAAATTCAAACCCCTCAGCTATTCTGCAAGCCCATGGGCACTTGGTACCCCAGGACTGTAAGCTCAGACTTTCCCTTTGAAAACGTGAGCCAGTGGGGAACAGAGGCTCGTATCACTGTGCACCTTTGCACTTCTTTCTACAAGTGCAAGCTCCATGTTTACTTTTATTCCGCTGTTCATTTTATTTCCCAGGTGAAAGTGTCTGTGTTGTAATTAGCACAAGCACTTTTACCATACTAAGTGTGGGGAGGGGGAAATATTTAAATACTTTCCTTTCTGCAAGGAAAAATGTTGCTTTAGCCATGGAAAGGGCTTGGAATATCTTCCTCTTTGAGATAGTTTTCAAAGGCACTTTATGCATCAAAAAAGCATGTATAGGCAGAAATGGAGTGTTAGAAAATTGCCCGTCATAGCCCAATGTGCTGCAGTTGCGAAAAAGCAAATAAAATGTTGGGAATGATTTGAAAGGGGATGGAGAACAAAACTAAACCTCATTACACCTCTGTATGAAATCCTGAAGGCAAGACCATCTTGAGTGTTGAAGTTCTGGTCATCCCATTTCAAAAGAATATAGAGGAATTAGAAAAGGTTCAGAGAAGGGTGACAGAAAAGGCAAAAGGAATAGCACACCTCCCTTCTGAGGAGAGGCTAAAAAGGTTAGAGGTCTTCAACTTGGAAATGGGACAACAGAGAGGAGATGGGATGGAGGTTTATAAAATCATGAATAGGCTGGGATGGTTAAATAAGAAATGCTCGTTTTAACTTGTCAAACAATATGACATTCCATGAAATTAATTCATTGTATTTAACAACTTTTTATACAGCTTTATCTTCAAGTCAAAACGGTTTACAATCAACTTGAGTTCAAGGTTTTTACAATGAATGTAACTGGGCGAGAGACATAAGAAATAAACAGTGGAAAAATTTAGCAAATGTGCTACATCAGTATTTTCTACAGTTTTTCAGTCTGCTGACCATTTCTCAAGGCAAAGCGCAACCAAATGGCCTGCAATCAAACCTTTTCCCTAGTTTCACCTTCTATTTGGAACTCACTCCCAGACGAGATCAGAGCCATTGACACATTAATGGAATTTCACGGTAAGGTTAAACCACACCTCTTCAAAGAATATTTTGGATCAGACCCCTAACAAGCAAGAACTTCTGCAATGAGACAGTGGTCACTATTTTAGTTACTCGACCTTCTAACCCTATAAAATCCTTATCCGCTTTAGGGCACCTACGACTAATTATCCCAAGTTCTGTTTGCCATTCATTCAATTCCTTCCAGTTATTGTTAATTTTTCTCTCTTAAAATTTTATAATTAAGCTCAACAATCTGTTGCTGGAGGACATGGTCAAGGTGACTAACATGGTGGGGTTCACAGAGAGGGTTGATGACATTTTAGGAGAAAATGTCCATTACAAATTATTAGCCAGGAAGACTTGGAAAAGCCATTGCTTAACCCTGGAAAAGAAAAATAAGAAACTAATACTTGTGATCAGGGCTAGTTACTGTTAGAGACAAGACGCTGGGCTCAATGGACCCTGTGTGGCTTCTCTTTATATGGATACCATTGTGTACATGCATAAATGTAAACAAATGTTGGAAAGATGTTCATGGGGGACAGGGTTGAGAGAGAAGAGAGCACATTTACATTTTCACAGGAGAAGTACCCACGTATGGGTTAGGAACTGGTCAAGTGGAAGAGGAGAAAAAGGTAGTGGTTAATGACATTCACTGTGAAGATAAGGGCATTACCAGTAGCATGCTTCAGAGGGAAGTCCTTGGTCCAGTACATAACATTTTTGTAAGTGATATTGCAGAAGAGCTATTGAGTAAGGTTTGCCTCTTTGCAGATGATACCAAAACCTGCAAAAGGGTACATACCCATGAAGGTGTGGATAACATAAGGAGGGATCTAGTGAAGCTTGAAGAATGGTCTAGAATTTGGCAGCTAAGATTTAATACTAAAAAATAATGCAGGGTCATGCATTTGGGTTGCAAAGATCCAAGGGAGCAGTAGAGTATCAGGAGTGAAGGTAGTTCTGTGCACGCAAAAGAAAGCGGGACCTAAGGGTGATCATATCTGATCATAAGGTGGTCAAACAGGTACCAAAGGAGATGGCAAGAGCTGGAAGGATACTTGGGTGCATAGGAAAATGAATTTTCAGGAGGAAAAAGGAAGTGATAGTAGCTCTGCATATGTCTTTGGTTAGATCTCATTTGGAGTAGTGTGTGCAATTCTGGAGACCACACCTTCAAAAGGGTATAAAACAGGATGGTGCTGTGCAGGCAACAGCTACTAAAATGGTCAGTGGTCATTATAAAGCATAGGAGGACAGACTTAAGTATCTCAATATGTCTACTTTGGGAGAAAGGCGAGAGAGGAGATATGAAAAAAGAAATTTAAATACCGTCATGGTGTAAATGCAAGGAAGGTGGATCTATATCAGTTGACAGGAAGATCTGGAACAAAGAGTCATAGGATAAGGGTGAAAGGGAAGAGACTCAGAAGTAATCTAAAGAAACACTTTTTTAGTTTTTGCAGAAAGGGAGATGGATGCTTGTGTGAACGTGCACACCATTCTGTTTGTAGGTGCATTGCTTGTGAGTAGGTATATGTGTATCTTTGTTGGCTGGTATGTGTGTGTGTTTATATGTGCAGGTGTTTGTTGGCGTCAGAGGATGTGTGGCCATGCATAGATGTGTGTGTGTATGCATTTATATCTGGTGTTGGTTTTGCGTCTGACAGAGAGGAGATGAGAGGGGAGGGCTGCATGAAAGGTGCAATTCAGTGATTGCTATGTTACTATGAATCTGCATTACTTTGCTGCAGCCGGAGGGAGGGGCTTCTCTTTTCACAGAAACGCATGAGGCTTCTCTTGGAAGGAAAGGGAGGGCTTTATTTCTTTTCCATTTCCTATCACATGCCGTTGTACAGCACTCCCCCCAGCTCACATGCACCCCCCCCCCCCTTCTGTGACTAGAACGGCATTTTCTAGGGCAGTAATGGGGGACTAATTTTGGAGCTAAGGGAAGTTTGCAAGGTTGTTGGGCAGTGCTAAGGGTCAGTTTTAGAAGTAGGGGAAGCTAGTGGGATGGTGGGGCAGTAGCCAGGGGATTAGTTTTCAGGATTAGGCCAGTTACAAGGTGGAGAGCATAGATTTCAGAGGTGGGAACAGTTTGTGGGGTGGGAGGCAGTTGCAGGGTTGTGGTGGAGTTGCAGGGGTCTTTTTTGGGATGGGGCAGTCTGATGTTTGGGAACAGTTGAGAACAGGAGAGAGGCAGTTTGAAAGGAGTAATTCCTTAGCTGCCCTTAAAATGTATTGGGCCATTTTTTAGTGGGCTTATTTCTCTGGAACCCTGGTCTGATCTGGACCATCTTTGAACTCAATGCATCTTTTGACCGGATTTCCTCAATACAAAGTTTCATTCCATTCTGTAAAACTTTCCGTTATTTGGTCCCCAGATAGAATGAGAGGCAGATGGATATTTCTCATTCCCCTCCCTTTTTTTTTTTTTTTTTTTTTTTTTTTAAACAGGACAAGAAATATCTCCCTACTGTGTGTGTGCATGCACCAGTCTGTCTGAACCTGCATTGCTTTGTTGTTAAGTGCTGTCAAGTCGGCGTCAACCCATGGTGACCCTCTGGACAGTTCTTCTAAATTCTGTTCGGTCTTCAGTCAGGCGGCTCATTGTTAACAACAGACTGGTACTTGTAGCTGCTGTTATTGTATCAATCCATCTCATTGCTGGCCTTCCTCTTTTGCGTTGACCTATCTTGCTAAGTATGATGTCTTTATCTAATGATCTCTCTTCGCATGATGTGTCCAAAGTATGAAAGTCAAAGTCTTGTCCATCTGAGCTTCTAAAGAAAACTTAGGCTTGATCTCCTCTAGCACTGACTGGTTTGTTCTTCAGGCAGTCCATGGTATACGCAGTATTCGCCGCCAGCACCATAATGCAAAGGCATCAATTTTCTTCCTGTATCTTTTTCACTGTCCAACTTTCGCATCCATATGATATTATTGAAAATACCATGGCTTGAACAAGTCAAATCTTTGTATGGAGAGAGACATCTCTGCTCTTGAGAATTTTGCCTAGATTTTTCATAGCCATTCAGCCAAGAGCAATGCGTCAGATTTCTTGACTGCTTGTTGCTTATTTATTGATAGTTGATTCAAGTAGGTTAAAGTTGTCCACGATTTCAATTTCTTCTCCTTCAATGATGAACTTATTGATTTTGACAGTTGTCATGATCTTTGTCTTTAAATTAAGGTGCAGGCTCATTTTAAGACTATGCTCCTTGATTGCGAGAAGTAAATGTTTCAGCTCATCTTCACGTTCAGCCACTAATATGGTATCAGCAGAACAAAGGTTGTTGAGTCTTCCACCAATATTCACATCTCTGTTGTCTTCATACAATGCTGCTTCTGATGATTTGTTCTGCATATAAATTAAACAGGTAGGGGGAAAGTATGTAGCCTTGTCGTACACCTTTGCTTATTTTAAACCATTCTGTTTCTCCTTGTTCTGTTCGAACCGTTGCTTCTTGATCAATGTACAGATTGTGCAAGAGAACGAACAGGTGTTCTGGTATACCCATGCTTCTTAATGTGGCCCAAGTTTCTCATGGTTTACACAATCAAAAGCCTTGCTGTAGTCGATAAAGCACAAATAGATATCCTTTTGATATTCTTTAATCTTTTCAAGGATCCATCTCACATCCACGATCTCTCGTTCCTTGCCTTTTCCTGAACCCTGCTTGCACTTTAGGTAATTCTTGTTCCAGGTATGGTTGTAGTCTCTGTTGAATAATCTTCACTAGAATCTTGCTGGCATATGGGATCAAAGTGATTGTGCGATAATTTCCACAGTCAGTTGGATCACCTTTTTTTAGTATTCGTATAAACACAGATCTTTTCCAGTCATTTGGCCATGATGATGTTTTCCAAATTCCCTGGCAGAGCCTTGTAAGTATGGTAACAGCTGCATCAGATTGCTGTAATACTTCTATGGGAATGCCATCGATGCCTGGTGCTTTGGTCTTTGATAAGGCTTTCAATGCTGTTTTGACAACTTCTTTCATCACCAATGCTTCTGGATCATAACCTGTTGGTCCACTTGATCTTTATCATATAAAAAAGCTTTGTATATTCTTTCCACCTTTTCTTGATCTTCTCAGCATCATTCAACATAGAACCTTGAGCATCTTGTAACATTCCAATTTGAGGCTGGAATTTTTTCCTTAACTCTCGTAGCTTTAGGAAACACGATCTTGTTCTTCCTTTAATAGTTTCTGCTTCTATTTCCTTGCATGCATCATTGTAGTACTTTTCCTTGTCCTGTCTTGCTGCATGTTGGAGATCTCTGTTGAGTTCTGTGATTGTCCTTCTTCTTTCTCCTCTAGCTTTAGCTTCTCTGCATTTCTGGGCAATTTTCAGTTTCTTCCGTCATCCATTTTGGCCATTTTTGCTTTTTCACCTTTTGTAGAGACTTCTCGCTTTCTTCCAACACAACCTTCTTGATGTCATTCCATAACTCTTCTGGAGCTATGTCATTTGTATCTAAAGCAGCAAATCGATTTTGCAGGCAGTCTAAATTCCAGTGGTATATTCTCAAGGTCATATTTTGCTACATTCATGAGTGGCTTGCTGTTTTTCAACTATAGCTTGAGTTTGCATACTAGTAGTTGGTTATCTGTACCACAGTCAGCTCCAGGTTTTGTCTTTGTTGATGTTATAGAGCTTTTCCATCGTTGATTTTCACAGATGTAGTCAAGTTGATTTTTGTACAATCCATTGGGTGAAGTCTATGTGTACAGTCGCCGCTTGTGTTGTCAGAAGATGGTGTTTGAGATGAATAGATCGTTGGTCTTGCAGAATTCTATCAGTCTTTCTCCAGCTTCATTTCTGATGCCAAGTCCATATTTTCCAACCATTTTGCCTTCTTCTTTGCTGCCAATTTTTGCGTTCCAGTCACCTATGACTATCAGGATATCCTGTTGCATGTTCTGTCAATTTCAGCTTGTACTTGTTCATAGAACTCAATTTCATCCTCTTCTGCAGCTGTTGTTGGGGCATATACTTGCATTATAGATGTGTTGATAGGCATTCCTCATAGATGAATAGAAATTAAGCGTTCACTGACTGCATTGTATGTCATTACAGTTCTTCCAAGTTTCTTTTTTATTATAAATGCAACACCATTTCTTCCTCGTTTTTAATTTCCAGCATAGTAGACCATGTGATCATCTGATGCAAAGTGCCCGGATGCCAGTCCATTTCAGTTCACTGACACCCAACAGATCAAGTTGTACAAGTTCAATTTCATTCTTGACCACCTCCAACTTCCCTTGGTTCATGCTTCATACGTTCACCCCAAAAAATACCCCACAACTCCACCACAACCTGCAAACAGACCCTACCTCCAAATCCTACTTCTCAACTGTCCCACTACCCCATGAACTGTCCCAAAACCCAAAAGCCACCCCCTACTACACCATCACACCAAAACCTGCCCCCAAACTGTCCACCTCTTAAAAAAAAAAAAAAAACACCCCTACCCCAACAATTGCACCACCACTTCAAACAGCCCCACCCCCAAATTCTAAGCCTGCAAATGCTTCACCACCCTCAAACTACCCCACCACAAAAACCTAAACATACAACTGCCCCACCCCCAAAAAATCCCTCCAGCATCTATCCCACCACCCCACAAACTGAACCTCATAAAACTACCCCATTGCCCTGCAAACAAACCACCCACAACAAAATGCCTCCACCCCAAAATCTGCCTCGCCACCCCCAACTGTCCCAACCAATAAAACTAACCCTCCAACTACTACATCACCCTGCAAACTACCCCATCCCTAAAAATTATAACCCCCCCAGAACTATCTCAACACTGCATAAACCACCTATACCTCCAAAAGCCACATCTAGCAACTGCCTCAACATTCTTCCCACGAAATAGCCCCTCCCACAACTACCCCAGCATCCCACAAATCCCTGTTACAAAATGCCCCATATCATGAACTGTCCTATCCTCTAAAACTACCCCTGCAATTACCTTGTCACCTCACAAACTGTCCCTCCCCCAAAACCTAGCCCCCAGCAACTGGTCCACCATCCTGATAACTTTCCCCACCCTCAAAAACTACCTCATTCACAACTGCCCCCACTTACAATTTAAAAATTTGGATTGATACTCAAAGGTTATCAGTCTAACAAAGAGAAATCCAGAAAAATGAAAAGTAGTATAAAAGGGGAGGAGGGGGGAAGAATGAAAGAATGAAACTGGTTTACACCAGAAGAAATTATAACCAAGTGGAGACAGACAATATTAAATTCTGTGTGTATATAACCCCCCATTCATGAGCCAAAGAGAGATAAAGGCAGTTTCTCCAAATGGGTGAGTTTTGCGCATACCATGACAGTCATGAACCTCACTTCTAAGCCAGGGTATGTGGAGTATGATCTCAGTCTCTCAAATTTACTGCTAATGCTTGGCTTAGTACTTGCATCATGCCAAAGAGGGCATCCCTCTGGAGGTCATAAGATGTTCCGTGTATGGGCAATTTATCAAGGTCTGTTTGGACGTTCTTCTTAATCAAGCTTGTGGCACCCAACACAATGGGAAATAACTTGGCATCTTTCAGCCACATTTTCTTGGTCTCCAACTGCATTTCTTGGTATTTAAAGATTTTCTTCCTCTCAACGTGATGCACATAGTCGTCGCTTGGAACGGACACTTGTGCTGTTCTAGTGTTTTTTTCCTTTACCACTATTATCTAGCTTCCTTGTATCCAGCTTTTTTTAATCGGTCAGAATGGGAGTGTCCCAGGTGATCATAACCTAGATAAGCAGTGTGATGGCTATGTTGGTCCACTTGAACCCATAGAAATAAAAGTTAAACTCTAAACATATGAAGGAGATCACATGATGTGGTGAGAGCAAGCGGACGGGAAACACTCGCGCTCTGGACCCCTCACCCTTTTACCGGTATTAAAATCACCATGATTCAGCCCCGGGCGGCCTCAAACAGCTGTGCGTTGCTGGTAAAGACAGGGGAGAGCGAAGTGGAAAGGCTGCGGAGCATGGCAGCGTCGGCAAAATCGAACTGCCGCGAAAAGGACCACACGACGGAGGAGCAAAAGATGGCGATGTCCTCGACGGGGCCTAGCTCCCTGGCAGTGGTGGAAGAGATCTGTGGCTGTAGCGGGGGCCCTTTCAGCGCAGTTTGAAACGCTACACAACAAGATGGACCTGTTGCAGAGCTCAATGGGGTCTTTGGGACGCCGGCTGCAGGAGATGAAGACCCAGATGGTGCAGGCAGAGGAGAGTCTGGACACACTGGCGCACGAGGTAGGGGAAGTGCAGGCCTCGCTGAAGGCGCACGAGGCAAAATTGGATGACCTAGAGAATAGGTCCAGTCGCTGCAGCCTTCGCTTTTTGGGCATTCCAGAGACTGTCCCCAACAGAGATTTCAGCGCCCAGGTGGAATCTCTGGTTGCGGCTCTATTAAACAGCAGTGATAGTTTCGGCCCGATTGTAATAGAGCGGGCCCATAGAGTGGGGCGAAGCAAACCAGGGATCAGCGACCTCGATTGTCCTGGCAAAATTCCTACAGTTTCAACAGAAGGAAGCTGTGCTGAGGGCGGCTAGGCAACAAGGGGTGATTGTGCGGGACAATATGAAGATGCGTATCACACAGGACTACTCGGCAGCCCTCAGTCAACGGCGACAAGCCTATGCCAGAAACTGGTGGATGCAAAAATTAAATTTATTGTGCAGTACCCAGCTAGATTACGTATCATCCAGGATGGAGCGAATAAAGTATTGGAGTCAGCAGCAGAGGCGTCCCAATATGTGGAAGAGCTTTTAAGGCGGGAGGGGACAGACAGCGCAGAGCTGGTTAAAACGCCATGAGACGAGAGTATGCTGGACTTACAGCAGCTGGGATCTTGGCTGAGCGGCAGGAGAAGAACGGACAGTGCACAATATAAAGGACTATTTTTGTTATACTAGGCTGAGGGGATGTGTGGTACTGGGCTGAAGCGGGGGAAGGGGAAGCTGCATCCTCTCTGGTATGGTAAAGTAGGAAAGTATGAAGTGAGAAGGGGAGTTTGGGTACGGTGCTGCGGGGGGGTGTGGTGGCCTGGGTACTGGAGGGGAAAGGTTGGAAGATGGGGAGCTAGGGGGGGGGGCAGACAGGGTAGAGATAAGGCTTAGATGAGGGAGGGGGGATCCATGCGCATCATTAGTGATCCTGTAATAGAGGGGAAGAAGGGTGTAGGGAGTGAAGGAGGGGGAAGAGAGACTCTGGGTGTGGGGCAGGTATGGGGGGGAGCAGGGGGGTGGGACTCACAGCCTCATAGCGGCAAGCTGGATTAAGCTAAGGAACACACGAGTTCTAGGAGAGGGAAGGCCCCAGGCTGGGGGGGGGGGGGCCTCTCCCATACAAACTGTGTATGTCATGAAAATTGAACCATATGGTAGCTTGAAGACGTGAAGATTGTTTCATGCAATGTATGTGGAATAGGTAACCCTATCAAGCATTATAAAGTACTGCAGGCCTTAGCTAGGCAAAAATGTGATATTGCCATACTACAAGAAACTCACCAGACTGTTGAGGAGCATGCTAAATTAAAGAGAGACTGGGTGGGACAAGAATGGGGGGCCCCGGCAAGGGGGGAGTGGTAATTTTGATACACAAGCGACTGAGGTTTATTAGAGAGCGGGACTATACAGACCCGGATGGTAGATATGTGGTGTTGTATGGAATGTTGGAGGGTAAGCCAGTTGTGCTGGGTAATCTGTATAGTCCGAATGTGTTGGACCGAGCACTGTATGCCCGTCTAGGCTCCCGGGTGGAGCAAATGTCTGATGTGCCGTTGATTCTGGCTGGCGATTTCAATGGAGTGCTCGACGTGGAGTTGGACACATCGGGAGGGAGTGGAGAGGGTGTACGGACACTGACTACAAAGGCACTGCAGGGCTTGAGGCGCAGACTAGGGGCGGTGGACGAGTGCCCGCATTGATTATGTTTTGTTTTCGGAAAGACTTTTTGCCCAGGTAGAGGATGCACAGATAGGCCCCTCTGAGATCTCGGATCATGCCCTTATATGGGTGGAGTTGGAATGGCAGGATGCCGCCCCGCGAGCACGAATTTGGTGATTTCCAGAGGATATGTATAGGGATTATTTATTAATTATTAATTATTTATTATTTATCTGCATTTATATCCCGCTTTTCACCGGGTCAAAGCGGTTGGGGGATACATTTAACACGAGGGGATATGAGACACATACACTAATACTTACAGGGAACATGGGCAATGGAGGGTTAAGTGGCTTGCCCAAGACCACAAGGAGCACCTGTGGGACTAGAAACCCCAGTCCTTCCGGCCCAAGGTTGCTGTCCTCTAGTGGGATTTGAACCACCGACCTTCCGGCCTGTAGTACCTTGCCCCAACCACTAGGCCACTCCTCCTTTGCGGATTTTCTTACTTTCTTGAAGCAGAAGTGGCATGAATTTGCGGAGCATAATGCTTGCCATCAGGACAACCCTGAGCTATTTTGGGAGACGGCGAAAGTGGTCTTGCGTGGGGATATTATCAGATATGTGGCCCGTAGGCGGAAGATGATCGCGCAACGGATTGTTAGGCTAGAGAAGCAGGTGATCAGGGATAGAAGGCAGCAAGCATGCCACTCCTCAGTGGCAGGTAGTAGGAAGCTGTGGGAGACACAAACAACCCTGAATGAACTCCTCCACCAGAGGGCCAAGAAATCTTTTATGTATTATAAATATCATCTTTATAGGTTCGGAGACAAACCGGGGAAATTGCTGGCAAGATGCCTTCGGGGAAGCCGGGGCGCTCGGGCGGTGGCGGCTCTGCGGGATGAACAGGGAAGACTGCGAAAGGAGAATCGGGAGATTGCTCAGGGTTTTCGCTCGTTCTTTCAAAAGCTGTATACAAAGA
This sequence comes from Ichthyophis bannanicus, assembly GCA_033557465.1. Lineage (NCBI taxonomy): Eukaryota > Metazoa > Chordata > Amphibia > Gymnophiona > Ichthyophiidae > Ichthyophis > Ichthyophis bannanicus. Next base: position 148,372,511 of record CM066041.1, read on the forward strand.
GTGAGGGCTCCATGGGAGCCATGGAAGTTTACATGCGAGAGGTGCAGCTGCCCAGATTGGAGGCGGCTCAGAGGGCACAGTTAGATGCACCGGTTATCATCGAGGAAGTTTCTCAGGTGATCTGAAAAGCAAGTTGTCATAAAGCGCCTGGACCCAACAGTTTCGGGGCGGAATTTTATAAATTGTTGGGCGATCTGACGCCTCTGACTTTGATGGCGACATACCATCGCAGGGTTGACCAAGGGGCATTTGCATGGGGCAACAACCATGCACACATCACTTTGATACCCAAACCCAGCAAAGACCATACGCAAGCCGCATCATACTGGCCGATTTCCTTGCTTAATTTTGATTTGAAGATATTCCCTAAGGTTTTGGCAGAACGATTGGCAAAGGTTTTGGGGGAGTTGGTGCATGATTCTCAGGTGGGATTTGTGAAGAGCTGATATGCAGTGCGGAATTTGCGGAAGATTTTAGCATCATTGGAGTGGGTCCAGGAACACGGCTTGCCCCCGCTTGTGATTAGTTTTGATGCCGAGAAGGCATTTGATAGGATGAGCTGATCGTACTTGAATTAATTTTCTGCTGCAATATGGTTTTGGGGCCCCCTTCTGTAAGATGGTCGAGGAGTTGTATGTGCAACCCATGGTGAGTGTGCTTTGTAATGGAGTGCTGTTGGAGGCCTTTAGTCTGGAGAGAGGCACGAGGCAGGGATGCCCCCTTTCCCCCCTGTTTGTGCTGTCATTGGACCCCTTGGTAAGGAAGGTTGAGGCGACTAAAGAAATCCGCGGGGTGCGTATTGTTCGATATGGATTCAAGATGGCCGTCTTTGCTGATGACATCTTGGTGCATTTGCTGTCCCCGCAAACCTCGTTGCCGGGTCTACTGGAGGAATATGCTCGCTTTGGAAGTTTTGCAGGGCTACATATTAATATGGACAAGTCAGAGGCATTGGACGTGGAAGGCACTCAGAGCAATAGGACGGAGTCTTCCCGCTCAAGTGGGCAGAGGATTTGTTTGTGTATTTAGGCATTTTGTTGACTAGGGACCCGAAGCAGCTCTATAAGGAGAACTTGGAGTGGGTGCTACTTAAAATACATACTCAGCTTCAGTTGTGGACCCCTCTTCCGCTCTCCCTGCTAGGTAGGGGCAGCAGTGCTAGCGATGGTAATTTTGCCTCGTCTCTTGTACTGGCTGCAGACTCTCCCGGTGTGGATACGGAAGCGAGACTTAAATCATAGACTGAGAACTAAAGCAGTTTTTGTGGAGAGGGGCGAGGGCTCGCATCCCATTGCACAGATTACAAAGGAGGTGGAGGGCTGGGGGAATAGGATTCCCAGACTTGCGGATTTATGCGCTGGCTTGCCAGGCGAGGCATCTTGGGGACTGGCTAGGGAGGACAGAGGTGTATACTCCGAGGTTATTAGAGGAAGCCCTTGTGGCTCCGCACACTGACTGCGGCCCTGCACCTTGAGGGTCCGTATTTACTGGGCAGGGTGACTAGTAGTGTGCTGGTGTCGCCAGCAAGGTACACTTGGCAGTACTTGAACAGATGTTGGGGTGAGCCTCCTGGAGTCTCGAGTTGGTTGCCTTTACAGGGCAATATACGGTTTATGCCGGGGTTGGACACGCCTACGTTTCGCATATGGGAGAGGCTGGGAATACGGAATCTTGGGCACGTGGTGGATCAGCTAGGCAAGTGAAAACCTTTTGAGACTCTGTGAGGAATACGAATTGGATGACCACCATAATTTTTGCCTATGCACAACTATCCCATTATATTGTCTCACTCCCGCGGAGAAGACTCTTGGTGGAACGGTCGGCACAAATTCTAGAGTTTTTTGCATTGGGGGCGGATTCCCCGCCCACAATTGCAGAGCTGAAGAAGCGGTTGGATGCGTGTGCCCCCATGGTGGATTATTCAGCGGAGGAGGCGTCGTGGGCAAGGGAGCTGAGCTTGGTGGTGAAGCCGGGCTCCATTAACAGAGCCCTGGGTAGGATTGTGGGGTTGATGGATGGGGCTTACTGGAGAGAGGTACAGTTCAAATGTATCATATAGGCCCACTTCTCTCCACGGTGAGCCTTGCAGAGTCATCTTACCTCCGATGGTGGCTGCCCGAAGTGCTCTTGTCCTTTGGCGGATTTGGGTCATATGTGGTGGGGCTGCCAGGCGGTTCGTCAGTACTTGAGGCGGATTAGTATATATATGAGTAGGATACTTAATCAGCCGATCTGTTGGACGGGAGCGCTGGTGGTGTTTGATCAATTTGAGCCACTCTGCCCGAAGGGAAGATGGGAGAGATTACTGGTCCGGAAAGCATGTCTGGTGGGCAAGGGGGCTTTGCTCCGCAAATGGAGGGAGCCTGTGCCTCCTACCTTTTGGGAATGGCGCAACTGTTTTCATCAGCTGATGCTTTTAGAGAGGAGAGGGGCCAGAGGAAGGGTTCAGAAATGGGCCTCCTTTTTACTGATTTGGGAGCCATATATTCAGACTCTACAACCAGGCACTCACAATGAAGTGTTGCAAGCGACCTAAAGCAGGGTCTAGACAATGGGACATGGGTCTGGGTCGGGCATTGGTGTCGGTAACAAACTAGAATGACACTTTCCCTTGGTGAGTTCCATAGGAGGGTGAGTGGGGAGGTTGGAGGTGAGACAAGGCTGGGGGTGGGGGGGAGGATTTGGAGGGGGGGAATAAAGTAATAAAGCAATACTGATATGCCATGACACTGACCAGTTCAAGGTCCCGGGGCGGAGGACCAGAAACAGCCCTGCTCGGGACATTATGTTCTGTATTCTTTTTTTTTTGTGTTATATACGGTTGTTGTGACAAGGTGTGTCTTCAATAAAGCACAGTTACTTACCTGCAACAGGTGATCTCTGGGAACAGCAGGAATAAGTCTTCACATATGGGTACGTCGGTACCGACGGAGTCTGCGCGGGAACGCTTCCCAGCGTCCAATCAAAGAGCTTTTGGAAGCATCCCACCACGCCTGCGTGCTGCCTTCCCGCCTTTCCCAACTGCCTCTCCTCAATTAAGTTTTAAAGCTGAGACAAAGAGAGAGAGAGGAAAGGAAAGATAGAGATACAACTCCTGGGGAGGTGGGTGGGTTGTGAAGACTTATTCCTGCTGTTCCCAGAGATCACCTGTTACAGGTAAGTAACTGTGCTATCTCCAGGAACAAGCAGGAATGAGTCTTCACATATGGGGACTCCCAAGCTAAGATGCCTGGAGTCCCAGCATGTCATAGGTTGGAACATGCTATCTCCCAGAACACCAGGCATCCTGAGGATGGAGGGTAGGAGTTGAAGAAAGAAAGATGCTGTGGAACAGCTAACCTAGCATAGGACTGCAGAGAAGGAGTCCATGTGTGGATGTTGATTGTCATTAATGATATTGCAAAGAATATTGCAATATGGACCTCCCCTAACAGGATTACACAGCAGTAAGGAGGTTCATGGGATCTACTGGGGACCCAGTAGAGGAACCTCCAGGAGGACCTCACTGTGAAGTGGAGGTAATAAACCTGTAGGAAAAAACAGAGGTGGTCAGATTCCTGAAAGGTAAGAGGGGACCCCAGTAATAACTGGGGTAGTACAAAAAACGGTGGGCCTTCAGTGGAAGGCTTTATGATAAAAGCCAAACTCTTTTGGCGACAGAGTGGCTCACCTTTGGGAGCAAAAAGAGAAGGCCGACCAAATTGGATAAACAGGCACAGTCCTTGTGGGAGGAAAAGGTATGGAAAGCCCTTGTATCCCAAAAGAAAGGACAAACGGCTGAGGCGTTAGAGCCTGTGATTAGCTGAAGATCGGCAATGTCTCTCCTAACTGGAGTCAGCTAGGAGAGATACTGGAACATGGAGAGCTTCAGAGGTACCTAAACCTTAAGGTTATGGTGGAAGTTGTTAACTACCACAGAGTGGTTGTGAATGTAGAACCCCAAACATGCTGGATAGCATAGGTATGGGTAAAGCCCATCTGTCAGAATCATATAGCTATATGAGTCTGGACAGTCAGATAAATGCAGAATACATATCTACCGATAGTAAAAAATCTCGACAGATACATATACATATATCATATAGATAGATAGATAGAAATATATATCTATAGTGAGATATGAAGGGCATAAAACACACACAAATGATAGACAGACATCTGTAAGATGTATGCTATAGAATGAACATATAGGCCTCTATATGGGTGTCTGCAATGAAGCAGACAGATATGCCTACAGAATGGTATTCACATAGGAAAAATGGAGAGGAAAGATTCATCGGACAAGAAGGTGGAACCTACTTGAGAAGATATATAGAGAATCTATTCCCACTGGTTATGAGCTACAGGGATGCTAGCTAGTGAAATAACCAGGACGGTTACGTGAAAAGCAGAGGATAATATCAGTCTGCAGCCAGCAAGTCCCAAGTATTCTAGAACTCTAGCATGGTAAGTGAAGACGCATAAAAATGAGATACCATGCTGACCTGCTTAAGGACAAAAAAGGTATCATGCGTTCTTACCATGAGGACGAGCTGCAAGGAGAATGCATATTCCCGATTGGAAATACTATGGACCAAAGCAGGGAATTGGCAACTCCTTAAGCTTTCACGTAAGAGAAGGCCTATGTCCTTTATAATAAAAAGGAGATAGTGAAAAAAGGGAGAACCTGTCTAGTCATGGGAGACATGACTGAAAAAGCCTTTTCCAACCATCTAGGATAGCTGTTGGAGAAAAAAAAAACATGCTCTCTAGCAAGGGCCCATAGTGGAGAGCTTCTCTGTAGAATTGCAGAGAGCATGATGCAGGAGAATGAGGAGATAGAACTGGCTGCTGGAGAGCCAGTACCTATGTCAACTGTACTGCCAAACCCAGGGGAATGGAGATGGCAGAAAGAGAAGACAATCCAACAAGGCTGTAGTGAAATAATTTCCAAGACAGATGACAGCACTGACTTGGAATCACTACTAAAACTAGACAGAAAGTTAGTGGAGGACAAATCTGGTTGCTGGTGGACAAGAACCAGTGGTCCAAACATTAAGGCTCCTGCATAGGCAGCTGCTTGCTAGACAGCAGAAAGAATCTTACTGTTTAAAAACAGAAAGAACAGAACAGGAATAGAAAACTCTGGACATGTCTGATAAAGTGCTTCAAAGCAAAATTGAAAAAGAGGAGTCAACTCAGAGAGGAGAACTCCGCACTGGAAAAGTAACAAAACTAGAGAGGCTGAAGAAAAGCCCTCCAGTGAAGCAATACCGCTCTTACAGAGGAAAAGCTTAGTAAGAGGGTAAAGAGAATGGAGCTGAAGAAGACTTACAAAGTAGTAAGTCTATAGAAAGGAAAAAAGACATGCTGGCACAGGAAAACTATCGTTTGATAGTGGTTAGACCTCTTTCCCTAGCAGGAAGAAGAGGGAACCCTGTGACCTATAAGCATGAACATCCTGACAGCTCATAGAACATAGAAAGAATGGATGTCTTTCGGGAAGAGATCCATGTCTAGGATTTAGAACAGCAGTGGGTTGCCTCTATTGAGAAGAAGCAACTGCAGATTCTAACTCTAAGAGTCACAAGCATCTGATGGAGATTGATCAGAAACCCTGTGGTTGCTGGGTTTGCTGAGCCTGGTGAGAGGTTGAATTCTGCAGACCAGGACAATGCTTCCCTTGTTTGGGAACATCTGTATGATGGGCAGATGATGCATAAAACCTTCTCCTATGGGAAGAAAGTTTGGCAGGACATTTCCTGCCTACTGGGACAGAAGAAGGTGCAGAACAGCCCCTAGGAACAGCTAAGTCAGTGGATAACTGAGTAACCTGACATAAAGACTCCTTGTTGAAAAGATTGTCTCCAGTGCAAGGAGTATGTCCCTGTCTTTGCTGTGCCCATTTGTCCAAGTCTGAAGCTTGGAGCCAGGCTCTACGTCGTGCCCCTATAGTTATAGCAGAAGCCCTGCTAACAGACTCAAAAGAGTCTAGGGAAGCACGAGTAAGAAACCAAGAGATATTTTGAAGATGCTTACATAGTAACATAGTAGTTGACGGCAGATAAAGACCAGCATGGTCCATCCAGTCTGCCCAGCAAGATGTCAAGAGTAGGTGCACCTGTCGCTCCGCGCAAGCCACCCCTCCCCATATCCTTGTTCAGGGGTAAACCCACCACTCCATATAGGACACCCCTATTTGTTGAGACGTTATATGGTTCAGAAGTTAGATGGTACCGTTTATTTTGTTTTTTTCCTATTTCTGTAAAGGGATCCTCTGTGTTTGTCCCATGCCTTTTTGAATTCCGTCACCGTGTTTGCCCCTACCACTTCCATTGGGAGGGTATTCCAAGCATCCACCACCCTTTCAGTGAAAAAATATTTCCTGACATTGCCTTTCAATTTACCCCCTTGCAGTTTCATGTTATGCCCTCTAGTTTTACAGGTTCCCCGTCTTTGGAAGAGGTTTGTTTGTTCATCATTTCTCTTTAAGTATTTAAAGGTCTGAATCATATCTCCCCTGTCCCTCCTTTCCTCCAAAGTATACATATTTAGGTCTTCAAGTCTCTTCTCATAAGGCTTCTGACGCAGGCTCCAAATCATTTTGGTCGCCTTCCTCTGAACAGTCTCCAGTCTTTTTACATCCTTTGCAAGATATGGTCTCCAAAACTGAACACAGTATTCCAAGTGAGGCCTCACCAGTGACCTATACAGTGGCATAAGTACCTCTTCTTTTCTGCTGGTAATCCCTCTTTGTATGCAGCCCAACATCCTCCTGGCTTTTGCCACTGCCTTGTCGTACTGTTTTGCCACCTTGAGATCAGCAGAGATAATCACACCAAGGTCTTTTTCCTGAACTGTGCATACCAACCTTTCTCCCCCTATCGCGTACATTTCTCTTGGATTTCTGCTACCCAAGTGCATGACACTGCACTTTTTTGCATTAAATCGTAGTTGCCAAGCTTTAGACCAGTCTTCCAGCTTTTGTAGATCTTTCTTCATGTTAACCACTCCCTCGGGGGAGTCCACTCTGTTGCAAATTTTTGTGTCGTCTGCAAAAAGACAGACTTTTCCATTCAGTCCTTCAGCAATATCACTCACTCACTTAAGCAGTGAAGAATAGCCTGCACTCTTGGACTCTGGAAGGGAAGGAGTCAAAAGATGTAATTGCTTTGTGACCTCCTCAAGAGATAGACTCATATAAATAATATATGAGAGAATTCTTGCAGAAAGCATAGATGTCTGGAAGGTTTGACGTCCAAAGGCATCTAGTGTCTTAGACTCACGACCTGGCGGATAAGAAGAGTGCTTTTTCTTACTCTTTACCCGCCTCATTGCTGATTCCACTACTATGGAATGATGAGGAAGTTGAGTCTTTTGAAACCCTGGAGAGGGGGGCACCTGATATAAGAGATCAGTTTCTCTGGAAGGTGGTGGTACCCTTAAAGGTGTTTCCCACATTCCTAGAAGGAGATCCTGCAAGGAATGATGCAAAGGAAGCATTATGTTCTCCTTTGCTTTGGTAGAAACAGTTCAACCTTAGCCGCGAAGACGGCGTTTTGCTGACCTTGTTGCCTGTTGAAGAGGAGATTTGTAGCACTTGAAACAGGGCGTTAGCCCGAAACGTGCACGTCGTGCTGAATTGTTTGACTATGAGCGACGTCTATGAAGGTGGTCGAAAGAATTTTATGGATGGAAAGAAGATTGATGAGATAAGTGAATAAAAAAAATTTTGATGGTGGGGAACCATAATTGAAAAAAAGAAGCTTGCCATCTGGTGTGGGATGTGTTTTCATACTGTCCCTCCTTCAGCCTGCTCCGACAAATAAATATAAGCTTTTGATGAGGCTTTTTTCTTTTTGGTGAATCTTTCACATTAGCATTTAATTGGTAGAAACAGAGCCTTGTGCAGGATCATGTCCCGGGATAGGAATGGCAAGAGATCTTGCTATATCCAGGAGGAAACTCTGAAAAGAGGGATCTTCAACGGGAATTTCCTTTGGACAGGTTACATCTGAAGAACTAGCCTGAGCATCGAAAGAGCTATCCAAATATATAGGAATAGAAGATCCTGCACGGTGCAGTGTGGAATCCTTAAGGGATAGTCGCCGGTACTGGCTGTCAGGAGCAGCGACCGTCAGTACATCATCCATGCCAGGTATCGACTCCAAGCTTGGTATAGAAGGGAGCGATCCTGTTGAAAAAAGCATGGCAGGAGTTGGCCACGATGCTACTGTGGATACCGATACGGATACCAATACCGGTACCTATGTCGGAGCCGAGCTCGACACAGCCATCGAAGCAGCCATCGGTGACAGTTCAATCGGTACCGAGGTAACTGAAAATCTCCGGCCGCTATCCTCGGTACCGAGCCTCCGGTATCGATCTGTGTCGGTACCAAAGCGTACTGGTACCCAGTCTTCCAGACTAGAGATCGATTCCAAACTCAGCATCGAGGGCAAAGAGCCTGATGAGCGAATCATGGAAGGCACCGACCACAAGGATAATGAGGACATCGGTACCGACTTCGGTACCGTGTCTGATACCGGTGGATGAAGGTCAACCAGTGGCAACTCAAACGGCCTCGGGGGAACCAAGAGTTGCGGATCCGAATCATCGGAACCGAGCCTTCGGTACCGCTGAGAGCCGGTACCAAGGCGAGTCGGTACCCAGTCCTCCAGAATGGAGATCGATTCCAGACTCGGCATCGAAGGAAGCGAGGCTATCGAGGCACATCTGGAGGGTACCGACGTCAGTGGTAGTATCGGTGCTGGTACCGATAATGGAAAGTCAGTCTGGAGTGTATCCACCGGTCCCGAAGGCACAGAGGACGCCAGATGACAATCCCTGGTGAGGAGTGTTTCATCCAACACCAGTGCCGATGCCGGGGTATCGGCACCGCTCGAAGCGGATGCCACCACCGGACACGGCTCAGATATGTTCTGTGAGGGGTGAACCCCAGGAACAACCTGAAACCCCTCAAACACTTTGGAGACCAAAGACTCCCGCTGGGGTTTTGAAGCCAGTGGGCCCGAGGGCAAGGCCGGAGCCGTCTAATGTTGTGCATGAGACCTACCACTCGAGGGCTGGCTAGTCATAAGAACATAAGAAATGCCATACTGGGTCAGACCGAGGTCCATCAAGCCCAGTATCCTGTTTCCAACAGTGGCCAATCTAGGTCATACGTACCTAGCAGTTTCCCCAAAAGACACAGGTTCTGCAGTGCTTGTACTAGGTCAAGCATTGATATCCTGGGTCCCTTTTTAATAGTGGTTTATGGACCTTTCCTCCAGGAACTTGTCCAAACCTTTTTTAAACCCAGCTATACTAACAGCCCTTACTACATCCTCCGGTAACAGATTCCAGAGTTTGATTACACGTTGAGTGAAGAAATATTTTCTCTTATTTGTCTTAAATAGTTTACCCCGTAGCTTCATTACATGTCCCCTAGTCCTTCTATATTCTGATAGCGTAAACAATTGATCCACGTTTATCCGTTCCACTCCATTCATTAATTTATAGACCTCTATCATATCTCCCCTCAGCCGTCTCTTTTCCAGGTTAAAGAGCCCTAACCTTTTTAGCCTCTCTTCATAGGAGTAGCCTTCCATCCCCTTCACCAATTTGGTGGCTCTTCTCTGTACTTTTTCTAATAACTCTATGTCCTTTTTAAGATACGGTGACCAGAATTGCACACAATATTCAAGGTGTGGTCGTACCATGGAGCGATACAGAGGCATTATAATATCCTTTGTTTTATTCTCCATCCCTTTCCTTATGATACCTAGCATTCTATTTGCTTTCTTGGCTGCCGCTGCACACTGGGCGGAGGGTTTTAACATGTTATCCACGATGACTCCTAAATCTTTTTCCTGGGTGGTGGTTTCTAATGTGGAGCCTTGCATCGTGTAACTATAGTGTGGGTTGTTCTTTCCTAGGTGCATAACTTTGCACTTGTCCACATTAAATTTCATCTGCCATTTGGATGCCCAGTCTTCCAATTTATCCAGATCTTCCTGCAGTTTTCCACAATCCTCTTGGGTTTTAACAACCTTAAACAGTTTTGTGTCATCTGCAAATTTGATAACCTCACTAGTTATTCCCTTTTCCAGGTCATTTATGAATATGTCAAAAAGTAGCGGACCCAGTACAGATCCCTGGGGTACTCCACTATTCACCTTTTTCCATTGGGAATATTGGCCATTTAGCCCTACCCTCTGCTTTCTATCTTTTAACCAGTTCCCGATCCACAATAGTACACTGCCTCCTATCCCATGACTTTTTAGCTTTGCCAAAAGTCTCTGATGGGGGACCTTGTCAAAAGCTTTCTGAAAGTCCAGATACACTATATCAACCGACTCACCTTTGTCTACCTGTTTATGCACACCTTCAAAAAAACAGATCAGATTAGTAAGACAAGATCTTCCTTGTCTAAAGCCATGTTGACTGTCTCCCATTAGGCCATGACTATCTACATGCTGTGTAATTTTGTTCTTTATGATGGTTTCTACCATTTTCCCTGGTACTGACGTCAGGCTCACCGGTCTGTAATTTCCTGGGTCACCCCTAGAACCCTTTTTAAAAATTGGTGTTACGTTGGCGACCCTCCAATCTTCAGGTATTACAGATGATTTTAATGAAAGTTCACAGATTACCAATAGCAGGTCTGCAATCTCATATTTCAGTTCTTTCAACACTCTGGGATGTATACCATCCGGTCCAGGTGATTTGCTACTATTCAATTTATCAAATAGTTGTAATATATCTTCCCGGTGTAGCGATATTTCTCTCAATTCCTCTGCAGTATCACCTTTAAATACCACTTCAGTCTTGGGTAACATCCCTACATCTTCCTCAGTAAAGACCGAAGCAAAGAATTCATTCAGTCTCTCTGCTATAGCCTTGTCTCCTCTTACTGCCCCTTTTACCCCTCTATCATCTAACGGTCCAATTGACTCTCTCACAGGCCTTTTGCTACGAATGTACTTGAAAAAGTCTTTATTTCGTGTTTTTGCTTCCGTAGCAAGTTTCTTCTCAAATTCCCGCTTTGCCTGCCTTATCAATGCTTTGCATTTAACTTGCCAGTGCTTGTGCTGTTTCCAGTTTTCATCATTTGGCTCTTTTTTTCCATTTCCTGAAGGTTGCTCTTTTGGCAGCAACAGCCTCTCTGACCTCACCTTTAAACCATGCTGGCAGTTTTTTGGACTTTCTTCCACTTTTCTTAATGCGTGGAATACAGCTGGTCTGGGCTTCGAGGATAGTATTTTTAAATAACACCCAAGCTTGCTGTAAGTCTTTAACCTTTGGAACCGCTCCTTTTAGTTTTTTCCGAACTATATTCCTCATTCTATCATAGTCTCCCTTTTGAAAGTTAAAAGGTAGTACTGTGGATTCCTTTACTATCTGTCCTCCACTGATTAAATCAAACATGATCATACTATGATCACTATTGCCAAGTGGTCCCAACACCCTTATTTCTTGCACCAGATCTGGCGTTCCACTAAGGACTAGGTCCAGTATGGCTTCCCGTCTGGTTGGTTCATGAATCAGCTGCTCCAAGAAGCAGTCATTTATTTCATCTAGAAACTTTATCTCGTTAGCTTGTCCTGCTGTGACACTGTCCCAGTCGATACCGGGATAATTGAAATCACCCATTATTACTACTCTGTTGTGGCTTTTGTTAGCTTCCTTGATTTCTTTGAGCATTTCATCATCCATTTGTTCATTCTGGCCAGGCGGTCGATAGTATACTCCCACTGCCATCACCTTCCCCTTCATAAATGGAATTTCAATCCATAGAGATTCTACAGCAAATTTTGTTCCCTGCAAAACTTTAATCCTTTCTTACTCAATGCCCTCTCTAACATAGAGCGCAACCCCTCCACCAATTTGTTCAGCTCTATCATTACGATATAGTTTGTATCCAGGTATCACAGTGTCCCACTGGTTATCCTCCTTCCACAGACTTCCTTAACAGACTGTTTGTGGGTTACCTGATCCTGTGTAGAAGAAGAAAGGGACGGTGCCCCGAAGTTGGAGGGAAACAAGTGTATCGAGGGAACCTCGATGTTGAAAACCTCTTCTCACCAAACTGTCGTCAGGACCCAAGCAGGTTAGACACCGACTTCGAGGGTCTAAAAATAAAGTTGTACCGCCACAGTTTAAACATTTCTTGGGTAAAATGGCTGGCGGTTCCATGAGGAAAAAAACGAGGCCTAGAAGGCCTAAGAAACCGTGAGACACTGAGGAGAGACAGTTGGGAAAGGCGGGAAGGCAGCACGCAGGCGTGGTGGGATGCTTCCAAAAGCTCTTTGATTGGATGCTGGGAAGCGTTCCCGCGCAGACTCCGTCGGTACCGACGTACCCATATGTGAAGACTCATTCCTGCTTGTTCCTGGAGATACAGAATTATTAAAAAGAAAAAAAAAACAAAAACAAAAAACCTCTTAACATGAGGTGGTATTTTCTATTGGAATAGCTCACTACATTTCATGACCAACCTTTGAAAACCACTAACAACTGTTTTAGAATCATTCCACATATAATGAACTTCATGCCTAAGCCAAGGTATGTGGAGTATGATTTCAGTCTCTCAAATTTACCAATGCGCACCATAGTACTTGCATCATACCAGAGAACCTCCTCCTGTCGTTCAGAAAATATAAGATGTATAGGCAATTTGTCCCATCTTACAATGAGAATACATATATATTCAAACAAATTTCACTGTCGAGTTTTGCACCACCTCAGAGGCATGCACAAATTTCAAACAACTGCGCATTTCAGCTAGGGCTTTCCACAAGGGATTAAGGAACAGATCCTCCTTAATCACCCATGTTTTATTTCTGCCTCCCTATTAAACAACAAATTGCATCCTCACTAGCTAACTGGCAGCACTTATAAGTAAAGATATGCATAATTTGCCAAAATGGCACTTCTACATGGACGTTCCCGAGGTGATGCTGCTTTTTGTGCACATATATACTTACAAAATGACTGTTTCTAATGTAAGCAAAAGCACATGCATTCCTACACATGAGTGAATGCATTTTATAAAAAGCTCTGCATTCAGCAGAGCCTTTTGTAAAACATCACTATAATTATTTTATTTATTTAACAGTTCTTATATACCGCGTTCTTTGTCATCAGTGCGGTTTACATTAAAACAGTATCACACTTGGTCAGTCAAGTCTGACCTATGTTTACATATAACAGGGCTTTAACATGGAGGTAAACTGGGGGAAACTATATACATTTAAACAAATTAGATGTCGGTGCTGAATTCGCTGTAGGTGATATCTAGCAGACTTACAATCGAGTTAAGATTCTACCATATCTATGTTGTCAGATAGCATGGGTTTGAGACTGTGGAAGTGGGGGGGAGAGGGGAGTGGACCATCCTGGAAGTTCCAATTCCTTCTGTGGAAAGGTATGAATCATATCTCCCCTGTCCCTCCTCTCCTCCAGAGTGTAAGTGTCCTTTGTCAGTAGACCTATGAACTGAGGGCACACTCAAATCTTAAGAGAATACGAAACAGGTAATAAATAGGCAGGGAAATTTTATATTAAAACCAGTCAAAATAGTAAATTCAGAAACCGCACTGAAACAGACAATGCAAGAAGAGCCTATCACTCTAAGTTTATAAATACATCACTCAGACCACATGAGCTCTTTGATATCGTCAAGAGACTAACTGAAGCCACCGACCTCTCAAACCACTCCCAAACCTACAACCACAACTTCTCGCATCACAATATAAGACCAGCTTCAACAACCTAATGCACAACCCATAACATTAGGGGATAGCTATAAGAATGCCACTGGCACGAATGGAGGATTTTTGAAACAATCTCCAAAGAGAGGATCAAAACCACAATCTCAAGTCTGAACACAACCATCTCCCCCCTCGACCCCTGCCCTGCGAACTGGATAAAAAAGGTGAAACAAGAGTTAAGTCCAGCACTTGCCAAAATAGTAAATGAATTGCTAAAACAGGGCCAAATGCCCAACACCATCAAGACATCTATTATTTTCCCAACCCTCAAGAAGCTGGAAGTTGACCCATGGGATCCTACCTCATTCAGACCAGTAGCAAGCCTCCCATTCACGGCAAAAATCATCAAAAAGATAGTTCAGCAGCAACTACAGGACCATTTGGACAAGAACGATACACTCAACCCACAGCAACAGATTCAGGCCCTCTCATGGGATTGAAACCCTCATGATCTCATTATTAAACACCCTAATCAAAGGAATACAGCCCAAATAATCTGGATACACCATGATTTTTCTGGATATATCTGCAGTGTTCGATACTGTCTCACATGACATCCTCCTACACAGACTACAAATGACTGGTGTACAAAATAAAGTACTTCAATGGTTCCAGTCCTACCTGATAGATATCAAATAATATGGACCAGCACTACAACCTCCACCCCATTTCAACAAACCCAAGGGATACCACAGGGCTCGGCACTCTCCGCAATGCTCTTCAACATATACCTTCAATCACTCTGTGCATTAATACAATCCCACAATATCAACTTCCACATATATGCAGATGACATCATGCTTTATGGACCCATCACAACCACAAATCCAATGAACCCACAGCTAATAAGCTGCTTCAATGAAGTCTCCAATTGGCTCAAAGAAAACAACCTCATGATAAATCTCAAAAAGACAGAAGCCTTATTTGTAACAAAGGATCCAACCTTCACCCCCCCCCCCAAACACACCACACCATGGGAACGACCCAAATAAGTGTCCAATTGCACATAAAATGCCTCTGTATAAGTCTTTGGTGCGACCTCATTTGGAGTATGGTGTGCAATTCTGGAGACCGCACCTTCAAAACGATGTGAACAGGATGGAGTCGGTGCAGAGGGTTGCTACTAAGATGATTAGTGGTCTTCATTATAAAGCATATGAGGACAGACTTAAGGATCTTAATATGTACACCTTAGAGGAAAGGCGGGATAGAGGTGATATGATTGAGATGTTTAAATACCTCCGTGGCATAAATGTTCAGGGAGAGAGCCTCTTTCAATTGAAAGCAAGTTCTGCGACGAGGGGACATGGGATGAGGGTGAAGGGAGATAGATTCAGGAGTGATATGCGGAAATATTTCTTTACGGAAAGAGTAGTGGATCCGTGGAATAGTCTCCCAGTGGAGGTGGTAGAGATGAGGACAGTAACTGAATTCAAAAAAGCATGGGACCAACACAGAGGATCTCTAAAGGTAAAAAGTGGACTGTTGTAGTTGTTGTTATGGAAGGACAGACTAGATGGGCCTTGTGGTCTTTTTCTGTCATCATGTTTCTATGTTTCTATAAAATACCTTGGAGTCATTATTGATCAATCACTTTCATTCAAGAAACAGATCGCAAGAACCACACAACAATATTTTTCAAAGCAAAGACAATACGACAACCCAGGCCTCTCCTAGACCCTCAGGATTTCAGATCGGTCATGCAGGCAATGATGTTCCCCCATCTGGATTACTGTAATGCAATATACCATGGTCTCCCGGTCACCACTCTCATCCCGCTATGGACAGCCTTCAACACAACAGCCAGAATTATCAAAACATGATCATATCACTCCAGTACTGAGAGATCTCCACATCCTCCCACTAGAAGCACGGATCAAGCATAAAACTTTGGTGCTGATCCACAAAGCACTTCACCAACAGCAAACATCACATCTCCAAACCCTCCTAACCAGGGCCGGATTTACCTTGAGTGAGGCCCTATGCCAACAAAAATTGTGGGCCCCAGCAGGGGCGGCCCAAGGGGGGTGTGGGCCTCATTTGCATAAGGGGCCTCATTTGCATAAATATTTGCATAATGTTACCATATACTAACTTTTAGTAAACGTGCCTCTTAATGAGTGTATGGATAAAGAAAGACTAAAAGATTTCTACATTACTATAATCCAGTGCCAACTGCCAGACACATTAGGAACTACTACAAACACTGCCCATTTAGAACCCATAGCAAACCCGCCGTATCCTAACAGCACTACCAGGACTCACAAAGCACCATACTCTACCAATCAAAAGGCAACACTGCAAATATTAAACCAATACATTTCAGAGAACAACAATACATGACCTACTGGGGAAAGAGAACAAGTGGCAATGTCAAATAGGAATTATATAAACAGAACACCTTAGCTCAGTTACACATGCAGAACATAGACCATCACCAAACAAGTAATCACATTTTAGAAACAGGAAGACAATAATTAAACTGGGAATCCCAAAAGCCAAACTTGGAATGTACAACACTGTAGAAATAAAACTATACATTAATTTGCTCTTGTACTAAACAAAGCGCAGACGTTAATGATGCACATTTACCAGAGCTGACATATTCCAATTAATAAATTCAAAATAAAGAGATATTTTTCTACCTTTTGTGCATTTTTTTCAGCTGCAATTGCTCCAGCCACTTTCTTCTGGTTTCTTCATGTCTTCTGCTAACTCTCCATCGTCTGCTGTCCATTTGTCCTTTCTTCTCTCTTCTAGTTTTTTTCCATTCTCTCTCTACATCTGCTTTAACATACTAATCTTTCTCCTTTTGCTCTTTCCTCATTCCTATTTCATCCAGTCAAATTTTACCCCTCCATCCTCAATCCCCACTTACTCTCCCAATACCCGGCCAATTGTAGATTTTTTTATCCCTCCCACACAAAATATTTTTCCCTTCTCCATTTTACTCTTCCAGCCCCATCCCATTCTAATCCTCCCCCAACATCAGCTCCCTTCTAGTTCCAGCCTCACCCAGCATCCATTCCCTTCTAGTCCCTGCATCAGCCCATTTCCAGTCCTAGCCACCCATCAGCCCATTTCCAGTCCTAGCAACCCCCCAACCCAATACCAGTCCTAACCCCCCATCACCCCATTTTCAGTTTAAGCCCCCCCTATAACCCATTACCAGTCCTAACCCCCCATCAGCCCACTTCCAGTCCTAACCCCATCAACCCATTTCCAGTCAGCCCCCATAGCCCATTGCCAGTCCTAACCCCCCCCATCAGCCCATCAGCCCACAGCCCATTACCAGTCCTAACCCCATCAGCCCACCTCCAGTCTTAACCCCCCCCAGCCCATTTCCAGTCCTAACCCCCCCATAGCCCATTACCAGACAGCCCCCATCAGCCCACAGCCCATTACCAGTCTTAACCCCCCCCAAAGCCCATTACCAGTTCTAAACCCCCCCAACAGCCCATTATCAGTCCTAACCCCAGCAGCCCACCTCCAGTCTTAACCCCCCTGCCCATTTCCTGTAATAGCCCCCCCATAGCCCATTACCAGACAGCCCCCATCAGCCCACAGCCTATTACCAGTCTAAACCCCCCCAAAACCCATTACCAGTTCTAAACCCCCCCCAACAGCCCATTAACAGTCCTAACCCCATCAGCCCACCTCCAGTCTTAACCCCCCCCCAGCCCATTTCCAGTCCTAACCCCCCCCCATAGCCCATTACCAGACAGCCCCCATCAGCCCACAGCCCATTACCAGTCTTAACCCCCCCAAAGCCCATTACCAGTTCTAACCCCCCCCCCAACAGCCCACAGCCCATTACCAGTCCTCCTCATCAGCCCACCTCCAGCCTTAATCCCCCCAACCCATTTCCAGTCCCAGTCCCAGCCCATTTCCAGTCCCAGTCCCAACCCATTTCCAGCCCCAGTCCCAGCCCCCCCAATTACCAGTCCTACCCCCTCCCCCTCCCCCGGCCTAAAGTAAAATTTATTTTAAAAAAAAAAACCTGCCGGCTGCCGCCGCGGGGCCCCCTCTGCTGCCGCGGCAGCATGGACTGACCCGCGGGGGCCCCCTCTGTAAGCTCGGTCCCTCCCTCCGTGCCTCCGTGTCTCCCTCCGTGCAGGCTGTTTGAGACGCGAAGGCAGACTGCCTCCTTCGCGTCTCTGTTAAGCCCGCAGGGGCTGATGGGAAATTTCCCATCAGCCCTGCGGGCTTAACAGAGACGGGAAGGCAGAAGGAGACAGTCTGCCTTCGCGTCTCTAACAGCCTGCACGGAGGGAGACACGGAGGGAGGGACCGAGCTTACAGAGGGGGCCCCCGCGGGTCAGTCCATGCTGCCGCGGCAGCAGAGGGGGCCCCGCGGCGGCAGCCAGCAGGTTTTTTTTTATTTTATTAAAAAAAAAAGCCTAACTACTTCAATTTTTGTGGGCCCTTTGCAGCTGTGGGCCCTACGCCATGGCGTACATGGCGTATAGCTAAATCCGGCCCTGCTCCTAACCTGTCTGAACTCTGGAAGACCTACACAGCAGACCACAAGCAATGCACTCACTGTACCACACGAGAGGACAAAATTCAAATCAACAAACTTGCAACCATGCATTTGACTTGTATGCCCCCTCTCTATGGAACTCCCTCCCAGCCAATATCAGGAGCAACAAAGTCCTGCCTTCATTTCAAAAGCAACTAAAGACACATTTATTCAGCAAACACCTTGGATCTGAGCAGAACAGCATCTAGTGCACTCGTGCACATAATGAATCCCAGATGCAAATAGTCTGAAATAAAAACCTAAGAGTATAGATAAGACCTGAATGCATACTAAATCAGGAATGTAAATATGTTTTAAGCCCACAAGTTCCCCCCTCCCCTATGTAAATATGAAATGACCTGTTGTAATGTATCCCCATCTTGTTTATTGTAAACCGCTTTGACCTGGTGAAAAGCGGTACATAAGTACATCTAAATAAAATAAATAAAAAGTTACATCAAAGTGGTTTACAGTTAAAATAATCAAAAATAAGACTAGACAAGAAGGGCAAATGACCCGATAGGAAAGAAAGTAAGGAGTATAGGAAAAATAATGAGTATAGATACATTTCCATGGTGGATCAATCCCCCTACTCCCCCCCCCCCCCTCGACCCTCGACCGGCAGCACCATCACCCATCAATTGCTCCTAAACGTTTTGACAAACAGATAAGATTTTAGGGAAACCTTAAAGACTTTGAAGGAGCTTTCCAAACGTAGTGATTGCGGAAGATCATTCCACAATGAAGGGACCCTAAAATAGAAGGCAGGCTGCCTGGTGGGCTCCTATCTAGCCCTACTCACAGGCAGAATATGCAATCTTCTCCGGCAAACAGTAAACCTTGGAAGTTGATAGCAGTAAATCAGGAAGAGTACGTTAAAACATCTCTGTGGGTGAAATAACTTGAGATTTAGGAGAATTCCAAACCAATAAAGTGTCTATTAGTATTTTCCAAGGTTTTGAGTTTTACTCGAAGCATCAAGTTCTCTTTAACAACTTGAATCTCTGACATTTGAGATTTAAGTACATTATTTTAGCAGTATGGTCCTGAAATGTGGTATAATAGCAGTTTAGATAGAACCTCGGTAAATGATCCAAAGGCTTCATCAAAACCAGTTGGAAAAAAACAAACAAACAAAAAAAAAAGTCAAACTCCACAGTGAATCTAATGTAATGTCCTTAGACTTTAGCAGGATACTTTCTCACTCTTACTACTTTCAAAACTTTCAATTGAGGACAGTCTTTCAGACCAGAAATCTTCCAAAGCAGCTTTCACTTTAAACACCAGAGGCCTCACTGCTAACTGCACATTCCCCCAGCAAAAGCCTGCTCAGCCACTGCAGGACCCAAGCGATGGGATCTCGCCAAAGAGCCAGCTTCAACATCCACCCTCATCATGAGCGTGGATTTCTTTTCCCTCCAGCAGTCAACATCTTGGAAACCAAGACCAAGCAAACAAACATTTTCTTTCAGTGCTATAGGAGATGGAAACCATGCAAGAGCAATGCAAAACTTCACATTCCAGAAGGAACTATGGAGCTTGGCTGGTTTGCAGTATATATTGGTCCATGACATTCAAAAGTACTTTGGAATATTCATCAAAATCCCCTCCCCCGCCTCCCACCACCCTCACACACACTTTCCTCTTTCTCTTTACAATAATATGGTCTGGAGAAGAGTGCATAGAGAAGATCACCATGGACTAGATAGGTCGTCACACACACAGATCTCCATGTGTATTCATCTTCAATATCTCTGAATTCCTTCCTGGTTTTCTTTTCATTTTTTATGCCCTCTCTTCTCTCTCTCTCCTACCAACATTTTCTCTTATTTCAAGTCTGGTTCTTTTCCAGTTTCTGCTGTCCAACACCTCTTCACTTTTCTTAACTCACCCCAGTTTTCATATCACACTCCCTCCCATCCTGATGTCTCCCAGCCCTTCCCCATCATTTTCTTCAATCTGACTGTTGGTCTTTCGTACCTCTGCTCCTGAGTCAACTACATCTAAGCCCTCTTCCTATCTTTTCTCATAAGAACATAAGATGTGCACAGTATCCTGTTTCCAGTAGTGGCCAATCCAGATCACAAGTACCTGTCAGGTTCCCAAAAGATATATAGATTCCATGCAGCTTGTCCCATTGGTAAGCAGTGGATTTCCCCAGTCCTCTAATAATGGTTTATGGACTTTCCCTCCAGACACTTGTACAAACCTCTTGTAAATCCAGCTACACTAACAGTTTTTACTACAAAAGGAGTAACCGCCTAGTGGTTAGGGCAACAGCCTGGAACCAGAAAGACCAGGGTTTGAATCCCACTGACACCCCTTGTGGCCTTGGGAAAGACACTTAACCCGCCATTGCCTCAGGTACAGACTGAGATTGTAAGCCCTCTGGAGACAGGGAAATACATTCAGTTACCTGAATGTAACTTGCCTTGAACTACCACTGGAAAGGTATGAGCTAAATGCTAAATAAAATTAGTAGATACATTCTCTGGTAACAAAGAAGTTTGATTACACATTGAGTGAAAAAATATTTTCTGTTTCATCTTAAATGTGCTACAATGTAACTTCATTGCATGGCCCCTAGACTTTCTACTTTTTGAACAACCAACCAATCTACATTTACCCATTGTACTCCATTCATTATTTTAAAGACCATCATATCTCCTCCCTCAGCTTTTTCCAAACTGAAAAGCCCTAAGCTTTTAAGCCTTTCCTCATAGGGACATTCTTCCATCCCCTTTACCATTTTGTCGCTCTTCTCTGTACCTTTTCTAATTCTGCTATATCCTTTTTAAGATATGGCAACCAGAACTGCACACAATATTCAAGGTGCAGTCGCAACACTGAGCAATACAGGAGCATCACATTTGTTATTTTATCTCCATTCCCTTTTTTATAATTCCCAGCATTCTATTAGCTTTCTTGGCCACTGCTGCACACTGGGCAGAGGGTTTCAACATATCCCCCGATGATGCTCAAATCCTTTTCCTGGGTAGTGATTCCTAATGTAGAACCTTGCATCGTGTAGCTATAGTTTGGATTGTTCTTCCCTATATGCATAACTTTGCACTTGTCAACATTAATTTTTATCTGCCATTTGGACGCCCATTCTCCCAATTTATTAAAGTAGTCTGGAAATTATTTTACAATCCTCTTGTGTATTAATAATTTTGAATAAATTTGTATGATCTGCAAATCTGATCTTACTTGTTAGTCCAATTTTCAGGTCATTTATAAATATGTTAAAAAGCAGTAGGTCCTACACAGATACCTAGGGAAAATTGGCCATTAGCTTTACTGTTTTCTATCCTTTAACCAGTTCCACAATAGTACATGATTACCTATCCTTTGACTTTTTAATTTCCCCAAGAGTCTCTCATGAAGGACTTTGTCAAAGGCTTTCTGAAAATCAAGATATACTATATCAGCCGTCTCATCTGTATCTACCTGTTTATTCATACCTTAAAAAAAATTTGTAAGACAAGACTTTCCTTTGCTAAATCCATGTTGGTTTTCTGCCATTAAACCATGACTACCTACATGTTCAGTACTTTTGCTTTTTACAATAGTTTCTACCATTTTGCCCAGTGCTCAGCTGTGTGTAATTTCCCAAATCATCCCTGGAACACTCTATAAAAATTAGAATTACATTGGGCACTCTCCAATCTTCTGGTACTACAGATGATTGTAATGATAGGTCATAGATTAATAATAGAAGTTCTGCAATCTCATATTTCAGTTCTTTCAGCACTCTGGGATTAATGCCTTCCAGTTCAGGTGATTTGCTGCTCTTATCAATTAACTAATTACATCTTCTCAATTTATTGCGTTTTGTTTCAATTTCTCTGATACCCATGCCAGAAATGATATTTAAAGGTGATGCAAATTTCCTACATCTTCTTCAGTAAAGACTGAAGCAAAAAATTTAGTGTATCCGCTATGACCTTGTCCTCTCTCAGTGCACCTTTACCCCTCCAACATCTAAAGGTTCACAGGTATGAATGTACTTGAAAAAGTTTTTTATTATGCACTTTTGCTTCCACAGCAAGCTTCTTTTCAAATTTTCCCTTTGCCTACCTTCTCAATGCCTTATATTTAATTTATCAGTATTTATGTTTCCTGTTTCCATCATTTGGTTCTTTTTTTCCCATTTCTGAAAGATTATCTTAGCTCTAATAGCCTCTCTGACTTTACCTTTAAGCCATGCTGGCTGTAATTTGGCCTTCCTTCCACCTTTTTAATTCATGGAATACATCTTGGCTTGGCTTCCAAGACAGTGTTTTTAAATAATGACTAGGCCTGATGTAATCTCTTAACCTTTGCAGCTGCTCCTTTTCGTTTTTTCTTAACCATTTTCCTCATTTTATTATAGTCTCCTTTCTGAAAGTTAAATGCTAGTGGAGTGAATTTCCTTGCTATCCTCCCTCCATTTATTAAATCAAATGTGATCATGTTATGATCACTCTTGGCCCCCAAACAGTTACCTCTCGCACTAGATCACATGTTCCACTAAGGACTAGGTCTAAAATAGCTTCCCCTAGTGTCTGCTCATGAAGCAGTCACTCCATGAAGCAGTCATTTATTTCATCTAGAAACTTTAGATCTGATATTCAAAGGCATCAGTGTGTACTGGGGGTGTTCCAGGGTGGAGCAGAGGTGGTGCCAGTTGCTAACCGTGCAACAGTGATATTGAACCGGTACCTGTAGGTAAAGATAAGCCAGCTTTTGCCATGTCTATCTTTACCCGTAGGAGCTAACAAGGCAGCAGCTCAATATCACTGCTGCATAGTTAGCTTCTAAGCAATTGGAGGATGTGCGTCAACCCGATATTCAATGTTGGAGCCAGATATGATCGGGTTTAATGTTCAACACCGGTGGCTAGCCGCTGTAATCAGACTAGATGCCAGTGTTCAACATCAGGCCCTTTATCTCCCTACCATGTCCCGCTGTGAAATTGACCTAGTCAATACCAGGGTAACTGAAAATTCCCATTATTACTGTGTTGTAAACTTTTCTAGCTTCCCTAATTTCTGGTAGCATCTCATATGTCTGTTCATTCTGTCCAGGCAGACGGCAGTACACCCCCACTGCCATTGCCTTCCCTTTTTAACATGGGCATTCTATCCAAAGAAATTCTACAGTGTATTTTGTTGCCTGTAAAACCTTTATTCTGTTTGATTCTAAGTCCTCTAACATATAGAGCCACCCCTCCACCAATGTGATCTATCTCATCATTGCAATATAATTTGTAGCCTGGTATCAGTGTCCCATTGGTTATCCTCCTTTCACCAGGTCTCTGAGATGTCAATTATATCTAACCTTTCATTCAGTGCTATATATTCTAACTCTCCCATCTTATTTTTTAGACTTCTAGAATTTGCATACAGCCATTTCAAAGTTTGTTTTTTGCTAATATTAACCATCTGGCTATTTGAGGACAGGATTAAGGTGACTTACTTACCAGATAATGTCCTTTCCTTGAGTCCTGCTAGACGAGCCCAGACAACTGGATTGTGTTCCCCTACCAGCAGATTTGTGGAGACAAAGAACCAATGAAAAGCCCAGGTTTCAATGACATCACTCCCATGCCTCTATACATGTCAGCCTCCAGAGGTCTCTTCAGAATCCGTCCCAAAGCATATGGGAGAACATGGTAGGCCTCACACAACCTCAATATGGATAACAATGAGCAACCAAGCAGTAGAGAACTATGTACAGGAAAGCATAAAGTGAAGGCTGTTCCTAGATGATGAACCTGCACTGCCGGATTCAGAAATCATAGCAGACCCAAGGGTACCCACCTCAGAAGAACACAGCATACACAGTTCCAAGGGCAGGCTCTGAACTGGTCTAGCAGACTCAAGGAAAGGACATTATCTGATAAGTAAAATGTCACCTTCCATATCATCCTGCTAGACCAGTCCAAACAGGTGGGATGTACCAAAGCTACACCTCCACTAGGGAGGAAGATGAAACAGCAACTCGCAAAACCTTACAGCCATAAGCTGTGTTCGCCTGAGCATGGACATCCAAGCAGAAATGCTTTACATAGGTAGAAAGTGATGTCCACATTGCTGTCTGACAATGTCTGCAGGGGCTACAAAGCTCCACTCCACCCATGAGGACACCTGCGCTTGAGGAGAATTAGAGTGCAAACCCTCCAGAACCAGCTGGTTCTTCAAGAGATCCACAAAGGCAATGGCCTCCTTAACCCAGCGCCCCAATACAGACTAAGCCACTGTGTCACCTTGCGCAGGCCAGTGAACAGCTCAAAAGGATGGTCTAACTTATGAAAGGAATTTGTAACCTTCAAGAACCAGAGAAGCACCCTCTGGACATCCACAAGGCGAAGATCCTTACCATTCCCCCAACACTGCTCCATAGAAGAGGAGGGCAAGCAAAATGCCTGGTTCACATGAAAGGGAGAAACCACTTCAGGGAAGAAGGAAGGCACAGGCTGAATAAAAACAGCCTCCTCAGAAAAGATAGGTAAGGATTTCAGTAAGACAGTCACCAGCGCAGAAAACTGCCTTGTCGAACAATTGCAATCAAGACGACTATCTTGAGCTTCAAGTCCTGCAGAGTAGCATACTTCAATGGCTCAAAGGCCTCCATCGGGGCCTCATGCAGAAGAGAACAGATCCCAGGAAGGGAACACAGACCGTAGGGGAGGATGTAAATGCTGAACTCCTTGTAGAAGGCGTGAAAAATCCATGTATAGAGAGACTTACTAGCCAACTGCCCTCTGAAACAGGCCAAAGCTGCCACCTGAACCTTCAAGGAGCTAAGGGGGGGGGGGGGAGGCCCTTCTCCAGACTGTCTTGCAGTCCCCTTTTTTCCTTTAGAGATCCTCTGTGTTTATCAAAAAAGCATGGGACAAACACAGAGGATCTCTAAAGGAAAAAGGAGGACTATTGTAGTTGATATGGAAGGACAGACTAGATAGGCAATGTGGTCTTTTTCTGTCATCATTTTTCTATATTTCTATGTTTCTAAAGCCACAGACAGCATCTTGGCCACCTCAGGAGCTAGCTGCCATGCGCTGCACCAGCATTCAAGGCACCAGACCCACACTTATGCCAGGGCTCTGAGCAGAGTGGACCACCATTGCTGGAGAGTAGCCTATACGCGCTGTCTTCTTACAGGAGTCAATCCATAAGCGAGAAGGGATCAGGGTCCTCCAGGACAAGTGGTCCCCAACACAATAAGTTCCGAGATGGAAGCAAGTGAAGAGGTGGTGTTTGCAGGAGCTACATCAGATTTGTGCATCACACTCTCCTCAGCGAACCCGGTGCTGCCAGAATAATTCTTCTCGAATGGCACTTCATATGCTGAATCACATGCCCCACCAGGAGCCACTGAAGAAACACCTATGGCAGATGCCGACTTGTTCATGGTTGAGCCAAGGCCTTCAGACACCATCTCCGTGTGGCAACTGAAGCAGCAGCACATTTTGGAATTTTGGAGCAGGTTGCCATCAGATCCCTCTCAGGGAGACTTCAGCGGCACAGAAACAACTGAAAACACCTCTTGACTCCATTCCCACTCTCCTGGGATCCAAGAGTGCCAGCTGAGAAAATCTGTTTGCATGGTATCCACCCCGGCAATGTGCAGAGCTGACAAGCTAGGAGGCTCCTCACCACCCAGGGAAATAGGAGAGCCATCACCAGGGCTACCCCAGCACTCCTCGTGCCGCATTGCTGATCGACATAAGCCACTACCGTGGCGTTGTCCAAGAACATGTGAACTGCCCAGCTCTTGACTGGGGCCCGGAGATACAGAACACCCAACCTAATGGCCCTCGCTTCAGGACAGTTGATGGACCACACCGCCTCCCTGTGGTTCCAATGGTCCCTGGCCATTCGGCCTCAGCAATGGACTCCCCAGCCCGAGAGACTGAAATTTGTCACCAGAAGGATCCATGAGCAATTGTCCAGCAGCAAGCCCTTCATCAGAAAGCTGCTGCCACCACCACAGGTTGGACCTCACCATCATAGGGAGCGGGAACCTGAGCATGGACTGCTGATGAAGATCAATCCGAACTCTAGGAGCCTGCTGCAAACAGAAAAGCGCTAGGCAATTCAACAACCTTGACTTTTTCCATCAACAGAAACACTATGCACACTCGAATATCAAAAACATGCTCCCAGGAACTTCAGGGACCACAAATGCAACAACATACTCCCTCCTACCCGCCTACCCCCCCCCCCCCCAGCACAGATCCTGTATTCTCCTCACGTCTGTATATAAAAGTTCTTTATAGGATGTAATATATAACTTCAAATACAATTTAAACATAAATTAAGTTCTTCATTCTATGTGTTTTAAATTATTAGTTCTATGTAAACCGCTTTGATTTACTGACTAAGCGGTATAGAAAAACAGTTAAATAAACAACCGGCTCTTCCAAATGATCACCCAGTCGAGGCTCATCACAAAGGTCACCACTCGGGAAGCTACCCGAGAAGCCTCTGATGGAGAATGGGCTCAGATAAACCAGATGTTCAATATGGGTGCACACAAATCCCTTGGTGCTGTAGCACTGCAGACACCACCACCAAGACCTTGGAGAAAGCCCTTCAAGCAGTGGAGAGTCTGAATGGAAGAGCAGTGAACTGAAGGTGAGAGCCAAGCATTGCAAAACAGATATTTGCTGATACCCTGGATCAGGATATGAAAAATATGCCTCAGCCAAAACCAGAAATGCCGGGAACACCTCCTGCACATTGCTTGAATTCAAGATCATAAAGGTTCCATCCAGAAATGCATGACACGCAAGTGCTCGTTGACAACTGAAGTCCAGAATGGGCCAGATGTTCCTTGTGTGTCAGTCTCCACGAAACAGATGGGATATCTGCCCCCACCCCAATCATTCAGCGGAATGGGCACCACTGATTTCATGAGAGGCAACCTGTCTAAGGTGATCCGCACAGTTAGTGACCCTGTTCACAGACCCACAAAGGGAGAAGATGAAAACAGCTGGGATCGGCATTTTGCCTTCCAGGCCATAGCTGTGCTGAAAGGGGACCAATACCCAGTGATCCCTGGTGACCTGGGCCCATTCCTGAAAGAAGAGAAGCCTGCCCCCCCCCCCAACCAGAGAAACCAGGGAATGGGCCCCTCAAACCTTCATTGTGCAACTCAGGAGGGCCCTCCTCTTGATAGGACTGGGTCTTTGGGCCCAAGTGCTCCACAAAAAGGCTGAGAACAAGCCCGAAGACCATAATCAGAGAGGAAGAAAGGCCAGTGGTGACAGGAGTCTCAAGATCCCTGGGCATCTGACCAGCATGTCCGAGAGGAGCGGGAGGAGGCTGTCAGAAAAGGTGTTCCTGTCTGCTTCATAAGAATATAAGAAATGCCATACTGGGTTAGACCAAGGTCCATCAAGCCCAGTATCCTGTTTCCAACAGCAGCCAGTCCAGGTCAGAAGAATCTTGCAAGTTCCCAAAAAGGCACAGTTTCCACAATGCTTGTCCCAGAAGGCAGTAAGATTTATTCTCACCCAGCTCCTTCACCAGCTTCTCCAGTTTGGACCCAACAGAAGCATGCCCTCTAAGACCAAATGGGTGACCTGGCTTTGGAAGATAGGTCCGCTGCGCCGTGGCCAGGCCAAGCCAAACCAAGCCAACGCTGTGCCACCGTTAACATGGCACAATCCCTGCCAGATGTAGAAGGCTGTATATGGCATCAAAAGGAAGGCCATAGCAAATGTCAAAAGAGGGGTAGAATCATTTAGAGGAAGAGACTGAAACCACTGGAGTGGGGCTCAAGACGTCAGGCCTGCACATATCACCAACTGAAGAATACAAGCCACCACAGTGAACTGGATCTTCAACATGAATCCACCTTTCGGTCCAGAGTGTCCTTAAAGGCCAATCTGCCTTCCGCAGGATTGGTGGTCCACCTGGTAACTGCCGTGACCTGCATATCCACCTTGGAAACAAACCACATAGTGCACCCCTTTGGGAGAGCATGCATCCTCTTCTACATTCTTAACCCCTAAAGGGGGGAGCTGGAAAAATTCTGCTTCAACCGGAAAAGGCCCTTGAGCACCTCCGGGAACGGGAAGAGAGTAGTGGATTTCTGCATACCTTGAAAGACTGTATGCATCCTCTGTTCCTGCTCCATGCTTGCAGCAACTGCAAGCTCAAGGTGGATCAGACCCTGGAAATCAATGCCTCCAGTTTGTCCTTCTGTAACATGTGAACAACATCTGCCTCCTCACAATCCTCTGTAGGCAAGAGTACTTTATTCACATCAGATATCTGAATCCAAGCCACAGTCCAGATCTCGGACAGATCCCAGCTGATCCCCGTCTCCAGGAGGTGTCCTTTTCCAGGGACACTTAGCCATAGGCAATCAAACAGTGCTTCCACGCTCAGCCTGCCCAAAGGCCGCCGGGTCTAAATTTCCATGTCAGAATGATCAGGCCTGTTGTAAAAGAAAAAGAATTCCGGGAAGGACAATCTGGACTCTGGAAGCTCTTCTCGTGGAAATGATCCCTCTGCACCAGAGTACCCAGTCACCACTGATCCCCTAGAGGACAGGAAACATGGTCACCGGCACCTCTGGCTGGCTGGTTATCCTTACCCAGAGTGCCATCCGCCACCTCCAGCCCTTAGGCAGGCAAGCTGAGCTAACAGTATCCCCCTGCAAAGAGAAGGGGAGTAATCCCTCCAGGGACATGCTGCCATGCTAGAAGAGCAGAGTCTAGAAGCTGGAGATGTGGCACCATGCTTACCATAGGCCAAACGATTCCTGGAAGAAGACAGAGTTAAGGCAAGTATCACGACAGCACGTGCTAAAGCTGCAGCAGCCCAAAGGCGCGCATTAACTATGCTTTTACTGTTGAAGCTGCTTGTGTGGAATGCACATACAGATCACGCGACCAGCAGGCACACAATAAGAGAAAATGCTACTAACGCATGCAGAAAATGCAGGAAACCCCCACACCACACCAACAGTCATCAGCAGTCTACCCCGAATTATATCCCACACAAATGGAATCAAGAGCCCCCAAAGACAATGACGAGGTCAAGCGTTGGTACTCATCCCCCCCCCCCCCTCCAAAAGTCCCAGGCGGAGAATCCATGCCAAGCTCAACTTTACCCCCCTAATACCGTTTCACTGGCTTTAGAGCACTGTGTTTAAGGTGAGAGCCTTCTGCAATCTTCAGGAGAGCAGGGAGGAAAGGAGGAGGAGGAGGAAGAGGGAGGGGGCATTGAGGTTGTGCGAGGCTACTGCACTCTTCCAAATCCTTTCAATTTCTGGCTGCTCAACAGGCTCTTATCATAAGCACATGGAGCTGAACCAAATTTTCCCTCCTCTTATGGCTACCAAAAAGATCGCAGTCTAGTGGAGCCTCCCACATCACACTCAAGTGAGAAAGTCACTCTCAAGGTGGTTGCTCATGAGCGTTTAATCAATCTTTTCCTCTCAATTCTTCAGCATTTTCTTCAGAGAGGAGAAAATCCATCCACCATCTGCTGGAGACAAGAAATACTGAAGAAACCTCTGGTGGCTGAGGCGTATAGAGGCATGGGAGTGATGATATCAAAACCTGGGCTTTTCATTGGTTCTTTGTCTCCCCCAATCTGCTGATAGTGGAACACAACCCACTTGCCTGGACTGGTCCAACAGGACTATATGGAATTTCAATTCTTTCAACTTCTCAAAGAATCATAGTCCTCCAGTTTCCCCTTTCAGTACTTCCTCACAATTCCCTTCTCTATTTTCTTCCGTTATTGCTCCTTTTTCATTCATCCTTCCAAGTGCACCCGTGTCTCACTCTTCAATCACCCAGAATTCCCCCACCCATACTCACTTATCTTTCCTTACTCCTTTTCCCAAACTCATTCATCCTCCCATAGTGCTTGTTGAACTAGCTGATCTTAGGCCTCTCTTTTCGCCATCCCTTAACTAACACCAAGGAAGCAATCAGTCCTAAGCACCATCTGTCATGAAAAAAACATTGCATTTGCTCCGCTCACCAGGCCCTCCAACATCCTGATCCCATAGGGGATGCAGGGCCTGGGAGCAGAGTGTACATGCTGGTTCCGTGCCAACACTACTCACAACTATCACCAAAGTGGGAACTGGGATTAGTTCTTGCTACAACAAGAAAAATGGCAGTATGGGGAATGGAGAGCAGGAACAAACTGCTGGGGATGTCACGCCAAAAAGAGTACCCTTCATGACCTTTAGAAGTATCCTCAGGGTGATAACCTCTCTCTACAGGAGAGGAGAGGCATTCAAAAAGGGAGAAAAAAATCCTTCAGAACACTCCAAGCAGGCAGATTCAGAAGCAACATCAGAAAATATTTATTCATGAAACAGACAGAGAGAAATGGCCCATCTAGTCTGCCCAGAAAATGCATGGAAGACTCAGAGGAAAGAGACTGGAGAGAAAGAGTAATGAAATTCAAGAGAGACTGAGAACTGCAGCTGCAAAGAAGTGACGAGTAAATTAGAAATAAATGGAAACAATGGCACTGACCAGAAATGAAATTGGGCTGACCAGATGGGCCTAGCAGTTCTTACCTGCAGTCAAAATGGATTTGGGTTTTTTTAATTTAAGTAGCTCGCCATTTCCAAATCCAAGCTCAAGAAAAGTTTCAAGCATATACAACTTATCCCCCCTTCCCCAGTTTTTATGCATCAGAAAAATGTGTTTGAGGGAAAGGGACAGGTTTTGGGAAGAATTCCTTCACAGAAAGCAATCTGAATGTTGTAGCAGATTTGTGTATTGTAAAGCTGTGTCAGTAGCAGGAGATATGAATGAAGTACAATGGAGGGGCAGGTATCACTGCTAGAGGCAGGAGAAATGCAAAGACGTGGCATTACCTCGACAGAAGACTAAAGCCCAAAACCATTCAAAAGCAAAACCAGCAGAGGAGCAGGTTTTGGAGGCCCAAAGGAGACTGAGGAAATCAAAGTGATTAAACGTGGCAAAATAATACAAACAAGAACCTAGCGCGCATGCCACAGGAGGGGAGACCATTAGAATTATAGACATCACACAGCAGTGCATCAGTCTTAACCTCAGCTGTGAAGGCACATTTTACAAAGTCCAAGTGCAATCTGGAACTTCCAAGCCAGAACGTCTGGGGGGGGAGGGGGTGGGCGGGAAATAGTATGCATGTTCAAGTTCAGGCACGATTTCACAAACGGGGATGTGCTCAATATGGACATTTGCAGGGTGTCAACATGGACATCCCTGGAATAGTATTCAAGACCAGGGATGTCTAGGAAGAGCCAAATGGTTAGAGTAGTGGGCTAGGATTAGGGAAGCCAGGGTTCGAATCTCACTGCTGCTCACTGTGACTGTGGAGAGTCCTGAGGATGGAGGACTACCAGAAGTTTTACGACCAAATCAAATCACTTTCCCGATACCTATTTGTGCCTGGAGCAGATCTAAACCTGGACACAGTCATAGACATCCTCAACATTTCTGTAATCCAGTGAGGATATTTAAGTCCACTGCACCACCCCAGACACTCCTCTGCCATTCCCCCTACCTACTTGGCCATCGCCACACTGGAGTTGTCTTTAAAAGTCATTTGTAAAATGGCTGCACGGATGCCTTCGTGATTTGGACATCCAGAATGCGACACCTATAGCATACTCTATACTTGTAGCCTTATGTCTTCCCACACAGATGGAAATGACCTTTTGGCACCTGTGAGCATCCCCATCTGGACAGTTGTGTGCACAGCCACTTCTCGCTGCAGTTCATGTAGGCGGCCAGTTTGGTTTATGTTGACAGCAATGATGAACTAAATCACTTCTGATAATTCTTCTGTATGCTACTGTCTGGTGCTACTACCTATCAAAAGTGTTATATTTTCACTTATGCGAGGTTAGTTAAATCCAGGTACAGTAGGAATAACCCTGTCCCCAAAAGGCTTACAATCTAGGTGTGTACCTGAGGCAATGGAGGGTTAAGTGACTTGTCCAAGGCCATGAGGACCATCAGTGGAATATGAACCTAGACTTCTTTGGTTTCCAGGCCACTGCTCTAACCACTAGGACTTTCCTAAATGTAATACTAGACGAGCAGTAGGAGTGCCCAGTATGTCTCATTTACACTACATCCACTTATAGGATATCCTTACTTTACACGTCCTCTTATGTGCCAAGATGGACATGCATGTGCACATGCGTCCATCTAGACAAGGAACGGTCGGAAGGTGGGTTTACTCGAAAGCAAGGAATATTCCTCTCACGGCTTGAGATCTGGCACCATGAACCTTCTTTTTTTACCTCCAATGTTATGCCTCTCCTTTCCCCTATACCTAAATCTGGTCTTTGCAGAAGAGAGACAGTAAAAGATGTAAGGAAAATCCAGAGACAGAATCCCCAGTGAGGGATAACACTGGAGAGCAAGTCAGTTGTGCAGCACTGGAGCAGGTAGGATAATCATTCAGTAATAAGTCAGAATCTGTTAGTCAGTGTAGCTATGTTTCTATGCACAGATCAACTATGCTGCCTAAGACAGGCAGGAAAACTAAAGTTAGAAATCTCAGCACCATTCATGATTCTTAGAAGCCAAACAGAAAATAGATTATTTTTTCTTATAAATAAATGCTCTGAATTTCTGTACTTCTTTTGCTGCCTATTTTGGAGAGTGCTTGCTATTAGTGTTTTGAATCATTTTTGTTTTCCTTTAAGCTCTTCTCCATAGGCCGAGGCAGTGACGGGCCTCCTCTTCTCCATGGTTGGGCTGCAGCAAAGGCATCAGAAATCAAGCTGTAGTCACCTAGGTGATAAGGCACCCAAGGTTCTTCCATACTAAGGTCATGACCCCTTAACCTCACCAGCCCCATGAAAGCCATTCTCTGGGTACTGCTTGGTCAGAATGGGTTAATCGGATCAGCAATGGCAGGTCACAGGTCAGATGCAAATGTGCTCCTCTTGCCCTCCGGGTCATGAGCAGAGGGGGATTTAATTTCTTGGAGTAGAGGGACAGAGAGGACTGGTTCCTTTGAAACGGGTATGCACTTAAGCCGATTAGCTACATAAGATGATAGATTCCTTCTCTTTTGTTCAAGAAAAGGGCTTAAGGTGGGAGGCTGTAAGAAAAGAAACGTCTCCTTTCCCTTTAGCTCCATGGAAGGTGAGAGGGAGCACATGTGTTGTGTGTGAGAAAGAGTTTGAAAAATGTTTAAAAGTTGGCTCAGTAGCAGCACTGCATACTACTACTAAACATTTATATAGCGCTACAAAGTGTATACAGCACTGTACAGACGCATATAAAAGACTGCCCTTGCTCATCAGAGCTTACAATCTAGACAATACAACAGCTGAGGACAGGGATACAATTAGGGGAAAGTAAGGAGACACAGACCCAAAGATGGCCTCGAAGAGGTGAGTCTATAGCCTGGATATGGAAAGGGGCAGAGATGACGGCTGACATATAGACTCAGGTAATTTGTTCCAGGCATAAGGAGCAATCAGGTTCCATGCAAATCTTCTATTTTCCAGTGAACTGGGACCAGCAATGCTGCAGAAGTATTATTGACAGCCCCGAGAAAGGAGCAGGAAGTCCAAGCCACAACTCTCTGATGGAAACTATTGGCCAGACTCGAGGGTACACACATACCAAATTCTGGAGGATACTGCAGTCTGTGGCCCCTGGCCCAGGTTAGTTAATGCAGTGGCTGGCCCAGGACTGTGTGTATGCAGAGTGTGGGATAAAGAAAATAATTCTACCACTAAGAGTAGAAAACGAAGGCTCATGGTGCTGTGGCTCGATTGAGACTAGCTCCAAGTCAGCTGGAAACCCAAAAGCAGTAGGTGGAAACTGAAGTTAAAAGTTCAATCATTTATTTTTTAAAATCCTTATACTAGTTTTAATTTAATTTTATTCTTTTTTTATACCTCGTTAGTGTAGTCTGGTTCTTCACTATACTTTTATATTTGCTAAAATTTACCACAAAAATTGTTTTAGCAAGGATAAAGTAATTAGTCCTTACCTGCTAATTAGTGTTCCTGAAGGAACTCCAGTCCAGTCCCTTTACTCTCGGGTTGCGCAACCCTTCCAGCAGCTTGGAGGCTGAGCCCATCATCGTTTTGATGATGGTGTGGTATAAATACCACTGGCACCACCCCTAGGCACCAGTAATCTAATGCAAAAGCAGAACTGACAGATAACCGCAACTATAACGTGTAAAAACAAACTCAAACTAAAGGAACCAAAGTATTTTCTATATATAGCCATATATGATATTATTATTATTATTTTTATTTTTATTTTTTTATTTTTTATTATTTTTTTTTTTTAAACTGACAGAACAGCGGTAAGGGAGGGAGAGGGGGGAAGGAGAAGGCTCACCCGAGGCCGCCCCAGCCCTTGGACACTCATCCCTGGACCTCCCAAGCTCTTATCCCCGCCGCTTGGGCTCTTCCTACCGGGGTTTCCATCTTCCGCCTCGCTCCGTGCCTCGACTTCGGTCCTTTATTCTCTTCTGACCACTAGAAAGTCGAACCTGGGCGGGATCAGGGACTGGACTGGAGTTCCTTCAGGAACACTAATTAGCAGGTAAGGACTAATTACTTTTTCCTTAGCAGAACTCCAGTCCAGTCCCTTTACTCTCGGGATGTAACAGAGCAGTTCATACCTGGGTGGGGTTCGCTAACCCGGACCGAAGTACCGCACCCGCAAACCTGGTGTCTGCTCTACTCTGGACATCCAGTCTGTAGTGCTTGGAAAAGGTATGCAGCGAGGACCAGGTAGCCGCTCTACAGATGTCTAGCGGCGGAACCAAGCTGTGCTCTGCCCAGGAAGCTGCCTGCGCTCGAGTCGAATGCGCGCGAAGCCCTGTTGGGACCTGCCTCCCCTTGAGAATGAAGGCAGAGGCGATGGTCTCCCTGATCCACCTAGAAATGGACGCTTTGGCCGCCGCTTGTCCCTTGTGTGGCCCTCCAAATTGAATGAAGAGCCGATCGGACTTGCGGAAAGCCGCTGTGCGTGAAAGATACCGTCTGAGCACTCTACGCAAATCTAGTAGGCGCAGTTTGTTACTCTCTCCTATCTGTGCTTCTCCTGCGAAGGACGGAAGTGAGACTGTTTGGTTCATATGAAAAGGGGAGGAGACCTTGGGTAGGAAAGAAGGGACCGTCCGTAAGACCACCTTATCCTTGAAAAAGGACAGGAAGGGAGGTCGAGAAGAGAGAGCTTGAAGCTCGGAGACCCTCCTGGCCGAACAAATAGCTACCAAAAACACCGTCTTGAGGGTCAAGTCTTTTAGGGAGGAACTCCTAGCCGGTTCGAAGGGTTCCGTGGTTAGGGAATCCAAAACCAGGTTTAAGTCCCAAGGGGGAATCACTGATCTTTGTTGAGGTCGTAAGCGCTTGACCGCCCTCAGGAATCTACTCACATCAACGTGCTCTCCTAGGGACTTGCCCCGCACTTTACCTCTATAACAAGAGATGGCCGCTAGCTGGACTCGTAGCGAGCTGTGAGCCAAACCTTTCTCGAAACCTGCTTGTAAGAACCCTAACACCTCCGGAACTGAGGCTTCTGAGGGTTTCTTATGGTGATCGGCGCACCAGGCCTCGAATATGCGCCAAACCCTGACATAGGATAGACAGGTCGAGCGTTTCCGAGCGTTCAGCAGTGTTGCAATTACCGAGGCTGAGTAACCTCGCTTCACGAGCCGAGCCCTCTCAAGGGCCAAGCCGTAAGCGAGAATCGATGCACGTGGGGCATGAGTACCGGACCCTGCCGTAGTAGATCCTTTCTGTCGGGGAGCCTCCAAGGGCGATGAGCCGTAAGTCTCACCAGGTCTGCATACCATGGGCGACGTGGCCAATCCGGAGCTATGAGTATTACCAGACCTGGATGGGCCTCTATTCGTCTTAGAACTCTCCCTATGAGGGCCCAGGGCAGGAACACGTACAGGAGACCTTCCGAAGGCCACTTCTGGACCAGGGCATCCAAGCCCTCTGACATCCTTTCTTTTCTTCGACTGAAGAACCGACTCGCTTTGGAAGATTCGTAGCGCGCCATGAGGTCCATGATCGGTGCTCCCCAGCGGGCTACCACTTGGTCGAACACTTCCTGCGCTAGTTCCCATTCTCCGTGGTCTATCTTGTGTCTGCTGAGATAATCGGCCGTCACATTGTCTGTTCCCGCCACGTGTTGAGCTGACAGGTTCAATAGATGTGCTTCGGCCCACTGAAGGAGGCTGTCTGCCTCCTTCTCCAGCAGCGGGCTGCTCGTCCCCCCTTGGCGGTTGATGTAGGCCACCGTGGTGACATTGTCCGAGAGGACGCGGACCGCCCTTTGCCGTACCAAGGGCTCGAGAGCTGTGAGAGCTAGCGCCACTGTCCTCAGCTCTAACCTGTTGATGGACCACCGAGCTTCCGTCGGGGTCCAG
Organism: Ichthyophis bannanicus; assembly: GCA_033557465.1. Classification (NCBI taxonomy): domain Eukaryota; kingdom Metazoa; phylum Chordata; class Amphibia; order Gymnophiona; family Ichthyophiidae; genus Ichthyophis; species Ichthyophis bannanicus. The sequence goes on from CM066041.1 coordinate 148,409,170, forward strand.
CTCCCCTGTGCGAACTGTCCCTCGCAATGAGCCCCCCATCCTGCGAGGCTTGCATCCGTCGTTAGTTGTATCCATTGCGGTGGGTCTAGGGGCATCCCGCATCCAAGGTTCTTCGGGCGCTCCCACCAGAGGAGAGTCCTTCTGACCTGAAGAGGACAAGGCAGCTGCATGGATAAGGGATGAAGCTGCGGGGACCACCGTCGTAACAATGCACGTTGGAGGGGTCGCATATGTGCCTTGGCTCACGGTACTACCTCTATCGCTGCCGCCATGGTGCCCAGCAGTTGAAGGTAATGCCAGGCGGTAGGGATCCGTCTTGCAATGAAGCGAGAAACCAGATTCCTCAGATCTCGTAACCTCTGTTCCGACAGGAAGACTCTTCCTCTCCTTGTGTCGAATCGTGCTCCGAGGTAATCGATCTCCTGTGAGGGGATTAATCTGCTCTTTGCCCGATTGATGACCCAACCCAACTCCTCCAGGAATTCCACCACTCTGGTCGTAGCTGCATGACTCTCTGACTCGGTTTTTGCCCGAATCAGCCAATCGTCCAGGTATGGATGAACTAGAATCCCTTCCTTGCGAAGAGCCGCGGCTACGACTACCATTACCTTGGTGAATGTCCTGGGAGCTGTTGCTAGGCCAAAGGGAAGAGCCTGGAACTGAAAATGACCCCTCGGCACTGCAAATCTCAGGAACTGCTGATGAGATTTTCGGACCGGGATATGTAAGTATGCTTCCGTCAAGTCCAGCGATGTTAGAAACTCCCCCTGTCTTACCGCTGCAATGACCGACCTCAGAGTCTCCATTCGAAAATGAGGAACCGAGAGACAACGATTGACTTGCTTTAAGTCCAGGATTGGGCGGAAGGATCCTTCTTTCTTTGGCACCACAAAGTAGATCGAGTATCGACCGGAGCCGTATTGGTCTCTCGGGACCGGGGTCACCGCTCCCAACTCGATCAGCCTTGAAAGGGTGTCTTCTATTGCTGCTCTCCTTTCTGGAGATCCGCAGGGAGATTGCATAAAGGCTGGGGGTACTTTCTTTGTGAACTCGAGGGCATAACCCTCTCTGATTATTTCGAGTACCCAACGATCCGATGTGACTCGGGCCCAGGCGGGAAAGAACTGCCTTAACCGGCCCCCCACCAGCAGGCCTTTTTCCTGGGCCCCCGTCGTTTCATTGTGTTTTCCTAGGGCCTGAGGAAGCGGAGGAAGACCCAAAGCCTCTTCCTGCTCCTCGAAACCCTCGGAAACCTTGACCTCTAGGAAAGGGGCGACCCCTAGTAAAAAAATTCTGTCTGAACGGCCGGAACCTACGAGAGTCCCTGGTTTGATTGCGAGTAGGGACCGTCGAACGGTTTTGTTTGGGTCTATCTTCCGGGAGCCTACCTCCCTTAGACTCGCCCAGGTCTTTCACTAGCTTTTCTAGGTCTTCACCGAATAGTAGTCTCCCCTTGAAGGGGAGGCGACTCAGGCGAGCCTTCGAGGAGGGGTCCGCCGCCCAATTGCGTAGCCACAGATATCTCCTGGCTGCTACCACCGAAGCCATATTTTTGGCTAGGCTTCTAATAAGGTCGTACTGACTATCCGCTAGAAAGGCGGAACCTGACTCTAAGCGTGCAGCACTAGCTTGCGCGTCAGTGGCGGCGCTATCCGCTAGTTGAAGCTGTTGAGCCCACCTCAGGCAGGCTCTTGCTACCCATGCTCCTGAAACTGAGGCCTGCAGGGCGAGGGCACTAACATCGAAGGCTTGCTTCAATAACGAGTCAAGCTTTCTATCCTGACTATCCTTAAGTGCTGCGCCGCCCTCGATCGGAATGGTCGTTTTCTTTGTCACAGCTGAGACCGCCGCATCTACCTTTGGGGATTTCAGCAGGTCCTTGTCCGCTTCCGGCACTGGGTACAAGCGAGACATGGCTCGTACCCCCCTTAGACTGGACTCAGGTTGATCCCACTCCTCCTGGATCATCTGACGTACCACCCTGTGGACCGGAAAGACTTTGTGTTTTTCTGACGGCTTGGATCAAAGGATCCTCCAACGCTTCTTCTTCTGCAGGGATGTCTGATGCCATATTGAGCACCTTCATGGACTCATTAATTAAGGATGGGAGCTCTTCCCGGCGAAATACTCTAACTATTCTGGAGTGCTCTTCTTCTGGGATCTCCCCCTCCTCGAGCTCTTCATCTTCCTCGCCCACTTCCCTGTCTGAGCCCTCCTCATCCGGGGTGGTAGGGGAAGGAGGCGTGAGAGGTTCCTCACCCATTAGTCTAGAGCGCTTAGGGGGGGCTCCAGGGTCATGGGAGCTTGTCTTCCCTGGACCGGGTCGACCACCCTCTCTCGGCATTGGAGGCCCCATGACTCCTTGCTGACGCATACAATAAGCTTTGTGTAGGAGGAGGACAAATTCTGGTGAAAAAAAACTCCCAACCTCCCTCCGTTCCACTGGGGGCCGAGGGAAGAGTCTGCGAGGAGCCTGGACAGACCAATGTAGAGGGCGGAGGGATGGTAGAAGAATCCTCTCCCCCTTCCCTGGGACCTTGAGAGACCTGAGCAGGCTGATCCCTGGCCAACTGAATCTCCTGCTCAACAGAAGCTGCTTCAGCAGCACAACCCCGGCAAATGCCTGCCTCAGAATCCGCCATTCTGCGTGTGCCGCAGGACGGGCAGCGTAATTTCCCCGTCATTCTTCCTCCTCTCTAGGTTTTGTATTCAAGAGTCCCCCCCTGAGAGAGAGGATCCGGAGAACCAAAAGGCAAAGGACCAGAAATCAAACCTGAACTAGACTGAATTAAAACTAAAGAAAAACAAAACTTTCTTAGGAACAGTAAGGGGAGGGGGGGGTATGCAAGGACCCAACCAAGCCCCAAAAAGGCAAAAATAAAAAGGAATAAAGATAATAAAATAAAGAATAAATTCTTAAAAATTAAGAATACATTCAGAGATCTTGAGACTCTGCAATACTTGCGGTTTCTGTGACCCGATGTTCCCTGAGCCGCGCTCGGCACGATGAATCCGCTGACTGAAGATAGACTCCACGTGGTAGGCCTCAGCCACGTGGAGTCAGGATGTGCAGCCGGCGAACTTGCTTTTACTGCCGGCTCCCCCAGCCGTTAGGGCAAGAATGCCTCGACGATCTGCCGCCGCCTCTAGCGCTCAGCTTGGGGAGACGCTGAAAGCGCGAGGCGGCAGGGAGGCCGGGATAGTAGCGTTGCTGTCCCCGTACTCAGCCCCCGAATCGGGGCTTCAGCGTGGGGATGCCTCCAGCGCTCAGTCCGCCACGGGGACTTCGGCGCGAGGCAACAGAGAGAGGAGCAGAAAACTGAAGTCCCGGATGCCGCACTCGCGGGGGGGGGGGGGGGGGAATGCCCGAAGCGGCCTGCTGCCCAGGAAACAACCTTCTCCTTCCCACGGACTCCGGAGGACCGGGAAGGGGGAGGGGGGGGGAATAAGGAACTAGAGATTCCGAAAAGAGAAACACCCGGGAGTAGAGAAGAACTCCCTCAACTAAATAAGGTAAATCAAAGAAATTAAAGCAATTAACTAAAAGGTTAATAAAAGGTTAAGAAAGGAACTAAAAGACCAGTAAGCTCTTGGCTTACGGTAGCCCTCCAGCTGCTTGGAGGCTGAGAATACTGGTGCCTAGGGGTGGTGCCAGTGGTATTTATACCACACCATCATCAAAACGATGATGGGCTCAGCCTCCAAGCTGCTGGAAGGGTTGCGCAACCCGAGAGTAAAGGGACTGGACTGGAGTTCTGCTAAGGAACAATACTCACAGCCACAGCTAATCTGGGTTTACAGGGCTCTTCTGACACTGTCCAATCAGCATCAGAGGAAACAGGAAGCAAACATTTGGCAAAGGAGGCCAAGCCCAGGTGACCCCTGAGAGGACTTTAAAACAACAAATTTCAACTACATTTAAGAAATAATGGTACCAACAAAAAGAGCAAACAAGCTGGTTATACAATGTTACAGTACACCTTTTCATTTTCAGGCCTCTCCCTCCAAATTAATCTTCCAAGAAACAATATAGAATCAACAGAATACAGTCCAACTGAACAAAACCATTTCCACAAATCTGTAAAAGAAATGTCTAACTATCACCTGCCAAAATAAACTATTCTGTGGAGACGCAAGTGGCAGGGAACATCAGATATTAAATACTAGGCTTCTTGCCGGAGGAGATACTGATTGAACAAACAAATCCTCTTTAAACATTTTCCCAATATTTGAGGTTTAGAAGTTATAAAACTCTCCAACATCAAATCATCAAATTGTATTTTACAAAATATTTGAACAAGTAACAACCAAGAGTTTCAAAGCAATTAAGTCTCTTAACATGATAGTTAATTCCGTTTTCTCAGGACCCAAAGTGCAAAAAAGGGTAGTAGAGCTAATAATGGGAACCGGACTTCTGAAATTTCCAAGAAACAGGATTGCCTCTTTCCAGACAGAAAAAGATATCTGCAAGCATGTTCAAAATCTATGGAGAAACGTTTCTTCATTAGCCAAACTCTTGTAACAGATACCAGACAGATTTTTGCTTTAAAACCTTGAATTTGGAAAATACACACATCTTATAAGCAGAAGTAGGGGATACCTAACTCTCGCTTCCTACCCTATTTACAAATACAACACTATTATGGGGAATTAAAGACAGAGTCCCAAAGAGCTGAATATTAACAGATTTTGACAGAACCTTCAGGAGTGTTCCTCCCCGCCTGTACACCTTGTCAAACCTGTGCCAGGTGGGAGGGGACCTGCTGGATAAGAGTTATCAAAAATTGCTGGCTGCAAAATGGGACACAGACGGGTTGGAAATGGACGAAGCAACACTAGGACATGTGGAATGGCACGCCTAGTGGTGTCTCTCCAGGAAATACAGTATAAAATCATGCATCGAGCTTATATCATTACAGAGTGCAGCAAAAAGATGGGGAGATGGCAAGAGGCTTCATGCTTCAAACGTGAGCTCGAGGCAGGTACCTGGATACCTTTCTTTCTAGAATGACAAATTGAAGGGACAGCGGGAGTGGGTGTTAAAGACTGAAGAGGCACTTGGTATAATCGATAGTCTGGTCATACAGTCTGTTGATGCTGGGGGAGGGTAAAGGGGTCCTGAAGTTACATCAGAAAAAAGTAATTTTGAAAAACTCGCTCAACTTGGAGGAGCCGCCTGTGCAGCAATGGTGGAACCTGACGACTGAGATGGCAGATTGGGAAATATGTGCACAGGTCGAAGATGACCCCAGGGTGAGTATGGTATATGTACCTATGGCACATTGTCTGGAATGTGTGGGGGGGGGGGGTAAAGAAGGAAGACAGCTGAATGAGTGAGTGTGGGTGCGAATAGGTTTGCAATAGGGAAATGTATGGGAAGAAAATTTGGGACCCTTTGACGTTTGTTGTGTTACTGGGGCAGAGGTGCAACTTCAGCTTGTTTAACATTGAAGTAGTCGTTTAAATTCTATGTTTAGTCTGTTTGTATCTTGCCTGGGACTCAGCTTGATGGTTTTAGCCATCTATTTGCTGTCAGTAGGACATGATGGACATGTTTCATTGGAGGCCGATGGCACTGTTGACAAATTCTGTTTGAATATCTCACTATTATGTCTAAAATTAATAAAAATTTATTAAAATACACACACACCTCAAACATTTGACTGAGTTTCCATTAGAACAATATTTTTTGGCTGGCCTGGCAACTCAGTGAGTGTGGATGTGCACTGGTATGAGGAAGATGCATGGTCTGAAATCTGTGTCGGGTCTTCTGCTCTCCAGGTCAGCTAGAACTGGGAAGGTTGTTGAGAGAGGGGCAAAGGCAGTCATGACCACTCACTGGAGGGTTCTGGAAGAGCTCCAGTGCATGGTCCCTGGTCCAGGGACATCAGCGGAAGACCAGACTAGTATGTTGGGGAAAGAAGTACACAGAAAAATCCCAAAGTAATTGTGAATGAATGCGCCAAACAACAAATCCCAATCATGGTTTTGATTAAGTTGCAAGTGTAAAGGAACAGGAGAAAACTGCAGAGTTAAAAGTTTTAGTATCCTTAATACCAATACATGTGATGGATCTCGTCAATAAAGACGATTTGGGAACAGCAAGCAGGCTGAGGCCCATGAACCTGCTCTCCACTGAATATAGTCTCTTTAGTTCTGAAGGCTATCAGATGCAGTTTTTCACCTACAGTGGTTACTTTCCCAGGTGGCCACTAAGGTTTAGTTGCTCAAAACTCACAGCCTGGGATGGAGTACTGTATAACAAGGTAATCTGGAAAGACTAGAAGCAAGAGCACATGGGTGCTGACCAAGAAGATTTCATACATAATAAGGCTTGATCCCAGCAAGACAACGGATACTGGATCAAGACTTCTGCTGAAAGAATGCAACAAGGAATCCAAAATTCATAGTGCCACTGAAGTGGTGCAGATCCAAGCTCTGTCAAAAAGATCAAACATAGAGTAGGTCTGAGTATAAATCCAGCAGGAACAAAACAACCCCTGGAAGGAAGTCACAACAATAGAGCGAATGGCAGAGACCAGCCTGCCAGGTGGTACATACTGACCTCTGCTGGTAGGTCAGAGGTACACCCTGACAAAGATGGTGAAACTTTGAAAACCAAACATAAGTTTGATTTTGAAGGTGATATCAAATTGTTTTATTCTGTTTATCAGAGATTTCTCGTAACTATCATGTTTGTTTTTTATTAATGCTTTCGGCAAAGGCCACCACATTCCTTCCCTATCAGAACCATCATATAATATGGCATTCCAATCTTGAATATCTAAAAATGTTGGTGGCAATACTGAGCAGCATGGGGACCACATCAAGACATATGGATGAGTTATAATTTACATGGAGTTTCAGTGAATATCTCTGCACAAATTAGTATATTTTTATAAAGGTAGGATTGCCTATTAAACAGCCTATCTGTATAACAGTAAGACTGCTATTTCTGCAGTTTAACATATCAATGTTTCTCAACTCAGAGCCGGTGCCCTAGGTGAACCTTATTCCTAGCGCCCCTCTCCTCCCACCCAGACTGCTCCCACCCTTTTCCAGGACCTGCAGTGGCAGCAATGTCTTTAAACAGCACCACCAGCACTTACTAATACCTCCAGCACCGCATGCTGTTCTTGCTTCTACCCTCTCCAATGTCCACTTCCTTATGCATAGCGGCAGAAGCGGTTCTCAATTTCTTGTGTGTCCTCTGCGGAATTCGAGGTGTCTGCTTGTGAAAACCCTCTGCCTGCATGTAGAATGAGATTAAAGGAGCAGACCGGCCACACAATTGAACCAAAGGAGTCAGATTGAAAGTGCTGATTTGTTATTGAACCCAACAGAGAAGTTTGCGATACAGAAGAGTTGCCCGCTGGAAGAGGGACAGTGGGGGAGTCACTTATAAGGAATACAGAGAGGATTAGAGGAATAGGATCCCAGTGACAAACTGCTAAGTACAACCCAGGATTCTTCTGATGGCAGCAGAATTGATAAATATTTAAACTGGGATCACAGGCACAAATAAGTCAAAGGAACACAAACTGTGTTACCAAACAATGTGTATTTTGTGATACTGAACATTACACACTATCATTTGAACTGGACTTTTGTTTGTAATAAAGATAATTGGGGCACCCAAACCAGTGTCAACGTGTGCCTTCAAGTCAATCCTGACTCCTGGTGACCCAGAAGCTCCTGGGTTTTCTTGGCAGTGTCACCGGAAGTAGATTGCCAGGCCTTTCTTCCGAGGCAATGGAGGGTTAAGTGACTTGCCCAAGGCCACAAGGAGTGCTAACGGGAATCGAAACCCTGGTTGCTTGGTTACCAAGCCAGTGCTCTAATCACTAGGCTACTCCTCCACTCAACCAGTGTCAAGAGTCTCTTAAATTTGCGCCAAAGGGCCCTAAAGGGATTTACCTTCCCTCCGTGAAGAATCTTCTCCCTGGTGATAAGAGTGTGTGCTAGCTGAGTGAAAGAGAATGGCCCTTAATAAAACTGTTCTGTGATCTATCCCCTGAAGGACTAGTCTGCTGCCCCAGGGCCAGGGAAGGGGGATGATTTACAATACCTTCACTCCTTAATTGGCTCCTCTTGGCTGTCCAGTTTATGTTTTAAAATAAAGTTCCTTATGAATTTGCTGTACCACTCTGCAAAGCATAAGAACATAAGAACATAAGATATGCCATACTGGGTCAGACCAAGGTCCATCAAGCCCAGTATTCTGTTTCCAGCAGTGGCCAATCTAGGTCATATGTACCTAGCAGTTTCCCCAAGAGACACAAGTTCCACAATGCTTGTACTGGGTCAAGCATTGATATCTTCGATCACTTCTTAATAATGATTTATGGACCTTTCCTCCAGGAACTTGTCCAAACCTTTTTTAAACCCAGCTACACTAACAGCCTTTACTACATCCTCCGGTAACAAATTCCAGAGTTTGATTACACGTTGAGTGAAAAAATATTTTCTTTTATTAGTCTTAAATAGTTTACCCTGTAGCTTCATTGCATGTCCCCTAGTCTTTCTATATTCTGATAACGTAAACAATCGATCTACGTTTATCCGTTCCACTCCGTTCATTAATTTATAGACTTCTATCATATCTCCCCTCAGCCGTCTCTTTTTTCCAGGTTAAAGAGCCCTAACCTTTTTAGCCTTTCTTCATAGGAGTATCCTTCCATCCCCCTTACTATTTTGGTGGCTCTTCTCTGAACCTTTTCTAAAATCGCTATATCCTTTTTAAGATTCGGCGACCAGAATTGCACACAATATTCAAGGTGCGGTCTCACCATGGAACGATATAGAGGCATTATAATATCTTTTGTTTTATTTTCCATTCCTTTCCTTATCATACCTAGCATTCTATTTGCTCTCTTGGCCGCCGCTGCACACTGGGCCGAGGGTTTTAGCATGGTGTCCACAATGACGCCTAAATCTTTTTCCTGGGTGGTGGTTCCTAATGTGGAACCTTGCATCGTGTAACCATAGTTTGGGTTGTTCTTCCCTAGGTGCATAACCTTGTACTTGTCCACATTAAATTTCATCTGCCATTTTGATGCCCAGTCTTCCAATTTATCAAGATCCTCTTGCAATTTTTCACAATCTTCTTGGGTTTTTAACAACTTTAAATAGTTTTGTGTCATCTGCAAATTTGATAACCTCACTCGTTATTCCACTTTCCAGGTCATTTATGAATATGTCAAAAAGCAGCAGACCCAGCACAGATCCCTGGGGTACACCACTATTCACCTTTCTCCATTGGGAAAATTGGCCATTTAGCCCTACCCTCTGCTTTCTATCTTTTAACCAGTTCCTAATCCACAATAGTACACTGCCTCCTATCCCATGACTCTCTAGTTTTGCCAAAAGTCTCTGATGAGGGACCTTGTCAACAACACAAGCAACACAGTTTACAAAGTAAAATCAAAAGTCTTCATATCAGTATGAATAATGGACACAGGATAGGAGCTCAAGGGTTAGAACAGTGGTTTCAACCTTTTTTCTGTAGGGATACACCTGACGGTCACTGCTCGTATGTGTGACGCACTGCACATGTGATCTTCACAAACCTTTGGTCTGACACAGTACTGGCAGCTCTGCATTCACAAAAACCCTACTTCCCCCAAAACCAAGTGCGGAACAGAAGGAGGATACTTCTCCATGGAAGTCACCATACAAATAATATTCAGATTCTCGTGTCAATTGAGTGACACAAATCTCTCCCCTACCATGAACACAAAACTTGAAAAAAATCTCCACAGAACACAAATGCAGCAAACCTGCCGCGCCACACTAGCAACACTATGATTCAAACTGCAAGAGTACTACACCTAGGCAGCACTACAAATACAATGGACTCTATCTCACCAATGCACTTACTACTGCTAAAACAGAACAAATGGGGCTAATACAGATTTCTACACAAACCTATGTGTTAAGAATGCCACACTTCAGTCACATGCAGAATACAGACTCTTACTAGAGAACAAGGAGCCATAACTTAGAAACAGAAATATGAAGAAAATTGAAGGGTGGGGGGGGGAACACCCAAAACACTGAAGAAATAAAACACAAATGCATTTCATCTTGCACTGAATAAAATACAAAAACGTCTGCATTCCGTATTTCTCAAAGTGAACATATTCGAAATAAAATTTGCAAATATTTGTTGTCTGGGCATTTTATTTTCCCAGTCTCTCTCTTCTGCTTTCTTCATGTCTTCTGACTCTTCCCAGTGTCTGCTGTCCATTTGTTTCTCCTCGCCTGCTCCTGTCTTCTCCCATTTCCTCCCTACGTTTGTTTCTGAGTCTGACATGTTGGTCTTTCCCTCCATTTCTCTCTTTTCTGTCTACTCAAACTTCACCCTCAACCACCTCCTTTTTCATTTCCACCTACCTTTCAACTTTACATCTCCTTCCACCGCCTGCCCAGTCCAACCCCCATAGCTCTGCCATTTGCCTTCCCTGATCTTTTCCATTCAAGTCTGTCTTTCAGCCACTCCCCATTACCACATTTCTATCTTCTGTATTCAACATCCTCCTCTCACTCATCTCCTTGACAACTCCCCATGACATCTCCCACATATTTCTACCATGCCCAGCAGTGCCCCCCCCCCACTTCACTCTTACAGTCCAGTATCTCTCCTGTTCCCTTGCAACAGTGCAGCAACTGCTCTCTCCCCTTCATCACCACCCTAACAATGCAGTATCTGCCTTCTCTCTCCTTCCCGGTCACCCCATCCGCACTTTCCCCTTCCCAAAGCCAGGGAGTATTTGCCTCTGTCTCCTCCTCCCCCCCCCCCCAAACAACCGAGCATCTACCCTTTCCTAGGCCGAGGAAAATGCAGCCTAAAAACCGTGGCTATATGGAGTGTACCGGAACTGAAATCATTAAGTACCTCCTGCTGCTACAACCCAGGGAAAGGGCAGAGCTTTGAATAAAATGAAGGTGGTGGCCATAGCTTGTGTGGCTGGGGCCCCTGCTTCCAGGCTTCATTATACTGATGCATTTCCTGCCGCCACCTCTCTGGAACCGCTGCCCTGCTTGCACCACACCGGTTGGGAAGCACTGGGTTAAAGGGACGGACATATTAGGTATGGGATGGGTAGAATGAAAAACAAACCATAAGAAACAAAAATAGTAAGCTGACCAGCTAGGTGATCATGCATCTAATTGTTCCCCAAAAGCTCTGGAGAAGAAATAGGGCTTGAGACCTCTTAAAATTTCACATAGGAAGGCTCAGAGTGCAAATATAAAGTAAAGGAGAGGCAAAAGAGAAAGCAGACTGACACGTGCGCTTTCTAAACGGGTCTTTGAAGGTGGTGGGAGATGGCAAACTATAGCTAATTGACCTAGTGGGGCAGGATGAGGAAGGAAGGTGGTGAATGGCAAGATAGGGTGGTGCTCCCTGGAAAAGGCCTAGTAAGCCAGTAAAAGCAGTTTAAAGTCAATTCCATAGGCCACCAATAGGCAATGCTCAATCACGACTGAGAGACAGGAGTTTGACTGCAACATTCTGGATGTTTTGCAGACGTCTAAAATTAGCTTTCATGATTTTGCAGTAGACCAGACTCCCATAGTCCAATAGGCTTAAGACTAGAGTACATCAAAACACAGAGCGCCTCTTTAGTCAGAAAATCCCTAACAGCATGCAAGTGTTAAGAAAAAGCAGGTTTGGACTACAGTAGAGATCTGCAATTCAAAATTGAGCTTGTTGTCAATATGAATACCAAATGTAGTCAAAGAATCAGTTAATGCTATTGAGGTGCCTGCATGTAGTGGTGAGAACAGGTTTAGAACGACCTTGCTATCCACATTACAGCTGCTTTGGAAAGGTTAAGACACAGCCAATTGATAGTAAGCCATTGTGATATAGCATCAGAAGATTCAAGTACGTAAGGCAGGATGGGAAGACTCGATATAGCAGACAAGTTGCAAATCACAATTGTAGCCTTTGACCCCTAATGACTGCATTAGAAAGGGAACGGGGCAGATCAATATATTGAAAAGCAGGGCCACGATAGATCACTGGAGGGACCCTGAACATAGAGCAACTGAAGTAGAGGTGGAGGACACCCAATAGTTCTTCAAATAAAGATATCGCACAAACCAGCTGGGAACCTCCCCACAGAGTCCAATGTCAAATAGCGAGGTTAGAAGTAATCCGTGATTAACCAAATCAAAAGCCATGGAGAGATTTAGACATACCCGCTGTATCTGTTCTGCTGCACTAGGCTCTGATGTTTCTCTTCATTCTGTTTTCTGCCTTCGGTTTAGTTTGTGCTGATTCTGTGTTTATATGTATGTGTGTATCTGTTTGTAATTTGCTTAGCTTTTGGGGCTCTGCTCTACTTTTCTGCCAAATCTTCTCATTTCTCTGTGCCTATACCTCTTCCTATTTAGAAACATGATGGCAGAAAAAGTCCACTTGGCCTATCTAGTCTGCCCTTCCATATCAACTACAATAGTCCCCATTTTACCTTTAAAGTTCCTCTGCGTTTGTCCCATGCTTCTTTGGATTCAGATACTATCGTAGTCTCTACTACCTCCACTGGGAGACTATTCTATGCATCTATCACTCTTGCCGTAAAGAAATATTTCCACCTATGACTCCTGAGTCTATCCCTCCACCCTCATCCTATGTCCCCTCGTAGCAGAGCTTGCTTTCTCCCCCTGTGCATTTATGCCTTGGAGGTATTTAAACATCTCAATCTTATCACCTCTATCCCGTCTTTCCTCTAAGGTGTACATATTAAGATCCTTAAGTCTGTCCTCATATGCTTTATAGTGAACACCACTAACCATTTTAGTAGCCACCCTCTGTACGGACTCCAGCCTGTTTATATCCTTTTGAAGGTGCGGTCTCCAGAATTGCACAAAATACTCCAAATGAGTTCGCACCAAAGACTTATACAGAGGCACTATCACCTCCTTTCTTCTGCTGGTCATTCCTCTCCCTATGCACCCAAGCAACCTTCTAGCTTTTGCTGTCCCCTTGTCTACCTGTTTAGCTATTTTAAGATCATCAGACACAATCACGTGTAGGTCCTGCTCTTCTTTAATGGACAAAAGAAATTCACCCCCTAGACTTTATCGCTCCCTTGCATTGCTGCAGCTGAAATGCATGATCCTGCATTTAACATTAAATCTCAGCTGCCAATTTCTAGACCATTCTTCAAGCTTAGCTAGATCCCTCCTCATGTTATCTACACCTACTCTATTGCAGATTTTGGTATCATCCACAAAGAGGCAAAACCTACCCGACAGCCCTTCCATTATATCACCAACAAAGATGTTCCAAATATATTTCTGCATCCCCCCTCCCTATAAGCCTCCATTCTTTTATTAAAAAAAATCAATGGAACAACAGTAAATATATGAACTATTTCCTAAATCCACTTCCTTCAGTTGATTCATCATTCTCAAGAACACTTAAGGGACAATTTTCACACTGCCCATACTGTGGGTAATTTTTGCTTATGTACTTTGCCTCAATTTTCAATGCAAAAATGTGCGCCTATTTTCACTTTGAAACTTGCTGCACGTATAAAGCACAGATGAGAATTTTCACCTGCTTTTTGTGCAACTACGTTTTTCTAAGGAAAATGGTGCAAGCAGATTGGAATGTGCAATCTATATTATCTTCCTCCCCTGAACTGAACACGCCCTGGGGAGCACCTCCTCTGAATGGAGCTAGAGGTCTACACCTTGTGGAACAACATGGAGGGCTCTTAGCTACACTGAGGAAGGGCAATTCTCAGACAGTCAATCTTCACACTCATTTACACCTGTATGTAGTTTTAAAAAACGGTCTTCAATTGCAAAACCTTTACTGCAACTGTAGGACCCCTCTCAGTTCCCAGCATTTTGGCTTGTCTTAACTAAATTACTTCTTTTAATTTACTGCTATTAACATTACAGCTATTTCATTATATACCCCAAGCAATGTTCCCTCTAATTTTCTGTAGGCTGTGTGCGCATAAAATATCAGCTGTGCAGCTTTTGAAGGAAGGTTAAATTTTTGTGCGCCACATAATGACACTCAGAGTTATATACTTTAAAATTTGACTACACGTCAGAATACAGTATGTACACCACATTGATTTTAATCAAATTAAATGAAAATAGACAATTACTAAATGAAGCGGAAAATTTCTAGTAATTACAATCACAACTTTTAAAGTTTAAGATGTCTGTGTTGTTTTCTATCAGAATCAGAACCGTAATTTTTGTGCGCTCTGTTGTAAAGTATGTGCGCTCACTCGGCGAGGTGTGTGCGCGCGCACACGCGAACAGCTTAGAGGGAACAGTGACCCCAAGAAACCCTTGGCCTAGACGGATCTTACAGACTTCCCAGTGCTATCCCCCATCCCCATGTTTTTTTTTTTTTAATGAACTCTATAATGCAAAATATAGCTCCATATATAATCTCTGTCATATTATGCATCTTTTAAGTCTTCATCTTCAAATTCTCAAATGAAAGCTGGACCATCAAATTTTTATAACAGTACGCCTTATGTGAGAAGTCCAAAAGGCATTTATTTTAAGCCTGTTTTATAAAGGTGTTTGTCTTGACAAAACAGGCTCCCAGAACCAGCCCCAAAAGCACACAAATGTCCATGCACACATTTACATCTGCTCTGAAAAAGGTATAAATGTGTGCATGCCGCTCTATGCAGGAACCCATGGGGATTTTTTTTTTTTTTTAAATAAAATGCAGCATCGCAACTTTGTCTCTGCTCTGTCCAAACAATGCCCTTAGGAATGCCTACCTGCATTTCATGTAAAAGTAGGTGCACCCTTTCCATACGCAGATTGTGTTGCATGTGGCTTTGTTTTTACATACAGAAAAATGCTTTTGTAAAATTAGTCTTTTCACTGTGAAAAAGCTTTATAAAAAGGACTCCCTTGAAAGTCAAGTGATGCATTAAGCAATTGTTTATTTAGAAACTTGCTATACTAACATTCAGACCAAAAAAGACTATCAAAGTGGTTTACAAACTATAGTAATGTTCCAAAACAGTGAGAAAAAAACCCCACAAACAGACACAATAGAGCAGTGGTCAATCACACAACAATCTTCAACCTTAAACAACTTAAGGATTGTGACATAGAAGGGGAAAAATGACATCTACCCTGCTCCACCTCCCTCCAACCCCAATTACAGAGTATCAAATACTTGGTGCAGCAACCATTGTTTCAACACCATCTTAAATTTTCTCGAGTTCTAAATACGTAACTCCAAGGGCAGGCCATTCGATAGAGTCGGCGCCACAACACTAAAGCTTGACAAGTATGCTTGTGCGTAAATCACAAAGGAGGCTGAACAGCCAACAATAAGCCTAAGACAAGTACAACAAGCGCCTTGGATGGTAAGGAATCACCGCTGAAAATAAATAGGACAGAGTATTAGTATGGAGAACCTTATGTACCAATGAGAGTCTTGTACTTCACTGTAAACGCCACTGGCAACCACACAAGTTTCAGCAGCAGAGGAGAAATATAAGCTGACAGACTCACTCTGAACAGAATCTCTGCAGCGGTATTCTGGATTAATTGTAACCTTTTAATATTATAAAGTGGAATCCCAAAAGAGAATTACAATAATTTAGCTTAGTAAAAAAAAAATCAAGGCCTGAATCATGCAAGAACATCTTTACAACCAAGACAATGTTGAAGAGAGCAAACTAATCTTAGAGACAAAACTTCTCTTAACTGTCATAGTAAGATGGTCTTGAAAAGATAAACTAGAATCCAATAATACTCCAAGAGTGAATACAATCTCTAACTGGCAAAGAGACACCAGACACCACTGGCAGAAAGGCTGCAGGAGCCTTCTTTCTAGACAACCAAATTGTCTCTGATTTAGACACATTTAGAAGCAACCCATGGAAGGATAGGTATGTCACAATTGTCCGAAAAGCCTGAGCAAAGAAAACCTGAAAGGACCTCTCTCACATGGAATGTGTCACCAATATCTGTCTGTCAGCAAAAAAGACTGAATTGAATTGAAAATTATGGATAACAATCCCCAATGGTGCTACAAAAATATTAAAAGGCAACAGAGCCAGGATAGAAACATTGAGCCACCAGTTGGTTGTATGTCTCAAAACATTTCATTCTTTACAATTAAGTTGACTAGGTCTTTTACTTGTTTTTACAGTTAAAATTCACATAAGGCAGCTTTCTTAATCTCCATCACAAATTTGCCAAGATTAATGAACTCATGAACCATATAACAACATTGGCACACAAATACACAGCAATTCTTCTCAGCCCTCCCACATTATGTAGGATTCCATGTATCTCTGGAAATCTCTGCCTCCTTCCTCTTTGCCATGCCAGAGCAGTCCAGACTAATGGGAATATACCTCCCTCCAGCAGGGGGAGACAACAGTTTCCATTATATAAGCTGGTGCTGCAGGTAACCTATTAATATTTGCTCTGTCTCCAGCAGGAGAAGGTGGCCAGCATAGCAGATTAAGAAAGAAAACTAAACAGTTCCTGTAACCTTGAGAGTCCATTAGGTAAGAGACTGGATGCTTTTTGCCTGGACTTTGATGGCACAGAGATTTCTCCTTTTGTTCTGGAGAATACTCTCGAAGAAGCTGGCTTCAAGGACATCTTTGTTGGAATAACTTGGCAGTTTTTTAAATAAAATAAAAGGAGAGGCAAATGAAAATTCCTTCAGACAGATTGAAACCAAAGGGCATAGACAGCAAGTGATGGCACTACTGCAGCTCCAGAGAGTCCCCCTGAAGGTGGTGCAGCTGGAAAGCTACTGTAGAAAGGTACCACATCCTTCCTGGATCACTCAGCATTGCCGGCAAGTAGTGCAACGTTTGAAGCTTTAAAAGCCTGTGAGCAGTCAAGGCACCTCCTAAGGAAAAGTTTCAATAATTCTGTATTGAGGAAGTTGAACGCAGGTAAGCTTCACCCATTTTTCACTGTTTCTGGTAGGTGCATGCTGTACTGTTAATGCACTAAGTGGAACGATGCTGTGCAAAAAAAGTCAAAGGAAAGATTTCACTGCAAGGGGTAGCTTCTGAGCTTCTGCAACCAAGACCTGAAGAGGAAGGTCACAGTGGTCACAGCACAGCTAGACAGTATATAAGGATCATGCCCTTGTTCCAGGGTAGGGGCAGGCAAAAGAGCTGAGTGGTGGGCTCCTTTCCTTCAAGGTGCATTTCTCAGGAAACAGGCACCTCTGGTGTACTGTCAAGTCCAAACTGGACAGAAAAACCTGTCTCTCCCCCCCCCCCCCCAAATATAGTCTGGAACCAATGAGATCTAGTGCTAAGGTTTTCTGGCCCACTCCCACCCCTAGTTTTGTTTGGTCAGGGAGAGGAAAGGGTGACCTGTGCAGTAGCATGCCTTTAAGCATCCTTTTCTCCTGAATTTCAGATATGGATGTAATGGACATCAATCCTTGGGTCAGGGGCCAAGACATTTACATCAGGTGGACAAGAAGCCCAAGATGATGGGAAAGGCTTGATATCACTGAAGCTCTGGATCATTCACAATCAAGGATGAGCCAGAGACTGACAGCAAGGAATGGGATCATAGTGATGTTTGAAGAGGAAGAGGAAGACCCCTCAGCTGTTAGATTCTTCAGGAAAGAAGAGCTCTCTGACATAATTAAATCAGGTGGTGAACATACTGTAGTTGTCAGAGCAGAAGCAGGAGATCTAAGGTCCAAGATTCCATTCTGGCCAGAATATCTAGACTATCAAAGTCATTTCCATTTTATCATGTGATCAGTGATCCAGGAGACCTGGGAGGTGCCAGATGCAAGATTTTGGGTACAAAGGCTCTAGTTAAGCAACATCATCTGCCTAAGGCAGAGCAGGAATGTCCATCTGCCATCTCCAGAGTGAATGCCTTTGGTTCAGCAGTGATTATCACCCTAGCAGGGTGAGCATCCCTGAAGGACTTCCATGCTAGAAGACAAGACCCTTTATAAGCATATCCTTGAGAAAGCAGGGCTTGCCCTCCCTTTGGCTATTTCTGGAAGTTAAGTTTCCCGAACTTTCCTGTGTTGGCTTCAGTGGGCGCAGGCCAAAGGATCCTTTCAAGGGCCATATTGTAATTAGCAACAGGGTTTCTCACTTATACTTAGTATGAAGAAATCTGAATAGTAGCCAGAGTCATGGCCTCAGCAGTCCGGGAAAGAAGGCACTTTTGGCTAAGATACTGGTCAAAAAATAGGGCATTGGAAGCTCACTTTAATAAGCCACCCTTTAAAAGGCAGTTATTTGAAGATGATTTGGATAAGCTCATCAATGGCTTGGATCCTAACTTCTGGGAGGCACTGCCTAGGCTTTCCTGAGATGAAGTTCCATAAATACTCTGAATGTCCTGGCCACCATGCAATTTAAATGTGACTCAATGCAGAGAGACAGATACCCTAGCAGAGGATATCCCTTTTGAGACTTGGGTGGTGGACCTAAGGTCACCCAATGACATTGGTTTTGGGAGGAGTGCAGGCAAAGTCAAACCCATTGAGGAATGGCTTCAGCAGTTTGTTTCCACCTGAGCTGCATCAAGGACGACCAATGGGTCTTATCGAACATGGTTGTGCAACTGAGCTGCTGGTCTCAGTCCACAAATTCTTTTTAGTGTATTGCTGAAATATGCCATAGAAAGCAGCAGCATTACAGGTGAACTTCAGTCATCTTCCCAACATGCACAAGGTAGTATCAGTTCCAGGACCCAAAAAAAGAAAGGCGATTTCCCCGTATTTTGCACTAGTCAACAAGGAGAGTTCTTTCTGGCCCCTCTTGAACACAAGGCAAGTCAATATCATTCTTACTGTAAGTTGCCATAATGTGCTGCTTGAATGGCAGTATAACTAATAAAATAAATATAAATACACGCAATGAAGCTACAATGTAGCACATTTAAGAGTAATCACAGAAAATATTTTTTCATTCAAGCATAATCAAACTCTAGGATTCAATACCAGAGGATGCAGTAAAAGCCGTTAGTGTAGCTGGATTTAAGAGAGGTTTGGACAAAAACCTGGTGGAAAAATCCATAAACACTATTAAAAAGAGGACCAGGAAAATCCACTGCTTACCCACTGGTCAAGCAGCCTGGAATCTGGATACCTTTTGGGAACCTGACAGGAACTTGTGACCTGGATTGGCCACTGTTAGAAACAGGACACTGGGCTTGATAGACCCTTGGTCTGACCCAGCATAGCATAGCATCTTATGTTCTTACAAAAAGGCACATTTTACAGAGGACATTCAAGTACAATTTGGGATGTCCAAGCCAGAATGTCTTTGGGGGGGGAGGGGGGGAAGCAGTCACCTGCAAGTTCAGGCATGATTTTACAAATGTGGATGTGCCCAATATGGATGTCTATGAAGACATCTACATAGACATCCCCAGAACAGCATTTCTGGGATGTCTAACAACCTAAAGGTTAGATTAGTGGGATAGGACCAGGATGGCCAGGGTTCAAATCCCAGTGCTGTACCTTGTGATCTTAGGCTAGTCACTTAACTCTCCATCTTCTCTACACCTTTTGGATGTTTTAAGGCCACCACAAGCACTTTCCTGATGCCTGTTTGTGCCTGGAGCAGGTCTAAACATGGACTACTACTACCACCACCAATCATTTATATAATGCTACAAGGCATATGCAGCATTATACAGGGACATGTAAGAGAAGGCACCTGCTCATATGCGCTTACAATCTAATCAAGACAGACAACACCACAGTCAACAGGATCACAGACATCCCCAGCATTACTGAAATTGAACAGGGACATCCAAGTTCATTGTACCTCCCCCACACCAGAAACGTCTTTAAAATTAATTTGTAAAATGGCTCTGGAGACATCTCCGTGATTTTGACATCCACATGCTGGTTCTCAGATGTCCAAATCACAACTAAGACTTTTAAAATGACCTCCAAAATGTTTCCCTCAGAGGAAGTTTGGAGGGGGTGGGAAGAGGGGCATTATGATTAGACTTTAAGGGGAGGGGGAGGACTGATCCGAAGCACTATGCACTGGAGGGGTTGGGCTGCACCACAGTGAGGCACTATAAGCCAGGGTTTTCTGGGGTGCCAAGGCCCAAGTTCTGTGCCTCAGCAGGTAGCACGAGTTGGCACATACACTGAAGCATGGAACGCAGGCCTGCACAGTTAAGTGTCTGCCCTCTGTAGTAAAGGCAGGGCAGATGCTGGCCATGCCCCCTACATTTACCACACATCATCACCATATCATAAGAACATAAGAAATGCCATACTGGGTCAAACCAAGGTCCATCAAGCCAAGTATCCTGTTTCCAACATCGCCAATCAAGGTCACAAGAACCGAGAAGACAGGTTCCATAATGCTTGTATTGGGACAAGCAGTAGGATTTCCCGGGTCCCCTTTAATTATGGTTCTTTCCTCCAGGAACTTGTCCAAACCTTTTTTAAACCCCATTTAAGGTGGGCTAAGTGCAAAAAAAAAAAAAAAAAAAAAAAAAAAAACACCTTTCCATGCTTTAGTAAACAGACTCCATAGTGTCGAGGTGCTAAAGGACTTTATATTTTTACAATAAATTATTAAACAGACTTACAATTCTCAACAACAACAAAAAATCTGCCTGCAAACTTGAAGCTCTTGAACCATACAAACTTTGCACGAGCTGACTCGCAGAAATTCTTCAAAGTCCCTTCAGTATGAATGAATTTTCTGTGGTTAATCTAAAGTTGTATTCAAGAATCTTACTTATATCTAAATACGAAATCTTTTTTGTGATTATAGCCATTCAAATCAATAACCAGGTGTAAAGACCTAAAATCTACTGCCCCGTCCTGTTAAATCTCCATTTGTCTCCTTGGGCACAAAAAAATCACTCCCCATTTTATTTTCTGAAAGAGAATCCATAACCTTGTAGTTCTTAAGAAGCCTCAAAGGTTTTGGTCTTATTCACATTGGTTTTCATCCTCACTAGACTGATCAATCCAAAAAACTTGATCTCTGGTCGTGACTTTACTTAGATCAGCCTTCTCTTTCCTAACCACAAGTGCAGGTGTCCATATCTTGATTGGTGTCTGAATTTCTGACAACTGAGAGCATCTAAAAATACAA
The DNA here is from genome assembly GCA_033557465.1 of Ichthyophis bannanicus. Classification (NCBI taxonomy): domain Eukaryota; kingdom Metazoa; phylum Chordata; class Amphibia; order Gymnophiona; family Ichthyophiidae; genus Ichthyophis; species Ichthyophis bannanicus. Next base: position 148,430,262 of record CM066041.1, read on the forward strand.
ATCAGCTCCAGTCTCATTGTTTGTTGTTTGTTTGTTTGGGGTTTTTTTGGAGGGGGGGGGGCCCAATTAGGTGAAGGCATCTTATGAAGGAATTTGAAATTGAGAATTCCCAAACAATTTTCAATAGCACTTACAGAAATATTTTCAAAAATGTCACGGGATTTTCACCTCCCATGCCCTCTGGAATCTCCAATACAGTCACATTCTCAGACTTATTATGCTTTTCAATCCAATGGAAACTGGAAAGATTTATATAAGAGGAGACAAGAATGTATGCATTCATTTCAAAGTTGTTTACAAGCTTGTCAAAGGATTGCAAAATCAACACATCACTAATAAAAAGGTATGGGCCAGGGGAGATAACTAGGAGGGAGATTGTCCTATCGAGACAGGATAAATGGGGATCAGAAGGGAGGGGGGAAGAATTATGTGGGGAGAGAGGGAGGGATGCTGATCGAGTATTTTCTGAAAACCTCCGTGAAAAAGCACATTTTCAGTCCTATGTTAAATTTTAAGTGAAGTCCATATTTATTTTATTTATTTATCACTTATTTATATACCGCATCTTCCAGCGATCAGTTGCGGTGTACAATTAACAACAGTTAACAAAGCAGAGTTTGTTTTACATAGAACATTGAACATTATAACTTATTACATAGAACATCGTAACTTGCATAATTCAGGGATTCAACAACTAATCAGGATATTTCAACTATAACAGTGTGTGTGACAATTTTAAACAGAAGTACTGTCTGTACCGCATTAGGCAGAACATACCAGTTGTAACTATATACAAGTAGGAGTATCAAGGCATAGGAATTTAACTACCTAGGAATATCAAGGCATAGTAATGGAGTGTTATTTATGTAAGTTTTGTATGTTATCCTTTATAGGAGGGGAGGGGAGGGGAGTGAACATGAAATAAAAAACAGAGACACATTTAGAGTCAAGACGGGCTCGATCTAATGGGGGAAACTAAAGTGTTCTGATGCTGGGAGCAAGTGAGACAGGCGGAGGGTATGAGATGAGCGGAAAGAGAGAGGAGGTCTGTCTGTCTGGGGGCAAAAGAACACTCCAAAAATTTAACAGAATGGGCTGACACTGGGCATGTGAGAAAGGCTAGTAAAAAAGATCACAAATAGGCAAAATTAGATTGGGTTTTCCAGGGACATAAGCCTCTGCCTCCCCCCCCCCCCTCCCCACTGAAAAAACTGCCCAATGCATTTCTATGGGAGAAGGAGTTCCAGGTTCTGTAGCATAGAAACACATACAGTGAAACACCAAAAATACTCCCTCACAACCTGCCTCACCACTCCACAAACTGTTTCCACCCCCAAACAATACCCCCCAGAAATACCAAGTGGGAAGACGCGCACGTGTATGGTGTAGCTTCCAAAGGCTTCTAGGAGGAGCAAGGATCCATTAGATGTCACCCACAGGTGAGGACTTTTTTTCCTGCTTGTCCACAGAGAATTGTAGATATAGTTATTTATGCGACTCTAGAGTTTGCAGAATAGAAGCTGTTGGATAATCTCAGAGAGCAGGGGACACATTTGCTCACTGTACCTATATGATACACACAGCAGTAAAGGAAAAAGAAATAAATGATTAACCTGGGTCAGGAAGTTAGAGTAATCTTGTGCCCCAAAGATGTGAGTATGTGTGGGATTACTGATTTACCTGCAAACCATAAACAGTCCTTCTACTGCCAGAGTCATGTGTTAACAGAAATAATTTCAAATAGCAAGAGTGTTTTTGTCTTGAAGATATGGATCAGTGTATGGGATTGCAACTCCAGTCAAAAAGAGTTATCCATGCAGATTTTTTGATACTTTGCAGATTACGATTTTTAACCATATTTAGTGGAAGCGTGTATGTTGGGGGGGGGGGAGATTTGTTTTGCATAGTATTGGAACAACATGCTTTCTGTTTCATGGAAAAGATGGACAAGTGCAAAAGCACGTTCATGGTTTCTTCTTTGAAAATTAGTGCTAAATCCACAGCTGAAATGTACCATTGGACTTTGTCTCAAAGCAGACAGTTTGAAAATCACCTCTATAGTGGGAGGGTTTCAGAGCACAGCTGACCTCATATTTGTCCTTAATTTAAGGAAATAAAAAGAAAATACAATGTATCAGAAGCCTTCCCAACATTTTTTGCTTTCCAAAACAAACATTCTAAAACAGTGCGTGCTTTCTAATGGTGGAGCTTCAGTTAATTTCCTGTTTATCTAATTCTCTCACTTAACTCCTTGGCAAATGGCGAGGCCTTAACCGTGGGGAGTAGGAGAGGGGAGACTGAAAAAAACATTCCCTGTACAGGGAGAAGAACGGCCTTCAGGTTGGGAGACTACTGAGAGGTTCTATTAAGAAAACATGGGGGCCCTGACTGTTGACTTAACCGATTCTGTGCATTGAGGGTACGGGGTGGGGAAGAAGGGAGAAGATTTAGATAGCTATAGATAGATTTGCCTTTCATCTTTCATTCCCAACCTGCACGGAGGTGTGCCTTTAATAACAGGAGCTATCCTCTGGCTGCTCTCTTCTTGGCTTGTAGAATACCCAGATAACAAAGAACCATTGTGGTCAGCTCCGCCTTGGGCTCTGTCACAAAGGCATAATGTTACCCTTGTATTTCATACCACTTTCATTGGCTGCCTGATCCGATGAGCCAGAGCTGTTGGCTGGTGTGTCTGTACTAAGGAGTCTATTGGGTATGAAAATCGGAAGAAGGAATTGCTGAAAGGAAAGAAAATATAGAAACAACCACCTATCGGCACGCATTTATATGTTCCTAGTGCCATACTTGCTTGATTCAGCAATGAATGTTAGGACTGTCAAAATGGATGTCAAAATAATTGATATGAAATGAGGGCTTTGCGGAAACAGGCAACTAACTACATGGCCAGCTTTGTGCGACAGTTGTGATGGTAGACTAGACTAGCATAGCTAGATTGGTCTGGAACACTTAGGGCCCCTTTTACAAACACTTAGCTCGAGCTATCTGCTGCTTGGCCCATTTTATTCCTGTGGGTTGTGTGGCAGATAGGGCCCCTTTTACTAACAGTTGAGATGAGTTCTATTATAACTAAAACTCCTAGTAGGAAGGCAGGTACAGACCTAAGCAGGTCCGTCTGCCAGAAGGCCTCTTCTACTGCCAACTTGACTCCATTGTTTTCCACCTTGCTGTACCAAATGGCTGGAATAGACTAAGTCTATACGTCAAGCTCCATTCCTGGTCCTATTCAAATTCAGACTAAAAACTCATTTCAAGGCTGCCTTTGTATCCTGACCCCTTATTCTCCTGTCTTCACCCCTGTGTATTTTAATCACTTTACTAAGAATTTCTTAGACCCTGTTTATGCTGTCTGTTGATTTTAGTAAATTGTAAGCTCTGTGGAGCAGGTATGTTTATATGTATAGTGCTACGTATGCCTAGTAACACTACATAAATGACAGTGGTGGTAGCAGAAGTAGGCCCATTAATAATGACAGCTATTTAGATGAAGTTCTAATGATAGAATAAAACAAGCAGTTGGTTCGGTCTGGCAGGCTGCAAGCTCTGTAGTAACCAGAAGCCCCAGCAGAAATGCAAGGGCTTCCATAACCAGGCTTCTTGGAACCTGGAAGAACCAATGTTCAGACAACCACCACATGGGAATTCCTGGCTATTTAGATAAAAGAAAAGGAAAATAAGGTGATTTTTTTTTTAATTATTCCTTATTAATTTTCAACTCAAAGTTTGTATACCTTCCTTCACATCCCCCAAAACAACTGCAATACAACATAACTCCTTGCTAATTATAATAGCTGTGCTACATTGCCCCTTCAGTTGTCTCTTTGTTATCCCCCCTGCATCACAAACCACCCCAATCAAATAAATCAGATCAGATCAAATCAGAACTATCATGTAGATTACAGTGATCAGGTCTCTCTTCTCCAATCCAGATACCACTAGCAAATATTTGTAAAAGAATCCACATTACAATGTTTCTAGTGGCAATCTCACTCATGCAGAACAGGAAATTCAAGCTCTTTCATTATCATACTACCACCACCCGTGGGTACCTCTGGTTCTTTCAACCATACAGCCAACTCCATTCTGGTCACCAGCACACAAAAACCAGAAGCTTGCCCAGCTCACCATCCCACCCTTCCAGCACTTCATTCGACAGCACCTGTTCCAGCTCTAACTGCACCAGAACCCCATAATTCCTTTAAACAACCTTTCAGTCTCTCCCCATAACTTCCTCACCTTGTGCAGTCCCATAATAGATGTTTCAAATCTCCCACTGCTCCACATCTTTTCCAGCATTCAGCCCCATACCTTTTTTTAATCGTATGCAGCCGCACAGGCATCCAATACATCTTCAAGCACATTTTCAGACTGGTTCTCCAACAGTGCCGTCCCTAGTGCCAATTAATGAGTCGCAGCATAACTGGGCTCCCACTGCCCCCCCCCCCCACTGCCCTCCCCCCCTGCCCCGGTAGCTCCTCTTCCAACCACCTTAGATGGAGAGGTCTCTGCTCCTCTCCCACTAAAGGCGGTATTAGAAAAGCTGTTAAATAAAACAAACAGTAGAGCTGACAAACCCCTCCCTCCTCCCCATTTTGCCCTCTGGGTCCCATCAATGCCTCAAAGTATGTGGACTTTTGCACTAAATCATGCTTTATCCTCCACTGTCCCAGGAAGTGGCTCAGTAGTAAATAGGCATACCTATCCCCCTCTTCCAAACCATAAGTTTCTTTAACAACCTCAAAAGCTCCACACTCCCTCCAACCCCATCTAACACCTGTCCAATCCTCCACAGCCCTTTATTTCTCCACTGACCAAACATGCCTCTATCCCATCCTGGTGTGAAATCCTTTATACCTGTAATAAAAGTGTACCTAGAGTGTTTTTTCCCCAACAACTGCCCCTTGCACTTATCCCTCACCTCCAGGGTTATCCGCATCATTGGGGACTCCCCCTCCAACCTTCTCTCTCCTTCCCCTGCATTCCAAATTAACCTCTCTAAAGATCTACCCCCTGCAACCCTCTGTTCCATACCCATCCATTGGTTCTCCTCTCCTAAACCCTGCCAGTCGAAAATAGCTCGAAGGTGGGCCTCATCATAGTATGTCTGACAGCAGGACACCCTTACCTCCCTATCCTTCCCTTTCTGAACTATCACTCAGAGCCACCTAGGGGCCTTGGTCTCCCAAATAAATGCTCCTTACCATAATCTGAAGATGCTTCAAGAATTTCTTCGGGACTGCACACGGCAAAGACATACTTAAGAATAGCGCCCTGGGAAAGATATCCATATTAAATTATAGCTACCCTCCCCAGCCATGAGGTGGTCAAACCTCTCCACTTCCCCAAATTTCTGTTTAACACTGCTACCAGGGGTATATAATTCCACTCAAAACTTTCCAGCTTACTTCCCAAATTTATCTCCCGATATTAGATGATAGAGGGGTAAAAGGGGCAGTAAGAGGAGACAAGGCTATAGCAGAGAGACTGAATGAATTCTTTGCTTCGGTCTTTACTGAGGAAGATGTAGGGGTGTTACCCAAGACTGAAGTGGTATTTAAAGGTGATACTGCAGAGGAATTGAGAGAAATATCGCTACACCGGGAAGATATATTACAACTATTTGATAAACTGAATAGTAGCAAATCACCTGGACCGGATGGTATACATCCCAGAGTGTTGAAAGAACTGAAATATGAGATTGCAGACCTGTTATTGGTAATCTGTGAACTTTCATTAAAATCATCTGTAATACCTGAAGATTGGAGGGTCGCCAACGTAACACCAATTTTTAAAAAGGGTTCCAGGGGTGACCCGGGAAATTACAGACCGGTGAGCCTGACGTCAGTACCAGGGAAAATGGTAGATAGAAGCCATCATAAAGAACAAAATTACACAGCATGTAGATAGTCATGGCCTAATGGGAGACAGCCAACATGGCTTTAGACAAGGCAGATCTTGTCTTACTAATCTGATCTGTTTTTTTGAAGGTGTGCATAAACAGGTAGACAAAGGTGAGTCGGTTGATATAGTGTATCTGGACTTTCAGAAAGCTTTTGACAAGGTCCCCCATCAGAGACTTTTGGCGAAGCTAAAAAGTCATGGGATAGGAGGCAGTGTACTATTGTGGATCGGGAACTGGTTAAAAGATAGAAAGCAGAGGGTAGGGCTAAATGGCCAATATTCCCAATGGAAAAAGGTGAATAGTGGAGTACCCCAGGGATCTGTACTGGGTCCGCTACTTTTTGACATATTCATAAATGACCTGGAAAAGGGAATAACTAGTGAGGTAATCAAATTTGCAGATGACACAAAACTGTTTAAAGTTGTTAAAACCCAAGAGGATTGTGGAAAACTGCAGGAGGATCTGGATAAATTGGAAGACTGGGCATCCAAATGGCAGATGAAATTTAATGTGGACAAGTGCAAAGTTATGCACCTAGGAAAGAACAACCCACACTATAGTTACAAGATGCAAGGCTCCACATTAGAAACCACCACCCAGGAAAAAGATTTAGGAGTCATCGTGGATAACATGTTAAAACCCTCCGCCCAGTGTGCAGCGGCGGCCAAGAAAGCAAATAGAATGCTAGGTATCCTAAGGAAAGGGATGGAGAATAAAACAAAGGATATTATAATGCCTCTGTATCGCTCCATGGTACGACCGCACCTTGAATATTGTGTGCAATTCTGGTCACCGTATCTTAAAAAGGACATAGAGTTATTAGAAAAAGTACAGAGAAGAGCCACCAAATTGGTGAAGGGGATGGAAGGCTACTCCTATGAAGAGAGGCTAAAAAGGTTAGGGCTCTTTAACCTAGAAAAGAGGCGGCTGAGGGGAGATATGATAGAGGTGTATAAATTAATGAATGGAGTGGAACGGATAAACGTGGATAAATTGTTTACGCTATCAGAATATAGAAGGACTAGGGGGCATGTAATGAAGCTACAGGGTAAACTATTTAAGACAAATAGGAGAAAATATTTCTTCTCTCAACGTGTAATCAAACTCTGGAATCTGTTACCGGAGGATGTAGTAAGGGCTGTTAGTATAGCTGGGTTTAAAAAAGGTTTGGACAAGTTCCTGGAGGAAAGGTCCATAAACCACTATTAAAAAGGGACCCAGGATATCAATGCTTGGCCTAGTACAAGCACTGCAGAACCTGTGTCTTTTGGGGAAACTGCTAGGTACGTATGACCTAGATTGGCCACTGTTGGAAACAGGATACTGGGCTTGATGGACCTCGGTCTGACCCAGTATGGCATTTCTTATGTTCTTATGTTCTTATTTAAAGTGTGTTTCTACCCATTTAAAGGGGACCACCGCTCTCAGACATTCCCTCAAATCACTCGGGATGTGGAAGCCCAGGACCTCTATTTTCCCAATTTTGGTCTTGTATCTGGATACTGCTCTATAGTGAACAATCTTCCCATAAAGCTTTGGCAGTGAAGTCAATGGTTCCTGAATTGTAAAAATCACATCCACAAAGAGTACAATTTTATACATATCCCCTGCCATTCCTACACCTTTAAATATTCCCAGTGCTCCTCATTCTTTCTGCCAAAGGCTCAACAAGTGCAAAGCGCAACAATGATAGCAGACACCTCTGCCGCATGCCTCTACTCAATCCAAAGCTCCCCAAGTATCCCCCATTTATTTGAATCCTGGCCACGGGCACCAATCCAAAAACTGTCCTACAAATCCCCATTCTTTCTAAGACCTTTAATAAATTTCATTCTGTTCTGTCAAATGTTTTTTTTGCCGCATATGAGGAGAGAGCATGATGCTTCAGAAACAGATGCACTATCCCCTGACAAAGGTTCTGCTGAAACCCAGCCGTGTTGGGTTAGCATCTAGTATTCCTGTGTCCCTGAATGGTTTTAATAAACTATCTTTGGATTACTCGCTCTCTTTTGGTGTGCACATAAGGGAAGACATGTTCTCGCTGATAAGAAATGTTGAAGATTACTCTGTACTGGGATTAGACCTTGATTTAGAAACAGTCAGTGAGCATAGGCAGCTGCCTTTTGGCATCAATTTTGTGTATTCACGTATCAAGTGGTCTAATTTTAGAACGCTAATTGTCACTACCAAAAAGAACAACGTTCAATATATCCAAGTATAATAGTTGCAAACTCACTTTTAGAAACAGTGCTTATTCTATCTCAAGGAATAACATTATTTTAACTGAATAGAGAGGTCTCAGACTTACAATAGCAACCGTCCTTTAGGCAAACATGCCAATTGTAGGAAACAGTTTTGCTAGTTAGCATCAACGACCTCATGCGCGGCGTTTTCTGCTTTCATCTCGGAGGACCGAACATTGAAGAACGAGTACCTTAAAAGATTTTAAAAAATAAAACGTGGGCAGCTGTTTGATTCATACCCCATCCCCTGAAGAACCGCATCAGGAGAAACGCTCTGAGGCGCTGAGGGGAGGCGTCGGGAACGGGGGCAACTTGAATATTTGAACACTTGAAGGAATTTTAAGTTTTAGTGCGGTATAAGTATTTCAATGAAGTTTAAGCTGTGAAAACTCTAGGGTTCGATTTGTACAAGAATTGCTGTTTAAGATCATCACGAACAGAGTTTCTCTATACGAATAAGGACAATAGACTGCAAATATTATAAACACAGCAAAAATCGAGGCTCTAATTGTTTAAAGACCTGTGGACACTGGATATCACTTCAGCTATTGCTTCTTATACTATTAACCGCACGGTGTTATTGAGGTCGTTGATGCTAACTAGCAAAACTGTTTCCTACAATTGGCATGTTTGCCTAAAGGACGGTTGCTATTGTAAGTCTGAGACCTCTCTATTCAGTTAAAATAATGTTATTCCTTGAGATAAAATAAGCACCGTTTCTAAAAGTGAGTTTGCAACTATTATACTTGGATCAATTTTGTGTATACTGAACTGCAGGCATTCCATCATCCAGCATTCTGCTGTCATCAGCACTTGTGCCTACCCTTAACCACAGCAACTCACATACGGAATTTTAACACAAGGCCTCTGAACCCCTGCATGTGGATAGGCACTATGGTGCCTGTCATCTTACACAGCGTCCCATCATAGCAGGAAGCCTTATGGAAGTAAGGAGCAGGATGGCTCCCTGTAAGAACATATCGATCTGTCTGTACCTGCGTGTGTGTCTTTTGAATGTAATGTCCGTATAAATGGTATCTCTGTGCATGTTACCAGTGGTGTGCCCCAGGGATCTGTCCTTGGTCAGATTATTTCAACATCTTTGTTGTGATATAGCAGAAGGGCTGTCAGGTAAAATTTGCCTCTTTGTGGATGATAGCAAAATCTGCAATAGAGTAGACACCCAGGAAGGTGTAGATAACATGAGGAGGGATCTAGCTAAGCTTGAAGAATGGTTTAGAATTTGGCAGCTGGGATTTAATGTTAAAAAATCCAAGGGAGCAATATAGTATAGGGGGTAAAGTACTTTTGTCCACTAAAGAAGAGCGGGACGACCTAGGCGTGGTTGTGTCTGATGATCTTAAAGTAGCTAAACAGATAGAAAAGGCGACAGCAAAAGCTACAAGGATGCTCTGGTACAAACGGAGAGGAATGGCTAGCAGAAAAAAAGGAGGTGATAATGCCTCAGTATAAATCTTTGGTGTGACCTCATTTGGAGTCTTGTGTGCAATTCTGGAGACCACACCTTCAAAAGGATATAAACAGGATGGAGTCGGTAAAATGGTTAGAGGTCTTCATTATAAAGCATATGAGGAAAGACCTAAGGATCTTAATATGTACACCTTAGAGGAAAGGCGGGATAGAGGTGATATTTAAATACCTCCGTGGCATAAATGCACATAGCAGTTACTTACCTGTAACATGTGATCTCTGGGAACAGCAGGAATAAGTCTTCACATATGGGTACGTCGGTACCAACGGAGCCTGCGCGGGAATGCTCCCCAGTGTCCAATCAGAAAGCTTTTGGGAGCATCCCACAGCGCCTGCGTGCTGCCTTCCCGCCTTTCCAACTGTCTCTCCTCAGTTGAGTTTTATAGCTGAGACAAAGAGGGAGAGAGAGGGAAAGGAAGAGAGATAGAGAGAGAAACAACTCCTAGGGGAGGTGGGTGGGTTGTGAAGACTTATTCCTGCTGTTCCCAGAGATCACCTGTACAGGTAAGTAATTGTGCTATCTCCAGGAACAAGCAGGAATGAGTCTTCACATATGGAGACTCCCTAGCTTTTGATGCCAGGGAGAGAGCCCATAAGTTGTGTGTCCCTGGGACAGGGCTGCACTTCCCCACCTGGATCTCTGGCATCCCCTGAGGGATGGTGGGTAGGAGTTGATTAAGTATGGAACAGGTGTTTGAGAACAGCCTGACCAAACAAGGCATCCCGGCGGGAGTCCTTGTCCAAGCAGTAATGGGCTGTGAAGGTATGAACCGAGGCCCAAGTGGCTGCTCGACAGATGTCGTCGATACACACAGAGTTTAGATGAGCCATTGAGGCTGCCATGGCTCTCACATTGTGAGCTGTGACATGGCCCTCCAGAGAAATGTTCCTGTTCTGATAGGCGAAAAATACATTGGGCAATCCAGTTGGAAAGTGTTCTCTTGGAGACTGATTGTCCCAAATGAGAAGGATCAAAAGCAACAAAGAGTTGGGAAGACTTTCTATGTTGTTGTGTCCTCTGTAAGTAAAAAGCTAGAGCTCTTTTACAGTCCAGGGTCTGACGATTACTCTCTGCACTTGATGCATGAGGTCCTGGAAAAAAGACAGGTAGGTAGACCTCTTGGTTGAGGTGAAAAGGTGAGACCACCTTAGGCATAAAGTGTGGATTAGTCCTAAGGACCACCTTGTCATGATGAACCTTGTATAAGGTGGATTAGCTACTAGTGCTTGCAATTCACTGATGCGGCGTGCTGATGTGATTGCAATGAGAAAGATAACCTTCCAAGAAAGGTATTTCAAGGAGGTGGTAGCTAAAGGTTCAAAAGGCGGCTTCATAAGCTGGCCAAGAACCAAATTTAAGTCCCATGCCACCGGTGGTGGTCTAATGGGAGGCTTTGTTAAAAGGAGGCCTCTCATGAACCTTGCTACAAGGGGATGAGAGGAAACAGGTTGTCCATTTAGAGGCTTGAGTGAAGCTGCAATAGCACTCAAATGGACTCTTACTGAATTTGTCTTAAGGCCTGCATTAGACAGATGAAGGAGATACTCCAGCAACGATTCCAGAGGTATGGCACTGGGGTTAAGACCCTTTTCAGAACACCAGATGGTAAAGCTTTTCCACTTGAAAGCGTAAGAACGTCTAGTGGAAGGTTTTCTGGAAGCATAAAGAACATCTTTCACTTATTGAGAAAGATGAAGATCCTGGAGATCTAGGCCTTCAGCAACCAAGCCCTGAAATGCAGAGACTGGGGATTGTGATGCCACAACTTTCCGTCCTCCCGAGAGAGGAGGTCTGGAGCAGACCCTAACTCTAGGGAGGGAGCTTGAGAGAGATGTAGAAGCAGAGGGTACCACACTTGCCGTGGCCAATGTGGAGCTATGAGAATCATGTGGCCTCTGTCTCTCTGAAGCTTGAACAAGGTTTTGGGAATTAGGGGAATGGGTGGAAAGGCATACAGGAAGTCTTGACCCCAATGAAGGAGGAAAGCATCCATTGCCTGAGCCCCCTGAGCCAGAGTTCTGGAACAGAACCGGGGAAGTTTGGCATTCCACGGACTTGCAAAGAGGTCTATGTCTGGGGTTCCCCAAAATTGAAAAATCTTGGATACCTGGTCCATATGTAGGGACCACTCTTGTGGAAGCAGAACTCGACTGAGTCAGTCTGCCCAAGAGTTTGAATACCTGGAAGATAGACTGCCAGAAGATGAATGTGATACTCTCTGGCGAGGGCCCACAGTCGCAGAGCTTTGTTGCAAAGCGACAGAGAGCCTGTTCCTCCCTGCTTGTTTATATAAAACATGGCTACCTGATTGTCCGTGTGGACAAAGACCGTCTTTTGGCTGAGCAGGGTGTGGAAAACTCGCAGAGCAAGGAAGATTGCTCTGAGTTCCAAGAGATTGATATGTAGACAAGTCTCCTGTGGGGACCAGATGCCCTGGGTGGAGAAGTCCTGAAGATGAGCTCCCCAGCCCATTGGAGAAGCATCTGTTGTAAGAGTTGCCTGGGGTAGAGGCTGTTGAAAGGGAGACCCCAGCAACAGGTTTTGAGGGGACTTCCACCACTGGAGGGACAAAATGAGGCGACTTGTGTTTGCTATTTTGTCTGACAGGCAGCCTAATGCCTGGGTACATTGGGTGGATAAAGTCCACTGAGCTGCTCTCATGTGAAGGCGAGCATATGGTACCACATGAACGGTGGATGCCATGTGGCCTAGCAACTGTAACATTTCTCGAGCAGTTAGTAGGGGTTTTGACTCTGCTTGAGAAGCTAACTGCATCAAGCGAAGGCAACGGGCCTGAGGAAGATAAGCTCTTGCCCTTGTGGTATCCAGCAACGCCCCTATAAACTCCAAGGACTGAGTAGGGATCAAATTGGATTTTGGGATGTTTATCACCAACCCTAAATATTAAAGGATACGCATTGTGCAGGTTAGAGCAGTCTTGGCCTCTGATTGAGTGGGAGCTCGAATGAGCCAGTCGTCCAGATAAGGGAAGACAAATATTCCCAGGGTGCGCAGAAAAGCAGAAACCACTGCCATGCATTTCGTGAACACCCTTGGTGCAGAGGCCAGGCCAAAGGGGAGCACTCTGTATTGATAGTGCTTCTCCTGGAAAAGGAACCAAAGGAACCTTCTGTGAGTTGGATGGATGAGAACATGAGTGTACGCATCCTTGAGATCTAGAGAACAAAGCCAATCCTGACTCTGAAGGTATGGCAGCAGAGTTCCTAGAGAAACCATCTTGAATTTTTCTTTGACTAGGAATCTGTTCAACTCTGAGATCTAAAATGGGTCTGAAGCCCCCCATTTTCTTTGGGATACGAAAATAGGGGGAGTAGAACCCTGTGCCCTGTTGTTGAGAAGGCACTTCCTGTATTGCCCCCTGGGCTAGAAGAGTGGCAACCTCCTGCTCTAACAGGCTGAGGAGGGAGGTTGGAGAATTGAACTGGTGCACTCTTGTGAGAGGGGGCAAGCTGGAAAAATGAAGTTTGTACCCCTCTCTTATGATGGAGTGTCTCCAATGCTCTGCTGTGATTTGCCCCCATCTGGGAGCAAAGTGACATAACCTTCCTGGAATGGTTGAGGGCTCTGGTCCTTCTAGAGCTAGGAAGGCTATGTTCTCTAGCAGAAAGTCAAAGGCCCTGAGGGGGCTGAGATTGCTGGGCTGGAGCAGGCCTCGCAGCCTTTGCCTTGGTCTGTTTGGGGGGATTGCTGACGTTTGGAAGGGAACTGAGCTGCAGAAGATGCTCTCTGGCTATAAGCAGGATAGGATCTTCCCTTTTTAGAAAAAGGTGTTTTCTTGAACAACCTTTTCTTAGCAGGAGCAGCTGTAGATTTGGATAGTCTATCCAAAGCAGAATTTTCAGCATCCATCCGATTGGTAAGGATTGGCAAGCAAAAACCAAAAAGATTCTCACCTGTACAAGGGATATTTCCCAATTCATCTTGGACCCAGGTCTCCAAATCAGATGCTTGAAGCCAAGCAATCCTACATGCACCTATAGCTATAGCTGAGGCTCTGCTTACGCATTCAAAGGCCCAAAACTGAAGTACACCTGAAGAAAAATAAATGGGAAAAAGTTCTTTGTTTTTTTGTTGTTTTTTTTTAAAGAAAATAAGAACCGGCGGTACCAGTATAGCGTCGATGGAAGGCAGACGCGACAGAAAAAAAAAAAAGAAAAAATAAGGAAATTCTTCTGCGGTGACAGGAACACGATCTGCTGGCTCCGCGGAAAAAAAACAACTGAGGACAGACAGTTGGAAAGGCGGGAAGGCAGCACGCAGGCGCTGTGGGATGCTCCCAAAAGCTTTCTGATTGGATACTGGGGAGCGTTCCTGCGCAGGCTCCGTTGGTACTGACGTACCCATATGTGAAGACTCATTCCTGCTTGTTCCTGGAGATGGGGAGAGCCTCTTTCGATTGAAAGCAAGTTTTGCTATTAGGGACACTGATACCTGGGTATAAACTTTATCGCAAGGATAGAGTAGATCAAATTGGTGGAGGGGTGGCACTCTATGTTAGAGAGGGCATTGAGTCACAAAGGATTAAAGTTTTGCAGTAAACAAAATACACTGTAGAATATCTATGGATTGAAATTCCATGTAAAATGGGGAAGGAGAGGGCAGTGGGGGTGTACTATCAACCCACTGGCCAGAGTGAACAAATGGATGATGAAATGCTCAAAGAAATCAGGGAAGCTAACAAAAGTTAAAGCACAGTAATAATTATGGGTGACTTCAATTACCCCAATATCGACTAGGTCAGTGTCAAAACAGGACATGCTAGGGAGATGAAGTTTCTAGATGAAATAAATGATGGCTTCTTGGCGCAGCTGGTTCATGAGCCAACAAGAGGTGAAGCCATTTTGGACATAGTCCTTAGTGGAACCCAAGATCTGGTGCAAGAGATAAGGGTGTTGGGGCCACTTGGCAATAGTGATCATAGCATGATCGTATTTGATTTAATAAATGGAGGAAGGACAGCAGGGAAATCCACAGTACTATTGTTTAACTTTCAAAAGGGAGACTATGATAAAATGAGGAAAACAATTAAGAAAAAACTAAAATCAGCACTTGCAAAGGTTAAAGATTTACATCAAGCATGGGTGTTTAAAAATACTATCTTGGAAGCCAAGACCAGCTGTATTCTACACTTTAAGAAAAGTGGAAAGAAGTCCAAAAAACTGCAAGCATGGTTTTTAAAGGTGAGATCAGAGAGGCTAAAAAGCAATTTTCAGGAAATGGAAAATGGAGCTAAATGAGGAAAACGGGAACCATAAGCACTGGCAAGTTAGATGCAAGGCATTAATAATAAAGCAGGCAAAGTGAGAATTAAAAAAAAAAAAAAAAAAAAAAGCTTGCTGCAGAAGCAAAAACACATAATAAAAATCTTTTTCAAGTAAATTTGTAGCAAAAAACCTGTGTCAGTTGGACCATTAGATTATAGAGGGGTAAAAGGGGCATTAAGAGGGGACAAGGCCATAGCAGGGAGACTGAATGAATTCTTTGCTTCTATCTTTATGAGGAAGATGTAGGGATGCTACCTAGGACTGAAATGGTATGTCACAGAAGAATTGAAAGAAATATCAATAAACCGGGAAGATGTATTACACCTATTTGATAAACTGAAGAGTAGCAAATCACCTGGACCAGAGGGTATACATCCAAGGGTGTTGAAAGAATTGAAATATGAGATTGCAGACCTACTATTAGTAATCTGTGAACTAATTATTAAAATCATCTGTAATACCTAAAGATTTGAGAATGGCCAATGTAATGCCAATTTTTAAAAAGGGTTCCAGGGGTGATCTGGGAAACTATAGACCGGTGAGCCTGATTTCAGTGCCAGGAAAAATGGGGTAGTCTATTATTCACCTTTTTCCATTGAGAAAATTGGCCATTCAGCCCTACTCTCTGCTTTCTATCTTTTAACCAGTTCCTGATCCACAATACTACACTGCCTCCTATAACATGATTTTTTTTAATTTCACGAAGAGTCTCTACTGAGGGACCTTGTCAAATACTTTCTAAAAATCAAAGATGCACTATATCAACCAGCTCACCTTTGTCTACCTGTTTATTCACCCCTTCAAAAAAATGTAACAGATTAGTATGACAAGACTTTCCTTGGCTAAATCAATGCTGGCTTTCTCACATTAAACCATGAGTATTTACAGTATGTTTGCTAACTTTATTCTTTATAAGGGTTTCTACCATTTTGCCTGGTATTGATGTCAGGCTTACTGGTCTGTAGTTTCTCTGATCACCCCCAGAAACCTTTTAAAAAATTGGCATTACATTAGCTATTCTCCAATCTTCGGGTACTACAGATGATTTTAAAGATAGGTCAGAGATTACTAATAGTAGGTCTGCAATCTCATCTTTCAGTTCTTCCCCCACTCTCAGATGTACACTATCCAGTCCAGGTGATTTGCTACTCTTCAGTTTATCAAATAGTTGTAATATATCTGGTTTATTGACATTTTTTTCAATTCTTCTGATACATCACCTTTAAATACCATTTCAGGCATGGGTAACTTCCCTACATCTTCTTCAGTAAAGGCTGAAGCAAAGAATTCATTCAGTATCTTTGCTATGGCCTTGCCCTCCCTTAGTGCCCCTTTTAGCTCTCTATCATCTAATTGTCCAACTGACTTTCACAGGGGTTTTTGCTAAAAATGTACTTAAGTTTTTATTATGCATTTTTGCTTCCACGGCAAGGTTTTCTTCAAATTCTTTGCCTGCCTTATCAATGTCTCGCATCTAACTTACCAGTGCTCGTGTTTCCCATTTTCACAATTGTAGCCAAAAAAGAATCTTTCAGGAAATGGAAAAAGGAGCCAACAGCCTCGACCTCACCTTTAAACAATATATATAGCATATGATGGCAGATAAAAACCAGTATGGTCCATCTAGTCTGCCCAGCAAGGTGGCAAGAGGAGGTGCACCTGCCGCTCCGTGCAGGTCACCCCTCCCCATGCCTTTGTTTAAGGGTGTACCCACCCTCTCCATGTAGGACACCCCTGTTTGTTGAGATATAAGAGATAGTTAAGTTTATTTTGATTTTATCCTGTTGCTATAAAAGGGATCCACTGTGTCTGTCCCATGCCATTTTGAATTCTGTCACTGTATTTGCCCCCACCACTTCCATCGGGAGGGCAATCCATACATCCACCACCCTTTCAGTGAAAAGGTTTTTTGGCAGTTTGTGACCTTCCTTCCATTTTTTTTTAAAGCGTGGTGGTCTGGCATTCCAAGATAATATTTTAAACAACTCCCATGTTTGATGTAAACCTTTAACCTTTGCAACTGCTCCTTTTAGTTTTTTCTTAACTATTTTCCGCATTTTATCATAGTCTCCCTTAGGAAAGTTAAAAGGCAGCACTGTAGATTTCCTTGCAGTCCTTCCTCCATTTATGAAATCAAACATGATCATGCTTTCATCACTATTGCCAAGTGGCCCAACACCCTTATCACTTGCACCAGATCCTGTCTTCTATGAAGGACTAGGTCCAAAATGACTTCCCCTCTTGTCTGTTTATGAACCACCTCCTTCAAGAAGCAGTCAGTCATTTATTTCATCTAGGAACTCTCTCTCTAGCATGTCTTGCTGTGACAGTGACCCAGTCAATACAGGGGTAATAGAAACCACCCATTATTACTGTGTTGTAACTTTTGTTAGCTTCCCTGATTTCTTTTAGCATTTCCTCATCCATCTGATCATTTTGGTCAGGCAGATGGTAGTACTGCTAACACCTTCTGCTATCACCACCTCCTTTTTACATGGAATTTCTATCCATAGAGATTCTACAGTTTATTTTGTTTCCTGCAGAACTTTAATCTTGTGTGACTCAATGCCCTCTTTAATAGAGCGCAACTCCACCAATTTGATCCAATATCATTGCAATATAGTTTGTACCCAGGCATCACAAGTGTCCCATCGGTTGTCCTCCTTCCACCAGGTCTCTGAGATGCCAATTATATCTAACCTTTCATTCAGTGTTATATATTCTAGCTTTCCCATCTTATTTTTTTTAGACTTCAAGCATTTGCATACAAGCATTTTAGAGGTTGGATTATATTCATGTAAATCTGGTTGTCAGTTGATTGGGGTAATTTGGACTCTTTCAGCTCTGTCTGCTCTGTACTTAAGGGCATCTGGGTTACTTTTATCTTTATTGGAACAGCTCTGTCCTTATGCAGATAGCTTAAGCCGCATGAGAAGCAGTCCTAAATTGCTATTCAGATAAATGCTGGCTGAAAATTGCTGCTATCCAGATAAGGTTGGCATTCATCCATATACTACAGCCGAACAGTATCTGCATTATATTTAAGCACCACAGCTGACCACAGTACTTTTAAAATATTGTCCCCTTTGCAAATCAGGCCTCTAATTACCAGTAAACAAAGATCTTCTAGACAGCATTCCCCAAATTTCTAGTATATGATCTTCTTCCAGGGCAGCATGCCCTAAACCAGAAATCCCCAAATTTGGACAGCCACAAACTGATCTGATTTACAGCATTTTTGCAATCAATATGGATGAGGTAGATCTGCATACCTCGCCTCCCTTGTATGCAAACCTCTCATGCATATTCATTGGGGAAATCCTATAAACTAGATCAGTTTGTGGCTGCCAAGGACTAATTTTGGGGGCCCCAGCCGTATAACAAGACAAAAACTGAGTGAGGCTATCTCCTTTAGTACCTACAAGTTTCTGCGGTAAAACCAATGTGAGAAGCACCGTTTGCTTCAGAAAATCTACTCTGAAGCACTCAAGATGAATAGCCTTTTCTTTTCAGACTGCTTTCTTTGACTGGGCCAACATAACAGTAATCCAGAGACAAGGTTTGAGTTTTCCTGGCTGCATCTGTTTCTTCTCCAGAAAGTAAGTCCATTAAAAGACGTCATGACACCAAAAACCAAAAGGAACCTTGCTCTTGTTTTCAGCTCAGCTCTGGAGTTAAGTCACCTTTATCATTAGAACACCTTCAGTTTTGTAAAAAGCAGATTCTGAGCAATTTTGACACCAGCACACAAAGGGAATTCCTCTGCTCTAGAACAGGGGTCACTTTTATTCAACAATGGACAATGACAGGTGGTATTTTCTCACTTCACAAATGTGAAAATATTGGTGTCGGAGGAAGGAGTGACCATGTTGAGTATGCATCACCCTCTCTAACCCTACCATCATGGTTCTTACTTTCCAGTGGTGACTCTTGCCACAAAGTGGGCAGTCTCAAGCAGCACATGCCAGAGCAGCGTCTGTGAGAAAACATTTCATTTTCTATCTTTAAAATCCTATGAATTGACTGTACTTATCCTACAAAAAGGAGGGTATTCACTGGTGGCTATTCCTCCGTGCTGCAGGATCCATGAATATCTGTCGGTGGCTTTGCAGTATATAGTCAGTGAAAGCACACAGCTGCAGGTTTTGTGCTCCAACGAGAGCCTGTATTTGCCCAGTGGAGGCTGGAGCGGCCTTCCTGTGAATGGCCCATTATGATATGAGCAAACAGAGATACTGCGGAGAGCTGTCATGCAAGTCAAACATGGCAGAAACCAGTCTCGGGCACTCTCCATATCAAAAGGGAGAGAAAAATAAACAAGAGGCAAATAAACCAGATTATTCCCGGCGGCTGATCTAAGAGGAGGAAGGCGCAGAGGAAGCAAACAGCCCTGTGACCTCTGGCTTTGATTTCCATAGAATACCAAGTTTATCTCTCTCTCTCTTTTTTTTCAACCTCCTCCGCCCCTCCCCTCCTCCCCTTTCTGCCTCCATAGTTCCAGAACAGTATGCCATTGTGTGCCCTTTCTCACTGGAGTTTTATGCCATAATGGAAGGTCAGGAGGGTTTGAGGTCATCCTGGAGAAGCATCCAGGCTCTTTGGAAAAGAGCGGAGGAAGACAGAGCAAATGGTGAAGTCCCGCAGTGCATGCTGCAGACAGAGTTCCTGCCAGCCATTTCTCATGCAGAGCGATAGTAGAGCTGGGGCGCCTGCCAATGGGGAAAAAAAAGGTAACAAAAGAAGGCAGGAGACAGAGGCCAAAAAAACGCATGGCCAGAGGAAACTACTGCCATACCTCTGGCCGTTTCCTGCTTGCTTGATTTAAACCACCTCCCAGAGCTGTCAGCCAAGCAAACCTAGAAACAGGATAGAATAGCCAAGGAGCCCTGAATGGCTGAGCTAGTCTGTTCAGCTTACTTTTAGTGTAATACTATAAATTCCAGTTTATCTCTGCTGATCCCCAGCTTTACTGAAGTATGTCACTGGTTTTGTTTCCATGGTCTGTACTCAGAGGCTGTTCAATGCATCCACTTGCTGTCTGTGAAGTATTTATTTCATACATAGTGCACGCTGTTCCAATGAAGATCTGCTCGTCAGGTGTCCATGCGGTATTCTGACTTTACAAAAACAATTCTCAAAGTCGTTCATGCAAGGGGCATGTCTACTAAAGGTTAATGTGCATTAGCAGCACTTAACACACGCTAACCTTTAGTAAAGATGCCACCGTTTGGCGTGACTAGGCTGTAAGCTCTGTGGAGAAGGAACCATACTGTGTGACTCTGTACAACACTGCATAGCCTGGTACCACTTTAGAAACAGAGGTAATTTTCTAAAGCTTTTTTTTTTTTTGCATTTAATGGCCCCTTATGTAATTAGGTGAAACCTAAAGGTATGCACGGTGCAAGTAGACATGAATTTGTAGAGTAGGCATGCTTCAGGGCACAGTATGCTCGGAGTCACAATTTATACATGTGTTTTATAAAATAGACAATTTGAGCCATCCCTTCCTCCTGCTCCCACACAGGCATAGATTGCCATACTTTCAAAGACGCAATTTCTGCAGAATCTGTACCAATATTTTATACAGACAGAGGAGCTTTTGCCTTTTTCTAAGACAGGCAAAATAAGCCTCTTCCTGCCCAGTTAGACTAGGTGATCTGGTATAAATTTACCAACTTAGCCACAGTAATTAACTAATCATGACCTTCAGCACCCTACAGAAGGGGAAGGAATGAGACAGCTTATGAACAGCCTCCAGAATCACTTGTTCCACTTGTTCCATGGCAGCTAGAAGTGGATCACCTGCAATTCGCATGGCCATCAAAGTCTTAATAATCAAGGAAAATTCAGACAGCCAAGGAATCCTCCCAGACCTCAGGAGCTCCCCCTCCTCCAACTCCTCAGGATCCAGATCCTCCTCTGAAGGACCTCCAGGACCCCACAAGAGCCCAAGGACCCCAAGGAGCCACCATCATCAAATCTTGGGGGACAGCTCCTGGCACAGGCGCTTCTCTGCCACCCGGCAAGGAAGGGCACCCCAGACCTGGAGACCCCTCCCTCAGCCCCTGCTGCATAATAAAGGCTTTGTGTGGCAATAATACAAAT
Organism: Ichthyophis bannanicus; assembly: GCA_033557465.1. Taxonomy (NCBI): domain Eukaryota; kingdom Metazoa; phylum Chordata; class Amphibia; order Gymnophiona; family Ichthyophiidae; genus Ichthyophis; species Ichthyophis bannanicus. The sequence goes on from CM066041.1 coordinate 148,451,307, forward strand.
TCTGGGGAGAAAGAGGACTTACACTGACCACCCAATAACCCCCCAAGGGATCCCGATGGATCCAGAGATACGAGATGCAACGTCGGGGCTTCCCTTCTGTCTGCTGCAGCCACAGAGACTGAATTTAAGATAGGTCATTTCCGCCAAAACCATGGGTGTCCCGACTTCCCCCAAAGGTCTGCCACAGCCAGGAATCCCACCCTCGCAGCAGCCTCTGAGAACACTCACCTACGGGCCAGACTCTCCACAGCAGCTGCATTCTCCTTGATACACATGCAGCAAAGACTGGCCACGAAGAGCAGGTTCTGGCAACTGCCACATGCTGTACATCAGGCCCCTTTCAGTGTCGGCCATGTGCATGAGGTGCAGAAACACCTCCCCACCCCCCACCGGAGGAGCCCTTCAATTACTTACTGTGTTCCTGAGGTTCTGCTGTGGTGCTGCTGCTGCTTCCCCCCCCCCCCCCCAACCCCCTTTGTTTTTTTTTTGTTTTGGTTTTGTTTTGGGGTTTTTTTTACTTTTACTTTCCCTCCGGAAAAAGGAAAGTGCAGCAGCTCAGAAATAGGCAGGGGTTGATCCTCTCCCAGAAGTTAGGGAGGAGGAGAATGGGGAGCAACCGCCGCCCGTTCACCCAGAGGGCCCTGAGGAGAAGGATCGGCACCACTGGGTTCTGCACCCCAAAAATGCAGCCCAGCACAAAGAAAATAAACACCACACGCAGGCTTCTGCTCCCCATCTGCTGGAGACTGAGACATACTGGCTCTGCAAGGGTGTACAGGCTACTTAAGGGGCGTTCTTTGGTTTGTTTGTTCTCAGTCCCCATCTATTGGTGGATGAGCATGACCCATGCATCTGGACTAAACTGAAGGGACGAACTGGAAAACCAAGGAGATTATAATGCCTCTGTATTGTTCCATGGTGCGACCGCACTTTGAATATTGTGTGCAATTCTGGTCACCATATCTTAAAAAGGATACAACAGAATTAGAAAAGATACCGAGAAGAGCAACCATAATGGTAAAAGGGGATGGAAGGAGACCCCTATGAGGAAAGGCTTAAAAGGTTAGAGCTCTTCAACTTGGAAAGGAGACATCTAAGAGGAGATATGATAGAGGTCTATAAAATAATGGAGAAGAATGGGTAAATGTAGATCGGTTGTTTACTCCGTCAAAAAGTAGAAAGACTAGGGGACACACAATAAACCTACAGTGTAATCCATTTAAGACTAATAAGAAAAAATATTTCTTCACTCAGTGTGTAATCAAACTCTAATTTATTACTGGAGGATATAGTAAAAGCTGTTAGTGTGGCCGTGTTTACAAAAGGTTTGGACAAGTTCCTGGAGGAAAGGTCCATAACCCATTATTAAAGAGGAGCCAGGAAATCCCTTGTTCACCCTGAGATAAGCACAGTGGAACTTATGTACCTTTCTGGGAACCTGACTTGTGCCCTAAATTGGAAACAGGATACTGGGCTTGATGGACCTTGGTCTGACCCAGTATGGCATTTCCAATGCTCTTATACCATTAAAGAGCATAGCCAGAACAAAGCAGCTGGCAACAGTTCCAGTGAAATCCACTATCCAAGACTGCATTCCTGAGGAAAGTAAGGAGCTACCTAAGTACTATTGCTCATGGCCTCTGAAACTGGACCATCCAGGACCAATGTCAGGGATGGGTTCCCAAGGTGAAGATTGACTGGAAGTACTGGCTGGAAAGCCTGCCTCTGAATTTTTGCCTCTAAAGTTTCAGGACTTCTCCAAAATTTACCTCTTTGAGAGGGTAAAACTGCACAAGTTTAAGACTACCAGATCTGCCACTCTGTGCAAAAGCTCCTGAGAAGCATGGCTGTGAACACGATAACCCTGTTTTGAACAAGCTCCTTGCATCACTTACCTCCGTTGTGCAAGCCTTACCAGCCCTGAATCTGTCCATGAGCTATTAGGTCCCCAAGCGAAATACTGAGTTGCTGAAGGCAGCACCAGCCCCTTGTAAGAGGACTGAAGCCAGCACTGAGGGTTTTTTGTTTTGCTGGAGGGAGATATAATCTGCTAATCTGATCTAGTCTGGTCTGGTCTGTATAATAAGAAATTTCCAATTTCCAATGGAAAAAAAAACACCCAAAAGGAAAAGCAGATGCAAATGTCTACAAATGCTCTGCACATGAGGCACATCTCAAAGAAAGGATATGCATACAGCTGTGGTCAACATTAGCAGCACTCATGCATTTTAGGTATGCTGTGTACAATATCTTGAGAAATAATTGGAAAACTTCCAACTCTATGTCATCACATTTTACTAGTATGTTGAAAGGCATACAATAAATAAAGATGTCTGCAACTTAGACGCAATAATTTCTGAGAAGAAAAAAATATGACCAGGACAGGATTAATGGCACCCTTTACTAATATTTGGTTGCAAAACCCTTAACAGTGATGACAGCCTCCAAACATTTCTTGTAGCTATCTAAGTTTCGTACATCTTCTGTGTCGTTTCTCCAACTGCAATTTGTTCCAGCTCATGAATGTTTCCAGGATTCCTTTTACCAATGGCAGATTTCAGCTCTTTCCAAAGATTCTTGATTGGATTGAGTTCAGGACTCATTGCTGGCTAGTTTAAAATGGTCCCTTTTTTCCTTTTTAACCTTTCTTTTGTACTTTTGGATGTATATTTTGGGTCATTATCCTGCTGATGGACCCATGACTTTCGACCTAGACCTAGCTTTGACACTAGGTAGCACATTTCGCTTCAAAATACATTGGCAGTCCTCTGACTTCATGATTCCTTTAATACATTCCAGACCTACAGTTCCTGAGGCAGCAAGACAACCCCACAAATATGGTGGAGGTTCCATAAAGTTAATTGTAGGAAAGGTGGTTTATTTCCTTTAAACTTCATTTCTTCGCCCGGTGGTGAGTAAATTATTGGAAACGTTGCTGAAAGAGAAAATAGCGAGGTTTCTGGAGTCCAGCGGATTACAGGATACGAGGCAGCATGGATTCACCAGAGGCAGGTCTTGTCAGACAAATCTGATTGATTTCTTTAACTGGGTGACCAGGGAGTTGGACCGAGGGAGAGCTCTAGATGTTGTGTATTTAGATTTCAGTAAAGCCTTTGACACCGTTCCTCACAGGCGACTTATAAACAAATTGAGCACCCTAGGGATGGACCCTAAAGTTACTGCTTGGGTTAGAAATTGGTTGGGTGGGAGGCGACAAAGAGTACAAGTAAATGGAGCTCACTCTGAGGAGAAGGATGTTACCAGTGGTGTGCCCCAGGGATCTGTCCTTGGTCCGATTCTTTTTAACATCTTTGTTAGTGATATAGCGGAAGGGCTGTCGGGTAAGGTTTGCCTCTTTGCAGATGATACCAAAATCTGCAATAGAGTAGACACCCAGGAAGGTGTAGATAACATGAGGAGGGATCTAGCTAAGCTTGAAGAATGGTCTAGAATTTGGCAGCTGGGATTTAATGTTAAAAAATGTAAGGTCATGCATTTGGGCTGCAGCAATCCAAGGGAGCAATACAGTATAGGAGGTGAAGTACTTTTGTCCACTAAAGAAGAGCGGGACCTAGGCGTGGTTGTGTCTGATGATCTTAAAGTAGCTAAACAGGTAGAAAAGGCGACGGCAAAAGCTAGAAGGATGCTTGGGTGCATACGGAGAGGAATGGCTAGCAGAAAAAAGGAGGTGATAATGCCTCTGTATAAGTCTTTGGTGCGACCTCATTTGGAGTATAGTGTGCAATTCTGGAGACCGCACCTTCAAAAGGATGTGAACAGGATGGAGTCGGTGCAGAGGGTGGCTACTAAAATGATTAGTGGGCTTCATTATAAAGCATATGAGGACAGACTTAAGGATCTTAATATGTACACCTTAGAGGAAAGGCGGGATAAAGGTGATATGATTGAGATGTTTAAATACCTCCGTGGCATAAATGTTCAGGGAGAGAGCCTCTTTCAATTGAAAGCAAGTTCTGCTACGAGGGGACATGGGATGAGGGTGAAGGGAGATAGATTCAGGAGTGATATGCGGAAATATTTCTTTACGGAAAGAGTAGTGGATCCATGGAATAGTCTCCCAGTGGAGGTGGTAGAGATGAGGACAGTAACTGAATTCAAAAAAGCATGGGACCAACACAGAGGATCTCTAAAGGTAAAAAGTGGACTGTTGTAATTGTTGATATGGAAGGACAGACTAGATAGGCCATGTGGTCTTTTTTCTGTCATCATGTTTCCATGTTTCTAAATGTATCGCTAGTCTGTATTGTCAAAGAGCTCAAGTTTGGTTTCATTTGTCCACAGAACATTTTCTCAGAAGGATTGTAGTTTCTCAAGGTGGATTTAGGCAAAGATCACGCATGTCTTTTTATGTCTGTCTGAACATAGTGCACGGCATATGGTGTGGGTTGAAACCACCACTTCAGATTGCTCCAGGTCAGCCTTAAGCTCTTTGGAAGTTGTACGTGGTGTTTTTCCAACAGGTCACACTAACCTTCAAAGACTTCTTGGATTAATTTTTCTCTTCCCCCCACATTCTGGGAGGTACTTGACAGTTCCATGAGCAGAAAACCTATTAACACTGCATACTGTAGATGCAGGAATCTCTAAGTCTTTGGAGATGGCCTTGTATCCCTTTGAAGTTTGATGTTTGGTGATAACTATAAAAAACTTATTTTATTCTTTCCAACCCAATGAATGTTGGAAAGAAATTATGCATAATGAGTCAAGAATGTCTGTCCATCTTATCTGAAGGCAACAATTTAACAGAATGTGACCAAATTTGGCATAGAGGGAAAATCATTAAAAGATACTTCAAGTTCAAAAAGGAGCCAAATCTGACCAAGGCTCCCAAAGAAATAAAATCATGGGGGGGGGGGGGGGGGGTAGGGGAGGAAACAGCCCAATGTATTTCAATGACAGAAGCAGTTTCAGCTTCTGCAGCATAGACTGAAATACATCAGTTAGGGAAAGTGCTCATTTAAAACTACCTTCCTTCTTCCCTATTGTCCAGTCAGTCACTCTCACACATTTACAGGGTTAAACACACATAACACACACAGAGAAACTGGAAATTCCATAAGGCATTCTTCTCTGTATATTCTCCCCACCATAAACCACCACCTCCCCTCTTGACCCTTGTCAAGTATCTTGGGTCAAAGCAGCAAGAAGCCTCCTTATATCCTTCATACTCACCATGGTCAATGACTCCCTAAAACATGGAATCTTCTATCTGACCTCAAACAATCCTCCATACAACCATACTCAAATAGTCCACCCCTTGATCCAACAAACCCAACATCTTACAGACCTATATCCAGTATCCCATTCATAGCAAAGATCAATGAAAAGGCAGTTCAATCACAGCTTTGGGAACATCTGGATGAATACACACCACTAGACCCGCAGCAGCATGGGTTCAGACCTAACAATGGAATTGAAACCCTCTTCATCTACCTCATCAACACCTTAATCATAGGCACAGAAGCGTTATCACAAGGATTCATACTACTATTCATAGATATCTCTGCGGCATTTGATTCAGTCTCTAACCAGCTACTTCTAAACAGGCTACAGTAAATCAGAATACAAGGTACCACGCCTACCTATCCAATCACATTCAACGAATAAACATAGGATCAAGCACATCCCTCCCTTTCTCCCTCAGACAAGGTGTACCACAGGGATCAGCGCTTTCTTCCATCCTTTTCAACATCTATATGTAACCAATACGTGATGTGATCAAGAGCTTTGGCATAAGCTGCCTAATCTACGCAAACGACATCATGCTTTTTACTCCATTCACCATGAATGCCCCTGATTACATAAAACTCAACAACTGCTTCATAGCAATGGCTAAATGGCTCCATGCACACAACCTTAACATAAACCATAACAAAATTTAACTACTCCACATCACAAGAGACCAGAACTTCACATCACCACCACCGATCACACTGGACAACATCCAAATCCAAGTCAAAACTGAGATTAAATACCTCGGTGTAACACTGGACCAAACATCACACTCTCCTGCCACACAAACATCATCTGCAATATATTACAAGCTATGAATAAAAGAATCTACGCCCACTTTTCTCACCAACTGACTTTCAGTCTGTATGTCAAGCTGTAACACCACTGCTCAATTATGGCAATTCAGTTTATCACAGCATCCCAAAGACCTCAATATACCCACTGCAGCTAGCACAGAATACTGCTGCAAGGATTATTCTTGGACAATTTAGTCAATCCCACATCATGCCACTCCTCAAACAGCTTCACTGGCTGCCCATATCATAAAGAATCAAATATAAGGTCCTTAACACACAAAATCAACCACAACGTCTCAGCCCTCAGTCTCCACTCCTTAATTTCAACCCGCAGCGGCAATAGACCCTCAGGACAAAGCATGTCCAACACACTAAGCATACCAACAGAAAGAACAAAATGTAGCCAAAGAACAAACAGGGCCTTTTTGCTATATGCCCCTGCATTATGGAACTCACTTCCTCCACAAATAAGAGACATTCAGCTATTGCAAAACTTCAGAAAATGTGTGAAAACCCTCTTATTCACAGAATATTATGGCCTAGCAACAAAAGACAAATAACCTGCACATCAAATACACACACACACACACAACACACACCTTTAGCATTATGCAGTTATTTCAAATCATACGTACATAGTTCGCCTACTTTTATGAGGGTGTCAGTTGCTTCAGTTACAATGTGTTCAATAGGTTTGATGTAATGTGCACCACTGATGATATGTTTCCTGCTATCACATGAGTTACTTGTAAACTATCTCGACTTGTAGAAAGACAGTATAAAAAAAAAACATGTTAAATAAACCTCCTAGTGCTGCCACATCCTTATCATTCAGATGTGCATTTCATGTTTCTTCTTGCAAATTCTGGTGTGAAACCTAGTGACTTAACCATACAGCTTTCTTGATGATAGCTAAGTATGTGGCATTTAAGAGGTTGATGTCATAATAGGGTTCTTAAGTTAATAGTGCAGGGAAGCCGTCTGTCTTTTTAAAAACTACTAGTACAAATCCTGATGAAAATCATACCTAGATTGAAGGCATGGACACTACACCTGTTTTAAAGAAGGAACAAAAGTTAGCGCACAAAATATACGTGTAAATAGTGACTCTGCCCTAACTCCTCCCTTATGCATGCCTGCTCTATAATTATGCACCATCTTGCACATCCCTACTTTTACAGGTAATCTAAATTTATAAGAGACTTTCTGTGCATATGAAGAAATTTTCCATACCTGCAAATTTCCTTTCCCTGAATCCTCCTAGACTAGTCCAGATGAATGGGTTATGCTCCCCAGCCAGTAGGTGGAGGCAGACGAACAATTTTCAGTGATGCCATCACTTTTATATACAATGGTAAAGAACAGAGACAGCCATTTTACAAGCAGAAAGCAAGACTGAAAATTAAAAAAAAAACAGATACTAACCCAAATGTTTTACAAATTTTTGACTCTTACCATACTTGCTCAATGAATAGTCCTTGTGCAGGACTGAATAAATTACCACCACTATTTGACAGTGACCCAAATAAATGTAAATAGGTCAGTTATGAAAACTGTATGTAGGACCCAGATAATCAAGCCATGATTGAATTCAGTGATCCTAGATCACCCACTAGGTCTGAATTACTGAAAAGTAAGGCATAAATTCACATTGCATCAATAAGTCCAACTCAATAGGATCCAAATTCAAAAAAATATAAACAGACTATAGAAGTACTGGAACTAACGGGGTAGTGGCTGAGTGGTAGCTTTGACTTCATAATTGGTCAGCTGATGTTGCCTTCAAATTATGTCTGAGCAAGAACCAACTCACAGAGGTAAAGTCCATAAACCATTATTAAAGAGGACCAAGGAAATCCACTGTTTTCCTCTGGGATAAGCAGCATGAAATCTGTGTACTGTCATGAAGTGGGTATCAATAAAGATGCAAACCTGAAAAGAAACCCTGTTTCTCAGAGAAATCTAGATGTGCAGTTACCTCAAGGCACAGCTAGAGGGGGCAGGAGTGATCATACAGGAGCTAATGAGCCTAAGAGAGCTAATGACTTGTACCTGGGAATGAGCCCGGCAGTTTCAAAGGAAAGATTCCTTTATAAGCAGAAGCTGAATGCTAGCAAAGGAGGAACACCTCATGGAAGAGGAACACCTCTATTGAGGACAACACCTCTATTGAGAGGAACAGCTCCAGAGGAAGGGCAGAACTGGAACCGGATCCAGAAAGGAGGAACATCTCTACTGAGAGGAACACCTCAAAGGAGAGGACAGACAGAAGGAACAGCTCGGAGGGAAGGAGCAGCTCTAAGAGAAGGAGAAGGACTTGGAGAAAGAATCCTACCTGAGCAAGCCCAAAGGAACAGAGTTCACAAAGGTGGAGTTCAGAAGGGCCAGGCTAAGAGAGCAGCTGTTCAGAGGGAGTCTGCTGGAGAAAGCACTAAGGCTAGAGAGTGTGCCACTCCCTGTTCCAACAACGTTCCTGATTCAAAGGCAGAGAGACGTATCCACAGAACCAGAGAGATAGGTTTGGAGGAAGGCCTGCAGTCTCTAGGTAATACTAGTCAAGTTTTACCAGGCACCAAAGGAAAAGCAGTTTCTGACAAAGCTAAGTTCTTACCGAAGCATAAAGTTGAATCTACACCAGGTTTTACCAAGCTGCCAGAAAGCACAGCCCTGCCTAGAGCTTATTGGCAGAGAACCTGTTGCAGGAGAAACGTTTCTGGGAGAGAAAGCTTCACGGATTCAAACCACAGAGGCTCCAGGTATGAAAGCTTTATTCATGATACTGAATGCTTAACTCCTAGAGGCACTGCTAAAACAAATACTCAGTTTGTAAGGAAGCAGAAACCAGGGTGGTTTCAGAAAATTCCCAGAGAACTTAAAACACAGTCTTATTGGAGGCAAGAGCCTAGAGACACTTCACGTAGACCTGTAGCAGACAGGGACAGTGACTACTCTGATGATGAATGTAGTGGAGCAGAATCCATGGAAATTGAATATATAAATGCTGTTCCCACTCCTCCACCAGAAGAAATGGATTGTGGTTTGTGCATGGCCACGAGCCTAGAATTTGTAGCCACTGTATAACTGAGAAGACGTTTGTTTAATTCTTATTGTGTTGGAATGAAGTGAATTCCTCTGATTAACCCTTGCACTAATTGTGGAGTTTAACAATTAGTCAGCTTGTTAATACTGGTACCTTTTGAAACAAAGGACATTCTTTTGATTTCTCAATGTCTTATTTGAACCCTTGCACAGACGGGGAATAAAGCCTTGTTTTCCCTACACTTGGTTTGATTGAGCTCTCATAGGAAGCTGGAAATAAGTAAGATCATTCACCATTCGTGGACCTTACATTTCATCACGCTCCCTAAATAATTTCTATTGTGGAGCATGTCCATACTTCGAATGGTCACCAGGGGATGCCCTCACGACAGGACCTTTTTGGGGACCTGACAGATACTTGTGACCTGGACTGGCCACTGTTGGAAACATGCCATACTGGGTCACACCAATGGCCCATTAAGCCCAGTATCCTATCTTATATTATGTTCTTAGATCCTCCTCCAAAAAGGAGGGGAGGATGGTGGTCTGGTTGAGGTGAAGAGGAGACAGCACTTTTGCAAAGAAGGTTGGCACAGTCTGCAAAGAGACAGAAGCCATCAATATGACCAAAAATGGCCCCCTGAAGGACAGCCTGCAGCTCTGACGCCCCCTAACAGACTCAAAAGCAGCCAGGATACCACCTTGCGGCTCAAATCTTTGAGAAAAGCAGCACAAATGGCTTAAAAGAGGGGAGCTTTCAGTTTCTTCAACATCAGGAAGAGACTCCATTGAGGGACCAATGGAAACCCTGATGGATGGAACAAATTTATTTCCTTAAGGGTGCATGCCAAAGATATCCCTTGAACATGCCCATGGAAGCATGCCAGGGCCGCTATCTGAACCTTAAAAGAGGTCAGTGCTGATCCCTGGTCAAGATCTGTCTGCACAAAGCGCAAAATGGCCCCCCATCTCTGCTTTATCTGCCTCCAGGTCGAGAGGAACACAATCTCTTGAAAACCCTCCAAATACTTTCACATAAATAAAGTAGAGGCTCACCAAGCCACGAGAAGGCTGACCAAGAAGAGTTATTCTGGGATAGTAGTGAACAGCCTATGCCTCCCAAAGGCCAAGCTGTACATGAGAAGGGAACAGAATTCTCCATCTCTATGTGCCCCTGTCGTAATGGCCTCTCTGCTGAGGCAACACCAGAGGGAACCTCCACCCATAGGCCCAACAGATCTGCATACCATGGCCACATAACAGACTGATCATAGAGATCCTAGCCTTCCATTAAAAGAATCGTACCATCCTCAGACTTAGCCTTTACTTTACTATTATGTAGAGAAATCGTCGGGAGAAAAAGAAGGTGTTAGTGTAGCTGGGTTTAAAAAAGGGTTGGACAAGTTCCTGGAGGAAAGGTCCATAAACCATTATTAAGAATGGACCCAGGATTTCAATGCTTGACCCAGTACAAGCATTGCAGAACCTGTGTCTTTTGGGGAATCTGCTAGGTACGTATGACCTAGATTGGCCACTGTTGGAAACAGGATACTGGGCTTGATGGACCTTGGTCTGACCCAGTATGGCATATCTTATGTTCTTATACATCATCCCAACTAATCCCTGTAGGGGATAAGGCAGTGTGAGCGAAAGGGCAATGTGACAGCACTTAACTCCCTTACTGCCCATGACAGAGGTGCTAAAGACTGAAAATAGCCCATGAGCTAGACTTGAGGCTATGGCAACCCCACTAGACTTCTCTGCCCCCCACAAGGACCAAACTACTATCTCAAGTGGCTTCAGTGCTCACTGGCAGGAAAAATACATGGAAGGAGCAGCAGGTACAACAAACAGCATTGGGCCCTGAGCTTCCCATGGGGACCCAACATGCTAAAAAAAAAGAAAAAAAAAAAAAAAGCTCCAAAGGCATTCCTGCCACAATCAGGGCAAAAAATAGCAGCTGCTGGTAAAAATCACTGGGCTGTACAGTTGAACACTGCAGCAGCAAAAGGAAAAAGGACCGTAAAAAATCCACCACCAAAGAAAGAAGCAAGAGCCACGGTGAAAAGGGAATCCTAGCACCTGTCAGGCAAACCAGAGCAGGAAAGTCCCAGATGTCCATGCAGGCCTGGGAGGCCCAGCTGCCAAAAGACATTATTTTTTTTTAATTTAGAGATGCTTTATGCAACAAATGAGCTAAATACAACCCACTGACCTCAGGGGGGGGGAGAGGGTGAAGAAAAGCTGGGGGGGGGGGGGGGGAAGCATGCAGACAGGACAGAAAGGGGGTAGGAGGTCCTGGATCCAACTTACCAACCCCTCTTGGACCCCGTGAGGCCCTCCTGTCTGATCTCTGGCCCACCATATACTAGGAACCCTTGGTTAGCAGCACTGGAAATAGGGCAAGCTGTCCACTCCAGAGACAGGAGCATACCCGAGCTCTGAGCAAACACTGGGCCTACAGGTTGCCAGTCACACAGGCCACATGACCATAGTCTGAGCCAGGGGAGACAGGACTATCAGCACTGCTGCGCCAGTCCAAACACCTTGTCACCTGCTGGAGGCAAATACTGGCTTCTCGCAGTGCTGCACACGTGAATATATAATACAAAGTGATGACATCACTGAAAGCTGTTCAAGTCTGCCTCCACCTCCTGGCAAGGGAGCATAACCTTCTGATCTGGACTGGTCTGGCAAGATAGGAAATATTTTATAGCTGAAAGCAAGCATCTCTCTTTGCAACACAATAATGTAAGTGCCAGGGGAAGGGTTTGAACTGGCAGCAGCAACCACAAGATAAGATAAAAGATCAGAGTCTTAGTAACAGAGCAATCTGACAAGATAGAGGCAAGCAAGGCCATGGGTAGCCCTGAGAGATCAAGAGATGGTAGCAACTCCCTACAGTGACTCGAACTGGCCAAGCCAGCTTGAAATGGGTTACTGGGGACCAAGATGTTGTTCACAACAACCAGGCAGCTACCCAAGCTCTCTAGTGAGACGGATTCTCTCCTACAAAGGCTTAGTTGTACTCCAGCTGTAAATTCCAGCCCCAGTGTCAGCTCCCAGCTCCTGTTTCAGCTCCAGTTCCATCTCCAGCTTCCAGCACATCAAAGCTCTGCTCCCTATAACAATCCATCTTCTACCCACGAGTTCCGGTGTAGCTAAGGAAACTGATACAGGTTATGGTCCTTTCTAGGTTTCATATTTTTATTTTACAGTTATTACAGTGCCTGTGCATGAGGGTTTTTTTTCTCTTTTCTTTAATGTACTAGTTTGGCATGACATGCCAAAAATATTTCCTGAACCTGAATGATAACTTCCAGCACATCCTGCCTGTATCCTCTGTGGCGAATCTATCACCGAGTATTACCACTTCTTACCAGCCACTAAGTGGCATTTAAACTCCGATAATGAGGCTGTTCTGTACTGTGCTAAGTCTCCCAGTTGGGTACTGAAGATACTGCCTCCTCAACTGTACACTCTAGTTTGGACCGGCTCTCACCAATGTCCCACAAAAAAGGCATTATCGCCTCTTCTAATTGCTGTGCTGCTCTACCAATCCCAGGGCTCTCACCAGACCTTATCACACCATGTGCTACCTTGAGATCAAATGCACAGAAAAGAGTTCAAATGTGTTCCATGACTGCAATTTCAATTTGATATACCGTTCATTAGTAAAATATCAAGTAGTTTACAACAGCTATGACATGCTAAACAGTCAACAGAAAGTTCTGAACATGTCTAAATTTCCTTCTATAAACCTTTTCATTTATTAAAGATAAATTCTAGTCCTGTTACACAATTTATACTTTGTAACCTTATTAAGTAAACACAGAAAAAATTTCCATATCATGCTGCTTTTCACAATCCTTCTTAACAATTTGAAATGAGCTTTGGACACAAATATTTAATCTAAGATTTGGGATCACTATAGCTTTTCCTTATGAAATTTTTATGATTAGCCCTTGCAAGCCTCCAGATTCAGGCATAATTACAGCCCTTGTTATAGAACTTCATAAATGCAGACAGACAAGTACCTCTGGAGCAGAGGACTTAGCTATCAGCTTTTACTAGGGGTGTGCACGTCCAAAAAACAGTTCAGTTCATTTGCAAGTTTTTCTCTTATTTTTAAGCATTTTTATGTGTTTTACCTATTCATTTTTAAGCACACATTGTATGCACTCTAGAAATTTAATCATGCAAATTGATAATATACATGTTAAATTCACAAGTATATGTGCATACAAGTGACTTTAAATTTTTAGGCACCTAATGAACTGAATACATGCTTGCAAATGTGCACCCCTAGTTTTTATAGCATACAGTAGGTTATAGCACAGGCCAGTGATGACTGCAGTTCCCTTCCCTGTCATCAGGTGACTTCCCCAAATACCTTCACTTCCCTGTGCCTTAAATCTGGATGGTAAACTTGGGGAGCAAAGCATCCCGACAGTACTGCAAAAACAAATGTGTATGAAAAATTTCACAGAAAAAAACCCAAACAAAATACTATTAGCTACCGAAACAGAATGAAAAATAAGGCTGTAAGACCTAGAGAGCCTGTATTCCCATATAAAGAGCAGGGTCTGGTCCTTGAAGAAAGGTCCCAGCAGAGACACCTTCAGATATCCCCCTCCACTTTCTGAATGTTTGAAAGGGTAAGAGATTACAGTATCTGCATGCATCCCCAAGGGCCTAAATAACTTCAAACGGCCCGCAGAGTATTAATAGGCTCTTGTTACCTAAAGCCCAGCTGGGAGAAAAAGCACAGGAAGCTGCATCTGCCCAGTAACCCTACCCCAGGAAGAGAGGTTCCAAAGGAGAAGAAAGGAGAGAAGGCTCACACACTCCCCCTCCCAGATTGAATATCACAGCGCTACAAAGCTGCAAAAGCCAACAGCACAAGAAGAGCTTCTCTTCCAGCCACACAGAACAGAGATGAGAAACTTTCCTCTTATTTGGAACAGGAAAGAGAAGTCTCAGCAGCTAATTCTGGATAATTAATGCTAGATTCTTCATTGGAACTGTATCAGGCACATGGCAAGTTGGCCTGAACAGAGAAAATGATTTCAAATTTTTTCAGCCAACCACCTGGCATTTATAGAGACTGGCACAGGTGGTTGGGACTTCCAGTGCAAGCTACCTTCAGGGGCCCAGAAATGGTGTCTCTCTCAGGGTACGATTTACTAGCACTTCTCACCTCTTCCATAGGCAGAGGAGTGGGGTAGGCCATTTGGCCAATGGCCTGACCCAAAATTCCACCGAGGCCAAGACCTGACCAATATTTTGTCCAACACAGCATAAGCCACTAGAAAGCTAGGTGATGGGAAAGGCAATTGGTTTGTTTGGCTCCAACCAAAAAAGGTATTCCACTAACCCTGTCCCATTTTGTGTCTATGGGAGCATACCTTAGTAAATAAACCCTAGATTTGAACCTAATGTTTAAGTGAAGCAGAAGTAAGCATCATCATTACAATAGAAGCATACAAAATGATGGCAGAAACACCAAATGACCTATCCAGTCTGCCTAGCCAAGCTAAAAGCCCAGGCTATAATCTATTCAAGGAAGAAAGGGATGAGAGACTGGCACGATATATGAAAAAATAAATATTAAAGCCACAGAAATGCAGAGCTTACAAGGGGAGGCAGCAACATTTTCGGTTAGTCTGGAAAGAGGGAATGAAGAAACCTATTTACATTGGTGCAATATACAGACCTCCCTCAGAGGCAGAAGAAAGATTTAATTGACGACGTTCACAACATTGCTATGAAATGGGAAATACTGTTGGTAAAAGATTTCAATTTAACAGATGTTGATTGGGATATTCCTTTATTTTTTTTAATTTAGATTTATCATCTATATTCCAAAGAACAACTCAAGCAATTACATCAAAGAATTATATTATATCAATATTATAAATCAAGAAAAACATAATAGAAATAGAAATAGATGCACAACAGCACACATCAAGGAGGGAGATAATTATCTCAAAAGAAACATGATTAGGATATTCCTGCTGCAATGTCATCTACAAGTAGGGAGATCCTGGATTCTCTAGAGAGAACTCTCACAGCAACTAATAATGGAACCCACATGGGAGCAGAGCCAGCCCGTCCATTGAGCAAGAATGTTTTTTGAATAGGGCCACGCGTTTCAGGGGGCCCCGTGCAAACATTCTGCTTTAGCCCAGGTAGATTAAAAAAAAAAAAAGGCTGCCGCCGCCGCCGTGGCAGTGGCAAAATCAAGCATCCCACAGGGCCCCCCCCCCTGCCCGGCACAGTCCTCCCTGCAGCATCAGCACCCTCAGCATCGGCTTTCAGAGCCGCGAAGGGAGAGCTTCTCTCTCTCGGCTCTGTTAAGCCCACCAGGGCTGAGGGGAAGTTTCCCCATCAGCCATGGCGGGCTTAACAGAGCCGCGAGAAAGGGAAATTCTCCCTTCGTGGCTCTGAAAAGCCCGCGCTTTGGGAGCTGATGCTGCAGGGAGGGCTGTGCCGGGCAGGGGGGCCCCGCGGGACGCTTGATTCTGCCGCTGCCACAGCGGCAGCAGTAGCCGGTTTGTTTGTTTTTTAAATCTATCTGGGCTGATGGAGGGAGGGGGGTTAGGACTGGTAATGGGCTATGGGGGGGCTAGGATTAGTAATGGGCTGATGGTGGGGTTAGGACTGGAAATGGGCTGATGGTTTGGGTTAGGACTGGAGGTGGGCTGATGGTGGGGGTTAGAACTGGTAATGGGCTATGAGGGGGGCTAAGACTGGAAATGGGCTGATGGAAGGGTTAGGACTGGTAATGGGCTGATGGTGAGGCTAGGAAAGGACTAGAAATGGGCTGATGGTGAGGCTAGGAAAGGACTAGAAATGGGCTGATGGGGGGCTGGGATTGGAAATGAGCTGATGGAGGGACTCGGATAGGACTGGAAATAGATGGGGGAGCTAGGACTGGAAATAGATGGGGGAGCTAGGACTGGAAATGGGCTGATGGTGGGCTGGGCTAGGATAGGATTGAAAATGGGCTGATGGGGGGGGACTAGAAGGGAGCGGATGCTGGGTGGGACTGGAACTAGAAGGGAGCTGATGTTGGGGGAGGATTAGAATGGGATGGAGCTGGGAGAGTGAAATGGAAAGGGAAAAAATATTTTGTGTGGGAGGGAAGACAAATCTACAACTGGCCAGGTATTGGGAGAGTAAGTGGGGATTGAGGATGGAGGGGTAAAATTTGAGTGGATGAAATAGGAATGAGGAAAGAGCAAAAGGAGAAAGATTAGTTTGTTAAAGCAGATGTAGAGAGAGAATGGAAAAAAAAACTAGAAGAGAGAAGAAAGGACAAATGGACAGCAGACGATGGAGAGTTAGCAGTAGACACGAAGAAACCAGAAGAAAGTGGCTGGAACAACTGCAACTGAAAAAGAAATGCACAAAAGGTAGAAAAAAAATCTCTTTATTTTGAATTTATTAACTAGAATATGTCAGCTCTGGGAAATGTGCATCATTAACGTCTGCGCTTTGTTTAGTACAAGAGGAAATTAATTTATAGTTTTATTTCTACAGTGTTGTACATTCCAAGTTTGGCTTTTGGGGTTCCCAGTTTAATTATTGTCTTCCTGTTTCTAAATTGTGATTCCTTGTTTGGTGATTGTCTATGTTCTGCATGTGTAACTGAGCTGAGGTATTCTGTTTATGTAATTCCTATTTGACATTGATACTTGTTCTCTTTCCCCAGTAGGTCATGTATTGTTATTCTCTGAAATGTATTGGTTTAATATTTGCAGTGTTGCCTTTTGATAGGTAGGGTATGGTGCTTTGTGAGTCCTGGTAATGCTGTCAGGCGGGTTTGCTATGGGTTCTAAATGGGCAGTGTTTGTAGTAGTTCCTAATGTGCCTGGCGGTTGGCACTGGATTATAGTAATGTAGAAATCTTTTAGTCTTTCTTTATCCATACACTCATTAAGAAGCATGTTTACTAAAAGTTAGTGTATGGTAACATGCAAATATTTATGCAAATGAGGCCCCTTATGCAAATGAGGTCCCGCACCCAGTTTCCACACATGGCCCTGCACCCCCCTTGGGCCGCCCCTGCATGGGAAGTGGCAGTGGACTTGGTGCTTAGAAATGGAGAGAGTGATTCCAGTGCTGTCATGGGTGATCATCTGGTAAACAGTGATCACCTGATGGTGTGCACTTCAATATTATGGCATGAGTGAAGATGGTCCATTCAAAGACTTCAGGAAAGCTTACATTGCAAAGATGGGGGAATAAGCTGGATGGGAACATCTGGTGGGAGTAAAACAGTGGGCAAAACAAAGAAAAATACTTTTAAAACAAAACCTTTTTGTTATAAAAGTACTGTAAATAGAAGTGAAAAAAGAGGCTGCTAAGGTTTTCATAAATAGTAGCTGAAAAACTAAGAAAAAAAATAAAATAAAATAAAATAAAGAGGTTAGGCTTCATGAACTACAAGAGATCGCAGAAAGAGGAAGACAAACAGCAATATCTAGAGAATCTAAGAGAAAATGATAAAGCAGAAACATAGTAACATGATGGCAGAAAAAAAAGAGCAGATGGCCTTTCTAGTCTGCCCTTCCATATCAACTACAATAGTCCCTTTTTACCTTTAGAGATCCTCCGAGTTTGTCCCATGCTTTCTGAATTCAGATACTTTCCTCATGTCCACCACTTCCACTGGGAGACTATTCCATGCATCTACCACTCTTCCCATAAAGAAATATTTCTGCATATTACTCTTTGGTCTATCCCCTTTCATGCTCATCCTATATATCCTTATAGCAGAGCTTGCCTTCAATTGAAAGAGACCCTCCTGTGCATTTATGCCACAGAGGTATTTAAATGTCTATCATATTGCCTCTCTCCCACCTTTCCTCTAAAGTATACATATTAAGATCTTTAAGTCTATCCTCACATGCTACATAACGAAGACACTAACCATTTTTAGTAGCCACCCTCTGAACTGACTCCAATCTGCTTATATCCTTTTGAAAGTGCGGTCTCCAGAATTATACACAATATTCCAAATGAAGTCGCACTAGAGACTTATACAGAGGCATTATCGCCTCCTTTTTTCTGCTGGCCATTCCTCTCCCTATACATCCAAGCATCCATCTGGCCTTCACAGTTGCCTTTTCTACCTGTTTAGCTACTTTAAGATCGTCAGATACAATTACACCCAGGTCTCGCTCTTCTTTGGTGGACAGAAGTATCTCACTCCCTACACTGTGCTGCTCCTTTGGATTTGTGGTCCAAATACATGATCCTGCATTTTTTAGCATTAAAATTTCAGTTGCCAAATCCTAGACCATTCTTCATTAGGCGGCATATTAATTGCTTTCCTTGCCACAAATGGACTGCCCAAAGTAGGTCATATAACCAAAACCATGGCACTATAAAACACACATTTTTTTAATCAATTTTAAGATGTTTGTAACTCCCCATGAGCATGCACACACAGCTGCCCTGGAATAAAACTAGCCAATAAACCCCCAAAACTCTCCTGTAACATCCATGCAATAGATAATTATATCTCAAACACTATCGCCAGCTCTACTTCCCTCCTGACACATTCCAAAGCAACTGACAAAAATGCTATCACAATATCACCTAATTAAAGAGATTCCAGAGCTCGGGGGAATGAGATATACAACATTTACATTGAATATTTATGGGGTTTCCCCATGGAAACATCAGCCAGCCAGTTACAGCATGCAGCCTTCTCAGGGAGAAATGGAAGGAAGCACACTGAAGGCAGCAGGACCCCAGTGCATGGGCAGAGCTGTGTGTAAATGTGTCTCAGTACTGCTGAAGTGCAAGATTAAGGTGCACGAGCAGATCTGTCACAGGGAGACAGGAGCTGCCACAGACAGAACAGAACCAAAATACATGGGCAGAGCAGAGCTCTGTAGGAGGTGGGGCAGATCATAGCACTTCAATTGCAGGGGAGGCTGCGAGGAAGGCAAATGATCAGTACTAGAGCACCTGACTGGGCCTAACCATGACCTTGAACCCAGGTGAAGGAAAGGGGAACCTGGGCCTGGAAGAAAATCAAGTCCCTGATTATCCCTGATCACAAAGTTGGAAATGATCTCTTTTCAAATCTTGTTCTGAAGGGAAATAATTTATTGCAAAGTTCTAATAATTTCAATAGTTTTAATTCTCCAAATCCAATGGAAACTGGAAAGAATTATACAAAAGGGATCGAGAAAGTCTATCCATCTGTCTGTATAGAGGCAAAATTAACACTCTAAAAATTTAATGGAATGGGGTGGAACGTTGCATATGGGAAAAAACTGGGATAAAGCGAGTTTTACTTGAACGAACAGCATTTTTAATAAGCACCTTAGCATATGGTTTAGGTCACATTTTTTTGATGGATTAAAATGACTGCTTGAGTGTGGAAGGTACGGGATAGTGTAGGTGGCATCTGAACACTCTTCTGTTGAATACTGGCTAGCTTGGGGGTTTTTGCTAAGTTCCAAATATGAATTTGCCAAATTTATATAAAGTATCCTAATACTCCAGCAGCTACTACTCAGAACATCATGAGGGATATCTATTGTATAACTACATATGTTTGAGTTTTGGTTAACATTATTTTGTTTTATTCTTATGGCTTGCTAGGTAATTATTTAGCTATTTTAAAAGTATTAGAGAAGGTTATTTTAAAATTAGGGGTCCATCTACTAAACTACGTTATCTCCTACCGCGGGGCTAAGACAGAAATACCACCCAGCAGCAGCAGTTAATGCGGAGAAGTGCCGACATCGTGGAGCATTTCTGCAATATCTGCACTTTCTGGGACAGTTGCAGCCAAAGGTGGGATTATAAGAGTGGGTGGTTTGTGGGTGGGCTCGCTGGGCACAGCTGCTCTGATTTGCACGCTTCATGGTTGCAATTACCGCTACCTGAATGGATGCGATAGCTGCATCAGCAAAGCCGGCATTTCTGCCATGGTATCTGCAAGAGAAATGCTGGGGATGCTTCCCTGCAGCTACCATGGGCCTTTTGCAAATATCGCCCTGCGTTAGCTGCAAAAAGCTAACACTGTTTAATAAAGACCTCTTGGTTTATATAAAGTTTTTTTTCAATACCAAATCTAGCTTTTTTGTTTTAATATCTATTGTAATTAACATTTATATGAGAAACATTATGACTAATAGAACTGAATAGTGGGCAAAGTCATTGGATGCAAAATTTTTTTTTTTAGAATAGGTTAGTATTACTGATGATTTTTCTATTTTAGAAATATTTTAATTTTTGTTCCACTTTTATTAATTGTAAATTTAAAGTGTACCTGTTTAGAATATATTATAGGAAATACATACCAATAAAAGGAGGGCAACAAATATTAAGATTACACAAATTAAATTGTAAATGACATATGATAAATACTTCATGTGTTTTATATTTAAGTTTTTATTTAGAAAAGGAGGTGGTGCAATTTTATGAAATTCTTTTCCATTATGACCACTTTTTAGGCGGTATATTTCATAATATTTTATTTATTTATTTATTTAACAGTTCTTCTATACCGCGCTTTTCAGATCAGTGCGGTTTACATTCAACGTCAACTATACAACACAGGCATTCTGAGTTGTAAACTTTACAATAAACAGGGAAATCAACATGGAAACAACTGGGGAAACTATCTACATTGTATTTACACTATTACCTTTTTCAAGCAGGGTCTATCTATATAAAGTTTATAATATGACGAAGTTTATAATATGACGAAGTTATCAATTTTATGTTTTTATCATGTATTTGTATTTGTATATGATGCAGGCAAAGCCAAAACCTGGCCATTTTGAGTCTTCTCTTAATTATCCAAGTTATGTATGATTTTATTATTTGTTTAAATAAAGACTAATTTGCAATTTTATTATTATTTCATTTGTTTTTTGTTGAGATCTGTTTATACAAAAGGATTGAAAATGTCAATATATCTGAGGGCAAAAAACTGAAAAGTTAAAATAACAGGCTAAAACTTGATATATGGGAAAAGCTGTTTAAAAATCCAGAGTCCAAAACTGAAGGTTCCAGAAAAATAAGCCCCACCCCCTTCCCAAAGCATACAAACAAAATGGCCACTGCATTTTTATGGGAGAGTGTTCCAGCTTCTGCAGCATAGAAACTTACATATAGTGAAACATAGCCGTTAGGGAATTGCTTCTTTCAAATTTCCTCTCCAGGTTCTCTACTTTCCCCAATTCCCTAAACCATCCCCACTCCCAAAAACTACCCCTCTAACAGCTACCTTACTCACCTCACACACAGCTTCCACCCCCCAATAAATATTCCCTCATAACTGTCCCACCCCCCAAATACCCAATCATGAAAAAATACCTTTGCACAATTGCCTCACCACCCTGCCAAACTGCCCCATCTCCAAAAACTACACCCCTACAACAGCTCTGCCACACCACAAGCTGTCCCCACAAAAAACAAACCACCTCTCATAACTGCCTTGCAAACTGCCCCCACCCCCAGAATATAGCCCCCTCAAAACTGCCCCAATGGCCCACAGACTGCTCCAGGCTCAAAACCTAACCCTGCAACTCCACCACCATCCCACCCTCCAAAAAATATCTCCCTTAATTGTTCTACCACCCTGCCAATTGCCACATCCCTAACTACCCCATCATCCTGCATATTTCCTCACTCCATAAAAATCTCTTCCAACTGCCCCACCCTCAGAACCTACCCCCACGCAAATACCCCACCACAAAAAAACTCCATCACAACTGTCCCACCACCCCAAAAATTAAACCCACCCCAAAACTACCTCTTCAACTTTCTCTACCTCTGAAAACTACATTGTCTGGAAATGCCCAAATCACTCCAGTTCCCTTCCCCCAAGAGACACATGCACAGCAGTGCCAGTGGATTGCGAGGCAGCAAGCTGTGGGAGCAAAGAAAAATGCTCCTGCAGCTGTAAATTGGCTGCAAGAGCAGAGGCGAGGAGGTAAGCAACGCAGGGGAGAGGAGGTTGGCTGGGACTGCAGCTGATGTGGGGAGGAAGGGTGAAAATGGAAGAGGCATGGACAAGGGGCTGGGAATGCAAGGAGGCTCACACTGAGGGGGTACTGGGACAAGAATGCCGCTAACGCTGGAAGGTACTAGGACTGGAAGGAACTGATGCTGGAACTGGGGTCAGGGTGGGGAAGAGACTGAAGCTAGGGGAGTGCAAAGGAAGAAGGGTAGATATTGTATTTGGAGGGGGATAAAACAAGGTCATAAATGGGGGAAGATTGAGAAGGAGGGGTATAAAAAAATGGATGCTAGGATACTGGGATAAGGAGGAGGAAAGGCAGGATTCATTGGAGACAGAAGTATTACTACTACTTGTGTAGAGTTACAAGGCATATGCAGCGCTATACAGAGACAGACCCTGCTCATCAGAGTTTACAATTTAGTCAAGACAGACAACACAACAGCTGTGGACTAGGATATATCAAGGGGAATGTTAAGGAAATATACAGGAGCCTAAGTGGATCAAGATCCAAAAGCGGCCTCGGACAGGTGAGTTTTCAGCCTCGATCTGAAAAGGGCTCGTGTGGTAGGGTCAGCTTTAAAGTTTTCATTTGCAGGGTATTCTGTTAATACACACAGCGTTTTGCAGTGGAAGGAGTTTGTGTTGTCACCGATCTGATATCAGAATTTGAAAAGAATCTATGTTGAGTTCTAAATTGAAACTCTCCAGTTCTAAAAATCAGGCCAAAACAGATGCCCCCAATGTTTCTCTGCACTTTCTGCCCTGGGATGTCCAAGATTGCACTTGAACACACTAAAACGCCACTTATAATGCATACACTATCACAAGCAATAGATCCAGCAGAGCAATAGAATACGGTCAATAAGATCAAACGCAGTTGACAAATTGAGAGTAACCAAAATTACTTTATTGCATTGATCCATGGAGCTTGTGTACCCAATAAAGCAGTCATAAGGATCTCCATATTGTGGTCCTTACGAAAGCCTGCCTGTTTAAAGGTGGAAGAGAGGGAATCTTATTCAGGAATAGGGAGAGCTATAGACAAACTACATTTCCAGAACTTTAGCAAGAAATGGTTGATTAGAGACCGAGAAGTAATTAGAAAGGACAGAGGAATCAAGCCTAGGCTTCTTCAAAAGAGGATTCATAATAGCATGTTTCCATGTTTCTGGCACACAGCCAATAGTTAGCCTGGAGTAAAGTAAAGGAAAAATCATTGGCAGAACAGGGGCCATTTGTTGGCCAAAAAAGCAGGCCAAGGATCTAGGAGAGATGAAGATGGACACATGGAAGAGCGAGCACATTCAGTACAGAGAGTAGTACGAGGATGAAACTTAGACCAGAGAGTCATGAAAAGTAGAGACTTTGGGATCATCAACAGGCATCAGGGGAGCTGCACCAGTAGGACCAAAGCTAATCAGTCCATTTTACTAAAGAAAAAACATCCTACAGCTTCATTAGATGACAAGAATCAGGGGGGAAAGAGAATGAAGAGTAAATTCAAATTGTGTTGTATTAATGTTGTTAAATACCCTCATGTTAAATGTAAAGCACAAAAATGTTAAATGTAACCCAATTGTGATGTTATGTAACCACTTTGATTGTAGGATAAGGTGGTATACAAGTCTGTCTAAACAAATAAAGAGTTGAGCAAATTTAATTACGGAAAAAATATATGAAATAGGCATTAAGCGATTTATCACCTGAAGATTAACCATCATCCCAAATTTCTCCAGCTTGAGGAGAGGAAAAAACCCCAGCTTCTTAATACTTAATAAAGATCTCAATTGTTCTGGGGCATAGAAAACGTATTTTACAGCCAAATATTTAACAAAATTTACATGGGTATGTCCAAAAAAGTACTACAATGACGCATGCAAGGAAATAGAAGCAGAAACTATTAGAGGAAGAACAAGATCGGCTTTTCTAAAGCTATGAGAGTTAAAGAAAAAGTTCCAGCCTTGAATTGGAATGTTACAAGATGCTCAAGGTTCTATGTTGAATGATGCCGAGAAGATCAAGAAAAGGTGGAAGGAATATACAGAGTTTTTATATGATAAAGATCAAGTGGACCAACAGCCGTTTCAACCTGTACCTTATGATCTGGAACCATTGGTGATGAAAGATGAAGTTGAAGCAGCATTGAAAGCCTTATCAAAGAACAAAGCACCAGGCATTGATAGCATTCCCATAGAAGTATTACAGCAATCTGATGCAGCTGTTACCGTACTTACAAGGCTCTGCCAAGAAATATGGAAGACATCATGGCCAACTGACTGGAAAAGATCTGTGTTTATACCAATACTAAAGAAAGGTGATCCAACTGACTGTGGAAATTATCACACAATCACTGTGATCCCACATGCCAGCAAGATTCTACTGAAGATTATTCAAAAGAGACTACAACCATACCTGGAACAAGAACTACCTGAAGTGCAAGCAGGGTTCAGGAAAGGGCGAGGAAGAGACATCATTGTGGATGTGAGATGGATCCTTGAAAAGACTAAAGAATACCAAAAGGATATCCAATTGTGCTTTATCGACTATAGCAAGGCTTTTGACTGTGTAAACCATGAGAAACTCTAGGCCACATTAAGCAGCATAGAACACCTGATCGTTCTCTTGCACAATCTGTACATTCATCAAGAAGCAACAGTTCGAACGGAACAAGGAGAAACAGAATGGTTTAAAATAAGCAAAGGTGTAAGACAAGGCTGCATACTTTCCCCCTACCTCTTTAATTTATATGCAGAACAAATCAGAGAAGCAGGATTGTATGAAGACAACAGAGGTGTGAAGACTGGTGGAAGACTCATCAACAACCTTCGCTATGCTGATGATACCACATTACTGGCTGAAAGTGAAGATGATCTGAAAAACATTTGCTTCTCACAATCAAAGAACATAGTCTCAAAATGGGCCTGCACCTTAATGTAAAGAAGACAAAGATCATGACAACTGGTATAATCAATAGGTTCATCATTGAGGGAGAAGAAATTGAAATCGTGAACAACTTTAACCTACTTGGATCAACTATCAATAAAGAAGCAACAAGCAGTCAAGAAATCAGACGATGCATTGCTCTTGGCAGAATGGCTATGAAAGACCTAGATAAGATTCTCAAGAGCAGAGATGTCTCTCTCCATACAAAGATTTGACTTGCTCAAGCCATGGTATTTTCCATAACATCATATGGATTTGAAAGCTGGACAGTGAAAAAGATAGATAGGGAGAAAATTGATGTCTGAATTATGGTGCTGGTGGCAAATACTGTGTATACCATGGACTGCCTGAAGAACAAACCAGTCGGTACTAGAGGAGATCAAACCTAAGCTTTCTTTAGAAGCTCAGATGACAAGACTTCAACTTTCATACTTTGGACACATCATGCGAAGAGAGAGATCAGTAGAGAAAGACATCATGCTTGGCAAGATAGAAGGTCAACACAAAAGAGGAAGGCCAGCAATGAGATGGATCGATACAACAGCAGCAGCTACGGGTACCAGTCTGTCAACAATGAGCCGCCTGACTGAAGACCGAACACAATTTAGGATAGCTATCCAGAGGGTCGCCATGAGTCGACTCAGACTCGACGGCACTTAACAACAACATGTCCAAAAAAGGTTATACTTCAAGCCAGAGTTTCCTGGCACATAGTAAGAAACAATTTACATCTTTTGAGTAGCATGCATGTGCCACATTAGGAAATACCTAGAATTTTGACCCAAAAAGTTAATCTAAGTTATGGAAAGAACCAACTCCAAGGGTATCTGACACCCTACACAAACTTCAACCATGCATTGCCCTCTGGGCTATGCACCTCCTCATTTCTACATCAAAATATTTAAAGATTTTATAAGGCTGTCTTAGAAGAATACATTTCTGAGAACACAGCCATTGTAAATTACCAATCTAAATTATCTAGCAGTATTCTCCAGGAACAATGTGAACACACTATGGGGGTTATTCCGAATCATGAATAGGGGGATATGGATGTCCCCACTATTGTGCAGCTACAGGCCCCCGAATAACTTCCCTGCCGGTTGTGCAGGAAAATTAGTCGGGGTGGGGAAGAGGTGGCCCAGGGATGGAGAATGGGTGGGTAGTGGGCGGTTGCTGGCCCTGGACGTAAAGGGCCAATTCTAATCTTGGCCCTGTATGTCCACGGCCGGCGAAATGTCTGAGGAATTTATTAAACCCCCGGGGTAGAATAACTTCCCTGGACGTTTTTTGTTTTTTTTTTCCGTGACATTAAGGCGCGGAAGGGGCTGGAGAGGACAAAGTTAACCCCCCGCAGCCAGACCCTGGCCATAGGAGGCCACATTGGGGGGTCGGGCTGCAGGGAATTAACTTTGTGGGAAGCAGCCGCCATCGCGGCTTTTAAATGGAGCCGCGGTGCCATGGCAATGGGACACCATGGCGCCGCAGCTCCATTTAAAAGCCCTGACTGAGTTAGCTGTGCTAGTGCTGTACGTGCAGGCCGGAAATGAATCGCAGTCCCGATCTGCACATACAGTGCTGTTCGTGATTCTGATCCCATGGAGTTAGATGTGCCCCGTGGGATCAGAATTGTGATCTCCTTTGTACGTCTGGGTCTGACAGACGTACAAAGGAGATCTACGTCTTGAATGAAATCGGACCCTATAGGTACAAATATGGACTGACAGAATCCTTAAAATGATGATCAAGCCACAGCACCCTCTCTCTTTAGAAGAAAAAGGATAACATGAATTCTTAAAATATTAAGAACATAACTGCCATACTGGGTCAGAACAAAGGACCATCAAACCCACTGTCCTGTTTCCAACAGTAGTCAATCCATGTCACAAGTACCCGACATCCCAAAATGTAGCCAGTTCCATGCTACTTATCCCCAGGGATAAGTAGTGGTTTTCTCTTGGACTATCTTAATCGTTTATGGATTTTCCTCCAGAATTTGGTCCAAACCATTTTTAAACCCAGCTATACTACCAACATTTACCATATCAATTGGCAATGAGTACCAGAGATTAGTCTATGTCACCTCAAAAGCCGTATTACCCCACAAAAGCATTGAGGTCCTGTTTCAAAAAAGGCATACACGAAATCCCAAGCAGGATTGCCCTCTCATAAACCTCAGAATTGGATGCATCTAAGAGAGCAGAAACATTTAAAGTGCTGATGTCTACTTCTCAGAATCGTGCCCCTCTGCACCCTTTGGGTGGGAAAACACATTATTCACAGGCAAATGATGTTCAAGTGCAATCTAGGACATCCAAGTCAGAACGTCCAAAAGCAGGCATGTCCAAGTTCCGGCAAGATTTCACAATGTGAAGGTGCCTGATATGGATGTCTGCAAGGCAGTCTACATAGATGTCTCCAGAATAGTAGTCAAGGCTGGGGATGTGTAAGAGTGAGCCAACGTTTGAATCCCACTGCTGCTCCTTGCGATCTTGGGCAAGTCACTTAACTCTCAATAGCCTCAGGAACAAACTTATGTAAGCAGTCTTCGCTACACCTTCCGGATGTTTTATGGCCAACACAAGCCCTTTCTCGATGTCTATAGTTGATCTAAACTTGGGGATGTCTGCAACCCTGTCCAACCTTCTGAAATGTCTATGTCTAATGCACTGCTCAGTCACCTTGCCCTTCCTCAGGCAACCTCTGCAAACACCATCCATCAAACCACAAATTCCCTCACAAGCTAAACACAGAAGAGAGATGCATGCACCACTGTTGCAGAGCCCCTGATGGTCTGAACTCCCATGGAGGGGGGAGGGGAACACAAGTGAAAAAAAGGCACTTATCCGAAAGTACGAGGAAATAGTGAGAAAAACCCCCAAGCACACCAGTATCAGTACTGACACCGTAGAACAGTGAAGGCAGAAAAGAAAAACACAGCGGCAGATCAGGAGTTAAGCTACGGCACTACAAACAGCTTAAATAGGGAGAGCTCAGCATCAAACACACTGATAAATATTGATGTGTCTGGGGGAGGGGAGGGGAAGGACCATGGACCACCAGGAACTTTAACATGGGCTTCGCCTGACCCATTCAAGAGTCCCAGTGACAGAAAGGCAGTTCCTGCACCACTGCCAGCCCACATCTATTCACAACAGGTAGAAACAATACCCAGCCCTGAAATGCAGCCAATCTGTGTATGCCAATCTGCCTACATGTTCTCTTTCCAATTTTTTTTTTTTGATAGGCCCAAGTCCTTTCAGTGAAATCCACCATGCAAAAACTCCTCACCAGCTGCTAGGAACTAAGATTGATTCCTGGACATGAAGAGGGAGCTCTTGTACTGTGACATCAGAAAGCTGACATGCTCAGTTCTCAGCTGCTGGTGGAGGGAGATAACCCACACATACTGGACTGGAGGAACAATAAGGAAATTAAACTTCTTTTCGAATCAGTACAACTTTGCGGCCCTGAATGAGCCAGATATCGGCTGATCTAAGTAGTTTGCAGGGCTTGGCTAATACTTGGATGGGAGACCACCTTGAAAAACAGCAGGGAAGAAAGGCCTGGCAATCTACTACTTGCACCTTGCCAAGAAAGCCCAGGAGCTGGGTCACCAGTAGTCAGCACTGAATCAACTGCACACACTTTCACTTTCATGTGAAAGTGTGTGCAGTCGATGAAAACCCTGGAGTTAATTCTATCAGCTTTTAATTCTAGCTTTTAGAAAATGAGGAACTTAACAGAAAACAGGCCTCTCGAGTCACTGATAACAGGAATTCTGATCTCTAGATTAACCTCAGCTAAGAACGGGATAAGTACCTGGAGGCGGGCTTAACATTTTTCTGTAAGGAGAGCGTTCCTATATAGGCTTCCACTTTAGACCTATAGATGTACTCCATTCTTCTGCAAGTTCAGCAGCTCCAAACCTTTTAGAAAAGTTTTGATAATACTGGGTCCCACGTTTACATGTGGCAGAAGTCTAGATACCGTACTGAGAAAGTTTGCACATGCCCTAGGATGGTCTGTATTTTAGCAGTTGATATTCAAACATGTTTAGATCCTTAATCTAAATCCTGATAAAAGAGCAAGATAACCCAGCTGAATAGATAACTCACTACTACTAATCTTTTGTATAGCGCTACAAGGCATACGCAGCACTGTGCAAACATATAAAAGGCGGTCCCTGCTTATCAGAGCTTACAATGTAGTCAAGACAGACAACACAAAAGGAGGGGACAAGGATATGTCTAGGGGAATGGTAAGGAAGCACGTAAAGACATAGTTCATGAGTAGGAGACTAAGCGGATCAGGATCCAAAAGCAGCCTTGAAGAGGTGAGTTTTCAGCCTGAAAAGGGCCAGAGAAGGCGCCTGACGTACAGACTCAGGTAGTTTGTTCCAGACATAAAGAGCAGCAAGGTGGAAGGACTGAAGTCTGGAGATGAAAGTAAAAGAGAAGGGCACAGACAGAAGCGATCTGCCAGAAGAGCAGATTTCCTGGGCAGGGGTATAGGGAGACATGAGAGAGGAAAGGTATTGAGGAGCAGCAGAATGAGTATCGTTCCATGGTGTGACGTCACCTTGAATATTGTGTGCACTTCTGGTCGCCGTATCTTAAAAAGGATATAGCAGAATTAGAAAAGATAGAGAGAAGAGCCACCAAAATGGTAAAGGAGATGGAAGGATTACCCCTATGAGGAGAGGCTTAAAAGGTTAGGGCTCTACAACCTGGAAAAGAGGGCTGAGGGGAGATATGATAGAGGTCTATAAATTAGTGACTGGAGTGGAACGGGTAAACGTAGATCGATTGTTCACGCCATCAAAAAGTAGAAAGACGAGGGGACATGCAATGAAGCTACAGTGTAACCCGTTTAAGATAAAATATTTTTTCACTCAACACATAATCATACTGGAATTTGTTACCGGAGAATGTAGTAAAAGCTGTTAGTATAGCTGGGTTTAAAAAAAAGGTTTGGGCAAGTTCCTAGGTCCATAAACCATTATTAAAAGAGGACCCAGAAAATCCATTGCTTGCCCCAATACAAGCATTGTGGAACCTGTGTGTCGTTTTGGGAAACTGCTAGATACTTGTGACCTGGATTGGCCACTGTTTGAAACAGAATACTGGGCTTCATGGAATTTGGTCTGACCCAGTATGGCACATCTTATGTTCTTATGAGTGCACTTATTAGTCGGTAGGAGATGTTTGAACTGCATACGGAGATGGATAGGAAGCCAATGAAGTGACCTGAGAAGAGGGGCTGTACAAGCATATTGAGGCTGGAAGATTAGCCGTGCAGCTGAGTTTTGAACAGATAAATGGGAGAGAGACGATTCAGAGGGAGACCAGTAAGGGGTGGTTGCAATAGTCTAGATGGGAAGTGACTAAAGAGTGGATAAGTGCCTTAGTAGTGTGTTCAGAAAGGAAGGGGTGAATTCTGATGATGGCTATAGAGAAAGACGACAGGTTTTAGCTATCAGTTGGATGTGTGTGGAGAAGGACAGGGAAGAGTCAAAGATGATCCCAAGGTTGCGAGCTGAGGAAATGGAGGAGTAGAGCATTATCCAACGAGGTAGAGAAAGGAGGAGGTGGGTTTAGGAAGAAAGATAAGAAGCTTGGTTTTGGCCATGTTCAATTTCAAACAGTGGTGAGACATTCAGGCAGCAATGTCAGATAGGCAGGCGGAGATCTGGGCCAGGGTTCACGGAGAGATTTCAGGTGTAAAGAGAACTCAGACACAAAGGATATACTTTAACAATAAGAATCCCTTGCGGAAAAGTAAATGAGCCCCTACTTTCCTTACTACAATTAGGTAATTAGAATAAGGTCCTTAAATAACTGATTAACAAGTAAACCATCCTGCACGGAGTTTGGTCTTCACAGGTTAGTGCAAACTCACGATGCCAGGATCAAAATAAATTTCAGAGGACCTATAAATTAAAATAGTTGATGTTTGGGTGTTACAAGAATTTCTAAACATTTAGGGCACAGGGCTTCCACTGTCAGAGAAGCATTAATAATATAAAACTGCACAGGTGACTATGCGGGTACAAGTATGCATGCAACAAGAGTGCGGGTACTTTTATGCAGTCTGTAGACAGACATTCCTGGGGGCGGCGTTCGGGCAGAGCTGAAAGGTAGGCATATACTTTATAAACATTCACACATTTGCATAAAGGACCAGCACATAACTGTCCATGCTTTGGAGCAGGCATAATTTTTTGCCAAAATCTGTGCACTTCTGGTGACTGTTCTGAAAGTCTATTTTGTACAGGCAGATACAGGGCTGTTTCCTTTATAGGACTGAGAAAGCAAGCTCCCTGAAGCAGAAAGTTGTGACTTTCGAAGCATGATATTTCAGTGGACAACTCGACTGCCTCTGACAAGCAATTTAACGTCTGGAAGGAATTTTCACTGATGGCTCTAGGACAGAAGTGCTTTTATTATATTCTAAAAAACTCAAAAGTTGATCGGTTCATGGATTTCATTTTATGATACTGTAGAACACATTGGCATGGTGTGAAGTTTTTCACTTTATATTTTAAATGGGACTGATTAGTCTATGCTCTGTGGAGCTGTTTTGTGTTCCCTCAGACAGTCCCTTCTTCACTTAGAAACATAGAAACATGATGACAGAAAAAGACCACATGGCCTATCTAGTCTGTCCTTCCATAACAACAACTACAACAGTCCACTTTTTACCTTTAGAGATCCTCTGTGTTGGTCCCATGCTTTTTTGAATTCAGTTACTGTCCTCATCTCTACCACCTCCACTGGGAGACTATTCCATGGATCCACTACTCTTTCCGTAAAGAAATATTTCCGCATATCACTCCTGAATCTATCTCCCTTCACCCTCATCCCATGTCCCCTCGTAGTAGAACTTGCTTTCAATTGAAAGAGGCTCTCTCCCTGAACATTTATGCCACGGAGGTATTTAAACATCTCAATCATATCACCTCTATCCCGCCTTTCCTCTAAGGTGTACATATTAAGATCCTTAAGTCTGTCCTCATATGCTTTATAATGAAGCCCATTAATCATTTAGTAGCAACCCTCTGCACCGACTCCATCCTGTTCACATCCTTTTGAAGGTGCGGTCTCCAGAATTGCACACCATACTCCAAATGAGGTCGCACCAAAGACTTATACAGAGGCATTATCACCTCCTTTTTTCTGCTAGCCATTCCTCTCCATATGCACCCAAGCATCCTTCTAGCTTTTGCCGTCGCCTTTTCTACCTGTTTAGCTACTTTAAGATCATCAGACACAACCACGCCTAGGTCCCGCTCTTTTTTAGTGGACAAAAGTACTTCACCTCCTATACTGTATTGCTCCCTTGGATTGCTGCAGCTCAAATGCATGACCTTACATTTTTTAACATTAAATCCCAGCTGCCAAATTCTAGACCATTCTTCAAGCTTAGCTAGATCCCTCATGTTATCTACCCCTTCCTGGGTGTCTACTCTATTGCAGATTTTGGTATCATCCGCAAAGAGGCAAACCTTACCCGACAGCCCTTCCGCTATATCACTAACAAAGATGTTAAAAAGAATCGGACCAAGGACAGATCCCTGGGGCACACCACTGGTAACATCCTTCTCCTCAGAGTGAGCTCCATTTACTTGTACTCTTTGTCGCCTCCCACCCAACCAATTTCTAACCCAAGCAGTAACTTTAGGGTCCATCCCTAGGGTGCTCAGTTTGTTTATAAGCCGCCTCTGAGGAACAATGTCAAAGGCTTTACGGAAATCTAAATACACCACATCTAGAGCTCTCCCTCGGTCCAACTCCCTGGTCACCCAGTCAAAGAAATCAGTCAGATTTGTCTGACAAGACCTGCCTCTGGTGAATCCATGCTGCCTCAGATCCTGTAATCCGCTGGACTCCAGAAACCTCACTATTTTCTCTTTCAGCAGCGTTTCCAATAATTTACTCACCACCGAAGTTAAACTAACCGGCCTGTAGTTTTCAACCACATCCTTACTTCCGCTTTTGTGTAAAGGCACCACATGAAGCTCTCTCCAGTCCTTTGGCACCACTCCCGACTCCAATGAGGCATTGAAAAGGTTAGTCAGTGGAGTTGCTAGAACGTCCCCAAGTTCCCTCAGTATTCTAGGGTGTATCCCATCCGGTCCCATCGCTTTGTCTACTTTAAGTTGGGCTAGTTTCTCACGAACATAGTCTTCTGAAAATAGTTCAAGATGTCCCTCGCTTCTGTTCTTATTTGTGGGTGTTTTCTGAGGTCCTGCTCCTGGTTCTTCATCTGTGAACACAGAACAAAAATATTTGTTAAGCAATTCCGCTTTATCCTCATCAGCTTCTATATATTCCCCCCCCCCCCCCCTGCACCCTTGAGTCTGACAATACCACTTTTGCCCTTCCTCTTCTCACTAATATATCTGAAAAATGTCTTATCCCCCCATTTTATTGCATTGGCTATTTCCTCCTCCTTTTGAA
Organism: Ichthyophis bannanicus; assembly: GCA_033557465.1. NCBI lineage: Eukaryota > Metazoa > Chordata > Amphibia > Gymnophiona > Ichthyophiidae > Ichthyophis > Ichthyophis bannanicus. The sequence continues at coordinate 148,484,798 of CM066041.1, forward strand.
TCTTTGCCTTCTTGACTACTTTGCTAGCTTCTCTAAATTTTTCCAAATACAGATTGCCTGTCTTCCTCTCTCTGTGATCTCTTGTATTTCATGAAGGCCTCCCTCTTTTTCTTCACTTGTTCAGCTACTTCCTTCGAAAACCATAGCAGTCTCCTGTTCCTTTTGCCTTTATTTACCATTTTAACAAAAAGGTTGGTTGCCTTTAAAATACCCCCTTTCAGTTTTGCCCACTGTTTTTCTACATCCCCCAGCTGTTCCCATCCCACTAACGACTCCCTGAGGTATTGGCCCATCTTCGCAAAGTTAGTCTTCCTAAAGTCTAAGATCCTCACCTTGGAATGGATTATAACAGCCCTAGTCCTAATATTGAACCACACCATCTGGTGATCACTGGATGCAAAATGATCTCCCACTACAACATCAGAAACACTTTCACCATTGGTAAGCACCAAGTCCAGTATGGCCCCTTCACGTGTGGGGTCTGTTACCAATTGCCTGAATAGTTCTCCCTGTAGAGAATCCAGGATCTCCTTACTTCTAGATGATACTGCAGCAGGAATGTGCCAATCAACATCTGGCATATTGAAATCTGCTATCAGTAGCACTTCCCCTTTCCTAGCAATGCTGCGTATGTCTTCAATTAACTCTCTGTCCACCTCTTCCTCTTGTGAGGGAGGTCTGTATATCACTCCAATGCAAATAGATTTCTCTTTCCCTCTTTCTAGTTTAACCCACAATGCCTCCTCTCTCCCTTTTAAGCTCTGTAATTCCAAAGCTTTAATAGTAGTTTTTACATATAGTGCCACTCCTCCACCCCTTCTTCCTACCCTGTCCTTTCTGAATAAAGTATAGCCAGGTATAGTTACATCCCAGTCATGGTTTTCTGTGAACCACGTTTCTGTAACTGCCACTAAATCCAAGTCAGCCACTCCCACCAAAGCTTCAACTTCAGGGATCTTATTTCCCATGCTACGGGCATTAATACACACTGCTTTCCATATGTCACCCCTGTTACCCATTTCCATAAAGGTATTTAATGTATCACCTACCTGGGGGCTTTCACCTACCTGGGGGCTTTCTTCACCCATCCCCAACGAATCTAGTTTAAAGCCCTCTTCAGTAGATTAGCCAGTCTACTACCAAAGATGCGTTGACCTCTCTTGGACAGATGGATGCCATCTCTGCTTTGCAACCCTTGGAACAGCATCCCATGGTCTAGGAAACCAAAACGCTCTTGATGACACCATCCACGCAGCCATGCATTCATCTCCAGGATGCGAGCCTCTCTGCCTTGGCCTTTACCCTCAACAGGGAGGATTGAAGAGAACACCACCTGTGCACCTAACTGCTTCACCCTCTGTCCCAGAGCCATGAAGTCACTTTTGATACGTTCCGAGGTATACCTGGCAGTATTATTTATTCCAACATGGATTAGCAACATTGGGTAATAGTCAGTGGGCTTGATGAGTCTCGGCAAACTCTCCGTAACATCTTGGATTTTGGCACCAGGCAGACAGCATACGTCTCTGGACATCAAGTCTGGTCGGCAGATGGACGCCTCAGTACCCCTCAGAAGAGAGTCTCCAACCACCACTACCCTTCGTTTCCTTCTGGTCACCGATTCCGCAACTTTGGGGTACTTGAACTCTGGTTCTTCCCTTTCCAGGGATGCTTTCACCTCATCCACTTCCAGGGCTGCATAATGGTTCTTCAATTCAAGGGCTGGAGAAGTTGGATTGGTGATTTTGCAGGCCCTGGTAACTTGTGTCCAACCATCGACATTCTGTTGGCACCCATCTTCTCCTGTGCTGGAGAGCCTGGTTGCTGCAAGAAGCATCTCATCAATGTACTTCTCACTGTCTTGAATGCTCCTCAGCCTTGCCACCTCCTCTCTGAGTTCCTCCACCTGTTTCCTCAGAGCTTCAGCATGCAGGCACCCTACACATGGGACCGGTCCTTCAACCGGCATTAGGACCTCTGTCTGAACCGAGGCAGAAGCTGTAACTGGGGCAACAGCTTTAGCAATACGATTTTTCCCAGCCATTGTTCTTTTCGTGGAGCTTAGGTATCTGTTAGAGCAAAAGAGAGAGATCTACCAAGTACCAGCCGGTTTCGCAGCTGTCCTTTCAGAGAAAAAGCAGTTAAAACTCTTTAATTATATACAAATGTGCTGGTCCAATTCACTGTGATCTGTTAAAGGGGGAGGTGCCCTATAAAGCAAGGCTGCTCACTAGGGGTGGGTGGGAGTCGGGGTGGGTAGGGAGGGAACAAACACCTGATTAGGTGTTAAGAGTTTCTAAACCTGAGGAGGTTACTGGAGTCAGCAACCTACTGTGCTCAAGTAAAGTTCCCCTAAAACAGCAAAAATGAAAGTGACCTTGCTTTAAAAAATATACACAAAACCCTTTTAAGAGCTCCCAGTCAGAGAGCTAGCAATGTAATAAAAAAACCAAACAAAGAAACCCTCAAATCCTTACTTACTGTTTGATGTGTGGAGCCCTGGTTAGGAAAGCCTCAAAAGGGCAGGGCACAGGAGCCTTTTATGCAGGCTTCAACTGCACTCAGGAAACAAGCCCACTAACTCCTGATTAGGTGGTAAGAGTTTCTAAACCTGAGGAGGTTACTGGAGTCAGCAACCTACTGTGCTCAAGTAAAGTTCCCCTAAAACAGCAAAAATGAAAGTGACCTTGCTTTAAAAAATATACACAAAACCCTTTTAAGAGCTCCCAGTCAGAGAGCTAGCAATGTAATAAAAAAACCAAACAAAGAAACCCTCAAATCCTTACTTACTGTTTGATGTGTGGAGCCCTGGTTAGGAAAGCCTCAAAAGGGCAGGGCACAGGAGCCTTTTATGCAGGCTTCAACTGCACTCAGGAAACAGGCCCACTAACTCCTGATTAGGTGGTAAGAGTTTCTAAACCTGAGGAGGTTACGGGAGTCAGCAACCTACTGTGCTCAAGTAAAGTTCCCCTAAAACAGCAAAAATGAAAGTGACCTTGCTTTAAAAAATATACACAAAACCCTTTTAAGAGCTCCCAGTCAGAGAGCTAGCAATGTAATAAAAAAACCAAACAAAGAAACCCTCAAATCCTTACTTACTGTTTGATGTGTGGAGCCCTGGTTAGGAAAGCCTCAAAAGGGCAGGGCACAGGAGCCTTTTATGCAGGCTTCAACTGCACTCAGGAAACAAGCCCACTAACTCCTGATTAGGTGGTAAGAGTTTCTAAACCTGAGGAGGTTACTGGAGTCAGCAACCTACTGTGCTCAAGTAAAGTTCCCCTAAAACAGCAAAAATGAAAGTGACCTTGCTTTAAAAAATATACACAAAACCCTTTTAAGAGCTCCCAGTCAGAGAGCTAGCAATGTAATAAAAAAACCAAACAAAGAAACCCTCAAATCCTTACTTACTGTTTGATGTGTGGAGCCCTGGTTAGGAAAGCCTCAAAAGGGCAGGGCACAGGAGCCTTTTATGCAGGCTTCAACTGCACTCAGGAAACAGGCCCACTAACTCCTGATTAGGTGGTAAGAGTTTCTAAACCTGAGGAGGTTACGGGAGTCAGCAACCTACTGTGCTCAAGTAAGGTTCCCCTAAAACAGCAAAAATGAAAGTGACCTTGCTTTAAAAAATATACACAAAACCCTTTTAAGAGCTCCCAGTCAGAGAGCTAGCAATGTAATAACTATGAACTATGCCTGCATGGGATGAACTGGTGATTTATTCTAGCATACCATAATTAGATATTTGGTTTGAGTCCTTTACAAAAATAGATATCAAATCCATGCATTTTTGGAAATTTGTTTTTGTTTAATGTAAGCATGTGGTTATAAAATCATCCTTACAGTATACAGATTTCCTGAAGGAACCTGCTCTTGGCTGATCTCCAAAGCTAAGCAGGGTTGGGCCTGGCTAGTACTTGGATGGGAGACCACCTTGGAATACGAGAGAGACTATAAACTCACTGCATGGACGAAAGGCCTGGAAATCTATTTCTGGTCACACATTGCCAAGAATCTAGTTAGGAGCTGGGTACCAGGAGTCCGTATTGATGCAACAGCATGCATTGTACAGTATACAATCCAGTATACACTCATGAGCAGTTGCTCTGCCAAGATCACTCTAAGAACAAACTGGAAAGCCAATCACAAAGAACCCCATACTAACATATAAAGATATACAGGCCTCTTTTGCTCTGGATGTTAGGGTTCATGTGTCAACCATCAGGAAAAAAACAAATGGGAATGGTGTTTGTAAGAGAAATGTACATAAATCCTTCATTTGGCGAGTGGTGTGGTCTCCTTAAGTAGAAGTTCAACTAAATGTTTACTATAAGCACTGATCAGTCTCACATTGCCAATGGCAAACATCAGGATCTCAGTGACTTTCCATCATTAATGGAATCAAATTCTGCTTTATATCAGACAGTTTTAGAGAGTGTCAGGCTATCAGCCCATGAGATGAAGCGGAGCCAAAAGTGGGTCATGAACTGAAACAGTGTCCCTAAACATTCACATAAAATTTATTATGTTGTTGTTGTTAAGTGCCATCGAGTCGGAGTCGACTCATGGCAACCCTCTGGATAGCTATCCTAAATTATGTTCGGTCTTATTTATTATTATTTTATTTATTTATTTATTTACATTCTCTTATATACCGCGCTATTCTGCATCAGTGCGGTTTACATTGAACAAACTGAAATTACATTGAACAGGGCATTATAACTTGGAGATAACCCTCCATAGCCCATGTTCCCTGTAAAATAGTTAAGTGGCTTGCCCAAGACCACAAGGAGCACCTGTGGGACTAGAAACCCCAGTCCTTCCGGCCCAAGGTTGCTGTCCTCTAGTGGGATTTGAACCCCCGACCTTCCGGCCTGAAGTACCTTGCCCCAACCACTAGGCCACTCCTCCACTCAGTCTTCAGTCAGGCGGCTCATTGTTGATAGACTGGTACCCATAGCTGCTGTTATTGTATCGATCCATCTCATTGCTGGCCTTTCTCTTTTGTGTTGACCTATCTTGCCAAGCATGATGTCTTTCTCTACTGAACTCTCTCTTTGCATGATGTGTCCAAAGTATGAAAGTCGAAGTCTTGTCATCTGAGCTTCTAAAGAAAGCTTAGGTTTGATCTCCTCTAGTACCGACTGGTTTGTTCTTCGGGCAGTCCATGGTATACACAGTATTCGCCGCCAGCACCATAATTCAAAGACATCAATTTTCTTCCTATCTATCTTTTTCACCGTCCGGCTTTCACATCCATATGATGTTATTGAAAATACCATGGCTTGAACAAGTCAAATCTTTGTATGGAGAAAGACATCTCTGCTCTTGAGAATCTTATCTAGGTCTTTCATAGCCATTCTGCCAAGAGCAATGCATTGTCTGATTTCTTGACTGCTTGCTGCTTCTTTATTGATAGTTGACCCAAGTAGGTTAAAGTTGTTCATGATTTCAATTTCTTCTCCTTCAACAATGAACTTGATTATACCAGTTGTCATGATCTTTGTCTTCTTCACATTAAGGTGCAGGCCCATTTTGGAGACTATGTTCTTTGATTGTGAGAAGCAAATGTTTCAGATCATCTTCAGTTTCAGCCAGTAATGTGGTATCATCAGCATAGCGAAGGCTGTTGAGTCTTCCACCAATCTTCACACCTCTGTTGTCTTCATACAATCCTGCTTCTCTGATGATTTGTTCTGCATATAAATTAAAGAGGTAGGGGGAAAGTATGCAGCCTTGTCTTACACCTTTGCCTATTTTAAACCATTCTGTTTCTCCTTGTTCCGTTCGAACTGTTGCTTCTTGATCAATGTACAGATTGTGCAAGAGTACAATCAGGTGTTCTGGTATCCCCATGCTTCTTAATGTGGCCCAGAGTTTCTCATGGTTTACACAGTCAAAAGCTTTGCTATAGTCGATAAAGCACAAATAGATATACTTTTGGTATTCTTTAGTCTTTTCAAGGATCCATCTCACATCCGCAATGATGTCTCTCGTTCCTCGCCCTTTCCTGAAACCTGCTTGCACTTCAGGTAGTTCTTGTTCCAGGTATGGTTGTAGTCTCTTTTGAATAATCTTCAGTAGAATCTTGCTGGCATGTGGGATCACAGCGATTGTGTGATAATTTCCATGGTCAGTTGGATCACCTTTCTTTAGTATTGGTATACACACAGATCTTTTCCAGTCAGTTGGCCATGATGTTGTCTTCCATATTTCTTGGCAGAGCCTTGTAAGTACGGTAACAGTTGCATCAGATTGCTGTAATACTTCTATGGGAATGCTATCAATGCCTGGTGCTTTTTCTTTGATAAGGCTTTCAATGCTGCTTCAACTTCATCACCAATGGTTCCCGTTCATAAGGTGCAGGTTGAAACGGCTGTTAGTCCACTTGATCTTTATCATATAAAAACTCTGTATATTCCTTCCATCTTTTCTTGATCTTCTCAGCATCATTCAACATAGAACCTTGAACATCTTGTAATATTCCAATTCGAGGCTGGAACTTTTTCTTTAACTCTCATAGCTTTAGGAAAGCCGATCTTGTTCTTCCTCTAATAGTTTCTGCTTCTATTTCCTTGCCTGCGTCATTGTAGTACTTTTCCTTGTCCTGTCTTGCTGAACATTGGAAATCTGTTGAGTTCTGTGACTATCTTTTCTCCTCTGGCTTTAGCTTCTCTGCGTTTCTGGGCAATTTTCAGAGTTTCTTCCGTTATCCATTTTGGCCGTTTTTTCTTTTTCACCTTTTGAAGGGACTTTTTGCTTTCTTCCAACACAACCTTCTTGATGTCATTCCATAACTCTTCTGGAGCTCTGTCATTTGTATCTAAAGTAGCAAATTGATTTTGCAGGCAGTCTTTAAATTCCAGTGGTATATTCTCAAGGTTACATTTTGCTGCATTTATGAGTGGTTTGCTCTTTTCCAACTTTAGCTTGAGTTTGCATACTAGTAGTTGATGATCTGTACCAGTCAGCACCCGGTTTTATCTTTGTTGATGTTATAGAGCTTTTCCATCGTTGACTTCCACAGATGTAGTCAATTTGATTTTTATACAATCCATTGGATGAAGTCCATGTGTACAGTCGCCGCTTGTGTTGCTGGAAGGTGTTTGAGATGAATAGATCGTTGGGCTTGCAGAATGCTATCAGTCTTTCTCCAGTTTCATTTCTGTTGCCAAGTCCATGTTTTCCAACTACTTTGTCTTCTTTGTTGCCAACTTTTGCGTGCCAGTCACCCATGACTATCAGGATATCCTGTTTGCATGTTCTGTCAATTTCAACTTGTACTTGTTCATAGAACTCTTCAATTTCATTCTCTTCTGCAGCTGTTGGGGCATATATTTGAATTATAGTTGTGTTGATAGGCATTCCTCGTAGACGAATAGAGATTAAGCGTTCGCTGACTGCATTGTGTTTCATTACAGTTCTTGCAAGTTTCTTCTTTATTATAAGTGCAACACCATTTCTTCTTTGTCTTTCATTTCCAGCATAGTAGACCATGTGATCAACTGATGCAAAGTGCCCGATGCCAGTCCATTTCAGTTCGCTGACACCCAACAGATCAAGTTGTACACGTTCCATTTCATTGTTGACCACCTCCAACTTCCCTTGGTTCATGCATCGTACGTTCCATGTTCCAATATGTAAGACATCTTTACAGCTTCTGACTCATTTCATGTGCAGCTACATCAGCAGTCAGATGTCCCGAGGGCTTTGATCCAACCACATCATAAATGCTGGCTTTACTCTGGAAAGTCTTCAGCTCTTCCCCAGTATGTAATTGAGTACCTTCCGACCTGGGGGTCTCATCTTTCAGCACTACAGCACAATTTATTTTGTTATAACTATCCATTGGGTTTTCATGGCAAGATACAGAAGTAGATTGCCGGGCCTTTCTTTCGTGCACTTTAAGTTTGGTATTTATTATAGAACAGTTGAAGACTTTCAAAATCACGAACCCTATAGAAATGCTGTAAGATGACCTGAAGCAAGTTGTATATGCAAGGAAGCCCTCAAATGCCAGCGCTGAAACACTTCTGTATGGAAGAACAAGTTAAAATTCCTCAATGGCGATGTGAAAGGGCAATCACCTATGGGAAACATTTATTTAAAGTTATTGTTGCTCAGGGAGAGCACACCACTCATTGCATGGTTCATAATTTTCCATGTAAGCATACTTATTGTCGACTTTAGCAAAATATAATCAACCTCATTGACTAAAACACAGACAAAATTATCTGTCTTTCAGGTTTATGGTGAAATTTTACATACCTGAATTTTCTTTCCTCAAATCCTGCTAAAGCAATCCATTCAGCAGGTGGCAACAGACTTTAGCAACTTTCAGTGATGTCATCACTTAGTATATGAGTGGCGCAGCACTGAGAGAACCATTTTAACACTTCAAAAGCAGTAAAAAGGGGGCAGGAGAAGAGAATCTTCCGCAGGAGGATCAAGGGATCAGAGCGGAAGCTAATGACCACGGCCAACACGATGAAGGTGGTATAAAATAGCCTTTATTAACAGACCCAACTCAAACGGTTTCGGCCGGAGGCCTTCCTCAGGGGTCTACAAACAGACAAATATAAACATCAATATGAAAACAATAGGTAATTAAATTAAATTAATATAATATTGAAAAAACAAAACATATGCATTCAAGGTAAGGGAGGGGTACATTACCATAGACAAGCAAACAGACAACCAGAACAAGGTGGACAACGCCACTCTTCCCAGTCTAAGGAAAGGGGGAAAAAAATAATACAATAAATATACACTGGTCATTTGTACAAAAAGGAGGATTGTATAATGTTTTACATCAACCAAATAATTACAAGATATATCCAAACTACCTTAAAAATATGAGGCGGCAAAACAGCCGAATTATACAAAAAAACAATAAATATATCCAATCAATGAAAACATATAAAGGTGTATATTATGTGCCATAGGGAGGGGTGAGCCAAAAGGAGGGGGGGAAAGGGGAAACAAGAATACATAACCCATAAAAAGGAAAATAAATTAAAATCAAAGTTAATGTGTATAAATACATAAAGAATGAGTACAATAAATTTTTATATTAGAAATTGATATTAAGAAAAAAATAATAAAAAAGAGAAGATTTGAAAAAACCAATCAATAGAAAAAATAAGAAAAAATATATGAAAATTATGGTAAAAATGGAAATGTGTATATTTTTTAAAAAATGGAAGTATGTGTATATTTTAAAAAAAGGGGGCTTCCGCTCTGATCCCACTTCAAAAGCAGTAAACAAGACTGAAAAATGCAGAAAGAAAATCAAAACTATTATTAACCAACCACCATAATCTGGAGTAAGTATTTGGTTCCCTTACCACAAAAGACTCTGTTAGGTGCAAGAGGTCTCTCAAATCTATAGGAAGAATCTTTCAAGGTGGGTACTGGACTGATTTAGCAGGATTCAATTTAAAAAAAATAAAATCAGGTATGTAAAATTTCTCCTTCCTATCTTGCTAGACTGGTTAAGTGGGATATATCCAGCAGTCAGAACTCAGGGTGGGAGGAAGATGATGCTCTGGATAGAACTACTCTGCTAAAGGCTCTCACATGCAACGCTTCACAGAAGTGCTCAGACAGATAGCCGCCCTACAGATCTCCTCCAGAGACGCCGAGATGAACTCTGTCCATGAAAAAGGCTAGTAGAGTGAGCTCAGACTCCCCTCCAGCATGCACTGAAGGTATGATGAATGAATACCTCCTTAATAATCCTTAATCCAACAGGCAATGGAGGTTTTAGCTGTTGTCTGTCCTTTCCTCAGATGGCTGAAGAGGACAAGAGATGATTTGGCTGATGGGAGGGATAGTAAATCTCCAGATATATGACTAATGTCCTCTGCACATCTACCAAATGCAGAAAAGGATCTGTCTGAAGATCATCCTTCAAGAAGGAGGGCAGGATGACAGTCTGGTTAAGGTGAAAGGAGACAGTTTTGCCCATCGGGAGAGGCTGAAATCTCTCCAGAGCTATGCAGATCATCCCTCACCTCCAAGTGATTTATTGTCCAGGAAGTCTCCTGAAGGGACCAGAATCCTTAGGCAAACTGGCCCAACCAATGCACACTCCAGCCTTTCAGGCTGCCTTCCAAGGTGACAATCAGCCACTCCAGTGTTTCCAGTGTCATCCCCGCCATCAGATGGCAGGATAGCAACTGCTCCTTGCTCTCCCATAGAAAACAGGGATTCTGGTCAAACAATTTGAACAGGGAGACCAGATGGCTGGCAGAAGCCTCTGCAGAGAATGCATGTATGCCCTTGCCCATGGAACCACCTCTAGGGTCAATGCCATAGACCCAAGGAGCTGGAGATAGTCAGCCTCATGGGCCTGGGAAGGAGTGCAAAATGTCCCAAGTCCACTCTGAAGATTGAGGGTTCTCTCCAGCATGAGGAAAACTTGCCCCAGGAGAATGCTGAACAGAGCCCTGAGGTGCTCCAAGTCCTGGGATTGGAGCAGGCTGCTCTTGGAATATTCCAGCACCAACCCCAACCAGAGTAGTATTGTCTCAGGACTTGTCCAGCAAATCTGACTGGATCAGTCTGTTGTCAAGGCACGGGTGAAATTTAAACTCCCTGCTTATACAGGAAGGCTATTAACATGATCTTTGAAGGGACTTGAGAAACTGTGGCCAGGCCAAAGGGCACAGCCCAGCAGTGGTAGTAGCAGCGCAGGATGCAGAGGTGGAGAAACCCTTGATGCTGCTCCTGGATGGAAATATGGAAGTACCTGTACATCTTAGTGAGATCCAGGGAGGTAAGGAATTCCCTTTGGTGAAGGGACAATGACCGACCTGATGTGGAAATGTGGAACTCTTAGTTTAGCATTAACCGCTTTTTCAGGACCAGAAAAAGCCAGAAAGAACCTTCCTTCTTGGACAGCAGAAAGTAAATGGAATAGCAGCCCTGACATTGCTCTGCAGAAGGCATGGGTATAACAGCCTGCAACTGCAGGAGTTACTTGTTTCATTCAGCCCATTTCTCAAGCACATACTGTCTCCACTTCTCACATCAGCATCTGTCACAAATGCGCACACAGTCACCCTCAAATGAAAAAAACAGAACACTACCCACAACTCTTGCTTCTTACATTCAAAAACAAACAGTCTCGCTTATTTACATACACTAGTACAGCCTCCCAATGAGAAAGAGACACATCCATTTTGTAAACTGGCCACAACAGAAAAAAATTTTAGAAACTGTATGCATTCTAGGAAGTACAACATTCCAGTCCGTTAATTTGCAATATAAAATCAGGGCAGGATTAAGGGACACTGATTGAGCTATACATGAGGGTGTCGGGACAGCAGGAGGTGCTGCAAGGTGGGACCAAAGTGCAGTAGCAGAGCTAATCGCAACAGATCTGCCATGCCAGCAGTTATCCCATGGTAACAACCTCCATGTTCATCAAAAAGTGCGGATGCATCTCATTCCATGCCACGTATTAGAAATTTACCATAGCAATCAATGCAGCACTAACAGCATGATAAACACTTAGGGGCATATTTACTAAGCCCTATACCAGTAATACATATGTAGGCTGCGTTACCAGCGAGGGGGGCATATATCGCCCTGCAGTTACCATGCGGTAGAGCAACAAATCTGCCACAGGTGCAAATATCGTCACTCAGTAAGCATGATCCACAAATGCCATGATAGCTATGCTATGCTGGAAATGCCCCTGTCCTGCCCAGTCGCTACTCTGATACATATTACCAGGGTTAGTGTGGGTTTTTGGCACAGACTCCCATGCTACTTTTTAGCACAGCACCAAAACTGTATGTTAACTCCCTGCTACCCGATAGTAAACGTGCCCCTTAATGCGGCCTAGTACATAGCTCCCTAAAGGAGATACGATAGATACCAGTGTTGTGCTCCGAAAACAAGTTATCTTCCAGCAACAAGTGAGGAAAGCACAGAGCATGACTTACGGAATTTCTTTCTCCCATTCCGCATTCATATGTGCATTTGCACATCTATCTGTTATTTCTGTGTGTGTCTATGACCTAGGGGGGGGGGGGGGGAAATGTTTGATTTCATATGCGCAATATGACTAATTAAGACTGATTTAAATGATGTGTAAAGACGGCAAAGTTTATGATGAGAAAACGTGTTGGTGGATGCTACTAGCCAGTTTTAGAGGCATGGATTTGTATGCAAGAGTTACAAACTGATACTGATCAAGTGAATTCCCACTGAATTTTGATGTCCCCCTGGGATCCATCCTATTGCCTACTCTCTATGTTGCATCTCTTGCAACTTTAATCCAGAGTTTGGGAATCTGCATACATATGCATGACGACAATATACAGATATTTAGAACAGTAACTTAAAAACGTCACAGACTATTTCCTTAGGAAAAATAATAGCATGGATTAGTTCTCATAAACTAGTCCTAAATGCAAAAAGCACCAGCTATTTGGTTATCTAGGAACCACTCTGAATACAGTATACGTACATCTGGCAGGTCACTGGGACCTTTATCCCAATCAAGGATTACATAACTACTTTAGGCATTATCTTAAAGAACTCATTTTCCCAATATTTCTACTTTGGTTAACCAATATTTTTCTACCCTCAGATTGATTCGGTTACTTATGCCTTATCTAGCTGCCAGAGCTTTATAAACGCTTTTTTCATGCCTTCATACTAAACAGTCTAGACTATTATAAATTCACTTCTAGCTAATGCACCACAATATTTCATAAAAACACTTCAATTAATACAGAACACCATGGTCAAACTAATCAACAGCACTAAACATTCAGATCATGCCGCACCATTGCTCAGGACCAGCATCGGCTTCCTGTATTATAAGGATCAAATTCAAAAGGTGAATAGTGGAGTATCCCAGGGGTCTGTGCTGGGCCCGCTGCATTTTAACATATTCATAAATGACCTGGAAATAGGAATAATGAGTGAGATGATCAAATTTGCAGATTTCACAAAACTATTCAAAGTTGTTAAAATGCAAAAGGATTGTGAAGAACTGCAAAAGATCTTGATAAATTGGAAGGCTGGACATCCAAATGGCAGATGAAATTTAATGTGGACAAGTGCAAAGTTATGAACCTAGGAAAGAACCCAAACTATGGTTACACGATGCAAGGTACCATATTTGGAACCACCACCCAGGAAAAAGAATTAGGTGTCATTGTGGATAATACGTTGAAACTTTCCACCCAGTGTGCAGCAGCAGCCAAGAGAGCAAATAGGATGCTAGAAAATCATAAGGTAAAGAATGGAGAATAAAACAAAGGATATTATAATGCCTCTGTATAGTTCCATGGTGCGACCGCACCTTGAATATTGTGTGCAATTCTGGTCGCCATATCTTAAAAAGGATATTACAGAATTTGAAGAGGTACAGAGAACAACAAAAATAGTATAGGGAATGGAAGGAGACCCCTATGAGGAGAGGCTTAAAAGGTTGGGGCTCTAACTTGGAAACGAGACAGCTGAGGGGGGATATGATAGAGGTCTATAAATAAATTAATGAAGTAGAATGGGTAAACGTAAATTGGTTGTTTACGCCATCGAAAAGTAGAACGACTGGGAGACATGCAATGAAGCTGCAATGTAACCCATTTAAGACTAAGGGAAAATATTTTTTCACTCAACACGTAATCAAACTCTGGAATTCGTTACCAGAGGATGTAGTAAAAGCTGTTAGTGTAGCTGGGTTTAAAAAAAGGTTTGGACAAGTTCCTGAAGGAAAGGTCCATAAACCATTATTAAAGGAGACCCGGGAAATCCACTGCTTACCCTGGAATGAGCATTGTGGAACCCTTCTGCCTTTTTGGGAACCTGCCAGGTACTGTGACCTGAATTGGCCACTGTTGGAAACAGGATACTGGGCTTGATGGACCGTGGTCTGACCCAGTATGGCAATTATGTTCTTATAAAATGTTGATGCTCTACCATTGCACATTTTGTACAGGTAACCCTTTTTCTCTTTACTCTTTCCTATTCTTTATCATCCTCAAAGACTATTAAGGTCTCAAAGTACCACCTAGATAACATTCACCGGATGTCACCTCTTTTTGTACACAGAGTCTGAAATGAACAAGGAGCAGTTTACTCCTTCCAGGATCCCATTTTATAGAATTCAATTCCAATTCCAAGAAATGCAAAAAAGAAAAACAAAGACACGTCATAGGAACACTGAAATAGCCAACTATCTATAAATATTATAATTATCTCAGAAAATAAATAGCAAATAACACATTCTAATTGTAGTTTAGTGACAAAACAAAAATATACATTTATATTTTCCATTTCATAAAGTGCGCTTACAGACAAAAAGCCTAATGCAGACTCTGCCTTCAAGGTGCTACAGACTCCAGGGAGCACAAACCAAGCTGCAGTTAAGTTGACCGTTTTGCATGCTCAGCTGGCACTGACAGTAGCATTGGGAGGCTCAGACTGGGGCAAGGTTCTATTTCAGCTCCTCAACAGTCACTACACCTGCAGGCAAACATCATACCAGCAAGCAACGGAAGAGGAAAATAATGACTGACACAGTTTTAAAGGCCAGACGACTATGAGGGATACATATCACAAGCAACAGTGAGCCACCAGCAAGAGAAAAGCTTCACTTCACATGCAATCATAGAAGCAATAAAAACTTAACTTTCCTACTCCCCAAACTGTGCACAACTGAAGGGCCATCAAGACCTTTCCTATACCAGCTTTCCCATGGGACCAGCACATCTGTGAGGGAAGAGAGAGTGAACCATCCACACAGTTTTCTCCTCAGAGGCAATGTCTCCAAATGGATTCGTTTTGCACATACCATGACAGTAATGAACCTCAGTCCTAGGGTATGTGGAGTCTGATCTCTCTCTCTCTCTCAAATGTATTGCTAATGCTCACCATAGTACTTGCATCATGCCAAAAACAGCCTCTTTCTAGAGAGTTCATAGAGATCATTAGAGAAACCCATCATGCTTGGCAAGGTAGAAGGTCAACGCAAAAGAGGAAGGCCAGCAATGAGATGGAGCGATACAACAGCAGCTACAGGTGCAAGTCCATCAACAATGAGCCACCTGACTGAAGACCAAACACAATTTAGGACAACTATCCAGAGGATCGCCATGAGTCGACACTGACTTGACAGCACTTAGCAACAACAGGATGTGCTTAATTCTTCTTAACCAAGTCTATAGCACAAAACAAGAAGGGAAATATTTCTATATCTTTCTAGGTCTCCGACTGCATTTCTTGGTACTTGAGGATCTTCTCCATCTCCATATGACTCAAAATTTCTTGGAATCCAAAAGCTATCAATGTTCTTCTGGTGGTTTTCTGTCCTGCAAAGACTGAACCACCTACTCTGAGGTGTAGCATGTGCCCATCCCCAGGCTCTACTATGACCTGCGCAGACAGCATGCCACGTTCTGCCCTTCCTATGAGTTTTCTGCACTCAGATAGACATTCAGTTTGTATTTGGATGAGGTTAGCAGCTCAGTAGACAGCAGATGAGGACTAAAAATAGAAAACCAGGAATGGGATGTCCTATAACCAGAACACATGCATTACAAAGAATATAAAACTATAACAAACTTAAATATGAACAAGCAGAATTGAAAAGTGTTCTGTGAAAGCGCTACAGAAAACACATCCATAGTAATTTAAGAGCAAAATACAACAGACTGAACCAAAATCATAGGTGTCTAGGGAGGAACAGATAGAAACATGGAAACAGAGACAAGAGAAAGGCCCCATGGCCTATCTAGCCTGCTCTTCCATATCAACCACTACAACAGTCCCTTTTTCCCTTTCGAGAGCCTCTGTCCTATGCTTTTTCTGAATTCAGATACTGTCCTCATCTCTACTGAACATATAACAGGCTTCTGTTCTACAGAGTATGAACGATGCAAAGAATATGCCCTTCATATGTGCATTTTAAGGTCCAGCTTTAAAGCCCCTGGATACGTGACATCACTTCTGGAGAGGTGCTCGAGGAATGCTGGGAGAGGGAAAAAAAAAACAGAAGCAAAGAAACCCTCAAAAAGCTAGCAAGACAGTGTTTTTCTGAGAGTCTTCACATTGTACATTTTTCATATTCTGCTCTCTAAAAAATAGAATTCAGAATATATTAATGTAGAGGTTTCATTGATCTCCACAACATATTCAACATCTTCTATGTGAAAGGGCAATTATAGAAATATTCCAAAAGTAATTAAGAATAAGAAACCATTCGTTGACAGATCAGAGATGTCATTGCTGAATAGGAATGTGGTTCCTAGTTTTAGTTTGCTATGAGACTTGCTGCAAAATGGAAGAACCTGGCGCTCCCAACATTATCGGACTGGTCAAAGAAGCTAGTGCAAATAATGGAAATGGAATATTTAATTTTGTGTGTTTTTATATACCTCCCCTTCCAGACATCAAGGGCGGTTTACATTGAATATAACAGAACTTTTACAATGAACTTATGAGTAGAACTAGAAATATGTGGTTACATTGAACTGAAATTTAGCAAATATACAACAAACATCAAGATTATTCACTGCAACAATATTGCAGTTAACATATTTACATAAGGTGTATGTACACAAGAACAGATTCCAGCACCTGGTTGAACCTGGGGCTGCCAGGTTCAACTGGGTGCTGAACAAATAAGAAAAGCTTTGGGCGCCAGTGGAGACATTTTTCAGGTCTGAGTGAGGAAGTATTCCAGTATTTTCTATATAAAATGTCCACTCTGGTTTATAGCTCTACTGATGGGTAGACATGCCCTTTGGTGGCTGGATACCTCCTCACTCACCCTTCTTCCAAATGGCGATAATTTTTCAGTTATGGTATGTGAAAAGAAAAGTGTGATGTTTTCTGTTTTAAGCTACCTTTAGCTCTATAATGAAAAAAGTTAATAAAAATAAATAAAGATGAAACCAGAAAGTCTACTGCATAAGCCTTCATATCCCTTAACTCAATACTTGGTGGAAGCCCCTTTTGCCGCAAAAACAGCTATGAGTCATTAAGGTTAAGTGTCTACCAACTTTGCACAGCAAATTGATTGATTGTTTTTCAATAGCATGTCCTTTAGTCTTTGTTCTTTTGAAAAAGTAAAGCAGTATATTGAAAACAAATAGGAGGAAATATTTGCTCTCTCAATGTATAATTAAGCTTTGGAACTCACTCATGGCAAATGTAGTATAATAAGCAGATCGTGTATCTAGATTTATATTAAAAAAAAATAAAAAAAATTGACAAATTCTTGGAGGAAAGTCCATAAATGATTAAAGCCAGACAGAGAAAACTACTGCATATCCCTGGCTTCTTTTGGGATAAGCCAGGTAACTTGCGACTTGGATTGGCCACTGGGCCTGACGGACCTTTGGTCTGACCAAGTATGGCATCTTCCATTCTTATAAATTGTACTTAGCAGAATGTGGAAAACATGTAGGAGGATATGACGTACCCAATCTCCACAGCAGAAGCATCATGACCCTCAAAGCCAGTGTGCTCCAACTCTTCGCCGCACAATAATTCATGACACCCCACTTCCAGAGTCAGGGAACTATATAATCTCTTCTCAAATCACCATTATAAACACAACCACACTCAACACTGCAGCCAAATCCACAATTCGCTGTCAGAGCAGAGCAGAGGCGAAGCACACGGGGCAGTATTTTCCAAGCCCTCTCCTAGAGGTATAACTATCTAGTTGGGCTTCCGGGACTGCCACAAAGAATATGCATGAAAGATTTGCATACCCTGGATCTGCAATGCATGCAAATACTGAAGACCAGACTGATTAGGTAGGCCTCCAGGATGGAATTGAAAAATTGCTCTGGAAATTAGGAGAGCAAAGCTCAGACTACAAAGTTTTAAGCAAGTAGTATAATGCCTTGAAATGACTGAAAACAGCAACAGCAGAAAAACTCTTTAAGAGGAGCCAGCAAGGAGGGGCACAGTATGCAACGCATTTGTAGGCGGAGACTGCTTATAATCCATCCAGGGACAAGATTTGCTTCTATTCTGGTGAGACCCTAGAGCAGTGCTGCCCAAACCTTTATATAATATGACATTGTTAAACACTTATAAATTCATGTGATCCCCAGATGATGAAAACAAAATAGCAGACCTCCAGTCCCCTTTCCTCCCTCATTCGCTTCCTCCTCCTCTTCCACCCCCTCCTTATGAAGAGCATGAAGACAGTAGTAATCGCCAGCGCACAGCCCTGTATGTTTGTGTGTGCTCACAGACCCCAATACTCTACATGGGTTTCTAATCTAACGGGATGCCTACACAGGATGAAGGACACGATGAGCAAATATTCAGATTCACAAGCCACATGCTGACTGCTACTCTGAGCAGCGGTTACAATAGAGGTCTGGGGGAAGTAGAAATGCAGCTGTCTTCTGTGATCCCATTTGGGGTCCCAACTCCCAGTTTAAAAACCACTGCCCTAGAAAGAAGCAACAGCACTGAGCAGGTGCCAGGCAAGCTGCAGGCTCTATAGTTTAACCAAACCCTCCAGTTATAATTATTTCCATGCCAGACACAGCAGACACTATAGTGGTTCCAGAAAGAGGATCGCACCAGGAAATCAGACTTTGAAGGAAGCTGAAGAAAACAAGGAACATGTGAAGGCTTTGGAGATGGGAAAATTTAAGAAATTCTTTTTGAAATTCTGATAAAACATTTTATTTGTATTCTGTTTAGAAATCAGGTTTCTTAAAACAAGTAGTTTTCTTTACAGCTAAATATGAGGTGCAATCAAAATATATAGAGACTTGTACAAAAACACAAGTAATATAACATTACATTAATATTGCACTCTGTCTCCTTCAATGTAGTCCCCTTCTGATAAAACACATTTCCTCCAGCGTTCCTGCCACTGCTGGAAACAATTTTGAAATTCCTCTTTTGTTATGCTGTGAAGCTGCTGTGTCAAATTTTGCTTAATGGTATCCAAGTCAATCAAAGCTCCTTCCTTTCAGTGGCAATTTCAGTCTTGGAAACAAGAAAAAGGCACAGGGTGTGAGGTCAATGAGTACAGAGGTGTTTGGCCAAGAACTGCTGCACAAGATGTGATGCGTGAGCTGGGGTGTTATCATGAAGCAATAACCATTCACCATTCCTGTGCAACTCTGACCTCTTACTGCATCTCTCAAACGAGTCCAAACTTGAACGTAGTACTCCTTATTCATAGTTTGGCCTTTTGAAGTATGCTAATAACATCCTGGCACTCAAAGAAAACTGAGCATGACCTTGACATTGCTCCTCACCTGACGAGCTTTCTTGGGTCTTGGAGACTCTGGAGTCTTCCATTGTGAGGACTGAGCCTTAGTTTCTGGGTCATAACCATAAGCCCATGATTCATCCCCAATAATAATATTTTTGCTGAAATCCGAGACATTTTCAATGCATTCCAACTCCTCCCTGGCTGTAGAGTCTTTTTGATCAGGGGACAACTGTTTCGGCACAAATTTTGCAGACACACATCTCTTCCCCAAATCGACAGTAAGAATGGACTGTACCAACCCAAAACCAATGTCCATATCCTCAGCAAGCTCCTTAGTCAATCAATGATTTGAGGGTATTGTGGCACGCATTGCTTCATTCCTGCTCGTGGATGGCCTCCAGAACGTCCAGCACCATCAGCACTTTGGCGGCCCTCTTGGAAACATTTGTATCAGTCAAACTCGAGCACGACTCATGCATTCATTGCCATACACTTGCTATAACTCGTCACAAATCTTCAAGTTTCTGGCAGAATTTAATGCAAATTCACTGTTCAGTTTTTTCACTCATCATAAATCTGACGAACTGTTTTTACACGATACCAAACATCACGCGATTAAAAAAAGATAGAAGTGTGCTGCAGCCACGCTACACTAGGTACATGCAGAGCGCATAACTGAGTCGGCACCACGATGCTATTAAGCACGCAGTAACATATTGTTACATAGCTGCACAAGTCTCAAAACCTTCTGATCACACCTCAAACATACATTTCAAAGGTGATTTCCTTTGCTCCTCATACTTGGAGGAGATGGAGCATAGGCAAGGCAGTGTTAAGGCCAGGGCCTTTCACTGAACCCGGTTTATACTGTACATGGCGGCTCCAGAAAACCTGATCAACTGCAGTGGGAAGTAGGCACTAAGCAACATCACCAGAGTTGTCAAATTACCCAGTTCCAAGAGTGAGATTTTTGGCCAGTTCTCGTTTTAAATTTGCCTTCCAATGCAGTATGGTATTTGTAGTCCCTGATTTTATCCATTGGCATCTGTGCGGCAGGTTCCATAATGCATTAGAATGAGACTGTCCAAAATCCAGGAGTGCCTTAAAATCTCACTTCTGGAACTGGGTAACTTGGCAACTCTGCATGACCATTCTTACCATTCCAGCACAGTAAAAGTATGAACATGAGAGATGAACGAGAGAAGAGAATAAGGGAGAGAACCAAAAAGGAAAAAGGATTCACTTTCTTTGAAACATTTTTAGAGGCTGTGAGCATTCAGCAAATAATCCGAGGTTTACACACCACTAGGCTTCTTGACACTAATGGAACCATTTTGACCAAAATATGTAAAAAAGCTACTTCTGAATGTCATCTTTTCAGTCCTGTTAAGTTATTGAGCTCCACGACTCCCTAAGCCACTGTTGTGCCGCCAGGCCGCAGCAGAGGGCTCCAGCAGCCACAGAGTGGTACCAGTACAAAGAACAACATTCCCCTGGAAAAGGAGTTTTCCTCAGAGATTTGAAAAGGAAATTGAACTGTGGCAGAGTGTGTCTGAGAGAGCAGGAATTCCAATTATCTGCTAGCTCAAGTTACACGGCTCCCACACTTGTTTGCTTAAGGAAGCGCTAAAATTGGTGTCAGTATCACCCAGGGTGGGGGGCGGGGGGGGCAGTCACCTGCCCTGCTTCCCCAACAGCAGGAGAATGGGGGGGGGGGAGAGAGGTTAAGCAGCGGGGTCACCTCCCCTACCAAGAAAAAAGCTCCTTTAGCCTGCTTCCAAGAAAAACACCAATTTAAGCAGCACACCCTCCCACTTCCCTTTTTTGGTTGCATTAACTCTGTGGCATCTTCTTAAGAGTTTGAAAACTGAGATTTTAACACTTGGCCCGATGCTGGTGATTCCTAACAAGCGCTTATTGGCAAGCATTCTTCTTAAGCAGCCAGCACCCTGCAGACACCTCTCCCTCCCTCGGAGAGGAGCAAGATAGCAGAATAGAATATAGCACCCAAAAAGGCATTTCAATCTGTTTATTTATATGTGTAAAAATTAATTAAGAGCCCGCCTGAGGGCAGAACGTTAGTGGTTCCAAACTTGACATGTTTAAACATGCTTTAGTCTTAGAAAGACCTCTCTTATCCTGGTTCTCTTTTAACTCCTGTTTGACAGATTAATGCAGCACTATTTCCTCTGTTGCCTTTAGGTTGCTTCTTTCCTAGGAAGTCTCAGATTACACCATGGAATCCAGGAGAGCCAGAGAAAGCGCTCCAAACTGCCCAACCAATGTTCCATGCACTGCTGAAAGGGGAGGGGGGGGGAGAAACACTGGCTCCTATATGGGAACATGTGCCATCAGAAGCACCCTGACATTTTCTTTTTCTCTCCCACTTCCTCACCTCTAAGGGACATCATTCACTCCAGCCAAATGAAAGGAGCCACTAATTCAATGGTAGGAAGCTGGGGTTGCACAGATCTGTTTTAGAGGGGGTAGTTAACAGGAGGCATTTACAAATAACGTAACACTGATCCATTCCATTGCCTTTTACACAAAGTTATTTAATTCTGGGAAAAGACATTTGATGATTTTATGTTTAACATTAAACAGCTGGCAGCAAGTCTTCATATTGCCATTTCTGCTGCATGAAATGCGCTCATTTACAGATGAATGAAGAAAGAAATCAGTTCACTCATTTTCATGATTTTGTCCTCTGTGAAATATTGAAAAAGTGGGCAAATGTCTGCGCCCCCTCCCCAAAGCATTTACAACTCTTAGGGGAGAGGAGGGACAGGGGAGATATGATTCAGGCCTTTAAATACTTAAAGAGTAATGATGAACAAACAAACCTCTTCCAAAGACGGGGAAGCTGTAAAACTAGAGGGCATAACATGAAGCTGCAAGGGGGTAAATTGAAAGGCAATGTCAGGAAATACTTTTTCACTGAAAGGGTGGTGGATGCTTGGAATGCCCTCCCGATGGAAGTGGTGAGGGCAAACACGGTGACGGAATTCAAAACGGCATGGGACAGACAGTGGATCCCTTTACAGCAAACAGGATAAAAACAAAATAAACTGAAACATATAACTTCTGAACCATCTAACATCAACAAATAGAGGTGTCCTACATGGAGCGGTGGGTTCACCCCTAAACAAAGACATGGGGAGAGGTGGTCTGCATAGAGCGACAGGTGCACCTACTCTTGCCATCTTGCTGGGCAGACTAGATGGACCATGCTGGTCTTTATCTGCCGTCATCTACTATGTCACTATGTTACTAATGTTACTATGTAGTAATGTAACTGTCAGTATTTCTGTGGCACACTCCTACCCTGACAGCTGCCATGTTAAGCAATAGCTACTGCTGACATCACACACCAAGCCTAATTGATCTTGCCTCTAACCTCCACCCCCATTGCTGTTCAACTCACAACTCTTAAGGTGCTCCACCTCCAATCCCCCCTCCTTTCTGCCTAAAACCTAGCCGACTATTTCCATGACAAAATCAAATTCCACACTAAATCCTCTTCACCCCCTCTTCAATATGAGATTTTCTCCTCAACCTATCACCCATTTATTTATTTATTTAGCTGTATTTATATCCTGCTTTTCACCGGGTCAAAGCGGCGTTACATAGAGGGGTGGGGAAATTAAGTATAGGGCGGGGCCATCACCAAGGAGGCAACATTGATGATTTTGACATAGGACAGACTTTGGACATGGGACAAACTTTGTACATTGACAAGATAGTGTAGCTTTGATTTTGATGGTGGGCGAGATCAGTGGTTAGTGCGCTTTTCGGTGGGCGTCGTGATGAAGTATTCCTGGAAAAGGAAGGTTTTTAGCCGTTTTCTGAAGGATAGTAGGTCGGCATTGTTTCTGAGACAGCTTGGTATGGAATTCCATAAGGATGGAGCATAAAGTTCAAAGGCTCGGTTGCAGGTCCGTTGCGAGCATTTAGTTCTTTTGTGGGGGACTGTGAGGGAATTGCTGGAGGCTTGTCTGGTAGTTCTGCCGTGGGCTGGACGAGACAGTAGGGTGCGAAGCTGGGTGTTCTGTGTTTGATGGATGGCTTTGTGGGTGAGTAGGATGGCTTTCATCTTTTTCCAAGATCTCCAATGAAGAAACCTCTCTTCTTTTCTCCTCTAAACTCACTACCTGATCCTATGATCCTATCCCCACCCATCTCCTCCTCAGTCCTCCCTTCCATCTCACATTCTTAACCTTTCACTCTCCACTGCAACTTTCCCTGCAGCCTTCAAGCATGTTGTGATTACACCTCTCCGAGAAACCTTCACTTGACCCTACTTGTCCTTCTAATTAGTTGATCCATCTCCCTCTTTCCCTTCATTTCCAAACTTCTTGAACATGCAGTTCTCCACTGCTGCCGAACCTCTCTCCTCTCAAGCCCTCCTAAATCCATTTCAGTCTTGTTTTCGTCCCTTTCATTCTACTGAAATGGCTCTTGCCAAAGCCTCCAGCGACTTGTCCCTGGCTACGTCCAAGGGTCTACTCAGTTCTCATTCTTCTCAACCTTTCTGCTACTTTTGATATGGTTGACCACCTCCTTCTCCTTGGCACTTTGTCCTCTCTTGGTTTTATGGATGTTGTGCTGTCCTGGTTCTCTTTTTATCTCTCCCATCGCTCTTTCAGTGTTTGTTCTGGTGGATCCTCCTCTACCGCCATCCCTCTCTCAGTTGGTGTAACCCAAGAGTCTATTCAGGGCCTTCTCCTTTTCACTTTCTATACCCAGTGCCTTAATGCCCTCTTCCCATAGCTTTCAATTTCATTTTTATGCTGATGACTCAAATCTATATACACCCGACATTTCTCCAACACTCCAAGCTTGAATCTCTGTCTGCTTATCTGGACATTGCTGCCTGGATGTCTCACCTCTGTCTAAAACTGAATATGGCCAAATTGAACTTCTTATTTTTCCCCCTAAACCCTCCTACCCCTTCTTCCTTTTTCTCTCTGTTGATAACACTCTTCTGCTTCCTGTTTCCCCAACCCACAACCTTGGAGTCATCTCATTCTCCATGAATTAGCAGGATTGCGTCAGCCACACCTGGTGACGTCCTTCAGGCGGCGCCATACGGAAGTGCTCTCTAGAGCTCAGAACTTTGAGCCCGCCCAGGTAGCCCACCTCCATGACTCGCCCCTAGTCCGGCCAGTCTTCTTCCTTCCGCCTTGCCTGCAAGACGGACCCTGCTCTCCTGCACAACTTTGTTAGTTTCTTTGTTTTAAATTTTTGAATCATGCCTAAATACAACTTTAAAAAGTGCCCACTATGCAGCAATAGAACTTACAACTCGTCGCTCGGCTGCAGTAGCTGTGGGAACCCAGCAGAAGCCAACAGGAGGAAAGGGCATCACAGGACATGTCCGGGCCCCGACTCTGGCCCCCAGAGCGTCACTAGCCGTCCGCCGGCTCAGGATGTGCCCGAACGGGCCTCCATCCCCAGCCGTGCCACCGCTGCAGCTGATGATCCCCCCACCGGTGCCCAGACACGGGATGCGCCCGGTGGGGCCCTCATCTCGTCTAGCCCAGCTGACGGCCTTTCCCGCTGCTCCAGCCCCAGGGACGAGCTCTTCTGTCGCCCGCGGCAGCGCTAAGGTAAGGCCTGCCCCTTCGAATACGGCCGCGGCGTCTAGTGGACCTTCCACCTTCCCTCGAGGCCATGTGGAATCCAACAATGGCGCCCGGGAGAAGTCATCCAGCTCCACCCTCCGCCTGAAGGACCAGTCCTCCAACTCCTCCCACTGTCGTCATTTCCACGGTGCCGACGCAAGCGGAAGCTCTGCCCCCTATGCTACACCTATGGGACCGCCCCCTGCATCAGGGCTCAGCGCTCTGGGACCGCCCCCTGCTTCAGGGCTCAGCGCTTTGGGAGTGCCCCCTGCTTCAGGGCTCAGCACTGGGGATGCAGCCCTCCTTACTGGCACCACAACAGCCCCAGCCAGTGCTTCTTCGCTCCCGGAACACAGGCAACAGCGAAAACGGAGCCATGAACGCTGGCGGTATCGCAAGGAGAGCAGACATCGCAGAAAGCGATCTGTCAGCTCTGATTCCTCTGCGTGCAGCTCTGAACCGGCACGCAAGAGGCACCGCAAAGGGAATCACCACAAAACCGATAGAAGGAGTTCAACCAGCTCTAGCAGGAGCCGCCAGGTGATATCTTGCAGCCATACTACTGACGCAGCCAATAACTCTATTCTAAAGCTACTGGCACAGATGGTCCAACAGACAGCGCACACACCTGTAGCTTCTAGACCTCTACCTCCCGCGGTCTCTCCTGCCAGGTCTCACTCTAGGTTCCCCACTAGAGTTTCTCAAGAACATGATCTAATTGCTGCTGCACCACCGCACCTCTCTCCGGCCAACCCCTCTCCTGACAGCACAGCCGAGGAGCGGGACATAGAAGCCGTCGTGGGCTCCGCCTCCAACAACAGGGCAACCTCTGAGACACGACACTCCCCAGAGCCAGAAGGGCCCCCTCCGCCCCCGGAGGACCTATCCTATCCCAAATTCTGACAGAAGGTGGCATCCGCTCTGGCCCTTACCTCGCCCGAACAAACCAAAGAGCCGGATACGGAGGTCCTGAAATATCTCTCTGCCCCCAAACCTTCCTTTGCTCTACCGATGCACCGCAAACTGCGGGACGACTATCTCAGAGTGTGGCAAACTCCTGCCTCAGGACACGCTTTCGCCAGGAGGCTGGACTCCAAATACCAAATCCAACACACACCGGGATTCATGATACTACAGCTGCCGCATCAATCCATCGTGGTCTCCTCCGTACTGAAAAGGATTAGGTCCTCGCAATCCCACGCTAACCACCCGCCTGGGCGGGATCAAAAACTCGATGATATAGGCAAGGTCTTCCAGGGAGCGATTCTTAATTGCCAGAATCGCCACACATCAATTCCAAACACATCCTGTTCCAAGACACCTGCATGGCAAACATAAAAAACGCAGTCACAGCCCTTCCTAAGGAGACACAGGCGTTGATCGCTGACATCTCGGAATGCAACAAACATCTTGCTAGCACAGCCTTTGATGCCTTTGACACATCTGTACGAACCGCAGGCACGACCATCTCGGCTAGGCGGTGGGCATGGCTCAGAGCTTCAGGCCTGAGTGACGACACACACGATAAGATCGCAGATGCCCCCTGCTCGGACGAATCACTCTTCGGTGAAAAAGTCACGGACACCGTGAACATCATGAAAGAGCATTGCACCACCCTACAAACCCTGGAAGAAGGTTTTGAGCGCCACAGCGCCCCTCAGAAAGGCAGCTACCAGCGGAAAAACTACTATGGCTCCAACAGCTACAGTTCCAACAAGAGATACCCCTCCAACCGGAAGTGGCAAACTCCGCGGTACAAGAATAGTTCTTACCACGGACCTTCCAACCAGCGCCAGCCTCAAAGGGACCGCAAGCAAAGGAAGGGCACCACCACACCGGCAACCAAAGGAGCCTTTTGCTTTTGACATATCTTCACAGGCGCCCACCCAGATAGGGGGTCGCCTGTCGTGCTTTCTTCCAGAGTGGGAAAAGATATCCTCCGACTCTTGGGTCCTGCGTGTCATTCACGAGGGATTCCGCTTGCGTTTTTGCGCACTGCCTTGCCAGCGCAACAAACCAGCCAGCAGAACCCCACCTCACCTACAACTCCCCATGGCGACAGAGCTGATACACCTCCTCGCCATAGAGGAGGTGCCACCCTCAGAGATCAACTCTGGGTTCTACTCCAGATACTTCCTCATTCCAAAGAGGACAGGCGGGGTGCACCCTATCTTAGATCTGCACAGACTGAACAAGTTCATCATCAAGGAGAAGTTCAGGATGTACTCCCTCAGCGCCATCCTTCCCCAAATTCAATCCGGCAATTTCATGGTATCCCTGGACCTGCAAGAAGCCTACACCCATATCCTCATCCACAAGTCACACAGGAGGTACCTTCGCTTCCAAGTACTGGGGCGGCACTACCAATACAGAGTTCTCCCCTTCGGCCTGTCTCCCGCACCTCGGGTCTTCACAAAGTGCATAGCCGTTGTCACAGTGCACCTCCGCAAGCTAAGGATATCTGTCTTCCCCTACCTGGACGACTGGCTCTTCACAGCACCCTCAGCCCAGGAGCTGCAGGCGTCTCTGCAGAAAGCAACGGCAATAATTGCCTCTCTGGGATTTGTCATCAACTACAGCAAATCGCAGCTACATCCCTCCCAACAGCTCAAGTTCATTGGAGCGGTAATCGACACACGGGCATCACGAGCCTACCTACCAGAGCGCCTACTGCTCAACATTGTCTCGCTTGCAACCAAGACGGCTGAGGCGGAAATCTCCTCTGCACGAGCCCTCCTGCGCCTTCTGGGCCATATGGTAGCAATGACCCCAGTCCTGCCTACGGCCAAGTTGAGGATGCGGCTGCTTCAGTGGCACCTGCGCTCCCTCTGGAATCAGCATTCCCAGCCACTATCCACTCGTGTCCCGATGCCCCTAAGCATCAGAACTCACCTGCGCTGGTGGTCGAACCCATCCAATCTGTCTGGGGGCAAGGACATCCACCAGCAGGCTCACCAAGTGGTTCTCACCCGGACGCGTCCAACACCGATTGGGGTACACATCTCCAGCATCTCAGCACCCAAGGTGCATGGTCTCAGAAGGAGAAAAGTCTACATATCAATCTCCTCGAGCTCAGAGCCATCATATATGCTCTCCTAGCTTTCCTCCCGCACCTGCGGGGTAAGTCCGTCCTCAAAGACGGACAACCAGGTAGCCATCTTCTACGTTAACAAACAAGGAGGGACTGGCTCGCGCCCCCTCTGCAACGAGGCGACAGCAATATGGTCCCTGGCCACAGAGAACGGCTGCAAGCTACGGGCCTCCTACCTGACGGGGGATATGAATACCCTTGCCGACAAACTCAGCAGACAGCTACAACCGCACGAATGGTCCCTCTCCCAGGAGATGGCAAATGTACTCTTCCACCAGTAGGGGACCCCATCAGTAGACCTCTTTGCCACGGAGTTGAATGCAAAATGCCCCCTGTTCTGCTCCAGACACCCTTCACCCAACAGACTGGCAGCGGATGCATTCGACGTGTACTGGGGGGGAATGGTCTCTAGTGTACGCCTTCCTGCCGACCCCCCTCATCCCAGTGACCTTGCAGCGTATCGTCCAGGACAAAGTGCACGTCATCCTGGTGGCCCCTCACTGGCCATGACAGATGTGGTTCACGCTCCTGCAACACCGGGCCCACGGGGATCCTGTACGTCTCCCCCCCAAAGGGGACCTACTGACACAGAACGGGGGCAGCACGAGACACCCCAACCTCAAAGCCCTCACACTCACTGCCTGGAGGTTGAGCGGTTGAGCCTTTCTGCCCTCCACCTGCCAGTGGAAGTACAGGACGTGGTCCTAGCAGCCCATAGGCCGTCCACCAGGAAGTCCTATGGCCTAAAATGGAAAAGATTCAGCATCTGGTGTGCAGGACAAGGCTTCAACCCCACCTCTTGTCCTGTCCCGCAAGTCCTACAATATTTCAACGCCTTGTCCGACAGCAGACTCAAGACCCAATCCATCTGGGTTCACCTCTCAGCAATAGCGGCTTTCCACGACCTGGTAGACGGAGCCAACTCTATCGCAGCGCTGCCCATAACGTGCTTCATGAAGGGCCTAACTAACCTCAAACCCCCGGTCAGGCCCCCGGCCCCGTCCTGGGATCTCAACTCTGTCCTGCAGCGTCTAATGCAGGAACCTTTCGAACCTCTCCATTCTACAGAGATGAAGTTTGCTTCATGGAAAACTATTTCTGGTGGCCATAACCTCCGCAAGGAGGATCGGTGAACTACAGGCTCTAATGGCACACCCTCCATACACACGATTGGAACAAACTTAGGAGTGGTCCGTAGGGACGCTCGGTCCTGGAGCAAAGGTCACATCGGCATTCCATGTCAATCAGTCCATCGAGCTTCCCTGTTTCTACCCGGAGCCTCACTCGTCCATAGAGGAGCAATGCCTACATACCCTGGATTGCCTCCGTGCTCTCAGGATCTACCTACAGAGGACGCTCTCGGTCAGGAAGAGTGACCAGCTCTTCGTGTCTTTCGACCCAAATAGGCCTGGCCATCCTGTCTCGAAGAGGACACTTTCCAACTGGGTGGCCTCCTGTGTCTCCTTCTGCCTGGACTCACTGGATGGCCAGGCGCCACCTAGAGTGGGCCCGCACCGGCTCAGAGCTTTGGCTGCCTCCCTAGCAAACCTACGCTCCGTTCCACTCGTGGACATCTGCAAAGCAGCCACTTGGTCTACTCCACACACTTTCCAGCGGCACTACTGGCTAGATCTGCGATCAAAGGAGGATTGCGCGTTGGGCACAGCAGTCCTAGCCTCCGCTGTCAGGGAAGAGTCCGACACCGTCCCAACAGGGCACCAGCTGAGACACTTCAACAACCAATGACTTGGACTCAATCCTGCTTGTTCTTAAATATGGTGCTCTGTGTTTCTACACTTGCCGCACTGTTAATGCACCTTATTGCACTGTACTGCACTATTGCACCTTTCTGCACTATGCTGCACTGTTGTGTTCTCCTAAGTTGTTACTGCACCTTACTGCACATTGTTATTGCACCTTACTGCACTGTACCACACTATTGTTTGCCTGTACTTTTTTGCTGCACCTTAACGCTATGTTGCATCACTTCTGCACTATGTTGTACATGCTGTGGTTGCCATTAAACTGTTTACCAAAAACGCATAATCTATCGCTTTGTCTGCACGCTTCCCTCCTCCACCTCTGGTGCACCACGCTGCTAGGGAGACACCAGGTGTGGCTGACGCAATCCTGCTAGTCCATGGAGAAAGCGAAGTTACTTACCTGTAAGGGGTTCTCCGTGGACAGCAGGATAAGTCAGCCACACAATCCCGCCCACCTCCCTGGAGGAGGTCTGCTGCAACGACTCGCCCCTAGCCAGAAAGGCACAGCTAGGAACATACTGGCCGGACTAGGGACGGGGCGTGGATGTGGGCTACCTAGGCGGGCTCAGAGTTCTGAGCTCTAGAGAGCACTTCCATATGGCGCCGCCCGAAGGACGTCACCAGGTGTGGCTGACCTATCCTGCTGTCCATGGAGAACCCCTGTTACAGGTAAGTAACTTCGCTGACTCCTCCCTCTCCTACACACATATCCAACAGATAGCTAAAACCTGTCACTTCTTTTTCTCTATAACATTAACAAAATTTGCCCCTTCCTCTCTGAACACACTATTAAAACCCTTATCCACTCTTTGGTCACCTCCCATCTTGACTATTGCAACCTCCTCCTTGCTGGTCTCCCTCAGAGTCAACTCTCTCCTCTTCAATCTATTCAGAACTCTGCTGCGCAGCTAATCTTCCGCCAGCCCCGTTACACTCATATAACCCTTCTTAAGTCACTTCACTGGCTTCCCTTCCATTTCCTTATCCAATTCAAACTTCTCCTTCTGACCTATAAATGCATTCATTCTACTGCTCCTCACTACCTTTCCTCTCTCCCTACACTCCGCTCTCTCTGGCTTTCTTCTCTCTATGCCCTTTTCTTGCATTGCCAACTCCAGACTTCAATCTTTTCACCTTGCTGCTCCTTATGACTGGAACAAACTTCCTGAATCTATATGTCAGGTCTCATCTCTCCCCCTTTTCAAATTCATGCTAAATACCTCTTTGAGGCTACTTTTGGATCCCAATTCCTTGTTCTCCTTTCCGTATTTGAACCCTTTGTTTCTCTTATATTGTAAGCTCTAACGAGCAGGGCTCGTCTTCTATATGTTCTTGTACAGCACTGCATACACCTTCAGCACTATATAAATGACTAAATAGCAGCAATAGTAATATATTAGTTCTTATGGCACAATCACTACCACGAAGACACAAGGAGCAAGAGGATGGTGGTCACATGCGCTTTATTATATTTAAAAAACCCTACCACTCCAGAGACCAAGCACTAGAGTAATGTTACTGCTAGCACAGAGGCAAAAAGGACTGCTCCCAGATGTTTAAAGACCTCAAGAATATTTTTAATTGATATACAGGACCACTGTCACAGTTTGTCATGAGTGCTTCTGACATACTTCAGAAAGTGCATCACGAAATAATGCAAGGAGAGGGGCAAGCCTTTGCTGCTGGTTTAACTAACCAAAACTGTAGAAGACCAGAAAGAGAGACATCAAAACCGATCTGGAGAAAATAAAATACTCTGCTTTCGGGCAAGTCTGTATGGCTGAAAGTTGGTACAGTAGATGTCCTTAGCAAGCACAGAACAAAAAGGAAATCCTGGGCACACTGGGTGGGCAATTGGTCCTTATCACAAGTATTTTATGCATATACTCTGCTCAACCAGGAATATGTAACAAACCTAAAATTAACTTTTTGTAAAAAAAATATTTACAGATGTATGCACACGAAAACCTCTACTGGATAGGCCTGTGGGCTGAGAATTGAGAAACCAGGGTTCAAGTTTCACTTCTTCCACTAATGCTGCTCCTTGTGATCATGGGCAAATGTTTCCACTCTCCTTTGCCTTGCAACATACATACGTAACTCACTTTCAGCTATTACTAGAAAGGTGCGATCTAAAGCCAAAAAGAGAGTCTTGAATAGTCACAGGAGAAGTCAGCTCAGTCAAGCGGCCCAGCAATAACTGTCAGGATCTATCTCTCCACTTTCTTCATTCCTACAGGCACCTGGCAAGGAAACTTGGGACAAAACAAGAAAAGTCCCTTTCCAAGAAGCATTTCTGAGAGGTCCTTCCAGCTTCCAGTGAAACGATACAGCTATATGGGAGGTCACTGTCCACATGCATAAAAGCACTCTGGCAGACAGTTTGTGAGAAAGACACCTTGCATCCTCTTGTTGAAATGGAGCATCCACGACTGCCCTTGAGGTTACAAATGGCATCACAAACCTTGTCACCATCAGTCCACGTCCTAATCATACTGCACAAATAAGTCTGGTGGGCCTCAAAGTAACAAAACGTATCAGACTGCACAGATCACTCGACTGCAAGCTGCATTGGTAAAGAGAACAGATCATTTCAAAATAAATCTTTAGTATTTTATTTGCTTAAAATCAAATTCCTTGACAATTTCCATCTTTCATGATCCATTATAAGCATGTAATTTACATACTATAAAAATGCCTCTCAGCTATAAGTCATGACTCACATCTGTCAACTTCTCTTAGAAGAGTTTAAAGACAGAGACTGAACCCCTCCAGTAAGAGGTGAGGAAGCAACAATGTTTTCTTTTTAATACAGCTTGACTTGGAATCTTGGTGCTATCCTGTGAATCCCCAGGTCAACAGACTGGGAATACACTGACTGTTTTATCAGAAATTGATTCTCTTTTTCCCTGAAAGAAGTGGAAAACTCATTTGCCTTAACTTTTTTTTCTTGATAACACTGGTCAACATTGAAATCGTTACTGACTTTTAAAAGGCCCTAATCTGTAGTACCTTGGTGAGCTGAACACGAATATAACATTAAAAAAATTTTATTGGTTCTTGTTTTGATATTGCATGTAGTTCTTTTTTGACGTTTCACCGTGTAAATTTATCCAGTAGGACATCAACAAAATCCCAAATAAGCCTTGAATGATGTAATATTGCATCACATTGCATAATACCAGCATGCACACATCATCCAGAGTTGATTGCATCATTTTCTGATGCAATGCAATACTACTGCCAGACGGCTGCTGAAGCCATCTGACGTCAGCAGTGTACTATACGCAGTCGGAAAGGAAAGTAATCTGGTATTCTGTTCCAATATTGAAAGCCTCATGAATGTCTTAAAAATCACTCATGACCCACAAGACTGGAGACTATTTATAGACTCTTCGAAACTGAGTCTGAAGGCTGTGCTTTTGAACAATGGAAACCGTCTTCCATTTATTCCAGTAGCGCATGCCGTCCACATGAAAGAGACATATGATAACTTAAAGCATCTACTGACTTCCATTAACTATAACAAGTACAGATGGTACCTCTGTGGTGACTTGAAGGTAGTTGCCCTTTTAATGGGACTGCAGCAGGGATATATATAAAATACATGTGTTTCTTATGTGAGTGGGATAGCCGAGCAAGGGATTGGCACTACTTGCGGAAGGAATAGAATCTCAGACAAAATGTAACAGTTGGAAAGAAGAATATCCAGCACCCAGCTCTGGTTGAGGGTCACAAAATCCTGCTACCACCCCTTCACATCAAACTAGGTTTGATGAAAAACTTCGTGAAAGCCATGGACCGCACTTCGCCAGCTTTCCGATACCTGCATGAAAAATTCCCTCGACTCAGCGAAGAAAAGATTAAAGAGGGAGTTTTTGTGGGTCTTCAGATTTGAGAGCTCTTCAAAGGTGACCGGTTCAACAACTTGCTGCAGGGTGATGCAAAACAAGCCCGGAATGCTTTTCGCCTAGTGTCAAACTTTCTAGGGAATGTTAGGGCAGAAAACTACAAGGAACTAGTAGAAGACATGCTGATGCAGTATCAGAAACTTGGCTGCATTATGTCTCTAAAGATCCATTTCCTCGATTCCCATCTCGATTTCTTTCCTGACAACTGTGGTATGGTTAGTGATGAACAGGGCGAACGTTTTCACCAGGATATCGCAACCATGGAGCAAAGATACCAGGGAAAGTGGTCCACTACAATGCTGGCTGGCTACTGCTGGACACTCCCCAGAGAAGCTCCCGAACAGCTGTACAAGAGACAGGCGAAAAAATCTAAGTAGTAGTCTATGACTTGGTTTTTTACAGGTATTAACCGAAGGCCTATTATATTTACTATTGACATGCATTTTGTGATGTAAACATTAGTTCTTGTAGATTACAAAAAATCTAGAGCCAACTTTGCAATTTCACTGTCATTCATGTTCAGCATATAAAAATTGATAAGAAATGACTATTTTTATTTCAGTAACATGACTTTTGTAAAATTTGGTGACCAGTATAATTTTAACATTCATATACAGAACAAAACACTAACTATTCATGTTTCTGTGATCCACTTTGATTGCAAAATTCCTGGAGAGGTGGAATATAAAACCTTTAAATAAAATCCCATGAAGACAGTCCCTTGCAAGACTGAATCTAAACCAGGGGTTCTCAAGCCAGTCCTTGGATCACACCTAACCAGTCAAGGTTTTCAGGATAACCATAATGAATATGCATGCACTGCCTCCATTGTATGCAAATCTCTCTCATGCATATTCATTGTGGTTATCCTAAAAACCTGATTGGCTAGGTGTGTCCCAAGGACTGTGTTAAGAACCCGTACTCTAAATAGATCTATAGTAAGTGCCTGTCATTATCCGGCACCTGACCAACCAGAATGGTCAAACCAAACGGCAATCTCACTACACGTTTTCTCTTTGTGGTGTGCTTACATGGGGTGGAACTTCTGCAGAACAGGGAACACACATGGACATACTAAGTCATAGCCCCATGACACGATACAGAGTTGAAGATCAAACATAAGAGCGAATGAGCATAGAGGGAGGGGAGAGGACCAGGGAGAAAAAAAAAAAAAAGGAGAAAGAAGACATTACAGAAAGCAAGGAAGAGAGTAGTCTTTAGCATCTTAACGAATCACACTCTGATAATCTGCATGGTCTATAAACCAACAGAGCTTAATCCCCAAGCAGACCAAATAAAAGGACTTACTTCAATGTATTTTACACACATCCCATTTTTTTAAACTTTCCCTTTTCTCTCTCTCCAATTTATCCAGAGTCAAACAAGTGACTGCTGTTTCTAATGGCTTCCAGAGAAGAGAAAAAAAAATAAATACCTGCTCTGGCTCTCCCTTCATTCAGCTCACTACCTTTTCTCTTATCTCTCCCTACACCTCTCCTCGAGGAGGATGCTCTTCTAAGCAGATCCCTTCTGTATCTGTCCTTCTCTTCTACTCCCAACTCCATACTTTAATCGTTCTACCTTCTTGCTCTTTATGCCTGGAACAAACTACTCGAGTTGGTATGTCAGACTCCAACTGTGACCCTGTTCAAATCCAGGCTAAAAACTCACTTCGCGATTGCTTTTGGATCCTGATCTCCATAGTCAGTTGTTCACCTCCTATGCGTGTCCTTATCATTCCCCTAGATAGATCCTAGTCCCCAGTTGTGTTGTCTGTCTTAACTAGACTAAGCTCTTAATGAGCAGGGACCGTCTCTTACGTGTTTGTACAGTGCTGCGTACGCCTTGTGGCACTATACAAATGATAAGTAGCAACAGTAGTAATCCATGCACAGCACATTCGTTTCCCTATAGTACCGTGGAAGATCCCGTCTCTGGAACATTTCACATGAGGCAAGCGCCACATTGACGCAGAATTCCTAAGTGAACAGTATGTCAAGGATGATTGTCCCTTTCAGTAGTAAAGCTTTTTTTTTTTTATTCAATCACATCTGAGATAATTGCACTCATCACAAAATTTTCAACTTCAAAAGTAGCCTAGAGGATAAGTGCAAAATTTTGCCATCCTTAATAATTGTAGCAGCAATTCAGTTTTGGGAACCCAAGTGGCAGATCGAGAACAATCAAATCTAACAAGAGTCGAGGCAGCTCATGGTCAGGCAAAACCTGGAGCAGCCTCCCGTCTCGATTTTATATAAATCTATCAGAAAATATTTTGTGTTCCAGAAACCAAGCTGTGCATTAACAGAGCTTCCACTTCTCCAGCGTTTGCTGAGATTCCCAAGAACGAGCTGCATTTTGGCTTCTGTGCCCCAGGATTTTCTGGGCAAGGAGTTATTCGAATAATTGTCTTGTCCAGCATACTCAAAGATGACATTTACAACATGCCTAAATAAAATAGATGGACTTCTGCAGAGTCCAAAGGCAGTGACTAAGTAACTGAAGTAACCTCAGTGGAAAGGGTGATGGGTGCATGGAACAGCCTCTCCCAGTGTAGGTGGTAGAGACTAGGACTATCCAAATTCAAGAATGCATGGGCAAGCACAGAAAATCTCTAATGGAGAGGAAGAGGTTGTAGAGCTTAGTAACTAATATGGATAGGCAGACTGCATAGGCCACATATGGGGGGGGGGGGGGGAGGTAAGAGCTAGTGATGCATGCCGAAGAGGGGGAGGGGCAGGAAATGTATCCCTGGATCTTTCTCCTCACATCTCCAGGACTCACTTTCCCTCTGTCCCACTGATCATGTGGCAAGAGGAGGAGAACGAGAACGATTGCACATCAGGCCACGTTTTCCCCCTTTGCTGCACTGGACCCAACTACTGATTTGAACCGCACAGGGCATCATACCACCTCAATTCAAATTAATAGCTAGACTCCGAGCAGCAGAGGAGAATGCAGCCTGATGTGCAGCTGCCCTGCCTTCCTCTTGGCCAGAGATTCATGCAAGCTGCTACCACTTTCTGTTCCCTGTGCAGACTTATTTGCACCACATGTAAACTTTACACTGTAGGAGAAATCTCTGAAATATATTTACACACACACACGATGCTGGGTTCCATATTAGCATTGTCATTGTGAACAAATATATCAAAAACCACAGTTTGGTGTGTGGCGGTGGTCAAAAAACTCATATAGAATATTAGGAATTATTCAAAAAGAAATAGGCAATAAAACGAAAATTATATTATAATATTGTTATGTTAAAGGTTTTCTGTACAACGTTAACTTATGCTCTGTACATAGTTATACTGTTATATGTAACCGTTTGTTGTATGTAAACCACTTTTGATCTATAGGAAAAAGTGGTATAAAAATTCAAAATAAATAAAATAATCTCATTACAGGTCTGCATCTCGAGTCTTATGTGCACTTCAGGGTGCCCCATCTCAAAGATGTAGCAGTGTTTCTCAAGCTGGTCCTGGTGCGCCCCCCTAGCCGGTCTGGTTTATAGAAGGCCCACAATGAATATGCACGAGATAGATTTGCATGTACCATCCCCACTGCATGCAAACCTGTTTCATGCATATTCATTGGGGAAATCCCAAAAGCCAGGCTGACTAGGAGGTACACCAGGACCGGCTTGAGAAATACTCATACAGAGGAACTCGAAAAGGCTCAGGGATTGGTGACAGAAATGATATAGGGGATAGGAAATGTCCTTTATGAAAAGAAGCTAAAAACAAAAATTAGGGCTCTTCGGTTTGAAGAAGAGAAGGTCAAGAGAAGAAATGATAGAAGCTTGTAAGAACAGCAGCTGCGTGGAACAGTTAAATAGGATAAGGCTGTTTGCCGTTTCAGAGAATACTAAGATGAGGAGGTGCTCCATATGAAACTAATAGGTAGCACATTTCAAATGAATTTGACAAAATGTACTCATTTAATGCACAATTAAGCTGTGGAATTGGTTGCCAGAGGATGTGGTCAAGGCACATAACATAGCTGGCTTTAGAAAGCGTTTAAACAAGTCCCTGGAAGACAAGTCCATAAATCATTAGCAGCCAGGTAGACTTCGGAAATCCACTGGTTATCTCAGGGGGTTAGCAACAAAGAATGAATCTATTCTTTGGGAACCTCCCAGTTACCTGGGATCTGAACTGGCCACCGTCTCAGATAGGGTGCTGGGATCATGGTCTTAGTATAGTACAAATTATTTTCTTAAGATGCTACATACAATATAAAATGGGCTTCTCAGACCTGTCCTGAGAACCCTACAGCCCGTCTAGACTTAGAGTAGAACCAAAAGGAATACCTGCAAGAATCTGTATACACTGGTGACTCAGTATATACAAATGGTTTTTACACATCCTGAAAACAGATGCTGTAGGGCAGAAGTTCCCAAACTGTAGGTCGCAACCCCAAAGCATCTCTCTGAATTTAACCACCCACATGCAGTCACACTACAAGTGCACAGCAAGCTTGTGCTTTTCATAGCCATGTGTGGGGAGAGTACAGAGATGCAGCTGGGTATTCTAATTTCTTGCACCTGTCATGGGCCCAGAAGGAGCTTTAAAAAAGTGAAGCAACAACAGATAGACACTATCACTCGCACTTCTCTCCCTGATGACTTCTGCAAACATGCACCTTCCTCCCCATTTGTGGCAGAAATCACTATAACCCTCCCCCCCCCCTAAAGAGGATGAGATGTCCAGAGGATCCTGGATTCCTCTCTTCCTGCTGACTTGGATCGGGCAGAACTAAAGTCACTGAAAAAGGAACCAGTAGGGAAGAGATGACAGAGGGAGAAGAATGAGAGGCTATCAGCCTTAGGGATTATAGTCTGGAAGGGAGGGAGAGAGGGAGTGACCCTGGTGGGGCACTAGATGAAATGACTGAATGGAGGGGGGAGCAAGTAGATGAGGGAGAGAGTTGATGGGGTGAACCTGGAAGGGAATGAGTTGGGCACAGGTGAGCCTGAGGGGCAGTGAAAGAAAAGGGATGAATTAAGGGGAGGGGGATGATAGATTGAATCTGAAGGGAGCAAGTGAATGAGAGAGTGAATCTGGAGGTGGATGCATGGGTTGAGCCTGAGGGAGGTGATCCTAGGGACTGAGGCTGGATGTCTGAGGAGACAGACAGACAGAATGCGCTTGGAAAGCTGGACAATGATAGGATAAATCTGAGGGAGTGAATCTGGGAGATAAGAGGTGGCAAGTCAGCAGTGAGAAGGTGGGTAAGGAACAGAAGGGATGAGCTAAAGGGGGACAGGAAGGGGGGGGGGATGAGCCTGAAGGGATGTGATGAAAGAGAAAGGAAGGTAGGTTGAATGGCAGGAAGGAAAAATGAAGAAAGGTACGAGCTGAAGGAAGAGATGGGGGTGGGAGGATTGAGGTAGCTCACATAGCACACCCAACCAGTCATGACCCATACAAGCATTCACCCACCACCTACTCACGCAAATCCACTCAATCACACACCCACCCTCATTCATTCATACAGATCCCGACTATATACTTATTGACATCCCCCCCAACACACCACACCTAGTAATGCAATGATCACCCATTCACTTAATGTGCACACAGATCGCAACATCCCTCCACTCATTTCCCACATCCCTAAATCAGCTATCACACACCCCAATTGCACTCACTCAGGTACACATACTTGCAGAGACATAAGAACATAAGATATGCCATACTGGGTCAGACCAAGGTCCATCAAGCCCAGTATCCTGTTTCCAACAGTGGCCAATCTAGGTCATACATTCCTAGCAGTTTCCCCAAAAGGCAGATTCCACAATGCTTGTATTGAGTCAAGCACTGATATCCTGAGTCCCTTTTTAATAATGGTTTATGGAGATTTCCTCCAGGAACTTGTCCAAACCTTTTTTAAACCCAGCTACACTAACAGCCTTTACTACATCCTCCGGTAACAAATTCCAGAGTTTGATTACAAGCTGAGTGAAAAAATATTTTCTTTTGTTTGTCTTAAATAGTCGACCCTGTAGCTTCATGGCATGTCCCGTAGTCTTTCTATATTCTGATAACGTAAACAATCGATCTACGTTTACCCGTTCCACTCCATTCATTAATTTATAGACTTCTACCATATCTCCACTCAGCCGTCTCTTTTCCAGGTTAAAGAGCCCTAACCTTTTTAGCCTTTCTTCATAAGGGTATCCTTCCATCCCCTTTACCATTTTGGTGGCTCTTCTCTGAACCTTTTCTAATAAAGCTATATCCTTTTTAAGATACGGCGACCAGAATTGCACACAATATTCAAGGTGCAGTCGCACCATGGCATTATAATATCCTTATTTTAATTTTCCATTCCTTTCCTTATGATACCTAGCATTCTATTTGCTCTCTTGGCTGCTGCTGCACACTGGGCGGAGGGTTTTAACATGTTGTCCACAATGACACCCAAATCTTTTTCCTAGTTGGTGGTTCCTAATATGGAACCTTGCATCATGTAACCATAGTTAGGGATGTTCTTCTCTAGGTGCATAACTTTGCACTTGTCCACATTAAATTTCATCTGCCATTTTGATGCCCAGTCTTCCAATTTATCAAGATCCTCTTGCAATTTTCCACAATCCTCACGGGTTTTAACAACTTTAAATAGTTTTGTCTCATCTGCAAATTTAACAACCTCGCTCATTATTCCCTTTTCCAGGTCATTTATGAATATGTCAAAAAGCAGCAGACCCAGCACAGATCCCTGGGGTACACCACTATTCACCTTTCTCCATTGGGAAAATTGTCCATTTAGCCCTACCCTCTGCTTTCTATCTTTTAACCAGTTCCTGATCCACAACAGTACACTGCCTCCTATCCCATGACTCTTTAGTTTTGCCAAAAGTCTCATGAGGGACCTTGTCAAAGGCTTTCTGAAAGTTCAGATACACTATACCAATTGACTTGCCTTTGTCTACCTGTTTATTCACACCTTCAAAAAAACATATTAGTAAGACAAGATCTTCCTGTTCTATGTAATTATTCTGTTCTATGTAATTATCTCATGTATATAGTTTACCCCGGTTCTCCAAGTTTGTACTCCTGTTCGATGTAAACCAAACAGCTTGTTGTTATGGTCTTTATGTTATAATGTAAACCGCGCTGATGCCGAATAGTGCGGTATATAAGAACTTGTAATAAATAAATAAAATAAATAAAGCCATGTTGGCTGTCTCCCATTAAGTCATGACTATCTACATGTTCAGCAATTTTGTTCTTTATGATGGTTTCTACCATTTTTCCCAGTACTGACATCAGGCTCACCGGTCTGTATTTATTTATTTACGTTTTATTTATTTATTTTTCTTATATACCGCGCTATTATAATCAGTGCAGTTTACATTTGAAGCAGAACATACAAGAATGTAACAAGTTACATCAAGTTTTTTACATTGAACAGGGAATGTAAACATGGAGAAAAAACGAGGAAGAAACTATGTACACATTATATACAAATTATAATACTCTTACAGATAAATAAAGATAAGACATTTACCTAGAGGCTTGGCTGGAGGGTCAAGGAGGCCGGTAAGGAGTGGAGGAGTGGCCTAGTGGTTGGGGCAAGGTACTTCAGGCCGGAAGGTCAGGGGTTCAAATCCCACTAGAGGACAGCAACCTTGGGCCGGAAGGACTGGGGTTTCTAGTACCACTGGTGCTCCTTGTGGTCTTGGGCAAGCCACTTAACCCTCCATAGCCCATGTTCCCTGTAAAATAGTTATCTCCAAGTTATAATGCCCTGTTCAATGTAATTTCAGTTTGCTCAATGTAAACCACACTGATGCAGAATAGAGCGGTATATAAGAGAATGTAAATAAAAATAAAATAATAAAAGGAGAGATAATGGTTAGCAGTTATCTACAGGAAGATGATCTGAGGGACGGGCTAGGTAGGGAGGTAAGGTGGGGGCAGTGTAAGTGTCGGGAATGGTGTCAGGGTAATATTGTAAGAATAGGTGATGTTTGAGGGCTTTTCGGAATAGTGCCAGGTTTGAGATGGCCCGGATTTCGGCTGGGAGGGCATTCCATGCCATAGGTGCAAAAATAGAGAAGGCTCTACTTGCTGTTTTCTTACATTTTATCAACAGTTTTGGGACTTCGAGTTTATTCAACTAACTAGATCTCCTAGTTCTATTGTCTGGAGTGCTGTTGAGAAGATCACTGATGGGTGTGGGTGGATGGTTCTTACGAGCCTTGAACGTCATGACAAGAGCCTTGAAGTGGATTCTGGCCCGCAGCGGGAGCCAGTGTAGGTTCTTTAGAACTGGCGTTATGCGGTCTGATCTTGAGAGCCCTGACAGTGCCCTTGCAGCAGAGTTCATGGCAAGACGTAACGGGTTAAGAGTCGACTGTGGGAGTCCCAGTAGGATAATGTTGGCAAAGTCGAGGTGTGGGATGACTAAGGCTTGGAATATTGAGCGGTAGTCAGGGAAGTCAAGCAGTGGGCGGAGATGGCGTAGTGATCGGATCTTATGATAGATTGCTTTAGTGTTTATAACATGTGCTGACATGTCGAGCCGCTGGTCGAGGGTGATGCCCAGGTAGCGAATTGTAGATTTGGACTTTAGTTCAATGTTATTGACTAGAAGTGAGGGAGATGGCGTGAACTTCTGGTTTCGCGAGATGAATAGTACATCTGTTTTGCTATGGTTAATGCGGAGATTTTGAGAGAGGAGCCTATCTGCTACCGCTTCAAAGCATCTTATAATTGAAGAGAAATCTGGTTGATCGATTTTAAATTGTAAGTACATTAAGATGTCATCTGCATATGCAAGGCATTGGACATTGAAGGAACGGATTAAAGGGCAAATGGGCTGCATGTATATGTTAAACATTAATGCAGAGAGGGATGATCCCTGAGGTACACCTTGCTTCAGTGAGAATGGTTCAGAGGTCTTGGAACCTGCTCTGACTTGTTGCCATCTGTTACATAAATAGGATTCACACCAGGCTAGCGCTGAGCCTTGCAGACCTTTATCTTTGAGGCGATCTAGAAGTGTTTCGTGATTCACTGAATCAAAGGCAGCTGCTATGTCTAAGAAAATGAGGACGAATCCATGGTTGATATTGTCAATTCCTGTGATTAGGTTGATGAAGAGAACATAAGAACATAACATAAGATATGCCATAATGGGTCAGACCAAGGTCCATCAAGCCCAGTATTCTGTTTCCAACAGTGGCCAATCTAGGTCATATGTACCTAGCAGTTTCTCCAAGAGACACAAGTTCCACAATGCTTGTACTGGGTCAAGCATTGATATCTTCGGTCACTTCTTAATAATGGTTTATGGACCTTTCCTCCAGGAACTTGTCCAAACCTTTTTCAAACCCAGCCACACCAACAGCCTTTACTACATCCTCCGGTAACAAATTCCAGAGTTTGATTACACGTTGAGTGAAAAAATATTTTCTTTTATTAGTCTTAAATAGTTTACCCTGTAGCTTCATTGCATGTCCCCCAGTCTTTCTACATTCTGATAACGTAAACAATCGATCTACGTTTACCCGTTCCACTCCGTTCATTAATTTATAGACTTCTATCATATCTCCCCTCAGCCGTCTCTTTTCCAGGTTAAAGAGCCCTAACCTTTTTAGCCTTTCCTCATAGGAGTATCCTTCCATCCCCTTTACCATTTTGGTGGT
This sequence comes from Ichthyophis bannanicus, assembly GCA_033557465.1. Taxonomy (NCBI): domain Eukaryota; kingdom Metazoa; phylum Chordata; class Amphibia; order Gymnophiona; family Ichthyophiidae; genus Ichthyophis; species Ichthyophis bannanicus. Next base: position 148,528,061 of record CM066041.1, read on the forward strand.
TCTTCTCTGAACCTTTTCTAAAATCGCTATATCCTTTTTAAGATACGGCAACCAGAATTGCACACAATATTCAAGGTGCAGTCTCACCATAGAACGATATAGAGGCATTATAATATCTTTTGTTTTATTTTCCATTCCTTTCCTTATCATACCTAGCATTCTATTTGCTCTCTTGGCCGCCGCTGCACACTGGGCCGAGGGCTTTAACATGGTATCCACAATGACGCCTAAATCTTTTTCCTGGGTGGTGGTTCCTAATGTGGAACCTTGCATCGTGTAACCATAGTTTGGGTTGTTCTTCCTTAGGTGCATAACCTTGCACTTGTCCACATTAAATTTCATCTGCCATTTTGATGCCCAGTCTTCCAATTTAACAAGATCCTCTTGCAATTTTTCACAATCCTCTTGGGTTTTAACAACTTTAAATAGTTTTGTGTCATCTGCAAATTTGATAACCTCACTCGTTATTCCACTTTCCAGGTCATTTATGAATATGTCTAAAAGCAGCGGACCCAGCACAGATCCCTGGGGTACACCACTATTCACCTTTCTCCATTGGGAAAATTGGCCATTTAGCCCTACCCTCTGCTTTCTATCTTTTAACCAGTTCCTGATCCACAATAGTACACTGCCTCCTATCCCATGACTCTTTAGTTTTGCCAAAAGTCTCTGATGAGGGACCTTGTCAAAGGCTTTCTGAAAGTCCAGATACACAATATCAACCGACTCACCTTTGTCCACCTGTTTATTCACTCCTTCAAAAAAACATAACAGATTAGTAAGACAAGATCTTCCTTGTCTAAAGCCATGTTGGCTGTCTCCCATTAGGTCGTGACTATCTACATGCTGAGTAATTTTATTCTTTATGATGGTTTCTACCATTTTTCCCGGTACTGACGTCAGGATCACCGGTCTGTAGTTTCCCGGATCACACCTGGAACCCTTTTTAAAAATTGGTGTTACATTGACGATCCTCCAATCTTCAGGTATTAGAGATGATTTTAATGATAGTTCACAGATTACTAATAGCAGGTCTGCAATCTCATATTTCAGTTCTTTCAACACCCTTGGATGTATATCATCCGGCCCAGGTGATTTGCTACTCTTCAGTTTATCTAATAGTTGTAAGACATCTTCCCGATGTGTTGATATTTCCTTCAATTCTTCCACACCTTTAAATACTACTTCAGTCATGGGTAACATCCCTACATCTTCCTCAGTAAAGACTGAAGCAAAGAATTCATTCAGTCTCTCCGCTATCGCCTTGTCGCCTCTTAGTGCTCCTTTAACCCCTTTATCATCTAATGGACCAACTGACTCTCTCACAGGTTTTTTGCTACGAATGTACTTGAAAAGGTCTTTATTTCGTGTTTTTGCTTCCGCAGCAAGCTTCTTCTCAAATTCTCTCTTTGCCTGCCTTATCAATGCCTTGCATTTGACTTGCCAGTGCTTGTGCTGTTTCCAGGTTTCCTCAGTTGTCTCTTTTTTCCATTTCCTGAAAGATGCTTTTTTGGCAACAACAGCCTCTCTGACCTCACCTTTAAACCATGCTGGCAGTTTTTTGGACTTCCTTCCACTTTTCTTAAAGCGTGGAATACAGCTGGTCTGGGCTTCCAAGATAGTATTTTTCAACAACATCCAAGCTTGATGTACGTCTTTAACCTTTGCAACTGCTCCTTTTAGTTTTTTCTTAACTGTTTTCCTCATTTTATCATAGTCTCCCTTTCGAAAGTTAAAGGGTAGTACTGTGGATTTCCTTACTATCCCTCCTCCACTAATTAAATCAAAGGCAATCATGCTATGATCACTATTGCCAAGTGGCCCCAACACCCTTATCTCTTGCACTAGATCTGGTGTTCCACTAAGGACTAGGTCCAATATGGCTTCCCCTCTGGTCGGTTCATGAACCAGCTGCTCCAAGAAGCAGTCATTTATTTCATCTAGGAACTTTATCTCCCTAGCATGTCCTGCTGTGACACTGACCCAGTCGATGCCGGGGCAACTGAAATCACCATTATTACTGCACTGTAACTTTTGCTAGCTTCCATGATTTCTTTGAGTATTTCATCATCCATTTGTTCATTCTGGCCAGGCGGACGATAGTACACCCCCACTGCCATCGCCTTCCCCTTTTTACATGGAATTTCAATCCATAGAGATTCTACAGCAAATTTTGTTTCTTGCAAAAAACTTTAATCCTTTCTGACTCAATGCCCTCTCTAACAGAGCGCAAGCCCTCCACCAATTTGATCAGCTCTATCATTACGATATAGTTTGTACCCAGGTATCACAGTGTCCCACTGGTTGTCCTCCTTCCACCATGTCTCTGATATTCCAATCATATCTAACCTCTCGTTTAGTGCTATATATTCTAACTCTCCCATCTTGTTTTTCAGACCTCTAGCATTTGCATACAAGCATTTTAGAGACTATTTTATTCATATTAATTTGGCTATTGGTAGACATGGGTAATTTGGGATCTTTAAGCTCTGTCTGCTCCATACTCGAGGGCATTTGGGCTACTTTGCTCTTTTTTGGAACATCTCTGCTTTTTGTAGGGTTGTGAGGATGGTGTCCACTCCGTGAGCTTCCCTGAAGCCATGTTGGGATGGGTCCAGTGGCGCAACAATATCAACATGGTGTTGGATTTGCCATTGGACTACCTTCTCCATAATTTTGGCAAGCAGTGGGATGCTCAACATTGGCCGGAAGGACTCAACTTTAGATGGATCAAGTTTACCATTCTTTAACAGGGGGCGGAGTGATGTGTATTTTAAGCTTTGAGGGAAGGATCCCGTTGTGAATGATTGATTCAAGATTCTGCATATAGATAGACTGAGGTCATGGCGCAACTCTTTAATCCAACTAGCAGGACAGGGATCATTGGGGGCGGTGGTGAGGTTAATAGATGTGATGATATCTGAAATTTCTTTGTTGGATACCTTGGAGAATGACAGTAGAGGGGTTGGTTGGGGAGGTCGTGAGAGGTGTAGGTACATAATATGGATGTATTTATGTTGTACTTGGTTTGTATCATCTTAGATTGAAGGAAGGTAAAATAGTCTTGCGGCTGGGGCAAGGTTGTTTGGGCTAGTGCTGGATTGCCAGTTAGTGACTTTACTATGTTAAATAAGTCGTGAGGTTTGTTTAGTGATCGCTTTTGTAGTTCTGAGTAATACAGCTTTCTTTTTTCCATGATTTTTCTTCGGTGGGCTTGCGAGTGGAGTATGCACCGAGTGCCTCAGGAGTCTGGGTGTGGCGCCACTGTCTCTCTAGTTTACGTAGATGGAGGAGCGATGTTCGCAGATCCTGAGAGTACCATGGTGAGTGATCGCGTTTCGCTCGGTTTGTGTTGATGGATGATAGGCAGGCGGCAGCTCTAAGGGTGTTGTCCCAATTGGAAACCAGCTCATCTGGATCGAGAGAATCGTTGGTGAGTAGAGGTAGGATCTTCTCAAGAGCCTTATCCTTAATAAGTGGTCAAAAGCGTGTTGTTACCGTTCTAATAGGGGCATGTGTTTTGTTGCTGGAAATGCCAAGATCGTTGGTGGGTATGTGAAATAGGAGTAAATGATGGTCGGACCACGGTACAGGTGTTATGGAGAGTAGCAAGCTCTGGAAGGGGTTGATAGCAGTCTGTGGTATGAAGATCAAGTCAAGTATGCCACCTTTGTTATGAGTAGGGGAGTTGATGAGTTGCGTGTAGCCCAGCTCATTCATTGCGTCGAAGAATGCTGTTGAATGCGTATCATGTAGGGAGGGCAGGTTGAAATCTCCCATCAGGACATTTAGGGTGCATGGGTTGGCGGAGTTGCAAGCTAGGTCGATTGATGGGAGGTCATCTGGTGATGCAGTTGGTGCTCGGTATAATAGGTTTATTGAACAGTGTTCATTCGATATGAATATTATGTCCAGATAGGTTGAGCTGATAGAATTGTTTAGAGTAAATTGAAGATCGGATTTAGCGAAGATGAGTGTTCCACCTCCTCTCTGGTGGGATCTATGACAGGCAAAAGGTTGAATAACCGGGTGGTGACATCAGGTTGATTAGAGCATTATCATGGTCGGATAACCAAGATTCTGTTATCATTAGGATATCAAGGTCATGTAGGGTTATAAGGTCATTGAATGCTGGCCATTTTGAGCGTGTTGATCTGGCATTGATAAGCGCACATTTAACTAACTGTTGGTAGTTACATTTCTCAGTTTGGATCCTTTTAAAGTCTTGTAAGGGGATGTGTAGGAGGTGAGGATGAAGGGCACTGGCTTTTATTGAATGTTGACGGGGGTTCTCAGACCATCTTCTGCTATAGTTATAGAGAACTGGAATATGCCTGATATCAGGACTGAGGGCCTGTAATAGGTTGGGGCCCAAGAGGTAAGGAGGAGGAGGAATAAGGATAAGGATGGAGGCATTTTGGATGTTCTATGTGAGGCAGCTACTTTGGGTGCAGGATTCGAGTTTGATACCAAGGTACAAGTTAAGGCAGTAGCAGATAGAGTATAACAATGTAACAAAGTATCAGTAAATGTATCCGAACTATGTCAGTACTGTGGCAAAATTAGGTTAGGTACAAGTTGAGACAGTAGTAGTTGGAATATAACAATGTAACAGTAATGTATCCAAACTGTGTCAGTACTGTAGTTTCTCGGATCACCTCTGGAACCCTTTTTAGAAACTGGCGTTACGTTGGCCATCCTCCAATCTTCAGGAATTACAGATTTTAATGATAGTTCACAGATTACTAATAGCAAGTCTGCAATCTCATATTTCAGTTTTTTCAACACCCTTGGATGTATATCATCTGGTCCAGGTGATTTGCTACTCTTCAGTTTATCAAATAGTTGTAATACATCTTCCTGATGTATCGATATTTCCTTCAATTCTTCCGCACCTTTAAATACCACTTCAGTCATGGGTAACATCCCTACATCTTCCTTAGTAAAGACCAAAGCAAAGAATTCAGTCTCTCCGCTATATACATGTCGCTTCTAAGTGCCCCTTTAACCCCTCTATCATCTAATGGACCAACTGACTCTCACAGGGTTTTTTTTGATTATTAATCTGGCTATTGGTAGGCATGGGTAATTTAGAATCTTTAAGCTCTGTCTGCTCCATACTCAAGGGCATTTGGGCTACTTTACTCTTTCTTTGGAACCTCTCTGCTTTTGGTAGTATCCTTCAAGGATACATTCTTCCGAACCACCTGTAGAAACTTCTTCACTTCCTCCTTACCCACAGCCTACACCTAAAAAAAAAAAAAAAAAAAAAAAAAAAGGGAAGGCTGCCCGATGGCTCAGTGGCTGAGCTGCTGAAAGCCTGAGGTTGAATCTGTGTGTTTACAAACCCATGGCGAGTACTTTATAAAACAGATTTACATTGGATCTTTAAGAAATACAATGACCATGCTGCCATCTGATGTCACGTGGATTTTCAATGGCTAAATGGGGTCATATCAAAAAAAGCATTTGGAAAGCATTGCTGAAGGGACACCAGGACAGGTTTGAGCAGCTCTGGTATTTAAAAGAACATAAAAACAAAACCAAAACCCATCTTTCCCTCTCCTTTACTAGAAGCCATGAAGAGAGGGAGTCTGCAGATTTCTTTTGTCTGGACTTGAATTCCTCACAGCTAGAAGGCATGAAACAGGAGACAGGGTGCTCTATTCCCACCCTCACTGTATTTGGCAGAAGCACCGCTCCCCAGATGGGGCTCCCCATTCCAACCAGCCTTTTGAAACTCAATTTACAAAGTTCTCAGAAGCTATAAAATTAAACTCCATCACCAAAGGGGGGGTTTTTTGTTTGGTTTTTTTTTAAATCACAGAAACAGCAGCCTCTTATTCCCACCCCCCACCCAACCCTAGGAAGAATGTGTGATTTCTGGAGTGACGGACAGAGAGAACACTTTACCCTGCGGCTTGCTGCTTCCTACATCCCAAACTCATATGGTTATGCAGACAAGTTTCCAAACTCCTTGCACCCCTCACTCCCCCACTCTAATTTGACATCCCCAGGCTCTTTGGAAAGCAAAGCAAAGATCAGCAGATACAAAGTCCAACATTAGTACCACTAGGGAGATCCGATGCAGACTTGGCAGTGGAAAGGGACTCTGTGCTGGAGCTGCCGGAGTCCAGGGGAAAGGCACGCTCGTCGTAAGGGTGAGAATCCTCTATGCAGTGTACAGGGCTAACGTATAATATAGGGGGAGTTACTGTGGGAAGGATGAGGATTACTGAATGCTGTGGACAGGGGTGCAGGATAATGTGAGCAAGGACGACACGGAGGGATTACTGAATTTTAGCTCACGCCTTTTCTCAGTAGTCCAAGATGAGTTACATTCAGGAACAATAGGTATTTTTTATGGGAAGCAATGCTAACATGCAGAAGACAGCAAAGTCTGGGTCTACATTCCGCTCTATGGGACAGCAGCTGACTGTTTACAGTATCAAAATGATCCTGTTTAATATGCAGATTTTGCACAGCATGCCATACAGTGTAGGAGAGGTGGTGGAACTGAGAACTAAGTTTTCAGAGTACCTCCAGCTGCCCAGATGACTAGGAGAACATCCAAGGGATGGCAACATTATCCTAGGTCAGATATAATACTTGGGGGTGGATTTATGCAATCAAAGGATGGGATAAGGCTTAGAATCTTCCTTCTCCACAAATGGAACCTGCAATCTGATTCTCCGCATAGCTTGAAAAGCCAAATACAAATACCATCAGCCAGCCAAAGCAGTCTTTGCTCCAATACAAAGTCTTAAGATCTTTTATTGCAGAGGAAGAGTTAAGTGACGTACAGTAGCATTAGCCCATCCAGTCTGCCCACACTGCCAAGGGTATAGCCCCTGTTGCTAGTCACAGAAGCTTACCGTAGCAATCCTTTACCAAGTCAAGTTCTGTTTACTTCCCTACTATCCAGCACCCAGCCACTTCTAATCTTACCACTAAGCTTTGTAATAATCTACTAAAGCTAGTGTGGCCTGTACACCAGCCACTTAATTACCTAGGGCCCTGCTGAATGATACCCAACTACTACCAATCTGCAGTGGCCAGGTTCCGGCCAAGAAATAGCTAGAGTGTGATATGTCTTTACTACTAAAACGGTAACAATGGAAAAATGAACATAACTTTAGCAGCTGTACAGAGATCTCAGAAGATATTTGCTGACAAAAATGCCCTCCATTTAGAGCAGTGGTTCTCAACCCAGTCCTCTGGGACCCCGAGGCCAGTCAAGTTTTCAGGGTATTCAAAATGAATATGCATGAGATAGACCTGCATAAAATGGAAGCAGTGCATGCAGATCTCTCATGCATATTCATTGTGGATATCCTGAAACCTGACTGGCCTGGGGGTCCTAGAGGACTGGGTTGAGAACCACTGATTTAGAGGAAAGAATACATAAAGAGTAGCTGTATATAAAAAAGGAAGAAAAAGCATGCAGAGGAACGGAGGAGAGACTAGCAGAGCTGTCAAGTTACCCACTTCCAGGAATGAGATTAAACCAGTCCTGGATGTCCAACACTCATTCTGAATCATTATGGGACCTGCAGCATCAAGTCCAATAGGTAAAATCAGGGACTACAGATACCATACCTCACTGCAATGCAAATTCAAAACCAGAACAGGCAAAAAAAATCTCACTCCTGAAACTGGGTAGCTTGGCAACTCTAGACTAGAAGGCACAAGTTGCTAATTCTGAATAAAAGACAGCAAAACTGCTAAGCCATCCAGAGATTCTAGGTCCAGTCCTAGAAGTATTTCCTTGGTTTAGCTTCTTGAGAGCTTCCAGCTCAGTGGTAACTAGTCCCTACTGGAGCTATGATGCTCTTTGGAGGTGTTCACTCATGTTTTAAAACCTTTTCTTTTAACTAACCCAACCATTTCCTCCTAAGCCAGCAAGAGGCTTCCATGGGCATAGTTTGATGGCTTCATTTGCATATTGATCTGTATATTTGCATATATTTTGCATAGTCATTATGGTTATAGTAAGAAAAACACTAGATGGATAGGAAGCCAGTATATCAATCAAACAGGTGAGGAATGAGCTGGCACCCCCAAGATATTCAGAGGGAGCAGAGGTTCTCATTCAAAGGACAACATATTCCCAGGCTATATAATTAAAAGCAGCACAAATTGTAGCTGTTTAATCATTTTGTATTTTTTTTAAATCTTAGAGTGCAAGGCTAACACCTGTAAATATATAGTGGCAAAAAAAAAGAAAAAGAAGATGTAAGGTGCTCAAATGCCAAGGGACAAAAAAAAAAAGCACCATAGTGCAGTTTCTAACACCAAAATAAATTAGAATTAAATTTTATTTTGGCATTAGAAAGTGCACTATGGTTCCTCTTTCATTTTGAGCATCTGTTTTGTGTCCAACGAAACCCCTCCGCCAACAGTAGGTGCAGAGAACTAGAACATATCACAGAACCCAACACAAGAAAAAAAAATCAGATTCCAGTGTCATTTCATTAACAGCCTCTCTACTACCAGGCAAATTGTGAACACAAAACCCTACAAAAGTCAATGAAGATCTATAATGCAGATCTACCATACTATAACACCAGCTTCTAAAAATACACAGTAAGGAGCCTACCCAGAAAAGAACAGCACCATAAATATTGCAGTGGGCCTTCTAACATCCTTACACCTATTCGGAGAACTGAATAAGACAGACTACTACAGATTCTACATAGAAACACCATGCTAACAGAACACTTTGTCTCAGTCACAAATGCAAAACAGTGTTAAACCCTCACCAAATACAGAATTATAACAAAGAAATATGTAGACAAAATTAAACTGAAAACTCAACTAGCCAGACTCTGTATGCATTGCAACAGAAGAAATAGAGGAGGTGGGCGATGCTTTATCTCACACCTTTGCTGTGCAGTTGCATGAGATGCACAGGCCTCTCTGATCCCACATGCAGGCAGCGCAGCCTCTCCCCACAGTCTTCCCCCTCCATTGATCTTAGTGCTTCCTGCTCAGAGGTGGCTGTGCCTGCATGTGGGATCAGAGAGAACTGTGCCTCATATTACTGCTCAGCAAATGAAAAGCAGCAGCTAGCAGAGAGGTGCACAAAATGACAGGACTTTATGCAGTTGTGCAGCCTATAGCTGGTGCCAAAATTCCAAACGTGCTGTGCCCCTATTGCAGGCCTCAACAAATTGTATGTGGATTAAGGAGCCAGTGCTTGTAACCTCTTCACACCCCTCCCCCCCACATTAATCGCTCACACTGGTCTCATGCTCTCAAGTCTCACGAGACCAGTGCCTGTGCTCCTATACCATGCAGCATCTTTACAGAAATACAGGTAACAGTTCTAGCCTCAGATATTAAGTGTCTGTATGTGTGGTGAAATGGTGGGATGCGGCGATGGGGAGGTGTGAGTGCAGTGCAGAGGTGAGGTGCCTGTGTGTGTGAGTGTGTGATATGGGGGTGGGCTGCTTGTTACGTGTTCTGGAGAGAGGGGAATGCACCTTCTCGCAAAACCTCCCCTCCTCTTTTACCCTTTAGACTTCCCTTTTCACCAACCTCCTAGCACTCCCATCCCCTGCCCTAAAATCCCCTCCCCCCCAATAATCCCACTGCCCTTTAAATTTTCCCTGCCTTCTCTACTTCACCCTCCCCCCCAAACAAAACCGCTTTTGTGTCCTCCCCCTTCTTTCTGCCCCCTGAGAATTCCATCAATCTGGCCATGAGCAGAGGGCAGAGAGAAGGGGAAGCCATGATTGCAGCCTCAATGCAGCCTGTCTGCCTATGGGGCTCCGATCCAGTCTCTCCGGGCAGATCAAAGGGGGTTTTGCCAGACACAGCCATCCTCTTCTTTTCTGCCTGCGGAGGATGGGATCCCCATGGGCAGACAAAAGCGACCTTTGCCGTGATCACAGAAGTGCTGTTCTTTTCACAGACATTGAGGCATCTTGTTTGGGGGGGGGGGCAATGCCCCCCCTTAGTCCCCCCAAACTATGCCCACGGAGGCTTCCTCTGGATGCCAAAACATTGGGGCGATGAGAACAGCATCTGTACTCAAAAAGGCATGGGACAGGCACAGAGAAGCTCTGAAAGAAAGCTACTGCAGAGTTTAGTAGTTGGTGTGCATGGGGCAAGACGATAGGCCATATGGTCCTTAATTGGTCATAGTTTTCTTCATTTCCATATTTCTACTTTGCACACTAAGCCCAGCCACTAGTAACTGCTACTGTGCAACAGAAGGCAATTTCATTCCAAACTTTTTAGCTCACACCTCGGTGCCCTCAAGTAAGGCAGAACAGAGGATGAATGGTATTTATGCAAAGCAGAAAGCAATGACCAGACTTCAGAGTAAATGCTCCCAACAAGGAGTTAGATTAGCAGAACTGTGCGTCTTAATTACTGTCCAATAGTCTTGGGCAGCTAAAACGCTTTTGTGGTAAAGTGGCAGCAGAGGTGTGCAAGGCTAGCCTGCAACCCTCAGAGGAGCCACTGTAATCCAGACTTGGTGGGCAGCCAGCTTCCTTCAAGTGCTTTCTGCCGTCAGCAAATAATCCTTGCGATAGGCGGAGTTTTACTTCTTTCTGCTGGTGCCCAGTGCACAGATTCGCATAATTGGTTTTTCATTCCTTGATGCTGCCTCGTCCTTCCTCAGAAAAGATTTTCACTACAAAGTGCTGCTTTCTCCCAGACAGGAATGTCAGCAATTCTTGAGGGATTAAATGGGTTCTTAACATGTATGTTTCCCTGCCTATGGTCTTTGCCAGTAAGTCCTACTACATACCTTTCCTCTTTACCCTCTCCTTTTTATCATGTATATCCTCTCATGGTTTTCATCACATAGGCCGGCAATATTTTTCCCAAGTCCTACAGTTATGAGTACAGGATACAGCTCTCTCAGAGCCCCTTGCCATGCTGTTCTCCACTTGACCACCAGGTGCCCCCTGAAAGAACAGAATTTTGTACCAGTTGATGAAACGATATTAAACCAAAGTCTGTTGCTCCCACTTTTATCACTAGGCATTTCCAGCACAATGATAACTTATTGAAGTAAAATTCCTTAATTACTGGACTTATCATAAATTGTGATTTTTCAGGAGGGGGGGGGGGAGGATGGCATTTATGTAAGAATCTTCAAACCTCCTCCTCCCCCCCTCCCAATTTGTGGAAAGCAGCAGTCCAACTCCCCCCTCCCCATAAGAGTGGACAGTGTAGCTAGAAAGAAAAGGCAAGCAGGGTAGAGGAGAGAGGGTGTCTGCCAATCCAGCAATCCGACTGGCTGGATGCCCCTAGGGCTGTAGAATTCTTCTATCAGGAATTTTGAGTGTGTTTATAATTATAGCATTACAGCCAGATCTTGTGTCCGGAATATTATGAGAACAAAAGCAGAAGCAAACCCCAGTGTCGAGCAGGCAGAAAGAGCTTGGCAGGAGCCATGGGCAGCAAGCCATGGCAGTGCCAGCACAGGAGGGGCCTGGGAGAGAAAGAGGAATTAGATGTAAACTGATACCGTCTTAAACTGATTCGGCACCAGGATATTTGCCAGCAGCTGTTTGGTTAACAGAATTTGGCAACACATGAAAAAAAAAAAAAAAAAACCCACACCCCACAACCCTCCATATGTGGAGTACAAAGGATTTAAGCTGGCAACCTGAAGTTGTCTCTTCACAAGACAGAACCCCAGAGAAGGCTTGTCTGCCCTCCATGTGCTACTCTGCTAGACTGGGAGACATTTGGAAACCAAAAACAGTGAGCGCTTTCGAGCCACAGACCAGATCAGCACCATCTCACCTTGCAATGTGGGTGCCTCACTAAACCCACTCTTAGATCTCACCAATCAAGACTGGCTCACTTTAAGAGTCCCTGCTTGCACTAAACAGTGACAGTCTGCCATCAGAGGATAGACTCTTGGTTGTTAACGCCTGTTTTATAGTGTCCTAAACCAGACTGCTGTACAACCAATTACAGATACATAGACTCCCTGCCCCCAAGACCTTACTATGTAAATAGGTAACTGAGGTAACAGGAAAAATGACTTTACAAAGCTCACGAGGAACCTCAGATGGAGAAGCAGGATTTAAAAGACAAGAGCCTCCTGCTTCCAAGCCCACTACCCTAATTGCTGGGTCACCCCTTACCTTGGGTAGTTATGATTGAAGACTTGGACCATAGTAGCTGCCGATAGAGCTAGAAGCTCAAAGGAAACTGTCACAAGGGGAAAAAAAAGGCACTCAGACTAGCCGGGTCCAGTGTAATAGGTGGCATGAGACATTCCCTTCCCCTGGTCTCAGGCCCAGAGAAGCAACACAACCAGCAGGGCAGTAATCAACCCAGCTTTATTCAGAAGCCCATTTTTGTGCCAAGCAAACAATTTGGAAAACATTAAAAAAGCAAGAGAAAAAAAGAAAAAAAAAAAAGACAGCAATAAGAGAAAGGAAGAAAGAAAACAGGCGGAGATGAAAGAGCTGGCTGCAGAAGCTGGGATCCTTAGAGAAAATCCACCCCCCCAGCTCTGCATCCACACAGACAACAGCAAACAGCCAGGGGTCATCTTCAAAGGATTGGTTGCCAAGGGGAGCAAGCACAGGACAGAAAGTATGGGGCTATCAAAGTGCAGCAGCTGCTGGCCGTACAGGGGAGGAGACATACACGGCCCAGAGGGGAGCAGAAGGTGCAGCAGCTGCCAGTCATACCAAGGGCAAGCAGTTAACTCGGCTCCTCACTTCTATAGCGCTGCTAGACATGTGCAGTGGCAGTCTGGCTGGGAGGTGGGGGAAAATGCTACACACAGGGCCCTGCAGCAGCTGCCGACTAGAACAGCAGAAGTAAGTAGAGTTTTGTGCTTGTCAGCAGGGGTGAACCTAAAGGCTACCTTTGCTGGCTCTCTCTCCTGGTGAATGTCTAGTCTATTATTTTAGGGCACCAGGAAGGAGAGAGCTGCAGAAAGAAGTGTGCTCCTCTGTCGCAAGCCAGGTGACGAGAACAGCCCCAGCGGCTCCAGCTTCCTGCTGCAACACAAACGAGGAGGGAACACCTTCCTTCATGCAGCTTCCTGTGACACAGACTGGGTCAGAGCTCGTCTCCTCTGTACCCCACATACAAAGATGGGGCACAGGGGAACAGAAGGAGAGAACAGCACTGCCATCCCCAGAGGAGTACAGCATGGGCTTTTTCAGTACTCTGATCAAAAACAGAAGATGCTTCAAAAGCAGGAGGGTAGAGAGAGGGGCAAGTTACCTCAGGCCGGAAGGTCAGGGGTTCAAATCCCACTAGACAGCGACCTTGGGCCGGAAGGACTGGGGTTTCTAGACCCACATGTGCTCCTTGTGGTCTTGGGCAAGCCACTTAACCCTCCATTGCCCATGTTCCCTGTAAGTATTAGTGTATGTGTCTCATATCCCCTCGTGTTAAATGTATCCCCCAATTGTGTTGTGACCACTTTGATTGAAGGATAAGGTGGTATACAAAACTGTCTAAATAAAGATAGGTTTATGTGACAAGGTGTCAGCATATAATCATTTGCCCATTCTGATACATTTTCCATCCCTGATAATTTACTTTCCTTGAATCCTTCTAGACCTTCCTTGCCAGCAGATGAAGGCAGACTTGAGAAACTCAGCGACCTCATCACTTGGTATATCCTCTAATACACCACTGAGAGAAGCCAGTATGAAATTTACCAAGCAGTAAACAAGACTGAAGAACTCAGAAAATGTTATTAACCAAACAAAAATTAGCCAAATACTCGTTCACGCTATTTGTGCACTCTTACCATGATGAAATTGCTGTCAGACTAAAGGACTGGCTAGGCCTTTAAACAAGAGCCAGATTCCCAAACCTGCAGAAAGGAGTCTTTCAGGTTGGGTCCTGGATTGATCTATCAGAACTCAAAGATGTAAGTTATCAGGTATGTAAAATATATCCTTCCTTATCCTGCTAGGCCACTCCAGGCAAATGGGACGTAACCAAACAGTCAAGACCTAGGTTGGAAGACTACACTCAAGACAGATAACTCTGCCAAAAGGCATCAATCGGCACCAACCCCCATGAGCAACCTGTAGGGCTTCACAAAAGCATTCAAAGACCAGGAAGCCTCCTTACAGATGTCCTCTGAAGACACCAGAGCAGACTCTGCCCAGAAGGCCTGCACCCAGTGACGCGAGCTCTGACCAACATACAGCACGAGCTTACCAGCCAGAATGTACACCAATCTAATGGCCTCCCTAAGCTAGTGGACAATAGAGGATTAGACCTCTGCCAGCTCTTTTCTTAAACCATCAAGGAGGAAAGAAGATCCAACCAAAGAAAGGAATCAAAATGTCATGTATCTGAGTAACCCATTCCTCGCATCCAGCAGAGGCAGCTAAGGGTCCTTTTGAATATCCTTCTGAGAAGGCAGAACAGTCTGGTCAAGACAAAAAAAAAAAAAAAAGAGGGGGACATCATCTTTGAAAGAAGGAAGGCACAGACCTCCAGGGCTGGTGCTACCTACTAAGCAAGATAAGCGTGACAGGGGGGCACTAGCCATCCCCCCCTCTCTCCCTCTCCACGAACAGAAGATCCTGCCTATGGGAGCAACAAGTCCTGTGGCTAGGAGAGAACGGAAGATCCTAGCCACAGGACTTGCTGCTCCCGTGGGCAGAAGAATTGGGCAAGGCTGCCTGAACGGATGATCCTGCCCATAGGACTTTCACAATTCTTCTGCCTGCAGGAGCAGCAAATCCCGTGGGTAGGGTCTTCCATTCAGGGCTGCGATTGCAGCCTTGCAGAATTCTTCTGCCTGTGGAAGCAGCAAGGCTGCAAGCTCGGCCCCAAACGGAAGATCCTGCCCATGGGACTTGCTGATCCCACAGGAAGAAAAACTACACAAGGCCACAGTTGCAGCCCTGAATGGAAGATCTTGCCTATGGAAGCAGCAAATCCTGCAGGTAGAAGAGCTGCCGGCCAGATTGCTCCTATTGCAGGGCCCAAGGTTTAAGAGTACTCGTACAAGACAGAGCGGGGGGGGGGGGGGGGTGAGAATGCAAAGGGAAAATGGAAAAGGCAGAGTCTGGGAAGGGGAATAGAGTTGAGGGTCAGTGGGAGAGTGTAAGGAAGATACTGGACATGGGGATGCAAAGCTAGGGAGACAAAGATACTGGCTATAAGGGGGGGATGCAAGGCTAGGGAGACAAAGATACTGGCTATAAGGGGGGGATGCAAGGCTAGGGAGACAAAGATACTGGATATAAGGGGGGATGCAAGGCTAGGGAGACAAAGATACTGGATATAAGGGGGGATGCATAGGGAGACGGAGGGGAAATAAAGATGGAGAGAAGATGTTAGACTTGCGGGGGTATCAAGAGAAAACGGGGAAGATGCTGGACAAAGGGAGGTCACAGGAAAATAGGAGGAGATGCTGCACATGGGGAGGCATTGGCAGGTGGAGGGGAGATGCTGGATGTGGAGACGTGGGGTACAGAGGGGAGATGCTTGATGCAGGGTAGAATATAGGGAGGAGTGGCCTAGTGGTTGGGGCAAGTTGCCTTGAGCCAAAGGGCTGGGGGTTTGAATCCTGCTGGAGGACAGCAACCTCAGGTCAGAGGGACTGGGGTTTCTAGTCCTACAGGTGCTCCTTGTGACCTCGGGCAAGCCACTTAACCCTCTGTTGCCTCAGGTACAAAATATAGATTGTGAGCCCTTCGGGGACAAGGGAAATATATACCGTACCTGAATGTGCACCACTTTGACCCAGTGAAAAGTGGTATATAAGCACTGCTAAATAAATAAAATGCTAGATGTGGGGGCTAGGGGAGATCAAGGGGAAATAGGCACAGGGAGAAGCAAGAAGGGGAGATTTTTGAGATAGCATGGGCATGAGGGGGGGGGGGGCGTACAGGAGACTATGGGAAGATGCTGGACAGAGAGAAAACAGGAGATAGAAGGCACCGGGCTGAGAGGGAGAGAAGATTGACAGCTATCGAAGAGCAGCCAATCAAATTGAATAAACCATAAGTAAGTTGAGAAAGAAAGGGAGATATGGTGAGCATGGGAGTAATAGGGAGGGGATGAAATGGAGATAGGAAGGGGAAGGGGGACACGGAAGGACAGAGAGCACAAGTGGAGAGGTTGGATGGGGAGAGAGAGAGATTGGGTGGGGAGGAGAGAGCGAGTGAGACTAGGGAATAATGAATCAGAGACGAAGAGATGGGGAATGGGAGGACTGGGGTAAGAGTTGAAAAGTGGTTGGTAGATTGAGTAAAAAAAGAGGGGGATTGAGGAATAGATAGTAAGAAGTAGTAATGGACAGAGAAAAATAAATGGAAGAAAGCTGAAAGGAAAAGATCAATATCTAAGATGAGGAGAAGTGAAGAAAACAAAAGGGGAGACGAGAAATGAGAGATGGACTAGAGACCGCAGAAACAGAGTTAAGACAGCAAAACGAAAGCCTGAGATTGGGACTGGCATGATCAGAGAATAAAATTATCAGACAACAAAGGTAGAGAAAATAAATTTTTAATTTAGTGATTGGATTTAACGTTATCTTTATATTTACACAGTACAGGGAAATGCATCTCTTTCTATTTCTCTGGTGTTGCACTGCATGTAGAGTCTGGTTTCTTGGTGTTTCATTTTAAAATTTTTCTACATATTTTTATTTTTAGGTTGTGGTCACTTATTCTGTACTTAGTAAGGATCTGTGTTCTGAGTGTGTGACACAGTTTGCATATAGAGATCTGCACTGTAGATCTCTAGGCCTGTTACAATATTTACAGTGCTACTTTTTTCTAGGTAGGCTCCTTATGAGTTTTGGAAGTTGGTGCTGGTATGGTATGGTAGATTTGCTTTGTAGATCCTCAGTGACTTTTGTAGATTTTGTATTAGTTCACAATATGCCCGATGCTGGAGAATGTTTATGTTGCTGTTAGTGAGATGACCAGAATCAGATTTTTGTTTTAAATTAGATATATAGAGTTCTATGGTTAAAGGTCCTAGTTCTACTCTGCACCCCTGTCGAGGGAGAGGTTTCTGTGGACGCAGAATATATGTTCAAAGAAAAAGTAAGAACCATAACAATTTATAACAAAATAAAATGAGTTATAATTTGTCGTTAAACTGCACTGTGGTTTCCGCTTTCTTTTAGTTCCTTCATGTGCGAGCATCTTGCATTTCCTTTGTTTTTTGCAGAATATATATTTACATTAACACTATGCTGGTCCAGTGTGCAGTTTCAAAGAAGTTAAGAGGCGTTTGGGAACTCCAACACTTTTGGCACATTTAGCAGCATGTTTACTAAGGTAATGCTTGAGGTGGCATTAGTTGCAACCATGCTGCTTCCACTGAGCCATTATGCTAGTTTCTGCCAACAATGCAGATGCCTGCATGTTAGTTCTCTCTCTCTCCTCACTCTGGAGGACAATATAATTTTGGGAAAGAAATCCTGAAAACCTAGGAGCAATGGAAAAAGCATGGATCTTACTCCCTGGTGGGGCCAGAAAGTGGCTGTGTTATTCTTGTTTTTCTCTCATTCCATCTTCACTTCCTATTGCTAGTACATGATTGCACGACTGCCAGTAGGAAGTGAAGCTAGAGTGAGAGAAAGCCAGAGTAACACAGGCTTGATCAAGAAATGAAAACATATCCTTTGATCCAGCAAGGAGAAAGCATGGATTTATTGAGGAGGCAAGGACAACCAATTTTGTGTCTCCATTGCAGCTCTAGGAGCTGTTTAAAATATAATTATTTATTTAATTCGCTTATATACCGCGCTCTTCAGCATCAGTGCGGTTTACATGGAACATGGGGTATTTTACGGTGGGGGTTAACACCGTAATTACATATAACAGGTAGCTCAACTTGGATAACAGTATTAACTATTTACATTTGTAAGGATAACAGAATGATATTTACACATATATACAATACATGGAGGGTGGTTACATGTGGTCGTGTGGTTATGTTGTGAGCAGGGGAGTTGGTGTACCTTCCTCCGGGTAGCATTTGAGGAAGAGAAAATGGATCAGGATGGCCCTAAATGATCATCTTTTGCCGGGGTCTCAAACACGCGGGCCCACGAGAGAATCTTGTGCGGCCCGTGACGCATTTGGCCCAGTGTGTTAAGCAGCTGGCCGGTAGATTTAAAAAAAAGCTAACTTTCTGCTGCTGCTGCTGCCGCCGCCGCAGTAGTGGCAGAATAAAGCGTCCCGCGGCCCCCCCCCTGCCCGGCAGAATCCTCCCTGCAGCATCAGCTCCAAAATCGGCGGCTTTCAGAGCTACGAAGAGAGTTAGGGAGGGGGGTTAGGACTGGTAATGGGCTATTGGGGGGGGGGGAGTAAGACTGAAAATGGGGTGACGGGGGTAAGACTGGTAATGGGCTAGGACTGGAAATGGACACGAAGAAAGTGGCTGGAACAATTGCAACCACTGTTCCCTCTAAGCTGTGTGCGTGTGCGCATGCACACACCTCGCCAAGCGAGCGCACATGCTTTACAACAGAGTGCACAAAAATTACGGCTCTGATTCTGATAGAAAACAGATGTCTTAAAATTTAAAAGTTATGATAGTTTACTTTTTAATTCCCCACTCTCTCCCCCCCATTATCCATCACCATCACCGTTGTGGGAATGAATATGGTTGTTTAACATTGTTTAATATGTATGTTGTTTAAATTGTCTCGATATGTATGCTATTTATATTGTTTCAAAATGTATGTTGTCTACAATATGTTAACTGCTTACAATGAATAAAAAGATTAAATACTAAAAGTTATGATAGTAATTACTAAATGAAGCGGGAAATTTCTAGTAATCGACTATTTTCATTTAATTTGATTAAAATCAATGTGGTGTACATACTGTATTCTGACGTGTAGTCAAATTTTAAAGTATATAACTCCAAGTGTCGTTATGTGGCGCACAAAAATTTAACCTTCCTTCAAAAGCTGCACACAGCTGATATTTTATGCGCACACAGCCTACAGAAAATTAGAGGGAACATTGATTGCAACTGAAAAAAAAAATGCACAAAAGGTAGAAAAATCTCTCTTTATTTTGAATTTATTAACTGGAATACGTCAGCTCTGGGAAATGTGCATCATTAACATCTGCGCTTTGTTTAGTACAAGAGGAAATTAATTTATAGTTTTATTTCTACAGTGTTGCTGTACATTCCAAGTTTGGCTTTTGGGGTTCCCAGTTTAATTATTGTCTTCCTGTTTCTAAATTGTGATTCCTTGTTTGGTGATGGTCTATGTTCTGCATGTGTAACTGAGCTGAGGTATTCTGTTTATCTAGTTGCTATTTGACATTGCCATTTGTTCTCTTTCCCCAGTAGGTCATGTATTGTTATTCTCTGAAATGTATTGGTTTAATATTTGCAGTGTTGCCTTTTGATAGGTAGGGTCTGGTGCTTTGTGAGTCCTGGTAGTGCTGTTACGATACGGCAGGTTTGCTGTGGGTTCTAAATGGGCAGTGTTTGTAGTAGTTCCTAATGTGCCTAGCGGTTGTTACTGGATTATAGTAATGTAGAAATCTTTTAGTCCTTTATCCATACACTCATTAAGAGGCATGTTTACTAAAAGTTAGTGTATGGTAACATTGTGCAAATATTTATGCAAATGAAGCCCCTTATGCAAATGAGGCCCTGCATCTTATGCGGCCCGCAGGTTACTTTACAAGTCCTCATTTGGTCCTCAAAGCAATTTGAGTTTGAGACCCTGATCTTTTGCAATACCTGTTAGCTGTTTAAGGATGTGACTCTTATCAAGCATGGCATAGTAAAAGATTTTAGAGAAACAGATTACTTTAACAAATTTTATGGACACTAATGATTGGGCTTCCCGGTCCAATTTATTAAACAGTGAATTGCTTGGGCACAGCAAAACATTCTGAAATGCTGGCATACAAATATATTCAGGAGTATATTTTCTTATTTTACAGCAGTCCAATGACATGCCTGTATACTGTTGGCCTATTTTACTAATTCTCCTTCACAGTATTATAACTTGAAACCTACCGATTTGTCGTTGAAACCTCCTTAAAACATACGTGGTTTAAATTAGCAGTATATTAAATGTTGCCACTGTCTTCCTACAGTGAGACTAATGTTTATACTGTTCTTTGCATAAACATTATACCAATTTCACTTATAGTTCCTAGATGTACATTGACTACATGGCTATAATGTTGTTGATTCCTACATTCTGTACAAACTCTCTTTTTCATACTTTATCAATGAGTAAAATATTTACAAGCTGTCCATACCACTGAGTGTTTTTCTTTTGATCCATATTTAAATTTAGCATGCTCTTGGGCTATCACAGTGTGTTCATATGAAGCCAAGTATTTACTGCGCAGTAGTTATTTTTATTCTGGCTATGCATTTTCCCCTTCACTGCAATTTCTTACAACACTGGATGTGAAGGAGAAATACTAACATCATATGAAAAGAGTTCACAAAGGAGTTGGGGGGAAAAGGAGGAAGGAATGTAGCCAGCATTAATAATGAGGAAGGGGCCACCAATCTATAGGTTGCAGGGGCGGTGGACACCAGAAACCCTAGCACCGGCCCTACATACCTCAAAGCAAAAAGCTGTTAAGATGACCAGAAAGGTTCCCTGCAAGACAAAGGCTGCAGCACACTACAGCCCCCAGGAAGCCACCATAACGATCCAATGCTTAAGGAAGGCCTTATATATAAGACTCACTAAGGCACAAGGAGACACACAGGCTGACAGAACTGCTTCACTCTTGAGGAGAACTGACAACACCAAGATGCACATTGAGGAATTCTCTTGGATGCAACTCCTGTAGCACAACAGGATCACCCGAACCTTGAGAGTTCAGGGCCAAACTCTGGTTCAGGTCAGACTGCCAAAAGAATTCTGACATAAGCTAAGAACAAAGGCACAATGGACCATAATCAGGGAAATTACTACCACTCCAGAGCGGCCCTCCTTGGAAAGCCTATACTCCGCAAGGGCAGAAGAGACTGGGAGCCTCCATTAATTATAACCCTGCTTTGGTAGGCTCGTCTCTTGAGGTAGCAAGAGAGGGCCATGCCTCCTGGATGAAGTATCTGTGTGCCAAGATCTACAAAGCCAATCCAAGGCCACTAGGATCACCAGGACCTGTGCAACTCTCCAAGGGCCAAAGAGGGAAACATACAGCATCCCTTCCTGAAGCCACTCCTGAAGTAAAGCAACCAGGCCTGCCATTTGTAGATCCTTCCAGCAGCTGAAATAGCCACTCGGGAGAATGCCAATGTGAGCTGCTCTCTCAAGTGAAGCACTGGAAGGCCTCATTTTCACATTGAGGTTGCATGTGGAAGAGCTGAGCTCTCACTTCATCTGGACCCACGGAGTTTTGACAGTCAGCCTGCACACTCTAGAAGCTTACACTGCAGACAGGGCAATTGGATGCTCCTCTACCCAACAGTTCTGCAACCGTGATATTCACTCCAGCACAGTGAGTTCTGCTTTGGCAGCAGTACATGCCACCACAAGGGCAGTGTCCAAGAACACATAGCCCACTCTGTCCACTAGAAGTGGCCTGAACCTCTCTAGGCCCAAACTACCCTTTACAATGAAAAGCTTAGGTGAGGAGGTACTGCTACCTCACCTATGCTTTTCATTGTGTAATGAACAGATGCACACAATGTCACTGTAACCCAC
The DNA here is from genome assembly GCA_033557465.1 of Ichthyophis bannanicus. Lineage (NCBI taxonomy): Eukaryota > Metazoa > Chordata > Amphibia > Gymnophiona > Ichthyophiidae > Ichthyophis > Ichthyophis bannanicus. Next base: position 148,549,689 of record CM066041.1, read on the forward strand.
ACTTTGCTTTTATAGGTAAAGACATATGCAAACTGCTCAGAACAGGTTGTTAAATGCCATCAAGTTGGTGCAGACTCATGGCAACCCTTTGGATAGTTGTCCTAAACTGTATTTGTCAGGCAGTTAATTGTTGATATTTCTATCAATCCATCTCATTGCTGGCCTTCCTCTTTTGTGTTGATCTTCAACCTTGCCAAGCATGTTGTCTTTCTTTACTCTCTCTCTTCGCAGGATGTGTCCAAAGTATGAACATCAAAGTCTTGTCATCTGAGTTTCTAAAGAAAGCTTAGGTTTGATCTCCTCTAGTACAGACTGGTATGTTCTTCGGGCAGTCCATTGTATACACAGTATTCTTCGCCAGCAGCATAATTCAAAGTCATCAATTTTCTTTCTGTCTCTTTTTCGCTGTCCAACTTTCGCATCTCTGCTCTTAAGAATCTTGTCTAGGTCCTTATTAGCCATTCCGCCAAGAGTAACGTGTCATAGGATTTCTTGACTGCTTGTCATTTATTGCTTGATCCAAGCAGGATAAAGTTGTCCACTATTTCTACTGTCTTTCTTTTCCATCAAGGATGAACTTATTGTTTTTGCCAGCTGTCAGAATCTTAGTCTTAAAATGACCCTGCATCTTAACATGAAGACTGTTCTTTGATCTTAGAAACATAGAAACATAGAAATATGACGACAGAAAAAGACCACAGTCCCCTTTTTTACCTTTAGAGATCATGTGTTTGTCCCATGCTTTTTTGAATTCAGTTACTGTCCTCATCTCTACCACCTCCACTGGGAGACTATTCCATGGATCCACTACTCGTTCCGTAAAGAAATATTTCCGCATATCACTCCTGAATCTATCTCCCTTCATCCTCATCCCATGTCCCCTCGTAGCAGAACTTGCTTTCAATTGAAAGAGACTCTCTCCCTGAACATTTATGCCATGGAGGTATTTAAACATCTCAATCATATCACCTCTATCCCGCCTTTCCTCTAAGGTGTACATATTAAGATCCTTCAGTCTGTCCTCATATGCTTTATATTGAAGACCACTAATCATTTTAGTAGCCACCCTCTGCACCGACTCCATCCTGTTCACATCCTTTTGAAGGTGTGGTCTCCAGAATTGCACACTGTACTCCAAATGAGGTCGCACCAAAGACTTATACAGAGGCATTATCACCTCCTTTTTTCTGCTAGCCATTCCTCTCCGTATGCATCCAAGCATCCTTCTAGCTTTTGCAGTCGCCTTTTCTACCTGTTTAGCTGCTTTAAGATCATCAGACACAACCACGCCTAGGTCCCGCTCTTCTTTAGTGGGCAAAAGTACTTCACCCCCTATACTATATTGCTCCCTTGGATTGCTGCAGCCCAAATACATGACCTTACATTTTTTAACATGAAATCCCAGCTGCCAAATTCTAGACCATTCTTCAAGCTTAGCTAGATCCCTCCTCATGTTATCTACACCTTCCTGGGTGTCTACTCTATTGCAGATTTTGGTATCATCCGCAAAGAGGCAAACCTTACCTGAAAGCCCTTCTGCTATATCACTAACAAAGATGTTAAAAAGAATCGGACCAAGGACAGATCCCTGGGGCACACCACTGATAACATCCTTCTCCTCAGAGTGAGCTCCATTTACTTGTACTCTTTGTCGCCTCCCACCCAACCAATTTCTAACCCAAGCAGTAACTTTAGGGTCCATCCCTAGGGTTCTCAGTTTGTTTATAAGTCGCCTGTGAGGAACAGTGTCAAAGGCTTTACTGAAATCTAAATACACCACATCTAGAGCTCTCCCTCGGTCCAACTCCCTGGTCACCCAGTCAAAGAAATCAAATTTGTCTGACAAGACCTGCCTCTGGTGAATCCATGCTGCCTTGGATCCTGAAATCCGCTGGACTCCAGAAACCTCACTATTTTCTCTTTCAGCAGCATTTCCAATAATTTACTCACTTGAGAGGCAAACATTGTAGATGGCCTTCACTTTCAGCCAGCAATGTAGTATAAGCATAGTGAAGGATGTTTATGAGTTTTCCACCAATCTTCATATCTGTTGTCTTCATACAGTCCTGCTTCTCTGATTTGTTCTGCATGTAAAATTAAAACAGGTAGTGGGAAGTATGCAGCCTTGTCATATACGTTTGCTGATTTTAAACCAAACCATTTCTGTTTCTCCTTGTTCCATTCAAGCTAAGTTATCATGAACCACCTTTATATGGATTACGCAGCATCAGGTGTTCTGGTATACCATGCTTCTTAATGTAGCCTAGAGTTTCTCATTTACACAAAGGCCTTGCTGTAGTCAACATAACAGATATCCTTGTGGTATTCTTTTGTCTTTTCAAGGTGCCGCCATCTCACATCCACAATGTCTCAGGAACCCCGATTGCACTTCAGGCAGGTCTCATTACAGGTATGGTTATATAGTCTCCACTGAATAATCTTGAGTAGAATCTTGCTGGCATGAGGGATCAGAGCAATAGTGTGATAAATTTCCACAGTCAGATCATCTTTCTTCAGTATTGGTATGTACACAGATCTTTTCCAGTCAGTTGGCCATGATGTGGTCATCCAAATTTCTTGGCAGAGGCTTGTAAATATGGTAACAGCCACATCCGATTGCTGTAATACTTCAGTGGGAATTCCATCAATGCACGGTGCTTTGTTTTTTGATAATGTTTCAGTGCTGCTTAGGTTTCTCTCGTCACCAAGAAAAACAGAACATAGATGAGTTTAAAACCAGTGTAATTGTATTATGCCTTCATGGAACTGATGGAGCGCATAAAACTCTTGAGAGCTTGTCAAAAATATATTGTTAGTCCAAAAAAAAAATATATATCTCACCTACAACTTGCTTGTTGACCTTTATTTGCACCAGCCTCTTTTATAAAAGGCCTACTGAATGGCAAGTCTTTTGTAAAATGAAGCATAGAGCTGTGGGAAATACAGGTTAGTTTCCAATATGGCATAGTTGCTCCCACTGCACACAGAACCACTTGTTCAGAAAAAAAAAAGTGGAATCACTCAGCAGCTTCCACACGTAAGTGCCAATGACTGCATGTGCCTACTTTTGCCACTTCCATATATAAGGTGGCGAGTAAGCACTTAAGAGCTATATTTGAGAAAATTATACCTGTAAGCAATTGCAGCCAATTAAGCACAATTGTCCCCTCAATCACTCATTTCATGTCCTAGCCAAAGCTAGCACTGACAGTTTTGGCTCACAAGAAATTAAAAAAGAAAAGAAAAAAGTATGTCCATATAAGGCTGAGACTACATGTATAATTTATGTCTGCCCAAACCACGCCTCTTTGAATCCACGTATCCCATATCGACATGTGTACATAACAGCATCCTAAAACCAGCATTTACAAGTGCACAAGCCACGCAAGGCTTCTAAAATGATGTCCTTAATGTACCATATTCAAACCATTATCTTATTCTAAAATATCTAATTGATAGATTTCATGATGCTTAACAGCTGGATCACCACCAAAGACAGAAAATATACAGCCAACAAAAGATTATTCCAAACCATTAGCATTTATACAATTTGTTTTTGAACAAAAAGTGCTCTCAAAGTCAAGCACTGGTTCCATTTAAGTCCCTATATAAGCCAGAGATACTGTATATACACTGCACTATGCCAGCATAAACATTTTTATAACCAAGAGGGAATTAAAAGTTGAGGGACGTTCTATTGCCATGTAAAAACATTTTTGTACCTTAAGTTCAACTGTTTCACAAGCCTGCTTAGTGTACCCTTGTGTTAAGTTCATCTACTGTTTGTTTCTAGTAAATTGTTCCATGTACTGCATGCCCATTTGTTCTATGTAAACCGCCTCAACACCTTTAAAAGGCGGTATATAAATACAGCTAAATAAATAAAATGTCACACTCCACAAACATTTCATACCTGGGCTGAACTTATATGCTAGAGTTGGTCTGCAATGACTTGCTTTGTTTTTTTTCTATTTAATAATTATAATTTAAGACAACGAGCTAAGACAAAACACCTTTCTGTATTTATTACTGCATGTCCTGAATTCCCATAGCAACTTACAGCTCAGTTTTGTGTAGGTCACATAGGTCAGAAAAGGAAGTCCATGTCAGGAGATTCACAATTTGTGGTATACTTTACATAAGATTCACTGAACGCAGACTCTTTGTAAAAACATATGTGAGACCCCACCTTGAGTACTATGTTGAGTTCTGAAGATCATATCTGTAGGATGATACACAGCAGGGCGATTCAAAGGAGGACCTGCAAAATGTTGCAGTTACTGTGTTGCAAGCTTTAAAGAGTAATGGCTCAATGCAGGAATCTTGTGCTAGAGCCCAGTGCTAAAGCCCTAGGATTTTCTCACATAGGTTTAACACAGAGGTTTTGCGCAGTCAAGCTGAAAGCAAACAGCATGCAAATCGGCTCTGTGCATAACCACACCTGAAGAAGGGGGCAACACTAAGATGCACTGCCAAAGTAGCCCTTGGATGGGAGTCCTGTAGCACCACAGGGCCACACTCCAAATCTTGAAAGTTTAGGGCAGAACCCTTGGTCCTGACCAGACTGCCAACAGAGCTCTGAGAGACTAAAGACAGAGGCCCACTGGGCCATAAGCAAGGAGATTACAGCTGCAGAGCAGCCCTTTTTAGAAGCCTACATCCACATAAGTGAAAAAGAACTAGGAACCTGCATTACCAGGCCCAACTCATGACGTAACAATGACAGACGGCCATGCCCCTGGATCAGATCAAGAATCAGTGTACCCTGGTCTGTGAGGGACATTCAGAGTCACTAGAATTCCCATTACCAGATGGGCTCAAAACTGTGTCAAGTGCAGCCCACCCAAGGCCAGGGAGGGAGGCATTCAGCATCCTTTTTGGGCCACACCTGAAGCAGGGCAATCACCATTTGGGGATCCTTCCTGCAGCTGAAACAGAGCTATCAATGTTCACCTGAGTGGCCATTAAGTGGAGAACTAGAAGGCCTTGTCTTCATACTATGAGGTCGCAAGCGAGAGAGCAGAGCTCTCACTTCACCTGGAACCATGGCGTTCTGATGCAGAGAAGTGGCCTGCAGGTTGTCAAAGTTTGCAACACACACTGCAGACAGGGTAAGCAGATGCTTTTCCACCCAACAATACTGCTATGTGACCTCAAGGACCATGCCAGCCCCTCAAGCTCTGCCTCATTGGCAGACACACATCACTGCCAGGGACGCCAACAAGAACACCCAGTCCACTCTGTTCACTAGAAGAAGCCTGAACCTCTCCAGGACCACATCTGCTTGCTTTAGCCTCCCAGCAGAAGATTGCCAGCCCTATTCACTGGCCAAAAGCACCACCATCATGGAGCTGGTAGAGACTCTGAACCAGACTTAACCTGCAGCAACCCCCTAGGTGGCCCGCTGAAAGTCTCCTAGTGTCAGACAGGAGACCAGGTTTAATGACCATTTGTCCCAACCAATATTAGGTGTTCCAGGGAACCTGCAACTTTGGGAAACATGGGACAAGAACCATATGGCTGGAGCCACAGGGCTACCAGCAGAGAACAGGACCCTCAACCAAGGGCCAACCTTCTTAAGGACCCTGACCCTCCAAAACTAAACTCCTCAAATGCAACCCCACCCTCCACTGGGACAGTCATGCGTTAGCTGAGAACAAGAGTCCCACCACAGGGGCACAAATGGTTTATCTGGTTTACCTTGAAGTCAAGAAAACAGCCAAGATGGGACCATAGGGAAAATTCTTCTGAAATGGGTCCTCGGGATCCTAACACCTTAGGGCTATGCTGCATAGGGTCCGAGAGAAATAAACACAGCATGACACTGGTATAAAGAGGGCCTGTCTAACCTCACCCGAAAGCTGGCTCAACACATGGCAAAACTGCCATGTCATCCTGAAAGGGCATAAAAAGAGCCCAGCAAAGAGAAGGCAAATTATAAGGATGTGAACCGGCTCCTGGGTGCTCCTGCGGGCATTGCCATGGCAGACTTACCTTCCAAGCAACAGGTATTTCACTTGGCCTTCAGTCAACAGGGGGAAAAGGTAGAGCTCCCAGAGGGATGGAGAAGCACAAAGCCTCAGGCTGCCATAAAGGTGGTTACCATCCAGCCAGTCCAACTGAACACAGCCCGTGAGTTGTTTCAGGAGCTGCAGTCCAAGTCGGCTAGCCATTAGGGCCCTAGAAGGCCCCTAGGGACCACAGGGCATATGGCTAGGACTACCTCACCACATTCCATCTCTTCTGGACACAAGTCGACACATGAAGTGGCTGCAGTGCTCATCAGTAGGAAAGGAAAACGAAAGAAGCTACAAGGGTCACAAACTGCATTGGGCCCTGGGTACGCCCCATGGGAGGGCCCAGAATGCCAAAATAGATACCCCAGGGTTTACAGCTACATCAGGTACAAAAAGCAGCAACCGTGGTGAAAGAAAGCCACTAAGAGGACATAGGCTCCATCAGGCCACAGCATCGACATGGCTCAAAGACCACTGGAAGAAAGTCCCAAAAAGGGGCTCCTGAGTCCTTTTGGGCAGGCCCACAGAAACCTGACTACAGAAGTGTCAGATGCTCAAAGAAGCTAGGGAGGCCCAGCTGACAAGCCTTTGCTTTTTTTTTTTTTTTAAAGTTTGAAACAGCTTTATTAAAAGCAGCAGACCTAAAAGCTTCCAATTGAAACCAATGGGAAAAAAACGACACTTAGAAAATGGGGGAAAAATATAAATCAGAAAAAAAAGAATCTACAGTATGCAGATAAGGACAACAAGAGGAAAGGGTAGCTTGGGCCCAGCTTACTGATCCCCTCAGGAGCCCCTTAGGGTCTCCCGCTCCTCTTCAGGCGCACCAAGCGCTCATCACCCGTGGGAAACGGCACTAGATCCTGGGAAGCTGGCAGTTTTGCTCCAAGCACTACTGGGCCCTGCCAGACTCAATCCTGAGGTCACTGCACCGTAGTATAGACCAGGACACTCAGGCCTATCTGCACTTCTGCATCAGTCCACACACACAATCTACTGGTTTCTTTCAGAGCTGCACCAGAGGATATACAGAGTAATGCAGTCACTGAAAGCTGCACAAGTCTACTTCCACCTGCTGGCAAGGGAGCATAATCCACTTCTGGACTGGTGTAACAGAATAAGGAAATTGGTGCATATAAACACAGATATTCAAAGCAGAAACTTTGCTCAGAATATTTCGCTTTATGCGCTTGACAGCAATCTAACATGCGCACAAACATTGTTTCAGCACATTTCCCCTGCTGGATGTTTTTCAGCAGTCTGTAGAACAATGCTAGAAAATAGTTGCAGCAGCTGTACACTGAAGAAACAGGCATAAATTCTTCACTAGCACTGACCGCAGACTTTGAGCTAACCCTTAAAGCCTCCTGAGACCTCCTGTTAGAGTCTCACATTAACTATGCAGCACAGATGCAGTGAAGTGTGCAGAAAATAGAAGGCTTAAGTTAATGGCTTCGGAACCATGCATCTTCATGCATTTAAATGTATGGGGCGCTGCCATTAGCGCAGGCGTCTGCACGGTGCTTATGCTTACGCTAGATTACTACTTGCATTCTGTGCCCACAGTAGCATCGAAAATTTGGCATCAATACTTTGTGGATGCCTGTGCTTACAGCAGCACACATTAGCCTGTCAGGGCCTAGCGGTTGGGGCAAGTTCTCAGGCCAGGTCAGGGGTTCAAATCCCACTAGAGGACAGCAACCTTGGGCTGGAAGGACTGGGGTTTCTAGTCCCACAGGTGCTCCTTGTGGTCTTGGGCAAGCCACGTAACCCTCCATTGCCCATGTTCCCTGTAAAATAGTTATCTCCAAGTTATAATGCCCTGTTCAATGTAATTTCAGTTTGTTCAATGTAAACCGCCTTGATATCATGAAAGGCGGTATATAAGAAACGTTAAATAAAAAATAAATACTTTCTGGACGAAGGAGGAAAATAGGAGCTCTCTCTATCCTATCTAGCAGGCTTCAATAAGGCACCAGAAGGTGGCTTTGTCTGTAGAATGAAAAGTTCAAGAAAAAAAGGGCATCGTATGAAACTGAAAGGTACTAAACACTAAAGGGATGTGAGAAAATTTATTTAAACAGGTTTTGCTATACCGTTTTACCAGTCACAACCGTTTACATAGAACTGGGTGAATACAATGAACTTTTGCATGCACTTGGGTTACATAAAATAAGTGAACAGGAGATCACAAGAAGTTTAATAGAAGGCATAAAACAGTCACACGATTAGTATAGGCTAGATGTGAAATAGGAGTGGGGTGGTCATTAGGAGGCCTCTAAGGTGAGAGACTCAGGGAGGCGGGATGAGAGAAATCCTGTTGGTTTGCAAAAGTTCATGTTGTGTTGCGCTTTGATGAGAGTTGTGCAGTGCCTTCTCGGTCTGTTGGTCATGGGGGTGTTGATTACTGTTTGAAGGTGCTTGGAGGAGTGGTTTAGTGACTTGTGGATGGCAGTGAGGACCTTGTATTTGATTCTTGAGGCGATGGGTAGCCAGTGGAGGAGCTTGAGAACTAGTGTGATGTGAGGTCTGCATACTCAGCAGATGATTGGTGCTGCAGGGTTCTGGACGAGTTGTAGTGGAAGAGCATGCTTGGGTAGGCTTTGGTATATTGAGTTGCAGTAGTCGAATAGAGGGGTGATGGTGGCTTGGCACACTGAACGAAAAGTTTCCATGGTGAGGGGGGGATGTAGGTTTTGCAGAATTCTGAGCTTATAATAGACAGACTTGGTGTTCTGAACTTGGGCTTGGAAGCTAAATTGTCAATCTAGGTAACAGATTTCTGTTTTGACAGAGGTCTGTGTTGCCGATCCTCATCTGCCATCATGAACTACTGTAAAACTCCCACTGTATAAAATTTCCTCAAGTCTAAGAGTAATCTCACATCTGCTGTTCTTAAGAAATTCCTTTAGCATCTTTCCTTAATGTAAAATCACCAAGAACAAAGAGAATCCTAAAGCAAGATCAGGAAGAAAAAGATTTTATATAACCCAGCCTGTGTTTCAAGGATTTGTGGAAAAACAAACACAGAAAAATACTTTCTCAATCTGCCAACACACCCCTCACCCCCACCCCCCACAAAAACAACCACTAGGAAAATAGCAAAAGCAAAGCAAAACACAACCCATTGCATTCTGATCTTATTCTAAAAAAAATGAATAACAAACATAATGGCCTTGTTAAAAAAACACACACACACACACAAAATAAACAAACCAAGCCGAAATTAGAGCCCTGAGATAAGCACCTGATTCCAGCAAGCAACATACACAAGACCTAAAAGGGCCTAGAGAAGGGGGAAGACTAAGGGACTAAGGGGAAATAGTTGGGTGAGCTAGGCTTAGGAGAAGAGAGCTGAAAGGGTTGCGATTAGGGGCTCGCAAACAGGACAATTATCCTGGGCCCCTATGCCACAGCACCCCTCCCCCCCCCAAGTCCACCATGCTAGTTAGTATAATATGGGCCTTTTACTTTATATAGACCTTTGTATTGATTGATTTCTTTGACTGGGTTACCAGGGACTTGGACTAAGGGAGAGCCCCAGATGTGGTGTATTTAGATTTCAGTAAAGCCTTTGACACCGTTCCTCAAAGGAGACTTAAACTGAGCACCCTAGGAATGGACCCTAAAGTTACTGCTTGGGTTGGAAATTGGTTGAGTGTGAGGCAACAAAGGGTACAGGTAAAGGAGCTCACTCTGAGGAGAAGGCGGTTATCAGTGGTGTGCCCCAGGGATCTGTCCTTGGTCCGATTCTTTTTAACATCTTTGTTAGAGATATAGCGGAAGGGCTGTCGAGTAAGGTTTGCCTTTTTGCATATGATACCAAAATCTGCAATACAGAGTAGACACCCAGGAAGATGTAGATAACATGAGGAGCTTGAAGAATGGTCTAGAATTTGGCAGCTGAGATTTAATGTTAAAAAATGCAAGGTCATGCATTTGGGCTGCAGCAATCCAAGGGAGCAATGTAGTATAGGGAGTGAAATAATTTTGTCCACTAAAGAAGAATGGAACCTAGGTGTAATTGTGTCTGATGATCTTAAAGTAGCTAAACAGGTAGAAAAGGCGACAGCAAAAGCTAGAAGGATGCTGGGGTGCATAGGGAGAGGAATGGCCAGCAGAAGAAAGGAAGAGGTGATAGTGCGACCTCATTTGGAGTATTGTGTGCAATTCTGGAGACCGTACCTTCAAAAGGATATAAACAGGTTGGAATCTGTGCAGAGGGTGGCTACTAAAATGGTTAGTGGTCTTCATTATAAAGCATATGAGGACAGACAAGGATCTTAATAGGTACACCTTAGAGGAAAGGCGGGATAGAGGTGATATGATTGAGATGTTTAAATACCTCTGTGGCATAAATGCACAGGAGGAGAGCCTCTTTCGATTGAAAGCAAGCTCTGCTATGAGGGGACATGAGATGAGGGTGAAAGGGGATAGATTCAGGAGTGATATGTGGAAATATTTCTTTACGGAAAGAGTGGTGGATCCATGGAATAGTCTCCCAGTGGAGGTGGTAGAGATGAGGATAGTATCTGAATTCAAAGAAGCATGGGACAAACACAGAGGATCTCTAAAGGAAAAAAAAGGGGACTATTGTAGTGGTTGATATGGAAGGACAGACTATATAGGCCATATGGTCTTTTTCTGTCATCATATTTCTATGTATGTTTCCATGTTTAAGAGTTTAGTGTATGAGATTGTTCCGTTACATTTCATTTTTTTTTTTATCATGAGCATGTGCCTTTATTTTAATATTTAGGCTGTTTTAGTTCTCAACTTTTATGGTTAAAAATGACACACATTTCTTTATGCACTTATATACTCATTTTAGAGGAGTAGCCACCTAGTGGTTAGAGCAACAGCCTAGCACTCAAGAGATTTGGATTTGATTCCCACTGGCACTCTTTGTGGACCTTGGGCAAGTCACTTTACCTTCCATTGCCTTGGAAGAAAAGGCCTGGCAATCTACTTCCGGTCATACCGTGCCAAGAAAACACAGTGGTTGATGGGTCACCAGGAGTCAGCACTGACTTGATGGCATTTGTAAAATGTGTATGGGGGGGGGGGGGGTTGTCATCATCTTTTTATTCAACTTTGCCACAATTATAATATTTGAACAAAAAAATGCCAGTGCTTACATCGGTTATATGTTCTTCGACACTGTTGATTAGCAATGTTTGTTTTGTTTTTACCTCTCCTTTTGGTATCTTATATATTTTACATTGTTTGTATGGAATATTTTTTAAATATGTTTTCATGTGTTTTGGATTGTTCTAAATGTTTTTATTGTATTATATTGTTTTATATGTATATGAAAGTGCCCTAGACACAGGCTATTTCTGCCGAAACATGGGCATACCAGGCAAAGAGTTTATTTACTAACTGGAAATTCTGACTATGCCTGCTATGTTTGTTAATATGAATAAAATACAATCTCTAAAATGTCTGTATTTAAATGCTAGAAGTCTAAAAAAAAATAAGATGGGAGAGCTAGAATATATAGCACTAAATGAAAAGTTAGATAAAAATTAGGATCTCAGAACCTGGTGGAAGGAGGACAACCAATGGGATATCACGATACCTCGGTAGAAACTACAGTATATTGCAATGATAGGGTAGATCAAATTGGTGTAGGGGTTGCGCTCTATGTTAGCAAGGGCATTGAATCACACAGGATTACAGTTTTGCAACAAATACACAATAGAATTTCTATCCATAGAGATTCTATGTAAAAAGGGTAAGGCGATGGCTGTGGAGGTGTACTACTAACCGCCAGGCCAGAATGAACAAATGAATGATGAAATGCTAAAAGAAATCAGGGACGCTAACAAAAGTTACAACACAGTAATAATGAGTGATTTCAATTACCCCGGTATCGACTGGGTCAAAGTCACAGCAGAAAATGCTAGGGAAAAAAAGTTTCTAGATGAAAGAAATGACTGCTTCTTGGAGCAGCTGGTTCATGAACAGACAAGAGGGGAAGCCATTTTGGACCTAATGGGGGAAGGACAGCAAGGAAATTCACAGTACTACCTTTTAACTTTCAAAAAGGGAGACTGATAAAATTAGGAAAATAAGTTAACTAAAAGGAACAGTTGCAAAGGTTAAAAATTTGCAACAAACATGGGCGTTGTTTAAAAATACTATCTTCGAAGCACAGACCAGATATATTCCACACTAAGAAAAATGGAAAGAAGGCCAAAAAATTGCCAGCATGGTGAGGTCAGACAGGCTGTTGTAGCCAAAAAAGCATCTTTCAGGAAATGGAAACAGGAGCCAAATGAAGAAAACAGGAAAGAAGCACTGGCAAGTTAGATGCAAGGCATCGATAAGGCAGGCAAATAGAATATGACAAAAAGCTTGCCAAGGAAGCAAAAACACAAAAACTATTAAAATTTGACATCACATAACTACATATACCATGTTGTCATTCATACTCTGCTGTTATCTGTAAGTCCCCAATATGTTAAATCCAAGTTTGCATCCCCATGAGTTGTTTGTAATTACAGTTCATCCGAGCTTGTTTTTCTATATAAAACTGCCTTGGCACAAAGGCAGTATAAAAAAAACCCGTTAAATAAAGTAAATTCGTAGCAAAAAAATCCTGCGAGAGTCAGTTGGATCATTAGATAAGAGGGATAAAAAGGGCGCTAAGGGAGGACAAGGCCATAGCGGAGAGACTAAATTAATTCTTTGCTCCAGTTTTTACTGAGGATGTAGGGAGGTCACCCAATGCCTGATATGGTATTTAAAGGTGATTCGGAAGAACTGCAAGAGATAGCGATAAACAAGGAAGACCTATGACAGCTACTTGATGAACTAAAGAGTAGCAAGAATAGCACCTGGACCAGATAATATACATCATCAGGTGTTGAAAGAACTGAAATATGAGATTACAGATCTATTATTAGTAATCTGTGAACTAAACATTAAAATAATCTGTAGTACCTGAAGATTGGAGAATGGCCAATGTAACACCAATTTTTAAAAAGTGTTCCAGAGGTGATCCAGGAAACTACAGACCTGTGAGCTTGATATCAGTACTGGACAAAGCGGTAGAAACCATTATAAACAAAAAAATTACTAAACATGTAGATAGTCATGATTTAATGGGAGAAGGCCAACATTGGCTAAACCTTACTAATCTGTTATATTTTTTAAGGTGTGAATAAACAGGTAAACAAAGGTGAGCCAGTCAATATAGTGTATCTGGATTTTCAGAAATCGTTTGACAAGGCCCCTCATGAGAGACTCTTGGCGAAATTAGAAAGTCATGGGATAGGAATCAGGAACTGGTTAAAAGACACAAAAGCAAAGGGTAGAGCTAAATGACCAATTTTCTCAATTCAGAAAGGTAAATAATGGAATACCCCTCAGGGATATGTGATGGGCCTGCTTTTTTTTTTTTAAATCTTATAAGTTATTTATTTATTTATTTACATTCTCTTATATACCGCGCTATTCTGCATCAGCGCGGTTTACATTGAACAAACTGAAATTACATTGAACAGGGCATTATAACTTGGAGATAACTATTTTACAGGGAACATGGGCTATGGAGGGTTAAGTGGCTTGCCCAAGACCACAAGGAGCACCTGTGGGACTGGAAACCCCAGTCCTTCCAGCCCACCTGTGGGATTTGAACCCCCGACCTGGAAATGGGAACAAGTGAGATGATCAAATTTGCAGATGACCCAAAATTATTCAAAGTTATTAAAACACAAGAGGACTATAAAAAAATGCAAGACCTTTATAAATTGGAAGACTGGACGTCCAAATGGCAGATGAATTTTTTTTTAATTTATATTTTCTTAAGTTTAACAAAATTACAAGCATCAAACAAACTTGCAATGGAAAAGGGGGACGCTTCCAAAAAACAAATACAGAATAGTCAGAGATAATAATCACAAGCAGAACCCCACCACTAGCCCACAATGGTTTAGATCCAAGATGAACAAGGAAATAAAAAAAATAAACGAAATAAAGGAAAAAAGAGTAACAAAGCAGCCAATTTAACTACAACAAAGAGTACTTGCTCATTCACCCCCAACTGATCCCTGGGAATTCAAAAAGGAAATCAATTGCGAAGGAAACAAAAAAAAACAGGAATTACCATGAAGTTTCACCAGGCATTTACAAGGAAATTTTAGGAAGAATAATCCCCCCAGCTGGAGAACCCGCGGTCGCAGGATCAAAAACTCACTCCTACGCCGACAGGTTTCCCGAGCTAGATCCGGAAAAACTCGAACTGAACAACCCTTAAATAATACATCCTTTTACGGAAGAAAAGCCTGAGCAGACATTCACGATCTGATATTAAAGCAAAGGTAACTAAACAGGTTGCTGTCCTTACTAACACAGAATCCGAAGTTTCCAATAAAGCAGAAACATTTAAAACATCAAATTGCTCCTGCCCACCTACTGCAACAGAGGCCGAAGCCTTCCGAGCAGTAGGAAGATAGTAAATCCTAACAAAAGGAGGGCATGAATCCAGAGGAACCCCCAACACCTCAAGAAGATACTTTTTAAACATTTCTTTCACCAAAATATTTGGTAACAAAGGAAAATTAACCAAGCGCAAATTTGCCAATCTGGAAAAGTTTTCTAATTGTTCCAACCGGACTTTTGCCTGGTTAGAATCTTTAATAAATAGTTCCGACAAAGTCTCCATCTGTTTAGTCTTTTCAACAGTCTCTTCAAGCTTGATTTTAATCCCGGAGACCTCCTGTTCGAATTGATCAATTCTAGCCAAATTTGATGTCATCTCCAATTGAATTCCATTTGTTTGTGTAAGAAATGTTTGTCCCAACTGGTTGATAGCTGTCCATATAGACTCCAGAGTAAATTGTTCAGGTCTTGGCAAAGAAAAGGAAACACTAGACCTAGATTGTTCACCCGGCAGAACTTCACCAACCTCAGGGAGCCGTTGAGGGATCCCGGCGTCTACATTGACCGCCGCAGGCAAGTTCTCAGCCTCACCAGCAAGAGCCCGCTGATCCATCGAAGAGTCCACTCCCTCCGACTCACTAGGCAGGTGTGACCCCAACGAGGCCTCAGAAACTCCCAACACCGGGGATAACGTGGCCTCCACAACCCGCCGAGACAAATCTAGGCGTAATTGCTTAGAGGGCTGTTGCAAATCCGGGGGCGTAAGATCGCTGCTCGAAGGAGACGCCGAGCTACCCAGCCCCTGCAGTCTACCAGCCAAGCTTCCAACTCCCGGTAAAGGCTGCAAAGGCTCCTGACGTCGCAATACAAACAAATCCAAAGGACCACTCACTGGAGTCAAGGTCACCGGAGAAGCCTGGGGCAGCATACTCCGCTTCACCTTTCTCTTCCATTCCATCAGAAGCAGCAGTCAGGAGGGTGCACTCACTAAACCGCCATCTTGGATCTCCCCTGATGTCAAATGGCAGATGAAATTTAATGTGGACATGTGCAAAGTTATGCACCTACGAAAGAACAACCTAAACTACGGTTATGCAATGGAAGGTTGCACATTAGGAGCCATCACCCAGGAAAAAGATTTTGGCGTCATCGTGGACAATATGTTGAAACCCTCTGCCCGGTGTGCAGTCGCAGCCAAGAAAGTAAATATAATTCTAGGAATCATAAGGAAAGGAATGGAGAATAAAAACAAGGATGTTATAATGCCTCTAACTTTCCATGGTGCAACTGCACCTTAGAAAATTGTGTGCAATTCTGGGTTGCCTTTTTTTTTTTTTTTTTTTTTTATTTGATATACCATAAAATGCACACAGTCTATGCAGTTTATCTTAAAAAGAATATAGCATAATTAGAAAAGGTACAGTGACAAATGTTCGTACCCCTATGAGGAGAGGCTTAAATGTGCTCTTCAACCTGGAAAACAGACGGCTGAGGGGAGATATGATAGAGATCTATAAATTAATGAACTAAAACGAGTAAATGTAGATCAGCTGTTTACTTCATCAAAAAGTAGGAAGACTAGGGGACACACAATGGAGCTACAATGGAGCCCATTTAAGACCAATAAAATATTTTTTTCACTCAATGCATAATCAAACTCTGGAATGTGTTACTGGAGGATGTAGTAAAAGCTATTAGTGGAGCTGGGTTTAAAAAAGGTTTGGAAAGTTCCTGAAGGAAAGGTCCATAAACCACTATTAAAGAGAATCCGGGAAATCCACTGCTTATCCCCATATGAGCATTGTGGAACCCGTGTACTTTTTTGGGAACCTGCCAGGTACCTGTGAGCTGGATTGGCCACTGTTTGAAACAGGACACTGGGCTTGATGGATCTTGGTCTGACCCAGTATGGCATTTATGTTATATTGATTTGTTGTGGGAGTATGCCTCTTCTTTTTGCATCAATTGCAAAAGAAAGCACAGTTACTTACCTGTAACAGGTGATCTCTGGGAACAGCAGGAATAAGTCTTCACATATGGGTATCGTCGGTACCGACGGAGCCTGTGCGGGAACACTCCCCAGCGTCCAAAAGGAAAGCTTTTGGGAGCATCCCACAGCGCCTGCGCGCTGCCTTCCCGCCTTTCCTAACCGCCTCTCTCCAGTTCGAGTTTTAAAGCTGAGACAAAGAGAGAGTGAGGAAAGGAAAGAAAGATAGAGAGATACAACTCCTAGGGGAGGTGGGTGTGTTGTGAAGAATTATTCCTGCTGTTCCCAGAGATCACCTGTTACGGTTAAGTAACTGTGCTATCTCCAGGAAGAAGCAGGAATGAGTCTTCACATATGGGGACTCCCCAGCTAGAGATGCCTGGGAGATCACCCAGGTTGTGAGTCCCTGGGAAGGGCTCTACCTCCCCCCATGAATCTCAGGCATCCAGCCAGGGATGGAGGGTAGGGGTTGATTAGGTGTTTGAGAACAGCCTGACCAAACAAGGCATCCCGGCGGCAGTCCTTGTCCAAGCAGTAGTGGGCTGTGAAGGTATGAACCGAGGCCCAGGTGGCTGCTCAACAGATTTGGTCGATGGACACAGAATTTAGATGAGCCATAGAGGCTGCCATGGCCCTCACATTGTGAGCTGTGACATGGCCTTCCAGAGAAAGGTTCTTATTCTGGTAGGCGAAAGAAATACACTGAGCAATCCAACTGGACAGAGTTCTCTTAGAGACTGGAAGTCCTAAATGAGAGGGATCAAAAGCAACAAAGAGTTGAGAGGACTTTCTATGTTGCTGTGTCCTTTGTAAGTAAAAAGCAAGAGCTCTTTTACAATCCAGGGTATGAAGATTCCTCTCTGCACTTGATGCATGAGGTCCTGGAAAAAAGACAGGTAAATACACCTCCTGGTTCAGATGAAAAGGAGAGATCACTTTAGGCATAAAGTGTGGATTAGTCCTAAGGACCACCTTGTCACGATGGAACCTTGTGTAAGGAGGATTAGCCACCAAGGCTTGCAGCTCACTGATGCGGCGAACTGAAGTGACTGCAATGAGAAAAATAACCTTCCAGGAAAGAAATTTCAAGGAGGTAGTGGCTAAGGGTTCAAAGGGTGGCTTCATAAGCTGGCCAAGAACCAGATTCAAGTCCCATGCCACTGGAGGTGGTCTGATGGGAGGTTTAGTCAAAAGAAGACCTCTCATGAATCTTGCTATAAGAGGATGAGAAGAAATAGGCTGTCCATTGAGAGGCTCAAGGGATGCTGCAATAGCACTCAAATGGACTCTTACTGAATTTGTTTTAAGGCCTGCATGGGATAAATGCAGCAAATAGTCTAGTAAAGAATTCAGAGGTATTGCAAGAGGGTTAAGACCCTTCTCTGCACACCAAATGGTAAACCTTTTCCATTTAAAAGCATAGGAACGTCTGGTGGAAGGCTTTCTGGAAGCATGAAGGATATCCTTCACTTGCTGAGAAAGATGCAAATCTTGAAGGTGTAGGCCTTCAGCAACCAGGCTCTGAGGTGAAGAGACTGGGGATTTGGGTGCCACAACGTTCCCTCCTCCTGGGACAGGAGGTCTGGAGCAGAACCCAAGTCCAGGGAGGGAGCTTGGGAGAGATGCAGAAGTAGAGGGTACCACACTTGGCATGGCCAATGTGGTGCTATGAGACCCCTTGTCTCTCTGAAGTTTGAAGAGTGTCTTGGGAATTAGGGGAATGGGTGGAAAGGCATAAAGGACGTCTTGCCCCCAATGAAGGAGGAAGGCATCCCTGGCCTGAACTCCCTGACACGGAGTTCTGGAACAGAATCGGGGAAGTTTGGCATTCCACGGACTTGCAAACAAGTCTATGTCTGGGGTTCCCCAAATTCAAAATATCCTGGCTATCTGGTCCCCATGGAGGGACCATTCGTGTGAAAGCAGAACTCGACAGTCTGTCTGCCCAAGAGTTTTGAACCCCTGGAAGGTACACTGCCATGAGATGAATCTGATGCTCTCTGGCGAAGGCCCACAATCTCAGAGCTTTGTTGCAAAGCGACAGAGAGCCAGTCACACCCTGCTTGTTCACGTAGAACATGGCTACCTGGTTGTCCGTGTGGATGAGGACTGTCTTGTAGCTGAGCAGGGTGTGGAAGACAGAGCTAGAAAAATTGCTCTGAGCTCTAAGAGGTTGATATATAGAGATGTCTCCTGTAAAGACCAGATGCCTTGAGTGGAGAGATCTTGAAGATGAGCTCCCCAACCTCTTGGAGAGGTATCTGTTGTAAGTGTTGCTTGGGGTAACACCTGTTGAAAGGGGGACCCCAGCAACAGATTTTGAGGGGACTTCCACCACTGGAGGGACCAAAAGAGGCGACTGGAGGTTGCTATTTTGTCTGACAGGCAACCTGATGCCTGGGTCCACTGGGTGGAGAGAGTCCACTGAGCTGCCCTCATGTGAAGGCGAGCGTAAGGAACCACATGCACAGTGGATGCCATGTGGCCTAACAGTTGTAACATCTCTCGAGCAGTTAGATGGGATTTTAACTGAATTTGTGAGGCTAACTGCACCAAGCGTAGGCAACGGGCCTGGGGAAGATAGGCCCTTGCAGTTGTGGTATCCAGCAAGGCCCCTATGAACTCTAGAGACTGAGTAGGGGTGAGATGGGATTTTGGAATGTTTATTACAAGTCCCAGATACTGAAGGATACGCCTTGTGCAGGTTAGAGAAGTCTGGGCCTCTGACTGGGATGGAGCTCGAATGAGCCAGTCGTCCAGATATGGGAATACAAATATTCCTAGAGTGCGTAGAAATGCTGCTACTACTGCCATGCATTTTGTGAACACCCTTGGTGCAGAGGCCAGACCAAAAGGAAGCACTCTGTATTGGTAGTGCTTTCCTTGATAAAGGAACTGAAGGAACCTTCTGTGTGTTGGATGGATGAGGATATGGGTGTACGCATCCTTGAGGTCTAGAGAGCAAAGCCAATCCTGACTCTGAAGGTATGGAAGGAGAGTACCGAGAAAAATCATCTTGAATTTCTCCTTGCATAGAAACTTGTTCAGTTCTGAGATCTAATAAGCCCCCTGTTTTCTTTGGGATAAGAAAGTAGGGGGAGTAGAACCCTGAGCCCTGTTGAAGAAGGGGTACTTCTATTGCCCCTTGGGCAAGAAGGATAGTAATCTCTTGACCCAGAAGGTCGAGGAGAGATGTCTGAGAATTGAACTGTCTCATCATGGTGTGAGGAGGAAGGTTTAAGAAATGAAGCTTGTACCCCTCCCTTATGATGGAGAGGGTCCATTGCTCTGCTGTGATTTGTTCCCATCTGGGAGCAAAGTAAACCAACCTTCCTGGAATGGTGAGAGGCTCTGGATGTTCTAGAGCCAGAAAGGCTAAGCTCTCTAGTTGTAAGTCAAAGGCCCTGAGGAGGCTGAGGCTGTTGGGCCGTAGCAGTCCTAGCAGCCTTAGGCTAGGCCTGTTTCGGTTGTTGCTGTCTCTTTGTAGCAAAACGACCTGCAGTAGATGACTGCTGACCATAAGCAGAATAATATTTCCCTTTTTTGGGAAAAAATCCTTTTTTGAACAACCTTTTCTTAAAAGGAGCAGAAGTAGACTGAGAGTCTATCTAAAGCAGAATTTTCAGCATCCATTTGGGTGGCCTTTGCTTGCCAATCTTTGCCAAAAAGGTTTTCACCTGTACAAGGAAGGTTTCCTAGTCCATCTTGAACCCAAGGTTCCAAATCAGAAGCTTGTAACCAAGCAACTCTGCGTGCACCTATGGCAATGGCCGAGGCTCTGCTGGCACCTTCAAAAGAGTCAAAGGCTGCACGGTTGGAAAACTTGGAAATATCCTGGGCATGTTTGAGCCAGGTAAGGAACTCTTCCCTTTTATCTTCTGAAATAAAAGGAGATAAAGTTTGCAGGTGATCTAACTTCTTTTAGAAACATCCCCATATAGAGACTATAGGAGTTGATTCTGGCAACAAGCACACTGGCCTGGAAAATTCTCCTGCCAAAAGGCATCTAAGGTTCTGCATTCTCTACCTGGAGGAGCAGAAGAGTGCCTTTTTGTACTCTATCTTCTTCATAGCAGACTCCACCACAATGGAGTGGTGAGGGAGCTGAGTCTTATGAAAGCCAGGACAAGGAGGAACACGATACATGGTGTCCAACCTGCGAGAATGAGGGGAAGTGGTGAGAGGAGTCTCCCATATACCCAACATGTGATCATAAAGAATCTCATGTATTGGTAAAGTGGCTGCCTCTTTAGGAGCCTTAGGATATTGTAAAATATCTAATTTTTTTGCTCTAGGCTCTGTCTCAGAGGCCACTGAGATGGAAAGACCCCTGGCCACTTCCCTAATGAAGTCTTGAAAAGACAAGTCCTCTGGAGGAGACACTCTCCTTTTTGGAGAAGAGGGCTCATGAGGATGAATTACCGATGCTTCGACAGAGACCTCTGATTCATCAGAGTCTTCAGACGAATCGAAGTATCACCTGTCTGGATGCTCCCGCAGAGCCCGATACGCATACCGGGTGGTATCGACATCGGGAGTGATCGGTACCGATTCGGTACCGATGGGCATCACCGAACAGTCTACCGCTGCAGTCGACCCCGAAGCGGATGTCAATGCAATCGGTACCGACACCGGAACCGATGTCGGTACCGGTGCCGGAGTCGGTACCGGCAACGGAGTTTGTTGTGGTACCGAAGGCGTCGCAGCTTGTATGAATGCCGTTATGGCACGTTGCATGGTCAGGATATTCTGATCCATTGACGCAACCAATGTCTGGATGTCGGTACCAGTGGGAACCACCGGTACCCCAGAACATGGCAACAGGTGATCAGTCGAGGCCGAGCCATCGATGTCAACCTGTGACCCCATAGATAAAGCTTTGGAAGCCGGAGCCTCCCACCGGAGTAATTTTGCCGGTGCGGATTCCTCGAGGGCAAGCCCGGAGGCATCTCGATACTTGGAGGGAGATCTACCCTTCGAGGACCGGCTGGATTTAAGTTTGGTTACCTGAGATCCATGTGAGGAAGAAGCCCTGGAAGACGTCGATGCAACCGAAACCGTATCCGAGGGAAACAGGGTACTGAGCTTAGCTGCTCGATTCTGTAGACCTCTTTTAGACATCATGGAGCAGGACTCACAATCCGCAATGGAGTGGTCAGGACCTAAACATTTTAGACACCATTCATGGGTGTCAGTGACAGAAATAGTGCCGCTGCACTTCGTGCATTTTTTAAACCCAGAAGCGGGCTTTTCCATGAGGAAAATGTCCTAGGCCTATGGCCAAGAAGAAAATGCACTGAAGTGAGAGAAAACAGTAGGGTTTTTTTGTTTTTGTTTTTTAGAATAAAGAAAGAAAAGACTGGCGGTACCAGTCCAGCGTTGAGAAGGCAGAAGCGCAACCAAAGAAATAAAATAAAATAAAGAAATTCTTCAGCGGTGACAGGAACACGACCTGCTGGCTCCGCGGAAAAGAAGAACTGGAGAGAGGCGGTTAGGAAAGGCGGGAAGGCAGCGCGCAGGCACTGTGGGATGCTCCCAAAAGCTTTCCTTTTGTACGCTGGGGAGCGTTCCCGCATAGGCTCCGTCGGTACCGATACCCATATGTGAAGACTCATTCCTGCTTGTTCCTGGAGATCAGAATACATGACATTCCCAGTTGCATGTATTCTGCAGGTTGGGTTGGTAGGGAACCATGTTGTGCTCCTTTGCCACATGGCACCTCAGGCAAATGCCCTACTTACCCTATTCTAAGGCTACAGGAGGAGAGAGACAGGATGCACAACAAAAGAGTGATGGGGAGGACATGTGCTTATGCAGGGGAGAAAAATGCACCAGTCTATCTAGGAAAATCATCTTTTTGAATATTCTCCAATTCATCAGCTACAATTATAACAGCTTTTGCTTCAGCTTCTGCCTTTTGATAAAATTAAGCTGCCTTCGACTAGGAGCAAGGCATTTAGCTATGCTAGTCCGCATCTTTGGAATTCCCTACCTTTCACATTACAGACTAGTAATTATCTTTCTTTCAGAAGCTATCTGAAAACTTGGTTGCTCTCTCAGAATTGTAATTTGTTGGTTTTATCCATCTTGAAGTTTGGGTTTTTGGGGTTTTTTTTACTCTTCCAGTTATATGAAAAATTTGAGATTTTGACTGAGCTATCTTTTCATCATAAGGCATATGGGGTCTGACTTAGACCACAGATCATTTTAGTAGCTGCACTCTAGACCAACTCCATCCTGTGATCAGGATTGGCCACCTTTTGGTAGAATGCTGGGACTGACTGACTTTTGCTCTGACCCAGAAGGGCGCACTTCATGTTCTGATAAACCTACTTATCTCAACACTTTAAAATACCCGCCTTTTTTCTAAAGTTTGTGTACTATGCAAGTCCAAAAACTTGATTTGAGGTGTTCAAAAGAAACTAGCAGGGGGGCAGGGGAGAAAATGCTTGCAATCCATATATTGAATTTTGCATAGAGCAATACCATCAGCTTGACAAGCTTGAGTAGACTATGACTGAAAAAAAATTAAGCTGGAAAAAGAAAAAACAAAAAACAAAAACAGAGCTATATTATTAATCTGGCCTTGTTTTATAAAAGCTTTCAGATGTGAGTAAAAGAAAGCTCACTAACTGTTCTCCTGCTCTCCCCTCCACAGACGTCTGTGCTATTTGATATACCATTTTCAGAAGACCAGCAAATCAAAAAGTAAGAGACTTTGGGTTCAAAGTATCTGTTCCCTTAAAAGGAAAGAGAAATTAGCACCTACGGAATGCTCGAGGATAGCGTCTGTATGCAGTAAAAGCTTTTAAAATGGAAGAAAAACAGGACTGTATTAAACAAAATGTAAAATTTAGTATTACTTTTATAAACAGTTTAATAGCAATGAAACATACAGCACAGGATACATTGTAATTTGCCAACTAA
Organism: Ichthyophis bannanicus; assembly: GCA_033557465.1. Classification (NCBI taxonomy): domain Eukaryota; kingdom Metazoa; phylum Chordata; class Amphibia; order Gymnophiona; family Ichthyophiidae; genus Ichthyophis; species Ichthyophis bannanicus. The sequence goes on from CM066041.1 coordinate 148,573,008, forward strand.
ACATGTTTGTAATTGTAAAGTATTCCTTTATCAAAATAAATTGGTGAAATTAGGCCTTACCTAATTTTCTTTCCTGGAGTCCCTCCAGTCCAGTCCAGGCACATGGGTTATGCTTATCCACCAGCAGATGGAGACAAAGAACAAGCAGCTCAAATCTCTTAAGTAGCCTGTACTCCCTCTGCAAAGCCAGTATGAGCCTCACAAAGCAGCAGTACGGAGTTCCAGAACCCCATCATCTCTACCAGCCCTGCAACAAATCATGCACCAGAACGTGCAAAGCTTGTCATTAGTTACCTCAACTTTTGTTTTTACAGCAGCACCAACACAAGGCACTCACCTCCCCCATCCCCAAGGACAAAGGTCTGCAGCAGGGAGCACAAACAGTGCAACAGCTCAACGGAACCCCCTAGAACCACAATAGAAACAAAGGGGGAACTGCCACACCAACTGGCCTGGAAATCACCCAGTTCACTTTCTGTAGAGCAGATATGACCAGAAAGGCAAAAGCCAAGTCCTTCAGTGGGTCCTAGACTGGAGGGACTCCAGGGAAGAAAATCAGCAGGTAACTCCTAATTTCACCTTCCAGTTTGTCCCTCCAGTCCAGACGCATGGGACATAAAGCAGGACTATTGCTGGGTGGTTCCGAAGCTCTGGCTTTCAGCACCTAAGTCCCAAAATCTGCATCCTGACATGCATGCAAGACTAGCCAATAATGATGCAAAAAAGAATAGAGAGACAACCATGTCATTGCCTTGCAGATATCCTGGACACAGGGATAGATACTCCACCTGCAAACCAACAAGGTACCAAAAATGGCAGGACACCCCCCCCCCCCCCCCCGGACAGGCTGAGAGCTTTATTGTTGCATCAAGGTCTGCCGAACATGTGTTTCAGCCAGTGACCTTAAAGATTCACACACTGGTGTACTCTCAAATGTGGTGTACTAGTGAAGCTAAAGACACTATTTGCATATATCTATACTTGGAAACCTCACAAGTCTTTAATGGTCGTAGTCCCCTGAAGGAGGCCACTGGCCGAAACACATGTTGGGCAGACCTTGACAAAACAAATCTCTCAGTCCATCCAGTGGGGTGTTGTCCTCCTGCTTCTTTTGTACCTTGTAGATATCCTGGGGCAGAACAAGGCTGAATGCCACCCAAGAGGCCGCCTTAGCCATAGTAGAATGGGCCCGCAACCCCGCCGGAACACACACCTTTAGCAAATACAGATTCAATAGCACTCCGAATGCAAATAGGAAACAGAACCTTAGCTGCTGCCTCACCCTTGTGAGTTCCACCAAGCAGCACAAAGAGGCGCTCTGAACACTAAAACGCCTCTGTCACCTTTGAGTGCCATTTAAGCACCCGATGGACATCGAGCAAGCGCAGATCTCTAGACTCAGCCGAGTCAAGGGAACTGGCAAAGGCCAGCAAGGTTACTACTTGGTTAAGGTGAAATGCCAAAAGCACCTTCAGCAAAAAAGGAAGGAACTGGGCAAAGGGCCACTCTTTCCTTTGTTATCACCAAATAGGGCTCCCTGCAAGAGAGAGCCTGCAGTCCAAGATGTGGCATACTGAATAAATTGCTACCAAACACACCACCTTCAGCATCAAGTCTTTCAAGGAGGCTCCCAAGAGAGGCTCAAATGGAAGCCTCAAGCATGGAGAGAACCAAGTTAAGAAATCTCAGGACAGAACCAGGGGGTGACAAGGCAGTCTAAAATGTTTGACTCCACGAAGAAAAAACAGACCACGTCACAATGAGAGGCAAGACAATGAGCAAGCCAGGGCCACAACCTGCACCTTCAAGAAGTTCAAGACCAAACCCTTGTCATGTCCATCCTTCAGGAAAGCCAAGATATGTGGGAGAGCACCCCTAGAGGCTGCACCTCTCTGCAACAAGCCTCAAAGATGTGCTAAACCTGCACCTAGGCCAAGAATGCAGAATGCTTCGGTGCCTGTAGCAAGGTATCAACACCTAAAGGAAGTACCGCCTGCACGTCAAATACACTCTCTCAAGAACCAGGATGTAAGCAAGAACCGATCCATGTCTGGCATCCAGATAGGACCCTGTGTTAGGAGATCCAACTCCTGATCTTTATTCTAAGGAAGGCAGATTGTTATGAATTCCATCTTTAAATCAAGTACCTAAGGCGAGATTACAAAATTATTCTCTATAGTTGGTCTATCATTTTAGAACTCTCTACCATCGGTTGTCACATTGGTAAAAAGCCAATACTTTTTCTTCATAAGGTAAAAAACTCATTTACCACAATCTTTGGAGGATGATGAATATTTATGGGCCGATTTTTATGTGCTTTCTAAATTGTAGGGGTTTTAGATTATTATGTTGGTTTAGATTTTATGTCCTCCTTTAATTGTAAACCACCCGGGATTCTAGATGCAGAACATAAAAATATTTAAATAATGGGTAATGAAAATCTTAAAGCAGGTGTAGCATCTATATTAGAAGACCACTTTCAATAGGAAAATAGTGATCTATGTAGAACAGTTGTATAACACTCGCCTCTTGGGTGGCTAACATCATCCTGTAATCATGTTGCTTTGATACAGAAATGGAATGTCGAATTGAGTTTGGATTTGGTGCTGCTCAGTTTAAAATACTGACGAATCTGAAATAAAGGACAAGCTTTGCTGTATTTGTAATGAGTTTTTGTTATGGAGAACTGCCAAGCAATGAGAGAAATTGACAATTGTGGGTACACGTTTCAAGTTCTTTGACTAAGAGCAATCTAAACCATCCCTTTATACATTAAGAAAGGAAAAGTCAGACCTTCTGTAAGATTTTAAATTTCCATTCCTGTTTTGCATTTTTCAGTCAGCATAACTGTCCCAATTGTCTTATTGGTGCCTTATCCCTTTGATCTAGTTTTGAAACGTTATCATAATCCATCAGACATCTTAAAGACCTTTCCAGTTCCTCACCCACAACTAGGCACTTAGCTTTGCGCATATATAAGCATCCTGGTTTTTCTACCTATTTCTGTCATTTTCAGAATGAAATTAACCCTTTAATTCTTCAATATTAAAACTGTCAGGGAATGTTTTATTTAATAAACTCATGCCTCAAACTAGTTAGCCTTAGTTGTCACCAGTCTCTGGCTTTACACAAGATTAAGTTGCTTATACCGAGTCTCCAACTATCTCATGCACAGTCACCATTGATATCCTGAAAACCCAACTGGCGGTGGGGTAATGACAGCATTGGGAATCACTGCTCTAACACCTTCTACTCTCGGGCCTGATAAGATGTCACCTTAATACAAATTCTAAACACGTCAAGTGACTTAAGCTTCTGCTAATTGGATTTGCATCAATTACAGACTATTTCCACTGGATGCATTCCAATGATCCCACTGTGGGAATTTCCACTCAACAAAATTCTCTATAGAAAACTGCCTTTTCTAGCTCTGCAGAAACAGCTTAAGGGGAAAAGATTTGTGTAGCACAGTTTAAAAAAAAGGCAGCAATCCACAAAGACTGCAAATTTCTCTAAAGTCAAAATAGCTACTAGAACTTCAAGGCTGATACATAAAACATTTCCCAAATAACCATGGATGCAACCAGATAGGAAAGTTATCCTCCATCCCTACATATTACATACAATTTATTTATATAGCAATGCTTATATACCACTTCTCACCATGTCAAAACAGTGTACGTTTAAGTACAGTACATATTTCCCTTGTCCCCAATGGGCTCACAATCTACATTTTCTACCTGAGGCAATGGAGAGTTAAGTGGCTTGCCCAAGGCCACAAGGAGCGCCTGTGGTACTAGAAACCCCACTAAGGTTACCAGATATTTACAGGGAAATCTGGGACACAAACTGTCTCTGTGGGGGAGGTAGAGAAAGGGACATCTAGTTCCAGGTTTCAGCATGATAGAGGGTTAGAGTCGTCGTTACCCTGCGCACCCCCCCCCCCCCATCCATCCCACCCCACAACAGGAGCAATATCAGTTCCAACTAGACAAACTGATAGAGAAATAGAAAGTGATGAATTTTCTCCGTACTTTGTAAAATATAAGGATAACTGATGTAAACTCACATATGCAAATCACTAAATTGAAAATAAAATTTGTTTTCTACCCCTCTGTCCCTATTGCTGGAAAAGGGCATAGGAGGCTGCTAAACAGGTGGAAGTTGGGAACACAGCTCTAGAAATCAGTGACAATCCCCGAAGATCAAAGACGTCTGATAACCTTAACACACAGATGTAACGGTGGCAAAAGCAGAAGGCCTGAAGAAGTTTCCTTATAAATGTATATAGTCAAACTGTTTTCAATTTAAAAATCTAGAAGCATTAAGCCACATTAGAAAAGGCACAAAGGCACAGAAAAGCTGTTCAAGTAAGCTACATTCCTGCAATGGACAGGGAAAACTAGGCAAACTGGATGGCTCATGTGATCCTTTTCTTCCAGCTACTCAGTACGGAGATGCTTGCGAAAGGAACTCTGTCCTAAAAACCTATCAGGTTCCATAATGATCCTTGCAAGCAATACAAAGGCTACAACACAAAAGCTGTAAAACAAACAGATCAATCAGGAAGTGCCAGAAGATGAGAATGCTAAAATCGAGAACTAAACCTACTGCAGCTCAAATCCCAACTCCACAACAGGGGACTACTGCGTGTTTCAGCCTCTAGAATCTAGCACATAACCACCCTTGGCAATGGGAGGCTGCGAATCTTGCAACATCCACATGATTTCAAACCATTTCAAAGATATCTAAGTCTGAAAACATCCAATTTATCCAAAACTGAGAACTTGGCAAATGTACTTCACCTCAAAGATGCATTCTCTCTTATCACGAAATGTTGCAATGCTTGAAAATTCACAGCGTTAGTTTCTCTATTCCATGCACTCTTCGTTCTATTCAGGCCAACCACCTCTACCTTTCCCCCGTCACCTGATCTAGATGTAACAACTAGACATTCAGTATTCTACTTCTGTGCACCAAGCCTTTGGAATGATTTGCCTCCAGACCTCCAACAGAAACTCTTATAAGACGTTCAAATCAGCCCTGAAAAACCTTTGCAGAAGACATTTGACTTACCTTTGTCATGATCTGTTGTGAATAGACCTGCACGCTCTCAGTCTTTTATCCCCCTCTCTCCCTGTCTTTTCTTTATCTTGTATGACTGCGTATCACTAGCTGTCACTTTCTGGCGTTCCTTTCTAACTCCTTTATATATTGTTTTTATGTAAGCCATGGGTAGTATATCCAATTTTAATAAAACTATAAACTGTCTTCCGGGACATTTTTAGAGCCTTTAAATGTCTGGGAATAGAAAGCCTACTGAAACAGCAGATACAGCATATCAGACGAGTTAGAGGTTGGCATAGATCCTACAACATCTGTGTAGGAGAGTCTTAGAGGGTAGTCTTTCCATCACTGCTACAAGCAAAGCCTGTAGAAATGATCCATTTCCCCAGATCTCACGGCACCCTCAATACCATGGTGTCTGAAACTCCAGGTAGCCTTCTACCTCCAAAAAGGACCCATTTCTTCTTTCTACTCCAAAGCGGACCATGAAAGCATCTTCTCCATTTCAAATAGCTTGAAGAGTAACCAATCAAAAGAATCCCAAGCCCAGCATCGGGCCTTTATCCAAGACTAACTCTGGTCTGCTCGGACACCCCAGTCCAGACTAAGTCTCCAGTTACAATGGGCAAGCAAAAATTAAGCTTTGAGCCCACTTGGCCAGGGTTTTCCCAAAGGAAAGCCTCCGATTTACTTGCCCATTATTTTAGTAAGATGACTTATATACACACAAATATTTACTTCCACAAAATGTTCCAATACAATTCTGTCATAGGCTCGAACAGACCCCTAAAACTAAATTATCCCAGATACCATTTGTTTCTTCATTTACTATCACCACTCTTCACTCAGCAATTACCGACTTTCATTTGGAGGTGCTCAATTGAACATTTAGAAGATACTTTCATAACAGGCAGATACATGCACCAATTCCTTCCTTGTTATAAAAAGGTAACATTCATGAACGTGCCACTATAAAAATGACCTCTGAAAACACCCGCATAAAGTTACATCTGCTCAGAGGCAGATCTGCCTTTCCAATTTTGAGGCCCTCGTGCATGTATTGGCCCTGAGAAGGCTTCCACTCAGGTGGGAAAAACTTGCAGGATGTACATACATAAGTTCATGTGCATATACCCCAGACAGTTTTATAAAAGAAAATATTTCTGTGCATAACACACTTTTATTCAGAGAAAGGGCTCGCCTACTGGCTACTGGTTTGATCCAGGTCAGCCGGGACTTGGTGAAAGCTGTGGGTCATGTTTTATCCTTGTGACTTGTTTCATGTATGTATGTATTATTTAGAAATGCTGATTGTATTTGTTGAAAAAATACATGAACAAAGATTTGTATCTTTGTAAGGTATTTTGTTCAACTAGTTTTGTAAAGGCGGGGTACAAAAGATCAAATCAAAACGCATGAACAAAAGGGCAAAGCGGAGGTGCTCAAACACCTTACTGCCCACAACAGAGGTGCTGAAAGGCCTTTGGGCAGATAGAAGGCACTGAAACCACCCCTTGAGCCGTTTCAGGACCTGCAGCTCAGGTCTGTTGAAAAAGGGGGCCCAGGAGAACCTCCAGTGGCAAACAGACTTGAGACTATGGTCACTCCAGCAGGCTTCCCCCTCCGTAGGAATCAAGCAGCCACTCCAAGTGGCCACTAACGACAAAACAGAGAAGCAGCAGCAAGAGCCACAAAGATAGCATTGGCCCATGTAGGGGCCCCAACATGCTGGGGGTACAGAGGTGCCCAGGCATTCTCACCACATTGGGCCAAGAGAGAGGCCACAGGTAAAAAATTCTTGTTTGGGGGGAGGGAGTCACAGACTGCATCAGGCCACGCAGCAAAGTACTGCAGCAGTAAAAGGAAAAAAAGCTTGCAAAAAAATAAGGACCATGGCAAAAATGGACCAGCACCTATCAGGCTGCAACCCAGGTAGGGAAGCCCCAGATGCTAAGAGAAAGATTATTATTTTTTTATTTTTTTTTAAATGTACAGCCACGGCATTGCCAGCAGCGAGAGAGCCAAATACAAGCCCATTGAATTCAATGGAAGAAAAGCTTTTCTGATTTTCTTCTAAGACAAAAAGGCATGCAAACAGAACCCAAACCAATCTGTATCCAAAGACAGGTTCTCAGCAGTAGCTGCAAAGCGCAGTAAGGACTCTCCACACAAAGAACATTCAAAATATGGTGCCTCCTTAGAGCAAACTCCCCCCACCCCTTCCCAGGCATTTTATGGGTCAACAACACACAGAAAAACCACCATACCATAACAGCACTGAACACCCAAGAGCCTCAAAAGTGACAATCCTACCAACTAAAAGATAATTGCAAATATTACAGTGGGCCCTTGAATCCCAATACACCTCCTACTGGTTCAGCTGCACAAACAGGAAACCCTTCAAACATATAGCTTGTTGAACGGTGTAGATTAGAAAAACAAGCTGACCACTAATTAGGATTACAAGCATGAAGACAAAAACTAAAGTGGAAAACCCAAGAAACCAAGACATGGCATAGAACGACACCAGAGAAACATACACATTTCCTCCTGTACAAGGTGAAAGACATGCACAAAATTTCCCAGTGCTGACAGACAATAGAAGATTTCTCACAAAAAACCCCACTATATAATGCACAGGAAAAACGAGACACAGAGCCAAGTATGTCATACTGATGTCAGGCCATACACCACAATATACTGAGAGGCAATACCAATCGGCACTGAAGGCCGGAAACGGACTTTATTCAGTGCTTGTAGTTCTTTCCTTTATTATGTAATCTTTTACCTTGTCATGCTAATGAATTGAGCCGATAATCTTTCTCTCTCTTTATCTTTATTACAGATTTACTATACCGCTCTTACTAGGAGCATCAGAGCGGTTTACAGAATAAAACTGAGACTGCTTTAGAGAGAAAGGAACGCCAATTCAGGACAGGAACAGGCAAGATAGGACACTCAATACGTTAGATAGCGAGCAGGAATAGGATGGCTAAAGGGGAGGTGGTGATATGGTGGGAGGGGGTGGAAGGTCTAACACGGTGCAGAATAAATGTGTTTTTAACCTGGTTTTAAAATGTTTTATATGAGAGTTCAAGACGAAGATCTGGAGGAAGCGAGTTCCACAATCGAGGTCCCAGGAAGAAAAAGGCAGAACGACGGGTTAATTCAAGATGGGCTTGAGAAGGCATGTGAACTCTGGTGTTCATGCTGCTAAGATACCAAGAATGCACAATCCCCTCAGGTTTATTTATCTTTAAAGAAATATTTAAATCTACCTTACTGACAAGAATCAAAGCAGAGTACAGTCATTGGCCCGTGGAACTGTAGCACCTTAGTTCTGGAATTGTGGAATCCCAGAAAGATATCACATGAAACAGAAATCATAAGAATGAAAGATTTGCCATATTAGGTCACACCAAAAGGTCCATCGAGGCTCTACCCAATGCAAGGCATACCGCCTTCTCCATTAGACACTACAGTGTGAAACACAAGCTCCCCCCTAAGGGTTTCCTACTTCAGGATGTTGCAGGAGTGCAGAAACCTCACAGTAACAAAGGATTTTTTTCTGCACTGGGCTGATAGGGATTCTTATCCTGCTGTGGAAGGACTGTCAGCATGATAAGTGAAGTGCACAGCCTGCCAAACATTGCTGCCTATTGTTGATAATAGATAAGGCGGGAGGAAGTCTTTTGGTTAATATTTAGCCACAGATCCTTTGAACTGCTGGAAATCATTGGCAAACCAGTGCCCAGCACAGCATTCCAATCTGTTTAAGCTACTAGTGGGGAGTGGGGGGATGGGGGCATTCTAAAAGAATAATTCGCAGCCAGTAGTAACGAGACAGGATGCCCAAGTCTATGAAGGTGAAGTACGTACGTGAGGAGGCAAGAGGGATGCTATGACGACTGACAAACTCTCCACAACTTGCTCCAGCAGAAGCTGCATCTTTTGGGACCCACCCGCCCATGAAGTTGTGACTGAGCATTGATATTCTGGGAAGCCTTTGCATTCTTTCAGCATTCCTATAATATGCTCTGGGCGTCTACTGTACTTGAACAATCGGCATTCAGTAGAAGTCAAATCAGAGCTCTGAGAAAGTGCATTTATCCAAGGACATGCCGCACAAGATACCAGGTACAGGCAACAGACTGGCGATGCTGCACATGCTTTAGGAATGGAAGAGAACTCTACGCTTATAATGAAACCGATGGCGAACAGCTTCTGCCCGACCACAGAAACTCCAGCGCCACTGGATGAATGGGCAAATTCGATTCAATTTAAACTTCACGGCAATTTGTTTAAATGTCTAAGATGGTGTTTACTAGTCACGTGCATTTTATAGGTCTACTTCATTTTATTCAGCACCAAACTGCTTTACCTGGTAGGCAACTTAATAAATAATTCCCTTGGGGCAAGATAATGTCTTCCCCCCACCCCCATGCTAGACCACCAGAGCCTTGGTCCTTCTAATGAGTCACAAAGAGGTAATTAGCACCTCAAACATGCTCGTGCCACCCATGCTCCCGAAACTGAGGCTTGTAAGGCAAGAGCGCTCACGTCGAAGGCTTGCTTAAGGAGCGTGTCCAATCTTCTGTCCTGGGCATCCTTCAGCGCCGCGCTGCCCTCCACTGGGATGGTGGTTTTCTTCGTTTACTGCCGAGACTGCCGCATCCACTCTGGGGGACTTCAGAAGTTCTTGTCTGCCTCAGGGAGGGGGTAGAGCCGAGACATGGCCCTGACTCCTCTCAACGCTGACTCTGGTGATCCCAATCCTCCTGAATCATCTGACGTACCACTCTGTGGACAGGGAAGACCTTCTGGGACTTCTGACGGCCTGAATCAAGGGATCCTCCAAGGCTTCCTCCTCTGCGGGAGTATCCGAGGCTACGTTGAGAGCTTTCAGGGAGTCATTAATTAAGCGGGCAACTCCTCCGCCTGAATACTCTGATTATGCGAGAGTGGTCCTCCTCCGGGATCTCCCCTTCCTCCAGCTCCTCCTCTTCCTCCTCCTCCTTTTTCCGAGGGCTCCTCCTCTGGCAAGTCCTGGGAAAGTGGAGTGAGGGGCTCTTCAACTGCCAGCCTGGGACGCTTCGAGGAAATCCCGAGTCCTGGGAGTTAGATCTCATGGGTCTGACCAGTTTGCCTTCAGACGACGGACCCGCTTCCCCTGGGCCAAGACCCCTCTTACGCAGGCAATAGGCCTGGTGCAGCAGGAGAATGAAATCAGGGGAGAAGAAGTCCCCTGCTCCCCCTTCTCCTGCCGGCAGGGAGGAGGAAGGAGCTGGGGGAAGGAGGGTCTCTGAGTGCGAGGGAGGGGACAGCTGAGGCGCTGCTTCTCCCTCTAAGGGATCAGAAGACCCCTGCGAGGCTGGACATGGCCAGGCTGATTTCCTGTTCCACCGAGGAAGCGACAGCGGCGCAGCCCTGCAGACCCCTGCCTCAGATGCAGTGCCCCTTCTAGTGCCACAAGAGGGACACCTCTGTTTGGCCGTCAGTTCTTGGGAGAGATATCCTAGTTGCCTCCCCCAACACAAAATACTGTTCCCCCTCAGACTAAACACAATCAATAAAACAAGATTAAATCCAATTTAATTACATTAAAATCAATAAAATAAATTAAAATAAATTAACTAAACTAAATTAGGCTAATAACCGGCCCCCCCCTTACAATATTAGACCCAGCAAGTTCTCCGTGGCTGGGGGGGGGCTATGTTGCAATATTTCCCCCTCAATATCTCATTAAACGCCAAGAAAAGCTGTAGCAGGAAAACTTCTATAAATTTGCTAACAGCTTAAGCTGTATACTTGCGGTTCAGGAGTCTTCAGTTCCAGGCCCGAGACCGCCGTTCTCCTTAGGGGCTCAACACGTGCTAGGGCCGCAGCCACGTGGAGCCCTAGATGAATCGCCTGCAAACGCTGGCCTCTGCTGTCCCCGCGCTCCGCGGTAAGGGGGAGAGAGGAACTGAAGCCCGAACAATTTCGGAGCTCCCGCTGCCCGCCGCACATTCTCTTCCGCCGCTGAAACAGCACGTCGCGTAAGAAGAGAAGGGGGCTGAAGAGGATTCGGCTCTCCCCGCGTGCACGGCGCGTCCTCCAGCGCTCAGCCGCCAGCTGGGCTTCGGCGCGAGGACGGGCCGGATCTGAGGCAGGCAGACCGGAGAATAGGCAGCACGGGCAGTGAGAGGAGCTGTGGATTTTCCTCCTCGCTGCTGCCGATCCGCAGAGAATCAGTCTCAGTACGCTGCGGGAGGGAGGGAGGGAGGGAGGGAGGGGGGGGGGGGAAAGAGTACTCCGGAGAGACTCAAATAGGATACCAAAGATCCTGTAAATCAAATGAGTTAAATAAATCAAATCCAACTAAAATAATAAATTAAATTAAATAAAAAAGGAATTTAAGAGGAAAGAAGGACTCCAGTAAGCCCTAGGCTTACGGGACCCTCCAGCTGCTTGGAGGCTGAGTATACTGGAGTTGGTGGGTGGCACCAGTGGTATATATACCGCTCCACCCCAAAAAGGTTGGGCTCAGCCTCCAAGCTGCTGGAAGGGTTGCGTAACCCTGAAGTAAGGGACTGGACTGGAGTGACGATAAGGAAGGACAACTTTTGTGGTCTATTTCCTTAGACTTACTCATCTAGATTTTACCAGGGAGTCATCAAATATGGCCTCTCCCCCATCCAGGGAGGCCACATGCCTGAATACTTTGCCTCTGCAGCACAGACGTACACCAGGATAATTGCCAGCCAGTGTACAAGACACAAACGAAAAAACTCTGATGAACGAACATCAATGGGCTCATTTTAACAGAACAGGCCAAAAGCTACATCTGTAATGAGCCTTGAGCGACAAAACGCAGACATGTAGCTGCAGTTATCTTCCAATAATTCACAGTGAGCTCAAGTTGAAAAACGATAAGATGCCCTTGGAATGGCTTGTGTAAAAAATGCTCCGTTACATCCAGGTCTCATTGGTATGCTCATTACAAACAGCCTTCTCTGTACGCAGTGGTAATACACTAGTAGTTCTTTCTTCCCATGTCATTGTCAGAAAGCTTCCACGGGCCATTCTCAAAGACAGTGACAGTGCAGAGTCTGAACTTCAAGAGACCTTTGTGAACCTTCTACAGAGTTAACAGCATCCTCAGTCTCAGTGGAAAAGATTTGTATTTAGTGCACACGTTTTGCATTGCCCTCTTGAATACACATGGAGGCTAATTCTGTAAACACCCACGCAGTTAACATACATTGCCATCTGCGTATGTAGGGCACAAGAAAGCTCACTTTTTTGATTTAGCTTTTGTGGAACGTTAACTATCAAGGCGATGAAGCCCCAAATGCTACAGTCCATCCTCCTACTACTCTCCACTACTCCTATTCCTTGCTCTGCTCCTTTCATTTTTAAATATTGTAGCAACTCTATTTGGATTTTAATTTTGTAAACTGCTTTGATACAAAATGTGAGTGGTGGTGCACCAAACTGTAAATAAACTAGAAACTACTTTATAGAATAAGGGTGTACTGACGCGCCTTAACCTTGATTTAGAGAAAACATGCATAAGTTATATAATATTCCATTTTATAATACTTTAATGTACGTGCATAAGTTTAGGCCCTGTCCAAGTTCTGCCCCTGTAAACATCCCTACCAAAATCACATGCAATGGGACTCATGGGCACACTTACAGAACAGCAACAACCTTAAGCACATATGTAAGTGCCCATTCACATCTTCAGACTAGGGACTTATGGGCATTTCCAGATTAACTTTCCATGCGCCCTTCATAGAATTAACACCTGCACATCTTCCTTTTTCCTCTAAGCCTAGAAGTCCCTTAGCTGCAATAGCTTAATAATTAGTCTTTAAATGATCTGGCTTTCTTACTCTGGTCCAGACTTACGAGAAGGTGCGTGTGCTGGTATGCATTAACATGTATTTATTGCAAATACCATTTCAGAGTCCATGGGTCCCATTTACTAAGAATGTGCATGAATAGCATTAGCACACTTAAGCTCTGCACATCTAAATCCATTAACTGAGAACACTTTATGCCCTTTCACAACAACACCCCATCCCATCCACTAAACTGCATCTGTGACACTGGTGACCAGCAACTCCTTTCTGCAGTTTCCCCAACATCAGAATCAAATCCTAAGAATAAGGCTGATGAGTTTGTATTTGACCAGAGAGTTCTATGTCCACAGGCTGAGATGGTCCCGGTTTACCCTAATCCCATAGCTACAGGGGAGGGGAGGAGGGTCCAAACAGGGCTAGAAAGCCATGCCTATTGATAAAAAAAAAAAAAAAACCCTGCTCTTTCAGAAAAAGTTAAAATGTTCCCTTTTTATTTCTGCTTTTGAATCTGGGCTTTAGCTTTATTTTATTCTTTGTAGGTTATGTTTCTCTGGGAGGCGCTTCCTCCAAACAGGTTAGCTTTGCGCATACCTTGACAGTCATGAACCTCACTCCTAATCCAGGGTAAGTGGAATATGATCTCAGTCTCTCAGATAGATTAATTAGACCTTACCTGCTAATTAGGGTTCCTGAAGCAACTCCAGTCCAGTCCCTTATCTTCTGGGTTGTGCACCCCTTCCAGCAGCTTGGAGGCTAAGCCAATCATCGCTTTGATGACTCCCTGGTATATTATCACTGGCACCACCCACCAGCACCAGTAATCTATTAAAAAAGCAGACTTAACGGAGAGAATTAAACCATTAAAAAAAAAAAAAAAGTTAACACAAGATATAAATCTCAACCTTAACTATCTCCTCCCCTCTCCCCCCGAAGGACCACCGATTCCCCCCCAGAAGACGAAGGAGGAGGAGGCAGCTTACCTACAAACCGCAGCAGCCCTTAGCTAACCCGTCCAAGGGCCATGCTCTCCTGTCTATCACACCTCGCCACCGGCACCATCACGAGGAACACTCATATCTTCTCCAGTCCCTGAACAGACCTTCAGTCCGGCGACCGTCCTCTGGATGGGTATCCTGAAAAAAAAACACAACTCGGGTGGGATCAGGGACTGGACTGGAGTTCCTTCAGGAACCCTAATTAGCAGGTAAGGTCTAAATCTTTCCTTATCGTCTCTCCAGTCCAGTCCCTTATCTTCTGGGATGTAAGAGCAGTTCAAGCCTAGGAGGGGTTTGCCAACCCAGACCAAAACACTGTTCTCCCAAAACGAGCATCCGCTGCTGCCTGAATATCCAACCTGTAGTGTTTGGCAAAGGTGTGCAGAGACGACCAGGTAGCTGCCCTGCAGATATCCAACGGAGGAACCAAACTATATTCCACCCAAGAAGCCGCCTGGGCTCGAGTCGAATGTGCTCGAAACCCCACCGGGACCTGCCTTCCTTTCAGAATGTAAGCTGAAGCAATCGCCTCCCTAATCCACCTAGAGATGTAGGCCTTGGCTGCCGCTTCACCTTTACGCAGTCCCCCAAACAGGACAAACAACCTATCAGACTTCCGGAAGGACGCTGTGTGATGCAAATAACGTTTAAGCACTCTGCACATATCCAGATGGCACAACTGCGCATCATCCGCCTCCCCTTCAGCTCCTGAAAAGGATGGAAGCGAAACTACCTGATTCACATGAAAGGAAGAAAGCACCTTTGGCAAAAAGGAAGGAACTGTATGCAAGACTACCTTTTCCTTGAAGAAAGAAAGAAAAGGCGGAAGCGAAGACAGCCTGAACTCCGAAATACGCCTAGCGGAACAGATAGCTCCCAGAAACACCGTCTTAAGGGTCAAGTCCTTCAACAAGACCTCTCCTGCCAGCTTGTAAGGTTCTCCAGCTAAGGCATTCAATACCAAATTGAGATCCCATGGAGGAATCCTGGACCTTTGCTGGGGGCGCAGGCGCCTAACGGCTCGTAGAAATCTACTAAATGTCCGCGTGGTCTCCCAAGGCCTTTCCCCGGACCCTACCCCTATAACAGGAAATGGCCGCCAACTGCACCTGCAAGGAGCTTGCCGCCAGGCCCTTATCGAACCCATCCTGCAAAAACTCCAAAATCTCTGGCACCGAGACCCCAAAAGGTTTTCTCCTCCAACTATCACACCATGCTCAAAAATACGCCATATCCTCACATACGAGAGACAGGTCAAAAGCTTACGCACACTCAACAAGGTAGAAATTACCGCCCCCGAATACCCACGCTTTCTAAGCCTCACCCTTTCAATAGCAAGACTGTAAGCGAGAATCAATCCACCTGGGGCATCCGCACTGGATCCTGGCAGGGAAGCTGCCATGGCCGATCGGCCAGAAGCCTCACTAGATCTGCATACCACAGCTGCCGCGGCCAGTGCAGGGCTATGAGAATTACCAATCCCTGGTGGGCTTCTACACGCTGAAGAACTCTCCCTATAAGAGCCCAAGGTGGGAACACGTACAGGAGCCCTTCTGAGGGCCCTTTTGAGGGCCACTTCTGGATGAGCGCATCGAGACCCTCCAACATTTTCTTTTCTGTGACTGAAAAACCAACTCGCCTTGGCTGATTCTCATCTTGCCATAAGATCCATAACTGGAGTCCCCCACCGGGATACTACCTGGTCGAACACCTCCTGAGCTAGTTCCCACTCTCCGTGGTCTATCTTGCACCTGCTCAGGAAACCTGCCGTGACGTTGTCTACCCCTGCCACATGTTGGATCATGTTGTCTACCCCTGCCACATGAAGGATCTTAATATGTACACCTTAGAGGAAAGGCGGGATAGAGGTGACATGATTGAGATGTTTAAATACCTCCGTGGCATAAATGTTCAGGGGGAGAGCCTCTTTCTATTGAAAACAAGTTCTGCTACGAGGGGACATGGGATGAGGGTGAAGGGAGATATTTCCGCATATCACTCCTGAATCTATTTCTTTACGGAAAGAGTAGTGGATCCGTGGAATAGTCTCCCAGTGGAGGTGGTAGAGATGAGGACAGTAACTAAATTCAAAAAAGCATAGGACAAACACAGAGGATCTCTAAAAGGTAAAAAGGGGACTGTTGTAGTTATGGAAGGACAGACTAGATAGGCCATGTGGTCTTTTTCTGTCGTCATATTTTTATGTTTCTATGTTGCGCTGATAGTGCTTCTAGTTGAGCCTCGGCCCATCTCAGGAGGCCGTCCGCTTCCTCCTCCAGGGAAGGACTGCTTGTCTTCCCCTGGCAGTTGATATAGGCCACTGTCATAACATTGTCGGATAGGACCTGGACCGCCCTTCCCTGGACCAAGGCCCCAAACGCTCTGAGCACCAAAAACACTGCTCGCATTTCCAGTCTGTTGATGGACCACTGGGTCTCCACTGCACTCCAGCGGCCTTGGGCAAACTGTCCTTCGCAATGAGCCCCCCAGCCTACTAAGCTCACATCCATCGTCAGCTGCACCCACTACGGAGGCTCGAGAGGCATTCCCGCTTTTAAGTTTTTCGGGTTGAGCCACCACTGTAAGGCTCTCCTTGTTTCCTGAGGACAGGGTAACTTCATGGACAACGGCTGACTCTGATGGGACCATCACCAAAGCAAAGCTCGTTGAAGCGGCCTCATCTGTGCTCTGGCCCACGGCACCAACTCTATAGTCGCTGCCATGGTTCCTAGTACCTGCAGGTAATGCCAGGCCATAGGATTCTACCTGCCCAAAAGCTGCGTCACCAGGCTTTGGAGATTTTGTATCCTCTGGGTTGGTAGGAACATGCGTCCTCTTGCGGTGTTGAACCGTACTCTGAGGTACTCGAGCTCCTGTGTGGGTACCAAACTGCTCTTTGCCCGATTGATAACCCACCCCAACTCTTCCAGGAAGGCCACCCCCCTGGCTGTAGCCTTGTGACTGTCTGCCTCTGATTTCGCCCAGATCACCCAGTCGTCCAAGTAGGGATGGACCAAAATCCCCTCCTTGCGCAGCGCTGTGGCCACCACCACTATCACCTTGGTGAAAGTCCGCGGAGCCGTTGCCAGGCCAAAAGGCAGGGCTTGAAATTGAAAATGTCCCCTGGGTAGTGCAAATCTCAGAAACTGCTGATGAGCCTTGCGAATGGGGAATATGCAAATATGCCTCTGTCAGATCTAGGGAAGTCAAAAACTCTCCCTGACGAATGGCCACAATCACGGACTTCAGTGTTTCCATCTGAAAGTGCAGTACTCTGAGACAGCGATTGAGCCGCTTCAGGTCGAGAATCGGTCGAAAGGTCCCCTCTTTCTTTGGAACTATAAATAAATTGAGTACCGACCCGTATTGGTCTCCAATTAGCTGAATTTAAAACTAGCTGAACCCAAGAGAAATTACCCCTCTCTATCTCCCTAAGGCCTAACTGGCTTACTGCTACCTTCCAGCTGCTTGGAGGCTGAGCTTACTGGTGCTGGTGGGTGGTGCCAGTGATAATATACCAGGGAGTCAAAGCGATGATTGGCTCAGCCTCCAAGCTGCTGGAAGGGGTGCACAACCCAGAAGATAAGGACAGACTAGATAGGCCATGTGGTCTTACCTCCGTGGCATAAATGTTCAGGGAGAGAGCCTCTTTCAATTGAAAGCAAGTTCTGCTACGAGGGGACATGGGATGAGGGTGAAGGGAGATAGATTCAGGAGTGATATGCAAAAATATTTCTTTACGGAAAGAGTAGCGGATCCATGGAATAGTCTCCCAGTGGAAGTGGTAGAGATGAGGACAGTAACTGAATTCAAAAAAGCATGGGACCAACACAGAGGATCTCTAAAGGTAAAAAGTGGACCGTTGTAGTTGTTGTTATGGAAGGACAGACTAGATAGGCCATGTGGTCTTTTTCTGTCATCATGTTTCTATGATAAGGGACTGGACTGGAGAGACGATAAGTAATTACTGCTAACACTTGCCATAGTACTTGCATTCTGCCAAAGAGAGCTTCCTTCAGGAATTCATCTGATGTAACATATATGGGTAGTTTAAGCGGAATTTCCAGTCACACCTTGATAGTCAGGCCTGTAGCTTCCAACACAATGGGAAATATTTCTGTATTTTTCTGCCACATTTTCTTGGCGCTTCAGGATCTTCTCCCTCTGCACATGATTCACAGAATTCTTACTTTGAACTGACCCCTCTTATCAATGCTGTTCTGGTATTTTTCTCCTTTACCACTATGTCAGGATTCCTCGCATCCAGTTTATCAATTGGAATGGGAATGTCCCAACTTATCAGAACATCTGCATTCTCTATAATTCTCTTACAGCTTTAATCCCAGTGTTTTTCTGGTGCAGCAATGTTGTAGTCCTTACGAAGTTTCCAGTGGATGAGAGGTGCACCTTCTTGGGTCTTTCTGCAAGGGAAATGTTCTGCCATCAGTACTTCACAACCAGCTACAAGATGAGTAACCGTTTCCGGTTCTTTTACAGAACCTGCATATGTCTGTTTTATCAGTTTTCTCTATGCTCTGTGAACCATCTCATCCATAATCCACTGTCCTGGGCTGCAACTATTAATCTTTCATCCTTAGGTTTCAATCACCTCTCCTTAACCACTCACGTGTCCTTGTTTGATCAACAAATGGCTCCTGTAGTAATATTTTGTATTTCCCACTGTATTTATGCATGTGCCACTTGTTTCTTATTTGCTGATCTAATTCTTTGAAGGGTATCCTCTTGTTTTGCAAATTCTATTGCTTCTTTCCCTGTGTATTCTAATCCATCCCTTCTGCTCATCAAAATGCCTGTCCTAGTTTGATAATGGAGATGGATTCTGGCTGTTTACTTTCATACTGCAACACTTTTCATGCATTCAGATTTGTTGATTCTGTTAAGTAGGCCTGGAGGTCTATGAGGTCACCCTGTACTTACAATCAATTTCTATGAGGCCAATTCCTCCTTTGGCTCTAGGGATGTACAGTCTCAGCATACAGTGATTTGTATAGACCACCTTATGGGCATGGAGGAGTTTTCTTGTTTGTACATCTAGTTTCTCAAGATATTTCAAAGGCCAGTTTACAATTCCAAAGCCATGCAAGAGTACAGAGATTGCAAGCTGATTGATGGCTTGTATCTTATTCTTTAATGTTGGTGCACTTTTCAGAACAGGCTTCAGTCTCCTGAAATTAGTCTATATTTTTGTGCAGCATGATATTCCTTTATTACTTAAGGGCGTGAGCCATAAATTAAAAGAATTGAACCACAGACTTGATTGTGAGAATGCTGCAGAAGGCCATATCACAGCAGAGCCGATCCAAGGGTATCTGCCCACCCTAGGCAAACCTTCAGCAATGCGTGCGCACACACAAATCTCTACCACCACTGTAGCCTAGCATCTCCCCTTCACTACCCCTCTCCAAGATATCTAAAACCGTAAACCCTCCACCCTTGGCACACTATCATTGTTCTTTGTAATTAAAGTTGGTTTGCACATGGCTTCATGCCGTTTCAGTGCTGGCTGGCAATCAAACACTGCTGTAGCCCGTCCCCTCCTTGTGAAAGGGCAGGGACATGGCTCCTGATGTGCAGGAACTGTGCTGCCCCAGGTTCCTCTCCTGTTATAAGCAGTTTAAAAAGTATATGACTGATGCAATGAGAGTGCTTATGCGTAAATCCTAGCCGTGGGGGTTTTGACCATCTCCCTAGTTGTGCACGGTTGGTGAGCTCAGGAGAAGCTATCTGCAGTAGCTGCATTATTTATTTCCTTTGCCTTAAAGCCTGATAACTGGGCATTGAAAGTTTTTTTTTCAAAAGAGATCATGTGTTTTGACAAAAGTCGAGCTTGGTGGTTAAATTCATTCTAAATAGAGTTGTATACTATTATTGGTGTTTAATTACTTTATGTATTAACTTTTCTCATTTTCCCCCTAATGTTCAGCTTCATATGAAATTTACTTTTTTTGGTTTCTCCTACATACTTCAGTGGTTGGACTTCAAGGTCCTCATAGCCCACCTAGGCTACTACCACCGCCGCACTCCTTTGAACAGCCAGCCAGGTACAGAGAGGTTGTATATTTATTTATATGCTTCTTCCTGTTGCTTTAGTGGACTTCAGGGACTGAATTTCTGCCACCCCACAGACCTTCCACCAGCCTGCCAGGAGGCATGTGCCACAATATCTTAGGTCGATTGATTTTTCTTCCTTAGATTGTAAGCTCTGATGAGCAGGGACACTGTCTTACATCTGTAAGTACAGAGCTGCATACACCTTGTAGCACTATGCAAATGATTAGTAGTAGTTAGTAGACGTAATTAGAAGGTTTGAAAATGTTTGTTCCCGTTGACGGGTAGGGAGGCATGTTACAGGCAGTGCTGGTTGTTGGGTGAGGAGGGGGGGATGAGATGTCGAGTTCCCTTTTGTAGTCGTACTGATGTTTAGGGTCATGGGACTGTATTTTTAAATGTATTGTAAATTGTCTTGAATGCGTTGTGCATATGGCAGTAGATAAAATGTTTTAAATAAATGCTAGGAACCACAAAAGGGCTGACCCTTTTTGGATTTAAACCCATAAGAGGAATGAGCCCCATTCCGATTTTTACCAGTCCAAGGGCATCTCCATTCATCATACAGAGAGCCCTATGTGAGTCACTCCTGGGGCATCTGGGCCTGTTTTTTAGAAGCCTCTACAGGTGGGCTTCTCCAATCCTCCCCAAAGAGCACTCTGCACTTAAAAGGGGAGCTTGCTCAGCCATTTCTTGAAGGCAGCATCGGCCGACCAAGTCGGAAGCCAAAGCCACCTCCTGACCACTGCTACTGCAACCACGGACTTGAAGGAAATGATGATCGAGCATCTACCACGTGACGTTCCAGACTCCAGTCTCAAACCTCCAGAGGACTGTCCAGCAACTGCTAGACCCAGCAAGCCTGCCCACAGCACCACTTGAATGCCTAAGACTGAAGCTGTAAAGGCAATTTTGAGGAGGGCTTCCACCCTCCTATCATGAAAATCCTTCAGTGCAGTACCCCTTTTCACTGGGATGATCATGCGCTTTCATGGCTGTAACCAAGGCACCCACCTGAGAAAGCTCAAAAGGTAGATCCAGTTCAGCCTAGGGCAGAGGTTACAGCAGTTAGTACCTTGGATCTCTAATACCCAGCTCCAGTGTTTTCTAATGAAAGACCATGAGCTTTATGCATAGGCTCGAGGGAAGGGGGGTGGGGAAAACCTTCCAGAATAGGGTCCACTTGCAAGGTCTCCAAAGGGTTGAGCTGCACAATGCATAAAGCTGCCATACTATCCTAGGAGGCGAAACAGGCAGATCTTTGCCCTTCACCAGAGGAAGCTCCCCCTCCTCTGCTGATTCACCCACTGGAGAAATAAGAAATCCTTCTCTTCATCCCAAGCAATCCCCACAGGGAATAAGGTAGTGCTTCCAGAGGAATGGACATGAAAAAGAGCATAAGGGGAGGGGGATATTTAACACTCTTGCCACAAGTGGGAGATGCATCAGAGGGTCTCAAATTCCCAACAGAGGAAGTCATGGCCTGTGATTCCCATGAGGGGGGTTACTGTGCAGCCAGCAAGGACTAAGAACAGCCCATGAGCTATTTCAGAAGCTGTTACTTAAAGCTGGCCAAGAAATGGCCCTGCGGCCCCATTGGATCTGGGGGACTTGCTGACTTGATCTTGCAGCCTCCTCACCATGCTACCCCTCCACGTGGTCCATGTGGCCATCCAAGATGGCTGCCATTCCCATGGGTGAGAAAATCACGGGAGATGCGGCAGAGGTAACAAAATCGACATTGGGTCCCAATAGTGTAAAAAATGGGTTACCGAGGTGTTCCCATCACACTCTGAGCACACCATGGAGCTCACCCAATGGCACAGCACCATGCACCTGGCATCATGACAGAGCTCCACATGAGCCCCCAGTATCAGTTCTCTTCCAGTCCCAATCCCCCATCCCCAGGCCACTCCCTGTCCTAACTCTCCCCACCCCCCAGTATCAGTTCTCTTCCAGACTCTCCAGCATCTGCTCCCTTCCAGTCCCAGTCCTCCATCCCCCAACATCAGCCCATTTCCAGTCCTGGCCCCCACCCGTTCCATTCTAGCCTCCAACCCTCTCCCCCACCAAAAGGGGCCCTGCACCTGATCGGCTTCAGAGGGAGCCGGGGAGGCCTAAAGCCCCAGCTCGCCTCTGAACAGCTGCAGGAGTAAAGAGTGGCCTTTGCCTTCTCTCCCACGGCTGTGATAAAGAACCTCCTGGCACTCGGCGTATTATCACAGCCGTGGGAGAGAAGGCAAACGCCACTTTTTACTCCTGCAGCTGCTCAGAGGCGAGCCAGGACTTTGGGCCTTTCTGGCTCCCTCTGCAGCTGGTCAAGCGCAGGTCCCTGAGGTGCAGGGCCTTGTGCAGCCAACACTCCCGCAAAATGGACGATCCAACATTCCCACAAAATGACAAGTATATAAAACAATCTTTTCTGCAGGTAAAACTGGTTTGTATGTGTAGAAAAGATTTTTATAATAAGTTACCTTAACAGCCACAAAACCAAGCAGCAGAAATGACCACACATCTAAAATTTAGTAACAGGGTATTTCCATGTGAGAAGTCGCTACAGGCTCACAGAAGAACTCTGGATTAGGAGTGAGGTTCATGACTGTCATGGTACGCGCAAAACTAACCCACCAAGTGAGAGATCTTATCTAGGTCACTACCCAGATTGTGGGAAGGCTTTTGTACAAAGTGGGTAACTAAAAACCCATCAGCGATTATTCTGTGAATGGCGTGGAGAAGGAGAAGATCCTGAAGTACCAAGAAATGCAGTCAGACAAAGAAAATGTGGCAGATAGACATTTCCCACTGTAGTGGGTGCCACTGGCTTGATAAAGAATTTCTAAAGTACATCTTGACAACTACCCATACATGTTACATATTACAAACTCCAGAAGGAGGCTCTTTTTGGCACCATGCAAGTACTATGCCGAGCATTAGCAGTAAATTTGAGAGACTGAGATCATATTCCATATACCATAGCTTAGAAGAGAGATTCATGACTGTCACAGTATGAGCAAAATTAACCTATTTGGAGAAACTGCCCCGAGGAAAAAACCTTTGTGTGCTCAGAAAATGGATGTCTAAGTCATTTCATGCACACAAACCACCATTGTCCCAAACATCCATATGCACAGTTGAAGAGAGAAGAGTCCACTGGTCCAAGCGAAAATAAGGATGTTGAGTGGCTGGCAAAATATTGGGAGAGCAGCAAATGCCAACCTTGAAGGCTAAACTTATTCTGAAGACTGATCAGAAACAGCAAGATCCCATGGAGGATCTGTGGAGGAAAAGAATGGGGCCAGTCACTGCCTGCAGGAAGAGAGGGAGCAGCCTCACGGGACAGGGGCACTCATTGAGCTGACAAATCTGGCTGGGGCATAATTGCACCAGCAGTCAAGAAACTGAACCTGACAATGCATAAAGTATGCCTGGTGGGACCTAACCAAGTAGCTCGCTGAAGCAACAAGCTAAGCACCTTATTTGCTTATTCTAGGTTGCTACTCTGGAGAATTTTATGAAGAATGTGGTTGCCTCACAATGTGAGGCAAGGGAGAACGGAACTTTTTTGTATGGTAAAAGACAGACATACGGTTTTGAAGTACTCTGTAAATACTGGACCGAACAATACAGGGTGGGTAAAATACATGGTGCAGGATAGTAGGTTTTACAAGCTTGATGCATTCAGCGAAAGGAGTCCTCATGAGAAGGCGCTTTAACTCAAAAGGTTTGAAGCGTAACCAAAACAGAGTTGGCATGAAAGCCACATTTAGGAATACTGAAAAAAGTGTTTCTGAAAAACATTCAGCATGAAAGTAGCATGCTTAAAATAAAATAACAAAATAGAATGCTAAATAGCGAGGGTGCAACGTATATATAGAAATGGTTTTCATTTGTGGAAAGAGAAATTTTTTAGGAATTTTAAAAAAGGTCAATTGCTTCTTTTGTGTTCCTTTTGCTATGACGACTGAATATTCTGTTTTGACAGAGAGAAAGCAACAGCAACAGTGAAACGGCTCTGAAAGCATTCATCATTTTGACGCCGATGCTAGCTGAGGCTCTTGGGAGTTTCTGCTTTACGATAAGGACATGGACATTTTTTTTGTGTGGTTACCTGTATCTCCATGAGAACTGAACATGACTGAGATAAATTTGGCAGGGCGGAACATAATGGTTCCATTATGATATTAAACCCTTGTTTCCCAGCATTTTCTAGTCATTATCTGCTTTTCATCCACAACGTTAATACAAATAAAATGTGTTTAGTGTTGGGAATCCTATTCAAAATGATTAAAATCGTTTACAGATTAGTTCCAGAAAAACAAGGCAGTAAAGTATGAGCTTGCCCATTATATGCAAACTAGGGCAGGAGTATGTAATAGAATGGATGGGCATATATGTAGACTATATCTACGCACATTTACACTTCCTTTGAGATGCATGTAAATATGTACATCGGCATTTACTCACAGCAGGGGCCAATTCTGGGAGTCTCTTATAAAAGGCATGTAGAGCCTATGCTGTCTTTATGAAATGGGCACCTTCTTAGACTTTAAATGTTAAGTATCCTGCTATAAAAAATTACCCCTGGAATTCCTTACCACCCTTGTGGTTTCTTTCCTAGTATTTGGAAGATTCTACGATCTTCTGCACACCACAGAGCATAACAAAATGTTAGAACACAAAATATTTCTAAGCTTGTGCAGTCACACGGTTGGATATGATATTTAAACTGACACCAGTATATTTTCTTTGCAAAAAGATTAAATGCGTGGAACGGTCTCCCAGTGGAGTTGTTGGGACAAATGCAAAGGGTGTATGAGGGAGAGGAAGGGAAGGGATTATATAAACTTAATAGCTCTTACGGATGGGCAGACTGGATAAGCCGTAAGGACTTTTTCTGCCGTTGTTTTCTAGGTTTCTATTTTGGGGGTAATTTTATACTGTCCTGCATTAGTGAAAAAGATTATGTGGATACTTTCCACTATGAGGACGTTGCTGGATATTTAAAGCAAAAGCATGCACATACTTTCGCTTTCAAAACTACCCCGGAAAAACTATATATACACACACACCTGCTTACATCTACTATCTGGGGTGCACAAGTTTTCTAGGTTAAAACGTGTCTGCTTAAATGTAGACTCCTCCCCCTTAACGGCATCTCACTGCAGCTATAGAATACAAGTGTACAGGCAATACTTATTTTACCACACAGGTTAAGCAATTTTGCAAAAGCCTATTTTCACTGGAGTAGTAGCACTTAACATGAGGAGGGATAATTCCAAAGGTATTTCCACAGGTAAAGATAAGCAACCAAGTGCTTGACCTAGCTTTTATCCTGCTGCAGAGGACACAGATAGTGGAGCATGGCCGCCAACCAGGGTTATGGACCGACCAGTATTTTGCCCAACACAGCATTTATTTATAAACATTTATAGCCCACTATTCTTGGCAGAGCCAAAGATTAGAAAACAAGAAATGCCATACTGGGTCAGACCAATTTCCATTAAGCCCAGAATCCCATTTCCAACAGTGGTCAATCCAGGTCACGTACCTAGCAGGTTCCCAAAAAGAGACACACAGGTACCACAATGCTTGTACTGGGGCAAGGAGTAGATCTCCCAGGTCCTCTTGCCTCCAGGAACTTCTCCAAAACGTTTTTAAACCCAGCTATACTAACAGCTTTTACTATATCATCCAGTAACAAATTCCAGAGTTTGATTACTTATTAAACGGGTTACACTGTAGCCATTCACAGAAAACCATGACTGGGATGTAACTACACCAGGCTATATTCAGAAAGGACAGGGTAGGGAGGAGGAGGAGGAGGAGGAGGAGGAGGAGGAGTGGCACTATGTAAAAAATAAATGTTAAAGCTTTGGAACTACAGAGCTTAAAAGAGAGAGTGGAGGCACTGTGGGTTAAACTAGAAAGAGGGAAAGCAAAATCTATTTGCATTGGGGTGATATAAAGACCTCCCTCACAGAAGGAAGAGGTGGACGGAGAGTTAATTGAAGACATACGCAGCATTGCTAGGAAAGGGGAAGTGATACTGATAGGCAATTTCAATATGCCAGATGTTGACTGGCACATCCCTGCTGCAGTATCATCTAGAAGAAAGGAGATTCTGGATTCTCTACAGGGAGAACTTGTTAGGCAACAGGGTAACAGAACACACACATGAAGGGGCCAAACTGGACTTGGTGCTTATCAATGGTGAAAGTGTTTCTGATGTTGTAGTGGGGGATCATTTTGCATTCAGTGATCACCAGATGGTGTGGTTCAGTATTAGGACTAGGGCTGTTAGAATCCATTCAAAAGCGAGGCTCTTAGACTTTAGGAAAACTAACTTTGCCAAGATGAGCCAATACCTCAGGGAGTTGTTAGTGGGATAGGAACAGCTGGGGGATGTAGAAAAACCGTGGGCAAAACCAAAAAAGGATATTTTAAAGGCAACCAACCTTTTTGTTAAAAGGTAAATAAAGGTAAAAAGAAAAAGACCGCTATGGTTTTTGAAAGAAGCACCTGAAAAGGTGAAGAAAAAGAGGAAGGCCTTCATGAAATACAAGAGATCAGAGAGAGGAAGACAGGCATCTACATTTGGAAAAACTTAGAAAAAAGTTAGCAAGTAGTCAGGAAAGCAAAGATTCAAAGAGAGGAGGAAATATCCCCCCATTTTATTGCATTGACCAAGACATTTTCAGATAGGTTAGTGAGAAGAGGAAGGGCAAAAGTGGTATTGTCAGACTCAAGGGGGAAGGGGAGGAATATGTAGAAGCTGATGAGGATAAAGCAGAATTGCTTAACAAATATTTTTGTTCTGTGTTCAGATGAAGAACCAGGAGCAGGACCTCAGAAAACACCCACAAACAGGAACAGAAGCAAGGGGTATCTTGAACAATTTTCAGAAGACTGAGAAACTAGCTAAACTTAAAATAGACAAAACGATGGGATTGGATGGGATACACCCTAGAATACTGAAGGAACTTGGGGATGTTCTAGCAGCTCCACTGACTGACCCTTTCAATGCCTTGGACTGGAGAGAGGCATATGTGGTCCCTTTACACAAAAGCGGAAGTAAGGGGATGTGGTTGAAAACTACAGGCCAGTTAGTTTAACTTCAGTGGCGAGTAAATTATTGGAAGCACTGCTGAAAGAGAAAATAGTGAGGTTTCTGGAGTCCAGCGGATTACAGGATCCGAGGCAGCATGGATTCACCAGAGGCAGGTATTCTCAGACAAATCTGATTGATTTCTTTGACTGGGTGACCAGGGAGCTGGACCAAGGGAGAGCCCTAGATGTGGTGTATTTAGATTTCAGTAAAGGCTTTGACACCGTTCCTCACGGGCGACATAAACAAACTGAGCACCCTAGTGATGGACCCTAAAGTTACTGCTTGGGTTAGAAATTGATTGAGTGGGAGGCGACAAAGGGTAAAGGCAAATGGAATTCACTCTGAGGAGAAATCAGTGGTGTGCCCCAGGGATCTGTCCTTGGTCCGATTCTTTAACATCTTTGTTCGTGATATAGCAGAAGGGCTGCCAGGTAAGGTTTTCTCTACGGATTATACCAAAAGTGGGTCACCAAGATGTGGGCTGGTTTCTCAGACGGGTAAAATGCATTAGACCTCCATCACACACAGATACCCCCGTGGGATCTGTGTGGTCCTGAGAGTATTAACAGTGCCCCTTTTGAGCTGTTGTGGGTTTTTTTGTTGGTTTGTTTATGTTTGTTTTTTAAAATGCCCATTAAGGAGCTGCCCTGAGACAGTATTCCTGGTAACTCTTTACTCTGTGCAGGACACAGCCACCAGGTACGAGACTCTCCTCACTGAGTAGAGTAAGCAGTAGACCAAACAACGGTACCTTTTTTCTTACAAAAAATAGTTTTGGCCTTTCATATGAATCAAGTTGTTGAACTCCCAGCTTTATACAAAAAGGGAACTAAGTCTTCTTGAAAAAGCTGCATCTGTTGGTTATCAGCAAAACTGATTATTATTTAGCAGTGATGGACCTGTTTGGAAAAAATAGATCGCTTTTGTCACTGCGTGGAAGAAAGGCCTAGGAGTCCACATCTGGTTGCACCTTGCCAAGAAAATACAGGGGCTGGGTCGCCAGGAGTCAGCATTGACTTGAAGGCACACATTGCATTTTTGTTTTTGATGTCAAGCCAGAGAAGGGGATTGAGCAACATCAAAAGCCACGATTGATTTAGCTTAGGTGACCAAAGGGGAAGATAGTGTCATTAAGTTTGGAAGCCCACCCAACAAGAGGGCTAGTCTGGCAGGACTTGAGAAAATGTATCAGTTAAGCATAAATTTCTCACTTGGTTTGCAGCTTGTCGTGCTGTGAGGGCTTGTGTGCATCAGTGATGCTGAGAGCTAAACTATCGATAGTTTAACTACTGGCAGGGTCTCCCAAGATGGACAGCTGAGGTGCCAGACCAAGACAAACCACCCATCTGGGCAGCAGCAGAATGGGATAGTGTTGATGGCGGAGGATCACATTTTTGTGACAATGGCAACACCACCAAACTTAAACTGCGCGGAAGAAAGGCCCAGCAATCTACTTCTGTATCCTGCCATGAAAACCCAATGGATAGTTACAACAAAACAAATTGTGCTATGGTGCTGGAAGATGAGACCCCCAGGTCGGAAGGCACTCAACTAGCTACTGGGGAAGAGCTGAAGACTTTTCAGAGTAAAGCCAGCATTTATGATGTGGTTGGATCAAAGCCCTCGGGAAGTCTGACTGCTGATGTAGCTGCGCATGAAATGAGAGTCAGAAGCTGTAAAGATGTCTTACACATTGGAACGTACGAAGCATGAACCAAGGGAAGTTGGAGGTGGTCAAGAATGAAATGGAATGTGTACAACTTGATCTGTTGGGTGTCAGCGAACTGAAATGGACTGGCATCGGGCACTTTGCATCAGATAATCACATGGTCTACTATGCTGGAAATGAAAGACAAAGAAGAAATGGTGTTGCATTTATAATAAAGAAGAAACTTGCAAGAACTGCAATGAAATACAATGCAGTCAGCGAATGCTTAATCTCTATTCGTCTACGAGGATTGCCTATCAACACAACTATAATTCAAGTATATGCCCCAACAACAGCTGCAGAAGAGAATGAAATTGAAGAGTTCTATGAACAAGTACAAGCTGAAATTGACAGAACATTCAAACAGGATATCCTGATAGTCATGGGTGACTGGAATGCAAAAGTTGGCAACAAAGAAGAAAGCAAAGTAGTTGGAATATATGGACTTGGCAACAGAAATGAACCTGGAGAAAGACTGATAGAATTCTGCAATACCAATGATCTATTCATCTCAAACACCTTCTTCCAGCAACATAAGCGGCAACTGTACACATGGACTTCACCCAATGGATTGTATAAAAATCAAATTGACTACATCTGTGGAAGTCAACGATGGAAAAGCTCTGTAACAAAGACAAAACCTGGAGCTGACTGT
Source organism: Ichthyophis bannanicus (assembly GCA_033557465.1). Lineage (NCBI taxonomy): Eukaryota > Metazoa > Chordata > Amphibia > Gymnophiona > Ichthyophiidae > Ichthyophis > Ichthyophis bannanicus. The sequence continues at coordinate 148,602,460 of CM066041.1, forward strand.
GGTACGGATCATCAACTACTAGTATGCAAACTCAAGCTAAAGTTGAAAAAGAGCAAACCACTCATGAATGCAGCAAAATATGACCTTGAGAATATACCACTGGAATTTAAAGACTGCCTGCAAAATCGATTTGCTGCTTTAGATACAAATGACAGAGCTCCGGAAGAGTTATGGAATGACATCAAGAAGGTTGTGTTGGAAGAAAGCGAGAAGTCTCTACAAAAGGTGAAAAAGCAAAAACGGCCAAAATGGATGACGGAAGAAACTCTGAAAATTGCCCAGAAACGCAGAGAAGCTAAAGCCAGAGGAGAAAGAAAGACAATCACAGAACTCAGAAATTTCCAACGTGCATCAAGAAAGGACAAGGAAAAGTACTACGACGCATGCAAGGAAATAGAAGCAGAAACTATTAGAGGAAGAACAAGATCGGCTTTCCTAAAGCTACGAGAGTTAAAGAAAAAGTTCCAGCCTCAAATTGGAATGTTACAAGATGCTCAAGGTTCTATGTTGAATGATGCTGAGAAGATCAAGAAAAGGTGGAAGGAATATACAGAGATTTTATATGATAAAGATCAAATGGACCAACAGCCGTTTCAACCTGTACCTTATGATCGGGAACCATTGGTGATGAAGTTGAAGCAGCATTGAAAGCCTTATCAAAGAAAAAGCACCAGGCATTGATAGCATTCCCATAGAAGTATTACAGCAATCTGATGCAACTGTTACCGTACTTACAAGGCTCTGCCAAGAAATATGGAAGACAACATGGCCAACTGACTGGAAAAGATCTGTGTTTATACCAATACTAAAGAAAGGTGATCCAACTGACTGTGGAAATTATCGAACAATCGCTCTGATCCCACATGCCAGCAAGATTCTACTGAAGATTATTCAAAAGAGACTACAACCATACCTGGAACATGAACTACCTGAAGTGCAAGCAGGGTTCAGGAAAGGGCGAGGAACGAGAGACATCATTGCGGATGTGAGATGGATCCTTGAAAAGACTAAAGAATACCAAAAGGATATCTAATTGTGCTTTATCGACTATAGCAAGGCTTTTGACTGTGTAAACCATGAGAAACTCTGGGCCACATTAAGAAGCATGGGTATACCAGAACACCTGATTGTTCTCTTGCGCAAGCTGTACATTGATCAAGCAGCAACAGTTCAAATGGAACAAGGAGAAACAGAATGGTTTAAAATAAGCAAAGGTGTAAGACAAGGCTGCATACTTTCCCCCTACCTGTTTAATTTATATGCAGAACAAATCATCAGAGAAGCAGGATTGTATGAAGACAGAGGTGTGAAGATTGGTGGAAGACTCATCAACAACCTTCGCTATGCTGATGATACTACATTACTGGCTGAAAGTGAAGATTATCTGAAACATTTGCTTCTCACAGTCAAAGAATAGTCTCAAAATGGGCCTGCACCTTAATGTAAACACAAAGATCATGACAACTGGCATAATCAACAGGTTCATCGTTGAAGGAGAAGAAATTGAAATTGTGAACAACTTTAACCTACTTGGATCAACTATCAATAAAGAAGCAACAAGCAGTCAAGAAATCAAATGACGCATTGCTCTTGGCAGAATGGCTATGAAAGACCTAGATATGATTCTCAAGAGCAGAGATGTCTCTCTCCATACAAAGATTCGACTTGTTCAAGCCATGGTATTTTCAACAACATCATATGGATGTGAAAGCTGGACAGTGAAAAAGACAGACAGGAAGAAAATTGATGCCTTTGAATTATCGTGCTGGCGACGAATACTGTGTATACCATGGACTGCCCGAAGAACAAACCAGTCAGTACTAGAGGAGATCAAACCTAAGCTTTCTTTAGAAGCTCAGATGACAAGACTTCGACTTTCATACTTTGGACACATCATGCGAAGAGAGAGATCATTAGAGAAAGACATCATGCTTGGCAAGATTATTTATTTATTTATTATTTATTTTATTTATTAACATTTCTCATATACCGCACTATTTGCCATCAGCGCGGTTTACATGGAACAGAAACATCTGACAACTTAAATATGTCTGGTCATTACATTTAACAGGAAATGGAACTTGGAGAACAGGGTAAACTATATACATAGGATTTGTAATGGGATAGGATAGTGTTTGGTATTTTGCATCGTGGGGGATACCTGTTGCGGGGGGTTGCCTGGTTAGAAGGTCAACGCAAAAGAGGAAGGCCAGCAATGAGATGGATTGATACAACAGCAGCTATGGGTACCAGTCTGTCAACAATGAGCCGCCTGACTGAAGACCGAACACAATTTAGGATAGCTATCCAGAGGGTCGCCATGAGTCGACTCCGACTCGACGGCACTTAACAACAACTAGCAAGCATAAATTTCACCTCTGTTTTAATGCTTTTGAAACCAAAAATAAGAAACAGCCTTTTGCTGCTTTTCTAGTTAAATTAGTTAAATTGGACTATAAAGTTCTGTTCACTGTTTTAATGTAAACCGCCCCTGATCTCTGGAAGGGGCGGTATAGAAGAAACTGTTAAATAAATAAAGTATAGTTGGCACTTTTATATGTGGATGCTGCAGGGTGGTTAAGCAGCTGTCCCGTGTATATATTTTTCTGAAATTGCTGCTTTCACTGTACTTGCCAGCAAAAATGTGTTTTTCCTAGCATCCTTATACATATTTTACAAAACTGGAACTGGACATCCCACTTTCCACATTCAGCCTTACGCAAAACAGAGCTTCACATGTTTAACTCCCAGGGCATGAATACCAAAACGCCTACCTATCAAAGGCATCAATGCAAATATTACACCAGGCTCATGTGTATTTAAACAAATAGATAGTGCTAATTGTGAATTTTTTCTCTCTATCAACTACTATGCAAATTGTGAATCCAGTTAAAACATACTTCAAACTGGCTGCATGTTAATGATAAACGTCTGAAGACTGGAGAGTTAAAATGTATATAGCACTAAATGGCGGTGTATTCATACTGTAATAAGCATCTCCGAGATCTGGTGGAAGGAGAACAAGCAATGAGACAATGAAATCAAAATACAGGTAATGTCCTGCAAGAAACAAAATGCAGTGCTTAATCTTTATGGATAGAAATTACAGGAGGTGGGGATATTCAATCACTGCTGAACTTAAAACCCAGATATTCAATGCTGGGGCCATATCCGGCCATCGGCATTGAATATCTGGGTCAGCTGGATAGCGGTGAAACTAACCGGATCGTGGCGCTATTCAGCCTTTAAGGTGCTTAACGTTCGCTGCTTAGGGAGAAGCAGGCAGTGGCCGAGTATCGATGGTACCCAGTTATCCCTGGGTGCCACCTCTGCTCCGCTACTGGAACATGGCTAACATCGGGGGGGGGAGGGGGGTTCAGTGACAGCACTAACCACATTAGAGCGCTGAATAATATTCCAGTCACCACGATTAATGCTGTTAGTAGGTCTGCTGACAGAAGATGGTGGTAAACTGAACTCGCTCGGATGAAAGGAGGGTGATGAACAGTAGTGGTCCCAGGACCAATGTTCCCTCTAATTTTCTGTAGGCTGTGTGCGCATAAAATATCAGCTGTGCAGCTTTTGAAGGAAGGTTAAATTTTTGTGCGCCACATAATGACACTCGGAGTTATATATTTTAAAATTTGACTACATGTCAGAATATAGTATGTACACCACATTGATTTTAATCAAATTAAATGAAAATAGACGATTACTAAATGAAGCAGAAAATTTCTAGTAATTACAATCACAACTTTTAAATTTTAAGACGTCTGTGTTGTATTCTATCAGAATCAGAACCGTAATTTTTGTGTGCTCTGTTGTAAAGTATGTGCGCTCGCTCGGTGAGGTGTGTGCGCGCGCACACGCGCACAGCTTAGAGGGAACAGTGCCCAGGACCGAACCCTGGGGCATGCCGCTAAATTTGTGAGCGATATTGCTGAAGGACTGAATGGAAAAGTCTGTCTTTCTGCAGATGACACACAAATTTGCAACAGAGTGGACTCTTCAGAGCGAGTGGATAACATGAGGAAAGATCTACACAAGCTGGAAGAATAAATCTTAACTGCCAAGCATTAGAGCAATGTGAACAAATGCAATCTCATGCACTTGGGAAGTAGGAATTCAAGGGAATTGTATGCAATAGGGGGCAAGAGGTTGGTGTGCATGGACCACGAGAAGGACCTTAGAGTGCTTTGGCGGATCTCAAGGTGGTGAAACAGTGGGACAAGGCGGTGGCAAAAGCCAGAAGGATGCTGGGTTGCATACAGAGAGGAATTACCAGCAGAAAGGGAGAGGTACTAATGCCACTGTACAAGTCACTAATGAGGCCTCACTTGGAATATTGTGTTCAGTTTTGGAGACCATATATCTCACAAAGGATATAAAAAGGCTGGAAGTGGTTTAGAGGTAGGTGACCAAAATGATTTGGAGCCTGCGTCAGAAGACTTATTAGAAGAGACTTGAAGACCTAAATATGTACACTCTAGAAGAGAGGAGAGACAGGGGAGATATGATATAGACCTTTAAATATTTAAAGGGTATTAATGAGCAAAAATACCCTTTTTCAAAAAAGGGAAGCTGTAAAACTATAGGGCATTAAATGAAGCTGCAAAGAGGTAAACTTAAAAGCAAGGTCAGGAAATATTTTCACTGAAAGGGTGGTGGATACTTGGAATGCCCTCCTGATGGAGGTGGTGGGGGTAAATAGTGACTAATTCAAAATAGCATGGGACAGATACAGTGGATCCCATATATAGCAAGAGGGTAAAATCAAAAAACCACCACTATTTTTTATACTTCAACAAATAGTAGAGACTGGTGGCCTGCATGGAGCAGCATAGAGGGGGGGTGACCTGCACAGAGTGGCAAGTACACCTTACTGGACAGACTAGATGGTTCATTCTGGTCACTGTTACTAATATCTGTCCCTCCATGTGTGATGAGGAAGAGTATTGTGGTGGGGACTATATGATCATTCCCCTGGTCAAGATAAAGAGATGGGAAGCTTTCCTAATTCGTTAGCCTTTCACTAACAAGTTATAAAATGTCTTCTGAAAATCCAAATGCACTACATCAACGAGCTCTGAGCCCCTCAGGAGGACACTTTAGGAGATTTAAGAGGCAATGCCCTACTGTGGCTTGAAAACAGACTAAAAGACGGGAAGCAGAGAGTAAAACCAATAGTCAGTTTTGCAGATAGAAGAGGCCCCAAAGGTCTGTGCTGTCAAACCCTGAAGAAAGGAGCGATAGGTGAGATGATCATATCTACAGATGGGACAAAATTGTTCAAACTCATTAAAACATAGGACTGTGAGGTTTGCAGACCAATCTTATGAGGGTAGAGGATTGGGCATCTAAATGATAGATGAAATGGTACACAAAATGGAATTTAATCCCAACTATAAACATAAAATGCCGTGCATAAATGGGCATGTTGGCACTTAGCATTCATTAGCAAACATGAACATTCATTAACCTTACGTAAACATGCCCCTAAATTACAGCTTAAATTCACTGCTGCTTAAATCTTTCTGCTGCCTTCGACTTGGTGGATCACTCTCTTTCTCTCCAGGCTACGAGATGCAGGTCTTAGGGGCACTGTCTATCACTGGTTTCATTCCTTTCTCTACTCAAGATCGTTTGCTGTCACCTCTAGCTCCTCTTCCACAGATCGTCTCTCCCTTGTTTGTGGTGTCCCGCAGGGATCGGTGTTGGCACCCCTATTGTTTAACATGTTTCTGGCTCCTTTGGCTTTGTTAATCCAGCAGTCAGGTATTTCAGCGTATTACTATGCCGATGACATTCTCCTGCATCATACTTCTTCTCATCCAGACATCACCCGTCTCAATGACTGCCTATCCTTGGTCGCTGCATGGTTCTCTGCAAACTGCCTTATTCTCAATATTTCCAAAACTGCCGCAATTTGGTTCCCTCATAGTTTTACTTGCCCACTGCTTGCTCCTTCCTTCTCAGGTACTCCAATCACACTTGTGCCCAAGCTCCGCTATCTAAGTATTATTCTCGATAGTGCTCTTTCATTCAAACGATCATATTTCTCAGGTTTCCCGGCGTTCTTTTTTCCTCCGACGTATTCGTGCTATCAGGCCCTTCCTTTCTTCACAGGCCTTGCTCACTCTCCTCCTTTCATTGGTTATCTCAAGACTAGACTTTGGTAGCTCTATACTCGCTGGTATCCCTCAATACCAATGTTGCAGACTACAATTGATACAGAACACTGCAGCTAGGATGATAGCTCACACTTCTTCGAGATCACATTACTCCAATTCTCCATCACCTTCACTGGCTGCCACTGGATTCCCAGATACAATTCAAGATCCTTACGTTAGTGCATCATGCTATTTACTCCCACAATCCCCAGTACCTGGCCGATCTATTAACATTTCACACACCACCTCGCAGTCTCCGCTCTATCCACATAAATCGCCTATACCTGCCTTCCCCCTCACAGGCGCATCTTCAATCAACTAGACATTCGGCCTTCTTCTACCTCGGTCCCTCCCTATGGAACTCTCTGCCCCCTGCCCTTCGACTGGAGGAGTCTTACCCTAGGTTCCGATCCCTACTGAAAACCCACCTCTTTTCCTCAGCCTTTAACCTTCCCCCCTAACTCTCTATTTCCCATTCTCTGCCAAGTTAATGTTTAAAGTTTCTTTTCTCTTTCTTTCCTGAACAAAGATTGTACCTTCATTTCCTTTTCCTATACATTTATTGTATTGTAAACCGCTCCTGATGTACCGGGGGCAGGGGGGGGGGAGGTATATCAAATGCTAAATAAACAATAAACACGATTTACTTGTTCCACCTCACATAAGATCCTCTTTAACATCCCCTCTGTTGTCTCTTTCTTCAAACCAAAGAGCTATAATTTGTTTAGTAAGCGTGTGGATTGGTGTAGCAGTGCAGATAGGGATGGAAGTCTTTAGAAAGGGATGAGAGTCTGTGCTGACTAGGCCGGAGAGAGATGTTAGTTAAGTGCCTCTGTGGCATAAATGCATAGGAGGTCCTCTCTCACTTAAAAGCAAGCTCTGCAATGAGGGGGCATAGGATGAAGGTGAAAGAGGATAGACTTGCATCTTTATTAGTGGCTGCCACATCAGCCCATGTAGAACAAAAGGAGGTATCATTAACCAACTCTGTATATTTACACTCAGAGTCCTTATGCTGGCATCTGAGAAGAGTGGATCTCATTAGCCATCATAGGGCGGAGGCCCTCTAACCCACTGCCTTCAGGCCCCGTTGCTTGCTGGTGTCATTAGCCCCTGAAGCAAACTCGCAGTCCCCAGTGGCACAGGAAGCAGCGACTAGTCTGATGGGTTTATGGGAGGCTTAGAGGCTGGGGTGAATGCTGTGGTAGGAGACGCTTCCTGGAATCTTGGGATACTTTTAAACCCCACATTAAGGTTTAAACATTTAAGGTTGACTCTGGGGGTCCCATGTATTTCTTTGCATACCAAAGGGTTAATCCTGCCCTGCGTGTAGCTGGAGTGAGCTACTGTGTGAGACACTTACTGTAAGAACCTGTTCAGATTCTGTGCATATTTTGGGAGATGAGAGGCTAGACCGTGGCCAGGTGGTAATGTTTTTGAGCATTAGAGGGTTAAGGCCTATTTTAGTGTGTCTTTACCATCATTTACTATGTTGCAGTAAGTTGGCACTTTTATGTACATGAGGTGCATCAAGGACCTGTCAGTTTGGAGACCTCTGTAGTAATCAGTTACTAGAGGGTTGTATGCAAATGCTGGTTTATTCTCATACAGGCTGAATGTACAGAGGACTTGACTTAACAATTGCTGCAGGCACTAAGAAGTAGGTAACAAGGCTACAAAGGGTTTCAGCAAGGCTGAAATCCAATTCATATAATCTGGTCTAAGGTTTAGGTTGTCAAATTTTCCTCTGGACAGACTTCAGCATTAGTGTACATTAGATACAGCTTTAGACTAATGCATCAGTTTAACATCTTGACATCAAAACTCACGGATCTGCACTAGGATGCTTTATAGCTTTTTTGGCCTTCTAGCTTTCTAAATGCTGGCGTCCCAGCACCCCTCTTGAATTCCCAAAGAGGAAGGTGGATCCTCTGGGACAGGGCCATGCACCAGGCTTGGAGCTGCCTGATGGTTATGAGCTTAAATCACCAAATCTGAACCAAGCAAATATCTGTTCAAGGTCGGCTAAGACTTTTAAACCCCTATGGATATTCACACAAGTGACCTTTCATAATCTGAGTGAAACTGAATTTAAAAAAAAAAAAAAAAAGAGCTTCTGTTTCTGTGCCCCTGGGAAGGCACTAAGGACCTCCTGCCTGCCAATGTGTTGCCTGCATGGCGTGGGGTGCTATATAGCTGGATTATGGAAAGAGCTCCGAGGCGATACGTATCCCATGCAAGCATTTCTGGACTGTGATTGTTCTTGGTTGCTTGCTGGACGTGTGCTATGCCCTTAGTCTCTCGCTGCTCCTTTTCCATTCCCAGAAATAGTTTCTGCATCTGTCGATCATTCCCTGGCTGGAATTTCTCCTTGGTATTGTTTGTCCCTGTCCTGGCTTAGCCCTTGGGAAGTGAATGCCCGTCTCCAGCAGTGCAGGGTGCCCCAGTTTCTGACCCTCCCAACTATAGCAAATGATGCAGACACCAAGCTGCCTTGTGTCTCGATTCTGGAAAAAAATTTTGAAATCAGCAAAAAAGCTAAGATGAACTTAAGTGCAAGACAGAAGATTATGAATACAATACATTGGATACAAATTACACTGAAATGAGCTAGTCTTCCTCTGGCTTATCTTAGAAACCCTTCAGAGATTTTGTCAGTCATATGGTTGCCATTTTTTCTGCAAAGCTCCGATCACCTTGATCTTGTACAGAAGCCCTTTCTATCCCTACTGAGGCCTGAGATGCCATCCTGAATTACTTCCAGTGCTGCAGCTTGATCAGCCACTAGGTATCAGCTTTGCCCTCTCTCGCACACCCAGTCCAAGCAAAAGCCCCTAGTTTCAAACTCTGAAGAAGCATAAAGGAGTACAAAACCTGTGACTCCCTTTTGGGGACAAAGCAGATTATCTTTGAGCATGATTATTATAGTTAGAGTTTAGTAAAAGTTTGATCGAGTATCAGCATGGTTTACAATAAAATAAAAGAAAATTTGAAAGGAACTCCAATAAAAAAATTTAAAGGAAATAAAATCTTCACACCAAGATAGAACAGAGTGAGTGAGTAAGGAAAGGAATGGGATAGTTGGGATTTAAGAGGAGTAGGCTATTTGCATAAAGGTTGCTTTAATGGCTGAGTGGTCATAAGCAGCATGAAACAGGTGGGTCTTTAATGCAGTCTTCTCCCTACCTACATTCCTCAGTATAAGACTAGATGGTTTTTTTAATCCAATCAGATCATGACCTCTTAGTTTTTGATGCAGTTATGCTTTCTTGGGTAATTCATGAAAAAAAAGCATGCCTTATATCTTGCACACATTTCCAAGAGATCTTTTCTGCTGTACTCTTGAGAATTTGAAGTCTATTTCTTTATAACTGCCAAACTGAAGAGCCAGCATTTTGTGAGGAGGGCTGTTTAGTGCAGCGAGACATTGAAGGGGACACTTTGTAAGAGCCAGGAAGAGGAAGTACCATGTTGGAAGAAATTGCAGGGTATTGGGTTAGCCTGGGAATTGGAAGACCACCTGCTTCTGGATTTCAGCCACTGCGGACTAAACTAAGGTGGAAACCCATGAAGCATTCAGCAGCCTGCCAGCTGACATCTCTCCAGTGAAACTGAGAGGTAATAGAACAGTACCGCTGTACAATGCTTGGCTCTCAGAGTATGCTGACATGGCTTTGAGTCTGAGCTTAGTTAACTTGATGGGTAGAAGCTGGCAAGGAGTGCAGCAGATTTAAAAAAACTCACAAGCAGATTTTTTTTTATAGCATTGCCAGGCATTAAAGAATTCTGACAAAAGTCCATCCAAGTTCACTCTGAGGCACTTTGGCTGTACTTTGGACTCCTCTGCTCCCTTTGTTTCAGATTTTAAAAAAAATAACCCAAATAAAAAAAGCCCACAACTTTTTGAAGACTTTTTGGAGTCTTGGTTAATTTGATCTTGTAGACTTACATAGTGAGTGTGTTTTTTAGTATTACGTATTGTTTGTTTTTTTGTTCTTAATGTTAGTTTCTGATTTATGCTATGGAGTAGAATTTGTGTATTTTATTCTGTAATGCTGTTTGCACTATTTTCTATGATGATTTTAGATTTTGTTTTGATTTTTGTTTATTCTTGAACTCCAGCTGGAACTGTTCTGGTCACAGCCCCAGCTTGTACCCTAAAGGGGAGGTTCAAGAGGGTGTTGAAAAAAAGAGGGGTGGGATTAGGATGGTGCTAGATGATAGAAGAGGGGTTGGAGCATAAAGGAAGAGGCTTAAATAGAAGAGACAGTGAGTGCATTAAGGGAAGGGAGGGAAGGAGTGAAAAGTCAGCATGCAAGGTTGGGTAGCAAAGGAGGGAGAGTGCAAGAAAGGACAGTGAAGGGGGAATAGGGGGAAGGGACAAAGAATTGTGTAGGACAGGGGAAAATGGATTTAAACACTGCCCCTACTACATGCAGAGCTGCCAAGAGGCGTGCACAAACCTACACCAATGTGCACACTTATGCATGCCCCAACACTCCTCCTTATGACAGATACGTACCCACACATGCATCCTATGACACATGCACACGGACCCCTCACATGCCTTATTCCACAAATGGGCAACTCGCCATTGGGCTGCACGGCAAGGGTACACCTCAGCTTATTAGAACATTGAACGCTGATGCAGGAATAGTCTTGGCTCATCAATTCAAGACTTTTCTCAGCCACTGGGTTAATGAGCCTGAGTAAATAATTTTTAACTTTGTGCCTTCAGCATACAGGTGATAACATGCCTTAATGCAGTGCGCTCTGCCAATAAAATAGCTTTATATTTTAGCTTCAGTTTGGAAATCGTAGATAAGATACAAGCTTTTCTTGAGTTGGTCCTGGTTTTGATACATGCCAGCAATTTACTAATAGCCAGGCTTGGGTAACTGGCAAAAACAGGGTATTGGTAGTAATACCTTTTCAAGTTTTATCACAATAAATATATTCACTTGTTTCTCCCTTTTGAACCCCCAGTGCCAGGGGTAGCAGAACTTTTTTGGGGGGGGGTTGGTTTGTTTGACCTCTCCAATCCAGTGGGATGCTGTGTGTTTGTTTAGTGCTGTCAAGACAGTGCTGATTCCTAGTGCCCCAGGTGCCTCTGAGCTTTCTTGGCAATGTATCACTGGATGTAGGTTGCCAGCCTTTTCTTCCGAGGCAATGGTGAGTGAAGCGACTTGCCCGTGGGACTTGAACCCTTGATCCTCTGGGTATTAGGCAGTTGCTCTAACCAATAGGCTGCTCCTCCACTCCTAGGATTCTGATACCTGGATACAAATTATATCACAAATGATAGAGTAGATCAAATTGGTGGAGGGGTTGTAGATCGATTGTTTACGTTATCAGAATATAGAAAGACTAGGGGACATGCAATGAAGCTACAGGGTAAACTATTTAAGACTAATAAAAGAAAATATTTTTTCACTCAACGTGTAATCAAACTCTGGAATTTGTTACCGGAGGATGTAGTAAAGGCTGTTAGTGTAGCTGGGTTTAAAAAAAGGTTTGGACAAGTTCCAGGAGGAAAGGTCCTTAAACCATTATTAAGAAGGGACCCAGGATATCAATGCTTGACCCAGTACAAGCATTGTGGAACCTGTGTCTTTTGGGGAATCTGCTAGGTACATATGACCTAGATTGGCCACTGTTGGAAACAGAATACTGGGCTTGATGGACCTTGGTCTGACCCAGTATGGCATATCTTATGTTCTTATGTACTTTGTTAGAGAGGGCATTGAGTCACACAGGGTTAAAGTTTTGCAGGAAATAAATACTATAGAATCTCTATGGATTGAAATTCCATGTAAAAAAGGGGGAGGCGATGGCAGTGGGGGTGAATTACCAACTGCCTGGCCAGAATGAGCAAATGGATGATGAAATGCTAAAATAAATCAGGAAAGCCAACAAAAGTTACAATGCAGTAATAGTAATGGGTGATTTCAATTACCCTGGTATTGAAAGGGTCAGTGTCACGATAGCTCCTCAATCTTTTCTCTCCCTACACTCCTCCTCAGGAATGCCGCTCTTCTGAAAATCGCTTCTATTGCTAGCTCTAAACTGGATTCCTTTCACCTTGCTGCTCCTTATGCCTGGAACAAACTACCAGAGTCTGTACGTCAGGCTTCATTTCTGGCCCCTTTCAAATCCATGCTGAAAACTCATCTCTTCACTGTCGTTTTTGGATCTTCATTCACCTAATCTCTTTTTGTGTTTCCTTACCATTCCCCCTAGATGTATTCTATGTTTACAGCTACTGTGTTGACCGTCTTTGACATGTGTCTGTGCAGCGCTGCATATGTCTTGTAGCGTTATACAAATGTTCATTAGTAGTAGTAGGATATGCTAGGGAAATAAAGTTTCTAGATGAAATAAATGACTGCTTCTTGGAACAACTGGTTCATGAACAGACAAGAGGGGAAGCCATTTGGATCTAGTCCTTAGTGGAACACAAGAACTGGTGCAAGAGATAAGGGTGTTGGGGCCTCTTGGCAATAGTGATCACAGCATGACTGTGTTTGATTAAATTAAATGAAGGAAGGACAGCAAGGAAATCCACAGTACTACCTTTTAACTTTCAAATGGGAGACTATGAAAAAATGAGGAAAATAGTTACGAAAAAACTAAAAAGGAGCAACTGCAAATGTTAAAGATTTACATCAAGCATGGGTGTTTAGAAATACTATCTTGGAAGCCCAGACCACCTGTATTCCACACTTTAAGAAAAGTGGAAGGAAGTCCAAAAAACTACCAGCATAGTTTAAAGGTGAGGTCAGAGAGGCTAAAAAGCATTTTTCAGGAAATGGAGAGAGAGGCCAAATGACGAAAATAGGAAACATAAGCACTGGCAAGTTAGATGCAAAGCATTGATAAGGCAGGCAAAGGGAGAAATTGAGAAAAAGCTTGCCATGGAAGCAAAAATGCATAATAACTTTTTCACGTGCATTTGTAGCAAAAAATCTGTAAGAGTCAGTTGGAGCATTAGATGATAGAGGGGTAAAAAGGGCACTAAGAGGGGACAAGGCCATAGCAGAGAGACTGAATGAATTCTTTGCTTAAGTCTTTTAGGAAAGAAGATGTAGGGAAGATACCCATGACTGAAATGGAATTCAAAGGTGATACACTGGATGAATTGAAGGAAATATCGATAAACCGGAAAGATGTGTTACAACTATTTGATAAACTGAAGAGTAGCAAATCACTTGGACTGGATGGTATACATCTGAGGATGTTGAAAGAACTTAAGTATGACGATCCTATCTCCTATGACCTAATACCAACGCATGTATATAGTTGTATCAGTTATGTACTGTCTTACGTATATAGATACTACACTTTGTTAGTTAACTGTTTTTACACGGTCCCAGTTCAAAAACCCACTTTGTTTATTTATGATATGTTAAGATGTTCTATGTAAAAATTAAGATGTTCTATGTAAAACAAACTTAGCTTTGTTAATTGTTGTTGTTTGTACACCGCACCTGATCTCTGGAAGATGCGGTATAAAAATGAGTGTTAAAATAAATAAAAGTATGAGACTGCAGACCTACTATTAGTAATCTGTGAACTATCATTTAAGTCATCTGTAATACCTGAAGAATGGCACATGGCCAATGTGTTGCCAGCTTTTAAAAAGGGTTCCAGGGGTGATCAGGGAAACTACAGACTGATGAGCTTGACGTCAGAACCGGGCAAAATGGTAGAAACCATTATAAAGAACAAAATTACTAAACATGTAGATAGTCATGGTTTAATGGGAGACTGCCAGCATGACTTTAGCCAAGGAAGGTCTTGTCTTACTAATCTGTTAGATATTTTTTTTGAAGGTGTGAATAAACAGGTAGACAAAAGTGAGCTGGTTGATATAGTGCATCTAGATTTTCAGAAAGCCTTTGACAAAGTCCCTCAGACTCTTGGCAAAATTATAAAGTCATGGTATAGGAGACAGTGTACTATTGTAGATGAGGAACTGGTTAAAAGATAGAAAGCAGAGGGCAGGGCTAAATAGCCAATTTTCCCAATGGGGAAAGGTGAATAGTGGAGTACCCAATAGATCTGTGCTGGGTCCGCTGCTTTTTAACATATTTGTAAATGAAATGGGAACGAGTGAGGTAATCAAATTTGCAGATGTCAAAATTATTCAAAGTTGTTAAAACCCAAGAGCATTGTGAATCATTGTAAGAGGACCTTGATAAATTGGAAGATTGGATGTTTAAATGGCAGATTAAATATAATGTGGACAAGTGCAACATTATGCACATAGAAAAGAACCACCCAAACTATAGTTACATAACTCAAGTTTCCACATTTGAAACCACCACCTAGGAAAAATTTAGGAGTCATCGTGGATAACAAGTTGAAACCCTCTGCCCAGTGTGCAGCAGCAGCCAAGAAGGCAAACAGAATGCTAGGAATCATAAAGAAAGGAATGGAAAATAAAAGAAAGGATATTATAAGGTCTGTCGTTCTGTGGTGTGATTGCACCTTGAATCTTGTGTGCAATTCTGGTCACTGTATCTTAGAAAGGATATAGCAGAATTAGAAAAGTTAGAGAAGAGCCATCAAAATGGTAAAGGGGATGGAAGGATACATCTATGAGGAGAGGCTTAGAAGGTTAGGGCTCTTCAACCTGGAAAAGAGATGGCAGAGGGGAAATATGATAGAGGTCTATAAATTAATGAATGGAGTGGAACAGGTAGACATAGATCACTTGTTTACTCCAGTGAAAAGTAGAAAGATTAGGGGACATGCAATCAAACATAGAAACATGACAGAAAATGACCACATGGCCTATCTAGTCTGCCCTTCCAAATCAACCACAACAACAATCCCCCTTTTTTCCCTTAGAGATCCTCGTGTTTGTCCCATGTTTCTTTGAATTCAGATACTGTCCTCATCTCTACTACCTCCAATGGGAGACTATTCCATGGATCCACCACTCTTTCCGTAAAGAAATATTTCTGCGTATCGCTCCTGAATCTATCCCCTTTCACCCTCATCCCATGTCCCCTTGTAGCAGAGCTTGCTTTCAATCGAAAGAGGCTCTCCTCCTGTGCATTTATGCCAAGGAGGTATTTAAACATCTCAATCATACCACCTCTATCCCGCCTTTCCTCTAAAGTGTACATATTAAGATCCTTAGGTCTGTCCTCATATGCTTTATAATGAAGACCACTAGCCATTTTAGTAGCCACCCTCTGTACTGACTCCAGCCTGTTTATATCATTTTGAAAATGCGGTCTCCAGAATTGCACACAATACTCCAAATGAGGTTGCACCAAAGACTTAAACAGAGGCACTATCACCTCCTTTCTTCTGCTAGTCATTCCTCTCCCTATGCACCCAAGCATCCTTCTAGGTTTTGCTGTCGCCTTTTCTACCTGTTTAGATACTTTAAGATCATCATAAACAACCACACCTAGGTCCCGCTCTTCTTTAGTGGACAAAAGTATTTCACCCCTATACTATATTGCTCCCTTGGATTGCTGCAGCCCAAATGCATGACCTTACATTTTTTAACATTAAATCCCAGCTGCCAAATTCTAGACCATTCTTCAAGCTTAGCTAGATCCCTCCTCATGTTATCTACACCTTTCTGGGTGTCTACTGCAGATTTTGGTGTCATCCGCAAAGAGGCAAACTTTACCCGACAGCCCTTGCGCTATATCACTAACAAAGATGTTAAAAATTACCTTAGTTGTTCAAGCCATGCTTTCCGATTCTGACTTCGCTCAAAATTGGCCAGTATTGCAAGCATGGGTGAACTAGAATACTCTATGTGCAAAGACTGCTGCTACTGGCCATCCCTTTGTTAACAGTTCTTGGCGCCATGATTATCATTCAGGCCAACAAACTGGCAATGTAAGCCCAGGATGGGAAACTAAGGAACTTCTGTAAATTTCCCTAGATCTTGGGAGGCCTATCTTCACATACAATTTGGGAGGAAGTCAGAAATTCTCCCTGCCATACTGCTTGTATTTCTGTGCACAGCATTTCCATAAGAAAGCATGGTACTTTTAAGGCCTACGGCCAAATGCCAGCCTAAACATTCCATCATTCCATTCCTGGAGACCACAAAATACAGAGAATATGTACCTTTTGCCTTTTTCTCTGCATGTGGCACCTTGGTAAATGCATTCAGACCCAATAACCTATGCCAGGGTGCCTCCACTTTCTTCTTTTTTGGGTGTCAAACAGGGGGACATAAAACATTTTAAACAAAAACAAAATAAAACATCCACCTCTCCTTTATTGGTGCCACCAACTCCAACACATGCCCATGCCTGATAAATTCCAAGACTCACCTGTCCTGTGTGACTCAAGCCCACTCTCCATAGTGAATGGCTCTACCAATTTTATCAGCCCCCAAGTTGTCACTGTTATGGCCGCCTCTCAAAAAAATGGCAGGAGAATTTGGTCTTCCTCTCAGGAGGATCAAAAGGGTTGGTTAATGCTTGCTATTCTGTTTATGGCAATGCTGATTTTACACTGCAGTAGGGCCTAATCTTATTACCTCTGCCTTTCAAAAGGGATATCAAGGACAAGATCTATGCTCGTCTTCTGGAAGCCAAAATGGTTTGGCTAGTTTTGGAAGCTTCTCTCTATAAAGCCACTCCCCCTTGAATGTGAATCTACACAGATGTGCCTTAGACAGAGTCTGCTGCCCAATGTTTAAGCTACAGGCCCCTCTTGGCCACTACTGATATTGATATGATCCTTGAGGTCATTCTGATTAGATCCTACTAGGCATCTGTCATGAAGGCTGCTGCTGGTTCCATAATACTATGGCCTTCTACTACAGCTTTCTCCTGGCCTTGCTGCAACATAACATTGTTCTGGTCATGTAGTCACTTCAGACCACTGCTCGGAAGGGTAGTGCTGCCACTTAGAACCTTACAGCATAGGTTTCATCTAGCTTTCAGTCATGTGGATCCTCAATGGCCAGCCACCATTCCACCAGAATAGTTGTGTGCATTGGGATCCCTAGCACTGATGCATCCAATCTTAGGTGCTTGCAGAAGCTTGTCCTATTGCTCCTTGGGTAATAGATGGAGTCTATCCATAGTCCAGATCCCTTTCATCCTACTACTATCTAGGTTCTCAGACCTCCTCTACCATTTTTTTTAGATTGCCAGATGAAAAGGGAATGCTTTAATCATCTTTCATAATCCCTTAATGTGCAAGGCCTTCGTAACTTAGTCAGTCCTTATACAACAATCAAATCCCTGTTGCTTCCTCCTGGTCCTCCTGACAAAATTTCTCCCTCCTCTTTGTCAGAGTTCACCAGGACGGCCCGCCTAAAGTCCCAAGGAGTCCAAGCCCATTCTACCACTGGATCATGTACCTATAAAGACCAGATATGCCATACTGGGTCAGAGCAAGGGTCCATCAAGCCCAGTATCCTGTTTCTAATAGCGGCTAATCCAGATCACAAGTATTTACTAGTTTCCCAAATGGTAGGCAGATACCATGCTGCTCATCACAGGGGTAAGCAGTGGATTTCCCCACTCCACTTTGGTTTATGAACGTTTCCCTCTAGGACAGGGGTCTCAAACTCAAATTGCTTTGAGGGCCAAATAAGGACTTGTAGAGTAACCCGGGGGCCGCACAAGACGCAGGCCTCATTTGCATAAGGGCATCATTTGCATAAGGGCACATTTGCATAAATATTTGCATAATGTTACCATACACTAACTTTTAGTAAACATGCCTCTTAATGAGTGTATGGATAAAGAAAGACTAAAAGATTTCTACATTACTATAAACCAGTGCCAACCACCAGGCACATTAGGAACTACTAGAAACACTGCTCATTTAGAACCCATAGCAAACCTGCCGTGTCCTAACAGCACTACCAGGACTCACAAAGCACCATACCCTAACTATCAAAAGGCAACACTGCAAATATTAAATCAACACATTTCAGAGATAACAATACATGACCTACTCGGGAAAGAGAACAAGTGGCAATGTCAAATAGGAATTACATAAACAGAATACCTCAGCTCAGTTACACATGCAGAACATACACCATCACCAAACAAGGAATCACAATTTAGAAACAGGAAGACAATTAAACTGGGAACCCCAAAAGCCAAACTTAGAATGTACAACACTGTAGAAATAAAACTATACATTGATTTCCTCTTGTATTAAATAAAGTGCAGACGTTAAAGATGCACATTTCCAAGAGCTGACATATTTCAGTTAATAAATTCAAAATAAAGAGATATTTTTCTACCTTTTGTGCATTTTTTTTCAGTTGCAATTGTTCCAGCCACTTTCTTCTGGTTTCTTCGTGTCTTCTGCTAACTCTCCATCATCTGCTGTCCATTTGTCCTTTCTTCTTTCCTAGTTTTTTTCCATTCTCTCTACATCTGCTTTAACATACTAATCATTCTCCTTTTGCTCTTTCCTCATTCCTATTTCATCCACTCAAATTTTACCCCTCCATCCTCAATCCCCACTTACTCTCCCAATACCCGGCCAATTGTAGATTTTTCTTCCCTCCCACACTAAATATATTTCCCCTCTCCATTTCACTCTCCCAGCCTCATCCCATTCTAATCGTCCCCCAACATCAACTCCCTTCTAGCTCCTGCCCCACCCAGCATCCGCTCCCTTCTAGTCCCCGCATCATCAGCCCATTTCCAGTCCTAGCTCCCTCCCCTCCCAGCCCATTTCCTTTCCAAGCCCCCTTCCACTCAGCCCATTACCATTCCAAGACCCTGTCCCCATCAGCTATTTGCAGTTCAAGCTCCCCCTTCTACTCGGCCCATTTCCAGTCATAGCACCCCCCCCCAGTCCATTACCAGTTCTAGCCCCCCCCCCCATAGCCCATTATCGGTCCTAAGCCCCCCAACAGCCCACTTCCAGGCCTAACCCTTCCATCGCCCCATCTTCATTCTTAGCCCCCCCATAACACCATTTTCAGTCTTAGCCCCCCAATCAGACCACCTCCAGTCCTAACCCCCATCACCCCATTTCCAGTCCTACCCCCCCCCCAGCAGCCCACATCAAGTCCTGCTCCCCCCAGCAGCCCACATCAAGTCCTGCTCCCCCCCCAGCAGCCCACATCAAGTCCTGCTCCCCCCCCCCAGCAGCCCACATCAAGTCCTGCTCCCCCCCCAGCAGCCCACATCAAGTCCTGCTCCCCCCCCTGCAGCCCACATCAAGTCCTGCTCCCCCCCCCCCAGCAGCCCACATCAAGTCCTGCTCCCCCCCCCCAGCAGCCCACATCAAGTCCTGCTCCCCCCCCCCCAGCAGCCCACATCAAGTCCTGCTCCCCCCCCCAGCAGCCCACATCAAGTCCTGCTCCCCCCCAGCAGCCCACATCAAGTCCTACTCCCTCCCTCCCTCCCTCCCCCGCAGATCCCTTCCTGCTTGCCTGCCTGCCTTGCTTGTGAGTTCTTCTCTGCTTCGCTTTCAGAGCCGCGAAGGGAGAGCTTCTCCCTCGCGACTCTTTTAAGCTCGCCGGGGCAGATGGGAAATTTCCCATCTGCCCCGGCGAGCTTAACAGAGTCGCGAAGCAGAGAAGAACTCACAAGCAAGGCAAGCAGGAAGGGATGGGGGCGGGACTTGCGATATTGCTGCTACCGCCGCGGCAGCAGCCAGCTTTTTTGTAAAGTTTAATTTTCCCGCGGCGGCAGCAGCAGCAGAAGCCGGTTTTTTTTTTCCTGGGCATCGCGGGCCGAAGCCGGTTTTTTTTTTTCCTGGGCATCGCGGGCCGCACAAAGGTCTCTCGCGGGCCGCATGCGGCCCGCGGGCCGCGTGTTTGAGACCCCTGCTCTAGGAGAATGTTCAAGCCTTTTTAAACCCAGCAATACTAACAGCTTTTACTACATCCTCCGGTAATGAATTCCAGAGTTTGATTACACGTTGAGCGAAAAAATATTTTCTCTTTAGTCTAAAACGGGTTGCACTATAGCTTTAATGCATGCCCCCTAGTCTTTCTACTTTTTAAAGGAGTAAACTACCAA
This sequence comes from Ichthyophis bannanicus, assembly GCA_033557465.1. Lineage (NCBI taxonomy): Eukaryota > Metazoa > Chordata > Amphibia > Gymnophiona > Ichthyophiidae > Ichthyophis > Ichthyophis bannanicus. The sequence goes on from CM066041.1 coordinate 148,622,615, forward strand.
TCTGCGTTTACCCATTCCAATCCATTTGTTATTTTATAGACCTCTATCTCATCTCCCCTCAGCCACCTTTTAAGCCCTTTCCTCATAGGGGTATTCTATTCCCTTTATCACTTTGGTGGCTCTTCTCTGTACCTTTCTAATTCCGTTATATCCTTTCAAAGATAGAACAAACAGACTTGCAAACAATATTCAAGGTGTGGTCACACGATGAAATGATACAGAGGCATTATAATATCCATTGTTTTAGTCTCCATTCCTTTCCTTATGATTTTCTAGCAATCTGTTTGCTTTCTTGGCCGCTGCAGCACACTGGTTTTCAACATATTATTCACAATGATGCTCAGATCCTTTTCCTAGATGGTGGTTCCTAATGTGGAACCTTGCATGGTGTATCTGTTTGGGTTGTTCTTTCATAGGGGCATGTTGCACTTGTCCACATTAAATTTCATATGCTATTTAGACATCCAGTTATCCAATTTATCACAATCCTTTTGTGTTTTAACAACTTTGAATAATTTAGCGTCATCTGCAAATTTGATCACTTCACTCGACATTTCCATGACATTTATGAATATGTTAAAAAGCAGCAGAACCAGCACAGATCCCTGGGGTACTCCACTATTCCCTTTCTCCATTGAGAAAATTGCCCATTTAGCCCTACTCTTTCTATCTATCTTTTAACCATTTCCTAATCCCCAATAGTACACGATCTCCTATCCTATGGCTTTATAATTTCCCCAAGAGTCTATCATGAGGGATCTTGTCAAAGGCTTTCTGAAAATCCAGAGATAGAGTATCTCTCAACTGGTTCACCTTTGTCTACCTATTTGCACCTTCAAAAAAATATAACACAGATTAGTATGACAAGACTTTCCTTGGCTAAATCCATGTGGTCTTTCTCCCATTAAACCATGACTACCTACATGTTCAGTAATTTTATTCTTTATAATGGTTTCTACCATTTTGCCCGGTACCAGTATCAGGCTCACCAGTCTGTAGTTTCCTGGATCAACCCTGAACCCTTTTTAAAATTTGGTGTTACATTAGCCCCTCTGCAATCTTTAGGTACTACAGATTTCAATGATAACTCACAGATGACTAATAGTAGGTCTGCCATCTCATATTTCAGTTTTTAGCACCCTGGGGTGCCTACCATCTGGTCCAGGTGATTTGCTACTCTTTAGTTTATCAAATAGCTACTGTATATTACATCTTCCTGGTTTATTAAGATTTCCTTAAACCTCTTAGGCATTTCCCCCAGGTCCATTCCACATAGGCCCCATGTATCTAAATAAATTCAGGTGAGTAAAGGAGTGCAATAGAGGACCTGTCCAAATACTTCCAGTAAATAGTGTTTTGGGCAGCCAAAGACATTGCTTGCACTGCCTCCTAGTGTCCCTGCATCTGCTCTTTATAAAACGCTCTCCTGCTTTCTCCCCTGTCAGTGCCCTTTGCCCCCTGCCAAATGGGTTCTCTGCATGGGGTTCTGCATGCTCTCTGGATCATTGTCAGAGGTAGAATGGGCGTCACACCTAAGGAAAAGGGACCCAGCCAGAGCACCTTTCCTCTTGCGTCCATCAAGAAAGGCACTGCTACCCTCCCCCTGCATCTGCCATTTGAATCCATCTCTATTTTTTTTAAGCTTGCCTAATTTCCAAATGCCAACAAGACAAACCCCCCACCCCATCCCGCTGTGAGGGATAAATGTTAAGCTTCTAGCTCAGCAGCTTTAAATTGCTGCATTCATTCTAGGCACTGACAGCCTCTACCAAGCCTTGCTGCATTCCCCAATCATGGATGAAATTCCCAAAGTAGCCCTCCCTTCAACATTTTCCCTTGAAGGAAGACACTTTTGTACTGAGACTGCAATAGTACAGGCACAACTACTAAATTCAGGATGGTCCTTTTTTTTCGCAATAAACTTTATTAAAAAAAAATAAAGTAAAGGCAGCAAAAAGGAAAAAGCAGCCCTTCCTAGGGAGCCAGGCTGCTATCCCAGCAATCCAGCCTCTATTCAAGGCTGTTGCCTAAGAGAAGGTGGTCACCTCCCAAAATTCAACCCCCGCCTTAATGCAGACTCCAAAAACGTAATATCCTTGCTGCACATTAGTTCTGAATATGTTCCACAGGAACAAAGGAAAAGGTTGAGTAACCTCCTGCTGCACCAGGGAGGCAAACAGTTTTCGGTCTCCGCCTGCTGGTAGGAGGGGCTTAACCCATTTGTCTAGCAAAGATGCTAAGTAATAGGGAATTAACTTTTTTTTTTCTTTTAAGCCTTGGCTGAAACGAGCACTTTTATTAAGTTATAAGTGTGCCTCCCTGCTGATGCAAAATCAGACAGGAAACTTTGTTTAAATATACATTAGTTCCCACTGTAAAAAGAAATGTGGAGGCCATATTAGTCCCCTATGATGGTAGATAAATAAAAAAAGGAAAATAAGGTGATATATTAAGTTAGTCCAATAAAAAGGTATTTGTAGATTAGCTTTCGAAGGTAAAATCTTCAGGTGAGGACAGTATGAGCAACAGGTGTTGATACCAAAATATATACAGAAATCTTTATTTTGGTATCAACATCTGTTGCTCATACTGGCCTTACCTGAAAATTTTATCTTCGAAAGCTAGTCTACAAATGTATTAACTTAGTCCAATAAAAAGGCATCACCTTATTCTCCCCTTTTTATTTAATTACCATTGTAAAATGAGAAATATATGCAGGAGTTTTTAGCACATCCAAACAAGAAGAAATTAGACCTTACCTGCTAATTGTCTTTCCTTGAGTTCTCTCCGGGCCAGTCCAGGAACTGTGGGTAGTCAACCTCCTCCAGCAGCTGAGGACTGAATTCTAAAAGTCTTACTGACAGCCTATCCAGCTCCCTCTGGTGTCAGAGACTCAGTCAACCATTTCCAAAGCAGCCTCATCTATTACTAAGTGCTCCTAACACTACTACCACTACATCAAACTCCTAAGCTTTAATCCATTGCCTCCCAATTTGCCTCCTCTTTTACTCCTTGTTTCGTTTTCCCTTCTCCTTCTCTTCTGCCATTTCCTTTTTAAAAAAAAAAAAGAAAACACAAAAACAAACCTTTAAGATTGGCTTCTACTGCTCGTCCCCCATCACCCCTAAGGGAACCCCACAGACCATGCCACTTGAACACAACTGCTTGACCCGAGCCAAGGCGAGCTCCGTAATCTTAACTATACCTGTGCTGATCTTTAGAACTACCCTCAGCTACAACGGCATGTCATTAAAAGATAGAGATTCGCGGTGAGAAGATCTCTAACAAAACACGGGTGGGCCCTGGACTGACCCGGAGAGAACTCAAGACAATTAGCAGGTAGGGTCTAATTTCTTCTTCCTCTTCGTCTCTCTGGGCCAGTCCAGGAACCATAGGGCAGTACCAAAGCAGTACCTACTATCAGGAGGGTCTCCCTAACCCCGCGCTACCAAGGCTGAGGTCCCCACCTTTGCGTCCGCCATTGCCTGAACATCTAAAATCGATAATGCTTAGCAAAAGTATGCAGAGACAACCACATCGCTGCCTGAAATATCCACTGGCAGAACCAACGCGTTTTCAGCCCAGGAAGTCGCCTGCGCTCGGGTTGAATGAGCTCGCAGCCCTTCCGGCACTAATTTTCCATGTGTCTGATATGCTGCCGCTATTGCATGCTTCACCCACCGGGCTATGGAGTCCTTGAAAGCCGCCTCTCCCTTACGAGCGCCTCCAAACACAAACAGCCTATCTGTCTTTCTAAAAACGACACTGTTCTCCTAAGATATCGGCGGAGAATCCTCCCCATATCCAACTTTGAGCGAGCCAACTACACCAGCCCTCTCCCAGTTCCGAAAGGTTGGTAAAGAAATTGGCTGATTCACATGGAAAACCGACACCACCTTCGGTAGAAACGAGGGAAGTGGACGCAACCCCACCTTCTCCTCCGAAAACTGAAGGTAAGGCTCTCTGCAGCACAGCACCTGTAGATCCGCAACTCGACACACTGAACACAACGCCACCAGGAAGGCGGTCTTCCACGAAAGTTCCCGTAGCGCCACCGCTCCAGCAGGCTCAAAAGGCAACTCGAGTCAAGGCCTCCAGGATCAAATTCAAATCCCAAGCCGGAACCACCAACCTTACTAGAGGCCTCACATTCTTAACTGCTCTAATGAATCTCAAAACATCCGAATGTAGAGACAAGGTACCACCGTGTACCTTTCTCCTATAACAAGCCAAAGCTGCCAGGTGCACCTTTAAAGGTATTAAGGGCTAGACCATTATCCAGCCCCTCCTGCAAAAACGCCAAGATATCTGAAATTGCGGATGAGAATGGTTGAACGCTGTGTCTACCACATCAGCCTTCAAATATGCGCCAAATTCGGATATAGGCGAGAGACATTGATCCCCTCCTGGCCCGCAGCATGGTAGACACCACTGCCACCGAATATCCTTTCCTCCTCAGGCGCTCCCTTTCAAGAGCCAAGTTGTAAGTGAGAAGCGATCCACTTGTGGCATTAAGACTGGGCCTTGAAATAACAGATTGACCCGATTCGGGAGGCGCCATGGATGATCCACTAAAAGGCGTACCAGATCTGCATACCAAGGTCACCTTGGCCAGTCCGGGGCAATGAGAATCACTTTGCCGTTGTGACCTGCTATTCTCCGAATGACTCTTCCGATCAACGGCCACGGTGGGAACACATAAAGAAGCTCCCCCGACTACCACAGCTGGGCCAGGCCATCGAGACCCTCAGACATGCGTTCCCTGCACCTGCTGAAAAAAAAAAAAAAAAAAAAAACATGCCTTGGCATTGTTGAAGGTGGCCATGAAATCCAATACCGGCTGTCCCCAGCGGACCGTAAGGTCGTGAAAGACTGCCTCGTTCAGAGACCACTCTCCTGGATCTAAAGAATGCCAGCTGAGAAAATCCGCTTGAATGTTGTCTTTTCCTGCCACATGCGCTGCTAACAGGGCCACTAGATGGCTCTCTGCCCACTGCACCAGCCGTTGGCTCTCCTCCAGTAAGGGCGCACTGCCCGTGCCTCCCTGCCAGTTGATATAGGACACTGTCACCGCATTGTCAGAGAAAACGCGCACCGCCTTTCCTTTCACTAAACTCGCGAACCCCCCCTGCTCTCATTTCCAACTGATTGAACAAATTCTCTCCTCCTTCAACCAGAGTCCCTGCGCGACCTGGGCCATACAATGTGCTCCCCAGCCCAAAAAGCTGGCATTGGTAGTCACTAGTACCCAATCCAGAGCCTCCAGGGGCATCCCCGTCTGCAGATGACCTGGGTCTAACCACTACCGCAGACTGTCGCTGACATCCTGCGAGCATATCAATCTTTGATCCAGGGATTGCTCCTGTCGAGACCATTGGGATAGCAACGCTCTCTGCAGCGGACGCATATGTGCCCTGGCCCACGGCATGGGTCTAATGCCGCTGCCATGGACCCCAGCAGCTGCAAGTATCTTCAAGCTGTAGGAGCCTTGAGGCATAAAAACACAGATACCTGCTTCACTATCTTGTGCACCCTGGCTTCCGGGAGAAAGACTGCTCCCACACTGGTGTCGAACAACGCCCCGTGGTAGACGATCCGCTGTACCGGAAGCAGCTGGCTCTTGGCTCGATTCACCACCCAACCTAGACTTTCCAACCACTCCACCACTCAAGCTGTCGCCGCAATTGACTCCTCTACTGAGTCTGCTTGAATCAGCCAGTCGTCGAGATAGGGATGAACCTGAATACCTTCCTTTCACAGTGCCACTGCGACCACCACCATCACTTTTGTGAAAGTCCGAGGGGCAGTAGCCAGCCCGAACTGTAAGGCCTGAAACTGAAAATGCCCCACGGGTACGGCAAACCGTAAAAACTTCTGATGCTCTGGTCGGATAGGGATATGCAGATAACCTCGCCCGGCCTTACCGCCCGGATTACCGAGCAGAGGGTCTCCATACGGAAATGCAGCACCCACAAACAGTTCACATGCTTGAGATCTAGAATGGACCGAAAGGACCCCTCCTTCTTGGGGACCACAAAATAAATCCAGTGTCGACCGAACCTGCACTGATCTCGTGGAACCGGCGCTACCGCTTGAAGCAGCAGCAACCGCTGCAGGGTGTCGTTTATGGCCTTTGCTTTTGCTGCAGAACCACATGGAGACTGCATGAAGGCCCCCGTTAAGGGCTGCGCGAATTCCAAGGCATAAACTTCTCGGATGATTTCCAGCACCCAGTAATTCGTCGTTATGGCGGTTCAGACGGAGTGGAAGCCCTGCAACCGACCTCCTATCGGAACCTCCGCCTGGACCAACTGCTCCTCATTGTGGTTTCTTGGATGAGTTCTGCTGGGAGCCCCCATAGCCCCGTCCGAAACCTCTTGCCCTTCGAAAGGACTGCACACGAGCAACAAAGCGACCTCTGATACGGTGAAAACCGGGAACCTCGAAATCTCCGAAAATCTCTGCCTTGACCTCTGCAGATTACACGGTCTGGGGCCCTTTGGCCTATCCTCCGGCAGTTTACCCCCCTTGGAATCCCACAAATCCTTCACAATCTTCTCCAAGGCTTCCCCAAAGAGCAGCTTGCCCTTATACGGGAGCTTACTAAGGCGTGCCTTAGAAGTGTCTGCCGCCCAATTCCGCAGCCATAAAAACCTCAGAGCTGCAATAACCGATGCCATGGACTTCGCCGAAATCCTGACCAGGTCATAAAAGGCATCGGCAAGATACGCCACCGCCGACTCTAATTTTGCTCCCTCTGGACTGGAAGACTCCCCCCCATCGGGAGAAGCCTCCCCTTGGAGCCACCGAATGGACGCTCTGGAAACATAAGCACCGCAAATAGAAGCTTGTAACGAAAGAGCATTTGCATCAAAAGCTTGCTTCAAGAGGGATTCCAACTTTCTATCCTGCAGATCCTTTAGAGCTGTACCGCCCTCTACTGGCATTGTAGTCTTCTTAGTCACCGCTGACACTAGCGCATCCACTTTATGCATTTCCATCAGATCCCTGTCCTCCTTGGGTACCGGACAAAAATGACCCATCGCCCGAGCACCCCTTAAGGTAGCTTCCGGGCACTCCCATTCTGATTCCACCATCTGCCTAGTCACCCTATGAACCGGAAAGCACTTCTGCTGTGCCTTAAAACCTTGGAGTAGTGGGTCTTCCAGCAGTTCCTCCTGAACCTCCGGTAGGGACATATTGAGGGCCGCCAGTGTTTGAACAATTAGAGCCCCCAGCTCCTCTTTACGAAAAACCCTAAATACATTGGGATCTTCCCCTGGAGCCAGCTCCCCTTCCTCTAGATCGCCGGCCCACAATTCCAGACCTGCGTCCGAGAGAATTTCCCCCTCCTCTGGTATCTGAGAGTTAAAAACCTGCTGACCGACGCTCTCGGCCCCTGCCTCAAGTGTCAGGCCCCGAGAAGAGGGCCCCTCTCCTGCATCCAGGCCCAGGTTGTCACCCTCGAGGGCTGCAGAGGAGGAGGAAGGGAAACTCTTTACCTGAGCCTGCTCCAGCTTTAAACAATAAGCTTTATGGAGCGACAGAATAAAATCAGGGGAAAACAAAGCCTGCAAACCCCCCCTGACGTTCTGGGACTGGAACAGGGGCTTCAACCACCACCACAGGTGACTTCTTTAGCTTGGACTTCTTAATGCTTTTCTCCTGAGGTGCGGAAGAAATGGCTTGTGCCCCCAAAATGGGCACCGTTCCCGCGTTTTCCATTGGTTCGCTATGAATGAGTAAGGGATCCTTCACTTGCTTTTCCTTCCTTAACTTATCCTCCCTGAGTGATCCCCCAACAGCCGTTCCATATTGCTGCCCTGACGCAGACAACACCGGCAAAGACCTGGCCGTGAAAAACCCCGGCGACTCCCACACTGAGCGCACACTGCCGAACCTGGCAGCATGCGCTCCGACCTACAACGTGCACGCGAGAGCCCCTGACGGCCGCAGGCTCAGAGCCGACCTCCTGGCTTACTGCCGCCTCCAAAAACACAAGGCTACCCTGCGATTGCCCACACAGCCGGAATCCAATGCACCTTATCAACTCCTGCAGGTATCGCACCTAAGCCTGTAGTCCTGCTGCTAGCGGGAGCGTCAGCTTAATTTTTGGCGGCAAGTGGCAGGATCCTGGGGCTCCCAGTTCCTTTTTACTGCCCCACCACGGAATGAGTCACCAAGACAGGCTCTGTCTCTCCTGCCGCTGCTCACCGAGCCAGGGACAGTTGACCTCCGTGGGCTTCCCCTTTATCCTCCTTGGACCTCTTCTTAATGCCTGTTTATTTTTTTTTAAACAGACTTTATCCAAGCTAAATACCTGGAAGAAACCCAGCTAGGGCCCCCCAGGTAACCAAATCTGTTTCCTTAAAATGACTGTTCCGAATTATAAATCATTATCGTTTTCAAATTCCTCTTCGTCTGACCGGGAGCCTGTCAGTAACCGTCCTATCCAGCTGCTGAGGACTGAAAGACTGAGTCTCTGACACCAGAGGGAGCTGGATAGGCTGTCAGTAAGACTTTTAGAATTCAATCCTCAGCTGCTGGAGGAGGTTGACTACCCACAGTTCCTGGACTGGCCCGGAGAGACGAAGAGGAATGGCCCCTTGAAGTTTCTGCATCCCATTTCAAAACGTTGCTGTTTACACATGTAATCATCTGCATATGTAGCCAACCTATACACAAGTCCTGCTATTTAGATGCATAAATGCCTCTAAAATGGTCTCCAACATGTGCTATGTTGGGTCAGACCAAGGGTCCATTGAACCAAGCATAAAGTGGCCTAACGAGGTCACTATAAAGCACCTTACTAAAAAGCATTTATAGACCGCCAAATTCAAAGCATTCTTGGCGATGTCCAGACATCAATTTAAACCCCCCCCCCCCAAAAAAAAAAAACAAACCACACCACACAATCAAGTACAATTAAAAATATAAGATAATTCCATCCAACTTTCATATCTCTTCCTGCTGCCTGATATCTGCCTCACTGCCACTGCATCCTTAACCCCCTGAGAAGGCAAAAACTAAAGAGGAACATTTTTAAACCTTTACGGAAGGTCAAAAGATTTAGCTCAGAACATAATGCCAGAGGAAGAGAATTCCAAAATACTGAAGCAGCAACAGAGAAACACTTACGCCATAGTTGTAATCGGGTCTGAATTATCTCAGGAACTTGCAATATCTGGGCTTCTGCAGAGCTCAAAGCCCAACCAGACACATACCATTGTCATAAATCCTCTAAATACCAAGACCCCAGGCCCTAGAGAACCTTAAATGCTAAAACCAGAAGATTAAAGACATCTGTTTAATTGGAAGCCAATGTAATTGCGCTAACAACCCTGCAGTCAAATCTCTATGGCCAAGGCCAAAAATGACCCATGCCACCAAATTTCCTAATGGCATACACCGGTAGTCCCACATACAGGGCATTACAATAATCAAGCCAGAGAGTACTAACACTTGAAGAACCTGGTGAAGGGCATTCTGGTCCAAATAAGGATGCAGTTGACAAATCAGGCATAAATGCACATACGCCACCTGGACTACTTTCGAAATTTTCTGCTGAAAAGTCTCAGTTCTGTGTCCAATACTATTCCTAGGTCATGAATGCTATCCTTCCAGGACAAAATCAAACCTCCCCCCCCCCCCCATAGATAAACGGGCCTTTAAGATATCATCGGTTAGAGGTCCACATTGTAATGCCTTAGATTTTTAAATATTAAGAACCAGTTGGTGCAAACACAGACAGGAAGAGATATCCTCAAGACAATAATTGATAGCTGGAGAACTTCAATCTCATCCCCCTCCACATCAGTCACCAGTTGAATATCTGCAAACAAAAAAACCTTTCAAATCATAATCACAGATATCCCCAATAGGACTCAAAGATATTAAAAACAGTAGGGGACAAAACAGAACTTTGCAGAACCCGACAAACCCACTGGCAAACAATCAAGGAACATGATACACCATCGTACATAAAATCGGCGCTCCATCAGAAAAGAGGAAAGCTAATGTAACACTGTACCCCCCCCAATCCCCAATATTCTACTACATCTCACCAACAGATCCCAATCAATGAGCTCAAGCACAGCAGATAAATCTAGCGTAACTACTACAGCCGTACATCCCTTGTCCCTAATATTACCTAAGAAATCTAAAACAGCCACCATTAAGGCTTCTGTCCCGAGCCTCTATGAAAACCTGACAGATCTCAGAGTACATCCATTCCTTGCAGCTCATCCAGGAACATATCCACGACTTTCTCCAAGTCTACCAGCCACAACAGATGCAATAACCACATCCTGCAGCAATAAATTCCACAGCATGTGTCGAGTGAAAAAAATGTAAAATGTGCTGTTAGTTTTATGGATTGCCTCCCTAGTGTACTATTTGAAGATGCTTAACTGTTTTCTATTTACCAGCTCCCCTCCACTCATGATTTTATAGACCACCATCATAGCTCTTCTCATTTCTCTCCTCCAGGCTGAAGAGCCCTAACCACTGTTCCCTCTAAGCTGTGCACGTGTGCGCGCGCACACACCTCGCCGAGTGAGCGCACATAGTTTACAACAGAGCGCACAAAAATTACGGTTCTGATTCTGATAGAAAACAACACAGACGTTCTTAAAATTGAAAAGTTGTTGTGTATTTATGGTTTTCACAAGTTCTACAATATTTTCTAGTGCGATCAATGTGGTGTACATACTGTATTCTGACGTGTAGTCTAATTTTAAAGTATATAACTCAGAGTGTCGTTATGTGGCGCACAAAAATTTAACCTTCCTTCAAAAGCTGCACAGCTGATATTTTATGCACACACAGCCTACAGAAAATTAGAGGGAACATTGGCCCTAACCTGTTCAGCTATTCTCCATACAGGAGCCGCTATCATTTTTTTTTTTTACTCTCTCTCTCTCTCTCTACACCTTTTCAAGTTCCGCTGCGTCACAGTTAAATTGACCAGAAGCATATATCATACTCCGAGGGGCAGTCGCATCATGGATCAATACAGAGGCATTATAAGATTTGGTTTTATTTTCCATCTCTTTCTGATTAACTCCTACCATTTTATTTGCTTTACTGACTGCTGCTGCTGCTGCACATTGAGCTAAGGATGTCAACTAGCGGTATTCTGTTAAGGCAGCTTTGCTATACAGACACAATGTGGCATGTTTACTAAGCAGCGGTAGCGGCTTCCGTGCGATATCGGGGGCCACGGCTCCGATATTGCACAGAAGCCACTACCACTGCTTAGTAAAACATACAAAACCTATCAAAACATTGGGGTATTATGACTAAAGTGGATGGAAGTAGAACATAAGTGCAGCCGGTATTAAGGTGACTTCAGAATTTGTGTATTCATCTTACTGAACATCATCTGTGAAAGGTATAACTATTTCTGTTGTTTTATATGCTTTAGAGATCAAGAAAGTTAAAAAAAATCATAGTTGGGTGATGTATATGGAATTCAGTATTCATACAAAATTGGGCTAATTTTCTTAAGTGGAGTTGTGAAGCAGTCATATGGTGGGGATAAGAAGAGATGTATTTGAGGGGGTGAAAAAGAAGAAAAAGAATGCTTGGAGGCAGGGAGAAGGGGACCACCAACAATTTTTGCCGAGCGTGTTATCTGTCCTGTGAGGAAGATAGGTGCTACCAATTTGAGCTGCTCCTGGTAAGAGTCATAGCCCTTATTGTGGCAAGCGATGAAATAAGCCGTCCGCTCTGTAATACTGCACTCCCTGATCATTAAAGTCCTGCAAATTCCAATGAGTCTCTCCCTTCCCCCACCCCAATGGCACACGCTCTGCCTCTTTAAATAAACAAGGGCTGTCTTTGTTTAAATAAGAAAAAAAGTTGTCTTGCAGGCTCTGATTACATCATGAGCAGTTTTCAGTTTTCTGTATCAATCATGCCTTCCTCAGAATTTCCTTTGAAGAGGCCTCTGGAAGCTGCAGTGTGCTTTGATCTCAGCATTTCATCGCCCTGGGGCCCAAGGCTGATCATATCTGCTTAGGGCTCAGCTGTACCTTTGCAGAGAAGGGCAGGAGAGGAGGTGGCAGCTGCAACACCCACAGCTGTGTAAACAACCCGACTCTGCACCTCTCAGGGACCCTTACACACCACCACCGGCTCACATGCCCCCCCCCCCAGCATCACTGCTCCCCAAAACAGAATGCTCCCACACACCCCTGTCCAGATAGCACAAACCCCTTTCCGTGCACTGAATTTTAAAATGCATCTGCTTTTCTTTCTATATACAGCAAAAGCACACACAAAACTAGTGTGCTACAGCACAACTCTCTCCCTTACCAATACTGCACATACTACACTCTATCCACTGCTTCTCACTTAGACCAAGGGCACAAGTCATCTGGGCACCTAAACGTTTGTCATGGGGAGGGCAGAAGGCATAGCAATCACCCCCAGAGGGACAGGCTGAAGAAAAATAATCTTTTCTTTTTCTGCAAGCCATATTAGTGAGGACATTCATGAGTTCAGTCAAATTCCATGTGTTCCGAGCAGAGCAAACCACAGAGTCTGCTAAGATCCTGAACCCAAAGGCACGCTGCCTCACTTCACCCATACTGGGTGCTAATTATAATTATACTGCCCACTTCTCTTTGAAGCACAGTAGCCAGATATTCCACCGTAGAGACAGCTGTACATATGCCAACGAAGTGCTATAACTGTAAATCATATTCTGGAAATTCGCTACATGATAGGTGTATATTATAATTTGTGCTGCTACTCCCACAGTAGTGACCAGGGAAGGATTTGTTACAGAGGCAACAGAACAGGTATGTCTGCCCTGCTGGCATCAGCTGCCAATCACCATATTTTTCATCTTAAGGGGAGGGGGGCGGCGGATGAAAGATTCTCTCTGACCTGGGTTGGAGTGCATGGTTTCCAAAAACTCTGTTCTACTCAGGCTTTAGTTTTCAACATACAGTGTAATCAGGTGGTGGTGAAAGGAGGCAGAGACAAGCACCGGCTGCAGCTAGAGGAGATTCTGCGTCTTTGCTCTGGGGCATGCTGCGTAATGCCTGTTCACAGGTAGCTCTCATTGGACAAGGGTAGGAGTCCCTCACCAGCAGGCTGCCAGATTAATGAACTGTATCTGGATCAGAGGCCAGAATATACCTAGCTGCCCAGGAAATATGCTTTTGAAACAAAGGAAACCTTCTCTTGCCCCCCTCCCAAACAAGTGATTTTAAAGTCAGTACAATGTTGTTAAGTTTGACCAAAGGAGGCAATGAGGATCACTGCATCACAAAAGACTTCCATGCTGAGCTCTTGGAAGCAGCCAGCTTGGTTCCCCTGTACTTCCTAAACAGTTAAAATGTCACTTCCTCTTAACTTGATGGAGTAAGTTCTAGAACAGGACTTCCCATCTGTCCTGGGGACTCCAAAGCTAAAAACAAGCTTTCAGCATACCCACGATAAGTTACCTACAATGGGTTTCCAACATATGCAAATTTATTTCACACTTATTCACTGGAGTAGCTGCCTAATGGTTAGAGCAACTGCCTAGTACCCAGAAAATCAAGGGCTCGCTTCCCAATGGCACTCCTTGTGACCTTGGGCAAGTCACTTTACCCTCCATTGTCTCTGAAGAAAAGGCCTGGCATCTACTTCTGGTGATACATTGCTAAGAAAACCCAGAGGCAGCTGGGTCGCCAGGAGTCAACACGGACTTGACAGCACAAAAACAAAAAGATTCACTGTGAATTGATTAGCTGTGGCATCCCCAGGATAGTCTTGGAAAGCCCTTGTCTGCAGTTACTGACCCTTCATCTTTAGAGAGCAATCTACCTTTTATTTAGTTGAGAAAGCCATTTTGCTTTCTTCTCTTTATAAGGTTCCAGTCTTCCCATTCAGAACCATGGAAAAAATGGACACCATCTCCTTCCATGTTCTGCTTTCAAAAGGTTAGAATGTACCCAGGTCCAGAGCAGACGGGACATGATGAACCCCCCCCCCTCCCCCCCGACAGACGAGTCAGGGGGAGCAGCAGTAGCAGACAGTTCAAGCAACTCGCTGTAAAACCTTGGAGCAGAGCTGTTAAACATCACATGCTACTACAACATCTCCACACCAAAGGAATCCAAGGCACTGTGCTCAAGTGGTTCACATCCTTCCTCACTGATAAGAAATAACACCTCCATACCATACAAGCAAACACAAGGATCCACCCTCTCCGCCATACTCTTAAACCTCTACCTGCATCCATGCTGCACAATCTTAAGATTGCATGGACTTAAATGTCCGTATGTACGCCGATATTATGATATAGGGCCCAAACACCACACACCAACCCATCCTCTCTGCTCACCAGGAATGTTTCACAGAAGTCTCAGACTGGCTAAGAGTCAGACAACAACCTGCAAATGAACAAGACTGAAGCCCACTACATAAACGAGAGACAACACATTTGTCCCCCCCCCCCCCCACCTACAATAACATTGAACACCACAACAATCAAAACCAAGGCAGAAATCAGATACCTTGAAGTCACCCTGGATCAACACTCAAAGCCCATATAAACAAAACCACCAAAACAATTTACCACAAAACAAAAACAAGCACTCCGACTACTACCACTCCTAAAATCAGAAGACTTCCAAACTGTACTTCAAGCATCAGTCATGCCCCACCTAGATTACTGCAATGCCATATACTGTACCAAGAACTACCTCAGTCCACACTTCTACCACTCTAAACAGTTCTTCATTTAGCAGCGAGAACCCTACAAGAAGTAACAAGGCAGGAACATATTACCTCAATACTTATACTGCTCTGGAGCAGGAGCCAGTAGAGCTGTTTAAGATGTAAAACAATGCTAACCCATAGCGCCATTCACTCAGATCCCACGCAGCTCAGCTCCCTTCTACAACCCTCCCAAACACAAAGAGCTTGACGAACCTCTACAACACACCCCCTGGTCATTCCTTACACTAGGACCAAATCAAACCAACAAGCATGTAAAAAAAAAAAAAAAAAGGGAGGAGTTTTCCAGTTATATGCACCCTCCATATGGAACAAACTAACAGAAAAGCTCAGACGCATCAACGACCTCTCAAGACGTTCCGAACACCTAAAAACGCATCTATTCATGGAACATTTCAACACAACCGCGTAACCCTTCCCCATCAGAACAAAACATGTTAGATATCATTACTGATGTACATAGTCTGAAATGTATCTAGTTAAAGACCCCTCAGCATTGATCGCATGCTGTATATAGTTTTATGACACTATTACAATGTACTTGTATTTGATCACTATAAACCACCCTGACCCACTGAAAGGCAGTATATAAATATAGCTAAATAAATAATGCATTATAGCTTTTGAGACAGACATGCATCTGCATCTCCTGCTTCTTGCACCTCAACCCCCTTCTGCATTTTTCTCTCTCCCCTCCCCCCAATTTGGATGATTTATTTAGATTTAGCTTACACCTTTTAATTGGTTAACTCAAGGCAAGTTAGTTGTAAGCCCTTTGCTGATATGGCAATACCTACTGTACCCAAATGTAAGGGCTACATATAGTAAAGTACACTACCATGTCAGCATGTCATTAAGTCCCACTGCATAAAATGGGACCTGTGAAACATGTTAGCTGCTTATCTGAAGCAATGGAGAGTTAAAGTGACTTGTAGAAGATTACAAGTAGCAATAGTTGATTTTTCTGTCGTCATCATCCTGCTGTTCTAAAACACTAGGCTGCTCCTCTACTCTGCTAAGAGGAGAGCTGCATCCTTCCTGGCATTATCTGCTGGAAGGCCACATTTGCATTTCAGTCATCTTCCAGCCTCATCCCTCCCCCCAGAGCTTTATCCGTCTTGCCCATCCCTAGTTAGAGTCCTGCTACCAAGACTATATCCTGTCAGATTCTGCACAGGGCAGCACTGACCTGTGGAGGGGTCCTAGGCTCTGACATTTCACCAACCACTGTAAAATACTGCAAGACTATTTTTTTTAAACAAAGATACATGGTCTTAATTTCTCAATAGAAATAGATTTTTTTTCATTTGTTTGAAACTATTTCTATGTATTTACTTGGTAAAAGCTGCCACAAATTCCTGTGAAAATCTGTCTTCTGCAAACCATAGAGACCCGTGTCTTAAACCCAAACTGTAACCAATTTTAAAACCAAAAATGTAAGAACATGAAAAAATTCCACAAGCTCTGCTCTAGATAATCCTACTACTAAATGCACCAGCCTTTAAAGAATGAGCATCCATTCCATAAACGTTTTGCTCCCTGCCCCCACCTCCTAAAGTGGATTGACAGAAGAGGGATTTCCACTTTCCAGAAATAGAGCTACCATATGCTATATCTGTTCACTCTCCAAAACATCCACCCTGACTACTGGTCTCAATCCAGCCACTCATCTGGGGGGTGGGAGGGGGGGGGGTCTCCCCACTTCCCTCATAATACAAACAGCACAACCTTTAAAAACAAGAGAGGATACCCTAAGGAAAAAGAGGGGTAGCAATGCCCGGAGAACATATGGGAAAAGCAGACAGACAAGTTACTAAGAAAAGCTGCCAAGATCTGAAATAGGTTTACAGGGATCAGAATGCAGCAGCCAATTTTATATTAAGAGATAGAAGTCAGGGCTACTTTTACCTGAGCACAAGGGCCCAATCCCGCTTGCTACCTGCAACACAAATGCTGCACCGAAATGCAAAACTGCCCCAGTGTTTAGCAGCTCAGCTTACAGACTTGTTCCTCTTATATGAAGGCCATTAAAAGGTGTTTTGCCGCTACAGTTTCAGCATGGGAGAGAGACCAAAGCTGGGAAAGGAAGAGGAGAGACCATGTGGGACTGCAGCAAGGGGAGTTATGGCCAGTTCAAAAGACAGAGCCTGAAACTGGAAGTGGCAGCCCATGGGGCCAAAGCAGAGAAGCAGCGGGTACTGTTCCCAGATGGGAATATGGAAGTAGGCCTCGGAGAGATCCAGAGGCGAGGAACTCCCCTTGCTGAACGGATGTAATGACAAATGTGTTTGTCACCATGTAAAAATGGGGGACCGAGTAGCATGGACTGCTTTCTGGTCCAAAATAGGCCAGAAAGAAGATGGAATAATGGCCCCTACCTTGTCCTGCAGAAGGTGCTAAAGAGTTTCCTCAATTGCAACCTGCTTAAGCAGGGATCTGCAGGGAGACATACAAAAAGGTGTCCCTTGGAGACTCTGCAAACTTCAGCACATAACCCTTCTCAGAACCATGAAAGACTCAAGTTACTTTAGATCAGTGGGTTAACTCAGAGAAACAGCTCGTGCTGCCCCCCCCCCCCCCAAACCAGCTGCACCTCAAAAGACTCACGGTGAGTGTTTACTGGCACCATAGAAACAAGACAGCAGAAAAAGACCATATGGCCTATCCATCTGTCTTTCCATACCAACTATCTTGAATTCAGATACTGTCCTCGCCTCTATTACCTCCACTGGGAGACTATTCCATGCATCTACCACTCTTTCCGTAAAGACATTTTTGCATATTACTCCAGAGTCTATCCTATCCTCTCTCACATTCATCCTATACCCCCTTGTTGCAGAGCTTTCATTCAATTGAAAGAGGCTCTCCTCCAGTGCATTTATGCCATGAAGGTATTTAACTGTCTATCATATCTCCTCTCTCCCACCTTTACTCCAAAGTATACATATTGGTGACTGATGAATCTCACAAATGCTGAAATGACTGCCCCTTTTGGGCCTAGGAACAGAAGAATAGAACCCACCTGGACTCCTAGCTCCCAACCCTAATGCAAGACCTTTCGAGGGGTAGACCTAGCACCCCAGGTCTATCCTCTGGAAGCCTTTGAAGGCAAGGCTCTTCCAGGTCTTTCACCAGCTTCAATATCCTCCCCAATAAGCAACTTGCCCCTAAAGGGGAGCCTGAACAACCAAAGCTTGCAGTCTGCATCAGCAGACCAGTTTTGTAGCTAGAGCCAGAACGTCACAGCCACTAATGCCAAAGACATAGGATGAGAGGCAGGCAGAGAATTGCGTAAACGGCAACTCCTCACCCTTGCAGGGATCGGGAGCTGCTCAGGCCTGCTCTGCTGAAGAGGTAGAGTGGGGGCGGGGGGAGAAAGGAGGTGGTCCCTCTCCTGCCCCAGACAGAACTAGCCTGCCTGCCTGAATGGGGAAATAAAGCAAAAAAAGGGAAACTATAAAAAATTAAAGGAAGAAATTAAAGAAATAAAAAAGGAACCCCTACATCTTCCTAAGTGTCTCTCCAGTAAGCCTAGTCCCCTGGCTTACTGACTCCCTCCAGCTGCTTGGAGACTGAGCATACTGGAGTTGGTGGAAGGTGCCAGTAGTATTTATATCCCAGTGTCATCAAGAAGATGACGTGCTCAGTCTTCAAGCTGCTGGAAGGGAGTACAACCTAGAAGAAAGGGACTGAACTGGAGGGACGCTTAGGAATGATCAAGTCATAGAAGGTAGCTATCATGAATTCTTAAGGGGAACTCCATCAAATTATGGAAAAATTAGACCTTACATGCTAATCGTTTTTCCATGAGAACCTCCAGGCCAATCAAGTTACCCATGGGTTGTCACTGCCCACCAGCAGCTGAGAGCTGAGCATGACAGAATCCTGGTGTCCCAGTACAAGACCTCTCCCTTCAGCTCCAGGATCCCAGTCTCCGAATGACAAAGCAGACTCCAAACTTCAATTTACCCACATATAGCCCCACTATTAAGAGCGACAGCTTAGTCCATGGGATATTCCATAACCACTACACTAAAACCTATGAACTATATACAAAGTAAGGATTATACTATGACAGAGCAACTTGCTAAGATGCTCCCTCACAAGGGAATTTGCCACCTCTTCAGTGCTGTATTTCTTCAGACATCCTTACTGACAGACACCTTCAAGCTACACAGGACTTGCAGCCACAAGTCACACACAGAAGGGAGGGTCCTGGACTGGTCTGGAGGTACTCAAGGAAAGGACAAAGAAAAAAAAAAAAAAAAGGGAGGAAAACCTCCACAGTAAAGAGGAACCAGGCAAACAGCGGAGGGCACAAAGCCATGGCCACACTGTAGTAAGTTAGGTCCTCAATAAAAAAATGTTTTGACAATTTACTACAGTGTGGCTGTGGCTTTGTGCCCTCTGGTACTCAAGGAAAGACAATTAGCAGGTAAGGTCTAATTTTGCTTTCCTAACTGAACTTCCAGGCCAGTCCAGTTACACATGGGAAGTAGCAAAGTAGTGCCTAACCCTGGGAGGGGCCAGCAAGTCCCACTTGAAGAACTGATGCCCCAAAACGAGCATCTCCAGCAGCCTGAACATCCAAACGATAATGCCTTGCAAAGGTATGGAGGGATGACCATATTGCTGCTCTACAAATCTCCACTGGGGAAATGAAGCCGAGCTCGGCCCTCAATGCCACCTGCACCCTAATAGCATGGGCCCTCGGCCCCTCTGGCAGGAGCTTCCCTGGAACCATATAAGCCGAGCTAACAGCCTGCTTGACCCAGCAGACAGTCAAGGGCTTGGAGGCCATAACCACTTATGAGAGCCATGCCTCTCAATACCACAAATAAGCAGTCTAATACCTGAAAAGACTGTTCTCTTGAGATACCTATGCAAGATGTGACGCAGATCCAACAGGTGTAACTGTTGCTCTTCCTCCAAGTCCCCCAATGCTGGAAGAGCCAGCAATGATATTGTCCGATTCAAATGAAAGCGAGAGACTACCTTAAGTAGAAGGAAGGCAAGGGCCAAAGTATCACCCATTCTTTTGAGATCAAAAGAAATAGCTCTCAACAGAACAGGATCTGTAGCTCCAAAATCTGCCACGCGGAACAAAATCACCACCAAAAAAAACTAATTTAAGGCAAGAACCCTCAACACCCTTGTGAGAGGCTCAAAACAGGGGACCCATCATGACCTCCAGAACCAAATTCAGATCCCAAGGAGGAACTATGAGATGCAAGGGTGGATGGACCTCCTTCACCACTGAAAGGAAACAGTCCAGTCCAGATCTGCACAAGGAGCGACCTTGAACTGGCCCCCCTGTAGCAAGAGAGCTGCTACCTGCACCCTCAGGGAACTAAGACAAGTGTTTTTCAAGGCCACACTATGGGAACTGCAAAATGTGCAAGAGCAAACATGAAAAAGGATGAAGGTCCCCGGAAGAGCACCAGTCCTCAAAAACACCCGCTGGACTCTCATAGGCCAAATTCGTGGATCTCCTCCTGGACTTCAGCATAGTCTAAATCACAGATGCAGAATAACCTTTACGCTTCAATCTCTCACTCTCTGAAGAGCCAAGCCATAAACAAGAACCAAGCCAACTGGGGCATCAACACTGGACTCTGAGAAAGAAGGTTCAACCTGTTGGGGAGCCGCCACAGCTGGTCTACCACTACTGAGCATTTGTATAGCGCTACAAGACATACGCAGCGCTGCACAGACATGTAAGAGACAGTCCCTGCTCAGAGCTTACAAATCTAGTCAAGACAGACAACACAGAAGGAGTAGACCAGGATAAAACAAGGGGGAATGGTAAAAAATCAGGTGAGTCAAGATCCAAAAACAGCAGCAAAGATGTGAGTTTTCAGCCTGGATTTGAAAAGGGTCAGAGAAGGTGCCTGGCGTACAGACAGTTTGTTCCAGGCGTAAGGTGCAGCAAGGTGAAAGGAACAAAGTCTGGAGTTAGCAATAGAAGAGAAAAGCATAGATAGAAGCTATTTGCCAGAAGAGTGGAGTTCCTGAGGGGGGGGGAGGGGCTGTAAGGAGAGATAAGGGAAGAAAGGTAGTGAGGAGCTGCAGAGTGAATGCACTTATAGGTCAGCAGGAGAAGTTTGAAATGGATGTGGAAACAGATAGGGAGCCAATGAAGTGATTTGAGAAGAGGGGTAATATGAGCATGACAAGGTTGGTGGAAGATTAGCCGTGCAACAGGGTGTTGAACAGATTGAAGGGGAGAAAGATGATTCAAAGGGAGACCAGCAAGGAGTAGGTTACAGTAGTCAAGATGGGAGGTGATTAAGAAGTGGATAAGTGTCTTGGTAGTGTGTTCAGAAAGGAACGGGCGGAGTTTGTTGATGTTATAGAGAACAAAACGGCAGGTCTTAGCCATCAGACAGATGTGTGGAGAGAGGGAGAGGGTCAAAGACAAACCCAAGGTTGCGAGCTGAATAAACAGGGAGGAGTAGAAAGTTATCCATAGAGACTGAGAAAGGAGGAAGAGGAGAAGAGGTTTTAGGGGGAAAAATAAGAAGAAGAAGTTCAGTCTATCAGTAGCTGGGTCAGATCCACATACCACAGCCTCTGGGACCAGTCCAGTGTAATCAGAATCACCAGTCCTGGATGAGCATCTATCCGCTGTAACAGATATCCTAAGAGCATCAACAGTAGAAAAAGGTACAAGAGGCGTTCAGCCATGCCTGAACCAGAGTGTCGAGACCCTCTGACATGTGCTCCCTATGCCTGCTGAACAAACATGCATCCTTGGTGGTTTCCAGAGTGGTCATGAGATCCATCACTGGCATCCCCTAATACCTTGTGATGTCATGAAAGACCTCTGCATTTAAACTCCCGCTTGCCGGGGTCCAGTCCGTGCCAACTGAGGATGTCCACCTGAATGTTGTCTTTTCTAGCAAAATGCACAGCAGAGAGCACCACTAGATTTTCCTCCACCCACAACAGCAAGGACAGACTCTCTGCCAACAGGATCACAGTGCCCATGCCCCCTTGCCACTATGGTCGCATTGTCTAAGCAGACTCAGACTGGGCTACCAGAGGATGGAAGAACTTCAAGGCCAGCAAGACCGCTCTCATTTCCAATCTGTTGGTCCACCAAGAGGCCTCCTCCAGTTGCCACCACCTGGGTCACTTGTGACAGTATGCACCCCCCCCCCCCACACCCCATGAGGACCAGGATCCATTGTAGTTGCTCCAGTGGGATCCCCGCTGTGATCTTGTCCACCCGAAGCCACCAATCTAGACTCCTTCATGCATGTTCCAGGCAAACCACTCCGAGACGTCGACTGATGCTGAGGGGACCAGCAGGAAAGTGGCGCCTGCTGCAACATACACATATGAGCTTGAGCCCAAGTCACCAGCTCCAGAGCCAGTGCCATCAAACTGAGCAGCTGTAGATAGTACCAAGTTGCCGATGCCCTTTGCTGCAGAAAAAGTCAAATCTGCCCTCAGGCAAGGAAACCTCCCCTGCCTAAGTGACAATTGTGAGCAGAGGTAAATCAGCTGCTGAACCGGCTGAAGCAGACTCTTGGCCAAGTTGACCACCCAGCCTAGACTTTGCAGAAACTGCACCACCTGCCTAGTGGCTGCCACACCCTCTGTCTCAGACTTTGTCCGAATCAACCAATCATCCAAATAAGGGTGTACCAAAACCCCTTCCTTCCATAAGGCCGCCACCACCACCACCACCCACCACCCAACACGATCTTGGTGAAGGTATGTGGAGCAGTAGCCAGACCAAAGGGCAGCACTTTGAACTGAAAGTGATCCTCTGGAATGGCAAACCACAAGTATCATTGATGGTCTGGCCGGATGGGAATATGCAAGTAGGCTTCCATGAGATCTAAAGCAGACAGGAACTTGCCCCATCTCACTGCCAAAATGACCAAGCATAGCATTTCCATCCAAAAATGCTGGAAACGCAGAGTGCAGTTGACGTTTGAGATCTAGAATAGGCCGGAAGACTCCTTCTTTCTTGGGGGGGACTTCAAAATAGATGGACTATCAACTTGTTCCACACTGGCTTCAAAGAACGGTCATCGCTGCCTCCAACTGCAACAAGTGCTGCAGAGAATGTCATTGACTGCCTTTGCTTTGCTTGGTGCCTTGCAGGGAGAGCTGACAAAGGCTTCGGAGAGGGGCCGGACAAATTCCAAATAATCTCCAGAACCCACTGGTCGGTTGTGATATGGACCCAGGCAGAATAAAACTGTTGTGGCTGACTTCCTATTATCTCCTCCACCTGGGCTGGGCTGGCATCATTGGAGCTTCTTTGTGGATGCCTATGGGACTGAGAAAGTGCCCCGACTGGACCCCCAGAAACCTCAAAAGGGCGCCCATGCGAGCCATACCTACCCCTCTGATAGGGGGTGAAACAGCTGACGTGGAATCTCCTGAAATCTCTAGACCAGGGGTTCTCAACCCTGTCCTCGGGACCCACCTAGCCAGTCGGGTTTTCAGGATAACCACAATGAATATGCATGGAAGAGATTTGCATACAATAGAAGCAGTGGGGGGAAGGGGGGGGAAGGAGAGAGAAGGAGTGCTCCAACAAGAGGGAAATAAATTAAGTAAAGAAATTAAGTAAAGAGAGCTAAATAAGAGTAAATTAATTAAATTAATTAAAATTAAAAATTAAAATTAAAATTAGGAGAAGTTAGGACTCCAGTAAGCCCTAGGCTTATGGAACCCTCCAGCTGCTTGGAGGCTGAGAATACTGGAGTTGGTGGGTGGCACCAGTGGTATATATACCGCTCCACCCCAAAAAGGTTGGGCTCAGCCTCCAAGCTGCTGGAAGGGTTGCGTAACCCTTAAGTAAAGGGACTGGACTGGCGTGACGATAAGGAACTGAAATTACATTGAACAGGGCATTATAACTTGGAGATAACTATTTTACAGGGAACATGGGCTATGGAGGGTTAAGTGGCTTGCCCAAGACCACAAGGAGCACCTGTGGGACTAGAAACCCCAGTCCTTCCGGTCCAAGGTTGCTGTCCTCTAGTGGGATTTGAACCCCCGACCTTCCGGCCTGAAGTACCTTGCCCCAACCACTAGGCCACTCCTCCACTCACAAAAGAAAGCACCTACCAGCTGCAGTGGCAAGGAAAACAGCCAGCCATCCCCCCTTTCTCCTTAAACACTTCCCCTCAGCTTTTCCTTCATTTCTCTTTCACCTATTTTAAATTTTATACCGCAGTCTGGCAGTAAGAGGGGGGGAGGGGAGAGAAGGGACTTCCATTCCTGCTGCTCACGGGCCCTGGAGGACCCAGACCGGAAAGAGAAATAAAAACATGATCCTCTTAAACCTGCTGCTTGCAGGCACGAAAGACCCCAGGCTGGAGGGGAAGGAAAGGGACCTGGGGCACCCAGGTATTTTTACCCCGAAACGTCTGTAGATGGCCAGCCCAGTAGCCCTGCCAGCCCTTACTCACCACACAGCTGCAGAGGAAAATTCACAACATACCCTCTATGGGCTATCCTGCCTGTTTCCCCCATGCTAGCCTAGATATCCTTTTCTTTATTTGGGGGGGGGGGTGACCTCAAGGGAGACCACCACTCAGGGGCTCCTCATTCAGCTGCTTAGGATAGAGACTGGATCCTGGAGCCAAAGGGAGAGCTCTTCTACTGGAATATCAGGATTCTGTCATGCTCTGCCCTCAGCTGCTGGTGGGCAGCAACAACCCATGTGTAACTGAACTGGCCTGAAGATATGATTAGAAACATGAGCAACCCCTTACTAGCCATAGCTGAGCTATCTGAATGTCCAAGGTCCCCTGTAGGGAGAGCCTCAAGATTCTGACCCCTGCAGAGAGGGGGGGGGGGGGCTTACCAAGTACCTAGAAAAAGACTGAAAACATCCTGTGAGCTGTTTCAGCGGCCGCTGCTCGAACCCGGCAGAAAAAGAACCTTGAGGTTCTGGAAGACCCGAGAGGGACTGCTGGAATCCTCAGCACCGATTTCCTGCACCCAGCTGACCCCCAAAGTAGCAAACAAATTGCCAAGGACCCAGAGGTGGCGTCAGAATTATGGGATGAAGAGAGACTTGAAAAGGGAATCTCGGCACCTGAAAAATAGGGTTACCTGCTGGAGGCAGACAAATACCTAGTAATGACATCAATGAAGTCTGCCTGGCAAGGGAGCATAACCCACTCATCTAGACTGGTCTAAGAGGATAAGGAAATCAAAATTCAATCGGGAAAAAGGTGGCTAATGAAACTCCCAAGTTCAAGGACTTAATATGTTAAATTTAATCTGCCACCATATTGGCAACCAATGGAAGGAAACCAAGGTTAGAATAATATGCTGCTGAATAAATTCAACATAAGAGCAACTGAATTTTGAAGTTGTTGGTTACCAGCAGTTGCTGTAAAACTACGACAAGGAGTTACAGTAGTCAGAGACCAAATTTGCAGCATGGTTCAAAAATCTGATGGATCTATATAAGATATTAATTAATTGTAATTCATTAGAAACATCTCTGAGAGCTTGAGTTTACTCTTCACCTTTGTGGGGATCTTGGTTTGTGGATGCTTACATGGGAAGGCTAAGACCCCTATGCCTTTGATAAAACTGTCCCCTAACTTGGCCCCCCTTTCATCCTACAGCTGGAGATTTTATTGATTTTGGGTGCTGCAATCCAGGGGTAGAAACTAACCTAATAATTCAGTCACTATCCAATTTTAAAAGCAAAAACGTCAGGGTAAGAACATGATAAAATGGGATTCATACTTGCCGCCTAACAAAGGACCCATAATTTGAGATTGTATGCCACAGAAGACGGAATAGAAAACAGGGGTGGGTAGGAGGCCCTGCTACCAGGAGGCTGATGGAAGGGGGGAGGGTCCTAAAGTAGCAGAGTGTGTCTAATCTTCCACAGTGCTTCATCTCTTGAGAGTTTCAGACCAACTGCTGATGAGATCAATCATAGGCAGCTTTTTAATCTCCCTCTGAGGAATGAAAGAAGCGCCACAAATGAAGCCTAAGAAAATGGAGATCACCTTCAAAATGCCCACCACCAAGCTCTCCCCAGCTTAAGAAGTCTGCTCCATTCCACTACCACCTAGCAAAAGGGGCTTTGTGCATCCCCTCACAAATCGCATCCCCCAGAGCGCCACCACTACCCCCCTCCACTTCCCCAATCCAGCATAGATACATCAAGATTCCTTCTGATCTGCTCCTCGCATTCTTGTGATCGTGCTTCAAACTTGACATCCTGTCACCCAATGCAAGGCAAGCAGCTCCCTAGGCAGGACACTGGACAGAATGGGGTTCAAGTGGTGGATTGTGGTACCTGGCCCTGCAATCCCATTAAAATACATTGTGGAGTTTATTTCTACATGTAGTCACCTTGCCGAGCATCATGCCTTCCATGTAACATGATGCAGGGAAGGAACCAGATGCTGGAGAAGAGAGAGGATGCCTGCATTTCCCTGCCTGTGTAATATAATCTCCCACAGTCTCGGGGTAGCAGATCGGTTTGCTAGCAGCCTGCCAGCAACAAGATTTCAGTCTCTCACTGTCTTTTACTACCAGAACCAACAGATATCACAGTGCAGAGCCCCACTCAGCCTGTATTCACACCACCAGAGTAAGAACAGCTTTCATTTTTTTCCCGTCACTAGGAAAGAGCCAGCAGATTTACTCCTCCCACCACCACAGCTCCCTGTTGATCAACGTGAAAACGCAAAGAGTTCAGAGGAAGGATAGGAATGTGAGGGCAGGGGAGGAACTAGTCTTGTCATAGGTTTAATTAAAGAGACTCCAACAGAAAACGTTAAGAATAAAGTTTCCTATGTTAGCTGCTAAGCCTGCCAATAGCACCACAAAGATAGAGCGCCAGGGCCACTAATGGGGCAAATCCAGAGTGAGCAGAAGGAAGTTGCTGGGCACATTACAGAAATGATAGTTGCCTTCTACAGGAAAAACAAACAAGTTACAGGTTGCTGAATGTGGACCTACTGCTCCCATTCCAAAAGCCTCTGTCTCCCATCATTTGATTAGTTTGGCACATAAGCAAGACAGGCAGAAAGAAAATAAAACACACACAGATAGATATCTATATCTATACACACACACACATAAAAACACTGAAGCAGCTGACAAAAGATGGCACCGAAGAATAAAAGGTGCCCACCAACATCCACCCCCAACTCCCCCTCTCCAAGTCAAATATCCTTCCACACCACTTCTACAAATCTGTGTGGGAAAGCATTCCTGAAGCTATGCCTCGCCATGCTTTCCCCCCCCATTTGTCTGGTTTTCTGTGCCAATTGTACTGTGTCGTCAAGCCATAAAATATGTGTTTGTTATTGACATTCAGGAGACCACAGTTTATTGGGTGGCTGTCCAAGGCTTCTACAAGTTGGACTGGAGTTGCTGTACTGCTCTAAGGACCTGCTCACAAAAATGTAGGCTTGGCTCCCAGATACTGAAAATCGTGGCTGACATGTACAGTTCTAGGAGTATGTAAGCTCACTTGAATGTAGAAAATCTGTCAAACCAACACATGGATGGCAGACTGCTCTTTGCAGCAGGGTTGACTGCCTGAAAATGTATTTTGTTTGCTTTGACCGAGCAGAGTACTGCCAGTCACAGCAGCCTGCGTCAGATGCAGAGAAAGTTGGGCTCCAGAATGTCTTTTTGTAGTGGGTGGCAAGTATGCTGCTTAGTTTACTTGATGAAAACAGGTCTTTGGTGTTGAGTTATTCAAGATTTTCAATGGTGGGTTTATCACTTAGTGTATGGTGCCTAGTTCCAGCAGTTGGACAGTTCTGCCCAATGCATGAGATTTACTGCACAGAAGATTGCCTGGCAATCTACTTCCGGTCACACCTTGCCAAGAAAACTCTTAGGCTGGGTCAACAGAAGTCTGCATTGATTTGATGGCACACACATACACAGGGCTGGTAATAGAAAGAAAAAGGGATTTGTTTTCTGAAAAAACTTTGACCCAATTAGATTTCAAACTCAATCCAAAATATTTCTCTTTTCTTTCTGCATGTCAAGTTTGATAAATTTCCTTCTTTTGAGTTCTTGTGCCTACAGATAACCATTAATCCCTTTTGTGTAATTCTTTCCAAAATTCCCTGTCAAAGACTGACAGCAGGAGGAATCTCAACCCCATTAGTTCTAATCCATCCAGTACCATAGCAAGATAGGAACTGTGACAAACAATAAAAAAGAAAAAACTAGATTAATAAAAAATATCTATTTCCAATTAGTAGTAAGTTTTGTAAATAGTTTACCCCTGTTATCCAAGTTTTTTGTGCCCTGTTATCTGTAAACTCATACGTGTTAACTGTACTGAGCATTTTTGTTCCATGTAAACCGCGCTGATGCTGAATAGTGCGGTATATAAGAGATTGTAAATAAATAAATAAAATAAATTAGAAATGGGGAAGAGCATGCCAAACAAAGCTCATGGAATTCTTTCCAAACCCCCTGGATGCATGTGCCTATCTGTAGCTGGGTTATCTATGTGTCTGATTTAGATGAGGAGGGAGTAGGTGGAGGGAATGTTTTGAGGGCCATTATGACTTTAGATTCATACTCACTGACTACATATACCTAAAGGTGACTTACTGCTTAACAACCGTTACAATTCCATTTCATGCAGCCTAAATAACTTGGCTCACTAGTTTTAAATTGCCCAGAAATACCCCACCTTGTCTCCAGAGATGCAAAGCTAGTTTATAGTAAGAGTAACCATGACAGCAATAATCTGCCCTGGCATCTAATGCCCATTTGGATTAAATGTTCTTTACCTCTGGTCCTGAATTTACATCAAAGCAATACTATGACTACAAGCCTTACCATGGATGTCCTAAATTATGCAACATGTTTTCCAAAATCATAGAACTGGATGCACCAGCAAATGGCAGAAAGTCACATGAAAACCGATTTGTACACTGGAGAGAGAGTTATCTTGTACTTATGAAAATAAGTAAGCTTAAAAAATGAATACAGTAAAGAAATTTCAGTGACAGCACTTTAGTGCCTCCATCAAAAATCTTTATCAGAATCATCTGCATTTTAAATTGAGATTTTGCTCTACAGTGCTCCGATTGGACCCCTTTTCTTGGCACGTCTGAACACTCACTGAGCAAGGCCCATTTCTTTGCAAGAGACAACAGGAGAGGGAGAGAAAAAAAAAATCAGTCCCTGCTCACAAGATCTAACATCACAGGCGAGAGCACGGCAGCCATCGTGCATGGGGGGAAGCGCACATTAAAAAAGCAAAGGGTTCAAGAGAAAAAAAAAAAAAACACGTTCCACATACCCTGGCTCTTCACAGCAGGATATAAAGGAGGGGCTGGGGAGGGGACCATCTATGGAGGAAGAACTCTCGTCAATATTTAGATAAAAATTTATATTTAGCTTACACCTTTTCATTAGGTGCTGAAGGTTACTGCTATTACTTCCAGTTATTTGTATAGTGCTACATGGCATACGTAGCACTATACAGAGACCTGTAAGACATTGGAGCTTAGTCTCATCTTACAGGCACATGCATTCAGAGGGTTTGTAAAGAATTCCATGAGCTATGGAGCGGATGAGTAGCCCAGTGGTTAGAGCACTGACTTGGGATTCCCACTAGCACTCCTAGTGGCCTTGGGCAAGTCACATAACCCTCCATGGCCTCAGAAAAATCCAAGTTATCAATGTCCCTGTTTAATATATATTACGAGGGCTGCTATTTATATTTCTGGCCTAATAATGAAAAAACAAATATTTATGATCGAAATTGGTTTTATTGTTTTTCAAAATATTCTCCATGAAGATCAATACACTTTTGCATGCGTTTGAACCAATTTTCGAAGCACTTTTTCCACTCCGATTGAGGTAACTCCAAAACATGCGTTTTGAATGCATCAACCGCATCTTCGGGTGTTGAAAATCGTTGACCACGTAATTTGTTTTTGATGTGCGGGAATAAAATGAAGTCAAGAAGTCATTGGGTGCCAAATCAGGGCTATACAGTGGATGACCCATTAATTCGATGTTTTGGCCGGTCAAAAATTCCTTTGTTTGAGCCGATGTGTGAGAGCTCGCATTGTCATGATGAAGAATTATTCGCCTCTTCGACTTTTTCCGAATTTCTCCGAAGACTTCTGGTAAACAAATGGTCGTGTAGCATTCAGAATTGACCGTCCTACATTGCTCTAACAGCACTGTCGCCACGTGACCGGTAATGCCGAAGAAACAGGCAGCCATTTGCTTCAATGTGCTTCTTCCGCGAACAACTTTTGTTGGATTTGGCTCGTCTTGGAAGACCCATACAGTCGATTGCTGTTTTGTTTCGGGCTCATATGCATAGATCCATGATTCGTCACCTTTGTAGATGTTATACACAGTCTTTGATGCACCTTGAACATATTTTTTCAACATTTCCTTGCACCAATCGACACGAGCCTTCTTTTGAGCGTTTGTCAGATTATGTGGGATCCAACGCGAACAAATCTTTTTTATGGCCAAATGATCATGCAATATCTTATTGATGCTTGTCATACTAATGCCCAAAGATGCCTCAATCTCATGGTATGTCACATGACGATCTTGTTTTATCAGTTCACACACAGCATCGATATTGTCTGGCACAACAGATTTTGGACGACCCTGACGGAATTCGTCCTGGGAGCGAACGTCGGCCACGATTGAATTCGTTATACCAGTTTTTTTACAGTGCTGTAGGATGGTGCTTTATCGCCGTATAAAAAATTAAGTTCGTCGATGCACTCTTGTCTTGATAATCCACGTCGAAAGTTATGAAAAATAATCGCACAAAAATGTTCGAGTTAATTCCATTTTTCACCCGAGACGAATTTTTCAAGTTACTATAAACAACAAATCGCGCTCAAATGATAAAATGTTATGAATAAGGTTATGTTCAACAATGTCAGTGTTCCAATGGAACCATTGGATGGCGCCTGGCAACACTTACTGTTGCTAAGGCCAGAAATATAAATAGCAACCCTCGTACTAAGCTTAAGTTAGAATTTAAACTGCTTTGACAAATGATTTAAGTATTTTTTTTTAATACATCTTTATCAAGACTGACAGAACAACTAGGGACTAGGATATAGCTAGGGGAATGGTAAAGATACACATAGAAGGTGAATGGGAAAACGGGGGGGGGGGGGGAATCAGGATCCAAAAGCAGCCTGGATTTGAAAGGGACCAGAGATGGAGTAAGCTACATTCAGGTACAGTAGGTATTTACTTATCCCCAGAAAGCTTATTAAATTTGTACCTAAAACAATGAAGGATGAAGTGACATGTCCAAGGTCCCAGGAGTGTGTCAGCAGGATGTGAACCCAGGTTTCCGTGGTTCTTAGTCATCTGCTCTTGTAAAGGAATTGATGAGTTATTTGCTGTCCTCCTAGTCTAAACTCTCTACGCCTTCCATTTACCACTGTCTCCACAGAGACAGTCACTAGATAACTAAGAAACAGGCAGTAGGAACTTATCCAGTAGGTAAATAAAATGATTTCTCTCCCAGGCTGACTGTAAAAAAATAAGTCCCTTTAAGAAGTTAAGAGTCTGAAATTTCTGTGAGGGTCCTGCTCAGCCACTTTTAGAGAGAGCTACTTGTCTCAGGGTGCTGCCATGCTGCGAATAAAGGGATCTGAACTATTACTAGCTTTATATTGACAAGAGTCAGCATCAACTCAGTGGCATACATTACATCTGCATTTTGATATAGAGTGTGGACACTTACAGTGTGTTTACAAATAATGGTGGTCCCCATATTGGGCAGCGGTGTCAGAGGTCACACTCAGAACACCACACAGGGTATGGGGAAAGCATTTCTAGACACACAGCTGTCAAGTGACGTGGGGTCTAGCAAGGAAAATCTATGGACCCCACTAGCATCTTTTATCTCCAAACCACAGCTCTCAAAACTATTCTAGTTCCCCCAGTTCACAACCTTGCGGTCATCTTCAACTACTTTTTCTGCACACATCCAACGGACAGCTAAAACTTGTAGCTTCTCTATAAGATTGGCAAAATTTGTTCCTTCCTTTCTACACACACTTATCCATTCTTTAGTCACCTCCTGTCTAGACTATTGCAAGTGTGTGCATCAGGCTTCATCTCTGGCCCTTTTCAAATCCAGGCTGAAAACTCACCTCTTCAAGGCCACTTTTGGATCCTGAGCCGTTTAGTCTCCAATGTGCTTCCTTACCATTCCCCTAGATCAGGGGTGGGCAATTCTGGCCCTCATGCACCACAATCCAGCCTGGTTTTCATGATGTCCCTAATGAATATTCATGAGCTCTATTTGCATCCAATGCCTTCCATTCTATGGAAATATGTCCGTGAATATTCATTAGGGACATCATGAAAACCAGGCTAGATTGTGGTGCACGAGGGCCGGAATTTCCCAACCCTGCCCTAGATCTAGATATATCCTTCCCCTCAGCCATTATGTTGTCTGTCTTGAGTAGATTGTAAGCTCCGATGAGCAGGAACTGGCCTTTTACATGGATCTGTACAGTGCTGTGTATGCCTTATAGCGCTATACAAATAAGTAGTAGAAGCCGCAGCAGCAACATTCTTTGTAGTGGTGGGGGGGGGGGGGGCAGGAGTGTGGTTCCTGTGCCATAGCAGTAATCTAGGCCCTACTATCACTTCTTATTCCTGAGAGCTACCTGGGCAGCAACTGCTCTGGCAAAGACTTCAGAGATGGGCACCCCTCTAGTTCAACAACCTGCAGGGATCAAAGCACACCTCTCTGCATGGGAATAACCTGACCCCTGCTGTGTAATCTTGGGCAAGGACCTGTGCTGGTACACGTTTATCCCAGGTCCCGTTTCGTCCTGGGGAGTGTGGATGCTAGGAGAGCAGTCTCTGCTGTGGGATCAACGGGTGCAACATACCTTCCCTCAGCAAAACGAATGAAAAATTCATAAAATGCAAGAAGCTGCTGGCAGCTAGCTAAAATCCCTCCCGAGCAGACACTCCCCCTTCTCCTTTCTGGCTCCTGTTTTCCTCCTCGGGCAGCAGAAGCCTTTGAAGTTTTTGGAAGCCTTAGCTGTTGTTGCAGCTCTGCCAGAGCCTGAAGGAGAAAGAGGCGGGTGGGGGAAGGGGCTACAGTGTGTGCTGTGCTAGGAAGACGGAGGACTGTCTCTGTCTCTAGACGCGGAGTGCAGGGGAGACTGCAGTGCATAGTGTGCGAGGGTGTGTGATATGCAAATGTGTGGTCTGGGGGAATGGGTGCAGCATATTGTGTACGGGTGTGAAATGTACAGAAGAGATGCCGTCTGGCGTACAGCATTTCCCTCACCTGCATACCAGGAAGGGAATAATGAATGTATACCTCCCCGCCTCACAATTCCCTTCAAGGCCCTTTCTCTACCGCTTCTCATGGCCTCCCTCTTACCCTCAACTCTGCAGCCTCCCCCCCCCCCCCCCCAAACAAAAAAAACGAGGCCATCAGGAAACTGCTGAATTCTGTGTGCGATACTGTATTGTATAGGAAGACATTGCAGCACAGTGGACATTCTGTGGCACAATTTTTTTTTTGTTATTACTACCTAGAGAGACTGTTAATGTAGACAAGAGTACCATAAAAAAGCCGTTATATGCGCCACCTATCATGTCCTTAAGAGAAGATCTAAGCAAGGAAAGCTGAAGAGAAAACAACTGTGCAAAGTTACTTCTCTACGAGGATCAGGGTTGCTGTCTGAATATCTGGCTACCATTTAACCTCCAGTTTCACACAGAAGTAGGGTTGCCAACTGGCTCCAGATGCGCCCGACAGGCTCGTTCCAGTCCTGGGTTTACCCCATTGCATGCAGTTACTTGTAGTTTTCCTTTTCTTATGGAGTGCAATGGAGAAAATCAGAACTACATATCCCTGCATGCAATGAGATAAACCCAGAACTGGATCAAACCTGTCGGGTGCATCTGGAGCCAGTTGGCAACCCTACACAGAAGCGTCCAAGCTACCCATAGCTCCTATGGGACACCACATCACTGCAGGTGTTTACCTCTAAACATGAAAGATTTTAGCATCCAGACTTAAGTTTGATAATAGGGAGCCTACGAAATATCCCAGAAACACCTGTTTTATAGAAGACAACACGGATGCCAATGTGCCCTTAGAAACACAGACATGTAGAACTCAATCCGGTAGCACAGAAATACTCACAATGTACGTACACCTGCTCTGAGGCAAGAGCAAACGTGAGCGCCCAATCGTATCCAGGCTTGCGTGTACACACATGCAAACCACGCCCCCTAGGAATGCCTGCTCATATACAGCACCGTGCAACGCTGCTATGCACTTCCTTTTTAACCTAGCTCAAGTCCATAACATGGAAGCAAACGGAGTCAGAAGAGCTAAAACCAACGTAAGGGTAATAAATGTTTGAAGATGCGATTCACTCGATAATGATTTGCCTGAAGGAAAAGGACTCCCAATACTTACTGCTCAGCTGTGTATAGCTTACAGAAAGAATTACGAGTACACATAGCTAAACATTTACCCCTTTCCTGAGTTATTCTGGTCTGGCAACCAGGGCTGGCATTTGGTGCCATAAACCTTCATTTACAACCATCTAAAAATTCCACCTCAAGTTGCCGCTTTAACTTACTCCTAAATATTCAGTGCCGAGACCATATCCGACCAGCGGCACTGAATATACAGTTTCACCAAATAGCGTTTTAGTTATACAGTCAGTGATGATATTCTGCCATTGGCTGGACAGTTAACCAGCTAAAGTTCGGATAGCCTTTTCTCTTCCCTAAATTGTGCCATTTTAGTTAGCGGCTCATATCACCGCTGACCGGCTTACTTTTGTTACTACCCCCACTCCACCCTGGGAACAGCCTGACGCTAAGGGGTTAGTTTCACAACATTTAAAACGGGCAATATGCGAATATTCAGCAGCACAAACTGGGAAGTGCTGCCCAATATCCCAGCGAGTAGCATTTACGGCTTTTATACGTCTACAAACTCCACAAATGCCTTAAATATGCCTCTTATGTTACTGCGCTACCCAGGCCAGAGAGGAGCCTGCTCTTGCTTACTTTAATGCCACGTGGATACGCTGCTTCAAAGGGGCACCACGATGGCTTCCTCTGCTCCTCTTTCTGGCTCTCCAAGCTTTAGGGTCCGACATCGCCCTAGAGCCCCACTCTCTGGGATCTGCTGTCTGGTCCTGCCTACGAGTGCCAAAATCATAAATACAGCTCTATCGCAGGATGTGTGTGCACTGTTTCTGCAGAACTCGCAGCCAGACAGGGGAGCGAAAGACAGAACTTGAGAATTAAACCCATGTGGTCCTCCCAATTGGCAGTGCACAATGCTGACACTGAGCCCCCAGGCTGGCCCATGATCTGCAAGATCCATGAGGGAAGGATGTACATTAAAAAAAAACACACCACACCTCCTCACCCAGATACATAGTCTGAAAGCTTGTATGAGAAACAAAATACATGCACTTCTCCAAACCTAATGGTATGTGCTAATCCCTAATCCTGCCCACACACATCCCTGGGAACCTCCTCTTAAACTGGCTACAAATTGTGTGCATAGCAGAACCCTCACTAATAATTTCAACTGGGTGTGCAGTTTACCAGCAGCCCTTTTACCCAGCTAGAGCTGGCATTTACCCGGAGACATGGCTTTGAAGATGGCTGCTACACTGTGGCTATAGCGTAACACAAAACAAAAAGCAATTGTGCTGCACTGCAACCTCTTTCTATTGAAGAGCGCACATGATGAGAACGGCTTTCATGTACCAGAAACCAGATGAAATCTAAACAGCTACTGCGGCCCTGGCTTCAAGCTTGTGTGTATGGTGTAAACAGATGGGCTGAGCCCATGGTGTGTGTATGTATATATATTTTAAACTGAAAAACACAGCCTGTGCCACATGAAGTTTCTGGCACCAGCACACGATTTCTGGTGTTGCTGGGAACGGGAAACACCATGTAGAGCCAAGGTACCAAAAAGAGTGTTGCACAAGTACAAAAACCTTTGCTCCAGTTTTAGTAATCTGAAGAACATCAAAGGCAGTTCTGGTAAATTAAAAACACACTGTCAAACAGCTAGAATCCAGCCTCTAGCACTGCCAGCTTTAACATGCGATGCTCTTAAGGGCCAGATTATAACCAGAAGGCCAGGAGAGGGAGGAGGAAGGCTTAGGAACCACAGGTTTTGTATTTGTATTTGTAGAACAGCAAACACTGCAAAAGGTGAAAACAATAGTAAAAAGAAGCCAAAAGAGGCAGGAGAGAATAACCAAGAAAGAGAAAGGACAAATGGATGAAACAATTATTAGCTGTAACAAGGGCTCTCCAAAGATGGAATGAAGTCAGTGATGCGAGACCCCCCCCCCCCCCGAGCTCATTAAGAATCCAGCTCTGAGCATATAAATGGCTCCGAGCACAGTTCCTGTCTTATGGTTTATTATTATTTCTTGATATATATACTGCCTGTCAACAATCAAAGTGGTTTACAAAGCTAGGAGGAGGAGACACACACTCCTAGATCAGCGGTAGCCCTGTCTAATTTATTCTGAGATTATATATAACTATAGAGAACCCCGCTTACAGGTAAGCAACTTGTTTTTCCAGACAAGTAGGATAACTCAGACTAATGGGGGAATCACAAAGCTGAGGGTTACCAATTTTGTTAAATATCGTGCAAAACAGCAACCTGTGAGGGACAGATGGCAGTCAACCCTTAATTAGGCATGCTTCACTTTAGCATAGCACCTACTGTCAAGGCTGCAGCAGGCTGCAAAGACTGTCTTTATTTATGCATGCTTCCCACCCCCAACCCTCTCAAAAAGGAGGATGAAGAGCCACCAGAGTCCTGGTCCTGCTGGAATGAAGACCTGGCTTACTAAGCTGGCAGGGGTCACTAGGTTCCATCAGACAGAAGAGCATGGGCCAGGCTTGTCAACAGGGGCGGCCCAAGGGGGGTGCGGGGCCATGTGCGGAGACTCGGTGCGGTGCCTCATTTGCATAAGTGGCCTTATTTGCATAAATATTTGCATAATGTTACCATACACTAACTTTTAGTAAACATGTCTCTTAATGAGTGTATGGATAAAGAAAGACTAAAAGATTTCTACATTACTATAATCCAGTGCCAACCGCCAGGCACATTAGGAACTACTACAAACGCTGCCCATTTAGAACCCATAGCAAACCCGCCGTATCCTGACAGCATTACCAGGACTCACAAAGCACCATACCCTACCTATCAAAAGGCAACACTGCAAATATTAAACCAATACATTTCAGAGAATACTGGGGAAAGAGAACAAGTGGCAACGTCAAATAGGAATTACATAAACAGAATATCTCAGCTCAGTTACACATGCAGAACATAGACCATCACCAAACAAGGAATCACAATTTAGAAACAGGAAGGCAATAATTAAACTGGGAACCCCAAAAGCCAAACTTGGAATGTACAACACTGTAGAAATAAAACTATAAATTAATTTCCTCTTGTACCAAACAAAGCGCAGACGTTAATGATGCACATTTCCCAGAGCTTTCATATTCCAGTTAATAAATTCAAAAATAAAGAGATATCTTTCTACCTTTTGTGCAATTTTTTTCACTTGCAATTGGTCCAGCCACTTTCTTCTGGTTTCTTCATGTTTTCTGCTAACTTCTCTATCGTCTGCTGTCCATTTGTCCTTTCTTCTCTCTTCTAGTTTTTTTTTCCATTCTCTCTCTCTACATCTGCTTTAACATACTAATCTTTCTCCTTTTGCTCTTTCCTCATTCCTATTTCATCCACACAAATTTTACCCCTCCATCCTCAATCCCCAATTACTCTCCCAATACCCGGCCAATTGTAGATTTTTCATCCCTCCTACACAAAATATTTTTCCCCTCTCCATTTTACTCTCCCAGCCCCATCCCATTCTAATCCTCCCCCAACATCAGCTCCCTTCTAGTTCCAGTCTCACCCAGCATCCATTCCCTTCTAGTCCCTGCATCAGCCCATTTCCAGTCCTAGCCCCCCCATCAGCCCATTTCCAGTCCTAGCTCCCCCATCCATTTCCAGTCCAAGTCCCTTCATCAGCTCATTTCCAATCCTAGCCCCCCCATCAGACAATTCCAGTCATTTCCTAGCCCCCACCACAGCCCATTTCCAATCATAGCTCCCCTCCACTCAGCCCAATTCCAGTCCAAGCCCCCCCCATGAGCCTACTTCCAGTTCTAGCCCCTCCATGAGTCCATTTCAATTCAAGCCCCCACCACAGCCCATTTCCAATCTTAGCTCCCCCAACAGCCCATTTCCAGTCCTTCCTAGCTGTTCCATCAGCCCATTTTCAGTCCTAGCTCCCTTCCCTCACAGCCCATGTCCATTCCAAGCCCCCTCCCCATCAGCTATTTGCAGTTCAAGCCTCCCCTTCCACTCAGCCCATTTCCAGTCCTAGCAACCCCCCAACCCATTACCAGTCCTAGCCCCCCGTCAATCAACTTCTAGTCCTAACCCCCATCAACCCATTTTCAGTTTAAGCCCCCCCTATAACCCATTACCAGTCCTAACCCCCCATCAGCCCATTTCCAGTCAGCTCCCCATAGCCCATTGCCAGTCCTAACCCTCCCACCATCAGCCCACAGCCCATTACCAGTCCTAACCACATCAGCCCACCTCAAGTCCTAACCCCTCCCCATCAGCCCATGTCCTGTCCTAGCCCCCCCATAGCCCACTACCAGTCCTAACCCCCCCATCAGCCCACAACCAGTCTTAACCCCCCCCCATAGCCCATTACCAGTCCTAACCCCCAATCACCCCATTTCCAGACAGCCCCCATCAGCCCACAGCCCATTACCAGTCTTAACCCCCCATAGCCCATTACCAGTCCTAAACCCCCCCCCCCATCAGCCCACTACCAGTCCTAACCCCCCATCACCCCATTTCCAGACAGCCCTCATCAGCCCACAGCCCATTACCAGTCTTAACCCCCCATAGCCCATTACCAGTCCTAAACCTCCCCCCCCATCAGCCCACTACCAGTCCTAACCCCCCATCACCCCATTTCCAGACAGCCCTCATCAGCCCACAGCCCATTGCCAGTCTTAACCCCCAGTCTTAACCCCCCCCTCCTAGCCCATTGCCAGTCTTAACCCCCCCATAGCCCATTGCCAGCCCTCATCAGCCCACAGACCGCCAATCTTAACCCCCCCCAGCCCATTGCCAGTCTTAACCCCCCCTCTAGCCCATTGCCAGTCTTAACCCCCCCGCCTAGCCCATTGCCAGTCTTAACCCCAACTCATAACCCCACCAGCCCATTGACAGACTTAACACCCCTAGCCCATTGCCAGTAATAACCCCCCTAGCCCATTGCCAGTCTTAACCCCCAGTCTTAACCCCCCCTAGCCCATTGCCAGTCTTAACCCCCCTAGCCCATTGCCAGTCTTAACCCCCCCTAGCCCATTGCCAGTCTTAACCCCCCAGTCTTCACCCCCCCTCAAGCCCTTTGCCAGTCTTAACCCCCCCCTAGCCCATTGCCAGTCTTAACCCCCAGCCTTACCCCCCCCCCAGCCCATTGCCAGTCTTAACCCCCCATAGCACATTGCCAGTCTTAACCCCCAGTCTTAACCCCCCCCCAGCCCATTGCCATTCTTAACCCCCCCCAGCCCATTGCCAGTCTTAACCCCCAGTCTTAACCCCCCCTCAGCCCATTGCCAGTCTTAACCCCCCCTAGCCCATTGCCAGTCTTAACCCCCAGTCTTCAGCCCCCCCGAGCCCATTGCCAGTCTTAACCCCCCCTAGCCCATTCCCAGTATTAACCCCCAGTCTTAACCCCCCCCCCTAGCCCATGGCCAGTCTTAACCCCCCCCCTAGCCCATTGCCAGTCTTAACCCCCCCCGCCCATTGCCATTCTTAACCCCCAGTCTTAACCCCCCCTAGCCCATTGCCAGTCTTAACCCCCCCTAGCCCATTGCCAGTCTTAACCCCCAGTCTTAACCCCCCCCCCAGCCCATTGCCAGTCTTAACCCCCATAGCCCAATGCCAGTCTTAACCCCCCCCAGCCCCCCCCCCCTAGCCCATTGCCAGTCTTAACCCCCCCCCTAGCCCATTGCCAGTCTTAACCCCCAGTCTTAACCCCCCCTCCCTAGCCCATTGCCAGTCTTAACCCCCCCCAGCCCATTGCCAGTCTTAACCCCCCTAGCCCATTGCCAGTCTTAACCCCAGTCTTAACCCCCCCTAGCCCATTGCCAGTCTTAAACCCCCCCCTAGCCCATTGCCAGTCTTAACCCCCCCCCCTAGCCCATTGCCAGTCTTAACCCCCACTCCCTCCCTAGCCCATTGCCAGTCTTAACCCCCAGTCTTAACCCCCCCCCCAGCCCATTGCCAGTCTTAACCCCCCCCAGCCCATTGCCAGTCTTAACCCCCCCTAGCCCATTGCCAGTCTTAACCCCCAGTCTTAACCCCCCCTAGCCCACTGCCAGTCTTAACCCCCAGTCTTAACCCCCCTAGCCCGTCTTAACCCCCCCTCCCTAGCCCATTGCCAGTCTTAACCCCCCCATCCCATTGCCAGTCTTAACCCCCAGTCTTAACCCCTCCTAGCCCATTTCCAGTCTTTACCCCCCCCTAGCCCATTGCCAGTCTTAACCCCCAGTCTTAACCCCCCCTAGCCCATTGCCAGTCTTAACCCCCAGTCTTAACCCCCCCCCAGCCCATTGCCAGTCTTAACCCCCCCCAGCCCATTGCCAGTCTTAAACCCCCCAGTCTTAACCCCCCCTAGCCCATTGCCAGTCTTAACCCCCAGTCTTAACCCCCAGTCTTAACCCCCCCTAGCCCATTGCCAGTCTTAACCCCCAGTCTTAACCCCCTAGCCATTGCCAGTCTTAACCCCCCTCCCTAGCCCATTGCCAGTCTTAACCCCCCCAGCCCATTGCCAGTCTTAACCCCCAGTCTTTAACCCCCCGCGCGAATTGCCATTAGTAAACCCCCCCCTAGCCCATTGCCAGTCTTAACCCCCAGTCTTAACCCCCCCTAGCCCATTGCCAGTCTTAACCCCCCCCTAGCCAATTGCCAGTCTTAACCCCCAGTCTTAACCCTCCCAGCCCACTGCCAGTCTTAACCCCCCACCCCCCCCCCTAGCCCATTGCCAGTCTTAACCCCCCCCCAGCCCATTGCCAGTCTTAACCCCCAGTCTTAACCCCCCCAAGCCCAGTGCGAGTCTTAACCACCAGTCTTAACCCCCCCTAGCCCATTGCCAGTCTTAACCCCCCCCTCCCTAGCCCATTGCCAGTCTTAACCCCCAGTCTTAACCCCCCCCCAGCCCATTGCCAGTCTTAACCCCCCCATAGCCCATTGCCAGTCATCAGCCCACAGACCGCCAGTCTTAACCCCCCCTCCAGCCCATTGCCAGTCTTAACCCCCCCTAGCCCATTGCCAGTCTTAACCCCCAGTCTTAACCCCCCCTAGCCCATTGCCAGTCTTAACCCCCCCCTAGCCCATTGCCAGTCTTAACCCACAGTCTTAACCCCCCCTAGCCCATTGCCAGTCTTAACCCCCAGTCTTAACCCCCCCTAGCCCACTGCCAGTCTTAACCCCCAGTCTTAACCCCCCTAGCCCACTGCCAGTCTTAACCCCCAGTCTTAACCCCCCTAGCCCGTCTTAACCCCCCCTCCCTAGCCCATTGCCAGTCTTAACCCCCCCTAGCCCACTGCCAGTCTTAACCCCCAGTCTTAACCCCCCCTAGCCCATTGCCAGTCTTAAACCCCCCCCTAGCCCATTGCCAGTCTTAACCCCCCCTCCCTAGCCCACTGCCAGTCTTATTTTATTTATTTATTTATTTATTTACATTCTCTTATATACCGCGCTATTCTGCATCAGTGCGGTTTACATTGAACAAACTGAAATTACATTGAACAGGGTATTATAACTTGGAGATAACTATTTTACAGGGAACATGGGCTATGGAGGGTTAAGTGGCTTGCCCAAGACCACAAGGAGCACCTGTGGGACTAGAAACCCCAGTCCTTCCGGCCCAAGGTTGCTGTCCTCTAGTGGGATTTGAACCACCGACCTTCCGGCCTGAAGTACCTTGCCCCAACCACTAGGCTACTCCTCCGCAGGGGCAGATGGGAAGCAGGGGCTGATGGGAAATTTCCCATCTGCCCATGCAGGCTTAACAGAGACGCGAGGGAGGCACTCTCCCTTCGCGTATCTGCAAGCCGGCACAGAGGGGCTCTGCCGCGCCGGGAGAGTTCCGCCGGGCAGAGGGAGCCCCGCGGGACACTCCATGCCGCCGCGGCGGCAGCGGCCAGCTTTTTTTTATTTTTTTTTTTAAATTTAATTAAGAAAAAAAAGCAGAATGTTCTTTGCGCGGGGCCCCCCGAAACGCGGGGCCCTGTGCAAAAAACATTCTTGCTCAATGGACGGGCCGGCCCTGCTTGTCAAGGAGGAGCAGGAGGGTGCAACTGAGGGGAGGAGCATAGGGGAAGGGGCAGGGTTAGCAGATAAAGGGTGGAACACAAGGGAAGGGGGCTGTGCTGGAAGAGGATAGGAGAAGAGGGATGGGAGCATAAGGGAAGGGGTAGGGTTAGAGGAGAATAAAAAGAGGAGAAGTGACGGGGGGGGGGGGGGTGGCAGGAAATATTCAATGCGATTAATGCAGTTAGCAAACCTGCTAAGTGTTGAATCACAGTCACTCGGATATATCCCCGGGTGCAGCAGGGTGTTCCAGGGGTGACACCAAGCGATAACTGAGCAGGGGCAACAACTTTAGTCAGTTCTGCAATCCAGCCAATGACTGAATATCACCACTGACAAGACTGCAAGATCACAATCCAAGCAACCCGGACATTCAGTGCTGGGTCCCTGGAATGGATATCCAGGGCAAAGTTAAAGTAGTGATGGCTAACAGGTTTAACCGTGTTGGCTGCTGCTGCTGAATATCCCCCTCCCCCTCCCGAGTGCATTAAGGGAGGGAGGGAGTGAAAGGCTTGAGGGCAAGATTGGCTAGCAGGACTGGGGGGGGGGGGGGAGAGTGGACACGGACACTCCCTCTACAGACATGCATGACCCTACATTCCACATGGTATACATACATGAACACCCCATATGCCTGACTCAGCAAATAGGAAAAATGCACCATTGTGTTATAGGCAAGTATAGACTTCTCAGCCTATTGAACAATTAAAGCATTGTTTGATTAAAAGATCTGTATATCAAGGACCATGTGGCAGCCTCAACAGATTTTCTCTATAGCAGGGGGTATTCAACCCACTAAGGACACACCTAGCCGGTCAGGATTTCAGGATAACCACAATGAATATGCATGAGAGATTTGCATTCAATGAAGGCAATGAACACAAATCTTTCACACATTAGTTATGGTTATCCTGAAAACCTGATTGGCCAAATATGTCCCAAGGAATGGGTTGAGAACTCCTGTTCTATATAGTCTAAGCAAAAGGTATCTAACAGGCTCTCCCACAGCCCTCACAAAATCCTAGAGCAGAATGTCCACCAAGTATGGCAATAGGCAAAACAGTGCACCAGCCAAATCTGTAGGATGCATTTTATTAGTTGTGGTCGACATTATAGGCACACTTGCAGTTCGATCCCTTAATATCCAATATCTCCTAAAAAAGTGGCCAGTGAAAAGGCTTTGGACTATATATGGACACATATTTGAACATAAAATCAAATAGAACAATTAAAAAAAAGAAATAGTATAAAAACTGGGACCTTGCCAAGAAATGATTATTGGCACCCTTATGAACAATTCAAATCAGAAGAACTATATTCCCATTGCAGTAAAATTAGACTCACCTGTTATCAATTGTCAGTATTTATTTTATATTACAACTTTTCTTCTACTGCTGTATCTACTAGTCACAGCGGTTTACAGGACCTGATTGAAACTTGAACATTACATGAACACTTTGAAACAAAGTAAACTGAAGCAGGATCATTTACGTAATGTAAAAACAATAAAGAGATAGAGCTGTAGTTTCACTATGCAGTGTATAGGTATGATGTTTGTAGGGTAGATATAACACATGGTGTGCTGGGGGCCAGGTTGGTTTCTGAGGTAAATTAGAGGTAAAGTAGTACAGGGTGATGAGTATTCTAGAGGTGAAGAGCTATTAAGGGGGTGGCTAGGTGTCTGAGCCAAAGTACTCCAGGAAAAGAAGAGAGTCTTTAACTTGCAGAAAAAGTCCCCAGTGTCCGAGGGAGCAAAGGTCTTGGGGGGAGGGGGGTTCCAGATGGTTGGTGCATAAAAGCAGAAAGCTCTACTGGAGGAGGCGGCACTGGTGAAGGTGACTAAGGCAGGTACTGTGAGAAGAGTATGGTTTGTGTTTCTCCGTAATCTCTAGCACTGGGGCTTGTCAAGTAGAGACTGAAGGGTATCTGCTGACCGCTGGAGGACTGTCCTGAAAACTGTTAGTGCCACTTTGTACCTCACTCTGCTGTGGATGAGGAGCTAGTGTAATTGCTTCAATATGGGTGTTATGTGAGTGTGACAATTGTTACCCATAATAAGTCTGGCTACACACTGTGCAAGCTGTAGAGGCCGTAGTGTGGATTTCGGTACGCCCTGATAGATAAATGTTAGTCAAAGATGGGGGCGATGAGTGCTTGGCAGACGTCCGAGTGGTAAAGGATTTTGTAGTTCTGAATGACCTTGCAGAGGGGTTGGAAAAAGATGTTAAAAAGCAGAGAAGATAGTGCTGAACCCTGTGGCAAGCCCTGAAGGAGTTTGAATGGGCTAGAGGTCTGCAATCCTATTCTGACCTGTTGTGAGTTATCAGTGAGATAGAACTGGAACCACTAATGTCTTGCCTCTTAGGCCAATTTCGTGGAGGCGTGATATGAGCTGATGTGTATGACTGAGTCGAAGACTGCAGATATATCCAGGAGCACTAGGATGAAGTCTTGTGTGGTCTTCTTTGTACCCTTGACTAGTATGTTGAGAAGAGATGTCAGTAGGGTTTCGGTGC
Source organism: Ichthyophis bannanicus (assembly GCA_033557465.1). Taxonomy (NCBI): domain Eukaryota; kingdom Metazoa; phylum Chordata; class Amphibia; order Gymnophiona; family Ichthyophiidae; genus Ichthyophis; species Ichthyophis bannanicus. Next base: position 148,667,303 of record CM066041.1, read on the forward strand.
TGTGCAAAGATTTAAAGCCATGCTGGTGCTACACAACTTGAATTAATCAATGAATGATGGGTCTAGTGTTTAAAATGACCACATTCACTCCCTGTTTCAGTTTCACAATGGTGCAGAAAAGCCATCACCAAACATCAAACTTCAAAGGGGTACAAGGCCATCTCCAAAGAACTTAGGATTCCTATGTCTACATTATGCAATACTAAGAAGTTTTCTGCTCGTGGAGCTGTCAAGAACTCCCCAGAACATGGTGGGAAGAGAAAAATCAATCCAAGAAGTCTTTGGAGGTTAGTGCAAACTGTTGAAAACACACCAAATATAGCATCCAAAGAGCTTAAGACTGACCTGAAGCAATCTGGAATGGTGGTTTCAACCCACACCATATGCCGTGTGCTAAACAAAAAGGAGGACTTCATGGGTGAAGGCCAAGGAGGATCTCACTGCTCAAAGACAGACATAAAAAGGCACACCTGTTCTTTACCCAAACCCATCTTGAGATACCACAATCCTTCAGGGAACATATTCTGTGGACAGATGAAACCAAACTTGAGCTCTTTGCAATGCAGACCAGTGATACATTTACAGGTGAAGAAAGGAAGCTTATAAAAGAGGTAAAAACAAAACACCCCACACCACACCCACAAATGAACCACCACATCCTTCCTACAGTTAAATATGGTGGAGGTTCCATAATGTTGTGGGGCTGTTTTGCTGCCTCAGGAATTGGAGGCCTGGAATGTAATAAAGGAATCATGAAGTCAGAGGACTACTAAGGTATTTTGGAGTGAGATGTACTACCTAGTGTCAGAAAGCTAGGTCTGGGTCAAAGGTCATGGGTCCTCCAGCAAGACAATGATCCAAAACATACATCCAAAAGTACAAAAGAATGGTTATAAAGAACAAATGGACTGTTTTAAACTGGCCAGCAATAAGTCCTGATCTCAATCCAATTGAGAACCTTTGGAAAGAGCTGAAATCTGTCAATGGTAAAAAGAATCTTGGAAACATCCATGTGCTGGAACAAATCCCAATTGAAGAGTGGGAGAAACTCCCAGCAGATGTACGAAACTTATGGTTACAAGAAACGTTTAGAGGCTGTCATCACTGCCAAGGGTTGTGCAACCAAATATTAGTGAAGAGTGTACTGTCCAGATCATATTTTGTTTGTTTCTCAGAAATTGTGTCTTAAGTTGGACATTTTTTGTTGTATACCTTTGAACATACTATTAAAATATTATGACATACAGTTGGAATATTTCCAATTATTTCTCAAGGTATTGTACACAAACATACCTAAGGTGTAAGGGTGCCAATAATGTTGGCCACAACTGAAAATGCACTCCCCAATTTGAATGGGACAAAACAAATAGCTGCAATCAGGTTGAATCTTCTTAAGATAGGACAGGGTCCACTTGCATTACAGTATATACAAGGCCTCTTCCCTTTAGTAATCAGAAGTTTGGGCAGAAAGAGTAGGCAAAAAACTACAGACTGGTTCATGCGAGTCCTGGGAGACCATCTCACCAAGCATTCAGGACAAGGGCTCAGTTTATTCTGTACATTGACGCAACCACCACCAAGGGAGGTTCCATAAGCTCAGCACAGACTGCCTTTATTTATGGGCACTTAATATACCACCTATAGACTCAAAAAGATCAAGGGGGTTTACAATAACTATAGAAGTAAACTTGCTCAGGTAAGGAAATAACTACAATATCCAGACAGGAAAGCAATAAGCAGAGAGAATAAGAGAACAGAAGAGAGAGATCACCTCTCTACCTCAGAATCCAAACACGTGCCAAACTGTTAAAACCAAGTCAGCCTTTTTGAATTTAGAGTGTGAATATTATTGGCAGATATACAGTAGGAGAGAGAGAGTTCCAAAGGGCACCACCAGGTATGAGAAAGCTTAATCATGAGAGTGCAAGTAGGAGAGAGGGAACAAGGAGTACACACAGGACGACAGGGGAAAGTGGACACAGACACCTTCCACATATGCACACACATGACCCTAAATACATGAACACCTCACATGACCATATGGAGAAGGCAGAGACAGCAGTGAGGCCTGAGAAGAACATAAGGAGGAGGAGGAGAATAAGGAACTTGTAGACAGGGCCAGACTAACCATTAAACTATGCAGTAGCCCAGGGTGGCAGCTTCTGGGGGCAACAAAGAGCAGGGCATTCAAAGCTAAACAATAGATGCCAACAGCCAGGGGAGCTTAAGGCTTAAGATTTGCCTAGGGCACCAACACCTAGAACCAACTCTGTGTCTGGTCCTGCTAAAGAAGAGGGAAAGTGGAACATCAATATAAAGAGCATGATGGACAAATATAAGAATTATACTTCAAACGAGCCCTTACTGGCAACAAGCATTGGACTTGTAGCAGAAGGGAGGCCTGATCAAAGTAAGATACTCCATCAGAAACTTAACTGCTATCGACTAGACATGTTGAATTAGCTTAATATAATTTGTGGAAAGCCCATTGTACAAAGCATTACAGTAATCTAAATGAACTATGACTAATGACAAAACCAAATGCCTGAGCTGACCTAGTCCTACAAAGTGCAAGGAGGAGATATAAGCAACAGTGTTAATTTGTGATTTAAAGGTCAGGGAGGAGACCAAAATATCCAACAGGAACTTCTCGGTGTCCAATAGAGCAGTCATAGGGGTCTCCGTACTGAGGGCCCTCACTGAAGCATGCCTGCTCAAAAAGGTGAGAGCTAGAGTCTTATCCAGAACTAGGAAGAAGACTTGACAAACATTTTTTTTGAAAGGTAGATTAGAGACCAGGAAGACTCTGAAAAGAACAGGAGGTATCAAATCTAGGCTTCTTCAAAGCAGGATTCACAATAGCATGTTTCTATGTTTCTGGCACACAGCCAGTAGTTAGGTTAGAGGATAATAAAGCAAAAAAATGCTTGGCAGAAGAACAGGGGCCATTTGTTGGCCAAAAAAGCAGGACAAGGATCTAATAGAGATGAAGATGGATGTATGGAAATGTGAACACATTCATTACAGAGGGTAGTAAAAGGATGTCGCTCAGACCGGAGAACCATGAAAAGTAGACGTTTCGGGACCATCAATAGGCAACAGGGGAACTGCAGCAGGCAGTAGCATAGTTTAGTCAATGAAGCTATTTTAGTAGTAAAAATAAAAAATAAAAAAATGTGCAAATTGATCAGCAGTAAGGGACAACACAGACAACATGGAAGATGCAGCTTCAGCAGGAGTCAGGATATCCAAGACCTGGACGTTCCTAGATTTGCCAACCTTACTAATTCTGCTCCTAACAAAATAAAAACAAACACACTTCTTAGCCACATACGATCCCACAGAACTGGAGGCTTTCTGGCTGAGGTCTTGTGTGCCAAATCCCCTTCATGAATCTGATGACCAATGGCTACAGGGAGATTGGCCCGAGTACAGCTGCATATAACTTTCGACTTGAGGGCTGACCAAATGTCAAGAGATGAAACGGGAAATGCAGCAAGCGCAGACATTTACAGTTGGCATATTATATCAAGAAACCCTTCCATTTGAGATCATGTTTTCCAGTGGACGAATTCCTAGCCATAGTGAGCAACTTCTGTTTTCCCCCAGATGTATGCATGCAACTTCCATGTTGTCAGTGCAAGTGACTGGATGTTTGTGTGCAGAATAGGAGAGCTTCCCAGTTCCCATAGTTGTTCTTTTGACAGACTGTAGATCAAACAAAAAAAAAAAAATCACACCTGTCAAAACCAGTAGAGCACTTTCTCTCTCATCCTAAGAGAGAAAGGAGGGAAAAAAAAAGCATAAGTGTATAAAAGCCCCTCCCCCTCCCCACAGATCCGATCAGCATTTGTTGGGTCTCCTGGAACAGACTAGAGAAACTCTTATTCAATGATGTCACAATTAGACCCATATCTTTGGCGACACATTGACAGAAGATTTGACCTGCTGTCATCTAGACATGCTGTTCCAAAACTAACAAAAATCAGTCTGTTCTGGACCCCTTGGAGGTCAGAGGATCTTGGCCAATTCTTCTGCACAACCAGATCAGTATATTCTGCCTGTCCATGGCAATGGAAATTACTTTCCAAGTATTGAACATTTTTTTCCCAAGTTCCAGGACATTAATTTGATAACTCAGCTCCTGTCTGAACCAATCACCCTGCATACTAATCCAGAGAGCATGGATTCCCCTACCCTTTCTGAAGAATGTCCATCGTAAGCCCAAAGTTGAGCAGGCTGAACTGAACAGATGACCATTCATGATATTCATGAAGGCAGCAAGGGTTCTCCCACCAAAATGGAGAATCTCAGGATATCCAGGTAAAGGAGAGCAGAAGATGATCAAGGTTGGTCAGCTGATCCCACCAGAAGTTGAGTGCCCACTGAATGCAGCACATGAGATGGCATATAAAAGGCATAACTTGGCTAAACACTGCTGCTTGGACCTAGGAGGATGACAGCTTAGATAGAGGGAATTCTTCTGGCCAGGTGGTGATATTTTTTTTCCTCCTGAATATCGATGATCTGGGCTCTAATGAACACTATAGTTGAGATAGCATTAGAGTTTTTTCAGAGTTGATCATGAATCCTAGGGACTGCAGCAAAGAGATTACGAATTCCAACGCTAAGCACCCCCCCCCCCCCCCGAGTAATGTGCTTTAATAGCTAGTTACTGAGGCCATACAACAAAGTCTCCCGTTTTCTGAAAAGGGCTCTATGAGCACTTGGTGAACACTCAGAGGTCACCAAGAATTCTTTGTATCTGAACAGACAAGGCAATATTCAAAACATCTAGGTACCTAATTTTAGGAGTTAAGCCCCTAGACCAATGGTTCTCAACCCTATCCTGGTGTACCTCCTAGCCCGTCAGGTTTTCAGGATATCCACAATGAACATGCATGAAAGATTTGCATGCACTTCAGTTCAACAGACATGCTTGCTGCTAACAAGTGACTTAACCTCTTATTTTCCTTTAGAACAAGCCAACATCTGGATAATTGAATCACAAAATCGTTTCTATTCTTACAAACTACCTCCCAGATATCTTTAAAGGGACACTTACCTGTGGCTCACAATGTTCCTCCTGCCGTGCCCCCACCCCCGTGTCAAAGTTTCAAGCCTTTGACTTCTATATACAAAAAATATTAAAGGGGGTGATCCAGTGGCTCAGTGATATCTATGCAGTTTAATTCCTGCATCCACAGCACCTGCTTCCTGGGGCAGCTGAAGTTGAGGATGCTTTCAAAGGACAGAGGGCTTCAGTCATCGCCCAGTCTCATTTCATGACCAAGCTTAGGATTCATGTTACCATGTTCTGTAAGGAGTTGTAGTCCATCCTTACAATCACCTCTCAGATATCCTTTAGGGACACTTTGTGGCTCACACGAGTCCCCCTGTCCCCTGATCAATGCATGTAGCATTCTCCTTGGACTGCCAAACATTACTCGATATCTTAACCAAACAACATTTGGCAGTTTGAGCAGTTCATGTGCTGTGCCTTTCAACTTATAAGTATGGAGTAACATGGGGCATGTTCAACAGCATGAAGCATGCAAGAACAAGAGAGCGTATGACTGGCTCTTTGACTGAGCCATCATTGTGTACATTCATGTACTTAACTGTCCCCAAACAGCATTAGTATATGTGTGGACTGAACTTTGAATATTTAAGATGCTTGCAATTTATTAAGCTTCATTAAGTGTGGAGGAGCAGCCTAGTGGTTGGAGCAACTGCCTAGTACCCAGAAGATCAAGGGTTCGATTCCCACTAGCACTCTGTGACCTTGGACAAGTCACTTTCCACTGCCTCGGAAGAGGCCTGGAAACCTACTGCCAAGAAAACCCAGAGGCAGCTGGATCTCCGGGAGTCAGCACCAACTTGACAGTACTAAAAAAAAAAAGTGTACACAGTTGGTTCACTTACCTGGCACTCAGAAACATCACTGCTATGAATGGTTTGAAGACCAGCCCTTGAATGTGTTGGGCATGAGTTGTAAATTATATTATAAATACTGTGCTCCTAATGCAGAGTATGAAAAAAAAAAAAACATAAAAATTGAAAGAAAGGTTTTTGTAGACCGATTGATTTTTCATGTAATCCCCAGAAGTAATGAAGGGACTGCGTGTCTGAGGTCTTTTTCTCCTTCACATTTAATATGGTCTTAAGAGTAAACCTTAAACATAGTATGGTTGCAGATCAATCAGCCACATCCAATCCAAGAAGGAGCAAGAGGAAACTGCTGCCTTCCCACCAGTTCCTCCCCAAAACATTAATGGCCTGGCGTTTGAAAGCATTGACCTAGAAGAGCCATTATCCAGATGAATGCCTTAATCGCTGCTATCCACAGATGCCAGCAGCACTATCCTGGTAGTGTCAATTACAGACCAACACAACACTATTCAGCAGTGCGGGGGTAGTGTGTGTGGGTGGAGCTGCAAGTTACCCAGAGGGCAACACATTCAGCCCACTATCCTAAAGCTATCTGGATAGTCTTCCAGCTAGGAAGGCGATATCAAATCTGCTTTAGATAATGGTGGTAGCCGTACTGCAAGGATATCCAAGCACAGCTGCAATCTGGAGCGTGGCGCTGAATACCCATGTTTAATGCCACAGCCCACTTTAAACAAACAACACAAACACACCCACCACGAACCATGATGTTTAAATATTGGCCTATAAAATTTCAAATACGTGCAAAACAAAGCCTCTTACAGCATATTTCTTTAAAAATAGGTAGGTCCATATAAAAAATCCAGACACCATCAAAGCCTTTCATCTAACTTTACAGATGAATTCCAAAACAAATGGGACTTGGCTACACACAGAGGGTAAGATTATACATTTTTATCGCATGCAAAACAAACTTGTAATATGTTTACTGAACAGGGAGATGGAAGAACTCAATCCAATTCAACAGCTGCGAAAAAACTAAACACGTGAAATATTTTTGGACAAAAAGCAACTTGAATACCTCTATAGGTGCTAAACCGCAGGCTGAGAAGTTTCACACTTTGCTGGCAGGTCTTGAAAGGGTGCTTGAATACTGCATTACCTGTGCAACAGCTCTCACTATTAAATTCCAAATCTGGATTGGAAATGAAGGGGAAAGTCAGTATTACTCTTAAAGCTGGACTGACGGGTCTACCTTCCAGTCTCAATTACCAAACCTTTGTGTGTGTGTGTTGTGGGGGGGGGAGGGGGGGAGGAGGGGAAGCGTAGGAATGTGAGAGAAGCTGTATTAAAATTGCACTTATGTATTAATGAAAATATTACTATGGAATATATTTAGAACAGGCCTTGACAAAACAGTGTCTAGAGCCTTTCAGACTGGCCAAAATCTTAGGAGCCAGTACTTGTGACCTCCTCGCGACCCCCCCTTCCCCATTGTCTCTCACACCAGTCTCATGTGACTATGGCTGGTACTAACGGGTGTCTGTTGTGCGAAGCTGGATTGTGCAAGTGTGTGAATGTGTGGTGCAAGGGTGGAATGCACCTGTCGGCAAATACCATTGTGCCTTTTTGCCCCCATGCATTTATCCCTTTAACCTCCAATACCTTGCAGTCTTCCTTCCCTCTCCTGCTGTCCCCCCCCCCCCACACTGTTACTCTTCCGGACTCCCTCCTTCACTGTCCCCCCACCCCAGCACTTTCACTCCCTGCCCTCCATCCCCTCCCCATGCTCCTTTTTTTCTAAGCCCACTGACACTTGATAATTTTCTGCCTTTTCTACTTCTCCCCCAAATCATTTTATTGCTATAGGCTGCAGACCACAGTTGCAGCCTTCCCCTTCTTCTGGCTGTGGGGGATCCGATCTCCTGTGGGTAGACAGAAGAGATCTCTACCACGATCACGGCCATTCTCTTTTCTGCCTATGGGAGATGGGATCCCTGGGGCAGACAATTGCTGAAATGCACCAGAAAAAAAAAAGGGGGGGGGAGGAAAAGAATTTGTCAAGGTCCGATTTGGAATATACTAATATACACTAAACAAGGACACTGAAAGGACACTAAGTCCAAAACAGTAGCCAAAATGTAGTGCTGGAGCAGTACATGGATAAAACAGAAGACAGAAAGGAGAGAAGAGACCTCATTCATATTTTATTTATTTTATTTATTTGTGTGCTTTTCTATACCGCCCCTTCCAGAGATCAGATATTGAGCCTGCAGCACATTTCAGCTTCCTGTAAGAATGTACAGAGCAAATATTTTTGGTTTATTGGTGCTTCCCAGCTCCCCCCCCCCAACCCCCACCCCCGTCTGCAGACTATTCTTTGGTTTATTTTAACTTTTTTATTGAAACAAATATGTAACATACATGAAGTCAATTAGCAAGCAAAAAGTTCTGAATGCAGATTTAAAACACCTCTAGTATATGCTAAAAATCAAATTTAAGATGCATTAACAAACTGACATTTTTAATGCCTGGTACTATATGATGCTTCTAGCACGGAGCAATGGAATGTTACCATCAAGTGCTTCGGGCAAGCATTATTTTGTGATAAGAGTCAATATTTATTATTTTGCAAAAAAAACCAAAAAAAAAAAAACCCACAGCTAAGCACTAAAGACATATCTACCAGGAGGCTGTGTTCCTGTTTATATTTTGACTCCTGAGAGGTGATTCACAAGGCACCCTAGTAGAGCTGAATTGCAGCTAATGTGGACCTCCTCCAGCAGGGACACATAGCTAGAAACCACTCATGAAGGCCAAATAGGAAGGAATAAAGAAAAGGTAATGCACAAGAACTCCCTGATGAGAACCAGAGGGAGAGAGAAAAGGAGAGGAGAGGAGAGGGAGAAGGGACACTAATGATTCTCCAACAAAAACTGGATGAAAAGGATTAAAAAAAAAAAAAAAAAGGGGGGGGGGCACATTTTAGTCCATTTGCTAGTTGCTGGTAAAGTTGCTTTAAAATGAGCTGCAGAATAAATCCCGAAGTTTCACCTTAGCACGGCGAGAGGCCTGGGCTGCTAGTGAGAAAGCATACTCCATGCTACAGGATGGCTCCCATAGGTACTCAAGATCCCTTATAAGATCTCCTCTCTACATCCAGAGAGTGAGGGAGGAGCGTTCTCCAATGCCAATGTCAAACCAATAAGCTATTTCAGTCTGAAAAAGGCTCTACACTCGCAGTCCATTTATAACTCTAGAAGGAAGGTAATAAAAAGGGAGCATTTGCTTAAATATATGATTATGCAGAAATACAGTCTAAATTCAGGGCAAAATTACTATGTACGTTAATCAATGGGTTTTATAACAAAAAAAAAAAAAAAGTTACTACTAGGGTTTCTCTATGACATTTTTGTTGCAGGGAAAGTTTAAGGTATAATTTCTGAGGAAGTGCTATATGATTAATCGATGCACTCCTCCACCCTTCCTCCGTACTCCTCACCTCAGCTGCTACTGTTTAGAAGCTTCGAAGCCCGACAGAGTAGAAAGGACCACAATCACCCGTATCCCCATAACCACATCCTCCACTCCGCAAGCTGCCAGCTCCTGCCATCAGTGGGGGCATTTTTGGCAAGAGGTGCTATGGCCACAGCTCCTGGCAGTTCTACAAAGCTCAGCATAATTAAAGTCCGAGCCCGGCCCACTACCGTAGACTCCATCCAACCTCAGCATCAACAAACATATACAGAAGACAAAAACAAACCCTAACCAGCTGGGAGGGCCCGGTGCTTTCTGGCTCCAGCAACACAAACGTTTGACAGGTTTTAACCTTTTAAAGGCTGCTTAGAGTAGAGCAGCCAGCCTCTAAAGTTAATCCACAAAATAATGATTCTGTGAGCTGAATGGAGGGTCGCTGCGGAGGGCTCCAGGATTTAATTTCGGAAATGGATCACTATTGCCTTCTATTAGTTGCAATGGATTCACAGTGCCCATGCTGCTGCAGACCTTGATCCTTGCCATGCTTCACAAGCCTCCACCAAGCAGCTGTGTGTGTCCCCTCAACCCTAAAGAGCAATACTGCTGCTTTAAGGGCAAAGCACTAGAGACTGGATGCCTGCTCTTTGAAGAAGAAAAAAAAAAAAAAAGCGTAAACACATTCCGAGTATGGATGCACTAGCAAGAGCATGAGCACGTGCACATTTCATACTTCCTGCTTTTTTGTTAAACAAAAAATAATCTACATTACTTAAATTAGATAGAGAACTATTCCATAGTATGCATACAAAAATCAATAAGCAGAGTTAAATACAAAATAAAAATCTAATTCAAGAACATGCATGCTATGTACAAGTGAGTTTTCAAAAGAAGCACAAACAAAACCACCAGCTCAAGAGCATTCATGTATGTTGCACCCACACTTTGGAACACAGTCCCAGATAACTTAAGGCTTATAAAAGATTATCAGTCCTTTAGAAAGGAACTCTAAACGTTCCTCTTCATTCAGCACTTTGACCTCAATAATCCTTCTCAACCACCACAAGACACCCCATAGCACCTCCCCTTAAATGACTCTATAGCCTACGAGGTGTGACAAAAAAGAAAACGAGACTGTTATATAAATGTTTTATTACAAAATCTACAGAGAAATTATGCATTGTGCCCTTCAAAGTAATCCCCCCCCCCCCAGAGTTAATGCACTTCTGCATTCGCTTCTGCCACATACAGAAGAACTCAGTAAAGTCCTCCTACTTGAGGTCCCTCAGCTCCCTCATCACAGTGGCCTTGATCTCTTCTACAGAGGCAAAATGAGTTCCTTTGAGCGCAGTCTTCAGCCTGGGGAAGAGCCAGAAGTCGCACGGTGAGAGATCTGGGAAATAAGGAGGGTGGTCAAGAGCTGTGATCTGCTTGTTGGCCAAGAACTGCCTCACACTGAGTGCAGTGTGTAGGCACGTTGATGTGGTGGAGCAGCCACGACTCATCTCCTCACAGAGCCCGCCTATGGAGGCGACTGAGGACCTGCAGATAAAAGTGCTGGTTGACTGTCTGACCCTCAAGCACAAACTCATGATGGACCACTCCCTTCTGGTCAAAGAATGCGATCAGCATGACCTTGATCCTTGATTTGGACATGTGCACCTTCTTGGGTCTGGGTGACAGTTGAGTCTTCCACTGTAGCATCCGTCTCTTGTTTTCAGAGTCGTACTGGAAGACCCAAGTCTAGTCTCCTGTGATGACTTGGCAAACGAACTCTGGATCTTCTCCGATCTTCTCTAGCAAGTCTCGACAAACATTGACCCAGTGCTCCTTCTGGTCATCCGATAAAAGCTTGGGCACCATCTTGGTGCACACCTTCCGTATCCCCAGCTCCTGCACCAAGATGGTCTACACTGACTTCCTGTTCAGGCTGAGCTCCTCCGCTATCATCCGCACCATCAAATCTGCGATCACTCCGCACCAGCTGGTTCACTCTGTCAAATGTTCTCAGCTGTCTTTGTCATGGAAAGCCGTCCTGACTTGTCATCCTCCACCTCCTCGCAGCCAGTCTTGAAGCATTTGTAACACTCAAAGACTCACGGCCTTGACATTACATCTTCTCCATAAGCCTTTTAGAGAAGTTTGAGACACTCAGTTGGGCCTTTCTCCAACTTAACCAGAAATTTCAAGTTGATTCTTTGCTCCATATTTCTGCCACCTCCAGTTGCATGATAAAGCGATGGAGCAATGTGCTACAAAAAAAAAAAAAAAGAGTCCTGAAAAAGAAAAACAGAGAGAGAGATGAAAAATATTATAGCAGAATTGTGACGAGATGTTGCACAACACAGTGACATAAGCGGTTAGCCAATTGGCACTGAGTCATAGGCATGGCTTTCAATCTCGTTTCTTTTTTGTCACACCTCGTATGTACCAGTAAACTTTATTTATTTTATTTAAAAGGATTAAATATACCGCTTTATCTTTAAATCAAAGCGGCTAGCACATCAAACAATCAAGAGTGGGAGGGTGAATACATGCAGTGGATATTGACTTGTGTGGTGTGGGCGAGTAGTGTGATTAACTGGTGAGCTATATACATTGTGAATTATGAACAGGGACTATATACATTGTGAACTATGGGCAGGGGCTATATACAGGTAGCAGGGAGCTATATAAAATCTTTTATATCAGTTGTTGATCTTAGAATATCTGGTAGGGCATTCCAAATAGCTGGTGCAGTACTTATATAGACCGAAACATCCTACGCATTGTCTAACAATTGCAAATAGTTCAACTGTATATAGTTTAAACATATTGCAATGTTAAAGCTTCCATATGATGCTTGTATCTCTGTAAGTAAGTTCCACTGATGTTTTAATGTAAACTTGTTCACTGAAAAACTGCCACTGATCTTTGGAAGTGGCAGTATATAAAAATGTTGACAAATAAAGCATTAGCAGAAAACCAACATGCCACATGTATCGGAAGAAGAGAAACTGCGTGCATAAAGGGGGTGAGGGGGATCTTCCTGAAAACCAGATCTGTGAAGAATTAATTCTTAGCAGGGGAACAAATCAGACTATTGCTCCTTGCTGTAGCTCCTTTGGAGCTGGTTTGCAGAAACAACCTTCCCCCTGAAGCAGGCAGTTTCTCTTGACGAAACACGTGAAAGGTCTTCTAAGTTTCACAATACTCTTCTTTTGAAAAGAGGAGACATGTTCCATACCTTCTAATATGCTTTCCTTCAATTCTGCTGGACCAGTCGACAAGAGGGTTATGCTTCCCAGCCAGATAGTGAAGGCAGACCAGAGTAACATTTAGCTATGTCATCACTTGCCTATACACTGTTGCAGCACTGAAAGTCATCAGTATGACACGTCCCTAGAAGAAAGCAAGGCTGAAAACCCAGAATGAATGAATGAATCTAGAAAAATAATGTTTGGTTTTCTTACCATAGTTGACTTTGCATCAGACACAGATATTGAAAATGCAGTTAAAAAGGTGTCAGGACTCCCAAACTTGTAGAAGTAGTCTTCCAGGGTGGTCCTGGACTGGTCTAGTCCGATTCAAGTAAAGGAAATTAGCAGGTATTGAAAAGGTCTCCTTTCTCATCCTGCTAGATCAGTACAGACTAGTGGGATGTACCCAAGTAGTCAGGATCCAAAGCGGGAGGAAGACCACACTCCAAAAAGAACTGCTTTGCAAGCGGCGCTAACCTCTTCAGCTCCCACATGCAACCTGTAGTGCTTCACAAAAGGTGCTCAGAGAGGACCAATAAGCTGTACTACAGCTGTCCTCCAGAGACACAGAGGCAGGCTCCATCCAGTGGAGGCAGCTTGTGGCCCAGTGGAGCTCCGACTCCATCCAGTACACATATCTATACAGAAGTTAAGCTGAACTAATAGCCTCTTTAATCCAGCAAGCAATCAAGGATTTGACCACTGCCTGTCCTTTCCTCAGACCACTTATTAGAACAAAGATCATCTGACCAATGGAATTAGTCATCTCCAGATTCTTCACCAACACCCTCCACATGTCCAACAAACAACGCAGCAAAGGGTCTGTCCAAAAGGTCCCCTAAGAAGACAGCAGACTCTGTCTGATTAAGATGAAAGGAAGACAGCACTTTTGTGAGAAAGAATGGTACAGCCCTTTGAGGTGACCATAAAAGCCCCCCTTCAGGGCAAGGCCCTCAGTACCGACACCTACCTGACAGGCACAACTGTCACCGGGAATATATCTTCAGTGTCAAATTCTTGAGAGGACTTCAGACATGGCTCGAATGGGGGACCTTTCAGCACCTTCAAACACCAGAGGAGTACTCCATTGTGGTACAAAATCAGACACAAAAGGGAATGGAGCTGCTTCACCCCTTTAAGGGAAGAGGACACATCGATGTGCACTACTGAAGACTCCCACTGAATATGTCTCCAGCAGCACAGAAGAGCTGCCACCCGAACTTTGAGTTTAGAGCCAAGCCCTTGTCCAAGTCAGACTATAAGATAGACAAAAACGGATTGTCTGCCTTTCAGGGCCTGAGAGGAACACCACCTCTCAAAAACTCCAGATCCTTATATATGCCAAAAGATGACGAGGTCCTCTGGGCCCTAAGAAGGGTATAAACTACTGCTTCAGAGTATCCTTTCTTAGCCAGCTTATGCCTCTAAAGGACCAGGCCATGAGAAGGGAACAGGATTCTCCAGGACCAGGGGACCTTGCTGCAGAAGTCCCCTCAAAGAGCAATAGAGGGGACCCAGCTAGCAAGTTCAAGAGATCTATGTACCATGGCCTACATGGCCAGTTTGGTGCCACTAGTTATGCCCCGCAGGACTAAACCACAAAGCAACACAGCAGAGCATGGGGGCAGTTCCTGGAATGGTCTAGCAGGACTTCAGGAAAGGACAATATCTAGTAATTAAAACATTACCTTCTATATCATCTTTCTAGACCAGTCCAAACAAGTGGATTGTGCCAAAGCCATGACACCACTGGACAGGAAGACAACATGGCTGCCATTAAAGCTCTACACCAAAGGCCATGTTCACCCAAGCGTGGACATGCACATGGTAATGCTTGTCAAAAGCAGTAGATAAAGACCAAGTTGCTGCCTGTCAAATGTCAGTGGGAGCGACCAAGGTATGCACCACCAGGAGGAAGGCTGTGTCCATATGGCATGCAATGCAAATCCTCCAGAACCAGCCAGTTCCACCAAAATAAGCCAAAGCTATCGTCTCCTTTAACCAGCAGCCCAGGATAGCTGAAGCCGACAGTCCACTATTACATGGGCCTGCCATTAGGACAAAAGGTTGGTCTGATCTCCAGAAGGAAATGGTGATTTAAAACAAAAAGGTACCAAAAACTCACCTTCCTGATGTCCACCAAACAAAGGTTCACAGCCATCCCCTGGCTCTGTTCCTTAGAGGAAGATAGTGTAGGGGGTTAAGTGCTTTTAGGGGTAGAGGTTAAGTATGATACATTTGGGATTTAGTATGATAGATTTGCTTTTAATTTTTAAGTGCTAAGGATTAATAATGTTCCTGATTCATAATCACTTACTGGCTGCCCTGAATCTCACAAAATAGTTAAAGCACAGTCATTCTGCTATAACATGTGAGCCAAGAATACAGGCCTTAGCAAAAAGAGATCCAGCACCGGAAAGAACCATATAAGGAGATATCATGAGCCTTGTGAGGTGCCAGTTTGGGCTGGAGAGTCTAGACTAGGACCTGCAAGGGGATATCAGATATAGGCCTGTAAGGTCTATGTGTCAAGAAATGCATACACAGGAAACCACAAAGCTACCAACATATATGCTGGGCCCGGCTCTGAAGAAAGCAGATTAGCTGGATCATGGTGAGTATGGGAAGAGGGGGGCCAGGGGGATTTTGCAACAGGAACTAAGGGGAGTAAAGGGTAATAATAGGAAATAAGGTAGGGGAGGGGGAGAGAACACAAAGGAATAGCTCTGGGGACTGGACTGTATGTAAAAATGCGGAAGAGAAAAAGGTATAAATTGTAATATGCTTTCTATATTCTAATGGGGGAGAGTTGCATTCTTGAGGTGCCTAGTGCCCGATAGAACTCTCTTCCCCACTTCGCTGCCTGTATTTGGTCATCAGTTATCTAATAAACAGAGACTCTGATTGCACCTGTACTGACTTTTCGGATCTGATCATTTCAGGTAATAATAATAATTATACTAATTAGGTGGTGGTCTATTTTTGTATGAAACAGGGCCGTACAATAGCCAGACTACCTGATGGATATGAAATGACGACATCATATATGCCCCTAACTGTATCAGCTATGGTAGGAGGGATGATGTCCTAAGACACTTCTGAATTTTTTCCTCCATCTTCACCTCTATTGGCAGGGTGAGATGACCCACTTGTCTGGACTGGTCTAGCAGGACAATACAGAAGCTGCTTTTTTTTTTTTTTAATTATAAATTTACAGCTGCTTTAATACAAGCAACAAAGAGCCAAAAGGAAAAAGTAAAAATAGCAGAAAAAAAAAATAAAAAAAACCCAAACATACAGGCAAGCAAGGATATACCAGAGGTTATACCAAGTGATGCCACCAAATGTTGCGCTGGTCTGTCTCCATCTACAGGCTAGGGAGCATCACCTGCTTATCCTGCTAGAACCAGAAGTTCCCAACTCTAGTCCTGGAGGGCCAAACACCATTCAGGTTTTCAGGCTACCACTAATAAATATGCATGAGATGCATTTGCATGCACTGCCCCCATTGTATTCAAATGTATCTCATGCATACTCATTAGGGACAGCCTGAAAACCTGAATGGTGTTTGGCCCTCCAGGACTGGAGTTGGGAACCTCTGTGCTAAACCATGCCAGACAAGGAATTTATGTTTTTCAATGATTTTTCCCCAAGGAGCGAACTAGCTAGCTAGTTATCTTTTCTTCTGGCCCTGTGCCCTTTTTGGTACAACTATCTTGATAAAAGTTTGCTGCACAGTACTGGATCCAATTTAATTTATGTAATATCCATTGATTACTTCTTTATGTGAATTTTGGCCTTATTGACTTGACTTATTATGCCTTTTGCCTTAAATATAAAGTGCAACTCTGGCAGTCGGTCCTTCTTTCCCTTAACCCTCAGAACACCTACCAACCTCTGTGCAGGTGAGGAAGTCCATTGCCAGCTCTTTGATATTTCTGGACTCTCCAGTTTTCTGCCCTTTGACCTGATCTATATTATACAAGTTCTCATCAACTCCCCCCTCCACTCACTGTGCCATCCTGCCTTTCCTCTTCATTCTTCCTCACGGCACCCTCTCTCACTCCAGTTCGATGTTCTCATTTTCCACAGATACAGGCCTTGTAACATGCAGTCAGAAGTATGTTTCTATGCTACAGAAGCTGGAATTCCGTAGAAACACACTAGCCCGTTTTTTGGGGCAACTTATTTCTCTAGAACCCCAAGACCGATCTGGCACTTTTTCAAACCTGATTTGTCAGGACTAGTTCTCCCCTTCAGGCCAATTTTATTCCAATTCTCTAATTTTTGGAGAATGATTGTCCTCTGACTGGACAGACATTTCTCAAACCCTTTTGTACAATTCTTTCCATCTTCTGTTGTGTTGGCGAGAATAAAAACTAGACAGAGCAATAATAAAAACTAATACTCCTTTAATTCCTCAGAGTTTAGAGAGAAGAAGAATTAAAACTGAAGTCGTAAAAGGTATCCTGGTTTAGTCTCCTCTGCTCCAATTACTAGACATCCCTTTCTTACCAGTGTTACCCAGCACACCTGACAAAGATGCCCCACTACAGCCACTCAGCAATAACCTTGGTTCTGATCAGACACAAGGCAAAATTAAAGTTTTGTAAGAGTTTTAAGCAGTACCTAAGCATTTGAGCATCCAAGAATGAGAACACAGAGTCCCCATAAATACTCTGAAATCAGAAAGGAACTGAAAGCACCTCAAACAGTGACTTACTAAAAGACCTTTCTCTTTACACAACCATGGTAGATTTACTTTGCTGGGCTAATGGACTACAAAGAAGTTAGATAAGGACTTCAAAAGTTTCAAAGAGAATAAGGAATGGCTTCAATCAGCCAGGAACAGCCATTATCTCCATGCTGGAAAGGAGAAAATACTGATAAATGCCTTGTTTAAACTACTAATTTTGTATTAAAAGGGAGCAGAGAGATTAGACAGAAGTAGACTACTATAATATCAACTTCAAATTCTGCAAATAGAGCAGAGTGTATAAATACAGGAGGAAAGCTACTTTTCCAGGGACTCAAATTCCTAATGGGGAGTTTTGCAACCATTAAAAACACAAAAAAAAAGAAGAAGTGTTACCGGAAAGGCAGAAAACTTCTTAGGAAAATACAGACTGGACTGTCTAATGGTGCACAAAAACACCCTTATCTTTAGCCCATGCTAGTTCCCTAGAACAGCTTTTTGGAGGATAATTCAATCTGCTTTTCAAAGGATGAAATTCTAAAAAATGCCAGAGTTTAGTCTGCCTTTAAAGGTAAAGCCCCTTCTACCAGAGTCCTTGTCCGAGTCAAAGGTTGAAGGCAAATTAGGCAGGACCACAAGTGGCAGTGAGCCCCTGACCAAAAAAAAGGTACCCATCACTTAAATATACTTTAAAAAAAAGTCAAACAACCTCTTCCTCCCCATCATCAAATTAATGTCTACTTTGTAAAGGACAGTAAACAATTGGCTCAAAAGTATACAGTTAGCGTAGTCAGATGCTGTCCATCTATCTAATGATGGCTGTATGGGACAGCGTCACAGGCATGCACACAGAGACTGAAGTAACCATGAAATTCAAGCATAGTCCCAAATGTTTCACAGCAATTCAAGAGTAGAATCAGGGGGAGAACTGGAAAATTCTGACATATTTTCCTAAGTCTGTATTATCTGCATATCAAATATGTTTATTTTGCATAAAATAGTTTAACCTGGAGTCTCAATTTTGTTGGGAGTTTTATGGGTGGGGGATCTCAGAGCCTTAGAAGAAAGGTTAAGGAAGTTTGGAGAGCAGCTACTGAACTTAGCACAAAAGCGCTCCGACTACCAGGCCAGCACACAAGGCCCCATGGGAGTCCAAGGCCAAGGCCACAAAAACATTAAGGAGAGACTCTACCTTCCTATCATGATATTCCTTCAGCAACGTGCTCCCTTCCATTGAGAAAGTTGTCTGCTTAGTCACCGCCATGACAAGAGCATCCACCTGAGGAAGACCAAGAAACTGATTCAGCTTGCACTGGAACAGGGATACAACAGAGAGAAGCTTACAGCCCTGCTCCATATTCATCACTGGGAGGACCAGTAGCTGCTACATGGGCTCAAGTAAAGGAAAGAAGCTAAAAGGATGCCAGATACCTTCCAAGATAGGGTCCATCTGTGATGCAGTCACAGGGACAGGTTCCACAATGTATAAGGTCACCATAGCATCTTGAATCAGCACCAAAAAGGTCATTTCTGTGCAAAAGGCAGAACACAGAAGGATACTCACCCTCCAAGGAGAAGATCCCCCTCTCCTCAGGCTCATCTTCTGGAGGAGTCCTCTTCAGCATCTCAACCAAACTTCATAACAGATAAAGCTGAGGTCCCAGAAGAATACATGAGTGCAGTGGTGGTTAACCCCTTACCAGCCATGGCAAAACCATCTGAGGCCCAGGGTCCCTGGTAGGAGAAGCCTGGACCTCCGACCCCTGCAGAGAAGGTTGCCAAGCAGCAAGAAAGGATTGAAGACAGCCTGGGAACTCTAAGTAGCTACTGCTCAAAACCAACAGAGGAAATCCTGGGTCTCTGAAGGGGGGCTGCTGGCAGAATCTAAGACCTCAGACGTCTTAGGGGCCCCCACAGAGCTGCTTATCCCAGTAGCCTGGACAGACATGGAGAACTCAGATGAGGCACTAGAAATGGCATCAGCCCTGGGCTCCCACCCCATGGTGAGTCCCAACAATGACGAAAGAAGAAAAAAAAATAATCAATCAAGGTTCTGGGCATCCCCATCACACAGAGGCAAAGAGAACCTGCTACTGAGCTGACCCAACAAGAGAGCCAACATGTGGCACAATGCTAAGCTCTGGGCATGCTGAAAATGCTCCATGTAGCAGAGGGAAAAAACTGTGAAAAAAGGAATTGCATAGGCCGTGAAAAAAGAAATGCTGAAAAGACAGCACAAGCCGGGATGAAGAGACCCAAAATGGGAATCCCAACACAGCTTCCCCAGCTACCTATGCAGGCCTAGGAAGCCCCAGTACCTGAGAAAACAAGGCCTGACTTTTTTAATTTAAAACTGCTTTATTAAAAACAGAGCACCAAATACAGCCCATTACCAAAGAATGGGCAAAGGAGGATACATTTTATATACCTGAAAACTTACTTTCCTTGAATTCTGCTAGAATAGTCCAGAGAAAGGAGTTATGCTCCCTTGCCATTCCATGGAGGCAGACTTGAGCAACTTTTAATAAGTGTCATTACTAGGTATATCCTCTTCTACAGCACAAAGCAGCGAGTATGAAAAACTTCCCAAGTGATAAGCAAGACTGAAAAACTATAAACACCTCAGAAAACGTTATCATTAACAACTTCGGCATAAACAGTATAATTATTTGGCTCTCATACAGTAATGAAATTGGTGTCAGACCATAGGACTGACCAGGCCTTTAAGCAGTATCCAGATCTTCAAATCTGCAGAAAGTCTTCCAGGGAGGGTCCTGGACTGGTCTAGCACTATTCAAGGACAGTAAATTTTCTCCTTCCTGATCATCCTGCTAGACTCTTCCAGACAAGCATGAAGTACCCAAGCAGTGAGGGCCCAAGGTGGAAAGAAGACAATGATCAGGGCAGATTAGTCTTTCAAAAGGCAACATCTATACAAACATCATATATGGCTTCACAAAGGCACTCTGGAGACAACACAGCAGACTCCACCTAAGCAACCAGTGCCCGGATGAGTGAGCTCGGACCTGCTCTGGCATGAGCTTACCAGTCAGAATGTACACTGACCTAATGGCCTCTAAGCTTGGAATCTACCTCTGCCAGTTCTTTCCTTTGACTGCAGAGGACACAGGAGAAAATCTGACCTGCAGGAGGAAGTAGCAATTGTCATATATCTGAGAACACACTCACTACATGTCCAGCAGATGCTGAGAGGGATCCATTACCAAATCAAGGCAGCACAACAATCTGATCAGGATTGAAAAAAGGGAGGCAGGGAGGGGGAGGGATGGCAGCCATCGAGCATGAGCCCAGCCTGCTCATAGGCGAGGGTGATGCAGTTCGCCACCCAGGTGGACAGCGTATGCTTGGTCACCGCTTGCTCTAGTCGACTGGGATCATAGGAAATGAAAAGCTGAGGAGATTTGCAGTGGCCCTGCATACGTTGAATGTAGAAGGACAGGGCCCTCTTATAGTCAAAAATGTGAAGGATGGATGGTTTCCACCCTGCTGGCATGAGGCCTCGGGAAGAAGGTGGGAAGCACCACCTCCTGGTTGAGGTGGAAGGAGGACACCATCTTCAGGAGAAATTTGGGATGCATGCGTAGCACAACCCTATTCTTGAAGAACTAGTATATGGTGCCTCTGTCACTAGGGCTTGGAGCTCACTGACCCTGCGAGTGGAGGCGAGCACCACCAGAAACACATCTTTCCATGAGAGATACCTGAGGTGGCAGGTAGCCAGGAGCTTGAAGGGTCGGCAGGTGAGCTGTGACAGCACCACATTGAGGTCCCACTCAGTCGCCGGGGGGGAGGGTTGATAACAGGAGCCCCCCCTCAGAAAGTGGGTTACCAGAGTCTGAGCCGAAAGGGGCTTGCTTTCAATGGGATGGTAGTGTGCTACCAGGGCACTGAGATGCACTCTGCCAGAGTTCGATTTGAGCCTGGATTGCGAAAGGTGGAGAAAGTACTGCAGCACCAGCTGCACCGGGCAGAATATGTTTGCCCTTTGCTCCGCACACCACAATGAGAACCTGCACCATTTGAAGGAGTAAGTTCTCCTGGTGGAAGCCTTATGGGAAGCCAATAGGATCTCCTCCACTTCCCCCGAGAGGTTGAAGGAGGCTAAGGCTACCCTTTCAGCAGCCAAGCTGTCAGCGATAGGGACCCCAGATTGAGGTGCAGGAGATAGCCCTCTGCTGAGATAAGCACCCGGGAGCACTCCACAGGAGGATGGTGTCCGTGCCTCCACTGTTAATCAAAGAAGCAGTGGTAACCATGGCTGTCTGGGACACAGGGGGGGGGGGCACCAGGATCAATGACGCTCTGTCATGCAGGACCTTGAAAAGGGTCTTGGCAAATCAACGGAGTATGTGTGAGGCGTTTCTCGGGCAAAGGGGCTTTTTGCCCAAGCCCTTCTGTTGGGGAAGGATAGCAGTCTTCTTGGAGAGCCTGATCCTCATCACGAGTTCAGTCTCCAACTTGGTAGCATTCTCCATCATGGGTTTGCCAAACAGGTTCTCCCCTTGGCATGGGACATCAACTAATTTGTCCTGAACCCATTGATTGAGGCTGAAAGACTGTAGTCAGACTTGGAGTCAGGCACTGATGCCCGCTGTGACTACTCTAGTTGCCGACTCAAAGCCATTATAGACTGCTTGAGTCAAACTTGGAGCACTCATGGACTGCTTTGGACAGGTTCCCAAGCCACTGTAGGGGTTCCCCAGAGAAACAGCAGAGAACACAGCTGGCTCCTTCACAAGGTCTCAGGTACATGCCCATGTACAGCTGGTAGGCCTGGATCCGGCCAATAAGCATCAAACCCTGGTAGCACTTTCTGCAGAGGGCATCCAAGGAGTGTCTTCTGGCTTTTTAGCGGACACATGGCCAACTCCACCACCATGGAGTTGTGCCTTCTGGAAGACAGGGCTCCGACAGACTCAATACATCGAGTCAAGCCGCTTGCTCACGATGGGCACCGATGCCAGTGTTTTCCCCACATGCGGAGCACGAGCTGTTCCAGGACAGGTGGGATGGGCACCGTCAATGATTCCCTCAGTGGAGTCTTGTATTGGAAACAGGAACTATAGGGCCTCAAGGGCCCAGTTCAGGGGTTCTCTCCCTAAAAACTCCATGTGTTGCTTAGGGTCAGAAAAAAAAAAAAGGTGACTACAGGACCACTAACCGACTATCTACCAAGCCTAAAGGATGATCCGCTTGCTGATCTCACCTGAAACCCAGCTTTGCAATCTGCATAGCTATCATAGCATACTGCAAAGGGCATAAACCAGCCGATCAATGACAAGGCAGATCATGGAGATCCTAATCTAACCCTGGGGGAACTCCCACGCCATCCTCCCCAGACTTAATCTTCTGGTGATAGGAGTTTAAATTGAGTCCCTCAGCCAACCCCCATAGGTGATATGGATGAACTCCCAAAGGGATGGCGGAGCACAAGGGCAAAGCAGTGGCTAAGACCCTCCTAGCTGCCCATGGCAGGAGTGCTCGCAAATCCCATTCCCAGAGGGGCAACTCAGGACTTAGGTCCCCACAAAGGGGGTTGCCAAGCAGTTTGCCAGAGTCTGTATGAGTTGGTTCAGGAGCTGCAGTGCAAGCAAGCCAGCTGTAGAAGAGGCTGCAAAGGGTCCCCACAGCCAACAGGCTAGTCTGCCATCCAAAATGGCCCGAGGAGGAGTGTAGGATTTCACTCCTCTGGATGATCCCTTTCAACTCTCCCTTCTCTGTCAATGCCAGACTTCCTTAATCCACTTTGCAGCTCCATATGCCTGCAACAAAACTACCGAGACAGTATGTTGGGTTCCTTCCCTTGCTCTATTCAAATCTAGGCTAAAAACCCATGTTTAAGGCTGCTTTTAGATCCAGATGCTCCTCACATTTTTAGTACTTGTGTATCTTGTTATATTCTAATCCCCATTTTGTGATGTTAGTCTTGATTTGATGGCAAGCTCCGATGAGCAGTAACTGCTTTACATCTATGTACAGCACTATGTACACCTTGTAGTGCCGTTCAAATAAGTAGTACTAGCAGCAGCAATGTGGGAGTGGCAGGGGCCACAGAAATGACATTGTGCCTCAGGACCCCCCCCCCCCCCCACCAAATGCCAAAAAAAAAATATAGATAGATATCCTAGGCTATGCAGCCACAACAGAGGCAAGAAATAAATAGCTGTGGAGAAAAAGCACTGGGGGTTGCTGGCTGCATCATGCTGCACAACTAAATACTGCAGCAGCAAAGTTTGTTGTTGTTAAGTGCCGTCGAGTCGGAGTCGACTCATGGCGACCCTCTGGATAGCTATCCTAAATTGTGTTCGGTCTTCAGTCAAGTGGCTCATTGTTGACAGACTGGTACCCGTAGCTGCTGTTATTGTATCGATCCATCTCATTGCTGGCCTTCCTCTTTTGCGTTGACCTATCTTGCCAAGCATGATGTCTTTCTCTAATGATCTCCCTTCGCATGAAGTATGAAAGTCGAAGTCTTGTCATCTGAGCGTCTAAAGAAAGCTTAGGTTTGAAATCCTCTAGTACCAACTGGTTTGTTCTTCGGGCAGTCCATGGTATACACAGTATTCGCCGCCAGCACCATAATTCAAAGACATTTTCTTCCTGTCTATCTTTTTCACTGTCCAGCTTTCACATCCATATGATGTTATTGAAAATACCATGGCTTGAACAAGTCGAATCTTTGTATGGAGAGGGAGAAGGAGAGGGAGAGGGATCGAGATCTCTGCTCTTGAGAATCTTATCTAGGTCTTTCATAGCCATTCTGCCATGAGCAATGCGTCGTCTGATTTCTTGACTGCTTGTTGCTTCTTTATTGATAGTTGATCCAAGTAGGTTAAAGTTGTTCACGATTTCAATTTCTTCTCCTTCAACGATGAACCTATTGATTATGCCAGTTGTCATGATCTTCGTCTTCTTTACATTAAAGGTGCAGGCCCATTTTGAAAGACTATGTTCTTTGACTGTGAGAAACAAATGTTTCAGATCATCTTCACTTTCAGCCAGTAATATGGTATCCATAGCGAAGGTTGTTGATGAGTCTTCCACCAGTCTTCACACCTGTTATCTTCATACAATCCTGCTTCTCTGATTTGTTCTGCATATAAATTAAACAGGTAGGAGGAAAGTATGCAGCCTTGTCTTACACCTTTGCTTATTTTAAACCATTCTGTTTCTCCTTGTTCCATTTGAACTGTTGCTTCTTGATCAATGTACAGATTGTGCAAGAGTACGATCAGGTGTTCTGGTATACCCATGCTTCTTAACGTGGCCCAGAGTTTCTCATGGTTTACACAGTCAAATATCTTGCTATAGTCAAAGCACAAATAGATATCCTTTTGGTATTCTTTAGTCTTTAAGGATCCATCTCACATTCACAATGATGTCTCTCGTTCCTCGCCCTTTCTTGAACCCTGCTTGCACTTCAGGTAGTTCTTGCTCCAGGTATGGTTGTAGTCTCTCTTGAATAATCTTCAGTAGAATCTTGCTGGCATGTGGGATCAGAGCGATTGTGTGATAATTTCCACAGTCAGTTGGATCACCTTTCTTTAGTATTGGTATAAACACAGATCTTTTCCAGTCAGTTGGCCATGATGTTGTCTTCCATATTTCTTGGCAGAGCCTTGTAAGTACGGTAACAGCTGCATCAGATTGCTGTAATACTTCTATGGGAATACTATCAATGCCTGGTGCTTTGTTCTTTGATAAGGCTTTCAATGCTGCTTCAACTTCTTCTTTCATCACCAATGGTTCCCGATCATAAAGGTACAAGTTGAAACGGCTGTTGGTCCACTTGATCTTTATCATATAAAAACTCTGTATATTCCTTCCACCTTTTCTTGATCTTCTCAGCATCATTCAACATAGAACCTTGAGCATCTTGTAACATTCCAATTCAAGGCTGGAACTTTTTAACTCTCGTAGCTTTAGGAAAGCCAATCTTGTTCTTCCTATAATATAGTTTCTACTTATATTTCCTTGCATGCGTCGTTGTAGTACTTTTCCTTGTCCTGTCTTGCTGCACGTTGGAAATCTCTGTTGAGTTATGTGACTGTCTGTCTTTCTCCTCTGGCTTTAGCTTCTCTGCGTTTCTGGGCAATTGTCAGAGTTTCTTCCGTCATCCATTTTGGCTGTTTTTTTATTTTTCACCTTTTGTAGAGACTTTTCTTTCTTCCAACACAACCTTCTTGATGTCATTCCATAACTCTTCTGGAGCTCTGTTATTTGTATCTGAAGCAGCAAATCAATTTTGCAGGCAGTCTTTAAATTCCAGTGGTATATTCTCAAGGTCATATTTTGCTGCATTCATGAGTGGTTTGCTTTTTTCCAACTTTAGCTTGAGTTTGCATACTAGTAGTTGATGATCTGTACCACAGTCAGCTCCAGGTTTCGTCTTTGTTGATGTTATAGAGCTTTTCTATCGTTGACTTCCACAGATGTAGTCAATTTAATTTTTATACAATCCACTGAGTGAAGTCCATGTGTACAGTTACTGCTTGTGTTGCTGGAAGAAGGTGTTTGAGATGAATAGATCGTTGGTCTTGCAGAATTTTATCAGTCCTTCTCCAGCTTCATTTCTGTTGCCAAGTCCATATTTTCCAACTACTTTGCCTTCTTCTTTGTTGCCAACTTTTGCGTTCCAGTCACCCATGACTATCAGGATATCCTGTTTGCATGTTCTGTCAATTTCAGTTTGTACTTCTTCATAGAACTCTTCAATTTCATTCTCCTCTGCAGCTGTTGGGGTATATACTTGAATTAGTAGTGTTGATAGGCATTCCTCGTAGACGAATAGAGATTAAGCGTTCGCTGACTGCATTGTATTTCATTACAGTTCTTGCAAGTTTCTTCTTTATTATAAATGCAACACCATTTCTTCTTTGTCTTTCATGTCCAGCATAGTAGACCATGTGATCATCTGATGCAAAGTGCCCGATGCCAGTCCATTTCAGTTCGCTGACACCCAACAGATCAAGTTGTACACGTTCCATTTCATTCTTGACCACCTCCAACTTCCCTTGGTTCATGCTTCGTACATTCCATGTTCCAATGTGTAAGACATATTTACAGCTTGAGACTCTCATTTCATGCGCAGCTACATCAGCAGTCAGACATCCCGAGGGCTTTGATCCAACCACATCATAAATGCTGGCTTTACTCTGAAAAGTCTTCAGCTCTTCCCCAGTAGCTAGTTGAGTGCCTTCCGACATGGGGGTCTCATCTTCCAGCACTATAGCACAATTTGTTTTGTTGTAACTATCCATTGGGTTTTCATGGCAAGATACAGAAGTAGATTGCCGGGCCTTTCTTCCGCACAGTTTAAGTTTGGTGTTGTTGCTGTTGTCAGATATGTGATCCTCCGCCTTCAACACTATCCCATTCTGCTGCTGCCCAGATGGGCGATTTGTCTTGGTCTGGCACCTCAGCTGAGACCTGTCCATCTTGGAAGACCCTGCCAGTAGTTATACTACCAATAGTTTAGCTCTCAGCATCACTGATGCACACAAGCCCTCACAGCACGACAAGCTGCAGAAAACATGCCAAAAAAAAGAAGCAGGGTTGTAGTGAAGATGGAGTCCCAAAAAAAGAAATCCCATTAACTGTACGGCAGAATACCCCAAAAGGCCTAGAAGGCCCAGTTATCAAACAAAGGGAGGAGGGGGTTTGTTTTTTGGGATCCTGTCAGAAAGTCAAAATATTACCCACTGAAACCAATTTAGGAAAAAAAAAAAAACATGGCATGCAGATAAGGACAGTAAAGAGAAGGGGATCCTGGGCCCAACTTACTGGCATCCTCAGCAGTCCCATGGGGTACGCCTGCTCCTCTTCTGGCCCCCCAGCACTAGTAGCCCATAGGAAACAGCATGGACACAGGGCGACTGTCCATACCAGGAAATATGTGCACCTGTACTCCAAGCAATGCTGGGCCTTCCCAGACTCAATCGCAACAGCACTGCACTGGACTGGAGTGTGGGAGGGGGAAGTCTAGCCTGATGCAGCTCCTCCTTCTGTTCTTTTCCCTTACAAGTCCACTCATTGGATCATTGTCACTCTTTTTAAAAGTTAAATACTGCGGCACTGGGGGTGTTACTCTGCTAATTCTCTCCATGCAGCAGCACCAGTTCACTGCCTCAGGGATAAAAACACAGGTCTCTAAGAAAGAAAAAAAAAGGGTGACTTTAAAGAACATAACATAAGAACATAAGAAATGCCATACTGGGTCAGACCAAGGTCCATCAAGCCCGGTATCCTGTTTCCAACAGTGGCCAATCCAGGTTACAAGTATCTGGCAAGTTCACAAAAAGGTACACAGGTTCCACAATGCTTGTCCTGGGGTAAGCAGTGGAATTCCTGCATCCTGTTTAATAATGGTTTATGAACCTTTCCTCCAGAAACTTGTCCAAAATTCTTTTAAACCTAGCTATATTAACAGCTTTTACTACATCCTCCGGTAACGAATTCCAGAATTTGATTACACGTTGAATGAAAAAATATTTTCTTTAGTCTTAAATGGGTTACATTGAACTTTCATTGCAAGTTCCCTAGTCTTTCTACTTTTTGATGGTGTAAACAACCTACCTACATTTACCCATTCTATTCCATTCATTAATTTATAGACCTTTATTGTATTTCCTTTCAGCCACACAGGGTACAAAAAAAAGAAAGGGTGCATTTAGGGTTGCCAACTAGTTCCCGGAGGAATGTAGAAAAGTGACCCTAATGCCCATAAACCTCGTAGATATCTACATGCCTAATGATTGAATCACCACTAAGCATCCATCCTAACCAATGTTTCCTCTAATTTTCTGTAGGCTGTGTGCGCATAAAATATCAGCTGTGTGCAGCTTTTGAAGGAAGGTTAAATTTTTGTGCGCCACATAACGACACTCGGAGTTATATACTTTAAAATTTGACTACACCTCAGAATACAGTATGTACACCACATTGATTTTAATCAAATTAAATGAAAATAGACAATTACTAAATGAAGCGGGAAATTTCTAATAATTACAATCATAACTTTTAAATTTTAAGACGTCTGTGTTGTTTTCTATCAGAATCAGAGCCATAATTTTTGTGCGCTCTGTTGTAAAGTATGTGCGCTCGCTTGGCGAGGTGTGTGCATGTGCGCGCGCGCGCATGCGCGCACAGCTTAGAGGGAACTGTGATCATAACCCTTCCCTCCTGGGCAGATGCCCCTGGGGAATTCTCCTCTATGCAAGAGGATATTGCATCCTTTGGAGGGCAGGTCCTGGCTATAGGATTGCTTCCTGGCATACCAAGGTGATGTTCTCCTTCCAGGTGAGCTCTCCTCCAAGGCAGCACTGAGGGTGCTAAACTGGATATGGGACTTCTCTATTGTATTCCTGTAGGTCTCCTCTATATATCTCTGTCTGCCTCAGCTCATTCAAATCTGCTACTCTAGCCTCCAGAGATCAGACACATTCTCCGAGAACCAGAAGCATTTTGCACACATACAGCCTCATGCCAGCTGGGAGATGACCATACACATGGTACTCAATGAAAACGACTGGATAGCACCCATCTCTGGTCTGCTGCCTGCATCTTAGTATTGATGAGTTATGACGTTAAAGTTGCTAAAGAAGTAGGGATACCCAAACTAATATGAAGGCCCTAAAGTTTGTTATATTTTATACTGCTATTTGGCATCTTTGACAAGACAGAGGCTATGTTTGTCACAAGGGATCCCACATTCAACCCACCCCAGGCAATCAGTATCCTAGACAAGACAATAGCAATAAAGGATGAAGTAAGGTACCTGGGAAT
This sequence comes from Ichthyophis bannanicus, assembly GCA_033557465.1. NCBI lineage: Eukaryota > Metazoa > Chordata > Amphibia > Gymnophiona > Ichthyophiidae > Ichthyophis > Ichthyophis bannanicus. The sequence continues at coordinate 148,696,409 of CM066041.1, forward strand.
AACCGTGGACAAAGCTCTTAACCTACAATCGCATATTAGCAAAACTGCGGCTAAAGCCTATCACCGACTACAGACCATCAGGAGACTTAAACCAATCCTCAACCAAGACCACTTCCGTACAGTATGCCAAGCAATCGTAACACCAATTAAATTAAGGGATGTGCCTGGGGTGGGGGGGAAGGGAAGACTAAATAAAGAGTTGGGGTAAATAGATTTTAGATACTTTAACCACTCTAAAACCTGCCTTTTGTTCCAAGATTTAACAAACTAAAGTTTCATTCATCCAACCCACAGATAATACAGCAAGACCAGCTAGGACCATGAACAAGAGGACTGGGTATGAAAAAGGAACAGATGGAAATTCGGGGGGACATCGTAGATTCACACAGATAACTGGAGGCATGCAGATAGGCTAGAGATATATACAGTGAAAATTTATAGGCAGACCGACATTTTCATGGACTGAAATATGTTAGGAAAAAACAAACCATCTTCCTTCAAAGTCATAGAAAAGAAAAACAAAGAAGAAAGGAAGAGGAGAGAACGAGTAACAGAGGGAAGGACAAATGCAGGCTCCTGCTACAAAGCAGTGTTCAAAGCACAGCAGGTCCTGCCCTGAGCCAAGCAGGAGAACAGCACCCCAGATATTCGATTTTTAGAAGAGAGAAAAAGAAAAAAAATAAAATCAGCCAAAACTGCATCTTCTCTCAGCAGCCAGGAAATAGACACACAACATAAAACAGACTAGCATTCATTATCCAAACATTACTCTAGGCTTCTACGGCTGGAAATACAGCAAATTGAGTTTTTTGTACAAGTGGCCACCAAGAGCAGGAGTCCAGGAAGTGGGTGAGCTCAAAAAAAATATTTTTTCCAGCTTCTGCAATGACCATCATGGAATATTTCACTCATAACCATTACGTGCACAGCCAGCCCCATGCACATCTGAATATACACATTTGAGAGATGACACAGGGCCCTTACTCATAATCAAGAGTGGAAAATCTTTTATATAAAACAGGCATCATTTTTTGGTGCTTTTCCCTTATTTTATCTTCCCCATTTTCTTTGGGGAGAAGGCTCTCTTGAAAATTTGCAACTATCTGCTTTTCTTCCATACCAACCTCTAATTCTCCCTTACCACTATTTTCTTGTTCTTGTCTTCTTAAGTCTGCTCTATCTAACCCACGGCTTGCTTCACAAACCTTTCTTGGAGACCCCAAAGGCAGTTGGGCCCTCTGGATATGCAGCACAAGATAAATTGCACATGCTTGGTCTCCAATTCATAGAGATTTCTCTCAAATATTCACTGTGGATATCCTGAAACCCCAACTGGCTGCGGGATCCCTAGGACAGGTTTGGGAAGCCTAGACCTAATCTCATTTTCCAACTTCCAGAGGCTCTGCCATTCACAACTCAGAAGTAGAGATTCTGCTGTAGAAACCAAGAATGAAATTAGGCACTGTAGATCTTTCCATCCCTGTCAACATATTCAGCCCAACAAACCTCTTAATACCCTCTTCTACTGGGCTTTTTAACTACCTGCTCTAATATTTAGGGTCAAATTCTCTGCATTCAATAAGGCCCCATCTGACACAAAATAACTTATAGCAACTTGTGTCTACGCTGAATGACCACTTACTAATCACTCATCTCCAGATTTCACCACTACAACAGACTCCACAGGGGAACTCTGCAAGTGGGCAGGGTGAGACAGCTGCCTCAGGTGGCAAAGTTTTGGGAGCAGCAAAAAAAGTACCACTAAACACCACTGCAGTAGCCACCTTGCTATTTCCAAGTGAGAGGAGACTGCTTTTTTTTCCTCCTCCAGACTACCTGGGCAGGAGCAGCGAGATCATTGCTGGGGAGGAGGTTGTTACCTTGAGGTGCCCAACGAAACAGCAATTTAGTAGTAAAAAGACAGTGTAGAATCTTCTGTCCCTACCTGTGCTCAGTCCTGCACTCTCTGAAACAGGAAATCTGCATGACTGATATAAGGAACCCAGAGACCCTGCACTGTTTCTTTCACATATGGCAGGCAACTGGGTGGCCAGGGGAAGAATCAAAAAAGGGGGGACAGGTAGGGGAAACGAGGTGGAAGAGATGTTGAACACCAAATGTTCCCTCTAATATAGAGGTCCTCAACCCAGTTTTCAGGATACACCTAGCCAGTCAGGTTCAGGAGAACCACAATGAATATGCATAAGAGAATTTCATGCATTATTTACTGTGGTCATCCTGAAAAACTAACTGGCTAGGTGTGTCCTGAAAACTGGGATGAGAACCCGTGATCCAAGGTGAGCAGCAGTCCTCCAGTGGGACAGGTGTAGCAATATTGCTGTTTCAAATCGCAAAGTGTAGGTAAGTCCTTCAGGAACGCCAATGGGCCTGCCCCTTTCCCAGCTGAAATTATGATATTCCTGCATCACTGCAGAGATTGGGGGGGGGGAGGAATGTCTCCATCAACAAACTGGTTAATCTACTAAGAAGGGTTTTAAACTAGATCATTGGGAATAGGTGAACAAAGCCCCCAAGTAAAAGCATCATGGGCACCTAGTACATGGAAGGCAATGACCGGGATGTAGTTCTACCAGGCTACAAAAGCAAGGTAGGACGGACGGACGGGAGAAGAGTGGCACTATACAGTATGTAAAAACTATTAGAGCTACAGAATCGCAGGGCTTATGAGGGAGGGAGGGAGGCAGCACTGTGAATTAATCTGCAAAGAGGAAACTGAAAATTTACTTACACCAGTGTAATATACAGACCTCCTTTGCAGGCAGAAGAAATAGAGGTTTAATTGAAGAAAAAAAACCAAACATACATTCACAATATTGCTATGAAAGGAGACTTATTGGTAGGAGATTTCAATTTGCCAGATGTTAATCAGGATTATCCTGGCTTCTGATTGAAATATCCCAGCTGTGGTGTCATCCAGATGTGGGGAGATCCTGGATGCTCCAGAAGGAGAACTGTCCCAGCAACTGGTAATAGAGCCTATGCAGGAGGGAGGCGATACTGGACTTGCTGCTTGCAAATGGGGAGAGCGTTTCTGATGCTGTAGTGGGTGATCACCAGATGGTGCGCGTCAGTTTTAGGAAACAAGTGGAAAAGGCTCCTTCAAAAGAGAGTCCTTTGGTTAGAACACTGGCTTGGGAGAGCATACAACGTAGAATATTAAATGCACCTCTAAAATCACTAAAGGTCAGCCCAGCAGAGATAATGGTATGGCAGCAGGAGAGGGGGAAAGTAGGTCTCAAGGAATAATGTGCATGTGTGCGCACCTGGGAGAGGAGAGACAGGAGGGGCACGTTTTGAAAAGCAGCAGTTCTCCGACTGCTGTGTTTCAACATCTCACCGTTTCTATACTGCAGGTGCTGGAACTCCCTCTCATAGAAATGCATTGGGTCTTTTTTGGGGGAGGGGGGGTGGAACAAAGAGGAATTAAATTTTTTTCTAGAACTCTGTTTTTCATCTTTTCCCTGTTTTTACCCCATTGCCAAAATTTGGTCCCATTTCATTAAGTTTTCAGAGTTATTTTGCCTGTCAGACTGAGAGACGAGCAGACATTTTCAACCCAACATGTCACTCTTACAATTTTTCTTTTCCAGCACTCCATTAAGATGCAAAGAATAAAGAGGCATATCCCAAGTACAGCAACAAGGTACTCTAATCTGGAAAATAAGCTGTTGACAACAAAACTAGTTTTACAGTATTCTTGGAATCATGTTTCTAATTAGTGGCCTATGAGCTGGCTTGAGAGATAGGAATCAGGACTTTAGACACGTTGTTCCCAAACCTATCCTAGTACACCCAGTTGATCATGTTCAGAATATTCACAATAAATATGTATGAGCTACATTTGCAGACAGAGACTATGCATGCATTTCTATCCAAAGCTTACTAAGGGTATTTTGATAGCCCAAAACAGCCGACTTTACCTTAAAATAAAGTAGACTTAGAAAACCATTGGCGTAATATACTAGCTGTATCCTTAAAGTAAAAAAGGTGCAGAAAGGTTGTTACTTCAAAACAGAGCCAGAGCCATACTAAACAAATACACTAGGTGGTCTCAAGGAGTATGACAAGGAGAAATTTTACATACCCGATTATTTTCTCTCCTTGAATCCTGCTAGACCAGTCCAAACACATGAGTTATTCTGCCTTTCGAGCTGGTGAGAGCAGACTAGCAATTTTCAGAGATGTCTTTCAATTGGTATATTCGCTAGTGCATCACTGAGAGAAGCCAGTATGATACAAGCAGTAAGCAAAACTAACACTCAGAAATGCATAACCTTTATCAGCAATTCAACTTTGCAACAAATATCATGAACAAGTATCTGATTGTCTTACCATAAAACATTTTGCATTAGGCATTGATACTGACATTGTAATGGATAGGCAGCAGGGCTTTGCAACCTGTAGAAAGTCTTCCAGGGCAGGTCCTGGACTGGTCTAGCAGGATTTTTTTTTTTCTTTAAGTGCCTGCAAGTTAATGCTGACTCCTGGCAACCCAGCAGCCCCTGGGTTTTCTTGGCTAGGTATGACCAGAAGTAGATTGCCAGGTCTTTTCTTCTGAGGCAATGGAGAGTAGAGTGGACTTACCCAAGGCTACAAGGAGTGCCAATGAGAAGCAAACCCAGATCTCTTGGGTAGTAGGCTGTTGCTCTAACCACTAGGCTATTCCTCCACTCAGCAGGATACAAGGAAAGATGTAATTGCGTATGTACAACTTTCTCCTGCCTCATCCTGCTAAAATCAATGCAGATGTCTGATGTACCCAATCAATCAGGACCCAGAGTGGGGGGGAAGCTGATGTTCTTGCCAGAACTGCCATCTGTACCATCTCCTATATAACAACCTGTACTGCTTCTCAAAGTGCCCAGCAGAGACCAGATAGTCTCCTTACAGGTGTCCCCAGGAGACATCATGATAAGACTCTGCCCATAAGGTGGCCAAATGCTAATACCCGTGTTTCCCCGAAAATAAGACCGGGTCTTATATTTATTTTTGCTCCAAAAGATTCACTAGGGCTTATTTTCGGGGTAGGGCTTATTTTTTTTTTCATATACAACAATCCACAGCAACAACTGAAAGACAGCCCCTTGGAGAGAAGAGGCCCGCAGCGCAGCACAGGCAGCCGATCGGCGTCGGGGAGTGGAGCAGGAGGAAAGCTCCTCCCTGGTCCTCCCGCCGAAGCCAATCAGCACAACAGCAGCAACAACTGAAAGACAGCCCCTTAGAGAGAAGAGACCCGCAGCGCAGCACAGCACCGGCAGCCAATCGGCGTCGGGGAGTGGAGCAGGAGGAAAGCTCCTCCCTGGTGGGACCCCCCCCCCCAGGTACCGAATCTGTCAGTCCGTCGATGATCTTCACTAGGGCTTATTTTCGGGGTAGGGCTTATATTACGAAAATCACAGAAAAACGTGCTAGGGCTTATTTTCGGGGTAGGTCTTATTTTCGGGGAAACACGGTAGCAAGGAGTTCCAACTCTCTTCGGCACACACTTACCAGCCAAAACATAGCCTGACCTAATGGCCTCCTTAATCCAGCAGGCAGAGGACTTGGCCACAATCAATCCTTTCTTCAGGCCACTGAGGACAAAATAGGTGATTTGACCAGTGAAAGGAATTAGTAATTTCCAGGTATCTGAATCAACACCTTCTGCACATCCACCAGACATAACGAGGGGTCCTTCTGAAGAAAGCAGAATGCAGTCTGGGTAAGATGAAAGGAGGCCAGCATCTTTGGGAGGATGGCACACAGTCCACAAGGGAGAAGCCATTGAGAAGACCAATGAAAGCATCCTACAAGCTAAAGTCTACAGCTTGGACACCCACCTGGTGGACCCTATGTTGTTGTGTGCCACTGAGTCGATGCTACAGCCAACCAGAAAAAACACCTTAAGCGTGGCCTTTCAAAATGGGCTCAAGGTAGGGCCCCTTTCAGTGGCTTCAAAGCCAGAGACACTCCTGTGAGGCAAACTGAGAATACAGGCAGACCGAACCCCTTCCTTCCCTTGAGGAATTGCAGACTGTGGGGTGCCCTACTAAATCCCTTGAATGCAACCCCTGCAGCACATCATGACTGTCATCTAAACCTTGCAAGTTCAGGGCCAAGCCCTGGTCTATGCTGGACTACAAGCAGGACAAAAACATGACAAGTGCCCACTTCCTTGGCCTCCATAAAATGGAGAGGAACCCCACCTCTCAAAAACTCTCCCAACTCACATAAGCTAAGGATGTGTTGGCTATCCAAGACTTAAGCAGGATGTCCAGAGCAGCCTATGTCTTCCAAGAGCCAAGCAAGACAAGACCTGGATTCTCCATTACCAGGAGCCCCTGCTGTAAGAGACTCTTCTTTTGAGGTAGCAAGAAAGGAAGGCCTGGCCAACAGTTCAAGAGATCAGTGAATCACAGCCTGTGAGGACAGTTTGGGGCCCCTACGATCAGCAAGCTTGGTCCGGACATCTGTGCATAAGATGGCTCACAAGGGCCAGGGAAGGAGACCTATAGCATCCCCTCCTGAGACTACTCCTGAAGAGTGGCACCCAAGTCTGCCATCTGTGTATATACACAGCCACATACATGCACACTTGCAGAGTGTGTGTGAGTGTGAGTGTGTGTCTATTATAAATAAATAGAAGGACCCTTCTGTAAAACAGGCATATCACAGAAATCCCAATGCTGCTCAAAATGTAACTAGTTAATATATTCAAAATTAACCCTATCCCCTGTTCCCTTATTACCTCAATAGCAATAACTAACCACTATTCTCATGGAATTAGTGCACATATTCCACTTACTGTTCGATGTAACTTATATTCAGTTATGTTAAATGTAAACTGCCTTGATACTTCTGAAAGGCAGTATAAGATGTTAAATAAAATAACTCCCCTTTAGCCTCTCAGTGAATCCCTGAAGGAGATCAGGCAGGGCTCTCAGAGGAACGGACAAGTGCAAGAGCAAAAAAATGGGGGCCCCTGACCCTTTACTGGACCTCAAACCCCTAAGGGGGGACTTAGAGGGGAGGGAGAGGGGCATGCCAAGCAGCAAGAAAAGACTGAACCCCCCCCCCCAAGCTGTTTCAGTAGCTTCTGCTCAAAACCAAACAGAAAGAGCCCTGGGACCCTCTAGGGGTGGCTATTACTCACAGCATGACGCCTCCGCACTCCTGCATTCAGCAGAGTTCTCCTTCCCTCCGAAAACAGCCACCAGTCCCAAGGGCAAGAAGGGCATTGAAGGATCAGAAGCAGTACCAGAACTGGCATGGGATCCTGACTATGCTGGTGGGGAGGGGGGAGGAATTAAAATATTCAGGCCTTGAGCATTCCTATCAGAGGGAGCAAAAGGAACCCACTGCAGAGCTGATCAGAGAGCCACTAGAGGCACAACACTAAGCACCAGGCTCCGCATAACAAAGAAAAGGAACTGAAAGTGAACCACCCAACCAGCATAGGCTGCACAAAATAAAAGAACTGCTGGGGGGGGGGGGGAATGTAAGCCCTGCTGCTGAAGGCAGCCTGACCTTTTTTTAAGCTGATTTATAAAGCAGTAAATATAATGGGCAGAAAAAGAGAGTTTGTTTACTTCCCCCCTCCCCCCAATCTAGCAAGCAGATAGACAGCAAGAGGGAAGGAAGGCTTGGGTCCCAACTTACCAAACCCCCCTCAGTGGCCCCATGGGGTCCTCCTGCTCCTGTTGGTCCCATCAGTGCTGGAACCTATGGATAACAGCACTAGACATAGGGCAGCTGCTGGCTCAAAGAGACAAGGGCATACCTGAGCTCCAAGCACGCTGGACCTACAGGTCTACGGTCACACAGACCACAGCATCGTGGTGTGGGCCAGTGGAGACTGGACTGATGCAGCAGTGTAGCTAGGCCTAATCCCTTGCCACCTGCTGCAGGCAGAAATACTGGCTTTTTTCAGTGCTGCACCAGCAGATATACCGAGTAATGACATCACTGAAAGTTGCTCATGTCTGTCTGCCGCCACCTGCTGGCAAGGAAGCATAACCCACAAGTCTGGACTGGTCTAGCAGGATAAAAGTGGCAATTCTCATCCTATACTAACAGGAATGTTTGTAATATAGTAACTTAAAAGGTAGAAAAAAATCTTTAAACAAGTTCCAGGAGTGGGCTACAAGCAATGTCAAAAATTATATCAAAGAAACTGATCCATTCATGATGGGTGATGCAATCATAATTCATATGGACCAATCCAAGCCAATGTGCGGCAGGTAATGCAAGACACTGTTCTAGAATGTGGTTATTCCCAAGGGTATGCTAGAGCTGAATAATAATTTCAAAACAGCACACCATTTAAATCATTGCTTACTGCAACTGGTGCATGTCCTTAGCAAAAAGGTTACTCAATAAATGGAGGATAGTTTTATTTGTAATATAGAACCCGAGCAAAATGCAAATAAAGGTGACATTTCCAGGCCAGAAACAATGTTACTACTCCAAGCTGGAACTCTAGCAGGGCCCCTCACACTCAGCTGGAACTCTGAGGGGAGAGTGAATACTCAGTTGGAACACCTCCCTACCCCACTCCCACTGCCTAGTTCGTCACCTTTCCTCCATTCAAACTGGGCTCCTGAGAGCCCTTTGAATAAAAGTGTTTTCCTACTGTCAAACCTACACAAAGGAGTGAAGAGTTTGGTTAACAAGTTAACTCAAAGTCAAATAGGTCTTTATCTTTATTCGCAAGGTGTTTGATGTCTTTAGTTTTGTTGTCTGGCATCTTATTTGGATGGTCGTCTTCATTTGCTGTATCTGTCCTGATGGGTTCTGTGGGTCTGCAAGTCTCCCTTTCTAGCTTCTAATTGTGTACAATTAGAACAAGTCAAAGATACTGGAAGGTCTCAAAAGGGCACACAGCAAGTAACATTTCCTGTCTTAACAGGAGCAAGTTAGGGAACCATATTGGCAAAAACATCAAAAATGACAAAGAAAAGAACTTGTGCCCTTATACATTCAGTATTTTGTGTACTCAAGTGGGCATACAAGGAGTTTAAACAGGCCAATAAAGAAGAGGTGTGAGTGCAGGAGCCAAGAGGGACAGGTGTTGAAGGGGGGTGGAAAAAGCCTAATGCTTGCACTGAGATAATAACTAGAAGGGACCGGCTAGAGAAGGGGAAAACAGGAAGGGTGAAAGCAAAGAGGCATACAGAAGAGAGCTGTGGAGATGACTGACAGGAAGAGGCGACTAGAAGGGAGCAGAGAGGACATCAGTGAAAGAAGGAGGGGAGAAACAAAAACAGGAGGTACATAGAGCAAGGCATGGTGCTCTTCCAAAGGATACAAAAAACCCCACAACCACCAAGTAATTATCTACCGTATTCTTCCTGTGCCACAGCAGCCAAAAGCAAACATTTTACAGATGAAGAAAAATGCAGTACTGTTAGACAGCAAACAGTCTACAGGAATCACAAGCGAGGCCAACCCAAATCTTTGAGAGCAATCACTGCAGAGACCACCATGCAATATAAAATTCAGTGAAACATGTCAAACCAACCATCGCAAATGCAAGATGCAAACTTCACCTTCAGCTGTTGTGGATAAGGGTGCATCAGCAGCAAATGTAGACCCTACCCCACCCAGAGCATCCCATAGTCAATATATTTCTGTATTTAAAAAGGTTTTATATTCAGCACCAACACACCTAGACGGATTACAAAACATGTATAATAAATTACAATATTTATTTATTGTTCTTATATACCGCACTCTTAAAAATCAGCATGGTTTATATACAACAGTATTGTGCCAAAGAGGCATTTACAATGAACTTGGGACTTAAACTTGGGTTTCAACTGGGCAAAACTATGTACATCGATTTCAATTTATCTGCAAACTGTATCTGCAATATTTACATCCAATAAAAACAAAGCTAAAACAGATCATAAAATAAGCAGTGAGCCTTAAAAACCTTCAATCATGAGTCCTTTTGGACTCATTTCTTGTACGCGCACCTCAGCAGGCTAGCAATATACTGGCGAGTGCTTCCCCAGCCATCTGCTCCTTTGAGCCGGAAAGCTCGTTGAGCAGTTTGGGACTCTATCTATCCTCGCCAGAGCAGCTGTGTGCAGCGAAAGTTGGTGTGTTGGAGCCAACTTGCTTGGACTTTCCAAGCTCGTTGGGGGCTCCTAAAGTTGGTGCTCCTACAGATCCTGGAGGACGGGATTCTGAGCAGTCAGAGGGAGTTGTAATCCTTCCGGGTCATCGCTCAGACAGCTGCACATTGCCTTATTTTATTTAATTTAGCTATACTTATATACTGCTTTTCACCAGGTCAAAGCAGTTTACAATACATAAAATGAGGGGTTACATTAAACAAAGGGATGATATTTTACATGGGGGGGAGGACCCAACACCAGGGGAGATCAAACATATTTACATTCCTGCAAGTAGTATGCATGAGGTCTATGTGACTTATTGGAAGGTATATAAACTGATTCAGCGTTTCAATTTGACCAATGGTCTTCATGAGTTTGAGTTTACAGAGTAAAGTTCTATTCCATTCCAGGTGCTCTTCGAACAAATGTGTCTTTAGATGTTTTCTGAATGAGGGGAGATCCTTGTTTTGGAGAGGGGGCATATAAGTCAAATGCTTGGTTGCAGGTTTGTTGTTTAAAATTTAGATCGCTCATGTGGCACGGTCAGAAGTCCACTTGTGGCCTGCCGTGTTGGTTTTCTGGAGTTCGGTTGTTGTAAAAGGGTACCCACATGTGAGGTTTGATGCTGATGATGAACTGCTTTATGGATTATTACTAAATGTTTTATATTTGATCCGTGCCTCAAGGGGAAGGAAGTGAAGTTCTCTCAGAATAGGTGCGATATGGTCGTATTTCCTACCTTCATGGATGATCCTGGCTGTTGCATTGGAGGGCTGTCCGTAGTAGGTTGACACTGATGGCTGGGAGTCCTTGGTATATTGCATTACAATAGTCCAGATGGGGGAGAGTCATTGATTGCATGACTGTTCTGAAGTCCTGTTGGTCTATAAGTGGTCTGAGACGTTGAAGCATCTCGACTTTGCAAAAACAGCAAAGACAATATTCTTCAATCTGTTGCTTGAAGTAATTGATTGATCGATCAAGAGTGATCCCTAGGTATTTTATGTGTGGTTGTACCTTTATTTGGGTTGATCCCAGCATGAGGTGAGTTGGAGGGGAGGGGGGGGTGAAGGTTTGGTCTTGTGACAAATACGACTTCTGTCTTTCTTATTTATTTATTTATTTTTATTTAATATCTTTTCTATACCGCGCTCTTTAAAATCAGTGCAGTTTACAGGCAAACATTAACCTGTACAGTGCGGTGGAAACCTGCACTGTACTTACAATGAACAAGTTTTAGGTTTATTGCGAGATTGTCTCCAAAATGGCTACAGTCAAACATTGTTGAAGCAGTGTATTAATTGTGTATTTGTCAGGTTTGTAGCTGTGAAGGGGTCATAAATCATGTCATCATCCGCATATATGTGGAAGTTGACATTATGGGCCCGTATTAGAGCCAAGTGGTTGCAGATAAATGTTAAACATAGCCAAGAGTGCAGAGCCTTGTAGTATACTGTTTGTTGAAATGGGGAGGATGTAGCAGTAATGGTTCAAATTAGTTGATACCTGTCAGTTAGGTAGGACTTGCACCATTGTAGAACTTTGTCCTGTATGCCAGTGTTCCACAGTCTGTGTAGGAGGATGTTATGCAAGACTGTATCAGATGCTGCCGTTATGTCCAGGAAGATCAAGGTGTATCCAGTGTGTTTGGTCTGTATTCCTTTGGTCAGAGTGTTTATTAATGAAATCATGAGGGCTTCAACTCCATGAGAGGGTCGGAATCCATGTTGTTGTGGGTCAAGGGTATTGGTTCTCTCTAGGTGGTCCTGTAGTTGCTGTTGGGCAATTTTCTCAATGATGTTTGCAGTTAATGGGAGGCTTGCCACTGGCCAGTATGAGGCAGGATCCATTGGGTCAAGCTCAGGTTTCTTAAGGGTCAAGCAGATAACTGACATCTCGAGGCTGTTGGGCATCGATCCTTGTTTGAGGAACTCACTTACTATGCTGGCAAGAGCTGGGCTTAGTTCCTGTTTTGGCTTTATCCAGTTCACCAGGCAGGGATCCAAGAGGGAGGTGGTTGTGTTGAGTACTGATATGGTGGTCTCGATCATTTCTTTGGATATTGTTTCAAATGCAGTCCATTCAATGTCTGGGGTAGCATTATTGGTATTATCTGCGGTTGCAGATTGTGGGTTGGCTATCCTTTGAAGCTGCTTACATTGTGCCGCAAGATGCTGCAGTGCTATGTCTGGGAGTTGGTTCAAGTAGCTGGGTGTTTTGTGAGTTGTTTGATGATCTCATGGTCTGTTGATTGATGCATTTATGAGTTGAGTGATATTCTCTTCTTGCATTGTCTGTTTTGCTTCAGTAGTGGTTTAGGCTGAATGGAGTGGAACGGATAAACGTGGATCAATTGTTTACGCTATCAGAATATAGAAGGACTAGGGGACATGTAATGAAGCTACAGGGTAAACTATTTAAGACAAATAAGAGAAAATATTTCTTCACGCAACGTGTAATCAAACTCTGGAATCTGTTGTAGTAAGGGCTGTTAGTATAGCTGGGTTTAAAAAAGGTTTGGACAAGTTCCTGGAGGAAAGGTCCATAAACCACTATTAAAAAGGGACCCAGGATATCAATGCTTGACCTAGTACAAGCACTGCAGAACCTGTGTCTTTTGGGGAAACTGCTAGGTACGTATGACCTAGATTGGCCACTGTTGGAAACAGGATACTGGGCTTGATGGACCTCGGTCTGACCCAGTATGGCATTTCTTATGTTCTTATGTTCTTAGGCTGTCCATATATCTTGTTTTGTCTGCGTTACTCTGTCTTTTCACCATCTCCTTTCTATTCTCCGAAGCTGCGTTTTCCATTTTCTCAGGGTGGGTATGAACCAACATGCTCTTGTTGGTCTTACTTTCTCTTTATACGTTGTTGTTGATCAGGCCACAGTGGTTATTGCATTATTCCAATTGCTGTTAATATTTCAGGGTCAGATTGATCGGATTGTATCCTTGGTAGTACCATGTTAAGGAAATCTTCTTTGTTAAATGGCTTGAATCATCTTGTCCGTTGCGAGTCTTCTCTGTTGTGTGTAGGTTGAACGGAGTTGGTGAAGGTAGTGATCTGACCATGGGACAGATGTGATCTTCAGATTCTCGTGTGAAGGGGCGTTTTGAGAGTTAAGTAATATAAGATCAAGGGTGTTTCCTCTCTCATGTGTTGGTTCATTGATTTGAATCAGCTTCCATTGCCTCTAGGAAAGCATGGGGGGTGGGGGGTTTGGAGCACCCGGCAGGAACGGCCTCAGCAGTGGTTTCTTCGGTGGTCTTGGAGTTGAGTCCCGATGTGGGAGATGGTCCTTCGGACTTCTGTTTGCAGCATCCTGCTGAATTTACTTTTAGAACTGATTTGGACGGCAATTCAATAACTTGGGGACTCTGTCTCAACAGGTACAATCTGTTTTGGTTCAAGTGAAAGCTGATATAGTTAATATGCAACAGCAGGTTGGAGGGATATCTGAGCTGCAGTGATCCATGTCCTCAATAATGGAAAGAGTCAATTGCTTGGAGAACTCAGACTGTTCTTTCCAAGGACGCTATAGGGACGAGGTCTCGTCTGGAACACCTGGAGAAAAAAACTTTTCTTGATATCAGAATCTCAGACCAAGTCATCATTATTAGTACTAGAGATATGTTTAAGAGATACATCACTGAGGTGTTTGGTATTCCTAATGAGTCTCATCTCCCTGTTGCCAAGTTATATTATTTGCCATCTGGACGAAGATCCTCAGAGATGGGGAAGATTCCAGGGGTACAGCAGGCTGACTCGCTTGATATCCCGGCTATATTGGAGGCATCGGGTGGTGACTTTTTCACTATCTCATGATAGAGATTGTTTTTTTAAAAATGTTTCTCTGTCAACGCTTGATTTTGTTTAGAGGGTTTCAGGTTCGGGTTTTCCCAGATCTGTGCCAGGAAACCCAGAAAAGGAGGCACAAGTTCCTTCTCTTACATCCGGGTGTCCAGCAGTTGGGGGGGGGGGGGTCAATTCCTAAAATTTCCATGTAAAATGTACTGTCAAGATGCACGCAGTTTCCTATATTTTTTTGCCCGTCCCAGTTGTTGGCATTCTTGAGTTCCCGGAGAGCTACTGTGTTAGAGGTAGGGAATGCTGCTGTAAGTTAATTGTTGCTGATTTGAGCTTCACCGATTCCTCTTCCTTTCAAATAGTGGATTATTGCCTTCCCCCCTTAATTTGTGGGCTAGTGGTTGGCGGTCATTGTGCTTTGTTGTTATTTCCTATTGTGTTTTATATGTTACCTGTGATATTATTATTGCTGGATTGCTTTCCTTTCCTTTGAATGTATATTTATGCTTGAATTTATTGTAAAATGTATAAATATTTTAAAAAACCACCTTCAATCAACTAAATATGCCTGCCTGACTAAATACGCTTTTAGTCTCTTCCTAAAGGTCAACAAAATCTGTCTCAAGTCACAACACAAGGAGTAAAGCAATTCCAATGCCTCAGAGCAATAAAAGAAACATACGATCACGGAGGGCTTTAAAATGTGTCCTGTGCCAAGATGATACCTCTAATAAAGACTCATTTTGGGAAAGTAGTGTGAGAGATGGGGGAGATGTTTACTAATTGGCTGTAGCGGCTTCCGTGCCATATTGGAGTTGCGGCCCCATTGAAGTCAATGGGGCCGGGGCTCCGATATCACACAGAAGCTGCTACCGCTGATTAGTAAACATACCCCATGGTGTATAAAGCTTCAACAGATGAAACAATAATTGAATGCTTTATGCACCAGCATGATTTTATTAAAATAATTACTCGCTATTTTACAGGGAGCCAAATTAATACCAAAAAAGGAGTGGTATGTTCATATTTACTTACTCCCTTAATTACAAACAGTGGCATTCTGCAAAGTTTGCAGAACTTGAAAGACATAAGTAGACAAGCCACAATATAAAACTACTGCAATAGTCAATGCAATTAATAACTAAAGCATGGACCATAGTCTGTAAACTATCTGCAGAAATAAAAGGTTTCAATTTCCAAATCATGTTTAATTTATAATAGGCAGTCTTAACCCAGCACTACAGATCCGACCTGATGTTTAGTATCACACCCACATTCCTAACCTGGGTGCATAATCAGAAGTATCCGATCCACAGTTTTCAGATTTAAAGGCATGGAGGGTGGCAATGCCCAACTAAGATAAATGATCTGTTTTAGAGATATTTAAGGCCAACCTATTGTGTTGCATCCATGTTTTAACTATAATACCATAAAGCGTGAAATACTCAAAGTATCAGAAAATGAAGGAACAAGGAAGGGGAAAAATCAGCATATAATCCCTTCCCCACCCCCTCTAGACCTCTTTACGGTTGTGTCTTATCTTCTACATGTTTAAATGGAGGTCCTTTTCATG
The DNA here is from genome assembly GCA_033557465.1 of Ichthyophis bannanicus. NCBI lineage: Eukaryota > Metazoa > Chordata > Amphibia > Gymnophiona > Ichthyophiidae > Ichthyophis > Ichthyophis bannanicus. The sequence goes on from CM066041.1 coordinate 148,711,915, forward strand.
TAAAAAATTGTTTTATTGTAAACCACTTTTTGTTCTTTTAGTAAAAGGTGGTATATAAAATTTAAAAAGCAAACAACTATGCTTGTTTTTATTATTAGATGTCTATGCTACCACATGTCCCCCAGTCATACCTTAAAACCTCCCCACAATAATTAAAGCACTTTGGACTTTACCTCCGTTAGCTTTAAAAGGTGTAATTAAGCCTTACCTATTGTCTTTCCTAGAATCCTTGCAGTCCAGATGCATCATGGCTTGTGCCACCCACCTGCAGGTGCAGACTAAGCAACTCAAAGTTTGCTGTTGCCCCATACATAAGGAGCTGTGCATCACCAGGTTGAACAATTATAGGAGTGCCAATGCAGAACACAACCCCCCCCCTTTTAAGGGGGGGAGGGGGGGGGGGAAAACCTACTCAACCATACAAAGCCCAAGGGTGCACCCCTAAGGCTCTTAGGAATATGCTTGAATTCTCGCCACACAAGCCCTACTGATGGAGTCTGTAGGGCCAAAGCAGTGGCCTTTAAGGCCTGCTTCAGCATAGTTTCCAAACTCTGAGCCTGTGGGTCCTTAAGAGCTGCCCTGACTTCTACTGGAATGATGGTCTTTTGGTGACTGCTGAGACTAGGGTGTTCACCTTTGGGAGCCTAAAGTTCTTTTCTTCCAAGGCCAGGGGGTTAGAGGCAGGACAATGTCCTGCCACCCCTCAAGTTAGCCTTCGGAACCTCCCATTCTGCATCTATATCTGCTTGATGGCTTTATGAACCAGGGAAAAAAAATTCTTGCGGCGTTCTGATCCCCTGCAACAAAGGATCCTCCAATGCCGTTTCCTCCGACTATGCCCCCACTTTCAAGTTAAAGGTGCCCAGGGAGCAGACAATGAGCCCTGTGGAATATCCTAATCAGTGCAGGTTTGTCAGGCATGAGGCAGTCATTCCCCCAGGGCGCATCCCAGGACTTAGGAGCCTCCTCGGCCACCTCTGAGGACACTGACCAGCCCATTTTCCTCTGTGTCCAAGGTTCTCCCTTGGGGTGTGGTCCCTTCACCTGCAGGGCCCCTCCCTGATCCCCCAGAGCATGTAGTTCCAAGGCCCCAGGCCCCATGAAGCCCTCTGCCAAGGAGGGCCCCCAGTGCTCTGCTTCAAGTAAAATGCTTGATGCAGCAGTAGAACAAATTCCGGGGAAAGGGCAGGCCCAAAACCCCCATTGCCTGCTCTAAGCCTGCCCTGCGTTTCTTTGCCTTTTTTGCTGCCGGCACCGAGGAGAGCCAAGCTCCCTGAGCTGTTCCCGCGATCCAATCCATCCCCTACTATTGCCATAGAGAAACAGATGCCTGGGAGGTGGAGGCCTCCGATCACATATCCACCCCTGCTGCCTGAGACACATGCAGGGCCTGCTTTGCCGCTCTACTCTCCTCAGAGCAAAGCTGGCTAAGACCCACCTGAAAATGGAGCCCATGCACGTGCCATAGGCAGCGAATATGGGCTTGCTCAGACAGACACATTCTCCTTTCACGCCCTCTTGTGCTGACCCTGGGAAATAGCAAAAAAAACACCCCACAAACAAAATGACTGCTTCGAGACAGACGAGCCCACACACTCAAAGGGCTTCTCACAACCCAGCAGGGCTGAAAACTGACTTGGGGCCCCTGAGTTTGCACTTCACTGTTCCCAAGGCTGCACCCATTTGAGATGGTTCATGGCACTCAGGGAGGCAGAGTAGAGTACCCCCACCCCCCTGCACCAAATGTCTCTCTCCTTGCAAGCAGCCAGCCAACAGCAATAGCAGAGGACTTTGCCAAGCTCGCCTAGAACCCAGATCCTCCCAGAAAACTCAGGGCCTCTGCCATGGTCATCTGGAAGAACCTTGCAGAGAGCATAGCTGTCCCACCACCTGCTGAAGACTTGAGCAAATACTGTTCAGCCTGATGATACTCCATATGTGAGGAGCTGTGTATCAGCAAGCTTTGAGTTGCTCAGTCTCCACCTGCTGGTTGGGGGGCACAACCCATGCATCTGGCCTGTACTGTAGGGATGATATTGAAGCTATTTTTCAATACTGATCTCAAAACAGATTACTTAATATACAGGACAGCGTTCCATAAGACTCTCTTCAATACAACCAAAGAATAGGACTAACTTAAATTTCCATTTGGAAGAGGTAAATAGTGTAGCGCCTCAGGGATTAGTGTTATTTAACTTATTCATCAAGTATCTGGAGAACAGAGTTACCAGGGAATTGATCAAATCTTCAGGTGAGACAAAAATTTTCAAAATAATTACAACAAACAAACAAAAAGTAAACTGTGAGGAACTGCAGAATTAGGTGTCAAAATGGCAGGTGACGTTTAAATCGGTAAGTAATGCACATAGGGGAAAAAAGTAATCCTAACTACAAGTACACAATGCTAGGCTTCATATTAGGAGTACACCCAGGATATGGATCTTGGAATCACTGTTGATAATACATTGAACATTGAGCTCTTTGTGTGGTAGTAGTCAGAAAACCAGACAGAATGTTAGGGGTTATTCATAAAAAGATGAATAAATACTGCCTTTATACAGACTCATGGTTTGACCATACCTGGAGTACTATGTGCAGTTTTGGTGTGTCCATCTCAAAAAGAAAAAGTGTAGAACTAGAAAAGGTTCAGAAAAAGCATGGTGAAAAAGGGACCAAAAAGTGAAAATATCTGCCATAGAGTCAATTCTGACTCCTGGCTATCCAGCCCCTAGGTTTATACCATAAAATGTTCCACATAGCCTCATGCATCATCCTCCTACTCCATGCCAGCCACACCATCATTCAATCCTCAGGTTTTATCACAACATCATTCACCTCTATTATACATAGCTCATATGACAATAGGCTATAGCCCACCATACTCAAACCTAGAACAAGGAATACCCATAACTTAATTAACATACAGCTCTCCCACAGACCCCCCCCCCCCCCGAATAGCATTCCACCCCCTACCCAGCTGCTCAAATGTGCCCTTATAAAACACCATGTCGGTCCGCAACAAGACTCCCATACTTACTGACTACATAAGAGAAAACCATACGAGATATCTGCATAACAGAATCATGGCTTGAGGAAGAGGATAGTGCCCTACTTAACCAGCTCACCATTCCTTCATACCAGCTTTTCCACCAACCAATATCACATAGCGAAGAGGAGTAGTAATCATTATGGCTAGAAAAGACCCCCACTTTAAGGCTGTTATATCATTCTCTCAAGGCACCCTGGATATCATCTCTATAACCAATTCTTACTAATCAATATGCCTCACATACAGTGCTCCATCAACCGGGCACACTGATCACTCACTCAGAGGAGACATGCTCTGAGCACCACAAAAACAAAATGATTCATCCTCCTGGGTGACTTCAATCTTCCCTCCTTACTGACCAGCCAGACCACTCCCTTCCTCCAAAACATTTGAAGCACTACAGCTCGACCAGATAAATCACAGTGCCCAACACACAGCAAAAGGAGGAACCCTTTACCTTATTTTCACTCCAACCACACCAATACCTTTCCCACATGACCCAATCACATCCATGCCCTGGTCAGACCACAACCTAATCACCTTCTACCTTCCGCACTTAACTAAAGCAATCACCCTCAAAGAGATTCAGAACCGTCGATAAAGACACCTTAGACAGCACGATCCCACCTCCTCAGGTGAATCTGACCAGTATTGACATCTTCATCTCTGAAAGGAACACACACACACACACACCTCTGCATATGCAATCATGCCAGACAACACAACCAAGAAAGCATCTACACCAAGCACCATGGTTTACCCCTCAACTTAAAACTCTAAAAAAATAAAATAAAAAAATAAACTCAGACAGCTCCAGTGCACATGAAGACAACAAAAAACCCCCAACCTATCAGCCTATGCAAGCACACAGGCAGACCACTGTGACTCACGCTCCACCAGGAAAAAAACAACCACCCAGAATCATCACTCCAATCTGCTAAAATGTCTCCCTTCAACCACACCAGAGAACTTTTCAATATAGCCATGAACCTGCTTCAAGCTCCAACAAGTATGAAATCTAACCTCACCTTGGCGCCTGCCATGGCGCAATTCCTCCAATCCAGACAGTCCGTTACCACAAATTTGACACCTGCTGACCTCTGATCCCACCAACACCCCAGTCAAAAAAACCTGATCAACATTCAGGCACTTGTCCACCAGGGAGATTACCGATACTATAGCAAACCTCAACTGCACCACCACTCTACCCCTGCCCCTTCTCTTGTATCAAGATGACCAGACATGACCTTGCCCCAATCAACCAGCCAACTGTTCTCCAACTGGTCCATGCATCTCTGACAGACAATCGGCTATATGCCAACTCTTCTCAAGCAAGCCCCTATCAGGCCCCTATGAAAAAAAAAACCAAACACACACCCCCAACCCATGCAGCCGATCCCTCAGCCCCAGCCTCCGACAGACCTATAATAGAGCATCCCCTCCCTAGCTAAAATCATAGAAAAGGCAGTGCAACTTCAGTTATAGGAATTCATCGAAACTCTTGCACCTCTCGACGTACAACAGCATGGATTCAGGCCATCCTACAGCACCGAAACCCTTCTGATCTTCCTTCTAGATAACTTAATCAGGGGCACACAGAAAATCATCCAAGGATTTAGTTTCATCTCTTTCTTGACATCTCTGCAGCCTTCAATTCAGTCACCCACACCCAACTATGCTCCCATCTCCACTCTATCAGAAATCAGAGACACAGCACTACAATAGTTCCAAATCATACCTTTCCAACAGATCCCAGTAAGTAAGATTCGGAACTGAAACCTCCAAACCTTACCAATTATAGGGATTACCTCAAGGTTCCGCATCATCACCACTTCTGTTCAATAAACTTCATCCAGTCTCTATGCACACTCCTAACACACCATAAGGTCCACTATCATCTGTACGCAGATGACATACTGATCTAAACTCCATTCTTCACTACTAACCTGGACTATTCCATGATCGGTGGATGTCTAGAAGCAACCATCCAATGGTGCAAAACACAACATGCACATCAACTCCAGCAAAACAGAAGTCCTCTTCATAACCAAATGCCCATCCTTCACTCCTCAAAACTCCATCAATCTGGCCAATTTAACCCTATATGTCAAATATTTGGGCATCACGCTGGACCAGCAGAACTTCCACCACTACATTAAACAGGTTACCAGAGCCGCCTACTTCAACATGAGAACACAGTGACACCTGCGCCCACTGCTGGGCTATAACAATTTCAGAAATGTCTGCCGAGTACTCATCACCCCCATCCTGGACTATGCAAACATGATATACCAGGTACACCCCAAACCTACCTTACTCCCCTTACAGCTTGCCCAAAACTCTGTAGCCAGAATAAATCACTGGCATGGGCCTGTGAGAGCACATCACCTCCACTCTGAAATAAACATCTGCACTGGCTGCCCACCCACATGAAGATTAAATATAAAGTCGTACTAACCATATTCAAGACCATCCACCAACTCTCTGCTCTCATCCTTTGCCCCCTTCAATCACTCAACAAGAGATCAATACGGTCCACCAGCCACAACCTCCCCTCAATTCCAGCTTCATTCACCCACTCCAACAATACTACTGCTCTACATGCCATTCTCAACCAACCAGTCAGACCTCTCCCCACTGACAAACTGTTTCAATGCCATATCAAAATTGGCTCCAGACTCAAAACCTTCGAATACAGCACAAGAAGACAGAAGTCCTCTTCATCACGAGGAACCAAAGCTTCACCCCCAGCCTCCTTAAAGGTCAAGGAGGCGGAACTACCTACCAAATCCACAATCCGCTACCTAGGAGTCACATTAGATCAACGCCTGGACATGAAGGCCCACATAAGCAACACAGTAAGAGCAGTTTACCACAAGATCCGGACACTCAAGCACCTGCACCCCCTGCTTAAACCTGATGACTTCCGGACAATCTTCCAAGCGTTGGTGATCCCGCATTTTGATTACGCAAATGCAATTCTACAAGGGCTCCCACAATCCACCCTAAATCCACTCCAGCTAGCAATGAACACTGCGGCCAGAGTTCTACACGGTGCTTCCAGGAAGGATCATGTGACACCCATCCTGAGACATCTCCACTGGCTCCCCATCCACGGCAGACTCTCGTTTAAATCCCTACTACTGACTTTCAAGGCCATCAACAGGCTCTCCTCCACCTCCCTCATCGAGCTTATCCAGCCTACGCCCTCTAACAGATCCAGAAGATCCGCAGCAGTCAACACACTGGTAATCCCGAAGGAAATAACAATGCACGCAGGCAATGACAAACAGGGCTTTTAGGTTCTATGCACCCAGATGCTGGAATGCCCTCCCACCCAACATAAGGGCAATCCCTGATCTTGCCCAATTTAGAAAGGCATTGAAGCACCACCTCTTCCTCAAACACTATTCAGATGACAGCGCACAAACCACCACCCCCCACCACCAGGCCCGCCACACAAAGCATGTGATGAGGCATCCACACCCATTGGTGCCAGCATCAACTATGCTCACTTGTAAATAGCAGCTTGTATATACCTCTACCTCGGTAGAAATGGCGCCAGCCACACCCATTGGCGCCAGCATCAACTATGCTCACTTGTAAATAGCAGCTTGTATATACCCCTACCCTGGTAGAAATGGCGCCAGCCTTGATAATGCATACCGTATAAATAGCAGCATGTATATGCCCTCACACACTGTAAATAGTTACCCCAGCAATGTCCAAGTTACAGTACCTGTTCTCTGTACATACAGAGCAGCTCTGTTGTGCTTTGTATAAGTTACTGTTGTATGTAAACCGCACTGATACTAAATAGCGCGGTATAGAAGAGACATTAAATAAATAAATAAATACATACTACTAAAAGAACCTTCTCCTATTATGCACCATTCATCTAGAACTCCCTCACTCCAGAAATCTGTGCCCTCACAGACCTAGGCGAATTTTTATGTAAACTAAAAACCTCCCTCTTTTTGGAACACTTTGGCACAGACTCTTAGCTACCCTCCCAGCACATCTAATGGATCTCCCACAATACCAATTTAGACTCATGTAAATAGTTTAATTTTGCACCTAGTTGAGTTCTCTATTGTTTCCTATGTTTGATGTAAAAGTTACTTGTTCTTTTGTTCCCTGTAAACCGCTGTGACTAGTAGATACAGTGGTATAAAAAGAACTGAAAAACTGGCTAGCTAGGGGCGGGCCGGGGGGGTGGGGCCTGTTGGCCCATGCTCAGAAGGGCAAAAGCCCTTCTGAGCTATGGAGAGTACTTCCGTCTCGACGCCGTCGGATGATGTCACCAAGTGTGGCTGACTCATCCTGCTTGTCCAAGGAGAACAGGCTCATTCAGGGCAGCAAAGCTGTAGTAAAAGGGATGAGTATCTCCCTTAAAAGGGGAGAGGATAAATAAGTTAGGACTCTTCCGCTTGATAAGGTGGCAGAAAGGGGATAGCTATCTATATAGGTAGAACCACTGAAAAGAGAATGGTACAGGTCCTGAAAAAACAACTGAAACTGGTATGGGCCATGGTGAAAAGGAGACATGAAAAGGGAATACCAGTACCTGACAGGCCAGTCTGGGAAACCCAAGCAAGACTTTCCCAGCCGCCTACACAGGCCTAGGAGGGCCTGCTGCTTGAAGAAACCAGGCCAGTTTCTTTTTTAAATTTAAAACAGTTTTATTAAAGGGGCCTGTTTACTTACTTATGTGCCATGAGTATCATGGGGTTAATGTGCAACTAGCATGTTTTTAACCACTCCAGGGCATAGTGGCCAAGGTAGATACAGGGCGTGTGGCCAGTATGCTACTACTGCCACATTAGTCACATCACTAGCAGGGTAGTAGTGAATCGGGAAAAAGCAGCACAATATCTGGAGGCCGAGGACTTCAGTTTCACTGCGAACAGTAAGACATGTACCCCAAGCACACATAAGGAAAGGTATCAACTGGCAGTTCAGAGTACAGAGGGATGACAGGGAAGGGGCTTAACTGCCTGCACAGCTCAGAGCAGAGGGACTAAGTACAAGAGGATGGGACATCCAAAGCAAAAACACATGCACCAAGTACTCTCTGCACCCTATCTCCCACAGTTGAGGATGCAAACATGGTATCTCAAGATGAAGGAGCCTCGTATGGAATCAGGCAAGGTGTCCACAGTCTCTAACATGGGGAACAGAGATATGAATCTCCCCTCACTCTGAGGCACAAAGGGTACTTGTTCACCTAGGCTATAGGGAAACACTAAAGGCCTCAAAGGAGGAGGGGAAATATGCTCCATAGCTCATTCCCTCCTCAGAGTATGGCTTGGGCAGCAGCATAGCCATTGCAGTTTGTGTCCATGATGGGTGAAGGGAAGGAGGGGTATACAAGGGGTAGGAGATCTGGAGACCAAGCACAATGAGCACACCTGCTCAGGGTAGCCTAAGCATGGAGGCCATAGGATCAGAAGGCACCCCCATGGGCCACCATATAGAACCCCTTTGTGTTCTGACCTCCATAGCACTGGGGGGGAAGGAGGAGAATCCCCATGCTCCCTTCCTACCAGGAGCTCTTGGAGATTACCATATGGAGGTGGTGAATGCCAAACAGCCCCCCCAAGGCTAAGCACCTCAGTTGCCATAGAACCAACAACCCACCAGACCAGAGCAGATGAAAAGAACTCCTCAGGTCCATGGTATTGCCTCAGCTCCCAAGCAAAAGGGAACAGGTAGAGGACACCGATCAGTGAGCACCAAACACTAGAGGCCTACGTTGAGTGGTAGAAGTATTATGCAGCTGCTCAAAGTGAGTAGGCCTCAACCACATCCTCCCTTGGTCAGGATGAGGGGCCATCTGTCCACAGAACATGGCCTATTGCAGCGGCATGGACTCTCAGGCATATGTATGCACTGCAAAGGGAACAGAGATCGTGCAGTTCTTGTGCTGCCACACCGTCATGTTGTCAGCAAGTGCATCACCTCATTTGCAGGCTCCTCCCCCATACTCTGTTGGCTCCAAACTCTGGCTATGAGGCTAGTATAGACTGCAGCACACACCACCAGCCGCCTTCTCACAAATAATCATTGTATATGCAAACATGAACAGCAGTCCATCAGGACAGCTACCAATGTGTCTGGATGTCTGTCTGTACCAGCCAAGTATTGGGTTTATGGTAGTCAGGCTGTTGAGGTACACTGCCATGTCAGCTGCAACATGCAACCCCTTCAAATAGGCACCTAGGCAGGTGCTTTGGTAGTCAACTCACATCTCCAACTTCCCCAGTATTATTCTTATGCGTTTGTGCTTCTTCTGCCTTTCAAAATTTCCTAAAACACTTGCATCTAAGACCGCATGGTTGGCACATAGGAGCATGGCAAGTGTAGCAACTGTGCTAATGGCATGGTATGCACACTACGCTAGTAGTGCAGGATTTTTAGCACGCTTACTTTGGGCCCACATGGTAACAAGGCGCATGAGGACCTAACGCATGTAATCCCCACAATCCCAGCTAATGCACTTTTGTGAACATGCTTCTAAAAGCAGAACAGAGGCAAATACAGCCCAACAGAAATAAATGGACAAAAGAAAGAATTTAGAAAAAAAAAATTACAGAGAAATACAGAAAAATCTAAGCAAGCAGACAGGGGACAGCAAGAAGGAAGGGGAGATTGGGCCCAACTTGCCACTCCAATCAGGAGCCCCATGGGGTCCTTCTGACTGCTTTCCAACTTCCCCATGCTGAACTTCAGCTATATGGTTTACAGGTTCTTCCACTTCCCCCTCACTGTCCTCTATGCTTTATGGTTTCTATATCCCTACAGTTACTTCCCTAAAATCTTATGGTTGTTCTTGACACTTCTTTCCATGATCACATTAGCTCAGTGGTGAAACTTCTTTTTCACTCTGCCAGATACGTTCTATTAGGTCATTTCTCCCAGAATCCTCTGTCATCACTCTGCTTCTAGCCCTGGTTATTTCACGCTTGAACTACTGCAATGTTATCTATACCAGATTACCACACTATCAACTCAAATGCCTCCAATCTGTCCAAAAACATCCGCCTACTCCATCATGCCACCAAATTCAACCAGGTCTTTCCCTTATTCGTCAAATCACACTGGCTGCCCCTCACTTATCTGATCCAAATTTAAAATTTCTCACCTCCACTCAGAAGATCATGTACTCTGGTACCCCTGCCTACTTATCTCATTTTATCCCTCACACCATGCCTAGTGTCCTCCATTTGGGTCCTGCAAATCCCCTCCACCTTCCTTCCCCAGCACAAGCCTGCTTTGAGTGTACCTGGCACTCAGGCTCTGGAACTCCCTTACCCCTGACCTCTGCCTCGAGTCCTCCTACTCCAAGTTTAAATCTGCTCTCAAAACCCATGTATTTCAACTAGCCTTCAATCTCGCCCCACAGGCTCCCTAGGATTTTGCTCCTATTTCTCCACTACCTCCTTCTCTAGCTTTCCTATGACTATTGGAGTTCTTTATTTTTTCTATTTGTTTTTAAATTTTGTATACTGCACACCACTGTGCTGACACAAAGGGGGATATCAAACTTTTCATAAGCCATAAGTCATTTTTAATGGCATTGGATACAGGGCAGCTGCCAGCTCAAGACGACAGGGATATAGCCAAGCTCTCAAACAGTAAAAGAGGCCTGAGGATCTTTGTCTGGGCCAAGGGAGAAAGGCCTATCTGCACTGCTACACCAGTCCAAACACCTTGCCACCTGCTGGAGGCAGACAATACTGGCTTCTCAGTGCTGCACCAGTAGATATACCAAGTGATATCATTGAAAGTTGCTTGAGCCTGCCTCCCCATGTGGCAGGATGATCTGCTACTCTAGCAGGATGAGCAATGCCAGGCGTATGCATTCTGTTGCTAATGCATGCTTCTTGCTGCTCTCTTGAACAGTGGTGAAAAGCCTTTACTACCTTATAGTAAATAAAAAAAATTCAAGTATCAGAAGCTGTAAGTTTGTAATGGAGCCTCTTCTGGGAGAGTGGCAGCCCTACCTTCCTTGCTCGAGACCTTAAGAGTAGTCATGACCAAAACCAAAAAAAAGAGATTACCACAGACTTGCACTCTCCAGAGAGCCATCAGCGAAAACTACATCCCTCAGCTGCTTCCTCATAGACCAAAACTGAGAAAATTATCAAAACTAAAGAAAAAAAAGTGTGTCCTGCAAATCAATCAGATGTTGGAAGTGCAGATGTTGTACAGGTAAGTATTAGACTTGAAATAATTTTAGTAGGACACTTGAATGTAAATTTTCAAGTTACTGTACCAGATGAATAAATTAAAATATGCAATTATATTACTGATTAAAATGGCCAATATTAATAACTACAATATATAACGTGCACCAGATGTTATTGTACCAGTTACCAGAAATAAATTCAAACAGAATGTTCACTAAGTATTTCAAATGTATTTTTCTCTCCAAAATAAGTAAAAAAAGAATTTTAGAGGTTCAATTCAGTTAGTACTTCAATTGCTATTTTGTACAACTCTTAACCAGGATTCACTTTTACAAGTAGCTCCACTGAAATGTCTTGTTTTCACGAGCTGCTTCTTTTAAACCTCTCTCTGTAGGGAGCAATCTTTAAAGATTTCTTCAGAACTTACAGGCTGCGAAACCTCACTCGATGAGCTCAACAAAATAAAAAAGGTGCACTCCAAAATATAACAAATTGATTTGTGTGTGTCAGTTCTTGCAGCGCTATGTACTTACCACTTCCCTGATGCTCTCATGCAATTGGGCCCTTGTAGTTCTTGTCCTGATTAAACAGGTCACCTGGAGTCCTCTATGGTACCTACCTTCCTATACTTTAGGAAACAAATAAGATTGTAGAACCTTCCTGACTGTAGGGGTATCTTTTACTTTCTATCAGCAACAGCAGATTAAAAAAAAAAAAAAGGGTAATTAGTTGTCCCTAACTACCCTTACTCTTCTCATTCACACAGTACTAAGGGACCCCCAGAGATATAAATCAAAATTTCAGCTGTTCTCTAAAAATCAAAAATTTATTTTAAAAAGTATACTGTTCTCTGAATCTTTGCCCAAAACCAGGGTGGGGGGAGCCACTTAGCCAAATCATCTGAGATTTAACATATCTCTTCCAAAATTTCCCATGACAAACCTCAGGTTACTGAGGGCTTCAAAACATTTAGGAAAATAAAGTCCTAGTCTCGAATAAATTCTCTTACTTATCAATTCTGTTCAAAATGCATCAAATAGCCCAAAGTCACACGTCAACAAATCACACACAGTATCTCACCCTTTATGACGTGGACTCCCAACTTCCTAACAGGCAGTTAGCTACATTCCTGCTTGAAAACTGTCTAAACGGGGCTCTAGTGGGTATCCTACACTGCCTCATCACTTGCTAGCTGCCTTCTCTACACATCCCCAGAAAAAAAAAAACCAAAACTGCAGCTTCTAAATACGTAAATGTTTGGGTCCCAGGCCAGACCCGTAATTTCATTAAACAACTTTAGGCTCTCCTGAGCCTTGTTAAGACCACTTAGCCTCTTGCTGTTAAAATGAGGCTGTGGGGCTGTGGGGCCCCCCCCCTCCCCCCAATGCCCTGGGAAGTCACTGCCCCCATTTTACTTCACAGCTATGATTTGCAGCAAAATGTGCTTTTAAAATATACAATTTAATTTCTGGCCTTCCAGGCCTAAATTCTGGTCCCTTCACTGGCTCGCGAAACCCCCCAATGGAGCCACTATCACTCCATGCCCCCCCTCCCCCAGCTTGGCCATTGCTGGCCAGTAAAAAGAGATGACCCCTTGTAAGTCCAGCTCCATTCCCCTCCCAGGCAATGCCTAAGTCAGACTCCAGTAAAGCAGGCCTGCGATTGTGGCTCTGGAATAGACCACTGGCTCCCACCCAGCCTCACCAGAACCCTTAGCCTGCCCTCCAATTCATGCAGCCATAATCCCCAACTGGACCCGGAGCCCTGGACACGGCAGCCACAGCATCCCTGGATCCAGCTGTGCCAGAGTCAATTGCAGTTGCGCTATTTTTTAAATTCTAATTTAAAAATTAGCCATGCTTCCTCTGGCCACACTTTTACATTTAATTCCCCCCCCCCCCAAAACTGCCACATCATGCCCCTACAACACAACACTGCAGCCCCAGCTTCTTTTATTCATTTTTACTTCATTGAACCACCTCAGGCCAAGCACCCAGGTAAATAAAATTAAATGTAAACTGGTTACAGTAAGTTTAAACAGATTATATGCAGTTGATTAGAACAAAAATGCAATGTGTGCCTTTGAGTCAATGCTGACTCCTAGCGAACCAGAAGCTCCTGGGTTTTCTTGGCAGTGTCACTGGAAGTAGATTGCCAGGCCTTTCTTCTGAGGCAATGGAGGTTAAGTGACTTGCCCAAGGCCACAAGGAGTGCTAGTGGGAATTGAACCCTGGTTGCTTGGTTACCAAGCCAGTGTTCTAACCACTAGGTGACTCTTCCACTCCTTTATCAGTAAACTTAGTATGAAAACTTTGCAATGTATAGTGTCAGATAACTGCTCTAAAGACAACAGCAATTAACCCATAGTCAAAGCAATTCCCCCCCCCCATGAACTGAGCATCTGTAAACTACCCCCCCCTCAGTCCAGCGCTAACAGTAAACGCAACATTACGCAACGCAACGCAACGCATCATTTAGCCATATCTAGGAGGAGACATTCCCCGAAGTGCTGGAATAACACATGCATATATTGTATTAACTCCATGCATGTTCTTTCCGATAGAACAACTAGTACAGTTTTCAGGGACAGTGCCCACAGCATGTTTGCATAGGCCGAGCACATGTGCATTTCCTCTTTGAAAAAGAGTGTTAGAGAGTCAGTGGCTAAATAGTACCCATGGACCTACCCCCAAAAGGGTGCAATTTTTTGTTTTAACACATACACACACTACACAATGAAAACAGGCTATTAGTTTAATTGTCATCTTATTACCTGAATGGAAAAAAAGTCTGTCTTTTTGCAGATGACACAAAAATTTGCAACAGAGTGGACTCCCCTGAGGGAGTGAGGAACATGAGGAAAGATCTACAAAAGCTGGAAGAATGATCTAATGCTTGGCAGTTAAGATTTAATGTGAAGAAGTGCAGTGTCATGCACTTGGGAAGCAGAAAACCAAGGGAATTATATGTAATAGGGGGCGAGAGGTTGGTGTGCACAGACCAGGAGAAGGACCTCGGAGTGATCGTTTGAGGATCCCAAGGTGGCAAAACAGTGCGACAAGGACGTGGCAAAAGCCAGAAGGATGCTGGGCTGCATACAGAGGAATTACCAGTAGAAAGCAAGAGGTACTAATGCCACTGTACAAGTCGCTGGTGAGGCTTCACTTTGAATATTGTGTTCAGTTTTGGAGATCATCTCTCGCAAAGGGCATAAAAAGGCTGGAAACAGTTCAGAGGAAGGCGACCAAAATGATTTGGAGCCTGCATCAGAAGACTTATGAGAAGATTTATTTATTTATTTAGCTGTATTTATATCCCGCTTTTCACCGGGTCAAAGCGGTCAATTGGGGGATACATTTAACACAAGGGGATATGAGACACATATGCTAATACTTACAGGGAACATGGGCAATGGAGGGTTAAGTGGCTTGCCCAAGACCACAAGGAGTGCCTATAGGACTAGAAATCTCAGTCCCTCCGGGCTGAGATTGCTGTCCCCAGGTGGGACTTGAACCCCCGGCCCTCCAGCCTGAAGTACCTTGTCCTAACCAATAGGCCACTCCTCCCCTTTAAGAGACTTAAAGATCTAAATATGGAAGAGGGACAGGAGAGATATGATTCAGACCTTTAAATACTTAGAATATTAATGAACAAACCTCTTCCAAAGACGGGGAAAGCTGTAAAACTAGAGTGCATAACATGAAGCTGCAAGGGGGTAGACTGAAAGACAATGTCAGGAATTACTTTTTCCACTGAAAGGGTGGTGGATGCTTGGAACTTATTTATTTTATTTAGCAGGATTTATATACCGCTTTATCCTAAAATCAAAGGAGTTTACAGCACAATTTGAGTGTGTTACATAGAAAAAAAAAAGGGTAAGTATGGCATTCAGGAGATTAACTTGTATATAAGTTAGCTTGAGACACACTATATACAGTTATTTACAGTTAGTGTGTGGTGACATCAGCGAGTTCAGTAAGTAGGAAATTATGTACACGATTCTGTCCCGCACGTAGATCCCCTCTGTGCATCCCGTCTAAACCGGACCCACAGAGGGGCTCACAATTCTGATTCCGCAGGGCTAGATCAGAATTGCGATGAGGCATGTACATGCACAGCCCGACTAACTCAGTCAGGGCTTTAAATGGCTCCATGGCGCCTTGGCATCATGTTGCCATGGCACTGCAGCTCCACCTAAAAGCCGCAATGTTGGCTGCCAAATAAAAAAAAAGTGTTTATTCCCCACAGCCCAATCCCCAATCTAGCCTCCTAAGGCCAAGATCGAGCTACAGGGAACACACACTGCCACCCCCCCCCCCCATCTGCGCCCCGGGCTGTTCAAAAAAAAAATCACATCCAGGGAAGTTATAACTTCCCCAGACATTTCGCCAGCCCTGTACGTCCAGGGCTGGTGAATGCCCACTGCCTGCCCAGTCTCTGCCCTCGGGCCGCCCCTATCCAACTTTCCCGCACAACCGGCGGGGAAGTTAATCGGGGGTAGGTGCCAGCATGAACAGTAGGGGTGGATGTTCCGTCGGACCATCCATCCCTGCTATTTGTACCACAGAGCAACCCCCTATATGAATGGTATGTTTGAGGGGAGGAAGTTAGAGAAGCAGGGAAGAGGCAGAGGGGCCAGCGTGTGGTAGGGGAGGGGGAAGGAAATCCATATTATGTGAGTGAGTAAGGCATGTTAAGCAATGTCTCCAAAGTGTTCTATATAGAGAGTGGTTTTAAGCTTCTTCCGGAAGTCTTTGGAGTCCGAGGTTGCTCTTAGATTGCCTGGGAGGGAGTTCCAGAGAGCAGGAGCAGCCATGCCCTCCTGATAGAAGTGGTGGGAGCAAATACAGTGACAGAATTCAAGATGGCATGGGATACACACAGTGGATCCCTATATAGCAACACGATAAAATCAAAATAAACATAACTATCTCTTATATCTCAGCAAATAGGGGTGATCTACATGGAGTGATGGGTACATCTCTCAAAGACATGGGGAGGGGTGACCTGCACGGAGCAGCAGGTGCACCTACTCTTGCCACCTTGCTGGGCAGACTAAATGGACCATACTGGTCTTTATCTGCCGCCATATACTACGTTAAGGAAGATGAATAAAATGAAGTAATGGTTGATTCCAGCTTTTGCATGTGGGTAGGTGACCTCAGATGAACCAATGAGGCCTATGTTACAAGGCTAAGGCCGGGTCCTAAACCTCAGAATCAGAATCCTTTACCTCTAATTTCTATCCTCTTCACTGTACTACAAAACAGCAAGCAAGCAGCTTTTACCAACTCAGCTGAAACTCTTCTGGAGGTTGTTACCAATGGCACACAATCTCCTCCCAAGGGTGGAAAGAATCCTCTAATAAACTCTGTCTACTTTCTTCCAGACCAAAGACACTTCTATTCATTCCCTAAAACCAGTAAACACTGCTACACTTGAGTCCCTCCTTTGTTCTTTGATCTGCTTCCCAAAACCAAAAAAACATTTTTAAAAAAAATCAACTTACTTAGAAGTGTTCCTTCCAGCCCACCATCATGGTGAATTAATAAGGTTCTCTAAAATAACAGAATGGTTTAACACAGTGTTGAAGCATATTAAATTGTTTTAAATCAGAAAACTAGGGCATCCCAAGAGCTCATCAAAGTCCAAGAACAGTATTTTATGTAGCAGAGAGACGATGGAGGGGAGATGTTAAGTTTATGCAAGTCTCCAGGCCTGAATAATCAACAAAACGATTTAAGGAAGGTCAGTGGCAGGTAGTGGAAGTCAATATTGTATTCAGAGTAAGCCCAAGGGACAGTATGTGCAGACTCTTGTGCCCTTTTATAGCTTTATTGCTTTGTTCCTGCCAAAGTTTCTACACTGAAAACCACACAAAACAGAAAGACAACTGGCTCTATTCGGGCACCAGAAAATAAAAGCAAAAAAAATCACGAAATTGGTGATTGAACAGAGCAGTTCTGTGCAGATATGCACACAGCCCATACTGAAAAGGGGCTGCAAGTATCCCCCCAGCATCACCCAAATTCAAAAGCGTAAAACATTTTCCACTCTGGCAAATACAGCTCATCCTATATGTAAAAGGAATACAACTCAGAGGCCCATTTTGATGTGGCCAGCATCTAGAATTGGTGCAGGCTTCTGTCAAAAGATCAGTGCAAACTTAGGCCACGAAGCTAAATATGCTTGCTTGTACATCATTCACAGCACTGCTCGTCTTCAAGCACGTACAAAGCTCCATACTACAGGACACCATAGGAAATCAAGCAGAAACCATTCATTGCATAAAAAAGGAGTTGTACATTAAGAAGGTACTTTTATAATAGATAGCTAAGGATAAGTGGCAGAGACCTTATAAAGGCAGAAGATATGACAGCAGATGAAGACCAGTATGGTCCAGCAAGGTGGCAAGAGTAGGTGCACCTGCTGCTCCGTGCAGGTTACCCCTCCCCATGCCTTTGTTTAGGCGTGTACCTACCGCTCTGTGCGGGTCACTCCTATTTGTTGGTATATAAAAGATAGAAAAAGGATGAAATCAAAATAAACTTAACTATAAAAAGGGATCCACTGTGTCTGCCCTATGCCATTTTCAATTCCATCACGGTATTTGCCCCACCACTTCCATCAGGAGGGCATTCCAAGCACCCACCACCCTTTCAGTGAAAAAGCATTTCCTGATATTGCCTTTCAGTTTACCCCCCTCCTTTGCAGTTTCCTGCTATGCCCTCTAGTTTTACAGCTTCCCCGTCTTTGAAAAAGGTTTGCTCATTAATACCCTTTAAGTCTTTAAAGGTCTGTATCATATCTCCCTTGTCTCTCCTCTCCTCTAGGAGGGACAGGGGAGATACGATAGAGAAATCAAACGAAATGATGCCTACATGGAAGGTAGGCTTACAGCTGCTCAAGAACAGATGTAAATGCTTGCTGAGTGTAAGTCTTGACTCGGCCCAAACCTCTCCCAAGTATGCCTACTCTACCAGCAAGTGGAAGTGCCAACATGCACCGCACAAAGGTCCTCTCACCCCTCCATCACTTCTATCCTAAAAAACAGCTAAAGCTTTCCATATTGGTATCATGGTATTTGCCTTTGAAACTATTTAGGCCCCCTGATGCCTGCACTAGACTACATAACATGCAAATCTCTTTTCTCAAGCTAAAATTTCACTTTTTCACAAAGCTAAATCATTTTAACACATGTTAAAAAACATCCCACAATCATTTTTGCAAGATCAATGGGAGCCGAGGTTTAGCAGCAATCTCCAGCCCAGAGCCATCAGCTTTGGGCAGCACTGAATGTATCGAGATCCTAAAGTTCCAGAAGGTGAATACACGACATGATTATATTTGGGTGACTCTATAGGGCAGTGATGGCTAACCTTTTTGAGCCCGAGTGCCCAAACTGCCGCACAAAACCAAAGAATTTCCTCAAAGTGCCAGCATGTCAATTAAACCTCAGCTCAGTTACACATGCAGAACATAGACCATCACCAAACAAGGAATCACAATTTAGAAACAGGAAGGCAATAATTAAACTGGGAACCCCAAAAGCCAAACTTGGAATGTACAACACTGTAGAAATAAAACTATAAATTAATTTCCTCTTGTACCAAACAAAGCACAGACGTTAATGACGCACATTTCCCAGAGGTTTCATATTCCAGTTAATAAATTCAAAATAAAGAGATATCTTTCTACCTTTTGTGCATTTTTTTCAGTTGCAATTGCTCCAGCCACTTTCTTCTGGTTTCTTCATTTTTTATGATATCTCTCCATCGTATGCTGTCAATTTTTTCTTTATTCTCTGTTCTAGTTTTTTTTTTCCCATTCTCTCTCTCTACATCTGCTTTAACATACTAATCTTTCTCCTTTTGCTCTTTCCTCATTCCTATTTCATCCACAGAAATTTTACCGCTCCATCCTTAATCCCCACTTACTCTCCCAATACCCGGCCAATTGTAGATTTTTCATTCCTCCCACACAAAATATTTTTCCCCTCTCCATTTTACTCTCCCAGCCCCATCCCATTCTAATCCTCCCCCAACATCAGCTCCCTTCTAGTTCCAGTCTCACCCAGCATCCATTCCTTTCTAGTCCCTGCATCAGCCCATTTCCAGTCCTA
Source organism: Ichthyophis bannanicus (assembly GCA_033557465.1). Lineage (NCBI taxonomy): Eukaryota > Metazoa > Chordata > Amphibia > Gymnophiona > Ichthyophiidae > Ichthyophis > Ichthyophis bannanicus. Next base: position 148,731,278 of record CM066041.1, read on the forward strand.
GCCCCCCATCAACCCATTTCCAGTCCTAGCTCCCCCATCCATTTTCAGTCTGAGTCCCTTCATCAGCTCATTTCCAATCCTAGCCCCCCATCAGCCCATTTCTAGTCATTTCCTAGCCCCATCAGCCCATGTCAAATCATAGCTCCCCTCCACTCAGTACAATTCCAGTCCAAGCCCCCCCACCATGAGCCTACTTCCAGTTCTAGCCCCTCCATGAGTCCATTTCAATTCAAGCCCCCACCACAGCCCATTTCCAATCTTAGCTCCCCCAACAGCCCATTTCCAGTCCTATCCTAGCTGCTCCATCAGCCCATTTTCAGTCCTAGCTCCCTTCCCTCACAGCCCATTTCCATTCCAAGCTCCCTCCCCATCAGCTATTTGCAGTTCAAGCCTCCCCTTCCACTCAGCCCATTTCCAGTCATAGCAACCCCCCAACCCATTACCAGTCCTAGCCCCCCATCAACCCACTTCCAGTCCTAAACCCCCATCACCCCATTTTCAGTTTAAGCCCCCCCTATAACCCATTACCAGTCCTAACCCCATCACCCCATTTCCAGACATCCCCCATCAGCCCAAAGCCCATTACCAGTCTTAACCCCCCCATAGCCCATTATCAGTCCTAACCCCCCCATAGCCCATTACCAGTCCTAACCCCCCATCAGCCCACTTCCAGTCTTAACCCCATCAGCCCATTTCCAGTCAGCCCCCCACAGCCCATTGCCAGTCCTAAACCCCCCCCATCAGCCCACAGCCCATTACCAGTCCTAACCACATCAGCCCACCTCAAGTCCTAACCCCTCCCCATCAGTCCATTTCCTGTCCTAGCCCCCCCCTTAGCCCATTATCAGTCCTAACACCCCCCCATAGCCCATTAGCAGTTCTAACCCCCCATCACCTCATTTCCAGACAGCCCCCCATCAGCCCACAGCCCATTACCAGTCTTAACCCCCCACAGACCATTACTAGTCATAACCCCCCCAACAGCCCACAGCCCATCCAGTCCTAACCCCTCCCCATCAGCCCATTTCCTGTCCTAGCCCCCCCCCATAGCCCATTATCAGTCCTAACCCCATCACCCCATTTCCAGACAGCCCCCATCAGCCCAAAGCCCATTAGCAGTCTTAACCCCCCCATAGCCCATTACCAGTCCTAACCCCCCATCACCCCATTTCCAGACAGCCCCCATCAGCCCACAGCCCATTAGCAGTCCTACCCCCCTTAGCCCATTAGCAGTCCTACCCCCTACCCCCCCCCAGCCCATTAGCAGTCCTACCCCCCCATAGCCCATTAGCAGTCCTAACCCCCCCCCATATGGCATATTTTTTTAAAAAAAAAAGCTGGCTTTGGCTGCTGCCGCTGCAGCGGCAGAATGCAATGTCCCGCGGGGCCCCCTCCGCCCGCTAAGCCCCTCTGCAAGGGCTTTCAGATTCGCGAGGGAGAGCTTCTCCCTCGCGTCTCTGTTAAGCCCGCAGGGGCTAATGGGAAATTTCCCATCAGTCCCTCGCGTCTAAAGGGGCTGATGGGAAATTTCCCATTAGCCCCTGCGGGCTTAACAGAGACGCGAGGGAGACGCTCTCCCTCGCGAATCTGAAAGCCCTTGCAGAGGGGCTTAGCGGGCGGAGGGGGCCCCGCGGGACACTGCACTCTGCCGCTGCCGCGTCCGCAGCAGCAGCCAGAGCCAGCTTTTTCTTTTTTGCGGACCTACCCGCGTGCCAGCTGCAAGGCCTTCGCGTGCCACAGCTGGCACGCGTGCCATAGGTTCGCCATCGCTGCTATAGGGCATGTCTACTAAACCACACTAGGGTTTTGCAGCTCATGTGACACGTTACTGCACAACTTGTGCAGCTAATGCAGCACTGTGTTGGGGCATGCACAGCATTTCCCCAGGCAGACAGCAGCCTGGATGCAGCCAGCACCACCCATTGAGGTGTTTGTTGGATTTGCAGGCAGTGTAGGTGCAACTGTTTCCACGCGCAGCGCAAGCATGCCCACTGTCCACCCACACGTGCATCTACCATGTGTTATACAGAGATTTCTGCGCTACCTGCATTTCCCCCTTGTTAGCTGTTAACACAGCAGATAACACGGTGCGCTTGGCAAGGGCAGCCCAAGGACGGTGCAGGACCATGTACGAAGACTCACTGTGGGGCCTCATAAGTATTTGCATATCTGCAGGATGTCATTTGCCTAACTACTGAACCGATCTGGTCAGTGCTATGACCTTAACGAGCGAGGCTATAAAAAAAATCAGAAATTTTGGTAGTTATGAATTCATATCATGGTGCGCAGGCTGGACTAGACTGCCAGAGTTGGAAAAGTCCAGAAAACAGCAACAAAAGAAATGTAAAACTGATGTTCCCTTAAACTTTGAGATTTCCTTGAATCTGAGCAGACAAAATATTTGAAGTTTAATACCAATCCACCAGCATCAAGAACACAAAACTACAAACCTTAAAGACTATCCATATTCCAGTACCCCTCCCCCCCAGGAAACAAAAAGAAAAAAAAAAAAAGTGAGAACAGTGGCATAGGGCCTAAAGAGCAAAATGACAACCTGAACGGCGGCATTATTTTTATTTATTTAGACAGTTTTGTATACCGCCTTATCCTTCAATCAAAGGGGTCACAACACTATTGGGGGATACATTTAACACGTGGGGGTATGAGACACATACACTAATACTTACAGGGAACATGGGCAATGGAGGGTTAAGTGGCTTGCCCAAGACCACAAGGAGCATCTGTGGGACTAGAAACCCCAGTCCTTCCGGCCCAAGGTTGCTGTCCTCTAGTGGGACTTGAACCCCCGACCTTCCGGCCTGAAGTACCTTGATTATAGAAGGTCAGTTCCAAGCAACTAGTCTATGAATTGCACTGAGGGGGGGGGGGGGGGGAAAGATCGTCAAGTACCAAAAAATGCAGTCATGGACCAAGAAAATGTGCCAGAAAGAGACCAAGTTATTTCCTATTGTGTTGGGTGCCACAGGCTTAAGACGACTTTCCAAGCACACCCTAATAAATTATCTCCCAGCATATGCGCCATCCCTCTGGAACTCCCTACCAAGTCAAATCAGAAACAACGGAGATCCTTCAACATTCAGAAAACAAACAACTAAAAACCACCCTGTTCCAAGAATACCTTGGACCAGAAACAAACATCCACCACTGACTCCCTCCCTGACCCTTTAACATCCCACAGATCTCCCCCCTAAGAGACTGATGTCCATTGTTTAAGTCCTTAATACCTGTTCAGATCATTAATGTTGGCCTCCCAGTGACAGCCCCTCCCCTCCCCCCCCCCCCATATCGATTACTGCCCACCCTTTTTTGTTAAACTGCTTTGACCTGGTGAAAAGCGGGATATAAATAGTTAAAATAAACAAACATGTAACATTTTACAAACTCCAGACGGAGGATGGCTTTAGCACGGTGTAAGAGACCGCGATCATACTCCCCACACCCTGGCTTAGAAATGCGGTCATGACTCATGGTATGTGCAAACCTAACCCATTTGGAGAAAATTGCCCCAAATCTACCATTCCATAACAGCACTAACTTCCAAAATTCCCACAAGCAGCAGCCTACCTAGAACAGGGCGACACCATAAATACTGCTGTGAGCCCTAGAAAATCCTACATCTACCAGGATAACTGAACAAGCCAGATTACTACAGACCACTGTTCCCTCTAAGCTGTGCGCGTGTGCGCGCGCACACACCTCGCCGAGCGAGCGCACATACTTTACAACAGAGCACACAAAAATTACGGCTCTGATTCCGATAGAAAACACCACAGACGTCTTAAAATTTAAAAGTTATGATTGTAATTACTAGAAATTTCCTGCTTCATTTAGTAATCGTCTATTTTCATTTAATTTGATTAAAATCAATGTGGTGTACATACTGTATTCTGACGTGTAATCAAATTTTAAAGTCTATAACTCCAAGTGTCGTTATGTGGCGCACAAAAATTTAACCTTCCTTCAAAAGCTGCACACAGCTGATATTTTATGCGCACACAGCCTACAGAAAATTAGAGGGAACATTGCTACAGACCCTTATATAGAAACTTATTGCTAACGTTACTTGGCCTCAGGCTCACATTTAGAACATACTCTCACCAAAATAGAAATATGTAGACAAAAATTCAACTGAATGCTAAAGAAGCCAGGTGGTGCATGCAGTGCAATACCAGAGAAACGGAAAGATGCATAAAAAGACAGCACGATCATTTAAAACCGACATATACCAAATACTAAATTGAAAATAAAATTCTCTACCTTCGTCTGATTTTATTTTTCAACTGAACTGGTTCCAACCTCTTTTCCATGTTCCTTGTGCCCATTTCTTCTCTCTCTGCCTGACTTACTTCTCTACATGTCTGATGTTGATCTTTCCTTTTTATCTTTCTTCTTTTTTCTCTCCCCTCTGCCTCCCATCCCTGTGTCTTTTGGGGAAACTGCTAGGTACGTATGACCTAGATTGGCCACTGTTGGAAACAGGATACTGGGCTTGATGGACCTTGGTCTGACCCAGTATGGCATATCTTATGTTCTTATATCCACTCAGATTTTACTCCTCACTCTCCACTCCTAAGTCTCACACTTTCTCTCTGTTTTCCATCTTTCATTACTACTTTAGTGCTCCCATTGCCGTCACTGTCTCTCTCCTTGCCCTGCTTTCTAGATCTCCTCTACCATTACCCATTCCCTATTTCTACCCTCTATTCTCACTCCCTCTACCTTCATCTGTCATCCTCTGCCTGACCCCATCACCATCATTCATCCCTCCCTGGCACCCAGTCCATTCTTTAGTCTCTATCCCCTAGTATTCTGTCACCATCTCCCCAGCAACATTTCTACCTCCCTCTCTGTCAGAGATCCATCTCACCCTATCACTGGTTCTCTAGATCATTCACTCATGCCTCAACTTCTGCCCCCCCCCCCCCCAATTTCTCTTTCCTATTCTTACCTCCACCCCACACTCTCCCTCATATCTAGCAATTACTAGGTGCTATTGTCTCCAAATTCCTACTTGGTCTCTTGAGCCCCCATCGTCTCCCATTTCTGGTTCCTGACTGCCTCCTACTCCTTTGCATTGCACCCCCCCCCCCATCCGTAATCTTGATTCTTCCCTTGCTTTCCCCCACATTGCTTACTGCCCCAGTCCTGCAGTGCTTCCCTCATGATCTCACCCTGTCTCTGCTCTCACTTAGCCTCCACACCCCTTCCCAAGTCACTGATTGTGCCACCTCAGATCTCTAATTATTCGTCTGCACCCCTCCAGTACTAGTACTATCCCCAGTGTCAACTCCCTTTGGGTCCCAGCCCCCTCCCCTACTGTCCGGCTCCTTCTAGTCCCACTACCATACTCAGTGACAGACCCCTTCTTGTTCCAGTGTCCCCCAACTGTATAGTCCCCTTCTATTCCATCACCAGTTGCTTGCATTCCCAGCCACCCAGTGTCAGCTCCCAGTCCCACTCTAACTTCCCCAATATCTGGCCCCTTTCCAGTCCCAGTACCGGCTCCCTACCAATCATAGTCCCCTATCTCCCACTGTCTAGACTCGGTTCCAGTCTGGGTCCTATCCTCAGTGTAGGCTTCCTTCCAGTCCTCCCCCCCCACCCCCCACCACGCTCCGCAGTCTCAGCCTGCCTCTTGCCAGCACTGGTCACCACTCACCTCCTACTTTTACAGCCAGGGAGCATTCTTGTTTGCCCCCACGGCTGTACTACTTTACAAATCACCAGACCACGGTACAGCCGTCCCTTGCCACTTCGCGCTTTGACTTTCGCAGCTTCACTCTATCACGGTTTTTCAAATACAAGTGTAAGGGTGACTAAAGGGGTGTTATAGGTCGTAAACAGGTTTTCTATGCTCTAAGTACGAAAATATTTGATTTATAAATAGAGTCCTACTTCACGGAAATTCACTTAGCGCGGTAAAATCTGGAACTGATTAACCGTGATAAACGAGGGACGACTATTTCCAAAGTTAGTGCAAGCATTTCCTGTTTCTTGGGAGAAACAGGAAATACTTTCTACTACCTTTAGAAATACCGTGGTCCAGCAGCACAGTCGTGAGAGCAAGGGAGAATGCTCCCCTGCTGTTCTCAGCCATTTTAAAGGGCAAAATCAGTGAAGGAGGCTTCAGGCACCCTTAAAGGTTGCGTGTCCCAAGCCAGTCCCTCACTGGCTTGTCTGTTAAGGCAGCAGCTTAGGTAAAAGGAGGCTCAGACCCTGTGTGAGCATAGCATGAAGCTATAGCGGGCAGGGCCGGATTTACCTTGAGTGAGGCCCTACGCCAACAAAAATTGTGGGCCCCCAGCAGGGGTGGACCAAGGGGGGTGCGGGGCCTCATTTGCATAAAGTTACCATATACTAACTTTTAGTAAACGTGCCTCTTAATGAGTGTATGGATAAAGAAAGACTAAAAGATTTCTACATTACTATAATCCAGTGCCAACCCATAGCAAACCCGCCGTATCCTAACAGCACTACCAGGACTCACAAAGCACCATACTCTACCAATCAAAAGGCAACACTGCAAATATTAAACCAATACATTTCAGAGAACAACAATACATGGCCTACTGGGGAAAGAGAACAAGTGGCAATGTCAAACAGGAATTATATAAACAGAACACCTCAGCTCAGTTACACATGCAGAACATAGACCATCACCAAACAAGTAATCACAATTTAGAAACAGGAAGACAATAATTAAACTGGGAATCCCAAAAGCCAAACTTGGAATGTACAACACTGTAGAAATAAAACTATACATTAATTTGCTCTTGTACTAAACAAAGCGCAGACGTTAATGATGCACATTTACCAGAGCTGACATATTCCAATTAATAAATTCAAAATAAAGAGATATTTTTCTACCTTTTGTGCATTTTTTTTCAGCTGCAATTGCTCCAGCCACTTTCTTCTGGTTTCTTCGTGTCTTCTGCTAACTCTCCATCGTCTGCTGTCCATTTGTCCTTTCTTCTCTCTTCTATTTTTTTTCCATTCTCTCTCTACATCTGCTTTAACAATACTAATCTTTCTCCTTTTGCTCTTTCCTCATTCCTATTTCATCCACTCAAATTTTACCCCTCCATCCTCAATCCCCACTTACTCTCCCAATACCCGGCCAATTGTAGATTTTTTATCCCTCCCACACAAAATATTTTTCCCTTCTCCATTTTACTCTTCCAGCCCATCCCATTCTAATCCTCCCCAACATCAGCTCCCTTCTAGTTCCAGCCTCACCCAGCATCCATTCCCTTCTAGTCCCTGCATCAGCCCATTTCCAGTCCTAGCCACCCATCAGCCCATTTCCAGTCCTAGCAACCCCCCAACCCAATACCAGTCCTAGCCCCCCCATCAACCCACTTCCAGTCCTAACCCCCCATCACCCCATTTTCAGTTTAAGCCCCCCCTATAACCCATTACCAGTCCTAACCCCCCCCATCAGCCCACTTCCAGTCCTAACCCCATTAGCCCACCTCCAGTCTTAACCCCCCCAGCCCATTTCCAGTCCTAGCCCCCCCATAGCCCATTACCAGACAGCCCCCATCAGCCCACAGCCCATTACCAGTCTTAACCCCCCCCATAGCCCATTACTAGTTCTAACCCCCCCCAACAGCCCACAGCCCATTACCAGTCCTAACCCCATCAGCCCACCTCCAGTCTTAACCCCCCCAGCCCATTTCCAGTCCTAGCCCCCCCATAGCCCATTACCAGACAGCCCACAGCCCATTATCAGTCTTAACCCCCCCCCCCATAGCCCATTACCAGTCCTAACCCCCCCCCCATCGGCTCAAGTAAAATGAAATTTTAAAAAAGCAAAACCGCTGGCTGCTACCAAGGCCGCGGCAGCATGGACGGTCCCGCGGGGCCCCCTCTGCCCTGCCGAATCCCTCCCTCAGCGACGGCTTTGAGAGGCGCGAAGGGAGAGTGTCTCCCTCGCATCTCTGTTAAGCCCGCAGGGGCTGATGGGGGCTTAACAGAGATGCGAGGGAGACACTCTCCCTTCGCGCCTCTCAAAGCCGGCACAGAGGGGCTCAGCCGGGGATTCGGCAGGGCAGAGGGGGCCCCGCGGGACCGTCCATACTGCCACGGGAACGTCCATGCTGCCGCGGCAGCTTTTTGTGGGCCCTTGCCAGCTGTGGGCCCTACGCCATGGCGTACATGGCGTATAGGTAAATCCGGCCCTGAGCGCGGGGCCTCCTATCAAATAGGGGCCCTGTGCCAACAACCTGCTTGCACGTGCATAGGACTGGCCCTGGAGCTTGGCAAGCACCAACAGCTAATCGGGTTTAGTAAACACACCCCGTGTGATGCAAGAAAGGACCTTAATTAAGCACCTATAGCAGCTCCTCCTCACCCATGATCAAAGCATTTCTTTTCAAGCCACCAGGAACACTTTTTTTTTTTTAATTAGCTGCCAAATATTCTCATTTAAAAACAGGTCACTACTTAGCATTGTTACACTATTCACCCTGCAGAGACCAAAAAGATTTTGGGTGAATCAAGTCACGTGAGAGGGAGAGTCTATACATATAGATACATAGAATTACGGTATGTAACTGCAAGGAAACGTATAGCAGAAGACGACCATATGGCCGCTCCAGTCTGCCTTCCAATACCAGCTACTACAGTCCTTGTGTTTGCCCCATGCTTTCTTGGGCTCAGATACTAAACATATACTAGTTGCATATAAAATGATCTCCAGCTGAATTTGAGGAACTGTTTCAAAGCAAGTTACATATAAAGGCCTCTATGCAGAAATCCTGTGCTAAAGCTCTATCTAGCACAAGTTGCTAACACAAGTGTCATGCAGACATTTTGCTCACTGAAGCTGTAAGCAAAAGCATGCAAACAAGCTGTGCACAAAAAGTCTGTGCTAAACAAGGAGAGCAAGCCCAGCACTATATCTTGCACACAAAAAAAAAAAACAGGCAGAGTCTAGCAGAATATCGTCGTTATGATGTGCTGAAACAGCATTAAGCACATCATCATTTCCCCTGCCAGATTTTTTTTACACTACTCTCTTCAGCAAGCTGGGGAAAGAAAGTTGCGGCTGCTCTATTCTCAAGAACAGGCTTAAATTCCTCACCAGCAAGGACCGCAGACCGATGAGCTAACCCCTTAAGGACTTGTGTTAAAATCTCAGCATTGAACTCAGCCTTCTGAACACTTTTCTGCATCTGTGCTGGATAGCTAATTGCTTCGTTACCTGCATTTAAATAGATTTAAATGCAATGTGTACTGTTGTCTGCTCCAGGCTTTGTGCAGTTAGCTTGTGTGCTAAACTTGTTCTTGCATTAGTAATGCACAAAAAGTATGGGCTAAAGGCCTAGTACGCTTTTCTGCACCGAGGACAAAGAGGGTACACACAGTAAACAATTCACAGTGTATGTATGTATGTATAAATAAAATGGAGACTTTCAATTACTATATACTTTAGAAAGGTAAATGATCTGTGTATATACCCATTCCTCGGTCTGTATAGTAGTACATGCAGTATACAGTTTAACAAGTGTACTACACTAGCCTTATTATCTTTGCATTTATAGCATAGACTAAAGACATTTTTATTGGCCCAAAAGCTTTTTATTTCTTGTATTTCTGCTGCAGAGGCTAGAGTGCATTAGCTTGCTGGGCCTGAATGTTTGAGCAAGCACTTTCCCTTTTGTGCAAACAGTTTGCAACCAGGCCTTTCCTAGGATCTGGCCCCAGTATCCAGAGGCATCCCTGCAAACTAGGGAGAGGGGAGTGTTTTATGGACTTGCAGATTAGAGAACTGACCTTGAAAACTCTGACTCTTAAACCTTCAAACTTCATGCAGGGCACGTTTAGCAGTTAACAATTCAACTTTTATCTCGCAGGCAAATACTTTAGTGAAAGATTATCCTCTCGCGGCACTCTAACATGCCAGCTACAGTTCCCTAAAATCCTCTCTCCTACTATAGTTCGGGCAATATTTTATTTTTAAAGAGAAAGAGTCGTGCCAAGGAGAGAGTACAACTCGTTTCTAGACAGCCGTGCTAAAATTAAACACATACAAACAAACTTGAAATAAGACCGTTCGTATTTGTTTGGAATTTGGGATTAGTCTGTATACTATCCAAACAAAAACATTCTGTATTTTCCTCCCCGCCAAAGAGCTGCATAAAGCAGTAACGTGTGCTTTTCGTTTGTATGCTGCAATGCTCTGTACATATCGTGCACCTCAGACATCACCAGCTCAGATCTGTCAAGTTTAATATACAAAATAACTTCAAGAGGCTGAAATAGCAAGTGCCAGCGGTGAAGACAGCTTAGATCTACCTTGAACTCTTTGCGAAATTAAACATAAAAGCTTTGCTCCTACAAAACTTCAGTGAAGAGCCGGACAAATCGATTCTCCTCTTTGCAGATATTTGGACAAGCAGGCACATGCAACTTATCCCCACCACTTTCCGGAGGGGACATACTAGCTACCAGAAAATTAAGTAGCATTGTATAAAACAAAACAGATTCAGGGACACAACAACAACAAAAAAAAAAACCATTGATTATCGCCAATCATTATCGTATACGTTTAAAAGCGCTTTAAAAAATACATAGAGAGGGGGGAGGAGATGGTGTGGGCCCCAGGACAGTTCTAATGTTTGAAGTGTAACAAAATCAAAAATTTTACCGTCAGTCAATAAATATATCCTAGTTAGTGAAAGCTCTAGGAATCGCCAACAGTCAGAAACCTTCAAAGAGAAAAGTCAACGAAAGAAAAAAGGGAGGAGGGGGAGGCAAAAACAAAAACACCACAGATTGAAATAAAAAGTCAGAGACGGAAAGAAGCTTCTCCGATAGAATCATCTTGCAGATTAGACTTAGAAAAAGGGGAAAAAAACATTTCCAAAGTGCAGCGAGAACCATGCCTGCGAGTTGGGCGCTACTCAGTGCGGTACGCGTGTTATTGTGAATGAAGTCCACACACACACACATCGGATTACACTATAGGAGCCATCTTGTGCCCACAGAAGTACAGATAGCTCCCCCCTTTCATGCAAGCACCCCTCCCATTTTAAGCCAACTTTCTTCTCCTTTGCAAAGAAAAGCTCGAGTTAGGCTGAGAATAGATCCTGCAGCAGCAGCGGGTCACACAGTCTGACCCCAGCCCAGCAAGAAAAGTGCCTTCTCTTCCTCCGACCGATCTTACCTGCACGATCTCTCCCTCAGCACTGATGGTAGCCCCAGCCCTGGAGAATCTGCCTTGCAGTCCGGTGGTGTAGGTAGTATAATCCCCACTGGGACTGGACTCGAAGAGCACCACTTCCACAAAGGCGGTTTCCTTGGCCAGGGAAGCCCCGGGAGACATCGCCAGCAAAACCCCCAGCAACAGCGGCAGCAGACTCCCAGAAATCCACGCCGGAGACCCCTTCCTCCGGCTCCTGAAGCCCCTCATCTTACAGGATGGACGATCAGCGCCGATCCGGACATAATTTCCAAGTTTTCAGGAGGCGGCTCTCTCTCTCCTTTCTTCCCCGTTGTGGAATTTGGATGGTTTAAAGAAGGAGAGCAGGGAATGAAAGAACACAAAAGTCTCTTCTCACTGATTTTAAAAAGAAGAAAGAAAACAGCAAAACCCATAAAATGAAAGAAGCAGCGTGCACGCAAAAGGGTGGTGAAAGCTGCACAGTCCCGGCTAGTGCTGCTCAGCGTGTTTATCCAAGCGCCGCAGCTCTGGCAGTCGCTCGACTCCTCTCTCTCCCGGGCCCTGCCAGCGGCTTCCCTTTCATCCCGGTCACATGACGCTCCCCCGGAGAGGGCGGGGATTAACTCCACCCACCAAAGGCGCTCTGACCCTTCCCTATCCCCGCCCACAAAGGGGCCGCGGCCGCGCGCCCGAGCCGTCGGCACATCAAAGGCTCAGGAAGTCACCTGGGACGTGGGGAAAGTGATTTCGCTGTCCCACGCAGCGTTTAGCCTCACCTCGCTCTGTGGAGGGGATGTATTGCGATCTGCTCGGGGAGGATCAGCTGGGGGAGAAGGAGGGACTTTAATGTGGATCAGAGTCTTAGGCAAAACTTTTACAAAAGGAATGAAACTGTCAGTTTGCAAACAGCATAATTAGCTAATTCATCACAGTATTAAGGCGCTTATTTTGTACTCCGTTGCTTTCTTGGTTGGTCTTAATCCTAGGGTTCCATTACCATTACCTTTGGATCCTCAGATACAGCTCAATGCAGCAAACTGCGTTTTGGTAAGGGTTTTCCATGCGTGGTAAAATAAGGAACAAAATCACTGCGCTAAGTTATTGCACAGTGGGCATGCTAATTGCATGCCAAAAAAGGAATTTTAATTGCTCCCTATGTAAAAAACAACAACAAAAACCTATGCTGAAACTGGATCTTAATGCCAGCTTCAAGCAGGCCTAAAGATGCAGCAGGAAGTGAAAAGATAATTTGAGGTCAAGATTGACACTTCACCTCAGATGACCAGACCCCCTGATCACCATCCCCCTCCCCCCGAACCTGACAAATATTCCCTGATGGCTCAGTGGCTCCTACCCCCCCCCCCTCCACCCCAAACCAAGAAACTACCCTAGTGGCCCAATGGCCCCTACTCCCTACCTACCCCAAACCCCCAGAAGCATTGGGACCTCCACTTCCTTAAGTCAGGAAACAGGAGTGATGCCTATATGTTCCCTTCCCAATGCTACCATCTTGAAAAATGGCAGCACCTGGCCCCACATAAGGCATCCCAGGATGCACCAGGTGACATTGGTTTGCCATATAAGGCAAAAATTCCTTTTATGGCAGAGTGATCCCCTCGGGTGCATCCTGGGACACACAGCACAGGATTCCAGGATAAACCTTGGGAGGTCACTATGCTACTTAAGGTACGTTTTGCCTTATATGGCAGACTGACCCTGCCCAATGCATCCTAGGATGCACTGCATGGGACCAGGTGCCACCATTTTTCAAGATGAGAGTGGCAGGGAAGGAGCATCTGGGCATCACTCCTGCCTACCAACTGTTAATATATAGGAGGGTCCCAATGCTTCTAGGGTTCAGGAGAATAGAGGGTAGGAATAAACAACATCAAACAAGGATTTATTCTCATCTTTTTAGACATTTCCGCTGCATTCGATTCTGTGAACCACGATATACTACTGCAACGTCTGAGAGAGAAGGGGATTCGAAGCACAGCACTGGAATGGTGTAGATCCTACCTTTCCAATAGGTGGCAACAAGTTAAAACAGGCCAGGAATCCTCAGAACCATTCCTACAGTCTCAAGGTGTACCACAAGGATCTTCACTATCGGCGTTAATGTTCAATATTTATATGCAGCCGATATGCGAATTGATCAGATCCTTCAACGTACAATGCCTGGCATACGCTGATGACATTCTCATATACATGCCGTTCAAAACTGACCAACCAGTGTTTACTCCAATAATCAACTGCTTCGGAGCAGTAGCTGAATGGCTGCTGACCCAAAACCTAAGAATAAATCATAGCAAAACTGATGTCCTATTTGTCACAAGGAATCTTAAGTTCGTACCTCCTCCGTCGCTGCTGGTCAACAACATAGAACTGACGTCCAAACCCACGATCCGATACCTCGGCATAACATTAGATCAACACCTGGATATGACAATTCATGTGAAGAATGTGACAAAGAACATATATCATAAGATCAGAACACTACGCCACCTCCGTCCACTACTGGACTATACTGATTACCGATCAACCTTCCAGGCACTAGTCCTCCCACATCTAGATTTTGCAAACATCATCCTCCACGGGCTCTCTCAATCAACCTTAAATCCACTTCGTCTGGCTATGAATACAGCTGCAAGAGTCCTCTCTGGATCACCAAGGTCTGCTCATATAACGCCTATCATGAAAGACCTACACTGGCTACCTCTACAAGCCAGACTCTCATATAAGTCACTAGTCTTGACCTTCAAAGCCATGAATATCTACCCACCAACACCAATCAGAAAACTAATCCATAACACCCCTGAAAATAGAAACAGAAGGACTACAACTATGAACACCTTAATAGTTCCCAAGATGATGACATCATGTACTAAAGCTACATCAAACAGAGCTTTTTCATTATTCGCACCCAGGAACTGGAATATACTTCCCCATGAAATCCGCGGCATCAAAAGCCTATTACAATTCCGCAAAGCCGTAAAGCATCACTTATTCACAAAATACTACCCAGAAGTGACCATGGACATTCACACAGCCAACAGGCCTCCCACTCATACCAAACACCTTAGCACCTTTATCCAACCAGAAAATGGTTAGTTCCCACGATATTTCACTTTACTACTATTGACCCATGCCACCCATGAATACACGTACAATATCCACTTGAGTTTAAATATGGTATATAATAAAAGCATATTCATAGTATAATGTTGATTGTACATAGTTATCCCTGTTATTCCATGTTATATATTCCCTTGTTCTCTGTAAACTCGATGTTACCTGTACACATTGCAGTATATTTTGTTCAATGTACACCGCACTGATTTTAATAGCGCGGTATATAAGAGATGTTAAATAAATAAATAAATAAATAAATAAAACTGGGCCACTAGGCTAGTTTCTTGGTTTGGGGGGATGGGGTAGGAGCCACTGGGCTACCAGGGGAGGCTGCTGGGACACCACAGAAAACTTGGCAGGTTCAGTGAGGGAGATCACATTCACCTCAGATAACCTTTTTGTTATAGCAGTCCAGCATGCACACAGGTGCCATATTTAAATGAGACCCCTGTGTGCATGTGTCCAGATTGCTTTCCTTGTTTAGCATTGACTTTTGCACACAGCTAATTTGCATGCTGTCTGCTTACACTATCATTGCGCAAAAAAGACTGCATTAAACCCTGTTGCTAGAGTTTTAGAGCTGGGATCTAGCACAGGGTTTCTGCATCATGGCAATAGTTACTTGTACTATGGCTGCACTACCCCAAGTGTGGCCCGATCTTGTCTGATTTTGGAAGTTAAACAAGGTTGGACCTGATTAGTTCTTGGATACAACCTTGGAATACCAAGTGCTTTAGGCTTATTGTGTCGAAGAAAGGCCTGGCAATCTACTGGTTATCCCTTGCAAAGAAAATCCAAGGGATAGTCACAACATGGACACTAGCCAGAGGGTCCCCAGGAGTTAACAACATATTTACTTGTATTTGTGATTTCAAAATAAAAGATGTGCACCTTTTATTATAGCCACACCCTTTGTTTCTTTAGATGGTGTGACTGCATTTTGAATATTTCTGGTCGCCATATATAAAAAAGATATAGCAGAATTAGAAAAGATACAGAGAAGAGCCACCAAAAGGGATGGAAGGATACTTGTATGAGGAAAGGCTTAAAAGGTTAGGGTTTTTCAATTTGGATAAAGACAGCTAAGGGGAGATATGATTGAGGTCCATAAAATAATGAATGGAGTGGAATGGGTAAATGTACATTGGTTGTTTGCTCCTTCAAAAAGTAGGAAGACTAGAGGACATGCAATGAAGCTACAATGTGGCATATTTAAGACTAATCTGAGAAAATATTTTTTCACTCAGTGCATAATCAAACTCTGGAATTTGTTACTGGAGGATGTAGTAAAAGCTATTAGTGTATCTGGGTTTAAAAGAGGTTTGGATGAGTTCTTGGTGGAAAAGTCCATAAACCATAAAGAAGACTGGGGAAATCCATTGCCTACCTCTGGGACAAGCAGCATGGAATTTATATACCTATTGGGAGACTGACAGGTACTTGTGGTCTATATTGGTCGCTGTTGGAAATAGGATACTGCCCCCAGATGAACCCTTGGTCTGACCCAATATGGCATATGTATCTTATTTTATTTATTTATTTATTTAATTTATTTTTGTGTTTTCTATACCGCCATATCGATCAATCATAGCGGTTTACATAAAACGGACAACCTTATCCGAGGCATAGATAATCCCAACCATGCCTTCTTCCTCGTCTTCCTAGATGTTGCCTTTATTTATTTATTTAGTTAATTTATTTATTTAGACAGATTTGTATGCCATCTTATCCTTCAATCAAGGTGGTCACGTCACAACACAAGTGGAGGGTTACATTTAACATTAGGGTACGTGTAAACATTTAGACAGTACACTTGTGTAACAGTATTTAGACAGTACAGTTTAGGTAACATTTAACATAAAGATATTTACTAACGTGGTGTGATAAATTTGTGCGTGTGGATGGGATGGGTGTGTATTTAGTTGGTGGTGGTAGTAGTGTTGCTGTTTGGGTAGGGGATGTTGCTTGAATGCTCATAGGTTTCTAGAAATAACCATGTTTTGAGGTCTTTGCGGAAGTCTGTGAGGTCTTCTAAAGCTCTCAGGCTTATTGGTAGGGAGTTCCATAGTGAGGATGCTAGTAGTGATGGTGCTCTCTTTGAAGTTGTTGTTTGGTTTTGTGATAGCCTGCAGGTGTGCCGATCATGTTGTTGTTATTGGTTCTTCTTGGTCTATTGCTGATGTCTCTTGTTATAACATTTTGGAGTACGTCCGTTGAGAGATGGTGAATGACTTTGAAGATTATCATGATTGTTTTGTATTTAGCTCTTGCCACCATTGGGAAGCCAGTGTAGTTGTTGTAGGACGGGAGTGATGTGCTCGGTCCTTGGGGTGTCTGTAATGATGTGTGCTGTGGTGTTTTGTACCATCTGTAGTGGGTGTAGTGTCTGATGAGGAAGGCCTTGATATAGTGAGTTTCCATAATCAAGCAGTGGTGTGATGAGTGCTTGACACACTGTGCGGAAGTGGTCTTGACGGAGCATTGGTTTGATTTGTCTGACTGTTTTCAATCGATGATATGCCTTGTTTTCAGTTTTGGTGATGTGGGATTTTAGGTTCAGAGCTCTGTCTAGTATTATGCCCAGATACTTAACTTCTTCTTTGACTACTATGTGTCTACAATGCTGATGGTTTGTGGAGGTATGAAGGTGGGGTTCCTAGTGATGAACATTGCCTCAGTTTTGTCGTAGTTGACCGTAAAGTTGTTGGCTATGAGCCAGTCATTCATGTCTTTGAGGCATTTTGTTATTGGTGTAGTGTTCAGTGCCAGTAAGTTGATTTGAGCGTACACCATGATGTCGTCAGCATAAATGTGGTAGTATAGTTTTTGGTGCTTGATGATGTTGCATATGGGCTGTATGTAGATGTTAAAGAGCATTGAAGATAGGGCTGAGCCTTGAGGTATTCCCTGTGTGACGGGGAATTGTAGGGATTTCTTTTGGTTGCATTTGACTTGTTGCGTTCTCCCTTCCAGGTATGATGTAAACCACTTTAGGGTAGTCTTGCATAGTCCTATCTGTTGTAAGCATTGCAATAGCTTTGGGTGTGACACAGTATCGAAGGCCGCCGAGATGTCCATGAACACTAGCAGGAAGCCGTTATTTATATTGTCTATGCCTCTTAGGAGATTGTCAAAGAGGGAGGTGAGTAGTGTTTCCACACAGTGTTGGGGCTTGAATTCATGCTGGTGTATGTCCAGTGGGGCATTGATATCTATATGGTCCTGAAGTTGCCTTTGGACTGCTTTTTCCACGATTTTAGCAAGGAACGGCAGGCTGGAGATGGGACGGTATGATTTTGGTTCGGATGGGCTCAGATTGCTACTTTTAAGTATTGGTCGTATCATTGCGTGATTTAGGGGTTGCGGCATGTATCCTTGTTGGAGTGAATCCGTGACGATATTTTGAATGTGATGAGAGTTGGCTTTTTGTGGCTTTGATCCAAGACACTGGGTATGGGTCTGATGGTGAAGTTGTTGTGTTTAGTCCAGATATAATGTCTTCTACTTGCTGTTTTGTTGGTATGTTGAAGCTCTCCCATGCTTGATGTTGCTTTTTTATCTTGTGATCATTTGTTTGTTGTGAAGCAGAGTATGTTTGGTTGGTGTTTTTTGACTTCATGTAGTCTGCATATTTTTGTGGGTCAAGATGATGGGTGCTTTGTTGCGTGTCGTCCTTGGTTAGCTTTTGGATAATGCTAAAAGGTTCTCTTGATCTACTGGTAGATTTCATGATTAGGTTGGTATGGTGTTGCTGTTTACGCTCATTTATTAGATTGTTATATTCCAGTTGTTTGTCTCTGTATTGTGTTAGGAGGTTGTGTGATTTGTTCCATCTCCATTTTCTTTCTAGTCTTCTTAGTGTACGCTTTGCAACTCTGATTTCGTGTGAATACCATGGGGTGTTGGATCTTTTGCGAGTTTTTGTGGTTCATTGATGGCTGGGGCAGATGCTGCATTGGCTATTATTGTGTTCCACTCTTCTATATTAAGATCCAGGGTGTCGTGTTCCTGTTGAAGTTATGGAGTGATTTCGTTTATGAATGAGTCTCTGTTAAATGTTTTGAACCGTCTGATTATTCTTTCATCTTCTTTGCGTTGGGTGGGGTTATTCAGGGTCATGGTGAATTCAATTACAACATAAACCCTCATCACAAGACTGGACCACCTTGGCCTGGGTGGTATGGTTCTACACTAGTTTAAATTATACATCACAGACCGCAATATCCGGATCCAAATAGGAAAAGAATCCCCAAACACTTTTCCACAAGAACAAGGCATACCTCAAGGCTCCGCCCTCTCTGCCCTCCTATTTAATCTGTATCTACAACCTATCACTCAAATATACCGAAAACACAACATCCAGTACTACATCTATGAGGATGACATCATGCTATCACTCCCGATAGATGTAAACAGCCCCACCTACAACAACCTGACTGAATGCAGCAAAGAAACTGACTCCTGGTTAAAATCCAACAATCTCTCCCTAAACTACAAGAAGCAGAGGGTGGCTACTAAAATGATTAGTGGTCTTCATTATAAAGCATATGAGGACAGACTGAAGGATCTTAATGTGTACACCTTAGAGGAAAGGCGGGAAAGAGTTGATATGATTGAGATGTTCAAATACCTCCTTGGCATAAATGTTCAGGGAGAGAGCCTCTTTCAATTGAGAGCAAGTTCTGCTACGAGGGGGCATGGGATGAGGGTGATGCTTTTGCCAAGAAACACAGAGAGGGGAAATCCAAGTCAGGTTTTCCTGGTAACTCTGATTGTAGAGCAGTGCACAGAACAGCTTGTCAGCCTGAGAAGCTACGTCGCAAGCTGAGTCCTGGGTGTGGCAGCCTACAGAAGCCAAGGTATGAAAAGCCTTTCATTATAAGGGAAAGTTTAAGTGATGAAAACCTTATGGAAATAGATAAGCCTCAGAAAGAAGAAGTAAAGCTAACCTTTTAAAAGTACTTCCCAACAGTGTGCTAAGGAAGTTGTATGAGAAACAGAAGAACCCCTGTGAGGAGTTAACAGATTCTGAAGACAGTCATATAGCATTGAAGAAGGTAGTGACCCAGAATCAATGGACTGTGATTGTGAAACCAGTGTTCCCATTCCTCAGAGTGAACCAATGGAATGTAACTTTTGTTCAAGAACTAGCTTGATTGCCTTGCTAGTTGTATAGAGAAAAGAGAACTCTGCATATGGTGAAGTTGATAACCATTTGTTTCCTGATGTTAATTTCTATTGATTTAAAAGAAGCCTTAACCCAGTTAAACAGTTAATTGTGAAGCCTACAACCCTTAACGGTGGAACCTTTTTGTTAGAGGAAAGAATTTCCTTCATTTTCTTTTGTGTCTTATTGAACCTAAGCGTTGACCGGGGAAATAAAGCCGTATTACCCTACACTTTGGCGTAGACTGTTCTTTATAAGGAGTTCTGCACTACAAGGACCAGAATCCTCCTGGTCCTTCAGCTCAACCACTCCTTAAAATAAATTAAGTGTCACCGGATGCCCTTATTTCCTACACCAGTATGGGCGCCTGGGGACAGTACTTATGTAGATTCTACTTTCCCAATGTCCAGCAGTCTCAATGTTAGTTGCTTGTTTAATCCTCTTTTACATGTGTATGCCTGATTTATGTAGATTCCAGTGATGGCTGTAACCAATTTGGAACACCAGTATCTCCCCAGGAATACACAAGGATAAGAGGTAATGAGGAAGATCCATGACAGTGTTAGTACTGTGAAAATACCACTAACAAAAGCTGAAACATAAACATTCTGAAGAGATTTATACAAATACTATGTAGAGTACAGATGAGAAGTAGAATGGCTACCCTCCGTATGTGAGAATGTAGAAAAGGCAAGCATCCAGCCAATGGAATGGCTTGAAGTAGCAACTAAAGAGTTTGAAGCTCTTTTTAAACTGCTCGTCAACTGGAAAAGCCCAGGCCCAGAAACAGTGCCCATATTTTAGCTCACCAGCTAGCATCACTCCACCAAGACCTGGTAAATTGTAAAAACCAGTTGGTCAAGCAGTCAGATTTAACACGCAATGGCTAATAACAGGAAGAACCTAAAGGGAGCGCCAAGTAATATCCCTAAAAATTACAGGCCAATAACTTGCTGTTCACTGCAATAGATGCTGACAGAATATATGAACATATCAATTCCAATAACATGGCAATAGAGCAGAAGGGCAGTAAGAAAGGAGCATATCAAACCAAAGACCATTAATACCATCATGGCCAGTGTTAAGAGCAGAAACCTCAGTGTAGCGTGAATTGACTATAAAAAAGCTTTTGACAGCATCCATTATTCTTGGTTAATAAGCTGTCTTAAAACGTGTAAAATAAACTCCAAAACTGACTGAATACATGAAGTTTGCCATGAAAAGGTGGAAACCAAACTCCATATGAAGTATGGAGATAGTTCATTATTCCTAACATCAAGATCCAGTGAGGAATATTTCAAGGAGACTCCTTGTTGCCACATTTGTTTTGAATGGCACTTAAACCACTGAGTCCTTTCATTAAGTATTAATACTAAAGATGTCTACAAACCAGAAATACTATCTCACTTTAGTTTTTGTTTTTTTTTACTAAAGGGTACTAGCTGTCAGCATGAATTTTGAGGCACACATTTACAGCTAGAGTGGGACCATGACATTTATCATAGGCCAATTTCTGCATTGTGAATCACACATTGGGGTGGTAAGGGGCAGGGAGTGGGCATAGTGAGCACTGCACACTTAGCGTGGGGGTAAACACCATGCATTAATTGCGACCCTTGCAACAAGCGTGGCTTCTGCATCCACACTATTTGTATGCTGCATTAGGGCACAGGGAACATACTTCCCACATCCCTGACATTTAATGCAGTGGTGTTGCACCTAGCATGATGTCATGGTTTTAGTGCTATTGTTGTGTTAAGTGCAACATCATTTATTTATTTTATTTATTTGCAATTCTTATATACCGCACTATTTACAATCAGCGCGGTTTACATAAAACGAAAAGTATCCGACAATAAACAAAAGTCATAGCGCTCTTTAGTAAAAGACACTGTTTGTAGATGATCAACAACCAGTGGAACAACTCCATGATCAACAACCAGTGGAACAACTCCATGAAGTGAAAAACTTCTCAGATGACGACATCAAGAGGACTTTTGGTCTTGACAAATATATGCTAAGGCAATCTTCCTTAGAGGAAAATTGAACAAAATGGAAAACATTTCCCTGACAGATGATTGTGACATCAAAAAACTTGAACAGGAAGGTGTATATAAATATCTAGGAGTAGAGGAAGGAGCAACAATCGAGCAAAATTTACTGTGAGAAAACATCAACAAAGAATATTGAAGAAGATTACAATTCTTATTGAAAAGTGTTTTACATCACAAAATAAGAAACACACTATCAATCATCTGGCAATTCCCATACTCACATATAGCTTTGGAATTGTAGACTGGCCTCTTAAAGATCTTGAAGAACTGGATACACGAACAAGAAAACCTCTTCATGCCCACAAGGTAATCCATTGTATACCAAGACTGTACATTCTTCAAGTTGAAGTAAGAATGGGTATCATAGAAAATGATTATACATACAGTACAGAACTTCTATCACAGGTGTCCAGTCCTACCTAACACTGTCAACAGATTCAAACGCACAAAAAATGTTGAAATATGAAAGTAAAGTCCAGAATCTGTCTCCATTAACAAACCTGGACAGGCATTCCGAAGAGTAGAAGGAATGGACTAGAATCTACTAGTAAATGCAGGGAAGGAAGCAACAGAATTTGCAAACAAGCGAAAGGGTCTTCAAAGAATTAAATCAACAAACTAGTACAAGTGGTAAGTGTGTAAATATAATGGGAAATACAAAGCATTACCCCAGGAGCCATTTGTCGATCAAACAGGACACATGAATGGTTAAGAAGAGATGACTATGAGCTTAAAGATGAAAGATTGCTGCTAGCAGGACAGTGGATTATGGGTACATTGCTATGCCGGAAAAGCATTGAGATCATGCCCCTAAGAAAACTGTAGAAAATGAAGTGGTTATGATCACCTGAAACATTCCCATTCCAACCAATAAAAAGCTGAATGCCAGAAGACTGGACACTGTGGTGAAAGAGAAGAATATGAGAACATCATTGCTAACAGAGGTTTCCGTGCCAAGTGATTATTCCATGCACTAAATGAAGAAAGAGAAGGTCTTTTAGTACCAAGCAATGAAGTCAGAGAATAAGAAAATGTGGCTAAAGAATAAAGAACATTTTCCTCTTGTATTGGGTGCTACAGGCTTGATGAAAAGGAATTTCCAAGCATACCTTGATAGATTGCCTATACATGTCACATCTTAATAACTCCAAAAGGAGGCTCTCTGGTACATTGTAAGTACTACAGCAAGCATTAGCAATACATTTGAGAGACTGAGCTTGTACTCCAAATAACCAGTCTTAGCAGTAAGGTTTATGAATGTTATGGTAGGCGCAAAAGTAAACCACTGAACATGCACCTAATTTACACAGTCATTGAATATTCACCGTGATCTCTACAAAATATATACGGTATATGGGAGGGAAAAAACTCAGATTATGTCCTTTTATCTGTTTGTGTTTTAATGATTATAAATCATGCACAAAAATAAACTGTTGGGAGAAATTTGCCCCCAGACATAAGATGGGAGCTCAGAATCATTTTCAGCATGTGACCAGCAGTGAATTGTTTTTCACTGCTGGTGACATTCTCTGAAAACTTCTGATATTAGGTCGGTTCACGCAACTCAGCCCCAAAAATGTTATCTGTGCATCTTTCTTGGGTATTATCTTCTGGGTATCTTTCTGTGCTGCTCTAGAAATTCAGGATTTCTTTTTTAAATCTGACTTTTCAGCACTTAGCCTCCTGCCTAGTCATGGGGGGGGGGGGAGACTTCTGATACCCAGCTGTTGCAATGTCTCTTGCTCAAGCATTTAAATCACAGCTTCCCCCCCCCCCCCCATCTAACTTCTGAGAGTACAGCAACCTGCTTGGGTGTATGTTTGCTGGCATTTCTCTTCCTCACGCTTAACTGTAACACTTCCTAGACCTAATACAGAATGATTTGTTAATTATATGTTTATGTTAGTTTGAAACCTGCACTTTTAAAAATATAACTACTAGCCAGGGCCTACAAAATATCCACCTGTCTCTTCTGTTGAGCTTGTTTTTAAGGTTCCTTTTTTTGTCTTAATATGATTTATTTCTTATATTTTCGACTTGGTAAAAAATGATCCTACCCTCAGTCTGCTCTTTAGTTTGTGCCTTTTCTGACAGTGTGCTGCCTGCGTGGGGCTCTGAAGAAGAGACACTCTTCTGCTGTGTGTTTTGTGTTCATGTTGTCAAGGTTGTCCTTAATGGAGGTGGGGCAGGTAGGGTTGCCAACTGGCTCCAGATGCGCCCGACAGGCTTGATCCAGCCCTGGGTTTACCCCATTGCATGCAGGGACATGTAGTTCTGATTTCTTCATTGCACTCCATAAGAAAAGCAAGACTACAAGTCCCTGCATGCAATGGGGTAAACACAGAACTGGATCAAACCTGTCGGGCGCATCTGGAGCCAGTTGGCAACCCTAGGGGCAGGGGATAGGTGGATGAATTAAGGCTGTGGTTGTCAACCCTGTCCTGGTGCATTCCCCTCCCCCCTCCCCAGCCAGTCAGGGTTTCAGGATATCCACAGTGAATACGCATGAGAGAGATTTGCAATCAATGGAGGCAGCACATGGAAATCTGTCTCATGCATATTCATTGTGGATATCCTGAAAACCCGACTGATTAGTTGATGCATTAGGACAGGGTTGAGAATCACTGAATTAAGGCAAACACTTCAGGTCTCACATCTAATGTCATTTTAGAGCTCCTGCAAGCCAGAACAGGCTATCATCAATGCACTGGAGGTGGGAGGGCCAGCCATCTGCACAGGAGGTATTGATCCTTCCCTGTCCCTGATCATCAATACTCCGGGAAAGTGGGGAAAGATGACAGACTGCTGGTGCAAAAAAGAGCAACAAAAATGGTAAAGGGAATGGAAGGGTACCCTTATGAGGAGAGGCTTAAAATGTTAGGGCTCTTCAACTTGGAAAAGAGGCAACTGAGGGGGGATATGATAGAGTTTATAAATTCATGAATGGAGTGGAATGTGTTAACGTAGAATGGTTGTTTACACCATCAAAAAGTAGAAAGAGGACACACAATGAAGCTACAATGTAATGAATAAGAGAAAACATTTTTTTTACTCAACGTGTAATCAAACTCTGGAATTTATTACCGGAGGATGTACTAAAGCTGTTAGTGTAGCTGAGTTTAAAAAAGGTTTGGACAAGTTCCTGGAGGAAAGTTTCATAAACCATTATTAAAGAGGACCCGGGAAATCCACTCTTTATCCCGGGACAAGCATTGGGAACCTGCTAGGTACTTGTGGCCTGGACTGGCCACTGTTGGGAACCAGATACTGGGCTTGATGGACCTTGGTCTGACCCAGTAAGGCATTTCTTATGTTCTTAACTTCATATTAGAATGGAGATTTTTCCCTTTCCATGGTCTTCAGTGTCATCTTGTGGAGACCCCTCTTCCTCACTCTTCAGTGTTTGGGGAGATCTTCCCCCCGCTGAATTGCCACAGCCGTGCATCCCCATAGGGTTAGCTCTGCATGCTTTTACATGCATCTGTGTGACCCCCTGCATGCTGTTGTGATGAAGATTCACTCTTCAGCTGTCCTTGTGTATTCATGATTTAGAGTATCAATAATAAGCATTCACAAAATACAGACCGTGTACAATAGAAGGTTCACAGAAAAAAATACCAGCTAAAGTTCAAAGAGGCAAATAAAGACATCAGGATGATAAAAGCGTAGGCAGAAGAAAAAATGGCTAAAGATGTCAAGTGAGATTCCAAGAGTTTTGTCAGCTATGTTGAGGAGAGGGGGAAGCCCAGAGATGGAACTGTAAGACTGAAAGATGCTGAGGACTGCTGTGTGCAGTGTGACAAAGATAAAGTGGAAATGCCAAACAAATCCTGAACTTCTGTTCCATGTTCACAGCAGTGAACGATAAAAATGTAAAAAATCATAAGTGGGGTGGAACAGTTAAATAGGGAATGGTTCTTCAACCTTTCAATTAACATAAAAACAAAAGGAAACTCAATGAAACTAATGACCAGCAGATCGAAAACAAATTGTAGCAATAGGGTTTTTTTTCATGAAGGGCATAATTAAACTGTAGGACAGCGCTATTCAAACCTTTATCCAATATGACCCCATTTTAACACCTGAAAATTCATGTGAACCCCAGATGATGATGAAATCACAACAGCAGGTCTCCAGCTTCCTTTCCTCCCTCCTGCTCATCTAAGTAGAAAACAGAGGCAACAGCAGCTGCAGTCAGCACAGGGTCCTTTGTGTCAGGGTGCAGTGTGTACTTACATAGCCCAGTGCTCTACATGGCTTTCCAGTCTAACAGGCAGCTTACCCAGGAGGGGGCGAGGACCTATGAATGTTCACTGGCTCACAGGCAAGGAAACACAAAAAGAGCAAGCGCCCTCACAGTACATAACAGAAGACCACAAGAGGCGAGTGGCATGTGGAGGTCACAGGTGCCTTTATTATGAAAAACCTCTACGCGTTTCAGCTGTTGCCTTTTTCAGGGTGTATATATCTTCAAACAGATAAAAACTATAAAACAATTAAATATTAAACCATAAAACAATTAAATATTAAACCATATAAAACAATAATAGTAATAAGTCAGTCAAACAAACAAATATAAATAAATACAATACAATGAAAAAATATATTATGAAGGATTAAAATCATACAGCAAAGAGCAGAGTATAAGTGGATAGAAGTGAATAAACATGACACTATATATAGAAACCCAGAATATTGGATGAGAGATGAGGAGGTACAAAGGTGGTGCTATATTGAGACCAGTACTTACTAAAGCACTTTGAAAGTATCCTTAGAAGATCTAGTAGTTACAAGATCCCTCTTGGTCTAAAATGGTAAGGCACAAGTAGAGAATATAATATCACATCATAGTTTTCAGATGGTAACAGTTATATAACCAAGCCAAGAACAATTGAGGGGACTGAATGGAATGACTAATAAAAACTAAAACCTTTTATAATCATTAGGGAGCAGGTAACTGAAAAGATGCTCCAATTACATATAAAGTTAAGACAGAAGGAATTAATGTCAGAGCTAGATGACAATCACAAATAAACGGAATACTACACAGCATATGAGGCTCGAGTAATCAGCAACAAGCTGCTCAAAAGGAGGATCAGAATAAATTGTAGTAGAGCAAAAACAAAAGGGCGTCCCAACATTCATTTCATTTGAACATAAATACGGAGAGCCTTATGTACAGTGAGTATTATAAAACACTGTAAATGGAGCTCTTGGGTAAAAAGACAAAGTTAACATTCCATTTCAAGAGTCCATAGCACTTAAATATGGTAACCATAAATAATTGTACTGTCCTATACATGGAGACATAAAAATAAAGATTACCCAAGGAATTCATAAATACACCTGAATCCGGATGGGCTCACCAATTCTTAACTAATCTAATTGTTTTTATCTGTTTGAAGATGTATACCCCCTGAAGAAGGCAGCAGCTGAAATGCTGACTGGTGACTGCCACTACTTGGCATATGTCACAGAGAGAAGGGGAAAAGGCCATGTTTCTCTGACCCCATCCACTGATGATGTGACCCCATTTGGGTCCCAACCCTCAGTTTGGGAACCACTGCTGTGGGATCTGTTGTCGGAGGATGGCTCAAGGCAACTATCATAGCAGGATTCAAAAAAGGTTTGAACAAGTTCTAGAGGAAAAGTTCATAAAAAATGAATAGCCAGGTAGACTTGGAAGAGTCAGTGATCATCCCTGGAAATGAGCTATGAGAAATACATCTACTCTTTGGAATCTGCTGGGTGCCTGTGCCCCACACTGGCCACTCTCAGTGACAGGATGCAGGGCTAGTGATTTGATGGATCTTGGTCTCACTCAGCCTGGCTTTTCTTTTGTTCTTATCCTGGAAAAGGACCAGAGATGGTTGACAGAGGTACATATGGGAATGGAGTACCACACCATTAATATAATAAAATCTTTATGAACATCCTGTAGAACTGAAAATGGAAAAAGTCATGGGGACAGATAAAATGCATCCCAGGGTTTAGAGAGAGCTCAGAAAGGTTCTGTCAGATCCTCTAAAGCAGTGTTTCTCAACCAGTGTGCCTTTGGGAAAATCCCTGGTATGCCAAACTTGTTAAAACACAAGAGGATTCTGAAAAATTGCAAAAGGACCTTGATAAATTGGAAGACGGGCATCCAAATGGCAGATGAAATTTAATGTGCCCAAGTGCAAGTTATGCATTTAGAAAAGAAGAACAAAAACTATGGTTACAGGATGCAAGATTCCACATTAGGAACCATCACCCAGGAAAGGGATATAGGCGTCGTCATGGATAATACAGTGAAACCCTCCACCAAGTGTACAGTGGCGGCCAAGAAAGTAAATAGAATGCTAGGAATCATAAGGAAAGGAATGGATAATAAAACAAAGGATATTATAATGCCTCTATATAGTTCTATTTTGCGACCACACCTTGAATATTGTGTACAATTCGGATTGCCATATCTTAAAAAGGATATAGCAGAATTAGAAAAAGTACAGAGAAGAGCCACCAAAATGGTAAAGGGGATGGAAGGATACCCCTATGTGCAGGGCTGGCCCATCCACTAGGCGACCCGGGTGGGCAGCTTTGTTCAGTCACTTTGTTGCCTGCTGCAGGCCATGTGCTTCAGCACACATGACCTGCTGCTTTTGAAACTCTCCAATGCAACTTACTGTCGGAGGGGAATCATAAGCGGCAGGCCATGTGTGCTGAAGCACCTGGCCTGTCACAGGCACAAAGCCACCACTTTTAAATACTGTGCAACAACTGCCCATCTGCCCCCCCCCCCAAGACGGAATTGGCAGCAGTGGAGTGGGGGCGGCTTAACACAGTGGGGGGGGGGGGCAGCCGGGGTTGCTGCCTGGGGTGGCAGAAACCCTTGGGCTGGCCTTGCCTATGAGGAAAGGCTTAAAAGGTTAGGGCTCTTTAACATGGAAAAAAGACAGCTGAGGAGATATGATAGAGGTCTATAAATCAATGAATGGAGTGGAGTTGTTTACTCCTTCAAATAGTAGAAAGACTAGGGGACATGCAATGAAGCTACAATATAACCCATTTAAGGCTAATAGGAGAACATAATTTTTCACTCAACGCGTAATCAAACTCTAGAATTCATCACTGGAGGATGTAGTACAAGCTCTTGGTGTAGCTGGGTTTACAAAACCCTTGGACAAGTTCCTGGAGGAAAAGTCCACAAACCATTATTAAAGAGGACCTTGGAAATACACTGCTTATCCTGGGATAAGTGACGTGGAATCTGTGTATCTTTTTGGGAACCTGACAGGTACTTGTGACCTGGCTTGGCTGTTGTTGGAAATAGGATACTGGACTTCATACACCTTGGTCTGATCCAATATGGCATTTCTTATGTTCTTAAGATGGGGGCTGGGGGGAGGGTGCATAAAACAGAGCTTAGTTTATTTGGCCCTCCCAAGCTAAAAGATGGTCCAATGTCCCTCCCTACCTGTCCTATTGCACATTGGTGCTGATTTAAAAAACAAAATTGGTGGGGGAAGAGTTAAGGCTGGTGCTCTTATCATTAACTCTTTAAGGGGTTGACATTAGCGCAAGTATTTGCGCAGTGTTTAAGCATAAATTACTGTAGTAGTGTGGGCATCGAATGTAGAAAGGGATTTACTGCGAGCATAATTCCTGAGCAGATGCCAACACTAATGGTAGCACATAATCCATTTAAATCCATTGAAACAAAATGATAATTAAGCAATTAGCTATGCTCCGCAGATGCAGAGATGCCCCCAGAAGAGCAGAAGGCTGAGTTCAACACCAGGGCTTTAACGCCAGATTGGAGGAGATGTAAGGGGTCTTCAGTCAGTGCTGAGGAGGACTTTATGCGTGTTTCTTGAGCAGACAACCCCTGCAGCTTCTTTTGGGCTTCGCTGAAGTGAGTCCTGAAAAAAACGACAAAAGGGAGCAATGTATATGCATGTGTGGAATGCTACGTGGCACATGAGAGCAATCATTCTGCTCAGTTCTGCTCATAGTATTCCAACATGTGCACAAGTGCCTTTTTGTGTGCAGGATTTAGGTGCTTCTAATGCAGACACCTGTGCTCGTGTGCCTAGCTTGCCCTTCCGGTTTAGCGCAGACTTTGCACACAGTTCTTTCCCATGCTGCCTGCCTACAGCATGTCTGCACAAAACCTCAGTACTAAACGGCATTGGAAAGCCCGCACTAGAGGTTTAGCACCGGGCTCTAAGGCAGGGTTTCCGCATCAGTCCCTAAGTTCTCAATTGTTAAATAAGCAAACTACTCTAAATTGC
The DNA here is from genome assembly GCA_033557465.1 of Ichthyophis bannanicus. Taxonomy (NCBI): domain Eukaryota; kingdom Metazoa; phylum Chordata; class Amphibia; order Gymnophiona; family Ichthyophiidae; genus Ichthyophis; species Ichthyophis bannanicus. The sequence continues at coordinate 148,761,092 of CM066041.1, forward strand.
GTCACAAGGGAAAGAAGTATCCTGCATGGGATCTCACAAGATGGTTTTGTTCTCTTAGGAAATCTACCTCTCCCAGTTTCATTCAACACAATAGGGAGGAGGGGCTAGGATGCAGATAGAATGATCCCTTAAAGAATGGCCAACGCTCATACCACAGACCAATATTAAAACATTGTTAAAAATTCAACAACAAAAATGAGCTCAGAATTTTAAAAAAATCATCCTTCTGTGGTATTTAATAAGCTAATATTATGCAAATAAGCCCCATGTTAATACGGTACATCCCAACTAACTGCTTAGGTCTAATTTTTACTGCAGTCTTCCTCCCTTAACACTAAATGTTTACTACAGTCCTGAAGATATTGTAGAGCTTCTTGCACAAGAGTTAAAGGATCATTTGAGGTGAAGAGCAGCACTTCATCTCAGGTGACCTTTTAACTATCCTGGCCAAAACAAAGTCCATGGTGTCCCAATAGGTCCCAAAGCCCTTCCTCCGAGATAACTACTGATGGATTAAGTGGGCCCCAAAACCCACTGCCCCATCCCCAACTTATCCCAAGTCAGAAGGTAGAGGCACTGTGCTCACTCATGCTTGCCTCCAGCACTGCCAATCTTGGAAATTGGCAGTGCTTGACCCTAGTGGTATGCCAGAATGTTCAACTAGGAGTGAGCTAGCCAAATAAGGGAGTATTTTGAGGTCCACTTGAGCCACCAGTATTGTCTTCTGAGATGAAGAGGGGGGACTTTGGTGCCCCTAGGGACATAACATCAATGGTTCAGGGTGAAGAACATGCACCACCAAATGTAATGCAATTTGTGCCATGAACCAACAATTAATTGTCCTGCAGATGTCACCCCCCTTCACACAGCATGTTTTAAGGAAAGGGAGAGCCTGTGGCCAAGGCAGGTTCTATGCATGCAAGGCAGCCACGTGAAGGAGGAGAAACTGCTGTAGTCAATTTAGACTTCCTTCTCCTCTTCACAGACACATCAATGATACAGCCCCAAACTCCAACACAAAGTTGCTATTGCTTGTGCTCCTCTCCCATTTACTATGTATAGGACTTTGACTGCAGACCTCCCTACATGCCCTGCTCATCCTGTGGTTCCCTGCCTGCCTCAAGTATTTCCTCTCCATCATCCCCCCTGGCTCCATAAACTCAGTCCCCAGAGACCCCTATACCTTCCTGCTGAACAGACGGTAAATCTGCCTGCCTTCTGCACCTGGCTGCTGGCACAAATTATCAGGTTCCTCCTCTCAAGCTCAGCTGGACTCCACCTGTTACCACTGCTGCTAGGCCCTCTCTGCCTCATTCCGACCCAGCACTTCAGAGTACAGCATCCAGTGACTGAGAATGCTTCACTCTCTCTGCCTTACTCCACTTAGCATGTGCTGTTGCTGTTGTCTCCTCACCATGGTGTTACTGAGCCCATTACTAAATTTATTTATTTAACTTTTTTTTTTTTAATGTCCCACCTTATCTTACAGTCAAGGCAGCTTACATGGAACAGTTAAGGGTTTTAACGATGAAACATGGTGCTAGGATTTAGACTGAACGATTAAAAGTATATCATAATGAACTTGTTTACAAATAATACTATAAATGGTATAAGGTATTACAGTTGAATAACATTATAGGACTTGCTGACATGATCATGGGAAGTGCCATACCTAGCCCTGTGCAAGCAGTGCAGCCACTGAGGGAGCAAAGAAAAAGGGGCGCATGTGGATCTGCCGGCCTTGGCTCCCTCTCATGCTGCCTGCCCTTGCCCCTCTGCGGAGGCTTTTAATGTTGCTTTGGTGGTAGCAGTGGCAGCAACGTTATCCAATTGAAAAAAAAACGACCTGGATCTTTCCAACATCACGCTTGCATACTGGCCTGATCCCTTCCTCCTCTGACAGATGCTCGCGTCAGAGAAAGGAGGGACCAGGCCAGTCATTCAAGCACCGAATTGCAAAGACCCACGTTTGAATGGCTGGTCTGGTCCTTCGCTCCTAGGTCTAGTCTGTGATGGTATCCTCCTGTGTTTTTGGGGGCCAAGAGGTACCTTGAGTAAAATCCCTGCCCTTCAAGTCCTAGTGGAACAATTTCAATCACAGACTTGGTTTGAAGGGTGGCAGTTTCCTGAAGAAGCAATTCCTGATGCTGAGGGCCTAGGACTTGAACCCTCAGAGGGCAATTTGTAGGTAGTTTGAATAGATGAAATTGTAGTCCCTTTGGATAATTTGTAAAACCCGAAAGTCAGAAATTACAAGGGGCCACCTCTAAGTAAAGAGAATGAGCCTCTCCCCAATCAGCGAGTCATCCGCCAAGGCTACAGATAGAGTGGCTACACTCTGCAGGAAGCAATCAAAACTCCATCCCTGGTTTTGGCTGTGGTGTGGACTGGGCCTTCTGCTTAGGAGAAGTATGATGCTAGCTAGTTAGCATGGAAACATGCAGCAGCGGCTCCCACGAATATCTCAGTGACTGCAATTAACATGGTTAGCAGGTCTGCAAACTATATTAATCGCTTTGAATATCCTCCCCTTATTTTTTATTTATATCAATTTTTCCAAAATTTCCAAGTTAGAATTAGCATTTTCCCAACAACACACTTTCTCATTCATATCTCCCCTCCTCCAGACAGCCCTCCATTTCAACATCATCATCTTGTCCATCCCTCTAACCCTCTCCTTGCCTAAATCACCAGGATCCTGTTTTCAACTCCCCTTTACATGATGTATATAGTTATCCAATTTCAACCACGCCTCCCCATCCCTTACATACTGTATATAACTTTCTGCATATCTGCTAACTTTTCCATTTTTCCCACCAACCCCAGCCTGTTCTTCCAATCATCCATTGAAGGCACTTTTCCTGTTTCCAAATGAGCAGCGATTTCACATCTAGCTGCTGCCAGTACCATTCTCCTCAACCTTCTTTACCCCTTGTCTAGCTTTCTTGGCATCATGCCTAAGAATAGCCACTTAGGGCAATGTGACGCCATCATCCCCCAATACTTTATCCATTTCTACCCAAATCCTCTCCCAATATTCTTTAATTTTGTATAGTTCCACCAAATATGTATGAAATCCTCTCTTTCTCCACATTTTTTCCAACTGTCTGCCATTCCAGAAAACATAGTCCATAGACATACTGGCAAATAACTTTTTTATGAGAGTACCTATAGATACCTTCCCCATTATTTGAAATATTCTCATCCACCCTTTTCCATCCATTCCTCCCCAATATTCTCTTCCCATTCCAACATACATTTGAATTTATGAAAATCATTTTCCCCTAGGTATCAATATAAATTTGGTTATTGCCCCTTTCAGTCCCTGCAAGAACCCCCATAAGTCCTTCAGGCCCATTGCCTCTTTCCTCCCTTTCTTACTCACCCCCATTTCCTTAAGTAGTGTTGAACCTGCATGACATACAGAAAATCCCCAACCTCAAACTCATATAGTTCCTGCATTTCTCTAAAGGGAATGGCTTGCCCCATGTTCACAAACTGGCCAAATGTTATCAGGCCTTTCTCTGGCCTCCTCTGAAATCCTCCTTGCTCCCTTCCCTTCATAAACACATAATCTAGGCTCACTGACATCAATAGGAATCTTTCCTTCCCCAATGCTTTAATCCTTAACACCTCCACCCATACTCCTAATAAATGCACGGAGGCCAATTCTGATCAGGCCACGTCCAGGCCGTCCGGACGGCCAAAAAAAGGAGAGGCCCAAAACGTACCCGATTCTGCAACCATGGGAGCTAGATGCCCAGCATGCCCCTGATTCCACCGTGGGAGATGTCCATTCCCCTACCTGGCCAGCCCGCGCTATGCTCCTGCAGGTGTGCCAGTGTTGTGGCTGGCATCCTGTCACCATGGCACTGGGACACCGAGCAGGAGTGCCAAAGGCCCAAACCCTGAGTTGATCATTGTTTCCCTGCCGCCCAACCCTCGGCGGAGTCTGCAAGGGCCAGGATCAGGCAGGGGGCCTCACCTTCCACTGCTCCTTGGTTTGTTGGGAATTTGCCCGGCCCGATTGCCAGTGTTGATGGGACTTACTTCACCCTCCAGGATGTAGTCACGTCCATCTTTATACAGCTGGACGTACAGGGCCAGGAACAGAATAGTCCCTGTATGCTCGACTTTTGCGGCCTGCCACCGCTCTGCCCACTCTCCCCCTCCGACTCCCGTCCAGCGCTCCCCGCAAAACACCATTGTACATGCAGGGAGCCGGGGGCTCTGAACACAGTGCAAGCAAATAGCAGGGGTTGTACTTCCAAACCAGACATACATCCCCACTATTTGCTGTTCAGAATGACCCGACTCAGTGAATGGGTTAACCACCTTTTCCAATATCCCTTTCCCTTCCCCAACCAAATCAAATGCTTTAACTGTATCCCTTCCAATCTTCCCTGCTCTGTCTTTACTGATGATTTCCCCTTCCCAATTTCCCAGTCCACTAGATATTTTAACGGTGCTGTAAGGTATTATTTCCAACAATTTGGGACTGCCAGTCTCCCCTTTTCCTTCCTTTTATATAGAATACTTCTCATTCCCTCTGGCTTTTTCTGCTCCACATGAATTTCCCAGTTACTGTCTGCAATTTATATAGCATCATTTTTCATACCTCTATTGGTAAAGACTGGCAACAAAAGAGCAGTCTTGGCATCATATTCATTTTCACTGAGGCTATTCTATTCCACCATGATAGGTACCCCTCATGCTATTTATCTACATTCCTCTCTACCTTTTAATTAACATTTTATAACTGAGTTCATACAGAGTGCTATGAAAAAGTTCCTGAACTGACCCCCTAAAAAATGCTACACTAACCTGAGATTTTAGTGGCCACCATCCCCCTCAAAGTAGTCCCCTCGGGAGTTGATACAATGGTCCCAGTGGTCTTGCCATTGTTGGAACACCTTCTGAAAGTCCTCTTTCATCAGACTTTTCAGCACAGTCCTCGTCTCTTTCTTAATCTTAGCAATGGTGTCAAATCTGTATCCTTTGAGCTTCATTTTCATTCCAGGAAAGAGGAAAAAGTCACAAATGGCCAAGTCAGGAGAATAGAGAGGGTGAGGGCTGACAACCTGCTGTTTTGGGCCAAAAGCTGCTGCACTTTGATGGATGTGTGCACTGGGGCATTGTCATGGTGGATCATCCAGTTCCCAGTGGCCTACAACTCAGGACATTTCTGCCTTATACGGTCCCACAGACAATGCAGCATGCCAATGTAGTAGTTTGTATTGAATGTCCTTGAGGAACTAATTCCTGCAGAAGAATTCCTTTGTTTTTGTCGACCACAATCAACATCAACTTCACATTGCTCCTCACTTGCCACGCTTTCTTGCATCATGATGACAATGGACTTTTCCATTGTGAGGACTGTTGTTTGGTTTTTGGGTCATACCCATAAACCCAGCTTTCATCCCCAGTGATGACATGTTTCAAAAAGTCATTGTCAGCATTCAAAGTGTCCTCGAGCTCTTGGCACGCACGTTGCTTGAGGTTCTCATTCATTTTCGGTGGTGAGAAAGTCGTGAAACATGTGGTAAACAAAGAAGCGCAGCGCAGTCCCATGTTCACTCAGCATTGTGCCGCTTAGCACACAGACTCTCAAGGCTGTCGGGTAGTTCCACATGGCAGCACACTGCTAGACTGTGTTCCATTCCCATGCAATGGCACAAGTTCAGAAACTTTTTGACAGCGCCTCATATAATTTAGAGGTGTCCAGGCTAATTTGTATCCCCAAATATATAATTTGACCTCTCCTCCAGCAAAATGGAAATACACTTTTCTCTCTCTGCACTTCCTCCTCCTCTACTGTGAGATTCAAAATCTCTGTTATGTCCATATGCATCTTGAAGCCTGCCAAATATTCTCTCATTACAGGCAGTGCCATTCTTGGATATTCTACATAGAGCAATATACCATCTGCAGAGAGCTATCTTATTTATTTATTTATCTGAACGTTTTTTTTTTTGTTTTTTTTTTACTGCCCCTTCGAGCAATCAGGGGCGGTTTACATGGAACTACAACTCAGAGGTACATGGAACATATTTAACCATTACATAATTTAAACAAGGAACTTAGAACAAGAACTATATACATACCAGTGCTCACTATTACAAAGTCATAGTGAAGGCTGGATTCTCTTAGCTAATTACAATGAGTTAAAGTAGGCAAATAGGATGTGTTAGGCCGTTGGGGAAGGAGGGAGAGTGGAGTTATTGGATGTGTTGTTTGATAGGTGAGCATTATAATATTCTGAGAAAAGGTGTGTTTTTAATTCCTGGCGGAATGTTGGGAGATCTTTGATAGCCCTGATTTGGTCAGGGAGAGCGTCCCAGAGTATAGGGGCTGTGTTTCTGAATGCCCTATTGCTTGTATACTCTTTGGTTTTGCATATTAGGGATGGTACTTGAAGCAAGCTCAGAGTGGAGTAGCCACCTAATGGTTAGAGCACCGACTTGGGACCCCAGACACCTGGGTTCAATTCCCACTATAACTCCTTGTGGCTTTGGGCAAGTCACTTAACCCTCCATTGCCTCAGAAAAATCCAAGTTATCAATGTTCTTGTTTAATGTACATTACCAAGTTTAAGTTTCAATGTAAACTGCTTTGATTGAAATGATAAAGCAGTATATAAAACCTGTAAAATAAATAAATACATGTTTGAGCATGCTTTCGCTTGTGTCTGGTGTCAGTTTGAGATTTTATTATAGTGGAGAGATGGGGGGGAGGGGGTAGATATTGTTGTGTAATTTAAAAGCAGTGAGGATTTGCTTGTATTTTATTCTGGATGTTATTGGGAGCCAGTGAAGGTTATATAGTACGGGAGTGATATGGTCAGATAAGTTGGACTTGGTTATTATCCTGGCAGATACATTTTGGACAAGCTGGAGAGTGTGAACAGACTTCTTTGGGAGACCTTGTAAAATACTATTACAATAGTCTAGATGAGGGTTTACTAGTGCCTGAACTATTGTACGAAAGTCGTGTGGGACTAGAATTGGTCTCAGGTGTTGAATAGTTTTTAGTTTATAGAGTACTGTTCTAGCAGTAAGTTTGATCTGTGATGTCATGTTTAAGGCCCCGTCAATAATGACCCCTAGGTATTTGACTTCTTGTTTGACTGGCAAGATTAAATTGTGTAATTTGAATGGACAGGGGTTCCACTGACAAAGCAAAGAGCAAAAGAAAGTGGGCATTCTTGCCTCGTCTCCCTCTCCAATATCAGTTCTGATGTATATCTCACATTAACCTATATCCTCACTATTGATTGCTGATATAATTGACTTACCCTATAAATATATCTCCCAACCCCATTTTATCTAACACCCCATAGAAATTCCCAGTTTACCCTATCAAAAGCTTTTTAGGCATCAATAGCCATCAGTAGTGCCAGGATCCTTTCCCCTTTCGTCACCCATATCAATTGTAGTGTTCTCTTTATATTATCAGCAGCCTGCCAACCTTGTATAAAAGCCATTTAGCCATTTGATCTTGATAGATCAATTCTGGCAGTGCTCCCACCAAACTTTGCACCATTATTCAGGCCCATGTCTTTACATCTTTATTTAATAACAGTATAGGCCTGTACGACTCGCAAGCTGTTGGGTACCTACCAGGCTTGAGCAGTACCGTAATTCCACCCTTAACATAAATTTGGGCAATAGTTCCCCTTGTGCAAAACTATTAACTAAATTGGTCATTTTTATCACCATTTCCTCTTTGAATTAAAAAAAACCCCACAGACAACCCATCCAACCCAGTTATTTTGTCACTCGGTATCATTCCAATTGCCCTTTCCACCTTCAACTGCGACATTGGTCTCCCTATCCCTTCCCTCTGTTAATGTTCTGTTAATGTGGGCAAGTTCACCTCATCCACATATTTAGCAATTTCCTCCTCACTGCCTCCTCCCTCTCTCTCATATAACGTCTTGTAATATCTGAGAAACTGCTCTCCGGTTTTCCCATCACCATAATCATCTTATCCCCTTCCCCTTTTATCTGTTGGACATTTGTGCCCACCCATCCTTTCAAGATTCTGGCTAATAATCAACTTGATTTGTTGCCATAATCATACACCTTTTGCCCCAGTCTATTTCTTCTGTCCTGCCATAACTGTTCCCCCTTCCTTTGTAGACCACTCCTTATTTAATTTTTATAGTCTAACCAGATTTTTCCAAACACTCCATTTTGTTCTTCTTCCTTTCCCTTTTTTTTTTCGCCCCCCTCCATTTTACAAAAACTCCCCTAATAACTGCCTTCAAGGTATCCCACACCATCTCCACCCCTACTTCCCATTATCATTTTTAACCCAAAATTCTCTTCATAACTTTTCTACTTCAACCACTCTCCCATTTCACAGTAAAGACTCATTCAAATGCCAAAATCTCCAATTATTTCCTAGCCCTATCTCCTGCGGTTTATTTATTTATTTAGCTGCATTTATATCCCACTTTTCACCGGGTCAAAGCGGTTTAACAAAAAAAGGGGGGGGGGGACAGTAATCAAGTCGACAAAGAAAAAGGGGGGGGGGCCATCACCAAGGGGGCCAACATTGATGATCCGAACAGGAAGTAACAAATTAGACAGAAGGTGTAAGCCTCTTGGTTGGTGGTGGGGGGGGGGGGGGGTAGGTCAAGGGGGCTGGAAGTGCAGTCAGTGAGAAAAGTCTTTTTCTGGTCCAAGATAGTCTTGGAATAGGATGGTTTTTAGTTGTTTCCGGAATGTGGAGAGGTCTCTGTTGCTTCGGATCTGGCTCGGGAGTTCCAGAGGGAGGGTGCATACAGTTCAAATGCCCTGTTGCATGTCTGTTGATTGAACTTTGTTCGTTCATGAGGGATAGCGAGTGTGTTGGTGGTGCTCTGACGGGTTGGTCTGTTGAGGGTAGGCTGGGGTAGTAGAGTCCGGAGTTGAGAAGTCTGCATTTGATGGAGGGCTTTGTGGATGAGCAGGATAGATTTGTGTTTAATCCTTTCTTTGAGAGGAAGGATGTGAAGTTCTTTTAGGATTGGAGTGATGTGATCATGTTTTTTCATTTTCCGGATGATTCTTGCTGTGGTGTTTAAGGCAGTTCATAGGGGGTTGATGTGGATGGCGGGTAGTCCGTGATAAATCATATTGCAGTATTTTTATTTATTTTATTTATATTCTCTTATATACCATGCTATTCTGCATCAGTGCGGTTTACATTGAACAAACTGAAATTACATTGAACAGGGCATTATAACTTGGAGATAACTATTTTACAGGGAACATGGGCTATGGAGGGTTAAGTGGCTTGCCCAAGACCACAAGGAGCACCTGTGGGACTAGAAACCCCAGTCCTTCAGGCCCAAGGTTGCTGTCCTCTAGTGGGATTTGAACCCCCAACCTTCCGGCCTGAAGTACCTTGCCCCAACCACTAGGCCACTCCTCCACTCCAGTAGTCTGGGTGGGGGAGCGTCATAGACCTGCATGACTGTTCTGAAGTCCTTTGGGTCGATGAGTGGTCTGAGCTGTTGTACCATCTTTGTTTTGTGGAATATTGTTCTGGTAGTCTTTTTTATCTGTTGGTTAAATGTAAGTGCTTGATCGATGATGATTTCCAGGTATTTTATGTGGGGTTGAATTTGTATTTGGGTGGTTCCAAATATGAGGTGTGGTGGCGGGGTAAAGTTAGGGTCCTCAGTCACTATGAGGGTTTCTGTTTTTTTAATGTTGATGAATAGGTTGTTCTCTTGTAGCCAGCTGGAGATCTAAATGAAGCAGTCTGACAGGTGACTATGTATTTATTTATTTATTTATTTGAAAACTTTGATATACCGCCCCTTCCCAAGATCAGTGGCGGTTTACATAGAACATTGGTGAACAAATACATGGAACATTATGCAACATTGCAACAATGTACAAGGAACATTATAAACAAAAGCAATCATATATAGCTCATAACAAGAACCTTTGATTATTTAGACAGTTAATTATTTACAGAAATTATACCAAAAAATCTTGATTATTTGCAGAACTGTGGTATTTAAAGCCTGTGACATAACATCAGCTTTGGGAATGATAATATTATTAAGTGAATGAGTATTTTTTTTTGGCAGATTAGCAGAATGAGCTATGGGGGGTGGGAGGCTAGATCTGAGAATTGGCAGTAATGTTGGGTGAATAAGTGTGTTTTTAGTTCCTTTCTAAAGTTTTGGAGATCTTTTGTCTCTCTTAGTTGATCAGGGAGGTTGTTCCATAGTGTAGGTGCTACGTATGTGAAAGCGCTGTTGCTTGTTATTTGCTTTGTCTTTCTTATTGTATCTGGTACTTGCACTGTATTGAGATTCCTCCTTCTTCTTAGTCTACTATCTCAGGGGCTATGGATAAGGGTAGATAGGTAAGATGGGGCGATGTTGTTAATTAACTTGAATGTAGTCAGTATAATTTTATAATGTATCCTGCATGCAACGGGAAGCCAATGTAATGAGTATAAAATGGGAGAAATGTGGTCGGATAATTTGGCCTTGGAAATTATTCTTGCGGCAACATTCTGAGCCATTTGGAGAATATTTTGATTTTTCTTTGTTATGCCTTTAAGGATACCATTGCAATAGTCAAGGTGAGGTGTTATTAGAATTTGAGTAATGGTCTGGAAGTCGTCACTTTCTATAAGTGGTCTAAGCTGCTGGATAGTTCTAAGCTTGTAGAAGATTGCTCTGGTTATTTTCTTAATGTGTGAAGTGAAGCTGAGAGTTTTATCAAGTATGACTCCCAAATATTTGATTTCATGCTTCACTGGGAGGGAGAAGTTATGTAGTTTGATTTCTGGTGGAGGTGCGAAATTGGGGTTTCTTGATGTAAACAGTATTTCAGTTTTCTTAAAATTAATGTTCATATTCTTTGAGCGAAGCCACTGTTCAGCTTCGGCGAGGCAGGTTGAGAGGTTATCATAGCTAGGGTCATTTGTATTAATTGGGGTGTACAACATAATATCATCCGCATAAATGTGGTAATTTATATTATGTCTTTTAAAGATGGTGCATATCGGTTGCAGATATAAGTTGAATAATAGGGCAGAAAGTGATGATCCTTGAGGGATTCCCTGTTCTTGTGGAAATGGTGGAGAGGGATCTTGATCTATTTGTACAAATTGTGAACGGTCGGATATATAAGATTTAAACCATTTGAGAGCTACTTCTTTTATACCTAATTGGCCAAGTCTTGAGATTAGAATGTTATGGTTGGTGTTATGGTTATGTTATGGTTATTAGAATGTTATGGTGTAATGTTATGGTTGTTGGGTTGGTGGTTGTTATGGGACCATATAGCATTATGTCATCTGCATAGATATGGTAGTTGATGTTATCAGTGCATATTATCAAGCAGAGTGGCTGCAGGTAGATATTGAAGAGCATGGCAGATAGTGAGGAACCTTGGGGTACTCCTTGGTGCTGACGAAAAGGAGGGGGGGGGGCGAGGTTGCCATGCTTGTGCAGATCAGCTGTTGTATATTGGTTAGGTAGGAGTGGAACCATTGAAGTACAACATCCTTGATGCCAATTTCCTGGAATCTGTGTAGGAGGGTGTTGTGGGAGATGGTGTCAAAGGCTGCGGATATGTCTAGGAAGAGCATAGCATATCCAGAGTGTTTGGTCTGTGTACCTTTGATGAGGGTGTTCATTAGTTTCCTCAAAATTGGTGCATGATCTCAGAAGGCCACGGTGTCAATGTCCATTTCCTTCATTTGTGTAACAGAGATTATGACTTACAAATTAGCATTCAAGTCTTGTATAATTAGCATGAACATGCAAGTAAAAAGAATAATCTCTGTCCTGGGTGTTGTAATCCACAACACCCAGTCTAACACCATGGAGGTGAAAGGAATGTAGGTTTTTATTAAGATTCAAAAGCCACTGGCCCGACACAGGCCATGTTTCGTTGCCTTCATCAGAGGCTAAGATTGGCTTAACTAAAAACATATTAAAAAACATATTACTAAATCTGAAATGATAAAAACAATACATATAAACATGAGGGCCTTAAAAACATTCATTACCAGTATCCAATTAAGATTACCATATATTAACTTAACATTAAAAAACATGTAAACTTAATGTATATTAAATAACTTAAACTATATTATGAAGCCAGAATATATAAAATTATAAATACATAAAAAATACATAAAAAATAAATATATAAATAATTTTTGAACAATGGATTATTAATGTTTAATATGAACACTCACAACTTGTCTAATTAATAAAACATTAATATAAACATGAACAGTTTAAAAAGACATAAAACATTAAAACACATCAAAACAAGCACATACCTCTGTGTAATCTTGTGTATTTAATTACATGCTATGTTTTTTTTAAGGGGGAGAAGAAGAAGACATGTATAGAAGTATACATATTTCTATCATCATTAAACATAATCTTAGCTTTCATACATCACACTCTTAGCAGGAAGTAGAGGGGTGATTTTATATGAAAGTGTAGTCAAGCAATTTATGAGAAATCTTTGGCCGCGGAACCAAAAGCTGGCAAAAGAAACTAGAATCAGTGGAAAACAGAGAGACTCTATTTATACTTTATAAATTCAAGTATTTAATTTGAACCTTAATGCATATTATCCGATATGCCATTGATACATTGTATTTTTTAGCCAAAAGAAACGAAAACCGGCAAAAAAGGGGGAAGGCAAAACGGTATCAGTGGAAGACAAAAAGACTTTATTTATACTTTATGAAATCAAGTGTTTAATTTGAACCTTAATGCATATTGTCCAATATATCACTGGTACATCATATTACCTGCATGACCCAGAACCGATTGTATTTTGTATTCATCCAAGTTGAAAACACTACGTTTACTAGGATGCACTTCAGATATTGTCGGAGCTCCCCCGTGTGGCCAGGCAGTTGCCTAGTAGTATGAGAGGGCTCCGATCATCCTTTGTATAAAAAGTTAGCCCAATAGCATGTAGTTGTGTCTTAAATAGATTAGAGCCAAGATCAAAGGTCGCAGGAAATTTCTTTTATTTAAGAAATAAGGTTTTCCCCACCAAATTAAATTCTTTGGCAAGAATGTTGAAGGCTACAAAACATAAAGTTCAGGATACTTCTCCAGTCATAAACGTAAGCCTGGTTAAACAGTCCATGGCTTGGCTTAGTTTAAACACACCTTTCTCACAAGTAAAAATCCCTTTCAACAGCAGTCTGTTCTCCGGTCCCCAGGAGGCAGTACAATACTTCACTGTTCCTTTCACAGCTGGTATAGCATAACATTCCCTAGTCCACCAACAGACTTTAAAATTCAGTAGTATTTCTTCAAGATACAATTTATACTTTTAGCTCCTTTCTGGCTTCATTAACCATGCAGCTTTATCAGCCAATCAGTCATTAATTAGCCTAGCTAAAAGTTATGGGCTTTTGCATAGAATGTCCTTATTAAGAACTCCTGGGTTTTTCTCCAGTTACTAAAACCCTATTCAGTTCCTTATTCTTCTTTGGCACAGATAGCACATTCAATTTCCATATCTGAAACCCCACTTTCATAAAAAGTGTCTCCTAGTTCCATTTCTTCCTCACTGGGCTCCTTCAGATATGTGTTCTCCTCAGCGTCTGCCTGAGGAGCCTTTACATGCTGTAAAGCTTTCAACACTTGCTCCCAATTATGCTTCTCAGTACGTGAGCTTGTGGGGGAAGGGCAGGAAAAGGTTTCCCTATTTAAAAGCTTCTTTAAGGCTTGTAAAGGGCTCACCTTGCCAGTAGTGTGTTGTCCTCCTGTAGGCTCCTTACACAGAGAAGGGCCAGACCAGGAGCTTCTGGAAAATATCTCCTCCTCAGAAGAATCTTCCCCCGAGCTCTCCTCTGGCCTTCTCACCTCTCTGTTCCTGTCCTTGGTCTGCTTCCTTCGTCCCACTGGCGCTGCAACAACTCTGCTTGCCTCAGTGCCTCTGTGTCTGCTTTCAATCTCATCCTCCTTCTCAGCTCGTGTCTGTTTCTCCTTCCATGCCCGTCTCTGTGCAATCCCTTCCTGTGCCTCCTTCCGCGTCTGTGCAATCTGTTTGTGAGTGAAACTTCCCTGCCTAAATGTTTGGGGCTGTCCTATGGCTCTTGATTCCGCCCCCAAACCACTCCCATCTCCTCCCTCGGTCTCCATGGGAACTGGGTGTGTCTCTGGCTCTGCACTCCTCTGCAGGAGATCTTTGGCTTTACTTTGGTTGTTAACCCTTCCTGTGCCTGCAGTTTCTTTGGGTTTAGAAAAAAAAGACAGTTTTTCCTTTCTTTTTCTGCACTCTGAGCCTGCTTCTCCACCACAATATACCGTGCATATAATTTACAACTCCAAAATCGCCGATGTTCTCACTACAAAAATTAAAAAATCATATTGCACTTATGGCGATCTACAGAATATATTTTTAAAAAACCCTTTTATTGTTCATTCTTAGAAATTCATTATTATGATTAAAAAGGGAGGAGAAGAAACGGTGAAGAATCTAACTTTATCTGGGTGTTGTAATTGCCAGGCATTCACTAAATTCAGCTTTTGTAAAAACTGTTGTGCACTCTTTCTGTTTTTCAAACTTTTGTTCCCCCCTCCCTCCCAAATGATCCTAATATGCATTAAAAGCAGTATTACAATCACCCCCAACAATCATAAGAACATAAGATATGCCATACTGGGTCAGACCAAGGTCCATCAAAGCCTAGTTTCCTGCTTCCAACAGTGGCCAATCTAGGTCATAAGTACCCAGAGGTTTCCCCAAGACACAGGTTCCAAAATGCTTGTATTGGGTCAAGCAGTGATATCCCGGGTCCCTTTTAATAATGGTTTATGGATCTTTCTTCCAGGAACTTGTCCATACCTTTGTTAAACCCAGCTACACTAACAGCTTTTAATACATCCTCCGTTAACAAATTCCAGAGTTTGATTACACGTTGAGTAAAAAAATATTTTCTCTTATTAGTCTTAAATAGTTTACCCTGTAGCTTCATTGCATGTCCCCTAGTCTTTCTATATTCTTATGATGTAAACAATTGATCTACGTTTACCCGTGCCACTCCATTCATTAATTTATAGACCTCTATCATATCTCCCCTCAGTCATCTCTTTTTCAGGTTGAAGAGCCCTAACCTTTTTAGCCTCTCTTCATAGGGGTATCCTTCCATCCCCTTTACCATTTTGGTGACTCTTCTCTGTATCTTTTCTAATAACGCTATATCCTTTTTAAGATACAGCGACCAGAATTGTATACAATACTCAAGGTGCGGTCGCACCTTGGAACAATACAGAGGTATTATAATATTCTTTGTTTTATTCTCCATTCCTTTCCTTATGATACCTAGCATTCTATTTGCTCTCTTGGCTGCCACTGCACACTGGGCGGAGGGTTTTAACATGTTATCCACGATGACGCCTAAATCTTTTTCCTGGTTGGTGGTTCCCAATGTGGAACCTTGCATCGTGTAACCATAGTTTGGGTTGTTCTTCCCTAGGTGCATAACTTTGCACTTTGCCACGTTAAATTTCATCTGCCATTTGGATGCCCAGTCTTCCAATTTAGCAAGATCCTCTTGCAATTTTCCACAATCCTCATGGGTTTTAACAACTTTAAATAGTTTTGTATCATCTGCAAATTTGATAACCTCACTCGTAAGTCCCATTTCCAGGTCATTTATAAATATGTCAGAAAGCAGCGAACCCAGCACAGATCCCTGGGGTACTCCACTATTGACCTTTCTCCATTGGGAAAATTGGTCATTTAGCCCTACCCTCTGCTTTCTTTCTTTTAACCAGTTCCTGATCCACAATAGCACACTGCCTCCTATCCCATGACTTTTTAATTTTGCCAAAAGTCTCTGATGAGGGACCTTCTCAAAGGCTTTCTGAAAGTCTAGATACACTATATCATCATGCCTTCAACAAACTCCAGCAGTTCTTGCTGAACTACATGAAAACATCTTGCTTGATTGTGACTGGAAGCATACAAGCTGACCAATCTTATTTTCTGTCCCCTGTACCCTCCTTTCACCACTAAACATCTCCCTCAACCATCTTTATATATGTCAATCACCTCGAAGGAAAAGTTATCCCTCACCGAAATCGCTACCCCAGTCACCTTCCCTACCCCTTAACCACATTGCAGTATCACCCTACATTCCCCTTTATCTTCAGCAAACAGATCACTGCCCACTACAGTCACAATAATTCCTTTTCCTGAGGCTATTTAACCCATTCACATTCAAGGATCCTACTTGCACTTTCTTTCCCACTATTTCAGCTAATCTTTTTCCCCTTTTGTCCCACCCTACTCTTCCCCACACAAGCCTCTCGCAAACTCTTAGGGGTATGTTTACTAAACTGCAGTAATGTCATTCGTGTTAGGTTCGCGGTAAAGGTAGAGATGCCCATATAAAGGCGTGGGCGTTGCATCGTTACAGCAAGCCGTATCAGCTAACGCATGTTACAAGGCGCCTTTGACTAATGCGCGTTACAAGGCACGTTACAAGGAACCCTTTAAGGTACCTTACAAGGCACATTACAAGGCGGTGTGTAAGGTGCCCTGTAAGGCGCCTTTTAAGGTGCATTATAAGGCGCCCTGTAAGGTGCCTTGTACGGTGCCCTGTAAGGTGTCTTGTAAGGTGCATTATAAGGCACCCCGTAAGGTGCTCTGTAAGGTGCCTTATAAATAAGGTGCCTTGTTAGGTGCCACATAAGGTGCCTTGTTAGATGCCCTATAAAGCGCCATATAAGGTGCCTTGTAAGGTGCCTCATAAGGCGCTTTGTAGGGTGCCCTATACAGTAGGGCTCCGTAGGCTAAGCGCCGTATCAGGCACCCCTGGACAAGGCACCTTAGAAGGCACCCTGGGTTACGGAACCTTAGGTTAAGGTGGCCTAGCAAGGTTATGGTGCCCTAGGTTAGTGTGTCCTAAGGGCTGCAAGGTGCTTCAGGATGACATGCATGACCTGTGAGGAACAGAGACAGATGTAGCCCTAACACTAGATAGAGCACTCAAGAAAGGCAATGAACAGGTGAGTGAAGGAGGGAGAGCTGGGAGCCACTGGACCCGCCATATCTGCGGGCATCCCATGTGGCTGCCAGTACCGTTGTTAAACATGTTGGTGGCAGCTGTACCATAGCACAGTATGCTGGCAATGTAGTACTGGAAAGACATTGGGTGGCAGATGATGGGAATACATGTCCCCTAGTGTAGGCAGAGGTGGCAGGATAGATATGATGATGGGTGGACAGAGGAGTGGCGGTGCTCTGCAGAGCAGGCACAGGTGGGGTAAGCACAAAGAGGCGCAATGCAGGAAAGGGTACACAGTGCAGGAGATGGGGTGGTAGCCTGCACAGGAAGACAGCACACCACACAGCTGCCAGACGCAGATAGATGGACTGACGGATGGCTGGCAACTGTGATGAGGGTGAAATGTGCTGCCAGCAAAGAGCTGCAGAAATATGACTGTCACAGGAATGACAAGTACCTGTGTAGGAAAGGAATAAAAGAAGGAGAACAAAGAGGAAGCAAACCCATGACCTCTGGCATGAAAACACAGTCCACAAACCTCTAGGCCACAGCAATGGCTGTATACAAGCGCACTAAAAGGAACCACAAAAAACGCCTGCTGTGTGCCAGGATAGGGCAACCTCAACATTCACCATGATGCAATGCACATGCACAACAGGTGGCACCAGCCCATATCACAGTCTGTAAGTGGGAAGAGAGGCACATAGAAACACATGCACACACACCATGAGACGTCATGCAGTGTAAACAGCATGCAAAAGAGCATGGGTGCAAAACATAAAGGATGTCAGGGGCCAGCTGAGGGGAAAGCTGTGTGGACGGCCTGTGGATCATGGCAACATGGGGAATGGAACGAAAAAGGAGCATGTGGGAATTGAACCAGCACACTGATGTGGACCAGACCAGACAACAACAGCAGTACCAATCCCCCAAGATGACTGCTTAGATGGACACCATAAAGATATAGCCATATGTAACACCCAACATGTGACAGATAGGCTGCAGAGAGGGCACATAGGCTGCAGAGAGGGCACACTAGTGCACAGCGCAGAGATGGAAGGGTGTCTGGAGAGGTGACGAGGCTGAATCAATTGCATGGGCAGGTTAGCAGAACAATGAAAAGGAAAAGGAATGGAACATGTGGGAATCAAATCAGCAACCTAAGGACACCCAACACATGTGTGTGACCACTATCCCAAACAACACAATGGAAACAAGTCACCACAAAAGGCACACTGTGGGTCACATTGCTGAGATGGAAGGCCTCCCTGCCTCACTGCTAACTGCAGACATTGCGTCCCTCACCATGCTGCAATCTACGCCTGGAATAAACTACTGGGGTCCATGTGACATGCACCCTCGCAAACCCACAGCCAATCTAGGATGAAAGCTCACCAACCCGCTGCTGCCTGTGGAACATAAACACCCTGATCTCCCTCACCCGGTCCTCTGTGTCACACCTGCGTGCACATTCCCACAGCTGTCATAATTAGAATGTAAGCTCAGTTGAGCAGGGTCTGTCACCTACACGTCTGTACAGTGCTGTGTATGAGGGGCAGTGCCAGATATATGTACTGATCCATTGATGTAAGAAACTGGTTTTCTATACCGCATCATCCCTCAACTAAAGCGGTGGGCAATGGAGGGGCAAGTGGCATGTCCAAGGCCACAAGGAATGTCCAAAAGACTAGAAACTTCAGTGCCCCAGACATGAGACTACTTTCCCCAGGTGGGTTCTGAAACCCCGGCCCTCCAGACCGAGGTACGTTGTTATAACCAATAAGCCATACCTCCCACTGCACAGGTGCAGTAGGTGTGGCAGAAATGAAGTCAGTGAGATAAGTATTTGGTGCTGTAACAGTACCCATACATGCCAAGCAGGATATCAGTGAGCTTGGCATCGCAGAAATTGAGATCATGACCAGGGGTTACCATGTCACCTACACCCCCTGGTGCTCTGTTGCCAAGGACACCCTCATGCAGCATGCATAGCCCATCAGCTATCCTGATAATGGCACATACCACCTGCTCCAGGGCGGGGGTCCATGGCCATGGCTCATGGGAAACAGCACACCTTGCCATGTCTAGGCGGCGCACACACATGCCACCACAAAGACACACCATACCTGCTGCCTGTGTGGTGGCATCGACAGAGCGTCTGTCTGTGTCGATGTGTGCCAGGCCCCTGTCTGGCTGTGAGACACCCCTAGCACTGTGGGGCAGGTGGCAGGGGCCCCAGTGGTCTGGGAGGGCCTGTGCCACCCAGGACTGGCCACCCCCTACCCCCCCAATGTCCCAACCACCCACTAACACCCTCCCCCCCACCCCAATCACCATATCCACATCACCCCACACCACCTCCCCCTCCACATCATGATCACCCACCCCCCTGTCTGGGCCTGCGGCTGACCCCCTTCCTCCGTCATGGTACCGGTGTCGACAGCCACCACCTCCACCGCCATGTCCTGTGCATCTGGGGCTGGCTGCTGTGGGCCACTCTGAATGGAGCATCAGTGGAAGTCCCCACGCCAGCATCTGCAGCCACTGTGGAGTGAGAATAGAACATGAGCACCGTGGCCATGTGTTTACCACATTGTGGAGACATAGTAGGTGGCACCACAGGATGCAGGTCAACCCGATCATGCTGTCTTACAACACAGGCTGCCTCACTCACCATGTCTTGTCATGATTGCACCACACTGTAGCTGCCGCAGCAGCAGTGGCCAATGCATCTGCAGCCACTGCCCCATTCTGCACATTCATGCCACCTGGGGGCACAGCACTGGATACGGACTGTTATGAGACAGACATCTCTGGCCAATGGATGATGCACATCACACATGGCTATGGGCAGCAGGGGGTTGTAGCTGCTGTAAACTGTTGGTCCAATGCCAGGTGGTGTCTATGCTACCTGCATGTGTGCATGTGCAGCTGAACATGTGTGTGCTGCCCCCCTGGGTAGTGTGTGCAACCATCCAGCCAGTACATGGTCACCTGATGGCAAGCTCCCGTGTGACATGGTTGGCCCATGTCAATCCTGGCTGTGTCAGGCTTGTGATAAGAAAGCTTATCAGAGCTCAGGGAATAATGACAAAAGAGGAGAATTTACTCTGATTAAGGGACCTGTACTGGCAGGTTATAGAGATAAGACAGCTTGTTTCCCTAAAAGACTACATGTTCCAGAATGCACCAGCATGCAGAAAGTCCCTAGGGGAGCTAGAGTGGAAAAGCATGAGTCTAATCAGAGAAACCATTATGTCATCCCTAATCAAACAGCCTCTAGGAAAATGCTTAATCCAAAACATCTGAAGAGTGCAAGGGAGGAGTTGCAATCTAAACCCTTTAAAGCTAGAGGGGAATCTTCAGGAAGACAGACGGAGAAGGAGACAGAGAACAGAGGGGGCGAGAACCAGAACAGAAGGAGAAAGGGACAGAGAACAGAGGGAGCAAGAACCAGAACAGAAGGAAGAACAACCGGAACCTGAAGGAACAAGGAGAAGGAAGAGGACAGTCCAAGACAGGAGCTCAGAGAAGTACCTATGCCTGGAGAGATACCTGGGGGAAAGGTTCAGAGGACTGGAGAAAGCCAGAGGGCTGTAGATCCTCAGCCAGGGACCCTCAAGCAACACCTAGGAAGAGGTCTGTTGCGGCTAAGGAGAAAAGGAGCCCAAATACCTCTTGGAGGACGTCTGGAGAAGAAATCCTGAGGTCCAGAGATACCACCTGGAGGACAGGACACAGAAGCTCTATTGCATACTGGCCAGAATACCAGAAGAAGCAGCCTGACACTTGCCTGGATTCAGGTAGGAACTGTGAACGTTTCTCTAGCTTTGAGCAGTGCAAACAGCAGGGAAACAGTTTCTCTCCGTATAGAGGTCAGTTCCTAAAGCCCTCTGAGTCAGACGGAGAAACTGAATCTATGCAATTTCAAGAGCAAGGTTTAATATCTGATACAGAGGATGATTATATGGACTGTTCTTTGAGTAGGTTGTTATTTTAGGAAAATCCTAAATATAAGAGAAAACATCAAAAGGAAACATTCTAAATATTGGCTTCCCATAAAGTTTTGTTGAAAAGAAAAAGCTTTGTTGGAAAGTTTGCATGTGTGCTGAAATCAAGCTACTGATTGCAGTTAATTGTCACCTGTTGGTGGAGGAGAGCCCAGCACAAGCAGTGCACACGTGGGTTTTAAAAGTTCTTTTCTGTATGGAGAAAGTGAGCTATGTTTTTGTACAAAGAAGTTTTCCTTTTTGATTTGTTTTTCCCCCAGCACTGCTAAGGAGTTTATTAGCAGTGGCTGAAAGAAGCCTTTCTGTTCCATAAAGGACTTTGCTACTTAATTTGCATACGTTTTTCAGTTGCCTTATTTTGTGTTGAATAAACCCTGGAGAAGTTATCTGGATGATGTTACCAAGCATATCTGTGTGTGGAATATTCACCCCATAAATAAACTCTAATTTTGCCTTACACTCGACCAACTACAAGAGTTTTCATTTATTTTAAAAGGCAAGCTGTGTGTGAATGGACTTCAATAACCACAATCCTTTGCAAGACAGTTAATTTACATACTTGCCAAGATGGTGGTACCTTCATAACAAGCACCCCCTTTTACAGACTGCATAACAGGTGCATTGTACCAGCAGTGTGTCATGCTGCCAGTTGCCGTGTGATGGATCACCCTGTCTGCTACACCTGACGATGTGCCCAAGACATGTGGTGAGCGTATGCCGTGACTGGGCATACCTGTGCCACAGGTGTCCATGGCAGAAGTGCTGCATATGTGGCTAGCCAGTGTGTCATTCATACAGCAGCAGATTCACCTATGAAGCCCCAAGAGATGTAGCATATACCCTGCTGTACAGACCAGGGGCCACCTGGGGTAAGCGCTGCCCTGCACACATCAACTGGCGCACCTACCGGAGCACCAGGCGTAAATACAGGCCTCTGTAATGTGGCCTTAGGCTACCTGGGGTCCGAGTGGACCTGCACACATCACCTGGCGCCCCTGCATTGCTCCTGCTACAGTTTCACAGGACTGACCCAACCCCAGGATGCCCCAGGCCCCATCATAGAGCCCTGTTAATCACCCCGGTTGTATGGTATTTGCTCCTGTTATAGTCTCACAGGGTTGGCCCAGGCCCAGGATGCCCCAGGCCCCATCACAGAGAGCTGTTAATCATCCAGGTTGTGTGTTATTTGCTCCTGTCATTGTTTCACAGGGCTAGCCCAGTCCCAGGATGCCCCTGTGCACAATACAGAGCCCAGTTAGTCATCCTGGTGCCAAGGTACCTGCACCTGGTGTAGTCTCACAGGGCTGGCCCAGCCCCAGGATGGCCCAGGCCTCATCACAGAGCCGTGTTATTCATCCAGGTGCTAAGGTACCTGCCCCTGGTTGAGTTTCACAGGGCTGGCCCAGCCCAAGGATGCCCCAGTCCACATCAGAGTGGTCTGTAGGTCACCCTGGTGCAATGATAGGTGCACTGGTTGGTGGGTGTGTGACTGGCCCACCCTCATCTTGCCCCAGGACCCTGGGGAGCATGTGTTGGCCCACACCTTGGCCCCACCTGGCCACGGCTGCTGCTGTGCCCAAGGCCCAATGGTGCCACACATGATCAGCCCCCCCATGTGCACAGAGGCACATGACACGCAGCCTGTGCATATGTTGCACATGCGTTGTAGCCAAGCTGATGGGTGTAGCCGACATGCTGAAAAAGTGCATATGTGTGGGGTGCGGTGCAAACCCCTCCCCACCATGTATGGATGATGGCACCATGCAGGCCCACCGTCATGCCGCACGTGACACGCAGCATGGCAGCGGCACATATGACACGGTGTTGCAGGACCATGCGCGTTTAGGCTGATGGGCTGGAAAGGTGTGGCAGGTCCCTGGGTGACCCACTGAACTGTCACTCACCCATCTTTAACATGCATAACATGTGTGTTGACAGCTGCCCACAGTTTCGCAGGTCCAGGTGTGTGTGGCCTGCCCCCATGCACCTAGCCCATGTGGGTGCGTGGTGGCTCGACTGTAGCGCCTGGTGAGCCGTATCCAGGCCCCCACCTCCCCCAAAGGAAGTGAAGGACTGAGGACCCTGGGAGGACGCTCCCCTGCCTGCAACTGTTGCGCAGCCCCAGCAGCATCCTGTGGCGTCCACTGGCTGAAACTGCAAACACGTCTGCTGTATTGCAGTCCAGTATCACAGGATACAGTGGATATGTGGTGGAAGAATGTGCAGCGTTCCTACGCGCTTTACGCAGATGTGTCACAGGTTGCGACGTCTGTTGACAGGATGGGCAAGAGAAGAAAAGGAGGAGGAGGGAAGTGAACTGGGATCTGGAAGAACCAACACACAGCTTACGGACAACAATGCCAAAACAATGAGCCAAAAGCCAACACAGAAAGCAGAAGAACAGCCACCATATCCAATACAAAGCACGTGTAGGATATGCTGCACAGAGGGGACAACGCACAGAGACGAGAAGATGTGTGTGCATAGTGGTGATGAGGCTGGAGCCTGTGTATGGTAAGATGAGCAGAACATAATGAAAGAAAAGGCAGGAAATGTAAATGTGTGCGAATATAACACTCAACCTATGGTGGCACAATGCAAGCCCATAAACATCATCCTATAAAGCCATAGCAAGCACAGTGAACATATGTTCCAAACAAGGGAATGTGTCCATGGAAGCCTGGAGCACTCCATGCAGCTGCATGTAGCAAATGCCAGTGTCACAGATGCATGCATGTAGAATGTAGGTGGTGCCGGATGGCATCCCAACACACATCAGCCCTGATCAGTCACCCACAAAAGCACCGTCACACCAATACATGACACATCAACCGACAGAAGTATACCCAGAAATAACTCATCAAGTGTACACACATATATAAGGAACAGCTGTCTGATATGGCTCCATGTTGTCAATCAAAGCGGTGTACATGGCAACATCATCCTGGTAATGTACAGCAGGGAGGGACAAATATCACCTGAGCCTGTCAGAGAAATGCTTGTTATGTGACCTCACAACGCCCACAGTGGGAATCCAACCCCTGCTCCTAGGTCCCCAAGACCAGTGGGCGAAACATCATAACACCCCACCACAGCATAACATGAATATATCTGCAGCTGATGATGTGTAGACCTGGAGGTGGCAGCACATCTTGTGTTTCCGCTGCCACAATGTCTGCACTGGCACCAACAAGCACAAAATGGCAGCTAGCTCTATAAAAAACCTCCCAGGTGGGGATGTAGGCCCACAAGCCTGAGCGTGCATGTGACCAATTAGTAGAGACACACACCCAAACGTAGCATCACTGGCTCAGCTGAGCTGACATGCAGCTGTCCAGGCACATGGGAGCCATGAACGTAGCTGTGCCTAAATGGAACACCTATGTGGACATCAGTGAAATGATCTGTGGGCAGGAATGCAGCAGCACAAGGTTGAATATACCACACACCACCTGTGTATGTCACAAAACACACAGAGGTCAATGATATGAAAGCTGGACTGCGGTCACAGTGCCGTGAGTGAGCCTGATGGCTGCGATGAACGCTGTCCCAAGCTCCTCCCCCCCCATGCCCTCTCAGAACCCTCGCAGTCTGGCTGTCATCCAGTACACACCACTGAAACGGCTACTGCCATCATCCGCAGCAAATAAGTCCTGACGATATCCAAGGACCCATAATATGTAGACATCTCTTGTGACCTTGACACCGGTGACCAGAGCCGTCTCCACGATACCCCACCCCTGTATGTTTCGAGGGTCCATGTACCATCCCGTTCCCCCTCCCAATACCCCCTCCGCCCCCTGTGTGTGTGGTCTGGTGGTGCCTTGGCCCCTAGCCATTCTGCTCCCATCCAGTGTACCCCAAGGATCTGCCCTTGCTCCCCAACACCCCCTCCATACACAGTCTCCCTGTGCGTGTTGCACATCCCATGGTGTCCCATACCATCAAGACTGTGATGGGTGATAGAACCACCTCCACACACCAGAACACCCACAGGCTAACCAAGCCAGGATACACGCCTGGCGATGTGACATTGCAGCCTGGATCTTCCTATGTGTCCTGAATGTGAACCTGGCCACAACCCTAACCTCCTCCCCTCATCCCAACAAGTCCCTGCCCCCCTACCATTGCTGGTATCTGTTTATAACTCTGTACCTCATACTGTGTCCGCAGGGTGCACTCTGAGGCCATCAATGACACCCCCCCCACCTCTCCCCAAACACAGGTATCTGACAGCTAACACCTGCCTCCCCTGTCTGATGAACATCAGTCAAACACGCACCAGTCCCCACAAACACACCACTAAAAGGCCTCCCCACCCCTTCACAACATACCGTCAGGACCACTGTAAGATGCCCTTTGCAGGTCACCCGTGGAATCATCTCCCTCCCCGTCAATGTGTGCAACACTCATCTGTGTGTCTAATCCTGCATGAGGCCAGCCATGCCCACCCCACCCATCCTGACAGCCCCTGTCATTGGCTCCCTAACCCTCATCGCATGCATCAAAAACATTGCCTGCTGAGCCCTAAATGTAGTCACACTGTGGCTCCCCATCACCCCCTGTCACACATCCCCCTGTACAACCCCCCTTGGGAACATGGCCCCACCACACACACCTCCACCTGTGATGCACTCTCTACTGCTTACCCCAGACCACACCCCATCACCGTGATGCTATGCATGCATGGAATCAACTACCGCTGTGTGTACACCAGTCACCATCTCCAGATCCTACACCAATGCAGGACCCAATCATACGTACATGTTCCGGCACATGACCCATGTTTCCCCGGCTCTCAACCCCTCCTGTCCCCTGCTGTATCCCTGAACACACCATCTGTGCCTGCCCTGACTAGATTGTAAGGTCAAATGAGCAGAGCATGCCCCCACCCATCTGTACAGTGCTTCCTATGCCATGTATGGCTGTACAAATGCTCTGTAGTAGGAGTAGTAATTGTCTGCACCATCAAGGTCATAGCACCTGAAGACACAGCTGACAGGAGGCATGGTACAGACAGGCACACCAAGCTGACAACACACACCCAAGCCAATAAGGTCTGAAGGGAAGATAAAGAGAAGAAATGTCAGGCAGCCACACAGTGAAGTGGAACCACAGTGTACAGGCAAATGGCCAAACATGCCAATGATGACATGTTCCAATGGTCAAGCACCACACTCCAGATGTGTAGACCTAATGTGTGGCTAACTGCGGGTCAGACAGCAGTGTAGATGGCCAGACAATAGCATCTGATGTGTTGAGAATGAGCAGACATCAGGCAGTCATGGAAATATACATGTTTAATGCACAAATAGCAGCAAATACAGTGACAAACTGAGATATGAGGACATTGTAACAGGTCCGAGAGTCACATGTTCCCAAACAACTGCGAAAGCAGAGCCCCACTAACAAATAGGGGTAGCACTATGCGGGAGGCCCACTGCAATGGGTGCCGTGTCCACAGGAGATTCACCTATATGCCAATGTACAGGGAATGGCCAAATGAAGGCAGGCAATGGACACAGATGCTGCCACACCGCCAAGGTGATGGTGCAATGTGAGGGGCACACTGTCATGTGCTAATGAGGACTGTGCACACATGCAAAAATGAGCCTGCACATCAATGTACATTGGCACAGCTGTCTGGCAAACACACACAACAACCTGTACGTAGAGGTACAAAGAGAGGTCCACAATGGTGCAGGAACACACACAATTCGACCACTGGCACATGCACCAGTATAATAAACGATTCACGCACATGCACATGCACCATGGAAGTTGACACCTGACAGAGTGATGCCCCAGATCCACTGTAACACAGCCTGCAATGGGCACAAAGCAACCACAGCTGGTGGCATACATCACAGTGGAATGGTGGCAAATTGTGTGTCATGCACATGTATAAGGTCCACAGACAGATAAGCAGGATCTACCGAATGAATCTCCTGTGCCACATATGTGGCTGCATGTCCCTGTTCATCTAAACATGTTCGTAGATACAGCGATACAAGTCCCACACATGGGCCCCACCCCTCAACACAATGTCCGATGGATGTAAAACATGCAGCGCGCATATGCGCCCCTGCTGTACAGGTACGGAGCAGTCTCCACAGTGCAGATGATGCCTGTGACCCCACAAGTCCTGCCTTGAATATTCCTGAGAACATGGCCATGCAGTCACGTGTGATGTCTCAATGTCTCACAGTAATGCAAAGGTGCTGTGTGCCTGCTGTGATAAACAAAACACAGAGCCAAAGCATGGCACAAACAGTGTGTCTGTCATCCCTGTGATGCGCAAAGTACCCGGCCATCACAGATGTCCATCAAAGGCATGTGTCCGAGTCTCATAGGTCCAATCCCACAATGACACCATCTTCCAGGGAGCGTCGCATGCGGTTGCCCTGTCCACCAACAGTTGGGTGAGGGGGACTGCAGATCCAGTATAGTAGATGTGGTGGGTGCGTTGCCTGTACCCTGTGTGGAAAGGTGGATAGATGAAAGGTCATGGTATGCTACACACAACATCACACCACAATGCAGAGAGCAAGACCACAGGATGTATATGCTGAAACCACAGACATGAACATATGACACGAGCACAACACTGAACACAGCGCATGTTGAAATCATCAGGAGACACCACTGCAGACCCGGCAGCCACCCCTACCTGGCCACCTCCAAGCCCATGTCACGCAGGCAAACCAGAGGTGGACAGCATGTCATGCAGTTGTGTTGCACAGTTATCCCACAAAAGTGCAGCAGATAAAGAACAGGCCAACAGAAACAGCTAAAGGTGGATGGCTGACACAAATGATCAAAGGTGCAATCTACCGGCTGTGAGCAGCAGTTGTCTGATATGGACTGGCAGTGGTAGGCAAAGGCCACAGGAGGTCACAGGAAAGGCAAAGGATGTCATTGGAATGCATTGAATCACCATGTTTGCATGTCCAGCTGTCGGTGCCACCCGTCCAAGGCATGGGGAGATGCGGGGCCCGGAAACATTGATGCACAGTGGTCTGTGAGCAAACAAGAGACAAGTCAGGCGGATCCATGGAACACAAATGCAAACACATGCGCACAATGTATGCAAGGCCAACAGAAGAGGGTACAGATAGAACAGTGACCACTGCCGCACACGTGACAGGACACATCCCCGAACTGGATAATGCTACAGGACAGCAGAGTGCACTGTCCCATATACATGTCCCAGTGACATAGAGACAAACACAGTGGGAACCTACCCAGCTTGATAAAGAGCCATTTCGACAGCGGGTTTGAAACAAAAAAGTTTTGTGTCGCACGATTACCCAACATTTGCAGGAATGTCTTGGAGGGATTGGTAATAGCGGGCATGTCTTTTGGATCC
The DNA here is from genome assembly GCA_033557465.1 of Ichthyophis bannanicus. Taxonomy (NCBI): domain Eukaryota; kingdom Metazoa; phylum Chordata; class Amphibia; order Gymnophiona; family Ichthyophiidae; genus Ichthyophis; species Ichthyophis bannanicus. Next base: position 148,789,484 of record CM066041.1, read on the forward strand.
CCGGTTCGATGGATTTAACAGCGTTGAACCATGGCAGAGAGCTTTCGGCGATACCCTGGAAAACGGAGATCAGATGACGTCTTGTAAGAACTTTTCATGGCTCAGCTAAGTAATACCATCCCCATGTAATGGACATTCAAAAGGTTACAGCATTTGTCTGAAAGTGAAGATTTTGCACTTAGCATTAACTGCATGCAGTGGCTGGTCCTATGGGCCGTTTATAGCCTCGGGCATAATTTGGTCGAGATGACCTTTTAGAAAGTCGAATAAAAGGAGGGTCTGTTAAACGAGTATGTTTTACATCCTCAGTACAGACGATCCGACAAAAAAATATTTTTGTAATGTGTATACCACTGAAGCATGATTATGGTGTTTAGTATAGGGATATAGTGAGTGGCCTTTTTTCACGGGTTGCTGCATATGGAGCACTACTATCACGTTTCTGGGCTCCCTGTCTATGTTGTACATTGTTGACGCTGAAATGGTTTCACCCTCCTGCATATCTGCAGCTAACGACAGGTTTTCATTCCCAGTAATGTTCAGCCCTTCAGTACCTCACATTAGTGCTGCGGGAGCTTCTCCCCACCCACTCCCTGCCCATTGACCCCTTCTCTCTGCCCTCTCTCCGCCCTCTGCGGGACTTACCACGGACGGTGATGTTAACGTGCATTAACGTAGCCGCTGCTACGTTAACGCGGTTTAGTAAACATCCCCCTAAGTCTTCTGCCAATGCTTTTCAGCCTGCTGAATGTATCTTTTAACAGATAAAGGCCTAAATGATACGAAGGCTAAGGCTGAAAAGAACCTTTAGTAAGCATCCTTAAAAGAGCCAGTTTATCCAGTATTACGGACCGAGTCATTCCAGCAATGTGTTTGTTCATCAAGAGATAAAACAAAATGTGCTAAGTCCTGATGAAAATGAGCAAAGAGAAGAACTGGCTCAATTATATAGTAACATAGTATATGACAGTACATAAAGACCATTATAGTCAATCTAGTCTTCCCAGTAAGGTGGCTAGAGAAGGTGTATCCACCGCTCCATGCAGGTCACCCCTCTCTATGCCTTGGTTTAGGGTTGTACCCGCCACTCCATGCAGGTCACCCCTCTCTATTTGGTGAGGTATAAGAAATAGTTTATTTATTTTATTATTATTTATTATTTATTATTTATTATAGGCTCTTATATACCGCTCTATTCAGCATCAGCGCGGTTCACAGTATAACAACAGACCAGAACAACAAAACTGTTTGGTTTTACATAGAACAGGTCAGAGAACTTGGATAAAACAAGGGGATCAATTACTGTAACTATTTACATGAGTATTTACACATATATACACGACAGGATTATTCTTAGTTTGGGTAGTAATCGAGATTGGTTGGATGGTCTAGTAATAATGGGGGAAAAGGTGGGATTTGAGTGCTTTTCTGAAAATAGATAGATCTGTGATAGCCCGGATCTCTGGAGGTAGGGCGTTCCAGCACTTAGGGGCATAGAAGCAGAAGGCTCTGTTAGATGTGGTTGATAGTTACGTTTATTTTGATTTTACCCTCTTGCTATAAAGGGATCCACTGTGTTTGTCTCATGCCATTTTGAATTCCATCACTGTATTTGCCCCTACCACTTCCATCGGGAGGGCATTCCAAGCATGTACCCTCTTTCAGTGAAAAAGTATTTCCTGACATTGCTTTTAAGTTTACCACCTTGCAGCTTCATCATATGCCCTTTAGTTTTACAGCTTCCCCTTCTTTGAAAAAGGCTTGTTTGTTCATTAATACTCTTTTAAGTTTTTAAAAGGTCTGTATCATATCTCCCCTGTCCCTCCTCTCCTCTAGGGTATGCATATTTAGGTCTTCAAGTCTCTTCTAATGTGTCTTCTGGCACAGGCTCCAAATCATTTTGGTTGTCTTCCTATGAACCGTTTCAATTTTGTTAATATTCTTTGTAAGATATGTTCTCCAAAACTGAACACAATACTCCAAGTGAGGCCTCACCAACGACTGGTACAGTGGCATTAATACCTCCTTCTTTTTGCTGGTTATTCCTCTCTGTATGCAACCCAGCATCCTTCTGGCTTTGGCTACCACCTTGTCACATTGTTTTGCCATCTTGAGATTCTCAGACACAGTCACTCCGAGGTTTTTCTCCTGGTCCATGCACACCAACTTCTCACTCCCTATTGCATACAATTCCCTTGTATTTCTGCACCCCAAATGCATTGCTCTGCACTTGTTTACATTAAATCTTAACTGCCAAGCATTAGACCATTCTTCCAGCATTTGTATATCTTTCCTCATGTTGTCCACTCCCTCGGAAGAGTCTACTCTGTTGCAAATTTTTGTGTCATCTACAAAAAAGGCAGACTTTTCCCTTCAATCCTTCAGCAATATTATTCACAAATACTGTACATTGAATAGTACTGGTCCCAGGACTGATCCCTGGGGCACACCACTACTTACCTTCCTTTCTTCTGAGTGAGTTCCGCTTACCACCACCTTCTGTTGTCTGTCAGTTAACCAATTTCTGATCTAGTTCACCACCTTGGGACCCAACCTCGGGTTGCTCAGTTTATTAATAAGCCTCCTATGAGGAACAGCAGGGCCGGATTTACGTATACGCCATGTACGCCATGGCGTAGGGCCCACAAAAAAAGAACCAGTTTTAAAGAACTCAATTTAAAAAAAAAACCCGGTGGCTGCCGCCGCGGGTCCCCCTCTGCTGCCGCGGGGGCCCCGTCTACAAGCTGAAGCGGTCCGGTCCGGTCCGGTCGGGTCGGGTCCGGTCGGGTCTCTCCCTCCCTCCCTCCCTCGCTGCAGGCTGCGAGAGACGTGAAGATAGAGCGTCTCCTCGCGTCTGTGTTAAGCCCGCAGGGGCTGATGGGATTTCCCATCCGCCCCTGCGGGCTTAACACAGACGCGAGGAGACGCTCTCCTTTCGCGTCTCTCGCAGCCTGCAGCCTGCAGCGAGGGAGGGAGAGAGACCCGACCCGACCCGACCCGACGGCTTCAGCTTGTAGACGGGGCCCCCGCAGCAGCAGAGGGGGCCCCGCGGCGGCAGCCACCAGGTTTTTTTTTAAATTAAATTTTACTTTAGGCCGGGGGGGGGTAGGACTGGTAATGGCTGGGGGGGGTAGGACTGGTAATGGGCAATTGGGGGGGTTGGGCTGGAAATGGACTGGGGGGGGTAGGGCTGGTAATGGGCTATTGGGGGGCTGGGGCTGGAAATGGGCTGGGCTGGGCTGGGCTGGGCTGGGGGGGTTAAGGCTCGAGGTGGGCTGATGGGGTTAGGACTGGTAATGGACTGTGGGCTGTTGGGGGGGCTTAGAACTGGCAATGGGCTTTGGGGGGGGGTTAAGACTGGTAATGGGCTGATGGGGGCTGTCTGGTAATGGGCTATGGGGGGGCTAGGACTGGAAATGGGCTGGGGGGTTAAGACTGGAGGTGGGCTGATGGGTTAGGACTGGTAATGGGCTGTTGGGGGGGGGGTTAGAACTGGTAATGGGCTTTGGGGGGGTTAAGACTGGTAATGGGCTGTGGGCTGATGGGGGTTGTCTGGTAATGGGCTATGGGGGGCTAGGACTGGAAATGGGCTGGGGGGTTAAAACTGGAGGTGGGATGATGGGGTTAGGACTGGTAATGGGCTGTGGGCTGATGGGGGGGGGGTAGGACTGGCAATGGGCTATGGGGGGCTGACTGGAAATGGGTTGATGGGGTTAGGACTGGAAGTGGGCTGATGGGGGGTTAGGACTGGTAATGGGTTATAGGGGGGGCTTAAACTGAAAATGGGGTGATGGGGGGTTAAGGACTGAAAATGGGGTGATGGGGGGTTAAGGACTGTAAGTGGGGTGATGGGGGGGCTAGGGCTGGTATTGGGTTGGGGGGTTGCTAGGACTGGAAATGGGCTGATGGATGGCTAGGACTGGAAATGGGCTGATGCAGGGACTAGAAGGGAATGGATGCTGGGTGAGGCTGGAACTAGAAGGGAGCTGATGTTGGGGGAGGATTAGGATGGGATGGGGCTGGAAGAGTAAAATGGAGAAGGGAAAAATATTTTGTGTGGGAGGGATAAAAAATCTACAATTGGCCGGGTATTGGGAGAGTAAGTGGGGATTGAGGATGGAGGGGTAAAATTTGAGTGGATGAAATAGGAATGAGGAAAGAGCAAAAGGAGAAAGATTAGTATGTTAAAGCAGATGTAGAGAGAGAATGGAAAAAAATCTAGAAGAGAGAAGAAAGGACAAATGGACAGCAGACGATGGAGAGTTAGCAGAAGACACGAAGAAACCAGAAGAAAGTGGCTGGAGCAATTGCAGCTGAAAAAAAATGCACAAAAGGTAGAAAAATATCTCTTTATTTTGAATTTATTAATTGGAATATGTCAGCTCTGGTAAATGTGCATCATTAACATCTGCGCTTTGCTTAGTACAAGAGCAAATTAATGTATTGTTTTATTTCTACAGTGTTGTACATTCCAAGTTTGGCTTTTGGGATTCCCAGTTTAATTATTGTCTTCCTGTTTCTAAATTGTGATTACTTGTTTGGTGATGGTCTATGTTCTGCATGTGTAACTGAGCTGAGGTGTTCTGTTTATATAATTCCTATTTGACATTGCCACTTGTTCTCTTTCCCAGTAGGTCATGTATTGTTGTTCTCTGAAATGTATTGGTTTAATATTTGCAGTGTTGCCTTTTGATTGGTAGAGTATGGTGCTTTGTGAGTCCTGGTAGTGCTGTTAGGATACGGCGGGTTTACTATGGGCAGTGTTTGTAGTAGTTCCTAATGTGCCTGGCAGTTGGCACTGGATTATAGTAATGTAGAAATCTTTTAGTCTTTCTTTATCCATACACTCATTAAGAGGCACGTTTACTAAAAGTTAGTATATGGTAACATTATGCAAATATTTATGCAAATGAGGCCCCTTATGCAAATGAGGTCCGCACCCCCCTTGGGCCGCCCCTGCTGGGGGCCCACAATTTTTGTTGGCGTAGGGCCTCACTCAAGGTAAATCCGGCCCTGAGGAACAGTATCAAACGTTTTGCTGAAATCTGAGTAGATCACATCCATCACATACCTTTGATCTAGTTCTCTGCTTGCCCAGTCAAAGAACTCAGTCAAATTTGTTTGGCATGATTGTCCTTTGGTAAAACCATGCTGCCTTGGATCATGCAACCTATTGGTATCTAGAGAGTTCACTATTCTCTCTTTCAAGAATGCCTCCATTATTTTTCCCACCACCAAGGTAAGGCTTACCGTCCTACAGGGGCGGCCCAAGGGGGGTGCGGGGCCATGTGCGGAGACTCAGTGCGGGGCCTCCTTTGCATAAGGTGCCTCATTTGCATACATATTTGCATAATGTTACCATACACTAACTTTTAGTAAACATGCCTCTTAATGAGTGTATGGATAAAGAAAGACTAAAAGATTTCTACATTACTATAATCCAGTGCCAACTGCCAGGCACATTAGGAACTACTACAAACACTGCCTATTTAGAACCCACAGCAAACCCGCCGTATCCTAACAGCACTACCATGACTCACAGAGCACCATACCCTACCTATCAAAAGGCAACACTGCAAATATTAAACCAATACATTTCAGAGAATAACAATACATGAACTACTGGGGAAAGAGAACAAGTGGCAATGTCAAATAGGAATTACATAAACAAAGTACCTCAGCTCAGTTACACATGCAGAACATAGACCATCACCAAACAAGGAATCACAATTTAGAAACAGGCAGACAATAATTAAATTGGGAACCCCAAAAGCCAAACTTGGAATGTACAACACTGTAGAAATAAAACTATAAATTAATTTCCTCTTGTACTAAACAAAGCACAGACGTTAATGATGCACATTTCCTAGAGCTGACATATTCCAGTTAATAAATTCAAAATAAAGAGATATTTTGCTAACTTTTGTGCATTTTTTTTTCAGTTGCAATTGCTCCAGCTACTTTCTTCTGGTTTCTTCGTGTCTTCTGCTAACTCTCCATCATCTGCTGTCCATTTGTCCTTTCTTCTCTCTTCTAGTTTTTTTCCATCCTCTTTTTACGTCTGCTTTAACATACTATTCTTTCTCCTTTTGCTCTTTCCTCATTCCTATTTCATCCACTCAAATTTTACCCCTCCATCCTCAATCCCCACTTACTCTCCCAATATCCGGCCAATTGTAGATTTGTCTTCCCTCCCACACAAAATATTTTTCCCTCTCCATTTCACTCTCCCAGCTCCATCCCATTCTAATCCGCCCCCAACATCAGCTCCCTTCTCGTTCCAGCCCCACCCAGCATCCGCTCCCTTCCAGTCCCTGCATCAGACCATTTCCAGTCCTAGCCCCCCATCAGCCCATTTCCAATCCTATCCTAGCCCCACCATCAGCCCATTTCCAGTCCTAGCTCCCCCATCTATTTCCAGTCCTATCTGAGTCCCTCCATCAGCTCATTTCCAATCCCAGCCCCCCATCAGCCCATTTCTAGTCCTTTCCTAGCCCCACCATCAGCCCATGTTAAATCCTAGCTCCCCTCCACTCAGTCCATTTCCAATCCAAGCCCCCCATGAGCACACTTCCAGTTCTAGCCCCTCCATGAGTCCATTTCAATTCAAGCCCCTACTACAGCCCATTTCCAATCTTAGCACCCCAACAGCCCATTTCCAAACCTATCCTAGCCCCTCCATCAGCCCATTTCCTGTCCTAGCCCGCCCCCCCACTCAGCCCATTTCCAGTCCTAGCTCCCTCCCCTCACAGCCCATTTCCATTCCAAGGAGGGAGGAGCAGCCTAGTGGTTGGGGCAAGGTACTTCAGGCCGGAAGGACTGGGGTTTCTAGTTCCACAGGTGCTGCTTGTGGTCTTGGGCAAACCACTTAACCCTCCATTGCCCATGTTCCCTGTAAGTATTAGTGTATGTGTCTCATATCCCCATGTGTTAAATGTATCCCCCAATTGTGTTGTGACTGCTTTGATTGAAGGATAAGGTGGGATACAAAACTGTCTAAATAAATAAATAAATAAATTCCAAGCCCCCTCCCCATCAGCTATTTGCAGTTTAAGCCCCCTTCCACTCAGCCCATTTCTATTCCAAGCCCCCATCCCCATCAGCTATTTGCAGTTCAAGCCCCCTTCCACTCAGCCCATTTCCAGTCCTAGCAACCTCCCCAGCCCATTTCCAGTCCTAGCCCCCCCATAGCCCATTACCAGTCCTAAGCCCCCGCACAACCCATTACCAGTCCTAAGCCCCTCATCAGCCCAGTTCCAGTCCTAACCTCCCATCACACCATTTTCAGTCTTACCCCCCCCCACAGCCCATTACCAGTCTTACCCCCCATCAGCCCACTTCCAGTCCTAACCCCCCCATCAGCCCACTTCCAGTCCTAACCCCCCCAACAGCCCATTTCCAGTCTTATCCCCCGAATAGCCCATTAACAGTCCTAACGGCCCCATGAGGCCTGTTCCAGTCATAGCCACCGAAAGCCCATTACCAGTCCAAATCCCCCCATCAGCCCACTTCCAGTCCTAACCCCATCACCCCATTTTCAGTCTTAGCCCCCCCATAGCCCATTACCAATCCTAACCCCCCCCATCAGCCCATTACCAGTCCTAGCCCCCCACCCCCATAGCCCATTACCAGTCCTAACCCCCCCATCAGCCCACGTCCAGTCCTAACCCTCCCATAACCCTATTTCCAGTCCTAGCCCCCCATAGCCCATTACCAGTCCTAACCCCACCATCAGCCCACTTTGAGTCTTATGCCCCCCCATAGCCCATTACCTGTCCTAACCCCCCATAGTCTATTACCAGTCCTAACCCCCCCATCAGCCCACTTACAGTCTTAGCCCCCCCCCATAGCCCATTACCAATCCTAACCCCCCTCCCCCCCATCAGCCCAGCTAGATAATAAAACAACACAAACCGGCTGCTGCCGCCATGGCAGCGGCAGAATTGAGCACCTCGCGGGCCCCCCCCCCCTGCCCTGCAGAGTCCACCTTTCAGCATCAGCTCCCAAAGCGTGGGCTTTTCAGAGCCGCGAAGGGAGAGCTTCTCCTCTCACAGCTCTGGCAGCCGACGCTGAGGGAGTTGATGCTGAAAGGAGGATTCTGCAGGGCAGGGGGGGGGGGCCCCGTGGGGTGCTCGATTCTGCCACTGCCACGGCAGCAGTGGCAGCAGCAGCAGCAGCAGCCAGTTTGTGTTTTTTTTTAAATCTAGCTGGGCTGATCGCTGATGCAAGATGTTTTTTGCGCGGGGCACCTTGAAACGTGGGGCCCTGTGCAAAAAACATTCTTGTTCAATGGACGGGCCGGCCCTGCCATCCTATAGTTTGTCACCTCTTCCCTATTACCACTTTTGTGTACAGACTATCCAGTAATAAGGTAATTTTACTTTTTGTCAAGATAAGAACTAATGTGTGGCCTCCTGTATGTATAGGGATGTTCACATGTTGTAGTAGACCTAGTTCTTTCAGCAAAGTTACAAGCGGCCTATCTTTCATTCTGGTCTTGGTGTCCTTATTTCTCAGTTCCAGCAGCTCTTTGGTGGATCTGCTGTTGCATCTATGAGCTCTTGTCAATCTGGTTCTCTGTGACTCTGCAGGCAATCTCTCTTTCTGCAGGATTCGCTTCCAGGCTATTCTCTTTCTGGGTTCTGACCCAGTGCACCCTCCTGTTTCCCCGTTCTCCTTAGTTTTCCTTCTTGATTGCCCCTCCCAGGCTTTGCAGTAAGTTTTATGCCTTTTGGTCTGGTTTCTCTTCTCCATAGGGCTGTTTTGAGGGCTTTCCTATTTGTGAGCATGAATAATTTTTGGATTGGATTTAGTTCACATCTTTCTCAGGAGTTCAAGGCGAGTTACATTCAGTTATAGCAGGTAGTTTCCTGTTCCCAGAAGACTTACAATCTAAGTTTGTACCTGTGGTAATGGAGGGCTATGTGACTTGCCCAAGATCAGAAGAAGCAGCAGTGAGATGTGAATTTGGCTTCCCCTGGGTTTTTCTTTCTACTTTATCTTCTTTGGGTTCAGCGGTGTAAAGTTGCTTCCCAAACATCCTGGGGGAGGAGGTGGGGGGGGGGGGAGGGGAGAAACTAATTTTCTGGCCAATTGCAGGACTGGAGGGAGAACCTTTCTTCCTCTCTATGGGTTTCTGATGGGGCCCATTTTGTTGCCAGACTGCTCTCTTTCCCAGTTTAGCCAATCGTGGTACTTCTCTATTGCACATTAGTGGCCGTGGCTGCTTCCCCAGCTGCTGCATCTGCCTCTTTGTGCCATGGTACCTGCTGTCTACTGTGCTCCTTCTCTGGCTCTTCTCTGTTGCTGCATGGCTATTTCCAGCTTTACACAGCTATCTTGTTGGCTGCTATAACTCTTGTTTTCTGCTACAGCTGTCTGCTGGCCCCTCGTGCACTCCTGTGACACTCATGATCTTCCTCCCCGCCACTGCCACGGCTTCTCTTTCCCTAGCTTCTGTTCCTCTTGTGACTGGCTTTCTTCTCCAGTTGCTGTGCTTTCTTCTGTTGCCAGCAATGCTGCAGCAATCTCTGCTGCTGCTGCTGTTACTTCTGAGGGGGGAGAGGTGAGGAAGGGTAGTATATAAAGTTTTAAATAAACATAAATATGCATATAGTAGTCAAAGGCTACAGCTTCATCAGAAAGACCTTTCAGAGGGCTTTACAATGACCCCTCACTTGACCTTCTGGCACATTTAGGGGACTAATTACTAAGGTGCATTAATGTTGACACATGTTAATTCACCATTAATACCTGTTATTAGAAACTAGGTCTATTGACGAACATAACACACGTTTATGGTGAATTAACATGCATTAAGATTAGGTCACCTTAGTAACTAGACCCCAAAAGGGCAAAGTCAATAATAATTTTATAATTCTGTAGTCCAGGAATGAGGACATGACTACAAATAAAAATGGACGTTGAATCTGTTGCATGTATGTGTGTGGATGATGTTATCACCCATTGCCTCCTCCTGAGATCTCTCTTCTGGTAAAATATCTTTCTGTGAGTGCATCAGTGTAAGGCACATGACCCACTTCCTTTCACTGCTGCTCTAGTGATGCAGAACTCACTGTGTCTGAGCAGCAACTTATCCTTACATTGTCTTTGCTGCTGATGTAGTTTGTGTGGCCTCTGCTGCTGCTCTGACATGGCCATAACAGCAGCCAACTTGAGAGTACACTGCTTCACATGGAACCCCTCTCTGCAGTCCTCTTACTCAGGCCTGAACTTGTCTCATGCCATACACTTCATGTGGCCTCACTGACATCACTCGGTCAAAGCCAGCCTCACTACTTCGGTTCCTTTCCCCGTGAGCATGATCCCTGACTGTGCTTTTAAAAATTGATCAAAAATAATGCCCCCCACGCTACAGTTTCTCTCGCAAGCTTGTGACTTTCACTTTTGCCTCACTGTTCCTGGAGCTCCTGCAGCCTGTCCTTAAAGCACTTGCTATGACCATACTCAAGTAGATTAAAGCAGCTAAGCCACTGGCTGTAGTATCTGTGAATGCCTCCCTGTCTAAGTCAGGATGACAGAATTTCTTTGCCATTACCCAAATGCATTATGAGATGACTATATTACTGCAATAAGGACAAGCAAGTTTTGGTCGAGGTGATCCGTAAACTTTGTGAATTTGCAGAGATTGTAACGAGCTCCCTCTAGTGGTAAGAAGGAAAGCAAGGATATGGAACAGTTTAAAGTGGATGATCCTTTTCTTATTCATCCTCTATATAAGTCACAAGTGGCTTTCATTGCCTTAGCTGGTCAGAGCTTCATTACAATCACGGCTGGTTCAAGTATTGGCTCCAACCACTATATAATATAATTGTCTCCTTCTGATATTACAAATATACACCATCTAATGACTTGTGATGAGAGAGACATATAAAAGCTGCCTTGCAGCTCCTAGTATTCTTTGAGGTCTTTTTCCTTCCTTTAGATTTCTGCCTGTATGGATAATTAGGCACTGTATATTTGTAATATCAGAAGGATACGTCTATGTTATATACTAGGCAATTGCCCAGAGTGCAACAGTTTTAGGGGCAGCAACAAGGCTTCAATATGCACATGGACACAGGGCTCTACCCGTATCCCAGCAGCCAAGAGCAGCCCTCTGATTCTTGCTCCAGTTCCTCCTTGTCTAAGTGATGTATAGACAAGGATGGTGCTACCATTAGGTGAACTAGACAATCGCCTAGCACATGGCCCTCCGTGGGCACATATTGCTGCCGCTGTCTCTCCTCTCAGGATGTGCAGCAGCGGCAATGGCCATAAATAGCCCCGTGGCACTTATCTTTAAACTTTGGTTCTGCAGGACTTGCTGCTTCCACCCTGCTGACACCCGATGCCGACTTCCTGCTGCAAACAGGAAGTCAGCATCAGGCATCGGAGAGGGGGAGGAAGGGGGGAGGGAGATGGCGGTGAGACATCCAGGCAGTGATGTCAGATAGGCAGGCAGAGATATGGGCTTGGAGTGTTAGAGAAATGTCAGGTGTAGATAGATATGAGAGTCATCAGCATAAAAATGACACTGAAAGTCATGGGAAGAGATGAGATCACCAAGGGACTGGGTATAGAGAGAGAAAAGAAGAGGGCCCAGAACAGACCCTTGAGGTATATGAACTGAAAGTTGTACGGCAGAGGAGGAGGATCTACCAGAACAAACACTGAAAGTGTGATGGGAAAGATAAGAAGAGAACCAGGACAGCAAGGAGCCCCTGAAACCAAGTGAGGACAATGTATCAAGGAGAAGGTGGTGTTCAACAGTGTCAAAAGCAGCAGAAAGAAGAATGAAGACTGAGTAAAGGCCCTTGGATTTAGCCAAGAACAAGTTGCTGGAGACTTTGGCAAGAGCCGTTTCAGTAGAATGTAAGGGCCGAAAGTCAGATTGGTCCTATGCAAATCCAGGCTAAACACTCACCTCTTCAAGGCTGCTTTTGATCCGGACCCCTACATCCTCCTGTTTAAGACCTGTGTGTCTTTTAATCTTTTCTCTCTAAAGCTACCCTACAGGAGTAGGGTAGTTCTTGAGGGTTTATTCTGTTTATCTGTCTTGAATAGATCATAAGCTCTGCGAGCAGTGAATGTCTCTTTTGTGTTTATGTATAGCGCTGCGTAGGCCTAGTAGCACTATAGAAATGATATGTAGTAGTAATAGTAGCAGGGTTTGCCTGTAGATGTCTATTTAGAATTGGTAGTGACAGTAATCTGTATTTGGTGAGTTTTTCTGTGTTCTTTCTTTGGGGTTAATCTAACATGTAGTTTCTGTGCAGTCCAGCTCATTCTGTTTTCCCAGTAGGAGGTGTATTGCTCATCATCAGTGCTTTTATGAGGGGGTAGGCAGTTGTACGGCAGACTAGCATTTTTCATTACCTCTAAAATTGACCCATGGTCCTCGTGTATTAAAGAGAGAGTACAGGAACCTTTTTGGTTTTATTAGGAAAAATGCACTGCTCATCATCAATGTAGATTTTTAGTTTGCCTCTCCAAAGAACCATCAAGGCAGCTTACATCACTGTTAAAATTCAGGTACAATACACCCCTTACCCATGAAGGTATACAATCTTAGCAAGTACCTAAGGATACAAGAGATAAGGTGAGGTTTCTAAATATTAGTAGGGATGTGCAAAAACTTTTATGTCGGTTAGTATTCATACCAAAAGTCTGTTCATTTCATCTTTGTAGACCAAATCATTGAGCATTTATCTTATTTGTCCCCATTCAAGTCTAAGGGGCCAGCAATTTTATTATATAACTGTAGGGCTTTCCATTCATTCTCAATTAAACCTGTTTGAAACTTGCTGGCATCCTTCTGCAACAGAGACAACAGTACTACAAACCATTAAGGGTATCACAATAACCCATGGCACTAGAAGAGGGACAAAGGGCACAAACAATGACAGGAAAACTACGAGCTACCATTAGAAGGGCAAAGCAGCACAAAGAGTGGAATGAACACCCCAAGGCAGCAGAAAAGGCCAAGCAGCACAAAAAATGGTTGGAGAAGAACACCAAGGCATTCTGAGAGGAGTAAAATAGTATCAATATTGACAGGAAGACTCCTAGGCCTTGGAAGAAGGGTACATAACATAGAAACATAGAAATATGATGACAGAAAAAGACCATATGGCCTATCTAGTCTGTCCTTCCATATCAACAACTACAACAGTCCCCTTTTTGCCTTTAGAGATCCTCTGTGTTTGTCCCATGCTTTTTTGAATTCAGTTACTGTCCTCATCTCTACCACCTCCACTGGGAGACTATTCCATGAATCCACTACTCTTTCCGTAAAGAAATATTTCCACATATCACTCCTGAATCTATCTCCCTTCACCCTCATCCCATGTCCCCTCATAGCAGAACTTGCTTTCAATTGAAAGAGGCTCTCTCCGTGAACATTTATGCCACGGAGGTATTTAAATATCTCAATCATATCACATCTATGCCGCCTTTCCTCTAAGGTGTACATATTAAAATCCTTAAGTCTGTCCTCATATGCTTTATAATGAAGACCACTAATCATTTTAGTAGCCACCCTCTACACCGACTCCATCCTGTTCACATCCTTTTGAAGGTGCGGTCTCCAGAATTGCACACTATACTCCAAATGAGGTCGCACCAAAGACTTATACAGAGGCATTATCACCTCCTTTTTTCTGCTAGCCATTCCTCTCCGTATGCACCCAAGCATCCTTCTAGCTTTTGCCGTCACCTTTTCTACCTGTTTAGCTACTTTAAGATCATCAGACACAACCACGCCTAGGTTCCGCTCTTCTTTAGTGGACAAAAGTACTTCACCCCCTATACTATATTGCTCCCTTGGATTGCTACAGCCCAAATGCATGACCTTACATTTTTTAACATTAAATCCCAGCTGCCAAATTCTAGACCATTCTTCAAGCTTAGCTAGATCCCTCCTCATGTTATCTACACCTTCCTGGGTGTCTACTTTATTGCAGATTTGGTATCATCCGCAAAGAGGCAAACCTTACCTGACAACCTATATCACTAACAAAGATGTTAAAAAGAATCGGACCAAGGACAGATCCCTGGGGCACACCACTGGTAACATCCTTCTCCTCAGAGTGCGCTCCACTTACCTGTACTCTTTGTTGCCTCCCACCCAACCAATTTCTAACCCAAGCAGTAATTTTAGGGTCCATCCCTAGGGTGCTCAGTTTGTTTATAAGTTGCCTGTGAGGAACAGTGTCAAAGGCTTTACTGAAATCTAAATACACCACATCTAGGGCTCTCCCTCGGTCCAACTCCCTGGTCACCCAGTCAATGAAATCAATCAGATTTGTCTGACAAGACCTGCCTCTGGTGAATCCATGCTGCCTCGGATCCTGTAATCCGCTGGACTCCAGAAACCTCACTATTTTCTCTTTCATCAGCGTTTCCAATAATTTACTCACCACCGAAGTTAAACTAACCAGCCTGTAGTTTTCAACCACATCCTTACTTCCACTTTTGTGCAAAGGCACCACATGAGCCTCTCTCCAGTCCTTTGCCACCACTCCCGACTCCAATGAGGCATTGAAAAGGTCGGTCAGGGGAGCTGCTAAAACATCCCCAAGTTCCCTTAGTATTCTAGGGTGTATCCCATCTGGTCCCATCGCTTTGTCTACTTTAAGTTGAGCTAGTTTCTCACGAACACAGTCTTCTGAAAATTGTTCAAGATGTCCCTCACTTCTGTTCCTGTTTGTGGGTGTTTTCTGAGGTCCTGCTCCTGGTTCTTCATCTGTGAACACAGAACAGAAATATTTGTTAAGCAATTCTGCTTTATCCTTATCAGCTTCTATATATTTCTCCCCTGCACCCTTGAGTCTGACAATACCACTTTTGCCCTTCCTCTTCTCACTAACATGTCTTATCCCCCCATTTTATTGCATTGGCTATTTCCTCCTCCTTTTGAATCTTTGCCTTCCTGACTACTTTGCTAGCTTCTCTAAGTTTTTCCAAATATAGATGCCTGTCTTCCTCTCTTTGTGATCTCTTGTATTTCATGAAGGCCTCCCTCTTTTTTCTTCACTTTTTCAGCTACTTTTTCGAAAGCCATAGCGGTCTCCTTTTCCTTTTAAGTTTATTTACCACTTTAACAAAAATGTTGGTTGCCCTTAAAATATCCCCTTTCAGTTTTGCTCACTGTTTTTCTACATCCCCCAGCTGCTCCCATCCCACTAACGACTCCCTGAGGTATTGGCCCATCTTGGCAAAGTTAGTCTTCCTAAAGTCTAAGATCCTCACCTTTGAATGGATTCTAACAGCCCTAGTCCTAATACTGAACCACACCATCTGGTGATCACTGGATGCAAAATGATCTCCTACTACAACATCAGAAACACTTTCACCATTGGAAAGCACCAAGTCCAGTATGGCCCCTTCACGTGTGGGGTCTGTTACCAATTGCCTGAATAGCTCTCCCTGTAGAGAATCCAGGATCTCCTTACTTCTAGATGACACTGCAGCAGGAATGTGCCAATCAACATCTGGCATATTGAAATCTCCTATCAGTAGCACTTCCCCTTTCCTAGCAATGCTGCGTATGCCTTCAATTAACTCTCTGTCTACCTCTTCCTCTTGTGAGGGAGGTCTGTATATCACACCAATGTAAATAGATTTCTCTTTCCCTCTTTCTAGTTTAACCCACAATGCCTCCTCTCTCCCTTTTAAGCTCTGTAATTCCAAAACTTTAATATTATTTTTTACATATAGTGCCACTCCTCCTCCCCTTCTTCCTACCCTGTCCTTTCTGAATAAAGTATAGCCAGGTATAGTTATATCCTAATCATGGTTTTCTGTGAACCTTGTTTCTGTAACTGCCACTAAATCCAAGTCAGCCACTCCCACCAAAGCTTCAACATCAGGGATCTTATTTCCCATGCTACGGGCATTTATATACACTGCTTTCCATATGTTACCCCTGTTACCCATTTCCATAAAGGTATTTAATGTATCACCTACCTGGGGGCTTTCACCTACCTGGGGGCTTTCTTCACCCATCCCCAACGAATCTAGTTTAAAGCCCTCTCCAGTAGATTAGCCAGTCTACTACCGAAGACGCGTTGACCTTTCTTGGACAGATGGATGCCATCTCTGCTCTGCAACTCTTGGAACAGCATCCCATGGTCTAGGAAACCAAAACACTCACGATGACACCATCCATGCAGCCATGCATTCATCTCCAGGATGCAAGCCTCTCTGCCTAGGCCTTTACCCTCAACAAGGAGGATTGAAGAGAACACCACCTGTGTAGCTAACTGCTTCACCCTCTGTCCCAGAGCCATGAAGTCACTTTCGATATGTTCCGAGGGATACTGGAAGTATCACTTGTTCCAACATGGATTAGCAACATTGGGTAATAGTCAGTGGGCTTGATGAGTCTCGGCAAACTCTCCATAACATCTTGGATTTTGACACCAGGCAGACAGCATACCTCTCTGGACATCAAGTCTAGTCGGCAGATAGACGCCTCAGTACATAAGATATACCATACTGTGTCAGACCAAGGTCCATCAAGCCCAGTATCCAGTTTTCAACAGTGGCCAATCCAGGTCATAAGTAACTAGCAGTTTCCCCAAAAGACACAGGTTCCACAATGTTTATATTGGGTCAAGCATTAATTTCATTTATTTATTTAACAGGTTTTATATACTGTTTTATCATTTCAATCAAAACAGTTTGCACTGAAACATGGAAATGTACATTAAACAGGGATGTTGATAACTTGGATTTTTCTGAGGCAATGGAGGATTAAGTGACTTGCCCAAGACCACAAGGAGTGCTAGTGAGAATCAAACTGTGGTCCCTGGATTTCCAAGCCAGTGTTCTTAACCATTAGGCTACTCCTCCACTCTGTTATCCTGGATCCCTTTTAATAACCTTTTTTTAAACCTTTTTTAAACCCAGCTATACTAACAGCTTTTACTACATCCTCTGGTAACAAATTCCAGAGTTTGATTACACGTTGAGTGAAAAAATATTTTCTCTTATTAGTCATAAATAGGTTACCCTATAGCTTCATTGCATGTCCCCTAGTCTTTCTATATTCTGATGACATAAACAACACAGGTACACTAAAAAAATTTTTTTTTAAACTGCCTCTAATGTTTCGATTGATTTTTACGTTTTTTGGTGCGCTGAATCCAAATCTGGTAACCAATTTGCTCCATCACGTACAGATTTATTGCTACATTGGGTTAGCAGTTTGAGGTGAACGTTTCAGATTGAGTGCGATTGAGATAAAAGTTTCTTGGATGAATTCTTTATACTAATTGTTTAGTAGTTATTCAAATAAGAATAAAGAAAATTGTAACAAGGCAGCACATAAGAATAGAGTAATGTCAACAAAACACACTGTGATGGTAGCAAAATTGTCTGCACTTAAAACAGCCACATACATGTGCACAAACATTGAGCATATCAGAGCGAGGTTAGACACAAAGCAAAGCAAAGAAATGTGCAACAAATGTTGTACAGGTATGTATGTAAGAATAGAAAACGCAAACCGCACCATTGCAATACATGAAGACAAACACCTGATGGTGTGAAAATAAAATTCTAATAAATGAGATCCGACACTGTGGTAATAACTAGCAAATTTTTTATTTCAAAGTTTAGTAAAACACGATATTTGTCAACACAGTTTAGATTTTAAAGTCATTCTTGGGTCAATCAATCTCCTGGTGGGCCCGTTTCTTCTTCCCCGAATGCTTCTTGGTGCGCTGCTTGGAGTATTTTTCATCTGGGGTTTCCCGCAGCAGCAACCAGCAGAAATCAGCCATCATAGTGGTGTTCCATCTTCCTTGGTACCTTCTCTCTGCGTCCTTGATGTCCTGGTGAAACCTTTCACCTTGTTCTTCACTGTACGCCCCCCACGTTTTCGGGAAAGTAGTTCACATGGGAGTGCAAGAAATGGACTTTCAGGCTCATGTTACAGCCTTGTTCTTTGAAGGCATTGAGCATCCTGGCAACAATATCTTATAGTTCTCATCCCGCCTGTTCCCCAAGAATTTGAGAACAACATCCTTGAAGGAATCCCAGGCTTCTTTTTCCTTCTCAGACATCGTTTCAGCGAATGCTCCATCTGAAATGAGTTTCCTTATATCAGGGCCAACAAACACTCCTTCCTTTAGCTTTGCTTCAGAAAGTCGGGGAAACTTTGAGCAAAGGTACCGAAAGCACTCACCATCTTTTGGAAGGGACTTGATGAATTGCTTAATGAGACCCAACTTAATGTGGAGAGGTGGTAATAGAATTTTATCACGAGGTACCAAGCTCTCATGAAGAACATTTTTCTCACCGGGTCTCAAATACTCCCGAATTGGCCAGTCTTTTTTCCCCCAGTGTAGGTCGCGGGCCCGGCTATCCCACAAGCAAAGGAAGCAGGGATATTTGGTGAAACCGGATTGCTGCCCTAATAGCATGGATAGAATTTTAAAGTCTCCACAAATCATCCACTTATGCTCATCATAACGAATCTTCTGAAGAATCAGGGCCAAATTCTCGTATTTTTCTTGGAGAATAACAGAGTGAGCAATAGGAACTGAAGCGAATGTGTTGCCATTATGAAGAAGAACACCTTTTATGCTGTCTTTTGACGAATCAATGAACAGCCGCCATTCAGCAGGCTCATTCTTGAGTTTAAACTGTTCCATCACTCCGTTGCAAAATACCAAATCTTCCTCTTGGCTGAAATACTTCAAAAATTGTGTCTCGCGGTTGCGGTACCAATAAAAAGTTGTTCCTGGTGACAATAGATTTTTCTGTTTAAGCCGAGAACCTAGCAGTTGGGCAGCATCTTTTGGGAGTCCTAAATCCCAGACTAAATCATTCAATTCAGCTTGAGAGAAAAGTTCAGGTTTCGGATCTGGTTCAGTTTCAAACTCGGAAGTACTGGACTCATCGGGAAAAGCCATCTGATGAGTCTCATCATGATCAGAACCGTCCACACAAATATGATCCAAGATTTTGGTGGTTCAGGCACAGGTACTTCGTTGCTATGAGGCATAGGCCTAATTGCTGAGGGAAGGTTGGGGTAACTTATTACGTTCTTATTTTTTAAGTTGTATCCCTTCACAATGCAAGAGCAAAAATAGCAGTCACTGCTGTGGTCTCTTTGTTCATGCCACATCATAAGTATTCCGAAACGAAATGCTTGTTTTTTACCTTTCATCCATAAGCGTAGATCTTCCTCACATGTCTTGCACACTTTGTGAGGAGCCCACGGTTTGTCTTGATCGCCTAACTTCAAACCGAAATAGGCGAAATATACTTTTTTAATAAATGCAGAAATGTTCCTCTGCCGCTTTTTCACGGTATATTCCCCACAAATAAAACAAAAACTGTCCGGAGAGTTGATGCAACCTCTGGCTCTGTGAGCCATCACAAATACACAGCACTGCAAACTACAACTGTAGTGAACCACTTCGGAATAAAGCTGGATTACGACTGAGCAAACAAAAGGTAATAATGAACTTGCAAGAAACTGAAATTTGACAGGAACGTTCATGTCGCAACCACCGTGTTTGAGCGGCGAGCGAGCGAACGAGGCGAGGCGTACAGGAAAGAACATGCGCCAGCGCGATTACTGGATTTAGCCCCCGCCTCCCAATTGTCCTGTTAATGTATAAAATGAATACAAAACACTCTAAAATATCATGAGGGAGTGTTTCTAGTTAGTTAACCATTACAACCTCTATTTTGGGCCAAGAAAATAAACTGCAGTTGGCTAAAAAGAAATTATGTGAACATTCCTTATATGGGTAAGAAATCTAATTTTGCAAGAAAACGTGACGTGATGGAACATTTTGGCTATTTTTCCTGGATTCAGCACCCCAAAATCTATAGGAATCAGTTGCAAAACTGGAGGCAGTTTTTTGGTAGTGTACCTGTGCAATCAATCTACGTTTACTTGTTCCACTCCATTCATTAATTTATAGACCTCTATCATATCTCCCCTCAACCGTCTCTTTTCCAGTTTGAAGAGCCCTAACCTTTTTAGCCTCTGTTCATAGGGGTAGCCTTCCATCCCCTTTACCATTTTGGTGGCTCTTCTCTGTACCTTTTCTAATAACGCTATATCCTTTTTAAGATACGGTGACCAGAACTGCACACAATATTCAAGGTGCGATCGCATCATGGAACGATACAGAGGCATTATAATATCTCTTGTTTGGTTTTCCATTCCTTTCCTTATGATACCTAGCATTCTATTTGCTCTCTTGGCTGCCGCTGCACACTGGGTGGAGAGTTTCAATATGTCATCCACAATGATGCCTAAATCTTTTTCCTGGGTGGTGGTTCCTAATGTGGAACCTTGCATTGTGTTACTATAGTTTGGGTTGTTCTTTCCTAGATGCATAACTTTGCACTTGTCCACATTAAATTTCATCTGTCATTTGGATGCCCAGTCTTCCAGTTTATCAAGGTCCTATTGCAATTTTCCACAATCCTTATGGGTTTGCAGGCCATTTATGACTATGTTAAAAAGCAGCGAACCCAGCACAGATCCCTGGGGTACTCCACTATTCACCTTTCTCCATTGGGAAAATTGTCCATTTAGCCCTACCCTCTGCTTTCTATCTTTTAACCAGTTCCTGATCCACAATAGTACACTGCCTCCTATCCCATGATCTTTTAGTTTTGCCAAAAGTCTCTGATGAGGAACCTTGTCAAAGGCTTTCTGAAAGTTCAGATATACTATATCACTCGACTCACCTTTGTCTACCTGTTTATTCACATCTTCAAAAAAACATAACAGATTAGTAAGAGAAGATCTTCCTTGTCTAAAATCATGTTGGCTGTCTCCCATTAAGCCATTACTATCTACATGTTCAGTAATTTTGTTCTTTATGATGGTTTCTACCATTTTTCCCAGTACTGACATCAGGCTCACCGGTCTGTAGTATCCCGGATCACCCCTGGAACCCTTTTTAAAAATCGGTGTTACATTGGCCATCCTCCAGGTATTACAGATGATTTTAATGATAGTTCAAAGATTACTAATAGCAGGTCTGCAATCTCATATTTCAGTTCTTTCAACACCCTTGGATGTATACCATCCAGTCCAGCTGATTTGCTACTCTTCAGTTTATCAAATAGTTGTAATAAATCTTCCTGGTGTATCGATATTTCTTTCAATTCTTCTGCAGTATCACCTTTAAATACCACTTCAGTCATGGGTAACATCCCTACATCATCCTCAGTAAAGACTGAAGCAAAGAATTCATTCAGTCTCTCCGCTATGGCCTTGTCCCCTCTTAGTGCCCCTTTTACCCCTCTATCATCTAATGGTCCAACTGACTCTCTCACATGTTTTTTGCTACGAATGTACTTGAAAAAGTCTTTTATTACGTGTTTTTGCTTCCATAGCAAGCTTCTTCTCAAATTCTCTCTTTGTCTGCCTTATGAATGCTTTGCATCTAACTTGCCAGTGCTTGTGCTGTTTACAGTTTTCATCATTTGGCTCTTTGTTCCATTTCCTAAAAGATGCTTTTTTGGCATCAGCAGTATTTCTGACCTCATCTTTAAACTATGCTGGCAGTGGGAGGGCTTAAAGCAGCAATAGTATTGCCTGGAAGGTGTAGGAGCCCAGAAGAGAGCTAATATGCCACTCTGGTTACCAGGAAGACCCTAAAACACCTGACAAGTGTCAACCAAGCAGCAAGATAGGCAGGACTGGCTTAAAGGGTGGGCTAGTGAGGCACTGGACTCAGGGAACCAAGGCTTTAGGCCAAAAGCCTGCCTTATGGCTGACCCTTTCACAGCACTGGGAGTATTGTCTTTTGCTCAGCTGCTGCCAGCACGTGGCATTTTTATAATGCAAAACAGACACATCCTGTCTCACGAAAGATAGGAAATGCATGGTTTTGCCTTTTTAAAATGCTGTGGTGCTGATGGCAGTTGCACAGCACAGCGGCAAAAGAGAAGGAAAACTCTTCCGCCTCTATGGATATCATTAATCAGTGTGGGGCGGAGCAGGATGTGGCTGTTCTGGGACTGGAACTGAAAGAAGGCAGATGCTGAGGGTTTCTGCTGGATTTCCAAAATGTGGATTCTGGAATGAAGGGAGCTTATGCTGGAGGGTCTGAGACTGCAGTATGTAGGGGGCTGATGCTAGAAAATGCTTGGGTCAGGGTGAGAGAAAGGGGCAAAAGCTGGAGGAAACAAAGAGTAATTTTATAAGGCACACCTAAATTAATACATTTTTTTACATGTGCATTTCATGCCTATTTTATAAAATAAGGTTTGTGCGGGTGTAAGTTGTCAAAACATGTGTTAATTGAGATGCAAGAACTTACGCCAGCCCTATGGCTAGCATAAATGCCCATGCATAGAATTTTTGAGAGCAAGCATAAATTATTGCATTTGATAATTTTTGCATATAACTTTGTGCTTCACCCAAATTCTGTCCTATACCAGCCTCAGTGAAAGTATGCACATATATGATTAAAATACCTAGATTTACATTTGTAAATATTTATGTCTATTAAAACTTGCTATACCATCATATACCATCAATGTATAAAAAGAAAGGACAGAACAGATAGGAAATAGGAACTCAATCAGCTAGGAAGAAAATAAAAGATACATACAAGTAAATATAGCATTAGATAAAGGTAGTCAATTCAAAATAAAGAGTCTTCAGAGCAGACAAACATTTTGAAAGAAAGCTATAGGCGAATGTATCCAGGAAGGGAATTCTAGAGAAAAGGAATAGCGAATGGATTCAAATTTAGCCCAGGATTTATTTATTTCATTGTTTTATTTATTGAACGGTTTTATATACCACCTTTCAGAGAAATCAAAGCAGTTTACATTTAACAAAATAAGAACAGTTACATCAAAACATGGTTTAATAGTTAACTTTGCGTATACATAGGTTGTAGGTTAGTAGGACTGAGAAGTCTACTACCTAGAATAATATCAAACATATTTACAGGTGGATGACTAGATACAGTCAATTAATGTAGTTACATGAGACATATTTACAGGAGAATGAATGAATTAAGAAAGTGAAGGATCATTGCTGTAAATAAGTTCATTCAGTTGTTTACGTTTGAGTGAGTGAAGGGAAGTAGAGGATTGGAGTGGGGAATCGGTGATATATCAGGAGAGAGTGTCTAATACTAAATCAGTTCTGCTCCCCCCACTCTAAAGGGACTGAGGATAAGTGGTGCCAGGTGCCTCCATTAAGACTGATGCCTTGAGTGGGTGAACTGGCTGAAGGACTTAAGAGCTTGGAGCCTGTTTCAATGTGTATATGCCTAACATCACTCCAGTTATAGGACTGATCCAAGATACTGATAGTGCCTAAGATCCTCAGCTCCATGGATAACTGTGTTGTTAAGAAAGGACTGTGCTTCATTTTAAGCTGTGGAAAGAGTTCACTGTTGAGTTAACCTGTTAACTTCTTGAAGAGGGAACCAGTAAAGTAAAAAAGGGATTTCAGAAGCCAGCTTTGTCTCAGAGCTTGTTCTGTTACTGCCTGAGAGTGCAAGTATGCCTAAGTATGAGAATGTAATACGCTCCTGGGGTATTCCCAGGCCTGACCCAAGAACCCATAAAAATCCAGTGTGACTTACAAATTTATTTTATATGACCCCAGTTCAGCTAGCCAGGTTAAGGGGGTTACATTAGTATCTCCACTGCATACTAGATCCTCCCAAGGCTCACAGAACCCATGATATCTTCCATATAGGAATGGAAGATGTGACCAGTTGGACTCATATGGCACAAGACAGTGTGGAATGGATATCCCACACCAGGGCTAACTGGCAACAGCTGTGGAGCTCAATACTAACATGCTCATTATGTTGCAATTGTCAGATGCTGCTAGCTTGATATAGCACACATTTCAGGACACCATTTCAAAAGCGTTCATTTCTGCATCAAGAGCCTACAAGTACAGAATGTAGTTACAATATCTGTCACCAAGGGGCTGAGATATTTTCATCTACATAAGCTATGCCCTTGGCAACATCACAGCAATACTGACCAGAGGTCTTCATGGCCTTTGTTTTTGAGAGGGGTGATGGAACACAGCTAGGTATTGCTTGGTTTGGACCTACTGGTAGATGAGCTATCCAAATGGATAGCACAGCAATCAGCAGGCCCAGAACATGGTTGGGGACAGTGCTATTGGCTACTCATACAGAACCAGCTCTGAGGTATCGATGGTTCACAATCCTCTCCCATTGTTGACACAATTACATGGCTCTTCCATACCTTCACTTCCAATAGGTCCTCGTGCTCCACAGCGCCCCCTCTCCGTGAGATGGCAGTTTTCCCATATATCCCCCTGCCCTGTATGAATATGCCACATACATCACCCTCATAACCAATGCCCTGAAACTGCATTGGCATACATTCTGTTCACCACAAACATATTTGCAGATCTCACTCATACCATCTCCTCAACCAGCGCTGATATATATCAATAGCTAGAGTCATATATAGATACTGTAAAGTTGCACCTGACATCATTGCCCTGTGTAGGGTTGCCAACTGACCAGTTATAAGCTGGCCTGGCCAGTTTTGCAAGGTGCAGGCCGGTGGCTGGAAGGACGATACAACTGGCTAATGAAGGGTTAGTTTTCTGCCAGCTCTTCATTAACTGGTCTCTACATTCTCTTAGTTTATTAGTTTCTTGTTTTAAGCAAAATGTAAATTGTAAATTGTTATGTTAACTGTAATTACAAAGTTTACTATGTAAAAAGTTATACTACTGTTCTATGTAAAATGTTCTGTTCTTTGTAAACCGCCCCTGATCTTTGGAAGGGGCGGTATAGAAGAATCAAATAAATAAATAAATAAATAATAGAGATTTTTATTAAAAAATTCCAGCTCCTGCTGCTGCTGTCGCCGCTGCTGCTTCTGTCCGGTCTACAGCAACAGCAGCGGCATTGCCTCCCACCCTCTGCCACTGCTTCCACTGCCACCACCAACTCAGATGTGGTGAGAAGCAGTGACAGCAGCGGGCAAGCTGGCAAAAACCCCACAAACCCCAAAAGCAAAAGCACCGGGTCTTTGCGACTCCGGTACATTTAGAAAGCCCTGCTGGACCTGTCTCCTTCTGATGCATACTTGCATCAAAAGGGGGCGGGACAGACGTGGCCTTCCAAGTGCACTGGAGTCATTAAGACACCATGCTTTTTTTGGGGTGTTTTTCACCTCTGTCACAGAGGAGAGAGGCGGCCACGGTAAGCTAGGGGCACGGGAAATAGGGAGAGGAGATGCTGGATTTCAATGGGCTGGGGAGCATGGAGGACAGTTCTGGACATGGGATGGGGTGGGGGATAGGTGCTGGTCAGGAGGTGAGGCGGGTAGAGGGCAGATGGTGGCAACAGGGTGGGCAGGGTGGACAGATAGGAGATATAGAATGGGAGTAGAAAGCAGATACTGGGCAGCAGAGGGGTGGAGAGTGTGGAGGTAGAGGGCAGATGCTGGACATGGGAGGGGAGCATTGAGGGGATGGAGGGTAAATGCTGGATATGGGATGAGGGTGAGGGACAGATGCGGGCCATGGGGTAAGGGGGACAGATGGAGGAGATGAAGGACAGATTGTGGACATGGGATGGGGTAGACAGCAGATGCTAGTCATGGGGTGGGGGGGGCATAGGGAGATGGAGCATGGGGCAGAGATAAGGGAGAAAGGGCAGATGCTGGATATGGGCTGATAGGGACAAAAGGCAGATGTGGCAACAGGTGGGGAGGAAGAGGACATATGATGGGCACAGGGTAGAGGAGTTAGAGGACAGATGACTGACATGGAATGGGGTAGAGAGCAGATGCTGGACACAAGTTGGAAGATATAGGGGGATGGACAGCAGATGCTGGACTTGGGGTGGAGATAGGGCAGATGCTAGGCAAGGGAGGATGGAGACAGATGCTTGACATGGAAGGATGATAGAAGAAAAAGGGTAGATGCTGGACCTGGGGGGTGGAAGGAAGATGCTGGGCATGAGGGGAGGTAGGCAAGATGCTGGACATAGATAGGAAAAGAGAGGAGAGATGCTGGGCAAAGAGGAAAGAAAGAAAAAGGTATATGCTGGACACAGGGAGAGGAATAGGACGAGAATGGGAATGGTGGGCTGGGGTGAGAAAAAGGAAATGAGGTGCTGGATAGAGGAGAAAGAGAGGGAAGAGACTCTGGATAGCTGAGGAGGGAAGGGGGAAGATGCTGGACATGGGGAGAGGAAGAGAGAAAAGAGAGTTACTGTAGTTAAAGACTGGGGAATAAAAGGATGGGGAAGGAGAGAGAGATGGGGAAGGAGAGGGCTGTGTTAAGGGATGAAAAGTGTTAGGTGTAGTAATGAGAGAGGAGATTGAGGACTGGATGGTAAGAAGGAAGAGTAAAATCTGAGTTGATAGAAAAGAAATGGAAGAAAGCTGAAAGGAAAGGATAAATCCTAGAGATGTAAGGAAATGAAAAAGTCAGGAGGGGAGAGAAATGGCAGATGGAGACCCTAGAAAATGAGTTAAGAGAAGACAGAGGAGAGCAGAAACCAGTGATTGAGATCAACATGATTGCAGCATAAAACAGCCAGTCAACAAAAGTAGAAAAAGGAATTTTATTTTCTATTTTGTAACCTATGCAAGGCATGGGAGCACAGCCATGCAAAGGCCATGGTACAGGTTTAACACAAGCTGCCACGCACATAGGTAACAATGAGCCTTTATGAAGGGAACTGCAACACTGCAGAGCTTAGCTGGGCAGCTCGCAAAGGCATTTCATGGCAGGTGGTTCTACAGTCAGTTTCCCCGAACACTACAAGGGCCTCTAGTGGATATTGTGTCTGTCTTGTACTACAATCTGGAGGACACACATTCACACTCTACACATCTCCTGCGGCCCTTTGCATCTATATCTAATGGGAGGCAGGCTGCATGTGTGTTGGTTGTAGAGGCCACTATGCTGTGTACACCATTAAAGCATGTGTGCAGATCTGTAGACTGGAGATGTTTTACATGGGGAAAATGAAAGTTGCTGTTGCCATGCCCTGCTAACCAGCCTACGGTAGCACAGACAGTATACCTGCTGTGCATGGCACAAACACTCAGAAACTGTCAGCACATGGGCACATCATGCACATCACATCTGGCTTTTCTCTAGCACTATATGCATTCATTGGCTCTCTATCTGTCTCCACATCCAGTTCAAACGTCTACTACTGACCTTCATTCGGATGCTTCTCACTACCTTTCCTCTCTTATCTCTCCCTACACCTCTCCTTGGGAACTCCGTTCGTCTGGCAGATCCTTTCTGTCTGTGCCCGTCTTTTCCATTGCCAACTCCAATTTTCGATCTTTCTACCTTGCTGCTCCTTATGCCTGGAACAAACTACCTGAGTTGGTATGTCCGGCTCCATCTGTGGCCCTGTTCAAATCCAGGCTAAGGACTGCTTTTAGATCCTGATCCCCTTAGTTTCCTAGTCACCTCCTATGTATTTCCTTACCATTCCCCCAGATATATCCTAGTCCCCAGTTGTTGTGTTGTCTGTCTTGACTAGACTGTACGCTTTATGTGTTTGGACTGTCTCTTACATACAGGGCTTAATTTGTAGACAAAAAAGAAGTAGAACTGTGGGCTATGGGAATGAGCTATGGGGGCAGGGCCAGGGCCAGAATTGTTTCAAAACTTCTCCCCTCCCCATATTTCTGCACTTGGTCTCACAGCCCTACTCATACCCATCACCTTGTCCCCCCTGTCCTCCTAATCTCTGGTCAATTTCTTAGTCTCCACTATCCCCCCAGGCAACCTCAAGTTGCCACTTGTCTTCCTACCCAGTCCCTGAGTCCACGCTCACAATCCTACCCAAGCCCCGAGTCCCACTTAGATGCCCAATACCCAACCTTTGTCAGTCTTTTTTCTGTTTTCTCACCAAATCTTATATTCTCCACATAAGCCCAAGTCTCTGCTCTCCTACATTCCCTGTCCCCAGTGCCCATCCATCTACTAATACTTATTAACTCTTACTAATACTTATTAACTCTTCCTTTCCTCCTTCTTACTCCAGCATCTGTTCTTATAGCCCACCCCCTCAACCTTCCCCTGGTTATGACTTGACTTCTACCCCAGCTTTCACAATATCTTTCCTCTTCTCCCTTCTCACTCCCCAGCATCTCCTTCTTTTTCCCCACCCTGACTCCAGCATTAACTCCCTTTCAGTACCAGGACCTCCAGCTATAAAATTAACCTCATCCCAGCAGCAGTCCCCTTCCAGTCCCAGTTTCCCTCCAGCATTTCAATTCCCAGCCCCAGTATCAGCCCATTTCCAGTCCCATTCCTGCCCCTCCAGCTCCAATATCAGTCCTTTTCTGGTCCCAGTCCCCTTCCCCCAGCTTCAGTATAAGCCCATGTCCAGTTCCAGTTGCCCCTCCCCCCCGCAGCCCCAGTATCAGCCCATTTCCAGTACCAGTCCTTCCTACAGCCCTAGCATCAGACCATATCATCTTAATCCCCCCAATCCCAATATCAACCCATGCCGTTTCAGTCCCCCCAGCCCTGTATTAGTCTATTTCCAGTTACATTCCCTCCTAACCTGTTATCAGCCCTTTTCCAGTTCCAGACTTCCCCCAACTCCAGTATCAGCTAATTTCCAGTCACAGTCCTCCTCCCAGCATTGGCCCTCTTCTAGTCCCAGCCCTCTCTATCACCAACAACCCATTTCCAGTGCTCTAGTCCCTTTCCAGTTCCTCTCTCACTCATCCTACATTAGCTCCCTAATCCCAGCCTCCCCCCATCAGTACTGGCAATCTGTCCACCTCCTCCCCCCACATCACTGAGTCAGCTATCTTCTCTTTTCCTCTTTCTGCCTGTTCCATGCTTAACACAACCAGGGGTGCAAAATGACAATGCTCCCGCAGCTGTGTTAAGGGTTAATATGGCTGCTGCTACCTCCTCTCTCTCTGCCAAAAGGATGCCTTCTTTGGCATGATGTAACTACTACACCAAGCATTAGCATTAAATCTGAGAGACTGAGATCATACTGCACATACCCTGGCTTAGAAGTGAGGTTCATGATTGTCATGGTATGCGCAAAAATAATCCATTTGGAGAAACTGCCCTGGTACAGAGGGATATTTCCAGGGATCACGTACAGGTGTTCCTTAGCTCAGCATCATCAATTAGATGTGCATTATGCATGTTGTTGCACATGCAGGTAGAGGTACCTATGACTGTCTGGCAGTACATGTTTAGATGTTTGTTGGCAGCATATATGCAGTCCCCATTCCCAACAGTGCAGACATGCTGAGCTGTCACAACTGTTGAGGAGTTGCACATACCACTTTGTGTAATATTTACATGTGTCCTCAGTACATAGGATTAAGAATGTGGTAGATGATGTGTTGTTCTCTGCTGTTCTTGCAAGCTACTGTCCTTGTGACACAGTAGCAATCACAGGGATGGGAATACCTGTATGCCCATGAGATGGCAACATGTGTGGCTGTGGGGCACCTGCACAGAGATATGCCAGTACCTATGTGGCCTCATGAGCAATCTGCAGCATATGGTGGACTGCTACTAAAATAGTCTGGTAGGCACTGTAGGTCAGGGTTGGCCCATCCACTAGGCAGGCTAGGCAGCAGGTCATGTGCTTCAGCTGCCTCCCCCATATGCACCCAGCTGTACCACCCTCCCCCCAAGCTGAACCATGATGCCACCTGCCCACTTATGATTCTGTCAGGAGGTAGCTAGGCTCAGTGGCAGCAGCCCATATGCTTCAGCACATGGCCTGTCATTGCTGGTGAGCCACCTACTGCTGGAATCAGTGACAGCAGGGGGGAGTGGAGCAGCACAGATCAGCATGGAGGGTGGCACTGTGCACTTGGGGGTGGCTCAGCCAGGGCCTCTGCCTAGGGTAGCAGAAACCCTTGGGTTGGCCCTGCTGTGGGTATCACAGAGCATCAGACAGAATACAGTACATGTGACTTTACAGAATATTACACATGGTGTAATAGCTCTAGCCTGTGTTGTGCTATCCATATGCATCAATTCTACCTATCAATATTGTGCCCTAGAATGGCCATGTAGTTAGGCAGTAGAACCAGTTGAGACTATTATCCACACCTGATGAGACCTCCCATTTCACAACCATAGCTGAGCAGCAAGCTGCAATTTCAGGTCACAGACTATTGGGGCAATGACATGACAATGCTAATGACAATTGTGCAGACTCTGGGGTACTGCCCATTCCACAGCATTCACACTTTCAGCATACATTGACAGAGTTGCAATGAATGCACATAACACCTCTTTTTAGTGCTATCAAGTCAGTGCTGATTCCTAGTAACCCAGGCCTTTTCTTCCAAAGCAATGGAGGGTAAAGTGACTTGCTCAAGGTCACAAGGAAGGCCAGTGGGAATCAAACCCTTGATCTTCTGGATACTAGGCAGTTGCTCTAACCACTAGGCTACTCCTCCACTCTTTACCTTGCCCTATATATATGAATATATCCATGTATCCACCATTACCTAGACCAGTGTAGGGGAAGCATCATTTGCCAACAGTGAACATATGAGATTGTCATAAAATGCATGATAGTGGAGACTTTGTCTTCAGTCAGGCAGCTCATTGTTGATAGAGCGGCATCCATAGCTGCTGTTATTGTATCGATCCATCTCATTGCTGACCTTTCTCTTTTGCTTTGACCTTCTACCTCGCCAAGCATGATGTCTTTCTCTAATGATCTCTCTCTGAGCATGATATGTCCAAAGTATGAAAGTCAAAGTCTTGTCATCTGAGTTTCTAAGGAAAGCTTACCCACTATGGAGGTAATTTTATAATGAGTTACATAATGTTACGCGGCATCCATGCATGTTAATCATGTAGGGCCTGATATTCAAAGGGATTAACATGGTTAGCAGATTTGCTAACCATGTTAATCCCCTTGTCCAGGATATTCAGCGACACTAACACTGAATATCCACGGGTGCTGCTGTTGCATGAGCCATTGCCTGGTTATTGCAAAGTGGTGAAAGTCAGGCACAGCAAAGGCAAGCCAAACGTTTGCTGCTGTAGCTAACCAAGCAGTGGTTGAATATCGCTGCTACCTGGTTAGCTTCATCATTATCCGGGCAACCCGGATATTCAATGCCAGCACCCAGATATGGTCCCGGCCTTGAATATCTGGGTCTAATGTTCAGCGGCAGTGGCTAGCTACTTTAGTAGCGCATACCGCAACTGCTGAATATCGGGCCCATATTTTCCATGATTTACGTGCACAGGTGGGCACTTATGCTCATAATTTAGGTGGTTGCTATTCTGTAAGTACACGCATCAGGCTGATGGCATGTACTCTCGGAGTCGGTGTGCACAGGTGCGGAGCTTGGGTGAAGCATAGGTGGAGCCTAAATTTCAGTATGTAAATTATAAAATTCTATAACTTTTGGGGAGACAGCCTGATCATGCCTGCATGGTGGAGACAGCAAAGAAGGGCTTTTTTGTACTGGAAAGGTTGCACCCTGACTGGGTGCTCTTGAGTGATGTCAGTGGTTGCACCTGGAAGACCATAAGAACATAAGATATGCCATACTGGGTCAGACCAAGGTCCATCAAGCCCAGTATGCTGTTTCCAACAGTGGCCAATCTAGGTCATAAGTACTTAGCAGTTTCCCCAAAAGACATAGGTTCCTCTATGCTTGTATTGGGTCTTGCAGAAATATCCTGGGTCTCTTTTAATAATGGTTTATGGTCCTTTCCTCCAGGAACTTGTCCAAACCTTTTTTAAACCAAACTACACTAACAGCTTTTACTACATCCTCCGATAACAAATTCCAGAGTTTGATTACATGTTGAGTGAAAAAAATATTTTCTCTTATTTGTCTTAAATAGGTTACCTGTAGTTTCATTGCATGTCCCCTAGTCTTTCTATATTCTGATGACGTAAACAATCAATCTACATTTACCCATTCCACTCTATTCATTTATTTATAGACCTCTATCATATCTCCCCTCAGTCGTCTCTTTTTCAGGTTGAAGATCCCTAACCTTTTTAGCCTCTCTTCATAGGGGTATCCTTCCATCCCCTTTACCATTTTTGTATCTCTTCTCTGTACCTTTTCTAATAGCGCTATATCCTTTTTAAGATACGGCAACCAGAATTGCACACAATAGTCAAGGTGCGGTTGCACCATGGAACGATACAGAGGCATTATAATATCCTTTGTTTTATTCTCCATTCCTTTCCTTATGATACCAAGTATTTTATTTGCTCTCTTGGCCGCCGTTGCACACTGGGTGGAGGGTTTTAACATGTTATCCACGGTGACGCCTAAATCTTTTTTCCTGGATGGTGGTTCCTAATGTGGAACCTTGCATTGTGTAGCCATAGTTTGGGTTTTTCTTTCCTAGCTGCATAACGTTGCACTTGTCCACATTAAATTTCATCTGCCATTTGGATGCCCAGTCTTCCAATTTATCAAGAACCTCTTGCAATTTTCCACAATTCTGATGGGTTTTCACAACATTAAATAGTTTTGTGTCATCTGCAAATTTGATAACCTCACTTGTTATTCCCTTTTCCAGGTTATTTATGAATATGCTAAAAAGCAGCGGACCCAGCACAGATCCCTGGGGTACTCCACTATTCACTTTTCTCCATTGGGAAAATTGGCCATTTAGCCCTTCCCTCTGCTTTCTATCTTTTAACCAGTTCCTGATCCACAATAGTACACTGCCTCCTATCCCATGACTTTTTAGTTTTGCCAAAAGTCTCTGATGATTGAACTTGTCAAAGGCTTTCTGAAAGTCCAGATACACTATATCAACTAACTCATCTTTGTCTACCTGTTTATTCACACCTTCAAAAAAACAGATTAGTAAGACAAGATCTTCGTTGTCTAAAGCCATGTTGGATGTTTCACATTAAGCCATGATTATCTACATGTTGAGTAATTTTGTTCTTTATGATGGTTTCTACTATTTTTCCCGGTACTGACGTCAGGCTCACCGGTCTGTAGTTTCCCGGATTACCCCGGAACCCTTTTTAAAAATTGGCGTTTTATTGGCCATCCTCCAATCTTCAGGTATTATAGATGATTTTAATAATAGTTCACAGGTTACTAATATAGCAGGTCTGCAATCTCATATTTCAGTTCTTTAACACTCTTGGATATATACCATCCAGTCCAGGTGATTTGCTACTCTTCAGTTTATCGAAAAGCTGTAATACATCTTCCCGGTGTATTGATATTTCTTTCAATTCTTCCGCAGTATCACCTTTAAATACCACTTCAGTCATGGGTAACATTCTTACATCATCCTCAGTAAAGACTGAAGCAAAGAATTCATTCAGTCTCTCTTATATGTCCTTGTACCCTCTTAGTGCCTCTTTTACCCCTCAATCATCTAATCGTCCAAATGACTCTCTCACAGGTTTTTTGCAACAAATGTACTTGAAAAAGTTTTATTACGCGTTTTTGCTTCCATGGCAAGCTTCTTCTCAAATTCTCTCTTTGCCTGCCTTATCAATGCTTGCATTTAAGTTGCCGGTGCTTGTGCTGTTTCCAGTTTTCGTCATTTGATCTCCTATTTAAAACAATGCACTGCTGCGGTCTCCTTGGAGAGGAAGCCTGCTCATGCCTGCGGGATAGAGATCGCAATGAATAGCTTTTTTGTACTGGAACAGCTGCTTCCTGATTGGGTATGTCTGAATGATGTCAGTGGCTGCATCCGGGAGACCTTCTATTTGAAAAAAGCACACTGCCACAGATTTTCTTTATGAAATAGGTGCAATTTGCATGTGTAAAAGTAGGCAATCCTTATAAAATTACCCTCTATGCTTTTATGAAGGACAGTCTGCTTACTGGCCACTCCCCTCAACCTCTCTGAAATTGTCTTTATAAATTGTCTGAGAACTCCACATAAACTCTGCTCACCTAAAAGTTCTTAAGTCTGCATCCACCCTTTTTAGCACTTCAAGATGGAATACCAATTAATTTTTTAATGACGTCCGTGAGAATCTTTCAATTGTAAATATTCTGTAGTCCTGGATTTAGAAGAATTTGTTTGAATGAGGCCTGTAGTGAGAGGGTTTGGTCACTTGATGTCCTCGTTTCACTGCTGATCACATAGTCTAGACTACTGCTACTGAAGAGGATTTATGATAAAAGCAGCTTCAGCAGCAGAGTCCCCTTGGAGGGTTGTGCACTTGCACAGGTTCTTCTGCGTGATTACATGGGCTTACAGGAGCTGGTCAGTGCAGTGTCAGCATGGACCGACAGATTCTAAAGCCTACATCCAGGTTTTCAGTTATGTGAAATATTTCTCCAACCCATCATGGGACATTAAAGTAGCCACAGGGTTAGTACTACATTCCCAGGTGTCTCTCTTCTAAATAAGATTCCAGAGAGTTTATCAGTTTCTCACCAGAGTCTCACACCTTTCTCCCCTCACTGACCTCACACACTGTGAAGAAGCCTCGCTTTCACGGACCTCACACACTGTGAAGAAGCCTCGCTCATTCCTCACTGATCTTATACACTGTGAAGGAGTCTCAAGCTTCCCTCCCCTCGCTGATCTCACATAAGATATGCTATACTGGGTCAGACCAAGGTCCATCAAGCGCAGTATCCTGTTTCCAGCAGTGGCCAATCCAGGTCACAAGTACCTAGTAGTTTCTTCAGAAGACACAGGTCCCACAATTCTTGTATTTTTTTATTTTTTTATATTTATTTATAATTTCTTCTATACCGCACTATTCGGCATCAGCACGGTTTACATGGAACAGAACAATCAGACAGGGTACATAAGTCTGAGTTTACAAATAACAGGAGAACCAACTTGGATAACAAAATGAAACTATTTACAAAACAGTGTTATAGAAAAGAAACATAGTATGAGATTCAGTGGTCAAGGACCCCTTTCTTGGTGTGGTCGCCTGGCTGACAGGGTGTGTTGGTACCGTTGTAAGAAGTTGCGTGGGGATGTGATTCATTGTTCTCTGGGAAGTACTTGAGGAAAAGGAAGGGTTTAAGGGCCTTCGTAAACTGGATTAGGTTAGTGATTGCCCTGATGTTTGTTGGTAAGGAGTTCCAGAATCTTGGGGCGCAGAGTCTGAAGGCCCTGTCTGCAGTTGTCGACGTGCATCTTGTTAATTCTCTTGGCATTGTTAGCATATTTATCGCTGTGGATCTTCTTGGTCTATTAGGGACTGATGTTTGGATGTTTGATGTTTGATGTATTGGTTCAAGCAGTGGATATTCTGGGTCCCCTTTAGGTTTATGGACCTTTCCTCCTCTCACTTATTCCTCCTCTTACAGACGTCATGCAACACAGTAGAGTCTCACTTACTGACCTCACTCACAGTGAGTCTTACTCAGTCCTCATATTGGTGACCTCTTAAGATGCAATGAATTCTCTCCTGTATTGCTAATGATTTTCACTACAGCTCAGGCTAGACTCAGTTACTGCTTTAGGGATTTCCTGTGTCATATAGCAGGTTATCATGGACACTGTCAGAACTAACACACGGGCCTTTGTTCTGCAGGTGACATTTAGCATCATTGAGATGCAGGGGCAACAGGAAATGTCAGCGTTCGCACAAGCTTTTTTGTAAACAGCAGATGGGCTTTTTGGCCAAGCCTACAGTCAATGCATAATTCATGTACAATATGCTGCCTCACCTCTTGTAGGCACTGACCAGTGCTGTGTGAGATGACCAAAGTATGCCTCTATTTCTTACTCACTCTGTGACTATCAGTAAATTACTCACTATTCTCCTGTCTGTTTCCTGGAGGAAGATACTGGGTGGAAATTCAGTCTGTAATAGTCTCGGGCATAGAGTACAAAACTAATATCATAAGATTAGGCTTGTCCAAGTTTCTCAGCCAGAGACTCCGTGGGGCAAGCTGGAAATTCAGCTCTGAAATGACACTGACAGCTGGGAGGAGATGAGAGCAGAAACTGGGCCACTGAGGACAGAGTTAAATGCAAAGAAGGGGCTTCCTGTGTGTGGGTCTCCCCCTCTAAGGAAGACAGCAGTGACAGTGGAAGTGGCAGTGTGCTGCCCTCCCCATCTGGTTCCCCAGGGGGCCCATTTTGTTCTTTCTGTTTAACCCTTCCTTCTATGTGAACATGAATGCTGGGGATGCAGGACAGATCATGCTATTATGGACAGATGCTGAGGAAAGACTGAGTGGACGGAATAAAGTATTTTGATAGACTTTTCTCCCTATGTTTCCTTACTTGTCAGCAATTACACATTTGTAACTTGTTTGGTAAAAGTAATAACTGTTTTTGTTTGTAATTATATTTTTATTCATTCAAAACATCGAACCTTGAAACTTACAGGTGCATTACATTTAGCCACACATGCTTAAGTCACATAATATCTTTAGCTATGTCCTTCATGTACATATCGTTCTCCCCGTTTCCTTTTCCATCCTCCCTTTTATACTTCCCTCCCCCTCCCCCCATCTCTACTCCCTCACTCACTCTTCCCCCTTGTTCTTTATGCCACTTCTTCACTATTGTTCCCTCTTCTGCTCATTTCTCCATTCCACATACCATCTCCAGATTTCCCTAAATTGTTTGATTTTGTTTATATGCTGCTATTTCACACATACAGCACAGCTTCTCCACTCTTCTCAGGGTAGCTGCTTTCTCCTGCCTCCAGTGTGCCATAATCTCCCCCCTTGCTGCTCCTATACAATATCCTATTAACATTTGTAAATTCCTAACCCCCTCTTCCAGCTTTCATTTAGTATTCAATGGTATCTTCACTTTAACCATTTCATATATTCTCTGCTCTAGCTCCTGCCACATCTTCTGTACTGTACTTTTGGGCTGTCCCATATTATATGCCTTAGATCACCTTTTTTCCCCACACCTCCTCCAACACTCCCCAATGTCTTCTTTATTTATCGCCCTTAGTTTCCAAGGTGTCCAATACACATGGTACCGGACTTTCAGACTATCTTCCAAATAAACTGTTCCAGGCGCCAATCTTCTACACCCCAAATATATATCTTGCCATCGCTTTTTATCCCAATACCCTCCAAGTGCTTGTTCCCTCTTTCGTTGCCCTTTAATCAATCCCTTCTCCATTGCCATTAATTCTGCATACATCTTTGCTATCATTCCCTTCCTGGACCTCATAGTCCTCATTAATTCCTCAAACCCTGTATCCTCCCTTCTCGTACTCCCATAGACCGTATACAGTGTGTGAGTTGCATGTAGGTATAATAATCTTCTCCCTTCAACCCATGTATTTTCTGTAGTTCTTCAAAACTATAAATCTCTCCTTTTTTATTCACTATTGTCCAAGCCTCCTTAACCCTTTACATCCCCACTTCTTATATATCCCCTCTTCCAGTCCTGGAAAGTCCCCCATCCCCATGATGTGAGTTTCTCTCTAGTATCTTTTCCCATCCATGAGTTTCGCCTTGACCCTCAACCACATAGTCTTTGTAAATGCTCTGAAAAGGTTCTCTTCCTTTTCCTCCTCCTTCCTAGCCACAGGATCTCATATCCATGCTTCCAAACTAAGCCCCTTATGTTCCTCTTGTTCCAATTGTGCCCATATGGGTGTCTCTCCCGTCCCCTTCCATATCTGCAAAGCTCGAAGTTGTGCTGCAATATATTTCTCCACAGAAGGAATTCCCAAGTCCCCTTCCTCCTTGCTAAGAAACATTGTGCATCTAGACACCCGCAGTGCTTTCCCAGCCCAAATAAAATCCAATATCAAATTTTGGACTTACTTTAAATATGTGCGTGGAACCCTACATGGGAGTGAACTGAACAAAAACAGAAACCTTGGGAGTATATTCATTTTTATAACTGCTATTCTCCCGAGCCAGGAAAGAACTATACCCTTCCATTTCTGCAAATCCTTCTTCACCTCTCTTAGCAATGGGGCATAGTTCCATTCTCATTAGTGCTGAATGTTACTCCCCATTTGGATCCGTAAATATCTATATGATTTCTTAACCCATTTAAACGGGAATCCATACTACAAGCATGTAGCTAGCTCTTCAGTGAGGTTGAAACCCAGAATCTCAGTTTTACTAAAATTTATTTTATAACCCGCCACCACACTGTACTTCCTTATTTCATTCATTAGAACCGGTAGAGTGGTTAATGGCTCACTCACCGTAAAATCATCATCATCATCTGCAAAGAGCGCTATCTTTGATTCCCACGAACTCATTAATACTCCTTTAATATCTCCTTGCACCCTCACATGCTCTACTAGGGGCTCTATCACCAGAGCAAAGAGCAGTGGCGATGAAGGGCACCCCTGCTTAGTGCCCCGCTCTAATTTAAATGTGTTGGAATAGCTACTATTTAACCTTAAGCGAACCTTCGGTGCCTCATTTAGGGCATTTATCCAATTTATAAAATTATTCCCCAACTTCATCTTCTCCAGAACTTGTATCATAAATGGCCACTCTACTCTAGCAAACGCTTTTTCTGCATCAACAGTAATAAATACTGCCTTTTGTCCCATCCTTTGAACTTCCCATGTTAAATTACAGATTTTCCTAATATTATCCCTCCCTTGTCTTCCAGCTACAAATCCTGTTTGGTCTCTATTTACTAACCTTTGCATTACCCTTTGTAGCCTGTTTGTTAAAATTCAGTAGTGAGATTGGCCTGTAGGAACTGCAGACCGTGAGGTCCTTACCCGTTTTTGCCAATAAGGTGATCCCCGCCTCTGCCATTGAATATGGTAACTTCTGCGAGGTCAGTGCCCCATTAAGCACGCCCACCAACAAAGGACGTATTTGAACCTGAAATATTTTGTAAAATTTTGCCGTAAGGCCATCTAGCCTCAGTACTTTACCCATTTTGAGGGTCTTAATGGCCTTTTCTACCTCACTTTCACTAATAAACTGATCTATCCATTCAGTCTCATCCTGATTATTCTTTATAACTGACAATCTTTTAAATATTCTACAAATTTTTCCTTTCCTCTCTTGATCTCACTACTATATAATTTGGTGTAATATTCCTTAAACACTTGCCTGATTTCATTATTCCCATGAACCAACTGCCCATGAGTATTCCTTATACTTCGAATGCTATTTTGTTGTATCTGTGCTTTGATTCTATTTGCCAATATACGCCCCACCTTGTTTCCCCCTCAAACATAGCTTGCCTAAGTACATTTAACTCATAAGCTATTTTATTTGCCCATAACTGCCCCAACTGCCCTTTTAGCTGTTGCAACTCCTTCAGCACTTTGGGCTTTCTATCGCAAATTATGCCTCCTCGTGCGATTCTCCAAGTCCTCTATCTTATACAAGAGCTTCTCCTTCAAAGTCTCTTTGGGATCACTCTGCGGCATTCTTTTGGTGCTGCAACTTTTCTATCTGGTGGTCGTGTTCTTCCATTTTATGTGCCAGCTCCCCCACTTCCTCTCTGAGCTCCCCACACACTTCTCTCACCTCAGATTTTACTGCTGCCAATTCTTCCTTTAGCTCCGCAAACCATGCTTTCAATTCCTCTCTGGTCACCTTCTGCACCACCATTTCTCCAACATCTGTCTCCACATTCTTTCCTCTTCTCCGCTCCCGATCTGAAGTTTCTCTGCCTACGGAGCTTGCAGCCGCCATCTGATGCTCTGCTCCGTCCACATGCCCGCCGGCATAGGCGAGCTCCCTAACGTCTGCCGCTTTCTTTGTCGTGGTCATTTGCCTCCTACTACCTTCCGCCAAGGATTACCTCTCCCTACTTGCACTTTTTAACCACCTGGGAAGCGAGTTTTCAGTGAACACTCGGCCAAGCTCTGGAGCTCACAGCTCAAGCTTCCATCCAGCTAGATGATGTCACTTCCTCCCCCGAAATAACTGATTTTAATAGATGTTGGAAACAATTATGTATAAGAGGTTAAGAAAGATTATCTGTATCTCTATGTCTGTTTCCTCTATCTGGAGGCAGAATAACTCTCTGAAAATTTAATAGAAAGTGGCCAAATTTGGCATGGGGGAAATCCATGGGCGTAGTTCAACAGCTTCATTTGGAGGGGCATAGGGTAGGTGGCATATGTGTTTATCATCTGCATAATTCATTATGATTATCTTAAAAAAAAATACTAGATGGATAGGAAGCCAGTATATCAAACAGGTGAGGATCAGCTGGCGCCCTCAAGATACTCAAAGAGGGAGCAAAGGTTCTCATTCAGTGGCTTTGCCAAAAAAAAAAAGAGAAAGGAACATATTCCCAGGCTATATAATTAAAACACAGCAAAAATTGTAGCTGTTTAATTATTAGCCTGACACTCTAAGATTAAAAATATATTGACACCTGTAAATATATATTGTCCAAAAAACAGAGGAGATGTAAGGTACTCACTTGCCAAAGGACAAGAAGAAAAAGAGAACCACAGCACAGTTTCTAACATCAAAATAACTTATAACTAATTTTATTTTGGTGTTAGAAACTGTGCTATGGTTCTCTTTTTCTTTTTGAACATCAATTTTGTGTCCAGCGAAACCCCTCCTCCAACAGTGGGTGCAGAGCAGAACTAGAACACTTCACCATAGAAACCAACATACAAGAAAACAAAATCTGATTTTGGTGTCATCTCTCCAGTACCAGGCAGATTGTGAATTAACACAAAACCCTATAAAGGTCACTGAAAGTCTATAATGCAAATCTACCATACCATAATGACAGCATTTTCTAAAATTAAAACAATAAGGAGCTTACCCAAAAAGAACAGCACCATAAAGATTGCAATGGGCCTTAGAACATCCTTTCACCTTTTCAGAAAGCCGAACAAGCCAAATCACAGATCCTAAATAGAAACTCCATGCTAACAGAACACTTGGTCTCAGTTGCACGGCAGAGCACAGTTAGACTTACCAAGTACAGAATAAATAATAAAAAAAACTCAAAGGAGAAATATGTAGACAAAATTAAATTGAAATGCCAACAAATCATGCATTGCAACACAAGAAATGGAGGAGGCAGGTGACACTTTACTTCACCTTTGCTGAGCAGTAGCATGACAAGCACAGGCCTCTCTGATCCCACATGCAGGCGGTGCAGCCTCTCCCCACAGTCTTCCCCCTCTATCAATCTTAGTACCTCTTGCTCAGAGGCAGTCGTGTCGTTGATTAGGTGCAGTGTTGGCTCTCCCTGCAGCCCATTTCTGAACAAGAATTACCAGGATCGAGGGAGGGGGCAAACCATGGGATGAGGCAATATTGCCTGCATGTGGGATCAGAGAGAACTATGTTTTATGCTACTACTCAACAAATGTAAAGGCAGCAGCTAGCAGAGAGGTGCACATGGTAGTGGGACTTTATTTGTGCAGATATGCAGCCTACAGCTGGCACAAATTCCTACTGTGCTGTGCCTCTATTACAGGACCCGACAAATTTTGTGTGGATTTAGGAGCCAGGACAAAATTTTGTGACCTTCTTTCCCCCTTCCCCCCATTATATTTCATGCTGGTCTCATATTCTCGTCTCACAAGATCAGCGCCACAGTTCCTATACTGCACGGTAAGATTAGACAAGAATACAGATAACAACAGTTATAGCTTCAGATATTAAGTGTCTGTATGTTTGTGTGTGGTGCAATGGTGATGTGCCTGCCTGTGCATGGGATGTGGGAGTGGGGAGCGGGGCTGTGGTGCATGTGTATGTGTGCTACAGAGCTGAAGAGGCTCTCTTTGTGTGGTGTGGAGGTGAGGTGCCTGTGTGGGTATGTGGTGTGGAGGTGAGGTGTGTGAGCGTGTGTGTGTGTGGTGTGTGTGTGTGTGTGTCTGACATGTGGAGGTAGGATGCCTGTGTGTCTGCATGTCTGTCATATGGAAGTGGGGTGCCTATGTGTGGTGAGGGGGGTGTGGATAGGGTGCTTGTGTGTGTCCTTGCACTCTTCCCTCCCCTTCCAGCCATCTCCTGATGACTCCCCTCCTCTTTTATCCTTCAGACTCTCCCCCTTTCACTAAGCCCCTTAGCACTACCATCCCCTACCCTGAAATTCCCTCCCCCATCCACCTTTTCTAAATAGGCCACTGCCCCTTTAAATTGTTCCTACCTTTACCTAACTTCCTCCCCCCAAACACCTTTTCTGCTGCAGGCCGCAATTGCGACCTCCCTCTTCTCATTTGCCCAGGGGGATCTGATCTCCCACGGGCAGATAGAAGGGTTCTTTGCCACGATTGCAGCTATCCTTTTCTGCCCATGGGAGATCAGATCCCCACGAGCAGACGAAGGGTCACGGCCAGTGGGGCAACTCGGTTGGGGGGGGGCAACTCATTTGGGACAATGCCCCCTCACCCCCCCCCCAAATTACACCCATGGGGAAATCCAGTGAAAAGATAATGGGTGGGATCAGACTGGGGGTTCCAGAGAAATAAGCTTCCTAAAATATAGCCCAGAGCATTTCTGTGTAAGTAGCAGTTCTAGCTTCTGCAGAATAGAAACATTGATAACATAATCATGGGAGACATCCTTATTATAACCAATAAAAAGCTTGATGAAACAAAACAAGTCATAGTGATAAAGGAGAAAGACATGAGAATGGCATTGATAAAAGGAACATGAGTGTTCATTCTTGGGGTCATTCCGAGGTGTGAATAGAGGATAGATGTCCTATTGGGATGTCAATCCCCACTATTCGGCCCCTCTGCTGACCCCAACTGACTTCCCCGCACGTTGTATGGGGAGGTCAGATGAAGATGGGAAAGGGGTGGTGCGGGGGCGGAGTTAGGGCGGGAAGTGGGCAGTCGGTGGCCCCTGACATACAGGGCCAATTCAAATGTCAGCCCTGTACATCCAGGGCCAGTGACCTGAACAAGGAACTTATTCCACCTCAACCAGGAAAGACTCTGGGGAATAGATCACTTACACCAGGTCTTGACAAATTTTCTTGGGATCTCGGAGCCAGCTGCCAATCCTAGCTCACAGTGCTCGCCTCGGCCCCCCCAAACGGTGCATCGCAACTACATTTTTAGGTTTTAGGACCCGATATTCTAAGACTGATTTCCTATTTTCTATGGGAAAAAGCTTAATAAATAAGGCTCTTAATGAGCCACTGCACAGTACCAACAAAAGGCAGTGGAATGGCCCCACTCCTCCTCCTCCCTCTCACACCACCCTCACAGACCCATTAAGATACATCTGTGTATGTGTGTGTGTGGTGCAGAGATGGGGTGCCTCTGTGTGTGTGTGTGTGCGCGCGCAGTGTTGAGGTGGAAATGCTTGAATGTGTGTGTGTGGTGCAGAGGTGAGGTTCCTGTATGCATGTGTGGTGCGAGAGGTGAGGTTCCTGTATGCATGTGTGGTGCAGAGATGAGGTTCCTGTATGCATGTGTGGTGCAGAGGTGAGGTTCCTGTATGCATGTGTGGTGCAGAGGTGAGGTTCCTGTATGCATGTGTGGTGCAGAGATGAGGTTCCTGTATGCATGTGTGGTGCAGAGATGAGGTTCCTGTATGCATGTGTGGTGCAGAGGTGAGGTTCCTGTATGCATGTGTGGTGCAGATATGAGGTTCCTGTATGCATGTGTGGTGCAGAGGTGAGGTTCCTGTATGCATGTGTGGTGCAGAGGTGAGGTTCCTGTATGCATGTGTGGTGCGAGAGGTGAGGTTCCTGTATGCATGTGTGGTGCAGAGGTGAGGTTCCTGTATGCATGTGTGGTGCAGAGATGAGGTTCCTGTATGCATGTGTGGTGCAGAGGTGAGGTTCCTGTATGCATGTGTGGTGCAGAGGTGAGGTTCCTGTATGCATGTGTGGTGCAGAGATGAGGTTCCTGTATGCATGTGTAGTGCGAGAGGTGAGGTTCCTGTATGCATGTGTGGTGCAGAGGTGAGGTTCCTGTATGCATGTGTGGTGCAGAGATGAGGTTCCTGTATGCATGTGTGGTGCGAGAGATGAGGTTCCTGTATGCATGTGTGGTGCAGAGGTGAGGTTCCTGTATGCATGTGTGGTGCAGAGATGAGGTTCCTGTATGCATGTGTGGTGCGAGAGGTGAGGTTCCTGTATGCATGTGTGGTGCAGAGGTGAGGTTCCTGTATGCATGTGTGGTGCAGAGGTGAGGTTCCTGTATGCATGTGTGGTGCAGAGGTGAGGTTCCTGTATGCATGTGTGGTGCGAGAGGTGAGGTTCCTGTATGCATGTGTGGTGCAGAGGTGAGGTTCCTGTATGCATGTGTGGTGCAGAGGTGAGGTTCCTGTATGCATGTGTGGTGCAGAGGTGAGGTTCCTGTATGCATGTGTGGTGCAGAGATGAGGTTCCTGTATGCATGTGTGGTGCAGAGGTGAGGTTCCTGTATGCATGTGTGGGGCAGAGGTGAGGTTCCTGTATGCATGTGTGGTGCAGAGATGAGGTTCCTGTATGCATGTGTGGTGCAGAGGTGAGGTTCCTGTATGCATGTGTGGTGCGAGAGGGGTTCCTGTATGCATGTGTGGTGCAGAGGTGAGGTTCCTGTATGCATGTGTGGTGCAGAGGTGAGGTTCCTGTATGCATGTGTGGTGCGAGAGGTGAGGTTCCTGTATGCATGTGTGGTGCAGAGGTGAGGTTCCTGTATGCATGTGTGGTGCAGAGATGAGGTTCCTGTATGCATGTGTGGTGCAGAGGTGAGGTTCCTGTATGCATGTGTGGTGCAGAGGTGAGGTTCCTGTATGCATGTGTGGTGCAGAGATGAGGTTCCTGTATGCATGTGTGGTGCAGAGATGAGGTTCCTGTATGCATGTGTGGTGTAGAGGTGAGGTTCCTGTATGCATGTGTGGTGCAGAGGTGAGGTTCCTGTATGCATGTGTGGTGCAGAGATGAGGTTCCTGTATGCATGTGTGGTGCGAGAGATGAGGTTCCTGTATGCATGTGTGGTGCAGAGGTGAGGTTCCTGTATGCATGTGTGGTGCGAGAGGGGTTCCTGTATGCATGTGTGGTGCAGAGGTGAGGTTCCTGTATGCATGTGTGGTGCAGAGGTGAGGTTCCTGTATGCATGTGTGGTGCAGAGGTGAGGTTCCTGTATGCATGTGTGGTGCAGAGATGAGGTTCCTGTATGCATGTGTG
Source organism: Ichthyophis bannanicus (assembly GCA_033557465.1). Lineage (NCBI taxonomy): Eukaryota > Metazoa > Chordata > Amphibia > Gymnophiona > Ichthyophiidae > Ichthyophis > Ichthyophis bannanicus. The sequence goes on from CM066041.1 coordinate 148,834,464, forward strand.
GTGCAGAGGTGAGGTTCCTGTATGCATGTGTGGTGCGAGAGGGGTTCCTGTATGCATGTGTGGTGCAGCGGTGCGGGTCCTGTTTGCATGTGTGGTGCGAGAGGTGAGGTTCCTGTATGCATGTGTGGTGCAGAGATGAGGTTCCTGTATGCATGTGTGGTGCAGAGGTGAGGTTCCTGTATGCATGTGTGGTGCAGAGATGAGGTTCCTGTATGCATGTGTGGTGCAGAGATGAGGTTCCTGTATGCATGTGTGGTGCAGAGGTGAGGTTCCTGTATGCATGTGTGGTGCAGAGATGAGGTTCCTGTATGCATGTGTGGTGCAGAGGTGAGGTTCCTGTATGCATGTGTGGTGCAGAGGTGAGGTTCCTGTATGCATGTGTGGTGCGAGAGGTGAGGTTCCTGTATGCATGTGTGGTGCAGAGGTGAGGTTCCTGTATGCATGTGTGGTGCAGAGGTGAGGTTCCTGTATGCATGTGTGGTGCAGAGATGAGGTTCCTGTATGCATGTGTGGTGCAGAGGTGAGGTTCCTGTATGCATGTGTGGTGCAGAGATGAGGTTCCTGTATGCATGTGTGGTGCAGAGGTGAGGTTCCTGTATGCATGTGTGGGGCAGAGGTGAGGTTCCTGTATGCATGTGTGGTGCAGAGATGAGGTTCCTGTATGCATGTGTGGTGCAGAGGTGAGGTTCCTGTATGCATGTGTGGTGCGAGAGGGGTTCCTGTATGCATGTGTGGTGCAGAGGTGAGGTTCCTGTATGCATGTGTGGTGCAGAGGTGAGGTTCCTGTATGCATGTGTGGTGCGAGAGGTGAGGTTCCTGTATGCATGTGTGGTGCAGAGGTGAGGTTCCTGTATGCATGTGTGGTGCAGAGATGAGGTTCCTGTATGCATGTGTGGTGCGAGAGGTGAGGTTCCTGTATGCATGTGTGGTGCAGAGGTGAGGTTCCTGTATGCATGTGTGGTGCAGAGGTGAGGTTCCTGTATGCATGTGTGGTGCAGAGATGAGGTTCCTTTATGCATGTGTGGTGCAGAGGTGAGGTTCCTGTATGCATGTGTGGTGCAGAGGTGAGGTTCCTGTATGCATGTGTGGTGCAGAGATGAGGTTCCTGTATGCATGTGTGGTGCGAGAGATGAGGTTCCTGTATGCATGTGTGGTGCAGAGGTGAGGTTCCTGTATGCATGTGTGGTGCGAGAGGGGTTCCTGTATGCATGTGTGGTGCAGAGGTGAGGTTCCTGTATGCATGTGTGGTGCAGAGGTGAGGTTCCTGTATGCATGTGTGGTGCAGAGATGAGGTTCCTGTATGCATGTGTGGTGCAGAGGTGAGGTTCCTGTATGCATGTGTGGTGCAGAGATGAGGTTCCTGTATGCATGTGTGGTGCAGAGGTGAGGTTCCTGTATGCATGTGTGGTGCAGAGATGAGGTTCCTGTATGCATGTGTGGTGCAGAGGTGAGGTTCCTGTATGCATGTGTGGTGCAAGAGGGGTGCACCTTTTGCACATACACATTGTGTCCTTTAATTCTCATGCATTCATCTCTTCACCCTCCAAACCCTTGCACTCTTCCTCCCCCCCTCCCCCCCCCACTCCAACTCCTCTTTTATCTTTGTGTTAGTTTCTTCTGTTCTGTTTTTACAGTGCTCAGCCCCTGTTTCAGCTCTCTCCCACTGCTGGACTTGTTAATGTCTCCCAACGCCTGGCTCCACCCCCATCGGAGTGCTCAGTCCCTGTTTCAGTTCTCTCCCGCTGCTGGACCCGTTAATATCCCCTGACGCCTGGCTCAGCCCCTACCGGAGATGACATCCCCTCACTTAACTTGAAAAGGAAGCTCTCCTGCGGCATTTGCGCTGAAGGAGCAAGCCCAAGGAACACTCCCTGGGGCATCTTTCTGCTCTTTGGTCGTCAGCGATAGCGGTTATATCTTTCTTGTTGCCCCCCTCTTTCATACTTGTTCTTTTTCTCAGGTTTGTATTTCATGTCGTGCACACCTTGCTTCTTCTGGTGCTCTATGGTCGTAAACCTGTTTTTCTATTTTCTGACTCTCAAAATTCCCAGGTAAGGCGCTTAACTTATTGCTTCACTATTGCATCCATGCACTCTCTTCCCTTAGCTTCTGTAACTTTTAATTTGGGTTTACTTAATGCCTGTTCCATTAGGAAGAAGACTGCCCTTATTAATGATATTATTTCTGAGCACTCCTTAGATCTTCTCTGTGTCACAGAGACTTGTCTGCAGGAGGATGATTCTCCTCTTCTTTCCCATTGTTCTCCTGCAGGCTTTTTGTCTTATCATAAGCTTCATCTGTCCAGAATGGGTGGAGGCTTACTGTAGCTGTGATTTTTCATCAGGAAAAAGTTTCATGTTCGGTTGTATCTTTTTCTTCAGCTTATGAGGAAGTTTTGCTTTTCCGTTTTGACTCTCACCCCCCTCCTTACTTGCTATTACTTTATTATCCTCCCTCTCTCTCAGGTCTGACCTAGGATCACCTCTTGGGTCTTATTCTGGATGTCTCTACACAATTTAATAATTTAGTTATACTAGGTTAGGGACAAGGAGCTTCTTGCTCTCTAGTTTGATTTAGAACTCTCCGAACCATTTCTTTCTCCTATCCATGCTGAAGGCCACATATTGGCCCTCTTGTTTTCCGTTAAGGACTCCTTGGTGACTTTTTCACCTGTTCATACTTGCTCACTGCAGTGTCAGACCATTATTTGGTCTTTTGTTCACTTTCTACGTATGGTTTGCCTGTATGTCGCTTAGATCTTTATCTTTATCTTTATTCGCAGGATTTGATAAACCGCCCATGCCAAGGCGTCAGGGAGGTGTACAATACAAAAAGAATAGGCTACTGAAAATAGAGTCAGAAAAGAACGCCATCAACAACAGGACAGGGAGAGACAGTTAAGAAGATAGAAAACAGAAAAGATCCAGAGAGAGAACAAGATGATGGGGGATGGGGAGGGAATAAGGGAGAAGGGCAGATGAAAAGTATAAGGGGGAGATACTAAGGGGGGTGGGGGGCGCGGCTGGAGGATAAAGTACCATCAGCAGGTGAGGAGAGATCGAAAGCTTGACAAAAGAGATGGGTTTTGAGGAGGGCTTTGAAGCGGGGATGAGACAATTCGGTGCGAAGCGATAGCGGGAGTGAATTCCATAAAGCGGGGCCTAGAAAGAAGAAGGCAGAGTGATGGGTAAGTTCCAAATGGGCCTGGGAAGGGGAGGGGAGGAAGAGATGGTTGCTGTGAGCCGAGCGAAGAAGACGTGGAGCGTGTCGAAGATGGATGATATAGCCAAGTACTGGGGGGTGCTAGCATGAAGAGCCCTGTGCGTGATGATGAGCAATTTGAAGATAAACCTAAACTTAACCGGAAGCCAGTGAAGGGTGAAGAGGCAGGGAGTGACGTGAGAATGAGCAGGGGAGCAAGTAACAAGATGAGCGGCTGCATTTTGGACTAGTTGGAGACGGCGGAGCTGAAAGGAGGGGAGGCCTGCATAAATAGCATTGCAGTAGTCTAAACGTGTGATCACAAGCGACAAAACAAGAGTGACAACAGAGGGAGGGGGAAGAAACGACCAAACGGCCCTTATCTGACGAAGGTGGTAGAAGGAAGTACGTACGACAGAGGAAATATGTTGGTGAAAGGAAAGAGAAGAATCTAAGGTGACACCCAGGTAGCGAAGAGTCGACACCAGGGGGATGGGGCGGGAGGACATAACAGGTGACAGATCGGGAGGGGGGAGTCCGAAAGAAAACCAGATCGCAGAGGATTTAGCTGGATTGGAGTGGAGAAAGTTTAGGTTGAACCAGGAAGCAACAGAGGTAAGACAAAGATTGAGTGGAACGAGGTCAGGGGAAGGAGGAGGAGGTGTGATGAACCAGAAGAATATTATTGGCGTAAATGTAGGCAGAAATTCCAGACTGTTGAATAAGCAAGGCAAGTGGGGCAAGAAAGACATTAAAGAGCAAGGGGGCAAGAATAGAGCCCTGAGGAACACCACAGATTGAGGGGGAAGGGAGGGAAGCAGAGAAACCGGAATGAACAGAAAAAGAGCAAAAGGAAAGAAAGAAGCGGAACCACTGCAAAACTGTGCCATGAACACCAAAATCAGACAGACGGGTGAGAAGAGTGCAGTGGTCCACAACGTCAAAGTCAGAGGAAAGATCCAAAGAAACCACGAGAGAGAAGTCGCCATGATCGTGAGCGCGGTGACGTTCAGAGAGCAGTGCTACGAGAATAGTCTCTGTGCTGTGGCCGGCACGAAAGCCTGATTGACGTGGGTGAAGTGCAAAGGTGGAGTCAAGATGAGTAGCAACTTCCTTCGTTATCCAAAATACTAAGAGCACAGATTTTGATGCTCTTGCCTATAGTTGTTCTTTTACTGTGGACTTTAAAGATATGCCCTTTGATGATCAGTTCTCCTTTTGGAACTTCTCCTTTTGTGAGAATTTTGATACGCTTGTCCCTTCTAGAAAGATAATCTGTCATCCAAAGAAGCTTCATTCTTGATATCATGATGGCATTTTTACCCTCAAAAGACAACTTCAACATGCAGAAAGGACTTGGAGGAAAGTAAAGTCACCTTCTTTGTTGAAGATATTCAAGGAGGCCTCTTACATTTATTCGGCTAGTATTGCCAGAGCGAAAAAGGAATACTATTTCTGTTATATTCAGAACAGTCCTAGACCTTTGAAAGAACTATTTAAGATTCTGGCAGAGGAACAGTCCCATTGAGCCCCTTGCCCAACTTCTCTTTCAGCCAAGGTTTTTGCTACTCATTTTAGTTCTAAGATTCAGAATATTTGTGCCTCTCTTCCTGTTCCTGTTCCCGGTTCTCCTTCTACAATGGTGGTATGCAGTTCTGTACTCTCTACTAAATCTCTGTCTGTTGCTCAGGTTGGCTCTCCTCCAAGTGCTTGATCATCATTTCCTTCAGTTACTTTGCCCTATCTTCAACATATTATGAAACAGCTTCACTGCTCTACCTATTCCCTATCATTTAGTAAAATATCATCTTCATTCTTTTCAACAGTTCATTCTTTTTATGATTAACTTATCTCTTTCTTCTGGTCCTCTTCCCAAATTGTGGAAGCATGCTGTTGTTATCCCAGTTTTGAAGAAGGTTACTTAGGATGTTAATCTTGTTGATGATTACTGGTTTCTGGCTAAAATTGCTGAACGGATTGTCTTTACTCAACTTGGGATTTTTTGGAGAAATATTCTTCATCTGTTCCAATCAGGTTTCAGGGCTTTCCATAGTACGGAAACCTGCTTGACCTTCCTGCTCAGCAAGGTTCACAGATTTCTTAATTCTGGTAAAACTGTGCTTATTGTGTCTTTGGATTTATCAATGACTTTTGATCTGGTTGATCACGGCTTCCTTATCAATCGTCTTACTGTCATAGGCATTTCAGGTTTGGTTCTTAATTGGTTTATTTGTTTTTTATCTGATCGTACCTTTTCAGTTTCTGTGCATTCCTCTGATTCTCTGGTCCAGCCCCTCTCCTGTGGGGTTCCTCAGAGTTCAATTCTCTCCCTAATCTTGTTTAATGTTTTTCTTGCTCCTCTGGCTCTGCTTATTCAGTCCTCTGCTATTCCTGCCCACATTTTTGCTGATGACATTCAACTCATTGCTTATCTTGATCCTCATGCTCTGGATCTTCAACCCCCTTAACTCTTGTCTCGATTCAATAGCTTATTGACTTGAAGCTAATCCGTTAAAGCTTAATCCTCCTTAAGTGCAAGGCCATGTGGATTTCAGGCCATACTCCCCTTCCTTCCTTGGCCCCTGTTCTTTCTGGGGTTTTGCTCCCTCTATTTCCTTCTTTAAAAATCCTGGGCTGCTTCTTTGACTCATCTCTCTCCTTTGACAAGCAAATTTCTGCGACAGTCTAATCTTGCTTTTTCGCTTTACGGTCGATCAGGGTTTTACAGCTGTTTTTAAATAAAAACAACTTTAATTTCTCTGGTGATGGCCTTAGTCATAAGCCGTCTGGACTACAGCAATTCCATGTAGAATGGTTTGCCTCAATGATCTCTAAGACATCTTCAATGCATTCAAAATACAGCCATAAATTTAGTCACACACACTAAGGTTTCCGACTACCTTATGCCATTGTTAAAATTGTATCACTTGCTTCCGGTGCCATATCACATCAAATTTAAAATTCTTCTGTTAGCCCATAATGCTTTCCACTCGGGGCTCCCACTCTATTTGTCTGACTCCCTTATCCCCTATGTCCCCGCTAGGTCTCCGCATTGCTATAGGTAGTATATCCAGTCAAATAAAATGTAACTGTAACTGTATCCCAGTCTCCTAATAGACTTGTTCTTCCAACTGTGCTTGCATGAATCTACCCTGCATGCCTTTTTCTTTTTGGCATCCACACTGTGGAATTCTTTCCTCTGTTCATCAGGATTCTGCACTGAAATCATTCAAGAGATCATTGAAGTCTTACTTTTTTCAATTAGCCTTCAGCGAGTCCTAAGTGGGAGGGGTCCGGCTCAGGGTCTCTTTCACTGTGCTTTTCTTTTTGTCTTTTTTAAGTTATTGTATTTTAATGTTTTTATATTGTAAGCTGCTCTGATATTTTTGGTTAAGAGCAGAATATTTAAGTAAACCATAAACCTCCCTTACTCCCCAACTCTGTATTCCTTTCTAGACTCTCCCTTTCAACCTATCCTCTTGCATTCACCCCCTGCACTCCATTACCCTACCATTCATTCATATGCTGAATGTATGTCCATGCAAACTATTTTGCATGCATGGACATGCATCAGCATGCTGAACTGAAAACAAGTGTCCTCCTTTCCCTGCAGTTTTTATTATGATCATGGAAAATATAGGAGATATCAAAGTACCTCCTCTCTATACCCTCCAGGTGTCTTGATGGCAGACCAAGAGCTTTACTGATGTCTGTTTATGCCCTGGAACAGGAATAGACCTGGATGGTCCTGCTGGTGAATGAGGATATGCTTGCCATTTCTGAAAAAGGGAGCACACATCCAACTTGCCCAGAATGCCCCCAGTCAAGCCTCCATCATGCCACTTTGCAGCTTGGATGTCTTCTTGCTGGGGATTATCTATAAAACCAGCTTCTAAAATGACTTCAGGGAAGTCTCTCTGATTTGAATGTCTGCGTACCCATTTTCAGATGTCCAGGGCTTCTAAAATAATTCCCATAGACATTACGAGTATTATATTCTCTGTTTTATTCACCATCCCTTCCCTAATAATTCCTAGCATTCTATTTGCTTTCTTGGTTGCTGTCACAAACTGAATAGAGGATTTCAACAAATTATCCACAGTGACACCTAGAACCTTTTCCTGGATGGTAACTCCTAATGTGGAATCTTTTATTGTGTGGCTATAATTTGAATTGTTCTTCCCTATGTACATAACTTTGCACTTGTCCACTTTAAATTTTATCTGTCACTTGGATGCCCAGTCTCCCGGTTTCTCAAGGTCCTCTTGCAATTTCTCTCAGGTCTGATGCGATTAATTTTGTGTCATAATTTTGTTGTTCCTATTTCCCAGTCATTTATACTGTAAATATGTTAAAAGCAGTGGGTCCAATACAGATCCCTGGGGCATGCCACTGTTCATCTTTTCCACTTAGAAAAATGACCATTTAGTCTTACTGTTTTCTATCTTTTAACCAATTCCCAATCCACAATTGGACATTGTTTCCTATCCCATGACTTCCCATGAGGAGTCCCAGGACTTCCTATGACATTGCTTCTCTATCCTATGAATTCTTAACAGGGACTTTATCAAACACTTTCTAAACATTCAAATATACTATAAAGCACATTTTAGGTCAGAATATACTCAATTCCAATGGTACTTTAGAAACTGTTCTGCTAAACGTAGAGTTGTTTCCAAAATATCCTATTCCAAGATATCCTGTTCATCATGGAATCCTGGCTAACTGACACAGATCAATTCATCCTCAATCAAATCACACCAGATACCTACTCATCATTCAATTGCACAAGAAATCAAAAAAGAGGAGGTGGAACTTTGATACTAGCAAAATTGGATTTTAAGTTTAAAACAATCTCATCTATCAGTTCAAATGACTCAAACTCAATCACAATTGCCAACTATATAACTTTCAACCGCATCTACAAGGCACCCTCCGCCAAAAATGATGAACTGTCTAAAGTGCCCGAGACAGTATGTGCATACAGCTCTCCTCAAAAACCACTCATAGCACTAGGAGACTTCAATCTTGGATCATCACCTAATAAGGAAGCCAAGTCATTCACCAAAGCCATGGAAGCACTTCACTACCAACAAATGATAAAAACACCCACACACCAATCTGGAACAACCCCATACCTCATATTCTCCCCCCAAATCAATGATAGACTACAACCAAATTACTCAGCCCACAATCACCCCTATACCTTGGTCCGATCATCACCTAATAAAGTTTACCCTACGCATCGCATGTCTACCCTGCAACAAAAATACAGAAAATTTAAAAGTTTTAATAAAGATGAATTCTTAAATGAAGTTATTCCGGGGCTACACCAAGACACAGAAAACCTTGAAGAAGCAATAGACAACTGGAACAGATGTGTATCAAATGCAGCAACCACACCGATCAAAAAATCATCTTACAGACACAAATCAAAGATGGCTCCATGGTACTCTGATGAAATTAGATCAGCAAAACAAATCCTAAGGAGACTTGAAAGAAAATGGAGACAAACAAAAAAACCATCTCTTCTACTCCAATATAGAGCTCACCAAAACCAATACAATGACGCAATCAATTGATATAGAAAAGAGTACCACACAAACCTCAGGAACTATTCAACATCATGAGAACTCTCACTAAAAAAAACGCAGAAAAACACTCTAGAAATACACCCTCAAATAATAGCAGATTATCTAAACGAAAAATATAACCACCAGATCCAATCAAATTCAACAACAATGAACCTCCTTCATAACCCTGTTCACAAAGAGCTATGGGGAACATTCAGTATCCCATCCATCCGACAGATTGAAGATATTATCTCATCACTAAACACTACAACTTCACCTTCTGATCCTTGCCCGGTAGCTTGGCTAAAGGCTTCGAAGGAACAAATTAAATACTTCATTCATAAGTTATCATGCATTTCGCTCACACAAGGATACATGCTAACAAAGCTCAAGCAAGCCATCATACGGCCATTAATTAAAGATTCATCACTCAACCTAAACGAGCCAACTTCATACAGACTAATCTCTAGTTTACCTTTCCTTGCTAAAATAATTGAGAAACTAGTTCAAAGACAAATTCAAGACCACTTAGACCAACATGCTCCTCTAGACCTTCACCAAAACGGGTTCAGACCCAATCATGACACGGAAACACTTCTGTTATCATTATTTGACAACATAATAAAAGGCATAGACAATGCGAAGAAAGGATTCGTACTTATCTTCATGGACATATCCTCAGCCTTCGACACAGTCTCCCACAGCATCCTGCATCAACATCTACAAGAAATTGGATTACATAACACTACACTGTCTTGGTTTGAATCCTACCTAAACAATAGACAACAACAAGTGAAATGTGGTTCAGTCAAATCAAAACCCTTTCCAGTAAAACAAGGAGTCCCACAAGGATCATCCCTCTGCAATATTATTTAACATCTACATAAAACCAATATGTGATATTATCAAAAAACACAAAATACAATATAAAATTTATGCCAATGATATTATGGTATACACTCCTGTAGAAATACACAAACCTGACCTCTCAAGCATAATAACTTGTGTAGAAGACATGATTAAATGGCTCAATATCAACAACCTAGCACTAAACTATAAAAAGACAGAGACACTCTTCATTACCAGGGACACAGCATTTACCCCACCACAAACAATCACAATATTGCAGAAGCAAATAACAGTCAAAAAAGAAATTAAATATCTTGGAGTAATCATAGACCAAAACCTCACCATGCAACCACACATTGCAAAAACCACAGCAAATGCTTATTGTAAAATGAAGATAATAAGAAGACTTAAACCAGTTCTAGACACGGATCACTTCCGAACCATCTGTCAGGCAATTTACACCAATTCTCGACTATTGAAATTCATTATATCACAGGCTCCCAAAGCAAACCATCTTACCACTCCAACAAATGCAGATCACTGCAGCTCGTCTAATCACAGGAATGGACAGATATGGACATATCACACCAATTCTTAATCAATTACACTGGCTCCCAATATATGCATGAATCCAATACAAAACAGCACTAACCATATTCAAGATTATCCACCAGCTATCAGCAAACATACTGCAAGACACGATAACTAAAGATTCAAGCAACTGACCTAGGAGAATTACCAATGAAAACATCATTATCCCACCCCTTGGATACCAAAAGACCAATCAATCCACCTCCAGAAGAGCAATTTCACTCTATGCTCCATCATTATGGGACTCCCTCCAAGATGGCATACGTGCAATTTCAGACATTAAGGATTTCAGAAAAATCTAAAAACTCTTCTCTTCAAGAATCACTTTGGTCATATTACATAATCACCTGATACTAACACAATCTACCCAACTAGGAATTAAAGCTTTGGCTATGGACTGGAAGATGCTACACGTAATATAATTTTATTTATTTATTTAGCTTCTCTTATATACCGCGCTATTACATATCAGTGCGGTGTACATTGAACAGAACAATATACTGTGCGGACGGGCCGCATAGAGTTTACATTGAACAGGGATTAAAACTTGGATTTAAGTGGGGTAACATTTCTACAGTTTATTTACAACATTGTCCATGTTTTAGGCTATAGACTATTCAGAGCTGGTCGTTTTGGGTTGTCTATTCCTTGTCTTGCTGGGTGTGTTGTTGGGAGGCTCTGAAAGTTTGATGTGAGTGCTCATTGGTTAGTTTCAGGATAGTGTCTTATGAAGAAATAATGTTTAAGAGCCTTCCTGAATTGAGTTAAGCTAGCGATGACTCGCATGTCTGTAGGGAGGGCATTCCAGGCTCTGGGTGTGTATATCATGAAGGCTCTATTGGCTGTTGCCTTTGTGCACGTTGTCATTTCTTTCGGGATAGTTAGTGTTCACCGTTGAGGATCTTCTGGTTCTGTTTGGGTGTATAATGTGGATCATCTCATTGATGGATGTAGGTGGGTGACTGTTTAGGACTTTAAAGGTCAAGACTAAGATCTTGTAGAGAAGTCTAGCCTGAATGGATAGCCAGTGAAGCTTCATCAAAATTGGTGTGATGTGTTCCGTTCTTGCTATTCCGACAAGGACTCTTGCTGCTGTGTTCATCGCAAGCTGGAGTGGATGTAGCATTGCCTGCGGGAGCCCATATAGTATAAAATTGGCATAATCAATGTGTGGGAGAACCAAGGCCTGGAAAATTGTTCGGAAATCGCTAGGGTCAATAAGTGCTCTTAGATTCTGAAGTGTCCGTATTTTGTAATTAAACTGTACATACTTAAAACACTGTTTAATGTTTAAATGTTCTATAGATAAGTTCCAAGTTTAACTGTTCTATGTATATTTGTTTCAAAGTTTAACTGTTCTATGTAAAATGTTTCAAGTTATAATGCAAACTGCTTTGAGTGAAGGACAAAGCGGTATAGAAAAATGTTTTGTATAAATAAATAAAATAGATGGAAATGCAAGAATGCAGGTGGAGGAGTCATTTTACAAATTCACACATGGGAAAAATCAATGGAGGAAGCCTGGCAACATCCACATGTAAAGACAGGCATTTCATAACTTGCACATGTAAATGTCAGCAGTTATAGATGCATGTGAGCCATTTTACAAACATAGACCAGGTACACATGGAGTGGGAAATTAACTACGAGGGATTATGGAGGATAGCCCCCTTAATCCCTCCTGCAAAGGGCTGGCTGAAATGCACACCTTTTAAAAACCTGTACATGCCTAGGAGCAGGTGTAAATTCTAACATGGAGCATTTTGGGCTTATATGTGCATTCTCTATATGAAATAGGGAATACATGTGTAGATTTCAGCCCTGCCTAGAATACACCGCTACACACCTCCTCCCTCCTACTAAGGACATTGACGTGTATATTGAAGCCTTTCTAAAATGGAAATTTGCATATGGATGCGATATACATGTGTACAGGCCAATTTTCCCAGTGGAGAAAGGTGAATAGTGCTGGTCTGCTTGGTCTGCTACCTTTTAAGATATTTGTAAATGAACTGGAAATGGGAATAATGAATGAGGTAATCAACTTTGCAGATGGCACAAATTATTCAAAGTTGTTAAAACCTAAGAGGATTGTGAAAAATTGCAAGAGGATCTTGATAAATAGGAAGACTGGACGCTCAAATGGCAGATGAAATTTAATGTGGACAAGTGCAAAGTTATGCAACCAGGAAAGAACAACCCAAACTATGTGTAACCTGAGGGTTAAAAATAAAATACATTTTTGCCTTTCTAGGCTGTGGAAGTGCTGTCCAGCGTTATCTGTGGCAACTGGATTTGTTTTGCTTTCGGCTCCAGGGGAGCTTTGCAGACTCCAGAGCTGTGTGTTTAGGTGAGGGTGATGCAGGGAGCTGAGTAGTGAGCAGCCTCGCTGGGAAAAGGAAATTACTGAAGCTTAAGAGAGGGAACTGCAACAAAAGTAGTAGTGTGGGGCTGAGCTATGCAGGGGAACATAAGTGTAAAAGTAGGGCTGTGTATGTGTGAACCTGATTTGAGGTTTTAAAGTACTGATGTAGAGAGGAAAATAGTTGAGGGCATTGGCTGTCTTTAGATTGACATTGCTGAGAAAAGCTGGGGTTAAAACTGCCTGTTACAGGAACTGCTACCCGGAAAAGTAATCCCACTCACCCTGATTTAACTGAGCATCGAAGATGAGTGCTTGGGTTTAGCCTTGAGAGCTTTTGTGGGAATATTTTGACTTGATTTATTGTTGGAGAATCTGAAACTCCTGCAGATTTTAAACAGGAGTCTGACTATAGAAAAAACTCTGCTTTAAAAATTGCTGATCCTGGACAAAAGAAATAAGGTTTAACTTTTTTTTTCTGGTGACAATCCTAACACTGTATCCTAGTGTCCAAAGGAGAAAATTGGTTGGAAAACTTGAATAACTAAGTTGGAGAGAAATAGAAGAGGCCCTCCATGCCTGTTGGGATTTGTTGGGGCCTGGAGCTGTGGACTTTTTACAATATGAAATTAAACAAAGCTCACATCCAGGAAAGTGGGGGAATATTTTCTGAATAAAACAAAATAAGTTTGAAAACCTGTCTGAGCTCTGACTAGGCGGAAGCCAGAAGTAAAGGGAATGTTGATGAACTGACTGGCTGGCACTGATTTGTGATTCTCAGAAACTTTGAATTTAAAAATAGGTGCTTTTGTCAGACTACACTTACTAATTAATAGCTTCCTGGCAGGAAAATATTAAGGATACGGATTTCCCTCCAGAAATGATGAATTGTTAGAATACCCAGGAGAGTGTTTAAGTAAGTGTGAGTGTCAGGGTAAGAGGAGACAGACAGGGAATTTTAATTATCTTTTTATTTCCATCTAGTTAGGGACCATGCCTGGTTCTAAACACTCTGAACTTAAATACCTTCCAGGCTGCTGAGAGGCCCCCACCCAGATAGGATTTTGCTTTATTGATTTTGGTAAAGATAGGGAGTAGGAACTGAAATCCTGGAGAGAGTGTCACTGAATCTGGGGAGCAGAAGAACTGAATTGGACAGTGAGGAGTCTGCAGTCACTGAATTCATTGGGTCCCGATGCAAGAGAGCGATGATGATGCATGAAGCACATGTGCACTAACACTTGGACTGAGAAAATATTTGTGAGCTTGTGATAGGCGATGGCCTAGTATGTAGCAGAGCTAGGTCTGAAGCCCTCCTTCTCCTGGAGAAAATGTTATTGCTGATTTTGGAAAATTGCAGAATGCTGTTAGCTGTTAGAAAGAAATTCCGTTCTATTCTGGTTTGATAACATGTTCTGCTCTCCTGGAGATAAGAGAATTAAACCTTGGTACTGTTTATTGTTTAGGTAAGTCAGATGTCTCTTTCAGTAGAATGCCGCGCCACTGTATCTTTGCTGATTGTGCACTGACCTCGTAATTAGGATGAAAATATAGCAGAGAAGCCGAACAGTGTAAGAATATTTTGTCTAGCATTATGAAGATTGTTTAGTGTTTTGAGCCAAGGCTAGAGATACGTCTTAGCCTTGCTATGTTTGGCCTCGCTTTGTTTTGCTTTTGTTAAGAATGCTTCTGATATGCCTTCCACTATCTTTGCAGAAGTAGCAAAATATACTGTAGTAAAAGTATTATGTTTAGTGTTATGTCTAATTGCTGACCCGTGGCTAGTAAGACCCAAGCAGGGGGAGCGAGTCCTGGGCCCGGTCAGAGATGTCTATTGGATGAGAGTAAGTGGGCCACTGTGGCCAATGAGGAGTTTTGCCTGTATTAGACTGGAGAAGAAAAGTATATAAACTGTCATTTTTCTGAGCTCTGGGCTCAGACCATTTTGAATGCTACTGCAATCTGAGTCTGTGCACATTAAATTGGCTTGAATCTTTGCCTGACTCCGGGTATTATTTATTGCATTCTTATCAGCTAACACAAGCTCATGACACTCGTTTTAAAAATACAGAGTACTCTGATTTAATGGAATATTTACCTGCTAAAAGGTGGTTTCTGTGAAAATTAAATAAAGCCTCTGTGAGAAATAAATCTGAATAGTTAGAGAAAGAAACCAATATGTTTAAACTGGTATGTACCTGAATTGCAAAGAAGCTTTCACTTTTAAAGAGAGTGGCAGTTTGGAGGAAATTCTGTGTGAAAAGGCTTGTGAAACAGTAATAGAGAAGTATTGTCCTTGAATGTTAGTTGCAATAGGTTTGGTGGATCCTAGTGAAACAATCCTAGGATTCTCAATTAATTTCTTTTAGTTGTAACTAATTAGAACCTGTTAATTAGTAGTTAATAGTTTGTTTAGGAATAGTAAATGTAATCTAGGAGTGGAGAAGTGGCCTAGTGGTTGGGGCAAGGTACTTCAGGCCGGAAGGTTGGGGGTTCAAATCCCACTAGAGGACAGCAACCTTGGGCCAGAAGGACTGGGGTTTCTAGTCCCACAGGTGCTCCTTGTGGTCTTGGGCAAGCCACATAACCCTCCATAGCCCATGTTCCCTGTAAAATAGTTATCTCCAAGTTATAATGCCCTGTTCAATGTAATTTCAGTTTGTTCAATGTAAACTGCACTGATGCAGAATAGCATGGTATATAAGAGAATGTAAATAAATAAATAACTACTCTTTCGATTAGGAGCTTGATTATTTAACTATTTTGGTATATCATGCAGCTTGTGTAACATCACCCTGGCAGTGGGTCCTATATCCAATCCTCTTTTTAAAATTTATTTTCCTCTTTTGCTTCTCTTCACTTCACGATGGAGAAAGATAAGATGAGGTTAGTGTTTTTCTGTTCATCCCTCACCTGAGATAGAGAAACAGGCTCCTCCATCGACTACCCTGACTACACTTGAATTACATCTATACTATTGTAGGAGTCTGATGGCATATATCCGCTCCCTCCTGGTAGTGGGGGGGGGGGGGGGAGAGAGGGGGCATTTAACTTATGGCATAGTTGGCAGGATTCTATACAAGTACCCTGATTTTACCTGTGGTGTGGAATTGGAACCTGGAACCCAGAATTTTAAAATTTAGAAATTTTCCATTTTTGGATTCCAGTGTTAGTGAGTGATAAATAGATACATAGGGGTGCGTTTACTAAACTGTCCTAATGTTACCGGCGCTAGTTGCAGCGATAATGTGAAGAATGCCATATAAGGAGTGGGCGTTCCAGTCCTAAGGTAGCAAGAATATGTATCGCGAGATAGTGGATGCCGTGGCACGTTAACGCGCGTTAACCCTAAGTACATGCCAGCGCAGTGTTAGAAGCTATAATGATGTAGCCCACTGGTTACTGCAATGACTGTGGAGGCAGAGGTCATGGGTTTGATCCTGCAGTGGTGTAATCTGAAAAGGCTGTCAGAGGCATTTTCTTTTAATTTAAATCGGTGCTGCCAGCAAAAACACCCTCACAGTGCCGTAACCTAAGGTGCCTCATAAGGCGCCCATAGGTCACATTTAAAGTGCCCTGTCTGCCAAGGCACCCTATAATGTGCCCTATATGGCGCTGTATAGGGCGCTTTACAGGGCGCCTATGAGGCATCTTAGGCTACAACACTGTGAGGGTGTTTCTGCTGGCAGCACTGATTTAAATTAAAAGAAAATGCCTCAGACAGCCATTTTAGATTACACCACTGCAGGATCAAACCCATGACCTCTGCCTCCACAGTCAATGAAGTAACCAGTAGGCTACACTTCTATAACTGCTACCACACTGCTGGCTGGCTACAGAAAGACTGCAGGTCACCACACAAACTGTCTGCTGTGGTTACCAGGATAGGGTAAACCCACCCGTACCCATGATGCACTGCACATGCAGATCAGCAGTCTACAGCTGATCACAAGATGGGGTATACACCTCCACAGCACCTCAGCCTGGTAGGGGGAACTGACCGTGTGTTACTGGCACAGAGTAGCTACAGACTGTGACATTGTGCGGGTCCTGTGTTCACCCTGAGGGTGAGGTAGGGTGCACAGCACCAGGTCCGCAGCACCTGGCTTGGCTGAGATAGGCTATGCTGCAGGTCCCCATCAGTACTAGTGTGTGATAGGTAGTCCTTGCAGACACACCTAGGATACACCTGTGTCCATCTGTATTTCCTAGTCATGTCTAGCCCTTGTGGACTATGATGCACCCAGAATAGTGCATATCCTGTGTGGGTGCTATGGTCACATGAAATAGATGAAGGGGGGGTGTTTGGACCCAAAAGCGGATTATGCAGCACCACCCAACCCACCCTCTGTGGCTCAGGGTGGGAGGACATGATCCACATTGTACATCTCTGCAATGGTGGCAGTAGAGGGGACCATCAACCCCAGTCCTACTGGGGAACAGGCACCCTACAGGGCAGTTGATGCAGATCTGTACACATCGCCTAAGGCAATGGCAGACAGGCAGAATGCTGGAGCAGCTCAGCTGCCCCCCACCACTATCTGACATTCAACAGCAGAGGGCACAGTCAGTCTCCACCCACTGCACCACCCTGCAAGGTGTTCCAGCCATACACATGCTAACTGCAAACAGTCTGCTAGCTAGTACATAGTGCATGTTCCTGGAGGAACTGTGTGCACTCAAAAATGGGATGCAAACACACACACCAAGCAGGTATGTCAGTGATTGGACCCCAGAAAAGAGAACCCATAAATATCACTTGAGGGAAATAGTGTATAGCACTAGGGGGGAACCTAGCCATGCCGTGGTCACTGCTTAGTCAGGGTGAGAGTGACCTCCCAGCATGACATGCTGTGGCCACCCTATCCGTGCAGGTGGTGGTCGGGCACTACAATGTCCCAGCCATTACCCTATACTCTGTGCAGATGTATCCTGCCCATGCCACCCTGTCCAGGCCATACCTACAGTACCTTGCTCCTCATTATGCACATTGGCAGGCTAACACTGGAAACAGTGCAAGCAGTGTGGGCTCAGTAAGGTGTAGGCAGCCACAACACACTGGATAGACATACACACACTCCCACACCTATGCCAGCATTGTGCAAATATAGAGGTTTGTGGCAGCCCTGGCCGCCACACCAGTCCTGGGCACAGTGCAGGCATTGCTATGGTACGCAAAACTGTTGGGGTCACTCCCCGGGGTGGTAAACACTGTCAGAATCAATAACTGAAACACACTCCACAAATATCAGAAAGGTTGCTATGATGAATCTCTATCAACAAATTGTGTTTAACTTAGGATTTGTTATCTGATATTAATCATAGCAACCTTTTGATATATGTGGAACGTGTTCCCAAGTTTAGGATGGCATTGCTAAGGTATGCAGGTGCCAGTATTGGGAGATGCTGCTCCACACAGGGCCCAACAGCCTGACTCTCCATGAGGCATTGGATAGTGGAGCCTGTGGGTGTGGGTTTTTGTACCCCTATTGGCCTCTGCTCTAGGGCTGAGTTTCCCAACTCCGGTCCTGGTGGGCCAAACACTGTTCAGGTTTTCATGCTGTCCCTAATGAATATGCATGAATACATTTGCATACAATAGGGGCGGCGCATACAAATGCAGCACAGGCATATTTATTAGGGACAACGTGAAATCTGAATGGTGTTTGGCCCTCCAAGACTGCAGTTGGGAAACTCTGCTCTAGGGATTGCACACGTTTATGGTGTCTGTGCTCTGTAGGGTAAAACATAGGCATTTCAGGCATGTTTATTTTATCTGCAATAAAGGTTCCGTGTTTATTACCATGGTTTAGTATTGGGTAAAATATGGGGACAGGGTTGGCAGGAGCCACAGCTGGGACTTGAACTTATGACCTTCTGCTCCTGAACACACTGGCTGTGTGTACTGCACCAAACTGTTGCCACAGGGGCAGATCATTCCCTGGGGATACCATGACTGTTCGTCAGACAGACCTTGTCTGTTGCAGAGCACGGCACCCACCTAAACGGGGCTTGGCCGTGGTCTGCTGTGGGCAGATGCCACTGCCCCCTCCGCCACCAGCACCCCTCCGCCACCATGCTGACATGCCCTTATGCCGGTGGTGCTGGTGGTGCGCAGTCCCAAGCCATCCAGTGTGCTGGTAGGCAGCTGCCTATGGTGTGGGTTCTCAGGTAGGGGTGCCTACATGGACATGCGTGCTTCCCCCTGGCACTGCCTGCCAATGTTATGTGCCCTTGGGGGTACCTGCTGGGTAATATCCCCTGTGACACTATGGGACACACACTCGTGCCCATGTTGGACCCTCATCAGTTGCTGTCTTGCACTGTGCCCCAGCTGGACCACAACATTTTATTTATTTATTTTATTTAACATTTTCTTCTATACCGCGCTATTAAAATCAGCGCGGTGTACATCGAACAAGAATACTGCAATGTATACAAATAACATTGAGTTTACAAATAACAGGGAATTGAACATGGGGGAGAAAACGGGGAAACTAAATACATATTAAATCAAACTATGTACAATGCTCTAATGTAACTGGGTGTTGCATTAGTTTTGTGAAGGTTGGTAGGGTTTGGGGGACTACCTATTATTTGTGGTGTTGACGTGCAGGGGCGACTGGTGTGTGGGGGAAGTTTGCAGGTTGTTAGTTGTGCTTCTATCGCTGGAGGTTTCTGAGTAGCATTTTGTGAACAGGTGGAGCTTTATGGCTTTTCTAAATAGGATGAGGCTTTTTATTCCACGGATTTCGTGGGGGAGTGCATTCCAGTTTGACGGGGCAAATAATGAGAAGGCTCTGTTGGAGGTAGCTTTTGTGCACTTAGTCATTAACTTAGGGACTGCTAATGTGTTCCGTGCAGTAGATCTTCTGTTTCTGTTTTCTGGGGTGCCATGAATTAGTTTGCTGATGTGCCGCCTGCAGCCCCCTGTATCCCATTTACAGCATAAATACAGTTGCCCTTTCCTACGTGCCCACTCTGCTGTTGCTGCATATGTGCACGCCATAACAAACCTGCCCAATATAAACGACAAAAACCCTGATCACCGCTATTTCAATGTGGGATCATTCACTTTGTAGGGGGACAGAGCATAGGCCCTTCAAACATGAGATCTTCCTTTTTATGCTTTGTCAGTAGTGTTGCTTTATGTTTATCATTAATGTCACTATTGGCCAGCTTGGTTATTGGGATTTCAGATGTGGTTCTGGTCATTTTATATGTTAATTTGCCTTTTTGATTCCTGCTCATGTATCACTACTATCACTTTTCTGGGTTTCCCTGCCCTTGCTGTACATTGCTGACTGAAATGGTTTCTCTCTCCTGCAAATATGCCTCTAGCGCGAGGTTTTCACTGGCGCTAATTTTCAGACCTTCATTTCATGGCGTTAGTGTGCATGGAGCCTCTCCCCGCCCACTCTCCGCCCATTGACTCCTATCTCCACCCTCTGGGGAGCCTTACTCCGCCCTTCAGACCCGACTTTCACAGCGTTAGTGTGCCTTAACACTGCTGCCGACTTTATCGCGCGATACGTGACGTTATCGCGCGATATCACACGATAACGTTACATATCACGCAATAATGTCAGTGCTGCTACGTTAAGACGGTTTAGTAAACCTACCCCTTAGAGTGTTGTGGTGTTTACGTTTCCTGCTGTGAAGCTTTGGGGACCCTGGAAATGTTACCCCTCAAACATGGATCCAGAAGCACAACTAAATTGTTTGTCACAGGCAATTGAGAGATTATCAGCACTAAGAGAGTGTATTATAGATAAAAAGGAAGAGAGAGCCTATACTCTAACCCTAATTTTGAATAAGGTGGATTATTTATCCAGAAGAGAGCTGGAATAAATGCTGTTCCAAGAAAGAAAAGAAGAACATCAGTTGGCCAACATACAACTGCAACACTGGACATTAAGAATCAAAGTTAAAAGGCAACTTGATAAATTACACAGCATCTTCTGGGAATAGAATCCTAGTGAAGACTTTGCTAAATAAACTGTCCCGGTACAGAATTCAATCATTTGAAGCTAAAGATTTACTGGATGCGTTTCAGGACTATTTTTGTAAAAGAAGAATTGAAAGAGAAAAAAATCCAACATGAATAGGTGTACCCACCAAGTGAAGCCTCCAAGTAAAAAGAAGTTCATTCAAGAAATGGTGAAATATTAACAGTACCAGAACCTATCATGGAAGAATGTGTAAATACGGCTAAGGATAGTTCTTTCTTAGAAGAAGAAATGGAAAATCTGCAGATGGAAGCAAAAGAGCCCAAGTCCACTTCTCTTGAAGTAGTGATGACAGTAGGATGTGAGTTGGCTGAGTCAGTCGAACTGGATGAACAAATGGAGATAAATGAAGAATTCAGATTAGAAAACACGGTGGAAGAAAATTTTGAAGAGAAAAATGTCACTTCCTCAGAAACAGAAAAGGTTCTGAGAAGGTTGTCCCAGTGGTCGCTAAATAAAATAGTTCTAATGAGGATGAAAATCTGGAAGATCAAAAAAAGAATCTGGTTCTTGAAGAGAAAGAGAAAGAAGATAGCAGCTTGAGGGAAGATTGCATCAAAGGTGTGGGAGAGAAAGATACCGAAAAAGAGAATATATTGGAGGAAAGTACTTTCACTGAAGAAAAGAAAAATCTGATCATAAAAGAGGCACTGGAAATAGTTACTGTGGATAGTGTGATTAGAAAGGAAGAAAAAGAAGAAACTGGTAAAACATGGGAAAGTCTTCCAGTCGAAGCTTCTGAACAAAAAACACTGAATATTTTAGAAACTAAGGAATTTGGGAATCAGATGGAGAAGATAAGCAGCCATGAAATGGGTAAGGAAGAGAACACAAATTTACCAGAATGTCCTTCAGGAAGGAGACAGAATAGCATCAAGAAAATTACATGAATTCTGGAAAGAAGAAGAAGAAACCAAGTTGAATTAATAAAGAAATAGCTAACATATAAAAAGAAATGATAAAGGAAGAAAAGACGTTGAAGAGAGAGAACTTGAGTAATATAGGAAGTGGTGGTGATGGAAACCAATCCTATAAGAAGAATCGTCTGTGTTTCAGTTTTCAATTGGACCTGCCACTATACCTGCTGTGTTTGGTGTTTAACGTTTCATTAAATTGGAAGATGAATTTTGCAGTCTCAACTTTTATAAAATCTCTGTTCCATGCTCTGAAGAATATTGAGAAGATAGCCTATTGTGAAGAAGAAAACCCGTATTTCAAAGATAGGGTATTCAGATGGGAATATAGAATAAGATACATCTTCCATCAGATCCTTAAGTGGATGTCCAGAACCAAAAAAATTAAGATGAAATGACCTGCTTGATGAGTATTAATAGCTGGGAAAAAGAAGAAAGTTGGCACTAGAAAAATTGATTGGAAACGTGTCTAGTAAAAGGCGTGATCAAGGTCTCCAAAGTTTGTTTACTGAATGGACAGAAATCACTAAAATGTGATCAAAATGTTGTAAAGTGAACGAAAAAGTTGCCATAGAAAAAGTTTTGTGAAAACAAAGAAAATGTCTGATGTTTGAACTGTGTAAAAATTTCTGAGAACTTGCTATTGAAAAGATATGTACTCTTGTGACATGGAAAAATGTGACAAAATAAGTACCTTACATTGTTATGTAAGAAGGAGTAGTATTTAGTAAGAGTGTGACGTGGCTTTGCATATAGGAATAGTAAGTGAATGGGGTAGTGTTGTATGGAGTTGTGGGCTGGTATTAAAGTCAATGCTGGGGGGAGCATTTAAAACACAGGGACAAATGTAACTCGAGGTTTAAAAATAAAATGTATTTCTGCCTTGCTAGGCTGGGGAAGTGTTGTCCAGCTTATCTGTTTTGCTTTTGGCAGCTGGATTTGTTTTGCTTTTGGCTCCAGGGAAGCTTTGCAGACTCCGGATCTGTGGGTTTAGGTGGGGATGGTGCAGGGAGCTGAGTAGTGAGCAGCCTTGCTGGGAAAAGGAAACTGCAGAAGCTTAAGAGAGAGGGAAGTGCAACAAAAGCAGCAGTGTGGAGCTGAGCTGTGAAGGAGAACATGAGTGTAAACGTAGGGCTGTGTATGTGTGAGCCTGATTTGAGGTTTTAAAGTACTGATGTAGAGAGGAAAATAGTTGAGAAGACATTAACTGTCTTTAGATTGAATTTGGTGAGAAAAGCTGGGGTTAAAACTGCCTGTTATAGGAACTGCTGCCTGGAAAGTAATCCCACTCACTCTGATTTAACTGAGCATCGAAGATGAGTGCTTGGGTTTAGCCTTGAGAGCTTTTGTAGGAACATTTTGACTTGATTTATTGTTGGAAAATCTGAAACGTCTGCGGATTTTAAACAGGAGTCTATGACTATAGAAAAAAAAATGTGTGCTTTAAAAATTGCTGATCCTGGACAAAAGAAAAAGGTTTAGCTTTATTTTTCTGGTGACACTAACACTGTATCCTAGTATCCAAAGGAGAAAATTGCTTGGAAAACCTGAATAACTAAGGGGTATGTTTACTAAGCAGTCTTAACGTGCAGCCGGCGTTAGTGTGCAGGATGCCATAAAAGGAGTGGGCGTGTCGGTCTTAACGTAGCATTTCGGGTTAGCATCCAATAAGGTACCTTTTCGTGTGATAGAGGGAGCCATGGTACGTTAACGCGTGTTAATCTTAAGAAGGCGCGCTGACCTGCAAACACAGCAGCAGAGCTGAAGCACAATGGTTAATACACTGCCTGATGGTGCAGGGTTCATGAGTTCAATTCCCCCAGTGGGCTTAATGAGTAAAGCTGTCTGAGGCATTACCCTTTACTTTAAATCAGTGCTGTCTGAGGCATTTTGTTTTTTTAATTTAAAGTAGTGCTGCCAGCAAACACACATTCACAGGGCCATAACCTAAGGTACCGCATAAGGCGCCCTATAAGGCACTCCAGAGGGCACATTATAAAGTGCACTGACGGCCAAGGCACCCTATAATGTTCCCTATGGGGTGCCTTATAAGGCGCCTTATAGGGCGTTTTATAGGGTGCCTTATGAGGCACCTTAAAGTTACAGCACTGTGAGGATGTTTTTGCTGGCAGCACCAATTTAAATTAAAAAAAGAAAATGCCTCAGACAGCCCTATCAAATAACCCCACTGTGGGATCAAACTCATGACCTCTGGGTCTACAGGCAGTGAAACAACCAGTGGGCTACATCTCTAGTGCTGCTGACAAACCCCTGGCTGGCTATTGAAGGACGTCAGGTCACCACACAAACTGTCTGCTGTGGTTACCAGGATAGGGTTAACCCACCCATACCCATGATGCACTGCACATGCAGATCAGCAGTCTACAGATGATCACAAGATGGGGTATGCACCCCCACAGCACCTCGGCCTGGTAGGGGGAACTAACCGTGTGTGTTATTGGCACAGAGTAGCTACAGACTGTCATATTGTGCGGGTACTGTGCTCACCCTGAGGGTGAGGTGGGGCGACCAGCACCATGTCCACAGCACCTGGCTTAGCTGAGACAGGCTATGCTGCAGGTCCCCATCAGTGCCAGTGTGTGATAGCTAGTCCTTGTAGTTACACCTGTGTCCATCCGTATTTACCAGTCAGGTCAAGCCCTTGTGGACTATGATGCACCCAGAATAGTGCATGTCCTGTGTGGGTGCCATGGTCACATGATTTAAGTCACAGGGGGAGGGGGTGTTTGGACCCATAGGTGAATTATGTAGTACCACCCAACCTGCCCTCTGGGGCTGAGGGTGGGGGACAAGATCCACATTCTACATCCCTGCAATGGTGGCAGTAGAGGGGACCAGCAACCTCAGTCCTGCTGGGGAACAGACACCCTACAGGGCAGTCAATGCAGATCTGAGCTCATCCATAAGGCAATAGCAGACAGACAGTAGGCCTGGAAATGCTCAGCTGCCCCCCACCACTATCTGACATTCTCCAGCAGCAAGCACAGTGAGTCTCCAGCCGCTGCACCCTGCAAGGTGTTCCAGCCATACATATACTAACTGCAGACAGTCTGCTAGCTAGTCCATAGTGCATGTTACTGGAGGAGATGTGAGCACACCCACCAAGCAGATATGTCAGTGATTGGGCCCCAGAAAAAAGAACCCATATATATCACTTAAGAGAAATACTATATAACACTATGGGGGAACCTAGCCATGCCGTGGTCACTGCTCAGTCAGGGTGAGAGTGTCCTCCCAGCAGGACATGCTGTGGCCACCCTGTCTGTGTAGGTGGTGGCCGGGCAGTACAATGTCCCAGCCATTGCCTATGCCCTGTGCAGATGCATCCTGCCCAGGCCGCCCTGTCCGGGCTATACCCACAGTACCTTGCTCCTCATTATGCACATTGGCAGGCCAATACTGGCAACAGTGCTAGCAGTGTGGGCTGAGGAGGATGTTGGCAGCCACCACACACTGGCTAGACAGACACATACTCCCCACACCTATGCCAGCATTGTGCAACTACAGAGGTGTTTGGCAGCCCTTGCCACCGCACCAGTCCTGGGCACAGTGCAGGCATGGCTATGGTACGCATTACTGTAGGAGTCACTCCCCAGGGTGGTAAACACTGTCAGACACAAGACCTGTAGCACACTCCACAGACATCAGAAAGGTTGCTATGATGCAGCTCAATCAGCAAATTGTGCTTAACTTAGGAATTGCTATCTGCCAGTAATCATAGCAACCTTTTGATAGATGTGTACCGTATTCCCAGGTTTAGGGTGGCATTGCTAAGGTATGCAAGTGCTAGTATTGGGAGATGCACACAGGGCCCAAAATCCTGCCTCTCCAGGTGGCTTTGGATAATGGAGCTTGTGGGTGCGGGTGTGTCTGCCCCTGTTGGCCACTGCTCTAGGGCAGAGGTTCCCAACTCCGGTCCTGGTGGGCCAAACACTGTTCGGGTTTTCATGCTGTCCCTATTGAATATGCATGAGATACATCTGCATACCATGGGGGCGGTGCATAGAAATGCAGCATAGCCATATTTATTGGAGACAGCATGGGACCTGAATGGTGTTTGGCCCTCCAGGACTGCTTTTGGGAGACTCTGCTCTAGGTAATGTGCATGTTTATGGTGTCTGTGCTCTGTAGGGTAAAATGTAGGTGTTTTGGGCATGTTTACGTTATCTGCACTAAAGGTTCTGTCTGTATTACCACATTTTAGTAGTGGGTAAAATATGGGGACTGGGTTAGCAGAAACCACAGCTGGGACTTGAACCTGTGACTTTCTGCTCCTGAACACACTGGCTGTGTGCTCTGCACCACTGTGCTGCCACAGAGACAGTGCATTCCCTGTAGATACCATGACTGTTTGTCAGACAGAGCCTGTCTGTTGCAGTGAATGGCACCCACTAAACAGGGCTGGGCCATGGTCTGCTGTGGGCAGCAGCCACTGCCCCCTCCACCACCAGTACCCCTCTGCCACCATGTTGACATGCCCTTCTGCTGGTGCTGCGCAGTCTCGGGCCATCCAGTGTGCGTGTAGGCGGCTGCCTATAGTGCGGGTTCTGGGGTAGGGGTGCCTGCATAGATGTTCACGCTTCCCCCCAGCACCGCCTGCCAATGTTCTGTACCGTTGAGGGTACCTGCTGGGTACTATCCCCTGTGACACTGTGGGAAACACACTCGTGCCCGTGTTGGGCCCTCATCAGTTGCTGTATGGCTGCTCTACTGTTTCAGCATTCGTATGGACCACCTAGGCATCACCCTAGTCCACACTGTGGCCCAGCTGCACCACAGCATGTGCCGCCTGCAGCCCTCTGTGTCCCCTTTTCCAGCATCTTTCCAGTTGCCTGTTCCGACATGCCCACCCTGCTGTTGCAGGACATGTGCATGCCATAGGAAACCTGTCCAATAGAAAGGGAGAACCCTGATCAGCGTTATTTCACTGTAGGATCATTCACCTTGTATGGGGACAGAGCATAGCCCCTTCCAAAATTGATATCTTTTTTTAGAGCTTTCTCGGTAGTGTTTTTTGATATTTCCCTTTGATATCATTATTGCCCAGCTAGGTTATGTTTTTTTTCCAGTTTGTTCAGGTCATTTTCAATGTTTATCTGCCCTTTTGTTCTGTGCACATGTATCACACTTATCACCTTTTGTAGGTTTCCCTGACTTTGCTGTACATTGCTGACGGAAATGGTTTCTCATCCGTTTAAATCTACTCTAACGCCAGGGTTTCACTGGTGTTAGTTTTCAGCCCCGAAATCCACAGCGTTAGTGTGCAGGGAGCCTCTCCCCTCCCACTCTCCACCCATTGACACCTTCTCTCCGCCCCTGGGGAGCCTTCCTC
Organism: Ichthyophis bannanicus; assembly: GCA_033557465.1. Taxonomy (NCBI): domain Eukaryota; kingdom Metazoa; phylum Chordata; class Amphibia; order Gymnophiona; family Ichthyophiidae; genus Ichthyophis; species Ichthyophis bannanicus. Next base: position 148,861,316 of record CM066041.1, read on the forward strand.
CACCCTCAGGGAGCCTTTACTCCACCTTCAGTGCTCGTTTGCGCCGCTGAACGCCGCTGAGCGCGTTAGCGCACGATAAGGCGCCTTATAGCACGGTAAAGCACCATTATCGCGTGATAAGGTGCTTTATCGCGCTCTAATGTGTCAGAGCGCACATTAAGACGGTTTAGTAAACATACCCCTAAGTTGGAGAGAAATAGAAGAGGCCCTCCATGCTTCTTGAGATTTGTTGAGGCTTAGAGCTGTGGACATTTTGTAATAAGAACTTAAACAAAACTCACATCCAGGATAGTGGGGGAATATTTTCTGAGTAAAACAAAATAAGTTTGAAAATCTGTCTGAGCTCTGACTAACCAGAAGCCAGAAGTAAAGGGAATGTTGATGAGCTGACTGGCTGGCACTGCTGTGTAATGCTCAGAAACTTTGCATTTAAAAGGAGGTGCTTCTGTCAGCAGACTGCACTTACCAAATAATAGTTTCCTGGCAGGAAAATATTAAGGATAAGGATTTCCCTCCAGAAATGGTGAACTGTTAGAATACCTATGGGAGTGTTTGAGTGAGTGTCAGGGTAAGAGGAAATAGACAGGGAATTTTAATTATCTTTTTATTTCCATCTAGTTAGGGACCATGCCTGTTTCTAAATACTCTGAACTTAAATACCTTCCAGGCTGCTGAGAAGCCCCCCCCCCCCCCCACAGGATTTTGCTTTATTGATTTTGGAAATGATAGGGAGTAGGAACTGAAATCCTGGAGAGAGTTTCACTGACTCTGGGGAGCTGAAGAACTAAATTGGATACTGAGGAGTCTGCAGTCACTGAATTCATTGGGCCCTGATGCAAGAGAGTGAGGATGTGTGAGGCACATGTGCACTAACAACTGGACTGAAAAAAAATTTGTGAGCTCAAGACACTTAACTTCTTTTTAAAAATACAAAGTACTCTGATTTAATGGAATACGTATCTGTTAAAAGGTGGTTTCTGTGAAAAGAAAATAAAACTTCTGTGAGAAATAAATTTGAATAGTTAGAGAAAGGAAGAAAAAGTGTTTAAACCATGTATTGTAAAGAAACTTTCCCTTTTAAAGAGATTGGCAGTTTGGAGGAAATTCTGTGTGAAAAGACTTGTGAAACAGTAATAGAGAAATATTGTCCTTGAATGTTAGTTGCAATAGGTTTGGAGGATCCAGGGTGAAACAATCCAAGGATTCTCAATTCATTTCTGTTAGTTGTACCCAGGGGCGGTCCAAGGGGGGTGCGGGGCCATGTGCGGAGACTCAGTGTGGGGCCTCATTTGCATAAGTGGCCTTATTTGCATAAATATTTGCATAATGTTACCATACACTAACTTTTAGTAAACATGTCTCTTAATGAGTATATGGATAAAGAAAGACTAAAAGATTTCTACAGTACTATAATCCAGTGCCAACCGCCAGGCACATTAGGAACTACTACAAACACTGCCCATTTAGAACCCATAGCAAACCCGCCGTATCGTAACAGCACTACCAGGTCTCACAAAGCACCAGACCCTATCTATCAAAAGGCAACACTGCAAATATTAAACAAATACATTTTAGAGAACAACAATACATGACCTACTGGGGAAAGAGAACAAGTGGCAATGTCAAATAGGAATTACATAAACAGAATACCTCAGCTCAGTTACACATGCAGAACATAGACCATCACCAAACAAGGAATCACAATTAGAAACAGGAAGACAATAATTAAACTGGGAACCCCAAAAGCCAAACTTGGAATGTACAACAACACTGTAGAAATAAAACTATAAATTAATTTCCTCTTGTACTAAACAAAGTGCAGACGTTAATGATGCACATTTCCCAGAGCTGACATATTCCAGTTAATAAATTCAAAATAAACAGATATTTTTCTACCTTTTGTGCATTTTTTTTCAGTTGCAATTGCTCCAGACACTTTCTTCTGGCTTCTTCGTGTCTTCTGCTAACTCTCCATCGTCTGCTGTCCATTTGTCCTTTCTTCTCTCTTCTAGTTTTTTTCCATTCTCTCTCTCTACATCAGCTTTAACATGCTAATCTTTCTCCTTTTGCTCTTTCCTCATTCCTATTTCATCCACTCAAATTTTACCCCTCCATCCTCAATCCCCACTTACTCTCCCAATACCTGGCCAATTGTAGATTTTTCATCCCTCCCACACAAAATATTTTTCCTCTCTCCATTTCACTCTCCCAGCCCCATCCCATTCTAATCCTCCCCTAACATCAGCTCCCTTCTAGTTCCAGCCTCACCCAGTATCCGCTCTCTTCTAGTCCCTGCATCAGCCCATTTCCAGTCCTAGCCCCCCATCAGCCCATTTCCAGTCCTAGCTCCCCATCCATTTCCAGTCCTATCCGAGTCCCTCCATCAGCTCATTTCCAATCCCAGCCCCCCATCAGCCCATTTCTAGTCCTTTCCTAGCCCCACCATCAGCCCATGTCAAATCCTAGCTCCCCTCCACTCATCCCAATTCCAATCCAAGCCCCCCATGAGCCTACTTCCAGTTCTAGCCCCTACATGAGTCCATTTCAATCCAAGCCCCCACCACAGCCCATTTCCAATCTTAGCTCCCCCAACAGCCCATTTCCAGTCCTATCCTAGCTGCTCCATCAGCCCATTTCCTGTCCTAGCTCCCTCCCGACACAGCCCATTTCCATTTCCATTCCAAGCCCCTGTCCCCATCAGCTATTTGCAGTTCAAGCCTCCCCTTCCACTCAGCCCATTTCCAGTCCTAGCAACCCCCCAACCCATTACCAGTCCTAGCCCCCCATCAACCCACTTCCAGTCCTAACCCCCATCACCCCATTTCCCGTTTATGCCCCTCATAGCCCATTACCAGTCCTAACCCCCATCAGCCCACTTCCAGTCCTAACCCCATCAGCCCATTTCCAGTCTTAGCCCCATTAGCAGTCCTAACCCCCCATCACCCCATTTCCAGACTTAGCCCCCCCATAGCACATTACCAGTCCTAACCCCCCATCAGCGCACAGCCCATTACCAGTCCTAACCCCATCAGCCCACATCCAGTCCTAACCCCCCCCCCTACAGCCCATTTCCAATCCTAGCCCCCCCCCATAGCTCATTTCCAGTCCTAACCCCCACCCCCCCCCCATCAGCCCAGGGAACCAGTCCTAACTCCCCATCCCCCCATCGGCCCAGGGAAAATTTAAAAATAAAAAGCTGGCTGCTGCCGCTGCCGCCGTGGCAGCAGCAGAATCGACTGTCCCACGGGGTCCCCTCCCGCCCGGCTCAGCTTTCCCTGCCCGGCTGAGCCTCTCCACGATGGCTTTCAGATCCGCGAAGGGAGAGTGTCTCACTGTCTCCCTCACGGCTCTGTTAAGCCCACAGGGGCTGATGGGAAATTTCCCATCAGCCCCTGCAGGCTTAACAGAGCCGTGAGGAGACACTCTCCCTTCGCGGATCTGAAAGCCATCGCAGAGAGGCTCAGCCGGGCAGGGAGGGCTCAGCGGGGCAGGGGGGGCCCACGAGACAGTCGATTCTGCTGCTGCTGCGGCGGCAGCAGGCAGATTTTTTTTTTGTAATTTAATTTATTTTTAAAGCAGAATGTTCTTTGCGTGGGGCCCCCTGAAACGTGGGGCCCTGTGCAAAAAACATTCTTGCTCAATGGACGGGCCGTCCCTAGTTGTATCTAATTGGAACCCGTTAATTCATAGTTAATAACTTGTTTGTTGTTGTTAAGTACTGTCAAGTCGGTGTCGAGTCATGTCGACCCTCTGGATAGTTGTCCTAAATTATGTTCAGTCTTCAGTCAGGTGGCTCATTGTTGACAGATTGGCACCCGTAGCTGCTGTTATTTTATCGATCCATCTCATTGCTGGCCTTCCTCTTTTGTGTTGACTTTCTACCTTGCCAAGCATAATGTCTTTCTCTAACGATCTCTGTCTTTGCATGATGTGTCCAAAGTATGAAAGTCGAAGTCTTATCATCTGAGCTTCTAAGGAAAGCTTATGTTTGATCTCCTCTAGTACACACTGGTTTGTTCTTCGGGCAGTCCACGGTATACACAGTATTCGTCGCCAGCACCATAATTCAAAGGCATCAGTTTTCTTCCTGTCTATCTTTTTCACTATCCAACTTTCACATCCATATGATATTACTGAAAATATGATGGCCTGGACAAGTCGAATCTTTGTATGGAGAGACACATCTATGCTCTTGAGGATCTGGTCTAGGTCCTTCATAGCCAGTCTGCCAAGAGCAATGCATTGTCAGATTTCTTGACTGCTTGTTATTACTTTATTCATAGATGATCCAAGTAGGTTAAAGTTGTCCACTATTTCAATTTCTTCTCCATCAATGATAAACTTATTGATTTTGTCAATTGTCAGGATCTTTGTCTTCTTAACGTTAAGGTACAGACCCATTTTAAGACTATATTCTTTGATCTTGAGAAGCAAATGTTTCAAATCATCTTCACTTTCAGCTAGTAATATGGTATCATCAGCATAGCGAAGGTTGTTGATGAGTCTTCCACCAATCTTCACACTTCAGTTGTCTTCATACAGTCCTGCTTCTCTGAAGATTTGTTCTGCATATAAATTAAAGAGGTAGGGGGAAAGTATGCAGCCTTGTCATACATCTTTGCTGATTTTCGATCATTTTGTTTCTCCTAGTTCCATTCGAACTGTTGCTTCCTGATCAATGTAAAGATTGTGCAAGAGAAAGATCAGGTGTTCTGGTATACCAATGCTTCTTAATGTGGTCCAGAATTTCTCATGGTTTAGATAGTCAAAAGCTTTGCTGTAGTCATTAAATACATATGGATATCCTTTTGGTATTCTTTTGTCTTTTCAAGGATCCAACTCACATCCACGATAAGGTCTCTCATTCCTCGCCCTTTCCTGAACCCTGCTTGCACTTCAGGCAGTTGTCGTTCCAGGTATGGTTGTAGTCTCTGCTGAATGATCTTAACTAGAATCTTGCTGGCATGTGGGATCAGAGCGATTGTGTGATAATTTCCACAGTCAATCAGGTCACCTTTCTTCAATATTGATATAAACACAGATCTTTTCTAATTAGTTGGCCATGAATTTGTCTTCTAAATTCCCTGGCAGAGGCTTATAAGTATAGTAACAGCTTCATCTGATTGAGTAATACTTTAATGTGAATGTCATCAATGCCCGTTGCTTTGTTTTTTGATAAGGCTTTCAATGCTGGTTCGATTTCTTCTTTCATCACCAATGGTTCCTGATCATAAGGTATAGGTTGAAACGGCTGTTGGCCCACTTGATCTTTATGGTATAATCACTCTGTATATTCTTTCCACCTTTTCTTGATCTTCTCAGAATCATTCAACATGGATCTTTGAGCATCTTGTATATTCCAATTTAAGACTGGAATTTTTTCTATAACCCTCGTAGCTTTAGAAAAGCCGATCTTGTTCTTCTTCTAAGAACTTCTGATTCTATTTCTTTGCATGTGTCATTGTAGTACTTTTCCTTATCTTGTGTTGCTGCATGTTGGAAATCTCTCTTGAGTTCTGTGATTGCCTCTCTTTCTCCTCTGGCTTTAGCTTCTCTGCATTTCTGGACAATTTTCAGAGTTTCTTCAGGCATCCATTTTGGCCGTTTTTGCTTTTTCATCTTATGTAGAGACTTATCACTTTCTTCCAACACAATCTTCTTGATGTCATCCCATAACTCTTCTGGAACTCTGTCATTTGTATCTAAAGTTCAAATCAATTTCTCAGGCAGTCTTTAAATTCCAGTGGTATATTTTCAAGGTCATATTTTGTTACATTCATGAATTGCTTGCTCTTTTTCAACTTTAGCTTGAGTTTGCATACTAGTAGTTGGTGATCTGTACCACAGTCAGTTTCAGGTTTTGTCTTTGTTGATGTTATCGAGCTTTTCCATCGTTGTCTTCCACAGATGTAGTCAATTTGATTTCTATACAATCCATTGGGAGAAATTCACATGTACAGCCGGCGCTTGTGTTGCTGGAAGGTTTTTGAGATGAATGGATCATTGGTCTTGCAGAATTCTATCAATCTTTCTCCAGCTTCGTTTCTTTTGCCAAGTCCATATTCTCAAAGCTGAAGATGCTTCAACATCTAAGACCCCTCCTATCAGCAAGTGACTTCAGAACAACAGTCCAGGCTATGATCTTCCCTCACCTAGATTCCTGCAATAGTTTACTAATGGGTCTCCCTATACAAACTATTCGCAGACTCCAGCTGGCCCAAAACACAGCAGCGAGAGTTATCATGGAAATACCAATCAGGGAACACATTACACCAATTTTAAAAGAGCTACATTGGTTACCAGTAGCCAGCAGAATAAAGTTTAAAGCAATCCATACAATATTCAAAACTCTACAAAATGAATCATCTTCAAGCTTAAAGTCGCTAATACATACCACCCCAGAAATCAGATTACGAAGAAGCAGCAATAAAAACACATTAAGGGGTATGTTTACTAAAGTGCGGTAAATGAGAATAACGCGCGTTGTACGACGTTAACGATCGTAAGTGCAGTATAACGCGCGTAATCACGTGCCAACGACCGTTAACATCATACTACGTGCGTTAACCATAGTTAACGATCGTAAAGCCCCGCGGCGCGTTAAAACAGCGCAGAAGGTGGAGAGTGGGCGGAGAGAAGGGGTCAATGGGCGGAGAGTGGGCGGGGAGAGGCTCCCCTCACACTAACGCACTGAATTTCTGAGCTCAATTCCAACGCGAATGAAAACCTGTCGTTAAAGGCATATTAAAGGGAACAGAAACCATTTCCGTCAGCAATGTACAGCAAAACCGGGGAAACCTACAAAATGTGAGCAGTGTGATACATGTGCACAGAACAAAATTTCACCTAAAACATTAAAAATGACCACCAGAAACATTGTACAAATTATAATCCAGCTGGGCAACAGTGATAGCAATGGGCAACAATGAAAAACACTCCCAGGAAAGCACCAAAAAAAAAAGAAATGATGTTTGGAAGGGTCTACGCTCCGTAGACCCTTTCAAAGATCATTTCATTGTAATGGAGCTGTCCTGGGAGTGTTTTGTAATGTTGCCCAATGATAGCATTGTTGCCCAGCTTGGTTATGGGTGTTTGCCCCTTTTTTCGAGGTCTTTTCTGAGGTTTATTTGCACCTCTGTCTCCATACAAGGTAAATGAGCCCACAGTAAACCTGTGCAGAGCAGGGTTTCCGACTCGACAGGCCGGTTTTCCTATCTCCAGGGACTGCACTGTCTCTGTGGCCACAGTGTGGTGCAACGGACACAGCCAGTGCCTGTAAGACCAGAGGGTCACAGGTTCAAATCCCAGCTGGGACTCCTGCCAACCCAGTCCCCATAGTTTTACCCACCACTAAACAGTGATAGTAAAGACACTCCTTTATTGCAGAGAACATACGCATGGTTAATACGCCTATATTTTACCACACCAAACACAGACACCAGAAACAGGCGCATTACCTAGAGCAGAGTCTCGCAAATGCAGTCCTGGAGGGCCCCACACCTTTCAGGTTCCATGCTGCCTCTAATAAAGATGCCTGTGCTGCATATCTATGCACCACCCCCATGGTATGCAGATGTAGCTCATGCATAGTTATGAGGGACAGCATAAAAACCCAAACAGTGTTTGGAACACCAGGACTGGAGTTGGGGAACTCTGCCGTAAAGCAGCAGCCAACAGGGCCAGACACACCCACACACATACCCACAGGCCCCATTGGCCAATGCCTCCTGGAGAGGCAGGACATTGGGCCCTGCCTGTATCTCCCAATACTAGCAGTTGCATACCTTAGCAATGCCACCCTACACCTGGGTACATGGTACACAGCTATCAAACGTTTCCTATGATAACTGGCAGATATCAATTCCTACGTTAAGCACATTTTGCCCAGTGAGCCCCACCATAACAATCATTCTGATGTCTGTGGTGTGTGCTGCAGGTCTGGTCTCTGACAGTGTTTACCACCCTGGGAGTGACCCCCAACAGTCTTGCGTACCATATCCATGCCTGTACTGTGCCCAGGACTGGTGTGGTGGGTATGGCTGCTGAACACCTCTATAGTAGCACAATGCTGGCATAGGTGTGGGGGTGGCTGTCTGTCTATCCAGTGTGTGGTGGCTGCAAACACCTTCCACAGCCCACACTGCCAGCAATGTTGCCAGTATTGGGCTGCCAATGTGCATAATGAGGAGCAAGGTACCATGGGTATAGGCCAGACAGGGTGGCCTGGCCAGGGTGCATCTGCACAGGGCATACGGCAGTGACAGGCACATTTTAGTGCCCGGCCACCACCTACACAGACAGGGTGACCTCAGTATGTCCTGCTGAGAGATCACTCTCACCCTGACTGTGCAGTGACCACAGCATGGCTAGGCACCCCCATAGTGCTATATAGTATTTCTCTCATGTGATAGATATGGGTTTCCTGTTGGGGCCCAGTCACTGAGTTATCTGCTTGCTGTGTATGCTGACATCCCAGTTCTGGGTGCATGCATCTCCACTGGGCACATGCACTATTGACTAACTAGCAGACTGTTTGCAGCTGGTATGTGTTGTGATGGAGTGGCTTGCAGCAGGTGAATATCAGATAGTGGTGGGGTGCAGCTTCCATATCCAGGCCTGATGTCTGTCTGCTATTGTGTTATGGATGTGTACAGAGCTGCATTGACTGCCCTGTGGTGTATCTGTTCCTCAGCAGGACCGGGGTTGCTGTTCCCCTCTACTGCCACCTTTGCAGGGAGGTAGAATGTGGATCTATTGTTTGGAGAACCTGTTTGCCACCCTTGGCCCTGGGGGAGGGTGGTGGTGGTGCATGGGGGCAACACCTGACTGAAACAGACAGAGAAATCCAAGGTGTTTGTGCAGAAACTACCTATCTCACACATTAACACTGCTTTGGACCTGCGCCATGGCCTCTTTCAGCCATGGACGGTGCTGTGGATCTGGTGCTGGGCGCCTCACTGCACCCTCAGGGTGAGCACAGTACCCACACAATGTGACGGTGTGTAGCTACTCTGTGCCAGTACAACACACGGTCAGTACCCCCTACCAGGCCGAGGTGCTGTGGGGGTGCACATGGTCACTTCCCCCTACCAGGCCGAGGTGCTGTGGGGGTGCATTCCCTATGGTGTGTATCTGTGGACGGCTGATTTGCATGTGCAGTGCATCATGGGTGTGACTGGCACAATCCAACCCAAGGTAAATCCAGCACCTGCTCACAGGCTCAGAGACACCATAGGCCATCACACGTACATCTGTTAGCATAATGCATAGGTGCAAGATACCCTAAAGAGTCTGTAATATAAGGTACCCACGCTGGTAAAAACACACATACCCACGCACGTTTGTACGCACGCACCAACGCACGTAGCTACGCACGGGGCTACGCCCGTACCAACGCACGCGGCTACGCCCGTACCAACGCATGCAGCCACGCACACACCAACGCATGCAGCCACGCACACACCAACGTACATGGCTACGCACACTGCGAGGGTGTGTTTCTGTAACCACTACTCAATGTAAAGAAAAACATGCCTCCTCATTCCCTATGTAATGTACAGGGTGATGCCTGGGCCAACCTTCTGCGTTGGGCACACTGGGGACTCGAACCCATGCTGCCTGTAACAGCGGTCAGTACACTAACCATTGTGCTACAGCTCTGTTTCAGTGTTTTGTGTCTGTACGCCTTCATATGATTAACGCGCAGTAACGCGCCACGGCGCCCTGTAACGCTCGTTAGTTTTGGGAACGCGCGTTAGTGGTTATGATGTCCCGCCCATGTCCTTTTTTGGCTTTCCTTTCACTAACGCGACTCCTAACGCGATTTGCACTAACGCAGTTTAGTAAACATACCCCTAATAGTTCCCACGATCTTCAGAAACAGCAAGGTGGCAATAACAAAAAGAGCATTCTTCTTATATGCTCCAACACTGTGGAACTTGCTCCCAGACAACATAAGGGATACTAAGGAACCAAATAATTTTCGCAAGCTCATAAAAACCTTTCTGTTCAGAGAGCTTTTTGGAGAGTCGGTTACTTAAAACATGTCAGTCTTGACTACCCCTCAGTTCTCAACGTAAACTCAGCGTCACACAATACATCACCTGAAACAAGACACACAGGGCAACATTTTAATGTAGGTAGATTAAGTAATTTAATTTAAACTAAGGTTAATAATTAGCTCAGAACTTTCCATATTCACTCACAAATACCACATGTAAATAGTTGGTTGAAATTCTTTGTTGAATGCCATACTAATCTTATTATGTGTATTTACTACTATAGCGCACCCTGTTTCAAAGTTTTTTGTAATGCATGTATTTTGTAATGCAGTTCTTGAGTAAACCACTTTGATTTAGGAAAGGCAGTATAGAAGGCACATAAATAAAAATAAATAAATAAAAATATTTTCCAACCACTTTGCCTTCTTCTTTGTTGCCAACTTTTGTGTTCCAGTCACCCATGACTACAAGGATATCCTGTTTGAATGTTCTATCAATTTCAGCTTATACTTATTCATAGAACTCATCAACATCTTCCTCTTCTACAGCTGTTGTTGGGGCATATACCTGAATTATAGTTGTGTTGATGGACTTTCCTCATAGACGAATAGAAATTAAGTGTTCACTGACTGCATTGTATTTCATTACAGTTCTTACACGTTTCTTCTTAACTATAAATGCAACACCATTTCTTCTTTGTCTTTCATTTCCAGCATAGTAAATGCAACTTCTGACTTTATTTTCATGCGCAGCGACATCAGCAGATCCAACCACATCATAAATGCTGGCTTTACTCTGAGAAGTCTTCAGCTCATCCCCAGTAGCCATTTGAGTGCCTTCTACACTGGGGGTCTCATCTTCCAGCACTATAGTGCAATTTGTTTTGTGACTATCCATTGGGTTTTTGAGGCAAGATACAGAAGTAGATTTGCCAAGCCTTTTTTCTGTGCAGTTAATTCCAGTGGTGTTGCATTTGTCACAGAAATATGATCCTCCGCTTACAAACCGTCCCATTCTGCTGCTGCCTAGATGGGTGGTTTGTCTTAGTTTGGCATCTCAGCTGAGATCTGTCTATCTTGGGAGACCCTGACAGTAGCTAAGTTACTGACAGCTTAGCTCTCAGCATCACTGATGCACACAAGCCCTCACAGCATGACAAGCGTAGTGGACAGATCTACTAAGAGCCCACTGAGCTTGCCCGCATTGCATTCCAAATTCAAATGTTGCGTTGGGTGATGATCTACCTTCCAGCCTTCTGTGTTACAGATCACTGGTTTGTCTGAATTTGTAGATACTTTCTGGAACACAGTTTAGCAATAATAATGTCTTTAGCAATAATAAATTTAATCTATAACTATTCTTTGGATTGGGAGCTTGATTATTTAACTATATTCCTATATCATGCAACTCGTGTAACATCACCCTGGCAGTGGCTCCTATATCCAATCCTCTTTTTAGAATTTATTTTCCTCTTATGCTTCTCTTTACTTCACGATGGCGAAAGATAAGATGAGGTTAGCGTTTTTCTGTTCATCCCTCACCTGAGATAAAGAAACAGATTCCTCCATCGTCTACCCTGACTAAACTTGAATTACATCTATACTATTGTAGGAGTCTGATGGTAAATATCTGCTCCCTCCTGGTATGGGGGGTAGGTTTACATATGGTTACACGAGGCAAGGTTCTACATTAGGAACCACCATTCAGGAAAAAAGATTTAGACATCATGGATAATGTGTTGAAACCCTCTGCCCAGTGTGCAGCTGTGGACAAGACGTCAACTAAAAAGCTAGGGATCATAAGGAAAGGAATGGAGAATAAAACAAAGTATTTTATAATGCCTCTGTATCGTTCCATGGTGCGACCACACCTTGAATATTGTATGCAATTCTGGTCACTGTACAGAGAAGAGCCACCAAAATGGTAAAGGGGATGGAAGGATACTCCTATGAAGAGAGGCTAAAAAGGTTAGGGCTCTTCAACCTGGAAAAGAGACGGCTGAGGGGAGATATGATAGAGATCTATAAATTAATGAATGGAGTGGAATAGGTAAATGTAGATCAATTGTTTATGTCATCAGAATATAAAAGGACTAGAAGACATGCAATGAAGCTACAGGGTAACCTATTTAAGACTAATAAGAGAAAATATTTTTTCACTCAACGTGTAATCAAACTCTGGAATTTGTTACTGGAGGATGTAGTAAAAGCTGTTAGTGTAGCCGGGTTTAAAAAAGGAACGTGGGATATCACTGCTTGACCCAATACAAGCATTGAGGAACCTGTGTCTTTTGGGGAAACTGCTAGGTACTTATGACCTAGATTGGCCACTGTTGGAAACAGGATACTGGGCTTGATGGGCCTTGGTCTGACCCAGTATGGCATATCCTATGTTCTTAGGATGTAGCAGAATTAGAAAAGGTACAGAGAAGAACCACCAAAATGGTAAAGGGGATGGAAGGATACTCCTTTGAGGAGAGGCTTAAAAGGTTAGGGCTCTTCAACCTAAAAAAGAGACAGCTGAGGGGAGATATGATAGAGGTCTATAAATTAATGAATGGAGTGGAACGGGTAAACATAGATCGATAGTTTATGCCATCAAAAAGTAGAAAGACTAGAGGACATACAATGAAGCTACAGTGTAACCCGTTTAAGACTAACAAGAGAAAATATTTTTTCATTCAACGTGTAGTCAAATTCTGGAATTTTTTACCGGAGGATGTAGTAAAAGCTGTTAGTGTAGCTGGGTTTAAAAAAGATTTGAACAATTTCCTGGAGGAAAGGTCCATAAAGCATTATTATAGAGGACTCAGGAAATCCATTGCTTGCCCCAGTACGAGCATTACGGGTGCAGGATTGGGCCCTGAGATGGCCCGGCGTGCCCCTGCATACACGCAGGGATATCCTCCCAACATGCCCTGCAGACCCCCGCAGCGCCGACCCCCTGTTACCCTGCTGCTTGATCTTAGGCTTGGCAGCCGGGGCCTGATTGGGTGGCGGTGACTGACCTGGTACCTGTCCCAGTCTTGGGGGGGGGGTGTTCCGGCCTCGAGTGCTGCTCTCCCAGCTGCTTATTCCACATCTGAGGACCCCAGTCTCTGAGGTGTGTAGGCGGGTCCCTGCCTACAGGTGGAATAAGTAGCATGTGCACCCCTGACCCGCAGGACATACAGGGCCATGAATCGGCCCTGTACATCCTGCCACCTCAGCCTGGCGCCGCTCCACCGTCACTCTGCCCTATCCTGCCCCCGTCCCCCATTGACTCTCTCTGTACTGCTGTTCTGGCTGTGTGGGAAGAGTCTGTGGGGGAATACGGTCAGCCCTGCAAATTGCCTTGCTGAATCGGGCCCAGAATATATACTATCTGGTCTATGTTATTTGCTACTTGCTGATGAAATCTTGTTAATATCATCAGAACTCACAACATCAACTTCCACATTTACGCAGATGATACCATGTTTTACAGACCATTCAGCCAAAATCATCCCACGAACACATACCTTACATAGTGCCTCCAAGATGTCCTCTGATGGCTAGAAAACAACCACCTAACTATCAACCTAAAAAAAACCAAAGCACTCTTCATCACTAAGAACACCAGCTTCACATCACCAGACTCCATCACACTGAACAACATCAAAATAAAGGTGCAACCAGAAATCAAATATCTAGGGATCACATGTGACCAATGCCTCTCCCTTAAACCAGAAATACAAAAAGACAGAAAAGCTATCTACTGTAAGATCAGAACACTTCAACGTCTCTGCCCCCTCCTTGAGCTAACAGACTTCTGCTCTGCATGCCAAGCCTTAATCCTTCCCCATATGGATTACTGCAATGCCATTTATCAGGGTCTTTTCTCTCCACCATACTCCTTCTCCAGACAGCCCTACACACCGCAGCATGTATCCTCATAGGAACTTCTAGATACAACCATATCAAACCCATGTTGAAACTTCTGCATTGGCTACCTCTACTTAGCCGAATTAAATACAAAATGCTCTTGCTAGTCCACAAAGCCATCAACAACAACCTTGTATCGCACTTATGATCTCTGCTCTTTACCCCCTTACACAACTGTGAAAGATGACAAGCCTCCAAGAACACTTTAACTATCCCACATGCAAGAACAAAGTCACCCCCAACATGCATGTGCATAATCTTTTGAACTATATGCTCTATCAGCATGGAACACACTCCCAGATTCACTGTGAGCAATCACTGACCTACCAACATTCAGAAAACAACTGAAAACTCACCTGTTCACAGAACACTTTGGTCTACCTACTTAACCTCTGAAACAAAGAGAACATTCAAATCTGCCCACCCCACGTTGTACAGAAACAGACACTTAACTCCTCAGCAGTTTAACATCAAACAACAATGTGAAACAATGATATCAGCCCTCCTAACTGTACATAAGTTGAACCTGTTACTTGTCATGTAATGTTAAGCTATTACCTGTAACCTGTATATAGTTCAAAAATGTTCCATGTAATTCCTTACTATTCCTTATATGTAAACCGCTTTGACCACTGTGAATGGCAATATAGAAGTCATGCTAAATAAATAAATATTCTAATGCTTCCTTTTCATATAGAGATTTTGCTGTTTGTGTTCTGGGATTTAGTGCTTTTTGATGGGCAAAATTACCTTCTGAGTGTCACAAAGTGTCTGCTAATAGAAAAAGTTGGTATCACTGCTCCAGAGATGACAACAGAATTCGAAGTTTTCCTATGGTAAGTAGTAAGGGAAAACAGCCTTGATAAACCTAGCCAGCCATGTCAGATTACTTTCAACAAATATAGTATGGATTACTTTAAAGTTCTAAAAGATTGTGTGCTGAAAATTTTTAGCCAAAGAGAGACTGGATATAATTCTGTTAGAGCATTTCAAAATTCTTGTTTTTCAGCCACATGGTAGAAACAGATTTTCTGGTGCACCATCAACTTAAGCAGTCATCCTACCTTCTCCCCTTCCCACACATAAAAGTAGGTATAATTTTAAGGACCTGATATTTATTTATTTATCTAGGTTTATATACCGCTTTTCTACCAATCAAAGTGGTGTACATTCGGGTACTATATATATATTTTTCCCTTGTCCCCAAAGGGCTCACAGTCTGAGGGTTAAGTGGCTTGTCCAAGGCCACAAAGAGCACCTGTGGGACTAGAAACCCCAGTCCTTTCAGCTCAAGGTTGCTGTCCTCTAGCAGGATTTGAATCCCTGGCCTTTGGTAACTTGCTCCAACCCTTAGGCCACTCCTCCCTCCATATTCAAAGCTACTCCTGCAGCCAATGAAATAGCAAGCCTAATTTATGCATTAAAATGGCAATCTACATGCATATTCAGTGGTGCTATTTAAATGTATAGTGTCACTGAATATATGTAAAGTGCCATTGCTGGTACTTTGCTTTAGCCAGCATCTCCTGCCATTGAATATCAGCTCCTATATGGATAAGCTATCCATTTAACCCTGGAATTACCGAGATTTTTTGCACACACTGAATACCGTTGGGGTCATAAATGACCCCACAATGAATTTTAATTGTTAACCATGAAAAATTTAAACTAAACAGACAAAATATTATTCTGAATTAATTATTTATTATATGAAGGCTAAATGTTTTGAAATTTAATGCTTTATCATAGAATTACATGAAGAAGAGTTGCCATGAAAGCAGTTTTTGCATGCACTTGATGAACACAGTAAAGTACTACAGTCATTTGCATGAGACACAGACAATTTCTGAATGTTCTTTGCAAACATTGTGCTTGCAGGAGGTGCAAACTATGTTGCTTTTCTTGTCTCTTTCTCTGGAACAGCAGTGACATCTTGCCCTTTTCTTTGGGATCCCGACATTGCAAACAGCATCAGTGGCTTCTTTAATGCTGGAAGAAGTCTCGCTGCAATTACTCTGAAGCAGCTGCTTTCCTAATTGCAAGAGGAATAGACGACGTCTGTGCTTTGACTTGGACTGCCATTCTGGATTTAGTGACATCCAAACAATGAAGGCATTCAAAGCACTGATGTCCAACATGTTGTAGAAGATTGTCACTGGCCAGCGTCTTGTCATTCGTTTTGTGGTATACGTGCGCAACATTTGATCTGCCTTATCTACTCCACCTTTACTAGAATTATAGTCCAAGATCATGCGTGGTTTTTTGTTTGGACGTTTGTTATCTACTTCTTCTTGATCATGCAAACTGCTCAGAAGAACAACCACTTTTCCTTTCTTCGGGCAATAGGAAACCAGAGTGGCGTCATCGCGAAAGTCAAACAGTGAAGTGAATACCTCTTGGCCCTTTGCTGTTACAAATTCTGGAGGTAATTCTTTTCTGTTCTTTCGAATTGTCCCCAAAAGTGTCATTTGTTTTTCTAGCAATTTCCGTGACAGGGATAAACTGCAGAAGAAATTGTCAACAGTAACATTTCTGCCAGATTGCATCAATCCTTCAGTGAGTTGCAGCACAACCCTTTCACCCTGATTCTGTTTCCTGTTTTGTCCAAGTTCCCTTCCTGTATATACTTGAAGATGCAGAACATATGACGTTGCACTATCACACAACATCCATAGCTTTATGCCATATTTCCCAGGTTTGCTGGGAATATATTGTCTGAATGGAACACAGCCACGAAATGTAAGCAGTTGCTCATCCACGGTAACATTTTCACCAGGAACAAAGGCGTCACTTAGAGTTGCTTCCCAGGTATCAAAAACGTGTCTGATTGTAGCAAGCTTATCCATGCCTTGTTGTTCATATCTCTTGGTTGCATCATCAAATCTGAGAGCACAAGAAATTTGCTGAAAACGGTTATGGGCCATATTTTTGCCGAAAACAGAACGACCATCTTCAAGGTTCCACAACTGAACTATGGATTCATTTCGTGACTTGTACACACCTGAGAGGATCAGAAGTCCAAGAAAATGTTGAAATTCTCCATCTGTCAAATCTTTCCAGGTGTCGTCATAAATGTGTCTTCCTTGTTTGCTCGTCCACATCATGATTTCATTCAATAAGTTCTTCCTCATGAACAAATAGAATGCTGTGAGAGGGCCATCAACATTTCGTACAGCATACCTTGTAGGACCTTCTTGTACGGGCATGACATAGCTCTGGTGTATCTTCCAGAAGCTTGTTTTATAGGTTTCCTGTTCCATGATGTGGCATCCTTAGATACATAGGCTTCAATGGCAACATTTGTGCTTATAGTTTATGACCTCTTAGCTCCTCTACGACCACAACTAAGATTCCTCACAGATAATACTGACACCGAGGACTCCTGCCTTCTTCCCCGTCCAACACAGCCTCAGCCTTTGCCTCGACCTGTAACTTGACTCTTTACTGCAGGCAATGTTACCGGCTCAACATCAGTCTCACATTCACTTGGCGACCAACTGCTGTCACCATCTGAATCATGACTGTCATCATCAGATTTATCGTCCGAACTTGGCTGATATGCTTCTTCACTTGCTGAATATGCTGCATCATCAGACGACTCAGAGCCGTCACTGTCAGCATCTCGTTGCAATATTTCTCTTACTTGGGCAGCTGAATACTTTCGTTTTGACATCATAAACAATAACCTAAAATAAATAAACAAAGATAAAGTCAAATAAAACGCAAAGCAGTTTTACTATAAGTGTACAATAATCGTGATGAACGAGCTGAAAGCCTTTAGGTTTCATTGGAAATAATGAGAGAACGTATGATATCAATTACAGAAAATGTGTAATTTTCATAAAATAAGAGTACAAAAACTAAATGATACATAATTAATGATAAATACCTTTGTCAGATCAAAAAATTCACAAAACTGCAAATTGCATCATGATCCAAACCGGACATAAGCAACTGGGGTCAAAAATGACCCCACTGGTACTCTGTGCTGCACTTCATCACTAGCGTCACCTAGCGGATGAAAATTATTCCTCTCATGGCGCAATATAAAGAGAATATTGACATGTGAAAAGTCATAAAAAGATTGCATTCTTGAACAACTAGTTTCCAAGATACGTGTTGTGAAACTTGCAATGGGGTCACTTTTGACCCCATCGGTACTCCCAGGGTTAAAGTTATGTAGCTCATGAACTTTTGAAAATCGATCTTTGTTTTTAGTAGAAGACCCTCACATGAAGGGATGACTTTCCTACTAACACGTTTACAAAAAGAGCAGCATTACTTTGAACATTAAGTGGCAGCACTTATTCTTATAACAGGTGATCTGCAACCTATGTATGTCAATACCATCGCTTATGTGTGACAATACTGGATTTTAGAAAGCTAGATGCCAGTGGCGAAAGTTTGAATGAAGGGCCCCCCAAGCAAAATTTTCCTGACGGCCTCACATTGTTGCCCCACCACTGTGGCAATACCCCTGCCCCATGGCAAACTTACTTTAATTTGTTTGCCGTGCTGCCTCCATTCTAGGCCTGGTGGGTGTTCCTCCCAGGCCATAGTCTCACGATGCAGCTGTTATCACAAGAATTCAGCTTGGGAGGTAACAGCAGCTGAGCCTGGAGCGGAGGCAGCACAGCAAATAAAGTAAGTTGCCTTGCTGCCGAGTAGGCCCCTATCCTGCCCAGCCCAGTCACCTGCCAACCATTGCAGGGGCTGCTTGGATACAATTTATGCCACTGTGGGAGCTAGTTAAGGAGCCAAGTTACAAAATGCAAGTTTGAGGCTTTTTGGGATTGTTTTCAGTTTGAGAGAGGTTACACAAGTGCCACTCTCCCCATCATTCCTCCTAATGAGTATTTAGCTGATACATATGCATGCCTTGGAGGAGGTATAAATGCTAACATCAAGATTTTATGAAATAGACCTGAATTCCCTTTGCAAAATAGGAAATATATGCATATCTTAGGCCACCCAAAACACACACCTTTGAAAACTGGACATGTATATATTGTGGTACTGCAGACCCTCTGCAGACAGAAGAAAATGCTTTTAACTTAGAAAAAAGAGGCAGACACCGGCTGCAGCATCGCAAGGAGCCATATAGGGGGAGCAAGAGGGACCTCTGGAGGACTGAGGAGCCACACCCCAGAGCCAATGATGCAATACCGGCCTGCACCCAATCCAGAAAGGGAAGAATTCCTTTTAAAAGCCCAGACACAGGAAGGAAGCTAACCCTGGGAGAAAGGAGAGCTTTCCTGGAAGGAGAGAAGGACCAGGGAATAGGAGTCCTGACAGAAGGAACCGGCCCAGCAGACTCAGCAGAACCAGGTGAAGGAATCCGCTTCAAATATCCCAAGAGGGGAGAGGATACGCTTTCCAAGTGGGAAAGATACAAAGAAGAAGCTAACCCTGGAAGGAGAAGGACTGTGCCAGAGAGTCCTGGACCTGAGTCTGGCAGAGGCCAGCAACCTTTGAAAGACACAACGAGGAGTAACCAAGAAGGAGGTGAAAGAGTTACTTTGAAAGGTAACATTCTTGGCCCAGAGAGAAAGAAGCTGTGGTGCGAGTGTGGCTTAACCCCAAGCAGAAGGCCGGCCGGAGAACTGGAGGCCTACCTTGGTGTCAGAGAAGCCAAACCACAGCAGGAGCAAGCATCAACCCTCACTTGGCCGTGATAAACCCAAAAGGAAAGGTAATCACTATTTTATTGATTGTGATTTTATGAATGCTGTGACGCAGGAGGAGCAGGGCCTAGAGGAATGCTGTCCTTCTAGAACTATTTGTGCTACAAAATACAACCCTGGGCCAAACAAGAAACTCTCTAGTAAAAGAGCAGTAGGCGAGAGAAACTGTCCTCGCTCTAGAGGTGTACAAAACCAAGGCTTACCTTTGGATGCAGCGCATTGGGACATCGTACAAACATTGTATAAAAAGCCTGAATGCGAGCCACTAGATATTCCTGACTGTGAACCAATGCAGGTGGAATTCCCGGATGACCTTTCGGACCCCGAGATGGATTGCAGCTATTGCCTGGCAGAAAGCTTTGAGCCCTTAGCCGAGGAGTAAAGCTGTGGTCTGGGGGAAGGTTTGAATCTGTGTTTCTTATAGTACTGCTGTGAAGTTAACAGGTCTAACTCAGTTCATGTTTCTTTTTCTTTCAACCTGAAGCAAGGACATTTTTGTGTTGATGTAAATTCTGAGCTATTGAACCTATTTGCAATACGGGAAATAAAAGCCTTTATTCTCCCTACACTCGGACTGTTATATTCTTTGGAGCTTTGGTTACCCAGAAGGCTACCAGGACTATAAAAACCTGGGCCCTGTCTTTGAGCTAAACTCCACCATAAAATATTTTTGTGTCCACTCTCCCTGCTGTGACATCCCGGTGCCACCAGGGGGGCGGTGTGACAATATGAGTTGCAGCTTTTCAAACATGGCTACTCAGACACATTGGGTCATCTGCGCATGTAAGCCTACTATTTCCATGTGCAATTGCTGTGCAAGCCTGTGTTATCTCCAAACTGGAGATACAAGGTGCGATCAAAAAGTAGAGACTTGTATAATAACACAAGAAGTATAACACTGATAGTTATTGCATTCAGTCTCCTTCAAAATAGTCTCCTTCCAATAAAACACACTTCCTCCAACATTCCTGCCACTGCTGGAAACAATTTTGAAATGCCTCTTTCGCTATGCTGTGAAGTTATGTCAAATTTTTCTTAATGGTCTCCAAGTCATCGAATCTCCTTCCTTTCAGTGGTAATTTCAGTTTTGGAAGCAAGAAAAAGTCACAGGGTGAGAGGTCAGGTGAGTATGGAGGCTAACAGACTTGCTTGATTTGGTGTTTGGCCAAGAACTGCTGGACAAGATGTGATGCGTGAGCTTGGGCATTATCGTGATGAAGCAATCATTCACTATTCCTGTGCAACTTTGGCCTCTCAAAACCAACTGCATCTCTCAAACAAGTCAGAACTTGGATGTAGTACTCCTTAACATAGTAACATAGTAAATGACGGCAGATAAAGACCTGCTTAGTGTGCCGCGAGAAAGCTTAAGGGGCGCATTTCAGCTGTCTGATGTTGCCTGCCGCTGCTGAGAGAAGAAAAAGTGGCGGCGGCAGGCAACAGCAGACAGCTGAAATGCGCCTCTTAAGCCTCTGCACCGCTCGCATAGGGCTAAGTATGGTCCAGGACACAGGAATCCCATGGTCTTTAGGGATGGCATTGTATCCCTTTGAAGTTTGATGTTTGGTGATAATGGCTTTCTAACAGTCAGAAGAGGGAGGGACAGATCTGCTTAGCATGCCAGTGACTTGCACATTGGGCGCACCTCTCCCGCCGCCGTCCAGAAAGTGGCTAGATGGAAGTGTGGGGAGGGCGCGCACCCGATGTGCAAGTCACAGAGGGCGCGATTCACACTTGGTATGGCCCTGCCTGTGTCTACAGTTTCCAATCTTATTAAGAGGTTTTCTGCTCATGGAACTGTCAAGAACCTCCTAGGACATGGTGGGAAGAGGAAAATTAATCCAAGAAATCTTTGAAGGCTAATGCGAACTATTGAAAAAACACCACTTACAGCATCCAAAGAGCTTAAAGCTAACCTGGAGCAATCTGGAGTGGTGGTTTCAACCTGCACCATATGCTGCACACTAAACAAAGAAGGACTTCAGGAGCAAAGGCCAAAGAGAATCCCACTGCTCAAAGACAGACATAAAAAGGCACACCTGATCTTTGCCCAAACCCATGTTGAGAACCCCCAATCTTTCTGGGAAAATGTTCTGTGGACAGATGAAACCAAACTTGAGCTCTCTGGCAATGCAGACCAGCAATACATTTACAGGCAAAGAAATGAAGCTTACATAGTAACATAGTAAATGATGGCAGATAAAGACCAGCATGGTCCATCTAGTCTGCCTAGCAATATGGAAAGAGTAGGTGCACCTGTTGCTCTGTGCAGGCCACCCCTCCCCATGTCTTTGTTTAGGGGTGAACCCACCACTCCATGTAGGACACCCCTATTTGTTGAGAAGTTAGATGGTTCAGAAGTTAGATAGTTCAGTTTATTTTGTTTTTATCCTGTTTCTGTAAAGGGATCCGCTGTGTTTGTCCCATGCCGCTTTAATATGGGGCTGTTTTGCTGCCTCAGGAACTGGAGGCCTGGAACACATTAAAGGAATCATGAAGTCAGAGGACTACCAAGGTATTTTGGAGTGAAATGTGCTACTTAGGGGTATGTTTACTAAACAGCGCTAATGTTGCAGCGTTGACGTTAACGCGCGATAATGGCGCATTACCGTGCAATAACATCATGTATCGCACGATAACGTTTCTGGCAGCGTTAAGGAACACAGAGGGTGTAGTAAGGCTCCCTGGAGGGTGGAGATAAGGGGTCAATGGGCGGAGAGTGGGTGGGGAGAGGCTTCAGGCACACTAATGCTGTGAAATCAGGGTCTGAAAATTAACGCCAGTGAAAACGTTATGGGCCAACCAGTGATGAATGTTGCTGCTGTATGCAAGTATGTCCTATCCCCAGGAGGCTGTGGACCTGATCACAGAGGTCTAGTTGTCATCCTAATGTTATGGTACCTGCTGCTGTTCATGTGTTTAAATCCACCCTACTCCTAGGAGACCTTAGACCTGACTAAAGGGGGCCCAGACGTGATTACAGAGGTCTGTTATAAATTCTGTTGGTATGGTAGTTGCTGCTGTTGCAAGGTTCACACATCTGCCCTATCCCCGGGAGGCCCAGACCTGATTACAGAGGTCTGTTATAAATCTTGTTGGTATGGTAGTTGCTGCTGTTGAAGTGTGCAAATCCACCATACCCCCAGGAGGCCTAAGACCTGATTACAGGGGTCTGTTCAACATCCTGCTGGTATGGTAGTTGATGCAGCTGCAGGTTCACACATCTGCACTATCCCCAGGAGGCCCAGACCTGATTACAGAGGTCTGTTAGTGATCCTGTTGGTAAGGTAGTTGCTGCTGTTGCAAGGTTCACACATCTTCCCTATCCCCAGGAGGCCCTGGACCTGATTACAGAGGTCCATTATAGATCCAGGTGTTAGGGTACCTGCATCTGTTTCATATTCACAGCTCTGCCCTAATCCAGGAGGCCCTGGACCTGATTACAGAGGTCTATTACAGATCCTGGTGTCAGGGTACCTGCATCTGTTGGGGTTTCACAGCCCTGCCCTAACTCCAGGAGGCCCAGGACCTGATTACAGTGGTCTATAGCCCAGCTAGGTGTGTTGGTGTATGCTCCTGTTGCAGTTGCCCACAACTGCCCTATTCACAGGAGCCCTTAGTCCTGACCACAGAGGTATAGTAGACATCCTGGTGTTATGGTAGTGGCTCCTGGTGATGTGTTCAGGGCCACCCAGTACCCGTGCGACGCAAGAACACATCACACATGTCCCAATAAGGATATCATAGTGGCATGGCGGGTGTGTCTGATGATGTGTGTAGGTCAGGCAAACACACAGCTGTGTGCTGGACCACACAGGGGGTTAAGAAACACCTCCCCTGGAGACCAGCATGCCTACCCCACACATGGCATGGTGCTGCCATGTCATGCAAGGAGAGTGTAGGAAAATGGTAAGAGGGGTCCGGGGGTTTGCTCACAGAACACATAGGTGGCACCCCACACATGCCCAGACCCACAGCCACACATGCAGGTCTTGCTGGCAACAAGTAGTAGAGGACCCACTGGCCAGAGCAGCAGCAACACCCTGCTGCTCGCAGTGATGTGTGATATGCGTTGGGCACCCTCCAGAGATATCTGGCCCCTAACGTTCCCACCCATTGCATTCCCCCCAGGTGGAGGACCTACGGAAAAAGGGACAGGAGTTTCGGCTGCACTGCCTGGATGTCCTGCACTGCCTGTAAAGGAGGGCGCTGCAGCAACGTGGCGGTGAGTGTTGCAGCCCTGCAGCGCAGTACAGCATATCACAGTGGCCCAACAGCCTGTGGAAGGCCACACTATGTTTATGTGGCGGTGCAATTGCATGATGGTGTGCTAATGACTGTCTTCCCCCACAGAGGATGCTGCTGCTGGTGAGGGACCATCAACCTCAGGGCCCCCCACAACACGCCACACAGCTGCAGACCAGCCAGCCGAGGAAAAGGAGGGGGCAGAAGAAGAGGAGGCAGAGGCGGAAGAGGACGTTGGGGACATGGGGTGGGGTGGGAGGGAGGGAAGGGTGAGGGTGTGTGTGATGCATCAGGGGTGAGGAGGAGGAGGAAGAGAGTGGAGAGGGGGCGAGGGCGAAGGTGGGTGGGAGGTGTCAGGGAGGGAGGAAGGGGGTGAGGAGGGGGGTGTGGAGGGGGGAGGGGACCCAGGACAGCACAGGGCACTGTGGGTCCCTGCCAGCTGCCGCATGTGTGTGGCGATGGTGCCCATCTGGGTGTAGCTATGTCACCCATTGCCACAGACAGGGCCCATGCACATGCCACCACACAGACACCGGGCACCTGGTGTGTATGTGGTGGCAGGTGCATCCAGGACCTGTCTGTGGCAGTGGCTGGCATGCTGCAACGCATAGTGGTCCCAGGACCGCACCATCCAGTGGCTGGCAGGCGCCATTCAGTGGATGGCTACCGAGATGCACATGCGGCATGCGGCTGGCATGGGTGGTACGTCTCGACAGCCATCCCCTGATGGGCATCCCAGGAGCATGTGAGGGTCCCAGTGGCGCCCACACATGTGCCCTGTGCTGTCCTGTCTCCTGGGACCCAACATATGGGTTTTTGTATACACTAGTTGTAAATATGTTTTTAAATACAGTTGTGTTACTACATCACAATGGTCATGTGTCTCCCTTACAGACAGACTGTTGACGTGAGCATGGGACATGTGTATAGATCCTTATGTGTATGTGTGGTAGACATAGGTAACATACATGGAGCGTCTCCACACTCAGGTGTGGGGGCTGGCCATGTGAGTAGGCGTGTGTATCTCCTGGTGCCCCTGTGATGTACCGATGTGCTGTGTGTCCCAGCAGCTATGGTCACATGCATGCTGCTTCTGATGTGTAGGCTGCATATCAGATGCACCATGCTCGGAGGGGAATGGAGGGAAAGGCTAGCAGCAGGTATATGGCAGGAAGGATAGGAGGGACTGTTGTACTCAGGAGCTGCACAGGGGGATAGCTGTTGAGGCCGAGACAGGTGGATGTTGCTCAGGGGGATGAGCAGCAGCTCACTACAAGCATTGGGGAAGGGTAAACAGCTGACTCTAGCTAGATACCTTTGTCTGCCTGTGCCTCCCGCAACCATATGTGGTTAAACAGCCACATAGGCCCTGGCGTGGGCAGAGAGGATGGGCACACATGTGGGTAGACTAATGGAGACCATATGGGGTGTGAGAAAGTGACATCCGTAAAACATACATGTACCACCTGTCACCACCAGGTGGGCAGACTGCCTCCTGACTAGCAGGCCTGCGTCTGATGGCAAAGAATGTAGTTGCACGACACGAGTGGTTGAAAGCAAAAAAGGATTTATTCCCCTCCCGGGGTCGGGTTATTCAAAATAAACAGAACACAAGTACTCAAAAGAAATGAGCCATGCTTTCTGGCAAAAACATAAAGGAACATTAGAACAATTTCTTCTTGCTTCAAAGTAAAGTATAAAGTTAGGCATTCAACTTCAGCACACAGTCTCACTGTGTGGAAACCAGCATTCAGTAGATGTAGTGTTTTCCTTTCACACTATGCTCAGCTCTGACTAGCACAAAGACATTATTTTATCTGACAAAATCAGTGTGCAGTCCATTGGGTTACTGTTAGAAGAACACTCACTGAGTGTGTCAATAATCATTGGTTCTTGCATGCATTCAGAACTTTCCTTATCCAAATATGTTTTCAAGTTCCCCTGTGCCGTGCCGTCACAGTGTCTCTCAGCTGTACTCACTCTATGGCTAGAATAACTGCTCTCGTAGCCTCTTGTGTCTGGGAGAGAGGGAAGCCACCACTCAGGGTTCTTACAAACTCCCTTCCTATAGGAGGTTCCACCCCTGGAGAGCTTTTTAGTTCTATCCTCAGGTTGGGATAGATAATGTCCTCCTCCCCTCTTAATATCAGGTTTTAGCCTGCGGGGTTTTCTCTGAGGCTTAGGAACTTCTATAAGGTCATCTTCAGACATGCACACGTCCTCTGGGTAATATCTTTCTTTCTCTGGAGGTTTCAATTGCTCTTTGCTCAGCTCTCTGCTCAAATCCCTCGGCTGGGAGTTACAGCCCTGCCCCCACCTTGGATTTCCTGCATGAGGCTGCTCTGCATTCACACTGTAGGAATTTCTATCATTCACAAACTTTAATTTCCCACTATAATCATTCCTCAGGTCACAGCTTCCTGATACATACAGTTTTGCTTTTGGCTTCCACTCACTACGGCTGGAACGTAGCCTCCGTGCTCCAAAGTGTTTGCAATCAGCAGAACATTCACACCTGTTCTCTGCTCTTGCTAGCTGCTTCTTCCTGTAGGACTCTGGGTAGTTACTCGGGTGAATTCTTCCTGGCTCTAACTCTGACTCACTTCCTGGGTCAAAGTAGGAAACTCCTCCTGCTTCCTCTCGGACAGCTGCTTCAGGTAAGACAGCCTGTTCTCTCTGCTCACGCTGTTCACGCTGCTCTGCCCGTCCTGCTAATTCCGCTAGTTCTAACCCTGTGTTCCCTGCACTGCCCTTACAAGGGCTGTAAGCTCTTCCCCTTTTCAGGTGCACGCTATCAGGAACTAGGGAATGTTTCTCAGCTGAGTGTTTTTCAGACCTCGTGGCTGCGTTTGTTTCTGTTGTCCCTGACAACAGCTGCTCACATGGCCTGCTTGCCTGTCAGCTTCAGGACTAAAATGCCGTGACTCTTGTGCTTTTAAGGTAGAGAATGGGGCTTCTTCATCACATATCCCCCCCCTTAAAACCTTACGGGCTGCTGACGCCCTCGTCGTACAGCACGTAAGCCTAGGGTGACTATCCCAACGCTTCTCTACTTTGACCAGCTGTACTGATGCTGATCGGTCTTGCCATGGTTTCAGTAAGTTTAAGTGGTAGACTTGTTGCCGCCCCCTTTCATGCTCGACTCTATACGAGACTGGGCCCACTCTGGCTACCACTGTACAGGGTCCCTTCCACCTAGACTCAAATTTTGGACTTGCGGCTGGCACTAGGATCAACACCTTGTCCCTATGTCCAATTGCCTTTCTTTGGTCCCCCGGTCATAGTAGTGCTTTTGCCGGTGTTGGCTCGCCTGCAAATTCTCTACGGACACCCGGGAAGTTCTCTCCAGGCGGTTCCTAAGGTCCCTGAGAAACTGGGGTACCCCTACCTCTTCTGCCTCGGGCTCAATCCATTGCTCTCTTAGGATATCTAAAATCCCCCTTGGAGCCTGCCCGAATAATAGCTCGTAGGGCGATGCCCCTAAAGATGCCTGCCTACGCTCCCGGCATGCGTAAAGCACAAATGGAAGTAAATTATCCCATTCCTCCATCTCTCCCTCCAGGCCACGTCGTAACATTTGTTTAATCGACTGGTTCATCCTTTCGACCAGTCCGTCAGACTGGGGATGATAGGCGGAGGTTCGGATATGTCGTATCCCGAATGCATCCCACACCAAGGCTAAATATTTGGATGTGAAATTACTCCCTTGGTCTGTTAGGATCTCTTGGGGAAACCCGATTTCACAAAATAATTTGATGAGTTCTAGGGATATTGTCTTAGCCGAGATATTCCGTAGCGGAATGGCCCACGGAAATCTAGTGGCCATATCTACAATTACCAATAGGTACTGGAAGCCCCTTGGCGTCCTAATTAAAGGTCCAACTATGTCCATAGCCAGGCGACGAACTGGCGTGGCAATAGTGGGTGTGCTAATCATGGGCACAGGTTTTGGCTTTGTGGCAGTGACCTTTTGGCAAGCGGGACAAGACTGGCAATAGCGGGTGGTCTCTTTAAAGACTCCCGGCCAGTAGAATCGGGCCAAAATCTGGTCCAACGTGCCTTGTATGCCTTTGTGGCTGCCCACGGGATGATCATGTGCCAATCGCATGACTATCGTTTTAAAAGTGGTTGGCACAACTACCTGCTTTCGGATAGCCCCAGTATATGGGTCTGTACTTTCCCTATATAATAACTCACCCTCTAGCAAGAATTGAGGCAAGATGGCTCTATCCTCATGAGCATTTTCAAAAGCCCTCTTTAGAGCAGGATCTGCCCTCTGCTCCTTTGGGAAGGACGGGAATTTCTGAACCAGTTCAGCAGGGACCCATGGCAAATCTTCCCCGCTACCAGCTCTGCTCTCCCTTGGGACCTATTCCTTTGCTCCCGACGTCTCTCTGCCTTTCCCTTTCTCTCTTTAGAGGGAAGGTTAATCAGATCATCATGAGAGGGGAGTACATTAACTAGCTCATCCCCTAGGCCAGCGATGGCGAACCTATGGCACGCGTGCCAGCTGTGGCACGCGAAGGCCTTGCAGCTGGCACGCGGGAAGGTCCGCAATCAAAATATGCGGCATTAAAAAAAAAAAAAAGCTGCCGGGGCCGGGGCTGCCGCGGCAGAATCGAGTGTGCCGCGGGGCCCCCCCGCCCAGCAGAGCCTGCCCTCCGTCCCCGGTATCACATCTCTGAGCTGCCTCCAGTCACACGCGCCGGCTTTCAGAGCGCGAGGGGAGTTTCTCCCTCGCTGCTCTGTTAAGCCCGCGGGGGCTGATGGGAAGTTCCCATCAGCCCCGCGGGCTTAACAGAGCAGCGAGGGAGAAACTCTTCCCTCGCGCTCTGAAAGCCGGCGCGTGTGACTGGAGGCAGCTCAGAGAGGTGATACCGGGGACGGAGGGCAGGCTCTGCTGGGCGGGGGGGCCCCGCGGCACACTCGATTCTGCCGCGGCAGCCCCGGCCCCGGCCCCGGCAGCGACAGCTTTCTTTGTAAAAAACTTTCGCTGGGGGGGGGTTAGGAGTGGTGATGGGCTGGGGGGGTTAGGAGTGGTAATGGCTGGGGGGGGGTTAGGACTGGTGATGGGCTGGGGGGGGGGTTAGGAGTGGTAATGGCTGTGGGCTGTTGGGGGGTTAGGACAGGGGATGGGCTGGGGGGGGTTAGGAGTGGTAATGGCTGTGGGCTGTTGGGGGGTTAGGACTGGTGATGGGCTGGGGGGGGGCGAGGACAGGAAATGGGCTGATGGGTGGTTAGGAGGGGTGATGGGCTGGGGGGGTTAGGAGTGGTAATGGGCTGGGGGGGTTAGGAGTGGTAATGGCTGTGGGCTGTTGGGGGTTAGGACTGGTGATGGGCTGGGGGGGTTAAGAGTGGTAATGGATGTGGGCTGTTGGGGCTAGGACTGGTACTGGGCTATGGGGGGCTAGGACAGGAAATGGGCTGATGGGGGGGTTAGGAGTGGTGATGGGCTATGGGGGGGCTATGGGCTATGGGGGAGCTAAGTCTATATGGGCTGATGGGATTAGGACTGGAAGTGGGTTGATGGGGGCTTAGGACTGGTAATGGGCTATGGGGGGCTAGGACAGGAAATGGGCTGATGGGGAGGGGTTAGGACTTGAGGTGGGCTGTTTGGGGGGGTTCGCACTGGAATTGGGCTGTGGGGGGTTTAACACTGGAGGTGGGCTGATGGGGTTAGGACTGGTAAGGGGCTGTGGGCTGATGGAGGGGGTTAGCACTGGCAATGGGCTATGGGGGGGGGTTAGGACTGGTAATGGGCTGTCGGCTGATGGGGGCTGTCTGGTAATGGGCTATGGGGGGTTAGGACTGATAATGGACTATGGGGGGGGCTAGGACAGGAAATGGGCTGATGGGGAGGGGTTAGGACTTGAGGTGGGTTGATGGGGTTAGGACTGGTAATGGACTGTGGGCTGATGGGGGGGTTAGGACTGGCAATGGGCTATGGGGGGCTGACTGGAAATGGGTTGATGGGGGTTAGGACTGGAAGTGGGCTGATGGGGGGTTAGGACTGGAAGTGGGCTGATGGGGGTTAGGACTGGTAATGGGTTATAGGGGGGGCTTAAACTGAAAATGGGGTGATGGGGGGTTAGGACTGGAAGTGGGTTGATGAGGGGGGGCTAGGACTGGTATTGGGTTGGGGGGTTGCTAGGACTGGAAATGGGTTGGGGGGCTGCTAGGACTGGAAATGGGCTGATGCAGGGACTAGGAGGGAATGGATGCTGGGTGAGGCTGGAACTAGAAGGGAGCTGGTGTTGGGGGAGGATTAGAATGGGATGGGGCTGGGAGAGTAAAATGGAGAGGGGAAAAATATTTTGTGTGGGAGGGATAAAAAATCTACAATTGGCCGGGTATTGGGAGAATAAGTGGGGATTGAGGATGAAGGGGTAAATTTTGAGTAGATGAAATAGGAATGAGGAAAGAGCAAAAGGAGAAAGATTAGTATGTTAAAGCAGATGTAGAGAGAGAATGGAAAAAAAAAAACAAGACAGAAGAAAGGACAAATGGACAGCAGATGGAGAGTTAGCAGAAGACACGAAGAAACCAGAAGAAAGTGGCTGGAACAATTGCAACTGAAAAAAAATGCACAAAAGGTAGAAAAATATCTCTTTATTTTGAATTTATTAACTGGAATATGTCAGCTCTGGGAAATGTGCATCATTAATTTTTGCGCTTTGTTTAGTACAAGAGGAAATTAATTTATAGTTTTATTTCTACAGTGTTGTTGTATATTCCAAGTTTGGCTTTTGGGGTTCCCAGTTTA
Organism: Ichthyophis bannanicus; assembly: GCA_033557465.1. Classification (NCBI taxonomy): domain Eukaryota; kingdom Metazoa; phylum Chordata; class Amphibia; order Gymnophiona; family Ichthyophiidae; genus Ichthyophis; species Ichthyophis bannanicus. The sequence continues at coordinate 148,891,911 of CM066041.1, forward strand.
ATTATTGTCTTCCTGTTTCTAAATTGTGATTCCTTGTTTGGTGATGGTTTGTTCTGCATGTGTAACTGAGCTGAGGTATTCTGTTTATATAATTCCTATTTGACATTGCCACTTGTTCTTTCCCCAGTAGGTCATGTATTGTTGTTCTCTGAAATGTATTGGTTTAATATTTGCAGTGTTGCCTTTTGATAGTTAGGGTATGGTGCTTTGTGAGTCCTGGTAGTGCTGTTAGGATACGGCGGGTTTGCTATGGGTTCTAAATGGGCAGCGTTTGTAGTAGTTCCTAATGTGCCTGGCGGTTGGTACTAGATTATAGTAATGTAGAAACCTTTTAGTCTTTCTTTATCCATATACTCATTAAGAGGCATGTTTACTAAAAGTTAGTGTATGGTAACATTATGCAAATATTTATGCAAATGAGGCACCTTATGCAAATGAGGCTTTAATTGACGTGCTGGCACTTTGAGGAAATTCTTTGGTTTTGTGCGGCAGTTTGGGCACTCGGGCTCAAAAAGGTTAGCCATCACTGCCCTAGGCCCTCCTCCTCCTCTGGGGTTTCTTCCTCATCTGCGGGATCTGCCCCTATTTCTGAGGCCCTGGCCTGGGATCTGGTAGAAACCAAATTAGTTTTTCTACCCAAGCCTTTTTTTAGTCCTTGGTTAAATGGTGGCCAATCACGTCCTAAAACAAGCTTGTAAGGGAGATGTGGGACTACAGCTACCTGTACTTTTTCTTGAGTGCCCATTCCTTCCACAGACACTCTATAGCGTGGGTACCCTATAGATGTGCCATGCACGCACCTCACTTTTATTTTGTCCCTTACTTGATTTAGGGTGAATGGGTTATGGGCTGTGATGGTCTGCCACATTTCCTGTGAGACCATGCTTTGGCTGGCTCCGGAATCTAGGAGTGCCAAAGCCTCTACCCCGTCTATCTGGACCTTTAACAGAATGCCCTTCTCTAGGTGGTTCTCTCCTCCCGACACTAGAGCAGTGCGCACATTACACTTCCTGTATGCATGTCCAGGCTGGCCACAATTAAAACATTTCATCTGAACATTCTTTTCTACATTTTTACCAAACATTTTCTCCTTATATACACTTTCACCATATGCATTTCCCTTTAAGGACTTTCTTACACCATTCATTCTATCAAGACCAGCCACTTTTAAAACACTGCCTCCGGAGGTGCTGGCTAATTCAGCCTCAAAATAATTCTCCGTGAGGTTGGCTGCGTCTTGGGTAGAATTACACTTTTGCAACATTATAAAAGCCTTTATTTTGGGTGGTATAGCCTCCAAATATTGCTCTAGGATGACGGTGTCTAACAATGACTCTACCGTCGCCCTCTCTGGAGCAAGCCATTTGGTCGCTAGCCCTCTCAGCCTTTGTAATAATGCTTTTGGTGTTTCTCTATTCATCAGCCTGGCTTCTCTAAAGAGCCTTGTATAGTGCATGGGTGTTAATCCCAGCCTATCCCTGATGGCTGATTTTACTTCAGGGTAACTGGACGAAAGACCGACGGGCATAGTTTTGTAGGCCGCTAGTGCTTCACCAGACAAGGTCATAGCGAACCTTACAGCCCATTGATCGTTCGGCCATTTAGCCGCTTCTGCGATCCGTTCAACAGCGTCTGTAAAGTCATCGCAGTTATCGTATGACTTTAGCTATCCCAATGACAAAGCACTGCAATCATTAAGTCCTACCGCCTTAGACATTGCGGGATTAACTTCGGTTGTGGTACCAGTCCTCTTGACAAGAGTTCCAAGCAACTCTAATAGCAGCTGCTGCTGCTCGGTCATCGCAGCGATCAACCTTTCTTGGCTGAGTCTGGCCAGCTCCCCTTGGGTTTTCCATTGGGCCTCCATCCAGTCTTTCATCTGCTGTGGATCCATTCCTTCACTGCGTCACGCACCTGTAAAGGAAAAGAAAGACAGGACCCACCAAGTGCGGCACAGACTATGTGTTTCCTTTTTTTTTTTTTCCTTTTTACTTGCTTCCCTTAGCACCACAGCTCCCCCTTTCTCTGATCCTAGTCACCCCCGTGCCTTCCTACCGTTACCTTAACATGGTGCAGGATCGTGCGTTGAGAAAGCTGTGTCTCTGTTGTCCTCCAGGTCAGGAACTTTGAAAAAATCCGCTCCGGTTTTTCTTTTCCTCCGACCAGACAGCAAACTTTTTTTTCTTCTTTTCTTTTTCGCAAGTAATCCTTTACGTATCTTCGGTACTGTGTTGTTTTTTTCTTTGCTTGAAAAAAATCCTGCCAACTACGCCAGGTTATGTCACCACCAGGTGGGCAGACTGCCTCCTGGCTAGCAGGCCTGCGTCTGATGGCAAAGAATGTAGTTGCACGACACGAGTGGTTGAAGGCAAAAAAGGATTTATTCCCCTCCCGGGGTCGGATTATTCAAAATAAACAGAACACAAGTACTCAAAAGAAATGAGCCATGCTTTCTGGCAAAAACATAAAGGAACATTAGAACAATTTCTTCTTGCTTCAAAGTAAAGTATAAAGTTAGGCATTCAACTTCAGCACACAGTCTCACTGTGTGGAAACCAGCATTCAGTAGATGTAGTGTTTTCCTTTCACACTATGCTCAGCTCTGACTAGCACAAAGACATTATTTTATCTGACAAAATCGGGGTGCAGTCCATTGGGTCACTGTTAGAAGAACACTCACTGAGTGTGTCAATAATCATTGGTTCTTGCACGCATTCAGAACTTTCCTTATCCAAATATGTTTTCAAGTTCCCCTGTGCCGTGCCGTCACAGTGTCTCTCAGCTGTACTCACTCTATGGCTAGAATAACTGCTCTCGTAGCCTCTTGTGTCTGGGAGAGAGGGAAGCCACCACTCAGGGTTCTTACAAACTCCCTTCCTATAGGAGGTTCCACCCCTGGAGAGCTTATTAGTTCTATCCTCAGGTTGGGATAGATAATGTCCTTCTCCCCTCTTAATATCAGGTTTTAGCCTGCGGGGTTTTCTCTGAGGCTTAGGAACTTCTATAAGGTCATCTTCAGACATGCACACGTCCTCTGGGTAATATCTTTCTTTCTCTGGAGGTTTCAATTGCTCTTTGCTCAGCTCTCTGCTCAAATCCCTCGGCTGGGAAAACTGTTCTTTTCTTCAGGTTAACTTCTTATATCTTTACATATAACTTCAGAAGTGATTCCCTTAGAGCACACAAGCAATTAGGTAAGCTCAATTGCTAGCAATCACCCAGCTGAAACCCCTTAGCTGGCTTGCTTTCACTGTGTAGCTCAAAATCTTACTCAGGAGGTTTTCTGAGTAGATTAAAGAACAAGTTGGTATTTCTTTGTGATGGTTGTTGTACTTTATAACAGAAAACTACCATTTGAGTTTAGACAGAGAGCAGTCCATATATTCACATTCTGGTTCTAAGACCTCTCCCCTTTCTTCAATAATCATGGGTTCAATATCTTGGCTTGGCACAAAGGAATTTCTCAATGGAGCACTACCAGGAGAATAATCATTTCCCTGCTTCCTTTCAAAGCAATAGCTAGGGCATAGATCAGTGTTCATACCTGAGCTTCCATTGCTGTTAGAGTTCCCCTTTAAATAGCCTGGCCAATATGTAGTCCAGTTTCTGTGTCCAGCCTTCCAATCTAGATCCCTGGACACTGGATCTCTCTTCACATACCTTCTGGCATGGGTCTCAGGGTCCCTTCCACGTGCAGCTGTTTCCCTCACAGGTGCCGTCTGGAGATTCCTGGCTCTGCAATACCACTCCTCTGGTTTCCCCCAGTCCAATGGTGTATGCTGACCTCTTGTCTGTCTCCCAGTATACGTACTGTGCTGGACTCCTGTAGACTTCCCAGAGGCTTTTCTCTTCCTTCTTTTAAAGGGCTTCTTGCTCTCTCTGTCCGTCCGTTCTGACCTCTGCTTCTGATGAGAATGAAGATCAGGATCCCGTGGATGATCAAGATACCAATGATCATGACATCCCAGCTCTGGATGATTCTCTGTAGAATAGACTCTATCTTTATTCTGCCTTGATGAGTGCTCCACCTTAGAACAGCGCAGCTGTGCTGAATCAGGCCTTGCCCTTTGAGATGAGTGTTCCATCCTAGCACAGCGCAGCTGTGCTGAATCAAGCCCTGCCCTTTGCAATGAGTGCTTGGGGATTACCTCATAGCCCTTTTGATTGAACACACATTTTCTCACTTCAGCTCCTCTCATGGCTGTTGGAAACCTGGTGCATTCTGGGACTGGTAGTCTTTTATGGCAAAATTCTGTTTTCTCATTTCTACCAGCACTGACAGGTTGCTTGTTCAGAGACACTTCACCTTTTCTATAGCCCCTTCCTGAGCTATGATAAGCTTCCTTATCACAGGTTTTACCTTCTGGTTCCAACCACTTGGTAACCAGACTCTTTAGTCGATGGTACAACGCTCTAGGTGTCTCACCGGAACCCAGTCTGACATTTCGCAACAGACGGTGATACACCGAGGGTGTTAAACCTAATCTATCTTTTATGGCTCTCTTTACTTCATCGTAGTTATTGGCAAAAGCTGATGGTACAGCTTGGTAGGCGACTAAAGCCTCACCGGTAAGTGATAATGCTAACCGTACCGCCCATTGGTCTTTTGGCCAATTAGCTACATGAGCTACACGCTCAAACGCTTCCAAGAAGGCATCAATATTGTCGTTATCCGTTAACTGTCCAAACCTCAATGTCTCTTTGGACCATGGTCCAAAAGCACTGGCTAGACCCAGTCCTGCTAAACCTGTAGTAGGAGGGATGGGCTCTGATGTCTTCTTCGTCTCCTTCATCCAAGCCTCCATCAACTCCATCAATGGCTTTTGCTGTGCCTCTAGTCTGGCGGCTGCTCGCTCTTGTATTTCCAATGACAGGTCTTTCTGCCGCTCAAACTGAGAAGCGATCCAAGTGAGGACCTCCTTCACTTCCACCGTCATCGTGCTCTCTGCAATGACAAAAGAGAGAAACAGACCACCCAAGTGCGGTACAAAACACGGTGCAGTACTCTTTGTCACTGGCTTCAGCACCGCCCCTCCCTGTACCAGTATCCTAACTAACCCCAGTTAGATACTCATTACCTGGTACTGGTGGTGCTTCTCGCTTATCTCAATGTAGGGTCTCCGTGGAACCACCAGCTCTCCGTCTCAGTCGCACTCAACCTCCAACCGAAGTCTTCCGGCAGACTTGAGGAATGCGCTGATGCTGTCTTAATCCTTGCGCATGCGTGCTTAGCGCAGAATCCGTAGCAACTACGCCACTCTGTTGCGTCCTCCCGCCCGGGCCGGTGGCCGATGAGCAAGAGGGCTCGCCTTAATTGCCCTTCTGAATACTGTCCCCAATATGTCTGCCAGCATGGACTGCTGGGATATGTAGTTTCAGCTATTCTTTTGAGCAAGCAGTGTGACCACACGGTTTGTTTGGCAAAAACAGAGAAATTTATTTTTCAGGGTTTCCCCCTCGCATCAAATTCGTTGTACTAAACACAGGTAAGGATAATTTCTCCCAAAGGCAAAGGATAAATAAACTCCAACAGGCTTAACTCAAACAGACAGGAATTTCTTCTTCACATTGTCAACTCTTAGCTTCTTTCTGGTAACTACCTTCTAAAGCTAAGGCTGTTGACCATATCAAAGTAACTTAAATTTTCAACAAGTTTTTTTTCTTTCACAGCTTCCATAGAAAAGAGGTTATACTGTTTTTAAACTTCCAGCAAGTTTCTTTTCTTTCACACCATATAGAAACAAGCTACAAGGCTTTCAAACTTCTAGCAAGTTTCTTTCCCTTCTCAGTTCCCAGAAACAAGCTTATAATTGCTTTAAACAAACCACTCCTTCACATGGGCTTGAGCTTAGCACATGTTCAGTTCGTTTGCCTTGCAATAAGAGCATTGCATTTCTTCAGTATCACTTTCACAGGGGCTTTCACACAATTCTATTTCCATTTCATGCGTAGACTCACTAGAGCTATCTTCCTGTGGACGGGTATCATAGGATTTATGATTTACACCCTGCAGCAGCTCATCCAGCTTTAGCAGCAAGCGTTCCCTCTGATCTGTAGCCACAGGCTTTAAAGACGGAGTTTCTCTCTCCCTTATCAGCCTTTCAATATCTCTCACTGCTGAGTCACGGCAGTCACTGGCACACTTCTTATTTCTGTCTGAAGCTTGCTTTACAGCTTTCTGGCTAACACAGCGTCTGGCACTTTTTCTTAGCTCTCTAACCACTTCTTCAGAAAGAGCTTTGCTAGGAACTTCAGGCAACTTATTCTCTCTACCTCCAGGGCTCAACTGGCTGCCCGAGCTGTTTCCCCACCTGGGGAATTGACTCTTCCAGCTGGTTTGCTTCTCACCTTCCCCCCTTCTATCAAACACTGAAGCAGTTTTAAACTGGTGCTTCTTAGGCACCACGCCTTTCTCCCTGCACACGTGAGAGCTGTTAGGGCTCAACCTAGCTCTGTCATTAAGTGGGCGGGGCTTAGTACTAGCTGTAGTCTGCCTCGGAGGATTGTGGTTACTATGGGAACTCTGTTGATCTCTGCTTTTAAAGGCACAGGTCTCACTTTCTTCCCATTCCATCCCTTCTATACAGCTCTCCTTACCACAGTACGTATGACCTAGATTGGCCACTGTTGGAAACAGGATACTGGGCTTGATGGACCTTGGTCTGACCCAGTATGGCATCTCTTATGTTCTTATGATCATGTTGCTGCTAAGTTTTGATGGGAGGCCTATGAAGGAGCTAAGCACCTCCATATCAAGTTTCAGCTTGATGGAAAAACCTGCAGTTGTTACCATGGACTTATTGTGGACACCATTAAAGGTTTAAACACCTCTCTTATCTTTTGCTGGGAAGTTTAAGGATGATTTATCCACTGAGATGAATGAGGTACAGAACCTCAGTGATGCCCAAGCCAAAGATAAGTTGCTGATGTCACGAAAACTGGGGCATTTGGAAAATTAAACTAGAAGGAACAATATGAGGTTATTGAACTTTCCTAAGTTTTCTTTGACCCATATGCAAGATGTTCCCCTGGGAAGCTAGCCATTCATTCTGTGGGAGTAATACTTGTCCTTTGGGGTTAATGGCACGGGGGGGGGGGGGGAGGGAGGGGAGATCAGATTGGGGCTCATTCGGGAAGTATGGATCTGACTGGGTTCCTTGAAAACTTGCTGCATGTGATAATCTGCTTTGCATTCAAGACAGACTAGACACTATCATGCATCTTTATTTCCAAAATATGCACAAGCTGTTTTTATAGACAAAGGTTCAGATATTTCCTGATTTCTCTCTGATACACGTAGGTTAAATCCAAGGGTTCTTGCATCAGGTCAGAATTTTTTGTTAAAATTCCCTTGTAGATGTTTTGTTCAGTTTGAGGGAAAACAATCTCTTTTTTGACTCTAAGCAGCTCTTTGAGTTTCTTATAGCTTGGGAGGAATTAAGCAAAGTTTAATGAGTTGTTCCTCTTAGCCGGCTGTGATACTCGTTCTCCTATTGCACCCTTACTTTTTTCTTCTTGAATTCATTTGCTTAATATCTTGTCCCCATTGTGAACTAATTTTTATTTGTTAATAGTCTTTTTTTCGTTTTTCTTTTGTTATTCTTTTTATTTCCTTGTTTCCTTTTTTCTTTTGTTATTCTTTTTATTTCCTTTATTCAGAGATTGTATGAATGATATTTTGAAATCAAACATTAAAACCCCCCCACAAAATATAAATAAATATAAATCACATCTTGCCAGGGAGAGTTAACCTTATTTTCTCCCTATATATTGAGCAATAATACATGTAGCTCAAAGGCTAACCAATTGCCTGGGTCAGGACGCTCTGTTCTTTGAAGGTTCACTGTATTCTAAAAAGAGAGGAAATGCTTTTGATTGGTTCACTTATGCTGACCAGAGCAGAAAAGAGAAAAGGGGGCAAGGAAAATAGGGAAAAGGAGAGGGAGCACCTGTACCTCTCCATGATTTATTGCTAAAATTGCCACAGATTCTTTCAGGAAGCAGGAAGAAGTTTTAAAAGATGAGGTAATAAGTCAGTACATACCATGCATGCAAAAATCACGCTGTGTGATCTGCAGCTCTGACGCAGGCTCCTGCTGATGGTACTGGGTCACAAGGAAACACATATCATTTCACGTTGCCATCATGCCACCATCGAAGGCGAGCTGCATGCTGTTTGATCTGAAAACCATGGGAGGAACAACTTGTATTAATCCAGACCTACAAATATTAGGTGACTTAGAACCCACAAAATAGAGAACATGTTCTCCATGTTCTAAAGCCCTAAAGAGAAGGAGGAATTTAAAAGGGTGCACGTCAGATGATTTACAAAGAATAATGGATACGTAGCACAATAATGGATACAGTTGTCAACATTATTGGCACCCTTGCATTTTAGGTATGTTATGTACAATATCTTGATAATTGTAAATATTCCAACTGTATGTCATTATAATATTTTAATAGTATGTTCAAAGGTCTACAACAACAACAAAAAAATGTCTGTGCAATTTAGATGTAGTAATTTCTGAGAAAGAAAACAAAATATGACCTGGACAGGATTAATGGCATCCTTCACTAAAATTTGGTTGTACAACACTTGGCAGTGATGACAGCCTCCAAACATCTCTGATAGCCATCTACAGGGGCGATTCTTCCATTAGGCCACCTGAGGCGATGGTCTCAGGTGCAACTCCATTGGGGGCGGCACTCTGACTCTGGCACTCCAGCTCTGTTTTAATTTTAGATTTTGCAGCCTCTGGCCTGCCTCTGATTTCTCACGTAGGAAGGCAGAGGCAGGCCAGAGGCTGCAAAATCAAAAATTAAAACAGAGCTGGAGTGCCGCCAGCGTCGGACAAATCAGCTTGATTGCTTGTAGGAACCCTGCAAGCGATCAGGCTGATTCGTGCGGTGGCAGTGTCACTTTGGTTGTTTTTATTTTAGATTTTGCTGCCTCTGGCCTGCCTCTGCCTTCCAGCCACTTTTTTTTTTCTCACTGCAAGCATTCTTGAGGAAAAAAAGCGGCGGGAAGTCAAAGGCAGGCTAGAATCGGCAAAATCCAAAATAAACACAGCCGGAGTGCTGCCACCATTACCGGATGAGAAGTGCAGGTAGAGGGTGTGGGGACAGGAGGAGGACAAGGAGAGACAGGGGGCAAATGCTGGACAAAGGGGGAGACAGGGGGACATGCTGGACAAAGGGGGAGACAGGGAACAAATACTGAACAAAGGGGGAGACGGGGGACAAGTACTAGACAAAGGGGAGAGACAGGGGGGCAAGTGCTGGACAAAGGGGTGGATGGGGCAAATGCTGGACAAAGGGGAGAGACAGGAGGGCAAATGCAGGATAAAAAGGGAAACGGGGACATACTGGACAAAGGGGAGAGACAGGGGACAAATGCTGGACAGAGGGGAGAGACAGTGCGGGTTAGGATTATATGGGCTAATGGGGGGGGCTAGCACTGGTAATAGGCTGATTAGGGGGGCTAGCACTGGTAATGGGCAGATCGGGGGGGGCTAGGACTAGTAATGGGTTGATTAGGAAAGGCTAGGACTGGGAATGGGCTGATTGAGGGGGGCTGGGACTGGTAATGGGCTGATTGAGGGGAGCTAGCACTGGTAATGGGCTGATCGAGGGGGGGCTAGGACTGGTAATGAGCTGATTAGGGGAGGCTAGAACTGTTAATGGACTGATGGGGGGTTAGCATTGGAAATGGATACTCTTTATTCAACTGCACCCGAGATCGCAAAAGAGGAGGAGGGGTACTCACAATAGCAAAATCTGATCTTAACAGCTCCTCCATCATTTGCGATAACCAAGATGGCATGGATATCCTAAAAAACAGAAAACAGAAACATAGCTATCTGCCTTTTCTACAGACCTCCCACATCAGATCCTCAGAAGATAACTACCATCCTAGAATCTGCCTGCAATTCCCCAATGAGAAAGCCCCATATTATTCTAGGAGATTTTAATCTGGCCACTCTCACTAATAACCAATCAACAACTTTCCTCGACTCAATGCACTCCTCCTACCATAACTCAGGTCCCATGGTCAGACCACTCTATGATACGATTTTCTATTCACATTCCTCACACCTCCACCCTGCATCACACCACCACACACCAAGGTCTGAGATTCTGACCTTTTGTTACTGAAAAGTTCCTTGAAACAATCATACCTCAGCTGGATGAAGCAGCCTTGACAAAGCTGTATCAAAATGGAACACTACAATAAAGATAGCTTCCAAGCCATTTCCTATAACTAGCAGAACCTATAGAAAAATATCTGAAAAATGGTACACTCCTGAGCTAGCTACCTTTAAAAAAGAACTCAGAAAGTTAGAATATAAATGGAGAACAAAAAAAAAACACCCGAACTTCGTGACCTATATCTTGCATCTCTTAATTCCTACAAGGTAGCTATAAATAATGCCAAAAAACAACACCATACAACAATCCTATCTAAAGCCCTCAACTGTCCAAGGGAATTATTCAAGATTGTTAAATCCTTATCTAAAGCTCCCACTGCTAGCATTCACAAGATTCCTATTAATCCCCAAACACTAGCAAACTATTTTGCTGGCAAACTAAAACAAAGCGTCCCTTCGGTACCTGACCCCCTTCCACCAATAATGAATAACACCAATAAATGGAAATCTTTCCACCTCATTGATAGAAAACAATTGCTCAATATAATTACAAATTTCCTTCCTGACTAAAATCATTGAAAAGGTTGTCCAGCTCCAGCTTCAGGACTTTATATGCACTTCTGCTCCCCTCGATGAACACCAATATGGGTTTCGCCCTTTCCATGGTATGGAAACTCTCCTCCTTGCCCTTGTTGACTCCCTCGTCAGGGACATGGACAGCATCAAACAAGCCTTCATAGTGGTATTCCTTGACATATCTGCTGCATTTGACAGTGAAAATCATAACATCTTCATTTCTAGACTCAGTCAATTAGGTATAAAGAAAGTAGTTCTTGATTGGTTTAAATCATATATATCTGACCGTGCACAATATGTGCAAATCGATCAAGTTGCATCCTCACCTTTCCCACAGGAACAGGGAATACCACAAGGCTCTGCACTTTTTGCCCTCCTTTTTAACCTATACCTTCAACCGATATGCAACATATTCAAAAGACACAATATAAACTATCATATTTATGCAGATCACTATCATATTATGCATTATTAAGAAGAAGGAACCTCAATACCATTCTAGTACCGGATTCAATAAGAAAGACAAAACAAATAACAAGCAACAGCGCTTTTTCCTATGTAGCACCTATTCAATGGAATAATCTCCCAGACCGTTAAGGGAGATAAAAGACCTCCAAACGTTCCGAAGGGAACTAAAAACATATTTATTCACTCAGCATTATTATAACTTAGACCATTGCTCGGATCTAGCCCCCTCCCTAGCACGAGCTGACAAGCCTACCTAAATACCCTTCCCATACAATTACAGTCTCATCCACTGAATCGCTGCAACATTGTTTCACCTCATACAAAAGTATTTAACTATGTCCAATCCTGAACCCTAAAGTTAAGATGCAAGTTGTAAATAGTTACTATATTTATACTATTTTTTGTAAATAGTTACTATGTTTACACTGGTTTTTGTAAATAGTTGCAGTTTTGCATAATGTTCTATGTATGGTTCCTTTGTTTTATGTAAAGCGCCCCTGATCTTGGGAAGGGGCGGTATATAAAAGTTTCCAAATAAATAAATGGGCTGATTGGGGGGGGGGGGGGCTTAGGACTGGAAATGGGCTGATTAGTGGCAGCTAGGACTGGTAATGGGCTGATGGGGGGTAGGACTGGTAATGGGTTGATTAGGGAAGGCTAGCACTGGTAATGGGGTTGAGGGGGCATTAGCCCTAGAAATGGGCTGATGGGGGGTTAGCACTGGAAGTGAGCTGATGGGGGGGGGGCTTTGATTGGAAATGGACTGAAAGGGGGGCTAGGACTGGAATGGGCTGATGGTGGGAGGATAGAGCTGCTGGCCCTGGAAGAAAACTGGGGGCTAGGGCTACAAATGGGCTGATGCTGGGGGATTGGAGAATGGGACTTCAAGAGAGTGGATGCTGAGAGGGGCTGCCATGCTATTTGGGCTAGAAGGGGCTGGACAGTAGGGAAAGACGGGGACTGGAAGGGAATGGATGCCCATGGCAATCATGGGAATGCAAGTTGACATTGGAAGGTACTGGGAGGGAGGACTGGAAAGGGGCTGATACAGGGAAGGGTTACTGGGACTGGAAATAAGCTGATGGAAGGAAGTGAAGAAAACAAAAGAAGAGATAAGAAATGGCAGATGGACTATAGACCATAGAAAGAGAGCCAAGAGAAGATTGTATTTTCATTTTAGTGATTGGACTTTGCGCTATCTTTATATTTTACACAATATGGGGTAACTGCATCTCTTATTTATTTATCTGATGTTGCACTGCATGCGGAGTCTGGCTTCTTGGGGTTTCAGTTTAATTTTTGTCTACATATTTTTATTTTTGGTTGTAGTCACTTATTCTGTACTTGGTGAGGGTCTGTGTTCTGAGTGTGTAACTGAGGCCAGGTGTTCTGTTAAAATGGAGTTTGTACATAGGGATCTATACTGTACTGTAGTAATTTGGCTTGTTCAGCTTATCAGACAGGTGTATAGATGTTCTAGGGCCTACTGCAATAATTTATGGTATTGCCCTTTTCTGAGTACACTCCGTGATGTATGAGTTTTGGAAGTTATTGTTGTTATGGAATAGTAGATTTGCTCTATAGATCCTGTACTCTGGGTTCTTGGTGGGGTCAACTGTAGGGTGTTGGTTGAGGGGAGGTGCTGGAATATGTAGTGTTTTTGAGATTTGCAGTTTTGCGTTCTTTTTGCTGCCAGACTGAAATTTAAAATATTTTGTCAGTTCAGATTCAAGAAAATTTCAAATTTTCAGGGAATGTCTCAGTTTAATTTTGTTTAGTAGCCTGATAGCTTCACTGCTGCTGATTTTTCCAGCTCTAACACAATCCAATCCAGTGTTTGAATTCATGGCTATCAGGATTAGTTTCTCATTTTATATCTTCCCTCCTCATCAATAATCTGGTCATAGCAAAATAAATCTGATGTGCAGATACTTATAATGGTTTGATTGGGGGGGCTGTGTAAGTGACTTCATTAATTAAATTTCATGTTTTATTATGTTTGTTTTATTGTAACATTGTTTTACTAAATTGCATGTGTATGTTTAGAAACTGCTTAGGATTTTAGATAGGTGGCATATACATTTTAAAATAAAGTATGCTAAATTTATGCAAATGATACCGCAGTGAGTCTCTACACATGGCTCTGCATCACCCTCGTGCCGTCTCTGGGGGAAAGTAGACAGGAGGGTGCACTGGGAGACAGAGAAAAGCAGAAACCTCAGATTGGGACCTACATGATCAGAGAATAAAATGGTCAGACAACAAAGTTAGAAGACAATTTTATTTTCAATTTAATGACCAGACTTGGTGTTATCTTTATATTTTATTCAGTACATGGAAATGCATCTCTTTCCATTTCTCTGGTATTGCACTGTATGCAGAATCTGGCTTCTTGAGGTTGCAGTTTAATTTTTATCTACATATGTTTATTTTATTTATTTATTTTTTATTTATTTAGACAGTTTTGTATACCGCCTTATCCTTCAATCAAAGCGGTCACAACACAAGTGGGGGATACATTTAACACGCGGGGATATGAGACACACACACTAATACTTACAGGGAACATGGGCAATGGAGGGTTAAGTGGCTTGCCCAAGACCACAAGGAGCACCTGTGGGACTAGAAACCCCAGTCCTTCCGGCCCAAGGTTGCTGTCCTCTAGTGGGATTTGAACCCCCGACCTTCCGGCCTGAAGTACCTTGCCCAAACCACTAGGCTACTCCTCCCTCCCTTTATTTTTAGGTTATGGTCACTTATTCTGTATTTGATAAGGGTCTGTGTTTTGAGTGTGTGACCAAGACCAGGTGTTCTGTTAACATGGAATTTGTATGTAGGGATCTGTACTGTAGTAATCTGAATTGTTCAGCTGTCCAAATAGGTGTTTGGATGTTCCAGGGCCCACGGTAGTATTTGCAGTGATGCTTTTTTTGGTTGGCCTCTTATGTGAGTTTTGGAAGTTGGTGCTAGTAAGATATGGTAGATTTGCTCTACAGATACTCAGTGACTTTGTTGTAGGGTTTTGTATTAGTTCACAATATGCCTGGTACTGGATAATGTTTGTTTGTTTTTTTAATATATCGAGTTCTGTGGGCGAATGTCCTTGTTCTGCTCTGCACCCACTGTTGAGGAAGGGGGTTCTGTGGATGCAAAAGATATGTTCAAAAACTAAAAGCAAGAACCATAATGCAGTTTATAACAAAATAAAAATTAGTTATAATTTAATTTTATAAACTGTGCTGTGGCTCTCACTCTTTCTTTTGGTTCCTTGGTGTGCAAACTCTTGCATTTCCTTCATATAATCTAATCGGCTTTTTGGTTTGGTTCAGTAACTGACTGGAGTTTTGAGAAAGCCTCCCCCCCCCCCCCCCCACTACGAGGGAGGGGGAACACCATCTCATCCCTCGCCTCAGGCAGCAGATTGCCTTGAGCTGCCCCTGGCCATCTATAAGTTTTATACATCTATCTACTAGTAGTTTCTCTCATTCTTCAACTGTGATTTGTTCCGGCTCATTAATGTTTCCAGGATTCCTTTTACCAGTGGCTGATTTCAGCTCTTTCCAAAGATTTGTGATTGGGTTGCAATCAGGACTCATTGCTGGCCAATTTAGAATAGTCCATTTGTTCTTTTTTAACCATTCTTTTGTACTTTTGGATGTATGTTTTGGGTCATTTTGCTGCTGGAGGACCCATGACCTTCAACTCAGACCTAGCTTTCTGACACTAAGGGGTATGTTTACTAAACTGTCTTAATGTTACCGGCGTTAGTTGCAGCATTAATGTGAAGAATGCCATATAAGGTAGTGGGTGTTTCGGTCTTAAGGTAGCAATGGCAAGTGATCGCGTGATAGAGAGCGCCTGTCCATTATCGCGTGATAGAGGGAGCCGTGCATGTTATTGTGCATTAACCTTAACATCGTGCACTGACCTGCAATCACGGGAACAGAGGTGTAGCACACTGGTTAGTACAATGACTGCTTAGACAGGGGTCATGATTTCGATCCTTCAGTGGGCTCAATGAATAAGGGTACCTAAGGCAATTCCTTTTCCTGCTTGTAACAGTCAGACACATTCCAACAATCTGTGCTGCCAGCAAAAACTACCCGCACTCCAGTGCCGTAACTTAATACACCTTTTAGGGCGCACCAGAAGGCACATCATAAACCACCACGTCAGCCAAGGCGGGTCATAATGTGTCCTAGAGGGCAGGACAAAAGGTTGGCAACCCCCAAGGCACCATATAAGGTGGCCCATAAGCTGCTGGAATCTAAGGTGCTGCTAAAGATGCCCCAAGGATGTATAGGTGACTCAAGAAATGGTGCCCAAGGGCAGTAAGGTGCTCCAAGTTGACAAGCAAGAAAGGTATGGCCCAAACACAGATGTAACCCTAACACTGCACAGAGCACCAAGGAAAGGCAATGCACAAGTGATGGAAGGAAGTAGATCAGAACTGATGGACCAGACAAATCTGCATGCAGCCCATGTGGCAGCTGGTAAAGTGTACAAACATAACGGGGACAGCTGTACTGATGCACAGGGTGATGGTAATGTACTGTGCAACAATGACAGTGTGTGGCAGAGGATGGGAATAAGCATCCAGCAGAGGAGCTAGAGGTGGCAGGATAGGTGCAATGACAGGACAGAGGAGTAACAGTGACATGCAGAGCAGACACAGGAGAGGCAAGCAGGAAGAGCCGCAATGCAGAAACGTGTACCAGTACAGGACATGGGGTAGCAGCCTGCACATTAGGGCAGGACGCCACACAGCTGGCAGACACACATAGATGGACAGAAGGATGTTTGGCAACTGTGATAAGGGTATAATGTGCCAACAGCACAGATCTGCACAGATATGACTGTTACAGGAATGAAAAGCAGCTGTGTAGGACAGGCATACAAATGAAAGAGAACAGAGAGGAATCAAACCCATGACCATTAGCACAAATGTCAATGCACAAACCAGTAGGCTACACCACCAACATGAGTGCAATAGCAAAGGCTGCATACAAGAACACTGCAGGGCAACACACAAAAAGCCTGCTGTCTGCCAGGATAGGGCAACCCACAACAGTAACCATGATGGAATGCACATGCAGAACTGGTGTCTACAGCTCAGGTCACAGTCTGTAATTGGGACGAGAGCCACATATAACTACATGCACACACACAATGAAATGTTATGCGGTGGACACAGCATGCAAAAGAGGAAAGAACCTAAACCAAAAGGGTGGCAGGGGATGCTCTGTGGAGCATGGCAAAATAGGGAACAGAACAGAAAAGGAACATGTGAGAATTGAACCTGCAAACAGGTGTGGCCCAGACCAGCTGAACAACAGCAATGCCAATCCTCCAAGCGGACTGCCTATATGGATAGTACAAAGAAAGAGCCATATGTAGCAGCAAATATGTGATGGATAGGCAGCACAGAGGGCGCACTGTGGTGTACAGTGAAGAGATGGAAGGGTGTGTGGGGGGTGATGAACCTGCAGGCAGTTCATGGTCAGGTTAGCACAACCCCCCCCCCCAAAAAAATACCATTGTGGGAATCAAACCTGCAACCTATGGTGTTCCAACACATGTCTGTAACCACTATCCCAAACAACCACAGCAAGCACAATGCAAAGATATTACCTCAAAGGTAATGTGTGTATGGGAACCTGTAACTCCCAGTGATGTGGCAAATGGCTGGCAGATAGACAGCTGGCACCGTACAAGGATGTGAGCACAGGAGGGCCATGTACATGACCATGACATCACTAAATACATGTGTCAGTGTGGTCAAGCAGCAGCACAGACAAATGTACGTCCAACACGTATGTTTATTTTGGTTAATCATTAGACATAGCGTAGATACCGCCTTTCATAATCTCAAGGTGGTTGGATAATAGCAAAAAAAGTGAAAACACATTTCGCAGGGCAGCAACCCACATGTCCCATAAAAGTTACTGGACCGGCTACAGTTGATGCGCAGGAGAGATAATGTGCAGTAGGTGCATGGTGTGCACTATGCATGGGCCCCCCACCCCCCCATGCTGCTGTACGCCCCAAATGTTAGTCACATATGTGTGCATGTAGACAGTAGGCGGTGCATGATGAGGGCCCAACACACATCAGATATGGTTTGTCCCCAAAAACATATCTGCCCGCCAATACAGGAAGCACAAAAATGAAACAGCATATGTTGTTAGAAGTAAGCAAGAGTGAACACAGATATCGAAATATATGTTACAGCTGTCACATAATGGCTGATATAGGAATCAAAGTAGCACCAATGTAACCTAAAACACGCGACAAATGCAAAATGAGGATATGGTAACAGGTACAAGAGGCACATGAACACAGACAATTCAAATAAACTGAACCTCACAAACATGCAGAGATAGCACTATGCATAAGGTCCCCTGCAATGGGTGGTGTGGATACAGTGTCTGTACATATATATCATGTTACATTGAATGCACAAATGAAGGAAGAAAATGGACACCCACACTGCCACACTTCAAATATAATGGGGCAATGTGAGTGCCGCAACCTCATTGGATAAATAGGACTGTGCAGACATGCAATGCTAGGTTTGTAAATCAATGTGGAGCAACACGTCTGTACAGTAAACAAACACAATAACTTGTATATAGAGATTGAAAGAAAGGTCAAGCATGGTCCAGTAACCCACACAGAAGCCATACTGCCACATGCTGTGTTGCACCAACATAGTCAGTCACATGCACATGCACTGTGTACATTGAAACATGATACAGTGATGCCACACATGCACTGTAACACCCTTGGTGAAGGAAAACATCAATCCAAGATATTGGTGTGCAGTAAAGTGGTGTGGTGGCAAATACTGTGTCATGTCCAAGTGGAGGGTGGGCTGACATGGACAAGAGGACCTCTACAATGTTCCCTCTGTGCCACACGCATGGCTGTATGCTCCTTTTGAACTAAACAGATGAGGATACCCTGCGGTGCAGGTTACACACATGGGCAACACACCAACACAATGTCAGATGGATGTACAACATACAGCGACAATGTCAGTCCCTGCTGCACATGTAGGGACCAGTACACAGTGCCCACAGTGCAAAGGGTGTCTGCAACCCAACAAGTCCCGTTAAGACTGTCCTTGAAACCCTGGTCATACATAGTCAAGTGTGACATCTCAATATGCCACAGTACTGGAAAGGTCATGTGTGTCTCCTGCGATGAATACGACACCCAGACAGAGCACGGTAGCAACGGTATGTTGGACAGGCCTGTTATGCTCAAAGTAGCAGTCCAACAATAATGTCCATCCTAGGCATGTGTCCCACTCGCAGAGGTCAAACATCCTATGCCACCATCTCCCAGGGATAGTTGCATGGTGTTGTTGTGTCCTCCAACAGGTTGGTGATGGTGGATGGTGGGTGATAGTGATGGTGGATGCACTGTAGTAGATGTGCTGTGTGTGTCCTCTGCCCTGTGTCAGAAGAAGGAGAAAACATGTCTTAATATGCTGCTCACAACATCAGGGCACATTTCAGGGAGTCAAACATCAATATTGTGATGAGGTGAGTGCAGCCCAGCTAGGGAAAACTGAAAAAAAGAAGGATTTTTTTTCATTGCGGGGGATGGGAGCACAAAATCCTAGGCTCCATACTAGAAGCACTGAAAGAAACCTAGAAGGCAGAGCTAAGCGTAAGCCAATCACAGACCACAGGACAACCCTGCAGAGGAGTAGGAGGTCCAAGTGGGAGGAGCTAGGAAGGGAGTTGCCCAGCTCAACAGTTAACAGAGGAAGAACAAACAAAAGAGAGAGGCACAGTTTGAGTTTGTTGGAGGAGGAAGGAGCTGTGAGCAGAAGGTCCAGGAGGAGTGCAGGAGCAAGCACCAGTGGCAGCTGCAGTTCAAGGCCTAGCCCAGGTTCAAGTTCAATTCCCAGGAGGCACAGACAGGAGAGATCTGGGGCCAAGCTGTGGAAAACCCTTGCAGCCAAGGAGAGCAGCAAATGGAGGAACCATTACAAAGGCAGCCAAGAAAGGTACGCAGGGAATGAGCAGTGCCACCAGAATAGTTCTTGCTCTGACTCAGAGGAGACTTTCAGACACCTGAAGCCTCAGCACAGCAAGTATCATCTCGGGAGGGAAGTTAAGCAGGAGAGACACACAGGAGACCGGCTTGGAGGAGCCAAGGCCAGGCAGTGTGAGAGACTGTTTAACATTGCAAAGACTCTTAAGGAAAAGTTACCAGAGCACTTCCAGAGAGCACAAAGCTGTAGCTCAATTGAGAGTATGGAGGTAGGCCCTGAAGAAAGTGTTATTGAGTCAGAAGCCTCTGAGATGGAATGTGAGCTGTGCACTAAAATACAATAGTAATGTCTGTTAGAAAACAGTGAAATATAAAAGGAAGCTGTTGCAAGTTAAAAGCAGTTTCAAGAGTTGAAGAGAAGAGTAACCCTGAAGACAAGAGGTTAGGAATCTCTCGCTTAGGAAGCTTAAACTGCTAGACTTCAGTGAAGGCCCAAACAGTTAGAACTGTTTGTATGGAGCGTGGCAACAGCAGGTTGGAAGCTGTGAAGAGTTTTTACAAATGCTTTTGTTTTGTAATGTCAAACAATTGCAGTGAAGAATAGAAACTGCTGTGAGTTTGTTTGGACATTTTGATTTGGAGAAATTATCCTGTATTTCTTTTGTCTGGAAAAAGTGCTTAAAGAATTTTTATGTTCATCACTTGCCAACTTTGGAAACCGAATAAAAATTTCCTGTGCGCTTTAAATAACCACTTGGCTTTCCTTATTGACACAACTACAACCCTCGAAGGGATACAGATGGCCAGCCGTCCCTACTAGGCAACCGCCTGGTAGGGGCGCGAGCGTCACAATATGTACGTAATGCAACATCACACAGGCAAACATAACATGATCACAATACAGAACACAGTGCATGTTGTGGACATTTGGAAATGGAAACGCAGATGAGGGTGTCATATGGATATGGTCATGTCCGTGCCCATGTTACACAGGTGTTTCACAGCGCCACCCCATGTCCATCAGCGTTGGTACACAGAGACCCAACAGGAAAGGTCCATGAAACAAACAGAAAACGCTAACATGTAAAGGCTGATGTCATTCCTAAAAGACCCAAGGTGCAACCTACCGTGTGTCCGCAGCAAGTGTCTGCTCGGGAATCTCTGAGGCTGGCAAAGGCCACAGCACATCACAGTGAAGGCAGAAGATGTCATCAAAATGTGTAGAAGTACCATGTCCCCATGTCCAGCCACTGTTGATGCATGTCAAAATTATGGCAACATCTGTGATGCATAAATGCTGTTGCGCAATGGTCTGTCAGCACACAAGAGATACTGTAGGTCAGCTCACAACACACAACACATGCGCACAATGTTCACAAGGTCAAGAGCAGTAATGTAGAGATAGCACAGTCACCAATGCTCCACAGGTGTACAGACCCCTCAAACCACATGATATAGCAAAATGCCTGCTGTGGTAAGGAGAGCTGTATAGAAGGGATGGAATGGGAAGAAAGTGAGACCTGTGCCTTTAAAAGCAGAGATCAACAGAGTTCCCATAGTAACCACAAGCCTCCGAGGCAGACTACAGCTAGTACTAAGCCCCGCCCACTTAATGACGTTAGGGCTAGGTTGAGCCCTAACAGCTCTCACGTGTGCAGGGAGAAAGGCGTGGTGCCTAAGAAGCACCAGTTTAAAACTGCTTCAGTGTTTGATAGAAAGGGGGAAGGTGAGAAGCAAAGCAGGCAGCAGCAGACACGGCAGAACTTGCAGGAAAACACGCAGCAAGAGAGTCCGGAGCAGCTGGGAGCTGAGCAGCAGAGAGCCCTGGAATCAAGGCAGAAACGTGTCTCAAGGTACCTCAGAGAAAGAAAGCTGGAGGAGTCAATTCCCAGGTGGGGAAACAGCTCGGGAAGCCAGTTGAGCCCTGGAGGTAGAGAGAATAAGTTGCCTGAAGTTCCTAGCAAAGCTCTTTCTGAAGTAGTGGTTAGAGAGCTAAGAAAAAGTGCCAGATGCTGTGTTAGCCAGAAAGCTGTAAAGCAAGCTTCAGACAGAAATAAGTGTGCCAGTGACTGCCGTGACTCAGCAGTGAGAGATATTGAAAGGCTGATAAGGGAGAGAGAAACTCCGTCTTTAAAGCCTGTGACTACAGATCAGAGGGAACGCTTGCTGCTAAAGCTGGATGAGCTGCTGCAGGGTGTAAATCATAAATCCTATGATACCCGTCCACAGGAAGATAGCTCTAGTGAGTCTACGCATGAAATGGAAATAGAATTGTGTGAAAGCCCCTGTGAAAGTGATACTGAAGAAATGCAATGCTCTTATTGCAAGGCAAACGAACTGAACATGTGCTAAGCTCAAACCCATGTGAAGGAGTGGTTTGTTTAAAGCAATTATAAGCTTGTTCCTGGGAACTGAGAAGGGAAAGAAACTTGCTAGAAGTTTGAAAGCCATTGTAGCTTGTTTCTATATGATGTGAAAGAAAAGAAACTTGCTGGAAGTTTAAAAACAGGCATAACCTCTTTTCTATGGAAGCTGTGAAAGAAAAGAAACTTGTTGAAAGTTTAAGTTACTTTGATATGGTCAACAGCCTTAGCTTTAGAAGGTAGTTACCAGAGAGAAGCTAAGAGTTGACAATGTGAAGAAGAAATTCCTGTCTGTTTGAGTTAAGCCTGTTGGAGTTTATTTATACTTTGCCTTTGGGAGAAATTATCCTTACCTGTGTTTAGTACAACGAATTTGATGCAAGGGGGAAACCCTGAAAAATAAATTTCTCTGTTTTTGCCAAACAAACCGTGTGGTCACACTGCTTGCTCAAAAGAATAGCTGAAACTATATATCCCAGCAGTCCATGCTGGCAGACATATTGGGGACAGTATTCAGAAGGGCAATTAAGGCGAGCCCTCTTGCTCATCGGCCACCGGCCCGGGCGGGAGGACGCAACAGAGTGGCGTAATTGCTACGGATTCTGCGCTAAGCACGCATGCGCAAGGATTAAGACAGCAACAGCGCATTCCTCAAGTCTGCCGGAAGACTTCGGTTGGAGGTTGAGTGCGACTGAGACGGAGAGCTGGTGGTTCCGCGGAGACCCTACCTTGAGATAAGCGAGAAGCACCACCAGTACCAGGTAATGAGTATCTAACTGGGGTTAGTTAGGATACTGGTACTGGGAGGGGCGGTGCCGAAGCCAGTGACAAAGTGTACTGCACCGTGTTTTGTACCGCACTTGGTTGGTCTGTTTCTCTCTTTTGTCATTGCAGAGAGCACGATGACGGTGGAAGTGAAGGAGGTCCTCACTTGGATTGCTTCTCAGTTTGAGCAGCAGAAAGACCTGTCATTGGAGATCCAAGAGCGAGCAGCCGCCAGACTAGAGGCACAGCAAAAGCCATTGATGGAGTTGATGGAGGCTTGGATGAAGGAGACGAAGAAGACATCAGAGCCCATCCCTCCTACTACAGGTTTAGCAGGACTGGGTCTAGCCAGTGCTTTTGGACCATGGTCCAAAGAGACATTGAGGTTTGGACAGTTAACGGATAACGACAATATTGATGACTTCTTGGAAGCGTTTGAGCGTGTAGCTCATGTAGCTAATTGGCCAAAAGACCAATGGGCGGTACGGTTAGCATTATCACTTACCGGTGAGGCTTTAGCCGCCTACCAAGCTGTACCATCGGCTTTTGCCAATAACTACGACGAAGTAAAGAGAGCCATAAAAGATAGATTAGGTTTAACACCCTCGGTGTATCACCGTCTGTTGCGAAATGTCAGACTGGGTTCCGGTGAGACACCTAGAGCGTTGTACCATCGACTAAAGAGTCCGGTTACCAAGTGGTTGGAACCAGAAGGTAAAACCTTAGAAACGATACTGGATAACATCATACTTGAACAATTCTTGGCAGCTATACCAGAAAGGATTCGTACCTTCCTGATATTGCAGGGTTGCAGAAGCACTCAGGAGGCTATTGTGCTCGCTGAGCGGTTTCTTGAAGCGGACGCGGTCGCTCAAGAGAAGGGTTTGGCTTCTGTGAAAGTCCCATATGCTGTATCAGAAAGGGAAGGGAAGCCAAAGAATGTTGTTAAAGATGTCTGTACCTATTGATAGGAAGAAATATGTAAAAAGAACATGTTTCAAATGCGGAAGTGAGGGTCACTTACAGCGTGAATGTAAGAGGAGGACAGCACTGATAATAGATGACCCGGGAAAAGCTAGAGAAGGTTTTCTGCTAGCAGTCACAGTGCAAGGGGTACCAGCAAGGGCTTTGTTAGACTCAGGCTCTGACCAGTCCATGTTGTCCAAAAACCTTTGGCGGAAGATAAGGGCCCAAAGGAAACACTCCGTTCACCCAATGGCACAGTGAGGATTAGGTGTGTGCATGGGACAGCGTCCACATATCCCATTTATCGCGTCCTCGTAAAAGGGCTAGGGATAGAGAAAGGGATCCCAGTGGCCGTAGTGCCCCGTCTACCCCAGGAAGTAGTGCTGGGGAGAGACTGGCCCCAGTTCCAGAAGGGCATGCAACAAGGCTTACGTAAGAAGGAGGGGATGGTGGTTGCAAGTGCCCCACCTGAAATCCCATACCAGCAAGTAGTTAAGCCAGCAGCCGTTCCTAGCCCCTTGTTCGGGAAGATCCGAAAATCTATCCCGCACCTGCCTAAGGAGGAACCCGCCAAGAAACCCATATTTGTATTACGGTATTGCAAAATGAGTCCAGAAGCACGAGCACTGAAAAGAGCCACCTCACAAGCAGCCGGATTTGATTTGTATAGTGCGGAAGATGTGATCGTCCCTAAGCATGGCAAAGCATTAGTAAATACCGCCCTTCAGATGGAAGTACCAGCCGGCTGCTATGGACGCATCGCACCCCGCTCCGGCTTAGCAATGAAACATTTCATCGATGTTGGAGCCGGCGTCGTAGATCCGGACTATAGAGGTGCGGTCAAGATTCTGCTGTTGAACTTTGGATCGGAAGACTTCCAAGTAAGTGTGGGCGACCGCATAGCCCAGCTTATTTGTGAAAAAGTTGGGTTTCCTCCTCTTGAGGAGGTACCCATGGTTTCGGACACAGTGCGAGGAACCCAAGGTTTCGGTTCTACGGGGTATGCAGACCTGCAAGGACTGGCAGCGACGGTGGAGGAGAAGATAGAAGATGACCTAGGACCCCAATTGAGCGATTGCAGGAAGAATCCTGAGCCAGGGATGGGGGAAGGCCTCTCGGACACAGAAGCAGGAATTGGAGCAGCTAATTAAGGGTTTTTCTGATGTCCTGACGCCTGTACCAGGGGAAACAAGGCTCGTTGCGCATGAAATCTTAACACCACCGGGTGAAGTGGTACGACAGCGCCCGTACAGACTGCCAGAAGCCAAGAGGCAGGAAGTGATAGATCAAGTAAAAGAGATGCTTGATCTAGGAGTGATTGAAGAATCAAAGAGTCCATGGAACAGCCCGATCGTGCTGGTTCCCAAGCCTGACGGATCCCTTAGATTCTGCATTGACTTCAGGAGAGTCAATGCCATCTCAAAGTTTGATACGTACCCCATGCCTCGGATAGAGGAGCTCCTCGATCGATTAGGCCAGGCCAGGTATCTCACGACCCTGGATATGACGAAAGGCTACTGGCAGATTCCTCTGACCAGGGAATCCCGCCAGAAAACCGCCTTTAGTACGCCAGTAGGCCTATTCCAGTTCAAGCGAATGCCATTTGGCCTACATGGAGCCGCTGCCACTTGTCAACGCCTCGTCGACCTGGTACTCCGACCTCATCAGGAATACGCTACGGCATATATGGATGATGTTATTATTCATAGTGTCAGATGGGATCAACATCTATCCAGGATACGAGCAGTGTTGCAGGCAATGAGGGATGCAGGCCTGACCCTAAATCCGGCAAAGTGCGTGTTCGGCAGCCAAGAGGTGAAGTACCTGGGTCACTTGGTTGGACACGGTACAGTGAAGCCCTTACTGAATAAGGTCAAAAGTGTGAAGGCTTTTCCTCGGCCCGCCAGCAAGAAGCAACTGCGCAGTTTCCTTGGCTTGGTGGGATATTACCGGCGATTTATATCACACTTCGCTGAAAAGAGCGCACCTTTGTCGGATATGCTCAAGAAAAATATGCCGAATCAACTGAGGTGGACCCTGGAAGCAGACACAGCTTTTGGGAGGTTAAAAGAAGAGCTGTGTGTAGCCCCAGTATTGCGTGGGGTGGAATTCGGTCTACCATTTATTCTGCAGACAGATGCCTCCGAGACCGGGTTGGGAGCGGTGCTCTCCTAGAAGTATGAAGGCGTCGAGCATCCAGTGCTTTTTCTTAGTCAGAAGCTGTCCCCGGCTGAGAAAAATTACTCAACCATCGAGAGAGAGTGCCTGGCGATAAAGTGGGCTGTGGAATCTCTAAAATTCTACCTGGCGGGCAGAAACTTCCTCTTGATGACCGATCATGCCCCATTGAAGTGGCTTGGCCAGATGAAGGATCATAATGCCAGATTAACGCGATGGTACATGGCGCTTCAAGCATTTGATTTCCGTATAGAACACAGAGCTGGCAAGCTACATCAGAATGCAGATGCGTTGTCTAGAGTCACATGCGAAGAGAAAGATAGTGATGCTGCAGCTAGAATTACGTGCTGTGATGAGGATATCACCCCAGCCCGTAATATCTTAAGGGGGGGAATGTGTGGTAAGGAGAGCTGTATAGAAGGGATGGAATAGGAAGAAAGTGAGACCTGTGCCTTTAAAAGCAGAGATCAACAGAGTTCCCTAGTAACCACAAGCCTCCGAGGCAGACTACAGCTAGTACTAAGCCCCGCCCACTTAATGACATTAGAGCTAGGTTGAGCCCTAACAGCTCTCACGTGTGCAGGGAGAAAGGTGTGGTGCCTAAGAAGCACCAGTTTAAAACTGCTTCAGTGTTTGATAGAAGGGGGGAAGGTGAGAAGCAAAGCAGGCAGCAGCAGACATGGCAGAACTTGCAGGAAAGCACACAGCAAGAGAGTCCGGAGCAGCTGGGAGCTGTGCAGCAGAGAGCCCTGGAATCAAGGCAGAAGCGTGTCTCAAGGTACCTCAGAGAAAGGAAGCTGGAGGAGTCAATTCCCAGGTGGGGAAACAGCTCGGGAAGCCAGTTGAGCCCTGGAGGTAGAGAGAATAAGTTGCCTGAAGTTCCTAGCAAAGCTCTTTCTGAAGAAGTGGTTAGAGAGCTAAGAAAAAGTGCCAGACGCTGTGTTAGCCAGAAAGCTGTAAAGCAAGCTTCAGACAGAAATAAGAAGTGTGCCAGTGACTGCCTTGACTCAGCAGTGAGAGATATTGAAAGGCTGATAAGGGAGAGAGAAACTCCGTCTTTAAAGCCTGTGGCTACAGATCAGAGGGAACGCTTGCTGCTAAAGCTGGATGAGCTGCTGCAGGGTGTAAATCATAAATCCTATGATACCCGTCCACAGGAAGATAGCTCTAGTGAGTCTATGCATGAAATGGAAATAGAATTGTGTGAAAGCCCCTGTGAAAGTGATACTGAAGAAATGCAATGCTCTTATTGCAAGGCAAACGAACTGAACATGTGCTAAGCTCAAGCCCATGTGAAGGAGTGGTTTGTTTAAAGCAATTATAAGCTTGTTTCTGGGAACTGAGAAGGGAAAGAAACTTGCTAGAAGTTTGAAAGCCATTGTAGCTTGTTTCTATATGGTGTGAAAGAAAAGAAACTTGCTGGAAGTTTAAAAACAGGTATAACCTCTTTTCTATGGAAGCTGTGAAAGAAAAGAAACTTGTTGAAAGTTTAAGTTACTTTGATATGGTCAACAGCCTTAGCTTTAGAAGGTAGTTACCAGAGAGAAGCTAAGAGTTGACAATGTGAAGAAGAAATTCCTGTCTGTTTGAGTTAAGCCTGTTGGAGTTTATTTATCCTTTGCCTTTGGGAGAAATTATCCTTACCTGTGTTCAGTGCAACGAATTTGATGCGAGGGGGAAACCCTGAAAAATAAATTTCTCTGTTTTTGCCAAACAAACCGTGTGGTCACACTGCTTGCTCAAAAGAATAGCTGAAAGTACATATCCCAGCAGTCCATGCTGGCAGACATATTGGGGACAGTATTCAGAAGAGCAATTAAGGTGAGCCCTCTTGCTCATCGGCCACCGGCCCGGGCGGGAGGACGCAACAGTACCTAGCAGTTTCCCCAAAAGATACAGGTTCCACAATGCTTGTACTGGGTTGGATATCAATGCTGGGTCCCTTCTTAATAATGGTTTATGGACCTTTCCTCCAGGAACTTGTCCAAACCTTTTTTAAACCCAGCTACACTAACAGCCTTTGCTACATCCTCCGGTAACAAATTCCAGAGTTTGATTACACGTTGAGTGAAAAAATATTTTCTTTTATTAGTCTTAAATAGTTTACCCTGTAGCTTCATTGCATGTCCCCTAGTCTTTCTATATTCAGAACTGCTCTCCCACCACTTGATCTGAATCGTAGCTCCAAGTTACCATCTCTGGGTGCCTAGAGCCTGCCTTCCAACTTTTGACATGGCAGAGAAACATGTTGTTGTTGTTAAGTGCCGTCGAGTCGGAGTCGACTCATGGCGACCCTCTGGATAGCTATCCTAAATTGTGTTCGGTCTTCAGTCAGGCGGCTCATTGACGACAGACTGGTACCCGTAGCTGCTGTTATTGTAGCGATCCATCTCATTGCTGGCCTTCCTCTTTTGCGTTGACCTTCTATCTTGCCAAGCATGATGTCTTTCTCTAATGATCTCTCTCTTCGCATGATGTGTCCGAAGTATGAAAGCCGAAGTCTTGTCATCTGAGCTTCTAAAGAAAGCTTAGGTTTGATCTCCTCTAGTACCGACTGGTTTGTTCTTCGGGCAGTCCATGGTATACACAGTATTCGCCGCCAGCACCATAATTCAAAGGCATCAATTTTCTTCCTGTCTGTCTTTTTCACTGTCCAGCTTTCACATCCATATGATGTTATTGAAAATACCATGGCTTGAACAAGTCGAATCTTTGTATGGAGAGACACATCTCTGCTCTTGAGAATCTTATCTAGGTCTTAGGCATATTTTTTTTGGGGGGGGGCATGGAAGGGTGGTAGCCCCCCCCCCCCCGAAATGTTGCAGACACTAATGGTGATCTGGTATCTTTGCCCCCATTGTCAATATGACTTCCTTACCCTTTGTCCCCCCCAAAGTAAGAAGGCAAACTCCACCAATGCAGAGAAGTCTGCACCCGTTCTGCGTCTGTGCTTCTTTCTTTCTTGTTCTTTTGATTTTATCCACAACACTCCAGAACAAGAGCCTCTGGTTGAGGTGCAACAGAGAGGGAAAGGAACCCCAAAGGCTGACTCCCAACAAGGCAGTGGGAAGGAAAGGGGAAATTGGGGGAGGGAACTGACATAACTGGGTTTAGCATCTCTGAGTACCTATCACTAGCCCCGACCCTCTTGCTCACAGGCAAGGCAACAAAGGGATCACCCCCTTGCTGCCCCTTCCCTTAAATTATTATTCTTAGATAAAAATGCCTTTTTAAAAACAAACAAACAACTTCCCTCTGGCCACCAGAGCTGCCTAGACCTACCTTGCCTACCATCTACTGTAAATTAAGAATTAATAGTTGGTTGTGGGCTGTAAAATGAAATACAATGTGTGCTGTCGAGTCAATGCTGACTCCTGGCAATCTAGCCTCTGGGTTTTCTTGGCAAGTGTGATCAGAAGTAGATTGCCAGGCCTTTCTTCCATGCAAGTGAGTTTATAGCCCCTCATATTCCAAGGGGGTTGCGGGTTTAATCTATTGAAATTCTGTCAAATCCTGTATGGACTGCTTCACTCCCCATAGAAAAATGTGTTGAATGATACTACATACCAAATAATTATAAAGGCAGTTTTATATGGTGGCTGAAGTTGGAACTGGTGAACATAGAGGACTTTTGAGGGGCTCAAAGACCACTGGAGGGACTGTACTGCATGGTGTGGGCTTGGAGGTAGGAGCATAGGGTTGCCAGCTCACCCTAGATTGACCAAATAGGCTAATTCAGTCCTGATATTTCCCTATTGTATGCACGCAATAGTAGTTCTGTTTCTCCAAATGGTTTCCCGGGATCCATCTGTTTTGATCTCTGTGTTTTGTGCTTCTGTAAACACATCACACATTGCAAAATGTGCCTCTTCTGGAAGTGCTGCATTTTGAGGATCATGTATCTGGAGGTTTGGTAAGTGGATCATGTGTATGGGGATGTGTTACACTGGGGAAGAGGTGTGGGGCAATTAACTAGAAGAAAAATTATATGTAGATTAATGTTTACAAAATTGTGCACTATTTTATTTTAGCATTTTAACAGCAGAAATGATGGCTTAGATTATTGCCCAAATCATCCACAGGTAAAAGTATACTTGGCATTCAACATGCAATATTTTGCCCGCCTACTGAAGCGGTGATCCAGGAGACAGAATTGGGGTGAGACTGGGGGTGGATCTGGGGCTGAGGCAAGTAGGTGGATGTTTTTCTTTTTCAAAGGGGTCTGTTTACTAAACGGCGCTAGAGGCTTCCGTGCGATATTGGAGCCGCAGTCCCATTGAAGAAAATGGGCCTGTGGCTCCGATTTTGCACAGAAGCCGCTAGCGCCACTTAGTAAACAGACCCCAAAGAGTTGGTAACTCTAGCCCAGACTAACCAATAAAACTCTTCCAAAAATGGGTGCAGAACAGATGTAGGATGTTTCACTTTACAACGAAAGATACAAAAAAGACTCAGGTCAATATTCAGCAATGGGGGCTAGGCACTTTTAAAGTATCCAGCCGTCACCACTTTAAAAAAAATGGATATTCAGTGCCAGAATTCATCCACCATCTAGAGTTAATATCTGGTTTTGGCAGTCAGTGCCTTCACTATCCATCAGCAGTGATGTTCCATCGCCAGCTGGATAGTGAAAACTGGCCAAAATTAGGACAGCCATTGACCTGTCCTAACTTTAACCGGCTTAGCTATCCGAATATTGCTGCAGACCAAATAGCAACCAGGACTGTGCCTGATTTGCTCATAGACCACCCCAGTTTTTAACTGGGTGTTTTTAATGGGTTCTATGGGGATATTCAGCGGCATAATCCAGACAGTGGATCGCCATGTTTGCTAATAGCCAGTTAGCAGGTCTGCTAACCAGCTAAAAAACTTTGAATATGCCCTGCTCCCACCCCCATTCTATTTAAGTTTTGCTGCTACATCAGTGACAACAAAAACTATAACTGCCAGACATTGTGTGAAGTAATAAAAATCTCTGCAAATGGACACTCAGAAGCTTACCATGCCATAAAAGCATCAAGTCCATGACCTCAGACTGTTCCAACCCTACCTATCAAAAGTCAGCATTGCAAATATTCTAGAAAACCAGTACATCTCAGATTGGGGGAAAACAAAACAAGCCTGACTGCTACTGATTTCTACACAGAACCTACATGTTAAAAGAGTCCCTTACTTTGGTTACATTTGGAAAATGTCGACCATCACCTAGTAAAGAATAAGAAATGACAAATTAGAAACAAATGTGTAAACAAAAAATGAAATGGAAAATCCAAAAAACATACCCTGAGCTGTGAAATACTGAGAAAGAGAAATAGAGATGCATTTTCTCCTATACTGAACAAAATATAAGAAATGCATTTTCAAAGCTGACACATTTAATTCTCAAAAAAACGATAATAAAAATCGTATACATCTTTGTAGTCTGATCATTTTATTTTTCCAGTTGGGTTGGTCTTTATCTCTCTTTACCACTTCCTATTGTTGGTTTTCTCCTAAGTGCTGTTTCAAGATTCCACTGCCATTTTCTGTTTCTTCACTCCAGAGCTGGCCCAATAGGCAGGCAGAGCTCCGGAGTCTCAATGCGTGGATGAGACAATGGTGCAGAGATGAGGGGTTCAGATTTGTTAGGAACTGGGGAACATTCTGGGGAAAGGAGGGGCTCTTCCGAAGGGATGGGCTTCACCTTAACCGGGATGGAACCAGGCTGCTGGCATTAACCTTTAAAAAGGAGATAGAGCAGCTTTTAAACTAGATAATAGGGGAAAGCCGACAGTCGCCCAAGAGCGCATGGTTCGGAAGAATGTATCCTTGAAGGATACTACAAAAAGCAGAGAGGTTCCAAAAAAGAGTAAAGTAGCCCAAATGCCCTCGAGTATGGAGCAGACAGAACTTAAAGATCCCAAATTACCCATGTCTACCAATAGCCAAATTAATATGAATAAAATACAGTCTCTAAAATGCTTGTATGCAAATGCTAGAAGTCTACAAAACAAGATGGGAGAGTTAGAATATATAGCACTAAACGAGAGGTTAGATATGATTGGAATATCAGAGACATGGTGGAAGGAGGACAACCAGTGGGACACTGTGATACCTGGGTACAAACTATATCGAAATGATAGAGCTGATCAAATTCGTGGAGGGGTTGCGCTCTATGTTAGAGAGGGCATTGAGTCAGAAAGGATTAAAGTTTTGCAAGAAACAAAATTTGCTGTAGAATCTCTATGGATTGAAATTCCATGTAAAAAGGGGAAGGCGATGGCAGTGGGGGTGTACTATCGTCCGCCTGGCCAGAATGAACAAATGGATGATGAAATGCTCAAAGAAATCAAGGAAGCTAGCAAAAGTTACAGTGCAGTAATAATAATGGGTGATTTCAATTACCCCGGCATCGACTGGGTCAGTGTCACAACAGGACATGCTAGGGAGATAAAGTTCCTAGATGAAATAAATGACTGCTTCTTGGAGCAGCTGGTTCATGAACCGACCAGAGGGGAAGCAATATTAGACCTAGTCCTTAGTGGAACACCAGATGTAGTGCAAGAGATAAGGGTGTTGGGGCCACTTGGCAATAGTGATCATAGCATGATCGCCTTTGATTTAATTAGTGGAGGAGGGATAGTAAGGAAATCCACAGTACTACCCTTTAACTTTCGAAAGGGAGACTATGATAGAATGAGGAAAACAGTTAAGAAAAAACTAAAAGGAGCAGTTGCAAAGGATAAAGACGTACATCAAGCTTGGGTGTTGTTGAAAAATACTATCTTGGAAGCCCAGACCAGCTGTATTCCACGCTTTAAGAAAAGTGGAAGGAAGTCCAAAAAATTGCCAGCATGGTTTAAAGCTGAGGTCAGAGAGGCTGTTGTTGCCAAAAAAGCATCTTTCAAGAAATGGAAAAAAGAGCCAAATGATGAAACCTGGAAACAGCACAAGCACTGGCAAGTCAAATGCAAGGCATTGATAAGGCAGGCAAAGAGAGAATTTGAGAAGAAGCTTGCTGCGGAAGCAAAAACGCGAAATAAAGACCTTTTCAAGTACATTCGTAGCAAAAAACCCGTGAGAGAGTCAGTTGGTCCATTAGATGATAAAGGGGTTAAAGGAGCACTAAGAGGCGACAAGGCGATAGCGGAGAGACTGAATGAATTCTTTGCTTCGGTCTTTACTGAGGAAGATGTAGGGATGTTACCCACGACTGAAGTGGTATTTAAAGGTGTGGAAGAATTGAAGGAAATATCGATACATCGGGAAGATGTCCTACAACTATTAGATAAACTGAAGAGTAGCAAATCACCTGGGCCGGATGGTATACATCCAAGGGTGTTGAAAGAACTGAAATTTGAGATTGCAGACCTGCTATCAGTAATCTGTGAACTATCATTAAAATCATCTCTAATACCTGAGGATTGGAGGATCGCCAATGTAACACCAATTTTTAAAAAGGGTTCGAGGGGTGATCCGGGAAACTACAGACCGGTGAGCCTGACATCAGTACCGGGAAAAATGGTAGAAACCATCATAAAGAATAAAATTACTCAGCATATAGATAGTCATGACCTAATGGGAGACAGCCAACATGGCTTTAGACAAGGAAGATCTTGTCTTACTAATCTGTTATGTTTTTTTGAAGGAGTGAATAAACAGGTGGACAAAGGTGAGTCGGTTGATATTGTGTATCTGGACTTTCAGAAAGCCTTTGACAAGGTCCCTCATGAGAGACTTTTGGCAAAACTAAAGAGTCATGGGATAGGAGGCAGTGTACTACTGTGGATCAGGAACTGGTTAAAAGATAGAAAGCAGAGGGTAGGGCTAAATGGCCAATTTTCCCAATGGAGAAAGGTGAATAGTGGTGTACCCCAGGGATCTGTGCTGGGTCCGCTGCTTTTTGACATATTCATAAATGACCTGGAAAGTGGAATAACGAGTGAGGTTATCAAATTTGCTGATGACACAAAACTATTTAAAGTTGTTAAAACCCAGGAGGATTGTGGAAAATTGCAAGAGGATCTTGATAAATTGGAAGACTGGGCATCAAAATGGCAGATGAAATTTAATGTGGAGAAGTGCAAGGTTATGCACCTAGGGAAGAACAACCCAAACTATGGTTACACGATGCAAGGTTCCACATTAGGAACCACCACCCAAGAAAAAGATTTAGGCGTCCTTGTGGATACCATGTTAAAACCCTCGGCCCAGTGTGCAGCGGCGGCCAAGAGAGCAAATAGAATGCTAGGTATGATAAGGAAAGGAATGGAAAATAAAACAAAAGATATTATAATGCCTCTATATCGTTCCATGGTGAGACCGCACCTTGAATATTGTGTGCAATTCTGGTCGCCATATCTTAAAAAGGATATAGCAATTTTAGAAAAGGTTCAGAGAAGAGCCACCAAAATGGTAAAGGGGATGGAAGGCTACTCCTATGAAGAAAGGCTAAAAAGGTTGGGGCTCTTTAACCTGGAAAAGAGACGGCTGAGGGGAGATATGATAGAAGTCTATAAATTAATGAACGGAGTGGAACGGGTAAACGTAGATCGATTGTTTACCTTATCAGAATATAGAAAGACTAGGGGACATGCAATGAAGCTACAGGGTAAACTATTTAAGACTAATAAAAGAAAATATTTTTTCACTCAACGTGTAATCAAACTCTGGAATTTGTTACCGGAGGATGTAGTAAAGGCTGTTAGTGTAGCTGGGTTTAAAAAAGGTTTGGACAAGTTCCTGGAGGAAAGGTCCATAAACCATTATTAAGAAGGGACCCAGGATATCAATGCTTGAACCAATACAAGCATTGTGGAACCTGTGTCCCTTGGGGAAACTGCTAGGTACGTATGACCTAGATTGGCCACTGTTGGAAACAGAATACTGGGCTTGATGGACCTTGGTCTGACCCAGTATGGCATATCTTATGTTCTTATGTTCTTATGATGCCCTAGGCAAACCTTCGACCAGGTATCCTCCCCCCCCCCCCCCCCCCAGATATCCAGCATTTCCCTTCCCTTCCTCCCCCTCAGGTGTCCACATCTCCCCTTTCCTTCTCTATCCCTCCCAGGTGTCCAACATCTCCCCTTCCTTTCTTTATTCTCTCCTCCAGGTGTCCATTTCCCCTTCCCTTCCCTCCCCCCCCTCCCCCACACCTATAGGCATCTAGCATCTCCCCTTTCCTATTCCCTCCCAAAGAGTGTCCAGCATCTCTCTCCTTCCCTATCTCCCCCCTAAAAGGGTGTTCAGCATATCTCTCCTTCCCTGCTTTCCTCCCACCCCTCCCTAAAAGTGTCCAGATATCTTCCTTCTCCCTGCCACCATTGCCACTAGCAAGGCAGCGATCCTACTTCCACCTGAGCCAGAGCCAGACCTTCGCTTGTACAATTTACAGTTAAAGCACAGTACAGCAGTGGGGCTTGGAGCACCTATATACACACACTCAAGGCCTGCGGTCCGCCTGCTCCAACGGGAATGCCAAAGGAGCAGGACGCATAGGCCTCGAATGCCCTGGTGCCCAAAGGCTCACCACTGCGCTGCTGCTATTTGTCAACTTATGTGTTTGCTGGATGTGTTCGGGCTACATTTCCCCCTTCACTCACACATACAGAGTGTGTTCCCTAGGTGGATGCCTAGGGTGCCTAGTGGAAAGGCTGGCATTGCTGCACTCTCCCTGTATTCTTCCCTTCCTACCTTACATCTTTCTCTGAAATTAATCCTTCTGTTTCATCTTTTTTCTCTTTCTCTTATCTGCCTTTTTACCCAACTATAGCTAGATTTCATTCCTCCTTCTCCCATCACTCCACCTCCAGTCTTCATTCTCCCTATTTTCACTTTTCCCCTACTTGCCAGTTCTTTATCTCCTACTCCCATTCTCCATCTTTCCCCTGTCCTTTATCCACTTTCTAGCCCATTTCCTCCCTCTGTACTTATTCCCTCCTGAACGTCATCTACCTTCTTCTGCTTCTCATTCCCTCATCAGCCCCAACTCCTTCCTATCACTCATCCTGTTTCCATCTCCCCTTCTTCTATCTTACCACCTATCTAGGCTCCTATTTTGCCTTTTACTTCCCCAATTTCCACCTTCTCTCACTACCTGCAAAGACCTGCCATTTCCCTTTCCTTATCATCCTGCTAGAACATTCCAGAAGAGTGGGCCATGCTCTCCCACCAGCAGACAAGGCAGATCCAAGCAACCTCCAGTGACATCATCGTTTGGTACATCCCCTGTGGCAGAACTGAGAGAAGCCAGTATTTGTCTGCCTCCAGCAGGTAGCAAGGTGTATGGGTTACTGCAGCAGTGCAGATAGGTGTGTCTCTCGTGGCTGAAACCAGGGCCCACTGTGGACCATATAGATAACCTGACCATCTTTCCTAAGTTCAAATAGGGGACACTCAATTAAGCCAGAAGGTTCAAAGTTAAGGAAAATAAAAAAATATGTTTATAATTACAATTTTAATTTTAACCCCAAATTTTAATCAGTAGGCTAGATTTATAACTTTATTTACAAATGTGCCAATCAGGCCTACTTGTTGTACTTCTCTATAGACTGGATTTTCTTCAAAATAGCAATATTAAAAAACAAATGGCTGCTAGTAAAGCCAGCCACCTAGTGTTACTGTATCCAAGGAGCTTTTGATACTCACTCTCAACAAAGTCACACATCTCTTTAAGTTCTTCAATTCTAACTGCATAAACGTGAAAATGTCTGAATATCTTGTCAACAATAGCTTCAAAGTCAAATGGCAGGAATTTGGTAGCAGTGCTGATACAATTGTGAGCAATTTGAGCTGCACAGTTTACACCAATTAAATTACTTCCTAAATCTTCTTGCAGCTTGTAAAAAATATTGTTACTACCCCTCCTAGCGACCCCACCAAAATTGCAATTAGTATTGTCAAAAACAATGCCAAAACTTTGGATCTTAGCCCATTGGACTCAACTGTATCAAGAATGCACTTGGAAAGAATGTCTGAGGTTTTATCTTTAATTTCATGGACACGAAGAACTTTTACCTGAACCCCTTTCTCAGAAAGAAAGTACTTTACTAAAATAGGGCACATTTTAATGCTACCATGGTTTGAGAAATCACTAAAAAAAAAAACTTGTCTCAGAAAGGTCTCTCTTGAGGGAATCAATAGAGTCAGGTTTGAAAACATTACAGACTATTGCTTCCATTTTGGTTCGCGCATAACCGAAAAGAATGGTTGTGAACGACACAGTGATAAGCCCATGTACCCTCAGTTGTAGCCAGTGACTGAGTTTTCTCATCAAAAGTTTGACTTTAAAAAAAAAGAAGTCACAGTTCTACTTGAAGAAACACTTACATCTGCTGTCTTGTGTTTGTCCGTCCTTAGGTGCTGAACGATGTCTTCCTTTCCTGCATGTGCGATTGAAAAGGAAGACCGGCATTTGTTACAAAACACGGTGCTATCACCAGAATGTTTCTTAATGAATGGATATTCATTTTGTAGCTGGTCATTAAAAACAGACTTTCTTTTCAGCATTTTAAAATAAAAATAAAGTCTAAAGACGAAATAGAAACACGCACCCTAGGCTAAGATCCTACACGGACAGAATCAATGAAATCAGCTGACCACTGACCATGATACTGATTCTGATGTTGGCCCCAGTATCATAGGCACCAGCTCTGTGGGTGCTATTGGTGCTTGAGCACCCACAATATTTTCTCTGTAGGTCTGTATATCTGTAGGAAACCCCCCCCCCCCCCCATACTCCAGAGCTGCAGGACAAGGGAGAAAGGTGATTTCTGTATCCTAGCTACGGCTCCCACCTCCCCCTGCTCCCTATTGGCTGGCTGTGTCTGTTGCAGCCTATTGGCTGGCTTTGACTGACTGATGGTTGCCTGGGCCCTGGGGAGGGAGCACAGCCAGATTTGTCAGATGTGCTGAGGACTCAGTAGTTTAGGATTGCCAACCATCTAAATTATTTTAGGATTCTATATCTTTGTAAAGTAACTGTCTTAGTCAGAATGATGTCTAAATTGTCTGGGTGTTTTTTAGAGTTTAGTTCCCCCCTCACTGTATAGAGTAAGTGGTAGGTTCCAGCCTTTGGAAAGGCTGCACTAGTCAAAGGAAGGGTGGGGTGGGCTCATTTTCTGCACAGAGTCTAGGAGAAAGTCAGTGGGTTTATTGGTAGGGGTGAGTAGGGTTGCTGAGAAAGGGTAGAAATGTACGAGGAATGGGGTAAAGTGTGAGGAGGCTATTGCAGGCTGAGAAAAAGAACTGGTAGCAAAAGCAAGAATTGGGGTCACTGAAGTAGAAGAGTGCAGAAGCAACACAGCACCAGTAGACAGTCAGAGACAGAAACTGTCCATCTGAAAAGTGCTAGTGTGCATGTTTGTACCTGATTTGGGGGGTGGGGGTGGATGAATGCATGACTTTATTTCCTATGTAAAGCCATATTGGCATTGTTGTTTACTGTAAACTGCATAGACTATTAGATATGCGGTACATAAGACTGCTAAATAAATAAATAAATGTGCATTTGTGTGTGACTGAAGTACAACAGAGTGCATGCATGTGTATATGTTTCTGTGTCTTTGATGGAAATAGTCTCATATAAAGCGTAGTTACTCACCTGTAACTGGTGATCTCTGGGAACAGAAGGAATTTAGTCTTCACATATGGGTATCGTCGGTACCGACGGAGCCTGCACGGGAATGCTCCCCAGTGACCAATAGGAAAGCTTTTGGGAGCAGCCCACAGCGTCTGCGTGCTGCCTTCCCACCATTCCAACTCTCCCTCTTCAGATGAGTTTATAGCTGAGACAAAGGAGAGAGAGAAAG
Organism: Ichthyophis bannanicus; assembly: GCA_033557465.1. Taxonomy (NCBI): domain Eukaryota; kingdom Metazoa; phylum Chordata; class Amphibia; order Gymnophiona; family Ichthyophiidae; genus Ichthyophis; species Ichthyophis bannanicus. The sequence continues at coordinate 148,930,176 of CM066041.1, forward strand.
AGAGAGATAGAGAGACAACTCCTAGGGGAGGTGGGTTGGTTGTGAAGACTAAATTCCTGCTGTTCCCGGAGATCACCTGTTACAGGTGAGTAACTACACTATCTCCAGGAACAAGCAGGAATGTAGTCTTCATATATGGGGACTCCCCAGCTGAAAGATGCCAGGGAGATGGCCCCAGGAAGCTGCAAACCCATGGTGAGATGGGTCATGCTTCCTCCCATGGATCTCTGGCATCCAAACCTGGAGAGTGAGTAGGAGTTGCATTAAGTCTGAAAGAGATGCTGAAGAACAGCTTGGCCAAACAAGGCATCCCGACGGGAGTCCTCATCTAAACAGTAGTGGACTGTTAAAGTGTGCACTGAAGCCCAAGTAGCTGCTCTGCAGATGTCATCTATAGACACAGAATGAAGGTTAGCCATAGAGACTGCCATGGATCTCACATTGTGAGCTGTGACATGGCCCTTGAGAGAAAGCCCCTTACTCTCATAAGCGAAGGATATGCACTGTGCAATCCAGTTAAAGAGAGTTCTTTTGGAAACTGAAAGTCCCAAATGACTAGAATCAAAAGCAACAAAAAGTTGAGAAGATTTTCTATGTTGCTGCATTCTTTGCAAGTAAAAGGCTAAGGCTCTTTTGCAGTCTAAGGTATGAAAGTTCCTTTCTGCATTGGAGGCATGAGGTCTCGGAAAGAATACAGGAAGGTAAACCGCTTGGTTTAAGTGGAAAGGCGAGACCATCTTTAGCATAAAGTGAGGGTGAGTCCTAAGAACAACCTTATCATGGTGAAATCTTGTATAAGGAGGATCAGCCACTAAAGCTTGTAACTCACTAATGCGTCATGCAGACGTGATTGCAATTAGGAAGATGACCTTCCATGAAAGGAATTTTAGAGCTGTAGTGGCTAAAGGCTCAAAGGGCGGTTTCATGAGCTGCCCAAGAACAAGATTCAAATCCTATGCCACTGGTGGTGGTCTAATGGGAGGTTTTGTTAGCAGAAGACCTCTCATAAATCTTGCTATGAGTGGATGAGAGGAAATAGTTCCCTGTAAAATAGTTTATCTCCAAGTTATAATGCCCTGTTCAATGTAATTTCAGTTTGTTCAATGTAAACTGCCTTGATATCATGAAAGGCGGTATATAAGAAATGTTAAATAAATTAAATAAATAAAATAGGTTGTCCATTTAGAGGCTTGTAAGAGGCTGCAATGGCACTAAGATGGACTCTTACTGAATTGGTCTTAAGACCAGAATTTGATAAATGAAGGAGATACTCCAGTAATGATTCCAAAGGTATCGCAAGAGGGTTATGTCCCTTTTGAGAACACCATATAGAAAAGTGTTTCCACTTGAAGGCATATGATCGCCTTGTGGAGGGTTTTCTGGAAGCCTGAAGGATATCCTTTACCTGTTGAGAAAGGTTGAGATCCTGAAGTTCTAGGCTTTCAGCAACCAGGCCCTGAAATGCAGGGACTGGGGATTCGGGTGCCTTAGCATCCCGTTCTCCTTGGAGAGAAGATCTGGACTGGGACTGTCTTGCAGCTGAGCTGGGTTTGGAATACTCGAAAAACAAGGAAGATTGCTCTGAGTTCTAGGAGGTTTATGTGAAGATAAGCCTCCTCTGGGGTCCAGAGACCCTGGGTGGAGCAATCGTGCAGGTGGGCCCCCCATCCCAACTGGGATGCATCTGTTGTTAGAGTAGCCTGGAATAGGGGCTGCTGGAAAGGAAAGCCTATGAGAAGGTTTTCCAGCCATTGCCACCATTGGAGGGATGAAATAAGACGTTCTGAGTTTCTTATTTTCTCCCTAAGGCGACCTGAGGCCTGTGTCCACTGAGAGGATAGGGTCCACTGGGCTGCTCGCATGTGAAGATGAGCATTGGGAACCACATGTACAGAGGATGCCATCTGTCCCAGTAGCTGAAGCATTTCTCGAGCAGTTAGGGAAGCTTTTACCGCTACTTGGGAAGCTAGCTGAACTATACAAAGACCGCGGGGCTGTGGAAGGAAAGCCCTTGATTGTCTGGTATCTAGGCAAGCTCCTATGAATTCTAGGGGCTGAGAAGGAGTGAGATGGGATTTTGGAAGGTTTATGACCAATCCCAAGTAATGCAGAACTTGCATTTTGTGAGTAAGAGCAGAGTTGGCTTCTGGAGCTGTGGGTGCTCGAATGAGCCAGTCGTCCAAGTAAGGGAAGATGAATATCCCCAGAGTCCGTAGGAATGCAGCTACTACTGCCATGCATTTTGTGAAAACTCTTGGGGCAGAAGCCAGACCGAAGGGAAGAACCCTGTATTGGAAGTGTCTTCCCTGGAAAAGGAATCAAAGCAACTTCCTGTGATCTGGATAGATGAGTATATGAGTATAAGCATCCTTTAGATCTAGAGAACATAGCCAATCCTGACTCTGAAGGCATGGCAGAAGTGTTCTGAGAGAGATCATTTTGAATTTTTCTTGGAACAGATATTTGTTCATTCTCTGAGGTCCAAAATGGGTCTGTGTCCCCCTGTTTTCTTTGGGATGAGAAAATAGGGGGAGTAGAACCCTGTACCCTGTTGAGGTATGGGTACCTCTTCTATTGCTCCTTGGGCAAGAAGTATTGTGATCTCCTGATTCAGAAGACTGGCAACAGGGGTTTGAGAATTGAACTGTCTTATGATTGTAGGAGGGGGCATGCTGTGAAAATGAAGTCTGTACCCCTCTTGTACAATGGACAGAGTCCAATTTTCTGATGTTATTTGGTGCCCTCTGGTGGCAAACTGACATAATCTGCCAGGGATGGTAAAGGGTTCTGGACCCTGCAGGGGCAGGAAGGCTAAGTTCTCTAGAAAAGAGTCAAAGCCCTTGAGGAGGCTGAGCCTGCTGAGTCTGCTGAGGCTGGCTGAGCTCTTGGGACTTTTGTTTTTTTCTGTTGTCTAGTTTGTTGCTGTTGTCCCTTCTGGGCAGCATGGACTGGACAGTGACCCTGGTGGGTATAAGAAGGATAAAACTTTTTCTTGTTGAAAAAGGTTTTTTACTAGATCTTTTCTTTTCTGGGTTTGCTGTAGACTTTGATAACCTGTCCAAGGTAATATTGTCAGTCAATCTAATTAGCTTTTTCTTGTCAATTCTTGCCAGAGATTTTCTCCTGTGCAAGGAATGTTGCCCAGTTTATCTTGTACCCAAATTTCCAAGTCTGATGCCTGAAGCCAGGCAATACGACGTGTGCACCAATGGAGATAGCAGAGGTTCTGCTGATGCATTCAAAGCAATCAAAGGCTGCACGGTTGACAAACTTGGAAACATCTTGGGCATGTCTGACCAGAGCAAGAAAATCCTGTCTTTTATCATCAGGAAGAAGGGGGCTCATAAGCTCCAAGTCTCCTGTAACCTCTTTGAGGAACATCCCCATGTATAGGATGTATGAGCTGATTCTAGCTGAGAGCATGGAAGCTTGGAAGCATCGACGCCCAAAAGCATTGAGAGTCCTGGATTCGCGGCCTGGAGGATTGGAAGAACATCTTTTTGCACTCTTTATCCTACACATGGCCGATTCCACTACCATTGAATGGTGTGGCAACTGAGTCTTCTGAAAGCCAGGACAAGGTGGAACTCGGTACATGTTATCAAGTCTGCGAGAGTGTGGAGATGTGGTTAAAGAAGTCTCCCACATTCTCAGCATGAGATCATGAAGGATCTTATGAATGGGCAGAGTAGCTGCCTCTTTAGGAGCTTTAGGGTATTGAAGAATCTCTAACTCTTCTGCCCTAGGCTCCTTTTCAGGAGCCACTGTGATTGCAAGGCCTCGAGCCACATCATGAATGAAATCCTGGAAGGACATGTCTTCTGGAGGAGACATTCTATGCTGAGGAGAAGGAGATGGATCCTCCGGAAGAAGTGCTCTGGTATTGGCAGAGGCATCGGAATTGGAAGATTCAAAATATCTCTGATCCCGATGTTCATGCAAGGCACGGTAACAGTATCAATCAAAGTCGGTATCGAGGTGTCTCGGTACCGATCCTTCGATACCGGGGATGGACTCTAGACTCGGCATGGGCGGTATAGCTGCCGAGGCCGGTGCCGTTGGTATCAGTACCGGTGTCGGTATCAGTGCCTGTTGAACGGTCTGAAGCGGTTTCAACGATACTGAAGCCGTTAGAAGAGCCGCTAGACTGCGTTCGATAGCGAGAAATCTTTGATCTATCGCTCCTGCTGATGCTTGGGTGTCGGTACTGATAGAAGCGGCCGGGACCCCAGAGCATGTCACCAGTAGTTCTGCAGAGGTGGAAGCCTCGAGAACATCCTGGAGCCTCGTTAGTGCTTTGGAAGCCAAAGCCTCCCGCCGGGGCTGTTTGCTGGTGAACTTTCCTCAAGGGCAATGCCAATGGCATCTCGATACTGTGAAGGAGATCTACCCTTTGAGGACTGGCCAGTCTTTGCAGACTTATGTTTAGTTACCTGAGATCCATGGGAGGAAGATGAAGCCCTGGAAGACGTCGATGCAACGGATATCGCATCTGCAGCAAAAAGGGTACCGAGTTTTGCAGCTCTATTCTGCAGGCCCCTCTTGGTCATCTTTCTACAGGAGAGACAATCCAATGGAGAGTGGTCAGGTCCTAAACATTTGAGACACCAGTCATGGGTGTCAGTGACGGATATGGTACCACCACACTTAGAACATTTTTTAAAACCAGTAGCTGGTTTTTCCATTGTAAAAGAAAAATGGGCCTAGTGCCCAAAATGGCACCTAGCACCGAGAAAGAAAAGGCTTCTGAAGAAAGTACTTCAGAAAAGATATATATACATATATTTTTTTAGGAAAGAAGAAAAGAGAACCAGCGGTACCGGTAGGCGTCGAATGAAGGCAGACGCGACCACAAAAAAACAAAGAAGTAACAAAGAATTTTCTGCAGTGACAGGGTATGCGACCTGTCGGCTCCACGGAAAATGAAAAACTGAAGAGGGAGAGTTGGAATGGCGGGAAGGCAGCACGCAGGCGCTGTGGGATGCTCCCAAAAGCTTTCCCATTGGATGCTGGGGAGCGTTCCCGCGCAGGCTCCGTCGGTACCGACGATACCCATATGTGAAGACTACATTCCTGCTGTTGGAGATATATAGTTTCCCTTTGAAAATTTCAGCTGGAGTGGAGAAATCCATTGGTACAAATGTGGAGGAGTGGGATATGTGTTTTAAAATAGGGGACATATAGGCATCCCCACCAAAGTAATACAATTCCAGGGACATATCTTTAAAAAATGTGACTGTCCCGTATAATACGGGATGGTTGGTCACTTTACCTATATAGAGTGATATCAAACCAGTGGTTCTCAGTCTCCATCTGCTCAAAATGCATATATTTGGACTGGCCTGGAAGGATGTTGAGGAAGCACACACATGCAGAACAGATAAATACAAAAGAGATATTTACACATACATACACACACACCAACACACATGCACACGCATTGAAGGGTTGGAAAGAATTCCATGAGCCATGTTCTGCATGTTTTCACTTGCTCTTTTTCTCCTTATCTATCAGTGTGTGAGCCAATTCCTACTCATACTTTGACAGAAAAGCAGATAAAAAACATACTACCACCGCTCCTTGAAGAGGCTATCTAATCCACATTGGAATGCACCACTAGGGGTCAGCCTGACAAATAAAGAACTACTCTGGATGAGATAGCCTTTTTAAAGGGTGTGGAGAATAGTTAGTCTGATGTATCGCTAGGGATCAGTGCCACCATTTTTCAAGATGACGATGTACAAAGAGGATCCTGCTGGACACTACTTCAGGACCAGGTAAGTATTCTTGGTTGATGGGGTCTTTCTAGTAGAGGGCCTCCCTGGGCCAGGTACCCAGGTTAAGAGTGCTCTGGATCTGATAGTCTCTTTAAGTGAGGGGAAGTCTTTTTTATCTCCTTTCCTGTCAGTGCATGAGCAGGCATTGGCTCACATATTTATAGATAAGGAAAAAGAAAAAGAAGACTTCTGCCTGATGCAGAAAACAATAGTATGTGTTGCTTTTTCTGTCAATGCACATTTTATTTCATGCTGCAGTAATTTCCATACCATTAGTTTACTGCATCGGCTTTGGCATTGGGAAACTGTGTGATGAAGCTCAGCACACTGGTCTAGTGCATAGTTTATTACACTGAACCCTGAATTAAGGAAATGTATGACCACCCCACTCAATTATATCAACTGCTCTGTTATGCAGAATCACCTTTCACTACAGAGCAAGCATCTCTGGAACACTGGAAGAGCTGGTAGTCTTGGGCTTGTGCCAGTTCCTGGTCAAAGTCCAGTGGCATCCTGTTTGCACAGAAAACATCAAGGTACTTTATATAAACACAATCCACAAGCAAAGTGATGAGTAACATTATTGCTGTATATTCTCTGGTTTGGGATATATTTATCTTTTCCAAGACTGCCTTCAGGACACAGTTTTTAAATTAATTTATGCAGGTGAAAGACATTTTACCCACATTAGAAACATAGAAACATGACGGCAGAAAAATACCCTTGGCCTATCTAGTCTGCCCTTCCATATCAACCACTGCAACAGTCCCCTTTTTTCCTTTAGAGATCCTCTGTGTTTGTCCCATGCCTTTTTGAATTCAGACACTGTCCTCATCTCTACCACCTCCACTGGGAGACTATTTCATGGATCAACCACTCTTTCCATAAAAAGATATTTCCACATATTACTCCTCAGTCTATCCCCTTTCACCCTCATCCTATGTCCCCTCATAACAGAGCTTACTTTCAGTCAAAAGAGGCTCTCCCCCTGTGCATTTATGCCACGGAGGTATTTAAACATCTCAATCACATCACCTCTATCCCGCCTTTCCTCTGAAGTATACATATTAGGATCCTTAAGTCTTTTCCCATATGCTTTATAACGAAGACCACTAACCATTTTAGTAGCCACCCTCTGTACCGACTCCAACCTGTTTATATCCTTTTGAAGGTGCAGTCTCCAGAATTGCACACAATACTCCAAATGAGGTTGCACCAAAGACTTATACAGAGGCACTATCACCTCTTTTCTTCTGCTGGCCATTCCTCTCCCTATGCACCTAAGCATCTTTCTAGCATTTGCCATTGCCTTTTCTACCTGTTCAGCTACTTTAAGATCATCCGACACAATCATGCCTAGGTCCCACTCTTTTTATGTGGACAGAAGTACTTCACCCCCTATACTATATTACTCCCTTGGATTGCTGAAGCCCAGATGCATGACCTGTATTATTTTTTTAACATTAAATCTCAGCTGCCAAATTCTAAACCATTCTTCAAGCTTAGATAGCTCCTTCCTCATGTTATGTACATCTTCCTGGGTGTCTACTCTATTGTGCAAAGAGGCAAACCTTACCCGATAACCCTTCCACAATATCACTAACAAAGATGTTAAAAAGAATCAGACCAAGGACAGATCCCTGGGGCACACCACTGGTAACTTCCTTCTCCTCAGAGTGAGCTCCTTTACCTGTATGCTTTGTTGCCTCCCACTTAACCAATTTCTAACCCAAGCAGTAACTTTAGGGTCCATCCCTAGGGTGCTGAGTTTGTTTATGTCGCCTGTGCGAAACAGTGTCAAAGGCTTTACTGAAATCTAAATGCACCACATCCAGGGCTCTCCCTCGGTCCAACTCCCTGGTCACCCAGTCAAAGAAATCAATCAGATTTTTCTGACAAGACCTGCCTCTGGTGAATCCATGCTGCCTCAGATCCAGTAATCCGTTGGACTCCGGAAACCTCACTATTTTCTCTTTCAGCAGCATTTCCAATAATTTACTCAATATTGAGGTTAAACTAACCGGCCTATAGTTTTCAACCGCATCCTTACTTCCAACTCTAAGAGGCATTGAAAAGGTCAGTCAGTGGAGCTGCTAGAACGTCCTCAAGTTCCCTCAGTATTCTTGGGTGTATCCCATCTGGTCCCATAGCTTTGTCTACTTTAAGTTCAGCTAGCTTCTCACGAACAGTCCTCTGAAAATTGTTCAAGATGCACCTCGCTTCTGTTCCTGTTCATTGATGACTGTGGCATGTTTTTTTTTAGGGGAGGACTGCCTGCCTGCATTGTTTCCTTATGGGGCCAAGATTTATGTGAGCAGGACCTGGGATACCTTGGCCTCTTGTAACCTGAGGGTTAAAATAAAATCAATTTTGCCTGGCTAGGCTGGGGAAGTGCCGTCGAGGGCTATCTGTGGCAGCTAGAAATGTTTCTTTTCCCTCCAGGGAAGTTTTGCAGCCTCCAGAGCTGTGTGTTTATGTGGGGGAGGTACAGGGATCTCTGAAGGAATCTCTTAAGTGAGCAGCCTTTCTGGAGGGAAACTGCAGAGGCAGAAAACAGGGAATTGAAACTGAAAGCAGCAGTTGAAGTTTGTTCGTGGAAAAGGTGAGATGTCTGGGATATTTCTGATTTTAAGAGAGGGCTGAAAGAAGTGTTTTTGAAGGGTGCTAAGTAAAGAAAAAGGGTTGAAAAAGTGATTGATGATTGGAAAAGTGTCTGGAAGAAGTCTCTGGAAACTGAATTTGGGGACCATTTGGAACTCTGGGTGAGTGGCTCTGAGAGAAATACTGACTGACTGGTTGAGAGTCTTACTGAGTAAAGAAATATTTCGTAAAAGAAATTAAGTTCTCCTTGGAATCCTGTCTAAGGTCAGGAGAAGCCATTTATACTCAGAGCTGGAACTGTAATTCTGAATCTGAATTGAAGTTCTTGAGAGTGAATGAGAGGACTGATTTTATATCCTCTTGGACTAGAGAAAAAACTCTGCCTTTCCAGAAGTGGGTAATTTCTGGCTGAAGTGACTGAACTGTTTATGTGCAGAAGTGACTGACAAGTTCCCTGAGAAAAGAAAAGGAAATTCAAACCTAAGCTGTGAATGAACTGTTTGTGTGCAACTGAAGCAGAACACAGAGCTTAAATATTCTGCTGGGCTCTGTACTTAGCTAATTGAGACTGACCCTTAATGGGCCTGAGAAGACAGTCTCATTCCTGGCTTGAAAGAATAAAGCAGTTAAGGGAAGTGTGATTGGGAGATTGCTGCATGTGGGTGTGGTTGGTTTGCAGTCCAGAGTGTGGAGGTGTGAAGTGAATGTATGCAAAGAAACAAAGGAAGACAGGGCGTATCAATTATCATTTTATTTAATTATATAGGAAAAGTGTTATAGTTGCTGAAAAAAAATTATTTCTCAAAAAGAAATACATTTTGCCCCAACTCATAGGATAGATAGGGTTTTCCCTTGTTGATTTGTTAAAGGTAGAGAGTAGGATCCAGTGCAGAAGAGAACATCTGAAGAACCTGGGAAGATCTTCAATCCAGTAGCAGAAAGATCCGGAGTCCTGAGCTCCTTCGCCAGAAAGAGAACTGGAAGAGGTACTGGTGCATCCTACACAGAGACAAATAGGGAAAATATATTGAGCTCAAATAAAACAGACACTGGGAAAAAAAACTCACCAGGAAAATAGAAATTCCCCACTAACTTACCTGTTAGTGGGGAAAAAGTTTAAAGGTTTCGAAAAGGAAAATAAGAATTCCTTATTAGGAATTGGCCTGGAAATTTTTGTGTAAAGGTTTCACCAGCAGATCTAAAGAATAACTTGACTTGCCTATTACTTGATGTGACTGAATACACTTACCTGAGTTATTATTATGTTGATGTGAGCAAAATTTTACTGTGAGTTAAGAAGAATATTTTGGATGGTTACACTATTTTATATTCAATAAATTGCACTAAAATTCTATTCCTGAAAGTAAATGTTATTTACAAATCACTTTCCTAGCTACAATGAATACCTTACATTATTACAAATCACTTTCCTAGCTACAATGAATACCTTTAACATCACCTTGGTAGTGGCTTATCCACTTTAGTTTATTTTCTCTTGTTCTCTACTTGCCTCATAGTAAAGGGAGAGTAAGATGAGGTTAGTGAAATTTGCAGCTTCCACCTAAAGAAACTGCCAGACTCAAACCACTTGAGCCATCTGACTACGCTTAAACATCATTGGTGCTGTTGCAAGTGAGTCTGATGGTAAGCTCTTTGGGGAAGGGGGGGCTACACTCTGATCATATGATTTGCCTGTACAGCGTAGGTACCCTAATATCTTAGGCCCTCGGCATGCATGACACTGTATTTTTGTGTGAGGGAGGAACATCTTGCAGGAAGGCAGAGCATTTCTGGCTGTTAAATGCTTTGGTGTCTACTCCCATGGGTGCTGTCCTTCTGCTATATAGGTGTCTACTAGATCTCGGAGTAGGATCATGAGCAACTGATTTTTGCTAATCTCTCCAGGATCATTCGGATAGACTTTTATACCCTATGTGCTGCAATATAGTCTGGCCTCTGCCCACCCAAGTGGTAGAGAGTGTCCTCATTCAAAAGAACCAGGCATACCAGGAGGTCACACTCTACTTCAAAGAACTTTCTCTCTCTCTCCTGGTCACCATGTTGGTGTTTTCTAAAAAGACTCACAACTCGCTACTGTTAAATGCGGGACTGGAAACAGTCAGCTGGGTTCCGCAGAGAAAGCCATGTCATGCCTATCTAGAGAACAGGTAGGCACGCATAAGTGGCAGACAAGCTGTCCTTTACATGTGGATGCTAAGCATACAAGTTTCTGGAAATGTTGCCGTTTCCACCTGCAAGTGACCATGCTTTTTTGACTTGCAGGTGGCGTGAGGGGGATCTCAGATGCACATGGATATCCATTTTCTCCATGGCTTGCATGTCTTCAGCATCTCTTTAGTAAATGGATATTTTACACATGGAACTGATCCTTTTGGCTGCTTTACATTCAATGATTTTTTCCCCACTCCAATTCCTGGGAACAGAGATATGTCAATTTTACATTGGCTGTACACATTCTTAACTGTGTTTGAAAAATACTGTCATCATGCCCCATGTTTACATCTCTACATGGATTTTCTTACATATAATGTACACATGTACAGTTCTGGCATGAGTAGCTGGGTTGTTCTGCTCCAGCCCCTCTTTTCCAAGCAACCTACATGGAAGAAGAGGGGATGGGGTGAGCCTGGGGAAGAACAGAACAGTCATTCTACTCCTTAATCCAGCCCTCTTCTCCTGTTACTTCTGCTGCTGGCCTGCCTACCTCCTCCCCCCTGCTCCACAGTTCATTTCATTTTTGTATACAAATTAAGCATTGCATATACGAGCAATCTAAAACTGGCCTTTACACATGAAGATTTCCTATTTGAAAGGGGCCATTTTGTGAAATCTTTGTAAATAGGCAGTACTTATGGAAAAATGAGCAAAGGCCTTAAATAATGTCATTCTTATGCATTTTGAGCCATTGTCATGTTACAGTTGTGGTCAACATTATTGGCACCCTTGCAGTTCAACCCCTTAGGGCCCGATATTGATTTGGGCAGGCTATGCGCCCCTTTGGCACATAGTCCTGCCCATCGACTCTTAACCCCGGATATTCAATGCCGGGGTCATATGCGGTCCCGGCATTGAATATCCGGGGATTGCTGCAATAGCCGGAAGCTGCAGTAGCTAACCGGGCAGGAGTGTTATTGCATGCTGCCCGGTTAGCAATCTGTGCCTTAAAGATAGGTAAGGAAACTCCACCCCAGAACGACTCCAACATGCCCCCGATACACTCCAATGCTAAACAGATAACATTGGGGTGCGTAGGGGAGTTAGGAAGGGATACTGAATGGCACTAACCATGTAAGTGCCATTGAATATCCCCATTTAAGGCATTTGCATGGTTTACTGGGCCGTAAACCATATAAATGCCTTTCGAATAGCAGGCCTTTAATGTCCAAAATCTCCTAAAAAGAAAGGTGGCGAGTAAAATGGCTTTGGATTATATATGCATACACATTTGACACATTTACAGCAGGCTGTGGTCACTCCACCAATTACGTCCCCTACTTCAGCCTCACGATTTACGTAAGGTCTACCAGGTAATGATACTACCACACTTTGACTTTTGCAACGCATCCTGCAAGGCCTTTCAAAAAGCTCCCTATATCCGCTTCAGCTCATCCAACATCCAGCTACACGAATTCTGACATGCTCACCTCAAGCTAACAACATCATGCCTATTCTAAAGGAGTTGCACTGATTACCTTTCCTGGGTCACATTAATTATAAAACTCTCATGACAATCTTCAAAGTAATCCATCAACTATCTCCTAGATGCTTACAGTCAAGCATAACGAGAACCCCGGAAAATCGCCTAAGAAGAAGCAACGCATCAAACCTCCTTAACCTACCTCCAGCATTAACCAAGTGTAATCAGTCGATTTGCTCTAGGGCAGCGGTTCTCAACCTGTGGGTCGCAACCCCCACGGGGGTCGCCACAGGATTTAGCGGGGGTCGCTTATCCTCAACCAAGTTAAAAAAAAAAATTAAGATGTGCACAAGTTGCTGCCGCTGTCGAGTCCGCTTCTCGGCAGCGGCAAACTCACCGCCTTCTTCTGCAGCTGCAGCTCCCTGCCTCTTAGGGAACCGCGGCTGTACCTGTAAAATTGTTGCGGAGCCCTTCCTGTCTTGACGGGCTCCGTGCAGCATTGTCCCGCCTCCAAAGGAAGTTGTTTACCACTTCCTTTGGTAAACCTGCAACACGGCTGACATCGACAGAGGGGGGCTGACATGGAGGGAGGGAGATGATATGGATGGATGGAGGGAGGGGGGCTGACATGGACAGATGGAAGGATGGGGGCTGACATTGAGGGAGGGAGGGGGCTGAGATGGATGGATGGATGGATGGAGGGAGGGGGCTGACAGGGACAGATGGACGGATGGGGGCTGACATGGAGGGAGGGAGGGAGGAAGGGGGCTGATATGGATGGATGGATGGATGGAGGGAGGGGGGCTGACATGGACAGATGGAAGGATGGGGGCTGATATGGAGGGAGGGAGGGGGCTGATATGGATGGATGGATGGAGGGAGGGAGGGGGCTGACATAGACAGATGGAAGGATGGGGGCTGACATGGAGGGAGGGGGCTGGCATGGACAAAGGGGAGAGACAGGGGGACATACTGGACAGACGGGATAAATGCTGGACAGAAGCGAGAGACAGTGCGGATTAGGATTATAATGGGCTGATGGGGGAGCTAGCACTGGTAATGGGCAGATGGGGGGGCTAGGACTGGTAATGGGTTGATTAGGGAAGGCTAGGACTGGGAATGGACTTATCAAGGGGGGGTAGGACTGGTAATGGACTGATGGGGTCTAGCATTGGAAATGAGCTGATCGGTGAGGTTAGGACTGGAAATGGGCTGATTAGGGGAGCCTAGCACTGGTAATGGGGTTGAGGGGGGGGGACTAGCACTGGAAATGAGCTGATTAGGGGAGGCTAGGACTGGTAATGGGCTGATGGGGTGGGGTAGGACTGGTAATGGACTGATGGGAGGCTAGCATTGGAAATGAGCTGATCGGGGGGGGGGGCTATGACTGGAAATGAGCTGATTAGTGGAGGCTGGGACTGGTAATGAGCTGATGGGGGATAGGACTGGTATTGGGCTGATTAGGGGAGGCTAGCACTGGTAATGGGGTTGAGGGGGGATTAGCACTAGAAGTGAGCTGATTGGGGGGCTTTGACTGGAAATGGGCTGATTGTGGGGAGGGCAGGATAGAGCTGCTGGCCCTGGAAGAAAACTGGGGGCTAAGGCTACAAGTGGGCTGATACAAGGGGATGGGAGAATGGAACTGGAAGGGAGTGGATCTGAGAGGGGCTGCCATGGTATTTGTACTAGAAGGGACTGGTCAGTGGGAAAGGAGGGGGACTGGAAGGGAATGGACACCAGTGGCAGTCATGGGAATGCAAGTTGACATTGGAAGGTACTGGGAGTGAGGACTGGAAAGGGGCTGATCTGGGGAGGGTTACTGGGACTGGAAATAGGCTGATGGAAAGAAGCGAAGAAAACGAAAGAGATAAGAAATGGCAGATGGACCATAGACCACAGAAAGAGAGCTAAGAGAAGACAGGAAAACAGAAGCCCCAGATCGGGACCAGCATGATCAGAGAATAAATTGGTCAGACAACAAAGGTAGAAAAAATAATTTTATTTCATATTAGTGATTTGACTACAAAATCATCATAATTTTGAAATCAAATATTGTTACTTGTTGTGATTAATTATTGTGGTTTAAATAAGTATTTTATAAATAAAAACATATTGCAAAGACCTATAATATATTAATAATTCAACAAATGATTACAGCGACAATGCGTTAACGGTAAAGGAAGAGAGACGCATTTGATTTTAATATTGGGGGTCACCACAAGTTGACCAACCGTAAAAGGGGTCACGGTACAAAAAAGGTTGAAAACCACTGCTCTAGGGCATTCTCCCTGTATGCCCCACGTCTATGGACTGCTTTACCATCACAAATTAGAGACACCCATGACCATGCAACTTTCCAGAAACTGCTTAAAACACAGTTATTCAAGGAACATTTTGACGGGATAACATAACTCCCTCTTACTTATCTACTCTTTAATATACCATCAGATGTAAACCATCCTCTAACTGTACATAGCCACACTAAGTTGTAAGCAACTGTCTTTCTAGTCTTGAAGCACTAGAAAAGGGGACTGTTACTTCTGGAGAGAGATCTGCAATTGTGAGTATATACTTCTGGGAATTTTCTGAAAGGAATTCTTTCTATTAAAGCTAATTAATCTGTGAACCCACTATTTTTTGTTAAATCAGTCAGGGCCTAGTAGCAGCAGTTTACGTTTAAATTTAAAACGCAGAAGAGAACTTTCTGGTTACATTTCATACCCAGCAGAGAGCTTGTAGTTTAAATTTAATAGTCACTCAGGGCCTAATATCAGTAAAGTACTTTTAGCTTAAATTTAAAACACAGAAGAGAGCTTTCTGATTAAATTTGGAACCCAGCAGAGAGCTGTAGTTTAAATTTAATAGTCACTCAGGGCCTAGCATCAGCAAAGTACTTTTAGTTTAAATTTACAACACAGAAGAAAGCTTTCTGGTTAAATTTGGAACCCAGCAGAGAGCTTGCAGTTTAAATTTAATAGTCACTCAGGGCCTAGCATCAGCAAAGTACTTTTAGTTTAAATTTAAAACACAGAAGAGAGCTTTCTGGTAAATTTAGAACCCAGCAGAACTTAAAGATCCAAACACAAACTTAAAACTAAGATGCAGACAGCAGTCCAGCAGCGAGATGGGGGCTTTCCAGTCTTTTGCATTGAGTGTCACATGTATGATTTTCTCCCAGTTGGTGAGAGGTCTTACATGTGCACTAGGTGCAAGGAGCTCTTTGCTCTCAGGGAACGAGTCCGTTCTCTAGAGGTTAGAGTAGCAGACTTGGAAAACATAAGAAAGACAGAGAGGTACATAGACGAGACCTACAAGGATATAGTCCTGAAGTCCCACCTCCAGTCTGACAGCATCCCTGTTGCCATGGAGGAGAGAGGTCACGTGACAGGAGAGCATCACCCTGGTGTGGCAGGAAGTGATCCTGTAACTAGGACCTGTCCTCCAGGTGATGCAAAACCCTCTCGCACCGAGGAAGTTTCTCCAGGGCCCTGTGCCCATGAGGGAAGGGTTAGGACAGCCGTTATAGTTGGTGATTCGATCATTAGGCATGTAGATAGCTGGGTGGCTGATGGACGTGAGGATCACCTAGTAACATGCCTGCCTGGTGCGAAGGTAGCGGACCTCATGCGCCACCTAGATAAGGTCTTAGATAGTGCTGGGGAGGAGTCTGCTGTCTTGGTACATGTCGGTACCAATGACATAGGAAAATGTGGTAGGGAGGTTCTGGAGGCTAAATTTAGGCTTTTAGGTAGGAAGTTGAAATCCAGAACTTCCAGGGTAGCATTCTCTGAAATTCTTTCTGTTTCATGTGCAGGACCCAAAAAGCAGGCAGAGCTCCGGAGTCTCAATGCGTGGATGAGACAATGGTGCAGAGATGAGGGTTTTAGATTTGTTAGGAACTGGGGAACATTCTGGGGAAAGGAGGGGCTCTTCCGAAGGGATGGGCTTCACCTTAACCGGGATGGAACCAGGCTGCTGGCATTAACCTTTAAAAAGGAGATAGAGCAGCTTTTAAACTAGATAATAGGGGAAAGCCAACAGTCGCCCAAGAGCCCAAGGTTCGGAAGAATGTAACCTTGAAGGATACTACCAAAAGCAGAGAGGTTCCAAAAAAGAGTAAAGTAGCCCAAATGCCCTCGAGTATGGATCAGACAGAGCTTAAAGATCCCAAATTACCCATGTATACCAATAGCCAAATTAATATGAATAAAATAAAGTCTCTAAAATGCTTGTATGCAAATGCTAAAAGTCTAAAAAATAAGATGGGAGAGTTAGAATATATAGCACTAAATGAGAGGTTAGATATGATTGGAATATCAGAGACATGGTGGAAGGAGGACAATGAGTGGGACACTGTGATACCTGGGTACAAACTATATCGTAATGATAGAACTGATCAAATTGGTGGAGGGGTTGTGCTCTATGTTAGAGAGAGCATTGAGTCAGAAAGGATTAAAGTTTTGCAGGAAACATAATTTGCTGTAGAATCTCTATGGATTGAAATTCCATGTAAAAAGGGGAAGGCGATGGCAGTGGGGGTGTACTATCGACCGCCTGGCCAGAATGAACAAATGGATGATGAAATGCTGAAAGAAATCAAGGAAGCTAACAAAAGTGACAGCGCAGTAATAATAATGTGTGATTTCAATTACCCCGGTATCGACTGGGTCAGTGTCACGTCAGGACATGCTAGGGAGATAAAGTTCCTAGATGAAATAAATGACTGCTTCTTGGAGCAGCTTGTTCATGAACCGACCAGAGGGGAAGCCATATTAGACCTAGTCCTTAGTGGAACACCAGATCTAGTGCAAGAGATAAGGGTGTTGGGGCCACTTGGCAATAGTGATCATAGCATGATCGCCTTTGATTTAATTAGTGGAGAAGGGATAGTAAGGAAATCCACAGTACTACCTTTTAAATTTCGAAAGGGAGACTATGATAAAATGAGGAAAATAGTTAAGAAAAAGCTAAAAGGAGCAGTTGCAAAGGTTAAAGACTTACATCAAGCTTGGGTGTTGTTGAAAAATGCTATCTTGGAAGCCCAGGCCAGCTGTATTCCACGCTTTAAGAAAAGTGGAAGGAAGTCCAAAAAACTGCCAGCATGGTTTAAAGGTGAGGTCAGAGAGGCTGTTGTTGCCAAAAAAGCATCTTTCAGGAAATGGAAAAAAGAGCCAAATGACGAAACCTGGAAACAGCACAAGCACTGGCAAGTCAAATGCAAGGCATTGATAAGGCAGGCAAAGGGAGAATTTGAGAAGAAGCTTGCTGCGGAAGCAAAAACGCGAAATAAAGACCTTTTCAAGTACATTCGTAGCAAAAAACCCGTGAGAGAGTCAGTTGGTCCATTAGATGATAAAGGGGTTAAAGGAGCACTAAGAGGCGACAAGGCGATAGCGGAGAGACTGAATGAATTCTTTGCTTCGGTCTTTACTGAGGAAGATGTAGGGATGTTACCCACGACTGAAGTGGTATTTAAAGGTGTGGAAGAATTGAAGGAAATATCGATACATCGGGAAGATGTATTACAACTATTAGATAAACTGAAGAGTAGCAAATCACCTGGGCCGGATGGCATACATCCAAGGGTGTTGAAGGAACAGAAATATGAGATTGCAGACCTGCTATTAGTAATCTGTGAACTATCATTAAAATCATCTCTAATGCCTGAAGATTGGAGGATCGCCAATGTAACACCAATTTTTAAAAAGGGTTCCAGGGGTGATCCGGGAAACTACAGACCGGTGAGCCTGACGTCAGTACCGGGAAAAATCATAGAAACCATCATAAAGAATAAAATTACCCAGCATGTAGATAGTTATGGCCTAATGGGAGACAGCCAACATGGCTTTAGACAAGGAAGATCTTGTCTTACTAATCTGTTATGTTTTTTTGAAGGTGTGAATAAACAGGTGGACAAAGGTGAGTCGGTTGATATAGTGTATCTGGACATTCAGAAAGCCTTTGACAAGGTCCCTCATCAGAGATTTTCGGCAAAACTAAAGAGTCATGGGATAGGAGGCAGTGTACTATTGTGGATCAGGAACTGGTTAAAAGATAGAAAGCAGAGGGTAGGGCTAAATGGCCAATTTTCCCAATGGAGAAAGATGAATAGTGATGTACCCCAGGGATCTGTGCTTGGTCCGCTGCTTTTTGACATATTCATAAACAACCTGGAAAGTGGAATAACGAGTGAGGTTATCAAATTTGCAGATGACACAAAACTTTTTAAAGTTGTTAAAACCCAAGAGGATTGTGGAAAATTGCAAGAGGATCTTGATAAATTGGAAGACTGGGCATCAAAATGACAGATGAAATTTAATGTGGACAAGTGCAAAGTTATGCACCTAGGGAAGAACAACCCAAACTATGGTTACACAATGCAAGGTTCCACATTAGGAACCACCACCCAGGAAAAACAATTTCGGCATCATTGTGGATACCATGTTAAAACCCTGAGCCCAGTGTGCAGCGGCAGCCATGAGAGCAAATAGAATGCTAGGTATCATAAGGAAAGGAATGGAAAATAAAACAAAAGAAATTATAATGCCTCTATATCGTTGCATGGTGAGACCGCACTTTGAATATTGTGTGCAATTCTGGTCGCCGTATCTTAAAAAGGATATAGTGATATTAGAAAAGGTTCAGAGAAGAGCCACCAAAATGGTAAAGGGGATGGAAGGATACTCCTATGAAGAAAGGCTAAAAAGGTTAGGGCTCTTTAACCTGGAAAAGAGACGGCTGAGCAGAGATATGATAGAAGTCTATAAATTAATGAACGGAGTGGAACGGGTAAACGTAGATCGATTGTTTACGTTATCAGAATATAGAAAAACTAGGGGACATGCAATGAAGCTACAGGGTAAACTATTTAAGATTAATAAAAGAAAATATTTTTTCACTCAACGTGTAATCAAACTCTGGAATTTGTTACCGGAGGATGTAGTAAAGGCTGTTAGTGTAGCTGGGTTTAAAAAAGGTTTGGACAAGTTCCTGGAGGAAAGGTCCATAAACCATTATTAAGAAGGGACCCAGGATATCGATGCTTGACCCAGTACAAGCATTGTGTAACCTGTGTCTTTTGGGGAAACTGCCAGGTACGTATGACTTAGATTGGCCACTGTTGGAAACAGGATACTGGGCTTGATGGACCTTGGTCTGACCCAGTATGGCAAATCTTATGTTCTTATGTAAACAACCCTCTTAACTGTACATAGCCACACTAAGTTGAAAGCAACTCTCTAACTCTCTAACTGTACACAGTTACTGTTCTGTATCGTAAACAACTCTCTAACTGTGTATTGTTACTGTTCTGTGTCATATATCGTGTTAGATCCATGTTCCATTTTAAACTGTTACCGTTCCATGTAAATCTGTTTCATGTAATGTTATGTTCCCTGTAAACTGCACTGATCTTCGGAAATGCAGTATATAAGAATGAATTAATAAATTTATAAAAGAATCAAATAAAACAAGACCAATTAAAAAAGGAAAAAGTGGGAAATAGTATACAAACCGGGACATTGCCACGACATGATTATTCAAGAAAAATAAAGTCAGACCAAAGTGAGCTTAATGCAAAAAATATTTTTGTCGCACTGTTTGTTATGAAAGGAGACAGAACCTCTCGAAAAACAAAAATTCTTTTGTAGTAGTTTTAAAGTTGCAATGAAACCACAAAAGTATAAAGTGCCCAACACAAATGATGTGCAAACACAAAACCGTGAAAGATAAAAGACTGGTACTTACCCGCTCAGAATTTGTCTTTTTTTATATATCTTGAGAACGCCAGTCATCATTGTGAGCCGAAAGAAGCTGATCCTATGAGTATGCAGACACTATACTGCATTTCGAGCTCCAATAAATGTAGAAGAGCTCTGCCTCATGCACTGTATAAGGGGCTTCACACTCACTCAGACCCTGGCCTTGCTCCACTGTTTGCTCTAATGACAGAAATCCCTCCTGCTCACTGCTTCCTCCAACCCCAGGCTGCCTTTTAAAGACCTGTCCGGCTTTCCATCTTCTCTGCCACTCTTTGGCACCTTTCTCTAAAAGTTTTGTTTTTAATTTTCCTCCAGCTCCCTAAACATCTATTTCTTTGCACATTTGCAAAAAACAGATGCATACGACAGACTGGTCCTCCAGAATAGGCATTCATGCTTTATATGAAATGCACCTAAAAATGCATTTTTTTACCTATTGTCTACCTGTTATGCAGGGCCTGGGGCAGCTGCCCCTCTTGCCCATA
Source organism: Ichthyophis bannanicus (assembly GCA_033557465.1). Classification (NCBI taxonomy): domain Eukaryota; kingdom Metazoa; phylum Chordata; class Amphibia; order Gymnophiona; family Ichthyophiidae; genus Ichthyophis; species Ichthyophis bannanicus. The sequence continues at coordinate 148,950,457 of CM066041.1, forward strand.
GGTAAAAGCAGTCCTGCATGTGTCTCTTATGGGGGAATTTATTTTAAGCATGCAATGCATTTGGTACTCAGGTGAAACACTCCGGTCATGTGTATATGAAACATGGTGCACCTATATTTCCGAGTGTATTTATGTGTGTGGGTTTTTTAGTGATTTATGTGTATAAATTACCACTTACATATGTGAAGTGGCATTTTACAAATGATGTCCAAGTGCAATCTGAGATGTCCAAGCCAGAACATCTGGAAAAAAGGCAGGCACGTCCAAACTCCGGCACAATTTCGCAAACGTGGACATGCCTGATATGGACGTCTGCAGAGGTTTCTACATAGATGTCCCTGGAATAATATTCCAAACTGCGGACATTTAGGAATAGCCTAATAGTTAGAATAGTGAGCTAGGTGCAGAGAAGCCAGGGTTCAAATCCCACTGCTGCTACCATTACAACTGTGCAATGTATTGGAGATGGTGGCATGTACCTTACTTTATAAAACAGGCATGAAATACACACTGACCCTTATAAAATTTGCTGCATTGGAGCTAGTTACTAAGCTGCAGTAAAATATTGCATGCTGCCGCAGCTTCATTTACCACAGGAATCGCCAACCTGTGGTAACTCATTACTGAAGATTAGTGACTCCCATAGTATGAGGTTATTTTAGAAGTCCTAGTCATGATTTGCACATGTGAAAACAAACATTCACACAGGCAGATCATATCCATATCCAAACATCCAGGAACCAGCTGCTTCTTTGCACGGAGGTGTGTGGAGCCAGGGCATCGGCTCGGGAGGCTGCTGTTGCCGCTGCAGCTGAGGCCTGTCTTACCAACGCAGGCACTCACTGGACAGTCCTACCTGCAGGGACTTCCCTTCGGGGAATAAAGTTGTACCGGGAGGTGAGAACTGTGAACCAGCTGCTTCTTTGCACGGAGGTGTGTGGAGCCAGGGCATCGGCTCGGGAGGCTGCTGTTGCCGCTGCAGCTGAGGCCTGTCTTACCAACGCAGGCACTCACTGGACAGCCCTACCTGCAGGGACTTCCCTTCGGGGAATAAAGTTGTACCGGGAGGTGAGAACTGTGAACCAGCTGCTTCTTTGCACGGAGGTGTGTGGAGCCAGGGCATCGGCTCGGGAGGCTGCTGTTGCCGCTGCAGCTGAGGCCTGTCTTACCAACGCAGGCACTCACTGGACAGCCCTACCTGCAGGGACTTCCCTTCGGGGAATAAAGTTGTACCGGGAGGTGAGAACTGTGAACCAGCTGCTTCTTTGCACGGAGGTGTGTGGAGCCAGGGCATCGGCTCGGGAGGCTGCTGTTGCCGCTGCAGCTGAGGCCTGTCTTACCAACGCAGGCACTCACTGGAGAGCCCTACCTGCAGGGACTTCCCTTCAGGGAATAAAGTTGTACCAGGAAGTGAGAACTGTGAACCAGCTGCTTCTTTGCACGGAGGTGTGTGGAGCCAGGGTATCGGCTCGGGAGGCTGCTGTTGCCGCTGCAGCTGAGGCCTGTCTTACCAACGCAGGCACTCACTGGACAGCCCTACCTGCAGGGACTTCCCTTCGGGGAATAAAGTTGTACCGGGAGGTGAGAACTGTGAACCAGCTGCTTCTTTGCACGGAGGTGTGTGGAGCCAGGGCATCGGCTCAGGAGGCTGCTGTTGCCGCTGCAGCTGAGGCCTGTCTTACCAACGCAGGCACTCACTGGACAGCCTACCTGCAGGGACTTCCCTTCGGGGAATAAAGTTGTAACGGGAGGTGAGAACTGTGAACCAGCTGCTTCTTTGCACGGAGGTGTGTGGAGCCAGGGCATCGGCTCGGGAGGCTGCTGTTGCCGCTGCAGCTGAGGCCTGTCTTACCAACGCAGGCACTCACTGGACAGCCCTACCTGCAGGGACTTCCCTTCGGGGAATAAAGTTGTACCGGGAGGTGAGAACTGTGAACCAGCTGCTTCTTTGCACGGAGGTGTGTGGAGCCAGGGCATCGGCTCGGGAGGCTGCTGTTGCCGCTGCAGCTGAGGCCTGTCTTACCAACTCAGGCACTCACTGGACAGCCCTATTATTGAGGTCCTACTTTGTTCTATAATTTTGGAGTTATCTCTTGACGCGGAGCGTGTGCGCGGGGCGTGTGTCGAAGGGGCGTGGTCAAAGGGGCCTGTTTGGCCCCTTTGACGCCCCTTCGACGTCACTTCGCAGCACCGCACCGTTGTATATTTCTGTATATTTTTACCTCGTATGTCCGGTGTTGGGATAGGTTGTTTAGGCTCACTTGCTTGGAGTTCTTTCTGTTAACATTTTGGAATTTGTTATTAGCATTGGTGGGTTATTCCCCCTCTCCCTTTTATAATGGGGAAACGGAAGGCCAAGCCCGGGAGTAAGGCTTCAGGGACCACAACCGGAGATTCTAAACCGGTTGGGCCCTTAGATAAGCATTTTGCTCCTGTTCCAGTGGCACAGTCTTCCCCGGAAGGGCTGTCTTTGAGTTCAGGCGGGAGATCTCCTCCTTTATGCCCTGTTCCTGGTGATATCTCTGGCCATTCTATACAGTCCTCTTCTTTGGTAAGGGATTTACCTTCTCTCAAGTTACCCACTCCTGTTTTGTTTTCAGAAGTGGGAAGTGCTTTTGCGTTTCCTATTGTTTCTTCTGAAGCGGAGATTACTATGCGAGATTTGTGGGGGGCCTTAAAATCTATTGACCATAAAGTATCAACGTCTATAAATTCCTTATGTGTTTTCTCGCAAGAGGCCACAGTAGCTCTGCGGCAACTTGACGATAAAATAACTTCTACAGATTTGGCTATTACAACATTGGAATCCCAGGTTCTTCCTTTACAAACGTCAAGTATTGCTGCTATAAAGGATTCATTATTATTACATAGTAAGGTTGAAGCTCTGGAGAATTCCTTAAGGTCTTGTAATTTGCGTTTTCTTAATTTTCCTTATTCCTCTTTGCTTTCTCATAAAATTCTGTTGGATAAGTACTTTAAAGATGTTTTGGCCATCTCGGATTTAATTGACATTTCCTCTATATATTATATTCCCTCCTCAGTCAAGCAAGTTAATGTGGTAGAGGGTGAACTTGATAAAATTGTTGCCCCTTTAGAGAATCTTACTGCCTTTTTGGAGGACTCACAGGATAACATTGGTACGCGGGCCACTCTTCTGGTCACTTTTACCTCGATTGAAATGAAACAACGTATTCTTCGTGCTTTTTTTAAGGCGAAATTGACCAAGTTTTGTGGCCAGCGCATTAATATTTTTCCTGATGTCGCCCGAAGCACTCAAATGCGTAGGAAGCAATTTCTAAAGTTGAAGCCTCAGGTGTTGGCCTTGGGAGCTTCGTTCTTTTTGCGTTTTCCTTGCAAATGTCTTATTGGTTTGGGTGATGCTTCCTATGTGTTTATTGATGTGCTCCATTTAGAAAGATTTCTGGCTGATAAAAAAGTTGTAGAATTGGATCAGTGATTAATAATTGACCTCCTATTTGGGACGTTTGTTCCTTTTTTTCTTTTATTTTGTTATTTTCATTTTGAATGTTGTTCAGCATGGTTCCATGATGTGGACTGTATCGTGTTTGTTTCTTCTTCTTGTAAATTTGCTGTAAGAGGTAGTTTATCTCTTGCTTTTGTATTCTGATTGACCTTCACTTATTTGGTTATTGTAATTGACTAAAATCTCAATAAAAAAAACAACAACAAAAAAAACCCCATCCATTTTAGAAAGGGCTGAATATACACGTGTCTGCCCCGATCACTTCCATGTCACACGGGACGTGTCTAGGAAGTGCTTTGGATCAACCTACAAGATGCACGTGTATCTCCAAATTCATAGAGGGCCAAATTCATAGAGGGCCAAATTCATATGGGTGGTGGAAATTATCCATGTCTGTATCTACACCAGCTCCCTGGTATGTTTAGAAAGTGCTCGTTTTGGTCAACCTTTTATAGGAGGGAATGGGGAGAAATCCCACTCATCCCCTCCAGTGTTCATTTCCCTATCCATATGTTACTTTGGTAGACAATGCAGCATCTAGAATTTCTGAAGAACGGTGGGACATCTAGGTTTACAAAAGGGGTAGGATACACATGCGTGTGCTGACCTTTAGAAGTGTGTTGATATTCCCCACATATATCTTTCTAAAACTGCATCCCCTGCTGCATGTGTCTGCACCATCCCCATGTGTGCCTGCACTTCCTGGTCTATTTTGACAGAAAGGTTTACGGTGAAGGCCGGAGATCTGTCTATTGTAGAAAGGATGTACAAATTTATACCCTTCCCTTTAAAATTGGGCTAGAATTTGAGATGTTTTCACTTGGACGTTTCAACTTTTGATCAACCTTGCAAGCTGCCTTATTCTGCTCCCTGGAAGCATCAGTTGCTGCTCCGAGGGAGCCTTCTTAAAGGGACCCCCCCCCCCCCTCCAGCCAAGACCCTCCATCCCCTGATGAATATCCATGGACCCCTTGTTAAGTTTAGTTTAGTATATTCCAGAACTTTATATACCGCCTTCTATGAGAAACATCAGATCAGTATACAAATAATACAATTATAGAGATAATTAAAACAAATTAAATTACCAAGCAATATAACAGAAAAGGAGGGAAAAAAGAGGGAAGGAGAAGACAAAATATCCATCAGACAAGAAATAAAGGAGAAAAGGGGGAAAGAGGATGGTCAGTTGACAGCTGGCTAGAATCAGCTCAAGTATAAGGACACACTGAGATCTTAGCATGCTAACTCTGAGTCCCATCATTTATACTCTGTAGGCAAGAGAAAAGAGTAGGTTTTAAATGCTTTCTTGAAGCGGGAATAACTGGATTTGACTCTCAGGGCAGGAGGTAGCAAATCCAAAGTAATGGAGCTTTGAAAAGGAAGGAAGATTGCTTTATGGTTTCCAGACAAGCATGAAAAGTGTGTGTGTGGGGGGGAGATACAGAGTGTTAATATTTGATGATCTAACCAGACAAGAGATGAAGACGGGTGTGATGAGAGGTGAGATGGTGTGGAAACCCAGTGAAGAAGGCCTTGTGTACTAATAAAAGAAGCCCTCCCATCTCTCCCCAAAGTCATCCCCTGTATCCTTCCCCACAAAAGAATCCCCCCTGCCCCTGATACCCCTAGAAGAACACTATCCCACCTGCATGATAAGCCCCTCTCCGAGCCTATCTCACCAACTGGTGGTAGTCTAGTGGTATGAGGCAGAAGTGATTCCCAGTTGCTCCTTTTCTGTCCAGCTCAGGGTTCAAAATGGCACCTGACAACTTCTAGTACTAATCTCTTCTTAGGGGATCTTCTTCAAAGGACTTGAGGATGGGGGGACTTTGGGATGGAAGGGACCAGAGTGACTATAGGGGGTTGGAGGGCTTTATTGGTGGTTGGTAGGAGTCTTTAGGAAGAGCCGGCACTACCCGATAAGCAATGTAAGCACAGCAGGGGGGCACCAGCATTAGCAATCCCCCTCACTCCCTCCCTCCCCCACCCCGCAATCACAAATGGAAGATCCTGCCCGCAGGACCTGCTGCTCCCGCAGGCAGAAAAATTGCGCAAGGCCGCAATCGTGATCCTGAATGGAAGATCTTGACCGCAAAAGCAGCAAGTCCTGCAGGCAGAAGAGCTGCTGGCTAGATCGTGCCTGCTGTAGTGCCAGATGTAAGAGTGCAAGGGTGAATGGAGAGCAGTGGGGTGAGAGTACAAAGGGGAAGTGAAAAAGGCCCGGAGTGTGGGAAGGGAATGGAGTTTGAGGGACAGCAGGAGAGTGGAAGGAAGATACTGGACATAGGGAGAGAAGGCTAGGGAGATGGAGATAATGGATACAGAGGGACATAGGGAGATGGAGATAGTGGATACAGAGGGACATAGGGAGATGGAGATAATGGATACAGAGGGACATAGGGAGATGGAGATAATGGATACAGAGGGACATAGGGAGATGGAGATAGTGGATACAGAGGGACATAGGGAGATGGAGATAATGGATACAGAGGGACATAGGGAGATGGAGATAATGGATACAGAGGGACATAGGGAGATGGAGATAATGGATACAGAGGGACATAGGGAGATGGAGATAGTGGATACAGAGGGACATAGGGAGATGGAGATAATGGATACAGAGGGACATAGGGAGATGGAGATAGTGGATACAGAGGGACATAGGGAGATGGAGATAGTGGATACAGAGGGACATAGGGAGATGGAGATAGTGGATACAGAGGGACATAGGGAGATGGAGATAGTGGATACAGAGGGACATAGGGAGATGGAGATAGTGGATACAGAGGGACATAGGGAGATGGAGATAGTGGATACAGAGGGACATAGGGAGATGGAGATAGTGGATACAGAGGGACATAGGGAGATGGAGATAATGGATACAGAGGGACATAGGGAGATGGAGATAATGGATACAGAGGGACATAGGGAGATGGAGATAGTGGATACAGAGGGACATAGGGAGATGGAGATAATGGATACAGAGGGACATAGGGAGATGGAGATAATGGATACAGAGGGACATAGGGAGATGGAGATAATGGATACAGAGGGACATAGGGAGATGGAGATAGTGGATACAGAGGGACATAGGGAGATGGAGATAATGAATACAGAGGGACATAGGGAGATGGAGATAGTGGATACAGAGGGACATAGGGAGATGGAGATAATGGATACAGAGGGACATAGGGAGATGGAGATAGTGGATACAGAGGGACATAGGGAGATGGAGATAATGGATACAGAGGGACATAGGGAGATGGAGATAGTGGATACAGAGGGACATAGGGAGATGGAGATAATGGATACAGAGGGACATAGGGAGATGGAGATAGTGGATACAGAGGGACATAGGGAGATGGAGATAATGGATACAGAGGGACATAGGGAGATGGAGATAATGGATACAGAGGGACATAGGGAGATGGAGATAATGGATACAGAGGGACATAGGGAGATGGAGATAGTGGATACAGAGGGACATAGGGAGATGGAGATAATGGATACAGAGGGACATAGGGAGATGGAGATAATGGATACAGAGATGGAGGGGAAATAAAGATGGAGAGAAAATGTTGGGAGTATCATAGGAAAACAGCGTGAGGGTTGAAAAGTGGTAGGTGCATGGAATAAAAAAAGGGGGATTAAGGACTGGATAGTAAGAAGGAGTAGTGATATCTGAGTGGACAGAGATAGAAAAATAAATGGGAAAAAGCTGAAAGGAGAAGATCAATATTTAAGATGGAAAGAAGTGGAGAAAACAAAAGGGGAGACAGAAATGGCAGATGGACTAGAGACCGTAGAGAGCTAAGAGAAGATAGAGGAAAGCAGAAACCTAAGATTGCGACTAGCATGATCAGAGAATAAAATGATCAGATGACAAAGGTAGAAAAAATAATTGTATTTTTAATTTAGTGAGCGAACTTTGTGCTATCTTTATATTTCATACAATATAGGGAAATGCATCTCTTTCTATTTCTTTGGTGTTACACTGCATGCAGAGTCTGGCTTCTTGGGATTTCAGTTTTCATTTTGTCTACATATTTTTTATTTTTAAGTTGCGGTCACTTATTCTGTACTTGATGAGGGTCTGTGTTCTAAGTGTGTGACTGGGTTTGCACATAGGGATCTGCACTGTTGTCATTTGACTTGTTCAGCTTTTCAAATAGGTATATGGATGTTTTAGGGCTCGCTACAATATTTACAGTTCTGCTTTTTTCTGGGTAGGTTCATTGTGTGAGTTTTGGAAGTTGGTGCTGGAAGATATGCTCTGTGGATCCTCAGTGACTTTTGTAGGGTTTTGTACTAGTTCACAATATGCCAGGTACTGAAGAATGTTTACGATGACCAGAATCAGATTTTTTTAAAAAAAAATATATGTATTGAATTCTATGGGTGAATGTTCTAGTTCTGCTTTGCACCCTTGTCAAAGGAGGGGTTTTTGTGGATGCAGAGTATATGTTCAAAAACAAAAAGCAAGAACCATAATGCAATTTATAACAAGATAAAATGAGTTATAATTTGGTGTTATAAACTGCGTTGTGGTTCTCCCTTTTTCTTTTAGTTATCTTCGTGTGCGAGCATCTTGCATTTCCTTTGTTTTTTGCACAGTATATATTTACATTAACACCATGCTGGTCCAGTGTGCAGTTTCAGAGAGTTATGTTGAGGTTGCCAGGCCCCTCTTGTTTGGCACATTTAATGACATGTTTACTAAGCTCCTCACTGGTAACACATGTGTGGGCTGCGTTATCAGCGCAGGGCTGAAGGCTAACTGCAGGAGGGTGCAGGTACATCCCCCTGTAATTACTGTGCTTGAGGTAGCACTAGTTGCGCCTATGCTGCTTGCACTGAGCTATTATGCTAGTTTCTGCCGACAATGCAGATGCCTATGTGTGAGAGTTCTTTCTCTCGCCTCACTCTGGAGGACAGTATAATTTTGGGAAAGAAATCCTGAAAATCTAGGAGTAGTGGCAAAAGCATGGATCTTACTCCTGGTCCAGCCAGAAAGTGGCCGTGTTAGTCTCGCTTTTCTCTTGTTCCAGCTTCACTTCCAACTGCTAGTATATTGACTGAATGAATGCCAGTAGGAAGTGAAGCTAGAGGGAGAGAAAGCCAGAGTAACACAGGCTTGATCAAGAAATGAAAACATATCTTGTGATCCAGCAAGGAGAAAGCACGGATTTATTGGGGAGGCAAGGACAACCAATTTTGTGTCTCCATTGCAGCTCTAGGAACTGTTTAAAATATAATGGATCAGGATGGCCCTAAATGATCATCTTTTGCAATATCGGTTGGCTTTTTAAGGATGTGACTTTCACACTTGGGAGTCTGCAGAAGGCTGTTTGTCTTATCAAAGCATGGAACAGTAAAAGATTTTAGGGAAAAATAGTCATCACATTGCTTGAACATACTTTATGGACACTAATATTGGGCTTCCTGGTCCAGTTTATTAACGGTACACGCCTGGGCACAACAAAGCATTCTGAAATGCTGGCACATGGATAATATATTCAGAGTATATTTTCTTATTTTACAGCAGTCTAATGACATGCTTGTATACTGTTGGCCTATTTTACTAGTGTTTTACTTATAGGTTCTAGATGTACTTTGACTGCATAGTTATCATGTTGTCGATTCCTAAATTCTATACAAAATCTTTCTCCTGCATATTTTATCAATGAACAAAATATTTCCGAGCTGTCTGTACCTCTGAGTGTTTTTCTTTTGATCCATATCTAAAATTTAGCATGCTCTTGGACTATCACAACCTGTTCATATGATGCTAAGTATTTACTGCTCAGTAGTTATTTTTCTTCTGGCTATGCATTTGCCCCTTCACTGCAATTTCTTACAACACTGGATTTGAAGGAGAAATACTAGCATCATGTGAAAAGAGTTCACAAAGGAATTTGGGTAAGAAGGGGGTGAGGTATAGCCAGCATTAATAATAATGAGGGAGGGGCCGCCGATCTTTAGGTTGCAGGGGAGCACCAGAAACCCTAGCACCGACCCTGTCTAATGTTCTATTTGGAAGTGTTTTGATTTTGGTCGTGAGTTGATGGGATCATGTACACTTCGAGGTCATTTAGTTGCTTGGTAGAGACTTAGACTGCTCCAGGTTCTAGGTTCTGTTTTCAAAATGAAGTCTCCAGGGCAGGCCCTAATTTCAGCACCATTTTCTTGTACAACTGCTTGTTGTAATATGGCATAAAAGAAGACAGTGCCAGCCTCAGAGTATGATGAAGCAGAAGCAGCTGGGATAGCACAGTGACCTGGCCTGGACCTAGCAGGGCAGAATCTGCTGGGGAGTGCTCTTGCATCTTTTAGAGTATGGTGGTGTAAGGGGTGTATGAAGGGGGCATGATAAAGGCAGGGAGGAGGGAGGAGGACTCAGTGGGCAATGAAATGGAAAGGAAAAAGAAAATTAATTTCAGAGGGGTGGGATGTTTCAGTTTCTTTGAAAATAAAATGAACAGAAAAGCTTTATCATTGCATTTTTCATTTTGTTTTCAAACAAATGCACCTCCCCAAGTGAAAGTATCAACACACTATTGCTCTCAGCCGCATTAAAGACGTGCACTTTTCAGCTGGCAGATTAATGGCAACTGGTAACAAAACCCATACGTGAAGGGGCCATACTGTACTTAGTGCATACCAATGGTAAAAGTGTTTCTGATGTTATAGTGGGAGATCATTTCGCATCCGGTAATCACCAGATGGTGTGCTTCAGTATTAGGACTAGGGCTGATAAAATTCATTCAAAAGTGAGGATCTCAGACTTTAGGAAAACTAACTTTGCCAAGATGGGCCAATACCTCAGAGAGTCGTTAGTGGGATGGGAACAGCTGGGGGATGTAGAAAAACAGTGGGCAAAACTGAAAGGGGATATTTTAAGGGCAACCAACCTTTTCGTTAAAACCTATCTCAAAACCCATCTTTTGACAGAACACTTTAGTCAGAACGAAGCCACAACTCTCACTGATCCAATATAATTATCCCCCCTCTCTGTCTACTAGGCTATCCAACCAATCAAACTGGTCAATAACTCACCCTTCCCTTCACCCCATCCTGAACTGGCTGACAGTCATGAACACCAGAACTGTAAATAGGCTGCATATAAAACTATCTAGAATCATGTACATTTTTGATTGCCTGTTTTAGCATCATTTATTCTTACAATGTTTAAATGTATCGGTTGTTTTAATTGTAAACCCCTATGATTACCCGCTATAGCGCTATATAAAACACAACTGTATATAGTTCCAACTATATAAATGCAACTGTAAATAGCTCAAGCTGTATAAATGCAAGTATAAAGTAAGCCAAAATGTATAAACACATATCCCTGAAATGAAGATGTAAATAATGTGATTCTTAACCTATGTAACCATTGTTTTGCTGTGTAAGGTAAACCGCTACTGATCGCTGGAAGAAGCGGTATACAAATGCAACCAAATAAAGAAAGAAAGAAAGGTAAAAGGAAAAGGAAACCACTATGGTTTTCGAAAGGAGTAGCTGAAAAGGTGAAGAAAAAAGAGGAAGCCTTCATGAAATACAAGAGATCACAGAGGAAGACAGGCATCTATATTTGGAAAAACTTACAGAAGCTAGCAAAGTAGTCAGAAAAGCAAAGATTCAGAAAGAGGAGAAAATAGCCAATGCAATAAAATGGGGGGATACGACATTTTTCAAATATGTTGGTGAGAAGAGGAAATGCAAAAGTGGTATTATCAGACTCAAGGGTGAAGGGAAGGAATATGTGGAAACTGATGAGGATAAAGTGGAATTGCTTAACAAATATTTCTGTTCTGTGTTCATAAATGATGAACCAGGAACAGGAATGTGAGAGGGAGGGAACAGATATGTGTATAAGGAAGTGGATTAAATATATGGTATAAGGGGAAGGAGAAGAAAAAAGTGTAGCAAATATCATGAGATAGGATAAAGAGAAAAAAGTAAAGAAGTGGGGAAAGTATACAGAGCATGTCTTATGGGATTCTTTCCAACCCCCTCTGCGTGTGTGAGTGTGTATCTGCAGCTTTTTGTGTGTGCCTATATATCTCTGTGGACTGGTATGTCTGTGCGTGTTTGTATGAACCTGCATGTGTTTGTGTTTATTGCATATGTTCTTGTGTAAACCATCAGCTATAAAGGAGGTGAAGTTTGTGAACCTCCCTTGTCACAGTGCCACATTGCCCACAAAACACGTTTATTCGATTACCACTTTTCCCTTACAGTGAGGCCACGGCAAGCTACCACCTTTCATTTGTTGTAATTATTAGCAACTAAAAGTATTTCTCCAGAGATAAAAGAGAGAAATTGGTGCAAAATGAGAAATATTTTTTTAAAATTAAAAGAAAATCAAATGCCGTTGTAACCTTCTGTTCCTGTCTTCTGTATTTGATGAGGCTCTCTCTGTATTTTGTATGTCAGACTGTGGTAAGGAATGCTCCTAGCATTTTAATTTATGTTGCTCTGTACCCGCTGTTGGGGGGGGGGGGTTCTGGGAATGCCGGGTAAGTTTACAGAACTGGATCTGAAGGGAGATATATTCAGCAGCGGTGGCCAACGCAGATAAAGCAGCTGGCTGTCTCTGCTTTAAATTACACCCGGATATTCAGTGCTGATGCATGGTTTTATATTTATCTTTAATACCAATTTTAATATACTGCCTTAAGGGAAACAGCTCAGCAGGTAACAAATTAAAATAACATACAAAACTGAAATGCAAAAGGAGCACCATTTAATTACAGGAAAGCAAGTAAATATTTGCTTTAAACACTTCGATAAGCAATTCTTCCTCAAAGAGGTTATACCACATCTACATCTGGACAAACCTGACTTAGATTCAATAATCCACAATTAGACCAATACAATTGCCTCTGCTGCAATTACCCCACTAAACCAAAGTAAATGGTTCAGTGGGGTAATTGGACATGTAAATGGACCAGCAATCATTGTGCAACATGGTACTCCAAGGAAATTAAGACAAATCAAATGGAAATGGATGAAAGATACCACTATCCGAAAGATACCACTCTCCAAAATGAACTCTCAACTAAACAAAAAGTATAAAATTCACTAATAAATAATGTAAAAGAGTATCACACAAACATTATCAAGAGCTCCCTCAGCTGACCTAGAGAACTATTCGCCATAGCGAAGTCACTCAGAAAAAACCCCAAAGAAGAAAACATTAATAACAGTCTAGGTTCAAGCCTAAGCCCACAAGCAATGGCCAACGTTTTACATAGTAAGTTCAATACCATTTACACCAACATAAATACTACCCATGGAACAACTGATGAAATAAAATGCATCCACAGCTGGAATACATTTGAAAGAATAATAACAGAACAACTCGAAGACATCCTTTCCAATCTTACCACCACAACGTCTCCGCTAGAACCATGCCAGTATTATAGATAAAGATAGCAAGAGCCAAATTATCTACAATAATTCTTTTTTTAGATTTTTTTATTTATGCAATTTCAAAATATAATACAAGAAATTTCTATCTTGCACGGAAAAGGGCTAAGAACAGAAAAATTACAAATCAGAGTAAACATCAATTACAAAAAACAAAAAGAAAACAAATCAAAACATTAAAAAAACAGCGTACAAGTCCTCAACAGTGGGGGAGAGACGGGTCATTAATCAAAAGAAATCTCTCACAGTACTATACAGGAAAAGAAGACGACCCTGAGGGGCTACAACTCCAAATGTCACATAGTCCTACTCAACTATAGGATCACACTCCAGGGGTCCAGCTGGGGAATTCTGAGTGACCAGCAATTTGGAAGAAAATAAAGGAAGCAATCTGGGATGAGTCACAGGAAAAGTAACTAACACCAGTAAACTTTACCAAACATTCTCTACAGGGAGAACTATTCAAGCAATTGGTAACAGACTCCACACGTGAAGGGGAGAAGGGGACTTGGTGCTTACCAATGGTGAAAGTGATTCTGATGTTACAGTGGGAGATCATTTTGCATCCAGTGATCACCAGATGGTGTGGTTCAGTATTAGGACTAGGGCTGTTAGAATCCATTCAAAGGTGAGGGTCTTAGACTTTAGGAAGACTAACTTTGCCAAGATGGGCCAATACCTCAGGGAGTCGTTAGCGGGATGGGAACAGCTGAGGGATGTAGAAAAACAGTGGGCAAAACTGAAAGGGGGTATTTTAACAGCAACCAACCTTTTTGTTAAAATGGTAAATAAAGGTAAAAGGAAGAGGAGACCGCTATGGCTTTCGAAAGAAGTAGCTGAAAAAGTGAAGAAAAAGAGGGAGGCCTTCATGAAATACAAGAGATCACAGAGAGAGGAAGACAGGCATCTATATTTGGAAAAACTTAGAGAAGCTAGCAGAGTAGTCAGGAAAGCAAAGATTTAAAAAGAGGAGGAAATAGCCAATGCAATAAAATGGGGAGATAAGTCATTTTTAAGATATTTATTCTTTATTCTTTCTATCGTAAACTCCAGCCTCTCCTCTGGTTTCTTCCCTGCCTCCTGGAAACACGCTATTGTCCGCCCCTCCTCAAAAGGTCTACCCTTGACCCCACCTCTCCCGCGAATTGGCATCCTGTTTCTAACCTCCCTTTCCTTTCTAAAATTCTTGAGAAACTGTTTTTTTCCCAACTTGCCTCCCATCTCGATTCTACTTGTGCCCTTCATCCTCGTCAATCTGGCTTTCGCTCAGGTCACAGCACCGAAACTGTCCTTACTGCACTGCTTTCCGAACTTCATAGCTCTCATGACCGTGGTGACATCTCTATTATGGTATCCTTGGATCTGTCCTCTGCGTTTGATGTGGTTGACCATCATACCCTTCTGTCTCGTTTGTCCGATTTTGGGGTTCATGGTACTGTTCTTTGCTGGTTTCATTCATTTCTATCCTGCCGCTCTTTCTCAGTCCACTCCAGCACTACAACTTCTCCTCCCACTAGCATTGTCTGTGGTGTCCCCCAGGGTTCCAACCTTGCTCCCTTACTGTTTAATGTCTTCCTTGCTCCTTTAGCTCTGCTTATTCAACAGTCCACCATTTCTTTTCACATCTACGCTGATGATATCCTATTAATTCACCATACCTCTGCCACTTCCCCTGATCTTGGTCCACTCAACTGTTGTCTTTCCACTATCACGTCTTGGTTTGGGTCAAACTTTCTTCACACTAACCCCGCTAAATCATCTGCTATGTGGGTTTCCTTCGGTCTGCCTGCCCCCCTGCTATCTCCCGTCATGGGTCCCTCTTCTATCCCTTTGGTTCCCTCTCTCCGTTATCTAGGCGTCACTCTGGACCCCGCACTTTCCTTCCACACTCACATTTCCTCTGTCATTCGTTCCTCCTTCTTTCACCTGCGTCGTATCAAAGCTGTCCGGTCGTCACTTCCCCCTTCCTCCCTTATCACTCTTGTGCTGTCTTTGGTAGTTTCGCGTCTGGATTATTGCAATATTATTTATGCTGGTCTCCCTTCTTTCCAACTTTGTCGCCTTCAGATTGTTCAAAACGCTGCCGCCCGCCTGGTTACCTTCACTTCTGCTCGATCCCATGTCTCCCCCTGTCTCCTGGCCTTACATTGGCTCCCGATCAAGTTTTGTTTCATTTACAAGATTCTCATTATCACTCACCGGGTCCTTCACTCTGATATCCCTCAATACTTAGCTAATACTATCCGTTTCCAGCCCTCTCCCCGACTTCTCCGCTCATCTTCTGGTGGTTGTCTGTTCCTTCCTTCTCCCTCTCACGCTCACCTAGAATCAACTCGCCACTCTGCTTTCTTTTTCCTGGGCCCCGCCCTTTGGAACTCTCTCCCTCTTCCCCTCCGCATTGAACCCTCTTATCCTCGCTTTAAAACCCTCCTAAAAACTCACCTTTTCTGTCAGGCCTTTGACATTCCTCCTTCCACTGACGGCACCTCATCCACCAGCTCTGCCCTCCAACCACCTTGAATCACCTCGTCCATTTTCCTACTTTCCTTCTCCCTCCCCCTGGTTCTTTTTGCCTTCTATCTTAGCCTGCTATTCTCTCTCTGTCCTATCAGCTTTGGCGTTTTTTTCTAACTTTTACTTTCTGCAGTTGTCATTTTGTTATTGTACACCGCCCTGATGCTTTGGCTTGGGTGGTCAATCAAGCAATTCAATAAAGATAAAGATGTTAGTGAGAAGAGGAAGGGCAAAAGTGGTATTGTCAGACTTAAGGGTGAAGGGGAGGAATATGTAGAAGCTGATGAGGATAAAGCGGAATTGCTTAACAAATATTTCCATTCTGTGTTCACAGATGAAGAACCAGGAGCAGGACCTCAGAAAACACCCACAGAAGAGAGGGACATCTTGAACAATTTTCAGAAGACTGTGTTTGTGAGAAACTAGAATTTAAAGTAGACAAAGCGATGGGACCGCATGGGATACACGCTAGAATACTGAGGGAACTTGGGGACGTTCTAGCAGCTCCACTGACTGACCTTTTCGATGCCTCGTTGGAGTTGGGAGTGGTGCCAAAGGACTGGAGAGAGGCTCATGTGGTGCCTTTACACAAAAGCAGAAGTAAGGATGTGGTTGAAAACTACAGGCCAGTTAGTTTAACTTTGATGGTGAGTAAATTATTGGAAACGCTGCTGAAAGAGAAAATAGTGAGGTTTCTGGAGTCCAGCGGATTACAGGATCCGAGGCAGCATGGATTCACCAGAGGCAGGTCTTGTCAGACAAATCTGATTGATTTCATTGACTGGGTGACCTGGGAGTTGGACCGAGGGAGAGCCCTAGATGTGGTGTATTTAGATTTCAGTAAAGCCTTTGACACTGTTCCTCATAGGCGACTTATAAACAAACTGAGCACCCTAGGGATGAACCCTAAAGTTACTGCTTGGGTTAGAAATTGGTTGGATGGGAGGCGACAAAGAGTACAGGTAAATGGAGCTCACTCTGAGGAGAAGGATGTTACCAGTGGTGTGCCCCAGGGATCTGTCCTTGGTCTGATTCTTTTTAACATCTTTGTTAGAGATATAGCAGAAGGGCTGTCGGGTAAGGTTTGCCTCTTTGCGGATGATACCAAAATCTATAATAGAGTAGACACCCAGGAAGGTATAGATAACATGAGGAGGGATCTAGCTAAGCTTGAAGAATGGTCTAGAATTTGGCAGCTGGGATTTAATGTTAAAAAATGTAAGGTCATGCATTTGGGCTGCAGCAATCCAAGGGAGCAATATAGTATAGGGGGTGAAGTACCTTTGTCCACTAAAGAAGAGCGGGACCTAGGCGTGGTTGTGTCTGATGATCTCAAAGTAGATAAACAGGTAGAAAAGGCGACAGCAAAAGCTAGAAGGATACTTGGGTGCATACGGAGAGGAATGGCTAGCAGAAAAAAGGAGGTGATAGTGCCTCTGTATAAGTCTTTGGTGCAACCTTATTTGGAGTATAGTGTGCAATTCTGGAGACCGCACCTTCAAAAGGATGTCAACAGGATGGAGTCGGTGCAAAGGGTGGCTACTAAAATGGTTAGTGGTCTTTATTATAAAGCATATGAGGACAGACTTAAGGATCTTAATATGTACACCTTGGAGGAAAGGCGGGATAGAGGTTATATGACTGAGATGTTTAAATACCTCAGTGGCATAAATGTTCAGGGGGAGAACCTCTTGCAATTCAAAAGCAAGTTCTGCTACAAGGGGACATGGGATGAGGGTGAAGGGGGATAGATTCAAGTGTGATATGTGGAAATATTTCTTTACGGAAAGAGTGGTAGATCCATGGAATAGTCTCCCAGTGGAGGTGGTAGAGACAAGGACAGTAACTGAATTCAAAGAAGAATGGGACAAACACAGAGGATCTCTAAAGGAAAAAAGGGGACTGTTGAAGTTGTTGATATGGAAGGACAGACTAGATAGGCCATGTGGTCTTTTTTGTCGTCATATTTCTATGTTTCTATTTGCAGGGAAAATACAAAAAGAACATAAGAACATAGGATATGCCATACTGGGTCAGACCAAGGTCCATCAAGCCCAGTATTCTGTTTCCAACAGTGGCCAATCTAGGTCACAAGTACCTAGCAGTTTCCCCAAAAGACACAGGTTCCACAATGCTTGTATTGGGTCAAGCAGCGGATATTCTGGGTCCACTTTTATAATGGTTTATGGACCTTTCCTCCAGGAACTTGTCCAAACCTTTTTTAAACCCGGCTACACTAACAGCTTTTACTACATCCTCCGGTAACAAATTCCAGAGTTTGATTACATCTTGAGTGAAAAAAATATTTTCTCTTATTAGTCTTTTTTTTTTTTTTTTAATTTATAAATTTTTAATCATATTACAAAAAAAAAATTCAATCATGCAACAAGCACATAATGAATAATAAAGAAAAAATTAAGGAAATCCACCATATGAAGACCACTTCAAGAAGAAGTTCTGCATAATTAGAAAGAAAACTGAAAAGGCCCCAGAGAAGTCTAAATCAATACTCCTAAAAAGAGACTTAACTCAAACCTTATCCCTTAAAAAGTCAGTCAACTGCATAGGATCAAAAAATAAATACCGTTTACCCTGAAAGATAATAAGGCATTTACATGGGAACCTAAGGTGAAAAACAGCACCAGTGGCCAACACGCGTGGGCGCAAGTCTAAAAAAGCTTTGCGCCGTAGCTGAGTGGCCCTGGATACATCTGGGAAAATTTGAATTGTATGGCCACAAAACTTTTCAGACTTTTTTGGAAAATAAGCCCGCAATATTTTGTCTTTATCCAATTCAGAAATAAAGGAAACCAATAAGGTAGCCCCGAGGAATGGGGTTGACTCCTCCCATTCAAGAGGCTAAGCAATTGTCTGTTTTAGAGTCGTCATCAACGCAAAAGATCTGTCCGGTTGAGGAGACTGATGTGTTCCTGGGTTCCTTTTTGCGGTTAGGAAATGAACTTCCTCCCCCTTTACCTTCAGTGGTGACTTTTACATTGCCTGGGGAACCCCAAACGCCGCCTGCAGACCTGTCCCTAAAAGATATTTGGATGGTTATTTCTCGTATCGAATCAGTTCTGGGGTCTTCGCTGCAGCGTGTTTCTGAGTTTTCCAAGGCCACTGTTCAGAAACTTGCAGATCATGATAAACGGATGTTGTCTCTTGAGCCGGGAGCTGTTTCTTTAGAAGCGGATGTTTTAGCTAACAAAGATGTGCTAGCTTCCCTTGCTCAAGATTGTACTTCTTTACATCGACAAGATGAGGTCTTAGAAAATGTGTTGCGTTCTTGGAATCTTCGTCTATTGAACTTTCCCCGCACACATTATCTATCTCCTATGATCCTCTTACAAAAATATTTAAAGGAGATTTTGTTGATCACTGACCTTCAGGTTTCTTCAATTTCAAAAATTTATTATTTGCCTTCGAGGAGTTTAAATCAACAATCTGAGGGGGTAGGAGAAGCTCTTTCCATACCAGAACAGGTTACCACTGATAAAGTTCTTTCTTCCACTTTAGATATTTCAGCTTTCTTCTCTTATTAGTCTTAAATAGGTTACCCTGTAGCTTCATTGCATGTCCCCTAGTCTTTCTATATTTTGATGGTGTAAACAATCAATCTACATTTGTTTACCGGTTCCACTCCATTCATTAATTTATAGACCTCTATCATATCTCCCCTCAGCTGTCTCTTTTCCAGGTTGAAGAGCCCTAACCTTTTTAGCCTCTGTTCATAGGGGTATCCTTCCATCCCTTTTACCATTTTGGTGGCTCTTCTCTGTACCTTTTCTAATAATGCTATATCCTTTTTAAGATACGGCGACCAGAATTCCACACAATATTCAAGGTGCAGTTGCACCATGGAATGATACAGAGGCATTATAATATCCTTTGTTTTATTCTCCATTCCTTTCCTTATGATACCTAGCATTCTATTTGCTCTCTTGGCTGCCTGCTGCACACTGGGCGGAGAGTTTTAACATGTTATCCACGATGACGCCTAAATCTTTTTCCTGGGTGGAGGTTCCTAACTTGGAACCTTGCATCGTGTAACCATAGTTTGGGTTTTTTCTTTCCTAGGTGTATAACTTTGCACTTGTCCACATTAAATTTCATCTGCCATTTGGATGCCCAGTCTTTCAATTTATCAAGATCCTCTTGCAATTTTCCACAGTCCTCACAGGTTTTAACAACTTTGAATAGTTTTGTATTATTTACAAATTTGATAACTTCACTCGTTATTCCCATTTCCAGGTCATTTATGAATATGTTAAAAAGCAGCGGACCCAGCCCAGATCCCTGCGGTACTCCACTATTCACCTTTCTCCATTGGGAAAATTAGCCATTTAGCTCTACCCTCTGCTTTCTATCTTTTAACCAGTTCCTGATCCACAGTAGTACACTGCCTCCTATCCCATGACCTTTTAGTTTTGCCAAAAGTCTCTTATGAGGGACCTTGTCAAAGGCTTTCTGAAAGTCCAGATATACTATATCAACCGACTCACCTTTGTCTATCTGTTTATTCACACCTTCAAAAAAACATATCAGATTAGTAAGACAAGACCTTTCTTGGCTAAAGCCATGTTGGCTGTCTCCCATTAAGCCATGACTATATATATGTTCAGTAATTTTGTTTTTTATGAAGGTTTCTACCATTTTTCACGGTACTGACATCAGGCTCAACGGTCTGTAGTTTCCCGGATCACCCCTGGAACCCTTTTTAAAAATTGGCGTTACATTGGCCATCTTCCAATTTTCAGGTATTACAGATTATTTTAATGATAGTTCACAGATTACTAATAGTAGGTCTGCAATCTCATATTTCAGTTCTTTCAACACCCTTGGATGTATACCATCTGGTCCAGGTGATTTACTACTCTTCGGTTTATGAAATAGTTGTAATATAACTTCCCGGTGTATCGATATTTCTTTCAATTCTTCCGCAGCATCTCCTTTAAATACTATTTCAGTCATGGGTAACATTCCTACATCTTCCTCAGTAAAGACCGAAGCAAAGAATTAGTTCAGTCTCTCCGCTATGGCCTTCTCCTCTCTTAATGCCCCCTTTTATCCCTCTATCATCTAATCGTCCAACTGACTCTGTCACAGGTTTTTTGCTACATATGTACTTGAAAAAGTCTTTATTATGTATTTTTGCTTCCACAGCAAGCCTTTTCTCAAATTCTCTCTTTGTCTGCCTTATCAATGCCTTGCATCTAACTTGCCATTGCTTGTGTTGTTTCTAGTTTTCTTCATTTGGCTCCTTTTTCACTTTCCTGAAAGATGCTTTTTTTGGAAACAGCAGCTTCTCTGACCTCACCTTTAAACCATGCGGGTAGTTTTTTGGACTTCCTTCTACTTTTCCTAAAGTGTGGAATACAGCTGGTCTGGGCCTCCTAGATAGTATTTTTAACAACATCCAAGTTTGATGTAAATCTTTAACTTTTGCAACTGCTCCTTTTAGTTTTTTCTTAACTATTTTCCTCATTTTATCATAGTCTCCCCTTTGAAAGTTAAAAGGTAGTACTGTGGATTTCCATGGTAAAAGTCATAGGTCTCACCAACTTAACTGCAGGAGCCATATTTATTTATTTATTTGAACAGCTTTTCTATATCGACCCTGCCAAAGATCAAGGGCGGTTTACATTGAACAAAAGTTATTACATAGAACTGATGTTTGAATTATAATACATTAAACTATTTATAAACCATCTATTCTCAGGCAGTACACAACAGCTGTGGTTACATCATAACGACAAACAATATACAAACTAATATACAATAAATTGTGAAAGTAGGCATTTATAGCTATTGAGGATAATCTTGCTCTCAATAGTTTCCATAATGTTCAATGAAAAGGAGAGTTTTAAGATCTTTGCAGAACTGTTGGAGGTCTTTTATAGATCTTAGGTTATCAAGAAGCGCGTTCGATAGGGTTGGGGCAACATATAAAAAGGCCCTGTTAGAGCTGCAGAGGGTGGTGTTTCGAATGTGATATGGTATTTCTAATATGTTCTGTGAACAGGATCTTCTAGATCTTAAGTTGTGGGTTTGGTAAGGAGTAAGGATAGGTGAGAAGGGGCAATGTTGTTGAAGAGTTTGAATACTGTCATGAGGTATTTATATTTTATTCTTTGTGAGATTATAGAGTAGTGGGGCTATGTGATCAGAGATGTATGCTTTGCAGATCATACGTGCTGCAAGGTTCTGTGCTTGTTGAAGTTGTTGGATTGTTTTCTTTGGGAAGTCATGTAATATGCTATTACAAAAGTCAAAATGAGGTAGGATTAATGCTTGGAGTACAGACCTGAAGTCATTACTTTCAAGCAGAGGTCAGAGATGTTAGAGAAGACCCAATTTGAAGTAAATAACTTTGGTGACAGATTTAATGAGTGCTAACATATTCATTGTTTGGTCAATGGTGACTCCTAAGTATTTTACCTCTGTTTTAACATTGAGTTCAATTCCTTGAAGGTTAATTTTAGAAGGGAGGGTGAAACTGGTGTTGCGGTTGACAAATAGGTCTTCAGTCTTGTCGAAGTTTATTTTTAAATTGTTTAGGTTGAACCAATCTGATGCTTCCTTTAGGCATGACATAATTTGATGGTAAGAGGGATTTGTAATATCTAAGGGATTGTACATCATTATGTTATCCGCATAGATGTGATAATTTATTTCATGTTTCTTAAAGATAGGTATTGGCCCCTTGTCAATGGTCTTCAGATCTGAAGGAAGCAACGAAGACAAATCCAACTTCTGGTTACTCAAACATTTCCCCTCTGTGGCCTCCTCCACTCTGGAATGCATAGCCGCTGACCCATTCTTCTGGTTTCCAGATCTGGGGCAGGGCCGTTGCACATCAAGCTCAGGGGCAGGCCCCACGGTTCCTCATGCGCTTACCTCTGAGCTCTCCTGCAGAGTTTTAATCGCTGGCTGATCCAGGGGGATGCAACTCTCTGGGCTAAGAGAAACATCGAGCCTAATGGCAGTCAGAGGACTTCCTTCCGCCCCAAGCAGGCTTCCTGGAATAACATCGCCCCTCAGAGAGGGTCACATGAAAGCATCCATGGGCCCGCTTCCCGTCGGCTTCTCACCCCGCTGGGCTTCTGCCATCAGTAACTTTGCCTTCCACTTACGACCAGAGTGCGCCATGTATCAGAAGCACAATAAACGTAGACGAAAAAGGCACAGGTAGGAGCACCCTCAGAGAGAAGTCAACGAGCATCTTGCCCCCGAAAGTTACTTTTTTTAAGCTCTCATCCCCAATAATTCTAAAGATTATCCATTCTTCTCTATCTCAAGGTTTCATGCCTGCCTCCCTCAAGAAAGCTTTAATCAGACCAGCATTAAAGAACCATTCATTGGACACAACATCTAGCTCCAACCGACCTATTGCAAGTATACAATTCATTGCAAAGATAATAGAGAAGGTAGCACAACTCCAAATACAAGAACATATCAATACATATGCTCCATTAGATCCTCAGCAACATGGCTTCGGTCCACACCATAGTGTCGAAATACTACCCATAACTCTACTGTTGTTAAGTATCATCAAGCCGATGTCGACTCCTGGCAACCCTCTGAATAGTTGACCTAAACTTTGTTCTGGCTCATTGTTGATAGAGTGGTGTCCATAGCTGCTGTTATTGTATCAATCCATCTCATTGCTGGCCTTCCTCTTTTACGGTGACATTCTACCTTGCCAAGCATTATGTCTTTCTCCAACGATCTCTCTCTTTGCATGATATGTCCAAAGTATGAAAGTTGAAGTCTTATCATCTGAGTTTCTACAGAAAGCTTAGATTTGATCTCCTCTAGTACAGACTGGTTTGTTCTTTGGGCAGTCCACAGTATACACAGTATTCGCCATCAGCATCATAATTCAAAGGCATCAATTGTCTTCCTGTCTATCTTTTTCACTATCCAACTTTCACATCCATATGAGGTTACTGAAAATACCATGGCTTGAACGAGTCAAATCTTTGTATGGAGAGAGACATCTCTGCTCTTAAGGATCTTGTCTAGGTCCTTCATAGCCATTCTACTAAGAGCAATATGTCATCGGATTTCTTGACTGCTAGTCCTTTCTTTATGTAAGTTAAAACTGTCAACTACTTCAATTTCTTCTCCATCAGTGATGAATTTATTGATTTTGCCAGTTGTCAGGATCTTTGTCTTCTTAATGTTAAGGTGCAGACACATTTTAAGACTATATTCCTTGATTTTGAGAAGTAAATATTTCAAATCATCATCACTTTCATCCAGTAATGTGGTATCATCAGCATAGTGAAGGTTGTTAATGAGGCTTCCACCAATCTTAACACCTCAATTGTTTTCATACAATCCTGCTTCTCTGATGATTTGTTCTGCATTTAAATTAAAGAGGTAGAAGGAAAGTATGCAACCTTGTCATACACTTTTGCTAATTTTAACCATTCTGTTTCTCCTTGTTCTGTTCGAACTGTTGCTTCTTGATCAATGTAAAGGTTGTGCAAGAGAACGATCAGGTGTTCTGATATACCCATGCTTCTTAATGTGGCCCAGAGTTTCTCATGGTTTACATAGCCAAAAGCCTTGCTGTTGTCAATAAAACACATATGGATATCCTTTTGGCATTCTTTTGTCTTTTCAAGCATCCATCTCATATCCGCGATTATGTCGCTCGTTACTCGCCCTTTCCTGAACTCTGTTTGCACTTCAGGCAGTTTTCATTCCAGGTATGGTTGTATTCTCTGCTGAATGATCTTGGGTAGAATCTTGCTGGCATGTGGGGATCAGAGTGATTGTGCGATAATTTCCACAGTCAGTCGGGTCACCTTTCTTCACTATTGGTATAAACACAGATCTTTTCCAGTCAGTTGGCCATGAATTTGTCTTCCAAATTTCTGACAGAACCTTGTAAGTATAGTAACAGTTTCATCTGATTGCTGTCAATGGGAATGCCATCAATGTCCTCTGATTTGTTCTTTGATTACCAATGGCTTTGACTTCTTCTTTCATCACCAATGGTTCCTGATCATAAGATACAGGTTGATACGGCTGTTGGTCCTCTTGATCTTTATGGTATAATGACTTTGTATATTCTTTCCACCTTTTCTTGATCTACATACTTGTACTTATATACTTGTTCTCCAAATCCCACTCCCTGTTCAATGTAATGACCAGACATATGCATTTTGTCGGATGTTTTTTTGTTACATGTAAACCACGCTGATTGCAAATAGTGCGGTATATAAGAATTGTCAAATAAAATAAATAAATAAAAACAAGACACATTAAGAGGGACTAAAAAGCCAGGACAAGGTTTTATGCTTATCTTCCTTGACATTTGAATCCATTAACCAGAACACACTCATATCCAGACTACAGGAAGTGGGAATTCACAGCACTACTTTGGCATGGTTTACATCATACCTAAAAGACCACCAACAACAAGTCAAAATTGGACCACTCACATCTAACTTGCTCAAACAACAAGGAGTACCCAGGGATCCGCACTGTCCTCCCTCTTATTCAACATTTAAAAGCAGCCACTATGCACAATAATATAAAAAGCACAACATCCAATGCCACATCTACATGTATGACTTAATGATCTATACTTTGTTCCTCACAGACAATCCTGTTCACACAACTATAATAGCATGTTTCAATGCAATTACTAAATGACTAACAAGCCATAATCTCTCCAGAAATTATAATAAAACTGAAGCTCTCCATGTAACGAGAAATCCAACCTTCATCCCACCAACAACCCTACGAATTAATAATATTGAGTTGGTATTAAATTCAGAAGTCAAATATCTTGGTATATTGCTAGACCAGAAAAACCACAACAATGGCATACCACAAGATGACGATACTACAAAACCTCTGCCTTCTACTCAGCCCCAAGGATTTCAGGTCATTTTTTCAAGCCATAACACCACCACACCTAGATTACAGTAATATAATATATTGAGGCTTGCCAAAACAAGTTCTATACCCCTACAAAAGGCCCAAAATACTGTGGCCCGTATTATAACTGGTGTCTCAAGAAATGATTACATTACACCCATACTAAAGTACTTTCACAGGCTCCCAATCACACTTAGAATAAAATATAACACAACAGTATGCATCTTCAAGATCCTTCAATATCAAACGGGAACTAGCCTTCAAGCCCTAATACATAAAGCCCCTGACACTAGAGCAAGAAGACATATGAACCAAAACCTTCTCTCCATCCCACTCTTAAAGGACAAAAAAAGCAGTCAATAAACCTGTAATAGAGCATTCACCTTATTCACACCTACTATCTCTCTCCCAGAGGACCTCAGATCTTGTGAAATTAAGTCTGAACTAGAGACTCAAAACATATCTGTTGTCACCACTCACCCTCCCAGAGGCATATAGCATGAGCAAGGCGAGTGGGCAGTTGTGCTTCTTGTGCTAAAAACTACTTAATGGAGGTTTGGAAGGGCCTCCTGGGTAACGTAGTTCCACAGCACTGAAATGATTCCAAGTTGTACACGAGTGGTTCAGGTTAAATAAGGATTTATTTCCCCTCCCGGGGTTGGATATTGTTGACCATGAACAGAAGGTTATATTAACAAAGAAACCATGCTTCTGGTGTGAACAAAAATATGTAACTCAGATAAATGCTTATTCTCAGCTTTTAAGGCACAAAAGAATAAAACAGTGTTTCTCTCCAAAATGCTCCTTTTGGATGTTTTCTTCTTTAGCAAAATTCAGCAATATTAACAAAGGGATTGCACGTTGTCTGCTATCATATACAAGCAGTCCATATACACTTCAGACACTGGGGGTTGATAAGAATCCCACTGCATAGGATCACCTTCTCCTTCAATGTCTCTTAGAGAGGGTTCATCTGTCTGCCGTGCAAACCTCTCTGCTTCAAAGGATTCCCTTCCCCCAACCTGCTAGAGGAGTCTGGGTGTTTGGATTCTTGTGCACACAGCTCCCGGTAACTGAAAGGATACACGCTTCCCTCTTCTGCTTGGCTAGGGGATGTTCTATGTCTGCCTTTTAAACTGCTTTCCCCCAGGAATCTCCCTTGGCTACAAATTGGTAGGTAAAACTTTTCTCTCCTTTCTGATAAAAGCTTTGTATCAGGGAAATAAGCTTTACCTTCAGGATGACTGTAATGAGCACAGCATGGCTGTCTTCTCTGGTTCCCAGAATAAACGTCTTTGCTTTTAGAGTGGTAAAAATCCCCAGTGCTTTTGGTAGTTGAGCACTGCTCTCTGTGAGCTGGAATTGTATGTCTTTCACAGCTCTCTTCCTCTGAGAAGTTTCTCCGAGTGAGATTGGGATTCCCTTCCCTTTTCTCTTCTCCCAGCCACAAACCTTGGCTGCCCTCGGGATATCTATCCTTCTCTGCTCTCCTCGTTCCTTCAGTTTTCTCCACTCCTCCTGTGCTCCCTCCTGTGCTCTCTCTATCCTTAACTAAAGAGTTTTTATCTGTGTTTCTCTTTCCGTTGGACCTGGCCACACCTCCCACCAGCTGTTCCCTCTTCCCTGATGAAGCAGGAGCTAGCTCAGGGGATGGGCGTTCCCTAGCACACTGACGTCTTTTGTTTGGGGTTTCCATGCCAACCCTCCATGCTTGTTTCAGATCTGTCAATTCTGGTTTCACTTTGCAGTGAATCCTCTGTTTCCATCGGCTCTGAACCTTGTACTTCACGACACTGTTCATAGAATATTTTGGGACAGACACTAAGAAATTATTACACATCTTGTCAAATGTCTCAATATTTATAATAGTTATACCTGGGATACTAACACTATAGTTTATAGTTTATTAATTTGATATACCGCTGTTAAATTTATAGCACAGTGGTTTACAGAGTAAAAATACACAGGAGGCCGGAGAAAGTAAAAGAGTTTACAATGAGACAGGAAAGCACTCAAGTCATTTAAAGACAAGTACACAAGAGGAAAGGGAGCGAGAAAGAAAGGGAGGAGGTAATTCACACAGAAGGGGAGGGAAGGTCAAAAGCAATGGAGAAGAGATGGGTTTTGAGGTTTCTTTTAAATGAGGTGTATTGCTGGTCAGGTCTGAGGGAGGTGGGGAGGGAATTCCATATGGCAGGGCCAATAAAGAAGAAGGCAGAGGAGCGGGTGGCTTGCAGGTGGGCACGAGAGGGGGAGGGGAGGTGAAGACGGTTGATATGCACTGACCGGAGTGAGCGGGTAAGAGTGTGGGATTGAATAATGTCTGCAAGGTATTGAGGAGTGTGAGTATATATGACGTGATGGACCAATGGAGTTGGACTGAGGGAGAGCTCTAGATGTGGTGTATTTAGATTTCAGTAAAGCCTTTGACACTGTTCCTCACAGGCGACTTATAAACAAACTGAGCACTCTAGGGATGGACCCTAAAGTTACTGCTTGGGTTAGAAATTGGTTGGGTGGGAGGCGACAAAGAGTACAAGTAAATGGAGCTCACTCTGAGGAGAAGGATGTTACCAGTGGTGTGCCCCAGGGATCTGTCCTTGGTCCGATTCTTTTTAACATCTTTGTTAGTGATATAGCGGAAGGGCTGTTGGGTAAGGTTTGCCTCTTTGCAGATGATACCAAAATCTGCAATAGAGTAGACACCCAGGAAGGTGTAGATAACATGAGGATGGATCTAGCTAAGCTTGAAGAATGGTCTAGAATTTGGCAGCTGGGATTTAATGTTAAAAAATGTAAGGTCATGCATTTGGGCTGCAGCAATCCAAGGGAGCAATACAGTATAGGAAGTGAAGTACTTTTGTCCACTAAAGAAGAGCGGGACCTAGGCGTGGTTGTGTCTGATGATCTTAAGGTAGCTAAACAGGTAGAAAAGGCGACGGCAAAAGCTAGAAGGATGCTTGGGTGCATACGGAGAGGAATGGCTAGCAGAAAAAAGGAGGTGATAATGCCTCTGTATAAGTCTTTGAGGGGGGTAAGATTGGGATGGATTGGAGAAGTGCGGTGAAGGAGAATCAGGTCTTTGGCGTAGTAAAAAGCTGAGATCCCAAATTGTTGAATCAGGAGTGCCAGTGAGCCGCAGAGAGATCCAGAGACACCGCCACCGAAAAGTCACAAGAATCGTGGGCTACATGAAGTTCATTGAAAAAAGCTGTGAGAACCGTTTCCACACTGTGACCAGGCCGAAAGCCTGACTGGCGGGGATGTAGAAAGTGGATGGAGTCAAGGTGAAGGGACAGCTGTGCGAAGACTACTTTTTCCAACAATTTAGAAAGAAAAGAGAGGTTGGAGACTGATCGATAGTGGGAAGGAAGCTGAGGGTCAAGTGAGGGTTTCTAAGGATGGGACGGACGTAAGCATGTTTCCAGGAGTGAGGAAAGATCCCGGTGGAGAGACTGGTGTTAATCATGGTAAGAACATAAGGAATGAGGGCAAACGTGGGGGTTAGGAGCCAGGAGGAGGGAATAGGATCGAGTGTGCAGAATGTTTTGTTAGAGGAGGCTATCAGATTGATGACCTCTGAGGTAGTGATTGAGTGGAAAGAGGCCCAAGTGTGTGAAAGCTGAGAGGCAGAGGGAGGAGGTGGAGATGAGATAGGTGAAGGGCAGTGAGGGAGTGATGCTCTTAAATCCAAGATCTTTTTACTAAAGGAGGTTGCAAGATGAGAGGGAAAAGGAAGAGATGAAGAACGAACAGGAGCAGAATTTGATTGGAGGGACGTGAGGGATTTAAAGACTTTGTATAAGTGACGGGTTTGATTGGGTGCCGTGGAAATAGCTGAGGAGAAGTAGGTTTGTTTTGCTTGATGGATCTAAATGTGGTAGTGCTTGTGGGCTGCTTTAAAGTGGGACAGGGTGGTTGAAGAGGGAGACTTGCGCCACCGGCGTTCTGCATGACGAAGTTGTTTGCAAAGAAGGCGAAGGCCATGGTGGAACCAGGGTTGTGAGGGTCGGTGGGAAGGGGGACAAGGACGTAGGGGGGCGTAGGGGTTAAGTACTTGTAGAGGTAGAGGTTAAGTATGATACATTTGGGATTTAGTATGATAGATTTGCTTTTAATTTTTAAGTGCTAAGGATTAATAATGTTCCTGATTCATAATCACTTACTGGCTGCCCTGAATCTCACAAAATAGTTAAAGCACAGTCATTCTGCTATAACATGTGAGCCAAGAATACAGGCCTTAGCAAGAAGAGATCCAGCACCGGAAAGAACCATATAAGGAGATATCATGAGCCTTGTGAGGTGCCAGTTTGGGCTGGAGAGTCTAGACTAGGACCTGCAAGGGGATATCAGATATAGGCCTGTAAGGTCTATGTGTCAAGAAATGCATACACAGGAAACCACAAAGCTACCAACATATATGCTGGGCCCGGCTCTGAAGAAAGCAGATTAGCTGGATCATGGTGAGTATGGGAAGAGGGGGGCCAGGGGGATTTTGCAACAGGAACTAAGGGGAGTAAAGGGTAATAATAGGAAATAAGGTAGGGGAGGGGGAGAGAACACAAAGGAATAGCTCTGGGGACTGGACTGTATGTAAAAATGCGGAAGAGAAAAAGGTATAAATTGTAATATGCTTTCTATATTCGAATGGGGAGAGTTGCATTCTTGAGGTGCCTAGTGCCCGATAGAACTCTCTTCCCCACTTTGCTGCCTGTATTTGGTCATCAGTTATCTAATAAACAGAGACTCTGATTGCACCTGTACTGACTTTTCGGATCTGATCATTTCAGGTAATAATAATAATTAGGTGGTGGTCTATTTTTGTACGAAACAGGGCCGTACAGGGGCCAGGTGATCAAGAGCAGTGGAAAGACATGAGGACCAGGTAGTGGCTTGCGAATTAGGAAAGAGAGAGGAGAAGTCGGAGGGTAAGAGTTCACTTGCAGGTGGAAAGGTTTGTATTGTGTGGGAGTTAATGTGACGTGAGAGACACTGGGTGAGGGAATCAGGTGATTGGGCTGGCTGGAGGGGAAGTCCTAAGGTGGAATGAAAAGGAGTGCAGAAGAAAGAAAGACAAAAGTGGTCGGTCCAGGGGAGGGGAGTGGCATGAAGGGAATGTATGAGGAAAGGGAAAGAGGTTGATGAAAGGAGAAGGTCAAGAGTGTGACCTGCAGAGGGAGATGGAAAAGGAACATGTTGGAGAAGGGAGAGGTCTTGAAGAAATGCTGCAAAAGTGTGATCTCTGGAAGAAGAGGGGGAGTTGAGGTGTAAGTTGAAATCACCAGCAATGAATAAATGGGGAAAGGTCAAGGAGGAATCAGAGACGGTCTGTAGGAGAGAGTCCCAGAGATCAGGACGGAGGGCAGGGGGAGAGTAGATGAGAAGAAGATGCATTGGAGAAGGTTTGTGAAGTTGAAGTAGGAGGGCTTCGGGATAGCGTAAGGTGGGGGTGGTTGCTTGTGAGAAAGAGATGGAGGAGTGTAGAATGGCAGCTACTCCGCCACCCATCTGACCCAGGCGGGGGACTGAAATAGCGGAGAAACTGGGGGGAAGACAGCATGCTAGAAGAGTGTCTTCCCCATCCTTTAACCAGGTCTCCGTAAGCAGCAAGAGGTCAAAGGACTCACGAGTGAGGAGGTTAGAAACTAGGAGGGTTTTGGAATGTAAAGATCTGCAATTCAGGAGGCCTATCTTAAGAGGGGATGTGTGGATGGTGACTGAGGAAGAGGGGAGGGGGGGGGAGATCAGGAGGGAGTGGTGGTTGACAAGGCAAAAGGTTTGCCATGCAACGATAAAAGGATCCTGGATGTTGAAACTGAGGGACTGCAGAGATGGGACGGTTGCCCCATAGTACAGGTATGGAGCGGCCATATAGATTAGTAGAAAGAGAGGCGGGCATGGCAGGAGAGACAGAGAGGCCGTGAGATAAACTAACCTTAGAAAATGTAAAGGGAATGCAGTTAAAGGGAGAGCCGGTAAGCAGGCAAAGAAGTGTTCCGAGCAGGATGAAATGTCGTGGACGATAAATAGGTGGTTCACTAGTTTGTTGAAGCAGCAAATTGTACACCACCCTGTTCCTTGTAAGCTTTAAATGTAAATTTCATGCTAATTATAAACCGTTTTGACATAAGGATAAAGTGGTATATAAAATGAGTTAAATAAATAAAATAAATGAATAAGTAGACAGGGAGAGAGAGGTTTAAGAATTCTGCCGTTTACTTCAGTCCAGCCTGCCAAAGGCAGGCTGAAAGAAGTGGGTCTTGAGGGGCCATATCCAGCCGGCAACATTGAATATCTGATTTTGCCACATAGCAGTTTAGCTATCTGGTCAGTGGCAATATTCAGCTTCTGGCCAGATAGCTAAACCAGCTAAAATTAGGACAGCCTTTTTTCTGCCTAATTTTAGCCGGTTAGTGGCTCAGTATCACCGCTGACCTGCTAACCTTTATTGCCACCCCCACTCCACCCCAGAACACCCCGATGTTAAGCAGTTGGATATTCAGCAGCACAAACCGGGTTATGTGCCACTGAATATCCTGCTGAGCGGCATTTACGCAGTTTGTAGATCTGTAAACTGCGTAAATGCTTTTGAATATGCCCCTCATAACGTTTACATTGAGGTCCAGTCTTATTCTGTAGATTCTAGAATTCACTCCCATACAGAGTTAAATAAAACATTTAATGCTTTATGGATATTTGTCCTGGCTGTTTGTCATCTTTAAACTAGGTACTTCTGTTTTTCAAGATGTTCAATATGATATGGTATAATCATCTTTAAATTTTCTCTTTGTCATGCTTTGGAAGGTGATTCAGTGTTTATTGGGAGAGGAGAAATCTGGAAAAATAAAACGGGGCCCATTCACAAAGTTTGCCTAGGGCCCCATAACTGGTTAAATTGGCCCTGATAGCTCTGTCTGCTAATTGTGAGGTGGGATAGTGCTTGACTGAAGCACAGCATAGAGGGACTAGACTGTAATAGCGTCATGGTTTTGCCAGTGTGAGAGAGCGAAAATGTAGCAACATACAGACTTTGGGAAGGTCTAGTGATGTCATCATATCTTGGAGCATGGGGAATATTCAAATTAGCATGTAAAGTGAACATTCAGGTAGATGGTTATGTTATATACATTGTCAGCTCCCTCTCCCATTCCCCTAAGTGAATGTGGACCTAGGTTATGGCTAAAGGGTCAGTAGACCAATTGTATTTAGTAGGATTTTTTTTAGTTTACACTTTTCCAATAATAGATCAAGGTGAATTACAATTAGGTACAGTAGGGCTTACACTCTAAGGTTGTACCTGAGGCAATGGAGGGTTAAGTCACTTGCCCAAAAGGCGGTTTACAAGGAACATATTGAACACTAACATACATGGAACATTATGCGATAACTCAAATATTAACATCAAGCATAGTACATGGAACAACATGCAATAACCTGAACATTAACATCAAGCATATGATCTGGACATATGCTAGAGGTATCAGGAAGAACCTATATACATTATCTACAGTAAAGAAGTAAACATTGTGGAATTAGAGTGATCAACATGTAATGGGTAGGGGGAGAAGGGGGATTGTTATAGTGATTGTTGTAGTGGATCTCAAAGTGTCAAGAGCAGAAGAAAGAGAAACATTTCTAGTGAATGGCCTTCTCAGCATCACTGCTCCTTGTCACCCACGGACCAGGTTTAAGCTATTGTCTGCTATACCAATGAAAACCACCAGACCGGTGTTGCAATTGAGTGAGGTCGTTGCATGTTGACAGCCAGGGTTTGATTCCTGCTCTTGTCACTAAGATCTCTCAAATGAAATCTTTTGTGCTAAAAAGGTGCTTTGCACTCCTGGGCCTTGTTTTATTATCAGCTCTTATGATGTGGTATATACACTGTAGACCTGATATAATGCAGGCAATGGGGTCCAAAAATTTGAGCCATGTTATAAATGAACCAGCGTTATCGTGTCCAGCAGCTCCCTTCATATCTTTCACGTTGCTGTTGCTGCTCCTTCTTGTGGCATCAGCCATAAAAGTAAAGTTAAAGCACCATGGAGCCTCAGCACTCACTTTTCTGCCCATCTCTGCTGAGTCCTAACTCTCAGACTCACACTTCCTGTATGTAAAAATAAAATATGCTGAGCACAATGTACATGTGTTGTTTAATTTTTGTTGTTGTTATATGCATAAAGTGTAAGAATAATTTGCTGTTATAAACTGGGACTGAATGATAAGTGATTGAGACAGTACGTGTCGTCTGACACGAAGCGTGTGTGTGTTCTTGCTCACGGTTCCATACCTCCGGGAGGAGATTGGCTGGGCTTGAACGAAGCGAATTCTTGTTTGAAAGGTGTCCTGGACATTTCGTGCACTTCCTTCCTCTGTAAATAAAGAGGGTGGGTATTGAGACCCTTAAATAAAAGGTTGCACGTAGGAATCATGTCTCTGTTTAGGAGAAAGAAAGATGACAATCAGGGAATAATGATAAATCAGGTTTCCCCAATGACTCCGGTTGAACGGATGATGAGAGATAATCCCATATTAGGAAAGGAAATTTTGAAAGTTTGCCTTAAATGGGCAAAGTGGAGCAATGCTCCTGGGATCCCTCTTGGCTGGCCACCGGAGGGGTCTTTTGATGGTGGTTGTTTAGCAAGGATTAGGGATTATGTTTTGTCCCATAAGACCAATGCTAGTCAGTTAAAACATTTGCAATACATTTCTATGTGGATGAAACAGGCAAACCCAGGTACCCTCGGTAGTGAGGCTCCTCCCCCTTATTGTAGGACAGTGAACCGTACCATGGCAGCAATAGGGTATTCAGACCCGCAGATAAACACAGACCCCAAAAGGGAACAATCTGAGAAAACCCCTAATGATAGACAGGTGACAGAAAACCAAAAAGAGAATCTGGGAAAGACAAACCCAGTTGAGCCCTCTGCACCTTACAATGACACATCCTTATATAAGCCACTGTATAGGGAAATGGAAGATATAATTTGCCATAAGGACTCCCAGCCATTTAGGAGATCCCGATCTGCATCCCCCCACCGGGAACCACATAAGGGATGGGTTCAGGTAACAGGTAAATTACATTTGACTCCTGACATAAATTCTCAGACCCCAGGATCATATGAACAATCAGTTTTAGGGGCTACGGGAGGTAACACTCCACCCCGTCTGCGTCCCATTCCCTCTGCTCCTAATCTTACCCCTAACGACAGTTGTCAGGTCACAACAGAGGATAATCCCTCCAAGTTTGGGGCGGGCAAGCCGGGGCCTGACTATTTTCCCAAGGAACCGACAGAAATTCTGAGTAATACCACCCCGGCTCAGTTATCAACTAAGTCTGGGACCCCTCCTGGTCGTGGACCTGTTGATTACCATAAATCCACCAATAGGGCAGCAGGCCAATGGTTCCCTTATTCTAGCCGACGACCTGAAAGTCTGTCTGATGTTGGGACTAGAACAACCCGCACACATGATTATCGTATTTATCCTGTGCAGAGCACTAAAGAACCAGTTCAGCCTAAGAAAACTCCTGTAGAGTTTGTTTTTAATGAAGAGGGGGGTGAAGGATTTTATGTATATCATTGGAGTTCCAACCTACATGGGTGGACCTCAGCATGTGCCCCACAAATGAGAATTTGGCCAGAACAAGGATCACTGGAAACTAGAGATTTAAACTTGGCCCGTAGGTGTATTCGTGGAGGAGAAGGGGACCCACAATGGGACTATAAATACATGGAAGCAGGATTAAGAGTGTGGGAAAAGTATGAGGGGCAAGATCCCGATAACCCAAAATTACCAGGTTACATGGTGTTTCCTGTGCGACATGTTAACCAAGGGCAGGGAAGGGCAGAGGTATATGTTCCCTGGAGTTTCACTGACATGACCAACCTGTCAGAACAACTCCCTCCCCTAAATCAAGGTGCAGGGGCATGGATACAGAAGTTTGAACGATTGACAGCAGGGTATACTTTGGCAATTGGTGATGTAAAAGCACTATTAGCCCGGATTTTGGGCAATAATGCTGCCAATCAAGTGTTTAATAATGCACATATAAATGGGGTATTGGTCCATGAACCACAATACGATGGGGCTTTATTTAACCCTTATCGTAATTTAATTTGGGAGTCACTAAGAGATATATATCCCACTCAAAGAAGTATGGGACCCCTTACATCGATGCAATTTAAGGTAGGGGAAGATGTTAGTGCTTATTTGGCTAAGTTCCAAGATCTATGGGAAGCACAAATGGGTGTACCCCATAATGCTCCTCATCTGGCCCTTATGTTTTTCCAAACTCTGTGCAATACACTACCACTACCTATTCAGTTGAAATTGAAAAATATAGTTGCACTAGAATCAGAAACATGGCAGAAACAACAAGCACATATTTTTCACTTTGTCAGGCAGGCAGAGGAGGAATTATCTAAACCGGAAAGAGACCGGAAGGCTGCTCAAGCCCGTCTGTTCAACTTACAGTTGAAAGAAATAGATCAAGGCAAAAAGGAAGGATTAGTCAGTGTATCTTCCGCTGACAAGAAACTTATTAAGACTTTGCAGCAAGAGGTTAGGGAAGCAAGGCAGCAGGCTAAAACTGCACGAAAACTATTTGAGGAATGTGTGGAACGTTTCTACGAGTCCTCTGGTGACAGTTCCACTGATAGTGACTCGGAAGACGCACACAAACCTGTGACACGTGCTCTGAATGTTCAAGGACGTGGTCAGCTCTCGGGTCAGGGACCACGGTCCTTCCCCAGACAAAAACAGGAAAGAGAGAGAGATTTTTGTTGCTGGCAGTGTGGTGAAAAGGGACATTTTCAACGGACCTGCCGTGCCCCTCTCCCTCCATCACGAGGGCGGAAAGAGTATAACCAAGGCCCACCTCCACCTATTAGGCCACGGCAGTATCCTACCTGGCAGCCCCCAAATAGAGCAGGCTATGGTAATAGGGGAGATGGACAATGACTAGGCATCTATAATATGCAGGTGACACTGGGAACAGAGGAGCCCCACATAAAATTAAAATTGAATGGCCAAGAGATGAAATTTCTAATTGATACAGGAGCCACATTGTCTGTCCTAAATACCATGCCTGCAGGTAGCACTATTGGCAGAGACAGTGTAATGACTACTGGGTTTGATGGTAAGTCAGTAAAAACCCCAGTGACCAATCCAATTCATGTGGTGGGGCCAGAGTTTGATCTTTATCACAATTTTCTGTATGCCTCACATTGTCCTATTAATTTGATGGGGAGAGATTTAATTGTCAAGGCCCAGGTTATCCTAGTGGCAGGAGAATTTCAGTCTGTAGGAATCAGTGAAATTGGTACATATCTACTCAGCCCTTATGGCCGAGTACGGGGTGCACCAGTCCACATAAGACTAAAACAAGGGAAACAGGGACCTAAATTGCCACAATATCCCTTACAGCGGGCAGCTATAGAGGGTGCACGGGAAGAAATTGATCAGCTCAAACTGCATGGCATTATAGAACACAGTACCTCCTCATATAATACCCCACTATTTCCGGTTAGTAAACCTAATGGGAAGTGGAGGATTGTCCATGATTTACGAGCCTTGAACCAAGTAGTGGAAACCCAGTTCCCTGCAGTTGCCAATCCGGCTACCACGTTGAACACAGTACAGTTGTACAAGTATTTTACAGTATTGGATTTAAAAAATGCTTTTTTTAGTGTAGAAATTGACACTGCTTCGAGGCCTCTACTGGCATTTATTTTTGATCAGGTGCATTATCAATGGACGCGATTGCCCCAGGGATATGTTGACAGTCCCAGTATTTTTTCTCAGATTCTATCACAAGATTTGCAGGAGTTCAATTCACATCTCCCTGGAGAAATGTGCTTATTACAGTATGTAGACGATATCTTACTGTCAGGCTCAGACTATCAGCAAATGAGGAAGTACACACAAGAGCTAATACACGAGCTACAGGACAAGGGCTATAAATTAAATGCCGAGAAGGCACAATTAGTGCAAACAACAGTCATATTTTTGGGATTTCAGCTAAGCCAGGGTTGTATTGAAGTGGGAGATAAGACAGTACAGCATGGCTTACAGTTACCAGTCCCCAGTACAGTGAAAGAACTTCGCTCTGTTTTGGGCACACTTAATTTTTGCAGAAATTGGATCCCTGCTTTTAGCTCTCGGACCCTTTGTTTCCGCCCTTATCTGAAGGGTGGGGTAAAGAACTCTGAAAGAATCACTTTAGATCCTTGTCATGTAAATGTGCTCCAGTCTATTTTGGAAGATTTAAAGTGTCTTCCGGCCTTACAGCTGCCAAATCATCACAAGCCCTTTCAATTGATGGTGGTAACTGGTTCCCAGGCGTGGGCAGCCATACTATTTCAGGATAGGGTTTCCACTTTGTCATTTTTGTCTGGTACTTTTGGATGTACTGAGCTCCCATTGCCTGACCTTGAAAAATTAGTTATTGCAGTGGCAGCAGCAATAGAGAAAGTCCTGTCTATTTTCACTCCCACGACCTTGATTCTCTATCAGTCCATTGAATTGAAGGCTATTCTGAACAAAGATACCCTACATTTGTCCCCATCTAAGCTGCAGCAAGCTTGTGCTTCTATTCTGAATAGTGGAGTGATCTTTCGTCCTCTCACTGCCTCCACCTGTCCACTTAGTTGGCTACAGACAGCAGTAGATGTTTATACCCCAGTTCCTGATTCATCTTATGAGGAAGTTTTATCTTTTATGGTATCCCCCGCTGATATGCCACCAGACAGTGAAATTTGGTTTACAGATGGTTCAGCACAGAAAGGTACTGTAGGATTTGCTGCGGTATTGCTGACCCCTGATGGAGTGTCTGAGCATCGATTACAGTATGCTCTGGACTCAGATCAGGGATACTCAGCACAGGCAGCTGAACTGTGCGCCATATTGGCAGTCTTAGAAGAACGTCCGGTAACGCCCCTGATTTTCTACACTGACTCACAGTATGTTCAAAAGTTGTGTGGGGAATACCTTCAGATTTGGCTACAGCGTGGGTTTGTTAATTCATCTAGCAGCCAATTAATACACAAGTCCCTGATTTTGTACCTCTATGATTTATTATTGCAACGCTGTGAGAGAAATATTCTAACTTCCTGTAACTGGGTCCCTGGCCATTCCCGCCATTATGGTTTCCTGCAGTTTGGCAATGCTCTAGCTGATGAGGCAGCAAAGCAAGTCACAGATACTGTCCCCATTTTAGTTGTTACACGAGCAAGAACTTATCCCTTACCTTCGCTGCATGATTATCAGCAGAATCTTACCCAGGATGAGGTCCAAAAGTGGAAGCTGTTAGGATGCACTGAACATAAAAAATTATGGGTCCACCCCTCTGGAAAAATTTGTATTTCCTTTTGGTCTTTGCAGCAATTGTGTTCTCTGTTGCATTCTGTTGGACACGCACCGGCTTCCAGCGTGTCTGCACAGATCTCTGAACTTTTTTGGCATCCACGACTCAAGCTCAGAATACAGGAGTGGTGCCAAAAGTGCCCACAGTGTTTAGAAAATTCCCCAGTGAAGGGCAAACATACTCTCCAAGGGCATCTTCCGACAGTTCAGGGTCCTTTTATTTCCTGGTATGTTGATTTCACAGATATGCAGGTACGTGTAGATGGCTACAGATTCCTTCTCGTCTGCGTGTGCCCATTCTCCAAGTGGATTGAGGCTTTTCCATGCAGGCAGGAACGGGCCTCCGAGGTTTTCAATTGTTTTTCTAAGCATCTGTTTCCTCGCTTTGGCATACCACGAACTGTTTATTCTGACAATGGTTCTCATTTCCGGAATCATCTAATACATCTTTTTTCCACAGCTCTGAGTGTAAAGTGGAAGTATGTTTCTGTGTACCGCCCCACTTCCAACGGCCTCGTCGAACGAACCAATGGCTTGCTCAAGACAGCTCTGCGTCTGATACAATCAGATAAAAGTATTTCCTGGCTGCAGGCCTTGCCCCTGGCACTGTTTCAATTGAGAAATCGTCCTCTAAAAATTATTGCTCTGACACCTCATGAGATTTGTACAGGAAGGCGATTGCTGCTATATAATCTCACTGACCCTGCTATTCCTTTACCGGATTCTTTGTCCCCTTACCTTGCAGGTCTGCGCCTGGCTTTGGCAGAGATTTCCAGACGCTGTGCCATCCGTGACCAACATCCACAGTCCCCAAAGGATACCTTCATCCCAATTGGAACCACTGTCTACCGCAGAAATCCTCATCGGAGTTCCTGGCAAGATCCAACATATTCAGGACCCCACATCGTTTCTGCATCAACTCCATTTGCTGTCTTGCTGGACGCTAGCCAAACTTGGACTCATATTGCCCATCTTTGGGTGCCTTGAACTGTTTCTGGTTTTTGGACTTTTAAGTGACCTCTTCTCAGTATGCCTCATATCTCTTATAAGTTTGCTTTTCTATATTTGGCTATGTTATTGACAATTTTTATTGGGTGGTTTCTATACTTTATTTCTTCCCGTCCCCGCTCTTTTCACTCTGCTCCTATCTCCTCTCTATCTCCCCCTTCTCTGAACCGCTCCCGTAGGTCAGTTCTCCCCCTCACTAATACTTGGAAAACAACCGTTCTTGAAGTGGTTGATCTTCTGAATATTAGTGATTGCATTATATGTACCCCATTGCCCCAAGGTGGTAATTATGCCCCTGTCCGTGTTCTCCCTGTCCCATTTGAAGAAATTGTAGGTGCCATCCCCTGCTGGAATAACCCCCACCTTATTAAAGGGTGTATAGAGCGTGGTCCCTTATATTGTAATGATACTTGGGCGGCCCATCAAGCTGCTTCCTTTCCTGTCCGTGTCTTTGTGCCTTCTATGATATTTTATTACTGTCTTATTACCAATTCTTCTGTTTCTTTTGCCAACAACTGTAATGTCTCCTGGAATGTCCAAACAAATAATTTTCACTTTTTGCATGGTACCATGCGCCCTTTCTATCATGGACACAATGTGACTAAGGTAGACTGGTACCGTTCTCAAGCCCGAAAACACCGTGTCAACTCCACACACTGGGGCCCACGAGTTAAAGCACACTCTCAGGTATGGGGTCCTGACTTTTGGGCTTCAACCTTTAATGTTGGCCCTATAGATTCCACACATACTCTCCTTTTCCGTAAAGGTACATACATGTCCTCTCCTTTCACTTCTTGCTATGCACCAATCCTTTCCTGCAATGATGTTGCCCAGTGTGGCAAAGCACACACCACTCCCAGTAAACTAAACACCACCGCCCAGCAGGGTCGCCCCGCTGCTACTACAATCATAGGCCACCAACTTGCTGGCCGCCTCCACTGGAAACCTTGTAAATCCCGTGATGATCATCCTCTCTGTCAGACTCCTTGTGCTCCCTCCCCCACCACTGGTAAACTAACCTGTGAACCTCATATTTCTATTGCATATCCTATCAAACAATACTTTACTTGGAAACCTTCTTTTTCTCTATCTGCTATTGTAGGCCATTACTGGCTTTGTGGTGATATTTTGTACCAGAAAGTTTCACTGTCCAATTTACCCTGTGCCCTAGTTAAAGTGTCCCCTTACTCAGTCCTTATTCCCCTGAATGTCTCACATAATACCCCGCCTTCTCCCTCTACTCCTCTGCACCAGCGCCATAAGCGATATGATGTGGTATATACACTGTAGACCTGATATAATGCAGGCAATGGGGTCCAAAAATTTGAGCCATGTTATAAATGAACCAGCGTTATCGTGTCCAGCAGCTCCCTTCATATCTTTCACGTTGCTGTTGCTGCTCCTTCTTGTGGCATCAGCCATAAAAGTAAAGTTAAAGCACCATGGAGCCTCAGCACTCACTTTTCTGCCCATCTCTGCTGAGTCCTAACTCTCAGACTCACACTTCCTGTATGTAAAAATAAAATATGCTGAGCACAATGTACATGCATCTTTGCTTTCCTGACTACTTTGCTGGCTTCTCTAAGTTTTTCCAAATACAGATGCCTGTCTTTCTCTCTATGTGATCTCTTGTATTTCATGAAGGCCTTCCTCTTTCTCTTCACCTTTTCAGCTACTTCTTTTAAAAACCATAGCTGTCTCCTTTTCCTTTTATCTTTATTTACCATTTTAACAAAAAGGTTGGCTGTCTTTAAAATATCCCCTTTCAGTTTTGCCCACTGTTTTTCTACATCCCCCAGCTGTTCCCATCCCACTAACGACTCCCTGAGGTATTGGCCCATCTTGGCAAAGTTAGTTTTCCTAAAGTCCAAGACCCTCGCTTTTGAATGGATTTTAGCAGCCCTAATCCTAATACTGAACCACAACATCTGATGATCACTGGATGTGAAATGATCCCCCACTATAACATCAGAAACATTTTCACCATTGGTAAGCACCAAGTCCAGTTCGGCCCCTTCACGTGTGGGTTCTGTTAGCAGTTGCCTGAATAGTTCTCCCTGTAGAGAATCCAGGATCTCCTTACTTCTAGAAGATACGGCAACAGGGATGTACCAATCAACGTCTGGCATATTGAAATACCCTATCAGTAGCACTTCCCCTTTCGGCAATGCTGCGTATATTTTC
The DNA here is from genome assembly GCA_033557465.1 of Ichthyophis bannanicus. Taxonomy (NCBI): domain Eukaryota; kingdom Metazoa; phylum Chordata; class Amphibia; order Gymnophiona; family Ichthyophiidae; genus Ichthyophis; species Ichthyophis bannanicus. Next base: position 148,992,344 of record CM066041.1, read on the forward strand.
AATTAACTTTCCGTCCACCTTTTCTCCCAGTGAGGGAGGTCTGTACATCATGCCAATGCAAATAGATTTCTCTTTCCCTCTTTCTAGTTTAACCCATAGTACCTCCTCTTTCCCTTGTAAGCCCTGTAGTTCCATAGCTTTAATACTTTGTTTTACATATAGTGCCACTCCTCCTCCCCTTCTTTCTACCCTGTCCTTTCGAATAAAGTATAACCTGGTATAGTTACCTCCCAGTCATGGTTGTCCGTGAACCATGTCTCTGTGACTGCCACTAAATACAAGTCAGTCTCTCCCATTAAAGCCTCAACATCTAGGATCTTATTTCCCATGCTCCAGGCATTTATACACACTGCTTTCGATATGTTGCCCCTTTTACCCATTTCCATAAAGGTATTTAATGTTTCACTTACTTGGGGGCTTTTACTTACCTGTTTTTTTTTCACCCATCCCCAATGAATCTAGTTTAGAGCCCTCTTCACTCAGTTAGCCAGTCTGCTACTGAAGACGCATCAACCCTTCTTGGACAGATGGACACCATCTTTGCTCTGCATCCTTGGAACAGCATCCCATGGTCCAGGAAACCAAAACACTCTCAATGACACCATCCACGCACCACCTCATTCTTGTCCCCAGCTTTTAAATACATATAGCTTGATCTTATCTGCTCTCACACCACACTCACCTGCTCTTCTCTCACACATGTATTCCCTTTCTACTCTCACCAATTGTCTCTACTTTCTTCTCCTCCACCACTCTTTCCTTCCTTCATCTATTCTGATCATCCCTCCCTCATTTGTCTTCCACTTCTCCCTTCAATTCTAACTTTCCTCCCCCTCCCTTATCACTATCTTCCACTATTCTCCCCTTGACACCCATCTTTTATCTTCACCCCTTTTTAATTCTTTCCAACTCAACAGGATTTTTAAAATATGATAGGAAATGGAAACGGAGGAGGTAAGCTGGGGAGGTTTCTGTGCTGTAAAACTGAACTTTCTGCATATAGTAGGAAATGGAAAAGAAATCAGTGGCGTGCAGTGATATTTGCAGTAGGAGAACCAGTCACGGCCAGTGCAAGGATTTGAGGCATCCTAGGCAAGCCCTCCATCCTGCCGCCCCCCAATCTCCATTGCCGCCTCTCTTCAGGGCCTGCAACAGTGACAATGCTTACCTAAACTCTCACTATGGTTCTCGGTTTTTCTTTTGAAAATATATTCTGTATCCACAAAACCTCTCTCCAACAATGGTTACAGTGCAGAACCAGGACATTTCCTCACAGAACTCAGTGTACAAAAAAGATCAGATTCTGATGTCATCTCAGTAACAGAAACATAAGTGGAGGAGTGGCCTAGTGGTTGGGGCAAGGTACTTCAGGCTGGAAGGTCGGGGGTTCAAATCCCACTAGAGGACAGCAACCTTGGGCTGGAAGGACTGGGGTTTGTAGTCCCACAGGTGCTCCTTGTGGTCTTGGGCAAGTCACTTAACCCTCCATAGCCCATGTTCCCTGTAAAATAGTTATCTCCAAGTTATAATGCCCTATTCAATGTAAACCGCACTGATGCAGAATAGTGTGGTATATAAGAGAATGTAAATAAATAAGCCCTCTCCAGTACCAGACATATTGTGATGTGAACCAGTATAAAACCCTATCAAAATCATTCAAGTCCTATAGAGCAAATCTACCATTTCATAATGATGCCAACTTCCAAAACTCTCAAAACAAGGAGCCTACCCAGAAAAAGACAGCACCATAAATATTGCAGTGTGCCGAAGAACAACCATACACCTACTGGGAAAACTAAACAAGTTGTGTTACTACAGTACAGATCCTTACATAGAAACTCCATGCTAGCAGAACACCTGGCCTTGGTCACACAATAAGAACATAGATGACCCTCACCAAATACAGAATAAGTGACCACCACAAACTAAAAATAGAAATATGTAGACAAAAATTAAACTGAAACCCCAAGAAATCAAACTCTGCATGCAGTTCAACAGCAGAGAAATAGAAAGAGATGCATTTCCCCCGTACTGTGCAAAATATTAAGATATCACATAGGAATTCCGAAAACTAACATATTCCAGTTGCTAATTTAAAAATAAAATTATTTTTCTACCTTTGTTGTCTGGCCATTTTATTTACTAATCATCTTGGTCCAAGTCTCTGGTTCCTGCTTTCCTTTGTCTTCTCATAGTTCTCTTTCTAGAGTCCAGTTCATCTGCCATTTCTTCACTCCCTTTCTGTTTTCTTCACTTCCTTCCATCTAGGGTAGTGATCTTTTCCTTTTAACTTTTTCCCATGTATTTTTTTCTATCTCTATCCACTCAGATTTTATTCCTTCCTCTGACTGTGGAGTTCTCCATCCCTTTCTTTTTACTCCATCTACCTAAAGCTTTACAACCTTCACCCCAGCCCTCCCATTCCCCACTTCTCTACTTTCCCGACCCATTATTCCCCAGTCTTTAACTCTCACCTTTATCTCCCCCTCTGTGTCCAACATTTCCTTCCCATTCATTTTCTGTCCCATGTGTATCCATAATCTCTCCTCCATCTTCCTCTGCGCCCCCCATATCCAGTATCTCCTCCATTTCCCTTTGCCCCCCATCCAGTATTTCCCTCTCCTCCTCCTCCCAGCATCTCCCTTTCACTTCTCTATGTTCCCCTGCCTCCATCTCCCCTCCATTTTACTGTGACCCCTCCAATGTCAAGGATCCCCTTTCCGTTTCCATATTTCTCCTCCATTACCCTATGTCCCTCCCTCATATCCAGCAAATTCCATTCATCTTCCTAGATCTCCCCACCATTTTCCTGCAGCTCCTCTTGGTCTCCCTAGTTCTCTCCCAAAGGCAGTAGCGTTTCCGTAGCCTTCCCCCACTACTGCTGCCGCAGCTTATATACACAAAAGCAGTCACAGCAGCAATAAAAAAAATACAGTAATCGTGGGGCCTCTGCATTGCAGATGCTCCTCAAAGGCCCCGCTGCTCTCGCCCCCTCTGTCGTAAGCATGCATCAGAGGGGGCAGGACCGGCAGGACCTTCCACTTCGAGGAATGCCTGTATCGCAGAGGCTCTATGATTATTGTATTTTTTTTCATTGCTGCCGTGACTGCCATTCTGTGGATATGCTACAGCAGCAATGGTGGGGGAAGAGAAGACTATAGGAAATACTGCTTCCTGTTACTAAAAATAAAAATAAGGACAGCATCACGGCACAGCTGGGGATTCACGGAATCTATCGAAGGTCCTGACCGCATGCCACTGAAAGAAATGAAGTCACCTTCCTGAAAAAAATGCCTCAGTGCATTTCTATGGGAAAAGAAGTTCCAACAGCTGCAGCAAAGTAATACTGATTCACAGTAACACAGCAATCATAGGGGTCGATTTTCAAGACAGATAATGCCATTGAATATGTCCACAGACCACTATCTGGGCGGAGCAAGGATGGTGCAGCCATTGTCTGAATAATTGTGACACTTAGTCGGACAGTGCTGATATTTAATTGCTACATGGATAAATTATCCAGATAACTTGGGCCACAGAAAAAGCTGGCCAAGGTTGCTACCCTGATAACTTATCTGGATAGTGGTTGAAAATCAGCACTATGTAGATAAGTACTGTGACTATTCAGATAATGGCCGCGCAATTCCAGTAAATGTGCACTATAGCAATGCTATCTTATAATTGCTTCAGAGTTGAATATTGCCATATAACTGTTTGATGATGTTGGCTTGCTTTTCCTGTACTTACATGAATATGGATTTTGTAAGTTTGATATAGTTTACATTTAAAAAATACATTTCCTGAAGACTCTTATTTGTCTTGTTCATGTGTCTTGACTAGATCATAACCTCCACTGAGCAGAGACGGGCTCTTATGTGTTTCTGTGTAGTGCTGTGAATGTCTGGTCATGCTATAGAAGTGATAACTAATAGGAATGTATCAGGGACTGGGAGAGTTGCGGTTGTTTTATCTTTGATATAAAATTATATATCAGAAACAGTGAAGAGGATCTTTATCTTTATTTTCACATTTGATATACTGCCCAGCCAGGAGCATCTGGGTAGTTTACAATAAAAAAGGTTGCTGAGAAGTCAGAAAATGAAAATGAACGCCATTATTTGACAAGATGGGAAAGAGGCAAGGTCAGCAGGAGCAAAGAGGAGTTAGAGGAAATAAAGTGGGGGGAGGTGGAATAGTCAGGTCAAGGCTGAGAATGGGGGGGGATCAAAAGCGGCATGGAAAAAATGGGTTTTCAGTGTGGCCTTGAAGTTCTGGAAAACAGGGACGGTTCTATAATTAGGCCAGTTGAGGCAGTCACCTCAGGCGGCATTTTCAAGGTGGGCAGCACTCCGACAGTCACGGCTGTATTTGTTTCTGATTTTGCCGCCTCTGGTCTACCATTGCTTTCCATCGCTATTTTTCCTGCTCAAGCTCATCCGAGAGAGAAAAAAAGCAATGGGAAGGCAGTGGCAGGTAAGAGGCGGCAAAATCAAAAACAAATACAGCCGCGACTGCCGGAGTGCCGCCCCCTCCTCACCCCTTCCCCGCTCTACTTTCCCTGCTCAAGCTTGGGACAAATCAGCGTGGAGTGAGGAGGAAAAGGCTGGGTGCCAGAAACAAGTGTTCAAAATCTTCCTCTTTCTCCTACCGTGAGTCTTACTTGTTATCTCATTTTATATGGGCAGGGGGCATCTACTTTATTGCAGGGAGGTTTGTACACTTCCCGGGGGTCTGCGGCCTGGTTACATACATGGGGAGAGGCACTGAGAAAGCTGACCGTTAATGTTGGAAGGTAGGAGGAGCAAGGCGGTTGTTGCCTGGTGCCCGTACCCCATATTTACACCTGGTATCTCCCATTCTCGCTGGAGAAGAGGGACAGAGAAGGGGCCTACTCCTGAGGTGTTGCATTAATTTTTCAGAAGAGGTATGTATCTGCACCATCGTTCTTTAGCTTATAATTACTTTTTTTTTACTGCCCATCCCCAGAGGATTTTGTTCCTTAAGTAGTGCTGAAGATTTGTGTGGAAGACGGGAGGCGGGGGGGGAGATAGAATTGGTTTGCCTAGGTAAGTGGAGAACCAGCAGAATCTCAGCTGGGCAGACTGAATGAGCTAATTTGCTCATCTTCTGCTGTGATTTACTACAAAGATAATATTATGTCCAACCTGGAAAAGCTCTTGAACTTGGAAAAGAGATAGCTGAGGGGAGATATGATAGAGGTCTATAAGGTAGTGAGTGGAGTGGAACAGGTAGATGTAGATTGGTTGTTTACTCCTTCAAAAAAGAAGACAGACTAAGGGACATGAATTGCAGCTATAATGTAGCACATTTAAGACTAACTGGAGAAAGAGTAGTTACTCACCTGTAACAGGTGTTCTCCAGGAGCAGCAGGAATCAGTCCTCACATATGGGTGTCATCGACGCCGATGAAGCCCCAGCGGAGCATTTCCCCAGCTTTCCATGAAAGCCTTTGGGAATGCAGGCACGCATGCGCGGTTCCCTTCCCGCCTAAAGGTGCCATCTTACCTCAGTCAAATGACATAGCTAAGAACAGCACACAAAAAATGTAAAAATGAACTATATACAACTGCAACTCCCAGGGGAGGAGGGAGGGTTGTGAGGACTGATTCCTGCTGCTCCTGGAGAACACCTGTTACAGGTGAGTAACTGCTCTTTCTCCAGGACCAAGCAGGAAGTCAGTCCTCACATATGGGTGACTCTCTAGCTCAGGGCTACCGAGGAACCCAGGCTGAACAAGAGAACTCCCTCTAGTCCCAGCATCAAAGAAAGGCTTTGCACTGTCACAACCTCCACCGGTAGCCCAACAGAGGGCAGGAGGGCAGGAGTTGCCTAAACCTCAAAGAGATTCCGGAGTACTGCCTGGCCAAAAGCACTGTCCCTACGGGACTCCCTCTCCAGACAGTAATGGGCCGCAAAAGTCTGGCTTGAAGATCAAGTTGCAGCCCTGCAGATGTCTACCAACGGTACAGAGCGGAGGTGAGCCACTGAGGCAACCATTGCCCTGACACGATGGGCCGTTACGCGACCCTGCGAAGGAAGGTCAGCCGCCCTGTAAGCCCAGGTGATACAGTCAGCCACCCAGATGGACAAGGTATGCTTGGACACAGCTAACCCCAAATTATTAGGGTCAAAAGATATGAAGAGCTGAGTAGCCCTTCTGTGCTCTTGCGTACGGTCAAGGTAGAAGGATAAGGCCCTCCTACAGTCCAGGGTATGCAGAACTGCTTCAGCCTGGCTTGCATGAGGCCTAGGGAAGAATGTTGGAAGAACCACCTCCTGGTTGAGGTGGAAAGAGGAGACAACCTTGGGGAGGAACTTTGGATGAGTCCTGAGGACTACCTTGTTCCTATAAATTCTGGTGTAAGGCCTGTCACAGACCAGGCACAGTCCAAAACGTGAGATGAGTGGAAAAACAATTTTATTGAAATTATCAAGGACCTATCACCAACCCGACACAGGCCGTGTTTCGCAAACCTTCATCAGGGGTTGATCAGGTAAGCTACTAAAAACATAAAAGGCATAAATATTAAATATAATATCATAATTAAAAAGTGTGAAAGAACAGATCCAAGATCATGACACATAAAACATGCACATATGGCTCTTAAAAAATAAAACAATAAATATACTATAAACCAAAGAAGAAGAATAAAAAACTAAAAAGTGAGGATACGCTAAATAAAAATACATTCAAAACAGAAACATGATCTGAACACAATATTAATTACATATAAGTTAAGAATTATGATAAAATAAAACAGAATAGGGTGTGACAAGCAATTGTGCATTACAGAAGTACCTTTGTATGTAGACCCAAGAAACTTGTGGCCCTCGGAAGGCAATAACTAAAATAAATAAATACAGCTTAAGAATACCTACTAAACATACAGATAAATATACATACATAGTAATTATCTTAAAACCTGATAATTGGTAAAAAACACTTATCATTAAAAGGGGGCTATTTTAAAAACAAGGACCAACCTCAATTGAAGAGCAAGAGACTAAAAGGAGCAGCAGGAGCGGAAAAGGGGAAAAAATTAAAAACTTATAAATATCATTGTAATTATACAAAAAGGCCAAAAAATACCTTAATACGTGGGCTCAAAGAACTATGTAGTCCTCAAGAAAATTATTGACGGTATAACTGGAATAAATAAATAAATACAGCTTAAAAGTTCCTACTAAACATACATATGGATGAACATACATAATAAATATCTTCAAAAAATAAATAACTAAAACCACCTATATGCTAAAAGAGACTATTCTAAAATAGAGTATTCAAAACCATTGGAATTCCAAGGATGTAAAAAAGCAAAAGGGAGGAGAAAGTCTGATGCCCAAATATCATTGCAAATGTGCAGGAAACTAAAGGTCACTAATATTAGAACAGCGATTTTTTTCATGAATCGTAACCTCGGAGCATGTATTTGTAGTAGGGACCGCAATTGTAACGTAAACTGGCAGGCTAGTTGCCTATAATTGAAAAGAAATGAATCTACTCAATAAGGAATGATATTGCAGAAATGAACGTTCCTCATAGTTCTAAAATTGACCTATGGAACAGAGGCGCTGCGTGGAAAAAATAAAAATCTTTCTAACATGCCACCAGCCGCCGTGCTAACCATCAGCTCTGACCATACACTTATAGCAAACAGACGTACAAACTAAACACCCATATGATTACTAGAGATGAAGGGATACTGCAAAATTATATTTTGATATGAAAATGTAGCATAATTAGATAGACACGGGTATAAACCACCCTTGAAATTATAACTGAATATTGTTCTTATTGAACATTCAAATCATGTTTTGTAGTAGGAATCAGAGCATCATGCATTCATTGGATGTATAGCCATAGTACAGTCAAACCTCGGTTTTCATTTGCCCCGGTTTTCATACGCTTCGGTTTTCAACGTCTTTTCTGACTGAGATTTTGTCCCGGTTTTCATGCATTGCTTCGGTTTTCAACGTCTTTTGACTGAGATTTTGTCCCAGTAGCAGGGAAGAAAAGCTGTCAACGTAAGCAGGAGATGTTGCATGAATGTGGGAGGCAGTTCTTTCTCTTGCAGGGTACATCTGAAGCTATATCATTAAGATTTTCTGCCATTCTGAAGCATTGAGCAGATAATGTAAAGGTATTTTAATGGACTGAATTCAATGTGATTCCGAAGAGAGCTGGGCACAGCAGCTTGTCAGGGGTGGCTAAAGCCAGATGTTAACATACTGTACTGTACAGTACTGTACTTAGCTTGCTTTCAGTGATGTTAAATGTTCATTTATCCATTTCATTAGTCATTTATATTTATTTCTCATTGTTTTCTGTATGTAAAAATATAGTTATTCTCTATAAAATGTATTTTTTGTGAATATTTTTGGGTGTCTGGAACGGATTAATTGGATTTACATTATTTCTTATGGGAAATAGTGCTTCAGTTTTCATACGTTTCGGTTTTAGTCAGACTTTTTCGAACGGATTAATCATGAAAACCGAGGTTTGACTGTATAGCGAAAAGAACTATAAATATATGGAAATAATAGCTGTATATCAGACTAAGGGCACGAGATAAATCTTCTTAAAATAGCCTTCAAAAGAAACTCCACCATACCTCCGTGGCAAAACCTCTGTGCAGAAAAACTTTAAAATAACAAAGCGGCAACCGTGCTACACGCACTGGTGTATAATTAAAGCTTGAAAACGCCGACTCATGCGCACATTCTTAACTCGCCAGGGAGCGGGAAAAAGGAGGGGCGTGTCTAACCAAAGTGAAACAGGGCATTCAGCAAATAACCACTATAGGTTAACCCGTGACATAAAATAAAATAGAGTGGCAAAACGATGGCACATATAAAAAAGGACTGTAAGAACAGCCAAAGTATGCAATCTTATTAGAGAAAATTTAAGGGGGATGAAATATGTTAATCAAAATCCTAAAAACGAAACTTGAGCTAATGCTAACCAAAAATGATTGTTTAGGAAAAGTTTATTACTATGAGTAAATCAGTTGTAAAATAAAATAAATTTTGAAATTACAGCTCTCTAAGAGACAGAATCATAGACAAACATGACTAAAGAAAAACAGAAAGATCTTGATCTAAATTGAGGCCATGGGGAACAAGGGAATCTAATAAAAATATATATCTTTGTTCCAGCCTTAAAATGGTTCTATTTATGTCCCCACCTCTCCAGTTTGGTTTGACTTGCTTTATTACAAAAAATCTCAAATCTGTGACCTTGTGCTGTTGATCCCGACAATGTGCAACCAGAGGTTTATCCTCCACATTCCTCCTAATGCAGCTCTTGTGTTCCATAATTCTGGTTTTAATGCTGCGGGTAGTTTTACCGACATATAATAAATTGCAAGGGCATTGGACTACATAAATGACATTGGATGTATCACAGTTAGAAAAATCATTAATAAAAAACTTCTTCTGTGTAATGGGATGAATGAATGTATTTCTAACAGGTAATGTGTTCAGACAAACAGAACACTTGCCACATTGGAATTGGCCTTTATATCGTGAAAGATATTTTCTCTCTGTAAGAGCTGAAGGTACAAGTAGATTACGCAGATTTACATTACGTTTATGTGCAATAATGAGATTCATGTTTTGAAAAGCTGGCAAAGCTTGCAAGATATGCCATTCTTTCTTAAGTATGGTGGTTATTTTGACTGAATGCTGAGAATACAAAAGGGGGCACACAAGCCCTATATTCTCTTCCTTCGTCTTAAGTTTCAAAAGTGATTCTCGTGATGTATCTCTAGCTCTTCTATATGCAGATTCTACATACCGTGCAGGATAATATTTGTCAAAAAACCATCTCTTCATAATAGATGCCTCGCTTTCAAAATCACATAAATTAGAACACACCCTCCTCACTCTAAGAAACTGACTTACTGGAAGATTATTCTTCAGAGATGGGTTGTGGAAGCTGTCATAATGTAGGAAATGATTCTTATCAGTAGGTTTCTGGTAAAGCGTTGTAGAGAAACCATATTCTTCTTTCTTAATCAAAAGATCTAAATATGCAATCTTATAGAGGTCATAGGTCATCTGAAACTTCAAGTTCATATCTAACTGGTTAATCCATATATTAAATTCGGATAGAATTGGACTTAAGACCTTGATTGGATAAGTACAGTAAGTACTGAAGCACCACTGGTACAGTACAGGAGAAAGGATCCTCTGTACGTAACTGACACCACACTGAAAACCTTTTCCATTTAAGAGCATAGGTTTTCCTAGTGGATTGTTTCCTAGAGGCTAGGAGAACTTCCTCTACCTCCTGAGGTAGGCCCCAGGGAGCTAAAACTACCCTTGCAGCCTCCATGCCATCAAATTTAGAGATTTGAGATTGGGGTGCAGAAGGGTACCCTGATCCTGAGAGAGAAGGTCGGGTTGCAACCCCAGAGGCAGAGGGGGATCCACTGCCAACTGAAGTAGAAGTGGAAACCAGGGCTGTCTGGGCCACCTGGGAGCCACCAGCAGGACTGAGGCCTTGTCCTGAAGAATCTTGAACAGAGTTCGGGCCACCAAGGGTGTGGGAGGAAACTAGGGTTGCCAACTTTTTCACCGAGAAAAACCCGACACCTGTGGCTCGCCATGCTCCACCCATTCTCCGCCCCTAGTCCCACCCCTGCCCCGCCCCCAGCCCCACCCACAAAAATTACCGAGGATACGTGTAGGCTAACTTCCTTGGTCAGATAATAATTAAACTGGGAACCCCAAAATCCAAACATGAAATGTACAACACTGGAGAAATAAAACTATAAAGTAATTTCCTCTTGCACTAAACAAAAACGCAAAGATGTTAGCAATACACACTTCCCAGACCAGACATATTCCAGTTAATAAATTCAAAATAAAAAGTATTTTTCTACCTTCTGTTTGGGCGTTTTATTTTTCAGTTGCAATTGCTCCAGTCACTTTCTTCTGGTTTCTTCGTGTCTTCTGCGAGCTATCCATTTGTCCTTTCTTCTCTTTCAGATGTTTTCCATTCTCTCTCTATTTCTGCTTTAACATACTGATTGTTTCCCTTTTGCTCTTTCCCCCAATTCTTTCCTTATTCCTTTATCATCCGTTTAAATTTCACCCTTCCATTCTCAAGCCCCTCTTACTCTCCCAATACCGGCCCATCATAGACTTTTCTTCCACACAAAATATTTTTTCCCCTCTCTATTCTCATTCCCCATCCATTCTAGTCCTCCCCCCAAATCAGTTCCCTTATAGTTCTAGACCCACCCAGCATCCACTCCCTTCTAGTCCCATTCTCCCATGCCCCACATCAGCCCATTTCCAGTCCTATTCCAGCTCTTCATCAGCCCATTTCCAGTGCTAGCCCTCACATCACAGGCCATTTCCAGTCCTAGCTCCCCCCCCCCAATCACAGCCCATTTCCAGTCCAAGTCCCCCATCACAGCCTATTTCCAGTCCTAGGCCCCCCCCCACCATCACATCCCATTTGCAGTCCGAGTCCCCCCGCACCATCACAGCCCATTTGCAGTCCGAGTCCCCCCACACCATCACAGCCCATTTGCAGTCCTAGCCCCCCTAATCACAGCCTATTTCCAGTCCAAGATCCCCCTTCCTCCACCATAGCCCATTTCCAGTCCAAGTTCCCCCCCCCCCCCATAGCCCTTTTCCAGTCCAGGTCCCCTCCACCCCCATCACAACCCATTTCCAGTCCATGTCCCCCCCCCCATAACCCTTTTACAGTCCAGGTCCCCCCCTTTAGCCCTTTCCAGTCCAAGTCCCCCCCCCTTAGCCATTTTCCTGTCCAAGTCCCCCCATTTAGCCATTTTCCAGTCCAAGTCCCCCCCCTTAGCCCTTTTCCAGTCCAAGTCCCCCCCTTTAGCCCTTTTCCAGTCCAAGTCCCCCCCCATACCCCTTTTCCAGTCCATGTCCTACGCCCCCCCCCCCTTAGCCGTTTTCCAGTCCAAGTCCCCCCCCCCTTAGCCCTTTTCCAGTCCAAGTCCCCCCCCCCTTAGCCCTTTTCCAGTCCAGGTCCCCCCATCACAGCCCATGCAGTCCTTGCCCCCCCCCCCCCCCGGACCAGCATCGCGGCTGTCTGAGGCTTCAGAGGGAGCCGGGGAAGCCCGCGCGAGGCCCCGGCTCCGGCTCCCTCTGAACAGCCACCAGCGTGAAGAGCCCCGGCTCCCTCTGAAGCGGAGAAAAGCCGGTTTTTTTGCTCAGGCCGCTCCCGATCTTGCGGCCAGAGCAAAAAAACTGGCTTTTAAAGGGCCGGTTTTGCCTCTGCGCCGGCAGCCGGCCTGGCCGTGGAAAAACCGGCCAGGCCGGCTGAAAACCGGCCAGTTGGCAACCCTAGAGGAAACGCATACAGGAGGCCCTGAGACCATGGAATCAGAAAAGCATCTGCTGCTATCCACAGAAGATGCGGTTGCCTGGAGCAGAACTGTGGCAGTTGTTTGTTCAGAGGACTGGCAAACAGGTCTATGGATGGAAGTCCCCATTTCATGAAAATCTTTTGAACTACCAAAGGATGGAGCTGCCACTCGTGGGGCTGCAGAATCCTGCTCAATCTGTCCGCCACGTAGTTTTCCTGGCCAGGTAGATATACTGCTTTGAGGAGCATGTTGTGCCTGAGAGCAAACAAGCAAAGGTCCTGTGCCTCCTGACAGAGGAGCCTGGACCCAGTTCCGCCCTGCTTGTTCACATAGAACATGGCTACCTGGTTGTCTGTTTGAATTAGGACAGACTGATGAGCCAGGGTTTGAGAAAAAGTCGTGAGGGCTAACCAAATAGCTCTGAGTTCCAGGAGATTGATTTGCTGTGCAGCTTCCCAGGGGGACCACAGGCCCTGGGTGCACTTGCCTAGACAATGAGCCCCCCAGCCTTGCAGGGAGGCATCCGTGGTTAAGACCACTGTGAACGCAGGACTCTGAAAAGGTACTCCTTTTAACAGATTGGGTGGGTGCAGCCACCATCTGAGGGAGTGCAGCAAGTGTCTGGACACCCTTATCCTGTCTCTGAGGCTGCCTGTGGCCTGTGACCACTGAGTCCGAAGGCACCACTGTGCAGGCCTCATATGGAGCCTGGCATTGGGGGTCACATGTACTGTCGAAGCCATGTGGCCAAGAAGCCTCAGGCAGAGTCTGGCGGAGACCAGTGACCTGCTGAGAAACTGGTTTGCTAGGTTTATCAGTCTTTGGGCCCTGTCTTCTGGCAAGAAGGCCTTTGCCAGCAGAGAGTCCAACCTTGCCCCTATGAACTCCAAGTTCTGGGAGGGGAGCAAAGTGGACTTTGCGAAGTTTATTACAAACCCAGGCTTTGAAGAAGAGCAATAGTTCTGAGGGTGGCCTGTCTAGCCTCCTGGCACATCTGACCCCTGATGAGCCAGTCGTCCAGATAGGGGAAGACAAAGATTCCCTGATTTCTCAGGTAGGCCGCCACCACTGCCAGGCATTTGGTAAAGACCCTGGGAGCGGAGGTGAGGCCAAAAGGCAGTACTCTTTACTGATAATGGTTTCCCCCCACAATGAACCTGAGGTATATTCTGTGGTCTGGATGAATGTGATTGTACGCATCCTTTAGATCTAAGGAGGATAGCCAATCTCCCTGCTGGAGGTAGGGCAGAAGTGTTCCAAGAGTAAGCATCTTGAACTTTTCTTTCTCTAGGAACTTGTTGAGGTTTCTGAGGTCTAGAATAGGTCGAAGGCCACCGGTCCTTTTGGGTACCAGGAAATACCTGGAGTAGAACCCCTGACCTTGCAAGTGGGGAGGCACAGGCTCCACTGCCCTGTCCACCAACAGACCCTGGAGCTCCTGAAGGAGAAGATCTGTGTGCAGGGGAGGCCTTGGAGGTTCCCCTGGGAAGTATGGAGGAGGCAGTTGTTGGAAGTGCAGGGCATAGCCCATGTGGACTATGCTTAACACCCAACTGTCTCCAGTGATGAGTAGCCACTGGTGGGCAAACAGGGCGAGGCGACCTCCTGTGCAGGGTTGGGAGAGCAGGGACAGAGAGGCTATGCCTAAGGAGTCAAAAACGCCCACCCTGCTGAGTGGGAGCAGGGGCCAGAGGCTTGGGGGTCCTCTGCCTACGGGGCCCATTACCCTGCCCCTTGGCTTGCTGACCCTGAGGGGCAGCTTGGGCAGCCTGATATTGTGGGTACTGTTTGTAGGCAGTGCCCTTCCTCGGGTAAAAGGACTTCTTACCCGAGCCCTTCTTCTTGTGAGAAGGGGCAGAGGTCTTTCTAGACAGCCTTGTCCTTGTAAGGTGCTCGGTCTCGAGCTGTGCGACCTTCTCGGCCATGGGCTTGCCAAAAAGGTTCTCACCTCGGCAAGGGACATCGACCAACTTGTCCTGAACCCATGGCTCGAGGTCCGATGACTGCAGCCATGCCTGGCATCGAGCCGCGATGCCGGCTGCTGCAACTCGGGCCGAAGCCTCGAAGCCATTGTAGGCGGCGCGGGACATAAACTTGGAGCAGTCCCGAATCCCCGAGGACAAGGACTTGAATCTCTGCAAGGGCTCCCCGGAGAGACCAGCAGAGAACCCGGCCAACTCCTTGGCCAGGTCTCGCAAGTACATGCCCATGTACAGCTGGTAAGACTGGACACGGCAAGCAAGCATCGAGCCCTGGAAGTACTTTCTACCAAAACCATCGAGGTTCCGGGCCTCCCTGCCGGGGGGCATCGCAGAGTGCATCTTCTGACTTTTCAGGCGATGCATGGCCGATTCTACCACCATGGAATAGTGTGGTAGCTGCGCCTTCTGAAAGCCAGGGCTCTTCCGGAGTCGATAAATCAAATCGACCCGCTTGCTTAGAACTGGCGCCGAGGCCGGTGCCTCCCACATCCGGAAGAGGAGCCGTTCCAGCATCGGAGGAACCGGGACAGTAAAGGCCTCCTTCGGAGGAGAGTCGTACTGCAGGGCCTCGAGCTCCTCGGCTCGAGGCTCTTCCTCGGGGTCCGCCGGGATAGTCAACGCGGTGGCCATATCCCGGACAAACTCCGAGAACTGGGTATCCTCCGGAGGGGATCTACTCTGGGGTTCAGACTGCGGTGAGTCCGACGGGACGCACCGAGTCTTGAATGTGTCGGGGGACTCCTCATCCTCCATCTCCCAGGCGGACTCGTCCTACGAGGAGTCAGGATCTGACCCCGCGGGGCCCGGGAGCATCCGCCCCGACGCCGGAGGCACCGGCTTCGATGCCCTCGGTCCCGAACGGGAGGTCGAGGGAGACCGCGACGGAGGTCAACCTCGAGCCATCATGGTCTCGAGTATCGGCTCGGTCTCCGGGGTCGACTTCGATGTCGATGTCCCGGTGGTCGGGGCAGATGCGCCAGACAGGCTGGCCATCAGTGCCCGCTGCTGCTCCATGAAGGCAGACAGTCTGCACTCCAAGGCTGTCATCCTGAGACTCAGCTCGGGAGACGCAGCAGCCACCAACTCGGGCCCCGGCGGCACCGGGCCTGACGTCGGCTCTCTGGGAGGAGAGTCCTCGAGGACTACAGGACTTACGTGTCCAGCAGACTCCGGCTCCACGCGAGGAACTTTGGCAGGCTTCTCTTGTTCCACGGGCCCGGGGCAACGGTCAGGGGTCTTAGACCTGGCCCTCGAGGAGCCAGGGACCTCTTCCGACGACGCCCTCATGAGCCGCTTCTTCCTCTTGATCTCCCACTACAACATCAGAAACACTTTCACCATTGGTAAGCACCAAGTCCAGTACGGCCCCTTCACGTGTGGGGTTTGTTACCAATTCCCTGAATAGTTCTCCCTGTAGAGAATCCAGGATCTCCTTACTTCTAGATGATACTGCAGCAGGAATGTGCCAATCAACATCTGGCATATTGAAATCTCCTATCAGTAGCACTTCCCCTTTCCTAGCAATGCTGCGTATGTCTTCAATTAACTCTCTGTCCACCTCTTCCTCTTGTGAGGGAGGTCTGTATATCACACCAATGCAAATAGATTTCTCTTTCCCTCTTTCTAGTTTAACCCACAATGCCTCCTCTCTCCCTTTTAAGCTCTGTAATTCCAAAGCTTTAATAGTAGTTTTTACATATAGTGCCACTCCTCCTCCCCTTCTTCCTACCCTGTCCTTTCTGAATAAAGTATAGCCAGGTATAGTTACATCCCAGTCATGGTTTTCTGTGAACCATGTTTCTGTAACTGCCACTAAATCCAAGTCAGCCACTCCCACCAAAGCTTCAACATCAGGGATCTTATTTCCCATGCTACGGGCATTTATACACACTGCTTTCCATATGTTACCCGTATTACCCATTTTCATAAAGGTATTTACATAATACCCTATGTTAAATTTTTTGAATACGTTGGTGATTGGCTGTAGGTAGGGGGGCTGAGAGGGCAGACCCTTGGGGTATCCCTTGATCCTGTGCGAATGTAACTGTGGGTTCATTGTCTGTTTGGATATGTAGTTTACGGTTAGAGATATAAAATTTTAACTATTGCAAAACCGTTCCAGCTAGACCAATTTGTGCCAGTCTCGATATGAGGGTGTTGTGGTTAATGTCAAATGCTGAGGCTATATCTATGAAGATAAGTAAGCATGAAAGTTTAGGATTGTCTATGCCTTGGATAAGTGTCTATGCCTCAGATAAGGTGGTCAAACAGGGCTATGAGGAGGGTTTCAACTCTATGGAAAGGGCGAAAACCAAACTGTTGCTCATCTAGGGGGGCATTGAGGTCAATTTAGTCTTGCAGTTGGATTTGGATGATTTTTTCAATAGTTTTGGCAACAAAGGGGATGCTTGCTATTGGTCTGTATGAGCTTGGTTTGTTTGTGTTGAGTGTCTTGTTCCTTGGAATTGGGCGTATGGATGGCATCTTGAGGTCTGTGAGCATGATGCCTTTACTGTAGAAAGCAAGACTATTAAGCAAGACTATGCAGTTTCTTAGTGTGGCAGCTTCTGAGGGGTTGCAAAGAACAGTAGCACTCTAAGCAGAACAACAGATCTTGACAGTCACAAACTCAGCACATTCTTTAACCTATAACGAGAGCAGGCACACACATATTTTCAAATATTAAAAACCTTGCTTTGTATGTATGATGTCCGATATTGAAAGGTAGTTTGTAGACCTGCAAACCGTGTAAATGTCGCTAAGCGGAATATTCAGTGGCACTAACATAGTGCCGCTAAATATCCAGAGATACCATCTTTACACACCCTGATTCTAACTGGTTAGCATTGGGGGGTTCCAGGGACATGCCTTGGCTGGCACCCAGAGATAACCGGTCAGCATCGATATTCAGCCACTGCCCGGTTATCCCTCAGTGGTGAAAGTTAGGTATATTAAAGTCTGTCCTAACTTTTGCCGCCAAAGCTAACAGGACTGAATATTGCCGCTGCCTGGTTAGCTTTCTGCTTCGCTGGCCATCCCAGATATTCAATGCTGGTGGCTGAATATAGCCTTGGCATTGAATATCTGGGTTTATTATTCAGCAGTGACGGCTAGCCACTGTAATCACACTAGCTGCTGCTGCTGGATATTGGGTCCTACATTTTTACAGGAATATTGTGGAAGGAGTGGTATTGGGATAATCATGATGGTTGAGATGAAATCAAAATTGAGGATAGAGGAGCATAAAGCCAAAGGTTTGCCTAGGGTGCCAATACCCTTGCTCTGGCCCTGAGCCTGGCATATAGAGGGGGAAACAGAGTAATGAGGGGGACAGTGAATTGAGAAAGGGAAGCAGTGTGAATGAAGATGGGTATGGGATCGCACATTTTAAAGGAGAATGTGAAGAGCTTTAGCCCTTGTTTGATGGGTTTGGTGCCTGCTATGTGTGTAAACAGCCTTTGTTTGTTTAATGGTTAGAGCGAGGGAGGTATGAAGGGAATGGAATATGGAGAGGATGAATGTGTGAGAAAGTGGCACCTGAATACACAAAGCCTGCATGAGGGAGAGCAGTGCAGTAAAGTGCTGAAGGTTTAAAATATAACTTCCATTGAAAGGCAAATTTGTGGGAAATAGAACTGTAAATCCCATCTGCTACAAGCAGAAGCTGAAATACAGAGGCTCCTTCTCTTATTATCTAGGGCAGGCATGTCCAACTTCAAACAGGTCGTGATCTACTTTTTTCGGCCAAATGTGCCGGTGATCTACCACCATGAAAATTAAGTTTCAAATTAAATTTTAACCCAATAAAGTTGGAGGGTCTCCCCCCCCCCCCATTTTTAATAAACCTTCTGTCATTTACTTGGATGTGATCAGCTGTTAAGCAAATTAAGCAAAAACAAAACAGAGAGACGAAGATCCAGTAAGAACTGCTCAGGGGAAATGGAAAGTACATTTTTTCTTAAAGTTTTATTGAGTAATAACTTTCTTTAACTTTTATTGAGTAATTTGTGTTAAATTTAGGTCGAGTATTGATCCAGGCTGATCTTGCACAATCTTTAATATTTCGCTCTTGCTCATTAGTGAGATGTCTGAGCCTGCATTTCATCCACCAGCTTTTTGAAGTTGGGTGAATATTGCGTGAGGGCCAGTCTCAGGGAATCCTGGAGATGTTCATCTGTCATGTTGGAACGTTGTGTACTCTTTGTCATTTTCAGATGGGAAAATGCAGATTCACACAAATAAGTTGAACCGAAACACTGCATCTTCTCAAGTTGGGAAATTTGTCTCTAGGCACTAGCTTCCAAAACGATTCTTGCTCGGCACGGGTCTTGAGAAAAATGTCATTTTTAAGGGTTAATATTTTGTTTTCAAGAGATGGCTTGTTCAATGAGTAATTTTTACTGATAGCAGCTGCAGTTTCTTTAATGTCCACATCTACTTTGAATGGGCATGAGAAGTACTCCACAACTATTCCAATTTTTTGGAAGTCACAGAATCTATTTTCGAATTACTGGATAACAGAACAGATTTCTGTCACATATATCTCGTTCTGAAAAACAAAATTTGGATATTGTCCCAGATGGTCCTGCGTATTAGGTAAATGATCAAAAGTGCTGTTTGCAAGGTCAGTCATCATTAGCTCAAATTTGCTCTTGTAGGATGAAACTATACTCATCATCTCGCCAAGCATTTGTTTTTACCCTGTAGTTCAAGGTTCACATCACTTAGTTTGCCAGTAAAGTCAGCGAGAAATGCCAGATCACATAACCACTCCTCATCTTCCAACTCTGCTTGGTCATCTCCCCTCTCCTTCAAAAAACTTCTTATTTCATTCAGCAAAACACGAAATCTTTGCAGATATTTGTGCCTACTTCGCCACCTTACATCTGTGTGCAAAATGATCTCCGCTGCCCCTTCATCAAGATTAAGATTGAAAAGCCGTCTTTGAAGTGATCTTCCATGAACTGAATTTACAATTTTGAAAGTGATGTCCATGATAGTGTATTGAGTCTCTTGCTTGCCAAAACTTGCTGGTGAATGATGCAGTGGTAAGAAAGGAAATCTGGGAAGTCGTCATGTTGTCTACAGAGGGCTATGAAACTGTTAACCTCACCTGTCATTGCTCTTGCTCCATCAGTAGCGATGGAAACAAGTGATGGAACAACGGAAGATTACACTTTGTCACAAAAGAATGGAAAGAACTGAATATTTCCTGACCGGTTTTAAATAAATCATTCCAAGTAGTTCTTCTTTAACACTGAAGTCTTCAAAAACCATCCGGATAAAGTCCCAGATGTCCCGGCTATGTCTCTTATGTCTGTAGATTCATCTAGTTGGAGTGAGAAAGCAACACAATTTGAAACATCCTCCAACAATTGTTCAGTTGTGTCTCCACACATCTTTTCTATTCGCTGCACGACGGTGTTTCTTGACAATTGTACATCTTGAATAGCAGCTATGATCTCTTTCTTATTTTTAAATCCTTCAAAAAGATTGTCAGCTGCTTCAAGAAAACAATCTTTTACAAATTCCCCTTCAGTGAAAGGTTTGCATTTCTTTGTGATCAGGTTGCTGACCTTGAAGGATGCTATGGTTGCATTGACCGAATGTGACCTTGGCTTGGCCATCAACTGTTGTTGAGTAGCCAATTTCGATTTAAGTTCTTTGAGCTTCAGTTTACGAATTTCACTTTTGGGTGGAAAATCAGTATCAAACTTATTGCTTTGCAGAGCCTTATAATGATGTTCCAAATTACCCTTTTTGGGCAAGGATACTGGGGCGTTACAAATTAGACAACAACACTTGTCTTTCACCATGATGAAGAAGTAGTCTATTTCCCATTCATCATGAAAGTGGTAGGTTTTGCTCTTCTTTGGAACACTCATCTTCGTTATACTGGGGTGGCTGGATGTAAGAAGGCCAAATCTGCTAAGTTAGTATAAACACTGGCTGAATCTGGTCCAAAACTGTCACTGTCCCAAAGTATTAAAGATCAACAGGAACTGAAGACCTCTGGATGATGTGCAATACAAGGACTGGAGATGCCAAAACCACACATATATATGTAAACTTATCACAATTTGTTGATTGTAATGAGTATTTCTGTTTAATGTAAACCGCGCTGATGAAAAAGAGTGCGGTATAAAAGAACAATAAATAAATAAATAAATAAATAAATAAAAGTAAAAATAAGAATTCACCATACTGGCACCAATAATCAAATACCATCAAACAATCATCAAAAACTCAAACACCTGTCCAGCAAACCAGATAAAATCAAATACCGCCAAACAAGTTCAAATACTAGGTCTTCCTAAATAGTCTATCCATCCTCTTCAATTAGTTCAGAACACCACTGCGCGTATTATAACTGGCTCTACTAAATTTGAACACATAACTCCTGTCCTCAAACAGTTACATTTCCTTCCGGTTATCGCAAGATCAAAATACAAAAACCTAATGACTATTTTCAAAATTTTTCACCAATCCTCAGCGGTTATTCTACAATCTATAATTTCAAAAGACAAGAGCATAAGACCAAGACGATCTCAAAATATCAATAAACTTAATACTCCTTTGAACTTCAATAAATCAAAAGAAATGACTTCTAAAAGAGTGTTTTCCTTTATGGCACCAGAGTTATGGAATTCTATTCCTGAAGACTTAAGATCTCAGGAAGACATTAAGGACTTTCGCAAATCTTTGAAGACTTATTTATTTATAGAATCATTTGGTGAAATAACTTAAATTGACCATTATGAATATTTAATTTCACTATGATATAGCATTATAAAATACTGTTTTGTTTTGCATTTATATTGTAATGTATTGTTATTTGTTTTCCCATACCCTCAATATGTAAGCCTTTGTTGTCTTCTCAACCACTTTGATTGAAGGATAAGGTGGTATACAAAACTGGTTAAATAAATAAATAAATACCACCACATTCGATTTAATAAATTCTGCACACAGTGTAGAATCAACACAAAGGCAAAGTGAAATAAAATTGCAGTGTAGAATAAGAACATAAGAACATAAGATATGCCATACTGGGTCAGACCAAGGTCCATCAAGTCCAGTATTCTGTTTCCAACAGTGGCCAATCTAGGTCATATGTACCTAGCAGTTTCCCCAAGGGACACAGGTTCCACAATGCTTGTATTGGTTCAAGCATTGATATCCTGGGTCCCTTCTTAATAATGGTTTATGGACCTTTCCTCCAGGAACTTGTCCAAACCTTTATTAAACCCAGCTACACTAACAGCCTTTACTACATCCTCCGGTAACAAATTCCAGAGTTCGATTACACATTGAGTGAAAAAATATTTTCTTTTATTAGTCTTAAATAGTTTACCCTGTAGCTTCATTGCATGTCCCCTAGTCTTTCTATATTCTGATAAGGTAAACAATCGATCTACGCTTACCCGTTCCACTCCGTTCATTAATTTATAGACTTCTATCATATCTCCTCTCAGCCGTCTCTTTTCCAGGTTAAAGAGCCCTAACCTTTTTAGCCTTTCTTCATAGGAGTATCCTTCCACCCGTTTTACCATTTTGGTGACTCTTCTCTGAACCTTTTCTAAAATCGCTATATCCTTTTTAAGATACAGCGACCAGAATTGCACACAATACTCAAGGTGCGGTCTCACCATGGAACGATATAGAGGCATTATAATATCTTTTGTTTTATTTTCCATTCCTTTCCTTATCATACCTAGCATTCTATTTGCTCTCTTGGCGTCGCTGCACACTGGGCCGAGGGTTTTAACATGGTATCCACAATGACGCCTAAATCTTTTTCCTGGGTGGTGGTTCCTAATGTGGAACCTTGCATCGTGTAACCATAGTTTGGGTTGTTCTTCCCTAGGTGCATAACCTTGCACTTGTCCACATTAAATTTCATCTGCCATTTTGATGCCCAGTCTTCCAATTTACCAAGATCCTCACAAAGGCTAGGCAAAATAAAATTGTAGAGGCAAGCAAAAGTCACAGTGGTTTGAACCAATTCGAAGGCAAGGCATAGGCAAGTTAGAACAAAATTGGAAAAGCCCGCCAAAATCACCAAATTCTTGACATTTTGTTGTGTCTGCCCGAAAACATTTAATGAAAGAGAACTATAAAGCGACCAATGACCAGCACACGTCACAACTAATACGGTAAGTGTATTCAGGTAAAGCCTGGGTGAATGGATATCGCCCGGTATATAACACACTTCTAAGGGGTGTTGGAGTGGGGGCAGGAATGGGTGATTCTGAGAGGCAGGAGACAAGGTATGACGCTGGGCCTGTGGCGTCTCGTTGCGGGGCGCGGGCGGTGGCCCCCTGGGGTACCCACAAACTATTGGCACGAAAACAACAAGTGCCCCAACTATAGTGTGGGTTGTTCTTTCCTAGGTGCATAACTTTGCACTTGTCCACATTAAATTTCATCTGCCATTTGGATGCCCAGTCTTCCAATTTATCCAGATCCTCCTGAAGTTTTCCGCAATCCTCTTGGGTTTTAACAACTTTAAACAGTTTTGTGCCATCTGCAAATTTGATAACCTCACTAGTTATTCCCTTTTCCAGGTCATTTATGAATATGTCAAAAAGCAGCGGACCCAGCACAGATCCCTGGGGTACTCCACTATTCACCTTTTTCCATTTGGAATATTGGCCATTTAGCCATAATGGCCATGTAGACCACAGTGACTTGGTTGTCGGTTTGGATTAGTAATATTGTGTGCTGAATACAACCGTCTATGTAACAAAGCCCAAAAAGAATACATCACAAGCATTCTTGCGAAATCACTCAACCGCCCTATGTAATTATTTTCGATTGTGTCCCAACTGACCAATAATCTCAACCCAACAGATACAACAAATATAAAAGTCCAAGTAGATCCACAAGTTATGCTGACTTCCTCTCCAACAAACAAACCCTATCAACGCTACAACCTTATAAACCACCGCAGCAACAAAACAGCACAATTGAAAACCACCTCTGGCACAACTTCAGCCTAATAACCAAAAGAGAACTATTAGATATCATCAACAGTATCAATACCACAACTTTACCTCTGGACCCCTGTCCAGTGACATGGCTAAAACCCTCCACAACCAGTTTGCTAAGACCATTCTAAAGCTAGTCCACACCTCCCTTTCTCAAGGATACCTACCACCAGCTCTCAAACAGGCTTCAATATGCCCCACACTAAAGAAGGCCTCATCAGACACAACACACCCTAGTTCATATAGAACAATTGCCAGCATCCCATTCTTAGCCAAAATAATCGAGAAAGCCATACAACAACAACAACTTAAAAACCATGTTGATTCACATGCTCCTCTGGACCCCCAACAGCATGGCTTCCGCCCTCAGCATGGCATAGACACACTCCTAACTTCCTCCCCGATATCAGCGCAGCATTTGACTCAGTTTCTCATCAAATCCTGCTAGATAGACTCAGCAACATTGTCTGACTGATGGCACATTAAAATGGTTCACATCTTATCTCACGACAGAATCATGCAAGTAAAAGTCAGTCCCACCAATTCAAAACCATTTAACTTAATACAAGGTATCCCACAAGGCTCAGCCCTTTCCGGATTATTATTTAACATATACATTCAACCCATCTGTAATCTACTACGAAAATGGAACATGCACTTTCACCTCTACGCAGATGACATCATGTTCTATATACCATTTAATACCATCAACCCTGATTTCATGATCATATCTGATGTCGTTTCCGTTGTTATAAACCTCCTTACAGACCTTAATCTTATAATTAACAAAAGCAAAACAGAAGCTTTACTTATATTCAGAGACCAGGATTTTAAACCATCAGAAAAGATCATAGCACGTAAAGATGAAATTTCAATAAAAAAGGACATCAAGTATCTGGATATAACCATTGACAGCAGCCTAAACATACTTGTACACATAAAAAATGCAGCAAAAACAGCATACTGGAAACTGAAACTACTCAAGCCCTTATGACAGCTGTTAAAGGACAATGATTTCATATCTGTCGTGCAAGCAGGGCTGTACCGAGAGTGAAATGCGCCCTGTGCGACTTGCACATCGGGCGCGCGCCCCCCTTCCCATACCTCCATCTAGCTAATTTATTGGGGCAGGAGAGAAGAGGCGTGCATCCGATGTGCAAGTCGCCGGCACACTAAGCAGGTCTGGTCCCTCCTGGAGATACCAGACCTGCTTAGTGTGCCGGCAAGAAGACTTAAGGGGCGCATTTCGGCTCTCTGCTGTTGCCTGCCACCGCCACTTTTTCGGTGGCAGGCAACAGCAGAGAGCCGAAATGCACCCTTAAGTCTTAGCGCCCTGTGCGGCTGCACCGCTCGCACAGGGCTCGGTACAGTCCTGCGTGCAAGCCATCATTACACCCTACCTGGACTATGGAAACATTATCTATCAAGGCCTCTCAAAACATGCAATATATCCGCTGCAGCTAGTACAAAATACTGCTGCCAGAATCCTAACAGCCAGTACAAATCGACAGCACATAACGCCAATCTTGAAAGGCCTACACTAGCTACCAATATTACAATGGACCAAATGCAAAGCCATAACTATCACATTCAAAATACTTCACCTCTCAGCTCCCTGCCTCAATGATCAAATTACAAAAACATCCACAACGAGACCAAGAAGAGCAACACAGAATCTCCTGTTCATCCCCCCCCCCCCCCCACTCAAAACCAAATGCACGCAACAGACAAGTAATAGAGCTTTCTCGCTTTATGCCCCCACAATTTGGAACTCTTTACCCGAAACTATCAGATCTGCACAATTGACAAAAGATATGAAAAAATTATTCAAGACACACCTTTTCAGAGGATACTACAGACCTAATGACTTTACATAACTATAAAAACTACATTCATTCCTGTCTGCCTAAACTACCTCCACATTTATCCCTATTGTAAATATAAGTGGTTCCTCCCCCAACTCCTATTCTTCTGATGTCTACTGATGTCCAAGTTCTCTACCCCTGTTTATTGTAAAACAAATCTCTTGAGATTATGTTATGTTGTTACTTGTAAACCACCTTGGACAAAGGCAGTATAGAAAAATCTGTTAAATAAATAAATAAATGCATAAATACATAAATCCTTGAAGACATTGAGAACATAGAATACTGCCCGGAATTCCAGGACATTGATTTCAATGTTTGTTCATTGGTCGTCCACATTCCCTATCTGGATAGCTGTAGGAGGTGGGCACCCCATCCCTATGTGGAGGCATCAGTGATGAGTGTCAGCTAATGTGGTGGCGCTTGGAATGGACATTCCTGGATGAGATTGCTCTGTGTGCTCCACCTTCGCAGGGATTGTTGCAGTATTGGCATTGTGCCTGATCATAGGGATTCTTGTTTGTAGGGATTGACAATGTTGATTCCAATACAACTTGAGGTGCCACTGTAAAGGTTGCATGTCCAACCATGGCAGTGGAACAACATAGACTGATGCTGCTATGTTCCCTAGGAGTTGAAGAAGGGCATGGACAGAGATAGAGTGCATCTGGCTTGGTCTAATACTAAGATAACAGATGACTTGAATCCTGTTTTCTGGCAGGTAAGCTCTTGCAGAGGTGATGTCTATGCATGCTCCGATAAACTGAAGTCTCTGGGACAGCAATTCAGACTTTTCTGCATTCACAATGAAACCCAATACTTTGAATGTGTAGGTAGTCGCCTGTACCATGCTAATTGCAGAGTCTTCGTAAGGCAAGCTAGTTGTCCAAGTACAGATAAATGCAATGGCCACAATGGCCAAGGTGGGCTACAAACACTGCAAGGCACTTTGTAACCACCCTTGGAGCTGATGAGAGTCCAAAGGGAATTACTTTGTACTGGTAATGTTGATCTTTGAATGTGAAGTGTAGGAATTTCCACTGCTGGGATTGGATGTGGATGACATCCTTCAGGTTCAGGGATGAAAGCCAATCATGACACAGGAGTGGGAGGATCATGCTCAGGGAATTCATTTTGAATTTCTCTCTTGATGTAAACATTGAGATCTTGAAGATCAAGGATTGGGCATAGACCATCTGACTTTTTGGGGATTAAAACAAATCTGGAATAAAATCCTTGATGTTATTGTTCCTGGGGAACTGGTTTGATGGCTTTGTTTAGGAGGCTGATGATTTCCTGTTCTAGAATGTAAACATGTTGATTTTGAAGCACATGTTGGCTGGGGGGTCAGGTGAGTTGGAGGGAATTCCGAGAAGTTGATTTTGTATCCCTGATGAATGAT
Organism: Ichthyophis bannanicus; assembly: GCA_033557465.1. NCBI lineage: Eukaryota > Metazoa > Chordata > Amphibia > Gymnophiona > Ichthyophiidae > Ichthyophis > Ichthyophis bannanicus. Next base: position 149,018,957 of record CM066041.1, read on the forward strand.
GTTCAGGACCCAGTGATCTTGATTATGGATTTCCATGTTTCCCTGAAGTGTCAGATCCTGCCTCCTACTGATAGATGGTCAAAAACTGTGGTTCTGTTTTGTCACAGGAGCTAGTAAGAAGGGTTGCTGCTTCCTCTCCCAGGGTCTTGACTGTTGGTTGTAAACAGAGGTAGATGAGGCATGGTCTGAAACGTGGTTAGTATCTTCTATGAGGATAAAACTACTGGAAATATTGAAAATGGTAAGCTCACCTCTACTGGGGGAGTTGTGTTTCTCAAGGTTGCGCAACTGGCTCTGATGGCTGCACTCTGGAAGAAGACTTCAGAAACTACTTCTTGCATTTTTTATCCAAAGAGGTTGTCACCAAGGAAGAGAGTATCCACTAGGTGGTCATGCAGATTCGTGCAGAGACCTGAAGCTCTTAGCCACGCCATGTGTGTCGCACTTATAGCCATGGCTGCAGAGTGGGCTACTGAGTCACAGGCATCATTAAGTAAAGTGGATCAGATGGTACGCTGACTACTAAATGTTGGTCTGCATCTGAACTTGATCTTCTGGAGTCAAAGTATGATAATGTTTAGCAGTTGTCTTTGATCACTTGAGAAGAAGGAATTCCATGAGTTATGGTTTCTGGAGAAATCACATGGGGGTATGTTGTCCTCAGGTGTCTTGCTTTTTAGTTTGTCTGCAAAGTGGTTTGCAAGAGTTTGGGGTTTAATGGTACAGTTGTGTGTGTCATTGTTGGGGGATTGTGTCAGTGATTTGACTATTTCAAAAAGTTCCCTTGGGTGGTTGAGTGATTTGGTGAGTATTTTGATGTGGTGATCTTTCTATTAAGGATCTCTTCTTTGTATTTTTGTAAGGATGTCATAGATAATATTCTGTTATCAGGGGTTTGTTTTGCTCTCCATTTAAGTTCTTTCTTTCTTAAATCTGCCAGTTCTTTGGTGTACCATGTTTCTGTGGGTCTGCACCTTGGGTTTCTTTGGGTTTTTGTGTAGATTGATGCTTTTGATACAGTGGAGTTCCAGTTGTTTATAGTTGTGTTTAAGTCTGTAGCTGGGTTGTCTAACTGTGGCAGTACGCTATTTAGGAAGGCGTCTTTGTTAAATTGTCTTTCTTGTGTTGATCCGTTGTTATTGGGGGGGGGGGGAGGGTTGTGAGGAATCATGGGAATGAAGAATTATATTATAAAGTGATCTGACCATGGGATTTGTTTTGCTTTAGGAGATGAGAAAAGCGGGTGGTTCGTGATTAATTTTGGGAGGAAGATCAAGTCTAAATTGTTACCTTTAGTGTGAGTGGGCATGATTGGTGAAACCCCATGTCATTCATAGAGCTTAATAATAGGGTGGATTGAGTATTGTGAAGTGACCATAAGTTAAAGTCCCCTAGAAGGATGTGGGGTTTTCTTAGGGATGTTGCGTATGTAGCTTCTAGGATAGAAGTGAGGTTGTTGTGGCTGGATGAAGGTGGTCTGTACACTAGGATGATGGATAGATTTTTGTTTTCTATCATGATTATGTCCATGCCATCTACATTGTTACTGATGCCTAGTGTGGAATTTAGTTATTTTTTACTTAGGATGAGTACACCTCCTCCTCTTTTATTGTCTCTAGGATAATAAAAGTCCAGAACACTTCCGCACAGTATGTCAGTCCATCATAACGCCATCTCTGGACTACTGTAATGCTCTCCTACAAGGACTGCCGAAACAAACTACCCAACCCCTGAAACTGGTCCAAAACACTGCTGCCCAAACCATCATGGGATCATCTCAACGAGAACACATAACACCCCTCCTGCACCAACTGCATTGGCTGCTAATTACACTATGTGCCAAATACAAATCTGCCCTGACCATCTTCAAGATCAAAAACAACCTGACAGACGGAAGTCTCCAGGACCTTATCTGCACCAAACCTAACAGACCTGTGAGAAACAGCAACATCAATACCATACCAACACCCAATCTGTTCACAAAAACCAAACAAACTATTTCCAAGAGAGCTTTCTCGCTTGCCGCTCTCTCTATCTGGAACAATCTCCCAGAGAAAATGAGAACCACCACAGACATAAAGGAATTCTGAAAACAGCTCAAGACTCTTCTTTTCATTGAACACTTCAATGAAACCTGATTGCCCCTCCCATGAACACTTACACACACATTTGTACATAAGTTTAACGTCAACACTCCCAGTTTCTCCCATCTCCTTTGTGAATACCAATGAAGTTAATCTGTAATTGGTTAAGCATTGTTTTTCCCATTGTAAGTTCTCTGTAAACTGAAGTTTTATTGTAAAGTGCCTTGATTCAAGATAAGGTGGTATAGAAAAATTGTTAAATAAACAAATAAGTTTAATAGGAGGTATTCTTTTAGCTTTAGTTGGTTTAGTAAGATTGTGTCTGTGTCTGCTATCCAGGTTTCAGTAAAGCATAGAATATGCAGTTTTTCTTCTCTCACTAAGTCTAGTATGACTGGGACTCTGTTTCTAATGGATCTCACATTTATTAGAATGCATTTTATTTGAGTGTGCAGGGTGGGTGGTTGATATGTTTGGTGAAGATTTTGTGTGTGAATATACTGTATATAAGTCTATGATGGGTATTAATGTGTTGTGAGTAGTGTGTTCTGTTGTGTGTACTTCTATGTGGATGGTGAGTGATGTTATTCTTATGGAAGATAATGGGGATGTGAAATTGCTGCATATCAACTACAATAGTCCCCCTTTATCCTTTAAAGATCTTCTGTGTCTGCCCCATGCTTCCTTGAATTCAGATACTGTCCCTGTCTCCACTATCTCCACTGGGAGACTATGCCATGCATCTACCACTCTTTCTATAAAGAAATATTTCTGCATATTACTCTTGAGTCTATCCCTTTTCACTCTCATCCTATATCCCCTCATAGCAGAGAGTTTGCTTTCAATCAAAAGAGTCGCTCCTCTTGTACATTTATGCCACAGAGATATTTAAACAGTTCTATCATTTCTCTTCTATCCCGCCTTTCCTCTAATGTATACATTATAAGATCTTTAAGTCTGTCCTCATATGCTCTATAATGAAGACCACTAACCATTTTAGTAGACACTGTCAGCACCAACTCCATCCTGTTTATATCCTTTTGAAGGTATGGTCTCCTTTTTTCTGCTGGCCATTCCTTTCCCTACCAAATTCAGCAGACCACCCGCTCCAACTTGCTCTCAACATGCATCCCACACCCTCTGCAATGCATGCAGAACGGAACACATAACTCCCTTTCTCAAACAGCTACACTGGTTACCCATTCCTGAACATATAAAATACATATCCATCTTCACAATCTTCAAAGTCATCAATGGCCTATCCTCGACCCACCTTCAATCAATATTACATGAGACACCCAACAACAGAAAGAGACGAACTGGCTCCCAGAACACACTATCCATACCAGCCCTATATACCAGAACCAGCTCCACCATATCCGAGAGGGCCTCCTCCCTATTCATACCATCACTCTGGAATTCTATCTCTAACAAGCTACGGCCCTCAAGACACATTTATTCATAGACTGCTTCTCAGAGAACAAAACATGGCTAGACGACATGCAACTCTGACAGTCCCCCTCCCCCCTTGTTACCTTAAGATCACTCCAAGTTGACTTCCCCCCTTGATGTACCCCCAATTCATCTTCTTCCCTTTCCACCAGGTTATATAAACCCCCACGCGTTAATATCTCTCCAAGTTGATTACAATGTTATGATATAAACCGCTTTGATCACAGGATAAAGTGGTATAGAAAAACTGTTAAATAAATAAATATCACTAACAAAGATGTTAAAAAGAATTGGGCCAAGGACAGATCCCTGTGGCACACCACTGTTAACATCCTTCTCCTCAGAGTGTACCTTTTGTCATCTCCCACTCAACAAATTTCTAACCCAGTCAGTCACTTTAAGGTCCATCCCTAGGGTGCTCAGTTGGTTTATAAGTCGCCTGTGCAAAATAGTGTCAAAGGCTTTACTAAAATCTAAGTACACCACATCTAGGGCTCTCTCTCGGTTCAACTCCCTGGTCACCCAGTCAAAGAAATCAATCAGATTTGTCTGATAAGACGTGCCTCAGATGTTGCCTCAGATTCTGCAATCCACTGGACTCCAAAAATCTCACTATTCTCTCTGTTTCCAATAATTTACTCACCACAGAGGTTAGACTAAGCAGCCTGTGGTTTTCAACTTCATCCTTACTTCCGCTTTTGTGTAAAAGGATCACATGTGCCTTTCTCTAGTCCTGACTCCAAAGAAGCATTTAGCTTTATTCTTATGCTTGATATACTGCCCACACAGGGGCATCAGGGTGGGCTGGAAAGTCAAGAAATTGAAAGGAACGCCATAGTTAGACAGGACAGGAAAGAGAAACACTCATGCAAAAGGAGAGAAGGCGAAGGAGATAGAGCATGGGGGAGAGAGTAGCCAGGTCAGCATGGGGTCTGGGGGAGGTCAAAGATGACATGAAAAAGATGGATTTTGAGTAAAGCCTTGAATTTCTGGAAGGAGAGTTCTGAGCGGAGTGCCAGAGGGAAGAAGTTCCAAAGGAAAGGGCCCAGGAAGAAAAAGGTAGAATGGCGCGTCAGTTCAAGGTGGGCATGGGAGGGTGGAGGCAGAAACAGACAATAAATGTGAATGGAGCGCAAGAGGCGGTAGGGGTGTTTGAAAGTAAATGAGGTTGGAAAGGTATTGTGGGGTACTGGAATGGATGGTCCTGTGACCAAGGGTAAGGATTTTGAATTGAATTCTGTACCTGATGGGGAGCCAGTGAAGATCAAGGAGTAGAGGGGTGATGTGATCAGAACGGGACGTATGAGTACGAATGCGGGCTGCGGTGTTTTGTAACAATTGGAATCTCTGGACCAGATACTGTGGCAGACCTGCCAGGGTCACATTACAATAATCAAGGCGTGTAATAATGAAAGAACGGAGTGTGGTCAGGGAGGGGAAAGTGAGGAAAAGGCAAACTGTGCAGATCTGGAGTAGGGAATAGAAGTAGCAATGAATGAGAGACGAGATATGCTCATTGAAGGACAAGGCAGAGTCAAGAGTGAAGCCAAGGTAGCAGAGTGTTGTGGCCAATGGGATGGGAGTAGAGGCAAGCAGCAGGGTCAGGGAGGGGCAGGGGGAACCAGATAGCAGCCCATTTGGAAGGATTGAATGAAGATATTTCTTGGTTAGCCAGGAATGTACAAGAGAGAGACAGGAATTTAGTGAAGCTAAAACAGGGTCTGAAGAGCTGGTGTGGTAAAGGAGAATAATGTCATCTACGTAGGAATAAGTTGATATACCGCACTGCTGGATAAGGAGGAAGAGAGGGGACAGAAAGATATTAAAGAGGAGGGGGCAAGAACAGAGCCTTGGGACACGCCATAGGTGAGAGGAGTGACAGGGGAGGTAGAGGAGCTGGAGAGGATGTAGAATGACCATGCAGTGAGAAAGGAACAAAACCAGTTTAGAACAGTGGCGCAGATCCCAGAACCGAGCAAACATAAAGCAAACAGCTAGAATGTCCCCAAGTTCCTTCAGTATTCTTGGATGTATCCCATCCGGTCCCATTGCTTTGTCTACTTTTAGATTAGGTAGTTCCTCAAGAGCACAGGCTTCTGAAAATTGTTCAAGATCCCCATCACTTCTGTTCCTATTGTGGGTATTTTCTGAGGTTCTGTTATTGGGTCTTCATCTCCCCTTCACCCTTGAATCTGACAATACCACTTTTGCCCTTCCTCTTCTTACTAACATATCTGAAAAATGTCTTATCCCCCCATTTTATTGCAGTGGCTATTTCTTCTTCTTTTTGTATCTTTCCTTTCCTGACTACTTTGCTAGCTTCCATATGTTTTTCCAAATATAGATGTTTTTCTTCCTCTCACTGTGATCTTTTGTATGTTATGAAAGCCACCCCCTTTTCTTTACCTTTTCAGCTACTTCTTTTGAGAACCATAGTGGCCTCCTTTTCCTTTTATATTTATTTACCTTTCTAACAAAAAGGTTTGTTGCCTTTAAAATATCCCCTTTCGGTTTTGCCCATTGCTTTTCTACATCCCCTAGCTGTTCCCATCGCACAAACGACTCCCTGAGGTATTGTCCCATCTTGACAAAGTTGGTTTTCCTAAAGTCTAAGACCCTCACTTTTGAATGGATTTATCAGCCCTAGTCCTAATACTGAACCACGCCTCTGGTGATCACTGGAAACGAGATGATCTCCCACTATGACATCAGAAACACTTTCCACATTGGTAAGCACCGAGTCCAGTATAGTCCCTTCATGTGTGTGTTCTGTTACCAGTTGCCAGAATAGTTCTCTCTGTAGAGAATCTAAGATCACCTTACTTCTAGATGACACTGCAACAGGGATGTGCCAATCAACATCCGGCATATTAAGTCACCTATCAATAGCACTTCTCCTTTTCTTTTTCTTTTTTTATTAAGATTTTTGATATATACAATACCAGAGCACAAAGAAATGTAATAAATCATTAACCATTACAGCACACTCAAGGAAAATAAACATCAAACGTTTTAGTCCACATCATGAGGAATATATAAACTTAAGGAAATAAACAATCAAGAAAATAAAAACGAGGGTTGACTAAAAAAAAACAAAAATCTAACTCCCGTCTACCCACAGCCCAATAAACAAGAACCACCTTGCAGCAGGCCAGATTTAACCAAAGAAACTCAATTGACTTCCTTTCCTTTTATCTGATAACAGATTTTCTAAATCAGAGGGTATCACAAATACATACCATTGCTGCCCAAAGGAAACCAAACATTTACAAGGGTAGAGGAGGAAAAAAGAGGCACCTAAAGCAAGTGCCTTAGCTTTCAAAGACAAAAAGGATTTCCTCCTTACTTGAGTAGGATGTGAAATGTCCGAAAGATGGCCAGTGTATCTCCACAATACAGGGAATCTTTCTTTTTAAAATGAACCTTCAACACTTCAATCTTGTACCCCTCAGAAACAAAGGTAACAAGGTGAGTAGGCCTGGATGAGATGATGTCTTGTGAATCCTCAAGAAAAGCCGTGAGGTTCAAAGACTGCCCTTCAACCAGAACATCCAACTCATGGTCTGAAGGATTCTCCTGTCTAATCTTGGAAGGAACATAACAATATTTTGCAAGAATAGTATCAGCATTAGGCAAGGACAATACCTCCTTCAAATATTTACGAAGGAGAATCTGAGGGGACAAAAAATTAATACATGGAAAATTATGTATACGCAAACTCTTATTCCTGGCCACATTTTCAAGTGTTTCAATTTTCTGATGTAAGAGGAAACTATCCTTAATAGATGATGCATGTACAGATTGAAGTCTTAACCTGAGCATCTGTAGCATCTGCACAAGAATCCAGAGTCCCAACCTTTTCATCTAAATCTTGAAGCTTTGTAACAGTGTCCTTGGTGAATTGAAATAACCCAGGGACAGTATCCACCAATATCTTCTCAGTATGCTTAACGCTCTGCCAAATGTCACTGAGTTCACCCAGGTATCCCTGAGGGGGAGGAGGGCATAGAAATCTCTCTCCATGCAACCACCTGAGGGAGTCCAACCTCTACCTGAGAACTCTGCTCCAAAGGAGGGAGTCAAACTGGAACCATTCAACAGCCCTGGAGGAGGAGGTGCTATACGCTCATGGGAACTAAGACTAGCTCCCTCTCCGAGAGAAGAAAGGGGAACAGTACCTGTATCTTGTAGGGGCATCTTTGGCAACAAGTGTTTATCCATAGGTCCAGCTGTCGACGATGGCAATCTAGCCTTCTTGCATTTCCATCCAGGCATAATAAACACAGACAGAGGCTCCTACATTGCTCCTAAGAGACTCCAAAAGGGCAAACAAAGCCCTTTGAATATGCCCCTTAGGAGATGTCCTAGCCACATGTCAATGGCTGCACACCTAGGAAAACAAAACAGGCCTTTATGGAGCTTCCAGCTGATGTCGACATGTGTGCCTCGATCGAGCCTGATGTCAAGCAGAAGAGCCAGCAGTCCCCAAGCCCTCCAGTGCGTGCAAGGCTGGGAATGCATTCCCAGGAGGAAGTTCTCACCACGGGCCTTTATGGGGTTTCCAGCTGACGTCAGCGTGTGGTGCCCCAATCGGGCCTGATGTCAAGCGGAAGAGCCGGCACTCCCCAAGTCCTCCGGCACATGCAAGGCTGGAAAAGCACTTCCCAGCACTTCTCCTTTCATGGAAATATTGAGTATGTCTTCTATTAAATCTCCCTCCACTTCTCCTTGTGAGGAAGATCTATACATCACACCAATGCAAATGGATTTCTGCTTCCCTCTTTCTAGTTTAACCCACAGTGCCTCCTGGCTCCCTTTTAAACCAGTAATTCTATAGCTTTAATATTATTTTTTACATACAGTGCCACTCCTCCCCCTTCTCTTCCTACTCTGTCCTTTCTGAAAGCGGTTACTCACCTGTAACAGGTGTTCTCTAGGGACAGTAGGAATCAGTCCACATATGGGTGACGTCGGCGCCGACAGAGCACACATGGAGGATTTCCCTAGCTTTCAAAGTAAGCCTTTAGGACATGCTACCACACATGCGTGGTCCCCTTCACACCCAAGGGTGCCATCCTGCTCAGTCAGATGACATAGCTAAGATGGTAGCAAAAACTAAAACAAGGTAGGGAGGCAACTCCCAGGGGAGGAGGGAGGGTTGTGAGGACTGATTCCTGCTGTCCCAGGAGAACACATGTTACAGGTGAGTAACTACACTTTCTCTATGAACAAGCAGGAAGTCAGTCCTCGCATATGGGACTCCCTAGCTCCCAGGCTGCCGAGGACCAAACCACGACAGCACCAATGGCGACCAAGTCGGTTAGCCGAGTTACAAAGGTTTAGTCCCCACTGAGAGACTCTGCAAGACCCTAGCATCCAGCGACACTATCACTCCGGTAGCCTGAACACAGAAGGGTTGGAGGGCAGGAATTGCCTATACCCCAAGAATATTTTGGAGTACTGCCTGGCCAAACGTACTGTCCCTATGAGACTCGCTCTCCAGGCAGTGGTGAGCTGCAAACGTATGAATTGAAGACAATGTGGCGGCCTTACATATCTTCATTACCGGCACAGAGCGGAGGATAGCTACCAATGTGGCCAACGGCCTCACGTGATGCGCTGTGATCAGGTGTTCCAGGGAGGAACCTGCTTGCTCATAGGCGAAGGCAATACAAGTGGGCAGAGTTTGCCTAGTCACAGGAAGCTCCAGTCTGCTGGGATCAGAAGAGATAAAAAGCTGAGGAGCTTTGTGGTGGGCCAGGGTCCACAGAAGACAGAAGGACAGGGCCCGTTTGCAATCCAGAATATGAAGCACTAGTTCCTCCCTGCTGCCGTGAGGCTGCGGGAAGAAGGTGGGGAGGACCACCTCCTGCTTGAGGTGGAAGGGAGAGACCACCTTCGGGAGGAATTTGGGATGTGTGCGGAGTACTACTCTGTTCTTATAGAACCACTCTGTTCTTATAGAACCTTGTATATGGTGGATCCACCACCAGGGCCTGCAGTTCACTCACTCTTTGAGCAGACATGAAGGCCATCAAAAAGGCCACTTTCCACGATAGATACCGCAGGTGGCAAGTCACTAGGGGCTTGAATGGCAGTTTGGTAAGCTGGGAGAGCACCACTTTGAGGTCCCACTCTGCCGCTAGAGGATGGAGAGGGAGCTTAGATAATAGGAGGCCCCGGAGGAACCTGGAGACCAGGAGCTGGCCCGAGAGGGGTTTCCCCTTGATAGGGTGATGGTGAATGGCTATGAAGCTCAGATGCACTCTCACTGAATTAGACTTCAGTTCAGTGTGGGACGGGTGCAGCAAGTATTGGAGTACTATTTGTACATGGCAGGAGAAGGGGTTTTCCCTTCTTTCCGCACACCAGGTAGAGAACCTCCTCCACTTAAAGGCGTAGACTCGTCTAGTGGAGGGTTTTCGAGAAGCCAGTTGGATCTCCTCGGAAGTGGAAGCATGAGCAGCACCATGGCACCAGAAAATGATATGTCTCAGATTTGCTTGCAAAACATCTGGTAACCTAGATGCTCATTATAGGTAGCTAGGTATCCTGTTATAAAATTATCCTCCATATATGCAAAAATAAGCATTTCTAAAATTGCCTTGGGGTATCCATGCATAAAAGAATACATACTACTGATACATAGTGCAAACATTTATGTGATGTAGGTGTTATTGATGGTGTAAGTTTGGCAGAGCTGAGGCAAATTTGTGAGATATGAGCATTTTATAAAATTGGCATAGCTATGTTTCTCTGGGTTTACTTTTTAGATATTTATACCTCTGAGCAATTTTGTAAGAGCCTACTTAAGCACATAAAACACTATTGTACATCACACTGACATCACATTACATTAAATATTAACATTTGGAGTGGAGGAGTAACTTCATGGTTAGGACAACAGCCTGAGACCAGACAGACCAGCATTCAAATCCCACTGGTGATCCTTATTTATTTATTTAGCATTTCTTTTATACTGCGCTATTAATATCAGTCCGGTGTACATCAAACAAACATATACATTGCAGGCTAACTGCAATGTATTCACATTTGAACAGGGATTGAAACTTGGATAAACAAGGGTAAATATCAACAGTTATTACATTGTCAAGTATCTACAGTTATTTACATGGTGAGTGTATTTCCCTATCGGGTCTACACCTAAAAGTATCTTGTGAATAGGTAGTGCTTTAGGGCCTTCCTGAATTGGGTTAGGTTGGTGATAACTCTCATGTCTGGGGGGAGGGCATTCCAGGCTCTGGGGGCATAGATGCTGAAGGCTCTGTTAGTTGTTGACTTTGTGCATCTCGTTGTTTCTTTCGGGACTGTCAGAGTATTTACTGCTGCAGATCTTCTGCTTCTATTGGGGGGTGAGGTGGTTATCAGCTCAGTGATGGCTGTGGGGGTCTGATTGTTCAGGGCTTTGAAGGTCATAATTATGATCTTATATTGGGTTCTGGCTTGAATTGGTAACCAATGGAGCCTTTTCAGGATTGGCGTGACGTGGTCAGACCTTGACATTCCTTCTAGCACCCTAGCGGCCGTGTTCATTGCCAGTTGGAGGGGGTTTAGAGTTGCTTGTGGAAGCCCATACAGGATTGCGTTTGCGAAATCGATGTGTGGCATCACCAGGGTTTGGTAGATTGTTCTGAAATCCGTGTACTCAAGTAGTGGACATAAATGACGAAGTGTCCTTATGGCCTTGGCCTTCCATTGTCTCAGGTACAAACTTACATTGTAAGCCTCTGGGTACATAAAAAAGACCTACTGTACCTGAATGTAACTTGTCTAGATCCCGCAGTGGCTCAAGGCAATCTGCTGCCTGAGGCGAGGGATGAGACGGCGCCCCCCCTTCCCGGAGTGTGTGGAGGGGGAATCTTTCTCAAAACTCCAGTCAGGGACTGAATCAAACCAAAAATGTTGATTAGATAATATGCAGCAAATGCAAGATGTTCGCACCCCAAGGAACTAAAAGAAAGAGCGAGAATCACAGCAGTCTATAACTCCAAATTATAATTCATTTGTATTTTGTTGTTATAAACTGCGTTATGGTGCTTGCTTTTTCTTTTTGAACATATATTTTGCATTCACAGAACCCTGTCCTCAACAATGGGTGAAGAGCAGAGGTAGGACATTTACCCACAGAACTCAATATATTAAAAAAAAATCTGATTCTGGTCATCTCACCAACAACAAACATTCTCCAGTACCAGGCATATTGGGAACTAATATAAAACCCTACAAAAGTCACTGAAGATCTACAAGGCCAAATCTACCCTACCACATTTCAGCATAAACTTCCAAAACTCATACAACAAGGGCCTACTAAGAAAAAGCAGCACTATAAATACTGCAGCGGGCCCTAGAACACCGATACACTTATTTGAAAAACCTAAACAAGTCAAATTATTACAATACAGATCCCTATGTACAAATTGACAGAACACCTGGCCTCAGTCATGTACTCAGGACACAGACCCTCACCAAGTACAGAATAGGTGACCATAACCTAAAGGAAAAATAAAAAATAGGTAGACAAAATTTTAACTAAAACCTCAAGGTGTTGCATTGTTATATGGCCTCTTATAGGATATTACAGTAGATTAATGATTCCATTCAATTAGCTTCACTATTCTAATAATATTATACATCATACTTGCTATATTATTATAATAGAGATTTATTGCAATGATTCATAGAAACAGTAAGTCTGTGAGGCAGCAGCTTGTTTTTATTTCAATAGCTGCTGTCTCACAGACTTACTGTTTCTATGAAATATTGCAATAAATGCATATTATAATATAGCAAGTATGATATTTCATTTTTTAGTAATTCTAATAATATTATATATAAAATACAAGACCTTGTGATGGATTTCCTCGGAGGCCTGCCTCTGCTGACGCTGACACGGGGATGAAACGCTGAAATTTGAGCTTCTGCACCATCCCGCTTCTGAATGCGGCCCTAGGTTCGAGTAGGGGCAGTGGGGGGAAAGTGCCACAATAAGGGAAAGACACCCGTGAAATTGGAATAGTTCAGCACGCTCTAGGATCAGCGGCTATGAGAACTAGAGGGTCCAGACTGATGACATCATCCAACGGTGACTGCGACGCTTGGAATCCCTGCCAGAAGTCGCAGTTATATTTATTTCATATTTTGCCGCCTTTGGCCTTCCTGCTGCTTTTTTTCTCATTCGGATGAGCTTAAGCGGGAAAAAGAGCAGTGGGAAGGCAGCAGCAGCCCAAAGGCATCAAAATCAGAAATAAACACAGCCGGAATGCTGATCCCTAAAAACTGCCACCTGAGGACACCGCCTCAGTTGGCCTAATGATAGAACCGCCCCTGCCCAGATCTACTACTGGAAAGGCATGATCCCAATATATATAGTGGGGTCATTTTCTTGAAACCAACAGATTGCATGATCCAAGGCAACATGGTTTTACCAAAGAACGATCTTGCCAAACAAATATGACTGAGTTCTTTGGCTGGGTGACCAGAGAACTAGATCAAGGGCATGCGATGGATGTGATCTACCTAGATTTCAGCAAAGTCTTTGATACTGTTCCTCATAGGAGACTTATCAATAAACTAAACAGCATGGGGATGGCTCCCAAGATGGTGAACAGGATCAGAAATTGGTTGACTGACAGACGACAAAAGGTGATGGTAAACGGAACTCACTCGGATGAAAGGAAGGTGATTAGCAGTGTGCCCCGGGGTTCGGTCCTGGGACCAGTACTGTTCAATGTATTTGTGAGTGATATTGCTGAAGGACTGAATGGAAAAGTCTGTCTTTTTGCAGATGACATGAAGATTTGCAACAGACTCCCCTGAGGGAGTGGAAACATGAGGAAAGATCTACAAAAGCTGGAAGAATGGTCTAATGCTTGTCAGTTAAGATTTAATGTAAAGAAATCCAAGGGAATTGTATGTGATAGGGGGTGAGAGGTTGGTGTGCATGGACAAGAAGAAGGACCCCAGAGTGATTGTTTCTGAGGATCTCAAGGTGGCAAAACAGTGTGACAAGTTGGTGGCAAAAGCCAGAAGGATGCTGGGTTGCATACAGAGAGGAATTACCAGTAGAAAGAAAAAGGTACTAATGCCACTGTACAAGTCACTGGTGAGGCCTCACTTGGAATATTGTGTTCAGTTTTGGAGACCATGTCTCGCAAAGGATACAAAAAGATTAGAAACGGTTCAGAGGAAGGCGACCAAAATGATTTGGAGTCTGCATTAGAAGATGTATGAGAAGAGACTTGAAGATCTAAATTTGTACACTCTGGAGGAGAGGAGGGCAGGGGACATATGATTCAGACCTTTAAAACCTAAAGAGTATTAATGAACAAACAAACCTCTTCCTAAGACAGAAAAGTTGTAAAACTAGAGGGCATAACATGAAGCTGCAAGGGGGTAAACTGAAAGGCAATGTCAGGAAATACATTTTCACTGAAAGGGTGCTGGATGCTTGGAATGCCCTCCCGATGGAAGTGGTGGGGGCAAATACAGTGAAAGAATTCAAAATGGCATGGGAAAGACACAGTGGATCCCTTTATAGCAACAGGATAAAATCAAAATAAACATAACACAAAGGCCGCAGGGCCACGTACCGGCAGGCCGCATTTAACCGGGTGGGCGGCGTGGTGCGTGGCCCCGGTCTTGGGAGAGGCGGGGGAAGAGGGGGCTGATGCGGCAGCGAGTATCGTTTAAATCCATTGGCTCCTGCGGATGTTGGAGGAACGCAGGAGCCAATGGATGAGGGCAGGCAGGCGGAAGGACCGGCCAAAGAGGGGCGGGCTGGCAAGGCGCCAGTCCATCCTAGTAGTTGGAGGAGGACGGGCGTTTTTGCAGGAGCTCCAGGTGCCGGTGTTCTGTGCGGCGGCGGCGAGTGTGGCGGCAGTCGGCGGAGCCGAGGGAGACCCCCGTCGGCGATGTGCAGTGCGGTGAAGAGTGGCAGCTGGAGCGGGAGCGGTGTGCGGCAGGACTGCCAGCACGTGAACGTCGGCTGCACAGGCAGAAAAAAAAAAAAAAACCCAGAACGGGGTGAGGCGCGTGGGGCTGGATTTTAAGGGGGGGGGTGGAATCCACGGACATGAAATTAAATAAGTTTCAGCACCAAGGCTGCAATTAAAAGCGAACAGCGACAGGGAGGAGAATGCAGCAGTTTGGTGTTTTGGATAGGGGGGGGGGCTGCTTGCAAAGGGGGGAGAAAGCAGAGGTTGGGTGTTTGGGTTCATGGGGGGTATTTTCTGGTGGGGGGGGTATGCCAGCACGGGAGGGCTTAAGGGCCCGGGGGAGTGGGCGGCCCGTTGGGAGGGCAGCTGCGGTGCAAGGGGGGACAGGCCAATAAAAAAATAAAAAAAGCGGGTCAAGGGGGCTCGGGGCAACTTCTAGGGGGCAGGTCTGCATGGGGGGGGGCGCAAGGCGGAGGGTCAAGGGGTGGCGGGCCCTCTGGGTGGGCGGGAGGCTGTTGGTATTTCCGGGCCTGCGCATATGCAATGAACCTACGAACATAAGCTATGCCATGTTGGGTCTGACCAAGGTCCATCCAGCCCAGTATTCTGTTTCCTACAGTGGCCAATCTAGGAAGAAGGGGTGCGTGGGAGGGCACAAGGCGGGGGGTCAAGGGGTGGGGGGACCCTCCGGGTTGTGAGGGAGGCTACTGGTATTTCAGGGCCCGCGCATAGGACATTGGGGTAGCAAAGGGAGGGTACTCGGGCAGGACTGGTTGCCGGGGGGGGGCCGTGGTTGGGCGGGCCTAGGGTACCTGGGGGGTTGTATCTCGTGGCATATGCGCATGGGGGGTGGTGTGCTGGAGTCGCAGGGTTGGGGGAGCATGGCAGTCACCTTGGGCCTGGGCACGTTCCCCCCCCCCCTTTTTTCCCTTCTTGTCTTCACAGGTGCGGCTTGCTGAGGCGTGGATGTCGGAGCCAGCGAGCAGTGTGCAGGCGGCAGCGGCACGAGCGGAGCAGCAAGAGGCGCTTCCGGAGGGCGTCGTCGGCCGGTTCCAGATGGACGGGTGGGGGTGGTGCGGCTACGGATTCTGACAGTTGGTGAGTTGAGGGGGGTAAAGATGCGTGTAAGTGTAGGCAGAGATTACCTCTCTGTCGTCGGCGAGGAGGTTTGCATTGGCTTCTTCAGGCTTGGCGGGCAAGGGAGCGAGCAGTGGGGGTGGGGGGGCGGTGGTCTTCGGTGAGGGCGTCCTTTTCGGCGGAAGATTCGGATGTGAAGATACATTGATATTGTCCGGCTCTGGGAGGCTAGGAAGTGGTCGGGGATTGCAAACGAAACTGACGGAGGACGAGAAGGCGGGGAGGGTCTGGAAGGCGTCGTGCAAAGTCATGATTGGTCAAGGGCCTAGTTGCAGCCGGCTAGTGTTTGGGTGGGGACGTCATTACCTGGGGCAATAGGGGGATGTAGCTCGCCTACGTGGACTCGATTGGGAGGTGACGCGGATTCATAATGGCTGGGCAGGGCGTCATTAGGTGGGAAGTTCTGGGGCAAGTTGGCAGAGAATAGGTGGTGGTCTTGGGGTACGCAGGACATTTCATCTGGGGTTGACACAGCTGTCGGGAGAGGAGGGGCAAGGGGGGGCGGACACAACGGGGGCACCATTTGACGGCGAGTGCGGGGCGGCCCTTTCAGGGGAAAGGGGCACCCTGGCTAGCGAGATTGGGTGGCGGGGGAGCTGGGGACATCTGTGGGCGTTTTTAATATGCCCTCTTGCCCCTTTCCGGACTGTACCGCCGGCGGTGGGGGGCATTCGGCACTTAGATGTGTCTCGAACGGGGGCGATTGCCCCCACACCTGCTCCCTAGCCATAGGGACTTGTTGGACTCAGCCCCAACACCTCTTCGCGTTGCAGCGCTTAGGCCTTGGCGGAGGTGATACAGGAGGATTAGGACTGCGGCAGCTGGAGGGGGTTTTAGGTGTCTTTTCCCCCATACCGGTGAGCGGGGAGGGGGATCTGGGCGGGGCGCACAACTCGTCAACGGTAAGACTTTTGGTTCATCTGGGTAGGGTGATTGGTGGGGAGCCAGAGTGGGCTAGGATGGACGGCCCCTTTTGCGGGGCGGCCAAGTGCCGGTGGATTCACATCTTGTCTGTGGCTGCGTCGGCATATGTTCCTGGTAGGACCGGGTACCAGGGGAGTTGTGTGCCGTGCGTTATGAGCCATCCACAAGGCGGCGAGGTTAGTATAGGGATGTGGGCCAGGGGGTCTGATGACAAATGTTGTTGTCGAATTACGCTTTTCGCCTGTTGCTGGTTCGCCCTGCTTCTGTCATCTACTGGGTTTTGGCTTTCGAAAGGCGGTATTCTTCAGTGCTGGGGGAGGATCGGAGGCTTTGGGGGGAGTTGGGGTGTAGCAGCGGGAAGGGGTTGGCGAGATCCCGGAGGGTTCCGGGGTCCGGAGCCGGAGGCAAGCATTAGGGGGGTGGGGTATCCCCAACCCGGACAATCCCTCAGGTTTTTGCTAATGGTATGGCGAAGCCGGAAGAGGGAGGGCGAGGCAAATCAGTAGGGGCTTGTACCCGGCGGAAGCGGTAGCGGTCACCTTGCTACTAATATGGCTGGTAGGGCTCGCTCAGGGTGGAGGTTTGTAGTTGGTGGTTGTTGGACGGTTAATTCGCAAAGCGCATGCTGATGGTGGTGCGTTAT
The DNA here is from genome assembly GCA_033557465.1 of Ichthyophis bannanicus. NCBI lineage: Eukaryota > Metazoa > Chordata > Amphibia > Gymnophiona > Ichthyophiidae > Ichthyophis > Ichthyophis bannanicus. Next base: position 149,036,152 of record CM066041.1, read on the forward strand.
CTTGTTCTTATGCGGCTTGAGGAGGCCTGGGATGAGGGATTGGGGTCCATTATCTGGACGATTTTCTTATTCGAAGGCGGGGCGCATTCGGGACCCTGTTCCGAGTTGGCTGGCTTCTGGAGCTTGATGCCAGATTGGGGCGTCACGTTGGCGGGGGGTACGTCGCAGGGTCCATCGACGCGCCTCGCATTTTTGGGGGTCGAGTTGGATTCGGGGGAGCTGGAGACGCGACTGGTGTTGGATGAGTGGGCGAGCTTGCGGGTTCTGGTGGCGAATGGGTTGGGGGTCAGCGAACGTAGCGCTGCAAGAGATGCAGGCGCTGATTGGCTCCCTGAAATTTGTTTGGCGGGTCATTCCGATGGGTGTTCACGCGCAAGTTTTCGGCGGCTACCTTGGGTGTTTTTACGCCGCACCACTGTGTTAGGGTTTCGAGGAGCATGTGGGGACTTGGGGGGCTTGGGGCGAGTTCCTGAAGGCTTCAGTGACATCGAGGTTATGCTGGAGAAGGCATTGTCGACTGATGACCTAAGGCTCTTACTTACTCAGTGGGTGGTTTGGGATTGGGCTTGTATTTCGGGGACGCATGGTGTGCGGCGCCAGGGCCACTGGCGTGGCGAGAGGCGGGCTTGACCGAGGGTGTGTTTTTCTGGTGTTAGTCCAGGTGCTGGGGTTCTGGAGCTGGGGGCCGGAGGGACTCAGCAATCGTCGGGAGATGGGGTGGTCCGATACCGACGTAGCGGTCACTGTCACTTACGGCTATGCCCCGCTTTGCTCGAGGGTGGCGGCCCTGAGGGGCGTTGTTGTGCTAGCCGGTGAGAGGTTGAATGTGGGTGAGGGCACGGCATCTGCCAGAGACTGTGTTACCCGGGTTGCTGTGGCTCTTTCATGTTCTAGTGGGGCTTGTACCGGCGTTTGGCACCGGAGGCGAGCACTGTTGGACGGTGGGTCCCGAGCACTTATGGCAGACTGGCCTGGGGGCCAGCTAGGCCTGTTGCTGAGTCCATCGCCGTTTAGTGGGATGCTGGCGGCCCGAGGATGGCGGCGTGGTCCTGTCCGGGATCACTTCATGGAATTATACATCAGGGCAGTGAAGGCTGCGGAGCGGCGTGGGCGATGATGAGGGTGCCCATAGCGGGGGTTTTTTTTTGCTATTTTCTCCAGTTCCTGTTGCGCTGATTGCTACGGGGAGAGGGGGTTAACCCGCTGCAGGTGGATAGGGGGTGTCCGATCAAGCCCGACCGGTTCGCGAAGCCGGTGGTGGCTGCATCGGCATATGAGGTCATGCTGTTTCAGGCAGGGTTTTGTTTGGCCTTTTTCAGGGCTCCCCTAGCTGGTATGGTGGCCGCTATTGAGGCTTATCTATGGGCGAGACTGCGGGGGGGGGGGGGGGCATTTGTTTTTTCTTCCTTCATGGGCCTTCCAGCGGTTTTACGCGTTTTCAGTTCACGGTAGTCCGGTGGATGGCGGGGCTCCAGGTGGGGTTTGGAGCTGAGTGACTTCACGCCTCCGTCGTTTCGGATTGGGGCTGCCTCCTGTGCCGCGGAAGCGGGCTTGCCTGAGCTGGCCATTTAGCAGATCGGCGGATGGCGCTCTGATGCATTTTCGGGGGAGGTGCGTTTGTGTGGGGAATTCTTTAGACGGTGTTAACTGTGTATTTTCTTTTAGACTTGGGCTGGATGCTGTATGGCTGATGGCTGAGCAGCCATTTGTTTGTCTACGGGGCTGATCGGCAGGCAGCGGTGAGACCTCTCGGAGTGCACAGGGGATTGCACATATCGGAGGTGACCATTTCTTGGCTAGGCGAGTTCGGCTGTCGCAGGCCGCAGCTTTTGCCTTTGCTTCGGCCCACCATCAGAGCGGCACAGAGAGACCTGGACGCAGGTCATCCATGTTTAGGGATGTTGTGGTGTTATGGTTGGATCTAATTCCGAGGCCTACTTGTGGGGGCCACCGATGGTGGTCTCGTAGGGGATTAAATTTAATCAGCAAATTGGCCCTCTGGGTTAGTGGGAGAAGGGGATGGCAGCTTTTGCATCCTTGGGTCGCAGTTGATGGTGCTGGCCCTTATCGGCCCGATGGGATGCCTCTGGTTGGGGTGGCTTTGCTCCTGAATGCTTGGCGAGAGGCCTTGGTTTATGTCGTTCAGGGCAGGGCAGCTGGTCGCAGCTTTGCACTTGGGGGGAGGCTCAGGGACAGGTGTCTCTGAGCCTGTGGCGGGATCCCGGAGGTGTCCGGGGTCTGGAGTCTTGGCAATACGCAGGGCGGGGGTGGGGTACCCCCGACCCGGAGAATCTCTCAGGGCTTTTGCTAATAATATGGCGAAGCCGGAAGAGGGGGGATGGAATTGCCGGGGGATGGTTCGCGGCGGAGGCGGGAGGGAACTCACTTTGCTACTCACATGGCTGATGAGGGTTCGTCCCGCTGCCGGAACCTGAAGGACGCAGTTCCGGTTGATGTAGTTGTTTGGATAATGTTTATGGTTAATAAAGCTACGACCAGTGGAATGCCATTAAGTGTACCGTGTGGTTATTTCAAGGGGGGGGAGGTGGCGGAAGGTGTAGTTTAAGGGGCAGGAGCACCACGTCCGCCTTACCTGGTTACGCAAAGGCCGCAGGGCCACGTACCAGCAGGCCGCATTTAACCAGGTGGGCGGCGTGGTGCGTGGCCCCGGTCTTGGGAGAGGCGGGGGAAGAGGGGGCTGATGCGGCGGCGAGCGTCGTTTAAATCCATTGGCTCCTGCGGATGTTGGAGGAACGCAGGAGCCAATGGATGAGGGCAGGCAGGCGGAAGGACCGGCCAAAGAGGGGCAGGCTGGCAAGGCGCCAGTCCGTCCTAGTAGTTGGAGGAGGACGGGCGTTTCCCACCCTCTTATCCCTGTGGTGGGCGGTGTCGGGACAGTGGGTTGTTGCAGCTGGAGGGGGCGGGATCCCGGAGGTGTCCGGGGTCCAGAGTCTTGGCAATACACAGGGCGGGGGTGGGGTACCCCCGACCCGGAGAATCTCTCAGGGCTTTTGCTAATAATATGGCGAAGCCGGAAGAGGGGGGATGGAATTGCCGGGGGACGGTTCGCAGCGGAGGCGGGAGGGAACTCACTTTGCTACTCACATGGCTGGTGAGGGTTCGTCCCGCTGCCGGAACCTGAAGGACACAGTTCCGGTTGATGTAGTTGTTTGGATAATGTTTATGGTTAATAAAGCTGCGACCAGTTGAATGCCATTAAGTGTACCGTGTGGTTATTTCAAGGGGGGGGGAGGTGGCGGAAGGTGTAGTTTAAGGGGCAGGAGCACCACGTCCGCCTTACCTGGTTACTATCTCTTATATCTCAACAAATAGGGGTTACATACACAGAGCGGCAGGTGAAGCTATTCTTGCTGCCTTGCTGGGCAGACTAGATGGACCATATTGGTCTTTATCTGCCATCATATACTATGTTACTATTTTATAAGCCATTTCTGTCTGTAAAACAGTTTTATGTACAGAAATAGGAATTTATAAGATTACATACTTGTGTATGGCTAAAACTATATGCTAATAACTCAAGAGTGCAGTTTTATCTAGAATGAGTGGAAACATTCCATGGACAGAGTTGGGCGTTTTGACTTATGTGCATATATTAGAAAATACATGCAGGTGCACACAAAATTTGCTGAGATATTTTTGAGAACCTCAAAGCAGGTGTAAATATCTGTAGTGACTTGCCGAGGGCGAGATAGGGGATGGGAATTTTATAAAAGGCACGTATGCTGATAAATTCCCTTTATAAAATGGGCATAGCATATACACATATCAACTGCACATTAGGCAGCCTGTTATCAAATAACCCTCAGTTAGGACAATTACTAAAAACCATTCAAATGGGTAAATGGGCTATTTGAAAACTGTCCACCCTCCCTGTGGATAAAACTGATGTTTCTTTGATTTGTAGGGCTGCAAGACCTATTATTTTGCTTTGACTGCAGTTACTGCCCTATGTAATTATTTATTTTATTTTATTTATTTAACAATTTTTATATACCATCTTTCTACAAGTCAAGACGGTTTACATAGAACAATTTATGGCAGTGGGTTTCAACTGTTTACATGGAACATAACATTGGATACATATAGTAACAAGAAAAACTATATACATGGAACATAACATGGAACATAACATAATTACTACTAATAATAATAATCATTTGTGTAGCGCTGCATAGAGACATGTAAGAGACAGTCCCTGCTCTTAAGAGTTTATAGTCTACTCAAGAAAGACAACACAACATCAAGACAGACAACACAACAACTGGGGATTAGGACATATCTAGGGGAATGGTAAAGAAACACATAGGAGGTGGACAAGAGATTAGGTGGTTCAGCAGTTTCAAAGAAATAAGGTTTTAGCCTGGATTTGAACAAGGCCACAGATGGACCCTGACGTAATGACTCAGGTCACTTGTTCCAGGCATGTAATCAGTCTTAATAAGAATTCGAGCACTGGTCCTTTTTTTTGACCCAGCAGTCCTCTCCTGCTCCTTTTTTTTACCAGCTCATTCAGAACCAAGCAGAGATCTGCTGCCATGTGCCTTAATTTGCAATATGCAGGGAATTTTCCCCTATTCTATATCTCCCTACCCCACACCACATACCTTTTTAGTTGGGCCATTGCAGTGACCATTCTGGGCCAGAGGACATGTACCCTGGCTCCCTTCAGCAACAAACAATCATAATGAACTATCTTGGTGTCATTTCACACAATGGCTACAAGTTCCCCTTTGAGACATATCCAGCCCAACAGAGTGGAAGCTATGACCTGGGAATTGAGCTGCGAACCTTCTGCATGGAAGTACACAGCATGTGCCATCTGAGCAGTAGGCTTGTCCCCCAATGCTAGTTCTGTACTGGAAGAGAAAGGACAAAACAAACTATCAGGCAAAACCAAACAAACCGTTATCTCTAATTGGTAATAAGAAATACTTATGACTGCTTGATTTATGATGCTCAGGACCTTTGTTGGTAGGGACCATCAGAATGTAAAAGAATAAATAAAAGGTCTTTTACTAAGGGGTGGTAATATTTTTCACTTATCATGTGTTTTGTATAAAAAGGTACAGTAAGTGTAAAGGTTGTGCACTGTTAGAAACTTGGCCAGAATGTTCCTGGTAGTTACAGCACAGAAATGTATCCTAAGGCATGGCAGCAGTATACACAATTAATAAGAACATAAGAACATAAGATATGCCATACAGGGTCAGATCAAGGTCCATCAAGCCCAGTATCCTGTTTCCAACAGTGGCCAATCTAGGTCATACGTTCCTAGCAGGTTCCCCAAAAGACACAGATTCCACAATGCTTGTATTGGGTCAAGCATTGATATCCTGGGACCCTTTTTAATAATGGTTTATGGACCTTTCCTCCAGGAACTTGTCCAAACCTTTTTTAATTCCAGCTACACTAACAGCCTTTACTAAATCCTCCGGTAACAAATTCCAGAGTTTGATTACACATTGAGTGAAAAAATATTTTCTCTTATTTGTCTTAAATAGGTTACCCTGTAGCTTCATTGCATGTCCCCTAGTCTTTCTATATTCTGATAACGTAAACAATCGATCTACGTTTACCCGTTCCACTCGTTCATTAATTTATAGACTTCTATCATATCTCCCCTCAGCCATCTCTTTTACAGGTTAAAGAGCCCTAACCTTTTTTTGCCTTTCTTCATTGGGGTATCCTTCCATCCCCTTTACCATTTTGGTGGCTCTTCTCTGAACCTTTTCTAATAACACTATATCCTTTTTAAGATACGGTGACCAGAACTGCACACAATATTCAAGGTATGGTCGCACCATGGAACGATACAGAGGCATTATAATATCCTTTGTTTTATTTTCCATTCCTTTCCTTATGATACCTAGTATTCCATTTGCTCTCTTGGCTGCCACTGCACTCTGGGCGGAGGGTTTTAACATGTTATCCACAATGACGCCTAAATCTTTTTCCTGGGTGATGGTTCCTAATGTGGAACCTTGCATTATGTAACCATAGTTTGGGTTGTTCTTCCCTAGGTGCATAACTTTGCATTTGTCCACATTAAATTTCATCTGCCATTTTGATTCCCAGTCTTCCAATTTATCAAGATCCTCTTGCAATTTTCCACAATCCTGATGGGTTTTAACAACTTTAAATAGTTTTGTGTCATCTGCAAATTTGATAACCTCACTTGTTATTCCCTTTTCCAGGTCATTTATGAATATGTCAAAAAGCAGAGGACTCAGCACAGATCCCTGGGGTACACCACGATTCACTTTTCTCCATTGGGAAAATTGGCCATTTAGCCCTACCCTGTGCTTTCTATCTTTTAACCTGTTCCTGATCCACAATAGTACACTGCCTCCTATCCCATGACTCTTTAGTTTTTCCAAATGTCTCTGATGGGAGACCTTGTCAAAAACTTTCTGAAAGTCCAAATACACTATATCAACCGACTCACCTTTGTCTACCTGTTTATTCACACCTTCAAAAAAACATAACAGATTAGTAAGACAAGATCTTCCTTGTCTAAAGCCATGTTGGCTGTCTTCCATTAAGCTATGTAAATAAAACCAGCTCTATTTTCTCACCTTATCATAGTATTATTCATCTAGCAAATCATAAACGGAAAAGGCAAACCTCAGAAAACTTCAAAAGATACCTATAACCATGTAAGTGGGTTCGGATGTCCTTTTGAATTTAACACATCAACGGTCTGCTTTTATTTACATGAAGTATCATATATAAACTCTGAGAAGCATCTAAGTTTATATTATCCCATTAAGCCATAACTATCTACATGTTCAGCAATTTTGTTCTTTATGATATTTTCTACCATTTTTCCTGGTACTGACGTCAGGCTCACCGGTCTGTAGTTTCCCGGATCACCCCTGGAACCCTTTTTAAAAATTGGCGTTACGTTGGCCATCCTCCATACTTCAGGTATTACAAATGATTTTAATGATAGTTCACAGATTACTAATAGCAGGTCTACAAACTCATATTTCAGTTCTTTCAACACCCTTGGATGTATATCATCCGGTCCAGGTGATTTGCTACTCTTCAGTTTATCAAATAGTTGTAATACATCTTCCTGATGTATCGATATTTCCTTCAATTCTTCTGCACCTTTAAATACCACTTCAGTCATGGGTAACATCCCTATATCTTCTTCAGTAAAGACAGAAGCAATGAATTCATTCAGTCTCTCTGCTATCGCCTTGTCGCCTCTTAGTGCCCCTTTAACCCCTCTATCATCTAATGGACCAACTGACTCTCTCACAGGGTTTTGCTACGAATGTACTTGAAAAAGTCTTTATGACACGTTTTTGCTTCCACAGCAAGCTTCTTCTCAAATTCTCCCTTTGCCTGCCTTATCAATGCCTTGCATTTAACTTGCCAATGCTTGTGCTGTTTCCAGTTTTTGTCATTTGGCTCTTTTTTCCATTTCCTGAAAGATGCTTTTTGGCAACAACAGCCTCTCTGACCTCACCTTTAAACCATGCTGGCAGTTTTTTGGACTTCCTTCCACTTTTCTTAAAGCATGGAATACAGCTGGTCTGGTCTTCCAAGATAGTATTTTTCAACAACACCCAAGCTTGATGTAAGACTTTAACCTTTGCAACTGCTCCTTTTAGTTTTTCTTAACTATTTTCCTCATTTTATCATAGTCTCCCTTTCAAAAGTTAAAAGGTAGTACTGTGGATTTCCTTACCACCCCTCCTACACTAATTAAATCAAACCCGATCATGCTATGATCACTATTGCCAAGTGGCCCCAACATACTTATCTCTTGCACCAGATCTGGTGTTCCACTAAGGACTAGGTCCAATATGGCTTCCCCTCTAGTCGGTTCATGAACCAGCTGCTCCAAGAAGCAGTCATTTATTTCATCTAGGAACTTTATCTCCGTGATACTGACCCAGTCGATACCGGGGTAATTGAAATCACCCATTATTATTACTGTGATGTAACATTTGTTAGCTTCCTTGATTTCTTTGAGCATTTCATCATCCATTTGTTCATTCTGGCCAGGTGGACGATAGTACACCCCCACTGCCATCGTCTTCCCCTTTTTACATGGAATTTCAATCCATAGAGATTCTACAGCAAATTTTGTTTCTTGCAAAACTTTAATCCTTTCTGACTCAATGCCCTCTCTAACATAGAGCACAACCTCTCCACCAATTTGATCAGCTCTATCATTACGATACAGTTTGTACCCAGGTATCAGTGTCCCACTGGTTGTCCTCCTTCCACCTTGTCTCTGAGATTCCAATATCTAACCTCTCATTTAGTGCTATATATTCTAACTCTCCCATCTTATTTTTTACCCATCTTATTTTTTAGACTTCTAGCATTTGCATACAAGCATTTTATAGACTGTATTTTATTCATATTAATCTAGCTATTGGTAGGCATGGGTAATTTGAAATCTTTAAGCTCTGTCTGCTCCATACTCAAGGGCATTTGGGCTACTTTACTCTTTTTTAGAACCTCTCTGCTTTTGGTAGTATCCTTCAAGGATACATTCTTCCGAACCTTGGGCTCTTGGGCGACTGTCGGCTTTCCCCTATTATCTAGTTTAAAAGCTAATCTATCTCCTTTTTAAAGGTTAATGCTAGCAGTCTGGTTCCATCCCGTTTAAGGTGAAGCCCATCCCTTTGGAAGAGCCTCTCCTTTCCCCAGAATGTTCCTCAGTTTCTAACAAATCCAAAACCCTCATCCTTGCACCATCGTCTCATCCAAACATTGAGACTCCTGAGCTCTGCCTGCCTTTTGGGTCCTGCGCGTGGAACGGGAAGCATTTCGGAGAATGCTACCCTGGAAGTTCTAGATTTCAACTTCCTTCCTAAAAGCCTAAGTTTAGCCTTCAGAACCTCCCTACCACATTTTCCTATGTCATTGGTACCGACATGTATCAAGACAGCAGACTCCTCCCCAGCACTAAGACCTTATCTAGGTGGTGCGTGAGGTCCGCTACCTTCGCACCAGGCAGGATGTTACCAGGCGATCCTCACGTCCACCAGCCACCCAGCTATCTACATGCCTAATGATTGAATCACCAACTATAACGGCTTTCCTAACCCTTCCCTCATGGGCACATGGCCCTGGAGAAACTTCCTCGGTGTGAGAGGGTTTACATCACCTGGAGGACAGGTCCTAGTTACAGGATCACTTCCTGCCACACCAGGGTGATGCTCTCCTGTCACATGACCTCTCTCCTTCATGGCCACAGGGATGCTGCCTGACTGGAGGTGGGACTTCAGAACTATATCCCTGTAGGTCTCGTCTATGTACCTCTCTGTCTTTCTTATGTCTTCCAAGTCTGCTACTCTAGCCTCTAGATAATGGACTCGTTCCCTGAGAGCAAAGAGCTCCTTGCACCTAGTGCACACATAAGACCTCTCACCATGCGACACTCAATGCAAAAGACTGGAAAGCCCCCATCTCGCTGCTGGATTGTTGTCTGCATCTTAGTTTTAAGCTTGTGGTTTAATTCTTTAAGTTCTTTACTTACTAAGGGTTGCTGTGGATACTTATACTAATAAAAATGTACCTAATACGTTTAATATACCTTGTTCACCTGAAGCTTAATTAATCTCAGGTCCTTAATGTATGACTGATTTGGATAAAAAGCTGCACCTGAGAGTAGCTCCTTTCCTTTATGATGTGTAAGTACCTATAAAGCTACGATTATCCCAGTGGTGGGTGGGTGTTGAGGAGAGAGGGAGGGAAATAAGACTTATTAAAAGAGGGCTGCTACACAGTACCCTGTCCTGTGCTTCTAAGGTAAGCTGTGACCAACTTCCTGGGTGATTAACAGTCCTTGCTTGGATAGAAGGAGTCTTTCAAAATGGCCTTTTGACCTGCCACTTGGCTTTAACACCTATTTCAAATGTTTCACATGCCTCTTGCCCCCTAGGTAGAAGGCCTCTTTGTAAAGGTCTCTAGAAGACTTTATTTATTGCTCAAAGAATACTGACCCTGTTTTGCCTTTTATGCTAAGTTATATTTTAATTTGATTTAAATTAAAGCTCTTTGCTGCTGCTAGGCTCTGACTTAGTATGAAATTTAAACTAGAAGCTCTCTGCTGGGTTCTAAATTTAACCAGAAGGCTCTCTTCTGTGTTTTAAATTTAAACTTAAACTGCTGCTACTAGGCCCTGACAAACTGCTGCTACTAGGCCTTAAACTTAAACTGCTGCTACTAGGCCCTGACAAACTGCTGCTACTAGGCCTTAACAAATACACTGGGTTCACAGATTAATCAGCTTTATTCCAAAGCATTCCTTCCAGAAAAATTCCCAGACGTATATACTCACTATTGCAGATCTCTCACCAGAAGTAGCAGTCCCCTTTTGTAGTTCTTTAAGGTGACATTAACTGCACCTGTGCGAACTGTAAGATTGACAGAGCGCTATATGTAGCCCCACACTAGCCACAACATGCTTTCCACACCCACTGTCTGCTCTTAACCTGCCCATTCCCTGTCCTATCACGTGATGCACAATGGCCATGGGAACTAGCGCACAGTAAGTGTCCTGCCTACATGGTAGCAGTTACAGCAGCCCTGTGCTAATGCTGCATGCTAAAATGCATGTTAACCACTCAGTACATTTTAGTAAAAGGTTTCCTAAGTTAACAATGCCAATTTTGGGAACTGCTGTTGTCCTGCCTGGATGCAGAACTAGGTATCTTTCACTGAGAAAGTTTCTACTGATAAAGATGTTTTTCACACTTGTGTTTGTGTTGTATTCTCGTCCCTCATATGAGAGGAAGAAATTAACTGCAAAGCCCTCATGTCTCCATGTCTGACAAACAGTCATTAATCCATTACATACCTAAACTGGTACAGCAGGTTAGACAGGAAAACAAAGAGATAAGCAGGAGGAAAAAGAGCTGAAGACACCCCAGGATCAGTTTAGCAATAAAACAAAGCTGTTGTTATGTTTCCGCAATGCTGGGTTAAAACATCATAACTGGAAAATATTTCACCATTCTGAGAATTCTGATGTTGAAGATTAGAAAATGCAGTACATATATTTAGATAAACAGAATAGACAGAGACCAGGAAGGCTGCATTGGTTTATTTTATATTTGTTTTACTTGATATTCTGCATTTTTTCTGAAATCCCAAAGCAGATATAAGAAGGCAACCTCAATATAGCCAAAATATAAAAATATAGGGCCCCGATATAAAAAGGCATTTACATGATTTTTAGACCTGTCAACCATGTAAATGCTGCTGAGCTGGATATTCAGCGGCACTGTTGCCGCTGCTGCAGCAGCATGTCCCGATGCTAACCAGTTAGCATTAGGGTGTGCCGGGGGCTTTCCGGGGCGGCACCCATCGCTAGCCAGGCAGTGGTAAAAGCCGCAAAAGCTAACTGGGCAGCAGGTGAATATCACCGCTGCCCGGTTAGCTTCCAGGTTCTGCAGCCAACCCAGATATTCAATGCCAATGGGCAGATATGGCACCAGCATTGATTATCTGAGTCTAAGGTTCAGCGCTGGCAGCTAGCCACTGTAGTAGTTCTAGCTGCCGGCCCTGAATATCGAGCCCATAATAAGCAATACCATTGCAACAACATACAGTAATAACCAAGTCATTGCAAGGACTCCCCACGGTTTCTATGTCAGAGATCACAAGATCTAGGTAACTTAAGGAGAGGAAAAACCCATGAAGATACAAAGCAACATACAGAGACAAGTTCCTACCCCAAACATTTTGATAAAGATGTTCTATTTTTGCAAGCTTCTTAGCTGATCGACATCCCAAAATCCTCAATTTTAATGCTGTGACTAATTCAAGGGGGCTATCAAAGTATTACCAAGTGAAAATAAGACAATATGGATTAAGAAACAGTTGAAAGAGTCTGGAGACAAAAATCTACAACAGTGTTCTATATTTCATTATTTCAGCATTGACATAACTTTGACCAGGGCACCTGACAGTAGCAGATAAATATGGTAAGTTGTTTTATCCGCCTCCACTCTCTCAATGATTCACTTCTATTTACCACAGATTAGAAAGGAGGTTGGAGACAGGTCAGTTCCTTGCCTCATCCTTATATTATCCTGTTTGAAAATACTTTTAACTGTTAATTTGATTTTAGGAAGTCGATTGCTTAGGACCGCCTAGTGGTTCAGTGGTAAATGTTATGCACTGTCATGTGGACAGCCAGGGTTCAGCAGCAGATTTAACTCTCCACCTGCTCCTAAGCATTCGGACAGGGGACAGAAGGGATCCCCTCTCAATGTTGCTTTGATTAGCCATCTCAAAATAATGTGGGATGATGCAGGAGCACCACTTCTACTAATGAGGCAGACTTTTCATGCTATGGTGGCTGCCCCTGGGTAGTTGCCTACTCTGCTGGGAAGTCTACCCCTGTCTAGGTTCAATTTCTGCGTAAACTCTTCTGTTCCTTGATAATGCTGAAAACATAATGTTCATAGCCCCTTGTGGATGGCTGGATGAGGGATTTCCAGCCATCATTCAAAAGCTACACCTGCAGGTCCGATATTTGGCAGCAGCGGTCAGCATTTTTTAAAATGCCAGCTGCCATAGGCAAAATGAAACCAGATTTCAGAGGAAGTGTCCAGAATATCCAGTTTCAGTGGTGATCACCACTGGCTATCAGGATACTCAACCGCATAAAGTTAGGCCTGCCATTTTGGCAGCATAACTTTATGCGTTTATCTGGTTAGTGAACTGAAAATCACTGCTAACCAGATAATGTCTGGGACTGCTCTAATCCTGCCCATGGACCATCCTGGCATTTTTTGGAAAATGCCAAGGCAGTCAGAAGAAATACTGATCAGCACCATCAGGATAGTGCTTCTGAATATTGCTCTTGCCGGGGTTTATCCGGTTAGCAGGTCCTGCTAAGCGGATAAACCCTTTTGAATATTGGATCCCTCATGTCCAGAAATAAGATCCATAGGAACATAGAAACATGACAGCAGAAAAAGACCACATGGCTTATCTAGTCTGCCCTTCCATCAACTACAATAGTGCCCTTTTTCCCTTTAGAGATCCTCTGTGTTTGTCCCATGCATTTTTGAATTCCAATACCATCCTCGTCTCTACCACCTCCACTGGCAAACTATTCCACTCATATACCATTCTTTCCGTAAAGAAAGCGTGGTTACTCACCTGTAGCAGGTGATTTCCGGGAACAGCAGGAATTTAGTCCTCACATATGGGTGACATCGGGTACCGAACAGAACCCACGCAGAAAGCTTTTGGGAGCAGTCCACTGCACCTGTGCCTGCGCTGCTGCCTTCCTGCTCTTCTAACTGATTCTCCTCAGTTGAGTGTATAGCTGAAGAAAAAGAAGAGTAGAGAGAAAGCGTAGTTACTCACCTTTAATAGGTGATCTCTGGGAACAGCAGGGATTTAGTCTTCACATATGGGTAACATCGGTACCGATGGAGCCCGTGCGGGAACGCTCCCCAGCGTCCAATAGGAAAGCTTTTAGGAGCATCCCACTGCACTTGCAAAGCTGCCTTCCCGCCTTTCCAGCTCTCCCTCCTCAGTTGAGTTTGTAGCTGATATAAAAGGAGAGAAGGAGAAGAAGAGGAAAAGTACAATTCCTAGGGGAGGAGGGTGGGTTGTGAAGACTAAATTCCTGCTGTTCCCGGAGATCACCTGTTACAGGTGAATAACTATGCTATCTCCAGGAACAAGCAGGAATGTAGCCTTCATATATGGGACTCCCTAGCTTAGAGATGCCAGAGAGATGACCTCAGAGTGAGCTGTGGAACACAGGCCTAAATAGTAAGTCATTTATCCTCCAAGGATATCTGGTATCGAAACCCGGGACAGGAGGTAGGAGTTGATCTAAGTCTGAAAGAGATGCTGGAGAACAGCTTGGCCAAACGAGGCATCCCGGTGGGAGTCCTTGTCCAGGCAATAGCGAGCAGCAAAAGTATGGACAGAGGACCAGGTTGCTGCCTTGCATATCTCATCGATCGCTACAGAGCGTAGATTTTCCATGGAGGTAGCCATTGCCCAAACATTAAGTGCAGTGACGTGACCTTCAAGAGAGAGTCCTGCACTCTCATAAGCAAAGGAGATACAATCTGCTATCCATCTGAAGCGAGTTCGCTTGGATACTGGTAGTCCTAGGTGACTCAAGTCAAAAGCGATGAAAAGTTGGGAAGCTTTTCTGTGCTGTTGAGTTCTCTGGAGATAAAAAGGCCAGAGCACGTTTGCAATCCAGAGTGTGAAGGGTTACTTCTGCCCTAGAGGAACGAGGTCTAGGGAAAAAAACAGGGAGGTAAACCGACTGGTTTAAGTGGAAGGGCGAGACCACCTTTGGCATAAAGTGAGGATGAGTCCTAAGGACTACCTTATCATGGTGGAATCATGTATAAGGAGGATAAGCCACCAAAGCCTGAAGCTCACTAATGCATCTTGAAGTGAGGGCAATACGGAAGGTGACCTTCCAGGTGAGAAACTTCAGAGAAGTAGTGGCTAGAGGTTCAAAGGGCAGCTTCATGTTTTTGTTGTTGTTGTTAAGTGCCGTCGAGTCGGTGTTGACTCAGGGCGACCCTCTGGATAGCTATCCTAAATTGTGTTCGGTTTTCAGTCAGGCGGCTCATTGTTGACAGACTGGTACCCATAGCTGCTGTTATTGTATTGATCCATATCATTGCTGGCCTTCCTCTTTTGCATTGAACTTCTATCTTGCCAAGCATGATGTCTTTCTCTAATGATCTCTCTTTTCGCATGATGTGTCCAAAGTATGAAAGTCAAAGTCTTTTACTTACATTCTCTTATATACCATGCTATTCTGCATCAGTGCGGTTTACATTGAACAAACTGAAATTACATTGAACAGGGCATTATAACTTGGAGATAACTATTTTACAGGGAACATGGGCTATGGAGGGTTAAGTGGCTTGCCCAAGACCACAAGGACCACCTTTGGGACTAGAAACCCTAGTCCTTCTGGCCCAAGGTTGCTGTCCTCTAGTGGGATTTGAACCCCTGACCTTCCGGCCTGAAGTACCTTGCCCCAATCACTAGGCCACTCCTCCACTCCAGTCTTGTCATCTGAGCTTCTAAAGAAAGCTTAGGTTTGATCTCCTCTAGTACCGACTGGTTTGTTCTTCGGGCAGTCCATGGTATACACAGTATTTGCCACCAGCACCATAATTCAATGGCATCAATTTTCTTCCTGTCTATCTTTTTCACTGTCCAGCTTTCACATCCATATGATGTTATTGAAAATACCATAAAAAAACTAAAAAGCGTCACTTTTCAGAGCTCGTTGCTATTTAGCAGTATAATGTTGAATAAGCTCTACTTATAGTCTCGAATAAGTTAAGAAAGTTAGTTATCTGGGGGGGCGGAGCCTGATGTCCAGCGGGTTAGACGCTTTGCGCTGAAGCTCCCGAGGGGCCTACTCAGAATCCTGACTTAATACCTACATTAACTTAATATTTTGCTCCGAACTCACCGGGGTGCCTCGGGGGAGATGGCGGCCCATAAACCAGCGCGCTTAGACTTCGGATCTCCCTCTTCTTCACACGGAAAACATTCCAAGACAGAGCTGCCTTCCCCACAAAAGATGGTGCCATTTCGGGATAACCCCGAAATGCAACAGGAGATCTTGGAGGAAATACGTGGTGTGAAGGAACTGGTGCAGTCCAACGGAGAAGCGCTCCGAGCCATGAGAGAAGATTTTGGTGTACTTCAGGATCGTTTTGAAGGTCTTTCATTACGGCAGGACAATATGGCGGGGGTCCTCGACTCGCACGTGGTGCGCTTGGTGAAACTGGATGAGGCTGAGCGTCAGATACAGAATCTACAAAAAGAGTTAGAGGATAGCAATAATCGAGCCCGTCGCAACAATGTAAGGCTCATTGGTGTACCGGAGGGCGCGGAAGCAGGAGATATGAGAGAATTCCTGGTCAAAACTCTTCCCTCCTTGCTGAAGATTACTTTTCACAGAGATCTGGAAATTGACCGAGCACATCGTGTTCCTACCAGCATGGCGCTCAATCGGACGACCCCCCGGCCCATCATTTTTCGTCTACTGAGATATCAGCAAGTTGAGCAAATTCTAAATGCTGCCCGGGCGAATCGTCATTTGGAGTTTGAAAATCATAAAGTCTCCTTCTTCCCTGACTTGGCTAAGCCCACAGCTGACCGTCGGAAGAGACTCCTTGCTTTTCGACCTAGACTTCAACAATTACAGGCTCGCTTCGGCATCTTATATCCAGCGAAGCTCAGAGTGACTCTCCATAACCAAACTCGTACCTTCGAAGATCCTGATCTGCTAGCAACATTTCTAGCTTCTAAAGAAGCAGACCAGATGCGCTAATCCAACAGCTTGGATGGAATCCGCTGGAACTGTCCGCCATTTTGAATGGCCCGATGTGGTGATCGCTGTCTGAAACGGAGACTGCCTGGACTTTTCTTTCTCTTTATATATACCTTGTTGGTCTCCTTTCTTTCCACGATGAGATCCTTGGTTAGTCTCGGAGCCTGTATAGCATTGTAGGATTTATGTTTCAATTCAGGCCTTCTCTGGGGTTTCTCCCCGCAGACATCAGGCCGCCAGTAATTTCTGGGGTTTTGCTTCTTCTCTAAGGCACTCCGGTGCTTATTTTGTTATAAGGGGCGCTTCATGGTTTTCCTTAGTTTAATTCCTATCATGTTGTTTCTGCAGTCATTTACTGGTACTATGAGCGACATTGTGTACCTCTGTGTGCTATTATGTTTCTTTTTCAGATTGTTTAACTATTTGGCATGGCTTCATGTACGTTATCATTACTGACTGTAAAAGGCATCAATAGTCCATTCCAAAGAAGGACAATCCCTAGCTCTCTTAATCATGATTATTCTGAGTTAGTGTTTTTTCAGGAGGCCCATTTACTGGGCATAGCTATTTCCTATCTCCTTCATTACGACATACTGGAAATTGGCTTCCATCTGAACCTCAATGATTGGTGGAATTATGTCCATTTTACTGTAATTATGAGCAACTACCTCGTATGTCAATCTCTTCCACTCAAGCCATTCACTGCTTGTTTAAAAGGAAGGTGTTCCATGATTATGTTCTAACTGCTAACTGCTCTCATTTGGCTGTTTACTTTTGTATACATTTCTGTCACAGGATCAGCCTGTATCATCAATACCATTTCTGCTTGTTTGCTGTACAATAACTGATGTGTGTAAGCGCTTATGTGATGACTCTTACTAGCTTAGAGAAGAAGCATAGGGGTGGGGGGTAATTGGGGTTGTTTTCCTTATTGTATGTGTGTATTTGTATCTTTTGGTGTGTTGTTACTTTTGTTTGTTGTAAAATGAAAATAAACGTCTTAAAAAAAAAAGAAAGTTAGTTATCTACATATGAAGGTAAAAAAGTAGAGCTTATTTAACATTATACTGCTAAATTGAAAATACCATGGCTTGAACAAGTCGAATCTTTGTATGGAGAGAAACGTCTCTGCTCTTGAGAATCTTATCTAGGTCTTCCATAGCCATTCTGCCAAGAGCAATGCGTCGTCTGATTTCTTGACTGCTTGTTGCTTCTTTATTGATAGTTGATCCAAGTAGGTTAAAGTTGTTCACGATTTCAATTTCTTCTCCTTCAACGATGAACCTGTTGATTATGCCAGTTGTCAAGATCTTTGTGTTCTTTACATTAAGGTGCAGGCCCATTTTGAGACTATGTTCTTTGATTGTGAGAAGCAAATGTTTCAGATCATCTTCACTTTCAGCCAGTAATGTGGTATCATCAGCATAGCGAAGGTTGTTGATGAGTCTTCCACCAATCTTCACACCTCTGTTGTCTTCATACAATCCTGCTTCTCTGATGATTTGTTCTGCATATAAATTAAACAGGTAGGGGGAAAGTATGCAGCCTTGTCTTACACCTTTGCTTATTTTAAACCATTCTGTTTCTCCTTGTTCCGTTCGAACTGTTGCTTCTTGATCAATGTACAGATTGTGCAAGAGTACGATCAGGTGTTCTGGTATACCCATGCTTCTTAATGTGGCCCAGAGTTTCTCATGGTTTACACAGTCATAAGCTGTCCTAAAACAACATTGAGATCCCATGCCACTGGGGGTGGCTTAATGGGAGGCTTAATTAATAGACCTCTCATGAAGTGTGCTACAAGCGGCTGAGGAGAGATGGGTTAACCATCTAAGGGCATGTGAGAAGTCGCAATGGCACTTAGGTGGGCGCTTACCGAATTGGTTTTGAGTCCAGAAGAAGAGAGGCGGAGAAGATATTCAAGTAATGCATCCACCGGAGCTGAGAAGGGGTTAAGATCCCTTTCCGAATACCAGACAGAGAATCTACGCCACTTGAAGGCGTAGGAGCGCCTTGTGGAAGGTTTCCTAGAAGCTAAAAGGATAGCTTTCACCTGTTGAGAAAGTCTGATGTCTTGGAAGGCTATGTCTTCAGCAGTCATGCTGTAAGATGTAGGGACTGTGGATTGGGATGCAACAGTGTCCCGTCCTCCTGTGAGAGGAGCTCTGGAGCAGACCCCAAATCTACTGGTTGAACTTGAGAGAGATGTAGAAGCTAACACGGTTGTCATGGCTAATGTGGGGCTATAAGAATCATGTAGCCCCTGTCTCTCTGGAGTTTGAAAAGAGTTTTAGGGATGAGGGGAATGGGAGTGAAGGCATATACGAAGCCTTGATCCCAGTGAAGGTGAAAGGCATCTACCCCCTGGTTGTTCTGAACAGGCGTTCTGGAGCAGAAGAGGGAAGTTTGGCATTCTGAGGACTTGCAAACAGGTCTATGTCTGGGGTTTCCCAGATCTGAAAAATGTGAGCAACCTTGTCCACATGGAGAGACCACTCATGGGGTAGCAGGACTCGACTGAGTTTGTCCGCCAAGAGATTCTGTTTGCCTGGAAGTTACACCGCAAGTAGGTGAATCTGATGCTATATGGTGAAGGATCAGAAGTGTAGGGCTTCATTGCAAAGCATCCAAGAGCCTGTTCCACAGATCCCTGAGAGGAAGATGAAGCTCTCAATGATGTCGATGCTACAGACATCGCATCGGTGGCAAAGAGGGTGCTGAGTTTAGTAGTTCGGTTCTGTAGGCCTCTCTTTGTCATCTTAAAGAGGACATTCTGATGGTTGGTGATTTGGTCCTAAGCACTTCAGACAACAGTCATGGGTATCGGTGGCCGAAATAGTACTGCCACATTTGGAACACTTCTTAAAACCACTTGCTGGTTTTTCCATTCTGAGAAAAAGAAAAGGCCTAAGCCTAAGTTGGCGTTGATGCGCCCAAAGGAAGAAAGTTTTTCTTCACTGAAGAACCTCTTTTTTTTTTAGAAAAGAAAGAATGCACCAACAGGGTCGGTACCAGCATCGATGGGAAGGCAGATGTGACCACAAAAAAAATAAGAATAAATCAAATTTTCTGCGATGACAGGACTTGCTTCTTGTTGGCTCCGCAGAAAAGGAAGAACTGAGGAGGGGGAGCTGGAAAGGCAGGAAGGCAGCTATGGAGGCACAGTGGGATGCTCCCAAAAGCTTTCTTATTGGACGCTGGGGAGCGTTCCCACACAGGCTCTGTCAGTACCAACAACACCCATATGTGAAGACTACATTCCTGCTTGTTCCTGGAGATAGGAGAGAACCCTACAATTCCTAGGGGAGGTGGGCAGGTTGTGAGGACTAAATTCCTGCTGTTCCCAGAGATTACCTGCTACAGGTACGTAACTATGCTATCTCCAGGAAAAAGCAGGAATGTAGTCCTCACATATTGGGACTCCCTAGCTCCCAGATCCCAAGGGGGCTGAATCTTTGATAGGCTCGTTGACCTTGACTTCCCCAGCATGGAGTTCTGAATTGAATCAGGTGGGGGTAGGAGCTGTCCTATGTCCCAAAGAGATGCTGAAGGACCGCCTGGCCAAAAGCCGCATCCTGGCAGGAGTCCTTGTCCAAGCAATAGTGGGTTGTGAAGATATGGATGGAGGACCATGTAACAGCCCGGCAGATTTCAGTAATCGGCACTGCCCGTAGGTTTGCCACTGAGGTAGACATTGCTGGAACGTTGTGAGCGGTGACGTGTCCCGCAAGGGATAATCCTGCTGTGCCATAGCAGAAAGATATGCAGTCCGCTATCCAACATGATAGTGTGCATTTGGTTACTGGAAGTCCCAGATGAGCTTGGTCAAAGGATACGAAAAGTTGAGAGGACTTTCTGATGGCTTCTGTTCTTTGTATGTAGAAAGCCAAAGCTCTTTTTCAGTCCAGGGAATGCAAAGTTGCTTCCGCCCGGGAGGCATGTGGTCTGGGAAAGAACACTGGAAAGATTACTGATTGATTGATGTGGAAGACGGAGACCACTTTCAGGACGAAGTGGGGGTGTGTTCGTAGAACCACTTTGTCATGGTGGAAATGTGTGTAGGGACGTGGGCCACTAGGGCCTGTATCTCACTGACACGTCTGGCTGATGAGAAAGAGTACCTTCCAAGTAATGTAGTGAAGTTGAGCGGTAGCTAGTGGTTCGAAGGGTGGTTTAAGCAGTTGAGCTAAAACTACATTGAGATCCCATGCCACTGGGGGTGGGCAGATGGGTGGTTTGGTAAACAGGAGACCTCTCATGAACTGTGCTACTAAGGGGGCAGAGGAGATGGGTTTACCATTCACCGGGGCATGAAAAGCTGAGATTGCACTTAGGTGGACTCTTATCAAGGATAATTTGAGGCCTTAAGAAGAGAGATGCCGCAGGTAGTGAAGTAGTGTTGGAACAGATGTCTGAAATGGATTGTGCGCATGTTGCAAGCACTATGAGTCATATCTGTGCCACTTTAATGAATAGGCCTTTCTCGTGGAGGGTTTTCTGGAAGACAGGAGAATATTTTTAACCTCCATGGATAGAGGAAGGTTGCATAAGGCTAAGCTTTCAGGAGCCATGCTGTTACGCGAAGGGACTGGAGAATGGGATGGAGAAGTGTTCCGTTGTTCTGAGAGAGGAGACCAGGTCTGGATCCTAAGTGGATCGGTTGGGTTTGTGAGCATTGGAGGAGGAGGGAGAACCATAGTTGTCAGGCCCAGAAGGGGCTATGAGGATCATGTATCCCTTGTCTTCTTTCAGTTTCAGAAGTGTTTTCAGGATCAGAGGCATGGGGGGAAATGCATAGAGGAGCCCCCGATTCCAAAAAATCATGAAGGCGTCGTCAGCTAGACTGATCTTTGATGACAGTTTCGAGCAAAAGCAGGGAAGTTTGACAATGAGTTGAGTAGCAAAGAGGTTGATTCATGGAGTCTCCCAGGTGTCGAACAATTGGTTGGCTACTGTTTGGTCTAGAGCCTATTCATGAGATTGAAGCAACCTGCTGAGTTTGTCCACCTGTAGGTTGTCTTGACCTGGAATGTAGATTGCCCTGAGCTGCATGTGATGTTGAATGGCAAAGTCCCATACCTGGTATGCCTCCTTGCATAGAGGAAGAGAGCCCGTGCCTCCTTGTTTGTTTATGTAAAACATGGCCACTTGATTGTCCGTACATATGAGGACAGAACTGTTGGTGAGATGATGTCTGAAGACTTAGAGATCCCTCGACACTGCTCAAAGTTCCAAGAGATTTATCTGCTGTGTGGACTCATGGGCAGTCCAGCGACCTTGAGTGGAGAGAGTTTCCAGGTGAGCTCCCCAGCCGTGCTTGAAAGCATCCATTGTTAGGGTATGTTGTAGGTGGGGGGGGGGGGGGGTTGACCACCACCACCTTTTGTGTAGAGAGACTACATGCACCCTTCAGTCCCCTGGACCACTCCCGACTCTAAAGAAGCATTGAAAAAGTCAGACAGTGGAGCCACCAGAACTTCTCTAAGTTCCTTCACTATTCTTTGATGCATCCCATATGGCCCCATCACTTTCTCTACCTTTAGTTTAGCTAGCTCCTCATGAAGACAGTCTTCTGAAAAACATTCAAGATCCGCCTTTCTGTTGTTGTTTTTTGAAGTCCTACGCCGTCTTCATCTGGGAACATAGAGCAGAAATATCTGATAAGCAATTCCGCTTTACCCTCATCAGCTTCTACATATTCCTTCCCTTCACTCTTGAGACTTACAATACCATGTTTGCACTTCCTTCTGTCATTAACATATCGGAAACATGTTACTGCACTGGCTATTTTTTCTTTCATTCATATTTTTGCTCTCCTATTTTCCTAGCTTCTCTAAGCTTTTGTGAATATTGATGTTTGTCTTCCTTTTTCTGTGATTTCTTGCATTTTATGAAGGCCACCCCCTTTTCTTCACCTTTTCAGCTACTTCTTTCGAGAACCATAGTGGCCTCCTTTTCCTTTTATATTTATTTATTTTCCTAACAAAAAGGTTTGTTGCCCATAAAATATCCCTTTTTAATTTTGCCCATTGCTTTTCTTTATCCCCCAGCTGTTCCCATCATATTGCCACATCTTGACAAAGTTAGTTTTCTGAAAATCCAGGACCTTCACTTTTGAATAAACTATCTCAGTCCTCCATCCAGTGATCACTGGATGCGAGATGATCACCCACTATAACAACAGAAACACTCCCTAACTGTAAGCACCAGGTCCAGTATAGCCCCCTTCTGTGTGGGTTCTGTTACCAGTTACCAGAATAGTTCTCCCTATAGAGCAGTCCTTGGGCTCACTCAGCTAGTCGGGATTTCAGGGAAACCACAATGAATATTGCATACAATGGAAACTATGGATGCATCTCTCTCTCTCATGCATATTCATTGTGTTTATCCTGAAAACTTGACTGGCTAGGTGTGTCCTGAGGACTGGGTTGAGAACCCCTGCTATAGAGAATCCAGGATCTCTTTACTTCTAGATGACATTACAACAGGGATGTCCCAATCGATATCTGGCATATTGAAATCAGTAGTACTCCTCTTTTCATAGCAATACTGTAAAGGTCTTTAATTAAATCTCTGTATACTCCTGCCTGTGAAGGAGGTCTGCCTATGACACCAATACAAATGGATGCTTCATTTCCTCCTTCCCTCGTAAGCCCTGTAATTATATTGCTTTAATATTATTTCTTACATATTAGTGCCACTCCTCTTTCTTCCTACCGTGTTCTTCCTGAATAAATTATAAACCAGTATTAGTATAACCCAGTCACGGTTCTCTGTGTAATATGTCTGCGACCACAATTAAATCCAAGTTAGCCTCTTCCATTAAAGCCTCATGATCCAAATCTTATTTCCCATACTATGAGCATTAATAAACACTGGACGTCAGGTGGTGGTAGAAGCTGGTGAAAGTGATTGAAGGTTAAATGGGAATGGAATACAAAGGGGTTAGAAGTGACAAGAGGCCAGGAAGCTGAGGGGTACAAAAGCAATTGGAGGTCCATTGTGAAGGGGGGAAATTTTGGTACCTTAAGCATAGGTCTAGTAGGCTTAGGCATGTATCCAGAGCCAAGGTTGATAAGAAAGGTGTGTGGCCCAATGTGAATTGGCTTTTAGGAAGCCTCCTGGACCACGGCATGACCATCATCTCTCTTCTTCTCTCCCAGAGCAGTCACTATCTGTCCTTCTTTTTCACAGCTACCATCTCTTGCTTTCTCTCCCAATGCAATTATCATCGAATGCCCCCTATTGACAGGAAGAGAGAGAAATTCTGCATCTGCTTCCTCCTCTGCTAGATTCAATATGAACTCTCAATGAGCAGGGCCAGCAGGTCCTCAAAGACTATGAAACCCTGTGAACTCAGCCTTGAGATTGAAGCCAGAATAGGAAAAGGGAGACAAAGGTAAGAAGTACTTGTACAAAATTTAGATTGTAAGCCCTCTGGAGCAAGGAAATATCTACTTTACCTGAATGTAACTCACATTAGCTCAGATTTGGAAAGGTGAGTAATCAAATCTAAAATCCATATCCTCTGTTCTCCAACTCCTCTTGCCAGTAGGAGGGGATTCTGCCAGGAGCAGGGATTAGGGGGAAGATTGGTGAAACACAGTGGCACAGGATTTCCCTCCCCCTCCCAAGCACAAGCCCAGGGGTAGTTGCCTTGATATCGCCGCTCCTCTGCAAAAGTCGATTGTGCCACATACTATCATTAAAATGGCTGGGCTGAGTTGAGGGGCCTTTAAAAATAGTGGAAAGTTTGTAAGTAGTTCTGAATGACATATCCTAGTCATAGTCCTGATTCTGCTGGAACTGTTGGGTGAAAATTATTTTTAAAAAAATTTCCAATTGCTCAACAGCAACTTGAAATCCTGTTGGAGCTTCTGAAACTGGTTGAGGGTTTAACTGGGATTATGGTGTCAGTTTTGCTGTATCCATTAGTGAGAGACTTGGAGAAAACTACTTGTCCAGCTTGGTTCTTAATGCCACAGAACAAACAGAGCAGTGAGAGCAGAAGGCTCAGAGATCTTATGCTGTGCTACGTTATGCTTGGTCAAATTTATTGCAAGTGTGTCACAACCACACTGTGAGTGGAGAAAATTACACAATCACAGTATGCTAAACCAACATTATAGGATTTACATACAGGAGTAGGAGGTAGAGGAAATTCCCATAAGAATACCACAATGCAGTGTCTAAATCCAAGCTTTACTGTGGGAACTCTACACTACAATGGGCTAATTCCAAACACTCATATAGTGAATCATATGTTTTGTATAACTAGGGGAATGCCATGAAGTAGAGCAGACAATGAACAGGGAGTGACAGACACTTTCTGATGCTTTTCTTCACTTGCCTGCACTGAGGCTTCGTACTACATTATCACTTGATTCTTTATAGACAGGATCTGGCTGTAGATTTTTCCATGCTGCATGATCTCCTCTGTGTAGTGACGTCCATACAGCCCCAATCAGCCCTCTTCAGCGCAGAGCAGAAACGTACACAGTACACTAGGCAAACAGCACCACATTCCCTCCCTTAGCTAACACAAAGCAGGGCCAAGGGCTGAGACGCCAAAGCCCACAGGTGTGGCAGTACGGTTCCCTTCACATGTCATATTCAGCTATACTCAAATATGCACAAATTCAATCACATACACACATATTCACAGATATGCATCCATAGAAACACAAAGAAGTCAATATTCAATGGCATTGCCATTGTTTAACTTTTAAATGTATAACTGGCCATTTAAAGTTATTGGGGACAATATTCAGCTGCAGCAGATGGCAGATTCTGCTTTAAGTTAAAACCGGATATTCAATGCTGGGGTCATATCTGGCCACTGGCACTGAATATCCGGGTTGGCCAGATAGCGATTTAGCTAATCAATGGCAATATTCAGCCACTGGCCGGTTAGTCAAACCGGCTAAAGTTATGCCAGTCTTTAAAGTGTCAAACTTTAGCTGATTTAGGATAACCAGTTAGCAACTGAATATTGCCGCTAACCATTTATCCTTGGGTGCTACCCCCGCTCCACCCCTGGAACGCCATAGTACTAGTTGGCTAGTATTGAAACCTTTAGTGGCTCAAACTGGGCATATTGAGCAGCACTAATATCCTTAAGTGGCATTTAGGAGGTTTGCAGACCTGCAAACCATCTAAATGCTTTTGAATATGCCCTCCATTCATTTTTCCAATGGCAAATATTCATAAAAGAGCTGTTTTGAAAATCCAAGTTTAAATGGCCATTTGAGTTATTTATAAAAATGATATAACGCCTTTAGAATAAAAGTATAAGGCGGTTTAGAAGCTGGATTTTGCTGATGCATGCTTACCCCGAGACAAGCATTGTGGAACCTGTGTGCCTTTTTGGGAACCTGCCAGGTACTTGTGTCCTGGATTGGCCACTGTTGGAAACAGGATACTGGGCTTGATGAACCTTGGCTTGACCCAGTATAGCATTTCTTATGTTCTTATGTAAGTTATTTTTTCCTCCCCTTGGCCTGCCCCAAATTACACCCTTTTTTCTTTTTTTCTTTTTTCACAAACATGTTATTACAACGAACATCAACATCAAACCCAACAGACCTCCTTTCGCCTCTTGTTGCTTAAGAATTTTCTACAATCACACCCTCCCTACCTCACCCAACAATCCTCTTCGCTCCAACCCAAACTCAACCCACCAACCAAACTCTCCCCCCACCACCCACTAGCCCCCAAGGAAGAAAGACACCAGCCCTCTAGCCATCCCCTGTTAAGAAATTATTCTGCAAACAACAATGGTGTTCCCCACTCCAACTCTCTCCCCCCCCCCCATTACATTCATACTGGTAGTAAGAACAATCCTAATAGCACTATTAGTAATATCAGCAATAGTAATATTGGTAGTAATACAATGTTATTAATAACCTTATTAAAAACATCACAAAACATCAATAATACTAATCATAGTAATCATACAGTAGCATACAGTAGCAACAATACTCTACACAACACCCTCCCCCCCCCCATATATCTCAATCCCCCTCCTATCTTTTCCCCAATTCCAGCCCCCCAAGAACGCACACTCTGGAATACCCTCAAAATACAGAAACTACAAATCATAAACCGCCATTTTGCCTACATCCAATAACTATACACAAACAAAGAGAACAATCATCTATTACCACCACTTGGCTTCTCGCCATTTTATATATCCATCCCATATATTCCAAAACTGGGGCACTTTCTGTCATTTCAGTGCTGTAATCTGGCTTATTCTAAAGAAATAATCCTCTTTATAAAGGACTTGCTGCTTGCTTGGCAAATATACCCTCTTCCACCTGTATGCCACTTCCATCCTGGCAGCCACCAAAAACAACACCATAAGCTTCCCTATCTCTTTCCATCCCCACAGATGGGGCATGCAGAAGCACCATAGAGGGATCACGTGCCACTTCTTGCTTCACTATCTCTGCTACTAATCCTATCATTTCCTTCCAAAATCCACTAATTTTAGGATATCCCCACTATATATATATATAAGGTCACCCTCCTCTCCATACTTCCTCCAGCAAAGCCTAGACTGCCCCTTCACCATATGTTACACTCTCACTGGTGTAAAATACCTATAGAGCATCTTATACCCATTCTCAGCCAAACCCTCTTCCAGTCCTCCTCCCCACAAACCAATGACAACTCTTTATCCCAAATGGCCCCATTGAACTCCCTGTTCTCCTCCTCAGACAGCAATGCTTATAAACCCCCAAAGGCAATCCCTTAGCACTAAAAGGGAATGAGCTCCTTCCTCAAATCACCCACAATGTGCGAATCTCCAAAATAATAAAATCTGTAAATAATAAAAATAGTGCTTTTGCTTCAAATTGTAATCCTTGTTCAGTTCACTAAACAAGCGTAACTGACCATCCTTCCCCACAAACTGGCCCAAAGTTACCAACTCCTTCGCATCCCACTCCTTATAAGCCCTGAACAAATTCCCTGGTTCGAACTGATTATTAAACCTATAGGCCTATATCTAACTGAGCCTTTACTTCCAAAAGCCCTAGCTCCAGCTCTAACCTGCTCCCATACCCATAAACCCGCCTTCAGAAATAGATTAATATCTTTCCCATCTCGTTCTCTAACCGCTTCCCCCCATATCCTATCCATCAACCCTCCCCATCCCATACCCTCCCTTTCCAACTTCACCTAAGTCTTACACTTCACCTGCACCCTCCACTCAAACACCACTTGCACCTGTACTGCACGAGAATACTGCGCAACATATGGCACCCCTAACTCATCCCATGCTCTGGGCTCAATACCCTTCTAGCCACCCTTGGGGGTCTCTTCCTCCAAATAAAACCCTACTAGGGACCTCAATGGGCAACAACATAAACATAAAAAGTATTCTCAGTAAAATATTCATTTTAATGATAGCAATTCTCCCCAACCATCAAACTACCAACCTCATCCATCTACACAAATCTCTCTGTACAGCCTTAAGCAGAGGGTCATAACTCAAGTTAGATAACTGCTTCCAATCTGCCGCCATCTGTACACCTAAGTACCTTATCGCTCACTCCACCCCTCGGAACAGGAAAGATAGTTTCACTCCCTCCACCACATGTCCCTCTATATTCAAGTTCAAAGCTTCTGATTTACTCAAATTCATTTTATATCCTGAAATTTTGCTATACTATTGAACTTCCTCAGCAATACTGATAAGGACAGTAAAGACGGTCTCACTGAAAAGATAATATTGTCTGCAAATAAACAATACAATGCTCTTCCTTTCCCACTCTCACCCTCTAATATCCCCACTCCTCTGCACCACCTCCGTCAAAGGCTCTATGACCAAAGCAAACAATAGTGGGGAGAGGGAACACCTCTGCCAGGTCTCTATCTGCAAATCAGTAGCATTCCATACCGCCCATTAACCCTCAGTTGCGCTTGTGGGAACTTATATAACGCCTCTATCCACAGCACGAAATTCTCTCCCAGTCCTACCCTATGCAAAACAGTAAACATAAAGCCCCCCTCCACATGGACAAATGTATTTCAGCATCCACTGCCAGAAGCTTGGCTGGCTCACTCCCCTTGCTTGCATACCAAATTACAATCAGTATCCCCCTAATATTATTATGCCCCTGCCTTCCAGGTATTTATTTATTTATCAGGTTTATTTTATACCGCTTTATCGTTTCAGTCAAAATGGTTTACAATGGGGGGGAAGTAAGATGGCGGCAGGAAGTGTTTCTGGAGTGTAGGATCATTGCCATGCTGGAAGGTGAACCTTTGTCCCAGTCTCAAATCTCTGGCACACTGAAACAGGTTTTTCTCATAAATTGCCCTGTATTTAGTGCCATTCATCGTTCCTTCAATCCTGACCAGTTTTCCTGTGCCTGCCAATGAAATATATCCCCACAGCATGATGCTGCCACCACCTTGTTTCATTGTGAGAATGGTGTTCTCGGGGTGATAGGCAGTGTTGGGTTTACACCACACATGGCATTTCCCATGATGGCCAAAAGTTCAATTTTTGTCTCATCTGACCAGAGAATCTTCTTCCATGTGTTTGGGGGGTCCACCACATGCTGTTGTGCAAACTCCAAATGTGTTTTCTTATTTCTTTGTTTAAGCAATGGCTTTTTTCTGGCCACTTTTCCATAAAGCCCCACTCTGTGGAGTGTATGGCTTAAAGTGGTCCTTTGGACAGATACTCCCATCTCCGCTGTGGATCTTTGCAGCTCCTTCAGTGTTATCCTTCGTGTCTTTGTAGCATCTCTGATTAATGCCCTCCTTGCCCAGTCTGTGAGTTTTGATGGGCAGCCTTCTCTTGTCAGGTTTGTAGTGGTGCCATATTATTTCTATTTTGTTATAATGGATTTAATGGTGCTCCATGGGATATTCAGAATTTGGGATATTTTTTATAATGCAACCCTGATCTATACTTCTCCACAACTTTGTCTCTGATCTGTTTGGAGTGCTCCTTGGTCTTCATGTTGCTTGCTTAGTGGTGTTGCAGAGTCAGGGGCCTTTCCAAAAAGGTATATTTATACAGGCATCATGTGGCAGATCATGTGACACTGACTGCACACAGGTGGACCCTAATCAACTAATTATGTGACTTCTGAAGTTAATTGGTTGGAACCAGATCTTATTTAGGGGTTTCACAGCAAAAGGGATAAATACATAGGCACTCACAACTTTTCAGTTTTTACTTTTTTTTTTTATATATACAGTACAAGGAATTTTATTGTCATGTCACTTTACCAATTTGGATTGTATTGTTAGGTCCATTACCTAACATCCAAATCAACCTCCATTTTCATTCCAGGTTATACGTAATGCGACAAAACAGGACAAAAACTAAGTGGATGAATACTTTCGCAAGGCACTGTATTTTTGACTTAAAGCATACACAGGAATAATTGTCCGAGATGGAAGTTTGCACATAAAGGGCCTTAGTCAGTAAAGATTGTTTTCATAGGCACGTGAATGAGGAAAAGTCCTTCTTAAATAAGACCTAAGGTTTCTCAGGATTTTTATAAAGGATTGTTCTTTCATCGCCTGAGCATTTTTAGAAGAGCCCTGGAGATGTTTTCAGAACAGCTTAGGGCAGAGGGCTGCAGTGAAAACCACAAACTACTCTGGGTTTCAGAATACCTGCAATGAATATTCACCACATGTATTTGCATGCATACAGTATAAGAGCAAGGTCAATTTGCATAACATGGTGACCCTGAAAAATCAGACCTGTTTCTGTGCCTAGGGATAGATCTTTAGTTTAGCTACTCCTGGAAATCTGTCAAAGTAAGCTAACCACTGTAGAGTGTTTTGCCCTTCAGAAGGTAGAGGAGGTTCCTTTTGCCTGCCCTATGGTATCTATGAAATAAGTCTGGAATGACTGTGAAATTTAACCTTCTCAGTGCCAGTATATCCTTGTGGCAACAACTCTGATCTGTTGTGGCTGCACCTCAGACATGGGACACAGTTTTGGTCTCCTCTTTTTTTAGGTCTGTTTATGCTGAGATCAGTGGAGAATTAGTAGGGTGGGGTGAGGGTGCAGAAATGGTAGATACATGGACTGTCTCTCCCCCCTCCCCCAATGAAATAAATTATCTCTTGTTCTTTCCTTTTCCCTTGCCTCTGTCTCTCTCCTTTCTTTTTTCTCAGACGAGCTCCTACAGTTTTTCTACTTCTCTCCTCCCCTTCCTTTTTGCCTGTGCTATGGTGCCCATAAAAAGCGCTTCTGAGCTTTTGTGCATGCGTCCTTGCCTCCTGCAGCTGATTGGCTTATGGGGCTCATAAGAACCAAACAGCAATGAAAGGAAGGGCATCAGCAGCATAGGGAGAGACAACCCATGATGATGGGGGGAGGGGGGGGGGAAGAAAATGGAGATTCTCCTCAGGGCTGGTGTTACATCTATGGCTGCCTTGTGCAACTGATTACTTGGCTGACCTCCCTCCCCCACCCCAGTGGATTCCAGTGGGGCCCTTCACAAGCTTCTCTTTTGTCCCAACATGATAAAAATTTTATGAGGGCTAGTTTTATTAGTCTGGAGTAGCAAAACATGACAGAGGCAGGTGGCACCTGATAGACGACACCTTATAGACTAACCAATTTATTGAGACTCATGCCTCAATAAATTGGTCAATCTACGTATCAGATGCCACATGCCTCTGTCATTTTTATCTGAAAATCATTTACATGTACAGTGGGGTTAGAGGAGACTACCAGATTTCTACATGAGTTCCTTCTAGCGCCAACTACCATATACATGAGGAAGTCTTATAAAACCCTGCAAAAAAACCCCAAAACAGTCAAGAATCCATAGCAAACTTGTCATAACATAATAGCAGGACTCACACAGCAACAATCCTACCTACGACAGGCAGTACTACAAATATTAAACCAAAACAATTTAGTATCATACATACAAAACTCAGACAGACCCTCAAATACAAACAAAGGACCACAAATTAGATATAGAAAGACAATAACTGAACAGGGAACCCCAAGAAGTCAAACTCCACATTGATGGCAACACTGGAGAAATAAAAATAGAAATGCTTTTCCACTTGTACTGAACAAAAATACAGACATCAGCATTTCCCAAAGTTAGCATATTACAGTTAATAAATTCAGAATACTTTCACTCACAATGGCCCCAATCTCTCTTCTGCTACTTTCTGTCTTTCCTGTGTCTACAGTCCATTTGCCATTTCTCCTTGCTTCTCTTGTCTTCTTCCATTCCCTCTCTATAACTGTCTCTGACATATTGATCTTTCTCTTTAAGCTCTTTGCTCCATGTCTCTTTACTCCTTTATCCACTCAAATTTCAGCCTCTGTCCACCCCTCAGAGTCCATCATCTCTCTGTCCACATATTAGAGCCCACCATCTCTCATCCCCTCCTAGCTCAGCATTTCTGCTCTGTCCCCTTCCCCCTTGCAATCCAGTTATTTCCCTATCCTCTTTAACCAAAGTAGATTTCTGAAGTTTGTTGTCTGTGCAACTTGCCTTTAAATTCTGATATTGCATTTATATGCTGCATGCACAGATTCTCAAATGATACAGCCTCCCATCATCAACTAGTATAGAAGTTATACTTGAAAGGATTCAGCAGATTCAAAGTTTGCCTCTCAGTGCTTTTCCCCCAGTAAAAAGAACTAGTTAATGCTTATGATGTTAAGACTTTCCCTGTTGATAGACAGCAAACAAATGGGCTATATCTGATTAATCATCATCTCTGATATGAGTCCCCATGGAAATTTGACATGGTCCCTTACACAGTGCACTCAAAGCTTGAATGCTGTCAGTGGTGATAAGAGAATGTAATAAATAAAATAAAATAAATCAGCACCCCCAGAAGTTTTTTAAACTTGCTGCCTTTTACCCATTGCAGCTTCTGTCCCCTTTCATTTACCATCATCAATCTGAAAAGCAACAAATTGAAAAGTGTACACTAGCAGTACAACACAATGACACATTTCCCCCATTTTTAGAATCAGGCATGTGGAGTATTCATATGTGTGTCTCATAGGAAGTGTCAGGCGCGTATCGGGGGCTAGGTGGATGCATGTGTTGGTGTGTCATGGGGAGTATTTTTTTTAGATTGTAAGCTCTTTTGAGCAGGGACTGTCTCTTGTATGTTTTCATTGTACAGTGCTGTGTGCGCCTGGTAGCGCTTTTTAAATGCTTAGTAGTAGTAGTAGTAGAGTATCAGGGGCTGTGTGCATGTGTGGGTGTCATAATGAGTGTTGGGAGCTGCATATATGTGTGTGTGTCTGTGTCAGGAGGAGTATCAGGGGCTGTATGTGTGTGCATGTATGTGTCCATCATGGGGAGTGTCACAGGTTGTGCAAGTGTGTGTCCCTCTCTCTCTCGCTCTTTCTCATGACCCCCATCCCAGACTTCCCCCAGTCTTCTCTCTCTCTCTTATACCTCTCCCTAGCCATCACTCGATGTATATCTCTCTTTCTGATAGCCCCCCAAAGCCATCACCCAGTCTCTCTCTCTCTCTCATATAGACCCACTGAGCCATTATTCCAGTGTCCCTCTCTTGTAGCCGCCCCTGCCATCACCCAAAATCATAGATTTACCCCCCCCCCGGCCACTCAGTGTCTAATTCTCATTGTCTCTCTATCGATTGGCTGGTTTCTCTCTCTCTCATTTCCTCCACTGCAGGCATCAGGGGAAGTAATGAGAGAGAGAGAAACCAGCTAACATGAACAGAGCAGAGAAAATTGTGTTGAAAGACCAAAATGCCCCTAGAAATCAGTGTGAAGGGTTGGAGCCCATGCGTGCACTGCACATCAGAAGTGCAGCATGTGCATGGGGCTTCAAAGCCCCATGTTATATACCTCTTGTCTGCAGCCATCTGCCACTCACCATTTGCCACCCACTGCTCGCCTGCCCCACAGCTGGGCCTGGTCAGCCCACTGTGCCAACCATACCCTTCCCCCTCCGAGGCTGCTATCCCATGTGAGTGCATCGTTTGCATAAGTGTGTTGAGTCGGCCCTGCTTCTCCTTGCAACATCATCAGAACTAGCCCAAGGGTATCTGACACCCTACGTGAATCTTCAGCTATACGCTCCCTTTCAAGGTGGCTTAAGGCCCTATCCTCCCTCCAGGGCAGCTCAAGGCCTATCTGGGGCAACTCAAGGCCCTACCCATATCCAGGGTGGCTCAAAGCCCTACACCACCACCTGGGGCATCTCAAAACGCTATCCTCTCTCCCACGAGGGTATTCAAGGCCCTACCTCATAGTCCAGCATCTCCTCTTCTGTTCCATACGCCCCCCCCCCCCCAAGTGGACAGAATCTCCTTTTCCCCTCTGTTCCCCACATAGAGGGCTATAATATCCCCTTCTCTTCCCTACTCAGGAATAGGTGGGTTACAGTGGGATGAGGTAGATTACATTCTGTTTTGCAGAGGCATCTTCCCTCCCAAAATTCCTTGCTCCATTTGAACATTATGAAATCTGAGGAGAAGCCTGAGGTGAAGAGAGTCAATTACTGGAAAAGATATTCCCAAAGCAATGAAAAAAACACATCTCAAAACAGAAATTTTATTCTGCTAAGAGACTGCATTATCAGAGGCATTATCTTGGGAAAACAATCCAAAACTCCCAACTCGGTGAAGTACTTTCCAGGATCATCAGATAGCAGGAACACAAACCAAATACTGGGTGCAGTCAGAGAAGAATGTAAGTATTCTAAAATTGCTGTTAGTCACCACTTGGGGAAAAATGACTTTGGCCAGAAACAGCAGTTTTGCAGCACAAAGATTTGTAAAAGCTTGGAGAGGGTCTGAAATCCATGGTAAAGCCTGGAAGAGTGATTTAGGTGGTTAGAGCACTGGGCAAGTTGTGATTCTCAGCAAGCTATTTAACTCTCCATTACCTCAGATACAAATGGAATAAAAGACTTCTGGGGACAGGGAAACAACTTCCAAACCTGAATGTAACTCACCTTGAGCTATTACTGGAAAGGTCTGAGCTATATATAAAGGTGAATAGTAGATAGTCCTGGGGCCAATTCTGTTTAATTCTTTGTCAGTGACATTACCAAAGTGTTGGAAGGAAAAGTCTGCCTTTTTGCAGTTGACACAAAAATTTGCAAAAGGGTGAACACTCCAGAAGGAGTTGAGAACATGAGAAATGATCTACAAAAGTTAGAAGATTTGTTTAATGCTTGGCAGTTAAGATTTAATGCAAAGAAGTGCAGAAATCCAAAGGAGCAGTATGCGATAGGGGGCCAGAGGATGATGTGCCCGGACTAGAACAGAGATTTCAGGGTGATAGTGTCTGAGGACCTCAAAGTGGCAAAACAATGTGAAAATGTGGTGGCCATAACCAGAAGGATGCTAGGCTGCATAGAAAGAGGCATAACTAGCGGAAGGGAGGAGGTGCTAATGCTCCTGTACAGGTCATTCGTGAGGCTTCACTTGGAGTACTGTGTTCAGTTTTGGAGGCCGTATCTTAATAAGGATATAAAAAGACATGAATTGTTTTAAAGGAAAGCCACCAAAATGATATGGGGTTTTCTGTAAAAGCCATATAAAAAGACACTTGAAGATCTGATGCATAGAGGAAGGAAAGGCTCTTTAAATACTTGAAAGATATACAAACATAACAAAGAAATGCCATACTGGGTCAGACCAAGGTCCATCAGGCCCAGTAGCCTGTTTCCAACAATGGCAAATCCAGGTCACAAGTACCTGGCAGGTTCTTAAAAAGGTACACAGATTCCACAATGCTTGCCCCGGGATAAGCAGTGGATTTCCTGGGTCCTCTTTAATAAAGACCTTTCCTCCAGGAACTTGTCAAAACCTTTTTTAAACCCAGCTACACTTGACTTTCTCTCCTCTCAAGCCCTCCTGGATCCTTTACAATCTGGCTTTCGTCCTTTACACTCTACTGAAATGACTATTGCCAAAGTCTCTATTGACTTGTTCCTGGCAAAATCCAAGGGCTTTTACTCTGTTCTCATCCTTCTTGACCTCTCTGCTGCTTTTGACACTGTTGATCATACCCTTCTCCTTGATACCCTGTCCTCGCTTGGTTTTAAGGGCTCTCCTCTTATTTCTCCCATCGCTCTTTCAGTGTTTGTTCTGGTGGATCCTCCTCTGCTACTATCCATGATCACCAGCTCTTAGTTGGTGTACCCCAAGGATCTGTCTTGGGTCTACTCCTTTTCTCTCCCTTGGTGTGCTCATCTCTTCCCATGGCTTTCAGTACCATCTTCATGCTGATGACTCCCAGATCTACCTCTCTACATCTGAAATCTCTCCGGCAATCCAGACCTGGATCTTTGCCTACCTTTCTGACATTGCTGCATGGATGTCTTACCGCCGCTTGAAAATGAACATAGCCAGAACTGAGCTTCTTATTTTTCCCTCTAAAACCTCCTCTCTTCTTCCTTCTTTCTCAGTCTCTGTGGATAACTCTCTACTCCTCCCTGTTTCCTCAGCTTGCAACCTCGGGGATGTCTTGGACTCCTCTCTCTCCTTCTCCACACACATTCATCTATTAGCTAAGACGTGCCATTTCTTTCTCTATAACATCAACAAAATCAGCCCATTCCTTTCTGAACATACTATTAAGACACTTATCCACTCCTTAATCACCTCCCATCTTGACTACTGTAACCTACTCCTTGCTGGTCTCCCTTTGAGTCATCTCTCTCCCCTTCAATCTGTTCAACACTCTGCTGCACAGCTAATCTTCCGCCAGCTTTGTCGTGCTCATATTACCTCTCTTCTCAAGTCACTTCATTGGCTCCCTATCTGTTTCCGCATCCAGTTCAAACTTCTCCTGCTGACCTATAAGTGCAATCACTCTGCAGCTCCTCACTACCTTTCCTCTCTTATTTCTCCCTATACCCTCCCTCGGGAACTCTGCTCTTCTGGCAAATTGCATCTATCTATGCCCTTCTCTTATACTGCTAACTCCAGACTTTGCTCCTTTCACCTTGCTGTACCTTACGCCTGGAACAAACTACCTCAGTCTGTACGTCAGGCACTGTCTCTAACTCTTTTCAAATCCAGGCTGAAAACTCACCTCTTCGCTGCCAATTTTGGATCTTGACTCACCTGATCTCCTTGTGTTTCCCTTTTGTTGTCTGTCTTAACTAGATTGTAAGCTCTGATGAGTAGGGATTGTCTTTTACATGTCTGTGCAGCACTGTTTATGTCTTGTAGCGCTATACAAATGCTCAGTAGTAATAGTACTAACAGCTTTTACTACATCCTCCGGTAATGAATTCCAGAGTTTGCTTACACGTTGAGTGAAAAAATATTTTCTCTAATTAGTCTTAAATGGGTTACATTGTAGCTTCATTGCATGTCCCCTAGTCTTTTTACTTTTTGATGGAGTAAATAACCTAAGTTTACCCGTTCTACTCCATTCATTAATTTATAAACCTCTATGATATCTCCCCTCAGCCGTCTTTTTTCCTAGTTGAAGAGCCCTAACCTTTTAAGCCTTTTCTCATAGGGGTATCCTTCCATCCCCTTTACCATTTTGGTGGCTCTTCACTGTACCTTTTATAATTCCACTATACCCTTTTAAGATATGGAGACCAGAATTGCACTCAGTATTAAAGGTGCAGTCACACCATGGAGCAATAGAGAGGTATTTATAATATCCTTGGTTTTATTCTCCATTCCTTTCCTTATGATTCCTAGCATTCTAGATTAATGAACAAACAAATATTTTTCAAATACCTGGAACTATAACACTAAAAGACATGACACTGCAAGGAGGTAAACTTAAAAAGTATCAAGAAGTACTTTTTGACAGAAAAGGTTGTGGGTGTCTGGAATGTCCTGCTGGTGGAGGTAGTGGAGACAAAAACAGTAACTGAATTAAAAAAAAAAGGATGGGATAAACACAAATGACCCGTATATAGCAAGAGGAGCATTCCTACATAAAGCAAATAATTTTACACCTCAAAAAAGGCACAGAGCAGGGGTAACTTGCCACAGAGTAGCAGTAACAACCCAAAGTAAAAGCACAGAGAGAGGGTAACCTGCCCGGAGCAGCAGTTATAACCCAAAGTAAATGCACATTACTGGGCAGATTGGAGGGCTGTGCTGGTTTTTATTTGCCCTCATTTACTGTTGGGCCTTGGCTTCACTCCTGTTTTGCTCCTCCTTAGTGAATGCCCTTCTGTTTTCTGTCTCCTTTGGAGTTCTTCTATCCCTGGTTCTCTCTATGGGTCCTAAGTTAGGACACAGAAAACATGGTGGCCACCAGCATCGGAGGGCTCAACCCAAAGGACAAAAGATCCCCTCCTAGCTACCCCTAGACCCAAGGTGCTCTGTCTTGTGGAAATCCTGTTGTGGACTTCACCTGCTCACTGTTCTTGGCTCTTTCCTACCGATGAGAATCACAGACACTGCTGCAACCTCCTTACTCTGTACTCCACTTTTTGCCCTTGGTTGCTGCTGCATTGACATTCAGCACTGTGGTAAGCATTTAAACACAGGCCTACGCTTAAGCACTACCATATCCTACCTCCTCTGACAGGCAGTTTCTACTAGGGGCAGAGTGCAAGACTGCTTGAGCACAGGCCTGTACATAAAGGCCTCATACTATGCTGAAGCTGCTTTAAAGTGCTGCTTTCATACTGCCTTGGCATCACATTGCCACCCCCCAAATTCTGCCACCAGGGCCGGCCCTAGAGTTGGTCTGATGTGTTGGAGTCCTAGGTGAACCTCAAGCTTTACATCCCCTCTGGCTGTCAAAATCTATTATTTAACTTTGAAAAGCCTGTTTTTGCTGCCTTCCAAAGGTTGCTGCCCTAGGCAACTGCCTAGTTTGCTTAGTGGTTTGGCCGGTCCTATTGCCACTCAAGACAGATATCTAGTGGGAGAGCTGGTCCTGACCATCCTGGCACCGAGAGATTTGAGCTACATTTCCCAAACTCCAATAATTTAAATAAGAAACAAAGTTTCCAACTGGACAAATTAGGCAGTGGCATCATTTCACTTGCAACTACCAAGGGATTGCTCTCCTATTTTTATAACATCCAACTTGGCCCAACCATTGCCAGGGTTACAGACCATGGCTTCTTCTGGACAGCAATGGCTTGAAAAAACTTTGGGCTCAATGCAATGCCAGTGTTGGAGGCCTCCATGTACACACAGTTTTGGTGGGATGAGACTTAGTAACAGCACTAAGTTTCAGCAATGTTTTCCCTTTCAGTGCTCTCTGGTCCTAAAAAATGAAATCACAACTCCAATGAGGGATAAGAGAAGATTAAGGAGCAATGGCTAAAGCAGGTCCCATCATATTTCCTCTGACCTTAAACAACAAAAAACTCACATTCTTGCACTTACTGGTTTTGGGTTTATTTTTACTGCGAAGGTGGGTAGACAATGGTGGTGGCTCAGAGCCATTGGCAACAGGAGGCTACTCTCATGGGTATGAACAAACAGGAAAGAGATGTGCCATTTCTCTCCATCCACTCAGGGAATTGCCTTGGTGAGAGTGCCAGCAGCAGATGTTGCAGGTATCGCTACCCATGTTTCCACTTCCCATGAACTCATGCTGTCTTCGTTAGTGCCCTAATCATGTTGATTATATTGTGCCTCCAGTTCTAGTGAAATGCCATACTAGGTTAGATCAAGGTCCATCAAGCCCAGTATCCTGTTTTCAACAGTGGCCAATCCAAGTCACAAGTTTCCCAAAAAACACAGAGGTTCCATAATGCTTGTATTGGGGCAAGCAGTGGATTATCTGGGTCCTCTTTAATAATGGTTTATGGACAGGTTTCTATGAAGAGCAGGGTTTTAAGGGCCTTGCGGAAGTCTGTGATGTCCTCTAATTCCCTTAGGCATGTTGGGAGGGAGTTCCATAGTGTAGAAGCCATTAATGATGGAGCTCTTCTTGACGTATTTTGTTTAGTCTTGTGATATCCTGAAGGTGTGCTGATCATGTTGTCATAGTTATTCCTTCTTGGTCTATTACTGATGTTTCTTGCTACGATTTCTTGTAGTGCGTCTGCTGAAAGATGGTGGATGATTTTGAGAATAATCATGATTATTTTAAATTTTGCTCTGGCCACCATTGGGAGACAGTGTAGTTTCTGTAAGAGAGGGGTGATGTGTTCTGATCTTGGTGTGTCAGTGATGATACGTGCTGTGGTGTTTTGCACCATTTGGAGTGGTTGTAAGGTTTGCTGGGGAGGCTTTGATATAAAGAATTACCGTAATCAAGCAGAGGTGTAATGAGTGCTTGGCACACTGTGCGGAAGTGGTCCTGGCTGAGTAGTGGCTTGATCTTGCGTATGGTCCTCAAACGTTGATATGCCTTGTTTGCGGTTTTGGCGATATGAGATTTCAGGTTCAGAGCTCTGTCCAATGTGATGCCCAAGTACCTAACTTCATCTTTGACTATTATGAGTTTGTTTAGAATGCTGATATTCTGTGGCGGAATGAAGGTAGGGTTCCTGGTGACAAACATTGCCTCAGTCTTATCATCGTTGACTGTCAGGTTATTGTCTGTGAGCCAGACATTCATGTCCTCAAGGCATTTAGTTATTGTTGTGGTGTTAGGTGCTAGTAGGTTGATTGGAGCGTATACCATGATGTCATCAGCATATATGTGATAGTGGAGTTTGTGTTGTCTGATGATGTTGCATATGGGTTGGATGTAAATATTGAAGAGTATAGATGACAGGGCAGATCCCTGAGGTGTTCCTTGTGTTGCAGGGAACTGCAATGAGTTACTTTGTGCACATTTGACTTGCTGCGTTCGATCTTCAGGGTACGAAGTGAACCATTTCAGAGTGTTCTTGCGCAATCCTATCTGTTGCAGGCGCTGTAGTAGTCTAGCGTGGGACACTGTGTCAAAGGCTGCCGATATGTCTATGAATACCAGCAGGAATCCATTCTTTATATTATCTATACCTCTTATGAGGTTGTCAAAGAGTGATGTAAGTAGTGTTTCTACACCGTGCCGGGGTTTAAATCCAGTGGGGTATTCATGTCAATGTGGTCCTGCAGTTGTTTTTGCACTGTTTTTCAACTATTTTTGCAAGGAACGGAGATGGGACGGTATGATTTTGGATCAGATGGGATTAGGTTATTGCTTTTAAGTTTTGGACGTATCATGTCGTGCTTGAGGGACTGTGGCATGAGTCCTTGTTGGAGTGAATCTTTGACAATTTTATGAATGTGCTGGGATAGCTGGTTTCTTGTGACTTTTATCCAAGCCACTGGGCAAGAGTCTGATGGTGAGGTTGTTGTGTTGAGCCCGTGTATTATGTCCTCTACTTGATATTCTGATGATATGCTGAAATCCTCCCATGTATGCTGTTGCTCTTTCGTTTCATGGTCGTCCATTTGTAATGTGATGGAGCAGGTCTGGGTTGGGTTTTTCGCTCTCATGTAGTCAGCAAATTCCTGTGGGTTTAGGTGACTGGTACAATGCTGTGAGGTATCCCTAGTGAGCTTCTGGACAATGCTGAATAGCTCTCTCAGTTTGTTGACAGATTTCATGATTAGATTGGTGTGATGATGTTGTTTGCATTCATTTATCAGATTGTTATATTCCAGTAGCTTAGCTCTTTATAGAGTCAAGGAGTAATGCGATTTGTTGCACCTCCATTTTCTCTCCAGTCTTTGGAGAGTGTGCTTTGCATCTCTTATATCATGTGAGTACCATGGGGCGTTGAGTCTCCTTCATGCTTTTGGCTTTATGC
Source organism: Ichthyophis bannanicus (assembly GCA_033557465.1). Lineage (NCBI taxonomy): Eukaryota > Metazoa > Chordata > Amphibia > Gymnophiona > Ichthyophiidae > Ichthyophis > Ichthyophis bannanicus. Next base: position 149,077,186 of record CM066041.1, read on the forward strand.
TCGTAGGGGCTGATGCTGCATTAGATATTATGGAGTTCCATTTCTCAATGCTTAGATCAAGGGTGTCACATTCTTGCTGGAGTTGTGGGGTGATTTCATCTATAAATGAGTCTTTATTGAAGGCTCTATATCGTCTGATAATGCTCTCATCTTCCGTGTGTTGGGTGGAGTTGTTTAGGACCAGGGTGAACTCTATCACATGATGATCTGACCAAGGGACTGGTATGATTGTTGGTGTTGTGATGATGCCCTGTTCCACCAAGTGCATTGGAATAAAGACCATATCCAATACCGTACCATGCTATGCCCTAACTTCAATCTTTTGCTAGTATCCTTCATGGATACATCGTTCTGAACCATGCGCTCTTGGGTGTCTGTCGGCTTCCCCCTATTGTTGTTGTTGTTAAGTGCCGTCAAGTCGGAGTCGACTCATGGCGACCCTCTGGATAGCTATCCTAAATTGTGTTCGGTCTTCAGTCAGGCGGCTCATTGTTGACAGACTGGTACCCATAGCTGCTGTCATTGTAGCGATCCATCTCATTGCTGGCCTTCCTCTTTATCTACTTTTAAAGCTGCTCTATCTCTTTTTTAAAGGTTAATGACAGCAGAATAGTTCCATTCTGGTTAAGGTGGAGCCCATCCCTTCAGAAAGCCCCTCCTTTCCCCAGAATGCTCCCCAGTATCTAAGAAATCCAAAACCCTCATCTTTGCACCATCATCTCATCCATGCATTGAGACTCCAGAGCTCTGTCTGCCTTTTGGGTAGTACGCATGGAACGGGAAGCATTTCTGAGAATGCTACCCTGGAAGTTCTGGATTTCAACTTCCTACCTAAAAACCTAAATTTGGCCTACAGAATCTTCCTACCACACCTTCCTATGTCATTCATACCAACATGTACCAAGACAACAGACTCCTCCCCAGCACTATCTAACACCTTGTCTAGGTGGCGCGTGAGGTCCGCTACCTTCACACCAGGCAGGCATGTTACCAGGCAATCCTCACATCCATCAGCTATCCATCTATCTACATGCCTAATGATTGAATTACCAACTATAACGGCTGTCCTAACCATCCCCTCATGGGCATATTGCCCTGGAGAAACTTCCCCTATGCGAGAGGGTTTTACATCACCTGGAAGACAGGTCCTAACTACAGGATCACTTCCTGCTGCACCAGGGTGATGCTGTCCTGTCACATGACTTCTCTCCTCCATGGCAACAGGAAGGTTGCCATTCTGGAGATTGGACTTCAGTACTACGTCCCTGTAGGTCTCATCTATATACTTCTCTGTCTTCTTTATGTCCTCCAAATCTGCTACTCTAGCCTCCAGAGATCAGACATGTTCCCTGAGAGCAAAGAGCTCCTTGCACCTAATGCACATGTAAGACCCCTCACCAACTGGGAGAACATCATACATGTGGCACTCAATGCAAAAGACTGGAAAGCCCGCATCTCGCTGCTGGACTGCTGTCTGCATCTTAGTTTTAAGGTTTTGTTCAGATATCAAAGTTGTTTACTTACTTAGGTTTGCAGGGAATAATAATACCTTACATATTAAATGGACTTTGTTCACCTCAAGAATAATTCATCTCAGGTCCTTAATAAATGTATTCCTGATGAGGATAACCAGCCGCACCTGAAAGTGATTATGGGCAACTCCTCACTTTAATAGGTTTAAGAGCCTATAAAGCTAAGATTATTCCAAGGGATCTCCTCTGACACACACAGTCTCTTGCTCTCTCATCTGTGTACCCCAAGCCTCACATACATTTGCTCTCCTCACTGCCTCTTCCTAGGGTTGCCAACTTTTCTACAAACCTCGGCTGGAACCCATTGGTGAGTTTGTGTGTGTGGGTGGGGATGTATAATTTATATTTTCTTTATATTTTATGTCACATTACATCAACTTCTTCGTTCAACTCTTTATTTATAAAGAGAAATTAGACTTACTTGCTAATTGTTCTTCCTGAGGAACTCCAGTTCAGTCCCTCACCTCTGGGTAGTGCACCTCCTCTTGCAGCATGGAGACTGGGCATGTCAGAATCATGACATCACTGGATATATCCTGCTGGTCTCTCCCCCAGCCTCCAGTGACCTATTGACAAAGCAGACTCAAAGGAGCAACAAATAAGTAGCTATAGCATTAAAAACAACTATTTAACTTTTAAAACTACACTAAATCCCCGTTAAATAAGAGGATAACTCCCTCTCTCCCCCATAGTCTGAGCACAGCAAGAGTTTAATACTTCCTGGGATCCATTCACTGCTTAGCTGATGTCAACCCCCCATAACAAAACGAACCTGCGGAAGCTGACAAAATCCCCGGGCGGGAATCGGGACTGAACTGGAGTTCCTCAAGGAACAACAATTAGCAGGTAAGTCTAATTTCTCTTTCCTTATCGTCCCTCCAGTTCAGTCCCTCACCTCTGGGATGTAACAGAGCAGTAATTATTGGGAGGGACCTGTCTACCCGGACCACAAAACCGCAACCCCGAAACAGGCATCCTTCACCATCTGAACATCTAGGTGATAGTGTTTACTGAAAGTATGAAGAGAAGACCAAGTGGCTGCTCTGCAAATTTCCACCGGCGGAACCAAGCTATGTTCCGCCCACGAAGTCGCTTGCGCTCTAGTAGAATGAGTCCACAGTCCTACGGGCATCTGACGACCTTGCAAAATACACAGTGAAGCTATTGCTTCACGGATCCATCTGGAAATCAAAGCTTTGGCTGCCGCTTCCCCTTTATGCGGGCCGCCAAAAAGAACAAATAAACGTTCCAACTTGCAGAAGGACTCCGAGACCTTCAAGTATCGGCGCAGGACCCTTTTTACGTCCTATAGATGCAAACTATGGTCCGACGCATCCTCCCCCGGAATACCCAATACTGGCAACGAGACAGATTGATTCATATGAAAGCGCAAAACCACCTTTGGTAGAAAAGACGGAACAGGACGCAACACCACCTTTTCCCTAGAAAAGGACAGAAACGGTTCTCGACAGGACAGCGCCTGCAACTCCGAAATTCGACATGCCGAACAGATGGCTACCAAAAATATGATCTTTAAAGTTAAATCCTTTAGTGAAGCCATATGCAAAGGTTCAAAAGGCTCCCTCGTCAACGCTTCTAGAACCAGGTTGAGATCCCACGGAGGAGAAACCATCCTGCGAGAAGGTTGTAAACGGGATACCGCTTTCAAAAAACGTATCACATTGGAACGGGAACCCAAGGCAACTCCCTGGACCTTACCTCGATAACAAGAAATAGCTGCTGACTGAACCCTTAAGGAACAGGCCGCCAATCCCTTATTGAAACCATCTTGCAAGAAACTCAAAACCATAGGAACTGAAACCATTGTTGGACTGACCTGATGCTGCGCGCACCAGTCCTCAAAAATACACCATACGCACACATATGCTAAGGATGTCGACTTCTTTCTGGCCAAGAGTAAGGTAGCAATCACCGCACTGGAATAAACTTTCTTCCTTAACCTAGCCCTTTCAATGGCCAAGCCGTAAGCAAGAACCGATCCAACTGAGGCATTCACAGAGGACCCTGACTCAGCAGATCCGCCCTTGCGGGCATTCACCATGGCTCCCCATCGAGCAGACATACCAGATCAGCATACCACGGGCGTCATGGCCAATCCGGAGCTACTAACACTACTTTCCCCTGATGAGTTTCGATGCGCTGAACCACTCGACCTATGAGTGCCCAAGAGGGAAAGATGTAGAGAAGACCTTGCATGGGCCATCATTGCAGCAAGGCATCCAGACCCTCCAACATCCGTTCTCACCTCCAGCTGTAAAAATGATTCGCTTGGCCGACCGAAAGGTCACCATGAGATCCATAACCAGAGGTCCCCACCTGAAGACTATCTGTGCAAAAATCTCTGGATGAAGCTCCCATTCGCCGGAATCCACTTGGACTCTGCTGAGAAAATCCGCTGTCACATTGTCCATTCCCGCAATGTGCACCGCCGAAAGCGCCTGAAGTCGAGGTTCTACCCAGGCGAACAAACATTCCGCCTCCTCTTCCAGAGCCGCGCTTCCCGTGCCCCCTTGCCGATTGAGGTACACTACTGTCGTGGCATTGTCCGTTAGCACTCGAACCGTTCGACCCTGGACCAAGGTTTCAAATGCCCGAAGCGCCACAGCAACCACTCGCAACTCTAGATGGTTGATTGACCATTTGGCTTCCTGCTCGGTCCAACTTCCTTGCGTGAAAAGCTCCCCGCAATGAGCTCCTCAACCTGTGAGACTGGCATCTTTTAGCACCGGAAACCACTGCGGCTGCTCGAGAGGCATGCCCGCTGCAAGATTCCGCGGGCAAAGCCACCGTTGAAGCGACTTCCTGACACGTAATGGACAGGGAAGCAGTTTGCACAGAGAATCGTTCTGGTGCGACCAGCGACGGAATAGAGACCTCTGTAATGGACGCATGTGCGCTCTGGCCTATGGCACCACCTCCAGCATTGCCGCCATTGCCCCTAGAATGCAAAGATAGTTCCAGTCCGACGGTGCTGGAGTCTTCACAAATTTGCACACCAAGCACTGAAGAGCCTGAGCTCGTTGATCTGGCAGAAATACTGCCCCCACTCGAGTGTCGAACTGCACTCCAGAATCTGCGATTGATCCAAACGGCTCTTGGCTGCATTGACTATCCAACCAAGACTTTGAAGAAACTGCACCACTCTGCCTGTAACATGGACACTCTCGGCCTTGGACTTTGCCTATATCAACCAGTCATCAAGATAAGGATGAACTAACATTCCTTCCTTTCGAAGGGCCGCTGCTACCACCACCATAACCTTGGTGAAGGTGCACGGAGCTGTCGCTAGACCGAAGGGCAGTGCCTGGAACTGAAAATGCCCCCACGGTAGCGCAAACCTTAGGAACTTTTGGTGACCCAGTCTGATAGGAATGTGTAAATACGCTTCGGTAAGATCGAGCGAAGTCAAAAATTCTCCCTGACGAACAGCCACTATAACCGACCATAAGGTTTCCATTTGAAAATGTGGTACTCGCAGACAGCAATTTACCCCCTTGAGGTCTAGAATTGGACAGAAGGCCCCGTCTTTCTTTGGAGCCACGAAATAAATAGAGTATCAACCGATACCGTAGAGCTCTCGTGGAACAGGAACCACTGTGCCGAGCTGTAAAAGCCAAGCCAACATCTCTCATACTGCCACCGTTCATTCTTGCCCTCTGCAAGGAGACAGGACAAAAGAGTCAACTATCAGACGAGCAAATTCAAGAGCATAACCTTCGCAAATGACCTCCAACACCCACTGATCGGATGTTATCTGGATCCAGGCAGGAAGAAAATCTCGAAGCCGACCCCCTACCAGCTGAATTCCTGCCTGGGCCCGCCTCGCTTCATTGGGGCTTTCTAAGCACCGCAGAAGAGGGACTAGCAAATCCTCTGCCCGCCCCCCGAAACCCTCAAACTTTGACCTCGCGAGGGAAATCTTCCTCTTTGAAAGCCTCCCAACCAGGAGGTACGAAAACGCCTGAAGTTTCGAAACTGACCCGTGAAGCTAACGGAGTCCAACCCTGCTTAGGCTTATCCTCCGGCAAGCGTCCACCTTTTCATTCTCCCAAATCTTTGACCAGCTTGCCAAGATCCTCTCCAAAAAACAACTTCCCCTTAAAAGGAAGTTTGCTGAGATGCGACTTGGAGGAACCGTCCGCCGCCCTATTTCTTAACCAAAGATAACGGCATGCGGCTACCAAGAAAGCCATACTATTTGCTAAAGCTCTAATAAGATCATAATGGACATCTGCCAAATAAGCAGACCCTGACTCGAGCCTTGTCACATCCGCTAAATGCTCCTGCGCCTGTTGCACTGGCTGCTGCATGCGCTGCGACCTGCGAAGGCAAGCCCTCGCTACCCAAGCCCCACAAATAGACGCTTGCAGCGAGAGAGCATTAACCTCAAAAGCTTGTTTCAATAAGGTGTCCACCTTCCTATCCTGTGTGTCCTTCAAGACCGCACTATCTTCCACCGGTATAGTCGTCTTCTTCGTGACCGCTGAAACTGCTGCATCTATACGCGGAGACCGAAACATTTCTCTCTCTTGATCAGCCAAGGGATAGAGACGATTCATAGACCTAACACCCCACAATTCTGCCTCTGGCAAATCCCATTCATCCTGAATCATCTGTTTAACCACTCGGTGAACGGAGAACACTGCCTGAGTCTTACGCACCGCCTGAATGAGAGGATCCTCTAGCCCCTCATCCTCTGCTGGTTGTACCGAAGAAAGATTGAGAGCCTGAAGCAACTCCGTAATAAGCACTGTCAGCTCATCTCTCTGAAAAACCCTGATAATCCTCGTCTGATCCTCAGGCTCCTGAATCTCACCTTCCTCTAGCTCTTCCATTCCAGATTCTGGCTCCATATTGAAGTCCTCCCCTTCCGACCAGTCCGAATCAAGGGGCAGATCCTCCAGAGACCGAGCCCTCTTAGTGGCTCTAACAAAACTACTTCCAATCTTTTCTGTGACTGCTTGGCCTCCTGCAGTTCCAAGCAGTGAAGTATCTGCGACCGCCACCTGGTGCCGCAAGCAATACGCTCGATGCATAACCAGCACAAAATCTGGTGAAAACCCCCCGAGAACAGTTTCAGCCCCCGTCGGAATAGAGGAACTATCTGGCACTGCTGGGCTGTCAGCAAGAGGAATGGACGGGGACTCCAGGAGAGACTCCCCCTCCACCGCACTTGGGGGACCCTGAATTCCTTCAGTAGTTTTATCCTGGAGCTCCTGCTCCATAATGAGCGCTTCAGTTGCACAGCCCCAACAGACCCCAGCGTCCAAGACTGTACCCCTACGCGACCCACACACAAGACACTGTGGGCATGATGGCATTAGTGGGACGAAGTTCAAAAGACCGACTAATATCAAGGACTCCCGCAGTGAAGATGACAAAAAAAACAACAAATGTGAAGAAAAGGTTCTTTTTTTTTTTTTTGTAGTGGTCCCTTTAAGGGATCAAACAATTAAAAATACCATAAAATTAAAATAACCTTCACCAAATCAACAAATAGGAATAACCTAACCCAGAAAACTCTGTAGAACAATCAGTCCTGAGCGCCCAAGAAGAAGACGTGGGAAACAAAACGGCCCGCGATTCTCGTCAGCACTGTGTACTGCCAAACGTGCTGCCCATGCGGTTACAGGCCCGAATGCTTCACCCCGACTCCAAAAACATCCATCGGAGCGCTCACCTCTGCCTCCGTGGTCTTTAAATCCCTCTCTGTCCCTTGGCAGCAGAAACAGTAGCTCTGCAAGCAACCCAGCTGCGATCACACTCTCAGCCGGCAGCTGCAGCAGGGAGAGAGAGCTACGATGACGGCTGCACTGAAAATGTGCCGATGCAGAAATGAGCCAGTTAAACAAAGTAAGGCAACTGAATAGCTCTCCTCCATGCAAACTAGGAGGGGAGGGCAGGCAGAGTGACAGAAAACCCCAGGGGAATGAGAGGGGGTCCTCCTGATTATCCTTCCTTCCCTTTCCTGTCACTGTTTTTTTTTGTTTTGTTTTTTTAAGAACAACTTTAAAGCTACAACCCCAAAGAAATTAAATCATAGAAAAAATTAAAGATCAAAACCCTATCCTAACTAAAGCGCCTTATCCGCTCCTCAAGTGAGCGCAGTACCTAGACTCACTACGTCCTCCAGCTGCATGGAGACTGGGCACACTGGGGGCTGGTGGGAGAGGCCAACAGGATATCCAGTGATGTCATGATTCTGACATGCCCAGTCTCCATGCTGCAGGAGGAGGTGCACTACCCAGAGGTGAGGGACTGAACTGGAGGGACGATAAGGAACAGGCCTTGCCTCAAATTCCAAAGCATAGCTCAACATTAAATCAAAACTCTCTATATAAGAAAATACAAATCAATGAAACCACCCCAATTTCTCCTCTCCCAACAATATAAAAAAACAAATAATACAAATTAAGCCTTATACAAAATATTAAAACAACCTGAATAACAAATGAAATCCTCTCTCTTCCCAGCTGGTCCCCATCCATCACATACATACTCTTTCCCAGTGCATTTTTCCTAGGAAAAAAGTGCCAGTACTCATATGCAGGACTCTCTCATTAATATATAAAGACCATGAGTCAGTTTTAGCAGGCAATGAAGAAAATGCCGGTATTCCATACCAACATGTACCCCCTCTAAAAAAGCTGTTCTTTCCCTATTCCCACTGTCAAACAATCCCCTTCACGCACAATCTCCTCCATTCCCAGCCAGTCCCCATCTCTCTCATCATGATCCCTGTTTTCCCCAGTCTCCTCAACCTGACCCTCGTACTTCTCCCAGTCTTTCCCTCTCATCATGACTTCCCTTCTTCTGCCAGTTTCTCTCTCTCATCATAACCACCCCTGCTTGCCCCACTCTCTGTCTCATCATGACCTCCCTTGCTTTCCCCAGTCTCTCGTTCTCTCTCATCAATCACCATCATCATGACCCCCTCCCCTGCTGCCTGCTTCCTCATCCCCCAGTCTCTCATGATCCTCCCTGCACCTAGCACCTCCCCTTCTTCAGTCTCTAACTCTCTAGCTGCCAAAAAACTTTGCATTTCATTTTCAGACTTCCCTACCATGATGATCACAGTGGGAAAGTGTGAAATCCTGTGGTTTTCAGTCTCTCCATAGCAGTGGGTCCGGCAGTGGCACTCGCCTGGTGGGTGCAGTGAGCTGAGCTGAGCATGAGAAACACAGGGAAAAACTGAAGTGAAGACAGACTAGCTGCTGAATGCTCTGCTTAGATTCAGCTGCCCTCAATATTGGTGGCTTGGCAATGGACCTTGGCCACGAGGGGAGGGGTGGTGATGGTGGTGGTGGGGGGGGGGGGATAGGGCCGATTGATAATCAGATGATATCACTCACACACACCACTGCCTCCCCCCAGCAGTAGCACTCCGTCCTTCCAGGCTGAACAGCAACAGTGCACAGCACTGTCAGGTAGCTGCACACCACATGCCGTGGCAGCTACTGCGTGTGCAATCATGATTGCTGCACACTGTTCACTCACCACCACATACATATACCCTTCTCTCTCCACTCACATTCAGGCACTCTTTGGCTCCCTCTCCCACAATTTCTTGCAAAGGGATGCACAGCGATACACCCTGTCTCTGGACCTGACCGGAGGTAGAGCAATTGAGCAGTGGCATAGCCAGAATCGTGGGGGGTGGGGGGGGGGGGTTGGTGAGACTCAAGGTTAACATAGGTGGGCACTAGGCATAGAGGTCTGAACCATGGTAGTTATACTCTTACTGACACACAAGGCCTTAGAGTGCGTCTGACAATGAATTTCTAAGTAGTCTGAAAGAGGTGATAAGGTCATGCATGAAGGGGACACTTTACATATTTAAACTCAATTATTTCAAGCACTTATTAATACCAAACCATACTTATGCGAGGGCCTCACAAAAATATAAAGTTAGTTCTTACCTTTTTTGGAGTTTTCTGGATGGAGCATATCCAGGCATAGATGCCTTGCTGAATGCTTTTGGACTTAAAATAAGACTGCAAGCAGGTAATGGTAAAAGAGCAGAGTGGACTACAGTGATTAAACTCTGAGGACATATACTACTACTACCACTGGAGTGACTGTGCTTCTGCCAGCTATGAAAAGCTTAACTTCCTCTTGGTACCAGTGCTGTAGGAGCCTCCAAGCAGCCTGAGCTCAGTTTTGAATTGGGTCAGTTGGTCAGAAAGAGGGAAAGTGACGGGTGTTTAAAATACTGCCTGTCTTGTATATATTCTAGACAAAGCAAGGTCTATCACGGGGCTCAGAAATCCAGTCTCAGTTAAATCTAACCAGTCTTCCTCATATACATGGGTATAAGAGGCAATCAGACAATATTCCAAAGGTTTTTCTTCCTCTTTCTCCGAGTCTGAGAGAGAGAGAGAGAGAGAGTGTGTGGCTGGGCAAGTCATTCACTTGTCTCTCTCAGTCTCTCCCTCCCTCCCAATCCCCAACCCGACTTAGCAACTTGTTCATGTTTTCTTTCCCTCTTTCTCCTGGCCAGTTCCAAAACTGATCCAGTCACTCACTCTGTCTCTCCCTCCCTCTTTTCTTCCCAGTCCCAAACTTGACTCAGTCACTTGCTCTCTCTCTCCCTTCCAATTCTCAACCCAGCCCAGTTATCTATAGCAAGTATAATACTGCACTGCAGCAGCATCTGACTTCATCAAGAAAATCTGTTAGAAGAAACATGGTAGCTTGGCTCCACTCAGGCAGGCACAGGTTTCTTCCCTCCCCCTGGTCTTTTCCCACTTTTTGTCTGCTGCTGCACTTTTCCAGCAGTGTAACAGGCTAGTGTGCAAGATGAACGCATTGGCCGAATGGCCCAGGCTCCACTTGATTCAATGAACTCAACTAATCTGAGCCTAGCCCATACAATACATCCCCCCCCCCATCCACACCTTATCATGCTCTTAGTTCAGGTGCATGATGACCATGGAGGCCACACAGCTGGGATCTGACTGGTTGTCACACTTTTAGCTGGTCAGGCCAGGAGATAATCAGGGAGAGGCTGTGTCTGCCTATGCAAAGTTATTGTAATAGTAACTTTTAGCTCAACTGTTTCTTAGAGCCCCTTTGTAGCAGTTTTCCTGTTTGCTCTCCTATCCCCCCCCCCCAACACAGTTTTCCTGTTTGCTCTCCTATCCCCCCCAACACAGTTTTCCTGTTTGCTCTCCTATTCCACCCCCCTCCCCTCCCACCAACACCAGCCTTGCTAATTGTACAAAAATTCACACAATAACTACCGGAAAGATTTTATTAGCTTCACACTAAAAGGATCATGTGATGCAAATGTCAACTTAAGGTGTAAATTACAACTGTGCCCAAACTATGCCCTCCAGAATGCTTACACATATATTGCATAAAAGTAGATGCTAGATTCATGTGTGCCTAATTTTTACACATGTATACTCCCGAGCAACTTTATAAGAGTTGCTATTTGTGTATAAAACATGCTTTACCCAAGGAAAATACTTTATAAATAATCCTATAGGTCAACCTATTTTCCACGCTCATTTACGTTACCCACTTATTGCAGGGCTTGACAAATACCAGGTGCCAAGTCACCACAGTGACCAGAAATTTACACCTGGCACCTGGGATTTTCTTTACCCCTCTTTAAAAAAAAAGTGATCAAATACAGCCGTGATTGTGGCAAAACCCCCTTCTATCTGCCCTTGGGGATCCCATCTCCCAAGAGAAGACAAAGACTCCACATAACCTTCTCTTATATCTTAACAAATAGGGGTGACCTACACGGAGCGGTGGGTATACCCCTAAACAAAGGCTTGGGGAGGGGTGACCTGCACAGAGTGGCAGGTGCACCTATTCTTGCCGCCTTGTTGGGCAGACTAGATGGACCATACTGGTCTTTATCTGCCATCATATACTATGTTACTATATCTGCTCTCAGGAGATCAGATCGCCGCATTCAGAGGAGAAAATCACAGCCAGATGAAAGCTGTTTGCCCATGGATACTATCTATCGCGGGCATAAGTGATGGTGGCAACAATCCCTTCTATCTTTTCATGGGAGACTGGATCCCTGCAGGCAGAAGAGAAGGGGAAGACCACCATCACAGCCCAGATGCAAGCTGTCTGCCCGCAAGGATCTGATCTTCCTCAGGAAGAAGAGAATAGCTGCTTCAGAGCCTGTGGAAAAAAAAGAATGGTTAGATAGGGAGGGGGAGTAAAGCAGCAAAAACGTAAAGGGCAAGTAGCTTCAAAAAACGGAAGGAGTATGGGGGGAATGACGGGTAGGGGAGTGGGAGTGCTAGGGGGAGGAAGAAGAGGAGAGAGTCTGGAAGATGAGCAGAGTGGGGAAAGGTTGGAGGGGGAAGGAAGAGTGCAAGATGTTGGAGATTAAAGGGATAAATGCATACGGACAAAAGGGTACAACGTGTATATGCCAAAAAGTGTATCCCTCCACCCCCAGAACACACACACAAGCATCCTACCCCCACATTGCATATGCACACACACACACACACCCAGCATTCCACCTCCACATGTCAGACACATACACACACACACACAGGCACCACACACCACATAAGGCACCTCACTTCTGCACTACATACTCACACACAGGCACCCCACCTCTCCATCACATACACCTAAAGGCTCCCCAGCTCTGCAGCACGCACACATATGCACCACAGCCCCACACTGCACCCACACAAAGGTACCCACCGCCATATCCCATGCACAGACAGGCAAACCACTGTGGCACCATACACAAACAGACACTTGCTATCTATATATTTCTGTCTTAAGATGTCTCATACAGCCCCTGCTACTACTACTACTAATATTTATAAAGTGCTACAAGGCATACGCAGCACTGTATAGACATAAAAACACAGTCCCTGCTTGTCAGCACTTACAATCTAATTAAGACAGACAAGACAAAAGATAATAAAAAGGGGAAAAGCGAAGGGTGAGGAGACATAAGGAATAAGGAGTCAAGATCCAAAAGCAGCTTCAAAGAGGTGAGCCTTCAGCATGGCCATGAAAAGGAGCAGAGATGAAGCCTGACACACAGACTCAGGGAACCTGTTCCAGGCCAAAGAAACAGCAAGTTGAAAGGACCAAAGTCTGGAGTTAGCAATGGAAGAAAAGGGCAAAGAGAGAAGTAAGCCAGTAGAAGAGCAGAATTCACCAGGAGGGGTGTAGGGAGAGAGGAGAGAGGAGAGAGGAAAGGTAGTGAGGAGCAGAAGAGTGAATGCACCTATAGGTCAGAAGAAGAAGCTTGAATTGGATACGGAAACAAAAAGGAAGCCAGTGAAGTGATTTGAGAAGAGGGATTATATGAGTATATAGAGGCTGGCAAACGTTTAGTTGTACAGCAGAGTTCTGAACAGATTAAAGGGGAGAGAGGTGGCCAAGAGGGAGACTAGCAAGAAGGAGGTTGCTATAGTCGAGATGGGAAGCAATTAGAGAGTGGACAAGTGTTTTAGTAGTATGTTCAGAAAGGAAGGGGCGAATTTTGTTAATGTTATAGAGAAAGAAACGACAGGTTTTAGGTATTTGTTGGATATGTGAGGAGAAGGAAAGGGAGAAGTCAAAGATGATCCCAAGGTTTTGGGCTGAGGAAACAGAAAGTAGAAGAGTGTTATCCATAGAGATAGAGAAAGGAGGAAGGCTTAAGGGGAAAAAAAAGTTTGATTTTGGCCATGTTTAATTTCAAATGGCGGTGAGACATCCAGGTGGCGATGTCAGACAGCCAGACAGAGATGTGGGTCTGGAGTGTCGAAGAGATATCAGGTGTAGAAAGACAGATCTGAGAATCATCGGCATAAAAATGATACCGAAATCCATGGGAGGAGATGCGAGCACCAAGGGACTGGGTAAAAAACAGAAAAGGAGTGGGCCAAGAACAGATCCTTGAGTAGACCATCTGAGAGAGGAATAGCAGTAGAGGAGGAACCACCAGAAGAAACACTAAAAGAGCGATGGGAGAGAGAAGAAGAGAACCAGGACAGTGCAGAGTCCCTAAAACCAAGTGAGGACAATGTGTCAAGGAGAGGGTGGTGGTAAACAGTGTTAAAAGCAGCAGAAAGATCAAGAAGGATGAGGATAGAGTAAAGACCCTTGGATTTTGCCAGGAACAAGTCACTGGAGACTGGGCAAATGCCGTCTCAGTAGAATGTAAGGATGAAAACCAGATTGAAGTGGATCTAGCAGGGCTACCATAACAAGACACACTTTATCAGCTCTTTTCAAACTCTTCCACCTTCATCTTTATCTTTATCTTTCTTTATCTTTATTGACTCTTAATAAACCGCCTTAGATAGCAAGGCATCAGAGCGGTGTACAATTTTCAAAAAAATATCAAGAAGGGAGGAAAAGAAAAGAACGCCACTTATTGATAGGAAAGGTAAGCCAGAAAAGAGACAGAAAGGGGTGATGAGGGTTAATTAGGTAGGGGAGGAGACAGGTCATAGGCAAGCTGAAATAGATGGGTTTTGAGTAGGAATTTGAACCGGAGGAGTGAGGGCTCTACTCGGAGGGAGGTGGGTAAAGAGTTCCATAGGACAGGGACAAGGAAAAAGAAAGCAGAATATCGCATCTGTTCTAGGCATGCTCATGAAACTGAGGGAAGAGCTAAACAATGGGTGTGGAGGGATCCGAGAAGACGATGGGGGAGTGAAAATGGAGAAGGTCAGCTAGGTATTGTGGAGTACCTGTATGGATTGCCTGGTGTGCCGAGATAAGAATTTTGTAGTCGATGCGGTATTTTATGGGGAGCCAATGAAGGTGGCTGAGAGTGGGGGTGATGCGATCACAGTGGGAGAAATGTGTAAGGATTTGTGCTGCCGTGTTTTGGATGAGTTGGAGGCGGCGAAGTTGATAGTGAGGAAGTCCTGCAAGTTCGCTGTTATAATAGTCCAGTCTAGAAATCCCCAGTGACAACAGGAGGGTTGTGAGGGAGTGCGGTTTGAGGGAGGGGCGAAGGGCAAGGATCCGACGTAGGAAGAAGAAAGACCACTGAACTAGGGAAGACAGATGATTGCGGAATGTTAGGGAGGAGTCCAGTGTGACAGCCAGATAGCGGAGAGATTGAACAAGGGGAACTGGAGAATGAGATAGAAGAGGGGCTAATGAGGGCCTGAAGGTAGTGAAAGTAAGCCAGATGGCAGAACACTTGGAGGGGTTGAGGTGGAGGTGGTTTGCAAGGAGCCAGTCAGAGATAGCAGATAGGCAGGCATTTAAAGAAGTCAGATCAGGGGAGTGTGAGTCGGTATGATGGAGAAGACAGATGTCATTGGCATACAGATAGGCAGAGATGCCAAATCGCTGGATCAACAATGCTAGAGGATCCAGAAAGATATTGAAAAGAAGAGGAGCCAACCGACTCTTGGAGGACACTGCAGATAAGAGGAAGAAGAGAAGAGACTGTGCCACAGACTACAGAGAAGGAACGAGAGGACAGGAAAGACCCGAACCAGTGAGGTACAGAGTCCCAAAGCCCGCAGTCAGAGAGACAAGATAGCAACAATGTGTGATCTACCAGATCGAAGGCCGAAGATAGATCCAAAGAAACTACAAGTGAAATATTGCCCTGATCATGCGCAACGTAGACCTCATTGAGGAGGGATAGAACAATAGTTTCTGTATTGTGACCAGGATGAAATCCGGATTGGCGAGGGTGTAGGAAGTGAATAGAGTCAAGGTGTGAGGACAGCTGTGCAAAAAACCGTTTTTCAGGAATTTTGGAAAGGAATGAGAGGTTTGAGATGGGGTGCCAATTAACTAGGACATCAGAGGCGAGGGAAGGTTTCTTAAGGATGGGACGGATGAGGGCGTGCTTCCACAGGGAGAGGAAGACACCGGATGTGAAACTAGAGTTAAAAACAGTAAGCACAAAGGGAAGGAGGGCTAGTGAGGGTTCTGTGATCCATGTTGAGGGGATGGGATCACTGGGACATGTGATTTTGTGGGATGAGTTGAGGACCTTTAATAGGGCGACTGTAGTGATGGGTGTAAATGTAGACCAAGAATGGTAGAGGGAGAAGATGGTGAGGGAGCTAGGGGAAGAGGATAGGGACAGGGAGTCAAATGCGGAATTAGTGGGGGAGGGCGGGGACTCCACCACGGGGAGGCAGCTGGTGGGGAATGTGGAGCGTAGGACCGTGGTCTTCTTAGAGTAGTAACTGGCAAAACAACTGGGGGAGGGCAGGGGAGAATTGCAGGGTTGGTGTGAGGCTGGGACTGGGAATGGAAGACAGAGTAGAGTTGCCTAGAAGAATTTGTAGTGGATGAAATGGCAGAGATGTAGTACAGTTTCCTAGCTGTGCAAACTTGTACCTTATAATAATGGTGGCAGTGATGGAAAAATGACAAGCTCGCAGGGAGGACTGAGACTGCCAGAGACGTTCGGCTCTGCAAAGCTGAGCATGAAGAAGGGAAAGATTGCCTGTGAACCAGGGATGATGGCGAGACGCTTGGCGGAGAGGGCAGGGTTCAAGAAGGGCCAGGCGATCGAGGTGATGACTGAGAGTGGAATGCCAGACTGCAACAGGGAATCAGTGGAAAAGGAATCAAAGTCAGAGGGGAACAAGATATCACCGGGAGGAAACTGCAGGAGAATGTAGGGGTGATACGGCACATCAAAGTTGAAGGTTTGGGGACGGATGATGCTTGGAGAGGATCTACTGGGTGCGATAGGGAAAAGAGCACATAGCAGTGGTCAGTCCAGGGGAGGGGCAGGGTTGAGATTAAAGAGGAAACCACGAGCGAAGTGGGGGAAGTAAGGAGGAGATGGCCAGCGGCATGCATAGGGGAGCAGCTGAGAAAGGTCAGAAAGAAGGGAGATAAAGACCTTGTCCCTAGTCCACAAGGGAGAGTCAACGTGGACTTTCAGGTCACCCAGGATTTTGAGATGTATGAGTTGTAAATGAAGGAATCTCAGTGGAGAATGGAGACAAGAATGGGGGAGGGAAGAAGAGGAAGAACACAAAGCGGTCACAGTTAGAGTTTCTAAGATTTTGACCTGTCTCCTAAATCCAAACAAAATTTGTCAAGGCCTGCTCTAAGGAAGAAACTCTGTCAGACACTACTTTGTCCAGAATGTTTTGCAAATATTGGCTCATGAAGAGCTGTTAGGAAAGCTATGCAGGAGGAGAGCAGAGCATTCTGGTAAACTTTCCTTCATCAAAGTCAAGAGTGTGAGCATCTCTCCTAGGGGACACTAAGGAGTGGGGTCTCCTTCACCTGGCCTTCCTAAGATCAGATTTGACTGCCACAGACTGGTGAAAAATGGCTGTTTGCACAGAAAGGATGCCTCTCCCATTTTGGTTTTACATTTCTTTATTCTGGGCTCTGTCAGATGATTCACCTGCTTGTGATGACAATGGAGAATAAACTGCTTGTACTTGGAGAATAAACTATTCCTGTTACTTATTCTTCCATTGCTGAAAGGTACATTTCATACAGGACCAATGTAATTTAATCTGGTAGTCTCTGCATTCCAGGGGCTTAAATGAGTGATGCTAATCATACCACTGTATACTGCTATTCCACTGCCCACTTTAACCTGTGTACATACCATGAGGCCTTGCCTCACATGCATTATACGTCTGGAGAAATATTCAGCCCCTCCACTGTTATGAACAGCTCTAAATGTACTTGCATCTCATACTTCTCAAATCTCCCTCCCTCACAAGCAAGAGACCTCTCTAAAAGCAATCCCCTTCTATTGTTATCTGTTACTGTATGAAGAAAGCTACTATATTTATGCAGTACAAAATAAGGGAAAGAGCACATACACTGCATACAAATATAGAAAGTGTGACACGTCCCTGCATCCAAGATCTTGCCAGAGAAAGGATAATAGCTGTGAATTGGGATGTGGTATCTTATGTTAATGCAGCACTTGCCCACAATAAAAGTGCGACCATTGGTCTAGCACACTATTTAAAGAATAGTTATTGGCTAAAATATGCATGTAAAGGCCATTTATGCACATGAATCATTAAAAATCCCGAATTTGCAAGCATACATGGCACATAACTCTCCATGGCTCCTTCTAAAATTATCCCCTATAAGCTAGCACATCTCATCCACTGAAATTGGTATAAACGTTATGGGCCCAATTTTCATTTGGGTGGTGCTATGCGCCGCATTGGTTCATAGCCTGCCACCATCCGTCTAATCTGGATTCAATGCTGGGGTCATATGCGGCCCCAGCATTGAAAATCTGGGTCTCGCCACCCAACCTGGAAGCCGCAGGAGCTAGCCAGGTAGCACCGATTTTTGATTCTACCCACTTAGCCCCTGCGCCTGAAAGATAGGCGAGGATTATTTTAAGGTGCAGAAGGCTAAGCCTGTAGCATCGAAAATTAATGCTACCCGTTTAGTCCTTTCCTCCACCCTGTTCCGCCCCAGAATACCCCTAACACACCCCGATGCTAACCGCATAGCATCTGGGCACGTTAGGGACTTATCCGGGATTTTTGAAGGGCACTACACGTGTAGGTGCCTTTCGAAAATCCCAGATAAGGCATTTACACAGGTAACTAAGGCAGTTACCCATGTAAATGCCTTCAAAAATGCCGCCCTATAACATTGGGAAACTAAGAAAACTGTGGAGAATGTGATCACTTGAGATATCTCTATTTCAACCGATAAAAAGCTTGATGTGAGAAAACTGGACATAGTGGTAAAGGAGAAAAACATGAAAATGGCATTGGTCATAAAGGTGTCAGTGGCAAGAGATTTATTTAAAATATTTATAGTTTGCTCTATCTAAAATCCTAGGTGGATTACAATTATATATACAAAGTGTGATCAAAAAGTATCGAGACTTGAATAGCTATATAAAAATACGTTGCACCACGATGCTATTAAGCATGCAATGACCTAGTTATGTGCTCTGCATGTGCAGAGTGTAGTGTAGCTGCAGCACACATGTACTTTTTTTTAATCACATGATATTTGGTATCGTGTAAAAGCAGTTCTTCAGATTTATGATGAGTGAAAAAACTGAACAGCGAATTTACATTAAATGCTGCCAGAAACTTGGAGATTCATGCAAAGAGACTTATGATAAGTTACAGCAAGTGTATGGCAATGAATGCATGAAGCGTGCTCGAGTTATGACTGGAACAACATTTCCAAGAGGGCCACCAATGTGTTGACAGTGACGAACGTTCTAGAAGGCCATCCATGAGCAGGAATTAAGACAAAGTTGAAGCAGTGCATTCTGCAATATGCTCAAATCATCGATTGACTATCTGGGAGCTTGCTGAGGACATGGATATCAGATCATTCTTATTATCGATTTGGGGGTGAGATGTGTATCTGCAAAATTTGTACCAAATCTCCTGTTCCCTGCCCAAAAGGAAGATCGACTGTCTGCAGCCAGGGAGTTGTTGGAATGCATTGAAAATGACTCAGATTCCATCAAAAATATTAATACTGGTAACATATCATGGATTTATGGTTATGACCTAGAAACTAAGGCTCAGTCCTCACAATGGAAGACTCCAGACTCTCAGACCCAAGAAGGCCCATCAGGTGAGAAGCAATGTCAAGGTAATGCTCACAGTTTTCTTTCAACATTGAAATCGTTACTGACTTTAAAAGACCCTAATCTGTAGTATCTTGGTGAGCTGAACACGAATATAACATTAAAAAATAATTATTGGCTCTCGTTTTGAAGATATTGCATGTAGTTCATTTTTGACGTTTCACCGCGTAAATTTATCCAGTAGGACATCAACATCCCAAATAAGCCTTGAATGATGTAATATTGCATCACATTGTATAATAGGGGAAAGGCGACAGTCGTCCAAGAGCGCATGGTTCGGAAGAATGTATCCTTGAAGGATACTACAAAAAGCAAAGAGGTTCCAAAAAAGAGTAAAGTAGCCCAAATGCCCTCGAGTATGGAGCAGACAGAGCTTAAAGATACCAAATTACCCATGTCTACCAATAGCCAAATTAATATGAATAAAATACAGTCTCTAAAATGCTTGTATGCAAATGCTAGAAGTCTAAAAAACAAGATGGGAGAGTTAGAATATATAGCACTAAACGAGAGGTTAGATATGATTGGAATATCAGAGACATGGTGGAAGGAGGACAACCAGTGGGACACTGTGATACCTGGGTACAAACTATATCGTAATGAGAGAGCTGATCAAATTGGTGGAGGGGTTGCGCTCTATGTTAGAGAGGGCATTGAGTCAGAAAGGATTAAAGTTTTGCAAGAAACAAAATTTGCTGTAGAATCTCTATGGATTGAAATTCCATGTAAAAAGGGGAAGGCGATGGCAGTGGGGGCGTACTATCGTCCGCCTGGCCAGAATGAACAAATGGATGATGAAATGCTCAAAGAAATCAAGGAAGCTAGCAAAAGTTACAGTGCAGTAATAATAATGGGTGATTTCAATTACCCCGGCATCGACTGGGTCAGTGTCACAGCAGGACATGCTAGGGAGATAAAGTTCCTAGATGAAATAAATGACTGCTTCTTGGAGCAGCTGGTTCATGAACCGACCAGAGGGGAAGCCATATTAGACCTAGTCCTTAGTGGAACACCAGATCTAGTGCAAGAGATAAGGGTGTTGGGGCCACTTGGCAATAGTGATCATAGCATGATTGCCTTTGATTTAATTAGTGGAGGAGGGATAGTAAGGAAATCCACAATACTACCCTTTAACTTTCGAAAGGGAGACTATGATAAAATGAGGAAAACAGTTAAGAAAAAACTGAAAGGAGCAGTTGCAAAGGTTAAAGACGTACATCAAGCTTGGATGTTGTTGAAAAATACTATCTTGGAAGCCCAGACCAGCTGTATTCCACGCTTTAAGAAAAGTGGAAGGAAGTCCAAAAAACTGCCAGCATGGTTTAAAGGTGAGGTCAGAGAGGCCGTTGTTGCCAAAAAAGCATCTTTCAGGAAATGGAAAAAAGAGCCAAATGACAAAACCTGGAAACAGCACAAGCACTGGCAAGTCAAATGCAAGGCATTGATAAGGCAGGCAAAGAGAGAATTTGAGAAGAAGCTTGCTGCGGAAGCAAAAACACGAAATAAAGACCTTTTCAAGTACATTCGAAGCAAAAAACCTGTGAGAGAGTCAGTTAGTCCATTAGATGATAAAGGGGTTAAAGGAGCACTAAGAGGCGACAAGGCGATAGCGGAGAGACTGAATGAATTCTTTGCTTCGGTCTTTACTGAGGAAGATGTAGGGATGTTACCCATGACTGAAGTGGTATTTAAAGGTGCGGAAGAATTGAAGGAAATATCGATACATCAGGAAGATGTCTTACAACTATTAGATAAACTGAAGAGTAGCAAATCACCTGGGCCGGATGGTATACATCCAAGGGTGTTGAAAGAACTGAAATATGAGATTGCAGAACTGCTATCAGTAATCTGTGAACTATCATTAAAATCATCTCTAATACCTGAAGATTGGAGGATCGCCAATGTAACACCAATTTTTAAAAAGGGCTCCAGGGGTGATCCGGGAAACTACAGACCAGTGAGCCTGACGTCAGTACCGGGAAAAATGGTAGAAACCATCATAAAGAATAAAATTTCTCAGCATGTAGATAGTCACAACCTAATGGGAGACAGCCAACATGGCTTTAGACAAGGAAGATCTTGTCTTACTAATCTGTTATGTTTTTTTGAAGGAGTGAATAAACAGGTGGACAAAGGTGAGTCGGTTGATATTGTGTATCTGGACTTTCAGAAAGCCTTTGACAAGGTCCCTCATCAGAGACTTTTGGCAAAACTAAAGAGTCATGGGATAGGAGGCAGTGTACTATTGTGGATCGGGAACTGGTTAAAAGATAGAAAGCAGAGGGTAGGGCTAAATGGCCAATTTTCCCAATGGAGAAAGGTGAATAGTGGTGTACCCCAGGGATCTGTGCTGGGTCCGCTGCTTTTTGACATATTCATAAATGACCTGGAAAGTGGAATAACAAGTGAGGTTATCAAATTTGCAGATGACACAAAACTATTTAAAGTTGTTAAAACCCAAGAGGATTGTGAAAAATTGCAAGAGGATCTTGATAAACTGGAAGACTGGGCATCAAAATGGCAGATGAAATTTAGTGTGGACAAGTGCAAGGTTATGCACCTAGGGAAGAACAACCCAAACTATGGTTACACGATGCAAGGTTCCACATTAGGAACCACCACTCAGGAAAAAGATTTAGGCGTCATTGTGGATACCATGTTAAAACCCTCGGCCCAGTGTGCAGCGGCGGCCAAGAGAGCAAATAGAATGCTAGGTATGATAAGGAAAGGAATGGAAAATAAAACAAAAGATATTATAATGCCTCTATATCGTTCCATGGTGAGACCGCACCTTGAATATTGTGTGCAATTCTGGTCGCCGTATCTTAAAAAGGATATAGCAATTTTAGAAAAGGTACAGAGAAGAGCCACCAAAATGGTAAAGGGGATGGAAGGATACTCCTATGAAGAAAGGCTAAAAAGGTTAGGGCTCTTTAACCTGGAAAAGAGACGGCTGAGGGGAGATATGATAGAAGTCTATAAATTAATGAACGGAGTGGAACGGGTAAACGTAGATCGATTGTTCACCTTATCAGAATATAGAAAGACTAGGGGACATGCAATGAAGCTACAGGGTAAACTATTTAAGACTAATAAAAGAAAATATTTTTTCACTCAACGTGTAATCAAACTCTGGAATTTGTTACCGGAGGATGTAGTAAAGGCTGTTAGTGTAGCTGGGTTTAAAAAAGGTTTGGACAAGTTCCTGGAGGAAAGGTCCATAAACCATTATTAAGAAGTGACCGAAGATATCAATGCTTGACCCAGTACAAGCATTGTGGAACTTGTGTCTCTTGGGGAAACTGCTAGGTACATATGACCTAGATTGGCCACTGTTGGAAACAGAATACTGGGCTTGATGGACCTTGGTCTGACTCAGTATGGCATATCTTATGTTCTTATATTCTTATGGGATATTTTAAGGGCAACCAACCTTTTTGTTAAAATGGTAAATAAAGGCAAAAGGAAAAGGAGACCGCTATGGTTTTCGAAAGAAGTAGCTGAAAAGGTGAAGAAAAAGAAGGAGGTCTTCATGAAATACAAGAGATCACAGAGAGAGGAAGACAGGCATCTATATTTGGAAAAACTTAGAGAAGCTAACAAAGTAGTCAGGAAAGCAAAGATTCAAAGAGAGGAGGAAATAGCCAATGCAATAAAACTGGGGGATAAGACATTTTTCAGATATGTTAGTGAGAAGAGGAAGGGCAAATGTAGTATTGTCAGAATCAAGATGAAGGGGAGGAATAGGTAGAAGCTGATGAGGATAAAGTGGAACTGCTTAACAAATATTTCTGTTCTGTGTTCACAGATGAAGAACCAGGAGCAGGACCTCAGAAAACACCCACAAACTGGAAAAGAAGCGAGGGGCATCTTGAACAATTTTCAGAATACTATGTTTGTGAGAAACTAGCTAAACAAAGTAAACAAAATGATGGGACCGGATGGGATACACCCTAGAATACTTAGGGAACTTGGGGACGTTCTAGCAGCTGCACTGGCTGACCTTTTCAATGCTTTGTTGGAGTCAGGAGTGGTGCCAAAGGACTGGAGAGGCTCATGTGGTCCCTTTACACAAAAGTGGAAGTAAGGATGTGGTTGAAAACTACAGGCCAGTTAGTTTAACTTCAGTGGTGAGTAAATTATTGGAAACGCTGCTGAAAGAGAAAATAGTGAGGTTTCTGGAGTCCAGCGGATTACAGGATCCGAGGCAGCATGGATTCACCAGAGGCAGGTCTTGTCAGATAAATCTGATTTATTTCTTTGACTGGGTTACCAGGGAGTTGGATCGAGGGAGAGCCCGAGATGTGGTGTATTTAGATTTCAGTAAAGCCTGACACTGTTCCTCACAGGCGACTTATGAACAAACTGAGCACCCTAGGGATGGACCCTAAAGTTACTGCTTGAGTTGGAAATGGTTGAGTGGGAGGCGACAAAGGGTACAGGAAAATGGAATTCACTCTGAGGAGAAGGAGGTTACCAGTGGTGTGCCCCAGGGATCTGTCCTTGGTCCGATTATTTTTAACATCTTTGTTAGTGATATAGCGGAAGGGCTGTCGGGTAAGATTTGCCTCTTTGCGGATGATACCAAAATCTGCAATAGAGTAGACATCCAAGAAGGTGTAGATAACATGAGGAGGGATCTAGCCAAGCTTGAAGAATGGTCTAGAATTTGGCGGCTGAGATTTAATGTTAAAAAATGCAAGGTCATGTATTTGGGCTGCAGCAATCCAAGGGAGCAATATAGTATAGGGGGTGAAGTACTTTTGCCCACTAAAGAAGAGCGGGACCTAGGCATGATTGTGTCTGATGATCTTAAAATAGCTAAACAGGTAGAAAAGGTGACAGCAAATGCTAGAAGGATACTTGGGTGCATAGGGAGAGGAATGGCCAGCAGAAGAAAGGAGGTGATAGTGCCTCTGTATAAGTTTTTGGTGCGACCTCATTTGGAGTATTGTGTGCATTTCTGGAGACCGCGCCTTCAAAAGGATATAAACAGGCTGGAGTCAGTACAGAGGGTGACTACTAAAATGGTTAGTGGTCTTCATTATAAAGCATATGAGGACAGACTTAAGGATCTTAATATGTACACCTTAGAGGAAAGGCGGGATAGAGGTGATATGACTGAGACGTTTAAATTCCTCCATGGCATAAATGCACAGGAGGAGAACCTCTTTCGATTGAAAGCAAGCTCTGCTATGAGGGGACATTGGATGAGGGTGAAAGAGGATAGATTCAGGCGTGATATGCGGATATATTTCTTTATGGAAAGAGTGGTGAATCCGTGGAATAGTCTCCTAGTAGAGATAGTAGAGATGAGGACAGTATCTGAATTCAAAGAAACATGGGACAAACACAAAGGATCTCTAAAGGAAAAAAGGGGACTGTTGCAGTGGTTGATATGGAAGGGCAGACTAGATAGGCCATGTGGTCTTTTTCTGTCATCATGTTTCTATATATGCTTCTAAACAGGACGGTGCAAGGGTATTGGGTGCTCTCGGTGAATTTTCAGGCTTAAACTCCATGAGAATTTGATAATTAAACACAACAATCATGATCATCCCAACACCACCATTCACAAAATAATCCTGTAAAAATGTGTAATTGGATATCATACTTTTGAATATTAAACTTTGCTTCATATGTGTGTGTGTGTGCCCACTCTCCCTACAGGTAAAAGAATGTTCTGATGGCTCTTTCAGTTTGTATGGCTATTGGGATCTATTATTTTGCTTTAACTTATATTGCTCTTTTCCACCTCTCAGAAGCTGCCTCCCTGGGCAACTGCCTAGTCTTGCCTAATGGTTGATCTGGCCCTGCTTCCACACCGCCTCTCCAAGCATCCCTCCCCAAATACATTTACATCTTCATGTGCTTTCCAATACACATACTTTCCACTTCTGTCTGCCTTTGGGTTAGCCATCTCCCATGGGCAGAGGAAGAAAGAAGACAAAGCTAGGCCTACCTGCAGCCTGGAAAAAGGTTAGATGCATGGGGAGGATGATGCAGAGAAGGCAGGAGAAATTTAAAGGAGGAGTGGGCTTATGAAAAGAAGAATGGTAGGGGGAGTGAAAGAGAGGAGGTGGGAGTGCTAGGGGAGAAGGAAAAGAGAGAGAGAGAGAGTCTGGGAAGGGGCAAGAGGATGTGAGGGGACAGCAGGAGAGGGATTAGAGTGCAAGAGGCTGGAGGTTGAAGAGATGAATGCATGGGGACAAAAAGGCACAATGTGTATATGGCATAAGGTGCAATCTCCCTCCCATAGGACAAACACAAAGGCACCCCACCCCCACATCACACTCATATAGGCATCCCATCTCTGCACCACACAGACACAGACATACAGTAGACACAGGTTCCCCACCTCTGCATCACACACACACAAGCACCCTCCCCCCTTCACACACACACCACCCATGAAACGGATCTTGACATCATCATGAATAATACATTGAAATCCTATGGCCAGTATGCCGCTGTGACCAAGAAAGCAAATAGAATGCTAGGAATCATAAGGGAAGGAATGGAGAATAAAACCAAGGATATTATAATGCATCTGCATGGCTCCCTGGTGCAATCGCACCTCAAATATTGTGTGCATTTCTGGTCACCGTATCTTAAAAAGGCTACAGCAGAATTAGAAAGAGTATAGAGAAGAGTGACCAAAATGATAAAGGGGATGGAAGGATACCTCTACAAGAAAAGGCTTAAAAGGTTAGGGTTCTTCACCTTGGAAAAGAGATGGCTGAGAGGAGATATGATAGAGGACTATAAAATAATGAGTGGAGTGGAACAGGTAAACTTAGATTGGTTGTTTACTCCTTCAAAAAGTAGAAAGACTAGGGGACATACAATGAGGCTACAATGTAGCACACTTAAGATGATCAGAGAACACATTTTTTCACTCAACGCATAATCAAATTCTGGAATTCATTGCCAGAGAATGTAATAAAAGCTGTTAGTGTAGCTGGGTTTAAAAGAGATTTGAACAAGTTCCTGGAGGAAAAGTCCAAAACCATTATTAAAGTGGACTGTGGAAGTTCACTGCTTACCCCTAGGATAAGCAGCATGGAATGTGTCTACCTTTTGGGAATTTGACAGATACCTGTGACCTGGATTGGCCACCGTTGCAAACAAGATCCTGGGCTCGATGAACCTTTGGCCTGACCCAATATGGCATATCTTATGTTCTTACACAGAGGCACCCACCCCCTCCATCACACCCACACTCATTGGCATTTTATTCTTGCCCCCCTCCCATACATATGCAGGCACCCCACCCCTAGAGCAGAGAAAGGCACCCCAGCTCCGCACCCTACCCATGTACCACAGATTGCACACACACATGCAGTACACCCCCGCACACTACCCCTGGTGAAGGCAATGTGAGGGACTTTGAAAAGGCGTAGTTATTCACCTGTAAAAGGTGATCTCTGGGAACAGGAGGAATTTAGTCTTCATATATGGATGATGTTGGTACCGATGAAGCCCGTGCGGGAACGCTCCCCAGCATCCAATAGGAAAGCCATTGGGAGCATCCCACTGCGCCTGTGTTCCTGTCTTCCCGCCTTTGTGACTCTCCCTCCTCAGTTGAGTTTGTAGCTGAGAAAAAAGGAGAGAAAAGAGAAACCCTACAACTCCTAGGGGAGGGGGAGGATTGTG
This sequence comes from Ichthyophis bannanicus, assembly GCA_033557465.1. Classification (NCBI taxonomy): domain Eukaryota; kingdom Metazoa; phylum Chordata; class Amphibia; order Gymnophiona; family Ichthyophiidae; genus Ichthyophis; species Ichthyophis bannanicus. The sequence goes on from CM066041.1 coordinate 149,103,925, forward strand.
AAGACTAAATTCCTGCTGTTTCCGGAGATCACCTGTTACAGGTGAGTAACTATGCTTTTTCCAGGAACAAGCAGGAATGTAGTCTTCACATATGGGACTCCCTAGCTCCCAGATGCCAGAGAAATGACCCCAGAATTGGTAGATTTGTCTCAGAGCAGGCCTCAAAAGGTCATGGATCCTTCATGAATGTCTGGCATCAAAACGTTCTGGGATGGAGGGTAGGAGTTGCTCTAAGTCTGAAAGAGGTGATGGAGTACAGCCTGACCAAACATGGCATCCCGGCGGGAGTCCTTGTTAAGACAGTAATGAGCAGCAAAGGTATGCACTGAAGACCAGGTAGCTGCTTTGCAGGTTTCATCATGGCCACAGAATGTAGATTTGCCGTGGAGGCTGCCATGGCACAAACATTATGGGCAGTGACATGCCCCTCAAGGGATAGTCCTGCCCTGTCATAAACAAATGTGGTACAATCTGCTATCCATTTGGATAGAGTATGTTTAGAAACTGGGAGACCCAAATGACTAGAGTCAAAGGAAATGAACAACTGTGAAGCCCTGTGGTGCTCTCGAATTATTTGAAGATAAAATTCTAAGGCACGCATGCAGTCAAAGGTGTGCAGGGCTGCTTCTGCCCTAGAGGAATGTAGTCTAGGGAAAAAGACAGGAAGATAAACTGATTGGTTGAGATGGAAAGGAGACACTACCTTTAGGTAGTGGGGGAATATCATTCTCAAACCCCCTCACTGTTCTCCTGCTACAAGAGGTCACTTCTCTTCTTTGAGTGCTATAGATAAGGTTCCAACATCACAGCAAGGGATGGGGTTCTATTCTCCTTATGCAATTGCTTGATATACCACCCAGGCTGAAGGGCATCAGAGTGGTTTACAATCACTACAAGCAGGTACTAGATACATCCCCTCGTCCTCAAAGGGCTCACAATCTACATGGAGGACTGTGAGAGAAAGAGGGAGAGAGACTGGGTGATGGTGGAGAGGCTGTTAGTGGGTGAAGGCAGAGTGCAGGGGCTATAATAGATTTTTTTGTTTTGTTTCATATATTAGCAGGCTGTAGTGATATGTGAAGCAAACAAGGAAACTGCTTCAGGTGCAGCTATAAAGGGTCACCAATATGCTGCTAACATACTCATTGGGGATGGTGGAAAGGGAAGAAGGAGAAGGGCTGCCGCCTTATGTTGGCACATTAAAGGTCTGATTTATTAAGCTCTCTTTTACCACAGAAAGTGGGAAGACAGTAAATCAGACTCTTAAAAGAGGAGCTGCAATACACCTTTTGGGGGTAGGGGGAGGGCACAAGATCTGGACGCTACGCCACCTCAGACCCATGTTGGAACCAAATGACTTCCGCACAACCTTCCAATCACTAGTCACCCCACACTTCGACTATGCAAATATTGTACTACATGGCCTTCCCAAGAGCACGCTGAACCCACTACAAATGGCCATGAATACGGCAGCCAGGGTTCTTTATGGAGCTTCAAAAAGCCAACATATTATTCCCATACTGATCGATCTTCATTGGCTCACAATAACATGTAGGATTCTATACAAAGCCCTACTCCTGACCTTTAAAGCGTTCCATCGAATATCAGCATCCTCGCTAACTGACCTCCTTGACCACGTACAGGATACCAGATCTAGACGATCTGCAACTGAAAACACATTAATGGCCCCAAAAGGCCTACCGAAACTTACTCAGACCACTATCAAGAGAGCATTTTCATCCTTCGCCCCCAGATGCTGGAACATGTTGCCAACCAACATCAGATCACAAAAAGACCTGTCCCAATTCAGAAAAGCCCTAAAAACACACCTCTTCCAGCAACACTTCTTCCAAGGCAATATCTCCCCATCCCCTCCCCTTCCAACTCTAACCAATGACTATGGTTAATCAATGATTCCCTAAACTGTATTGCTCGTCCTAAATTATAATCTCGTTATCCTTAGCCTATAGAGTCCAAAACACATTCTAATTTACTGTACATAGTTGTTAATATTTGTTACCCCAGTTGTCCTGGTTTTATTCCCTGTTATCTGTAAACTTGACATATGTTATATGTTTTAAGTATAATGTTGTTAATTTGTAAACCGCGCTGATGATGAATAGCGCGGTATATAAAAGCTTGTAAATAATAATAATGTTTAGGAGGCCAGCTCCTAATTTTTTCAGCTGGCTCCTAGATTCCAAGAAAATTTGTTGAGGCCTGGCTTAGGTGCCATCACTTTGAACCAACTCTGAGGCAAGCCCTGGATAACACTAGCTATAAAGATGTCTATACAGTCCCTGCTACCATAACAAGACACATTTTAATATCTCTCTTCAAATTCTTGCTTTCCACTATATATGAATTTGCAAATAGAGGAAGAGGAAACGCACCATTTTGTCACAATATATGTGTACCCTTTTCAACTTGTTTTGTATTTGTTAACCTTTATTTCTGTGTCGTTCTTATCTGATAAGAACATAAGATATGACATACTGGGTCAGACCAAGGGTCCATCAAGCCAAGTGTTGTTGTTGTTGTTGTTAAGTGCCGTGGAGTTGGTGTTGACTAATTGCGACCCTCTAGATAGTTGTCATAAATTGTGTTTGGTCTTCAGTCAGGCGGCTCATTGTTGACAGACTGACACCCATAGCTGCAGTTATTGTATTGATTCATCTCATTGCTGGACTTCCTCTTTTGCATTGACCTTCTACCTTGCCAAGCTTGATGTCTTTCTCCAATTATCTCTCTCTTTGCATGATGTGTCTAAAGTATGAAAGTCGAAGTCTTGTCATCTGAGCTTCTAAAGAAAGCTTAGGTTTGATCTCCTCTAGTACTGACTGGTTTGTTCTTCAGGCAGTCCATGGTATACACAGTATTCATCGCTAGCAGCATATTTCAAAGGCATCAATCTTCTTCCTGTCTATCTTTTTCACTGTCCAGCTTTTGCATACATATGACGTTATTGAAAATGCCATGGTTTGAATAAGTCTAATCTTTGTATGGATAGAGACACTTCTGCTCTTGAGAATCTTGTCTAGGTCCTTCATAGCCATTCTGCCAAGAGCAATGCATCATCAGATTTCTTGACTGCTTGTTGCTTCTTTATTGATAGTTGATCCAAGTAGGTTCAAGTTGTCCATTATTTCAATTTCTTCTCCATCAACAATGAACTTATTGATTTTGCCAGTTGTCATGATCTTTGTCTTCTTTACATTAAGGTGCAGCCTATTTTAAGACTATATTCCTTAATCTTGAGAAGCAAATGTTTCAGATCACCTTCTCTTTCAACCAGTAATGTGGTATCATCAGCATAGCGAAGGTTGTTGATGAGTCTTCCACCAGTCTTCACAACTCTGTTGTCATCATACATTCCTGCTTCTCTGATGATTTGTTCTGCATATAAATTAAACAGATATTGGGAACGTATGCAGCCTTGTCGTACACCTTTGCTGATTTTAAACTATTCTGTTTCTCCTTGTTCCATTCGAACTGTTGCTTCTTGATCAATGTAAAGATTGTACAAGAGAACAATCAGGTGTTCTGTTATACCCATGCTTCTTAATGTGGCCCAGAGTTTCTCATGGTTTACACAGTCAAAAGTCTTGATGTAGTCGATAAAGCACAAATAGATATCCTTTTGGTATTATTTAGTCTTTTCAAGGATCCATCTCACATCCGCGATGATATCTCTTGTTCCTCACCCTTTCCTAAACCATGCTTGCACTTCAGGTAGTTCTCGTTCTAAGTATGGTTGCAGCCTCTGTTGAATAATCTTCAGTAGAATCTTGCTGGCATGTGGGATCAGAGCAATAGTGTGATAATTTCCACAGTCAGTTGGATCACCTTTCTTTAGTATTGGTATAAACACAGATCTTTTCCAGTCAGTTAGTCATGATGCTGTCTTCTAAATTTCCTGTAGAGTCTTGTTTAAGTATGGTAACAGCTGCATCAGATTGCTGTAATACTTCTGTGGGAATGCCATCAATGCCTGGTGCACTGTTCTTTGATAAGGCTTTCAATGCTGCTTCAACCTCTTCTTTCATCACCAATGGTTCCGGATCTTAAGGTACTGCTTGAAACGGCTGTTGGTCCACGATCTTTATCATATAAAAACTCTGTATATTCTTTTCAGCTTTTCTTGATCTTCTCGGCATCATTCAACATGGATCCTTGAGCATCTTATAACATTCCAATTCGAGGCTGGAATTTTTCTTTATTGAAATCTTTCTTTATTGAGACAAAAGATAAATGGTACACAGTTCTTAACATCTTGAAAATGCATACATAGCAAACGGTATGGGTTCGATAATATCAAACAAAAGAGAGATCCATCAACGTCAACAGTTACCCAGTATATCATCATCTCTTCATTTTCATATTTATTCCCCCCAGCCCCCCCCCTGAGATGTGAAACTGTTGTCCGTTCAACTGTAGTTATTCAAATTTCCCACAAGCATAACAAGATAATGCAAAGCAGATGGACGTAATCAAGTACAACACACGTGAGAGACATTATAGTACAGAGAAACAGAGAAATTCTCCTCAGCAAGAAAGAAGAAAGTGGGGAACCCCCCCCCCAGTACCCCAGAATAGGTAAAAACATGCCGCAGATTCTAAACTACGCCTGGAACCCCAAAGGACACTGGGACCCCAGGGCCCCCAATAATCTCAAACTATGTCAGAGGATAGAACAACATAATGGCCCCACCCCCCGTAGTCCAACTATAACAAACCCCCGGACAGGTGAGCCCAGGGTGTACTCTTCTCCTGTGCCCACCATCACATCCAGTAGGGAAGCAGGTAAACTGACTAACCCCTCCCCTAATCCCCCCCTCTCTAAACCCCCCCCTCACCCCTCCCCCCCCCATTTCCCCCAATGGGTGCAATCCAATCCACATTGTGTGTGCACTCGGGAGAGGCCCGTAAGCAAAAGTAAAGATCCTCAAAGCCCGCCCAGAATCCGACTGCGAGTATGTCGAGGTAGAGACTCCAAGTGTGGTCCCCAGCCCCGCAAGAAACGCTGCCACCGCCCGGGATGCCCACTAGCACGAAGCCCTTCCATCAAAAGCAGCTCATGCAGGCGCCCCCTCCACATCCCGTATAGGGGACCTCTGGCATCCAACCATCCATGCAAAATAGTCATTCTCGCAGCCGCCAACACCAAACGCATCCAAGGCAGTACCCCCTGTCCCACCCGTTCAGTCCAGCCGTCCTCCCACACATCCAAAACCACATTCACTGCAGTAAAAGGTAACAGGTGGAGCACACACCCCCCAAGGTATGCAAACACCTTGCCCCAGAAAACTTGAACCCGTGCACACCCCCAGAACATATGACCCAATGTGGCATGCTCCCCCCCACAGCGAGGGCAACAATGAGAACTGGTAATCCCGGCCTTCCACGCCCTACGAGGAGCATAGTATAGACGACGCAACAATTTATACTGCATATCCCGTAGAGTCACCACCACACTAAGTTGAGGGATATTGGACAGACCCTCCAATAGCTCCGCTCCTGTCACCGCCAAACCTAAGTCTCGCGTCCAGGCCGCGGCCAGATCATCCAATTCCAGCGGCGGCACCAAGTCCCATAACACTGTGTGTAGCCAAGCTACACGCACCCCCTGCTCCCCCCCTAACAAAGCCACCTCAATTGCAGAGCTGACATCGCCACGCAACGTCTCCTGGGGCACCGTACGAATATAACTGCGCACCTGAGCGTAGAGAAAAACGTCCCTGCCCCGTAAAGGATACTGCTGACACAAGGAAGAGAATTCTGCCACCACTCCCTCTGGTGCTACCACATGCTCCAAATTCACAATACCCAGCTGAGTCCAACGCATGAATAAACTACCCCCAAGGCCCGGTAGAAATGCACCATTTCCCCGAATGGGGAGATACGGGGAAGAAGAAGCAACAATCCGGCGGCTAGCACAAAAATACTTCCACGCTTTGCGAACGGGGTCCAGAATGATCGCTCTTAAAGCTCTGTCCGGTATCTGCACCCTCGGCGCATGCAAAAGGTAACGCAAATGGAAGGGCTTCACCGCCCCTTGCAACATCGCCAGGGGAGTGTATTCTCCGATGTCCCAAAGCCAATCCCGAGCATACCGTAATAAACAAGCTATATTATATTTACTGATATCGGGAAGTCCCAGGCCACCCAAGGACCACGGTTGTCGTAACACAGCCAGACGCACCCTGGGTCGCCTCCCCCGCCAAAGAAAACGATTAATCAGCCTATCCATCTTCCGCATGTCCGAACGCCTCAACAGCAGTGGGAGTGTCTGCAGCACATACAAAATTTGGGGAAATATCACCATCTTGAACAATGCAATGCGACCCCCTAGAGATAATGGCAGATCTTGCCACTTATCCATACGAACCGTCATGGCTGCCAAAAGCTTAGTGACATTCAGCTGGTAGAGTTCTCCCAACTGTCCCGGCACGTAAATACCTAGATATTTAAAATGTCCCCGCGCCCATTTCAAAGGAAAGTCACCCTGCCACTCCCGGTGCGCATCAGGCCCCAATAGCATCGCCTCAGACTTATCCAAGTTTAATCGGAACCCTGAGGGCACCCCATAGTCATATAGAAGATTTAACAGATGTGGGAGCCCCCTCTGAGGGTCCTCGATATGCACAAGGAGGTCGTCAGCAAAGGCCGCGATCCGAAATTCCGTCCTTCCCACAGTGATACCCCGAAAGTGAGAGTGGGCCCGAATCCGTATCAACAGGGGTTCCAAGGTAAGCACAAATAGGAGCGGTGACAAAGGACAGCCCTGGCGCGTCCCTTTCTGTATAGAGAATTCTGATGACATGTTCCCATTCACCATGATAGCCCCTATCGGGTTCGCGTAAAGAAGCCGTACCACCTCCACGAAGAAACCTGTAAACCCCATGGCAGCCAAGACCCGGTACATAAACCCCCAATTTACCCGATCAAATGCTTTTTCAGCATCAAAACTGATAAGCATAGACTCCAAGCTAGCCGTATGTCCCACACAGAGGGAAATCAATAGCCTTTGCAAACTATAAGCCGCGTGTCGACCCCGCACAAAGCCCACTTGATCTTTATGAATCAGAGTCGGCAAAAACACCGCCAACCGATCTGCCATGATCTTTGCTAAGATTTTAATATCCACATTAAGAAGAGAAATGGGCCTATACGATCCCACGAGAAGCGGGTCTCTCCCCGGTTTCGGCAAGATAGTGACCAAAGCTTTATTCGCCTCATAAGGGAAATGACCACGTTGTATCAAATCTTCAAAGTATCCAACAAGCGGGGCTACCAGAACGTCCCCCATCACCTTATAGAATTCACCCCTCAACCCGTCGAGACCAGGGGCACGTCCGTTTTTCAAATTCCGAATGCCAGCTTGCACCTCTCGTCCGGATATGGGTGCATTCAAAGTCTGCACTTGTTCTGTACTCAGATGTGGTAAAACGCAGCCCGCTAGAAAGTCCTGGCTCTCTATCGCTCTATCCCCATCCCCAGCATAGAGCTGACGGAAATACTCAAAAAGGACCTTCTCAATCTCCACCGCGTCCCGCCGCAAGGACCCGTCCGGATGTCGTATCACCCCAATATGGCGTGAGCCCTCGTCCGGCCTTACCAAGGATGACATTAATTTCCCCGCCCGATTCCCATGCTGATACAACTGGAATCTGTAGTACATAAGGGATTTCTGGGCACGCTGGTGAAGGAGCATCTCCAACTCCATTTGTACCTCCTGCAACCTGCGCCGATTCACCGCTGTCTTATTAGACGCCAGCTGCCTCCGCGCTTTGCCCAATTCGCGCTCCAACAGTAGGATTCGCTGATTCCTGCGTCTCCTTTTTAAGCTATAGTAGCTAATGATTTCCCCCCTAAGAACCGCCTTACCAGCCTCCCAGAATAAAGCAGGAGAAATCTCTGGGTGATCATTAAAGGCCACATAATCCCTCCATCTATCCCTAAGGAACCCAGCAAACTGGGCATCCCCACTAAGCTCCAATGGATACCGCCAAATTCGGTTATGGCGGGGGTCACACGACTGCGCAATTCCATAATTATCATCGCGTGGTCAGAAAGAACAGAAGGACCAACCTCCGCTGCCACTACCCAGTTAAACAAAGACTCCGATATCAAGAAGTAATCAATTCGGGACCATGTGCCATGGGCCCGAGACATATGGGTGTACTCCCTGTCTCCAGGGTGTAAAATTCTCCAAATATCCAGCAATTTATTCGCCTCACACAGTCCCCACAGGCGCCGTGAACTGGAATTTTTCTTTAACTCGTAGTTTTAGGAAAGCCAATCTTGTTCTTCCTCTAATAGTTTCTGCTTCTATTTCCTTGCATGTGTCATTGTAGTACTTCTCCTTGTCTTGTCTTGCTGCACGTTGGAAATCTCTGTTGAGTTCTGCGATTGCCTCTATTTCTCCTTTGGCTTTAGCTTCTCCGCCTTTCTGGGCAATTTTCAGAATTTCTTTGGTCATCTATTTTGGCCATTTTTTGCTTTTTCATCTTTTGTAAAGACTTACTGCTTTCTTTCAACACAACCCTCTTGATGTCATCCCATAACTCTTCTGGAACACTGTCATTTGTATCTAAAACAGCAAATTGGTTTTGCAGGCAGTCTTTAAATTCCAGTGGTATATCCTCAAGGTCATATTTGCTACATTCGTGAGTGGCTTGCTCTTTTTCAACTTTAGCTTGAGTTTGCATACTAGTAGTTGGTGATCTGTACTACAGTCAGCTCCAGGTTTTGTCTTTATTGATGTTCTAGAACTTTTCTATCGTTGACTTCCACAGATGTAGTCAATTTGATTTTTGTACAATCCACTGGGCGAAGTCCATGTGTACAATCATCGCTTGTATTGCTGGAAGAAGGTGTTTGAGATGAACAGATCGTTGATCTTGCAGAATTCTATCAGTCTTTCTTCAGCTTCATTTCTGTTGCCAAGTCCATATTTTCCAACCATTTTGCCTTCTTCTTTGTTGTCAACTTTTGCGTTCCAGTCACCCATGACTATCAGGATATCCTGTTTGCATGTTCTGCCAATTTCAGCTTGTACTTGTTCATAGAACTCATGAATTGCATCTTCTTCTGCAGCTGTTGTTGGGGCATATCCTTGAATTATAGTTGTGTTGATAGGCATTCCTCGTAGATGAATAGAAATTAAGGATTCACTGACTGCATTGTATTTCATTACAGTTCTTGCAAGTTTCTTCTTAATTATAAATGCAACACCATTTCTTCTTTGTCTTTAATTTCCTGCATAGTAGACCATGTGATTATCTGATGCAAAGTGCCCGATGAAAGTCCATTTCAGTTTGCTGACACCCAACAGATCAAGTTGTACACGTTCCATTTCATTCTTGATCACCTCCAACTTCTGTAAGACATCTTTGCAGCTTCTGACTCTTATGTCATGTGCAGCTACATCAGCAATCAGATGTTCCGAGGGCATTAATCCAACCACATCTTAAATGCTGGCTTTACTCTGAAAAGTCTTCAGCTCCTCTCCTGTAATATAGAAACATAGAAACATGATGACAGAAAAAGACCACATGGCCTATCTAGTCTGTCCTTCCATAACAACAACTACAACAGTCCACTTTTTACCTTTAGAGATCCTCTGTGTTGGTCCCATGCTTTTTTGAATTCAGTTACTGTCCTCATCTCTACCACCTCCACTGGGAGACTATTCTATGGATCCACTACTCTTTCTGTAAAGAAATATTTCCGCATATCACTCCTGAATCTATCTCCCTTCACCCTCATCCCATGTCCCCTCGTAGCAGAACTTGCTTTCAATTGAAAGAGGCTCTCTCCCTGAACATTTATGCCACGGAGGTATTTAAACATCTCAATCATATCACCTCTATCCCGCCTTTCCTCTAAGGTGTACATATTAAGATCCTTAAGTCTGTCCTCATATGCTTTATAATGAAGCCCACTAATCATTTTAGTAGCCACCCTCTGCACCGACTCCATCCTGTTCACATCCTTTTGAAGGTGCGGTCTCCAGAATTGCACACCATACTCCAAATGAGGTCGCACCAAAGACTTATACAGACGCATTATCACCTCCTTTTTTCTGCTAGCCATTCCTCTCCGTATGCACCCAAGCATCCTTCTAGCTTTTGCCATCGCCTTTTCTACCTGTTTAGCTACTTTAAGATCATCAGACACAACCACGCCTAGGTCCCGCTCTTCTTTAGTGGACAAAAGTACTTCACCTCCTATACTGTATTGCTCCCTTGGATTGCTGCAGCCCAAATGCATGACCTTACATTTTTTAACATTAAATCCCAGCTGCCAAATTCTAGACCATTCTTCAAGCTTGTAGCCAGTTGAGTGCCTTCCAACCTGGGGGCTCTCATCTTATAGCTCTATAGTGCAATTGGTTTTGTTGTGACTATCCATCGGGTTTCCATGGCAAGATACAGAAGTAGACTGCCAGGCCTTTCTTCCACGCAGTTTACGTTTAGTACCTGTCAGATTCCCAAAAGGTATACAGATTCCATGATTACTCTGTATAGCTAAGGCTGGGCCCGGATACCCTTATCCCTACCCACAGAACATGTAAAGTTATCAGATGTCCCTGATTTTCATGGATTGTCCCAGATGTTAGAGCTGTGTCCCCAACTCCCAACTGTTTGTCAGCTTCTTGACCCCAATTTCAGCAATGGGGAAAGAAGAAGTAGAAAAAAATTTAGTTTCAATTTAATGATTTGAGTATATCAGTTTTTAGATTTACATCCATTATCTTTCAGTTTGAAGAGTAATAGGGAAATACATCACTGTTTCTATTTCTCTATCGATTTGTCTGTTTGGAAGTGATATTGTTGCTTGTCATGGGATGGAAAGGCGGGGGGGGGGGGGGGGCAGGGGAATGACTCCGCTTCTTTTCCACAAAACCTGGAATTAAGGTGTATCTACTCTCCTCCACACACACACACACTTTGGATAAGTGTCCCAAACGTGTCTGTAAAACATCTGGTAAGTTTACAATATGAGGCTATAAGACATCTGCTCCCTCACATATCGTACCCAGAACTGGGATGTGAGGGTGGGATTAGACGTGGGTAGCTCATAGTGCCAGCAGACTCGGGCCGGGCTGTCCCTCCCACCACAAGTTCTGGGAAAACACCAGGTACATAGTAGCAATAAATTCCTCTGATGCCACCACTCGTTTCCCTTTCACCATCCTCCTCCAGGCCAATAGATGGTGGCTTTTGCCATGACGTCATGAAGTGCTGACCAATAGGGTAGCAACACGACGCTAGAAATGAAGCGAAGCGCCGGCCTCGCGCAGTAGTGAACGTGAACGAAGGGGGGTAGAAACGGATAGTGGCAAGCAAGTTCGGTGCGTAACTCGCCTCTGACATCGCAGGCATGGTGGTGGTTGCATCGGCGTCAGCCGTCCCGACTCCCAAAGTGCTCTTCATCCACGGCAAACAGCACAGCAGCTCCGGAGCCCTGAGCCGGCCCCTCTCCGTGGTGCTGCCGGTCGCGAGCCCCTCCAGCCCCGAGCGGTTAGCGGGCGAAGTGCCGCCTCGAAAGCGGCAGCGGTTGACACACCTGAGCCCGGAGGAGAAGGCTCTAAGGAGGTGAGCAGCTCGAGACCTTCTACTAAAGCGCGTGCTGCAGATTAACGTCCGCTGCGAGCTCTGAGCCGCAGGCTGCATGTTCAAGGAACCGCTGCTGCTGTTATTTTAGCCTGTGACCGCCTGGAAGCCGGGCAGGGGCTGTCCACTTCAGAGTGTGGGTTTGGGATGGGGGGTTGGGGAGCACGGTCGCTGTGCCTGCGTGGCAGTAATGATGTGGAACCCGCGGGCACCTCTACTGGTGGATTGAAGAATTAACGTCGGAGAGGTGTCATCCCAAATGTATAAGCCACTGCTTAAATTCAATGCTATTCGTATAATACGCAAAACAAATTGCTATGAAACTTCTGAATTGTTTAACTGCAGCTTTTCCAAATCAGAACTCAAAGCATGTTACAGGCAAACATAAGTTACATTTCTTTCTGTAAGATGTCGCAATCGAAGCTGAGGCAGTGGCTAGTGTAGTGTCTTAACCGAGGTAGCAAGGGGTTGTCCGTGCGAGAAGCAGGATTTCTGTGGCATTTAACTAAATACTGTACCGTTAAGTGGAGGAACGTTAATACTGGGCTATGGATACCACTTGAAACTTAGTACAATTTACGAAAAGCGGTTGTCGCACTACCTACTGCTGGGGCAGGATGGACTTTTTTCCTGAGCCCAACTAATTTCCCTTTTTTAGGGTAGGGGAGGGGAGGGGGTGAGTACACGCAGGATTTCATGGTTCGTTTTAACAATGTGATGTTGCACAATATGGTAATGTTGTTGGCTCATGTATACAAGCAGAATGGAGTCGTCCCGAACTTGTGGTTGTGTAATATGCCAAAGGTGAAAAACGATGTCGTCACAGTAATGTTAAGCTTGTTTTTAAATGGAATTAAAGAACTATATTAAAAATACAGAAAGACGGAAATTGATGACAGGAGGACTGTGCTTGGGAGGTTTCTGCCAAGAAGTATGGAGGCTATACTGAAGGGGGAAGGTTAGGGCTGGTCCCAGAGTTTGTTCAAGATGTTGGCACTCTAAGGAGCCCTTCAGCTTTACACACACCTGTCAAAACGTCTGTTCCGAATGTTCTGCTCTTTGCTTTGCTGCCATGTGTCCCCCCCCCCCCCCCCTTACCCTCAAACCTCTGTCCTAGGTAGCTATCTAGTTTGCCTAATGGTTGGGCTGGCCCTGGGGAGAGAATCAGATTCAGCATTAGCATCCAGAGCTTTTGAGAGGATTGCATCCTCTTCCCTCAAAAGAAATTACGCCAGTGGTAGATCTTTCTGGTAATTACCGGAGGATGCACTAAAAACTGTTTAACTGGGTTTAAAAAAGATTTGGACAAGTTCCTGGAGGAAAGGTCCATAAATTACTAAAGCGACCAAAGAAATTCACTGTTTACCCCAGGACAAGCGCTGTAGAACCTGTATATCTGTTTGGGAACCTGCCAGGTACATGTGACCTGGATTGGCCACGGTTGTAAACGGGATACTGGGCTTGATGGACCTTGGTCTGACCCAGTATGGTATTTATGACTTGTGACTTTGCCCTTTGTCATGTCTTTTCATTTTGCTACTTGCATCACCACGCATTTCTCATGAAAAATTATGCTAGGTTTTAATTGCTAATTCCTACCATTGGAGAGCTGACCCCTATCCATGGCTATAGTATGACCTCACCTGTTGCTGGTTTTGTTTTAACTCCTTTAACAGCAGATTGCAGCTACTTCCTAAGCCTAGTCATGGGGTGCCCTTGTAGGCTGGCTGGAGACCCCTATCCTTACTGTGTTTTGTCAGCACTGTATCATTTTGTCAGGTCTGAAGGGCAGAAACTAGGTTCAGAAAACTAACCTGGATTTCTGTACATTTATGCACACAGCTACTAAATTTCTGGGATGACCTGAAAAGTGCTGCTTTAAGTGTGGCAACTCCATTGTAGCTGCCTGTTGTGAGACGGTTCTAGAAACCTTGATCTAGTCATATTGCTGTATGTAGTTGTCATTGACATTTCTGTAGAAATTACTTTCTTGCTGTAAATCTGAAAGGAACACTAGTCTGCTTTTATAAATGAATGGAGCAGGCATTTGCATTCCAGCTATTGACTTGGCATGGCCTTATTTGCCATGTAAAAATGTAGGAGCTGCCCAGTGGATAGAGCAATAAGCTGATAACGTGGGAAAACCAATGTTAAGGTCTTTTGCCCACTGTTTTGTGACCTTGGGGAAGTCATTTCACTTCCATTGCCTCTGGTGCAAACTTAGATTGTAAGCTCTCTGGGGATACAAAAATGCATATTGAATCTAACTCGCCTTGTACCATCACTGAAGAGGTGGACTAAATCCAGAAAAATTCTAGTAGTAAGACTTGGCTAATATTTTCATTTGTGTCTGAGAGCTTCTAAAGATATAGGCAGAGGAACAAGTTCACATAGCCAGTGGCACAGTTGGCATTTGAACTTACATCCTAAGAATTTTCTAGCTTTATAGTACAAGCTGCAGCAAATAGATGGCTATTGGAACTTGCATTAGCATTTTCTTATGACTAATGGGGGGGCTTTGACAGGTTTAATTTAATTAGATCACGTATAATCTTTTACAGTCAAATGTACAAAGCAGAGTACAAAGTCTATAGTATTGCATTATAAAATTGTTACATCAAACTCTAAAAATTTCTGAAACGCCCGACTTTTACTAATGTTACTTCAAAAGCTGCAATACAAAAGTATTTACATTGCTCAATGTAATATTTCTGAAATACATGACTTGTATTGCCTTCTGGCTTTTTATCCAGGACTAAGGTCACTGGTTATAGCAAAGTAAAGTTACAAGGATTTTATGCGCATTCAGTTCTTAGTTCAGGCTGTAGTACGTAGTAAAGGGATATTGTTGGGAATCATGTCCCCCTACCCCAATTTAAGATTTTGCTGAGGGATAATAGCCTAGTGGTTAGAGCACTAACTTGAAACCAAGAGATGGGAGTTCAATTCCCACTAGCACTCCTTGTGGCCTTGGGCAAGTCATTTAATCCTTCATTGCTTTGAAAGAAAGGCCTGGCAGTCTAGTTCTGGTCACACTGCCAAGAAAACCCAGGAGCTGCTGGGGTCACCAGGAGTCAGTACTAACTCAAAATTTAATAAGCTCACATCGGAGCCAGATATCATAGGTAAAAAACACCATAAATTAGTGCTACCTATAGCAAAACAATAATTTAGATGTATGGGTAAGGGTCCACACAGGAAGATCAAAAAAGTTACTTATCTCAACTGCCTTTTCCGTAAATCTTCAGACCACACACAACAGACTGCAGTTATAAAGAAGTACACAGTACTGCGTTTTGGGCAAATAGACTCCATGCCCTGTTTCAACGCTTAATTCAACTGCAAAAACTGGAATCATCTGGCCTCTCCATCTCTTCGAGATGCCAGCGCATGCTCATTTTTTACTCTATTTCTGTTTATGGGTTTATTATATAGTGTTAGTTATTTTGTTAGTACTGACTCAAAGGCATATATTGTATTTGCAATGTTAGAAAATTTAAAGGAGTCTTGCTTTGATTCTGAAATCTGTAAGATCCATAGGTTTCTGGTGAAACAGATTTTGGACATTTTAGACTTAAAGGGAAATTTGTGGGGTGTTGAAAATTTTGGCCTCATGGCTACAGTACAATTTGCTGTGGCTGAGCAGATGTTTTCCTTTTCATAGTTTTATAATTTTTGTGGCTTTCAGTGGCTGATGCAATACCTTGTAAGCATGGCTCTTGTGCATACTGTGCACGTGTGTTCTAATCTCCAATTTTAGAGTTCAATTAGAACAAGTCATATTTGCATGGGAGTACAGCAAATGCTGATTCAGATGGAGTACACAGCAAGATGCGAGGAAGACATAACAAGCAGCCTTGAGGCGTGTAAGACTAAAGTGTACAGCAGAAAAGCCTTTTGCCTTAATTATTGCTGGCTTAGGAGTGGGGCATAATGCTGTCTTCTCTTTAGGAAATTGAAGAACAGAGTGGCTGCACAGACAGCACGTGACAGAAAGAAAGCTAGAATGGGAGAGCTGGAACAGCAAGTGATAGAGCTTGAGATGGAGGTGAGAATTGTCTGTTTTCATTTCTTCATCAGTTTCAAATGATTTAGTGAACTTAAAACATAACTGAAGAATGGGTGGGCCACTAGAGTAAAATGTTGCTAGGGCCATTACCAACACATCAATTACACAGGTACACTAAAAAAATTTTTTTTTAAACTGCCTCTAATGTTTCGATTTTTTTACGTTTTTTGGTGCGCTGAATCCAAATCTGGTAACCAATTTGCTCCATCACGTACAGATTTTTTGCTACATTGGGTTAGCAGTTTGAGGTGAACGTTTCAGATTGAGTGCGATCGAGATAAAAGTTTCTTGGATGAATTCTTTATACTAATTGTTTAGTAGTTATTCAAATAAGAATAAAGAAAATTGTAACAAGGCAGCACATAAGAATAGAGTAATGTCAACAAAACACACTGTGATGGTAGCAAAATTGTCTGCACTTAAAACAGCCACATACATGTGCACAAACATTGAGCATATAAGAGCGAGGTTAGACACAAAGCAAAGCAAATAAATGTGCAAAAAATGTTGTACAGGTATGTATGTAAGAATAGAAAACGCAAACCGCACCATTGCAATACATGAAGACAAACACCCGATGGTGTGAAAATAAAATTCTAATAAATGAGATCCGACACTGTGGTAATAACTAGCAAATTTTTATTTCAAAGTTTAGTAAAAACACGATATTTGTCAACACAGTTTAGATTTTAAAGTCATTCTTGGGTCAATCAATCTCCTGGTGGGCCCGTTTCTTCTTCCCCCGAATGCTTCTCTTGGTGCGCTGCTTGGCGTATTTTTCATCTGGGGTTTCCCGCAGCAGCAACCAGCAGAAATCAGCCATCATAGTGGTGGTCCATCTTCCTTGGTACCTTCTCTCTGCGTCCTTGATGTCCTGGTGAAACCTTTCACCTTGTTCTTCACTGTACGCCCCCATGTTTTTGGGAAAGTAGTTCACATGGGAGTGCAAGAAATGGACTTTCAGGCTCATGTTACAGCCTTGTTCTTTGAAGGCATTGAGCATCCTGGCAACAATATCCTTATAGTTCTCATCCCGCCTGTTCCCCAAGAATTTGAGAACAACATCCTTGAAGGAATCCCAGGCTTCTTTTTCCTTTTCAGACATCGTTTCAGCAAATGCTCCATCTGAAATGAGTTTCCTTATATCAGGGCCAACAAACACTCCTTCCTTTAGCTTTGCTTCAGAAAGGCGGGGGAACTTTTGAGCAAAGGTACCAAAAGCACTCACCATCTTTTGGAAGGGACTTGATGAATTGCTTAATGAGACCCAACTTAATGTGGAGAGGTGGTAATAGAATTTTATCACGAGGTACCAAGCTCTCATGAAAAACATTTTTCTCACCGGGTCTCAAATACTCCCGAGTTGGCCAGTCTTTTTTCCCCCAGTGTAGGTCGCGGGCCCGGCTATCCCACAAGCAAAGGAAGCAGGGATATTTGGTGAAACCGGATTGCTGCCCTAATAGCATGGATAGAATTTTAAAGTCTCCACAAATCATCCACTTATGCTCATAACGAATCTTCTGAAGAATCAGGGCCAAATTCTCGTATTTTTCTTGGAGAATAACAGAGTGAGCAATAGGAACTGAAGCGAATGTGTTGCCATTATGAAGAACACCTTTTATGCCGTCTTTTGACGAATCAATGAACAGCCACCATTCAGCAGGATCATACTTGAGTTTAAACTTTTCCATCACTCCGTATATATCGTTGCAAAATACCAAATCTTCCTCTTTGCTGAAATACTTCAAAAATTGTGTCTCGCGGTTGCGGTACCAATAAAAAGTTGTTCCTGGTGACAATAGATTTTTCTGTTTAAGCCGAGAACCTAACAGTTGGGCAACATCTTTTGGGAGTCCTAAATCCCGGACTAAATCATTCAATTCAGCTTGAGAGAAAAGTTCAGGTTTCGGATCTGGTTCAGTTTCAAACTCGGAAGTACTGGACTCATCGGGAAAAGCCATCTGATGAGTCTCATGATCAGAACCGTCCACACAAATATGATCCAAAGATTTTGGTGGTTCAGGCACAGGTACTTCGTTGCTATGAGGCATAGGCCTAATTGCTGAGGGAAGGTTGGGGTAACTTATTACGTTCTTATTTTTTAAGTTGTATCCCTTCACAATGCAAGAGCAAAAATAGCAGTCACTGCTATGGTCTTTGTTCACGCCACATCATAGGTATTCCGAAACGAAATGCTTTCATCCATAAGCGTAGATCTTCCTCACATGTCTTGCACACTTTGTGAGGAGCCCACGGTTATTCTCGAAATAGGCGAAATATACTTTTTTAATAAATGCAGAAATGTTCCTCTGCCGCTTTTTCACGGTATATTCCCCACAAATAAAACAAAAACTGTCCGGAGAGTTGACGCAACCTCTGGCTCTGTGAGCCATCACAAATACACAGCACTGCAAACTACAACTGTAGTGAACCACTTCGGAATAAAGCTGGATTACGACTGAGCAAACAAAAGGTAATAATGAACTTGCAAGAAACTGAAATTTGACAGGAACGTTCATGTCGCAACCACCGTGTTTGAGCGAGCGAACGAGGCGAGGCGAACAGGAAAGAACATGCGCCAGCGCGAGTACTGGATTTAGCCCCCCGCCTCCCAATTGTCCTGTTAATGTATAAAATGAATACAAAACACTCTAAAATATCATGAGGGAGTGTTTCTAGTTAGTTAACCATTACAACCTCTATTTTGGGCCAAGAAAATAAACTGCAGTCGGCTAAAAAGAAATTATGTGAACATTCCTTATATGGGTAAGAAATCTAATTTTGCAAGAAAACGTGACGTGATGGAACATTTTGGCTATTTTTCCTGGATTCAGCACCCCAAAATCTATAGGAATCAGTTGCAAAACTGGAGGCAGTTTTTTGGTAGTGTACCTGTGTTAGTTTTGGGATAGGGCCAACCAAAAGGATCTAGTGTCACTTGCGTAAAATACCTGCAGTGTTGACCTGGTGGCTCATTGGCAATGCTGTTGCTTGGAGAAATAAGGCTTGATTCATGAACAGGATATTTGCTAAGGAGCAGTTCACATCTCATGTGCCAGGGGAGTGGGTGAGGGCTGTTTTAGTCCTTTGCACAGCACATCTAGTGGCTGGAGTCAGGGTCCATGATTGGAGATTTCTGGGAGGAAGCCTTGTTTGGCTTCAGCCCAGGACTGTTAATGTGGTGATAGGCCTGTTTGATTTGGGGATGTAAAAAAGGGAAAACTCCAGGTGAACAAAAGCCCATTCTGCCCTAGTTCAATAGAGGCTGGCTTCCAAAGAGATGTAAACTCAAACAGGAATGAACTGCCAAAACTTTCCATTCTTATTTTAACATGGCATGTGATATTTTCTACACCCCCTAATCCAATTTTAAGGCACAACTGAAATATGAAAGCTAGTAACAGTAGGTAAATAATGGCTGGCTTTTGCTTCTAGAACCAGAAACTTCTGATGGAAAACAAGTGTTTACTGGAGAAGGCACGAGGCCTTGTGACCGAGAACCAGGCACTCCGCCAAAGGTTGGGGCTTTCTTCCTTGGAAATGGAAGATGACAAGTCAAAGGCAAGTGTATAATGCTTTTTCCAGAGACTCATGATCCCTATTGGTATGAAACTTATCTAGTATTCATTGAGCTTTTACATACTGAGTGAATTTCTAGCACAGAGCATGTCATACTACTGTAGCAGGTTAAAAAGTAAATTTGTACAGATCCATGGGCAGGTCTGCTTATCTAGCAGGTTAACACAGTAGATCCACTAGCAGGTAAAGGGGGAGGTCTTGGTTCCTGCTTTTCTGTGGCATCTGATAGTTTCACCTGCTTCTTAACTGTGCAGATGTCACTCATGCATTTTCTGGGTTTTGTTCATTCATGTTCATAGACCCCAGGATAAAGTACATGATTCTGAGCTCTTCCCCGGTCTCGAGGCCTTTTGCAGATAATGGTTTGTCCATCCTGTTTGCATGCCATTCTGAGGTGTTTGAGGTTGTCAGCTTTCTTATCCTGTAAGCTCCTTTGCTAACTAGGAAGTGACTTCCTGGTACTGAGAAATACAAATAAAACAGGTGGTGTCGGTGAAGAGCCCCAGGCAATGGCAGCTTTTCTGTGGTAGGATTTAACTATCAAGATTAAAATCAGCTTTAGCGTCTAATATGAAGATTCATTTTGAATAATTTGACACAATGGTTTCATACCCAGTGTGGTGCATGAAGATGCTTGACTTTTCACACTTAATGGGCTGAAGCAACTGCCTTGCATTAGAGCCATGTGTTAGAGATCAGCACATGGTTTTTTAACACAAGCTTAAGCTTGTATCCTAGTGCTCTAAACTGGAGTATGCAAATTGGGCTGTAGGCTAAAAACATGACCTAGTCCTCAGTGGAACATAGGATCTAGTGTGATGTAACTGTTCTGGGGCTCCTTGGCAATAGTGATCATAACATGATCACATTTGATTTAATAAATGGAGGGAGGCTAGCAAGGAAACTGACCGCACTGGCATTTAACTTTCAGAAATACTATTATGGTAAGAAAAATAGGAAACTAAACAGCAACTGCAAAGGTTAAGTGTTTAGATCAGGCCTGGGCATTATTTAAAAATACATTCAAAATAATCCTGCTAGACCAGTCCAGACTAGTGGGTTGTATCCCCCTGCCAGAAGATGGTGAGACAGAAAAATTCCTGAAGCTTTGACATCACCCTTGGTATAAAACTCATCCCCCCCCAAAGGGAGCTTCAGCAGATGGACTTCTCCTAGCTCCTGGCGTTCTGGGAGAAGACTGTCAGTGTAGCTATCTTTGGCAGTTTTGCACTATGGTGCCCCTTTGACAATTTTCCTTCACTTTCCAGAGCTGCTCCTGGTCAAGAGGACCAGTAGAGCACCTCAAGGGAAGTGCTCATGCTCCTCAAGAGGAGCAGTTGCAGCCTTCCATTTTGACTGGTCTGCAAGCAAGACTTACATCAACTAAGTTGACAGTCACCTTTTGTTTTTACTCAGTTTAAAAAAAGAAAAACCTTATACAAGGACCCAGTTGCTGAGGAAGTTAAGCAGTTTTTTCTTCTCCAGACACTTCATCAGTGTTTTCCTCAGAGCAGTGAGATTTTTTTTATTTTGTGGTTCTTTTAAAGCAGCGTCCTGATCTGTTTTTAGCGGTATCTTGTTCTGACCATGTGCGCCTCCTTTTTTTTTTTTTTGTGCTCTGTTTTGCAGTTTTTCCTGCTTCTATTCATGTGGTCAGTTGGTGCTGTTTCCTGCCGTAATTTTTGTGCTGCAGCTGCCATTCTTCAGTCTGACATTTGGCTCCCTGGCTCTTTCTGTGACTGTTTTTTCGCTGCTTGGGCTGTGGGAAGAAATGTAAGACTTTGAACAGGTAGTTTGTTCCTCCTGTGGTTCTGATCAAGGGGGTCCATCTGCAGGTTCTGGCTATGAGCCCTTCCAGGTCTTGCTTTAGCTCCTGTTACCTCAGGGTGATCTCAAGATGCCTTTTCTCTTTTTGTTGCCTGAGCAGCCTGCTTATCTTTTACAACTCTCTATTCTCCAGGACCAGGAAGTCAGTCCTCACATATGGGTGATGTCGGCGCCGACGGAGCCCTCGTGCGGAGCATTTCCCCAGCTTTCAAAGAAAGCCTTTGGGAATTGCAGCGCGCATGCGCGGTCCCCTTCCCGCCCAAGGGTGCCATCTTGCTCAGTCTTTTTTCCACGGAGCCCTACAGACGCTGTTTGTGATTGCCGCAGAAAAAGTTGATTTTATTTTCTATTCTTTTCTCGGTTCGACACGGATCCTTTTCCTGCCCGGACCCGCTACGCCAGTATCGGGTCCGTTCTTTATTTTTCGGTTTTTTTGTCCTTCGTGACACGCGTTCGCGCCATTTTTTCTTTTTCACTGGCAGCCCTGTCTTCTGACCTCGCAGGGACCCTTTTTCCCCCGATGGCTGCCAGCGGGTTTAAAAAGTGTGATCGGTGTAAGAAACTTATGTCTCTTACCAACACACACGACTGCTGCCTCCGCTGCCTCGGACCCGATCATGACCTGATGATCTGTGGTCCATATGGCAAGATGTCCTCAAAAGCGTTGAGTCGGCAGCATCAAAGAGAACGAATCTTCTCTGATTCCACGTCCGGCCGGGCCCAGACCTCGTCAGAGGCTTCGACGTCCCGGGACTCCGGTCCTGAGCATTGTCGGAGTTCCTCTGAGCAGGGGTCTCCTGTCCGGGAACATCATAGGAAGAAGAAACCCGTGAGGGCGTCGTCGGATGCTCCTGGTTCCTCGAGGGCCAGGTCGCATAGCCCCGATAGCTGTCCCGGGTCCTCTGAGTCGGAGAGGCCTTTGAAACATCCTCGTCTTGAGATGGAGTCTCCTGGATACGTGAGTACTGTAGTCCTCGTGGACTCACCTCCAAAGGAGCTGCCGTCGGGGCCCAAGTCGGGGGCTGCTGGGTCTCCTGAGCTCGGACTCAGGTTGATGGCCTTGGAAAGCAGTTTCGCTGCCTTCATGGACCAGCAGCAGGCATTGATCGCTGGCCTCGCCGGTGCATCTGCCCCGACCACCGGGACGTCGATGTCCAAGTCGACCCCGGAGACCGAGCTGATCCTCAAGTCCATGCGAGCTCGAGTCGATCCTCAGTCAGTCTCCTGTTCAGGACCGAGGTCATCGACACCGACACCCTCGGCGTCAGGGCGGAGGGCATCGGTGCCCACCCGACCTGAGCCGCTTGATTCCTCCGAGGAGTCAGCCTGGGAAACAGAGGACAAAGAGTCACCTGGTACTTTTCAGACTCTGCGTCCCATCGGACTCGCCCGAGTCCGAACCTCGGAGATGGTCCCCCCGGAGGACACCCGGTTCTCGGACTTCATGCGGGATATGGCCAAGGCCTTGGCATTCCCCATGGATCCCGAGGAGAAGCCTTGAGCCGAAGAGCTCAATGCCCTCCAGTATGACTCTCCCCCGAAAGAGGCCTTTACTGTACCGGTTCCTCCGATGCTGGAGCGACTTCTCTTCCGCAGGTGGGAGAGCCCGGCGCCGGTGTTAAGCAAGCGAGTCGATTCCATTTATCGAGTCCACAAGAGCCCTGGGTTCCAAAAGGCACAACTACCGCACCATTCCATGGTAGTGGAATCGGCCATGCATCGACTCAAGAGTCAGAAGATGCACTCCTTGGTGCCTCCTGGCCGGGAGGCCCAGAACCTGGATGCCCTCGGTAGGAAGTGCTTCCAGGGCTCTATGCTTGCTTGTCGAGTCCAGACTTACCAGCTCTATATGGCATGTATCTCCGAGACCTGGCAAAAGGTTCTCTGCTGGTCTCTCCGAGGAACCTTTGCAGAGGTTCCAGGCCTTGTCCACTGGTATTCAAGAGTGCTCGAAGTTTATATCTCGAGCAGCCTACAATGGCTTCGAAGCATCGGCTCGAGTAGCCGGAGCTGGCATTGGTGCCCGCCGACAGGCTTGGCTTCCGTCATCCGACCTCGAGCCATGGGTACAGGACAAGTTGGTCGATGTCCCCTGCAAAGGTGAAAACCTCTTTGGCAAGCCCATGGCTGAAAAGGCTGCAGAACTCAAGACCGAGACTCTGACCAGGACTAGGCTGTCCAGAAAAACCTCTGCCCCTTCTCAGAAGAAGGGCTCGGGGAAAAAGCCCTTTTACCCGAGGAAGGCAGCTGCCTATAAACAATACCCTCATTATCAGGCCTCAGCAGCTCCCCAACAGGGTCAGCAGGCCAAGGGACGGGGTAATGGGTCCCGTAGGCAGCAGGCCCCCAAGCCCGCAACACCGGCCCCTGCTCAGCAGGGTGGGGGTTTTTGACTCCAGCATAGCCTCTTCCCCTCTGCTGGTTTCTCAGCACAGGAGGCCGGCTGGTCCACTTTGCCCACAGGTGGTCAGCCATCACATCAGATACCTGGGTGCTTCATATAGTTCAAAAAGGCTATCTTCTACACTTTCACCAGGTACCTCCCTCCTACTTTCCAGGGGAGTCTCCACGACTCCCTCTGCACAGGGACTTACTCCTTCAGGAGTTGGCAAGTCTTCTTCAGGAACAGGCTGTGGAACTGGTGCCCCACCACCTGAGGGGTCAAGGCTTTTATTCCAGGTACTTTCTGATACCAAAACGAACAGGAGGCCTCAGACCCATCCTGGACTTGCGAAACCTCAAGTTCCTGACAAGGGAAAAGTTCAAGATGCTTACCCTTGGAATCCTGCTGCCCTACCTCCAGCAGGGAGACTGGCTATGCTCCTTAGATCTGAAAGATGCCTATACTCACATCCTTATTCATCCAGACCACAGACAATATCTCAGATTTGTTGTGGGAGGAAATCATTACCAGTACAGAGTACTGCCCTTTGGCCTATCCTCCGCTCCCAGGGTGTTCACCAAATGCCTAGCAGTGGTGGTGGCCTATCTAAGACTTCAAGGCCTTTTTGTGTTTCCATACCTGGACGACTGGCTCATCAGGGCCCAGTCTTCCCAAGAGGCCACTCAGGCCGCTCATCGCACTCTCTGCTCCAGCACTTGGGCTTTGTCATAAACTTTGCAAAGTCCACTTTGCTCCCCTCAAAATCTTGAATTCATCGGCGCAAGGTTGAGCACACTTCAGGCGTGAGCCTTCCTGCCTCTAGACAGAGCACACAGGCTCATGGCTCTCGCCAGCCGCTTTCACAGCAATACCCTGGTCTCTGCCAGGCAATTTCTGAGACTGCTCGGCCATATGGCTTCCACGGTCCATGTGACCCCCAATGCCCGCCTGAACATGCAAGCTGCTCAGTGGTGCCTTCGCACTCAATGGCATCAAGCCACGGGGAGCCTGGGGGACTCAGTACAGGTGTCCGACCTGCTGGTCTCTTTGAGGTGGTGGCTTCATCTGCCAAACCTGGTGCTGGGAGTGGATTTTCAATCTCCTCCACCTACTCAGGTGCTGACAACCGATGCTTCTCTCCTGGGTTGGGGGGCACATTGCCAAGGGACATGTACTCAAGGGCTCTGGACTCCTTGGGAGTCTGCTCAGCAGATAAACTTCCTGGAGCTCAGAGCCATCCACCTAGCTCTGAGAGCCTTCTCCCACCTCACTTCTCATCAGTCTGTGCTAGTCCAGACGGACAATCAGGTTGCAATGTTCTACATCAACAAACAAGGGGGCACAGGCTCCTTCCTTCTGTCAGGAGGCACAAAAACTGCTCTTGGGCCATCCTTCACGGCATCCTCCTCAAAGCTGTCTATCTCCCAGGTCAAGAAAATTACCTGGCAGACAAGCTGAGCAGGATCCTCCAACGCCACGCGTGGCGATTGGATCCGTTGGTGGTTCAGCGGATCTTAAGTGGGGTCTCCCCACCATGGATCTCTTTGCCAGTCCTCTGAACCGGCAGCTTCCCAAATTCTGCTCTCGACAACCACATCCTCTCCGAGTAGCGGCGGATGCTTTTCTGATCCCATGGTCCACAGGCCTCTTGTATGCCTTTCCTCCCATGCCTCTGGTGTCTCAGATGCTCTTCAAGGTTCTCAGACAGAGCCTCGATGATCCTAGTGGCTCCCCGATGGCCGAGACAGCCCTGGTTCCTGCTTCTGATGCAGCTGGCAGACACTCCTCTTCCTCTGGGGTTTCAACCCGATCTCCTGTCACAGGATCAGGGGACTCTCCTGCACCCCAACCTCCGGTCCCTTCATCTGATGGCCTGGCTGCTGAAAGGGTAGTCCTTGCTCCCCTCCTGCGGCCTCGAGAGGTGGAAGAGGTCGTCTTGGCCTCCAGGCGGCCCTCCACCCGGAAGTCCTACGCTCTTAAGTGGCGTCGGTTCTCTGTGTGGTGTGCTCAGCAGTCTGAGAATCCCTTCTCCTGCTTGGTGGCAGTGGTCTTGCAATATTTGCTTTACCTCTCCAATCAAGGCCTTAAGTCCAACTCTGTCAGGGTCCACCTAAGTGCTCTCTCTGCGCATCACGCACCGGTGGATGGCAGGCCTCTTTCCAACCACCCCTTAGTGGCTCGTTTTCTCCGAGGCCTCCTTCTCCTTAAGTCTCCTTTGCGCCCACCAGCCCCTGAATGGGATCTGAATGTGGTCTTGCAGCGGATTACCTGTCCACCCTTTGAACCTATGGCTATCTGCCCTCCTCGTTTTCTTTCCTGGAAAACCTTGTTCTTGGTAGCCCTTACCTCTGCTAGGCACATAAGTGAACTGCAGGCCCTAGTGTCTGATCCTCCATACACTAGGTTCTACAGGAATAGGGTAGTCTTACGGACTCACCCTAAGTTTCTTCCAAAAGTGGTTTCTCCTTTTCATCTCAACCAGGAGGTGGTTCTTCCGACCTTCTTTCCCAGGCCGCACGCCAGCCGGGCTGAAATGGTCTTGCATACCCTGGACTGTAGGAGGGCCTTATCCTTCTATCTTGACCGTACACAGGAGCATCGGAGGGCTGTTCAGCTCTTTGTTTCTTTTGACCCCAATAAGTTGGGGCTCCCTGTCTCCAAGCGTACTTTGTCCATATGGGTCGCTGACTGTATCGCCTGGGCTTATGGGGCAGCCGGCCTCTTGTTGGAGGGTCGAGTCACGGCTCATCGTGTTAGGGCGAAGGCTGCGTCAGTGGCTCATCTCCACTCTGTTCCGTTGGCAGACATCTGCCAGGCCGCTACTTGGTCTTCAAGCCAGACTTTTGTGGCCCATTACTGCCTGGAGAGGGAGTCCCGCAGGGACAGTGCTTTCGGTCAGGCAGTCCTCCAGCTCTTTGAGGTTTAGGCAACTCCTACCCTCCGGCCCTAGTGTTGGGCTACCGGTCGAGAGTGTTTTCAGAGAAGATTCCTTCCTTCTGTGCTACTGAGCTAGAGGGAGCTCATTTTTTCGCTTGAGGTCTCCGGTA
Source organism: Ichthyophis bannanicus (assembly GCA_033557465.1). Taxonomy (NCBI): domain Eukaryota; kingdom Metazoa; phylum Chordata; class Amphibia; order Gymnophiona; family Ichthyophiidae; genus Ichthyophis; species Ichthyophis bannanicus. The sequence goes on from CM066041.1 coordinate 149,130,451, forward strand.
GCCTTAAGCTAGGGAGTCCCATATGTGAGGACTGACTTCCTGCTTGGTCCTGGAGAAAGAGTGGTTACTCACCTGTAACAGGTGTTCTCCAGGAGCAGCAGGAATCAGTCCTCACAACCCTCCCTCCTCCCCTTGGAGTTGCAGTCATATGATTTATTTTGCTAATTTTTGCTGTTTTTTAGCTATGTCATCAGACTGAGCAAGATGGCACCCTTGGGCGGGAAGGGGACCGCGCATGCGTGCTGCAATTCCCAAAGGCTTTCTTTGAAAGCTGGGGAAATGCTCCGCACGAGGGCTCTGTCGGCGCCGACATCACCCATATGTGAGGACTGATTCCTGCTGCTCCTGGAGAACACCTGTTACAGGTGAGTAAACCACTCTTTCAGCCTATTCAGACTTCAGCTGATGGTTCTGATCTCCAGTTTATGGAGCTGTTCCGTCAGGCCTGGGATATGCAGCGCTCGGGGACTTTGGCTACTCCGACTGCTGCTGATTCTCCATCTAGAAAGTGTGTCTACCAGTTTGGCTGGGGCTTCTTTAGATCTGGCCAATGATACTTCCTCTCCTCCAAGGGACTGGCACCCTGCAAGGGAAGATGGTGACAGTCCTTCAGATGAACATTCTATCACTTCTGAGTCTGGCTGGGAAGGAGAGCTCTCATTGGAAGACATTCAGTAGCCTTGATGAATCAGGATATCTTGTTCCATAAGGTAGAGCTTTCTGCTCATTGCTTTGCATTTCTCGACTCAAGAGCAACAGCCTTAGGATTCCTCTAAACCTCAGGCAGACCCCATTATCGTTGGCATCTGGAAACCTAAGGTGTTTCAGACTTCTCCAGGACCAAGCAGGAAGTCAGCCCTCACATATGGGTTACGTCAGCACCGACGGAGCCCCCGTGTGGAGAATTTCCCCAGCTTTCAAGGAAAGCATTTGGGAATGCAGCGTGCATGCGCGGTCCCCTTCCTGCCCAAGGGTGCCATCTTGCTCAGTCTTTCTTTTTCTGCGGAGCCCAACAGACGTGAGTTCATGTCACCCAGGAAAAGTAGATTTTTTTTCGGCTATTTTGGCTTTTTCTGATCCGGTTCCCCTTCCTGCCTGGGCTCAGTACACTGGTATTGAGTCTGGAGTTTTGATATTTGGTTTTTGTCCTTGACTAGCATTTGCGCTCTGTTTTCACTGGCAGCCTGATCTTTTGACCTTGCAGGGGCACTTTTTCCCCTGGTGGCTGCCAGCGGGTTCAAAAAGTGTGATCGGTGCAAGAAACTTATGTCTCAGACACACATGACTGCTGCCTCCGTTGCCTCGTGCCTGACCATGACGTGCTGGCCTGTGGCCCATTTGGCAAAATGTCGTTGAAGACGCTTTGGAGCCGTCGGCATCAACGTGAGAATTTTCTGTCTGCGTCCAGTCAGGCCTGTACTTCATCAGAGGCCTCAACATCTCAGGAGTCTGACCCCAAGTGCTGTCGGGGTTCCTCTGAGGGGGAGTCTCCCACCCAGGAGCACAGAAGGAAGAAGCTCGCGAGGGCAGCATCAGTGGAGGCTCCTGGATCCTTGAGGGGCCAGGTTGCATAGCCCTGACCGCCACCCCGGGCTCTCGGAGTCGGAGGCCATCCAAGTTACCTCGCGTGGAGCCAGAGTCCCTGAGTCACGTAAGTGTTGTCCTCGTGGACTCTCCTCTGGGGGAGCCGACGTCGGGCCCCGAGTCGGAGGCTGCTGAGTCTTCTGAGCTTGGACTCAGGTTGACGGCCTTGGAGAGCAGCTTGGCTGCCTTCATGGAACAGCAGTGGGTGCTGATTGCCGGTCTGACAAGTGCATCTGCCCTGACCACCGGGACCTCAACGTCCAAGTCAACCCCAGAGACCAAGCCGATCCTCGAGTCAATGAAGTCTTTTTTATTTATTCTTATATACCATGCTTTTCAGTATCAGTGCGGTTTATAAATAACAAAAACTTTTGCATCAGAACAAGTGATCTCAATGCTTACATCGTAACAGGAAAAAAACTTGGGGCTGAAAAATTAGGGAGACTATATACAAGTCAATAACAAGGTTATTGAAAACTATTTACGGTTTTATATTACAAGCTGGTATTCATAATGCATTGGTTAGTTTAAGAAGGCTGTGAAATGTACCTGACATGGTGAGCTGTTAGCTTCATCATAAGTCAGGTTGTGGGAGAGATGTTTGGGTGAATGAGTTGAGGTGTGGTGGTTGTGTAGGGTTAGGGTGGGCAAAATGAAGGAGGAATAGGTGATTTAGGGCTTTTCTAAATTATGAAAGGTCTCTAATTGATCGGATATGTGGGGGGAGGTTATTCCAGCATCTCGGGGCGTAGAATGCAAAGGACCTGTCCCTGGTTAATTGCATTTTGTAGATTCTGGAGGTACAGTTAGCATGTTGGTGGCTGCTGACCACCTCAGCCTGTTGGGGGTGATGGTGAGGGATGAAGGAGATAACCGGTTAATTGCTTTAAAGGTTAAGAGTAGCGTCTTGTAGGCGAGCCTGCTATGCAGCAGCCGCCAGTGTAATTCCATAAGTATGGGCGTGATGTGATCATTTCTGGATATGCCTCAGAGCATGCGAGCTGCTGCATTCATCGCCATTTGAAGAGGGTTGAGGGTGCTTGTAGGGAGACTGTGCAGGAGGATGTTTGTGTAATCGAAATGTGGAATTACGAGCATCTGGTGAGAGGGCATGAGTCTTAAGTCAATCCTCAGTCAAGGTCCCCCTTGACCTCCCATGCGGGCCTGAGGCCATCGACGCCAATACCCTCTGAGTCGGAGTGGGTGGCACGGAGGCCCACACAGCCAGAGCTGCTCGATTCCTCCTCAGGAGTCGGCATGGGAGATGGACAAGGAGTCCCTGGACACCTTCCGGACCTGGTGTGTCCCTTCGGACTCACTGGAGTCCAAGCCTTGGAGAAGGGTCCAACCATTCCCCCCCCCCCCCCCCCGAGGATACCCAGTTCTCAGACTTCATGAAGGACATGGCCAAAGCCTTGGCCTTCCCTGCAGACACCAAGGAGCTTGACACCCTCCAGTAAGGAAGCTTTTACTGTACCAGTTCCTCCAATGCTGGAAAGGCTGCTCTTCTGTATGTGGGAGGCACTGGCCTTGGTGCCAGTTAGCAAATGGGTTGATTCCATTTGAGTCTGGAAGAACCCTGGGTTCCAAAAGGTGCAGCTACCACACAACTCCATGGTTGTAGAATCAGCCATGCACCACCTGAAGTCAGAAGATGCACTCCTTGGTGCCCCCCGGCCAGGAGGCCTGGAACCTGGATGCCATTGGTAGAAAGTGCTTCCAGGGCTCTATGCTATCTTGCCGTGTCCAGACCTACCAGCTGTACATGGGCATGTATCTGAGACCTGGCAAAGGAGATTGCCGGGTTCTCAGCTGGCCTCTTCGAGGAACCTTTGCAGAGGTTCAAGGCTTTAACAGGGATCAGAGTGCTCGAAGCTTCTCTCGAGCAGCCTATGATGGCTTCAGCCTGGGTAGCCGCAGCTGGCATCGGTGCACACTGTCCAGCCTGGCTGCAGTCATCAGACCTGGAGTCATGGGTGCAGGACAAGTTGGTCGATGTCCCCTGCCGAGGTGAAAACCTTTTCAGTAAGCCCATGACTGAAAAGGCTGCAGAAATCAAGACTGACTCTCACCAGGACAAGGCTGTCCAGGAAGATTTCTGCCCCTTCTCAGAAAAAGAAGGGCTCGGAAAGAAGCCCTCTTTCCTGAGGATTTGTAGGCAGCACCCTTCCTATCTTCAATATCAGGCCTCTCCAGCTCCCTAACAGTGCCAGCAGGCTAAGGGGCAGGGGCATGGGCCCCATAGGCAGAAGACCCCCCAAGCCGCCAGCTCCTGCACAGCAGGGAGCAGGGTTTTGACTCCCACAGCATAGCTGCTTCTCCACAGCTGGCTCCACTCAGCACAGGAGGTCGGCTGACCCTGAATGCCTACAGGTGGCCAGCCATCACAGGAGATACCTGGGTACTCGGAATAGTCCAAAAAGGCTACATGTTCCACTTCCACCAGCTACCCCCTCCTACTTTCCAGGGGAGCCTTCAAGACTCCCTCTACACAGAAACCTCCTCCAGGAGTTGGGCAAGTCTTCTAAAGGAACAGGCGGTGGAACCAGTGCCTCACCACCTGAAAGGGCAAGGCTTCTACTCCAGGTACTTCCTGGTACCAAAAAGGACAGGAGGCCTCCAGCCTATCCTAGACTTGCGAAACCTAAACAAGTTTCTGGAGAGGGAAAAGTTCAGGATGCTTACCTTTGAGATACTGCTGCCCTACCTCCAGCAGGGAGATTGGCTATGCTCCTTAGACCTAAAGGATGCTTATGCTCACATCCTCATTCACCCAGACCCCACACAATCTCAGATTTGTGGTGGGAGGAAACCATTTTCAGTACAGGGTACTTCCCTTTGGCCTAACTTCCACCCCCAGGGTTTTCACCAAATGCCTGGCGGTGGTGGTGGCCTATCTCAGGAATCGGGGAATTTTTGTCTTCTCATATCTGAACGACTGGCTCATCAGGGGCCAGTCTCTCCTGGAGGTCAGACAAGCCACTCTTAGCACTGTCTCTTCAGCATCTGGGCTTTGTCATAAACTACACAAAGTCCACTTTGCTCCCTCTCAGAACCTAGAGTTTATAGGGGCAAGATTAGACACCCTTCAGGCAAGAGCTTACTTGCCCGAAGACAGGGTCCACAGACTGATGGACTTGGCCAACCAGTTCCAAAGCAATTCTCATGTTTCTACCAGGCACTGCCTGCGGCTCCTGGGCCACATGGCATCCACTGTACATGTGACTCCGAATGCCTGTCTGCACATGTGGGCTGCTCAGTGGTGCCTCAGATCAGTGGACGCAGACCACAGGCAACCTCCGAGACAGAGTAAAGGGGTCCAAACCACTTTTGGACTCCTTACAGTGGTGGCTACATCTCCCAAACCTTCTCAGGGGGGTACCTTTCAGGCTCCAGCACACACAAGGCCTCTGGTCTCCTCGGAAGGCCATACAGCAGATCAATCTTTTGGAGCTGCGAGCAATCTGCTTGGCTCTACAGACTCTCATGCCCTCTCACCAGTTTCTTAGTTCAGACAATCGGGTAGCAATGTTCTATGTGAACAAGCAGGGGGGCACAGGGTCCATACTCCTATGTCAGGAGGCGCAGGCCCTTTGCTCCTTTGCAGTCAAACAAGGCATGTTTCTCAAAGCAGTTTATCTACCTGGTCAGGAGAACTTCTTAGCAGACAAGCTAAGCAGGATTCTCCAGCCCCACGAATGGCAGTTGAATCCATTGGTGGTCCAGCAGGTCTTCCTAGGATGGGGACTTCCATCTATCGATCTCTTTGCAAGTCCACTGAACCGTCAGCTGCCCAGGTTTTGCTCCAGACAGCTGCATCCCTTGAGAGTGGCAGCAGATGCTTTTCTGATCTCTTGGTCTACGGGCTTCCTGTATGTTTCCTCCCACACCCCTGGTGGCCCAAACTGTTCAAGATTCTCCGGGACAAGGCCTCAGTGATTCTGGTAGCCCCCAGATGGCCAAGACAACCATGGTTTCCACTTCTGCTACAGTTGGCAGTGGAAACTCCTTTCCCTCTGGGGTTACATGATCTCCTGTCTCAAGATCAGGGTTCCCTTCTGCATCCCAATCTCAGGTCCCTCAATCTGATAGCCTGGCTGCTGAAAGGATAGTGCTAGCTCCCTTGCTTCTACCTAAGGAGGTTGAAGAGGTGGTTTTGGCCTCTAGGAGGCAGTCCACCAGAAAGTCCTATGCCCTCAAGTGGTGTAGGTTCACAATATGGTGTGCTCAGCACAATGAAGATCCTTTCTCCTGCCTTGTGCCAGTAGTATTGCAGTATCTACTTCACCTGTCAGACCTAGGCCTTAAGTCTAACTCTGTTCAGGTCCACCTCTGTGCTCTATCAGTGCACCACTCACCAGTGGAGGGACAGTGTCGGTTCATCCCTTGGTGTCCCGCTTCCTCAGAGGTCTGCTTCTCAAGCCTCTGGTTCGTCCATCGGCGACTGAGGGGAATTTGAACGTGGTTTTGCAGCAACTTGCCCACCGTTTGAGCCGATGGCTACTTGCCCTTTGCGCTTCCTTTCTTGGAAAGCGCTCTTCCTGGTAGCTCTTACCTCGGCCAGACATGTGAGTGAATTACAAGCTCTGGTTTTTGATAGACCGTACATACAGTTCTATAAGAACAGGGTGGTCCTACGGACCCACCCGAAGTTCCTTCCAAAGTGGTCTCCTTTCCACCTCGACCAGGAGGTGGTTCTTCCGACCTCCTTTCCCAGGCCGCATACCCTGGACTGTAAGAGGGTGTCGTTTTACATAGAACGTACGCGGGGGCATCGAAGGGCTACTCAGCTCTGTCTCCTTTGACCCTAATAAACTAGGGTTATCTGTCTCCAAGCGTATGTTGTCCACTTGGGTAGCAGATTGTATTGCCTGGGCGTACAAGGCAGCAGGCCTCCCCTTGCAGGGTCGAGTCAAGCCTACTGTGTCAGGATGAAGTAGTCAGTAGCTCATCCCCACTCTGTTCTGTTGGCAGACATCTGCCGGGCCGCTACTTGGTCTTCAAGCCAGAAATTTGCAGCCCACTACTGCCTCGAGTCCCAAAGGGACAGTGCTTTCGGATAGGCAGTACTCCGTAATCTTTGAAGTTTAGGCAACTCCTACCCTCTGGCCCTTGTGTTGGGCTACCATATGGAGGCGTTCAGAGGATATTCTCACAAATGCTGAGGCTCTTCAGAGGGAGCCATTTTTCAGCTTAGGGTTCCCGGTAGCCTAGAGCTGGGGAGTCCCATATGTGAGGACTGACTTCCTGCTTGGTCCTGGAGAAAGTAGTTACCTGTAACAGGTGTTCTCCAGGAGCAGCAGGAATCAGTCCTCACGACCCTCCCTCCTCCCCTGGAGTTGCAGTCATATACTTTGTGTTTTGCTGTCTTAGCTATGTCAGACTGAGCAAGATGGCACCCTTGTCCAGGAAGGGGGGACCGCACATGCACACAGCATTCCCAAAGGCTTCCCTTAAAAGCTGGGGAAATGCTCTGCACGGGGGCTCTGTTGGCACTGACATCACCCATATGTGAGGACTGATTCCTACTGCTCCTGGAGAACACCTGTTACAGGTGAGTAACTACTTTTTCCTCAAACCACAACAGATGGTCTCCTTAGAATGGGACTCTGTCTTAAGCTCAGCTTGTCTTTGGATGGTCTTCTGATCTTGACAAGTGGTTGCATTTCCCTAAAGCAGACTCCTAGTCACTGCAGTCACTAAATACACAACCATTCCTGAGGGTGGCACTGCCCTAAGTGATCACAGATGGCAAGGTGGTGGGCCTCTTAAAAACCTCTCGTCATTGACCTTAGCATTGCAGGCCTCTGCAGAGGTCTCACTGTACGTGCTCTGCTCTGGTGGCTTCATTCACTTTCGGATGATCTGGCTTTGCCTCATTTAGTCGGTTGCTGCTTTTCTTGCAGATGCCTTTTATGATCTGCTGTGCTTATCTGTTTGGCTGTGGCTGTTGCTCTGTCATTGGAATGTGGATGCTTCTTCCGAGTCCCATCTTGCCAAGCTTCCTTTCAAGGGCCACTGCCTTTTTGGTGAGGATATGGAAAAATTTGTGAAGGATTTGGGAGAAGTCAAACAATGGCTGGAGGACAAGTCCAAATCCAGTTTCTTGCCATGTCTGTGCCTCTTAGTCTGCGTCAGATGCTTGTAGCTACTGGCCTGGCAAATCTGGTTTGAATAGGGCTGCTTCTAAGCCTGCCCTTTCAGGGTATCCATTGCAATCAGAACAATTTCTCCTTGTCCAAGTTTTCCAGTTCCAAATCTTCCTGTTGACTGTTTCTGGGTCTTTCCGGATACCTCCTATGGACAGATGCTTACAATATTTTTCCTGCAAATGGGGCCCAGATAACATTGGACTGGTGGGTACTTCAGGTAGTAAAACAAGGTTATGCTCTGATTCACTGAACCCATGCCAAATGTCTTCCTCATCTCTCCATGCAGCTTTATGCCTGACTTCACCGCTGCCTTCAGCTCAATGCAGTATACCCAGTTCCTCCCAAAGATCTGGTCACTATTCCATTTACTTTGTCATTCCCAAGGAGGACAGCTGCTTCTGTCCTATCCTGGACCTCAAAGGAGTCAATCTGTCCTCAGGTGCTGTGGTTCTGGATGGAAGCCCTCAGGACAGTCATTCAAGCTGCCCAGCCAAGGGAATTTCTTGCATCCCTGGACCTAGCAGAAGCATTAAGCAGGAATGTAGTCTTCACATATGGGTATTGTCGGTACATACGGAGCCTGTGTGGGAATGCGCCCCAGCGTCCACTAGGAAAGCTTTTGGGAGCATCCCACAGTGACTGCGTGCTACCTTCCCGCCTTTCCAACTCTCCATCAGTTCTTCGTTTTCCACGGAGCTGACAGGATGTATCCCTGTCACCGCAGAAAAACTGTCTTATATTGTTTTTTTGTAGTCACGTCTGCCTCCATTTGACACCTACCAGTACCACCAGTTCTCTTCTGTCTTTTTCAAAAAAATAAAAATAGCTTCTAAAATCTTTTCCTTAGCCTTCCCCTCCTGGGGTTAAGTGCCATTTTGGGCACTAGGCCCATTTTTCCTCAGACATGGAAAAACCAGCTAGTGGTTTTGTGGCGGTACCATATTTGTCAAACACCCATGAATGGTGTCTTAAATGTTTAAGTCCTGACCATTCTCCTTCAGTGTCTCCTGCAGAAAGATGACCAAGAGGGGCCTACAGAATACAGCTGCAAAACTCAGTACCCTTTTTGCTGCTGACACGATGTCCATTGCATTGACGTCTTCCAGGGCTTCATTTTCCTCCCATGGATCTCGGGTAACTAAACCTAAGTCTTTTAAGACTGGCTGGTCCTCAAAGGGTAGATCTCCTAAGCATTGAGATGCCATTGGCGTTGCCCTTGAAAGTTCACCGGCAAAACAGTCCCGGCAGGAGACCTTGGTCTCCAAAGCATTAACAGGACTCCAGAATGTTCCAGAGGCTTCAACCTCTGCAGAACTACTGGTGCCATGTTTTGAGGTCATAGCCACTTCCACCGGTACGGACACCGACATCGGGGGAAAAAGCGATGGATCAGATTCCTCGCTATAGAATGCAGTCTAGCAGCTGTCTTAGCAGCTTCGGTACTGCTAAGACTGCTACAGATGGTTCCCCAGGTATCGGTGCTGGTACTGAGTGCACCTGCCTTGGCAGGTATGCTTCTGCCCATGCAAAGCCTTCAGTCTATCTCAGGCATCGAAGGGCTGGTACAGAGACACCCCAATACCAACTTCAAGCAGTACCAGTACCGAGTGTTGCACGAACACCGGTCACCGAGATTTATTTATTTATTACATTTTCTTTTATACCGCGCTATTTAAGATCAGTGCGGTTTACAATAAACATTAAATCTACACATCTCAGTTTAGTGATTTGTGCTTACAATAAACAGGTAAAAATAACTTGGGTATACAATAAACAAGTTTCTTAACAGGGAGAACATAACTATATACTTGATAAGATACTTTGAATCTTCCAATTCCAATGATTCTGATGACTCTGCCAGTACCAGAGCAAACCTTCCAGAGGCTCCATCTCCTCCAGAAGACATGTCCTTCCAGGATTTCATATGTAATGTAGCTCGAGGTCTTGTAATCACGGTGACTCTAGAGAAGGAACCCAGGGCACTCCAGACCCAGGGCAGAAGAATTGGAAATTCAATATCCTAAAGCTCCTAAAGAGGCAGCTACCCTGCCCATTCATAGGATCTTGTAAGATTTTATGTTCAGAATGTGTGAAAACCATTTGTTTCCACACTCCCAATGACTCGATCTATGTACCAAATTCCAAGCTGTCCTGGTTTTCAAAAAACTGTTACCACACCATTCAATGGTAATGGAATTGGCAATGCGTAGGATTAAGAGTGCTAAGATGCATTCCTCTAATCCTCCGGGCCAGGAGTCAAGGAGTCAAGGACTCGATGCCTTTGGGTGTCTACTTCCAATCCTCCATGTTGGCAGCCGGGATCAGCTTACATTCTCTATATGGGAATGTTCCTCAAAGTTACAGGAGACCTAGAGCTTATGAGCCCTCTTCCAGAGGACAAAAGGATTTTCTTACTCTGGTCAAATATGCCCAGGATGTCTCTAAATTTGTGAATCATACATCCCTCAATTGCTTTGAATGTATTAGCAGAACGTCTATTTCAATCAGTGCGTGTCATATTGCCTGGCTCCAGGCATCAGACTTAGAACAATGGGTACAAGAGAAACTGGGAAATATTCCTTGCACAGGAGAAAATCTCTGGCAATAATTGGCAGGACAAGGCAAATCAGCTTGAATTTGAAAATACTACCTTGAATAGACTAAGTCTACAGCCAACCCAGCAAAGAAAATGTCAGCCAGAAAACCCTTTTTCAGTAAGGTTTTACCCATCCTATACCCATCATACTCTCTGCCCAGCTCATGTTCCCCAAAAGGGGCAACAGAACAGACAGAGGAAGCCACAAGTTCCAAGAACTCAATCGGCTCCACAAGTTTAGCCTCCTCAGGGGCTTTGACTCTTTCCTAGAGAACTTAGTCTTTCTGCCCCTGAAAGGTCAAGAACCCCTCACCATTCCAGGAAGGTTATGCCATTTTGCCAGCAGATGGCAACAAATATCAGAAAACTGGACTTTGTCCATTGTATGAAAGGGGTACAGACTCCACAGCCTGCCCCTCCTACAATCATAAAGCAGTTCAATCCTCAGGTCTGTGTCACAAATCTCTTGGGTCAGGAGGTCACATCACTACTTGCTCAAGGACATCCATACCCCCAACAGGGTGCGGGGTTTTACTCCCCCTATTTTTTAATTCCCAAGAAAACGGGGGGACACGGGCCTATTCTGGACCTCAGAATTAAACAAATCTGTTCTGAGAAAAATTCAAAATGATTTCCCTCAAACACTCTTGCCATACCTTCAGTCAGGATTGGCTATGTTCTCTAGATCTAAAGGATCATATTCTCATCCATACAGATCACAGGAAATTCCTTTTCCAGGGAAGACACATCCAATACAGGGTTCTTCCCTTTGGGCTGGCTTCTGCCCCATCTTCACAAAATGCATGGCAGTAATAGCAGCATTCCTGAGAACTCTGGGAATATTTTTCCCTACTTAGACTGGCTCATTTGGGCACCAACAGCTCCAGAAGCCAGCTTCACTCTTTCTCGCATGATGCAAATTCTTTGCTACTTGGAACAAGTCATAAATCTCCCAAAATCTCAGCTCACCCCTTCTCAGTCCCTGGAATTCATAGGGGCTCGTCTAGATACCAGTCAAGGGCTTTCCTACCACAGCCCTGCTGTCTTCGTATACTGCAGCTGGCATCCCAAACAGCTCTGAAAGTCTGCTCGGGAAATGCTTCAGCTTCTGGGGCATATGGCATCCACTGTCCATGTGGTTCCCTATGCTTGCCTTCACATGCGAGCAGCCCAGTGGACACAGGCCTCAGGTCACCTGTCAGACAAAATCAAACTCCACATCTCATTTTGTCTCTTCAATGGTGGCAATCTCTGGAAAACCTCCTAGTAGGCTTTTTCAGCAGCCTCTTTTTCAGGCCACTCTAACAACGGATGCCTCCAAGTTGGGGAGCTCACTTGCACGATCTCTCTACTCGGGGTCTTTGGACTCCACAGGAGGCTTGTGTTCACATAAACCTCCTAGAACTCAGAGCCATCTACCATGCTCTCTGCGTATTCCAGGCCCAACTCAGGTACAAGACAGTCCTGGTTCAAACCGACAATCAAGTAGCCATGTTCTATGTGAACAAGCAGGGCGGAACGGGCTCTGTCATTATGCAACGAAGCTTTGTGACTGAGCCCTCGCCAGAGAACTTCAAATCCACCTCCTATTGGTATATCTTCCAGGCATTCAAAACCTTTGGGCAGAGAAATTCAAATACTGCTGCCACACAAATGGTCTCATCACTCAGACCAGATTGCATGAATGTTTTGAATCTGGGGAACCCCAGATATAGACCTCTTTGCAAGTCCACAGAATGCTAAAGTTCCCTGGTTCTGTTCCAAAATTCCGGCTCAAAAATGTTAGGCAAGAGATGCTTTCCTCCTCCACTGGGGGCAGGACTTCCTCTATGCCTTCCCACCCATTCCCCTCATTCCCAAAACACTATTCAAGCTTCAGAGAGACAGACATAAGATTCTCATAGCTCCACATTGGCCACAGCAGACGTGGTATCCTCTGCTTCTATGTCTCAAGCCATGCCACTGGAGTTGGGATACACTCCAGATCTTCTTTCCCAGGAGAATGGGATGCTGTTGCACCCAAATCCCTTCATCTCAGGGTCTGGTTGCTGAAAGCCTAGAGTTTCCAGATATCAACTTTTCTCAACAGGTAAGGGATATCCTGGTGGCCTCTAGAAAACCCTCCACAAGGCAATCATACACCTGCAAGTGGAAAGTTCTCTGTATGGTGTTCTCAAAGGGGGCTTCACCACCTTTCGGTGCCTCTGGAATCACTACTGGAGTATCTCCTCCATTTATCAAATTCTGGTCTTAAAACCAATTCAGTTAGGGTCCATCTTGGTGCCATTGCAGCTTCTTGCAGGCCTTTGGATGGACAACCTATTTCTTCTCATCCACTTATAGGGAGGGAGGAGTAGCCTAGTGGTTGGGGCAAGATACTTCAGGCTGGAAGGTCGGGGGTTCAAATCCCACTAGAGGACAGCAACCTTGGGCCGGAAGGACTGGGGTTTCTAGTCCCACAGATGCTCCTTGTGGTCTTGGGCAAGCCACTTAACCCTCCATTGCCCATGTTCCCTGTAAGTATTAGTGTGTCTCATATCCTCGCGTGTTAAATGTATCCCCCAATTGTGTTGTGACTGCTTTGATTGAAGGATAAGGCGGGATACAAAACTGTCTAAATAATAAATAAAAATAAATAAGATTTGAGAGGTCTACTCTTAACAAAACCTCCCATTAAGCCGCCACCGATGGCATGGGATCTCAATCTTGTTCTTGGGCAGCTTATCAAACCACCCTTTGAGCCCTTAGCCACTACAGACCTGAAGTTTCTTTCCTGGAAAGTCATCGTCCTAGTTTTTCACTTCTGCAAGACGCAACAGTGAGTTGCAGGCCTTAGTGGCTGATCCTCCTTATACAAGATTTCACCATAAGGTAGTTCTTAGTCAACCTCACTTCATGCCAAAGGTGGTTTCGCCTTTTCATTTAAACCAATCGGTTTACCTTCCTGTATTCTTTCCTAGGCCCCATGCCTCTGGTGCAGAAAGGAACCTTCATACCTTGTATTGTAAAAGAGCCTTAGCTTTTTACCTTCAAAGAACTAAGCAACATAGAAAATCTTCTCAGCTTTTTGTTGCTTTTGATTCTAGTCATGTGGGACTTCCAGTTTCCAAAAAATCTCTAGATGGATTGCTAATTGCATATCCTTTGCATACAAGAGTAAGGGACTTTCTCTCGAAGGCCACGTCATAGCTCACAATGAGAGCAATGGCAACCTCCATGGCTAATCTTCATTCTGTGTCCATTGACAATCTGTAGAGCAGCCACCTGGGCTTCAGTACACACCTTTACAGCCCATTATTTAGACAAGGACTCCCATCGGGATGCCTCGTTTGGACAGGCTGTTCTACAGCATCTCTTTCAGACTTAGTACAACTCCTACCCACCTTCCCAGGGTTTCGATGCCAGAGATTCTTGGGAGGAAGAATGACCCATGTCAGATTCGCAGCTTGCTAGGGTCGTCATCCTGGCATCTCTCAGCTGGGGGGTCCTCATATGTGAAGACTACATTCCTGCTTGTTCCTGGAGATAGCATAGTTACTCACCTGTAACATTTGATCTCCGGGAACAGCAGGAATTAGGCCTTCACAACCCACCCACCTCCCCTAGGAGTTCTTTCTCTGCTTTTGTCTCAGCTATAAACTCAACTGACAGAGTTGGAAAGGCGGGAAAGCAGTACGCAGATGCTGTGGGATGCTCCCAAAAGCTTTCCTATTGGATGCTGGGGAGCGTTCCCGCACAGGCTCTGTCAGTACCGACGATACCCCTATATGTGAAGACTTAATTCCTGCTGTTCCCGGAGATCACCTGTTACAGGTGAGTAACTACACTTTCTCTTCTCATTCCAGCCAAGATCATCAGCAGTATTTACGTTTGTCCTCTGTCAACATTATCAGTTTCATGCCCTGCCCTTTGGTCTTGCCACAGCACCTCACACTTTTTCCAAAGTGGTGGTGGTAGTGGCAGCTTCCCTGCAGCACCCAAGGTATTAGAGTTCATCCTTATCTAGATGATTGGCTGATCAGAGCAACAAATTTTGAGGCTATTTCTGCAGTCTTGGGTCCTTTCCTTTCTGGACCATCTTGGCTGGGTGGTCATTATTCCAAAAGCAATCTTCCCAGTTCAGTCTCTGGAATTCTTCGGTGCCTGCTTCGACACAAGAATGGATTGTCTTCCTCTTATGACAGATGCAAGCTCTGCATTCAGATCCATGCCTTCTGGCACCTCCCGCTGCCTGGGATTACCTACAACTCAGCACCATGGCTTCTGCTCTCAAAGTAGTCCCCTGGGCCTGTGTTCACATGCATCTGCTTCAGTACTTCTGTCGTGCTGGTCCCCATCCATCCAGGACTATCAGATTTTGTCTACACCTTCAGTGGTTTGATGGTCTTCGCTGGTGGCTTTGTCTTCATCACTTATCAAAGAATGTTCCCTTGGAAATTGTTGGGTGGTGGTCACCACAGGTATCAGCCTTGCAGGTTGGGGAGCACACTGCCAGGGACAAGCAGCACAGGGATCTTGGCCCATTCAAGAAGCCTCTTGGACCATCTGTTGCCTCAAAGCCCAGGCTGTCTGTCTGGCTCTATTCTTTCAATCCCACCTCCAGGGTCAAGCAGTCAGTACTTTCTGACAATTCCACCACTGACTTATTTCAATAGACAGGGTGGGACCAAATGTTCTGGTTGTGGCCCTGGAAATGAGTATTTCATTGGGCAGAATCCAACCACCTGGCTCTTTCTGCGCAGCACATTGCAGGAATGGAGAACATTCAAGTGGATTTCCTGAGTCCTGGACCCTAGTGAGTGGGAGCTAGCTCTGTGGGCGTTTGAACATTATGCATCGGTGGGGGTCATCTGACTAGACCTAATGGCCAGTCTCTTACAATGCCAAGACATCAGTCTTTTTTCAGTTATTAAAAGAACCAAATTCAAGCCTAGATGCTCTAGTTCAGACTGAAGAATGGCAGCCACAACACAAATTATGGCTGGAAAAGGCAACAACTGCAAAACAGAGCACACAAAAAAGGGAGGCACATGTGGTCAGAACAAGATACTGCTAAAAACAGATCAGGACACTGCTTTAAAAGAGAACCACAAAAGAAATACACTGCTCTGAGGGAAAACACTGAAGGGAGATTACACCAGTAATGCACCTCTAGAGGATCCATGCCTGCAGCATGAATTAAAGGATTGAAGTTGCAGCTATACAAGGAAGCTACATTCCATTCTTAAGCACACCACCCACACAGTAAAGTGCATGCATGGAAAAAAATCACAAATCCCAGCCCAGACTCCAGTTACTAAGATATCTAAATTCCCAATTCATGCTATTTCTGTTGAAGGCTCAAAGTTCTAGGAAACTATTCCAATACCCAATAATTAGCATCTTATTCTACAGGTCCTGATCCAGTTCCGACCGGATGATGTTAGTCAGGTAGCCGGGTCTGCTGAGTCCGCAGCACTCAGTCTATGTGTGCCTCTGCAGCAGGTACAGACCCAGATGCTGCCAGGACTGACCAGCACCAGATGGATACTGATGGCCTTGACTCTTCAGACTCTGAGGTAAGCTTAGTCAAATGTCTGGCACATGGAGTACAGGTTCAGGAATAGACATTATAAAGGAAGAGCTCAAAATTAGATTCACTGTTATAAAGTAGCTTACAGCTAGTTCATGTAGAATCATTTTTGCTTTTGTCCGCTGCACCTGTGAATTTGTAGTTTATCCTGCAATAGCTCATAGGTTACAGGTATGTTCTAAAACTTTTAACATAACCATTCACTAGTCCTAGGCAAGATATGCAACAAATGTTACACAATTTAACCAAGCTATAAAACTCTTCAAAAACAAATTGAACACCTGCACGAGGATGTTTAATCTTTCCCAAAACGTATCTAGATCTCTTCATATTTGGCAGTGTTCCATAATACAGGTGCAAATGGAAGTCTCTTGCCCCTGCCTTGCTTTTACTGAGAGAACATCAATGTATTCTGAGATTCTAGTTGACCTCAGATGTCACATTGAAAAACTAAGTGTGCATAAGTAAATTTAAAAACATATAATCAAAATCTTGTACACTATTCAAGATAATGCATTTAACTAATGAAATTGTATTAGAGGTGTAATATGATCAAATTTAGATTTAATTCTTGCTGCTACATGTCAAATCAATAGCAGTGCTTTTAAGCGTAACATTTGGTAGTCCAGCAAATACAATATTTTCATAAGACAGGAGTAACTTGCTTTCCACTTCAAAAATAGGGACATATAGCACAGAAAGCATGTTGTAAATGTTACTTTTTCTTGAAATGCTGATCTATCGCCTGTTTGCAAACTTTAGGTGGAACAGGCAACCATACAGCATTTAACTTTACAACAATAATGTAAAGCCCCCTCCAACAGGCATATTCATTTCTACCAAAATCTTGAAACAATGTTTTTCAACTTCTGCCTGTAGGGGGGGAGCTTTCCCTAAGGAAGGGCCTATCAGGGCGCTAGCATAACTGAGTCTTAATCTGCCTTATGAGAAGCTACTATAGTTCAAGTCTGTTTTCAAGAAAACTAACACTCGCTACTTCAAGAAATCAGAGGAGAACCATAATTTTGCTGATATAGCAGATTTCCATAGCTTGGCTTTCAGAATTAAGGAGTAAAAAGCTGAAGTCATTTGGATCAAGAATTCTGTGGGGATGTTTTCCTGAGAATTTTCATTTGACTTAACATGTAGTACTCCAGGAACAAGCAGGAAGTCAGTCCTCGCTTATGGGTGACTGCACCAAAGGAGCACGTGTAGAGCAATTCCCCATCTTTCAGAGAAAGCCTTTGGGATTGCTGCCATGCATGTGTGATCCTCTTCCCGCTCAAGGGTGCCATCTTGCTCAGTCTCCCTTTTTTCACAGAGCCCTTTGGATGCATGTCCTTGTCACTCGGAAAAAGTGCTTCGTTTTCCAGCCTCTGGCCTACTGTTCCAGTTGCACTGGTCCTCTACCTGTCCTCCCCCTTGCTCCTATCTCTTGAGCAAAGGGGACATTTTTTCCCTATTTTTTTGTTGGCGGGCTTTGCGCCCTTTATTTCCCCTAGCCGCTGGCTGTGTGGGTCTTTGACCTCACAGGGGCCCTTTTTGTCCCGATGGCCACCAGTTTCAAAAAATGCGATAGATGCTCCAAGAACATGTCTCTTATGGACACCCATGACTGTTGTCTACAGTGCCTTGGAGCAGACCATGATCCAGAGCTCTGTTTGCTTTGCAAGAAAATGTCCTCCAAAGCCCTGCTCAGTCATAAACAGAAGTCTGAAGACATTTTCCGGAAGGCTGCCTCAGAATCCCTGGTGGCACCCTCTGTCTCTCCACTGGTGGGGTCCCCACCTCGGCTCTGCTCAACGGTACACCAACCAGGGATCCTCTGAAGTTGAGCAGCATAAGAAGGCCTTTAAGTTGCTGTCAGGGTCTCCCGACAAGCATGAGCACTCCCATGCTTGGTCGCTTAGCCCCCCTCAGCATTCGAGAGTGTCAAGGAGTGTCCTCATAAGGTACCTCAAACTTGGAGGCCTTGGGCAATGGGGCCAGGTCTCCTGAGGGTTGTCCTGGCAAGAGCCCCTCTCCTCGATGCCTGACCTGGTGACAGCTTCGCAGGGCCCCATGCCCGTGTGGGAGTCCCATATGCTGGCACTAGAACCCAGTGTTTCTGCATTCATAGTTTCCTAGCAGGTGCTCTTATCCAGCTTTGCTGGTCGTTAAGGGACAGGTTCCCTCGAGAGGGGCACCAAAATCTGCCCTGGAAACCCCAGAGAGCCATGGGCCTCATGAGGGTCCTTGGCGTTCATCTTGCTCACCTTCCCATTCCTTGGGGGTGAGATCCTCCAGGGCCTCTGCCTCCAAAGTCACCTCTGGGCGAGGTGACCAGCTAGAATCTGACTCTTCCTCCGATTTTTCAGGCTGGGAGTCAGATGGACATACCTCCCCTGAGACATACCCATCAGGACCTCCAGTCTGACCCATCCCAGCCTGCCTTTCAGTGGTGTTTGCCACCTGAGGACACCTCCTTTTTGGTGTTCATGTGGGATACGACACAGGCTCTCAACCTGGCTACCCAGGCAGAGGGGGAACCTCGAGCTGAAGTTTGATATCCTACAGTGAGTCCCCCCTCAGGGATATCTTGCTGTCCAGGCTGCTACTCCACATGTGGGAAACTCCTGCATCAGTCCCCATCATGAGCAAGAGCCTCGATGTTATGTACAGGGTCCAGCACAGCCTTGAGTTCAGAAAAACCCAACTTCTCCCACGCATCCATGGTGGTGGAGTCTGCCATGAGAAAACAAAACTGCCCAAAGTCACATTCTTTGGTGCTTCTGGGCAGGGAGTCGAGCCCTCGACATCCTAGGCCGCAAAGCCTTTCAAGGGTCCATGTGCTCATGTCATATTCAGGCATATACCAATTGTACACAGGCATGTTTTTACATGACCTAGCCAAGGAACTTAAGGGCTTCGCAGCAGGCCTCATGAGCAAACCCCTCAACAGGATCCAGACCCTTCTGGTCTGTTGCAGAGTGCTCAGAAAAACCTCTCCCACACCACCTACGACTGATTCAAGTATTTGGCTTGAGTGGCAGCTGCTGGCATTGGGGCTAGCACAGGCCTTGGAGTTTATCAACGCATGCCTCGACACTCGGGCAATCTCCTTTCTACCGGCAGACTGCAGCTTGCCTCCGAGCATTGGCGGCCCAGGTCCAGAGCAACTCTGGTCACGGCAGACTATGCTGCGCCTCCTGGGGCACGTGGTCTCCACTGTCCATGTGGTTCCACATGCCTCAGCACTCAGTGGAGCCCAGCCTCCAGTCACCTCAGGGACCCCATTCGGGTCTCCTACAACCTTCACAGGTCCTTCAACTGGTGGCAGAACCCCCGCAATCTTTTCCGGGGACAGTCCTTCCAATCTTTGCAGCACAAACTAGTGCTGACAATGGCTGCTTCCCTACTAGGATGGGGAGCCCACTTCAGTGCACTGTGTACATAGGGGCTATAGTCACCTGAAGAGTCTCAACGGCAGATCAACTTGCTGGAGCTTCAGGCAGTCTGATGGGCCCTGAGGGCCTTTGAGGACCACATCCAAGGAAAGTCAGTACTAGTGCAGACCAACAATAGAGTAGTGATGTTCTACATCAAGGAGGGGGGCACAAGATCACACTGCCTCTGCCGGGAAGCAGCCCTCTTCTCCTTTGCCTTCAGTTGAGGGATGACCCTACGAGCGGTCTACCTCCTGGGCCATGAGAACATCCTCGTGGACAAACTCGGCAGGATCCTCTGGCCTCACAAATGGCAGCAGGACTTGGAGGTGACCAACTGGCTGTTCCATCAGTGGGGGACCCTGACAATGGACCTGTTCTCCAGCCCGGTGACCACTCAGCTTCCTGGCTTTTGCAGCCCAGTCCCGCATCCAAGGTGCAGGATGCGTTCCTTCTGAGCTGGACTTCCAGGCTTCTCTGTGTTTCCTCCCTCATTGCGAGGACCCTCCACAAAGCTCAGTGGGAATGAGCATTGATACTCGTCGCTCCCTCATGGCCTGAGCAACTGTGGTTCCCACTCCTGCTTCAGCTTGTGTCCGAGCCTCTAATGCAGGAGAAGGGGCAGATGCTGCACCCAAACCTAGCCACATCCCTCACAGCCTGGTAGCTGAATGGGTCACCCCAACCATGCTAGACCTCCCAGAGGTCAAGGAGGTCGTCCTCGTGTTGAAGGACTTGACAAGACGAGCTTACGTCTTCAAGTGGTGTCGCTTCTCGGTCTGGTGCTCTGAGCTCCAGATTGACCCTTGTGTCCCACTCAGTGGGTCCTCCAGTACCTTCATCTCTCGGAGGGGCTGAAGTCTGTCAGGGTACACCTGAGTGCCATATCGGCGCACCACTTCCCCATAGAGGGCAAACCCCTGTCGGAGCACCCCTGGTCTCTTGCTTCATGCAGGGCCTCTTGCTGTCCAAACATCCCATCCAGCCTCCTCCGGCAGAATGGGATTTGAACATAGTGCAAGTGCAGCTTACGTGTTCACCTTTCGAGCCGATGGCAATGTGCTTCCTTTGGCACTTATCCTGGAAGGTGGCCTTCCTGGTGGCTTTGACCTCAGCCTGCCGAATTAGTGAACTCCAGGCTCTCATGGCTGAAGCCCCTTGCACCTGGTTCTATAGGACAGGGTGGTCCTCTATACCCACACCAAGTTCCTACCGATGGTTGTCTTGGATTTTCATCTCAATCAGGGGATAGTCTTGCTGACCTTCTTCCCAAGACCCCGTGCTGACCAGGTGTTGGCAGTTTTGCATACACTTGACTGCAAGAGGGCTCTTGCCTTCTATTTGCAGCCTCACGGCAAATCTGGCCAGCTTTTCGTGACCTACGATTCCAATCGCTTGGGGCAGGCAGTCACAAAGTGCACCCTCTCCATTTGGGTGGCAGACTGCATTGCCTTCATGTGGGCACCCTGCAGGATCGACAGGTCACTGCACAGAGCATCTGAGCCAAGGCAGCTTAACAGCATTGAGCATAGCAAAGCCACCAATTGGACATCTGCTTGGCTGCAACCTGAGCCTCAGCAAACACTTTCATCTCACACTACTGCCTGGAGAGGGAGTCCTGCTGGGACAGCGCCTTCGGCCAGGCTGTACTCAAATCTGTTTGGGGTATAAGCAACTCCTGCCCTCTGACCCTTCTCAACGGCTACTGAGTTTTGTCCTGGAGACCTGAGGACTCTGGCTCTTTTGGGCACTGGCTTCTGCTCATGACCTCGCTGAGGTGTTTTTTGGTTACAGGTTTGGTAGCCTGTAGCTGGGGAGTCCCATAAGTGAGGACTGACTTCCTGCTTGTTGCTGGAGAAAGTGTAGTTACCTGTAACGGGTGTTCAGGGACAGCAGGAATCAGTCCTCACTACCCTCCCACCACCTCTGATGCTGGATTTTTATCCTTCCCTTGCCATCTGCTTGGTAGGAATGAAGCTAAGGGACCTGACTGAGCAAGATGGCACCCTTGGGCGGGAAGAGGACCACGCATGCATGGCAGCAGTCCCAAAGGCTTTCTTTGAAAGCTGGGGAATTGCTCCGTGTAGGCTCTGTCATTGCTGCTGTCATCCATAGGTGAGGACTGATTCCTGCTGTCCCTGGAGAACACCAGTTACAGGTGAGTAGCTATGCTTTATACCAGGATGGATCAGTCCTTAAACTCTACATCTTGGGGGTTGGAGGGAATGATGCAGGTTTGGCTTCTATATTTGATCTTCCATATAAATTGATATCAGACCTGTATTGGAAAAAAATCTTTCCTGCTTTAAATAATGGAATACAGATATCAGCTGTTTAACATAGCAGGGAAAGTGATAGAAGCAGACTCCAGGGGTGCAGGTGAAGGTCTCTAATGTTGGACCTAAGGGAAGTTTTTCCATAATGTGGTCAGTGCCATACTGTAATGACATCAGTATGTAGGTTCAGTCAGGAGCCAAAGAACTACAGACTTGTCCTCAATTTCCAAATACATTGGAGCAGACTAGATAATGGGATTGCAGGGGGTTGGTGTTTGTCTGAAATTGCATTGCTTGGCATTTTTTTGAAAGTCCATTCTCTCATTGCAGTCTGATATCTTACTGGGGATTCTGGAAGGCCTGGACCCAGAACTCTTCCTTCACTGTGCAGAATCTACACCCAGGTGCCTGGAGGAAGAACTCAGCAGAGAGGAATCTGATTCCTTACCATCCTCCCCCTCTTCACCTCTGGGGACCCCATCAGCCAAGCTGGAAGCCATTAATGAACTGATCCGATTTGACCATATCTACACTAAGCCCCTAACGGAGCACAATTTGGAACCGGGGAGCCAAACCAGCAACAGGATGGTAGTAATGATAGAGGAAGCATCTCTGCAACCCTTGAGCCAGGAGTGTTCCAAACCCCCCATCTGCCTGAAGGATGAACCTGTGGAGGATGACTTCATACCAAAGCTGGGACTAGCCAGCTTGTTGTCGTCCAGCCCCCAGATACAGACTGCCACCTCCATGCTGGACACTTGCAGTGACTCTGGCTATGAGGGTTCCCCCTCTCCTTCCCCCTTCAGTGACTTGTCATCCCCCCTGGACTCAGACCAGTCTTGGGAGGACACATTTGCCAATGAACTCTTTCCACAGCTGATCAGTGTGAGCCACTCAGTTGCACCCATGTCTGAAGGGTGGGATGGGCCTGTGCTCTAATAGAATTGAAGGCGTTGGGCTTGTACCCATTGTCTGTTAATTTAAGCCAAACGGTGACTTCTTTACCTTATTCCTATAGGAAGTTTGCTCTGTATTCCTAGAATACATTAGAAGTATTGCTTATGTGTACCATCCAATGCAGGTGTGGTGCTTGTCAGTATACATGGGGGCTCACTTGTACTTGATGAAATTGGATAGACTGGGTACAAGATGCCCCCTGGTCAGTTATCTTTTCTGACCCACACATTAAGCTAAGATGTAAAAATCTTTATAAATTTCATGTTTTTCTGAGAGAGTTTCTTAAAAGCTTTTTTACATTACATTTGTTCAAATGTAGAACACATGAATTGAAGCTTTCATAACCCATTGGTTAGTTTTCTTTGACCCTGGAATTGCTAAAATGAAATTGTAAAATCAAAACAAATTTGTTAGCCTGGGTTCCTATCTGGCAGATTGCTTAGCTGTAGAGTTGCTTTCTCCATGTTATTTAATACCTGTGCAATTAAAAAGTGCAATGCAGCATCTGTCTCACTACCTGTAGATGTTTACATTCAGGATTTTGCTGGTGGTTTTTAGCTTAAAGTGGAGAGGGAAGTCCTTTACAAGTGCCACATGAGTCCACAACTGGTCTTAATAAAAATATTCAAGAAGGTTAATTTAAAAGGTTAAAGTAGGCTTAGCAGAAGCTTTGATTTTAGGAGCCAGCCTAAAAAATTAAGAGCCAGTGACCGAGATGCCCTGTTTACTGAAGTTGGGAGGGAGAAGAGAGAAGGAAGATCTATTGCAGTGATTTACGGCCTGACTTCCCATTGCATATCTAAGGGAAAAGAGCTTAATAAATCCAAGCACCCCTGCAAGCCATTAGCAAAAATGCATAGCTAACAGCCCCTCATCCAATTGGCCAGTCAGTCAAGCCCCTGCTTGTTATCTATTCCCCCCCCCCCGTCCATATTCTGCCCCAGCAAGCCACCCACCCATAGACATTGTCACCATAGTCCTTACCCCTGCCCCACCAAGTCAATTGGCTGCCTTCCAGAGTCCTACCACTCCAGTCCCCTTCTTACAAAACCCTAGCATCAGCCCCATCTTCTACCTGCCTTGCTGTGCCACTTCTCTTCCTAGATGGCAGGTCTGAAAAGTGCCTTGTTTACAAGTGTTTTGAGCAGGAACTGCTTCCTCCCTGTAGTCTGTTTCCAAGCCATGGCATGTCCCTGGTTATCGAGTCTTTGGAGACTAATGAATTTCTGCAGTATGGCGCAGAGTCTGAACTAGTGTGCAAGAACTGTCCTGCTTGTCAGTTCTCAAGTCTCATAAGACCATCATGACTCAGACCTGTGCTGTACAGGGAAAAGGTAGCTCCTGCTTGAGTGGTTGTCCAAGAAGAAAAAGCATGAGGGGGGGGGGGAGACAAAATGTGCTGATTGACATTTCCAATATCAGTAGTGACCTGGTGTGTGGGATCTGTCAAACCCTATTTAATGCTTAAACTAAACTATCCATTCAAGTTTAACCAATTTACTAAATTGCTGATGGAGCCTTGTGTGGCCTCTTGTCATAAATATAGCAGCCAACAATAGAGAAATTGGGACTCTTCCAGTTACCTCTCAAACCAATGATGCCATATTGTAATGAACATTTCTCCAGGAACAAGCAGGGAGTCAGCCCTCAAATATGGGTGACGGAGCCCCCATGCGGAGCAAATCCCCAGCTTTTGAAGAAAGCCTTTGGGACTGCATCACGCATGCGCAGTCCCCTTCCTGCCCAAGGGTGCCATCTTGCTCAGTCTCCTTTTTTCCACGGAGCCCAACAGATATCATCCTAGTTTCCCTGTAGTAAAAGTTGGAAAATTGTTATCTCCAGGAACAAGCAGGAATGAGTCTTCACATGTGGGTACGTTGGTACTGACGGAGCCTGCGCGGGAACGCTCCCCAGCGTCCCAAAAAAGAAAGCTTTTGGGAGCATCCCACAGCGCATGCGTGCTGCCTTCCTGCCTTTCCTAACCGCCTCTCTCCAGTTCTTCTTTTCCACGGAGCCAGCAGGTCGTGTTCCTGTCATCGCTGAAGAAGTTCTTTATTTTATTTTATTTCTTTGGTTGCGCGTCTGCCGCCTTTGACGTCGGACCAGTACCGCCAGTCTTTTCTTAAAAAAAAAAAAATATATATATAATTCTTCCGTTCCACTTTAGTGTATATTTTTGTCTCTTTGGGCCTTAGGCCTAAGGGAAATTTCCTCATGGAAAAGCCCGCTTCCGGGTTTAAAAAATGCACTAAGTGCAGCGGTACCATGTCTGTTACAGACACCCATGACTGGTGTCTTAAATGTTTGGGTCCTGACCATTCCATCACGGATTGTGCGTCCTGCTCCATGATGTCTGAGGTTTACAGAACCGAGCAGCTAAGCTCAGTACCCTGTTTCCCTCTGATGCAGCTTCGGTGGCATCGACGTCGTCCAGGGCTGCTGCTTCCTCCTATGGATCTCAGGTAACCAAACATAAATCCAGCCGGTCCTCGAAGGGTAAATCTCCCTCTAAGCATCAAGATGCCTCCGGGCTTGCCCTCGAGGATCTTGCACTGGCAAAAGTACCCTGGCGGAAAGCTCCAGCTTCCAAAGCTCCTCCTATGGGGTCACAGGTTGACATCGATGGCACGGCCTCGACCGATCACCTGTTACAATGTTCTGGGGTACCGATAGAATCTGCTGGTACCGATGTCCAGACATTAATGGCGTCGATTGATCAGAATATTCTGACCATGCAGCAGGCCATCATGGCATTCATTCGAGCTGCGATGCTGCTGGTACCGCAACAGGCTATGTTGCCGGTACCGGCTCTGGCACCGATCTCGGTTCCGGTACCAATTGTATCGACATTGGCTTCGGTGTCGACTGCAACGGTACCCTGTCCAATGATGCCCATCAGTACCAAACCGGTACTGATCACTCCCGATGTCGATACCACTCGGTACGCGTACAGGAGCATCCAGACAGGCGATACTTCGATTCCTCAGCAGATTCTGATGCATCAGGTTTGTCAGCATCGGTACTCCTTCCTCAAGAGCCTTCTCCAAAAAGAAGAATGTCTCCTCCAGAGGACTTGTCTTTTCAGGACTTTATAAGAGGTGGCCAAGGGGCTTTCTATCTCAGCCCCTGAGTCAGAGCCTAGAGCCAAAAAGTTGGATATTTTGCAATATCCCAAGGCTCCTAAAGAGGCAGCCACTTTGCCAGTTCATGAGATCCTTTATGATCACATGTTGGGCATATGGGAGACCCCTCTTACTATCTCTTCCCACTCTCGTAGGCTAGACACCATGTACCATGTCCTGCCTTGTCCTGGGTTTCATAAGACTCAGCTTCCTCACCACTCTATTGTGGTGGAGTCTACCATGAAAAAGTTAGAGTGCAAAAAGGCACTCTTCTACCCCTCCAGGGAGAGAATGTAGAACCTTAGATGCTTTTGGCAGAAAAATCTTTCAAGCCAGCATGTTTCTAAAAGTTACAGATCTGCAAACTTTCCTCCCTTTTCTTCCAGAAGATAAGAGGGAAGAGTTTCTCACTTGGCTTAAGCATGCCCAAGATGTTTCCAAATTTTCCAACCGTGCAGCCTTTGACTCTTTTGAGGGTGCCAGCAGAGTTTCGCCTATTGCCATAGGTGCACGCAGAATTGCTTGGTTACAAGCTGCTGATCTGGAACCTTGGGTCCAAGATGGATTAGGAAATCTTCCTTGTACAGGTGAAAATCTTTTTGGTAAGGATTGGCAAGCAAAGGCCACACAGATGTATGCAGAAAATTCTGCTTTGGATAGGCTTTCAAAGTCTACCTCTAATCCTGTCAAGAAGAGGTTGTTCAAAAAGCCATATTTTCCCAAGAAGGGAAGATATGATCCTTTTTATGGTCAACAGACATCTTCTGCAGGTCGTTTTGCTGCAAAGCGTCAACAACCTAAACAGGCCAAGCCTAAGGCTGCAAGGACTCCAGTAGCCCAATAGCCTCAGCCTCCTCAGGGCCTTTGACTTGCATCTAGAGAACTTAGCCTTTCTGGCTCTAGCAAAACCAGAGCCTCTCACCATTCCAGGAAGGTTAGCTTACTTTGCTCCCAGATGGGAACAAATCACAGCAGAGCAATGGACCCTCTCCATCATAAGGGAAGGGTACAAACTTCATTTCTCAAACCTTCCTCCTCACACCATGGTGAGACAGTTCAATTCTCAAACATCTCTCCTCGACCTTCTCAGTCAAGAGATTACTACCCTTCTTGCCCAAGGGGCAATAGAGGAAGTACCCCTTCTTCAACAGGGCTCAGGGTTCTACTCCCCCTGCTTTCTTATTCCAAAGAAAACAGGGGGTTACAGACCCATATTAGATCTCAGAGAATTGAACAAGTTTCTATGCAAGGAGAAATTCAAAATGATTTCTCTAGGTACTCTCCTTCCATACCTTCAGAGTCAGGATTGGCTTTGTTCTCTAGATCTCAAGGATGCGTATACCCATATACTCATCCATCCAGCACACAGAGAAGGTTCCTTCAGTTCTTTTATCAAGGGAAGCACTACCAATACAGGGTACTTCCTTTTGGTCTGGCCTCTGCTCCAAGAGTGTTCACAAAATGCATGGCAGTAGTAGCTGCATTCCTACGCACTCTAGGAATATTCGTATTCCCATATCTGGACGACTGGCTCATCTGAGCTCCATCCCAGTCAGAGGCCCAGACTTCCCTAACCTGCACAATGCGTGTTCTGCAGTGTCTGGGACTGGTGATAAACATTCCAAAGTCCCAACTCACCCCTACTCAGTCTCTAGAGTTCATAGGGGCCTTGCTGGATACCACAACTGCAAGGGCCTATCTTCCCCAGGCCCGTTGCCTACGCTTAGTGCAGTTAGCATCCCAGATTCAGTTAAAAACCCATTTAACTGCTCGAGAGATGTTACAACTGCTAGGCCACATGACATCCACTGTGCATGTGGTCCCTTATGCTCTCCTTCACATGAGAGCAGCTCAATGGACTTTGTCCACCCAATGGACCCAGGCATCAGGGGGTCTGTCAGACAAAATAGCAACCTCCAGGTGCCTCTTTTGGTCTCTCCAGTGGTGGAAGTCCACTCAAAATCTGTTGCAGGGGTCCCCCTTCCAACAGTTGTTACCCCAAGCAACCCTTACAACAGATGCCTCGCCAAAGGGTTGGGGAGCTCATCTTCACGACCTCTCCACCCAGGGCATTTGGTCCCCACAGGAGACCTCTCTACATATCAACATCTTAGAGCTCAGAGCAATCTTCCTGGCTCTGTCTTCCATACCCTGCTCAGCTACAAGACAGTCCTCCATTCACACAGACAACCAAGTAGCCATGTTCTATGTGAACAAGCAGGGAGGGACTGGCTCTGTCGTTTTGCAACGAAGCTCTGAGATTGTGGGCCTTTGCCAGAGCATCAAATTCATCTTCTGGCAGTATACCTTCCAGGAGTTCAAAACTCTTGGGCAGATAGACTCAGTCGAGTTCTGCTTCCACACGAGTGGTCCCTTCATATGGACCAGATAGAATCTTTCGAATTTGGAGAACCCCGGATATAGACCTCTTTGCAAGTCCGTGGAATGCCAAACTTCCCCGATTCTGTTGCAGAATTCCGTGTCAGGAAGTTCCTATATGCCTTTCCACCCATTCCCCTAATTCCCAAGACCCTGTTCAATCTTCAGAGAGACCGAGAGACTATGATCCTCATAGCTCCACGATGGCCATGCCAAGTGTGGTTCCCTCTACTTCTGCATCTCTCTCAAGCTCCCTCCCTGGACTTGGGATCTGCTCCAGATCTCCTGTCTCAGGAGGGGGGAATGTTGTGGCACCCAAATCCCCAATCTCTCCACCTCAAGGCTTGGTTGCTGAAGGCTTAGACCTTCAAGATTGGCATCTGTCTCAGCAAGTGAGGGATGTCCTTCATGCTTCCAGAAAGCCTTCTACAAGGCGTTCCTATGCTTTTAAATGGAAAAGGTTTACCATTTGGTGTGCTGAGGGGTCTTAACCCTCTAGCAATACCTTTTGAATTCTTTACTAGAGTATCTCCTGCATCTTTCCCATGCAGGCCTCAAAACTAATTCAGTACGGGTCCATTAGAGTGCTATTGCAGCATCTCTCAAACCTCTCAATGGACAACCTATTTCCTCTCATCCTCTTATTGCAAGATTCATGAGAGGCCTTTTAACTAAACCTCCCATTAGACCACCTCCAGTGGCATGGGACTTGAATCTGGTTCTTGGTCAGCTCATGAAGCCTCCCTTTGAACCCTTAGCCACTACCTCCTTGAAATTTCTTTCCTGGAAAGTTATCTTATTGCAGTCACCTCAGCTCGCCGCATCAGTGAGCTGCAGGCCTTGGTGGCTAATCCACCTTATACAAGGTTCCATCATAAGGTAGTCCTTAGGACCAATCCACACTTTATGCCTAAAGTGGTCTCACCTTTTCATCTTAACCAAGAGGTGTATTTACCTGTCTTCTTTCCAGGTCCTCATGCATCAAGTGCAGAGAGGAATCTTCATACCCTGGATTGTAAGAGGGCTCTTGCCTTTTACTTACAAAGGACACAGCAGCATAGAAAGTCTTCTCAGCTCTTTGTTGCTTTTGATCCCTCTCATTTGGGACTTCAGTCTCTAAGAGAACACTGTCCAATTGGATTGCTCAGTGTATTTCTTTTGCCTATCAGAGCAAGAATCTTTCTCTGGAGGGCCATGTCACAGCTCACAATGTGAGGGCCATGGCAACCTCTATGGCTCATCTAAATTCTGTGTCCATCAACCAGATCTGTCGAGCGGCCACCTGGGCCTCGGTTCATACCTTCACAGCCCATTACTGCTTGGACAAGGACTCCCGCCGGGA
This sequence comes from Ichthyophis bannanicus, assembly GCA_033557465.1. Taxonomy (NCBI): domain Eukaryota; kingdom Metazoa; phylum Chordata; class Amphibia; order Gymnophiona; family Ichthyophiidae; genus Ichthyophis; species Ichthyophis bannanicus. The sequence goes on from CM066041.1 coordinate 149,159,856, forward strand.
TGCCTTGTTTGGTCAGGCTGTTCTCAAACACCTGTTCCATGCTTGATCAACTCCTGCCCTCCATTCTTGGTTGGATGTCTGAGATCTATGGGAGGAGGTAGAGCCCTTCTCAGGGTCTCACAACCTTGGATCTCCCAGGCATCTCTAGCTGGGGAGTCCCCATATGTGAAGACTTGTTCCTGGAGATAGCACAGTTACTTACCTGTAACAGGTGATCTCTGGGAACAGCAGGAATAAGTCTTCACAACCCACCCACCTCCCCTAGGAGTTGTATCTTTCTATCTATCCTTTCCCCTCTCTCTGCTTAAAACTCGAACTGGAGAGAGGTTTAGGTTTATTTGATATAACCGCCTTTCTGAGGCAATCAAAGCGGTGCACAAATAGTAATAGAGAGGCGGTTAGGAAAGGCGGGAAGGCAGTGCGCATGCGCTGTGGGATACTCCCAAAAGCTTTTTTTTTGGGATGCTGGGGAGCGTTCCTGCGCAGGCTCCATCAGTATCGATGTACCCATATGTGAAGACTTATCCCTGCTGTTCCCAGAGATCACCTGTTACAGGTAAGTAACTGCTTTTCTGCTTAACCGGTTCGACATTGGTTCCCCTTCCTTATCGTCCCTTCAGTCTAGTCCTGGAAACTCTGGGTTGTGCTCCTCTTCCAACAGCTTGGAGACTGAAATGTCATTCTTTGACACTGGCATAAGGACATAGGCACCGCCTCCTCACTCCAGTTTACTCAGTCTCCAAGCAGCTGGAGGATGTGAGCCTGGAGTTCCTGGCTCACTAGAGGAACGATTAAGGACATCTTAGATTTGGTTAGGTTTAGATTAGTATTTGGGTTATTTTTCAACAGCATTGGTCAGTCTTATTTTTTGTTTAGGTGCTGTGCCTTTAAATTTCATTAGCTAGAGACCTCTCCCCCTCCCCCCTGCTGCTTCCCGGTAATGTGCAGGAGGCAAGGGGAACAGACTCCAGTGGTCCAGGGAACGGTAAGAAGCTGTGAATGGGGGGCATCCCGAGCACCTCACAGAAGGCTTGGCTGTCTGCTCAGGTGCCAAACCAGAGGGAAGCTGTGGCCGCAGCACAGCACAGCACAGCACATTGCTCCCATCTCGGTCTGATCGGAAGGCAACAGACCCTGGGGAGGTCTACCAGCCCTGCTACAGTGTAGTAGGGGAAGGACTGCTGGAAATGCTGCTCCGGGGGTAAGTTAAGCCACGCAGAACAGTGGCAGAGATTATTGCTTACTTACCTGATCTGGCAGCAGGCCCGCACAGGAAAAGCCACTAGTGGCTGGGGGGACACAAACACACGTATTTCAGTAATAAAGCTTTGTTTTCTTTTGCTTCCTTCATATTTCAGGTCAGGAAGTCTCCTGCATAATTCTGCTTTAGTTTTGTTAAAAAAAAAAAATGCAGGATTCACAGGCTGTTTCAGCAGGGCTACTGCTTGGGGCCCTGTTAGGAAGGATCTCTGCTTCAGTGAAGGGATTCTTAGACTGTTGGACCATTGGATATTTGCTGAAAGATGCCTGCAAAAACCTTGTTTACTCTGTGGGGTGAAGAGATCTTCAGTCTGACACTGGGATCTGTAAGAACTGTAGCCAAACTTCTGCGGCAGGGCAGCAACAGTTGGATGCTGGGGATGATCAGGAGGCGGCTGTACAGGGACCTCTGCCCCCCGTGCTGGAGACTGCAGAGCCCAAACTGGGGCCTTCCATTGCTCCAGATGTACCACTCGCTCAGCTGTCTGTCAGGAGATTTATCTTCAATTTTTTTCACCGGACTTTGTAGCTCTTATTCAAAGGGTGTTCGGAGGCTCTCAGAGAAGCTTTTTCTTCTGGTCCCAGCGGTGGAGTTTTGGGGCAAAAGAGACCAGGTACTCCTCTCTCCATGGGAACTTTGGTGGTATTGCCGAAGAGACCTCGAATGCAGAGAGCAGCAGGAGCTGTCAGGTTTTGGAGGATTTGCTCTTGGAAAGGGGGGGGGAGCAAGGTACAGAAATAGAAGAGGAATTAGAAAAAGGAGAGATCATGGAGCAGGAGGACCAGGCCAGAGTAGTGCGCATTACTCGGAAAGAAGAGTTGCGGGCACTTATTTCTGAGACACTTAAAGCACTTAATATGCTGGAGTCAGGGCCGGTGGAAGAGGCTACGTCAGTGGATCTGCTGTTGCAAGTGTTTCAGAAGACTCAGAGCCTTTCCCATGCACAGAGTGATAAGAGATGATCCAAGGTGAGTGGGACATGCCAGAGGCGACACTCAAGGGCTCTAGGGTTATGTCTCGTCTTTATCCGCTAATAGAACAAGATAAGGAGCTCTTTAAATCACCAAGAGTGGATGCAGCCGTATCGGCGGTGACCAAGAAGACGACCATTCCAGTAGAAGGGAGTGTGGCTCTCGATGCACAGGATAGGAAACTGGATGCCTTGTTAAAGCAGGTGTTTGAGGTGAATGCTCTTTCCATTCAAGTGTCTATTTGTGGAGCGTGGGTGGCGAGAGCCTGTTTGTGCTGGTCTCAGCGAGCTCAGATAGGTGAGGCAGCTCGTCTGGAGTCAGGAGCTATGTATCTCGTGGATATTCATTATGATCCCATTAGGGGACTATCAAACAGTATGGCTTCGGTGATAGCAGCAAGGAGGTACCTGTGGCTGTGTAATTGGGCAGCGGATGCATTTTCTAAGGCCAGGTTAAGTAAGCTTCCCTTTAAGGGCAAGCTGCTGTTTGGAGAGGATTTGGACAAAATTAAGGATCTAGGAGATTCCAAAGGCAGACTGCTTCCGGAGGATAAGCAGAAACGAGGCAGATTTCCACCAATGGTTAGGATGCCACAGAGGGTTTTTTGTCATTTTTGTTCCTCAAGGTTCACTCAGAATCAGAGATGGTGTTTTCCCTATAGAAACCAGAGTTTTAGGGGGTTCTGATGGGCAAGCAGAGGATTTGCAGCTGCTGCTTTGGGTGTCAGGAAGCAGCAATGAAGTCAGGGAGACCCAGGTGGAGATGCTGGTGAGAGGTCGTTTACAGGACTTTTATCCCGCCTGGATCCAGATTACATCAGATCAGTGGGTGTTAAAGGTGATTTGAAGAGGATATGCTTTGGAGTTTCAGCGACCAGTGACCGACTCGTTCGTGCAGTCCCCTTGCAAGGCGCATCGCAAGTGCGAGACGGTCAGGCAGACCTTGAAAAGATTAATAGCTCTCAAGGCAGTAGTACCGGTTCCTTGAGACCAATGCTGCTTCAGTCAATACTCCATTTATTTCATGGTCCTGAAAAAGGAAGGAACTTATTGGCCAACTCTGGATTTGAAGAGTGAACAGGGGGCTCTGGGTGTCTCATTTTTCATATGGAGACGCTCAGATCTGGTCATCTTAGCAGTCAGAAGGGGAGAATTTCTTACATCCCTCGATTTGTCAGAAGCATCAGAAGTGTCTCAGATTTGCACTGCCAATGGGTCATTTTCAGTTCCAAGTGTTACTGTTTGGGCTAGCGAAGGCTCCAAGGATGTTTACAAAGGTCATGGTGGTAGTAGCAGCGGCGCTGAGGAAGGAAGGCATTTGGGTTCATCCATATTTAGACAACTGGTTAATTCGAGCAAAGTCACGAACAAAGCGTGGAGGCTACTTCCAGGGTAGTTAACTGTCTTCAGTCTAGGTTGGGTGGTCAATATGGTCAAGAGCAGTTTAGTGCCATCTCAGAACCTAGATTATTTAAGGCCTGTTTCGATACTGCGGTGGGCAAGGTTTTTCTGTCTCTGCATCGTGCTCTCGGCTTGCAACGGTTGGTTTGATTTCTCAGCAGCCCATGTCTGTCGGCATGGCATTATTTGCAGCTCATTGGTACGATGGCAGTGACAATCGACTTAGTACCCTGGGCAAGGGTGCATATGAGACCTTTGCAGTGTTACTCAGGGGATGGTCTCACCAGAATGATCCACTGTCCCAGAGGCTACTATGTCCAGAATAGCGCAGAAAGCATTGCAGTGGTGGTTGGTTCTGGAATCTCTAGAACAGGGCATGCCCTTGGAAGCACCAAATTGGTTACTGCTGACTACAGAGGTGAGTCTCCTGGGCTGGGGAGCTCATTTTCAAGGGAGGTTCGTGCAGGATCAGTGGATTGAACAGGAAAGAACATGGTCCATAAACAGGTTGGAACTGCGAGTGATAGCGTGGGCGCTACTGAGCTTTCAGCCCTATCTATGGGGCAGAGTGATCAGGGTGTGTTCAGACAATGTAACCGCAGTGGCCTACATCAACAGGTAGGGGGCACCAGCAGTGCTCCCTTGGAAGCCAAAGTGGATCAGTTCGAATGGGTCGAACAAAACCTTCAGGCTGTGTTGGCACATATAGCAGGGGTGGACAATGTGGTGGCCGATTTATTTGAGTTGAGTAAAGATAGATCCCGGAGAGTGGATGCTTTATCTGGAAGTTTACGAGAGGGTGGTAAGGCATTGGGGGTCACCAACAATGGATCTCATGGTGATGTTCAAGTCAGCAAAGGTCAGTTGGTTTTTCAGCAGAAGGAGAGAGAATGTCAGAGGGGATAGATGCCCTCATACAGGACTGGCCAACAAGGCAGCTACTGTACATGTTCCCTCCATGGGGTTTAATAGGCCGGGTAGAGCGGTACAAAGGATTAGTGATTCTGATCACTCTGGACTGGCCGAGACAGCCTTGGTATGTGGATCTCAGGAGGCTTGTAGTAGGAAGGCCATGGTGTCTGCGACAGCAGATCCCTCCTGACCTGTAAAGTCCGGTGCTTATGCCGCAGGTGGCTCAGTTCTCGCTTTCAGTATGGCTCTTGAAAGGGCAAGATTAAGAGCAAAAGGGTACTCTGAGGTGGTGATAGGTACCTTGTTGGGAGCTCGTAGGAGATCTACTCCTCTAGCCTATATTCGAGTGGTGCATCTTTGAGGCTTGGTGTGTAGACAAGAATTGGCAGGCTTTACGGGCGTCAGTGCTGCAGGTCTTAACATTCTTGCAGGCTGGTTTTCAGAAAGGGTTAGCGGCCTCTTTATTGAGGGTTCAGTTGGCAGCACTCTTGTTATAGGGGGAAAATCAAGGAGCAAGCGCTGGGCACTCATTCAGATATTAGGAGATTTTTAAGAGTGGTGGGGCTTCTGAGACCACTGTGCAGGCAAGTAGTTTCTCTGTGGGATCTACAATTGGTTTTGGGAGCATTAGGAGGACGGCCATTTGAGCCTTTGGCTAAGGCCTCCTTGAAGGATCTTACCCTGAAAGTCGTTTTCTTAGTTGCAATTTCATCAGCAAGGAGAATTTTGGAGTTACAAGCATTGTTGTGTAGGGAGCCTTTCCTGTCTTTTCATGAGTCAAAGGTGGTACTGAGACCGGTGCCATCCTTTTTGCCGAAGGTAGTAGCTCCTTTCCACGTCAATCAGGTAGTATCGCTACCAGTGTTCCAGAGGGTTGCAGAGAACTCTTCCACACAACAGTTGCATCTCTTGGATGGCTGTAGAGCCTTGAAGTATCTTTGGATGGTAGAGTTCAGAAAATCAGATTGTGGCGTTTGGGGGCCCTCGGAAAGGCAAGGCCGCATTGAAAGTGTCGATTGCCAGATGGATTAAGGGGACAATAGCATTGGCTTACTTGGTAAAGGGTAAGCTAGTACTGGAAGGGTTAAGAGCGCATTCGATTAGAGTGCAAGTGGCTTTGTGGGCCGAGTACCAGTTTGTTCCAGCGGTAGAGATTTGTGAAGCAGTGACATGGTCTTCATTAAATTCATTTGTCAAACATTACTGTCTGGATGTACAGGCGTGTAGGGATTTATTTATTTAGCAAACATTTATATACTGCTACTTCCAGCGATCAGCAGCGGTCTGATTACATAAGGAGAACTGTCAAATCAGTACAGTAAAAATTTGGGTGCGTACAGGTTGATTTGGAGGGTAGGCACATCACACAAGGGGTTCTGTTTAGGATATGGGCACTAATTACATATATACATGTTACATAAATGAGCAGGTGTACATAAATATGTTTTGGACTCCTGGGGTGGTTTAGCTTAGACCCCTTAGGTTAAATCAAATTAAAATGACTCTGGAAAAGATGAGTCTTGAGGTTTTTCCTAAAGTCAGTTAGGTCTTTGCAATCTCGTAACTCTGGTGGCAGGTGATTCCAGAGTGTAGGTGCAGTGTATGAGAACGCTCTATTACTAGTATTGGTTTTAACAGCTCTTATATCAGCTGGAACGAGGAGGGTGTTGGAGTTGATGGTTCTTCTGCTTCTGTTGGGTGGTTGCGAGCAGATCAAGGTGGAGAGGAAGGACGGAGCAATGTTATGTAGGAGCTTGAATGTGGTCGTGAGTGGTTTATATTTTATACGAGCAGCAATGGGGAGCCAGTGTAGTTCAATCAATACCGGGATGATGTGATCAGCAAAGCCTTTTTTCGTGATGCTCCTAGCGGCTACATTCTGTGCCATTTGTAGAATGTTCAGGGTTTTCTTTGGGAGACACTGAAGGATGGTGTTGCAGTAGTCGAAATGTGGCATGATGTTTTGGAGTGGCTGGTCTAGCAGGTCGAAATGTGGCTGTGCTTCAGGCTGGTCTAGCAGGTCGAAATGTGGCATGATGTTTTGGGGTGGCTGTGCTTCAGGCTGGTCTAGCAGGTCCTGCCCCTTGAATTCTTTCACTGCTATGTTGCATCCCCTGAGTTTCTGGGACTAGACTGGAGGGATAAGGAAGATTAAATTAGACTTGCCTGCTAATTGTAGTTCCTGAAGGAACTCCAGTCTAGTCCTGGATCCCATCCCAAACCTTTGGGAGGAGTGGAGCCTGAAGCAGTGAAGCTCACAGGTAAGAGAAAAAGTAAACTGTGGGGCTTTGGGTCCAGACGGGATATTTTTAATATGGGAATTTACATGAAGATTGAGCCTCTTTCTAGAGGGGAAGCAAGGGACTCCACAGTTAAAGTTCTCAGCGGGAATAAGAATAAGTTCTTGGAGGGAATTTTATACCTCTAGTTTATCCTGTTATTTATTGCTAGTTTGTAAGTGTTTTCTTACTTAATTGTTGCTCTGGTGAGTCTACTTTGTCAATAGGCACCACCTCCTCCCTCCAGTAACCTATGTCCCCTTATACCAGTGTCAAAGAATGACATTTCTCAGTCTCCAAGCTGCTGGAAGAGCAGCACAACCCAGAGTTTCCAGGACTAGACTGGAGTTCCTTCAGGAACTACAATGAGCAGGCAAGTCTAATTTAATCTTCCTGCCTTGGCTTGGTACACCGGTATTAAGGCTGGGTCCAATGTTTTTGTCCTTAAGACTAGCATTGGTGCTCTTTTTTTTTTCCTTCCTTCCAGATGGCAGTCTGGTCTTTTGACATCACAGGGGCCCTTTTCCCCCAGATGGCTGCCAGTGGGTTTAAAAAGTGTGATTAGTGCATGAAATTGATGTGTCTCACACACACACACACACACACACACACACACACCCCCTGCTGCCTCAGGCCCAACCCCAAGGTCTGTGGCCTGTGTAAGAAGATGTCTTGTAAGGCCTTGAGCTGGCAGCAGCAACATCATAGAACATTTCCCAAGTCTGGCTCTCATTAGAGGCCTCAACCTCTCAGGAGCTGTCTGATCCTGAGCACTGTTGGGTGTCGGTCTCCCTTGCAGAAACACCAGAGGAAGAAATTCATGAGGTGGCCTGGTCCCTCACAGGCTCGGTTGCAGAGCCTGGCTCACCACTCTGGAACCTCTGAGTGGGAGAGGCCTGCCAAACTCCCTAGAAAAGAACCGGAGCTGCTGCGGAAGGTAAGCCCTGTCCTTGTTTTACTCTCCGGGAGAGCTGGTGTTGGGACCTGACCCAGGGGCTGCAGAGCCTCCTGAGCGCCATCTCAGGTTGGTAGCCTTGGCGTGCAGCATGTCTGCCTTCATGGACCAGCAGTGGGTGCTGATGGCTGGTGTCACATGTCTGTCCGCCCTGGCCACCGGGACTTCAACATTCAAGTCAACCCAGGAAGCACAGCCTATCCTCGAGACACTAAACTTGAGTCAATCCTTGGCCAAGGTCCCCTTCAACCTCCTGTTTGGGCCAGGTTGTCAACACCAATTCCCTCAGTGTTGGGGTGGTTGAGACCGAAGCCCTCAAGGCTGGAGCTGCTGGATTCCTTCTCAGAGGGGTCCAGTTGGGAGAATGAGGAAGAATCATCTCCGGACACCCACCGTACCAAGTATGTCCCATTAGACTCCCTGGGATCAGAGGAGGTCACCACCACCCAGTTCTTGGACTTCATCCAGGACATGGCAAAGGCTTTGTCTTTCCTGGCAGAGGCGGAGCCTCAAACTGAGGAGCTTGAGTGCCTCCAGTATGACTTTCCTGCTAAGGAAGCCCTTATTGTACCAGTGCCTCCCATTCTGGAACGGCTGATGCTCTGCATGTGGGAGACAGCAGCCTTGATGCTGGTCCTCAGCAGGTGAATCAATTCCATCTATTGGGTTTGCAAGAGCCCTGGGTTCTAAAAAGCACAGCTGCCACACAACTCCATGGTTATGGAATTGGCCATGTGCTGGCTCAAGAGCCAGAAGATGTACTCTTCGGTGCCTCCTGGCAGGGAGGCCCGCAACGTGGACACCCTCGGTAATAAGTGCTACCAGGGTTCAAAGCTGGCATGCCAAATCCAGACATACCAGCTGAACATGGGCATGTACCTGTGAGACCTGGCAAAGGAGATTGCTGGGTTCTCAGCTGGTCTCTCCAAGGGACCTTTGCAGTGCTTCCAAGTTTTGTCCACTGGGATCTGAGAGTGCTTGAAGTTTGACTCGAGCAGCCTATGACAGCTTCAAGGTTTAGGTTTGGGTAGCTGGTGCCTGCATCTGTGCACACTGCTAGGCATGGCTACAGTTGTCAGACTTAGAGCTATTGGTTCAGGACAAGTTGGTTGATGTCCCCTGCCGGAGTGAAAACCTCTTTAGCAAGCCCATGACAGAGAAGGCTGCTGAGATTGAGTCTGAGGATCTGACCCAGACAAGACTACAGAAGACATCTGCCCCTTCTAAGAAGGGCTTGGGTAAGAAACCTTTTCTCAGGAAAAAGGGCATGGCTTACTGAAACTACCCCACATATCAGCCCCCCCCCCCCCCCAGCTCTGCAGCAGGCTAAGGGACTTGGGGCAGGGTCCAAGTAAGCAAAAGACTCCCAGGCTCCTGCTCTGGCCCGAGCCCAGCCTGGAGGGTTTTTTTTTTTGTGACTCCCAGAGCATAGTCCCTCTCTCAAAGGAAGCAAGGTCCTGCACAGGAGGAAGGCTGATCCTGTATGCCCATAGGTGCAGACACCTGGGTTCTCCAGATAGTCCAAATGGGCTTTCGGTTACATCTCACCCAGGTGCCTCTCTTACTTTCCAGGGGAGCCTTTCAGACCCCTTCTTCACAGGGACCTCCTTGAAGGAGTTAGGTCTTCTTGAGGAGCAGGTGGTAGAACCGGTACCACACCACCTGCAGGGCACAGGCTTCTACTCTAGGTACTTTCTGATACCAAAGAGAACTAGAGGCCTAAGACCCATCCTCGACCTGGGAATCCTAAAGTTCCTGGTGAGAAGTTCAAGATGCTTTCCCTTGGAATATTGCTGCCTTACCTCCACCAGGGAGACTGGCTATGCTCCTTAGATCTCAAAGATGTGTATACACGCATCTTGATTCATCCAGACCACAGACAATATCTAAGATTTGTAGTGGGAGGAAACCTTTTTCAGTACAAAGTACTTCCTTTTGGCCTAGCCTCAGCACCCAGGGTGTTCACAAAGTGCCTTGCAGTGGTGGTGGCCTTCCTAAGAACTCAAGGGGTATTTGTCTTCCTCTACTTAGACAACTGGCTCATCAGAGCCCAGTCAGCTCTAGAAGTCCAACAGGCCATGTCCCGCACTATCCAGTTGCTCCAGCACCTGGGCTTTGTGATCAACTACACAAAGTCCACTCTGGTTCCCACGCAAGGACTGGAGTTCATAGGGGCAAAGTTAGACATCCTTCAGGTAAGGGCTTACCTACCAGAGGACAGGGCACAAAGGCTTGTGGCCCTAGTACGGCAAGTGAGTCACAGATCATGAATCTCAGCAAGACACTTTCTGTACCTCCTTGGTCACCTGACCTCCACTGTGTATGAGACACTCAATGCCTGACTACACATGAGAACAGCTCAGTGGTGCCTCAGGGACCAGTGGATGCAAGCCACAGGCAGACTTGGACAACATTGGTGTGTCCTAATGCCTGGTACAGTCATTGCAATGGTGGCTTCAGCCTCACAACCTTCTGGAGGGAGTGCCTTTTCAGCTTCCCATGCACTGGAGGGTGCTGACTACGGATGCATCCCTGCTGGGATGGGGCACTCATTGCCAGCAGGTCTGTGGTCTCCATGGGAGAGCACACAACAAATCACTTTCCTAGAGTTTTGCGCAATCTGCCTGCCTCTTAAAACTGTCTTGATTCAGACAGACAACCAAGTAGCAATGTTCTATGTGAACAAGCAAGGGGGGCACAGGCTCTCACATCCTATGTCAGGAAACCTTGGACCTATGCTCCTTTCCAGTCAGCCAGGGTATGTACCTCAAAGCGGTTTACTTGCCAAGTCAGGAGAACTTCTTAGCTGACAAGCTAAGCAGAATTCTCCAGCCGCACGAGTGGCAACTGAATCCCAACATAGCCCAGCAGTTCTTCCAGTGCTGGGGATGACCATCCATGGATTTGTTTTCAAGTCCACAAAATCACCAGTTGCTCTGTTTCTGTTCCAGACAGCTGTACCCCCACAGTGTTGGCTGCAGATGCTTTTTTTAATATCATGGTCTGTGGGTCTCCTGTATGTGTTTCCTCCCATGCCCCTGGTAACTCGGACCTTATTCAAGATCCTTCAAGACAAAGCCTCTGTCATCCTGGTGTCCAAGGCAGCCATGGTTTTTGCTGCTCTTGCAGTTAGCGGAGGAGGCTCTGATTCCTCTGGGCTTACAACCCAACCTCCTGTCGCAGGAGAGGGGCTCTCTTCTGCATCCTAACCTCAGGTCCCACAACCTGATGGCATGGCTGCTGAAAGGGGGTAGTCCTTGCACCACTTCTCCCTAAAAAGGTAGAGGATGTGTTAGCTTCTAGGAAGCAATTGACTAGGAAAACCTATGCATTTAAGTGGTGTAGTGTGCTCGGCAGAATGAGAACCCATTCTGCCAGGTAGCAGTGGTGTTGTAGTATCTGCTTCACCTTTCAGATTTAGGCTTTAAGTCAAACTCGGTCTGAGTTCAACTTAGTGCTTTATTGGCACACCACTCTCCAGTGGAATGACAACTTTTCTGTACACCCCTTGATGTCTAGGTTCCTGAGAGTTCTGCTGCAGCCCCCAGTCTGGTGACTGAGTGGGATTTGAATGTGGTCGTAGAGCAGCTTACTTGCCCACCTTTTGAGCTGATGGCTACCTGCCATCTCTGCTTCCTGTCTTGGAAGGTGCTTTTTGTGGTGACACTCACATTGGCTAGACGAGTGAGCTAGCTGCAGGCTCTGGTGTCCAATTTGACCATACACATGGTTCTATAGGAACAGGGTTCTGCGTTGCATGCACCCCAAGTTCCTTCTGAAAGTGGTCTCCTCATTCTACCCCAACCAGGAGGTGGTACTTCTGACCTTCTTTCGCAGGCCCCCTTCCAGCCAGGCAGAAGCAGTTCTACATACCCTGGACTGTAAGAGGACTTTGGCCTTCTACATGGAGCATATGTGGGGGTATTAAAAGGCTCCAAGTCGCTTATGACCCCAGTAAGCGGGGGATGCTGGTCTCCAAGTGTATGTTGTCCACTTGGGTGGCAGATTGCATTGCCTGGGCATACAGGGTGGCTGATCTCCTGTTGCAGGGTCGAGTTATGGCCCACCAGGTCAGGGCTAAGGTTGCATCAGTGGCTCACTTCTGCTAGCAGACATCTGCTGGGTCACAACCTGGTCATCAAGCCAGACCTTTGTGGCCCATTACTGCCTGGATAGGGTGTCCTAATGGGATAGTGCTTTCAGCCAAGCTGTACTCTGTTTGAGGTTTAGGCAACTCTGACCCTTTGGTGTCAGGCTACTGGAGTGTTACATTCTTGGTTGAACTCCTATCATGGCTGCTGTGGCTCTTCTAGAGGGAACCTATTTTTCAGTTATGGGTTCTTGGTAGCCTATAGCTAGGGAGTCCCATATATAAGAACTGACTTCCTGCTTGTTCCTGGAGAAAGCAAAGTTGCTCACCTGTAACAGGTGTTCTTCAGAGACAGCAAGAATCAGTCCTCACAACCCTCCCTCCTCCCCTGCAGTTGCAGTCCTCTTATTATATTTTGTTCTTTTGCTGTCTTTTAGCTATGTTGTTTGACTGAGCAAGATGGCACCCTTGGGCAGGAAGGGGATTATGCATGTGTGATACAGTCCTAAAGGCTTTCTTTGAAAGCTGGGGATTTGCTCCACATGGGGCCTCTGTTGGCACCCATATGTGAGGACTGACTTCCTGCTTGTCCCTGGAAAACACCTGTTACAGGTGAGTAACTATGCTTTATCTCCAGGAGCAAGCAGGAATGCAGTCTTCAGCTATGGGTGAATATCAGACAGTATGTGGGGGAATGTTCCCCAGCATCCAATAAGAAAGCCTTTGGGAGCACTCTACTGTGCCTGACTGCTCAACTCCTCTCCTCGGTTCTTAGTTTTCCATAGAGCCTATCATAGCTGAAAGTCTTTTCTCTTGTGCACTTCAGGTACATCATGCTGTTGCCTTTGAATTGCACACTGGTCCCCATACCTTTTTCCTTTATTTACATTTTTCTTATTGATTTTTCACTGCTAACTAGGCTTCTAAGCCTCCATAGCCTTATCTTCAACTCTGAGGACAACCTTTTCAGGTATGGAAAAGCAGTCAGTGGTTTTAAAATGTGCAGCCACTGATACATAACTGGTGTCTCAAATGTTTGGGTCCTGAACATGAACACACTTGTTTGTACCAACAAATGGAGCCAGACAGTTTGGATTGTTTTGCCATGGACGCTTCCATGTGGAGGGCACAGACTTCTTCTCAGTCCAAAACCAGAAGTAAATCAAGCTATGGCAGTTTCCAAATCATCGGTAGATACAGAGGCCAGCGAAATCTCAGCATAAGCATTACAACTCCCCAAGTGATGATTCTGATGCAGACCAGCCAACCAAACAGCCCTGGCTGGATAATATGTCCTCCAAAGCACAATTTGGGCTGTGGGATGCTCCAGAGAGCTACTAGTTCCATGTTCTGGGACAGTACCTCAGAGCCTTATTCATGATTCCACCCAGACATTGGCCATCTCCCTAGACCAGTGCATGCTGTCTCTTGAGAAGTTTGGCAGCATTCCTGACAGCCTCTGTACCGATTAACAAAGCTTCAAGAATGCAGGCTTCAGCACAGAGCCTATAGCCAGGTGTATTGAGCCCAATCCTGGCATTGTCAAAGCACCCAGTGTTGATTCCTCAGTTGGAACAGGTCAATGTCCCTGGTCTCCAGCGCTCAGACTGCCATGGCTCTCTGTTCTGATACCGCTGAGTATTGGCACTGAGGTTGAACCTAACACCACTGATGCTTTGATTTCTTACCAGACCGATTCATGTTCTTCAGAATCTGATGGAGGGTCACTCTAGTCCTGAGAACTCCCTGCTGTTCCTTCAGATCCTTGGCTGTCACAGGAACAGCATCTGTCCTACTAAAAGATATGGCCTTTCAGGACTTCATAGGTGACATGGCAGCAGGGCTCACAGCACAGTAGCCTCTGAAAAGGAACAGAGGGTGGAGGAATTGGAGATATGCCAATACCCTCCCATACCCAAGGAGGTGGCTATATGACTGGTGCATTGTATCCTGTAGGATCTGATGCTCTGCAGGTGGGGAGGCCCTGCTCATGGTTTTGCCTGTCAGCAAGAGACTGATACTTCTCCCCCCCCCCCCCCTCCCCTCAATGGTAGTAGAATCGGTGATGCAACAGCTAGAGCTTAAACCATTCATCCATGCTTCCTGATTAGGACTCACTCTGCCTTTGGACATAGAGGTTTCCAGGCATGTATGTTAGCCTCCAGCATAAACTTACATATTGTACATGGGCATGATTCTGAAGGATCGATCTATCTATTTAACATTTATAAAGTGCTTCAAATGTACAAAGCACTGTACATACATGAAGAAAAGACAGTCCCTGCTCATCAGAGCTCACAAAATACATAATGAGCAAGAACAGAAAGCAATAGCAAAGAGATGGGTTTTCAATCTGGACTTGAAGAGGTCCAGAGAGGGCACATTGCGCTCAGACAGAGGTAGACTGTTCTAGGCAAGGGGTGCAGCCAGGTGAAAGGAGCAACGTCTAGAATTAGCAGTATGAGTAGAGGGCATAGATAGATGAAGGCTGTTCAAAGAGTGAAGAACGCAAGAGGGGATGTAAGGAGATATGATAGGTAGTGGGAGGCTGAAGATTGAATGCATTTATAGGTCAAGAGGAGGAGTTCGAATTGGATGCAGAAGCCAATTAAGGGACTTGAGAAGACATGAGGAGTGACATGGGAAAAGTGATGCTGACAGAAAATTAGTTGAGCAGCAGAATGTTGACTAGATTGAAGGGGAAAGAGATGGCTTGCAGGAAGGCCAGCAAGAATATTGCAGTAATCAAGACAGGAGGTGATCAAGGAGTGACCAATCAGTAGTGTCATCAGAAAGAAAGGGGCAAATTTTCTTAATGTTATAAAAGAAGAAACGGCAAGTCCTAGCTACTAGTTGGGAGAGAGAGGGGTCAAAGATAACACCCAGGATGTCACCAGGGATCTGGAGACTTGCCCCTGCTTCTTGAGGATAAGCAGAGTGCATTCCAGACACTCATCAAGCAAGGCCAGAATACTTTTAAATCTCTTACCAGGGCCTCTTGATGCTTTTGAATCTACAAGCAGAGATTCAGCAGTCTGCATTGGGGCTCACAGAATGGCCTGGCTGCAGTCATCAGACTTCAAGCAATGGGTCTAGGCTAAACTGGCCAATATCCTATGTAATGGAAAATGTGGTTCTGACAACATCTAAAGCCACCAATTCACTAAAGTTTCTATCTTGGAAGGTCATCTGCCTTATTGTCCTCACTTCAGTTTGCTGCATAAGTGAGCTGTAACCTTCAGTAGTGGACCGACCCCCCCCGTTCTATAACAAGGTAACTCTCCGTACTCATCTGCATTTCCTACCAAAGGTTCTTTCCTCCTTCCATCGAAACCAGTCTGTAATACTCCCCATTTTCTTCCCTAAACCACATCTGTCTCAGGCTGATGTAGCATTATGTGCTTTAGACTGCAAGTGCTGGCCTACTACTTGACTAGAACTAAAGATCACAGAAAATCTTCTCAATTAATAATTTCCTTTGATCCTATTCACCTGCGTCTACTGGTGACAAAATGTACTCAATCTAGAAGAATAGTAGAGTGCATCTCTTTTGCTAATACACAAGTTGGACTCTCACTGCTCATAATGCATGGGTAATGGCAACCGCTGTAGCCAATCTCTGTTCAGTAGTCATTGAGGACATTTGGTCCTCCATTCATACTTTTGCTACAGACTCCTGTCAGAATGGTTTGTGGCTTAAACTCACTCCTACCCTCTGTCCCAGACTTCTACAAGATACCGGGTGGGGTGGGGGGGAGAGAATATCACCTCCTGGAATAGTCTAATGGGTCATAACTCTTTGGCAACTTTTTTTACCTCGGGGATTGCACTACTTCCTCCCTCCCCCCCATATACCAGTTTAGTACTTAGGAGCTATTGAGTCCCATATGTGAAGACTGATTTTCTGCTTGTTCTTGGAGACAATGTAATTACTCACCTGTAACAGGTGAGCACTGGGAACTGTAGGAATTGGTCTTCACAGCGTGCCTCTTCCCCTTTGAGTTGTAGGGATTTTTTAGTTTCTTTTCTCTCAACTACAGCAAGGAGTTGGAATGGCAGGTGCATTGGAGTACTCACAAAGGCTTTCCTATTGGATGCTGGGGAACATTCCTCCATGGGCTCTGTTGGTGACCTTCACCCCTATGTGAAGGATTCCTACTGTTCCAGATCTGTTACATGTGAGTAACTATGCTTATTAAGGATTGCTGGGAGATCTGGTGTCCCAAAGTATAAGCAAAGGGCTGTTTGACTCAGATCAACATCCATCTATTTTAAATACTTGTAACAGTAGATGATAGTAGCCTGCTCATTTTTTCTGTCAACACTAATGTAATGAACCCATAGAACATTGCAAAACTGTGGTGGAACTTTGCACCAGCAACACCATTTTTCTCTGCCGCCTGCCATGAAAGGAGAAGAATGGCTGCATGTTTGACCGCATCCTTTTTGGCTGAACAGGTTGAGTGCTGATTTGAACCATATGGGACACTGTAGCTATATAGTTTTGTTTTTTTTTAGTTCTTTATTTGTATTTTCCAACAAAAACCAAATTACAGTAAGTTAAAGCACACAATTCTTCTCGGTAACAAAGGCTAATCACAGCCCAGCCCAGCCCAGCCCTACCCTACCCTATCCCTCCCACTGTCATGTGATCATCAGGGGCCAGATAAAAAAACAAATCATCTGCAAGGGCTATAGAATGGCAAGCGCTCCACTACAGAGAAAATAAGGAGATTTGTCTAATAACACCCTACTGTATCTTATACCATGCTTTAAAGAAGCAATTCTATAGCAGTTTCCACTTAAGAGAAGAATACAAAAGAACTACCCTACCAATGGTATTTGCGTATATATGTAGCATAAGCACAAGTGTGCCACCATGCACATCAACTAAACTCTGTTGTATGTTTCCAGTTAGAAATAACAGAAAAAGGGCCACTCCCAACATAGATCCAATTTAGATTGACAATCCCTTTATGCCGATGAGATGCCAGTTACTGATCCAAAAAACAACCCCAGATCAGGAGAGAGTGGCCCAGAATCCCAGTACCACCCTAATACGGTTCCATATTGAAACCCAGTAAGACTGAATGTTAGGCCATTTATACACCACATATCTCAAAGTGCCGACATCTCCTACCATGAAACTAAACACATTATTCTCAGCTGCTTGATCCCATTTAACACCCTTTCACTAAGCTATCTTTCATAGGATTTGTAATTGCTAATTGTTAGAAGGCCTTCTGATTATCCAATATAACCCTATGAGGCTTCAACCTCTCAGCAGACACTCTGCCAGGAAGAAAGTTCTAGGGGAAAAGATTACTTAATCTTTCTTCTATTTCAAGCAATATAGAACGTATGCCTACAGCCCCCTCCATCCATCCATCCATCCATCCATTGTGAACCTTGCTTTCGCAAAAGCCATAGTACTAGGCCAGAAAATCAGGGAAACTCATCCCCCCCCCCCTTCCTCTTATTAAGACCCAAACTTCCGAAGAGCAAATCTAGACAGTTATTTCTCCATGGAAGCTGAACTAGTGTTCTATCAATTTGACAATATACTTTACTTGTAAGGAAAACTAGTAGTATTCCTATTATATGATTCACTTTAGGAGTTATATACATATTTATATCTTCAAGACAACCCCACCAAGAAAACAGACAGATGACCATGATTACTGTATATTATTAAAGTTTGTTGAGTCAATAGGGTAAATGAGGTTACAGGATGATCAGAGCTGTGAGCAGCATGGATAATAGGCTCACTAATTCTAGAACAAAGTACCTTGAAAGCTAGGAAAAAAATCAACATGTAATATTGGAAAAAAGACATGGGGAATAAGACATCCTCATTAAGATGGCTACCCAATTATTCTTACAATGGGCAGCTGAAGAAACCCTTAAAGAGTAAGGCTTATATATCTAATTTCAACAACTCCATTACATTGAATTGTGTGTCCTGCAGCTGTAAGATGTCAGCACTCTCTTTCTTATCATTCAGGAGAGAGCATTCCTCTTAATGGACTTGTTAATGCCCTTAACATTCAGTTAAACAACCTTAAATGAAAGCATATAATAGTCATATGTTGCAGAAACAGACCAATTTGTAGCATTTAGTTCTACATTGTAGAATAATTTCTTAAGTGCCTTCAAAGTGTGGCTGCCCCTATAGCCCAAAGAAAGGAAAAGGAAAAAGAAAAAAAACCACCACCAAAGAGACACACATTAACCCCAGCCCCATCATATGATCAGACACAATAAAAACCTATTTCTGAAAAACCTTTCCCAAAACCACCTAAACCCAGGGGGGCTATATAACACACAAAACGTTACGGGTGAGCCCACCAGGACAAGACAGACACGGAAGGCTCAATGACCCAACACTTCCACATTTCTGTAGCAATCAGAATATCGCATCTTGCCCCCCCCCCCCACACCCCCTTATTAAGAGTAAAGACAATGTCCTTCAAAAGAGACAAAATGGATGACCCAGTATATAGCAATGTCACATGCTTAAATGTCGCTTCTGTGTGGATAAGTCACCTTTACATGACCTCAGACCAGTCAAACACCCATGATAGCAAGTGCTATAAAACTGTAGTAAGTAGAAGTTGAAATATGACCTTCACCGCCGACTCTTTATCCTCCAGAAATGCACATAACTCCCCAGGGTCATCAAAAGTCTTGGTCTGGTTATGCAGCGTGGCTTTCATGCGGGCAGGATATAGCAGCCCAAAACAGGCCTTCAGTTGAACCAAGCATGGACGCAACGCCAAAAGACTCTTTCTCCAATCCATCGTCTTTGCAAAATCCGGGAAAAATAGGAGTTTATGTCCCTGATATTCCAAGACTGAAAGTACTCTGGCTGCTCCCATTATTCGCAATACTTGTTGAAAATGCAAAATTTTCAAGATGATTGGGAGTGGATGCTTGCCGGTGACCATGGATTGAGTAGGCGTGCTGTGGGCACGCTCAATCTCGAACAGCATAGTGAATTGCAACTTTAACACACCTGGAATCATGGCCTGCAGAAAGGACACCATGACCCTCTGCTCCCTCAGGAACTCCTAGTATTCTTATATTATTCCGCCGAGAGCAATTATTACCATCTTCCACCTCTCTTTGCAATGAACGTATCAACTTGGCCAGCTTCTTAACGGCCTCGAGCCTCTCCCCATGTGACACCACCACACTCTCCACCTTCTCCAAACGAGCCATGTTTGACTCCAAAGAAGATCTCAAAGCATTGATATCTTCCTGCATTGCACATAGCGATTCTCCATTAGCTTTGACTGATTCTCTGACTGCCCAAATCTCAGCCCTATCTCTGATGACCAGCAGCAAAGGTACAGCGGAGGGCAATTAACCACGGCCTACCAGGATAGTGGGTAAAAACAACTTTATTGGAGACCCAATAAAGTTGTTTTTATCCACTATCCTGGTAGGCCGTGGTTAATTGCCCTCCGCTGTACCTTTGCTGCTGGTTGTTTTTTTGCGGAAGGCCTCCTTCTTTTGTTTCCTATCTCTGATGACCGCCATCTTGTGAGGTGAGAGAGGTTCCGTCTTAGTTCTCTTTGCACTAGCATTTTGAAATACTTGGAAATCCAGCCGCGTCTGTTTGGAGCCCGACATATCCGGGATCAAATGGTATCAAAATAGGTAGGAACTATTTGATTAAAGATTGCAGAAGTCAGGATTCTTGTCTATTGCCCTCTGGAGCACAGCTCTTACATGTCCATCTTGATCAGAAACCAGGCTCCACCCCCTGTAGCCACATAGTTAAATGCAAATTAACAATATGACTCAGCATGGCGGAGATGAAATGGATAACATGCATTAGAATGGAGGGAAGTAATGAATTTAACAATTTCAAGTTATGAAATGAATTTAAAGATATAATGCCAAAGAACTCCTCTCATAATATTTATTTATTTATTTATTTAGCTGCATTTATATCCCGCTTTTCACCGGGTCAAAGCGGTTGGGGGATACATTTAACACGAGGGGATATGAGACACATAGACTAATACCTACAGGGAACATGGGCAATGGAGGGTTAAGTGGCTTGCCCAAGACCACAAGGAGCACCTGTGGGACTAGAAACCCCAGTCCTTCCGGCCCAAGGTTGCTGTCCTCTAGTGGGATTTGAACCACCGACCTTCCGGCATGTAGTACCTTGCCCCAACCACTAGGCCACTCCTCCCTAGTTTTTAATTCTCAATTTTTTCAGACCACTCGTATTTAGGGGAGCTAGGGCTGTTAGTAACATAGAAACATAGAAATATGATGACAGAAAAAGACCACATGGCCCATCTAGCCCTTTCCAGGCCGAGCCCAAAACTCTTGGGATCCAAAATTCTGACTAAATATTCCTATCAAATGGTATATAATACATGACCATAGCAGAAGGAAAATCACTATTAGAACATATTGAATAAGACGGGTGCAATTTTCCTGAAATATGCAAAAATTAACCCGGCTGCAGAATGTGGATTAAATATTTAAAGTAGGCCTTGAAACGACTAGTCTGTCCTTCCATATCAACAACTAAAACATTCCCCTTTTTACATTTAGAGATCCTCTGTGTGTGTCCCATGCTTTTTTGAATTCAGTTACTGTCCTCATCTCTACCACCTCCACTGGGAGACTATTCCATGGATCCACTATTCTTTCTGTAAAGAAATATTTCTGCATATCACTTCTGAATCTGTCTTCCTTCACCCTCATCCCATGTCCCCTCGTAGCAGAACTTGCTTTCAATTGAAAGAGGCTCTCTCCCTGAACATTTATGCCATGGAGGTATTTAAACATCTCAATCATATCACCTCTATCTCGCCTTTCCTCTAAGGTATACATATTAAGATCCTTCAGTCTGTCCTCATATGCTTTATAATGAAGACCACTAATCATTTTAGTAGCCACCTTCTGCACCGACTCCATCCTGTTCACATCCTTTTGAAGGTGCGGTCTCCAGAATTGCACACTATACTCCAAATGAGGTCGCACCAAAGACTTATACAGAGGAATTATCACCTCCTTTTTTCTGCTAGCCATTCCTCTCTGTATGCACCCAAGCATCCTTCTAGCTTTAGCCGTCGCCTTTTCTACCTGTTTAGCTACTTTAAAATCATCAGACACAATCACGCCTAGGTCCCACTCTTCTTTAGTGGACAAAAGTACTTCACCCCCTATACTATATTGCTCCCTTGGATTGCTGCAGCCCAAATACATGACCTTACATCTTTTAACATTAAAACCCAGCTGCCAAATTCTAGACCATTCTTCAAGCTTAGCTAGATCCATCCTCATGTTATCTACACCTTCCTGGATGTCTACTCTATTGCAGATTTTGGTATCATCTGCAAAGAGGCAAACCTTACCCAACAGCCCTTCCGCTATATCACTAACAAAGATGTTAAAAAGAATCGGACCAAGGACAGATCCCTGGGGCACACCACTGGTAACATCCTTCTCCTCAGAGTGAGCTCCATTTACTTGTACTCTTTGTCGCCTCCCACTCAACCAATTTCTAACCCAAGCAGTAACTTTAGGGTCCATCCCTAGGGTGCTCAGTTTGTTTATAAGTTGCCTGTGAGGAACAGTGTCAAAGGCTTTACTGAAATCTAAATATACCACATCTAGGGCTCTCCCTCGGTCCAACTCCCTGGTCACCCAGTCAAAGAAATCAATCAGATTTGTCTGAAAAGACCTGCCTCTGGTGAATCCATGCTGCCTCGGATCCTGTAATCTGCTGGACTCCAGAAACCTCACTATTTTCTCTTTCAGCAGCATTTCCAATAATTTACTCACCACCGAAGTTAAACTAACCGGCCTGTAGTTTTCAACCACATCCTTACTTCCGCTTTTGTGTAAAGGCACCACATAAGCCTCTCTCCAATCATTTGGCACCACTCCCAACTCCAACGAGGCATTGAAAAGGTCAGTCAGTGGAGTTGCTAGAACGTCCCCAAGTTCCCTCAGTATTCTAGGGTGTATCCCATCTGGTCCCATCGCTTTGTCTACTTTAAGTTGAGCTAGTGTCTCACGAACACAGTCTTCTGAAAATTGTTCAAGATGTCCCTCGCTTCTGTTCCTGTTTTTGGGTGTTTTCTGAGGTCCTGCTCCTGGTTCTTTATCTGTGAACACAGAACAGAAATACTTGTTAAGCAATTCCGCTTTATCCTTATCAGCTTCTACATATTCCTCTCCTGCTCCCTTGAGTCTGACAATACCACTTTTTCCCTTCCTCTTCTCACTAATATATCTGAAAAATGTCTTATCCCCCCTCATTTTATTGTATTGGCTATTTCCTCCCCCTTTTGAATCTTTGACTTCCTGACTACTTTGCTAGCTTCTCTAAGTTTTTCCAAATACAGATGCCTGTCTTCCTCTGACTGTGATCTCTTGTATTTCATGAAGGCCTCCCTCTTTCTTCACTTTTTCAGCTACTTCTTTCGAAAACCATAGCGGTCTCCTTTTACCTTTATTTACCATTTTAACAAAAAGGTTGGTTGCTCTTAAAATATCCCCTTTCAGTTTTTCCCCACTGTTTTTCTACATCCCCCAGCTGTTCCCATCCCACTAACGACTCCCTGAGGTATTGGCCCATCTTGGCAAAGTTAGTCTTCTTAAAGTCTAAGATCCTCACCTTTGAATGGATTCTAACAGCCGTAGTCCTAATACTAAACCACACCATCTGGTGATCACTGGATGCAAAATGATCTCCCACTACAACATCAGAAACACTTTCACCATTGGTAAGCACCAAGTCCAGTATGGCCCCTTCACGTGTGGGGTCTGTTACCAATTGCCTGAATAGTTCTCCCTGTAGAGAATCCAGGATCTCCTTACTTCTAGATGATACTGCAGCAGGAGTGTGCCAATCAACATCTGGCATATTGAAATCTCCTATCAGTTGCACTTCCCCTTTCCTAGCAATGCTGCGTATGTCTTCAATTAACTCTCTGTCCACCTCTTCCTCTTGTGAGGGAGGTCTGTATATCACACCAATGCAAATAGATTTCTCTGTCCCTCTTTCTAGTTTAACCCACAGTGCCTCCTCTCTTCCTTTTAAGCTCTGTAATTCCAAAGCTTTAATAGTAGTTTTTACATATAGTGCCATTCCTCCTCCCCTTCTTCCTACCCTGTCCTTTCTGAATAAAGTATAGCCAGGTATAGTTACATCCCAATCATGGTTTTCTGTGAACCATGTTTCTGTAACTGCCACTAAATCCAAGTCAGCCACTCCCACCAAAGCTTCAACATCAGGGATCTTATTTCCCATGCTATGGGCATTTATACACACTGCTTTCCATATGTTACCCCTGTTACCCATTTCCATAAAGGTATTTAATGTATCACCTACCTGGGGGCTTTCTTCACCCATCCCCAACGAATCTAGTTTAAAGCCCTCTTCAGTAGATTAGCCAGTCTACTACCGAAGACGCGTTGACCTTTCTAGGACAGATGGATGCCATCTCTGCTCTGCAACCCTTGGAACAGCATCCCGTGGTCTAGGAAACCAAAACGCTCTCGATGACACCATCCCCACAGCCATGCATTCATCTCCAGGATGCGAGCCTCTCTGCCTTGGCCTTTACCCTCAACAGGGAGCATTGAAGAGAACACCACCTGTGCACCTAACTGCTTTACCCTCTGTCCCAGAGCCATGAAGTCACTTTTGATACATTCCGAGGTATACCTGGCAGTATCATTTGTTCCAACATGGATTAGCAACAGGTTTTAAAGGAACAGGGTGGTCCTTTGCACTCACCCCAAATTCCTACAAAAAGTTGTCTCGGATTTCCATCTCAACCAAGAGATAGTCTTACTGACTTTCATCCCGAGACCTCACACCGACTGGGTGTCAGCAGTCCTGCATACCCTCGACTGCAAGAGGGCTCTCGCCTTCTACCTGCAGTGCACCCAGGGTCATCGCAAGTCCCACCGGCTCTTCATTGCCTACAATCGCAACCATCTGGGGCTTGCTGTCACCAAGCGCACCCTCTCCATCTGGGTGGCAGACTGCATCGCCTTTGCCCAGGCAAAGGCTGGGGCCCCACTGGACTGATTAGTCACCATGCACGGCGTCCGTGCCAAGGTGGCATCAGTGGCTTCGCAGCGCTCAGTGCCTCTGCTGGAGATCTGCCAGGCTGCGATTTGGTCTTCAGCAAATACCTTCGCTTCGCACTACTGTCTAGAGAGGGAGTCCCACCAGGACAGCGCCTTCGGTCAGGCTGTACTCCGTAATTTGTTCAGGGTATAAGCAACTCCTGCCCTCCTACGGCTACCAGGAGCTTGGCCCCCCAAGGACTCGGGCTCCCTTCGGATTGTCAGCATCTGTTCACAACTTCACGGAAGCGCTTTGCTTAGGTTTCGGTAGCCTGTAGTGGGGGAGTCCCATAAGTGAGGGCCGACTTCCTGCTTGTTCCTGGAGAAAGCGTAGTTACTCACCTGTAACAGGTATGGCTCCAGGGCCAGCAGGAATCAGTCCTCACTATCCTCCCACCTCCCCTTAAGAGTTCCTATTCTTATCCTTTCCTTGCCTTCCGCTTAAGTAGGGCTCTAGCTATGGGATCTGACTGAGCAAGATGGCACCCTTGGGTGGGAAGAGGACCATGCATGCATGGCAGCAATCCCAAAGGCTTTCTTTGAAAGCTGGGGAATTGCTCCGCGCAGGCTCTGGGCAGTGTTGTCGTCACCCATAAATGAGAACCGATTCCTGTTGTCCCTGGAGAACCCCTGTTACACTTACACTACCTGCTTTTAAAGGTTATGGATTTTTCCTGCAAGAATTTGTCCAAAACTGTTAAGGTAGTCAGAGAGCAGCTTATTTGTAAGGAAATGTAGCATGGAACTGGCTACTTTCATGTCATGTCAGGTTCTTAGGATCTAGATTGGCCACTATTGGAAACGGGTATGATGGCTCTTTGCTGATCCAGTATAGCAGTTCTTATGTAATTCTCCAGGCACAAGCAGGAAGTTAATTCTCATATGGGTCATAGCAACACCGACTAAGCCTGCAAAGTAGTTTTGCCCTTAGCTTTCAAAGAAAGCCTTTGGGAGATGCACCATGCATACGTGGTCCCCTGCCCACCCAAGGGAACCATCTTGCCTCAGTCTCCTTTCCTTACCCCTCCCCCCTCCCCCCAAGAGCTTACTGGACACGGCTATTTTCCCCAGAAAAAGTATTACATTTTTTCTTTAATTTTTCTCTCTAGTCACATACTGGTTCTCCAGGAACAAGCAGAAAGTCAATCCTCACTTATGGGTGATGTCAGCACTGACGGAGCCGTGGGATTGCTGCCACGCATGCGTGGTACTTTCCGCCCAAGGGTGCCATCTTGATCAGTCTCCCTTTTTCCGCAGAGTCCTTTGGAAGCATGTCCTCGTCCCTCAGAAAAAGTCTTTTGTTTTTGGCCAGCTGGCCTTCTATTTTCCGGTTGCACCGGTCCTCTACCTGTCCTTCCCCTGCTCTACCTTTTTAGAGCTGTTAGGGGACAGTTTTTCTTCGCCTTTTTTGCCAACTGGCTTCATGCAATTTCTTTCCTAACCACTGGCCACGTGGATCTTCGACCTTGCGGGGGCCATTTTTGCCCCTATGGCCACCGGATTCAAAAAATGCGATAGATACTCTAGGAACATGTTGCTTACAGACACTCACGACTTGTCTGCTGTGTTTTGGAGCTGATCATGATCCATAGCTCTGTTCGCTCTGTAAGAAAATGTCCTCTAAGGCCCTGCTCATTCGTAAGCAGAAGTCCGAAGACATTTTCCGAAAGGCCGCCTTGGAATCGCCAATAGTGCCCTTGGTCGTCTCTCCTCTGGTGGGGTCCCCCACTTCGGCCCCGTGCTCTTGGCAACACTCCGACCAGGGGTCCCCTGAGGTGGAGTGGCGCAAGAAGAAGGCAGCCTCGAAGTCGCTGTCGTGAGCTCCCGACAAGCGTGAGCACTCCTGCACTCGGTTGCTTAGTCCCATTCAGCATTCCCGCAAATCGGACAAGGAGGTCTCCGGCGAAGGCACCCAGTCTCCTGAGGGCCAATCCGGTGAGGACCTCCTCTCCTCCTCGACTCCTGACCTGGTGACACCAGGGTTGGCATCACAGGGCCCCATGCCCGCGTGGGAGTCCCGCATGCTGGCGCTGGAATGCAGCGTTTCTGTGTTCATCGCTTTCCAGCAGGCACTTGCACCCAGAGACAGTGGAACACTGAAATCCGTCCAGGAAACCCCCGAGAGCCATGGGCCTCGTGAGGGTCCTCGATGTCTGTCTCGCTCGCCCTCCCGTTCCCTTGGGGCGAGATCTTCCAGGGCCTCCGGCTACAAACAGGCCCCAGCTTCTGGACAGGGCGACTTGCCCGGCTCAGATTCCTCGACCGAGTTCTCGGAGTGGGAGTCTGCTGGGGACGCCTCCCCGGAACCCGTATTCATTGGGACCTTCCATCGGACCCCCTCCCTGCTCGCATTCCAACAGTGCTCGCGGCCCGAGGACACCTCTTTCCTGGTGTTCGTCTGGGATATGGCAAGGGCTCTTAACCTGGCCACCCAGGCTGAGGAGGACCCTCAAGCTGAAGAACTCAACATTCTTCAGTACGAGTTCCCATCTAGGGAGTCTCTCACTGTTCCAGTCCCTCCTGTTTTGTCCCAGCTGCTGCTCTGCATGTGGGAGGCACCAACCTCCATCCCCAACATGAGTAAGTGCCTTGACAATATGTACAAGGTACAATGTGGCCTTGGGTTCAGAAAGACCCAACTTCCCGTCACCTCCATGAGGAAACAGGAGACCCGAAATCGCACTTGTCAGTCTCTCTGGGCCAAGAGTCGAGAGCCCTTGATGCCCTGGGCTGCAAGGCCGACCAAGGCTCCATGCTATCTTGTTGTATTCAAGCATACCAACTATACATGAGTATGTTCTTGCACGACTTAGCCAAGGAGCTCGGAGGTTTCTCCATGGGCCTCGAGGGTGAGCCCCTCAATAGGTTCAGTGCTTTGTTGAAGTCACTCGCAGACTGCTCGAAATACTTCTCCCAAGCCGTCTACGATGGATTCGAGTCATTGGCTTGGGTGGTGGCTGCAGACATCAGGGCCCGCCGCCATACATGGCTTCAATCGTCAGATTTGGAGCAGTGGGCACAGAAAAAGCTCCTGGACGTCCCCTGCCTCAGCAAGCAGCTCTTCGGCAAGCCGATGGAGGATAAGGCCGCGGAGATAGAGACGGAGTTTGTCACTAGAACCCATCTCTAGCGCAAGACCTCCACTCTGCCCCGGAAAAAGCAACAGGCCAAAAAGCCTTTCTTTCCGAGGAATGGCTTTCAGTACCGTGGCTACCCACTGTACCCGACCTCCCCCACCCCGACCACTCCAGCGCAGGGTAAGTCTGGCCAGGGGCAACACAAGCCAAAAGGGCCTAAAGCCCAAACCCTGGCTCCACCACAACCTGCACAGGGGTTTTGACACCATTGGCATAGCTCCTCACCTTCTGGCAATGAATCTAAAAGACACTTACACCCATATCTTAATCCACCCCCAGCACAGGCAGTACTTGCGCTTCAGGGTGCGGGGAGAGCACTTCCAGTACAAGGTGCTCCCCTTCAGACTTGCGTCTGCCCCACAGGTCTTCATAAAATGCCTCTCTGCCATCGCTGCCGGTCTCAGGCGTCAGTGCGTACAGGTCTTTCCCTACCTCAACGATTGGCTCGTTACGAGATCCTCAATTGAGGAAACCTGGTGAGTAACATCGCACACAATCCTTCTGTTGGAGGGCTTGGGGTTCTTGGTCAACTACCCAAAGTCCTACCCCAAGCCAGTGCAGGCCCTAGAGTTCATCAAGGCACACTGCAATACTCAGTGGGTGACTGCATTCTTGCCGGTGGATCGTTTCAACCGCCTCTGAGCCCTGGCGGCTCGGGTCCACAGCATCCCCCAAGTCACAGATCGTACTATGCTACACCTCCTGCGCCACATGGCCTCTACCATCCATGTGGTCCCCCATGCCTGCCATGCCACCAAACAGCACACTGCCACAAAAGCAGCAGGAAAAAACAGTCCAGAACGTGGCAGTGAAAAGGGCAAAAGGGACTTTTATTGATCCTTAATAAAGGAAAAATTCCAGAAAACCCGACACAGGCCATGTTTCGTGTACTACTTCTTCAGGGGTACTATGGCTCACTACAATTATAAATCAACACATTAATATAAATAAAGGACATAGTTAAAATAATAATTAAAACATATCAAACTTCATCAAAAATAATACTTAAAACAATCAACAATGGACAAGTGTTCAATCATACACAATTATATAATCAAATAAAATAAGTCAATAAGAAACTACATGCAAATTAAAAACATGTATATAAAAAACATAAGAAAAAGCATAAAAGGTATGTGACATCAGAAGCATAACAATTAAAAAACATACTTCAAATCATACCATTATAAACATTACACTACTATATATGCTAAAATCATTTCTAAATGAAGAAAGTGAACAGGAGGGATGAAGAACTACGAAGCAGGAGTGAACCGGAGGAAAATGATATAGAATCAACAATGTTACATAAAAATGATTAACACATAGGAGTTAGTATTCATATAAAATTCCACCCATGGATTAACTAAGGGGATATAGATATGTGCATATGAAGAAAACTTACCTAAAACATTTGTTATACCAAAAGTGAGCCCATTCCAAGAAATGAACAAGGCTACTAGACAAATGAAATAAATATCTTGCAAGTGCTTAAATACCCACTCGCTATCACTGTGGTATCATAAGCCGCTGACTTGCCCTTAAAACACCTTCAGGCTTCTCTCTAAAACCCAAGACAGTACAAAACGGTTTTATATAAGTACCATGTATTAAAAGATATTCATCTAAAAGCATGTTCGAAAGGACATGAATCAAAAATTTGTGTACATTAAAATATCTTAAAAGACTTGCTAAATAGCTAAAACAAATGCAAAACGAAATATATTTAAACACCTTCTCACAAACCAAAGGATTCACGCAACTATGCTCCTGTTCTAGCGTGTCCTAACCGGGAGAGGTAAACAAACTTTTTGTATCTAAATAATGCCCCCATGATGCATGTATGAACCTAAATATTTATTCTTCTATTACAAATAACCACGACAAGTGACTATTATAACCCGGAGAATCATTATCATTTGTCTATCAAAGAGAAAAAGAACAAGCAAGGACAATTAATTGTGAGTTTCAAACTACAACATTTACTCAAAAACCATGACAAACAAAGGCAATAAAAAACTTAAAACAGAAAAAGAAATCTGAAGGGCTCTTGTCCACCGCTTGAAGCAACGTCAGGCTCTAACTTACTATACAAGTGAAAAAACGCCCACGCATGCGCTGTATAAATAGACCCCTTGACCGTGGGAAAAAGGGCAGTCGTTATCTCATTGGAGTCTCAGAAATAAAAAACAGTGAATGAAATGTGCAGGGAATCTGTCCTGGATTGCTGCAGACATAAATCGCTAATGTAAACACACTGCGCTACATATACCAGTTCAGTATGTCCCAAATCTCAACGTGTCAGTGGGAGGGTAGAAACTGAAACGATTAATTGTGGATTTTTGAAACGCATTATGAGCCCCAATATTCAAGAACTTAGAATAAAAGGAAAAGAAAACGAAAAAGAAAAAGCACC
This sequence comes from Ichthyophis bannanicus, assembly GCA_033557465.1. Taxonomy (NCBI): domain Eukaryota; kingdom Metazoa; phylum Chordata; class Amphibia; order Gymnophiona; family Ichthyophiidae; genus Ichthyophis; species Ichthyophis bannanicus. Next base: position 149,189,391 of record CM066041.1, read on the forward strand.
CGAGGGAAGCTTATCCACTGCATAAAAATCGCCATAAGGCTAAAACTTACTGTTTTGTTGTAAAAGCGCCTACCCATGCACTATATGACCAGTAAACCTATCTGCAGGAAAAAGAAAGGAAGCATCTTATCTAATGTATGACCATTCTTAAACCAATATACTTTACCGTATACAGACTCCATAAGTAAAATCAATAAATAACTGTAAAACGGATGGATAATAAATAATTAAAAAGTAAATAAAACACATTGAGACACTGCATGTAAATCATTGCCATAAAACCAAACGATTCCCTATATGTGTTAAAACTCAAAAAGCACAAAAATGAAAGCACAAACCATTAGCATATGATTAAAACCGTATAAAGAATAAAAACATGAATGCAACAGAAACAGAACATGACTATATAGAATCAAAAAGAAGGGTCAATGAAAATGGTTTCAAAAATACCGAAAGGTCTTTGTCCAAATTTAAACCGTGTGGTGTTAATATATTGAGCTGAAAAATGTATCGCTGTTCTAATCATAAAATAGTTTTACTAATGTCTATGCCTCTCCAATTGAGTTTTACTAATAACAAAAAATTTTAAATCCGCTACTCTGTGTCCCATCTCAAGCCAATGTAGAACCAATGGTTTATCTACTAACTTTCTTTTTATGCACTTCTTATGTTCTACAATTCGTACCCGTATGCTACGAATTGTCTTACCAACATAAAGCTTATTGCAAGGACACTGGATAATATAAATGACGTGGCATGTGTCACAATTCGAAAAATCTTCAATAAAAGTTTTTGTTGAGTATTGGGATGAAGGAAGACATTACGTACTGGCAACGCGTGTAGACAACTGAACAATGACCACACTGATATTGTCCTTTATACTTGAATAACATTTTCCGTTCTGTAAGTGCCAAGGGAACTAATAAATTCAGGAGATTTTTTTTTTTTATACCACGCTCTTTAGAATCAGTGCGGTTTACATGTATACTAACAGGTACTTTTTATTCCCTTGTCCCCGAAGGGCTCACAATCTAAGTGTACCTGAGGCAATGGAGGGTTAAGTGGCTTGCCCAAGGCCACAAGGAGTGGCCATGGGACTAGAGACCCCAGTCCCTCCGGCCTGAGGTTGCTTGTCCCCATGTGGGAATTGAACCCCCGGCCTTCCAGCCTGAGGTAACCTGTCCCAACCACTGAGCCACTCCTCCCCCTCGTTTTATTATGTTTATGCGCAATTATAAGAGAAATGTCCTGAAAACCAGGAATAGCCTGTATAAGATGCCATTCTTTCTTAAGTATTTTTTATAATATTATGTGATTGTAACGAATATAATAAGGGGTACACCATACTTGATTGTTCTTTTCTGTTCTGTGGTTTTAACAATGCGTCTCGGGATGAGTCTCGGGCTCTTATATATGCCTTTTCAACATAACGATTAGGGTATTGTCGTACCCTAAATCTTTCTTTCATATGTTTAGCCTGTAGTTCAAAATCATCCACAGACGTACATACCCTTTTAACCCTAAGGAATTGTCCCACTGGTAAATTCTTTTTCAATGCCGGGTTATGAAAACTGGTATAATGTAATAACCGATTCCTGTCAGTGGGCTTTCTGTATAATGTTGTAATGGGTTTATTCCCTTATTTTTTAATCAAGAGGTCCAAATAGGGGTTTGCACAGGATCATAGGTAATTTTAAATTGTAAATTATCATCTAATTCATTAATCCATATATTAAATTCAGAAAGTTGGTCCATAGGTCCATCCCATAATACTAAGACATCATCTATGTAATGTATCCATAGCTTGACCTGGTCCTTAAAATGAATGGTCCTTCAAGAATGTCTCCTCGAACTGAAACATATATAAGTTAGCAATATCAGGGGCCATGGATGACCCCATTGCAACACCCTTAATTTGTTGAAAGAATAAATCTCTAAAACAAAAAAGTTCTTACATAAGGCTATTTCGGCCAATGATAAAAGGAATGCAGTTGAATACGTTTATGATCCTGCCAACAGACATTGTTCGATAATGTCTAATGCTCTGGATTGTGGTACATTGTTACAATCGGCCTCGGGACCCGGCCCTGCGGCCTCGATCATATCCACAATTAAAAAGTCCTTCTTAGTAATATATCTTATTTCGTAAGCGGTCATAACTAAATTGTCAATACTACTTTTTAATCTATCAGTAGGATAGTCATCCAATCTAAGGTAAAAAAGACTTATCTTTGAGTTGTCTGTTTACTTCTTCTATATATTTATTTTTGTCTAAAACCACCACGGCTCCTCCCTTATCAGCAGGTTTGATAATGATCTCATTATTTTTTTGTAAAGCCTTAATGGCAGTTTTTTCACCTTGTGTTAAATTTTGAAAGGGTAACTGCTTATTTTCAACGACTTTATCAACTTGCTGTAACACCAGATGTTCAAAAGCCTCAATGAGAGAATCTGTGTGTGGAGGAGGAACCCATCTAGATTTCCTGCTAATAATAGATTTATCATCCATAGAGACCGCCTGATTAGCAAAAAAATAATGAATGTGAATTTTCCGAAAGAATTTATATATAAATCTACTTGAATTTCAAATGGATCATACCTCTTTGTGGGAACAAAAGATAGGCCTTTAACACTGATACTTCATCTGATGTAAGAGTATAATTAGAAATATTAATCACATTATTAGGTTTCAATATCTCCTCTCGTGGGATCGATCTGACCCCCACTTGCCTCTCCCTCGTCCTTGACCCCGACCTCTGTACGGATTGTAATTGTTGTACATCCTGTCTTGATTTTGATCTTGCTCTGTCGGAATCTATTAATGGTGGTGGACGGGACCGGGAGGAGTCCCGACCACCCCCCTTCCATAATTGATCCATATTGAAAAAAAATGTTTTTTTTCTTTCCTTTTGTCTCTTTGATGTTCAGACTTATCTTTATAAGTTGAAAAGAGTGATGCAGAAGCATCATTATTTTCAACCGATTCACTCCTGCTTCTCTTCTTCTTTTGTTCAAAGGGGGTTTCTTTATTGGGGTCATCTGATAAACTTTCTTTTCGATCAAATAATATAGATCTCCTCTTGACCCAAATTCTACCATTTTCCACTTTCTTACACCAGTGGTATACGTATCCAACCCTATAGTCTTCTTCATCCCTCTTGAATTTCTCTACTTTCTTATTTTTTATTTCTTTCTTGTATTGCACAATATTTCTATCATAATCCACATGTATCTTATCAAAATCGTTATCACATCCTTTTAATTCATTTAATTTCTCATCTAATTCTACTTTATTTTTTTTTAAACTTTTATTTTCATTTTGCAACAAACAAAAGAAACAACACACCAAAGGAGACAAAACAAGTATACAATAAAGAAAAGTAAACCCAATTACCCCCCACCCCCACGCTTCTTCTCTAACTGATTATGTCAGCATGTGAGCGCTTCCAAACAACAGTGATTATACATCAAAACACTCACAAGAGGATCTGCGATACAGAATAATCATGGGACAAAGATATATACAAATTTAGACAGTCAGATGAGAGCATTGAGCAGAATGTACATAGTCATTGAGCATCTTCCATTTAGACCGATGATGAGGAGTCTGAATGGGGGAAGCAAACATACGAGGTATTTGTTCATATTTACTGTAGAGACAGACATGATTCCACCATTCATTGGGGCTCAGCTGAGAGCTATTTTTCCAGTATTTCGTGATTAGGGAAATAGCAATGCCAAGCATAAAGTCCAAAAGGAAGTAAGCCGTTTTTGGAAGAGAGGGGATCCCCGCAGCTGAGCGAAGTCCCACTATCCTCCAAGAAAGGGGCTCTTGAAAGTGCAAAATAGACTGGATACGACCCCAGACCCGACGCCAGTAATACTGTAGTGCGGGGCATTCATACATAACATGAGGTAGTGAACCAATGGCCGCATGGCATGTCCAACAACTATTGCCCTGAGTAGTGTTCCATTTGGCTAATCTGTCAGGAGTGTAAAAACACCGGTGGGCTAGAAAGAAGAGTGTCTGAGTGAGTGAGGCGGATCGGGAGACCCGTGTCACTCTACTCCAGACAAGGCTCCATTGCTCCGGGGTCAAAGTCACATGCAATTCTCTCTCCCATGCTTTCTGCGCTATAGGGGTATCTCTAATTATAGCATTACATAAGGTTTTGTAAAAATTGGATGCTACACCCGGTGAACTACCGATAGATCGGATAGTCTCCAACCAACCTTGTGTAGGAGAGGCCGATGGCGGGAGCACCTTAGCACTCCGAAGGCAATGCTGAAGTTGTACCAACTGAAAATAGTGTTTCGCTGGGAGACCAAATTCAATTTGCAATTCACTAAAAGTTTTCCAGCGACCTTCATGGAACAACTGACTAGGGATCCAAATGCCCCTAGTGTACCAGGGGCTCCACGCCATCGGCTTATTTTGTATTCGAAATCGAGTGTTATACCAAAGTGGGAGCTTGTCTAACGGACAGAGTCGGGAGTCTAAAGAGTGCATAAGATTAGTAAAGGCACCTAAGGTGTCTAAAAGCATTGGTGGAAAGTGGGAGTCTGATGGGAGAGTCATACCAGGGAGAAAAGTAAGAGGAATCGGTTTGCAAAGGTCCTCTTCTATGTCTAGCCACACAGGTCTACTCGGTACTGGATCTTCCAGCCAGCGAGCGCCTTGTTTGAGAAGAAAAGATTGATGATACTTCAGGAAATCAGGGAATCTGACACCCCCATTTTCCTTATCTGCTTGCAGCTTATGTTTCGCTATCCTAGGTGTCTTGTTTTGCCACAAGTATCTAGTCAGAAGGCCCTCTATATCTTTATATATACGTCGAGGGAAGAGACAGGGCAACATTTCTAAGAGATAATTCACTTTCGGAACAATCATCATTTTTATGGTTTCTAATCGACCCCACCAGGTAAGTGTTAAAGGAGTCCAGCGGTGAGTAAGCGCCCGGACTTTAGAGGTTAAGTCTTTGGCATTGAAGGAGATAGTGTCTTCCAAAGGAGAACAATAGTGAACCCCAAGGTATTTAACCATGCGAGGTTGCCATAAAAAGGGGAAGGGTTGCATATCTGCCTGATGAAGCAAAGGATTTAATGGAAAGGCTACCGACTTGGTCCAATTTATCTTATAACCGGACAGTTGTGAGTATTTACCAATTTGCTCTAGGACAGCCGGTACTGAGTCTATAGAGACAAAAAGCATAAGGTCATCAGCATACGCTGAAATTTTGATTTCCCTATGGGTGAAGGGGACTCCATGAATCTCCTCCGATTGCCGGATTAGTAAAGCCAAGGGTTCAAGTGCAAGATCGAAGAGAAGTGGAGACAGTGGGCATCCCTGGCGAGTGCCGCGTTGAAGGGGAAAAGGCTGAGACTTTAAAGCATTGGCACATATACTGGCTGTAGGCTGTGCGTACATGGTGCGAAGACAACGGAGAAAACCTTCCCCGAATCCGTACCAGCGGAGGACTGCAAACAGGAAGGGCCACTCTAAGCGATCAAAGGCCTTCTCAGCATCAAGTGAGAGGCCAACAAATGGGCGATCAAGATTAACTGCGGTAGTCAGTACATGGCATAGAGTCCGAGCATTGTCGGCAGTTGATCTACCAGGAATGAAACCGCATTGATCTGGGTGTATTAAGGTAGGCATCCTATCCGAGAGCCGGGTAGAGAGAATGGTGGCAAATATTTTATAGTCCGCGTTTAGGAGGGAAATTGGACGATAATTAGCTGTTAGTTGCGGGTCTCTCCCCTCTTTCTCAAAAACTACTACATTTGCCATGGAAAAGGACCCAGAAGGAGAACCCTCCTCGGCCAGAGCAGAAAAATAAATTTTCAAAACTGGAGCTAAGTCAGCGTGAAAAGTTTTGTAGAATTCAGCAGGGAGACCGTCTGGGCCTGCGGCTCGACCTGAGGCACATTTCTTGATAGCAGAATGAATTTCTGAGACAGTAAATGGTGTGTCCAAGGCCACTCTATCTTCGTCAGATAGGGTCGGTCTTTGTACCCCTGAAAGTAAGCGTTCAAATACATCTGGCTCAAAATCACATTCAGATTGATAAAGCCGAGTATAAAAATCACGAAAGAGTTCTAAGATTTCGGTATCTTTAGTGACCAAGCCCCCCCCCGACGGATTACGGAGGGCGGTAACACGCTTGGCTTCTTTTTGACCTTTTAGGGCATTTGCTAATAATTTGCCAGCACGATTATTTTCCCGATAATATAGCCCTTGTTGTGATTCGATATTTTTAACAGCAGCAGTGTACAAAAGCTGATTGTATTGAAAACGCAAGCGTTGTAAACGGAGTAAAATACATGGGTCAGTACGGGACGTGAGGAGACGCTCCCCAGCTTGTATCTGCTGCTCTAGAGTCAGTAAATGCTGCTTTCTTTGTTTCCCCTGCCGAATTTGATAGCTAGTTATAGTGGCGCGGATAGATGCTTTAAAACCCTCCCACCAAGCCCAGCTCGCTGTGTCATGGGGTGAGTTAAAATGAAAATAATCTTGGATAGCGGCCTTTATATCAACCTGAAAATCTTTTTGACCCAGTAGGGATCTATCAAAAAACCAAGCTCGGGGAGAATCGTCCCGCGCAGTGACACGTAATGATAAAGATATGGCAGCATGATCTGAAATATGGAGAGGATGAGTCCTAGTCGTGTCTACTTGAGAAATCAGTGCTTTGGAAATGAGAAAGAAATCTATTCTAGATTGGGAGTGATGGGGGGCAGAAAAGAAAGTGAACTCTAAGTCGGAGGGGTGAAGTAGCCTCCATATATCTACCAGCGCAAGATCTTGCATCAGAGCTGTAAGGGTAGCAAGACTCTTGGGTGGACTACTCGTTCTAGGCGGCTGTCTATCTATCAGAGGGTCTAACACTTGATTAAAATCACCACCAAGTATTAATGGAGTATTGGCAGAGGCCTGTGCCAACTGCGCAATACTTGCATAGTAAGCAGGGTTGTCCACATTCGGGGCATAAATGCAAATACATGTAAATTCACTATCTCCAACCTTAAGATGTACGCGGGCCCATCTACCCTCCTTGTCAGCGCTAGTATCAATTACAGTAGCTTGCAAAGATTTCTTAACCAGAATGGCTACCCCACACCGTTTGGAAACGGCGGGAGAATAGGCAGCCACCATGTAAGGCTTAACATTGAGTTTCAGTGTTTCAGCAGAGTTTAAGTGCGTTTCCTGAAGAAACGCTAAATCAGCATGCTCATGGCTAAGATAGCTAAGGATTTTCTTTCTCTTGATTGGACTATTAATGCCCTTTACGTTGAGTGATAAGATTTTACATAAAGCCATTCAGACAAGTTAAAAATTCTGAGCATGATAGCGCACATAATTTCACAATGTCCCTCATATTGACTGTATCTGGCTGTACATATGGCATAAAAGAAAATAAGCTTAGATAATACAATGAAGCGCCCCACATGAAAAAAGAAAAACCGCAGCGCGGCAGAGAAGAAGCAGAACCCCAAAAATTACTGGCGACCATGTGTCTGCGGGGAGAAGCCCCGGAGAAGGCCGAAATTGAAAAAACACATAACCTGTAGGATTGTGCGTGCTCCGAATCCGACCGAGGCACACATCATGGAGGGATAGGAGACCACATAACAAAAGTCATAGAAAGAAAGAAAGAAAGTCCAGGCAGTCTCTGTACTGAACTATGACCGCCGCATCGGGCCCTTCAAAATGGCGGACAGAGCCGGCAAATAAAAGTCCAAGTCGTTGGATCAGCGCATCTGCTCTGCTTCTTTGGAGTCTAAAAATGTTGATAGTAGATCAGGATCTTCGAATGTCCTGGTTTGATTGTGGAGAGTCACTCGGAGCTTCGCGGGATACAACAGGCCAAAGCGAGCCTGTAGCTGTTGAAGTCGAGGGCGAAAAGCAAGGAGTTTCTTCCGTCGGTCGACTGTAGGCTTTGCCAGATCAGGGAAGAAGGAGACTTTGTGACCTTCAAATTCCAAATGATGGTTCGCCCGGGCAGCATTTAAAATTTGTTCCACTTGTTGATATCGTAGCAAGCGAAAGATAATAGGCCGGGGGGTCGTTCGGTTGAGCGCCATGTGGGTAGGAACACGGTGTGCTCGATCGATTTCCAGTTCTTTATGAAAGGTGATCTTCAGCAAGGAGGGAAGAGTTTTGAGCAGGAATTCTCTCATATCTCCCGCTTCCACCCCCTCCGGTATTCCAATGAGCCTCACATTGTTGCGACGGGCTCGATTATTGCTATCTTCTAACTCCTTTTGAAGATTCTGTATCTGGCGCTCAGCCTTGTCCAGTGTGCCCAAGCGCACCGCGTGCGAGTCGAGGACCCCCGCCATATTGTCCTGCCGTAATGAGAGACCTTCAAGTCGGTCCTGGAGCACTCCAAAGTCTTCTCGCATGGCTCTAAGCGCTTCTCCATTGGACTGCACCAATTCCTTCACGCCGCGTATTTCCTCTAGAATCTCCAGGTGCATTTCGGGGTTCTCCCGAAATGGAACCATCTTCTGTGGGGAGGACACCTCTGTTTTGGAGCGTTTTCCGTGAGAAGAAGAAGGAGACCCGAAGTCCAAGCGCGCTGGTTTATGGGCCGCCATCCCCCCCGAGGTACCCCGGTCAGCCCGGAGCGAAATAGTAAGTTTGTATAGGTATTATGTCAGGATTCTAAGTAGGCCTCTCGGGAGCTTCAGCGCGAAGCGTCTTACCCGCTGGACATCAGGCTCCGCCCCCCATCTAATTCTACTTTAAACAATTCAGATTTTTTTATTCGCTGTGGTAATTAACAAAATCATCAGATCTAATGAACACTTATTCAATATGGCATTCCAGCAGTTTACAAAACCTGGTTCACTCTGATATAATCCTGGAGCCTTGTTCATCCTTAATCCTCTTGGTATAATTTTGGACTTAGAGCATTCGAGGAGGTAAGCTGCATGTAGTGCTTCTCTTACCAATTTCTGAGTTAACCGCACCACATCTTCCCATTGAGTATATATATGGTCTGTTTTATCTTCATTATGGTTCATCAATGAATCTTGGGATATCAATTTATCCAACACATCCTCCCCAAAGCTAAGGACATCTTTCAGGGGGAAAACATGCTGTAGATACAGGTCCACCAAACAGCACACTGCCACAAAAGCAGCAGGAAAAAAACAGTCCAGAACGTGGCAGTGAAAAGGGCAAAGGGACTTTTATTGATCCTTAATAAAGGAAAAATTCCAGAAAACCCAACACAGGCCATGTTTCGTGTACTACTTCTTCAGGAGTACTATGGCTCACTACAATTATAAATCAACACATTAATATAAATAAAGTACATAGTTAAAATAATAATTAAAACATATATCAAACTTAATCATAAATAACACTGGTCAACAAATTTTTATAAAAGTCATGTTACTGAAATAAAAATAGTCATTTCTTATCAATTTTTATATGCTGAACACGAATATGACAGTGAAATTGCAAAGTTGGCTCTAGTGTTTTTGTAATCTACAAGAATTAATGTTTACATCACGAAATGCATGTCAACAGTAAATATAATAGGCCTTCGGTTAATACCTGTTAAAAAAAACAAGTCATAGACTACTTCTTAGATTTTTTCGCCTGTCTCTTGTACAGCTGTTCGGGAGCTTCTCTGGGGAGTGTCCAGCAGTAGTCAGCCAGCATTGTAGTGGACCATTTTCCCTGGTATCTTTGCTCCATTGTTGCGATGTCCTGGTGAAAACGTTCACCCTGTTCATCACTAACCATACCACAGTTGTCAGGAAAGAAATCGAGATGGGAATCAAGGAAATGGATCTTTAGAGACATATTGCAGCCAGGTTTCTGATACTGCATCATCATGTCTTCTACTAGTTCCTTGTAGTTTTTTGCCCTAACATTCCTGAGAAAGTTTGACAACACTAGGCGAAAAGCATTCCATGCTTGTTTCGCATCACCCTGCAGCAAGTTGTTGAACCGGTCATCTTTGAAGAGCTCTCGAATCTGAGGACCCACAAAAACTCCCTCTTTAATCTTTGCTTCGCTGAGTCGAGGGAATTTTTCATGCAGGTATCGGAAAGCTGGCGAAGTGCGGTCCATGGCTTTCACGAAGTTTTTCATCAAACCTAGTTTGATGTGAAGGGGTGGTAGCAGGATTTTGTGAGCCTCAACCACAGCTGGGTGCTAGATATTCTTCTCTCCAACTGTTACATTTTGTCTGCGATTCCATTCCTTCTGCATGTAGTGCCAATCCCTTGCTCGGCTATCCCACTCACATAAGAAACACATGTATTTTATATATCCCTGCTGCAGTCCCATTAAAAGGGCAACTACCTTCAAGTCACCACAGAGGTGCCAGCTGTACTTGTTATAGTTAACTTAAAGCATCTACTGATTTCCATTATCGTATGTCTCTTTCATGTGGACGGCATAGGCTACTGGAATAGATGGAAGACGGTTTCCATTGTTCAAAAGCACAGCCTTCAGACTCAGTTTCGAAGAGTCTATAAATAGTCTCCAGTCTTGTGGGTCATGAGTGATATTTAAGGCATTCATGAGGCTTTCAATATCGGAACAGAATACCAGATTACTTTCCTTTCTGAAAAAAGGCTCCAACTGCTGGTGGCGCTTTCGATATGAAATAATGTTGACATCTTCTAGAAGATTCCATTGTTGGAGTCTTGATCCTAGCAATTCTGCCTTGTTCTAGGATAAGTCCAAATCATGAACCAGGTCATTTAGTTCTTCCTGTGTTATTCTGTGTGGAGTTGATAATGCATCCCAGTGAAAATCTGGGTCACTCCATGCTGACGGACCAGGAAAAGAACAGGTTGGCTTACTCTTGTCCTCATCAGATGAATCATGAGAATATTCTGATGGAGGTTCTGGAATAGGAAGTCCCTCACCATGTGGAACTGGTCTCAATGCAGACGGAATGTTTGGGTAGACTATGCTTGACTTCTTTTGCTTCGTTATTCCGCTGGAAGGAGGAGGAACCAAGCAGAAGTAACAGTCATTTATGTGGTTGCTTGGCTCTCTCCACAACATGGGGACTGCAAATGGCATTGATGGTCTTTTGCAATTCAACCACTGTGAAAGCTGTGTTGTACATGTAGCGCAGCATATATGCGGGGCCCAAGGCTTGTCTTGGTCACCAGTCTTGCATCCGAAGTAAAGATGATATGCCTTCTTCATTTGAGAAGTGATACTTTTCTTCTGGTTGGCAAATGTCACTTCCCCACAAATGTAGCAGAAATTGTCAACGGTATTAACGCACGTTCGTGGCATTACTGTTCTGTATTGTACCTAAATGGCTAAAATTATATGATTAATAAAAGTTACATGTAACAGTAGCTTAAACTGTCTCGCACACAGTCTGAAATATTTTAAAATGCTCAACCTTTCCGACTGCGTATAGTACACTGCTGACGTCAGATGGCTTCAGCAGTTGTCTGGCAGTAGTATTGCATTGCATCAGAAAATGATGCAATCAACTCTGAATGATGTGTGCATGCTGGTATTATGCAATGTGATGCAATATTCCATCATTCAAGGCTTATTTGGGATGTTGTTGATGTCCTACTGGATAAATTTACATGGTAAAACGTAAAAAATGAACTACATGCAATATCTTCAAAACGAGAGCCAATAAAACTTTTAAAATGCTATATTCGTGTTCAGCTCACCAAGATACTACAGATTAGGGCCTTTTAAAGTCAGTAATGATTTCAATGTTGACCAGTGTAATATTAAAAAACAAACAATGAACAAGTGTTCAATCATACACAACTAATTATATAATCAAATAAAATAAGTCAATAAGAAACTACATGCAAATTAAAAACGTATATAAAACACATAAGAAAAAGCATAAAAGATATGTGACATCAGAAGCATAACAATTAAAAAACATACTTCAAATCATACCATTATAAACATTACACTACTTTATCTTTGTCATGGTTTTTAACCCATATTGAATATTTGAGTAAATGTTGTAGTTTGAAACTCACAATTAATTGTCCTTGCTTGTTCTTTTTCTCTTTGATAGCCAAATGACGATTCTCTGGGTTATAATAGTCACTTGTCATGGTTATTTGGCTATTTATAATAGAAGAATAAATATTTAGGTTCATACATGAATCATGTGGGCATTATTTAGATACAAAAAGTTTATGTTTACCTCTCCCGGTTAGGACACGCTAGAACGGGAGCATGGTTCCGCGAATCCTTTGGTTTGTGAGAAGGTGTTTAAATATATTTTGTTTTGCATTTGTCTTAGCTATTTAGCAAGTCTTTTAAAAGATTTTAATATACACAAATTTTTGATTCATGTCTTTTCGAACATGCTTTTAGATGAATACCTTTTAATACATGGTACTTGTATAAAACCGTTTTGTACTGTCTTGGGTTTTAGAGAGAAGCCTGAAGGTGTTTTAAGGGCAAGTCCGTGGCTTATGATACCACGGCAATAGCGAGTGGGTATATAAGCACTTGCAAGGTATTTATTTCATTTGTCTAGTAGCCTTTCTTGTTCATTTGTTGGAATGGGCTCACTTTATGGTGCAACAAATGTTTTAGGTAAGTTTTCTTCATATGCACATATCTATATCCCCTTAGTTAATCCATGGGTGGAATTTTATATGAATACTAACTCCTATATATTAATCATTTTTATGTAACATTGTTGATTCTATATCGTTTTCTTCCGGTTCACTCCTGCTTCGTAGTTCTTCATCCCTCCTGTTCTCTTTCTTCATTTAGAAATGATTTTCACATACATAGTAGTGTAATGTTTATAATGGTATGATTTGAAGTATATATTAATTTATTTTGTACATTTTTCTATACCGCCTCTTCCAGAGATCAGAGGCGGTTTATATATAACCAAACAATAATAATAAGGAACGTTAATATTATTTTAGAAAGAACAGTTTAGGTAGTTTAACTAAAGGCAATATATAATGAAACAGGTGGCAAAAACGTGCCGATATAATAACAGCAAGTAACATTAAACTATCATCAAAGAACTATTTACATGTATGTGGCATTGAGATACCTGAGGAGTGTGACATATTATAAGCTATTGGTATTTTAACTTGCAGCGTGAACTATTTACATGGGAATAGTATTGAATATCCATAAGGAGTAAGGAAGGGAATAATAACTGATTTAATAGAAGAGGTGTGAGTGTATGCTATGTCTAGGTAGGATCAGGATAAGGTTGCTGGCTCGTATTACTTTGAAGAATCAGAACCTCGTCAGACTGCAGGCTCTAGAAATGCTGGGTAAAAAAGAATGTTTTCTGTTCTTTTCTAAATGATTGAAGGTCCTTCATCTCTCTTAACTCTATTGGTAGGTTGTTCCACAACGTAGGAGCATAGAGTGAGAAAACTGAGTTGCTCATCTTCTGCTTTGATTGCCGAATGAATTCTGGTACTTGCAACATGTGTAGGTTTTTTCTCCTTCTTGACCTGCTCTCTTGAGGAACATGTATTAGAGATGTCAGGAAGGACGGCGCTATGTTATTAATAAGTTTGAATGTTGTAACCAATGATTTATAGGTAATTCTACAGGACACCGGTAGCCAATACCGTAAAGGATAGGGGAGATGTGGTCAGTTAATTTTGCTTTATAGATCAGCCTTGCAGCAACATTTTGAGCCAGTTGTAGAGTGTGCAGGTTTTTTGGATGTTCCCTGCAGTATTCCATTGCAGTAATCCAGGTGAGGTGTTATTAGTGTTTGTACCACAGTCCTGAAATCTGTACTGTCTATTATTGGCCATTGCTGTTGGATTGTCCTTAATTTAAAGAATATAGATTTCACTGTTTGCTTTATATGAGGAGTTAGGCTGAGCGTCCTATCAAGGGTCACCCCTAGGTATTTGACCTCTGTCCTAATTGGTAGGGAGATATTTCCAATATTGATGACTGTTGGTGGAATGAAACTAGGATTTCTTGTTATAAATAGCACTTCAGTCTTTTTGAAATTGATATTCAAATTCATTGATTGGAGCCACATTTCTGCTTCCGTGAGACAGCCTGAAATATTGTCATAGTTGGGGTTGGATATCTCCACCTGTGAGTACAACATAATGTTGTCTGCATAGATGTGATAATTTATTTTATGTCATTGGAATATGGAGCAGATCGGCTGAAGATATAGATTAAAAAGTAGCGCTGAGAGGGCAGAACCCTGTGGGATACCTTGTTCCTAAAGAAATGGCACCGAGGAAACTTGGTCAATTTGAACGTATTGTGTCCGGTTCGTGAAGTAAGATTTAAACCATTCAAGAGCTTTGTCCTTGATTCCTGAGAGAGTCTGGAGATGAGCATGACATGATTTACATTGTCAAAAGCCAAGGAGATAGAGGAAAATGAGGATAAAGGCACGCTTGGAATTATCGATACCCTTAGTGATAATGTCGAATAGGGCTAAAAGGAGGGTTTCCACCTCGTGGAATGGACGGAACCCATATTGGTGTTCATCCAGTGGTGACTCTGCATCTATGTAGTCTTGTAATTAAATCTGTATAATTTTCTCTATAATCTTAGAGAGGAATGGTATGCTTGCAATGGGACAGTATGAGGAGGGGTCTTTGGGATCAAGAGATTTATTCTTTAGTAATGGACGGATTGCTGACCTTTTGAGTTCCTCAGGTATATATCCTTGAAGCAGTGACAGGTTCACTATGTTTAGTAGAACTGGAGCCAATTCTGCTTTTGTTTCCTTAATCCACGCCACCGGACAGGGGTCTAACAGAGGTTGTAGAGTTGAGCTTAGTGATTGTCTGGTGCAGTTGTTTGCTTGTTATTGAGTGGAAATCACTCAATTCCTGGGTGTTGTTGGTTGGATGAGATAGTGAGGTTGGTGTGAAGAGCGTATTTTGTTTGAGCTTGTTAGTAAAATGATCTGATAGTGTTTGTGGGTTGATAGGAATCATGTATGAGTTGTTAGTAGGAGTTTTGGTCAGGGATTTAACAATCTTAAATAATTCCCTGGGACGGTTTATGGCCTTTGCCAAAACTTTAGTGTGATATTGTTTCTTTGCATTATTGGTAGCATCCCTGTAATGTAGTCTGTGTTCTTGGCTTTTCCTTCTTCTCCAAGTAGATTCCACTTTCCAGAGCCCTTTCTGCAGTGTTACTAGTTCAGAAGTAAACCACCTCATTTATTCTACTCTTGTGCCTCATCTGCGAATGTAGAGGATCAGACGCTAACCTTATAGTTTTGTTCCAGTTTGCTACTGCTTCACAAAGGAATTTTAACAGATGGGTCTAATCTGGGGAGAACTGTTTCAATGAACTCTTCCTTATCAAATGCTCGAAATCTCTGTCCTTGGTATGTAGGGTCAAGATGGGATCTGGTAGTCCAAGAGTGGTGAAGAGAGAACCGAATCATAAAATGGTCGGACCACGGTACCTGAGTTATGGTAGGTGGTTTGTAATGAGGTGATTTTGTGCATTTACTAGGGAGGAATATTAAGTCAAGATTGTTTCCTTTGGTGTGAGTTGCTTGGGTGATTATTTGTCTAAATCCCATTTCTTCCATTGCCTCTGTGAAAGCTGTTTCCTGGTTCCTAGGTAGTAATGGTAGATTAAAATCACCTAGCATTATAAGGGGTTTCCTTAAAGTGGAGCTGCAGGCAGATTCAAGGATTGTTGCTAATTCTCGATTATCAGCCGTCGGGGGCCTATATATGAGACATATTGCTATATCTCTATTTTCGACCTTGAGGATATTCATACCATCTTGGTTCTGCTAATGGTGGCTGATAAATTGAGTTCTGTTTTTGCTAATATAAGAACACCCCCAACTTTTGTGCGATCCCAATGGCAAGTGAAAATAGAGTATCCCTGCACTTGTATCTGGTTTAGCAGTACTGTGTCCGTTTCATGTAACCATGTTTCAGTGACACATAGGAGGTCTGGGTTTTCAGCCTTGACTAGGTCCGTTAGAAGCGGGATTTTATTCTTAATGGACCTGGCATTGATTAGCATGAAGCTAATTAAGGTAGCATCCTTGCACATCTTCATATGGTTGCTCATAGGGGTTGTATTTATGTGGATTAACCTGTGGTGTGTCTGGTATGCTCTTCCCATGAGAGGTTGTTTAACATTTTGTTTCTGGCTGATTTGTCTTTGGCGGTAAGGGATAACATGGATGTATGAGTATTCAGGGAGGTTCAATGGAGGAGATAGTGCATGTATGTGGGGTGTAAAACAGACCAGTAAGCTCAATGCATATAAAGTGAGATTCATAGTGAGAAGAAACATTTTCATAATGTTCATTCTGATATCTCAGTTGTAATCTCAGTTACAAGATATGGCAAAAATGAATGCTACGCAGAGCTTACTACACACTGCTATACAATTAAGCAGTACAGGAGCTTTAAGCTGTGTTACGTAATAGATTTTCCCAAACTGGATATTTGCAATGCTGATCGACCCGTTTAGTTTAGTATAAATGCTGTATTAATAGACCTAAGCATATGAAGCATTACTATATACTTTTCAACTTACTGAACTCACTTGGTTTGCTGTGTTCACGGTACAGAACCCCCTTTGTTCCCCACCTAAGGGCCACACCAAAGTATAGTTTTTAATTGTTATGCTTCTGATGTCACATACCTTGTATATAAAAAACATAAGAAAAAGCATAAGTGTTTTTAATTTGCATGCAATTTCTTATTGACTTATTTTATTTGATTATATAATTGTGTATGATTGAACACTTGTTCATTGTTGATTGTTTTTTAATATTATTTATGATTGTTTGATATATGTTTTAATTATTATTTTAACTATGTACTTTATATTAATGTGTTGATTTATAATTGTAGTGAGCCATAGTACCCCTGAAGAAGTAGTACACGAAACACGGCCTGTGTCAGGTTTTCTGGAATTTTTCCTTTATTAAGGATCAATAAAAGTCCCTTTTGCCCTTTTCACTGCCACGTTCTGGACTGTTTTTTTCCGCCTGCACATGCGGACAGCTCAGTGGTGCCTCAGCGCCCAATGGAGCCCGTCCATCAGTCACCTCAGGGACCCCATCAGGGTCTTTCCCGACCTTCCCTTTTTCCTGAGTTGGTGGCAGAACCCCCGCAATCTCCTCAAGGGGTTGCCCTTCTAGGCCCCACAGCACCATGAGGTGCTGACAATGGATGGGTGGGGAGCCCATTGCGGGCCATTGTGCATGCAGGGGCAGTGGTCGCCCGAGGAGTCTCAGCAGCAGATAAACTTGCTTGAACTCTGGGCGATTCGGTGGGCCCTGAGGGCCTTCGAGGACCACCTCAAGGGGAGGTCGGTACTTGTGCAGACCGACAACCGCGGGGCGATGTTCTACGTCAACAAGGAAGGGGCAGTGGATTGCGTTCCCTCTGCCGGGAAACGGTCTTCCTCTGCTCCTTTGCCGTCCGATGGAAGATGTCTCTGAGGGCAGCCTACCTTCTGGGTAAGGAGAATGTCCTGGCAGACAGACTCAGCAGGTTCCTTTCACTCTCATGAGTGGCAGCTGGATCCAGGGCTGGCTGGCTGGCTGGCTGTTCCTTTGCTGGGGGACGCTGGCGATAGACCTATTCGCCAGTCCCCAGAACGCGCAGCTCCCACGCTTTTGCGGGCCGGTACCGCACCCAGCAGGGAAATTCCAGATGTATTCCTTCTGAGCTGGTCATCCAGCCTACTCTATGCATTCCCTCCCATCCCCCTCCTTGTGAGAACCCTCTTCAAGGCTCAGTGGGATCGGGCATCATTGATCCTCGTAGCCCCCTCGTGGTCTCTGAAGCCCTGGTTCCCGCTTCTTCTCCGGCTGTCGATGAAGTCCTCTGTTCCCCTGGGCTCTGCCCCGGGTCTGCTAACGTAGGAGAAGGGACGGGTGCAGCACCAGAACCTAGCCTTATCCCTCACGGCCTGGCGGCTGAACGGTTCTCCTAGCTTCACTGGATCTCCAGGAGGTGGTTGAGGAGGTCCTCCTTGCATCGAGAAAGGACTCCACTAGACGGGCCTAGGCCTTCAAGTGGCGGATTTTCTCGATCTGGTGCTCAGGGCTCCAGATCGACCCATTCTCGTGTCCCATTCAATGGGTCCTTCAGTACCTCTTCCATCTCTCAAGGGAATGTCTGAAGTTGAACTCCGTCATGGTACACTTGAACACCATCTTGGCGAACCACCTTCCTTTTGAGGGAAAGCCCCTCTCAGGGCAGCTGTTAGTCTCCTGCTTTATGCGGGTGTTTTGCTATCCAAGCCGCCCATCAGACCTCCCCTGAGCTCGTCTGCTGATGTCGTCTTTGAGGGTTTCTGGTTTTTATTAGGCTCTTCTTCAGGGGTTTTCTGGCTGGAGGACCTGTCTCCTCTGGGGCCCTGGACCGTGGGGTCACCGGAGACTCCAGTAGCATCTCTCTTGTGGAAGGAGGATTCCTGCTGGCTCCTGATGCCCTTGCAGGTCCTATTCTTACAGAGACCACAGTTCAAGGGGTCAAGGTCCAGCCCTAGGCAATGGAGGAAGCAATGGTGTGGATCAGTGCACAACACTGTGTGTGAGCATAGGTCACGCTGCTTAAAACCACTGGCAGAGGCCATGGTGGGGCAGACAGCCCACATGAGGTCGAAAGCCTCACACCCAGCTCAGGAAAAAGGGATGCAAAGTTGGTCAAGAAACTCAAGAAGAAAATAATGGACCTGAGATGTGATGCCAAAGCAAGCAAGTTTGGGGGTGGGAAAGGGAAAGTGTAGTTACGCACCTGTAACAGGTGTTCTCCAGGGATAGCAGGAATCAGTCTTCACTTAATGGTGAAGTCGGCACCGACAGAGCCTGCGCGGAGCAATTCCCCAGCTTTCAAAGGAAGCCTTTGGGATTGCTGCCACGCAGGCTTGGTCCTCTTCCCGCCCAAGTGTGCCATCTTGCTCAGTCAGGTCCCTTCAGTGTGCATCGCCAGCCAAGAGAGCAAATAGAATGCTAGGTATCATAAGGAAAGGAATGGAAAATAAAACGCAGGATATTATAATGCCTCTGTATCGTTCCATGGTGCGACCGCACCTTGAATATTGTGTGCAATTCTGGTCGCTGTATCTTAAAAAGGATATAGCAGCAAGTTGTTACATTTCAATGCAGTAACCCAATAACTTTCTTGCACTAACCTTAAGAATGAATCGCACAATACTGTATCTGTTTATACTGAGTGAGAAGTAACGATAGGACTGTATCGCACAATACTGTATCTGTTTATACTGAGTGATAAGGAATGCTAGGACTGTATCCCTATTTTTTTTAAAGTAATAAGAAACACTGTACCCCAACCCATCTATCCCTGCTAAACTGTTGGTACCCAACAACTATCTTGCCGGCCTACACTAACCCATCTCTAGGCCAGCTGCCTTGATTACACCCCACACTGCGCCACACGAATCCAAAAACCCAAGTATTTCTGGCAGACATAAAATGGAGCCTGCTCACACTTTCCTGATTTTGTGCATGTGTATACTGACATCTTCATATAGAACCATCCCACACTCACAATACTGCATTCCTCTACTATATACACCAATCTACCTTCTCCACCCCCCCCCCACCATTACCCATCCTGCATCAATACAACTTAAATCCTATCACCACCACACAAACACCAAGCAAATTACCCCAACGACACACCCATATCAAAGGAAATAGATCACAAAAACACCCTAAAACCAAAGCAAAGAACACTATTGGATCCCAAATACAACTCACACACGAACAACACACCCAGAACATCACACATGTAACATTATCCTTATTAATGCTAGGTCAATAAGGAATAAAACGCATATTATCCACAACATTCTAACTGACGAACAACCAGATATCCTATGCATAACAGAAACATGGCTCACTGACTCAGACCCTGCAACAATGAACCAAATACAGAAGCCCGGATACCAACTATACAACTGCCCACGCATCAACAGAAGAGGAGGCGGAGTCCTTATAGCAGCCAAAACCAGCCTTCGACTCACAACCACATCTACGGTCACAAATCCCGATCTTGACCTACTCAAAGTCGAGAGCATGGCATTATCCATCTGCCTAATCTATCGACCTCCCTCACCACAGCACGAAACACTAGCCACAGCACTAGAAACCATCACATCCACACAAAGCAAAAAATTCCAAATCATCCTCGGAGATTTGAACCTAGCATCAATTCCTCCGTCCCACACGGACTCCTTCTATGAAGCCATCGACCAATTAGGTTTCCAACAAATAGTAAGCAACCCCACACACGATAGAGGCAACATCCTAGATATGATTTTCATACCCAGAAATCCACAACAAAGCAATGAACCACCTATAATAAACATAACTCAAGTACCATGGTCAGACCACCACCAAATCAACTGTAAACTTAAACTACAGTGCCAACCCAAAAACTCAAAGGAGATGAGAATGACCAACCCCATCAGGAAATTCAGCAAACTCAACGAGGAACACCTCATAAGCACCATTGCATCCCACATAAACCTAGATTCCACAGACCTCGACGAACTAACTAACAGATGGAACACACACATCCAAAATACATCTAACCCAACATTGAAACACACATCAAACCCACATAAGATCAACTCGGAACCCTGGTACACAGGAACTCTAATAAAATCAAAAAGGGAGCTCCGTAAAATAGAGAGAAAATGGAGACAAACCAAATCCTCCGATCTCAAAACTAAATACATGGCCCATCTCGCAAAGTACAAAGACGACGTGAACAATGCAAAAAAATTACATCACACCAACATCCTAAACAAGGCGATCAATCGCCCGCGAGAGTTATTTGAACTAGTCAAATCACTAACCAAAACCGACCAAAATGCCAACCTCAACAACTCCATCAAGGTCCAAACACTTGCAAACCACTACGCGACCAAACTTATGGCCCCTAGTCCTCCACCCCCCCCACCAACACCACAAATCAGAAGTGAGAATAACACGACGCAAAACCAGTTATGGGAGCACTTCCACAAAATAGGAACCCAGCAAATCACAACCATTGTCACAAGCCTAAAAAGCACCACCTCCCCACTAGACCCCTGTCCTGCATCCTGGATCAAGGCAGTGAAACAAGACATAGCACCTCACATAGCACACATAGTTAACCTATCCCTACAACAAGGAATCATGCCCTCAGAATTAAAGAAATCAGTCATTAGACCGATCCTAAAAAACACTACACTCAACGGAGAAGACCCAGCGTCCTACCGTCCCATATCAAGTATCTCATTCCTGGCAAAGATCATAGAAAAAACGGTCCTTCTACAGCTCCAAGACCATCTGACTGACAATGCTCCTCTTGATGACCAGCAATATGGCTTCAGGCAACATCATGGAGTTGAAACCCTGTTACTAGTCCTACTTAACAACCTCCTAAAGGGCCTTGAAAACAAAAAGAAAATGTACATTCTTGTATTCATTGACATCTCAGCTGCCTTTGATACAGTCAATCATGGGACCCTCATAAATAGGATAAAATCAATAGGAATAACAGGAACCCCACTAAAATGGTTCTCATCCTACATCTCAAATCGAACACAACAGGTTCAATTCAACGGAGAAAAAGCAGAACCTTTCTCCCAAACGCAGGGAATCCCCCAAGGCTCTGCTCTCTCAGCACTTCTGTTTAACATATATGCAGCCACTATGCAAAATTTTCTCACGACACGAATTAATTACCACATCTATGCCGATGATATCATGCTATACTCACAACTAGACACTAAAAACCCAGACTACAACCCACTAGAGACTTGTATCGGAGAGATGCAAGACTGGTTACAACAAAGTAGTATGTCAATTAATCACAAAAAAACCGAAGTAATGTATATCTCCAAAGAACCGAATTTTGACCCACCCACATCAATAACACTATGTAACAACACTTACCAAACAAAAAAGAAATAAAGTATCTAGGAGTCACATTTGACTGTGACCTAAAGATGGAAAAACACCTCCGAAAGACCAACAGAGCAGTTTTCCACAAGCTTAGAGTGCTCCAACCCATTCGGAATATTATTGATCCCCAAGACTTCAGAACAGTGGCCCAAGCACTCATCATGCCACATTTTGACTACTGCAACGCCATCCTACAAGGTTTACCTAAAAAAACCCTAAACATATTACAAATGGCACAAAATGTAGCTGCCAGGGTCATAATGAAGAAAAATCTAAGTGACCACATCACACCAGTGCTAATTCAATTACACTGGCTACCCATAACAGCTCGCACAAAATACAAAATACTAACAACCACCTTCAAACTCATCCACAACTTAGCACCTTCCTTCCTCAACAACCTAGTAAGATCGCAACCTCCTACCCGAAACAGAAGAATCCACAATTCCAACATCCTTCACACTCCAACAGATATAAGATCTGCCAAAGCTAACACCAGCCACAGGGCTTTCTCATATGTGGCACCAACACTGTGGAACCAACTCCCACCAGAACTACGAGCTAGCAATGACCTTCTAGACTTCAGAAAGAAACTCAAAACGCACATTTTCCAATCTCATTTCAACCTGAACTAAATCCACAGATGGAGCAGCCCCTGACCACTGTGGCCAAAAAGCTTATCCTGTATATATGTATTTATGTATATATGTAAATGAACTCCCCCATAGCTAAGAAGTGTTAACTCTGTATGATGTGCTTTTCTGACAATCTGTATGTAAACAAAATTTGTACCTGCCTTGATTCGGCAGTTTCACAATAGTAATCCTACCCGCTTCTGATCGCTGGAAGGAGCGGGCTACAAATGCTTGCTAAATAAAATAAATAAATATAGCATTATTAGAAAAGGTTCAGAGAAGAGCCACCAAAATGGTAAAGGGGATGGAAGGATACGCCTATGAAGAGAGGCTAAAAGGTTTAGGGCTCTTTAACCTGGAAAAGAGAAGGCTGAGGGGAGATATTATAGAGGTCTATAAATTAATGAACGGAGTGGAAGGGTAAATGTAGATCGATTGTTTATGTCATCACAATATAGAAAGACTAGGGGACATGCAATGAAGCTACAGGGTAAACTATTTAAGACTAATAAGAGAAAATATTGTTTCACTCAACGTGTAATCAAACTCTGGAATTTGTTACTGGAGGATGTAGTAAAAGCTGTTAGCGTAGCTGGGTTTAAAAAAGGTTTGGACAAGTTCCTGGAGGAAAAGTCCATAAACCATTATTAAAAGGGACCCAGGATATCACTGCTTGACCCAATACAAGCATTGAGGAACCTGTGTCTTTTGAGGATACTGCTAGGTACTTATGACCTAGATTGGCTACTGTTGGAAACAGGATACTGGGCTTGGTCTGACCCGGGGGATTTGGGAGACATACCTTTAAAATCTTGACTGTGTAGAAAGCTAATGCCACACTACAAACACAGTAAGGATTTTAAAGGTTTGTCTCCAAATCCCCCTGAAAAAAGGCCTATGGCTGAAACGCATTGGGGTCAATAAAGAAAGGGGTTTGTCAATACCTGAAAATCCACCAGTTTTGGTACCAGCTCTTTTTGTTATTACAGACAACCGTGGTGCCTACTGCTCCTTCACTTATCCATGGCACCCCCCGATCCCCCTGGGGAGTGCCCGGGGCTGCTGTCATAGGAGGAGGGCTCTCTGCTACACCCAACTTGGCATCTCTGATACTAACAACCTGGTTGCTGAAAGGGTAACCTTGGCCCCTTTCAACCTTTCAGGGGAGGTGGAGAACCTCCACAAGACAGGCTTACGTCTTCAAATAGCGCAGATTCTCAGTGTAGTGCACAGAATGTTGGGTCAACTCATTCTTGTGCTCTGTGCAGCTTGTGCTGCAATATTTGCTGCATCTGTCTCTGGCAGGACTGAAGTCCAACTCTGTCAGGGTCCACCTGAGTGCACTCGCAGTGCACGACCACCTTATCGAGGGCGAGTCCCTCTCCATCCAACCTCTTGTGACCTGCTTCCTGTGGGGTCTCTTGTTGTCCAAGCCACCTGTCTTCCCGCCAGCAGCAGAGTGGGACCTCAACATGGTGCTGTCGCAACTCATTGGCCCACCATATCAGCCCCTGGCTGCCTGCCACCTACAGTACCTTTCCTGGAAGGTTGTGTTCTTGGTGGCACTCGCATCAGCTCCAGGCACTGATGGCAGATCCATCCTACACAAAGTTCTATAAAAACAGGGTTGTGCTCCGCATGTACCCCTACTTTCTTCCCAAGGTGGTGTCCCCTTTCCACCTCATTCAGGAGGTGATACTCCCCACCTTCTTTCTGCAGCCTCATGCCACAGGGCAGAGCCTGTCCTTCATACTTTGGACTGAAAGGCGGCCCCATCCTTCTAGCTCCAACATACCCAGGGCCACCGCAAAGCCTCACAGCTTTTCATCTCGTATGACCCCAGTTGGCTAGGGGCAGAGGTGACCAAGCATACTCTGTCCACTTGGGTGGCAGACTGGATCGCCTTCACCTACGAGCAGGATGGGCTCTCACTGGAGTACTGGGTCATGGCGTACAGTGTCACGGCCATAGCGGCTTCCATAGCAAACCTGAATTCCGTTCCACTGTCAGAAATCTGATGTGCTGCCAGCTGGTCCTCTATCCATACCTTCACAGCTCACTACTGCCTGGAGAGGGAGTACCATAGGGACAGTGCCCTTGGCCAGGCCTTATGCTGTTTATTCGGGATGTAGGCAACTTCTGCCCTCTGACTCTTAGGGGGATGTTTACTAAACTGCGGTAATGGTACATAATGCGCGTAATGTAACGTTAACGATCGTTAAGTAACGTTAACACGCGTTATGATGCGTTAACAATCGTTAACGTCTCATAACGCGCGTTAACGTAAGTTAACGATCGTAAAGTTCCGCAGCGCGGTAAAACACCGCAAAAGGTGGAGAGAGGGCAGGGAGAAGGGGTCAATGGGCGGAGTGTGGGCGGGGAGAGGCTCCAGGCACACCAACGTGCTGAACTCAAGGGCTGAATCCTACTGCGATTGAAAACCTGCCATTAGATGCACATTTGCAGGGGAGGGAAACCATTTCAGCATCAGCAATGTACAGCATAGGCAGGGAAACAAACAAACCGTGATAAGTGTGATACATGTGCATGGAACAAAAGGGCAAATAAGCAGTGAAAATGACCATAAGAAACGAGGAAAATAACATAACCAAGCTAACCAATAGTGATATCAATGGGAAACAGCCAAAAATACCACTGAGAAAGCCTCAGAAAAAGATATGAACTATGGAAGGGTGTATGCTCTGTCACCATAGAAGGTGAATGATGCCACAGTGAAATTGCGCAGATCAGGGCTTCCCCTTGTTACTGAACAGGTTCCCCATGGCGTGCACATGTTCCGCAACAGCAGGGTGGGCATGTCGGAATGGGCAACTGGTCAGATGCTGGAAAAGGGGATACAGAGGGCCGCAGGCGGCACATGCTGTGGTGCAGCTGGGCCACAGTGGGGACTAGGGTGATGCTCCGTTTGGCCCATAGGAATGCATAAACAGTAGAGCCAGACTGCAACTGTTGAGGGCCCAACATGGGCATGAGTGTGTCCCCCTCAGTGTCACAGGGGACAGTACCCAGCAGCCACCCCTAAGGGCACAGAACAGTGGCAGGCGGTGCTGGGGGGAAGTGTGGACGTCCATCCAGGCACCCCTACCCCACCACCCATACAACAGGCAGCTGCCTACACGCACACTGGATGGCCCGAGACTGCCCACCACCAGCAGAAGGGCATGGCAGCATGGCGGCGGAGGGGTACTGGTGGCGGAAGGGGCAGTGACATCTGACCATAGCAGGCCACGGCCCAGACCCATGTAGGTGGGTGCCGTGCACTGCAACAGACAGGCTCAGTATGACAAACAGTCATGGTACCTCCAAGGAATGATCTGTCCCTGTGGCATCAGTGTGGCGCAGTAAGCACAGCCAGTGCGCTCAGGAGCCGAAGGTCACAGGTTCAATCCCGAGCTGTGGCCCTGCCAACTCTGTTCCCATACTTTTTACCAGTAATAAACCGTGGTAAGAAAGATGGAATCTTGTATTGCTGATAGAATAAACATGCTTGGAACACCTACAGTTTACCGTACAGAATACAGACACCACAAACAGGCGCATTACCGAGAGCAGAGTCTCCCAAAGGCAGTCATGGAGGTCCAAACAACATTCAGGTTCCATGCTGTCTGCAATAAAGATGCCTGTGCTGTATGTCGATGTGCCGCCCCCATGGTATGCAGATGTATCTCATGCATATTCATCAGGAACAGCATGAAAACCCGAACATGGTGCGGCCCATCAGGACCGGAGTTGGGAACCCCTGTCCAAGAGCATTGATCCACAGGGGCGGAAACACCCGCACCCACAGGCCCCATTAGCCACAGCGTCCTGGAGAGGCAGGATGTTGGGCCCTGTGTGCATCTCCCAATACTAGCACTTGCATACCCTAGCAATGACACCCAAAACCAGGGAATACGGTACACAGATAGCAAAAGGTTGCTATGATAACTGGCACATAGCAATCCCTAAGGTTAGCACAAGCTGCCCAGTGTGTGCTGTACCATACCAACCTTTGTGATGTCTGTGGAGTGTGTGTCACGTCTGGAACCTGACAGTGTCCACCACCTTGGGAAGAGACCCCAACAGTACAGCATACTATAGCCATGCCTGCACTGTGCCCAGGACTGGTGTGGTGTCCTGGGCTGCCAAAAGCCTATACTGGTGCACAATACTGGCATAGGTGTGGGGGTGTACGTCAGTCTATCCAGTGTGTGGCGTTTGCCAACACCCTCTGCAGCCCACACCACTAGCACTGTTGCTAGTATTGGCCTGCTAATGTGCATAATGAGGAGCAAGGTACTGTGGGTATAGCCGGAGAGGGCGGCCTGGGAAGGATGCACCTGCACAGGGCCCAGGGCAATGGCTGGGACATTGTAGGGCCTGCCCACCACCTACACGGACAGGGTGGCCACGGCATGTCTTGCTGGGTGCTCATGCTCACCCTGACTGTGCAGTGACCACGGCATGGCTGGGTTCCCCCATAGTGCTACATAGTGTCCCTCTGAAGTGAGATATATGGGCTCTGTCCTTTGGAGCCCTATCACTGACCCATCTGCTTGGTGGGTGTGTGCACATCCCAGGTGTGGGTGCACATGTCACCTCCAGGAACATGCACTATGGACTAGCAAGCAGACTGTCTGCAGTTAGTATGTGTGTGGCTGGAACACCTTGCAGGGTGCAGCGGCTGGTGACTCACTTTGCTTGCTGCTGGCAGATGTCAGATAGTGGTGTGGGGCAGCTGCGCAGTACCAGGTCTACTGTCTGTCTATCACTGCTCAATGTATCAAGGCGTACAGATCTGCATAGACTGCCCTGGTGGGGTGTCCATTCCCCGGCAGGACTGGGGTGAATGGTCCCCTCTACTGTCACCAGTGTAGGGGGGTAAAATGTTGACCTGTTATTTGGAAACCCTGTTTCCCACCCTGAGCCACAGAGGGTGGGTTGGGTGTTGGTATGTAAACCGCCTATGGGGCCAAACCCCCCCTGCTCCCCCCTTGGACCTGAAATCATGTGACCATGGCACCCACACAGTGTATGAACTATTCCGGGTGCATCATAGTCCACACAGGCAAGACGTGATGTACAGATGGACACAGGCAAATGCTAAGGGTATCTGCAGGGGCCACCTATCACACAGAGGCACCGATGGGGACCTGTAGCATAGCCCATCGCAGAAATGCCAGGTGCAGCGGAAATGGTGCTGGGCACCCCACCTCACCCTCAGGGGGAGCACAGGACCCATCCACTGTGATGGACGGTAGCCACTCTGTGGCAGTAACACACACGGTCAGAACCCCCACCAGGCTGAGGTGCTGTGGGGTTGCACATGGTCAGGACACCCCACCAGGCCGAGGTGCTGGGGGGGTGCATACCGCAACATGGGACCCTCTGTAGACTGCAGATCTGCATGTGCAGTGCACCATGGGTATGAGTGGGATAACCCAAATCCTGGCCACCACAGCAGACAGTTTGTGTGGTGACCTGACGTCCTTCAGCAGCCAGCCAGGGATTTGTTAGTGGCACTAGCGATGTGGCCCACTAGTTACTTCACTGCCTGTGGAGCCAGGGGTCATGGGTTTGATCCCAGAGTGGGGTTATTTGGTAGGGCTGTCTGAGGCATTTTCTTTTTTTAATTTAAATTGGTGCTGCCAGCAACACACCCTCACAGTGCTGTCTCCTTACGGTGCCTCATCAGGCACCCTATACAGTGCCCATTGAGGGACCCTATACTGTGCCCTGTGGGGTGCCCCATAGGGGACATTCTAGGGTGCCTTGGCAGACAGTGCACTTTATAATGTGCCCTCTGGGGTGCCTTATAGGGTGCCTTATGCGGCACCTTAGGTTACGGCCCTGTGAGGGTGTGTTTGCTGGCAGCACTAATTAAAATTAACAAACAAAATGCTTCAGACAGCACTGATTTTGAGTAAAAGGTGCTGTCTCAGCCAGCTTTACTCATTAGACCCACAGGGGGATTGAACTCACGTCCCCTGCACCATTAGTCAGTGTATTAACCATTGTGCTACAGTTCTAGATGCCTTGCTAGACACCTTATCAGATGCCTTATGGGCGCGCGTTGCGTGGCGCTCTACACTATGTTTTTTAACGCTCGTTAAGCTATGGCGCCTGGTAACGTGCGTTATCTGCAACGATGTACCGCCCATGTCCTTATTTGGGATTTCTGCCTGTACCGCGGATCCTAACGCGAATCACACTAACGCAGTTTAGTAAACATACCCCTAAGTGTGTTCAGGCTACCGGCGTGCTGGTTCCTCACTGGACACCTGGGCCACTCGGTTGTTTTTCATAGGATGTGAAGTGCTGTATTGGGGTGCCAAATTTCTCTTGTTTTTGTGGAAATGGGAGGTGCTGCATGGGTGCTGTTGAGCCCTTCCTGTTTTGCATATTTAGCAGTATGTTTCCTAAGCTCTGTGCTGGTAACATATGAACATAAATTCCATACTGGGTCAGACCAAGGTCCATCGAGCCCAGTATCCTGTTTACAACAGTAGCCAAGCCAGGTCCCAAGTACCTAGCAGGTTCCCAAAAAGGCACACAGGTTCCATAATGCTTGTCCCATGGCAAGCAGTGGATTTCCTAGGTCCTCTTTAATAACAGTTTATGGACCTTTCCTCCAGGAACTTGTCGAAACCTTTTTTAAACCCAGCTACACTAACAGATTTTATTACATCCTCTGGTAATGAATTCCAGAATTTGGTTACATGGGGCCATGGGCTAACTGCAGGGAGACAGTTACATCCCCCTGCATTTCCGTGCGGTAGAACGGCTGCCAGTACAACTAAGGCCACCCATTGAGCTGGCATTAGTTGCACTCATGCTACTTGAGCTGAGCCATGTTAGTTTCTGCCGACAAGGCAGACACCTGCATGTGAGTGTTCTTTCTTTTGCCTCAATGTAATTTTGAGAAAGAAATCATGTAAACCTAAGAGTAATGCAGGGGTCTCAAACTCAAATTGCTTTGAGGGCCAAATGAGGACTTGTAGAGTAACCCGGGGGCCGCACAAGACGCAGGCCTCATTTGCATAAGGGAATCATTTGCATAAGGGCATCATTTGCATAAATATTTGCATAATGTTACCATACACTAACTTTTAGTAAACATGCCTCTTAATGAGTGTATGGATAAAGAAAGACTAAAAGATTTCTACATTACTATAAACCAGTGCCAACCGCCAGGCACATTAGGAACTACTAGAAACACTGCCCATTTAGAACCCATAGCAAACCTGCCGTGTCCTAACAGCACTACCAGGACTCACAAAGCACCATACCCTAACTATCAAAAGGCAACACTGCAAATATTAAATCAACACATTTCAGAGAATAACAATACATGACCTACTCGGGAAAGAGAACAAGTGGCAATGTCAAATAGGAATTACATAAACAGAATACCTCAGCTCAGTTACACATGCAGAACATACACCATCACCAAACAAGGAATCACAATTTAGAAACAGGAAGACAATTAAACTGGGAACCCCAAAAGCCAAACTTAGAATGTACAACACTGTAGAAATAAAACTATACATTGATTTCCTCTTGTATTAAATAAAGTGCAGACGTTAAAGATGCACATTTCCAAGAGCTGACATATTTCAGTTAATAAATTCAAAATAAAGAGATATTTTTCTACCTTTTGTGCATTTTTTTTTCAGTTGCAATTGTTCCAGTCACTTTCTTCTGGTTTCTTTGTGTCTTCTGCTAACTCTCCATCGTCTGCTGTCCATTTCTCCTTTCTTCTTTCCTAGTTTTTTTTCCATTCTCTCTACATCTGCTTTAACATACTAATCATTCTCCTTTTGCTCTTTCCTCATTCCTATTTCATCCACTCAAATTTTACCCCTCCATCCTCAATCCCCACTTACTCTCCCAATACCCGGCCAATTGTAGATTTTTCTTCCCTCCCACACAAAATATATTTCCCCTCTCCATTTCACTCTCCCAGCCCCATCCCATTCTAATCGTCCCCCAACATCAACTCCCTTCTAGCTCCTGCCCAACCCAGCATCCGCTCCCTTCTAGTCCCCGCATCATCAGCCCATTTCCAGTCCTAGCTCCCTCCCCTCACAGCCCATTTCCTTTCCAAGCCCCCCTCCCCATCAGCCCATTTCCATTCCAAGCCCCCTTCCACTCAGCCCATTACCATTCCAAGACCCTGTCCCCATCAGCTATTTGCAGTTCAAGCTCCCCCTTCTACTCGGCCCATTTCCAGTCATAGCACCCCCCCCAGTCCATTACCAGTTCTAGCCCCCCCCCCTAGCCCATTATCGGTCCTAAGCCCCCCAACAGCCCACTTCCAGGCCTAACCCTTCCATCGCCCCATCTTCATTCTTAGCCCCCCCATAACCCCATTTTCAGTCTTAGGCCCCCAGTCAGACCACCTCCAGTCCTAACCCCCATCTGTCCATTACCAGTCCTAACCCCCATCACCCCATTTTCATTACTACCCCCCCCCAGCCCCCATCAAGTCCTGCTCCCCCCCTACATCAAGTCCTGCTCCCCCCCCCACAAGTCCTGCTCCCCCCCCCACATCAAGTCCTGCTCCCCCCCAGCCACACATCAAGTCCTGCTCCCCCCCCCCCATCAAGTCCTGCTCCCTCCCCCCCCCCCGGGAAAATTAAACTTTAAAAAAAACCCGGCTTCTGCTGCTGCTGCCGCCGCTGCCGTGGCCGGCAATAGCAGCAATATCGCAAGTCCCGCGGGCTCCCCCCCCACCCGGCAGATCCCTTCCTGCTTGCCTGCCAGTTCTCCGCTTCGGCTTTCAGAGCCGCGAAGGGAGAGCTTCTCCCTCGTGACTCTGTTAAGCCCGCTGGGGCAGATGGGAAATTTCCCATCTGCCCCGGCGAGCTTAACAGAGTCGCGAGGGAGAAGTTCTCCCTTCGCGGCTCTGAAAGCCGAAGCGGAGAACTGGCAGCATTGGCAGGCAAGCAGGAAGGGATCTGCCGGGTGGGGGGGGAGCCCGCGGGACTTGCGATATTGCTGCTATTGCCGGCCACGGCAGCGGCGGCAGCAGCAGCAGAAGCCGGTTTTTTTTCCCCCCCCTATGCATCGCGGGCCGCACAAGGGTCTCTCGCGGGCCGCGTGTTTGAGACCCCTGGAGTAATGGGTAAAAGCATTTTTTGTCTACATGTCTCTTTTTAGTTTGAATAATATAATCCTTACTTCTACATATGTGACTGAGGCTATGTGCTCTGTTAATATGGAGTTTCCATGAAGAGATCTATAGTAAGCTGGATTGTTCAGTTTTCTGAATAGGAATATAGATGTTCTAGGGCCCTCTGCAATATTTATGGTGCTGCCATTTTCTGGGTACACTCCATGTTGTGTGAGTTTCGGAAGTTAGTGTTTTATGGAACAGTAGATTTGCTCTATGGGACTTGTACTCTAGGTTCTTGGTGTAGTCAATTGTAGGGTGTTTGTTAGAAACATGATGGCAGAAAGAGCACATGGCTTATCTAGTCTGCCTAATGATTACAGCACTGAGACCAAGGTTTGATTTGCACTAGCATGTCTTGTGGCCTTGAGCAAGTCATTTAACCCTCCATTGCCTCAGAAAAATCCAAGTTATCAATGCCCTGTTTAATGTAAAGTTTAAGTTACAATGTAAACTGCTGAAATGATAAAGCGACAAAACAAAAAAAAACACCCCTGTTAAATAAATAAATACCAACAATAGAGTACACTAGGACATACAATTCCTGATCCCCAGCCGGGTTTGGAACCTGTGACCCTCCACTTATATACACACTGCTCATGTGTGTGCAGCCATAGAGCAGAGTTAGGGGGTACTGGAACATGGATTGTCTGAGATTTGCAGTTTTGTGTTCTTTATGCTGCCAGACTGAAATTTAAAATATTTTGTCTGTTCAGATTCAAGGAAATTTCAGATTTTAAGGGAACGTCTCAGTTTAATTTTGTTTAGTAGCCTGATAGCTTCACTACTGCTGATTTCCTGACTTTTCCAGCTCTAACAATCTAATTCAGCCTTTGAATTCATGGCTACCAGGGTAGTTTTGCTCTTTTTTATTTTTTTTAATCTTCCCTCCTCCATCATTCTGGTCATAACAAAATAAATCTGATCTGCAGGTACTTATAATGGTTTGATTTGAGGGGTGTGGGGGCACTGTGTAAGTGGCTTTTCATTAATCAAATTTAATGTTTATTATTATGTTTGTTTTATTTAACATCTGTTTTACTAAACTGCATGGGTATGTTTGGAAGCCTAGAATTTTAGATGGCTCGGCATATATATTAAAAAAAAAAAGTATATTAAATTTATGCAAATAATGCCACAATGAGCCTTCTTACATGGTCCCACCTCACCAGGCAGCCCCTGGGGGGAAATAGGCAGAGGGGGCATTGGGAACTGGAGGAAAGCAGAAGCCTCAGTTCTCCAGGAACAAGCAGGAAGTCAGTCCTCACTTATGGGTGATGTCAGCACAGATGGAGTCCATGCGGAGCAATTCCCCAGCTTTCAAAGAAAGCCTTTGGGATTGCTGCCACACATGCGTGGTCCTTTTCCCGCCCAAAGGTGCCATCTTGCTCAGTCTCCCTTTTTCCGCAGTGCCCTTCGGACGCACGTCCTCGTCCCTTGGAAAATGTTTTTTTTGGACTTCAGCCTTTTGGCTCCTTTTTTCCTGGTTGCACTGGTCCTCTCCCGTCCTCCCCTTCACCCATGCTTCGGCTGTGGGGTAGGGGATCCCTTTTCTTTATTCCTTAGTGTTTGTTCCTGTCGGGCCCTTTTTAGACCATTTTTTCTCTAACCCCTAGACTCGAGGATTTTCGACCTCGCAGGGGCCCTTTTTGCCCCTATGGCCACTGGATTCAAGAAATATGACAGATGCTCCAAAAATATGTCGCTCACGGACACCCACGACTGCTGTCTACGGTGTCTGTGGGCTGACCACAACCCGGAGCTCTGCTCATTCTGTAAGAAAATGTCCTTTAAGGCCTTGCTCAGCTGCAAACAGAAGTCAGACGACATTTTCCACAAGGCAGCCCCGGGATCCCTGGTGGCACCTCGCTCTTCCGATCCACTGCTGGCGGAGTCCCCCCATGGTGACCCCATGGCTTAGGCATCACGCCAATCAGGGTTTGCCCGAGGTGGAACAGTGGAAGAAGAAGATTTCGAAGTCACTGTCGGGGGCTCTGGACAAGCACGAGTGGTCTCAAGCTCGTTCCCTTAGCCCTCCCCAGTGTTCCTGAGAGTCGATCAAGGAGCAGCCTTGAAAAGTACCTCGTATGGGTACGGAAGCCGCCGGCGATGGTGACTGGTCTCCTGAGGGTCGTCCCGGTGAGAACCCCCTCTCCTTCTCGACGCCAGAAACTAACCCCAGCATTAGCATCGCAGGGACCCACTCCTGAGTGGGAGTCCCAGATGCTGGCATTGGAGCACAGCATTTCTGCATTCCTCACTGCCCAGCAGGCGCTCTTACCCAGCATGGCTGGCTCGTGCCTCGAGACCGATGGTCACCTGTCTGGGGTCTCAAAAACTGCCCTGGAAACCCCGGAAAGCCACAGGCCTTGTGAGGGTCCTCAGCACTGGTCTCGCTCGCCATTCCTTTCTTTGGGGGTAAGGTCTTCCAGAGCTAGTGCTATGGCTCCAAGTGGGTCTCATCCAACCAAGAAGCACAAATCCACGTGCAATCAACACCCAGTACAAAAAACATGGATGGCAAAGGAAGGAATCTTTATTGTAACTGTACACTTGTGAGCCTGGGATATGGCTCGGGCCCTTAACCTGCCGACGCATACCGAGGAGCAGCCGAGGGCAGAAGAACTCGACATCTTACAGTTCCAATACCATCCATTCTATCCTGGCTATTTCTCCACATGTGGGAAGCGCCGGCCTCTGTCCCTATTGTTAGTAGGAGACTCGATGCCATGTATAGGGTCCAGCGCAGCCAGGGGTTTCGGACGACCCAGCTTCCTCACACCTCCATGGTAGTCTAATCTGTATGCGGAAACAGAAGAGTCTGAAGTCACACTCTTCGGTGCCGCCTGGCAGGGAATCCCGTGCCCTTGATGCTCTCAGGCGCAAATCTTACCAGGGATCTATGCTGGCATGCCGCATCCAGGCGTAGCAATTGTATATGGGTATGTTCCTGTGTGACCTCACCAAGGAGCTCAGCGTTTTTTCTGTGGGTCTGGGTAGGGAGCACCTTCTCATGTTCCAATCCCTCCCGAGGTCGGTCGCAGACTGCTCAAAATACCTTTCCCACGCCACATACGATGGGTTTGAATCCTCCGCCCGTGTAGCAGAAGCAGGCTTCAGAGCCCGACGCCAGGCGTGGCTCCAATCTTCAAACCTGGAGCAGTGGGGCTCCAGGAGAAGCTCCTAGATGTCCCCTGCCTCATTGAAAAGCTGATCAGCAAGCCCATGGAGGACAAGGCAGCTGAGATTGATGGAATTTGTGACTCGCACCCATCTCTCTCGCAAAACAGCCTCGCTTCCACAAAAGAAGCTGCACACCAAAAAGCCCTTCTTCCAGAGAAAAGAGCTCCCCTACCGGGGATACCTGCCATACCCACCTCTTCCCATGCTGGCAACCAGCACTCAGGGCAAAGGGGGTACTCAAGAGCATCGGAAGCTCAAGGGGCCCAAGGCCCAGCCACCAGCGCCACCCCTGCCAGCATCGAGGTTTTGACACTGAAAGCATAGCCTCTCAACCCCGGTGCTGCTTCCACCCGTGGAGGATACATCTCTTTTCGCCCCCGAATGGGTGGCTATCACTTTGGACACCTGGGTCCTACAGGTGATTCGGGACAGATATAGTCTTCGCCTGGACAGATCCCTTCCTCCCTTCTCTCCGGCAGAGCCTACCCGGCTTCCCTCACACCAGGCTTGCTTGCAGCAAGAGCTGAACAATCTCCTCGGCCAACAGGTAGTCGAAAGGGTATCGCCACACTTCCTGGGTCAGGGATTTTATTCCCGGTACTCTCTCATTCCGAAGAGGATGGGGGACCTCCGCCCCATCCTCGACCTCAGGAACCTGAATAGGTTTCTGGGGCGGGAGAAGTTCAAAATGCTATCCCTTGGCATCCTGCTGCCCTACCTCCGGGCAGGGCGATTGGCTATGTTCCTTAGATCTCAGAGACGCTTACGCTCACATTCCTGTCCATCCCAAGCACAGGAAGTACGTGCGTTTCAGGGTGCAGGGAGAGCATTTTCAGTACAGAGTGCTCCCCTTCGGGCTCGTGTCTGCCCCACGAGTCTTCACCAAGTGCTTGGCAGCGGCCGCGGCCCACCTCCAGCTGCAGGGCATTCCATCTACCCGTACCTAGACGATTGGCTCATCTCGGGCACTTCGGCAGAGGAGGCTCATCTCTTGGCATCATGCATAGTTCTTCTCCTCAAGCGCCTCTGTTTTCTGATCAACTACTCCAAATCCCACCTCATACCTGTGCGGACCCTGGAGTTCATCGGCGCTCTTCTCGACACAGAGCGTGCGACCGCTTTTCTCCCTCAAGCATGCACAGATAAATTCCGCGTTCTGGCTGCCGCAGTCCAGAGCCAGCCCAGAGTCTCGGCCCGGGCCATGCTATGCCTCCTGGGACACATGGCCTCGATGGTGCACATCGTCCCCCATGTTCACATGCACATGCAAGCGGCCCAGTGGTGCCTCCGGGCGCAATGGACCCAGGCCTCTGGCGGCCTCCGGGACCTCGTCTGGGTGTCTCAAAGCCTAGTTGATTCCCTATCTGGTGGCAGGACCCCCAGAGCCTCCTTCGTGGCATGCCGTTCCAGACTAGTCTGCACGAACTCATCTTGATGATGGACGCCTCGCTGTTGGGCTGGGAAGCCCACTGCAGTCACCTCTGCACCCAGGGAAGGTGGTCATCCAAGAAGTCTCGTCAGCAGATCAACCTTCTTAAGCTTCGAGTGGTCTGGTTGGCCTTGAAGGTCTTCGAGCACCACCTGAGGGGCAGATCGGTGCTCGTGCAGACCGACAACAGAGTCGCAATGTTCTACATGAACAAGGAGGGGGGCACAGCTCCCGCCTCTTTTGCTGGGAGGCAGTCGTCCTCTGCTCCTTCGTAGTGCATTGGGGCATGACCTTAAGACAGGGGTACTCAAATCCAGTCCTGGAGGGCCACGAACCAGTCAGGTTTTTGGGATATCCCTAATGAATATGCATGAGATAGAGTCAAATACAATGGAGGCAGTGCATGCAACTATCTCTCATGCATATTTATTAGGGATATCCTGAAAACCTGACTGGTTTGTGGCCCTCCAGGACTGGATTTGAGTACCCCTGCCTTAAGAGCTGTCTACCTCCCTGGCCAAGACCAAGTCCTTGTGGACAGGCTCAGCAGGTTTCTCCACCTGCACAAGTGGCACCTGAGTCCACAGGTGACTCTCCACTTGTTCTGCTGTTGGGGGACTCCGTCCATGGACCTGTTCGCCACCCCGGTGAAGTGCAGCACCCCACTTCTGCGGGCCAACACCACACCCGAACAGAGTGGCCCTGGATGCATTCCTCCTGTCTTGGACCTCCGGGCTCCTCCCACTCCTCTCCTGGTGAGGACCCTCCACAAGATCCAGCAAGACTGAGCCTCTGTGATCCTCGTGGCCTTGACAATCTTGGTTCCCGCTTCTACTCCAGCTCTTGTCGGAGCCTCCGGTTCCCCTGGACAGTGCCCCTGGTCTGCTGATGCAAGAGGTACAGGTGCTTCATCTGAACTTGGTATCGCTATCCCTGTCACATACCAGTACCATTCCCAGGTGTCAGCTCCCTTTGAGCCCCCTGCTTACCCCCTCTGTTAGCTCCCTTCCAGCCACCTCCTCCCCACCTTTCAGCTCTCTTCCAGCCCTCACCTTCCCCTTCTGCCACCTCTTTCCTCTTGCAGCCGCTGCTCCTGCTTCTTACAAGGCAGCGGCTGCAATAAAGTTAAGTTAAAAACAAATTTAAACCTGTGTGGAGCCTTCTGCATCCCCCCAACCCCTAGTACAGCTTCACCTTCCCTCCCCAGTGCAGCCGCTGCTCCTGCTTCTTACTGAGCAGCGGCTGCAATAAAGTTAATTTAAAAGGAAAGACAACCTGTGAGGAGCCCTCTGGCCCTAGGAAACTCCTTCTGCAGCGCCTGGGCTGAAAAGGAAGTGATGTCATAGGGGATGGGTGCTGCAGAAGGAGTTTCCTAAGGCCGAAGGGCTCCTCATAGGTTGTTTTTCCTTTTAAATTAACTTTATTGCAGCTGCTTCTCTGTCGGCTGCATGGGAGGCTGGGACCGTGGACGCAAAATCTGTTTCTGCTCTGGCCGCTCCCGATCTTGCAGCCAGAACAAAAAAACCATCTTTTCAAGGGCCGGTTTCTCTTCTTTGCCGGCAGCCGGCCTGGCCATGGGAAAACCGGCCGGGTGGCAACCCTAGGAGGAGGGCACCATCTCATCCCTCGCCTCAGGCAACAGATTGCCTTGAGTCGCCCATGGATTCATTGTAGTACTTCATCCTCTCAATCCTGTTCTAGCACCATCATAAACAATACGAGATGATAAAGGAACCCATCTAGTGTGCCCTCTTCATTCCTGCTATCACAAGGAACACTTTTTTTGGTTGATGGGGGCCAAACAAACCCAGATCTAGTTCTAGCTTATGGGATAAATAGTTGATTGGGCCATGGCCCCAATGGCCTACCCTCTTCTGCCTATGCTGTGTCACAGACCCCAGCTGATCTCTGCTGTTCCCTGAATATGGGCTCTATTAAATATTATAGATCAATACAGGTTAACAGTAGGGGGACAGAGACTTGTTGTCCTGCAGCTGTGTGATCGTCTGAAACTAACCAAATTAGTTTGCAAGGTTTCATGAAAAATAGCAAGTCCAGATGGTTGCTGCTCCACCAAAAGGGTTTAAGTGTGACACCTGTGGTCCTGTCTTCTAAACACTGTAATGAAGCATCTTGAAAAAAAATTATTTCCCTTTTGAAACCCATGATAAGAATGTTAGTAGAAAATGACTCTCTGTGGACAATAACATAGTAACATAGTAGATGACGGCAGAAAAAGACCAGCATGGTCCATCTAGTCTGCCCAGGAAGATGGCAAGAGTAGGTGCAGGCCACACCTCTCCATGTCTTTGTTTGGGGGTGAACCCACCTCTCCATGTAGGACACCCCTATTTGTTGAGACGTTAGATGGTTCAGAAGTTATGTTTCAGTTTATTTTGTTTTTATCCTGTTGCTGTAAAGGGATCCACTGTGTTTGTCCCATGCTGTTTTGAATTCCATCACCGTGTTTGCCCCCACCACTTCCATCGTGAGGGCATTCCAAGCATCCACCACCCTTTCAGTGAAAAAATATTTCCTGACATTGCCTTTCAATTTACCCCCTTGCAGCTTCAT
The DNA here is from genome assembly GCA_033557465.1 of Ichthyophis bannanicus. Lineage (NCBI taxonomy): Eukaryota > Metazoa > Chordata > Amphibia > Gymnophiona > Ichthyophiidae > Ichthyophis > Ichthyophis bannanicus. The sequence goes on from CM066041.1 coordinate 149,228,298, forward strand.
GTTATGCCCTCTAGTTTTACAGCTTCCCCGTCTTTGGAAGAGGTTTGTTTATTCATCATTTCTCTTTAAGTATTTAAAGGTTTGAATCATATCTCCCCTGTCCCTCCTTTCCTCCAAAGTGTACATATTTAGGTCTTCAAGTCTCTTCTCATAAGGCTTCTGATGCAGGTTCCAAATCATTTTGGTTGCCTTCTTCTGAACAGTTTCCAGTCTTTTTACATCTTTTGCAAGATATGGTCTCCAAAACTGAACACAGTATTCCAAGTGAGGCCTCACCAGTGACTTGTACAGTGGCATAAGTACCTCTTCCTTTCTGCTGGTAATCCCTCTTTGTATGCAGCCCAACATCCTCCTGGCTTTTGCCACCGCCTTGTCGCACTGCTTTGCCACCTTGAGATCATCAGAGATAATCACACCAAGGTCTTTCTCCTGAACCGTGCACACCAACCTCTCGCCCCCTATCGCATACATTTCCCTTGGATTTCTGCTAACCAAGTGCATGACACTGCACATTTTCGCATTAAATCGTAGTTGCCAAGCATTAGACTGTTCTTCCAGCTTTTGTAGATCTTTCCTCATGTTAACCACTCCCTCCCTCTGTTGCAAATTTTTGTGTCATCTGCAAAAAGTCAGACTTTTCCATTCAGTCCTTCAGCAATATCATTCACAAATACAGTGAACAGTGCTGGGCCAAGGACCGAACCCTGGGGCACCCCGCTAATCACCTTCCTTTCATCCGAGTGAGCTCCATGTACTATCACCTTCTGTTGTCAGTCAACCAATTTCTAATTCAGTTTACCATCTTGGGACCCATCCCCATGCTACTGAGTTTATTGACAAGCCTCCTATAAGGAACAGTATCAAAGGCTTTGCTGAAATCCAGGTAGATGACATCCATCGCATGCCCCTGAGCTAGTTCCTTGGTCACCCAGTCAAAAAACTCAGATTTGTTTGGCAAGACTGTCCTTCGGTAAAACCATGTTGCCTCGGACCTTGCAACCTGTTGGTTTTGAGAAAGTTCACTATTCTCTTACCTACTCCATTGCTGCAGAGTTTCAACTTTTTTCCTCTTAGTCTACCTGAGTGACTACTCCTCCCCCTGCTGAGGTATTGTGTAGACCTCCATTTCCTGCACGTGGGCTGCTTGCTCAGATTGCCTTCTGTTCCTTGAGAAGAGCAGTGCTCCCCAGAGCTCTCACGAAAGATGATATTTGCTGCTAAATTGTGAGTTCTATTGGTCTGTTTGTATCCCCATATTTATTTATCTCTTTGTCCTTATTGGTGGGTTCCCTTACCTACTCCATACAAGACTGATTTGGGGCAAAGAAATGAGGAAGCTCAGGAGGTGCACTATGGACATTCTCCTTAAGCATGCTCCTTCAGTGCATGCTAGAGACACATGCCCGGTAGTGGCTGCATGCTGCAGAACTGCAAATGAAATAGCTTGTAGCATGTTGCCTCAGCATCAGGGCAGGTCAGGAGGCAGGGTTTAAATACAGGCAAACATCCAGGAGAAAAGGGGGACTAAAAACAGAAGAAAAATAAAATCAAAATACATAAAACAGCAGATGAATTAACAAGTGCATGCCACAAGTGCAAATAAAATAGACACATCACCTCGGTGTCAGAGCAGGTCAGTAGATAGGGTTTAGGCATGTGCAAGTAGCCAGGAGGGAAAGGAGAATATGGCATTGGGGAAGGTCAGGAGGTGGAGCTAAGGAGGCAGGGGCCAGCCCAACTATCAGGCAAATTAGGCAATTGCCTAAGACAGCAGCTTCTGAAGGGCAGCAAAGAGAAAGGCATTCCAAGCTAAACAATAGATTCTGACAGCCGGGGGGGTGGGGGGGGTGGGTGAGGGTGGGCATAAAGCTTAAAGTTTGCCTAGGGCGCCAACACTTCGAACTCACTCTGGGGCTGGCCCTGTAAGGCTGGGTTTAAGCATAGGCAAACAGCCAGGAGCAAGAGGAGAACAAAAACAAGCATTACAGACAAAATCAAAATACAAACAGATAAACAGCAGAAGCAACAGATGAATTATGGATTGTTAATATGAAATTTAAACTTACATGTTAATTTCCTTTCCTCAAGTCCTGCTAGACCAGCGCAGATGAGTGGGTTATGTCCCACTGCCAGCAGATGGACCGGAGGAAAATAAACTCAGCTGAGTTCACTCTTCTTATAGGTGGCTGGTGATACCTTCAGCTCTTCTATTTCCTATGTCAAAGCTAAGATAACCGAAGGTCATTGTTATGTTCTGGATTTCCAATTCACCACCAAAGCAAACCCAATATAGTCAAAAACTTCACTTCATGGTCATAACCTAGGAATGAGATATTATCTCCAAAAGGTACAACTAAACCAACCACCCTCAAAAATTGACATCATATTTGTTAGTTTTCTAATTTGTCAGTTTGAGAGCCCTGGATTGCCATGACTTCCATAGGTGGGTTGCGGAGTGGTCTGCCAGGACTCAAAGAAAATTAGCAGGTAAGTTTAAATTTCACCTTCCTTATCATCCATTGCAGACCAGTCTAGGCAAATGAGATGTTCCAAGATCTAATCAGACCGGGTGGGAGGAAACCACAAAAGCTCTCAGAACTCGTACATCTAAGGTATAGTCCCGTCCTCCCCCCCCACTCCAGACCTGCATAACCCACAATGAGACACTTAGAGAAAGAGTGCAATAGAGGCAAGGGCACCGCTCATTATCCTCTGGAAAGACATGTTAATTTTGCTTATGAGCATTCATGTGCTCTAATTGAGTGAAGTCGCCAGCCCTCAGGAACTTGCCAGCTCTTGCTGGTGTGGTACAAAGTGATTATTTTCTTGATTCCTCCTGAAATCAATGCCTTCAAAGACCACTATGTCTTATTAGGACACATCAGTAGACCAAAGACCTAACCAAAATTCAGAGGAACTGGGCACTTACGAACATCTCAAACATTACCACCAACTGGCGCAAATGACTGCCCCTGCTCTGGCCTACTGACTTCCAATTCCACCAAAAGTGAACCACCACCAGGGGAGAGAATTAGCTACAAAAATACTCTTTTCTTTTAAACTATCCACAGAGACTGATGTTTGCCACAAGACCTAAAGAGATGCTATTCTGCAAGGCTTGAGGAGAAGGAAAGACTAAGCTCTCAGGACCAAACTCAGATTCCAAATAGAGGTCTTGCATGTTTGATTCCCCAAAGAAGAGATCCCATCTAGGAGAGTAGTGAGGGAGCTTCCATGACTGTAGAGTCAGTCCCTCCCCTATAAGAGTGTTATGAGTTTGTCTCCACCCCAATCTCTTTTGGAGGAGGAAGACTGAAGAAATATAGCCCTCAATAGTGTCTCCCCAAAAAATGAATTCATAGAGATTTCAAACTCTAACACAAACCCATGATGGGATCTCTTTCACACCAGCAAAGGTTGTATTTCTTGGCGCTGATTATCTCTGATAGGTTGCCCGATTCTTTCAAAAGCCAAGTCAATAAAAGAGAATGAAAAATATCTTAACCGCTGCCTCCCCCCAGGCTACTCTGCCTTTGCCACCTCCCGCTGGGGTCGCTCTGGTGGGGGGTTGCAGTCACCTACCGCTCCTCCCTCCCTCTTCATGAGCTCCCCTGCCCTGCACTATCCCCCCTCCTCTGCCTTGATTCCTTTCCTCTCCCCTCCACTTCTCATTTATTCACCTTCTGCTCCCCCCCCCCCTCACCTTTGGGATTCCCTCCTCCTCACCCTTTCAGAGGTTTCCCTCCTCTACCCTCATGTCTTCTTCATCGGAGACTTCAATGTCCCCGCGATTCCTCCTTCCTTTCCCTTCTCACTGATGTATCTCTGTGTCAGCATATCTCTTTCCCCACTCATTCCGCTGGCCATACCTTGGAGCTTGTGATTTCATCTAGCACGTTCCCCTTTACTCCCTCTGCCTTGTCCTCCTTCCCAATCCCCTGGTCTGATCATTTGTGTCTTCTTTTTCATATTAATCTTCCCACTGCCTTGCCTCCCCAACAACCGTCCCCCTCCCCCCCAGCTTGTCGCATCATCCACAATACCCTCCTACTGTTTCTCTCCTCAGATACCCTTTTCTCACTTGATTTCCACAGTTTGCCTCCCGACCAGGGCCGGATTTGCCTATACGCCACGTACGCCGTGGCGTAGGGCCCACAGCTGGCAAGGGCCCACCGGAGGGCTTTAGAGGGAGCCGGGGAAGCCCGCGCGAGGCCCCGGCTCCCTCTGTACAGCCGCCAGCGTGAAGGAAAAGGCTCTTCACGCTGGCGGCTGTACAGAGGGAGCTGGGGCCTCGCGCGGGCTTCCCCGGCTCCCTCTGAAGCCCCTCAGACAGCCGCGATGCTGTCCGGGGAGCCCAGGACTGCACGGGGGCACGCCCCAGGACTGCATGGGGGCACGGGGGGGGCCAGGACTGCATGGGGGCGGGGGCCCAGGACTGCACGGGGGCACGGGGGGCCCCAGGAGGGCACGGGGGGGCCCAGGACTGCACGGGGGGGCCCAGGACTGCACGGGGGCGGGCCCAGGACTGCACAGGGGCACGGGGGGGGACACGGGGGGGCCCAGGACTGCACGGGGGGGGGCCCAGGACTGCACGGGGGGGGGCCCACAATTTTTCTTGGCATAGGGCCTCACTCTAGCTAAATCCGGCCCTGCTCCCGACCTTCAAATTCAGGTCTGGAATACCACTCTTTCCTCAGCTCTTGATGCCATTGCCCCTCCTCATCAGAGCCCTCACCCCCGCTGACCTGGCCATCATCCCTGGTTTCATCCTGGCCTCTCTTTCTCCACTGTGCTCGTCTCTGCTGCGCCGAATGCCTGTGGCACAAAAGCCCCTCAGTGGACTCTCTCTCTCATTTCCACTACTGTCACTCTCAATACCGTTCCCTCATTCACGCCAAGTGTTCATATTACTCCAACCTCATTACCTCTTCCTCCAATTCCTCCCTTCAGCTCTATTCCATCCTCCACTCCCCTCTTGGCCCCCCATACCTCCCCTTTCCCAGCTCCCCCCTGCCCTTCCCGATCCTGCCCTCCTCGCAGATTTCTACAGTACCAAGGACCAGGATCTTTGCTCCTCCTCCCCCCCCCCTTTCTCCCATTCCGCATCCTTCCTCCCGCTCTGCCCTTCCCCCTTCTCCCCCTGTAGGTCCTTCTCTCTATTGAACTATCCAGGATGCACTCTCACTACCACAAGAGCACCTGTCAACTTGACCCCATTTTCTTTCACTGGCTCAATGAACTTTCTCTCGCACTCCTCCCTTTCATCCTTTCCATTGTTAATTCCAGCCTTTCCTCTGGCATCTTTCCCACCCCCTGGAAACATACCATACTTCGGCCCATCCTCAAGAAACCATCCCTGGATCCCTCTGTCTCTGCCAGTTGGCACCCCATCTCTAACCCCCCCTTTCTCGCCAAACTTCTGGAGAAGCTAGTCTTTGCACAGCTCATCTCTCATCTAGATTCTGCACTTATTGTTTATCCTCGTCAGTCTGGCTTTCGTCCGGGACACAGCACTGAAACCATTCTCATCTCCCTCCTCAATGAATTTCACTCCACCCACAACCAGGGTCAGTATTCCATTGCAGTTTCCCTCAACCTGTCCTCTGCCTTCGACCTTGTGGATCCATCTCACACTTCTCACCCGCCTCTCCGATGCCAGCCTCAGCAGTTCTGTGCTTCACTGGTTCCGCTCTTTTCTGTCCACCAGGTCTTTCTCAGTTTCCTCTGGTGTCTCCTCCTCACCCAGCATTCCTCTTCCCTGTGGTGTCCCCCAAGGCTCCGTCCTTGCCCCTCTTCTCTTCAATGTCTTTCTAGCTCCCCTCACACTTCTCATCCAGCAGCATTGCATTTCCGCATATTACGTGGATGACATCCTCCTCCTCCATCATACAGATGCTGTTGCCCCTGACATTACCCCCCTCAATGCCTGCCTTTCCTCTGTCAGTACCTGGTTAACCTCAAACTTTCTTCACCTCAACCTGGACAAAACTCAAGCCATCTGGTTTGCGTTTGGTAGCCCCATCCCTGCCCTTATGCCCTCTTTCCTCTTCTTCTTCCTCTATTCCTCTAGTCCCTTCCCTACGTTATTTAGGTGTTACTTTGGACTCTGCTATGACATTCCATAACCATCTATCATCAATAATCCGCCATTCCTTCTGCTCCCTTCGCCAGATCCGTGCCAGCCATCTTTTCCTCTCCACGTCCTCCTTGGTTACCCTTCTCCTTTCCCTAGTTATGAGTAGCATCAATTATTGTAACATTGCTTTGGCCAGCCTCCCCCAGTATCACTTACAAAGACTCCAACTTACAAAACACTACAGCCCGACTCATTATGCATCCCAATCATGTCACCCTTCTTCTTATTTACCTCCATTGGCTTCCTGTCACCCACCATATCCAATTCAAGTTCTTAACTCTTGTCCATAAAGCCATACAGTCTGGTTCCCCCCCCACCCCCACCCCCCAATACCTCTCCACACCCCCCACCGCTCACTTCACCACATTCACATCAACCGTATGTTCCTTCCCCCTCCTCCTCTTGCTCACCTGGAATCCACCAGAAACTCCGCCTTTTTTTTTCTCGGCTCTAATCTCTGGAACTCCCTCCTTCTGGACCTTAGATTGGAACTCTCTTTCAACAGATTCAGATCTCTTCTTAAGACTCATCTCTTCTGTTCTGCTTTTGATCTCCCTGTCTCCCTTACATCCAGCTGAGAATCCCGTCCTTTTCTCCTTTCCTTGCCTTCTTTATCCTTTTTTCTTTGCCTTCTCTATTCTCACCTCTCCTGTAGTAACTATGGTGTTCCTTTCCTTTTCCAGCAGTTTGTTTTTACTATATTGTAAACTGCTTTGATTCTGTTTTACTGTAAAGCGGTATATCAAGAGCCGAATAAAGATAAAGATCTTTCAGGAAAGAATCATCCGACTAGGGAAAATGTGAGGTACCAATTTGACTGGCTCCTTGAGAGATCAGAGGAGGGAATGTCAAGCCACCGAGCAGGAACATATATACAGGAGTCTGGATGTCAGTCCTGGTTCTGCAAGGATATGCTGCTTCTGCTTCTCTCTTTTAGCTGAAGAACTTGCTTGTCTTTGAGTTTTGTCGATATGAGGTCCACTTATGGGAGTGTCCCACCTGACCCCTACTAGAGCTATAGTCACTTTTTCCAGTGCTTATACTTCAGGGTCCTAAAAGGGTTTGGCTCAGAGAATTCAACTGTACAATGATGGTATTTCACCAACAGTGTTGTGGCGGAGGCAGGGGAGCCCAAGGGGGGGTGCGGGGCCATGTGCGGAGGCTCGGTGTGGGACCTCATTTGCATAAGGGGCCGTATTTGCATAAATATTTACATAATGTTACCATACACTAACTTTTAGTAAACATGCCTCTTAATGAGTGTATGGATAAAGAAAGACTAAAAGATTTCTACATTACTATAATCCAGTGCCAACCGCCAGGCACATTAGGAACTACTACAAACACTGCTCATTTAGAACCTATCCTACTTACTACACCCCTGGAAATCAACCCAATGTAAACCAGAAATACATGATTCCCCAACACTATATCACCAATAATACCTCTTAAAAAATATTTTACCCATGGACTCCCAAGTCAACTATAACCCCAGATTCTAATACCAATTTTTTTGTCGGATTATTCACCATGAGAAGAAACTTTTCTCCTCCTGAAGTGAACCCTCCTTTTTAGGGTTCACTTCAGGAGGAGAAAAGTTTCTTCTCATGGTGAATAATCCGACAAAAAAATTGGTATTAGAGTCTGGGGTTATAGTTGACTTGGGAGTCCATGGGTAAAATATTTCTTAAGAGGTATTATTGGTGATATAGTGTTGGGGAAACATTTAGAACCTATAGCAAACCCGCCGAATCGTAACAGCACTACCAGGACTCACAAAGCACCATACTCTACCTATCAAAAGGCTATACTGCAAATATTAAACCAATACATCTCATAGAACAACAATACATGACCTACTGGGGAAAGAGAACAAGTGGCAATGTCAAATAGGAATTACATAAACAGAATACCTCAGCTCAGTTACACATGCAGAACAGAGACCATCACCAAACAAAGAACAAGGAATGACAATTTATAAATAGGAAGACAATTAAACTGGGAACCCCAAAAGCCAAACTTGGAATGTACAACAATGTAGAAACAAAACTACAGTATAAATTAATTTCCTCTTGTACTAAACAAAGCGCAGATGTTAATGATGCACATTTCCCAGAGCTGACATTTCAGTTAATAAATTCAAAATAAAGAGATATTTTTCTACCTTTTGTGCATTTTATTTTTCAGTTGCAATTGCTTCAGCCACTTTTCTGGTTTCTTTGTGTCTTCTGCTAACTCTCCATTGTCTGCTGTCCATCTCTCTTCTAGTTTTTTTCCATTCTCTACATCTGCTTTAACATACTAATCTTTCTGCTTTTGCTCTTTCCTCATTCCTATTTCATCCACTCAAATTTTACCCCTCCATCCTCAATCCCCACTTACTCTCCCAATACCCTGCCAATTGTAAATTTTTCTTCCCTCCCACACAAAATATTTTTCCCCTCTCCATTTCACCCTCCCAGCTGCATCCCATTCTAATCCTCCCCCAACATCATCTCCCTTCTAGTTCCAGTTCCACGTAACATCCGCTCCCTTCTAGTCCCTGCATCAGCCCATTTCCAGTCCTAGCTCCCCCCATCCATTTCCAGTCCTATCCAAGTCCCTCCATCAGCTCATTTCCAATCCCAGCCCCCCCATCAGCCCATTTCTAGTCATTTCCTAGCCCCACTATCAGCCCATGTCAAATCCTAGCTCCCCTCCACTCAGCCCATTTCCAATCCAAGCCCCCCATGAGCCTACTTCTTCTAGCCCCTCCATGAGTCCATTTCAATCCAAGCCCCCACCACAGCCCATTTCCAATCTTAGCACCCCCCAACAGCCCATTTCCAGTCCTAGCTTCTCCCCTCACAGCCCATTTCCATTCCAAGCCCCCTCCCCATCAGCTATTTGCAGTTCAAGCCCCCCTTTCACTCAGCCCATTTCCAGTCCTAGCAACTCCCCCAGTGCATTACCAGTCCTACCCCCCCAGAGCCCATTAACAGTACTAACCCTACCCAGCAGCCCATTGCCAGTCCTAGCCCCCCCATAGCCCATTACCAGTCCTACCCCCCCCCATCAGCCCACTTCCAGTCTTAGACCCCCCACAGCCCATTACCAGTCCCAACCCACCTATTTCCAGTCCTAGCCCCCCATAGCCCATTACCAGTCCTAACCCATCAGCCCACTTCCAGTCCTAGCCTCCCCCATAGCCCATTACCAGTCCTAACCCATCAGCCCACTTCCAGTCCTAACCCTCCCCATTTCCAGTCATAGCCCCCCCCCATAGCCCATTACCAGTCCTAACCCATCAGCCCACTTCAAGTCCTAACCCCCCATAGCCCATTTCCAGTCCTAACACCCCATCAGCCCATTTCCAGTCTTAGCCCCCCCAGCCCATTACCAGTCCTAACCCTCCATCAGCCCACCTCCAGTCCTAAACCCCCATCACCCCATGTTCAATCTTAGCCCCCCCCGTAACCCATTACTAGTCCTAACCCTCCCATCAGCCCCTAGCCCATTACCACTCCTACCCCCCCTCCCCCCCCCCAACAACCCAGGTAAAATTTAAAAAAGAAACAAACCTGGCTTCTGATACTACTGCTACCATGGCAGCAGCAGAATCAAGTGTCCCGCCCCCCCGCCTGCCTGGCAGAGCCCTCGTTGCATCACTCTCTTCCGTGCCAGCTTTCAGAGCCGCAAAGAGTTTCTCTCTTGCGGCTCTGTTACGCTCGCCGGCGCTGATGGGAAATATTCATAAACATATTTGCAAACTCAAGCTCAAGCTGAAAGAGCAAGCCACTCATGATTATGCAAAATATGATCTTGAAAATGTACCACTGGAATTTTAAAGACTGCCTGCAAAATCAATTCACCGCTTTGGATACAAATGGCAGAGGAGCAATGAGATGGTATCTAAGTTGTGCTTGAAGAATGTGAAGCCTCTGCAAAAGGTGGAAAAGCAAAAATGGCCAAAATGGATGCTTGAAGAAACTCCGAAAATTGCTCAGAAACAGAGAACTTGAAGCTAAAGGAGAAAAGGAAGCAGTCATGGAACTTAACAGAGATTTCCAACATGTAGCAAAATGTGGAGTAGCCGCCTAGTGGTTAGAGCAACTGCCTAGTACCCAGAAGATCAAGGGTTGGATTCCAACTAACATTCCTTGTGACCTTGGGCAAGTCACTTTACCCTCCATTGCCTCAGAAAAAAAGGCTGGCAATCTACTTCCGGTGATACATTGCCAAGAAAACCCAGGAGGTAGCTGGGTCGCTGAGTCCACACTGACTTGATGGCACAAAAAAAAAAAAAAGCAAAATGAGATAAGAAAAGTACTACAAGGATGCAAACAAGGCAATAGAATCAGAAATATTTAGAGGAAGAACAATATTGGCTTTCCTATGAGAGTTAAAGAGGAAATTCCAGTCTCAAATTGGAATGTTAAAGGTGCTCAAGAATCCATGTTAAATGATGTGGAGATGATTGAAGAAAGATGGAAAGAAAACACCAAGTCGTCATAACAAAGATCAGGTGGATCAATAGCCATTTCAACCTGTAACTTATGACCAGGAATCAGTGGTGATGAAAAGTCAAAGCAGCACTGAAAATATTATCAAAAAATAGAAGTACTGGACATTGATAGCATTCCAGTTAAAGTGTTACAGCAATCAGATGCAGCTGTTACAATACTTACAAGGCTCTGCCAGGAAATTAGGAAGACAACATAGTCATTAACTAATTGAAAAAAATCTTTTTTAATACAATAATGAAAATTGATTTGATTGATTGTGGATTATTTTTTTTTTAATTTAGCTCTGCACAATCGCTCTGATCACATACCAGCAAGATTCTACTCAAGATCAATTGTGGAGACAACAACTATATCTGAACAAGAACTGTCCGAAATGCAAGCAGAGTTCAGGAAAGAGCAAAACAAAATACATGATAGTGGATGTGACATGGATCCTTGAAAAGACAAAGATATCCTACATAGGTTTCATTAACTACAACAGAGCCTTTGATTGTGTAAATCATGAAAAATTCTGGCCACATTAAGCAGCATGGAGTATACCAGAGCATCTGGTAGATCTCATGCACAACCAAGAAGCAACAGTTCAAAGAGAACAGGGAGAAACTGAATGGTTTAAAACTGGACAACAAATTTGTTCAGAAGTTTCGCTTCCTGAATATTTTTTGGTGATTATGATAGACAGCTTCAAACTGAACACAAATAGAATTTCAGACTGACTGTATCATGTAGGAATTTGGAGAAACATGAAATTACGTTTTGACTGACTTTAGCAGGTTTAATCACACAATGATGCTGACACATTGCACTAGTTCACTTGAGCTAAAAATATTTTGCTCCTGGTTTTCTTTTGTACTCAGCATCTGAGTGTCCAACAATAGCAGCTAGCATTGATGGGTTCCAGTTGCCCTGATACCGCTTTTCTATTGTAATGTCCTGGTGAAACCTTTCACCATGCTCATTGCTGATTGCTCCAAGATTAGCAGGAAAGAAGTCCAAGTGTGAATGCAGAAAATGAATCTTCAGCAATATGTTGCACTTCATGGTTTTGTATGCTTGAAGCATGTTGTCAACAAGCTGGATGTAGTTTGATGCCCTGTAATTGCCAAGAAAATTCTCAACATCCCTGAATGCCTTCCATGCGATTTTCTTAGGTCCCACTAACAGATCTTTGAACCACTTGTCAGTGATGAATGGTGACTAGTGGACCCACAAAAATGCATTTCTTAATCTTGGCATCAGTTATTCTTGAAAAAATCTGTCTCAAATATTGAAATCCTTCATCTTCATTGTTCATTGCTTTCACAAATTTTTTCATCAGTCCGAGTTTTATATGAAGAGGAGGCAAAAATATCTTACTTGTATTGACAAGTGGTTCATGTGCAACATTTTTAAAAAATATTTCTTTATTGAAGGATCATGAGGCCAATTTACAACCAAAAAACCAACACCCCCCTCCAATGGGATAGAATATAAACCTGAATGTACAGTTTCCAACATCAACATCGCTAGCATAACCATATTTGCAGCAGGCAGTGTACAGCACTAACATTAGCTTTCATATAATTCATTTCCTGTGGTCCCCCCATTTTCTTTTTTATACACCCTCCTCCCACCACCTCCCCTTAAATCCCCCTTCCCTCCCGTGCACAAACCTCTCCCTCCCAGTTTATCCATAGGTCCATACAGCAGTGCCTCTAAGACGTCTCAGTTAGGAAGACATTCCACAACTTTCTGTAATGGTGCCTGCTCTTAGACATACATGGTTTCCTCTCCCTTTGTATCCATTCCGCCATTTCCTGTAATTTATTCAGCCAGTGCTTGGTCCTTGGTGTATGCGGGTCTATCCAATGTGCTAGAATGACCCATTGGGCAATTATCAGGGCCAACCCTGTAAATTTCTGTTCCATCTGTCCCACTCCCCACTTTCATAAGGGCTTGGCATCACCAAGGAAAGGGACTACTTCTGGAGAGAGATCTGTAATTGTAAGTATTTACTTCTGGAAAATTTTCTAAATCTTGGTGAAATCTTGCTGCTCTTGCTTGCCCAGTGTTTGTTTGCTGTTTGCCTGCTTGCTTCACTGTTACCGACAACTTTCTGCTGTCCCTCCTACAGGTAATCTCATTGGCTGCTCGCCCGGTGTCACCGGAAGTACCCATCCTACATTTAAACGCCTCTAGCACGGCGTTCTGCGCTGCGGCGGCACGCGCCCCTTGGTCGAGCTCCTTGGGGAGAGTCCGGGGGAGAGTCCAGCGATTAATCGCACCAGAGTATCTTCTATCAGCATCGTGACCACTCTTGAGACAGCACGTCGCCTCTAGCTTCTCAAGTTTCTCCGGTGGCCGTCGCTCGCTATAATTTTGCCAGCTCCAGTCTACCTCAGCATTGTGACATTCTCTCTGTCCGTAGCTGGGTTTTTCTGCTTCTTACCCTGCTCCTGCTTCTGCCCTTGTTTTTTCCCTGTGGAATGGCTGCTATTCCTGTTTCCTGGTGCTGGAGGCCCCTCCCCTCTCCTCTTCATCCTGCTTTGCCAGCTGTTCTCATGCGACCCTCTCCTAATCTCATCCCGTGTCTTCCCCCTCTTCGACCCCATCCCCCTTCCCTCCCTCCCTCCCCCTCCCCCATGCAGCTCCTTCTACTCCAGATGGCTCTCGTAAACAGTCGTTCTTTGCGTACTAAATCTGCGCTTATCCATGACATTATGTTACAGCATTCCTTGGATGTCCTATTCCTAACAGAAACCTGGCTCAAGGAGGGGGAGGAGCCTCTTTTGAATCGTTGTCTTCCCCTGGGTTTCTCCTCCCTATCAGTATCCCGTCAGGGCAGGAGTGGTGGTGGGGTTGCGGTGATTTTCTGCTCCTCTCCCTCTCTGCTTGAGATTCTTCCTTTCCCCTTCTCTTACCCAGAGACTCTCTTGCTTCGCTTAGGGACCTCGACCCCTGTTCATATCCTTCTCCTTTATGCCCCCCCCTGCTCTTCCTTCCCCTCTATGGGACTCTGTTCTTTCCACTCTGTCCGAGGCCTCTCTTACGTACCAGCATCTCTTAATCCTTGGTAACCTTAATGTTCATTACGACTCTCCCTCCTCTCAGTGTGACCTCTCTCTTCTTTCCTTGCTCTCTGATCTTTCCCTACAGCAATTTGTTCAGGTCCCTAACCATTCTGCTGGCCATACATTAGATTTAGTTATCTCTCAGCAGTCCTCGTCCCTTGTTCCTTCCTCTTTCTCTGTTCTGCCCCTTCCCTGGTCTGATCACTCCTGCATATTCTTTTCTCTTCCTTTCTTTTCCCCTTCCTCCACCTCCTTCCCCCAGCTTGCCCAGTCTGTCGCTTTACTCCTGACTCACTTCTTCAGTTTCCTTCTTCAGATAAGCTTTTTCCCGCTGACTTTCATTCACGCCCAGTGGACCTCTAGGCATAGTGCTGGGATACCACACTTTCTTCCGCATTGGATCAGGTTGCCCCTCTGCGTCTTCCCTCTATCACTCAGCGTCGCTCTAGCGCTCCCTGGTTTCATGCGGGTCTTCTGATTCACTGTTCCTACCTCCGCCGGGCCATTCGTCGTTGGCGTAAGTGCCCCTCCCCAGTCATGTTACTGCATTTCCGCCACTGTCACTCACACTACCGCACCCTTCTCAATTCTGCCAAACAGGAATATTTCTGTAAGCTTATATCCACTTCAGCAAACTCCACATAGCAACTGTACTGCATTCTTCATTCTCTTTCCGCCCCGTATGTTCCCTCTACCTCTGGGTCCACAGCCCTTGTTCTTTCTTCTTCCAATAACCCTGCACCTTCTGTATTGGCCTCTCACTTTGCCTCCAAAGTTCACTCTATTTGACAACTTTTTCCTGCCTGCCCTCCACCTCTTTTCCCCCCTCCTGCCCCTTCTCCGTCCCCTCATTCGCCCTCAACCTCAGGCATCCCACCCCTTTCCCATCACTGGTCCTCCTTTCAACTCATTACTCTTTCAGAATTAACAAAGGTCCTCACCACTACTCGGAAAACTACGTGTCCTTCTGATCCTATCCCCTCTCAGTGGCTCCCTGAGCCCTCACTGGCCCTGTCCCCTCTGATTCAACTCTAGTTTATCATCTGGTATTTTCCCCTCACATTGGAAGCACGCCCTTATCCGTCCCCTTCTGAAGAAAGCATCTTTAGATCTCTCTGTACCTTCAAACTGGCATCCTATTTCTAATCTTCCTTTTCTTTCTAAGCTTCTTGAGAGACTGGTCTTTTCTCAGCTTTCTGCTCACCTCGAGGCTTCCCTGGTTCTCCACCCCTACCAATCTTGTTTTCGTCCTGGACACAGCACTGAATTGATCCTTATTTCTTTTCTTAATGAGTTACACATTGCTCACGATCGAGGTTCTGTTTCTTTAGCTGTTTCACTTGATCTCTCTGCTGCTTTTGATGTCATCGACCACCGTACTCTTCTATCACATCTCAGTGCTATTGGTCTATCTGGCTCAGTTCTTCACTGGTTTCACTCCTTCCTCTTTAATCGGTCCTTCTCGGTTCTCTCTGGTACTGACTCTTCTTCTCCAACGCCCCTCCACTGTGGTGTCCCCTAGGATTCAGTACTGGCACCTCTCCTGTTCAACATCTTCTTAGCTCCCCTCTCTCTGCTT
Source organism: Ichthyophis bannanicus (assembly GCA_033557465.1). Lineage (NCBI taxonomy): Eukaryota > Metazoa > Chordata > Amphibia > Gymnophiona > Ichthyophiidae > Ichthyophis > Ichthyophis bannanicus. Next base: position 149,243,568 of record CM066041.1, read on the forward strand.
ATTCAGCAACACAGTATCTCTGCGTATTATTACGCAGATGATATTCTTCTTTATCACACCAATTCAGCCACCCCCGATATTGCTCCTCTCAATGTCTGTCTCTTCGCTGTTTCTTCCTGGCTTTCGGATAATTTCTTACATGTTAACCTATCTAAAACCTCGGCTATTTGGTTCACTGCCGGTGCTCCTGTCCCCTCTCTTGCTCCGCTTTTTTCAGCTAATCCCATCCCTCTTGTTACCTCACTATGCTATCTTGGTGTTACTCTTGATTCCGCTTTGACCTTTAAAGATCATGTCTCCTCTGTCGTTCAACGTTCATTTTATACCCTTAGGTAACTCCATGCAGTTCGTCCTTTCCTTTCTTCTTTAACCACCTTGCTCCTCTCTCTTGTTATTATTTCTCGCTTGGACTATTGTAATGCATCCCTGGCTGGTCTCCTTACCCAACTCTGTAGACTCCTGTTAGTTCACAACACTGCTGCTCGTCTCCTGACTCACACGTCCCGGTCTGCCCATATTACCCCTCTTCTCATCCGGTTGCACTGGCTACCTATTCCTTTCCGAATTCAATATAAGATCCTCATTTTTGTACACAGATCACTCCATAGCGGTACTCCACTCTACCTCTCCGATCTAGTCCACTTTCACTGCCCTTCAAGAATCCTCAGATCAATTCATGCCAACTGGTTATTTCTACCTCCCCCATCCCAGGCTCGCCTTGAATCCACGTGCTCTTCTGCCTTTTTCTCTCGGTCCTTGTCTTTGGAACTCCCTGCCATCTTCCCTTCGTTTGGAACTTTCCTTTCCCACCTTTAAAGCGAAATTCAAAACTCATCTTTTCTGCACTGCCTTTGACCTTCCTCTCCCCTCCCCTTCCCTCTCTCCTCTCCCTCACTGATAACCAAGAGTACTAAATTCTTCTGTTACTATTGTTGCCCACTGTCTCTTCCCCCTAATGCTGTCTCTTTCCTGTCAATGAATGGCGTTCTTTTCCATTTCTTCTTTTCTCAGCAGTATCTCTTTGTTGTATTGTAAACCGCTATATGCCTTGGTTCTGGTGGTATATTAAGTTTTAAATAAAGATAAAGAAAAAGGAATTCTTTAGAGTAAAGCTGATTAATCTGTGAATTCAGTGTATTTGTTAAATCAGTCATGGCCTAGTATCAGCAAAGAGCTTTTAGTTAAATTAAAAACTCAAAGGTAGCTTTCAGGTTAAGTTTAAAATCCAGCAGAGAGCTTTTAGTATCATACTCAGGCAGGGCCTAGTAGCAGCAAATAGCTTTCAGTTTAAATTTAAAACACAACAGAAAGCTTTCTTGTTAAATTTAGAACCCACGACTCCCTCAATCCAAGCAAGGGCTGTGTGAATCACCCAGGAAATTGATCACAGATTACCTTAGAAGCACAGGACAGGGTACTGTGTAGCAGCCAGTTTTTAATAAGTCTTCTTTCCTCCCTCCCTGACACCCACCCACCCCTGGGATAATCGTAGCTTTATAGGTGCTTAAATCTCTTAAAGGAAAGGAGGTGCCATATTCACTCTCAGGTGCAGTTTATCCTCATCAGGCATACATTAAGGACCTGAGATTAATTAAGCTTCAGGTGAACAAAGTACAATAAACATGAGGTATAGTTTTATTTGTATAAGTATCCCTAGCAACCCTTAGTAAGTAAAGGACTTAAATACCTAAACACAACCTTAAAATTAAGATGCAGGCAGTAGTCCAGCAGCGAGATGGGGGCTTTCCAGTCTTTTGCACCGAGTGCCACATATATGATTTTCTCCAAGTTGGTGAGGGGTCTTATGTGTGCACAAGGTGCAAGGAGCTCTTTGCTTTCAGGGAACGATTCCGATCTCTGGAGGTTAGAGTAGCGGAGGACATAAGGAAAACAGAGGTACATAGACAAGACCTACAGGGATATAGTATTGAAGTCCCACATCTCCAGTCTGGCAGCATACCAGTGGTCATGGAGGAGAGAGGTGCAGCAGGAAATGATCCTGCAACTAGGACCTGTCCTCCAGGTCATGTAAAACCCTCTCACACTGAGGTGGTTTCTCCAGGGCCATGTGCCTCTGAGGGAAGGATTAGGACAGCTGCTATAGTTGGTGATTTGATCATTAAGCATGTAGATAGCTGGGTGGCTGGTGGACGTGAGGATCGCCTGGTAACATGCCTGCCTACTGCGAAGATAGTGGACCTCACGCGCCACCTAGACAATGTCTCAATGCGTAGATGAGATGATGGTACAAGGATGAGGGGTTTGGATTTGTTAGGAATTGGAGAACATTCTGGGGAAAGGAGGGGCTCTTGTGAAAAGATGGGCTCCACCTTAACCGGAATGGAACCAGGCTGCTGGCATTAACCTTTAAAAAGGAGATAGAACCGCTTTTAAACTAGATAATAGGAGAAAGCAGACAGTCACCCAAGAGTGTATGGTTCAGAATAATGTATCCTTGAAGGATACTAGCAAAAGATTAAAGTTAGGGCATATCAGTAGAGAGGTTCCAAGACAAAAGTAGCCAAAATGCCCTTGAGTACAGAGCAGACAGAGCTTAAAGATTCCAAATTACCCCTGCCTACCGATAGCCAGATTAATATGAATAAAATACAGCCTCTAAAATGCTTGTATGCAAATTCTAGAAGTCTAAAAAAATAAGATGGTTGAGTTAGAATATATAGCACTAAATAAGAGGTTAGATATGATTGGTATCTCAGAGACATGGTGGAAGGAGGACAATCAGTGGGACATTGTGATATCTGGTTACAAACTATATTGTAATGATAGAGCAGATCAAATTGGTGGAGGGGTTGCGCTCTATATTAGAGAGGGCATTGATCAGGAACTGGTTAAAAGATAGAAAGCAGAGGGTAGTCTAAATGGCCAATTTTCCCAATGGAGAAAGGTGAATAGTGAAGTACCCCAGGAATCTGTTCTGGGTCTGCTGCTTTTTAACATATTCATAAATGACCTGGAAATGGGAATAACCTCACTCTTTATCAAATCTGCAGATGAGACCAAACTATTCAAAGTTGTTAAAACCCATTAGGATTGTGGAAAATTGCAAGAGGATCTTGATAAATTGGAAGACTGGGCATCCAAATGGCAGATGAAATTTAATGTGGACAAGTGCAGAGTTATGCAGTTAGGAAAGAAAAACCCATGCTATGGTTACACGATACAAGGTACCACATTGGGAACCACCACACAGGAAAAAGATTTAGGCGTCATCGTGGATAACATGTTAAAACACTCTGCCCAGTGTGTAGCAGCGGCCAAAAGAACAAATAGAATGCTAGGTATCATAAGGAAAGAAATGGAAAATAAAACAAAGGATATTATAATGCCTCTGTATCGTTCCATGGTGCGACCGCACCTTGAATACTGTGTGCAAATCTGGTTGCCGTTATCTTAAAAAGGATATTGCGTTATCAGAAAAGGTACATAGAAAAGCCACCAAAATGGTAAAGGGGATGGAAGGATACCCCTATGAAGAGAGGCTAAAAAAGTTAGGACTCTTCAATCTGGAAAAGAGACGGCTGAGGGGAGATATGATAGAGGTCTATAAATTAATAAATGGAGTGGAACGGGTAAACGTAGATCGATTGTTTATGCCATCAAAATATAGAAAGACTAGGGGGCATGCAATCAAGCTACAGGGTAACCTATTTAAGACTAATCAGAGAAAATATTTTTTCACTCAATGTGTAATCAGACTCTGGAATTTGCTACTGGAGAATGTAGTAAAAGCTGTTAGTATGGCCAGGTTTAAAAAAGGTTTGGACAAGTTCCTGGAGAAAAGGTCCATAAACCATTATTAAAGTGGACCCACAATATCCACTGCTTGCCCCAATACCAGCGTTGTGGAACCTGTATCTTTTGGGGAAACTGCTTGTGACCTAGATTGGCCTAGATTGGCCACTGTAGGAGACAGGATACTGCACTTGATGGACCTTGGTCTGACCCAGTATGGCATATATTATGTAATTATGCCGCGCATATCCATTCCACTCGGGCACCTATCACTCAATCTATGTGTGTCTGGATCTCTCACCAGTAGGGCCCCAGTTGGGGACACTCCAGAAAGGTGTGTATCATTGTCCCTGGTTTGTTTTGGCACAGTAGGCAGTTAGGGCTATCCCACAATTTTGCCTTTGTCCCTCTTTCCCCAACGATGTAGGCCCAATGTAGAATTTTTTACTGTTTCCCCTGTAGAGAGGCATCAGGGATGACTGTATACGTTTGCTGGAAATAGGACTTGTCAGACGGCTGCCTAGGGTGAGAACTTACACAATCTTGACGATGCATATATTCATATGATTCTTGCAAGGTATTGTGGGTAATGTAGTTCTTTCACTCCAAACACAGCTGAAGACAATAATTGAGTTGTGAAACCAGTGGTTAAAGCCAATAAAATACTTCTTTTATTGATGGGGTTTAATTCACCCAGCACAAATATGCTTGGTAGCAATATAAATGAGGTTACTTGCTTGCAGTGTTTAAATGGATAACATAAAGTCACAAAGCAAATCAGAAAACAACCTTCAGCTTGTCAGGCAATTAGCTAATGTTTTCTTAGCAAATAATTACCAAATAAAAAGGCACAAAGAAATAAATGAACTTTGCTTGTTAGGTTAACTTCTGCTTATTTTCCACACAGATCCTGCAGTGATTCTCTCTTGCTCACCCACACAATCAGGTGCAGCTTTAATTACTATCAATTGTCCAGCTGAAACCCTTTAGCTGGCAGGCTGCTACTGTGTGAACCCAAATCCTGCTTTAAGAGCTGTTTGCAGTGGAAATAAAGAACAAAGTTAGGTTTCTTTGTGATGGCTGATGTGTTTGCTCACAGAAAGCTAGCAATAGCACTTGGATAAAGAACAGTCCATGTAATCAATAGTTTCATCTGCTGTATCTCCCCCTTCATCAATCAGCATAGGGTCACTATCATACATTGGCACAGACGAGTCTTTCCATAAGGCACTATCATGAGAATGCTTATTCCCTTGCTGCCATTCACTATTATAGATAGGGTCTGGATCAGTGTTCATACCTGAGCCTCTCCTGCTATCATAATTCCTCTCTGTATAGCCTGGCAAGTATGTAATCCAGTTCTGATGTCCAGCCTTCCAATCTTGATCCCTGGACACTGGATCTTTCCTCACATACCTTCTGGCATAGGTCTGAAAGTCTTTTCCACGTGCAGTCTTCTCTCTTCCAGGTAGCCACTGGTGATTCCTATCTCTGCCATTCCATTCCTCTGGCTGACTCCAGTCCAATGGACTCTGCTGGCATTTGGAATACCTCCCAGTATAGGTACTGCCTTGGAATCTCCCAGACCTTCCAATGGCCTTTCTTCTCTTCCTTCCAGAGAGTTTCCTTCTCTCTCTATCCGCTTGGCTTGGCTTCTGCTTCTCGAGATGATGTTGGTGCTTGAGCTTGAAGCTGTTGCTGTATCTCCCTCTGTAGCTCTTTCTGTAGCTATTATCTGTAGAATAAGCTCTATTCTTATTCTGTCCTAATGTGTGCTCCTCCCTAACACAGCGCAGCTGTGTTGAATCAGGCCCTGCCCTTTGAGATGAGTGCTTAGGGATTACCTCATAGCTCTCTTGATTGCACACACGTTTTCTCACTTCAGCCCCTCTCATGGCTGCTGGAAACCTGGTGCATTCTGGGACTGGTAGTCTTTTATGTGAAAACTCTGTTTTCTTACTTCTACCAGAACTGACAGGTTGCTTGTTCAGAGTCACATCATCTTTTCTATAGCTCCTACCTGAGCTATGATAAGCTTCCTTATCACAGACTTCATAGTGTTTCTCCACCAGTTCCCACATTTCTCCCTCCTATGCTTTCACTTGTTGCTGTTCCCAGGCCCCCTTTCGCTGTTCTCACCCTAGCTGGTTCCAGAGTGCTATTTTGTTTAGTTTGCTTGGGGTATGGATAAAGTGTAGTTACTCACCTCTAACAGGTGTTATCCGGGGACAGCAGGAATCGGTCCTCACTTATGGGCGACGTCGGCACCGACGGAGCCCGCACAGAGCTATTTCCCAGCTTTCAAAGAAAGCCTTTGGGATTGCTGCCACACATTTGTGGTCCGCTTCCCGCCCAAGGGTGCCATCTTGCTCAGTCAGGTCCCCTAGCTAGAGCCCTACTAAGCAGATGGCAAGGGAAGGACAAAAATAGCAACTCTTCAGGGGAGGTGGGAGGGTAGTTAGGACTGACTCCTGCTGTCCCTGGAGAACACCTGTTACAGATGAGTAACTATGCTTTCTCCAGGAACAAGCAGGAAGTCAGTCCTCACTTATGGAACTCTCCAGCTACAGGCTATTGAGCCTGTAACCCAAAAATGCCTCCGCGAGGCCGTGAGCAGAAGTCGATGCCCGGAGGAGCCCGAAGGTGCTGTCCCGGTGGGATTCCCTCTCCAGGCAGTAGTGGACAGCAAAAGTGTTCGCTGAAGACCAGTTTGCAGCCCGGCTGATGTCTGTTAGAGGCACTGAGTGCAGCAAAGCCACCTTGGCTCAGACGTTTTGTGCGGTGACCCGCCGATCCAGTGGGGTGCCCACCTTAGCTTAGGCGAAGGCGATGCAGTCTGCCACCCTGACGGAAATGGTGCGCTTGGTGACTGCCTGCACCAGGCAATTGAGGTCGTAGGCGACAAAAAGCCGATCGGACTTGCGATGACCTGGGTACGCTGCAGGTAGAAGGCAAGAGTCCTCTTGCAGTCAAGTGTATGCAACACCGCCGATGCCTGGTTGGCATGCAGTCTCGGGAAGAAGGTCGGTAAGACTATCACTTGGTTGAGATGAAAGTCCGAGACCACCTTTGGTAGGAACTTGGGATGGGTGCGGAGGACCATCCTGTTCCCATAGAACCTGGTATATGGAGCCTCAGCAAGCTGATGTCAAAGTCCCCAGGAAGTAAGGCACAAGGAGAGCAGAACTCCTGCAGACTAATCTTGGGTGCACAACAAGCAAGAGCGAGAGATGAACACAGTTGCTTAAAAGGGTGCTTTATTGGAGTCCCCAACGCGTTTCGGCTGACGCCTTCTTCGGGGGGAGGGGTACTTTTATAAATAAAAATAATAGGAAAACAGTACATATTAAAAACAACACATATTAAAAAACATCAACCAAGACATTAATGTATAAATACATAAAAATACATTGTAAAAGTAAAATTAAGCACGTGACTTAGTACATTTACATATGGCACTTAAGAAAACATTTATATATAAGAACCATAATAAATTAGTTAAAACCAAGAAGTGCAATTAAAAAACAATTAAAAACCATTAAAAAACAATTAAAAGACACCACAAGTATAGACGCAGGGCAGAAAAGGGACTAACTCAAATCCAAAACACTGCAAATGTAGACATATTACTCACTAACTATGCATCGGAGTGCCGTTGGATTGATCTTAAGGTGTGGAGACCCTTTTGTCATCAATGGCGTGAGTCTCTTGCCACTACAAAATGGAAAATGATAGGTTAATTTGTGTTATATGAAGGAATCAACATGAATAAAAAGGAACCTTCCCGTTGTGACACTACTGAAGTGAAGTGTAATTGTACTAAAAGATAAAACTTGAAATGCATACTGATTTATATTTGTACAAGTACATACAAAAGAAAAGTTGATCATAAATACCTGGAAAAGGTACGTGACCTAAAACCATACGCTTATAAGAGACGTAAAAAATGGTAAAAAGAATCTGCAAAACAACATTATGTATTAAGTAAAAAATGAATGAAATAGCATCAAAATTAAACATATAGTCTATGTCATCAAGTTTTTGTAAAAAAAACAATTTTAAAAGCTAAGTGGTCGCGGATGATCTTTCAACTAGATAAAGATACTTACTGCGGAAAGCAAAGCTTTGAGAGTACATTCAACTGAAAGGATCAGTGCTGTGTTAGGAGTGATGTTTTAAAGAATGTCGATTTTCGCGCCAAAAGGGGCGTGGTTAACAACATCCAATCAGTAAGAAGATTTAGACATTGCTTGACAGATGTATGTGTGCAAAACCCAGTAATAAAATAATATTAAAACCCTTAAAACAGCGGGAGTAGAACTCCTGACCTCAAAGGTGCCATGGTACCTTCTCAACCACTCATTGGATGAGGAGGTTGGAGAGTTACCGCTGCAAGAAGGTCTGGTACATGAGGAGTCGAGTAGGCTCCGCCAGGGAGAAGGAAGGAGGGCACCTGTCCAGACGGAGACGGTATCAGTCTCAGATTACCTGGAGGACCCAGGTGTCTGATGTGATCGATGCTGGCTCCGGGGGGCAAACAGGGACAGGCATTCCCCCACCGGCGGAAGAGCTGCTGGGGGGTGAGAGGCTATGCCGACGGCATCAAAACCCCTGCGTAGGCTGGGGTGGCACCAGTGGTTGGGCTTTAGGTCCTTTAGGCTTATAGTGGCCATGTGCATCTCCCTTGCCCTGTGTGCTGGGAGCTGGTGCAGAGGTGGGAGGGAAAGGCGGGTAACTCCAGTAAGGGAGCCCCTTCCTTTGGAAGAATGGCTTTTTGGGCTGCTGCTTCTTCCTAGGGAGGGAGGAGGTTCTGCGCAAGAGACTAGTTTGAGTCACAAACTCAGTTTCTATCTCAGCGGCCTTATCCTCATCGGTTTACCGAACAGTTGTTCTCCTAGGCAAGGGACGTCCAGGAGCTTTTCTTGGACCCACTGCTCCAGGTCCAAAGACTGGAGCAATGCCTGTCGCTGGGCCCCGATGCCGGCCGCCACCACCCGGGAGGACAATTCAATCCCGTCCTATGCGGCATGAGAGAGGTACTTTGAACACTCTGCGATGGATTTAAGGAGGGTTTGGAACCTTAGGAGGGGTTCACCCCCAAGGCCTGGGGTGAAACTGCCAAGCTCCTTGGCAAGGTCCTGCAGGAACATGCTCATATAGAGTTGGAATGCCTGGATACGGCAAGCGAGCATGGAACCCTGATAGGTATTATGCCCCACGACGTCAAGGGCTCTCGACTCCCTACCTGGGGGGACCGAAGAGTGAGACTTCGGGCTCTTTTGCTTCCGCATCGCCAACTCCACAACCATGGAGGTGTGTGAGAGCAGGGTCTTCCGGAACCCCGGACCACGCTGAACTCTATACATGGCATTGAGGCGCTTGCTCACAATGGGGACCGAAGCAGATGTCTCACACATGTGGAGCAGCAGCCTTGACAATATTGGGGGGGGAACCAGAATAGTAAGAGATTCCTGAGGTGGGGCCTCGTACTGTAAAATATTGAGCTCCTTAGCTCGTGGTTCCTCTTCAGTCTGTGTGGCCAGGCTGAGGGCCCATGCCATGTCCCACATGAACGCCAGGAACGACGTGTCCACAGGGGGTGACGGGTCCGACAGGAGGTCCCTATGGGCACGGGTCTCTGTGGAAGTATCCCCGTCTGACTCCCAGCTTGAGAGGTCCGAGGAGGAGTCCAACTCAGGCAGGTCACCCCGTCCAGAAGCCGAGGCCCGCTTGGAGCCAGAGGCCTTGGAGGATCACGCTCCCGAGGACTGGAAGGGTGAGACAGATAGATGCCAAGGACCCTCTCACGAGGCCTGTGGCTCTCGGGGGTTTTCAGGGCAGATTTTGGCGTCCCTCTCGATGAAACCTGTCTCGAGGTGCGGGCCAGCCGTGCTGCGTGTGAGCACCTTCTGGGCAGCTAAAGAGGCAGAAACGCTGCGCTCTAGTGCCAGCATTCGGGATTTCCACGCAGGCATGGGGCCCTGTGATGCCGACTCTGGGGTTACCGGGTCTGGCGTGGAGGAGGAAAGAGGGTCCTCGCTGGGACGACCCTCAGGAGACCGTGCGCCAGTGCTGGAGGCCTCTATATCCGTACGAGGTATCTTTCGAGGCTACTCCTTGTCTGATTCTTGGGAACGCCACGGGGGACTGAGCGACCAAGCACGGGAGCGCCCTGGCTTATCCAGAGCCCTAGACAGCGACTTCGAGGCCTCCTTCCTATGCCGCTCCACTTCAGGGGACCCCTGGTCGGAGTGCCACCGAAAATGCGGAACTGTAGTGGGGGATCCCACCAGTGGAGGGGCAACCAAGGATGCTCCAGAGAGCAAGAGTCTAAAGACGTAAGGATAGGTTCAATTGCTTTATTGGAATAGTCCCCAACGCGTTTCGGCAGGGTCTGCCTTCATCAGGGGGTAGCAGCTAAAATACAAACATAAACACTGATAGCAATAATAATAACATGAATAATAAATCTTATGAACATTTTAAAATCATTAAGAACAATAAAAAACTTTAAAAATATTGAAAATACAAACTCGTTGCTCCAAAGGATTATGGTGAACGCAGGACATAAAAGATTGATCGTGTTATAAAAATATATTATATTGTAAACATAAAAATGTGACAACGATGTACTAAAAATATTGTGTGTGAACTAACTCACATGTAAAGACAGGCTACCAATAAAAGCATTGTGAAAAACATAAATAAATACGTGAAAAACTTGTACTCACAAGAACCCAATTCTAAATGTTTGTGATATCCTGGGTTAATGATGATGGTATGCTCTTTTTGAGGCGTTAATATTGCATAGCGTCATTCGTATATAGCTGAAAATAAACCATCTTCATAATACATCAATTAAAATATTGACAAAGGTAACAAGTGAAAACCCACATGTATGCATAACAGAAAATACTATAAGACCCTTCAATATCTAAAAAAATCTGGATATAGAGATTTAAAAAATACTTGCTGTAATGACATTATTAGTATGATCAAAGCTCATCCAAAAGGTGATTTTTGCTGAATTTGCTGCTAAATTGTGAGTTTTTTGTCTGTTTGTCTGCACATATTTATCTATCTATTTGCCCTTCTTGGTGAGTTCCCTTACCTACTCCCTTGCTGTGTGCCCACTGTTCAGGAACAGCCTACTGGCCAGAGACACTTAGGTTCCCACCCACCCTACCCCTCACCCCACCCACCCCAGGGGCTACATTGCCTATATAGTGGTCACATACGTGCCATCTGTCGTTCCTAACTTGGTTAACGCCCACATCTTCAACTTTTCTTATTCTTCCTCTTCTGGGACTGCTTAAGCAACATGTCGTGTATTCAGTGCAATAACTGTGGTACTTTCATTCAAAGAAGAATCATTTGGAGCCTAAGAGCTTGTCCTATATGCCTAAAGTCAGCTGCCATGCATGAAGAACTGACTATACTAAGGAAAGACCTAGCAGCCATGCATAAAGAAGTTTCTCTACTGAGGGAGGAACTGGCTGCAATGAAGCGCACCTCTTCTAGGATACAAACTGAACAAAGTCCACCACCGCTCCCACAAAGAGTCAAACACCCCAGGAACAAATGGATCACAGTGGGTTCTGGAAGATTGCGACCTGTAATGCAGAGACATCCTACACATCAAGAGATATCCCTGCAAAATGCCTTCTCTGCCTTGGCTAATGAGGATGCGCAACCCAAGGAAACTGAAGGGCCCTTAAATGAGTCAGACAATGCCCAATCTCCTGCTAAAGCACCAAATATGAAGAAATCCTCACCAAACGGAAAACTATTACTACTTGGAGATTCCATCATCAGAGGCACCAACTTGGGAACACAGTTCAAAGGAGAGAAGATAGTCATGTGCCTACCAGGCTCTTCAGCCAGCAGGAATACAAACCAAGTTGTTGAAATACTTAGCGCAAAAAGTGAGCACTCCAAACCAGATGTTATTATCCACTTGGGCACAAATGACCTGGCTAGAAACAGTGCCTCTACAGCTCAAAAGGACTTCCAATCTCTGGGAGAGAAACTCAAGCCCATTGTTAACACTGTTGCATTCTCAGAAGTTCTACCTGTTCTTGGTAAGGGGACAAAAAGGCTGCATCGCATTAACAACTTTAATACATGGCTCCAGACCTGGTGCAAACAAGAAGGATTCAGATTTATTGGCAACTGGGACAATAGATGGACCAACAAGAGACTATACTGTGCTGATGGACTACATCTCTCTGTCGCAGGGAAAAGAAACCTAAGTGAAAAATTCAGGCAGTATGTGGATATGCATTTAAACTAGGAAAAGGGAGTGACGGATGTGGAAGGTCAACATCTGCATGCCACCCCCTGCAAAAGCAGAACAACATCAGAAACAGCCATACTCTTAAACCACACATCAAAAACAAGTGGGAAGAAATGGGCAGAATAAAATCAATGCAAAATACACACAAGCCAGGTAAATGCTGGAAAGCAATGAGCACAAATGCTCGAAGCTTAGCCAAAAAAATTCCAGACCTGGAAGCCCTAATGGTGGAAACGGATTTGGACATCGTGGCCGTTACGGAAACATGGTTTAATGAATCGCATGATTGGGATATAGCCATAGCTGGCTATAATCTATTCAGAAGAGACAGAGAAAATGGAAAAGGAGGAGGAGTAGCCTTGTATGTCAAAAGCAGTATTAAAGCTACTGAAATGCAGGGAACATGGGGAAAAGAAGAAGCGCTCTGGATTGCGTTGGAAAGAGGAGATGGCACTCTCATCCATATTGCTGTAGTCTACAGACCTCCGACTCAAATTGAAGAGAGAGATAACGAATTGATTATAGATATTGCCAAGATAGCAGCAAAGGGGGAAGCGATCATATTGTTGTTGTTGTTGTTGTTAAGTGCCGTCGAGTCGGAGTCGACTCATGGCGACCCTCTGGATAGCTATCCTAAATTGTGTTCGGTCTTCAGTCAGGCGGCTCATTGATGACAGACTGGTACCTGTAGCTGCTGTTATTGTAGCGATCCATCTCATTGCTGGCCTTCCTCTTTTGCGTTGACCTTCTATCTTGCCAAGCATGATGTCTTTCTCTAATGATCTCTCTCTTCGCATGATGTGTCCGAAGTATGAAAGTCGAAGTCTTGTCATCTGAGCTTCTAAAGAAAGCTTAGGTTTGATCTCCTCTAGTACCGACTGGTTTGTTCTTCGGGCAGTCCATGGTATACACAGTATTCGCCGCCAGCACCATAATTCAAAGGCATCAATTTTCTTCCTGTCTGTCTTTTTCACTGTCCAGCTTTCACATCCATATGATGTTATTGAAAATACCATGGCTTGAACAAGTCGAATCTTTGTATGGAGAGACACATCTCTGCTCTTGAGAATCTTATCTAGGTCTTTCATAGCCATTCTGCCAAGAGCAATGCGTCGTCTGATTTCTTGACTGCTTGTTGCTTCTTTATTGATAGTTGATCCAAGTAGGTTAAAGTTGTTCACAATTTCAATTTCTTCTCCTTCAACGATGAACCTGTTGATTATGCCAGTTGTCATGATCTTTGTCTTCTTTACATTAAGGTGCAGGCCCATTTTGAGACTATGTTCTTTGATTGTGAGAAGCAAATGTTTCAGATCATCTTCGCTTTCAGCCAGTAATGTGGTATCATCAGCATAGCGAAGGTTGTTGATGAGTCTTCCACCAATCTTCACACCTCTGTTGTCTTCATACAGTCCTGCTTCTCTGATGATTTGTTCTGCATATAAATTAAACAGGTAGGGGGAAAGTATGCAGCCTTGTCTTACACCTTTGCTTATTTTAAACCATTCTGTTTCTCCTTGTTCCGTTCGAACTGTTGCTTCTTGATCAATGTACAGATTACGCAAGAGAACGATCAGGTGTTCTGGTATACCCATGCTTCTTAATGTGGCCCAGAGTTTCTCATGGTTTACACAGTCAAAAGCCTTGCTATAGTCGATAAAGCACAAATAGATATCCTTTTGGTATTCTTTAGTCTTTTCAAGGATCCATCTCACATCCGCAATGATGTCTCTCGTTCCTCGCCCTTTCCTGAACCCTGCTTGCACTTCAGGTAGTTCTTGTTCTAGGTATGGCTGTAGTCTCTTTTGAATAATCTTCAGTAGAATCTTGCTGGCATGTGGGATCAGAGCGATTGTGCGATAATTTCCACAGTCAGTTGGATCACCTTTCTTTAGTATTGGTATAAACACAGATCTTTTCCAGTCAGTTGGCCATGATGTTGTCTTCCATATTTCTTGGCAGAGCCTTGTAAGTACGGTAACAGCTGCATCAGATTGCTGCAATACTTCTATGGGAATGCTATCAATGCCTGGTGCTTTGTTCTTTGATAAGGCTTTCAATGCTGCTTCAACTTCTTCTTTCATCACCAATGGTTCCTGATCATAAGGTATAGGTTGAAACGGCTGTTGGTCCACTTGATCTTTATCATATAAAAACTCTGTATATTCCTTCCACCTTTTCTTGATCTTCTCAGCATCATTCAACATAGAACCTTGAGCATCTTGTAACATTCCAATTCGAGGCTGGAACTTTTTCTTTAACTCTCGCAGCTTTAGGAAAGCCGATCTTGTTCTTCCTCTAATAGTTTCTGCTTCTATTTCCTTGCAAGTGTCATTGTAGTACTTTTCCTTGTCCTGTCTTGCTGCACGTTGGAAATCTCTGTTGAGTTCTGCGATTGTCTTTCTTTCTCCTTTGGCTTTAGCTTCTCTGCGTTTCTGGGCAATTTTCAGAGTTTCTTCCGTCATCCATTTTGGCCGTTTTTGCTTTTTAACCTTTTGTAGAGACTTCTCGCTTTCTTCCAGCACAACCTTCTTGATGTCATTCCATAACTCTTCCGGAGCTCTGTCATTTGTATCTAAAGCAGCAAATCGATTTTGCAGGCAGTCTTTAAATTCCAGTGGTATATTCTCAAGGTCATATTTTGGTGCATTCATGAGTGGTTTGCTCTTTTTCAACTTTAGCTTGAGTTTGCATACTAGTAGTTGATGATCTGTACCACAGTCAGCTCCAGGTTTTGTCTTTGTTGATGTTACAGAGCTTTTCCATCGTTGACTTCCACAGATGTAGTCAATTTGATTTTTATACAATCCATTGGGTGAAGTCCATGTGTACAGTCGTCGCTTGTGTTGCTGGAAGAAGGTGTTTGAGATGAATAGATCATTGGTCTTGCAGAATTCTATCAATCTTTCTCCAGCTTCATTTCTGTTGCCAAGATGTGGATTGGATTACTCCTTCTGCACATCTGGAAAGAAGCAAAAATATTGTGGATGCTCTCCAAGATGCATTACTTAGACAAATGGTGATGGAACCAACCAGGGAAAGCTCAACGCTGGATGTAGTGCTTACCAACAGTGATAACGTGTCAAATGTCTGCGTGAGTGCCCCTGTGAGCAACAGCGACCATCACACGGTGTGGTTTGAGATAAAAGCCGTGGTACAGGCCAATCATAGCAAGCTCAAAGTCCTAAACTTCAAAAACACTGACTTCAATAAAATGGCCGAGTACTTAAAGGAGGAGATGACGGGGTGGGAGAAGATAAGGGAAGTGGAATTGCAATGGACTAAACTAAAGGCGGCAATAAAAGGAGCAACAGATAAATATGTAAGAAAAATAAATAAAAACAAGAGGAGAAGGAAACCTATTTGGTTTTCCAAAGAGGTGGCTGCGCAAATAAAGGCAAAAAACACAGCTTTTTCAAAATTCAAAAGCTTGCAAACAGAAGAACACAGAAATGAATACAGGATCCAACTCAAAGAGTCTAAAAGAGTAATAAGGATAGCAAAATCAAAGGCAGAAGAAAAAATGGCTAAAGATGTTAAGGGTGGCAACAAAACTTTCTTCAGGTATATTCAGGAAAGGAAGAAGATCAGAGTTGGAATTGCAGGACTCAGAAGTGCTGGGAAAGGACTCGTGGAAAGTGACACTGAAAAAGCGAAATTGCTAAACAAATACTTCTGCTCTGTTTTTACTAAAGAAGATCCTGGAGATGGACCAGCTGTGACTCCCAAATATAAAAATAGGACTGAAGTAGATACCACACCATTCACAGAAGATGAGGTGTTAGAACAACTTGCTAAACTGAAAGTGGACAAAGCCATGGGACCGGATGGGATACATCCCAGGATACTGAAAGAGCTCAGAGAGGTTCTTGCAGGACCGTTAAAGGATGTCTTCAACAGATCCTTGGAAACAGGAGTGGTTCCTCAGGACTGGAGAATGGCTAATGTTGTACCTCTACACAAAAGTGGTGAGAGGGAGGAAGTGTCAAATTACAGGCCCGTGAACCTTACCTCGGTGGCAGGAAAAGTAATGGAGGCGCTCCTGAAAGAGCGAATAGTGAACTTTCTCAAAACCAACAGGTTGCAAGATCCCAGGCAACATGGTTTTACCGAAGGACGGTCTTGCCAAACAAATCTGATTGAGTTCTTTGATTGGGTGACCAAGGAACTAGATCTGGGGCATGCAATGGATGTCATCTATCTGGATTTCAGCAAAGCCTTTGATACTGTTCCTCATAGGAGGCTTGTCAATAAACTCAGTAGCTTGGGGATGGGTCCCAAGATAGTAAACTGGATTAGAAATTGGTTGACTGACAGACAACAGAGGGTGATGGTACATGGAGCTCACTCGGATGAGAGGAAGGTGATTAGCGGGGTGCCTCAGGGTTCGGTCCTGGGCCCGGCACTGTTCAATATATTTGTGAGTGATATTGCTGAAGGACTGAATGGAAAGGTCTGTCTTTTTGCAGATGACACAAAAATTTGCAACAGAGTGGACTCCCCAGAGGGAGTGGATAACATGAGGAAAGATCTACAAAAGCTGGAAGACTGGTCTAATGCTTGGCAACTACGATTTAATGTGAAAAAGTGCAGTGTCATGCACTTGGGTAGCAGAAATCCAAGGGAAAAGTACACAATAGGGGGTGAGAGGTTGGTATGCACGGTTCAGGAGAAAGACCTTGGTGTGATTATCTCTGATGATCTCAAGGTGGCAAAACAGTGCGACAAGGCGGTGGCAAAAGCCAGGAGGATGTTGGGCTGCATTCAAAGAGGGATTACCAGCAGAAAGGAAGAGGTACTTATGCCACTGTACAAGTCACTGGTGAGGCCTCACTTGGAATACTGTGTTCAGTTTTGGAGGCCATATCTTGCAAAAGATGTAAAAAAGACTGGAAACTGTTCAGAGAAAGGCGACCAAAATGATTTGGAGCCTGCGTCAGAAGCCTTATGAGGAGAGACTTGAAGACCTAAATATGTACACTTTGGAGGAGAGGAGGGACAGGGGAGATATGATTCAGACCTTTAAATACTTAAAGAGAAATGATGAACAAACAAACCTCTTCCAAAGACGGGGAAGCTGTAAAACTAGAGGGCATAACATGAAGCTGCAAGGTGGTAAATTGAAAGGCAATGTCAGGAAATATTTCTTCACTGAAAGGGTGGTGGATGCTTGGAATGCCCTCCCGATGGAAGTGGTGAGGGCAAACACGGTGATGGAATTCAAAACGGCATGGGACAAACACAGTGGATCCCTTTACAGCAACAGGATAAAAGCAAAATAAACAGTACCATCTAACTTCTGAACTATCTAGCATCTGAACAAATAAGGGTGTCCTACATGGAGTGGTGGGTTCACCCCTAAACAGAAACAAAAACATGGGGAGGGGTGGCCTGCACAGAGCGACAGGTGCACCTACCCTTGCCATCTTGCTGGGCAGACTAGATGGACCATGCTGGTCTTTATCTGCCGTCACTTACTATGTTACTATGTTACTATGAATGTTGTTAAATATAAATAAATAACCTGTGGTTATGGTCAAATAGAGACTAATATCTTTGAATGCATTGTTTCTCCAGAGTAATGGACTTGATATTGTTAATGCTGGGCTATATTGTAAATATAGGCAAGAGATCCAATTACTGTGATGGTGTCTAATTTAACCTATTGGGACCGTCTTAACAGTTTGTTTTAACTTATGCTTTACGTTGACAGTATTGCCCAACTCGTGCTACTTTTTATAATGGCTGGGCAAATAGAGGTATTATCTAGAGGTGCTTATGACATTATAATATACACCGATAAATTAAACATGAACTAAAAGTGAGTTTAAAAAAACGGAATTGCAACCCATCTACAACTCAGTCATAATTTGAACGCAAGGTTGAGCTTCTGTTCAAAAAATTGGACAAACATTATGACAATTCATATTAATTGAATTGTGTGTTATTATGAATTAAATGATATGACTCTGTATGAATGAGAATACCGCATAAAATTAACACTAATATTGCACTGATATTAAAACTATAAAGCTAAATAATTCAAAAAAACTTAGAAAAACCTGTACTAGCCTGAACGGGCTAAACTTAGTAAGAATGTTAGAACCCTATAATAAAATTGGCTGCACGGAACAATTTAATATATTAAAAGAACATCTTTATATTCATAGAGGGACTATATAAAACAACTGTCCCAGATCATGGAAACCATTTTATTTATGGTGGAAATTAAACCATATATTGTAACTGCAAATTGACATTAAGTTTTATTACCTAAATTGGCAGTTCATCGTATGTGGCTAGACCTTCTAATAAAAATCCGATACAATTTCAGAAGAGCCCCTCGATGCTTTTAATAAATAGATTAGATACATCTCTTAAAATAGGGCTGGTTTCTGTCTTTACAGCCACACGTATAAGAGTTCAGAGAAGTTACTGGTATACAATATGGTTCTAATTTTATTTATATCAACAAATTACATTGCAAGATCATAACTAATTTTTATTAGAAGGTCTAGCCACATACGATGAACTGCCAAGTTAGGTAATAAAACTTAATGTCAATTTGCAGTTACAATATATGGTTTAATTTCCACCATAAATAAAATGGTTTCCATGATCTGGGATAGTTGTTTTATATAGTCCCTCTATGAATATAAAGATGTTCTTTTAATATATTAAATTGTTCCGTGCAGCCAATTTTATTATAGGGTTCTAACATTCTTACTAAGTTTAGCCCGTTCAGGCTAGTACAGGTTTTTCTAAGTTTTTTTGAATTATTTAGCTTTATAGTTTTAATATCAGTGCAATATGCAATATTAACGCCTCAAAAAGAGCATACCATCATCATTAACCCAGGATATCACAAACATTTAGAATTGGGTTCTTGTGAGTACAAGTTTTTCACGTATGATTATTTATTTATGTTTTTCACAATGCTTTTATTGGTAGCCTGTCTTTACATGTGAGTTAGTTCACACACAATATTTTTAGTACATCATTGTCACATTTTTATATGTTTACAATATAATATATTTTTATAATACGATCAATCTTTTATGTCCTGCGTTCACCATAATCCTTTGGAGCAACGAGTTTGTATTTTCAATATTTTTAAAGTTTTTTATTGTTCTTAATGATTTTAAAATGTTCATAAGATTTATTATTCATGTTATTATTATTGCTATCAGTGTTTATGTTTGTATTTTAGCTGCTACCCCCTGATGAAGGCAGACCCTGCCGAAACGCGTTGGGGACTATTCCAATAAAGCAATTGAACATATCCTTATGTCTTTAGACTCTTGCTCTCTGTGGCTCCAATTGGTGATTGCAAGAGCGGTGCTCCTTTTTTTGATGGGGAAACCAAGGATGCCATAGAGGATTCCGGGGCCACCTTCTGGAAAATGTCACCGGACTTCTTACGGCTGAGCAGGGCCTTGGAGGACATTTTCTTACAAAGAGAGCAGAGCTCTGGGTCATGGTCTGCCCTAAGACACCGAAGGCAACAGTCATGGATGTCCGTGAGCAACATGTTCTTGGAGCATCTGTCACATTTTTTTTTTAAAACCGGTGGCCACAGGGGCAGAAAGGACCCCTGCGAGGTTGAAGACCTTTGCGGCCAGCGGTTGAAAGAAAAAAGGGCACGAAGCCCGCAACAGGGAAAAAAACCTTTAAGAAAGATATCCCCTTGCTCGAGGGAAAAAGGAGAGCAAGGGGGGGATGGAAGAAGACTGGTGCAACTGGAAAAACCATGGCCCAGGGGCCGAAAACGAAACACTTTTTCCAAGGGACAAGGATATGCGTCCGAAGGTCTCCGTGGAAAATGGGTGACTGAGCAAGATGGCACCTTGGGTGGGAAGAGGACCATGCATGCGTGGCAGCAATCCCAAAGGCTCTCTTTGAAAACTGGGGAATTGCTCCGTGCGGGTTCAGTCGGTGCCGACGTCACCCATAAGTGAGGACTGACTTCTTGCTTGTTCCTGGAGAAATCTTGTGTCTAGGGGTTTTAAGTTTCCTTTGTCTGCTTCTAGTCAATATCCCCCAGTAACAGTGCCTACACTGCAAGTAGGCTATCAGATGTTTGTTGGGAATATCCCATTTCCTTTTTACTTTATCAAATGAGGGGAACCCCTCACTCCCCAGCTCAAGGAGTTGTCCCCCATATTTACACTGCTTAATTTCCCAGGTAGTAAAAGTGAACACTCCAGGCCTGAGGTAAACTCAGGATTGCCCACTAGACCCCAAATGGCGACCTCTTTGTCCCTGCTCCCAAGGATCTTCTCCACCATCATCTCCATGCTTTCTCTAGCGGTCCTGCCCACCACTGACAACCACAGTGTCTCCATCTCCCCCAGCTTGTCTGCAGTAGATTAAAGAACCGGTAAGGCTGGCAGCTGTTGTTGAAGCAGCCCCTCAGTGTGAAGTGTTCATTTCCCGTATGTATGTCATGGAGCCAGTGCATCAGGGTGGCAATGTAATAGATACACATGTCTGGGTCCCCAGTCCCCACCTGCCCTTATCCATTGTGAGTTTGGCATAGCTGATACAAACTCTTCACCCCTGCCACAAAAAGGCTCCCAGAGCACTCTGATAGGCCCTCTCGTCTGTGCCCTGCACCCAAAAAGGCACCATATATAACGGATAGAGCAATCGAGGCAGCAGGACCATCTTTGTCATTGTCACTTGGCCCATAAGGGAGAGGGGGAGATTTCGTCATTTCTCACATAGGCCCTTCATGGCCTTTAACTTCTCTCTAATGTTTTTCACATAAACCTTGCCTGGGTCAGCACAAGTATAAATCTCCAAGTTTTTAAGGAAGTTGCCCACCCATGTGAGTGGGAAGTCTGACCGATCCTTGCAGAGGCACGATCGGGAGGCTGGCATTGCCTCTGACTTACTCCAATTGATTTTAATCCCTGAAAACTTTGGACAATAGACATTACCCTCCGAATGCTATCGCTGGCGAGGCTAACAAAACATGTCAGCGAACAGATTTATTTTGCAGGTCTCTTTACCCAGCCATATACTGTCCCATTCCCTTGCTTGCCTGACTTTAATAGCAAGTGGCTCTAACGTAAGTAAAAATAGCATGGGGGATATGGGGCATCCCTGCCTTGTCCCCTTGCGCATTTGAAATGTCATTGATGGTGCTCTATTCACCAAGATCTGCACTGTTGGAGTATTATATAGGGTCTTAACCCAGTCCAGAAACTCCCCCTGTATCCCATATTCTTCCAGTACCCAAAACACATATTCCCAGGACACATCAAATGCTAAACTTACCGAGATCTCATCCCCCTCTGCCCTTCGTCCCCTATACAGTACTTTGAGGGCCCACAATAAATTGGCAGATGCAAACCGTCCTGGCACAAACCCCACCTAGTCAGGGTGCACTAAGTGCGCAATCATCTGCCTCAGCCGTCGGGCCAGCAACATGGCCAACAGTTTGGTATCTCGGTTCAAGAGGGATATTGGCCTATATGACCCCACCTGTGCCGCATCCCTCCCTGGTTTAGGTAGGATCACCACCGTTGCATGATTCTGGTGTAATCCAGAAGTACCAACTTTCAACCCTGTTTCACTGTAAGCCAAGAAAGATTTGGAGAGATCTCCCCCCACAATTTAATAGAATTCTGGGCCCAGCGACTTCACCAATTTAAGAGATTTTACCGCCCTTTGCGCCTCAGCCAGTATAAATGGGGCATTTAATGACTGTAGGTCCTCCTCCCCGAGCTGTGAGAGTTCCAGATCCCTAAAAAATTTGCCTCACTGTGCCTTGTCTTGGGGGCCCTGAGTCATACAACTGGCTAGAGAATTTCTGGAATTGTTCCTTTATCGCTCTCTCATCCGTCAACATGGTCCCCTCGGGTCCCCTCAGCTGGGTTATGTGATTCTTTTTCCTGGCCGGGCTAACTTGATGTGCTAGCAATTTCCCTCATTTATTACCCCATTAGAACAGCCTACATTTATAGAGCTTTATATCCTTTTCTGCCTTTTGGTTCAACAAGTTATTGAACTCCTGCTGAGCCAATCTCACCCGCTCTTTTTCTTCCACCTGCATGGACCCAATATGTTTCTGCCGCAGGTCATGCAGCTGTTGTGACAGTAGCAGGATCTGTGCGTCCTCAGCCTTCCGTTTCCTAATCGTGTATTCAAAGATCACCCCCCTCATTGTGGCTTTAAGTTGCTGCCCACAAAGTACTGGGGCTTAAATCGTCACTATCATTTTCTACCCAATATGTTTGCTAGGCTTTTTGAAGGTGTGCGTGTAAGGCTGTGTGACAGTATAGAGTCTGGTTCATGTGCCAACCATTTTCTGCTGACCCTCCCCCTCCCTTTGCTATGTGCATTTCTATCCACACTGGGGCACAATCAGATATGTCTATGTTCCCTATAACCGCCTTAGCTAGCCCTGGGAATAGGTCTGTTGAGACTTGTGGATTAGAGTAAAATGTGAAATCAACCTCCCCCGGAGGTAGATTAAAGTTGCCTACCACCATCCAAGAATATTCTCCAAATCCTACTATTTTGGCCATTAGCATGGTGAAGAATGCATGATAATACATGTTGGGGGCATAGACATTGCAAAAAGCAATCCGTTTCCCTTTTACTGCCCCGCCCATCTGGTGGTATCTCCCCTCTAAGATAGTTACACTCTGATGCACTGTAAAAGGTACACGTTTATGTATGATAGTGGCCACCCCCCCCCCTTTGTCTATCATTGTAGGATGCAAACCCTAGCTCGCCTGCCCATCCCTTATGCAGTTTAGTGTGTTCTTTAGCAGAGGTGCGTTTCTTGTAGAAACAGGACATCGGCCCTCTCTCTTCTTAGGTATGACAGTAATTTGGTCTTTTTTTTTTAAACAGAGGAATGTATTTAGTCTACATTTCAAGTAAGGATTTTTAGCGTATCCAGGGTCCAGGTGTTCCCACTGCCATGTGTGCAAGGTGTATCTGATCCATCTGTCAGGGGATCACATTTCCCAGCCGGATGCTTCCACCATCTCCTTCTGACACTGCCTTAACCTTAAAATTTGCGGAGGTTTGTGCCCATGTTCCTCTTGTCCCCCCCCCCCCCCATGCTTCTCTATACCTTTCTCCACCTACTATGTACTAAAAGGCTTCTCAAGCCACCTCCTCCACTGTAAATTGAGGCAGACCTCTCTCTCTCCCCCTCCCAGCCTCACACAGTATCCATAGGTCTTCATCTTTCCGTATGCTCTCAAACATTCATACATACACAAGTCTTTATATATGTTGTTCCAGTGGGCCCTTGGTTTTCTCAGCCTCTCCCACAATATTCCTGTGGCTCCCATCACATGTGCAGTCCAGTGGAGATCATCCCTTCTCACTCTTCTCAGGCCACCTCTGCAAAATATGTCTGTCTGCCCACTTCAACAGTCTGCCAACACAAAAATTCCTAAAACTAACAAGGCATTAACTCCTGTACCAGCATTCTCAATCACATACTCAAGTGCTGGGTCCATAAATGCTTTGAGGGCTTCCACCGTTTCCAACTGTTGTGCGTTATATGTCTTGAGTGCTTTCGCTGGGAACTAAGGGAAATTTAATTCCTCTTCACGCTAGTTATGAGCAATAAGGTGACATGGCCCTCTGACACTCAGCCACCCACGCCGAGTAGTCATTGAACAGTAGGACTTTGGATCCTTTATATTCCAAATCATGTTTTGATCGATAAACTCCCATGAGCTTGTGCTTGTCGGCAAAATTGAATACTTGTGCTATCACTGGGCGAGGGTGACCCACCTCTTCTCTGCATGGGTGCAAATGATGGACCTGCTCTGCCACCACGCACTCACCTGCCAGAGCCCATTCCATCTGCTGCAGTAGCCACCGCTCAACAATATCCCACATTTCAGTCTCTTTAAAGGCTTCAGGGAGGTCCACCAGGCGGATATTGTTCCGGCGCTCCTATTCTCTTGGTCATCGATTTTGTCCAAGAGTGTCTGGCAGCAATCTGTGTCGTAAGCTGCGTGGTCTGCTCCTCTTGGTGGTCAATGTGGCCCTCCATGTTTTGCGAGCGAATTAGTTGTGAATCTAATGCACCTTTGATGTCGTCCACTGATATGTGGAGCCGGGTAAGTTTTTCGTCTAATACCGCTGTTTTGTAATCTCCCGGACCACCTTGCTCAACAGTGAAAACACTGGCGCCCCCTCTATTCTGCTGCCATCTTTCCTTCTGTCTTGTGGCATTCGGGTGGCCTTCAGTGGCATTGCCTAGACTGCGGTCTTTCTGTTCCCACTGGAGCGAATGCACTGGGGGGTGGGAAGCGACCAGCTGGAGTTTGGGGTCTCAATTGTGGCTTAACTGTTTTTTTTAAATATTTTTGAGGTTTAGGGAGAGGAGCCTTCTCTTGAGCATTCGCTCAGATCACCATCATCGTGTGACTCCTGTGCCACATATTTCTGTCCTGGTACCAAATGCTCACGGAGTGCCCAGTTCTTTTTGATGGAATGAGACTCTCTAGCATGGGAGTCCCATTCAAATGAAACAGTACTTAGTATACATTCCTAGTAACAGTTGCACTACATTTAGATCACCACAGATGTTCCATTTGTAGTTGTACTGAATGTGTTTTAACAACAGTTCTATGTTTTCATGTTTCTTTCATGTGCCCTGCTTAGGTAATAGGTATTGAAGGATGGACATTGCCATTGTTTAACAAGACAGCTTTCAGGCTTAATGGTGACAAATCGGTGAACTGATAAAAATGCACCATAGTTGTGGGTCATGCTCACAACCCAAAGCCATGAACAATCCATCAACGTCTGTGCAGAAACAGAGGTTGTCAACCTGCACAAAAAATCTTTCATACCTTCTGGGTCCAAAAGACAGAAATTTTAATACCTGGCAACAGCAAATCCCATCCTTGCAATTTTGAATAAGTAGTTCAGCTTTTGTTTTTGACAAACTTAAGTCCCTCACTAGGTCATTCAATTCTGACTGTGTTATCAGATGAGGCACATTGGACATAAATGGTTCAAAATCTGGGACATTTTGTTTTCCACGTCTGGCTTGTGTATTATGGCATCTTCGTCTGCCTCATCTAGGCTTCATGTCTCTGGTGGTTTTGGTACTGGTATACTGTTGTCATGCGGCACTGGTCTCATGGCTGAAGGCAGACTGGGGTATTCAATATATGTCTTATTTTTAGCAGAGAAGCCCGATACATTGGTCAGATAGAACAGTCAGTCACGTGATCCTTCCGTTTTCACCATATCATTGGGACTGCAAATGGCATTGACATCAGAGTACCTCTGAGTCAAGCTCTGATATGTACAGCACATGTTGCACAGCAAATGAGGAACTCAGGATTTGTCTTGATCACCAACTTTACAAAGTAGAGCTCATACGCTTTCTTAATAAGTGCAGTCATGCTGCGTCTTTGAGGCTTAAGCATATACTCACTACAAATATAACAGAGTGTATCGCGGCTGTTGCAATATTGACGAGACATTTTTGCAGTAATGAACCGTCGTTTAGAAAAGAAGCTTATATGTAAATGCTATTGTTAAGTACACAAATTGATATCAACGATATGCATAGCAGCTGTGTATGAAAGCTGCCAGCATCCATCCTGACTAAGCATGCCCACACATTCCTGAGCAGTAGCATTTCCATTGCACGTTGTGAGCCTGCATGGAATGCATGTCCAGGCATGCCTGGACTAAACAAAACAGCTTGATTTCTAGGCAACATATGAATAGATTTAAAATATGTGAGGAAATCACAAAAAATGCAAAAGAATTGTACATGATAGGACAATTTCAAGGTGATTTTCATGATCAGCAACCCAAAATTCATAAGATATACCCAGAAGTGTTCAGAAAGCAAAATCTTCATTGTCCAGCGACTGGCAAAGGTGTACAAGAAGACTGTGTACTTTCTCCATACCTATTCAATTTATTTGCAGAATAAATCAGAGAGGCAAGACTGCATGAAGGAAACCACGGTGTAAAGAATGGTGTAGGACTCATCAACAACTTTCACTATGCTGATACCACCATGTTACTGGCTGAAAGTGAAGACAATCTGAAACATCTGCTTATCAAGATCAAGGAACACAGTCTTAAAATGGGCCTGCACCTTAATGTGAACACCACAAAGAACCTGACGACTGGCAAAAATCAGTGATTTCATCCTTGATGGAGAAGAATTAGAAATAGTAGACAATTTCAACCTACTTGGATCCATAATCAATAATGAAAGCAGTCAAGAAATCCAATGACACATTGTCTTTGACAGATCAGCTATGAAGAACCTAGACAAAATTTTCAAATGCAGAGATGTATCTATTCTACAAAGATTAGACTTATCCAAGCCATAGTATTTTCAGTAACGTCATATGGATGTGAAAGCTGGACAGTGAAGCAGCAAGACAGGAAGAAAATTGCTGTCATTGAATTATGGTGCTGTCAATGAATACTGCATATACTATGGAATGCCCAAAAAACAAATTAATTGGTACAGAAGGAGAGCAAATCTAACCTTTCCTCTGAAGCTCAAATGATAAGACTTTGACTTGCATTCTTTGGACACGCTTGGCAAGGTTGAAGGTCAAGGCAAAAGAGGAAGACCCACAATGCAATGTATCAATAAAACAACAGTAATGGTTGCCACTATCAACAATTAGCTGTCTTACTGAAGATCTAACACAGTTTAGGACAACTATTCACATGATCACCATAAGCTGACAAAATCTGGATGGCACTTAACAACAATGGTGGTGTTGGTTATATAGCTACTGCTAGGCCTACAGGGCAACTATCTCAGAATAAATCTGACACACTTACCAGAGAACTTGAGGGCTACTAGTTTCTCTCAGTTTGTTCCCATCAGCAAATAGTGCTGCATGCCTGCTGCCATATGAATTTTCTTCTCCCAAGCTAGAGGCCAGGATTGCTGGATGGCTGACTCCCACTCTTGACCTAGACTTGGGACATTTTGCATTTTCACCAGGACCACTGTCACTGCTTCAACTGTCCCAGATAACTATTCCCCCCCACCCCTCCCCAGCAACAGGCAACTGCAGAAAGTCACCTGCTCAGGCTTCTTTTTGCCTTTCTCTCAAGTAACCTTATGATATTGGGCTAATGAAGGTCACCATGAAAGGAATCTGAACTGGAAGAGATGCATATGGATCTGAGCCCAAGGTACCAAATTCAGGTCCATTGTCCTGAAACCTAGGACCTGCAGAAATACCATTCTCTGGGTAGACATGGAAATGGGAGATCTGGACACTGGGAGAGAGATTTTGAGCCCCTAATATCCTAGGTCAGAAGACCACATTCTTCAACAGACAAGGAGGCTTTCCTATACTCCAGAGATTAGGAAGTTCAAAATAGTTTTTCAGGATAATCCTCAGCATAGAGGTTCAATACCTACAGAACCTTCCAATGCTGACTTAGCCCTAAATAGCCAGACATCTAAATTTACTACCCCTTGACTGAACAGTAACTGGGGCCATGGTTTGTACAAGGGGAGAGCCTAAATCTGTCAATGAGGAATATAGGATACTGAAGCTGAGAAATAACTGGTTGTAACCCTTCTAGGGATGTCCCTGTATATCCAAGGAGAGGATTACATGAGGTCTTTTTTTCTGCATGGGGACACAAAAAGCAGGTAGTCTCACAGGAGAGACTAGGCCCCAGAACAGTGTGGCTCATCTCACCAGTCCAACATTGCCCCTGAAATCTACACTAAGGATGAAGGGAAGACACTTTGAGTACTGTCTGACCATCCAGTGAAGACTCCAAGTGCTCTGTGAAGGAGCATAGCCAGAACACAGCAGCCTGCAACAAGAAAGGGTCCACCCCAGTCATATCTACTGTCCAGGACTACCTTCCTCAGGAAAGGATAGAGCCAAGTAATTGCCTCTAAAACTGGAACAGGAGAGGAGGCAAAAGGTGAGGAGAGACTTTCCATAAGTACTTCCACAGCCTGCCTCTGAATTTTGTTGTCTAAAGAACTTAAGAGCATAAGATATGCCATATTGGGTTAGACCAAGGTCTATCAAAGCCCAGTATCCTGTTTCCAACAGTGGCCAATCCAGGTTACAAATACTAGCAGTTTCCCCAAAAGGTACAGGTTCCACAATGCTTGTATTGGGGCAAGCAGTGGATTTCCCTGGTCTTCAAAGGAAGGTTACCACTTGAAAAGAAAAATTGTTTAAACAAAAAATAAACCCCATCTTTGTACCACAGGGTTCTCTCAATGCTGTGCTCTCTTCCAATTGGGATTTTACACAATAAGGACAACTCCCATAGGTGACCCAACACCATATCCTTCTTCTTACTAGGAAGGGAATATAAATCCCTCAGTCTTTCTTGACTACCTTAAGAACAGAATCAGGCTTAAGCTGGCTGATATAACAGGAAGCATGTGAGTGTGTGTGGGGGGGGGGGGGGGATGGGAGGGGGGGAGGAGAAAGCTCATGACCATCCAGGAATATAGGATCCTCTTACAGATAAGAGGCAATCAGAGAGATACTGGGAGGTCACCAGCTCCTCTCTCCCAAACCAACCTCCCCACTGAGGCATTATCCTATTTTGAGGAGGCCATCTCCCTCTGCCTGCTGAACCAGTCAGTAGAAATGCTCTAGCACTCTAAATATTGCCAAGGTCAACCTGTGGTTCTTTCCATGCAGGGACATAGATTAAGGTTAGGAAGAGCTCAAAATGGATCTCAGAAGTGCTGCCAAAGCAGGACCACCTAGGATTGTTTTTTTAATATTTTATTCTCAGACTGCAGTAATTTTTGATGGATCACAAGCTTAATCTGGCCTTAAATGTACTCTGGGACACTTCACATGTAGAGGGGCAAAGAACTGGTTCTGTAGGCTGTTATCATTGCTCCCTTAGCTGGGAGAAAGCTGGAAGGAGACAGGAGGCTCCAACATGCCTGTAAGGTCACCTGTTGAAATATTAACTTTGTAGAAAACTGGAGCTGCACGGGCTTTGCCATGCCTGAGGGTAGATATGTAGCCTCCATGAAAGAGGGAGATAAGAGCCTGTTTCACTTATATCTTTTTTAGCGTGAAACAGCAGTAAAATGGCTGCTATCCCACCAAAACAGAAGCACTGATCAGGCCTCATTCTGTGCGCAATGTATGAGCCATAATTCAATTTGGGGAAACCATCCAGATTCACTTCTGGCTGTGTCCTAACGCTCCACAGATTGCATCCTGCAGGCTTGCCTGCCTGCTCCCAAGCCAGGCCAAAAGCACTGAATGACAAGCTCAACTGCCATAATTTACTTGCAGTGCATCACCTCCCTTTACTCCAGACATATTGGAAGCAAGTGAAGGGAAAACTGATTCACCACCTGGTGCCTGTTTGCCTAATGTCCAGCTTCAGTGTACTTTAGTATACGATCAAAGGCAAAGAGGAGTCACACAAAGATTATGGTCCTATACTTCAAGAACAGCAGCTTTGGATTTGTTCTGCCTTTCCAATAGTAGTTCAAGGTTAGGTATATTCAGGTAGTTCCCAACCCCTGGAGGGTTTACAATCAAAGTCCATACCTAAGGCAATGGAGAGTTAAGTGACTTGCCCAAGGTCAGTGGGATTTGAACCCTGACCTTTTGGTTCTCAGCCCACTACTTTAACCACTAGGCTATTCCTCTATTATGTAGCTCAGAGAGGCACTAGCAAGATGTGAAAATCGTTGTGAAATAGAACTCTGAACCAGAATATGAAGGAGCTATCATATGGATAGAACTATTATGTTAGGAAAGTAAATGCAAGAGGGGAGGAGGGGGGAAAGACCAGTAAAGTTTTTAAAAGAAGTGACTGAAAATGTGAAGGTAAACTGTTTAGTGCCAAAAAAAAAGGTACAAGAGATTACAGGAAGAAGAGGACAAGAAAGAATATGAGGAAACACTGAGGAAAGCAAGCAAACCTTTTTATGTCTGTCTTTGAGCAGTGGGATCCTCCTTGGCCTTCGCCCTTGAAGTCCTTCTTTGTTTAGTGCACGGCATATAGTACGGGTTGAAACCACCACTTCAGATTGCTCCAGGTCAGCCTTAAGCTCTTTGGATGTTGTACGTGGTGTTTTTCCAACAGTTTGTACTAACCTTCAAAGACCTCTTGGATTAATCTTCCTCTTCCCACCATGTCCTGGGAGGTTCTTGACAGAAGAGGTGGCCCAAGGGGGGGTGCGAGGCCATGTGTGGAGACTCATTGTGGGGCATCATTTGTATAAATATTTGCATAATGTTAACATGCACTAACTTTTAGTAAACATGCCTCTTAATTAGTGTCTGGATAAAGAAAGACTACCAGATTTCTACATTACTATACTCCAGTGCTAACCGCCAGGCACATTAGGAAGTACTATAAACACTGCCCATTTAGAACCCATCAGAAAGAAAAAACACCCCTGGGAATCAACCCCATAAAATCCATAAATATTTGATTCCCCTAATATTTGATGTGTGCATTTAGAACCCATAGCAAACCCGCCATATCATAACAGCACTACCAGGACTCACAAAACACCAAACCCTAACTATCAAAAGGCAACACTGCAAATATTAAACCAATACATCTCAGAGAATACCAATGCATCTCCTACTGGGGAAAGAGAACAAGCGGTACTGTCAAATAGAAGTTACATGAACAGAGTACCTCAGTTTGGTTATACATGCAGAACATAGACCATCACCAAACAAAGAACAAGGGATCACAATTTAGAAATAGAAAAAGACAATAATTAAACTGGGAACCCCAAAAGCCAAACTTGGAATGTACAACAAACATTGGAGAAATAAAACTATAAATCAATTTCCTGTTGTACTAAACAAAAACGCAAAGACATTAGCAATGCACATTTCCCAGAGCCAACATATTCCAGTTAATAAATTCAAAATAAAAAGTATTTTTCTACCTTTTGTTGTTTGGGCATTTTATTTTCCAGTTGCAATTGCTCCAGTCACTTTCTTCGTGTCTTTGGCTAACTCTCCATTGTCTGCTGTCCATTGGTCCTTTCTTCTCTCCTAGTTTTTTTCCCCATTCTCTCTCTACATCTGCTTTAACATACTGATCGTTCCCTTTTGCCCTTTCCTCCATTTCTTTCTTTTTCTTTTTCATCCAAATTTCACCCTTCCATCCTCATTCCCCACTTACTCTCAAGATACCCAACCACTCAGATTTTTCTTCCTTCCCACACAAAATATCTTTTCTGCTCTCCATCCTCACTCCCCCAGACCCATCCCCTTCTAGACCCAGCCCCACCCAGCTTCTGCTCCCTTCTAGACCCATTCTCCCATCCCCTCCGTATCAGCCCATTTCCAGTCCTATCCTAGCTCTCCATCAGCTCATTTCCAGTTCAAGCTCCCCCCCATTAGTCATTTCCAGTCCTAGCCAAGCCACCCATTAGCCCATTTCCAGTCCTATTCTAGCCTCTCATCAGCCCATTTCCAGTCCAAGCCCCGAATCAGCCCATTTCCAGTCCTATCCTTGCCCCCCCCATCAGCCAATTTCCATTCCTAGCCCCCCCATCAGCCATTTTCAGTTCTATCCTAGCCCCCACCCCACAGAGCCCCATGCCTGTCTGAGCGGCTTACGAGGGAACAGAGGACGCTAGAGGCCTTGACTCTCCTCTGCACAGCGCTGGAATGAAGAGCAGCATGCTCTTTCACTCGCACTGTTTTCACGTGAAGCCTGTTGAGTGCTGGGAAATGTTAAAGGTCATTTCCTGTTTCATGGCACTCAGCGGGCTCACATGAACACAGCACAAGTGAAAGAGCATGGTGCTCTTCACTCCGGTGCTGTGCAGAGGTGAGCCGGGGCCTCTGGCGTCCACAGCTCCCTCTGAAGCTGGTCCTGCAAACCTTGCAGAATGAAGTACGCAAGGGACCCTGTACAAACAACATTCTCATGCAATAGACAGGCTGACCCTGCTTAACAGTTCCATTAGCAGAAAACATCTTAATAGTGTGAACTGTAGACACAAGAATCCAAAGGTCTTTGGAGATGGCCTTGTACCTCTTTGAAGTTTGATAATGGTTTTTATGACGGTTTCAGTCAGCTCCGGTCTTCATTATTATGAAAATGGAACAGGGAGTGAATGTGGCCATTTTAAACATTAGAGCCATCATTCATTGGTTGATTCAAGTCATGTGCATACTGAAAACTGATCATAGGTACGTCTAATTTCACTGCAATGGGAATGTGGTTCTTCAGTTCAGACTGATTTGAATTGTTTATAAGGGTGCCAGTAATCATGTCCTGGCAATTTTCCATTTTTTACTATTTCCTGTTCTATTTGATTCTTTTGTGTGCCAAATATGTGTGCATATATAGTCCAAAGCCATTTCACTGGGCACTTCTTTTTTTTAAAAGTGGATATTAGACATTAAGGGAATGAACTGCAAGGGTGCTAATAATGTTGACAACTGTATATTCGTTAGAGATAATCTGAAAATCTGTCTTGTTTGTAGTTCTCAAGGATTGAACATGGACAAGACTAGGACATTATTAAAGAGAATTTAAGCAGCATGTAAATGTGGTGTTCTACTCCTACCATCAATTTAGTTCTGAACTGCTGGGGCCTGTTACTGGCTATATAGTATTCATGCTAGCACTCCATCGCTTCCTCTGTAACCGAAAGCATGGGCTTTACAGTAACTCATTTTTGAAAATAAGATTCACAGAATTACCTGTATTTTTTAAATAGTTAATTTATATAATGAACTTTGCATGCACATGAAAAATGTGACCCACTCTGATGTTAAATTTCCTATTAGGGAGAACAATAGGAATTGCGCTCTCTCACAATAAATAAGTTACAGTAAACCCACACATAGGCGGCTCTATAATGAGGCCAAGTGAGGCGGTGGCCTCAGGGGGCAGCTTTTTGGGGACACCTCACACAGCCTTCCAAAAAAAAAAAAAAAAAAAACCAACAAACCAACCTCCGGCATAAGAAGCAGCTGCCGCTGCTGCGGCAGAATGAGGAGCCCCGTGGCTGGCTACCCGCCCACCCCACCCCCCCGGAGAGCCTGCTGGTTTCCCCTGGTTTCGCTGGCTCTGCTTTTCAGAGCCGCGGCAAAGGGACAGTGTTTCCCTTTCACGCGGCTCTGTTAAAGCTGTGCCCACGGCACATCGGGCTCAGCTTTAACAGAGCCGCGCGAAAGGGAAACACTGTCCCTTCGCCACGGCTCTGCAAAGCGGAGCCGGCGAAACCAGCAGGCTCTCCGGGGGGCAGGCGGCGGCCGCGGGGCTCCTCATTCTGCCGCTTACGCCGGAGGTTTATTATTTTTTCAATTTCCCTGGGTTGGGGGGAGGGGTCTAGGACTGGAACTGGGCTGATGGGGGGGGGGTTAGAACTGGCAATGGGCTGATGGGGGTTAGTACTGGAAATGGGCTGATCGGAGGAGGGCTGAGACTGGTAATGGTCTATGGGGGGTTAGAATTGGAAATGGGCTGATGGGGGGGGTTAGGACTGGAAATCGACTGATTGGGGTTTAGAACTGGAAATGGACTGATCTGGAGGGGGGCTAAAACTGGTATGGGTTATTGGGGGGTTAGAACTGGAAATGGGCTGATCAGGAGGGGGGCTAGGACTGGAAATCGACTGACGGGGGTTTAGAACTGGAAATGGATTGATCAGGAGGGGGGTTAGGACTAGTAATGGGCTATCGGGGGAGGGGTTAGAACTGGAAATGGGCTGATGGGGGCTTAGGGCTGGAAATGGGCTGATCGTAGGGGGCTAGGACTGGTAATGGGCTATCAGGGGAGGACTAGGACTGGAAATAGACATGGGGGTTTAGAACTGGAAATGGGCTGATGGGGGGTTAGGACTGGTAATGGGCTATGAGGGGAGACTAGGACAGGAAATGGGCTGATTGGGGTGCTAGGACTGAAAATGGACTTATTGGAGTGTTACGACTGGTAATGGGCTGATTGGGGGGCTAGGACTGGGGTGGGCTGATAAAAGGGATAGGACTAGAAATGGGCTGGGACAGGAAATGGGCTAATAGGGGAGGGGAGGAGAGTGCTGCTGGCTCTGGAAGAAAACTAGGGGCTAGGGCTACAAATCGGCTGATGCGGGGGGATGATAGGACTGGAAGGGAACAGATACCGAGAGTGTCTGCCAGGGGAAGGATGGGGCAGGAAGGGAAGGAGGGGGCTGGAAAGGAGCCAACACCTGGAATGTACCGAAGGGGGACTGGAAGGGAGCTGACACTTGGGGATGGGAGTGGTAGGTAGCTGGGTAATAGGGAGGAGGCTTGAAGGGAGCTGACATGTGAATGGCACTGGAAGAGAGATGGACAGAGGGTAGGGTGGCTGGAAGGAAGCTGACTGGGGGGTGGCACAGAGTGTACCTGAGCTGATACCTGGGATGGTATTTGGACTAGAAGGGGCTGGATCGTGGGAAAGGAGGGGGACTAGAAGGGAATGGACACAAGTGGCTGTCATGGGAATGCAAGGTGGTTGACATTGAAAGGTAATGGGAGGGGAGGACTGGAAAGGGGACTGATACTGGGGAGGGTTACTGAAACTGGAAATGGGCTGATGGAAGGAAGTGAAGAAAACAAAAGAAGAGATAAGAAATGGCAGATGGACCATAGACCACAGAAAGAGAGCTAAGAGAAGACAGGAAAGCAGAAGCCTCAGATCGGGACCAGCATGATCAGAGAATAAAATGGTCAGACAACTAAGGTAGAAAAAATAATTTTATTTAATTTTGGTGATTGGACTTTGTGCTATTTTTATATTTTACACAGTATTGGGGAACTGCATCTCTTATTTATCTGATGTTGCACTGCATGAGGACTCTGGCTTCTTAGGGTTTCAGTTTAAATTTTGTCTATATATTTTTATTTTAGATTGTGGTTACTTATTCTGTACTTGGTGAGGGTCGATGTTGTGCATGTGTGACTGAGGTTAGGTGTTCTGTTAACATGCAGTTTGTATATAAAGATCTATACTATACCTTAGTAATTTGACTTGTTCAGCTTTTCAAATAGGCGTATGGATGTTCCAGGGCCCACTGTAGTATTTACAGTGACGCTTTTTTTGGATGGGTTCCTTATATGACTTTTGGAAGTTTGTGGTGATATGGTATGGTATAGTAGGTTTGCTTTTTGTTGTAGGGATTTTTTTTATTAGTTTACAATATGCCTGGTACTGGAGAATAGTGGTTATTATTGTTGTTAGTGAGATGATCAGAATCAGATTTTTTTTTTAAATATTGAGTTCCGTGGGTGAATGTCCTGGTTCTCCTCTGCACCTACTGTGGATGCAAAATATATGTTGAAAAAGAAAAAGGGAGAACCATAACGCAGTTTATAACAAAATAAAAATGGGTTATAATTTAGTTTTATAAACTGTGCTATTGATTCTTGCTGTCTTTTAGTTCCTTGGTGTGCAAACAGGACCGTACCTAGCCCTGTGCAAGCAGTGCAGCCGCACAGGGTGCAAAGGCTTGGGGGCACATTTCGGCTCTCTACTGTTACCCTGCTGCCGCTGGCAGGACAATAGCAGGCAGTTAAAATGCACCCAAAGCCTTTTCGCAGCACTTTAAGCAGGTCTGGTCCCTCCCTCCCTCCTCCATGATGTCAGAGCAGGGAGGGACAGATCTGCTTAGAAGGCAGCAGCAGCAGGGAAAGAGCAGGCAGCGCTGGATGGAGGTATGGGGGGAGAGGGGGGCGTGCGCCCGAGTTGCAAGTCGCATAAGGCGTGATTGCAGTTCGATACGGCCCTGTGTGCAAACATCTTGCATTTCCTCCACATAATATAATCGGCTTTTTGATTTGGTTCAGTCTCTGATTGGATTTCTGAAAAAGCCCCACCCCCCTCTAAGGTGTGTGTGTGTGGGGGGGGGCACCATCTCATTCTTTGCCTCAGGCAGCAGACTGCCTTGAGCCGCCCCTGCACCCACACCTTAAAGTCATTGCATCAGTAGATGACGCCTTCAGAAGTAAGCATTCATCCCACACATCTTTCCGCTTGTAAGATGAGCTTGCTGAGGGCAGTCTGCAGCATTCGCTGGATACCTTTGCTTCCTCATTGACTCATGCACCCAAGGACATTCTGAATCATTAGTTCCTGAAAGTGCCAGCTGCTGAAAGCTCTCATAATGAGAATCCCCAGCAAGGCTGAACAGGAAGAACCGGATTGGAGCAAGTAGTTTTGCCACACTTCAGTTACCATGGTTTCACTTCTTCTATTGATCTCTTGGTGAAAGTCACCTGGTTCTGACGTTACATACCAAGACTTGCCTGAAATACACCTAAGGTTGTCAGGTCTTAATTGCCAGAAATTGCTGTCTGTTTTGGCTTGATGAAAATAACTAACTACTTTATCTGTAAATTAAAAGTGAACTCATCCTGTTTGTGAGGATGGTGCTAGGGAAATGGGAAGAACCCTACACAAACATTTGAGATGTCCTTTAAAAAAGAAAACCCATGGGTTTTGCCAAAATAAATGCACAATTTTTCTTAAGAAGCACTCTGCAAGTGAGACCTCATTTGCAGTATTGTGTACAATAACCGGGTACGGCGGACACGTCGCTTACCGCCCCGACAACTACCCCCTTCTCTTGCCCTCCCCTCTTCTCCTCCTTCCCATGAAAGACACAACACCTCTTTGGGAATCAAACTGGTCGCAGCTTTATTAAACCTTTAAACAATAACCAACAACATTCCAACACATTATACTTGCCCCCCCCCACCCCCCGCAGAGCGAGCCCTCACCAGCCATGTTAGTAGCAAGGTGATGCCGCTTCCGCCGGGTCCAGGCCCCGACTCAATCGCCTCGCCCTCCCCCTCTTCCAGCTTCGCCATATTATTAGCAAAAACCTGAGGGATTGTCCGGGTCGGGGGTACCCCACCCCTGCCCTAATGCTTGCCTCCGGCTCCAGACCCCAGAAACCTCCGGGATCCTGCCAACCCTCACCAGCTGCAACACCCCCACACCCCCGAAGCCTTCAACCCCCCCCTAGCCAGGGTGGGCGGGCAGGCATCTGGCATCTCCGGCTGCAAACCGCAAGAGGCCAGTGCCACGCCGCGTTCCCGCTTTCCCTACCCCAATCCCCGAGCCTTTTTCCATTGGCTCGCGAGCCACTTAAACGGCTCGCTAGAGCCAATGACACTGCGCGCTGCCACACGCACCGTCCCCCATCCCCCCGTCACTTCACCTCCTCGGGGGGACGACGCGCACTGCCGCCCCCCCCCCCCCCCCCCGGTTAAGGCCAGCCGCATGCACGCGGGCCCCGCGGCCTTGTCATTCTGGAGATAGCAGGTTCAAAAGAATATTAAAGGAGTCATTCTAGAGCAAGGGTCCCCAAACATTCTTTACTGTCAACCCCTTCAAGGAATCCTTGACCTTTTATTGACCCCTCCATTCTTTTAATTAATAAAACTCCATAAAGTCATCAAAGGATGTTTATGTCACCTTATAAAAATATATAAAACATATCATAAATTAAACAAACTGAATAAACCTCTTTAGTACCCACTGACATAGTTAATGGGAGGAATGTGGTTGATAATCTGACAAGAGCACTAATACTTGGTTGTAGATTAGTGAGATTTAGTCTTAATTCACTATATTTTTCTATGTTCAATTTGTTCCTCTGCTTTATTAGGACCAAATTTACATGGATAAAACCAGATTCAATAAAAAGAAACTAACTTATATGTTAAATAAGAGGTAGATAAAAGGCAACAACTCGCTCTTTGCAGAAACCAGAATAATATTTGCTGGAGGAAAAAAAGATCTCAGGACTTCAATAAGAGCCAGTTGGCTTACCACAACAGTTTTTAATCTTATGGGCCATAAATGGCTCAAAACACTGTCATCTTACAAACATCATAGACCAAAAAAAAAACCCTCCAGTAATGCTGATAATAGTATGCACTTTATATGACGACGACCAATATTGAGCTTAGGCACATAGATGAAACCAGTGTTGCCACCCCAACACCAGGCATTTCACTGTTGCTACCCATTGCCTCGGAAGAAAGGCCTGGCAATCTACTTCCGGTGACACTGCCAAGAAAACCCAGGAGCTTCTGGGTCGCCAGGAGTCAGGACTGACTCGAAGGCACACATTGCATTACCTCAGGGAGTAGGACCATATATCGTGCCAGCCATATAAGGTTTACTAAAAAAGTGCTATCAGTTAAAAACAAACAAACAAAATATCAAAGCATAATGTGCATTGTATTAGGTCAGAACTGCTCGCAACACATTATCATTTATACTGGTGCAAATGCTGAAGATACAAAGAAAGCCTCTGGTATCAAGCTAATATGAGACTCATACTAGAAGAGACTTAACAGAAAAAAGCCAGAACTAATCCCAGATGAAATTAACTTCACAGAAGTGAGAGATTTATATGGAAGGACCAAAGTGAAGCATATGCAATAAAACAGAGGTACTCAGAGGTCATTCCCTTCATTCAAACCAGCTGACCGCACAGGTTCAATACCAGCTTTCTAATGAACAAAAACACTGCTCATGTACCTTTTTTAAAATGAAAGGAAAATCACCATCATCACTATCAGATATAGGGAATCCCCTATCAAAGGTGCATTGCTTCATTAAAAAGTAACTGAAAAATGTCACTACATTAACGTAGGAAATCAAGCTATTGTTACCATCAGATAAAGAGGTCCAAGAGTCACCTCACAACCACGCTCATTTCATTAGACCAGTAGCTCATTGGCAAGTTTGACCACAGGTCATACTATAAAGCTCACAAACAAGCTTTCCAGTTGATGTATTCATTAAGCCCCCCTGGTCTCAACATGCCTAACTGGAAAATCTACTGTTCTTTTCACACTAATATTTGATTGTGATCACCTCTTCTTAGAGGGGGAATGTAGTCAATTCTAAAACATTAAAAATCTTCAAAAGAATGATTAACTGAGGAGCAATGCTGAAGAGGGGCGCCTTCTACCTTCTGCTTTAATTTGCTCCGATGTTCTATAAGCCATATGGTGCGAAATCTGTGCAACATGTAGTGGCCCATCGCAGCTTATATTTGCAATCATAAGTCAATACAGTTAGAGAAAGCATCATGTAACAAAAAAAACATTGGCCACATTCGTTATGCCCTGAAGAAATCATTGTCCTTAATGAATTATCAGATGGCACTACAGGACATAATACAGAGGTGTGATTAAAAAGTATTGAGACTTCTTGTACAGCTATAACACAATACGTTGCACCACGATGCTATTAAACATGCAGTGACCTAGTTATGTGCTTGAACCACACTCGCCAACCCCTCCATCCTACTGTATATAGTTTGTTCTCAGCATTAAAAATGTTCTTTGTTCAGAGTTCACTGAACTCTCCCCATATTCATTCTAAAAGTTTTAATGCTATTCATAATTTGTTCAGTGTAAAAACTCAGTACTTTATAACCGATTTGACTTGTAAAAAAGCGCTATATCAAAATGTGTTAAATAAAACACACACACACACACCTGTACTTTTTTTTAATCATGTGATGTTTGGTATCATGTAAAAGCAGTTTGTCAGATTTTCAATGAGTGAAAAAATTGAATAGCAAATTTGCATTAAGTTCTGCCAGAAACTTGGAGATTCGTGTAAGAAAGACTTATGGTAACTTACAACAAGCTTATGGTGATGAATGCATGAATCCTGCTCGAGTTTATGACTGGTACAAACATTTCCAAAAGGGCTGCCAATGTGTTGACAGTGATGAACGTTCTGGAAGGTCATCCACGAGAAGGAATGAAGACAAAGTTGAAGGAGAGCATGCCGCAGTTCACTCAAATTGTTGATTGACTTACCAAGGAGCTTGCTGAGGATATGGAAATCAGTTTTGGGTTGGTACAGTCCATTCTTACTGCTGATTTGGAGATAAGACATGTGTCTGCAAAATCCATGCCAAATCTCTTGTCCCCTGACCAAAAAGAAGATAGACTGTCTGCAGCCAGAGAGTTGTTAGAATGCATTGAAAAAGACTTAGATTTCATCAAAAAGAATTATTACTGGTGATAAATCATGGGTTTATGGTTATGACCCAGAAACTAGGCTCAGTCCTCACCATGGAAAACTCCAGACTCTCCTAGACCCAAGAAAGTCCATCAGGTGAGAAGCAATGTCAAGGTCATGCTCACAGTTTTCTTTGATCATCAGATATTGTTCCTCATGAGTATATTCCAATAGGCCAAACCATAATAAGGAGTACTACATCCAAGTTCGGACTTGTTTGAGAGATGCAGGTAGTCGTAAGAGGCCAGAGTTGCACTGGAATGGTTTGCTTCATCACGATAATGCTCCAGCTCACACATCACATCTTGTCCAGTAGTTCTTGACCAAACACCAAATCGAACAAGTCAGTCAGTCTCCATATGCACCTAACCTCACATCCTGTGACTTTTTCTTGTTTCCAAAAAGCGTAGTTACTCACCTGTAACAGGTGTTCTCCAGGAGCAGCAGGAATCAGGCCTCACATATGGGTGACGTCGGCGCCGACGGAGCCCTCGCGGAGCAATTTTCCCCAGCTTTCAAAGAAAGCCTTTGGGAATTGCAGCGCGCATGCGCAGTCCCCTTCCCGCCCAAGGGTGCCATCTTAGCCAGTCAGATGACATAGCTAAAAGACAGCATAAAAATTTGCAAAAAAACTAAAGCAGATGATTGCAACTCCAAGGGGAGGAGGGAGGGTTGTGAGGACTGATTCCTGCTGCTCCTGGAGAACACCTGTTACAGGTGAGTAACTACGCTTTCTCCAGGACCAAGCAGGAAGTCAGTCCTCACATATGGGACTCCCAAGCTTAAGGCTACCGGAGACCCTAAGCACAAAAATGAGCTCCCTCTAGCTCAGCAGTACAGAAGGAAGGAATCTTCACTGAATTATTACCCACCGGTAGCCCCCATCCGGGATGGAGGGTAGGAGTTGCTCAAACCTCGAAGAGATTTCGGAGGACTGCCTGTCCGAAAGCACTGTCCCTGCGGGACTCCCTCTCGAGGCAGTAATGGACCGCAAAAGTCTGGCTCGAAGACCAAGTAGCGGCCCGGCAGATGTCTGCCAATGGAACAGAGCGGAGGTAAGCCACTGACGTAGCCTTCGCCCGAACACAATGAGCCGTGACTCGACTTTCTAACGAGAGTCCGGCTGCCCCATAAGTCCAAGCGATACAGTCAGCAACCCAGATGGACAGGAGTACGCTTGGAGACAGGGAGCCCCAATTTATTGGGGTCAAAAGACACAAAAAGCTGAGCAGCTTTATGGTGCTCCCGCGTACGGTCAAGGTAGAAGTTC
The DNA here is from genome assembly GCA_033557465.1 of Ichthyophis bannanicus. Classification (NCBI taxonomy): domain Eukaryota; kingdom Metazoa; phylum Chordata; class Amphibia; order Gymnophiona; family Ichthyophiidae; genus Ichthyophis; species Ichthyophis bannanicus. The sequence goes on from CM066041.1 coordinate 149,284,886, forward strand.
AATGCCCTTCTACAGTCCAGGGTATGCAGGACCATTTCAGCTCGGCTGGAGTGTGGCCTGGGAAAGAAGGTCGGAAGTACCACCTCCTGATTGATGTGAAAAGGGGAGACCACTTTTGGAAGAAATTTAGGGTGAGTCCGTAGGACTACCCTATTTTTGTAGAACCGAGTGTAAGGGGGATCAGACACGAGGGCCTGCAACTCACTGACGCGTCTAGCGGAAGTGAGGACTATCAGGAATAAGGTTTTCCAAGAAAGAAAACGGAGAGAACAGGTAGCCATAGGTTCAAAAGGCGGACAGGTGATCCGCTGCAAAACCACATTCAGATCCCAGTCAGGTGCTGGCGGGCGCAGAGGTGGTTTAAGTAGAAGGAGACCTCGGAGAAACCACGAGAGGGTCGCTGGAAAGAGGTCTGCCGTCCACCGGCACATGATGTGCTGAAAGAGCACTGAGGTGAACTTTAACTGAGTTGGACTTAAGTCCCAGATTAGAAAGGTAGAGCAAGTACTGCAAGATCACCGACACCGAGCAGGAGAAGGGATCCTGAGACTGCTGGGCACACCAAGCGGAAAAGCGACGCCATTTAAGGGCGTAGCATTTGCGGGTAGAAGGTCGCCGGGAAGCTAGGACGACCTCTTCCACCTCTGCCGGCAGTAGAAGGGGAGCAAGGACTACCCTTTCAGCAGCCAGACCATCAGATGTAGAGATCTGAGGTTGGGGTGTAGCAGGGACCCCTGATCCTGTGTTAGGAGATCTGGTTGAAATCCCAGAGGGAACGGAGCCTCCACCGCCAGTTGCAGCAGGAGTGGAAACCACGGCTGTCTGGGCCACCGAGGAGCTATCAGGATTATGGAAGCTTTGTCTCGGAGAACCTTGAAAAGAGTTCGAGAGACTAGCGGTATGGGAGGAAAGGCATAGAGAAGGCTTTTCGACCATGAGAGCAGAAAAGCATCCGCCGCTACCCGAAGGGGATGCGGCTGCCGAGAGCAGAAGCGAGGAAGTTGCCGGTTGAGAGGACTGGCAAAGAGATCCATCGTGGGGAGACCCCACTTCAGAAAAAGATTCTGAACTACCAAGGGATCCAGTCGCCACTCGTGCGGCTGGAGGATTCTGCTGAGTTTGTCCGCCAGGCAATTTTCTTGGCCTGGGAGATAAACTGCCTTGAGAAGAATGCCGTGGCTGACGGCCCAAGAGCAGAGCCTCTGTGCTTCTCGGCAGAGAAGAAAGGAGCCCGTGCCCCCCTGTTTGTTCACGTAGAACATGGCAACTTGATTGTCCGTCTGGACAAGGACGGACCGGTGAGAAGTCAGGTGGGAGAAAGCCTTGAGAGCCAGACGGATCGCTCTGAGCTCGAGGAAGTTGATCTGCTGCGCAGACTCCCACGTGGTCCAGAGACCTTGAGTACATGCCCCTTGGCAATGTGCTCCCCATCCTAGGAGAGAAGCATCGGTCGTCAGCACTTGAGCCGGCGGAGGGAACTGAAAAGGCATTCCGAGTACCAGGTTCGGCCGATGAAGCCACCACTGTAGAGAAGAGGCCAGCGGGTCGGAGATCCGCACGAAGTCGGCTAGGCCGCCCGTGGCCTGTTGCCACTGCTTGCGAAGGCACCACTGAGCAGGCCGCATATTCAGGCGGGCATTGGGGGTCACGTGGACGGTGGAAGCCATATGGCCGAGTAGTCTCAGGAAGCGCCTGGCCGAGACCAGGGACTGGCTGCGAAAACGGCCGGCTAAGTCCATGAGCCGTTGAGCCCTGTCGAGAGGCAGGAAAGCTCGCGCCTGAAGAGTGTGCAATCTTGCGCTGATGAACTCGAGATCTTGCGAGGGGAGCAAAGTGGACTTTGCGAAGTTTATGACAAAGCCCAAGTACTGGAGAAGAGTCACAGTGCGGTGTGTGGCTTTTGTGACTTCCGGAGAGGACGATGCTCTGATGAGCCAGTCGTCTAGGTACGGAAAGACATAGAGGCCGTGAAGCCGGAGATAAGCCGCCACCACTGCGAGACATTTTGTGAAGACTCGTGGTGCGGAGGATAGGCCAAAGGGCAGTACTCTGTACTGGTAATGATTTCCTGCCACCACAAACCTTAGGTATTGGCGGTGGCTTGGGTGGATGAGGATGTGCGTGTAGGCATCCTTTAGATCCAAGGAGCATAGCCAATCTCCCTGCTGGAGGTAGGGCAGAAGGATTCCAAGGGTAAGCATCTTGAACTTCTCCCTCACGAGGAACTTGTTGAGGTTGCGCAAGTCCAGGATGGGTCTGAGGCCTCCCGTTCTTTTTGGTATTAGGAAATACCTGGAATAGAAGCCTTGACCCCGCAGGTGGTGGGGCACCGGTTCCACAGCCTGTTCCTGAAGAAGACTTGCTAACTCTTGAAGGAGTAAGTCCCTGTGCAGAGGGAGTCGTGGAGGCTCTCCCGGGAAATAGGAGGGAGGGACCTGGTGGAAGTGGAGAAGATAGCCTTCTCTCTCAACATGAAGCACCCAGGCATCTGATGTGATGTTGGACCACCTGTGGGCAAAGTGGACCAGCCGGCCTCCTGTGCTGGGAGGAACCAGCTGAGGGGGAGAGGCTATGCCGATGAAGTCAAAAACCCCCACCCTGCTGAGCAGGGGCCGGTGGTGCAGGCTTGGGGGCTTGCTGCCTACGGGACCCGTTACCCCGTCCCTTGGCCTGCTGACCCTGTTGGGGAGCTGCGGAGGCCTGATATTGAGGGTAGTGTTTATAGGCAGCCGCCTTTCTCGGGTAAAAGGACTTCTTTCCCGAGCCCTTCTTCTTCTGGGAAGGGACAGAGGTCTTCCTAGAAAGCCTAGTTCTGGTGAGAGTCTCTGTCTCGAGTTGTGCAGCCTTCTCAGCCATGGGCTTGCCAAAGAGGTTCTCACCTCGGCAGGGGACATCGACCAACTTGTCCTGCACCCAGGGTTCAAGGTCAGACGACTGAAGCCAAGCCTGTCGGCGGGCACCGATGCCGGCTGCGGCCACTCGAGCCGATGCTTCAAAGCCATCATAGGCTGCTCGAGATATGAATTTGGAGCATTCCCGAATACCAGTGGACAAGGCTAGGAACCTCCGCAAAGGTTCCTCGGACAGCCCAGCAGAGAATCCGGCTATCTCCTTAGCCAGGTCTCTAAGGTACATGCCCATGTAGAGCTGGTAGGTCTGGACACGACAAGCAAGCATAGAGCCCTGGAAACACTTCTTACCGAGGCCATCCAGGGTGCGGGCCTCCCTGCCAGGAGGCACCGAGGAGTGCATCTTCTGGCTCTTAAGCCTATGCATGGCCGATTCCACCACCATGGAATGGTGTGGTAGCTGTGCTTTTTGGAAGCCAGGGCTCTTGCGGACTCGATAGATGGAATCGACCCGCTTGCTTAATACCGGCGACGATGCCGGACTCTCCCACATGCGGAAGAGTAGTCGTTCCAGCATGGGAGGAACCGGTACAGTAAAGTGCTCCCTGGCGGGAGAGTCGTACTGAAGGGCGTCGAGCTCTTCGGCTCGAGGCTCCTCCTCGGGATCCGCAGGGAAGGCCAAGGCCATATCCCTGACGAAGTCCGAGAACCGGGCATCCTCCGGGGGGGGACTGTTTCCGAGGTTCGGACTCAGGAGAGTCCGAGGGGACACACCGAGTCCAAAAAGAATCAGGTGACTCTTCCACTTCAGACTCCCAGGCCGACTCCGAGGAGGAATCGGTGGGGTCAGTTCAGGCGGGCGGAGGCGTCGGCCGCCCCGACGCCGAGGGAGTCGGCGTCGACGACCTCGGTCCCGAACGGGAGGCCGAGGGTGACCTCGACCGAGGATCAACTCGAGCCCGCATGGACTCGAGGATCGGCTCGGTCTCCGGGGTCGACTTAGACGTCGACGTCCCAGCGGTCGGGGCAGAGGCGCCAGCGAGGCTAGCGATCAGTGCCCGCTGCTGGTCCATGAAGGCAGATAGTCTGCTCTCCAAGGCCGTCAACCTGAGTCCGACCTCAGGTGACCCAGCAGCCCCCGACTCGGGCCCCGACGGCGTCGGGCCCGACGTCGGACCCCTCGGAGGCGAGTCCAGGAGGACTACAGGACTTACCCGAGCAGGCATCTCCGATTCCAAACGAGGTCACTTCGGGAGACGTTCCTTTTCCAAAGACCCGGGACGGCTATCGGGGCTATGCGACCTGGCCCTCGCGGAACCAGGAGCGTCCACCGACGCCGCCCTCGCGGGTTTCGCCTTCCGATGATGATCCCCGGAGGGAGAACCTCTGTCGGAGGAACTCCGGCGATGTTCAGAGCTGGAGCCTCTGGACGCCGAGGCCTCCGACGAGGTCCGGGTACGGGTGGGATCTGCGAAGATTCTTTCCCGCTGATGCCGCCGACTCCGTAACGCTTTGGAGGACATTTTGCTGCAGGCCCCACAGATCAGTTCTTCATGATCTGGGCCAAGGCAGCGGAGGCAATTATCGTGTGTGTCAGTGAGTGACATATTTCTGTCACACTGAACACACCTTTTGAAACCACTGGCAGCCATCGGGGGAAAAAGGGCCCCTGCAAGGTCAAAGGACCGGGCTGCCAGCGAAACACCGAAAAACGAAACTGACAGAAAAATCAGAAAAACCGAAAAGTAAGAGAAGGACTCGCAACGGCGTCGCGAGTCCGGACGGGAAAGAGACCGGCGTCGAACCGAAGAAAAAAGAGAAATAAATCACGAAAAATCAACTTTTTCTGCGGGGACAAGAAGACCACGTCTGTAGGGCTCCGCGGAAAAAAGAAGACTGGCTAAGATGGCACCCTTGGGCGGGAAGGGGACCGCGCATGTGCGCTGCAATTCCCAAAGGCTTTCTTTGAAAGCTGGGGAAAATTGCTCCGCGAGGGCTCCGTCGGCGCCGACGTCACCCATATGTGAGGACTGACTTCCTGCTTGGTCCTGGAGAACTGAAGTTACCACTGAAAGGAGGGAGATTTGATGACTTGGAGATCATTAAGCAGATTTCGATACAGCAGCTTCACATCATAACAAGAGGCATTTCAAAATTGTTTCCAGCAGTGGCAGAACGCTGGAGGAAGTATGTTTTATCAGAAGGGGACTACTTTGAAGGAGACTGAGTGCAATAACTGTCAGTGTTATACTTCTTGTGTTATTGTAATTTCTGATGGCACCTCAGAAATCACGAGGCCCAACATAGTATATCAAAATGATGGTTATCTATAAGGCTTAAGTTGGTGCCTCCATAGGGTATATCTAGTAATCCATTGTATAAATTGAGATTTAATATTTGTACACTTTGTATGTTTGGGACCTGTGGTGGATAACAGCCAGGTCCTATCATTATAAACTGCCTTCTTACGGGCTTTTCGTATAACTTGTTCATTATTTTTGTCACATAGTTTGGCAAACAATCGTGAATTTAGTGGATGTGCTTTAGTTTTATTTATAGTTCTAATGCACACCTTTAGGGCATCATGACATTCGTCACTGACATTTGTTTTGCAACAAAATAGTGTCTGAGTAATACATAGTGAATAGTATGCACATCAGGAACTTTTTCCTTAAGAAAGATAGCAAAACCTTGGTAACAGCCAGTCATTGGAGGTACGCCATCTGTGGCCCCCCACAGTTATATTGCTGAACTCGTTTAAATATTCTTCCAAGCTCTGAAAAATAGTCATCCCTTTTTCATCATACTTAAGATAGCTTACGAACAAGAACTCATCAATAATTAGTTTTAATTTGACGAAAATACCTTACATAGGCTTTGAGAATGTCTGAACTACCAAATGTTGATTCAAGTTGGATGGAAAACTTACAATGCATAAGTTCAGATACCAAAGTTCACATATTTGGGTTGTAAAACTCCAACATAGTAGTAGTATAGGAGTGAAGCTCTTCTGGCACAAAAGAAGAGTAGGATGTTCAGGTGATCATATATAATGATCTTAAGGTAATCAAACAGATAAAGCAATGGAAAAAGCGAGAAAGATCCTTAGGTGTATTAGCAAAGGAATTACCAGCAGGAAAAAAGAGGTGGTAATGTTTCTATAACGCTCTGGCGAGACCTCAGTTGGTGTACTGTATGCAATTCTGGAGACCACACCTTTAAAAAGTTATAAACTGGATGGAGTCATCAAGAAGATGGCTACTAATTTGGTTGACAGTCTTCCTCAAAGTATATTGGTATGGATTTAAAGATCTTAACATGTATATAGTCTAGATGAGTGACAGGAAAGGAAAGATATGATAGAGACATTTAAATATCTCCAAAGTATAAGTACACTGGAGTCAGGCCTTTTTCAATGCAGAGGAGCCAATGGAACTTGGGATCACAAAAGCCAATGTTAGATAAGATATGGAGAGGGCAACTAAGAGGTCCAGGTCGGGATATGGAAAATTCCCACTGTATTTTACAAAAGGCTTTGCCTTTTAAAATGTGGAACACACAGTGATATTTTAGGCCTGTCCAAACCACTCCCTCCTTCATGCACTAACCATGTCTCCTTGCGATCTCTTCATGGTGTATGTCATAATCCATCCCCACTCAACTTAAATTCACGTCACTCAGCTTTTTAATTTTTAGCGCTTCACCTTTGGAATGCTCTCTCTAACACGATATGGGTTGAATCCTTTTTCAAGAACTTTAAAAAGGCTTTGAAAACCTACAATTTTGTGAAAGCATTTACTGAATATTGGGGATCAGGGATAGGAAAAGACCATAGGATTCTCACAACTTTGGAAATGAAGTATTTCTCCTCTAGTTTTGTCTCTTTCTCTCCTCCTTTCCTAGCCTGTTATTTTTATGGAGTTCCTTTCCTCTTCTTTCATATTTTTGGAGAACAATAGAAACATAATGGCAGATAAAGACCATATGGCCTATCCAGTCTGCCCTTCCATACCAACTAATAAGCTTTACAGTCCCCCCCCCCCTTTAGAGATCCTCTGAATTCAGAAACAGTCCCTGTCTCACCTACCTCCATTAGGAGACTATTCCATTCCTCTACCACTTTTTCCATAAAGAAATATTTCTGTAAATTACTCCTGAGCCTATTCCCTTTCACCTTCATCCTATGCCCCCTCATTACAGAGCTTTCTTTCAATTGAAAGAGGCTCTCCTCATGTGCATTTACGCCACAGATGTATGTAAGTGTCTATCATATCTCCCCTCTCCTGCCTTTCTTCCAAAGTATACATATTGAGATCTTTAGGTCTGTCCCCATATACCTTATGATGAAGCTCACTGACCATTTTGGTAGCCACACTCTGCAACAAAACCATCCTATTTATATCCTTTAAAAAGATGTGGTCTCCAAAATAGCACACAATACTCTAAATGAGGTCTCACCACTTACACATAGGGACTATTACCTCCTTTCTGCTGGCCTTTCTTCTCTCCCTGTTCACATGAGCATTCTTCTGGCTTTCACAGTCTACCCGTTTAGCCACCTTAAGATCATCAGAAACAAAATCACCCCCAGGCCACACTCTTCTTTCATGGACAGAAGTACTTTACCCTGTATATGGATTGTTCCCTTGGATTTTTGCAGTCCAAATGCATGAACCTGCATTTTTTAGCATTAAATCTTAGCTACCAAATTCTTGACCATTCTTCAAGCTTCGCTAGATCCCTCCTCATGTAATCTACACCTACCTGTATGTCTACAATATTGCAGATTTTGGTATCATCTGCAAAGAGGTAAATCTTACTCAACAGCTCATCTGCAATATCACCTACAAAAAATATTAAAAAGAATCAAACCAAGGACAGATCCTTGTAGCACATCACTGGTAACATCCTTCTCCTTAGAGTGAGCTCCATTTATCTGTACCCTTTGTCACCTCCCACTCAACTAATTTCTAACCTAGTCTTTCACTTTAAGATCCATCCCTTGGTGCTCAATTTATTTATAAGTTGCCTGTGTGGAACAGTGTCAAGGATTTTACTGAAATCCTAAGTATATCACATCTAGGGCTCTCTCTCGGTCCAATTCTGTCACTCAAAGAAATTAATGAGATTTGTCTGACAAGACTTCTCTCTCATAAAAACATGCTACCTCAAATCCTGCAATCCAGTGGATTCCAGAAACCTTACTATCCTCTGTTTTAGCAGTGCTTCCATTAAGTTACTCACCATAGAGGTCAGACTAACTGGCCTGTAGTTCCCAACCTCATCCTTACTTCTGCTTTTGTCCTTCTCCAGTCTGTGTAAATAGGTAGTCGACATCTGACAGTCCGAGGGGGTGGAAGCAAACAGCCTTGCAATTCCAAAGTTGTAAGGAAGCGATGAGGAGCTGTTTGTGGCCACTGCCTCTGCTACAGGTCTCAGAGATGGGAAGCAGCAGAAGCAATGGATCATACCTGACCAATGGCGCTCTAGGCAGTCACCTAGTTTGCTTAATGGTCACACCAGCCCTGACCCTGTGGATAACTGTCCTAAATTGTGTTTGGATTGGCATTTTGCTCATTTGACTGTGATTCCCATCTATGGTATGGTACTATAATATTAAATTATAGATTGCTAGTGACACTGCCATTATTAAAATGTTCCCTCTAAGCCGCACACAATAAATAAAAATAGGATCAGAAAGTCCTCTCCATAACCTCTCAACCAAGGAGTCCCCGAGGGCTCTGCGCTCTCATCTATATTGTTTAACATTTACCTTCAGCAACTATATGCAGTCATCTGAAGCCTTGACATTAAATTATCTAATATATGTTGATGACAATGATCTTCACACCATTCGCTCCCACCACATCAGACTACTCCCCCATATCTAAATGCTTCTCAGCGATAGAGCATTGGCTTCAACTACAACAAAACCAAAATTCTACACGTTACTAGAGATATCAACTTCAAACCCTCTGCTGCTATCAAAATTGGTGCTACAGACTTCAGAGTCAAAACAGAGGTAAAATATTTAGGAGTCATCCTCAACCAGGGCCTGCAGCTACAAGCCCAAATAAATCAAACTACCAGAACTGTCTAAAACAAACTTAGAATTCTGAAGAACTTATGCCCCCTCCTGGCCTAGGTGACTTCTGTACTGCCAGGCCATCACAACTCCCATCCTAGAATACTGCAACTATCTACCAAAGTCTGCCCAGAATCACCCTTTACCCCCTACAACTCGCACAAAATGCCACTTCCAGGATCATCCAAGATGCTTTCCTAAAAATACACATCACCCTGGCTTCTGATCCCATCTAGAATCAAATATAAAGTTCTGCTCAACACTCACAAAACATTACATAAACAATCTGCCAAATCCCTACTTTCTATTCTGCACAAACGCACAAACAACAAACTAAGAAGATGCCACAGCCTCAACCTGTTAGAGATACCTCCAGTTAAGGCCAAGAGCAACCAACAGACCCATTCAAGGGCATTCTCTCTATACCCCAACAATGTGGAAAGCCCTCCCCCATCACTTAAGGAGCATTGAATTAATGGGGGAATTCTGAAAGAAGCTAAAAGCTCATCTGTTCCTAGAATTTTACGGAGCAGATCTTCACCTCTCAAATGGCCAGACTCCTGACAGCATAACCTAGACATACATTAATGGTAAAAATATGAGGTAAGAAAGGTATGTAAGTTGAGGTAGCCCTGCATTGTTCTCCCCCCACTTCACATTAACCCACTTGCACATTCTAATATTAACCCACTTGCACATTCTAATATTCACCTTCTTTTTTTTTTAAACTACCTGTTTTCTGTAATTCTCACCAATTGTTAAGTTATCTTGTTTGTGAGCACCAAGTTCTCTATAAACAGTCTCGACTAGTAGAAAGACAGTATAAAACAAAGAGATATTAAATGAATAAATAAGCTGCATGAGAGTATTGCTGTTCACAAATTTTCAAGTGTTTGAGAGCCTGGCTTCTATCACTGCTCACCTTTGCCCTGCAGCTCACCATACTTGTATGCCTGGAGGATGGGGAAATAGGTGGAGAACCGCTAAATCAACATGTCGTGTATTCAGTGCAATAACTGTGGTGCTTTCATTCTGAGAAGAATCATTTGGAACCTAAGAGCTTGCCCTATATGCCTTAAGTTAGCTGCCATGCATAAAGTATTGACTCTACTAAGGGAAGAACTAGCTGCAATGAAACGCACCTCTGCTAGGATTTAAACCGAGCTAAGTCCACCATCGCTCCCACAAATAATCAAACATCCCAGGAACAAATGGATCACAGTGGGCTCTGGTAGGTTGCGACCTGTAACGCAGAGACACCATCTACATAATGCCTTCTCTGCCTTGGTTAATGAAGATGCCTAATCCATGGAAACTGAAGGGCCCTTAAATGAGCAGTCAATGCCCAATCTACTGATAAAGCACCAAATATAAAGAAAAAAATCACAAAATAGAAAACTACTACTACTTGAAAATTCCATCATCAGAGGCACCAACTTGGGAACACAGTTCAAAGGAGAGAACATAAGATATGCCATACTGGGTCAGACCAAGGTCCATCAAGCCCAGTATCCTGTTTCCAACAGTGGCCAATCTAGGTCATACATACCTACAGGTAGCAGTTTCCCCAAAAGACACAGGTTCCACAATGCTTGTACTGGGTCAAGCATTGATATCCTGGGTCCCTTCTTAATAATGGTTTATGGACCTTTCCTCCAGGAACTTGCCTAAACCTTTTTTAAACCCAGCTACACTAAAAGCCATTACTACATCCTCCGGTAACAAATTCCAGAGTTTGATTACATGTTGAGTGAAAAAATATTTTTTTATTAGTCTTAAATAGTTTACCCTGTAGCTTCATTGCATGTCCCCTAGTCTTTCTATATTCTGATAACGTAAACAATCGATCTACATTTACCCGTTCCACTCCGTTCATTAATTTATAGACTTCTATCATATCTCCCCTCAGCCGTCTCTTTTTCTGGTTAAAGAGCCCTAACCTCCCAGGCTCTTCAGCCAGCAGGAATACAAACCAAATTGTTGATGTAGTTAGCGCAGAAAGTGAGTACTCGAAAACTGATATTGTCATCCACTTGGATACATATGACCTGGCTAGAAACAGTGCCTCTGCAGTTCAAAGGGACTTCCAGACTCTGGAAGAGAAACTCAAGCCCATTAACAGTGTAGCATTCTCAGAAGTTCTACCTGTTCTTGGTAAGGAGGCAGAAAGGCTGCATCGCTTAAACAGTGTTAATACATGGCTCCAGATCTGGTACAAACATGAAGGATTCAGATTTATAGGCAACTGGGAAAACAGATGGACCAACAAGATACTATACTATGCTATGCTGATGGACTACATCTCTCTGTTGCAGGAAAAAGAATCCTAAGTGAAAAATGTAGGCATTATGTGGACAGGCATTTAAACTAGAGGAAGGGGGTGATGGATGGGGAAGGACAACTTCAGGATGTCACTCCCGGCAAAAGCAGATCATCAGAAACAGCCACACTTTTAAACCACACATCAATGACAAGTGGGAAGAAGTGGGTAGAACAAAATCAATGCAAAATACATGCAAGCCAGTTAAATGCTCGAAGCTTAGCCAACAAAGTTCCTGACCTGGAAGCCCTAATGGTGGAAATGGACTTGGACATTGGGGCTATTACAGATACATGGTTTAATAAATCACATGAATGGGATATAGCCATAGCTAGCTATAATCTATTCAGAGACAGAGAAGTGAAAAAAAGAGGAGGTGTAGCCTTATATGTCAGGAGTGGCCTAGTGGTTGGGACAAGGCACCTCAGGCCGGAGGGTCAGGGGTTCAAATCCCACTAGAGGACAGCAACCTTGAGCCGGAAGGACTGGGGTTTCTAGTCCCACAGGTACTCCTTGTGGTCTTGGGCAAGACACTTAACCCTCCATTACCCATGTTCCCTGTAGATACTCATAGTTATCTCCAAGTTATAATGCCCTGTTCAATGTAATTTATTTATTTATCTATTTTTTTAAATCTTTTATTTAAGGATTTTCCAATGCATCAAGAAATTACAAACAAAGAACATAAGAAAAGAAATAGCAAATACAATAAAGAAAAGTTTTCCCATACATAAAAGAAACACATCAAGAGGAGAATCGCCTCTAATAACAGTAGAAATAGAATCAATCAGAATATAAGAAATAAGACCCGGTGAAAAGCGGGATATAAATGCAGTTAAATAAATAAATAAAGAGGTTACAAAACCCCACAAAAAGGAGCTGAAAAAACACAGAATCATTCCTCCTCCACAATCAAACCTCCCTCTGCTTTAAATCCAAGAAACTTTTCAAGGCATTAACATCATTATACACATAAGTTTGTCCCCCTAAGGTAATCACACAACGGCAAGGAAATTTGAGAAAGAAAGTTGCCCCTAACGCCACTACCTGTGATTTTAATAGCAGAAACTGTTTACGCCGAATCTGCGTATAACGACAGACATCTGGGAAGATTTGGATAGCCTGACCACAAAATAGAGTACACCGATATTTAAAATATGCTCTCATAACCCGCAGTTTGGCAGATTCTGAAATAAACTGAACTACCAAAGTGTTACATTTTGAGATAATATCCAATGAATCTTCCAAGAAGGCTGTTAAATTCTGATCCACTGAAGAGACTGAAGGGGCCGAAGCCCCAACAGCCCGAGGAGTGGAGGAAGAACCAAGAGGCAAATAATACATATGGACTGTCTGGGCTGTATGAAAATCCCCCTCCAAATGCAGAATCTCCAAAAAGTATTTACCCAACAATATATCAGAGGACATTAGGTGTGTCATAGGGAAATTAAGGAAACGTAGGTTGCACGCTCTAGCACAGTTCTCAAGCGCCTCAAGCCGAAAGGAAATTGCTGAGGAGTCACGTATAAACGCAACATCAGAATTACGGCTAGATTGAAATTGAGAGTCAGTGCTAGCGGCAAGCTTTACAACTGAACCTAATTGATTATCCATAAATTGTAACTTGTCCACCACATCTTGGGAAAATTTACACAAAGAGGATACAGTAGAAGTTAAACGTACATCTATTTTTTGAATTGCAGACCATATATCATGAAGAGTTACTTCCCCCGTAGGAGATGCTAAAGTCCCAGGTTCTATTACAGATGGAAATACAGGACATGGAACTGGGGGAATCTGCTCAGGAGAACTATTTGAAATGGTGGATGAAAAAGCAGGAAGAGGAAAAGGAGGAGGAGACCGGAGAACAGGACTCAATGAGACCTCCTCCGGAGATCGATTACCAGGCAGCAGGGCAGTCACGTGCTTGTCCATAGGGCCCACCACTTTCTCTGCTGAGCTTCCAGCCCCAGATTTATCACCAATCTTCGCCTTTCTTTTACCCATGATGATGGAATCAGCTCTGAATGGACACACCACATGAACGCCTCACGTGCGCCGAAGGGGCGCCAAAGGGGCGTATCCTGCCCCTTGAGCCACGCCCCTTTAGGCCGCGACACGCGGCCGCGTAAAGAAGCGGAGAGCTTTATAGGGCACAGCAGGGTCCTCCGGGCCAAGGCACGTCCTCCTCCCGCCTGCCCGATGACCAAAAAAGCCTCCTCCAGGTCCCGCTGCTCTGAACCGTGCAGCTGGTGAATACATGGCAGCTCCTTCACAGCGGCAATCTCCCAACTACTCGCTCTCAACCGAAGGGCTCTATAGGGCACAGCAGGGTCCTCCGGGCCAAGGCACGTCCTCCTCCCGCCTGTCCTAGACTTCAAAAACACTGACTTCAGTAAAATGGCCAAGTACCTGAAGGAGGGGTTGGAAGGGATAAAGGAAGTGGAATTGCAATGGGCTAAACTAAAGATGGCAATAAAAGGGGCAACAGATAAATATGTAAGGAAAGCAAATACGAACAAGAGGAGAAGTGGCCTAGTGGTTGGGGCAAGGTACTTCAGGCCGGAAGGTCGGGGGTTCAAATCCCACTAGAGGACAGCCACCTTGGGCCGGAAGGACTGGGGTTTCTAGTCCCACAGGTGCTCCTTGTGGTCTTGGGCAAGCCACTTAACCCTCCATAACCCATGTTCCCTGTAAAATAGTTATTTCCAAGTTATAATGCCCTGTTCAATGTAATTTCAGTTTGTTCAATGTAAACCGCACTGATGCAGAATAGCGCGGTATATAAGAGAATGTAAATAAATAAATATTTGATTCTGCAAAGAAGTGCCTGCTCAAATAAAGGCAAAAAACAAAGCTTTCACAAAATTCAAAAGCTTGCAAACAGAGGAACACAGAAAGGAATACAGGATCAAACTAAAAGAGACAAAAAGAGAAATAAGGAAGGCAAAATCAAAGGCAGAGGTAAAGATAGCTAAAGATGTGAAGCGTGGCGACAAAACTTTATTCGGGAGAGGAAGAAAATCAGAGGTGGAATTGCAGGACTCGGAAGTGCTGGGAACGGACTCGTGGAGAGTGACACTGAAAAAGCGAAATTGCTAAACAAATACTTCTGCTCTGTTTTTACTAAAGAAAATCCTGAAGAAGGACCACCTGTGACTCCCAAATACAAAAATGGGAATGAAGAAGATACCACACCATTCACAGAAGATGTGTTAGAACAACTTGCAAAACTGAAAGTGGACAAGGCCATGGGACTGGATGGGATACATCCCAGGATATTGAAAGAGCTCAGAGAGGTTCTTGCAGGACCTTTAAAGGATGTTTTTAACAGTTCCTTGGAAACAGAAGAAGTTCCTCAGGGCTGATGATGTACCTCTTCACAAAAACGGTAGCAGGGAAGAAGTGACAAACTACAGGCCGGTGAGCCTTACCTCGGTGGCAGGAAAAGTAATGGAGGCGCTCTTGAAAGAGCAAATAGTGGACTTTCTCAAAACCAACAGGTTGCATCATCCAAGGCAACATGGTTTTACCAAAGGACAATCTTGCCAAACAAATCTGATTGAGTTCTTTGACTGGGTGACCAGAGAACTAGATCAGGGACATGCGATGGATGTCATCTTCCTGGATTTCAGCAAAGCCTTTGATACTGTTCCTCATAGGAGGCTTATCAAACTCAATAGTTTGGGGATGGGTCCCAAGATGGTAAACTGGATCAGAAATTGATTGACTGATTGACTGACAGACAGAGGGTGATGGTAAATGGAGCTCACTCGGATGAAAGGAGGGTGATTAGCGGGGTGCCCCAGGGTTCAGTCCTAGGACCAGCACTGTTCAATGTATCTGTGAGAGATATTGCTGAAGGACTGAATGGAAATGTCTGTTTTTTTGCAGATGACATGAAAATTTGCAACAGAATGGCCTCCCCTGAGGGAGTGGATAACATGAGGAAAGATCTACAAAAGCTGGAAGAATAAATCTTAATTGCCAAGCATTAGACCAATGTGAAGAAGTGCAGTGTCATGCACTTGGGAAGCAGAAATCCAAGGGAAATGTACACGATAGGGGGTGAGAGGTTGGTATGCATGGACCAGGAGAAGGACCTTGGTGTGATTATTTCTGAGGATCTCAAGGTGGCAAAATAGTGTGACATGGCAGTGGCAAATAGTGTGACATGGCAGTGGCAAAAGCCAGGAGGATGTTGGGTTGCATACAAAGAGGAATTACCAGCAGAAAGGAAGAGGTACTAATACTACTGTATAAGTCACTAGAGAGGCCTCACTTGGAATACTGAGTTCAGTTTTGGAGACCATATCTCGCAAAGAATGTAAAAAGACTGGAAACCGTTCAGAGAAAGGCGACCAAAATGATTTGGAGCCTGCATCAGAAGCCTTATGAGAAGAGACTTGAAGACCTAAATATGTATACTCTGGAGGAGAGGAGGGATAGGGGCGATATGATTCTGACCTTTAAATACTTAAAGAGTATTAATGAACAAACAAACCTCTTGCAAAGATGGGGAAGCTGTAAAACTAGAGGGCATAACATGAAGCTATGAGGGAGTAAATTGAAAGGCAATGTCAGGAAATACATTTTCACTGAAAGGGTGTGGATGCTTGGAATGCCCTCCCGATGGAAGTGGTGGGGGCCAATACAGTGACAGAAATCAAAATGGCATGGGACAGACACAGTGGATCCCTCTATAGCAACAGGATAAAATCAAAATATACTTAACTATCTAATTTCTCAACAAACAGGGGTGCTCTACATGGCACGGTGGGTTCACCCCTTAACAATTTGACATGGGGAGCGGTGACCTGCACGGAGCAGCAGGTGCACCTATTCTTGCCACCTTGCTGGGCAGATTAGATGGACCATATTGGTCTTTATCTGCCGTCATTTACTATGTTACGATGTTATACTTTCTATCATTCTGTCCATTGAAGAGAGGGAGCGGAGCTCAGTTCTATAAAATTGTTATAGTAGGTTAGCAATGAAAAAAGATGTTCTCTTGGAGTCACTTTTCAGAAAGAATTTCTGCAACTCAAATGAAAGCATATATATTACTATTAAGGTAATTAGGAGCAGCCTGAAGATGATACGGGCCTATGTGCAGAGACTCATTGTGGGACCTAATTTGCATAATTTTTTTTTTTTTTAACATATACAAGTTGCTCATCTAAAAGCCTAGGTGGCTTCCAAAGGAGCCCTTCACAAACCTCTTTTTTGACACCACAATCATTAAAAGGCATGTTTACTAAACATTTTCTACATTTTGTTGTTTGGTCATTTTATTTTTCAGTTGCAATTGTTCCAGTCTCTCTCTTCTGCTTTCCTCGCCTGTCTTCTGCTCTTTCCAGTTTTTGCTGTTCATTTGTCCTTTCTTCTCTCTCCTCCCATTTTTTCCATTCCCTTCTTACAGCTGTCTGACATATTGATCCTGTTGATTTCTTTCTTTACTCCCTTTCTATCCACTCAAAATTTCACCTTCCAGTCCTCAATCCCCTTCGGACTTTTCACCTACCTATCAACTTTCCATCTCCTCCTCTTCCTTAAGCCCAGCCATCTCCCCAGCTCTCTGATTTTCCTGATCTCACGCCTTTCCTATCCTCTTATTCCCTTCTGTCTTTCACCCACTTCCCATTACTACATTTTCACTCTCTACTCACCATCCTCTTCTCACTCATCTCCTTGCCAACCTCACATGGCTTCTTCCACATAAATCTATCATGCCCACTACATCCTCTCTCTCTCTCTCCTCCCTCACCACAATTCAGGATCTCCCAATCCTTTACCTTTATTCCTAAGGTCCAGCATGTCCTCCTTTCTCTTCCACCTCTCCAGCCCTTTTCTTCCCTCCCCCTAGCTTAGCAGCTTTCCATGACCTCCCCCTCCAGTAGTCCAGCATCTCTCCTCCCTCCCCCCCCATCCAGCATCTTCTCTTTCCCTCTATTTCCTCCACCCCCAGTCCAATATAGCCCTGCTCTCTTTGTCTCTTATAACCACAAATCCTCCTTCTCTTTGTCTCTTATAACCACAACCCCCCCCCCCCCCTTCTCCTGGAGCAAAAAGATCATGTGGCACCACCCACAGCTTCATCTTTCTTTGAGTCAGCAGTAGCAGCCAGTGCTGCTGTAACATTCACATCTGATACACAGTTCAACAGCCCAGTGCACCGGAAACAAAAGCTATAGACAGCACAGACTGCTGCTGCTGACTCAGATGAAGCTGGGGCTGGTGCCACAGGATGCTGCAATCTTTCTGCTGCTGGGGCAAGCCATGCTGGCAAGACCTCCCAGAGCTTCCGCTCTGTGCGCACCATCGACTAGAAGGAAGTAGACAGCCGTGCAAGTGCAGGGTTTATGGTGGAGGGGGGACTATGTGTGGGCAGCATGCCTTAACATGCCTAAGACAGGCCTTGAAGGCAACAAGGTAATATAGTAAATGACAAGTCGATAAAGACCTGCCTGGCTCATCTAGTCTACTCAGTGAGATGGGGGTTGTACCCGCTGCTCCCTCTGTGCCTTTGTTTAAAGTTTGCAGGTTATCCCTCTCTTTTTTGAGATGTAAAAGTTACTTACGTTATCTTTGATTCCTCTTGCTTTAAAGGTGTCTTCTGTGTCTGTCCCATGCTATTTTGAATTCAGTCACAGCTTTTACCCTCATGGAGTGGGCATTCCAGGCATCCACTTACCCTTTCCATGAAAAGGTATGTCCTGATGTTTTTGAGTTTACCTCCTTGTAACTTCCATAATTCTGTCACCTGTTTATGATTTTCAATCAATAGCTAACACTTCACCCGGTTGTTTGCAGATTTGGTCAATGGAAAATTTTTGTACACGGGCTGAAAATTTTGCACAGAAGCTGTTAATTATTAAAGGGAACATTGAAAGGGGGTAGACTCAGAAGTAATCTAAGGAAATATTTTTTTACAGAAAGGGTAGTAGATGCATAGCTTCCTGGTAGAGGTGGTGGAGATAAGGACAGTATCAGAATTCAGCAAAAAAAAAAGAAAAAAAAAAGAAAAAAAAAAGAAAAATGGAGGCGCACTGAGGATCCCCAAGGACAAAGAAGGGGTTGTATAGACTAGTCTGTTGCTTTGGAAAGCACACTGGATAGGCCGTGTGGTCTTTTTCTACTGTCATTTTCTATGTTTATGTGTTTTTATGTAATTAATGAATGTTGAAAATGAAGTCTTTTGGTACGCAGAACAACAACAAGCCTGTGCTGATTCCAGATCACTGTCAGGTGTGTGACCAGAAACTAGTCATGCTCCAAGCACAAAATATCAGCATGGATCTTTCTCAATCCATTCTGTCAGTGACTTCTGACATTTCACTCCTTTCCTTCAAACCCCTGATGCAGTGTATCAGTAGAACCAGCCTTAGGACTAGAAACCTAATATACAGGGCCCCATCTACTGACCCCGACTCCCTTGCAACTACAATTGATCTCGCATCCAACTCACAACACCCAAACATACCAAGCTGGGTTATAGGAGACTTCAATTTACCATCTTTGCCAGAGGCACAAGCCTCAGCTTTCCTCGATGCCCTCGAGGAATTAGGATACACACAGCTGATCCACGAGCCCACCCATGTGAAAGGTGGTACACTGGACCTTGTCTTTGCCCCACAGAATACAGGCAACACAATAAACACTACTATACTCTCCAACACTGCAGTCCCCTGGTCCGACCACAGGTTAATCATTTTTGAAATATTACTGCAAAACAAACCCCAGAACAATGCTGATAAGTCCAACAATACCACAAAAGCAGCACCATGTAAGTTCCATGCCTTTGACAAAGACGCGATCCTCGAC
Source organism: Ichthyophis bannanicus (assembly GCA_033557465.1). Taxonomy (NCBI): domain Eukaryota; kingdom Metazoa; phylum Chordata; class Amphibia; order Gymnophiona; family Ichthyophiidae; genus Ichthyophis; species Ichthyophis bannanicus. Next base: position 149,303,964 of record CM066041.1, read on the forward strand.
CAAACTCGCTCACTCCTCGACTTGATATCCATCGACCCTGATGAGTTGGTATCTGCCTGGAATGAAAAGTTCACTGCTATTGCTCTGCGACCACCATCAAACAATCCAACTAAGAAAAGAACCTTTGCAGCCTGGTACTCCGCTGAACTTAGAGCGTCATTAACCTGCCTAAGAAAAATGGAAAGACGCTGGCGCAGAACCCACTCCACGGATGATCTAAAAGCATACAATGTGCAACTGGAAAAACACTGCCAAGCAATATCCGAGAGCATAAAAAGATTCCACACAGACACACTAAAGCGGTCCCTAAACAAACCACACGACCTATTCACCCTGATAAAGAACCTAACAAAACAGCCAGCACCTGAGAAACCTAGCCTGATCCATCCTCAAGTCTTCGCTGACCTCTTACAAATGAAGCTGTGCCAGACCAATAAGTTCACTGCTCCCAACACTCCAATCAAACCAGGATCACTAGCACCACTGTCCATTTTTTCCAAGCCATCTAAAAAACAAATTGAAGATATAATCGCCGTAATCAACAAAACCACTGCACAAACCGACCCTTGCCCGGTATTCTGGATAAAAGAGCTACGATCGACTGTCAGCCCTTTTCTATCCAAGCTAATGGACTGCTCCTTCACAAATGGGACCTTTCACCAATCCCTCAAACGTACCTCTATCAGGCCACTACTAAAGAACAGTAAGCTTGACCCTAAGAAGCCAGACTCATATAGGCCGATATCAAGCATCCCACTCTTGGCGAAAATTATTGAAAAAGAAGTTCAAACACAAACCCAAGAATATATTGATGCTTCCTCCCCACTTGATTCATGTCAACATGGTTTTAGAGCTGCTCACGGCGTGGGGACTCTCCTCACCATCCTCTTCAGTACCATAACAACAGGAATTGATAACATACGCCAGGGATATGTGCTCATCTTTTTAGACATCGCAGCTGCATTCGACTCAGTCTGCCATGATCTCCTCCTACACCGCCTCCAGGAGAAGGGGATATGTGACTCTGCACTTAAATGGTGCAAGTCGTATCTCTCCGATAGATGGCAACACGTAAGATCAGGAGAAACAACATCAGAACCTTTCCACCAGAGTCAAGGGGTCCCGCAAGGATCATCTCTCTCTGCACTCATGTTTAATATATATATGCAACCTATCTGCGAGATCATCCGGTCCTTCATGGTGAGCTGTCTGTTGTACGCTGACGGTAGAGTTCCATCCTTATGGAACTTTCTACCGAGCTGTCTCCGAAATAACACCAATTTACTATCTTTTAGAAAGCAGCTGAAAACCATCCTGTTTCAGGAATACCTCAATATGACTCCCACCAAAAAGCGAAATAACCTCTGATCTCTCCCACCATGACCATCCAACTCAAGCTATACTAACACAACCATGTCCAAAACTCTGTCCAAGTCCAAAGTCTGTCCTATGTCTTATGTTGAAATCATCAATGTAGCCTCCCCAGTGACGGCCCCACCCCTACACGTAAATTCCCCCCCCCCTTTTTATGTAACGCCGCTTTGACCCGGTGAAAAGCGGGATATAAATACAGCTAAATAAATAAATGTTCTCCTATATATGCCATTCACTACTGAGAACTCTGACCTTTCCCCACTGACATACTGTTTCGATGCAATATCCAGCTGGCTCCAAACGCAAAATCTTTGGATACAACATAATAAAACCGAAGTCCTTTACATCACAAGGAACCCAAATTTCATCACTCCTCCTTACTTGAAGGTCCAAGATGCAGAACTTCTGACCAAACCCTCCATCAGATACCTGGGAGTCACACTTTACCAGCGACTAGACATGAAGACCCATATAAGCAATGTAGCAAGAGCCGTATACCATAAAATCCGATCCCTCAGACACCTACGCTCCCTACTTGAACCAGATGACTTCCGGACAGTGTATCAAGCTCTGGTCTTACCACATATTGACTGATAACCCCCCCCTAATAGATCTAGAAGATCTCATGCCGCCAATAAACTAGTAGTCCCAAAAGAAACGGCCAAGTGTTGCCAAAGCACAACGAACAGGGCTTTTAAGCTTGCCGCACCTAAATGCTGGAACACCCTTCCACACAGTATCCGTGATATCACCAATCTAACCCAGTTCAGAAAAGCCGTGAAACATTACCTCTTCCTCTTACATTACCCGGATGACAGCACCACTGATCACTCACCATCCAGCTAGGCAACTCTACGCAAATGTCCAATCAATTCGCATTGTACAGATGTAAATAGTTACCCCTGTTTCTTTCCAAGTTCCTATTCCTGTTATTTGAAAACACAAATCAAGTCATTTGAAATGTGAATGTAAAATGCTCCATGTAAACCGCACTGATGGAAAATAGCGTGGTATATAAGAAAATGTAAATAAGTAAATAAATAAAAGGCTTGGCTACTGGTTGAAGCAGCAAGATCACCCCATGATATCTGAATTTTTAACATACAATACATGCCTTTAGCCTGAGCCATACTGAGATGTCCAAGAGCTCCATACTAACAAAACTGAATAGTCCATGAGTTCTATATTAAAAAAAACCTGAGGGCCTGATATTCAGAATCTTTAGCAGGATGACCAACAGGAAGTTGTCCGGATAAGGGTTTTATATCCAGATAGTGCTGCTATATATCTCCACAGTCTGGTGCTGAAATATCCAGTTAGTGCAGGCATGATGTATGAGCGGAGGAAGGGCATACCTCTACTATCTGGATACCTGCCGATAGATCTGGATAGAGGCAGTTTTCAGTCAGCGCTTATCTGGATAACGTAAGCCTCATGCAAAGCAGGTCTAAGTTGCTATCCGGATAAGTGTCAACTAAAAATTGCCACTTAACTGGATAAGTAACTGTTCTGGCTAAGTCAGCACTTAGCTAAATAGCAGCACTCAGTCTGTATATTCAGTGAAAGTCACTATCCAGATACTGCCACTAAATATCTGCATAATGCGGGCAGTGCCCTGGTCATCTGACAACCTGTTGAATATTGAGCTTTTGCAAAAATTGGCCTCTGAGCTCCTAAATTAAGCCTTTTAATTTGTGCCCTATTTTCTGCCAAACTTAGGAGCCTAAGGGCCTGATATTTAAAACAGCTGAGAGCCTTGTCAGACCGATCCAGCACTATCTGGTTCGTGCAGGAGTGGTGTCGGTGCTTAACCAGATAAATCATGACTATCCTGTTAGCTCAATAATCATAGAAACATGATGGCAGAATAAGACTACATGGTCTATCTGCCCTTCCATAACCACCACGACAGTCCCCTTTTTCCTTTTAGCGATCTCAGTTTGTCCCATGCCTTTTTCAATTCAGACACTGTCCTCATCTCTACCACCTCCACTGGGAGACTATTCCACGGATCTACCACTCTTTCCATAAAAAAATATTTCCACATATTACTCCTAAGCCTATCCCCTTTCACCCTCATCCTATGTCCCCTCATAGCAGAGCTTGCTTTCAATCAAAAGAGGCTCTCTTCCTGCGCATTTATGCCACGGAGGTATTTAAAAATTCTGTTTAACTCAAGGAGTCCCACAAGGATCAGCGTTATCTGCATTACTATTCAACATCTATGTTCAGCCAATCTGTGATGTAATCCACAAACAAAATTCATATACCGCTTTATCATTTCAATCAAAGCGGTTTACAATGTAACTTAAACTTAGTAATGTACAACAGGGATATTGATAACTTGGATTTTTCTGAGGCAATGGAGGATTAAGTGACTTGTCCAAGGCCACAGGGCGTGCTAGTGGGAATCAAACATTAGGCTACTCCTCCACTCCAGAAAATGTGGATTACAGAATCTATGCAGATGGCATCATGCTATTCACAGCATTAGATGCACTAAATCCAGACTATGGGAAAATAAACTGCTTCAAAGACATCTCACAATGTCTCAATTCTGTAAACCTATCAATAAATTTAAATAAAACAGAAGTCCTAATGATCTCTAGAAATAAAGCAAAGCATTCTCATACCTCCACGGCTTCAAATAAACTATTCCTTCCTTGAAATTAAAAAAAGTAAAATCTCACAGCATTCTACTGGACCAGAACCTCAACATGACAAAACACATCAACATAACGATACAAAACTTGAGACCCCTGTTATCTTCAGAGGACTTCCATGTGATAGCCCAAGCCTTTATTGGCCCACACTTCAACTTCAGTAATATTATCCTACAACGTCTACCAAAACAAACCCTAAAACCTCTACAGATAGCGCAGAAAAACTGTAGCTCGTATTATAATGAAAGTTTTAAGGACCGAGCATATATCTCCAATTCTGTATCACTTATATTGACTACCTGTCTCACAGAGAATTAAATTCAAAGCAATACTAACCACCTTCAAGACACTAAACATTGCTCCAACATATCTCATCTCACAGATCCAGACTCAGCAAGAATCAAGAAACAGAAGGAAAAACATGAACCTTCTATCCACCCCAATGGCATCAAGAAATGCAAACTAATCAACAAGAAACAGGGCATTTTCATTCTACTCCCCCATGCTATGGAACTCTCTTCCAACCAATCTACGTGTAATAAAGGACAACCATATTCAGAAAAGAGCTCAACTATTATTCACTGAATCCTACGTTTACAATCCCACCATACTCGTCCCTCATATAGACCACCTTGATGTAAATTAACACTTTATACAGCAATTCTATAATGATACACAAGACCTGTGAATAGTTGGCCGCCTTTCTCATCCTCACAACCGAGTATGCTTAGTTTAAGTTAAGATTGTTAATTATGTTTATAGGCTTAATATACCGCTAAACGAAAAAAATCATCATAGCGGTTTACATAGTTCAAATCATAGAAACACCATAAGGCAAAGTTAAAAAAAAAAAGGAAAAGAAGTTATAATGGCAGATAGGAAAGCAAACCAGGCAGATTCATATGACAAGACAATAGAGAGGAGAGAGAGAGAAGGAAAAGGGGAAGACAAAAACATGTGGGGGGGGGGTCAGGAAGGGCAAAGGCAAGACAAAATCATGTGAAGGGGTCAGGAAGGTCAAAGGCAAGGGCAAAGAAATGGGTTTTGAGGCTGTTCTTAAAGGTGGTATGTTCCTGCTCAAACCGGATAGAGGAAGGGAGAGAATTCCATAGGGCAGGGGCAAGGAAAAAGAACGCAGAGGAGCGGATGGATTGGAGACGAGCACAAGTGGGTGAGGGAAGATGCAAGCGATTCAGGTGGAGGGAGCGAGCTGGAGTGTGGATATGGACAAGGTCTGCTAGATACTGAGGGGAATGGGTGTGAAGAGCGCGGTGAAGGAACACCAGGATTTTAAAGTGAATGCGGAATTTAATGGGGAGCCAATGGAGACGGATGAGGAGAGGAGTGATGTGATCGCGCAAAGATGCATGAAAGATGAGCCGGGCAGCGGTATTTTGAATGCGTTGGAGGCGGTGCAGTTGTGTGGCGGGGAGACCTGCTAGGATAGAGTTACAGAAGTCGATGCGAGATATGACCAGGGACAGGAGGGTAGAGAGAGCCTGTGTAGAGAGAAAAGGCCTGATGGCGCGAATCTGACGTAGAAAGTAGAATGAAGTCTTTGAGATGTGTGCGATGTGATCACAAAATGTCAGGCCGGGGTCGAAGAGGACCCCCAGATAGCGAAAGGAGGAGACTAAGGGAATGGGTGGACCAGAGAAAGAGGGGGAGACCAGAGGGGGGGGCACTATCACGGGAGAACCAGATGGCCAGGGTTTTAGTGAGATTAAGGTGTAGGCAATGAATGGTAAGCCAGTTGGCTATGGCTGTGAGACATGTGTTCAGAGGGGAGAGATCGAGGGAAAGGGGGGAGGTGTGATAGAGAAGGAGCAGGTCATCAGCATAGTAAAAGGCGGAAATCCCGTGTTGTTGGACCAGTAAAGAGAGAGGTGTGAGAAAGATGTTAAAAAGAAGAGGAGCCAGAACTGATCCCTGAGGAACACCACAGAGAAGGGGAGTGGGTTCAGAGACAATCGGAGGAGTAGAAGTGGAGAGAACAGAATAGGACCTGGAGGAGAGAAAAGAGTGGAACCAATGAAGGACTGTGCTACAGAGACCTGCCTCCCGTAGACGGGCTAGAAGAAGGGAGTGGTCAACAAGATCAAAAACAGCTGACAGATCAAGGGAAACCGCCACCGAGAGATCACCATGGTCGTGGGCAGTGAGGATGTCGTTTAGGAAACCAAGAAGGACAGTTTCGACACTGTGGCCGGGGCGAAAGCCAGATTGGCGGGGATGAAGGAAGTGAGTAGAGTCAAGGTAGGAGGAAAGTTGAGAAAAGACGGCTTTTTCAAGAATTTTAGATAAGGGGAGGTTAGAGACTGGGCGGTAGTGCGCGGGAATCAAAGGGTCGAGTGAGGGCTTTTTAAGGATAGGCCGGACCAGGGCGTGCTTCCAAGGTTGGAGGAACACACCTGAGGAAAGACTGGAGTTAATCATGGAAAGGAGTGAAGGGATAAAGGCTAAAGAGGGGGTAAGCATCCTATTCATGTTCATTGTCAACTGCCCACAGCAGTATACGTTTGTTCTCGGTAAACTGCCTTGATTATGTGATAAAGCGGTATATAAGCAAATAAACATCTCAATCATATCACCTCTATCCCGCCTTTCCTCTAATCTATACATATTAAGATCCTTAAGTCTGTCCTCATATCTTTATAATGAAGACCACTAACCATTTTAGTAGCCACCCTCTGTACCAACTTCAACCTGTTTATATCCTTTTGAAGGTGCGGTCTCCAAAACAGCATACAATACTCCAAATGAGGTCGCACCAAAGACGTATACAGAGGTACTACCACCTCCTTTCCTCTGCTGGCCATTCCTCTCCCTATGCACCCAAGCATCCTTCTAGCTTTTGCCGTTGACTTTTCTACCTGATTAGCTACTTTACGATCATCAGATACAATCACACCTAGGTCCCGCTCTTCTTTTGTGGACAGAAGTACTTCACTCCCTATACTATGTTGCTCCCTTGGATTGCTGCAGCCCAAATTCATGACCTTGCATATTTTAACATTAAATCTCAGCTGCCAAATTCTAGACCATTCTTCAAGCTTAGCTAAATCTCTCCTCATGTTATATACATCTTCCTCGGTGTCTACTCTATTGCAGATTTTGGTATCATCTGCAAAGAAGCAAACCTTACCTGACAGCTCTTCTGCAATATCACTAACAAAAATGTTAAAAACAAAACTGGACCATGGACAGATCCCTGGGGCACACCACTAGTAACCTGTTCCTCCTCAGAGTGAGCGCCATTTACCTGTACCCTTTGTTGCCTCCCACTCAACCAATTACTAACCCAAGCAGTAACTTTAGGGTCCATCCCTAGGGTGCTCAATTTGTTTGTAAGTCGCCTGTGCGGAACGGTGTCAAAGGCTTTATTGAAATCTAAAAACACCACATCTAGGACTCTCCCTTGGTCCAACTTCTTAGTCACCCAGTCAAAGAAATCAATCATGTTTGACTGACAAGACCTGCCTCTGGTGATTCCATGCCATGGATCCAGTAATCCGTTGGACTCCAGAAACCTCATTACCTTCTCTTTCAGCAGCGCTTCCAATAATTTACTCACCACTGAGGTTAAACTAACCAGCCTGTAGTTTTCAACCATATACTTACTTCCAGTTTTGTTGTAAAGGGACCACATGTGCCTCTCTCCAATCCTCTGGCACCACTCCAGACTCCGAGGTATTGAAAAGGTCAGTCAGTGGAGCTGCTAGAATTCCAAGTTCCCTCATTCTTGGGTGTATCCCATCCTATCTCATCACTTTGTCTACTTTAAGTTCAGCTAGTTTTTCAGAGTCTTCTGAAAATTGTTCAAGATGCCCCTTGCTCCTGTTCTTTTTTGTGGGTGTTTTCTGAGGTCCTGCTCCTGGTTCTTCATCTGTGAACACAGAACAGAAATATTTGTTAAGCAATTCTGCTTTATCCTTTTACCTTTATTTACTGTTTTAATAAAAAGGTTGGTTGCCCTTATAATATCCCCTTTCAGTTTTGCCCAGATGTTCCCACCCCGCTAACTCCTCCCTGAGGTATTTGCCCATCTTGGCAAAGTTAGTTTTCCGAAAGTCTAAGACCCTCACTCTTGAATGTATTTTAGCAGCCCTCGTCCTAATACTGAACCACACCATCTGATGATCACTGGAAGCAAAATGATCTCCCACTATAACATCAGAAACCCTTTCAACATTGGTAAGCACCAAGTCCCCTCCTTCACATGTGGGTTCTGTTACCAGTTGCCTGAATAGTTCTCCCTGTAGAGAATCCAGAATCTCCTTACTTTTAAATGATACTGCAGTAGGGATATGCCAATCAATATCTGGCATACTGAAATCCTCTATCAGTAGCACTTCTCCTTTCCTGGCAATGCTGCGTATATCTTCAATTAACTCGCCATCCACCCTGTGAGGGAGGTCTGTATATCAAGCCAATGCAGATAGATTTCTCTTTTCCTCTTTCTAGTTTAACCCACAGTGCTTCCTCCCTCTCTTTTATACCCTAAGAACATAAAATATACCATACTGGGTTAGACCAAGGTCCATCAAGCCCAGTATCCTGTTTCCAACAGTGGCCAATCTAGGTCATACGTACCTAGCAGTTTCCCCAAAAGACAGGTTCCACAATGCTTGTATTGGGTCAAGCAGTGATATCACGGGTCCCTTTTTAATAATGGTTTATGGACCTTTCCTCCAGGAATGTGTCCAAACCTTCTTTAAACCCAGCTACACTAACAGCCTTTACTACATCATCCGCTAACAAATTCCAGAGTTTGATTACACGTTGAATGAAAAAATATTTTCTCTTATTAGTCTTAAATAGTTTACCCTGTAGCTTCATTGTATGTCTCCTAGTCTTTCTATATTCTGATAATGTAAACAATCGATCTACGTTTACCCGTTCCACTCCGTTCATTAATTTATAGACTTCTATCATATCTCCACTCAACCGTCTCTTTTCCAGGTTAAAGAGCCCTAACCTTTTTAGCCTTTTTTCATAGGAGTATCCTTCCATCCCCTTTACCATTTTGGTGGCTCTTCTCTGAACCTTTTCTAATAATGCTATATCCTTTTTAAGATATGGCAACGCAGAATTGCACACAATATTCAAGGTGTGGTCACACCATGGAACGATAGAGGCATTATAATATCCTTTGTTTCATTTTCCATTCCTTTGCTTATGATACCGAGCATTCTATTTGCTCTCTTGGCCACTGCTGCATACTGGGCGGAGGGTTTTAACATGTTATCCACAATGACGCCTAAATCTTTTTCTTGGGGGTGGTTCCTAATGTGAAACCTTGCATCCTGTAACCATAGTTTGGGTTGTTCTTCCCTAAGTGAATAACTTTGCCCTTGTCCACATTAAATTTCATCTGCCATTTTGATGCCCAGTCTTCCAATTTATCAAGATCCTCTTGCAATTTTCCACAATCCTCATGGGTTTTAACAACTTTAAATAGTTTTGTGTCATCTGCAAATTTGATAACCTCGCTCGTTATTCCCTTTTCCAGGTCATTTATGAATATGTCAAAAAGCAGCAGACCCAGCACAGATCCCTGGGGTACACCACTATTCACCTTTCTCCATTGGGAAAATTGGCCCTTTAACCCTACCCTCTGCTTTCTATCTTTTACCAGTTCCTGATCCAAAATAGTACACTATCCCATGACTCCTTAGTTTTGCCAATAGTCTCTGATGAGGGACTTTGTCAAAAGCTTTCTGAAAGTCCAGATACACTATATCAGCCAACTCACCTTTGTCTACCTGTTTATTCGCATCTTCAAAAAAACATAACAGATTAGTAAGACAGAATCTTCCTTGTCTAAAGCCATGTTGGCTGTCTCCCATTAAGCCATGGCTATCTACATGTTCAGCAATTTTGTTCTTTATGATGGTTTATACCATTTTTCCCAGTACTGACGTCAGGCTCACCGGTCTGTAGTTTCCCGGATCACCACTGGAAACCTTTTTAAAAATTGGCGCAACGTTCGCCATCCTCCAATCTTCAGGTATTACATATGATTTTAAGGATAGTTCACAGATTACTAATAGCAGGTCTGCAATCTCATATTTCAGTTCTTTCAACACCCTTGGATGTATATCATCCGGTCCAGGTGATTTGCTACTCTTCAGTTTATCCAATAGATGTAATACATCTTCCCGATGTATCGACATTTCCTTCAATTCTTCTGCACCTTTAAATACCACTTCAGTCATGGGTAACATCCCTACATATACCGATATACCTTGGACTACCGAAACAAGCCCTCAAACCACTCCAAATGGCACAAAACACTGCAGCACGAATCATATCCGGAACTACAAGACAAGAGCACATCACACCTATCTTAAAGGACTTACACTGGCTCCCAATCGGTGCAAGCATCAGATACAAAACTATCATAAACCTATTCAAGATAAAACAACACACATCAGCCAACAGCCTGCACGCCCTCATACAACCAGACACCAGCACACGTCCTAGAAGAAAACAAACACACAACCGAGTCAGCACCCCAAGTGAATACAAACATACACGCAAGGACACAACAGACAGAGCACTCTCCATGGCTGCTCCAACAATATGGAACAAACTACCGGACGACCTGAGGGCAACTACTGACCTCAAAGACTTTAGAAAACAGCTTAAAACCATGCTATTCATAGAACACTATGGACACATCACATAACCTCAGAGAATGTATAACAGTACATGATACCACCCAAACAATGGATGTAAGAAAACGTTTTTAGCACCACTGTATATAGACCACCTTGTATATAGCTCAAACCAATCTAGCACACAACACACACTCAACTAATCTTCACCCTCACTGCATGTATAACACGCACACTTTACCTGATTGTTTGCTGTGATACCACCTTGATTATTAAGATAAGGCGGTTTAGAAATACTGTTAAATAAATAAATAAATAAATACATCTTCCTCAGTAAAGACCGAAGGAAAGAATTCATTCAGTCTCTCTGCTCTCACCTTGTCGCCTCTTAGTGCCCCTTTAACCCCTCTATCATTTAATAGGCCAACTGAGTCACAGGTTTTTTTGCTTTGAATGTACTTGAAAAAGTCTTTATTATGTGTTTTTGCTTCCGCAGCAAGCTGCTTCTCAAATTCTCCCTTTGCCTGCCTTATCAATGCCTTGCATTTAACTTGCCAGTGCTTGTGCTGTTCCCAGTTTTCGTCATTTGGTTCTTTTTTCCATTTCCTGAAAGATGCTTTTTTGGCAACAACAGCCTCTCTGACTTCAAATTTAAACCATGCTGGCAGTTTTTTGGACTTCCTTTCACTTTTCTTAAAGCGTGGAATACAGCTGGTCTGGGCTTCCAAGATAGTATTTTTCAACAACACCCAAGCTTGATGTAAGTCTTTAACCTTTGCAACTGCTCCTTTTAGTTTTTTCTTAACTATTTTCCTCATTTTATCATAGTCTCCCTTTCGAAAGTTAAAAGGTAGTACCTGTGGATTTCCTTACCATTCCCTCCTCCACTAATTAAATCAAAGGCGATCATGCTATGATCACTATTGCCAAGTGGCCCCAACACCCTTATCTCTTGCACCAGATCTGGTGTTCCACTAAGGACTAGGTCCAATATGGCTTCCCCTCTGGTAGATTCATGAACCAGCTGCTCCAAGAAGCTGTCATTTATTTCATCTAGAAACTATCTCCCTAGCATGTCCTGCCATGACACTGACCCAGTCGATACTGGGGTAATTGAAATCACCTGTTATTACTGTGCTGTAGCTTTTGTTAGCTTCCTTGATTTTTTAAGCATTTCATCATCCATTTGTTCATTCTGGTCAGATGGTCGATAATACACCCCCAATGCCATCGCCTTCACTTTTTTACATATTTCTATAGCTTTATTAATATTTTTTACATATAGTGCCACTCCTCCTCCCCTTTTTCCTACCCTGTCCTTTCTGTATAGTTATATCCCAGTCATGATTGTCCATGAACCATGTCTGTTACCGCCATTAAATCCAAGTCAGCCTCTCCCATTAAAGCCTCAACATCTGGGATCTTATTTCCCATGCTCTGGGTATTTATACACACTTCTTTCCATATGTTGCCCCTGTTTCCTGGGGCTATCTTCACCCATCCCCAAAGAATTTAATTTAAAGCCTCTTAAGTAGATTAGCCAGTCTGCTACTGAAAACATTTTGACCTTTCTTGGACAGATAGATGCCATCTCTGCTCTGCAGCCCTTGGATCATCCTCCCATTGTCCAGGAAACCAAAATGCTCTCAATGACACCATTCATGCAGCCATGCATTCATCTCCAAGATATGAGCTTCTCTGCCTTGCCTTTTACCCTTAACAGGGAGGATTGAAGAGAACACTATCTGTGCCCTCTCTGCTTCACCCTCTGTCCCAGAGCCATGAAGTCACTTTTAATATGCTCAGAGGGATACCTGGCAGTATCATTTCTGCAGACATGGATGAGCAACTTCAGGTAATAATCAGTGGGCTTGATGAGTCCCAGCAAACTCTCCATAACATCTGATTTTGGCACCTGGCAGACAGCAAAATACCTCTCTGGACATCAAGTCTGGTCGGCTGATGGACGCCTCAGTACCCCTCAGAAGAGAGTTGCCAACCACCACGACCCTTTGCTTCCTTGTGGTCACAGATTCTGCAACTTTGGGGTGCTCCAACTCTGGTTCTTCCCTTTCCAGGGATGCTTTCACCTTCTCCGCTTCCAGGACTGCATAATGGTTCTTCAAGTCAAGGGCTTGAGGATTTGGATTGGTGATTCTGCAGGCCCTGGAGACTCGTGTCCAACCTTAGTCATTCTGTAGGCTCCCATCTTCTCCTCTGCTGGAGAGCTTGGATGTTTCAAGAAGCATTTCATCAATGTACTTCTGTCTTGCATGTTTCTCAGCCTTGCCACCTCTTCTCTGAGCTCCTCCACCTGTTTCCTGAGAGCTTCAGCATGCAAGCATCTTGCACATGGAACTGATCCTTCAATTGGCATTGCGATCTCTGTCTGGACAGAGGCAGAAGTTCTAACAGGGAACAGCTTTGGCAATAAGATTCTTCCCAGCCATTGTTCAGTTGGTGGAGCTTAGGTACCTTTGCTTGAAATGTAGAGCCCCTCTTAGGAATGCCTCACTGAATTTAAGCTGCTTGAAAATCAGAAGTTGCAAGGCAGATAGGTACCAACTGAATATCCATGCCTACCAAATAGTCACTATTTATCTGTGTAATGCTGCTCAGCCTGAATATTCAGTGGCAGCTCCAATCTGGATATCGTCGCTGAATATCCTGCAGAAATTAGAGTGCCATGGCTTACTGCCTTGCCATTTGAATATTGGCCATTTTGAAAATGGGCCCCTTTGAATATACATTTAGGCACGCCGTCCTGGTAAACTTTCAAAGGCCAATTTAGGAGCATAAATCCTTCGAATATTGACCTCTCTATGTCTAACACTATCCTCTAAAAAAAAAAGAAAAAAACCTCCAAAATTGTGATGACACACTAAGAATGCCACTAACCCTTTTAACTCATCATCAGATAAGTGTTTTTCACTATTGTACACTTTCTTGAACATTTTGATAAAAGTTTCATAAAAGGTTTCTGTCAACACGAAGCGGGGAGTTTTTCTCCTCCCCGTCTCAGGTCGACGGATCCTGACAGAAAAAATTTCTTTATTTGTTGGTTTATTTTGGAATTTTGGCATGGTTTGGTAAACGGATCCACAGGTTTGGTTTTTTGTTTTGACTTTTTTTTAGTAACACTATCCTCTAGCATGTGCACTTCAGTGTTTATCATTTGAAAGCCTCAGCATAGAAACACCAACTGACTCCCTGCCATGTTGAGTCAGTTTTGCTTTCACACCATTGCATGCATGAACTTGTAATTCAGATTTTCCATCACTTGCAACATCTACTCTTGTTTCCACACTTCCACCTTTCATTCTTCAATAAATGGCTTCAAGTAATGCAGAATAGCTAAAATAAGCATGGATAGATTCCAGCTATAGTGTGTCCCTTGGTGGATTGTTGGTATGCACAATTTGAAGGGCTACAGATTGTAAAGGTGGAAACCTTTTTATCTTCTATTTGTGTCTCCTGAAGGGTGGGGAGAAGACTTGCTTCAACGTCCTACTTCCTTGAATGCTGTTATTTAAACATGGATTCAGCTTTCTAAAATCACTATTTGCTCATTTAGGCGATTTTCCCTCCAAAACACCTCAGTCTAAATCTTTACCTCCTCACCTGGCCATTCTCAGTAGAGAAAGCCAGCTAGACAAATTTCACCTATAATTATTCTTTGTACATTTGCTAGGGCATCACAATAATTGATTAGGCCATCAGGTCATAGTAACATAGTAAATGATGGCATGTCCATCCAGTCTGTCCAGTAAGATGGCTAGAGTTGCACCTGACATTCTGTGCAGGTTACTACCCCCCCCCCCCCCCCATGCCTTTGCTTAAGGTAGTACCTGCCACTCCAGGCAGGCTAACCCTCTGTTTATGAAGTTATTTATGTTTGCTTTGATTTCATCCTCTTGCTATGTAGTCCCATGTCTTTTTGAATTTCATCAGTTTTTGCTCTCATCACATCCTTTGGGGAGGGCATTCCAGGCATTCACTACCCTTTCAATAAAAGTATTTCTTGATGTTGCTTTTAAGTTTGCTTCATTGCATATCCTTTAGTTCTCCAGCTTCCACTTTTTTGAAAAAAGGTTTGCTTGTTCATTAATACCTTTTAAGTATTTAAAGATCTGTATCATATCCCTTCTGTCCCTCCACTCCTCTAGAGTATACAAATCCCAGCTCAGATTTAAGAAAGCACAGCGCTAAAACAAGTGGAATCAAGTTCCTATTTAACTAAGTATTTGGTGCCTTCAAAATCTGGCATTTTTTTAGCGTTACTTAAACATGTATGCAGATTTACACAAGTAAATGGCTTATTTTACATGTGTAACATTTTTATAATTGCCTTAGCGGTAATGCAAATGCTGATGACCTGCAGGCTTAGATTTAGGCACAGAGTTGAAATGGATACTATGAGCAAATCAGTAACCCTTGATGCAGCCTGTTGGTGGAATGACAGGCCTTGTGTCCGGTAGTTCATGTAACATCTTTTGGCAGTCCTGGTTATGAATGTAGTATGCGTGTGATGCTGTAGCGTGACAAAACAGTTCCAGCTTACCATTGGGACAAGAGAGAATATATAGCTGACACCTGTACATAAACATTGATCAGCGACAGCTAAGTATCCAACAGTGAAAGAATTACATTTAAGAACATTTAAGAGAAATAATATCTGAAATATAAGTTGGATCTAAATGTTTCATCACTTGGGTGGTGAAGAACCCTTTATGCCAGGGAGTTGACATATCAGTTCATGAATCTGAAAGAATAGTTTTAAACAAACATAATGAACACTGCATTAATAGCATGTTATTGTTAATTGAAGATATAAAAAGGAGGGTTTTTTTAGACAAAACGATTGAAACTGATACAATCCAAGTATATTCATGGGATTGAGTATCTGAGGTCTTTTTCTCCTTTTTTTCTGTGTGTGTAGCTAGGGAGTGAGTACCTATTACATTGACTCTATACATAATTATCAGTAGAGCTTATATGTATTTTACAAAGGCCCTGCATTCAGTAAGTCTTTTGTAAAATATATTACAAATTGTGAACATCCCAACTTGGATATCCTTTTCTGACATAGATGCCCCATACAAAATTGTGTTATAGGGCTATTAGAAACCTGGGTCACATGTAGCCCAATTCTGAGACTGTTCATCTAGGTCCCTAAGGAAAACAGGCTCATTAAGACCAGATTCTGGAACGCAGGAACAAAAATATTCACGCGGTACACAGAATCGGGCCGTGGATGGCCCAGCATGGCCCTACTGCCTGAGAGGATATCCTCCCCCTCTTCCCCACTGCCCAACCCACAGCTGGCCAGCCAGGGCCTGGATCGAGTGGCAGGGACCCCCCAGCACCCAGTCCTAAAGAGGGAACCCCAGTCACAATCACCGAGTCGGTGCTGCTTATTCTACCTCTGATGTGGAATAAGCATCACATCCACATGGACCCCTCAGGACATACAGGGCCATGACCTGAATTGGCCTTGTACATCCTGCCAGGCTCACCCACTGCTGCCCTGGCCTTGCCCCCTTCCCACCAGCTCTCCCCATCCTACTACTCAGGATGTGGGGGGAGAAGAGGGTCCAGACGGCTTGTGGGGGTACAAGGCCATCTCCAAAGACCTTGGGATTTCTGGTCTACAATCCGCATTATTGTTAAGAAGTTTTCTGCTTATGAAGCTGACAAGAAACTCCCAGGATGTGGTGGGAAAATTAATCCAAGAAGTTTTTGAAGGTTAGCGCAAACTGTTGGAAAAAACACCTCCTACAACCATCCAAAGAGCTTTAGGCTGACCTGGTGCAATCTGGAGTGGTGGTTTCAACCCACACTATATGCTGTGCACTAAAAAAGGAGGACTTCATGGGTGAAGGCCAAGAAGCACCCCACTACTCAAAAACTGACAAAGTATGCCTGATCTTTGCCCCAACCCACCTTGAGAAACCACAGCCCTTCTGGGAAAATGTTCTGTGGACAACTGAAACCAAACTTGAACGCTTTGGCAATGCAAACCATCAATATATTTACAGGCGAAGAAATGAAGCTTATAAGGAAAAAAAACCCCTTCCTACAGTTAAGTATGGTGGAGGTTCCATAATGTTGTGGGGCTGTTTTGCTGCCTCAGGAGCTGGAGGTCTGGAATGTATTAAAGGAATCATGAAGTCAAAGGACTACAAAGGTACAGTATTTTGGAGCAAAAATGTGCTACCTAGTGTCAGAAAGCTGGGTCTTGGTCAAAGGTCATGGGCCTTCCAGCAGAACAAAGACCCAAAACATACATCCAAAAGCACAAAATAATGGTTAAAAAGGAACAAATGGACTGTTTTAAACTGGCCATCAATGAGTCCTGATCTCAATCCAATCAAAACCTTTGGAAAGAGCTGAAATCTGACATTGGTAAAAGGAATCCTGGAAACATCCATGAGCTGGAACAAATCACAGTTGAAGAGTAACAGATGTATGAACCTATAGATGGCTACAAGAAAAATTTGGAGGCTTTCATCACTGCCAAGGATTGTGCAACCAAATGTTAGTGAAGGGTGCCATTAATTCTGTCCAAAGCCATATTGTGTTTTGTGTTTTTTTTACTCAGAAATTACTACATCTAAGTTGCAGACATACTTTTTTGTTGTATACCTTTGAACATATTATTAAAATATTATGACAACACAGTTGGAATATTTCCAATTTCTCAAGATATTGTACACAACATACCTAAAATGCAAGGGTGCTAATATTATTGACCACAACTGTATTTGCATACCATCTTTCATAGACATAGTCCAATTCTAAAGTGATCACAAACTAAGAAAACTACATTAAACAATAAATCACTAAAAATACATCAAATATACACATTAATACAATTCATAAAAATATGAAACATTACTAAACACAATACAAATATCAAATAATGCAGAAAAAAAAAACCTTTTCCCATACTATTTCTGTGGATTATTTATACTTTCTTTTTCATCCTGTGTGTAATATGCATTGAGCTGGTTTATTAAAATCAGACATAGTGGAATATAACATTTAAATTAAATCTAAAATAAAACTGTACACACATCCAAAAGAAATGACCTGTCTGAAAGTGTCAAAAGAATGGCATTAGACATTCTACAGTGCAGGAATCACAATTTCATTACCCTCTTTCCAGTGGCAAAAGTTCAAATTAAGGGTACCCAGGCATTTTGAAAGGTTCTCCGGAGCAGAGGAGGATCTATCTTAGAAGATATGGAAGGGATTATAAGTGGGTCCTTTTTTCTCTAGTTCTCCCTCCAGTACAGGGGCTGCATAGGTGGAATTTATGCCACAGTCTCTATTATATCTGTCCTTTTTTTAATAGCATTTAACAATCGTATACATCCCACATGTATAAAGAAAACCATCTCGCATAGAAAACCACAATCCAAAGGGTAAAATAAAAAAGGTAATCGGCAAATAGATATACAATGATAAAGTCCACATTAAGGGGCTGTGGTGAGATAACAAAAAATCTACATGAAAAGAAACACTAAGAACTAATGTGTCACATTAGGAGAAAACATTTTAATCCCCTTCCCACGAGTGCTAGCTAAATGGGAAACATCCTGAAAAACAAATCTTTTAGATGAGCCACATTAGTAGCAATAACAGTCTGCAGTTGGGCATCCATATGGTTATAGATTTATCAACAAAAACTTGTGTCGAGGTCAATTAATTTCTCAGCAGCCCCAGAGGAGAAGCTGCACAGCACATTAACCACACCTGACAATTTAGAATCTATATTCTGAACTGCCCCCCATGTGTCTCTCAGAGTGACTTCCTCACCATCCACATCATCTGTTGGAAAAACATCAACGGAAGCAGATACAGTAACTGGCACTGGAGAAACAAACACGTTAAGCGTTTCAACTTTCAGAAAATCCCCAGCGAATACTGTCGAAGAGAACGACAAAGGAGGTGGGGGAGGCATCCCTACCCCTTGAGCTGAATGAAGCTCCATCAGAGGAGGACTGACCTGCTTGAGTAGGAAGCAAATGTTTGTCCATGGGGCCCACGATTTTACTCGCGATAGAAACAGAGTTTACTTTCACAGTATTTTTCACTTTACGCTTCCCCATACTGCCAAACAACCTGGAACAAACAAAGAGTAGTTACTCACCTGTAACAGGTGTTCTCCAGGAGCAGCAGGAATCAGTCCTCACATATGGGTGACATCGACGTCGATGGAGCCCCTGCAGAGCATTTCCCCAGCTTTCTATGAAAGCCTTTGGGAATACTGCACGCATGCATGGTCCCCTTCCTGCCTAAAGGTGCCATCTTGCTCAGTCTGATGACATAGCTAAAAAACTGCACACAGAAATGGAAAAAAAACAAACTATGTACAACTGCAACTCCCAGGGGAGGAGGGAGAGTTGTGAGGACTCATTCCTGCTGCTCCTGGAGAACACCTGTTATAGGTGAGTAACTACTCTTTCTCGAGGACCAAGCAGGAAGTCAGTCCTCACATATGGGTGACTCCCTAGTTCTGGGCTACCAGGAACCCAGGCTGAACAAGAGAACTCCCTCTAGTCCCAGCAGCAGAGAAAGGCTTTTCACTGAAAACAGAACCTCCACCGGTAGCTCAACGGAGGGCTGGAGGGCAGGAGTTGCCTAAACCTCAAAGAGATTCTGGAGTACTGCCTGGCTAAAAGCACTGTCCCTACGGGACTCCCTCTCCAGGCAGTAATGGGCCGCAAAGGTCTGGCTTGAGGACCAAGTTGCAGCCCTACAGATGTCTGCCAACAGTACAGAGTGGAGATGAGCTACTGAGGCAGCCATAGCTCTGACACGGTGGGCCATGACCCGACCCTGCAAGGGAAGGTCAGCCGCCCTGTAAGCCCAGGTGATACAGTCAGCCACCCATATGGACAAGGTACACTTGGACACAGCCAACCCCAAATTATTAGGGTCAAAAGATATGAAGAGCTGAGTAGCCCTTCTATGTCCCTGCGTACGGTCAAGGTAGAAGGATAAGGCCCTCCTACAGTCCAGGGTATACAGGACCGCTTCAGCCGGGCTTGCATGAGGCCTAGGGAAGAATGTTGGAAGAACCACCTCCTGGTTGAGGTGGAAAGAGGAAACAACTTTTGGGAGGAACTTTGGATGAGTCCTAAGGACTACCCTGTTCTTATAGAATCTGGTGTAAGACCTGTCACAGACCAGGGCCTGAAGCTCACTCACTCGTCTGGCCGAGGTTAAAGCTACCAGGAAGAGTGTCTTTCAGGAAAGGAAGCAAAGAGGACAAGTAGCCATCGGCTCAAAAGGAGGGCGAGTCAGTTGTTGTAAGACCACATTCAACTCCCACTCAGGGCTGGACAACGGACAGGAGGCTTGAGCAAGAGCAAACCCCTGAGGAACCGGGACACCAAGGGGTGAACCGACAGAGAGTGACCTTCCACCAGAGAGTGGTGAGCTGCCAGAGCTGAAAGGTGGACCCGAACAGAATTGGACTTAAGGCCCTGATTGGACAAGTGCAGCAGGTACTGAAGCACTACTGGTACAGCACAGGAGAAAGGATCTTCTGTATGCAGCTGACACCACACAGAAAATCTTTTCCATTTCAGGGCATAGGTTTTTCTAGTGGACTGCTTCCTAGAGGCCAGGACGACCTCTTCAACTTCTGGAGGTAGGCCCCAGGGAGCCAAAACTACCCTTGCAGCCTCCAGGCCATCAAATTGAGAGATTTGAGATTCGGATGCAGAAGAGAACCTTGATCCTGAGAGAGAAGGTCGGGCTGCAACCCCAGAGACAGTGGGGGGTCCACTGCCAGTTGAAGCAGAAGTGGAAACCAAGACTGCCTCGGCCACCTGGGAGCTACTAGGAGTACCGAGGCCTTGTCCTGTAGAACCTTGAACAGGTTTTGGGCCACCAGAGGCGTGGGAGGAAGCACATATAGGAGGCCCTGAGACCAGGAAATCAGAAAAGCATCCGCTGCCCACTTCATGGGATGCGGGTGCCTGGAGCAGAACCTGGGCAGCTGCTTGTTCAGGGGACTGGCAAAGAGATCTATGGATGGAAGGCCCCATTTCAGGAAAATCTTCTGAACCACTAATGGGTGGAGTTGCCATTCGTGGGGCCTGCAGAACTCTGCTCAACCTGTCTGCCAGGCAGTTCTCCTGGCCAGGGAGATAAACAGCTTTGAGAAACATGCTGTGCTTGAGCGCAAACAAGCAAAGGGTTTGTGCCTCCTGACAAAGGAGCCTGGACCCAGTGCCACCCTGCTTGTTCACATAAAACATGGCTACTTGGTTGTCCGTCTGTACTAAGACAGACTGGTGAGCCAGGCTTGGAGAGAAAGTCTTGAGGGCTAAGCGAATAGCCCGGAGTTCCAGTAGGTTGATCTGTTGTGTGGCCTCCAAGGGAGATCACAGGCCCTGGGTGCACTTGCCTAGACAATGTGCTCCCCAGCCCTGCAGAGAGGCATCTGTGGTCAACACCACTGTGAACCCAGGAATTTGGAAAGGCACCCCTTGCAGAAGATTGGGGGGGTGCAGCCACCAGTGTAGGGAGTTCAGGAATGGTCTGGACACCCCTACTCTGTCTCTGAGGCGTCCTGTGGACTGTGACCACTGAGTCCTGAGGCACCACTGTGCAGGCCTCATATGGAGTCGGGCATTGGGAGTCACATGCACTGTCGAAGCCATGTGGCCCAGAAGCCGCAGTGACCTTTGGAGAAACTGGTTTGCCAAGTCTATCAGTCTTTGAGCTCTGTCTTCTGGCAAGAAAGCCTTTGCCTGCAGAGAGTCCAGCCTTGCCCCTATGACCTCTAAGTTCTGGGAGGGGAGCAAAGTGGACTTTGCGAAGTTTATGACAAAACCCAGGTGCTGAAGAGGAGAAATAGTTCGGAGGGTGGCTTGCCTGGCCTCCTGGCACGTCTGACCCCTGATGAGCCAGTCGTCCAGATAGGGGAAGACAAAGATACCCTGATTTCTCAGGTAGGCCGCCACCACCGCCAGGCATTTGGTAAAGACTCTGGGGGCGGAGGTGAGGCCGAAAGGCAGCACTCTGTACTGATAATGGTTTCCTCCCACAATGAACCTGAGGTACTTTCTGTGGTGTGGATGAATGAGGATGTGAGTGTACGAATCCTTTAGATCTAAGGAGCATAGCCAGTCTCCCTGCTGGAGGTAGGGCAGAAGTGTTCCAAGAGTAAGCATCTTGAACTTTTCTTTCTCTAGGAACTTCTGAGGTCGAGAATAGGCCGGAGGCCCCCGGTTCTCTTTGGTACAAGGAAGTACCTGGAGTAGAAACCGTGACCTTGGATGTGGGGAGGCACAGGCTCCACCGCCTTGTCTCGCAACAGACCCTGAAGCTCTTGAAGGAGGAGGTCTGTGTGGAGAGGAGGCCTTGGAGACTCTCCAGGGAAGTAAGGAGGAGGCAACTGATGGAAAGGAAGCATATAGCCCTTGTGGACTATGCTTAAGACCCAATTGTCTCCTGTAATGGGTGGCCACCGGTGGGCAAACAGGGTTAGTCGATCTCCTGTGCAGGGATGGGACAGCAGAGACGGAGAGGCTATGCCTTGGGAGTCAAAAAACCCCACCCTGCTGAGTGGGAGCAGGAGCCGGAGGCTTGGGGGCCTTCTGCCTACGGGGCCCATGTCCCTGCCCCTTGGCCTGCTGCCCCTGCTGGGGAGGCCTGGTAAGGTGGGAACTGTTTGTAGGCAGTCACCTTCCTCGGGTAAAAGGACTTCTTACCCAAGCCCTTCTTTTTATGAGAAGGGGCAGGAGTCTTTCTAGACAGCCTTGTCCTCGTGAGGTGCTCGGTCTCGAGCTGTGCAGTCTTCTCGGCCATGGGCTTGCCAAAAAGGTTCTCACCTCGGCAAGGGACATTGACCAACTGGTCTTGAACCCATGGCTCGAGATCCGATGACTGCAGCCATGCCTGGCGTCGAGCCACGATGCCAGCTGCTGAAACATGGGCCGAGGCCTCGAAGCCATCGTAGGCTGCGCGGGACATGAACTTAGAGCATTCCCGAATCCCCGAGGACAAGGACTTGAACCTCTGCAAAGGTTCCCCAGAGAGACCAGCAGAGAACCCGACAAGCTCCTTCGCCAGGTCCCACAAGTACATGCCCATGTACAGCTGGTAAGACTGGACACGGCAAGCAAGCATCAAGCCCCGGAAGCACTTTCTACCAAACGCATCCAGGTTCCGGGCCTCCCTGCCAGGGGGCACCGCGGAGTGCATTTTCTGACTTTTCAGACGATGCATGGCCGATTCCACCACCATGGAATGGTGTGGTAGCTGCGCCTTTTGAAAACCAGGGCTCTTACGGAGTCGATAAATGGAATCGACCCGCTTGCTCAGAACCGGCGCCGAGGCCGGTGCCTCCCACATCTGGAAGAGGAGCCATTCCAGCATCGGAGGAACCGGCACAGTAAAGGCCTCCTTCGGAAGAGAGTCATACTGGAGGGCCTCGAGCTCCTCGGCTCGAGGCTCCTCCTCGGGGTCCGCGGGGATCGCCATATCCCGAACGAACTCCGAGAACTGGGTATCCTCCAGAGGGGATCTACTCCGGGGCTCAGACTGCGGTGAGTCCGATGGGACCCACCGAGTCTTGAAGGTATCAGGGGACTCTTCGTCCTCCGTCTCCCAGGCGAACTCGTCCGAAGAGGAGTCGGGCTCCGACCGCACGGGGCCCGGCAGCACCCGCACCGACGTCGAAGGCACCGGCGTCGACGCCCTCAGTCCCGACCGGGAGGTCGAGGGTGACCGCGACTGAGGACGACCTCGAGCCTTCATGGTCTCGAGTCTCGGCTCGGTCTCCGGGGTCGACTTAGACATCCCGGTGGTCAGGGCAGATGCGCCAGCAAGGCTGGCCATCAGCACCCGCTGCTGATCCACGAAGGCAGACAGTCTGCACTCCAAGGCTGTCAGCCTGAGACCCAGCTCAGGAGACTCAGCAGCCACCGACTCGGGCCCTGGCGGCGCCGGGCCTGATGTCGGCTCCCTGGGAGGAGAGTCCTCGAGGACAACAGGACTTACGTGTCCAGCATACTCCGGCTCCACACGAGGCACTTTTGATGGCTTCTCCTGTTCCACGGGCCCGGGACGGTGGTCGGGGGTCCGAGACCTAGCCCTTGAGGAGCCAGGGACCTACTCCGACAATGCCCTCGCGAGCCTCTTCTTCCTCTTTTGCTCCCGCTCGGGGGATCCCTTGTCTGAGGAACCCCGACGATGCTCGGTGTCAGACTCCCGAGACGTCGAGGCCTCAGACGAGGTCCGGGCCCGGCCAGAGGCCGAATCAGAGAAAAGCCTTTCCTTTTGATGCTGGCGACTTCGCAGTGCCTTAGTGGACATTTTGCCACATGGACCACAGATTTTAGGATCATGATCAGGACCGAGGCACCGAAGGCAGCAGTCGTTTGTGTCGGTGAGAGACATTAGTTTCTTTCACCGATCACAGTTTTTAAAACCACTGGAAGCCATCGGGGAAAAAAGAGCCCCCGCGAGGTCAAAGGACCGGCCTTCCAGGGAAAAAGAAAAAAAGGGCGTGAACGCCAGCCACGAAGGGCAAAAACCAAAAAAATGAGAACGGGCTCGATACCGGTGTACCGAACCCGGCGGGAAGGGGAACCAGGCAAAAAACCACAATGAAATCGCAGGAATAGTAAGAAAAAAATCTAACTATTTTCCGGGTGAACTAGAACAGACATCCGACGGGCTCCACGGAAAAAGAGAGACTGAGCAAGATGGCACCTTTAGGCGGGAAGGGGACAGCGCATGCGTGCAGTATTCCCAAAGGCTTTCATAGAAAGCTGGGGAAATGTTCCGCAGGGGCTCTATCGACATCGATGTCACCCATATGAGGGCTGACTTCCTGCTTGGTCCTGGAGAACCTCTCCGCTTCCTTTACTCCTGCACCACCAGTGCACCAAGGGGCTTATCCTGCCCCTTGATATGTGTCCCTTAAGGCACAACATTTGGGTATGTGTGAGAGCCTCTGATCTTTAATACCTGCAGAGGGGCGTTCCCCCCCCCCCCCCCCCCCCCCGGGTAAGGCTGATCTTACTGTTACCTGTTTAGACTCTGCAGACAACACGTGGAACACACAGCATGCCGGTCACACGGGATGGTATGCCCTTCCTCTTCACATTCAGCACAGCACCCATCTGTCTCTTCTTCTGACTGAAAACCCATAAACTGCATAGCCTTTTGTCATAGGAGAGCTAGAGGCCTGCTATTAAAATGATCATTTATTAAGATTTTCTACTCCATGAGGGTTTTTATTCTACTGGATTGGCACAGATGTTCCTGGTTCAAAGATTCTGGATACTGAGGCTCTCCGCACCAATGTTTGATGTCATTCTGTGCTGACACTTTGGCACCTAGTTGAGACACTGACACAGGGTCCTGTTTGGAGCCATGTGGTTTCTTTTTGCATGATTGCACTTATGTCTCAGCACAGATCTTTTGGACCTGTTTTCTGAGGCTGACATAGGGTACCAAATTCTTGACACCACCTTAACCCAAGTTTTGTTCAATATGAGTGAACTTTGTCCATACCTTTGCCTTATATTTTGGCAGAAACCTGGTCTTTCTTTCTGTTTCATGACAAGGCTTTGCAGGGACACCACATGCAGGGTAAGGAGGAGAGGGAAGGGGAAGAGCAGAGCTTGCGTGCCAGAGACATCAAGCAATACTGTAGGAGGCCCTTACCTGTAAGGAAAGAAAAAAAAATCCCTTTTTTGTTTTCTTAGTGTCATGGCTTCAGAAGAACTCATCAAGCAGTTAATATAAACTCTCCAGGACCAACAGGAAGAGATGATCTGATGCATGAAGCTCTACAGACACAGCCTCTTTTACAATAGGAAGATCAAACTAAAGAACTACAGACTTCTATGACCACCCAGGCTTCACGGTGCAACAAAGTGGAAACTGAGGTGGGAATTATAGGATTAG
This sequence comes from Ichthyophis bannanicus, assembly GCA_033557465.1. Classification (NCBI taxonomy): domain Eukaryota; kingdom Metazoa; phylum Chordata; class Amphibia; order Gymnophiona; family Ichthyophiidae; genus Ichthyophis; species Ichthyophis bannanicus. The sequence goes on from CM066041.1 coordinate 149,329,561, forward strand.
CACAAATAATTTGTTAATGTAAAACATAGGTTTTAGCAGATACAGTATGTGGTATATCAACTAATGAGTAACATGTAGTTCCTCTGTTGTCTTGTTGACCACTTTGATAGAAGGATAAGGTGGTATATAAAACTGATTAAATAAATAAATAACCTAAGGACCCAATGGACAGGACTGGAGGCAGGGACTGACTCACCAAATTGAAGCTTGAGGATGACCTGGAGGCCTTTTTAAACACACAGGAGTGGGTAGCAGAGGCTGTGGGTTGGCATAGGGAACAGCTAACATTATGTGTGTCTGGTAAGGCTCAAGTGACCTAATATGCCCTGGATATAACCTGGGCTTCTGGCTACAGTTAGGTTATCTGAACGCAACAGTGAAGAGGTGGATCTTTAACCTGGATCAGAAGAGGGCCAGGGAGGGTTCCTGACGTATAGACACAGGTAAGCTGTTCCAGGCGTAGGGTGCAGCCAGATGAAAGGAGCGAAGTCGGGAGTTAGCGGTGCGAGTGAAAGGCTTAGATAGAAGTAGTTTGTTAGCGGAGCGAAGTTGTCGACGGGGGATGTAGGAAGAGATGAGGGATGAAAGGTACTGAGGGGCCGCAGAGTGAATGCATTTGTAGGTCAGCAGGACAAGCTTGAATTGGATGCAGAATTGAATGGGGAGCCAGTGAAGCAATTTGAGAAGAGGAGTAACGTGGGCATGGCGAGGCTGGCGGAAGATTAGTCAAGCAGCATGATTTTGTATAGATTGAAGGAGGAAGAGATGGCTCACAGGGAGACCAGCCAGGAGTAGGTTGCAATAGTCGAGGCGAGAGGAGATTAAGGAGTGGATAAGCGTTTTGGTGGTGTGTTCAGACAGAAAGGGGCAGATTTTACGGATGCTGTAGATAAAGAAACAGTAGGTTTTAGCTACGAACTGGATATGAGTGGAGAAGGAGAGAGAGGTGTCAAAGATAACCCCTAGATTGCGGGCCAAGGGAACAGGAAGGATCGTAGATCCATCCACAGAAACTGAGAAAGAGGGAAGAGGAGGGGAGGAATTGGGGGGGAAAGACAAGGAGTTCAGTCTTGGCCATGTTCAATTTTAAGCAGCAATGAGACATCCAGGCAGCGATGTCAGAGAAGCAGGCAGAGATCCTGGTCTGGATTTCTGGAGAGATATGGGGTGTAGAGAGGTAAATCTGGGCGTCATCGGCATAGAGATGGTACTGAAAGCCATGAGAGGAGATAAGCGTGCCAAGGGATTGGGTATAGAGAGAGAAAAGGAGGGGACCCAAGACAGAACCCTGGGGTACGCCAACATGGAGCAAGGTGGGAGAGGAGGAGAAGCCGCCAGAGTATACACTAAAGGAGCAATGGGAGAGGTAGGAGGAGAACCAGGATAATACGGAATCCTTGAAGCCAAGTGAGGCAAGGAGAAGGTTGTGGTCAACAGTGTCGAAGGCAGCGGAGAGGTCGAGAAGGATAAGTACAGAGTAGAGGACCTTAGATTTAGCAAGGAACATGTCATTGGAGACCTTAGTAAGGGCTGTTTCAGTGGAATGTAGGGGACGGAAGCCGGATTGTAGTGGGTCCAAGAGAGCCTGGGAGGTGAGGAAGTCGAGGCAACGGCAGTGGACAGCTCGTTCTAGTAGTTTAGATATGAAAGGAAGGAGGGAGATGGGTCGATAGTTAGAAGGACAGGTGGGATCGAGTGAGGGTTTCTTGAGGAGAGGTGTGACAACAGCATGTTTGAAATCTACAGGGACGGTTGCAGTGCAGAGTGAAAGGTTGAGAATATGAGAGGTGGTGCATTGAGATAAAAAACTAGATTTAGGTTCTAATTAGACTATCTCCAATGGTATACATATGCTTTACCCTGTGTCTTCTTCATTTTAGTTTTTTATCTCAATGCAAGTGTTTAAGTCATCACCTCTATTAATGAGTTCGTGTGCCTCCTTGTGAGGTTTGCAAATCATCGTCTCTACAAAGAAGGTATTAACATTATAATTATATGCTTGTCACCTCCCATAAGGATTGTATTTGCTTGTGTTTCTATTAATCTTATCTGTGGTCTATTTTATTATATCATTTCTTATGGTTTAATCTTAATTTGAGTATCGCATTTCTAGCACTAGAGTTTTATTATTTTATTATTATTTTAATTATATAATTTTTAATTATTTATTATGAGAGATCTACTACTAATTAACTATATTATTATTATTATTGTAATAATTATTATTATTATTTATTTTTATTTCTATAGTTAGAGCTTAATGTATGTTCATGCCCATTTGTTCTTTCACTTTTAAATTGTTTTTTTAATATTGTTTGTTTTTATGTTTGTAGTACCTATTTAGACAACCCCTGATGAAGGTCTTCGAAACACGGCCTGTGTCGGGTTGCTAGGTCTGAGATTCCAAATAAATTGTTTTTCCACCTTATCACGTTTTGTACTGTGTGCCTGTTTTATGTGATAATTTGCCCTGTGTTGGACAGCCATTTTTGAACTCTGTCTTTTCACCAGTTTTTACCACAAGCCAAGTTTCATCCCATTCCATTAACTTTTCAGAACTATTTTGCCCCCAGACAGACATTCTTTACCCCTTTTGTCTAATTCTAACTTCCATTAGGTTGGAAACAACAAAATAGCAGACCCTCTCTTCATCATCCACTTTCTCCTCCCCCACTTACCAAAGCATGAAGATGGTAACTGTAGGAAGTTATTGTCAGTAGCAAATAGATATCTATCTATCTCTCAATACTTGATAAATCCAGGGATAATTGCTACTTCCCACTTTTCCCCAAAGTTCTATAGGTCCGTCTGGCAAATGAACCACTTGATATAAAAGACCCGACCCTGTGTTATTTATTTATTTGACTTTATGGCTGATAGAAAATAATGCCGATATAGAATAAATTGGTTATCTGAGGTAGCAAGTTATGTAGCCCTATGATTTGAATTACTAAGTTCATAAATCACTGTTGTCATGAAGAAGACCCTTCTGAGCCTATGGAGTTGGTGAGAGAAGAGGATTCCGTTGCAGAAACTGACAGGCAGTCTGAGCACATGGCTCAGTGTTTTCAGAGAGAATGTAAACAAAGAGAGTCACGAGCTGGAAAGACACTCCCACGCTGTGACGGAGTCCCTAGTTCAGGAGATAATGAGATACACCTGTTTAAGGGAGGGGCACAGTTTAGACCGGTGAAACAGGATGATAAAAAGTGGTCATTAGCCTGGACTAGAGGGGAGCAGAAAGAAGGAAGACGTCAAGAGGTGAGAACAAAGGGAGCCATAGTCCTAACGCCAGAAAGAAGCAGCACAGGCCAGGTGACGTCTGGTAAAGGCAAGAAGGATAAGATATTTCCTGGAAGGCAGGCTTGGGAAAACTCACATGCTCCAGAGAGAGAAACCTGCTGGCATGACAATACTGGTACCTCTAAGGTTGAAGCTACGAGGCTGAGAGACAAACAAACACAAGCTGTGTTTGGGAATCAGTCTGACTTTGCAGAGCTGAGAATTCCTTTCCCTCCAAAGCTGAAAGGTAGGCTTTACAACTTACATAGATTTGAACCTAGTTATAAAGTATTTCCCTGCAGTTGCCAGAATGTAGCAGACTCTCTAAAAAGAAACTTCAGTATATACGGTAATTCACAGTCCTATCCTTTAGAGTGCTACCGAGAGAAGCCATGTGAGGATAGTGAAGACATCTGTTTTAAAGTTCAGGATAGCAGCTCACTGACACACCCTGCTATTGCTGACGCTGAAGAAATGCAGATTGACTCTGATAGCAGTGAAATAGTGGATAACCAGATGGACTGCACATTATGTTTTGCTGACCACGTGGACTCTGTGCTGAACGCTAGTTTGAGAAAGCTGGTAAAGCAACAGAAAGAATAGGGAACATTTTCTTTTGCTGAAGGAAGCTGTTATTGTTTGTTTGTACCGAGCACGGCACGTTGTGAGCCTGAAGCTGATAAGGCTAATTTACCTGAGTTCTTGTACATATCCCTCAAGTCAATTGTATGGCAGTTTGTCCTAAGTTATTTACCTGCACAGAAATCCGTTGGGAAGGGGAAAAATAAATTCTTGTCATTGCCTGAAACACTCGACTACAACTCTTCTGTTCTCAAAGAGTAAAAGGGACTACCATTCCCAGAGGGCCTTGCAGGACCAATGCAGGGTCATACTCTCTGAGTCAGGAATACAAAGGCAGACCAACTCTCAGCGCCCTAGGCATTGGGCTGGCCACCGAGAGGGTGACACTGTTTAACAACCAATGTCATTGATTCATTCTGCACTCAGACATACAGCAATTATCTGTCTAACTAGATCCAACCCCCAGATTTCAGACCAGTACCTTAACTTTGCCAGGATGCTTGTGGCTGGGTCAGAGAAATCATCTGTCTCCAGAATGGCACAAAGCAGATACATGGAGGAAAAGAACAAATGAAAAGCCCAGGTTCAATGACATATCCATAACATAACCCAGTTCAGAAAGGCCCTTAAATTCACCCTATTCACCAGATACTACCCCATATGAAGATAACATTTAGTCCCACTACATATCCAACTTCAGTTTTTTTTTTCCCTTGCTCCCAACATTCGTGCTAATTCATGTACATAGTTCGAGCATGTGATCTAGTTAACAGATTACATTTTCCATGTAAATAGTTCTCCCTTGTTTTCCAAGTTGATAATCCTGTTATATGTAACTCCGAACAGCCTGTTGTTCTGGTTTTTGTTTTGTTCTCTGTAAACCGCGCTGATGTCGAAGAGTGCGGTATAAAAGAAATTAAAATAAAATAAATAAATAATAAATAATCTGCAGGAGCTACTGAGCTCCACACCACCCACAAGGATACTTGTGCTTGGGTAGAATGGGTGCAGAACCCTCCAGAACCGGCTGGCTCTGCAAGAATAAGTTGAGGCAATGGCTTCCTTAAACCAGCACCCCAATGTAGACTTGGCCACCCTGTCACCCTTGCATGGGCCAAAAGAGCACAAAAAGATTGTCAGATTTTCAAAAGTAATTCAGAAACTCTAAGTACCGGAGAAGCACCCTCTGGACATCCACAAGGCAGACCCTTATCCTTCCCCTGACACTGCTCCTTTAAAAAAGAAGGGCAGGCAGATCACCTGGGTTCACATGAAAGGGAAAAATCACATTCAGCAAGAAAGAAGGCACAGTTCCTTTGAAAAAGAGATGAGAATATCAGCAAGGTAGAGCCTGCAGCCCAGAAATCCGCCTTGCAGAACAAATCACAACCAATAAGAGGTGTTCTTTTCTTTTCCTCCCTTCTTGATATTTTTTTGAAAACTGTACACTGCTCTGATGCTTTGCTACCTAGGGCAACATATTAAGAGTCAGTAAAGATAAAGAAGATCGTCTTGAGCATCAAATCTTAAAGGTGGCATGCTTCAAGGCTCAAAGGGTGCCACCATCAGAGCCCTGAGCACCAGACACAGATCCCAGGAAAGGAACACATATCAAAGGGCACTGGAGTAAGGAAAATGCCAAACCCCTTAGAGAAGGCACAAGACATCCAGGTGTAAAGCTAGAGACTTACCAGCCACTAGACCTCGGAAACAGGATAAAACTGTCACTTGAATTTTCAGGGAGCTGTGAGAAGGCTCTTTCTGAATACACTGGACTTCTTCCTACAAACATAGGAGTTGCGGGAGTCCTTTGATTTGATTACAGTTTTACAAGACTTTTGTATGGGCTAACATATAACAGAGTACGCCAGAATAACCCCTGATGAAGGTAATCGAAACACGGCCTGTGTTGGGTTTCCCTGTTTTTGTTTTTTTAATTATTATTATTAAAGAGCCCTGTCTTTCCTCATAACCACGTTTTGGACTGGTTTCCTTTTCCAGGCCATTCATAGAAAGGCAAACAGAGATGGCACCTTGGCCGCCTCAGGAGCTAACTGCCGAACACCACAACATCCTTCAAAGAGACATCAGATCCGCCTGTATGTCAGCTTGGTAGACCTCCTTTGGGCTCCAAGAAGAGTAAAGACCAACGCAGGAGAGTAACCCATACGCGTTAACCATCTCCTTTCAAGATCAAGCCATAAGCAAGAAGGGAACCAGGTCCTCCAGGGTGATCTGTCCCTGCCATAATAGGCAGAGATGGAGGCAACTGAAGTGGAGGCACCCACAGGAGCTGCATGAGGTCTCCAAACCAAGGCTAATCCAGCGCCACCAAAACAATCCTTCCGAGGTGGCGTTCTATATGCCGAAACACATGCTCCATCAGGGGCCATGAAGGAAACACGTACAGCAGGTGCTGACTTGGCCAAGGCTGGGTCAGGGCACTGAAGCCCTCAGACCCTGTCTCTGTACGGCACCTGAAGAAGTGGTAAATGGCATTAACATGGATCACCATAAGATCCATTTCAGGGCTACCTCAGAGGTATAGAATTCAACTGAAATGCCTCCTGGCTCAACTCACACTCTCCAGGATTCAGAGAGCACCGGCTAAGGAAGTCCACTTCCACATTGTCCACCCCGGCAATGTGCTGAGCCAACAAGGTTAGGAGGTTGTTCTCTGCCCAAGGCAAACAAGAGAAATCTCCAGAGCTACTCTGGCACTCATACCACCTGCCGATTGGCATAAGCCATCGCCATAGTATTATCTGAAAACACTCGAACTGTACAGCCCCTGACCAGGGGCTGGAAACGCATAAGAGCCACCCTGATGACCCTCACCTCAAGGCAGTTGATGGACCATACCGCTTATCTGCAGTTCCAATGGCCCTGGCCTGTACGGTCTTGACAATGGACTCCCCAGACCAAGAGAATGGCCTCAATTGACAGGAGCATCCAGGAAAAGTTGTCCAACAGCATGCCCTTCCTTGGATGATGGGGTCACTGCCACCATCACCGCAGGCTGAACCCCACCAACAGGAGCCTGCATTCAAACTCCTGGAAATTCTGGGATCACCGAGCCAGCAAGAACCACTAGAGCTGTCACATGTGAGCACACGCCCATGGCACCGTCTCTAGGGTCACCTCCATCAATCCAAGCAGCTGAAAATAATTCCCAGACTCTGGGAGCCTGCTGTGCACAAAACAGCTCCAGGCAATCCAACAGTCTTGATGTTCTCTTCTGGAAGAAGGCTCTGCCCACTAGAGTGTCAAAACATGCTCCCAGAAACTCCAAGGACTAGGAGGGCAACAGCTGACTCTTTCCCCGATTGATCACTCAGCCGAGGCTTTCCAAATAGGACACCACTCAGGTTGCCACCTGAAACACTTCTGAGAAGAACAGGCCTGGATGAGCCAGTCATCCAGATATGGACACAGATCCCTTGGCACTGTAGAGCCGCAGCTGCTACCACCATGACCTAGGAGAATGTCCTCAGGGCGTTGGATAGCCTGAAAGGGAGGGCGGCGAACTGAAAGGGAGAGCCAAGCATTGCAAAATGCAGATATTTCTGCTTATCTGCACAGATCGGGATATGAAAATACACCTCAGCCATATTCGGATAAGTCAAGAATTCCCCTTGGTGCCCTGCTTGAATCACAGAGAGCAATGTTTCCATCTAGAAGTGCAGAACATGCAAGTGCATGTCGATTCTCTTGAGGTCTAGAATGGATCAGAAGGAACCGTCCTTTTTAGGCACCATGAAATAGATGGCGTATCTGCCCTTGCCTTGCTCATCCGGCAGGATGGACATCACTGCCTTTAGGTGCAGCAACTTTTCCAAGCTGGTCTACACAGTGGCACGTTTGCTTGCAGACCCATACGGGGAAATGACAAAAGCATTTGTAATCGGCTCTTTATACTCTAAGACATAGCCGAACTGAATGGTGTCTAGCACCCAGCAAAGCCTGCCTCCAACTGGAGGAACCTGGGAATGGGACCCCAAGCCTTCATTGTGCAGCCTGGGAGGGTCCTCCTCTGAAAGGGGCTGAGTCCCTGGGCCCATGCGCTCCATGAAAGGACTGAGAATGAGCTCAAAGCTCAGAAGCAGGGGGGAAGCAAGGTTTTCCAGCTTGCTAACAAAGTCCCCAGATCCCCCGGAATCTGGCCAGCATGGCCTCTGTGAATGGGCAGAAGCTGATGAGAACGTGGCACCAGCCCACTTCACAGGCCCCTTGGACATGTCCTCCACAAGGCAGATTTTCTCTCACCCAGGTCCTTTACCAGCTTCTCCAAATTGGCCCCAAACAGAAGATTCCCCTTAAAAGCCAATTGGCTCAACCATGCTTTGGTAAGATGTGTCCGCTGCCTAGTGCCTGAGCCAAATCCAATGCTGCAACAGTCATCATGGCCACCATCCCTGGCCACTAAATATACCAGGTCATATATGGCATAAGAAAGGAAGGCCTTAGCAAACTCCAAAAGAGAAGTAGTATCATCTGGTGGAAGAGACTAAATCCACTGGAGCAGGGTTCGACACATCAGGCTGGCACAGTAGCCGCCATGGTGAATTGGCTCCAGAACAATGAATCCACTTTACAGTCCAGAAAAATCTTTAAGGCTAATCCGCCTTCCACAGGAATGGTGGTCTGTTTGATAACCACCATCACTTGCACATTCACCTTGGGAATGCCAAACCCCTGTATGCACTCTTTCTCCAGGAGGGCATAGATCTTTTTACACACCTGTAGCCCTTTAGGCAGGGCATCGGCAGAATCCCACTCTGACCAGATCAAATCTTTGATCGCATCCAGGAACAAAAGACAATAGTGGATTTCCACACTCCTTGAAGGAGCAGGTGTACCTTCTGCTTCATGCTGGAAGCAGCCACTGCCAAGTTCAAAGCAGATGAGACCCTGGCAATCAACGCCACCAGTTCCTCCTTCCAGGATAGGCGGATCACTTTGGCCTCTGCACAATCTTCTGAAGGTGAGAGTACATCTTCACTCACATCAGAGCCCAGTACTGAGCCACCTGAACCAGAGTCCTAGTCAAAATCTCAGACAGGTCCCAGCTGCTCCCCACCACCAGGGAGGCACCTCTTCCTGCAGATGCTTAGCCAAAAAATAATTGAACAGAGCTTCCATTCTCAGCCTGTCCCACAAGAGACTGTTTCTAGGGGCAGCCAGAGGCCGCAGGGTTTGAATTTCCATGCAGAAGGACCTGACCTGCTACAAAACAGAAGGAATTCAAAGGAGAACAATCTGGAGTCCGGAAGCTCTCCTCTCAGACTACGCCAACGCCAGGGGGCACAGCCGCCACAGATCCCCTAGAGAACAAACAGCTCACAGCATGATTGCTGGATCCTACAGCTAGTTGAATATCTTTACTCATTGCACCATCCATCACCTCCTGCCTTGAGGCAGGCAAGGTTGGACTAACTATATCCACCAGTGAGGGGGAAAAGCAGGCTCTCCAGGGATCTCAGAAGATGCCTTAACAACCCAGTCCAGAGTGAGGTGATGAACAAAGAACAATTTATTGAGGTGAAACACTAAAAAACTGCCATACCAGAAGAGCAGAGTCCAGAATCCAGGGAGGAGGCACCTCGCTTGCCACAGGTCAAACAAAATTTCCTGGAAGAAGATAGAGTTAGGCAAGAATCAGGACAGCACATGCTAAGGCTGTGGCGGCCTGGAGGTGCACGTTAACTGCACTTTCATGCGACAAACGTTGCAGGCACTAGGAGTGCACATTAGGACTGTGCGACCAACAGGCGCATAATAGGTAAATAAAAAAGCTAACACTACAGAAAACGGTTGGAAACCGCCACACTGCACCATCACCATCGGTCCACCTCAAACGGCATCCCAGGAAGATGAAATTGGGAGCCCCCAATGTATACAATGACGAGGTCAAGTCTTGGTACTCACCCCCTGAAAGCCATGGACAGAGGATCCGTTCCGGGCTCAACTCAGCTCTACTCTCCTGAAACTGTGTTACTGACTAGCTATGCAGCACTGCAGTTAAGGTGGCTGGCAAGCAGATCCCTCAGAGCCTTCTTCAGAAGAGAGCAGGGGGGAGGAGGGAGGGGGCATCGAGGTTGTGCAAGGCTGTTGAATGCCACCATCCTTCCAATTTTCTGACTGCTCAACAAACTCTTATCTAGGGATAAGAGTTTGGAGCTGAACCAATTTTCCCTCCTCCTATGACTCCTGAAAAGATTACAGTCTAGTGGAGCCTCCCCATATCACACTCATGAGAGAATCATCTTGTTTCTCAAGTTGGTTGTTCACAAGCATTTAATCAATTTTTTCCTCTCAATCCTCAGATTTTCTTCAGAGGAGAAAATCCACCCATCATCTGCTGGAGACAAAAATACTGAAGGGACTTCTGGTGGCTGGGGTAAATAGAGGCATGAAATCTGGGCTTTTCTATGGTGGAGACAAAGAACCAATCTGCTGGTAGAGGAACACAACTCACTAGTCTGGAATGGTCTAGCAGGATGATATGGAAGTTTGCCTTTTTGTGGATAATACCAAGAACTGCAACACAGAAGACACCTTGGAAGTTCTGGGAAACATGAAGGATCTAGCAAAGCTTGAAGAATGGTCTAAAATGTGGCAGCTGAGATTTAATGCTAAATATAGAGCCATGCATTTGGGCTGCAAAAACCCAAGGGAAAAGTACAGTATAGGGGGTGAAGTTCTTTTATATACAAAAGAATTGCAGATCTGGAGAGTGATAATATCTACTGCGTTTCATGTATAGGGATCTATCTCAGTCCCGATTGTTCTGCTTTCTCAGTAACAGTTCTGGTGTTCTAGTGCATGGTGTATATTTGTAGGGGTGCCTGACTGAGTCCTTGCAGTGCTGTTAATTTATGGCAGGTTTGCTAGAAGCTTGGCATGGTCTTCTTGCAGGGTTTTACATTACTTCACTATGTACCTCACAGTTAGCAGTTGATGGAATTTATGTTGCTCTATTATTGAGGTAATAGCAAAATTAAAATATTAATTTAAAAATTTAATAAAAAGTATGAAGTCAAATTATGATTTTTTTTTTTACAGGATCATTCTTGGTGGAGGTAGGGAGGCAATTATTGCTTTAGTAATCAAAATCTTGGGTGGGAAGGTCTAAGGACATGAACCCTGATTCCTTTACTTATCTAGTAATTCATCTGCCTACTACTTACCTCTTTACTCTCCCGCTTTTCTAGTTCCCTCCTCAAACTCTGCTTCCTGATCCTAACTGACAGCAGAAAAAAAGAGAAGTTGGTGGCATAGCAGACCATGTGCTTTTCTGATCCATTCTTTCTATTGCCAGCATCTCTTCCAGTGTGTTGTAGAAATCTGCAGAGCATCAAGCAGGCCAAACAGCTGATCTGAGCTAGGAACCACATTGGGAAGGGGCACTGGGGGCAGGAAAAGCAGACATAGCAAAGCACTGGTCCCACTACATCGTTAGCTGAACTCTCCTGCTGTCAGCTAGGGTTGGACAGCCTTGGGGGGAGGGGGGAGTTGGAGATGTGTTTATTGGGAGAGGGGAGTGACGAACCTAGAGGACAAATCATTGCAATGCATCGTCAAGGTACTGGGGATACCCTAAGAGTAAAAGGGAGTGTGATGTAGTTTATTCATATCTTTCTTGTGGATGTCTTCATACCTAAAAGTACTGCACAAGCACTAATAGGCTGACTAGGCACATGTTATGGAGGGCCTTTTTGGTTAAATTATACTATTACCAAGTCAAAGAGTAGATCCTCCAGAAGGTAGGAGCAGTTAGCTACAATATAAAGACCAGGGAATAGTAATATTCCCTGAATGTAGTGTTGAGACCACAGAAAAGAGCTGCCTAAGCACAGATATGTAGGCTCCTGCACAAGAAACTGAAATTTGGTTGGCTTTATCCAACCACATTACTGGTCTGAGCTTAAAGGGGCTGGCAGCTTTTCAGTACCCTGGAAGTGGCAAGGGCCTTTTTAATGCATCTAATGCCTGGCGAAGATACTGGTGACAAAGACAAAGTAGGAAGGGGCAGCATCAGAGGAGATCCACTGAGCCCTACTGAAAGCCAGATCATAGTGGCATAGACAAGGGCCTTATAGAAGTGCAGCACTGACACTGGCAGTGAGGATTTGAATGTAAAGAATTGGCAGAATCTGCTAGCATGGATGATTTCTGTGGCAGATGTTGAGGGGAGCACGGGAGCTGGACATAGTTGGAGTGCTAATGATGGACCCAAAAGCGTAGTTACTCACCTGTAACAGGTGTTCTCCTGGGACAGCAGAAATCAGTCCTCACATATGGGTGATGTTGGCACCAACTGAGTCCTCGTGGAAGCATCCCCCAACTTGCCAAGAAGCCCATATCCTCGGGCAGGGACCGCTGCCTAGGTTCCAAGATGGGAGAATCTGAAGGGACGTCACGGTGGCAACAAGTATCGGGGGACTCCTTATCCACCATCTCCTACTCAGAGTAGTCCGTGGAGGACTCGTAGGAGGGCTGCTCTGCAAGCCTCAAGGGACCCGATGCCCTACAGCAGGTGCCCGGTAAACTTGTCAGGGATGCCACAGTCCCGTTGAGCAGGACTCTGAGCATGACTTAGGCCGAGGATCGACTCAGCCTTTGGGGACGTCTTGGACGTCGAGGGTCTGGTGGTTGGGGCAGATGAACCGGTCGTGCTGGTCCATGAAGGCAGACAAACTGTGCTCCAGGGCCACCATTCTGGACTCCAGACCAAAAGGCTCTGCAGCCTTCAGCGTGGGCACTGAGGGACTCAGGCCCGATGTCGACTCCCCTGAAGGGGAATCCTCAACAAGGATGGTGTCTGGGGACTGAGGCCGGTCTGTGACTAGATCTTTCTGGGGGACCTTTGCAGGTCGCTCCTTCTCAGACACCTCGGACAAGCGTCTCTGAATGCAGGATCAGGCAGTTCCCGGCTGGTCGGAACCATCCAAGGACACCGCCTTCAAGGGTTTCTTCTTCTTCCTGGGTTCCCTCAAAGGAGGCCCCCCTTTCTGAGGACTCACAACAAGGCTTGGGTTCAGAGAGTTCCACCCGAGACGTCAGAGCCTCAGACAAGGCCCTAGCTTTCAGAGGTGTCGGGGACTCGGTGAAAAATGTATCATGCTGCTGCTGACGGCTCCTGAGGGTCTTGCTGGACATGCTATTGCAGAGACCATAGGCCGCCGGGTCGTGGTCTGGCCCGAGGCAACAAAGGCAGCAGTTGGGTGTGTCTGTCAAAGACATGATTTTAGAGCACTAATCACTCTTCTTAAAACCACTGGTAGACATGGGGGAAAAAAGTACCCCTGTGAGGTCGAAGACCCTCCAGGCTGCCAGCGGGAGAAAAAAGGCACAAAAGGCACCAGATAAAGAACCCCCCCCCCCCCCCAAAAAAAAAAAATCACAAAATTAAACCAAACCCGATGCAGAGGGACCAAGGTCAGAAGCAGGAAGAATACCGGTGCAATATTGGAGGTGAGCTGGAAACTCGGAGAACAAAATAATCAGCTTTTTCCAGGGACAAGATAGACATCTGAAGGGCTCCGCGTAAAAAAGGAGACTGAGAAAGACAGTACCCTTGGGCAGGAAGGGGACCATGCGTGCATGGTGGCACCTTCCAAAGGCTTTCTTTGAAAGTAGGGGGGGGGGTGGATGCTTCCACGAGGGCTCAGTCGATGCAGATGTCACCGATATAAGAGGATTGACTTCCTGCTTGTTCACAGAAAAATATCTTGACTTGATTCAACTGTAAACTGTATGACAGCTACGCAAAAGCTGGGCCTGGAGCCACTGGAGCTAAGAGGACTTGGTAGAGTATTATCTTGGAAGGGGTTGGTCTGTGTAAAATGGATTTTGATATACAAGTTATGTTGGAAAGATGGAGGGGACTGCATTTGATCACTTGGTGTGTAAATGCTGTGGTCTCGTTGGAGAATGTGGTAGTAAACTAGCTCAAGGAGAGTAGGAATAGAGATGTTGAGGTTTGAGGGGTAAGGAAGGGGTAGGTGAATTAAGGGGGTTAAGATTGGGTTGTGGAAGGGTTTGGTGGGGTTGAGAATGTTAGAATATTTGGGTGGAGATGGGGAGGAGGGGATGTCTGTATGATATATAGTGGGATAACAACCTAATGGCTGAAGTTATGGTCTTGGAATGTTTGGAGTGTGAACACTCCTGTCAAACTGAGGAAGATATTACAGGCTATTACAGCTGAAAAGATGCAAATCTTTCTGCAGAAACTCACTAAAAAGGAAAAGACCTAGCATCCTTGTCGAATGGATAGGGGATAAGTACACTGCATCCTGCAAAGCAGATAAGAAGGGAGTAACTATTTTATTCAGCAATGTGGTTTCTTTTCAGCGTATCCAGAAGAACGTGGACTTGGAAGATAATATCTGCTAATCATGGAAATTAAATAGTATACTAGTCATTCTGAATGTATGTTTATTTATTTATTTAACATCTTTTATATACCGCGCTATTTGTTTTCAGTGCGGTTTACAATTAACAGAAGCTGCACAATCAGAAAACACTGGTGTGCTTACATTATAACAGGAAACTTAAACTTGGAACAGAGGGTAATAAAATGTTCTCCAAATTATGGTGTGGTAGGCGAAGGCCTATGATCCACGCTGCTTGAACTAAACAGACAGGCCTAAGCAGCTTGACCTGTAAAGTGAAGCCTGTGGTTAGGCCCAGAGGAGTAAACCCCCCCCCCCCCCAATGCTGCTTCCTTAGAATCGAAACTTAACTAAGCATAACCAAACCTAGCAAAGCAGAATCGAAACTTAGAAAAGATAGAAAAACAACTTTAATTGGTACTGATAAGAGTGTGAAAACTTCTGTGAACTAATTAATTCTGCTGAGAGAAGGGTTACAGTGCCCTGCTTTCCCACATGTTCTAGTCAGCTAAGTGACCTTGGAGGAGAATTGTATCAAGAGTCCAAGAACTGTCCATTGTAATGGGGACTGTAAGGGGGGCAACACCAGGTGCTGAGCCCAGACCAAGGTCCTCATTGGATGACTACGTAATGGTACCGGGACCAATAGATGGGGTGAGAGGGGTTACCGGGACCAATGAAAAGTTTGCCTATGTACAGAATGGAGAAGAAAGGTATAAAAGTTGTGGTTTTACTAACAGCCATTGCTCAGCCATTTTGAATGTGATTCTGCTTGAGTCTTGTGCACAAATAAATGATTTGGACCTTCTGAACAGACTCCTGGTATTATTGGATTGTTTGCGCTCTGCCGCTACAATGGCAGTAAGTCATTCTTTAAACTGTTTGAGCAGGTTGCTTCTGGAGGGTGAAGGGGTTGTGATGGTAGAGGGGGGAATTTAATGTGGTATTAGATTATGTTAAGGGTTTGAAAGGAAGGAGGCTGCAGCATTTACAGGAGGGGGGCGGTTTATTAATAGGAATATGGATTAGTGGATGGGTAGAGGTGTAGGAATCCACTTGATAGGGATTTTACCTTTTATTTAGTGCCTCACCAATCATTCTAGACTATGTATGTGGTGGATTAATGTAGAAAATAGGCAGAGAATAGGTGAATGTAAAACTGGGCCTATAACATTATCTAATCATGCCCTTTCTATGAGATTGCAGAGGGTTGGAAGGGGGCAATGGCAGCTGAATGAGGGTTTATTGCAGAGTATGGAGAGTTGTGACATAAAAGCATGTGGGAGGAATATTTACAGTTCAATGATGAATAAATATCCTTTAGAATGAAAGGAAAGTCTGCAGGGAGTGCTTATTTATTTATTTAGCTGTATTTATATCCCGCTTTTCACCGGGTCAAAGCGGTCAATTGGGGGATACATTTAACATGAGGGGATATGAGACACACACACTAATACATACAGGGAACATGGGCAATGGAGGGTTAAGTGGCTTGCCCAAGACCACAAGGAGTGCCTATAGGACTAGAAATCCCAGTCCCTCCGGCCTGAGATTGCTGTCCCCAGGTGGGATATGAACTCCCGGCCCTCCGGCCTGAAGTGCCTTGTCCTAACCACTAGACCACTCCTCCCTGCTTATCAGTGCAGCATCTTTTAGAGAGAGTGAGAAAGTAGATTAAGCTGTTAGAGCTTGCAGTGAATCTGGAAAGTCAGTTTACCTTACATAGCTCTTGTCAAAACTAATTTGCATAATTTGGAAACCTGCTCATGCCCATTACAAATTCTCTCGGCCAGCCAATCAACTGTCCCTTCTGGAATCAAGTCCTTCCTTTGTCACATCCTCCTCCCACCCACTCTCCACACCTCCAAAACATTGCCCCCCCCCCCCCCTCCTGCCCACTCCCTGGCCCTTTTGATGTCATCATAAACGTGTCATTGGCCACACCTCTAACTGTCATGGAAATGCCCCTACCCCACCCACACTGACATATTCCAGCAGAAAACACAATCAAGGTCAAAGTCATGAAGAGGTATTTTCTCAACATCTGACTTATTAATTCTGTCTGACAGTTCTGATTTTCAGCAACAGAACAGGCTGTATGCAGAGTCTGATTCTCTGCATCTGACTCAGACCTTTATAACTAGCAATAGACAGGCTATGGGCTTCTCCACCTACCTCCAGACAGCTAGCAACAGACACACAGGCATGCAATGCAGCTGATATTCTAGCAGCTATATAACAGGTTTCATTTCCCCTTTCTTGTTTTATATTTGGAAAAATGGGACAAGAAACTCAGAGGATTAGAAAATAGGGATTAACGTAGCATTGACACAAGCTGTCTTAACAGATTTATAAGAATTTTATGACCAGCTTCAAAGATTTTGAGGAAGCTCTTTTGTGGATCAGTGAGACATGCTGGGTAGCTGATTAACCACTGTCTCAGTCAACCTTTCTGCCTTCTCTATGGTAAGACAGGAATAAATGCAAAACTGAATTTATCCAGAGCTCATAAGTTTAAAAAGTGGAGTACAGCTACTTCTGTCCCCGTTTCACTGAACATTTTTCAAGAAATAGCATCATGGCTATAAAAACTCTTGTCAGTCCACACAGGGAACACAGATGCAGGCAGCTGCATCATTAGTATCATAGCGAAATGCTGGGGTATCTGACCAGTAGATAAGGAAGGGGAGTACAGCATACTTCCAATATCCCTCCTCCTCTTGCTCACAGAGGCATGCTGGGTAGCTGGAATAGTTTTAATTTTCCTTTATCAGAGAACGCATCTTTTTGTCCTTTCTGGTATGAAATGAAGTTCTGACTTTGCTACCTCTGATCCAGCCAGAATTTTCCCCCTCCCTTCAGACACAGAATATCTACTGCCTACAAGGGGGGGGGGGGGACAAACAGGACAAGATACAGAGAAAGCATTGTTACTCACCTCTAATAGGTGTTCTCCAGGGACAGCAGAAATCAGTCCTCACATAAAGGTGACGTCAGCACTGACGGAGCCCTTGCAGAAGCATCTCCCCAGCTTTCAAAGAAAGCCTTTCGGAGATGCCACCACACGTGGTCCCCTTCCCACCCAAGGGTGCCATCTTACTTAGTCAGATGACATAGCTAGCCAACAAAAGAAGATGGCAAAAAATTATATATACACAGCAACTCCAAGAGAAGAAAGGAGGGTTGTGAGTACTGATTCCTGCTGTCCCTGGAGAACACCTGTTACAAGTGAGTAACTACGCTTTCTCCGGGGACAAGCAGGAAGTCAATTCTCACATATGGAACTCCCTGGCTACAGGCTACCAAAAGCCCTTAGAGAAAAAACATGGTCGCCCTCAAGAGAAGCTGTGAGCAGCAGCAATTGAGTCCGTTGGTACAGACTGCAGAAGGACCCCTGTCTCTGCTGGAACCAATGCTCTGGTAGCCTGAACACAGAAGGGTCAGAGTTGCCTAGATCTGAAAAGATTACAGAGCACAGCCTGGCCAAAGGTAATGTTCCTTTGGGATTCCCTCTCCAAGCAGTAATGATCTGTGAAGGTATGTGTGAAGACCAAGTGGAGGCCTGGCAGATATCAGACAACGGGACGGAGCGCAGGTATGCCATGGAGGCTGCCATAGCCCTGAAATTGTGTATCGTGACCTGGCCATCCAGCATGCACCCTGCCTTCTCATAGGCAAGGATGCTGGAATTTGTTACCAGAGGATGTAGTAAAAGCTGTTAGTGTAGCTGGGTTTAAAAAGGTTTTGGACAAGTTCCTGGAGGAAAGGTCCATAAACCATTATTAAAAGGGACACGGGATATCACTGCTTGACCCAATCCAAGCATTAAGGAACCTGCGTCTTTTGGGGAAACTGCTAGGTACTTATGACCTAGATTGGCCACTGTTGGAAACAGGATACTGGGCTTGATGGACCTTGGTCTGACCCACTATGGCATATCTTATGTTCCTATGATGCAGTCTGACAGGTTCTTGGCAATCAACGGTGTGGGTGAAGGCGTATATAAGGTCTTCCAACCATGAGATGAGGAACACATCCGCTGCTACCCGGTCCAGGTGGGGCCAGCAGGAGCAGAAGCAGGCAACTGATAGCTGCCTGGGCTTGCGAAAAGGTCCACCTGTGGGGTCCCCCAAAGCTGGAAGAGCCGGGTGGCCACTCTGGGATCCGGCTGCTACTCGTGCGATTGGAGGACCCTGCTCAGTTTGTCCACCAGGGCATTGTCCTGGCCAGGTAGATATGCCACCCGTAGATATATTCCTTGGCAGAGCACACTGGAGCAGAGTGTCAATGCCTTGTGGCAAAGAGTGCAAGACCCGGTGCCCCCTTGCTTGTTCACATAAGAACATTGCCACTTGGTTGTCTGTTTGGATCAGCACTAGTTGGTGACTTAGAATGTGGCAAAAAGCTCATAGAGCTAGATATATGGCCTGGAGCTCCAGGAGGTTGATCTGCCGGTTGCCCTCGGCTTGTGACCAGTGTCAGCATACATTTCATGCAGCTTTGGACTCTGGTGACTTCAGTCTCCAAAAGTAATAGGACAGTTTACAAGATGAGATTAACTCTGACCCCCTGGTGATTTCATTCTCCAAGGCCTGTCAGAAGCCCCTCCTTGCTAAATCAAGAATGGCAGACCTTAAAGGGAGTGGCTAGCAGACCTCAAGGGGAAGTGCTGGAAAGGATTCAATTCACTATAAAAGACAGAAACACTTCCTGTCTCTCTCTCTCTCCCACCATCCATTGGACATGAAGGACAGGAGGCTCTGATAATCAATTCCCTTCACCCCTCCCCCGCTCTCTCTCTCTCCCTTGCCATGAGGCTCTGAGCCACATGTTCGGGCCTATCTCTCTCTTACACTTCACACACGCACACCCAGATTCATTGATGCACACTGAAACAGCTCTGTAACAATCACTATATACCTCTGTTCAATACCTATGTATTAAGCCTATTTCTACATAAAAACGTTTCTCCAAGCCACACCTCTTTGCTTGTTTTGTTGCAAACCCTACTGCCTCTGTGAAGTGAAATGAACCCAGGACCTACAGAAGAATAACTGACCAAATCTTACATCTTTAGGGGGACTCGTCTCTCGGATTTCACAGCAGACCTCCAGTTGGGTAAGTAATAATTTTGTATAATACATTAAGTAGATTTCAGACAGAATGAGACAGAATCAAAGTCCGTGTGACCATTTACAATTTTGTTTTGTGGGTTAGACAAGGTGAGATTTTTATTGTCAAAAGGCTCTGTAAGAATCTAGAATTTTAAAGACATCACACAGAGTGGCTTGCAATTGTCTTATTTTGATGTATAGGCTTGCTAGGTTATTTGAGCTGCTAAGAAAAGACAGAGAGATAGTCCAGATTTAGTTTGGAAGTGGTACACAAGTAAACAGTCCCTCATTGAATACAATATACATCTTTCCTGATAAAGCACAGTTACTTACCTGTAACAGGTGATCTCTGGGAACAGCAGGAATTAGTCATCACATATGGGTACGTCGGCACCGACGGAGCCCGCGTGGGAAAGCTCCCCAGCTTTTCAGATTAAAAGCTTTTGGGGCCTCCCACTGCACATGCGCGCTGCCTTCCCGCCTTCCTGACCAGCTCTCGTCAGTTCGAGTTTAAAGCTGAGACGAGAGAGAGAGAGAGAGAGAGAGAGAGAGAGAGAGAGAGAGAGAGAGAGAGAGAGAGAGAGAGAGAGGACAGGAAGATAGATAGATAGAGATACAACTCCTAGGGGAGGTGGGTGGGTTGTGATGACTAATTCCTGCTGTTCCCAGAGATCACCTGTTACAGGTAAGTAACTGTGCTATCTCCAGGAACAAGCAGGAATACGTCATCACATATGGGGACTCCCTAGCTAAGATGCCTGGGAGATCCCCCTCCAAGGGTAAACCATCTTCGCATGGATCTCAGGCATCCATCCAGGGAAGGTGGGCAGGAGTTGTTTAAGTATGGAACAGGTGTTTGAGGACAGCCTGACCAAACAAGGCATCCCGGCGGGAGTCCTTGTCCAAGCAGTAATGGGCTGTGAAGGTATGAACCGAGGCCCAAGTGGCTGCTCGACAGATCTGATCTATGGACACAGAGTGAAGATGAGCCATAGAAGTGGCCATGGCCCTCACATTGTGAGCTGTGACATGGCCCTCCATAGAAATGTTCTTACTCTGGTAAGCAAAAGAAATACACTGAGCGATCCAATTGGAAAGTGTACGCTTGGTGACTGGAAGTCCCAAATGAGAAGGATCAAAAGCCACGAAAAGTTGGGAAGACTTTCGATGTGGTTGAGTCCTGTTGAGGTAAAAGGCAAGAGCTCTTTTACAATCCAGAGTATGAAGGTTCCTCTCTGCACTGGATGCATGAGGAGCCGGGAAAAAGACAGGTAGATATACCTCTTGATTAAGATGAAAAGGCGAGACCACTTTGGGCATAAAGTGGGGATTCGTCCTAAGGACCACCTTATCATGATGAAACCTAGTATAAGGTGGATGAGCCACTAAAGCCTGCAGTTCACTGATGCGGCGAGCCGAAGTGACTGCAATAAGGAAAACAACCTTCCAGGAAAGAAATTTGAAGGAGGTAGAGTCCAAAGGCTCAAAAGGTGGCTTCATAAGCTGACCTAGAACTAGGTTCAAATCCCATGCTACCGGAGGAGGTCGGATGGGAGGTTTAGTTAGAGTCAGGCCTCTCATGAAACGTGCAACAAGAGGATGAGAGGAGACAGGTTGTCCATTTATAGGTTTTAAGGATGCTGCAATAGCACTCAAATGGACCCTTACTGAATTCGTCTTAAGGCCTGCATTTGAAAGATGCAGGAGATAGTCCAAGAGGGAATTCAAAGGAAGTGCTAGAGGGTCAAGACCCTGCTGAGCACACCAAATGGAAAAACGTTTCCATTTGAAAGCATAAGAACGCCTCGTGGAAGGTTTCCTAGAGGCATGAAGGATATCTGTCACAGGTTGAGAAAGATTAAAGTCTTGAAGACTTAGGCCTTCAGTAACCAAGCTCTGAGATGTAGGGATTTGGGGTTTGGGTGCCACAAAGTCCCCTCCTCCTGAGACAGAAGGTCTGGCGCAGCTCCCAGGTCCAGGGAGGATCCCTGGGAGAGATGCAGAAGTAGAGGGAACCACACCTGGCGTGGCCAGCGGGGAGCTATGAGGATCATAGTCCCGTGATCCCTCTGGAGCTTGAACAGAGTCTTGGATATTAGAGGAATGGGTGGAAAGGCATAGAGGAATTCCTGACCCCAATGCAGGAGGAAGGCATCGTGGGCCTGAGCTCCCTGACACTGAGTTCTGGAACAGAACCGGGGAAGTTTGGCATTCCACGGACTTGCAAAGAGGTCTATGTCCGGGGTCCCCCATTCCTGAAAGATTCTGCGTATCTGGTCCATATGTAGGGACCATTCGTGTGGAAGCAGAACTCGACTGAGTCTGTCTGCACGAGAGTTTTGAACTCCTGGAAGATACACTGCAAGAAGGTGAATTTGATGCTCTCTGGCGAAGGCCCATATTCTGAGAGCTTCGTTGCAAAGCGACAGAGAGCCTGTCCCTCCTTGTTTGTTTATATAGAACATGGCTACCTGATTGTCTGTCTGAACTAGGACAGTCAGGTTGACAAGGAGGGTATAGAAGACCTTGAGGGCAAGGTAAATCGCTCGCAGTTCCAGGAGGTTGATATGAAGGGTGGCCTCCTGTGGAGACCAAGTGCCCTGAGTGGAGAGGTTCTGAAGATGAGCTCCCCACCCTGTTTGGGAGGCATCTGTTGTGAGGGTTGCTTGGGGCAACAAAGGTTGGAAGGGGGCCCCCAACAACAGATTCTTGGTGGATGTCCACCATTGGAGGGACCAAAATAGACAGCTTGAGGTGAGTATTTGGTCGGAGAGCGCTCCAGATGCTTGAGTCCACTGGGTGGCCAAGGTCCATTGAGCTGCTCTCATATGCAGACGAGCGTAGGGCACCACATGTACCGTGGAGGCCATGTGGCCCAGAAGTCGCAGCATTTCCCGGGCTGTCAAATGACTGCTGGACTGAGCTTGGGAGGCCAAACTCAGCAGGCGTTGGGCCCTGACCTGAGGCAGGTAGGCCCTTGCAGTGATGGTGTCTAACTGGGCCCCTATGAACTCGAGAGACTGAGTAGGGATTAGTTGAGACTTGGGAAGGTTTACTACCAGTCCTAGATACTGCAGAAGATGCCTTGTGCGGTCCAGGGAAATTTGGGCCTGGGACTGAGAGGGAGCTCGGATGAGCCAGTCGTCCAGGTATGGGAATATGAAAATTCCCAGGCCTCTTAGAAAGGCAGCTACGACTGCCATGCATTTGGTGAACACTCTTGGAGCAGAGGCTAGACCGAAGGGGAGTACTCTGTACTGGAAATGTTTTCCCTGAAACAGAAATCGAAGGTATTTTCTGTGGGATGGGTGGATGAGTATGTGTGTATACACATCCTTTAGGTCTAGAGAACAAAGCCAATCCTGACTCTGAAGGTATGGAAGGAGAATGCCCAGAGAAAGCATTTTGAATTTCTCCTTGAAAAGAAATTTGTTCAATTCTCTCAGATCCAGAATTGGTCTGAAGCCCTCTGTCTTCTTTGGTATTAGAAAATAAGGGGAGTAGAATCCCGTCCCCTGTTGAAGAAGAGGGACCTCCTCTATTGCCCCCTGGGCAAGGAGGGAGGAGACTTCCTGACCCAAGAGGGCCAGGAGAGATGGGGGAGAATTGAACTGCCTCACCATAGTATAAGGAGGAAGGTCGGAAAAATGGAGTTTGTAACCCTCTCTGATGATAGAGAGGGTCCATTGCTCTGATGTAATTTGCTCCCATCTGGGAGCAAAGTGAGCTAACTTTCCGGGTATGGTGAGGGGCTCTGGTTGTTCTAGAGCCAGAAAAGTTAAGTTCTCTAGTGGCAAGTCAAAACCCCTGAGGGGGTGGAGCCTGCTGAGGCGTAGCAGACGCCGCAGGCTTTGACCTTGCCTGTTTAGGTTGCTGACGTTTAGCAGCAAAACGAGGCTGAGAGGATTGTTGGCCAGTATTTGTAGAAAATCTGGACTTCTTGTAATAAGGCCTCTTAAAAGACTTCTTCTTGGCAGGAGTGGAGGTAGACTTAGAAAGTCTATCTAAGGTGGCATTTTCTGCATCCATTTGAGTGGCCTTAATTTGCCACTCCTCACCAAATAAGTTCTCACCTGTACAGGGTAGATTTCGTAAGCCATCTAGGACCCAAGGTTCTAGATCAGAAGCCTGGAGCCAAGCAAGACGTCGGGCTGCTATAGCAATGCCCGAAGCCCTACCAGCACCCTCAAAGGAATCAAAAGCTGCCCTGTTGGAGAACTTTGAAATATCCAAAAGGTGTTTCACTAAGGAAATGAACTGCTCCCTCTTATCCTCAGGGATAAAGGGGGCAAAATGCCGAACTTTTAGAGCGATTTCACTGAGAAACATGCCCATGTAAAGACTATAGGAATTAATCCTGGCTATAAGCATAGTAGCCTGGAAAATTTTCCTGCCAAAAGAGTCTAGAGTCTTACATTCTCGCCCTGGAGGAGTAGAAGAGTGCCTTTTGGTACTCTTTATCTTCTTCATTGCAGACTTCACCACAATAGAATGGTGAGGCAACTGGGTTTTTTGGAAACCAGGAGAAGGGGGGACACGGTACATGGTGTCCATCCTGCGAGAAGAAGGAGACAATGTTAGAGGAGCCTCCCATAAGTCCATCAAGTGTTCTTGAAGGATTTCATGGATAGGCAGGGTGACTGCCTCTTTAGGAGACTTAGAGTATCCTAAAATATCCAGTTTCTTTGATCTGGGTTCCTTTTCAGAGGATGAAGCAATAGAAAGACCTTTAGCCATTTCTATGATGAAGTCCTGAAAGGACAAATCCTCTGGTGGAGACATTCTCCTGTTAGGAGAAGAAGGCTCCTCAGGAAGATCAAGGGAGAACTCATCAGACTCATCAGAGGAGTTAAAATCCTCTGAAGAAGCAGAGTATCCTCTATGTGCTTCCAACGCACGATACGCATACCGTTCGGTATCGACATCGGGCGTACCGGGTATGGGATCGGTACCGGGCAAAAGCCCGGATACGGCATGCGGAACCGATCTGCGTTTGGAAGACGATGGCCTCGGTTCCGGTATGGAAGCCATTACCGGAACCGGACCCGGTACCGCTGGCTGCGGTACCGAGGGCGTAGCAGCATTAATAAAAGCCAGAATGGCCTGCTGCATGACTTGGACAGTATTGCCCATAGACGCCACTGCTGCCTGGATGTCGGTACCGGTATGGGCCGGTACCCCAGATCAGTACAACAGGTGATCTGTCGAGGCCGCGCCATCGATGTCAACCTGTGACCCCATGATTGCTTTGGAGGCCGGAGCCTCCCGCCGGGGTTTTTTGGCCTGGGCAGAATCCTCGAACTCAGAATTGAGAGCCTCTCGGTCTTTAGAAAGAGATTTGCTTTTAGAGGATTTGCCCACTGGAGTTTTGGTTACCTGAGATCCATCCGGAGAGGAAGACCTGGATGACTGTGATGCTTCTGAAGGAAACAGCACATGGAACTTGTTGGCCCGGTTCTGCAATCCACGTTTCGACATCTGGGAGCAGGATGGGCAGTCCGGTATGGAATGGTCAGGTCCTAAACATTTAAGACACCATTCATGGGTGTCTGTAAGAGGAATGACAGCACTGCACTTGGTACACTTTTTAAAACCAGGAACTGGCTTCTCCATGAGGAGAATTTGTGTAGGCCTGAAGGCCTAACAAAGTACCATGCTGTGCTGAAGAATATAAAAAAAAATTTATTTTTTTTTTTTAAAAGAAAGAAAGAGAGACCGGCAGTACCGGTTTCAGAATGGGGAAGGCAGGTACGCGGTCTAAAGAAAACAATAAAATCAACAATTTCTTCAGCGGTGACAGGAACACGACCTGCTGGCTCCGCGGAAAAAAAAGAAACTGACGAGAGCTGGTCAGGAAGGCGGGAAGGCAGCGCGCATGTGCAGTGGGAGGCCCCAAAAGCTTTTAATCTGAAAAGCTGGGGAGCTTTCCCGCACGGGCTCCGTCGGTGCCGACGTACCCATATGTGATGACGTATTCCTGCTTGTTCCTGGAGATAGCTTTTACCTCCTGTCCCTTTTAATTTTTATTTCTCTATCTCCTGTCAGTAACTATCTTAGTGAGAGCAGCCTTAAAGCTGGCTGCAATTTAATCTCCTAACACCCTTCTTACTAGAACTTTTTTTGTTTGTTTTGTTGTTATATAGTATAAGGGGGGAGCATTAGTTTACTCCCTAGTAGAGTGAAACAAGTTTGCTTTTATTATGTCTCGGTTTCCTGTTGTTCTTGTATCTGCTGTCTTCTACTCAAGTCTCATTACAGGAGCTATCATCCGAATATGCACGATTGGCTGGGCTAATTCCACTGGTGGAGTGTATCGCTACCAAGAAATACCCCCACCTTTCCCAGAAGGAAAGGATCTGGTCATCCTGAGTTTGTTCGGTACAGGACAAGCCAGTGTTCTATTCATTAAACATCACTCAAGTACAGTAGGAGCCACCAGTTTCCACTTCTCTAGAAAGGACACAAGAATTGAGGGCACACCCAGAACGTTACTTTCTAGGTCCTCCTGCTTTGATTTTGTACAATATTTCCTATCAGGACAGAGGTACCTGGAAAATAACTTATACATGGGTTGTGAGTGATCAACAGCACATCACTGAGACTTCATTCCTTTTGGATGTATCTTGTTTACCTACCACCCCTCATCCTACCCCTCCCACCACTTCTGCTCCTCCTGTACTCTACCTTTCTGATATCCACCCATTTCAGGAAGGACATCCCTTTCAGATTAAATATGATGCACTACACAATGTTTTATATGATGTGGAATACCATTTTCTTACTTGGCATCTATTTCGCAAATTGTTTCTAGTTACTCACAAATATCCAAATTGCTCTGTTTGTTGCCAACCACATACAAATGCTCATACCTCTCATGATCAAGGTAACATCACACTAGCAGTATCACTCGATCTCTCAGCAGCCTTCGACCTGGTGGATCACGCCCTCCTTCTTTCTCGTCTGCGGGACGCAGGCATTCGTGGATTAGTCTATCACTGGTTCTATTCTTTCCTCTGTCACCGGTCTTTTGCTGTCTCCTCCTCTCGCTCCCAGTCCAATCATCTCTCACTCCCATGTGGTGTCCCTCAGGGCTCTATTCTGGCTCCGTTATTGTTCAACATCTTCCTTGCCCCTTTGGCACTAATTATTCAACAAACCGGGATCTCCAGTTATTTCTATGCGGACGACATCTTCCTGCTACACCACACTTCATCATCCCACCCTGACTTATCACCTCTAGAAAATTGTTTATCGACTATCTCCACTTGGCTTTCCACTAACTGCTTGGTGCTCAATGTTAGTAAAACTGCCGCGATTTGGTTCCCTCACACCTCCCCTGTCCCATTTCTTGCTCCATCCCTTGCTGGCTCCTCCATCACTGTAGTATCTAAACTTCGCTACCTTGGGGTATTTCTCGACAGTACTCTCAGTTTTCAAGATCATATCTCCCATGTTTCCCGTTGTTCTTTTCTATGTCTTCGACAAATTCGTGCCGTTCGTCCTTTTCTGTCTACTCAGGCTCTCACTACTCTTCTGCTCTCGTTGGTTATCACTAGACTAGATTTCTGTAACACTATTTTTGCCGGTCTTCCTAAATCTCAAAAGCACCGTCTTCAATTGATCCAGAATACAGCCGCCCGCATGATCCTCCATGCTTCCCCACGTGACCATATCACCCCCCTGCTTTATCATCTTCACTGGTTGCCACTTGATTATCGAATAACATTTAAGGTTCTCACTTTAGCTCACAAAGCCATTTATCACTCTACTCCTGCATATCTTTCTGATCTGCTGATCTACCATAACCCCTCTCGCAGTCTCCGCTCCATCCACATTAACCGTCTTCACCTCCCAGCACCTTCTAAAGCTCACCTGCAATCCACCAGAAAATCTGCCTTCTACTACCTAGGACCCTTCCTTTGGAATTCCCTCCCTACCAACCTCCGTACAGAGGAATCCTACCCCAAATTCCGTTCTCTTCTCAAAACTCACCTTTTCTCTCTAGCTTTTCCCTCCTGAAGACCTCTCTCTGCTCTAATTGTATTGCCTCTGTCTTTTCTCTCTTCTTTCCTATTAATTATTGTAATTTCCTTTCTCTCTCACTATTGTTTTTATTTGTAAACCGCCTCGATGTAACGGGAGGCGGTATAGAAAATGTTAAATAAACAATAAACAATAAACAATACTTGGTTTGATATGCAGTCAGTAACACCCAGAGCTAAGCAATTTTGACACAAGCGTGAATTAATTGATACAATTTTAGGTGGCACAGGGACTGCACTGGGTGCCCTTAATATAATTGATATAGAGGTGCTCCGTAATAAAATGGGTTCCACTGCTCAGCATGCTGCTGATGGTTTTACCTCACAACATATTATTAATGAAGCTTCCTCTAAACTGTCCAATGTAGTTGTAGATACCTTTGCTCTTATATCTCCCATTATAGAACAGAAAATTGTTACCTTAGCACATGCAGAATAGATTGGGAAAGAATATTTCCTGGGCTCTTGCCTGTGATCAAGTACAGATCGAGCTTATTACTATACTAAAGGAAATTCTGATCACTGCTAAGTTAGGACACTGGCCACCATCTCTCATCCATATGGCTAGTACCAAAATACCTGAATTTGCTATAGCTCACCTTGATTGGTGGACAGTTAGTGTTCCCATTTGTTCACCACAAGGCTGCTCTATCTGTACTTTGATCCCATGGTCAGGGCAGCACACAGTTATTTATCCTATGGTTAATATTGGGGTGCAGTTTGATAATATGCTTATGTATCCTGTGGACCATCTCACATGGGTGCAGCCACTGGACGACACCTGGACTTCATTCAAGCCAATGGACCCCAGTTTGTATGAGCAGACTACACTTCAGTTCAAGTGTCAACCTCACCAGTTTAAAGAGGCTGAAACCTCCTGCTGGAACAATTCCTCCTCTTACTCCCTGCCTGTTAAGCTCTCATATTCCCTAACTACCTCACACAGTTTGTATTACCTTGGAGCTGGACACTTTTGTTTTCATCTGTTCTTTCCCCAGAATGTTTCTTTTTCGATTGCTCCCAGAATGCATGACATTCGCCTTCCCAAGAACACTTTGTTGTACAGTTCAAACTATTTACCAAACAATACCTGGTGCAGTCATACACCACTGGTCTCCCTCACCATTAATGGGACAACTTATTCCACACCGCTGGTTACCAATGACTCTATGGACATTCCAGACTTTATCTCATATGCTGTGCATCCCTTACCACTTGGAATAGGAGAAGAGACACTACATAAACTGCTCAACTTTACAGACCTCCATGCCTATATTGATCACTTTAAAACAACATCCACTGAAGTGAATCACACCATCGCTTATGAGAATGGACAGAGTCAACAAATTGTTGGATACTTGCTACAAGATGCTCATGTGTCTGTGTGGTAATTGTTATTTGGTTATTATTTTAACTGCTGTACATGCATTATCATAATTTTCCTATGTTGTAAACATTTTAAGGTAGTTACACTGAACTTCTCCAGCATCCACCCCTACATCCAGGCTAATTTGGCATTTCCTATTACACTGAATACCAGAGTCAGCTGCAGTCTAGTATTGCTTCCTATCTTCACTCATAGCATCCTGGTACCTTTTTGCTTTAGCCTCCTCAAATATTCCTGCAGACCTTATGCACTGTTCACTCTCTCTAAGACGGGCAAGGAGGTAGCATATTGGGTTTCTCTCTCCCTCCCTCCCCCCCCCCCCCCCCAGTAGTGGCTGCTCTACCTAAGACACGAGGTTTGGACTCATAAGGAGACTTGTTTATCTCTAGAACACTAGAGACAGTACTGTGTAGGACAGGGGACTTGCTGGACATAGCAAGGTATTTAATACAGGAGGTATTAGACAAGCTGCCTACTATCATGTAATGGCAGCTGGGACAGGTACCACAGGCTTGCTTCCACCATTTCTAGGCACAAATAATAAAAATAAAAAAGGGGTGGGAGATGTCAGCATACATTTCATGCAGCTTTGGACATTAGTGACTTCAGTCTCCAAAAGTAACAGGACAGTTTACAAGATGAGATTAACTCTGACCCCCTGGTGATTTCATTCTCCAAGGCTTGTCTGAAGCCCCTCCTTGCTAAATCAAGAATGGCAGACCTTAAAGGGAGTGGCCAGCAGACCTCAAGGGGAAGTGCTGGAAAGGATTCAATTCACTATAAAAGACAAACACTTCCTGTCTCTCTCTCTCTCCCACCATCCAGTGGACATGAAGGACAGGAGGCTCTGATAATCAATTCCCTTCACCTCTCTCGCTCGCCATGAGGCTCTGAGCCACATGTTCGTACCTATCTCTCTCTCTTACACTTCACACATGCACATCCAGATTCATTGATGCACACTGAAACAGCTCTGTAACAATCACTACATACACCTCTGTTCAATACTTAGGTTTTTATGTAGAAATCGGCTTAATACATTTCTCCAAGCCACATCTATTTGCTTGTTTTGTTGCAAACCCTACTGCCTCTGTGAAGTGAAATGAACCCAGGACCTACAGAAGAATAACTGACCAAATCTTACATCTTTATATCCCGGACGAGCCCCCATAAAGATCGAGCAATGGAGGCCTTAGCCGCCGCCTCCCCTTTTTTTTGTACCCCCAAAGAGCACAAAAAGCCGATCAGTCTTTCAAAAGGACTCGGTAGACTGCAAATACCGCCGCAGCGCGCGGCCCACATCAAGCCGGAGAAGACTCTTGTCCACCGACTCGACCGAGCATGCCGAAAGCACTGGCAGAAATACCGCCTGATTTAAGTGAAAGGGAGACACCACCTTTGGTAGAAAGGAAGGAACCGGACGGAGCACAATCCGCTCCGAAGAGAAAGACAAGAAAGGCTCTCGGCAGGACAGGGCCTGCAGATCCGAAATACGCCGTGCCGAGCAGATGGCAACCAGGAACACCGTCTTCAATGTGAGATCCTTCAAGGACGCCCTCCGCAAGGGCTCAAATGGTTCCCGAACCATAGCCCGCAGAACTAAATTCAAGTCCCACGAAGGAATCACCGCTCTGCGGGAAGGCCGTAAATGAAAAACGGCGGTCAAGAAACGCCGCACATCCGCATGAGCACCAAGAAGGCGGCCCAAGACCTTGCCTCTATAACACGAAATCGCCGCCAGCTGGACCTTCAGGGAACTGGCCGCGAGACCTTTCTCGAACCCATCCTGAAGGAAGCTTAACACGACGGGCACAGAGACCGTCGCCGCCCGGACTCCCCGCCGGGAGCACCAGTCCTCAAAAATCCTCCAAATCCGAACATAAGTGAGAGAAGTGGAGGACTTTCTCGCCCGCAGTAAGGTGGAAATCACCGCGGGCGAATAACCCTTCTTTTTCAGCCGAGCCCTCTCAATGGCCAAACCGTAAGCGAGAATCGAGCCACCTGGGGCATCCGCAAGGGGCCCTGAAGGAGAAGGTCCGGCAACGCCGGGAGGCGCCACGGCACGCCGTCTTGAAGCCGGACGAGGTCGGCATACCAGGGCCTCCGGGGCCAATCCGGAGCCACCAGCAGCACTCGGCCCCGATGGCACTCGACGCGCTGTACGCCCCGGCCGATCAGCGCCCAAGGAGGGAAGACATACAGTAGCCCGGACGTCGGCCACGGCTGAATGAGAGCGTCGAGTCCTTCGGACATTCGCTCCCGCCGTCTGCTGAAGAAGCGACTCGTCTTGGCCGATTGGTAGGTCGCCATGAGATCCATGATGGGCGGACCCCACCGCCGAACTATTTGCGCATACACCTGTGGATTTAACTCCCACTCTCCGGGGTCCACCCGCACTCTGCTGAGGAAGTCGGCCTGGACATTTTCTGCGCCCGCTATGTGCGCCACCGAGATCGCCGGCAGGCGAGTCTGCACCCAACTGAATAAGGCCGTCGCCTCCGTCTCCAGGGCCACACTCCCTGTGCCCCCTTGGCGATTGATGTACGCCACCGTGGTCGCATTGTCCGACCAGACGCGGACCGCCCGACCCCGGACCAGAGGCTCCAGGGCCAACAGGGCTAGCCTGACCGCCCGAAGCTCGAGACGGTTGATCGACCACGCAGCTTCCCGAGAGGACCACACCCCCTGCGTGAAGCGGGCCCCGCAGTGAGCTCCCCAGCCGGCTAGGCTCGCATCCGTAGTGAGGGGAACCCACAGGGGAGGCTCCAAGGGAATCCCCCGCGTCAGGTTCTCGGAGGAAAGCCACCATCGAAGCGACCGCCGCACTGCCTTCGGACAGGGCAGCCTCTTGTGCAAGGGATCGCACTGGTTGGACCAGCGGCGAAGGAGCGCCCTCTGGAGCGGGCGCATGTGGAACCGTGCCCATGGCACCACCTCCAAGGTCGCCGCCATCGTTCTGAGAAGCCGTAGGTACCACCACGCCGACGGAGCGGGCATCCCCCGAAAGAGTCGGACAAGAGCCCGCAACGCCAGGACGCGGCGCTTGGGGAGACACACCAGTCCCCGAGCGGTGTCGAAGCGCACTCCCAGATACTCCAGGTCCTGCGAGGGACGCAGACAACTCTTTCTTTCGTTCACCACCCAGCCTAGAGATCGCAGCAGAGCCACCACCCTGCTCGTGACTCGCAGGCACTCCCGACTGGATTTTGCCCGTATCAACCAGTCGTCGAGATATGGATGGACCAAAATGCCCTCCTTGCGCAAGGCCGCCGCAACGACCACCATCACCTTTGTGAACATGCGCGGAGCCGTAGCCAAGCCGAACGGCATGGCCCTGAACTGGAAGTGGCCCCACGGAAACGCAAAGCGGAGAAACC
This sequence comes from Ichthyophis bannanicus, assembly GCA_033557465.1. Classification (NCBI taxonomy): domain Eukaryota; kingdom Metazoa; phylum Chordata; class Amphibia; order Gymnophiona; family Ichthyophiidae; genus Ichthyophis; species Ichthyophis bannanicus. The sequence goes on from CM066041.1 coordinate 149,361,745, forward strand.
GCTGATGAGATGGATGTATCGGGATGTGCAAATAGGCCTCGGTGAGATCGAGGGACGTCAAAAACTCCCCCTGTCGCACCGCTACAATGACTGACCGCAAGGTTTCCATACGGAAATGCGGCACCCGGAGCGCGCGATTCACGCCTTTGAGGTCCAAAATCGGACGCAGGGAATCGCCCTTTTTGGGAACCACAAAATAGATGGAGTATCGCCCGGCGCCTCTTTCCAAAGGAGGAACCGGGATCACCGCTCCCAGCGCTAACAACCGATCCAGGGTCACGCGGATGTCCCGCGTTTTTTGCTCTCCCCTGCTGGGAGACAGAACAAATGAATCTGGAAGTGGGAACGCAAATTCCAGAGCGTAACCCTCTCCTATAATTTGTAGCACCCAGCGATCCGACGTGATTTGGGCCCAAGAGGAAAGAAAGTCGCGCAAGCGACCCCCGATAATCGGACCTCCCTCCAGAGCCTGCCTCGCGTCATTGTGGCTTGCGCCCAAAAGAAGAGCCCGAGGAAGAGGCGGCTCCGGAGAAGCCTCTGCCGGCTCCCCTGAAGGTACGAAACCCTTGATTACGGGCTCCAAACCTGCCCCGCTGCGAAGCCCACAGGCGGGAGGAACGAAACCTGCGCTGATCCCGAAAGGACCCCCTCGCCGAGGGGGAGGACCTGTTGGACCTTGGCCTATCCTCCGGGAGCCGGCCCCCCTTGGACTCACCGAGATCCTTTACCAACTTCTCGAGAGCCTCCCCAAATAACAATCTGCCCTTGAAGGGCAGCTTACTGAGGCGGGACTTGGAAGAACCGTCCGCCGCCCAGTTGCGCAACCAGAGGGACCGGCGTGCCACAACCGCGGATGCCATACTGTTAGCCAACGCGCGGATTAAATCATAAAACAGATCCGCCAGATAGGCCGAGCCGGACTCCAGCCGGGTAACCTCCAACAGGCCCTGCTGGTCTAGCCCGGGGCTCGAGCGCAAATGCTGCGACCATCGCAGACACGACCGAGCCACCCAAGCCCCACAGATAGAGGCCTGCAATGACACGGCATCAGTATCGAAGGTTTGCTTGAGCAAATTATCAATCTTCTTGTCCTGACCGTCCTTGAGGGCAGCCGCCCCCTCAACCGGGATGGTGGTTTTCTTGGTCACTGCGGAAACCGCAGCGTCCACCCGGGGGGACCTGAACAAGTCCCTGTCCTTGTCGGCAAGGGGATAAAGCCGATTCATGGTCCGAATCCCCTTCAAGCCGGATTCCGGGTGCTCCCACTCCGCCTGGATCATATGATCCACCACGCGGTGAACGGGAAAAACCACCTGGGAATCCCTGACTGCCTGAATTAGAGGATCCTCAAGACCCTCCTCCTCCAGGGGCCGCACCGCCGAAAGGTTAAGCGCCTGCAGGGACTCCGTGACCAGAGGAACCAGCTCGTCCCTACGGAACACGCGAATGATCCGAGCCTGGTCCTCCGGCTCAAGGATCTCCCCATCCTCCAACTCCTCCGCTTCAGTCTCAGGATCGCCCTCTGCCTCGGAATCCAGGAGACCTAGGGCGTCCTGCTCCTGTTCCCCCAACCGAAGACGCTTGCCCCCGGGTTGCGAGGTGCATTGAGCCGCCCCAGAGGACCCCGGGGGGAGAGAGGGGGGCCAAACTGCCGGCAACTGACCGGACCTGCTCAAGCGAAACGCCTGATGCATGAGGAGCACAAAATCCGGGGAGAAATCCATAGGCGGTGCAGCTATAGCCGCCTGCTGGAGCGCAGCCACCGACCCGCTGGCCGGTGGAACCGACCCAGACTGAGGGAGGCTTGGGGAAAGAACACTAACCCCTGAATTAGAAGCATCCCCAGGGGTAGGCTGATCCGGGAGACTCACAGATTGCTCTAACTCTGCAGGCACTGCAGCACAGCTCCTGCAGATGCCAGAGTCAGTCCCTACTGCTCTGCGGGACCCACAAATCACGCACTGGGGCTGGGAAGCCATCCCAAGGCCACCTCTGCCCAGCGGGATAGAATACAACAGTCACAGGGAAGCCCACACCACAGGGGCAATCCTATGCAAATCAGCCCCGATTTGAAATTAAAACGTTTTTTTTTTTTTTTTTTTTTTTACAAGAAACAAAATATGCCCCAGACTCCCTGGGGTGCCCTGAGCAAAATCGCCAGCAAGAGGAACCCCAAAAACGCCAGGGGAACCTGTGCACAAGTGCTCAAAAGTGCCTCTAAAGCACACTTTTAAAATTCAAAATGGCCGCCGGACTTTTTCACCCGCGGTAAAAAACGGCGCGAAAATACAAAAGCCACCAAATAATATGGAAAAGAACTAAAACGACCCTCTAAGACAGGGTAAACGACCAAATTTAAGAAAAATTGCCAAATGGGCTCAGGAGAGCCTACAGAAATGCTGGCAGCTCTAACAGAGCACTGCACCCAAGAAGAAATGAAATGAAAATCTCCTACCAGCTCAGGAACCACCAGGATTCAGCCAACATCTCCCAGTGCCAGCCACTACTGTATCAGGTATGGCTTTACCCCGTACTGTCCAGGGGGAGCTCACCCAGGGCTGTGAAAATTTGCTAGGCAGGAACACAGGAGCCAACAGGTCTGACTTCCCCCTAGTCTCCTGTGGCAGTGCTCCAGAGAGACAGACTTCTTCTTTTGTCTTCCTTTTAAAGATACAGCTAGCTATCAAAGAAATAGCAAGGAAATGCCCCAAAACAAACCCTAAAACAACTAACTAACAAGTGTTGCTCCTGCAATAGTCACTCAGTGTGCCCCGGAGGACACACTTTTAGGTCTTCAAGCTGCTAGAGACTGGACACACTGGGGGGCTTCTGGGAGCTCCTGCTGGATATGTACTACAGAAGATTTGATTGGTCCAGTCTCCAGGCTGCAGTAGGAGGGGCATTACCCGATTGTGGAGGACTAAACTGGATATCCGCACAGGAACAAGCAATTCACCCTGAATTGCGTTCCAGAAAGACTGAATCAGGAGCCCCCAACAAGGCCAATGAGTCAAGTCTTGGTACTCACCCCTGAGACCTGAAACTATTTTACTGGCTTTGCAGCACTGCATGTAAAGCAAACAGATCTAAGAGCCTTATGCAATCTTCAGGAGAGAGCAGGGGGGGTCAGAGGAGGAGGGAGGGGATGTTGAGGTTGCGTGTGAGGCTGCTGAACTCTTCCAAATCCTTCCATTTTTCTGGCTGCCCATCTGGCCTTGACCAGGGTAAGTGTGTGAAGCTGAATCAAAATTTTCCCTCCTACGACTACTGAAAAGACTACAGTCTAATGCAGCCTCCTCTGTCATGCTCAAGTGAGAGAGTCATCCTCAAGGTGGTTGTACATGAGCATTTAAAATCAATCTTTTCCTCTCAATTCTTCATATTTTCTTCACGAAGGGGAACATCAATCCACCAACTGCTAGACTCAAAGAAATACTGAAGAGATTTCTGGTAGCTAAGGCGGACAGAGGCATGGGAGTGATGTCATTGAAACCTGGGCTTTTCATTGGTTCTTTATCTCTACCAATCTGCTGGTAGGGGAACAATCCACTTGTCTGGACTGGCCTAGCAGGATGATACAGAATTACAATTTCAATGAGCATAGATTTATGTTATTCCCAGGTGCTTGATATACTGCCAAAAAGCAGAGTCATCAAGGTGGTTTACAGCAAAGAAGCCTCACCCCTGCATTCTGGTTTACTCAGAATGTTTTGTTACCTATGCTTGCCTTATGTTTTCAGCTTGTCTGTATATATATTTATGTATTTTTAGTTAGTGTGTTTCTTAGCTACTTTTTGTAATTCTGTTCAGCTTTTCTACCATCTTCTGCTGGCTGTTCCTTGCCTTCTATTACCTGGTTTTTCCATTGTAACCTGCCCACAGGCAAGGCAGGCAAAGGCAGGAGGAGCAAGAGGAGACTAGGTGACATAGGTAGAAAGGGCATGGCAGAAAGGGGGGGGGGGGGTCCCAGGGCAGCTATAAGGAGAAGATAAGAGAATAAGGGACTTTTCGTGGTCCGGGAGCAACAGCTCACCTGCCACTTCTGGGAGAAGGGTTAGTAGCAACTGGGGCAGACACATTACAGCATGGGATACTCACCAGTAGGCCAGGGGGCACACTCGATAAGGAGGGCGTCCAGGTACAACATGGAGGACCCTGGATCCAAATAAAAGAAGGGATCTGTGTGCAAGGGGGGGGGGGTGTGAAGACCAGGAATGCTGGGCCATGTGCCAACAAATACCTGGATATGGGTGAATCGGGGAGGTGGTCCAGGTAACAATTAAGCAGCTGCCTAGGTCTATTTAGTGGCAGGACTGACTGTACGGAGTGGCAGTCAGGACAGAATGTTAGTGACCCTTGTGGCCATGGTATAGGCCGGAGGGAGGGGGAAGCCTTGGGGAAGCAAAGTAGATGGGGGTGGTGTGGACAACATATCGAATGCCCCCTTGGGGCAACAGGTTAGGGGTAGTTGTGACATTTATTCTACATTCTGTTATCATGGTTGTAGCAGAAAGGCATCTGTACAACGGATACACAAATGTCATGTCTAAGGATGTGTCAGTTTTGTGCAGTCACAGCTTGTCACAAAAAGTTGATGAGTGGTGTATTCTTCAGAGGATGGCCAGAGCTCAGTGACAATGTATTGTGTGGCAATGTTAAGGTGAATGCACTTCTTTCCCTTGTCCCCGATAGTGGAGAATGACTCATTTCCTCTAGGTAATGCAAATTTGGCATACAAGCATTGGTACAACAGTGTCTGCTTAGGGTGGGACAGCTATCTGAAGAGGGGGTAACTGAGTTATGCATCTGTAAACTAGTAGTTTTCCTTGCCAAGAGTTTATTATCCCTTTTTACAAGTAACACTTTGGGAAGGCAGCAAGCGGAGGGGGTGAGGAAACATGTCACAAGAGACGAATAGGAGCTAGAAGAACTCTGAGGAGTTTGGGGACACCAAGAAGTTCATTTTTCTACTTTATCGTAGTCAGCAAAACATGGGGATGATGCTGAAAAGTATCAGGCTAAATGGGAACAGGATTTAGGCTATGCATACACAAAAGCAGCAGTGACAGCACATAGATCTACCTAAATCCTCTATGGTAGCATGGGTGCAGAAAGCATAGTTACTCACCTGTAACAGGTGATCTCCGGGAACAGCAGGAATTTAGTCTTCACATATGGGTATCGTCGGCATCAACAGAGCCTGCGCAGGAACACTCCCCAGCGTCCAATTAAAAAGCTTTTGGGAGCATCACACAGCGCCTGCATGCTGCCTTCCCACCTTTCCCAACTGCCTCTCTCCAATTGAGTTTAAAGCTGAGACAAAGAAAGAGAGAGGGAAAGAGAAAGAGATAGAGAGATACAACTCCTAGGGGAGGGAGGTGGGTGGGTTGTGAAGACTAAATTCCTGCTGTTCCCAGAGATCACCTGTTACAGGTGAGTAACTATGCTATCTCCAGGAACAAGCAGGAAAGAGTAATTACTCAACTGTAACAGGTGTTCTCCAGGAGCAGCAGGAATCAGTCCTCACAAATGGGTGTCATCGGCACCGATGAAGCCCCAGCGGAGCTTCCCCAGCTTTCTATGAAAGCCTTTGGGAATGCAGGCACACATTCGCGGTTCCCTTCCCGCCCAAAAGGTGCCATCTTACCTCAGTCAAATGACATAGCTAAGAATAGCACACAAAAATGAAAAGAAACTATGTACAACTGCAACTCCAAGGGGAGGAGGGAGGGTTGTGAGGACTGATTCCTGCTGCTCCTGGAGAACACCTGTTACAGGTGAGTAAATACTCTTTCTCCAGGACCAAGCAGGAAGCAGTCCTCACATATGGGTGACTCCCTAGCTCTGGGCTACCAAGGAACCCAGGCTGAACAAGAGGACTCCCTCTAGTCCCAGCTGCAAAGAAAGGCTTTTCAAGGACACAACCTCCACCAGTAGCCCAACAGAGGGCAGGAGTTGCCTAAACCTCAAAAGGATTCCGGAGTACTACTTGGCCAAAAGCACTGTCCCTTCGGGACTCCCTCTCCAGGCAGTAATGGGCCGCAAAGGTCTGGCTTGAAGACCAAGTTGCAGCCCTGCAGAGCGGAGATGAGCCACTGAGGCAGCCATTGCCCTGACTCGGTGGGCCGTAACCCTACCCTGCAAAGGAAGGTCAGCTGCCTTGTAAGCCCAGGTGATACAGTCAGCCACCCAGATGGACGAGGTACGCTTGGACACAGCCAACCCCAACTCATTGGGATCAAAGGAGACGAAGAGCTGGGTAGCCCTTCTATGCCCCTGCGTACGGTCAAGGTAGAAGGATAAGGCCCTCCTACAATCCAGGGTATGCAGGACTGCTTCAGCCTGGCTTACATGAGGCCTAGGGAAGAATGTTGGAAGAACCATCTCCTGGTTGAGGTGGAAAGAGGAGACAACTTTAGGGATGAACTTTGGATGAGTCTTAAGGACTACCCTGTTCCTATAAATCCTGGTGTAAGGCCTATCACAGACCAGGGCCTGAAGCTCACTTACTCGCCTAGCCAAGGTAAGGGCTATCAGGAAGAGTGTCTTCCAGGAGAGGAAGCGCAGTGGACAAGTAGCCATCGGCTCAAAAGGTGGGCGAGTCAGTTGCTGCAAGACCACATTCAGCTCCCACTCAGGGGCAGGAGGACGGATAGGAGGCTTGAGCAAAATCAAGCTCCTAAGAAAGCGAGACACCAAGGGGTGACCAACAGAGAATGTCCCTCCACCAGAGAGTGGTGAGCTGCTAGAGCTGAGAGGTGGACCCGAACAGAATTGGATTTAAGACCTTGATTTGACAAGTGCAGCAAGTACTGAAGGACTACTGGCACAGTACAGGAGAAAGGATCCTCAGTACGTAGGTGACACCACACAGAAAACCTCTTCCATTTGAGAGCATAGGTTTTCCTAGTGGACTGTTTCCTAGAGGCTAGGACAACCTCCTCAACTTCCTGAGGTAGGCCCCAGGGAGCCAAAACTAACCTGGCAGCCTCCAGGCCATCAAATTGAGAGACTTGAGATTGGGGTGCAGAAGGGAACCCTGGTCCTGTGTGAGAAGGTCAGGTTGCAACCCCAGAGGCAGTGGAGGATTCACCGCCAGTTGAAGCAGAAGAGGAAACCAAGGCTGTCTCAGCCACCTGGGAGCTACCAGCAGGACCGAGGCCTTGTCCTGAAGAATCTTGAATAGGGTTTGGGCCACCAAGGGCGTGGGACGAAACGCATAGAGGAGGCCCTGAGACCAAGATATCCGAAAAGCATCCGCTGCTGTCTGCAGAGGATGTGGTTGCCTGGAGCAGAACTTTGGCAGTTGCTTGTTGATGGGGCTGACAAAGAGATCCATCAAAGGGAGACCCCATCTCAGGAAGATCTTCTGAACTACTGAAGGATGCAGCTGCCACGCGTGGGGCTGCAGTATCCTGCTCAATCTGTCTGCCAGGTAGTTGTCCTGGCCAGGAAGGTACACAGCCCTGAGGAGCATGTTGTGCTTGAGGGCAAAAGAACAAAGGTCCTGAGCTTCCCGACAAAGGATCCTGGACCCAGTTCCGCCCTCTTTGTTCACATAAAACATGGCAACTTGGTTGTCTGTCTGAAACAGGACAGACTGATGAGCCAGGGTAGGAGTGAAAGCTTGGCGTGCTAATCAAATAGCTCTGAGTTTGAGGAGATTGATCTGCTGTGCAGCTTCCCAGGGAGACCAGAAACCCTGGGTGCACTTACCCAGACAATGCGCTCCCCAGCCTTGCAGGGAGGCATCTGTTAGCATCACTGTGTAACCTGGAATCTGAAAGGGCACCCCTTTCAGCAGATTGGGTGGGTGTAGCCACCAGTTGAGGGAGTGCAGAAATGGTCTGGACACCCTTATCCTGTCTGAGGCTGCCTGTGGCCTGTGACCACTGAGACCAAAGGCACCACTGTGCAGGCCTCATATGGAGCCCAGCATTGGGGGTCACATGAACTGTCAAAGCCATATGGCCTAGAAGCCTCAGGAAGAGTCTGGCGGAGACCAGGGACCTGCTGAGAAACTGACTTGCCAAGGCTATTAACCTTCGGGCTCTGTTTTCTGACAAGAATGCCTTTGCCAGGAGAGAGTCCAACCGTGCTCCTATGAACTCCAAGTTCTGGGAAGGGAGCAAAGTGGACTTTGCGAAGTTTATGACAAACCCCAGGCGTTGTAGAAGAGCAATGGTCTTGAGGGTGGCTTGATTGGCCTCCTGACCTGTCTAACCCCTGATGAGCCAGTCGTCCAGATAGGGGAAGACAAAGATGACCTGATTTCTCAGGTAGGCCGCCACCACTGCTAAGCACTTTGTAAAGACTCTGGGGGCGGAGGTGAGGCCGAAAGGCAGCACTCTGTACTGATAATGGTTTCCTCCCACGATGAACCTTAGGTACTTTCTGTGGTCTGGATGAATGAGGATGTGAGTGTACGCATCCTTTAGATCTAAGAAGCATAGCCAATCTCCCTGTTGGAGGTAGGGCAGAAGGGTTCCAAGAGTAAGCATCTTGAACTTTTCTTTCACTAGGAACTTGTTGAGGTTCCCAAGGTCCAGAATGGGACGAAGGCCACCGGTCCTTTTGGGCACCAGGAAATACCTGGAGTAGAATCTGTGACCTTGCAAGTGGGGAGGCACAGGCTCCACCACCCTGCCCACCAACAGACCCTAAAGCTCCTGACTGATCAAGTCTGTGTGCAGAGGAGGCCTGGGAGGTTCCCCTGGAAAATATGGGGGTGGCAGTTGGTGGAAATGGAGGGCATATCCCTTGTGGATTATCTCCAGCACCCAACTGTCCCCAGTGATAAGGGGCCACTGGGGCTGAGTGGTAGCAGGGGCCTGAGGCTTGGGAGTCCTCTGCCTACGGGGCCCATTACCCTGGCCCTTGGTTGCTGACCCTGGGGGGCAGCTTGGGCAGCCTGATATTGTGGGTACTCTTTGTAGGCAGTGCCCTTCCTCGGGTAAAAGGGCTTTTAATCCGAGCCCTTCTTTTTATGAGAAGGAGCAGAGGTCTTCCTCGACAGCCTTGTCCGGGTGAGGTGCTCGGTCTCGAGCTGAGCGGCCTTCTCGGTCATGGGCTTGCCAAAAGGTTTTTCACCTCGGCAAGGGACATCGACCAACTTGTCCTGAACCCATGGCTTGAGGTCCGATGACTGCAGCCATGCCTGGCGTCGAGCCACGATGCCGGCTGCCGCAACTCGGGCCGAAGCCTCGAAGCCATCGTAGGCGGCACGGGACATGAACTTCGAGCAGTCCCGAATCTCCGAGGACAAGGACTTAAATCTCTGCAAGGGTTCCACGGAGAGACCAGCAGAGAATCCGGCCAACTCCTTGGCCAGATCTCGCAATTACATGCCCATGTACAGCTGGTAAGACTGGACACGGCAAGTAAGCATCGAGCCCTGAAAACACTTTCTACCGACGCCATCTAGGTTTCGGGCCTCCCTGCCAGGAGGCACCGCGGCGTGCATCTTCTGACTCTTCAGACGATGCATGGCCGATTCCACAACCATGGAATGGTGTGGTAGCAGTGCCTTCTGAAAACCAGGGCTCTTACGGAGCCGATAGATCGAATCGACTTGTTTGCTAAGAACCGGCGCCGAAGCCGGTGCCTCCCACATACGGAAGAGGAGCCGTTCCAGCATCAGAGGAACCGGGACAGTAAAGGCCTCCTTCAGAGGAGAGTCATACTGCAGTGCCTCGAGCTCTTCAGCTCGAGGCTCTTCCTCGGGATCCGCCGGAATAGCCAAGGCAGTGGCCATATCCCGGATGAACTCCGAGAACCGGGTGTCCTACAGGCGGGACCTACTCCGGGACTCAGACTGCGGTGGGTCTGAAGGGACGCACCGAGTCTTAAAGGTGTCAGGAGACTCCTCGTCCTCCATCTCCCAAGCCGACTCATCCGAGGAAGAGTCGGGGTCTGACCCCCCGGGTCCCTGGAGCACCCACCCCGATGCCGGAAACACCGGCATCGACGCCCTCAGTCCCGAACGGGAGGTCGAGGGGAACCACGACCGAGGTCGACTCCGAGCCTTGATGGACTCGAGTATCGGCTCGGTCTCCGGGATCGACTTGGACGTCGATGTCCCAGTGGTCGGGGCAGATGCACCAGACAGGCTGGCCATCAGTGCCCCCTGCTGCTCCATGAAGGCAGACATTCTGCTCTCCAAGGCTGTCATCCTGAGACTCAGCTCGGGAGACGCAGCAGCCAACGACTCAGGCCCTGGCAGTGCCGGGCCCGACGTTGGCTCCCTGGGAGGAGAGTCCACGAGGACTACGGAGCTTACGTGTCCAGCAGACTCCGGCTCCACACAAGGAACTTTGGCAGGCTTCTCCAGTTCCACAGGCCCGGGGCGACGGTCGGGGGTCTTAGACCTGGCCCTCGAGGAGCCAGGGACCTCTTCCGACGACGCCCTCGTGAGCCGTTTCTTCCTCTTGCATTCCCGGTCGGGGGACCCCCTGTCCGAGGAGCTTCGACGGCGCTCGGGATCAGAATCCCGAGATGTCGAGGCCTCAGACGAGGTACGGGCCCAGCCAGAGGCTGAGTCCGAGAAAAGCCTTTCCTTTTGCTGCTGGCGACTTCGTAGTGCCTTGGAAGACATTTTTCCACAGGCCCCGCATGACTTAGGATCGTGGTCGGGGCCCAGGCACCGAAGGCAGCAGTCGTGTGTGTCGGTGAGAGACAGTTTCTTACACCGATCACACTTCTTAAAACCACTGGAAGCTATCGGGGAAAAAAAAAAAAAAGTCCCCACGAGGTCAAAAGACCGGCCTTCCAGGGAAAAAGAGAAAAAAGGGCGCGAACGCCAGCCACGAAGGGCAAAAACAGAAGAAGAGGAATCGGGCTAGATACCAGTGTACCGAACCTGGCGGGAGGGGAACCGGCGTCGAACCGGTAGAAAAAAGCAAAAAAAAAAAAATTGCTGAAAAATCTAATTTTAACCCGGAAAACTGGACACACATCCGGTGGGCTTCACGGAAAAAAAAGAGACAGAGGTAAGATGGCACCTTTGGGCGGGAAGGGAACCGCGCATGCATGCCTGCATTCCCAAAGGCTTTCATAGAAAGCTGGGGAAATGCTCCACTGGGGCTTCATCGGCGCCGATGACACCCATATGTGAGGACTGCTTCCTGCTTGGTCCTGGAGAATGTAGTCTTCACATATGGGGACTCCCTAGCTTTAGATGCCAGGGAGAGACCCCAGAAGCTGTGTGTCCCTGTGAAAGGGCTCCACTTCCCCCCATGGATCTCTGGCATCCATCCAGGGATGGTGGGTAGGAGTTGATTAGGTATGGAACAGGTGTTGAAGAATAGCCTGACCAAACAAGGCATCCCAGCGGGAGTCCTTGTCCAAGCAGTAATGGGCTGTGAAGGTATGAACAGAGGCCCAAGTGGCTGCTCGACAGATGTCGTCGATAGACAGAGTGCAGATGAGCCATTGAGGCTGCCATTGCTCTCACATTGTGAGCTGTGACATGGCCCTCCAGAGGAATATTCTTACTTTGATAGGCAAAGGAAATACACTGAGCAATCCAGTTGGACAGTGTTCTCTTGGAGACTGGAGGTCCCAAATGAGAAGGATCAAAAGCAACAAAGAGTTGAGAGGACTTTCTATGTTTGCTGTGTTCTTTGCAAGTAAAAGGCTAAAGCTCTTTTACAGACCAAAGTATGAAGATTCCTTTCTGCATTAGATCCATGAGGCCTTGGAAAAAACACAGGCAGGTAGACTGCTTGGTTTAGGTGAAAAGGCGAGACCACCTTTGGCATAAAGTGTGGATGAGTCCTAAGGACTACCTTGTCATGATGGAACCTTGTATAAGGTGGATCAGCTACTAGTGCCTGCAACTCACTGATGCGGCATGCTGAAGTGATTGCAATGAGAGATAACCTTCCAAGAAAGTGATTGCAATGAGAGATAACCTTCCAAGAAAGGGATTTCAATGAGGTAGTAGCTAAGGGTTCGAAAGATGGCTTCATAAGCTGACCAAGAACCAAGTTTAAGTCCCATGCCACCGGTGGTGGCCTAATGGGAGGCTTAGTTAGAAGAAGGCCTCTCAAATCTTGCTATAAGAGGATGGGAGGAAATAGGTTGTCCATTTAGAGGCTTGAAAGAAGCTGCAATAGCACTCAAATGGACTCCTAATGAGTTAGTTTTAAGTCCTGCATTGGATAAATGAAGGAGATACTCCAGAAATGATTCCAGAGGTATCGCAAGGGGGTTAAGACCCTTCTGCGAACACCATATGGTAAACCTTTTCCACTTGAAAGCATAAGAGTGTCTTGTGGAAGGCTTCCTGGAAGCATAAAGGATATCCTTTACTTGCTGAGGGAGGATAAGATCATGGAGATCTAAGCCTTCAGCAACCAAGCCCTGAGACGCAGAGACTGGGGATTGGGATGCCATAACATTCCGTCCTCCTGTGACAGGAGATCTGGAGCAGACCCTAACTCCAGAGAGGGAGCTTGAGAGAGATGTAGAAGCAGAGGGTACCACACTTGCCGTGGCCAATGTGGAGCTATGAGAATCATACGGTCTCTGTCTCTCTGAAGCTTGAACAGGGTTTTGGGAATTAGGGGAATGGGTGGAAAGGCATAAAGGAAGTCTTGACCCCAGTGAAGGAGGAAAGCATCCCTGGCCTGAGAGCCCTGAGCCGGAATTCTGGAACAGAACAGGGAAGTTTGGCATTCAATGGACTTGCAAAGAGGTCTATGTCTGGGGTTCCCCAAATTTGAAAAATCTTGGCCACCTGGTCTGCATGTAGAGACCATTCGTGTGGAAGCAGAACTTGACTGAGTCTATCTCCCCAAGAGTTTTGTATGCCTGGAAGATACACTGCCAGGAGATGAATCTGATGCTTTCTGGCGAGGGCCCATAGTCACAAAGCTTTGTTGGAAAGCGACAGAGAGCCTGTTCCCCCCTGCTTGATCACGTAGAACATGGCTACTTGATTGTCCGTATGAATGAGGACTGTCTTGTAGCTGAGCAGGGTGTGGAACACTCGAAGAGCAAATTTGATTGCTCTGAGTTCTAAGAGATTGATATGTAGATGCATCTCCTGTGGAGTCCAAGTGCCTTGGCTGGAGAGGTCTTGCAGATGAGCTCCCCAACCCATTGGTGAAGCATCTGTTGCGAGAGTTGCCTGGGGTAAAGGTTGCTGGGGTCCCCATTTCAACAACAGGTTCTGAGGGGACTGTCGAGACAAAATAAGGCGATTTGTGTTTGCTATTTTGTCTGCCAGGCACCCTGATGCCTGGGTCCACTGAGTGGATAAAGTCCATTGGGCTGCTCTGATATGGAGGCGAGCATAAGGAACCACATGCACTGTAGATGCCAGGTGGCCTAGTAGTTGTAACATTTCTCGGGCAGTGAGATAAGGCTTTAGCACTGCTTGAGAAGCTAACTGCACCATGCGAAGGCAACGGGTCTGAGGAAGATAGGCCCTTGCTTTTCTGGTATCCAGCAAAGCTCCTATGAACTGACTCCAGAGACTGAGTGGGAGTTAGACTGGATTTTGGGATGTTTATGACCAGACCCAAATACTGGAGGATACGCATTGTGCAAGACAGAGAAATCCTGGCCTCTGACTGATGGGGCTCGAATGAGCCAGTCGTCTAAGTAGGGGAAGACAAATATTCCTAGAGTGCAGAGAAATGCTGCTACCACAGCCATGCACTTCGTAAACACTCTTGATGCTGAGGCCAGGCCGAAAGGAAGCACCCTGTATTGGTAGTGCTTTCCTTGAAAAAGGAACTGAAGGAACTCTGTTAGTTGGATGGATGAGAACATGAGTGTACGCATCCTTGAGATCTAGAGAACAAAGCCAATCCTGACTCTGAAGGTATGGCAGCAGAGTTCCCAGAGAAGCCATCTTGAATTTCTCTTTGAACAGGAATTTGTTCAATTCTCTGAGGTCTAAAATAGGTCTGTGTCCCCCTGTTTTCTTTGGGATAAGGAAACAGGGGGAATAAAACCCTGTACCCTGTTGATGAATGGGTACTTCCTCTATTGCCCCTTGGGCAAGAAGCATAGTGACCTCTTGATCTAACAGGTTGACGAGAGAGGTCTGAGAATTGAACTGTCTTACCATTGTGGGAGGGGGCATGCTCAAAAAGTGAAGCTTGTACCCCTCTTTTATAATGGAGAGTGTTCAATGTTCTGCTGTTATTTGCCCCCATCTGGGGCAAAGTGACACAATCTTCCTGGAATGGTGGAAAGCTCTGGTCCATTGAGGGCCAGGAAGGCTAAGTTCTCTAGATGAAAGTCAAAGGCCTTGTGGAGGCCGAGACTGATGAGACGGTTGAGGCTTAGCAGTCTTTGCTTTCCTTTGTTTAGGTGGTTGCTGACTCTTTCGGGCAGACTGACCTGCAGAACATCCCTGCTGGGAATAAGAGGAATAAAACCTCAAAAAAAAAAAAAAAAAAAGAAGAATGTTTTTTTTTGAAAGATTTCTTTCTTGCAGGATCAGCTGTGGCTTTGGATAACCTATCCAAAGTGGAGTTGTCAGCATCCAACTCATTGGCTTTCTCTTGCCATTTTTTGCCAAAATAGATTCTCACCTGTACAAGGGATATTGCCCAGTTTGTCCTGCACCCAGAGCTCCAAATCCGATGCCTGGAGCCAGGCAATTCTACGTGCAGCTATGGCAATGGCAGAGGTTCTGCTTATGCACTCAAAACAGTCAAAAGCCGCATGATTGACAAACTTAAACATCCTGGGCATGTTTAACCAGTGTGAGAAAATCTTGCCTCTTGTCATCAGGAAGGAGAGGGCTTAAAATCTCCAAGTCTCCTGTGAGTTCTTTAAGGAACATTCCCATATATAAAATATATGAACTGATCCTGGCAGAAAGCATGGAAGCCTGGAAAGTACGACGTCCAAAGGCATCCAAAGTTCCACACTCACGTCCTGGAGGATTAGAGGCATGCCTCTCTGCACTCCTGATCCTTCTCATAGCTGATTCAACTACAATAGAGTGGTGAGGAAGCTGAGTTTTCTGGAAACCAGGACAAGGAGGGACTCGATACATGGTATCCAGTCTGCGAGAATGAGGAGAGGTGGTGAGAGATGTCTCCCACATTCTCAACATGAGATCATGTAAGATCTCATGGATAAGCAAGGTAGCTGCCTCCTTAGGTGCCTTGGGATATTGTAAAATTGCCAACTCCTTTGTCCTGGGCTCTGTTTCAGGAGTCACAGTAATGGACAGACCTCGCGCCACCTCCCTGATAAAATCCTGAAAGGAGATATCCTCTGGAGGAGACATCCTGCATTTAGGAGAGGAAGGCTCCTCCAGGAGAAGTATTCCGGTACCGACAGAACTGTCAGAATCCTCGGCGTCCTCAGAGGATTCAAAGTACCTTCTGTCCGGATGCTCTTGAAGAGCCCGATACCCATACCGACCAAAGTCGGTACCGGGGGGAATCAGTACCGGTGTATTGGCACCGGAGGGCATCGCATGACTGGGTGTCAGCAAAGCAGACACCTATGTCAATGCTGATGCTATCAGTACCGGTACCGGTTGAACTGTCTGACACGGTTCCGAGGGTGTTGCTGCCGCAAGGAGAGCCGCAAGCAGCCGGTACCCCAGAGCATGGCACCAGTAGTTCTGCTGAGGTTGAGGCCTCAAGAACATCCTGGAGCCCCGATAAGGCTTTCAAAGTCGAAGCCTCCCGCCGGGGCAATCTTGCCGGTACAGAACCCTCAAGGGCAACGCCAGAGGCATCTCGATGCTTGGAAGGGGATCTACCCTTTGAGGACTGGCTAGACTTATGTTTAGTTACCTGAGATCCATGGGTGGAAGACGAAGCCCTGGAAGACGTCGATGCCACAGAAGCTGCATCGGAGGGAAAAAGGGCCCTGAGCTTAGCAGCTCGGTTTTGTCGACCCCTCTTGGACATCATGGCACAAACCATACACTCGGAGATGGAGTGGTCAGGACCTAAACATTTAAGACACCAGTCATGGGTGTCGGTGACGGAGATGGTACCTCCACACTTGGTGCACTTTTTGTAACCCAAAGCGGGTTTTTCCATAGTGGAGGAAATTTTGGGCCTAAGGCCCAAAATGGCACATGCACCTGGGAAGAAAAGTTTGGAAAAAAATATATATATATTCTATTTTTTTTTTTTAAACAAAAGAAGAAAAGAAAAGAGAACCGGCGTTACCAGTATAGCGTCGAGAAAGGCAGACGTGACCACAAAAAAGAAGAAATAAGGAAAAATATTTCCGCGGTGACAGGAACGACGACCTGCTGGCTCCGCGGAAAACGAAGAACTGGAGAGAGGCAGTTGGGAAAGGTGGGAAGGCAGCACGCAGGCACTGTAGGATGCTCCCAAAAGCTTTCTAATTAGACGCTGGGGAGCGTTCCCACGCAGGCTCTGTCGGTACCGACGATACCCATATGTGAAGACTACATTCCTACTTGTTCCTGGAGATTAACTACAACTTTGCGTATGAGTAGGCTCTCCCAGTATTTTTCACAGGTTTTGAGAAACTCTGGCTGGAGGCAATGTGGCAATAATGAAAGTATGGCTTTCATTTAGTGCTCCTGCCTATGTATTTCGGCACCACTGGAAAGCAAAACAAAATTGCATTGAGTTCCTGAATGGGATAGAGATTCCATGAAATTCAGATTTTTGTTGAATTTAATGAGCCCCAACCTACAGACTACACAACAGATTTTAGCATCCCACTGTTTAAGTGCAGCTTGGCATGGCATGAGCTGGTCCCACCCCTCTTTATCTGGCAGAACAAAATGTGATTAGATATATATATGTATGGAGTGGTTGAGTGCGCTAGAAGCCCTTTTTGGTTCTCTATGGTTCTACTGTCAGCAAGGCATTATGGTTTTCAGATGGTTGTTTCCTTAGGCATTTGGGATGAACCATTACAACCTTCAACTTCTGTGGTGATCCTAGATGTCCCTTCTTTTATTCTTTGTCTGGGGTATTAAATTTGAAAAATGCTTTAGTATAAGGAGGGCTCTTGGGCTCCTGAGTGGAACGTGACTGATTGTTTTTTTTTTGAAGCTGGCTCTTAGCTACAGTAGAATTGTACTATGATAAAGAGTAGTTACTCACCTGTAACAGGTGTTCTCCAGGAGCAGCAGGAATCAGTCCTCACTTATGGGTGACGTTGGCGCCGACGGAGCCCTCACGGAGCAATTTTCCCCAGCTTTCGAAGAAAGCTTTTGGGAATTGCAGCGCACATGCACGGTCCCCTTCCCGCCCAGGGGTGCCATCTTGCTCAGTCTGATGACATAGCAGAAAGACAGCAAAAAAGTCAGCAAAAACATACAATAAGAATGACTGCAACTCCAAGGGGAGGAGGGAGGGTAGTGAGGACTGATTCCTGCTGCTCCTGGAGAACACCTGTTACAGGTGAGTAACTACTCTTTCTCCAGGACCAAGCAGGAAGTCAGTCCTCACTTATGGGACTGCCAAGCTTAATGCTACCGGAGACCTCAAGCCGAAAAAAGAGCTCCCTCAAGCTCAACAGTACAGAAGGAAGGAATCTTCTCTGAATACGAATCCGGCCGGTAGCCCAACACCAGGGCCGGAGGGTAGGAGTTGCCTAGACCTCAGAGATTGTGGAGGACTGCCTGTCCGAAAGCACTGTCCCTGCGGGACTCCCTCTCCAGGCAGTAATGAGCCGCAAAAGTCTGGCTTGAAGACCAAGTAGCGGCCCGGCAGATGTCTGCCAACGGAACAGAGCGGAGATGAGCCACTGACGCAGCCTTCGCCCTGACACGGTGAGCCGTGACTCGACTCTCTAAGGAGAGGCCGGCTGCTCCATAAGCCCAGGCGATACAGTCAGCTACCCAGATGGACAAAGTACACTTAGAGACAGGTACCCCCAACCGATTGGGGTCAAAAGATACGAAAAGCTGGACAGCCTTTCTATGCTCTCGCGTATGGTCAAGGTAGAAGGATAAGGCTCTTCTACAGTCCAGGGTATGCAGAACAGTCTCAGCTCGGCTGGTATGCGGCCTGGGAAAGAAGGTCGGAAGAACCACCTCTTGGTTGATGTGAAAAGGGGAGACCACCTTTGGAAGAAACTTAGGGTGAGTCCGTAAGACAACCCTATTCTTGTAGAACCTAGTGTATGGAGGCTCCGACACTAGGGCCTGTAGCTCACTAACGCGCCTAGCGGAGGTAAGGGCTACCAAGAAGAGGGGTTTCCAGGAGAGAAAACAAAGAGGGCAGGTAGCCATGGGTTCAAAAGGCGGACAGGTAAGCCTTTGCAAGACCACGTTGAGGTCCCAGTCAGGAGCTGGAGGGCGCAACGGAGGCTTAAGCAGAAGAAGGCCTCTGAGAAAACGCGCCACTAAGGGGTGCGAGGAAAGAGGCTGGCCCTCCACCAGCGAATGATGTACAGAGAGAGCACTGAGGTGGACTCTGACAGAGTTGGACTTGAGGCCTAGATAGGGGAGGTGAAGCAAGTATTGCAGCACCACCGATACTAAGCAGGCGAAGGGGTCCTCAGAGCGCTGAGAACACCAGACCGAGAAGCGACGCCATTTAAGGGCATAAGATTTCCGGGTGGAAGGTCGCTGAGACGCCAGGACGACCGCTTCCACCTCCGGAGGAAGTAAGAGCAGAGCTAGGACTACCCTTTCAGCAGCAAGGGCCCGGAGGTTGGGGTGCAGGAGAGTCCCCTGATCCTGAGACAGGAGATCGGGCTGAAACCCCAGAGGAAGAGGGGTGTCCACCGCTAGCTGCAGGAGTAGAGGGAACCAGGGTTGTCTTGGCCACCTGGGTGCTACCAGGATCACGGAGGCCCTGTCCTGGACAACTTTGAACAGCGTCCGGGACACAAGCGGCGTGGGAGGAAAGGCATACAGCAGGCCCGTGGACCACAAGATGAGGAAAGCATCCGGCGCTATTCTGAGAGGATGCGGGTGCCGGGAGCAGAACCTGGGGAGTTGCCGGTTTAGAGGACTGGCAAAGAGATCCACGGTGGGGGAGCCCCACTGGCGGAAGATCTGCTGGACAACTACGGGATTCAACCTCCATTCGTGTGGCTGCAGAAGCCAGCTCAGTTTGTCGGCCAGGCAATTTTCCTGCCCGGGCAGGTAAACAGCCTTGAGGAGGATGTCGTGGTCGACTGCCCAAGAGCACAGTCTCCGAGCCTCCTGACATAGGAGGGAGCCCGTGCCCCCCTGTTTGTTCACGTAGAACATGGCAACCTGATTGTCCGTCTGTACCAGTACAGACTGACGAGAAGTGAAGTGAGAGAAGGTCCGCAGAGCCAGGCAGATCGCCCGCAGCTCCAGGAAGTTTATCTGCTGAGCAGCCTCCCAAGGTGTCCAAAGGCCTTGAGTGCATGTGCCCTGGCAATGCGCTCCCCATCCCAGGAGAGAGGCATCTGTCGTTAGCACTTGGGCAGGTGGAGGAGACTGAAAGGTCATGCCGAGTACCAGATTGGGCAGGTGAAGCCACCATTGCAGAGAGGAGACCAGGCGGTCGGAGATCTGTATTAAGTCCGTCAGTCTCCCTGTGGCCTGATGCCATTGAGTGCGAAGGCTCCACTGAGCAGGTCTCATATGTAGACGGGCATTCGGAGTGACATGGACCGTGGAGGCCATGTGCCCGAGCAGTTGCAGAAATTGTCTGGCAGAGACTGGTGACGCGCTGTGAAACCTGCCGGCCAGAGCTATGACTCATGGAAATTAAGTGAAACTTTTTTTCTTTCGGTACTAGGGTCTCAGCATAAAACTTTGCAGCTATTTTGTCAAATTTGAAAATTCAAAGCAAAATTTAGCTGCTGTTCACATCAACGACCCCATCATTGTACCTACTCCATTTTTTATATTTATTCAATGATCAGTTATTATAATAAAACTGTTGGATTATTTTTCTATCTTGTTTTTTTTCTTTGTAATGAATATTAAAACAAAATCTTATCCTCAGTCCTTATGTGCACGAGGTTGCTCTAATGTTTGAGCACATAATTAGAAGTGTTTTTCCGGTGGGGATAAGCTCAATATAGTCTACCCTAATTGAATAGAATGGCCAGAGCTATGAGCCTGTTGGCCCGTTCCAGAGGCAAGAAGGCACGAGCCTGCCGAGTGTCCAGCCGTGCTCCTATGAATTCGAGATCCTGAGAGGGGAGCAAAGTGGACTTTTCGAAGTTTATGACGAAGCCCAAGTGCTGAAGCAGAGCCACTGTGCATTGAGTGGCCTGAGTGACCTCTAGGGCAGACTGTGCCCGGATGAGCCAGTCGTCCAGGTAGGGGAAGGCGAAGAGGCCTTGAAGCCTCAGGAAGGCTGCCACCACTGCCAGGCATTTCGTGAACACTCTGGGAGCGGAGGATAGGCCAAAGGGCAGTACGCGGTACTGATAGTGATTCCCTGCCACCACAAATCTTAGATATTGTCGGTGGTCCGGATGAATAAGGATGTGAGTATAAGCATCCTTTAGATCCAAGGAGCATAGCCAATCTCCCTGCTGGAGGTAGGGCAGTAGGATTCCAAGGGTAAGCATCTTGAACTTTTCCCGCTGCAGGAACTTGAGGTTGCGTAGGTCCAGGATGGGTCTGAGGCCTCCTGTTCTTTTTGGTATCAGGAAGTACCTCGAATAAAACCCGTGACCCCACAGGTGTTGGGGCACTAGCTCTACAGCCTGTTCCCGAAGCAGACTTTGTAGCTCCTGAAGGAGTAAGTCCCTGTGCAGAGGGGGTCTTGGAGGCTCCCCTGGAAAGTAGGGGGGGCACCTGGTGAAAATGTAAGAGGTAGCCCTTTTGAACCACCTGCAGCACCCAGGAATCGAATGTTATGGTTGACCACCTGTGAGCAAAGTGGGTCAGCCGGCCCCCCGTGCTGAGCGAAGACCGCGGAGGGGGAGAGGCTATGCTGGCAGAGTCAAAACCCCCCACCCTGCTGAGCAGGGGCCTGTGTAGTGGGCTTGGGGGCCTTCTGCCTACGGGACCCATTACCCTGTCCCTTAGCCTGCTGTCCCTGGTGGGGAGCTGCAGATGCTTGATATTGTGGGTGGTGCTGTTTATAGGCAGACACCTTCCTCGGGTAAAAGGGCTTTTTCCCCCGAGCCCTTCCTCTTCTGTGAAGGGGCAGAGGTAGTTCTCGTGAGCGTCTCGGGCTCGAGCTCCGCCACCTTTTCAGCCATGGGTTTGCCAAAGAGGTTTTCACCTCTGCATGGGACATCGACCAACTTGTCCTGCACCCATGGCTCGAGGTCAGATGGCTGAAGCCAAGCCTGATGGCGAGCCCCGAGGCCGGCTGCGGCTACTTGAGCCGAAGCTTCGAAGCCATCGTAGGCTGCTCGAGAAATGAACTTCGAGCACTCTCGAATCCCCGTGGACAAGGCCTGGAACCTCTGCAATGGTTCCTCGGAGAGACCAGCAGAGAACCCGGCAATTTCTTTTGCCAGGTCTCGAAGATACATGCCCATATATAGCTGGTATGTCTGGACTCGGCAAGCAAGCATAGAGCCCTGGAAGCACTTCCTACCGAGGGCATCCAGGTTCCGGGCCTCCTTACCCGGAGGCACCGAGGAGTGCATCTTTTGACTTTTAAGTCGATGCATGGCCGATTCCACTACTATGGAATGTTGCGGTAGTTGTGCCTTCTGGAACCCGGGGCTCTTGCGGACTCGATACATGGAATCGACCCGCTTGCTTAACACCGGCGTTGAGGCCGGGTTCTCCCACATGCGGAAGAGCAGCCGCTCCAGCATCGGAGGAACCGGTACAGTAAAGGCTTCCTTCGGGGGAGAGTCATATTGGAGGGCCTCAAGCTCTTCGGCTCGAGGCTCCTCCTCTGGATCCGCAGGGAAGGCCAAAGCCTTGGCCATGTCCCTCACGAAATCAGAGAACCGGGTATCCTCCGGGGGGGGGGGATCGTCTCCGAGGCTCCGACTCAGGCGAGTCGGAGGGGACGCACCGAGTCTGAAAAGAACCGGGTGACTCGTCCTCCTCCGTGTCCCAGCCCGACTCCTCCGTGGAGGAATCGAGCGGCTCCGTGCGGGCGAGTGCCGAGGACCTCCGCCCCGACACCGAGGCCGGTGTCGACGACCTCGGTCCCAAACGGGAGGCCGAGGGAGACCTTGGCCGAGGATAGACTCGAGCTCGTATGGACTCGAGGATCGACTCGGCCTCCGGGGTTGACTTGGACGTCGACGTCCCGGTGGTCGGGGCAGATGCACTGGCGAGGCCGGCCATCAATGCCCGCTGCTGGTCCATGAAGGCAGTGATACTGCTCTCCAAGGCCGTCAATCTGAGACCAAACTCAGAAGACCCAGCAGTCCCCGACTCGGGCCCCGACGGCGGCTCCCTCGGAGGTGAGTCCAGGAGGACTACAGTACTCACGTGTCCAGGAGACTCCACTTCGAGACGAGGATGCTTTGAAGGCCTTTCCGCCTCCGAGGACCCGGGGTGGCTGACAGGGCTATGCGACCCGGCCCTCGAGGGACCAGGAGCGTCCTCCGACGCCGCCCTCGCGGGTTTCTTCTTCCGACGATGTTCCCGGGCGGGAGACCCCCGCTCAGAGGAACTCTGACGATGCTCGGGGCCAGAGTCACGAGACGTCGAAGCCTCTGACGAGGTCCGGGCCCGACCGGAGTCAGAGAAGATTCGTTCCTTTTGTGACTGCCGACTCCTCAAGGCCTTCGAGGACATTTTGTTGCACGGACCACAACCCATCGAGTCATGATTGGGTCCGAGGCAACGGAGGCAGCAGTCATGTGTGTCGGTAAGAGACATAAGTCTGGAACAGCGATCACACTTTTTAAACCCGCTGGCAGCCATCGGGGGAAAAAGGGCCCCTGCGAGGTCAAAAGACCGTGCTGCCAGGGAAAAAGATAAAAAGTGGCGGGAACGCCAGTTACTAAGGACAAAAAACGAAAAATGTGAACGGACTCGATATTGGAGTATCGAGGCCGGGCAGGAAAAAAGGACACGGCGTCGAACCGAGAAAAACAAACGAAAATCAACTTTTTCAGCGGCGATCACAAACTACGTCTGTAGGGCTCCGCGGAAAAAAGAAGACTGAGCAAGATGGCACCCCTGGGCGGGAAGGGGACCGCGCATGCGCGCTGCAATTCCCAAAAGCTTTCTTCGAAAGCTGGGGAAAATTGTTCCGCAAGGGCTCCCTCGGCGCCGACGTCATCCATAAGTGAGGACTGACTTCCTGCTTGGTCCTGGAGAATGATATGTTATGATTGACCGATTCAATAAAACCTTGCCTAAGTTTAAAAATAATCAGAGAAGTGATGTAGCATTTTCAGTTAGTGCTTCTCTTTGCCTGTTTTTTTCCCTTTTTTTTTTTTTTTTTAACCAGAGAACAAACTTAAAGCGGTGAGTAAGGAGAAATCTGATTGCATGTTTCTGCAGAAAGAACAAGATTGATGGAACAATGATACTTAGGGGGAAGGTAGAAACTCTGGCACACTGGTTCCGTCACAATAAGTCCCCAAGAGGTGTGCCCGCATTCCCCCTGCTTGTCTACCAAGAAAGCACAGTTGCTTACCTGAAACAGGGGTTCTCTGTAGACAGCAGGGG
This sequence comes from Ichthyophis bannanicus, assembly GCA_033557465.1. Taxonomy (NCBI): domain Eukaryota; kingdom Metazoa; phylum Chordata; class Amphibia; order Gymnophiona; family Ichthyophiidae; genus Ichthyophis; species Ichthyophis bannanicus. The sequence continues at coordinate 149,385,254 of CM066041.1, forward strand.
TATGCAGTCACATTCATTGGTGAAGTCCCACAGACTGAGCCTTGAGTGGATCTCCCATAGCTCGGAGCAGCTTTGTTGCGTCACCAAGCATGCTTGCCTGCTTCCCGCCAAGAATCAGTTCATACCAAAACAGTGTAGAACCAGACAAAAACGTGAATAGATGATGGTAGTCCAGGTGCTGAAGTCAACTAATGTGGCTTCCTTTTAAATGGTGTTGGGGGGGGGGGTGTTGTTGTGGAGAAGGCAGGCAGGCAGCAGAGTGTGCTGCATACCCCTGCTGTCTACAGAGAACCTCTGTAACAGGTAAACAACTGCATGTTCTCTAGAGACAAGCAGGGGGATGCAGCCACACTCATTGGCGAGTCCACAGCTAGGGGCCACCCCATTGTGTAACTTTGGATGCTTGAATTGGTTGAGTAAACCAGGCAGCCCCATACTGGGCTCAGGAGGAGTAAAATCATGCAGTAAACAGATTCTGGAGGACAGTTTGGCCAAAGGCAGAGTCCCTCACAGAATGATCCAAACTGTAGCGTTTAGTGAAGGGTAGATGGATGACCAGGTAGCTGCCTTACAGATGTCCTGGGTGGAGACACAAGCCATACTGGCAATGGAGGTGGTTGTGGCACAGTTTGTGAGGGCAACACACCCTGGAGAAGTGAGAACTGCTTGCTCATAGCAGAAAGCAATACAGTTCACAATCCAGGAGGAAAAATGGTCAGTTTTGTTGCTGGTTGTCCAGGGTTCTTTGGGTTGAGAGTCAGGAACAGATGATTTGCAGAGAAGCTCATTACAATGCAGTTAGTAGAGAAGAGCCCTCCTGAAGTACAAGGTATGTGATTTCTCCTCCAGAGAGCCAAACAGGGGCGATCAGAATGAAGGCAGGGAGCACTATGGTCTTGATGTGAAAGTCAAAGACCACCTTCGGGAGAAATTTATGATGCGTTTCAAGGATGACCTTGTCATGGAAAAATTGTGTGAAGGGGGAATAATGCAGGAGAACTTGAATCTCCCCCCAAATGGCTGGCCAAAGTGATGGCAATGAGGAAGACTGTTTTCCAAGTGAGATGTCTGAACAGAGGGGACAGAAGAGGCTCAAATGGCAGTTGCCTCAATTGAGACAAAACAACAAAGTCTCAGGCCAGTCTTGGCAGTTGGATGGGTAGATTGGTGTTCATGAGACCCCTCATGAATCTGAAAACCACCAGAGGACTGATATGGGTTTGCTATCAACAGGGTCATGCGAAGCAGCAGTAGCTGAAAGATGAAAATGTACTGAATCTGTCTGTAGGTCTGAATGGGACAGTTGAAGACAAAAACTGGCTCACAGAGCAGTGCACTGGATCATGTCCATTGGATGTGGCCCACTGGATGAACCGGGTCCACTTCTGCTGAAACAAGCACTGTGTAGAGGGTCTTCGAAGAGGCAGTGAAGAAATCAACATTTGGTGCCCTGAAGCCGCCATGCCATGAGGGATAAGGACTGAAGGTTGGGATGTAGCAGCCCTGATGTCGAGTCAGGAGGCCTTGCCGAGTCCCCAGAGGTATAGAGCAGCTTGCTGCATCATCAGCAGATGGGGAGCCAAAGCTGGCAGGGCTGTTGGTGCCATCAGAATGACAAATGCTCCATCTTGCTTGATCTTGAACAGGAGCCATGTGATGAGCAGGAAGGGAGGAAAGGCATACAGAGACTGTGGGACCAGTCCAGTACAAAGGTATCGGGCACCCGCCATTTGAGTCAGGGTCAAATAGAGTAGAAGATGAGATACTTGACATTGTCTGCAGAGGTGAATAGGTCCACCTCTGGCATCCCACAAAGAGCAAATATGTTCTGAAGGACAGCAAGATCAAGGGACCATTTGTGTGGGTCCAGCTGGTGGCTCAACTTGGCAGCTAGCTTGCTGCAAGTCCCTGAAAGATAGGCCACTCACAAGATGGCATCTATGGAAAGGGCAAAGGTCCAGAGCCATGTAGCCTCGCAGCAGAGAAGGAGCAAGCCTGTACCATACTGCTTGTTGATGGAGAACATGGAAACTTGGTTGTCAAAGCGTACCAGGACAATCTTGTGATGCATCCAGTCAGTGAAAACCCTGAAGGCATTGTAAACTGCTTGAAGTTTGAGTACATTGATATGGCATGTCTGTTTCCAGGGGGACATATGCCCTGAGTAGACAAACTGAGTAGATGGGCCCCCCAACCCGCATGTGGATGCATTGGTGGTCATGATGATGTGATACAGCAGAGTCTGGAAGGGGCACCCCACTTGAATACTGGCTGGGGATGCCCACCACCTGAGGTTGTCAAGGAGGACTGGTCACTGTGACAATTCAGGGAAATCATGGCCTGGAGAGGTTGGGAGCACTGACACCAGTTGAGTCTGAGATGCCATTGCAGAGGGCGCATGCACAGCCAGGCAAGTGGCACTACATGTACAGACGCCACCATGTGCCCCAGGAGACAGAGGAGCTGGTACCGATCAACATATGGCCAGGGTTGTGCTGAATAGCTGCAAGACCTGAATCCTCTGAAGCAGAAGGCAGGCCCTGGCTTGAATAGTTTCTAGATGTTCTCCAAAGAAGTCCAGGTTTTATTGAGAGATGGGCTCGGATTTCTCTGTATTGAGGATGAAGCAGAGGGTCTGCAGAATTAACAGTGTCCCACACAACTCAAGCTGTAGTGTCCTGAGAGACGCTTGATCAGCTAGTTGTCTAGGCAGGGATAAACACAGGGGTAAACGCAGTGGCCTGGTATGACTGAAGACATTTGATAAAAACACGAGGGGCAGAGGAGAGCCCGAAAGGAAGAACTTTGAATTGATAGTGGTGGTCAAGGAAGGTGAAGCGAAGGAACTGCCAGTGATGCGTGTGGATGGAGATGTAGGCATCCTTGAGGTCCAGTAAGGTGAGCCCATCCCAGGAACTGAACAAGGGAAGGATTGTGCTCAGAGAATGCATTTTGAACTTTTCCCACTTGATGAAAAAGATTGAGATGACCGAGGTCGAGGATTGGATTTCTTGGGGGATCAAGAAGAAGCAGGAGTAAAACTCCTGACCCATCTCAGACAGCAGGACAAGATCGATAGCATCGTTAAGGAGGAGCTGAGCTATATCCATTGCCAGCTGGGGCACATGCTGCTCCGGGAACGATCAATCGGGACCAGGGGGGGGGGCGGGGAGGGGAGTGGTATTTTGAAGCAAAACTTGTATCTCAACTGGACAAAGGAGAGAACCCATCAGTCCATGGTGATGGACTGCCAGGCCCCTGTGAAGTGGCAGATGTGTCTGCCCACTGACAGCCAAAAAACAGGGGAGGATACTCTGCGGGAGCACCTGGGATTTCCTCTCAAGGGCATCCCTGCTGAGTATGCTTGATAAGGCTGGCCCTGAGCCTGAGAGGAGAGCTGCTGAAAATAAGACTGGTAACAGTTGCAGGTAAAACTGTTTAAAGTAACTAATGGAAGGGACGGCCATATGATGGCAGCAAGGCGTGACAGGGTGGAAGCTGCCTCTGCCAGCTGAGCTGAGAGCTCTCGGATAGTGGCAGAAAGGTCTTTGACCTCTGAGACCGCCTCATGAACCTTGGAGCCAAAAAAGCTGTCGCCCTTGCAGGGAGTGTCTGCCAAGTGTTCATGAAGGTCTACACAGAGACCAGAGAGACAGAGCCATGCAGTGTGTGACTGAGACAGCCTTAGCCACAAACCTGGCCATGGCGTCAAAGGCATCATACGTGGCATGAATAATATGGTAAAGGGATTCATGTAAGTGAGCAAAGAAGCTGGATTCGCTAAGGAGGGATCATCCAGCTGCAGGAGGTGGTCATGAAGCTAGTGCAGCATATGTAGCTGATGAGCTAGTATGTGCATATCAAGAATACTGCTGTGGAAAGATTTATGCCACACAGTGTCAAGGATGCACTGCTCTTTCCCTCAAGGAGCTTGGGATGGCAGCTTAGTGCTCTTAGATTTTTTAAGGACTGCCTCAGACATGACTGATCGATGGGGAAGCTGAGCATGAAGGAATCCCTGAGCAGGTAGGACTTCTTACTTGAGGTTGATGTGTCGAGATGCAGCACTGCCCAAGGACAGGGTCTTCCAGATGGAAGATAGCAGGTCTTGGAGGATCAGAGGAACTGGGAGTGCAGGGACCTCCTTGGGAGCACTATAAAAACTTTTAAAATGGAGTGAAGATCCCACTTGTTGGTAGGGGATTGTGAGGCACTTAGAGCCAGAGTGTGGGAGAGTTTCTGGAGGAACTTCGGTTAAGAAAGACCCTCAGTGGATGTCCTGGAGGTCCTGCTCCGGGGATATCAGAAGGGTGTCCTTCCTTGTAGGACTCGCATGGCTTCTAAGAATAGAATGGGAGGGAATGAGTGTCCTCACTGAAGGGCATAGGTGTGTGCCAGTCAACGAGAGGTGGCAAACCCGGGATGATCTGAGGAAGTGCTGGGTTGCACATCAGTCCTTTGAGGGAAGTTTGTAGGAATGTGTCATTGTGTTGAAGGAACTTCTGGAAAAGAAAGAAAAGGGAAGACTGGGGAGTCTGTGGAGCCTCTCGAGTGGGGGGAGGACTGTCAGGTGTGGAAAGTAAGGGTTTATTCTTTGAACAGTGCTTACCCGACTATGCCAGAGGGAGCTAGTGCTTATGTTTAGTTCAGCCTTTTGACCTGATGAAGGATGTCCCCCAGAGGAACTGAGGAGGTATGGAATCAGTTCCATAGGGGTAGGGGTACCCCCTGATGGCAGGAACAGTCAAGGGGAGGCCCCAGACCCTGCAGTCAAGCCGAGTGATAATACCAATGCTACAGCTGCTTTTGAAGACACCCCCCCTCCTTGAGCTGGGCCTGGTTGGAGGGGTGAGCACGAGAAATCTAACATGAGAGCTGACCCCATAGAGGTGGTGGACACCGAGCAAGGCCTGGCTCTAAAACAGTGAGGAAACAGCTCCCTGTAATACTCTGAAACAGCAGGGGTTTTTTTTGTTGTTTAAGTCAGCAGCTCAAAAAGCATTGTGCCATGGTCTGGTGGTGAAGTGAAGGCAGGCTCATGGAATATTTGATGGCCCAATGGTAAAGTGAAGGCAAAAATGTTTATCTTCCGACGGCCAAAGAGATAGGTGCGGGCAGAAACGTTTAATATTTCTCCTGCCTGACTGCTTAAAAGCCTACGTGGCTGAAAGAAAACAAAAGCGGAGACAACCCAGTAAGACAGACAACTAAGAGGACTGCTAAAAAAAACACAAAAAAAAAAGGTAAAAAACGCAGGCAAAAGTGAGATGAAGGAGATACCCGTGCAGGTTTCTGCACGGCGGCGAAGGAAAAAAAAAAAACCCAGATTTTCTCAGCACAAGCAGGTGTAAAGCAGACACGCATGCTCAGTGAAGCAACAACGCTTTTCTGAGCTGTAGGAGACTTGCCCAAGGCTCAGTCTGGGAGACTTCACCAATGTGACTGCATCCCCCTGCTTGTCTCCGGAGAAACAGTTTATATCAATGTAGAGCATGTGAACAAATGTAGCTATGACCGAGGAGCATGAAAGCAAATATGTGAAAAAGGGATGCATATTATCGTGCATTTGGTTCATTAGAGTACCTTATTAATATTAATGCAATTTAATGTGCATTAATATTAATACATATAAACACACAAAATTGATTTCACATACATTAGGTTTTAATGCATGCCTATTTTAATTTAAAAAATTAGAGTGAAATTAACTTTCCATCACCCAAAAATAGGGAAAAATTGTGAAAAAAACACACCCCCACCAAAAATCTTTTGCCTGTGTATGTTCCTAAAAGAGACAGTCCTGAGAAGCAACCCATTTCTAGCACATAAGGATGGGAGCTATAATAGTCTCTCTTCTCCACTTTTTGACCCAAGGGTTTGATTCGCTAACCTTCTCCCCACAGATACAGAATGGGAGAAAAGTGTTAATAACACAGACTAACTTGGTCATATTCAGAGTGTGTGATGCAGGATTATAACATTAAGTTCATAAGTATTCTTAGTTTGTGGTTTGTTACCCTTTAGTCCAAACATACATTTAACTAGTACCCAATTTCAAATACAATAAAAATGACAAAAACATCTTTCAAAAAACACGTTAAACTTTATTGAAAAACTATATACAAATGCTGGTCTGGTCCATGGGTTAGATCAGATAGTAATGTGCCATTAATGATAGATTTTCATAGTCTCATGACAAAATGCCCTGCCTATGTAAATCCCCCCTCCTCCCCTACACAGATACAACAGTATTGTACAAGGAGAAAGCAACCCTTTGGTTAAAAAAATCTCAAATTAAGAGTTATCCTTAAAAATAAAATATGTACACATTTTTTCGATATAGCTCAAAGCAAAGCCAGAATGTAAATGTAACATTGCAGGTCCTCTTTCCAAAGATCTTTGGCACAGGACAATAAGAGGACAAAACGGAGTATATTTTCAAGTCTAGCTTCTTACCAGCATGTGTCCCCAATAAGGCTCTTAGATGCGACTTCCAACCACAGTATAGCAGTCCTATCCTGGCCACTTTCCTCTCCACAATTATCTGGGTGAGGGGAGCAATAATCGGTAGCCCAAATTGTTGCAAAATACACAGGGGATGATTTTAGCCAGCTAGATTCTCATATGAACTCTTAAATTACATCAGCTAAAGCACTTTGAAAACTACCCTCTTAAAATGTACAAGAGGCTAAAGAACAGAAAGATCTTGCATTTATTAACATTCTCTCACCATTCAGGTCACATTCACTTAGTTTAAGAAACCCCTTTTTTATACCATTCATAAAAGCTCTCAGAAGCTCAATGGTCCAGATTAGCTTTTATAGCCACTGTTCATTGACACTACCCATATGGACTCCTTCAGAATGGATATGGCTTCTGAAGTTCAAACGGACTGGAAACACTTGTGTAACTTTTTCTTTTCCCTTCAGAATCACTCTAACCTCAGATCTGCTGACTATGAATATTTTAGATATATAAAATACTGTCTACTGCATAGCAGTTTGAGCTAATGCATTTTTTTTACACTGTGGGATAACTAGGCACTTAAAAAAAAAACAAGACCGCACTCACCTTAGGACTATTTACTTATTCATGGCCAATAAGCTCTCAGTAAAAAACCATCATGGTTAAAACTGCTTACATACTAGAAGTCTTAAAATATTCTTGTAAATATGGAAATGGCCCCAGGCATAAGTAGAAACATCAGGCTAAACAAAGCAGTATAGACGTAGTTTGGAGAATTTTCTTATTTTTATTATTTTTTTTTTAAACACACCTTACCAGACAATGGACCTCACATATATCTGAGCCAAGGTTAAGCAGGAATGAGTATGCCTCTAAGCACATCTAAGGTGGAAGCAGAGTTGTGTTTTTTCACTGCTGGTTCATGGTGGTTACAAAAGAAATATGGTCTTCTCTTCCACGATAGTATGCTGATTACTTTTACAGGCCATGCCTTTTCGGTGTAGGGCTCATTCCAAGTAGCAGAACATTAAAGATGTTAAGTTCTTTCATAGAATGAGCTAAAATATCCTGCCTGGAACAGGTTCACCAACTTTGCTGTCTATATTCTAAAAATCTGGAAGGCCAGGGCTAAGGGAAATCTAACAAGTGGGGTGGATTTCATGCTTTTAGATAGCTCCTTTTACATAAATGCTTTACAATTCTGGAATCATTCTTATATCATGTTCCCAGGTTTAATCCTCTTCTATACTGTGCTGGCCACTGACAATTGAAAAACATGTAATTATACATCAGAAAGAGGAGGAACACATGCCCTAAAAGCTTCTTTGCCATTTCTTCCCAACCAGTCCTGTAACTTTTACATGCATTAGTGATGCTGGAATCAACTGCATGAGAATGTCTAGAACAGAAGCTATAATAGCCACTGAGGGCGCAAGAGGAGGGGAGAGCTTGGAGACACACATACAGCCCAAAAGGTCTCACAGCACACATGAATCTGAAGATGGAATGCCAAATGTAAAGATCAGCCAAAAGAAAAATGTGCAAAAAGCCTTCAGGATAAAATGTTTTTCAAATTTTATCAAGCAAACTATCTTTGACCAAAACAATCTAACCTTTTGAATAGAAAATATTTGTATGTATATAGTTGATGCTTTGAAATATTTGCCCAAGTCTGGAATTTAGCCCTTAGAGATAAAAGTTCCACAGTGCTTTCTGCATAAGTTGCTCCCTTCCAAAAAGGTACACATTTTTGTGTTTTGTCCTACCTAAAAGTTTGCTTCAGTAACTGAAGATGCTTTTCTAGCTAAAGATGTCCAGATTAAGTCTTGAAAATTATGAGTCTCACCTGTCAGTGATGCTTTTTGCTGGACCACACACACAAAGGAAAAAAATCTCACAATATTTGCACTCTCCCTTACTCCTTTAATCTTAGCCATAAGTCAGGTCTTACTTATGGGCAACAGATATGTTCTCAAGCCTCTTAGACTACATAACGTAGCTAAAATCTTCAAACCATATCGTTAATGCATTCTGTATAAGGTTCATTGTTGCTTCCCAATAGAAAAAGGAGGAATTGCCACAGAAACAGAATGCATGTGTCATTTTTAATCTACAAGACTGCATTGAAGTTCATAAGCTGGCAAAAATGATTTGAGCACATTTGCTCACCACCAATCAAATCTTAGTAAAACCTCCGCTAGTGGAGAACAATTTACAGGCTGGTTGCATCCTCTGACTGTGGAAGTCCAAGAGTAGCCAACCCTATCCGGTTTTTAGAGTAAGGGAAAATGTGATTTCATTTCTTAAGACTCAATGTGCACACAAAATTAAAAGTTCATGAACAGCACTCTGAATATATCTTACTGAGCAAATATGGCTGAGGGTCTCAGAATCTGACCTTGGATGCAATACCATTCCTAAATGTCATTCTAGTTTTCAGCTGGAGGTATAGCAACAACATAAAATATAAACACAAAGCCGCAGACCTGTTAGCAGAACTCATTCATCCTCTCTCTCTTTAGAACTATCACAGTTTCACAAATATTTATTTTAAAGCTACAAGAATACAAGCAAGACAATGCAAAGATGGCCTTCAGATAATTCTTGAGCGGACAGTCACAACAACAAGTGAAAAAAAAGGCAAAAAATAGAAATACCTTTCAAAAAGACCATTGCATCTCTTTAAAAAGGAGATTTGCTTTCCTGGCTCCCCCAGATTTATGATTTGAGCTACAGTACTCTGCCCTGTAAAGTATGAGCAGGTCCTGGAGTTGATGGGCTCAGGCCCAGAGTGAGAAAAGACTCCAGTGGCCGAGAATAGCGATCGCAGGACACAAGCTATCTCCCACCATGGGCTCTCACTCTATTCCTCTTGTGCCCACACCCTTTGCTACCTGGGTGTTACCTTAGACCCTGCCCTTTCCTTCCACGAGCATATCTCCTCTGTTATTCACACTTCCTTCTTCCATCTTCGTCGTATTAAAGCTGTTCGCTCAATTCTTCCCCTCCCCTCTGTTGCTACTCTCGTTTTGTCCTTAGTAACATCTCGTTTAAACTATTGTAATGTTGTCTATGCAGGTCTCCCATCCTCCCAGCTCCACCGCCTTCAACTTGTTCAGAATGCTGCCGCTCGTCTTGTCACCTCCTCCCCTGCTCGCTCTCACGTGTCCCCTTGTCTCTTCACTCTGCATTGGCTCCCGGTCAAGTTTAGGTTTGTCTACAAATTGCTCATCACCACCCACCGGGTTCTCTACACCGATACCCCCCAGTACTTGGCTAACATTATTCACCTCCAGCCCTCCCCCTGCCTTCTTCGCTCCTCTCATGGTAATCGTCTCTTCCTCCCTTCTCCCAATCAGGCCCGTCTAGAATCTACCCGCCACTCTGCTTTTTTCTTTTTAGGACCTGCCCTTTGGAACTCCCTTCCCCTTCTCCTCCGCACTGAGCTGTCCTATCCCCGCTTCAAAGCCCTCCTCAAAACACATCTGTTCCGTCAGGCCTTTGACCTCCCTCCCCCCGCCGACGGCGCCCCATCCCCCAGTTGCGCCCTCCAGTCCCCGTGACTCTTTCCTCTACCCCTCTCCCCCCTTCTCCTCCTCTCTCTCCCCTCTCCCTCTACTACCCCTTTTTTGGGGCTTTCCTGTCTCCTACCTTTGTTACTGTCTCTTGCTGTCCTGTCAGTTATTGGCGTTCCTTTCTATTTTTCGTTTCCAGCAGCTGACATTTTACCTGTTATTGTACACCGCCCTGATGCTTTGGCCTGGGCAGTCTATCAAACGACTGAATAAAGATAAAAGATAAAGTGGGCAGGGGTGCCAGGAAGGGGTTAAAAAAGTGGGAGGCGGAGGGGCAGGCCTTAAGTAGGGCTATTTTAGTGACCTGAAGGGCCTTGGATCACCCTCTTGCCCCTCTGAACAGCGTAATTACTCACCTGTAACAGGTGTTCTCCGGGAACAGCAGGAATCTGTCCTCAAATATGGCACCAACAAAGCCCGTGTGGAGCATTTCCCCAGCTTTCAAAGAAAGCCTTTGGGACATGCTACCATGCATACGGGGTCCCCTTTCTGCCCAAAGGTGCCGTCTTGCTCAGTCAGATGACACAGCTAGGACAGCAGTAGAAACAAACAAGATAGAGGCAACTCCCAGGGGAGGGAGGGCTGTGAGGACCAATTCCTGCTGTTCCTGGAGAACAAGCAGGAAGTCAGTCCTCACATATGGGACTCCCTAGCTCCAGGCTTCCGAGGACCGAATCAAGAAAGCACCAACTGCAATCAATTGGGTAGCTGCGAGTTGTAGAAGGTGAATCCCCACCGAGACACTCTACAAGATCCTAGCTTCCAGTGACACTAACACTCTGGTAGCCTGAACACAGAAGGGTCGGAGAACAGGAGTTGCCTGCACAAAGAATATTACGGAGTACTGCCTGGCCAAAGGCACTGTTCCTGTGGGAATTGCTCTCCAGGCAGTAGTGAGTTGCAAATGTCTGAATTGAAGACCATGTGGTGGCCTTGCAGATTTGTCACTGGCACAGAGTGCAGATTGGCCACTGACATGACCATTGTCCTCACATGATGCGCTGTAATCTGGTGCTTAAGGGAGAGGCCAGCTCACTGCTAGTTGCATGAGGCGGGAGAATGACCTTGACCTGTAGCGTGTCCAACTGCATTCTTATGAACTCTAGATTTTGTGTTGGATCGAGATGGGACTTGAGGTAGTTTATGACGAATCAGAGGTGCTGCAGCATGAAGGTTGTATGCTCTGCGGCCTGCCCGACCTTTAAGGCTGTACTGCCATGGATTAGCCAGTCATCCAGGTAGGGGAAGACAAAAGCCCCTTGCAGATGGCAAGTGAGCAGCTACCACTGCCAAGCACTTGGTAAAGACTCTTGGCAAGAGGGCCAGGCCGAAGGGCAGCACTTTATTGATAGTGCCCTCCTCCCACCACAAACTGTAGGTACTGCCTGTGGGATGAGTGGATCAGGATGTGAATGTATGCATCCTTTAGGTCCAAGGAGTACAGCCAAGCTCCCTGGTGGAGGTAGAGCAGCAGTGTTCCAAGCGAAAGTATCTTTAACTTCTCCCTCAAACTATTCAAGTTTCACAGGTCTAGTATGGGCCTGAGGACCCCTGTTTTTCAGGGGACAAGGAAGTACCTTAGGTAGAAACCCTTCCCCCACAGATGTCTGGATACTTGCTCCACAGCATTGTCCCTGAGCAGACCTGTGAGTTCAGAGCAAAAGGTTCTGGTGAAGGAGAGGTTGCACTGGTTCTCTTGGAAAGAATCTTGTTGTAAGTGGAGGAGGTATCCCTCCTTTACCACCTGCAGCACCCACTGGTCTGGGGTGACCTTGGCCCACTTGTGGGCAAAGAGTGCCAGGCAGCCTGCTGGGTGCTGGTAAGGGTCTCCTGGGGGAGGGGAGACCTTGCCCTGGGAGTCAAAAGCTCCCCTCTGGTTGGGCTGGAGCCGGGTTTGGGGCTTCTGAGTTCCTTGGCCCTGCCTCTTAGGGTGAGAGCCCTGTTGCTGGCTTGAGGAGGACTGGCATCTGTGGCTCTGTTGGAAGCACCCCTTTTTCCCAGGTAATAGGGGCCTTTTCCTTGAAGGTTTCTTGCAGGTAAGGAAGAGGTCTTCTTTGAGAGCCTCTGGCGGGTCATCACTTCGGCTTCTATCTAGAGGGAGGAGTAGCTCAGTGGTTGGGACATGTTACCTCAGGCCAGAAGGTTGGGGGTTCAATTCCCACATGGGGACAAGCAACCTCAGGCCGGAGGGACTGGGGTCTCTAGTCCCATGGCCACTCCTTGTGGCTTTGGGCAAGCCACTTAACCCTTCATTGCCTCAGGTACACTTAGATTGTGAGCTCTTCAGGGACAAGGGAATAAAAAGCACCTGTTAGTATACATGAAAACCGCACTGATTCTAAAGAGCGCAGTATTAAAAAAAAAACCAAAAAAAAAAAAACCCAAACACTGCCACCTTGTTGGCCATGGGTTTACTGAACAAGTGCAGGGGACGTCGATCAGCTTGTCCTGGCCACACTGCTTGAGGTCCGAGGACTGTAGCCAGGCTTGGCGTTGAGCTCCGCTGCTGGCCATTGCTACTTAAGCTGCTGACTCAAATCCTTCGTAGGCTACCCAGGAGAGAAACTTTGAGCAGTCCTTGATCCCGGAGTCTGGAACAGATTGAGAGGCTCCCTGGCCAGCCCCGCCGAGAACCCAGACAACTCATCGGTCAGGGCCTTCAAATACATGCCTACGTATAGCTCAAAGGCTTGGATTCGACACCCCAGCATAAAGCCCTGGTAGCACTTGCACCCAAGGGCGTCAAGGGCTCTAGCATCCCTGCCCAGAGGGACAGAAGAGTAAGTTTTCTGGCTTTTGAGTTTATGGTTGACTCGACAACCATGGAGCTGTGGGAGTTGGGGCTTGTGGAACCCTGGCCCCATCCTGACTCAATATATGGTATCGAGGTATTGGCTGACCACCGGCACTGACGCAGATGTTGGGTTCTCCCACATTCATAGCAGCCACTCAAGGATCAGCTGCACTGGCACCATGAGAGAGTTTCCTTAGGTGAAAACTAACTGGATGATCTCCAGCTTCTTGGTGTGTGGGTCCTCCTCTGCCTCAGTTTGCACAGAGAGGGCTCTGGCCATATCCTTGACAAAGTTGTGAAAGGCCACGTACTCCAGAGAATGGCACCGGGACGGAGGGGGAATGGTCCGAGGGGATTATCTTGGTGTCATCTGGTTCCTGGGGGAGGCCTTGTTATTGGTCTCCTCTCGTCATTGGGGTTGAGGGTCTGTAAATCCTTGGCTCAAGGCCTGTACCAAAGGGTCAGGGCCCTCTTGAGGACCTGAGGTTTGAGCCTTGGAAACTGGGCAGGGAGGACCAGATGCCTGAAGAACGGGACCAGACCAGGGCTGGGGACTCACCAGAGGCCAGTGGCGATCGGAGCTCGTTGGGGCAGATGAAGTGGACAATCATTGCCAGGACAGCAGTGAGGTTCTGCATCAAGGCTGCTATTCTGGATTCAAAGCCAGAAGGCTCTGCAGCTTTCAGCGTGGGCACCAAGGATCTCCAGCTTGGCTCTGGCACTCTCGCGAGTGCATCCTCGATGAGAACCATGGCCTTGAGGACCCTCGCATGGTCTCCACTGACCGAAGCATCCTTCTTGAGAACCTTGGTGGGATGTTTCTCAGAGCCGCCCGAGACCCTTTGGGCAGTCTTATCAGGTTTCTCTGGTAGAGCCTCGACAGACCGAGGATTTTTTCTTTTTTCGCTCGGGGTCGGTAGAGCTCTTTTCGGAGGAGCCGCCACCACAGGACTCCAAGGACACTCAGCCTTCTTGGGAAGTGCAGGGCTTGGAACCGGGTGTTGGGGAGGCCAGTGCAGAGTCAGACCTGGGAAAGAGTAGTTACTCACCTGTAACAGGTGTTCTCCAGGAGCAGCAGGAATCAGTCCTCACATATGGGTGACATCGACGTCGATGGAGCCCTTGCGGAGCATTTCCCCAGCTTTCCATGAAAGCCTTTGGGAATGCAGGCACACATGCGCGGTTCCCTTCCCGCCTAAAGGTGCCATCTTGCTCAGTCAAATAACAGCTAAAAACAGCACACAAAAAAGTAAAAATAAACTATATACAACTGCAACTCCCAGGGGAGGAGGGAGGGTTGTGAGGACTCATTCCTGCTGCTCCTGGAGAACACCTGTTACAGGTGAGTAACTACTCTTCCTCCAGGACCAAGCAGGAAGTCAGTCCTCACATATGGATGACTCCCTAGCTCTGGGCTACCAAGGAACCCAGGCTGAACAAGAGAACTCCCTCTAGTCCCAGCATCAAAGAAAGGCTTTTCACTGACAGAACCTCCACTGGTAGCACAACGGAGGGCTGGAGGGCAGGAGTTGCCTAAACCTCAAAGAGATTCCAGAGTACTGCCTGGCCAAAAGCACTGTCCCTACGGGACTCTCTCTCCAGACAGTAATGGGCCGCAAAAGTCTGGCTAGAGGACCAAGTTGCAGCCCTGCAGATGTCTTCCAACAGTACAGAGTGGAGGTGAGCCACTGAGGCAGCCATTGCCCTGGCACGATGGGCCGTGACCCGACCCTGCAAAGGAAGGTCAGCCGCCCTGTAAACCCAGGTGATACATTCCGCCACCCAGGTGAACAAGGTACGCTTGGCCACAGCTAACCCTAAATTATTAGGGTCAAAAGATATGAAGAGCTGAGTAGCCCTTCTGTGTCCTTGCGTACAGTCAAGGTAGAAGGATAAAGCCCTCCTAAAGTCCAGGGTGTGCAGAACTGCTTCAGCCTGGCTTGCATGAGGCCTAGGGAAGAATGTTGGAAGAGCCACCTCTTGGTTAAGGTGGAAGGAGGAGACAACTTTTGGGAGGAACTTTGGATGAGTTCTAAGGACTACCCTGTTCCTATAGAAGCGGGTGTAAGGCCTGTCACAGACCAGGGCCTGAAGCTCACTCACTCGCCTGGCCGAGGTCAGGGCTACCAAGAAGAGTGTCTTCCAGGACAGGAAGAGGAGAGGACAAGTAGCCATCGGCTCAAAAGGTGGGCGAGTCAGTTGCTGCAAGACCACATTCAACGCCCACTCAGGAGCAGGACGACGGATTGGAGGCTTGAGCAAGAGCAAGCCTCTGAGAAACCGGGACACCAAGGGGTGAACCGACAGAGAATGTCCTTCCACCAGTGAGTGGTGAGCTGCTAGAGCTGAGAGGTGGACCCGAACAGAATTGGACTTAAGTCCCTTATTGGATAAGTGCAGCAGGTACTGAAGCACTACTGGTACAGCACCGGAGAAAGGATCTTCTGTACGTAGCTGACACCACACAGAAAACCTTTTCCATTTCAGGGCATAGGTTTTCCTAGTGGACTGCTTTCTAGAGGCTAGGACAACCTCCTCAACTTCCTGAGGTAGGCCCCAGGGAGCCAAAACTACCCTTGTAGCCTCCATGCCATCAAATTGAGAGCTCTGAGATTTGGGTGCAGAAGGGAACCCTGATCATGAGAGAGAAGGTCGGGTTGCAACCCCAGAGGCAGTGTGGGATCCACTGCCAGCTGAAGCAGAAGTGGAAACCAAGGCTGTCTGGGCCATCTGGGAGCTACCAGCAGGACCGAGGCCTTGTCCTGGAGTATTTTGAACAGGGTTCGGGCCACCAGGGGCGTGGGAGGAAACGCATACAGGAGGCCCTGGAACCAGGAAATCAGAAAAGCATCTGCTGCCAGCCGCAGAGGATGCGGTTGCCTGGAGCAGAACCTTGCCAGTTGTTTGATCGATGGACTGGCAAACAGATCTATGATTGGAAGTCCCCATTTCAGGAAAATCTTCTGAACTACTAAGAGATGGAGCTGCCACTCGTGGGGCTGCAGAATCCTGCTCAACCTGTCTGCCAGGTAATTGTCCTGGCCAGGTAGATACACAGCCTTGAGGAGCATATTGTGCCTGAGAGCAAACAAGCAAAGGTCCTGGACCTCCTGACAAAGGAGTCTGGACCCAGTTCCACCCTGCTTGTTCACATAAAACATGGCTATTTGATTGTCTGTTT
Source organism: Ichthyophis bannanicus (assembly GCA_033557465.1). NCBI lineage: Eukaryota > Metazoa > Chordata > Amphibia > Gymnophiona > Ichthyophiidae > Ichthyophis > Ichthyophis bannanicus. The sequence goes on from CM066041.1 coordinate 149,401,269, forward strand.
GAACTAGGACAGACTGATGAGCCAGTGTTTGAGAGAAATTCTTGAGGGCTAAAACAGATAGCCCTGAGTTCCAGTAGATTGATCTGCTGTGTGGACTCCCATGGAGACCACAGGCCCTGGCTGCACTTTCCAGACAATGAGCCCCCCAGCCTTGCAGGGAGGCATGCGTGGTCAACACCACTGTGAATCCTGGGATCTGAAAAGGCACCCCTTGCAATAGATTGGGTGGGTGCAGCCACCAGCGGAAGGAGTTCAGAAATTGTCTGGACACCCTTACTCTGTCTCTGAGGCTGCCTGTGGCCTGTGTCCACTGAGTTCGAAGGCACCACTGTGCAGGCCTCATATGGAGCCGGGCATTGGGGGTCACATGTACTGTCGAAGCCATGTGGCCAAGAAGCCTCAGGCAGAGTCTGGCTGAGACCAGTGACCTGCTGAGAAATTGGTTTGCCAAGTTTCAGTCTTTGCCAGCAGAGTCCAACCTTGCCCCTATGAACTCCAAGTTCTGGGAGGGGAGCAAAGTGGACTTAGCAAAGTTTATAACAAATCCCAGGTTTTGAAGAGCAATCGTTCGGAGGGTGGCTTGTCTGGCCTCCTGGCACGTCTGACCCCTGATGAGCCAGTCGTCCAGATAGGGGAAGACAAAGATACCCTGATTTCTCAGGTAGGCCGACACCACTGCCAGGCATTTGGTAAAGACCCTGGGAGTGGAGGTGAGGCCAAAGGGCAGTACTCTGTACTGATAATGGTTTCTTCCCACAATGAACCTGAGGTACTTTCTGTGGTCTGGATGAATGAGAATGTGAGTGTACGCATCCTTTAAATCTAAGGAGCATAGCCAATCTCCCTGCTGGAGATAGGGCAGCAGTAAGCATCTTGAATTTCTCTCTAGGAACTTGAGATTTCTGAGGTCGAGAATAGGCCGGAGGCCACCGGTTCTTTTGGGTACGAGAAAGTACCTGGGGTAGAACCCTTGACCTTGGAGGTGGGCAGGCACAGGCTCCACTACCTTGTCTCACAAGAGACCTTGGAGCTCCTGAAGGAGAAGATCTGTGTGCAGGGGAGGCCTTGGAGGCTCCCCTGGAAAGTATGGAGGAGGCAGCTGTTGGAAGTGTAGCATATGACCTGTGTGGACAATGCTCAACACCCAACTGTCTGCAGTGATGAGTGGCCACCTGTGGGCAAAGGGTAAGTCGACCTCCTGTGCAGGGTTGGGAGAGCAGGGACGGAGAGGATATGCTTAAGGAGTTAAAAACCCCCACCCTGCTGAGTGGGAGTAGGGACCGGAAGCTTGGGAGTCCTCTGCCTACGGGGCCCATTACCCTGCCCCTTGGCCTGCTGACCCTGAAGGGGAGCTTGGGAGGCCTGGTACTGTGGGTACTGTCTGTAGGCAGTGCCCTTCCTCGAGTAAAAGGGCTTTTTACACAAGCCCTTCTTCTTGCGAGAAGGGGCAGAAGTCTTTCTAGACAGCCTTGTCCTCGTGAGGTGCTCGGTTTCGAGCTGTGCGGCCTTCTCGGTCATGGGCTTGCCAAAAAGGTTCTCACCTCGGCAAGGGACATCGACCAACTTGTCCTGAACCCATGGCTCGAGGTCCGATGACTGCAGCCATACCTGGCATCGAGCTGCGATGCCGGCTGCCGCAACACGTGCCGAAGCCTCGAAGCCATCGTAGGCAGCGTGGGACAAACTTGGAGCATTCCCGTATCCCCGAGGACAAGGACTTGAACCTCTGCAAGGGTTCCCCAGACAGACCAGCAGAGAATCTGGCCAGCTCCTTGGCCAGGTCCCGCAAGTACATGCCCATGTACAGCTGGTAAGACTGGACACGGCAAGCAAGCATCGAGCCCTGGAAGCACTTCCTACCAAAACCATCCAGGTTCCGGGCCTCCCTGCCAGGGGGCACCACGGAGTGCATCTTCTGACTTTTCAAGCAATGCATGGTCGATTCCACCACTATGGAATGGTGTGGTAGCTGCGCCTTTTGAAAGCCAGGGCTCTTTCGGAGTCGATAGATGGAATCGACCTGCTTGCTCAGAACCGGCGCCGAGACCGGTGCCTCCCACATCCGGAAGAGGAGCTGTTCCAGCATCAGAGGAACCGGAACAGTAAAGGCCTCCATCGGAGGAGAGTCTTACTGTAGTGCCTCGAGCTCCTCCTCGGGGTCCGCAGGGACAGCCAACGCGGTGGCCATATCCCGGACGAACTCCGAGAATCGGGTATCCTCCAGAGGGGATCTACTCCAGGGCTCAGACTGCGGTGAGTCCGACGGGACGTACTGAGTCTGGAAGGTGTCGGGGGACTCCTCGTCCTCAGTCTCCCAGGCGGACTCGTCCGATGAGGAATCAGGTTCCGACCGCGTGGGCCTTTGAGCACCTGCCCCGACGCCGAAGGCACCGGCATCGACGCCCTCGGTCCCGAGCGGGAGGTCGAGAGAGACCACGACCGAGGTCGACCTCGAACCTTCATGGTATCGAGTATCGGCTCGGTCTCCGGGGTCGACTTCGATGTCCTGGTGTTCGGGGCAGATGCACCAGACAGGCTGGCCATCAGCGCCCGCTGCTGTTCCATGAAGGCAGACAATCTGCACTCCAAGGCTGTCAGCCTGAGACCCAGCTCAGGAGACTCAGCAGCCACCGACTCGGGCCCCGGCGGCACCGGGCCCGACGTCGGCTCTCTGGGAGGAGAGTCCACGAAGACTACAGAACTTACGTGTCCAGCAGACTCCGGCTCCACACGAGGTACTTTTGGAGGCTTCTCCTGTTCCACGGGCCCGGGGCGGCGGTCTGAGACCTAGCTCTCGAGGAGCCAGGGACCTCCGACGATGACGCCTTCATGAGCCGCTTCTTCCTCTTTCGTTGCCAGTCGGGGGACCCCCTGTCTGAGGAGCCCCAACGTTGCACGGGATCAGATTCCCGAGATGTCGAGGCCTCAGACGAGGTCCGGGCCCGGCCGGAGGCCGAGTCGGAGAAAAGCCTTTCCTTTTGGTGCTGACGACTTTGAAGTGCCTTGAAAGACATCTTTCCACATGGTCCACAGATCTTAGGATCGTGGTCAGGACCCAGGCACCGAAGGCAGCAGTCGTGTGTGTCGGTGAGAGACATTAGTTTTTTGCACCGATCACACTTCTTGAAACCACTGGAAGCCATCGGGGGGGGAAAAAAAAAAAAAAAAAAAGAGTCCCCACGAGGTCAAAGGACCGGCCTTTCAGGGAAAAAGAAAAAAAGGGCGCGAACGCCAGCCACGATAGGCAAAAACCGAAAAAATAAGATCGGGCTCGATACCGGTGTACTGAACCCGGCGGGATGGGGAACAGTCATCGAACCGGAGAAAAAATAGCGAAAAAATCCAACTATTTTCCGGGAGGACTAGGACACAAGTCCGATGGGCTTCACGGAAAAATAGAGACTGAGCAAGATGGCACCTTCAGGCGGGAAGGGAACCGCGCACGCGTGCCTGCATTCCCAAAGGCTTTCATGGAAAGCTGGGGAAATGCTCCGCAAGGGCTCCATCGACATCACCCATATGTGAGGACTGACTTCCTGCTTGGTCCTGGAGAAACAGTTTTTCCTGCAACTCGGACCTTGTTTTATTGGTTTTAGTTGTCACTGCCTGGCATAGGTCGCAGGAGGTGCTATCATGGTATGGTCCCAGGCAGCATAGGCAGTAGTCATGGGTGTCTGACAGACATGGTTTAACTGCAGCGGTCACATTTTTTGAACCCACCAGGAGACATGGTGGGGAAACACCCAGCTGGGGTTGACAACCCCTAGGCAAAAAAGGGAACAAATGCCAGTCGAGACAAGCCTTGATCAATAAAAGGGAAAAGGAGCCAAGAATAGTGCAGAGTCCAGCTCCAGCTCGAGGCAGGAAGAGGAACCTGTACGCAAACCGGGAACAGCTAATTAAGGATATAGCAAGGATGTTTTCTGGGGAAACTGGACCAACATTTATTGGGCTCCCAGAAAAAAGGAAACTGAGCAAGATGGCACCCTTGGGCAGGAAAGGGACCATGCATGCGTGGTAGCATGTCCCAAAGGTTTTCTTTGAAAGCTGGGGAAATGCTCCACGTGAGCTCAGTCGGCTCCGATGTCACTCATATGTGAGGACCGACTTCCTGCTTGTTCCTGGAAAACGTAGTGAATCCAGGCGGTTCTACTAAGTCAAAACAGTGAACATGGAACAGTGCAGAAACAGATAATACAGACTCAGTTCAATTATTGCTTACCCCATCATCGGAGAGGCGGCTTTAATTGGTTCCTTTTGCGAGTGAGTGAGGGAGTACTGGAGGCAGCAGCCACCAGTAGCTTTATCTAATTTCCCTTGCGCTTCACCTTCACATTCCCTTTGGCTTGGCATGCTCAATGGCTGCATCTTGCCTCCTCCTCCCATGCAGGCTTTTCCTGCAGCGGTCGCAGGAAATCTTCCTCAAGTGGGACATTTGGATCCTCTTCTGGCTCACGAGTTACAGCCGGCCTGGTGCCTTGGAGGGGCAGGAGGGCAGGCCCTAAGGAGGACTAATTTAGTGAGTAAATGAGGCGCTACAGAGTGCGGGAGACCAGCCTATACACGGGGTCTTTCAGGGGCCAAGACAGGGTTGGCATCATGTGCCCAGAAGGTAGTTGCAACACGATCCTTGCATTTGCCACATGCCTTGATGGTCAAGAAGATGGCTAAATAGTAATGGTTGGTTTGAGGTGATAATTTACTTATTTTTATTTATTTATTTTAAAAGGGGGAGAGAAGGGACTAAAGTGGCTGTGACTGGGTGCGAGTATGAAATATGGGGGTACCCCCCCCCTTCCCCCGGCATCATAGGGAGCGAGAGGTGGACAGTGCTGATGTAATTTTTTTTTTGGTGTTTAAAACCACCCCCCCCCCCCCCTTAAGTTGTGTTCACTGAAAGCTGAACACAAGGGAAACTCATTGGAAACTAAGATCAGCTCCACGTGCAGTGCAAGGTAAGGCTGCCATCTAGTGGCAAGTTTTAGAAAATTGCAGTTTGCTTTGTATGGACAGGGGGGATATATGAATGCGTGAATCAAGTTTTTTTTTTTAATGTAATATACAAAGTAATAGTATCTGATGGTAATAAGGGTCAACACGGAGGCAGCTGGCCCCATGGTTGCTATACCGACTTTGGGGCCAAAGTGGTTTACAGAGAACAGCAGCTCAATTCAGTGGGTTAGAGCACGAGGGTGTCAAAGGTCTGGGTTGATGGGGTGGGGCACAGTCAATGGCCTGGTTTTCTTCCTTCACCTCATTCTAGCAATTTTTCCATGCCTAAGAACAAACAGCGGCAGGCAGTTCGAGATGCAGGGATGACAGCATACTGCAGGACATGGAAGAGGATCTGTGAATCAAACTGCAGTGGTGAAAAGGAAAGGACCAGAAGGTATGGCTGCAAACCCCCCCCCCCCCCCCCCTCAACAGCACAATAAGCGTGCAGCGACTGCACTGAAGGTTAAAATAAGGAATACGAGTAACTGAAGGGAGGCGCTGATACAGGTTCTCTATGAGCAAGTTAGAATGGACCGGGGGGGGGGGGGAGGGGTAGTAGGCAATGCCAGTCAGCATGGCCCAGGGGGTAGAGTTCAGCACAGCTAACAGGATAGCCATTAGCCATAGTGATAACAATGCTGGGCACGTTAGTGGCGCAACCATTGTGCATAGCAGCGCAGGGTGCCTTCACACGCAGGAGGCATCCTTCGCAACAGTCTGCAGGGTGTCTATTCTTGCCCCAATGAATTCCAGCCCTTGCGTCAGGCAAAAGTTCGATCTGGGGTAGTTTATAACAAAGCCCAAGTGTTGCAGGACCTGGGTGGTGCGTGTCATGGCCTGCTGCACCTCACGGACTGTAGTGCCCTTGATGAGCCAGTCGTTGAGATAGGGGAAGACATATCCCCTGGAGCCTGAGAAAGGCAGCGATCACTGTCAGACACTTTGTGAATACCCTGGGGGCCGAGGCTAGGCCAAAGGGAAGCACCCTGTATTGGAAATGATTGCCTCCCACCACAAAGCGTAGGTATTGCCTGTGATTTGGGTGGATTAGGATGCAAGTATAGGCATCCTTTAGGTCTGAGCATAGTCAGTCTCCCTGGTGGAGGTAAGGCAGCAATGTTCCAAGGGAGAGCATCTTGAACTTCTCCCTCACCAGGAATTTGTTGAGGTTGCGCAGGTAGAGGAAGGGCCTTAGGCCCCCTGCCCTCTTTGGCACGAGGAAGTACCTGAAGTAGAACCCCTTGTCCTTGAGGTGGTGGGGCACTAGTTCCACTGCTTGGTCTTCAAGACAACCTGCCAACTCCTTCAGAAGGTGGTCCCAGTGGAGGGGAGACCTGAGGAGCTTTCCCAGGAAGTAGTGTGGGAGGTAGATGGAGGTAGTAACCCTCCCTGACCACCTTTAATGTCCAGGAATCTGTGGTTATAGCTCCCCACCTGTGAACATAAAGGGTGAGGCAACCCCCTGTAGGCTGCTGATCTCCGTGTGGGAGGGGGGCTATGCTGTTGGAATCAAAAACTGCCTTCTGGCTGGGCTGGAGCCAGAGCCTGGGGCTTGGGAGCCTTCTGCTTACGCGGGCCATGCCCCTGTCCCTTGGCCTGCTGCCCTTGCTGAGGAGCCAGGGAGGCCTGGTAAGGTGGGTAGTTTTGGTAAGCAGTGGACTTTTGGGTAAAAGGGCTTTTTACCTCAGCCCTTCTGTCGGGAGGGGCAGTGGTCTTCTTGGAGAGCCTAGTCCTTGTCATGAACTCTGTCTCCAGCTCTGCGGCCTTGTAGATCATGGGCTTGCCGAAGAGGTTCTCCCCCTGACACGGGACATCGACCAACTTGTCCTGTACCCACTGCTAGAGGTTGGACAACTGGAGCCAAGCTTGGCGGCATGCACCGATGCCCGCCACGGCTACCCGGGCTGCCGACTCAAAACCATCATAGGCCGCCCGAGACATAAATTTGGCCCATGTATAGCTGGTAGGCCTGGATCTGGCAATATCATCATCAAGCCCTGGTAGCACTTTCTGCCAAGGGCATCCAAGATGCAGGGGCACCGAGGAGTGCATCTGACTCCAGTCGATGCATGGCCAACTCCACAACCATGGAGTTGTGCGGCAGCTGTGACTTCTGAAACCCAGGGCTCCAACGGACTTGATATATCGAGTCAAGCCGCTTGCTGACGCCGGTGTCTCCCACATGCAGAACATAAGCCGCTCCAGGATGGGAGGAATGGGCACCGTGAGCGATTCCCAGGGAGAAGCCTCGTATTGGAGGATCTCGAGCTCGTTGGACCGAGGATACTCTTCAGACTTGGTAGGAAAGGCCAAGGCCTTGGACATGTCTTTGACGAAGCCCATATCCTCCGGTGGGGACCTTCTCCTAGGTTCAGAGACTGGGGAATCATAAGGGACATCTCGGTGCCAACGGGTGTCGAGGGACTCCTTGTCCTCTGTCTCCCAATCGGAATATTCTGACGACACTGTTCTTGAATTGTTTCCTATAATGGCGACCCTATTTCGTTGGGCCCTACAATTATTCCGCACAGACAATAGGGCAGTGGTGCAGGATGTTAACTGTTAGACATCAGCTTTAGGGCTGAGCATATTCATGGTTATCATAAAATGATGGATAATGTCCTCTCTCATTTTCAGATGTCATGGCAACTCTGTGGCCCAACATACAAAGCCAGTGTGTATATGAGCAGAGGGTCACAGTTTTGACTCGACTGAGGATCATATATTAAGGCTTGAGGACCAATTTCAGGTGTTCTGTGCAGGCAGAAAGGGAGGTGTGGCTTAGTGGTTAGGACAAGGTACCTCAGGTCAGAGGGCTGGGGGTTCAATTTCCACTGGGGACAGCAATCTCAGGCTGGAGGGACTGAGGTTTCTAGTCCTATAGGCACTCCTTGTGGCCTTGGGCAAGCCATTTAACTTTCCATTGCCTCAGGTACACAAATTGTGAGCCCTTTGGGGATGAGGGAATGTATCCAGTATTGCTTGTAGTGATTGTAAGCCACTCTGATGCCCTTCAACCTGGGTGGTATATCAAGAAATTGCATAAACATAAGGGATAGTGACCGGTTTAGGACTGGTACTATTGGGCAATGGATACTTGGCCTGCAAAGAAAGGGGTATGCGTACAGACGCGCCTGGGAGGGGTGGGGGAGGGGGGCATACCAGAACAGTGGGGGAACAGAGCCTGTTGGCTGTCATTGCTGGGGGGAATGAGGGGATGGTCAGCTGGGTGCTGCTGCCCACCAGACTGCAGACACTCATTCCCACATGACCTATTGGAAAGGATGGTCTCGGCCACTGTCTCATGATACATTTGAGGTGTGGCTCTTCTGATGTGCTTTTGCACTGACTTTTGTTGGGTGAGCGAGTTGGTAGCACACTAATACATGCCAGGAGATGGGGCTCTCCAGCAGGGAGACCTCACGGTCAGGAGTGGCATTATGGAGATGCATATTCGCAGATATAGGACTGACAAAATGGGTAGAGGGGTTAAGTTGTCATGGGCACCCCTGACAAGAGACTCTGCTTGCCTTGTGTGGAACTTCGAGGTGTACAGCCGGGTACAACAGCAAGGAGAGCAACTCCCAGTCCATGCAGATGGCATCCTGCTCGCACGATACCAGTTTGAGAGCACGTCCTGAAAGATGTGTATGTGGTTAAATGTTACCCTTCAATTGTACTGTCTAAACGGTGTTAAGTAATTGTTCTGTCTAAATGTTCACAAGTACCCTAATGTTAAATGTAACCCTCCAATTGTGATGTGACGTGACCACCTTGATTGAAGGATAAGGTGGCATACAAATCTGTCTAAATAAATAAATAAATGGTTAGTGTGTGGGTTGGAAGAGAAATATTATGGTGCACACTTTCCATATAGGAGCAGCTACTAAAGCCACGGAGCTGACGCAGGAGTAGACCATGGTAGTAGGAAGATGGTACCCAGTGATATGAATTATACGTTCGTCCAGAAGGCAGACCATGACGTGTCTTAGCCGAAGCCAATCTACGACTCACCCTGTTGCTTTAATCTGCCCTTTGCGATTGGTTTGTCTTCAGTACAGTTATTCCCTGAGGTGCAAGAATAGTATGAATCTGCAGCCACCCATTTGTGCATGGGGTGCAGAGGAAGAACAGGGCTGGAATCCAAAAACCTAACTTGGGGATGAACACGGAGGTGGTATACATTGTATGAAGGGGCCACCACAGTATGTTCTACTGTTGGTACTGACCTGGCTACACAGGAAGAGACCGAGTGGAGCCCCCTGGATCTGGGTGGTGCATTAAAGGGGGAACAACCTGGCAAGTACACACAGGGCCTCATTCCGTTCAGGACATCTAGGCCCCTGTGCGCCCGATTGGAATCGGATGCACAGAGGCAGATATGATTCTGATCCCATGGGGCATATTTAGCCCTATGGGATCAGAATCACGACTAGGCCTGTATGTCCTGGCCGTGACCCAATTCCGGTCGGCCTGCACGTACAGGCCTCTACCTGGCTAACTCAGTCAAGGCTCCTGAATGGAGCCACGGCACCATGGCATCTGGTTGTCATGGCACCATGGCTCTATTTAGAAGCCACAATCCCTGGCTGCCGACCTGTGCTTTCATTCCCTGCAGCCCAACCCCTGATCTGGCATCCCAAGGCCAGGGACAGGCTGCAGGGAATCACCTGCACCCCCTCCGACAGCTTCTGCCACCTGGGCCTGCCGTCCCCCACTGTCTAGGGGAACTTATTCTACCTCAGAGGCGGAATAAGGTTCCCCGTTCAGTCTGCTGGCCCTGAACATAGAGCCAACTCTGCTTTCTGGTCTGTATGTCCGGGACCACGGACCGCCCACTACCCACCCTAACTCCAACTCCACACTGCCCCTTTCCCACAGTCATCTAGCCTCCCCGTACAAACACCTTGTTCATACAGGGAGGTTAGCTGGGGGCGCAGAGGCGGCCAAATAGCAGGGATGGATGTCCCAATGGCTTGGAATGACCCTCATAGCGGGGAAATTGCCAAGAAGAAGCAGAGGGACCATTCGGAGCAGGTGGACATGTTACCTAGCACCCAGCTGGTGTGGATGTCAGAAGGCAGAGGCGATTCAAGGGTACTGTATCAGGCATGACTTCATTGAAGAGAAATGCCTTGGACTGTACCTGTGACACTGGCATGGATGTTGTCTTATGCGCATTTTAGGACAAAAGTAAAAGTGCTGGGGGAAAGGGCATGGTTTGGCCACAGCCAAGTGCCAGGTGGGGGTCTGCCAACAAGCAAGTTGCCACCGTCAATGGGCTTTTGCGATAATTTGGGACACAAGACTGGGCACCTAGCTGAACAATGGACCAAGGGGGTAGGTGCCTTAAGGCAGCGTTTTTCAACCACTGTGCCGCGGCACACTAGTGTGCCGTGAGATATTGTCTGGTGTGCCGTGGGAAAAATTCCAATTTCATCCGTAACATGTGGCCTCGGCTCACAAATTAGGGTTGCCAACCGGCCGGTTTTCAGCCGACCTGGCCGGTTTTTCCATGGCCAGGCCGGCTGCCGGCACAGTTGTAAACCTGGCCATTGAAAAGCCGGTTTTTTGCTCGGGCCGCACGATCGGGAGCGGCCAGAGCAAAAAACCGGCTTTTGTGCCGAAGTCCGCGGCGCGAACGCGATTCCCTATAGCAGTGCAGCCGCTGGTTCTGCTTTGTACAGAGCAGCGGCTGCACTACACTTACATTGAAAAGTAAAGAGAAACTGTGTCAGGAGCCCTCCGATCATGCAGAGCCCGAGGAAGTGATGTCACAGGGGCGGGCTCCTCACAGGCTGTCTTTCCTTTTCAAATTTAACTTTATTGCAGCTAAAGTTAATTTGAAAAGGAAAGACAGCCTGTGAGGAGCCCGCCCCCATGACATCACTTCCTCGGGCTCTGCGATGACCGGAGGGCTCCTGACACAGTTTCTCTTTACTTTTCAATGTAAGTGTAGTGCAGCCGCTGCTCTGTACAAAGCAGAAGCAGCGGCTTGGGCAGAGGGGGTTGTGTGTGTGAGTGAACCAGCAAGGGGGGGGGGAGTGTGAGTGAACCAGCAAGGGGGGGGAGTGTGAGTGAACCAGCAGTGGAGGGGGGGTGGTGGTGTGAGTGAACCAGCAAGGGGGGGGGGGGGCGATGGTGTGAGTGAACCAGCAGGGGAGGGGGGTAAGTGAGTGAGTGACCCAGCAGGAGGGGTGAGTGAGTGAACCAGCAGTGGAGGGGGGGGGTGGTGTGAGTGAACCAGCAGGGGAGGGGGGTTGGTGTGAGTGTTTGATTCCTATTCAAGAGAATTACTTTATATATAGTCAATATAGGCACAGAGGTAAATTTTTTTTAACATTTTCTAATGGTGGTGTGCCTCGTGATTTTTTTCATGAAAAAAGTGTGCCTTTGCACAAAAAGGTTGAAAAACACTGCCTTAAGGTAACTGTCCTCTCCAGACAGGTACTGAAGAATCCATTGAATGGGGCACAAGAATGGGTTGATCTGGAGCCCAGAGCACCAGATTGAAAAGCACCTCCACTTGAAGGCGTAGGCTCGTCTAGTGGAGTCCTCTCGATGCGAAGAGGACTTCCTCGACCTCCTCCAGAAGAGCCAATGAGGCTAGGGCAACACATTCAGCCGCCAGGCCATGAGGGATAAGGAAGCTAGGTTCAGGCACTGCACCCACCCCTCCTCCTCCATTAGCAGACCTGGGGCAGAGAAACAGTGGAACAGGAGGCTCCGTCAGCCAGAGCAAAGCGGAAACCAAGGCTGCTGAAGGAGCTATGAGGACCAACGATGCCCGATCCCGCTGAGCCTTGAAAAGGGTTCTTGCAATGAGAGGGAAGGGAGGGAATGCATACAGCAGGCAGGATGACCAGTCCAGAAGGAATGCATCAGGGCTCTCCCTGCTCGGGTGCAGTACCAGCCCACAAAAGCGGGGGAGCTGCGCGTTCTGGGGACTGGCGAAGAGGTCTATTGCCAGCATCCCCCAGCGAAGAGACAGCCAGCCCGCTACTCCTGGATCCAGCCGCCATTCATGCCCACCAGGACATTCTCCTGACCCAGAAGGTAGGTCGCATTGAGGAATATCTTCCGGACAGCGAAGGAACAAATAAGGACCGCTTCCCGGCAGAGGGAGTGCGATCCCGTGCCTACCTCTTTGTTGATGCAGAACATCGCCACGTGGTTGTCAGTCTGCACAAGAACCGACCTCCCACTGAGGTGGTCCTCGAAAGCCCTCAGTGCTCACCGAATCGCCCAGAGTTCGAGCAAGTTTATCTGCTGCTGAGACTCCTCGGGCGACCACCGCCCCTGCATGCACAGCAGTCTGCAGTGGGCTCCCCACCCTAACAGGGAAGCATCTATCGTCAGCACCGCATCGTGCTGCGGGGCCAAGAAGAGCAATCCCTGGAGGAGGTTGCGGGGGTTTTGCCATCAGCTAAGGGACAAGTGGAGGTCGGGAAAGACCCTGACAGGGTCCCTGAGGTGACCAAGGGACAGGCTTCATTGGGCACTGAGACACCACTGAGCTGTCCACATGTGCAGGTGGGCGTGGGGACCACTTGCATGGTAGAGGCCATGTGGCCCAGGAGGAATAGCATGGTCCGAGTGGTGACCCGAGGAGTGTTTTGGACGTGGGCCGCCAGAGCTCGGAGGCAGTCGGCGCGATCCGCTGGTAAGAAAGTGGTCACCAGCTGAGTATCGAGGCACACCCTGATGAACTCGACTGCTTGCACCGGCTCGAGGTGAGACTTTGGGTAGTTGACCAAGAACCCCAAGCCCTCCAACAAAAGGACTGTGCGCGACATTGCTCGCCGGGTTTCCTCGACAGAGGACCCCATGACAAGCCAGTCGTTGAGATAGGGAAAGACCGGCATGCCCTGACGCCTGAGACAGGCGACGACCACAATGAGGCAGTTTGTAAAGACTCGTGGGGCAGACGCGAGGCTGAAGGGGAGCACCCTGTACTGAAAGTGCTCTCCCTGCACCTGAAGCGCAGATACTGCCTGTGCTGGGGGTGGAATAAGATATGAACGTAAGTGTCCTTTGGATCTAAGGAGCATAACTAGTCGCCCTGCCAGAGGAGGGGCAGCAGAACGCCAAGGGATAACATCTTGAACGTCTCCCGCACCAAGAACTTGTTCAACTTGCGGAGGTTGAGGATGGGCCGAAGAGCCCCTCTCTTTTTCGGGACGAGGAAGTACCGAGAATAGAAGCCCCGGCCTCGACTGCCTGTTGGGCAAGGAGAGAGAGAGTAGTTCCCGCTGCAGTAAAACCTGGTGCGTGGGGAGTCAAGGAGGCTCCACCAGGGAGAAGGGAGGTGGAAGCTTGTCGAAGCGAAGGCGATAGCAGTTTCAGATGACCTGGAGAACCCAGGTGTCTGAGGTGATGGAAGCCCACAACAGGGTGAAATAAGACAGCCATCCCTTCACTGGCTACTGCGTCGCCGGAGAGCAAGGGGCTATGCCAATGGCGTCAAAACCCCTTGCGGGTTGTGGAGGAGCTGAAGTTTGGGCTTTTTGACCCTTTTGGCTTGCAATGCCCTTGGCTGGATTTACCCTGCGCCGGGGTGGTCGGGGTGGGGGTAGCTGGGTATGGTGTGTAGCCCCAGTACTGGAGGCCTTTCTGAGGGAAGAAGGGCTTTTTGGCTGGTTGATTTTTCTGGGGCAAAGTGGAGGTCTTGCGTGAGAGACTGGTTCTGGTGATGAACTCAGTCTCTATTTCTGCGGCTTTATCCTCCATCGGCTTGCCGAAGAGCTGCTCGCCGAGGCAGGGTATGTCCAGGAGCTTTTCCCGCAACCACTGCTTCAAATCTGAAGATTGGAGCCATGCCTTGCAGCGGGCCCCGATGCCAACGGCCACAACCCGAGCCGATGACTCGAATCCATTGTAGGCGGCTCGGGCAAGGTATTTTGAGCAATCTGCGACAGACTTCAACAGAGTGACTAATCTATTGAGGGGCTCGCCCTCGAGGCCTGCGGAGAACCCTCCGAGCTCCTTGGCTAAATCCCGCAAGAACATACCCATGTATAGTTGGTATGCTTGAATGCAACAAGAGAGCATGGAGCCTTGGTTAGGTCTTGCGGCCCAGGGCATCAAGGGCTCTCGACTCTCGGCCTGGCGGTACCGATGAGTGCGATTTTGGGCTCTTCTACTTCCTCATGGCAGACTCCACCACCATAGGAGGTGTGGGGAAGTTGGGTCTTCCTGAACCCCGGCCCACGCTGTACCTTGTACATAGTATCAAGGTGCTTGCTCACGATGGAAACGAAGGCGGGGGCCTTCGACATGCGGAGCAGCAGCCGAGATAGAATAGGAGGAACCAGAACGGTGAGAGATTTCCTAGGCGGGGACTTGTACTGAAGATTATCAAGTTCTTCAGCACGAAGGTCCTCCTCAGCTTGAGTGACCAGGTTAAGAGCCCATGCCATGTCCCAAACGAACACCAGAAAGAAGGTATCCTCGGGATGGTGAGTGCCGCTGGAACGCGGGTGGGGAGGAGTCCAATGGAAGATCCTGGTAGGTACGGGTTTCCAGGGATGTCTCCCCATCGGACTCCCACTCCAAGAAATTGGTCGAGGAGTCCGAGCTGGACAGATCGCCCTGTCTAACGGCTGGTGCCCGTTTGGGGCCAGAGGCCCTGGAAAATCTTACCTTCGAGGAACAGGAGGGTGAGTCAGACCGACGTCAAGGACCTTCACGAGACCCACGGCTCTTGGGGGTTTCCTGGATGGATTTTGGTGTCCCACGCGAGGGACCCACGGTTTCTGGGTGCGAGTCAGCAAAGTTGGTTGTCAGCACCTGCTGGGAAGCAAACTCAAACGCTGCATTCTAGCGCCAGCATTTGGGACTCCCACATGGGCGAGTGGCCCTATGATGCTGACACCGGGGTCACCAGGTCGGGCGTCGAGGAGGAGAGGGGATCCTAATCAGGACAGCCCTAGGGAAACCGGGCGCCTTCGCCGGAGGTGTCCACTTCTGTGCAGGGTATCTTGCGGGGTTGCTCCCTGTCCGACTCTCGGGAACACCAAAGGGGGCTGAGCGAATGAGCGCAGGAGCTCTCGTGCTTAACCAGAGCCCCTAACAGCGACTTCAAGGCCTTCTTATTTTTGCGCCGTTCCAGCTCAAGGGATCCCTGGTCGGAGTGCTGCCGAGAGTGCGGGGCAGAAGTGGGGGACCCCACCGGGGGAGAGATGACAGAGGGTGCCACCAGGGATTCCGAGGTGGCCTTTCAGAAAGTGTCTTCGGACTTCTGCTTACGACTGAGCAGGGCTTTAGAGGACATTTTCTTGCAGAGCGAACAGAGCTCCGGATCATGGTCAGCTCCGAGGCACCACAAACAGTCATGAGTGTCTGTAAGCGACATGTTCCTAGAGCATCTTTCGCATTTTTTGAAGCCGGGGAAAATGGCCCCCGCGAGATCGAAGACCCACGCGGCCAGCGGTTAGGGAAAGAAAAAGGGCACGAAGCCTGTGTCAAAAAGTGAAAGAAAAAACTATCCACGACAGCTCTAAAAAGATAGAGCAGGGGAAGGACGGGTAGAAGACCAGTGCAACAGGAAAACAAAACGCCTGTAGGCCAAAAACGAAAACATTTTCCGACGGATGAGGATGTGTGTCCGAAGGGCTCCGCAGAAAAAGGGAGATTGAGCAAGATGGCACCCTTGGGTGGGAAGAGGACCATGCATGCATGGCAGCAATCCCAAACACTTTCTTTGAAAGCTGGGGAATTGCTCTGCATGGGCTCTATCGGTGCCGATGTCACCCATAAGTGAGGGCTGACTTCCTGCTTGTTCCTAGAGAATACATATTCTGTATATCTGTGCTTTTTTAGATACTCAATGGTTTTATAATGTAGGCTCTGCTGCGACCAAGAAACAAAGCATAGTTACTCACCTGTAACAGGTGATCTCCGGGAACAGCAGGAATTTAGTCTTCACATATGGGTATCGTCGATACCGACGGAGCCTGCGCGGGAACGCTCCCCAGCGTCCAATTAGAAAGCTTTTGGGAGCATCCCACAGCGCCTGCGTGCTGCCTTCCCGCCTTTCCCAACTGCCTCTCTCCAGTTGAGTTTTAAAGCTGAGACAAAGAGAGAGAGAGAGGGAAAGAAAAGAGAGATACAACTCCTAGGGGAGGTGGGTGGGTTGTGAAGACTAAATTCCTGCTGTTCCCGGAGATCACCTGTTACAGGTGAGTAACTATGCTATCTCCAGGAACAAGCAGGAATGTAGTCTTCACATATGGGGACTCCCTAGCTACAGATGCCAAGGAGAGACCCCAGAAGTTGTGTGCCCCTGTGAAAGGGCTCCACTCCCCCCCATGGATCTCTGGCATCCTACCGGGAATGGTGGGTAGGAGTTGATTAAGTATGGAACAGGTGTCGTAGAACAGCCTGACCAAACAAGGCATCCTGGCGGGCGTCCTTGTCCAAGCAGTAATGGGCTGTAAAAGTATGAACCGAGGCCCAAGTAGCTGCTCGACAGATGTCGTTAATAGACACAAGAGTGTAGATGAGCCATTGAGGCTGCCATGGCTCTCACATTGTGAGCTGTAACATGGCCTTCCAGAGAAAGGTTTTTACTCTGATAGGTAAAAGAAATACACTGTGCAATCCAATTGAACAAAGTTCTCTTGGAGACTGGATGTCCCAAATGAGAAGGATCAAAAGCAACAAAGAGTTGAGAGGACTTTCTATGTTGCTGTGTCCTTTGTAAGTAAAAAGCAAGTGCTTTTTTTCCAGTCCAAAGTATGAAGACTCCTTTCTGCATTTGAAGCATGAGGCCTTGGAAAAAATACAGGCAGGTAAACTGCTTGGTTTAAATGAAAAGGTGAGATCACCTTTGGCATAAAGTGTGGATGAGTCCTAAGGACTACCTTATGATGGAACCTCGTATAAGGAGGATCAGCCACTAATGTTTGCAACTCACTAATGCGACGTGCTGATGTGATTGCAATGAGAAAGACAACCTTCCAGGAAAGGAAGGAGGTAGTAGCTAGAGGTTCACAAGGCGGCTTCATGAGCTGTCCAAGAACCAGATTTAGGTCCCATGCTACCGGTGGTGGCCTAATGGGAGGCTTAGTTAGGAGGCCCCTCATAAATCTTGCTATGAGAGGATGAGAGGAAATAGGTTGTCCATTTAAAGGCTTGAAAGAAGCTGAAATAGCACTTAAATGGACTCGTACTGAGTTAGTCTTAAGCCCTGCATTAGATAAATGAAGGAGATACTCCAATAATGATTCCAAAGGTATCGCCAGGGGGTCAAGACCCTTCTGCGAACACCATATGGAAAACCTTTTCCACTTGAAAGCATAAGAGCGTCTTGTGGAAGGCTTTCTAGAAGCATAAAGGATATCCTTCACTTTTTGAGACAGGTTAAGACCATGAAAGTCTAGGCCCCCAGCAACCAGGCACTGCGATGCAGAGAGTGGGGATCGGGATGCCACAACATCCCATCCTCCTCAGACAGGAGATATGGAGCAGATCCTAACTCCAGAGATGGAGCTTGTGAGAGATGTAGGAGCAGAGGGTACCACACCTGCCGTGGCCAATGTGGAGCTATGAGAATCATATGGCCTCTGTCTCTTTGAAGCTTGAATAGGGTTTTGGGAATTAGGGGAATGGGTGGAAAGGCATATAGGAAAGTCCTGACTCCAATGGAGGAGGAAAGCATCCCTGGCCTGAGAATCCTGAGCCGGAATTCTGGAACAGAATCGGAGAAGTTTGGCATTCAACGGACTTGCAAATAGGTCTATGTCCGGAGTTCCCCAAATTTTGAAAACATTTTGCTACCTGGTCTGCACGAAGAGACCACTCGTGTGGAAGCAGAACTCGACTGAGTCTGTCTGCCCAGGAGTTTTGAATGCCTGGCAGATACACCGCAAGGAGATGAATCTGATGCTCTCTGGCGAGGGCCCATAGTCACAAAGCTTCGTTGCAAAGCGATAGAGCCTGTTCCTCCCTGCTTGTTCAGATAGAACATAGCTACTTGATTGTCCGTCTGAATTAGGACTGGTCTTGTAGCTTAGCTGGGTGTGGAACACTCAAAGAGCAAGGAAAATTGCTCTGAGTTCCAAGAGATTGATGTGTAGATGGGTCTCCTGTGGCGTCCAGGTGCCTTGGGTAGAGAGATCTTGCAGGTGAGCTCCCCAACCCACCTGTGAGGCGTCTGTTCTTAGAGTGACCTGGGGGGGGGGCTGTTGGAAAGGGGACCCCACCAACAGGTTTTGGGTTGATTGCCACCATTGTAGGGACAAAATAAGGCGACTTGAGTTTGCTATTTTGTCTGATAGGCAGCCTAATGCTTGGGTCCACTGAGTGGATAGAGTCCATTGGGCTGCTGTCATATAGAGGCGTTAATGTTTAAGACAAAAAATCCGTTTAATATCCTAAACCCAACAACATGGAACTATTCTTATACATCATAGTAAAGAATACAGGTCTCAGAAGAAACTCACAGCACCAAAGCAAGGGTATTAACCCGTTAACAGTGCTTGTCCTCAATAACGGGTTAATACCCTTGCTTTGGTGCTGTGAGTTTCTTCTGAGACCTGTATTCTTTACTATGATGTATAAGAATAGTTCTATGTTGTTGGGTTTAGGATATTAAACGGATTTTTTGTCTTAAACATTAACGTGTTATACAGTTTATGAAATACTTGGCTACTCCCTCCGGTGGTCATATGGAGGCGAGCATAGGGAACCACATGCACGGTAGATACCATGTGGCCTAGCAATTGAAGTATTTCCCGAGCAGTGAGATGAGTTTTTAACACTGCTTGGGAAGCTAACTGCACCATGCGAAGGCAGCGGGGCTGTGGTATCCTTGCTTTCCTGGTATCCAGCATAGCTCCTATAAACTCCAGAGACTGAGTGGGAGTTAGGTTGGATTTTGGGATGTTTATGACCAGGCCCAAATACTGAAGCATACGCATTGTGCAAGATAGGGAAATTCTGGCCTCTGATTCTGATGGGGCTCGAATGAGCCAGTCGTCTAAGTAGGGGAAGACGAATATTCCTGGAGTGGAAAGAAATGCTGCCACAACAGCCATGCATTTCGTAAACACCCTTGGGGCTGAGGCCAGGCCAAAAGGAAGAACCCTGTACTGGTAGTGCTTCCCCTGAAATAGAAACCGAAGGAATCTTTGGTTAGTTGGATGGATGAGAACATGGGTGTACTCATCCTTGAAATCTAGAGAACAAAGCCAATCCTGACTCTGAAGGTATAGCAGAAGAGTTCCTAGAGAAATCATCTTGAACTTCTCCTTGAACAGAAATTTGTTCAATTCTCTGAGGTCTAAAATGGGTCTGTGTCCCCCTGTTTTCTTTGGAATAAGGAAATAGGGGGAGTAAAACCCTGTACCCTGTTGGGAAATGGGTACGTCTTCTATTGCCCCGTGGACAAGAATTAAATTGACCTCTTGACCTAACTGATTTTCTAGTGAAGTCTGAGAATTGAACCATCTTACAACTGTAGGAGGGGGCAATTTGAGGAAATGAAGCTTGTACCCCTCCTTTACAATGGAGAGAGTCCATTCTTCTGCTGTTATCTGCTCCCATCTGGGGACAAAATGACACAAGCTTCCTGGAATGGTGGAGGGCTCTGGCCCGTTGAGGGCCAGGAAGGCAAAGTTCTCTAGATGGGAGTCAAAGCCCCTGTGGAGGCAGAGTCTGTTGGGCTGGTTGAGGCTTAGCAGACTTTGCTTTTCTTTGTTTTGGTGGCTGCTGTCCCTTTCGGGCAGACTGACCTGCAGAATGCCCCTGCTGGGTATAGGAGGGGCAAAACTTCTTTTTAGAGGTTTCTTGTAGGAATTTCTCCTTGCAGGATCAGCTGTAGCCTTGGATAGTCTATCCAAAGTGGTGTTATCAGCATCCAGCTCATTAGCTTTCTCTTGACAATTTTTGCCAAAGAGATTTTCGCCTGTGCAAGGGATATTTCCCAGTTTGTCCTGTACCCAGAGGTCTAAGTCAGATGCCTGGAGCCAGGCAATCCTACGAGCACCTATGGCAATGGCAGAAGTTCTGCTTATGCACTCAAAGCAGTCAAAAGCTGCACGATTAACAAACTTGGAAACATCTTGGGCATGTTTGACAAGTGTAAGATAATCTTGCCTCTTATCATCAGGAAGGAGGGGGCTCATAAGCTCTAGATCTCCTGTAACCTCCTTAAGGAACATTCCCATATATAAAATGTAGGAACTAATCCTGGCAGAAAGCATAGAGGTCTGGAAGGTTCGACGCCCAAAGGCATCAAGAGTCCTACATTCACATCCTGGCGGATTAGATGCATGTTTTTTTGCACTCTTGATCCTTCTCATAGCTGATTCCACTACCATGGAGTGGTGTGGTAACTGGGTTTTTTGAAATCCAGGACAAGGAGGTACTCAATACATGGTATCAAGCCTACGAGAATGAGGAGAGGTGCTAAGAGGTTTCCCACATTCTTAGCATGAGATCATGCAAGATCTCATGAATAGGCAAAGTAGCCGCCTCCTTGGGAGCTTTAGGATATTGTAAAATCTCCAATTCCCTTGCTCTGGGCTCTATTTCAGGAGCCACTGTGATGGAAAGACCTCTAGCCACCTCCCAGATGAAATCCTGAAAGGATGTCTCCTCCAGAGGATATATCCTAAGTTTAGGAGAGGAAGGCTCCTCAGAGAGAAGTACTCCGGTACCGACAGAGCTATCAGAATCCTCAGACTCCTCGGAGGATTCAAAGTATCTCCTGTCCGGGTGCTCTTGCAAAGCACGATACCGGTACCAATCGAAGTGGCCTGTCAATACCGGAGGAAACAGCACGACTCTGTCGGTAACAGTTGCCGATGTCGATGCTGTCGGTACTGGTACGGATATCGGTGTCGGAACCGGTGTCGATACCAGTTGAACTGTCTGAAGCAGTCCCGAAGGCACCGAAGCCGCAAGGAGAGCCGCCAAACTGCGTTCAATAGCCAAGAACTTCTGGTCTATTGATGCTGCCGATGCCTGGGTATCGGTACTGGACGAAGCGGCTGGTACCCCAGAGCACGGCACCAGTAGTTCTGCCGAGGTTGAGGCCTCAAGAACATCCTGGAGCCCCGATAGTGCTTTGGAAGCCAAAGCCTCCCGCCGGGGCAATTTTGCCGGTACAAGTCCCTCAAGGGCAACGCCAGAGGCATCTCGATGCTTGGAAGGAGATCCACCCTTTGAGGACCGGCCAGATTTATGTTTGGTTAACTGAGATCCATGGGAGGAAGACGAAGCCCTGGAAGACGTCGATGCCACATATGCTGCATCGGAGGGAAAAAGGGTGCTAAGCTTAGCAGCTCGGTTTTGCCGATCCCTCTTTGACATCATCCCACAGGCAACACACTCCGAGATGGAGTGGTCAGGACCTAAACATTTAAGGCACCACTCATGAGTGTCGGTGACTGAGATGGTATCGCCACACTTGGAACACTTTAAATCCCCAAGGCGGGTTTTTCCATTCTGAAGGAAAAGTTGGGCCTAGTGCCCAAAATGGCGCGTGGCACCCTACAGAAAAAAAGACTGGAAAATCCAGAAAAAGATTACAAAATTTTTTTTTTTTAAAAAGAAAGAAAGAACCAGCGGTACTGGTACAGCATCGAGGAAGGCTGACGCTACCACAAAAAAGAATGAAAGATGGGATAATTTCTGCGGTGACAGGAAAAACGACCTGCTGGCTCCGCGGAAAACGAAGAACTGGAGAGAGGCAGTTGGGAAAGGCAGCACGCAGGCACTGTGGAATGTTCCCAAAAGCTTTCTAATTGGACGCTGGGGAGCGTTCCCGCGCAGGTTCCGTCGGTACCGACGATACCCATATGTGAAGACTACATTCCTGCGTGTTCCTGGAGATATTGTTATGTTGCATGTCAAAGGGAGCTTCCGGCCTAATCTGTGGGGAGGGGAAAAGGGGCGGGGGCAGGGGGGACTCTAAGATTGGGAGGAGGTGGTGTGGTTCACCAGAGGACTGGCTATCCCTTGCCCGGCTGAGGATTTGGCTTAAAGGAAGCATTTCTGTAGCCCCAAACTGTTTAGCAGTTATGGCAGGGAGAAGAATCTCATACACAGAGTAATGGCCCAGTTTACTAAACTGCGTTAGCTGCTAACACAGCAGATAACGCATGCTATTTGGATGCGGTAGCAGTAAAAGCAGGGCAACTGCAGATAATGCAGTGATTTTCTTCAGGATAAGCATGTCTGCAATGCATGTTACTGGGGCCTCAACAGCACATAGTGACTGTAAGATTTGCAGACCGCATGGGTGCAGCTAACATGTTATCTGTGTGGGACTTGCTCTGCATGCCCCCAACAGATAGTGCCATGTTAGTCACAAAAGCCATGTGCTATCCGCACTTTTTTTGCAGATTTAGGGGCTGGTTTACTAAACCACAATAAGCTTTTGCAGCCAAGTTTTCTATGCACTGCTATTAGTTAGTGAATACGGTCAGGATGGGAGTGGGGAAGGAGAGGAGACTTTGTTAACAGAAAGATGGGCTGTTCTAGGTCTGGCATCAGCAGAGGAAAGCACACCTTGATAACAATTTTATCTGATCATTACTGAAGTATAAAACTGCTTTAATTCACATACACAAAAAATAAGTGACTGTAGACAACAGCACACAAAGTTCTATTTTAACATTAAATATATAACCACATCCAATAGACAAAAACCCTTCAATCACTTTAGATGCTTTGAGGGACAAAGATTTTTCTACATTTCCGCCCAGCAGTTTCCAGCTGCTCATCTGC
Source organism: Ichthyophis bannanicus (assembly GCA_033557465.1). Lineage (NCBI taxonomy): Eukaryota > Metazoa > Chordata > Amphibia > Gymnophiona > Ichthyophiidae > Ichthyophis > Ichthyophis bannanicus. The sequence goes on from CM066041.1 coordinate 149,424,000, forward strand.
ATTTCCATTAAAGAGCCAGCTTTAATTGGGTCTATGACTATTCAAAACCATTAAAGATGAGCTCCATTTTCATTCCTTAACTTCCCGTGTAGCAGTAAGGAAGGCAGTAGCTTCTTTGGAAACCTGGCAGACATGCATTTTTCAGCCAGCTAGTAAATCTTAACTGTTATATGACGGATGAGACTCCTTTTCCTTTTAGGAGTTATGAATGGCTAATCCTAGTTCCCAGGCTCTGCAAATCTGATTAAGGGCTAAGTGAGGGAATCAAAGCCATATTCTCAAAACAATCTTTTTTTTCATTTTAGAAAAGCAAAGACTACTGAAAAACGTATGCTGTAGAAAAAGAAGATATTAAGATCACCCTTCATCTGACTGAGCCGTTCTATATGGAAAGTCTAAGTACTGAGGAGAGAAAAGCCAGTCAGTCACAGTCCGGGACAGTTAACATTTGCTTAACTGGGATCTTTGGTGACAAATCGGTTTAATGGGATTTATGCACCATTTTTAAATCACTGCACACAACTAGATTTGGTAGCATTAACTTTCAAAAGCAGACCTGTCTTCAACATTTCATTTGACTGACTTATGTCTGTCACAGAACATTTATTCACTATTAACAGTCAATCCTATTAGGTGTCTTGAGCTCCCTGGCAAATGAAGTTCTGATATAGCAGCTACATAGTGTCTGTGCAATAGATTTGCATCAGGGAATACGAGTTTCTATGTGTAAACCACAGATGAGAAATATGAAGCTGGACTAGTCAGCCACATGTGTTCCAGTTTTGGTACTACCATTGTTCAAAAAAGACCAATTTGACAGGATTTTTGTCTTAATTTTAAAATAATCCAAAATTAAGAAAACCCCCACATACAAATAGCTCTGTAGGTGAAGACACCCTTGAGCACAGCATCCAAGGGGGGGGGGGAACCCTTTCATTCTCAAATATCACATTTGCAGGTGGCAAGCATGAGAGAGACACATCCTGATGCAGGGCTTCCCCAAAACCACTCCGATGACCATATGGCTAGATGAATTTTCTTGAGACCCACAATATGCAAGAAATAAATCTGCATATACTAGGTCTCCAAATTTTTCTCGTGCACATTCATTATGTATATTCCGAAAACCTGCCTGCCTGCCTGCGGTGCCATCAGAATAGGTTTGAGAAACCCTGCCTTAGTGAGAGAAAAACAAAGAACTGCAATGAGTACAGCTAGGTGAGAAGGCTCCCGGGGTCAGCTTAACACTATAATCCATAAATTGAATGTTTTAACAGAAAAGTCAGAGAAAGCAGACATTTCATACCATAGCTGTTAAAGCTGGGCAAAAATCTCAAGAGCACGACCGCTTTATGCATATCACCAGTATTAGAATCCCCCCTTCCACCCAAATACCACTGCTGGAATTAACGTGAAAAGTCCAAGCACTAAGATTGCTGCTATACCCCTGCACTAAAATCACTCACTTCAAATGCTTCAGCCCTGAAACACATACTCAGTAGTCAATTTTACACAAATGAAATGCTTTACAATCCAGAACATTTCCAAATATATTTTAATGTTTGTAATTTATTTTGAACTTAAAGCCAGAGTCCTATTAAAGTAAGGTATTTTAATGTTTTCTGGCTTTGATTTTATACTTTTATTTATGTAAAAATAATTACATTTAAAAAATAATTTAATTTTTTTTCTTTTCTTGGTCCTTTGGTGTGGCTGTTTATTAAAAGGAATTAATGAAACCAAAATAAGTATTTCCGAATCAAGGCATTTGCCTCTCCCAAACAAGGAAGTTTTGCTAGCCACTCATACTTAATTTGTATTGTTACATTTTGTGTTTTCTGACTGTAGATTAATTTTCTCGCTCAATAGTTTACCTTCAGTTGCAGTCAATCGCATCCACAGGTTTGTTGGTTTTTTTTTTTTGCTACATTAACACAGATGAAATGAAAACTTCTCAAACTTAACTGCTTCCAGCAGTTGGGGGCGTAGCGCTCCCCAAGCTCTCCAGGAACCCATGCATCCATCGCAGGCATGCCTGTGTCACAAAGGTCCTCGCAGATGGCCGCCTGTAAGGACAGGGCATTAATCTCAAAAGCCTGCTTGAGGAGTATCCCTTGACTGCTGTTAGAAAGGAATTAAGTTTAAGGCTGAAGAAACCCTTTTTCTAAACCTTTTGCAACTTAACTAAATGTCCATTCCTAATTATCCTTTCAGTGAGTCCCACTGAATCATACCCTCCAGCTGCTTGGAGACCGAGATACTGGGGGGCAGGAGGGGAGTACCAGCTGCTTATCCAAGGTGATGTCATTGAAAATTGACATGCTCAGTCTCCAAGCTGCTGGAGGGGTGAGTCAACCCATAGGTACAGGGACTAGACTGGAGGGACAATAAGGAATGAAAACTTTCATTCTGGCTGCATTTATCAATAAAATGGAATGCCAGGAGCCCTGAACATACAAAATCATCATCTATGGGTACTGGAGAAACCAATGGCCAGTACAGCTTATGCTGTGTGCAAGGGGGTGCTACTGAGAGACACCATACAACTGCTTAGGTCATTTTTCAGGACCAGACAAGATGTCTACCAACGATTCTCTGAAAAGCTGTTTCAGCTCAGCAGCACTCCTTTCTTCTAGTTGCAGCATATCTTGATGTTAATTTGTTTCCTCATCAATAGTCCCAAGCCATTTTATTTTTAAACAGTATACATGACTTGGTGCTGAAAAACACCCCTATTCTATACTCCCGAAGACAGAAAACTGAGGTAATGTACTCCCAATCTATGTAATCAATTTGGGAGAAGCCCATTAGTACAAGTGAAGACAAAATGGACCAATGGCTATTCGTCCCCCATTCGCAACACGTCAAAATACCTGCAATACCCACTGCCATTGTTATATTAAAAAGTCTGTAAAGCTACCAAAGAATGTTTCCCATTTTCCATCATAGTACAAGCTATTAGCCTGCTATTCTCAGCTCTGTTTCCCATAAATCCACAAAATAATGCAAACTGGAATTTAAGAATATGCTCTGCACAAAGCCTCCTCTTGTGAACATCCTTGCTTTAGCTGCTCAACTTATGTTCCCTTAACCCTGGATGAAATATGAAAATCAGGATTTTGTTTTAGTTAAGAAATAAGAACACTCCAGTTTTACACTTAAGTCCCAGTATCTGCCCGCTTTCTCAACAGAAAGTCCATTCAGGGAGGTCATAAATGACACCTGAAACGTTTAAGGATGGAATTCCCTCAGTCTTGCACACTCTGCAGTTAGAGTTCCATCTCCTCATCTGTGCACCAGCTTGTTTCCAAGTGGCCAAACAGGCTTGGTGACATCGCACGTTGTTCGGTCTCAGAACGGGGCTCAGTCTGCTGGAAGACAGCAGCTGATGTAGTAGGCTTTGAGATGCGGTCCACCACCTCCTGCTTGTACTTCTTAGCGACAGCCTTCAGATTGTCTGTGAGAAAATCCGATGGAGGCTTCCACAGCACCAGCTCCATTGATGGTCTGCTCCTGCATCAGATTCTGATCGTTAGATGTGCCACAGTAATTGTATGCAAACTGGATAACACCAGTAATCCTGTACAAGTGAGACCTTTAGAGTGACTGTGTGGCTATTCTCACATTAAGATCATCTCTTCAGTTTGCTGAAAATTTTAAATATTTACCTTTCATTTACTGCACAGAATAAAGGGAACAAAACACAAAGTGATACACTCATAAGACGAGAGACAGTAAGTATACTATTAACTGAGATGGTCATTTTGGAATTGCTGATATCTAGAACCTCTGATTTCATGTTTTCTATACAGGAACAGAGCAGGGGAAAAAGTACTTTATCAGTAAACTGGGCAAATATAAGCTAGAAGTCACAGAACAGGCATATATACATTCAAACTCAAGTCTCGTATTTATATGGCAAATTTAAAGGGACACTTGCTAAATCAGTTGCTTAACTTTTAAATATTGAAAACTAAATATAACAAACTATTTTGATACTAAATTTCAGAAAAAGCCACTAGAATCTCTGGAAACTCCAGCAAAAAGCTGGACAATAGTTAAGATTTCATTCTCATTATCTAGGTACTCAATGGCACCCCAGTTCCATCTGGATAATTCTTATGGCAAGTCTACAAATATCTACAGCTACTTGAAGCCTGCATTACAAATTTGGGGGTGAGGGGTAAAGCTTCTGTATATATGATTTTCTTTACATTGCAGACATTTCTTTACTGGTAAAAGTAGGAAACAGAATTTAAGTAATTTGTTTAATTTGATTATCTTCTTTTCATCCTTCCTCTGCTTCTCTGGGCTTCCAGCTCTAAGTGTCCCTATGGATTCTATGACACCAGGGAACTTCATTCACATTTATTATCAGTTGCCCATGCTTTTATTTCTTCTCCCCCCATCACTATCTCAGCAATTGCAGAGACAGCCCCCTGAACAACATGTACATGAATTTCTTTGGAAGCTGGAACAAGCCTGTTTGAGACAGACAGTAGGTATTATTGCTGTGCAAATGCAGATAAAAACTCTGAGAAGAGAAGCACAGCCTCTGTAGCATCCCCACATCCTTTTGGCCCAAGGTGCAGTAAACTATCGTTGATATTAACCCCTTACTCTACTTACATGCATTCCACTATTTTCTTGGTCAGATCTTCATTAAGTTCCCTTTTCAGGCCATTTTTGAGTGCATCAGACAAGACCAGAGTGGGCAGACTGGAAACATTGTTATCTGATTCAATCACTTCATCTTCATCGATTAACCTGAACACAAAATTACATTTAGAATTCGTGACAGATTCTGGGTAGCCAAAAGTGGGACAGTTTACTATACCCTGCAAGCACCTTCATAATTCTCTATTGCATATTTCAGGTACATTCAAAGCAAGAATTCAGGGAAAGAGTCAGTAGGACTTTTATATGATAAAGGGGTAAAAGGGGCATTCAAGGAGAACAAGGCCATAGCAGAAAGACTAAATGAATTCTTTGCTTTGTCAAATGCTTTCTGTGAGGAAGATGTGAGGAAGCTATCCATGACAGAAAGGATATTTGACAGTAATCAGTCAGAAGAGCTAAATGTAGCCTCAGTGAATCCAGAAGCAGCAGCAGAACAGATTGACAAACTAAAGAGCAGCAAATCACCTGGACTGGATGGTATATACTCACGAATGTTGAGAAAACTCAAATATGAAATTGCAGTGCTATCATTAATGATTATTAATCTATAAGATTGGAGAGTGGACAACATCATGTCTATTTTTAAAAAGGGGGGGGGGGGGTGAAGGCTGCAGGGATGATTCAGTGGAGCCTAATGTCCGTGCCAGACAAAATGGCAGGAACCATTAACAAAATTACTGGATACATGGACAGACATGATTTAATGGGACAAAGTAAACTTGAATTTAGCTAAGGGAAGTTGGTTTCAATCTGCTCCATTTCTTTGAAGGTGTGAATAAGCATTTGGATAAAAATATGAGCCAGTTGATATAGTATATTCATGTTCAGAAAGCATTTGACAAAGTCACACAACAGAGACTAAGGAAATTAAAAAGTCATGGCATAGGAGATAATGTCCTCTTGTGGATTAGAAACTGGTTGAGAGATAGAAAACAATTTTTTCAATGGAGGAAGATGAATAGTGAAGCATCCCAGGGATCTGTACTGAAACGGGCGCTTTCTAATACATTTATAAACTATCTGGAATCAGGAACAAGTCAGTGACTAGTTTTGTATCTACAGATTTAATCAAGACCTGTTAAAAAAATCACAAAAAGGCAAACCATGTTAGGAACAGTTATGAAAGGAATAGAAAATAAAACAAAAGGATATCATGCCGCCTCTGTATCACTCTATGGTGCAACTGCACCTTGAGTATTGTGTGCAATTCTGGTTTCTGTATCTCAAAAGATATAGTGGTGTTAGAAAAGGTACAGAGAAGGGCAGCCAAAATGATGAAGGGGATGATATGATTGAGGAAGGGCTAAAGAGGTTAGGGCTCTTCAGCCTGGAGAAGAGAAATGAGGGGAGATATAGGACTATAAAATCCCGAGTGGAGTGGAATGGGTAGATTCAAATCAACAATTTACTCTCAAAAAATACAAGGTCTAGGAGACATGCCATGAAGCTATAAAGATGACATTTTACTTACCGGTTAATGTCTTTTCCTCAAGTTCCTAGGCCAGTCCATGCAAGTGGGTTGTATCCTCCTACCAGCAGAGGTGGAGACATTGTCTTCTGATGACCTTGTCCTGTACTATATTGGGAGCAGTTAGAGGGCATACAACCTCAGTATCCACACCAGCCATTCCCAAACTGTGGGTCGCGACCCCAAATAGGGAGGGGTGGGAGGGTCACAAAATTCTCATTTGGTGTCGTGGCCACCAGGACCAGACCAAGATTGGGAGAGATCAGCATTAAAAATAAATATGGGGCTTTGAAGCCCATGCGCACGGACTCCAAAGCCTCCGTGCATGTAGATTGAGCCCTGTGGTGATGGAAGTTGTACTGATCTTGTGAGGCTTAAGTAGCACAATCAGAAAAAACTTCAATCACTGCTCAGCTGAAGCAACATGCACAGAGCCAATCGCTGTGGAGGGCAGCAAAGGCAAGAATGGTGAGCCTAGCTGCACAGAGGAAGGGGGTGGAAATGAAAGAGAGAGATACATGGGGGGAATGGGAGATGAGAAACATCGGGTAATGGTTGGGGGGGGGGGAAAGAGGGAGAAAGATGCAAACAGGTGATGGCTGCAGGTGTGGAGGCAAAGACAGACATATGGGTGATGACTGCAAGGGTGAGGGCAGCAAAAGAAAGAGCAAGACACACAGGTGATTTGCTGGACATTGGGAGAGATGAGAGGAAGGGCAGATGCTGGACACTGGGCATACAAAGAATGGAGATGTGGAGGAGGGGGTGGGAATACTGGAGGCTGGATCACCAGGGGAGGGGAAAATAGGGAGGAAGTTGGACATGATGGGGGTTGGAAGAGTTTAAATGGCAGAGGAGACACTAGACATGGGATGGAGGGAGGGAGGGACACACAAGAAATGCTGGGCATGGGGGGGGAATAGAGAGACAGAAGAGATGCTGGACATATGTGGGAGAGATGAGGAAGGCAGACAGGAGATACTGAACATGGGAGAGATAAAGAAGCCCTGGATGGGGATGGTGCAACTTTCCCTGCAACCTTCAAGCATGCTGTGGTCACTTCTCAAGAAACCTTCACTTGACCCATCTCCCTTCATTTCCAAAAACGTCTTTCTTGAATGTGCAACTTCTCTGCTGTTGCCTTGAATTTCTCTCCTCTCAAGCCCTGTTTGATCCCCTTCAATCTGGCGAGAGCTGTCTCAGAATGTAAGGGACAAAAGCCAAAGTCTTGTTCCTGCCTAAATCCAAAGATCCTTTACTCTTATCCTTATTATTTTTAACCTTTCTGCTGCTTTTGACACTTGACCACCATCTTCTCCTTGATACATTGTCCTCACTTGGTTTTAGGGGCTCTGTCCTGTTCCGTTTCTCTTCTTACCTCTCCCATGGCTCTTTCAGTGTCTGTTCTGGTTGTTCCTCCTCTACTGCTATCCCGCTATCAGTTAGTGTACCTCGAGAGGTCTGTTCTAGGCCCTCTCCTTTTCTCTCTCTATACCCAGTCCCTTGGTGCTCTCATCTCCTCCCATGGCTTTCAGTATCATTTTTATGCTGATGATTCTCAGATCTATCTAGCTTCACCTGATATTTCTCTGCTCACATCTCTGCCTCCCTGTTTGACATCACCGTCTGAATGTCTCACCACCATTTGAAATTGAACTTATCCAAGGAAACTGAATAATCCAAGGAATCAAACACATTAAATAATCCTACATACTTATCTTCCTAGATATAGAGTCAGCATTCAACTCCATCAGACACGACACCCTAATAAATAGTCTTCAACAGCTGAGCATCGGAGGCAGCATAATTCAATGGTTCATATCATACCTATCTGACCGCAAACGGCAGGTCAAAATTGGCAATTCTCTCTCAAGACCATTTAATCAGACCCAAAGAATACCCCAGGGCTCATCTTTATCTGCATTACTCTAACATCTACCTCCAGCCCATTTGCAACAATCAGATCACACTACATCTATTATACAATATACGCAGATGACAATGATTTTCACAACCTTTGAAACATTGAAACCAAACTACCAACAAATCACCAAAATGCTTCAACGTGTTACACTGGCTCAACTCCATCAACCTCACAATAAACCTAAAGACAGAAGTACTCATGATCTCCAAGAGCAAAGAATTCTCACCACCTCAGATACTATAAGTATATAGGGCCTCACTAGAAGTGAAAAATGAATTAAATACCTGGGAATAATTTTGGATCAGAACCTCAAACTGACAAAAACACAAATATGACAACATGAATCATCTATAACAAAGCACGAATGCTGCAAAACCTAAGACCTCTTCTCTCAAATGATGACTTCCGCTCAGTTACTCAAGCAATGGTATGCCCCCACTTTGGATTTTGCCAACAGTATTTATTTTTATTTATTTATTTTTTATACCGTGCTCTTTAGAATCAGTGCGGTTTACATGTATACTAACAGGTACTTTTTATTCCCTTGTCCCCGAAGGGCTCACAATCTAAGTGTACCTGAGGTAATGGAGGGTTAAGTGGCTTGCCCAAGGCCACAAGGAGTGGCCATTGGACTAGAGACCCCAGTCCCTCTGGCCTGAAGTTGCTTGTCCCCATGCAGGAATTGAACCCCCGGCCTTCCGACCTGAGGTAACCTGTCCCAACCACTGAGCCACTCCTCCCTCCAGGGCCTCCCCAAACAAATCTTAAACATCTTAGACAGCACAGAACACTGTTGCACACACCATCATGAAGGCAGCCAGGACAGAACATAACACACCCATCCTATACCAACTAGATATTAGGGGAAAGCCGACAGTCGCCCAAGAGCGGATGGTTCGGAAGAATGTATCTTTGAAGCATACTACCAAAAGCAGAGAGGTTCCACAAAAGAGTAAAGTAGCCCAAATGCCCTCAAGTATGGAGCAGACTGAGCTTAAAGATCCCAAATTACCCATGTCTAACAATAGCCAAATTAATATGAGTAAAATACATTCTCTAAAATGCTTGTATGCAAATGCTAGAAGTCTAAAAAATAAGATGGGAGGGTTAGAATATATAGCACTAAATGAAAGGTTAGATATGATTGGAATATCAAAGACATGGTGGAAGGAGGACAACCAGTGGGACACTGTGATACCTGGGTACAAACTATAATCGTAATGATAGAGCTGATCAAATTGGTGGAGGGGTTGCTCTCTATGTTAGAGAGGGCATTGAGTCAGAAAGGATTAAAGTTTTGCAGGAAACAAAATCTGCTGTAGAATCTATATGGATTGAAATTCCATGTAAAAGGGGGAAGGCAATGGCAGTGGGGGTGTACTATCGAGCGCCTTGCCAGAATGACCAAATGGATGATGAAATGCTCAAAGAAATCAAGGAAGCTAACAAAAGTCACAGTGCAGTAATAATGGGTGATTTCAACTACCCCGGTATCGACTGGGTCAGTGTCACGTCAGGACATGCTACGGAGATAAACTTCCTAGATGAAATAAATGACTGCTTCTTGGAGCAGCTGGTTCAAGAACCGACCAGAGGGGAAGCCATATTAGACCTAGTCCTTAGTGGAACACCAGATCTAGTGCAAGGGATAAGGTTGTTGGGGCCACTTGGCAATAGCGATCATAGCATGATCGCCTTTGATTTAATTAGTGGAGGAGGGATAGTAAGGAAATCCACAGTACTACCTTTTAACTTTCGAAAGGGAGACTATGATAAAATGAGGAAAACAGTTAAGAAAAAACTAAAAGGAGCAGTTGCAAAGGTTAAAGACGTACATCAGGCTTGGCTGTTGTTGAATTATACTATCTTGGAAGCCCAGACCAGCTGTATTCCACACTTTAAGAAAAGTGGAAGGAAATCCAAAAAACTGCCAGCATGGTTTAAAGGTGAGGTCAGAGAGGCTGTTGCCAAAAAAGCATCTTTCAGGAAATGGAAAAAAGAGCCAAATGACGAAACCTGGAAACAGCACAAGCACTGGCAAGTCAAATGCAAGGCATTGATAAGGCAGGCAAAGGGAGAATTTGAGAAGAAGCTTGCTGCGGAAGCAAAAACGCGAAGTAAAGACCTTTTCAAGTACATTCGTAGCAAAAAACCTGTGAGTCAGTTGGTCCATTAGATGATAAAGGGGTTAAAGGAGCACTAAGAGGCGACAAGGCGATAGCGGAGAGATTGAATGAATTCTTTGCTTCAGTCTTTACTGAGGAAGATGTAGGGATGTTACCCATGACTGAAGTGGTATCTAAAGGTGCAGAAGAACTGAAGGAAATATCGATACATCGGGAAGATGTATTACAACTATTAGATAAACTGAAGAGTAGCAAATCACCTGGGCCGGATAGTATACATCCAAGGGTGTTGAAAGAACTGAAATATGAGATTGCAGACCTGCTATTAGTAATCTGTGAACTATCATTAAAATCATCTCTAATACCTGAAGATTGGAGGATCGCCAATGTAACACCAATTTTTAAAAAGGGTTCCAGGGGTGATCCGGGAAACTACAGACTGGTGAGCCTGACATCAGTACCGGGAAAAATGGTAGAAACCCTCATAAAGAATAAAATTACTCAGCATGTAGATAGCCATGACCTAATGGGAGACAGCCATCATGGCTTTAGAAAAGGAAGATCTTGTCTTACTAATCTGTTATGTTTTTTTTGAAGGAGTGAATAATCAGGTGGACAAAGGTGAGTCGGTTGATATTGTGTATCTGGACTTTCAGAAAGCCTTTGACAAGGTCCCTCATCAGAGACTTTTGGCAAAACTAAAGAGTCATGGGATAGGGGGGGGCGGAGCCCGATGTCCAGCGGGATGGTCGCATAACGCTGAGGCTCCCGAGAGGCCTACTCAGAATCCTGAATTAACACCGGACATATTTGAACTTCTGCTCTGATCTTGCCGGGGCACATCGGTGAGATGGCGGGGACCAAACCCACGCGCCTGGAATTTGGATCTCCAGCGGCTTCTCACGGCAAACGCTCCAAAACTGAACCCCCGTCCCCGCAGAAGGGGCTGGCTTTGCGCGAGGGCCCCGAAATGCAGCAGGAAATCCTCGCAGAGATTAGAGGGGTTAAGGACCTCGTGCAGTCAAACGGTGAAGCACTCCGAGCGCTGCGGGAAGATCTTGGTGTACTGCAAGGCAGGCTAGAGGGGCTCTCTTCGCGTCAGGACAAAATGGTGAACATATTAGACTCCCATGCGGCCCGGTTGTCCAAACTCGACAAAGTTGAACGTCAGGTACGGGCCTTGCAGAAAGAAGTGGAAGATGGCAATAATAGAGCGCGCCGCAACAACCTACGACTCGTGGGCATACCGGAGGGAGCGGAATCGGGAGACATGAAAGAGTTTTTATGTAAAAATCCTCCCTTCCCTGCTCCAAATCACCTTTACCAAAGAATTGGAGATCGATCGCGCTCATCGTGTACCCACAAACCTAACGCTCAACAGGAAGACCCCGCGGCCTATCATCTTTCGACTTTTGAGATATCAACATGTGGAGCAAATTCTCAGTGCCTCTCGGGCAAAGGGCCATATGGAGTTTGAGAGCCACAAGATCTCCTTCTATCCTGACTTGGCTAAACCCACGGTCGACCGCCGAAAGCGCTTTCTGGAATTCCGGCCGAGGCTTCAACAACTACAAGCACGCTATGGCCTGATGTATCCGGCCAAGCTCCGAGTCACGCTTCACAATCAGACAAGAACATTTGAGGACCCTGATCTACTAGCGGAGTTTTTGGACTCTAAAGAAGCCGACTTGATGCGCTGACTTCCAGAATATTCCTGCAAGTATTCTCATATCCGCTGTACCTGCCATATTGGATTTGCCGCGGCTCAGCAAAGAGTCTGGCGAGGGCGGTTTGTTGCCTTATTTTTGATGATATCTGTGGCCCGACTCCATCTACCCACAGTAGCCTCGATGAGTATCAGAGACAGTGTTAATTATGGACTCTGGTGTTTCTTTTCTTTTTTCATGTCTCTATCTTCCTCTCTAGGGCCTCCTCCCGCAGACATATGGTCGCCATATTCATTGGGGGTTTTGCTTCTTCTCTAAGTTACTTGGGTACATACTTTTTAATATGGGGTGTATTAGCCAGCATACTCGGTGATTATGTCATTGTTGCACAGATTCTGATTATGTTGTATGTTTTCAAGCGCCCTTACCTAAAATGTCTATTACCGATTGATGGCACCATGTAAGATTTTCTCATTGAACGTAAAAGGAATCAATAATCCGATAAAACGGAAGAAAATCCTAAGCTATCTAAGTCATGAAGCTGCGGACCTGATTTTCCTCCAAGAAACACATTTAAATTAGAAGGAAACTCTTAAACTCAATATTAAACCTTACATGGTGGCCGCCTATTCCCCAGCCGTTTCTAAGAAATGTGGGGTTGCCATACTGGTTAGGAAATCTCTGCATGCTACTATTATTGCGCACCAAGGATAGCTAAACAAAAACTACAGTCTGCGAAGGAACTAGGGGGTACCAGATTTCCTGATTTTCTCAGATATCATCAAGCCTTCCTACTTAAACAAGGTGCCCGATGGCTAGATGCCTCAACAGACAGCAGACCAGTTTGGCTTGATATAGAAGAGGAGCTTAGTAGCCCAATTCCGTTGACCCATCTCCCCAGTATGTCCCATCAAGTAGACACCCGCCATCCCCCAATGATTGTCGATACTCTTGCGGCCTTTAACACTCTCATTCTATCACTGGGCCCAAACGTATGTCCTCAGGACGGACTCCCGCTGTGGAATAACCCCAGAATTCAAGTCCTAAACAGAACGATAGCATGGAAACCCTGGTACTCTAGGGGGATCTGGACACCCCAACAGCTCTTCTCTGCAGCTCGTTGGAAAACCTTTTCTGATTTACAAAAGGAATTTGCGTTACCAGCGAAACATTACTTTCAATTGATGCAGCTTCAACACTGCCTCAAATGTGCTCAAATCATGCCGCCCTCTGTCCCTACTGAGGACGGGCTATTAGAACTAGTTCACTCTATTAGTAGTACACATGGGGTAGCCTCTAACTTTTATAAAATATTATGTCAGGGTACAGATACTGCCACTTTTAGAGCCCAACAAGCCTGGGAGCGCGAACTGCAAACCACTTTAACCTCTGTGCAATGGAGCGTTTTCTGGAGCAAAGTAGTGCGGGTTTCCCAGTCTGCCTCAGTTACCCAAACTCTCTTCTTTTTTGCACATAGATGCTTTTATACTCCAGAAAAAATAGCCAAATGGAACACAACTGCTAGGGACCAGTGTTGGTCTTGCCATACTGCTGTGGGAACCCTCGCTCATGTTATTTATGAATGTCCTCAACTACAGGTTTACTGGGGGCGGGTCTGGGGTCGTATTCAATTTATCTTACACCTTCACGAGCCTCTCTCTTGGAAGATTGTGGGACTCCGCTCAGTGGCGGAGGTCCCCTCTCTTCCTAAGAAGGGTCGCTTTCTCCTTGATTTCATGCTGGGTATAGCCATATGTTTAATCACGAGGAATTGGAAGGATAGCTCTCGACTTACTGTCAATGAATGGTGGAACCTCGTCTGCTTATATAGTAAATATGAGCAGATATCTCGGAGAGCTATTCCCCATACCCAAACTCACTCTCGCTTGTCTAAATGGCAGATGCTCAATGATTATGTACAATCTGCTCATTGTTCCGACATGTCTGTTTAATGTGCACTCATCATGTTTCAGATCACCGTTAGGTTTTGTAACACAATAATGTCAGTACACGCCCGCTTCGGGAATGATTAGTTTTCTAGAGAAGAAGCAGGGGGGAGGGGGGTGGCAGGGGTTTACTTTGGTGTATGTATCACATTATATGTATCGTCTTTTAGCTGTATGTCTTCCTTTCCTTTGTTGTTATAAAACGAAAATAAAGAATTAAAAAAAAAAAAAGAGTCATGGGATAGGAGGCAGTGTACTATTGTGGATCAGGAACTGGTTAAAAGATAGAAAGCAGAGGGTAGGGCTAAATGGCCAATTTTCCCAATGGAGAAAGGTGAATAGTGGTGTACCCCAGGGATCTGTGCTGGGTCCGCTGCTTTTTGACATATTCATAAATGACCTGGAAAATGGAATAACGAGTGAGGTTATCAAATTTGCAGATGACACAAAACTATTTAAAGTTGTTAAAACCCAAGAGGATTGTGGAAAACTGCAAGAGGATCTTGATAAATTGGAAGACTGGGCATCAAAATGGCAGATGAAATTTAATGTGGACAAGTGCAAGGTTATGCACCTAGGGAAGAACAACCCAAACTATGGTTACACGATGCAAGGTTCCACATTAGGAACGACCACCCAGGAAAAAGATTTAGGCGTCATTGTGGATACCATGTTAAAACCCTCAGCCCAGTGTGCAGCAGCGGCCAAGAGAGCAAATAGAATGCTAGGTATGATAAGGAAAGGAATGGAAAATAAAACAAGATATTATAATGCCTCTATATCGTTCCATGGTGAGACCGCACCTTGAATATTGTGTGCAATTCTGGTCGCCGTATCTTAAAAAGGATATAGCGATTTTAGAAAAGGTTCAGAGAAGAGCCACCAAAATGGTAAAAGGGATGGAAGCATACTCCTATGAAGAAAGGCTAAAAAGGTTGGGGCTCTTTAACCTGGAAAAGAGACGGCTGAGGGGAGATATGATAGAAGTCTATATATTAAAGAATGGAGTGGAACAGGTAAACGTAGATCGATTGTTTACGTTATCAGAATATAGAAAGACTAGGGGAAATGCAATGAAGCTACAGGGTAAACTATTTAAGACTAATAAAAGAAAATATTTTTTCACTCAACGTGTAATCAAACTCTGGAATTTGTTACCGGAGGATGTAGTAAAGGCTGTTAGTGTAGCTGGGTTTAAAAAAGGTTTGGACAAGTTCCTGGAGGAAAGGTTCATAAACCACTATTAAGAAGGGACCCAGGATATCAATGCTTGAACCAATACAAGCATTGTGGAACCTGTGTCCCTTGGGGAAACTGCTAGGTACATATGACCTCGATTGGCCACTGTTGGAAACAGAATACTGGGCTTGATGGACCTTGGTTTGACCCAGTATGGCATATCTTATGTTCTTATGTTCTTAACTACACTGGCTACCGGTCACCCAAAGAATCAGATAGAAAACACTAATGACCATCTTCAAGAGAGTCAAGAAAATAGCACCAACGTATCTCAATTCGTTAATCCAAATGCACTTTGAAACAAGACAACGACCGACGAAGGGAATGTTCAAAAAATTCACTGACAATCGCCAAGGAACTCAGGAAAGCAAATCAGTCAACAGTAAACACAGCATTCAACTTCTATCCCCAACCACCTGGAACGCTCTTCCCAACCTGCCTAAGAGAAATAAATGATCTAACCACATTCAGAAAGAGAATCAAGACATCTCTTTACTGACTTTTATCAGAACAGAATTGAAGACCTCAATCTGAACTCCACATAAATCCCAATAAAACTTCATCATAAACCTCCTTCCAAAGGTATAACATAATCAAGAAATCAATAACCCAAAATGACAGATTTGGACAATGTACATAGTTACATGCAACTAGTTCTGCCTAACCTTACTGAATACCAAAGGCCTGTTGAAATATGACATGTTTAAATTGAAGTTCTCTGTAATAGTCTCTTCATTTCCTTAACTTTCTTTATGTTGCATGTAAACCATCCTGAGCGGCAACAATTCACCGAGTTCTCTGTAAACTGCCTTGATCCCAAATAAAATATCCAAAACTGAACTCCTTATTTTTTCCCCACAAACCCTCCTCCCCCATCTCTGTAGATAACACTCTTCGTCCCGTTTCCTCAGCCTGCAACCTTAAGGTCATCTTTGACTCGCCTCTCTCCTTTTCCACACACATTCGACAGATAAGCAGGTTTTAGTTCTCTACAACTAACAAAATTCACCCCTTCCTTTCTGAACACTACTAAAACACTTATCCACTCTTTAAATCACCTCCCGTCTAGACTATTGTAACCTCCTCCTTGCTGGTCTCCCTCTGAGTCACCTCTCTTCCCTTCAATCTGTTCAGAACTCTGTTGTGCGGCTAATCTTTCACCGGCCCAATATACTCATATAACCCCTCTTCTCAAGTCACTTCATTGGCTTCCTTTCTATATCCATTTCAAAACGTCTCCTTCTGACCTATAAATGCATTCATTCCGCTGCTCCTTACTACCTTTCCTCTCTCCTCATACCCCTACTCATGAGCTCTGTTCTTCCACTGGCCTGCTTCTCTATGCCCTTTTCTTCCACTGCCAACTCCAGTCTTTGATCCTGTCACCTTGCTGCTCCTTATGCTTGGAACAAACTACCCAAGTCTGTACTTCAGGCTTCATCTCTCTCCCTTTTCAAATCCATACTGAAGGCTCACATCTCTGAAGCTGCTTTTGGATCCTGATCCTTATTTTCTTGTATCTTCTTACCTTTCCCTATTTGTACCCTTATTCTCATCTATTGTATTGTCTGTCTTAATTAGATAGTAAGTTCTGATGAGCAGAGACTTGTCTTTTATATGTATAAGTACAGTGTTGTGTATGCCTTGTAATGCTATATAAACGATTAGTAGTAGTAGCAAGATGCAGAACACCAGGGAGGAGAGACAGGGGAGAGTTAGTGAAAGAGTGGGCAATAAGAGGCTTGGGAAGGAGAGAGAGAGATCGGGATGGGAGAGCTGAATGATGGAAAGCTGTGAGTAAATACAGTGAAAAGTAGGAGAAGGTAAAAAACTAAAAAGAAGAGGAGATCAGTATTACAGATTGATGTAATGAAGTGAAGACAGGAGAAGAAATGGCAAATAGACAGGTGACTGGAAAAGAGAGTTAAGAGAAGGCAGAGAAAAGCAGAAACCAGACCCTGAGACTAACACAATTAGAAAAATAAAATGACCAGAAAACAAAGGTAAAAAAAAAAAAATTATTTTCTATTTAGTGATTGGAATATGTGAGCTTTTGGAATGCACATCTACTAGGACTGGTGTCAGATATGGCTGGGACCCAGTTCAAGGCAAAAATATGTGAGGAGACCTCAAAACCCACTATCAGGCTCCGCTTTCTTCAGCTTAAGACACACACACACACTGCTCCTAGTCACTTAGCCCCCACAACCATGCACTCCCAGACAGCAATTCCCCACAACATTCAACATTGAACCCCCCCCCCACATATACATACTGCCCCCAGCCGTTTAACCCCCAGCACACAAAGCTACTCAGCCGCCACACTGCATATGTTCAAGAAGCTGTCTCATAGCTTCCAAGCCTTGTTAGGTGAGTTGAGAACATCAGATAATTACTTGAAAAAACAGATTTACATGTGTTTATATTTGTGTTATTTGAGTGATAGCAATCAAATAAAATTATATGGGAGCAAAGGAATTTTCAGCTGCTAAAATGGAGCTTGGTTGGTTTGCAGCTTGTCGTGCTGTGAGGGCTTGTGTGCATCAGTGATGCTGAGAGCTAAACTATAGGTAGTTTAACTACTGGCAGGGTCTCCCAAGATGGACAGGTCTCAGCTGAGGTGCCAGACCAAGACAAAACCACCCATCTGGGCAGCAGCAGAATGGGATAGTGTTGACGGCGGAGGATACATTTCTGTGACAACGGCAACACCACCAAACAAACTGTGCGGAAGAAAGGCCCGGCAATCTAATTCTGTATCTTGCCATGAAAACCCAATGGACAGTTACAACAAAACAAATTGTGCTATGGTGCTGGAAGATGAGACCCCCAGGTCGGAAGGCACTCAACTAGCTACTGGGGAAGAGCTGAAGACATTTCAGAGTAAAGCCAGCATTTATGATGTGATTGGATCAAAGCCCTCGGGAAGTCTGACTGCTGATGTAGCTGCGCATGAAATGAGAGTCAGATACTGTAAAGATGTCTTACACATTGGAACATGCAACGTACGAAGCATGAACCAAGGGAAGCTGGAGGTGGTCAAGAATGAAATGGAACGTGTACAACTTGATCTGTTGGGTGTCAGCGAACTGAAATGGACTGGCATCGGGCACTTTGCATCAGATGATCACATGGTCTACTAGGCTGGAAATGAAAGAAAGAAGAAATGGTGTTGCATTTATAATGAAGAAACTTGCAAGAACTGTAATGAAGTACAATGCAGTCAGCGAACGCTTAATATCTATTCGTCTATGAGGAATGACTATCAACACTACTATAATTCAAGTATATGCCCCAACAACAGCTGCAGAAGAGAGAAGAGTTCTATGAACAACTACAAGCTGAAATTGACAGAACATGCAAACAGGATATCCTGATAGTCATGGGTGACTGGAACACAAAAGTTGGCAACAAAGGCGGCGGCAAAGTAGTTGGAAAATATGGACTTGGCAACGGAAATGAAGCTGGAGAAAGACTGATAGAATTCTGCAAGACCAACGATCTATTCATCTCAAACACCTTCTTCCAGCAACACAAGCAGCGACTGTACACATAGACTTCACTCAATGGATTGTATAAAAATCAAATTGACTACATATGTGGAAGTCAACGATGGAAAAGCTCTGTAACATCAACAAAGACAAAACCTGGAGCCGACTGTGGTGCATATCACCAACTACTAGTATGCAAACTCAAGCTAAAGTTGAAAAAGAGCAAACCACTCATGAATGCAGCAAAATATAACCTTGAGAATATACCATTGGAATTTAAAGACTGCCTGCAAAATCGATTTGCTGCTTTAGATACAAATGACAGAGCTCCGAAAGAGTTATGGAATGACATCAAGGTGGTTGCGTTGGAAGCGAGAAGTCTCTACAAAAGGTGAAAAAGCAAAAACGGCCAAAATGGATGACAGAAGAAACTCTGAAAATTGCCCAGAAATGCAGAGAAGCTAAAGCCAGAGGAGAAAGAAAGACAGACAATCGCAGAACTCAGATTTCCAACGTGCAGCAAGACAGGACAAGGAAAAGTACTACAATGACACTTGCAAGGAAATAGAAGCAGAAACTATTATAGGAAGAACAAGATGGGCTTTCCTAAAGCTACGAGAGTTAAAGAAAAAGTTCCAGACTCGAATTGGAATGTTACAAGATGCTCAAGGTTCTATGCTGAATGATGCTGAGAAGATCAAGAAAAGGTGGAAGGAATATACAGAGCTTTTATATGATAAATATCAAGTGGACCAACAGCCGTTTCAACCTGTACCTTATGATCGGGAACCATTGGTGATGAAAGAAGAAGTTGAAGTAGCATTGAAAGCCTTATCAAAGAACAAAGCAACAGACATTGATAGCATTCCCATAGAAGCATTGCAGCAATCTGATGCAGCTGTTACCGTACTTACAAGGCTCTGCCAAGAAATATGGAAGACAACATCATGGCCAACTGACTGGAAAAGATCTGTGTTTATACCAATACTAAAGAAAGGTGATCCAACTGACTGTGGAAATTATCGCACAATCACTCTGATCCCACATGCCAGCAAGATTCTACTGAAGATTATTCAAGAGAGACTACAACCATATCTGGAACAATAACTACCTGAAGTGCAAGCAGGGTTCAGGAAAGGGCGAGGAACGAGAGACATCATTGCGGATGTGAGATGGATCCTTGAAAAGACTAAAGAATACCAAAAGGATATCTATTTGTGCTTCATCGACTATAGCAAGGTTTTTGACTCTGTAAACCATGAGAAACTCTGGGCCACATTAAGAAGCATGGGTATACCAGAACACCTGCTCATTCTCTTGTGCAATCTGTACACTGATCAAGAAGCAACAGTTCGAACGGAACAAGGAGAAACAGAATGGTTTAAAATAAGCAAAGGTATAAGACAAGGCTGCATACTTTCCCCTTACCTGTTTAATTTATATGCAGAACAAATCATCAGAGAAGCAAGATTGTATGAAGACAACAGAGGTATGAAGATTGGTGGAAGACTCATCAACAACCTTCGCTATGCTGATACCACCACATTACTGGCTGAAAGTGAAGATGATCTGAAACATTTGCTTCTCACAATCAAAGAACATAGTCTCGAAATGGGCCTGCACCTTAATGTAAAGAAGGCAAAGATCATGATAACTGGCATAATCAACAGGTTCATCGTTGAAGGAGAAGAAATTGAAATTGTGAACAACTTTAACCTACTTGGATCAACTATCAATAAAGAAGCAACAAGCAGTCAAGAAATCAGACGACGCATTGCTCTTGGCAGAATGGCTATGAAAGACCTAGATAAGATTCTGAAGAGCAGAGATGTCTCTCTCCATACAAAGATTCGACTTGTTCAAGCCATGGTATTTTCAATAACATATCGATGTGAAAGCTGGACAGTGAAAAAGACAGACAGTTAGAAAATTGATGCCTTTGAATTATGGTGTTGGCGGCGAATACTGTGTATACCATGGACTGCCCGAAGAAGAAACCAGTCGGTACTAGAGGAGATCAAACCTAAGCTTTCTTTAGAAGCTCAGACAAGACTTCAACTTTCATACTTTGGACACATCATGCGAAGAGAGATCATTAGAGAAAGACATCATGCTTGGCAAGATAGAAGATCAACGCAAAAGAGGAAGGCCAGCAATGAGATGGATCGATACAATAAACAGCAGCTGTGGGTACCAGTCTGTCAACAATGAGCCGCCTGACTGAAGACCGAACACAATTTAGGATAGCTATCCAGAGGGTCGCCATGAGTTGACTCCGACTCGACGGCACTTAACAACAACAACAAAATGTAGGTTACACCAGAAACAGTTTGGGAAGCACTGATTCATAACCAAGCCATGCATAAGAACCCCTGGCCACATAAGCCCCAATGAGTGTAACAAAGACTACTAGTCCAAGAACATAACTATATATAGTAGCCTTTGCAGGTTGAAAGTCAACCAAAAGGAACATAGCCCACAGGGCTAAACCACAGAAAATAGCCGATCATCACAGACCTTAACGGATCTAAGCAGACTGCAGCAGACCAGGCCAGACCACAGCAGATCTAAGCAAACTGCAGTAGAACAGAACAGACTAACAGATCACAGGGGCAGGTCCTGGATTGGCCTAGAAGGACAAGGAAAGGGCATTATCTAGTAAGTAAAATGTCACCAGCTATATCATCCTGCAATCCCAGTCCAGACGAATGGGGTATATCAAAACTACCCCTCCATTGGGCGGGAAGAAGACACGTCAAACTTCATGATCTCTGCAACAAAGGCCATGTTTGCCCAAGCATGGACATCCAAGTGGTAAAGCCTGATAAATAGTGAAAAGCGATGACCAAGCTTCTGCCAGCAGATGTCTATGGGAGTGCTGAACTACACTCTGCCCAGTAGGAAACCTGAGCCCACGTGGAATACACATGCAAATCCTCTGGGACTAGCCAGCTTCCCAACAGATTGGCCTGCTGGATAAAGGAAATGATAGCATCGGCTTAAGTAGGCTTCTTGGCTGCTTCATGGGCCGGCAAAAAGGACAAAAAGCCCGTCTGACTTCAGGAACTGAAGCAGCACCTTCCTAATGTCCACCAGATGAAGGTCCTTATCCTTTCCCTGGCATTCTTCTGTAGAGAGTGTTGGCAAACAGACCACCTGATTGATGTGGAAAGCAGACACCACCTTAGGCAGGAAAGAAGGAATGGGCAGGAATGCCTATGAAAATGACAGATCTTGGAACAAAGCCTGCAACTCCAAGATGCATCTCGCCGAACAGACTGCAACCAAGAAGGCAGTCTGAAGGGATAAATCCTTAAGCGTAGCTCTCCTCAAGGGCTCAAAAGGCATGGCCACCAAGAACCAAAAACGGAGAGATCAAGATGGAACCACTGAATGCAGGGGAGATCACAAATGCTCAACTCCCCTCAGAAACCTGCCCACATCTGGGTGTGATAACAGAGGCATCCCACCACCAACCTTCTAAATCAAGCCAGAGCCACCACCTGAACCCTCAGCAGAGAGGGACCCTTGTCAGAACCATGGAGGAAGGTGAGAAGGCCCAGCAAGTCTGCAGTGCCAGGGCTAATTTGATGCTCCCAGCACCAGTGCTCACACAAATGTCACATGCACACATAGGCGAGACAAGTAGATGCTCTTCTCGCCTTTAGGAATGTGGCAACCACAGCAGGAAAGTAACCCTATGCGCATGTGTCGCCAATCAAGAGTCAGGTTATATGCAAGAAGTTTATTTATATTTATTTATTTAACTGTATTTATATCCCACTTTTCACCGGGTCAACAGAAAAAGGAGGGGGGGGGGGAGACGATGACAGTAATCAATACTTGGGTAGGGGGCTGACACCGTGAGGCCAACATTAATGATCTAAACAGATATTAAGGACGTAAACAATGGACATTAGTCTCTTGGGGGGGGGGGGGGGAGATCTGTGGGTATGTTAAAGGGTCTGGGAGGGAGTCAGTGCTGGATGTTTGTTTCTGGTCCAAGGTATTCTTGGAACAGGGTGGTTTTTAGTTGTTTTCTGAATGTTGAAGGATCTCTGTTTCTGATTTGGCTTGGTACAGAGTTCCAAAGGGATGGCGCGTATAGTTCAAAGGCTGTTGCAGGTCCGTTGACTGTATTTAGTTCATTCATGGGGGATGGTGAGAGAGTGTTGCTGGTGGTCTGTCTGGTTGTTGTTTTGTGGGTGGGCTGGGGTAGTAAAGTTCGGAGCTGGGAGGTCTGCGTTTGATAGAGGGCTTTGTGGATAAGTAGGGCTGATTTGTATTTGATTCTTGCTTCGAGAGGGAGTATGTGCAGTTCTCTCAGGACTAGGGTGATATGATCTTGTTTTTTTTTGCCTTCTGGATAATTCTTGCTGTAGTTTTTAAGGCAGTTCGTAGTGGGTTGGTGTGGGTGGCAGGTAGTCCGTGATAGATTATGTTGCAGTAGTCCAGGTGGGGGAGCGTCATAGCTTGCATGACTGTCCTGAAGTCTTGTGGATTGAGGAGAGGCCTGAGGCGTTGTACTGTTTTTGCTTTGTGGAATATTATTCCGGCAGTCTTTTTGATCTGTTGCTTGAGTGTGAGCGCTTGGTCTATGATGATTTCTAAGTATTTTATGTGTGGTTGTATTTGTATTTGTGTGGTTCCTAAGTTGAGGTGTGGTGGTGGTGTGGATCCTTGGTTACTATGAGGGCTTCTGGTTTTTTTAGGTTGATGGATAGGTTGTTCTTTTGTAGCCAGCTGGAGACTTCTATGAAGCAGTCTGTTAGTTGATTGTTTGTCGGGTTGGTGGTTGTGATCGGTCCATAGAGCATTATGTCATCTGCGTAGATGTGGTAGTTGATGTTATGGGCATGTATGATTGAGCAGAGTGGTTGCAGGTAGATGTTAAAGAGCATGGCGGATAGTGTGGATCCTTGGGGTACTCCTTGGTTTTGCTGAAAGGGGGGAGAGGTTGCTATGCTTGTGCAGATCAATTGTTTTCTATTGGTCAGGTAGGAGCGGAACCACTGAAGTACGACGTTTTTGATGCTGATTTCTTGGAGTCTGTGTAGGAGGATGTTGTGGGAGATGGTGTCAAAGGCTGCGGATATGTCCAGGAAGATCATAGCGTAGCCAGAGTGCTTGGTCTGTGTGCCCTTGATGAGGGTGTTCATTAGAGATGTCATGAGGGTCTCGACGCCGTGGAGTGGACGGAAACCATGTTGTTGTGGGTCCAGTATGTTGTTGGTATCCAGGTGGTCTCGAAGTTGTTGAACTATTTTCTCAATGATTTTGGCGGTGAATGGGAGACTAGCTATAGGCCTGAAGGAGGCGGGGTTAAGGGGGTCTAAGTTGTGTTTTTTTAGGGTTCGGCGGATGATGGAGGTTTTGAGGATGTCTGGCATGTGTCCTTGTCTGAGGGATTCGTTAACAATGTGGGTTAGGGGCATGCTTATGTCCTCCTTGGATTTCTTTATCCAAGTTAGCTGGATTGTCCAGCAGGATTATCCTTTGCATCCTGAGCCCCGGCACCAATGGGAGCCTTAGAGGGGGCCCTTGTTGAAGGTGCATCAGATATGCATGTCACCAGTACCACCAAACCCTGAATCACCCTTGCTATGAAAGGCCACAGAGGAAATATGTACAGCAGGACCTGCTTTGTCCGAAGGTTAACCCAAGGCATCCATGTCCTGGGAGCCTGCCTCCTTGCGAGAGCTGAAGAACTTTTGCACCTTGGCATTGGCTGCATCACCACAAGATCCATCTCTGGGTCAACCCCACCTGTTCAGGATTGTCAAACACTAACCAGCTCAACTCCCACTCTCAGGGATCAGAGATCGAGGGAGTGGCAACTCAGATAGTCTCCCAGTGGAAGTAGTAAATAAAAAGAAAACAAAAAAAACCAACACACCTATCTGAATTCAAGAAAGCATTGGGACAAACAATCTCTAAAGAAAAAAAAATGACTGTAAAGCTTAGTAGTTGGTACGGAAAGGCAGACTGGATAGGTCATATGCTTTTCTCTACAATCACGCTTGGGAGAATCCAGACTTGGGGGCCTGCAGGTCGCTCAAAAGGACCAACTCCTGTATCGGGATTTGAAAGAAGGAAAGGACAGCTCTCCTGGGTGATATTTGTGGAAGTCCCTGAACCTGAGACTCCTGGGGGCAGGAGCGAGGAGAAAACAAAGCAGAAGAGAAGCCATGCTTCCCAGGCCCCTTAGGTCAATCCTCTGAAGACGAGGTTTGGAAGCTCCTAGCTCCATGGCCAGTTTTTCCAATTCTTCTCCAAACAAAAGCTTTCTCTTGAAGGGAAAACCAGATTTTTAAAATGTCATTTAGTTAAAGCTATCAGATAGGGACTTGAAAGCTGTGAATGCTGCTTAATAGGAAAGCCAAAGCCAGCAACGCGCCATGATAGAAAAGGAAGTATCGTTGGCCACCAAGCAGACCAAATCATACATAGCATCTGCCGAAAAAGCTACTGACGCCAGAAGTAGCAAAGTGTTTTTCCTGCGGAAGCAAGTAGATCCAATGGAGCAGGGCATGAGCCATAAGGCCTCTACAACTATTGTTTGGAGGATAAGGGAGGCAGCCAAAAACTGACTTCAGAAAGGCCTCCACCTTGCGATCCACTTGATCCTTAATGGCCGCATCACCTTCCACCGGAATGGTGATATGCTTAGTAATGGCTGTCACCTGAGCATCCACCTGGGGCAACAGTATCCAGGCAGTAAGGTCTGCCTGAAGAAGAGCGTACAGCCTACTTATGAACTTGCCCCCTTTCAAGGGGACAGCAGGCGAGCCCAATTCCATGACTATCATGTTCTTCAGGACCTCTGGGTAGGGAAACACTCTGGAGGGCTTCCTGATCCCCTGCAGGAGGGAATGCACCCGAAACTCCTGCTCCATCAACCCAACATCCGACAGCCCTAGGGCAGAAGAAATTTGATCAAGGCTGCCAGTTCCTCCCAAAACAAACGGATGAGAGAATTAACCTGGTCAGCTGAAGTCCAAGACTCATTCTCTTCACATGTGTAGTCACTGTCCAGTGCCCCAGAACTCTCAGCAGGTTCTTGAGCACAGAAGAGCTGATCCGAATTCTGAGTCCAACCTCTCCGGGGTGCTTCTACAGGAGGGGCCCCCCTCCTGGGGTCTGCCTGCCACAAATCAAGAAGCTGCACTCAGAGTGAAAGGAGTAGCAGAAAAAGGGAAAAAGAACAAAAGGGCCCAGAGGTTGATGGATCTAAATTGCCATACCAGGACCATGGCTGTTGAAGAAAGAAGATGAATTATGGGGAAGTTAGACTAGAGGCCTAGGATGCTCCGTCCAAATTGGCCACCCCTTTAGCGGGAGGCAGGCAAGTCAAACACAGGAGAATCCTGTTGGGTAAGCTCTAGCAGCTGAGTTCCAAAGAGCTAGCACAGGGATCCCAAAGCAGGGGTACTGTCTTCCTGCAGCCAATGCAATGCTGCCTGCAGAAACTGTTGAGGTAAGAGACATCCATAGGCACCAACTGCACACAATTCCTTAAGGGACGAGCAGAAACCTCCGTGCCAAGGAGGCAGAGGAAAGACAAGCCAGCAATGCCTCTCAGAAGACCAGCACCTACGTCAACCACAGCACCTTCCTGAAGCAAGTCCTTCCATTCACCAAGGCACACTGGAATAATGTTGAGGGCAAGCTAACATTTAATCCATTACCTATTTCTTCTCTATCCTGTTTTTTTTTTCCAGAATTTTCCATTTTCCTTCTCTTGCTTTACTCCCCCCCCCCCCCCCCCCCGAGGCTTTGCTTAACTCTCTCTTCCTACTTAGTTTCCCACATGTGCTGATTTCTCTCTGCTCAGCACAGAGAAGCTGTCTATCTGCTTTGCTGCTAGTGTGGGCACATTTACCTCTCTGTGTCTATTGATATATTTATTTTATCATTGTTAGTGTGATATTTATCTGTACGCTTATTCAGCTTTCTCCATTTGTATCTGTCTTTGCATATCCTTATAATTTTATCCCTCCTTCCCAACCCACTACCCATCCACCCATCCCGTGGCATTCAGTCTCTTATAGCCATCTTGTGCTTATTACCATGATTATTTACAGGTGCACCTAACACCTAATCCCCTGTGATCTCTCTCCCACCTATCCTTATTTCTTCTGGATTTCTGTTCTCCTCTCCATCTCCTTTTATGGCTCATCACTTTCTCTTCCTACTCCTCATATTCCCTAATTGTCTCCCCTCCTACCAACACCTTCAAGCCCCTCCCCCTTATCTCCCCTTTACCATCCTCACTTCCCCCACCATCTTGTCCTCTATCATCAGCTCTTGAGCTTCACCACTTTCTCCCTCTCATTCAGCCATCTCCTCTCTCTAAAACATATGCTGTCTCCTCTCTGCGCCGCACTCCTCCTCCTCCTCTCTTCGGGAGATAGCAACCCCAACCCTGCCTCCCCCCTAGAGACTTTTGTCACTACCAGAACAGCTCAAATCTTATTCATATCCCGTTACTTTACCCTTCCTCTCTCCCTTTATCATGTGCCTTGTGGAATATACACCCCATCTCAAATAAATTTGCCTTTACTTATGATCTCCTTATCTCTAATGCTCTCCATCTTCTTGCTCTGAGACCTGGCTCCTCCCAGAAGGCTCTGCGTCAGTCACTGCTCTCTGACATGGCAACTTTCAGTTCTCCCAAATGCCTCCTCATCCCACTGGCTGTGGTGGTTTTGTTGGGCTTCTACTAACATAACATAAGATATGCCATACTGGGTCAGACCAAGGTCCATCAAGCCCAGTATCCTGTTTCCAACAGTGGCCAATCTAGGTCATACATACCTAGCAGTTTCCCCAAAAGACACAGGTTCCGCAATGCTTGTACTGGGTCAAGCATTGATATCTTCGGTCACTACTTAATAATGGTTTATGGACCTTTCCTCCAGGAACTTGTCCAAACCTTTTTTAAACCCAGCTACACTAACAGCCTTTACTACATCCTCCAGTAATAAATTCCAGAGTTTGATTACACGTTGAGTGAAAAAATATTTTCTTTTATTAGTCTTAAATAGTTTACCCTGTAGCTTCATTGCATTTCCCCTAGTCTTTCTATATTCTGATAACGTAAACAATCGATCTACGTTTACCCGTTCCACTCCGTTCATTAATTTATAGACATCTATCATATCTCCCCTCAGCCATCTCTTTTCCAGGTTAAAGAGCCCTAACCTTTTTAGCCTTTCTTCATAGGAGTATCCTTCCATCCCCTTTACCATTTTGGTGGCTCTTCTCTGAACCTTTTCTAATAACTCTAAATCCTTTTTAAGATACGGCGACCAGAATTGCACACAATATTCAAGGTACAGTTTCACAATGGAACAATATAGAGGCATTATAATATCTTGTTTTATTTTCCATTCCTTTCCTTATGATACCTAGCATTCTATTTGCTCTCTTGGCTGCCGCTGCACACTGGGCCGAGGGTTTTAACATGTTATCCACAATGACGCCTAAATCTTTTTCCTGGGTGGTGGTTCCTAATGTGGAACTTTGTATTGTGTAACCATAGTTTGGGTTGTTCTTCCCTAGGTGCATAACTTTGCACTTGTCCACATTACATTTCATCTGCCATATTGATGCCCAGTCTTCTAATTTATCAAGATCCTCTTGCAGTTTTCCACAATCCTCTTGGGTTTTAACAACTTTAAATAGTTTTGTCTCATCTGCAAATCTGATAACCTCACTCGTTATTCCACTTTCCAGGTCATTTATGAATATGTCAAAAAGCAGCAGACCCAGCACAGATCCCTGGGGTACACCACTATTCACCTTTCTCCATTGGGAAAATTGGCCATTTAGCCCTACCCTCTGCTTTCTATCTTTTAACCAGTTCCTGAGCCACAATAGTACACTGCCTCCTATCCCATGACTCTTTAGTTTTGCCAAAAGTCTCTGATGAGGGACCTTGTCAAAGGCTTTCTGAAAGTCCAGATACACTATATCAACCGACTCACCCTTGTCCACCTGTTTATTCACACTTTCAAAAAAACATAACAGATTAGTAAGACAAGATCTTTCTTGTCTAAAGCCATGTTGGTCGTCTCCCATTAGGCCATGACTATCTACATGCTGGGTAATTTTATTCTTTATGATGGTTTCTACCATTTTTCCCGGTACTGACGTGAGGCTCACCGGTCTGTAGTTTCCCGGATCACCCCTGGAACCCTTTTTAAAAATTGGTGTTACATTGGCAATCCTCCAATCTTCAGGTATTAAAGATGATTTTAATAGTTCACAGATTACTAGTAGCAGGTCTGCAATCTCATATTTCATCTCTCCTTCCTGCTAATTTCAACTCCTCCTTCTGCCTCAGTCTCACTCCTTTCCCTCCTTTGAAGTTCACTCCATCTGCCTTTTTACTTCACTATCTCTCTAGTTAGCTGTTATTTATCAACCTCCTGACAAGCCTACCTCTACTTCTCTGACCAACTCGTGGCTTTCCTTCTTTCTGGATTCATCTTCCCCCTCCCTTATTCTCGGGGACTAACATTCATGTTGATAACCCTTCTGACCCTTATGCTTTAAAGCTCATTTTCCTTACCTCCACATTCGACCTCCAGCTTTGTTTTACTGCCCCCACTCACCAGCATGGCCACTGCTTCGACCATGTATTCTTCTCCAATTGCTTACCCTCAGACTTCTGTACCTCAGCTCTTCCCTTATCGGGCCATCACCTGATAAGTTTTACTCTTCATCACTCACCGCCTCAACGTCAACTTGTCTCCTCCAACCTCTCTAGAAATCTTCATGCTATTGACCCTTTAGCTCTCTCCTCCACTGTCTCACCAACTCTTTCCTCCACTATGTCACCTGAGGTCTGTTGATGAGGCAGTAGCTTCCTCTGCTGCACTCTCCACTGCTCTGGGTGCTTTTACTCCACCCATGCCACATCTTGTGAAGCGTACTGTACCCCAGCCCTGGCTATCTTCCATTATCTGCTATCTACATTCCTGTGTCCTTTCAGCTGAGCGCGCTTGGCTCAAATCCCACACCCTTGCAGACTTTCTTACACTTCACATTCAAGCGTCTCTCTTTCCAGTCAGCCATAGCACTCGCTAAATTAACTCTCCTGCCTCTGACCCTTGCTGTCTCTTTACAACTCTCAACTCTCTCCTCAAGATGCCTTCGCCTCTGACCCCTCCTGCCTTATGCCCAAACCCTGGCTAACTACTTCCATGACAAAATCCACAAGATCACACTCCAGTTCTCTATGATGTCAGCTACTTCCTCCCCTACCTCTGCTACACTCTTCCTTTTCTATGATCTGAGGAAGAAACCACACACCACCTTTCCTCCTCCAAACTCATTACCTGCTCCTCTGATCCTATCCCCACCTGTCTCCTAAGTTCCATCTCTCCTCTACTATTCCCTTCCATCTCATATTCTCAACTTATCGCCCTCAACTGCAACTGTCCCTGCAGCCTTCAAGCATGCTCTGGTCACGTCACACCTCTCCTCAAGAAACCCTCATTAAACCTTAACTGTCCTTCTCACGATCTACTCATCTCCCTCCTCACCTTCATTTCTAAACTACTTGAAAGTGCGGTTTACTGCCATCACCTCGATTCTCTCTCCTCTCAAGCCCTCCTGGATCTTTTACAATTTGGCTTTTGTCCTTTACATTCTACTGAAATGGCTCTTGCCAAAAAGTCTTCAGCGACCTGTTCCTGGCTAAATCCAAGGGTCTTAACTCAATCATCATCTTTCTTGACCTTTCTACTACTTTTGACACTTTTGACCATAACCTTCTCCTTGATACCTTGTCCTCACTTGGTTTTAAGGGCTCTGTACTATCCTGGTTCTCTTAACTCTCCCATAGCTCTTTCAGTGTTTGTTCTGGTGGATCGTCCTCTACTGCTATCCTGCTCTCAGTTGGTGTACCCCAAGATCTGTTTTGAGTCCACTCCTTTTCTCTCTATACCCAGTCCCTTGGTGCACTTCTCTTCCCATAGCTTTCAGTACCATCTTTATACTGATGACTCCCAGCTCTGCCTCTCTACACCTGAAATCTCTCCGGTAATCTAGGCCAGGATCTCTGCCTGCTTGACATTGCTGCTTGGATGTCTCACTGCTGCTTTAAAATGAACATGGCCAAAACCGAGCTTCTTATTTTTCCCTCTAAATCCTCTTCTCCCCTAGCTCAGTCTCTGTGGATAACTCCATACTCCTCCCTGTCTCTTCAGCTCGCAACCTTGGGGTCTTCTTTGAAGAAGCCTGAGAAGACATCAATGCCCTCGATGAAGTGGAAGCCACTGAAACAGAGTCCAAGGCAAACAACGATCCTCAGAGTGATAGTGTCTAAGGGATCTCAAGGTGGTGAAACAATATGACAAGATGGTATCCAAAGCCGAAGGAAGCTGGGCTGCATACAGAGGAATAACCAGCAGAAAGGAGAGGCATTAAAGTCTCTGTACAAGTTATTGATAAGGCCTCACTTGGAGTACTATGTTCAGTTTGGGAGAACATCTCACAACAGATATAAAAACACAAAAGAACGGTTCAGAGGAAGGCAACCAAAATGATTTGGAACCTGTGCCAGAGGAAGCATAAGAAGAGACTTGAATACCTAATATGTATACCCTAGAGGAGAGGAGGGGACAGGGGAGATATGATACAGACCTTTAAATATTATTACGCATTAATGAACAAACCAACCTTTTTCAAAGAAGGGGAAGCTGTAAAACTAGAGGGCATAAAATTAAGCTGCAAGGAGGTAAACTTAAAAGCAATCTCAGGAAATACTTTTTCACTGAAAGGGTTGTGAATGCTTGGAATGCTCTCCCAATGGAGGTGGTGGGGGGAAAATAGAGTAATTGAATTCAAAATGGCATGGGACAGACACAGTGGATCTCTTTATAGTAAAAGGATAAAATCAAAACAAACTTAAGGTAACATTTTACTTAGCAGTTAACATCCTTTTCTTGAGCCTACTAGACCATTTCAGACAAGTGAGTTATGTTCCCCTACCAGCAGGTTGGAGGAGACTGAGAACCAATGAAAAGCCCAAGTTTCAATGACCTCACTCATTTGCCTCTATTCACCTCAGCCACCAGAGGTCCCTTCAGTATTCCTCCCAAAGCATATGAGAGAAATATGGCAAGCCTCCCGCAACCTCAACTATAGGCAACAATGAGTAAATAGTAGAGAACTAGTACAGGAAAGCATAAACAGAAGGTTGTCAGTAGAAGATGAACCTGTAGAGCCAAGTATAAAAATCATAGCGAACCCAAGGGTACTGCAGCACAAGAACAAAACAAATACAGTTTCAGGGGCGGGCCCTAGACTGGTCTAGCAGGACTCAAGGAAAGGACTTTAACTGTTAAGTAAAATGTCACCTTCCATATCACCTGCTAGACCAGTCCAAACAAGTGGAAAATACCAAAGCTACAATTCCACTGGACAGGAAGACGACATAGCTTGCAAAACTCTTGAACTAAAGTCCATGTCTGCCTGCACGTGGACATCCAAGTGGTAATGCTTGATAAAAGTGGAAAGTGATGCCCACGTTGCTGCCTGACAAATGTCTGCAGGGGCTACACAGCTCCGCTCAACCACAAGGATGCTTGTGCTTGGATAGAATGGGCAGGCAAACCCTCTGGAACCAGCTGGTTCCACAACAGATATACCAAGAGAATGGCCTCCTTAATCCAGCACCCCAAAGTTGACTTTGGCTGCCGCTTCACCATTGTGTGGGTCAGCAAACAGCACAAAAAGATGGTCAGACTTACGAAAGGAATTTGTAACCTCTAGTACTGGAGGAATGCACAAGGAAGGAGGACAGGCAGATCACCTGGTTCACGTGAAAGGAAGCAAGCAGTCCAGGCAAAAAGGAAGGCACAGACCAAATGGAAATAGCCTCCTTCAAAAATGACAGATAAAGATCTCGGCAAGACAGAGCCTGCAGCTTGGAAATCCACCGTGCAGAACAAATCACGACCAAGATGACTGTCTTGAGCATCAAATCCTTTAAAGTAGTGCGCTTCAATGGCTCAAAGGGCACCGCCATCAGGGCCCCGAGCACCAGATACAGATCCCAGGAAGGGATCACAGACTGAAGGGGAGGATGCAGGCGCCGAACCCCCTAGAGAAAAACACGAAATATCCGGGTGCAAGGCCAGAGACGTGCCTGCCACCAGACCCCAGAAACAGGCTAGAGCTGCTACCTGAACTTTCAGGGAGCTAAGAGAAAGTCTTTCTACAGGATGACCTAGAGAAGGGCCTAACAGGGAGGACACCTTAGCCGCCTCAGGAGCCAAGCACTGCTGAAAGAGGCACCATATCTGTATTTATGGCAGCTTGGTAGACCACCTCCAGGCACAGAATGGAAACCACTACTGGAGAGTAGCTGTCTACTTTCAAGAGCCATGTCATAAGCAAGAAGGGAGTCGGGTCCTCCAGGACAATAGTCCCTACCTCTGTTTGCCTCTCAAGATGGAGGCACACAAAGAGGCGGCGCCTGCAAGAGCTACCTCAGGTCTGTGAACCACGCTCTCCTTGGTGCCACCAGAACAATCCTGCCCAGATGGTATTCTATACACCAAATCACATGTCCCACCAGGAGCTATGGAGGAAACATGTACATCAGTCACAGAATTGGCCAAGGCTGGGTCTGGGCGTCGACGCCCTTGGGCCCCATCTCTGTGTGGCGGAGCAGCAGCAAACTTTGGCCTTGGAGTGTGTCACCATCATATTGATTTCAGGTTGACCTCAGCAGCAGAGAATCAACCAAAATACCTCCTGACTCAACTCCCACTCTCCAGGATCCAGAGAGAACAGGTGGTTCTTCTCCACCTGGACAAACAGAAGAGTCATCTCTAGAGCTACCCCACCTCTCCTCATGCCACCTTGCTGATTGACATAAGCCACCGCCGTCTGAAAACACACTAATCACCCAGCCATCAAGCAGAGGCCAGAAACACAGAAGAGGTCGTTGATGGGCCATACCGCTTCCCAGGGCAGTAAATCATCAGCAGGCTAAAGGAGAAGTTGTCCAGCGGTAAGCCCTTCTCTGAGACAGGGCTTTTGCCGCCACCACCACAGGCTGACCTTCACCATCAAACGGGAGCAGAAATCTGTGCTCTAACTCCTGAGAACTCGGGGACCACTAAGTCAATAAGGACTGCTAGAACAGTCACATGTAAGCACGTGCCCACAGCACCATCTCTATAATCAGTCATCAGTCAGAGGAGCTGAAGATAATCCCAGACTCAGGGAGCCTGCTGCACACAGAGCAGTGTCAGGCAATCCAACAGTCTTGACTTTTGACACGAATGGGAAGAGTTTTCCTGCCAGAGGAGAAACACTCCCAGAAACTCCAGGGACTGGGATGGCAACAGCCGGCTCTTTCCCCGACTGATCATCAGCTGAGGCTTTCCAAAAAGGACACTACTCAGGATGCCACCCGAGTCCCTTCTTAAAGGGAAAAGGCTCAGATGAGCTAGTTGTCCAGACAGGGATTGACACAATCCCTTGGTGCCGCAGCTGCCACTACGATGACCTTTGAGAACATCCATGGGGCGGTGGATAGCCCGAAAGGGAGGGTGGCGAACTGATAATGAGCACCAAATATGGCAAAAACCAGATACTTCTACTGATCCGTCCGGATCGGGATATGAAAATATGCCTCAGCCAGATCCAGAGACGCCAAGAACACCCATCGGCGCACTGCTTGAATCACTGAGCACAAGGTTTCCATCCAGAACACAGGACGTGCAAGTCTTATTGAACCCCTCGAGGACCAGAATGGACTGGAAGAAACTATCTTTTTGGCACCACAAAATAGATGGAATATCTGCCCTTGCTCTGTTCTCAGGGGGGTTGGGGGGGCACTGCTTTTAGGCGTAGCAACTTGTCTAAGGTGGTCTGCACAGCAATACTTTTGATCACAAGGGGAAATGAAGAAAGCATCTGGAATTGGCTCTTTGCATTCCACGACAGAGCTGAACTAAAATGTGTCTAGCACTCAGCAAGACTTGGTAGCCCAGGACCATTCCTCAAAGTGAAGGCAAAGCTTGCCTCCCACCGGAGGAGCCAATGAATGGGCCCCCAAACCTTCACTGCACTGTCCAGGAGGGTTGTCCTCTAGAGAGGACAGAGTCCTGTGTCCACGTGCTCAATGAAAGGACTGAGAATGAGCCAGAGGCCTGGAAGCAGAGGGGAAGAAAGGTTTTCCAGGTCAGTAATGACGAGAGCCCCAGGAATCTGGCCAGCGCACCCTTGGTGGACAGGCAGAGGCTAAACGAGAAAGTGGCACCGGCCTGCTTTCACAGGCCCCTTGAATCTATCTTTCAGAAGATGGTAAGATTTTCTGTCTCCCAAGTCCTTCACCAACTTCTCCAAATCATTCAAACGGAAGCTCCCCCTTAAAAGCCAGTTGGGCCAACTGGGCTTTGGAGGATGTGTCTGCTGCACAGTGCCGGAGCCAAATCCAATGCCGTGACATTGTCAGGACACCATCCCTGGGCACCAAATCTAGCAGGACATACATGGCATCAGAAAGGATGACAGTAGAAGACTCCAAAAAAGGAGTAGTATCATCCATGCCG
The DNA here is from genome assembly GCA_033557465.1 of Ichthyophis bannanicus. Taxonomy (NCBI): domain Eukaryota; kingdom Metazoa; phylum Chordata; class Amphibia; order Gymnophiona; family Ichthyophiidae; genus Ichthyophis; species Ichthyophis bannanicus. Next base: position 149,459,121 of record CM066041.1, read on the forward strand.
GGACATCACCACCTCCCCTCCTCTGCTCCTGCCCAATCGGGGCAGTGGGAGCCGCCAGCCGGGGAAAATAAAAGCGGCGCCCCTGCACTAGGAGCGCCGCTGCCGGGACATCACCACCTCCCCTCCTCTGCTCCTGCCCAATCGGGGCAGTGGGAGCCGCCAGCCGGGGAAAATAAAAGCGGCGCCCCTGCACTAGGAGCGCCGCTGCCAGGACATCACCACCTCCCCTCCTCTGCTCCTGCCCAATCGGGGCAGTGGGAGCCGCCAGCCGGGGAAAATAAAAGCGGCGCCCCTGCAGGGCGGGCCCACGCCTGAGGGCCTCGCCAGAGGGCCCTTTGGCGCGGCCCTTAGGCGCGGCACGAAGGCGAGCAGACTGAAACAACAAAAGAAACAGCAGCGCCGAAAACATCACCGCAGAACCCAACAAGGAGCAGACCGAGGCGAAGGACATCAGAACCGCAAGTAGAATTCCTACAGAACATCACACATTCCCCACCACCAAACTCTCACTTCCACTACCCACACCCTAATAGATCCTGCTCTCCCTCCACGGGACAGGCTCCCGCCCCAAGGCACCCTACACAGATCCGGCTCTCCCTCCATGGGACAGGCTCCCGCCACGGGACAGGCTCCCGCACCAAGGCACCCTACACTGATCCGGCTCTCCCTCCACGGGACAGGCTCCCGCACCAAGGCACCCTACACAGATCCGGCTCTCCCTCCACGGGACAGGCTCCCTCCACGGGACAGGCTCCCGCACCAAGGCACCCTACACTGATTCGGCTCTCCCTCCACGGGACAGGCTCCCTCCACGGGACAGGTTCCCGCACCAAGGCACCCTACACAGATCCGGCTCTCCCTCCACAGGACAGGCTCCCTCCACGGGACAGGCTCCCGCACCAAGGCACCCTCCACTGATCCGGCTCTCCCTCCACGGGACAGGCTCCCTCCACGGGACAGGCTCCCGCACCAAGGCACCCTACACAGATCCGGCTCTCCCTCCACGGGACAGGCTCCCTCCACGGGACAGGCTCCCGCACCAAGGCGCCCAACACAGATCCGGCTCTCCCTCCACGGGACAGGCTCCCGCACCAAGTTCAGCTCTCTCCAAACAGACAACAGACGAAGACTCAAGAAAACAGGCATCACCCCAACGAAACATCACAAAAAACCAACATGCACGCCACATACTTCCTACCACTCTACCTACTCGTCACACAACTCCTCCCACCCACCACACACCTCCACTACCCACAAGCAAACACAACATGGCACCCACCAACTGCTTTGCCATATTTAGAACCACAGCACACACACAAAGAGACGCTCAGAACTTACCAGGCAAGGCGACCAAACAGACACAAATCAAACTCCCACACCTGCACAAAGGAAGCACATGTAACAGCAACCTCATCAACAAAGACAACAACGATTGAGCTCATAAACGCCAGATCCGTCTGCAACAAGATCCACACTATTGTAGACCACATAGAAGAGCGACAGCCCAACTTAATATGCATCACAGAGACATGGCTCAACCCTACCGACAACGTACTACTCAACCAACTAGTACCGGACAACTACTCAGCGTACAACTGCCCACGCACCCACAAGCGTGGAGGAGGAGTCCTGATAATAGCGAAAACAAAACTAAAGTTCAAGACACAGAACTTCACCGATACACAGCAATGTAACTCAATTAGCATCAAGAACAAGAACATTGCAATCTGTCTAACCTACAGAGCACCCAGAGCTCCACCCGACGAACTAGCCCTCTCACTCGAAGAAGCCTGTGCCATAACAAACAACAAACCAGCGCTACTGATTGGAGACTTCAACCTCAAGTCCACCAATGCCAAAGACGCAGAGGCCTTCCTTCAAGCGATGACCTCACTTCAATTCACACAGATAATCAATGCACCAACGCACAGACATGGATCATCCCCAGACCTCATCTTCGCATCCAATTACCTAACATCAAGAGACCTAATTTCTCCACCCACCATTACCCCAGTACCATGGTCTGACCATTACCTAATCGAGACAAAGCTACGATCTCAAGAGGACCAGACAAACGAAAGAGCTGACATCTCACACACAGACGATTCAAGCATTTCGACAGGGACGAATTCATACAGGACACAATACATCACCTGAACATTACTACAGACGACCTGGAGGAACAAGTTGCAAGCTGGAACAGCATTTTAGCTAACGCCGCCAAACCATCTGATCGCAGGACCGAGAAACACCACAACAAGAGAAAACAAACCTTGGTACTCAGCAAAAATACGACAGGAAAAGAGAGAGCTCAGGAAGATTGAACGGAGATGGAGAAAAAACAAAGCAACTGCCGACCAGCATCTTTACCTAACAAAGCAAAAACAATACAATGAACACATCAACCAATCAAAGAGGGAATTTCACACAAACATGATAAACACTTCCATCAACAAACCCAGAGAGCTCTTCGAAATAGTAAAGATCCTCACAAAAGAGCAAACAGAAGGGGAAGTACAAGTTGATCCACAGGAATTCGCCGACCACAAAGACAAATTTCACTCCACAGAGCGAACACCACCTAGTGAAACCACCAGGACGGACGTACACTCCAAAACCTGGGGCACATTCCACCCACCCTCAACAGAACAGATATCCCACATCATCTCTACAATCAATACAAGCACTGCTCCTACAGACCCGTGCCCAGTGTCATGGGTCAAAGCCACCAAATCCAGCTTCATCCCCACCATACATAAAATGGTACACAACTCACTCACTCAAGGACTCATGCCAAAGCAACTAAAGCTTGCCTCAGTAAGACCAATCACAAAGAAAACAACTCTCGACAAAAATGATCCAGCAGCATACCGACCAATCTCCAGCATACCCTTCCTCGCAAAAATCATCGAAAAAACGGTTCAACTTCAACTTCAGGAACACATCGACAAACACGAAACACTCGATGACAACCAACACGGATTTCGTCCCAACCATGGAGTCGAAACGCTACTGATCTACCTCTTCGACAGCATCCTAAGAATAATTGACAACACCAGGAATGGAATCATAATGATCTTCATCGACATCTCCTCAGCCTTCGACACAGTGGACCACAACACGCTCCTGGAAAGACTAAAGAACACTGGTATACACGGTATCACATTGAAATGGTTCCACTCGTACCTAACAGAAAGACAGCTACAGGTCAAGTTGGGACACAACACCTCCCGACCCATAAACGTCCGACAAGGAGTGCCTCAAGGATCCGCACTCTCAGCACTCCTATTTAACATCTACATACAACCAATATGCAACATCATGAAAGAGAACAACATTCAATACACAATATATGCAGACGACATCATGATATACACCCCGATATCAATCGACAACCCAGACTTCTCTAAGATAACAGACTGCCTTACCCAAATGGCAAGTTGGTGTCAAAACAACCACCTCGCAATAAACTACAACAAGACCGAAGCTTTAATCATCACTCGGAACCAAAACTTCATACACCCACCAAATATAAAGATACAAAGCACTACTATACCAATAAGATCAGAAGTGAGATACCTTGGAGTTACTCTGGACAATAAACTCAATCTCAAGCCACACATAGACAAAACAATCCAAAAAGCCTACTACAAGATGCGAATCATCAGGAGACTGAAACCGCTACTCGCCCCGGAACACTTCCGTACCGTCTGTCAAGCACTGATAACCCCACTGCTGGACTTCTGCAATCCGATATACCTTGGACTACCGAAACAAGCCCTCAAACCACTCCAACTGGCACAAAACACTGCAGCACGAATCATATCAGGAACTGCAAGACAGGAGCACATCACACCTACCTTAAAGGACTTACACTGGCTTCCAATCGGTGCTCGCATCAGATACAAAACTATCATAAACCTATTTAAGATAAAACAGCACACATCAGCCAACAGCCTGCACTCCCTCATACAACCAGACACCAGCACACGTCCCAGAAGAAAACAAACACACAACCGAGTCAGCACCCCTAGTGAATACAAACACACACGCAAGGACACAACGGACAGAGCACTCTCCATGTCTGCTCCAACAATATGGAACAAACTCCCGGACGATTTGAGGGCTACTACAGACCTCAAAGACTTTAGAAAACAGCTAAAAACCATGCTGTTCATAGAACACTATGGACACATCACATAACCTCAGAGAATGCATAACAGCACAGATACCGCCTAAACAATGTATGTATGGAATATGTTTTTTGCACCACTGTATATAGCCCACTCTGTACATAGCTCACACCAATCTAGCACACAATACAACACTCACTCAATTTCACCCTCACTGCATGTATAACACACTCACGTTACCCGATTGTTTGCTGTGATACCACCTTGATTATTAAGATAAGGCGGTTTAGAAATACTGTTAAATAAATAAAATAAATAAAAATCTGGCTGAACAAACTGAATCCACTAAAGCAGGGCTCGAGACATCAGGCCAGTACATACTGCCAGATGCAGAATAGCCACCACCATGGCAAACTGGCTCTTCAGCAAGGAATCCATCTTATAGTCCAGAAAAATCCTTTAAGGCCGACCCACCTTCCACAGGAATGGTGGTCCATCTGGGTAACTGCCATGATGACCTGCACACAGACCTTGGGAATGCCAAATCACTCAATGCACTCCACCGGGAGAGTGGAGATCTTCTTACACACCCTTAAACCTTTAGGTAGGGAGTTGGGAGAGTCCCACTCCAACCAGATCATATCGTTGATCGCATCCAGGAATGGGAAGACAGTAGTGGATTTTTGCACCCCTTGAAGCAGGTATACTTTTGGCTCCTGTCTGTGCTAGAAGCATCTGTCAAGTTTAAGGGGGATGAGACTCTAGCAATCAATGCTGCCAGCTCCTCCTTCCAGGATAAGCAGATCATGCCGGCCTCTGCATAATCTTCTGAAGAACGCACTTCCCCTGATGATGGGGAATAATGTCCAAGAGGAGAGTTCCGGCCTCCAGATTGTCCTCCCCAGAATTGTTTCAAAAAGGAAAAAATTCTGGGGAGGACAATCTGGAGGCCAGAAGCTCTCCTCTTGGACATTATTCCCCAACATCAGGGGGTACAGCCACCACAGACTCCCTGAAGGACGACGAGCATCTCAGAGCATGGTTGCTGGAACCTCTGGCCAGCTGAAAATCCTTACCCATAGCGCCATCCATCACCTCTCGCCCTGAGGCAGGCAAGATCAGACTGCATCCCCTGGCTGAAAAAGGGAAAGCAAACCCTCCAGGGGCAACTAAGCTGCTGCCATGCAGGAAAAGCAGAGTCCAGAATCCGGGGATGAGGCACCTCGCTTGCCACAGGTCAAACAATATTTCCTGGAAGAAGATATAGAGAGATAGAGCAAGTGTCACAACAGCATGTGCTACAGGCACTAGGGAGGGAAGGGGTGCGCTTTGGCGCCGCTTGGGCAGAACCTGCGTTAGGACCGCACGACCACCACCACGCACACAATAGGTAAAAAGGTAACTAGCTTGTGCAGAAAAATGGTGGGAAAACCCACACCATGCTAACGGTCACCAGCGGTCCACCCCAAACGTCGTCACAAAAAATGGCATTGGGAGCCCTCAACAAGGACAATGCAAAGGTCAAACTCTGGTACTCACTCCCTGAGAGCGCCAGGCAGAGAGAATCCGTGCTGGGCTCAGCTCTACTCCTCTGAAATGATTTCACTGGTTGGCTTTGCAGCACTGTATTTAAAGGTGATTGGCAGGCAGATCCCTCAGAGCCTTCTGCGCTCTTCGGGAGAGAACAGAGGGAACAGAGGAGGGAGGTGGTGCTTGAGGTTGTGTGAGGCTGCTGTACTCTTCCAATTTGTAGCTGTTCAACAGGCTGTTATAATATGAGCATGGAGCTGAACCAAATTTTCCTTCTTCCTATCGCTACCGAAAAGACCTGTAAACGGGGGCGCTGGGTGAGAATGTCCACAGTCTTGGCAAAGGCAAATATTAGTATGACTTGCAAAGGATTGTGAGAAATGTAGTCCATTCATACCAGAATCAGCCGTTCACAAATAAATGAGTTGTGCTTGCTCGAGTGTTAAGCAAAGAAAATATATTTTATTTATGGGGTTATTTCTCCCACACAGATTTACTTGGTAGCACAAAAAGGATACTTGCTTTCAGTATTATACTTAGGAAAACAAATCAGGAACAACAACTGAACTTCTTAAGCAATCAAATCAAACAATAAAGACCTTGATGGGAACAGAAAGGTCTTTCAATGGGCTCCTGCTAATACCTTTTAGCAGTGCTCAAAAAACAAAACAAAACCCAAAAAAAAGGAATCAAAAACTGTTCTTTTTCAAGGATAACTTCTTGTATTTTCACACACACCCAGAAGTGTCCTTTTAGAGCCCACGTGCAATTATGCAAGGCTTAATTGCTAACAATTAACCAGCTGCAAACCTCTTGGCTGGTTTACTTTCTATACGTGGCTCAAATCCTACCCAAAGGCTTTCTTGTAAACTTTTCTGGTTAGATAAAAGAACAAGATATATTTCTTTTTGATGGCTGTTGCATTTGTGAAAATATATTACCACAGCAGCCTAGACAGAGAGCAATCCATGTAGTCTGTCGCGGGGCTCCCCGTCTACGCCTTATTACTGTTGGGGTGGACCACGGGCAAAGATTATGCTAGGCAGTCAAGGGAATGTAAGTTCACTTGGCGTAGTTGAGAGAAGTGACCTCACAGATTCCAACTACCTAGGAGCACTCATTAATTTCATTTCATTTATTTAGGCTTGATATACCGCCCAAGACCGAGGTATCAGGGCGGTGTACAATAAAATGCAGCTGTGGAAAAGCAAAGAGAGAAAGGAACGCCATTGGATAATAGGAAAGAGTAAGAGAGAGAAAGAGAGAAAATTAGAGTAGAGTCTACAGAGCTAAACACAGGGACATGGGGAGGGAAGGGAGACAGGGTGTGGGAGTTGAATGTGATGTGGGAGTCAGGAGTTGAGTGGCAGTTGGATGTAACGTGAGGGGCATGAATTGGTATGTTGACTACATATCAGGGGGAGACCTGTAGGTTGTACGCTTGAGAGACCAGGTGGAGGGAAATAAGGCTTTTATTCCCTGGTAAATGCAAAGGTTCAACATAAGAGATAATCCATGAAACAGAAAGTCCTTTGTGTCAAAAGGTACCAGTATTTACAATGGTTGCTTAATTGTTGCTTCACAACTAAGGCAGGTTTCACTACCGGAATTTCAGTACAAGAAACAGCACTTATATTTCATTCATTCTTCTTCACTATACAGAGCATACAGACTCTGGAGCTGAGGCCGTGCACCAGTCACATTCCATGAGTTCTGGCAGAGATAAGGGAACAGTATTTGGGTATTCAATCTCCATGGACTCCCCTTCGCTATACTCAGTAGAGGAATATTCACTGTCCCTGTCTGACCCAGCCTTGTAGGTTAGGACTCTGGAGTCTGTCTTCCCATAGCCAGGGGTTCTCAAGGCTGGAGGAATTTGACTGTACCAATCTGGTTTCTTTCCCCTCACACAAGGGGCACGGGTTTTAGCAGAGCCTTTAGGAGCACAATATTCACAGTCATTGGTTAATGTTTCATACCTGGATTTAGATGAGTTGTAATCACCAGTGTATTCTCTTCCAGCCACTCTCCTTTGGTAGCTGAGCCTCTGCCTGCCAGCGTTGGATACAGCTGTGCTTCTAGGCAGTGGAGTAAAACGTGTCCTGGATTCTCCTCTCTCTCTGGGTAAGAACTCCAGCTGACCATAAAAGTGTTTTCCTCTCTAACCTGGTAAAACTTGGTAATAATCCTTCAGAGATTGTAAGCTCTTCTCAGAACCCTTCTCCCTGGTTCCTGGCTTCTGTCTCTCTGTTCTGGATTCAGGCAGACTGTAAGAACAGGGCGTGGCAGACACTCTCACCTTAGAGCTGGCTCTAGCAAACTTCCCTTGTGCAGCAGGGTCAGTTTGGGCCTTCTGGCTCCCAACCTTGTGAAGTCTGTTCCCACTCAGGTTCTTCTCAGTCCTCTCTTGATAGCTCTCAGCCTTCTCTTGCTCCTTCTCTCGGTGGCTCTCAGCCTTCTCTCGGTGGCTCTCAGCCTTCTCTCGGTGGCTCTCCTTCTCCTCTGTTCTAGAAGCATTCTGTTCTGATTTATAAAGCAAACTGCTTGGGATCTTTATCTTTATTAAAACACTTGATATACCGCCCAGGCCGAAGCATCAGGGCGGTGTACAATCATAAAATCAACGACTGCTAAAAGGAAAGGAAACCCATAAAATGATAGGACAGAGGTAGAGACAGTAAGACAAAGAAATAAAATCAGGTAAATAAAACAGATGGCAGGGAGCCTGGGAGCATGGGTGCAGGAGGGCAACAATCGGGAAAGGAGGGGGGGGGAAGATAAAGGAAAAAGGGGAAAAGGGGAAGGGGAAGGGGGAGGCGCGGCTAGGGAGTGGAAACACCATCAGCAGAGGGGGGGAGATCAAAAGCCTGACAAAAAAGATGCGTCTTAAGGAGGGTCTTGAAACGGGTATAGGATGATTCACTGCGGAGTGGGAGGGGAAGGGAGTTCCAGAGGGCAGGGGCTAAGAAAAAGAAGGCAGAGTGACGGGTAGATTCAAGATGGGCCTGAGTAGGTGATGGGAGAAAGAGACGATTACCGTGAGACGAACGTAGGAAACGGGGAGAGGGCTGGAGACGAATGATGTCAGCTAGGTACCGGGGGGAATCAGAGTGAAGAGCTTTGTGAGCAAGAATAAGCACCTTGAACATAAACCGGAATTTAACAGGAAGCCAGTGTAAAGAAAGGAGACATGGTGAGACATGGGCATGAATGGAAGAAGCAGTAATGAGACGGGCAGCGGCATTTTGGATAAGTTGAAGACGGCGAAGTTGATAGGAAGGAAGACCAGCAAAGACAACATTACAATAGTCAAGACGAGAAATAACCAGAGACAGAACGAGAGTGACTAGGGAGGAGGAGGGGAGAATGGAACGAACAGCCTTGATACGACGTAAATGAAAAAAGGAGGAACGTACAACGGAGGAAATGTGATCGTGAAAAGAAAGAGACGAGTCTAGGATAATACCCAGGTAGCGAAGGGTTGGGGCGGAAGGAATGGGGTGAGAGCCCATGACAGGTTGAAGGGAGGGGGGGGGGGAAGACCAAAAGTAACCCAAAGCGCAAATGATTTTGCAGGGTTAGCATGCATAAAGTTCGTGTCAAACCAGGAAGCGATAGAGGACAGACAGGAGTTCAAGGGGCCCAGATCTGGAGAGGAAGGGGAGGTATGGTGGACCAAGAGAATGTCATCGGCATAGATATAGAAGGAAAGGGCGGATTGTTGGATTAACAGGGCCAGGGGGGCAAGGAAGACATTGAAAAGCAGAGGGGCTAGAATGGAGCCCTGGGGAACACCACAGGTAGCGGGGGTGGGGGGAGACGCCGAGGTGCCGGAGTGAACTGAGAAAGTACGACAGGAGAGGAAAGAGTGAAACCACCGAAAAACAGTGCCACAGATGCCAAAGTCAGACAGACGAGACAGAAGGGTACGGTGATCGACCACGTCAAACGCAGAAGACAGATCCAGAGAAACCACAAGAGAGATATCACCACAGTCGTGAGAACGGTGAAGTTCAGAAAGCAAGGCAGAAAGAATAGTTTCAGTACTATGACCAGAGCGGAACCCAGATTGGCGGGGGTGGAGGGCGTGAGTAGAATCGAGGTGAGAGGTTAGCTGAAGAAAGACGAGTATTTCAAGGACCTTAGACAAAAAAGAAAGGTTGGAGACAGGGCGCCAATTAGCAGGGGAAGAGGGATCAAGGGAAGGCTTTTTCAGAAGGGGACGGACAATAGCATGCTTCCAACGGGAGGGGAATAGACCGGAAGTGAGACTAGAGTTGAAAATAGAGAGAATAGAGGGCACAAGTGCAAGGTTAGGATTGAGCAACCAGGAAGAGGGCAGTGGATCGAGGGGGCAAGTGGTATGCCGGGCAGACGAGATAGCCTGAATGAGTTCAGAGGAGGAAATGGGAGAAAAAGAACACCAGCTGTGCGGAAAGGTGCGAGAGGGAGGCGATGTAGACTGAGAAGAGGGAGAGACAAGGGGGGATAGTGGGGGAGACAAGGGGGGCGGGCAGGAAGGGAAAGAAGAACGAAGGGAAAGTTTTATTGGTGAAAAATGAGGCAAGAGTGGAGGGACTAGGGGGAGGGTCGGAGGGAGCAGAAGGGGTGGAGGAGATGGAAGAGATGGATTTGAGGACAAGAAAAAGACGTCTAGCGGAATTCGATGACTTCCAGGTTCCTTTCCAGGTGCAAGTCATCAGAGTTCCTGGGCTCATTAACTCCCGAATGTCTGTTCCTGCTCCTTCTAGCTGTGCCTGGGGGTAATTGCACACCTAGTTCCTTAAAAGAAACAGGATTTCTTTTCAAACACTCATCTTTATTGACATACGCCTCATGACAAGTCACACTGTTCGTTTATAATATCTCCTTCCTCTTCAACTATCATAGAATCAATATCATGGACTGGCTCAGGGGAATTTCTTAATGGAGCACTCTCAGGACAATACTGGTTTCCCTGCTGTCTTCCAAGTGAAGAGCTAGGGCATAGATCAGTGTTCATACCTGAGCTTCCATTGCTGTTAGGGCTCCTCTCCAGAACTCCTGGCCAGTATGTAGTCCAGTTTTTATGTCCAGCCTTCCAATCAAGATCCCTGGACACTGGGTCTCTCTTCACATACCTTCTTGCACTGGTCTTAGGGCCCCTTCCAAATGCAGCCGTCTCCCTCACAGGTGCCGTCCGGGGATTCCTGGCTCTGTAACCCCACTCCTCTGGCTTTCCCCAGTCCAATGGAGTATGCTTGCCTCTGGAATGACTCTCAGCACACGTACTGCTATGAACTCCTTTAGACCTCCAAGATGCTTTCCTCTTCTTTCTTCCACGCTGTTTCTTGCTCTCTCTGTCCTTGAGCTCTGGGTTCCTCTGCTCCTGCTCCGTCTCTTTCTGCCACTGCTGATTCTGTGTAGAATAGGCTTTACTTTTAACCTGCTTAGAGGGATACTCCACCCTAGCACAGCTCAGCTGTGCTGAATCAAGCCCTGCCCTTGAAGATGAGGGATTGGGGATTACCTCCTAGTTCTCCTGATTGAACACACGTTTCCCCACTTCAGCTCTTCTAGTGGCTGTTTGAAACCTGGTGCATTCTGGGACTGGTAGTCTTATGGAAACATTCTGTTTTATTATTTCTACCAGCAAAGACAGGTTGCTTGTTCAGAGCTAATTCACCTCTATTATAGCTCCTTCCTCAACTATGATAAGCTTACCCCCCTGCTTAAGTTATTACGGACTGGTGCAACTGGTGAAACTTCTTTCCTACAGTCCGTAATACCTACGAGAGTATTATCTTTTTGACGCTCACCTACTTCTTGGCTAGCTTCAGGGTCATTATTATTTACAGGCCTCTCCTTCCAAGCCTTAAGTACATTAATATGGTAGGTCTGTCTACGACCTCTTGCATTTTCTACCACATAAGATACTGGGCTCACTTGTCTAACAACCTTCCATGGCCCTTTCCACTGTACTTCAAATTTTGGGGCTGTACCTGCTACTTGAACCAAAACCTTTTCACCAATACTTAATTGGCGGCTTTTGGCCTTCCTATCATACCACCCTTTCTGGCGCACTTGAATGTCCTGCAGGTTTTTCTCAGCAACCTGCGAGGTCCTTTTTAAACGTGCTCTCAAGTCACGTAGAAACTGTGGCACCTCCTGACTTCCTGGTTCAGGATCAATCCATTGTTCCCTCAAAATATATAACAAACCACGTGGAGCCCTACCATACATCAATTCATATGGAGTTACACCTAGGGACACCCGAATTCTTTCCCTGCAGGCATATAAGGCAAAGGGCAATAACATATCCCATTCTTTTACCTCTCCTGCTAGCCCCCTTCTCAACATTTGTTTGAGAGTTTGGTTGAATCTCTCCAATAAACCATTTGATTGTGGATGGTAGGCTGAGGTTTTCACGTGATGAATGCCAAAGGCATCCCAGACCTGGGCCAAATATTTGGATACAAAATTGGACCCTCGGTCAGACAACACCTCTCTTGGGAATCCCACTTCGCAAAACAATTTGACTAGCTCTAAAGCTATTGTTTTTGCAGAAACATTCCTCAATGGTATGGCCCAGGGAAACCTTGTTGCCTGATCTACCATAACTAGGATGTATTGGAAACCTCGGGGCGTTTTGACTAATGGGCCTACAATATCCATAACAATGCGACCAATTGGGTCTGTGATAATTGGCATGGGAATCAAAGGCACCACCGGTGGGTGAGTCGCTGTAACTCGCTGACACGCTGGACATGCAGCACAAAACTGGGCAGTTTCTTTGAAAATAAATACCTGGCCAGTAAAAACGCATAAGTATTTGATCCAGAGTTCCTTGCATCCCTTTATGACCTCCAACTGGATGATCATGTGCTAATCTAAGTACTAGTCCTTTGAAAGTTGTGGGTACCACCAATTGTTTACGTATGGTCCCATTTCTGGGGTCCTGACTCTCTCTATATAATATTTCATTATCTAGTCTGAATCTGGGCAACTCCTCCCTGACCTCCTGAGCATACTTAAAAGCTCGGGTGAAAGCTTGATCAGCTCACTGTTCTTGTGGAAAGTTAGGAAACTTTGCCACTAACTCAGCTGGCACCCAGGGTAAACTTTGACCAGCCAACATCTCAGCCCTACCCTGTGCTCTGCAAAGTCTCTCACGACGCTTTTGTGCTTTCAACTTTCTTACTTTCCCAGATGGTGGAGTTATTAAATCATCATGAGAGGGTAAGTCTCCTAATAACTCTGCCTGCTCCCCCTCCTCCTTCTGGCTCTCTACGTTAGCCTGTGAGCGGGTGGATACAAGGCCTCTCTTCTTCCCTATTTCCTTCTTTATAGTTTGGCCTTCTGGAAGCTTAACCATCTTTTTAGCTAGGGACTGAGGACTTCCAAACAAAGGCTCGGGAGCTATTACCATCATTCCTTCTCCCTCCTTCTTTCCTAGCCTTTTCACTAGTCCCTGCTTAAATCTTGGCCAGTCCCTTCCTAGAACCAAATCAAATGGAAGCCTAGGCACCACTGCTAAACGAATTTCCTCTTGTTCCCCCAGGCACTTAACCATTAGCCTATAGGTGGGATATGATGTTGAAGCACCATGAATGCATCTGATGTGAACTTGGCTTTCAGGGGTTCTAGGCACAAATCCTTCTTGGGCCTCTATCCTCTTCCAAAGCCTCTTTGACAACATACTCTGGTCTGCCCCAGAGTCTAACAGAGCATTTGTGGTAATTCCCTGCACATCAATCAAAGGAAATCCTTCTTTGGGCTGTTTTAAATCAACACCCATCAAGCTAGTGTGTATCTGGCATCCCCTTTCCAAATGTCCCCATTTTCCACATTTGAAACATTTCTTTTTACTCCACTGTGTAATCTGGTCTGGCACAGTACAATTATTTTCAGAAACATGTTTTACCATTTTCTTTTCTGATACAGCACAGCTTGCCTCAGCACCAACCTTCAGAGGGCCACCCATTCTATGGTAAGCCTGCGTGGCTTCCAAGAATCTCTCTGCTAGCATGGTTGCCTCTCCAAGATTCTGGCAATTTTGCTGTATAAGGAAAGTGTGCAAATCTTTAGGCACAGCAGACATAAATTGTTCAAGCATAATAATGTCTAACAACATTTCCACAGTCTTTCCCTCTGGCTCCAACCATTTTACAGCCAATCCTCTGATTCTCTGACTCAGAGCCCTGGATGTTTCACCCACTCTTAATGCAGTAGCTCTAAACATTCGCCTATACTCAAATAGACAACCCTAGGCGATCTCTAATAGCAGCCTTTACATCTTTATAATTCAAAGCCTGTGCTGCTGGCATTGCTCTGCAAGTGCCTCTCCAGTTAATGAGGCTGCCAGCTTTACTGCCCACCGGGTCTCTGGCCATGCTAATGCTTGTGCCACTCTCTCAAAAGATTCTAGGAAATCAACATCATCATCTGGAGTCAGCTTCCCAAAACTAAATGCACCAATTCCCTGATTGAGTCCCACATTGTCCACATGTGGTATACCAGTAGTTACTGCTGGTCTTGCATCCGGTCCACTTTGTTTATGCAGAGCAACTAAGGCTTCCACCAGATTAAGCACTGGCTTCTGCTGGTCCATTAATGCTTTCATAGCAGTGTCCTGAGCCTGCTGCGCTAGCTCCTGTTGCCTGCTAAACTGGGCTGCCATCCAGCTGGCCATTTCCCTCGGATCCATCTTGATCCTATTTTTTTTTAATTACCCCCTGTGCCTTACTCCCATCCACCACTAGACCTGCCCAGGTACTTATTACCTTATGCCAGTGATGAATCCAGCTCACACAGGGTCTTTTCCTCCTGGGACAGCTACCTGGATCAGCCACCTCTTCTCCAAAGTGTTAATGGAAAATCTTTTTTTTCCAGCTTTTAACTTGAACTTTCTTTTTTTCTTCAGACTTCAGTTGTAATCCTTATCATGTAAATCCTTTGCGCAGAAGCAATCCGAAAAACTACGCCAACTGTAAACGGGGGCGCTGGGTGAGAATGTCCACAGTCTTGGCAAAGGCAAATATTAGTATGACTTGCAAAGGATTGTGGGAAATGTAGTCCATTCATACCAGAATCAGCCGTTCACAAATAAATGAGTTGTGCTTGCTCAAGTGTTAAGCAAAGAAAATATATTTTATTTATGGGGTTATTTCTCCCACACAGATTTACTTGGTAGCACAAAAAGGATACTTGCTTTCAGTATTATACTTAGGAAAACAAATCAGGAACAACAACTGAACTTCTTAAGCAATCAAATCAAACAATAAAGACCTTGATGGGAACAGAAAGGTCTTTCAATGGGCTCCTGCTAATACCTTTTAGCAGTGCTCAAAAAACAAAACAAAACCCCCCAAAAAAGGAATCAAAAACTGTTCTTTTTCAAGGATAACTTCTTGTATTTTCACACACACCCAGAAGTGTACTTTTAGAGCCCACGTGCAATTATGCAAGGCTTAATTGCTAACAATTAACCAGCTGCAAACCTCTTGGCTGGTTTACTTTCTATACGTGGCTCAAATCCTACCCAAAAGCTTTCTTGTAAACTTTTCTGGGTAGATAAAAGAACAAGATATATTTATTTTTGATGGCTGTTGCATTTGTGAAAGTATATTACCACAGCAGCCTAGACAGAGAGCAATCCATGTAGTCACACTGTTCATTTATAATATCTCCTTCCTCTTCAACTATCATAGAATCAATATCATGGACTGGCTCAGGGGAATTTCTTAATGGAGCACTCTCAGGACAATACTGGTTTCCCTGCTGTCTTCCAAGTGAAGAGCTAGGGCATAGATCAGTGTTCATACCTGAGCTTCCATTGCTGTTAGGGTTCCTCTCCAGAACTCCTGGCCAGTATGTAGTCCAGTTTTTATGTCCAGCCTTCCAATCAAGATCCCTGGACACTGGGTCTCTCTTCACATACCTTCTTGCACTGGTCTTAGGGCCCCTTCCAAATGCAGCCGTCTCCCTCACAGGTGCCGTCCGGGGATTCCTGGCTCTGTAACCCCACTCCTCTGGCTTTCCCCAATCCAATGGAGTATGCTTGCCTCTGGAATGACTCCCAGCACACGTACTGCTATGAACTCCTTTAGACCTCCAAGATGCTTTCCTCTTCTTTCTGCCACGCTGTTTCTTGCTCTCTCTGTCCTTGAGCTCTGGGTTCCTCTGCTCCTGCTCCGTCTCTTTCTGCCACTGCTGATTCTGTGTAGAATAGGCTTTACTTTTAACCTGCTTAGAGGGATACTCCACCCTAGCACAGCTCAGCTGTGCTGAATCAAGCCCTGCCCTTGAAGATGAGGGATTGGGGATTACCTCATAGTTCTCCTGATTGAACACACGTTTCCCCACTTCAGCTCTTCTAGTGGCTGTTTGAAACCTGGTGCATTCTGAAACTAGTAGTCTTTTATGGAAACATTCTGTTTTATTATTTCTACCAGCAAAGACAGGTTGCTTGTTCAGAGCCAATTCACCTCTATTATAGCTCCTTCCTGAACTATGATAAGCTTCCTTATCACAGACCGCAGTCTAGTGGAACCTACAACATCGCACTCAAGTGAGAGAGTCACTTTTCTGCATTCAAGGTACTTGTTCACAAGCATTTAATCAATCTCTTTTCCTTTCAATCCTCAGATTTTCTACAGAGGGGAGATAATCCATCCATCACCTGTTGGAAACAAAGAAATACGGAAGGGACCTCTGATGGCTGAGGCAAATAGAGGCACAGGAGTGATATTATTGAAACTTGGAATTTTCATTGGTTCTGTGTCTCCAATCTACCTGCAGGGGAACAGAACCCACTAGTCTGGATTGGTCTATCAGGAATATATGGAAGTCTTTTTTATACTTCAGCAAATAGAGGGGGTGACCGGCACGGAACAGTGGGTACAACTACTCTAGCCACCTTACATAAGAACATAAGATATGCCATACTGGGTCAGACCAAGGTCCATCAAGCCCAGTATTCTGTTTCCAACAGTGGCCAATCTAGGTCATATGTACCTAGCAGTTTCCCCAAAAGACACAGGTTCTGCAATGCTTGTACTGGGTCAAGCATTGATATCTTCGGTCACTTCTTAATAATGGTTTATGGACCTTTCCTCCAGGAACTTGTCCAAACCTTTTTTAAACCCAGCTACACTAACAGCCTTTACTACATCCTCCGGTAACAAATTCCAGAGTTTGATTACACGTTGAGTGAAAAAATATTTTCTTTTATTAGTCTTAAATAGTTTACCCTGTAGCTTCATTGCATGTCCCCTAGTCTTTCTATATTCTGATAACGTAAACAATCGATCTACGTTTACCTGTTCCACTCCGTTCATTAATTTATAGACTTCTATCATATCTCCCCTCAGCCGTCTCTTTTCCAGGTTAAAGAGCCCTAACCTTTTTAGCCTGTCTTCATAGGAGTATCCTTTCATACCCTTTACCATTTTGGTGGCTCTTCTCTAAACCTTTTCTAAAATCGCTATATCCTTTTTAAGATACGGCGACCAGAATTGCACACAATATTCAAGGTGCGGTCTCACCATGGAACGATATAGAGGCATTATAATATCTTTTGTTTTATTTTCCATTCCTTTCCTTATCATACCTAGCATTCTATTTGCTCTCTTGGCCGCCGCTGCACACTGGGCCGAGGGTTTTAACATGTTATCCACAATGACGCCTAAATCTTTTTCCTGGGTGGTGGTTCCTAATGTGGAACCTTGCATCGTGTAACCATAGTTTGGGTTGTTCTTCCCTAGGTGCATAACCTTGCACTTGTCCACATTAAATTTCATCTGCCATTTTGATGCCCAGTCTTCCAATGTATCAAGATCCTCTTGCAATTTTTCACAATCCTCTTGGGTTTTAACAACTTTAAATAGTTTTGTCTCATCTGCAAATTTGATAACCTCACTCGTTATTCCACTTTCCAGGTCTACTGGGCAGACTAGATTTATTTTATTTAATTGCAAATTCTTCTGTGCTGTTTTATCTATAAATCAAAACCATTTACATTAAAGAACATGTAATTTACATAGAACTTAGAACAAACTATATTAATAGAAACTGTATATATAATTGCTGTAACAGATATAATGAATTAAGGGTGTGTGTTCACATAACAAGGAGGTAACTAAGAACTTCGGACAGGTGACCTTCCTGGATGAAGCTGGTGAGATGTATAAGTCATGGTTGGATATGCACCGTGTGATCCTTCAAAATGTTCTATAAATAGCAGTGTTTTTAATTGCTTGCAGAACGTTGAGAGGTCAGGTGTATTTTTTTGGGAAGAGCATTCCATATAATAGGTGCATAAAGTGAGAATGCTCTTTTGCAGGTAGATCATTTCTTGTGTGTTCAGGGGGCAAGGATAGGGTGTTGTGTGCCACATCTTCTGGCTCTACTGCTTGGTGTAGTTTTGATGAGTGATCTTAGGTGATGTGAAGATAAATTGTGAAGGACAAAGATATAAGATCATTATAAATACAAATTCTGCTTGCAATAGGGAGCCAGTGAAGATGCTTTAGGATAAGGATATGTGTTCAGATCTTGAGTTCCATAGATGACTCAGGTGGCCATGTGTGGTGTCATTTGGAGTTTGTATAAAGTGTGTTTAGATAGCCCCTGGAGGATGCTGAATATTACAGAAATTGAAGTTTGGGAAGATCATTGCTTGTAAGACACTGCGAAAGACTTGTGAGGTGTTGAAGGGTTCTTAATTTGTTTACATGGCTTTGGTTGTGTTGCTTATGTGAGCGGTTAAGCTTAATTGCTGGTCCAAGGTAATTCTGAGGTAGCATACTTCCTGTTTCACGTCAAGTTGCTTCTTTAAACTTCCAGTTTAGGTGGAGGGGTGACGTTCTTGTCTCTGGTTTTCTGTAATTTATGAATAGGTTATTTGTTGATAACGAGTTTGTAACATCGTTGAAGCATGTTACTAATTGAGTACATATTGAGTACATAGGAGTGGAGTAGCAGCCTACTGGTTGGGGCAAGGTACTTCAGGCCGGAAGGTCGGGGATTCAAATCCCACTAGAGGACAGCAACCTTGGACCGGAAGGACTGGGGTTTCTAGTCCCACAGGTGCTCCTTGTGGTCTTGGGCAAGCCACTTAAACCTCCATAGCCCATGTTCCCCGTAAAATAGTTATCTCCAAGTTATAATACCCTGTTCAATGTAATTTTAGTTCGTTCAATGTAAACCGCACTGATGCAGAATAGCGCGGTATATAAGAGAATGTAAATAAATAAATAAATAAATATTGGATTAGATGTGTTGTATGATAAGTACATCATAATGTCATCTGCATAAATGTGGTAAAGTATCCCATGTTGTTAAAAGGAGTTGCAGGTGGGTTGAAAGGAGTATATTTGTGCCACATAACTCATTATATTGTTGCATAAAGTAGACTGTATTTATTCATCGTGTCTCCTTGTTAAGGGACCGGTTATTTATACCCTATTTTACCTGTTATACCTGCTTAATGCATACCCAAATATAATTTTCCTGTTTAATGTATACCCAAGTTATTATACCTCTTTCACTGTAAGCACAAATCACGAAATTGAGATGTGCAACTCTTATGTTCATTGTAAACCGCACTGATGTCGAATAGCGCAGTATAAAAGAGACTGCAAATAAATAAAATATATTAAACAGTAACACAGATAGGAATGAGCCTTGAGGGACTCCTTGCTGCTGTTGATATGGTTTGGATTTACTTGGGCCTATTTTAACCTGTTGTGTATGGTCTGTTAGGTATGATCTAAACCAGCTAAGTATTGTGTCTTGAATTCCAATTTCTTATAATCTTGAAAGCAGGGCATTATGATAGATTGAGTCAAATGCCACAGCAATGTCCAAGAATATCAGAATAAAGCCTTGTTTTAGCTTGCCTATGCCTCTTAAGGTTGTTCATGAGTGACGTAAGCAGAGTTTCTACTCTGTGAGCTGGTCTGAATCCATGTTGTTGTGCATCAAGAGGGGCATGTTTGTCGATTTGCTCCTAGAGCTGGTGTTGTACTACCTTTTCTATTACTTTTGCTATGAAAGGTAGAGATTGATCTACATGAATTTGGGTCAGCTCTGTCTAGTGTAAAGTTCCTCAATATTGGGCAAATAAAAGAGTCTCTTAATTTGCATGGGCATATATCCTTGAGTTAGTGAGAGTCGAACTGTTCTGAGAAGAAAAGGTGCTAATTTAATCTTAGCTATTTTAACCCAACTTACGGGGCATGGGTCAAGTGGAGATGTGGTTGTGTTCAGGCTGCTGCTAACATCGTCAAAATATTCTGTGGAGATGTTGGAGAATGATTTCCATGAAGTAGTTGTAGTGCTATTGTTAAGGTTATCTGGTGATGGTATTGTGGGGATATGATATTTAGCTTGCTCTGGTAGAAGTTGTCTAGTGTTTGTGGGCTGTGTGAGTTCTGTATTTTGTCGTCATTAGGGGCTCAAGTTAAAGATATAACTATTTCAAAGAGTTCCCCCTTGGTCAGTTTAGTGAGCTCATAAGGTGAAATTAGGCCTTACCTGCTAATTTGTCTTTCCTTGAATTCTCTCCAGGCCAGTCCAGATACAGATGGGTAGTCACCCCCCCTAGCAGCTGAGGGCTGAACAAGAGAGTCTTGCTGGTGTGGTATAAGAGCTTCCCCTACAACCACAGAATCCAATCTCCTCCTGACAAAGCAGCTAAACAAAGTGCTAAACAGTATTCTAAGAAAAAAAAAAATCTCTTTGCAACTTACACCACTATCTCCTCACCAAGAACAGGAAAAACTGGGAACACTCCGCCCCCTTTCTTTACCAATCCCTAAAAGGACCCTCCTGCTTCAATTGGCCCCGAGTACCCAGTACACACCCTTTTTACAGGGATAAGCCAAGAAGAATGTCTGCACTGAAGAAAACACTGAGTACTTTCCTGTATGCCAGGGACAACTCAAAAAAAAAAAAAAACATGGGTGGGCCCTGGACTGGCCTGGAGAGAACTCAAGGAAAGACAACTAGCAGATAAGGCCTAATTTCAATTTCCTTATCGTCTCTCCAGGCCAGTCCAGGTACAGATGGGACTTACCAAAAGCAATACACTCGGGAGGGGCATGCCAGTATGGCCTGAAGCACCGCGGCTCCAGCCACCGCATCTCTGGCTGCCTGCACATCCAGACAGTAGTGCTTTGCAAAAGTCTGAAGCAATGACCAAGTTGCAGCCCTACAAATGTCCCACTGCGGGACCAGACAATGCTCTGCCCAGGACATAGTATGTGCGCTAGTCGAATGGGCACTTAGCCCCACAGGTAGAACGCACCCACGCAATGTGTACGCTCCACAGATCGCCTGCCTTACCCAACGAGAAATGGAGGCGGCCACCCCCTGGTGAGGGCCTCCAAACAGCACAAGCAAAACAATCCATCTTTCAAACTGACTCTGTTCCCTTCAGATATCTCTTTAGGACTTTATGGAGATAGAACCTACGTAGGAATCAATCAATGACACTTGGAAAGTTGGGCAGAGCAAGAGACTGATTCATATAAAATCTAGACACTACTTTTGGCAGAAAGGACGACACCATTCACAATATCACCCTTTTCTCAGAAAACTGCAGAAAAGGTTCTCTACAGGAGAGCACCTGAAGATCCGAGATACTCGTGCTTAGCAGAGTGCCACTAGGAAAACAGTCTTCAGAGTAAGATCTCTTAAGGATGTCCCCAAGAGCAGCTCAAATGGAGCTTCCGCTAACGCCTCTAGGACCAAGTTCAGATCCCACAGTGGAACCAGTGGCCGTAAGGGTGGCCTTACAAGCTTCACCGCCCGCAGAAACCGAACTATATCTGGATGAGTCGCCAAGGATAGACCCTGAGCACTGCCTCGATAGCAGATCAGAGCAGCTACCTGAACCTTCAAGGAGCTAAGAGCCAAGACTTTTTCCAGATCGTGTTGGAGGAACAGCAGAATGTCTGCAAGCAAACTTGCCAGGGAACGAACGTCCCGGATATTGCACCACCCCTCGAAGATGTGACAAACCTCGACATACATAAGAGTCACTGACTGCTTCCTGGAGCATAATCATAGTTGTAATGACCGATGCGGAGTAGCTTCTAAGGCGCAACTGTGTCCTCTCAAGAGCCAAGCCATAAAGCGTAGTTACTCACCTATAACAGATGTTCTCCAGAGACAGTAAGAATCAGTCCTCTCTTATGGGTGACGTTGGCACAGATGGAGCCCACACAAAGCAATTCCCCAGCTTTCAAAGAAAGCCTTTGGGATTGCTGTCACATATGCATGGTCCTCTTCCCGTCCAAGGGTGCCATCTTGCTCAGTCAGGTCCCAAAGCTAGAGCCCTACTAAGCAGATGGCAAGGGCAGGATAAAAAAAAACAAAAAAAACGCAACTCTTCAGGGAAGGTGGGAGGGTAGTAAGGACCAATTCCTGCTGTCTCTGGAGAACACCTGTTACAGGTGAGTAACTACACTTTCTCCAGGAACAAGCAGGAAGTCAGTCCTCACTTATGGGACTCCCCAGCTTCAGGCTACCGAACCTGTAAACCAAAAACGCCTCCATGAGGCTGTGAGCAGAAGCCGATGTCCGAAGGAAGCAGAGTCCTCGGGCCTTCGGGGCAAGCAATCGGTAGCTGCAGAAGAAGGGTCGGAGCGCAGGAGTTGCTAATACCCCGAACAGACTACAGAGTACAGCCTGGCCCAAGGTGCTGTCCTGGCAGGACTCCCTCTCCAGGCAGTAGTGCGAAGCAAAGGTATTCGCTAAAGACCAGGTTGCAGCCTGGCAGATGTCTGTCAGAGGCACTGAGTGCAGTGAAGCCACCGTTGCTGCCTTGGCACAGATGCCGTACATGGTGACCCAACAATCCAGCGGGGTGCCTGTCTTTGCCTGGGCGAAGGCGATGCAGTCTGCCACCCAGATAGAAAGGATGCACTTGGTGACTGCCAGCCCCAGGCGTTTGGGATCGTAGGCGATGAAGAGCCAGTCGGACTTGCGATGATCCTGGGTGCGCACCCCCTTGCAGTCAAGTGTATGCAGGACCTTCGATGCCCGGTCAGCATGAGGTCTCGTGAAGTAAGTTGGCAAGACCACCTCCTGATTGAGGTGGAAATATGAGACAACCTTCGGTAGGAACTTGGGGTGGGTGCAAAGGACCATCCTGTTCTTGTAAAACCTGGTGTAGGGGGTTTTCTGATTCACCACACCGAGGTCAGTGCCACCAGGAAAACCACCTTCCAGGAGAGGTGCCAGAGCGAGCATGTCCCCATCGGCTTGAAGGGCAGCTGTGTCAGCTGTATGAGCACGATGTTCAGGTTCCATTCCGCTGGTGGAGGCCAAATTGGGGTTTGGAAAGCAAGAGCCCCACATGAAGCAGGAGACCAAAAGCTGGCCTGAGAGGGGTTTACCCTAGAAGGGGAAGTGGTTGGCCGAGATGGCATTCAGGTGAACCCTGACGAAGTTGGACTTCAGCTCCACCTGCGAGAGGTGGAGAAGGTACTGGAGAACCCAACAGGTGGAGCAGGAGAACAGGTCGATCTGGAGCTCAGAGCACCAGATCAAAAACCGCCGCCACGTCAGGGAGTAGGCCCGTCTCGTTTAGTCCTTCCTCGACATGAGGAGGATGTCCTCAATCTCCACTGGGAGGTGCAGCGAGGCTAAAGAGACCCGTTCAGCTGCCAGGCTGTCAGGGGTAGCGAGACCAAGTTTGGGCGAAGCACCTGTCCCTCCTCCTACGTCAGCAGACCTGGGGCACTGCCCAGAGGGACCGGAGGCTCCAATGAGAGCCAGAGTAGAAGCGGGAACCAAGGTTGTCAAGGCCACGAAGGAGCCACGAGAATCACCGAGGCTCGGTTGCACTGGATCTTGCAGGGTCCTTGCAAGGAGAGGAGTGGGAGGGAATGCATACAGAAGCCTGGAGGTTCAGTTCAGGAGGAACGCATCCAGGGCCACCCTGCTCGGGTGCGGTATCGGCCCGCAAAAACATGGAAGCTACGCGTTCGCTGGGCTGGTGAACAGGTCTATGGACGGAGTCCCCCAGCGACGAAACAGGTGGAGAACCACCTCTGAACTCAGTCTGTCCATGAGGAGCTTGTCCTAGCCCAGGAGGTAGACCGCTCTTAGTGTTATGCCCCTGCGTACGGCAAAGGACCAGAGGATGACTGCCTCCTAACAGAGGAGGCGGGAGCCCATGCCCCCCTCCTTGTTTATGTAGAACATTGAGATTGTTGGTTGGTCTGCATGAGCACAGACTTGTCCTTCAGGTGGTACTCTAAGAAATTCAGGGCCAACCGGACCACTCGAAGCTTGAGCATGATGATCTGCTGCCGGGACTCCTCGGGTGACCACTGCCCCTGGGTGCAAAGCTGGCTGCAGTGGGCTCCCCAGCCCAACAGTGAGGCGTCTGTCGTCAAGACAAGCTCGTGCTGTCAAGTCTGGACGGGCATACCCCAAAGGAGGCTCTGCCACCAGATTGGGTATCTCACATTCTATTCGGGTCCCTAAAAGGGGTCCTGGAGGCAGCCCGAGGCTTGGGCCCATTGCGCTCAGGCACCACTGGGCTGCTCGCATGTGCATGCGAGCGTGGGGACAGTCGAGGTCATGTGTTCCAGGAGGCGCAGCATGGCCCAGGCAGAGACCCTGGGCTGGCCTTGGACCTCGGTGGCCAAAGTGCGGAGCCTATCCACGCATGCTCGAGGGAGAAAGGCGGTATCACATTCTGTGTCAAGAAGAGCACCGATGAGCTCAAGGGTCTGCACCGGTTTGAAGTGGGATTTGGAGTAGTTGATCAGAAAACCAAGGCGCTCGAGGAGGACCACCGTGCGCGACGCTGATAAGTGAGCCTCCTCTGCCGATGTGCCCGAGATGAGCTAGTCGTCTAGGTAAGGGCAGACTGATATGCCCTGCAAACGAAGGTGGGCTGCAGCCACTAAAAGGCATTTGGTGAAGACTCACGAGGCAGATGCGAGTCCGAAGGGGAGCACACTGTACTGGAAATGCTCTGCCTGCACCCTGAAACACAGGTACTTTCTATGCTTGGGGTGGACAGGAATGTGGGTGTAAGTGTCTCTGAGATCCAAGGAGCATAGCCAATCGGAGAGCCGGAGGTAGGGCAGCAGGAAGCCAAGCGATAGCATTTTGAACTTCCCCGCACCAAAAACTTGTTCAGATTCCTGGGATGGAGGATGGGGCACAGGCCCCCCCCCCCCCATCCTCTTCGGAATGAGGAAGTATTGGGAGTAAAACCCCTGACCTCAGAAGTGCGGCGGAACCCTTTAAACTGCCCGCTGACCGAGGAGGTTGTTCAGTTCTTGCTGTAAGCAACCCTGGTGCGAGGGATGCCGAGTAGGCTCCGCTGGGGAGAAGGAAGGAGGAAGCCTGTCCAGATGAAGTCGATACCCCATCCTGGATCACCTGTAAGACCCAGGTGTCCGATGTAATGGCCGCCCATTCGGGGGCGAAAAGAGACAGGCGTCCTCCCACAGGCGGATGCATCCCCGGAGGGTGAGAGGCTATGCTTTCGGCGTCAAAACCCCAGGGCTAGCCAGGGTGGCGCCGGTGGTTGGATCTTGGGCCCCTTAGGTTTCCGGTGACCCTGAGCTCCCCCCTTGCCCTGAGCACTGGTAGTCTGTACAGGGGTAGGCAGGTATGGTGGGTATCCCTGGTAGGGGAGCCCTTTCCTCGGGAAAAAAAGGGGTTTTTTTGCTGTGCTGCTTCTTCTGTGGAAGAGAGGAGGTTTTGCAAGAGACAGGTGCGAGTCATGAACTCAGTCTCGATCTCGGCTGTCTTGTCCTCGATAGGCTTGCTGAACAGTTGCTTGCCAAGGCAGGAGACATCCAGGAGCTTCTCCTGGACCCACTGTTCCAGGTCCGAAGATTGGAGCCACGCCTGGCATTGGGCTCCAATGCCAGCCGCTGCCAAACGGGCAGAAGACAAACCCGTCATATGCGACGCAGGAAAGGTATTTCGAGCAGTCTGCGACCAACCTTAGGAGGGTCTCGAACCTGAGAAGGTGCTCCCCACCGAGGCCTGCAGAAAAACCACAGAGCTCTTTGGCAAGTTTGCAAAGAAACATACCCATATACAGTTGGTATGCCTGGATGCAGCACGCCAGCATGTGACCCTGGTAAGCCTTGCGCCCGAGGGTGAAAAGGGCACAGGATTCCTTACCAAGCGGGTCTTCCGAAACCCCGGGCCATGCTGGACCCTATATATGTCAGAGGGGTTTTTTGTTTTGTTTTGTTTTTTTACTGACAATAGGGACCGAAGTAGGTGCTTCCCACATGCAGAAGAGCAGCCGGGATAGGATGGACAGTACCGGAACCGTAAGAGACTCCCCTTGGCTCCTCCTCGGTCTGCGTTCGCAGATTGAGGGCCCAAGCCATATTTCACACAAGCACCAGGAAAGGTGTCCTTGGGAGGAGACTGCCTTTGCGAGGTGGGCGGGGATGGTTCAGAGGGGAGATCCCTATGGGTGCGGATCTCTGGGGAAGTATCCCCGTCTGATTCCCAGCCCGAGAAGGACCGAGTCGGGCTGATCCCTGCGCCCAGTGGCCGAGGCCCGCTTGGAGCCAGAGGTACTATTCTCTGGAAGACCTCACCCCCGAGGAACGGAACAGTGAGCGAGACCAGTTCAGAGGACCCTCACAAGGCCTGCGGTTCTCGGGGTTTCCAAGGCAATTTTCGGGAGCCCAGTCAAGGGACCCTCTGTCTCAGGGCGCAAGCCAGCCATGCTGGGCAAAAGCACCTGCTGGGCAGCTAGAAAGGTAGAAATGCTGCGCTTCAGTGCCTGCATACAGGACTCCCACTCGGAAGTGGGTCCCTGCGACGCCGTCGCCAGTGTTACTGGGTCTGGCGTGGAGGAGGAGGAGAGGGGGTCCTTGCCGGGACGACCCTAAGGAGACCCGGCACCATCACCGGATGTCTCAGTGTCCGTACGAGGTATCTTTCGAGGCCGCTCCTTGTCAGACTCTCAGGAACACCGGGGAGGGCTAAGCGAACGAGCATGAGACCGCTCACGCTTGTCCGGAGCCCCCCAACAGCGACTTCAAGGTTATCTTCTTTCGCTGCTCCACCTCGGGTGAACTCTGATCGGAGTGATGCCTGGGGTCACTGCGGGGGACCCTGCAAGCGGTGGATCAGCAGGGCGAGGTGCCACCAGAGACCCCGGGGCTGACTTGCGGAAAATGTCATCGGACTTCTGTTTACGGCTTAGCAAGGTCTTAGCGGACATTTTCTTGCAGAGAGCAGAGCTCCGGGTTGTGGTCAGCCACCAGACACAGACAACAGTCATGGGTGTCCATGAGTGACATATTTTTGGAGCATCTGTCACATTTCTTGAAGCCGGTGGCCATGGGGGCAAAAAGGGCCCATGTGAGGTTGAAAACCCTCAAGGGCAGTGGTTGGGGAAAAAGGGTGCAAAAAAAGGCCCGAAAGAGAAGACACTAAAAAGAGTGAAAAAGGGGAATCCCCTAGCCCACAGCCGGAGCAGGGGCGAAGGGGAGGATGGAGAGGACTGGTGCTACCGGAAGAGGCCGAAAGGCTGAAGACAAAAAACACTTTTTCTGAGGGACAAGGACTTGCGTCTAAAGGGCGCCACAGAAAAAGGGAGATTGAGCAAGATGACACCTTTGGGCGGGAAGAGAACTATGTATGCATGGCAGCAATCCCAAAGCCTTTCTTTGAAAGTTGGAGAATTGCCCTGTGCAGGCTACTTCGGTGCCAACACCACCCATAAGTGAGGACTGACTTCCTGCTTGTTCCTGGTGAAGTAAGAATCAATCTACCTGAGGCATCAGCACGGGTTCCTGTCCTAAGAGATTGATCCTGCTGGGGAGACTCCAAGGCCATTCGACCAGAAGTCACGTGAGATCGGCATACCATGGCCTGTGCGGCCAATCTGGCACTATGAAGATCACTAGCCAGTCGTGCCCCTCAATGTGCTTTAAGAGGTGACCCATCAGCAGCCATGCTGGGAAGACGTACAAGAGACCCTTCTCTGTTGGCCATGGCTGTACTAGCACAAAGCCCCTCTGCCATGTTTTCTCTGTACCTGCTGAAAATCCTGGCCGCCTTGGTGTTTTTCAGAGTAAATGCCATGGTCCTCTATCATGAAACACCACAGCACTGAGCTCCCACTCCCCGGGATCCAACAAGTACTGGCTGAGGTATTCTGCCTGAATATTGTCCCTGCCCACTACATAGGCAGCCAATAGAGGAAGCAGATGAACCTCCACCCAAGACAGGAGCAGCTGACTCCTGCACCAGGGTAGCAGTTCCCATGCCTCCCTGACAGTTGACGTAGGCAACTGTTGACACATTGTCAGAGAAGATTCGCACGGCCTTCCCTCCAACTATTTCTGAGTGCTGCAATGTCTGCAGTACTGCTCGCATCTCGAGGCGATTGACAGACCATGCAGCTTCTTCTATGGACCAACTGCCCCGTGCCACCTGCGAAAGACAGTGAGCTCCCCAGCCAGAGGTTGGCATCCGTAGTCACTAGAATCCATGGCAGTTGACCAAAGGCATTCCTGCCCTCAGATGAGCAGGCTCCAGCCACCATTCAAGACTGCATCTCACCTCTGGTGGGTATGGCAATTTCCGAAACATGGAGTGTCTCTGTGGGGGACCACCATGAAAGAAGCACCTGCTGCAGTGTTCTCTTATGTGCTCTGGCCCACAGGACCAGATCCAGCACCACCGCTATGGAGCCTAACAATTGCATGTAGAACCACACAGTTGGTGCCAACATACCAGTGGAGGAGTGACCTAGAGGTTGGGGCAAGGTACTTCAGGCCGGAAGGTTGGGGGTTCAAATCCCACTAGAGGACAGCAACCTTGGGGCGGAAGGACTGACGTTTCTAGTCCCACAGGTGCTCCTTGTGGTCTTGGGCAAGCCACTTAACCCTCCATAGCCCATGTTCCCTGTAAAATAGTTATCTCCAAGTTATAATGCCCTGTTCAATGTAATTTCAATTTGTTCAATGTAAACCGCACTGATGCAGAATAGCGCGGTATATAAGAGAATGTAAATAAATAAATAAAATACGCAGGGAATCTCTGAACCTGCCTCAGTTTCTAAACCCTGTCCTCGGGCAGGGACACCCTTCCAGCCTCCATGTTGAACAGAGCCCCGAGATACACCGATCGCTGCAGCAGCCTCAGCTGGCTCTTGGCATGATTGAATACCCAGACAAGCTGTAGTAGAAATTCTATCACCTACTCTGTCACCGTGACAGCTTCTGCCTTGGACTTCGCCCAAAAGAGCCAATCATCCAAGTAAGGATGTACCAAGATTCCCTGCTGTCAGGGCCGCCGCCACTACCACCATAATCTTTATGACGATATGGGGTGCGGTGGCCAGCCCAAAAGACAAGGCCCTGAACTGGAAATGCCCCATGGGTATGGCAAACCGCAAGAACTACTGATGTTCCTGCCTGATGGGAATATGGAGCTAGGCTTCTGTGAGATCCAGGGCTGATAAATTCCTCGTGTCTCACCACTGAAAAGACCAACCTCAGCATTTCCATGTGAAAGCATGGTATCCTTACAGACCGGTTCACTTGTGCAAGGTAGAGGATGGGCCAGAAGGAGCCCTTTTATTTGGACACCCCGAAAGCATAGTTACTCACCTGTAACAGGTGTTCTCTGGGGACAGCAGGAATCAGTCCTCACAAATGGGTGATGTCTGCACCAATGGAGCCCTCGTGGAAGCATCCCCTGAGCTTTCAAAGAAAGCTTTTGGGAGATGCTACCACACATGCATGGTCCCCTTCCTGCCAAAGGGTGCCATCTTGCTCAGTTAGATGACAAACTGCAAAAATAAAAGATGGTAAAGGAGCAATGCCAAGGGGAGGAGGGAGAGTTGCAAGGACTGATGCCTGCTGTCCCCGAAGAACGCCTATTGCAGGCGAGTAACTACGCTTTCTCTGGGAACAAGCAGGAAGTCAGTCCTCACATATGGGACTCCCCAGTTACAGGCTACCGAAAGCCCATAGCAAAAATAGGGGCTCCCTCACGGGGAGCAGCAAGCAGTTGCAATTTAGTCCGTGTACACAGACCGCAATGGGACTTCTGTATCCAATGAACCAGCACTCCAGTAGCCTGAACCCAGAAGGGTCGGAGGACAGGAGTTGCCTAAACCCCGAAAAGGTTACAGAGCACTACCTGGCCGAAGGCACTGTCCCGTCGGGACTCTTTCTAGGCAGTAATAAGCTGCGAAGGTATGGGCTGAAGACCAGGTGACGGCCCAGCAGAAGTTTGCCACCGAGGCCACTATGGCCCTGAAACGGTGCACTGTGACACAGCCCTCCAACAGTCCGCTCCCCATGTGGACAACATATGCTTGGTCACCACCTCCCCCAGTCTACTGGAGTCATAGGAGATGAAAAGCCGAGCAAACATGCAGTGGCCCTGAGTGCACTGGATATAGAAGGACAAAGCTGTGTGAAGCTGTGCTCCAAGGTGTGAAGGACAGTCTCCGCTCGACTGGAGTGAGGTCTTGGAAAGAAGGTAGGGAGCACCACTTCCTGGTTGAGATGGAAGGGTGATACTACCTTCGGCAGGAATTTGGGGTGCGTGCGAATCACCACTCTGTTCTTGTAGAACCTGGTATAAGGTGCCTCTGCCACAAGGGTCTGAAGCTCGCAAACTGCAAGTGGAGGTAAGCGCAACCAGGAAAGCCACCTTCCAAGAGAGGTAGCAAAGGTGGCAGGTAGCCAAAGGTTTGAAGGGCGGGCGAGTGAGCTGCCTCAACTCTATGTTGAGGTCCCATTCAGTTGCTGAAGGGCAAACCGGGAGCTTCAATAAGAGCAGGCCCTGAAGAAAACTGGTCACCAACGGCAGAGCCGAGAGGGGCTTACCATCCACTGGATAGTAGTGTGCTGCCAGGGCACTAAGGTGCACTCAGAGTTAGACTTGAGCCTGGACCGAGAGAGGTGGAGAAGGTACTGTAACACCAGAGCCACTGGACAGGAGAATGATGCACTGATCATAGGGATGACCCTAACAGAGAACCTGCGCTATTTGAGGACATAAGCTTTCCTAGTAGATGCCTTGTAAGAGGCCAGCAGAATGTCCTCCAACCAGAAGGTTGAAAGGGGCAAGTCACCCTCTCAGCAGCCACACTATCAGCAACAGGGACCACAAGTTGGGGTGCAGGAGAGAGCCCCCCTCCTGAGATAGTCTCAGGGCAGTCCCCAGAGAGGATGGGTCTCCACTGTCAACTGTAGAAGCAGCGGGAACAACGGTTGCCTGGGCCATCGAGGAGTTATCAGGATGAGAGAGGCCCCGTCGCAGAGAGTCCTGAATAAGGTCTTGGCAATCAGCAGGGAAGGAAGGAAGGTGTACATGAAGCCTCCTGACCATGAGACCAGAACACATCTGCTGCCACCCTGGAGAGGTGGCTCTGCCAGGACCAGAAGCAGCGCAACTGAAAGTTGTCCGGGCTGGCAAACAGGTCCATCACAGGTTCCCCCCCAGAGCCGGAAAAGCCAACTGGCTACCCTGGGGTTCAGCTGCTACACATGTGGCTGGAGAACTCTGCTGAGCCTATCAGCCAGCAGGTTGTCCTGACCGGGCAGGTACACTGTCTGCAGGAGGATACCCTGTTGGACTGCATCCTGACAATGGGTACGAGACCCCATATCCCCCCTATTTGTTCACATAGAACATTGCCACCTGGTTGTCCTTCTGGACCAGGACCAGCTGGTGATGCAGGTGGTGACAGAAGACCCTCAGGGCTAGGTGTATGGCTTGTAGCTCCAGGAGATTGATCTGCTGGGTGCTCTCGCTCGGTGACCAGTTGCCCTGAGTATGGAGGAGATCTCCGCAGTGGGCTCCCCAGCTGAGCGGGGAGGTGTTTGTGGTGAGGACCCTTGAGGGGCCTGAAAAGGCATGCCCACCTCGAGATGCTGGGGAGACTGCCACCAGACCAGAGAATGCCAATTGGTGGGTCATGGAAACCCTGTCTTGGAGGCGGCTGGTAGCCTGAGACCACTGATCCTGGA
The DNA here is from genome assembly GCA_033557465.1 of Ichthyophis bannanicus. Taxonomy (NCBI): domain Eukaryota; kingdom Metazoa; phylum Chordata; class Amphibia; order Gymnophiona; family Ichthyophiidae; genus Ichthyophis; species Ichthyophis bannanicus. The sequence goes on from CM066041.1 coordinate 149,490,766, forward strand.
GACACCACTGCACCACCCTCATGTGGAGGCAAGCGTTGGGGGTGACGTGGACTGTGGAGGCTATGTGCCCGAGGAGGCGCAGGATAAGCCGAGCGGGCACCGAGGGACGGCACCATACGTCCCAATCCAGAGTCCGGAGACGATCGGCTTGGTCCCTGGGCAAGAAAGCCTTCGACTAGAGAGTGTAGATCTTTGCCCCAATGAACTTGGGAGGAGGCGAGACTTGTGTTTTGTAATAAACTACCCCAAGTGTTGTAGAACCTGGATGGTGCGTGTGGTGACCTGCTGCACACCTCTGAGGCTGTGCATTCTTTATGAGCCAGTTGTACAGGTAGGGAAAGACGAAGACCCCTTGGAGTCGGGGGAAGGCGGCCACGACTGCCAGGCATTTTGTGAAAACTCTTGGGGCAGGAGCAGAGGCTAGTCCGAAGGGGAGCACCCTGTACTGAAATTGCCTACCCCCCACTAAGAACCTCAGGTTCTGCCTGTGGTTGGGGTGGATAAGGATGTGAATATAAGCATCCTTGAGGTCTAAGGAGCATAGCAGTCTCCCTGCTAGAGGTATGGCAGCAATGTTCCAAGGGAGAGCATCTTGAACTTCTCCCTCACCAGGAATGTGTTGAGGTTGCACAGGTTCAAGGATGGGCCTTAGGCCCCCTGTCCTTTTTGACTCGAGGAAGTACCTGGAATAGAACCCCTTGCCCTTGAGATGGTGGGGCACTGATTCCACTGCTTTGTCCTCGAGAAGACCTGCCATCTCCTTCAGGAGGTCCTGGTGGAGGGGAGACCTGAGGGGCTCTCCTGGGAAATAGGGGGATGTCTGAGTCAGGTGGAGGAGGTAACCCCCTCTGACTACCTGAAGTGCCCAGGAATCTGTGATGATGGACATCCACCTCTGGGCATAGAGAGACAGATGTCCCCCTTTGGGCTTGCTGATCTCCTTGGGGTAGATAGGCTATATGCTCAAGAAGTCAAAACTCCCCTCTGCCTGGGCCAGTGCCTTGTGTTTTGGAGCCTTCTGTTTATGCGGGTCATGCCCATGTCCTTTGGGCTTGCTGACCCTGTTTGGGAGCTGTGGAGGCCTGATAAGGTGGATTATTTCGGTAAGCAGCTCCCTTCCTCAGGTAAAAGGACCTTTTACCCGAGCCCTTCCGTCGGGAAGGGGCAGCGGTCTTCTTGGAAAGCCTGGTCCTCGTCATGAACTCTGTCTCCAGCTCGGCAGCCATGTCGGTCCTGAGTTTTCCAAAGAGGTTCTCTCCTTGGCAGAGGACATCAACCAATTTGTCCTGAACTCACTGCTTGAGGTCAGACGACTGTAGCCAAGCTTGGTGCTGTGCACCGATGCCTGCCGCAGCTATTCGGGCTGCCAACTTGAACCCATCATAGGCCGCCCGAGACATGAATTTGGAGCACTCATGGACTGCCTTGGCCAGGTTCTTGAACTGCAACAAGGGTTCCTCAGACACCAGCTGAGAACCCAGCGAGTTCTTTTGCCAGGTCTCTCAGGTGCATGCCCATGTACAGCTGGTAGGCCTTGATACACCAGATGAGCATTGAGCCCTGGAAGCACTTTCTGCTGCATGTGTCCAAGGTGCAGGCCTCCCTGCAGGGGGGCACCAAGTAGTCAGTCTTCTGGCTTTTCAAGTAATTCATGGCCAACTCCACCACCATGGAGTTATGCGGCAGTTGTGACCTTTGGAAGCCTGGGCTCCGGCTGACTCTATATATTGAGTTGAGCTTTTTGCTCACCAGCAGCACCGAAGCTGGTGTCTACCACATTCTGAGCAGCTGCCATTCCAGGTGAGAGGAATGGGCACTGAGCGATTCCTGTGGGAGAACCTTGTACTGGAGGATTTCTAACTCATCCACCCGAGGGTCCTCCTCCAACTCAGTCGGGAACGCCAGGGTCTTAGACATGTCCTTGACAAAATCAAGGAAGCCAAATATCCTCGGGCAAGGACCGCCGTCGAGACTCCGAGATGGGAGAGTCAGAGGGGACGTCATGGTGATGCTGGGTATCGGGGGGGGGGGGGAGGGGGGAGGGACTCCTTGTCCTCCAGTCCCACTCAGTTTAGTCTGTTGAATACTCATAGGAGTGCTGCTCCGTGGGCCTCGGGGCCCTGATACCTTGCAGCCAGTGTCCGGCTGCCGGGGATGACCGCGGTCTTGTCGAGCAGGACTCAGATCGTGACCTTGGCCGAGGATCGACTAGAGGCCAAAGAACCTCGAGGATCAGGTGGTTGTGGCGGATGAACCAGTCGTGCTGGACAACAGCACCCGCTGCTGTTCCATGAAGGCATGGTATGTTAAATGGGTAGCACAAGGTGAAACCAAAATAAAAAAAAACCTCGGGCATAAAGGAACACTGTCACCCAAATCCTAAGGAATCCACAAAAATACAGGTTCCATACCACAAAAAAACAAACCAATTCCCATAAACAATTTTTGTCGGACCAAGAACCTCAGGCAAAGACTCAACTGAAGGTTTGCGTCCTTTTTAATCAAAAAAACAGTAACACTTAAGCTGCTATGTAGATATTTTAGATTGGAGTAGTACTTAACTGAACCACTGCGCTTATGATAGTCAGTCAATAGTGGTGGAAATAACGACAGTCCTGCATTTCGGGTTGTCAAACTTCCACACCCTGCTTCAGGTTTAATGTCCACCAACTAGCGTAAGAAATCAGGGAAAAGGTATGACATTTTAAATCCCACAGCATCTGACGTCACTTCTGAACAAAAAGTTACTTCTTAGCCGGCAAGAAGCAGGAGCAACAAAAATGCTGACACGAAACTGCTGACAAATTAGATCCCTTCACAGAAGATAGTGCCAATCTTGCTCCAAATTTAAACCATATGGCATGACAGTATTCAAACGGAAGATCCACTGCTGTTCATGCTTCAACAAATGAGATAAACAATTATCCCCATGAAGCAAAGAAGGTATATAATCAAGGGTCCGTCGCGCTTATAAACGGGCCCTCTATAAATCATAGGGACTGGCTTTTGTCTCCTGTTTTAAAGCCTATGGATTCTTCAATGGAAGATAGGCTCTGCCTCTGCTGCCCCCTGCGCTTCCCTGATGTATGGAGGAGAGCACTCACAGCTTTCAGCAGAACTGCCCTGTCTTATTTGGGCCAAAAAAACCCCTTTTTTTTTTTTTTTTTAAATAAATGATAGTCTTCTCAGGGAGTCCACACCAAGCGCTCTTCCTTCAGCTGCTGAGGACTGAAAGACTGCAGTCAGTGGCTGCAGGGGGAAGCTCTTATACCACACCAGCAAGACTCTGTCTTATTCAGTCCTCAGCTGCTGGAGGGGGCCCCGACTACCCTTCTGTACTTGGACAGGCCTGGAGAAACAGATAAGGAATGAGGTTTGTGTGATAGTCCTTTTTATTATTGTTGATTGCTTCAAGGTAGTCATGAAGCTTGTTCATATACGTATTTTGGTGTTTAAGAGATTTTGAGCGTCTCCATTTGCACTCCTGTCTTCTTAGTTATAATGAGGCAGCCATGAGGCTCTTACACAAGTGATCAGCCTGACCCTTCCCCCCAAGCCATGAGGCTCTTACATAAAGTAATCAGCCTGCTAAGAGAAGACATTAAGATTTCAGTAGACACCCTTCCCCCACTCCAGGTCTGAGCACAATATCCCCTAGCCCAGAAATCAACAGACCAGAGCACACCGGTTTGGACGGGTCACCCAGGTACCTTCCCCAGGGGCTGCTGATTGGTGGACAGGAAATACCTGTGGCAAATGGGATTATAGAATGAGTTTAAAATTGTACTGTATATAAGGCATTGGAGGACGTCCCTCGGGGCTCAGACTCTTGTGGAGGTTGCTGGTATCTGTCTGGGCCTGTGCGCACATTAAAAGTTCCTGTTTGCATTCCAGCCTGTCTGAGTTTTACTTCTGTGGGTGAGTGATTGAATAAGAGCTTTTCACAGTGTTTGCTATAACATTTCTGGCACCCCCAGGTGGGACCCTTTTAAATTAAAAGAAAAGCCTCTCTCTCATCACACCCACAGTGGGAAGACTACTGCTTTTTGCAGGATCAGGGCCTTCACCAGTCAGGGACCGGCCCCTCCAGGTGATTAACGGTCCTTGGCGCCCCGGGCCCCCTTTTGTGCTCCGGAAGGACACCTTGACTCATCTGGTCAGTCGGTCCCTGCGGCTGACCCCACCCGATTGAAAACCGGCTGGATAGACTGGCATCCAAACTCTGTCTGATCAGAAGTTCTGGTGAGTACTACTACTTTACTGTTTTACTGTTTTGGGTAGTCCTCTGTTTCTGTATCTGGAAATCCTGGTAAAATTCTGTGAACCTGTCGCGGCCCGATCACCCACAGCGAGCATTCCGAGTAGGGGTCCTGGGGGGGTCCTGAAACCATTGCTCGTCCTGTCTGTTAGGTATCTGGTAAATCTGGTAGGAATGGGGGGGGGGGCACTTGCTTGCGAGTGCCAGTAAATGACTGCAGTATAAATTTAACTTTGCCACCTCGGGCCCCTTAGAAGGTATTTAAAATGCAGCGCTGCCAAAGCTATTGAAAATTGCCAAAATATTAGCACTTAACCCCCTTAAGTGTGCCTTTCAAGAATAATTGTGCTGATCGCAATTCTCCGATGATCGGGGCGATTTATTTAGAGCCTTTGCCCCATGTGCTCCTATAGTGTTGGGGGCTTCTTTGTGCTAGTGATCCTGGAGCCCCATCTAGTGGACATTAGAAAATAGCTAGCTATATTTCTCGTTGCTATTACCTATGCTAGTGTGTGTAATGTGTAATGTGTATTTGTAATGTATTCGCTGCTGAGACGTCTCTGTTTTCTGTTTTCCCTCTTTCTTTTTCCCTTAGTGGTCCTGTGTGTTTTGTGCAACCAAACTCTGCCTGTTACCTGGATTATACTGTATATTGTATTCCCAGAAGTGAGATTAGAAAATTTACACTGAACATTGCATTCCTAGAATTGAGATTACAAGATTTGCACTGTAAATTGTGGTTTTGCAAATTGTGATTAGAGCATGGGGTCCGGAGGCTAAATTGTAGTGAAGGAGTATCCGGACCAGCTTCCCTATATAGATTCATGGCTGGCCCATATAGTAAATGTGCTGTTATGTAAAAACCTTTAGTGTCTCTGTGTTTAGTTGTGACATTAGGGAAAGATTAGGGAAAGAAAGTTTTTGTCCAGACATTAGGTCTTTATATTTCAGGATTGATTTTGATACTCTATCAGTAAAAGGTGAAGTTATTAACAAATCGCCCCTGTGTCCCCAAACAGTGAAAAACACCAGGTCTACTGATTGCAGGGAAAGGGACAGTTTAGAAAGGGGGGTGAGGTTTGCTGTATGTAGACTGTAGTACTGGTATAGCAGTGAAGGAAGACAATTGCTTTATTTAATGCATATCCAGTTTCATTGCTATGTTTCATGCATAGTCAATAGTCAGGGAGCCAGGTTTTTTTGATCACACCTCTCAGCAGTGAGTAAGGGGTGGTTTGAAACTGCTGAGATAGTTTGCATAGCTATAGAAAGATACTGGGAGGAGTTCCTTCTTCTAGCAGATAAATGGAGGCACATTAGAGAGGACAAAAGAAAAAAAAATCACCTAGGAGTCTTTCTCCTAGCAAACGCCACACCTAGTCTCCAAACAATCCTCTCGTCATCAATTTAGATTGTAGAGTTTTAAGCTTCTGGAACCATGGGGGGTGCCTCCTTTGAGCATCCTCAAATGTCTGAGCAGCATCTTGACTGTGTAAGGCTGAAGAAGGACTGTCAAAATTACTGTTAGCAATATCTGTAGGGCAAAGCTGATGTGTGAAAATTAGCTGCAACACATTTGTTAGAACTTAAAAAAGGGGAGAGAAAATCCTTATAAGATTATGAAGAAATGAAGATTTTTTTACTTGTCTTTTTAAAGCCTGAATTTTATCTCTGGTACATATATTTGGTTTTGACTGCATATACAAAATTAAAAATTAAAAGGGATTTTATATCCTGTGGCAAGCACCTCATAGAGGGTTTTCAGATCAGTTTGATACCAGTCTCAGGTATTATTAGGTTTTAAATTAAATGTGAAAAGTACATTTAGGTTAAAAAAAAAATATAAAAGGGAAGTGTTTGCATTCCAGATATCCACCAACCTTTTCATGCAAAAGTATCAGTTTCATCATTTGAATGCCTATTTTCTGAACTGTAAGATTTAAGGTAATTACTTTGCATTGTTAAGCTCAGTGCTGATTGCTGAACAGGACAGTGGCACCATGGCTGCCAATTACACTGCCCTTTCCAATTTTCAAATTTATTGGGAAGATGGAACTGAGTTCCCAGAAAAATATGGAAATATTTGTAAAGTTATTTACAAATATAACAACATTAACATGAGTTGATTGGACAAAACCAAATCTTGCTTGTCAGCAATGATCCAGGAGAGGTTTAAGAAAAAGAATGAGAGAAAAGAAACAATACTAAGTTTTTAAACAATTGTTTAATGTTCTTAGCAGCCTTGCCAAATAAGGATACATTAGTATGGTATAAAAACATGAAAGGGACCTATGTATGTGGTTGGTGGTGGAATGATGCAGGTTATGGGTGAGTGTTCTGAGGGATGAAGTGGGATATTAAGAGGAAGGACTCTGATAGACAGTAAACTGATGAAGGTAATTTAATGATGTGAAGTGATGTATCTGGCTAATGAATATGTAAACAAAAAAATGATGAGCACTTTATTCAACTATGCCGTCTCCAGAATATTCAATTTAGGAATTCATCTAGGCCCCAACACATACTCAATAATTGGAAATGGACACCTGGAGACAGGCTAGGTGCACCCTGATGGGTTTTGGAGGACCTACACTGACCATGTAGTACTTCCAGATGCTTTTTTGCCTCCTTTTTGCCTCTGTATGTCCTGGCCAGGCATGCATGGGCAAAGGGGGAGCATGTAAAGGTCAGTCAAGGGCATAATGGAATGTTCACTACCAGCAAGTGAATCTCCAGTGACAGAGAGACAAGGAGTTAATCAAACTGCCAGATAAAATTGACACCATACGAGATAGTTACTGATAGACCATTGAAAGTTTAAACAGCAATATTTGTAGGATGTGATCTTGGTAAATGTGGAGGAAGTTAAGTTTATTTCATTGTGAAATCTAATCCAGCATATTTAGGTTTTTTTTCATTCAATATTGGTGCTGCTTTTCTGAATAAGGCCTGGAGCCATGTCACCAATTGCAATCCAGAGAGTCCAGCAGAGGAAATTGGCCAGAGTCCAGATGGAACAGACCATCCCAAGAACTCAGAACTACCCACCGCTAAAATGTGTGAAGGAGTCCCTATCTGGATCGGTGTGTCACATTGAAAAAGGGCCGGGATGTCTGCCTATGAAAATGGGAGGTTCAAATTTTGAGAGAAACAGAACTTAAACTTCAGAGAGGGGTGGAGCACACTGCGAGGTCCTAGGGAACTGCTGAGAGGCAGGAAAAAGAACTATTGGACTGACTGGGGGGGTGTTGGGGGCTTCTGTGAATGATTGTATTGTTATCCTTTTAATATTGTTTTCTTAGAAAGTAACTGAAATCTACAAGCCATTTCGGCTTCAGCAACTGCAATACCCACACCAGCTCAAGTTTTTGCTGTACTATTCTCAGAGCTTTCTTTATCACATTATTAAGCACTGCTGCTTTTGACATACTTTCATGTTATGTGTTTTCAATATTATTGACCAGCTGCAAGAAAATGATGTTACAATGTATGTTGTCTCTAGGGAAGTACCAGAAGCTGCTTTTCTGATGACCCCTATCTGTCTCAAATGGTTGCTTGTCCATTGCCCTTAGTGGGATTACCTTTGCCCCATTCACAAGAAAAGAAAAAGAAAATTGGGAATGAAGGGAAATTGGCTGATAGGTATGTCTAGTATGGCTGCATCCTTGCCTGAGGCTGTAATACATTATGATGGCAGGAAAAAAAAAAAAAACATGTGGGCTAAGAAAATGAGTACCCAGAGCCCAGCACAACAAGAGTAAAGCCAGGGGGAACCATACTCTGAACAGAAGTGCACAGAGAATGGACCCAGCTAAGAAACAGGTCAGGCCTGAAAGTGCACAGAAAATGGACCCAGCACAAGAAAAGACATACCAGGCCTGAACAGGTTAAACAAGCCTGAGCAAGCTGGGCAAGCCTGGACAAGTTAAACAGGCCAAACAAAGCTGGTGATACAAAGTACTCATATGCCCTGAAGACTACAGTGCCCGTGATTAATGAAGCAAAGGGAATGGCAGGGTGCAGCCAGAATGACTCAACACTAGCAAGAATAAAAGCCATTAATATGCTGATAAGGGTGGATCCCAGGGAAAGAGCCTTTGCCCCAAAGGAAAGAAGCCTCTGCAGACTTTTTGCACACGGCCCTCCTTTGTCCCAAAGGAAAGAGGCCTCTGCAGGCCCTGCAACCTTTTACAGTCAGAACAGCAACTTTTGCACACAGAACAAAAACGTTTGTGCAGGAGTTGCTATAGAGGGTATAGGGTATGTGTTGTTTTAAACTCACTGATGCAAGTGTTTCCATTGAACACTCTATCCAAGATCTAAGTGATCTAGTTAATCATATTACTGACCCGTCCATGGGTCCTGGGTGGTTTATGAAGTGGTTCAGTTGGCCAGGGGGACTAAAAATCCCAGTGGTAGGGGTTCTTTTTATTTACTGCTATGTGCCATTCTGCCATGTTGTATCCCCATTCTTTACCGCTTCATTACCACCACCCTTGACACCCTGGTAGAACGCAAGGCGATTACCACTGTCATGCCCTGACCCAATACACCCCTCTGCGGCTTGCCTCCAGTAATACAGCCCTCAACCGCCTCTAGCGCCTCTAGCGGTTGAGGTCTCACTTAAAAAGGGGGGAGTGAGGCAGCCATGAGGCTCTTACACAAGTGATCAGCCTGACCCTTCCCCCCAAGCCATGAGGCTCTTACATAAAGTAATCAGCCTGCTAAGAGAAGACATTAAGATTTCAGTAGACACCCTTCCCCCATTCCAGGTCTGAGCATAATATCCCCTAGCCCAGAAATCAACAGACCAGAGCACACCGGTTTGGACGGGTCACCCAGGTACCTTCCCCCAGGGGCTGCTGATTGGTGGACAGGAAATACCTGTGGCAAATGGGATTATAGAATGAGTTTAAAATTGTACTGTATATAAGGCATTGGAGGACGTCCCTCGGGACTCAGACTCTTGTGGAGGTTGCTGGTATCTCTGTCTGGGCCTGTGCGCACATTAAAAGTTCCTGTTTGCATTCCAGCCTGTCTGTGAGTTTTCCTTCTGTGGGTGAGTGATTGAATAAGAGCTTTTCACAGCGTTTGCTATAACAATAACTTGAAGTGCCTAAGCTCCTGTGTGTACCAGACAGCACCTTGTTTTGACTTCTTGAGGTATATTGTATTAGGGGCAGAGGCAGCTTGCTGTATAACCTTATTCCAGTGGGTTATGTCTTGATGATGTAGGTGTCTGCATATAGTTGGGAGATGGACCCAACGAGACGTTTTTGTCAAATTTTCTGAAGCGGTGAGTGGAGGGTGACGGTGTGCTTGGTATAGATGTGGAAGGTTAAAAGAGGAATGTGAAAGTTGATTGCGTACTGATCAGATCAGAGTACAGGCTGCAGTTGTAGGGTGGAAGGGATGAAGCCATTAATTACGTCGTTCAGAATGAAAATTAGATAGAGGGTATCCCTTTGTTGTGTGTTTGTTCATTTATTATTTGTTAGAAATCCAGTGCTTCAAGGAGTGTGTGCGTGCTTTGCTGGAGCCACAGAGAGATTAAGGTCACACAGCAGAAGTAGTTTGCTTTTTGTATTGTGTAGGCATATTAGTTCAAATGTTGAGGTGAGGTCCTGTGTATTTGCTGCTGGGGATCTGTATAACAGACATAAAAATGTGAAATTAGGCCTTACCTGCTAATTGGCTTTCCTTGAGGAACTCCAGTCCAGTCCCTCAGGGTAGTCAATCCCCATAAGCAGCTTGGAGTATGTCACATTTTGATGACATCAGGACACTTAGGTAGCTGGCATCACCCACCATCCCCAGTAACCTATTGACAAAGCAGACTCAAAGGAGCAAACAAACAAGAAGTTAAATCAGAAAAAACAAACAAACACCCCTATATTGGGTTCCCCTAAGGGAAACCCCCCCCCAGGAATCCCCTCTCCAGCCCCACCCGTAACACGGAAGCCCTCCAAAAACAAAGAGTTACCGATCCTCACCCTTCCCAAAATAACAAAATTAATTTTTTAGTATTCTTTTTGTCAGATGGAGCCAGGGGAAGTCAGAACTACACTCTAACCACTCCAGATGGCAACATCCATTTTATTTAAGATTCAGTATAAATGTCTTAAAAATACTTAGCTTAAATTCAAATAGATACTCCTTCAAATCGCAGCACAACAACAAGCATGGCACGACGTGCACGTTTCGGGAACAACTCCCTGTGTCAAGTGCATTCCTCTTCAGTCTGTGCTAACCGCCAAATGTTGTCGAGTTCACCAACTCGATTTTCAGAAGGGATCTTATTATTGGCTACAAGCAGCCATCACTCACAACAATCCAATCCGACGGTAGGGGTGCCCCACAGAATCAGGGGAACCCCACCACGTCATGGATGATGTTAATGGAGGCTTGCCCAATCAATTTCCTTATTAAGCCCAAAGGGGGCCACTGTGTTAAGTCTGAAGATCCACGTTTGTTCACGTCGCTGTAGCAAAGCTACACAATCACCCCCTCGAGGATATCTTTTTATTTATGGTGAACTATTTTTTTGGCCATTTGTGAGACCCTTCTCCCTTTTAAATGTATAGGCTATTGATTTTCAGTGGTTTTTGCTCTCCCATTGTCCTTTGTGGCTTGATTTTATGGCATTTTTAGACTGATAAATTGTTTGCATGCATAATTAATCCTTTTGTCTTTCTGATATCACATCCTTTAAAATATTTAATGGCTTCCTTCTCCTTCAAGGCTCCCTTTGCCCGAATTGCAGTATTGTGAAAGGTATGGTGTTTTATATACTATTTTTCCTCTCTCTCTTGGGGTCCCTTATGCCTGATAGTTTTTTTTATAGCCTCCCGAACTACAATGCAGTATATGTCCCTGTTTGTTCCCACAAAACATTTTACTCAATCTCTTCAAAATTTATATTATCTGGTCCAATTAAAAGTCTGAAATGAGTGTGTGCGCAGCAGCCAGGAAGCAGTTCATTTGTGGGGGTTTTTTGCTTTTTTTTTTTTTTAAATCAGTAGAACCTTTTTTTGCTCTTCATGCCCCCGATGACCTCTAGACTTGGATTTATCTATTGCATTTTAACCATCTATACTTGAGTCTGATTTTGTGGTTGTGTGACAAAGTTTTTATGGATGAATGATTTATTGTTTTGCAAAGGTCATTCTTAGCTTTCACTTATGAAAAGATTTGCTTTTGATGGATTGCTGCCTCTAATTTGTTTAGTTTGCCTTTATTTGCTTTCCCCTTACCTAATCATTGTCTATGATGGATCCTTATATACTCTTTTATAAGAATATCTTTTTATTTATGGTGAACTGTTCTTTGGCCAGGTTCGACCATCTGTGAGACACTTCTCCCTTTTATACGTACAGACCATTGATTTTGAATGGTTTTTGCTCTCCAATTGCTCTTTTTGGTTTGAATTTATGGTTTTTAGACTGTGGTAAATTGTTTACATGCATAATTAATCCTCTCGTCTTTCTGATGTCATCTGCTTTTCCTGTTACAATTCAGTCCGAAAGTAGGTCATCATTTTTCTCTCCTCTTGGTGGATGATTTCCTCTCATTTATTGTTTTAGTGATGTATTTATTTGCTTATTTTCTTTGCCTCTTTCACAGTACTCCACTTGGATGATTCCTTAGGTATATTAGTAAGTTACACTTTACCAGTGTCTTAGAGGTGAGTGGTTCAATATTATTTACTATTATATATTTTTTATATATATATGTATATACTATCGTGGGTAATTGCATAACCCTCTTGTGGTATTACACATATAACTAACACACAAAAGGAACTATTTTATCATTTGGTTTCTTTGGATTAGGTGATCGTTATATAGTACTATCTATTATTTTTAACTTAAGATTTGACATGATATAATTTTAATTTAACTTTTATTTTATACTTTATTTTATATGTATAATGATTTGTCTCCGTTTTTGTCAAGGTCTTAGTCCCCTGAAGGCGGCTTTGGCCGAAACACGTGTCAAGCAGACCCTGTTATTAAAGCACATTCCTCCAGTGGCATGGCTCTCCTGCTCCTTTGTGCAGTCCTCACATATGGGACTCCCTAGCTAAAAGCTACCGAAAGCCCATAGCAAAAGACAGGGCCCCCTCACGGGGAGCCGCAAGCAGCAGCAATAGAGTCCGTGTCCACAGACCACAGTAAGACCCTTGTGTATGAAGAAAACTAGCACTCCAGTACCCTGAACACAGAAGGGTCTGAGGGTAGGAGTCGCCTAAACCCCGAAAAGGTTACAGAGCAGTCTGGCCACTGTCCCATCGGGACTCTTTCCAGGCAGTAATGGGCTGCAAAGGTATGGACTGAAGACCAGGTGGCAGCCAGGCAGATGTCCACTATCAGGACAGAGTGCAAGATTGCTACCAAGGTTGCCATGGCTCTGACACGGTGCGCTGTGACATGTCCTTCCAGCAGGAGCCCCACCTACTCATAGGCAAAGGCAATACAGACCTCCACCCAGGTGGACAGGGTATGCTTGGTCACTGCCTTCTCGAGCCTACTGGAATCGTAGGAGACAAAAAGCTGGGTAGCTTTGCGGTGGCCTTGAGTGCATTGGCTATAGAAGGACAAAGCCCTCTTACAGTCCAAGGTGTGAAGGACTGTCTCCACCCAATATTCCAGGCGCTGATACACCACATTTCGACTATGCGAACGTCATTGTGCATGGCCTCCCCAAGAGCACCCTCAACCCGTTACAACTCGCGATGAATGCTGCTGCCCGCGTTCTCTGTGGAGTATCCAGAAGAAACCACATCACTCCCATCCTTAAGGACCTTCACTGGCTAACAATAAACTGCAGGCTCACATACAAGGCTCTACTCCTCACCTTCAAAGCCATCAACAAGATATCCCCCTCGTCCCTCACGGTCCTCCTTACCCCCACCCCAACAGGTCGAGGAGGACAGTAGCTACCAACACACTGATTATCCCCATGGAACCTACAAAATGTACACAAGCAACTAGGAATAGAGCCTTCGCTTTCTATGCCCCAAAGTGCTGGAACAACCTCCCACCTAGTATCAGATCGATTAGAGACCTTACACAATTCAGGAAAGTCCTCAAGCATCACCTATTCCTTCTACACTTCTCACAACCAAACGACACTTCTCCACCTCCCACACCCCAATCCACTCAAGCAGCGCCCAACACATCACAAACAAACTAGGACAAAACTAATCTGACCCATCCATTGGATGTTCAATAATATCAATCTAAGGTGTATATAACAGATCGGTGATAGTAACACTATGAATACTACCAATACCTAAACTAACAATGAATATGTGTTGATACATATGCTATAACGCTTACTGTAAACAACCGATAGACCCAATCCTCATAGTTAGGACTGGGTCTTAACATCTAATATGTAAACAGTCACCTTGCCACATCTTTTGATGGTCCAATGTAAATAGTCCACCCAGTAAATAGTTCACCCAGTTACAACTCCAAGTTAACGCTCCTGTTCAATGTAAGCACAAGGCAGTTCTGCCTTGACTGTTCGAGAATTGTTAATTGTAAACCACACTGATAATAAAGAGAGCAGTATAGAAAAGCTTTTAAATAAACTGGAGTGAGATCTGGGAAAGAAGGTAGGGAGTACCACCTCCTGGTTGAGATGGAAGGACAATACTACCTGTGGAAGGAATTTGGGGTGCGTGTGAAGCACCACTTTGTTCTTGTAGAATCTAGTATAAGGCGCATCCGCCACTAGGGCCCGAAGCTCGCTAACTCTGCAAGCAGAGGTAAGTGCAACCAGGAAAGCACAGTTATTTACCTGTAACAGGTGATCTCTGGGAACAGCAGGAATAAGTCTTCACATATGGGTACGTCGGTACCGACGGAACCTGCGCGGGAACGCTCCCCAGCTTCGCAAAAAGGAAAGCTTTTGGGAGCATCCCACAGCGCCTGCGCGCTGCCTTCACGCCTTTCCTAACCGCCTCCCCTCAGTTCGAGTTTTAAAGCTGAGACAAAGAGAGGAAAGGAAAAAAATAGATAGAGAGATACAACTCCTAGGGGAGGTGGGTGGGTTGTGAAGACTTATTCCTGCTGTTCCCAAAGATCACCTATTACAGGTAAGTAACTGTGCTATCTCCAGGAACAAGCAGGAATGAGTCTTCACATATGGGGACTCCCTAGCTAGAGATGCCTGGGAGATCCCCATGGTTATGAGACCCTGTGAAGGGCTCTATCTCCTCCTATGGATCTCAGGCATCCATTCAGGGAAGGAGGGCAGGAGTTGATTAAGCATGGAACAGGTGTTTGAAAACAGCCTGACCAAACAAGGCATCCCGGCGGGAGTCCTTGTCCAAACAGTAATGGGCTGTGAAGGTATGAACCGAGGCCCAGGTGGCCGCTCGACAGATCTGGTCGATGGACACAGAATTTAGATGAGCCATAGAGGTGGCCATGGCCCTCACATTATGAGCTGTGACATGGCTTTCCAGAGAAAGGTTCTTACTCTGGTAGGCGAAAGAGATACACTGAGCAATCCAATTGGACAGTGTTCTCTTAGAGACTGGAAGTCCCAAATGAGAGGGATCAAAGGCAACAAAGAGTTGAGAAGACTTTCTATGTTGCTGTGTCCTTTGTAAGTAAAAGGCAAGAGCTCTCTTACAATCCAGGGTATGAAGATTCCTCTCTGCACTTGATGCATGAGGACCTGGAAAAAAGACAGGTAAATACACCTCTTGATTAAGATGAAAAGGTGAAACCACTTTAGGCATAAAGTGTGGATTGGTCCTAAGGACTACATTATGATGGAACCTTGTATAAGGTGGATTAGCCACTAAGGCCTGCAGTTCACTGATGCGGCGAGCTGAGGTGACGGCAATGAGGAAAATAACCTTCCAGGAAAGAAATTTCAAGGAGGTGGCGGCTAAGGGTTCAAAAGGTGGCTTCATGAGCTGACCAAGAACCAGATTTAAGTCCCATGCCACCAGAGGAGGCCTAATGGGAGGTTTAGTTAAAGTTAGGCCTCATGAATCTTGCAATAAGAGGATGAGAGGAAATAGGTTGTCCATTAATAGGCTTAAGGGATGCTGCAATAGCACTCAAATGTACCCTTACTGAATTTGTCTTAAGGCCTGCATTGGAGAGATGCAGGAGATATTCCAATAGAGAATTCAAAGGTAGTGCTAGAGGGTCAAGAACCTTTTCAGCACACCAAATGGAAAACCTTTTCCATTTAAAAGCATAGGAACGTCTAGTAGAAGGTTTTCTGGAAGCATGGAGGATATCCTTCACCTGCTGAGAAAGAGTCCAATCTTGAAGGTCTAGGCCTTCAGCAACCAAGCTCTGAGGTGAAGGGACTTGGGGTTTGGGTGCCACAAAGTCCCCTCCTCCTGAGACAGAAGGTCTGGAGCAGCTCCCAAGTCTAGGGAGGGAGCTTGAGAGAGATGTAGAAGTAGAGGGTACCACACTTGGCGTGGCCAGCGTGGAGCTATGAGGATCATGGATCCTTGATCCCTCTGGAGTTTGAACAGAGTCTTGGGAATTAAAGGAATGGGTGGAAAGGCATACAGGAAGTCTTGACCCCAGTGAAGGAGGAAGGCATCCTTGGCCTGAACTCCCTGACACGGAATTCTGGAACAGAACCGTGGAAGTTTGGCATTCCACGGACTTGCAAAGAGGTCTATGTCTGGGGTTCCCCATTCTTGGAAGATTCTGAGTACCTGGGTCCATGTGCAGGGACCATTCGTGTGGAAGCAGAACTTGCCCGAGTCTGTCTGCCCAAGAGTTTCGGATTCCTGGAAGGTATACGGCCAGGAGATGGATTTGATGCTCTCTGGCGAAGGCCCACAATCTTAAAGCTTCGTTGCAAAGCGACAGAGAGCCAGTACCTCCTTGCTTGTTTATGTAAAACATGGCTACTTGATTGTCCGTATGAATGAGGACTGTCTTGTAGCTGAGCAGGGTATGGAAGACCTTGAGAGCTAAGAAAACTGCTTGGAGCTCCAAGTGGTTGATATGTAGGGAGGTCTCCTGTGGAGACCAAGTGCCTTGAGTGGAGAGGTCTTGCAGATGAGCTCCCCAACCTTTTTGGGAGGCATCTGTTGTGAGGGTTGCCTGGGGCAACAACTGTTGAAAGGGGGACCTCAGCAACAGATTTTGGGTGGACTTCCACCACTGGAGAGACCAAAAGAGGTGCCTGGAGGTTGCTATTTTGTCTGACAGAGCCCCTGATGCTTGAGTCCACTGGGTGGACAAAGTCCATTGAGCTGCTCTCATGTGAAGGCGAGCATAGGGGACTACATGCACTGTGGATGCCATGTGGCCTAGCAGTTGCAGCATCTCCCGGGCAGTTAAATGGCTCTTTGACTGAATCTGGGAGGCTAACTGCACTAGGCGTAGGCAACGGGCCTGAGGAAGATAGGCCCTTGCAGTGGTAGTATCTAACCAGGCCCCTATGAACTCTAGAGACTGAGTAGGGGTGAGCTGGGACTTTGGGAGGTTTACCACCAGTCCCAGATACTGCAGAATGCGCCTTGTGCAATCCAGGGAAGTCTGGGCCTCTGACTGAGATGGAGCTCGGATGAGCCAGTCGTCCAGGTATGGGAATACAAAAATTCCCAGAGTGCGTAGAAATGCAGCTACTACTGCCATGCATTTGGTGAACACTCTTGGAGCAGAGGCCAGACCGAAAGGAAGCACCCTGTATTGGAAATGCTTTCCTTGGAAAAGAAAACGGAGGAACCTTCTGTGAGAAGGATGGATGAGAACATGTGTGTACGCATCCTTGAGATCTAGAGAACAAAGCCAATCCTGACTCTGAAGGTATGGAAGGAGAGTGCCCAGAGAAAGCATCTTGAATTTCTCCTTGCATAGAAATTTGTTCAATTCCCTGAGATCTAATATGGGTCTGTAGCCCCCTGTTTTCTTTGGGATCAGAAAGTAGGGGGAGCAAAACCCTGACCGTTGTTGAAGAAGAGGTACTTCTTCTATTGCCCCTTGGGCAAGAAGGGTAGCCACCTCCTGACCTAGAAGGTCGAGAAGAGATGTTGGAGAATTGAAGTGTCTCACCATGGTGTGAGGAGGAAGGTTTGAGAAATGAAGCTTGTAGCCCTCCCTTATGATAGAGAGGGTCCACTGCTCTGCTGTAATTTGCTCCCATCTGGGAGCAAAATGAGCTAACCTTCCTGGAATGGTGAGAGGTTCTGGCTGTTTTAGAGCCAGAAAGGCTAAGTTCTCTAGCATCAAGTCAAAAACCCTGAGGAGGCTGGGTCTGCTGGGTTGCAGCAGCCCCTGTAGACTTAGGCCTGGACTGTTTAGGTTGTCGACGCTTAGTAGCAAAGCGACCTGTAGATGATTGTTGGCCAGAAGCAGAAGGGAACCTGCCTTTTTTGAAAAAAGACTTCTTGAAAGGTTTTTTCTTGGCAGGAATGGAGGTTGACTTTGAAAGTATCTAGAGCAGTGTTTTCTACATCCGAGTGGCTTTTATTTGCCATTCTTTGCCAAACAGGTTTTCACCTGTACAGGGAAGATTTCCTAAACCATCCTGGACCCAAGATTCTAGATCAGAAGCCTGGAGCCAAGCAATTCTGCGAGCAGCTATGGCAATGGCCGAAGCTCTGCTAGCACCTTCAAAGGAGTCAAAAGCTGCACAGTTGGAAAACTTTGAAATATCTTGAGTATGCTTAAGCCAAATAAGGAATTCCTCCCTTTTATCCTCTGGAAGAAAAAGGAGGAAAGTGTGCAGTTTATCTGCAACTTCTTTCAGAAACATACCCATATAAAGACTATAGGAGTTGATTCTGGCAATGAGCATACTGGCTTGGAAGATTTTTCTACCAAAAGCATCCAAGGTCCTGCATTCTCTTCCTGGAGGAGCAGAGGAGTGTCTTTTTGCACTCTGTATCCTTTTCATAGCTGACTGCACCACAATAGAATGGTGAGGAAGCTGTGTTTTATGAAAACCAGGACAAGGAGGGACACGGTACAAAGTGTCCAATCTACGAGAATGAGGAGAGGTAGTGAGAGGAGTCTCCCATAAGTCAATCATGGGATCATAAAGAACCTTAGGAGCCTTAGAATAACCTAAAATATCCAATTTTTTAGCTCTAGGCTCTGATTCAGAGGCTACTGAAATGGAAAGTCCTTTAGCCACTTCTTTTATGAAGTCTTGAAAGGACAAGTCCTCTGGAGGAGACATTCTTCTTTTTGGAGAAGGCAGCTCCTCAGGAAGGGCTATGGATACTTCAGCAGAGTCCTCCGATGTATCAGATTCTTCAGAGGAATCAAAGTATCGCCTGTCAGGGTGCTCTTCTAAAGCTCGATACGCGTATCGAGCGGTATCGACATCGGGCGTCATCGGTACCGGTTCGGTACCGATGAGCATCCCTGGACAGGGAACCGCTGCAGTCGGCATCCTGGTCAATGTCGATGCAGTCGGTACCGGTACCGGCGCTGGTGCCGGTACCGGAGCTGATATCGACAACGGAGTTCGCTGTGGTATCAGCGGCGTCGCAGCTTGAATAAAGGCCGTGATAGCCTGCTGCATGGACAGAACATTCTGATCCATCGACGCCATGAATGCCTGGAATTCGGTACCGGAAGGTTGCGCCGGTACCCCAGAGCATTCCAACAGATGATCGGTCGAGGCCGTGCCATCGATGTCAACCTGTAACCCCATAGGTGGAGCTTTGGAAGCCGGAGCTTCCCACTGGGACTGTTTTGCCGGTGCAGGATCCTCGAGGGCAAGCCCGGAGGCATCTCGATGCTTGGAAGGAGATCTACCCTTCGAGGACCGGCTGGATTTATGTTTGGTTACCTGAGATCCATGGGAGGAAGAAGCAGCCCTGGAAGACGTTGATGCCAGTGAATCTGCATCAGAGGGAAACAGCACATAGAGCTTGGCTGCTCGGTTCTGTAAACCTCGTTTAGACATCAAAGAGCAGGAAGAACAATCCGAAATGGAGTGTTCAGGACCCAAACATTTAAGACACCATTCATGGGTGTCGGTAACAGAAATAGTACCGCTGCACTTAGTGCATTTTTTTAACCCGGAGGCTGGTTTTTCCATGAGGAAAAATTCTTTGTGAGGCCTAAGGCCCAAAAGAAGAAAAACACACTAAGTGAGGGAAAAATATGTTTGGGTTTTTTTTTTAAGAAAAGAAAGAAAAAACCGGCGGTACCGGTCCGAAGTCGGGGGAGGCAGACGCGCAACCAAAGAAATAAAATAAAACAAAGAACTTCTTCAGCAGTGACAGGAACACGACCTGCTGGCTCCGCGGCAAAGAAGAACTGAGGAGAGGTGGTTAGGAAAGGCGGGAAGGCAGTGCACAGGCGCTGTGGGATGCTCCCAAAAGCTTTCCTTTTTGGGAAGCTGGGGAGCGTTCCCGCACAGGCTCCGTTGGTACCGACGTACCCATATGTGAAGACTCATTCCTGCTTGTTCCTGGAGATCGCCACCTTCCAAGAGAGGTAGCAAAGGTGGCAGGTAGCCAGAGGCTCGAAGGGTGGGCAAGTAAGCTGTCCCAAAACCACGTTGAAGTCCCATTCGGTTGCCGGAGGGCGAACCAGGGGCTTCGATAAGAGCAGGCCCCTAAGAAAGCGGGTCACCAGAGGCTGGACCGAGAGGGGCTTGCCATCCACTGGGTGGTGGTGCGCCATCAGGGCACTAAGGTGCACCCAGACGGAGTTAGACTGGCCCAGATTGCGAGAGGTGGAAAAGGTACTCTAACACCAGTCCCAGCGGGCAGGAGAACGGGTTAGCCCCATGTTTGGCACACCAGGCCGAAAAACTGCACCATTTGAAGGCATAAGCCTTCTTAGTATAGGCCTTACAAGAGGCCAGCAAAATCTCTTCCACCTCAATTGAGAGGTTGAAAGGGGCTAGAGTCACCTTTTCAGCAGCCACACTGTCAGCGATAGGAACCCATGTTGAGGTGCAGAAAAGAGCGCCCCCCCCCCCCCCCTCCTGAGACAGGCGTCTCGGAGAGGTCCCCAAGGATCTCTGCCATTAGCCGGAGCAGCAACCATGGTTGCCTGGGCCACCAAGGGACTATCAAGGTGAGCCAAGGCCCTGTCGTGGAGGGTCCTGAACAAGATTTCGGCTATCAGTGGCATGGGAGGGAAGACGAAGATGAGGCCCTCCGACCATGAGTCAAAGAACGAGTCGCTGCCACCCTGGAGGGGTGGGCTTGCTGGGAGCAGCAGCAGGGCAACTGGAAGTTGTCCGAGCTGGTGAACAGGTCTATCACGGGTTCCCCCCAGAGCTGGAAAGGCCGGTCAGCCACCCTGGGGTCCAGCTGCCACTCATGCGGCTGGAAGACTCTGCTCAGTCTGTCGGCCAGGTTATTCTGGCCTGATAGGTAGACTGCCCACAGTAGAATATCCTGTTGGATTGCATATGAGCAGAGGACCACTGCCTCCCAACAGAGAGCACAAGACCCTGTGCCCCCCTGTTTGTTTACACAGAACATCGCCACCTGGTTGTCCATCTGAACCAGCACCAGCTGGTGACGCAAGTAGTGGCAGAAAGCTCACAGGTCCAAGTATATGGCCCACAGCTCCAGAAGGTTGATCTGCTGTGTGCTCTCACCTGGTGACCAGTTGTCCTAGGTGCAGAGCTCCCCACAGTGGGCTCCCCAACAGAGAAGGGAGGCGTCCATGGTGAGAACCCTGGAGGGGCTCAGGGCCAGAAAAGGCATGCCCACCTCGAGATGCTGGAGAGAGTGCCACCAGACCAGGGAGTCTGCCAGTTGGTGGGATACAGAGACTGTCTCGGAGGCATCCCATGCCTGAGACCACTGGTCCCGGAGACATCACTGCACCGTCCTCATGGGGAGGTGAGCATATGGTGTGACGTGGACCATGGAGGCCATGTGCCAGAGGAGGCACAGAAGCTGCTGAGCAGGCACAGAGGAACGATACTGTATGTCTCGTGCCAGTCCTGAGATGGTCGGCCCAGTCCCTGGGCAAGAAGGCCTTTGACTGGAGGGTTCAAGCTTTGCCCCAACGCACTCCAGACACTGTGCCAGGAGCAGGTGAGACTTGGGGTAGTTTATAACAAAACCCAAGTACTACAGAACTTGGATGGTGCATGCGGTGGTCTGCTGCACCCCGAGGCCGTACCCCTACCTGGATGACTGGCTCATAAAGACCTCTTGGAGACAGAGGAAGGCAGCCACGACTGCCAGGCAGTTTGTGAAGACCCTTGGGGCAGAGGCCAAGCCAAAAGGGAGCACCCTGTACTGGAAGTGCCTGCCCCCCTCCCCACTATGAACTGCAAGTACTGCCTGTGGTTGGGGTGAATAAGGATGTGGGTATAAGCATCCTTGAGGTCTAAGGAGCATAGCCAAGTTCCCTGTTGGAGGTAGGACAGTAATGTTACAAGTGAGTTCATCTTAAACTTCTCCCTAACCAGGAATTTGTTAAGGTTGCACAGGTCGAGGATGGGCCTTAGGCCCCCTGTCCTTTTTGGCACAAGGAAGTACCTGGAGTAGAACCCCTTGCCCATGAGGTGGTGGGGCACCGGCTCCACTAGTTTGTCCTTGAGAAGACCTGCCAACTCCTTCAGTAGAAGATCCCGATGAAGGGAAGACCAGAGGGGCTCTCCTGGAAAATAAGGGGGGGGGGGTGTCCGAGTCAGGTGAAGCAGGTAACCCTCCCTGACCACTTGAAGTGCCCAGGAATTGGTGGTGATGGTCAGCCACCTTTGGGCATAGTGAGCCAGACATCCCCCTGTGGGCTGCTGATCTCCTTGGGGTAGACTGACTCCTTGAGCATAGCCTAAAACTCCCCCCCTGGCTGGGCCATAGCCAGTGCCTGGGGTTTTGGAGCCTTCTGCTTATGAGGGCCATGCCCATGTTCCTTGGCTTGCTGGCCCTGTTGGGGAGCTGGGGAAGCCTGAAAAGGTGGATAGTTTCTGTAAGCAGCCCCTTTCCTCAGGTAGAAGGATTTCTTACCTGAGCCCTTCCGTTGGGGAGGGGGAGGGGCAGCGGTCTTCTTAGAGAGCTTGGTCCTAGTCATGAACTCAGTCTCCAGCTAGGCAGCCTTGTCAGTCATGCTTTTGCCAAAGAGGTTCTCTCCTTGGCAGGTGGACATTGACCAATTTGTCCTGAACCCACTGCTCGAGGTCGGACAACTGTAGCCAAACTTGGCACTGTGCATCAATGCCTACCACCGCTACTATAGTCGCTGACTCAAATCCATCATAGGCTGCTTGAGACAAGGATTTGGAGCACTCACGGACTGCTTTGGCCAGGTTCTTGAACCACTGCAATGGTTCCTTGGAGAGACCAGCTGAGAACCCAGCAAGTTCCTTCACCAGGTCTCTCAGGTACATGCCCATGTAAAGCTGGTAAGCCTGGATGCGGCCGATGAGTATGAAGCCCTGGTAACACTTTCTGCTGAGTGAATCAAAGGTGCGGGCCTCCCTGCCAGGGGGCACCAAGGAGTGCATCTTCTGGCTTTTCAGCCGACACATGGCCAATTCCACCACCATGGAGTTATGCAGCAGCTGTGATTTCTAGAAGCCTGGGCTCCGGCAGACTCAAAACAGAAAGTTGAGTCGAGCATTTGCTCATCACTGGTACAGACGCTGGTGTCTTCCACATCCGGAGCATCAACCGTTCCAGGATGGGAGGAATGGGCACCATGAGAGATTCCCTCGGAGGAGCCTTGTACTGGAGGATTTCTAACTCATCAGTCCTCCACTGACTCTGTAGGGAACGCCAGGGCCTTGATGAAATCAAGGAAGCCCATATCCTCTGGCGGGGACCACCGTTAAGGCTCCGAGATGGGAGAGTCAGATGGGACATTGTGGTGGCAACGAGTATCGGGAAACCCCTCATCCTCCGTCTCCCACTTGAAGTAGTCCGACAAGGACTCATAGGAGGTCTGCTCCACGGGTCTTGGGGCTGCAGATACTCTGTGGGCAGTGCCTGGCATACTAGCCAGGTATGATCGCAGTCCCTTGAGTGGGAAATCGGATCGCAACCTCAGCAGAGGATCAACTCTAGGCTGAAGGACTTCAAGGATCGGCTCGGCCTCCGGGGACATCTTGGACTTCGAGGGCTCAGTGGTTGTAGCAGATGAACCAGTCAGGCCAGACAACAGCGCCCGCTGCTGGTCCATGAAGGCAGACAAACTACACTCCAAGGCTACATTCTGGACTCCAGGCCAGAAGTCTCCCCAGCCTTTGGCGCAGGCACAAAACCAGCTCCTCCGTAGGGGAATCCTAGATAAGGATGGTATCTGGAAACGAGGCCAGTCCCGAGGTTGAGTCCTTTCGGAAGCCTTTGCAGGCTGCTCCTTCTCCGAAGCCTCGGACGAGCATCTTGGCTTGTAGGACTAGGCCCAGGGGGGCAGCCAGCCGGTCTGAACTGTCCAAGGACACTGCCTTTGAAGGTTGTTTGTTCTTCCTGGGTTCTCTCGAGGGAGACCCTCTTTCTGAGGACCCACAACAGGGCTTGGGCTCGGAAAGTTCCACCGGAGGTGTCAAGGCTTCAGACAAGGTCCTGGCCTTCAGAGGCACCAGGAAGTCGGGGAAAAACTTTTCATGCTGCTGCTGGCAGCTCTTGAGGGCCTTGCTGGACATCCTTTTTGCAGAGACTGCAGACTGCTGGGTCATGGTCTGGCCCGAGGCAATGGAGACAGCAGTCATGTGTGTTGGTCAAAGAATTTTTGAGCACCGATCACACTTCTTAAAGCCACTGGTAGCCATGAGGGAAAAAAAGTACCCCTGTGAGGTCAAAGACTTCCCGGGCTGCTAGTTGGAAAAGAAAAAAAAAAAAGCACGAAGATGCCAGAAAATGAAAGAATGAGAAAACTATAAAAATAAACCTGAACTCACTGAGGCTGCGAGGTCGGGTGGCGGGAAGAGTACCAGTGCGATACTCGAGGAGCATATGAAACTCAGAGGAAAAAAAAAAAATCAACTTTTTCCAGGGACAAATGAGACAAACATCTGAAGGGCTCTGCGGAAAAAAAGGAGACTGAGCAAGATGGCACCCTTGGGCAGGAAGGGGACCACATATGCGTCATGGCATCTCCCAAAGGCTTTCTTTGAAAGCTGGGGCGATGCTTCCACAAGGACTCCGTCGGTGCCAACGTCACCCATATGTGAGCACTGACTTCCTGCTTGTTCCCGGAGAATTTTAGGTTTCCTTTTGTGATTATTAGTACACCTCCACCTCTTTGTTTGAATCTAGGGAAGGTAAATAAGTAAAATCCTGGTGGTTTCAACTGATTTAAGAGAATTGTATCAGTATTTGTAAGCCATGATTCAGTAATGAACATTATGTCACGTTTGTTACTGATAATATAGTCTGTTATGATTGGAATTTGTTTTGTACTGAGCATGCGCTGACTAGTGTACACTTTAGGATGGTTATGGTGGATGAAAGGTTTATGGATTTGTATAGCAGTGTTATGTATCCGTTTGCGTATGAGTCAGAGTGTTGTGAATGTTTTGTAAGCCTGTTCGTAAGCATGTTGTGTTCTGTTTGTTGTGGTTGTGGTTATGGAGGACTGGGATGGTTTGTGAATGGATGGTCAGGGATGTAGCTTTTGGTCTTAAGAGGAGGATTCCTAGGGTGATGTAAATTAGGATGTAGTGCTTGAGCTCCATTCTGGTTTAGATAAAGGTATGTGACCTTGTTATTTTGTTTGTGCGTTGTTGCTTCTATCTGCCAAGCTGAACTGTTTCAAGTTATGTCTGGGCTGGATACCAATTCTGTACTTAAGAGGAGCTTACGGATCTTTTTTTCTGCCATCATATACTATATTACTATGTAAGCAGTCATGACAGTGGAACAAAATCAGAACAAAGTTTCACAGAAAGAATTGTGAATGCACAGCATGGCCACAAAGTTAAGTAAGAAACAGTAAAATAATACAAAAATAGTCTGGAATAGGCACAGATGAGCCTTGAATACAATGATATGAGGGTAAAGCTGTTCATCAGGTAGGAGGATGTAGTAAAACTTGCAAAATCACCAATCCAATATGCAGGGTGCCTGCATGCTGAAGCTCTGAGGAAATAAGTGGAAGAACTCAGAGGAGATGGCGAGACTGAGGAACATTCAAGACAGTGAGAAGTACATTGATGAGATGCTTCTTGCAGCAACCAAGCTCTCCAGCACAGGAGAAGATGGGTGCCAACACAATGTCGATGGTTGGACACAAGTCACCAGGGCCTGCAAAATCACCAATCCAACTTCCCCAGCCCTTGAACTGAAGAACCATTATGCAGCCCTGGAAGCGGAGGAGGTGAAAGCATCCATGGAAAGGGAAGAACCAGAGCTCAAGTACCCCAAAGTTGCAGAATCAGTGACAAGGAAATGAAGGGTAGGGGTGTTTGGACACTCTCTTCTGAGGGGTATTGAGGCGTCCATCTGCCGACCAGACTTTATGTCCAGAGAGGTATGCTGTCTACCTGGTGCCAAAATCCAAGATGTTACGGAGAGTTTGCCGAGACACATCAAGCCCACTGACTATTACCCAATGTTACTAATCCATGTTGGAACAAATGATACTGCCAGATATACCTCAGAACGTATCAAAAGTGACTTCATGGCTTTGGGACAGAGGGTGAAGCAGTTAGCTGCACAGGTGGTGTTCTCAATCCTCCCTGTTGAGGGTAAAGGCCAAGGCAGAGAGGCTCGCATCCTGGAGATGAATGCATGGCTGTGGGGATGGTGTCATCGAGAGCATTTTGGTTTCCTAGATCATGGGATGCTGTTCCAAGGACTGCAGAGCAGAGATGGCATTCATCTGTCCAAGAAAGGTTGACGCGTCTTCGGTAGTAGACTGGCTAATCTACTGAAGAGGGCTTTAAACTAGATTCGTTGGGGATGGGTGAAGAAAGCCCTCAGGTAGGTGATACATTAAATACCTTTATGGAAATGGGTAACAGGGGTAACATATGGAAAGCAGTGTGTATAAATGCCCGTAGCATGGGAAATAAGATCCCTGATGTTGAAGCTTTGGTGGGAGTGGCTGACTTGGATTTAGTGGCAGTTACAGAAACATGGTTCACAGAAAACCATGATTGGGATGTAACTATACCTGGCTATACTTTATTCAGAAAGGACAGGGTAGGAAGAAAGGGAGGAGGAGTGGCACTATATGTAAAAACTACTATTAAAGCTTTGGAATTACAGAGCTTAAAAGCGAGAAAGGAGGCATTGTGGGTTAAACTAGAAAGAGGGAAAGAGAAATCTATTTGCATTGGTGTGATATACAGACCTCCCTCATAAGAGGTGGACAGAGTTAATTGAAGACATACGCAGCATTGCTAGGAAAGGGGAAGTGCTACTGATAGGAGATTTCAATATGCCAGATGTTGATTGGCACATTCCTGCTGCAGTATCATCTAGAAGTAAGGAGATCCTGGATTCTCTACAGGGAGAACTATTCAGGCAATTGGTAACAGACCCCACACGTGAAGGGGCCATACTGGACTTGGTGCTTACCAATGGTGAAAGTGTTTCTGATGTTGTAGTGGGAGATCATTTTGCATCCAGTGATCACCAGATGGTGTGGTTCAGTATTAGGACTAGGGCTGTTAGAATCCATTCCAAGGTGAGGATCTTAGACTTTAGGAAGACTAACTTTGCCAAGATGAGCCAATACCTAAGGGAGTCGTTAGTGGGATGGGAACAGCTGGGGGATGTAGAAACACAATGGGCAAAACTGAAAGGAGATATTTTAAGGGCAACCAACCTTTTTGTTAAAATGGTAAATAAAGGTAAAAGGAAAAGGAGACCACTATGGTTTTTGAAAGAAGGAGCTGAAAAAGTGAAGAAAAAGAGGGAGGCCTTCATGAAATACAAGAGATCACAGAGAGAGGAAGACAGGCATCTGTATTTAGAAAAAACTTAGAGAAGCTAGCAAAGTAGTCAAGAAGGCAAAGATTCAAAAGGAGGAGGAAATAGCCAATGCAATAAAATGGGGGATAAGACATTTTTCAGATATATTAGTGAGAAGAGGAAGGGCAAAAGTGGTATTGTCAGACTCAAGAGTGCAGGGGAGGAATATGTAGAAGCTGATAAGGATAAAGCGGAATTGCTTAACAAATATTTTTGTTCTGTGTTCACAGATGAAGAACCAGGAGCAGGATCTCAGAAAACACCCACAAACAGGAACAGAAGCGAGGGACATCTTGATCAATTTTCAGAAGACTGTGTTTGTGAGAAACTAGCTCAACTTAAAGTAGACAAAGCGATGGGACCAGATGGGATACACCCTAGAATACTGAGGGAACTTGGGGACGTTCTAGCAGCTCCACCGACTGACCTTTTCAATGCCTCAGAGTCGGGAGTGGTGCCAAAGGACTAGAGAGAGGCTCATTTGGTGCCTTTACACAAAAGCGGAAGTAAGGAAGTGGTTGAAAACTACAGGCCAGTTAGTTTAACTTCAGTGGTGAGTAAATTATTGGAAACGGCGCTGAAAGAGAAAATAGTGAGGTTTCTGGAGTCCAGCGGATTACAGGATCCGAGGCAGCATGGATTCACCAGAGGCAGGTCTTGTCAGACAAATCTGATTGATTTCTTTGACTGGGTGACCAGGGAGTTGGACCGAGGGAGAACCCTAGATGTGGTGTATTTAGATTTCAGTAAAGCCTTTGACACTGTTCCTCACAGGCAACTTATAAACAAACTGAGCACCCTAGGGATGGACCCTAAAGTTACTGCTTGGGTTAGAAATTGGTTGGGTGGGAGGCGACAGAGTACAAGTAAATGGAGCTCACTCTGAGGAGAAGGATGTTACCAGTGGTGTGCCCCAGAGATCTGTCCTTGGTCCGATTCTTTTTAACATCTTTGTTAGTGATATAGCGGAAGGGCTGTCGGGTAAGGTTTGCCTCTTTGCAGATGATACCAAAATCTGCAATAGAGTAGACACCCAGGAAGGTGTAGATAACATGAGGAGGGATCTAGCTAAGCTTGAAGAATGGTCTAGAATTTGGCAGCTAGGATTTAATGTTAAATAAATGTAAGGTCATACATTTGGGCTGCAGCAATCCAAGGGAGCAATAAAGTATAGGGGGTGAAGTACTTTTGTCCACTAAAGAAGAGCGGGACCTAGGCATGGTTGTGTCTGATGATGTTAAAGTAGCTAAACAGGTAGAAACGGTGACGGCAAAAGCTAGAAGGATGCTTGGGTGCATATGGAGAGGAATGGCTAGCAGAAAAAAAGGAGGTGATAATGCCTCTGTATAAGTCTTTGGTGCGACCTTATTTGGAGTATAGTGTGCAATTCTGGAGACCGCACCTTCAAAAGGATGTGAACAGGATGGAGTCTGTGCAGAGGGTGGCTACTAAAATGATTAGTGATCTTCATTATAAAGCATATGAGGACAGACTGAAGGATCTTAATATGTACACCTTAGAGGAAAGGCGGGATAGAGGTGATATGATTGAGATGTTTAAATACCTCTGTGGCATAAATGTTCAGGGAGAGAGTCTCTTTCAATTGAAAGCAAGTTCTGCTACGAGGGGACATGGGATGAGGGTGAAGGGAGATAGATTCAGGAGTGATATGCGGAAATATTTCTTTACGGAAAGAGTAGTGGATCTGTGGAATAGTCTCCCAGTGGAGGTGGGAGAGATGACAGTAACTGAATTCAAAAAAGCATGGGACAAACACAGAGGATCTCTAAAGGTAAAAAGGGGACTGTTGTAGTTGTTGATATGGAAGGACAGACTAGAGAGGCCATGTGGTCTTTTTCTGTCATCATATTTCTAGGTTTCTATGTAACCTGTTAGCATTTGGGTTCAAAACAGGTTTGGATGAGTTCCTGGAGACAAAGTCCATAAACCATTATTAAAGAAGACTGAGGCCATCTACTGCTTACCCCTGGAACAAGCAGCATGGAATGCATATACGTTTAGGAATCTGATGGGTACTTAAGACCTGTAATGGCCACTATTGTTAACAGGATACTGAGCTTCATGGACCTTCTGTATGGCATATTTTATGTTCTTGAAGTACTGTACATGGAATGGACAAATATATTTCTATTTCACTTTTATAAATATCACTTTTCCTCCCTCCCCCCATGAGGACAGACCCAAAGTAAATTCACATCATACAAGTCATAAAAATACAGCATACTATAGTATATACATTATTCCTATTATAGACCTACACCCCCATTGTCATTTTCTTTGTTTTTAAGTTATGTGAAAGAGCGATGATTTTTTCACATAGACTTCTTATATAGAAATATAAACAACAACTTATAAGCAGTTCAGATAAATGCCATTCCCACCTCCTACTTCTAGAATGACTATTTCCAATGACCTTAAACATCAAACCACTTGCTATATTTTACCTGTCTTCAATCTCCTTCAGCTTCCTCCGGGCAACATCACACTGTTGCTCCCAAGCTGTCTGCTCCATCTCTTCAAAGGGGCTTTCTACCATGTTGGCTGCAGGACGGTTGCTGCACTGGTTCAAAACCTCTCCCACCATCTTCTTTTTGCAAGGATCCCAGCGCTCAGGTACAGGGCTTAGAGAGCACAGCGCTTCAGTCAGCCTCTTCTTCCTCACAGGAGAGCTTGAAAGAATATTTAGTCAGTAAAAACGCAATTTTTAAAAAAAATGGAATCCCATGTACTGCCTTAAAAATCCAACTGACTCATTTTAGGCTTGTTTTTCCAATCTGTTCTATACAAAAGTTTTCTATTTTCAACCTAACAGGAACAGCTATGCATGTACACTCTCTCAAGAGAACTTTGAAAATTTCAAAAAACGATTCTGTTTGTACCAAACTGGGTCACATGAGAAATCACATTTCACCGATCCAACTGTCTCAGCAATAGTTGCTAATGGATTATAAGAAGCCTTAGTGCTATTTGTAATAACCATCTCCTCAACCAATCTCTGGATAATCTTTTCAAAATAAAATTTAATTACACAAATCTATACACCTCCCCCTTCCCGCCCAAGGGTGCCATCTTGCTCAGTCAAATGACATAGCTAAAAAGACGGCAAGAGAACACAAAATATAATAAGACTGCAACTCCAAGGGGAGTAGGGAGGGTCGTGAGGACTGATT
Organism: Ichthyophis bannanicus; assembly: GCA_033557465.1. Taxonomy (NCBI): domain Eukaryota; kingdom Metazoa; phylum Chordata; class Amphibia; order Gymnophiona; family Ichthyophiidae; genus Ichthyophis; species Ichthyophis bannanicus. The sequence continues at coordinate 149,521,061 of CM066041.1, forward strand.
CCTGCTGTCCCCAGAGAACACCCGTTACAGGTGAGTAACTACACTATCTCTGGGAACAAACAGAAGTCAGTCCTCACATACAGAACTCCCCAGCTATAGGCTACCGAAAACCCACAGCTAAAAAATAGGCTCCCTCTACGAGAGCCGCAAGCAGCCACAATAGGAATTTAACAGAGTAGCACTCCGGTAGCCTGACACAGAAGGGTCGGAGGGCAGGAGTTGCCTAGACCTTGAAAAGGTTACCGAGTACAGCCTGGCCGAAAGCACTGTCCCGTCGGGACTCTCTACCCAGGCAGTAATGGGTTGCGAAAGTTTGACCCGAAGACCAGGTGGCAGCCTGGCAGATGTCTGCCAGCAGAACAGAGCAGAAATGAGCTACTGATGGCCCTGACCCGGTGGGCCGTAACACGATCCTCCAACAGAGGTTCGGCTGCCCTGTATGCCCAGGCAATACAGTCCGCCACCCAGGTGGACAGCGTATGCTTAGAAACAGCCATCCCCAGTTTTCTGGGGTCGTAGGATACGAAGAGCTGAGATGCCCTTCTATGGCCCTGCGTGCGCTGAATATAGAAGACCAACGCCCTCTTGCAGTCCAGGGTATGAGGAACCCTCTCTGCCAGCCTGGGAAAGAAGGTAAGCAGCACCACCTCCTTGTTGAGGTGGAACAAAGACCACTTTTGGAAGGAACTTGAGGTGTGTGTGGAGCACCACCCGGTTCCTATAGAACCTTGCATAAGGCCTGTCGGACACAAGGGCCTGAAGCTCACTCGCCGAGCCGACGTTAGTGCCACCAAGAAAACTATCTTCCAAGAAAGGTAGCATAGATGGCAGGTTGCCATCGGCTCAAAAGGCGGTTGAGTAAGCTGCTCTAAAACCACATTCAAATCCCATTCGGTCGCTGGAGAGCAGACCGGGGGCTTCAGCAGAAGCAGGCCTCTCAAGAACCTAGAAACCAGGGGATGTGCAGAGAGGCTTCCCTTCCACCAGGAAGTGGTTTGCTGCAAGGGCACTGAGGTGAACTCTGACAGCATTGGACTTAAGGCCCAAATCCAAAAGGTGGAGGAGGTACTGAAATACCACTGCAACCTGGCAGGAGAAAGGATTCACCTTCTGCTTCTCGCACCAAGCCCCAAACCTACGCCACTTGAAGGCAAAGGTCCATCTAGTTGACAGTCTCCTTGAGGCCAGCAAGACCTCTTCCACATTTTTTGGAAGGAGGAGTGGTGCAAGCACTACCCTTTCAGCAGCCATGCCATTAGGTTGAGGGAGCCGAGATTGGAGTGCAGGAAAGTGCCCCCCTCCTGGGACAGGAGTTTTGGAGAAAACCCCAGAAGAATGGGGGCCTCCACTGTTAACTGGAGTAGAAGCAGAAACCATTGTTGTCTTGGCCATCTGGGGGCTACCAGGATGACCGAGGCCTTGTCCTGGAGAATCTTGATTAGAGTCTTGGCCACTTAACTAATAGACAACAACTAATCCGCACTAGCACCTCGACCTCGCCCCCTTTCCAACAACACCAAGGAGTACCTCAAGGATCCACGCTGTCCGCCATGCTCTTCAACATCTATCTTCAACCACTCTGCTCAGTTATACATTCCCACAACATCAACTTTCATATATATGCTGATGATATCATGCTCTACGCCCCAGTTACAACTGCAAATCCAACAAATATACATCTATCAGCATGTTTCACCGAAGTGACCGACTGGCTTCAAGAAAATAACCTATCCATAAACAAAGAAAACTGAAGCCCTCATAGTGACAAAAGACCCAGACTTCACACCGCCCACACACCTTAACATAGGAACCACAAGCATTCAAATACATCCACAAATAAGATATCTAGGCATTATCATTGACCAAGCCCTAACCCTCAAGCAACAAATTACTAAAACCTCCGGAATTATATTCCACAAAGCAAAAACAGTGCAACTTCTCAGACCCCCTCCTCGAACCTCAAGACTTCAGGACGGTAATGCAAACTATGACACTTCCACATCTGGACTACTGCAACATAATCTACCATGGACTACCAGCCACACAGACCAACAACCCCCTCCGAACCGCATTGAACACCACAGCGAGAATCATTCAGAGAGCAAGGAAAAGCGACCACATCACCCCAATCCTAAGAGACTTGCACATACTCCTCTTCGAAGCACGAACTAAATACAAATCCATCCTACTCACCCACAAAGCCATCCACCAAACACAGAACACACAGCTCCGCACCCTGCTGTCTCGTCCAGCCCATGGAAAAACCACCAGACTGGCCTCCAGCAACTCCCTCACCGTCCCTCACAAAAGAACCAAATGCTCTCAACGGACATGCAATCGAGCCTTTGAACTTTATGCTCCATCCCTATGGAATTCTCTACCAAGCCACCTCAGAAACAACGATCTAATGTCCTTCAGAAAACAGCTAAAAACCATCCTATTCCAAGAATGCTTCGAAGCAATCCCCACCAGAAAGTGCACCAACCCCTGATATCACCCATCAGGGACCCCTGATTGAAAACGGAACTATACTGTCCATGTCTAAAGTCTGTCCTATCTCAAAATCATCAATGTTGCCTATCCGGTGATGGCCCCACCCTTATACTTAATTACCCCACCCTTAAATGTAGCGCCGCTTTGACCCGGTGAAAAGCAGGATATAAATACAGTTAAATAACTCAAGTCATGAACTTGAAGCACTCAGACGCTGGTGGACAGGCTCTTGAAGCGCTGCAAAGGTCTCTTGGAGAGACCAGCTGAGAACCTGGTGAATTCCTTCGCCAGATCCCTCAGGTACATGCCCATGTACAGCTGGTAGGCCTGGATTCGACAAATCAGCATTGAACTCTGGAAGCACTTCTTGCTGAGGGCAACCAAGTTGCAGGCCTGCCTGCAAGGAGGCACCGAGGAGTGCATCTTCTGGCTCTTCAGCCTGCGCATGGCCGATTCCACAACTATGGAGTTGTGCAGCAATTGTGCCTTTTGAAATCGAGGGCTCTTACAGACGCAATACATTGAGTCGATCCGTTTGCTGATCAGTCTCCCACATGCAGAGCATCAGTCGTTCCAGGATCAGAGGCACTGGTACAGTAAGGGCCTCCCGAGGAGGAGAGTCATACTGGAGGATCTCGAGCTCATCGGCTCGAGGATCCTCCTCAACTCCGTGGGGAATGCCAAAGCCTTTGACATATCCCTCACGAAGTCCAAGAACCTAGTGTCCTCCAGAGGGGACCTTCTCCGAAGCTCAGACACTGGGGAATCGGATGGGACATCCCTTGCCTACAGGTGTCTGAGGAGTCTTCCTCCTCTGTCTCCCATCCTGATGCCTCCGAGGAGGAATTGAGGGGCTCCGGCTTCGACTACCCCAACACCAGTGGAACCGGCAGCGACAACCTCAGCCCTGAGCAGGAAGCCGAGAGGGACCTCTGCCGAAGATAGACTTCAGTCCGCATGGTCTCGAGGATCGGCTCAGCCTCCGGGGTCGACTTAAATGTCGGTGGCCCGGTGGTCGGGGCGGAAGAACTGGTGAGACTGGCAATCAGCGCCCGCTGCTGCTCCATGAAGGCAGACATATTGCGCTCCAGGGCCACCATTCTCAAACCGAGTTCAGAAGGCTCCGCAGCCACCGGGTCGGGTCCTGACGCCATCAGGCCCGACGCTGGTTCCCCCGGAGGGGGAAGTCCTCGATGAGGACAGTTGTTACCTGCCTCAGCTGCTCTATATCCTGTCGAAGAAGGTTCGCTGGATGCTCCATCTCCGAGGATCCGGGCTGGCGCTCAGGGCTCTGCGACCGGTCCCAGGAAGGACCTGGCCATTTGGAGCCATCCAACGACACCGCCTTCAAGGATTTTTCTTCCTTCGATGTTCCTGCGAGGGAGACTCCCTCTCCGAAGAACTCCTACGATGCTCGGTATCAGAGTGTCCCCCCCGAGACGTAGAGGCCTCAGACAAGGTCCAGGCCCGCAAAGGTACGGACTCAAGAAAAATCCTAATCATGCTGCTGCTGGCGACTTCTCAGGGTTTTCGAGGACATCTTCCTGCATGGGCTACAGACCTTTGGGTTGTAGTCAGGCCCGAGGTACTGGAGACAACAGTCATGTGTATCGGTGAGGGACATTAGTCTAGCACACCAATCACATTTCTTAAACCTGCTGGCAGCCATCGGGGGAAAAAGGGCCCCTGCAAAGTCGAAGACCTGGGCTGCCAGTGAAAAAGAAGAGCGCGAATGCTAGTCACGAAGGACAAAAATCAAAAAATCAAGCCGGACTCGATACCTGTGTACCGAGCTGAAGGAGGGAAGGGGAACCGGTGTTGATCTGGTAAGGAAAAGAAACAAATTTCTAAACTTTTTCTAGGGTGACAGTTGGACAATGTCCGGAGGGCTCCGTGGAAAAAAGGAAACCGAGCAAGATGGCACCCTTGGGCGGGAAGGGGACCCTGCATGCGTGATGCAATTCCCAAAGGCTCTCTCTGAAAACCGGGGATTTGCTCCGCACTCAAGGGCTTCGTCAGCGCCAACGTCACCCATATGTGAGGGCCGACTTACTGCTTGTTCCCGGAGAATATGAATAAAGGGCAGAAGCAGAGAAGTTGACGACAATGCATGTGGCCTCAGGCATGGTGACAAGTTGCTAGATAGCAGCAATAACTGGCCAGACTCAATCAAAGCCAGTACCGTACCTAGCCCTGTGCGAGCAGTGTGGCCGCACAAGGCGCAAAGGCTTAGGAGGCGCATTTTGGCTGCCTGCAGCTGCCCTTCTGCTGCCACTTATGTTCTCTCAGATGTGGCAGGGCAACAGCAGGCAGCTGAAATGCACTCCTAAATCTTTTTGGGTCTTTCTGCAGGTCTGGTCCCTCCCTCCCTCCTCTGACACAACGTCAGAAGGATCAGATCTGCTGCTGGCAACTTGCACATCAGGTGCACAACCCCCCCCCCCCCCCAATCCAGTCTGCCTGCTCTTGCTCTGCTGCCGATGCTATGGAGAAAACAGAGGGCGGTGGCAGCAGCAGGGCAGGAGCATGCAGCAGCTGGACGGAGTATAGGGAGGACGGGGGCGCGTGCCCTATGTGCAAGTCGCACAGGGCACGATTCTAGCTTGGTACGGCCCTACTCAAAGCAATAGAGCAACCAGGAACGTGCGTGCGTGCGCGCGCGTGCGCACACACACACACACACACACGAACAAGATTATAGACACAATCAGTAGCAACTTTTAGATCTTGGATTTTTGCAATCAGCATAAAGAATGCTTTTGGAAATTTTGTGTATCCATGGAGTACAGCTTCCCAATCTTGTGGATGCCAGTGAAAGCAGGAAGGGCAAAGTTAGGCTTGTAAAACAGAGAAAATGATGGCATATGAAAGACTGGATAGGCCTACAGTCTGCCCATCTGTAAGAGCTATTAAGTTCTACAATCCTTCAATTTTTCCAGAGATCTTTTGTACTTGTCCCATGCTTTCTTGAATTCAGAATGCTTATCTCCACCACCTCTACATATTAGGTTGTTCCATGCATCTGCTACTTTTCGTAAGGAAATATTGCCTCAGATTAATCACATATGTATTCCCTTTCACCTTCACACTATGACTCCTTGTACCAGAGCTTCCTTTCAACTGGAAAAGAGCCACCCCCCCTGTGCATTTATACCACCCAGGTATTTAAATGTCCCTTCTCCTCTCCTGCCTTTCTTCCAAAAAAATAAGTATCAAGATCTTTAACTCTATCCCCATATGCATAACAAAAAACAAATGCCCATTTTAGTAGCCATCCTCTGGACAGACTCCATCCTTTTTATATCCTTCTGAAGGTGCAGTCTCCAGAATTGTAGAGTTCTCCAAATGAGGTCTCACTAGAGACTTATACAGAAGGCACTATCACCTTCTTTCTCCTGCTGGCTATTTCTTGTCCCTATGAACCCAAACATAGGCTTTTGCTGTTACATTTTTATTTATCTGGCCACTAAGATCATTTGATGCTATTACTACTACTACCAATCATTTGAATAATGCTACAAGGCATATGCAGCGCTGTACATAAACACATGGAGAGAGTCTCTTCTCAATGGAGTTTAGTCCATTTCATTACATAGCCTTGACCTTCTCCTAATCACTGAGACATGGCTTTCTTGTGCTGACAATGTATTAATCAACCAATTTTTGCCTTCTAATTTTTCTATACATACATGTCATAGAAGTGGCAAGAGGGGAGGTGGTGTTCTAGCCATCACCAAATCTGACCTTCATTTCAACCTTAAAGAAGCAACAAGCTCATCACTCCTAGATACTTTTACAATAGCAAATAAATGTTGTTCTTTCACTTTACTATACCGCTCTCCTTCTTCCAATTCTGATTCTCTATCTATGATAATTGACTTGGCCTCCAATACACAAAACCCCCACATAGCAAGTTGGGTGCTAAGAGACTTTAATCTCCCTTCTCTCCAAGACTCCCATGTAACAGCTTTTCTTGAAGCTCTACAAGTTTTGGGGTATAATCAATTAATTAAAGATCCAACCCATATTAAAGGTGGTATATTAGATCTAATATTTACAACTGAAACAACCGCCAATTTACCATCTATCTTGGATCTATCAATCAACCCAGTTCCATGGTCAGATCACAAACTAATTATATTCAAGGCTAGATGTAACCAAAAGGATGAAAGAGGAATAAACGACCATCCTAGTACCCCTCTGAGAAGATTCAAGCCATTTGACAAAGACCTAATCCTAAAATCAACACTTCCACTAACCAACTTACCAGAGTGCAGCATTGATGATTTAGTTTCTAATTGGAATAGTACTTTCAGTTCGATTGCCACATGTCCGTCGACCAACAAACTACAAAGCAAGCGACACTCTGCTATATGGTACTCATCTGAGCTGAAGGCCTCGCGCACAACCCTAAGGAAACTTGAAAGACGATGGCGACACTCACACTCTGAAGTTGACAGAGCTGTATATATCCAACATCTCACATCTCATCGCATGGCAGTTACTGAATCAATGAGACGTCACCATGCAGTCACTTTAAAAAGATCTTTGAACAAACCTCATGACCTGTTTGCCATAGTTAAGCGTTTGACAAATGAACCTGCCTCACAACTTAAATATGAAATCCACCCTCAAATATTTGCTAACTATCTACAATCCAAACTCTGCCAAATTGACAATAACTCGGCTCCTAACATAGTCCTAGTTCCAGTAGATCAAACTCTACTCACTATCTTCTCAATACCATCTAAACGACAAATCGAAGACACCATTGCTTGCATAAACATGACCACCGCTCATACTGATCCTTGCCCTGCATTCTGGATCAAAGATCTACGAGCTGATCTCAGTCCCATCATATCCAGACTCATGATTCAATCATTTACAACAGGAACTTTCCCTCGTACCCTTAAGCAAACATCCATAAGGCCATTACTAAAAAACAACAAACTTGACCCTCTTAAACCAGAATCATATAGACCTATTTCAAGTATTCCATTACTAGCAAAAATTTTGGAAAAAGAAGTACAAAAACAAATTCAGGATCATATAGATCTTAACGCCCCACTGGACTCATGCCAGCACGGTTTCAGAGAATTCCACGGTGTGGAAACGCTTCTAACTACTCTGTTCAGCAGCTTATTATCAGGAATTGATAACATCCGCCAAGGGTTCGTCCTTGTTTTTCTTGATATCGCAGCGCTTTTGATTCTGTTAGCCATGAACGCCTCCTTGAGCGTCTCAAAGGGAAGGGAATTACTGATAAAGCACTTGAGTGGTGTAGATCCTACCTTTCTGACAGATGGCAACAAGTACGATCCAATGATACTTCATCAGATCAGTTTCATCAAAAACAAGGGGTCCCTCAAGGCTCATCCCTTTCCGCCCTTATGTTTAATATATACATGCAGCCTATCTGTAACCTGATTCGATCCTTTAGAGTTAACTGCATGATATACGCGGATGATGTACTTTTATATTTTCCTTTTACAACTGAGAACCCTGATCTCAATCCATTAACTAACTGCATAAATGAAGTATCCAAATGGCTACAATCCCAAAATCTAAGGATCCAACACAAGAAAACGGAGGTGTTATTTATTACACGTAACCAAAATTTCACTGCTCCATCCTTTTTGAAAGTGAATGATGCTAACCTCCAGACCAAGACCACCATCAGATACCTCGGTGTCACTTTAGACCAGAAATTAGATATGAAAGCACATATTAGTAATATTGTAAGAGCAGTATATCACAAAATACGCTCCCTTAGACACCTTCGATCCTTGCTAGAGCCAGACGATTTTAGAACCAACTATCAGGCGCTAATCATACCTCATTTTGATTATGCGAACTCAATTTTACAAGGTCTTCCACAAACCACCTTACACCCACTTCAAATGGCTATGAATGCTGCAGCTAGAGTCCTTCATGGAGCTTCCCGGAAAGACCATATCTCACCTATTCTAAAACATCTTCATTGGCTCCCAATTCAAAGTAGACTCACTTTCAAAATTTTACTAATTACATTCAAAGCCTTCAAAGAACTCTCATCTTCATCAATATCAGACTTGATCCAAACACCACCCCTCAATAGAGACAGAAGGTCAGTAACACTCAATACTCTGTTAGTCCCTAAATCAATATCACAGTGTACCAAAACTACTTCAGACAGGGCCTTTTTATTCTGTGCACCAAGGTGTTGGAATAGCCTCCCTCAAAACATCCGAGCAATACCAGACCTTTTGCAGTTTCGCAAAGCTTTGAAACACTACCTCTTCCTTTTATCTTATCCAGTAAACAATAAAGACATCTCAACCAACCCACAGACCTTCCACTCATACACATACAATACAGATAACCCCACAGACCACATACACACAAAACTGAAGCCATGATGATATTATGACTATGTTTATTAATTATATACCCTGTTATCCGAGTTATATTCTCCTGTTTTCTGTAAACACAAAGTACTGTTGAATTGTGTATCTCACTGTTTTTTGTGAACCGCGCTGATGCCTAATAGTGCGGTATATAAGAGTCTATAAATAAATAAATAAAATAAAATAAAAATAGTCTAGGCAAGACAAAACAGAGGGGATTAGAGATGGTCTTGACACACATGGGTGATAAATAGACTAGAAGAATAAAAAAAATCAGGATCCAAAAGCAGCTTCTATGAGGTTAGTTTTTAGCCTGAATTTGAATAGGACCAGAGATGGAGCCTGATCCACCAACTCTGGTAGTCTGTTCCGGGTATACAGTACAAAGTGGAAAGAATGCAGTCTTGAGTTGGCAGTGGAAGTGAAGAGCATAGATAGAAGAAATTTGCCTGACGAGCAGGGTTCTTTAAGAGGGATGTAGGGAGAGATTAAGAGAGATAGTGAGGAGCAGTAGAATGAAGGCACTTGTAAATCAGTAGGAGAGGTTTGAACTGGATGCAGAAACAGATAGGGAACCAATGAAATAACTTGAGGAGAAGGTTAAATGAACATAGCGACTGTGGCAGAGGATTAGCCTGGTGAATGAGTTCTGAATGGATTAAAGAGGAGAGATGATTCAGGGGGAGACCTGCGAGAAGGTGGTTGAAATCTAAATGGGAGGTGACAAGAGAGTGACGAAGGGTCTTGGTAGTATGTTCAGAAAGGAAGGAAGGGATGAATTTTGCTGATGTCAGAAAAAAATGACAGGTTTTAGCTATCTGTTGGATGTGTAAGGAGAAAGAGTGAAGAATTAAAGATGACCCCAAGGTTGCAAGCTGAGGAAACGGGGAGGATGATAGCATTATCCATATAAAGAGAAAGGAGGAAGCATAAGGGTGGGTTTAGGGGGAAGATAAATAGAAATTACACTTACCTGGTAATTGTTGTTCCTTGAGTTACGACAGTTTAGTCCTCTACTTCTGGGTTGTGCACCTCTTCCTGCAGCTAGGAGACTGGGCATGTCAAAGTCGTGACATCACTGGATATAGCCTGCTGGTATCTCCCATCAGCCTCCAGTGTACTATTGACAAAGCAAACTCAAAGGAACAACAAATAAGTAACTATACCATAACTTTAAATAACTCCCCATTCTTCAACCGGAGGAGCCTTTTAAACCGTATCCGTCTTATATTTTCTTCTCTCGCTTTTTTTTTTTTTTTTTTACTTTACATTCATGTCCCCCCTATGCAAACACGTATCCTATATCATCACCTCGTTTAAATAAGAGAAAAGAAAGAAAGAACAGAGAGGGATACTCACTGCGATCTAGAAACTGAAAGGATCTGTCTACTCCTTGAGATTGATGCTTCACTCCGCCTGAAAATAAACTCTGAAGAAATCACACTCCTGGGCGGGAATGAGGACTAAACTGTCGTAACTCAAGGAACGACAATTACCAGGTAAGTGTAATTTCTATTTCCTTATCGTTCCTCCAGTTTAGTCCTCTACTTCTGGGATGTAACAGAGCAGTAATCATTGGGAGGGACCTATCAAGCCAACTCACCACACTGCCGACCCGGAACAGGCTTCCTTTACTGCCAAAACATTTAGGCAGTAGTGGTTACTGAGGAAATGGAGACGACCTGGAAGCTGCTCTACAAATCCCTCCTGGTGGAATGACACGGTGATTCACCCATGAAGCCGCTTGTGCCCTGGTAGCAAGAGTCAGAAAGCCCCCCGGAATCATACAACCTCGCCAGCAGAAAGCTGAGGCAACCACCGCCTTAACTCAGTGCAAAATGGCCACCTTCGCTGCTGCTTCCCCTTTGTGGGGACCTCCAACCAGCACACAAAAACAAAGAAAGGAACATCGCACCCTGCATGTAATGTTTCCTATCGGTGTAAGCTACGAATAAAAATCTCCCCTTCCAGAAAAACCGAGAACTGGAAGAGAAACCAATAGGCTCAGAAGAAAAATCAGAAAACCACCTTTTGGAAGGACGACAGGACTGCTCGCAAACACCACCCTCTATCCAGAAAGGGTGAAAACGGCTCATTAGATGACAACGCCTGAAACTCCGAAACTCGTCGCACCGAACAACGAGCTATCAAAGCCACTGTCTATAACAGCAAATCCTTTACCGATGCCTGGAGTAAAGAATCAAAGGACTCTTTAGCTAACGCCTCTAAGGCCCAATCGGGATCCCCCGGCGGCACCCGAACTCTCCTTGAGTAGCGCAGTCGGATCCCAACTTAAGGAAACGCTACACATCGATCCGAACACCTAGCGCTATTCCCTTCACAGACTCCTACAGCCGGAAACAGTCGCCCACTGGATCCTCTAAGGAACTGGCCGCTAGTTCCTTCAGACACTGTCCTGCAGAGAACTCAGACCAAGGATACAGACACCTTTGTCGCCCAGACTTGCCGCCGTGAACAGCAGCCTTCCAAAAGGCGCTAAGCATGGACCTACGTAGCAGAAGCAGCCTGCCTCCTTGCTCTCAACAAGGCGATGAAGACTGCCGCAGAATAACCCTTCTACTTGGGCCCCGCCCATACAAAGGCCAAACCGTAGGTGGGCACAGATCCACCTGAGACATTCGTCACGGACCTAGCCGCAGCAGAACGTCCGCTACCGACAACTTCTAGGAAAAGCCTGTCGAGTAGATGAATGAGAAAAGCCTAGTACGGCCGTCTCATCCAACCGGGCGCTACCAAGAGCACCTTTCTCCGAAAGCCCCGATACGCCAACTAGTTGCCCTATGAGAGCCCACGGGGAAAGGACAAGACAGACTTAATGGGAGCTTACTGACTCTCGACTGGGACGAACCATCAGCTGCCCCATTCCTCCACCAGAGAGGCCTCTGGGTGAACCCCAAGGAAGCCAATAATATTAGCTAGCGCTTGAATCAAGCCATAATGCACATTTGCCCCATAAAGCAAATCAGGCTGTAGTCGATTCAACTCCCTGATCCTTTCCTGTTCCAGACGAGTAGACTGCCGTAACACTGCGACCAGCGGAAGCATGCTCTCGCCTCCCCAGGCTCCAAAAATGGGAGCTTGTAAGGCTAGAGCAATGCCCCCAACGATCGCTTCAGTGAACCATCTACTTTCCCATCTTGCGATAAAGAAGATTGCTAGGGCTCTGTTCCATACAGTGAGTCCGCACACCCTGGAAGTGCAAGGTGTGCACCCAGCCACGTGGTACCCAGGCGTGCCCCTGCTTAGCCTCAAAATGTCAATCAAGAACAGGCGAATTCAGGACAGCTGAATACTTTCTTTATTTTCCTTCCTTCCTTTATTTATTTATTACTTTTTTTACAAAGACACCTCTAAACCAAAAATGCCTTCAGCATATGTTAAGAGACGCTCTTTCCGTGCCAACAATATGAAGTAGAAAGAACTCCCAAACACAGGCATACTAATCCACGGCCGTCCTGCTAGAGTAACGCCCCATTCCGTCTGACTGCACAAAGATGGACTTTATATTTTAAGTTCAACTAGCACCTGGTGATATGAAATACAGCTCTCATTCTGCAGTGGCAATTGAGTCAGCAATAAAGAAGTCGAGAAACTGCAGACAAGTTCCCATTATACCACCTGGTAAAGACTCCACTTTTAGACCACTGAAGCAAAAAAAGCATGCGAGCGTGCCTTGTGTCCTGCCAGCAGCTGATCGAATTGAAGGGATTCAGTGTATGCAGGGCATTGTCCAGAGAACGCAAGGCCCCTCCTCCAGGCTGACTCCACATTCACAGTCTAAACCGGCAGTCACCTTGGCTGATGCCGATCAGCGCAGAAGCCATCCTGTAAGCCCAGCATATGAAGTATGCCTACTAGAGTCTGAGCCGCTGCCATTGCTGCTAGAGAACTAGCCTAGCTGTTCTGGCCCCCCATTAAGGCATTCACTGAACACTAGCAGAGACTCTCCGTACTGGAGAACCTCTGATAAATGGAATGGGAGCATAGATAGCTCCAAAGGCCAGAGTTCTATTTCGCAATCCCTCTCCGCTGAGCTACCTTTTCCATATGTAAAATTAAATCCCATATAGCCAAAATTAAGACATCACAAATCTACCGTATAATTTGGCAAAGTCAAACTAAACGGGAACATTTTCCATTAAGAAACCACACAACTATAAAATTCTTCCCATGACATAATGCTTATGGCAGAGCATTCCACATCTGTGGACTGGCCATGGCGCTCACCCAAGCACCCGTTACAACTGTCCAAGAGAGTTATCACCATAATTCCTTTTGACCTGAATAGGTTTACAGCAGAACATAGCGCTATATCACAGCAGCTAAGCCAAAATATTATCCTACCATATAAATCGACTTTAACGCTGTATAGGACCTTCTATGGATAGCGGAAGGAGATTCTGGTAAATCAACATAGCTATGCCCTTTTTTTTTTTTCAAGATAGGACTCCAAAAACCAAGTTTCCGCCAACTCCAATGAAATCAAAGCAGATCCGCTAAAATTACTCAAACTGCTACTATAGCTTTGAAAGAAGCTACCAGCCCCCGCTGCACCCAGTGGTCCTTCCCCCCCTTATCCTGGGAGATTCTGCATTGCAGGAGGCGTTGCCCACCCCCTGCCAGCCTACTGCATCTGCCAGGGAGCTGAAGAGCAAAATAGAAAGTACCCCTGGAAGCAAACAATGTCCCATCCTTGGGATCCAGGCGCAAAAGGTAAAAATTAAAAGTAAAATCAACAGTGTTAGCTAAAAATGAACAAGGCTATCTCTCACTAAAGCGAGTTTCTTTTTTCTTTTTTTAAATCCCACCGAAGTCCATGGGACCCAAGCTTTCGAACACAGCCCCTGACGCTGTGCATTAACCGCAACCAGAGAAATGAAATGAAACCTTGATCTAGTAATAGATGAGAATTTCTTGGGAAGGGCCTGCTAAGTGTTGCTATGAAACCCACAAGCACCTCACCAGGCCTCCCTGCAGTCAGAGAAATAGCAGTGGGATACACCGACCACCTTGCAAATGGAGGTCTGAGAGGTTGTTGCCTGTGTGAACCTGATGAGTAATATGATATTGTATGGTACCTCTCACCCCCCAGGGATGGGGGCACTGAATACTTTATGTGATTCATGAGCAGCGCTGTCATTCGGTGGCCTTTAGGGCAGCAGAGCCCGACCAATGATACAGAAATTAAGAGCTTTAAATCTTGGTCATATAAACTGGATTCTCAGACCTTACATCACATCACCGAGGCTCTGTGGTGATTTCTTTCCTGATCTGCAGATAATGGCTGCCTGCACAGTCATAGAAAGGCACTATTGAGTGTACCAGCTGCCCTCTGGTGGCCATAGACCGTAGCACAGGCACTTCCCGGTTGTCAGTTTAACTGTCTATTTTTGTACATTCTAAGGTTTGCTAAACCTGTCCCTGTGAATTTTGGGCAACTTTCACTATAGACTACAAAGGCACACTTCTAGGCTTTCCCTCCTGCAAACTACAAGTTAGGGCTCTGCCCTTGAAACTAAAAGCTGGCAATTTGCCTAATATCCTGGGCCTGAACAGATGCTCCTCAGAGACATGATTAGGAGGGAAAGAACATGTGGTAACAGGGATCAATGCCAAAACTGCTGTCCTGTTTTTAAGTTTATTCTTATTTATTCTATAAAGAGGATTGACAACAGTCCCCCTTAATGCTGAGGAACCCCCTGGCCTCAAAAAAAAAAAAAAAAAAAAACTACAAACAAAAGAAAGAAACAAACACTAGGCCCAAAAATTTAGCTATTCTGCCTGTTTTTCTCACGCAGGCAACTTTCGCGATGCGGTCCAAATACCTAGAGAGGAAATGGCCGCCCCTTCGCCAATGAATTTTGATGCCAAGAACAGCCGCCGCTGCAAAAATGAGGCCTCAGCAGACCAACAGAGCCCAAAGGCCTTACCTGCAGGGCCAAAAGCCACACAGCCTGCTCCTACCTCCTTGAATTCCTCCGATCCTCAAGCTGCGCTGATGTGCCTGGCAGCCGCAGCGAGGATCGCTCAGCCGGTTCCACAGAGTAAAATTAAAAACCCGCAGCAATGGAGAGGCTCCGTCTCACACAGCTTCAGTGTGGCTGTACGGGTCCCGGAGCTCTCTCCCGTACAGTCCAGGGAGAGAGATCCGCACCGGCAAATGCCTGCAGCAAGTGAAAATCACTAACAAGGAGGGAAGGCGAGAACTGCTACTAATTTAAAGAACCAGGCTCAAATTTAAAATTACTGTAAATAAGGAAATTTGCTCCTAACTAAAGGGAACTAATCCCCGATTGTCAATTAACCAAAGGTAACTGAATTAAAAGTAAAATTAAAAGTAAATGAAAGGTAAAAATCAAAAGTAAAATCAGAATTTGTCACACTAAATGCTCCTATCTGTTCCCCCCCAAGTGAGCCCAGAAGCAAGGCTCACTATGTCCTCCTGCTGCAAGGAGACTGGACACACTGGAGGCTGATGGGAGATACCAGCAGGCTATATCCAGTGATGTCACGACTTTGACATGCCCAGTCTCCTAGCTGCAGGAAGAGGTGCACAACCCAGAAGTAGAGGACTAAACTGGAGGAACGATAAGGAACTAGCTCAGTTTTAGATAGTGGCAAGTCATCCATGCAGCAACATCAGACAAGCAAATTAGAAGGGTTGCAGAGGGTGTGAGTGAAATGCCTAGGGGGGCCAGGATTGAGATAGATATCCCCAGATGAAAGAAGCAAAAGGAGCAGGAGGATATGGGAAAATGAAGAAGGAGGCACAACAATGATAGGGGATGAGGTGTTGTCAGAGTGGAGGTGGCAGAATTAGAGTAAGAAAACAAAACTCAAGAGTAGATAAGGTAGTTGAAAAAAATGGCAGAAGTGACAAGAGTAGAGAGACGAATAGGACTAAAGGGAAAAAACATCTGAGAGATAGCATTAGGAGAATACAGTGATGTGGTGCCACAGGAGTAAATAGGGAGAGACTACAGGCTAGGTAGACGTGAATCCCTAGTGGGTTGGAGTGCAGTGAGGATAATAGAGTTAATGAGGCCTAGGTGCTGATAAAGAGGAAGAGAGTGGGGGGGGGGGGGGTTGTTGGAGAGAGGAGGTGGAAGGCACTTTACAGATGAGAAGCAGGATACCAAGTCAAGATAGGAATAGGAAGAGAGAAGGGAAGAAGGGACAACATAGTAGAGCTAGAGAAAATAAGAAGTTGTATTAGCAACTAGATTTAAAACCCACAAGTTGAAAGCTTGCAAAGATATTATACCAGAGGGTCACAATCTGAAGTTACCGAGACAGCAGTGTCTCAAGAAACAAATATTAAAAGATAAGCCAGCAACAGAAAGGTGAGAGCACAAGTTAAGGGTCCACAAGGAAATCTGACAGCTAAAAACAAACGCACGCGCTACTTAAATTAGACAAAGATAACTAGAAATATAGGTATAAATTCAGACACAGAAAGCAGACTTGGTGAAAACCAAACGTACTTTTTTCATATACTGAAGTACTTCATCCCCTATACTGTATTGTTTCCTTGGGTTTTGCAGCCCAAATGCATGACTTTGCATGTTTTTAAGCATTAAGTTTTGTTTTCCAAATTTTTGACCATTTTTCAAACTTCACTAGACACCTCTTCATGTTATCCACACCTGCCAGGATGCTCAGTTTTAGACAGTCCACCTATCACTTGATCTCTAATAACTTTCAGAAGCCTTTAATGATCGCATACCAACAGTCTCGTACCATAGAGGATTTGGTAGTACATACCAGTGAGCAAGATCAGTTAGGGTCCTTGACTCAGTGGAGGGGTCACTTTGCTTGTGGCCATTGCGATTTTTGTGACAATACTATACAAGGAGAAAAATGGGAGGATCCAACCACGGGTCAACAATATACACTACCGTGTTCATCTAACTGCCAGACAGCTTTTGTGGTATATTTATTGATATGCCAGTGTAACCTTAAATATGTAGGCAGAACAATTTGCCCGATAAGGAAGCGCCTGTTGGAGCACAGATCACGTATCAATTTAAGGCAGATGTCAGCACCTATGGTCCCACATTGCCAGCAAAAGGGTCATGGGTTTGGAGATCTGAGGTAGCAGATTTTGGATTGGGTCCCACTTTCTATGAGAGGAGGGGATTGCAAGGCCAAGTTACAGTATAAAGAACAGCAGTGGATTTTCCGTCTACAATCGATTATCCCTAATGGCATGAATGCAGAGATTGATTGGTGGGGATTACGATCATGATTGTGGAAGTGGTCGTCAGGTGTTATTGTGAGATAATTAGTTCTTTGACGTCACTCTCAGTTTATTATTAATCCGGACCCAGAGGTTGGTGACGTTCATTCGCCTGTGCGGCTTGAAACACTG
This sequence comes from Ichthyophis bannanicus, assembly GCA_033557465.1. Classification (NCBI taxonomy): domain Eukaryota; kingdom Metazoa; phylum Chordata; class Amphibia; order Gymnophiona; family Ichthyophiidae; genus Ichthyophis; species Ichthyophis bannanicus. The sequence goes on from CM066041.1 coordinate 149,538,332, forward strand.
ATTGGTGTAGCGCGAACCTTGCTATTATGATTAACCCAATCAATCTTCAGAGCAGAGGATCAGTGAGCAGTTGGGTGAACAGAGTAATGTGAGGACCGACGACATCGGTCCTTTGAAGGTTCTGACCTCTTGAGCTCGAAAGGCAATATTGGGAATACAGAAAGCCATCAGCTAAGTACTTTGCAAAATAGTCGATAGTGATTCACATCATTTAAAATGTCACCCGGAGATTGAAAGTGGAATGTCTCTTGGTTTAAAACGGTAATGGCAGCCGACTGTGCTGTTGATTCTGTGTTTCTAGGATCCGTTTGGGTCCTTTATAAATGATTAAAATGGAGGGCTCACTTCGAAAGAGAAAAAGTTTCTTCTCATGGTGAGTTATCCAACAAAAAATTACACACGTATTTACACATTTAGGATGTGTTAGGGTTTATCTGGTTCCTGTAGGAATAATAGGTATTAGAGATCAAGTGACAGGTGACAGATATTGGGGTTGATTTCTAAGGGTGTATATAATATTAGTTACTATTTCAGTTTTAGATAGTGGCAGGACATCCATGCAGCACATCCTGTTGCAAATTTTGGTATCCTCCACAAAGAGGCATACCTTTCCCATGAAAACTTCCGCAGTAACACTTACAAAAATGAAAAAAAACCCCTAGTTCTAATCTGACTCATGCCACTGGTACTGCTCGTCTTCAAGGTGAACTTCATTTACTATTACGCTGTTACCTCCCATGCAACCAACCAGTTTTACCTAGTCACCTTAAAAAACATCCCAAGGGCACTCAGTTTCTTTATAATTCACCAATGTGGAACAGTGTTAAAGTGCTCTCTTCCCCAATCAAAGAAAGGAGAAATTAGACCTTACCTGCTAATTGTCTTTCCTTGAGTTCTCTCCGGGCCAGTCCAGGAACTCTCGGGTAGTCAACCTCCTCCAGCAGCTGAGGACTGAATTGTGAAAGTTTCTCTGACAGGCTATCCAGCTCCCCTTGGAGTCAGAGACTCAGTCTATTGTCCAAGCAGCCTAAACTACCTCAACTGCAACACCATTAAAAACTTTAACCCCAAAAGAACCAATCTAAAACCTTCAACTTTGCTTTTTGTTTTTCCAAGGAATAGAAAATTTCTCCCTTGTTTTCGCTTTGTTTATCTGGGAGTTCAATTTTTTTTTTCTATTTGACAGAGAACCAAAAACCACTCCTTTTCCTTCCAAAACTCCACGATCTTCGCTGCCCGAACACCAGCTAGCCTTTTGCACCTCTTGCCAACAGCAAACGACCATCTAATATCTGATACGTCCCGGCTGAATCCTAGCCCTGCCGAAACTCTTGAAGACTAACTGGGTGGGTCCTGGACTGGCCTGGAGAGAACTCAAGGAAAGACAATTAGCAGGTAAGGTCTAATTTCTCCTTCCTCTTCGTCTCTCCGGGCCAGTCCAGGAACTCTCGGGAAGTACCAAAGCAGTTCCTAAACTCGGGAGAGTCCAGTGAGCCCCGCCACCATGGCTGAGGCCCCGACTCTTGCATCTCCCCTAGCCTGAACATCTAAACGATAATATTTCATGAATGTATGGAGTGACGACCACGTTGCAGCCCGACAGATGTCTACCGGCAGAATGAACGCGAACTCGGCCCAAGACGCCGCCTGCCCCCTGGTAGAATGAGCCTTGAGTCCTTCTGGGGGTGATCTCCCCCACGCAACATAAGCTGCCACTATCGCCTGCTTTACTCAACGGGCAATCAATGCCTTTGCCGCCGCTTCCCCTTTATGGGGTCCGCCAAACAGCACGAGCCACCTGTCAGACCTGTGAAACGGCTTTGTTTTCCTCAGGTACCTACGAAGCACGCGTCCCACATTCAACTTTTGTAGCAAGCGATCCCCCTCATCCACTATACTACCAGAAAAGGTCGGAAGTGAAATCGGCTGGTTCATGTGAAAGCTGGAGACCACCTTAGGAAGATAAGATGGCCCTGGCCTCAACGACACCTTCTCCGCCGAAAACTGTATGTACGGTTCCCTACACGAGAGCGCTTGCAGATCCGAGATCCTTCTTGCAGAACATAAGGCCACTAGAAAAGCCGTCTTCCAAGACAGTTTTCACATTTTTCCACCGCCGACGCCACCGCCAACGGAGGCTGCGTCCACGCTTCTAGGACTAAGTTCAAATCCCAAGAGGGAACCACTTGCCTTATTGGGGGCCTAATATTCTTAGCTGCCCTTAAGAAGCACTAAATATCCGGATGTGATGACAAGCCCCCGAACTCTTCCTCTATAGCATGACAGGGCTGCCAGCTGCACCTTGAGAATACTAAGCACCAGCCCCCTCTCTAGCCCCCCTTGCAGGAAGGACAAGACCTCTGGTAGAGATGTAACCATCAGTTGTAGACTCTGGTCTCTACAGCAATCCTCAAATATGCGCCACACCCGAACATACACTAGGGAAGTCAATCTCCTCCTGGACCTCAACAGGGTATCGACCACCGACGCCAAGTACCCTCGCCGTCACAACTTTCCCTTTCAAAAGCCAGACCATAAACAAGAATCGATCCACCTGCGGCATGAGAACGGGACCCTGAGCCAACAGATTGACCCGATTGGGCAACCTCCAAGGCCGATCCACTAACAACCGCACCAGATCCGCATACCAGGGCCTTCTGTGCCAATGATGATCACTGTCCCCTCATGTCCCGCTATCCTCTGGATGACTCGGCCTATCATCGGCCATGGAGGGGAAATGTACAGCAGGACGCTCACCGGCCAGGGCTGCATCAGGCTGTCGAGGCCTTCCAACATGTGCTCCCTGCCTCTGCTGTAAAACTGGGACGCCTTGGCATTGCTGAGGGTAGCCATCAGATCCATGACCGGGCACCCCCAGCACACCATAATATCGTGAAAGACCGCTGTGTTTAGCTCCCGCTCTCCGGGATCCAGGGCATGATGACAGATAATCAGCCTGCATGTTCTCTTCTGGCTACATGAGCTGCTGAGAGAGCCACTAGATGGGCCTCCGCCTACCGCATCAAGAGTTGACTCCCCTCCAACAATACTGCACTGCCCGTGCCGCCTTGTCTGTTGACATAAGATACTGTTACAAGACTGTTGGAGAACACTCGCACTGCTTTCCCCTGCAACAGAACGCTGAACTCGCAGCGCCCAACGCACCGCTCTGAGCTCAAAATGATTGATCGACCAACCGCTCTCTTCTGATGACCAGATGCCTTGCGCCACTTGCGACAAGCAATCGGCTCCCCAGCCCGAAAGGCTGGCATCTGTGGTAACCAATACCCACTCCGGGTCTTCCAACAGCATCCCTGCCTGAAGATGCCTCGGGTCTAACCACCACTGTAGACCGCTGCACACATCCTTTGGGCAAACTAGCCTCCGGGACAAAGGGTACTTCTGGACAACAATGCCTGCTGCAGAGAACGCATATGAGCCCTGGCCCACGGCACGAGATCCAAGGCCACCGCCATGGACCCCAGCAACTGCAAGTACCTCCAAGCTGTTGGAGCCTGCAACTGCAAGAAGGCCCCTACCTGAGCTAGAATCTTTAGCATCCTGTCTTTGGGCAAGAACACTGACCCCCTCTCCGTGTCGAACAGGGCTCCGAGGTACATAAGGCGCTGCACAGGCTGCAACCTGCTCTTTGTCTGGTTGATCACCCAACCAAGGTTTTCCAGGAAAAGCACTACTCGCCTGGTAGCGACCACTGCCTCTTCTACCGACCCTGCTCAGATCAACCAATCGTTCAGATAAGGATGTACTTGAATTCCTTCTTTCCTCAAGGCTGCCGCGACCACCATTACCTTTGTAAAGGTGCGCGGCGCAGTAGCCAAACCGAAGGGCAACGCCCTGAACTGGAAATGCCCCATGGGTACGGCAAAGCGCAAAAACCTCTGATGTTCTCCTCTGATGGGAATGTGCAGATATGTTTCTGTTAGATCTATGGAGGACAGTAGCTCCCCCGGCTGCACTGACCGAATTACCAACCGTAGGGTTTCCATCTGAAAATGAGGAACGCACAAACACCAGTTGACATGCTTGAGATCTAGAATTTGTCGAAAAGACCTTTCCTTCTTGGGGACCACGAAATAGATCGAGTATCGACCTAATCCGCACTGATCTAGCAGCACCGGAACCACTGCTTGAAGGCGCAACAACCGCTGCAGCGTGTTGCCTATCGCCTTTGACTTTGCCTGAGATCCACATGGGGACCGCACGAAAGCCTCTGACAGCAGTTAAGCAAATTCCAGAGCGTAACCCTTGTGGATGATCTCCAGCACCCACTTGTCCGTGGTTATGGAGGCCCAGATGGAGAAAATCCTTCAAACGTCCTCCTACTGGAATCTCCTTCTGGGCCAGCCACCCTTCATTGGGGTTTCTTAGCAGGGTTCTGCTGGGCGTTAAAGTAGCCTCTGCCGAACCCTCTAGCCCCACGAAAAGACTGACCCCTCTGGACAGAAACTGGCCCCTGTGATACGGAGCAAAGCGAGGCCCCCAAAACCTTCTCTACCTTGCCCCCTGGGGATCGACCCCTGCCTTGATGCTTTAGGTCGGTCCTCTGGTAGCCGGCCTCCTTTAGAATCTCCCAAATCCTTTACAATCTTCTCCAACGCCTCCCCAAAGAGCAGCTTGCCTTTATATGGGAGCTTACTTAGGCGAGTCTTGGAAGAGGCATCCGCTGGCCAATTCCTCAGCCATAGGAACCTCCTAGCAGCAATGATGGATGCCATCGACTTCGCTGCTATCCTAACTAAATCATAGAAGGTATCCGCTAAATAAGCCACAGCAGACTCCAACTTCGCCCCCTCTGGGGATGATTTGTCTTCTTTGTCCGACCCCGGCTCCCCTTGAAGCCACCGGATAGAGGCCCTTGAAACATACGCCCCACAGATGGAGGCCTGCAGGGACAGCGCGCTAGAATCAAAAGCCTGCTTAAGTAGCGCTTCTAACTTAAGATCCTGGAGATCTTTAAGGGCTGTATCGCCTTCTACCAGAATAGTTGTCTTTTTTTGTCACCGCTGCCACCAAGGCATCCACCTTAGGCATGCACAACTCCTTCTCCTCCTGCGGTACCCGGTCAAGATGCCCCATGGCCCGACTACCCCTTAGGGTAGCTTCCGGACATTCCCATTCCGACTCAATCTGTTTTATCACCCTATGAATGGGAAAACAGTGCTGCTACGTTTTGAAGCCCTGCAGCAACGATCTTCCAGGGGCTCCTGTGGAACCAGCGGAAGAGCCACATTTAGAGCCGCTAGGGACTGAGAAATCAGGGCTCCCAACTCTTCCTTATGAAACACTCTAAACACATTGGAGTCCTCACCAGGCAAGATCTCACCTTCCTCCAAATCACCCAGGAGTCTAAACCGGCCTCTGAGAGGATCTCCCCCTCCTCTCCTGCTGGAGGCGACGAGATTTGCCGCCCAAAGCCCTCCAGGCCTGACTCTGGCCCTTTACCCAGATGAGGGGTCCCTCTCCAGGGTTTGCCATTGTCTTCCCTCTGCTGCGAGTCCCCCAGACTGGGGGAAACCACCTTGCCCAAAGCCTATCCTACCTTTAAGCAATAAGCCCTATGTGGAGGAGTAACCTAGTGGTTGGGGCAAGGTACTTCAGGCCGGAAGGTCGGTGGTTCAAATCCCACTAGAGGACAGCAACCTTGGGCCGGAAGGACTGGGGTTTCTAGTCCCACAGGTGCTCCTTGTGGTCTTGGGCAAGCCACTTAACCCTCCATAGCCCATGTTCCCTGTAAAATAGTTATCTCCAAGTTATAATACCCTGTTCAATGTAATTTCAGTTTGTTCAATGTAAACCGCACTGATGCAGAATAGCGTGGTATATAAGAGAATAAGAATGTAAATAAAAATAAAGTAGGGCAAGGATAAAATCCGCCATAAAAACTGACTCTAAGCCTCCAGGGGGCACTGCAGCATGCCCCTGCACCTGCTTCCCCTCTGAAAAGGGATTTTTCGATTTCACTCTTTTCTTTCCTGCCTTACTCTGAAGAGCGAGAGGAACGGCCGTTCCAGGCAACATGGCCGCCGTTCCCACCTTAAACTCCACGTTCTGAGGCTTATCTGAGGGCTCCCCTGCCGATGAACTCGACTCCATCAGGCCCCCGAAGAGCCGCTCCATGCAACTTCTTCTAACGCAGGAGCGGCAGAAGCCCGGCCCCGAAAGACCCCGGCGGATTACCACACTGCACGCACGGAGCTGCTGCCAGTAACATGCGCTTCCTAAGGAACTCACTCCAGCTGCACTCAAAGCCAAGCTCCGTGAACGGCCTAACACGGTGAGCTGAGCAAAATTCCGAAAACAATTAGAATTGGACATGCCACGCACCCCCAAACTGCCTGAGAGAAGCTGCTTTCAGTGCCCGATTCTCCTTCGTCCGCTGCTAGAGGAAACAGAGATCGCACGTCGGAAGGAGAGGGGTGGATTCTGGGGCTCCCAGTGTCTCCCTGCAACCTCCCCGAACTGACGGCTCTACAAACTTTGCTGACCAGGGCAGGCTCTGCCCCTGATTGCCTCCAGAAATTACCTGAGGCCGGCGAAGATCGTCTTTTTTTTATTTTTATAATTTTTTAAAAATTCACCAAAATTCCCTGGGTTTATTACCCCACTAGGGCAAAACCCGGTCACAGCTTCTCCTGCTTCTATAATCTGTAGTGCCTAATTCCTTTTTGTCCCTCCAGGGAGCATGTCAGCCCAGCGTCCTGTTCAGCTGCTGAGGACTGAAAGACAGTATCTGACTCCAGGGGGAGCTGGATAGCCTGTCAGAGAAATCAGCTGCTGGAGAAGGTTGACTACCCGAGAGTTCCTGGACTGGCCCGGAGAGACTAAGAGGAATTAGATTTGTCTGACAAGACCCACCTCTAGTAAAGCCATACCGTCTCAGATGCTGTAATCTTTTTGATTCCAGAAATCACGCCATTCCTTGCTTTAGTAGCATTTCCATTAATTTACTCACCACAAAGGTCAAACCAACGAGTCTGTAGTTACCAACCTCTTCCTTTACTTCCATTTTTCTAGAAAGGAATCATATTTGCCCATCTCCAATCCTCAGGAATCATTCTTGACTCTAAAGCAGTACTGAAAGTTCAAACCGTGGGGCCACCAGTAAGCGTAGTTACTCACCTGTAACAGGTGTTCTCCAGGAGCAGCAGGAATCAGTCCTCACATATGGGTGACGTCGGCGCCGATGGAGCCCCCGTGCAGAGCATTTCCCCAGCTTTCAAAGAAAACCTTTGGGAATGCAGCGTGCATGCGCGGTCCCCTTCCCGCCCAAGGGTGCCATCTTGCTCAGTCTGATGACATAGCTAAAAGACAGCGAAAACGTAAAATGAAGTATATGACTGCAACTCAAGGGGAGGAGGGAGGGTCGTGAGGACTGATTCCTGCTGCTCCTGGAGAACACCTGTAACAGGTGAGTAACTACGCTTTCTCCAGGACCAAGCAGGAAGTCAGTCATATATGGGACTCCCCAGCTCTAGGCTACCGTGATCCCAAAGCTGAAAAAATGGCTCCCTCTCGAGAGCCACAGCATCCGTGACAAGAATTTTCTCTGAGAACGCACCCCGTCCGGTAGCCCAAACACCAAGGGCCAGAGGGTAGGAGTTTCCTAAACCTCAAAGAGATTACCAAGTACCGCCTGGCCGAAAACACTGCCCCGCCGGGACTCTTTCTACAGGCAGTAGTGACCCGACCCTGCAAGGGGAGATTGGCTGCCCTGTACACCCAAACGATGCAATCTGCTACCCAAGTGGACAATGTGTGCTTGGAGACAGGTAACCCCATCCTATTAGGGTCAATCGAGACGAAGAGCTGAGCAGCCCTTCGATGCTCCCGCGTACGTTCTATGTAAAAGGACAACGCCCTCTTACAGTCCAGGGTATGCAAGACTGTTTCAGCCCGGCTGGTATGCAGCCTGGGAAAGAAGGTCGGAAGAACCATCTCCTGATTGAGGTGGAAAGAGGAGACTACTTTTGGAAGGAACTTGGGATGGGTCCGTAGGACCACCCTGTTCCTGTAGAACTGCGTGTACGGTCTATCAGAAACCAGAGCTTGTAGCTCACTCACACGTCTGGCCGATGTAAGAGCCACCCAGAAGAGCACTTTCCAAGAGAGGAAGCGCAAATAGCAAGTAGCCATCAGCTCAAACGGTGGGCGAGTAAGTTGCAGCAAGACCACGTTCAAATCCCACTCAGTCGCCAGTGGACAAACCGGAGGCTTGAGTAGAAGCAGACCTCTGAGAAATCTGGACACCAAGGAGTGAACCGACAGAGGATGTCCTTCCACCGGTGAATGGTCCGCTGACAAAGCACTGAGGTGGACCCGAACAGAGTTAGACTTAAGGCCTAAGTCTGAAAGGTGAAGCAAATACTGCAGTACTATTGGCACAAGGCAAGAGAAAGGATCCTCATTGTGCTGCGCACACCATACTGTAAACCTACGCCACTTGAGGGCATAGGACTTTCTGGTGGACTGCCTCCTAGAGGCCAATATCACCTCTTCAACCTCCTTAGGTAGAAGCAAGGGAGCTAGCACTACCCTTTCAGCAGCCAGGCCATCAGACTGAGGGACTCGAGGTTGGGGTGCAGAAGGGAACCCTGCTCCTAAGACAGGAGATCGGGTTGCACCCCCAGAGGAAATGGAGCTTCTACCGCCAACTGCAGGAGAAGCGGGAACCAAGGCTGCCTCAGCCATCTGGGGGCTACCAGAATGACTGAAGCCTTGTCCTGAAGGATCTTGAACAGAGTTCAGGCCACCAGAGGCATGGGAAGAAATGCATACAGGAGGCCCATAGACCAAGAGATCAGAAAAGCATCTGTTGCCATCCTCAGGGGATGCGGCTGTCTAGAGCAAAACCTGGGTAGCTGACGTTTTGTGGACTTGCAAAGAGATCGATGGACGGAAGTCCCCAGTGGAGGAAGATCTGCTGGACCACCAGTGGATTCAACTGCCATTTGTGAGGCTGGAGAATCCGGCTTAGCTTGTCTGCTAGGAAATTCTCTTGACCAGAAAGGTAAACTGCTTTGAGAAACATACCCTGCCTGACCACAAAGGAGCAGAGGTCCAGTGCCTCCTGACGTAGGAGCCTGGACCTGTGCCCCCTTGTTTGTTCATGTAGAACATTGCTACCTGATTGTCCGTCTGAACTAGGACAGACTGTTGTGAGAGAGCATGACAAAGTTGGCAGAGCTAAGCAGATTGCTCGCAGCTCTAGAAGGTTGATTTGTTATGTGGCCTCCTGTGGGGACCACAGGCCTTGAGTGCATAAGCCCTGGCAATGTGCACCCCAACCCCTCAAGGAAGCATCTGTCATCAGCACTCTTGTGTGTGCTGGAGACTGAAAAGGTACACCCACGAGAAGGTTTGGTGGATGTAGCCACCACTGTAAGGAGTTCAGAAGTCGCCTGGACACCTTCACTCTGTCTGAGGTCGCCTGTGGCTTCTGTCCACTGATCTCTGAGGCACCATTGAGCAGTTCGCATATGAAAAACGGGCATGTGGGGTCACATGCACTATTGATGCCTTGTGGCCCAGGAGACGCAGGAAGTGCCTCACGGAAACATGAGATGTGTGTTGGATCTGGGTGACCAAATCCAGCAGCCTGTGGGCCCTGTCCTCGGGCAAGTAAGCTCTTGCCTGAAGGGTATCCAGCCTGGCCCCATGAGCTCTAGGTTCTGAGTGGGGAGCAAAGTGGACTTTGCGTAGTTTATGACAAAGCCCAGATGCTGAAGAGAGACAGTGCGAAGAGTGGCCTGTCAGGCCTCCTGGGGTGACTGGCCCCTGATTAGCCAGTCGTCCAGGTAAGGGAAGACAAAGATCCCTTGATTCCTGAGAAAAGTCACCACCACTGCCAGGCATTTTGTAAAAACCCTGGGGACAGAGGTTAGGCCAAAGGGAAGTACTCTGTACTAAAAATGGTTTCCTCCCACCACAAATCTGAGATATTGTCTGTGGTCTGGATGGATGAGGATGTGAGTATAAGCATCCTTTAGATCTAAGGAGCATAGCCAGTCTCCCTGCTGGAGGTAGGGCAGCAGTATCCCAAGGGTAAGCATCTTGAACTTTTCCCTCTCCAGAAACTTGTTCAAATCTCGCAAGTCTAGGATAGGTCTGAGGCCTCCTGTTTTGGTACAAGGAAATACCTGGAGTAGAAGCCTTGCCCTTTCAGGTGGTGTGGCACCGGTTCCACCGCCTGTTCCTTTAGAAGACTTGCCAACTCCTGAAGGATGAGGTTCCTGTGTAGAGGGCGTCTTGGAGGCTCCCCTGGATAGTAGGAGGGAGGTGGGTGGTAGAAATGGAGCATATAGCCCTTCTGAACTATGCTCAGTACCCAGGTATCCCCTGTGATGGCTGGCCACTTGTAGGCAATACAGGGTCAGCTGACCTCCTGTGCTGAGTGGGGCCACCAGCGGAGGAGAGGCTATGCCTTGAAGAAACTCCAGACTCAATACCGGTGTACAATGTTCCCTCTAATTTTCTGTAGGCTGTGTGCACATAAAATATCAGCTGTGCAGCTTTTGAAGGAAGGTTAAATTTTTGTGCGCCACATAACGACACTCGGAGTTATATACTTTAAAATTTGACTACACGTCAGAATACAGTATGTACACCACATTGATTGTACTAGAAAATATTGTAGAACTTGTGAAAACCGTAAATATACAACAACTTTTAAATTTTAAGATGTCTGTGTTGTTTTCTATCAGAATCAGAAAACGAAATTAGGTCTTACCTGCTAATTGTCTTTCCTTGAACTTTCTCCGGGCCAGTCCAGGGAAAGGTAGGGTTGTCAATCACCTATAGCAACTGAGGACTGAATGCTTCAAGTTTTCTGAGAGGTGAAGCCACTCCCCCTTAGGGCTAACCATCAGTCTCCTTATGACAAAGCAACTAAAGAGAAAAAACTGTAAAGAGTAGATTAACCCTTGAAAAACTGATAACAATCTATAGTTCTGGAACAACAATAAAGGAAGAAATACGCTTCCCTTGTACACTTCTGACAATTTTTTTTTTTTTTTCCCTCTAAATTAGAGTAGGTACTATAGAGCTACCTGAGTGTAGCATCGTTCGTATGCGCCCCGCCCCCAGTTGTGCTTCTGGAGCGAAAACGCTGAGAAAATGACATGCTTTGACGATGCCGAAAAAAGATACCGACATACTGCTTACAAAAAAGGCGGAACCCCAGGGTGGGACCCTGGACTGGCCCGGAGAAAGTTCAAGGAAAGACAATTAGCAGGTAAGACCTAATTTCGTTTTCCTTATCACTTCTCCGGGCCAGTCCAGGGAAAGGTAGGGCAGTACCAAAGCAGTACCTAATTCTGGGAGGGACCCGCCAAACCTGAGATAAGAGCCGCGGCCCCCACCTTAGCATCGTCCCGGGCTTGAACATCTAAGCGATAATGCTTCACAAACGCATGTAACGAAGACCACTTTGCTGCTCTGCAAATATCCACCGGCGGAATACAAGCAAACTCCGCCCAGGAAGTTGCTTGAGCTCGAGTGGCATGAGCTTGTAACGATTCAGGCAGAGATAGTCCGCGGACAGAGTAAGCTTCGGAAATGGCTTTACGTACCCACCGGGCAATGGTGGACTTCGAGGCCGCGAGACCCTTTCGAGGGCCACTGAACTGGACAAAGAGTCTATCCGTCTTACGAATAGACTTGGAAATACGAAGGTAAGTCTTGAGAACGCGAGCTAGATCCAAATGCCGAAGCGCTCGGTCCATGGGAGAATGGGAGGAATCCGAGAAAACCGGCAACGCTATAGATTGGTTCACATGAAAAGACGAGAGGACTTTCGGCAAAAAGGCAGGAACCGTGCGCAGCAACACCCGTTCGGGAAGAAACTGCAAATAAGGTTCCCGACAAGATAAGGCTTGCAAATCCGAAATTCGGCGCGCCGAACACAAGGCGACCAGGAAGGCCGTTTTCCAAGAACAGTGCCGTATCTGCTGTGAGCAAATGGATTTTAAAGGAGAGTGAGACAACGCATCCAAAACCACATTCAAGTCCCAAGGAGGAACCACCGAGCGAACTGGAGGACGGATAATCTTAGCCGCTCGCAAAAAACGACGCACATCGGGATGCGCAGAAAGACGGCGCCGCTGCACCAGACCTCGAAAACAGGCAAGCGCAGCTATTTGAACCCTAAGAGTACTAAGAGCCAGCCCCTTGTCCAAGCCATGCTGTAAGAAAAGGAGAAGCTGCGGCAAGGAAGAAGACATCGGCCGAATATTGCGCCGATCACACCAAGTTTCAAAAAGGCGCCAAACCCTGACATACGACAGAGAAGTCACCGGTCTCTTAGACTGCAGCAAAGTAGAAACTACTGAGGCATCATAACCTTTGCGCGTTAATCGCGCCCTTTCAAGAGCCAAGCCGTAAGCAAGAAGCGATCTACCCGTGGCATGAGAATCGGACCTTGATGGAGAAGATTTGCGCGGACCGGAAGAGGCCACGGCTGATCTACTAGGAGCCGAACTAGATCTGCATACCAAGGTCTGCGCGGCCAATCCGGAGCTATGAGAATCACCATCCCCCTGTGCCGGGCAATACGCTGGAGAACTCGACTCAGCAGCGGCCAAGGAGGAAAAACGTACAGCAGAGAATCTGGAGGCCAGGGGTGAATGAGAGCATCGAGTCCCTCGGACATGTGTTCCCTGCGCCGGCTGAAGAAACGATTCGCTTTGGCATTGCTGCACGTCGCCATCAAATCCATTGTTGGTTGCCCCCAACGCAAGGTGAGTTCGTGAAATACTGCCACATTCAACTCCCACTCTCCGGGATCGAGAAGATGACGGCTGAGATAATCCGCTTGCACATTCTCCGTGCCCGCCACATGAGCCGCGGAAAGCGCTAAGAGATTCTGCTCCGCCCAAGTCATCAGCGTGTGACATTCGGCCAAGAGAGAAGGAATTTTGGTCCCCCCTTGACGATTTATATACGCAACCGTGACTGCATTGTCGGAAAAAATCTTGACTGACTGCCGATCCCTTGAGAAAGGAAGCAAATCGAAGGAGTGCCAGACGAGCTGCCCGGAGCTCCAACCGATTGATGGACCAGGAGCTCTCCTCAGGGGACCAAGTACCCTGAGCAATATGTGTCAGACAGTGAGCCCCCCAGCCGACCAGACTTGCATCCGTGGTAACCAACACCCAGGAGGGTTCCAGCAAGGAAACTCCCACGGACAGATGTTCCCGAACTAACCACCACTCGAGACTGTGTCTGACGAGAATCGAATAGGGCAGGCGCTGTGAGAGAGGATGAAGTTGAGGAGACCAACGGGACAACAAAGCCTGTTGTAAAGGCCGCATGTGTGCCTTGGACAACGGAACCAGGTCTAGCGTTGCCGCCATGGATCCCAAGAGCTGTAAATAAGTCCATGCTGACGGAGTCGTTAACCGCAGGAACGCTTGAACCTGCTGAACCAGCTTGTCTATGCGGACTTCGGGCAAAGAGACTCTTCCCCGCTCGGTGTCGAAAAGAGCTCCCAGATAAACCATCCGCTGTGACGGAACCAAGAGACTCTTGGCCTGATTGATTACCCAACCGAGTTGCTCGAGAAGCTGCACCACGCGAGCCGTCGCGGCGATGGAATCGACTAGGGAATCGGCCCTGATCAACCAATCGTCGAGGTATGGATGAACGCGGATGCCCTCTTTCCGAAGCGCCGCTGCAACCACTACCATGAGCTTCGTGAACGTGCGGGGAGCTGTAGCCAGCCCGAAGGGCAACGCTTGAAACTGGAAATGACCCTCGGGAAGGGCAAAGCGCAAATAACGCTGATGCGATGGCCGGATGGGAATATGAAGATAGGCCTCCGTGAGATCTATTGAGGTCAGAAATTCTCCCGGCTGCACCGCACGAATTACGGTACGAAGCGTTTCCATGCGAAAGTGTGGCACCCGCAAAGTACGGTTTACGGCTTTGAGATCGAGTACCGGCCGAAAAGAACCGTTCGGCTTGGGCACCACAAAATAAATCGAGTATCGACCGCAAACGTATTGATCGAAAGGCACGGGAACGATCGCCTGTAAGTGTAAGAGGCGCGATAGCGTTTCCGCGATGGCTTCGGCTTTCCGCCCCGAGCCACTGGGTGACATCACAAACGCGGGAGGTAAGGGGGACGCAAAATCGAGAGCATAGCCCTTCTGAATGATCTCCAACACCCACCTGTCGGAAGTAATGGTGGTCCAAGCCGTCAGAAATGCCTGTAGTCGCCCGCCTACCTGCACTAACGGCTGGACCAGCAAACCTTCATTGGGGCTTCTTAACGATGGGCTGAGGCGCCCCAAAGTAGGACTTGTTAAAGCCCCTGGCCCCCGAAAGGACTGTCCACGAAAGCTGGAACGGCCTCTGGCATAGGGGGTAAAACGCGCCCCACGAAAACGACGGGAATCTCTGCCAGAGCCCCGAGATACCGATCCCGAGCGACCCGGCTTGGGTCTATCCTCCGGCAAACGGCCGCCTTTGGAATCCCCTAAATCCTTAACAATCTTTTCCAAGGCTTCACCGAAAAGTAACTTCCCCTTGTAGGGCAACTTACTGAGACGCAATTTGGACGACACGTCCGCCGACCAATTGCGCAGCCAAAGAAAGCGTCTAGCTGCCACGAGAGATGCCATAGTCTTAGCCGCAATCCGTAACAAATCATAGAAGGCATCTGCCATATACGCCGCGGCTGACTCTAATTTTGCTGCGTCGGGTATGGCAGAAGGTTGCTCACCCGAGCCGTCCCCTTGTAACCAGCGAATGGAAGCTCGAGAAACGTACGCCCAACATATCGCTGACTGCAGCGCCAGAGCGCTGGAATCAAAGGCTTGTTTAAGAAGGATCTCCAACTTCCTATCTTGCAGGTCTTTGAGAGCCGCTGCCCCCTCGACCGGAATAGTAGTCTTCTTGGTGACAGCGGAAATAATAGCATCTACCTAAAACTAAATACATGTAAACACAAAAAAGAAATGTAACAAGCATGAAATGAACCTCCATACATATAGGTGAATGATTTTTATTTAATTTATATTTACAATTTTCCCTTTTATTATCCCATTATCATTTTATGATATAGATTTAATTCGTGATGATTTGTAATTGTTTTTAGATATATTCTCTCCCTTATTAAGATTATGTATCAGATTCACTAGTTTGTTCGCTCCTGCTGCTTGCTCTCTTATTTCTAATTCTTTTTGGTTACATAAATAGATAATTTTGATGATATAGTTTTCACTATTATTTATTGTGATTATTATTATTTATTATTTAAATTATCTGTTTTAGTGTATATTTATATGGTTTTAATGTCACTATCATATTATTATTAGTTTATATAGAGGTCCACTTTTTACCTTTTAGCTTGTCTCACCTATTTGTTGTGCTTTTAAGGCACCTATATGTATGGAGGTTCATTTCATGCTTGTTACATTTCTTTTTTGTGTTTACATGTATTTAGTTCATTTGATTTTACTAATATAATTTTATAATCATTTATATTTATAGCGTTCCAACACTATTATAATTCATATTATGTGATTTATTTATTTATTTATTTTTTATTCAATTTTATTATTATTATCATTATAATTTTTTATTATTATGTTTATATTATGTTTTTATGTTTCGTTAGATGAATTTGTTTGTTCCTTCATTTTAATATATTATGTTTCTATGTTTATAGTAATTTACCTTACAACCCCTGACGAAGGTTACGAAACACGGCCTGTGTCGGGTTGCCTAGGTTTGTGAGTAAATAAATTTGTCTTCCACTATCCTCACGTCTTGGACTGTGTTTTCGGGCGGTAAAGACATCTCCTGTGAGCCCTGCAAAGGCTGCTCAGCCATAAGAAAAAAGACCACGGCACCCGAAAGGAAAACCGCGAAGGAGAACGAACGCACCGGCCAGGCACCCCCGATAAAGAAAGTGAAACCACGCGGCCCAAAACCGCGCGGCGGTACTTTATGAGGAAAACGAAGAAACTTCAACAACTCACCACAAAAAATAAGGAGCCGGTCCCGCGAAGCCACTGCCAGCGGCAGGGACAGCAAGAGTTTCAGCGCTACGGTAGAGGTACAACTGGGGCCCCCAGGATCCTCTAAAAATGGAGACGGAGGCAGGCAATGGGGCAGGCTCTACCCCGCACTGCAATCAGTGGTAGCAGTCACGTCTCAGCGCTCTTAAAGGCACAGAGTTAAATGTAGATGTGCACAATTTGTATACCAGAACTACAGAAATCAGCTCTGCTAGAGCTAATATGGGTAAAACAAATAAAGAGAAGAGGGAGAAATTTTAAGACGATCCTCTATAGTTGCTGAGGACTGAAAGACTGATGGTTAGCCCTAAGGGGGAGTGGCTTCACCTCTCAGAAAACTTGAAGCATTCAGTCCTCAGTTGCTATAGGGGATTGACAACCCTACCTTTCCCTGGACTGGCCCGGAGAAGTGATAAGGAACCGTAATTTTTGTGCGCTCTGTTGTAAAGTATGTGCGCTCACTCGGCGAGGTGTGCGCGCGCGCACACGCGCACAGCTTAGAGGGAACAGTGCCGGTGTACTGAGCCAAGGCGGGAGGGGAACCGGCATCAAACCGGATAAAGAAACGCAAAAAAATTGCAGGGGAAAAAAAAAAATCTACTTTTCCCGGGTGACACGAACTACATCTGTTGGGCTCCACGGAAAAAGAAAGTGAGCAAGATGGCACCCTTGGGCGGGAAGGGGATCGTGCATGCGCACTGCATTCCCAAAGGTTTTCTTTGAAAGCTGGGGAAATGCTCCGCACAGGGGCTCAGTCGGCGCAGACGTCACCCATATGTAAGGACTGACTTCCTGCTTGGTCCTGGAGAACTTCCGTATGTTCTTTCAGTACCCTCAGTTGAATCCCATCTGGCCCTATCACTTTGTCCACTTTTAGTTTAGTTAGCACCTCGTGAACAATCATTTGAAAATAGTTAAGAGCTCTACCTGACTTCCATTTCTATTTGTGATTTTCTGAGGTCCCTTTCCCAGCCCTTCATCTGTGAATACAGAACATAAATATTTGTTAAGCAAATTCCGCTTTATCCTCTTCAGTTTCTATACATGCCTCTCCTTCATTCTTGAGTTTCACAATGCCATGTCTGCATTTCCTCTAGTCACCACCACACTTAAGTCTTGAACCTCATGTTTCTCTACTGGCTATTTTTTCTTCCATTAGCATCTTTGCTTTCCTGACTACTTTATCAGAGGAGAAAGATACCATGTAGAAGGTAACCAAGAAAAATTTGAAAAGCGTAGTTACTCACCTGTAACAGGTGTTCTCCAGGAGCAGCAGGAATCAGTCCTCACATATGGGTGACGTCGGCGCCGACGGAGTCCTCGCGGAGCAATTTTCCCCAGCTTTCAAAGAAAGCCTTTGGGAATTGCAGCGCGCATGCGCGGTCGCCTTCCCGCCCAAGGGTGCCATCTTAGCCAGTCAGATGACATAGCTAAAAAAGACAGCATAAAAATTTGCAAAAAAACTAAAGCAGATGATTGCAACTCCAAGGGGAGGAGGGAGGGTTGTGAGGACTGATTCCTGCTGCTCCTGGAGAACACCTGTTACAGGTGAGTAACTACGCTTTCTCCAGGACCAAGCAGGAAGTCAGTCCTCACATATGGGACTCCCAAGCTTAAGGCTACCGGAGACCCTAAGCACAAAAATGAGCTCCCTCTAGCTCAGCAGCACAGAAGGAAGGAATCTTCGCTGAATTATTACCCACCGGTAGCCCACATCCGGGATGGAGGGTAGGAGTTGCTCAAACCTCAAAGAGATTACGGAGGACTGCCTGTCCGAAAGCACTGTCCCTGCGGGACTCCCTCTCGAGACAGTAATGGACCGCAAAAGTCTGGCTCGAAGACCAAGTAGCGGCCCGGCAGATGTCTGCCAGCGGAACAGAGCGGAGGTAAGCCACTGACGTAGCCTTTGCCCGAACGCAATGAGCCGTGACTCGACCTTCCAAGGAGAGTCCGGCTGCCCCATAAGCCCAAGTGATACAGTCCGCAACCCAGATGGACAGAGTACGCTTGGAGACCAGGAGTCCCAATTTATTGGGATCAAAAGACACAAAAAGCTGCGCAGCTTTACGGTGCTCCCGCGTACGGTCAAGGTAGAAGTTCAATGCCCTTCTACAGTCCAGGGTATGGAGGACCATTTCAGCTCGGCTGGAGTGTGGTCTGGGAAAGAAGGTCGGAAGTACCACCTCCTGATTGATGTGAAAAGGGGAGACCACTTTTGGAAGAAATTTTGGGTGAGTCCGTAGGACTACCCTATTTTTGTAGAACCGAGTGTAAGGGGGATCAGACACGAGAGCCTGCAATTCACTTACGCGTCTAGCGGAAGTGAGGGCTATCAAGAACAATGTTTTCCAAGAAAGAAAACGGAGAGAACAGGTAGCCATAGGTTCAAAAGGCGGACAGGTGATCCGCTGCAAAACCACATTCAGATCCCAATCAGGCGCTGGCGGGCGCAGAGGTGGTTTAAGTAGAAGGAGACCTCGGAGAAACCTCGCTACAAGAGGGTCGCTGGAAAAAGGTCTGCCGTCCACCGGCACATGATGTGCTGAAAGAGCACTGAGGTGAACTTTGACGGAGTTGGACTTAAGTCCCAGATTAGAGAGGTATAGCAAGTACTGCAAGATCACCGACACCGGGCAGGAGAAGGGATCCTGAGACTGTTGGGTACACCAAACGGAAAAGCGACGCCATTTAAGGGCGTAGCATTTGCGGGTAGAAGGTCGCCGAGAAGCTAGGACGACCTCTTCCACCTCTGCCGGCAGGAGAAGGGGAGCAAGGACTACCCTCTCAGCAACCAGGCCATTAGATTGAGAGATCTGAGGTTGGGGTGTAGCAGAGACCCCTGATCCTGAGTGAGGAGATCCGGTTGTAACCCCAGAGGGAATGGATCCTCTACCGCTAATTGCAGCAGGAGTGGAAACCACGGCTGTCTGGGCCAGCGAGGGGCCACCAGGATCATGAAAGCTTTGTCTCGGAGAACCTTGAAAAGAGTTCGAGAGACTAGCAGGATGGGAGGAAAAGCATACAGAAGGCTCTCCGACCATGAGAGTAGAAAAGCGTCTGCCGCAACTCGAAGGGGATGTGGCTGACGAGAGCAGAAGCGAGGAAGTTGCCGGTTGAGAGGGCTGGCAAAGAGATCCATCGTGGGGAGGCCCCACTTTAGAAAGAGCTTCTGAACTACCAAGGGATCCAGGCGCCACTCGTGCGGCTGGAGGATCCTGCTGAGTTTGTCCGCCAGGCAATTTTCTTGGCCTGGGAGATAAACTGCCTGGAGAAGAACGCCGTGACTGACGGCCCAAGAGCAGAGCTTCTGTGCTTCCCGACAGAGAAGGAAGGAGCCCGTGCCCCCCTGCTTGCTCACGTAGAACATGGCAACTTGATTGTCCGTCTGGACAAGAACGGACTGGTGAGAGGTCAGGTGGGAGAAGGCCTTGAGAGCCAGGCGGATCGCTCTGAGCTCCAGGAAGTTGATCTGCTGAGCAGACTCCCACGGGGTCCAGAGGCCCTGAGTACGTGCCCCTTGGCAATGTGCTCCCCAGCCCAGGAGGGACGCATCTGTCGTCAGCACCTGGGCCGGCTGAGGCGACTGAAAAGGCATGCCGAGCACCAGGTTGGGCCGATGAAGCCACCACTGGAGAGACGAGGCCAGCGGCTCGGAGACGCGCACTAGGTCTGCTAGGCCGCCTGTGGCTTGTTGCCACTGCTTGCGAAGACACCATTGAGCCGGCCGCATATTCAGGCGGGCATTGGGGGTCACATGGACGGTGGAAGCCATATGGCCGAGTAGTCTCAGGAAGCGCCTGGCGGAGACCAGGGGCTGGCCGCGAAAACGGTCGGCTAGGTCCATGAGCCGTTGAGCCCTGTCGAGCGGTAGGAACGCTCGTGCCTGAGGAGTGTGCAGCCTTGCGCCGATGAACTCGAGATCCTGTGAGGGGAGCAAAGTGGACTTTGCGAAGTTTATGACAAAGCCCAAGTACTGCAGAAGAGTCACCGTGCGGCGTGTGGCGTTGGTGACCTCCGGAGCGGACCCTGCTCTGATGAGCCAGTCGTCGAGGTACGGAAAGACAGAGGCCGTGAAGCCGGAGATGGGCCGCCACCACCGCGAGACATTTTGTGAAGACTCGCGGTGCGGAGGACAGGCCAAAGGGCAGTACTCTGTACTGGTAATGATTTCCTGCCACCACAAACCTTAGGTATTGGCGGTGGCTTGGGTGGATGAGGATGTGCGTGTAGGCATCCTTTAGATCCAAGGAGCATAGCCAATCTCCCTGCTGGAGGTGGAGGGATCTGGTGGAAGTGGAGAAGATAGCCTTCTCTCACCACTTGAAGCACCCAGGCATCTGAGGTGACGTTGGACCACCTATGGGCGAAGTGAACCAGCCGGCCTCCGGTGCTGGGAGGAGCCAGCGGAGGGGGAGAGGCTATGCTGAAGGAGTCAAAAGCCCCCACCCTGCTGAGCAGGGGCTGGTGGTGCAGGCTTGGGGGCTTGCTGCCTACGGGACCCGTTACCCCGTCCCTTGGCCTGCTGGCCCTGTTGGGGAGCTGCGGGGGCCTGATATTGGGGGTAGTGTTTATAGGCAGCCGCCTTTCTCGGGTAAAAGGACTTCTTTCCCGAGCCCTTCTTTTTCTGGGAAGGGGCGGAGGTCTTCCTAGAAAGCCTAGTCCTGGTGAGAGTCTCCGTCTCGATCTGTGCAGCCTTTTCTGCCATAGCTTTGCCAAAGAGGTTTTCACCTCGGCAGGGGACATCGACCAACTTGTCCTGCACCCAGGGCTCAAGGTCAGACGACTGAAGCCAAGCCTGTCGGCGGGCACCGATGCCGGCTGCGGCCACTCGAGCCGATGCTTCAAAGCCATCATAGGCTGCTCGGGATATGAATTTTGAGCATTCCCGAATGCCAGTGGACAAGGCTAGGAACCTCCGCAAAGGTTCCTCGGACAATCCAGCGGAGAATCCGGCTAGCTCTTTAGCCAGGTCTCGAAGATACATGCCCATGTATAGCTGGTAGGTCTGGACACGACACGCAAGCATAGAGCCCTGGAAACACTTCTTACCAAGGCCATCCAGGTTACGGGCCTCCCTGCCAGGAGGCACCGAGGAGTGCATCTTCTGGCTCTTAAGACGATGCATGGCCGATTCCACTACCATGGAATGGTGAGGTAGCTGTGCCTTTTGGAAGCCAGGGCTCTTGCGGACTCGATAGATAGAATCGACCCGCTTGCTCAGGACCTGCGAGGAGGCCGGGCTCTCCCACATGCGGAAGAGTAGTCGTTCCAGCATGGGAGGAACCGGTACAGTAAAGTGTTCCCTGGCAGGAGAGTCATACTGGAGGGCGTCGAGCTCTTCGGCTCGAGGCTCCTCCTCGGGGTCCGCCGGGAAGGCCAAAGCCTTGGCCATATCCCTGACGAAGTCCGAGAACCGGGCATCCTCCGGAGGGGACTGCTTCCGAGGTTCGGACTCAGGTGAGTCCGAGGGGACACACCGAGTCCGAAAAGAATCAGGTGACTCTTCCTCTTCAGACTCCCAGACCGACTCCAACGAGGAATCGGTGGGGTCGGCCCGGGCAGGGCGCGGCGCCTGCCGCCCCGACGCCGAGGGAGTCGGCGTTGGCGACCTCGGTCCCGAACGGGAGGCCGAGGGTGACCTCGACCGAGGATCGACTCGAGTTCGCATGGACTCGAGGATCGGCTCGGTCTCCGGGGTCGACTTAGACGTCGACGTCCCGGCGGTTGGGGCAGCGGCGCCAGCGAGCAGTGCCCGCTGCTGGTCCATGAAGGCAGACAGTCCGCTCTCCAAGGCCGTCAACCTGAGTCCGAGCTCAGGTGACCCAGCAGCCCCCGACTCGGGCCCCGACGGCGTCGGGCCCGACGTCGGCGGTCTCGGAGGCGAGTCCAGGAGGATTACAGGACTTACCCGAGCAGGCAGCTCCGACTCCAGGCGAGGTCGCTTCGAGAGGTGCTCCTTCTCCAAGGACCCGGGACGGCTATCGGGGCTATGCGACCTGGCCCTCGCGGAGCCAGGAGCGTCCACCGACGCCGCCCTCGCGGGTTTCACCTTCCGTCGATGGTCCCCGGAGGGAGAACCCCTGTCGGAGGAACTCCGGCGACGGTCCGAGCTGGAACCTCTGGACGCGGAGGCCTCCGACGAGGTCCGGGTACGGCTGGGGTCAGCGAAGATCCTATCCCGCTGATGCCGCCGACTTCTCAACGCTTTGGAGGACATTTTGCCGCAGGCCCCACAGATCATTTCTTCATGATCCGGGCCCAGGCAGCGGAGGCAATTGTCGTGTGTGTCAGTTAGTGACATATTTCGGTCACACTGACCACACCGCTTGAAACCACTGGCAGTCATCGGGGGAAAAAGGGCCCCTGCGAGGTCAAAGGACCGGGCTGCCAGGGAAAAACCGAAAACGAAACTGACTAAGTCAGAAAAACCGAAAAAGAAGAAGAGGACTCGTGACCGGCGTCGCGAGTCCGGGCGGGAAAAAGACCGGCGTCGAACCGAAGGAAAAAAGAGAAAATTATGAGTAAAATCAACTTTTTCGCGGGGACACGACGGGTACGTCTGTAGGGCTCCGCGGAAAAAAGAAGACTGGCTAAGATGGCACCCTTGGGCGGGAAGGCGACCGCGCATGCGCGCTGCAATTCCCAAAGGCTTTCTTTGAAAGCTGGGGAAAATTGCTCCGCGAGGGCTCCGTCGGCGCCGACGTCACCCATATGTGAGGACTGACTTCCTGCTTGGTCCTGGAGAACAAATACTTCTGCTTAATATTTCTCAAGGAGGATTACAGAAGGATCACAGATTACTGACAGGTGTGCAGATAGTGGTGAAGTAGATGACAAGTCATTTACAAAAGAGAAAAATATGTGCAAATTTATGGAACCAAAAATGAACTAAGCTATGAGCCATATGTGATAAATTCTAGAATTTTAAGCAAGCTCAGAAAAGCGTACTTACTCACCAGTAACAGGTGTTCTCCAGGGACAGCAGGAATCAGTCCTCACATATAGGTGACATTGGTGCCGATGGAGCCCTTGCGGTAACCTCTCCCCAGCTTTCAAAAAAAGCCTTTGGGAGATGTACCACGCATGCGTGGTTCCCTTTCTGCCCAAGGGTGCCATCTTGACTCAGCATTATAAACACAGTACAAGGCAGCAAAAAGAAAGCAACTCCACAGGGAGGAAGAGGGTTGCGAGGACTGATTCCTGCTGTCCCTGGAGAACACCTGTGTAAAGCTATCAGTGACCAGAAAAAAGGTGAGCTGTGAGCAGCAGCAGCAACAGAGTCAAGTAACCACAGGCCTGAGTGGCCCCAAGTGTCCAGCAAGAAAACAATACTCCAGTAGCCTGAATACCACAAGGGCCGGAGGATAGGAGTTGCCTACACCCCAAATAAATGACAGAGTACTGCCTAGTCAAAGGCACTGCCCCTACAGGACTCCCTCTCCAGACAGTAATGAGCTGCAAAGGTATGGACTGTAGACCAGGTGGCAGCCTGGCAAATGTCAGACAGACAGAACATAGGCTTACCACAGAAGCCGCCATGGCCCCGACACTGTGTGCCATGACTCCCACCTTCTCAGTAGTAGCTGTTCCTCGAACGGCTGTACTGGCACCGTAAGAGTCTCTTTAGGTGGAGACTCAAGCTGGAGGATCTCCAGCTCCTCTGTATGCGTATCCTCCTCTGCCTTAGTTTGCACCAAGAGGACCCTAACCATATCCCTGACAAAGTTGTGGAAGGTCACGTCCTCTGAAGGAGAATAGCGCTTGGGGAGACTGGTCCAAGGGGATGTCTGTGCCGTCTTGTTTCTGGGGAGGCCTTGTCATCTGTTTCCCACTCAGAATAGAAGGGGGACGACTTGTCCGAGGCCCCCACCCCCAAAGTGCACCCTGCCACCCAGGACCTGGGTTCGGAGTCTCGGAAACTGGCTGGGGAGGACCAGATTCCCGAGGAAAAGGACCAGGACCAGGACCTCAACTGGGGCAGAGGACTTATGCAAGGCCTGTGGTGCTCGGAGCTCAGCTCGTTGACCGGGGACTCTCCTGCAGTTGGGAGCCCAGTCGTCAGGGCAGATGAGAATGAACCTGCCGTCATTGGCTGCTGCACTGCCAGGATAGCAGTAATGTTCTGCTCCATGACGGCCATTTTGGACTCTAGGCCAAAAGGCTCCGCAGCTTTTGGCAAAGGCACAGAGGATCTCAGGCTTAGCGTCAGCACTCTTGCGAGTTTGTCCTCGACGAGGACTATGGCCTCAAGGATCCTTGCATGCTCTCTGCTGGCCAATGTAGCCTTTTTGAGAACCTTAGTGGGACGTTTCTCGGAGTTGCCCGAGTCCCTCCAGGCAGTCTTACCAGGTTTCTCCAGCATAGCCTCAACAGACTGAGGATTTTGTCTTTTTCCACTCAGGGTCAGAGGTCCTTCTGGAGTTGTTGCCGCAAAGCTCCTAGTCGGGGAGGCCAGTGCCGAGATGGACCTGGGGAACAGTTTTCTCTTGCAACTCAAGACTTCTTTTTATTGGTTTTAGGCATCATGGTCTGGCACAGGTCGCAGGAGGTGCTGTCATGGTCCAGTCCCAGGCAGCATTCATGAGTGTCTGTGATAGACATGGTTTGACTGCAGCGGTCACTTTTTTTTTTTTTTTTTTTTTTTTTTTTTTTTAAACTCCCCAGGGAATATGGCAGGAAGGCACCCGGCCAGGGTCGATGACCCTCAGGTGAAAAAGGGCACGAACGACAGTCAAGGCAAACCTAGAAGGGCGGGGGGGGGGGGGTGAAGGGAAAAGAGCTGAGAATGGCACCAGCTCGAAGCGGGAAGAGGAACCGGTACGCAAACCAGGAACAGCTCATTTTTAAAGGATATAGCAAGGATTATTTTTGGGGACATTGGACAGATGTCCCTTGGGCTCCATTTGGGGGGAAGAGACTGAACAAGATGGCACCCTTGGGCAGGAAAGGTACCATGTATTCTTTGAAAGCTAAGGAAATGCTCCACACGGGCTCCGTCGGCGCCGATGTCACCCACATGTGAGGGCTTTCCTGCTTGTTCCTGAAGAAGTTAAGACATTTAAAATATCTGCAAGGTATTCATGATGCACAAGTAATAAAAAGCTTGTCAGAAAGAAATGAAGTTACAGCTTGTCAGAAAGAAATGAAGTTACAAAAAGACCTAGATATAGCTCTCCAAGAGGATAGACTCAAGAAATATGTCAGGAAATATTTTTCAACGGCAGGACACTAGATATTTGGAATTGCCTCCTGGACTGGATGGAGGCAACAAAAAACAAACAGTGACTGCATGAAAATAAGACATGGGATAAAAAAAACCCCACAGGATCCTTACTTTGAAAAGGCCATCGGAGATGCAAATAGAGAACTTGCACAAAGCAGTGGTTAGATCCGTAACAGTGGTATGAATGCTCAAAGCTTAGCCAACAAAGTTCTGGACCTGGAAGTCGTAATGGTGGAAATGGACTTGGACACTGTGGCCATTACAGAAACATGGTTTAATGAATCGCATGTATGGGATATAGCCATAGCTGGCTAAGCGTAGTTACTCACCTGTAACAGGTGATCTCCGGGAACAGTAGGAATTTAGTCCTTACATATGGGTAATCGTTGGTACCGACGGAGCCTGCGTGGGAACGCTCACCAGCATCCAACAGGAACGCTTTTGGGAGCATCCCTCAGCACATACTCGCTGCCTTCCCGCCCTTCCAACTGTCCCTCTTCAGTTAAGTTTGTAGCTGAGTGAAGGGAGAGAGAGAGAGGGAGAGAGAACTCCTAGGGGAGGTGGGTGGGTTGTGAGGATTAAATTCCTGCTGTTCCCGGAGATCACCTGTTACAGGTGAGTAACTATGTTATCTCCAGGAACAAGCAGGAATGTAGTCCTCACATATGGGGACTCCCTAGCTGAAGATGCCAGGGAGATAGTCCCAGGAAGGTGCCACCATTGAAAGTGAGAATCCTTTCTCCCATGGATCTCTGGCATCCCACCATGGTTGGTGGGCAGGAGTTGGTTTAGGTTTGAAAGAGATTTTGAAGAACAGCTTGGCCAAAGAAAGCATCCCGATGGGAGGCTTTATCTAGGCAGTAGTGGGCTGTGAAGGTGTGTACCAGGTGGCTGCTCGACAAATGTCATCGATAGACACAGAGTGGAGATTAGCCATAGAAGCTGCCATGGCTCTCACATTATGAGCTGTGACATGGTCCTGAAGAGGAAGACCCTTACTCTCATAAGCAAAGGATATGCATTGGGCAATCCATTTAGATAAAGTTCTTTTGGAGACGAAGTCCCAAATGACTAGGGTCAAAAGACATAAAAAGTTGTGAGGACTTTCTATGTTGCTGTGTTCTTTGTATGTAAAAGGCCAAGGCCCTTTTATAATCCAAAGTATGAAGGTTTCTTTCTGCATTAGAGGCGTGAGGCCTCGGAAAAAATACAGGAAGATAAATTGATTGATTTAAATGAAAAAGGCGAAACCACCTTTGGCATAAAATGTGGGTGAGTTCGAAGAACAACCTTATGATGAAACCTAGAATAAGGAGGATCAGCCACTAAAGATTGCAATTCACTAATGCGACGGGCAGAGGTGATTGCAATTAGGAAGATGACCTTCCAGGTCAAAAACCTAAGGGTTGCAGTGGCTAAAGGCTCAAAAGGCGGCTTCATGAGCTGCCCGAGAACTAGATTTAGATCCCATGCCACCGGTGGTGGCTTGATGGGAGGTTTAGTTAATAAAAGGCCTCTCATAAATCTTGATAGGAGTGGATGAGAGGGAAATTGGTTGTCCATTTAGAGGCTTATAAGAAGCTGCAATTGCACTAAGATAGACTCTTACCGAATTGGTCTTTAAACCAGAATTCGATAAGCGAAGGAGATACTCTAGTATCGATTCTAAGGGTATGACCAGGGGGTTTAATCTCCTCTTGGAGCACCATATAGTAAAACGTTTCCACTTGAAGGCATAAGATCTTCTTGTGGAAAGTTTCCTAGAAGCCTGAAGGATATCTTTTACCTGCTGGGACAGGTTGAAATCCTGGAGGTCTAAGCCTTCAGCAACCAGGCCGTGAGGTGCAGGGACTGGGGATTCGGGTGCCATTGCGTCCCGTTCTCCTGGGAAAGGAGATCTGGAGCATGCCCTAACTCCAGAGGTGCCGCTTGAGAGAGATGAAGCAGCAGGGAATACCACTTTGGCATGGCCATCGTGGTGCTACGAGAATCATGCGACCCGTGTCTCTCTCAAGCTTGAAGAGTGTTTTGGGGATGAGGGGAATGGGTGGGAAGGCATAAAGGAAGTCCTGACTACAGTGAAGGAGGAAAGCATCCCTTGCTTGACAGTTGTGCGCCAGAAACCTGGAACAGAACCGGGGAAGTTTGGCATTCAGTGGACTTGCAAGGAGGTCTATGTCTGGAGTGCCACAGAGATGAAATATCTTTGCCACCTGGTCTAGGTGGAGTGACCACTCGTGAGGTAGCAGTACTCTACTGAGTTTGTCTGCCCAAAGGTTTTGAATGCCTGGAAGATATACCACTAGAAGGTGAATTTGATGCTCTCTGGCGAGGGCCCATAGTCGTAAAGCTTTGTTGCATAACGACAGAGCCCGTTCCGCCCTGCTTGTTCACACAGAACATGGCTACCCGATTGTCCGTCTGGACTAGGACTTTCTTGTAGCTGAGCTGGGCGTGGAACACTCGAAGAGCTAAATAAATTGCTCTTAATTCCAGGTGGTTTATGTGTAAACCAACCTCCTGTGGAGTCCAGGTGCCCTGGGTAGAGAGATGATTCAGGTGTGCACCCCAACCCACCTGTGATGCATCTGTTAGGGTGGCCTGAAAGAGGGGTTGATGGAAAGGAGACCCCACTGTCAGATTTTTTAATGATTGCCACCATTGGAGGGACAAAATTAGTCGTTGAGAGATTGTTATTTTGTATGACAAATGACCCGTGGCCTGTGTCCACTGTGTGGAGAGGGTCCACTGAGCTGCTCGCATGTGGAGGCGAGCATATGGGACTACATGAACTGTGGATGCCATGTGTCCCAGTAACTGCAGTAGCTCCCGAGCAGTGAGGGAGGATTTGCCTGCTGCTTGGGAAGCTAGCTGCATTATGCGAAGACACCGGGTTTGTGGAAGGAAAGCCCTTGCCTGTCTGGTATCCAGACAGGCTCCTATGAATTCTAGGCATTGGGAAGGAACTAGTTGAGATTTCGGGAAGTTTATTACCAATCCCAAGTATTGGAGGATTCGCATTGTACAGGACAGTGCAGTGCTGGCCTCTGCAACTGTGGGGGCTCGAATGAGCCAGTCGTCTAAGTAAGGGAAGACGAAAATCCCCAGGGTTCGTAGAAATGCAGCTACTACTGCCATGCATTTCGTGAATACCCTTGGTGCTGAAGCCGGACCAAAAGGAAGAACCCTGTACTGGAAATGTCTTCCCCTGAAAAGGAAACGTAAAAATTTCCTGTGATCTGGATGGATGAGAATGTGAGTGTATGCATCCTTTAAGTCTAGAGAGCAAAGCCAGTCCTGGCTTTGAAGGTATGGCAGAAGAGTTCCCAGAGAAATCATTTTGAATTTCTCTCGAAACAGATATTTGTTCAATTCTCTGAGGTCTAGAATGAGTCTGTGTCCTCCTGTATTCTTTGGAATAAGAAAATAGGGGGGAGTAGAACCCTGCACCCTGTTGAAGAATGGGTACTTCCTCTATTGCCCCTTGGGCAAGAAGTGTGGAGACCTCGTGATCTAGCAGATTGTCTGCAGAGGTTTGTGAATTGAATTGCTTTAGAATTGTAGGAGGGGGTATGCTGTGAAAATGAAGTTTGTACCCCTCTCCTACAATGGACAAAGTCCAATCTTCTGCTGTTATCTGATGCTATCTGTTGACAAAGTGGTATAACCTGCCCAGAATATTGGGGAGGGGGGGGGGGAGGTTGGGGACCCCTCAGCAGGCAGAAAGGCAAAGCTCTCTAGGAAGGAGTCAAAGCCCTTGAGGGGGCTGAACCTGGAGAGCTGGTTTGGCTCTCGGGCCTTTTGGTTTCTTTTGCTGTCTAGTTTGTCCCTTTTGGGCAAACTGAACTGGAGTCTGACTCTGCTGGGTATAGGAAGGATAAAACTTCCTCTTTTTGCTAAGAGGGTTTCTTTTATATGGCTTCCTTTTGGCTGGAGTGGCTGTAGACTTTGACAATCTAAGGTAGAATTGTCAGCATCCAACTCGTTAGCCTTTTCCTGCCAGTTCTTGCCGAAGAGATTCTCCCCTGTGCAAGGAATGTTGCCTAACTTGTCCTGTACCCAAGTCTCCAAGTCTGATGCCTGTAGCCAGGCAATCTGTCATGCACCAATGGCAATAGCAGAAGTTCTGCTGATGCATTCGAAGCAGTCAAAGGCTGCACAATTGACAAACTTGGAGACATCCTGAGCATGCTTAATTAGAGCAAGAAAATCTTGTCTCATCATCTGGGAGAAATGGGCTCATAAGTTCCAAGTCTCCTGTGACTTCTTTGAGGAACATTATCATATATAGGATATATGAACTGATCCTAGCTGAAAGCATGGAAGCTTGAAAGGTTCTGCACCCAAAAGCATCCAGAGTCCTGCATTCACGAACTGGAGGATTGGATGCATGCCTCTTTGCACTTTTCATCCTACGCATGGCTGATTCCACTACCACTGAATGGTATGGCAGCGGAGTTTCCTGAAATCCAGGACGTGGTGGAACTCTATACATAGTATCAAGTCTCCTAGAGTGAGGAGAAGTAGTCAAAGGTGTCTCCCACATTCTGAGCATCAAGCTATGCAGAATTTCATGGATAGGCAGAGTAGCTGCATCCTTAAGAGCTTTAGGATATTGGAGAATTTCCAATTCCTTTGCTCTGGGTTCCTCTTCAGGAGCTACTGTGATTGATTTGGCCATATCACAGATGAAATCCTGAAATGACATGTCCTCTGGAGGTGACATTCTGCATTGGGGAGAAGAGGGATCTTCTAAGAGAAACCCTCTAGTGCCAGCAGAATTGTCAGAGTCTTCAGAATCGGAGGAATCTAAGTATTCCTGACCCCGATGCTCTTGCAAAGCACGATCCCGGTACCGATCAAAGTCAGTACCAAGGTGACCCGGTACCGCTTTGTCAATTCCAGCCAGAGATGGCATGGGAAGAGTTCCCACCGGGGCTGGTACCGTCGGTACCAGTATCGTCAGTGTCGGTACCGGCATTGGTGTCTATGTCAGTACCGGTGCCTGTGGGACCACCGGTACCGCAGCTGAAAGAAGAGCTGCGATGCTGCGCTCGATAGCGAGGAACCTCTGGTCTATCAATGCTGCTGATGCCTGGGTATCGGTACCGGTAAGGACGGCCGGAACCCCTGAGCATGGCACAGGTAGTTCTTGCGAGGTTGAGGCCTGAAGCCCCATCGATGCTTTGGAAGCCGAAGCCTCCCACCGGGGCTGTTTTGCCGGTGTGGTTCCCTCAAGGGCAACACCAATGGCCTCTCGATGCTTAGCAGGAGAGCTACCCTTTGAGGACCGGCTTTTATGTTTAGTTACCTGAGATCCATGGGAGGAAGAAGAGGCTCTTGACGATGTCGATGCAATGGAACTGGCATCTGAAGAAAAGAGAGTACCGAACTTTGCAGCCCAGTTCTGTCTTCCTCTTTTAGTCATCCCCATACAGGAGAGACATTCAGTTGGAGAATGTTCAGGTCCTAAATATTTCAGACACCAATCATGGGTGTCAGTGACGGAAATGGTACCGCCACACTTAGTACATTTTTTAAAACCACTAGTTGGCTTTTCCATGTTTTAGGAAAATGGGGCCTAGTGCCCAAAATGGCGCCTAGCAAAAAAGAGAAAAGTTTCTGAAAAGAAACAGTCCAAATACGGGTTTCCCCCCCCCCCCCCTCCTTATGAAAAGAAAAGAACCGGCGGTACCTGTAGGCGTCGTGCGGTAGGCAAAAGCAACCACAAGAAAAGAAATTTAAAGACAGAATTTTCTGCGGTGACAGGGAATAGATCCAGTCGGCTCCTCGGAAAACAAAGAACTGAAGAGGGACAGTTGAAAAGGCGGGAAGGCAGCACGCATGTGCTGAGGGATGCTCCCAAAAGCGTTCCTATTGAACGCTGGGGAGCGTTCCTGCGCAGGCTCCGTCAGTACCGACGAAACCCATATGTGAGGACTACATTCCTGCTTGTTCCTGGAGATTAATCTATTCAGAAGAGAAAGAGAAAGTGGAAAAGGAGGTGTAGCCTTGTATGTCAAAAGCAATATTAAAGCTACTGCAATGCAGGGGGCATGGGGAAAAGAAGCAGCACTCTGGATTGTGTTGGAAAGAGGAGATGGCGCTGTCATTCATACTGCTGTAGTCTACAGACCTCCGACTCAAATTGAAGAAATAGATAATGAATTGGATTATAGATATTGCCAAGATAGCCACAAAACGGGAAGTGATCATATTGGGTGACTTTAATCTACCCAATGTGGATTGAGTACTCCTCCTGCAAATCTGGCAAGAAGCAAAACAATTGTGGATGCTTTCCAACCAGGGAAAGCTCAATGTTGGATTTAGTGCTCACACCAACAGTGAGAGTGTGTCGAATGACTGGGTGAGTGCCCCTGTGAGCAGCAGCGATCATCGCATGGTGTGGTTTGAGATAAAAGCCAAGGTGCAGTCCAATCATAGCAAGCTCAAAGTCCTAAACTTCAAAAACACTGACTTCAGTAGACTGGCCAAGTACCTGAAGGAGGAGTTGGCAGGGTGGGAGGGGATAAGGGAAGCGGAACTGCAATGGGCTAAACTAAAAGGTGGCAATAAAAGGGGCAACAGATGAATATGTAATGAAAGTAAATAAAAACCAAGAGGAGAAAGAAACCTATTTGGCTCTCCAAAGAAGTGGCTGCTTAAATAAAGGCAAAAAACACAGCTTTCACAAAATTCAAAAGCTTGCAAACAGAGGAACACAGTAAGGAATACAGGAGCAAACTAAAAGACAAAGAAAAATAAGGAAAGCAAAATCAAAGGCAGAGGAAAAGATGGCTAAAGATGTGAAGTATGGCAACAAAACTTTCTTCAGGTATATTCAGTGGGAGAGGAGGAAAATCAGAGATGGAATTGCAGGACTCAAAAGTGCTGGGAACGGATTTGTGGAAAATGACATAGAAAAAGCAAAATTGCTAAACAAATACATCTGCTCTGTTTTTACTAAAGAAAATCCTGGAGGAACACCATCTTTTACTCCCAAATATAAAAGTGGGAATGAAGTAGATACCACTGAAGATGTGTTAGAACAACTTGCAAACCTGAAAGTGAACAAGGTCATGGGACCGGATAGGATACATCCCAGGATACTGAAAGAGCTCAGAGAGGTCCTTGCAGGGCTGTTAAAGGATGTTTTCAACAGATCCTTGGAAACAGTAGTTCCTCA
This sequence comes from Ichthyophis bannanicus, assembly GCA_033557465.1. Classification (NCBI taxonomy): domain Eukaryota; kingdom Metazoa; phylum Chordata; class Amphibia; order Gymnophiona; family Ichthyophiidae; genus Ichthyophis; species Ichthyophis bannanicus. Next base: position 149,570,781 of record CM066041.1, read on the forward strand.
GGACTGGAGAAGGGCGGATGTGGTACCTCTTCACAAAAGTGGTGACAGGGAAGAAATGACAAACTACAGGCCTGTGAGCCTTACCTCGGTGGCAGGAAAAGTAATGGAAGCGCTTCTGAAAGAGCGAATAGTGGACTTTCTCAAAACCAACAGATTGCATGATCTGAGGCAACATGGTTATACCAAAGGACGATCTTGCCAAACAAATCTAATTGAGTTATTTGACTGGGTGACCAGAGAACTATATCAGGGACATGTGATGAATGTCATCTACCTGGATTTCAGCAAAGCCTTTGATACTGTTCCTCATAGGAGGCTTATCAATAAACTCAGTAGTTTGGGGATGGGTCCCAAGGTGGTGAACTGGATCAGAAATTGGTTGACTGACAGACAGAAGGTGATGGTAAATGCAGCTCACTCTGATGAAAGGAGGGTGATTAGCGGCGTGCCCCAGAGTTTGGTCCTGGGCCCAGAACTGTTCAATGTATTTGTGAGTGATATTGCTGAAGGACTGCATGGAAAAGTCTGTATTTTGCAGATGACACGAAAATTTGCAAGAGTGGACTCCCCTGAGGGAGTGTATAACACGAGGAAAGATCTACAAAAGTTGGAAGAATGGTCTATTGCTTGGCAGTTAAGATTTAATGAGAAGTGCAGTGTCATGCACTTGGGAAGCAGAAATCCAGGTGAAATGTACGCGATAGGGGGAGAGAGATTGGTGTGCACGGACCAGGAGAAAGACCTTAGTGTGATTATTTCTGCGGATCTCAAGGTGGCAAAACAGTGTGACAAGGAGGTGGCAAAGACCAGGAGGATGTTGGGTTGCATACAAAGAGGAATTAGCAGCAGAAAGGAAGAGGTACTAATGCCACTGGTGAGGCCTCACTTGGAATACTGTGTTCAGTTTTGGAGACCATATCTTACAAAGGATATAAAGAGACTGGAAACTGTTCAGAAGGCGGCGACCAAAATGATTTGGAGCCTGCGTCAGAAGCCTTATGAGAAAAGACTTGAAGACTTAAATATGTACACTCTGGAGGAGAGGAGGGATAGGGGAGATATGATTCAGACCTTTAAATACTTAAAGAGAAATAATGAACAAACCAACCTCTTCCAAAGACGGGGAAACTGTAAAACTAGAGGGCATAACATGAAGCTGCAAGGGGGTAAATTGAAAGGCAATGTCAAGAAATATTTTTTCACTGAAAGGGTGGTGGATGCTTGGAGTGCCCTCCTGATGGAAGTGGTGGGGGCAAACACAGTGACAGAATTCAAAATGGCATGGGACAGACACAGTGGATCCCTTTACAGCAACAGGATAAAATCAACATAAAAACTTAACTAATTTCTCAACATTCAGGGTGTCCTACACGGATCGGTGGGTTCACCCCTGAAACAAAGACATGGGGAGGGGTGGCCTGCACAGAGCGGCAGGTGTGCCTACTTTTGCCATCTTACTGGGCGGACTAGATGGACCATACTGGTCTCTGCCGTCATTTACTATGTTACTATGAATGCATCAAGCTTCAATTTCTTTTCACCGGGTAGTTTCTACTTTTTTTCTTTGAGCACTGATCTTGTGTGGTCATTCCATCCACAAATCTCGACACTAGAAGCCATGTATCAGGGATCCTTCCGGAACTGTATCATGATCTCTAAATATGGCTAGCAGGTTATCACCTTTATTTATGGCCACAAATTCCACATCCAGGAACTGTGAATGCTAGCTTCACAGCAGTCCCAACCTGGACCTACCCAGGATGCAGAAAACACAACCTGGGAATTGGACTCATTGAGCAAGCTACAGATTTCTGTGTAGGTACTGGAGAAACTTACACAGAAAGGCAATTATGACCTTAACAGCTGTGGTAAGATTGTAGCTGGCTTCCAAAAAATTAGACTGTGATAACCTGCACATAGCAGCAATTACATCCCTAATAGCAGTCATATGAATGTGGATTTGGCTCATACCTTTTTCAGCAGTGGCTCACGGCACAAGTCCATTAAGTACTTTCCTGTCCCCAGGAGGCTTAGAATCGAAGTTTGTGCCCAAGACAAATAAGCGACTTACCCAATATCACAAGGAGCAGCAGCAAGATTTGAACCATAGCTTCCTGGTTCTCAGCCCTCTGCTATAACCATTAAGCTACTCCTCCAGTCCATGACAGTATCAGGCTTCTAACATGACAATGGAGTAACCTGAATGGAATGATTGTGGTTAAAATCCATATGTAAATGAGCAAGAGAAAGCTGGATGATTTGGACTGAACAACCTTGCAGGTTTTGGTAACCATGTCTGTCTTTTTTTCTAAAAAGCTTGGTATAGAAGGGGATCTGGACACTGGAGTGAATATTGGCCTTGTAAGAATTGGAGAGAACATGGAAGAGGCCAGTAGATTAATGGATTCTTGACAAAATATAGAGGGTAGTAATAGTAAAAAAGTTAAAAGATCAATAAAGACATGAAGGAGGGATGGAGAATTGCTATTGATTGTGCATGAGGGGATAAGGGAAGTGGAATTGCAATGGGCTAAAAGGAGGCAATAAAAAGGGGCAGATTTGTAAGGAAAGTAAATAAACACAAGAGGAAAAGGAAAACTATTTGGTTCTCCAAAGAAGTGGCTGCACAAATAAAGGCAAAACACACAGCTTTCACAAAATTCAGAAGTTTGCAAACAGGAACACAGAAAAGAATACAGAATCAAACTTAAAAAGAGAAATAAGGATAGCAAAATCAAAGGTAGACGAAAAGATGGCTAAAGATTTGAAGTGTGGCAACAACGTTTTTCAGGTATATGCGGAAGAGGAGGAAAATCAGAGGTGGAATTGCAGTACTCCAAGAGCTGGGAACAGATTTGTGGAAAGACACTGAAAAAGCAAAAATGCTAGACAAATACCTCTGCTCTGTTTTTACTAAAGAAAATCCTGGAGAAGGACCACCTGTGATTGACAAATATACAAATGGGAATGGAATAGACACCACACCATTCACACCAGATTATGTGTTAGACCAGCTTGCAAAACTGAAAGTGCACAAGGACATGGGACCGGATGGGATACATCCCACGATACTAAAAGAGCTCAGAGATGTTCTTGCAGGGCCGTTAAAAACATCCTTTAATAGATCCTTGGAGACAGAAGTTCCACAGGACTGGAGAAGGGCTGATGTGGTACCTCTTCAAAAAAAGCGGTAATTGGGACGAAGTGACAAACTACAGGTCAGTAAGCCTTACCACGGCGGTGGGAAAAGTAATGGAGGCGCTCCTGAAACAACAAATAATGGACTCTCAAAACCAACAGGTTGCATGATCTGAGGCAACATGGTTTTATCAAAGGACAATCTTGCCAAACAATCTGATTGAGTTCTTTGACTGGGTGACCAGAGAAGGTGAAATTAGACTTACCTGCTGATTGTTGTTCCTTAAGGAACTCTAGTCCAGTCCCGGAACCTGAGAGAGTTCTGCACCTCCTCCAGCAGCTATGGAGACTGACACAGGTCATCACTTTGATGTCCCCGTATAAGTAGGCAAGGGCCGCCTCTCCCCGCTGGTATCTATTGACAAAGCAGACTCAGCAGAGCAACAAATAACAGTTTGTTTTTTGATTGAACTACTTAACGACAATTCTTAGTTAAACACAGTCCCATAACTAAAGAGAAGCTTCCAACCCTCCGTACTGCAGAGGAAGATTTGGCCTCTCTGGGAGAACGAGAAGAGTAGAGATAGAAACAGAGAACGAGAGAGCACGCGAGAGAGAGCGCGCGAGAGAGAGCGCGCAAGAGAGAGCGCGCAAGAGAGAGCGCGCGAGAGAGAGCGCGCGAGAGAGAGCGCGCAAGAGAGAGCGCGCAAGAGAGAGAGCGCAAGAGAGAGAGCGCAAGAGAGAGAGCGCAAGAGAGAGAGAGCGCCTCCTGCGGACTACCACATCACAAGCCCTGCCAGGCCCTCAGGCTGCTCTGAAAAGAAACCTGCAATAAACTCGGGTGGGCTCCGGGACTGGACTAGAGTTCCTTAAGGAACAACAATTAGCAGGTAAGTCTAATTTCACCTTCCTTTGCGTCCCTCTAGTCCAGTCCCGGAACCTGAGAGGATGTAACAGAGCAGTAAAGATCAACGGGAGGGCCCTGCTAGAGCAGCCTGAAGTACCGCCGACCAATGTTCCCTCTAATTTTCTGTAGGCTGTGTGCGCATAAAATATCAGCTGTGTGCAGCTTTTGAAGGAAGGTTAAATTTTTGTGCGCCACATAACGACACTCGGAGTTATATACTTTAAAATTTGACTACACATCAGAATACAGTATGTACACCACATTGATTTAATCAAATTAAATGAAAATAGACGATTACTAAATGAAGCAGGAAATTTCTAGTAATTACAATCATAACTTTTCAATTTTAAGACGTCTGTGTTTTCTATCAGAATCATTGCCATAATTTTTGTGCGCTCTGTTGTAAAGTATGTGCGCTCGCTCGGCGAGGTGTGCGCACGCGCACAGCTTAGAGGGAACAGTGCCGCCGACCAAAACTGCACATCACTGGCCACCTGCACATCCAACTGTAATGCTTAAACGAATGCAAGGACGACCAGGTTGCCACCCTGCAAATCTCAGCCGCCGGCACCAAGGCAAACTCTGCCCAGGAGGCCGCTTGCGCTCTAGTCCAATGGGCTCTGAGACCCGCTGGCACCACTTTACCTTTCAAGATGTATGCCACTGCAATGGCCTCCTTCAACCATCTAGAAATGGAGGCCTTAGACGCCGCTTCCCCTTTCCGCGGCCCACCAAACACCACAAATAAGCGATCGGACTTGCAAAAAGATTGTGTCTGGCGGAGGTACCGCTTAAGAGACCTCCGAACATCCAGACACCCCAACCGACCTCCCATGGCTTCCTTCTGCCCTGCAGAAAACACTGGCAACGAGACTGCCTGGTTAACATGAAACACTGACACCACCTTAGGCAAAAAAGCGGAAACCAGCCGTAGCACCACCTTTTGATCCGAAAAAGACAAAAACTGCTCCCTACAAGATAAAGCCTGCAACTCCGAAATCCTACGTGCAGAGCAAATGGCCACAAGGAAAATTGTCTTTAACGTTAAATCCTTCGAAGACGCCTTACTCAACGGTTCAAAAGGAGGCCTGACCAATGCTTCCAACACTAGATTCAGGTCCCACGGCGGCACCGAGCACCGACGCGGAGGCCGCAAATGCAATACGGCCCGCAAAAACCGTTTCACATCCGCATGCCCCCCCCCCCCAACACCTGTCGTTGGACTTTCCCTCGATAACACAAGATCGCTGCCAACTGCACTCTCAAAGAACTGGCCACTAGCCCCTTCTCGAACCCATCCTGCAAGAACGCTAGGACCTGAGCAATAGACGAGGGCCTCACTCGCCTGTCCGCACACCAGGCCTCAAAAATGCGCCAGACTCGCACATAAGCTAAGGAAGTAGATCTCCGCCTCACTTTCAGCAACGTCGAGATGACTGCCGCCGAATACTCTTTGGTTGTCATCCTTGCCCTTTCAAGAGCCAGGCCGTAAGCGAGAATCAATCCACCTGCGGCATGCGAAGCAGCCCCTGAAGTAACAAATCCTCCCTCAGAGGAAGCCGCCACGGCCTGTCTATCACCAACTGAACCAGATCCGCATACCAAGGTCTTCTCAGCCAATCTGGCGCTACTAGAACCACTCGGCCCCGGTGACGCTCTATACGCTGCACCACGCGCCCGATGAGCACCCAAGGTGGAAACACAGACGAGACCTTCGACTGGCCAGCCCTGCGCCAACGCATCGAGACCCTCTGACATTCGTTCCAGACGCCTGCTGAAAAACCGCGCTGCCTTCGCTGACTCGAAGGTCGCCATCAGATCCATTATCGGCCTCCCCCAGCGCTCCGCTATCAGGGCAAAAACGTCCGGGTGAAGCGACCACTCTCCTGGATCGACCTTGCGCCGACTCAAAAAGTCCGCCTCGACATTGTCTACTCCCGCGACATGTTGAGCCGAGATGGCCAGCAAGTTCCTTTCGGCCCAGGTCAACAGCTGACTGGCTTCTGCTTCCAACGCTGCACTTCCCGTGCCACCCTGCCAATTTATGTAGGCCACCATAGTCACATTGTCGGAAAGCACCCTAACCGCTGACCGGCCCAAGCCCAACAAACTGCAATAGGGCCAAATAGACCACCCTCATTTGCAGCCTGTTGAATCGACCAGCTCGCCTCTAGCGCAGACCACTGCCCCTGCGCGAACTGACCCTCGAAATGCACTCCCCAGCCCGTGAGACTCGCATCCGTCGTCATGAGCCTCCAGACCGGTGCCTCCAGGGGCATCCTTCTCCAAGTTGTCCGGCCACGTCCACCAGAGAAGCTACCGTCGCACCTCCGGCAGATACACCAGGCGCCGCGAAAGCTCATCCGACTGGTGCGACCAATGGTGCAGCAGTGCCCTCTGCAGCGGTCTCATGTGTGCTCTGGCCCACGGCACTACCTCTATTGTGGCCGCCATTGTACCGAGCAACTGCAAAGACCTCCAAGCCGTGGGAGCTCTGTGGGACAGAAAACTCCTTACCAGCCCCCTCAAACATAGAGACCGGTCCATTGGAAGAAACACCTTCCCCTGAGCTGTGTCGAACCGCGCCCCCAGGTACTCCAGGGACTGCGACGGGATCAGCCTGCTCTTGGAGAAGTTGACTACCCACCCTAGGCTCTGCAAAACCTGCACTACCCGGGAAGTAGCCGACCTTCTCTCTTCCTCCGACTTCACCCGAATCAATCAATCGTCCAAATATGGATACACCAGCACTCCCTCCTTGCGAAGAGCCGCTACAACCACCACCATCACCTTGGTGAAAACTCGCAGAGCCGTCGCCAGGCCAAACAGCAATGCCCGGAACTGGAAATGCCCCATTGGCACTGCAAAATGGAGAAATTGCTGATGCTCTTCCCGAATGGGGATATGCAAGTAAGCCTCTGTGAGATCCAGCGATGTTAGAAACTCTCCTTCTCGGACTGCTATAATCACGGACCGCAGCGTCTCCATATGGAAGTGCGAAACCCGGAGACAGCAATTCACACTCTAAGCTGAAAAGCGCCCTCCTTTTTTGGTACCATGAAATAAATGGAGTATCGACCGTATCTGCACTGCTCCGGCGGCACCGGCACCACTGCCCGCAGCTGCAGCTATCTGCGAAGAATCTTGAGCACCGCCTGGCACTTGATCCGCGCTCTGCAAGGCGACTGGATAAACATGTCTACCACTGGCCGTTGGAGCTCCAGAGCGTATCCCTATCGAATAACTTCCAACACCCACTGATCTGAGGTTATTTGGACCCAGGAAGGGTAAAAATCCCGTAGCCGACCTCCGACGGCCTTGCACCCCACCTGAGCCCCCCTCATCTCATTGTGGCTTCTTAAAACTGGAGGCCGCACCGGGCGCAAACCCTCTACCTGTGCCTCGAAAACCTCGAAACCCCTGGCTTCGCCCAGGAAACCTGCCACGCTGAAATTGCCCAAAGCGGGGCGAACGGAATCTACGAAACTCTCTCTGCGCTCCCGCCAGTATTGCTATTCCCCCATAACCCTTCTTCTAAAGCACTTTGCTGGCTCCCTATCATTAATTGAATCCAATTCAAACCTTTCCTCCTGACCTATACGTGCAGCTCCTTATTACCTCTCCCTATACCCTGCTCAGAACGCCACTCATCAGGTAAACTGCTTTTACCTGTGCCCTTCTCTTCCACTGCCAATTTCAGACTCCTATTGTAAGCCGTCCAGGGACAGGGAAATACCTATAGTATCTGATTGTAATTTGCATCCATTAAAAGACATGAACTAAAGTGAAATTAGACTTTACTTGCTAATTGGCGTTCCTTGAGTAACTCCAGTCCAGTCCCACATCTTTGGGTTGTGCTCCCCCTTCCAGCAGCTTGGCAACTGAACATGTCATCTTTTGACGACATTACTGTACTTAGGCAGCTGGCTCCTCCTTCCTGTCCCAGTAACCCACTGACAAAGCAGACTCATAGGAACAAATAAGTTAACATTAAAGCCAACTATATAAATATGGGCCACTCAGTTAGGAGGCCCCTACTTCCCTCCCCAGAACAAGGAGGCTCATCTGTAGGCAAATAAGTGCCCCCAGAAAAAAAAACAAGCCTACCTGCCTAACCTGAGAGAGGGTCTCTCTTCCTCCCCAGAACAAAGACTTACCTGTGGACTGATGAGGAACCAGCCATCACCCCTCCAAATGGCCAACCATATTGCTTTGCTCGTAAAGAACAGACAGAGGGACCACACCACCACCAGGACCTCACCGCATCCCTCGGGATCTCCGATCCCCTCAACTCCCTGAAGCATAAAATTCTCTTGATACACTTCAGGACTGGAGTCGCAGACTGATCTTTTCCAGTCTCCAGGGCAGGTTCCAGGACTGGAATGGAGTTACTCAAGGAACGCCAATTAGCAAGTCAGATCTAATTTCACTTTCCTTATCGTCCCTCCAGTCCAGTCCCGCATCTCTGAGATGTAACAGAGCAGTTCTACCAACGGGAGGGATCCATGATTCCAGCATGAATCACCGCCGCTCCAACTTGCTGACTCCTGTTGCCTACACAACTATCCCCTAATGTCTTGCAAGGCCTGCAGGACAGACCCAATGGCTGCCCTACACCTCTCAGCCAGGGGTACCACTGAATACTCTGTCCACGAAAATACCTTAGCCCTGGACAACTGCGCCTGCCATCTCGCTGGCCTCGACTCTCCCTAGCCCTAGCAGCACCCAGGCTCTGGTGGCAAAGAAGAAAGGGTGTAGGGGGCCCTTGGCAACAGTGATCATAGCGTGATTGCCTGTGAATTAAAAAAAGGGAAGGAAGATAAGGCAATACACAGCCTAACCTTTAAACTTTTCAAAGGGAGACTATAATAAAAAGAGGAGAATAGTTAAGAGAAACTAAAACGGATCGGCTGCAAAGGCTAAGGCTGTCTTTTCAGCTCCGTCCAAGCATACCCCCACTACAGCCCAAACAGGAACAACCACCACCTAAACTTGTTTGGGGCAATGGTGGGTCAGGAGACCTGCCCAAACCCTCACGGAGCACCAGCGAGAATCGGAAACTGGTCTCCCAACTCAAGCCACTGCTCCACCTAGGCGACTCCTTAGGCACTTTTCTAACTGGAGAATAAGAAAGAAAAAAAAACACACAAAAGTAAATCTGAACTCTTAGTCATCTCTTCAGTGAGCCCAGCACCTTGGCTCACTACTCCCTCCAGCTACCTGGAGACTGAGCTTACAGGGGCTGGAAGGAGGAGCCAGCTGCCCAAGTACACTGTCGTCATCAAAAGATGACATATTCAGTCTCCAACCTGCTGGAAGGTGAGCACAACCCAGAGGTGCGGGACTGGACTGGAGGGCCAATAAGGAACTACTACTACTATTACTAATAATCATGCTGTACCATATGCCTGAAATAGAACCTAGCGTACTGACTTAATCTATCCCTGGTCCTATTCAAATTCACACTAAAAAACCCACATCTGAGGCTGCCTTTGGATCCTGACCCCCTTATTCTCGACTACTCTTGTTTGTTACATTTCCTCTTAATTTATCCTGGTCCTGTCTGTTGCGTTTGTCTTGAATAAGTGTAAGCTCAAGAACAGTCCCTGCTCAATAACGTCATATGTACAGTACTGCGAATGCCTTATAGTGCTATAGAAGTGTTAAGATGATGTAGTAGTAGTCTATAATTAGCACTAATCTAAGAGTAAATTAGACTTACCTGCTAATTGTTGTTCCTTAAGGAACTCTAGTCCAGTCCCGGAACCATAGAGTTGTGAACCTCCACCAGCAGCTTTGGAGACTGAAAGATGTCATCGCTTTGATGTCACTGGTCCTAATAGGCAAGATCCGCCCCCTTTCCACCAGCACCTATTGACAGACTCAGCAGAGCAACAAATAAGTAGATAGGAACACAGAATTGATATACTAACTATATAAACTTTCGAGAATAGTGGAAAAATGACCACGTACCGCACAGACCAAAGGTCAAGGTCACAAGAACGGAAACACTCCGAACTCACGAGCTGAGCAGGCACTGCTGCGCAAAAAAGGAGGAGGCTTCCCTGCATCACCCAAGGACCGCCCACCCCCCTCTGCGGCCTCTTAGACCTACCATCACGTCCCGTAAACACAGAAAAATTTTCAGGCTGCTTGAACCCCTAAATCTCAGGGAGGGATCCGGGACTGGACTAGAGTTCCTTAAGGAACAACAATTAGCAGGTAAGTCTAATTTACTCTTCCTTTGCGTCCCTCTAGTCCAGTCCCGGAACCATAGAGGATGTAACAGAGCAGTGAATATCAACGGGAGGGACCAGCAAGCCCAGCCTGAAGAACCGCTGCGCCAAAACGTCCATCGTCCCACGCCAGCACATCAAGCCTGTAATGCTTTGCGAAGGAATGCAGCGAGGACCAGGTAGACGCCCGACAGATGTCCTCCACCGGCACCAAACTGACCTCCGCCCAAGACGCCGCTTGCGCCCTAGTCGAGTGTGCCCTAAGACCGGCAGGAACGACCTTACCCTTGAGAAGGTAGGCCGACGCGATAGACTCTTTAAGCCACCGGGAAATCGAAGACTTTGCTGCCGCCTCACCCTTACGAGGACCGCCGAAAGATATAAATAGCCTGTCCGACTTCCGGAAAGATGCCGTCTTGCGGAGATACCTCTTGAGGACTCTACGAACATCCAGAAGATGCAACCGTCCGCCTGACTCCGCGTATTGCTCCTCTGAAAACACCAGAAGCGATACCACCTGGTTAACATGGAACCCGGAAACAACCTTAGGCAAAAAGGCGGGCACGGTGCGCAACACAACCTTGTGACTAGAGAAAGACAAATAGGGTTCCTGACACGACAGCGCCTGCAACTCTGAGATCCGCCGAGCGGAGCAGATCGCCACCAGAAAAACCGTCTTTAACGTCAAATCCTTCAGCGAAGCTTCACCTAAAGGCTCAAACGGCTCTTTGATCAACGCATCCAAAACCACATTCAAATCCCACTGAGGGACAGAGCAGCGCCTCGGCGGTCGAAGCAGCAGCACCGCCCGCAAAAAACGCCGTACATCGCCGTGTTGCCCTAGCGGTTGCCCCTGGACCTTCCCCCGGAAACAGGAGATAGCCGCCAGCTGCACTCGCAAGGAACTAGCTGCCAGACCCTTCGCCATGCCGTCTTGCAAGAAGGAAAGAATGTGAGGCACCGATGCCCCCAGCGGACGCAGCTTTCTGTCCGCACACCAAGCTTCGAAGACACGCCACACACGAATATATGCTAACGAGGTCGAACGCCTACGCGACCTCAGCAACGTAGAAATCACCGCCTCCGAATAACCCCTTGCAGTTAACCTAGCCCTTTCAAGAGCCATGCCGTAAGCGAGAATCGATCCACCTGTGGCATGCGTAACGGCCCCTGAAGCAAGAGATCGTTCCGGAGTGGAAGCCTCCACGGCTTGTCGACCAGCAGCCTCATCAAATCCGCATACCATGGTCTCCGAGGCCAATCGGGAGCCGCCAGAATCACCAGACCCCGGTGTTGTTCTATGCGCTGCACCACCCTGCCTATGAGAGCCCAGGGTGGGAAAACGTAGAGGAGCTCCTCCACGGGCCACTGCTGTGCCAACACATCGAGACCCTCTGACATGCGCTCTCTCCGCCTGCTGAAGAAGCGATCCACCTTTGCCGACTCGAAGCTCGCCATCAGATCCATGACTGGAATCCCCCAGCGCCGCACCAACATCGCAAAGACGTCCAGGTGTAGGCCCCATTCCCCCGGATCCACCCTGCGGCGACTCAGAAAATCGGCCTCTACATTTTCCACGCCGGCCACATGCTGCGCCGAGCGCGCCATCAAATTCCTTTCGGCCCAATCCAACAGTTGACTCGCCTCTTCCAGCGACGCACTTCCCGTGCCGCCTTGGCGATTGATATAGGCCACCGTTGTCGCATTGTCGGAGAGCACCTGGACGGGCTCCTGATGCAGGGACTCTTGGAACTCGAGCAGCGCCAAAAACATCGTCCTCATCTCTAACCTGTTGGACCACTGAGTCTCCTCCAACGACCAAAGTCCCTGCGCAAACCTCCCGTCGAGATGCACCCCCCAACCCGAGAGACTGGCATCCGTCGTAAGCAGTCTCCAGGCCGGAGGCTCCAGAGATACACCTGCGCTCAGATTTTCGGGCCGCAACCACCACCGGAGCTCTTGACACACCTCTGGGGGACAAACTAACCACTGAGACAGAGCATCCCGCTGATGAGACCAACGCCGGAGAAGCGCACTTTGCAACGGCCTCATATGAGATCGGGCCCACTGAACCACCTCGATCGCGGCTGCCATCGTGCCTAGCAACTGCAAGTACTGCCACGCCGTCGGAGCCCTGCACACCAAAAACCTGTCCACTAACGCTCGCAAGGCCTGTGCCCTCTTTTCCGGAAGAAACACCGCCCCTTGCCTGGTCTCGAAGCAAGCTCCCAAGTATTCCAGATTCTGAGAGGGAACCAAACTGCTCTTTGAGAAGTTGACCACCCAACCGAGGCTTTCCAACATCTGCACCACGCGAGCCATGGCCGACACTCTCCTCCCGGGACTTCACCCAAATCAGCCAATCGTCCAAGTACGGATGCACCAGAATTCCTTCCTTGCGGAGCGCCGCCGCCACCACCACCATGATCTTGGTGAACGTTCGTGGCGCCGTCGCCAGACCAAAGGGCAAAGCTTGAAACTGAAAATACCCCATCGGAACCGCAAAGCGCAGGAACTGCTGATGTTCACGGCGCACCGGGATATGGAGATATGCCTCGGTAAGATCTAACGACGTCAGAAACTCCCCTGATCTGACCGCGGCAATGACGGAGCGCAAGGTTTCCATCCGAAAATGCATTATCCGAAGACACCGATTCACCCTCTTCAAATCCAGAATTGGCCGAAACGTGCCTTCCTTCTTGGGGACCACAAAATAGATGGAGTACCGACCGCACCCGCACTGGTCCGCCGGCACGGGTACGACCGCTCTGAGCTGCAGCAGCCGCCGAAGCGTCTCTGCGACCGCCTGTAGCTTCCGCGGTGCTCTGCATGGGGAAAGAACAAAGGAATCTAATACGGGTCACTGTAGCTCTAGAGCGTAGCCCTCCCGGATGACCTCTAGCACCCACTGATCGGAGGTAATCTGGACCCAGGCGGGGTAAAACTCCCGTAACCTTCCCCCCACGGGCACAACCGCCACCTGAGTCCACCTTATCTCATTGGGGCTTCTTGATGGAAGAGGGTTGAAAGGGAGCAAAACCCCTGCCAGCCCCCCGAAACCCCCGCCCCCACGAGGGAAACCTACCCCTCTGCGGCTGACCAAAACGCGAGGACCGAAACCTCCTAAAATCCCTGAAGGTCCCCCTGGTCCCCGAGGTCACTCGGCCTTGTTTCGGTTTATCCTCCGGGAGCCGACCACCCTTAAACTCCCCCAAGTCCTTGACCAGCTTTTCCAGGTCCTCACCAAACAGCAGTTTTCCCCGAAATGGTAGCTTACTAAGCCGCATCTTCGAGGATCCGTCCGCCGCCGAGTTACGCAACCACAGATACCGGCGTGCGGCAACCACTGACGCCATACTCTTGGCGAGACCACGGATAAGATCGTAATGAATATCCGATAAATAAGCCGAGCCCGACTCTAGCCGCGCCAACTCCTCCGCGTGCTCCTCCACCTGCGCCCCCTGCAAACGCTGGGACCATCTCAGGCAGCCTCTCGCCACCCATGCTCCCGCTATCGAGGCCTGCATAGAAATGGCCGAGACATCAAATACCAGCTTCAATAAGGTATCCAACTTTCTGTCCTGGACATCCTTTAAGGCAGCCGCCCCTTCTACCGGAATGGTGGTCCTCTTAGTGACCGCCGACACAGCTGCATCGACCTTTGGAGAGCGAAAAATCTCTCTATCCTGTTCGGACAGCGGATATAGTCGGGTCAAGGCTCTAGTACCATGGAGCGCCGCTTCCGGCAAGTCCCATTCCTCTTGAATCATGTCCCTAAAAACTATGAACCGGGAACACCCGCTGAGAAGTCCGCACCGCCTGCAACAGCGGGTCCTCCAACGACTCCTCGACCGGCGGCGGCCCCGAAGACATCTTCAAAGTCTTAAGAGTTTCGGCAATCAAGGCAGGCAACTCCTCCCGCCGAAACACCCGGACCACTCTACTCTGCTCTTCCAAGTCCGGCAACTCTCCTTCCTCCAATTCCACCTCAGAGGCCTTTTCCAGATCCAAGCCCGCCACCCCAGCCCCGTCCTCCAAGCACGAGAGCGGGCTGTCATCTAGGGCCGCTCTGCGCTGTTTGACCGACCGGACCTCCTCCTCCGGGAGGCCAGCCAAAGCTGCCCGCTTCCGCCCTGAAGAGCTGCGAGCCGGAGGTGCCGCCACAGGTTGCAGCAAGGCAAACGCCTTCTGCATAAGCGTGAAAAAATCCGGAGGAATTGCAGGACCAACCCCTCCGAGACCCCCTTCTTGTGACGCACCCCCACCGTCAGCGAAGGCAGGACCCACCACAGCTTCCAGAGGTCCCAAAGATGGAGGTCTGGACTCCCGGGCCTCCGCTCCTCCACCAGAAGGACCTGCTACCTGCTCATCTGTGACACCTCCCAGAGCCCCATCCATGGTCTCAGCCTGCAAGGAGCAGCCCTTGCAGACCCTGGACTCCAAGACCTCGCTGCGCTGCACCCCACAAACGAAACAGCGGGGCTTCGCAGGCATGGTACCCAGCGTCCAGCAAAAGATTCAGTAATCCTGAGCACCAGAAGGCTTTTTTTTTTTTTTTTTTTTAAACAATTGAAAGAGCTGGAGCCAATTAGCAAAATGCAGGCAAACCGATTCGAAAATGAAGCTCAGCACAGCTTTAATGAGGCAAAGAAGACCGAGCCGCCAAAAACATGGCCGCCGGCAAACTTCCCGCGCTGACTACATGTGGCCCGTTCGAGACCACGAGGCCCGCAGGAGCCGACATGACAGTTCTCTTCCTTCCTCACCCCCCGTTTAAATCTCCCAAGAAAAAAACCCCTTTATTACTCACCCGGCGAACCGGAGGCAAGAGGAAAGAGGAGGGAAGAGGAGAAGACACTGTCCGGCGCTGGAGCACAGCCCTAATGCGGCGTCAGCTCCAGCGTGCAGTCAGGAAGAGAGGAAAGCCCGTTCAGCTCTGCCGCGGCTCCTCTGCTTTCCCCTGCAGCCTTCCACGGTGCTGCTCAACGGCTGCCTACCACCTGCTCCTCACCCTTTTATGCGGGTTCGGGAGCAGGGAGGCCTTTCAGAAAATATACCCCCCCCCCCTCCCCCACACAGCTCGTTTAAATGCTGGGGCTCAGACAAAAAAGGGGGGAAGGAAAGAGGGAGAGAAAAGGAGAGAGAGATCCTCAAGAGAGACAGAAAGGACCCCCTGAGCAGCAGCACCGGACCTGATCCAAAAAAAAAAGAAAGATCAGTATTAAAATTAATTCAAATAAAGAAAGAAAAATAAAGAAAAGTAAAGTAAATTTTCAAAAAAAGCTCTGCTTATTTGTTTCCCTTGAGCCCAGTCCCCGGGCTCAGAACCTCCAAGCTGCTTGGAGACTGAAAGTACTGGTGGAAAGGGGGCGGATCTTGCCTATTAGTACCAGTGACATCAAAGCGATGACATCTTTCAGTCTCCAAAGCTGCTGGTGGAGGTTCACAACTCTATGGGACTGGACTAGAGGGACGCAAAGGAACACGAAGTTGCTTCTCAAATAAATATTCACATTCCATTTTTTGATAATGTTTGGCTCATCATATGTGAACTTTACAGTTCTTGAGCTGAAGTTGCATAAAAATTGTTGTGCAATTAAAATTTGGATTTCATCACTAGGAATATATTGTACCAACAGTTCATATCAATTTAAAAATACACTGTAGGATTTATGATTAAAAAACTGAATCAGCACAAAATGCAATTGGTGATCTGTTGACATAGCAATCAAAAAAGCTTGGAAGGATCATCATAAAGAAGTAATTAGATCTTACCTGCTAATTAGTGTTCCTGAAGGAACGACAGTCCAGTCCCTTTACTTCTGGGTTGCATAACCCCTCCAGCAGCTTGGAGGCTGAGCCCAACCTTTTTGGAGGTGGAGCGGTACAAATACCACTGAGACCACCCACCAACTCCAGTAATCGACTGAAAAAGCAGACTAAATGAGCCTCTGTAACAACTCTAACTTAAACCTAACAAACATGCAAACTCCGGGAGAGGTGGCCCGACTGTCGACCCACCCGTTCCCTTATCTTATTTATTTTTTTTTTTTATGGAAATAGGAAATAGGTAATCGGTAATAAGGGTAGAGGGAGAGGAGGGGAGAAGGCGCCGTAGGAGGACTGCCCGCCTACTTACTCCTGGCCTCCCTCACCCCGATCTGGTTCCCCGCTCGGTTCGCTGTTCTGCCCTTCTCCGACAGGCCTTCAGGTCCGACATAGCCGGATGGGAGCAGGGACTGGACTGTCGTTCCTTCAGGAACACTAATTAGCAGGTAAGATCTAATTACTTCTTCCTTATCACTCCAGTCCAGTCCCTTTACTTCTGGGAAGTACCCGAGCAGTTCAATTCTGGGTGGTATTCGGCAAACCGGACTGAAGAACCGCTAGGCCAAACTGAGCGTCCGCTGAACTCTGCACGTCCAGCCTGTAGTGCTTGGTGAAGGTATGCAGAGAGGACCAAGTTGCCGCTCTACATATATCCAGCGGGGGGACTAGACTGCATTCTGCCCATGAAGTAGCCTGAGCCCGGGTGGAATGAGCCCGCAGCTCCCCCGGAACCTGCTTGCCTTTCAGGATGTAGGCGGAAGCAATCGCTTCCCTAATCCACCTGGAGATGGAGGCCTTGGCCGCCGCTTCCCCTCTGTGGGGACCTCCGAACTTGACAAATAGCCGGTCTGATTTCCGGAACAGAGCAGTGCGGGAGAGATATCGCTTTAGGGCCCTTTGAACGTCTAGTAGCCGCAGCCTGCTATCCCTGCCTACCAGACCCCCGGTTGGGAAGGCCGGGAGCGTGACTGTCTGGTTTACATGAAAAGGAGAGATGACCTTGGGAAGGAAGGAGGGCACCGTGCGCAGAACGACCTTGTCTTTAAGGAAGGCCAGGAAGGGGGGCTTGGAGGAGAGTGCTTGTAACTCTGAGACCCGCCTGGCCGAGCAGATCGCAACCAGGAAGACTGTCTTCAGGGTTAAGTCCTTCAAGGAGGCCCTCTTTACTGGTTCAAATGGCTCCCCCATCAGCGCATTTAGTACCAGGTTAAGGTCCCAGGGAGGGATGACCGACCTCCGCTGGGGACGCAGACGTCGTACTGCTCTTAGGAACCTGGCGACATCCGTGTGAGCCCCTAACGGCTTGCCGTGGATCTTTCCTCTATAGCACGCGATAGCGGCTAGTTGTACTCGTAGTGAACTATGTGCTAAACCCTTGTCAAACCCCGCTTGCAAAAATTCCAGGATTTCCGGGACTGAGGCCGCAAGGGGCTTCCTTCGGCGCTCCGCGCACCATAACTCGAAAATGCGCCAGACCCTTACATAGGCGAGACACGTCGAGCGCTTCTTAGCGCTCAACGTTGAGATTACTGCATCCGAATATCCTCGCTTCAGAAGCCGCGCCCTTTCAAGAGCCAGGCCGTAAGCGAGAAACGAGGATTACCAGGCCCTGGTGGGACTCCACTCGCTGAAGAACCTTTCCGATCAGGGCCCAGGGAGGGAATACATAGAGGAGGCCCTCTGTCGGCCACTTCTGAGACAGGGCATCCAGACCTTCGGACATTCTTTCCTTTCGCCGACTGAAGAATCGGTCCACCTTGGCCGAGGAGAATCTTGCCATGAGATCCATTACTGGGAGACCCCACCGGGCCACTATTTGGTCGAAGATCACCTGCTCCAGTTCCCACTCTCCGTGGTCTATCCTGTGCCTGCTGAGGTAATCGGCCGTGACATTGTCCGTGCCTGCCACGTGCTGAGCTGAAAGCGCTTCGAGGCAGACCTCCGCCCACTGGAGGAGAACGTCCGCCTCCTTCTCCAGGGCAGGGCTGCTGGTGCCGCCCTGGTGGTTGATGTAAGCCACCGTGGTGATGTTGTCAGAGAGGACACGGATTGCCTTTCTTCGTACCCAGGGCTCGAGCTTCTTGAGCGCTAGGGTGACGGCCCGTAACTCCAGTCTGTTGATGGGCCACTGAGATTCCAACGGGGACCAGCGGCCCTGAACGAACTGGTCCTCGCAGTGTGCCCCCCAGCCTGATAGGCTGGCATCCGTCGTCAAGAGAACCCACTGGGGGGGCTCGAGAGGCATTCCCCGTTCCAGGTTTCTCGGGCGTTGCCACCAGCGAAGAGCTCGTTTGGTCCGCGGAGTGCAGGGTAACTGTGTTGTCAGAGGATGGAGTTGCGGAGACCACCGTCGCAATAGAGATCGTTGCAATGGGCGCATGTGGGCTCTGGCCCAAGGTACTGTCTCTATCGTCGCTGCCATTGTGCCCAGGACCTGAAGATAATGCCATGCTGAGGGGGTTCGCCTGCTTAGGAACCGAGTGACCAGTAGCCTTAGGTCCCTGGCCCGGGATGGGGGCAAGAACACTCTGCCCCTGCCGGTGTCGAACCTTGCGCCGAGATACTCGAGATTCTGGGAAGGGGTCAGCCTGCTCTTTGCTCGGTTGATCACCCACCCCAATTCTTCTAGCAGGCGAACTACTGCGTCCGTCGCAGCGCGACTTTCTTCCTCTGACTTTGCTCGGATCAGCCAATCATCTAGGTACGGGTGGACCAAAATCCCCTCCTTCCGGAGGAAGGCCGCTACGACCACCATCACCTTGGTAAATGTTCGTGGAGCTGTCGCTAGGCCGAAGGGGAGGGCCTGGAATTGAAAGTGGCCCGTTGGTACCGCAACTCTTAGGAACTGTTGATGGGATCTCCTGACCGGAATATGCAAGTAGGCCTCTGTCAAGTGAGGGACCCTGAGACAGCGATTGACCTGTTTTAAGTCCAGGATCGGTCGGAAGGTGCCTTCCTTCTTTGGCACCACGAAGTAAATCGAGTATCGACCTGAGCCGCACTGATCTGGGGGCACTGGTGACACGGCCCCGAGCGCAATTAAGCGCGCGAGAGTTGATTCCACCGCTGACTTCTTTGCGGGGGTACCGCAGGGGGACAGAACAAAGGTTTGTGGTATCTGCTTCGAAAATTCGAGAGCGTAGCCCTCTCTGATCACTTCTAGCACCCATTGATCCGACGTGACCCGGGACCAGGCGGGAAGAAACTGTCTTAAACGTCCTCCTATGGGCATCTCTTCCCCCTGGGCCCCTGCGGCTTCATTGCTGTTTTCTAAGGGATGAGGAGGCGGAGAAGGAGGAGGTCGCCCCAAAACCACGACCTGCTCCCCGAAACCCTCGAAAGCCCTGGCCCCTAGAGGGGAAACGCCCCCTGGAAAAGGGGCTGGATCTGGCGGGGCGAGACCTCCGGAAGTCCCTGGGCTGGGTACGTGCCGGGAGGAGTGAGCGGTTTTGTTTCGGTCTATCTTCCGGGAGCCTGCCTCCCTTGGACTCGCCAAGATCCTTTACCAGCTTCTCCAAATCCTTGCCGAACAAGTCTCCCTTTAAAGGGGAGTCGACTCAGGCGAGCCTTCGAGGAAGTATCCGCTGCCCAATTGCGTAACCACAGATATCGCCTGGCCGCCACCACCGAGGCCATGTTCTTTGCCAGGCTTCTGATGAGGTCATACTGACTATCCGTCAAGTAAGCTGTTCCAGATTCCAACCTGCTCGCGTTGGTCCGCGACTCATCTGCGGGGCTCTCGTCTGTCTGCAGCTGTTGTGACCACCTTAAACAGGCCCTAGCCACCCAAGCTCCGGAGACCGAGGCTTGCAAAGCGAGGGCGCTTACGTCAAAGGCCTGCTTCAAGAGAGTATCCAACTTTCTGTCTTGAGGATCCCTTAGGGCTGCACTGCCCTCCACTGGGATAGTGGTCTTCTTGGTGACCGCTGACACTGCCGCATCTACCCTGGGAGACTTTAGCAGTTCTTTGTCTGCCTCTGTGAGGGGGTAGAGACGAAGCATGGACCGGACTCCCCTTAGACTTGACTCCGGTTGGTCCCATTCTTCCTGGATCATCTGTCGCACTACCCTATGTACAGGGAAGACCTTCTGGGATCTTCTAATGGCTTGGATCAATGGATCCTCCAACGCTTCCTCTTCTGCAGGCGTATCGGAGGTCATATTGAGGGCCTTCAGGGACTCAATCAATGCCGGAAGCTCCTCCCGACGAAATACTCTAATTATCCTAGCCTGGTCTTCTTCCGGAATCTCCCCTTCTTCTAGCTCCTCCTCTCCTCCTCACCAAAGTCCTTGTCCGATGGCAACTCTTCCGGAGATCCCTGTGAAAGGGTCTCCTCTTCGTTCATCCGGGGGCACTTAGGTGGGATGTCGGAATCCGGATTGGCCGCCCTCGGGGGCCTGGCTGGCTTGACCTCCGCTGCCGGAGGCGCCGCTCCTCCTGCCCCTGAATTCTGCTTACGTAGGCAATATGCTTTGTGGAGTAAGAGGATGAAATCCGGGGAGAAGAAATCCCCTGCCCCATCCTCCCCCACCGGGAGAGGGGAGGGGGATAGGGAAGGAGTGGGCAAGTCCGAGGACGTAGACGGAGGGGCTTGCGACCCCCCCTCTCCTACTGGGAGTTCGTCTGACCCCTGGGAGGCATGGGCCATGGTTAAATTAATGTCCTGCTCCGCAGAGGCCGCCAACACAGTACAGCTCCTGCAGATACCTGTTTCTGCAGACGTACCCCTGCGTATTCCACAGGAAAGGCAGCGGGACTTGGTTGACATGACCCGGGGCTGAGGACCTTCCAGTACCAGACCTCCAGGCCCGGAGTGAGGGACTTTCCTCTAATATGGAGCTAGCTCCCTTCCTGGCCAACAGAACCGAGGTTTCTTTCTCCCCCCCCCCCGAGCGGTACCCAAGGGAAAGAAACCGGCTATTAATCTTGAGGAAAAAGAAACCAATGAACTAAATAAAATGAACTAAATAAAAGGAGACCAATTAACTCAAAACTAAATTTAAAGTTAACAGCTCTAGTTAAATGAAATAAGTAAAATAAAATTAAAGAAGTAAAGCAGAATAATTAAGGTTAAAATTAATTACAGTTACATCCCTTTCTGAATTAGTACTTGCGGTTTTGCGAGCTGTGCTGAGGATCCGGGCCGATTCAGCGATGTGTACCCGTTGGGTCTACACGTGGTAGGCCTCACCACGTGGAGCCAGAACGGGGAACTCCCAGACTCTCTCCCGGGAGCGGCCTGACTCTCCCCTAGCTCACCGGAGCCGGAAATTCTTGTTCCCTGTGAGGATCGCTGCCTAAGTTTACCCTCGCGGTCCCCGAGAAGACCAGACTTCGCCGCCGCGTCCTTCTGTCTCCGGACGGGTCTGGCGGTACCGGCAGGCCAGCGATGCTGCCTCAAGCGCTCAGCCTCCAGGGGGGCTTCAGCACGAGGCAGCAGTGATCAGCGCGTCTCAGCAGCAAAGAAGCAGAGAAGCCGTAGATCCTCCTCGGAGCTGCGAGCCGCGGTTCTCCTCCGACGCCCGATCCGGGGGGGAGGGGGGGGGGAGGAGGGAGAGGATAGAGCAGGAGAAATTAAAGAGCCAGAGCCCTTGTAATTAAAATTAAATACAAACGGTATAGAAACTGCAGAAACTAAAGGAAATTAAAGTAAAGTAGAATACTTAAATGAAATAAGTAAAATAAAATTAAAGAAGGACTCCAGTAAGCCCTAGGCTTACGGAACCCTCCAGCTGCTTGGAGGCTGAGATTACTGGAGTTGGTGGGTGGTCTCAGTGGTATTTGTACCGCTCCACCTCCAAAAAGGTTGGGCTCAGCCTCCAAGCTGCTGGAGGGGTTACGCAACCCAGAAGTAAAGGGACTGGACTGGAGTGACGATAAGGAATATCATTTCGCATACAACCATCTTAGATCTTGGCATTCCACTCTGTCTCATTTAATTACCTACCATCATGTTATGTGGTTCTATTTTAGAATATGTGGAGGAAAGGAATTACAGAACTGGCTCTGTGCTGAAATAGCAGGAGATGCCACAGGCAGCTTTTTTTTATAATTTTAATTAGTTTCAGTACTTGAAGAACAATGCTACTGTCCAGGATTAAGGTGCATTAGCAGAATTGTGCAAGAGTGTCTCAGTACTGGAATAGTAGGGGTTGCTGTAGACTGGGATGAAAATGCACAGGTAAAACTGTGGGAGAACTACACTAAACTATTCAGGTGGAGGCAAAAATAAAAAACAAACATGACATGCAACTTACTCTTCATCAGTCTCATCTTCTCGCCTATGTTTCCTTCCACGGTAATTAGAAATCCTAAAAAGCAAGAGACAGTAAGATTTTGTGAATATTAACAAAATTGTTTATAATGCACAAAAGCTAATGAAAACAAATCAGATTAAAACAGCTATACTGACATATGTTTCATGAAGCCTTGTATTTCTTGACCAATTTCAAATCAGACTCAGGTACTCACTACAGTTTCTCACAGGGTGAGGAAGTGGGAGCTCCAGGCCCCTCCCACTGCCCCCACCAATCACAGCCTCAGCCTACCTGCTTAAAAGCGATGTGCTGCAGGCGCACCCGTGCCAGAAGGCCCTTTGGCAAGGAACTCTAGGTGAGAACAGTGACCACAAGGAAGCGAAGGGTAGTGGTGGTTGGTGACTCTGAGGGGTACTGAGGCGTCCATCTGCCGACCAGACTTGATGTCCAGAGAGGTATGCTGTCTGCCTGGTGCCAAAATCCAAGATGTTACGGAGAGTTTACCGAGACTCTTCAAGCCCACTGACTATTACCCAATGTTGCTAATCCATGTTGGAACAAATGATACTGCCAGGTATACCTCGGAATGTATCAAAAGTGACTTCATGGCTCTGGGACAGAGGGTGAAGCAGATAGGTGCACAGATGGTGTGCTCTTCAATCTTCCCTGTTGAGGGTAAAGGCCAAGGCAGAGAGGCTCGCACCCTGGAGATGAATGCATGGCTGCATGGATGGTGTCATTGAGTGCGTTTTGGTTTCCTGGACCATGGGAAGCTGTTCCAAGGGTTGAAGAGCAGAGATGGCGTCCATCTGTCTAAGAAAGGTCGATGCGTCTTCAGTGGAAGACTGGCTAATCTAATGAAGAGGGCTTTGAACTAGATTCATTGGGGATGGGTGAAGAAAGCCCCCGGGTAAGTGAAAGCACCAGGTTAAGTGATACATTAAATGCCTTGATGGAAATGGGTAAAAGGGGTAACACATGGAAAGCGGTGTGTATAAATGTCCATAGCATGGGAAATAAGATCCCTGATATTGAAGCTTTGGTGGGAGTGGCTGATTTGGATTTAGTGGCAGTTACAGCAACATGGTTCACAGAAAACCATGACTGGGATGTAACTATACCAGGCTATACTTTATTCAGAAAGGACAGGGTAGAAAGAAGGGGAGGAGGAGTGGCACTATATGTAACAAATATTAAAGCTTTGGAATTACAGAGCTTGAAAGGGGGAGAGGAAGCATTGTGGGTTAAATTAGAAAGAGGGAAAGAGAAATCTATTTGCATTGGCATGATATACAGACCTAGCTCACAAGAGGAAGAGGTAGACAGAGTTAATTGAAGACATACACAGCATTGCCGGGAAAGGGGAAGTGCTACTGATAGGGGATTTCAATATGCCAGATATTGATTGGCACATTCCTGCTGCAGTATCATCTAGAAGTAAGGAGATCCTGGATTCTCTACAGGGAGAACTATTCAGGCAACTGGTAGCAGAACCCACACGTGATGGGGCCATACCGGACTTTGTGCTTACCAATGGGGAAAGTGTTTTTGATGATCTCCCACTATAACATTTTGCATGCAGTAATCACCAGATGGTGTGGTTCAGTATTAGGACTAGGGCTGTTGAATCCATTCAAAAGTGAGGGTCTTAGACTTTAGGAAAACTAACTTTGCCAAGATGGGCCAATATGTCAGGGAATAGTTAGCGGGATGGGAACAGCTGGGGGATGTAGAAAAACAGTGGGCAAAACTGAAAGGGGATATTAAGGGCAACCAACCTTTTTGTTAAAATGATAAATAAAGGTAAAAGGAAAAGGAGACCGCTATGATTTTTGAAAGAAGTAGCTGAAAAGGTGAAAAAGGTGAAGAGGAAGAGGGAGGCCTTCATGAAATGCAAGAGATCACAGAGAGAGGAAGACAGGCATCCATATTTGGGAAAACAGAGAAGCTAGCAAAGTAGTCAGGAAAACAAAGATTCAAAAAGAGGAGGAAATAGACAATGCAATAAAAAGGGGGTATAAGACATTTTTCAGATATGTTGGTGAGAAGAGGAAGGTCAAAAATGGTATTGTCAGACTCAAGGGTGAAGGGGAGAAATATGTAGAAGCCGATGAGGATAAAGCGGAATTGCTTAAAAAATATTTCTGTTCTGTATGCACAGATGAGGAACCAGAAACAGGATCTCAGAAAACACCCACAAAACAGGAACAGAAGCAAGGGGCATCTTGAACAATTTTCAGAAGACTGTGTTCGTGAGAAACTAGCTCAACTTAAAGTAGACAAAGCAATGGGACCGGATGGGATATACCCTAGAATACTGAGGGAACTTGGGGACGTTCTAGCAGCTCCACTGACCGACCTTTTCAATGCCTCATTGGAGTCGGGAGTGGTGCCAAACGACTGGAGATAGGCTCGTGTGGTGCCTTTACACAAATGCGGAAGTAAGGATGTGGTTGAAAACTACAGGCCGGTTAGTTTAACTCCGGTGGTGAGTAAATTATTGGAAACATTGCTGAAAGAGAAAATAGTGAGGTTTCTGGAGTCCAGTGGATTACAGGATCCGAGGCAGCATGGATTCAGAGGCAGGTGTTGTCAGACAAATCTTATTGATTTCTTTGACGGGGTGACCAGGGAGTTGGACCGAGGGAGAGCCCTAGATGTGGTGTATTTAGATTTCAGTAAAGATTTTGACACCGTTACTCACAGGCGACTTATAAACAAACTGAGCACCCTAGGGATGGACCATAAAGTTACTGCTTGGGTTAGAAATTGGTTGAATGGGAGGCGACAAAGGGTACAGGTAAATGGAGCTCACTGAAGAGAAGGAAGTTACCAGTGGTGTGCCCCAGGGATCTGTCCTTGGTCCGATTCTTTTTAACATCTTTGTTAGTGACATAGCGGAAGGCCTGTCGGTTAAGGTTTGCCTCTTTGCGGATGATACCAAAATCTGCAATAGAGTAGACACCCAGGAAGATGTAGATAACATGAGGAGGGATCTAGCTATTTGGATTTAATGTTAAAAAATGTAAGGTCATGCATTTGGGCTGCAGCAATCCAAGGGAGCAATATAGTATAGGAGGTGAAGTACTTTTGTCTACTAAAAAAGAGCGGGACCTAGGCATGGTTGCGTCTGATGATCTTAAAGTAGTTAAACAGGTAGAAAAGGCGATAGCAAAAGCTAGAAGGATGCTTGGGTGCATACAGAGAGGAATGGCTAGCAGAAAAAAAGGAGGTGATAGTGCCTCTGTATAAGTCTTTGGTGTGATCTCATTTGGAATATAGCATGCAATTCTGGAGACCGCATCTTCAAAAGGATATAAACAGGATGGAGTCAGTACAGAGGGTGGCTACTAAAATGGTTAGTGGTCTTCATTATAAAGCATATGAGGACAGACTTAAGGATCTTAATAGGTACACCTTAGAGGAAAGGCGGGATAAAGGCGATATGATTGAGATGTTTAAATACCTCTGTGGCATAAATGCACAGGGGGAGAGCCTCTTTCGATTGAAAGAAAGTCCTGCTATGAGGGGAATAGTCTCCCAGTGGTGGTGGTCAAGATGAGGACAGTATCTGAATTGAAAAAAGCATGGGACAAACACAGGATCTCTAAAGGAAAAAAGGAGACAGTTGTAGTTGTTGATATGGAAGGACAGACTAGATAGAAAAAGACCACATGGCCCGTCATCATTTTTCTATGTTTCTGTGTCTGTAGTCTCTCCCTCTAATCCAATATGCTCCCCCACAGCAAGTATTACGAATATCCAGCTTGACACACCTTCCCCACGCTCGACTCTGCTGTAGTTGCATGCATTAAACCGGCGTACACTGCAGCGATTATACCAGTTCACTTCTAGTCTGTCTCTCCAATTGAGATCTCAGTGACGACCAAAGAGACCAGCCGTTTCTGCACCAACCGACCCTCAAGACCAGACAATTTAGCACTCTGCCTTCCACCAGTCTATCCAGGCGAGTACCGAATACCCCGTGTTCTGGGGCTGTTAAGCTCCTGTCTTAAATTACTTAAAAATTTCCCCAGTTACCCTGTAAGCGACCCTTTCCTTATGTTTGTAAACATGAAGCAGGGATACTAACCATCTGCTTCTGTCTGTCTATATTACCATGTCTGTTAAACAGAATACGCTATTTTGATCATGTTACTACTGCTCCTGACTGGTTTACCATCGCAACTACATAGAACTTGCATTTCTTCTCATGCTGATATAGTTGCATTGTAGCTACAAACCTCAGGTCTCTCCAATGATATGATTGCTGCCATTTTACCTGTGCTAGCATTATTGCTTTCTGTTCAAACATCCTATTCGACAGGTCGCCATTACTGTTATATATATTGCTGATATTGCTACATTGTAGCTACCAATTTCTTCTCTCTAGTGATATGATTACTGCTATTTTACCTATGCTAGCATTACTGGTCTTTGTGGTCAGTCAGGAACAGGGCGTTTGAACAATCACCGTTATATAGTATTTACTATCTCTCCCATACTATTACTGCTATTTCGCCCCTCAATTTCTCGGCTTATTCAGTTATACAATAATAGCAAAGCTAATATAGGCAACAATAGCAATCTTGTGTTTACAACTACTCTGCTCTCTACCAGACTGCCACATTCACTATATTGTATTTGCCACCCTGACTCACAATAGTACCGCCATTTTTGCTCCTTTCAAAATTCTCCCTTTCTGATCTGATCCATTCTACACATTGCTCTACCTTTGCATGCTCAACACCCCTTCCAAAGTGTACATTCGCCTCTTGATTTCCTTTGCGCTGCAACCTCACTTCTCCCAGAGTATACAGTCACCACGTGGTCCCCTTCCTCATCCTGTTCCTAAGATGCCTCTCATACTGTTACAGATCTCCCCTTTTCCTTACGATCCTCTCTATAGCTTATACTGCTTTTGTTACTGCTCCGACTATCCCTCAGCCCAACTATCACATAAGAGTAAATTAGACTTACCTGCTAATTGTTGTTCCTTGCGGAACTCTAGTCCAGTCCCGGAACCATAAAGTTGTGAACCTCCACCAGAAGCTTTGGAGACTGAACATCTTCATCTCTTTGATCATCCAGCTATATGCAGCCCCAAGGACCGCCCACACATCAGTACCTATTGACAAAGCATACTAAGCAGAGCAACAAATAAGTAGATATAACCATACAGTGGAAAAAAGGATCCTGACCCTAAAGATCCCACTACTAGCGAATTTTTTTTTTCTTTTTTTTGTATTTCTTATGAACAATCTCCCGCCTACGGGAAGGCGGACCAGAACAGCCGTGGCGACCCCTGCGCAAAACACAAGCAACAAGAGGCGCCCCCGCTCACCCTCCAAATTGGCCCCGAAAGGGAACTAAGGCGTGCTGCAAGCAGAGGAGCTCTGACCGAAACCATAGAGAACAGAAACCCTGGTAGACTCCTATAATGACTATCTTCTTGGCTGGCAGCGAGAACCGAGAGACAGGGAGGGATCCGGGACTGGACTAGAGTTCCGCAAGGAACAACAATTAGCAGGTAAGTCTGATTTACTCTTCCTTAGCGTCTCTCCAGTCCAGTCCCGGAACCATAGAGGATGTAACAGAGCAGTATATCTCAACGGAAGGGCCTCGCTAGTCCAGCCTGAAGCACCCGAGAGCCAAACCGCGCATCCGACGCCGCCTGCACATCCAGACGATAGTGCTTAGCAAAGGTGTGCAAGGACGACCACGTCGCCGCCCGACAAATATCCACCGCCGGCACCAAGCTAACTTCTGCCCAAGACGCCGCCTGCGCCCTAGTCGAGTGAGCCCGAAGCCCGGCAGGAACCACCTTGCCGTGTAAAAGGTATGCCGACGAAATCGCCTCTTTCAACCAGCGGGAAATGGAAGACTTAGACGCCGCTTCCCCCTTGCGCGGACCGCCAAAGGCGACAAATAAGCGATCGGACTTACGGAAGGACGCTGTCTCCCGCAAATACCGGCGAAGCGCTCGACGGACATCCAACGCATGCAAGGAGTTATCCGTGTGCTTGCCGCGTTCCTTGGCAAACACCGGGAGAGACACCACTTGATTCATGTGAAACGCCGAAACTACCTTAGGCAAAAACGCGGGAACCGGTCGCAATACCACCTTGTCGGCCGAGAAAGACAGATAGGGTTCCCTACATGAAAGAGCCTGCAACTCCGAAATCCTGCGAGCTGACGAGATCGCCACCAGAAACACCATCTTCAACGTCAAGTCCTTCAACGAAGCTTGCGCCAAGGGTTCAAACGGCGAAGCCACCAGAGACCTCAACACCAAATTCAAGTCCCACGAGGGAACTAAAGCCCTGCACGGAGGACGCATAAGCAACACCGCTCGCAAGAAGCGCTTCACATCAGCATGGGACCCCAATAGCTGGCCCTGAACCTTGCCTCGAAAACACGCAAAAGCTGCAAGTTGTACCCTCAAGGAACTGGCCGCCAGGCCCTTGTCCACCCCTGCTTGCAAGAAGGAGAGGATCTGAGGAACGGAGGTCCGCAAAGGCCGCAATTCGCGATCCGCACACCAGCTCTCAAAAATACGCCAGACCCGGACATACGCTAGCGACGTGGACCGACGCCGCGCCCGCAACAAGGTAGCAATGACCTCCGGAGAATAACCTTTGGCTCTCATTCGCGCCCTCTGAATAGCCATGCCGTAAGCGAGAATCGAGCCACCTGAGGCATCTGCAGCGGCCCCTGCCGAAGGAGATCCGGCCGAGGAGGAAGCAGCCACGGATCGGCCACACTCAACCGCACCAGATCCGCATACCAAGGCCGGCGAGGCCAGTCCGGGGCAATCAGAACCACGGGACCCGGATGCCGCTCGATCCGCTGCACCAGGCGACCCACCAGAGCCCACGGAGGAAAGACATAGAGCAGCCCGTACCTTGGCCACCTTTGTGCCAATGCATCGAGGCCTTCCGACATGCGTTCCCGACGCCTGCTGAAGAACCGTTCGACCTGCGGGGACTCGAAGGTCGCCATGAGGTCCATTATCGGCAGACCCCAACGACGGACCAGCAACGCAAATACCTCGGGATGTAGAGACCACTCTCCGGGGTCTACTCTGCAACGACTCAGAAAGTCCACCTCCACATTGTGAACCCCCGCGACATGCTGGGCCAACAGACATTGAAGATGCTGCTCTGCCCATTCTAGAAGCAGATCCGCCTCCGCTTCCAACGCCGCGCTGCCTGTGCCTCCCTGGCGATTTATGTAGGCTACCGTGGAGGCATTGTCGGACAGCACCCTGACCGCCGCTCCCTGCAGCCAAGGCTGAAACGCAGTCAGAGCCAACCACACGGCTCTCATTTCCAGACGGTTGATGGACCACTGGCTCTCCCGCGAGGACCACTGGCCCTGAGCAATCTGACCCTCGCAATGAGCCCCCCAGCCGCTCAAACTGGCATCCGTCATCAGCAGACGCCAGACGGGAGACTCCAAGGGCATACAGTTCGCCAGAGAGCGCCGACGCAACCACCAGCGAAGGCTGCGCCGAACCCTCAAGGGGCAAACTAACTGACGAGCTAGCGAGTCGGACTGATGACACCATCGACGCAGCAGCGCTCGCTGCAGGGGCCGCATGTGCGCCCTTGCCCACGGAACTACCTCGATGGTCGCTGCCATTGTGCCGAGAAGCTGAAGGTATTGCCAAGCCGAGGATGACCGTCTTGCTAGAAACTTCTCCACCAGCCGCCTCAGGGCCCGCGCTCTGTGCACTGGGAGAAAAACCTTCCCGTTGCCGGTCTCGAAACGCGCCCCCAAATACTCCAAGGTCTGCGAGGGAAGAAGGCTGCTCTTCGCCCGATTGACCACCCAGCCTAACGACTGCAAAATCTGTACGACCCGCGCCGTCGCTCGGAGACTCTCCTCCCTCGACTTCGCCCGGATCAACCAGTCGTCGAGATAGGGATGCACGAGGACACCCTCCTTCCGCAGGAACGCCGCTACCACCACCATGATCTTTGTGAAGACCTGTGGCGCCGTCGCTAGGCCGAAGGGCATGGCTTGAAACTGAAAATGGCCCATCGGCAGTGCAAACCGCAGAAATCTTTGATGTTCCCGACGAATGGGAATGTGCAAATAGGCCTCCGCAAGGTCTAGGGACGTTAGGAATTCCCCCTCGCGGACCGCCGCTATGACCGAGCGCAGCGTTTCCATGCGAAAATGCAACACCCGGAGGCACCGATTCACTCTCTTTAAATCCAGGATTGGTCGAAAGGTGCCCTCCTTTTTCGGCACCACGAAGTAGATGGAGTATCGACCGGACCCTAACTGCCCCTCCGGCACAGGGGCGACTTCCCGGAGCCGAAGCAGCCAGGAAAGTGTATCTGATACGGCTCTTCGTTTCCAGGGAGCGCTGCACTGGGACATAACGAAGGAATCTAGCACCGGTCGATGCAGCTCGAGCGCATATCCCTCTCGTATCACTTCTAACACCCACTGATCGGATGTGATAGCGGCCCAGGCAGGGTAGAAATCCCGTAGTCTGCCCCCTACGGGGATCATCGCCACCGGAGCCGGCCTCGCTTCATTGTGACTTTTTGGGGACCTGCGCCTGGAAGGAGCCAAAACCTCTACCTGCCCCCCGAAAACCACGGAAACTCTGTCCGCGCCCCGGGTATCTGGAACGCTGGGACTGACCAAAGCGGGAGGCACAAAATCTCCGAAAGGACTGCTGAGACCCCCGGAAGGTGAAGATCAGCTTCCCCTGCTTGGGCTTATCCTCCGGAAGCCGACCCCCCTTAGAATCCCCGAGATCTTTTACCAACCTATCCAAGTCCTCTCCAAATAACTGCCTGCCCTTAAACGGCAGCTTACTAAGGCGAGCTTTAGAAGAACCATCAGCCGCCCAATTGCGTAACCAAAGAGAACGATGCGCCGCTACCACCGACGCCATGCTGTTAGCCAACCCCCTAATGAGGTCATAGTGGATATCCGCCAAATAAGCGGTACCAGACTCCAATCTGGACACCGCGGCCTCCTGTTCCGCCGACTGGGGCCCCTGCAACTGCTGAGACCAGCGGAGGCAGCCGCGCGCCACCCAGGCCCCGGCCACCACCGCCTGCATTGACAGGGCAGAAACATCAAATGCCCGTCTCAACAAGCTCTCAACCTTTCTATCCTGCGCGTCCTTCAACGCCGCAGCACCTTCCACCGGGATAGTAGTCCGTTTAGTAACCGCGGAAACTGCCGTGTCCACCTTCGGCGAACGAAAAAGCTCTCTATCAGCCTCCGATAGAGGATACAACTTAGGCAACAGTCTAGCCCCGCGCAAGGCGGATTCTAGACTGTTCCACTCCTCCTGGATCATAGCCTTAAAAACCCTATGGAGCGGAAAGACTCCGTGGGAAGTGCGCACCGCCTGCATCAAGGGATCCTCCAACTGGTCCTCCGCAGCAGAATCTTCCACGGGTATGTTCAATACTTTGAGGGTTTCGGCAATCAGTGCCGGAAGTTCCTCCTTACGAAATACACGCACTATTCTACTACTCTGCTCGTCGTCAAACAACTCGCCGTCTTCTAAATCTTCCGCAGACTCTAGCCCGAGAGCCTCCCCCAGCCCCTCGTGGAACTCATACCCAGGAGGCGCAGAATCCGCAACACTCGGGGGCCGGCTCTTCATTTGTGGACCGGTGTCTCCCTCTACTGAAAGTGGGCGGTTTAGCCCACGGCGGGGCGGGACCGAACCTCCACCCGCCGGCTGCAAGAGAGCCAAAGCCTCCTGCATGAGAGAGAAAAAGGTGGGTGGAATTCCCAGGGATCCCTCCTGGATGCCCCCCGCCAACAGGCGCTCTGGCACCTCAGAAATCCCCGGATCAAGGACCGTCTCTGCCTGCCTTGATGTCCCTTCTGTAGAGACAGGAGGGAGATCCGCACTGGAGCCCTCCAGAGGATCCTCCATGACAGCACCCACAGCAGAACAAGTGGCACAGACTCTGGCTTCCAAATTACTACTTCTACGAATGCCACAAACCAGACACCGAGGACTAGGAGGCATGCCTATGCACACAGCCCTCTACCAGCAAAGCAGAGACACCTCGCTGAAGCAAACTGAGCAGAAAAAAAATCGCGATTTTAAAAGTGCTCAAAAACGCTCCAAATCGCAGGATTAGATAGAGCTGGGGTCAATTAGCTGATATCTGACCAAAAAATTCAAAAACGAAGCTCCTATCCCTTAAAAAAAACACGAAGAAAAAATGACGTTGAAAATCCAAAATGGCCGCCGGACCCGATCCCGCCAAAAAAAGGACTATAAAAAGTACCGAAAAGGTCTAAACAAACTCCCCAGAGCTGATTCCAGGCTACCCCAAGGCCTCTATCACTGCCTTTAGAAATAAAAAGCCCCAAACTCTACTCACCCACACACAGGAGAGGAGGGGGGTCAAAACTCTGAGTGCTGTCCAGCGTGCCTGCCACAAGCTCTGAGTAGCAGTTATCAGAGTCAATATCAGAGTTAATAACCGCTCAGGGCAGCTCGGGGAACCCCTAAATCAGTTAGGGGACCCTCAGAGCCTACTGCTGTATTTAATTGCTGCAGTTAATTGCCTTCAACCTTCTCCTCACCCACCAAGGGGGTTCGGTAGAAAGGAGACCTGTGTCCTTTGCAGCTCCCCTGCTTGTTTGACCTATGGGGAGACTGACAGAGAGAGAAAGAGAAAAAAAAAAACAGATCAGATAAAGGCAGAAGGGACACAGCCAAAGAATTCCTCCACAGCAGCAGCCCAGCACCTAACCTAGAAAATAATAAAACACTAAAGGCTCTGCTTATTTATTCCTAATGAGCCCAGTTCTGGGCTCTGACTTCCAAGCTGCTTGGAGATTGAGATACTGATGTGTGGGCAGTCCTTGGGGCTGCATATAGCTGGATGATCAAAGAGATGAAGATGTTCAGTCTCCAAAGCTGCTGGTGGAGGTTCACAACTCTATGGTTCCGGGACTGGACTAGAGAGACGCTAAGGAATAGACATTTCCCCTACCCCTCCCCCAGAAATATATGCACTTAACCAAGATCACATGTAAAAATTTGAGCGAGTAGCACAGAAAAAGTTATTACCATGGAAAAGAAAGCAGCTTCCTGTATAAACCTCATCATTTATATTCTAACCTGCTCCGTAATATTCAACCATGCTCTCAATCCCACACATAACCACTTCATTCCCATCTATACCCCTATCAGGCACACCCCCAACACTATTATCTCAAACAGATCCACACCACTAGACCAAATTACAACAGACTTAGATCCCCTCAATCCCCAAACAATCTTACCACAACTTGAAAACTTAAAATGCTCTCTCGTTAATGCAAGGTCTATCGCTTTTCCAAGACATGCTAACTGACAACACCCCTGACCTTGTCTGCATATCCGAGACATGGCTCTCAGATTCAGACCCTGTACTAATCAATCAACTGAAGGTCCCAGGCTATGACATTCCACTCCCACAGAACCACAAGAGGAGGAGGGGGAGTTCTCAATCATAAAAGAAGAATTGAAAGCATCTTTAATAAACTCAAACATACAGAACATAGGCATTCTCACAATAAAAACTAAAAGGTCTCTACTTTTGCCTAGCATACAGACCCCCCAGACTCAAAACCTGACAATTTGGACATACTGACAGATACTTTTTTTTCTTCCACTTACAAACACCCACTAATACTATTGGGCGATTTCAGTCTGGCATTACCCCATAACCATATGTCATCCTTTCTAGCTACCATAAACATGGATTTCCACCAAATAACTGACCCAAAACCCATGCCAAAAGGGAACACACTTGACTTAGTATTTCTACCTAATGCAATCTATAATGTCTGTAATCCAACACTAGAAGTACAACCTGTTCCCTGGTCTGACCATTCTCTCATAAAACTCCAACTCTGTCTATAACACGCACCCTAAGCCCACATATACACCACAATCCAATAAGTTCAAGAAATTTGAAAAAGATGACTTTCTGAAGCAAACAATTCAACATTTACCCCCAAACCCAACAAACCTAGATATAGCATTGTTCCAGGTTATTATTGCTTCATCTAATGCAGCAGTCTTACACACTCGCAATCCACCCACTACAAAAAAAACAAAGTGCTGCATGGTTCAGACCTGAACTTAAACAGCTTAAAACTGATTTACGCAAATGTGAGCGCAAATGCCGCTTTACAAAATTATCAGCTTGTCAATCTCAATATATGGCTAAACTAAAACACTATAGACAAATCAACCACCACAAAGAACGAACACTATTCCACCATCCTATCAAAATCCCTCACCTGTCTCAGAGAGCTATTCAAAATCATAAAATCTCTAATCAATAACACCGCAAACAAAGAAATTATCTTGTCATAGATCCTCTTTTGCTAGCTAATTATTACAAAGGCAAGCTAAAATGCCAAGTCCTACCTATAGATAACCAAAAGTAGTAAATTAGGTCTTACCTGCTAATTACTGTTCCTGAAGGAACGACAGTCCAGTCCCTTTACTTCTGGGATTACGCAACCCTTCCAGCAGCTTGGAGGCTGAGCCCAACCTTTTTGGGATGGAGCGGTATAAATACCACTGGTGCCACCCACAAAAATCCCAGTAATCTACTGAAAAAGCAGACTTAACGAAACTTCCAATAATAGCCTAAATAAAAATAACACACCTCAAAACCTCCCCAAATATCTAACAATAAACAACCCTTCCTTTTGTTTTGTTTGTTTTTTGTTTTGTTTTGTTTTTAAGGAGTAGAAGAGGAGGGAGGGCCAAGAAAGGAGGCGGTTTACCTGAGACTGACCGGGCCCTCCTTCAACAGCAACCCTCTACTTAGATCTGACCCCGCTCTTCGTCTGCTGCTCCGCACCTGTCTAATTGGCCGGAATGGCAAACGGAACTCGGGTGGGATCAGGAACTGGACTGTCGTTCCTTCAGGAACAATAATTAGCAGGTAAGACCTAATTACTTCTTCCTTATCGTCACTCCAGTCCAGTCCCTTTACTTCTGGGAAGTACCAGAGCAGTTCAAGCCTGGGTGGGATCCGACATTCCGGACCTCAGAACCGCATGTCCAAACCGAGAGTCAGCTGAACTCTGCACGTCCAGTCTGTAGTGTTTGGTAAAGGTATGCAGAGAGGATCAAGTCGCTGCCCTACAAATGTCCAGAGGGGGAACTAGGCTAAATTCTGCCCAAGAGGTAGCCTGTGCCCGCGTTGAGTGAGCGCGCAGCCCCCCTGGGACCTGCTTCCCTTTAAGGATATAGGCGGAAGCAATCGCTTCCCTGATCCATCTGGAGATGAAGCCTTGGCTGCCGCTTCTCCCTTGTGCGGACCTCCAAACTGAATGAACAGGCGATCGGATTTCCGGAAAGGAGCCGTGCGGGAGAGGTAACGCTTCAAGGCCCTCCGTACGTCGAGGAGGCGGAGCTTTCTATCCCTCCCTTCTTGCCCCTCAGTAGAGAAGGATGGGAGAGTAACCGTCTGGTTCACATGAAAGGGGGAGATAACCTTGGGCAAGGAGGGGGGAACCGACCACAGGACCACCTTATCCTTGAGGAAAGACAGAAAAGGGGGCCGTGACGATAGGGCTTGCAATTCGGAGACCCGTCTGGCCGAGCAAATAGCGACCAGAAAAAACGTCTTCAGTGTCAAATCCTTCAAGGAGGCCTTCTCTACCGGCTCAAAAGGTTCCGCGATCAAGGCATTTAGCACTAGGTTGAGATCCCAAGGGGGGGGATGACCGATCTCCGTTGAGGACGTAGCCGTCTAACCGCTTTTAGGAACCTGGACACGTCCGCGTGGGCCCCTAAAGACTTACCGCGGACCTTACACCTCTATAGCAAGCGATGGCTGCCAACTGGACTCTTAAAGAACTGTGCGCTAGGCCTTTGTCAAAACCCACTTGTAAGAACTCCAGCACCTCCGGAACCGAAGCCAAAAGGGGACTCCTTCGGTGCTCCGCACACCACGCTTCGAAGATGCGCCAAACTCTTACATAGGAGAGACATGTCGAGCGCTTCCTAGCACTCAGTGTCGCGATTACTGCCCCCGAATAACCCCGCTTCAGGAGCCGCGCCCTTTCAATAGCCAGGCCGTAAGCGAGAATCGATCCACGTGGGGCATCCGAACCGGACCTTGCCTCAGCAGGTCCCTTCTGCAGGGAAGCCGCCAAGGCCGGTCGGTGATCAACCTCACCAAATCCGCATACCAGGGGCTGCGAGGCCAATCCGGGGCAATGAGAATTACCAAACCCCGGTGAGCCTCCACACGCTGAAGGACCTTTCCGATCAGAGCCCACGGGGGGAAAACAGAGGAGACCCTCCGAAGGCCACTTCTGGGACAGAGCATCCAGGCCTTCGGACATTCTTTCCTTCCGCCGACTGAAGAATAGGCTTACTTTGGCGGAGGAGAACCACGCCATGAGGTCCATGACCGGGGGACCCCAAAGGGCTACTATCTGGTCAAAGATCTCCTGATCCAACTCCCACTCCCCGTGGTCTATCTTGCACCTGCTGAGGTAATTGGCCGCAATGTTGTCCGTGCCGGCCACGTGCTGGGCTGAAAGTGCTTCCAACCGAACCTCTGCCCACTGGAATAGGGCATCCGCCTCCTTCTCCAAGGCGGGACTGCTGGTACCACCGGTACCGCCCTGGTGGTTGATGTAAGCCACCGCGGTGACTTTGTCGGAGAGGACGCGAACTGCTCTTCTTAGCACTGAGGGCTCGAGTGCTCTGAGCGCCAGGGCGACGGCCCGCAACTCCAGTCTGTTGATGGGCCATTGAGACTCTGACGACGTCCAACGTCCCTGGACGTACTGGTCCTCGCAATGAGCCCCCCAGCCTGCTAGACAGGGCTGTGGAGTCGGAGTCGGAGGAAATTTTGGGTACATGGAGTCGGAGTCGGCAAACAATGCTCCGACTCCGATTAAATTTAGATTGGAATTTAAAAAACACACAAAAAGGAGAAGGCAGCAGCTTCTGCCCAACTACCTCTCTCTGCTAGAAGAGCTTAGAAGAACTTGGTGGAACAGCTTCTTGGATTCAACTGTAAGTGTTTATATTTATTTTAAAACCTGCATGCCTGCTTGTCAGTATGAGGCAAGACATGTATACATGTTTCTGGAAGAAACTGTCTATCCTAGGTTTGTAAGTGTGGTGCTGCAGGAATGTATGAAAGTTTATGTATAGTGCAGATTGTTTATATGCTCTGATTACTAAAATGTAGGCTCTGTGTTATGTGTGTGTGTGTGTACAGTACATGTCTGTGCATGTTTTTCTGTATAGGACAAAATCATGTCTAGGTTTAGTGCTGGGATATATAGCTTATTTGTTTGTATAAATCCATGTACGTACAACTTACAAGACTGTGTATGTTGATATTAAAAATCTAATTATATGCCAGTTAGTATAACATTTTATATTTTTGGGAAAGAGGCATCCTAAACAATGGCAAAGAGACTGCTAACAACAAACACGACAAAGTCTACTGTTTATGAGCACTTTGCATTATCAAGTGATGGAAAACATTACGTGTGCCAATGTTTTAGAAAAGATGATGGTGAAAAACAATGTGATGCAAAAATTAGCAGTTTCAGGGGGCCTGATAAAAATGCACCTACAAGAGCATGAAATTTGAAAAGACACTTACAGCGTTTTCATCCCAAAGTGTTAGAAGCCGTGAATGAGAAAGATAGCAATGAAAACATTGCATCTACTTCTGTGACAAAAAACATTCAGAAATCTACTGGAGAACAAACACAAATAAGAAAATTCTTTATATCTGACAAAGTTACCATAAGGATGACACCAGAAAAATTCAAACACCACATTATTGAAATGGTAGTAAAGAATAGTTTACCACTATCCTTTTCACAGACAGCCTTTTTAGGCCTAAATGGAGAAATGGCAAAAAAACTTGGTGTTTCTCTGGAAAGAGAAAAGTATAAGGAAACTTATAATTGAGGAGGCCAAATGTAAAAAGGAAGAACTACAGAAAGTTCTGAAAGGACGTTTTGTCTTCCTTAAAATGGATGCATGCACACGTCACAGTCTCAATTATTTCGCTATTAATGTTAGATTTGTGGATGAAAATAACAAAACAATAACAGTGACCCTCGGATTAAAGGGCACTCAGGCACATCACACCAGTGATTACCTTCAGAAGTTAGTGGAGGGTGTTCTAGAAGATTTTGAAATTAAAAAGGAACAGATTTTATGTGTTGTGACAGATAACGCTTCTAACATGTTGAGCACAATTGAGAAGATGAACGCAGATGAAGAAGGTAACAAACAGATTTTAGAGTTAGAGGAAGACAGCTCTGCAAGTATTGGAGAAAGTTTAGAAACTGAAGAGAATGCTGACATTTTTTTTAGACAACTTTGTTGAAGAAGCATTGAAGCTTGCTACTATTCATCATATGCGATGTGCTGTTCATACACTGCAACTTGCCATAAGAGATGGATTAAAAGATCGCCATGCAGCTACACTAATTGGCAAATTACGGCAAGTAACTGTTGCAGCCAGGGCCCCGAAAACAGATGCAATTTTGAAAAGACGTGCAGGAAAAGGAGCCATTTTAGATCAAACAACTCGCTGGGGAAGCACTTGTTTAATGGTGAAGCGTTTGCTTGAACTTAAAGACTTCATAGAAGAAATGGACAATGAAAATCTTGCATTAACTGAAAGCCAGTGGACACAAACAAAACAGCTGGAGAACCTTCTTTTTCACCCCTTCACTGTCACCAAGAGGTTGCAATGTGACGATCTAACCCCGGGTAAATTCTTCTTGGAATGGAAGAGCCTGTTATATCGCCTGAACAAAAATGGAGGGTTAATAGCTGAGGGCATTGCATCTTCAATGATGAAAAGAGAGTCTTTTGCTGGAAAATGAAATCTTGTTAGCGGCTATTTATGTCGACCCAATGAGCCGAATTTTGTTGAACAGTGAACAGACTGCTACTGGGAAAAAGGCCCTCTATGATGTAGCAGTTTGCATGAAGGGATTACGACCTGAAATACCTCCACAGGATGAAGTTCTTCTTTTAAGCAATAGTGGTAACTCAGGATCATCTTCTTCAAACGAAGAATTAGACTTTGATTCCTTCTTAAACAAAATAGAAGTTGCTAAACGAAAGCGACATTGCATAAGCGTTACAGAACCAGTAAATGTCCAAATAAAAAAATTCCAACAGGAGTTTTATAAAGCACTAGAAGAAGTTGAAAAGTATGACCGCTCATCAAAACTTACTGTTGAAGAAGCCATCCTTGTTTATCCAGAGATTGTTAGTAATGTGGCCAGAATAGTTACTGCAATGCCACCCACCCAAGTCAGTGTCGAAAGATTATTTTCAGCCCTAAAAATAATAAAGTCTGACTTAAGAGCCTCTATGAAAGAGGATCTGGCAGAGGCAATTCTCTTCCTTAGAGCTCTACATTGAATTGATTTGCATTTGCTAAGCCTATAACTACATTTCAAGATTAATATAAACCATTTCTAGGTTTTACAGATTTTGTTTTTGGTTCATATAGATAAGCTTTGTTTTTGTTCTAAAACAACCAAATAATGTGGTTTGTATTTTTGGACTGGTAAAGTTCCTGTTCCTGATGTTTATGCCTGCTGCTACTATCCAGCCACTTGATTAATTAATAATAAAAAATTAATAAAAAACTGTTTTCATTGTGTTTGTCTTTTGCTTAAACTGTTCAATACAGTAGTCTGTTGGCTTCCCAGCCAGTAGTCCTGTGGTAATGACATGTATGTTGCCTTTCTTTCCTTCATATTAATACAGAGGAGTCTGAGTCGGGGAGTCGGAGGTACAAAAAACTGAGGAGTCGGAACATTTATCTACCGACTCCACAGCCCTGCTGCTAGACTGGCATCAGTCAACAGCAACCACTGTGGGGGCTCGAGGGGCATCCCGTGATCCAGATTCCTTGGGCACCTCCACCAGCGAAGGGCCTGCTTGGTTCGAGGAGCGCAGGGTAGCTGCAGGGACAACGGGTGATGCTGAGGGGACCACCGACGCAACAGAGCCCGCTGTAAAGGTTGCATGTGAACCCTGGCCCACGGGACTACCTCTATCGTTGCCGCCATGGTTCCCAGCAATTGAAGGTAATGCCACGCTGAAGGGTTTCGTCTGCCCAGAAACTGCGTGACTAAACTTCTTAGGTCCCTTGACCTCGTGCTGGATAGGAAAACCCTGCCTCTGTTGGTATCTAACTTTGCTCCGAGATACTCGAGTTCCTGGGAAGGAATCAACCTGCTCTTTACTCGATTGATGACCCATCCTAACTCCACTAGGACTTGTACCACTCTGGCCATTGCCGAGCAACTTTCCTCTTCTGACTTTGCCCGGATCAGCCAACCGTCCAGATAGGGATGCACTAGTATTCCCTCCTTTCGTAGGGATGCTGCTACCACCACCATCACCTTGGTGAACGTCCTTGGGGCTGTAGCTAGGCTGAAGGGCAGAGCCTGGAATTGAAAATGACCTTGTGGCACTGCGAATCTCAGGAACTGTTGATGGGACCTTCTGACCGGAATGTGCAAATAGGCTTCCGTCAAATCCAACGACGTTTGGAACTCCCCGCCCCTTACGGCTGCTTTGACCAAACGCAGGGTTTCCATCCGGAAGTGTGGCACTCTGAGGCAGCGATTGACTTGCTTTAGATCCAGGATCGGGCGAAAGGACCCTTCCTTCTTTGGTACCATGAAGTAGATCGAGTACCAACCAGTACCGCACTGGTCTGGAGGTACTGGAACCACGGCCCCGAGCGCTATAAGCCGAGAGAGCGTTGCCTCTATTGCCATCCTCTTTATAGGAGAACCGCAGGGAGACTGAACAAAGGCTGAAGTATTTGTTTTGCAAATTCAAGAGAATAACCCTCTCGGATCACCTCCAGAACCCATTGATCGGACGTGACCCGGGACCAGGCGGGAAGAAACTGCCTTAACCGACCGCCCACTG
Organism: Ichthyophis bannanicus; assembly: GCA_033557465.1. Lineage (NCBI taxonomy): Eukaryota > Metazoa > Chordata > Amphibia > Gymnophiona > Ichthyophiidae > Ichthyophis > Ichthyophis bannanicus. The sequence goes on from CM066041.1 coordinate 149,612,113, forward strand.
GCAGTCCGCCCTCCTGGACCCTCGTTATCTCATTGTTGTTTTCTAGGTCCCGAGGAGGAGGTAGAGGCCGCAAAACCTCTGCCTGCTCCACGAAACCCTCTAAAGCCTTGCCCCCTTGATGGGAAACGGCCCCTGAGAAAGGTGCTTGACCTGGCTGGACGAACCTCCGGGGATCCCTGGGTTGGTTACGCACTGGCGCTAGGGGGCGCCCTTGCTTCGGTCTGTCCTCCGGAAGCCTGCCACCCTTGGATTCGCCAAGGTCCTTTACCAACTTATCTAAATCTTCATCAAATAACAGCTTCCCTTTAAAGGGAAGATGACTCAGGCGAGCTTTGGAGGAGGCGTCGGCTGCCCAATTACGCAGCCACAAACAGAGCCTAGCTGCCACCACCGAGGCCAAGTTCTTAGCTAGGCTCCTGATGAGGTCATACTGATTATCCGCCAAGTAGGCCGCTCCGGATTCCAACCTAGCTGAGTTGGCTTGAGCGGCCTTCCACCGCCTGAAGTTGCTGTGACCACCTCAAACAGGCCCACACCACCCAAGCACCCGAGACGGAGGCCTGTAAGGCAAGAGAGCTCACATCAAAAGCTTGCTTAAGGAGCGTGTCCAGTTTTCTATCTTGAGAATCCCTCAGGGCCGTGCTTCCCTCGACTGGGATGGTTGTTTTCTTTGTCACCGCTGACACCACCGCATCCACCCTGGGAGACTTCAGCAGCTCTTTGACTCTGGGAGAGGATATAGGCGAGACATAGATCGGATCCCCCTTAAACTTGACTCTGGTTGATCCCATTCTTCCTGGATCATCTGACGCACCACCCTGTGGACAGGAAAAACTTTCTGGGACCTCCTAACGGCCTGGATTAAGGGATCCTCCAATGCCTCCTCATCTGCTGGGGCGTCTGAGGCTACATTGAGCGCTTTCAGGGACTCATTGATTAAAGCAGGGAGCTCCTCTCTACGAAAAACTCTAACTATATGAGAGTGATCCTCCTCAGGGATCTCCCCCTCTTCAAGCTCCTCCTCTTCCTCCTCTAAATCCTTGTCAGAGCCCTGCTCCTCCGGGGTGCCCTGAGAAAGGGACGAGAGAGGCTCCTCACTCATCAGCCTGGAGCGCTTCAGCGGTATCCCGGAGTCCTGACCGCTTGCCCTCATTGGTCTGGCCAACCTGCCTTCCGCCGACGGGCCCGCTTCCCCTGCCCCCAACCCCTGCTTGCGCATGCAATAGGCTTGGTGTAGCAAGAGGACGAAATCAGGGGAGAAGAGATCCCCGACCCCTCCCTCCCCTGCGGGAGCGGGTGGGGGGGGGAAGGGGCAGGGGTGGGGCGTGTAAATCTGAGTGTGTGGGAGGAGGGAGCTGAGACCCTCCCTCCCCCTCCAGAGGGTCTCCGGACCCGAGAGGCCTGAGACATGGACAAGCTAATCTCTTGTTCCACGGAAGTAGCCACTGCAGCACAACCCCTGCAGACCCCTGCCTCCGAGGAAGTACCTCTACGAATGCCACAGGATGGGCACCGTGACTTGCCAGTCATGTCCTCGAGGAGGATTACCGAAGATCTGCTTAACCGCACAGGCCTAACTACTAAACTGTACCAGAAAAAAACTGTACAATGCAGATGCGGAGTAGAGGGAGATAAATAAGCTTTCAAAGTGCTCTCCCTTCTATCAAGCTATTAGCAGAATCCCCCGAGTGAGCAACAAGAAGCTTTCCAATGTAAAATTAAAAATTAACTGAAATTAATTAAAATTAAAGCAAGCAAATTGACTAAATAAAGAAAAGAAACAAAAAAACAGCTATTTAATCCAGTACTTGCTGTTTAGGGGCTTCTTCTGCCGCGATGATCAGGCCTGACTCAGCGATCCCTGTCCGTTGGCTCGACACATGGTAGGCCGCGACCACGTGGAGTCCTAAACGGGGAATCGCGAATCTGCCCTCTGTTCCGCTGTAAAACGCTGCCGAAATGAATCGGGGCTGGAAACCGCGTCCCGATCCGAAGAGGACGCCGCTGCTTTGAACAGCGCTGTGCTCGTGGTTCCGGAGCTCGCCGCCGCGCCCCTCTGCTCTGGGACGGGGCCGGAGGACTGAACAAAATTGCGGCATTGCCTCCAGCGCTCAGCCACCAGGAGGGCTTCGGCGCGAGGCAGGGCAGGTCTCCGGGGAGAGCTGTGAAGGTGCAGGCAGGATCCGCAGCGAGAGGAGATCTGTCTGGTCCTCCTCGCTGCTGCAGGCAATAAAAACCACCTCCGATACCCGGCCCGGCCAGTGGGGGGGGGGAGGGGGGAGGGAAGGAGTAGAAGGAGAGAGCAGGCAGAGAAAATTAAAGGCACAGTACAAGAGAACAATAAGTAAGCTAGCAACCAAAATAACAAAGTAAATAAAGAAATAAAGAAATTTAAGTAAAGATAGGACTCCAGTAAGCCCTTGGCTTACGGAACCCTCCAGCTGCTTGGAGGCTGAGAATACTGGGATTTGTGGGTGGCACCAGTGGTATTTATACCGCTCCATCCCAAAAAGGTTGGGCTCAGCCTCCAAGCTGCTGGAAGGGTTGCGTAACCCCAGAAGTAAAGGTACTGGACTGGAGTGACGATAAGGAACACACAATACCCAACAACAAACTCCTCCTGGTGAACGTTCTACCCCACCTTAAAGGATGCACTTGGGAACATCACCAAAATAAACACAACCACTTCCTACCTCGACCCTTGTCCAGTTAGCTGGATTAAAGCAAAAATAGAACTCTCCTCTCATATGCTACCTATAGTTAACCTCCCCCTCCAACAGTGCTATATACCTCCCCCCTCCAACAGGGCTATATATAGACCCATTCCCAGCTTCCCTTTTATGGTTAAACTAATAGAGAAAATAGTACAAGTTCAGCTCCAAGATCATGTTGATACCTCTCTACCCCCCTAGACAGGCACCAAAGAAGAAATTAGACCTTATCTGCTAATTGTCTTTCCTTGAGATCTCTCCGGGCCAGTCCAGGGATAGTATAGTAGGGTTGTCAATCCCTTCCAGCAGCTGAGGAATGAATTCTGAAGTTTTGCTGACAACCTAACTGGCTCTCCCTAGTGACCAAACCTCAGTCTACCGTTGTCAAAGCTGAACATGAACAAAACGCACCCCTCAAACTTTTTTTTTTTTTGTACCTTAGCCACTGAAAACTCTTCTGTTACTTTTAAGATTCTTCTTTTTTTTTTCTCTTATGTCCCCCAAAACTGTACGGGAGCCCCATAGTCCAAAACATAGTCGAAGCCCTGGACAGATAACCGCCAAGAAAAAAAAAAAAAAAAAAAAAAACAACCTTACCACACGCCGCTATGCATAGACATGCACCGGCTAACCGCCATGGGTGGCTGATACACCCTAACTGCATTGAACAGAATACTAAGACCCCGCAAATGAAGGGGGTGGGCCCTGGACTGGCCCGGAGAGATCTCAAGGAAAGACAATTAGCAGGTAAGGTCTAATTTCTTCTTCCTCTTTGTCTCTCCGAGCCAGTCCAGGGATAGTAGGGCAGTTCCAAAGCAGTACCTAACCACGGGAGGGATCCGCTAGGCCCGCCACAATGGCTGAGGCCCCTACATTTGCATCCCTTCTGGCCTGAACATCCAGTCTATAATGCTTAGCAAAAGTATGAAGGGAAGACCAAGTAGCCGCCCTGCAGATGTCCACCGGAGGAACCAACGCCAACTCAGACCATGAAGTTGCTTGGCTCCGCGTGGAATGAGCACGCAGTCCCAATGGAGGAACTTGCTTGCTGGCTTGATACGCCGCTGAGATAGCGTGCTTCACTCATTGGGCAATCAAAGCTTTGGAGGCCGCTTCCCCCTTCCTGGGCCCTCCAAACAGCACGAACAATCTGTCCGCCGAAAAGACCTCGTTCTGCGCAGGTATCTCCGCAGCACTCTCCCGAGATCCAACCTTCTCAGGGTTGAATCCATGGGCTGATCCCCCTGGCCCCGAAAGGTTGGCAGAGAGATAGGCCGATTCAGATGAAAACAGGATACCACCTTCGGAAGAAAGGAAGGAACCTGAGGTAGCGTTACCTTCTCATCTGAAAATTGGATAAAACAGCTCCCTACAGGAAAGCGCTTGGAGGTCAGAAATTCTCCGTGCCGAACATAATGCTACGAGAAACGCGGTCTTCCATGAACAATCTGAGCGACACTCCACTCGCCGGCTCAAAAGGAGGCTGCGCTAATGCCTCTAGAACCAGGTTCAAATCCCAAGGAGGAACTACCGGCCTGACTGGGGGCCGCAGATTTTTAAACCGCCCTGAAAAATCTCAGAACATCCAGATGCCCTGATAAGAAAGCCCCCCGAACTTTGCCGCGAACACATGATAATGCCGCCAACTGAATCTTTAAGGTACTGAGGGCTAACCCTTTCTCCAAACCATCCTGCAGAAAGGACAACACCTCAGGCACCAAGGCGTCGCCGGGAATAAGACCATGCTGTGCACACCAGCGCTCAAAGATACGCCACTCAAATATATGCCAAGGACGTGGATCGCCGCCTGGCCCTTAACATCGTGGCTATGACCACAGATGAGTAACCTCTATGACTTAACCGTTCCCTTTCAAGAGCCATGCCTTAAGCAAGAAGCGATCCACGTTCGGCATCAGAAGAGGGCCCTGGCACAAGAGGTTCATCCGAACGGATAGCATCCAGGGGCTGTCCGCTAGAAGACGTACCAAGTCGGCATACCATGCTCTCCTGGGCCAATCCGTAGCGATGAGAATCACTTAACCCTGGTGGCCCTCTATCCTCCGAAGGACTCTCCCAATCATCGGCCACGGCGGAAAAATAGAGAAGAACTCCCGCTGGCCATGGCTGCGCCAAGCCATCGAGACCCTCCAACATGCGTTCCCTGCGCCTGCTGAAAAACCGACCGGCCTTGGCATTGTCGAAGGTGGCCATCAGGTCCATTACTGGTTGACCCCAACGCAGCGTGAACTCGTGAAAAACCGCTGCATTCAGCTCCCACTCTCCTGGGTCTACCTTGTGCCGACTGAGGTAATCGGCCTGAACATTGTCTCGACCCGCGACATGAGCCGCTGACAACGCTACCAAGTGCGATTCCGCCCAACTTATTAAACCACTGACTCTCCTCCAGCAGGAATACACTGCCAGCTCCGCCTTGCCGATTGATATAGGACACCGTCACCGCGTTGTCGGAGAAAACCCGTACCGCTTTGCCTTTCACGAGATGGAGAAACTGCTGAAGAGCGAGGAACACCGCCCTGAGCTCCAGGTGATTGATGGACCACTCTCTCAGCTCCGGCGACCAACACCCCTGCACCATGTGAGAGAGACAATGCGCCCCCAGCCCGCTAGGCTGGCATCTGTGGTGACGAGTACCCAATCCAGCTGTGCCAGAGGGACTCCTGATCGTAGATGGCTGGGCTCCAACCACCACTGCAGACTGTCTTTGACCGCCTGTGAGTAGGGCAATTTTTGATCTAGCGGCTGGTCTTGCGGCGACCATTTCGTCAACAACGCCTGCTGAAGCGGATGCATGTGTGCCTGCGCCCAGGGTACCAGATCCAAGGCCGCCGCCATGGACCCTAGAAGCTGTAAGTACCGCCACACCGTTGGCGCTGGTAAGCGCAGAAAAGCTGACACTTGACCCAGAATCTTCTGAACCCGGTCTTCCGGAAGAAACACTGATCCTATTTCCGTATCGAACACCGCTCCGAGGTAAAGGAGCCGCCGTACCGGTTGCAAGTGAGACTCTTGGCTTGGTTCACTACCCAACTGAGCTGTTCCAGAAAACTCACCACCCACGCCGTAGCCGACACGGACTCTGCCACGGACGGTGCCCGAATCAACCAATCGTCCAGATACGGATGTACCAGAATGCCCTGTTTGCGCAAGGCCGCCGCTACCACTACCATGACTTTTGTAAACGTACGAGGTGCTGTAGCCAGGCCAAACGGCAACACTCGGAACTGAAAATGCCCCTGAGGCACCGCAAAACACAAAAACCTTTGATGCTCTGGCTGGATCGGATGTGAAGGTAGGCCTCCGTCAGATCTATGGACGAGAGCACCTCCCCCGGTAGCACTGACCGAATGACGGATCGCAGGGTCTCCATCCGAAAATGCGGGACTCAAACAGCGGTTTACATGCTTGAGATCTAAAATAGGCCGAAAAGAACCTTCCTTTTTGGGCACCACAAAGTAAATCGAGTACCGACCTAATCCTAATTGGTCCCAAGGAACTGGGATTACTGCCTGAAGTTGTAGTAACTGCTGAAGAGTCGCGGAAACCGCCTCTTTCCCGCATTACCACATGGAGACACCACGAAAGCGTCCGGCAATGGACGAGCAAACTCGAGAGCATAACCGTCGTGAATAATTTCCAGAACCCACTGGTCTGTTGTTATGGTGGCCCAAACAGAAAGGAAGCTTTACAAACAACCCCCCCACCGGACACTCCGTCTGGGCCAGCCTCGTTTCATTGCGGCTTCTTACTGGGGCTCTGCTGGGCTCCGAAATAGCCTCTACCGAACCCCCGAGCTCCCCGAAAGGACTGCCCCCTGGATACAAAACGCCCTCTCTGGCAGGGAGCAAACCTCGAACCCCGGAACCTACGAAACTCTCGGGCTTGCCGACTGGACAGCAAGCTAGATTTCTGGCCCTTCGGGCAGTCCTCTGGAAGCCTACCGCCCTTGGAGTCTCCGAGATCCTTCTCAATCTTTTCCAGCGCGGCTCCAAACAGCAGCGACCCCTTGTATGGCAGCTTACTAAGGCGAGCTTTAGAAGACGCGTCCGCCGCCCAATTCCTTAGCCACAGGAATCTACGAGCCGCAATCACCGATGCCATGGACTTAGCCGAAATCCTCACGAGATCATAAAAAGTATCCGCGAGGTAAGCCGCCGCCGATTCCAACTTTGCGCCTTCCAAGGAACCGTTGTCGTCACCTTCCACCCGAGCATCCCCTTGGATCCACCGAATGGAGGCTCTGGAGACATAAGCTCCACAAATTGCCGCTCGCAACGCTAGAACGCTAGAGTCAAAAGCTTGTTTTAGCAGAGTCTCTAACTTCCGATCTTGTAAATCTTTAAGGGCTGCTCTGCCCTCAACCGGGATCGTTGTCTTCTTTTTCACCGCAGCCACCAAGGCGTCTACCTTAGGCATCTTTAGCAAGTCCTGTTCCTCTTGCGGCAACGGGTAGAGCCGCCCAATGGCCCGCGCTCCCCGCAGAGTGGCCTCCGGACATTCCCATTCGGATTCCACCATCTGTTTGATCACTCGGTGTACCGGAAAACACCTCTGCTCTGCTTTCAACCCTTGAAGCAGAGGATCTTCCAAAGGCTCTTCCTGGGACTTTGGGAGAACAATATTTAAAGCCGTGAGAGATTGAGCAATAAGGGCCCCTAATTCCTCTTTCCGAAAGACCCGAAACAGATTTCGATCTTCGCTGAGCCCCATCTCACCGTCCTCCAACTCCTCTGCCCAGTGCTCTACACCTGAATCAGAGAGCTTCTCCCCCTCCTCAGCACTCTGCATAGCTGGAGTCTGTTGACTGATGCTTATCAGTCCCCGCTCCAGCCCCCAATACCACAGCGGAGAACCCCTCCGCCAGATCTAGAGGAGATACCTCCCTCTGCTGAGCCCCTGCTTGCCCAGGGACAGAAACAGCGCTGCTGTCCTGTTGTCGCTTAAGACAGTAAGCCTTATGCAGGGACAGAATAAAATCAGGTGAGAAAAAAAGATTCCAAGCCCCCTGCCCTAAAGGCAGGGGCTGTGAAGGAGCATCCTCCACCTGTACTGGCTTTTTAAGATTTTGTTTTCTTCTTCCCGGGTTTTTCCTGAGACGTTGCAGGAACGGGAGCCCTTACTAAAATGGCAGCCATTCCCGCTTTTCTGATCCCCCTTGTGAATTTCCTGACGCCGGAGAGGCCTCTGCTTTGCTCTCCATGATGCCACCACAGTCCTGGTATAAAATACAGCCTAACCGAACACACCGCCGACAAAGCCCCGCGTCGGAAAGCCCTCGCTGACAGTTACACAGAATGCATCCCAGCAACTGCGGCAGCATGCGTCTCTGCACCAAACTCCTCAGATACCTAAACGAATTAAGAAAAAAAGAACCCCGCGCGACGCCGCTTTACCCAGCTAAGCCCTGCCGCCGTACCTGTGACACCGAGAGGCCGAATCCACGAGCTACTCAACTCCCGCTGCTAGCGGGAGAGTGCTCTCTTCGCCGGAGGCGGTAGGTTGGACTCTGGAGTTCCCAGATCCGTTCCCGCTACAAATCGTCACTTTAGGCTGGAAATCGAGGCAGGCTCTGCCTCTTGCCTACTTCTGCCGGCCTCGGTCCTCTGGTTTTGTTTTTCAATGTCACGGATCAACCATGACAAAACTGATGTTCTATTCGTCACGAGGAACCGGAAGTTCATACCTCCCCCAGCACTACATGCCAACAATGCAGAGTTGAAATCCAAATCCACCATCCGTTATCTAGGCATCACGCTCGATCAGCACCTTGATATGACAACCCATGTAAAAAACATCACGAAGGCAATATATCATAAGATCAGAACGCTGCGTCACCTTCGCTCCCTACTGGATTTTACCGACTACCGGACAACCTTCCAGGCATTAGTCCTCCCACATCGGGACTTTGCCAACATCATCCTCCACGGACTCTCACAATCAACCTTAAATCCGCTCCGCCTAGCTATGAACGCAGCTGCAAGAGTCCTTTCTGGATCGTCAAGATCTGACCACAACGCCAATCATGAAAGAACTGCATTGGCTACCATTACATGCCAGACTCCAATACAAGTCAATTGTCCTTACATTCAAAGCCCTAAATAACTACCCCTCCACGCCAATCAGCAAGCTAATCCACAGTACCCCTGAAAATAGAAACCGGAGGCCTCAAACAATGAACACCTTAGTAGTCCCTAAGATGACGACAAAATGCACAAAGACAACCTCCAACAGGGCCTTCTCCATATTTGCTCCTTTAAACTGGAATGCCCTTCCCCATGAAATCCGAGGCATCAAAAATCTAGCCCCATTCAGAAAAGCCTTGAAACACCACCTATTTACAAAATTCTACCCGGAGACAATCCGAGGTGAACACTCAATTGATAAACTACCTCCCAGCCGCCCTAACACCCTAACACAAACAGATAATGGTTAGCCTACTCATAAGTCCCACCGCTAACCATCACACATGTACTATCCTTCCACGAACACACATGTATCAGCTAGATGAGTTAGAGAAGTGTACATAGTATAAAGTTAGCTTATATATAGTTTACAGTGAAACAGGATATTACACATGGAGAAAAAACGGGGAAACTCAATGTTGCATGTATGCATTGTAGTATGTTTTGTTCGATGTACACCGTACTGATTATAATAGCGCGGTATAGAAGAAATGTTAAATAAAGAAAGAAAGAATTCCTGTGCCGACAGCGAGGTTCCCTGCTAGGGTCCCCCACCGACAGACACTGCTTTTTCTCCCATAATGAATAAAACAATAAAAGAAGCACTTTCTAAAATCTACTTTCTCTTTGTCTCTGCAGGAGCTAGAGATAGCCATGTCCCTTCCAGCTGCTGAGGACTGAAAGACTGAGGTTTAGTCACTAGGGGGAGCCAGTTAGGTTGTCAGCAAAACTTCAGAATTCAGTCCTCAGCTGCTGGAAGGGACTGACAACCCTACTATACTATCCCTGGACTGGCCCGGAGAGACGAAGAGGAATATGGCTTTCGCCCACACCACAGAGTAGAGACCCTTCTCACTGTCTTGTCTGACCATCTCATTCGTGGAATGGACTCCTCCAAAAGGGTGTTCCTTCTCTTATGTCTAGATATCACAGCAGCGTTCGACAGTATAAATCACCACTTCATGCTCTCTAGGTTACAACAAATAGTAATCGAAAACACAGTACTTCAGTGGTTCAATTCATATCTATCAGGTAAGAATAGGACAACAGATTAATGATCCCTATAACCAAAAACAAGGTCTGCCACAACACTCCGCCCCCTCTGCTCTCTTGTTTAATAATTATTATCTCCAGCCCATCTGCTCAATTTTCAAAAAATTTCAAGTATACTATCATATATATCTCCTTGACATCTCTAACCCCTCTATTCAACAAATCACAAATTGTGAGATAAATAGTAATTACACTTACTTGGTAATTGTAGTTCCTTTAGTGACAGCTTAGTCCTCCACCTATGGATAGTGCACCTCCTCCTGCAGCTTGAAGACTGGACCAGATTTCAGCCTCACTGGATGTAGCGTACTGGCCTCTCTCTATAGCCCCAGTGAACTATTGACAAAGCAGACTCAACAAAACAAAAGGCAAGAAACAGTTAGCTAACCTTATACAATGTCTTTACAATGGGAAGAAAATCGGAAACTGTCCCCAAACAAAAAAGGGAAGTACTCCTAAAGGCAAAGGTTTCCCCGCTCGCCGGATCACAACCAGGAAGTGAGAGAAAAGAATGGAGCGACACGAGAGCGAAGCAGAGAACATGTGCCACCTGAAATACTCACCAGACTCGACAGCCGTCAAGACCGCTCACGTGCCGTGCTAAATGCGCAACCCAAGGGCGGGACGGAGGACTAAGCTGTCGTCACTAAAGGAACTACAATTACCAGGTAAGTGTAATTACTATTTCCTTAGCGTTCCTCCAGCTTAGTCCTCCACCTATGGGATGTAACAGAGCAGTATCAATGGGAGGGGCCTTGCCAGCCGGCACGCAAGACAGCTGATCCAAAGCAGGCATCCCCCTCTGCCAGCACATCGAGCCGATAGTGCTTGCTGAAAGTATGCAGGGATGACCATGTCGCCGCCTTACAGATTTCTACCGGCGGGACCAGACTGTGCTCCGTCCAGGACGCCGCTTGCGCCTTAGTAGAATGAGCCCGTAGCCACACCGGAGCTGGGCGCCCCTGCAGCATGTAAGCCGAGACAATCGCCTCCTTAATCCATTTGGAAATAGACGCTTTCGCCGCAAGCTCCCCTTTCCTGGGGCTGCCAAACACCACAAATAAGCGATCAGACTTGCGGAAGGACTCGGTGACCTTCAAATAACGACGCAACATTCTTTTAATGTCCAAGCGATTAAGGCCCCGGTCCGAAGCCTGTGCTCCTGACGAGCGCAGAACAGGGAGAGATACAGCCTGATTCACATGAAAGGTGAAGACACCTTCGGAAGAAAGGAAGGCATCGGCCTGAGCACCACCTTCTGATCCGAAAAACAGAGGAAGGGCTCTCTACAGGAAAGTGCCTGAAGTTCCGAAATACGGCGTGCTGAAGAAATCGCCACCAGAAATACCGTCTTAAGGGTCAAGTCCTTCAGCGAAACTTGGGAAAGCGGCTCAAACGGCGCTCCACCGAGCGCTCGTAGGACCAAGTTGAGGTCCCACGGTGGTACGGAAATCCGACGCGCCAGACGCAATCTGGAAACCGCTTTTAGAAAACGTGCGAAATCGGAGTGCTGCCCGAGAGGCATGCCGTGGACTTTACCACGGTAACAGGCCAGAGCTGCTAGCTGTACCCGTAAGGAACTAGCCGCTTGCCCCTTAGCAAAGCCATCTTGCAAAAAATCCAGAACCACCGGAACTGAAGCCGTAGCAGCGCGGACCCGGCGCCGCGAACACCAGTCCTCAAAAATTCACCAGACGTGTACGTAAGCTGGAGAAGTCTATCCTTTACACGCCTGAAGCATGGTCGTCACGACTGACCTAGAATAACCTTTTCTTTTTAGCCGCACCCTTTCAATGGCCAAGCCGTAAGCGAGAATCGATCCACCCGCGGCATGAGAAGCGGGCCCTGAATCAGCAGCTCCGGCGATAACGGGAGGCGCCACGGAGCTTCGTCCAGCAATCTTACCAGATCCGCGTACCACGGGCGCCTGGGCCAATCCGGTGCTATCAACAGCACCCGCCCCCGGTGAGCTTCGATGCGCTGAATCACCCGACCTATCAGCGCCCACGGAGGAAAGACGTAAAGAAGGCCCGACACGGGCCATGGACGCATGAGGGCATCGAGCCCCTCCAACATAGGTTCCCGTCGCCTGCTGTAAAACCGCGCCACCTTCGCGGATTGAAAGGTCGCCATGAGATCCATGACCGGCGTTCCCCAGCGACACACCAGTTGCGCGAACACTGAGGGATGCAGTTCCCATTCCTCTGCATCCACTCGGACCCGGCTGAGAAAATCCGCCGTCATTGTCCTTCCCCGCTATGTGCGCTGCCGAAATCGCCTGCAACCGCGGTTCGATCCAGGCGAACAGCCTCTGGGACTCCTCCTCTAAGCCCGTGCTTCCGGTACCTCCCTGCCGATTTATGTAGGCCACGGTCGCAACATTGTCGGACAGCACTCGCACCGCCCGGTGCGTGATCTGCGCTTCGAATCTCTGTAGCGCCAAGAACACTGCTCTCAACTCCAAGCGGTTGATCGCCCAACTGCTCTCCTCCGGGGACCAGAGACCCTGCGCAAAGTCCACTCCGCAATGCGCACCCGTCAGACTGGCATCCGTCAACAGTGGAATCCACTCCGGCTGCTCCAACGGCATTCCCCCCTGAAGAGAGGCCGGCCGCAGCCACCACAGCAGGTCCCTCCTGACCCGCGGCGGGCATGAAAGCCGCATGCTCAGCGAATCGAATTGATTGGACCAGCGGCGAAGCAGGGTCCACTGTAACGATTGCATGTGAAACCAGGCCCAAGGCACCACCTCCAAAGTCGCCGCCATCGTCCCCAACACTTGAAGATACTGCCACGCAGACGGGGCTGCGATCTTGCGGAAACTCCGGATCTGACTCTGAAGCGCCAGCATTCTCCGCTCCGTGAGGAAGACCAAACCTCTTCGAGTATCGAACAGTACTCCCAAGTATTCGAGAGACTGCGTCGGCTCCAGAAGACTCTTGACCGGGTTGACCACCCAGCCCAGGGACTGCAGAAGATCGACGACCTTCCCCGTGGCTTGCACGCTCTCGGCATGGGACTTTGCTCGGATCAGCCAATCGTCCAGATAGGGATGGACTAAGACCCCTTCCTTGCGCAACGCCGCTGCTACCACCACCATTATCTTGGTGAAGACGCGCGGCGCCGTCACCAACCCGAAGGGCAGAGCCTGAAACTGAAAGTGCCCCCAAGGAAGCGCGAAGCGTAGAAACCGTTGGTGGGACGCCCTGATGGGGATATGGAGATAAGCTTCGGTGAGATCGAGAAATGTCAAAAATTCGCCCTTCTGAACTGCGACAATAACCGACCGTAAGGTTTTCATACGGAAATGCGGCACTCGGAGACAGCGATTCACGCCCTTGAGGTCCAGAATGGGACGAAGAGCGCCATCCTTCTTTGGCACCACGAAATAAATGGAATACCGCCCCATGCCATATTCCGCCGGCGGAACAGGAACGACCGCCCCCAAGCGCAGAAGACGGTCCAGCGTTTGCCGTATCTGAAATACCTTCTGAGGACTGCGGCAGGGGGACTGGACAAAGGAGTCGAGCACCGGCCTCGCGAGATCTAACGCATATCCCTCGCGAATGATCTCCAGGACCCACTGATCGGACGTGATACGGTTCCAAGCAGCCAGAAACCCCCGAAGACGACCTCCGATTGGTTGCACAGCTGCCGGGACCCGCCGCCCTTCATTGGGACTTCCGAGGGGCTGCGGGGGATGCTGCTGAGAATCCTCTACTTGCACCGCGAAACCCCCGAAATCCCTGGGCCCTAGACACATATCGGCCTCTCTGGGACCCCGCGAAACGGGGCGATCGAAACCTACGAAAGTCCCGGGACGTACCCCGGAAGGGCCCCACGGGCTTACCCCGCTTGGGCCTATTCTCCAGCAACCTGCCGCCTTTGGAGTCCCCCAACTCCTTAACTAACTTATCCAGATCCTCGCCAAACAAGAGCTTCCCCTTAAACGGAAGCCGGCCAAGACGCGCCTTAGAGGATCCATCCGCCGCCCAATTTTTTAGCCAAAAGAGACCGACGCGCCGCTTCCAAGGAGGCCATACTATTGGAGAGGGCCCGAATGAGATTGTATTGTACATCCGCCAAATAAGCCGATCGAGACTCCAAGCGCTGGAGCTCCCGGACGTCATCGGACGCAATGGAAGCAGACTGCTTCAGGTGCTGGACCCAGTGAAGACAGGCCCTAGCAACCCAAGCCCCACATATGGAGGCCTGCAACACCACCGCGTCCGCCTCAAAGGATTGCTTCAACAAGCCGTCCATTTTCCTATCTTGCGCCTCCTTCAAGGCCGCACTGCCTTCCACCGGGATAGTGGTCTTTTTAGTAACTGCCGAGACCGCAGCGTCAATCTTTGGGGAACGAAACTTGTCCTTATCTTTATCCGCTAGGGGATAAAGCTTGTTCATGATTTTCATCCCCTTAAGAGCGGACTCGGGAGTATCCCATTCAGTCTGGATCATCTGATCAATCACCTTATGAATAGGGAAAACCACCTGCGTCTGACGGACCGCCTGAATGATGGGATCCGCACCATTTTCATCGTCGGCCGGCTGCTCGGTAGAAAGCCGAAGCGTCTGAAGAGCCTCCACAATAAGGGCTGGCAGCTCCTCGCGGCGAAAAACTCTGATGATCTTCGCCTGATCCTCAGGCTCAGGGATTTCGCCTTCCTCTAACTCGTCCATCTCATCATCATCTACATCCAAGTCCACATCTTCCCCCTCCCGCCAGTCCACCTCGGAGGGAACCGTCTCCACTGCTCGCGGCCGTTTGGCTGGTTTGAGACCCACCGAGACACGCTCTGCTTTAGGAGCCGGCGCGCTAGAGGGAGGAAGGGATAGGGACCCTGCCAAGAGCCCTTGCCGTCTGCGACAAAACGCCTGATGCATCAATAAGACAAAGTCTGGAGAAAAATCGTCCATCTGCAGCGCGCTGTCAAACCCCGACTGCAAACCCGAAACGCTCAAAGAGGTCTCAGCTACTGCAGCCGAGGGCCCCGCTATTGGCTCAGCACTCGCTGGGCCTGCGGACTCTGTCTGATCAACCGGGGAAACGGCATGCTCGAACTGCTGCTCCATGCTAAGGGAGACGGACGCACAGCGCTGACAGATGCCTGTTTCTGCGCCCGCGCCCTACGAGAGCCACAGATGACGCACTGAGAGCCGGAGGACATCGATGCACCAAAACTGTAAAGGCCCTGGGAACCCCTAACAGTAGGAAGCCACAGGCCCCAGAGACAGCTGCTGCTCTCTGTTCTATTTGAGTTTATTCTGTATGTTATTTTAATCTTTTTTTTTTTTTTTTTTTAAATAAGGTTTCGTTGTAGTCTCTAGATATATATATACAGCAACAAAAGATAGCAGCCGAGAAGCTCCGCGGAGCGCATCCGAAGAGAACCGGCAAACTAAAGAAAACTGTGCAAAACAGCTGACAGGCCCCCCCCCCCCCGAGGCCGACCGTATGGCCCGTTCAACAGAAAATAAAGAAAAACAAAACCGAAAGTAAAGTAAAGAAGAAAGAAAAGCACAATACCTGGTAGGGCTGCCCAGACCGCGGCACGGAGGAAATTGCAGCTCCGAAGAACCGTGGTGAGGCAGCCGGCGTCAGGCAAGACGCTGTGGAAGCCACGTGCTCAAAATGGCCGCTGCTTCTCACATCATTTTGGCGCGCTGTTGCAGCCTGCTCTCCTGAGCCTGCCTGCCCCGTTGAAGGCAGGATGCGCTGTGTTCCGACTCTGCCGCTCCGAAATCAAGGAGGAGAGGAAAAAAGCCGCGGTTGCGAGACCGGGCAGCCGGCTAAGCACCCAGGAAACGAAGAGAAGAAAACTTCTGTTCCCTGTGCTGTGGACTCACCCCCCCCCCCCCCCCCGGAGAATCGCGCTGCCGGCAAAGAGAGAAAGGAGCTCTGTCCCGAACAGTCCAGGGGCTAGAGATCCTATCGAAGCATCAGCTACTTTGAGAGCTGTGGTCAGACAGGAAGAGAAACCTTCACCGGAGCCCACGGAGCCGGAGGAAGGGAGGGGGAGGGGGGGGGTCGAATTTATTTTTTAAAGGGAAAGACCCAAATTTGGAATGAAAAATAAAGTATATCAAGTCAAGAAAATTAAAAGGTTAGCCAACTATCTAGCTGCTTAACTGGTTCCCTAGTGAGCCCAGCACCTAGGCTCACTACATCCTCTAGCTGCATGAAGACTGGACACACTGGGGCTATAGAGAGGCCAGTACGCTACATCCAGTGAGGCTGAAATCTGATTGGTCCAGTCTTCAAGCTGCAGGAGGAGATGCACTACCCATAGGTGGAGGACTAAGCTGGAGGAACGCTAAGGAATAGCCATTCTGCCGCCTCTGCGAAGCAATCTCATGATCAATTTCAGCAAAACTGAAGCTCTCTATATAAACAAGGAATCAAAGCTTCAACCACAACCTCAATCAGGGTTCAAGACGCAAATATCACTGTCAAAAATGAGGTGAAATACCTAAGAGTCATTCTTGACTGCACCCTTAACGTGCTCATATATAAAACAAGAAAGATTTATTATAAACTCAGAAACCCTGCCCCCTCCTTCATTCCTATGACTTCAAATCAGTCAACGTTATTACACCTCACTTCCACTTCTCCAAAACCATCCTTCAAGGACTACCTAAACCCGGGGTCTCAAACACGCGGCCCGCGAGAGAGCTTTGTGTGGCCCGCGACGGAGGGAAACAAAAAAAACCAAAAAACCCTGGCTTCTGCTGCTGCCGCCGTGGCAGCGGCAGAATCAACTGTCAATTTTTTTAAAAAGCACAAGACTGGCTTCTGCTGCTGCTGCCGTGGCATTAGCAGAATCAGCTGTCCCGTGGCCCCTTCCCCTCTATCCGGAAGAGCCCTGAGTCTGCTCCATCAGCAGCGGGCTTTTCAAGCCACTTAGAGAGTATTTCCCTCTCGCGCGGCTTAAGTCTATTCACTTTTCAAGCCGCGCGAGAGGGAAATACTTCGCGGCTTGAAAAGCCCGCCGCTGATGGAGCAGACTCAGGGCTCTTCCGGACAGAGGGGAAGGGGCCGCGGGACAGCTGATTCTGCTGCTGCCACGGCTGCAGCAGCAGCAGAAGCCAGTTTTGTTTTGTTTTTTAAATTGACAGTTGATTCTGCCGCTGCCACGGTGGCAGCGGCAGCAGCAGAAGCCAGGGGTTTTTTTCAATTTTATTTACTTGGGCTGATGGGGGGGGGTTAGGACTGGAAGAGGGCTAATGGCAGCGGGGGGGTTAGGACTGGTAATAGGCTATGGGGGGGTTAAGAATGAAAATGGGGTGATGGGAGGGTTAGGACTGGAAGTAGGCTGTTGGGGGGGCTAGAAATGGTAATGGACTGGGGGGGTTGCTAGGACAGGAAATGGGCCGATGGTGGGGCTAGGATAGGACTGGAAATGGGCTGATGCGGGGACTAGAAGGGAGCGGATGCTGGGTGGGGCTGGAACTAGAAGGGAGCTGATGTTGGGGGAGGATTAGAATGGGATGGGGCTGGGAGAGAGAAATGGAGAGGAGAAAAATATTGTGTGGGAGAGAAGAAAAATCTAAAATTGGCCGGGTATTGGGAGAGTAAGTGGGGATTGAGGATGGAGGGGTAAAATTTGAGTGGATGAAATAGGAATGAGGAAGGAGCAAAAGGAGAAAGATTAGTATGTTAAAGCAGATGTAGAGAGAGAATGGAGAAAAAACTAGAAGAGAGAAGAAAGGACAAATGGACAGCAGACGATGGAGAGTTAGCAGAAGACACAAAGAAACCAGAAGAAAGTGGCTGGAACAATTTCAACTGAAAAAAATGCACAAAAAGGTAGAAAAATATCTATTTTGAATTTATTAACTGGAATATGTCAGCTCTGGGAAATGTGCATCATTAACGTCTGCGCTTTGTATGGTAACATTATGCAAATTTATGCAAATGAGGCCCCGCGTCTTATGTGGCCCGCGGGTTACTTTACTAGTCCTCATTTGGCCCTCAAAGCAATTTGAGTTTGAGACCCCTGACCTAAACAAACCTTAAGACTACTCCAAACACCACACCATATTGCAGCCAATGTCAATCCAACAGAACACATCACCCTATTATATAATCTTCACTTGCTCCCAATGCAGAGCCGCGTACACTACAAAATACTGGTAACCACATTTAAACTAATCAGTGGCATTGCCCCATCACACCTCTCCACGATCATTTCCAAGGAAATAAACACTTGTGTTTGTGCCTGTAACAAAAATAAAAAGTTACAATACCTTTAGAATTTAGGAAAACTACAAAAATGACAAAGCATTCTCCCGCTTTTCTCCCATCCTCTGGAATAATCTCCCAGACAACCTAAGAGATAAATGACCTCTCCACATTTCGCAAAAAACTCAAAACCTTCCTATTCATCCAACACTTTGGAAACCAAAATGAATCCAATAGTACTGGCCCCACCGATCCCGCCACATAAGTGGCTCATACATGCCCGCCCCCGAATGCACCCTACCAAGAGCAATCTTTACAGCATCAGGACCAAATATATATATGCTTCTTCTCTTCATTGTATTGACTGTTATACGATGTTAAATATATATAGTTTTAACTGTTCCATGTAAATGAATATGTACCGTTTCTTGTACAAGTCAAAGGTTATTTGTAACCAGCATTTGACCTACTGGAAAACGCGGTATAAAAATCCCAAATAAAAATGAATAAATAAATTTGAAAATTCTAATATACAGTTCATATCAACATTATTGGCACCCTTGCATTTTAGGTAGGTTGTGTACAGTATCTTGAGAAATAGTTGGAAATATTCCATGTGAATGTCATGATAATATTTTAATAGTATGTTCAAAGGTATACCAAAGATGCCTAAGCAACTTAGACGTAATTTCTGAGAAAAAAAAATGACCTGGACAGGAATAATGGCACCCTTCACTAATATTTTGCTGCACAACCCTTGGCAGTGATGACATCCTCCAAACGTTTTTGTTCCAGCTCATGAATGTTTCTAGGATTCCTTTTACCAATAGCAGATTTCAGCTCTTTCCAAAAGGTTTGATTGGACCGAAATCAGGACTCATTGCTGGCCAGTTTAACACAGTCCATTTGTTCCTTTTTAACCATTCTTTTGTACTTTTGGATGTATGTTTTCAGTCACTGTTCTATTGGAGGACCCATGACCGTCGACCCAGACCTAGCTTTCTGCCACAAAGTAGAGCATTTTGCTCCAAAATACCTCGATAGTCCAACTTTGTGATTCCTTTAATACATTCCAGGCCTCCAGTTTCTGAGGCAGTGGAACAGCCTCACATTATTATGAAATCTCCACCATACTTAAACTGTAGGAAGAGTGTTTTCCTTATAAGCTTCATTTCTTTGCCTGTAAATGTATCGCCGGTCTGCACTGCCAAAGAGTTCAAGTTTGGCCTCATCTGTCCACAGAACATTTTCCCATAAGGATTGTAGTTTCTCAAGGTGGGTTTCAGCAAAGATCATGCATACTTTTTTATGTCTGTCTTTGAGCAGTGGGGTCCTCCTTGGCCTTCACCCATGAAGTCCTTCTTTGTTTAGTGTGTGGCATATAGTACAAGCTGAAACCACCACACCAGATTTCTCCAGGTCAGTTTTAAGCTCTTTAGATATTGTACATGGTGGTTTTCCAACAGTTCGCACAGTAAACCGGCATAGGTAGTCTGCCTGGATGTTGTCTTTCCCGGCCATGTGCGCTGCCTCCTCCATCAGGGATGAGCTGGCTGTACCTCCCTGGCAGTTGAGATAAGCAACCACGATGGCATTATCTGAAAAGACCCGAACCGCCTGATGCTCTAGGAGGGTCAGAGAAATAGCCCTCAACTCCAGAAGATTGACAATTCCTCTTCCTCTGCTGACCAATTGCCTTGTGCAAAGCTGTCCTGGCAATGCACCCCCCCAACTTCAGAGACTGGCATGAATAACTGCAACTACTGATGCCAGAGTCGAGAGAAAGGCCCACCGTCAATGCTGCCGCAGAGCCCCACCAGGTCAGGCTGTCTCTTACCTCCCCCGTGCAAGGAAAAAACTGTGACGGGGATCCAACTGTGGGGACCACTGGGACAGAAGCACATGCTGCAGATGACACATGTAGGCCCTCACCCATGAGACTATTGTAGCTGCCATGGAGTCCAAGAGTTGCAGATAGTGCCAAGCTGAGGGTCAACTGAGATGGATCAACTGACTGACCTGATCTCGCAGTTTGTCAACCCTCTCTGGTGGGAGGGAAATCAATCACCTGGACATGTCAAAGCTCACTCTTAAGTAGATCAACTGCTGAGAGGACAGAAAGTGGCTCTGAGGTTGACCACCTAACCTAAGCTCTGGAGGAACTCCACCACTCTCCTTGTGGACCGCTCGCTCTCCTCAAATGACTTTGCCCTGATTAGCTAACTGTCCAGGTACGGGTGTACCAGCATGCCTTCCCGTCGCAAGGCAGCGGCCACCACCACCACCATCACCTCTGTGAATGTTTGAGGTGCCATGGCCAGGCTGAATGGTTAAGGCTTGGAACTGGAAGTGTCCCATAGGGACCGCAAATCGCAGAAAGCGCTGATGTTTTGTCAGAAATTGGCATATGTAAGCACGCCCAAAACAGATCCAGAGGTGGTCAAAAACTCATCTGTACACACAACTATCATCACCGACCTCAACGTTTCTATGTGAAAATGCAGTATACGCAGCACCCCGTCATGTGCTTGAGATCTAAAATGGGGCAGAAGGAGCCCTTCTTGGGGACCACAAAATATAGCCAGAATTGACTGGATCCTCTTTGGTCTTGGGGTACCGGACAGACTGCCCTCGTCTGGATAAGCTTAGCCACGGCTGATTTCACTGCAGCCCTCTTCACCAATGACTTGCATGGAGACACCACAAAGGCCTTGGGAATCGACTGTACCAGCTCCAAAGCATAACCCTCCGAAATGACCTCAAGCATCCACAGGTCCTACGTGATGTGGACCCAGGTGGCGTTGTAAAATCAGAGCCTCCCTCTGATCACAACCACCTTCCAGACCCACCTTGCCTCATTGCGGTTTCCTGGAAGAGCCCAAGGACACAGCAAGAAAACTTTTGTTTGAGTCTCAGCCCCAAAAGGAGGGTCCACCTCAAGAAGAGAAACACCCCCTCTGGAAGGGCACGAAGCAAGTTGCTCGGGCTCTGTAAATTCCTAGGCTGACCTCTAGGAGCCACAGAGGGCTTAACTTCTCTTGGTCTATCCTCTGGAAGATAGAATCCTTTGGTGTCCCTCGGGTCCTTGACCAACTTCTCCAAGGCCTCTCCAAATGGGAGTTTGCCCTGAAATGGCAAGCAGGAGAGATGGACCTTTGAAGATACATCTGCTGACCAATTCCACAGCCAGAGCAAGTAGTATGCTGCCATAGTCAAAGCTATTGCTTTGGAGATCATTCGGACTTGATCATAGAAGGCATCTGCCAGATAGCCTGTGCCAGATTCCAACAAGGCGCCTCCACCTTGGCCTCTTCCACTAGAAGGGCCTGTACCAGTCGTAAACAGGCTCTCACCACATAAGCCTCAAAGATGGAGATCTGAAGGGTCATGGCATTGGCCTCAAAAGCCCGCTTCAGATTTGTTTCCAACCTCTGGTCTTGCAGATCCTTGAGAGCCGCCCCACCTTCTACTAGGATGGTAGTCTTCTTGGTCACCGCTGTGACTAAGGCATCCACCTTTGGAAGTTTTAACAAATCCTTTTCCTCCAGAGCCTGGAGGTATAGGCGGGACATTGTCCTCTGACCCCTCAAGTTGGGGAGATGGAGTCCCTGCTTGTACCATAGGCCATGCACATAGGCTTATTTGCAGACAAGCTGTTTCTTCATCACAGGAAGTCCCCAGGAATAGCACAAAACATGGGCCGCAAAGCAGACAAACCCATGCACTACCAAGGGATCACCCCCCCCCCCCAAAGGGCAGGAAACATGCTCCACAAAAGGTAGGACTCCTCTTTTCCATACAAGGAGGCCCAGCCAACAAGTAGCAGCTCCAGTGGACTTCCCCAGGCTACCCTTGTCAATGAATCTATTCCAGTCAAAGAGGAGATAAAGTTCCTGGGAATAATTATAGATAAGAACCTGAACTTCCACTTCACATCGCCAGAACTACTGAGAATACATACCACAAACTGGCAATCATACGAAAGCTAAAGCCCATATTAAGCCAAGACCACTTCAGGACAGTCTGTCAAGCAATAACACCCATACTGGATTACTGCAACTCCATTCTCCTTGGACTGCCCGTGTCAACTATTCATCCCCTACAGATGGTACAAAACACAGCAGCACGCATCCTCACAGAATCTGCAAAACACCACATCACCCTTATCCTGAGCCAATTACACTGGCTCCCAATCACACTAAGAATCAAATTCAAAACAGCCCTCATCCTCTTCAAAATCCAGAGAAATCTGGTACCTAACACCCTCAATGACTTGATCAAAATTAAAACTGACACTAGACCCAGACCAAGACCAATGATGGACATCATCCATACACCAGCCTCATACTGCAAAACTATGAACTCAACATCCAGGAGGGCACTGTCCCTTGCAGCACCCACCCTCTGGAACTCCCTCCCCAAGGATATCAAAACTACTACAGATGCCAAGGACTTCAAGATAAGGCTAAAGACCTTCCTATTCACCAACTACTATGGGGCCATCACATAATCTACCCTCTCTTCCTCCTACCTTCAGTAAAAAGCCCTTATCCCAACTTAACCCCTCGCTGCATATAGCTAGCTCACTTGTAAATAAAGGTCCCTTGAACCCCCTCAGCACCTCCTACCAGCATTCTTCCCTCTGCAAATAGCTTCCACTGTAAATAGCTACCCCTCCTACTTCCAATCAAGAAGTTCCCTTCGATAGTGCTCTCTCCCCTCCCAAAGCGCTCCCATATAACCCTGTCAGCATACATCAACATGACATTATGCTTAGCATAGGTGTCATGGCTGTTCCCAGACCTTGGATTTCAAGCAGCTTTGTTACTCTGGTGATATCAGTCTCCAAACTTAATGAGGGTAGTTTACAAGATGAGATTAACTCTGACCCCCTGGTGATGTCAGTCTCCGGGCCTGATGAGATTGCTCTGCAGCCCCTCCTTGCTAAATCAAGAATAGTAGACCTCAAAGGGAGGTGACTGGAAACAATAGCAGACCTCAAAGGGAGGTGCTAGAGAAAATTCACTATAAAGGACAGAAATACTTCCTCTTTCTCTCTCTTCCTATTTTCATCGGACACCTTGCCATGAGGCTCTGACACCCACTTCTCTCCCCTCCCCCTTGTTCTCTCTTTCTCTCCCTATTCTTCTTACTATGAGGCTCTGACCCACATTTTCTTCTCTCTCTCTCTCACACACACACACACACACACACACACACACACATTCATTGAAGTAAACTGAAGCAGCTTTCTAACAACCTCCTACCTCTGTTCTGTAACTTTGTAATAAGCCTATTTCTATATAAAACCCTTTTTCCAAGCCACACCTGTTTGGTTATCTTATTTGTGCTGCTTACCCTACTGTCTCTGTGAAATGAACCCAGGACCAAACAGAGAATAGCCCAGAAGATTACATATTCAGAAGATTACATTTTATGGGGGCCGTCTCAGACTTCACAGCAGATCTCCAGTTGGGTAAGTAATAATTTTGTTTGATACATTAAAGTGGATTTCAGACAGGGTGCGACAGGAAAATCAAAAGCCCTTGTGACCATGTACAATTGACAATTTTGGTTACAGGCTGGATTTAGTGAAAAGTTCCAGTGATACCTTTGTTTTGTGGGTTAGACAAGGTGAGATTTTTATTGTCAAAAGGCTCTGTAATAATCCAGAATTTTAATATTACCTACACCTAGGGACATTACATAGAGTGGCTTGCAATTTTCTTATTTGTAGGTAGAGGCTTGTTACGGTTTGTTACAAGACACAGATTTTTCTCTAGTACTTGAGCTGCTAAGAAAAGGCAGAGAGATAGTCCAGCTTTAGTTTGGAAGTGGTACACAGGTAAACATTCCCTCATTGAATACAATATACATCTTTCCTGGTAAATAGTAATTAGATCTTACCTGCTAATTAGTGTTCCTGAAGGAACGACAGTCCAGTCCCTTTAC
Source organism: Ichthyophis bannanicus (assembly GCA_033557465.1). Classification (NCBI taxonomy): domain Eukaryota; kingdom Metazoa; phylum Chordata; class Amphibia; order Gymnophiona; family Ichthyophiidae; genus Ichthyophis; species Ichthyophis bannanicus. The sequence continues at coordinate 149,636,214 of CM066041.1, forward strand.
TTCTGGGTTGCGCAACCCTTCCAGCAGCTTGGAGGCTGAGCCCAACCTTTTTGGGGATGGAGCGGTATAAATACCACTGGGACCAACCCCCAACTCCAGTATTCGAATGAAAAAGCAGATAAACTTTCGTAAACAACCTACATAACAAAACATCTCAAGTAATATTAACCACCAACTTATTGCAAAAATTTTTTTATTTCTTATTTTTATTTTTTTCTGGAATGGCATAGGAAAGGATATGAGGAATGGCAACGGGCGGAGTGGGGTTGCCCGAGCTTGCCGAACCGGGTCTGCGTTCGTTCCGATGCTTTTCTATAAAAAATAAATCTTAACTTTAGCCGGAACCGGGAGGGATCAGGGACTGGACTGTCGTTCCTTCAGGAACACTAATTAGCAGGTAAGATCTAATTACTATTTCCTTATCGTCACTCCAGTCCAGTCCCTTTACTTCTGGGATGTACCAGAGCAGTTCAACCCTGGGTGGGGACCGGCATACCGGAATGAAGAACCGCCAGGCCAAACCGAGCGTCCGCTGCACTCTGAACGTCTAACCTGTAGTGCTTGGTGAAGGTAAGAAGAGAGGACCAAGTTGCCGCCCTACATATATCCAGTGGAGGAACTAGGCTGAATTCCGCCCAAGAGGTAGCCTGAGCCCTAGTAGAATGCGCACGCAGGCCCACGGGAACTTGCTTCCCCTTCAGGATATAGGCGGAGGCAATTGCCTCCCTAATCCATCTAGAGATGGAGGCCTTGGCCGCCGCCTCCCCTTTGTGTGGGCCCCCGAACTGAATGAATAGTCGGTCGGACTTTCGGAAGGGCGCTGTGCAAGAGAGGTATCGCTTCAGGGTCCTCCGGATGTCTAGGAGTCGAAGCTTGCTATCCCTGGCTTCCAGCCCCTCCGTGGCGAAGGCCGGGAGGGTAACTGTCTGGTTCACATGAAAAGGAGAGATAACTTTGGGCAAGAAGGAGGGAACCGTGCGCAGAACTACTTTGTCCTTGAGAAAGGACAGAAAGGGTGGCTGAGAGGACAGTGCCTGTAGTTCCGAGATCCTCCTGGCCGAACAGATGGCTATCAGGAAAACTGTCTTTAGGGTTAAATCCTTTAAGGAGGCCTTCTTTAATGGCTCAAAGGGATTCCCGATCAAGGCATTTAGTACCAGGTTAAGATCCCAAGGGGGGGATGATCGACCTCTGTTGCGGTCGTAGACGTCTAACTGCCCTTGGGAACCTTGAGACGTCCGCGTGGACCCCTAGGGGTTTGCCACGGACCTTGCCTCTGTAGCAAGCGATGGCCGCGAGCTGGACCCTTAAGGAGCTGTGAGCCAGACCCTTGTCAAACCCTGCCTGCAGGAATTCCAGGACCTCCGGGACAGAGGCCGAGAGTGGTTTCCTTTGGTGCTCCGCGCACCAGGATTCGAAGATGCGCCAAACTCTTACGTAGGATAGACAGGTCGAGCGCTTCTTGGCCTGCAACAGAGTTGAGACTACTGCACCTGAGTAACCTCGTTTCAGGAGCCGTGCCCTTTCAATAGCCAAGCCGTAAGCGAGAACCGATCCACGTGTGGCATCAGCACCAGACCTTGTCTTAGCAGATCCCTTTTGCAAGGGAGCCGCCAAGGATGGTCGGCGATCATCCTCATCAGATCCGCATACCAGGGTCGGCGAGGCCAATCCGGGGCTATGAGGATTACCAATCCTTGGTGTGACTCTACCCGCTGGAGAACCTTTCCGATCAGAGCCCAAGGAGGGAATACATAGAGAAGACCCTCCGAAGGCCACTTTTGGGACAGGGCATCCAGGCCCTCGGACATTCTTTCCTTCCGCCGACTGAAGAATCTGTCCACCTTGGCTGACGAGAACCGTGCCATGAGGTCCATGACTGGGACTCCCCATCGAGCTACTATTTGGTTGAAGGTCTCCTATTCCAGTTCCCACTCTCCGTGGTCTATCTTGCACCTGCTGAGGAAATCGGCTGTGACATTGTCCGTGCCCGCCACGTGCTGAGCTGATAGTGCCTGCAGATGGGCCTCCACCCACTGGAAGAGGGCGTCCGCCTCCTTCGAGGGCGGGGCTGCTGGTGCCTCCCTGGTGATTGATGTAGGCCACCGCGGTGACATTGTCAGAGAGGACGCGAATTGCTCTTCCTTGTACTAAGGCTTCGATAGCCTTGAGCGCTAGGGTGACGGCCCGCAATTCCAGTCTGTTGATGGGCCATTGCGATTCCAACGGTGTCCATCGCCCCTGGACGAACTGGTCCCCGCAGTGTGCTCCCCAGCCTGATAGGCTGGCATCCGTCGTCAATAGTAACCACTGAGGGGGTTCGAGAGGCATCCCGCGATCCAGGTTCCTTGGGCATCTCCACCAGTGGAATGCCTGTTTGGTCCGCGGAGCACAAGGTAACTGCAGAGAGAGAGAGGATGATGCTGGGGAGACCACCGACGCAACAGTGACCGCTGCAATGGCCGCATGTGGGCCCTGGCCCATGGTACTACCTCTATTGCCGCCGCCATTGTTCCCAGAAGCTGAAGATAATGCCAAGCCGAGGGGCTTCGTCTGGCTAGAAACTGTGAGACTAGAAGTCTTAGCTCCCTTGATCTTGTTCGTGACAAAAATACTCTGCCGCTGTTGGTGTCGAATCTTGCCCCGAGGTACTCGAGTTCCTGGGAGGGAGTCAGTCTGCTCTTTGCTCGATTGATGACCCACCCCAAGTCCTCTAAAACCTGGATCACTCTGGCCGTTGTCGAGAGACTTTCCTCTTCGGACTTTGCCCGGATCAGCCAATCGTCTTAAGTAAGGGTGAACTAATATTCCCTCCTTCCGAAGGAAGGCCGCTACCACCACCATTACCTTGGTGAATGTCCTGGGAGCCGTAGCTAGGCCGAAAGGTAGGGCCTGGAATTGAAAGTGGCCTCCTGGTACAGCGAATCTCAGGAACTGTTGGTGGGACTTCCTGACCGGGATATGCAGGTAGGCTTCTGTCAAATCGAGGGATGTTAGGAACTCCCCTCCCCTCACGGCTGCTATGACCGAACGTAGAGTCTCCATCCGGAAGTGCGGCACCCTGAGGCAGCGATTGACCTGTTTTAGATCCAGGATCGGTCGAAAGGAGCCTTCCTTCTTTGGTACCATGAAATAAATCGAGTACCGACCCGAGCCGTGCTGGTTTGGTGGGACGGGGATCACGGCCCCGAGCGCTATTAGGCGTGCGAGAGTTTCTTCTACCGCCGCCCTTTTTGGAGAAGATCCGCAGGGAGATAGGACAAAGGCCGGGGGTATTTGTTCTGCAAATTCGAGAGCATAGCCTTCTCTGATCACCTCTAGGACCCATTGATCGGATGTGACTCGGGACCAGGCGGGAAGAAAGAGCCTCAGGCGACCGCCTGTCGGGCGCCTTCCCTCCTGGGCCCCCGTCATCTCATTGTTGTTTTCTGGGACCCGAGAAGGAGGAAGAGGCTGTTCCAAAACCTCGGCCAGCTCCTCGGAACCCTCTGAAACCTTGTCCCTTTGAGGGAAAACGGCCCTTGGAAAAGGGGGCTGACCTGGCTGGACGAAACCTCCGGGGGTCCCTAGGCTGGGTACGTAATGGGGTTAGGGAGCGCCCCTGTTTTTGTCTGTCTTCCGGAAGCCTGCCTCCCTTTGACTCCCCCAGGTCCTTTACTAACTTCTCTAAATCTTCGCCAAACAGCTTCCCCTTAAAAGGAAGTCGGCTCAGGCACGTCTTAGAGGAGGCATCCGCTGCCCAATTCCGTAGCCAAAGATACCGCCTAGCCGCCACCACCGAGGCCATGTTCTTGGCTAAGCTTCTGATGAGGTCATACTGACTATCCGCCAAATAGGCTGCTCCGGATTCCACCCTAGCCGAGTTGGCCTGTGTTTCGGCCGCTGATCCCTCTGTTGTCTGGATCTGTTGTGCCCACCTTAAACAGGCCCGAGCCACCCAAGCTCCTGACACGGAGGCCTGCAAGGCGAGAGCGCTTATATCAAAAGCTTGTTTCAGGAGCGTATCCAACTTCCTGTCTTGAGCATCTCTTAAGGCTGTGGCGCCCTCAACTGGGATAGTGGTCTTCTTGGTGACTGCTGATACCGCTGCATCCACCCCGGGGGACTTCAGCAGTTCTTTGTCTGACTCTGGGAGAGGGTAGAGGCGAGCCATGGTTTGTACCCCTCTCAAGCCTGATTCCGGTTGATCCCATTCCTCCTGTATCATCTGACGTACCACCCTGTGGACAGGGAAAACTTTGTGACCTTCTGATGGCCTGAATTAAGGGATCCTCTAGTGCCTCGTCCTCTGCCGGGGAGTCAGAGGCTACGTTGAGGGCTTTTAGGGACTCATTGATTAAAGAAGGGAGCTCTTCTCGGCAAAAAACTCTAACAATGCGAGAGTGGTCCTCCTCCGGGATCTCCCCTTCTTCCAGCTCCTCCTCTTCCTCCTCTAAATCCCTTTCAGAGCCCTCCTCCTCTGGGGAGCCTTGAGAAAGGGGTGGGAGGATCTCTTCACTCATTAGCCTGGTGCGCTTGGGGGGTACCCCTGAATCCTGACTGCTTGCTCTCCTAGGTCTGGCTAACCTGGCTTCTGCTGGCGGACCTGTATCGCCTGGCCCAAGCCCCTGCTTGTGCATGCAGTAGTCTTGGTGGAGCAATAGGACGAAGTCAGGGGAGAAGAGATCTCCGACCCCCCCATCCGCCGTGGAACGCGACAGAGGGGGTGCGAGAACCTCTGAGCTAGCAGTCGGAGGTAACTGGACCCCCACCTCCGCCTCCAGGGAGTCCCCCGGCACCTGAGGTACTTGGGTCATGGACAAGCTTATTTCTTGCTCTACGGAGGTAGAAACTGCCGCACACGCCCTGCAGATTCCTGTCTCCGAGGAGGTGCCCCTCCGTGTGCCACAGGATGGGCACTTTGACTTGGTAGCCATGCTCTCCAGGAGTCTCAATGGGGCGGTGCTTAAGCGACCAGGCCTAGGCAATACGCTGTAGTAGAAAAAACCAAATTCAAACCAAAAGTCAAACTCAAAAACCCCAATTAACTGTGTAAAATTGCTGTAGGATGCAGAGATAGCTATCCCAGTGCTGTCCCCTCCCCAAGGTAAGGCCAGCAATTTCGGGGGCAAAGAGATGGCCTTGCAGATGAAATAAAGGCCAACTCACAATAAAGTAATTTAAACTAAATAAAAATTAAATTAAAGTTAAATTAAAAGTAACATTAAATGGAGAATAAAGAAATACTGCCGACAAGGCTAATACTTGCTGTTTGTAGAGGTGTATTTACTCAGAAAAACAGGCCCAGCTCTGTGATTCCTCTCCGTTGGCTCAACACGTGGTAGGCCGCGGCCACGTGGAGTCCGGAACGGAGGATCGCGCTTCTGCCCGCTGCCTTGTGCTCAGGCCGCTACCGCCGCGAAGAGAGGGGCGTGCTCCGCGTCACAAACCGCTAAGGACGCCGCCGCTTGTGAGCCCTCCGAAGTCTAAAGGTTTGAATTCGTGGCTCCGGGAATCGCTACCGCACCCCGCTGCTCCGGGGGGGGGGGGGCGTGTAGGTCCCACTCGCGTCGCTGCCTCCAGCGCTCAGCCGCCTCTGGGGCTTCGGCGCGAGGCAGGGCAGCTCCTAGAGGATGGTGCAATTAACACCGGCAGAGAAGGTAAGGAGAGTCTTCTTCCCCCTGCAGCAGGCAGCTCAGGCATGCACTCCGGTCTCCGGCCCGGCCCGGAGGGGAAGGCGGGGGGGGGGAGTGAGGGAGGAGAGATTGTAGGAAATTAAAGGTACAGGCAAACAATAAAAGAAAACCCAAGGTAAACCAATTTCCTTAACTAAAATAAAGAAGGCAAATAACTAAATAAGATAAATTAGCTAAATTAGGAGAAGGCAGGACTCCAGTAAGCCCTAGGCTTACGGAACCCTCCAGCTGCTTGGAGGCTGAGAATACTGGAGTTGGGGGGTGGTCCCAGTGGTATTTATACCGCTCCATCCCCAAAAAGGTTGGGCTCAGCCTCCAAGCTGCTGGAAGGGTTGCGCAACCCAGAAGTAAAGGGACTGGACTGGAGTGACGATAAGGAACACTATTACCTCCTGTCTTGCCTTTTATTTCTCAGTCTCCTGTCAGGTATAACTGACAATTCTGTTAATCTCCTAACACCCTTCTTACTATAATTTCATCCTGAACTTCCACCCTGTTAAAAGGTGGTAACCACTTTTTATTCAGGTATAATTTTAAGGCGTGGTCTTTATGCCAGTACTCTTTACTGAACACCCATAAAATGTATGCCATTCCAACTATAATTCTAAGTCTCACTTCTTCATAAAAGTGAGCATTCCTCCTTCCAAGGTTGCACATTTGAGACAGTCCAACTACAGCCTTTCTGCAGTCTCAAATATGGAAGCCTTTGATTTTAAAGAACTGAAACAAATAGTACTGACATACTGTAAGAGGAAAGGTGGTCCCTTTGAAGGTGAATTCCCTGAGTCATCATGGTATAATATTCAAAGACAAATGTTAAACCATTATCAAGAATTCAAAAAGAAAACAAAAGAAAATGCCTTTTTATCCAAGGCATGTGCAGGGGGCTCATTAGCATGAAACAGGACAATACTAAACTGACTTCTCATTGTACCCAATTGACCAAAGACCTTGAGTAGGCACAAAGTTGCATTGCCATACAAAGGACTCAGGTGATACAAGCCACAAATTCTTTTATAACTGTTAGTGAGCAATTAGAAGCACTTAAACTTGAATTGAGGCATGTTAAGGATCAATTGGCCTCTGAAAGACAAAAGAAATATACGCCCTGGCCAACACCCATTTCTCCCTCAGCCCCCTATGCCTATGACACATCCTATAAGCCATGCATCCAAGCTATTGAGAAACAAAAGAATACAAAAGTATGCATAGCTGGACTTAGGACTGGGAAAAATACAGAATACAGAGGAAAACAGCATAGAGGAAAGGAAACACATTAGCAGACTCACTAGCCAAGGAAGCATGCCATGTAGCCTCATATGGCCCTGGTATGAGCAGACACGCATGGTTGCTATTGCTACACGTTCCACAGATGATCAGATAATACCACAAGATTACTTCGTAGCACTGCAGACAAAGGACCCCGAGCTTTCCAATTTGAGGAAGCTTGTGCAGGATGCCCCAGATAACATATCAGCACACACCCTTTCTCACACTCGCTATAGAGAAAGACATTCTATGTGCAAAAAGAGAGGAAGGCTTGGTTATAGCTATCCCTAGAGCTCGAGGTAAAGAGTGGATGCATTGGGTTCATGGTGCAGGTCCTATGGGACACCCTAAAGCAGAAGAAATGCAGAGACTATCCTCAATAGGTTGGTATGGTGGCCAGAAATGAAACATGATATACAGGATCATGTTTCCTCCTGTGCAATCTGTGCTTCATTTGGGAGGCAACCTAAAAAGAGAAGGGGACAGTTAATGAGAGCACCTCCTCGTGGCCCATTTTAGAGTGTGCAAATAGATCATGTGGGCCCTCTTCCATTAACAGCTAGGAAAAATAGATTTTTGCTCCCTGTTGTCGATTCCTTTTCTCATTGGGTAGAAGCATTCCCTGTCCGAGATCAAACTGCTCAAACCACTGCAGAAATCCTAACTATGCAATTTTTTACACGCTGGGGCATTCCCAAGACTATTGATTCTGATAATGGTCCTGCATTTGTTTCTCAGCTCATCAAGGAATTATATGATTTTCTAGGCATAGAACAACTCCACATTCCGTACCATCCACAGGCAGCAGGGCAGGTAGAAAGAATGAATCAAACAATTAAGGCCCACCTCAGCCCTATGCTTAATCTGACCGGGAAAAATTGGGATCTGGTGCTCCCTTTAGTCCTTATGCGTATCAGAGCTAATATCTGTAAATCCACAGGTTTCGCACCCTATGAAGCCTTAATGGGAAGGCCAATGCAACGGTGGGAAAATATGCTGCATCCTTTTCTTCCAGAGGACCAGACCGTAATTCTCACCAATGAGAGGATGAAATCCCTGCAAGAACATCTAAAAGAAATTCAGACTACTGTGCTAGCTAACACAGAAAAAGCTAGAGATTATTTACAGGAGGTACATGCAAAATGTTCTGATTTAAGGCCCCTCAAGGTTGGGAGTAAAGTGATGATTCTGAGACCTAGACCAAACCTCCCCTTTGGAACTGCAAAGTGGGAAGGACCGTACTTAGTTACTGATACCTTAGGCCCAAGCCTATACCAAATCCTAATGCCCGACAACCAGCAGTATTGGAAACACATCATCCAGTTGAAACCATATGGGTAATATGTGTTTTATCAGTCTTCGCTTTCAGATACCTCCTGAAGACAGCACAGACAGCTGCTTTCTGAAGACAGCACGGACAACTGCTTTCTAAACAAAAGTCGCTTGAGGATGGTAACTATTTATTTCTGCTGTATAGTTGATGTGTCCTATATAATGGACATGTGTCTAATAGTTATGTAAATAAGTAGTAAACATTATTTCTGTTACATAGTATAAGTGGGGAGCACTAGTTTACTCCCTAGTAGAGTGAAACAAGTTTGCTTTTACTATGTCTCGGTTTCCTGTTGTTCTTGTATCTGCTCTCTTCTACCCCAGTCTCATTACAGGAACTATCATCCGAATATGCACGATTGGCTGGGCTAACTCCACAGGTGGGGCATATCGCTATCAAGAAATACCCCCACCTTTCCCAGAAGGAAAGGATCTGGTCATCCTGAGTTTCTGTTCCGTACAGGACAAGCCAGTATTCTACTCATTAAACATCACTCAAGTACAGTGGGAGCCACCAGTTTCCACTTCTCTAGAAAGGACACAAGAATTGAGGGCACCTCCAGAACATTACTTTCTAGGTCCTCCTGCCTTGATTTTGTATAATATTTCCTGTCAAGACAGAGGTACCTGGAAAATAACTTATACATGGGTTGTGAGTGATCAACAGCACATCACTGAGACTTCATTCCTTTTGGATGTATCTTGTTTACCTACCACCCCTCATCCCACCACTTCTGCTCCTCCTGTACTCTACCTTTCTGATATCCACCCATTTCAGATTAAATATGATGCACCACACAATGTTTTATATTATGTAGAATACCATTTTCTTACTTGGCATCTATTTCCCAAATTGTTTCTAGTTACTCACAAATATCCAAATTGCTCTCAGTTTGTTGCCAACCACATACAAATGCTCAATACTTGGTTTGATATGCAGTCAGTAACACCCCGAGCCAAGCAATTTCAACACAAGCATGAATTAATTGATACAATTTTAGGTGGCGCAGGGACTGCACTGGGTGCCCTTAATATAATTGATATAGAGGTGCTCCGTAATAAAATGGGATCCACTGCTCAGCATGCTGCTGATGGTTTTACCTCACAACATATTAATGAAGCTTCCTCTAAACTGTCCAATGTAGTTGTAGATACCTTTGCTCTTATATCTCCCATTATAGAACAGAAAATTGTTACCTTAGCACATGCAGAATATAGATTGGGAAAGAATATTTCCTGGGCTCTTGCCTGTGATCAAGTACAGATCGAGCTTATTACTATACTAAAGGAAATTCTGATCACTGCTAAGTTAGGACACTGGCCACCATCTCTCGTCCATATGGCTAGTACCAAAATACCTGAATTTGCTATAGCTCACATTGATTGGTGGACAGTTAGTGTTCCCATTTGTTCACCACAAGGCTGCTCTATCTGTACTTTGATCCCATGGTCAGGACAACACAGTTATTTATCCTATTGTTAATATTGGGGTGCAGTTTGATAATATGCTTATGTATCCTGTGGACCATCTCACATGGGTGCAGCCACTGGACAACACCTGGATTTCATTCAAGCCGATGGACCCCAGTTTGTGTGAGCAGACTACATTTCAGTTCAAGTGTCAACCTCACCAGTTTAAAGAGGCCGACACCTCCTGCTGGAACAATTCCTCCTCTTACTCCCTGACAGTTAAGCTCTCATATTCCCCGACTACCTCACACAGTTTGTATTACCTTGGAGCTGGACACTTGTTTTCATCTGTTCTTTCCCAAGAATGTTTCTTTTTCAATTGCTCCCAGAATGCATGACATTCGCCTTCCCAAGAACACTTTGTTGTACAGTTCAAACTATTTACCAAACAATACCTGGTGCAGTCATACACCACTGGTCTCCATCACCATTAACGGGACAACTTATTCCACACCGCTGGTTACCAATGACTCTATGGACATTCCAGACTCTCATATGCTGTGCATCCATTACCACTTGGCATGGGAGAAGAGACACTACATAAACTGCTCAACTTTACAGAACTCCATGCCTATATTGATCACCTTAAAACATCCACTGAAGTGAATCACACCATCGCTTATGAGAATGGACACATTCAACAAATTGTTGGACACTTGCTACAAGATGCTCATGTGTCTGTGTGGGAATTGTTATTTGGTTACTCACCTACTGCTAATCATGTCTTTAATGTTTTTATTCACCCTATTATTTTAACTGCTGTACAAATATTGCTATGCATTATCATAATTTTCCTGTGTTGTAAAATGAAACAAATGTACATGTCCTTGCAGCGCATGTCCTACAGAACAACAACATTTTAAGGTAGTTACACTGAATTTCTCCAGCATCTACCCCTACATCCAGGCTCATTTGGCTTGCTAATTTGGCATTTCCTATTACACTGAATACCAGAGTCAGCTGCAGTCTAGTATTGCTTCCTATCCTCACTCATAGCATCCTGGTACCTTTCGGCTTTAACCTCCTCAAAAATTCCTGCAGCCCTTATGCACTGTTCACTCTCTCTAAGACGGGCACGGAGGTAGCATATTGGGTTCTTCTCTTCTCTTCTCTTCTCCTCTCCTCCCCCCCCCCAGTAGTGGCTGCCCTACCTAAGACACCAGATTTGGACTCATAAGGGGACTTGTTTATCTCTAGAACACTAGAGACAGTACTGTGCAGGACAGGGGACCTGCTAGACACAGCACGGTATTTAATACAGGAGGTATTAGACAAGCTGCCTATCATCATGTAATCACTCAAAAAAATCCCGCTGTCAGAGATACATACAAATACCCTACCAAAAAAATCTCCTAAAGACTCCCCCGTGAAATATTAGCATATCTTTTTGTCGGACCACATTGAGGGAGGTTCAGATGAAATACCAAACCACACCAATCAACTGAGGTCCATTTTAATCACAAACACACCGACAATTAGCTTCAGACACTTCGATTACCATACGGAATGCGGTCAAAGGTGTCGCTATTGTATTACAAGCGACAGAAGACTATCTGAAGGGACTTCGTGCCCAACTATCTGATTCAACGGTTTATCAGAGGTTGACTAGCGATCCTACTCCTATGTTACAATTAGCCATTTCGGCTTTGATCTCTACGGGATTAGATCAAGGCTGGTTAACAAAGAGAGAAAGCATTTTTCTTAAAATTTCTCACCCCAAAATTCCTACCATATACACAGTGCCGAAGATTCACAAATCATTAGTCTCACCTCCAGGGAGACCCATTGTGTCCTGTAGAGGATCTATTCTTGAGCCTTTATCAAAGTTTTGCGACATTTTTTTTGAAAGAGGAAGACTCGTCGGTCCGCTCATTTAACAACGATTCCACCCATTTCATGATCCAGCTATCCACCTTAGTTCTACCTGAATCTAACATTTTTCTGGTGACCCTGGACGTAGCGGCACTTTACACTAACATTCACCAAGGAGAAGCGCTAGATTTGCTTCATACTTTATTCACTACGGCCCCGCCAAGATTACTGAAACACTTTTTGCTGGATCTAATCACATTGATCTTAACGAGGAATTATTTCATCTTTGAGGGAACATTTTTCCAGCAGATATTCGGAATCGCTATGGGCGCCACGGTGACCCCTTCCATTGCTACTTTATATCTTGCTCAAATGGGGGAGGAATGACCTAGTGGTTAGGACAAGGTACTTCGGGCCGGAGGTTCAACTCCCACCTGGGGACAGCAATCTCAGGCCAGAGGGACTGGGATTTCTAGTCCTATAGGCACTCCTTGTGGTCTTGGGCAAGCCACTTAACCCTCCATTGCCCATGTTCCCTGTAAGTATTAGCGTATGTGTGTCATATCCCCTCGTGTTAAATGTATCTACCAATTGACCGCTTTGACCCGGTGAAAAGCGGGATATAAATACAGCTAAATAATAAATAATAATAATAATAAATGGAGGAATGTTTGATTTATGTTTCAACTTTTTTCACCCACGTTCTCATATGGAAGAGGATTTTAGATGATATCTTTTTGTATGGACGGCTGGCATGGATGAATTGCAAGCATTTCTCTTATGGCTAAATAGTCTTAAATATAACATCAAATTTACGGCACATATTGACTTACAACAGATAGAATTTTTGGATATGCTTATTTTTCGAGTTGACTCCTCTTTACAAAACTACTTTGTTTCGCAAGCCAGTTCAAAAGAACAGCCTGTTGAACTATAACAGCTTTCATCCTGTCTCGCTCAAGAGGGGAGTACCATATGGCCAGTTTTTGAGATTGCGCAGGATATGCTCTTCTACATGTGACTTCCAACATCACGCTCAGGAGTTGAAACAGATTACTTTTAAGGGGGTATCCCCCTTGGGTAATTGAGCAGGCATACAAACGCGCACGTTATACACATCGCGACTGGCTCATGCAACCCTCAAATATCCAGACAAATGATCCTGAAAAGAAGACAGTGGGCGTTTTTCCTTATATGGTTCATAGCAATACAGTGGTGGGGATCCTCCGCAAACACTGGTCTATTCTTTCTGTACATCCTAGTTTAAGCCCATCCATTTATGCCGGCTTTTAGCAAAGCCTCTTGTCTTCGTGATATGTTGGTACATTCCACCACCACATTTGACAAACCACTTGGCCCGAGTACAACAATGGGCCATTTTCCATGCCAAAAATGTAAATTTTGTTTTAATATGATGTCTGGCATTTCGTGGGACCACCCTCGAACTGGACACACTTATCGACGGCGATGGTCCACCACTTGCTCCTCGTCCTTTGTAGTTTACTTGATCCAATGTGAATGCCCACTTATTTATGTGGGCCGTACGACAAGACCTATCAGAACCAGAATTAGTGAGCATGCATCTCGCTTACACCAACAGGTTCTATTCGCTCCTATAGTGGACCACTGTGTTGCACAGGGACACACATTTGATAAATTACGATGGACTGTGATTGATTATATCCCAGTGGATCCCAGAGGGGGTGATAGGACAGCTCGATTACAAAGTTGTGAACAGCGGTGGATCTACGATTTGGCAAGTGTACAACCAGGTGGCCTTAATCGTGAAATAGAGTGGCTGAGCGTTTTTTGAGGAAAGCCCATTGACTTAGGGCTTCCCTGACATGGTGGGATTTCCCTTTATCTTGGGCTGTTCTTTGGCAGACATAAAACCGGGTATCACATAGCGTTTTTACATTTATTCAACTGTTTTCATCCAATTGGCTAAGGGGCAGATGACGGGAAGCCCCTTTCCGTGTTTGGTTCCCTTGAAGATTGACAGATTTGCCGACCAATCGCGAAAGGATTGATCCCTCACAGTGATAGGCTCTCCGGCACGAACCGGTGGTATTTAAAAAGGAGTAAGGCCATTATTTTACACATGGATAAGAGAAGAATCAAACTTGTGCGACTAGCGTGTGAGCACTTGATACAGGGACTGCTTTGTCCCGAAACGTGCACATCGTGATTAATGAATTTGGACGTTTCCCATAACGATTGCGCTTCTTCTCTCAACAGTTTTTAAGATAAGTTTTTCTATATAATTCACTAAAGAACTGTTTTTGTGATTAAAATGGACCTCAGTTGACTGGTGTGGTTTGGTAATTCATCTGAACCTCCCTCAATGTGGTCCGACAAAAAGATATGCTAATATTTCACGGGGGAGTCTTTAGGAGATTTTTTTGGTAGGGTATCATCATGTAATGGCAGCTGGGACAGGTACCACAGGTTTGCTTCCACCATTTCCAGGCACAAATAATAAATAAAAATAAAAAAGGTGTGGGAGATGTCAGCATACATCAACATGACATTATGCTTAGCATAGGTGTCATGGCTGTTCCCAGACCTTGGATTTCAAGCAGCTTTGTTACTCTGGTGATATCAGTCTCCAAACTTAATGAGGGTAGTTTACAAGATGAGATTAACTCTGACCCCCTGGTGATGTCAGTCTCCGGGCCTGATGAGATTGCTCTGCAGCCCCTCCTTGCTAAATCAAGAATAGTAGACTTCAAAGGGAGGTGACTAGAAACAATAGCAGACCTCAAAGGGAGGTGCTAGAGAAAATTCACTATAAAGGACAGAAATACTTCCTCTTTCTCCCTATTTTCATTGGACACACCTTGCCATGAGGCTCTGACACCCACTTCTCTCCCCTCCCCCTTGTTCTCTTTCTCTCCCTATTCTTCTATGAGGCTCTGACCCACACACACACACACACACACACGGATTCACTGAAGTAAACTGAAGCAGCTTTCTAACAACCTCCTACCTCTGTTCTGTAACTTTGTAATAAGCCTATTTCTATATAAAACCCTTTTTCCAAGCCACACCTGTTTGGTTATCTTATTTGTGCTGCTTACCCTACTGTCTCTGTGAAATGAACCCAGGACCAAACAGAGAATAGACCAGAAGATTACATATTCAGAAGATTACAAACCCCAATGCAATCCAATGTTTATTGAAATTAAGCGTTAGTTATACCAATGTTTAGATGTAAGACTATATATCTTATAAACCGCTCTGATTAAAGGATAGAGCAGTATCTAAAACCTTTTAAATAAATAAATACCCTATAACCTGGATCCCCGCCAAATTAGGGCCTCTGCAACTGCCAGCCAAAGGACTCTCCAGAGAACATAGATTCAAAGCTGTGTCCCCCACCTGCTGAAAACTGAGCAAATACAGATCAGCCTGGTGACACACATCTCCTTATAATCAAGAAAGCAGGTACAAGGACTTGTCAATTTCAGATTTATTAAAACCCCTTTTATTGAACCCCCTATGCGTTTTGGCCGACAGGCCTTCTTCAGGGGGATTTTAAGGAGACAAACCTCGAAGAAATAAACCATAACGAAATATCATTTAAAAGATAATAAGCCATAAATAGATACGTGATAAAATAAAATAGTAAAATAGCAATATCAATATAATAAAACCATAAAATATATATTAAGGAAAGTAATAAACACCACGTGCATACTGTACTAAAATTGTCAATGTGTTACTGGATGTCCCATAAAGTTTTATGATGTAACATACATATGTTCAAAGTGCGAATAAAGGATAAAAGAAATAGAAGAGATGAGGACAACACATTAAAAATATACCAATACCTTCTAAAATACTGTCAGTTTAAAGGAACTATTAACATTAAAAATAAAATAAATATTATAAATCTTCTATTGTTCTACATATTACAACGTGCATTTAAAGTCCTGGTATTGAGGAGAAATTTTAGGAGAAATGTTTCCCCAAGAGTCAAGAAACAAGATTGTTATAGAGCTCATGCATGGATGTGAGAACAATTAAGTAGAAGATGTTTTCATTTCGTTTATAATTACCAAAGCATAAAAATTAAAAAAAATAAAGAACATTACTGTGTGAAATGCCCACCACAGCGACAGCCAAAGCACCTTAATGAAGAAAACTGCACTGACAACTAAATCACCGCAGTAAAAAAACATGTGCACAGAATGAAATCTGTACAAAGTGGACTGTTCTCATTAAAAAGGATGTGCATATATCTTGGGGAAATATATATAGAGAGAGAGATAGACAGATAGCTAGATAGCAGATCAAATTATAAAAACACAAAAAATGCTTCTCACCCGCGGGTCTAAGAATGCGTCTAAATGCTTGATGAAGGAACTACTAAACATACAACGGGAAATCTAACCAGGCTTTTCTAACCAGGGCTCCACAGATCAACAAACAGTAAGGATTTGAGGGTTTGTTTGTTTGTTTTATTATATTACATTGCTAGCTCTCTGACTGGGAGCTCTTAAAAGGTTTTTTTGTATATTTTTTAAAGCAAGGTTACTTTCTTTTTGGTGCTTTAGGGGAACTTTCCTTGAGCACAGTAGGTTGCTGAACTCCAGTAACCTCCTCAGGTTTAGAAACTGCTAAACACCTAATCAGGTGTTAGTTCCCTCACTACCCACCCTGACTCCCACCCACCCCTAGTGAGCAGTCTTGCTTTATAGGGCACCTCCCCTTTTAACAAATCACAGAGAATTGGACCAGCACATTTTGAATATAATTAAAGAGATTTAACTGCTTTTTCTCTGAAAGGACAGCTGCGAAACCGGCTGGTACTTGGTAGATCTCTTTTGCTTTAACAGATACCTAAGCTCCACGAACAGAACAATGGCTGGGAAAAAATGTATTGCTAAAGCTGTTGCCCCCGTTACAGCTTCTGCCTCGGTCCAGACAGAGGTCCTAATGCCAGTTGAAGGACCGGTTCCATGTGCAGGGTGCCTGCATGCTGAAGCTCTGAGGAAACAAGTGGAGGAACTCAGAGAGGAGGTGGCGAGGCTGAGGAGCATTCAAGACAGTGAGAAGTATATTGATGAGATGCTTCTTGCAGCAACCAAGCTCTCCAGCACAGGAGAAGATGGGTGCCAATAGAATGTCGATGGTTGGACACAAGTCACCAGGGCCTGCAAAATCACCAATCCAACTTCTCCAGCCCTTGAATTGAAGAACCATTATGCAGCCCTGGAAGTGGAGGAGGTGAAAGCATCCCTGGAAAGGGAAGAACCAGAGTTCAAGTACCCCAAAGATGCAGAATCAGTGACCAGAAGGTAACGAAGGGTAGTGGTGGTTGGAGACTCTCTTCTGAGGGGTACTGAGGCATCCATCTGCCGACCAGACTTTTTGTCCAGAGAGGTATGCTGTCTGCCTGGTGCCAAAATCCAAGATGTTAAGGAGAGTTTGCCGAGACTCATCAAGCCCACTGACTATTACCCAATGTTGCTAATCCATGTTGGAACAAGTGATACTGCCAGGTATATCTCGGAACGTATCAAAAAAGTGACTTCATGGCTCTGGGACAGAGGGTGAAGCAGTTAGGTGCACAGGTGGTGTTCTCTTCAATCCTCCCTGTTGAAGGTAAAGGCCAAGGCAGAGAGGCTCGCATCCTGGAGATGAATGCATGGCTGCTTGGATGGTGTCATCGAGAGCGTTTTGGTTTCCTAGACCATGGGATGCTGTTCCAAGGGTTGCAGAGCAGAGATGGCATCCATCTGTCCAAGAAAGGTCAATGCATCTTCGGTAGTAGACTGGCTAATCTACTGAAGAGGGCTTTAAACTAGATTTGTTGGGGATGGGTGAAGAAAGCCCCCAGGTAAGTGAAAGCCCCTAGGTAGGTGATACATTAAATACCTTTATGGAAATGGGTAACAGGGGTAACATATGGAAAGCAGTGTGTATTAATGCCCGTAGCATGGGAAATAAGATCCCTGAAGTTCAAGCTTTGGTGGGAGTGGCTGACTTGGATTTAGTGGCAGTTACAGAAACATGGTTCACAGAAAACCATGACTGGGATTTAACTATACCTGGCTATACTTTATTCAGAAAGGACAGGATAGGAAGAAGGGGAGGAGGAGTGGCACTATATGTAAAAACTACTATTAAAGCTTTGGAATTACAGAGCTTAAAAGGGAGAGAGGAGGCATTGTGGGTTAAACTAGAAAGAGGGAAAGAGAAATCTATTTGCATTGGTGTGATATACAGACCTCCCTCACAAGAGGAAGAGGTGGACAGAGAGTTAATTGAAGACATACGCAGCATTGCTAGGAAAGGGGAAGTGCTACTGATAGGAGATTTCAATATGCCAGATGTTGATTGGCACATTCCTGCTGCAGTATCATCTAGAAGTAAGGAGATCCTGGATTCTCTACAGGGAGAACTATTCAGGCAATTGGTAACAGACCCCACACGTGAAGGGGCCATACTGGACTTGGTGCTTACCAATGGTGAAAGTGTTTCTGATGTTGTAGTGGGAGATCATTTTGCATCCAGTGATCACCAGATGGTGTGGTTCAGTATTAGGACTAGGGCTGCTAGAATCCATTCCAAGGTGAGGATCTTAGACTTTAGGAAGACTAACTTTGCAAAGATGGGCCAATACCTCAGGGAGTCGTTAGTGGGATGGGAACAGCTGGGGGATGTAGAAAAAGAGTGGGCAAAACTGAAAGGGGGTATTTTAAGGGCAACCAACCTTTCTGTTAAAATGGTAAATAAAGGCAAAAGGAAAAGGAGACCGCTATGGTTTTCGAAGGAAGTAGCTGAAAAAGTGGGAGGCCTTCATGAAATACAAGAGATCACAGAGAGAGGAAGACAGGCATCTGTATTTGGAAAAACTTAGAGAAGCTAGCAAAGTAGTCAAGAAGGCAAAGATTCAAAAGGAGGAGGAAATAGCCAATGCAATAAAATGGGGGGATAAGACATTTTTCAGATATATTAGTGAGAAGAGGAAGGGCAAAAGTGGTATTGTCTGACTCAAGGGTGCAGGGGGGGGAATATGTAGAAGCTGATAAGGATAAAGCGGAATTGCTTAACCAATATTTTTGTTCTGTGTTCACAGATGAAGAACCAGGAGCAGGACCTCAGAAAACACCCACAAATAAGAATAGAAGCGAGGGACATCTTGAACAATTTTCAGAAGACTGTGTTCGTGAGAAACTAGCTCAACTTAAAGTAGACAAAGCGATGGGACCGGATGGGATACACTCTAGAATACTGAGGGAACTTGGGGACGTTCTAGCAACTCCACTGACTGACCTTTTCAATGCCTCGGAGTCGGGAGTGGTGCCAAAGGACTGGAGAGAGGCTCATGTGGTGCCTTTACACAAAAGCGGAAGTAAGCATGTGGTTGAAAACTACAGGCCGGTTAGTTTAACTTCGGTGTTGAGTAAATTATTGGAAACGCTGCTGAAAGAGAAAATAGTGAGGTTTCTGGAGTCCAGCAGATTACAGGATCCGAGGCAGCATGGATTCACCAGAGGCAGGTCTTGTCAGACAAATCTGATTGATTTCTTTGACTGGGTGACCAGGGAGTTGGACCGAGGGAGAGCTCTAGATGTGGTGTATTTAGATTTCAGTAAAGCCTTTGACACTGTTCCTCACAGGCGACTTATAAACAAACTGAGCACCCTAGGGATGGACCCTAAAGTTACTGCTTGGGTTAGAAATTGGTTGGGTGGGAGGCGACAGAGTACAAGTAAATGGAGCTCACTCTGAGGAGAAGGATGTTACCAGTGGTGTGCCCCAGGGATCTGTCCTTGGTCCGATTCTTTTTAACATCTTTGTTAGTGATATAGCGGAAGGGCTGTCGGGTAAGGTTTGCCTCTTTGCAGATGATACCAAAATCTGCAATAGAGTAGACACCCGGGAAGGTGTAGATAACATGAAGAGGGATCTAGCTAAGCTTGAAGAATGGTCTAGAATTTGGCAGCTGGGATTTAATGTTAAAAAATGTAAGGTCATGCATTTGGGCTGCAGCAATCCAAGGGAGCAATACATTATAGGAGGTGAAGTACTTTTGTCCACTAAGGAAGAGCGGGACCTAGGCGTGGTTGTGTCTGATGATCTTAAAGTAGCTAAACAGGTAGAAAAGGCAACGGCAAAAGCTAGAAGGATGCTTGGGTGCATATGGAGAGGAATGGCTAGCAGAAAAAAGGAGGTGATAATGCCTCTGTGTAAGTCTTTGGTGCGATCTCATTTGGAGTATAGTGTGCAATTCTGGAGATCGCACTTTCAAAGGGATGTGAACAGGATGGAGTCGGTGCAGAGGGTGGCTACTAAAATGATTAGTGGGCTTCATTATAAAGCATATGAGGATAGACTTAAGGATCTTAATATGTACACCTTAGAGGAAAGGCGGGATAGAGGTGATATGATTGAGATGTTTAAATACCTCCGTGGAATAAATGTTCAGGGAGAGAGCCTCTTTCAATTGAAAGCAAGTTCTGCTACGAGGGGACATGGGATGAGGGTGAAGGGAGATAGATTCAGGAGTGATATGCGGAAATATTTCTTTACGGAAAGAGTAGTGGATCCGTGGAATAGTCTCCCAGTGGAGGTGGTAGAGATGAGGACAGTAACTGAATTCAAAAAAGCATGGGACCAACACAGAGGATCTCTAAAAGGTAAAAAGTTGACTGTTGTAGTTGTTGTTATGGAAGGACAGACTAGATAGGCCATGTGGTCTTTTTCTGTCATCATGTTTCTATGTTTCTATGTAAATCTCGAACTGAACTTATAAAGTATCACTCTAAAACCTTAAAAGGAGATAGCCTCACCGTGTCAGGTAGTGTTGTACAATCCATATTGAAAGGGCTTGTGTATTGACCATGAAAGAATTTAAGGGCATTTTTCCGCCACTTAAAAGTGAAAGATTACACCACGTAAACAATTTTTGAGCGATTACATTGACAAATACTAACAGTTGAATTCAAATGAAAATGAATAATAAGAAAAGGAAAATGAATATCGAAATTCAAATGACATGTCAAATATAAGGGTTCAAATGACATGTTCAACTTGGCAAAAATAATGGGAGAGATCTTCTTATGTGGGAAAGATGTAAACCAGCCCTGTCATTTATAAGCACTGATTTATATTCCCTACATTGTATCTACTATTGAATATTCCATTAAAATAGAGGGGGGGGGTTAAAAAGTTGAAAAAATTTCAAAAGAGATGAGGGGGACTATAAAAAGACAGGTAATGTTTATTTTTGGACTAATGATACAAATTCATCTAGAAGGAAGGCGGAGCCAGCAAAGATCCAGCATGGCCACGTAAGAGCAGCTCTCCTGTTGACCCTGGCATTTAATCCTACTCATCATCGTACGTTAGCCTCATGGCTTAGGTGTCTGTCAAGCTGTGGAAAGTGAACATGTCCTGCAGCAAGCAAACTCGTTTGGATTTTGCAAGTCTGTCAGGAACCAGCACAAAAAGGTCTAAATCAGACCCGTTGTCCCTGCATAAAATGGTGTCTCAGCAAGAACTGGTTGAGGGAATGCAGGAGATCCTGAAGGAGGTACGGGCAATCCACATTCGTGTCGACTCCAATCGGGAGTCTTTGAGCAAAATGCAAACGGACTTGAAAGAATTAAGAGCACAAACGCAAACTTTAACAACCAGAGTGGAAAAGGCGGAAGTGACCACTGCCCCACTGCCCCACTGGCCCACGAGGAGCACATTCTACAACTCAAAATCGTCACGGAGAATGGAATGGTTGGAACGAAGCATGGAAGATATGAACAGAGCAAGACACAATAATATTCATATAAATTGGGCTACCAGAGGGCACAGAAGGGAAAGACCCAGTTGTCTTTTTAGAAGCCCTGTTACCAAAGCTATTAAAAATTGACTTTACACGCCCGCTGGAGATCGAAAGGGCGCATCGCATACTGACTTCACCCAACCCACAAGTCAGGAGACCACGACCGATGATCCTCTGCTTGTTAAGGCACCAACAAGCCGTACAAATAATGACGGGGGCAAAATCCTGCCCTTCTCTTCAGTATGAAGGCCAGAAAATCACCTTTTACCCTGACTTTAGCAAGTCTACAGTGGAGAAGCGGAAACAATTCCTTGCTTTCAGAACAAGTCTCCAACGTCTTCAGGCAAGATATGGCTTATTTAATCCTGCTCGCTTCAAAGTCACCCTGAATAACGCTACCAAATCTTTTGAGGACCCAACAGCACTAATGCACCAAAGTTAGGGCCTAACCTATCATGCTGTGTGTGAGGTCTTCGGCACAGCATCGATGGAGAATCTTCAGAGATCATGGATGGTTGCTGTAGCGGCTCTGCGGCGTCACCGAGTCTGCGTTTTTCGGGACTCTTTTGGACCTAATTCACTTTTGCTACTGGCTAATCAAGACTTAGTCGTCCAGCGGCCTGCATCTACCCTTCGGGTGGTACAGGGATAAGACTGGGAGTTGGTGCAACCAATTTAGGGAAAATGCTCTGAATTAACAGCATAGTAAAGAGGAGCTGCTATCAACCCCTAGTCTGTGCAGGATATCCTTGTTTTGCTCAAATGGCTTACTATTTGGTTGGATAGGGGGCAATAACATGCAATTCATGGCTGTGATTAAAAGAAAATGAAAAAAAAAGGCTAACTAGAGAGTCCGGGCTGTGCCATGTTTTGATGTATTTGCTGTCTCACCCAATATGGTTTTTTTTTTTGTTAGGGGGGCGTTGGTTGGTTCTCCGAGGATGATCGACGGATCTCTAATTAATTACTGTATGTTACAGGCTGTAGTAGATGTTACCCCACTAGACTGTCATGGCTAACGGGTTGAAGATCTTATCTTTGAATGTCAAGGGCATTAAGACCCCGTTAAAAAGGAAAAAGATTCTAACTTATTGTAAGAGGCAGCAAGCTGATCTAATCTTACTGCAGGAAACCCATCTGTCCCTGGATGAGACCAGAAAACTGGAGGATAATCAATTTTTGCTAATTGGCTCCTCCCTGCAGTCCAAAAGAGAAATGGCGTGGCAACTCTAGCATGCAAATCGTTGGGGGATCAAGGTAGAAAGCGCCAGCAATGATGCTTAAGGGAGGTGGGCAAAGTCATCTATTTTGATTGATTAATCTAAATTGATAATTCTCAATGTCTACGGCCCTAATAATGATGACCCTAACTTCTTTAAAGATCTAGCCAGTTATTTTGCAGATGGATAGCATGCTCCCAACAGTTTTGTGAGGTGACTATAATTTGGTCATGGAGCCCTTGCTAGACCGCAACCCTGGTAGAGTGGCGAGATCTTCCCGAGCAGGAATTGCCCTCAAGGCCCTTATGGAATCCAGTGGACTGGTAGATATTTGGAGACTTCTCTATCCTACTGATAAAGATTACACCTTTTTTCCCTCTCCACACAACGCTCTCTCCCGAATAGATTTCTTTTTAATATCCAAGTCCCTAGTTTCAGACGACTGTGCTGCTGATATCCTAAGCATGCATAACTCAGACCATGCAGCTATTACCTTAAAAGTCCTGCTGCCAGATGTAGACAAACCTAGCCCATCATGGTCTTTTAATAGATCCTGGCTAGTGGAGCCCTTGTTCCAAGAAGAAATTAGGTCTACTTTTAGGTCTTATTTCAGCATAAATAAAATTAGGGGACTCCGCAAGCTGGGCATGGTGGGAGGCTTTTAAAGCCATGCTCTGGACAACAATCACTAGTTATAGTATTAAGGAAAGTAGAAGGAGAGAGGCCCAATTAATAGACTTAGACAATCAAATTAAAGTCTGAGAGCGATTATGGATCAAACATCCAGAGGCAGGTATACTATTGAGACTTCAGAGATTAAGATTTCAACAACACGAAGTTTTAAGTTCAGAAGTAGAGCAAGTAATGCTGAAGCAATTATCTCGGTATCATGCTGAACAAAACAAAGCGGTTAAGCTCCTTGCGAAAGCCTTAAGAGGTAAACAGGAAAGATCACGAATTGTCTCCATTCTGGAAGACAAACAAATTAGATTAACCAATGATGAGCAAATTCTAGATGAATTTTCCAGATACTATGATAACCTATACTCTTCAGAATCAATGCCAGACCTTGATGTTTCTAATGTTTTTTTGGGAAATCTGAAGCAGCCTAAATTGGGGGTTCAGCAAGCTAAAGAGTTGGACAAGCCCTTCTCTGGCAAAGAGCTTCGCATGGTAATCAACTCCATGGCCCCAGGAAAACAGCAGGTCCGGACGGGATACCTGCAGAATTTTATAAAAAGCGTTTGGCGACGACTTGATCCCATACCTAATGCTGTATTATGAGGAGCTTGCCGGTGCTCAGGGATGCACAGGGAACCTTTCAGAAGCTACGATAATAGTTTTGGAAAAGCCTGGAAAGGACCCAAATTGAGTGATAAACTACAGACCAATATCCCTATTAAACGCAGATTATAAAATTTATGTACGCGTTCTAGCAAATAGGCTTGCTAAAGTAACAGTATTAGGGATTTAATACACCCCGACCAATGCGGTTTCATCCCAGGGAGATCAACCTCAGACAACGCGCGGCTGCTCTGCAATCCGTTAGGGGAAGTTTGCAACTGAAGCCCTCTCTATATTGGTCTCTCCCTCGACACAGAAAAGGTGTTCGATAGATTTGAATGGTCCTTCCTATTTCAAGTTTTGGAATGGTTCGGGCTCGGTGCGGATTTCATAAATAAGAGTTCAGGTGTTGTATTCAAGAACTACTAGAGCCCGTATATTTGCCAATGACATTTTATCCCGTTCCTTCTCTCTGCATAGAGGCACGTGACAGGGTTGCCCCCTTTCCCCGCTACTTTTCAACCTTGCACTGGAACCTTTAGCCATCGCCATTAGACAAAACGAAGATATTGTTGGATTTAGATTAGGTGATCTCCAAGTGAAATTATCGGTGTACACAGATGACCTCCTCCTTTTTACGCAACCTTCAGCGGTGCCAGCAATCCTAGCGCCGATCGACTCCTATTCAAAAATCTCAGGCTATAAAATCAATTGGTCTAAGTCGGTAGCCTTCCCATTAAATAATATATCAAATTCGGAATCTATGGCAGCATACCCATTTCGATGGGAGGCTGGAAATATCAAATATCTGGGAGTAAAGTATGAGGCCTCGACAGACCAAACCATTCAAATCAAATCAATACAAATTCATCTAGAAGTGTATCTAGAAAACGTACATTTGATTCGAAATCAGACATAACAATAGATCACGTCGTCCTTCTACCACAGGTAATCCTGAACATATCAGGAAAAGAACTCGTAGCAACCATTTAGATCCCCCTTAATCCTCTGCCCTTTTCTCCTCTCTTCCACCCCCCCTCCCCCGAATCAACAACAGAAACAGGATTTTTCAATGGACAGTCTGTGGAGGGGAGGAGGGTTCAAATACCAGAAAGAACCTCCACTACCAGATCATCCCCAATCACTGCGGGACCCTCCCCACCTGTCACACAATCAGTTAGAATTTCACTCACGGGGCAGGGGCAGAAGCAGAGGCCAAGGCCAGAGGTATCAACACCACTGGGAGTGACCGAGGGTATTTTTAACCTTTCCAGTTATACTCTTACACCTTTGGAGACCTCTGCCCTTCACAAAGGATGGTCCTTTGTTCCTACCAAGAAGCATGATCCATTTAATACTCAGGTAGAACTTTAAGTTCTTTCGGAAACTTCAAATTAAGGATTTTTTTTGACAACCACACTGATGTTCATGGTGACCCTTCTGTAATTCATAAACCTTATACTTGGATTCTCCCCAAGACAGACAATGCCATGCTCGAGGCCTTTCAAAAAGTGGTTCTTCATGAGATACAAAAATTATACGATAAAAAAACTACACCCTTATTTTAATTATCTCACTCATGAGGAAAAGAAAGCTTTAACCCAGCTTAAAAACAACTTTGAGATCA
This sequence comes from Ichthyophis bannanicus, assembly GCA_033557465.1. Lineage (NCBI taxonomy): Eukaryota > Metazoa > Chordata > Amphibia > Gymnophiona > Ichthyophiidae > Ichthyophis > Ichthyophis bannanicus. The sequence goes on from CM066041.1 coordinate 149,661,696, forward strand.
TTATAAAACCAGCCGATAAAGATGGGGCTTTATTGATACAGGACAGAAACATGTATATCCAAGAAATTTTGTGTCAGGTAAGAGACACTTCATATTATGTAAGATTACATGATGATCCAACTCCTGTTTTTAAAAAATAAAATTGGGAGGAGGCAAGATGGCACCGGTAACAGACACCCGCTGACTTCGCTCTGCAGAGCCCCTTACCTGTTGCTTATTCCTGTGTTTGTGCACTTCCTACCACATACTAATTGCAAAAAATAAAACCCCAGGAATTCACCACTATGATAACCTAACAATTAAAGTGAAATCCAACAATTCTAACTATACAAGCCTATCTCAAATAGTATCTTAATAAAAAAAAAGTTCTCGTCGGAGAGTCCACCTTGAGAGATCACTCCCTCCTGCAGTGGATGCCTCCTTTTTAATCAAATATTTCTAAAAACCGGAAACCAGCTTTTCAACGCGAGAAACACTCGCCTGAATGTTCCCGCAAAAAACAAACATTCAACCCACTCTCTATTCCGCAGTTGTTGAGGTAAAGCTTGAGCCACAAGAAAACAGTGACTGCTGCTCCTCCTTATGCACTTCACTTTTTGTCCGTGGCAAATTCAACTCCGTGAAACGAATCACAAACTGGCGTCCAAACACATTTGCAAACTTCAATTCCCCCCACAATTATACTTAACTGAGAGTCCTGTGAAGTTAACTGTGACTACTAGTCATAACCAAATCACTGAAGATAAAGCACAGTTACTTACCTGTAACAGGTGATCTCTGGGAACAGCAGGAATTAGTCATCACATATGGGTACGTCGGTACCGACGGAGCCCGCGCGGGAAAGCTCCCCAGCTTTTCAGATTAAAAGCTTTTGGGGCCTCCCACTGCACATGCGCGCTGCCTTCCCGCCTTCCTGACCAGCTCTCGTCAGTTCGAGTTTAAAGCTGAGACAATAGAGAGAGAGGACAGGAAGATAGATAGAGATACAACTCCTAGGGGAGGTGGGTGGGTTGTGATGACTAATTCCTGCTGTTCACAGAGATCACCTGTTACAGGTAAGTAACTGTGCTATCTCCAGGAACAAGCAGGAATAAGTCATCACATATGGGGACTCCCTAGCTAAGATGCCTGGGAGATCCCCCTCCAAGGGTAAACCATCTTCGCATGGATCTCAGGCATCCATCCAGGGAAGGTGGGCAGGAGTTGTTTAAGTATGGAACAGGTGTTTGAGGACAGCCTGACCAAACAAGGCATCCCGGCGGGAGTCCTTGTCCAAGCAGTAATGGGCTGTGAAGGTATGAACCGAGGCCCAAGTGGCTGCTCGACAGATCTGATCTATGGACACAGAGTGAAGATGAGCCATAGAAGTGGCCATGGCTCTCACATTGTGAGCTGTGACATGGCCCTCCAGAGAAATGTTCTTACTCTGGTAAGCAAAAGAAATACACTGAGCGATCCAATTGGAAAGTGTACGCTTGGTGACTGGAAGTCCCAAATGAGAAGGATCAAAAGCCACGAAAAGTTGGGAAGACTTTCGATGTGGTTGAGTCCTGTTGAGGTAAAAGGCAAGAGCTATTTTACAATCCAGAGTATGAAGGTTCCTCTCTGCACTGGATGCATGAGGAGCCGGGAAAAAGACAGGTAGATATACCTCTTGATTAAGATGAAAAGGAGACCACTTTGGGCATAAAGTGGGGATTCGTCCTAAGGACCACCTTATCATGATGAAACCTAGTATAAGGTGGATGAGCCACTAAAGCCTGCAGTTCACTGATGCGGCGAGCCGAAGTGACTGCAATAAGGAAAACAACCTTCCAGGAAAGAAATTTGAAGGAGGTAGAGTCCAAAGGCTCAAAAGGTGGCTTCATAAGCTGACCTAGAACTAGGTTCAAATCCCATGCTACCGGAGGAGGTCAGATGGGAGGTTTAGTTAGAGTCAGGCCTCTCATGAAACGTGCAACAAGAGGATGAGAGGAGACAGGTTGTCCATTTATAGGTTTTAAGGATGCTGCAATAGCACTCAAATGGACCCTTACTGAATTCGTCTTAAGGCCTGCATTTGAAAGATGCAGGAGATAGTCCAAGAGGGAATTCAAAGGAAGTGCTAGAGGGTCAAGACCCTGCTGAGCACACCAAATGGAAAAACGTTTCCATTTGAAAGCATAAGAACGCCTCGTGGAAGGTTTCCTAGAGGCATGAAGGATATCTGTCACAGGTTGAGAAAGATTAAAGTCTTGAAGACTTAGGCCTTCAGTAACCAAGCTCTGAGATGTAGGGATTTGGGGTTTGGGTGCCACAAAGTCCCCTCCTCCTGAGACAGAAGGTCTGGCGCAGCTCCCAGGTCCAGGGAGGATCCCTGGGAGAGATGCAGAAGTAGAGGGAACCACACCTGGCGTGGCCAGCGGGGAGCTATGAGGATCATAGTCCCGTGATCCCTCTGGAGCTTGAACAGAGTCTTGGATATTAGAGGAATGGGTGGAAAGGCATAGAGGAATTCCTGACCCCAATGCAGGAGGAAGGCATCGTGGGCCTGAGCTCCCTGACACTGAGTTCTGGAACAGAACCGGGGAACTTTGGCATTCCACGGACTTGCAAAGAGGTCTATGTCCGGGGTCCCCCATTCCTGAAAGATTCTGCGTATCTGGTCCATATGTAGGGACCATTCGTGTGGAAGCAGAACTCGACTGAGTCTGTCTGCACGAGAGTTTTGAACTCCTGGAAGATACACTGCAAGAAGGTGAATTTGATGCTCTCTGGCGAAGGCCCATATTCTGAGAGCTTCGTTGCAAAGCGACAGAGAGCCTGTCCCTCCTTGTTTGTTTATATAGAACATGGCTACCTGATTGTCTGTCTGAACTAGGACAGTCAGGTTGACAAGGAGGGTATAGAAGACCTTGAGGGCAAGGTAAATTGCTCGCAGTTCCAGGAGGTTGATATGAAGGGTGGCCTCCTGTGGAGACCAAGTGCCCTGAGTGGAGAGGTTCTGAAGATGAGCTCCCCACCATGTTTGGGAGGCATCTGTTGTGAGGGTTGCTTGGGGCAACAAAGGTTGGAAGGGGGCCCCCAACAACAGATTCTTGGTGGATGTCCACCATTGGAGGGACCAAAATAGACGGCTTGAGGTGAGTATGTGGTCGGAGAGCGCTCCAGATGCTTGAGTCCACTGGGTGGCCAAGGTCCATTGAGCTGCTCTCATATGCAGACGAGCGTAGGGCACCACATGTACCGTGGAGGCCATGTGGCCCAGAAGTCGCAGCATTTCCCGGGCTGTCAAATGACTGCTGGACTGAGCTTGGGAGGCCAAACTCAGCAGGCGTTGGGCCCTGACCTGAGGCAGGTAGGCCCTTGCAGTGATGGTGTCTAACTGGGCCCCTATGAACTCGAGAGACTGAGTAGGGATTAGTTGAGACTTGGGAAGGTTTACTACCAGTCCTAGATACTGCAGAAGACGCCTTGTGCGGTCCAGGGAAATTTGGGCCTGGGACTGAGAGGGAGCTCGGATGAGCCAGTCGTCCAGGTATGGGAATATGAAAATTCCCAGGCCTCTTAGAAAGGCAGCTACGACTGCCATGCATTTGGTGAACACTCTTGGAGCAGAGGCTAGACCGAAGGGGAGTACTCTGTACTGGAAATGTTTTCCCTGAAACAGAAATCGAAGGTATTTTCTGTGGGATGGGTGGATGAGTATGTGTGTATACGCATCCTTTAGGTCTAGAGAACAAAGCCAATCCTGACTCTGAAGGTATGGAAGGAGAATGCCCAGAGAAAGCATTTTGAATTTCTCCTTGAAAAGAAATTTGTTCAATTCTCTCAGATCCAGAATTGGTCTGAAGCCCTCTGTCTTCTTTGGTATTAGAAAATAAGGGGAGTAGAATCCCGTCCCCTGTTGAAGAAGAGGGACCTCCTCTATTGCCCCTTGGGCAAGGAGGGAGGAGACTTCCTGACCCAAGAGGGCCAGGAGAGATGGGGGAGAATTGAACTGCCTCACCATAGTATAAGGAGGAAGGTCGGAAAAATGGAGTTTGTAACCCTCTTTGATGATAGAGAGGGTCCATTGCTCTGATGTAATTTGCTCCCATCTGGGAGCAAAGTGAGCTAACCTTCCGGGTATGGTGAGGGGCTCTGGTTGTGCTAGAGCCAGAAAAGTTAAGTTCTCTAGGGGCAAGTCAAAACCCCTGAGGGGGTGGAGCCTGCTGAGGCGTAGCAGACGCCGCAGGCTTTGACCTTGCCTGTTTAGGTTGCTGACGTTTAGCAGCAAAACGAGGCTGAGAGGATTGTTGGTCAGTATTTGTGGAAAATCTGGACTTCTTGTAATAAGGCCTCTTAAAAGACTTCTTCTTGGCAGGAGTGGAGGTAGACTTAGAAAGTCTATCTAAGGTGGCATTTTCTGCGTCCATTTGAGTGGCCTTAATTTGCCACTCCTCACCAAATAAGTTCTCACCTGTACAGGGCAGATTTCGTAAGCCATCTAGGACCCAAGGTTCTAGATCAGAAGCCTGGAGCCAAGCAAGACGTCGGGCTGCTATAGCAATGCCCGAAGCCCTACCAGCACCCTCAAAGGAATCAAAAGCTGCCCTGTTGGAGAACTTTGAAATATCCAAAAGGTGTTTCACTAAGGAAATGAACTGCTCCCTCTTATCCTCAGGGATAAAGGGGGCAAAATGCCGAACTTTTAGAGCGATTTCACTGAGAAACATGCCCATGTAAAGACTATAGGAATTAATCCTGGCTATAAGCATAGTAGCCTGGAAAATTTTCCTGCCAAAAGAGTCTAGAGTCTTACATTCTCGCCCTGGAGGAGTAGAAGAGTGCCTTTTGGTACTCTTTATCTTCTTCATTGCAGACTTCACCACAATAGAATGGTGAGGCAACTGAGTTTTTTGGAAACCAGGAGAAGGGGGGACACGGTACATGGTGTCCAACCTGCGAGAAGAAGGAGACAATGTTAGAGGAGCCTCCCATAAGTCCATCAAGTGTTCTTGAAGGATTTCATGGATAGGCAGGGTAACTGCCTCTTTAGGAGACTTAGAGTATCCTAAAATATCCAGTTTCTTTGATCTGGGTTCCTTTTCAGAGGATGAAGCAATAGAAAGACCTTTAGTCATTTCTATGATGAAGTCCTGAAAGGACAAATCCTCTGGTGGAGACATTCTCCTTTTAGGAGAAGAAGGCTCCTCAGGAAGATCAAGGGAGAACTCATCAGAATCATCAGAGGAGTTAAAATCCTCTGAAGAAGCAGAGTATCCTCTATGTGCTTCCAACGCACGATACGCATACCGTTCGGTATCGACATCGGGCGTACCGGGTATGGGATCGGTACCGGGCAAAAGCCCGGATCCGGCATGCGGAACCGATCTGCGTTTGGAAGACGATGGCCTCGGTTCCGGTATGGAAGCCATTACCGGAACCGGACCCGGTACCGCTGGCTGCGGTACCGAGGGCGTAGCAGCATTAATAAAAGCCAGAATGGCCTGCTGCATGACTTGGACAGTATTGCCCATAGACGCCACTGCTGCCTGGATGTCGGTACCGGTATGGGCCGGTACCCCAGAGCAGTACAACAGGTGATCTGTCGAGGCCGCGCCATCGATGTCAACCTGTGACCCCATGATTGCTTTGGAGGCCGGAGCCTCCCGCCGGGGTTTTTGGCCTGGGCAGAATCCTCGAACTCAGAATTGAGAGCCTCTCGATCTTTAGAAAGAGATTTGCTTTTAGAGGATTTGCCCACTGGAGTTTTGGTTACCTGAGATCCATCCGGAGAGGAAGACCTGGATGACTGTGATGCTTCTGAAGGAAACAGCACATGGAACTTGTTGGCCCGGTTCTGCAATCCACGTTTCGACATCTGGGAGCAGGATGGGCAGTCCGGTATGGAATGGTCAGGTCCTAAACATTTAAGACACCATTCATGGGTGTCTGTAAGAGGAATGACAGCACTGCACTTGGTACACTTTTTAAAACCAGGAACTGGCTTCTCCATGAGGAGAATTTGTGTAGGCCTGAAGGCCTAACAAAATACCAAGCTGTGCTGAAGAAAAGAAAAAAATATTTTTTTTTTTTCAAAGAAAGAAAGAGAGACCGGCAGTACCGGTTTCAGAATGGGGAAGGCAGGTACGCGGTCTAAAGAAAACAATAAAATTAACAATTTCTTCAGCGGTGACAGGAACACGACCTGCTGGCTCCGCGGAAAAAAGAAACTGACGAGAGCTGGTCAGGAAGGCGGGAAGGCAGCGCGCATGTGCAGTGGGAGGCCCCAAAAGCTTTTAATCTGAAAAGCTGGGGAGCTTTCCCGCGCGGGCTCCGTCGGTACCGACGTACCCATATGTGATGACTTATTCCTGCTTATTCCTGGAGATAGAGTTTTACAGTAAATGGAACAGTATCTTAAACAAATGTGGCTTGGATCTTATTGCTCTTTTGATCGAACTTATCGACGGAAGAGATTTCTATGAAACAAGTGGAACTTATGGAACAGCCATTAAAAACTGACTCTACGGCTGAGAGTTTTAAGACTTTTGGGGAGGATCTGACCAGTCATATGCGACAGTTCCATGAGACATTGCGGGCATCAAAAATTTAAAAAAATGTACACGGGATACAAAGGATTATGCTAAGGATCGCGTTTATACGTGGAGACAACATAAACAGGAATTAAGTATGGCAACTAAACGGGTTACCTTTGAAACTTACTCGGAGGATCGCAGCTCTGAATCATCAGTGGAGCAACAAGAGGTGACGGAAGGTCAGTTACCTCAATCAGGCCAAGCGTTTTTTCAGAGGGGCCGCCCTCGCAATCGCTGGCCACCAGTACCTGCCCAAGGAGACGGTTGGAGGGGGCTGTTGACCAGAGCAACAGTCATTAACATAATCACGAACAGCGCTAACTGTGGATCAAATGCAAGCTTTAGCTTTGGGGCTGTCGTTTGTCCCCTCTCTAAAAGTATGACCCCTTTAAGATGCGGGTGGCATTACATCAGTTTTTTTGGAAGTTACACGTGGCATTGCATATGGAGTCTTCCAGCTATAGTTCGGGATAATTCAATATGCTACAATCCTTCACGGTGACTTCCTCCAATTAGTACGGACGCGTCAATACAAACTTTTCAAAACTTAGTGATAAGGGATTTAGAGTGATTGGAGAGTGTAACTTATAGGATTCCCTCTAATGTTTCTATGCACCAGTATCAGGCTCTGAGGTCAATGTCTGGCATGAAACAAGTGACAATTCATAGAGCTGATCAAGGAGGAGCTATAGTAGTACTAAATACAGGAAGGGGCAGTATAGAAGAAATGTATAAATAAAAGTGATGCGGCATTTAGGCGATCAGAAATATTATCAATTGTTGTCAACAGACCCTACTAGTAGTCTTCAGCAAGAAATTAAAGTATATACTTTATAGGCATTGCAGTCTGGTTGGATAACCAAAAAGGAATGGGAATTTCTTAATGTTAAGCATCCAATGTTTCCAATTTTTTTATACCTGGTCCCCAAGATACACAAGTCTCTCACACACCCTCCAGGGCGCCCTATTGTTTCATGTAGGTTTTCTTTATTGAAACCTTTATCAAAGACTCTTATTTTTTAAATAGAGCTGAATCAGTAAATAGCCACCGAATATTCTGTGGTGACGACTTTGGATGTTGCAGCACTGTATACAAAATATACCATAGCAGGAAGCATTGGACATTTTGAAAGCCATGCCCATTGTTTTACCAGCTAGGATTCCGCATGATTTTGTAATGTAACTTTTGAGATGGGTATTGGAAAGAAATTATTTCATGTATGACTCTGCCTATTATCATCAAAGTTATGGAATAGCTATGGGGGCAACGGTGGCACCGTCGGTGGCAGCAATATATATTCCCGTGCGGGCTCCGTCGGCGACGTCTCCCACGTGTGAAGACTCATTCCTGCTTGTTCCTGGAGATTAGCATGAGTACTGATACACAAGAGATTAAGGTGGAAAGCATTGATTATTGGATTTGTTCTGTTCAGACAATATCCTGTTTTTTGTGGGGAGGCCCTAAATTTTTCTACTGCTGATTGTATGGGAACTGTAGCAGTAACGTAGACTATCAGGGTTCAAAATAAATATGTAGGTGGTCAGATTTTCCCTCAGAGTATCATAAGAGTTTGAATCTCCCCTGGAGCCGTTCTTCTATCATAAGTGGGCAAGGAAGAACATTAAATATCAGGGAGTCCAGCTCACAGAGTAGTCGGGGCTTTAACCAACAAATTACAAGGTGGTATGGGATAAGCTGGTGGTGGACCTGGAGCACTGGCAGAGGTTTAATATAACCTGCTTTGGGCAGATATCTACTGTCAAGATGCTGGTGTTGCCCAGGCTGTTGTACCTTTTCCAAAACACTACAGTGGCCATTCCAGAGGAGATTTTCTGAAAGATTAGCAGGAAATTAATCAGTATATTTGGAAGGGCACCCACCATGGGTTGCATGGAAGGTACTGGTAATGCACAGTAGATGGGCCTGGGAGGGGTTGTTTAGGGGTCCATGATACAAAAAGATAATGTGGCAGCCCAAGTCCATGAGATATAGAGCGGACAAAGCACCTTCAAAAACCTTGAGTGGTGTTACAGTAAGAGCTGGGAGTGTGGGGTGGCCTTTGGGGTACTGGGTGTGGTTGCTGGGGGGAGGGGGGCGGGTGACATATTCCAGGAGTCTGGAACCTTTTTACCTGCTTCACACTGGAAATGTGGAGGACAGCTCAGAGTTGGAAGGGAAGCAGGTTTCATTCCTAACCCCTATACAGTGCAATGCAGTTTTTCTTCCTGGGCTGACTGAGGAGGTATTTAAAGGATAGGAAGAGAAAGGTCTTGTATGACTGGGACAACTATTTGAGCAGGGGGAACTCTTTTGAGCTTTGAAGAGATGTGGGAAAGTTATGGCTTGGCCTGGTCAGACTGCTTTGGTGTTTCCACATCCGACACTACTTAAAAACAGCACAATGTAGAGACCCTGCTTACATCTCTCTTTGACAACCTCCTGAAAGGACTGAACAACCTGAAAAACGTGAGACATCTCAACAGCCTTTGATACCGTATCCCACTCCATATTGCTAAACCGACTGCGGGAGATCGGACTACGCAACAATACCATAAAATGGTTCACCTCATACCTGAACAACAGAACACAGCAAGTCAAATGCAACCAAAAGAAATCAACCCAAATTTACCATCACACAGGGGGTACCCCAAGGATAAGGACTGTCCGTCATCCTATTCAATATATACATCCAACCCATCTGTAACATCATTCAACAGCACAGACTACAATACCACATATATGCAGACGGCATCATGGTCTACACCCCAATACACACACAGGCACCTGACTTGATCCACATGACCCAATGCCTTGAGGACATGAGCAACCGGTTGTCTAACAACCTGAAAATTAACTTTGATAAAACGGAGGCAATGTTCATCTCCAGGAATCCCACCTTCAGCCCATCTCAAATCAACATCCTAAACAAAAAACAATACCTACAAGGGATGAGGTGAAATACCTAGGCATCATCCTGGACAAGAACTTGAACTTACAAACGCATATAAAGAAAACCGCAGCTAAGGCATACCACCGTTTAAAAATTATCAGGAGACTTCGACCAATCCTAAATCAAGACAACTTCCGCACCGTGTGCCAGGCAGTAATCACCTCCAAACTGGATTACAGAAATTGTATCAAGGACTCCCCAAGTATGCAACCCCCCCCCCCCCCACTTCAAATGGAGTAAAACACCGCAGCACGCATCATCACGGGCACAGCAAGGCACGAACACATCACACCTGTACAACAGCAGTTCCACTGGCTACCCATAAGTAGTAATTAGTCCTTACCTGCTAATTAGTATTCCTGAAGGAACGACAGTCCAGTCCCTTTACTTCTGGGTTGCGCAACCCTGCCAGCAGCTTGGAGGCCGAGCCCATCCTTTTTGGAGGATGGTGCGGTATAAATGCCACTGGCACCACCCACAGATCCCAGTAATCTAATGAAAAAGCAGACTTAACCAAAAACCAAATTAATATCCCGAAACAACAAAAACTTTTTTTTTTTAAAACTGTAGGAGGTAAGAATGGGAAAAAAAAAAAAAAAAAAAAGAGGTAGAGGGAAGGAGAAGGTTTACCTGAGCCTGCCATAACCTTCCTTCACCCCAGCCCGCAGGACCTGCTCCAAGGGCCCGTCCGCTTTGCTTCGGCCCGACTTTGGTCCGCTGTTCTTTATATACCCACTGGAACACTGCGCCAATAGAAGAACCCGGGTGGGATCAGGGACTGGACTGTCGTTCCTTCAGGAACACTAATTAGCAGTTAAGGACTAATTACTTCTTCCTTATCGTCACTCCAGTCCAGTCCCTTTACTTCTGGGATGTAACAGAGCAGGCCTGGGTGGGTTCGCTATCCTGGACCGAAGTACCGCATCCCCAAACTGAGCATCAGCTGATCTCTGAACATCCAGCCTGTAGTGTTTGGTAAAAGGTATGCAGCGATGACCAAGTAGCCGCTCTGTAAATGTCCAGCGGCGGAACTAAGCTATACTCCGCCCAAGAAGTAGCCTGCGCCCGAGTTGAATGTGCGCGCAGACCTCCTGGAACCTGCTTCCCCTTCAGGATATAGGCTGAAGCAATAGCTTCCCTGATCCACCTAGAGATGGAAGCCTTGGCTGCCGCCTCCCCCTTGTGCGGCCCTCCGAACTGAATGAATAAACGTTCGGACTTTCGAAAGGGCGCCGTGTGGGAGAAGTAACGCTTCAACGCTCTCTGGACGTCCAGAAGACATAGCTTCTTGTCCTTCCCCTCTTGCTCTTCTGCCGAGAAAAACGGAAGCAAAACCGTCTGGTTCACATGGAAAGGAGAGATGACCTTGGGCAAGAAGTGTACTGTCCGCAAGACCACCTTATCCCTGAAGAATGAAAGAAAGGGGGGCTGAGGGGACAGCACTTGAAGCTCGGAGACACATCTGGCCGAGCAAATGGCGACCAGAAAGACAGTCTTCAGTGTCAGATCCTTTAGGGAGGCTTTCTTAGCCGGCTCAAAAGGCTCCCTGGCCAGGGCATTTAACACCAGGTTGAGATCCCAAGGAGGAATCACCGATCTTTGCCGAGGATGCAGACGCCTAACTGTTCTTAGGAACCTGGCTACATCCACGTGGGCCCCTAAGGACTTTCCGCAGACCTTCTCTCTATAAAACAAGAGATAGCTGCCAACTGGACTCGTAAGGAGCTGGGCGCTAGGCCCTTCTCAAAACCTGCTTGCAAAAATTCCAGGACCTCCGGAACAGAGGCCGAAAGGGGTTTCTTCCGGTGCGCCGCACACCATGCTTCAAAGATGCGCCAAACCCTTACATAGGAAAGACAGGTCGAGCGCTTTCGTGTGCTCAACAAAGTTGAGATTACCGATCCCTAATACCCCCGCTGCATGGAGTGGAGGAGTAGCCTAGTAGTTAGAACACTGGCTTGGTAACCAAACAACCAGGGTTCAATTGCCACTAGCACTCCTTGTGGCCTTGGGCAAGTCACTTAACCCTCCATTGCCTCTGAAGAAAGGCCTGGCAATCTACTTCCGGTGACACTGCCAAGAAAACCCAGGAGCTTCTGGGTCGCCAGGAGTCAGGACTGACTTGAAGGCACACATTGCATTTTTTTGCAATACCCCTGCTTCCGGAACCACGCCCTTTCAATAGCCAGGCCGTAAGCGAGAATCGATCCACGTGAGGCATCCGAACCGGCCCCTGTCTCAACAGATCCTTTCTGCAGGGGAGTTGCCAAGGCCGGTCGGTCGTTAACCTCACTAGGTCCGCATACCAGAGACGGCGAGGCCAATCCGGAGCTATGAGGATTACCAAACCTCGGTGGGCTTCCACCCGCTGCAGAACCCTTCCGATGAGAGCCCATGGAGGAACACATACAGGAGCCCCTCCGAAGGCCACCTCTGGGCCAGAGCATCTAAGCCTTCGGACATCCTTTCCTTCCTTCGACTGAAAAATCAGCTTGCCTTGGCTGAAGCATACCGTGCCATGAGATCCATGACTGGTGGACCCCAACTGGCTACTATCTGGACGAAGACCTCCTGCTCCAGCTCCCACTCCCCGTGGTCGATCTTGAATCTCCTGAGGTAATTGGCCGTAATGTTGTCTGTTCCGGCCATGTGCTGGGCTGAAAGAGCCTCCAACCGGACTATGGCCCACTGGAACAGGCTGTCCGCTTCCTTCTCCAAGGAGGAACTGCTTGTACTTCCCTGGCGGTTGATGTAAGCCACCGCGGTGACATTGTCGGAGAGGACGCGGACTGCTCTTTGTCGAACTAAGGGCTCAAGTGCCCTGAGCGCTAAGGCTACCGCTCGTAATTCTAGTCTGTTGATGGACCAATGAGACCCCATCAAAGTCCAACATCCCTGGACGAACTGGTCCTCGCAATGAGCTCCCCAGCCTGCCAGACTGGCATTCGTCGTCATCAGTAACCACTGCGGGGGTTCGAGAGGCATCCCGCAATCCAGGTTCCTCGAGTACTGCCACCACTGGAGGGCCTTCTTGGTTCGAGGAGCGCAGGGCAGCCGCATGGACAAAGGATGATGTTGATGGGACCACCGACATAACAGGGCCCGCTGCAGAGGCCGCATGTGAGCCCTGGCCCACGGAACTACCTCTATTGCTGCAGCCATGGTTCCCAGCAATTGAAGGTAATGCCATGCCGTAGGGTTTCGCCTGCTCAGAAATTGCGAAACCAGGATCCTTAGGTCCATTGACCTCTTCTTGGACAGAAACACTCTTCCTCTTCTGGTGTCGAACCTTGCTCCGAGATACTCGATCTCTTCAGAGGGTACCATCCTGCTCTTTGCCCGATTGATGACCCACCCTAACTCCTCCAGGACTTCTACCACTCTGGCAGTAGCCGAGCGACTCTCCTCTTCTGACTTTGCCCGGATCAGCCAATCGTCCAGGTAGGGATGTACCAGGATTCCCTCTTTTCGCAGGGCCGCAGCCACCACCACCATAATCTTGGTGAAAGTCCGAGGAGCCGTAGCTAGCCCGAAGGGCAGTGCCTGGAATTGAAAATGACCTCTTGGCACTGCGAATCTCAAGAACTGTTGATGGGACCTTCGAACCGGGATATGCAAATAGGCCTCCGTCAAATGCAAGGAAGTCAGGAACTCTCCACTCCTTATGGCCACAATGACCAACGTTAGGGTTTCCATGCGGAAATGAGGCACCTTGAGACAGCGATTGACTTGCTTTAGATCCAGGATCGGGCGAAAAGAACTTTCCTTCTTTGGTACCACAAAATAAATCTAGTATCGACCGGTGCCGCATTGGTCTAGCGGAACAGGGACCACTGCTCCGAGCTCTATGAGCTTTGAAAGTGTGACTTCTATCGCCGCCCTCTTTACCGGAGATCCGCAGGGAGACTGAATAAAGGCTGGAAGTATTTGCTTTGCAAATTCGAAAGCATAACCCTCTCGGATCACTTCTAGGACCCATTGATCGGACGTGACCTGGGACCAGGCGGGAAGAAATTGCCTTAAACAGCCCCCCCACCAGCAGGCTGCCCACCTGGACCCCTGTTTTCTCATTGTGGTTTTCTAGGTCCCGCGGAGGACCCAAAACCTCTCCCCGCCCCCCCGAAACCCTCTGAAGCTTTGACCCCTAGAAGAGAAACGGCCCCTAGGAAAGGGGTTCGACCTGACTGGACAAAACTTCTGGGGATCCCTAGGCTGGCTCCGCACAGGAGCTAGCGAACGACCTTGTTTCGGTCTGTCCTCCGGAAGCCTGCCTCCTTTAGATTCGCTAAGGTCTCTCACCAACTTATCTAAGTCTTCCCCAAACAATAGCTTCCCCTTAAAGGGAAGACGACTCAGGCGTGCCTTTGAAGAGGCATCGGCTGCCCAATTACGTAGCCATAAATAGTAATTACACTTACCTGGTAATTGTAGTTCCTTGAGAGACGACAGCTTAGTCCTCACAGATGGGTTGTGCACCTCCTCCTGCAGCATGAAGACTGGACCAATCAAATTTCAGCTCCGCTGGAATCAGCCTACCAGGCATCCCCGAAGCTCCAGTGATCTATTGTCAAAGCAAACTCAAAGAAATAGCTAACCTTTAAAAAGTCCTGTTTGGTTATGTTCTTTTGGTTTTTTTTTTTTTGGTTTTTTTTAAGCAGTTAAAGGAACCAAATCCACAGACACAGAATGTCCCGCTCCTGCCACAGCATAAACCGATAGCGAGAGAAAGAGAGAAAAAGATGGAAACGAAACCAAATAACCAAAGAAAGACACTCACCTGGGAGTACGGACTTCTGAACCCAAGGCGTGCCGCGCTAAAAAGAAAGAATATAGGGAGGGCAGGAGGACTAAGCTGTCGTCTCTCAAGGAACTACAATTACCAGGTAAGTGTAATTACTATTTCCTTATCGTTCCTCCAGCTTAGTCCTCCCAGATGGGATGTAACAAAGCAGTCTAACGGGCGGGATTCTTCCAGCCGGCATGCAGAACCGATGATCCGAAACGTGCATCGCCCGCCGCCAAGACATCAAGTCTATAGTGCTTACTGAAGGTGTGCAGAGAAGACCACGTTGCCGCCCTACATATCTCCACCGGAGATACTAAACTAAACTCCGCCCAGGACGCAGCCTGCGCCCTGGTTGAATGGGCGCGCAAACCGACAGGCGGTAGCCGACCGTGCAACAGATAAGCCGAGCCAATCGCCTCCTTAATCCACCGAGCAATGGAGGCTTTCGCCGCTGCCTCACCTTTGCGAGGCCCGCCAAACAGCACAAACAAACGATCCAACTTACGAAAATCACTGGTAACTTTCAAATATCGCCGGAGAACCCTCTTAAGATCTAAACGACTAAGACCGCGATCAGAGGCGTGCTCCCCTGATGCCGGAAATACCGGGAGCGAAACCACTTGATTCACGTGGAAAGGAGAGGACACCTTAGGCAAGAAGGAAGGCACCGGCCGCAGAACGACTTTTTGGGCCGAGAAAGACAAGAAAGGTTCCCTGCAAGAAAGCGCCTGGAGTTCGGAGATACGCCGCGCCGAACAAATCGCTACTAAGAACACCGTTTTAAGAGTCAAATCCTTTACCGAAGAATGAGAGAGAGGCTCAAAGGGAGCCTCAGTGAGGGACCGCAGAACCAAGTTGAGATCCCAGGAAGGCACAGAAATTCTGCGGACCGGACGAAGCCGAGATACGGCCCTCAAGAAGCGAACGACATCGGCATGGGCACCCAGCGACACGCCGTGATCCTTACCCCAGTAGCATGAAAGCGCTGCCAACTGCACTCGCAAGGAACTGGCCGCCAAACCTTTAGCAAAGCCGTCTTGTAAAAAATCGGAGTACCACGGGAATTGAAGCCGTAGCGGCTCGAACCTGGCGTCGAGAGCACCAATCCTCAAAGACGCACCACACCCGGACATAGGCCAGAGAAGTGGATCTCTTGCGCGCTTGTAACAGAGTCGCCACGACAGACTTGGAATAACCTCGTTTTCTTAGCCTCGCCCTTTCAATAGCCAGGCCGTAAGAGAGAATCTCCCCACTTGTGGCATGCGAAGAGGACCCTGACACAACAGATCCGGATCCAGCGGAAGCCGCCACGGAGAGCCGTCTACCAACCTCATCAGATCGGCATACCAAGGACGTCGAGGCCAATCCGGGGCTATCAAGAGTACTCGACCCCGGTGGGCCTCGATACGCTGAATCACGTGCCCCAGCAGAGGCCACGGGGGAAACACGTAAAGAAGACCCGTGGAGGGCCAAGTCTGCAACAGGGCATCCAGGCCTTCTGACATCGGCTCCCGTCGACGACTGTAGAACCGAGCCGCTTTCGCTGAGCGTAACGTGGCCATCAGGTCCATGACCGGCTGGCCCCAACGCTGAACCAGCTGCGCGAAGACCTTTGGGTTGAGTTCCCATTCGCCGGGATCCACCTGAACCCTGCTGAGAAAGTCGGCCGTCACGTTGTCTTTCCCGGCAATGTGTGCTGCCGAGATGGCTTGGAGCCGAGGCTCTATCCACTCGAACAATACCCGTGCCTCCGCCTCCAAGCCGACGCTTCCGGTGCCGCCCTGCCTGTTTATGTATGCCACTGTCGCCGCATTGTCGGAGAGTACCCGTACTGCCCGAGATGATATCATGGTCTCGAAGCTTTGTAAGGCCAACCTCACTGCTCGAAGTTCCAGGCGATTGATGGACCAACCGCTCTCCTCCGGAGACCAGAGACCTTGGGCGAACTGGTCGGCGCAGTGGGCCCCCCAGCCCGTCAGACAAGCATCCGTCAGCAGCGGAATCCAATCCGGTTGCTCCAGAGGCATTCCCGCCCGGAGCGAGGACCGTCGCAGCCACCACTGAAGATCTCGCCGTACCGTCAGCGGGCAAGGAAGCCGTTTGTTCAGAGAATCCAACTGGTTGGACCAGCGACGGAGCAAGGCTCTCTGAAGGGAACGCATGTGAAAGCCAGCCCAAGGCACTACCTCCAGGGAAGCCGCCATCGTCCCCAGCAACTGAAGGTAGAGCCACGCCGTCGGAGCGGGGTTTTGCCGAAACCGACGGACGAGAGACTGAAGCGCCAAAACCCGGCGGTCGGGAAGGAAAACCGCTCCCCCGTAAGTATCGAACCGTACGCCTAAATACTCGAGATGCTGCGTCGGAACCAGATGGCTCTTGCGCGGGTTGACGACCCAGCCAAGAGATTGCAAGAGCGCCACGACCTTGGAAGTCGCTGCCATACTCTCCTCGCGAGACTTCCCCCGAATCAACCAATCGTCTAGGTAAGGATGGACTAGCACTCCTTCCTTGCATAAGGCCGCCGCGACTACCACCATGATTTTGGTGAACACCCTCGGCGCGGTCGCGAGACCAAAGGGCAATGCCTGGAACTGGAAGTGACCCCACGGCAGAGCGAATCGGACGTACTTTTGTTGGTCCTCCCGAATCGGGATATGGAGATAAGCCTCCGTGAGGTCGAGGGAAGTGAGGAACTCGCCCTTGCGGACAGCGACCAGCACTGATCGAAGGGTTTCCATGCGAAAGTGAGGTACTCGCAGACAGCGGTTTACCCCTTTGAGATCCAAAATGGGGCGAAGGTCGCCACCCTTCTTTGGCACCACGAAATAAATGGAGTACCTCCCGAGACCATACTCCGCCTGCGGCACGGGAACTACCGCTCCCAGCTGGACAAGGCGATCGAGAGTTTGGCGAACTTGAGCTGTCTTGCGAGCCCCCCCGGCAGGGAGACGCCACAAAGGAATCGAGGACGGGCCTGGCCAAGTCCAGGACATACCCGTCCCGGACGATGTCCAAAACCCACTGATCGGAGGTGATCTGGGCCCAAGCGGAGAGAAAGCGTCGAAGACGACCTCCGATCACTGGAATCTCCGCCGAGGCCCGCCACCCTTCATTGGGGCTTGCGAGAAGACGCAGGGGTTGCAGTCGCAAATCCTCTACTGGCTCCGCGAAAACCTCGAAAGCTCGAAGTCCTCGAGATATATCTGCCACGCTGAAAACTTCCAGAACGGGGCGATCGAAACCTACGAAAGTCCCGAAACTGCCCTCGGACCGCTGGCAGCGGCCGCCCTCGCTTGGGGCGATCCTCTGGCAGGCGACCGCCCTTGGACTCACCCAAATCCTTGACCAACCTATCCAAATCCTCACCAAAAAGGAGCCGACCTTTAAAGGGCAATCTGCCCAGTAGCGACTTGGACGACCCATCCGCCGCCCAATTCTTCAACCAAAGAGCTCGGCGTGCCGCTACCACGGACGCCATGCTATTAGAGAGAGCTCTGATGAGATCATAATGAACATCCGCCAAATAGGCCGAACCCGATTCCAAGCGGTGAAGCTCACCTAACATGTCGGCCTCCACGGAGGACGATTGTTGAAGCCGTTGAACCCAGCGCAAGCAGGCACGAGCTACCCAAGCCCCACAAACAGAGGCCTGTAACGCAATCGCATCTGCCTCAAACAACTGCTTCAATAGACCGTCCATCTTCCGGTCCTGCGGCTCGCGCAATGCCGCACTATCTTCCACCGGAATCGTGGTTTTCTTAGTCACCGCCGAGACTGCCGCATCCACCTTGGGAGAGCGAAAACGCTCCAGATCGGTGTCCGACATAGGGTAGAGCCGACGCATTACCTTTACCCCTTTGAGACCTGATTCAGGAGTATCCCACTCTGACTGGATCATCTGATCAATAACTTTGTGAATGGGAAAAACCACGCTAGTTTGCCGAACCGCCTGAATAATGGGGTCCGCTCCGTCCGCCTCCTCCACCGGAGGAGTCGGAGCCAAACCCAGAGTCTGAAGCGCCTCCGAAACAAGAGCGGGCAACTCCTCTCGTCTGAACACCCTAATAATCTTTGCCTGATCCTCCGGTTCAGGGAGCTCGCCCTCTTCCAAGGCCTCTCCCTCCGCTTCATGGTCGAAATCAGGATCATCACCCTCAGGCCACTCAGTCTCCGCCTGGAAGGAGTCGTGCAGACGTTGTCGCTTGGGAGCCTTGATCCCGGGACACTGATTCTCCGCCGACGAGGCAGGGGCAAACCCCCCTGGCGCCGACGGTGTAGCAGCGCCCACGCTCTGGCGCCTACGGCAAAACGCCTGATGCATCAGCAAGATGAAGTCGGGAGAAAAATCCTCCAAGGGCAAGGCACCCCCGAGGTCCAACTGCCCCCCAGACGCCGAGGATACCGCAGGAGAAAGACCCGAGGGCCCCTCCAGCGGCGACTCCAAGTCCTCCGTCGCGGAACCGGGCTGCGCCACAGCCGGCAATGAACTCTCTAGATGTTGCTCCATGCTGAGCGACACCGAAGCACAGCGCTGACAGACGCCTGTGTCAGAAGCTGTACTCCTCCGAGATCCACAAATCACACAAATGGACCCCGCGGGCATGGAAACGCCCTGACCCCGAGTAGGAGGTGGTAAAAATGCTCCTCAGCGCTGAGAGTGACAAAGGGCTTACAAACCCAGCAGAACCAGCACAGAAAGTGGGAACTGGGCAGCCGCGAGAAACAGAATACCAGAGAGAGAACCCAAGGCACAGTTTTCTCACCCCTGGCAAATGCGCTCTTTTTTTTTTTTTTTTTTTTACAATTTATGTCCCATGAGAAACTAAAGTAAAAATTCACACACTGCTAATGGACAAATCGAGAGACCCGCAACGAATAAGGAAGAAGAGAGAGAGAGAAATCGCAAACGCCCCCCCTCCCCCCTAGCCGCGGGACCAAAATACCCCGAAGGAAAGGGAGCAAAAATAAGGAACAGCTGATATTAAACGCAAGAAATAAAGGAAATTAAAGGAAAACCAAAGAATGAAACAATCGCAAGCAGTAGAAAGTAAAAAAAAAAATAGCGCCGCGTGTAAAACACGCTGACAAGACCGGGCAAGGTAAAATGGCCGCGACAGCAAGGGGACCTTGGCGTGCTTTTACTTCCCGCCGGAGAAAACCGCCCGAGGTCAAAAAACCCTTGCAGCCGACCGATCCCCGAAGCCCTGCCAGCGCGGAGGCTGCCTGGACAAAACAAAAACACCGCAAAAGGGAAAAAAATAAACTCTAGCAGTGCCGGGCAGAGGCGCGGTGACCTGGACCAGCTCTGACCGCTGCCAGCCGCCAACACTTACCGGCACTGAATTAGCTGCCCCCCAATCCCACGGAGAGGAGCCGCTGTACCGGCACTAGAGGAGCTCTGCCCCGAACAGTCCTGGGGCAGAGATCCCAATGGAGAAATGCAAACAGTCAAGCAGCGAAAGGCGGCAGATGCTGTGCAGGAGAGAGACCTTCCTCAGATCCTCCCCCCCCCGCACAGAGTGCTCAAATTAAAATCGGGAATTTAAAGAAACAGGAACCCCTGAAAAGAAAGAAAGAAAAATAAGTCCTAATAGGACAAAAATTAAGGATTCAAAAGGTTAGCTAGGTATACTAAACTATGAAACTAGTGAGCCCAGCTAGACTCACTACGTCCTCCTGCTGCATGAAGACTGGACACACTGGAGCTTCGGGGATGCCTGGTAGGCTGATTCCAGCGGAGCTGAAATTTGATTGGTCCAGTCTTCATGCTGCAGGAGGAGGTGCACAACCCATCTGTGAGGACTAAGCTGGAGGAACGATAAGGAAATATCGCCTAGCTGCTACCACAGAGGCCATGTTCTTGGCTAGAATCCTGATGAGGTCGTACTGGCTATCCACCAGGTAGGCAGCCCCGAACTCCAACCTAGCTGTAATAGTCTGTGCGTCCCCCAAGGT
The DNA here is from genome assembly GCA_033557465.1 of Ichthyophis bannanicus. Lineage (NCBI taxonomy): Eukaryota > Metazoa > Chordata > Amphibia > Gymnophiona > Ichthyophiidae > Ichthyophis > Ichthyophis bannanicus. Next base: position 149,681,951 of record CM066041.1, read on the forward strand.
ACCCTCCGCTAGCTGACATTGCTGGGACCACCTCAACAGGCCCGAGCCACCCAAGCCCCCGAAACCGAGGCCTGTAAAGCAGAGAGCACTAACATCAAAGGCTTGCGTCAGCAGCGTATCCAATTTTCTATCCTGAGACTCCCTCAAAGCCGCGCTACCTTCGACCGGGATAGTCGTCTTCTTTGTCACTGCAGATACCGCCGCATCCACCCTGGGCGACCTCAGCAGTTCTTTGTCCGGTTCCGGTAATGGGTATAGTCGCGTCATAGAACGCACCCCCCTCAAACTTAATTCTGGTTGATCCCATTCCTCCTGGATCATCAGACATACCACTCTGTGGACAGGAAAGACCTTTTGAGACCTCCTCACGGCTTGGATTAAAAGGTTCCTCTAACGCTTCCGAGGCCACACTGAGCACCTTGAGGGACTCGTTAATCAACGCCGGAAGCTCCTCTAGCCGAAAAACCCGCACTATGCGGGATTGGTCCTCCTCTGGAATCTCTCCCTCTTCAAGCTCCTCCTCATCTTCCCCTAAATCCTTGTCCGAGACCTCCTCTTCCGGAGTGTCATGCGAGGAGGACATGAGAGGCTCCTCGCTCACTAGCCTTGCACGCTTGAGTGGGACACCAGAATCCTGGGAGCTTGCCATCAATGGCCTCGTCCCCACACTTTCCTTCGCCGCGCTAGACTCACCTGCCCCAAGCCCCTTCTTGCGCATACAATAGGCCTTGTGCAGCAAAAGGACGAAATCAGGAGAGAAGAGGTCGCAGGCACTCTCCTCCCCAACTGCAGTGGCGGGGAGGGAAAGAGGCGACAGGCAAATCCGAGGTAGACGGTGGAGGGGAATGGGGTTCCCTTTTCCCCTCCAGAGGGTCCCCTGACCCTTGAGCGGTTTGAGACATGGACAATTGGATACCTTGCTCCACAGAAGCAGCCTCTGCAGCACAACCACTGCAGATCCCTGATTCGGAGGCAGTACCCCTACGAGTGCCACAGGACGGGCACCGTGGTTTGCCAGTCATGTCCTCTTCAAAGGCAAGCTTGAAAATACTGCTTAGCTAATCAAATATGCAACTTTACATTAATATAAATTTAAAAGTTAGCAGCAATTCCAGTCGGGAAGGCCAATAAGCACAATTGCTCCCTCCCCTCCCCCAAACCGTTAACTACCCCTGCAGGGAATTAAAGGTAAAATTAAAATAAGAATTAAATTAAAATCAAGAATACACTTAGGGCAAAAATCAGCTACTAAATCGCTCCCCAGTACTTGCGGTTTGTTGCTCCTAAATAGCGCGATGCTCCGAGGAAGGCAGCCGCACTCCAGGGGCTTGCACATGGAAGGCCACAGCCACGTGGAGCACTACCAGCGGTCGGCGTCTTTGCTCGCGCCGCCGGACAATTTTCTCGCCCGTAGCCTGTTCGGCGCTGGATTAGGGCTCTGGAGCAGATTTCAGCCCCCAACGCTCCTGAACTGCCGTGCAAAGTCGGAGGATGTGGGGGAATAACGTGCTGCCGCCTCAAGCGCTCAGCCACCGGAGGGCTTCGGCGCGAGGCAGGGCAGGCCTACGAGCAGGTCCGCAGGGAGCCGGCCGACCTAGCAGGAGAGAGGAGACTTTGCGGTCCTCCTCGTTGCTGTCGGCAAAAACCTCCTCCTCTGGTCTGGGTCCGGTAAGAGAAGGGAGGGGGGGGGGGGGAGAAAAAATTTTAAAGGTGCAGTAAACCTAATAGGGAATACAAAGAAAATACCCAAATCAAAAAGGTAACTTAAAGAAATAAAGATAAGTAAATAAAATAAATGAGTGATTAATTAAATAAAAATTAAATAGAAGACTCCAGTAAGCTCTTGGCTTACGGAACCCTCCAGCTGCTTGGAGGCTGAGAATACTGGGATCTGTGGGTGGTGCCAGTGGTATTTATACCGCACCATCCTCAAAAAGGATGGGCTCAGCCTCCAAGCTGCTGAAAGGGTTGCGCAACCCAGAGGTAAAGGGACTGGAGTGACGATAAGGAACAGCAAGAGCAAGATTCAAGACAATGCTAAATATCCTCAAATCAACAATCAGCAAATGTTCTGCATAGCACACTGATCAAAGAAACCAACAGCAGGCCTAGAAGAACCAGCAGCATAAACAAACTCCGCATGCCTTCCGGATACCAGAAAACAAAGCAAACCACATCCAACAGAGCTCTGTCTTTCTTGGCACCAGCCCTTTGGAACTCCCTCCCAGACGAACTGAGAGCCCTAAGTGACATTAAGGACTTCTGCAAGGCACTAAAAAACACTCCTGTTCGCAGAACACTATTCACACCTAACCTAGAACACCAAGCCCCGACAGCATAGAAGAGAATGTACTAATTGTCCAAAGTCTTTATGTACGTCATGTTACCCCACCCCACTCATTCAATGTAGATCCTTGTTATCGACCACTTCGAAAGACAAAGTGGTATATAAAACTGGCTAAATAAATACATAAAAACGAAGGGTGGAAAAAGAAATGGGTAGGGGAGGAAATATTCCTGGAAGTCCTATATGAGGGAGGGTGAAAGGTGACATATAATCTCAAAACTCAACAGGGCATTTGTGGTGGGGGGGGGGGGGCGGCTTCAGATTGACCCTTGCACCACCTAGAGCAATGGGAACAAGATTTGGAGATGGTTTTAGAGAATGGCAGTTCTCTCTCAATATATGAAACATTTCAATTGCAGTGCATGTGGTGAAGAATGGCTTGAAATTGTTATATCACAGGCATTGAACCCTATGGCATCTGGGCACAATTAGGGGAGGGGGACTGGATGACTGTTGGTGGTACTATGAGCAGAGGGGGGACATACTTCCATAAGCAGGGGCGGCACAATCACTAGGCAGTTGCCTAGAGAAGCAGTTTTTTGTGGAAGCGGGGAGGGGGGGGGAAGCCTGCCGGGGGGCCAGCAAAGCACAGGGCATTTACAGCTAAACAATGGATTCTGACAGCTGGGGGGGGAGGTTTTAAGGTCTGCCTAGAGCAGCAACACCTTGAACCAATTCTGGGGCTAGCCCTGTCCGTAGGTGGTGGTAGTGCCCTGTGGTTCAGGCTCACTGGAAGAAATGCATTTACTGCATGGAAGATATCATGGGGTTTAAACTGGACCAGAATCTGAAGGTACTGATAACATACTCATTGATACTGGTGGGAGGGGGGAGACAGATGGATTGCTGCCTTCTGTCGGTACTATGTAATAGCTTAAATCAGGCCGTTTAAAATGTGAAAACACACCCAGTAAATCCAGCCCTTAAGGAGCTGTGATACACTTTTTGGGAGTAGAGGCACTGCGACCAAGTCTCAGTGGCCAGCTCCTAAATATTTAAGCTGGCTTCTAGATTAAAACAAAACATGTCAAGGCCTGAGTTAATAAATGAGAAGAAACCCCAGAAAGTATAAAATGCATCCTACATAAGCGTATAAGACACATCTTTAACACTCCCAGAGATATGAGTTCATGTAAACTATTAAATACATGATTTCATGAGGCATGTTTGTTCAAAAGCTATTCCTTACCTTTCTGGGTTTTCTTATTGCTTTAAATTATGTATGGTCTTCACAGAATGCTTCGGTTACCAGTATAGTGACCTAAACAGTTGTTTTTATTTATTTATTTATGAAATTATTAAATCCAGCAAGAAAATACACCATTTCCTTACAATGAAAACAGAGTATATATGAATAACATTTCAAAAGACAAATATCAAGGAAACCTAAATAAATGTACTCCATTGTAATCCAGATATTGAAGGGGGGCGAGAAAGAAACCTCAAACCAAAGCAGAGACTTTGGATGAAAACATTAATAGAAAGACCTAAGATATCAGTTGACTACGGAGGACCCAGGATATATAACCAAAGCCAAGGATATAATTAGATTACAAAATTACTCTGGTGCAGAAATAACAGATGAAACATTAGCAGGAAGTCTGGCATTAATGAAAGTATTCAGATCATTTGGATAAGAGAAAACTTTCAAGATCTCCAACATATATCGTTTAAACATGTCGACAGCTGCAACACCAGGAAGACGTGGAAAGTTCAAAACTCGGAGATTCACTGCCCTGGAGGCGTTTTCTAACACCTCCAATTTGTACTTGAGAATCCCATTTTCCTTAGTTAATGCAGCATGCATGTCAGTAACATTTTCCAACTGAGACCCAAGAGTATTATTCTGTACCTTCATTTGTGCACATGTAGACATTGCCAATTCAATATTCACGATGTTCTTCTGAATGTTAGCACTGTTCTCCTGGACCCGGGAGGCTACTAATGCAGTTTGTGAATAAACCGTAGTAGAAAGAGTAGCAATCGCTTCCCAAATCGACTCTAAAGTAAACACCTTAGGGTGAACCAGAGGAGGGGGATCCGGCAGTAAAGGAGTTGAAACCAACTGAGGAAAGGAACTTCTCAACAAGGAAGACTGCACCGGAGTCGACCCGCCAAAATACCACCCGAAGCCTCCACGAGACTATCAGGGGACAGAGAGACCGATCGCTCAGCCAACACCCTCTCCGCAGCCGGCGGCTCCTCTTTGGGGGCAGTCGACGCTGTAAAAGCTGAGGAACGGTCCAAAGCAGCTGGGCGTGGTGGTGGAATCCTTGTTGCAGGAGAGAGACGTTTCAATATCTGACGGAGGCGCCTGGCTCTCTGTGCCAGGCGGGACCAAGCCGGCTCAAATCTCCTGAATTTTATCCACAGGTAGCGTAACAAAACGGTCCATGGGACCAGAACTGGGTAACGGAGCCTCAGAGGGAAGAGCCCTCGGTTTTCCCTTTCTCTTAGGCATTAGAGCAGATGGAAACACACCGCAGCCATCTTAGAAAACTCCTCCCCCCCCCCCGACCTAAACAGTTTTTATTCATGGACAACACGTGCACTGATAGTATTTAACATTGTTTTTACCAAATTGGTTACACTCGTGAAGGCTTTAGACCAGGGGTCACCAACCTGCAGCCCGCGGGCCGCATGCGGCCCACGAGGTCCCTTCGTGCGGCCCGCGAGGCTGTACCCCGGTTAACATTACGTGCGGCCCGCCAAGGATTCCCGTCATTGTATCTGCGGCCCGCGGCATGACTGTGAAGTGACTTTGCAAAAGTGCACTTTGTGCACAAAATATCTGCATTTAGGAACTTTTACAACGCGACCAATAGCCTTATTTTTGAAAAGTACACAACTGCAGCATCTCCGCAATGCCACACACTGCACTTTTTTTCCACCAGCTGCACCAACCTATTTTAAGGACCTGCCTGCAGGTGGAGAGCTACCGAGAAAGGCGGGGCAAACCGTGCCGAATGGACCTATTGAGGCGGCTCGTTGACGCCAGGCGCCCTCTGATTGGTCATTCTTCCAGGATGCTCTAGAACTGGCAGCCTCTCCATTCTGGATGGTAGCGGAGGGTGGGGAACGAAGGATATGAAGACGGAGCAAGAGGGGAACGTGGGATAATGCCCCACTGCATTAGGAAAGTTGCTGGTGTGGGCGGTTGTCAGTGCCTGAAAGACGCCTCCCCCCTTTGCTCTTTTCAGCAGCGTTTGCAGGTAGATTTTTCTTCCCTCAATTTCACCCCCCTCCTCCTGCATCTGGGAGCCTCACAGCGGCCGGCGAGTAACCGGCTCCCTCCGACTTCCCGCGGCCCCGCGCTCCTGACATTACAGGCGGAGGTTTGAGTGAGTTACTTGCGCTGCCCTTTTCCCTTCTCGTTGTGCGCAGCCTTCCTTCATGGTTAAAGATCATCTCGACCGCTCGTTGGCGCACCCCGCAAAGAAAATGACCACACCGCTTGGAGAACCCAGGTACTCCCACACAGCATGCCACCACCACTCCTAGCCCCCATCTATCTCCTAACACCCCTCCTAATCCTCCACCCCCACTCAGCCAAACCCTGCAACCCCCTCTGCCCAGACACCACAACAGCTCAACCCACGAGCACCCACAATCATGCACACAACCATGCACACAAGCACACACACTCACCTTGCACACCAACCTGCACCACTGACCCCACAAACCACCACCACCTCTCCATTTCGCTCATAAACGCCCGCTCAATTAGGAATAAATATCACATGCTCCAGGACCTGATCACAACAGATAAGATTGACATCCTCTGTGTAACGGAAACCTGGCTAACAGACCACGACACCGGTGATGGCCCCCCCCCTTGATCCCCCCTCCCTTGTTATGTGTTACACCGCTTTGACCCGGTGAAAAGCGGGATATAAATACAGTTAAATAAATTAAATAAATAAATAAAATAAATAAGAGGACCAATCAGCAATAAGGCTTAAACTTTGATTCTGTTTTTGCAGCTATCGATAGAATTCCTGTTCTCTTTTTTCCCCATGAACAAGCAGCGCAAGCTCAGCGATGAGAACCGCGGCTTCAACCCTGAGTGGAACAAGCTCTTCTTCACGCTGCACAAGGATCGTGCGCTGTGTGTCATCTGTCAGAAGACCGTTGGCGTTCTGAAGGACTACAATGTGAAGCGCCACTTCGAGTCCGTCCACCCAGAGTACGCCAAGGTGGATGCAGTCAAGAAGAAGCAGGAGTTTACCCGCGTGTCGTCTGCGCTCCAACGCCAGTCCGCTCTCTTTGTGAAAAGCGTGACAGCCGCCCAGACTGCAGCCGCCAGCAACACCACAGCTAGCTACCGCGTTGCCTACCTCGCCGCAACTCGTCTCAAGCCCTTCACCGACGGCGAATTCGTAAAGGACTGTGTACTTGCCATCGCCGACGAAGTGTGCCCTGAGAAGAAGGCGGTCTTCGAGAAGGTCAGCCTGTCTGCTCCGACCCTCACTCGCCGCGTCGAAGATATGAAGGACGACGTCTTGGGCACCTTGAAGCAGCGCTTCCGTGACTGTCAGCACTTCGCGATTGCCTTGGATGAGTCGACAGATGTGAAGGATATCGCTCAGCTGGCGATCTACTTCCGTGGCGTCACAGACTCCTTCGACGTCATCGAGGAGTTCGCTCAGCTTGTGCCGATGAGCGGAACCACCACTGGCGCTGACGTGTTGGCAGCTGTGCTCTCCTGGATCAAGGACTTTGAACTTGACTTGTCGCGTCTGTGTGGTGTCACCACTGACGGCGCCCCTACCATGTTGGGGAAGAAGAACGGCTTTGCCTCGCTTCTTGTGAAGCACGTGCGCGACCTCGGCCACAAACAGGATATCAAGACATTGCACTGCATCGTCCACCAAGAAGCCCTTTGTGCCAAGTCTGCAACAATCGCTGAGGTTATGTCGGTCATTGTGAAGGCTGTGAACTTGGTGCTGTCACACGCATTGAATCATCGCCAGTTCAAGGACTTGCTCGCAGAGGCTGACGCACAGTATGGCGATCTGCTGTACTACTGCGAGGTGCGTTGGCTCAGCCGTGGGAAGATGCTTCAGCGTGCCTACGAGCTGAGAGGAGCTGGCGTCTTTCCTCGAAGCCAAGGGATTCGACTTCCCGCAGCTGCGCGATCCTCAGTGGTGCCAGGATTTAGCGTTCCTTGTCGACCTGACAGCTCACATGAATCAGCTCAACACCCAACTGCAAGGCAAAGAACTCCTCGTCTCAGACATGGTCGCCAAGGTCAAGGCCTTTCAAGTGAAGCTAATGCTGTGGGAAAAGCAGCTGCAAGCACGCAACTTCGCACACTTTGCGCAGCTCGCTGCACTGACGCCTTCGGCTGCTGCTGCTCGCCGTTACGCAGCCACCATCCGTCATCTCAAGACGGAGTTTGAGGCTCGTTTCCAAGACTTCACCAAGCACTCGCAAGACTTTGCCCTCTTCAGTGCCCCCTTCGAGATGAACCCCACCGACGTGCCCTCTGACCTTCAAATGACTTGATCGAACTGCAGTGTGACGACGCACAGAAGTCGCGCTTCATGGCTATGGGCCCTGTCGCATTTTGGAAGACACAGGCGGCCACCCACCCGTCCATGGCCGCCAACGCACGCAAGGTCGCTGCTCTCTTCGGCTCAACCTACTGCTGCGAACAGCTGTTCAGCCAAATGAAATTGATAAAGTCATCCACGCGCTCGCAGCTCACCGACGACCACCTGCAAGCGTCCCTTCTCCTGTCAGTGTCATCTGTGAAGCCGGACTTTAACCGTTTGTCTGCTAGCATGAATCATCAGCCATCTCATTAAATTCAATAAAGGTGATCAGCCATTGTTTTCATAATTTTGCGTTTGTTGTTTTTTTTCGCGGGGGCGGGGAGAAGGGGGGTGCGGCCCGCGAGGCTCCCGGTAGTCGGCTGTGCGGCCCGCGGCCCTCTGGAGGTTGGTGACCCCAGCTTTAGACCATGTATGTCTCATCTTATTTTTGTATAGAAGAGTCATTTTTCACTTTTAATTTATATACGGTTTGTGCACTAGGTGATAATTTACTTCATCATCCTTGCAATGGTGCGACCAACGGGCCTTCATTTATTCTAAACTATTTATGGGGTTACTATATATAATTTTTTGTTTTTAACAATTTACACATGCTTCATACAGTTCTCATTTTTACCTTTTCCATTCCAATGGGTGACTTTTTTTTTTTTTTTTTTTAGAAAAAAAGCATTCCTTATTTAAAAAAAAAAAAAAGGAACATTCCCCTTTAAGAAATAACATTTGCTTTGGGTGTTGCTCCAGTGAGGTGCGGCCACACGTGTTAAGGGTATGTTTACTAAACCACGGTAACATAGCAGTAGCTACGTTAACATGTGATAATGTTACCAAATGAATCATTAACGCGCGCTAACATTACCAGATGCAATGTTATTGCGCGTTAATGTCTCCAGCAGCGTTAAGTCCTGCAGAGGGTGGAGAGAAGGGGTCAATGGGCAGGGAGAGGCTCCTGCTACAATAATGTGGTGAACTGAAGGGATGAACATTACTGTGAGTGAAAGCCTGTCGTTAGATGCACATTTGCAGGAGAGAGAAACCATTTCAGTGTCAGCAATGTACAGCACAGGCAGGGAGCCCAAATGATAATTACACTTACCTGGTAATTGTAGTTCCTTGAGTGACGACAGTTCAGTCCTCTACCTCTGGGTTGTCAACCTCCTCCTGCAGCTTGGAGACTGGCATGTCAGAACTCCGACATCACTGGATATAGCCTGCCGGATACTCCCATCAGCCCCAGTGTGAACTATTAACAAAGCAGACTCAAAGGAGTAACAAATAACTTAACCAACATCCAAAATTTAAACTAAAACGTCACTGCACCCATGAAGGTAAACTTTTCTTTACCTCTTCCCTGCTGGACACAGAAGAAGATAGAAGGATGAGTGAAAAGGCATGTCAAAAAACAGACCTACCTGTAAGCTATCCGCTGCCGGGCAAATGCTTCCTCTGAAAAGATCCCGGGTGGGAATGAGGACTGAACTGTCATCACTCAAGGAACTACAATTACCAAGTGTAATTATCATTTCCTTATCATTCCTCCAGTTCAGTCCTCTACCTCTGGGATGAACCAGAGCAGTAATTAATGGGAGGGACCTTTCCAGCTGGCCCGCAACACCGCTGACCCAAAACAGGCATCATTCGCTGCTGCCACGTCAAGACTGTAATGCTTGCTGAAGGTATGCAGCGACGACCAAGTAGCTGCCCGGCAAATGTCTCCTGGTGGAACTAAGCTGTGCTCCACCCAGGAAGACGCTTGCGCTCTGGTGAAATGCGCCCGCAACCCTGGCAGTACCATCCAACTGTGAAGCAGATAGGCAGAAGCAATAACTTCTCAAATCCATCTGGCAATGGAAGCCTCTCCCTTGCGAATCCCTCCGAACACAAACAGCCTATCGGATTTGCGAAATGACCGAGACACCTTCAAATACTGTCGCAATACTCTTTACATCTAAACAACGTAAGCTGTGCTCTTGATCGCCCCCATTGACGGAGCTGAGAACTGGAGGAGAAACCGTCTGACTCAGGTGAAAGGGAGAAACCACTTTTGGCAAAAAAGACGGAACTGGTCGAAGCACCACCCTTTCCCTAGAAAAGACTAGGAACTGCTCCCTACAAGACAACGCTTGTAGCTCCGAAATACGCTGTGCTGAACAGATCGCCACCAGAAATACTGTCTTCAACATTAAATCTTTTACCGACACCCAACGCAATGGTTCAAAAGGCGGCCTGACCAAAGCTGTCAACACCAAATTAAGATCCCAAGGCGGCATCGTCACCCTACGCAACGGACGCAATCGCGAAATCGCCTTGAGAAAACGTAAAATGTCCGCATGTGCTCCCAGCAAAACGCCCTGCACCTTACCCCAACAACAAGAGAGCTGCCAATTGGACGCGTAGCGAACTGGCCGCTAGACCTTTATCAAAACCATCCTACAGAAAACTCAATATCGAGGGGGATGGATACCGTAGCCGCCCGGATCTGCCTCCTCGAACACCAATCCTCAAATATCCACCAGACACGAACATACACCAGCGACGTGGACGGCTTCCGAACTCTAAGCATAGTTGTAATGACAGCAGGTGAATACCCCTTCTTCAACCTAGACCTTTCAATGGCCATACCGTAAGCGAGAACCGATCCACTTGCGGCATGAACAGAGGTCCTTGGCACAACAGATCCACCCTCAACAGTAACTGCCATGGGATGCCGTCCAAGAGACGTACCAGGTCCGCGTACCACGGTCGCCGTGGCCAGTCTGGCACCACCAGGAGAACTCTGCCCGGATGCGCCCCGATTCTCTGAATTACTCTGCTGATCAACGCCCACGGAGGGAAGACATAGAGAAGTCCATGGGACGGCCACCGTTGCAACAACGCGTCTATACCTTCCGACATTCGTTCTCTTCTTCTGCTGAAGAAGCGGTTGGCTTTTGCGGACTGGAAGGTCGCCATTAGATCCATTAAAGGGACTCTCCCAGCAGTCCACTATCTGGGCAAACACGTCCGGGTGCAGTTCCCACTCTCCCGCATCCACTCAGACTCTGCTGAGAAAGTCGGCAGCCACATTGTCCTTTCCGGCAATGTGCGCCACTGAAATTGCCGACAACCGACTTTCTACCCAGGCGAATAAGAGATCTGCCTCCTCTTCCATGCCGCCCTGGCAATTGATGTAGGCAACCGCAGCCGAATTGTCGGACAGAAACCGGACCGCCCGACCCATTACGGCAGACTTGAATGCCTGAAGAGCCCGCCACACTGCTCGAAGCTCCAGGCGATTGGTCACCCCTGGAGAATTCGTGGTCAATCAAAGTCCCTGCGCAAACCTGCCTTCGCAGTGGGCTCCCCAGCCTCCCAGACAGACATCCGTTAATACGGGCAACCACTCCGGCTGCTCCAACGGCATCCCGGACGTCAGAGACACTGAAAGTAACCACCACCATAGAGCCTGCCTAACCTTGTACGGACATGGGAGCCGTTTGTTCAACGCATCCGACTGATGCGACCACCGGCGAAGAAGCAACCGTTGCAGAGGTCACATATGCACTTTGGCCCAAGGCACTGCTTCCAGAGTTGCTGCCATGGTCCCTAGCAGTTGGAGGTAAGCCCACGCCGAGGGAGCCGGCGATGTCTGGAACTTGCGAACCAGACGACTGAGGCCGTGAACCCTGCAGCCTGGCAAAAACATCCATCTGTTCTTCGTGTCAAATCTCACCCCCAAATACTCTAGATCCTGAGAGGGCTCCAACCGACTCTTGCTCGGATTGACCACCCAACCCAAACTTTGTAGAAACTCCACCACTCTGCTCATTACCTGAACACTCTCCGCCCTGGCCCTGATCAACCAATTGTCGAGATAAGGGTGTACTAGAATGCCTTCTTTGCACAACGCCGCCGCTACCACCACCACCATGATCTTGGTGAAAGTTTGTGGCGCTGTTGCTAGACCGAAGGGCAAGGCCTGAAATTGATAATGTCCCCAAGGGAAAGCAAACCTTAGAAACTTTTGATGAGTTGCTCGGATGGGAATGTGTAAGTACGCCTCAGTGAGGTCCAGAGATGTCAAGTACTCCCCTTGCCGCACTGCCAATATGACCAATTGGAGGGTCTCCATCCGAAAATGCGGAACCCGCAAACAACGGTTTATGCCTTTCAGGTCCAAAATAGGCCACAATGCTCTGCCCTTCTTTGGTACCACGAAATAAATGGAGTACCGCCCTGTGCCGTACTCGGCTTCTGGCACCTCCACGACAGCCCCTAAGTGTAGAAGCCACTGCAAAGTACTTTGAATTGCTAAGGTTTTCTCCCGCCCCCTGCAAGGAGACATGACAAAGGAATCCCGCACCGGCCGGACGAACTCCAGCGCATAGCCCTGGTGAATAACCTCCAACACCCATTGATCGGATGTGATGTGGGTCCAAGCAGAAAGAAACTCTCGCAGCCTCCTGCCTATCGGAGGTTCTTCTGCCGGGACCCGCCTCATTTCATTGCGGTTTCCGAGCTGCTGTCGCTGAAGACGAGGAGAAACCCCTATTGGCTCCCCGGAATCCTTGGAACCCCTGGCCTCGCGACAGAAAGTGACCCCTCTGGGAGCTCCCAAAACGTTCAAAATCCCTGAAAATCTCGAAACTGACTCCGAAAGCCCTGACTGGACTTCCCCCGCTTCGGCTTATCCTCCAGAAGTCTACCACTCTTGGACTCCCCAAGATCCTTCATCAATTTATCCAGATCCTCACTGAACAGCAACCTCCCTTTAAAGGGCAACTTGCCGAGACAGGACTTGGACGAACCATCAGCAGACCAGTTGCGCAACCACACAGATCTGCGGGCAGCCACTACCGAGCCCAAACTATTCGCGAGAGCTCTAATGAGATCGTAGTGCACATCAGCTAGATATGCAGTTCCGGATTCCAAACGGCCCAGCTTTTTAAGCTCCTCCTGGTCAAGGTGCGGCGACAGACGAAGTCGTTGGACCCAACGCAGACAGGCTCTCGCCACCCACGCCCCACAGACTGACATCTGCGAGGACAAGGCGTCCGCATCAAAAACTTGCTTAAGGAGGCTGTCAACCTTACGGTCCTGCGCATCCTTTAAGGCCGCACCACCTTCCACCGGTATAGTGGTCTTCTTCGTAACTGCTGAAACCGTCGCATCTACCCGAGGTGAATGGAATCTCTCCTTATCCTTATTGGCTAAGGGATAAAGTCTATTCATTGTGCGAATCCCCCTGAGACCTGACTCTGGCTGATCCCATTCATCTTGGATCATCTTGTCGACTACACAGTGCACCGGAAACACCACCTGTGTTTGCCGCACCGCTTGAATAACTGGATCTTCCACCTCTTCTTCAGTAGCTGACTGTGTCGCGAGATTCAACATCTGCATGGACTCCGTGACCAGAGCCGCCAGCTCCTCTCTACGGAAGACTCGTATAATCTTCGCCTGATCCTCGGGTTCTTGGATCTCTCTCTCTCTTCCATATCCTCCAACCCTTGCTCACGGCTCCCAGTCTGGGTCCGCTACGTCCGGCCAATCGCTCTCCGTGGAAGATAGAGCTCGGGTCCTCGCCCTCTTAGGCTCTGATGGCCCTTAGTCCCTTCCCTCAGTGCCTGGTTGCCGAGACGGAACAGAAAGCGGCCACACCACAGGTGATTTGCCCTGCCGCTGCAAACAGAAGGTCTGGTGCATCAATAGTATAAAGTCCGGGCAAAAGCCCCCCAGCTCCGCGGAACCTGAAGCTGAGAGAACTCCTGAAGGACCAGTCACCTCCTCCAGGGCGTAGTTTATTTATTTTATTTATTTACATTCTCTTATATACCGCGCTATTCTGCATCAGTGCGGTTTACATTGAACAAACTGAAATTACATTGAACAGGACATTATAACTTGGAGATAACTATTTTACAGGGAACATGGGCTATGGAGGGTTAAGTGGCTTGCCCAAGACCACAAGGAGCACCTGTGGGACTAGAAACCCCAGTCCTTCCGGCCCAAGGTTGCTGTCCTCTAGTGGGATTTGAACCCCCGACCTTCTGGCCTGAAGTACCTCGCCCCAACCACTAGGCCACTCCTCCACTCCAATATAGTTCTGCACGGGAGCCTGCACTGAATCCAATTCCGAAGCCCCCAACGCTCCCTGCGTCTCCAGGGATTCCTTGAGCTCCATCTGAGACTCCACTGCGGAAGAGATTGAAGCACAGCCACGGCAGACTCCAGAACTGGTAACCGTGCCTCTCCGGTTGCCGCAGATCATATACTGCAGCCTTGATGACATCAGACTGTGAGATAGTGTGCTCTTCCCCTGAGAGACCCCTTTCTGCTTCCGTGTTTTTTTGTTTTGTTTTGTTTTTTTGGTTTTTTTTAACGTGCAGTGAATAAATCCCGAAACTTTAAAACTTTACCTGATATACTGATATACCGACTGCTGTCCCGATCACCACCTCTCCCCCCTGTGCAGGGGAAGGAATTCCCGCCAAAAAGAAGAGGCAACCAAACCACCCTGACAAATTAACTGAAAATAAAAACAAAAATAAAAACAAAATGAAAGTAAAAGGAACGGAAATAACCGCGCCAAAGAAAGGCTTCACCACTTTCCCTTCTGTTCGGCAGCCACGCAACCCCGTCAAAAATAGCTGCCGGCTGCATAGGGGAGGGAGGAAAAAAAGGGCGCCAAAGCAGCCCTTCCTGCTGGCGTTAATGTAAGCCTCACTGAAAATGCAGACTGCTCAGCTGTAACGGCCTGAACCCGGTGCCCAGCTTACTGGTCAGGACTGCATTACCTTTACTTGATGTCCCCCGGCGCTGCAGCACTGAGCGACCAGAGCAGAGCTGCCGCTTCCTCTCAGACTGCCCAACAGAAGCGCCGTACACTTCCCGACTCGCTGCAGTTGTACAACATGCTAACAGCACTGAGCCGGCTATATGGGACCACGAGACCGGAGGCTCTCCCCCGGCAAGTCTGGGAGGAGAGAGCCGGTAAAGCGCAATCAGACGAAAAGAATACAGGGAGTAGGTAATCAAGTTTTCCCTCTTGTTTAAAAAAAAAAAAAAGTACAGAGTGCACTTTCTCGCCCACGAGACCCAACAGCCAAACTAAACCAAATTAAATCAAATTAATTCCCAATTTAACTGATTCATCCTACAGATTCCTTATCTGTTCCTCTAGTGAGCCCCAGCACAGGCTCACGATGTCCTCCTGCTGCACGGAGACTGGTCACACTGGGGCTGAAGGGAGTATCTGGCAGGCTATATCCAGTGATGTCAGAGTTCTGACATGCCAGTCTCCAAGCTGCAGGAGGTGGTTGACAACCCAGAGGTAGAGGACTGAATTGGAGGAACGATAAGGAAAAAAAATTGATGATAGTGCTACATGTGCAGCAACAGCATAGTGCCCAGGTATGAAAGGGCACTATGGCGATGCTGCAAACGGGGCATAGGCTGCTGCAGACGGGACATACAGTGGATGCAGCTGGGGGACAGGGTGGGCTAGGAAGATGCCTAGGAACGCAAAATCTGGAAAGCAGCAAGACAGCAACTGACCAAGGTCAAATATGCCCACAAGTCTGTGTCCCACAGTGTCCCATCCAGGGGACATTACCCAGAAGGTACCCCAAAGGTCATATAGCATTGGCGGGCGATGCTGCGGGGGGGGGGAAGGGGGAGTGTGGATGTCTATGTAGGACCCCTACCCCAGACCCCAGGCAGCCAACTACCTGCACACTGGTTGGCCTGGGACTTCTCACCACCAGCATATGGGCATGACAGCATGGTGGGGGAGGGGGTGCCGGTGGGGGGAGGGGTGCCGGTGGTGGAGGAGGCAGTGGCACCTGCCCACAGCAGACTAAGGCCAAGCCTTGTTTAGGTGGGTGGCATGCAGTGCAACAGACAAGGTCTGTCTGATGAACAGTCATGGTATCCCCAGGGACTGACTTGCCTCTGTGACAACAGTATGGTGCAGTATACACAGCAAGTGTGTCTTGGGGCAGGTGGTCACAGGTTCAAGTCCTAGCTGTGGCTCCTGCAGACCATGACCCTACATTTTACCCCACATTGCACATACAACAAACATGTGCACTCCCGAGAACATTGGCCAACAGGGGCACCTACACCCATATCCACAGGCTCCACTATCCAAAGCCTCATGGAGAGTCAGGCTGTTGGGCCCGGCACGGAGCAGCACTTACCACCAAAGCACTACTACTAGTACCTGCATACCTTAGCAATGCCTGCACTGTGCTCAGGACTAGTGTGGCAGGCAGGGCTGCCAACCACCCCTATCTTTGCACAATGCTGAAACAGGAGTGGGAGTGTGTGTGTCTATCCATTATTTTGTGGCTGCCTACTCCTCACTGGGCCCACAATGCTTACACTGTTTCCAGCGTTAGCCTGCCAATGTGCATAATGAGGAGCAAGGTATTGTGGGTATGGTCCACGCAGGATGCATCTGCACAGGGTGTGGGGCAATGGCTGGGACATTGTAGCGCCCGACGACCACCTGCATGGACAGTGACCATGACATGTCTAGATTCCCACAGAGTGCTATACAGTGTTTCTCTCAAGTGGATATCTGTGTGTTCCCTGTTCTGAGGCCCAATCACTGAGATTCCTGCTTGGGGTCTATGCTTACATCCCACTTATGGGTGCACATAGTTCCTCTGGGAACATGCACTATGGACAGGCTAGTGGACTATCTGCAATCAGCATGTGTATGGCTGGAACGCCTTGCAGGGTGCAGCAGTGAATGTCAGATCATGAAGGGGGACAGCTGAGCTTTTCCAGGCCTACTGCCTGTCTGCCAGTGCCTGTGTGATAAGTACAGATCTGCATCACCTGCCCTGGACGGCACCCTTTCGCCAGCAGGACTGACGTTGATGGTACCAGGGCTCTTCATCATACCCCTCTACTACCTCAATTGCAAAGATGTAGAGTGTTGGTCTGTTGGGGCAGATTCTGTCCACCACCTTGACCCAGACAGGGCGGGTTGGTAGGTGGTGCTACATAAGCCGCATGTGGGTCCAGACACCCCCCTGCTCTTATAACAATTGACCATGGCAACCACACTGCATATGCTTAACATGGGTGGCTCCTGGTCCCCAAGGACTAGATGTGACTGAGGAATACAGATGGACACAGGATTATCTTAGGTGTAGCTGCAAGGAATACCTGTCACACACTGGCAATGATAGGGCCCTGCAGCAAAGCCTATCTCAAGCAACCCAGGTACTGCAGACCTGGTGCTGGCCGCCCCACCTCACCCTCAGGGTGAACACAGAACCGGCACAATGGCATGATGTGTGGCTACTCTGTGCAGGTATCACACACGGTCAGTTCCTCCTACCACGCTGAGGTGCTGGAGAGCTGTATACCCCATCTGGTGATCAGATGTGGACTGCTGTTCTGCATGTACATTGCATCATGGGTACTGGTGGGTTTAACCTATCCTGGTAGACACAGCAGACAGTTTGTGCGGTGACCTGCAGTCTTTCTGTAGCCAGCCATAGAGGTATAGCCCACTGGTTAATACAATGACTTCCTAGGCAGAGGTCATGGGTTCAAATCCCTCAGTGGTCTCATTTTATTAGGCCTGTCCGAGACAAGTCCTTTTCATTCCTGTGACAGTCATATCTCTGCAGATCCGTGCTGCCAGCCATACTTCTGTCCGTCTATCTGTGTCTGTCCGCTGTGTAGCGTCCTGTCATGTGCTGGCTGCTACCTCATGTCCTCCACTGGTACCCTTGTCTACATTGCGGCTCATCATGCTTGCCTCTCCTGTGTCTGCTCTGCATGGCACTACTACTCCTCTGTCCTCCTATCATTGCAAATATCTTGCCACCTCTACCTCCACTGTCGGACACATATTCCCATCCTCTTCCACCCACTGTCATTGTAGCACTTTACATTGCCAACACCCTTTGCATCAGTACAGCTGCCTCCAATGTGTTTGTCCATTTTACTGGCTGCCACATTGGCTGCATGCAGATTTGGTAGGTCCATGAGCTCCCACCTCTACTTCCTTCCATCACTTGTCCATTGCCTTTCCTTGGTGCTCTGTGCAGTGTTAGGGTTACATCAGCATTCTGCCTTTACATTTCATGCTTGTCAACTCTAGGCACCTTACTGCCCTTGGGCATCGTTTCTTGGGGCACCTTAATATCCTTAGGGCACCTTATACGGCACCTCAGAAATCATCTGTGTGTGTCTGCCTGCAGCCTGGCACTGAAGTGGTTAACACTGCTCTCCCTGGGGACTTATAAAAACTGTCTCTCTCTAGCACGCGGCTGGTGCCATGCACTAAGGGGCATGTTATGCCGCTTAGGAGCACTGAGGAGCGTGGGATGCCAGTTTGCTAAGAAAGTGTGTGTTGTATGTAGTAAGTATCTTAAGTATAGGCTATAACACGATGCCTGAGAAGTGGAACGTGAAAGGCAGCAAAACTGTGTCAGGACTGGGCCCTATGGACAAACACGTGGTAGTAAAGACTGATGTTTTAGAGCAAGCCAGGCTGCAGTCATTATCTGGTGAGGGAGTCTCTGAGCTCCCTGGAGCGGACTCCACCCCTCCCTCCTCAGCCAATTCTGCAAGAGACTCTCCTCATGGGGCTGGTCCGTTTTCTTCTTCTGGTGGCCTCAGTGATTTGACTCCTTGCCCTACTCCTGTGCAATGTAATTTGGCTCAGGTTTGCTCTTCTGTAGTGAATTCTACTGTTTCTTTACAGGATGTTTGGCAGGTTGTCTCACGCACTGAGGTCCTTCTCACTACTATAGTATCTCAATTTTGTGTATTTTCCCAGGAGACTACTGCAAAATTTCAACAGGTGGATGCCAGGCTGGAGACCATGGAGAGAAAGGTTTCCAGCCTGTATTCTCACTTTCTTACATTATGTTCAGCAGGCTCTTCCTTTATTAAGGATAACCAGCTGATACACCAGAAGATGGAATCTCTGGCGAATATTTTTCATAGTAAGAATTTGCATTTTATTAATTTTCCTCAGACTCATTTGTTATCACCAGAGATCCTGTTAAGAAAATAGCAAGAAGTAATTAGACCTTACCTGCTAATTAGTGTTCCTGAAGGAACGACAGTCCAGTCCCTTACTTCTGGGTTGCGTAACCCTTCCAGCAGCTTGGAGGCTGAGCCCAACCTTTTTGGAGGTGGGGCGGGATAAATA
The DNA here is from genome assembly GCA_033557465.1 of Ichthyophis bannanicus. Lineage (NCBI taxonomy): Eukaryota > Metazoa > Chordata > Amphibia > Gymnophiona > Ichthyophiidae > Ichthyophis > Ichthyophis bannanicus. The sequence goes on from CM066041.1 coordinate 149,701,017, forward strand.
CCCCTGAGACCACCCACCAACTCCAGTAATTGACTGAAAAAGCAGACTAAATGAACTTCTGTAATAACTATAAATCCAACCTTAAAAACCTATCCACTCAGAGAGAGCGGTGACCCGACTGGGAGGCCACCTACTATCCCTCCTTTTTTTTTTTTTTTTTGTTAAGGTAATAAGGGAAGAGGGGAGGGTAGGGAGCGGAAGGGCGCCGAGAACTGCCCCGCCTACTAACTCCCGGGCTCCCTCACCCCGTCTGGTTATCCGCTCGGTTCGCTGTTCTGTCCTTCACCGCCAGGCCTTCAGTCCCGGTATAGCCGGGTGGGAACAGGGACTGGACTGTCGTTCCTTCAGGAACACTAATTAGCAGGTAAGGTCTAATTACTTCTTCCTTATCGTCACTCCAGTCCAGTCCCTTACTTCTGGGAAGTACCCGAGCAGTTCAATTCCGGGTGGGATTCGGCAAAACCGGACTGAAGCACCGCTAGTCCGAACCGAGCGTCCGCTGAACTCTGTACGTCTAGCCTGTAGTGTTTGGTGAAGGTATGCAGAGAGGACCATGTCGCCGCTCTACAAATATCCAGCGGAGGGTCTAGGCTGAATTCCGCCCAAGAGGTAGCCTGCGCCCGGGTGGAATGTGCTCGCAGTCCCCCCGGAACCTGCTTGCCCTTCAGAATGTAGGCGGAGGCAATCGCTTCCCTAATCCACCTGGAGATGGAAGCTTTGGCCGCCGCTTCACCTCTGTGCGGTCCTCCGAACTGGACAAAAAGCCGCTCTGATTTCCGGAACGGAGCCGTGCGGGAAAGGTAGCGTTTTAGGGTTCTTCGGACGTCTAATAACCGAAGCTTGCTATCCTTGCCTACCCGACCTTCTGTTGGGCAGGCTGGGAGCGTGACTGTTTGGTTTACATGAAAGAGAGAGATAATCTTGGGAAGGAAGGAAGGTACCGTGCGCAGGACGACCTTATCCTTAAGGAAGGTCAGGAAGGGAGGTCTGGAGGAGAGTGCTTGTAACTCGGAGACCCGCCTGGCCGAGCAGATGGCAACAAGAAAGACCGTCTTCAGAGTTAAGTCCTTCAGGGAGGCCCTCTTTACAGGTTCAAAAGGCTCCCCTATCAGCGCCTTCAGTACCAGGTTGAGGTCCCAGGGGGGGTATGAGCGACCTGCGCTGAGGACGCAAACGTCAGATTGCTCTTAGGAACCTGGCAACGTCCGAGTGGACCCCTAAAGTCTTGCCGTGGACCTTTCCTCTATAGCACGCGATAGCGGCTAGTTGTACACGTAGGGAACTGTGCGCTAAACCCTTGTCAAACCCCGCTTGTAAGAATTCCAGGATCTCCGGGACTGAGGCCGCCAGGGGCTTAATTTTGCGTTCCGCGCACCATGCCTCGAAAATGCGCCAGAAACCCTCACGTAGGCGAGACAGGTCGAGCGTTTCTTAGCCTTCAACAGCGTTGAGATTACTACTGCCCCCCGAATATCCTCGCTTCAGGAGCCGCGCCCTTTCAAGAGCCAGGCCGTAAGCGAGAACCGATCCACGTGAGGCATCAGAACCGGGCCTTGTCCGAGTAGGTCGCTCCTGCTGGGCAGCCGCTAAGGTTGGTCTGCCAACAGCCTCACCAGGTCCGCGTACCAGGGGCGACGAGCCCAATCTGGAGCAATGAGGATTACCAGGCCCTGGTGGGCTTCTATTCGCTGTAGGACCTTGCCGATCAGTGCCCACGGAGGAAACACATAGAGGAGGCCCTCCGCCGGCCACTTCTGAGACAGGGCATCCAGACCTTCGGACATTCTCTCCTTTCGCCGACTGAAGAACCGGTCCACCTTGGCCGAGGAAAATCTTGCCATGAGATCCATCACTGGGAAACCCCATCGGGCCACTATTTGGTCGAAGATCCCCTGCTCCAGCTCCCACTCTCCTCTCCGTGGTCTATCCTGTGCCTGCTGAGGTAATCGGCTGTGACATTGTCCGTGCCTGCCACGTGCTGGGCTGACAGCGCTTCTAGGTAGACCTCCGCCCACTGGAGGAGGACGTCCGCCTCCTTCTCCAGAGCAGGGCTGCTGGTGCCGCCCTGGTGGTTGATGTAAGCTACCGTGGTGACGTTGTCCGAGAGGACGTGGACTGCCTTTCCTCGTACCACGGGCTCGAGCTCCCTGAGCGCTAGGGTGACAGCCCGTAATTCCAGTCTGTTGATGGGCCACTGAGATTCCACCGGAGACCAGCACCCCTGGACGAACTGGCCCTCGCAGTGGGCTCCCCAGCCCGACAGGCTCGCATCCGTTGTCAGGAGCACCCACTGGGGGGGCTCTAGGGGCATTCCCAGTTCCAGATTTCTCGGATGCTGCCACCAGCGAAGAGATCTCTTGGTCCGCGGAGCGCAGGGTAACCGTGTTGTCAGGGAGTGGATTTGTGGAGACCACCGTCGCAGTAGGGAACGTTGTAATGGGCGCATGTGAGCTCTGGCCCAAGGTACTACCTCTATCGCCGCCGCCACTGTTCCCAGGACTTGAAGGTAGTGCCATGCTGAGGGTGTTCGCCTGCTTAGGAATCGAGCGACCAGTAGCCTTAGGTCCCTGACTCGGGATGGAGGCAAGAATACCCTGCCCTTGCCCGTGTCGAATCTTGCGCCAGATACTCGAGATTCTGGGAGGGGATCAACCTGCTCTTCGTTCTGTTGATCACCCACCCCAACTCCTCTAGAAGGCGAACCACCTTGTCCGACGCCGCGCAACTTTCCTCCTCTGACTTTGCTCGGATTAGCCAATCGTCCAGGTACGGGTGGACCAAAATTCCTTCCTTCCGAAGGAAGGCCGCTACGACCACCATCACCTTGGTGAATGTCCGAGGAGCTGTCGCTAGGCCGAAGGGGAGAGCCTGAAATTGAAAGTGACCCATTGGAACCGCGAATCTTAGGAACTGTTGATGGGATTTTCTGACCGGGATATGCAAGTAGGCCTCTGTCAAGTCGAGGGCTGTTAGGAACTCTCCTCTCCTTACCGCTGCGATGACTGACCGTAGGGTCTCCATTCGGAAGTGAGGGACTCTGAGACAGCAATTGACCTGTTTTAAGTCCAGGATTGGTCGGAAAGTGTCTTCCTTTTTTGGCACTACGAAGTAAATCGAGTAACGACCTGAGCCGTACTGATCTGGGGGCACTGGTACCACGGCCCCGAGTGCAACTAAGCGAGCGAGCGTAGACTCCACCGCTGACTTCTTTGCAGGGGTACTGCAGGGGGACAGCACAAAGGCTGGAGGTATGCGTTTTGAAAATTCGAGCGCGTATCCTTCTCTGATCACCTCTAGCACCCATTGATCCGACATGACCCGGGACCAGGCGGGAAGAAACTGTCTTAGACGACCTCCTAGGAGCAGTCCGTCCCCCTGGACCCCCGCGGCTTCATTGTTGTTTTCTAAGGGACGAGGAGGAGGAGAAGGAGGAGGAGGAGGTCGCCCCGAACCCGCGACCTGCTCCCCGAAACCCTCGAAAGCTCTGGCCCCTAGGGGAGAATCGCCCCCTGGGAAAGGAACTGGGCCTGGAGGGACGAAACCTCCGGGAGTCCCTGGACTGGGTACGGGCCGGGGGGAGAGAGCGGTTTTGTTTCGGTCTATCTTCCGGGAGTCTGCCTCCCTTGGAGTCGCCAAGATCCTTTACCAGCTTCTCCAAATCTTCGCCGAACAGCAGTCTCCCCTTGAAGGGGAGTCGGCTCAGGCGAGCCTTCGAGGAGGAATCCGCTGCCCAATTGCGTAACCACAGGTAACGCCTGGCCGCCACCACCGATGCCATGTTCTTTGCCAGGCTCCTGATGAGGTCATACTGGCTATCCACCAGGAACGCCGTTCCCGATTCCAACCTGCTCGCGTTGGATCTGTTCTCCTCTGAGGGGCTCTCGTCTGTCTGTAGCTGTTGAGACCACCTTAAACAGGCTCGAGCCACCCAAGCTCCGGAGATCGAGGCTTGCAAAGCGAGGGCGCTTACGTCAAAGGCTTGCTTGAGAAGTGTATCCAATTTTCTGTCTTGGGGATCCCTTAAGGCTGCACTACCCTCCACTGGGATAGTGGTCTTCTTGGTGACAGCAGATACTGCCGCCGCGTCCACTCTGGGAGACTTCAGTAGCTCTTTGTCCGCCTCAGGGAGAGGGTAGAGACGGAGCATAGACCGGACTCCCCTTAGATTTGATTCAGGCTGGTCCCATTCCTCCTGGATCATCTGTCGCACCACCCTATGCACAGGAAAGACCTTCTGGGATTTTCTAATGGCCTGAATCAAGGGATCCTCTAACGCTTCTTCCTCTGTGGGCGTATCGGAGGGCATATTGAGGGCCTTCAGGGACTCGTTAATCAGTGCTGGGAGTTCCTCCCGCCGAAATACTCTAATTATCCTAGCTTGGTCCTCTTCTGGGATCTCCCCTTCCTCTAGCTCCTCCTCATCCTCGCCGAAGTCCTTGTCCGAGGGCGTCTCCTCAGGAGATCCCTGGGAGAGGGCCTCTTCATCACACATCCGCGGGCGCTTAGCAGGAATGACGGGATCTGGTTTGTCCGCCCTCGCGGGCCTAGCTTGCTTGGCCTCAGCTGCCGGAGGAGCGGCACCCCCTGCCCCTGAGCTCTGCTTATGTAGGCAGTATGCCTTGTGTAGCAAAAGGATAAAATCCGGGGAGAAGAAATCCCCTGCCCCAGCTTCACCCGCCGGGAGGGGGGGAGGGATAGGGAAGGGGTGGTCAAGTCCGGGGACATAGAGGAAGGTGCTTGCGCCCCCCCCCCCCTCCCCTGCTGAGAGTTCATCTGACCCCTGAGCGGGGTGGTCCATGTTCAAATTAATGTCCTGCTCCGCTGAGACCGCCAAGGAGGTACAGCTCCTGCAGATGCCTGTCTCCGTGGATGTACCCCTGCGTATTCCACAGGAAAGGCAGCGTGACTTGCTTGACATGGCCTGGAGCTGAGGCACCTCTAGTAGCAGGCCTCTTACCGGGTCTCCCGCCCTGGCTGAAAGGGGCTCCCCTCTACTCCGGAGATGGTTCCCTTCCTGGGCAACCGACCCAAGGATTCCCTCACCAGAATGAAACAAAGGCAACCTTGAGCTAAAGGCTTTAAAAATAAAGGTAATTAAAATATATAGCCAAATGAAACTTGAAACAACTTTTTTTTTTTTCTCTCTTTTAAAATTAAAATAAAATTAAAGCTAAAATAAATAAAGCTAAAATAAGGTTAAAATAATGTTAAACCGCAGTGTAATACTTTCTCAATGAGTACTTGCGGTTTTCCTAGCAGTGCTGGAGTTCCGGGCTGATTCGGAGCTGCAAACCCGTTGGCTCTACACATGGAAGGCCTCACCACGTGGAGCCAAAAACGGGGAGCTCCGCGGATTTCCTCCGGTCGGGGCCCGATTCTTCTCCTGCCCCCCGGAGCCAAAGACTGCCGTTTTCAGAGAGGATCGCTGCCTCAGTGAACCCCCAAGGTCCCCGCAGAGACTGCAGTATCGCCGCCGCGTCCTTCTGTTCTCGGACGGGTCTGGCGAACTCGGCCGGCCAGCGGTGCTGCCTCCAGCGCTCAGCCTGCAACGGGGCTTCGGCGCGAGGAAGTGGGAATCAGCGCGATTCAGCTGTAGAGGAGGAAAGGTGGCTTCTCCTCGAAGTTAGTAGCTGCGGCTCTCCTCCGGTGCCCGATCCGCTCCTGGGAGGGGGGGGGGGGAGGGAGGAGGAGGGGAAGAGCCTGAGAATTAAAAAGCCAGAGCTCTTGAAAATTAACGCTGAACTAAAGAGAAATGTAAATCAATGAGTGAAATAAAATAAAATAGCTTCAATAACTAAAATAATAGAAATTAAATACAAAGAAGGACTCCAGTAAGCCCCAGGCTTACGGAACCCTCCAGCTGCTTGGAGGCTGAGATTACTGGAGTTGGTGGGTGGTCTCAGGGGTATTTATCCCGCCCCACCTCCAAAAAGGTTGGGCTCAGCCTCCAAGCTGCTGGAAGGGTTACGCAACCCAGAAGTAAGGGACTGGACTGGAGTGACGATAAAGAACAGGTAATAACAAAATTTCTGTAAAGTAATGAGATTGTGATTATCACATTTGTTTTAAAAAGAGTGCAGTCTTCCTCAGAACAGGAGGGGGAGGGAATCCTGGAGATTAGCCCAGAGTTCTCTCTCTCAGCTTTTCTTGAGGATTCGCACAATATTATAACTAACTACTAGAGCTACCTTAGTTGTTTCCCTTTTGAATGATGGTGACAAAGCCTTAATAATGAGGAGTTATTTTTGACATAAAAATGCTATTTTTTGTGGTGGGAAACTTCAGATTTTCCCGGATGTCTCCAGAGCTACCCAAGTCAGAAGGAAGGCTTTTTTGCTTCTTAGGTCTCAGGTACTGGATCTTTCTGGTACCTTTTATTTAAGATTTCCCTGTAAGTGTCTTGTTACACTGCTGGGGGTGAAATATGTATTTCTTGACCCTTCTCACTTGGACAAACTTCTGGTTAGTAAGGAAATGATTGCCCCTGTGGCTGAGGAAGGTTGAGGGGTTTTAGAGACCTTGTTCTTACACGGTCTCTTTTGGAGATTTAGTTTGCAGCTTTTGTGAGGCTAAAATTAAGAAGCACCCCTAACAAAGCAGCAGCTCAGCCACACACCAGGGCCTGCCCTGATCAGCGTCGCTCCTCCCCCACCGGCTCCCTAAGGCCAATCGGGCCTGTGCACCAGACTTTTAAATTAAGAAGCACCCTTGGCGCGCCCGCACACCTCGCCAGAGGGCCCTTAGGCGTGGGCCCAAAGGCATGATCCGACAAACCCATCACCAGCAGAACAACTGTGAAGCGTCAAGGAGTAGAGCAGGAACAAATACTCCTCTACATCTCGGCTCCTGAACCCCAACCAGCACCCATACAAAGTAAGCACTCACCACTGCTACTTACAGCCCATTGTCTCCATTGCTACCCATCGCTTCCTCACTATTGCTACCTCATTGCTTGCATTGAACCTTGCTGCACAGGCCATAGACTCCATGCTACCTTGTTTGTATTTAATCTATATTGCATAGTATGTAATTCCTATTACTCCATTCCTTGCAATTAACTTTGCTACACAGGCTATAGACTCCTTGATACCCATTGCTTGTATTGCATAGCATGTAACCTTTGCTACACAGGCTATAGACTCCTTGATACCCATTGCTTGTATTGCATAGCATGTAATCCCCACTACCTCAGTGCTTGTAACTCACCATATTTTGCCTGTATTGCATAGCATATAATCCCCATTCGCTGCATACCCCACTACTCCTTTTCTATGGCCCCACATCAATTGTCCTTCTCTTCCTCATACTCCCCAACTGCCTCCCCTCTTACCACCACCCTCATTCCTCCCCCCATTCCCCCTCTTCCTTCCTCCTCTCCCTCCATCTTGACCTCTAACCTAGCATCTGCTCTTGAGCTTCATCAAACCCTCCCCCGCATTCAACCAGACCCTCTCTCTTTAAGGCAACCTAACCCTCGTTTCCACCGTACAGCCTCTTTACCCCGCTCTCTACTACTCCTCCTCTCATCAAGTAATATCCACCCCAACCCTGCCCCCCCCCCCCCCGTTTTCTCTCTCTCTAAGAAATGTTCCTCATTTAACTTTTCTAATCTCATCCATATCCCTCTCCTTTCCCCTTCCACTCTCCCTCCCTCATGCGCCACTCACTCATCCAAAGACACCAACCCTAATCCTAGCCCCTTTAGAATTCTGTCTCTCTCTCTAAGAAGAGATCCCCTTCTACTCCCCCCTCCCTCATGTGCCTCACGGAAGGCACACTCATCCAGAGATACCCACCCTTACCCTTGCCCCTCAAGATCTCTATCTTACTCCGGAAAGAAATCCTCACGTAACTTGTCCAACCTCATCCATATCACCCTCCTTTCCCCTTCCACTCTTCCGTTCTCATGTGCCTTATGGAATGCACAATCAGTCTCTAAAAAAAACCTTGCTTTTACCCATGATCTTTTTCTCTCTAAAGCTCTACATCTTCTTTCCCTGAGACCTGGCTCCTCCCAGATGATACCGCATCTACAGCTGCTCTCTGTCACGGGGGCTACCAGTTCTCCCATACGCTTCATTCCACTGGCCGTGGTGGTGGTGTTGGGCTTCTACTTTCTCCCTCTTGCCAATTACAACCCCTCATGTTGCCTCAGTCTCACTCCTTTCTCTCTTTTGAAGTCTACTCCATTTGCCTCTCCACTCCTCTTCTTCTCCGAGTAGTTATCTATTGCCCACCCAACAAATCCGTATCTACCTTCCTTACCGACTTAGACTCCTGGCTTTCCGTCTTTCTGGATCCCTCTTCCCCCTCTCTTAGTCTTGGCGATTTCAACATTCACATCGATAACCCCCCTGATCCCCACGCTTTAAAGCTCCTCGCCCTCACCTCCTCATTTGACCTCTAACTTTGTTCCACTGCCCCCAACCACCAGCATGGCCACTGACTTGACCTGATACTCTTCTCTAATTCCTCTCCCTCGAACTTCCGTAACTCATTCCTTCCCTCATCTGACCATCACCTTTTAAGCTTAAACCTTCAGCATCCACCGTCTCAACCTCGCCCTGTCACCTCCGACCTATTTAGAAACCTTCATAATATTGATTCCTTGACTCTCTCCTCCACCATTTCTCCATCTCTTCTCTCCAATATGTCCTCCAAGTCTGTCGACGAGGCAGTAACCTCCTATAATGCTGCACTATCCTCGGCTCTGGACACCCTTGCCCCACCTACCCCACATCCTGTCAGACGTTCTGCACCCCAGCCCTGGCTTTCATTCACAACCCGCTATTTATGCACCTGTGCCTGTTCTGCTGAACGTGCATAGATCAAATCCCACTCCCCGGAAGACCTTATACACTTCAAATTCATCCTTGACTCCTTCCAGTCAGCCATAGCACTTGCCAAACAAAAATACTACATCCACCTGACCAACTCTCTTGCCTCCGATCCTCGCCGCCCCATTAATACCCTCAATTCTCTCCTCAAGGTGTCCCCGCCCCTCGTCCCACCCTCCCTGTCTGCCCAAACACTGGCTGATTACTTCCATGACAAAATACACAAGATGACCCTCCAATTCCCTACTTCCTCATCTACCTCGCCTCCTCCCCAGTTCTCCCCCCTCCATCCATACTTCCCTCTGCTACCCTCGCCTCCTTCCCTACGATCTCTGATGAGGAAACCGCACTCCTCCTTTCTTCCTCCAAACCCACCACCTGTTCCTCTGATCTTATCCCCACCCATCTCCTAAACCCCATCTCCCCCACCATTGTCCCTTCCATCTCTCTTATTCTCAACCTTTCACTCTCCACTGCAACTGTCCCCGCAGACTTCAAGCACGCCGTGGTCACACCTCTCAAGAAACCTTCACTTGATCCCACATGTCCCTCTATCGACCCATCTCCCTCCTTCCCTTCATATCTAAACTACTTGAACAAGCAGTCCACCGCCGCTGCTTTGACTTCCTCACCTCTCAGGCCCCTCTACAATCCGGCTTCCGTCCCTTACACTCCACTGAAACGGCTCTTACAAAAGTCTCCAGTGATTTGTTCCTGGCTAAATCTAAGGGCCTCTACTCCATCCTCATGCTTCTCGACCTCTCTGCTGCCTTTGACACTGTTGACCACAATCTTCTCCTCGCCACCCTCTCCTTGCTTGGTTTCAAGGGCTCCGTACTTTCCCGGTTGTCCTCCTACCTCTCCCATTGCTCCTTTAGTGTATGCTCTGGCGGTTCCTCTTCCTCTCCTACTCCGCTCCATGTTGGTGCACCCCAGGGATCCGTCCTGGGTCCGCTCCTTTTCTCTCTCTCTATAGCTATTCCCTTGGTACGCTTATCTCCTCCCATGGCTTTCAATACCATCTCTATGCTGACTCCCAAATCTACCTCTACGCCTAATCTCTCTCCAGCAATCCAGACCAAGATCTCTACCTGCCTTTCTGACATCGCTGCCTGGAAGTCTCACCGTCACTTGAAACCGAACATGGCCAAGACTGAACTCCTTGTCCTTCCCCCCCCCCCCCCATTCCTCCCCTCCTCTCCCTCCCTTCTCAGTCTCTGTGGATGACTCTACAATCCTTCCGGTTTCCTCAGCCTGCAACCTGGGAATTATCTTTGACTCCTCTCTCTCCTTCTCCACACATATCCAACATGTAGCTAAGACCTGCCGCTTCTTTCTCTACAACATTAGCAAAATCCACCCCTTCCTTTCTGAACACACTAAAACCCTTGTCCACTTCTTAATCTCCTCTCGCCTCGACTACTGCAACCTTCTCCTTACTGGTCTCTCTGTGAGCCATCTCTTTCCCCTTCAATCTGTTCAAAATTATGCTGCTTGACTAATCTTTAGCCAGCCTCGCCATGCCCACATTACTCCTCTTCTCAAGTCGCTTCACTGGCTCCCTATCCAATTCCACATCTAATTCAAACTTCTCCTCCTGACCTATAAATGCATTCACTCTATAGCCCCTCATTACCTTTCATCTCTCATTTCTCGCTACATCCCCTCTCGGGAACGTTGCTCTTTAACAAATTACGTCTATCTAGACCAGTGGTTCTCAACCTTTTTTGTACCGTGACCCCTTTTACCGTTGGTCAACTTGTGGTGACCCCCAATGATAAAATCAAATGCGTCTCTCTTCCTTTACCGTTAACACATTGTCGCTGTAATCATTTGTTGAATTATTAATATATTATAGGCCTTTGCAATATGTTTTTATTTATAAAATACTTATTTAAACCACAATAATTAATCACAAGTAACAATATTTGTTTTCAAAATTATGATGATTTTGTAGTCAAATCACTAATATGAAATAAAATTATTTTTTCTACCTTTGTTGTCTGACCAATTTATTCTCTGATCATGCTGGTCCCGATCTGAGGCTTCTGCTTTCCTGTCTTCTCTTAGCTCTCTTTCTGGGTCTATGGTCCATCTGCCATTTCTTATCTCTTTCGTTTTCTTCACTTCTTTCCATCAGCCTATTTCCAGTCCCAGTAACCCTCTCCCCAGTATCAGCCCCTTTCCAGTCCTCACTCCCAGTACCTTCCAATGTCAACTTGCATTCCCATGACTGCCATTGGTGTCCATTCCCTTCCCAGTCCCCCTCCTCTTCCCCACTGACCAGTCCCTTCTAGTACAAATACCATGGCAGCCCCACTCAGATCCACTCCCTTCCAGTTCCATTCTCCCATCCCCTTGTATCAGCCCACTTGTAGCCTTAGCCCCCAGTTTTCTTCCAGGGCCAGCAGCTCTATCCTCCCCGCCCCACAATCAGCCCATTCCCAGTCAAAGCCCCCCAATCAGCTCACTTCTAGTGTTAATCCCCCCTCAACCCCATTACCAGTGCTAGCCTCCCCTAATCAGCCTAATACCAGTCCTACCCCCCATCAGCTCATTACCAGTCCTAGCCTCCACTAATCAGCTCATTTCCAGTCATAGCCCCCCCCCAATCAGCTCTTTTCCAATGCTAGCCTCCCATCAGTCCATTACCAGTCCTAGCCTCCCCTAATCAGCTCATTTCCAGTACTAGTCCCCCCCTCAACCCCATTACCAGTGCTAGGCTCCCCTAATCAGCCCATTTCCAGTCCTAACCTCACTGATCAGCTCATTTCCAATGCTAGACCCCATCAGTCCATTACCAGTCTTACCCCCCCTTGATAAGTCCATTCCCAGTCCTAGCCTTCCCTAATCAACCCATTACCAGTCCTAGCCCCCCCATCTGCCCATTACCAGTGCTAGCTCCCCCATCAGCCCATTATAATCCTAACCCACACTGTCTCTCGCTTCTGTCCAGCATTTATCCCGTCTGTCCAGTATGTCCCCCTGTCTCTCCCCTTTGTCCATGCCAGCCCCCTCCCTCCCTCCCTCCATGTCAGCCCCCATCCTTCCATCTGTCCATGTCAGCCCCCTCCCTCCCTCCATGTCAGTCCCCTCCCTCCCTCCATGTCAGCCCCCATTCTTCCATCTGTCCATGTCAGCCCCCCTCCCTCCCTCCATACCAGTCCCCCTCCCTCCCTCCATCCATCATCCATATCAGCCCCCTTCTTCCCTCCCTCCCTCCCTCCATGTCAGCCCCATCCTTCCATCTGTCCATGTCAGCCCCCCTCCCGCCATCCATCCATCCATATCAGCCCCCTCCCTCCCTCCATGTCAGCCCCCATCCTTCCATCTGTCCATGTCAGCCCCCCCCTCCCTCCCTCCATCCATCCTAGCCCCCTCCCTCCCTCCATGTCAGCCCCCATCCTTCCATCTGTCCATGTAAGCCCCCCTCCCACCATCCCTCCATTTCAGCCCCCATCCTTCCATCTGTCCATGTCAGCCCCCCTCCCTCCATCCATATATATCAGCCCCCTCCCTCCCTCCCTGTCAGCCCCCCTCCCTCCATCCATCCATCCATATCAGCCCCCTCCCTCCCTGTCAGCTCCCATCCGTCCCTCCCTCCCTCCATTCCTCCCTCCATCCATCCATATCAGCCCCCTTCCTCCCTCCCTCCCTCCATGTCAGCCCCCATCCTTCCATCTGTCCATGTAAGCCCCCTCCCTCCATGTCAGCCCCCCATTCCTCCATGTCAGCCCCCCTCTGTCAATGTCAGCAGTGTTGCAGGTTCCCTGCCCCCTCATCTCCTCTCCCCATGTCTGCCTCCCTTCTAATGCAGCCGCGGCTCCCTGCCTCTTAGGGAACCGCGGCTGTACCTGTAAAATCGTTGCAGAGCCCTTCCTATCTCGACGGGCTCCGTGCAGCAATGTCCCGCCTCCAAAGGAAGTGGTAAACAACTTCCTTTGGAGGCGGGACAATGCTGCACGGAGCCCGTCAAGACAGGAAGTGCTCCGCAACAATTTTACAGGTACAGCCGCGGTTCCCTAAGAGGCAGGGAGCCGCGGCTGCAGAAGAAGGCGGTGAGTTTGCCGGAGTTTGCCGCTGCCGAGAAGCGGACTCGACAGCGGCAGCAACTTGTGCGCGTCTTAATTTTTTTTTTTACTTGGTGGAGGCTAAGCGACCCCCGCTAAATCCTGTGGCGACCCCCGTGGGGGTCGCGACCCACAGGTTGAGAACCGCTGATCTAGACCCTCCACTCGCACCGCTAACTCCCGACTTTGCTCCTTTCACCTTGCTGCACCGTATGCCTGGAACAACCTACCTGTGTCTATACGCCAGGCACCCTCCCTGGCCCTCTTCAAGTCCAGGTTGAAAACCCACCTCTTCACTGTCACTTTCAGATCCTGACTGCTACCGTTTGTCCTAACCTGACTCCCGTCCTTTGTCATGTCTAAAACTCTAAATGCCATACTTGGTTTTTGTAAATGCCATAGTTGTTTTGCCCTAATTGTAATTGCCATACTTTGTTTTATCCCAAACTATTGCTCCGTGCCACCATAATTGTTTTCCCTGTATTGTTCTGTGTTGTCTTGACTAGATTGTAAGCTGACGAGCAGGGACTGTCTTTCTGCTTATATTTCTGTACAGCACTGCGTGCGTAGCGCTATATAAATGCTAAATAGTAGTAGTAGTATTGTCTCTTGTTTTCCTTTACATTTGTATTTTTCTTTTATTTAGTCATTGCTCCCTTGATGTGGGCTAACTTCCATTTTTCTTTATCTATTACCTTTTGATATGCTTTAATGTGTACTTTATGGAGATTTTCCTTTCTTTCTTTCTGTGTTTTGTTGTATAATTTCAAAACATCAATATATAATTGCCAAAAAAAAACCCCAACAATTTTAGAAAAAAAAAATATAGGCAATAGGAGTGGACTGTATACAGTAGTAAGAGCAATGGAACAACATAGGTCGGCGGGAGAAGGGGTTTATCTTATGGTGTGGATTGGGATTGGTCATTGACTGGGGGAGTTGTAAGGTTATCAAAATGTTCCCTGAAAAGAAGGGTTTTTAGTTTTTTGTGAAAAGAGGAAAGGTCTGTGGTTTCTCTCAAGTCAGATGGAAGTTCATTCCAGATTGTGGGAGCGTAGTGAGAGAAGGCTTGATTATTTGTTGCTTTATTGGATCTCTGGAATTCTGGCGAGATTATCAATTTATTTTTATTATTCTCTCACTTTGGACTGGTTTCATCTTGTAAAGTGATTAGAGTGGAAATATGTGAAGGGGATATTTGTCTGAGAAGCTTGAATGTTGTCATAATCATCTTGTAGTGTATACAGCTTTGAATAGTGAGCCAGTATAATTCATATAATACTGGTGTGACGTGTTCAGAAAAGCTTGTAAGTGAGACTATTCGTGCAGCAACATGTTTGGCAGTTTGAAGCGATCTAATGTTCTGTTTGACTAAGCCTTGTAACACGCTATTACAATAGTCAAAATGTGGTGTGTTTAATGCTTTGATATAAAATCTTGCCTAGGTAGAAGAGAATGTAGATGTTTTAAGAGTTGAGTATGAAGTAGAATTTTTTAGTAGTATGCTTTATGTTGGAGGACATGTTGAGGGCTTGGTCAAGTATGACACCAAAATATTTTACTTTGTTTATGACGGTTATGGCTATGTCATTGAATGTGATGGGGGGAGGGAGGGAGGAAGACAGTTTCTGGTAATGACAATTGACAATTTGTTGCATGACTTGGATTGCACTGGTGTACAGCAATTTTCATCTAATTTGGAGTTGGAGCAGTTTTGCCTTGAGGAATGGGTGAAAATCACAGTGGCTAGATGTGCTAAGCTAATATAGACATACCTCAAAAGACTTGCAGCTATAATTGCAACAAAAGGTGGCTCTACAAAGTATTGACTTGGGAGGGGAGAATACCTATGCACCCTCCTGATTTCTGGGGGGGGGGGGAGAGGGAGAGGGGGGGGTTGTCTTAATTATTATTTGTGTCACAATAAAGGATATTTTGCACCTTCAAAGTGGTAAGCATGTTGTGTAACTCACATGATGCTAACCCCTAAATCTCCATTTTAATTCCAGGTTGTAATGCAACAAGACTAGACAAACGAGGGGACTTTCACAAGGCACTGTATAACTTACATTTGGTCATCGAAACGCTGGGGCTAGCACCCCTGGTGGTGCTCTTACAATTTTCAATTTTAATGTTGTCTAGTTATGATTAATTTCCTTGTCACGATCTGGCAGTTACATATTATGATACCTCTTTAGTAATTTATGTTTTATAACTGCAAAGGTACTTGCACTTGATTTTTTGTTAGATAGAATAGTTTTCATTTGATTCAAGCACGTTCCCCCTAGTGCAGCAAAAGTTTGACTATTGATTTTTTTTTAATATGTTCCCATACATGGACCCTCCCGATGAGCAAAATTTACCTTTATTTCCGTTACAAGATTTCTCCAAGTTTGTATGGGAACTTGCATTCAAGTACTGCTTGTCTCCCCCCTCCCCTCACTATCATTGTATTCATTATTTTTCTATTATATTCATTAATTTTATTATGTTTTTAACTAACCACATGAGGCCTCTGTATATTACATCCATGAATCAATTTCTATATCCTGAATAACCCTTTTTGGGGGATATAGTATTTTAACACACTATTCCTCCTTGTCACTACTGCTTTTCTTAAGTTATATCTAAATTGCCATGGTTAGCATACATATACTAACGTTACTTTATTTTTGACCCAACATTGTGGCTGTCACTATTTTTTTAATAGTTATATATGATGAACTATGTTTCCTTGTGTATCTTTTTAGTCTATATATATTATATTTATTAATTTTATATCAATGTCCTTTTTACTGATATTTTATCAATGGTCCAATGAGCTTTTAATCCAATATTTATGTCAACATATTTGTGATTTTATGAATGTCATAGATGCATTTTATTTCATTTATGTATTCATTTTAACTATATGTGTTTAATGTTTTGTATTGTGTTATATTTGTCTCGAGGTCCAGTAAGGAAGGCAGCCATGCCGAAACACAGCCGTGTCAGGATGTTTCTGAATAAAGGACCATTCTCTACTTCTTGCTCCTTTTGGTTTCCGTTTGTGGAAGGGGTTGTGCATTTATTTGGTGCATCTCTACAGCCAAAGAGATCATACTGTAACGCAGGCCTCAAATTTCCACTGAAACTAGAAGCCAGCCCAAATATTTAGGAACCAGTGGCTGAGAAAGCAGTTACTTACCTGTAACAGGTGATCTCTGGGAACAGCAGGAATAAGTCTTCACATATGGGTACGTCGGTACCGACGGAGCCTGCGCGGGAACGCTCCCCAGCTTCCCAAAAAGGAAAGCTTTTGGGAGCATCCCACTGCGCCTGCGCGCTGCCTTCCCGCCTTTCCTGACCAGCTCTCCTCAGTTCGAGTTTAAAGCTGAGACAATAGAGAGAGAGAGAAAGGAAAGACAGAAAAGAGGTACAACTCCTAGGGGAGGTGGGAGGGTTGTGAAGACTTATTCCTGCTGTTCCCAGAGATCACCTGTTACAGGTAAGTAACTGTGCTATCTCCAGGAACAAGCAAGAATGAGTCTTCACATATGGGGACTCCCTAGCTAAAGATGCCTGGGAGATCCCCAAGGATATGAGACCCTGAGAAGGGTCCTAGGACCTCCTATGGATCTCAGGCATCCATCCAGGGAAGGAGGGTAGGAGTTGCTTAAGAATGGAACAGGTGTTTGAGGACAGCCTGCCAAACAAGGCATCCCGGCGGGAATCCTTGTCCAAGCAGTAATGGGCTGTGAAGGTATGAACCGAGGCCCAGGTGGCTGCTCGACAGATCTGGTCGATGGACACAGAGTTTAGATGAGCCATAGAGGTGGCCATGGCCCTCACATTATGAGCTGTGACATGGCTCTCCAGAGAAAGGTTCTTACTCTGGTAGGCAAAAGAAATACACTGAGCAATCCAGTTGGATAGTGTTCTTTTAGAGACTGGAAGTCCTAAATGAGAAGGATCAAAAGCAACAAAAAGCTGGGAAGACTTTCTATGTTGCTGTGTCCTTTGCAAGTAAAAAGCAAGAGCTCTTTTACAATCCAGAGTATGAAGGCTCTTCTCTGCATTGGATGCATGAGGAACTGGAAAAAAGACAGGTAAATATACCTCCTGATTAAGATGGAAAGGTGAGACCACTTTAGGCATAAAGTGTGGATTTGTCCTAAGGACCACCTTGTCATGATGGAACCTTGTATAAGGTGGATTAGCCACTAAGGCCTGCAGTTCACTGATGCGGCGAACTGAAGTGACTGCAATGAGGAAAATAACCTTCCAGGAAAGATTTCAAGGAGGTAGTGGCTAAGGGTTCAAAAGGTGGCTTCATAAGCTGACCAAGAACCAAATTTAAGTCCCATGCCACCGGAGGAGGCCTGATGGGAGGTTTAGTTAAAGTTAGGCCTCTCATGAATCTTGCAATGAGAGGATGAGAGGAAATAGGTTGTCCATTAATGGGCTTAAGGGATGCTGCAATAGCACTCAAATGGACTCTTACTGAATTTGTCTTAAGGCCTGCATTGGAGAGATGCAGGAGATAGTCTAAGAGAGAATTCAAAAGGTAGTGCTAGAGGGTCAAGACCCTTTTCAGCACACCAAATGGAAAATCTTTTCCATTTAAAAGCATAGGAATGCCTGGTGGAAGGCTTTCTAGAAGCATGTAAAATATCTTTCACTTGCTGAGAAAGATTCAAGCCCTGAAGGTCTAGGCCTTCAGTAACCAAAGCTCTGAGGTGAAGGGACTTGGGGTTTGGGTGCCACAAAGTCCCTTCCTCCTGGGATAGGAGGTCTGGAGCAGCTCCCAAGTCCAAAGAGGGGGCTTGAGAGAGATGTAGAAGTAGAGGGTACCACACTTGGCGTGGCCAGCGTGGAGCTATGAGGATCATAGATCCTTGGTCCCTCTGGAGTTTGAACAGAGTCTTGGGAATCAGGGGAATGGGTGGAAAGGCATACAGGAAGCCTTGACCCCAATGAAGGAGGAAGGCATCCTTGGCCTGAACTCCCTGACACGGAATTCTGGAACAGAACCGGGGAAGTTTGGCATTCCACGGACTTGCAAAGAGGTCTATGTCCGGGGTTCCCCATTCTTGGAAGATTCTGAGTACCTGATCCATGTGCAGGGACCATTCGTGTGGAAGCAGAACTCGACTGAGTCTGTCTGCCCAAGAGTTTTGGACTCCTGGGAGGTAAACTGCCAGGAGATGGATTTGATGCTCTCTGGCGAAGGCCCACAATCTTAAAGCTTCGTTGCAAAGCAACAGAGAGCCAGTTGCTCCTTGCTCGTTTATGTAAAACATGGCTACTTGATTGTCCGTATGAATGAGGACTGTCTTGTAGCTGAGGAGGGTATGGAAGACCTTGAGAGCTAGAAAAACTGCTCAAAGCTCCAAGTGGTTGATATGAAGAGAGGTCTCCTGAGGGGACCAAGTACCTTGAGTGGAGAAGTCCTGTAGATGAGCTCCCCAACCTGTTTGGGAGGCATCTGTTGTGAGGGTTGCTTGGGACAACAACTGTTGGAAGGGGGACCCCAGCAACAGATTTGGAGTTGACATCCACCATTGGAGAGACCAAGAGAGATGTTTGGAGGTTGCTATTTGGTCTGAGAGAGCTCCTGATGCTTGAGTCCACTGGGTGGACAAGGTCCATTGAGCTGCTCTCATGTGTAGGCGAGCATAGGGTACCACATGCACTGTGGAAGCCATGTGGCCTAGCAGTTGTAGCATCTCCCGGGCAGTTAAGTGGCTCCTTGACTGAATCTGGGAGGCTAACTGCATTAGACGTTGGCAACGGGCCTGAGGGAGGTAGGCCCTTGCAGTGGTGGTATCCAACCAGGCCCCTATGAATTCTAGGAACTGAGTAGGGGAAAGCTGAGACTTTGGGAGGTTTACCACAAGTCCCAGATACTGCAGAATGCGCCTTGTGCGGTCCAGGGAAATGTGGGCCTCTGACTGAGATGGAGCTCGGATGAGCCAGTCATCCAGGTATGGGAAGACAAATATTCCCAGAGTGCGTAGAAATGCAGCAACTACTGCCATGCATTTGGTGAACACTCTTGGGGTAGAGGCCAGACCGAAAGGAAGCACTCTGTATTGGTAATGTTTTCCTTGGAAAAGAAAACGTAGGAATCTTCTGTGAGATGGATGGACGAGGACATGGGTGTACGCATCCTTGAGATCTAGAGAACAAAGCCAATCCTGACTTTGAAGGTATGGAAGGAGAGTGCCCAGAGAAAGCATCTTGAACTTCTCCTTGCATAGAAATTTGTTCAATTCTCTGAGATCTAGAATGGGTCTGTATCCCCCTGTCTTCTTTGGAATGAGAAAATAGGGGGAGTAGAACCCTGACCCTTGTTGAAGAAGAGGAACTTCTTCTATTGCCCCTTGGGCAAGAAGGGTAGGTATCTCCTGACCTAGAAGGTCGAGAAGAGATGTGGGAGAATTGAAGTGTCTCACCATGGTGTGGGCAGGAAGGTCTGAGAAATGAAGTTTGTAGCCCTCTCTTATGATGGAGAGGGTCCACTGCTCTGATGTGATTTGCTCCCATCTGGGAGCAAAATGAGCTAACCTTCCTGGAATGGTGAGAGGTTCTGGCTGTTTCAAAGCCAGAAAGGCTAAGTTCTCTAGCATCAAGTCAAAAACCCTGAGGGGGTTGGGACTGCTGAGTTGCAGCAGCCCCTGTAGACTTAGTCCTGGCCTGCTTAGGTTGCTGACGCTTAGTGGTAAAGTGACCTGAAGATGATTGTTGGTCAGAAGTGGAAGGGAATCTGCCCTTTTTGAAAAAAAGACTTTTTAAAAAGTATTTTTCTTGGCAAGCATGGAGGTAGACTTTGAAAGTCTATCCAGAGCAGAATTCTCTGCATCCATTTGAGTGGCTTTAATTTGCCACTCTTTGCCAAATAGATTCTCACCTGTACAGGGCAGATTTCTTAAGCCATCTTGAACCCAGGGTTCTAGATCAGAAGCCTGGAGCCAAGCAATTCTGCGAGCAGCTATGGCAATGCCTGAGGCTCTACTGGCACCTTCAAAGGAGTCAAAGGCTGCCCTGTTGGAAAACTTGGAGATGTCTTGAGTATGCTTAAGCCACATGCGGAATTCTTCCCTTTTATCCTCTGGGATAAAGGGAGGAAAGTGTGCAGCTTTTCTGCCACTTCTTTTAGAAACATATCCATGTAGAGGCTATATGAGTTGATTCTGGCAATGAGCATACTGGCCTGGAAGATTTTCCTACCAAAAGCATCCAGGGTTCTGCATTCTCTTCCTGGAGGGGCAGAAGAGTGTCTCTTTGTACTCTTTATCCTCTTCATAGCTGACTGCACCACAATGGAATGGTGAGGAAGCTGAGTTTTTTGAAATCCAGGACAGGGAGGGACACGGTACATAGTGTCCAACCTGCGAGAATGAGGAGAGAGAGTGAGAGGCGTCTCCCATAGATCAATCATGTGTTCATAAAGAATCTCATGAATTGGTAAGGTGACTGCCTCTCTAGGAGCCTTAGGGTATCCTAAAATATCCAAGTTTTTTGCTCTAGGCTCTGATTCAGAGGCTACTGAGATAGATAGTCCTTTAGCTACTTCTCTTATGAAGTCTTGGAAGGACAAGTCCTCTGGAGGAGACATTCTTCTTTTTGGAGAAGAAGGCTCTTCAGGAAGGGCTATGGATACTTCGGGTGATTCATCTGATGAATCAGAATCACCAGAGGAATCGAAGTACCGCCTGTCAGGGTGCTCTTCCAGCGCTCGATACGCATATCGAGTGGTATCGACATCGGGCGTTTTCGGAACCGGATCGGTACCGAGAAATAGCCCTGGACAAGGAACCGCTGTCCTAGTCGATGTCGATGCGGTTGGCGCCGGTGCCCGTACCGGAGCCGATATCGACAACGGAGCTCGTTACGGTACCGTCGGTGTCGCAGCTTGAATGAAGGCTGAAATAGCCTGCTGCATGGACAGAACGTTCTGATCCATCGACGCCATGAATGCCTGGAGGTCAGTACCGGGAGATTGTGCCGGTACCCCAGAGCATTCTAACAGGTGATCGGTCGAGGCCGTGCCATCGATGTCAACCTGTAACCCCATAGGAGGAGCTTTGGAAGCCGGAGCTTCCCGCCGGGGTTGTTTGGCTGGTGCAGGGTCCTCGAGGGCAAGCCCGGAGGCATCTCGAAGCTTAGAGGGAGATCTACCCTTCGAGGACCTGCTAGACTTAAGTTTGGTTACCTGAGATCCATCAGGAGAAGACGACCGGGAAGAGGTCGATGCTACCGACGCTGCATCAGCGGGAAACAGGACATGGAGCTTAGCTGCTCGGTTCTGTAAACCCCGTTTAGACATTTGAGAGCAGGACGGACAATCCGGAATGGAGTGTTCAGGACCCAAACATTTAAGGCACCATTCATGGGTATCTGTAACAGAAATAGTACCGCTACACTTAGTGCATTTCTTGAACCCGGAGGCTGGTTTTTCCATGAGGGGAATTCTCTTGGGCCTAGAAGAAAACATTACACTACGTGGAGGAAAGTGTATGTATATATATATATTTTTTTTTTTTAAAGAAGAAAGAAAAGACCGGCGGTACCGGTCTGGAGTCGGGGAAGGCAGACACGCGACCAAAGAAATAAAATAAAATACTTCTTCAGCATTGACAGGGCTCGACCTGCTGGCTCCGCGGCAAAGAAGAACTGAGGAGAGCGGTCAGGAAAGGCGGGAAGGCAGCGCAGTGGGATGCTCCCAAAAGCTTTCCTTTTTGGGAAGCTGGGGAGCGTTCCCGCACAGGCTCCGTCGGTACCGACGAACCCATATGTGAAGACTCATTCCTGCTTGTTCCTGGAGATTTCTCATTTCGCCTCTCCCCAACTCTTCCAACATTGTCTCCAATGAAGTTTGAATCAGGGGTGGGGGTAATCCCCTCCAAGATCAGCAACCGTTCTTTTAGAAATCAATTAAATAAGGATGTGCAGCCCAAAAATGAAATATAAAAAAACTCCACAAACAAAATGAAAAAGTATTTCCATCTCCTATCTTTATTGCTCAGGAATGTGCACTATTCACATATATGCAAAAAAAGAGTACACACTCTGGCTGGCAACCAGAAAATGACACGGTAATCATTTCCTAAGCCACCACAATCCCAGCTTTCATTTCAAACGAAAGCACATCCCTATTATTGAAGCTCTTTTCCTATTCTGTGTGTTTGGGGGTAAAAAAAGTTAGCAACTCAGTCCTAAAGTGCCTCCAAAAGATTACTGGTAGACACTAGCAGTTTTCTTTCCCAAAGCATGCTACCAGTCGCACGACATTACTCCCTTGATTTGTGAAGCTTCTTTGCTGCATGTACCTACCTCCCCCTCTTCCAAGCTTTCACCCACTCTCTCATTCCCGTATCCATCACTCCTAAGCAACTAATGCACTTGGGAATCTGCCACCTTTTCGTCTTGCCTTGCTTTGCAAAAATACTTTCAAACAAAATGTGAGATACCATCAGTTTTCCAAAATAAAACAGACTTTTGTCAGAAGGCTCACTAACGTAAATTTAGCACAGGTGAGTGGAAAAATAGCCTAATGGTTAGAGTGCTGGCTTGGAACCAATAAATCAGGATATGATTCCCACTAGCACTCCTTGTGGCCTTGTACAAGTCACTTAACCCTCCACTGCCTCAGAAGAAAGACCTGGCAATCTACTTCCAGTCACAGTGACAAGAAAATCCAGGAGCTGCTGGGTCACTAGGGATCAGCACAAACTCAAAAGGTACACATTGAATGCAAAGATCTGAAAGAAACAGCACATCTGCTATAGTTTGTTTCCTTCTGGAAAAAAGGAAGCAGATCTGGTCTCTTAATTACTCTATTTGCTGATTGATACAAGAATGTCCAACCCCCCCCCCCCCCCAAAAAAAATAAAACACTCACCCAGCAGTATCTCCCCCACTTGATTCAGATCTCTCTAAGCTTGAGCCCAGCGATGCAGGAAGTTAGGGAAGCCTCAAGGTTTCAAGTCTTGCAAGATGGGAGGTGGGATATATGTTTCTTCAGCAGCTCTACTAAATTGGAAAATTCAGAGGCATGAAATCCCAGTTCCCAGGGTGCAATTTCTATGCATCATAGTGATGTGTACCTGGAATTTGTTGAGCTCTGCTAACACACAAATCCTTCATCAGCTCTGATGCCAAATGCACAGGCCAAGGCAATCTCAAATCTGAGGAACAGGGAGCAGGGATACAGCTGCAATGCCCTAAATCAAGACTGGGCCGAGTCCTTCAGTAGTGAAAACTACCACAAGTGAGGATAAGGCTAGAATAACAGTGTCTGCTTCCTACTCTTAAGCCCCCAGATAACTTCACCATGGATCATGACCAAGGTAGCAATAAAGAAGCAGGAAAACAAAGTCAGAAGAGGAGCAACTATGAGTCTGTTGAAGTACTGAATTCCACTACCTCCACTAATAAGCCTCAGACTTTGTCATCTTACTTCGATACTTACATAAGAACATAAGATATGCCATACTGGGTCAGACCAAGGTCCATCAAGCCCAGTATTCTGTTTCCAACAGTGGCCAATCTAGGTCATACGTACCTAGCAATTTCCCCAAGGGACACAAGTTCCACAATGCTTGTATTGGTTCAAGCATTGATATCCTGGGTCCCTTCTTAATAATGGTTTATGGACCTTTCCTCCGGGAACTTGTCCAAACCTTTTTTAAACCCAGCTACACTAACAGCCTTTACTACATCCTCCGGTAACAAATTCCAGAGTTTGATTACACGTTGAGTGAAAAAATATTTTCTTTTATTAGTCTTAAATAGTTTACCCTGTAGCTTCATTGCATGTCCCCTAGTCTTTCTATATTCTGATAAGGTAAACAATCGATCTACGTTTACCCGTTCCACTCCGTTCATTAAGACCAACACTAAATTTAGATTCCCTGTTATACTATTAACAGAAAGTTCTTCCTAATGTTTAGCATAAATCTACCTGCTGTATAGCAAGCTATTCACAGCTGAAATTACCTGCTCTTCCAATTTTTAAGCCATCTTTTAAAGAGGATTTATTAAATATTGCCATTAAGTTACCACCATTTAGTCGCAACATACAAACGCCTCCATATTTCCACAAAGGTCAAATTATCTAGAACTAGTCTTTTAGGTTTGGGGACTGAAATAACACAATATTCTGGCAAAGATTTTACCAACGCTGAGCGGAACTGAAACCTTTATAAACATCACATTGGGTTTCCCCACTGTATCATCACAAAAACGTTCACAAAGCAATCAGATCACATTATGCAGGGTGACCAGGCTGGCAGTTGCTTCGTTTCAGGTCATGTGAGCCCTTATAATCACCTTTACGCATCCTAAAGAATTTTAAACCTAATTTCTTACCTACTATTTCATCAACAGAGTAAGACTACTGTTTTATTTTTCATCTTTATATACAGTCTTTCTACCAGTCAAGTTTACGTAAAACACTGTGCTTTATAATATAAACGAAAAACAACAGAGGTGCGCATTACATTTGACAAGTAGTAAGAGGGTGATGTAGTATGGGAGATGAGAGGCAAGTAGTAATGGGAATGCCTAAACGTTAACTATTTACAAATGTTAATTATGTACAATGAGAGGATTACGGCGTGCAACGCTGTTGTGTTTAGTGGATCATAGCACTATGATTTGCTGTGCATCCCTTTGATATATTACACAAGCAATAAAGTGTAGTTCATTTTCTTAAAAGGAGGGCCTAAATGAGGCTCCCACATGGGGGATACTATGCAAACTGAAGTAAAAAAAAAAAAAAAAGCTGGAACTTGGGGATGGAGAGACGAACAAATGGTGAAGAAAGAACTACGAGTCAGCGCGAGAGCAGCAAGTGAGCAAGAGGGGAGGATCGAGAGATCATGCAAACGCAACCAATAAGGAGGATTATCTACTTTTTGCAATCCTATCAGGTACTTGTGATTTAGATTGGGAGTACTAAGAAACAGAGAAAGCAATTGGTGGAGATAAAGAAAGACTTGAGATGCGATAGGACTAATGGGAATTACAAGAGGACTGTAAAAGAGAAAACCTGGAGGCAAATTAGGAGGCAGGCCGAATGAGAGAATAACCTGTGGTAACGGGGGACGGGGAGGAATTGAGAAAGTAAAAGCACTGGAAATGGGGGAGGATGGTGCATAGGAGGAGAAAATATATGTACTGAATTGTGTTACGGCTCTCAAAATATTAGGGGAGGGGAGGGGGGGTTGAATCCTTATGAAAAGGCTTTTCTATTTTGAAGTGCAGGCCCTCCCCCCCCCCTACTCGGTGCATAAGAGAAAACAACTTGTTTAGTTGGTCCAGTAAAAATAATAGCGAACTTGTTTGGGCTAGATATGCAGATACGATATTGTCATTAAAGGGCAGTAAATCCTGGTTTTGAAAAGTTTTCTAGCTTGATTCAGTTCATTATCGTTCTAGGGAGAGTGCAAAGTACTCGAAAGCCTGTCCATCCCCGTCCCCAACCCACATTTTATCCTCTCCAAAAGGTTCCGTGCGGGCTTACCCTGACGTAGAAAGCGGAGACATCCTCGCCGTTCTTTCGCAGTCTCTGCGTGCCCCCCCTGGTATAGCCCAGACCTCATTAAAACTGACGGCGTTAGCCAAGGTGTCAAGGTAAGAGGGCTCTCGTAAGTCAAAGTAGCCATGTCCATTACCGCTGCTCCCAGCCATAGTGAATTTCATGGGGGCGAGCAGATTTCAGCTTCCCCGCCCGCGGGACGACTCGCGACTGGAGGCGGCAAAAAAAAAAAAAAAACCCAAAACAACCCCCACACACACAACAAAAATACACTCTCGGCTCCACCAGGCGCTACTATCCCGCGAATACAAAAAAAATAAAAACACAAAGTTAACACTGCCCAACACTTATGGGCACCCGCCCACCACGAAGGATTGCTTCCGGGACAGTTCACGTTTGAACAGCGCCGGAAACAGGGCTGCTCCAGATGATGTGATGTTGTTATCCAGTCTTGTCTCAGGCGTAGGCATTCGTCGGGATTCTGGGATTTGAGGTTCCAGAATTGCCAAATTACCAGTTCCAGGAGTGAGATTTTTTTTTACCAGTTCTGGTTTTAAATTTACAAAGAACAAAAGAACTGTCATACTGGATCAGACCAAAGGACAAGGGTCCATCAAGTCCATGGTCGCTATTTATGGAATGGAGTCCCACCCAGCCCCGGGCAAACATTTTGATGATGGCCCCTCTTTAATTTTTATCTTTTGTTATTCAACTGCTCCAATTGATCATGATGCTAATGTGCCATTTTTATAAGGCATTTTGACAATACAGCAAGGCATGGGACATGATCATCAAGCATAGTACTCTTTACATAGATATAATAACTAAAAAAAAGGGATGGGAAATCACCAAATTTGGCATTCAGAAGGAAAAGGGTGAAAACCAGAAAAACCTGCCACTACTTTCCTGCCGCTTTTTTTCTTGCTCAGATACTGTAAGCTTGAGCGGGAAAAAAAGCGAAGGGAAGGCAGTGGCAGGCCAGAAGCGGCAAAATCAGAAACAAACACTGCCGCGACTGCCAAAGTGCCGCCTGAGGCAACCGCCTCAGTCGGCCTAATGATAGAATCGCCCCTGCACAGATGCATACACACACATTTACCCATACATAACCACAAACCCAGTGTCCCTACATTGACCAAAATTCTCACACATGAATGCCCACACAATCCCACCATTCCTAACTGATAAACTGTTACACATGAAAACCCCTACGTATCCCACAGATACCGGTTCGATTCCCACAGCGCTCCTTGTGGCCTTGGGCAAATCACTTAACCCTCCATTGCTTTAGAAAAATCCAAGTTATCAATGTCTCTGTTTAATGTACATTACCAAGTTTAAGTTACAATGTAAACCGCTGTGATTGAAATGATAAAGTGGTATATAAAACTGTTAAATAAATAAAACTCTTCCACACTCACAGACTCCCTCACACACTCGCAATTCTCTCACAACCAAATGCCCACACACACTGATACTCTGCATATACAGTCTACTCTTCCCAACCCAAATATTCCCACTAGTGGCCTAGTGGTTGGGGCAAGGTACTTCAGGCCAGAAGGTCGGGGGTTCAAATCCCACTAGAGGACAGCAACCTTGTGCCGGAAGGACTGGGGTTTCTAGTCCCACAGGTGCTCCTTGTGGTCTTGAGCAAGCCACTTAACCCTCTATAGCCCATGTTCCCTGTAAAATAGTTATCTCCAAGTTATAATGCCCTGTTCAATGTAATTTCAGTTTGTTCAATGTAAACCACACTGATGCAGAATAGCGCGGTATATAAGAGAATATAAATAAATAAAACCCACTCACACATCCAACATCTTCACTCCACTCAAGGATGTGCCTTAACAGAAGGAACCTTTATAAATGGAGTGCTACCAGTTCATCAGGGTATCCATGAAAGCAGGTTGGCTGGGTGAGTCTGCTGCTGAGCATAGCAGACTGTACTGTGTAGAGTAGGAAAAGGTGTTTGGTTGCAGCATAGAGCTTAAATACATCAACCTACATAAGAAGAAGCACCTGTTGTACCTTTGGGAAGAGTCTTCGATTTCAGGGAATAATCAACTGTGTTGCTTCCTGTTAAAAAGAAAGCTATGGTTCCAATTTACTAAAACATGTTAATCACATATATTGTTTATAATGTTATATACTAAACAGCATTATATTTCATGGACCTGGTTTTATCATGGATGAATTGATAAAGTGTTTCTGTTGCTGGAATACCACCAAGGATCATCAATCAAATTTGACACTGATGTCACTGAACTACAGGAACAGCATTAGAGAGAGGAAAGCCAGGACTTTTTATAGTTCCTGTGCGGATATCCAGTTTAGTCCTCCACAATCGGGTAGTGCACCTTCTACTGCAGCCTGGAGACTGGACCAATCAAATCTTCTGTAGTACATATCCAGCAGGAGCTCCCAGAAGCCCCCCAGTGTGTCCAGTCTCTTGCAGCTTGAAGACGTAAAAGTGTGTCCTCCTGGGCACACTGAGTGACTCTTGCAGGAGCAACACTTGTTAGTTAGTCTTTTAGGGTTTGTTTTTGGGACATTTACTTACTATTTATTTAATAGCTAGCTGTATCTTTAAAAGGAAAAGGAAAAGAAGCCTGGCTCCCTGGAGCATTGTCACAGGAGACTAGGGGGAAGTCAGACCTGCAGGCTCCTGCCTTCCTGCCTGGCAAATTTTAACAGCCCTGGGTGAGCTTCCCCTGGACAGTACGGGGAATTGCCATACCTGATACAGCAGTGACTGGCACTGGGAGATGTTGACTGTGTCCTTGCTGTTCCTGAGCTGGTAGGAGTTTTCACTTCTTTATTTGTGAGCAGTGCTCTGTCAGAGCTGCCAGCGTTTCTGTAGGCTCTCCTGAGCCCATTTGGCAATTTTTCTTCAAATTGGTCGTCTCTGCACGCTTTCAGCAGGCACTATCGCCTGGATGTATTAGCGGCTCGGGATTCCTGTTTTGGATCGGCGGTTCTGCGCGCCGGCTGGCAAGGTCCCGCCCGGTCTTAACTGCTCTGTTACATCCCGATTGTGGAGGACTAAACTGGATATCCGCACAGGAAATGGAAATTACACTAACCTGGTAATTGTAGTTCCTGTAGGATCCAATTTAGTCCTCCTTCCCTCCCAACTCTCTGTGTAGTCTTGCGGCGCGCTGTTCCGAGCGGTTGACTGTAGGACGGTTTTTCGTCCCGTTCGGGTTCTGTTGACAGTCGTGCTTATCGCTATGGCTCTTCCCTTTCTTGGAGTTCAGTCAGCTCCCCAGATTTCTGTGAAGGGGAGCTCTGTGTAAATTGGAAGGCGTCGGTTTCGGCGCCAGGCGGTGTTCTGACTTCCTCGTTTGGGGAGGGAGTTGGTTATTACAGGGGGGGAAGATAAGGGTTTACTGATAATGTAATGATAATTTAATGATTATTTAATGTGTTGCTTCGTTAAGTATGCTTTGTTACTAGTACACTGGGGGGCTTCTGGGAGCTCCTGCTGGATATGTACTACAGAAGATTTGATTGGTCCAGTCTCCAGGCTGCAGTAGAAGGTGCACTACCCGATTGTGGAGGACTAAACTGGATCCTACAGGAACTACAATTACCAGGTTAGTGTAATTTCCATTTACTCATCATCGTCTGGGCCTGTCAAATGCCTGACAGCACATCCGACAGCCTTGTCCAATGTACCACACACTGTGCCCTACTCGTGACTTGTGCTAGTCCCATACATGCATGCTTTTCTCTTTGGCACTTACATCAGGCCGGGGTGGCATAGACCAGTGTGCAGCATGGAGTGTGGAATTCTGGAGCAGCAGAAGCATTGAGAAAGCAGTCATTACAAGTCTGATTGCCGGCTTGCATTAATTTTTTGCTGAGTTGATTCACATGAGACTTGGTTGTGAATGGCTGGCACTGGTCTGATGGGCAAGCAAGCAACAGCTGCCAGTTCTGGCTCAAACTCCTGCATCGTGAAGGAGGCAGAATAAGCAAAATTGAGTGGACTGCAGAACTGGTTAACTTTGGGGCTACTTTACTTATGGTCAGCTGGGCCCCCATTGTGTAGTGGCCCAGGGCAGCTGCCCTTTTGCCCATAGATAAAAGCAGCCCTGATCAAGCTCAAGAACATAAGATACTGTATACCATACTGGCTCAGACCAAGGGTCCATCAAAGCTAGTATCCTGTTTCCAACAGCAGCCAATCTAGGTCACAAGTATCTGTTAGGTTGCCAGAAAGGTACATATATTCCATGCTGCTTATCCCAGGGATAAGCAGTGGCCCTGATCCTCTTTAATAATGATTTATGGACTTTTCCTCCAGGAACTTGTCCAAACCTCTTTTAAACCCAGCTACCCTAATAACTTTTACTACATCCTCTGGTAACGAATTCCAGAGTTTGATTATGCTTTGCCTGACAAAATATTTTCTCTTATTAGTCTTAAAGGTGCTATATTGTAGCTTAATTATGTGTCCCCTCATTTTTTTACTTTTTGAAGGAGTAAACAACTACTACTACTACTACTACTACTGAGCATTTGTATAGCGCTACCAGTCGTACGCAGCGCTGCACAGATCTACGTTTACCTGTTCCACTTGTTTCATTATTTTATAGACCTCTATCATATCTCCCTTCAGCCATCTTTTTACCAAGTTGAAGAGCCCTAAACTTTTAAGCCTTTCCTTGTAGGGGTAGCCTTCCATTCCCTTTACCATTTTGGTGGCTCTTTTCTGTATCTTTTCTAATTCTGCTTTATCTTTTATAAGGTACGGTGACCAGAATTGCAAAATATGGTCACATCATGGGACGATACAGAGGCATTATAATATCCTTGGTTTTATTCTCTATTCCTTTCCTTATAGTACCTAGCATTCTATTTGCTTTCTTGGTCACCACTGCACATTGAGCAGATAGTTTCAACGTATTATCCGGAATGACATCTAGCTCCCTTTCTAGGGTGGTGATTCCTAATGTGAAACCTTGCATCATGTAACCATAGGGTCATTCTCCCCTAGGTGCTTAACTTTGCCCTAGTCTAGATTAAATTTCATCTGCTATTTGGAAGCCCGGTCTCCCAATTTCTCAAGATCCTCTCACAATTTTTCACAATCCTTTTATGTTTTAACAGCTTTGAAGAATTTTGTGTCATCTGCAAATATGTTCACCTTACTTGTTATTCCCTTTCCTAGGTCATTTATTATTATTTTTTTAATTTTATCTTTATTGAGTTTTAAAAAATAAAATAAAACAATTACAATTCTAATTATAGAGTATATTCACAGGAATAGGAGATGGTACGTCACAAAAGCAATAATAAAAAAATCACTACAAAACTACAATCTATCCCTGTACCAATATCCCACACAGCAATAATAGTGCAGGAGCGTGAAATATCAAAATAATCAAAAGGAAAGAAATCTGATTTCTGCATTAATCTGCATATATACTTATACCCCTTTTAAGGCCAATAAACTAAACAGAGAGAGCCAACGGAAAGAATCACTTCTAATCATTTATTTAATAATTCTTCCTGAGACTGAATAAATGCTTGTAATTGAGAAGGTTGGAAAGTATGGACTTGGCAGCAGAAATGAAGCTGGAGAAAGACTGATAGAATTCTGCAAGACCAATGATCTATTCATCTCAAACACCTTCTTCCAGCAACACAAGCGGCGACTGTACACATGGACTTCACCCAATGAATTGTACAGATATATAAAGAGCGGGACTTGGGAGTAATTGTGTCTGGTGATCTTAAAGTAGTTAAACAGGTAGAAAAGGTGATTGCAAAAGCCAGAAGGATGCTTTGGTGTATAGGGAGATGAATGGCCAACAGAAAAAAGGAGGTGATAATGCCTTTGTATAAGTCTCTGGTGTGACCCCATTTGGAGTATTGATCAGGAACCATTGGTGATGAAAGAAGAAGTTGAAGCAGCATTGAAAACCTTATCAAAGAACAAAGCACCAGGCATTGATGGCATTCCCATTGAAGTATTACAGCAATCAGATGTAGCTGTTACCATACTTGCAAGGCTCTGCCAGGAAATTTGAAAGACAAATTCAAGGCCCACTGACTGGAAAAGATCTGTGTTTATACCAATATTGAAAAAAAGGTAACCCGACTGACTGTGGAAATTATTGCACAATTGCTCTGATCCCACATGCCAGTAAGATTCTACTCAAGATCGTTCAGCAGAGACTACAACTATGCATGGAACAAAGAACTGCCTGAAGTGCATGTAGTGTTCAGGAAAGGGCGAGGAAAAAGAGACATCATCGCAGATGTGAGATAGATCCTTGAAAAGACAAAAGAATACCACAAGGATATCCATATGTGTTTTATTGACTACAGCAAGGCTTTTGACTGTGTAAAACATGAGAAACTCTGGGCCACATTAAGAAGCATGGCTATACCAGAACACCTGATGGTTCTCTTGCACAACCTTTACATTGATCAAAAAGCAACAGTTTGAATGAAACTAGGAGAAACATACTGGTTTAAAATCAGCAAAGGTGTACGACAAGGCTGCATACTTTCTTCCTATCTCTTTAATTTATATACAGAACAAATTATCAAAGAAACAGAACTGTATGAGGACATGGTTTTACTGGCTGAAAGTGAAGACGATCTGAAACATTTGCTTCTCAAGATCAAGGAACAGTCTTAAAATGGGTCTGCACCTTAACGTTAAGAAGACAAAGATCTTGACAACTTGCAAAATAAATAAGTTCATTATTGACAGAGAAGAAATTGAAATAGTTGACAACTTTAACTCACTTGGATCATCAATAAAGAAAGGAAGCCAGCACCATAATTCAAAGGCATCAATTTTCTTCCTGTCTATCTTTTTCACTGTCCAACTTTCGCATCCATATTACGTTATTGAAAGCAGGACCGTACCGAGCCCTGTGCGAGCGGTGCGACCGCAAAGGGCACAAAAACTTAAAGGGTGCATTTCGGCTCTCTGCCGTTTCCTGCCACCACCACTTTTTCGGCGGCAGGCAGCAGCAGAGAGACGAAATGCGCCCCTTAAGTCTTCGCGCCGGCACACTAAGTAGGTCTGGTCTGTCCAGGAGGGACCAGACCTGCTTAGCGTGCCAGCGACTTGCAGATCGGGCGCACGTCCCCCCTCCTGCACCCCCATAAAGTGTCTAAATGGAGGTGCGGGAAGGGGGACACACGCCCGATGTGCAAGTCGCACAGGGTGCATTTCAGTCTCGGTACGGCCCTGATTGAAAGTACCATGCCCTGGGCAAGTCAAATCTTTGTATGGCGAGGGACATCTCTGCATTTGAAAATATTGTCTAGATCTT
Source organism: Ichthyophis bannanicus (assembly GCA_033557465.1). NCBI lineage: Eukaryota > Metazoa > Chordata > Amphibia > Gymnophiona > Ichthyophiidae > Ichthyophis > Ichthyophis bannanicus. Next base: position 149,733,751 of record CM066041.1, read on the forward strand.
ATTTCTGAGGATCTCAAGGTGGCAAAACAGTGCAACAAGGCGGTAGCAAAAACCATGAGGATGCTGGGTTACATACAAAGAGGAATTACCAGCAGAAAGGAAGAGGTACTAATGCCACTGTACAAGTTGCTGGTGAGGCCTCCCTTGAAATACTGTGTTCAGTTTTGTAGACCATATCTTGCAAAGGATATAAAAACACTGGAAACGGTTCAGAGAAAGGCGACCAAAATGATTTGAAGCCTGCGTCAGAAGACTTATAAGAAAAGACTTGAAGACCTAAATATGTACACTCTGGAGGAGAGGAGGGACAGGGGAGATATGATTCAGACCTTTAAATACTTAAAGAGTATAAATGAACAAACAAACCTCTTCCAAAGACAGGGAAGCTGTAAAACTAGAGGGCATAACATGAAGCTGCAAAGGGGTAAATTGAAAGGCAATGTCAGGAAGTACTTTTTCACTGAAAGGGTGGTTGATGCTTGGAATGCCCTCCTGATAGAAGTGGAGGGGGCAAATACAGTGATAGAATTCAAAGTGGCATGGGACAGACACAGTGGATCCCTTTATAGCAACAGGATAAGATCATACTAAGCATAACTATCTCTTATATCTCTACAAACAGGGGTGTCCTACATGGAGCTGTGGGTACACCACTAAACAAAGACATGGAGAGAGGTGACCTTCACAGAGCGACAGGTGCACCTACTCTTGCCCCTTTGCTGGGCAGACTAGATGGACCATATTGGCCTTTATCTGCCATCATATCCTATGTTACTATGTTATGTTAGGTCGTTCATAGCCATTCTACCAAGAGCAATGCATTGTCATATTTCTTGGATTAAGAAATCCAACAACATATTGCTCTTGGTAGAATGTTTATGAAGGACCTAGACATTTGTACCAATGGACTTCTCCACTCCAGCTGAAATTTTCAAAGTGAATCTCTATTTATATTTATTTTATTTATTTATTTGTGGTCATTTCTATACCGCCTTTCTAACATTCAAAGAGACTATTTCCATCAGAGATACAGAAACATATACACATTCATGCACTTTGTTGTACTTCAGTCACACACACATGCACATGTGTGTTAGTGTGCTGTGTGGCAAAAGTCAGCTATCCTGAGAGTGGGGGAGGTGAGAAGCATAACGAATTCACCCTAGTTAAGGGTCCCCTTCTAGGAGTGCAGGGAGAGAAAGCCACAGCCAGGTTTCAAAGACAGAAAACCCCCAGCTGAAACAAGTTTCCCACAGTGACTGATAAAGTAAGAAAGAGGGATTGCAAGCTCGAGGACCAAAGCCCTTACTTTAACAAGTGCACTGATTATTCTAATACCAGAAGGCAGGGGGATTACCAACACCTGGGAAAGAAAGAGGTGGGGTTAGAATCCTGGAGGTATAAGCCTGGGTTAGATTATGCAGAGAGAGGGAGATGAGAAGGGGAGCAGCCAAGAGAGCAGCTGAGACAGAGGCTGAGAGAAGGAGCTGATTCTTGGAGAAGAGCTGAGCGACCCAGAGCTGAAAGAGCTGAATTCCCTGCAACAGGTTGGCAACAGAGGTGGGGGCCAGGAAGTGGAGAAGCTTTCAGACCACCAGAGAGGTTGTCAGCTGAGCAGTCTGACCAGGTCGGTGAGTCAGAACCCATGCAGTTGGGAGAACCAGTGTCAGAGTTGGGGGAAGAAGATTGCTTTATGGATTGCTCTCTAAGCCAAGTTCTAGACAGGAGGTCTTGAGGGAAGCTGGCCCTGAAAGAAGTAATTCTCCTTGGAGGTGAACCATATAGCACAAGCAGTGTGGAGGTAAATTCCTGTATGTTTTAAAAGGGAAATTTACTGCAACATAAGCCTGATCAGGAAGCTCTGATTCATGCTTGTTTGTCACCTGTGTTTGAACTGTGCAACGGCAAGAAAAGCCAAGTTAGCTGCTATAAGAGTTTTTGTTTGCTCCTCTCCTATATGAAAAGCCTGCTTTTATAACAGCTTGGAATGTTTGTTTTGTTCTAAGTTTGGTTTCACATAGAAATTCAGCCTAGAGAGGGTTTTTGAGGCTGGCAGAAACCAAACTGCTGTAGAAGAATTAAGTTTGAATTTTTCTTTATGCTCTGATTAACAAGGACAAAAAAAGGAACGTGGCAGTCTAGTTTCTAAAGGCAATACTTCTGCAAGTAAGAGGACTTTAAAAGCCATTTCTGAGTTCTTTTGGTTTGTTTGCCATTTTTTGCTGTACCTTAAGCAAATCCTACAATTATAATCCTGTAAATGATACCTTGAACCTGCTGTGTTTGTGTTATGGAAATAAACTTTCTGTTACAAGCCTTACCCTCGGTTACCTCAACTACAAACCTTCTACTTAAAGCACCAACATATTTTAGCAGTACTACACTTCCCAGAAGCCAACACGAAGAAATAGGCTGCTAAGAGCTGATAGAAGAAGGAATCCTCAACCACCACGCCCCTCGACCACTAAAGGCAAGTGGCTTTGGGCGCTGTACTTATGACAGCTGACAATACCAATTGCAATTTTGGTGGGGCCACTTGGAGGGGTAGTAACAATATTTTTTACAAGCTGTAAAAAGATTTAGGAAGTACAGTAGACTCCACTTAAGTGCACATCGGTTTAGCGTATGCTCCGCTTAGCTGCAGGTGACTTGCACAGTCCCTGTTTTATTTAAAATTAAGTAAAGGGACAATAACTTCGGATAAGCGCACTAGTGATAAGTGCACAATCCAATTACCATTCTCTCCAGCCATATTCACTCCAGTTATCTGCAACACTCAAATGATGTAATCAGCGTGCATTGATGGAAGTACAGTACTAAGTAGCCCAGCTCTTGTGACCGGCTGAAGGTGGTTGGTTCAGGTGCTGTTGTCCAATCACATGACTGTACTGAGGCCTATAACACTGAGCAGTCCATACCAACTTTGCACTGTGGACAGTTTAGCAACATGTGAAACAACGTCTCAGGACAGCATATGTGTTAAACAAAATATACAGAAATATACTGTGACAAGGAAGCCTGTTTTGAGCCTATGAGTATAGAAAAGGCCAATGACTTTAACTTAGAGAAAGGAGAAATCCCTGCAGGGCATGGATTTCAGGCCCCTCATAGAGAAAGAAACCTGAGAGAGAGAAAGTTCAGGCAGCCACACCCTAACTCCTATGACATAACTGCGGGCTTGAGAGGTGATTACAATTCAGGGGAATCAGGAGTGGAACCAGGAGCACCTGCAGATCTCCAGGAAAGAACCCAGAGAGGAATACAGAGAGCTGTTCCAGAGAAGCTGGAAGGAGACAAGGAACCATAGCGAGCACAACTAGGGAGAACTGCCCAGTGCTTCAGGTACTGACTGTCTTTATCAGGGAGAGTTGAGCTCAGGAGAGACATTAGAACCCCAAGGGAGACTGTATTCTGAGCACTGTGTCCAGAGCTCAGAACAGGACACTGTCCTAAAAACACCAGAGGATATGCAGATTGAGTTGGCAGGGGAGGAATTGCAAGATCTAGATATCCCCATGGACTGTACCCTGTGTCAAGCTACAAGCATGGAATCATTATGCTAAAGGCTAGCATTGAATGAGAAAGTCTCCTAGAAGCAGGTAACTGGAATTGAGCCAGGAATTGGGTTTGAAGAAAACTCCACATGTTTGCATTTCTCAGGCAAAGTGCTGAATCACACTGAAGAGAAAGCTTCTGAATGTTTGTTACTTGTTTTCCTATAGTGAGTTTAAAAACCTATCCTGAAAGGAAGGAGGGAAAGAAGAGGTTGTTCCAGAGGAACTGAGTTATTCTTTTGTTGTTAAGTGCTTCACAAACACAAGGTTAAAAATAAATATTTTTGCCTTGCTGAGCAGAGCTGTTTTCTCTAAGACTGAGTAACGTTGTTAACCAGCTGCATGTGTTTAAAAGACTGTGAAGCAGTTATATTGATCTAAAATGCTCTGTTACAAACAATCCTGAATGGACAAAAATTCCTGTGTACAGTTTACTTGAACCTTTACTTTAAAATAAATTCTGTCATTTGCCTTAACATCGGACCATGACTACACTTTTCTTAAGAGCCAAACTACATGTCCCAGAATCCACCTGAGGAAAAGCTAGTTTATTTGAGCTCACCAAGAGAAGTTCTCTGTTACCTCGCCCCTCTAAGCCAGAGGCCAGGGGCAAGGGCGTGACAATACAGATTAGCCTTACAACTCAGCTGTAATAAGTTAGCTGTCATGACTACTGTACACTGTAGTGTATTGACTATGGCATCGACTTCGTCGTTTCGTGCACAAAAATTGTTGTCTCTGGCTGAACATTTCGATGTCTTAAACAGACTTGACAAAAAAGAGAGTCAAGTCCCTGTTGCGAAACATTACAGCGTTCATCCTAGCCAGATTTCTCAGATTTACAAAAATAAGGAAGCAATATTGCAAGACTGGCAGAACAACAGCAGTCTGGACAGAAAACAAAAAAGAATAGGGAAGGCTGAAGACGTAGAACAGGCATTGCTGCGATGGTTTGCAGAAGCCAGAAGTCGACAACTGCCAATCAGTGGACCTCTGCTGTGGAGAAAGCAGCACAATTAGCTGAAGGACTGGGTGCACAAGACTTCAAAGCAACAAATGGTTGGTTGGAGAGGTGGAAAGATCGGAATGGCATAAAGTTTAAGAAGCAGCACGGCGAAAAACAAGACGCAGATGATTTTGGAGCTGAAAGATGGGTCATGGAAGTGTTGTCGTCAATCATCAGTGGATATGAACCGTGTGATATCTTTAACATGGATGAGACTGGGCTCTACTGGCGCGCCATACCTAATGGAACACTGGCTTTTAAACACAGCGAAGCCATCAGCTGCAAAGTGCCAAAGGAACGATTGACATTGCTACTCAGTTGCAATATGGATGGTAGTGAAAAGCTCGAGCCACTTATTGGAAAGAGTCGAAATCCACGGTGCTTCAAAAACATTAAACAACTACCTGTTGAATATAAAAGCATCAAAAACGCCTGGATGACGACAACGTTGTGGATTGAATGACTGAAGAAGCTTGACAATCTGATGAGAAAACGTAGGCGGCAAATTGTAATGCTGTGTGATAACTGTGCAGCACACAGTGATGATGTAAGACTAATCAACATCAAACTTGTGTTTTGCCACCAAACACAACCTCTTTAATCCAGCCAATGGACCAAGGAATAATCGCAAACTTCAAACGCCATTACAGATCACTCGTTTTACGACATCTGATGACAGTAATTGATGCAATCACGGATTCCAGCACCCGGGCCGCTGATCTGGCGATAAAACTGACGGTGCTGGACTCCCCTCATATAGTACTGGAGACACGGAGTCGAGTCACATCATCAACGATTTCAAGCTGCTATCGATGGGCGAGCTTCGTTCACGCATCTGATCAGACAACTGAAGCCAGTTTGACTTCAAACAACGATGTCCAAAGCCAAGACAATGTAGATAATTCGTCCATTGAGCTCCCAGTCAGAATATCATCACAAGAATTTGTGCTGTATGTCACCATCGACAATGATCTGCCCACGTCAGCCAACATCTCTGATGCCAATATCTGTACAGTCATTAAGGACACTGCTGACAATCAAGACTCTGATGAAGACGAAAATACTGCTGCTGTAAGCGCGACTAATGAGCCACCTGCAGAGACTGTTTCCTTCTCAGACGCGCTGAAGTCACTACGCACGCTGCATTGTTATCTGGAAATAAACGGCTATCAGGACTATGGACAGTTTCACAGCCTCAGTAGTCAGGAGCACAGCTTGAATCGTGCGAACAGTGTGCAGAAAAAATACTGATTATTTTAATAACTAGAGTGTACAATATATCTACTACTGTGCTGTATTATACTGTATTCTTTACCATAGCCTGTTTAATAAATGTTTTATAGAGTTTAACAGGGCTACTAGTTGGGGGTCAATGCATTGTCAACTTTCAGGACTGACATGTACTGTACACCTGTTAAGCACATGCTTCGCTTAAGCGCACGTGGCGATCTGATCCGAAGGCCGTGCACTTAAGTGGAGTTGACTGCAATTTAATTGTTGCAAACTGTGCAGCTTACAATTGAATCAGCACTGCTGTTGAATGCCTGCCATTTGACAATGAGGTTATTGTTGACAAGATATTCAGACATTTTCACATTTATACAGTGAGAATTGAAGAACTTAAAGAGATGTGTGACTTTGTTGAGAGTGAGTATCTAAAGCTCCTCGGATACAGTAACACTAGGTGGCTGGCTTTACTATCAGTCATAGAGAGGTTAATTAAAATGTTCCAACTTTATGGTTGGGTGGCCAACTCATTAATCTTCAAAAATTTCAGGGACCTCCCCATCACTCTTTATTTGTATTTATTTATACACGTTTATATACCCACCTCTTGGAAAAATAAATCAAGATGGCTCACAAACAGTTAAAAATACAATATCAGAAGAGCCCAATAAATTACAATACTACTACTACTAATCATTTGTATAGCGCTACAAGGCATACGCAGTGCTGTACATATAGATGTAAGACACAGTCCTTGCTCATCAGAGCTTATGATGTAATCAAGAAAAAACATGTGGAGGCACATTCCAATCAGAACGTCCAGCCCCCTGTGCAGCTGATCAGAAGCGGGATGCCCAGAGGTAGACTCGATTCTGATCCTGCGGGGGCTAGACGTGCCCGTAGGATCAGAATCGGGTCTATGGCCTGAACATGCAGGCTGGGCCCCGATTCTGATCAGCTTGCATGCCCAGCCACATGCCCGGCTACCTCACTCAGGCTCCTGAATGGAGCCACAGTGCCATGGCATCAGTAGAATCAAGTACAAAACCCTACATTCAAAATAATCCACCAGTTATCCTCCCAATACCTGCAATCTATCATAACAAAGACCTCTGAAAACTGCCAGAGAAGGAATAATACATCAAACCTTCTAATCCTGCCTCCCGAACTGACCAAGAGCAACCAGACAACTTGCGCTAGGGCATTCTCCATATTGCCCATCGACTCTGGAATGCCGTACCACACCATATCAGACACCCATGATCTAATAACCTTCAGGAAGCTGATTAAAGGCTGTCAGACGGCTGCCTGGGTGAGAATCTTCACAGTCTTGGCAAATGCATATATCTATATGATTTGCAAGGGATTGTGGGCAATGCAGTTCATTCACACCAGACACAGCTGCTCACAATAATTAGTTGTGCTTTTGGGTAAAGCCAATAAGATATTTATTTATGGGGTTATTTCTCCCAACACAGATATGCTTGGTAGCACATAAATCAGGTTACTTGCTTTCAGTGCTAAACTTGGAAAAAACAAAATAAGGAAAACAACATTTTAACTTATCAGGCAATCAAAAGCAAAAGAAATAAGACCTGGTTGATAACAAACTGGTCTTTTCTGTAGGCTTAGCTAATATCCTCTTAGCAAGTATCAAACAACAAACCAAAAGCCACAAAGAAAGAAATAAAACTGTTCTTTTCAGGTTAACTTCTTATATCTTCCCACATAGATTCAGAAGTGATTCTCTCCTAGCTCACAAGCAATTAGGTAAGGCTCAATTGCTAGCAGTTATCCAGCTGAAACCCCTTAGCTGGCTTGCTTTCTACTGCGTGGGTCAAATCCTGCTTCAGGAGCTTTCCTGAGTAGATTAAAGAACAAGTTTGTATTTCTTTGTGATGGTTGCTGTACTTTATAACAGAAAATTACCAAAGGAGTTTAGACAGAGAGCAGTCCATGTAAACAGAATCTTCATCTGCTATCATTTCCCCTTCTTCAACAAGCATGGGTTCAATATCATGGATTGGCACAGATGAATCTCTCAATGGAGCACTTTCAGGAGAATACTTGTTTCCCTGCTGTCTTTCAAGGTTATAGCTAGGGCATAGATCAGTGTTCATACCTGAGCTTCCATTGCTGTTAGAGTTCCTCTCTATATAGCCTGGCCAGTATGTAGTCCAGTTCTTATGTCCAGCCTTCCAATCCAGATCCCTGGACACTGGATCTCTCTTCACATACCTTCTGGCACGGGTCTTAGGGTCCCTTCCACGTGCAGCCGTTTCCCTCACAGGTACCGTCTGGAGATTCCTAGCTCTGCAGCACCATTCCTCTGGCTTTCCCCAGTCCAATGGTGTATGCTGGCCCTTGGAATGCCTCCCAGTATACGTACTGCTCTGGACTCTTCTAGACCTCTTAAAGGCTTTTCTCCTCTTTCTTCCAAAGGGTTTCTTTCCCTCTCTGTCCGTCCGGTTTGGCTTCTGCTTCTGATGATGATGATCCTCAGGATCCAGCTCAAGCTGATTCTCAGGATATCCAAGGTGATCATGAAGATGGTCATCTGTAGAATAAACTCTACCTTTATTCTGCTTAGATGAGTGCTCCTCCCTAATACAGCGCAGCTGTGCTGAATCAGGCCCTGCCCTTTGAGATGAGTGCTTAGGGATTACCTCATAGCCCTCCTGATTGAACACACGTTCCCCCACTTCAGCTCCTCTAATGGCTGTTGGAAACCTGGTGCATTCTGGGACTGGTAGTCTTTTATAAGAAAATTCTGTTTTCTTATTTCTACCAGAACTGACAGGTTGCTCAGAGTCACTTCACCTTTTCTATAGCTCCTTCCTGAGCTATGATAAGCTTCCTTATCACAAGGCTCACCTGTTGTAATGAAGAAGCCCCTACTGAGCCCATGGAGATAGGGATAGTAGAAGATTCCACCTTAGAATCTGACAGACAGTCTGAGCACATGGCTCAATGTTTACAAGAAAGTAAACAGAGAAAGTCAGGAGCCGAATGGACACGCCCAAGCTGTGACGTATCACCAAGCTTAGGGGTTAATGAGAAACACCTGTTCAAGGGAAGGGCAGAGCTAAGCCCTGAGAAACAGGACTATAATAATTGGTCATTAGTTTTAAAAGGGAGACCGAGAGAAACACAGAGGCAAGGAAGAGAGAGACCGGGTGAAGGTCCCAGTCAGAGACCAGGTCAAGAGAGAGCCATAGCAAGAGCCAAGGAAGCCAGAGCCCGAGAACCTGAAGGAAGCAGCACAAGAGAGGTGCCATTCAGGAAAGGCAGGAGAAAGGAGAGACCTCCTGGGAGGCAGGCTTGGAAAAGCTCGGAGGCTCCAGAGAGAGAGAGGCGATGGCAGGAAAATACTTATAGGTCTGAGGCAGAAGCCAGCAAGATAAGAGGAAAGAAAACACAGCCAGTGTTTGGAAACCTGCCTGAGCCAAGAGAGCAGAGAATTCCTCCCTCCTTAAAGCCAGAAGGTAGGCTTCAAAGTTTGCCCAGCTATGAATCTAGTTTAAAAGTATTTCCTTGTTGTTGCCAAGAAATAGGAAACAGCCCAGGAAGCAACTCCAGAGTACAAGGTAGTTTCAAGCCCTGCTGTTTAGAATGGTATAAAGGGAAGATCCCTGAATGCCTAGAAGAAGATTACTTTAAAACCCACGATAGCAGCTTACAGCCACACCCAGCTAATGCTGAGCTGGAAGAGATGCAGATAGACTCTGATGTTTATGACGCAGCTGATATACAGATGGATTGCACCCTATGTATAGCTGACCATATTGAATCCCTGTGCTGAGCATTACTATAAGAGTGCTGATAAAGCGGCAAAGAAAAGGGGAACATTTTCCTTTGCTATCAGAAGCTGTTTGTTTGCTTTTGTTTTTGTGACGAGCACTGCACGTTTGGAAGCCTGAGAATGAAGAGGCACATTTACCTTAGTTCTTGTATGCATTCCTCCTACCAAATATATGGAAAGTTGTCCTAATTTCATCTGCACTTAAGTTCTGTTGGGAGGGGAAATAAAAACCTTGTCATTTTTGCCTTTAACACTCGACTGCAACTCCTTCTTGAATCAGAGGGTAGAAAGGGGACTACCATTCCCACAATGCATTGCAGGAGCAAATGCAGTGTCATACTCCCTGAAGATAGAATATCAAGGCAGACCAACCCTACTCGCCCTAGGCAGTAGGCTGGCCTGATGACACTGTTCATGGAATATTTCAATGGGATCACTTGACTCGCCCCCCCCCCCCTTTGAACTCTCTCCCTACCTATCCCTTCATCCCCCCTCCCCCTAATTTAAGATATGCACGGGTCTATTTACTACCTAAAGCAACCTCTCTTTTTGTAAATCCAGTAGTTACCTTCTTCTCTGTTTTACCTAACATGCTTAAGTAATCCAATTCTTGTAAAATTGTTCCATGTATAGTTAAAATTTGGTTCTCTGTAAACCACATTGATCCTAGGAAATGCGGTATAAAAGAATGAATGAATAAAATGCTGGCCACACTGATATCCTCCTTTCCCCGCAGCCGGACCCTCAATCCAGCCTCCCATGGCCAGAGTCTGGTTGCAGGGAACTTACTGCACCCCCTTCCTTTCTTTGCAGGCCCGGCAGCATCATCCCCTGATATCCAAGGGACTTATTCCACCTCTGCGGTAGCTTCCCTGTCTAAGTTTACGGCCCTGGATGTACAGGGCCAACCTCTGAATCGGTCCTGTATGTCCAGGGTCACGGCCCACTCATACCCTGCCCTCGCTCCTCCTCTGGAATGCTCCTTTCTGCTCCCATCTAGGCCTCCCCATACAATCGTGTTGTTTGTATGGGAGGCTTTAGCTTGGGCCGCCAGGGGAGCGAATAGCAGGGATGGACATCCAAACAGGACATCCATCCCCGCTATTCACTGTTCAGAATGACCTCCATAATGAAACTGAACATAAGAACATAAGATATGCCAGACCAAGGTCCATCAAGCCCAGTATCCTGTTTCCAACACTGGCCAATCTAGGTTATACATACCTAGCAGTTTCCCCAAAAAACACAGGTTCCACAATGCTTGCACTGGGTCAAGCATTGATATCTTGGGTCCCTTCTTAATAATGGTTTATGGACCTTTCCTCCAGGAACTTGTCCAAACCTTTTTTAAACCCAGCTACACTAACAGCCTTTACTACATCCTCTGGTAACAAATTCCAGAGTTTGATTACACATTGAGTGAAGAAATATTTTCTTTTATTAGTTTTAAATAGTTTACCCTGTAGCTTCATTGCATGTCCCCTAGTCTTTCTATATTCTGATAACGTAAACAATCGATCTACGTTTACCCGTTCCACTCCGTTCATTAATTTATAGACTTCTATCATATCTCCCCTCAGCCGTCTCTTTTCCAGATTAAAGAGCCCTAACCTTTTTAGCCTTTCTTCATAGGAGTATCCTTCCATCCCCTTTACCATTTTGGTGGCTCTTCTCTGAACCTTTTCTAATAACGCTATATCCTTTTTAAGATACGGCGACCAGAATTGCACACACAATATTCAAGGTGCGGTCTCACCATGGAACGATATAGAGGCATTATAATATCTTTTGTTTTATTTTCCATTCCTTTCCTTATGTTACCTTGCATTCTATTTGCTCTCTTGGCTGCCGCTGCACACTGGGCCGAGGGTTTTAACATGCTATCCACAATGACGCCTAAATCTTTTTCCTGGGTAGTGGTTCCTAATGTGGAACCTTGCATCGTGTAACCATAGTTTGGGTTGTTCTTCCCTAGGTGCATAACTTTGCACTTGTCCACATTAAATTTCATCTGCCATTTTGATGCTTAGTCTTCCAATTTATCAAGATCCTCTTGCAATTTTCCACAATCCTCTTGGGTTTTAACAACTTTAAATAGTTTTGTGTCATCTGCAAATTTAATAACCTCACTCGTTATTCCACTTTCCAAGTCATTTATGAATATGTCATAAAGCAGCGGACCCAGCACAGATCCCTGGGATACACCACTATTCACTTTTCTCCATTGGGAAAATTGGCCATTTAGCCCAACCCTCTGCTTTCTATCTTTTAACCAGTTCTTGATCCACAGTAGTACACTGCCTCCTATCCCATGACTCTTTAGTTTTGCCAAAAGTCTCTGATGAGGGACCTTGTCAAAGGCTTTCTGAAAGTCCAGATACACTATATCAACCGACTCACCTTTGTCTACCTGTTTGTTCACACTTTCAAAAAACATAATAGATTAGTAAGACAAGATCTTCCTTGTCTAAAACCATGTTGGCTGTCTCCCATTAGGCCATGCTGAGTAATTTTATTCTTTATGATGGTTTCTAACATTTTTCCCGGTACTGACGTGAGGCTCACCGGTCTGTAGTTTCCCGGATCACCCCTGGAACCCTTTTTAAAAATTGGCGTTACATTGGCGATCCTCCAATCTTCAGGTATTACATATGATTTCAATGAAAATTCACAGATTACTAATAGCAGGTCTGCAATCTCATATTTCAGTTCTTTCAACACCCTTGGATGTATACCATCCGGCCCAGGTGATTTGCTACTCTTCAGTTTATCTAATAGTTGTAATACATCTTCCCGATGTATCGATATTTCCTTCAATTCTTCCGCACCTTTAAATACCACTTCAGTCATGGATAACATCCCTACATCTTCCTCAGTAAAGACCGAAGCAAAGAATTTATTCAGTCTCTCTGCTATCGCCTTGTCGCCTCTTAGTGCCCCTTTAACTCCTCTATCATCTAATGGACCAACTGACTCTCTCACAGGTTTTTTGCTACGAATGTACTTGAAAAAATCTTTATTTCACATTTTTGCTTCCGCAGCAAGCTTCTTCTCAAATTCCCCCTTTGCCTGCTTTATCTATACCTTGCATTTGACTTGCCAGTGCTTGTGCTGTTTCCAGGTTTCGTCGTTTGGCTCTTTTTTCCATTTCCTGAAAGATTCTTTTTTGGCAACAACAGCCTCTCTGACTTCCCCTTTAAACCATGCTGGCAGTTTTTTGGATTTCCTTCCACTTTTCTTAAAGCGTGGAATACAGCTGGTCTGGGCTTCCAAGATAGTATTTTTCAACAACACCCAAGCTTGATGTAAGTCTTTAACCTTTGCAACTGCTCCTTTTAGTTTTTTCTTAACTATTTTCCTCATTTTATCATAGTCTCCCTTTCGAAAGTTAAAAGGTAGTACTGTGGATTTCCTTACTATCCCTCCTCCACTAATTAAATCAAAGATGATCATGCTATGATCACTATTGCCAAGTGGCCCCAACACCCTTATCTCTTGCACTAGATCTGGTGTTCCACTAAGGACTAGGTCTAATATGGCTTCCCCTCTGGTCGGTTCATGAACCAGCTGCTCCAAGAAGCAGTCATTTATGTCATCTAGGAACTTTATCTCCCTAGCATGTCCTGCCGTGACACTGACCCAGTCGATACCGGGGTAATTGAAATCACCCATTATTATTACTGCGCTATAACCTTTGTTAGCTTCCTTGATTTCTTTGAGCATTTCATCATCCATTTGTTCATTCTGGCCAGGCGGTCGATAGTACACCCCCACTGCCATCGCCTTCCCCTTTTTACATGGAATTTCAATCCATAGAGATTCTACAGCAAATTTTGTTTCCTGCAAACTTTAATCCTTTCTGACTCAATGCCCTCTCTAACATAGAGCGCAACCCCTCCACCAATTTGATCAGCTCTATCATTACGATATAGTTTGTATCCAGGTATCACAGTGTCCCACTGGTTATCCTCCTTCCACCATGTCTCTGATATCCCAATCATATCTAACCTCTCATTTAGTGCTATATATTCTAACTCTCCCATCTTATTTTTTAGACTTCTAGCATTTGCATACAAGCATTTTAGAGACTGTATTTTATTCATATTAGTTTGGCTGTTGGTAGACATGGGTAATTTGGGATCTTTAAGCTCTGTCTGCTCCATACTCGAGGGCATTTGGGCTACTTTACTCTTTTTTGGAACCTCTCTGCTTTTGGTAGTATCCTTCAAGGATACATTTTTCCGAACCATCTGCTCTTGGGCAACTGTCGGCTTTCCCCTATTATCTAGTTTAAAAGCTGCTCTATCTCCTTTTTAAAGGTTAATGCCAGCAGCCTGGTTCCATACCAGTTAAGGTGAAGCCCATCCCTTCGGAAGAGCCCCTCCTTTCCCCAGAATGTTCCCCAGTTCCTAACAAATCCCAAACTCTCTTCCTTGCACCATCGTCTAATCCACGCATTGAGACTCCGGAGCCTTTTGGGTCCTGCGCGTGAAACGGGAAGCATTTCGGAGAACGCTACCCTAGAAGTTCTAGATTTCAACTTCCTACCTAAAAGCCTAAATTTAGCCTCCAGAACCTCCCTACCACATTTTTCTATGTCATTGGTACCGACATGTACCAAGACAGCAGACTTCCCCCCCCCCCCCAGCACTATCTAAGACTTTGTCTAGGCAGGCATGTTATCAGGCGATCTTCGCATCCACCAGCCACCCAGCTATCTACATGCCTAATGATCGAATCACCAACTATAACGGCTGTCCTAACCATTCCCTCATGGGCACGTGGCCCTGGAGAAACTTCCTCGGTGCAAGATTATTTTACATCACCTGGAGGACAGGTCCTAGCTATAGGATCACTTCCTGCCACACCAGGGTGATGCTCTCTTGTCACATGATCTCTCTCCTCCATGGCAACAGGGATGCTGCCAGATGGAGGTGGGACTTCAGGACTATATCCCTGTAGGTCTTGTCTATGTACCTCTCTGTCTTTCTTATGTCCTCCAAGTCTGCTACTCTAGCCTCCAGAGATCGGACTCGTTCCCTGAGAGCAAAGAGCTCCTTGCACCTAGTGCACACGTAAGACCTCTCACCAACTGGGAGAAAATCATACATGTTACACTCAATGCAAAAGACTGGAAAGCCCCATCTCGCTGCTGGACTGCTGTCTGCATCTTAGTTTTAAGTTTTTGTTTAGATCTTTAAGTTCTTTACTTCCTAAGGGTTGCTATGGATATTTATACTAATAAAACTGTAGCTAATACGTTTAATATACCTTGTTCACCTGAAGCTTAATTAATCTCAGGTCCTTAGTGTATGACTAATTTGGGTAACGAGCTGCACCTGAGAGCACCCCCTGTCTTTTAAGATGTGCAAGTACCTATAAAGCTACCATTATCCCAGGGGTGGGTGGGTGTGGGGAGGGGGCGAGGGAAATAACACTTATTAAAAGAGAGCTGCTACACAGTACCCTGTCCTGTGCTGCTGAGGTAAGCTATATTCTTATTTGATTTTAAATTGTAAATTATAGCTCTTTGCTGCTGCTAGGCTCTAAATTATTATGAAACTTAAACTACAAACTCTCTGCTGGGTTCCAAATCAAACCAGAAAGCTCTCTTCTGTGTTTTAAATTTAAACTAAAAGTACTTTGCTGATACTAGGCCCTGACTGACTATTAATTTAAACTACAAGCTCTCTGCTGGGTATGATATGTAACCAGAAAGTTGCCTTCTGTGTTTTAAATTTAAACTTAAACTGCTGCTACTAGGCCCTGATTGATTTAACAAAAAATAGTGGGTTTACAGATTAATTAGCTTTCATACAAAGAATTCCTTACAGAAAATTCCCAGAAGTATATACTCACAATTGCAGATCTCTCTCCAGAAATAACAGTCCCCTTTTGTAGTCCTGCAAGACTGAAGATCACAGAGCTCTGGTTGAGCTATTTATGCCTGTGCTGCTGAGGTAAGCTGTGACTAACTTCCTGGATGATTAACAGTCCTTGCTTGGATAGAAGGAGTCTTTCAAAATGGCCTTTTGTCCTGCCACCTGGTGTTAACACCTATTGAGGAAATTTCACAGGTCTCTTGCCCCCTAGGTAGAAGGCCTCTTTGTAAAGGTCTCTAGAAGACTTTATTTGCTCTTCAAAGAGTACTGACCCTGTTTTGCCTTTTGTGCTAATCTATATTCTTATTTAAATTATAGCTCTTTGGTGCTGCTAGGCTCTAACTTCTTATGAAGTTTAAACTACAAGCTCTCTGCTGGGTTCTAAATTTAACCAGAAAGCTCTCTTCTGTGTTTTAAATTTAAACTAAAAGTACTTTGCTGATGCTAGGCCCTGAGTGACTATTAAATGTAAACTACAAGCTCTCTGCTGGGTTCCAAATTAAACCAGAAAGCTCTCTTCTGTGTTTTAAATTTAAACTAAAAGTACTTTGCTGATGCTAGGCCCTGAGTGACTATTAAATGTAAACTACAAGCTCTCTGCTGGGTTCCAAATTAAACCAGAAAGCTCTCTTCTGTGTTGTAAATTTAAACTAAAAGTACTTTGCTGATGCTAGGCACTGAGTGACTATTAATTTAAACTACAAGCTCTCTGCTGGGTATGATATGTAACCAGAAAGTTGTCTTCTGTGTTTTAAATTTAAACTTAAACTGCTCCTACTAGGCCCTGACTGATTTAACAAAAAATAGTGGGTTCACAGATTAATTAGTTTTAATACAAGAATTCCTTACAGAAAATTCCCAGTAGTATATACTCACAATTGCAGATCTCTCTCCAGAAGTAACAGTCCCCTTTTGTAGTCCTGCTGGGGACTAGAGAATGGTAAGATACACATAAGTAGTAGACAAGAGAGTAAGGAACTTCTGGATACAAAAGCGGCTTCAAAGAGGTGGTTCTTAAGCCTGGATTAGAATAGGGCTGGAAAAAGAGCCCAGTGCACAGACTCAGGTAGTTTGTTCCAGGCATATGGAGCAACAAGATGGAATGAACGAAGTCTGGAGTTGGCATTGGCAGAGGAGGACACAGATAAAAGGGATCTGCCAGAGAAGTGGAGTTCTCGAGGAGGGTATAGAGTGAGATGAAACCATACAGCCACCCTGCCTAACATCCAAAAACCTAAACATAAACCTAATCTTCAAAATGTTCAGGGACCTCCAGTTTATCCCTATTGCTCTTTGCAGACATACTCTCTTCACTGTCAAGACTATTCCTACTAGTCTTCTTTATTACCCTTCCCCTTCCTGTTTCTACCAGTCTCTATCACCCCAAATCATTCTCACCAGTCTCAGTCTCTTTCTCTCACTCAACAGTCCCTACCATCCTCTCTTGTCTCCACACCCAATCTCTACCATACTCTTTTTTCTCTTTTCTGTGTCCTGCAAACTCTCTGTAATGGTCTCATGGTCTCTCAGTGGTCAGCGGTTCACAGATTGGGAATCATTGCTCGAGACCATTCTTCATGTTTCACTAGATCTCTCTTCATGTTTTCCACATCTTTTTGGGTGTCTGTCCAGTTGTTGATATTGGTATCACCCCCACAAAAAGGCAAATTCAATGTCTCTGTGATGATGCAGAGGGCTTAAACAGCAGAAAAAGGGGTTTAAAATAACAGCTTTCCTCAAATGCACACAATAATGCAGGCAGGGAAGGGGTTAAAGCACAAGCCCAGAGAAACTCTCTGCACAGAAAGGCAGTGAGAGAGCCACACCCCAGCTCCATGACAACCCGGGGAGCTGACGTAAGAGGCAAGGGGGCGGAGTCAAATCGGATACGGCAGCCCCATGCTCTTAAGCAGGAAGTAACAGAGAGAGTCAGTAGTAGAAGAAGTGGGAGGAGAAGGAGAGCAGAAGGAGTTCCTGAGAGAACAGGAAGTGTTCGTGTGGGAGAGTCAGGACGTGACTCTGACCTGGATTCAGAGAGAAGCCAAGGAAGGAGCAACCACTGCCAGGATAGCACACGGTGCTTGGGGAGTTGCCAGCCAGACTGCTTAGAGATACGGAGGTCTCTGGGAAAGCAGTTGAGAAAGCTTCCTCTGAGGGAGAGAGGTCACCACGAACCAGACAGCAAGGAGAAGCAGGTTAGAAGCTACTTTCATTCTTGTGGGGAGAGGCTGGAACCCTTACCCAGAAGAGATAGCAGTTCTTCCCTAGAGTCTTCCCTAGAAGCTGTGAGTAAAGGTGGGGGATTGAGCAAAAGTAAAGTTCTGTATGATAAGCTGCATAAATGTTCCAAGTGCAGGCAGCCTGTTACTAGCAGAAGCTCTAAGAGTAGCCCAGCTGTTCTTATCCCATCAGCTGATTATGTGCTATGGAGACGAAAGCTAGAGCTAGACCCTGCTGAGCCAGTGAAGCAGTACAAAGACAGAGACTTGCCTTTTTACCAACCTGTAAAAGCCAGACACACTAGAAGAAGGTTAAGCCAGTTGGATTCCCTTAACACTGTCTTAAAGGAGGCTGGTGATTCTAGTTGCTCTCAGATACCACGAAGGGAAAGGAATTGTAAGTGGAAACAGCTTAGACACCAATTGGAACAATGGAAGCCTGTTGATCTGCAGTACCCTGATGTGAATCAGCCTATATCTGACTCTGAAGTTGAATCAATGCAGTTGGGATCAGCTATATTAGATAGCAGCTATTCTGAGATGGAGGCAGACTGTGCTTACTGTTGTCAAGAGTGAAGATGTCTATATTAATGCTTGTGATAAGTGCTGAGAAGTTATTTCATGCTATTGAGTTTGCACGGAGAGAAGCAGCGTTCTGCTTGAGTGAAACTCAACGTCATTAAGCAGCTGGGAATGGTGAATGCTATGCAAATGATTAGCTGCAACTAAAGCTGTTCAGAACTGAAGAGAAGTTTGGATTAACCTTGTATATAAACTGAAAAAACCCTGAGAAGGATCAGGTTGGACTTTGTCACATTCTGGACTTTATTTGGCATAAGAAAGTATCCACTTTTTGTTTCTGGTTAGGGGATGGTAGATAACAAATTCCTGTGCAACAATAAAGTTTTTGTTACCATTTAAAACCTTGGCTGTGGAGATCACGTGTGCACATGAGCGGGTGAGGAGCTTCCTCGTCGCGCTCCCGGGCCGTCTGTAGAAATTCTGCAATTTAATAGGCATCGCCGGTCCAATACTGCCTTAAGAGGCATTGCCACCTTTGCTGTACTTCTCCTAGTGTGTCCGGGCAGCTTGGTGAGTGTCTTGGATCAATGAGAGCGGCAAGTAAACGAGATAAACCCGCGGGGGTCAAGGACTTAAAAATGGCGGCGGCGAACCGAGCAGGCCCGCCGGACTCCCCGGGGAAAGATAGTGTGGACTCAGCCCCCGATGAGACGGCTCAGGAAGTTGTCAAAATGCTGGAACCTAAGTTTGACACAGTTATGCGTAAACTGGATGAGATGGGTGAGAAATTTGGAGAATATGCCAGGAGAATGGATGAGATGGAACAACGAGTGACGGTACTGGAGGAGGGAGAGCTGGCGCTGGAAAATACAGCGGCGAAGCAACAGAAACAACTGGATGACCTTATAATGAAGGTGGATGATCTCGAAAACAGATCGAGAAGGAACAATCTGAGGTTGGTTGGGGTGCCCGAATCCTGGACGGGGAACCAGCTGTTCACCTTGTTCGCGGAGTGGTTGCCGCAGGAACTAGGCCTTGAAGAGCTACGGGGCAAAATCCACGTGGAGCGAGCCCACCGTCTGGGCCCAGTACGCGAAGGTCAGGGCCGACCTAGACCGGTGCTGGCACGTCTTCTAAATTTCCAGCATAAAGCATTGCTGTTGCAAGCCTACAGGAAGAAAAGAGACCTAAGACTTGATAACGCAAAGGTCTTGTTGTTCCCAGACTATTCAGCCTCTCTGGCAGCGCGACGTAAGGAATTCGCGCCTCTATGTACTGAGTTAGTTCAGCGCGAGGTGAAATTCGCCCTACTCTATCCGGCCACCCTTAAGATCTTTTATAAGGGCACCACTCACACATTTGAACAGGTTGCAGCGGCGAAGAAATATGTGTCCATGCTACCGGAGCCAGTTGTGCAAAATGGGGACTGAGCTATATGAGACTGGCTGGAGTAGTCGCGCCGACCATGACAAACTGTGCCCTGCTGCTGGACTGTGGCAACTGCTGGACTCATATAGGCAGGCAGTTCCTATTGCCCCTTCCAACAGCATAGGAGACCTGTTTGGGACTGGCTGATGCCGCTTGGCCTTTAAACCTCTTCTTATATCACGGACGGCCCGGAGGGGCACAGACTGTGATCTTACTCCCCTAGGGGGGTGCCCTATTCGTAGGGTTCTGTATAGGATGTGTGTGGGGAATGGGGGTAGATTGAATGGTGATCTGAATGAGGGTGTGGAAGATGGTGTGTTTAGGGAACTAGAGGAATGCTTGGGGAAGTGTGGATGGGCGACTGGTAGTGATGCGTGTCTGGGGGATAGGGAGACTCTAGGGGGGTGGGGGAGGGGGGAGGCTTGGGGGGGATTAGATAGGTCGGGATGGCTGGAGAGCATGGGGAAGGGGAGGGGGGAGGGGGACTATGGGGTACAGTGGGTGGATGGGGATGGGGGGGCAGGGGCTCCGATTGGAATATGTAGCCGGTTGTTCGATTTTCTGCAATGGCACAAGGCTGTCTCACTCATGGTCTCTCTCCCTACTCTAGGGTGTGAGAAAGACTCCTGGAGACGAGGCTGGGCGTCTCCGGGTAGCTTGACATTCCGGTACCTTGCTGCAGATTCCCACATGTTGCTGATATGTTAAATGCAAAAATTGTTTCCTGGAACGTGGGGGGTATTGGGTCACCGATCAAGCGTACTAAGATACTGCAAATGTTGAAAAGAAAGGGGGCACATCTGGCGCTGCTGCAGGAAACTCACTTGAGCGCGCTAGAACACTCCAAGCTTAAGCGAGACTGGGTGGAGGCTGTATATGGTGCCTCTTCTGGGGGAAAAAAGGCAGGGGTGGCGGTATTAGTAAAGCGGGGGGTTCCTTTTGAGGTGGCTAAGGTGCATGCAGATCCCCACGGTCGATATATCTTGATCACAGCCAAACTTTTTAATGAGGTGATTTGGATAGCAAATGTCTACGCGCCCAATGTTTATGATCACGAGTTCTTTAGGAAGTTGCTCCGCTTTGTGAAGGAGGCGGGGGCGAGTAAAATACTGATGGCTGGTGTGATACCGCAAGCCCTCTGATGCAAGAAAGGAAACTTTTAAATCTTGAAAAAAACAGGATTTGCCTGCAATTACGAGAAGGGACACATAGAGGGAGCAGGAGAACAAACCTGAAAGTGGAAGAACCACACCTCTATGGGCAGGACTCAGAAGCAGCTGCTCTGGATTTAAGTAGGAACAGAGCACTGCAAGAGGGAGAGCCAAGAGAGAGAGAGAGCCGAGAGAGCCAAGAGAGGCAAAGGTGCCAGGAAGGCAGTCAAGAGAGCCAGAAAGGCAACAGAGAAACCCCGAAGGGAAGAACCCAGAGGAGAAGCACAGGAGGAGGCAAGGAGCTTGGCAGAGACCTTCATGTGGAGAACAGGAGGCAGTGCCAAGGGAAGCTCCAGAGGCCAGACTCAGAGACCGAGGTGAGGTCACTGACAAACCCAGCAGAGCTAAAGGAAAGGAAGCTACTGGGAGAGCAGGCCTAGAGAAAGGCCATACACAACTTCAAGGGGCAGTATCACGGACTGCAGCCAAGGAAGGAAGTGCTTATCCCTCGGGTTGGAGAAGAAACTTTCAAGAGAAAAAAGGTACTTTTAAAAGCTTTTACAAAAGTAACTTGAAAGATAAAGGAAAAGTTCATAGCCTTGAGAGAAAGGATATACCTGGAGCACAAAACTCTCAGACTAGGCCTCAAGCCTTTTTCAAGAAGCCTAGAGAGGAACAAAGGGCTAGTTTTTATCTGGACAATAAGGACTGTTTTAAACCAGATATAACTGATAAGTTTTACAGGAAAAAGTTTAATGTTGCCAGAGAATGGAAGGAGCAAACTTTTAGTCCTGAAACAACAGCAAGCCCAGGGAGATATACTAGACCTAAAAGCCGACGCCCCAAACTCCCAAGCCAGCACTGGGATACAGTATGGCATGCTTTTAGGAAACCAGGTTTTAATATCCAAGAGATCTCAGAGACCTCAGTTTCAGATCCCATAGACATGGAATGGCTGCCAGGGGAATCTGAGAGCACTGAAGATATAGAACCAATGGAATGTGACTTTTGCACAAGAAGATATCCTTGAGTAAAAGGCAAACAAATCTAATGTGTGCAAACTGTACTGGAAAGTTATGCTTTAAGTTGGTGAAGGAACCATGTTATTTTGAGTGTTTTGCTGACTCACGTTTTGATGCAACTGAATTTATGTTCTGTTACTCATTACCTCATATTTTGAATTTCTTCATGCGAAAAGGGGAAATAAAAGCCTTTTTGTACCCTACACTTGGCAAGAGTTACTTTTTTAGGTTGTTGACCCTGAGGCTGACAATGGGACCTGCTATCCCATTGACCCTCACAACAGATCAACCCTGAACCTTTTAATTCTTATGCGCTCCCCAGCCCCTGTGGAACCACTACGCCGCCACTAGAGGGGGCTGCGGGGGACACTGGGGACTTCAACTGTCCGCATGATCCCTCGCTGGACAAGTCTAAGGCGGACGCGGCGACCTCCTCGATGCGCAGAGGGGTGGCCTATCTTTGCAGATTGGGAGACCTGGTGGATGTCTGGCGGTTACTTCACCCGGGGGTCCGGGAATACACTCATCAATCGCGGGCACATCACACTTGGTCCCGAATTGATAACATTCTGGTGAACGAGGGAGGCCTCTCAATGGTGGCCCAGGCTGAGATTGAACCGATCGTAGTGTCTGATCATGGTATGGTATGGGTGTTATGGGAATGCCGGGGAGCGGGACAGAAACGTTGGCGCTTTCCAACTTACTTGGATCAAGATAAAGAGTTTCAGGCCTTTTTGGAAAAACAATGGGATGAGTACGTTGCTTTTAATGATAGACCCGACTGTCCACCGCTACTGTTTTGGGAGGCTAGCAAGGCGGTAATGCGGGGCGCCATCATCTCTTATACGACCCGGCGGCGGCGTCATATGGACCGTAGTATACTAGTGTTGGAACGCCGCTTGAGAGACTTGCAACATTTGTTAGGGAGGAGGGCTGACGCAGCCTTACAGAGGGAATATAACCGCTCTCAGCTGGCACTCAATGAGTTACTGCAGCGGCGTGCAAGTCTCTCTATGACATACTATAGGCATCGGCTACATAGATATGGAAATCGAACGGGGCGGCTTCTTGCAAAATTAGTTCGTGACCCGGGGGGATCTCGGTTCATCCCTGTTCTTCGGGATGAGCGGGGCGCTCTGAAACACCATTCTCGGGAGATTGCTGGGATCTTTCAGGCCTTCTATGCGAGCCTGTATAGTGAGGACGCGAGGGATTATGGGGCAGGCCGTGCCTTTCTGCAGAACCTGACTCTTCCGCAGGTGACTGCGGAACAGCTCCAGTTATTGAATGATCCCTTGACCATACGAGAGATCCAAGCCGTAATTGCGAAGGGGAAATCTCACAAAGCACCTGGGCCTGATGGTTTCAGCTACGAGTACTACAAGCTACTTAGGTCTAGATTGGCCCCCTCAATGGTGGTGATGTACGACGCCATTAGACAGGATGGAGGCCTACCTCGAGATATGCGCTGTGCCGACATTACCGTCATTCCGAAACCGGGAAAAAACCCCTTGGAGCCAGCTTCATATAGGCCCATCTCCCTCATTAATTGTGATGTGAAGATTTTGGCGTCGGTTCTGGCGAACCGGCTCAATGGTATTTTGCCTTCCCTTATAGCTCCTCGACAGGTGGGCTTTGTCCAAGGGCGTGAGGCGACCAAGAATATTGCCCGGCTGCTCCTTGGTATGGAACACTGCGTGAGGGAGGAAGAAGCCTTATTCTTAGTAAGTTTAGATGCCGAGAAAGCGTTTGATAGGGTGGCCTGGCAGTACTTATGGGATGTTTTGGACAAGTTTGGAATGCAGGGCGACTTCGTTTCGTGGGTCCGGGCATTGTACCAGCGCCCTTTGGCGCGCGTGGTGCTCTGTGGAGCTAGTTCTGACACATTTGAGTTGGAGCGTGGGACACGCCAGGGCTGCCCGCTTTCCCCTTTGCTTTTCGTGCTGTCCTTGGAACCCCTGCTGCATGCTATTCAAGGTCACCAGGACATCCATGGTATTATGCTCGGGGGTACAGAGATGAAAGTGAGCGCCTTTGCTGATGACATGCTGCTGTGTCTTACTAACCCACAGCCCTCCTTGGAACGAGTCTTGCACCTTATTCAAGACTATGGTGCTTTTTCAGGTCTTAAGATTAATGCCTCTAAATCAGTGGTTCTGGATGTTGGGAACAGGGGGCGGCCATTATGGCAGGGAGCTTTTCCCCTGGTGGGGGCGGAGGGGGAGATCAAATACTTAGGTATTCAATTGCCGGACAACCCGACTAATCTATACTCAGTGAACGTCCCTGGCCTGTTGAGCCGAGCCCGTCAAACTTTTGCAAGGTGGCAGGGCCTTCCTTTGTCGCTCAGAGGTCGAATAGCCCTGTTTACAATGGTAGAGATGCCCCGATGGTTATATGTACTACGTTTGCTGCCTATATGGATTCGAGAGGGCGACTGGCGTTGCTTTGATAAATTGTTGCGTGGTTTTTTATGGAGGAGTAAACGCGCGCGTATTCCTTTAAGGGCCTTGATGAGACGACGAGAAGACGGTGGACTGCAGCTTCCGGACCTCCGAAACTATAATCTCTATTATTTGACTAGGCATATCTGGTCCTTGGTGGCCGGGACGGGGGGCTGTGCCCCGACTTCGCAGATAAACGCTAGTTGCGTACCTCTCCATGGTCTAGTGATCTTGCATTCGGCCTCGGGTCGTGGGTCTGTGGGTGGTTGGACATACATGGCGGCCCTTAAGGCGGCCTGGCGGGCGTTGTGCTCCCGCTTTGGATGGGATTGGCAAAGGTCGGCGCTCTTGCCCTTGGTGGGGAATCCAGGTTTCCCTCCGGGCTCCTCGCGGCTTAACATATTCAGGGACTGGGCTCAGAAAGGTGTTGTGTGTATTGGAGATCTCCTTGCGCCTGAGGGATCGCACCTAGAAACCTTTAGTGTATTGCAGAGTCGTTACCAGCTCTCTCGCCATGATTTTTACGGGTACTTACAAATTCGCCACTATGTGGAGGGACTGGGTGGAGCCTCTGTCAGTCCGATTTACTCGGGACTTCCGGTTAGAAGATGGCTTGAGCAACTTGACGTTGGTTCCCGGGAGGGGTTGGAGAGATGGGAATTACTACACCCGGCGGGTGACGATGAATATTTGGCTGACTTAGTTCATCGATGGGTAAGAGATGGTATGACACGTTTGACGGTGTTGGATTTGCGCGAGGCCTTTGAGGGCATCCCGAGGGGTGATTTCTGGATATACTTGCAAGAGTTACAGTTTAAATTCCTTTGGAGAGCCTATACTACGGATGTATGGGCTTTTAAGGCGGGTGTACGTGTATCACCCAATTGTGGTTGGTGTACGTTAGACAGGGGCACATTGCTTCATAAATTTTGGGAATGTTCTCAGGTGACACACTTGTGGAAGTACGTCTGTGGAGAATTTGACAGATGGTTGGGTGTGCCTCTTCATTGGAGTGTAGAGGTCTGCTTGTTTCATCGATGGGGGACTGAGAATCAGGCCCTTACGCCACCTCAGAAGCTCTTATTAACCCGGGGATTATTGTTAGTAAAAAAAGTTCTGTTGGGCGCTTGGGCTGACCCGGCCCCTCCTGGAGTGCAGATGTGGGAACACGCCATATGTGCCTT
Organism: Ichthyophis bannanicus; assembly: GCA_033557465.1. Classification (NCBI taxonomy): domain Eukaryota; kingdom Metazoa; phylum Chordata; class Amphibia; order Gymnophiona; family Ichthyophiidae; genus Ichthyophis; species Ichthyophis bannanicus. The sequence continues at coordinate 149,759,192 of CM066041.1, forward strand.
GCTCTATATGGAAAAACTGACGGCCAAGCAGCAGGGTGGGAGGGCGTGGGATTCTTTCTTGGAACTTTGGGCGCCCCTACTAGATCGGCTACCTGTGCGGGACTGCAGCATGGCAATTAATGTATAATTATGTCTTATTATTGCATACATATTGTAGCACAACTGAACTAGTGCTACACCGTGTGCTTACTCTTTATGCTGAATGATTGTGTTATGCTCATTTAGTGAGGTTCTCTCCAGTCGTACATTTACCTTTACCCCGGAGCCTTGTATTACACGGGGTGCAGGAGAATGGCATGACATGACTGCTGTTACATACTGGCCCGTGCTGCGTCTCTCTATAGAGAGTATCCTTATATAGTTTTGTGGAGGATGCTTGGGGTGGTGCATGTGGAGGGCTGGGTTCGAGAGATTGATCAAGAGAGGGGAGACGACCTTATACTACCAATGGAAACGCATCGACATTCTATTTATAGATGGCTACCAATCGGACTGGAGTGGGGGGGTGGGTGTGGGTAGTGGGGGGGTAAGGATTAAAAGGGGGGGGTCCGCACAAGGGTTCTGTATTCTAAAGTACCTTTTAATTTGCTGTACATGCTACCGGTGGTGGGATGTTCTGCGGCTAAGACTGCGACCCGACTGTGCGGGTGTTAGATCTCCCATATTATGGTTAGGGGTACCTCACTCATATTATTTGTGCAGTTCTGTTTGGGGAGATCACTCACTGGTTCCGCTCTGCAAGCCTGTACTCAGAAAGGTATTTTTATTTTTATTTTTATTTGCACGATTTTCCTGCTTTTCTGTATGTTACGTTTTATACTATAACCCTTGTCGATATGACTTAGAGGCAGTCTTCAATGTGTTTACCCTCCCCATATGGGTGGGGCCCTGCTCTTTGTTATTTGTTATTTGTTATTTGGAATATGTGTTATCGGAAAATGTTTAATAAAAACGAGTTGAACTAAAACCTTGGCTGTCTTCGTTTGGCCCACAACTACACGGAAACCCCAAACATCAGCACTTACAAGGATAATCCGTCACGTTTCCCTCTCCTCCATGCAACCGCCTATACACAGAGAAAGGGGGCGTGACAGGTTTTGGCATAGTTTTTAGGATAAAGCTATCACCTCACAGAGATGAGCAACTGATACTAATAAGCCAGTAAAGTTTGAAAGAAGAACAGTTTTTCCAAAGTTCAAGAAGAAAAAAAAAAAAAAAGAGAAGGAAAATATTTTTTCAACACACAAAGAAGTACCTTCAGAAGAGCTTACCAACTCTGCAAACTCGGAGTGGAGTGTCAGCTGAGGCGGATTGGAGCAGAGGTTCCTGGATTCTGCAGTGCTGATGAGCGAGACTCACCACTTGTAGCAGGTAACCGGTAGATGAGAAGGGTTATCTAGGATACTGCTACAAGGGGGTGAGGTATTGCAGAGCGGTTTTGGAAGCTGAGGGAGGGGGTGTTGTGTGTAAGCCACACTTGGTGTTTGCTCTCTGTTTTATTGCAGCCGAGACAGCGATGGATCCAGCTCAGCTATTAAACTGGGTAGCTGAGAGATTCCAGCAGCAGCAGAAAATGTCAGCAGAGGCCCAGGAGAAAACAGCGGAGATGCTGCGGGCACAACAACAGCCGTTGATGGATCTGCTAGGCACATGGATAGGCGAACAGAAGCAGACTACGGAGGCGCTTAAGACTGTGTCAAGTTCACTAGGCACTTTAACAGGTCTTGAAACCTTAAGCAAGGGCATGTTATCTGTAAGGTAATTGTTAAGTGATGATGATATCGATGACTACTTGGAGGTCTTTGAATGCATTGCGCTCATGAGCAGTTGGCCAAAAGACCAGTGGGTTTTACGCTTAGCATCATCCCTAACGGGAGAGGCTCTAGCAGCCTACAGAGCGGTACCCAATGATCTTGCGAACAACTATGAGGCAGTAGTCAAAGCCATTAGAACCCGGTTAGGCTTAACTCCAGTGGTATATCGCCGCTTTTTGCGAGGGTGCAAGTTAACCCCAGGTGAAACACCACAGACCTTATGCCATCGGATTCAAACACTAGTATACAAGTGGCTAACTCCAGAGGGGAGAAGCATTGATTCAGTATTAGATGATATTGTTTTAGAACAGTTCTTAGATGCTGTACTTGTAGAATTGCAATCCTTCTTAATTTTGCAAGATTGTAGGACCACGAGAGAGGCCATAGCACTTGCTGACCGCTTCTTAGAGGCTAAAGCCATCGGTCAGAAGCAGATGGGTACTTCAGAGTCAACAGTCTTGAGAATACCAGAGAAGAGGGAGGAAGTAAGGTCAGGGAAATCTCTGTTCAGAAGACCCCTGCCCAAAAGTGATAGGGAACAGCGTAAATGCTTTGCATGTGGTCAGAAAGGTCACTTACAAAGGGACTGTAGAGCCAAGCTTGTCTTAGTAACCACCCAGTCCAAGGAGGTTGGGGAGGGATTTGTACTAACAGTTATGGTTAACAATATTCAGGTTGAAGCGATCCTAGATTCGGGCGCTGACCAATCAATGATTTCTGATAGCCTATGGAGAGATATAAAAGCTCAGAGTGAGGATTCTTTAGGACACTCTGAGAGAAAGATAAAAATTTGATGTGTACACGGCGCCGCCGCGTCATATCCTTTGCACATAGTTACTGTTGAAGGGCTAGGATTGAAGAAAGAAATCCCAGTGGCAGTAGTGCCAAGACTACCGCATTCCCTAGTCTTAGGAAGGGACTGGCCTCGATTTCGAAAGGGCCTAGTTAAAGGACTAGCTGCCACCACCGAAGCCAGAGCCCCTAGTTCAGTGAAGGTAGAAAAAGAACCCATAAAGAGGGAGATAAAGGGAAGACAAGTGACGTCCACTCATAAGGAGAAACCTAGGTCAAGGATAGTACCAGCTCCTTTATTTGAAAAACCTCGAGAGAAGCCAGGTAGGGAGAAGACACCTATCCAGAGTTCTCCCAGTAAGACAAAGTTTCTCTTGAAATGTTGTCGGCTTACCCAGAATGCAAAAATTCCCAAAAGAGCATCAGAGCAAGCAGTGGGATTTGACATCTTTAGTGCTGAGGACACTATTATCCCAAGTCAAGGGCGAGCCTTGGTAGAGACGGGCATCCAGCTCGAAATACCACCCGGATGCTACGGCCGGATCGCTCCGCGGTCTGGTTTGGCCACTAAAGAACATATTGATGTAGGTGCAGAGGTAATAGACCCAGATTTTAGGGGGGCTATTAAGGTCTTGCTGCTAAAGTTTTCTAAAAAAGACTTTAAAATAGCTATGGGTGATAGAATAGCGCAACTCATTATGGAGAGAGTTGGCTTCCCACATATAGAGGAGGTTACTGAGTTAAGTACCACCCCAAGGGGTTCGAGTGGGTTTGGGTCCACAGGACAGGCCGTTGTAGTGGGTTTGACAGCCACTAGGAAGGGGGACAAGGTAGAGAAAGACTTTGCTCCTCGGCAGGCCGAGTGGAAGGCCCAACCATTTTCTGGGGTAGATGAGGAAATCTCTTGGCATCAGCGGCAAGCTCTGCTGAAAATAATAGAGAATTTTCCGAACGGTTCTATCCCTACGCCCAGTGAGACTAAGTATATGGACATAAAGAGTAATGCCTTTGTTAGCTACAGTCACAGAGCTAGGATTCCGTGCTATTCTGGAGATAACCAGCCAGCCCGGAATATCTTAAATGGGGGGTTATGTGATGATGCAGAGGACTTAAACAGCAGAAAAAGGGGTTTAAAACAACAGCTTTCCTCAAATGCACACAATAATGCAGGCAGGGAAGGGGTTAAATCACAAGCCCAGAGAAACTCTCTGCACAGAAAGGCAGTGAGAGAGCCACACCCCAGCTCCATGACAACCCGGGGAGCTGACGTAAGAGGCAAGGGGGCGGAGTGAAACCGGATAGGGCAGCCCCATGCTCTTAACAAGGAAGTAACAGAGAGAGTCAGTAGTAGAAGAAGTGGGAGGAGAAGGAGAGCAGGAGGAGTTCCTGAGAGAGCAGGAAGTGTTCGTGTGGGAGAGTCAGGACGTGACTCTGACCTGGATTCAGAGAGAAGCCAAGGAAGGAGCAACCACTGCCAGGATAGCACACGGTGCTTGGGGAGTTGCCAGCCAGACTGCTTAGAGATACGGAGGTCTCTGGGAAAGCAGTTGAGAAAGCTTCCTCTGAGGGAGAGAGGTCACCACGAACTAGACAGCAAGGAGAAGCAGGTTAGAAGCTACTTTCATTCTCGTGGGGGAGAGGCTGGAACCCTTACCCAGAAGAGATAGCAGTTCTTCCCTAGAGTCTTCCCTAGAAGCTGTGAGTAAAGGTGGGGGATTGAGCAAGAGTAAAGTTCTGTATGATAAGCTGCATAAACGTTCCAAGTGCAGGCAGCCTGTTACTAGCAGAAGCTCTGAGAGTAGCCCAGCTGTTCTTATCCCATGAGCTGATTATGTGCTACGGAGACGAAAGCTAGAGCTAGACCCTGCTGAGCCAGAGATAGTGAAGCAGTACAAAGACAGAGACTTGCCTTTTTACCAACCTGTAAAAGCCAGACACACTAGAAGAAGGTTAACCAGTTGGATTCCCTTAACACTGTATTAAAGGAGGCTGGTGATTCTAGTTGCTCTCAGATACCACGAAGGGAAAGGAATTGTAAGTGGAAACAGCTTAGACACCAATTGGAACAATGGAAGCCTGTTGATCTGCAGTACCCTGATGTGAATCAGCCTATATCTGACTCTGAAGTTGAATCAATGCAGTTGGGATCAGCTATATCAGATAGCAGCTATTCTGAGATGGAGGCAGACTGTGCTTACTGTTGTCAAGAGTGAAGATGTCTATATTAATGCTTGTGATAAGTGCTGAGAAGTTATTTCATGCTATTGAGTTTGCACGGAGAGAAGCAGCGTTCTGCTTGAGTGAAACTCAACGTCATTAAGCAGCTGGGAATGGTGAATGCTATGCAAATGATTAGCTGCAACTAAAGCTGTTCAGAACTGAAGAGAAGTTTGGATTAACCTTGTATATAAACTGACAAACCCTGAGAAGGATCAGGTTGGACTTTGTCACATTCTGGACTTTATTTGGCATAAGAAAGTATCCACTTTTTGTTTCTGGTTAGGGGATGGTAGATAACAAATTCCTGTGCAACAATAAAGTTTTTGTTACCATTTAAAACCTTGGCTGTCTTCGTTTGGCCCACAACTACACGGAAACCCCAAACATCAGCACTTACAAGGATAATCCGTCACATTTCCCTCTCCTCCATGCAACCGCCTATACACAGAGAAAGGGGGCGTGACAGTCTCTTACAAAAATGTTGGAAGAACCAGTCAAAAGAGCAATCCCTGCAGCATAACATTGATAACACCCATCTCTTTCCACTGAGTGAAATCCATTTACCACTATTCTATGCTGTCTCACACTCAACCATTTCATAACCAATTAGCTATTTTAGGCCCATAATAAGGGTGCTCTGTTTGTTTTTAAGTTGCTTATGGGGAGTCATATCCAATGCCTTGCAGGAATCTATGGGCCCGATTTTGAGTTAGGCAGGCTATGCGCCGCATCAGCACATAGCCTGCCCGCCGACTCCCTTAACCCGGATTTTCTCTTCCGTGACGTAAGTGAAAATCTGGGTTATGCTGGATGTGCCAGCAGCCATTGAGGCTAAATAGGTAGCAGCGATTTTCGATACTACCCGCTTAGCCTCTGCATCTTAAAGATAGGCAAGGAGAAACCTCGCCTATCTTCAAGGCACAGAGGGCTAAGTGGGTAGCATCGAAATTGCTGCTACCTTTTTAGCCCTTTCCTCCGCTCCCACTCTGCCCCGGAACGCCCCCAAAATGGCCCGAGGCTAACCACAAAACATCTGGGTGCTTTAGGGACTTAACCAGGATTTACGGAAAATCCCGGATAAGGCATTTACATGGGTAAATAATTAGGGCAGTTACCCAAGTAAATGCTTTCAAAAATCAGGCCCTATGTGTCTAGTACTTTTTGTGAACAACTCTCTGGTCACCCAGTTAAAGACATTGATCAGAGTTTTGTTCTTTTGGGCTTCTGCAGCTAATATGATGATCTTTTCAGGTTTCTGCGTCATGCTGCATCTTCGTAATTGGAACCAACTGCAAAGATCATTGATCAGATTTGTCTGGCAAGACCTACTTCTTGTGAAACCATGCTGCCTCGTAACCTGTAATTGACTAGATGGCAGAAATTGCACTATAATCTATTTTAGTAATGACTCCATTAATTTACTAACTATTGAGGTCAGACTAAACAACCTGTAATTCCCAATTTCCTCATGGTTTTGCTTTTGTGAAGAAAAAACACATCTGCCTGTCTCCAATCTTCTGGGACCGCTCTCGATTCTAAAGTATTGAAAAGATCAGACAGTGGGCCCACCAGAACTTCAAATTCCATCAGTACCATCGGATAGATTCCATCTGGCCTAATTGCTTTGTCTACTTTTAGCCGAGCTAGCTCTTCATGAACACAGTCTTCTGAAAATCCTTCTAGATCTACCTCACTTTCATTCCTATTTGTGTTTAACCTCTACGGTCTTACTCCTGGGTCCTCCTTAATGAACAGCATACAGAAATATTCATTAAGAAATTCTGCTCTCTCTTTATCAGCCTTGATATTTTTTTCCCCTTCCCCTTTGAGTCTCACAATGCCACTTTTCTATTTCTTCATGTCACTAACAATCTAAAAATCTAGTTCCAGTATTTTACTGTATTAGATATATTCTCTTCCATTTGCATCTTTCCTTTCCTGACTATTTTCCCATTTATTTTTTCCAGATATTGTTGCCTATCTTACTTGTTCTCTGATCTCTTCTAGTTTATGAATCTTTTTTCCCCATCTTTTTGTTTGTTCCCTTTGAAAACCAAACTGAACTCTCTCTTCTCTTATATTTGTAATATCGTAAATAGGTTAATTGCCTTTACAACATCTTCTTTCAGTTTTTCACGATGCAAGGTTCCACATTAGGAACTACCAACCAGGAAAAAGATTTAGGCGTCATTGTGGATAACATGTTAAAACCCACTGCCCAGTATGTAGCGGCAGCCAAGAGAGCAAATAGAATGCCAGGTATCATAAGAAAAGGAATGGAAAATAAAACAAAGGATATTATAATGCCTCTGTATCGTTCCATGGTACAACCACACCTTGAATACTGTGTGCAATTCTGGTCGCCGTATCTTAAAAAGGATATAGCGTTATTAGAAAAGGTTCAGAGAAGAGCCATCAAAATGGTAAAGGGGATGGAAGAATACCCCTATGAAGAAAGGCTAAAAAGGTTAGGGCTCTTTAACCTGGAAAAGAGACGCTGAGGGGAGATATGATAGAAGTCTATAAATTAATGAACGGAGTGGAACGGGTAAACGTAGATCGATTATTTATGTTATCAGAATATAGGAAGACTAGGGGACATGCAATGAAGCTATAGGGTAAACTATTTAAGACTAATAAGAGAAAATATTCTTTCACTCAAGGTGTAATCAAACTCTGGAATTTGTTATCGGAGGATGTAGTAAAAGCTGTTAGTGTAGCTGGGTTTGGACAAGTTCCTGGAGGAAAGGTCCATAAACCATTATTAAAAAGGGACCCAGGATATCACTGCTTGATCCAATATAAGCATTGTGGAACCTGTGTCTTTTGGGGAAACTGCTAGGTATGTATGACCTAGATTGGCCACGTTTGGAAACAGGATACTGTGACATAGTGGGTCCCTCCAGCCCTTCAGAAAGAGCTAAAAAGCAGGAAACAGGAGCAGTGCTGAAGCATAAACAAAAGCACATGGCTAATGGTGGCCATGGAAACCAAGCACAGGGGAAAGAAACCCACCCGTGCTGCCAATTAGATAGGGAGTCACGAGCTAATTCAGAACACCTGTTAGGGGGTGGAGTTAAGCACTACCCTAGAATTCAGACTCATAAAGAGGTCCCAGTAGAGGAAATGGAAGGTGTCGAGGAAGGTTTGGAAGGTGTCGAGGAAGGTTTGGAAGGTATCGAGGAGAACGGAACAAGCAAGGTTATCCCAGGGTGAAGAAGGACAGAGTCTCCGTGGAAGGGAGGAACTGAGCTTCCATTCAGAGAGAGGACAGAGTCTCCAAGAGAAAGATACAACAGAAGCAGACCAGGTTATCTGCAGTATCCTGGGGATTACAAAAAGGAGAGAAAGCCAGGAAGGCAGTTTAAACCTTCTGTGCACAAGTCAGGTTTGGAACCTAAAGCCATTCCCACGTCTCAGAGTAAACCTTTTTTAGCCAGGTCTAGAGGTAAGCCTAAAGGCTGGGGTTTTAATAATCACTGTGATTTCATCTACCCGGAGGGTTGGGGCTGTGAGGAAAATGACTGTGATGAGAATGCTTGTTTAAAGCAGTACCTGATTCAAGAGTATAGCCAGAAGCCTAAAGCAGTGAGGAAAGGCGTGGCACAAGATTTAACGTTGCAAACATTTCCTGCCTCACAAGAGGAATTAATGGAGACAGAGCCAGAGTTTGTAAATACGCCAGAGGAATTAATGGACTGTACGATTACATTATCTAATGATATATTATCCCTGCGTTGAATTAATGCTTTGAAGAGAAATACAGAATTGTTGGGATTTAAAAGTACAAAGCTGTGAAGAAAACAGAACTGTTTACCTTGATTGCTGGAAGCCATGTTTTTGTGCTGAAGTAAGCTGTTTGAGTTTGAAAGTTTTATTTTGTCCTTCTGCCAGAAGCACCTGGTTTTTGTACCTTATTTTCCTTGTTGAAATCCACCCCGGGAGGGGAATAAATCCTTGTTGCTTTAATCACTTTTGAGTCACACTACCCTTTATTGGACGGTAAAAGAGAACTACATTTCCCAAAAGGCTTTGCCTCAGGAAATAGTGGAATACCTGTTCAAGAAGGAAACAAACCCCTTAAGCCCTACATGCCTTCGCTGGGGGCATTAATAGGGGGTCACAAATGGCGTAGTAGTTCGGATTTTCACCTGGATTAAAGGATACCTGGAAGGACAAGAGTCCAGCAGCAAGGAGCTGACATCCAGGAGCAGCAGAATCCGGTGCTCGGCTGACAGTCGGTCAGAAGGGGAGCTACTCTTTCTCAGTGCCTGACTCTGCACTGGGCCCAGGTAATTGTGGCTAGGCATAAGTGTAGAGGGATAAACCGGAGGAAGAGGTAGTGCACAGAACTAGTGCACAGCATTGAAAAAAAAAAAAAAGGAGGAAAATTTTTTTTTCCAGGCCACACTTTGTCTTTCTTTTGTGTGTTTTCTCAGGTACCTGGACACCCAAGATGGAGCCTCAGGAGATGCTGAGATGGATGTCTCTACAGTGGGACAAACAACTAGAGATGACCCGACGCTTGCAGGAACAAACAATGGCAGCCATCCATGAGCAGCAGAGACCTATTAGAGAGCTCATGTAACAGCTAGTGAAGAAGCAGCAGGAGCCAGCAAAGGACTTACCAATGTATACCCAAGGGGTAGGACTACCTAGTAGTGGTGCACTTATGCTGGGACAATTAGCGCCTACGGATAACTTGGACGACTATATAGACGCATTTGAGCGTATCGCAGAAGCCATAAAACTGCCTAAGGAGCAGTGGGCCATAAAGTTTGCAATGTCATTATCAGGCGAAGCGTTATCTGCGTATAAGTCGATGCCTGCTACCTTGACAGTAGATTATGATGCAATTAAGAATGTGGTGAGAGATAGGTTAGGGCTGACCCCTCTATTCTACAGACGCAGGTTTAGGGAGGCAAAATTAAAGCCTGGAGAAACCCCTAAAGCTCTGTACTATAGAATAAAAGGCTTAGCCTGGAAGTGGATTAAACCAGAGAATAAGACTGTAGAGTCTATAATGGATGATGTAATTCTGGAACAGTATTTAGAAGCTGTGCCACCAGAGATAAAAACCTTTCTCATGTTGCAAAATTGTAGGACCACAGAGGAAGCAGCCAGCATGACAGAACAATATTTTGAGGCCGAGTTTGCAAAAACCTCAAAATTAGGCGTTCCGGGAGCGACAAGGGCTGGTAATATAGATAGGAATGCACGAAGTAAAATACCTTGTGAAAATGTGGTTTTTCCCGGTGGTAAAGGAAAATGTTTTAAGTGTGGGAACTTTGGGCATTTCCAAAAAGACTGTGTTTTACGTACTGCATTAGTGTCTGGCAATGGGAAGAAAATCCAGGCAGGGTTTTTAATTCCCGTGCATGTAGAGGGCATAGAGGCCCAAGCGCTACTTGACTCTGGTGCTGACCAGAGTATGGTGTCCCAACGGCTCTGGGAAGCCATACAAGCCCAGTCAGCACCAGGTCAAGCAGTAGGGCAAGTGAGAGTACAATGCGTACACGGGGCAGCCTACCATTATCCCTTGTATGAGATGGGTATAAAAGGGTTAGGAACGGAAGGGAAGATAGTGATGGCAGTGGTCCCACGCCTCCCTCAGAGTGTTGTCCTGGGAAGGGACAGGCCTCCTTTTAGCCAAGGGCTCGAGGAAGGTCTTTCTGCTGAAATGAATTTAGCACCCACCCCATGTACAGCGGACCCCTTGGAGGAAAAAAGGGAGTCACAGGATTTACCCAGATTAGAGGCCATTGCGACCAAAGTCCCTAGCCCTCTGTTAGGGAAATCAGGTAGAACCAGCCCACAACACCCATCAGGAAAGAAGGATATAAGCACAGGCAAACAAAAATTTACACTCCAATATTGTAAGGTTTCGGCCCAGGCCAGGGGTCCGCAGCGAGCTTCGGAAGCCGCTGCCGGATATGATTTATTTAGCGCCAAGGATAGTGTAATACCCCACGGGGGAAAAGCCCTAGTAGACACAGGGATAAGGGTACAGATCCCACCAGGATGCTACGGGAGAATAGCACCTAGGTCAGGCTTGGCAGCTAAACATTTCATAGATATAGGGGCCGGAGTCATTGACCCCGATTACCGAGGGGTGATAAAAGTTTTGATCTTTAATTTTAGTCAGGAAGAGTTCCGAATAAAGACAGGTGACAGAATCGCTCAAATGATATGCGAGAGCGTGGGATTCCCCAAGGTAGTGGAGGTATCGTCACTAACCCCTACAGGGCGGGGAGAAGGAGGATTCGGGTCTACCAGAATGGGAGAGTCCAAAGGGTTGACCGCTGTCACTGAGGAACAAAAGGAGGACGATTTTGGTCCGCAGCCTACTGATTGGAGGGAAACTCCAGAACCTCGCATAGGTGCGGAGCTGTCTATGCAACAGCAGCAAGAACTAGGAAAGGTATTGAATAAATTCTCAGATGTACTGACAACGCTTCCGGGGGAAACAGATATAGTTGCCCATGAGATTATTACCGTACCCGGAAAAATAATCAGGCAACGTCCCTATAGGTTGCCGGAAGCGAAGAAGGCAGAAGTTATACAACAAGTGAGGGACATGCTAAAAATGGGCGTTATAGAAGAATCCAGAAGTCCCTGGTCAAGCCCTATAGTTTTAGTGCCCAAGCCAAATGGCAGTCTTCGCTTTTGTATAGACTTTCGGTAGATAAATAATATTTCTGACTTTGATGCTTATCCCATGCCTCGCATCGAGCATTTGCTGGATAAGCTAGGCCAAGCCAAGTATTTGACCACATTGGACCTCACCAAAGGTTACTGGCAAATACCGCTAACCAAGGCATCCAAACCTAAGACAGCTTTTACAACCCCGATAGAGTTATTTCAATTTCAGCGTATGCCGTTCGGACTTCACAGGGCAGCGGCCACCTGTCAAAGGTTGGTGGACCAAGTCTTGAGGCCCCATCATGAATATGCATGGGCATATATGGACGATATCATCATCCATAGCGCTACCTGGGCTCAGCACTTACCCAGGGTAGAGGCAGTTCTGGGCGCCCTAAGGAAAGCGGGTCTTACTAAAAATCCCGGGAAGTGTCTTTTTGCCGGGAAAGAAGTCAAATATTTAGGCCACATGGTGGGAGGAGGTATGGTAAAGCCCTTAGCCAGCAAAATTGAAAGTGTACAAAACTTTCCACGCCCTGGTAACAAAAGGCAAATGCGGGGATTTTTGGGCTTGGTAGGGTACTACCGCAGATTCATTCCGCGATTTGCGGAGGAGAGTGCTCCACTCACGGAAATGCTGCGAAAGAATGCCCCGAATAACATTAAATGGACCCCGGACGCTGAAAGGGTGTTCATAGCCTTAAAAGACAAACTATGTAGGGCCTCAGTGCTTAGGGGGATTAACTTTGACTTACCCTTCCTTGTGCAAACGGACGCTTCCGAGACGGGGATAGGGGCTGTAATGTCGCAAGTGTTTGAAGGGGTTGAACACCCGGTGACATACTTGAGCAGGAAGTTATCCAAAGCTGAACAAAAATACTCCACAGTGGAACGCGAATGTCTCGCGATTAAGTGGGCTGTGGAAACTTTGCAATTTTATCTCACGGGCCGTAAATTTTATTTGATTACGGACCATGCCCCATTGAAATGGCTGCATCAGATGCGGAACAGTAATGCCCGGCTGACCAGGTGGCATTTGGCATTACAAGCATATGATTTTGTAGTGCAGCACCGGGCGGGCAAATTGCACAGTAATGCAGATGCTCTTTCCCGGATTACATGCTGTCCGTCACAGGTTCCGGCAACCCGTAATAATTTAAGGGGGGGGATCTGTGACATAGTGGGTCCCTCAGCCCTTCAGAAAGAGCTAAAAAGCAGGAAACAGGAGCAGTGCTGAAGCATAAACAAAAGCACATGGCTAATGGTGGCCATGGAAACCAAGCACAGGGAAAAGAAACACACCCGTGCTGCCAATTAGATAGGGAGTCACGAGCTAATTCAGAACACCTGTTAGGGGGTGGAGTTAAGCACTACCCTAGAATTCAGACTCATAAAGAGGTCCCAGTAGAGGAAATGGAAGGTGTCGAGGAAGGTTTGGAAGGTGTCGAGGAAGGTTTGGAAGGTATCGAGGAGAACGGAACAAGCAAGGTTATCCCAGGGTGAAGAAGGACAGAGTCTCCGTGGAAGGGAGGAACCGAGCTTCCATTCAGAGAGAGGACAGAGTCTCCAAGAGAAAGATACAACAGAAGCAGACCAGGTTATCTGCAGTATCCTGGGGATTACAAAAAGGAGAGAAAGCCAGGAAGGTAGTTTAAACCTTCTGTGCACAAGTCAGGTTTGGAACCTACAGCCATTCCCACGTCTCAGAGTAAACCTTTTTCAGCCAGGTCTAGAGGTAAGCCTAAAGGCTGGGGTTTTAATAATCACTGTGGTTTTATCTACCCGGAGGGTTGGGGCTGTGAGGAAAATGACTGTGATGAGAATGCTTGTTTTAAAGCAGTATCTGATTCAAGAGTATAGCCAGAAGCCTAAAGCAGTGAGGAAAGGCATGGCACAAGATTTAACGTTGCAAACATTTCCTGCCTCACAAGAGGAATTAATGGAGACAGAGCCAGAGTTTGTAAATACGCCAGAGGAATTAATGGACTGTACGATTACATTATCTAATGATATATTATCCTTGCGTTGAATTAATGCTTTGAAGAGAAATACAGAATTGTTGGGATTTAAAAGTACAAAGCTGTGAAGAAAACAGAACTGTTTACCTTGATTGCTGGAAGCCATGTTTTTGTGCTGAAGTAAGCTGTTTGAGTTTGAAAGTTTTATTTTGTCCTTCTGCCAGAAGCACCTGGTTTTTGTACCTTATTTTCCTTGTTGAAATCCACCCCGGGAGGGGAATAAATCCTTGTTGCTTTAATCACTTTTGAGTCACACTACCCTTTATTGGACGGTAAAAGAGAACTACATTTCCCAAAAGGCTTTGCCTCAGGAAATAGTGGAATACCTGTTCAAGAAGGAAACAAACCCCTTAAGCCCTACATGCCTTCGCTGGGGGCATTAATAGGGGGTCACAATACTGGGCTCGATAGACTTTGGTCTGACCCAGTATAGCATATCTTATGTTCTTATGTTCCTACTGAATTTCCACTTCCCTTAGACATTCCCATCCAGCTAATGAGTTCATGGGGTACATCCCCACATTGAAGAAGTTTATTTTTCTGAAGTCTAGGACCCTTGCTTCTGAAAGAATCTTCACCACCTGCACCTTAAGAAAGAACTATTAAGAAGAATTTCCAATCGCACCTTGACAAGTTGCCTATGCATGTTACATCTTACGAACTCCAGAAAGAAGCTCTCGCTGGCGCGATGCAAGTATTACGGGGAGCATTAGCAGTAAATTTGAGAGACTGATATCATACTTCACATACCATGGTTTAAGAGTGAAGTTCATAACTGTCATGGTATGCACAAAATTAACCCATTTGGAGAAATAGCCCCTGAGTGAATCACACCATTCTGATGATCATCGGATCTTAGATGATCACCCACTACAACAGCACGCACTCTCCTCATTCATTTGCAAACAGTCTAGGAGTGCCCCTTCGCCCACCACCACATAGGTTCCATTATCAGCTGCCAGAAGGGTTCTCCCTATAGAGCAGGGGTTTCCAAACCATGGCCCATGAGCTAAAACCGATCTGCAGTCACCTTCCCCTGGCCCACTTATTCTGAATTTTCACTTACCTGTGCCCTAATCCTAGAAAAACACCTGCAGCATGCCCCGGTATGCCTCTTTGGTTCAGCTTTTGTTTCTGGTCCCATGGTGCTCTTAGGATCCTCTGCCTTCTGCCGCTTCTCCTATGATTCAGCAACCTTCTCTCCTGCCCCACCCTGCAAGGTCCAGCATCTCCTTGCTACCCATGTCATCCTGCCATTTTGCTGCAGCACTTTAAGAAATCCTACTTTGTGATGGCCCCCGAGTCTTTCTTCTGTTGTTTTCTGCCCTGCTGGAAATAGGAAGTTAAGTCAATGGAGGTGGAATGCAGCAGAAGGAATGCTCTGGGCTGCAGCTAGGTAGACTTTCTAAAAGCGCTGTCATGGAACAGCAGAATGTGTTGGTGATGGTGGCAGCAGGAGGAAAAGCGGAGAGGGATAGAGACTTGACCACAGTGTGGTGGGATGGTCGTTCGGCCGTGAGAGAAGCAAGAAAGAAAAAGGGAGTGAAATTGACCATAGGGGAGGTTGGGGGAGGGGATAGAGAGTTGCTGAACCATTGGGGAGGAAGGGAAGAAAGGAAGATATACTCAACCATTGCAGGGGGAGTGGGGGGAGTTAGGAAAAGAGGGAGAGATGCTGGACTACAGGGGAGAGAAGGAATGACTGTTATCTTCTATGCCAGGGGCTCCTAAACTAGGTTCCAAAAACTCAGCAATTGGGCTGCAGGACAAGGGAGGAGAGAGGACCCACTTCCAGCTCAGCAATCTCATTGGTCCTTTAAGTGATCCAAAAGGTCCAATGCAGCCCTCAGTCAGAAACGTTTGGGGACCCCTGCTATAGAGAATCCATGATCTCCTTACTTCTAGAAGACACTATCTATATCCAGGATGTCCCAGTCAACATCTTTCAGATTGAAGTCATCTTTCAGAGCAATTTTGCAAATGTCTTCAATTAAATCTCTTTCTGCTTGTGAGAGAGGTCTGCATATAACACCTCTTTCTAGATTAATCCACAGTGTCTCCTCCATATCTCATAAACTCTGCAGTTCTTTTGTTTTGCTATTTTTTATATATGGTGCTACATATCCTCCTTTCTTCCTACCCCATCTTTCCTGAACACAGTAAAGCTTGACATTATTATATATACTGTCCATAGTCTGCCATGAACCACATCTCTGGCCACCACTAAATCCCAGCCAGCCTCTTCTATTACAGCATCTAGATCCAGGACATTATTTCCCACGCTATGGGTTTACACAGTTGCCCTTTTTTCCAATTTCTGTATAGTCTAAGGGCCCGATTATTGATTTAGACAGGCTATGCGCCGCATCAGCGCATAGCCTGCCTGCTGACCCCCTTAACCCGGATTTTCACTTCCGCAGTGACAGAAGTGAAAATTCGGGTTATGCTGGATGCGCCGGCAGCCGCTGAAGCTAAGCAGGTAGCAGCGATTTTCGATGCTACCTGCTTAGCCCCTGCTCCTTAAAGATAGGCAAGGAAAAACTTTGCCTATCTTTAAGGTGCAGGGGGCTAAGCGGGTAGCATCGAAAATCGCTGCTACCAACTTAGGCCTTTCCTTCGTCCCTGCTCCACTCCGGAACGCCCAAACATGCCTCGATGCTAACCACATAGCATCTGGGCACATTAAGGACTTATCCAGGATTTTCAAAAGATACTACGTATCAGTGTAGATGCCTTTCAAAAATCCCAGGTAAGGCATTTACACGGGTAACTAGGGCAATTACCATGTAAATGTCTTTGAAAATGCCACCCAAAGTGTTTAATGAAGCCAGAGACACCAACCTTTGGAAAATTATTTTATTTGCTGTAAGAGAATTTAAGCAACCAATAAAAAGAATCTGGAGACCCAATCCAAACTATTACAGTCTGCGTGATTGTTGCATAGAGAGAATTTTTATATTCTGCAAAAAAGCTGAATTTTATTGCCTCTTTTTAGTGCTGATTTCTCTTTTGTGCAAGACATATCCCAGATGAGAATTGGGTCACTATCATTTTCTGGTAAGAAAACTTAAAGAAATGTTTGTTAAGTCTCAGAAAATTGTATATATTACTACTTCATTGTTGACTATTTTGCTGAAGAAAACTTCCCTGGATCCTTGCAACGAGTGGTCAACTTCAGCTTTCAGGAGGCCCATCAAAAATCTGGCAATGTTAGATTTATGCACTGTAATATTTTTGAAAAATCTATAGGTATAATAGTTGAAGGTGGCCCTGCTCTACTCGGCTCACCCTTCTCTCTGCACTATTTAGCAAATACTTTTTAAAATGAATATTCAGGGTTCGATTTTCAAAAGCCCTTATCCAGATAACCATGGAAGTTATCTGGATAAGGGCCCAGAGATAGTGTAGGGATGGTCCATGGATGCAGCAAGGGCAGTGGGGCCACTACCTGGATAACTGCAGCACTTACTCTGATAGTGGCAATTTTCGGCCTCTATCAGATGAAGTTATCCAGATAACTCCAGGCTGCTGAAAAAAGCTGTCATAAATTGTTATCCTGATAACTCATTTGGATAGTAGCTGAACATTGCCACTATCTGGATAAGAGCTGCAATTATGGGGATAGTGGCTGCACAATGCGGATATTCTGCAGCAGCCACTATCTGGATACTGCCGTGGAAGACCTGGTGGATATTTAAGCACCATGGCTAACCACTTTTAAACAGGGCTGTACTAAGAGCTGTGTGAGCAGTGTGGCCACTCAGGGTGCAAGTACAGTAGGGGCACTGATATCACTGGGCTTCCAGGAAGCTCAAAAAGAATGAGTTGCTGGACGTGACCAGGTGGGTGGGGTGTCCGATTCATTAGTCGCACAGGGCACATTTCTAGCTTAGTACGGTCCTGCATTTAAATCCAGCCTTTTGAAAACGGCTCCCTTAGCATCTTATTTTGGGAAGGCTGTGAGGATGGAGGTAATTTTGTAAACCTCTGGTGCTATTTACACATACAAAAAGCAAATTTACACATATAAATCACCATATCTAACTATGAATGTTAGAAAAGGTGCTACTTGAACATGTATGTGGGGACACACAGAGGTTTAAAGGAAGCGTGTTCTGGGTAGGCATTCCAGGCATATCTGTATCAAGTTGGTTAGAATGCATAACGCAGGACGACATTTTCTTTTGGTTCTGGGGCTTGGAGGAGTGCTTAAGGGGGCAATATGTACACCTCTCACATTAAAAGCCACCTCCCTTGGGACAACAATTGACTTTCAGGGTGACAGTTTCCTAACTATTCTTGTATGTGCAGCTTTATAAAATATGCCATGTATAAGTGGTAGCATATGTATGTATTGTCAAGTCAATGCCGACTCCATACAACACAGCTCGTGGGCTTTAATGGCAAGATGCCACTGGAAGTAGATTGCCAGGCCTTTCTTTCACACAGTAAGTCTACAGCACTTGGTATTCCCACCTAGCCTGAGCCTACTTAGATTCTGAGATCAGACAAGATCAGGGTGGCAGCACATAGATAGATAGAAACCCCTTTGTGCCATCACTCTTTTTTTGAATGCCATTTATATTTATACATTACCTGTACTGTACATATTTTATAAAAGACTCAGCATTTGCCAAGACATTTTTTAAAATATCGTACTAATTTTACTTGCATCAACCTTAATTTTCTTTTTGCTACATAAACATCCTATATAAAATTATCCTTCCAATCAAATTTAGTAAAGTGCACATATAAGAAATTGTTATTACAAATAATTTGATTGCTAATTGGTTAAAGTTTGGCTAACGGAAGGCAATATAAATGCATAACATAACAAAACAGATCATTATTTTCTTTTAATAGCATAGCAATGTGATGCAAACACGATATGTTCCATGCCTAAAAAAAGTTAAAGATTTTGCATCTCAGAGCATCTAACACTGCAAAGCTACTGGGGGATCTATGCGGACCCCAGACCCCGTGACTTGTACATTTGCTCTCCCTGCCCTTTTCTACCTCCCCAAAAAGTAAAATGGTGGTGTCAGACCTGTAACATAAATATTCAGTTTTTATTCAGACACTCCCCCTCCTGGGCATTTTGGTGCTACTCTGTAAGATGGATAATGAAAGGGCAAATTCATGTATTCTGAATTCCTCTAAGTTAGCAGTTAAGGATAAGTAGCAACCCTAGTGATACAAAGAAGCCAGAAATTATTTTCTCTTGATTTGTCCTTTATTATACTGGTATGAGATTATGTTCAAAGAATCTGCTTGTGTAATGCTACGAGGGGTGATCTGTCCCCGTCCCCCCCCCCATTGTCTCACTCTCTTTTTCCACTTTTACTTCACTAGCCCTTCTCTCATGCTTCTTCACACTCTCATTCCCTTGTCTCTTTTCTCCTTTACTTTACTTTCCTGTGCTCAGCAGGTAAAGTCGCCTCTCCACTCTCTTTAAGTATCTCACCTGAGAACACATAGTGCAAGATGGGATCCCACACAAACAGTTTGCAGTTTTATGCAGCTTTCTTGGAAGGTAGGTGATGGAGGAACTTACATAGCAGCTTTCTGCCCTCACTTTTCGGGGTGGTTTAAATGGTTCTACCTATTTCCCAGATCTGCAGCAATGCTTTTAGAGGCTCTCTGATAAAGCTGTGTGAAGCAACAGTTAGTGCAGTGGGTTATCTTAGCACTCCAGAGCTCCTAGGCATCATAACAGCTGAGGACTCCAAATGCAAAAGAGTGTCTGTGAATTCCCTTGAAAGAGAGTATCAGAATATTATAGAGCGCGCAGGAATGAGAATATCAGGGTCTCTCAGAATAAGGGTACAAGATTACTGCAGACCAAGTCCAAAATGCTCCATGCTCCAACTATCATCACCTAGCAGCTGGACACATGAAAACTCTGCTGCTGGGAAACGTGGTTCCTGTTTCTGGGATTGTTGCTCTTCTTCTAATGATGGGCAGCCGGTGAGAAGCCAGTGATGGTTCCGTTATCTGGTTGTTGGTAGTGAAGAGGGGACAAAGAGAGTGATAATATAATGAGACTTGCATTAGGCTCTTGGAACCAGTCCAAAAAAGGATGAAACCTCTCTGCTAAAATGCTGCTGTTTTCATATGGGTCCGTTTTTGTTTTATTGTCCTCATTTCAGTCTCTCTTTTTTTTCTTTCTGCAGCTCTTGCCACGGTCCAAAGTTATAAGCCTTTCCCAGTTAACCAGGACATATCTCCAGTTCTGACGGCCAAAGAAGGAAAAACAGGGTTTAAATTGAATCACAGAAAGAAAGCAAGGCTGGTGTAACTAAGACTGCTGCCTTATCCATGTCATCCCTCCCAGGCTATTCCAAGTTCTGGTTTTGCCATTGCTTTCATGGATATTTTCATTCCATTTTCTCCAAAAATGTCAAAATTACATATCCCAAAATGTAATGAGGCAAAAACCAGCACTGGATTAGCCTCTGGGTTGACTTGAGTCTGGTGGTAACCATTGGCACAACAAAGCAAGAGGTCATAAATCCTACCATCACTAATGGAGATGTTCTTCATTTTTCCTGTAAATTGTTTTACATTTACCAAAGATTTTCTTTAGTATAAAAGTTATTCCAGCATTGGTCATATTTCCCACTGAACATACAATTTTGAAGTGAATCTCTTTACTAAAAATCTGGTATCTCAGCACAGTACACAGACTAGGATCCAAAAAATGTGCCTGCTACAAAGGGAGGAAGGGGGTGATCATGGCAGATCTTCCCAAACTTGTCCTGATGACACCACAGCCAATCTGATTCTCAGGACAACTTCCATGAATATACAAAAGAGAAATTTGCATACTCTATACTGAGTCTCCAATACAATACAAATTTATATCATGCATATTCTGGATTTCAAGATAACATCCATGATTGGATGTAGGGTCAGCAGGACAGGCATGGAAAGACTTAGCATAATTGTTCAAGGCTTGTTATAAAGAAGGCCTCCAAACTAAAGATGGCCATGCTCCTCCATCCACAAGGAACCAAAGGGTTGATTTACTAAGTCACACCAAACACTGGCTACTATAACACACTTTTATGGCCTATATACTAAAATATATTAGTGGAAAGGAAGAATTGGATTTAGCTTATGTCTTTTCTCAGAAGTTCAAGGTGAGTTACATTCAGGTACAATAGGTATTTTCCTATCCCCAGAGGACTTATTAAGTTTGTGCCTGAGACAATGGAGGGTTAAGTGACTTACACAAGACCACACACAGTCACAGTGGAATTTGAACCCTAACTTCACCTGATTTTAGCCCATTGTACTAACCCTTATGCTACTCCTCCATGCTGTTAATAATGTGCATTATTGTGGTACCACTATTTAGTAAATCAGCTCCTAAGTCAGTTTTTGTTTTCCAGCATCTTTTAAGCTGTGTTCCATGACTGTTTCCATATGGGTATGTCTGCCATTGAGGAACTGAGAAATCTCAGTCTTATTCACTTGGAACTATTATTTCCTTGAAGGCCCATTGACAGCTGCTCTTCTTCCACAGTAGGAAGTTCATAGAACAGTGAATTAAAGCAACATATTTTTATCCTATACTTTCTTTTTTGGCTCAACATTTTCTTCCTGCTCCTTTGGGCTTTCAGTTTCAGAACTCTCTACTGCATATTTTCCCTTTTGCAATCCACCTCCCATCTAGCATTTATCAGATCAACAATCCCTAGAGGCCACAGACGCTGTGTCTGTCTTGGATTACTATTGAGCAATGGTTGACACTTACTCCTGACTCTGCTCGTAGGGCTGAGAACATTACCTTTGCAATGTCTCCAGTACCAAAGAGCAGAAGCCTGGAGTCATTGAGCACATCAAGTTCACCATGAACATGTTGAAAACCATACTCCATCTGAATTATAAAGATGGGCAATTTGTGATTTCTAACAACAAGATCTAGTAAGGAATTTTCCAGGGAGATTTTCTGATGCCACTCCTGAGTTTGTCTAGTGATAAAGTCACCAAGTACTCTGTGGCTTTATCACTAGACAAAAGTGAAGAAAGAAGTGGTGGAGGAGACTTTCGTTGGGATTCTTTGTCAGGGTTCCCTTGGAAGTAGGGGAATCTTCGTGGTAGGAGCCCAGGAGATGCCCAGGCACCCATCTCAATGAGAATGGGATTTGGGGAGACCTCTTCAGGATGGTGAGTGGAAGGCTATCTTTTAGGAACCTTGCCAAGCTATCAGTCTCCTCTTTGGCGATAAAAATGAGTATAAGATGCTGTATCAGTGGCATTTGACACCGGAGAGGCTACATAAGCTTTCTCCATCAAACCTCAATAGATGCTGGCAGAACTGTGGTAAAGTGGAGATCTTCTTTCATATGTGGTGGGCTTGTCCACAAGTTTAAGTGTATTTGGAGGTGAGTATAAAGTTCCTGGAGGACTCCTGAGGATGTGCCTGCCACACACCCACAAATGTTTGAAATGTTTAAGGTGCTAGGCTGCCATGGCGACTAAAAAAAATCAAACCTGGCGCCTGGAGCTCTGAGCACATGTGCAGCAGCATGGAGATAAGCAGAAGTGCTGCAAAAGGCGGTGGTCACAGCCAGGACTGACAGTCTGTTGAAACTGCAAAAAAAAGGTTAGAGGCAGAGGCAGTTTGCTGCACAGACAGCTAAAGAAATTTAAAGGGGTAGTAGGTTTGAGTAAATAAAATATGGTGGGGGGAATGGAGGGCAAAGGGGAGAGAGTCTGAGAAGGGAAGCAAAGAGTTGAGGGGTGGAGTGGGAATGCTGGAGAGGGGTTGGAGTGAGGGAGGAGTGAAGAGAGCAAGGGGTTGGAAGGTGCTGAGATGAATGCATGGAAAGTAAAGGGCACCATGTGTATGTGCAAAAAGTGCACCCCTCTCTCACCACACATATGCAGGCACCCCATCCTAGCACCATACACACCCACACATGCACAAGCACCCCCCCCCCACACACGCACAAGCACCGCACCCCAACACCATACACACACACACACATATATGCAGGCACCCCATCCCAGCACCATACACACCCACACATGCACAAGCACCCCCCCCCCCACACGCACAAGCACCGCACCACAACACCATACACACACACACACACATATATGCAGGCACCCCCTCCCAGCACCATACACACCCACACACGCACAAGCACCCCCCCCCACACACGCACAAGCACTGCACCCCAACACCATACACACACACACACACATATATGCAGGCACCCCATCCCAGCACCATACACACCCACACATGCACAAGCACCCCCCCCCCCCACACGCACAAGCACCACATCCCAACACCATACACACACACACACACACACATATATGCAGGCACCCCATCCCAGCACCATACACACATGCACAAGCACCCCCCCACACACGCACAAGCACCGCACACCAAAACCATACACACACACACACACATATATGCAGGCACCCCCTCCCAGCACAATACACACCCACACATGCTCAAGCACCCCCCCACACACGCACAAGCACCGCACACCAACACCATACACACACACACACACATATATGCAGGCACCCCATCCCAGCACCATACACACCCACACATGCACAAACATCCCCCACACACACGCACAAGCACCGCACCCCAACACCATACACACACACACACACACATATATGCAGGCACCCCATCCCAGCACCATACACACCCACAAATGCACAAGCACCCCCCCCCCCCACACGCACAAGCACTGCACCCCAACACCATACACACACACACACACACACACATATATGCAGCCACCCCATCCCAGCACCATACACACCCACACATGCACAAACATCCCCCACACACACGCACAAGCACCACACCCCAACACCATACACACACACACACATATATGCAGGCACCCCATCCCAGCGCCAGACGCACCCACACATGCACAAGCACCCCCCCCCCACACACGCACAACCACCGCACCCCAACACCATACACACACACACACACACATATATGCAGGCACCCCATCCCAGCACCATACACACCCACACATGCACAAGCACCCCCCCCCACACACGCACAAGCACCGCACCCCAACACCATACACACACACACACATATATGCAGGCACCCCATCCCAGCACCATACACACCTACACATGCACAAACATCCCCCACACACACGCACAAGCACCGCACCCCAACACCATACACACACACACACACATATATGCAGGCACCCCATCCCAGCACCATACACACCCACACATGCACAAACATCCCCCACACACACGCACAAGCACCGCACCCCAACACCACACACACACACATATATGCAGGCACCCTACCACCAGCACTGCATACACACAAGGTATCCTACCTCTGCACCAAACACAGGCACAGGTACCCCTCTCCGCAACACACACGCACACACAGGTGTAGCTTAAAAAGGTCAGTGGGGGTGGAGGGAGAAGGAGGAGTGGGGCCATTGCCTTAGGTTGGCACAGTGCAGTGGCCCATTAAGATCCTGATTTATTAAGCTTTTTCCCATAGAAAATGGGAAAACAGTAAATGAAACCCTAAAATCTAAAAATGTAACTGTGATACACCTTTTTGGGGGCAGCAGCATGCACTGTGACCTAGGTTTCAGCAGCCAGCTCCTAGAATTTTAGGATGGCTCCTAGATTCCAAGAAAATTTGTCAAAACCTGATTTAATATCATTAGATTTATCGCATTTAGATACATGTGTTCAACAAGCAACTTACAAAATATTAATAATAATCCTATAACCTGAAATAATACAATAAAATGGGGAAAATCATGAACAAGATACAGTAGGATAGCTAATACAATATGTGCTTCTCCTAATCTATCTGTTCTTCCCACCAAACACAAAAGGTAAGGGAAACTAGAGAAAGAAAACAATTATAAACTCATTATAGACCACTTGAGATTTAAAAGATAAACTGAGGCCTGCTGAAATATTGTACAGTAAAGACACACACATAATGTTGAATAAATAGGATGGGGGAGTGGTGGACATTTGTTGTATATAGTAGGGGTGGGGAAGGTGAGGGGGTAGAAGCTGAGATTTTTGGTAAGGAGGCTGTAGATGAGGGGTGATATTGTGATTTAACGTCTGTTGGGTTTTGGAATTATTCTGTATGAATATGGATTTCAATAAAAATAGATTATAAAAAAAGGTAGTAGGTGAGAGCCCGTTTACAGTCTCGAGTATGTAGGGCTTTCTTGAGTGGATTTGAATGTAGTTTCTATTTCACAGTGCCACTTGTTCTTCTTCCCCAGTAGAAGATGTATTGGTATTCTCTGAGATGTATTGATTTAATATTTGCGGTGTTGCCTTTTTGATAGTTAGGGTTTGGCACTTTGTGAGTCCTGGTAGTGCTGTTATGATATGGCGGGTTTGCTATGGGTTCTAAATGGGCAGTGTTTATAGTACTTCCTAATGTGCTTGGTGATTGGCACTGGAGTATAGTAATGTAGAAATCTGGTAGTCTTCATCCAGACACTCATGAAGTGGAATGTTTTCTAAAAGTTTGTGCATGTTAACATTATGCAAATGTTTATGCAAATGAGGCCCCTTATGCAAATGAGGCCCCACAATGAGTCTTCGCACATGGCCCCGCACCCTCCTTGGGCCATCCCTGTTGACAAGATTCCTCATGAGAGACTCTTGACCAAATTAAAAAGTCAAGGGATTGGAGGCAGTGTAGTATTGTGGATCAGGAACTGGTTAAAAGATAGAAAGCAGAGAGTGGGGCTAAATGGCCAATTTTCTCAATGGAGAAAGGCGAATAGTGGAGCATCCCAAGGATCTGTGCTGGACGTGATGCTTATTAACATATTCATAAATGATCTGGAAATAGGAATAATGAGTGAGGTAATAAAATTTGCACATGACACAAAATTATTTAAAGTTGTAAAAAAGCAAGAGGATTGTGAAAAATTGCAAGGGACCTTGAAAAATTGGAAGACTGGATGTCTAAATGGCAGATGAAATTTAATGTGGACAAGTGCAAAGTTATGCACCTAGTAATGAACAACTCAAACTATGGTTACACGATGCAAGGTACCACCTTAGAAATCACCACCCAGGAAAAAGATTTAGGCATCATCGTGGATAATACGTTGAAGCCCTCTGCTCAGTGTGCAGCCTTGGCCAAGAAAGCAAATAGAATGCTAGGAATCATAAGGAAAGGAATGGAGAATAAAACAAAGGATATTTTAATGCCTCTGTATCATTCCATGGTGCGATTGCACCTTGAATATTGTGTGCAGTTCTGGTCGCCATATCTTAAAAAGGATATACTGAATTAGAAAAGGTACAGAGAAGAGCTATCAAAATAGTAAAGAGAATGAAAGGATACCCCTATAAGGAGAGGCTTAAAAGGTTGGGGCTCTTCAACTTGGAAAAGAGACGACTGAATTAATGAATGAAGTGGAACAGGTAAATGTAGATTGGTTGTTTATGCTATCAAAAAGTAGAAAGATTAGAGGACATACAATGAAGCTACAATGCAACCCATTTAAGACTAATAAGAGAAAATAATTTTTTACTCAGCGTGTAATCAAACTCTGGAATTCATTTCCAGAGGATGTAGTAAAAGCTCTTAGTGTACCTGGGTTTAAAAAAGGTTTGGACAAGTTCCTGGAGGAAAGGACCATAAACCAAAGAGGACACAGGAAATCCACTGCTTGCCCCGGAACAAGCATTGTGGAACCTGTGTGCCTCTTTGGGAATCTGCCAGGTACTTGTGACCTGAATTGGCCACTGCTGGAAACAGGATACTGGTCTTGATGCACCTTGGTCTGACCCAGTATGGCATATCTTATGTTCTTAGGTAGTTATATGATACAAGGTTCCACATTAGGAATCACCACTTAGGAAAAGGATCTAGACATCATCGTGGATAATACATTGAAACCTCTGCCCAGTGTGCAGCAGTAAAGAAAGCAAATAGAATATTAGGAATCATAAGGAAAGGAATGGAGAATAAAACCAAGGATATTATAATGCCTCTGTAGTGGTCCATGGTGTGACCACACCTTGATTATTATGTGCAGTTCTCGTTGCCATATCTAAAAAAGGATATAGCAGAATTAGAAAAGCTACAGAAGAGCCACCACAATGATAAGATGATACATGATGACAGGCAGGGTTGTACCAAGCCATAACCGCACCCTGCGCAACTTACAAACCTGGCACCCTCCCAGTGACATCAGATTTTTATCATTTGCCCCTATACCCCCATGCCCAGCATAGCTGTTCTGCTCCTATCCCCCCATGTCCAGCTTCTCCCCATTTTACTCTGCCTCCTCGTGTCCAGCCAGCTTTCCCCCCTCGCGCTGCTTACCTGGCCTGGCCTTGCCCTGCTGCCACTTCTCCTGTTCCCTTGGCGGTGGTGGACCTCCAATAAAAAAAAAAACCACACGTCTTTCCAACTTGGTGCTTGCATGGCTGGTCTGATCCCTCCTTCCTCTGAGATATGCTCACATCAGAGGAGGGAGGGACCAGACAAGCCATGCAAGCATGGGGTTGCAGACCCACTTTTTTTTTCCAATTTGGAGATCCACTGCCGCCGCTGCATGGGAACAGGAAAAGCAGTGGCGGGGCTAGGGCAGGCCAGGCAGGCAGTATTAGTAGGGAGCAGAGGCCGCTAGATAACTGGCCCTAAATGCACCTCTATTAATTTGCTCCCTGTGCAATCTGGGGCAATCACAATGACCCTTTCCTGGTGAGCCTCTTTCTGCTGCACTACCCGGCCTAAGAGCACCCACGGTGGGAAGAAGTAGAGAACTCCTTCCACAACCCAGCTCTGTACTAGGGCATCCAAGCCTTCTGACATCCATTCTCTTCTGCTGAAAAATCGACTTGCTTTAGCATTGGCAAATGTTGCCATGAGGTCCATAAACCACGAGCCTCACTTTTGCACTAGCTGGTTGAACACTTCCTGACAGAGCGTTTACTCTCCCGGGTCCACTCGGACCTGGCTCAGGTAATCTGCCATCACGTTTTCTGTGCTGGCAATGTGCACTGCTGACAGAGCCTGGAAATGTTCTTCTGCCCACGTCAACAGACGTTTGGCCTCTGCTTCCAAATGCACACTGTCCATGCCCCCTTGGTGACTGACGTAGGCTACTGTCATTGCATTGTCTGAGAAAACCAGGACCGCCTTCCCTTGCAGCCAAGGCTGAAATTCCTGCAGTGCCAGGAAGACCGCTCTCATCTCCAGCCTTTTGATGGGCCAAGCCCCCTCCTCCGGGGTCCAGCGCCTCTATGCAATCTGCCCTTTGCAGTGAGCCCCCCAGCCCAAAAGCCTGGCATCCATCGTCAAGGGAATCCACTGTGGTGGGTCGAGGGGCATCTCGGTCACTAGCTTCTCTGGGTGCAACCACCACCTGAGCACCCTCCTGGTCTTCGGGCATGGCAGCATCTGTGACATGGGATGCCTCTGATATGACCATCTGTGCAGCAAGGCTCTCTGCAATGGATACATGTACACCCATGCCCAGGGGACTAGCTTGATCATCACCGCCATAGTTCCTATCAGCTGCAGATAATGCCATGCCGTCGGTCGCTGCATCAGGAGGAATTGGCGCACCAGCCACCAGAGCACTTGCGCTCTTTGCTCCAGCAGAAACATCCTTCCACTGAGGGTGTCGAAACAAGTCCCGAAGTACTTGAGCACCTGCGACGGCACCAAGTGGCTCTTAACATGTTGATCACCCAGTCCAGATTCTGCAAGAACTTCACCACTCTTGCCACTGCCTGTTCACTTACGTGCTCCGACTTCAACCTGATAAGTCAGTCATCGAGGCAAGGATGCACCAGGATCCCTTTCTGGTGAAATGCCGCTGCCACCACCACCACCACCTTGATGAAGGTCTGGGAAGCTGTAGCTAGGCTGAATGGTAAAGCCCAAAACTGAAAATGGCCTATGGGCACTACAAAGTGGAGGATTTGCTGATGTTCCAGCTGGATGGAAATATGCAAGTACGCTTCCGTGAGATCAAGGGATGCTAAGAACTCTTCCTTTTGCACCGCCATGATGACTGACCGGAGCATTTCCATGTGAAACCGGGCTACCCGCAAATACCGGTTCACACCCTTGAGATCTAGAATGGGTTGAAAAGAGCCTTTTTTCTTGGGAAATATGAAATAAATGGAGTATCAACTGGAGCCACATTGGTCCACGGGAACGGGCCCCATGGCTCCCAATTGCCACGGGCGTACCAGTGTGTCCCTTACCGCCTCGACCTTGTCGTGGGCCTTGCAAGGAAACAGCATGAAGGAGAGTGCCTGAGGCCTGGAAAATTCCACTGCATAACCCTCTCTGATCACCTCCAGCACCCATTGGTTGGACATGATCTGGACTCAGGCAGGGTCCCCCTAGCGGCACTGCCTGGACCCCCATCGCTTCATTGTGACTTCTTATGGTCCAAGGACGAGAAGGAGGAGGAGGTGAAATAGCCTCATCCTGCTCCTCAAAACCACCAAAAACCTTGCCCCTGTGAGGTGAACCAACCCCTCTGGTATGGCATAAAGCATACCGACCAGAATCGCTGGAAGTCTGTGACTGACCTCACTCTGGTGTTGAGGTGCGGGCTTGCTTCTGCTTATCCTCAAGGAGACAACCACCTTTTGTTTCACCTAATTGCTTCACCAACTTCCCCAACATCTCTAGCTTCCCCCTGAACAGGAACTTGCTAAGCCGGAACTTATTTTATTTATTTATTTATTTAGCATATATTTGTATACCGCTACTTCCAGCGATCAGGAGCGGTTTGATTAAGTAAGCAAGGAGTGTCTGATCAATGACAAATTTCAAGAAATTACAGTGTGATTTAGAAGGTTATATGATGGTTATCAGAACAAAGCCAGTCATTTTCAATAATGTATACAGTTTGATTCATAGGATAAGCACAACACACAGTTAGGGGGGGGGGAGAGAGAGGGGGATTTACATATGTACAATTTTACACTTGTTTCATTTTGGGGTATAAGTACATTTTTACAATTGGCTACATTTTGGTGATGCAGCTGATGTTAGAATGTATTGATGTTCAGGACACGTTGTAGGCTTGTTGAAATAAGTATGTCTTCAGTTTTTTCCTGAAGACCATTAGGTCGTTGATTGAGCGCAACTCAGGCGGGAGTTGGTTCCAAAGTGAGGGGGCAGTGTAGGAGTATGCCCTGTTGCTTGTGGCTATTTTAACTGATCTTATACTTATTGATACCTGCAGGTTGTTTATGGTGGTGGTTCTCCTATTTCTGTTAGCAGGTTGCAAGTTGATTAGGTTAGTGAGGAAGGTTGGTGCCAGGTTGTGGATGATTTTAAATGTGGTCACTAGGGTTTTGTATTTTATACGAGCTATGATGGGGAGCCAGTGTAGTTCAACTAGCACTGGTGTGATGTGCTCTGCCACACCTGTTTTAGTGATGATTCTGGCTGCGACGTTCTGTGCCAACTGCAGTATGCTTAGGGTTTTTTTTGGAAGGCCCTGTAGAATTGCATTACAGTAATCGAATTGAGGTATGATGAGGGCTTGTGCTACTGTCCTAAAATCGGTAGCTTCAATGATGTTCCTTAGTGGTTGTATGACCCTGAGCTTGTGAAAAATGGCCCTGTTTACTAAGCGGAGGTGTTTTGCCATCCTTAGTTCGCTATCAAGTGTTACTCCGAGGTATTTTATTTCATTCTTTGTGTGATAAGTATTTTCACATAGGGAGATTGTGGCTGGTGGTTTGAATTCTGGTTTTCTTGAGATGTACATGACTTCGGTTTTTTTAAGGTTTATGGCCATGTTGTTTCGTTGGAGCCATGTTTGCATCTCTTTTATGCATTCTTCTAGCTGGGAGTAGTTTGGATTGTCTGCGTCGAGTTGAGTGTAGAGCATAATATCATCAGCGTATATGTGATAGTGGATACTGTGCTTTTTGAATATTTCGCAGATTGGTTTCATGTACACGTTGAATAGAAGCGCAGATAGTGCTGAGCCTTGCGGTATGCCCTGTGTTTGCGGGAAAGCTTCAGCTTTTTCGTTGTTAAACTGTACTTGTTGCATTCTGTTGGAGATATATGATGAGAACCATTTTAGTGGGGTTCCCGTTATTCCTATAGTTTCTATCCTGTTTAGTAGTGTTTGATGGTGAACTGTATCAAAAGCTGCTGAGATGTCAATGAATATGAGAATGAACATTTTCTTTTTGTTTTCAATCCCTTTGAGTAGGTTGTCCAGTAGTGCAATAAGCAGGGTCTCGACCCCATGGTGTGGCCTGAAGCCGTATTGGTGCTCGTCTAGTGTTCCGTTGTTGTCCAGGTGGTCTTGTAATTGTTGTAGAACCGCTTTTTCAATTATTTTTGCTAGCAGGGCTATGCTGGATATAGGGCGATAAGATGCTGGGTCTTCCTTGTTGAGTGTTTTATTTTTTAGTATTGGTCTTATGATGGATTTCTTAAGTTGAGTTGGCATGGTACCCTGTTGGAGTGATTGGTTTATTATGTGAGCAATTTGGTGGGTGGTTTCTGCTTTCATTGCTTTAACCCATGCAGCTGGGCAGGGGTCAAGGGGAGAGGTTGTGGTGTTAATGTTGGCAATTATATTCATGACGTGTTTGTCTTCAATGCTGCAAAACTTGTTCCAGTGGGTGATGTGGGTTTGTGTCGTCATCATGGTGGGTTGTGGTGTGGTGTGGGTCACATCCAATGATAGTGAAGGTTTAGGTCCGATCTGTGGGTTTAGTTTGCCAGCATAGTGATCTGCTAGGGCTTGGACCTTGATTTTGTCGTTGTGTTGATCCTCTTGTGCCGTTTTGGTGAGGGATTTGACCAAGGCGAACAGCTCTCTGGGCTTGTTTAATGCTTTGTTTAGTAAGTTTGTGTGATGCGTTCGTTTTGACAGGTTGACTTCATTTTTGTATTTGGAGAGCAGGGTTAGGTATTCTGTTTTGTGTTCGTTGGTTTTGCTTCGTCGCCATTTTCTCTCAGTTCTTCGTAGTTCTTTCTTTAGTGTGGTCAGAGTTTCTGTGTACCATGGTTCGGTTTTGGGCTTGGGGTTGTTTTTTGTTGCTTTCCATTTTGGTTCTGACATCTCTTGAATTCCTGAGTTCCAGCAGGTTATTAGTCTGTCGAGGTCAGTGCTTTCCAGGTCTATGTTTGATGTGATGGAGTTAATGAGGGCTTCACTGTTGTATTTATTAAAACTTCTGCGTGTGTGTGTTGGTAGGTCAGTTTTTGGGTTTCTAGGTAGCATGGGTAGGTACATTTTGATCTCAACTTGGTGGTGATCGGACCATGGTACTTGAGTTATTTTTATTACAGACTTTTTTTTCCTTGTCAGGTTGTTGTTCTGCGGGTGTGAATACTTGGAGGAAATGTCCGCCGTCCAGTCTCCAAGCTGCTGGTGGGGGTTGACTACCCAGAGGTAGGGGACTAGACTGGAGGGATGATAAGGAAACTGGGTCAGTAATCAGGAAGGGGACATGGGGGAATACCGAAGGCATGAAGTACTAAAAGGGCCATGAGGGGGAGAAGGGCAGATGGGAAGGCACCTAAGAAGGGGCTATGAGGGGGCAGTACGTAGGAAGAGACCATGGGGAAAAAGCAAAAGGTAAATGCTCAGGGAAAGAGCAGTTGAAAAGTGACTCAGCAAGGGACCAAGGTTGGGGAAAGAAGCAGGGCAAAGAGGAATAGCCCTCAAAAAGAGGCCATGGAGGAAGGTAAGAGGAAAGACATTTGGGAAGGGTTCAAGAGTAGGGGGAAACATGGCAGGAGGGAAGGCATAAAGAAAGAGCCATGGAGGTACAGCAGTAGAGGAAGATGATGGCTAAGAATCATAAGGAAGGAGGGATTAGGACAGTGGGTGGGATGGACAGATAACCACCAGAGATTATACTGATATATTTACATGTAAAATCTGATGATACTAAAGTATCCATGCCACCAGTGGACTCATAATTTTCAAAGAAAAACTCTGCAATGAGTTTCCCATGAAAAATCCCCTTGCAGGTATATGGATACAAAGTACAAAGCTAACTGCTGGGGGAGGCTGAAAGGGACAGAAACTGGTAGAGGAGACTGGAGAGAAAAATTGCTAGGGGAAAGCTGAAGAGAGAAAGAAAGACAGATTGAGAGACTGATGAGGAGAGCTTGGGTAAGACAGACTAAGGGTGGGGAAAGACTGAAGGAGAGAAAGCACAGTGGGGAGGACCTGAAATGGGGAAAGACATACTGGTGGGGAAGAGATGGAAACAGAAAGACTGGTTGGAGAGAATGAAGAGAGAGAGAGACTTGTGGGCAAGACTGATAGGGAGGACTTGGGTGAGAGGACCTGATTGGAAAGGGCTGGGGGAGAGTGGCAGGTGGAGAGTGGCTTGGCTGGGGAAAGGACAGATACTGAGTTGGAAGGTCTGGATGGGGAAGAGAGATGAAACTGGAGGAAGGGAGCAAAATTAATGGGAACAGGCTAGGAGCACTGTTCCCTCTAAGCTGTGCGCGTGCACACACCTCGCCGAGTGAGCGCACATACTTTATAACAGAGCACACAAAAATTACGGTTCTGATTCTGATAGAAAACACCACAGACATCTTAAAATTTAAAAGTTGTTGTGTATTTACGGTTTTCACAAGTTCTACAATATTTTCTAGTGCAATCAATGTGGTGTACATACTGTATTCTGACGTGTAGTCAAATTTTAAAGTATATAACTCCGAGTGTCGTTATGTGGCGCACAAAAATTTAACCTTCCTTCAAAAGCTGCACAGCTGATATTTAATGCACACACAGCCTACAGAAAATTAGAGGGAACATTGGTTAGGAGTCCCTAAAAATTTTGGTTGTTGAAAATGAATCCTCACGCCTATAAAGGTTGGGATCCTCTGACTTAGAAGATAGAAAAGGGAAATGGGATATGAAAGAGACATTCACAAACCTTAATGGTAGAAATGGGAGACAAGAGGCATTTTTAAATGGAAAGAAAGCTCTAGAACAAAAAGTCATGTATGAGGCTGAAAAGAGGTAGATTCAGGAAAAACATGGAAATATTTTATAGAAATATAGAAAATGATGGCAGAAAAAGATCAGACAGCATCTCCAGTTTGTCCATCCAAACCATCAATCAAGTCTCTACAATTCCTTCTCATTCAGATTTCCTCTGTGCTTGTCCCACTCTTTCTTGACTTCTGATACTGTCCTTGTCTCCACCACCTCCACTGGGAAGCTTTACACATATCTATGACCTTTTCTGTAAAGAAATATTTCTTTGGATTACTCCTAGTCTGTCCTCTTTCACCCTCACCCTATGACACTTCATTCTAGTACCTTCTTTCCACTGAAGGAGCCTGATTCCTATGTAGGTTTTAAGTGTCTCTATCATATCTCCCCTTTCCTACATCGCTTCAAGGATATACATACATTTTTGGTCTTCAAGTCTGTCACCATATGATTTATGACAAAGACTGTCAGCCATTTTAATAGTGGCCCTCTGGATGACAGCTATGTAACAACTAATCTATGGCTGTTATGTATTTTAAAACCTTTGTATTCTGTCTATCAGAATTACAGCTGTCTTGAGTACGGCCATCCTCTAAATAATTATGAGTCTAGGCAGGGTTCATTTTGGGACATGGGCCTCAAGCTGGGTCAGGCACTGGGGTGCTCTGTACTGCGCTTTGCAGGCAGCAAAGACAGATCCAGCCTTGAACAAATACTTACAGTGAAGCAGCTAACAGGAAGTTCAGGGGCCAGAGGTTGCAGTGAATAGTATGGCAGGCTTGAAACAAGAATATTGGCAGAAGATAATACCAGAAGCATCAAACAGCTATCAGATAGCAAAAGACTTGAAACTGGAAGTCAGCAGCTAACAGGGAGCATATAACAGGAGACTTGAAAGTGGAATTTACAGTGGTCAGGTGACTATCAGTCTTGGAGCAGAGAAACTTGGCAGGACCACCAAAGGATATCCAATGCCTTAGCTGAACTGCTAGCCAGGTACTCCTCCCCCCATAGTCCAGCATCTTCCCTTCTCTAGGTCACCTCCCCCCCCCCCCCCAGGTGTCCAGCATTTCTCCTTCCCTTGCCCCTTCTCTTCCCCATCTTCTCTTGTAGTCCAGAATCTCCTGCCCTGTGCCCAGTAAATCCCACTGCTCCTCCTTGTGATCTTGGGCAAGTGGCTTAACCCTCCACTGCCTCATATTGTAAGGCCTCCAGGTAGAGGGAAAACACATACTAACCTGAATGCAGCTCAGTTTGAGCTTCTGCGAAAGGTATGAGTTAAATCCAATTTGCTTTTTACCTCTGTTCCTCTCCTTCTTCCTCTGTTCAGCATCTCTCCTTCTCTTCCTTTCCCTCTTTATGTCCAGCATTTTCTTTCCCTTTTGTACCCTCTCTTAATCCAGCTTCTTCCCTTCTCTTCCGTAATCTCCCTGTCTAGCATCTCTCTACATCTTTATTTATTCCCCCTCTGCCTCCCTACCTTTGCTTGAGCTGCCGTGAATCACTCTAAAGCAGCATGCATAGGTGGGGTCTCTGAGTGCAGATGCACACTGAAAATCTGTGGTTCCTACCTCCACTGTCTCAAATACTGGAGGGGGTGAGACTCAGCAGAGCTTGAGCATGTGCCTGCACTCAGAGGCCCTGTGCCATAAATGCTACTTTACAGTGATTCAGAGCAGCCTGAGCAAGGATAGGAGCCGCAGTAGCAACAGATAATGAGAAGGAGGAGGGCTGTACCCTGTTCTGCTGTGCTGCTGCCCCCAGACCTTTGCCTCCTAGGTGGGTGTCGAGTCTGCCTAGTGACAGAGTTGGCCCTGCATATAGGAGGTTGCTGAGAACAACTTCCTGATCCTGAGCTCCAGCCAATCCTAACCAGGCTTTCCTAACCAGGACTCTACAGGATTTGAGGGTTTGTTTGTTTGTTTGTTTTTATTATATTACATTGCTAGCTCTCTGACTGGGAGCTCTTAAAAGGGTTTTTTGTATATTTTTTAAAGCAAGGTTACTTTCTTTTTGGTGCTTTAGGGGAACTTTCCTTGAGCACAGTAGGTTGCTGAACTCTAGTATCCTCCTCAGGTTTAGAAACTGCTAACACCTAATCAGGAGTTAGTGGGCCTGATTTCCTGCGTGCAGCTGAGGCCTGCATAAAAGGCTCCAGTGCCCTGCCCTGTTGAGGCTTTCCTAACCAGGGCTCTACAGATCAACAAACAGTAAGAATTTGAGGATTTGTTTGTTTGTTTTTATTATATTACATTGCTAGCTCTCTGACTGGGAGCTCTTAAAAAGGTTTTTTGTATATTTTTTAAAGCAAGGTTACTTTCTTTTTGGTGCTTTAGGGGAACTTTCCTTGAGCACAGTAGGTTGCTGAACTCTAGTAACCTCCTCAGGTTTAGAAACTGCTAACACCTAATCAGGAGTTAGTGGGCCTGATTTCCTGAGTGCAGCTGAGGCCTGCATAAAAGGCTCCAGTGCCCTGCCCTGTTGAGGCTTTCCTAACCAGGGCTCTACAGATCAACTAACAGTAAGGATTTGAGGGTTTGTTTGTTTATTTTTATTATATTACATTGCTAGCTCTCTGACTGGGAGCTCTTAAAAGGGTTTTTTGTATATTTTTTAAAGGCAAGGTTACTTTATTTTTGGTGCTTTAGGGGAACTTTCCTTGAGCACAGTAGGTTGCTGAACTCTAGTAACCTCCTCAGGTTTGGAAACTGCTAACACCTAATCGGGTGTTGGTTCCCTCCCTTCCCACCCACCCCTAGTGAGCAGTCTTGCTTTATAGGGCACCTCCCCCTTTAACAAATCACAGAGAATTGGACCAGCACATTTTGAATATAATTAAAGAGATTTAACTGCTTTTTCTCTGAAATGACAGCTGGGAAACCGGCTGGTACTTGGTAGATCTCTCTCTTTTGCTTTAAAAGATACCTAAGCTCCACGAACAGAACAATGGCTGGGAAAAATCGTATTGCTAAAGCTGTTGCCCCCATTACAGCTTCTGCCTCGGTCCAGACAGAGGTCCTAATGCCAGTTGAAGGACCAGTTCCATGTGCAGGGTGCCTGCATGCTGAAGCTCTGAGGAAACAAGTGGAGGAACTCAGAGAGGAGGTGGCGAGGCTGAGGAGCATTCAAGACAGTGAGAAGTACATTGATGAGATGCTTCTTGCAGCAACCAAGCTCTCCAGCACAGGAGAAGATGGGTGCCAACAGAATGTCGATGGTTGGACACAAGTCACCAGGGCCTGCAAAATCACCAATCCAACTTCTCCAGCCCTTGAATTAAAGAACCATTATGCAGCCCTGGAAGTGGAGGAGGTGAAAGCATCCCTGGAAAGGGAAGAACCAGAGTTCAAGTACCCCAAAGTTGGAGAATCAGTGACCAGAAGGAAACGAAGGGTAGTGGTGGTTGGAGACTCTCTTCTGAGGGGTACTGAGGCATCCATCTGCCGACCAGACTTGATGTCCAGAGAGGTATGCTGTCTGCCTGGTGCCAAAATCCAAGCTGTTATGGAGAGTTTGCCGAGACTCATCAAGCCCACTGATTATTACCCAATGTTGCTATTCCATGTTGGAACAAATGATACTGCCAGGTATACCTCGGAACGTATCAAAAGTGACTTCATGGCTCTGGGACAGGGTTGGAGCAGTTAGGTGCACAGGTGGTGTTCTCTTCAATCCTCCCTGTTGAGGGTAAAGGCCAAGGCAGAGAGGCTCGCATTTTGGAGATGAATGCATGGCTGCGTGGATGGTGTCATCGAGAGCGTTTTGGTTTCCTAGACCATGGGATGCTGTTCCAAGGGTTGCAGAGCAGAGATGGCATCC
The DNA here is from genome assembly GCA_033557465.1 of Ichthyophis bannanicus. Taxonomy (NCBI): domain Eukaryota; kingdom Metazoa; phylum Chordata; class Amphibia; order Gymnophiona; family Ichthyophiidae; genus Ichthyophis; species Ichthyophis bannanicus. Next base: position 149,796,491 of record CM066041.1, read on the forward strand.
ATCTGTCCAAGAAAGGTCAACGCATCTTCGGTAGTAGACTGGCTAATCTACTGAAGAGGGCTTTAAACTAGATTCGTTGGGGATGGGTGAAGAAAGCCCCCAGTTAAGTGAAAGCCCCCAGGTAGGTGATACATTAAATATCTTAATGGAAATGGGTAACAGGGGTAACATATGGAAAGCAGTGTGTATAAATGCCCGTAGCATGGGAAATAAGATCTCTGATGTTGAAGCTTTGGTGGGAGTGGCTGACTTGGATTTAGTGGCAGTTACAGAAACATGGTTCACAGAAAACCATGATTGGGATGTAACTATACCTGGCTATACTTTATTCAGAAAGGACAGGGTAGGAAGAAGGGAAGGAGGAGTGGCACCATATGTAAAAACTACTATTAAAGCTTTGGAATTACAGAGCTTAAAAGGGAGAGAGGAGGCATTGTGGGTTAAACTAGAAAGAGGGAAAGAGAAATCTATTTGCATTTGTGTGATATACAGACCTCCCTCACAAGAGGAAGAGGTGGACAGAGAGTTAATTGAAGACATACGCAGCATTGCTAGGAAAGGGGAAGTGCTACTGATAGGAGATTTCAATATGCCAGATGTTGATTGGCACATTCCTGCTGCAGTATCATCTAGAAGTAAGGAGATCCTGGATTCTCTACAGGGAGAACTATTCAGGCAATTGGTAACAGACCCCACACGTGAAGGGGCCATACTGGACTTGGTGCTTACCAATGGTGAAAGTGGGAGGCCTTCATGAAATACAAGAGATCACAGAGAGAGGAAGAAAGGCATCTGTATTTGGAAAAACTTAGAGAAGCTAGCAAAATAGTCAAGAAGGCAAAGATTCAAAAGGAGGAGGAAATAGCCAATGCAATAAAATGGGGGGGATAAGACATTTTTCAGATATATTAGTGAGAAGAGGAAGGGCAAAAGTGGTATTGTCAGACTCAAGGGTGCAGGGGGGGAATATGTAGAAGCTGATAAGGATAAAGCGGAATTGCTTAACAAATATTTTTGTTCTGTGTTCACAGATGAAGAACCAGGAGCAGGACCTCAGAAAACACCCACAAATAGGAACAGAAGCAAGGGACATCTTGAACAATTTTCAGAAGACTGTGTTCGTGAGAAACTAGCTCAACTTAAAGTAGACAAAGCGATGGGACCGGATGGGATACACCCTAGAATACTGGGGGAACTTGGGGACGTTCTAGAAACTCCACTGACTGACCTTTTCAATGCCTCATTGGAGTCGGGAGTGGTGCCAAAGGACTGGAGAGAGGCTCATGTGGTGCCTTTACACAAAAGCGGAAGTAAGGATGTGGTTGAAAACTACAGGCCGGTTAGTTTAACTTCGGTGGTGAGTAAATTATTGGAAACGCTGCTGAAAGAGAAAATAGTGAGGTTTCTGGAGTCCAGTGGATTACAGGATACGAGGCAGCATGGATTCACCAGAGGCAGGTCTTGTCAGACAAATCTGATTGATTTCTTTGACTGGGTGACCAGGGAGTTGGACCGAGGGAGAGATGTGGTGTATTTAGATTTCAGTAAAGCCTTTGACACTGTTCCTCACAGGCGACTTATAAACAAACTGAGCACCCTAGGGATGGACCCTAAAGTTACTGCTTGGGTTAGAAATTGGTTGGGTGGGAGGCGACAAAGAGTACAAGTAAATGGAACTCACTCTGAGGAGAAGAATGTTACCAGTGGTGTGCCCCAGGGATCTGTCCTTGGTCCGATTCTTTTTAACATCTTTGTTAGTGATATAGCGGAAGGGCTGTCGGGTAAGGTTTGCCTCTTTGCAGATGATACCAAAATCTGCAATAGAGTAGACACCCAGGAAGGTGTAGATAACATGAGGAGGGATCTAGCTAAGCTTGAAGAATGGTCTAGAATTTGGCAGCTGGGATTTAATGTTAAAAAATGTAAGGTCGTGCATTTGGGCTGCAGCAATCCAAGGGAGCAATACAGTATAGGAGGTGAAGTACTTTTGTCCACTAAAGAAGAGCGGGACCTAGGCGTGGTTGTGTCTGATGATCTTAAAGTAGCTAAACAGGTATAAAAGGCAACGGCAAAAGCTAGAAGGATGCTTGGGTGCATACGGAGAGGAATGGCTAGCAGAAAAAAGGAGGTGATAATGCCTCTGTATAAGTCTTTGGTGCGACCTCATTTGGAGTATAGTGTGCAATTCTGGAGACCGCACCTTCAAAAGGATATGAACAGGATGGAGTCGGTGCAGAGGGTGGCTACTAAAATGATTAGTGGGCTTCATTATAAAGCATATGAGGACAGACTTAAGGATCTTAATATGTACACCTTAGAGGAAAGGCGGGATAGAGGTGATATGATTGAGATGTTTAAATACCTCCGTGGCATAAATGTTCAGGGAGAGAGCCTCTTTCAATTGAAAGCAAGTTCTGCTACAAGGGGACATGGGATGAGGGTGAAGGGAGATAGATTCAGGAGTGATATGCGGAAATATTTCTTTACGGAAAGAGTAGTGGATCCATGGAATAGTCTCCCAGTGGAGGTGGTAGAGATAAGGACAGTAACTGAATTCAAAAAAGCATGGGACCAACACAGAGGATCTCTAAAGGTAAAAAGTGGACTGTTGTAGTTGTTGATATGGAAGGACAGACTAGATAGGCCATGTGGTCTTTTTCTGTCATCATGTTTCTGTGTTTCTAATCCTGAATAGCCAGGAGCATGGTCATTAGGACTATTCAGCACAGTCTTTTCCTCTACTGTTCTGCCTTGCTCTAGTAGTCAGGCCCCTCTCCTTAACTCACAAGCTGATCCTGGTTGAGTTCTTGCCATGGCAACAGACTATATGACATGGGGCTACAGATGTGGATGCCCATTTTGTTCTGGGCATCCCCAGGCCACCTGGGTGCCCTGAATCTGGATGGGCCTGCATTGCACCCGATTCTGCTCCCATGGAGGCTAGACATTCCCGTGGAAGCAGAATGGGGTGCAACGGGCCGGACATGCAATCTGTGCACCAATTCTGGGCACCCAGACGTCCAGCCCACTAACCAGCTAGCCCAGCCAGGCTCCTGCATGGTGTGGCGGTGTTATGGCGTCCTGTTGCAATGCATTCATGGCTCCATGCAGGAGCCGCAAATCCCAGCAGACCCAGGGAACCTCTTTTCCCTGCAACGCGACCCCCGATCGGGCCTGTCTTGTCCAGGGTCAGGCCGTGGTGGTCCCCCTGCACCCTTTCACCTTTCTGTCCTGGCTCAGATGTGTCATTTGGCCCAATCTAGTGGGACTTATTCCCCGGCTCGGATGTGTCATTTGGCCCAATCTAGTGGGACTTATTCTACTGATCTCAGAATTGGCCCTGTACATCCAGGGTCAGGCTCCCGCACACTTCCCGCCCTTGCTCTTCCTCTGGCCTGACCCCTCCCATCCAGGAACAGAGCTCAACGCACAACTCTAATCTATGCACAGGGAGCTCTGTTGACACCAGTGCACACCAGGCATTTAGCAGGGCTGGATGCCTGGATTGGATGTTCAGCGCCACTAAACACTGCTCAGAATAGACCCCATACTGTATAGGGCAGTTTTTAATCTCCCTGCAGTGCTCTTCTCACAGCAGCCTAGTACAGCAGAGGCAGGGACTGCAAAATGACAAGCACGTGCGCATTTCTGCAGGCTTGTCCTAATGCTATCCACCAGTGCAACCCTTTTCTCTGTGTAGAGGAAGGGACAATTTTCAAATGCACTTTTTCTATGGATAAACACTGATTTATCTGTGGAAATCTCTTGCAAAACTGCCATCATACAGACAGTCTTCATATGGTTTATATGTAATCTATATAATTTGTAGTCTATGGATGTGGAACTTAGTTTCCCTCATCCAGTAGATGTACAACCCAACGTCTGGTTCTACATTTAGAACACCGCACTGTTAGCAAGAGTACTAAAATGACACATACTTGCCATGAAGAACAAATATCCTTTTATTTGTGAAAGCATTAAGAGAAAGAAAAACATGCAGTTAGTTTACCAATCACTATGAGTAATAGCAAGGGCACACAAGGATGTACATCGTCACCAAGCGAGAGAGGCACACACACACAGGACCATACCAAGCTGTAAATATGCCCTGTGTGATTCGTGAACCTGGAGCTCCCTTCCCCCAAAGTGGGCTGTTCCTTTATTATTATTTATTTATTACAATTTCTTATATACCGCGCTATTTAGCATCAGTGCGGTTTACATTATAACTTAACGACCATAACAACAAGCTGTCAGGTTTACATCGAACAGGAGTATAAACTTGGAAAACAGGGTTAACTATATACATAATCTATTTACATTGGAAGGATAGATAAAAGTCAGATAATGCATGTAGGTCTTTTCTAACTAAATTGGGTCAATTCCTGGAGGGTATATCTAGGATCAATTGCTGTCAGGTAAGTGTTGGAGGAACAAGTGGGTTTTGAGGGCCTTCCTGAACTGATATAGGCTGGATAGAATCCTTGTTTAGGAATCAGAAGGTTACAGGTCCAAATAGCACGATTCTTGGTTGGAAAAATGAGTTATGACACTGCAAACTGCATAACAAGCATGGAACTTTCACATATACACATGCTAAAAGATACACTTATTCAAGCACATGTACACCCAGCTAAATAAATAGAGACACATAGTCATGAATATATCTAAAGGTACTCACAGACAAGGGAGTTAAGAGACTTGATATCTCCACCAGTAGTTTCTGTATACTTACTCCACATCTCGTTTACGGATTGTCTTCCCAGATGCCATTACTTCTGCCACTTTGGATACAATGGGATCATAGTTCATGCTGGCCACAGCAATCACCTCATCACTTCTGCAACAAGGATCAGAGGAGACCATAGAGTGAGATAGCCAGACACACCACTCTGTCTACTACATTCCTCACTGTATGGAGGAGAGTGACAGAGGGCCTGATATTCAGTTGGGCAGGCTATGCGCCGCTACAACCCCTAACTGCATATTCAATGCTGTGGTGACGGCATTGAATATCTGGGTTTGCCGTGCAGAGGAAACCACTGCAGAGCCTAACTGGGTAGCAGCAATATTGTACCCTGTTAGCTCCTGCAGGTAAAACTAGGCGTAGCAAAAGCTGGTCTAGTTATACCCACAGGTCACTAATCAGGAAGTGGTGCAATATCATTGCTACCTAGTTAGTGACAGTCTCCGCCTCCGCTCTATCCTGGAATGCCCACAACATGCCAATATGCTAATTGCATAGCATCGGGGCGTGCAGCGGGGTTAGAAGGGGATATTCAACGGCACTAACCATGTAAGTGCCAATGAATATCCCGATTGAAGGCATTCACACAGTTTACTGGGCTGTAAACCATGTAAATGCCTTTCAAATACCAGCCCCAGAGTTATTTTTGTTTTGTTTTAAGGGAAGGAGATTTTGATTTTAGCTTGCGCCTTTTCAGTAGCACCTCAAGATGAGTTATATTCAGATGCACCAAGTATTTCCCTGTCCCTGAAGGGCTTAGAATCTAAGTTTGTATCTGAGATAATGGAGGGCTAAGTGACCTGCTTGAGATCACAAAAACATCAGTGGGATCTGAACCCTGGCTTCCTTGGTTCATTAGACACATCAGAAGAGCACAACCCTCTATGCTGTATAGCAGACTCCCTCTTTCAAAGAAAGAGTGTGAGACAGCAACTGGAGCTGACAGTATGAGCAGTATTACTGAGGCTGTCAGGTCTCCTGATCACACAAGGATCAATATTTAAACCCTGTGGTCAGTGTTTGTTTAAAATGCTAGCCATGGTGTTTAAATAGTCCACATATATTCAGTGTCACTGGATATACTTAAACAGCACTGACTGCCACCACTATATGGATACAAAAAGTCAAAACATATGAAAAGACCTAGGGAGCATTAAAATAATCCACATGACTGTATCTAAAAAACCACAATCACCATTTAAACAAACATACTTTTTTTGTCAGGATCCACCGACCTGAGATGGAGAGAGGAAAAAGCTCCCCACTCGGTGTCGGTAGAGGCCTTTTGTTTGTATTTTCAAAAACCTTAACCTTAATATAAATCACTTATCTGATAGTGTATCAATAGGGCAGCACAGGATTCAAGCAGCGACATGCATGTTTCGAGCCAGAAAAGGCTCTGTATCAAGCTGTTTCCATTGATACACTATCAGATAAGTGATTTATATTAAGGTTAAGGTTTTTGAAAATACAAACAAAAGGCCTCTACCGACACCGAGTGGGGAGCTTTTTCCTCTCTCCATCTCAGGTCGGTGGATCCCGACAAAAAAAGTATGTTTGTTTAAATGGTGATTGTGGTTTTTTAGATACAGTCATGTGGGTTATTTTAATGCTCCCTAGGTCTTTTCATATGTTTTGACTTTCGTATTGATATTTTTGTGGGTCATCACATTTTTTGAAGGTTTGGTCTCCACCACTATATGGATAGCAGGAATGTTCAGTTGCTATCTGAATAGCTGAGCGCTTTAATTTAAGACAGCATTTTGCTTATGGTGGATGGCAAAAAAGCCTTTCCTAGTATCATTTCCTATTGCCTGACTTTTTAAAGAATATACAATTGAGGGCTTTTAAATGAGCATTTCAACGTAGAAGTTAATTTGCTTTCTTTTTAATGACTCCTGCACATATCCATGCCAAACCCCCCCAGTTTCCTCCAGGAAATACTTTGTGCTATGTAGTATAAGTGAGTACTGGACTAGGAATCGAAGGTTTCTTTGAGAGAGGAAACAAAGTAGGTGATTGTTGGTTTCTGTGATTTTTGAGCACTGTGTCTTTTGTGCTTCAGTGTATACTCATCCTATTTGCAGGGCCAGTGCTAGAGTTTGTGGTGCTCTCCTGTAACTTAAACATCGGCGCCCTCCTCTGTCATTAGTGGTGACTACCTTTCACCCCCCCTTTTTTCTAAAATTCCTTTGTGAACTTTCTTCACATGCTAGTATTTCTCCTTCAAATTGAATGTTTAAGATAATCTCCCAGTGAAGGTGGTAGAGATGAGGACAGTATCTGAATTCAAAAAAACATGGGACAAATACAGAGGATCTCTAAAGGGAAAAAGGGGACTGTTGTAGTGGTTGATATGGAAGGGCAGACTAGATAGGCCATGTGGTCTTTTTCTGCCATCATGTTTCTATGTTTCAAAATGTGGGAGTCAGTTGGGCCATTAGATGATGGAGGGGTAAAAGGTGCACTGAGAGAGGACATGGCCATAGCGGAGACACTTACAGCCTTATTCAGCACAGGATGTAAATCCCCTCTGTACCGGACGTAAAGAAGGGATTGCGATTTTGATCAGCAGGCACATCTAGCCCCGCGGGATCAGAATCACGAATAGTCCTGTACATGCAGGCCGGGACTGCGATTCAGCCTGGCATACACATGCAGGACTGAACCCAGCTAACTCAGTGAATACTCTTCAATGGAGCTGCGGCCATGTTGCCATGGCACCGTGGCTCCATTGAAGAGCCGCAATGCCGGCCATCAGACTTCAGGGCTTCATTCCCCTCAGCCCGACCCCCGATCTGGCCTCCTAAGGCCAGGGTCAGGCTACAGGGAATGCCTACAGGCCCCCCTTGCCCCTTCTGTGCTCTGGGCCACCGAAAAAGAGACGTGCAGGGAAGTTATTCCATCTTGGAGGTGGAATAACTTCCCCGCACATGTCACCAATCCTGGACGTACAGGGCTGACATTAGAATTGGCCCTGTATGTCCAGGGCCAGCGACTGCCCACCGCCCAACCAGACTCTGTCCCTAAGCTGCCCCTTCCCTGCCCCCGTCTAACTTCCCTGCACAACCAGGATATTCATCCCTGCTATTCGTGGCACAGAATTGGGCCCTTAATGAATATTTTGCTTCTGTCTTTACTGAAGAAGATGTAGGAAAGTTACTCATGCCAGAAATAATATTTAAAGGTGATGTATCAGAGGAATTGAAACAAATCTTGATAAATCAAGAAGGTGTAATACAGCTAATTGATAAACTAAATAGCACCAAATCACCTGGACTGGATGGCATACATCCCAGGGTGCTAAAAGAATTGAAATATGAGATTGAATAACTACTATTAGCAATCTGTGACCTATTATTAAAATCATCTATAGAATCTGTAGTACCTGAAGATTGAAGAGTGGCCAATGTAACACCAATTTTTAAAAAGAGTTCTAGGAATAATCCTAGAAACTACAGACTGGTCAGCCTGATGTTAGTACCGGGCAAAATGGTAGAAACCATTATAAAAGACAAAATTACTGAACATGTAGATAGTCATGGTTCAAAAGCAGAAAGCCAACATGGGTTTAGTCAAAGAAAGTCTTGGTTTACTAATCCTGCATATTTTTTGAAGGTGTGCATAAATGGGTCGATAAAGGTGCACTGGCTGAAATAGTGTATCTTGATTTTCAGATAGCCTTTGAGAAAGTCCTTCATGAGAGGCTCTTGGGGAAATTAAAAAGTCATGGGATAAGAGGCAATGTAGTATTGTAGATCAGGAACTGGTTAAAAGAAAATGGAGAGTAGGGCTAAATTTCTCAATGGAGAAAGGTGAATAATGGAGTACCTCAGGAATCTGTGCTAGTCCTGCTACTTTTTAATGCAATGTGTGCCTTTGAGTCAGTCCTAACTCCTGGGTTTTCTTGGCAGTGTTACTAGAAGTAGATTGCCAGGCCTTTCTTCCAAGGCAATGGAGGGTTAAGTGACTTGCCCAAGGCCACAAGGAGTGCTAGTAGGGAATTGAACCCTAGTTGCTTGGTTACCAAGCCAGTGTTCTAACCACTAGGCTACTCCTCCACTCTGCTACCTTTTAACATATTTATAAATGACCTGGAAATGAGAATAATGAGTGGGGTGATCAAATTTTCAGATGACACAAAATTATTTAGAGTTGTTAAAACACAAGAGAATTGTATAAAATTGCAAGAGGACCTTGATAAATTAGGAAACTGGGCGTCCAAATGGCAGATGAAATTTAATGTGGACAAGTGCAAAGTTATGCACTTAGGGAAGAACAACCCAAACTACGGTTACACAATGCAAGGTTCTATATTAGGAACCACCACCCAGGAAATGGATCTGGGCATCATCATGGATAATACGTTGAAACCCTCTGCCCAGTGTGCAGCAGCAGCCAAGAAAGCAAATAGAATGCAGGGAATCATAAAGAAAGGAATGGAGAATAAAACAAAGGATATTATAATGCCTCTGTATCGTTCCATGGTGCGACCACACCTTGAATATTGTGTGCAATTCTGGTTTCATATCTTAAAAGGATATAGCAAAATTAGAAAAGGTACAGAGAAGAGCAATAAAAATGGTAAAGGGGATGGAAGGATATCCCTATGAGGAAAGGCTTATAAGGTTAGGGCTCTTCAACTTGGAAAAGAGACAGCTGAGGGGAGATATGATAGATAAAATAATGAATGGAGTAGAGCGGGTAAATGTAGATCCACTGTTTATTCCTTCACAAAGTAGAAGAAAACAACAGACACGCAATGAAGCTAGATTAATTGGAGAAATTTTTTTTTCAGTCAATGAGTAATCAAACTCTGGAATTCATTATGAGGATGAAAAACTGTTAGTATAGCTGGGTTTAAAAGAAGTTTGGACAAGTTTCTGGAGGAAAAGTCCATAAACCATTATTTAAGAGGGCTTGTACCAATGGGACAAGCAGCATGACTCTCTCAGATCTACCTTTCTGTGCCTGGAAGCTCTCCAGGAATCCAGGCCCGGATCTCTGCCTGCTTATCCGACATTTCAGCCGATGTCTCACCGCTGTCTAAAACTGAACATGGCCAAAAGTGAGCTTCTTATCTTTCCCCCTAAACCCACCTCCCCCGTTCCTCCCTTTTCTGTTTCTGTGGATAACACTACACTCCTGCCTGTTTCCTCAGCTCGCAACCTTGGGGTCATCTTTGACTCTACTCTCTCTTTCTCTGTCACATACAACAAATAGCTAAAACCTGTCTCTTCTTTCTCTATAACATTGGCCAAATTTGTCTCTTCCTTTCTACGCACACTACTAAGACACTTATCCACTCTTTAGTCACCTCCTGTCTAGACTATTGCAACCTCCTCCTTGCTGGTCTCCCTCTGAATCATCTCTCTCCCCTTTAATCTGGTCAAAACTCAGCTGCATGGCTAATCTTTCACCATTCATAACCCCTCTTCTCAAGTTGCTTCACGGGCTCCCTATTCATTTTCGTATCCAGTTGAAACTTCTATAAGTGCACTCTTTCTCACTATCTTTCCTCTTTTATCTCTCCCTACTCCCCTCCTCGGGAACTCTGCTCTCTTGGCAGATCCCGTCTATTGTGTTCTTCTCTTCTACTGCCAACTCCAGACTTTGATCCGTCCACCTTGCTGTTCCTTATGCCTGGAACAAATTACCTGAGTCTGTGCGTCAAACTTCATCTCTGGCCCTTTTTTCACCTCTTCGAGGCTGTCTTTGGATCCTGATCCACTTAGTCTCCTATGTGTTTCCTTACCATTCCCCTAGACGTATCCTTGTCCTCAGCTGTTGTGTTGTCAGTCTTGATTAGATTGTGGGCTCTGAGGAGCAGGGGACCGTCTTTTACATGTGTCTGTCCAGCACTGTGTACGCCTTGTAATGCAATGCAATGTGTGCCTTTGAGTCAGTCCTGATTCCTGTAGCACTATACAAATGATCAGTAGTAATAGCCTGGAATCTGTGTACCTTTTGGGAACCTGATAGGTACCTGTGCCCTGGATTGACCACTGTTGGAAACAGGATACTGGGCTTGATGGACTCTTGGTCAAACCCAGTACGGCATATCTCTTATGTTCTTATGTACTATTTTAGTTACTGTGAATAATACCCCTTATGTAACCAATAAGTACAGAAACATGGCCATGTAACAGTGGCTGTCTGGCATACCAGATAGCCTCATATTTAGAAACATTCAGATTTAGCCTATGAGATGAAAGATGTTTTTTTGATTCACAATCAATATTCATTTTATCTAATCTATTAACTTTAATCTATTAACTCTGGTTACATGTATTTAAATAAAAAGTGAATTTAAGTTTATTTCATTATATTCTATTTATTGGAATATACTTGAGCTGATATTTGGTGGTGGCAAGCACCACATTAATTTCCTCAGGGATGCTGTAAGCAGACAGCATGCAAATAAGCATATCCATGTCAGGATGAAGTGGGTATTCATTCAGTGGATATCAGTTCTTATATAGAGAGGTTCTTAAACCAGAATAGAAATAGATGTCCCCTGTATACGCACTTCATTCTGAAGCACTGGTTCTCAACCTAGTCCTTGGGACACAGCTAGCCAGTCAGATTTTCAAGATAACCACAATAAATATGCATGAGATAGATCTGCATACCTTGCCTCAACTGTATGCATATCCATCTCATGCATATTCATTGTGGTTATCCTGAAAACCGACTGGCTAGATGTGTTCTGAGGACTGGGTTGAGAACCTCTGAAGAAAGCAACAGCACAATGGCTGAAACGTTGGTTCCACTTACTAAGATGCAGCATGACCCAGAAAACTGCAAAGATAAATGGACAGCTAATTCAGATAGCTGCTGCTATCCGTGTAATTTCCTCAGCCTGTTCTCACTCTTCCCCAAACCTGCCCTCTCCCTATGCAGTTCACTAGTATCATTTTCATGTTCACTGTGCTAAGATTAGGGCAATGCTTTATTTACCACTTAGCACTGATTTTGTGTGTGCTGAACCTCCTGCTGCATCGGAAGTTATACTAGTGCACAAAAAATCCATGCTAAATGCAAAGTAAACCACTATGTTAAGTAAGGATAGTGCAGTTTATTACATCAGCCCCTAGGTGTATGTAATGCATGTGGCCACTCTTAGACCCATAAGAGTGGCTGGTTTTGAGTGCAAAACTGTAGGGCACAGGACTAGATAAGATAGGACTGACCAGAGTCAGAGTAGGAATCCTGTAATCCCCAAAGGAGGATCCCTTCCCGAAAGTACTGTAAGTGTACATTCCAGGACCTGAAGTTGTAGGATCACAACCACTGGTTGATCCTGCCATTGCTGTATATAAGCAGGCAAATAAGACCCAGCTGCAATTTCTTCATGGAAGCAGGAGATGTGAAAAACTGCCGTGGTGTTACAAACCGATCTTGAAATGCAATTTCCAACCTTGTATATTGGGATTTAGTAATGTATAGAACTCATGTTTCATGAAGCTTGCCATTAGTCTAAAATTTTTTCTGGGGTTTATTCACAACTAACATCTCACAGCATTTCATGGCCAAATAAAGCTCACCATGAGATATTACTGTGTTTTCACAAGAGGAATTTTTAGGATTTCTTGATTAATGTCTTATGTGTTCTGGGCCATTACCACATGGGTATGACATCAACACAGAATGTCTGTTTGAGCAATCATATAGCAATTAGCATTCTGTGCTTCTGACACATGCAAGGTCTGGGGCTGTGGGCATGTGACTCCTCCAAAGCAACACCAATAGCACTGCGATTTCCTTAATCGCCAGGACAGGCCTTTCACCCCAAGTCTTCTGATAGGCACTGCTCCTGCGTCATCTGTAGAAAAATACAGGCTTCTTCTGGATCCCACACCAATGGAATGAATTAAAATGAAGAAAGTAAGTGTCACTCAGGACAAACAAAGTGACGGTATAGCCAGAGCTCCCAAGCTGCAGAGTATGAGAAAATGAATCCATCACCTACACTTGACATGTCTCATGTTACATGACCTGCACAGTGTGGAAATACCAAAAGCAGAAGAGAAATTTTGCTCTGGGAGGAATTTAACCTGTTGACTTCTGATGGTACCAAAGAAAATAGTCTGTATTTGTAAGTAGCATCTCCTAACACATTCTCTATTTTCCTAAAATAAAATTCTCATAATCAGGTTCTCTGACAATAGGAACTCATTGTATACAGATTAAAGACTACACCAACTGGTTCCAATTTGAAGGAAGGGCAGTAGCAGTGGTGGTACAATTGCTTCCGAGAAAGGAAGAGCTCTATCTGCTCTCCTTACTGCAACCAGAAGAGCTCTTGCTCCTGGGGTGCATTGACCAGGAGGGCCCATTGAGTGGCTCACTCTGTGATGCAATGAGGGGAGTGCATGGCAAGTGAACTAGATTGGTTTATTGACCAATAGGAACAGTTTTAGCTTGTGACCCCAGGCATGACCTCCTTGGTCACTCCAAGATGTCATTTCAGAATATATTGAGCCAAGAGGATGAGAAGAGGAAAGGAGAAGGGTGAGGAGGGGGATACCATGTGGTGGTGGCAGAGAAAATTAGAGGGTGCAATGAAAATAATGCTTGTCTCACCTTCTCCTTCTTAGCTCAGCAGTTGCCACAGGGCAACTGTCTTTCAAAGAAGGAAAATTTAACTTCCCAGGTTCTAGATTTTTTGCTCCCTGCAGGCTTCTATCAATCACAGAGCAGCCTATGACTGAAAGCAAACCTCAGACACAAACTAGCTGAAAATTACTGAGAAAACTATTTAATTGGTATATAATGCTCAACATGGTAAGCCTCAAAAGGTTTCTATTGCTGCATAACAATTTCTAGTTGGCTATGTTGAAATAATGCAGAATAACTGAAATGATTAATTATATACTTTTCATAATGAGAGGCATCATTAATGAAAGTGTTCAGTTTACAATTCTCCAGTCATCTGACACTTTCTGAGAGCAAGGAGAGAAGGTACCAGGTGCAGCAGTCAGCAGGTTAATGCCTCCGTCCCACAGAAGAGGGGCAGAGTAAGGAAACTGGATAGGGCATCCCTTCACCAGAACTGCCATCTCATCTAAGAAAGCACTGACCATAGTCAGATGTTTGTGATGTCATACAACACTTATCAGAAGCAGAAACATGAAGGTGGGTTGCAGCCATAGGAACCTGTGTTCTCATCAACAAAGATCTCAGAAGCTTAGCAGGATGAGGTTCAGTCAGTACTTAGACAGAAGACTGGCTGCTACTCAGCAAGAGACACTATCTTCTGCGCTCATACTGAACAAATGCCATATTACTAGGTAACAAGTGCACTGCTCCATCTTGATGTAATGGGTACACTGTGCTGCTGAAGATGTTGATATTTTGTAATGGACTGAAGGAAGCGCTATGCTGCTGAAGGTGCTCCCTTACAGATAAGACACTGAATCAAGGATCTGCCTACTCTGTAGATATTAAAGAGCCAGGGTTTCATCAGAGTCAGGATGTTAATCCCAGTGTAAGGGCTGAATTCTATCATGGTCTCTATATTCTGGCTCCTTCAAGATTCTCCCTGGAATATGAACCAATGTCAGTCCTTTCTGTTTACTATATTCTTTGCTAATTAACTCTAAAGCAATGCTTCCCAATCCCAGCCCCTGGGATTCGCCCACTGGACTGATTTTCAGGATATCCACAGCAAATAGGACTACTTATGCAAGTATATCTCATGTTTATTCTTTGTGGATAGCCTGGAAACCAGGCTGGTCAGTGGGCCCCGAGATCTGGGGTTGAGAACCACAGGAAAACACTATTATATATGCTTCTAAGTATGACATCACAAAAGGAATCCCATTCAAATTACAGCTGTGAGAACCATAGGCTAGAAAGGTCATTAATTAGTCAGGAGGCAGCCCTAGTGTCCAGCAAGTGGAAGACCCTGGAGGTGATTATCCTGCACCAAAGAGTTATCTGGATGGACACATTACCTCCACAAGTCTATGCACGTTGTCATCCTATTATAGGAAAAGAACCTCCGCTTTGGCCTCCTAAACAGCAAAATAATGCACATGTATTCCCTTTTAACAGCATGTTAGCAGAGACTGTAGGAAGAAATGCACTTGTGTAATTCACTGAAGCCTTTGATACATATCTAGTCATTGGATAATTCACAGGAGGATGAGCAGAGCTGTGTACAATGAGTAGGATCAAGCCTGTCATGAACTGGCACCATGGCTTCATAGGGAAGATACTGACTGAAGTGCAGATCCTTATGTGGAGGACAAATTGGCATTTTCAGGATGAAGGTTTATTCTTCATTCTCTCTTAAATTTGCCTCATTTAGATCCAGATGAATATTTAAAGCTGGAGATGATCTTTAAACACCAGCTGCAATTTTTAAAAAGATCTGTATATTCAGCACACCTCTATGGATAAGCAGTGGCACTGAATATAAGTAGAATGTGATCACCGCTGTTGGCTATATGTATAACTAAGTGCTCTAATCTGCTTTTTGGCAGGCTTAAATTAAACCACTTAGCGACAATATTTAACTGCTATCCGTATACTTAATTTGTCTACCTTTGTTCCACCCTAATTCTGCCCTAGCAGTATTCAGATAGTGCCATGGCATGCATAGAGGGATTTCTTTCTGCACCATCCATCTAGGACAGCCTATTTTGAGATGAGCATTAGAGGTCATTTTTAAACTGCCCACGATGTATATACATGCAGATTTCCTCTGAAAGTGCTGGCTATGTACACACAGCGGCTACAAAGTACCTGCAAACTTTAACTACATTGAAGCAGGTGTAAGATATGGACGTAAGATTTCAATATGAAATCTCTGTGCGCACTTTACTACCCCCAACATAATCCCACCTCTTTTTTCCTGTAGATGAAAATATGTGTACTGTAAAACAGCATGTATAGTTTTATCTGCAATGGGGGAGATGCAACAATTCTAGTCCTGGTAACAAAGACTTTTGTCATCTCCCCAGCAGAGATAGAAGAGTGAACCTGATTGTACGAGCACCATGATTCTGTTCTTCTACCATAGTGTAGTAAGAAATGTTCTGACCCCATATGTATCTATCTTTCTCACACTACTGAGTAATAAAGGCATTCCTAACGGCCAAGAGCAGTATCTTCAGATGTGTTTAATATAATCTGTGTTGTCAGTGAACAGATTAATCTGTGCTTCTTAGGTTTCGGCTAGCTCTTGAGTAATAAATACCACCATAGAGCATCCTGGGATTCGTAGTTCTGCTTTTCTCCTTGGGAATCTCAAGATACCGTAGATAGCATCGAATGCTTTGGAATGAGACTTATAAATCTAGGTCTGCATTAACATGTTCCAGAGATGTGGAGGGAAGAGTAAGTTATTCCATGGTGTCTCTCTTTCCCCAGTGCTTTGCATGGCAGTAACGTCCTTGGGGTGGAGAAAAGTCACTCAGAAGTTGGATTACTAAAATGCTAATCTAAGCTCCAATCCCATCTCAGGCTCCAAATACTGCTCTTATAGTGATATCCAGTGACTGGCCAAATAATAGCATTTTAAGCAGCTTCAGACCAACAATATTTATTTAACACGTTTTTTATACTGCTTTATCATTTCAGTCAAAGCAGTTTACATTGTAACTTAAAATTGGTAATGTATGTTAAACAGGGACATTGACAACTTGGATTTTTTTGAGGCAATGGAGGGTTAAGTGACTTGCCCAAGGCCACAAGGAGTGCTAGTGGGAATCAAACCCTGGTCTCTTGGCTCTCAGGCCAGTGTTTGAAGCATTAGGCTAGTCATCTACTCCAATATACTATCTGGCTTGTCTATGGAAGGAATTGTAGAAAATAAAAATGGGAGACTACTGAAAATGGTCCATGTTATCGCTCTGGAGCAGAAATGGGAAGTAGTAAAAAGAGAGGTCATGCCATTTAGACTGCATCAGAAACTACGAACATTGTTGATTTCCAAAGTTGCATTCATCTGAAAGTTCTCTAGCACAAGCACAGGACGTGTGGCTGCTGTGCAGAACTCAATATCAAGACAGCATGGCCTGGTTTTTAGGAACAGTCAATGCTGGGATCTTCTTGGCAGAAGGAATAATGGCTAATACCAGGTCATTCTCAAAAAATGCTCAGTGCTTCACTGACTGTGCTTAAACTTAAAGAAACTTTCCCCTATATGTTTAACTGAAAATGCATGTACAATTAGCAGCTAATATATAGGTCTGCCACTTATTTGCCTATTTTTAGGAAAATAAGAGGCATGTTTACTAAACCGTGTTAGCTGTTAATGCAGCAACAGCACATTATCTGGCCACGACAATGGCTAACGCATGCAAAATGCAGATAATGCATCAATTTTCTGTGCTACTTCCAGAAAGCGAGTTATCTGCAGGAATAGGTGGGATTAAGGCAGAGGGTGGATGTGTCGGTAACATGCGGTGCTATTAACGCTACCTCAATGGGTGGTGTTAGCTGCTTTCAGGCTGCTGTCTGACCACCTTTCTGCATTTTCAGTGCGTTTTCTGCTGGGGAAATGCTGTACACGCTCCCAACAGATAACACCCAGCTTTATCAGCTCATGCCACACTACAGTATCTGCACTGTTTTGCCACATTAGCTGCAAAAGCCTGATATGGTTTAGTAAACATGCGCCTAAGATGGGTGCCTACTACTAAAAATCAGTGCAAGTTGCCTACCTTTTCTTTTTGCCCTTTGTCTCCATAATTGTCCACTTTCAGGAACCTCATTATAAGAACGCAGCCCTAACCAGTTTTCAAAGCAGCCTAGTTAGGTTTCTACCTCCTGAATTTAGGCACCTTAACCCAAAGTACTTCGTGTTACCACTGTGTGCTGTGCAAAACACAATGAAGCAGTACCACCTCTCCGTCAAATAGTAGTCATATTCTCTATTTTTTATGACAATACCTATAGCTGCAATGTGTGCCAAGAAAGCTAGAAGGTAAGAAACCACTGTACCTTGTATAAAATGCAACAAATTTCAGTTCATCTAGATCCCCCTGGATGATGACATCATCAAATCCTTCCCCATGGCCTGGAAGAAATGAGAAAAAGGAAAGAAAATGGGTCTCCTGAGGTATCACACAGTAGTTCTCCAGGACTGCACAGCAGCACTGGTTACAAGAGTCCAGGGGAAGGCTCAAAACAGTCGGGTCAATGCTGAAATGCATTTACATAGTTGGTGCCAGTGCTGACCACATAATTAGATCAGTGTAATTAAATATATAATTCTGGATATGAGAAGGACAATTTTATATCTAGGTGCCCATTATTGCCTAGTACTGCTACCTATTGTTGCTTAGAACTGCTACCTATTGTTGCGTAGAATTGCTACCTATTGTTGCTTAGAACCGCTACCCATTGTCTGCTTAGACCTTGCTGCCCACCCCATGGCCCCATATCTCATTGTCCTTCTCTCCCTCATCCTCCCCAACTGCCTCCCCTCCTATCAACACCCTCCCTCCTCTCCCCCTACCATCCTCACTTCCCCCTCCTCTTTTTCCCCTAACCTAGCATCTACCTTCCTCACTTCTCCCTCCACTCTCCCCCCTAGCCTAGCATCTGCTTTCGAGCCTCTCCACACTATCCCCTGCACTTACCCAGCCCCCTTGCCACCTTCCTCACTTCTCCCTCCATTCTGCCCCCTACCCTAGTACCTGCTCTTGAGCTTCTCCACACCATCCCCCTCATTCAACCTGCCCCCCCTCTCTTTAAGGCAACCCCACCCTCGCTTCCGCCATACTATCTCCACTTTATCTCGCTCTCTAATACTCATTCTCCTTCTCTCATCAAGTAATATCAACCCTAACCCTGGTCCCCCCCCCCCCCGATTTCTCTCCCATTCTATAGATAGTTCCTCACGTACCCTATCTAAACTCATCCACATCTCACTCCTCCCTCCTTCCACCCCCTCCCAGTCATCCCACAATCACTCACCCATAAATATCAACTCCAACCCTACCCCCCCCCTCATATCCCTCCCAGGAAGCACATACACCCAAACATGCCCACCCTCACCCTTCTCCATCTAAAGCTCACTATTACCCTACAAATAGACCCCCGCGCTATTCTCATAAAAAATCCGCATGTAACTTATCCAACCTTATCCATATCCCTCTCCTCCCTCCCTCCGCCCTCCCGTTTACTTGCACCCTATGGAACGCATGCTTAGTCATTAAAAAACCTCTTTTATTCACGATCTTTTCATCTCTAATGCCCTACACCTCCTTGCCCTGACCGAGACCTGGCTCCCCCTAGACGACACCCCATCCATTGCCTCTCTCTGCTATGGGGGCTACCAATTCTCCCATACACCTCGATCTACTGGTCGCGGTGGTGGTGTTAGCCTCCTACTCTCTCTCCCTCTTGCCAATTCCAACCCCTCCTGCCACCCCAATCACACTCCCTCCTCTCCTTCGAAGTCCACTCCATTCGCCTCCTCACACCACTTCCACTCCGAGTTGCGGTTATTTATCGCCCACCCGACTACTCCAAATCAACCTTCCTCACCGACTTTGACTCCTGGCTCTCTGCCTTTATGGATCCCTCCTCCCCCACTCTTATTCTTGGCGACTTCAACATTCACGTCGACAACCCCTCTGACCCCCATGCCTCAAAGTTCCTCACTCTTACCACCTCGTTTGACCTCCAACTTTGCTCCACTGCCCCCACACACCTACACGGCCACTGCCTTGACCTAATACTCTTCTCCAATTCCTCTCCCTCAAACTTCCGCAAATCAATCCTTTCCTTATCTGACCATCACCTCTTAACTTTTACTCTACAGCTCCCGCCATCCCAACCTCGTCCAGTCTCCTCCAACCTATTTAGAAATCTGCATAACATTGATCCCCTGACTCTCTCCTCCACCATTTCTCCATCTTTTTCCTCCATTTTATCATCCGAGTCCGTCAATGAGGCATTATCCTCATACAATGCTACACTATCCTCAGCCCTTGACACTCTTTCCCCTTCCACCCCACGTCCTGTTAAACGATCTACTCCCCAACCCTGGCTTTCACCCACAATCCGTTACTTACACATCTGCGCCCGTTCTGCCGAACAAACCTGGTCCAAATCCCGCTCCCCAGAAAACCTTCTACACTTCAAATTCATGCTTGGCTCCTTCCAGTCAGCCTTAGCACTTGCCAAACAAGACTACTACATTTATCTGACTAATTCTCTAGCCTCTGATCCTCGCCGTCTCTTTAACACCCTCAATTCTCTCCTCTAAGTCCCCCTGCCCCCAATCCCGCCCTCCCTCTCCGCCCAAACCCTAGCCGACTACTTCCACGACAAAATCCTCAAAATTACCCTCCAATTCCTTACTCCCTCATCTACCTCCCCTCCTACACATTTCTCCTCCCCATCCATACCCCCCCCGCCACCCTCTCCTCCTTCCCTTTGATCTCTGATGAAGAAACCAAATTCCTTCTTTCCTCCTCCAAACCCACCACCTGTTCTTCAGACCCTATCCCCACCCATCTCCTATGTTCCATCTCCCTCACCATTGTCCCCTCCATCACTCATCTCCTCAACCTTTCACTCTCCACTGCAACTGTCCCCGCTGACTTCAAACACGCTGGTGTCACACCCCTCCTCAAGAAACCCTCACTTGATCCCACATACCCTTCTAACTATTGACCCATCTCCCTCCTTCCCTTCATATCCAAACTATTAGAACGAGCAGTCCACCATCGCTGCCTTGACTTCCTCACCTCCCAGGCCCTCCTGGACCCACTTCAATCCGGTTTCCGTCCCCTACATTCCACTGAAACGGCACTCACTAAAGTCACAAATGACCTGTTCCTGGCTAAATCCAAGGGCCTCTACTCTATCCTCATCCTTCTTGACCTTTCTGCTGCCTTTGACACCGTTGACCACAACCTTCTCCTCATCACCCTCTCCTCGCTTGGCTTCAAGGATTCCGTACTATCCTGGTTCACCTCCTATCTCTCTCATCGCTCATTCAGTGTTTGTTCTGATGGCTCCTCCTCCTCCCCTACCCCACTCCATGTAGGGGTACCCCAGGGATCTGTCTTGGGCCACCTCCTCTTCTCTCTCTATACACAAGGCCTTGGCGTGCTCATCTCCTCCCATGGCTTTCAATACCATCTTTATGCCGATGACTCCCAAATCTACCTCTCTACACCTGATATTTCCCTGGCAACCCAGTCCAAGATCTCTGCCTGTCTTTCGGACATCGCTGCCTGGATTTCTTATCGCTGATTAAAATTGAACATGGCCAAGACTGAACTCCTTGTCTTTCCACCTAACTCCTCCCCCCTACTTCCCCCCTCTCTCAATCCATGTGGATGGATCTACTATCCTTCCTGTTCCCTCGGCCCGCAATCTGGGGGTTATCTTTGACACCTCTTTCTCCTTTTCTGCTCACATCCAGCTGTAGCTAAGACCTGCCACTTCTTTCTCTACAACATCAGCAAAATCCGACTCTTCCTCTCTGAACACACTACCAAAACGCTTGTCCACTCCTTAATCTCCTCTCGCCTTCATTACTACAACCTACTCCTCGCTGATCTTCCCGCTAGCCACCTCCTCCCCCTCCAATCTCTACAAAATCAAGCCGCTCGACTAATCTTCTGCCAACCTCGACATGCCCACGTTACTCCTCTTCTCAGGTCACTTCACTGGCTCCCTGTCCAATCCTGCATCCAATTCAAGCTTCTCCTGCTAACCTATAAGTGCATCCACTCTAT
Organism: Ichthyophis bannanicus; assembly: GCA_033557465.1. Classification (NCBI taxonomy): domain Eukaryota; kingdom Metazoa; phylum Chordata; class Amphibia; order Gymnophiona; family Ichthyophiidae; genus Ichthyophis; species Ichthyophis bannanicus. Next base: position 149,817,950 of record CM066041.1, read on the forward strand.
GGCCCCTAACTACCTCTTATCTCTTATCTCTCCCTACATCCCCTCTCGAAATCTGTGCTCCGCTAACAAATTACTTCTATCAATGCCTTTCACATGCACTGCGAACTCCTGACTGCGCTCCTTTCACCTTGCTGCACCTTACGCCTGGAGCAGCCTACCTTTGTCTGTGCGCCTGGCATCCTCCTTGGCCCTCTTCAAATCCAGATTGAAGACCCACCTTTTCACTGTTGCATTCAGATCCTGACTCCTTCCTCATCTAACCCTAACCCCTGTCATCATTTATGACCAAACTACTGACCAAACCGTACCTTGCGCAGAATTGACTAATGCTCTACCTTGCGCAGAACTGACTAATGCTCTGTACTGTTCTAACCTATGTTTTGTTCTAACTAGATTGTAAGCTCCGATGAGCCTGACTCTGACAGGCAGGGACTATCTCTTATATCCTGGCTACCTCTTGTTAGGTCAGCTGTGCAGCGCTGCGTGCGTGGTGCTTTACAAGTGCTGAATAGTAGTTTTAAGCATCCAGCAGGTGCCTACCTTGAGTTTGTTTTATAAAGAAAAGCATGTGCCTTCTTTTCTTTATAAAATAGGGGCATAAGTGGCCAAAACTGGAGTCAATGCTAATGCCTATATTTCTGCAGAACTTGTATACGTTATAGTACATTATGACTTACACCTGTAAATTTGCACTGTGCACATGTTCTGTTTGTAAGAGGTGACATACTGGGTTAGAGCAATGGTGCATAGAGCCTAGAAATCCATCTCTTACAGTGGCTGACTTAAGTCATTTAAAGAACACCCAGGTACCCGAATGAAACTCGCCTTCAGCTACCACTTGAAAGGCATGAGCTAAACACCAATTCCATATCCATATACAGTTGTGGTCACCCTTGCATTTTAATATGTTGTGTACAATATCTTGAGAAATAATTGGAAATATTCCAACTTTATGTCATCATAATATTTTAATAGTATATTCAAAGGTATACAACAAAAAAAGTCTGTGCAACTTAGATGTGTAATTTCTGAGACAGGATTAATGGCACTCTTCACTACTATTATTTGGTTGCACAACCCTTGGCAGTGATGACAGCCTCCAAACGTTTCTTGTAGCCATCTATAAGTTTCATACATCTGTCTGCTGGTAGTTTCTCCCACTCTTCAACTGTGATTTGTTCAAGTTCATGAATGTTTCCAGGATTCTTTTTACCAATGTAGATTTCAGCTCTTTCTCTATCTGATTGGACTGAGATCAGGACTCGTTGCTGGCCAGATTAAAACAGTCCATTTTTTTCCTTTTTAACCATTCTTTTCTACTTTTGGATATATGACCTTCGACCCAGACCTAGCTTTCTGACACTAGGTAGCACATTTTGCTTCAAAATACCTTGGTAGTCCTCTGACTTCATGATTCCTTTAATATGTTCCAGGCCTCCAGGTCCGGAGGTAGCAAAACCGCCCCACAACATTATGGAACCTCCCCCATATTTAACTGTAGGAAGAGTGTTTTTTCCTTTATAAGCTTCATTTCTTCTCTTGTAAATGTATCGCTGGTCTGCATTGCCAAAGAGCTCAAGTTTGGTTTTATCTGTCCACAGAACATTTTCCCAGAAGGATTGTGGTTTCTCAAGGTGGATTTGGGCAAAGATCAAGGGGCTTGTTTACAAAGCCACGGTAGCGGTTTCCGATCGTTATTGGAGCCGTGGCCCCATTGATCTCAAGGTGGAAATCAATGGGGCCGCGGCTCCGATAATGATTGGAAACCGCTACCGCAACTTTGTAAACAAGCCCCCAAGTGTGCCTTTCTAGGTCTGTCTTTGAGCAGCAGAGTCCTCCTTGGCCATTGCCCATGAAGTCCTTCTTTGTTTAGTGCGCAGTGTATGGTGCGCGTTGAAACCACCACACCAGATTGCTTCAGGTTGATCTTAAGCTGTTTGGATGTTGTATGCGGCGTTTTTCCAACAGTTTGCACTAACCTTTGAAGACTTCTTGGATTCATTTTCCTCTTCCCACCATGTCCTGGGAGGTTCTTGACAGTTCTATGAGCAGAAAACTTCTTAAAAACATTGTGAACTGTAGACACAAGAATCCCAAGGTCTTTGGAGATGGCTTTGAACCCCTTTGAAGTTTGATGTTTAATGATAATGGATTTTCTGACAGTATCAGGTGGCTCTCTTGTCTTCATTATTGTGAAAATGGAACAGGAAGTGCATGTGGCCATTTTAAACATTAGCTGATGGTTGATTCAAGTCATGTGAGTACTGACAATTGACGGTGCATCTAATTTTACTGCAATGGGAATGTGGTTCTTCTGTTCAAACTGATATGAATTGTTTATAAGGGTGCCAATAATCATGACCTGGCAATGTCCCGTTTTATATGCTTTTTCCTACTATTTCCTTTTTAAATTTATCTTGTTTTATTTGATTCTTTTATGTGTCAAATATGTGTGCATATATGTTCCAAAGCCATTTCACTGGCCACTTTTTTGAGGAGCTTTGGATATTAAGAGGTTGAACTGCAAGGGTGCCAGTAATGTTGCCTCAACTGTATATTGTCTAATAGGAAAATTCGTTCCATGTTGCTTATTTCCTGAAGTCAGAGGTGGAGATACCCCAGTCTATATAGCTAAACTATTAATAGACCCATCTTCCAGGAATTTGTTCAAATCGTTTCTAATCTTTCCAACCCAACAGAAGTTGTAAAGAACTATACAAAAGGGATCAAGAAATGTCTGTCCATCTGTCTGTCAGTCTGCCTGTCGACAAAATAACACTCTGAAAATTAAAATGAATGGGATGAAACTTGGCATGGCAGAAAAATCAGTGAAAAGGCACATTGAGTTTTAAAATGGGCTAGATCAGAGACACCCCCAGAGACACCCCCAGGCCTGAAAAAAAAATGACCATTGCATTTCTATGCGAGGAGGAGTTACAACTTCTGCATCAAAGAAACTTACTGTACATACAGTGAAACACTAATATAGTAAATGACAGATGCCTAGTAAGGTGGCTAGATTTGTACTTGTTCCTCTGTACAGCTTATCCATCTCTATGCCCTTATTTAGGGTTGTACCTACTGCTCCATGTAGGTTATCCCCTCTATACCTTTGTTTAGGGTTGTACCTGTCACTCTCTGCAGGTCATCCCCTCTATTTTTGAAATGAAAATTTAAGCTTGGATTCCATCCTCATGCTATATAGAGGTCTTCTGTATCTGTCCCGTGGCTTTCGGAATCCTGTCATTGTTTTTGCCGCCTCCACCTCCATCAGGAGGGCATTCTAGGGATCCACCACCCTTTCCATAATATTATATTTCCTGATGTTGCTTTTAGCTTTACCTTCTTACAGTTTCATTTCATGTCCTCTAGTTCTACAGTTTTCCCGTCTTTACTTATTTATTTAACTGTTTTTCTATACCGCTAAATCAAGAAATCTAAGCGGTTTTCATAGAACTAAGAACTTTAACTTTACATGGAACAAAGATCTTAATATTGTATTATAAACAGTTTAACATTAAAGAGCATCCTTTTTATAAACATATATGAGGGGGTACCCAAAAAAAACAGGATTTTTTAAAAGCTATTTATTTCAAATTCTTTACAAAACAACCTTATCCCCTTCAAAATACTCTCCATTACAACTGATACATTTGTCCCACCGGTGCTTCCACTGTTCGAAACATTTTTTGTAGTCATCTTTAGAAATGGCTGACAGCTCCTCCCTCGTTTTTTTCTTGACTTCTTCAATGTTGTCAAATCGGTGTCCTTTCATGCCCCTTTTCATGTGTGGAAATAAGAAAAAGTCGCACGGAGCCAGGTCAGGCAAGTAAGGTGCGTGGGGCAGCGGAACCATGCCATTTTTAGCCAAAAACTGTCTAACAGAGATGGCTGTGTGTGCAGGTGCGTTGTCGTGGTGGAAGAACCAGTCTCCTGTCTGCCACAAATCGGGTCTTTTTTGACGAACACTGTTGCACAATCTTCTTAAAACTTCCAAATAAAAGGTTTGATTGACGGTCTGACCTGGGGGAACAAACTCTGAATGAACTACCCCCTTGGCATCAAAAAAGCAAATCAGCATTGTTTTGATGTTTGATTTGACTTGATGACATTTTTTGGACGGGGTGACGATGACGTCTTCCATTGGCTTGACTGTTGCTTTGTTTCTGGGTCGTAACCATAGCACCATGACTCATCACCTGTAATGACCTTTGACAGAAAATCTGGATCAGTTTCAAGCTGTTGTTTCAAAACACGACATGTTTCAACTCGATGTTCCTTTTGATTGTCAGTCAGAACCCGAGGAACAAACTTGGCAGCAACCCTTTTCATTCCAAAATCTTCCATTAAAATTCGCTGAACCGAGCTCCAAGATAACCCACTAATCTCTGACAGTTGATCAATTGTCTGTCGATGGTCTGTGAGCACAAGCTCTCTAATTTTTTCAATATTTTCATCGATTCGGGCAGTTGATGGACGCCCAGAACGAGGTTTGTCATCAATCGACATGTCGCCATTTTTAAACCGAGCAAACCACTGGTACACTTGACTTTTTCCCATAGCGTCATCTTGATAAGCTGTTTTCAACATTAAAACAGTTTCAGCAGCATTTTTACCGAGTAGAAAACAAAATTTCACATCTGCACGTTGTTCACTTAAACTTGTCATCATAAAAAAAGAAACAAGAACAAAACAGCGATAGCAAAAACAATCACTCACTGCAGATGAACAGAACAAGCCAGGTCGACAACACAGGCGGCACTGAACTGACAATGAGTTGCACTATACACGCCTAGCAGCAGAAGTGCGTACTATACAAGCTCCGCCCACGGCAATGTTATTCCTGTTTTTTTTGGGTACCCCCTCGTATACAGTTATGAGTGGAGTTGCTGCCATGAGGGTGGGGTGTCAGTCTTTAAAGTGGTCTTTGAATAGGTGGGCTTTTAACTTTTTGCGAAAGTCTGGGAGCTCTGTGGTGTTTCTTAATTCTGTGGGGAGTGTATTCCAGAGGTCTGGGGGCATAGAATGAGAAGGCTCTTTTGCGTGTTTCTTGGTTGCATTTTGTTAACTCGATTGGGCAGACTAGCATGTTTTGCTTGCATTTCCTTGTTTCTCTGTTCCTGATGGCTGTGTGAATTAAGGATCTCAAGCATGGTGCCAATATGTTGTGGAGCATTTTGAATATAATTATTATTGTTTTGTATCTTATACAGCTTGCTACTGGGAGCCAATGTAGTTGCTTTAGAATAGGTATAATATGATCGGATCTCTTTGCTCCCATTATGATTTTTGCAGCTGTGTGCTGTGCTAGCTGGAGTTGGTGAAGAGTGTATTTGGGTAGACCTTGGAATATGTTATTGCAAAAGTCCAGATGGAGAAATATCGTGGCCTGGAATACGTTCTGAAGTCGTCTTCTTGTAGAAGAGGGCAGAGGTTTTTAAGTACTCTTATTTTATTGTAGATTGTTCTTGTGGTTTTGTTTATGTGTGATGTGAAGCTGAAGTGTTGGTCTAGTGTTATTCTTAGGTATCGTACCTCATTTTTGATCTCCAGTTCTGTGTTGTTGACTTTCATAGTTTCTGGGGGAATGAATGCTTTGTTTCTGAATACATAGACTACTTCGGTCTTATTGAGGTTGATTTTGAGCATGTGATTTGTTAGCCATTGATCAACAAAAGTAACATCTCGGAAATTCAAAACCTTCAACAAAGAGCATATAATTACAGAAACCCTCCCTCTCCTACATGACAACTCTCTCAATCTCGAAAATCTGATCGCATCCTGGAACAACACTATCAGTACCATTGCACTACAACCAGTCCAGGATAACAACCTAAAGAAAAGAAAATCCTCTCCTTGGTTCTCCCCTGACCTACGAGCCTCCCTCACACACTACGAAAATTGGAGAAACGATGGCGTCGCTCACACTCTTCTGAAGACCAAGCAGCCTATAGAGTACACCTATCTTTGCACAGAGAGTCAGTCATGGCCAAGATGAGACAATTCCATACTGATACGCTGAAAAGATCGCTAAATAAACCACGTGATCTTTTCAATCTAGTCAAAATCTTATCTAAAGAACCTTCACCAGAACATCCGGAACCCATTCAACCCCAAGCGTTCGCCGATTATCTGCAATCCAAGCTGCTTCAAACCAACAACATTGCAACAATCCCTTCTCAAGTCACCGTATGTATATCAAACTTATCCATGTTCTCCACACCATCCAGAAAACATGTTGAAGTCACCATCGCTGCTCTTAACACTACCACCGCACAAACTGACCCTTGCCCAGCCCACTGGATAAAGGAACTACGCCAAGATCTCAGCCCCATCATCACTAAAATGATGAATTTATCCTTTACAACTGGTTCCTTCCCATCAGTCCTCAAGAGAACATCCATCAGACCCCTCTTTAAAAACCACAAACTCGACCCACAAAAGGTTGAATCTTATAGACCCATAGCTAGCATTCCCCTGCTAGCTAAAATAATTGAAAAGGAAGCTCAAAGACAAATACAGGACCACATCGACACTGCCTCCCCTCTTGACCAATGCCAACATGGCTTCAGAGAGTTCCACGGTGTTGAAACCCTCCTAACCACTCTATGCAACAACATCATCACAGGCATTGATAACATCCGCCAAGGCTTTGCTCTTATCTTCTTAGACATTGCCGCGGCTTTTGACTCTGTTCATCATGATCTTCTAATAGGGCGACTAAAAGAAAAAGGCATCAATAACACTGCCCTGGAGTGGTGTAAATCATACCTTGATCAGAGATGGCAGTACGTTACCTCAGGAACCGCAACATCCGCACCTTACCACCAAAAACAAGGCGTACCACAAGGATCATCCCTATCTTCACTCTTCTTCAATATATACATACAGCCTGTTTGCAACATCATCAGGTCCTTCAATGTTGAATGCTTGATATACGCGGACGACATCCTTCTATACATGCCTTTCTCCACAGTCCATATGGACCTTTCCCCGCTAGCCAAATGTTTTGATGCAGTATCTGAATGGCTTCAATCCCAGAACCTCCGAATTCAACACAAAAAGACCGAGGTTCTTTTCATCACTAGAGACCCACTTTTCACCCCCCCATCCCATATAAAGGTGAAAGAAGCTGAGCTCCAATCCAAACCTTCCATTCGTTACCTTGGGGTCACTTTGGACCAGCGCATGGATTTGAAACTACATATAACCAACGTAGTCAGAGCCATCTACCTCAAGATCCGGACACTCCGCCATCTTCGCCCCCTGCTTGATCCTGATGACTTCCGGACGATATTTCAAGCCTTAACCCTACCACACCTTGACTATGCTAATGCCATTCTCCAAGGCCTCCCACACTCCACATTAAACCCATTGCAACTCGCCATGAATACCGCTGCTAGAGTCCTCTACGGAGCATCAAGAAGGGACCATATAACACCCATCCTAGAGCAACTCCACTGGCTCCCCATACATGGCAGAATATTGTTCAAAACATTACTACTAACCTTCAAGGCCACTAAAATCATCACCTCTTCCTCTCTAATAGACCTCGTTCAGACTGTTCCACCCAATAGATCACAGCTTTATAGGTACTTGCACACCTTAAAAGACAGGAGGTGCTCTCAGGTGAAGCTCATTACCCAAATCGGTCATACACCAAGGACCTGAGATTAATTAAGCTTCAGGTGAACAAGGTATATTAAACTTCTTAGGTACAGTTTTAGTGGTATAAATATCCATTGCACCCTTTAGTACATATAGAACTTAAAGATCTAAACACAAACTTAAAACTAAGATGCAGACAGCAGTCTAGCAGCGGGATGTGGGCTTTCCAGTCTTTTGCATTGAGTGTCACATGTATGATTTTCTCCCAGCTGGTGAGAGGTCTTACGTGTGCACTAGGTGCAAGGAGCTCTCTGCTCTCAGGGAACGAGTCCGTTCTCTAGAGGCTAGAGTAGCAGACTTGGAAAACATAAGACAGACAGAGAGGTACATAGACGAGACCTACAGGGATATAGTCCTGAAGTCCCACCTCCAGTCTGGCAGCATCCCTGTTGCCATGGAGGAGAGAGGTCACGTGACAGGAGAGCATCACCCTGGTGTGGCAGGAAGTGATCCTGTAACTAGGACCTGTCCTCCAGGTGATGTAAACCCCTCTCACACCGAGGAGGTTTCTCCAGGGCCAAGTGCCCATGCGGGAAGGGTTAGGACAGCAGTTATAGTTGGTGATTCGATCATTAGGCATGTAGATAGCTGGGTGACTGGTGGACGTGAGGATCGCCTGGTAACATGCCTGCCTGGTGCGAAGGTAGCGGACCTCACACGCCACCTAGATAAGGTCTTAGATAGTGCTGGGGAGGAGTCTGCTGTCTTGGTACATGTTGGTACCAATGACATAGGAAAATGTGGTAGGGAGGTTCTGGAAGCTAAATTTAGGCTTTTAGGTAGGAAGTTGAAATCCAGAACTTCCAGGGTAGCGTTCTCCGAAATGCTTCCCGTTCCACGCGCAGGACCCAATAGGCAGGCAGAGCTCCGGAGTCTCAATGCGTGGATGAGACAATGGTGCAGAGATGAGGGGTTCGGATTTGTTAGGAACTGGGGAACATTCTGGGGAAAGGAGGGGCTCTTCCGAAGGGATGGGCTTCACCTTAACCGGGATGGAACCAGGCTGCTGGCATTAACCTTTAAAAAGGAGATAGAGCAGCTTTTAAACTAGATAATAGGGGAAAGCCGACAGTCGCCCAAGAGCGCATGGTTCGGAAGAATGTATCCTTGAAGGATACTACAAAAAGCAGAGAGGTTCCAAAAAAGAGTAAAGTAGCCCAAATGCCCTCGAGTATGGAGCAGACAGAACTTAAAGATCCCAAATTACCCATGTCTACCAATAGCCAAATTAATATGAATAAAATACAGTCTCTAAAATGCTTGTATGCAAATGCTAGAAGTCTACAAAACAAGATGGGAGAGTTAGAATATATAGCACTAAACGAGAGGTTAGATATGATTGGAATATCAGAGACATGGTGGAAGGAGGACAACCAGTGGGACACTGTGATACCTGGGTACAAACTATATCGAAATGATAGAGCTGATCAAATTGGTGGAGGGGTTGCGCTCTATGTTAGAGAGGGCATTGAATCAGAAAGGATTAAAGTTTTGCAAGAAACAAAATTTGCTGTAGAATCTCTATGGATTGAAATTCCATGTAAAAAGGGGAAGGCGATGGCAGTGGGGGTGTACTATCGTCCGCCTGGCCAGAATGAACAAATGGATGATGAAATGCTCAAAGAAATCAAGGAAGCTAGCAAAAGTTACAGTGCAGTAATAATAATGGGTGATTTCAATTACCCCGGCATCGACTGGGTCAGTGTCACAACAGGACATGCTAGGGAGATAAAGTTCCTAGATGAAATAAATGACTGCTTCTTGGAGCAGCTGGTTCATGAACCGACCAGAGGGGAAGCAATATTAGACCTAGTCCTTAGTGGAACACCAGATGTAGTGCAAGAGATAAGGGTGTTGGGGCCACTTGGCAATAGTGATCATAGCATGATCGCCTTTGATTTAATTAGTGGAGGAGGGATAGTAAGGAAATCCACAGTACTACCCTTTAACTTTCGAAAGGGAGACTATGATAGAATGAGGAAAACAGTTAAGAAAAAACTAAAAGGAGCAGTTGCAAAGGTTAAAGACGTACATCAAGCTTGGGTGTTGTTGAAAAATACTATCTTGGAAGCCCAGACCAGCTGTATTCCACGCTTTAAGAAAAGTGGAAGGAAGTCTAAAAAATTGCCAGCATGGTTTAAAGCTGAGGTCAGAGAGGCTGTTGTTGCCAAAAAAGCATCTTTCAAGAAATGGAAAAAAGAGCCAAATGATGAAACCTGGAAACAGCACAAGCACTGGCAAGTCAAATGCAAGGCATTGATAAGGCAGGCAAAGAGAGAATTTGAGAAGAAGCTTGCTGCGGAAGCAAAAACGCGAAATAAAGACCTTTTCAAGTACATTCGTAGCAAAAAACCCGTGAGAGAGTCAGTTGGTCCATTAGATGATAAAGGGGTTAAAGGAGCACTAAGAGGCGACAAGGCGATAGCGGAGAGACTGAATGAATTCTTTGCTTCGGTCTTTACTGAGGAAGATGTAGGGATGTTACCCACGACTGAAGTGGTATTTAAAGGTGTGGAAGAATTGAAGGAAATATCGATACATCGGGAAGATGTCTTACAACTATTAGATAAACTGAAGAGTAGCAAATCACCTGGGCCGGATGGTATACATCCAAGGGTGTTGAAAGAACTGAAATTTGAGATTGCAGACCTGCTATCAGTAATCTGTGAACTATCATTAAAATCATCTCTAATACCTGAGGATTGGAGGATCGCCAATGTAACACCAATTTTTAAAAAGGGTTCGAGAGGTGATCCGGGAAACTACAGACCGGTGAGCCTGACATCAGTACCGGGAAAAATGGTAGAAACCATCATAAAGAATAAAATTACTCAGCATATAGATAGTCATGACCTAATGGGAGACAGCCAACATGGCTTTAGACAAGGAAGATCTTGTCTTACTAATCTGTTATGTTTTTTTGAAGGAGTGAATAAACAGGTGGACAAAGGTGAGTCGGTTGATATTGTGTATCTGGACTTTCAGAAAGCCTTTGACAAGGTCCCTCATGAGAGACTTTTGGCAAAACTAAAGAGTCATGGGATAGGAGGCAGTGTACTACTGTGGATCAGGAACTGGTTAAAAGATAGAAAGCAGAGGGTAGGGCTAAATGGCCAATTTTCCCAATGGAGAAAGGTGAATAGTGGTGTACCCCAGGGATCTGTGCTGGGTCCGCTGCTTTTTGACATATTCATAAATGACCTGGAAAGTGGAATAACGAGTGAGGTTATCAAATTTGCTGATGACACAAAACTATTTAAAGTTGTTAAAACCCAGGAGGATTGTGGAAAATTGCAAGAGGATCTTGATAAATTGGAAGACTGGGCATCAAAATGGCAGATGAAATTTAATGTGGAGAAGTGCAAGGTTATGCACCTAGGGAAGAACAACCCAAACTATGGTTACACGATGCAAGGTTCCACATTAGGAACCACCACCCAAGAAAAAGATTTAGGCGTCCTTGTGGATACCATGTTAAAACCCTCGGCCCAGTGTGCAGCGGCGGCCAAGAGAGCAAATAGAATGCTAGGTATGATAAGGAAAGGAATGGAAAATAAAACAAAAGATATTATAATGCCTCTATATCGTTCCATGGTGAGACCGCACCTTGAATATTGTGTGCAATTCTGGTCGCCGTATCTTAAAAAGGATATAGCGATTTTAGAAAAGGTTCAGAGAAGAGCCACCAAAATGGTAAAGGGGATGGAAGGCTACTCCTATGAAGAAAGGCTAAAAAGGTTGGGGCTCTTTAACCTGGAAAAGAGACGGCTGAGGGGAGATATGATAGAAGTCTATAAATTAATGAACGGAGTGGAACGGGTAAACGTAGATCGATTGTTTACCTTATCAGAATATAGAAAGACTAGGGGACATGCAATGAAGCTACAGGGTAAACTATTTAAGACTAATAAAAGAAAATATTTTTCACTCAACGTGTAATCAAACTCTGGAATTTGTTACCGGAGGATGTAGTAAAGGCTGTTAGTGTAGCTGGGTTTAAAAAAGGTTTGGACAAGTTCCTGGAGGAAAGGTCCATAAACCATTATTAAGAAGGGACCCAGGATATCAATGCTTGAACCAATACAAGCATTGTGGAACCTGTGTCCCTTGGGGAAACTGCTAGGTACGTATGACCTAGATTGGCCACTGTTGGAAACAGAATACTGGGCTTGATGGACCTTGGTCTGACCCAGTATGGCATATCTTATGTTCTTATGTTCTTATGAGAACGATATCAACAAATGTACTAGTTATCCCTAAAGCAGCGACAAAATGCCTATCAACGACATCTAACAGGGCCTTCAGATTCTATGCCCCTAAGTGCTGGAACGCCCTACCTCCAGAGATTCGTGCTATCACTGATCTATCCCTTTTTAGAAAGGCTCTGAAATCCCACCTTTTCCCCCAATATTACCTGACCAGCTAACCAATCTCTATCCTTACCCTATAACTAATAACAAATCCTATTGTGTATACTTGTAAATACTCATGTAAATAGTTGCAGTAATGACGTCCCATGTTTTATCCAAGTTCTCTGACCTTGTTCTCTGTAAAACCAAACAGTTTATTGTTCTGGTCTGTTGTTATATTGTGAACCGCGCTGATGCTGAATAGAGCGGTATATAAGAGCCTGTAATAAATAAAATAAATAAAATAAAAAATAAATTTCATTGAAGCAGTCTGTACACGATAGGGGGCGAGAGGTTGGTGTGCACGGACCAGGAGAAGGACCTTGGTGTGATTATTTCTGCGGATCTCAAGGTGGCAAAATAGTGCAACAAGGCAGTGGCAAAAGCCAGGAGGATGTTGGGCTGCATACAAAGAGGAATTACCAGCAGAAAGGAAGAGGTACTAATGCCACTGTATAAGTCACTGGTGAGGCCTCACTTGGAATACTGTGTTCAGTTTTGGAGACCATATCTTGCAAAGGATATAAAAAGACTGGAAACTGTTCAGAGGAAGGCGACCAAAATGATTTGGAGCCTGCGTCAGAAGCCTTATGAGAAGAGACTTGAAGACCTAAATATGTACACTCTGAAGGAGAGGAGGGACAGGGGAGATATGATTCAGACTTTTAAATACTTAAAGAGAAATAATGAACAAACAAACTTCTTCCAAAGACGGGGAAGCTGTAAAACTAGGCATAACATGAAGCTGCAAGGGGGTAAACTGAAAGGCAATGTCAGGAAATACTTTTTCACTGAAAGGGTGGTAGATGTTTGCAATGCCCTCCTGATGGAAGTGGTGGGGCAAATACAGTGATGGAAATCAAAATGGCATGGGACAGACACAGTGGATCCCTTTACAGCAACAGGATAAAATCAAAATAAACTTAATTATCTCTTATATCTCAAGAAATAGGGGTAACCTGCATGGAGAGGTGGGTATACCCTTAGACAAAGGCATGAGGGGGTGACCTGCACTATCTAATTTCTCAACATACAGGGGTGTCCTGCACGGAGCGGTGGGTTCACCCCTAAAACAAAGACATGGGGAGGGGTGGCCTGCACGGAGCGGCAGGTGCACCTACTCTTGCCATCTTACTGGGCAGACTAGGTGGACCATACTGGTCTTTATCTGCTGTAATTTAGTATGTTACCATGTTACTATGTTATTTTACTTTGATCTGGGTTGGATAGGCTGAATAGCGTGTATTCAACAAGAATTATAATATGATCACCTTCTGGAGCATCAAGTACTGGATAGTAACAATAAATCTACCTGCTCCACTCTTTCAACATAAGAGGTATAATTATTTCTTTCTTGCAACTAGGCCTCAGACTAATACGGAGCTGATTTATCGGGTTTTGAAGAGCACTTCAGACCCAAAGCTCACTTTTGCATCAACGGCCCATATGTTGCTGATGGTAAATGTTATAGTGCTATAGTGCTAGGCTCTAGACAAATAAAATACCACGATAAAGGTATTCCAACTTGAACCATTCACTTTGCATAGATGGTACTTATCTGAATGAGCTGTTAATAACAGCTGTTAATAGCACTATAATAGCACTATAACATTTACCATCAGCAACATATGGGCCGTTGATGCAAAAGTGAGCTTTGGGTCTGAAGTGCTCTTCAAAACCCGATAAATCAGCTCCGTATTAGTCTGAGGCCTAGTTGCAAGAAAGAAATAATTATACCTCTTATGTTGAAAGAGTGGAGCAGGTAGATTTATTGAATAGGGTGTATAGCATAATATCGTCGGTATAGATGTGGTAGTTTATATTGTGTTTTTGGAATATGCTGCATATTGGTTGTATGTAGATATTGAATAGTAGTGATGATAATGATGATCCCTGTGACACTCCTTGACTTTTCCTATATGGTATGGACTTCCTTGTGCCAATCTTTACTTTTTGGTAATAGTTGGATAGGTTGGATTGAATCCATTTGAGAGGTCTTCCTCTGCCTCAGATGGTAGTGAGTCTGTTCAGGAGTAGATTGTGAAAGATGGAGTCAAATGCTGATGATATACCGTGAATATGAGGATGAAACCTTGGTTGAGTATCACTGTTCCTTTTATTAGAATCCAAGAGTGACGTTATTAGAGTTTCGACTCTGTGGTGTTGTTTGAATCCATGTTGCTGGTTGTCTAGTGGGGCGTCAATTTGGTTCTGTTTGTTCATTTATTTATTTAACATTTTTTTATATACTGCTTTTCAAATTCTCAAAGCGGTTTACAGGAAACATAGATAACTTTGTATACATAGAACTTTTGGAACTATTTACAATAACAATTAACAATAATTACATTAATACCCTTTAAGTATTTAAATGTCTGTATCATATCTCCTCTGTCCCTTCCTCCCCTCTGGGATATCTCTTCTCATATGTCTTCTGGCGCAGGTCCTATATCATTTTGGTTGCCTTCCTCTGAACCATTTCAAGTCTGTTTATATCCTTTGGGAGCATGGTTTCCAAATCTGAACACAATACTCCAAGTGAGGCCTCAGTAATGATTTGTACAGGGGCATTAATACCACCTTCCTTCTGCTGGTTATGCCTCTCTGTATGCAGCCCAGCATCCTTCTGGCTTTAGCCATCATTGCACTTAGGGAATTGCTCCATTCAAACTGCTGTTCTCCTATTCTCAAGTCTTCCAAACCTCAAACTGCCTCTCCCTGAAAAATAACAGCTGCAAATGCATCCTCACCCCTAAAATGACATCACCTCCAAAAAGTACACCCCGCAACTCCAGCATGTTACCACCAACTGCCCCTACCCCCAAAAATTATTCCCACCCCATAAACTTCCCACCTCCCTAAAACTCTACTGCCCTACAACTGCCACCACCCATGATTGAGCCTTCTCTGCCTTCTTCCTGTGTAGCTAGCAGCAACAATAGAAAGGCTATAGGGGTGGAGCACTGGAACACTGCTCTAGTCACAGGAAGGAAGGAGGTGAAGGAGGAGTGGTTAGAGGGAGAGAAAAATCACATGGAGTGAGACATTTATTATGATAAGAGCCCTCCCATATTTCTAAGGCACATTTGTATGTCTACTCTGTCCAATCTACTCAAATCTATGTGACTTTTCTCTCTCTCTAATCCCCACCTTCTCTGTCCATAGCCCCCTTTCACCAACAAAGTACCATGATGCAGGCGGAGTAAGTGCCTATGGTATATCATAGTATATCCAACGCTTAAAATCAGGATATATCAATCAACCAAAGAATCAAGGACCATGTGTTGTGGAAATTTTCTGGCAATAGCCTAGTACCCAAGCGATCAGGGTTTGATTTCCATTGGCACTTCTTGTGACCTTGGGCAATTCACTTTACCCTCCATTGACTCGGAAGAAGGGGTTGCTGGATTGTCAGGAGTCAGCATTGACTTGATGGCACTTTAAAAAGACATGCTTCAACACTCAGGTCATCTTTTCACATTTCACCATCTCAAAAACAATTTTTAACCAACCCACATTGAAGGAGCAGATGATTTCTTCCATGCACCACCATCCAAGCTGCCAGTAGCAAAAATCAAATCAACCTAAGTGCTCTTCCAACAAGAGTCTCACTGGGTTTTTGCCTAGCAAGGATATCAGTGGATCGATTTGCATATCCACCCTAGGCATTTTCAGATCCAGCATCAGACCTTCTCCCAAAAGGGGATAATTTTGGGACATTCCCAAAACATATGGATCCAAATGACCAGCCTGATCACAATTTCTCTGACGTAGATCTGGGGAGGACATAACAGAATGGGCCATCCTACTAGGAGATACATAACATCTGCAGAAATGTTTATATTGCATGTGGGCAAAATAAGTGGCAAAATACTAATTATGAGCAAAAAATATGCAACATCCTCCAACCCTGCTGCCCTATAGCGTAGCCAGCAAAAGTTTCCCATTTTGCAATGTGAGGTGGATCAACCATATCAGGTTTGAAAATACTTTAGAAATAATCCCTTTTTAGTTTCTAGTCTTAAACAATGTCACTTCCAACTCATTTGAGGAATGGAATAGATTTCCCTGCTTGTCTTGACTCATCAACAGATGACACAGCTGAAGGTATTGAAAAAAGGGTATTTTCTTCATTAATACTTCTTGATGATGCTGCATGGAGAGGGGTGACTATAAAGATTCACCACTTTCATAAAAACTGCCCTCAGCAAGGCCTGACAAAGTGGAGTTAAGGCAGAAGAGGAAGAGTGACAAATATTTCTCACCTTGCTAAGAGGAAAGAAGGGTCCCTTCAATCCAATATTCTTATGTGCCCTTCTCCAGGTTTTTATGAGGGTTAAAAAAAGAGATATTTTATCCACTCTGCATTATACTCCATTAGTTCTATCTCTGGTATTGCTGTGATAATAAAAATCAAGTATGGAAGAAGTAAAGCTCTCTCCATAGAGAGCCAAAGCGCCTTCCAAGGAGAATAATAATACAATTTTAGGGCCTTCAGCACCACAGCCTTATACATTCAAGGCTGGAGCACCCAGCTCCTCCCTGATCTTTTCTATGCTGAAGCATGACCTTGCCTGGCACTGAGGTCAGGCTTACTGGTCTGTTGTTCCAGATCATTTCTGGAACCCTTTTTAAAAACTGGAGTTACGTTGGCCACTCTGCAATCTTTAGGTACTAAAGACAATTTTAATGATAGTTTACAAATGACTATACTAGGTCTGTAGGAAGCCAATGAGTTTCCAGAAATGGTTCTATGTCTCAATGCACCAGCCTTGATGCCGTCAAAGCTACAGTCTCTGCCATGCAAAACAGACCTCTATCTATTTTTCAAAGCTCTTCAGAAGATGATCCTCAAGTAAAGGTGAAGGGGCTACAGCAGATTCAGTCACAATCTGTAGAATCTGGCTGGGAGTACTGGCAGGCTGGTCCCAGCTCCTTGGAGACCGTCATAATCCCTCCAGTGCTGAGGAGGATGAGCAGAGCCATACCACTGGCTGTGCAAATAGTGCTGTCACACAGGGCGCAAGTATGAAAGCGGCACTGATGTCATCACTAGGGATTCCAGGAAGCTCAAAAATAGCAAGTTCCTGTATGTGGCTGAATGGGAAGGGGTTCTAGGTTCGAGAATTGCACAGGGCACATTTTTAGCTTGGTATGGTTCTGAGGATGAGTGTTCCTCACTTTGAGGCTGCTTCATGGACACTAGCACCTCTGATACCTCAGTGTTCATGGCAGTAAGCTCTGGTGACCTCTGGCGCCGATGCACTTGGATCTCTGCTCAGTACTCAATGTCACAAGTGCTCAATGTTGAAGTTGAGGATGAATCCTTCTTCTTTTTCAGGCAAGAATCAGTGGATGACTACTCCCAGGCCATCCTATCAATGCTTGACTCTGAATGAGTTTGATGACCCCTCAATGTCAATGCACTGAGAGTGTCTGATGTAGCTCATGGGGTCATGAGGACCAATATTGAAGTCTCTGGACTGTTCTTATCTGCACCACAAATTCTCCTATGCCGTTCATCTTAACCCTTGAGTCCTCTCTGTCATATGTGAACATAAGATACAACAAGAGGATTCATGGTCAGGCCTCAGGTACTGCATGCAGCATCTGTGGCTGTTTATAACAGAGATAGTACTATTGCATTGGGTGAACTTTCTAAACCCATTGGCAAGTTTCTGGGGTGTTTTGGGGAAAATAACCACAGAGAAATCAAATGAAACAATTTTATTGAAAAAAATGATTCCATACAGGTGCCTGAGGCCTAAATGCAGCTTATAATGGTGACATGGTTAAAATAAGATTAAAGGCAGAAAAACTTGACTAAGGGCCATAAAAAGAGAATGAGAAAGCTCACATGGCAGCAGAAGAAGAAAACTGTGAAAACACAGCAAAAAGTCTTTTAAAGGTGAAAAAAGAAAACTTGGCCTGGTATTTTAAAGGGTTTATGCAGGTAGCAGAACCCGCTAACTACATAAACTCCGCTGAGCCTGATATTTAGTGGCACTAACTGACCAGTGCTGTTGAATATCCCCACAGATCGCCTTGAAAAATCTGGATAGTGCCAGGATGGTCTATGGCCAGGGATAGGATGGTCCTGGCACCTATCCAGTCAGTAGTGATTTTCAGCTCGCTAACCATATAGATAACTGCATAAAGTTAGGGCAGGTCAATGACTGTCCTAACTTTATGTGGTTTTGTTATCTGGTTAATGGCTGAATATCACTGCTGACTGGCTAGCACCGGAGGTCAGCAGCAAAGCCAGATATCCAGTGGATATCCGGTGACCAGTGCAGAATATACCATTTCACTTTTGCCCATGGCTGCCAGGAACTTTACAATTGCTGACAGTTGCTGACTTTGTCTTCAGTGTGGGTAGGCACGTCTGATGGTCTCTGTGGAAAACAGCACACTAGAGGTAAACCCTATGCAGTTTTGGCAGGCGGGAAATGGTGCGCATGTGTGCAGGACTAGTTCCAAACCTTCTAGAAAAAGCTGGGAACTGATTTCCGTGTTGGGCTTTGTTGGTGACATCACCATACACTCGTATGTGAGGACATTATCCTGCTTGTCCACAGAGAACATCAAATAAAATGAAATATACATTTGAATAACTTAGAACATAAAGGTCCATCATGCCCTGTATCCTGTTTCCAACAGTGGCCAATCCAGGTCACAAGTACTGTCAGGTTCCCAAAAGGTATATCCTGATTGCATGGGAGCGGAAGTTACGTCCAACCCATTACAAAAGGAAGTCGGTATTGGCATTCATTGGTGGGGGCGGAAACAAACAGCCCCATGGCACTGACGTTTTAAGGTAAGCACCATGGGGCTGTTTGAGGGCATTGCCACCGCTGTAGGTCCCAGAGAGGGGTGGCAGCGGCAGCAATGGGCCCCCTAGGGCTGGCGCTCAAAGGACCACCTAGTTTGCCTAATGGTAGCACCGGCCCTGCAAACAGGAAGAAAATATACACAGGTGGTAGAAAAGATATTCACAACCTCATCAAAATATTTAAGTGTGTCCAGAGTAGGCATAATCAAAATCTTAGGAAAATTTAAGAAACAAAGGTTTAAGTGTCTGATCTGATTTTCAAATTCTAATCTTGTCTTTATCCAGAAGTATAACCAGCCTGCTTGTCTGACACTGCTGCCTGGATATCCTGCCACCATCTGAAACGAAACATGGCCGAGATGGAGCTTCTTATCTTTCCCCCTAAATCCACCTTCCCCCTTTATCTATGTCTGTGGATAACAATGTCATTCTCCCTGTCTCCTCGGCTTGCAACCCTAGTGTCCTCTTTTGACTCTACTCTCTCTTTCTCTGCATATATCCAACACATAGTTAAACCTGTTTTTTTCTTTATAAAATCAACAAAATTTGTCCCTCCTCTCAGAACTCACTACTACCAAGATCCTCATCTGTTCTCTCATCACCTCGCATCTAGACTATTGCAACTTGCTCCTTACTGGTCTCGCATTGAATCATCTATCTCCCCTTTAATCTGTTCAAAACTTAGCTGAACGGTTAATATTCTGCCAGTGTCGTTATGCTCATAATGTAATCCCTCTGCTCAAGTCACTTTATGGGCTCTCTATCTGTTTTTGTATACATTTCAAATTTCTCTTATTGACCTACAAATGCATTCATTCTTTGGCTCCTCGCTACACCTCCTCTCTTATCTCTCTCTATACCTCTCCTTGGCAACTCATCAAGCAAATCACTTTTATCTATGCCAATGGTGTACCATGGCAGGATGGTGGGTGCGGCCCGCCCAGGTGCCGTCAAGAAGGAGGATGCATCCTACACTATAGGCCCAGTAGCTCTTCCCCCTCCCTCCCAGAGCAGACGTCTCTGGAGTTCTTAGTCACCGATGACTTCCGCTCTGACCGTCTCCCCTCCCTCACAGCAGAGATCACATGGAAGAAGAGGAGGAGGTCAATGCCTACAGATTGGCATGCAACCTCCTCTGCCACCCTGGGCCCCACTGCTCATCTGAATAGCATGTAGTTCAAATAAGCAGTTGGGTCTAGGATAGCAGAGGAGGACGTGGCCCAACTGCCACAAAATCTATTACGTGAGAAGGAAAGCAAGGAGCCAGCAATGAAAACACAAGAGGGCAGGCTTGGAGTCTCCGGAATTCTTTAGAAAACAGCGAGGGTAACTTCTGGAAATTTCTCCTTCCTCTGCTCCCAGGCCCCTCCCCATCCGAGTCAGCAGCAAGTAGTATGTTAACCTTCCAGGCTGTGTTTGTAACTTTGCATCGCCATGGTAACTGTGCAGAACGATGAGAGCACAAGCACTGCGCCCGGATGGAATGTCTGCCCTCAGCTGCCATCAGACTCCCAGCTCCACAGCCTCCCACGGCACTGGCTACTTAGATGGCACTGGGACTGTTTCCTCCACGGCAAGACACAGACACCTACACTCTCAGACAGACAAACCCACAGACTGAGATCCTTATTGAATGTAACCACTCTCCACCCCGCCCAAGGCAAGTCGTAGTAAACTCAGTAGGGTGGGGGGGGGGGGGTATGTATGAGGTGCTTCATGCACACTGGATGTCGATGCCCTCTGCCAGATATCTGTTACCTGAGAAGGAAAAGAAGGAACTGCCACTGGAGCAGAGAACCCTCAGGAGAGGAGACTAGGAGTCTCAGAATCTGAAACAGTGAGGCTAGCTTTTGAAAACTTAAATTAGGCAACTGAAATTATCCAACTCAGCCTTGACTAAATTCATCTATTTATTTTGAAGTATTAACTGCCTTTTAGTAAAGAATCGGCCAAGGCTGTTTCAGTGCCAAATTGCAATTGGGGTGGTAGTGCAAAGTTGCACAGTGATAGACAGTGTCTCTACTAGAGTATGCAATAAATTAGTGCATGGGGAGGAGGCGGAGTTGGGCCTTAAAATGGGGAAATTCTGCACAAAAAATTACTAATAAAGCATGCAGACTTTTTAAATACTCTGTGCAGAATCTTCAGAATGTTTTGCATAGAATTTAAAATTTTATTGTGCAGAATTCCCTTAGGAGTACTCTATGTATGTTTCTATGCTACAGAAGCTGGGGCTCCTCACACAGAAATGCACTGGGCCATGTGCACAGTCACCACTTGTATTGCTGGAAGAAGATGTTTGAGATGAAGAAATTGTTGGTCTTGCAGAATTCTATCAGTCTTTCTCCAGCTTCGTTTCTGTTGCCAAGCACATATTTTCCAACCACTTTACTTTCTTTTTTGTTCCCAACTTTTGCATTCCAGTCACCCATGACTATCAGTATATCTTGTTTGCACGTTGTCCATTTCAACTAGTACTTGTTCATAGAAATGATCAACGTCTTCCTCTTTGGCACTTTTTGTTGGCCCATATACTTGAAAATAGTTATGGTAATGGACATTCCACATAGATGAATAAAAATTAAGCATTCACTAATTGCACTGTATTCATTACAGTTCCAAAGTGCCCGATGCCAATTCCCTGACACACAACAGATCGAATTGTACACATTCCATTTCATTCTTGACTATGTCCATCTCTCCTTGGTTCATGCTTCGTATGTTCATGTCCTGATATGTAAGACATCTTTGCAGCAAATGGGGAGGAGTGGTCTAGTGGTTAGGACAAGGTACTTCAGGCCAGAGGGCCAGGGGTTCAAGTCCCACCTGGGGACAGCAATCTCAGGCTGGAGGGACTGGGATTTCTTGTCCTATAGGCACTCCTTGTGGTCTTGGGCAAGCCACTTAACCCTCCATTGCCCATGTTCCCTGTAAGTATTTAGCATATGTGTCTCATATCCCCTTGTGTTAAATGTATCCTCCAATTGACCACTTTGACCCAGTGAAAAGCAGGATATAAATACAGCTAAATAAATAAATTAGCTCCTGTATTTTGCCTCTTCAGTTTCAACCAAGACCTTACCTGCAAATAAGCAAAATAATCTGGAGGGGGAGGCCATATCTATCCATTGCCTCTCTAAATTTCAGCACCCAATCTTCTGTTACCAATTGGCCCAAGCTAGAGACCCTTTAATTCCATTCTACGAAATGTAATCCCTTATAGCCTCAGCTGAAAATCCTCATTGTACCGTCTAACAAAAGCTTAATATATCTGCTCCAAAATCCTAATGTTAACAACTTATCTCCAGCTCCTGCTAGCCACAGGGTTACCACAAGGGTGGCTCCTTAATAATGGCTTGCTACAATACTCTAAATGCAGTCACACCATGGAGCGATACAATGGCATAAGATATTTTTTGTTTTATTCTCTATTCTTTTCCTAATAATTCCTAACATTCTATCTGTTTTTTTGTCCTCCACCATACACTGGCCAGAAGATTCCAACATATTGTCCACAATGATGCTTAGATCCTTTTCCTGAGTGGGACTTCTGTATGGGACCTAGAATCATACAGCTATAATTTGGGTTATTCTTCCCTATGTGCATCACTTTGCACTGTCCACATTCAATTTTATCTTCCATTTGGATGCCCAGTTACTCAAGGCTCTCCTTCAATTTTTTACAATTTGCTGAGATTTAATAACTTTGAATGATTTGGTGCCACCTGCAAATTTAAAGTGGCATTTTAGAAAAGAAATCCAGATGCAACCTGGGATGTCCACGGCACAATGTCTGAGAAGTCACCAGGGACATTTGAGTTTTAGCATGACTTTAGAAACGGATGTTCTCAAATTGGATGGCCGCAGAAAGGCTTCTTGGATATTCTGGCCAGCTTTTTTCAAGAAGGGGAACATCCATGTTTATTGACATTGCCGACACTCAGATGTGCAATGGTGTGTTAGTAATCACTTTCGGGTTTGTATTTACATGCTGGTTTCTTTGGCCAGGAAATATTGACTGTGACAATTGACAACACAATTTGCTCTTCCCCTGGTAACATTCCCACCATAAAACAAGCACATTTTTCCTCTTTATTCATGGTCAAGAGCAGGTATAGGCATGGATTTTATTTATTTAGGCAGATTTGTATTCCACCTTATCCTTCAATCAAGGTGGTCACGTCACATCACAATTGGAGGGTTACATTTAACATTAGGGTACTTGTGAACATTTAGACAGAACAATTACTTAACACCATTTAGACAGTACAATTGAAGGGTAACATTTAACAAGGGGTTGTTTAATAACGTAGTATAATCATCTTGTGTGTGTATGTAAGACGAGTGCATGCCTAGTTGGAAGAAGTGGTTGTGTTTCTCTTTGGGTATGGGCTGTTGTCTAAATGCTCGTATGATTCTATAAATAACAGTGTTTTGAGGTCTTTGCGGATATCTCAACAACCAGTGCCAGATGTGCTTGTGCCATTCTGAAATTGCACCATGACATGCATCTTCTGTGCTCCGCCAAGGCCTCTCCTCCGGCATGCCCCCATTTTACTTGGACATCCTTGTGTGAGGGACACCCATATATCCTAGTTCTAAAATGGCTCTGGGAACAGCTCTGTGATTTGGACATCTGAGTGCCCATTTTCAAATGTCCAAAACATGAATAAGGCTTCTAAAATAACCTCCTTAATGAGCTCACTCATTGGCACCAGCATTGAATATCTGGGCATAAATTTAAAGCGGGGACAGCCACCCACTTTAAAAGTGCTGGCTGCCTCCATAGAATATGCCCCCTAAAAATTTCAGACAAATGTCTCAGAGTGAAACAGTCATATGCAACTACATTTCCAAAAATGTAGGCTGCCTTCTCACCATGAGAAGGTCATGGATTTTTACTTTTACACTCATATGGCAAACAGAGGACTCAGGATCATTTTGGGGGCAAAGTGGAAAGAAGGGAAGTGCCCTGATGTTCAACATATACATGCAGCCCATCTGTAACCTTATCCGGTCTTTCAATGTTAACTGCTTGATATATGCAGGTGATGTGCTACTTTACATGCCATTCTCGACAGAGAACCCGGACCTCTCCCCACTGACGGATTGCTTTAATGCAGTATCCAACTGGCTCCAATCCCAAAACCTCAGAATTCAGCACAAGAAAATAGAGGTCCTATTCATTACGAGGAATCAAAGCTTCACCACACCGCACTACCTAAAGGTCAAAGAAGCAGAACTACAGACCAAACCCACGATCCGGTACCTCGGAGTCACTTTAGACCAGCGCCTGGACATGAAGGTGCACATAAGCAACATAGCGAGAGCAGTATACCATAAGATCCGAACGCTCAGGCACCTACGCTTCCTACTGGAACTGGATGACTTCCGGACAATTTATCAAGTGTTAATCATACCACACTTTGATTATGCAAATTCAATCCTGCATGGACTTCCTCAATCCACCCTGAACTCGCTTCAGCTCGCGATGAACGCCGCAGCGAGAGTCCGGAGCAGCCAGGAAAGACCACATGACGCCCATCCTGAAACATCTCCACTGGCTCCCGATACATGGTAGACTCACATTCAAAACCTTACTGTTGACTTTCAAAGCCATCAAGGGGCTCTCCTCCACAACACTAGCAGAGCTTATCCAGACCACACCCCCCAACAGGTCCAGAAGATCAGTACACTGATAGTCCCGAAATCAATAACCCAATGCACCCAGGCAACAGCAAACAGGGCTTTCAAATTCTGTGCGCCCAGATGCTGGAACACCCTACCACCCAGCATCCAGGCAATCCCCGACCTAGCCCAGTTTAGGAAGGCCTTGAAGCACCACCTCTTCCTCCTGTACTACCTGGTAGACAGTGCTACAATAGCCCCTTCCACTATCTAGCCTGTGCAGTACATTTGAATCTTACCACACAAAGCACCCATGACTACGAATGGCGAGGTACGACTTGTCATGTCGCCTAGATGTAAATAGTTACCCCTGGTTATCCAAGTTTTTAGTACCTGTTCCTTGTAAACACAGATCAGCCAATGAAATGTGTAAGTTTCTATGTTCCATGTAAACCGCGCTGATGTTGAATAGCGCGGTATAAAAGAAACTGTAAATAAATAAATAAATAAATAAATAAAGTGAGCTATTGATGTAAATGAATAGAAATTTTGCTTACAAGAAGCGTCTACAAATATTTATTTATTCAAACGATTTTCAATTTTATTGCTGGGTCTGCAAAGCAAAAACAGTTAAAATAAACAGCATAAATATGGCAAATATAAACTATAAATAATATAATATAAAAATACAAGATAAGATGGAGACTTTGGCAGCTGAGCTCCTGGTTTGTGTGCAGATGGATACATTTGCTGGCATGCAGAAGCGGGAAAGACTACCTATGTCAAGTCATGATGACTAGGATTAAGAAGGCTACAACTGCATAAAGGGAGGCATCTACTGGTATCACAGAAATAAATTAGATACAATATTGTGTAGCAAAAAATCATTACTGATAGAATCCTAAAATTTCAGTCTCCTGATAACAATCCAGGACAATTACTGCCCAATTTTTATTATTTATTTTCAAGATGGTTTACATTATAACAACAGAACTTTACATTGAACAGGGACAAGTAACAAGGAGGATTAAACATAAAACATTTTAGGGCCTAGGTAATATGATGTAACAGTATTGAGGAGCAACATTTAATGGGTGCATTGTGAAAATAGGAGAACAGTTATAAGAGCTCAAATGTAAACGGGAATAGGAAGAAGGAGTAGGTTAAAAGCTGGACAATTATACTGGACAGAGGTGGGTATGATCACGGCTACATGTCATGAGTCAAGTAGTAGTGGCAAAGCGTTCCGAGAAAAGGAGTATCTTTATAGCTTTTCTGAAAGTAAAAATGAATGATATTTAAACACTATGGTGGTCAGCCGTAGTGCTATTCAGAAGCAGTATCTGGATAGTGGCTGCCACTGAATTCCAGACTACACAGCCACCATCTGGACAACTGCTGACCTTATCCAGATAGCAACGATTTTCAGCCACTAGCCAAAGTAGGCCTGCTTTTCGGCAGCCCAAGATATCCCGATGGCCTATCCAAAAAGTGGCTGAAAATTGTCGCTATCTGGATAAGGTTGGTATTTACCTAGATAGCGGGTGGCACCACTCTCGCTCTGCTGATGGGCCACTCCTGTACTAACTGGATAGTGCCAAGGCGGTCTGTGGAGATATTCAGTAGTACTGTCTGGATACTGCTGCTGAATCTCTCTCTCAGTGCCCTTATCTGGATGACCCCTCATAGGTTATCCAGGTAAGAGCTTGGAAAATCGGCCCCTTAGTCATTCCGGAGTAATTTTATAAATTATTTTCCAAGGGCAGAACATGTTTTACACTTACAAAAGGGATATTATAAAATTGCACAGAAGCATACATATGTAAAAAAAGGAGACAGTCAAAAGATAGTGTCTTTTTTTATGTATGTTGCAAAGATATTTCAAGAAGTAGAACCGGCCCAAAGGTTTCTGCTGCCCTAGGCATCCCCCCCCCCCCCCATACTGGGCTTCAGCACCGCAACAGGCCTTAAAGCACTGGTGTGCGAATTCATGGCCTGTCACTTCTGCCCCCTCCAACGTAGTTTTCTGTTGGAGGGAGCAGGAGTGATAGGCTGTAAATGCATGCATGTGTGCCGGTACTTTAAAGTCTGATTTGGCACTGAGGCAGCGGCAGAAAGCCGCCACTTTGAAAAATTGTGGAGGGGTTGCTATGCCACCCACCACAGGCAGCCACATAGTAGATGAACCAGTCCTGCCAGGGAGATAGTTATGATATACACACCTATTTTATAAAATACATGAACACACACACACACACACACACAAATTTACACCTGCATCTCCTCAGGTATGAGCCTGGTGCACTGAATGGATAGAAAAACTCTAAGGGTTCTTACTTTCCTACTCAGCCAAAGTAACTCCATCTTGGGTTTTAACTTTAATATTGGGGGTCTGAGCGAATTGATTACTTCTAGAAGAGAAAGCTTCAACCTATCCACTACTACATGCTAGTCATTATCTATATGAACAAACAACTTAGAGGTTGTTGCCAAGGTGTGCTAACATTAACGTGCATTACTTTAACAAGGTCCTATGCTACTAATAACAAGCACTAATGATGAATTAATGTGTGTTAATTTAGTGCACCTTAGTAACTAGATCCGTGAATGTTATTGCAGCCCCAGCTATGAGCCCTGACTGCAGTAAAGCTTCTCTTACACATAAACGACATACAATCTCCCACAAAGAATAGGTATAACAAGAGCAGCAGCAATTCAAATTTCCTTCTGTCACACACACTGTCTTACTAAAGAACAGGTACAGCATGGGTTGCAGCAACAGTGAAATCTTCCCTCATACATGCTGCACCACGATACGACAGACACCGCTTAAGCAATCTCAGCACAAGTTTTCCTTACATACTGCCCTATCAATGTGCTTTATATTCTGCTCTAAAGAAAGCACTCTAAGCCTTTGGAATCCTTACCCTCTGTGCTAAACGTGCTAATATCTACTAAAGCACACCTTACGCTCATCTCTCACCTGCATATCTGATGCTCTTTCCAAACATAGCTGTCCAGAGGTAAGGTATTGTGCTGATCTCTGTGCCCTGTGCCAGCATGTTCAGGGCTGCTATTCGACCTGGCAAAGAGGCAAAAGTTAA
Organism: Ichthyophis bannanicus; assembly: GCA_033557465.1. NCBI lineage: Eukaryota > Metazoa > Chordata > Amphibia > Gymnophiona > Ichthyophiidae > Ichthyophis > Ichthyophis bannanicus. The sequence goes on from CM066041.1 coordinate 149,845,591, forward strand.
AATGAGCAATCTCTTGCTATAGTGATAGCAGTTTTTGCTATTATGATAAGAGTGCAGAATTATCACCGCTGGATATTGCAACAGACAGAACTCAGTCAACCAGCCAGATATAAGCAGGCTAAAAATATCACCATAAACATGTCCTGTTAGTTAATGGAACAACCTCAAATTTATCCGTTGCACTGCACCTAATATTGCAGTGTTTTCTGGTCTATAAAAATCAAGCATTGTGATTTTTCAGGCTGCATCATGTGCCAAAATACATGAAAGATGGTTTGATTGAAAAGGAAAGTTGCAAAGGAAAGTTGTTCTCCATGGAGAGTAGGGGAATGCAGCTATGCTATTGGGTGACATCATCCTGACACTCCTGGCCCGGAACTGTACTCTCCTAGCTCAGGCTTTCCTGAGCATGTGTGAGGTATTTCTGCTCTTGACTGTGCTCTTCTCCTCCGCTCAGTCAGTACCAAGCTAAACTATGGTTCATAACTTTAGGACAGGAAGATAGGCAGGAAAGTGTGGCTTAATTCCTCTGCTGTCCACAGCAAACTCCCATTATAGCTAAGCAACTTCGCTTTCTCCTCAGACAAGCAGGGGCCACACAGGCACATTACTGGGTGATTATTTCAGCTGAAGGTTGCCGTGAACGTATACAAAGGAAAAATGGGAGGAGAGTTCATAAAAAGAACCACTAATGAATTGAAGTTGTTTTAATAAGCAGCTAACAATGGCGAGAAACATAAGTAGTTACATAAATTGGTTCTGTAATAATGGCTGTGAACAGCAATGAGATAAGTAAACAGGTTCTGCAAAACATGAAAAAACATAGCAACATTTAAGCAAACAGATTCTGTAGCACCACCTGTCCAAAGCCATTGTTTCATGGAATGCCCTCCCAATAGAAGTGGTGGGGGCAAATACAGTGACAGAATTCAAAATGGCATGGGACAGACACAGTGGATCCGTTTACAGCAACAAGATAAAATAAAAATAAACTTAACTATCTAATTTCTCAACAAACATGGGTGTCCTACACAGAGCGGTGGGTTCACCCCTAAACAAAAACATGGGGAGGGGTGACCTGCACGGAGCATCAGGTGCGCCTACTCTTGCCATCTTACTGGGCAGACCAGATGGACCATACTGGTCTTTATCTGTTGTCATTTACTATGTTATATGTTAGGTGGTGTGCAAGCAATAGCATTTTATGAAGTATGGGCAGAAGACCAAGTGGCCGCTTTGCAAATGTCCCCTACTAGCATGGATCCGAGGTTCACAATTGAAGTTGCCATTACTCAAAGCTGCTGTGCTTCAACTCTGCTTGGAGGTGGGATATTTGCCTTGCATGATGATTATTTTATATAGTTTGAAATCCAGATGTATAGGGTTCTTTTAGTAAATGGCATGCTTGAATTATTTGAGTAAGTGAAACAAACATCTAGAAATGTCTCCTGAGAGCTTTAAAGTGGTATTTTAGAAAGTATTGTGAATGTCCAGAGCAGAATGTCTAAAAAACAGGGAGAGTGGCAGCAGTGAAGGGAGGTACCTATAAGTGTCTTCTGAAATCCCTCGGTCTTCACCCCAAAATATGAACATCCCTGTAACCGGCTATAGAGGCGGGTCCCATGCAGGTTGCAAGGTTGGGTATGTGCATAAGTGTAGGCCATTTCATAAATGTGGACATTCCCGAATTGCATGGCCTTAGAATCGGGTACTTGGACACGCCAGCAGGGATATTTCAAAAGGGGGTCGACTATGCTATGAGGGTCAACTATGCTATGAGACCTGCACATCCCAGCTTGCCATTTCAGATACTAGATGGAGGCAGTGGGCCAGCAATATGTTTGCAAAAAGCATCAGTGAGATTCAAGCCCTCATATATTACCCATTTACACTCAGATCTTCCTGATCCATCCCAAATTCCTTCCCAAGATCAACATGGAAGTTCAGTTTAATTAATTAATTGTCCTTCTATTATTCTTTCTGAAGCCTCACTCGAAAAAGCAGAAGAGGCCTTACATACAATGGATTTCAGGCACACTCTGAGGGGCAAAGATGGCTTGAAGTTCCAGTTGATTAATGTGGGTATGAAAGTGCCACAGCAGGTGGGCATCCCATCCACTTGTTGATACATCTATAGTGAGAACTAATTGATACTGAGGAGCTTGGAAGGGAGATCCCTTTTTTAAGCTGGTGGCCTCCACCCATCAATGAAACACTCACCTTATTCTTGGAGTTATTTTTATCCTTTTAGAGAGCAATTTTTGAGGTTGGTTCCATTGGAACTTGAGATGCTACTGGGGTGGCCTTATAAAGGAAATATGTGGACAGTAGCTACCATGTGACCCAAGATTCTCTGGAATGTATGTGTTTACAGAGAGAGTAGTAATGAGATGTTACTTGGAACTTTGATACCCTTTTGCTGAAAGGATATCGCCTACTTTCGTAGATAAGTGTCTCTAGCACTACTATTCAACTTTTATTAAAATATTTTTGAGAATAAAGAAAAGGCTTCTGCCGACGTAGAGAGGGGAGTTTTTCCTCTCCCCTTCTCAGGTCGGCGGATCCCGACAGAAAAATGGTAACTGTGAGAATATTGCTTCTTCTGTAAACGAATTCACGGGTATTATGTTTTGACTTTGTTTCTTTGTTATACCATGTTTCAGCAATAATAACGTGGGTGTTTCCGGGAAACACTTAATACATATACGGGCTTTTCCTGAATGCACTTTCTACGTCTCTGCCCTCTCCCACCTGCGTTCTGAGATCCCCGTGCTAGCGCCATGGACATGCATGTCTGCAGTGTTTCAGAATACTGTCTGGGATGTTTTCTGCACATAAACGTCCCCGCTGCATGTACAAGCCCCTTATTCGTGTTCTGGAATGACCCCCTAAAGGGGTAATTTTCAAATAGCCCACCTGCAAAGTCTGTGAGTGCCATGTAGCTAATTTTCAAAGGGAAGCGACTTCAGTAGTTTCCCTCTAAAAATTGCCTATAAGATCTATGGGCTTAAAATACCTGTGGAGTTTGCACTTCCATTTTTGCAGGCAAACATTTTGGGGAAAATAATGCATATATTTTGAAAATCTGAATTTATGTATTTATTTATTATTAGTATTTAGCTCACAACTTTCCAAATCTATGCATTTTGTTCTTCAAACCAGTGGGAGTGTTATCCTCAGTCCAAATAAAAGGACGTGTGCTATGAAAGCTGATGCATACTTTCAGCCAAACAGCGGAGAGTGAGTTTTTCGCAGATAAGTAGAGGACAGGTAGCAAATTCCCAGCCCAGAACTGTGCTCTTCTTGTTCAGACAAAACCTAAAGGCTTCCTAAGTATGTGCAGGGCACTCCTGTGCTCAACTGTGCTCTTTCTCTGTCCTCAGTCTTTGAATACACATGGTCCTTGCCAGACGTGAAAGCCCTTCTTAATTAAAAAGAAAGCTTTGACAATGAAAGTAAACAAGTAAAATGACTTTGGAGCCTGCTGAGGCACTTAGGGAGTTTTGCACAGAGGCTGTCACTACTTGTTTCTTCCTAAAGGGCCCTGTTAGAGCATTCACAGGAGAGGACTCAAAAGCTGGAGAATCTTCTCATCAGCATAAAACCTCTCCTAATCTTGAACCTACCACCAAAACACCACCTAGATCTGACAAAGAAGATAAGATGAGCAAAGGTAGAAAAGACTTAAGAGGATACGCTCTACGTTACCCCCTTTCCATGGCAGCTACTTCATATAGCATTCACAAAGATAAAATCAGCTTCTCAAGGCTCCCACCTTCTCCTTCTCTACAACAAGAGACAGGTCAAGCCACAGGGCCTCCTAGCCACCATAAGCCACCTACACAACTCTTGAGCAAATTACTTCAACAGAAGCCAAAGCCAGATAAACCATATAATGACAAAAATCTAAGCACAGTGTTACTATGTCTAACCAGAAGGCTCAGTAAACTTCACACAAAGGGAAGTACTGGTTGCAGTACTATCAGTATGTCAACTTTCAGACATTTCCATCTGCATAATTGGTCATCACAACAGCATCAATCTGCCCAATTCTATCCACAATGTTAGAGATCACAGGAACTGAAACAGCAGCCCACTCCAGAGTCTACTTCCCTCAAAGATGGATCTGGTTTTTGACTACATTCCTGTAAGGGGATGTCTTCTCTTTTTTGCAGATGCTTGGCAATTGATCACAATAGACAGATTGGTATTAAAGATAGTGAAATAAGATTACAGAACCCATTATGTCTCTCCTTCAGTAACCAGGGGACCAAAGACTACCTCATGACATCCATACCAACATCTAGATATCCTAAAAGCAGCACTTGCAATAGATCCCACAGAAGAAGTAATGTCAAGGATTCTATTACAGATACTTCCTAATCCACAAAATGTCGGGAGACCTTCGACCCATCCTAAACCTCAAAGAGCTCAATATATTTTCAAAGAAAGAAAAGTTCAAGATGAACTCACTTGGAATCTTTTTACTGATACTTAGTCAAAACAATTGGCTTGCCTCCCTAGATCTCCAAGATGCCTACACATCACATTGGAAGTACCTTAGATTCATGTTCCTACACTGGTAGTTCCAGCACTGAATATTGCCTTTTGGCCTGTTGCCTGCACCATGAAGTTGCTGCCCATCTGCACAGAAAAGGTCTTTATATCTTCCTGTATATGGACAATTGGCTAGTGTCAAGTCACTCAACACTAGAGACCCAATCTGCACTTCAGGTCACCATGAACTCTCCAAAACCTAGAGTTCCTCATCAATAGGAGGAAATTCAACCCGATTCCCTCACAGCCTGTACAATTTATAGGGGCCTATATACACACTCGACAAGGAAAAGCCATTCTAATGGATAACAGGCAAACTGCCATTGAAGACCTTTGTTGTCATCTCATTACTACTCTCTCTGTAAACACATACATTCCAGAGAATCTTGGGTCACATGGTAGCTACTGTCCACATATAAGATAAGTCTTTTTATCACCTGGGATCTCAAAATCAAATATTCCCCTAATGCACCACTATACCCATCCCCAGAAATCCAACACCAACTAGCATCCATAAAGAATATGGAAGAGTGTCCCTTTTTTCTCCCAACCATATTAGCAGATATCAGGCAGAGTCTCATTCATAGTCCTAAGATTCAACAGCATTGTATACCCTCTAGTAAATACACTGTTAATCAATAATATTAGCTGAAAGGGAGTATTGACAAATCTCTTGTGACATATCCTGCCACATTTCATTTTCTATATTCTTCCTTAATTCCCTATTCCACTTCTGCCAAATCTGCTCCATTGATGCCTGGATGCACACACAAAGCACCTTATAAATGTTGCCAATCCTACCTTTAGATCCTTTTTATAAGAATACTACCGCTTGCTCACCCCCCTCCCCCCCAACCAACCCTTAATGTTCCCCTTCATCACAAGAGCTTCAGCTGCAAATAGGCAAACAAGAAGAATTGAAATAATTGAGAGAAGACTTTCAAAGATGATTTTCTAGTCATTAGCTGCACCGCTGCTAGCAACACTCTCAGAATTTCCAGGCATGCAAAGATCAGGGTCAAAACAGAGATACTCCTTGCCTGAGCTTTGAGTCTCCCCAACAGTCATAAGGCTCTTCAGCCCCACTTTCCATTCTTTTTTTAGAAACCCTCCAAGAGAACCAACCCTCCCCATCAATTCCCAGGACCACTTGTTCCCACTCCATCCCATGCTGCCCCGGCACTAAGACGTGCCACTGAGAAAGAACCCCTACAAGGCGACCAATTAGTATCAGTAAAAGTCCAGTAAGTTAAACCCCTTGTCCTCTTTCCTGAGCTACAAATGCTTCAAACTAAACTGAAAGTGCTTCCTTTCCTACACAAATTTAGATACCACAGAATCAAAAGCCCGAAAAAAATCCCACCGCTATTGATATGGGAATCATCACAAACAAATATAAATCCTAGGGAGTCAATTCATACAGACCACATTAGCTCTACCTATCCAACTTAGTACATTCTTTCCCTATCTATGAGTCATATCCTGAAAAGCTGCTAGATAGAAACAAAGTTCAGGGGTCTGCTATAGCCCCTGAGATTTGCATCCTCAGTGGTCCACCTAAATAAACCTATCCACCTGTGCCTGCAGCAATAAAACCTCTGCCCTCCATATAAACATTACCTCTGACTTCTTCATATTGACCTTATACCCCAAAACATACATAAATATTTCTAAATCTTCCAAGAAGGCTGGCACCGACCTACCAAACTTTGTCACATAAAGAAGGACATCATCTGCATACAGAGCCACTTTTTGTTCTCCATCCCCCATTCACACGCTCTTAGTATGCTCACCTGACTAAGCTTTGCTAGCCCCCTCTATCATCAACACAAATAGCAGCTATGATAATGGGCAAGTCTGCCTGGTGCCTCTAGATAGAGAAATGGGGGAAGACAAACCTCCAATGACCTTTTTCCCCAAACACCTTCACTTTCCACAAACCTCCACTCTAACCGATCAATGTCTTTTCAGCATCTAGTGTTATCACATCACTCTAGATCCCTCATGGCACAGGGCCTACAGAATTCCCAGTGTTCTCAACCTATTATCCAAAGAGTGACACCCAGGGATGAAGCCCATCTGATCCTTATGCACCAAATGAAGGATGCCTTACCAATGTATCTAAGAGATGAAGCAGATTTATTGAATATCAGAAAGGGATTGAAAATCTTTGTATTTCCTATGGGTGGTTAATATTGGTTATATCACCAATGGGACAGCTATATGAAGTATACTGTAGAGCTGCCAGCTGTTATGGTAGGATAGGTTGCCTTTTTTCTTATCTGATAGGTATGTTTACATATTTTAGCTCTGTTTTCACTCTGTTCGATGTCTATTTTTATTGTAAACCATTTTGAATAATTTTGTGTTATAAAGATGGTATACAAAAATTTTTAAATAAATAAACACCTTGTTAAACATTTTATATGTCCAAGTTGAGGAGAAATATTGGGTAATATCCCACTTAATCCTTTGCTTTCCTCTCCTCCTTATGTTTGACAACATAACTGGAATACTCAGACCAACATGGGGTATCATGTCAAGTAAGGGTCTTGTAGAATCCAATCTCAAATCCATTCATGCTGCAAGTCCTCCTTAATTCAAGCTGCTTTATTGCCCACCCCACCTCCATACCCAAAATGGGCCAATTTAGCCTTGCTTTTCCCTCTTTCATCACCTTGGGTAGGGAAATTCTTTTAAAAATACCCTTTAGACTTGGTTGGGTCTCCCTTTGAGGTGTGTAGCTGTTCCTAATAATCCCTAAATATGTTTGTTATTGACTTAGGAGAGGAGTAGACCTGGCTCCCCCTTCTAATTTCCCAGATGTTTCTCTTTATTCGCTGTACCCTTAGCTAAGCTGCAAAGATGCCCTCCACTCTATTATGCCTTTCAAATAAAAGCATGAAAAACTCAACCTGATACAGCAATGACTCATTTAGCAGGGCTTGTTTTCCACACCAGGCCTAGAAGATAGCTTTACCTCACCATGCTTATGATGCCTTTCCAACACCCTGCTCTCAGCCTCCAACTCCCTTATTTTATGCTCCTGTGCAGTTTATAATCTAGAAGGGGATTCCTTCTGCCATGATATAATCTGTCATGCTTAGGAATCCAAAATGAGCCAGCCAACTTTGGTAACCAAATCAAACCCTGCTCAGTTTGCCCCTAAAATGTATTTGCATATATCTAGATAGAGACACATTTCATAATGGGACGTCCAAGTGCAATCTGGGACGTCAAAGCCAAAATATCTGAAAAAAAGCAGACACGTGCAAATTCAGGCACAATTTCAGAAACGTGGACGTGCCTGATATGCACATGTATCCAACATTTATATAGATGCCCCCAGGGGAGTATTTCAGAACTAAGATATATCTAATAGCATAATCGTTAAAGTAGTGACTTCAGAGCAGTGTGGTCAGGGTTCAAATCCCAGTATGAGCCTTTGTGATCTAAGGCTAGACACTTAATTCTCCATCTTTTCTACACTCTCTGGATGTTTTAAGGTGAAAACAAGCTCTTTCCTGATGCCTATTCGTGCCTGGAGCAGATATAAACATTGACGGGCCTGCAAATGCTTCAACGTTTCTGAGATCGAATGGGGATGTGTAAGTAAACTGCCATTTTCAAACATGTCACTGCCACACCCCCTTGCCTACTTGGACATCCTTGCACTGGAGATGTTTGCCAATATCATTTGTGGAATGGCTACAGAGACGTGGCCGAGATTTTGACACCCACATGCACATCTTCAGATGTCCAAATCATGACTAAAATGACCCTCGTGGTTTCAATTTTCAGTACCGCTATCCAGATAAGTATCCAAATAACTTAGTACAGGAAAATGTCGTACAAGGTCTATGCAGACTGACTATCTGGGTAGCTGCTGGAACTGACCATAAATACGGGATGTTCAGTGGCAGCCGCTATTCGGATATTGCCGCTGAATATCCAGTATATTTTGCCGTACTGACTGTTGCAGGCTGAATATCGGTCTATAAGTGTATTTCTAAGTACCCAAGTGTTCCTGTCATATATCAGGCGTCAAATTAAGTTACTGCTTCATGCAGCACTTTAGATTGCAGATTACTCCCTTCTACTTCCCGTCCCTTAGAATCCTGATCAGAACAGAGACCAGAATTAAAATCCCTTCCCTTCCCAACACCAACTTTCTTTTCAAGAATGCTGCTAAGGAGATCTTCATTGCTTCAAAACAAAGCTTCTGATGATCATTAGGCACATAAACATTGGCAAAGATATACATCCCTCCATCAGTCTTCACATTGGCATAAGCCCAGCTAAGCACCTAAGAACATAAGACATGCCATACTGGGTCAGACCGAGGTCCATCAAGCCCAGTATCCTGTTTCCAACAGTGGCCAATCTAGGTCATACGTACCTAGCAATATCCCCAAAAGACACAGGTTCCACAATGCTTGTACTGGGTCAAGCATTGATATCCTGGGTCCCTTTTTAATAGTGGTTTATGGACCTTTCCTCCAGGAACTTGTCCAAACCTTTTTTAAACCCAGCTATACTAACAGCCCTTACTACATCCTCCGGTAACAGATTCCAGAGTTTGATTACACGTTGAGTGAAAATATATTTTCTCTTATTTGTCTTAAATAGTTTACCCTGTAGCTTCATTACATGTCCCCTAGTCTTTCTATACTCTGATAGCGTAAACAATTGATCCACGTTTATCCGTTCCACTCCATTCATTAATTTATAGACCTCTATCATATCTCCCCTCAGCCGTCTCTTCTCCAGGCTAAAGAGCCCTAACCTTCTTAGCCTCTCTTCATAGGAGTAGCCTTCCATCCCCTTCACCAATTTGGTGGCTCTTCTCTGTACTTTTTCTAATAACGCTATGTCCTTTTTAAGATACGGTGACCAGAATTGCACACAATATTCAAGGTGCGGTCGTACCATGGAGCGATACAGAGGCATTATAACATCCTTTGTTTTATTCTCCATCCCTTTCCTTATGATACCTAGCATTCTATTTGCTTTCTTGGCCGCCGCTGCACACTGGGCGGAGGGTTTTAACATGTTATCCACGATGACTCCTAAATCTTTTTCCTGGGTGGTGGTTTCTAATGTGGAGCCTTGCATCGTGTAACTATAGTGTGGGTTTTTCTTTCCTAGGTGCATAACTTTGCACTTGTCCACATTAAATTTCATCTGCCATTTGGATGCCCAGTCTTCCAATTTATCCAGATCCTCCTGCAGTTTTCCACAATCCTCTTGGGTTTTAACAACTTTAAACAGTTTTGTGTCATCTGCAAATTTGATAACCTCACTAGTTATTCCCTTTTCCAGGTCATTTATGAATATGTCAAAAAGCAGCGAACCCAGTACAGATCCCTGGGGTACTCCACTATTCACCTTTTTCCATTGGGAATATTGGCCATTTAGCCCTACCCTCTGCTTTCTATCTTTTAACCAGTTCCCGATCCACAATAGTACACTGCCTCCTATCCCATGACTTTTTAGCTTCGCCAAAAGTCTCTGATGGGGGACTTTGTCAAAAGCTTTCTGAAAGTCCAGATACACTATATCAACCGACTCACCTTTGTCTACCTGTTTATGCACACCTTCAAAAAAACATATCAGATTAGTAAGACAAGATCTTCCTTGTCTAAAGCCATGTTGGCTGTCTCCCATTAGGCCATGACTATCTACTTGCTGTGTAATTTTGTTCTTTATGATGGTTTCTACCATTTTCCCTGGTACTGACGTCAGGCTCACCGGTCTGTAATTTCCTGGGTCACCCCTGGAACCCTTTTTAAAAATTGGTGTTACGTTGGCGACCCTCCAATCTTCAGGTATTACAGATGATTTTAATGAAAGTTCACAGATTACCAATAGCAGGTCTGCAATTTCATATTTCAGTTCTTTCAACACTCTGGGATGTATACAATCCGGTCCAGGTGATTTGCTACTATTCAGTTTATCAAATAGTTGTAATATATCTTCCCGGTGTAGCGATATTTCTCCCAATTCCTCTGCAGTATCACCTTTAAATACCACTTCAGTCTTGGGTAACATCCCTACATCTTCCTCAGTAAAGACTGAAGCAAAGAATTCATTCAGTCTCTCTGCTATAGCATTGTTTCCTCTTACTGCTCCTTTTACCCCTCTATCATCTAATGGTCCAATTGACTCTCTCACAGGCCTTTTGCTACGAATGTACTTGAAAAAGTCTTTATTTCGTGTTTTTGCTTCCGTAGCAAGTTTCTTCTCATATTCCCGCTTTGCCTGCCTTATCAATGCTTTGCATTTAACTTGCCAGTGCTTGTGCTGTTTCCAGTTTTCATCATTTGGCTCTTTTTTCCATTTCCTGAAGGTTGCTTTTTTTGGCAGCAACAGCCTCTCTGACCTCACCTTTAAACCATGCTGGCAGTTTTTTGGACTTTCTTCCACTTTTCCTAATGCGTGGAATACAGCTGGTCTGGGCTTTGAGGATAGTATTTTTAAATAACACCCAAGTTTGCTGTAAGTCTTTAACCTTTGGAACCGCTCCTTTTAGTTTTTTCCTAACTATATTCCTCATTCTATTATAGTCTCCCTTTTGAAAGTTAAAAGGTAGTACTGTGGATGCCTTTACTATCTGTCCTCCACTAATTAAATCAAACATGATCATACTATGATCACTATTGCCAAGTGGTCCCAACACCCTTATTTCTTGCACCAGATCTGGCGTTCCACTAAGGACTAGGTCCAGTATGGCTTCCCCTCTGGTCGGTTCATGAACCAGCTGCTCCAAGAAGCAGTCATTTATTCCATCTAGAAACTTTATCTCTTTAGCTTGTCCTGCTGTGACACTGACCCAGTCGATACCGGGGTAATTGAAATCACCCATTATTATGGTTTATGGTTTATTCATTTGATAAAAACCGCCTTTCTATAATAATCAAGGCGGTGTACAATAAAAAAATACATAAAATTTGGCCGAAGTCGGGAAAAGGAAAAGAAATGTACAAATTTATAAAATAGGAAAGAAAGAATAAAGAAAACAGAGACAAGACAGGACACAAGAGGCAGACTTACTGTACTGAGAGAGGGGGAATTCATACAAAAGGAGAGGGGATGTTGAATGCAAGGGAAAATAGGTGGGTCTTGAGGTTGTGTTTAAAAGTGACATATTGTGATTCCAGGCGAAGAGAGGAAGGGAGAGAATTCCAGAGAGCGGGACCAGCAAAGTAGAAGGCGGAGAGACGAGTGAGCTGTAAGCGGGCACGAGCAGGGGAAGGGAGGGCAAGGCGGTTAAGATGAAAAGAGCGGGGAGTGTACCTAGGAGAATGAAAAGATAAAAGGTCAGCTAAGTAAGGAGGGGTACCAGTGTGAAAAACTTTGTGCAATAAGATTAACAGCTTAAATTGGGAACGAAAAGGAAGAGGCAACCAGTGAAGATGGAGAAGTATAGGAGTGACATGATCGCGAAGAGAAGAGTGGGTGACAAGACGTGCAGCAGTGTTTTGTATACGTTGGAGCCGGGATACCTGATATTGAGAAAGACCAAGGAACAGGGAATTAGAAAAGTCAACGCGAGACATTACCAGAGATAAAACCAATGTGATCAGGGCTGAGTCACTCTGTTGTGACTTTTGTTAGCTTCCTTGATTTCTTTGAGCATTTCATCATCCATTTGTTCATTCTGGCCAGGCGGTCGATAGTATACTCCAACTGCCATCACCTTCCCCTTCATAAATGGAATTTCAATCCATAGAGATTCTACAGCAAATTTTGTTCCCTGCAAAACTTTAATCCTTTCGGACTCAATGCCCTCTCTAACATAGAGCGCAAACCCCTCCACCAATTTGATCAGCTCTATCATTACGATATAGTGTGTATCCAGGTATGACAGCGTCCCACTGGTTATCCTCCTTCCACCATGTCTCTGAGAGTGCAATCATATCTAACCTCTCATTTAGTGCTATATATTCTAACTCTCCCATCTTATTGTTTAGACTTCTAGCATTGGCATACAAGCATTTTAGAGACTGTATTTTATTCATATTAATCTGGCTATTGGTAGGCAGGGGTAATTTGGAATCTTTATGCTCTGTCTGCTCCTTACTCAAGGGCATTTGGGCTACTATACTCCCTTTTGGAACCTCACTGCTTTTGGTAGTATCCTTCAAGGATACCTTTGTCCGAACCATGCACTCCTGGGTGACTGTCGGCTTTCCCCTAATTTCTAGTTTAAAAGCTTCTCTATCTCTTTTTTAAAGGTTAATGCCAGCAGTCTGGTCCCATCCTGATTAAGGTGAAGCCCATCCCTTCGGAAGACCCCCCCTTTTCCCCAGAATGTTCCCCAGTTCCTAACAAATCCAAAACCCTCATCCTTGCACCATTGTCTCATCCACGCATTGAGACTCCGGAGCTCTGCCTGTCTTTTGGGTCCTGCACGTGGAACAGGAAGCATTTCGGAGAACGCTATCCTGGAAGTTCTGGATTTCAACTTCCTACCTAAAAGCTTAAATTTAGCCTCCAGAACTTCCCTACCACATTTTCCTATGTCATTGGTACAAACATGTACCAAGACAGCAGACTCCTCCCCAGCACTATCTATGATCCTATCTAGGCGGTGCGTGAGGTCCGCTACCTTCACACCAGGCAGGCATGTTACCAGGCGATCCTCACGTCCACCAGCCACCCAGCTATCTACATTCCTAATGATTGCATCACCAACTATGACAGCTGTCCTGAATCTCCTCTCATGGGGACATGGCCCTGGAGAAACGTCCTCGGTGTGAGAGGGTTTTACATCACCTGGAGGACAGGTCCTAGTTACAGGATCACTTCCTGCCACACCAGGATGATGCTCTCCTGTCACGTGACCTCTCTCCTCCATGGCAACAGGGATGCTGCCAGACTGGAGGTGGGACTTCAGGTCTATATCCCTGTAGGTCTCGTCCATGTACTTCTCTGTCTTTCTTATGTCTTCCAGGTCTGCTACTCTAGCCTCTAGAGAACGGACTTGTTCCCTGAGAGCAAAGAGCTCCTTGCACTTAGTGCATATGTAAGACCTCTCACCAACTGGGAGAAAATCATACATGTGACACTCAATGCAAAAGACCGGAAAGCCCCCATCTCGCTGCTGGACTTTTGTCTGCATCTTAGTTTAATGCTTGTGTTTAGGTCTTTTAAATTCTGTATATAATAAGGACTGGTGTAGATGCTTCTACTAATAAAAGTGTATCTAACACCCCCAATATACCTTGTTCACCTGAAGCTTAATTAATCTCAGGTCCTCAGTGTATGACTGATTTGGATAAAGAGCTGCACCTGAGAGCAGCCCCTTTCCTTCAAGATGTGTAGGTACCTATAAAGCTACAATTACCCCAGGGGTGGGTGGGTGGGAGGGTGCTGGGGAGGGAAGGAGGGAGGGAGGGAAATAAGTCCTATTAAAGAGGGCAGTTACAAGGTACCCTGTCCTGAACCCTCAGCAGGGGGGGAGGGGGGTACCACACAAAGCCCAGTTAGTTGAGAGAGGCAAGGTAAGTTATACAGCTGAGAAAGCTGAAGCAGCACACCAATAAGACAAACAATAAATAATTAAATAAACAGCTAGAACTCACTGCAAGTTGTCACAGGAGTTAATATCCACCTCTCGAGCAGAGCACTGTTAGAGCACTGCTCTTCCCAGAGCAGAGAGAAGCAAACAAAACAGACTATGCACACGTGGTGGAGACAGGAAGAAGGCTACACAATACCTCAGCAGGGGGGAGGGGAGGGGGGTTCACTCAGGTAGGTTAGGGCAGGAAAACAAAATTTAAAAACACAGCAGGTTCAGGGGGGAGAGCAGGTCCCATTGCTTTGTCTACTTTAAGTTTATCTAGTTCCTCATGAACATTGAATCACATACACTGAATATTTGTAGCTACACCAACACACCTATTCAGCCAGGGAACACCCCTAGTTAGGTGTACTGACCTTTGTTTTTCATGTTACATTTATTCTATGACTACAGTGTGTAAATAGTTTCCCCTGGTTATCCAAGTTTTACTATCCTGTTATTTGTAAACTCAGACCTATGTACACGTTCTGATTTTTCTGTTCCATGTAAATCCTGCTGATAGCAGAGAGAATGAATGAATTCTATGCTTCGGGCTTTACTGAAGAAGATGTAGGGAAGTTACTCATAACAAAAATGACAATTAAAGGTGATGTATTATAGGAATTGAAATAAAGGTGAGCCGATTGCACTAGTGTATCTGGATTTTCAGAAACCCTTTGACAAAGTCCCTCATGAGAAACTCTTGAGGAAATGAAAGTCATGGGATAGGAGGTACTGTTCTATTGTGGATTGGGAACCGGTTAAAAGAGAGAAAATAAAGAATAGGTCTAAATGGTAAATTTTCTCAGTGGAGAAAGGTGAATAGTGGAGTACCCTAGGGATCTGTGCTGGGCCTGCTGCTTTTTAACATATTGTCAGACGGGTGCCTGGGTGAGAATGTTCACAGTCTTGGCAAAGGCATATATCAATATGATTTGCAAGGGATTGTGGGAAATGCAGTCCATTCACACCAGACACAGCCGCTCACAATAATTAGTTGTGCTTGAGTGTAAAGCCAATAAGATATTTATTTATGGGGTTATTTCTCCCAACACAGATATGCTTGGTAGCACATAAAACAGGATACTTGCTTTCAGTGTTAAACTTAGAAAAACAAAATCAGGAAAACAACAGCTGAACTTGTCAGGCAAGCAAAGCAAAAGAATAAAGACCTGGTTGGTAACAAACTGGTCTTTTCTGTAGGCTCTAGCTAATATTTTCTTAGCAGTGCATCAAACAACAAGCAAAACCCACAAAGAAGGGAAAAACTGTTCTTTTCAGGTTAACTTCTTATATCTTCACACATAGACTTAGATGTGATTTCCTCAGAGCTCACAAGCAATTAGGTAAGGCTCAATTGCTAGCAGTTACCCAGCTGAAACCCCTTAGCTGGCTTGCTTTCTACTGCGTGGCTCAAAATCCTACTCAGGAGCTTTTCTGAGTAGATTAAAGAACAAGTTTGTATTTCTTTGTGATGGTTGTTGTACTTTGTAACAGTAAATTACCAAAGGAGTTTAGACAGACAGCAATCCATGTATTCACAGCCTGTATCTACCACCGCTCCCCCTTCTTCAACAATCATGGATTCAATATCATGGATTGGCACAGAGGAATCTCTCAATGGAGCACTCTCAGGAGAATACTTGTTTCCCTGCTGTCTTTCAAGGGTATAGCTAGGGCATAGATCAGTGTTCATACCTGAGCTTTCATGGCTGTTAGAGTTCCTCTCTAAATAGCCTGGCCAGTATGTAGTCCAGTTCTTATGTCCAGCCTTCCAATCCAGATCCCTGGACACTGGATCTCTCTTCACATACCTTCTGGCACGGGTCCTAGGGTCCCTTCCACGTGCAGCCGTCTCCCTCACAGGTACCGTCTGGAGATTCCTAGCTCTGCAGCACCATTCCTCTGGCTTTCCCCAGTCCAATGGTGTAAGCTTGCCTTTGGAATGCCTTCCAGTATACGTACTGCTCTGGACTCCTTTAGACCTCCCAAAAGCTTTTCTCTTCTTTCTTCCAAAGGGTTTCTTGCCCTCTCTGTCCGTCCGCTCTGGCTTCTGCTTCTAATGATCCTCCAGATGATGAAGCTGTCCAAGATCATGAAGATGAAACTGAGGATATCCAAGCTGATTCTGAGGATAATTCTCTGTAGAATAAACTCTACCTTTATTCTGCTTAGATGAGTGCTCCACCCTAGCACAGCGCAGCTGTGCTGAATCAGGCCCTGCCCTTTGAGATGAGTGCTTGGGGATTACCTCATAGCCCTCTTGATTGAACACACGTTTCCCCACTTCAGCTCCTCTAATGGCTGTTGGAAACCTGGTGCATTCTGGGACTGGTAGTCTTTTATGGAAAAATTCTGTTTTCTTATTTCTACCAGAACTGACAGGTTGCTTGTTCAGAGTCACTTCACCTTTTCTATAGCTCCTTCCTGAGCTATGATAAGCTTCCTTATCACAATATTCATAAATAATTTGGACATGGGAGCAATGAGTGAGGTGATCAAATTTGCAGATGACACAAAATTATTCAAAGTTGTTAATTCACAAAAGGACTATGAAAATTTTCAAGAGGACCTTGAGAAACTGGGAGACTGGGAGTCCAAATGGCAAATGAAATTTAATGTGGACATATGCAAAGTTACACACTTAGGGAAGAATAACCCAAACTACAGTTAAATGATGCAAGGTTCCACATTAGGAATCATTATTCATTTAAAAGATGTAGGTGTCATCGTGGATAATATGTTGAAATCCCCTGCTCAATGCGCAGCACTAGCCAAGAAAGGTAATAGAATGCTAGGAATCATAAGAATAGGAATGGAGAACAAAACCAAGGATAGTATAATGCTTCTGTATCGCTCCATGGTGCGACCACCCCTTGAATATTGTGTGCTGTTCTGTTTGCCATATTTAATCAGAAAAGGTACAGAGAAGAGTGATCAAAATGATAAAGGGGATGGAAGGATACCCCTAGAAGGAAAGGCTTAAAAAGTTAGAGTTCTTCAGCTTGGAAAAGAGATGACTGATTAGAGTGGGGTGGAATGTGTACACATAAATCGGTTGTTTACTCCTTCAAAAAGTAGAATGACTAGGGGGCATGCAATGAAAATACAATGTAGCCCATTTAAGATGAATTGGAGAAAATATTTTTTCATTCGAGTAAGCAAACTTTG
This sequence comes from Ichthyophis bannanicus, assembly GCA_033557465.1. Taxonomy (NCBI): domain Eukaryota; kingdom Metazoa; phylum Chordata; class Amphibia; order Gymnophiona; family Ichthyophiidae; genus Ichthyophis; species Ichthyophis bannanicus. The sequence goes on from CM066041.1 coordinate 149,862,884, forward strand.
TAATTCATTACCAGAGGATGTAGTAAAAGCTGTTAGTATAGCTGGGTTTAAAAGAGGTTTGGACAAGTTCCTGGAGGAAAAGTCCATAAATCATTATTGAAATGGACTGGAGAAATCCACTGCTTACCCAAGGGCTAAGCAGCATGGAATCTGTCTATCTTTTTGGGACCCGACATGTACCTGTTACCTGGATTGGAAACAGGATACTAGACTTGATGGACCTTAGGTCGGCACAGTATGGCATATCTTGTGTTCCTATGTTCTTGTATAGCACTGGTCCTTTCTGTCTCGACTAGTGCAAGACTGTCATGGCATCTGCTTCCCAAAAGAACCACACTGCTGTGTCACATGGTTTGTTCTTTGGCAGAGTGCTGAGGGCTCTTTGCAGATGTTCTGATCTTGCACCATGTTATTCTCCAACTGTAATTTGTATGGAGGTATAAAATAATGGGTGTTGAAGAATAGCCTAATTGTTAGAGCAGCAGGCTGTGAACCAGAGAAGCCTGGTTGAAATCCCACTGCTGCTCCTCATGATCTTAAGCAAGTAGCTTAACAATCCATTGCCTCAGGTAGAATTTTAGATTGGAAGCCTTCTGGGGATAGGAAAATACCTATTGTACCTGAACGTAACTGATCTTGAACTGAAAAATGCACGAGTTAAATCTAATTTCCTTTCCCTCCTTTCCAGACACTATCTACTCCATGTCTTCCACCACACCAGATTTAGGTACCTCCCTAATTGTCATGTTGTTGCGCCAATTCCTGTTTTCCACATCATCTACTTACAGAGCAAATCCTGATAGCTACGGTCCAGTTGGTCCACTTTCATTTACAGCAACATGAGGTACTCTGCCTGGTCCTCAATTACTGGTTCCGCCTCTCCCACTCATGCCCCCAACTCCCTGAGGTCTCCATGGATATCATCAATTTTCGCTGTCAGCTCATCTCTGATTGCATGGAACTCCCCCACTAACTCACCAAAACATTTTCAGAACTTGCTTTTACGATTGCAAGGCTCTTCTTGCATTTGTTTGTCATCAGACTCCACCGACGCCATTCTCACAGGAAAGATCCACTGTTGTCAAGGATCTGCCAGCTGAACAGGTTGCAGCATGCTGTGCCTCCTTGCTCTTTGAAGTTTTGGCCTTTCCCTTCATTACTGCACTCCACACACCTCAGGCCACTCTGACCAATTTACAATATGCTGAGGCTTGACATTCTCGCTTCTTTAGCCAGACACAGGAATTTAAAGTCTTAGGCTGCCATACAGGTGTCTGACAGCATTTCCTCCTTCCACGTCCCAGCTTTTTAACCTTAAAGGGATTATTAGCTCTCCTTTATATTCTAGAGCAAAATGCTATCTCCCAAACCCCAGTCATCAAACCCTCAATACATACACTCAGTCACACTAAAATCTCACAGTCTATGAAATGCATAAATGCATTCTTCCCTTAGAATCCCCCTCAACATCCTCCACTCTCCAATCCTTCGTTCAAGCCTGATTCCCATTCTACAGAGTAGGCCAGGATCCCCCTCCCCATGACCATGCTCAAACCACATCATCCTTTGCAAGCATAGTAAAACATGTATATATGTGTATCCAAGAACCATAATCTCAGAAACATCAAAATGCAGCATGAAAATTCCCCCTCCAATGATCCCACTTTCCAATTACCCATTATGTTTGAGGGCTTGCAGACTCCCTCATGCCCTTTCTTGATTACATCCACAGGCACATTATGAATTACTAACAGTTCCCTCTCAGTCAACATCCATTGCACTCTGCATCAGGTCTCACTCACTTGGGTGATCCACCATCCATGCCTCTGGTTCCCAGCCAGGCACCTCACCGCTAAATAGCTTCCTTCCTTACTCCATCACTGGAGAAGCCTCTCAACGAGATAGTGTTGGCCAATCTTTCAGATTGCAAGTCACTGACCAGGGATATTCCCTGCTGTGCACCAGTGAAGATACGTACCATTTCCCCTTCAGACACTATCTCATGCTCCTGCATAGTAACCAAGCTCTTTTGCAAAGTCAGGGGTTTCAAAGGCACTCCAATTGCCATTTATCCAAGTGCTCAGTTGCACTGGGTTCTAGAGAAGGGAATGCATATGCTTCTGGTGCAACAATTTCTTACTCTCCTTATATATTGCTTTTTGTCATTGAGTCTCAAAGCTGTAATCCGTGAGCATGAAACTAGCATGGTTTTCATATTTAACTCCACCTATCTCATAGGCTTATTGAGGAACACATTCTTTAGCTTGAAAACTGAGACATGGTCTTTGTAGCTGCTTGATATTCAAACAGTAGGTGACTTCAGATGATATTCTGTTTAATATAATACAAACATTCTGAACAATTGTAATTAGAAAATAAAAAACTAAAAATCTATCCCTAGGATTTCTAACTAGGTAAACAAGCCCAGCTGTCTTATGATGCTGTCAAGCAGAGAGGGCACTGCTTTGAGATTGGTTAACGCTGAAAGTGACAAGGGTGCTTCATGTCAGAAGGGACAGGCTGAGACAACTCTGGTTTTACCCTACTGCATCTATGGAATTGTGGTTTCAGTTTCTCAAAGAATAAACAAGAGCACCAATCCATAGATACACTGGGCTAACACAATGATCTCTGGTCACCTTAATATCAATAGGCAGAAAAAAGCCCTCTCTTGAAGTCTGACCACACACACCACAAGCATGAATTAGAGAAACTGCCAGGCTTCTCAAATCTATTATTCGAGTGCAACATGGTATCTGACCTAGGGGCATCTTTCAGACATGACTGTGCCCACCTTGGATGTGTGCCATCTGCCAGTGAGGCACATTCACTTTCTTATTGTTCCGCAGTGCCAGAGGAAATGTCACAATATCACCAGCTGCAAAGACTCCGGGGACATTAGTCTGCATCATCTGCGGGCAGAAGAGAGTCAGGTGAGTGATGATACAGATGCTATAACGATTGCCAGCATAGAACAGAATCACAGAAGAGAAGAGAAGAATAAAACCATTTCAAAAGAAGAGATTTTATGTTTTAAAGTATGTGTGAAGAGTGTATAAGCCATAATGTGGAGTTGTATTTCTAACAAAGGAATTTCCATAATTAGTGTTATGAAGAAAAACCTCAGAATATAGAAGATAATTTTATAAAATTACCCCATAATGTGTCCCTGTCTTAGGGCTACAGCTATCTTTAGGATAGAAGAATTACCAGTAACCACTAGCAGATGGCAGGATTGTGGAAGTGTGAATTTTAAGGGAGATTAAGTCTTCCTTGGGTACAGACAAAGGAGAATGAGAAGAAACTTTAGACAGCAGCTTCATTTGAACTCTTCCATGGTTGAAATGACAGGCCCTGAGGATTACTGAATGATTGATTCATGTGATACTAATAGTCTGGGCCTGTCTTCCCCACCCCAACCATTTAGAGAGAAAAATAAGAGAATTGTTCCAGAAGGCTTGGGAGGTCAGGAGGTTTAGTCATCATCTAAATGGGTGTCTGAGGCTATGAGTATCACTGCCATTACCCCAGGGACATCAGCTACCCAGGGGATATCTATAGTGGATAATACTATTGACATACACCACTGCTGTGGCATGGTCTGAGAAGATCTGACTGCTTGACCCCAGATCAGGAGGTAAAAATACAAGATAGCCAAATGAATGGCTTGTGCCTCAAAGCAGTTGATGGGCCATGTCGCTTCCTGACTGCTCCAATAGCCCTATGTTGTCTTCTCCTTGCAAAAGGCCCCCAGTCAGACAGGTTGACATCTGTTGACAGGAGGAGCGACAAAGGATTGTCCAAGGGCATGCCCTTCTTTAGATTATTGGGCTGACACCACCACTGTAAACTGGCTGCCACTGATGGAGGAAGGGAAAGTCTGGTCTCAAAGTCTGGAGATTAGGGTGACCAACAGGAAAGTAAGGACCTCTGAAATGGCCTCATATGAGCCTGTGCCTAGGGGACTAACTCTACTGTTGCCACCATCAACCCCAGGAGCTGAAGGCAGTCCCAGACCTTGAGAGCCTGCTGACCCTGGAAGGCTGCTAGTTGAGACAATGGCTTTATCACTGTCTCCATAGGCAAGAAGACCCTGCCTGTGTGAGTGTTGAACAGGGCCCTGAGATATCCAACAATTGAGGGGGCTCGAGGTGACTGTTGTTACAATTGATCACCTAGCTAAGGCTCTCCAGAAACTGCACTACTCTGGCTGACACCCTTGCCACTTCCAATGAAGACTTGACCCGAATAAGCCAGTCATTGAGATATGGGTGCACATATATCCTCTCGCGCCATAGGGCTGCAGTCACAACTACCATATATTGAAACTCGCCCTGAACTACTACTGGAAAGTTGTGAGCTAAATAAAAATAAATAAGAATAAAATACCATGATTTTTGAGAATGTCCTTTGAGTGGTGCAGAAACCGAAGTGGAGGGCAGATAACAAAGTGGGAGCTGAAAATGAAAAAGCACAGAAAATGCTGCTGATCCTCCCAAATGGGAATATGGAAGTAAGTTTCTGCCAGGTCCAGAGATATGAGAAACTCCCTGCACTGAACCAACTCGATGACCAATCCCATTGGTCTCAATGTGGAAGCAAGAGACCTTCAGTGGGCATTGACGCTCTACAGATCGAGAATCAGCTTGAAAGAACCATCCTTCTTTGGCATCATAAAGTAGATGGAGTACTGGTTCCTGCCTCTTTTGGCAGGAGGTACGGGCATAATGGCCTAGAAATGGAGAAATCTTTCCAGGATAGCTTAAATCCAGAACCACATGGAGAGACCATGGGTTCTCTGTACTCCAGAATGTAACTATGCTGAATGATACCTAACACTCAGCAATCGGGCCCACTCCCGGTAAAAGAGCCGGTGACAGTTGCCTACTGGGAGCAACCTAGAATGGTTCCCCATCCCATCATTGCATAGGAATGGAGTGGTTGCTTCTGGAGCAAGAAGGGTCATGGGTCTGTGGGCCCTGCAAAAGCACTGAGTCTGGGCTCAAGAGCTGGAAGAATGATTTCCATGGGTGGTACCATTGGAAATATCAGAGGCTCCAAGATTTCTGGTACCAGAGACAAGGAAAAGGAAGAGAAGCTGAAGCAGAGGGCAAACCTGTCCATTTCTCAGCAGGTGATGAGGTTTGGACTCTTCCAACTCCTTAACCAGCATTTCAAGTTCTTCCCCACACAAGAGCTTCCTTCTAAAGGCAAGCCTAGACAACCAGGGCTTCGAAACTGATTCTGCCGCCCAATGGCGTAGCCAAAGCTACCATTGTGCCACTGTTGTGATTGGAAATCCTTGGCTGCCAGCCAGACCAGATCATACATAGAGTCCACTAGGAATGCTGCTGCGCATTCCAGAAGTGCTGAAGTGTCGTCCTCAGGGAGTGACTGTAGCCACTGAAGGAGGGCACAAGCCATCATCCTCCAGGCAGCAATTTGTGAGGATCTAAGAGGGCAAGAACTCTATTTTAACAGTGCCTCCATCTCACAATCCAACTGTGCATCCACCCTTAGGAAATCGCAGCTACCTACCAAATCCTCTGCGGGAAGGGTGTAAAGCTTACCCATAGTTCTGATGCCCTTCAAAGGGGAATCTGGCAAGTCCCAACTCCATGTGGATTAGACTCTTCAGAATCTCTGGAAAAAGAAAGGCCTTAGAATGCCTGTGAACTCCCTGCAAAATGGGGTGTCCTTGCACGGCTGCTATGTGTGCCTTGTCTACACACTTCTCCACTTATTATTCTGCTTCTTATTTTGTCTTGTTGACGTGCATAACCAACACGAGCACATAGTGGCACAGACTGAAAGCGTGTGCAGCTATGGCTCTTTCTATGGTTAGTACTGTGACAATCACTAGACCTAAAGATTGGATCATGCAACAGATAAGGTCAGGCCACTCCTCACGGCAGTGGCTGCAAGCGTGTAGGCACTAGAATAAACAAGACGGTACTCACTCCTGGGAGCCCAGGACAGGCAGGCCATACTGGGCTCCAGGTCATCCCTCTGCCAACTAGACATCCAGGTACATATCTTCCTCGAGCTTCTGTCCAATTATCCTGGTGGAGCTGAAGGGGGGGGGGGGGGCAGTGAGGCTGTATGAAGTGCAGTAGAATCCTGGCTGCTCAACCAGTCTATTAATACTGATGGGGAGCTGAACCTTTTTCCCCATTCCATGTGGGAAACTCCAGCAGGGTACTGTCAGATATGTCCTGGAGATATCCATCGTCGAGACCTACTGGGTTTAGGATCCCCTTAGGTGGCTGCCCAGGAGCAAAAATAATTTTCACCGAGATGCATCAGACTGCATCCACTATCCTTGGAGGCAGAGAAATACTAAAGTGTGTCCCTAGCTGCATCAGCAGTAGTAGCAGTGATGATGCTACAGGAAGTTTCTAGTGTTTTCTCTGTCTCCTCATCTGCTGGTAGGGGAACACAGCCCATTTGCATGGACTGGTCTAGCAGGGCAAACTGGAATACAGTGTTATGCAAATGCTTTCATTTTTTTGTAAATTATACATATTTGTTTAATTGATGTAGATAATTTCATGTATGCACTTTGTATTTTTGTTTCGAAGACATTCCTCACATGTGTCACAACCCTAGAACAGATATAGCAAGGCTAGACGTCATTTAATTCTACCTATGAATAGATGGCACTTGAGAAGCCAGTGTCAGTGTTCATGGTATCCAGAGTGTAGAATGAAAGATCTGATTGGAGAGATGGAGAATATGAGACCCTCACAGGGAGACTGCACCTTGTTTACAGGAATGAAGCCTCGGGAGTCGATGGTGATGCCACTCTGCTTCAGGAAGCCTGTTGTTGGACTTGCACCTGAAAAAGAGAAAATGAGGCCCGTGTGAGGTCATGTAAATATAGTACAGACTAGCTAGTTGTACTGTGTGCAGCAGCTCGGTACATGCTGCAGACTCATGGACTGCACCTTCTGTATATGAAGAATAGGCACCTACCCAGAGCAGTAGAATCACAGGTAGTAACAACACACATTGGAGTTAATTTTATAACAGACCATCTGGACTGAGAGGGGAAGTAGGCGGTGCCTATGTGTCTTTATAAAATAGGACACAAATCTTGCAGAAATCGCAGCTAGAATGTGCCCATGTACTGTATATTGCACCTGCTCAGGAGCAGGGATAAATATATGCAGATGAAGTAAGTGCATAAGTGTGTATCTTATAACTCACACATGCACTTCACAACTCTGTCCCAGAATATGCCTTCACGCGGGTTGTATGCAAGTCTGTGCATCTTGTCACTGTGCACATTAGTACCCTTTAGGCAATTTTGTAAAAGTCCTTTTACAAAGTTCAGGAAAACTTTATAAAATTACCCTTAGAGAGCTTAGGAATCACGTTGGTACATTTCTGTGCCAGGAATGGAAGTGGGTTGTTTCACACAGATCCCTTTGGGCTGCTGTCTCCCATGGAGACTGGAGTGTTTAGGATCTCCAAGGAATTATAGTCTCTGCCCTTTAACTCTTGCAGAAATCACCCAGATTGAAGGCATGGACGTTACGCCTGTTCAAAAGCAGGCGTAAATGTTAGCGCATACTTTACATGCATACATGTGTATTTTATAAAATATGGCAATAGACAAACAAAAAATGTGCCAAAAAAGCTCCACAAAAACTTACCAAATAAAAAAAAAGGAGCAAAACAAACCATTAAAATTATATTGATAACAACCTCAAGGAGAGATCAAATCACAGGAGAGTGCACCTTAACTTTTAAGTCCACCCAACCATCTTTTCCTCATTTGGAGTTGAGGAGTAGCCTAGTGGTTAGAGTGCTGGCTTGGGAACCAAAAGACCAGCGTTCAATTCCCATTAGTACTCTTTGTGGCCTTGGGCAAGTAACTTAACCCTCCATTGCTCAGAAAAATCCAAGTTATCAATGTCCCTGTTTAATGTACATTCACCAAGTTTAAGTTACAATGTAAACCACTTTGATTGAAATAATAAAGCGATATAAAAAAACCTGTTAAATAAATAAATTTGTCTCACAGGCCAAGGACTGATCTTTCAGTCCCAAACCTTTTTTATAGATTCATTTTCATTTTTAAGCTGAGCAATTTATTTAGCATTGAAAAGTCATAAAATTTTGTCACCAAGAACTCACGAACAGTTCATATCCATAAGCAGTTCATATCAGCATAAAGAAAAGACAGTATTAATTATCTTTTTTTTTTGATCGCAGTGAGCTTTCTCAGTGGCCAACTAGAACACCCATCAAATTTCTCTTTTAGGGAAATGCCATCACCGCAGCAGAACCCTGTCTTTAAAAGCTGATATGGAATGGTCAGTGCTTTATTAAAGCTTCCCTATCAGCATGTGTCTTGTTTTGGGATTGGATGTTTTGTTTTTTTTGTTTAACCAATGACTGTTGTTGTTTTTATTGGAGGGTGGGGCTTTGTTCCTCTTTAAAGACATCATTAAGATGGCGTCTCTTCACTGACAGGCCTTCACTTGTTTGTTGTCGAGGTCCCAGCGGCACTGGTCTCATTGGGACTTTGTGGATTGAAGAATTTTGAAAGAAGATGTGTTTAGCCCCTGAAGAAATCACTGCATGTTGAAACACTGATATCAGGCTCCCCTGCGGTGATGGTGGCTTTTAAAGAGAGGGTTCCGCTGTCTCCTTGAGGTTTTTATCAATATATTTTTTAATGGTTTGTTTTGCTTCTTTTTAAAATGTATTTTTACAAAATATGCACATAAATCACAACGCCACCCTAACTCTTTCCCTGAACACACCTATTCTACAAGTATGTGCCTGTTTGTACTGTGCTTACCTTTTAAGTATGACTTACTGTAATTTTTAAGAAGCCTTTTATACATGTAAAGTGGCATTTTAAATGTGGGAACATTTATGAAACTACCCTTTAGCAATTGCCGTTAAAAGTGTAAGTCTTCTGTGCACAGATTTTCACCAACACTCTCCAGACAGTGCTGCCGAAAATCTCTCTAGCCATTGCAGCACTATCTGGAGAGTGTCAGAGCAATTAGGGTGGAGTGCCCAGAAATATATATTGCAGAAATATTCAGCCGCTGTGTGGTTTAATTTAGTCCAGAATAAAGGCTGTCCTAAATTAAATTAAACCGCTTAGCTATACATACAGCAGCTAAGTATCGTCACTATATGTATAGCCAGCGTCAGTGAATATATGATATGTATATTCCTCGCCGCTGCCTAGTTATGTAGTGCTGTTGAATATAGATATTTTTAAAACACTACAGCCACTGAATATTCACTCAAATATTTTTTTGTTGACAAAAGGCCATTTTTGTATTTTTTTAAATGAAGGTAACCTAAAAGTAATGAAAATGGACTCTAGGATGCATGGAGCTGGATTCTGAATCTCAAAGAGCTTTGTCAGGACAGAAGGACCAAACCTACTGTCGTGTCAGGAATCCTGCTCTAAACAGTAATGAGATGTGAATGTGTGAACAAAAAGTCCATGTTAGAGCTCTGCAAATCTTTTCTGTGAAGGCTGATCTCAGATGGGCCATCAAAGTCGTTTGCATCACTGAATATCCCTCTCTAATGCTGCTAGACACCCCGCTGCTAACTGCATAGCATTGGGGTGTTCAGTGGTGATATTTAGCCACTGCCTGTTTATATTAAAGCTGCTAAAGTTAGGAAGAATAAAGACTGTCCTAACTTTAACCGCTTTAGCTAACCCGGCAGCAGCTGAATATCACTGCTACTTGGTTAGTTGCAGCACTATTCAGTCAACTGGGATATTCAATATCCCACCCCAGTAAGGCTCAACTTGAATCTACGTGTCGATCTGCATTCTTATGTGTTCCCACACTTTGGAATTCCCTGCCCTGATCTCTCCGTTTTGAATCTTCCTACATATCATTTAAAACTCAGCTCAAAATATATCTCTTTTCACAAGTTTTTGGAGCCTAGACTGTCTGGAACATGAAACAAACTTCCTCTCCTCTCTCCCCTTCCCTCTCCTTTCTGCTAGAACTATTTTTTTTCTATATCCCTAGCTTCCTCTGTCCTATCAGTTAATGGCATTCTTTTCTATTTTCTCTGGTTTTAATGACTGCAAACCACCTTGCCTCTAAAACAGAAAGGCAGCATATAAAGTTCTGAATAAACATAAACAATACCGGTGGCCAGATATGACAACAGTATTGAATATCTGGGTTTTAGTTAGTGGTGATGGCCAGTTGTTTTAACAGTGCTAGCCAGCGCTGTTCATTATTGGCCCCATTCATCTTTGTTAACCTGAGCATCTTTTCTAAGTTCAAATACGGGACATTCAATCAAACCTGGGGGGAAGGAGGGGGGTTCAAAGTTAAGGAAAATAAAAAATATGTTTAATTACAATTTTAACCCAAAATTTTAATCAGTAGGCTAGGTTTATAACTTTACTTGCAAATGTGCAATCAGGCCTACTAGTACTTCTCTACAGAGTAAACTTTCTTCAAAATAGCAACATTTCCACTAAGATAATTAAAACTTTTGGGGCAACCCAACTCAAAATTGTACTTTAAAATCATTAGACATTTCAGAGTCTCTACATGCAGTTGGGAATTTTCAGTAGACCACACTGTGGTCATGATTGAAAGGTACCTTTCAGTTGGAGCATTGGAACCTGGCAAACAAAAAAAACTTTAAGCAGTTTGCATAAAACTTTATATGGTACCTCATTACTTTTGAGGTGTTCAAACACCTCCTTCCATTTTCATCAACTGTGGTATCTGTTTTCTTTCAGTTTTGAACTTTTACTTCAGAAACAAATGAACTCAAACAGTTCAGTATCATTTATTACTGACTCTAGGCCAGGTCTTGTATACACAATGTATTCTAAAGATGACCCTAGCTCACACTCCAGTTGTTTTTGAAGGAGAGTCACTGTTGTTTCCCAATCTCCTGGAAGTAAGTGGTCCACTGATCCAAGTAATCTATGCAAGTAGTGTAGAAAGATGACACAAATTGCTTGAAATCTGCTTCATTAATGCTGTCCTCCTCTTTAAGATCTTTTATCTTCTTTCTGATTGTCAGAGTCAAAACCACTTCATTCTTCCTATTTACTAACTTGTTTCTAAGGTCACTGATTACTCCAGCCACCTCTATCATTGAGATTTTTGGAGACTCAATTTTTAGTCGTGTTTTGGAAAATCACTGCCTGACTGTGCAGAAAGTACAGCCAAATTTCTGCTGATTCATTCTTTAAAATGTTTTTGATGATAACGTCATTTTTCCTGGCTCAGAAAACATGATTTCACTGGTTGGCATGGTCAGCCCACCCTATGCTCCTGCTGGTGTGCTGGTGCTGTGGCGTCCTATCGCCATGGCACCAGGATGCCCAGCAGGAGTGCTGGAGGCCTGACACGGAGACAGAGGTAGTTTTCCTGCCGCCTGATCCTCGGTGGGGCCTGCCAAGGCCAGGATCGGGCGGAGGGGCCTCACCTGACACTGCTCCCTGCTTTGGGGGAACTCCTGGGCCAAATCGCTGCCATTGCAATTGATTATTCCACCTCCAAGGAATAATCAGCACGTTGATACCCCACCCCCCAGATGTACAGGGCCGTGACCTGAATTGGCCCTGTATGTCCGGGTGTCTCGGCCCACCCCCATTTCACCCATTCCCTGCCCCCTCCCGCCTCCATCCAGCTCTCCCTGCACAGTGGCTCTGTGCATGTGGGGAGAAAGTGAGGCAGCATATGGTCCTAATGAATAGTGGAGCTGCACATCCTACCAGGAGTTGTTTTGAGTGCATGCAATAAATGATTATTTGTCTAATGTAGAAAAATAGAAGTTAAAATAAAAGAAAGTTAAAGAAAGCAGAAAGAAAGGAGTTTTTTAATGACGATGATGTAAGAGGCGTGGAAAGCACTTGGCTGGCCGAACAATCTCTGAGGTCTTTTTCTTCCCCCTGTTTAAGTTGGTGTGGACTGTGTGATAAGAGAAGAATATTAAATTTAGGAAGATACAGGATTTCCTGAGAGGTAGTGCTTCAAAGGAAATGGAGCAGATTGGTGAAGCAAGACTTCTCTTGGCTAAATCCATGTGGACTTTGTCCCTTTTAACCATGCCTTCCATGTGTTCAGTAATTTTGTTCTTAATGTTTTTTACCATTTTACTCAGCACTAATGTTGGGTTCACTGGTCTGTATCTTCCCGGATCACCCTTGGCGCCCTTTTTAAAAATAGACAATACATTGCTCACCTCCAATCTTCCGATACAATAGATGATTTTAATGATAGTTTCAAAATTATTAATAGCAGCTCTGAAGTTTCATTTTTGAGTTTTCAGCACTCTTGGATGAATACCATCTAGTCTAGATGATTTGCTGCTCTTTAGTTTGTCAATTTTTTCAACTACATCTTCCAGGTTCACTGAGATTTGATTTAGCTCTTCTGACTCATCACTGTTAAATATCTTATCTGGCATGGGTAGCTTTTCACATGTTCCTCAAAAATAATTAATATAGAGTCCAGTCCTAAAAGGGGCACGTCCAGGCTGTCTGGACGTCCAAACACTGGACGGGCTCAGATTGTACCTGATTCTGCACCGCAGGGGCACCGAGACAGCCCGGCGTGCCCCTGAATCCACCGCGGGCGGTATTGTAGATGTGCATCTTTTCAGAATATCGCGAGGGCAAGGACATCCAAGCTGGTTATTTATTTATTTTCTTTGAACAGTTTTGTATACCGCCCCTTCCAACGATCAGGGGCGGTTTACATCGAACAGTTAGAGTTACATAGAACAATATTTAAACTATATACAGAGAACATATAACATGCCAGCTATACCAGAACTGGGTATAGTGGAGATTGGTTAATATATATATATACATAAAATAATTCTCAACATGTGCAAAGAACAGAGGTGGCTGAGAGGAAGGCTCAGCCTAGGAGGATATGCTAGGAGGTAGTCGAGTTGCTGAGTTTGTGATAGAGCTGAAGCTAGTGAAGCTATGAACTTAGAAAAAAACGCTGTTTTTCATAAAGCAACTGACTTGCAGAGGGTGCAATTACCTAGCAGGACAGCTAGAGGGGGCAGGCACGAGCCTGCAGATGCTGAGCTGACACACCCAGGTACTGATGAAGCAGAAGCTAATCAGGTGCACCTGAGGAGAGAGTCAGAAAACTCAAGGGAAAAAGGGCTTTATAAGCAGAGCTCTGCAGGAAGGAAGCAGAGAGAGCCACGGCAAGAGAGAGAGCCATGGCAAGAGAGAAAGCCATGCCTAGAGAGAGGCCTACGCATAGAGAGAAGCTCTGAGAAAGGATCTGGAAAGGAACCCAAGGATACTGGGAAGAAAGGACCTGATAGAGGAACCTCCTTTACTGCAAGGCAGAGGAGCTTGGAATCCTTACGTGGCAGAGCTAAGCTCCAGGGAAGACAAGCACAGCCCAGAGAACTCCCAGAAACAGTCTTCAGAGAAGACGGTATCAGAAGGAGGGTGCCTGGTAGGGGGAATACCAGTGGCACAGACTTCAAGGAGCCAAGGTACAGTGATACTTTATTTCTCACAAAGAAGCCAGGTCCTAGAAAGACTTATAACTCGGATATCAATACTGAGGGGAAAGAAAGCTGGCAGAAGTTTTGGAAACCACTACAAAGAGGCATAGGAACAAGACATACCACTTGTTTGCAAAACCCAGAACTGCCAGGCTGGAAACTAGGGAAGAGAACTTCTGAACTGCAAACTATTTCAGCCAGGGAAAGCTCAGGTGTAGAAGAAAGCACGGTTGAGCTGGAACCCATGCAGATTGAGCTTTGGGAACCAGAGCCGTTGATGCCTGAAGAACAAATGGACTGTTCGATGTGTATAGCTGAAAGCCTAGAGTCTCTCCCAGAGCTGTAATTACCAGAACATGCTTTAACAATATCTTTTGTCTGTGTTGAGCTAAAGAAGAGCTTGTTTATTTGTTTTACTACAGGGTTGAATACCCTGTGTATTTTTACAAGGAACTGTGAACAGGGGCGGCCCAAGGGGGGTGCGGGGCCATGTGCGGAGACTCGGTGCGGGGCCTCATTTGCATAAGTGGCCTTATTTGCATAAATATTTGCATAATGTTACCATACACTAACTTTTAGTAAACATGTCTCTTAATGAGTGTATGGATAAAGAAAGACTAAAAGATTTCTACATTACTATAATCCAGTGCCAACCGCCAGGCACATTAGGAACTACTACAAACGCTGCCCATTTAGAACCCATAGCAAACCCGCTGTATCCTGACAGCATTACCAGGACTCACAAAGCACCAGTCCCTACCTATCAAAAGGAAACACTGCAAATATTAAACCAGTACATTTCAGAGAATACTGGGGAAAGAGAACAAGTGGCAATGTCAAATAGGAATTACATAAACAGAATACCTCAGCTCAGTTACACATGCAGAACATAGACCATCACCAAACAAGGAATCGCAATTTAGAAACAGGAAGGCAATAATTTAAACTGGGAACCCCAAAAGCCAAACTTGGAATGTACAACAACACTGTAGAAATAAAACTATAAATCAATTTCCTCTTGTACCAAACAAAGCGCAGACGTTAATGATGCACATTTCCCAGAACTTTCATATTCCAGTTAATAAATTCAAAATAAAGAGATATTTCTACCTTTTGTGCATTTTTTTTCAGTTGCAATTGCTCCAGCCACTTTCTTCTGGTTTCTTCATGTTTTCTGCTAACTCTCCATCGTCTGCTGTCCATTTGTCCTTTCTTCTCTCTTCTAGTTTTCTTTCCATCCTCTCTCTCTACATCTGCTTTAACATACTAATCTTTATCCTTTTGCTCTTTCCTCATTCTTATTTCATCCACACAAATTTTACCCCTCCATCCTCAATCCCCACTTACTCTCCCAATACCCGGCCAATTGTAGATTTTTCATCCCTCCCACACAAAATATTTTTCCCCTCTCCATTTTACTCTCCCAGCCCCATCCCATTCTAATCCTCCCCCAACATCAGCTCCCTTCTAGTTCCAGTCTCACCCAGCATCCATTCCCTTCTAGTCCCTGCATCAGCCCATTTCCAGTCCTAGCCCCCCATCAACCCATTTCCAGTCCTAGCTCCCCCATCCAGTTTCAGTCTGAGTCCCTTCATCAGCTCATTTCCAATCCTAGCCCCCCATCAGCCCATTTCTAGTCATTTCCTAGCCCCACCATCAGCCCATGTCAAATCCTAGCTCCCCTCCACTCAGCCCAATTCCAGTCCAAGCCCCCCCATGAGCCTACTTCCAGTTCTAGCCCCTCCATGGGTCCATTTCAATTCAAGCCCCCACCACAGCCCATTTCCAATCTTAGCTCCCCCCAACAGCCCATTTCCAGTCCTATCCTAGCTGCTCCATCAGCCCATTTTCAGTTCTAGCTCCCTTCCCTCACAGCCCATTTCCATTCCAAGCTCCCTCCCCATCAGCTATTTGCAGTTCAAGCCTCCCCGTCCACTCAGTCCATTTCCAGTCATAGCAATCGCGCATCCCATGTCCAGTCCTCGCCCATCAACCCGTTTTGAGTTTAAGCCCCCCCCTATAACCCATTACCAGTCCTAACCCCCCATCAGCCCACTTCCAGTCTTAACCCCATCAGCCCATTTCCAGTCAGCCCCCCATAGCCCATTGCCAGTCCTAACCCCCCCCATCAGCCCACAGCCCATTACTAGTCCTAACCACATCAGCCCACCTCAAGTCCTAACCCCTCCCCATCAGCCCTTTTCCTGTCCTAGCGCCCCCATAGCCCATTAGCAGTCCTAACCCCCCCCCCCCACCATTACCAGTCTTAACCCCCCCCAGCCCATTTCCAGTCCTAACCCCCCATCACCCCATTTCCAGTCAGCCTCCATCAACCCCCAGCCCATTACCAGTCTTAACCCCCCCAGCCCATTACCAGTCTTAACCCCCCCAGCCCATTTCCAGTCAGCCTCCATCAGCCACAGCCCATTAGCTTTTTTAACACCCCACCCCAGCCCATTTCCAGTCCTAACCCATCCCCAGCTCATTTCCAGTCAGCCTCCATCAGCCCCAGCCCATTTCCAGTCCTAACCCCCCCTCCAGCCCATTTCCAGTCCTAACCCCCCCCCAGCCCATTTCAAGTCAGCCTCCATCAG
This sequence comes from Ichthyophis bannanicus, assembly GCA_033557465.1. Lineage (NCBI taxonomy): Eukaryota > Metazoa > Chordata > Amphibia > Gymnophiona > Ichthyophiidae > Ichthyophis > Ichthyophis bannanicus. The sequence goes on from CM066041.1 coordinate 149,878,984, forward strand.
TCCCAGCCCATTTCCAGTCCTAACCCCCCCCCCCCTTGCACATTTCCAGTCCTAACCCCCCCCCTTGCACATTTCCAGTCCTAACCCCCCCCCCTTGCACATTTCCAGTCCTAACCCCCCATCACCCCATTTCCAGACAGCCTCCATCAGCCCCCCCCCCCTTCCCTTCCCTTCCGGCAAATTTAAAAACAAAAACCTGGCTCTAGCTGCTGCCGCGTCCGTCGCAGCAGCGGCAGAATGGCATGTCCCGCGGGGCCCCCTCTCCACGTCGAGCCCTCTGCAAGGGCTTTCATATTCGCGAAGGGAGAGTGCTCCCTCGCGTCTCTGTAAAGCCCGCAGGGGCTAATGGGAAATTTCCCATCAGCCCCTCGCGTCTAAAGGGGCTGATGGGAAATTTCCCATTAGCCCCTGCGGGCTTTACAGAGACGCGAGGGAGCACAACTCTCCCTTCGCGAATCTGAAAGCCCTTGCAGAGGGCTCGAAGAGGAGAAGGGGCCCCGCGGGACACGCCATTCTGCCGCTGCTGCGACGGACGCGGCAGCGGCAGCAGCTAGAGCCAGGTTTTTGTTTTTAAAATGTAATAAAAAAAAAAGCAGAATGTTCTTTGCGCGGGGCCCCCTGAAACGCGGGGCCCTGTGCAAAAAACATTCTTGCTCAATGGACGGGCCGGCCCTGACTGTGAAGCTCTCATAACAGTTTTCTTGCTCTGTAATTACTTTGGCATAAACCTGAAAATAAGGTAAATTTTACTTTTGGTTTCTTAGTGAACCTTAGTGCTAAAGGGGAATAAAAAGCCTTTTGTTTGACCCTACACAAGGCGTACACAACTCATTTCTTTAAGAAGAAGGACTACAAGGACCATGATCCCTCTGGTCCAAAAAGGTTTCCTACTTCTACAAAATAATTAAAATGTCCACCTTGTCCCTTCAGCAAGCTACCAGCAGGGGGCGTGGTGACAGGTTATATGATTGTATCGCTGAAGGAGAGGTTGTTTTAGTGTTCAATAAATAGCCGTGTTTTCAGTTCTTTTCTGAATGCCTGAAGGTCTTTTGTTGATCTGATTGGGTCTGGGAGGGAGTTCCAAAGTAGGCGCTGTATAGGAAAAGACTCTATTACTAGTTGTTTGCTTTGTTTTGCAGAATGAGGATGGAATTGCTAGTAGGTTTAACTTATTTTTTCTCCTACTTCTGTTTTCTGGTTGGGTTTGTATCTTGGTTGTAAGAAAAGATGGGGAGATATTATTGATAAGTTTGAATGTGGTGACTAAGGATTTGTATTTTATCCTACTGGCCACCGGGAGCCAGTGCAGGTTGTAGAGAATGGGGGAGATATGATCAGTTAGTCTTGCCTTGGATATGATCCTTGCAGTAACATTCTGGGATAATTGGAGAGTGTGGAGGATCTTTTTAGGCAGTCCTTCTAGTATACTATTACAATAGTCCAGATGAGGTGTGATTAGGGCCTAGACTACTGTATGGAAATCATGGGTCTCTAGGAGGGTTCTGAGGTGCTGAATTGTCTTTAGTTTGTAAAATATAGTTCTTGCTGTTTGCTTAATTTGTGCTGTCATCGAGAGTGATTTATCTATTGTCATGCCTAGGTATTTAACCTCATCTTTGATTGGAACATTTGTGTCATGAAGTTTAAATGATGTGGAAGGGGTGAAGCTTTGATTTCTTGTTGTGAATAAGATTTCTGTTTTTTTGAAATTTATGTGAACATTATTTAATACATGTTTAATACGTGTACGTCTCCAATTCTGGAAAGGTGGGTGCATCCATACTGGAATCGAGTTTAAAACATCCCCGTCTCCAATTTGGACGTGCCCACGGCCTGGTCATGAATGTTATGGAATCTGTCTCAAAATGAATGACAAGCCATTGCTATGTCTAATGGTCAGAATATAGATGTCTTGCACAAGTAAAATATGCTAACCAATTCCTTCATATATATTATAAAGGTGTCCTTATTACTTGGTAGAGCTTGTGAAAATAGGTAGATTTTTAGCTTTCTTCAAAACTCTGCCATCGGGGATGTCAAACAAAGCTCAGTTGGAAGTCAGTTCCATAAACTAGCCATGGCCAATGAGAACATCTGATCCTGAAATACTGTATATTAAGGTGAGTAGATTGAAATGATGGAATATCCAATAGTGTGCTGTTTTGAAGGTGTAAAGAAAGAGGGGGGCGATATACCTTTAAAACTGCTGAAATACTTGGTGGTGTTTAATGAACGAGGACTTTGTAAACAAGCACCAGCATTTTAAAGATTGTCCGAAATTTAATAGGCACATAGTGTAAAGTATAAAGTATGGGAGAGATATGATCCCAGTGACTCAGGCCTGCAATAACCCTTACCGCAGCATTTTGAACAATCTGGAAAGTTTGGATAAGATATGCAGGCAGCCCTAGATACAGGTTGTTACAATAATCTAGGTGTAACAAAACCAAAGCCTAGGTAACAGTGAACAAGTTATGTTTGGATATAAATGATTTGAGTCTCCTAACCATCTGTAATTTAAACAACACAGTTTTAACCACTTCTTGTACTTGAGGGTGTACAATTAGCGAGATGTCAAAAAGAACTCCCAGATTTTTAACTTGGGTAGAGATTGGAATAGTCCAATCGCCTATTTTACAATTAATAGGTATGATATGGGGAAGGGTCCAAGTTAGGAGTAACACCTCAGTTTTTGGGCATTAAGAGCAAGTCTATGATGATTTATCCAAGATCTAACAGTCTGGATACAAAGTGAGACATTATCAAAGGTATGTGGCATAAGATTTGTTACTGGAACAAAGAAATGAATATTATCTGCATAAATTCTATACTGAATGTCTAGGCCTGAGAATAATCTACAAATAGGAGCTATATATATATATATTAAAGAATAATGAAGAAAGCACAGACCTGATTATGGTTAACCCTGGCTTATTTAGTCTAATTACATACTGGTGGTATTCCTTTTGTGCCTTCCCTTTTGACTTCTGATTCTTGGCTACTTCCCCTTTTGTTTTTTTTTGTTTGTAAGAATATGGTAATATTTTTGTGTTGTTGGATTTTTCTTTATATTTACTTATCCTAATAGAATTTTGTTTCTTTGGCGGTCCTCTCTGATGTCTGTGCAATGATTTTGTGTTATGTTCTTGTAAATTTAAAAACTTGTGGTGAAGCTAAACTTGGAAATAAAGAAAGAAAACATGCATACCACATCAGAAATGCCATTTTCACATCATGTATTGTAACAAGATGGAATGATTGATTGCATAAAAAGCCACTAATATGTCAAGTAATAACACCAAAAGAAATGACTCACTTTGATCAAATCCTGCAAAAAGCAATCCACAGAGGAGAGCAGCAATGTCTCCATGCCATGAAGCGGTTTAAATTCAAACTGAAAAGAACTTAAGACAGAATGATTGTCCACAAATTCCTGTAATTGACCTAGTACTGTTTTTTCAAGTACCTTAGCCAGAAATGGAAGAGATGAAACCAGCTAATAGTTCATGGGGTGTGATAGGAATGAGGGAAGTGACCAAGGACTATCATCATTGAGGTGTCGTAGAAAGGGCCGTCCAAAAGGTTTCTGCCGCCCCAGGCAGAAGCCCCAGCCATGCCACCCCGCAACGCACTGAGCTGCCCCCCTGCATCACGCCATACCGCCCTCCCCCATGTTGAGCCTTGCTATGTCGCCCCCCCATGGTGAGCCGCACCACACTGCCGCTGATTCTGGAGGCAAGGTCAGGGGATATGGCTCGGCACAACAGGAGGCCATATGCTTTGGCACACATGGCCTGCCACTTCTGACCCCCCTCTGACACAACTCATATTGTTAGAAAAAAGAAAATTGAGAAAACATAAAATATTCTAGTTAACCTCCCTTCTTGAAATCCTTAAACAGTATTTTCTTGATGTTCACCAATTATTTCTAGGACTTGTGGAGGGTAATGCTTTAACAGGCCATCATGGGTAAAGACAAGTACAGCATGAACCTATTTTTCTTTATAAAATACTAGCATAAGAGGCAGATATCATGCCTTAAGTAAAGGTACAGACAAATGCCTGCGCCTACAATTTTCTAGTAGATGTAGAAATTATAATATTTTATAATCTATTATCCGGCTTCATCAGGAGCTATGCGATAGAAATAAAACGCCACTGCAATAGCAGTGGATGGCGGGGGAGTCATGTTTTGAGTAGCTATTGCAGTGGCGTTTTATTTCTATTGCATAGCCCCTGATGAAACCGGATAATGGCGAAACGAAAGCTTTTGTAGGGCTTGGCAGCGATTTGGTAATAGAATGTGGTAGTGCTTATAGAAGATAATAGTATTCTCCGCGTTGGAGGTTGCCTTGACCCATTGTGTTGTGAATCACCTTTGAAGATTGAGGATTCCGCCGGGTGCAAGACATCTATTTGAAGATAAGTCTTTGAAAATTTTGTGCTGGTGTTGCCGAGTTGGATGTCTGAATTTTTTGCTATCTCTTTACAGGTGCCATTTGGTTGCTCCGGTGGTACTCAGTTCTGCTCTGTTGAGCCGATTAAATTCCAGACGCTTTAGACTCGGATTGATTGTGTGTGAGTGGTGGATGTATGGTTGTAGATAAGTGGTTTAAAAATATTAAGTTGTCTTTTCCCAAAGGTGAAGTTGTGGTTTTTAAGGATTGTTTTGGTAAAAATAAATAATAAAGTTGGTGAGTGTGTGGGAGGCTTTGACCAGTGATGTGAGCGTCTGCTAATCCCTATAGTGATTTTTCACTACATGTAGGGTTGAGCCATCTGAGGTCATTTTGCCTGGAAGTGATTGTTTGGAGTTGTTATTTATATTGGAATATTCACGTGTATTGAGAAATTTTGAATTTAGAGCAATTTTTTCGTATTGTCAGTATTTTATGATGCCATTAACCCTCCATTGCCATGGAAGAAAGGCCTGGCAATTTACTTCTGGTCAGAGTGCCAAGAAAACCCAGGAGCTTTAACATATTCATAAATGAACTGGAAATGAGAATAATGAGTAAGGTAATCAAATTTGCAGATGACACAAAATTATTCAAAGTTGTTAAAACCCAAGAGGATTGTGAAAAATTGCAAAAGGACCTTGATAAATTGGAAGACTGGATGTTCAAATGGCATATGAAATTTAATGTGGACAAGTGCAAAGTTATGCACTTAGGAAAGAACAACCCAAACTATGGTTACACGATGCAAGGTTCCAAATTAGGAATCACTACCCAGGAATAAGATTTAGATGTCTTCTTGAATAGCATGTTAAAACCCTCTGCCCAGTGTGCAGCGGTGGCCAAGAAGGCAAATAGAATGCTAGGAATTATAAGGAAAGGAATGGAGAATAAAACAAAGGATATTATAATGCCACCATGAATATTGTGTGCAATTCTGGTCGCTGTATATTAAAAAGGATATAGCAGAATTAGAAAAGGTATAGAGAAGAGTCACCAAAATGGTAAAGGGGATGGAAGGATACACCAATGAGGAAAAGTTTAAAAGGTTAATGCTTTTCAACCTGGAAAAGAGATGGCTGAGGGGACATATGATAGAGGTCCCTAAATTAATGAATGGAGTGGAAAGAGTAAGCGTAGATCAATTGTTTACGCCATCAAAAAGTAGAAAGACTAGGGGACATGCAATGAAGCTACAGTGTAAACCATTAAAGACTAAAAGAGAAAATATTTCTTCGTCAAGCGCGTAATAAAACTCAAATTTGTTACCGGAAGATGTAATAAAGACTGTTAGTGTAGCTGGGTTTAAAAAATGTTTGGACAAACTCCTGGAGGAAAGGTCCATAAACCATTATTAAAGAAGAGCTGAGAAATCCACTGCTTGCCCCAGTACAAGCTTTGTGGAATCTGTGTGTCTTTTTGGAAAACTGCCAGGTACTTGTGACCTGGATTGGCCACTGTTGGAAATAGGATACTGAGCTGCTGGATTGCCAAGGGTCAGCATTGACGCGAAGGCACACATTGCATTGCAATGTACTTATATGGCCACATACACATTTAAATCACTAAAATACCAGCAAAATATGTACACAGATTGCCATATATAGTAGAGTACATGGGACTGTAGAGCTTAGTGGTTGGTAAGTTTGGTATGGAACGGCAGACTGAATAGATAATATGGTCTTTATTTGCCACCATGTTTCTATGTTTCTATGCCCCCTTATAAAATTGCCTTCATTATGTCCCAATTCTGTAAGATTTGTTTTATTTATTTCTATTCAGCTGGACTTTTATACCACTTATCACCAGGTCAAAGCTGTATACATTTAATTGAAGGATATATAATGTTTACATAGAAATGAAACTTTTCATATTAACTTGATAGCATTGGCATGTAACAAGAACATTTACAAGTGGGTGGAGAGTTGGGGGTTAGGTGGTGGGTCCAAAGTTTTTGATAAACAGGTGGGCTTTTTAACAGATTCTAGAAGCCAGGAAGATCATTGGTACTTCTGCTTTTGTCTGGGAGAGAATTCCAGAAGGGGGTGCGAACAGCTTGAAGGATCTGGAGCAGGCTTGTTGGTTGCTTCTTGTTTTTTCACTGGGTGTGGTTAAAGTGTTCTTGGTGGATTGTCTTTTGTGAATGTTGATCTTAGGGGTGTGAAGGAGAGTTTTTAGGTATTGGGATGATTGGTTGATGATTTTGAAGATTATTAGGAGTATCTTGTACTGGATTCTGCTGAGGATTGGGAGTCATTCGAGTTGCTTTAGGATGGGCGTAATGTGCTCATAGCTGGATGCCCCTTGGATGGCGCGTACTGCAGTATGAAGAGCAGTAGTCTATATAGGGGATGATGAGGGCTTGCAGAGCAGATTGGAAATCTGTTGAGGCCAGCAGAGGTAGAGACGTTGAAAAAAGTGAATCTTGTAGTATATTGTTCTTGCTGTGTTATTGATTTGTGGTTTCAGGGTTAGATGCTTTCTAGGGTGACTCTGAAGTATTTCACTTATTTATTTACATTCTCTTATATACCGTGCTATTCTGCATCAGTGTGGTTTACATTGAACAAACTGAAATTACATTGAACAGGGCATTATAACTTGGAGATAACTATTTTACAGGGAACATGGGCTATGGAGGGTTAAGTGGCTTGCCCAAGGCCACAAGGAGCACCTGTGGGACTAGAAACCCCAGTCCTTCCGGCCCAAGGTTGCTGTCCTCTAGTGGGATTTGAACCCCTGACCTTCTGGCCTGAAGTACCTTGCCCCAACCACTAGGCCACTCCTCCACTCCTGATGTGACTTGGATTTCAATGTTGTTTAGGGTGATGGTGGGGGGAGGGAGATGTTGGATAATGGAAAGGGAGGGCTAGATTATTATGAACAGTTGAATTTAACAACTTCTTTGGAGTCTTCCATTGAGAAATTGAGCAACAGAGCTACATTGGTGACTTCCTATGTCTTGACTTTCGAGAGAGGAGGAGTACTTTTAAAAATCAATCAGCTGTATTTCATAATTGTAATATGTATGCATTTTCAGATGTTTTCCACACCACCCAGAGTAGAAAGAAGAATTTTCTTCTACTTAGACCTAGAGCTTTGGCTCTATGAGTTTTTCTTGAAATACCCCTACAAGTGTATTATCGAGTGGAAAGGGGAGATTACTACTAGGGGTCATCAGCACCATTTAGTAGATAGACCTTATACAGAGCAGGAATGAGTGGGCCTCTCTCCTACTCCTGATGACCCTGGTAAGCCCGAGGATGTGCACTGAAGGGTGGGATGAGACCTGGACAGTCGGGAGGTGGTGCTTTTCAAGAGAGGGGGTCACCTTTGTACTATTTGTTTGGGGCATCTTCAGGGGGAGGGCAGCCACGATCTGATTTCTTGGGGGGCTGAGAGGGATATTGGGTTGATGCCTCAGGAGGGGTGGAGGGATCGGGGTGATGCTGGGGGAGGACATATCTGATTGGGGGCACCTGGGGAGGACTTGGGGTGAGGGGAGGGTCGGACCTGTAATGCTGCCTCATTATTCCGCTGTGCAGGTGCAGCGATTCTAGGAGGCTGCTCCCACATCTAAGTGGGGGGAGGAGTGATTTGCATGACTTTTTTTCCCACGTGCAGTTTGCTAAACTTGCTGCTCCTGCCGGATGTGCATAGGCTATTTTACAAGGGTAAACTCTTGTAAAATACTGGTCTAATTCTCCACATCCTAAGATGGACATAGGAATTCCCCTCTCCGTGTCCTCTGTAAAATTCCCCTTTACAAGGGTAAGTTTATAAACTCCTGCACACATTATCTGGGACCTATTTTATGAAGTGAAGCACGTGTGTACTTTACTTTATGAACTAGGCCACAAATAGTACGTGCTGAACCTACTGTAGTAGCGGCACTTACTGCACATGACTAGGTTGGTAAAGAAACACGCATGTTATAGTATTCCATAACGTTTACATGTGAATTTCGGTCTCACCTACTCTCCACCCAAACACCGCCCATGTGTATACCCCTTTGAAAAGAACATGTATCCTGTTTCCAACAGTGGCCAATCCATGTTACAAGTATCTATCAGATTCCCAAAAGGTATCCAGATTCCATGCTGCTTGTCTCATGGGTAGGCAGTGGACTTCTCTGGTCCTCTATACTAATGATTTATGGACTTTTCCTCCAGGAACTTTTCCAAACCTCTTTTAAATCCAGTTACACTAACAAAAAATATAACAGCAAACAGCACATCTGAAAACCAGAGGCTCTTTTTGACTACAGCAAAGGAAGAAGGCCCCACTGCATTGGTTAAGAACCAAACCCAGGTTAACTGCTTGGAAGGCAGCTATGCTCACCACTATACCACCAATCCAAGTGAATGACTGTCCTTGCTTAATTTATGGCTGATCTATGTTATGTCATATGCCCTGTTATTTTTATTATATAATGTTCCGTTATTATTTATATTAAGTTACAAACTGTTTAGAATGATTTTTATCAGCATTGTGATATATAAACGGTATAAAATAATTAAATAAATAAAAATATAATAAGCTTTTTAAAAATATATGGGGGGGGGAGTGATAAAACAGCTAGCCATTGCCACTGAACTTTGAACCTGGATATTGAATGCTGGGACCGTATTCAGCCACCTGTATTGAATATGCGGGTTGGCTGGATACACGGCCGGTGCAACGACAAGAGGTGCCCTAGGCAGACCCTCCATCCTGCTGCCCTGCAATGTCCCCCTCCCCCTGCATCCATTGCCACTGCTGTTGCTCCTCTCCTCAGTTGTCCCTAAAACCACGATGCAGCACTTACCCTTCGTCTTTGGGGCTGTGTCACAGTTTTACTCTGTCCAGTCTGCTGCTTTGGCTACCCTCCGCCACAGACCTCTGGTTTACAGAAATCCAGAAGTCTGGGGTGGAAGTGGCAGATTGGGAAGAGTGAAACCGTGACACAGCCCTGGAGATGGAGGGTAGGTGCTTCATCGTGGTTTCAGGGACCATTGCTGCCACTGTCGGTCCCGGAGAGGGGTACCAGTGGCAACAATGAGCAGCAGCGGGTGCTCCCGGAGGGCCAGTGCTCTAGATAACTGCCTAGTCCGCCTAATGGTAGCACCATCTGTGGCTGGATAGCACGTTAGCTAACCGGCTAGTGGCAATACTCAACTGCTGGCCAGTTAAACAAAGCTGCAAAAGTTAGCTGAGTCTTTCAGGTGCCTAACCTTCGCTGCTTTGGGATAATCAGCTAGCAGCTAAATATCGCCACTAGACGGTTATCTCCAGATGCCGCCCCCGGAATGGCCAGATGCTAGCCAGCTAGTGGTGGGACATTTAGTGGTGGCACCCGGGAATATTCAGTGGTGGCATCCCACTGAACACATTTAGGCAGTTTGCAGGTCTGCAAACCACCTAAATGGCTTTGAAACCCCTCCTCCGCCCCATAATTTCTAAGTGTGTTAACCCTTTATTTATTTATTTATTTTACTGTGTCTGTATCATCGTGCCTTACCAGACCTGAATCACCATTTGGGTGACTGTTATGCTGTATTTGCAACCACTATGCAGCAATGACTGCTCTAGACAATTGTATGAGGCAATTCTCAGCCTGTTTGCACTAAGATAAATAACATGCATGTTTACTACCTGCAGCCCTTGCACCATTCTTGAAAGCAAAAGTCCAGGCCTGCTTTTGCTTTGAAGCTTGCTTCAGGTATAAAGTAAAGAGGGTCACTTGCACCTGCTGTTCTTGTGGATAGCTCTTTCCTAGAAAAGTACTAATAAGGATTTGAAAATCTCTATGCATGTTTCCTCCCCAGCCTAACCATGCCCTGGGGATCAGGTCATCTTCATGCATTTGTTATTCACAGCTTTTTTCACAACCTGCAGGCTTTTAGGCTTCATTCAGAGGGGCAATTTTCAGATACTTAAAGATTTTCATTGGAATGGGCAGCAAAGTCCTTCCATGGACTTTCACTAGGAGTTTGAAGCTATGAATGTGTACAGACACTGTGGCACTGTGGATTGTGGCTGAGCTGTGTACTGGCCAGGCATTACCCTCTTTGTATAACAGTGTCTGTGTCAGCGTGCACCACAAGTCTCTGACTGTGGATTGGGCTGTGTGTCTGTTGCACACTAACCAGCGCTGGATTAAGATGTTGGCACTCATAAGCAGAATCAGAGAGCGCTGGGGAAAGGAGGTTTCTTCCCCTGAGATCAAAGAGCAATGTGCTAAAGCAAGTGGAATTGGGCTCCTGTAACTCGGATATTTGGTACATTCAAATCTGGTGCTCTAGACAGTTGCCTATGTTGCTTAAATCCAGATGTGGCATTGCGTTTCCTATGCACTCACCTATTCCAATCACACAGACATCAGCCCGCAGAACTTTGCCGCTCTTCAACACCACTTCCTTGAGCTACATGGGGACAAGAATAAAACACACATCCAACTATGAAGCCAGCAGTGCTTGTCTACTATACACCCCCATCAATGTTCCCTCTAATTTTCTGTAGGCTGTGTGCGCATAAAATATCAGCTGTGTGCAGCTTTTGAAGGAAGGTTAAATTTTTGTGCACCACATAACGACACTCGGAGTTATATACTTTAAAATTTGACTACACATTAGAATACAATATGTACACCACATTGATTTTAATCAAATTAAATGAAAATAGACTATTACTAAATGAAGTGGGAAATTTCTAGTAATTACAATCATAACTTTTAAATTTTAAGATGTCTGTGTTGTTTTCTATCAGAATCAGAGCCGTAATTTTTGTGCACTCTGTTGTAAAGTATGTGTGCTCGGTCGGCGAGGTGTGTGCGCGCGCACACACGCGCAGCTTAGAGGGAACAGTGACCCCCATGCTGCGCATCCAGCTGAGAAGCCAGCAAGCCCTCTATGTAGCACATCACTGTATAATACATCCAACTACAAAGCTAGCAGGGTCTATATAACTCATCCAGTGTAAAGCCAGCAAAGCCTCTTTACAACACACTCCTGTATGCCACTCCCAATTGTGATGCAAGAAGGGCTGCCCTATAATACACCCAGTTACGAAGCAGGGATAGGTGGTAGGGGAGCCAACCCAGTGACCAGTAAGATAGTCAAACCCCTACATAAATTGGAGAATCTTCCAGGGAGTTTCTCTCCCGATTGCAAACATTATTGGAATTTATTGGGGTATTTCTTTCTCTCTACTGTCCCCTTGAGAAAGGTTCGCTTAGTCCTGCACAGCTGCAGGGTGGCTCTGCTCTGTCTTCTGTGAACCAATTAACAGGCTCCAAATAACAGGCTTGCTTCTTTGCATACCAAGTATAATATCATGTTACCATCCAGAAGGAACTGAGTGCTACTTTACATTCAGTTCTGCCCATTCTGCCTTGTAGAGCACCACAAGGAGCCCTGGATTATACAGCGGCTGTGATCTCATCTTCTGTCTGCCTCTTGTGGCAGCTCCATTGCTTTCCATGGTGGTCTTCAGTGCTTGGTTGCACTATCAAGTACGCAGTTAAACTATGTCTGCTGAAACTGTTGCACATAGAAATGACCCCTCACCCACTATGCCCGGAAGCCCTGCTAGTGTTATTTCTAGCTCAAAGGGCTGTAGACAATGCATTCTGTATTAGGCTTTGAGGTTGGATGTCAATGTGTATATAAGATGAACACGGTACATATCTGAACTGATTCCACAGTAACAGCCATTCCTATCAGATAGCTTACCCAGTGTTCTCCTCAGAAATGTTTGCCAGCTGGGTGGCATGAAGGAATAGCTGGGAGGGAACAGGGGACTACTCCACAGGATTACAACATCTTCTGTTACTTATAAATACAACCCCTCTATTTTGTCACTCTTTCAAATTTATTTAAGTGTCTAATGAATTCATTATTAACATATACTACTAAGTTTTTAAGTATTAATTCACTTAAATCATTTTCCATTCCTGCTGATTATTTTGCCATGTCAGTTCATCAGATTAAATTAGCCAGATGGTCAGTAAAATCAGCTGGGTGACGTGCCCATTTCAAAGCTCCTGGGGAGAACACCGCCAGCCAATGCCAGCCAAGTCAATCCTTTATCCATAATAGCTAATCAGCCCAGCCCTAAACATTTAACCCTGCACTTCTATTCTGCAGACCCCTGCTCTACAAGCCATCCATGTTTGCAGATTTTCACCCTTCCCCTGTGCTGCCTGCCCTTACCCTGCCATCCCAGCCCACATGCTGCAGGCCCTGCACCCAAGTGCTGCTGATTAACTTAAACCATTTCATCAGTCCAGACATTTTAGACTTCTCTTCTCCAATATACCGAAGCTGCCACATGGCTGTGATCCTTCCTCAGTACCTTTCCCTCCTGCTCGCGCAGCTCGGACACCTCCGTCTGCATGTAAAATTTTATCCTGTGGCTCTCAAACATCTAAAAACAGGTGAAAAAGAAAAACATCACTGCTATTAATTAATTACAAAATATAATGAAAACATTAATTAGAGCATGGAGCCATCTTACTGGGCAGACTAGATGGACCACACTGCCGTCATATGCTATATTACTATTAATTACTCTATTATCACAATGTTATTGTTAGAGTCTAGGAGGGAAGTTTCAATCATCGACATGTCCCTTAAAAAGTAATCATTTAGAAGGTGCTGGTCACATGGTTTAACATATGTAACTGCGGGGTATTAGCATGTGGTTTAATGCATGATCCCTTACTGATCACTGATCCCCATGGTTTAATGTATGGTCTCTTCTGTGGCACTGATTACATGATTTAATGCATGATCCCTTATGGAGCACTGATCATATGGTTTAAAGTGTGAGCTCTTAAAGATTGCTGATCACATGGATCAATTTGTGGGCAATGTCTACAAATAGATTAGTTTTGTGCTGTCTTCGTTGAAAGTAATGAGCCTTACTCGTAGCCCGTGGTATGTGGAGTATGATCTCAGTCTCTCAAATTTACTGCTAACACTCACTGTAGAGAGCTTTCCTCTGGCATTCATATGATGTAACAAGTATGGGTAACCTATCAAGGACATTTGGAAATTGCTTTTAATCATGCAGGTCTGTGGCTCCAAATACAATGGGGAATATCTCTGTATCTTTCTGCTACATTTTCTTTGTCTCTGACTGCATTTCTTGGTATTTGAGGATTTTTTCCTTCTCTGTCCTGTTCATGGAATATCAGTTGGAAATGACACCTCTATAATCAATGCCGTTCTAGTGCTTCTCTTTACCACCATGCCCAGTTTCCTTGCATCCAACTTTTTATTAGTCAAACTGGCAATGTCCCAGGTGATCGTGACTTCTTTATTCTCCATAATTCTTTTAGAATCATAATGCCAGTGTTTTTCTGGTACAGCAATATTGCAGTGTTTACAAACTTTCCAGTGGATGAGACATGCCACATTATTGTGCCTTTACAGATAGTGGCTGAGTTAGTTCTACTGTGCAAGCCAGAGGCTACCAGGATAATGAGAGTCCCTCCCACTCTTTCCAATGCAGGTCACGGAGGATAAGATCACATGATATTATGTCAGTTTAAGTTGAAAGGGAGTGACATAATCTTTTTGCTTCTTCTGGTCTTGGGTTTCACATACATACCACTTCGTGTGACATAAGGTCCTATGAAGGTGAGCCAGTTAATGTGGAGGCACATTCTGACATGGCCATCCAGCCCTTTGTGCGGCTGACCAGAAGCGGAACGCCCAAAGGTAGACCCGATTCTGGATTCTGATCCCATGGGGGCTAGATGTGCCCGTGGGATCAGAATCGGAGTCTACAGCCTGAATGTGCAGGCTGGGCCCCAATTCTGGTCAGCCGGCTAACACAGCATATCCCCGGCTACCTCGCGGTTCCATTCAGGAACTGCAAATGCCGGCTGCTGCAGATATTTTTCTTTCCCCACAGGTAGATCCTCCACTGGCCTCCCATGGCCAGGGTCCAGCTGCAGAGATCCTTCTGCACCCCTCACCTTTGTGGCATGGCCCGGCAGCATGATCCCTCGACGTTCATGTCCTGCCCTAGTAATGCCCACTCCCGGCCCGGTCTAGCCTCCCCATACAAATGAGCTCTTTGTATGGGGAGACAGTAGCCGGGGCAGCAGTGAAATGAATAGCGGGGATGGACGTCCAATCCTGATGTCCATCCCCGCTATTCGCTGTACTGAATGACCCCCATAGTGTATCTGGATTTTCAGAAAGCCTTTGACAAGGTCCCTTGTAAGAGATTCTTGGCAAAGTTAAAAAGTCATGGGATAGGAGGCAGTGTACTATTGTGGATCAGGAACTGGTTAAAAAATAAAAAGCAGAGGATAGGGCTAAATGGCCAATTTTCCCAATAGAGAAAGGTGAATAGTGGAGTACTCAGGGATCTATGCTGGGTTTGCTGCTTTTTAATATATTCGTAAATGAACTGGAAATGGAAATAAGTGAGGTAGTCAAATTTGCAGATGACACAAAATTATTCAAAATTGTTAAAACCCAAGAGGTTTATGAAAAATTGCAAGAGGACCCTGATAAATTTAAAGACTGGATGTTCAAATGGCAGATGAAATTTAATGTGGACAAGTGCAAAGATATGCACCTAGGAAAGAACAACCCAAGCTATGGTTACACAATGCAAGAATCCACATTAGGAACCACCACCCAGGAAAAAGATTTAGGCGTCATTGTGAATAACATGTTGAAACCCTCCACTCAGATTGCAACAGCGGCCAAGAAGGCAAATAAAATGCTAGGAATCATAAGGAAAGGAATGAAGAATAAAACAAATGATATTATAATGTCTCTGTATCATTCCATGGTGCGACCTCAGCTTGAATATTGTGTGCAATTCTGGTTGCTGTATCTTAAAAAGGATATAGAAGAATTAGAAAAGGTACAGAGAAGAGCCACCAAAATGGTAAAGGGGATGGAAGGATACCCCTAAGAGGAGAGGCTTAAAAGATTAGGGCTTTTCAACATGGAAAAGAGACGGCTGAGGGGAGATATGATAGAGGTCTATAAATTAATGAATGGAATGGAACGGGAAAACGCAGATCGATTCTATACAGCATCATAAGTTCAAAGACTAGGGGACATGCAATGAAGCTACAATGTAACCCGTTTAAGACTAATAAGAGAAAATATTTTTTCACTCAACGTGTAATCAAACTCTGGACTTTGTTACTGGAGGATGTAGTAAAAGCTGTTAATGTAGTTGGGTTTAAAAAAGGTTTGGACAAGTTCCTGGAGGAAAGGTCAATAAACTGTTATTAAAGAGGACCCAGGTAATCCACTGGTTGCCCCACTACAAGCATTATGGAACCTGTGTGTCTTTTGGGGAAACTGTTAGATACTTATGACCTAGATTGGCCACTGTTGGAAACAGGATACTGGGCTTGATGCCATACTTGGTCTGACCCAGTATGGCATTTCTTATGTTCTTATGCTCTTATGAAGTAATCAAGATGTTGTTTTTGCTTTATTTTTTATAGCCCCATTTTCAAAATAACTTGACAATCCAAGAATCTTGATTTTAGAGAATCAAGAAAACACATAAAAAAAAATCTTCCAAAAACAGCAATACGGCCATCTAAATCACGGGAAGATTCAATAAAAATAAAAAGAGAAAAGCAGAAAGAAAAATATCATATAATTCACTTGGTTTATCCTAGTACTGCAACCATCCCAATGATTATTTAGAAATTACTGTCATATCATTTTCTTGCTGGACACTGTTCTCTGGCAAGGTGGCTCAATTTTGTCCTTCAGAAGGAAATCCAGGTGGTCAAGCTCTTGAAAAATATACATACTTCCTGAAACTTTATCATACATTTACATAGATGTTCATGTTAAAAATTGGCTCCAATTGTTAATACCTGTTGACAAAAAACACGAAAGCCTTATATATAAAATCTGGAACAACCTTCATCAAGTCACCAGGAAACAGACTTCCTCAGGTTGTTATTTAAGAACATTTATGTGGCCAGTGGCAGTCATGGCCACAAAAGTGCTTTTTTAAAAAAAGTCTTCAGTGGTTCTAAAGATAAATTTAACTGTTTTAAATGTAGAACGGTCAAATGAACCTATCCAGAAAAGGGGCATAGTATGGGGAGAGCCAAGAGTATACAAAAAAGGTTATACTATCCATTGAAGAGTGGATCAGTAACATGTGGCGGGTTTTATAGGAGGGCACCCAAGGTTAATTGGACTGAAAGGAAATGGAAAGTAAAAATGCAATGCATGCCGTTGAGTCAATGCTGGCTCCTGGTGACCCAGCAGTCTTTGGTTTTCTTGACAAGGTATTACTAGAAATAGTTTGTCAGGCCTTTCTTTATCAAGGTTCAAAATAAACATAGCCAAATCAGAAATTTTGTTGAAGAGGAGCTGGTGGGATATGATGTCAAAGATGGCAGAGATGTCTAGGAAGAGCAGGATGAAGCCTTGGGTGAGTGTTTCGATGCCTGTGATGAGTGAATTAAAGGAGTGATGTCATAAGGATTTCCATGCCGTGGTTGGGCTGAAACCATGTTGACGTACGTTTAGAGGTGAATGGTGATCTATGTGATCTTGGAGTTGGGTTTGTATGGCTTTTTCAATGATTTTGGAGATAAATGCTATGCTGGTTATGGGTCTGTAGGAGGATGGAGAGTGTGGACCAGTTTGGTTTCTTCAGGAGTGATCTGATCAATGCTTGTTTAAGGGAGGGAGGAAGGAGTCCTTGGGAGAGGGGGGAGTGGATGATGTCAGATATGAATGGTAGGAATTGCTCCTTTGTGATTTTTAGCCAAGAAACTGGACAGGGGTGAAAGGTGAAATTTCAAAATTTATCAAAGCCACTATCTCCATGACCTTATCCCCAAAAAGGTTTTCTCTGGTACAGGGGATGTCTGCTACCTTTCATGGGCATCCTCTTGCAGCCCTGATGCTTTAAGCCAAGTCATCCTCCTGGCTGTTATTGTGACAACTGCTCTTTACGTTGCTGTGTCATACGCATCATAGGACAATCGAATCAGGAATTTGGTACATTTCTGGAAGTCTTGCAGTGCAGCCTGCTCCATTTTCACAGGATACTTGGAAGGACCAGAAGGTTTGGCCTGCATTTTCTCTCCTATATCGCAGAGAAATTGGGACATCTGAAATTGACAGGCTGCTACAGGAGCATTAAGCATCGTATTTTGGTACATTCATTTTCCTAATATATTCAAGAGGTGGGAGTTTTTCCCTGGAAGGATATTTGAATGCATCTGGGAATTCTTGTACTGTTTCAGGGCTGATTCGATGATAACCAAGTAGTGCGGTAGCTGCGACTTCTCATGCCCTAAGACATGCTGGACCGTATATTTTGTTTCCATTCTCATGGATGTGGATTTTGTAAAGAAAGGTGTCTGCTAGGATTTGGCATGCTGCTCAAGCAAAACCTTGTGCACTGGGAGGCAGACAATGTCCTTGGGGATGTCAAGGTATTTAAATACGCCCAGAAATTCTGAGCACAGATCTGGTTTGTCCCAAGTTGTAAGATCAAGCCTCTTAGCGATCTTTTGCAGGAAGTGTAGATATGAGGTGTCTTCTGGCGGGCAATTATTCTGAGGCTGAGACAATGATGCGTCTAACAATAGTCCTGGAGACCTGTGAACAGGAAACGAACACTGAAAATCATTGGAGGAGATTATTGAGCCCGAGGAGTTGCGATGACGTTTCAGGAAGTTGTGATCTAAGGCCAGTAGTGAAGGAGTTTGGCAGTAATGGTGTGGGAAGGTGGCATGATGATTCTTTGTCTTTCTAGTGCCTGCTTCCCTTGTTGGTGAAGGTTGTCATGGCTTATCTATACCATACATTTCTTGCAAAAATTCTCTCCACTGCTCAGTAATCATGAGATGTGGTTGTGAGGTTGAGCTAGAGGTTCATGGCTGCGAAGAGAGGCATGGAGAAAGTGAGCTCTCGTGATGAGCGCGTGCTTTAAGATTAGCAGTCATTGATACTTTATGGGATGCTGCCCCTTTAAGAGAACCATTGCTGTCATCTGGGCTGGACTGCTCTACATGGTGATGCCAGCACTGCTTGTAGTATTGCACGTCTGGACTGGCAACTGATGAATTATGTTTGTGGCCAGAGCTGGAATGGTGGTGCTTGGACAAAGGACTTGTGGCTGAATCAGCGCCATACTTTTAAAGGAGCTGTGTTGTGTTTCCTCAGCACCAAGGATGCCAAACTGTCAGAGCTGTGAAAAACACCAAAAAAGTGGCCCACCCCCACTTACGTCAACAAAGTAAAAAAAACAAGAGCCACTTCCCATGCCTGATGCAAGGGAGAACTCCTCTACAGTCAGGCCAAGAGTCTGCAGATATTTATTGCTTGCTTCATGCTCCACAATCTAGCAATTAGGCTGTGACAGCCTCTGCCTGAAGGAGTGAAAATGGCAGACCCAGAAATAGGGGATAATGTAGAAGGCCCTAGGCAGGACACAGCTTGCTGTGACTGCAAGAAATGAGCTTATTACACAGATATATCTTGTGAAGGTATGTGTTTTAATAATCAAAATTCAATTGTGTACATACACATTTCCCAACACCAAAAGCAACACCTCTGCTCCCTGCCCATCCCTCCATCCAACTCCAGTGCCCTCCACAGGCTCATTCAGCCCCATCCATCCCCCATTGCCAGCCCTCTGTCCCTCTTCCAGTCAAGGTCTAAGCTCATTTCTTCCCACGTCCTCTTCCATCCCCTAACTCTCTTCCAACCATCCTCTGCTCCTGACCCTACTTAGGCTGCCGCGATAGTATGCACTGATTCACATTTTAGAACAAGGCTGTATGTCTTTGCCACCATAGCTGCCTACTGGAGACTTCCATGTATAAGTGCCATAACATATACACATGTAAATAACTGCTGCACATTAAAAAAAAATATCGGGGGTGGATACTAAGTGGTGGTGGCTAACGCTGTTATAGCGACTGTTGTCGCTGAAAAAAAATTGAACCCGGATCATATTCGGCCATTGTCATTGAATATCCAGGTTGGCTGTATAGCAAGTTAGCTCACCGGTCGGTGGCGATATTCAGCCGCTGGTCTGTTAGCTATCAATGTGGCTAAAGTTAGACCAGTCATTATGGTGCCTAATGCTAGCCACTTTAGGGTAACTGGCTAGTGGCTGAATATCACTTCTAGCTAGTTATCCTAGGATGCTGCCTCCAGAACGTCCTGACACTAAGCGGAACTAGTCATGCTCTGGAGAAGGTATAGATTTGGATGGGGCTCGAGACATGCTGTCCATTTCTGAAATCAAGCACCCACGTTTAAGGTCGCTGGAATGCCTGGGACACGCCTCTGGACATGTTGTTATGCAGGATAGAGATCCACATGCGGAACCTTTTTGTAAATGGCTCTGGGGACATTTTCATGATTAGGATGTCTGCAAACCTGTTTTCAGACATCCAAATCACGATTAGAGTTTCTAAAATGACCCCCATAGCATGTTTCAGAAGCATGCAATATACATTGTCGCACCGCCGCCCTAGTGGTCAAAGGTGGTTAAGGCAGGTCGGGTGGACATGAGTTATTTTTCTAGTTTGAGTTTGGTTCTTGTATGCGGGGTCTGGGTATCTGTTCCCAGTGGCCTTCCGTGTACCAAAGCTTCAAGTAAACACAAAGTCCGAGGGTAGGGAAAGAAAGGCTTTTTATTTCCCTTAATGCACAATGATTCAGGTAGTAGAATCTACGTCAACATAAAGAAACCTTACGTCAGGTAGAAAAGAAACATAACCAGTTGCTGCTTTATCCACTGTTATCTTCACAGGAATTTATAGAATAAAACATACAGTCTTTGCTTGCTGAGCCCTGCTTTATACACTAGGCAGGGATTCTAGGCTTCCTGCCTGACAGTAGCTACAATCCATGGGCACTTCAGAAGGGTCCTCAATAAATTCCACCTGCATGGGCTGTGGGTCTGAGAGCTGTGACTCTGTATCAGTGCAGTCTGGTGAAATACGCTGAGGCTTTTCATACACAGCTTGTACCAGCCTCCAATGTTCTGGGCCTAGGTTTGGGCCTCGGTCATACGAATGCTTGCTATGAGAATACCTTCCTTTGTCTTGGTGCCTTGTATTAAACAGTCTTTTATCTGGTAAAAGCTTGTGTCTTGTCTTACAAACAGCTTGATAAGGCGAGCACACCCTTGCTCCTTGTGCTCCCTGTGTCACAAGGTTATAACGATTAGAAGTATAAAAATGTGGATTACCTTGTTCTCCAGGCCTATCCCAGTGAGCTGAGGTTTGAGGCCTAGTCCTGCTGCAATTCAGCCTTACTCGAGTAGCAGGCCTCCCACTGTCCGGCTGGCCTTCGGGTGGAGTTCTCTCTCTTTCACACCCATACCTCTTTCTCCTTGAATAAGGAGTGTTACCTCCTATGGCAATGACTTCACCACCCTTCTGGTAACTTCCACAGGGTCCTGAGTCTGCTGGTACCGGTTCATCAGATAAACCTCTGACCTCTGCTTCTCTCCTGGTACATTTCCTCCCAGTGTCTCTTTGCCAAGAACTCCTGGTATCTTGCTGCACCGGACTCCCTGTGTCTCCTTGCCAGGAACTCCTTCCTCTCGGGTCTCTTTGCCAAGACTCCTTCTTTTCCTTCTCCTCCCCCTTTCCAACTTCCCAGCCTTTCTTAAGAGGAACTCCCCCTTTCCTGGATTGGCTGTTGGCCGGCATCACATCACAAGCTCTGGGGTGCGGTTCTCTAGGCCCTGGAAGGTCTCTCTTGCTCCCTCTATCTGGCTCCTCGTAATGTCGCATCTGGTGTTGGAATCTTTTTTCCGAATTTAAAACCTTTTTTTCTGTTTGCATAGGCTCTGCAGTACCACAACATACATTAGCAGCATGTAATATACATGCAGCACCCATGACCTATGCATTAGGAACATGCAATACATAAACAGAACACATAACATTTGCATTGGAAGCATGTAGTGTGTGAGCAGCATTCACTGGATTTCTCTAGCCATTCAAAGGATATGTGGTTTGTACCTTCATGATTGCTCGCCCAACTTTTTCCCCCAGGAACTTCTTGAAGGGAACATCTTCCAACTCCACCACAGACACTGAATGGGCTTTCTCACACAAGTATGCTGCCACTTCCATTCCTGAGAAAGAATGAGAAAAAGTACATTGCACCTTCCAGAAACACATCAGCTTCAAATGATAAGCTGGTCTCCTGTGCTCAGTCACTGCCCCCATGCTCACAGCAACAGATCCTAAGAGCAGAAACAGTTGAGCACTCTCAGTCCTAGTCTTTATATTCCTTTTTCAGAGTTCCATATACTAAGAAACTCTGCAGATTGCTCTGGAGAAGGAGGTAAAAAGCTAAAACATCATAAGACATGTGAAGAGTAGTTTTATAAAGGGGCATTTAGTTAAAGCATGTTGGAAGCAGCCTATCTTAAACTTACTTTATAAAGACTAATAGGTGCCTACTTGTCTTTATAAAAAAACTTGTGTAAGCAGCAGAAATCATGCCTTATGTTAAAGTGCAAACATTTATACCTGCTCTGTAGCAAGTATAAATGAAAACACGTAATGTTTGCAAGTAAATGCGAAAATCAAGGTATTCTATAATCAATACACATACTTACTAACTCTGCCTGTGCTTTATCCTCGCTGCGCCCTAGGCTACACCTATTGGCATAGTACATGTCGTCATACTTTTATACTGATTGGTGTTTCATAAGAGGCCATTAGCATGCGTATGTGGCCACATAAATGACTAAAACTCCAGCAAGGTACGTACTCCCTTATAAAATTACCCCAAAGAGGATACCTTTATAGCAAGAAGCCTAGGATGAAAGTAAGCAGGCATGGTGGGGGCACATCCGGGCCATCTGGATGGCTTCCAAGCTCATGCCAATATATGTATTTTTATGCCAGCTGGTATTTTCTTTTAATTTAACTTTTATTGGGTGACCAAATCCATGTAACAATAGTCAGATAGTCAAGCACCACATAAAGGAGCCTTGTTCCAAAAATATGAAGCATATTACAGCAAATGGACTCTAAACTGTTTGCATTTATTCCCCCACCCCCGAAGCTCCCAAATAACAAATAAATTAAATAATACTACCTGATCCGTCACACACCCTCCTCCCCTTCCCATCCCCTTGCCTCCTCAATGCTATTGCCCAAACATCAACTTCTCCTCTAATTCTCTATCCCACCTCTCCCCATCCCCCCAACAGTTATGTGTCTTTCATACTCTCCATGAGATCCACAGAAAGAAATTCTTATGCCTTAATTTCTCTTCACTCTTCTTCTTTGCTTGCCCCAGTCTGATGCCACAATTTCCAAAACCTTCCCCCACAATTCCCTATCTCTCACTCTTACCCTAAGCCAAGCTGCGGTCATTTTTGTCATACTGTATAAAGAACTTATCTGATAATGTATGAACCATATAGGGATCCCCCCCTTTGCCCTTCTTATCCAAAGACCCCTCCTCCCTAAACCACCCCAGTCACGTCACTCCCCCAAATCTCCTGCTCAATCTGTACCCACTGACGCTCCCTGTTTCTGAGCTGGGCAGCATGGTAGTATCTGTAAACATCTGGAACTGCCAATCCTGACTCCAGTTTACCTTTCCACAAAATCACGGGTAGCATCTCCAAATAAAATGAATTTTTTTTCTATGCAGCATTCTAAGCATTCCCACAGGGACATCAATGAGGCCACAAGGAGTGCTAATGGGTTTGATTCCGACTAGCACTCCTTGTGGCCTTTGGCAAGTAACTTAACCCTCCATTGCCTCAGAAAATTCCAAATTATCAATTTCCCTGTTCAATGTACACTACCAAGTTTAAGTTACAATGTAAACTGCTTTGACTGAAATGATAAAGTAGTATAAAAAACCTGTTAATAAATCAATAAATAAATTAATAGGCATAACCTGATAAAGCAAAGAAATCTGGGGAGAATGACCATTTTTATAATAGCAGTTCTCTCCATCCTTACAAGTTAAGCCTCACCCACCTTCTAAGATCCTCGTCAAGTTTAACCAACATCTTCTGATTGGCCCGGTATAATTTGGCTGGGTATTCTATAAGAAGCCTTTTCCTTATCGTTCCTCCAGTTCAGTCCTCCACATCTGGGTAGTGTACCTCCTCCTGCAGCTTGGAGACTGGGCATGTCAAAATCATATCACTGGATGTAGCCTGCTGGTCTCTCCCATCAGCCCCAGGTGTGTCCAGTCTCCACGCAGCAGGAGGACATAGTGAGCCTAGGTGCTGGGCTCACTTGAGGAACAGATAAGGAACAATTTAGTCAGGGTTTAGTTCTTACAAATTTTACTTTGGTCCCTTTAATTTAATTTATTTCTTTGTGTTCTCTGGAAGCTCTCTCTTTAAAAAAAAAAAAAAAAAAGAGAGAAGCCAGCCTCAGTCTATGCTTCATTTCTTTCTCACTCTCTCACCAAGCCAGTTCAGCTCACAGGATCTCCCCCCCCTTCCCCCCGACGATATGGGCGAGAGCTCCACAGGGCGCACACATTCACTCACACTGATTGTGGTGTTCGCCAGCTCCGGTTCACCGCGGGGACTCAAGATGGACAATCTTCCCCCGGCGGAGCAGCTCTCGCCGTGGACGTCACTTGTGGCAGCACTGAGCGATGTCGCGGCTTGTAGGGCTGCACTTCGAAGAGGTAAGAAGAAATTTCTTCATGTTTTCATCAGTGCTGTGAAGGGCCTTGTGACCGCGCAAGAGAACGCTGAGCCTGGCAGTACTGGATAGGTGTCTTGGCACCAAACAGGCCTGACAATATTCGCGGCCATATTTTCCACGCGGTCACAGCCGTGTGGCGTTTTGCGGCGGCTCGCGTTTGGGGGGGAAAAGCAGCACGGCACGGACCTGAGGCAAATCCTTAACTTATTTCTTTTACTCTCTTTAATTTCGGGGGGTTCTTTGGTCATTTTAGCGGGGGATCCCTTCCGTGGGTAGTTTGTTTGTTTTTCATTTTCCTCAGTTTAAAAAAAAAGGGGGGGGGGCAGCAACGTCCTCAACTTGCCTTTCTTGCCTGACAAAGAGTGGTTGGGGGTCTCTAGCTCATGTCATTGCGCCCTCAGTGTGTTGTCTGCGGCACCCGCAGAGGCACAGTCGCTGACACCGGAATCTGCCGGGGCTGCGCTACAGTTTCTACTAGCGTGGAACAGCAGATGGAGGGTAAAGTAGTTCAAGATCCCCAGGGTCCATCGGCAGGAACCGAAGGAGAGGCACTGATGACCACTCCGCCAGTGCCCTGCCCGGAGGTCCCAGCGGGCCCATCAAGTGTGCTACCGGCAATAGTGTCGGGACCGCAGGTCAGAGATTTCTGTCTGGACTTTGTTCTAATAATGCATCAGGCATTCTGTTTAAGGCATCAAGGGAAGTTACCTGAGCCCTTGCCACTTACGAATCCTATGCAGCAGCCCGGGATAGGAGAGGTTGGTAGCATTTCCCCGAGGCCCCTCGTGACCTTTCACCCCCAGATTTGGAGTGGCAAGAGACAGATGAGGCCGAGTTAGAACTTGAATCAGGTATGGAGGAATTGGAAGAAGGAGAAATACCTGAGCCTGAGGATCAGGCGAAAATCATTCGGGTATTCAGGAAGGACGAAATTACGGCACTTATTATGGAATCCCTTCAGATGCTAAATCTCACTATGGCACAGCCAGCGGAGAAAGAGGATGTGGAAGACCCTATCATTCAAGCAGTGAGGCAAGCTCAGGTAGTGTTTCCCGTCCATGGGGTGGTAGACCGGATGATCCAGGAGGAGTGGGATCTGCCAGAAGTGGGACTAAGAGGGATCAGGACTATGAACAGGCTCTATCCCATAGCGGACAAGGACAAAGAAAAGTTCCGCTCACTTCAGATTGATAAGGCAGTGTCAGCGGTTACAAAGAAGACCACTATTCCGGTGGAAGATAGCGTGGCCTTAAAAGATGCGCAGGATAGGAAAGTGGATGGATTAGTGAAACAAACATTTGAGGCTAATGCTTTATCCTTGCAAGCTTCCATTTGTGGGGCTTGGGTGGCAAGAGCATGTCTTCAATGGTCTCAACGCTTAAGGCAGTCTAATCAACTAGAGCAGGAGAGTGTGAGGGAGCTGAACCAAACTAGAGCACAAAGTACCTGCAGAACCAGACTAGAGACAAAGGAGCTGGTACCAAAGATTGGCATATGTTCAAGTGTTCCTTTTATTATCCCCAATGTATTTTGGCTTGAGCCTTCTTCAGGGGGTATGCATAACAAGCCTCAAAAATTACAATATAAAAATGAAAACACATAATATCCAATAAATACAATGTCATATAAATATTAAATCATAAAACATAAATACTTAATAACTAATAAAATATTACAAAGTACATCAAATACTGAGGAGCAAAAACATATATATATAACTAAAAACTGTGAGAACGTCAGAAAATACAAGAATGACATATAAAAATATTTTTTAAAATATATAAAATACGATAATGTATTTGAAATCAATTAATGTGTACAAAAACGATAAATAACAATAATTGACACACTTATATACCATCTGATCTCACCAATAAAATGTTTAAATACAACATTAATATAATCTAAAAATGAAAATAAATAAAAAGAATAAAAGGAATAGAAAGCATAAAAAGGTAGATAAGAAGAAAGAGATAAGGAAAACATGTATAATACATTGAAAGATCCAGCCTGTATATGAAGTAAATACACTGGAAGGGAGATAAATAATCAAATAAATAAATTAAACAATATCTGTAATAGGGGAACGGCACATTTTTATATTGTATTTTTTGAGGCTTGTTATGCATACCCCCTGAAGAAGGCTCAGGCTGAAACGCGTTGGAAATAATAAAAGAAACATTTGAACATACACCAGTCTTTGGTACCAGCTCCTTTGTCTTGAGTGTGAGGGAGCTGACATGGCTCGAATCTGGGTTGGTATATTTGGCAGATGTACATTACGATTTGATCAGAGCTTTAGCGAATAGTATGGCTTCGTTGGTTGCCGCCTGGAGGTCCCTGTGGTTGAGGAATTGGGCGGCCAACGGCTCTTCTAAGTCGCGCCTCAGTAAGCTTCCGTTTAAAGGGAAGTAGTTGTTTGGGGACGATCTGGACAAACTGGTTAAGGATTTAGGAGAGTCCAAGGGCGGAAGACTCCCGGAGGATAAGCCTAAGCAAGGGAAGTCCTTGCCGGCATCTTGGGACAGTTTAGAGATTTCAGGAGATTTCGTACTTCTCGCTGAGGTGGTTTCCAAAGGTGAAGATTTGCTTCTAGAGCCCAGGGGTTTTGTGGGTTTCGTGGAACAGGTAGAGGTTTCGCAGAGACCTCTGCAACAGCAAGTCGAAAACCACAATGAAATGAGGTGGATCCCGATAGGAAGCCAACCGATTGGAGGGCGGCTTCGGGAGTTTTTTCCTGCCTGGGCCCAAATAACGTTTGACCAGTGGGTGTTGGAGATAATTCGCAAAGGTTATGCGCTGGAATTGGCATGACGGTTCTGGACTCGTTTGTAATGTCTCCCTGCAAAGGTCGACGGAAAACGCTAGTGGTCCGCCGTACGTTAGATCGGCTTTTGCAAATGGGAGCAGTCACGCTGGTCCCAACAGCAGACTACGGCGTAGGTCGCTACTCCATTTATTTCGTGGTGCCAAAGAAAGATGGGTCTCTCCATCCTATCTTGGATCTAAAAGGGGTGAATCGCTGCCTTCGAGTTCCGCATTTCAGGATGGAAACATTGAGATCGGTCATAGTGGCGGTGCACCAAGGAAAGTACTTGACTTCCCTTGATCTCACGGAGGCGTATTTTCACATCCCAATCAGAGCAACTCATCAAAAGTTCCTGAGGTTCGCCTTTCCTTGGGGACATTACCAATTCCAAACATTGCCCTTTGGTCTGGCGATGGCTCCACGTACCTTCACCAAGATCATGGTGGTGGTGGCGGCATTGTTGTGAAAGGAAGGCATTCTAGTTCATCCTTATCTCGACGATTGGTTGATTCGGACAAAATCCAAGGCCGAGAGCGTACAGGCTACAGACAAGGTGGTGACGTTTCTGCAGAATCTCGGCTGGGTGGTCAGTTCAACCAAGAGTCACTTAGTTCCATCCCAGGATCTCGAATATCTGGGAGTGCATTTCGACACTCGGAGAGGAGCGGTGTTTCTGCCGGATCGTTGAGTTCAAATCCTTCGACAGCTGGTGTGCAAGTTCATGTCCACCCCGGTGCCCTCAGCGTGAAGTTACCTTCGCGTACTGGGGACAATAGCGGCAACCCTGGAGGTAGTGCCATTGGGCCAGATTTCATATGCGGCCATTACAGAGAGCACTGCTTCGCCGATGGTTGCACCAGTCCGACTTGCTGAAGAAACGTCTCCCCTGCCCTCTTTGGGTCAGGCAGTCACTTCGTTGGTGGCTGGATCCAGGATCTCTGAAAGCGTGCATGTCCCTGGAACAGCCGGAGTGGCTCCCATTGTTGACAGACGTGAGCCTCATGGGATGGGGAGCACATTGCGCAGACCTCTTTGCGCAAGGGACTTGGAACGCCCAAGAGAGCAAATGGTCAATCAACCGGCTAGAGCTGCGAGCAGTCTTTCTAGCGCTACAGATGTTCAAAGCTACGGTGAAAGGCCGAGCGGTGCGGGTACTTTCGGACAACTCTGCGACGGTGGCCTATATCAATCGGCAAGGCGGAACAGGAATTGTGGCCATGAAAGAGGAAGCAGGGGCGCTGTTGGATTTCTCAGCAGGGTCCGAGTGGATGCCGGGGAATGGGAGCTGCGTCCGGACATGTTTGCGAAAATTGTCCGCAGATGGGGACCACCGATGATGGATCTCATGGCAAACTTCCAGTCAGTGAAAACGGGTCGCTTCTTCAGCAGGCGGCAAAAGAGGATGTCGGAAGGGATCAACGCCCTGATATGGCAATGGCCGTCGTCAGGTCTACTCTATGTCTTCCCCCTGTGGGCGCTCATAGGGCGGGTGATTCATCGAATCAAAGCTCATCAGGGAAGAGTGCTGTTGGTGGCACCGGACTGGCCGAGACACCCATGGTACACCGATCTAGTTCGGCTGCTCGACAAGGATCCTTGGAGGTTACTGGCATCGGAGGATCTGTTGCTTCAGGGTCCGCTTCGAATGCCTCAGGTGGACCGGTTCTCGCTTACGGTTTGGCCATTGAAAGGACAAGGTTAAGGAGAAAAGGTTACTCGGGCACGGTCATCGCAACTTTACTTCGAGCGAGAAAAAAGTCCACGTCCCTCGCATATGTGCACATATGGCGTATTTTTGAGGACTGGTGTTCACAGCGGCAAGTACGCGCGGCTACAGTATCTGTTCCCTTGGTGTTAAGCTTCCTGCAAGACGGGTTTGATAAGGGTCTGGCAGCCATTTCCTTAAGTGATCAGTTAGCAGCCCTGCCTTGCTATAGAGGCAAAGTACAGGGACTGGACCTGGGTTCTCACGCAGATGTGCTACGCTTCCTTAAAGCGGTATCCAGGCTGCGGCCTTCTCGTAGAATATTGGTTCCGCCGTGGGATCTCAACTTGGTTTTAGGTGCATTAGCTAAGGAACCCTTTGAGCTCTTACGCCAGGTGTCAGTTAAGGATTTAACCTTAAAGACAGTGTTTTTGGTAGCCATCTGCTCGGTGAGGCGAATTTCGGAATTGCAGGCATTGTCATGTAGAGAGCCGTTTTTGTCCTTTTCTAGAGAAAAGGTGATGTTGCGACCAGTTCCGTCTTTTTTGCCAAAGGTGGTTTCTCCGTTTCACCTAAATCAAACGGTTTCCCTTCCAGCTCTAGGTTCGGCGGAGGGGAACGTCTCGGACTGTAGTTTACGCAGCTTGGACATAGAGTGCTGTGGCAGTATTTAAAGGTTTCAGAAACTTTCCGCAAGTCGGACCGTCTATTCGTCTTATTCGGAGGTCCCTGCAAAGGGGAAGTGGTGGCGAAGGCGTCCATTTCCAGATGGATTAGGGAGGCGATTGCGTCAGCCTATATTTTGCAAGGTCGTCCAGTACCAGTGGGATTATGGGCTCACTCTACTAGAGCGCAAGCGACATCCTGGGCGGAGCACAGTTTGGTTCCGCCAGTAGAAATTTGTAGGGTGGCCACCTGGTCGTCTCTTCATACTTTCAGTAAGCACTACCACCTGGATGTTCTGGCAGTGAACAATGCCTGTTTCGGGTTGGCGGTGTTGCAATCCGGGTGGAAAGGTCCCTCCCCATGATTACTGCTCTGTTACATCCCAGAGGTGGAGGACTGAACTGGAGGGACGATAAGGAAATGGAAATTACACTTACCTGGTAATTGTTGTTCCTTGAGGAACTCCAGTTCAGTCCTCATTCCCGCCCGGGGATGGATTCTTCAGCAGTGGATGATCAGTTGGGGGAGTGTAAGACTACTGGTGGGTATAGCCCTTACTAGGACCGTGATCGTCCTGATCCTTCCTATCTATTTCTTTCTATTCTTTCTCTTTCTTGTCTCTGGCTCGGCACAGGGGGGGAAGGAGAAAGTGCAAGAAGCAGTCCCCTTCTTACTGGAGGGGGGGGTTAGTTATCAGTTAGTTACATGTTATACGTTCAGGTTGACTGTAAGGTTGAATTTAATATGATAGCTGCTTATTTGTTGCTCCTTTGAGTCTGCTTTGTCAATAGTTCACGGGGGCTGATGGGAGAGACCAGCAGGCTACATCCAGTGATGTTACGATTTTGACATGCCCAGTCTCCAAGCTGCAGGAGGAGGTACACTACCCAGAGGTGGAGGACTGAACTGGAGTTCCTCAAGGAACAACAATTACCAGGTAAGTGTAATTTCCATTTATGTGCTTATGTGGCCACATATCATGTGGAAGAGACTTTATAAATTACCCTCAAAATGTACCATGTTAGGTCAGACCGAAGGTGATCAAGTCCAGAATTCTGTAACAGTGGCCAA
This sequence comes from Ichthyophis bannanicus, assembly GCA_033557465.1. NCBI lineage: Eukaryota > Metazoa > Chordata > Amphibia > Gymnophiona > Ichthyophiidae > Ichthyophis > Ichthyophis bannanicus. The sequence goes on from CM066041.1 coordinate 149,909,358, forward strand.
TCTGGGCCACTAAGAATTATGTGGCAGATCCCAAACAGTTGATCCATTCCTTGCTGCTCACTCCAGGGGATAAGCAATGGCTTTCCCAAGCCTACCTGCTAATAATTCCTTATGAATTTGTCCAATCCCTTTTTAAACCCAGCGATGTTAACTGCCTTGACTACATCCTATAGCAACAAATCCTACACCTTGATTATGCACTGAGTGAAAAAATACTTTCTCCAATTGTTTTAATTTCATGGCATGTCCTCTAGTTCTAGTAGTAATAAACATTCACTGTTTACCTCTCACTCCACTAAGATTCTGGATACCTCTATCATATCTCCCTTCAACCTTCTCTTCTCCAAAACTAAAGAGTCCTAAACTGTTTAGACTTTCCTCATACTGGAGCCTTCCATCCCTTTTATCATTTTGGATGTCTTACTACTCAAAGTGTGATCTCACCATGGAGCGGTATAGAGGCATTATATCCTCTGGTTTATTAGTCATTCCTTTCCTAATGATTGCTAGTATTCTATTTGCTATTTTGAATGGTGCCACACACCTTTGCTATACCTTGTCACCTCCTTGAGGGGTATCCCTGTGCTTTCAGCGTGGGGGTAGATATCTGTGCATGTCTTTTCTGAATCTGCTGGTGTCATTTTCCCTCCTACCTCAGAACAGTACTATTGGACCCAGGTACAGAGCAGCACAGCTCACCAAGAAAGGACGCTCCCACAATGACGGCATTCTTGCTGTTGGCTAGTCTGACTGCCCAGTTGGCATCTTCCGGTGTTCGGAGTGTGAAAACATTATCAATTTCTTTCCCTTTACATGCCAAGGTCTTGGGTCTGTAAAAGCCAGAGTGAGGTTTAATGCACTCCATTTACCCTAACTGAGGATTTCTGACAATTGCTTAAAAACTTAATAGCACCTCAGACAGAGTTCACATGATCACATTGCATATTCAGTGCCTGCATACATAACAATCTTTCTTAAGTGAAATGGTTCTTAGTCTATAGGGGGGTTCTCAAATCCTGGGGACACACCTAGCCAGTCAGGTTTTTGGGACAACCACAATGAATATGCATGAAATAAATTTGCATATAATGGAGGCAGTGCATGCAAATTTCTCTCATGCATATTCATTGTGGTTATCCTAAACACCTTCCTGGCTAGGTGTGTTCCGAGGATGGGGTTGAGAACCACTGGTCTATAGGAATCAGATCATTGTGAGAGGAAGGCTTCGTACATCATTATAAAGCATCTATGGATTCCATACTTCTAGGAGATTTAGAAGCTCAGATGACAAGACTTCGACTTTCATACTTTGGACACATCATGCGAAGAGAGAGATCATTAGAGAAAGACATCATGCTTGGCAAGATAGAAGGTCAGCGCAAAAGAGGAAGGCCAGCAATGAGATGGATCGATACAATAACAGCAGCTTCGGGTACCAGTCTGTCAACAATGTCAAGACCGAACACAATTTAGGATAGCTATCCAGAGGGTCGCCATGAGTCGACTCCGACTCGACAGCACTTAACAACAACAACAACAGGAGATTTATAAAGTTCAGATTTTTAAGTAATTTAAGAACTTCCTCCTATTCTGCCCTGTGTGTGTAGGGAGCAGGACATCGGCTATGCTTTGTGGGCTGGCACAGAGCACCACATGTATCTGTCTATTCAGAGATCAGGATGATTGATAAATCTGCAGATCAATATCCATCCACCAACACGTCCATCATACCAGAGCAGAGGACGAAGGAGTGCACCCATGTTGGGAGAGCAATACAGACCGTTCTTCTGCAGCAGAAGTAGGGATAATTCCAGTAGTAAATTGTTCACTGGCACCCAGAACAGAAGAGGATTTGATTCATGACTAGAGCTCCATCAGTAGGAAGGCAACAAATCAACCATATTAGAAAGAAACTAAACAAATTTTGGTACCTTTGTATTTGGTCCTGTACCTTCCTTGTATCATGGCACAAAGGATGTAGTCATTCTCTCATTGGCGTAAGGATCACCCTGTCCTGTAATGTTACCTCTTCCTTGTGCACAGAGGCAGGGATAGTAGGGGTGGTGCATGGGTCATAATGCATGCAGTATTAGCTGAATACTGTATTGCATTTCAGTACAGGCCTGCCTCTGTGTATAACTCACGTGCTCCCAGTGGCTATCAGCAGTTTGTTATATTCCATCTTGAATCCATCTTTGAAGACGGCCACCTTGGTCTTGGAGTCCACAGACACAACCTGAAAGGAGATATTCAAAGTGAACTAACTGATTAATTAATGAAAAGTCTTTTGTTGAATAAATGATGGCTTCTTAATTAGTGTTTGAAACCACGTTTAATAGTAGTACAAGAAAGTCTTAAACTCAGATTAACATGGCACAAGGTTTTCTCAGTCCCAGGAAAGAGACAAAGTCCCAGGAATATCGCACGGAAGCAGCTACTTCTGCTTAATAAACATATGCCAAAGTCTCACTCAGACACAGAAGCAGCTTTACTATTAGTCACTCTCTCAAACAACAGACCTAAGCTAATTGGATTTCGTCTGCTATCACTTCTTTAGATAAGATGTGCCATGCTGGGATAGACCAAAGGTCCACTGAGCCCAGCATTCTGTCTCCCGACATTCCTTGTTACTCACTCCAAGGAATCAGCAGTGACTTTCTCAAGTCTATGTGGCTAAAAATAGTATTGATTTTTGCTCCAGGAATTCTTCTAAATTCCATTTAAATCCTATGATGCTAACTGCCTTGACCACATCTTCTGACAACAAAGTCCACAGCTTAATTGTACACTGATTGAAAATAAATATTTTTTCAATTTCTTTGAAATCTGTGACCAGTTAATTTCATGGAGTGTTCCTTATCTGCAAATGTTCCCTATTTACCTGTTGCACCATGCTCATGAATTTATCAACCTCTGTCAAATCTCCTCTCTGTCATCTTTTCTCCAAGCTGGAGTCCTAAACTGTCAAGGCTTTCTTCATGAGGGAGCTATTTAAGCTTCTTTAGAATTCTTGTGGCCTTTATTTGCACCTTTTTCTAGCTCTGTTACATCTTTTTTGAGATAGGGTCAACCAGATCTGTGCACAGTACTCAAGATGTAGTAGCACAGTACTAAGGGGATCCAAGAGGGTGTTTGAATAGGAAACTGAGGCAAATCACGCTTACATTTTATGGGTATTTTAAAGACGCCCTATTCGTGCTTTGGATGTCTGAAAATGGGCATAGAGATGTCCAAAGCATGGAGACATCTCAAGAAGGGTTTTAGAAGTCAGGTCTGTGGATGTCCCTAGTGTGAGGATGTCCATGTCTGAATGGGGGTGTGATGGAGGCATGGCCAGGGTGTTCCCAAGAATTTGGATGTCCCCACCAGATCACTGAAACATCCTGGACGTTCAGAGTCATGTATGAAGTTATACCTGCTCCAAGCATGAACAGGCATCTGAAAGTAATTGTTTTATCAGGCAAATGACTGAAGAGTGCGGAGGAGGAGGCACATTAATATCCCTTTTCTTTTCCAGTATATCAACAAACACTGAAGGAGAATGGGGACTTATGTCTTTGCTTTGCTACACTAATGAATGTCCCCTTATCCTAGCTTGCATGAGATAGATGTGCCCATCCCACAATTTCTTAAGGAGACATCTATTTGGCCACCAGTGTGGACATCACGTTGGAAGACATCTATGTTACTAAAATCGTCTAGAGATATAGATGTCTCTGGCATTTTTCTGCACATTCCACCCTGGATGTCCCTGATTTAACTTAGATGTCCTTTCTAAAATGCCACCTTAGGCATCTTTCTTCCTTCTGTTTGTCTATCTGCCAAAACAGAAGGGGAGAGTTTGGGGAACTCCTACCTTTGACACAGCTTCCTATTGAAGATCTAACAGCTACCTAAAATGGGATTTATTTAGTCCTTACCTAACTTGGGCAAACCCACTGTGAAGGGGCTAGGGATGGGCTCCTGCCTAGAAAGCAACCCATTGCCTAGTCCTGCTGTTCCAGATTCATCTTTGAGACCAACTGATGAGACTTGAGAGGAGCTATCTGGCAGTGTGGTGAACCATTTATCATCCATGAGGACTATGAGAGGCCCTTCTCTGACCCCTCTTGTGATGGCACCTACAACAGCATCTGAAAGAGTTGAAGCATCACACTCAGAGATGCTAGTCGGATGTTGAGGAGGCTGCTCACTGAGTTGAATTGATGTGTTTATGTTTGTTTATGTTTATGTTTATTTAAAACTCTATATAACGCCCATTGCATACTGTCAGAGCGGTTTACAAATTAAAAATTAAAAAAAAATTATGCATAGAATGCTGCAGAAAAAGAAAGGTGAACGCCAATAAGTGAATCACAAAAGGAAAGGAAAGGACAGAGCCAGGAAAGAAGAAAGAACAGAAGGAAATAATGACAAAGACAAGACAAACAATAAATGAAGGGGTAGGAGAGGGAACTAAGGAGTCGTTAATTTACTGTTATTGCTTGGGAGGTGAGGGAGGGAGGGGAAGGAAGATCAAAAGCTGTGCAGAAGAGGTGTGTTTTCAGTTGAGCTTTAAAAGATTTAAAAGAGGTTCCACTAATGTTGTGGTCATATCAGAGGTATAGAATTTGATTCCCCTGGTAGAGAAGGTGGAGATCATATTAGACTCTATTTGGATTGCCATGGATTCCCTGCATGAGGTTTGTTCTGATTTTATTAATTCAACATTACGAATTTCATCTAGACTGCAAACTCTTGAGGTCCAATCAAGTTCCCAGGCTATGAAGATTGAGGATTTTGCCACTGGTATGCATCAAACTAAATCAATATATATGCATAAAAATGAAAATCACATATTCACTCTAGAACTGGGTTGATAATAATGTCAAACCTTTATACTTTACTTCTAAAAAGAAAATGTTATAATAATCATGGAACACCGCCTAGCTTTGTTGTAATCACTGGTCTCTGGAAGTTCATTTCATTCCTTTTTTTGTATTTTTTTCAAATTTGCAAATAAAAATAAGACAAAATGATGCATCCCCATTTGACTTCTACATTTCATCCTCCAAGTCAGGTGCAGATCAGTAACTGGGCAACATCCAATATTGCTGCTGCCCAGTTAGCTTCAGCAGTGTCTGGCTTTAGCGGCGATCACCGGATATTCAATGCCATCACTGCTGCATTGAATATCTGGTTTAGGGCTCAGTGGGGGTGCATAGCCTTTTGAAGATCTGGACAACTCAATATCAGGCTCACGGTCCCTTGCCTGGAAGCAGAGATCACCAAATACTGGGTCATCAGCCTGAGCCCACACTGGATTTATTAAATCCCAGGTCTCTAAAGTACACTAAAGAGATCCCCAATACTTTACCTGCATCTCCATCAGGACCTCAATATCATATGTATGGAAGAATTCCTTGGAGCGCAGAGCAATCTGGTCTGGCTGAGAATCCATAGACTGTAGAAAAAGATGCAATGAAATAACATTCTTAAACATTCCAACAAGCCAGAGAATTCTAGAAGAGGGAATGACAATTTTTTCCAGCTGCTAACATGAAGCATTTAACAGCAGTGACTCCCATTCCACAGACCCTGCTGTAAATCATTAGGAGCTTAATATACTAAAGAAAGGGCTTGGTAAATAGCGCCCTTTGGTGACTTAAATTACTATTGTGAAATTACATTCCTTAATGCTTTGCTTTTTATTTGGGGAGGTGGAAGCTTTTATTCCCTTTCTTTTCAATCTCTGAGGTTCAGCTAATCAGTACTTCCCTTTGGAGTCACCACCACCACTACTATATGCTTAAGGCAGCCCACCATTAGGCATGACTAGGTGAATGGCTAGGGCAGCAGTTTCTGGGGGGGGGGGGGGGGAGGCAGCAAAGAGTAGCAGCAGTCATAGCAAAATAATGGATCTTGACAGCATACGAAAAAAGAATCCATTAGCATATTCTTTTACTTGCAGGGAGAGTAGGCGCACACGTAGGCAAAGTGTAATATTTAAAAGTATGATTAGTTAGTGCCATTGAATATCCGTGAGGGCCGCTGCAGAACAACCCGATGCTAGCTGGCTAGCCACAGAGCGTTCCAGCGGCAGCACCCAGTGATAAACTCATTTGGAGTATTGTGCGCAATTCTGGAGACCACACTATCAAAACGTTATAAACAGGATAGAGTCTGTGCAGAGGGTGGCTACCAAAATGGTCAGTAGGCTTCATCATAAGGTATATGGGGACAGACTTGAAGATCTCAATATGTATAGTCTGCAAGAAAGGGGGGAGAGGGGAGGTATGATACAGGTTACTGCCAAATTGGGAAATGGAAGAGGGCAGGGCTTCTGATATTTGGGAGGGGTGTGGGAATGATTATGTCTCTGGTTGAACTTGTTCTTGTTGCTTTGAAGTGTGTACATAGGTTTTCAAAAGTCGGATTGTTATACGAGGGATGGGGAAGTATGAATATCTCAGGGAGGGGATCTTGTATTGTGGTATCATGCCTCTGGGGGTGCAGTCCGCCTGGTGAAGAGCAGTACTGAAGTGGGGGAGGGAAGGGGAAAGGAGGGGGAGGAGGGAGCAGGCAGAGGAAGGATTTTTATTTATTTATTTATTTTATTTATTTAACATTTTTATACCGCAGTTTCCAAATAACAACTTTGTGAATTGTACAGAAACAAGTACAAATTCTGTTACAGGGAACACTATTAAAACTATATACAGGAGTCCACGTGACACATGAGTGAGTGAAGACGTGTCTCTGCTCACTCCGGGGCTGCCTCAAGATTATATGGTGAAAAACCTATCTATTAGTCCCCCAAAAAGCTGAAGAGAAGGAGGGGAGAGGTTCCGACAGCTGGGTAGTGGGCTCGGTGTGCAAATGCAACAGCACAAATGCCTCCACCGACGCGCAAAGAGAGAGAGAAGGAGAAAGTGCCGAAGCCTGGGGCCCTGATGTCGACAGCAGCGCAGCCAACTTCTCCGAGTACGGAAAGTGTAGAGTCAACTACGGAAGAGCTGGCAAGAGAGGTGGTAAGGCTGCTGGACCCCAAGTTTGACCAGATACTGACAAAGTTGGAGGAGATGGGCACGTCGATGGTGGAATTAAGCCAAAGGATAGATGAGCTGGAAAATAGAGTGGCGTCGATTGAAGATGATGAGGGGAGGAAGGCGCGAGAGCACGACGGGATTCGGGCAAAAATGGAGGCCTTGCAAAATAAAATTGAGGACCTAGAGAATAGATCCCGCAGAAACAACATACGGATGGTAGGGGTCCCGAGGCGACTACTGATCAGCTGCTACTGCCTTTGATAGAAAACTGGCTCCCAAAGGAACTGGGGCTAGACTCCTTGGTGGGGGAGCTTAAAGTGGAGTGCGCTCATCGGCTTGGAGGGAAAATGACGGCCAGACAGCGTCCAAGAGTGGTGATAGTGAAGATTCTCAACTTTCATCATAAGGAGCAGCTTCTACAAGCATTTAGTCGAAAACGGGATTTAATTCTGGACAATAACAAGTTGCTCTTGTTTCAAGATTTGGCGATGGTCGCGGTGAAGCGGAAGGAATTTACGCCAGTATGTGCGGCTTTATTTCAGAAGAAAATAAGGTTTACGTTGGCGTTTACTGCCACGCTCCGGGTGTCTAATATGGGGAAGAACTTTGATTTCGAGTCAGTGGGAGCAGCAAAGAACTTCCTGGTGAGTTTGGATAAAAACTCATTGGATCAAGCAGGCAGCTCTGAGTCCGGCGCAGCCTGGGCTCGTGAGATTTCTTGAACATGGAGATTGAGCATTGGCGAGACTGGGGACTGAGAATCTTCTGTTGTGTCGGACAGATGCGGTGTTAAAAGTGCTGTGACTGTGTAGGATGTGTGTTCATTGTGCTCTGAATGTGCTGAGGGTTATATGCTCTTTGGGGGGTACAGGGATCTATGGCCTGGAGAACGAAGGCCTCAGAATGGTATTTGGGGACATCGAGTAAAGTATCTTTTCCCTACGGGGGGACAGGTCTTGTCATGTTGCGCTAGGGGAGGGCGATCGAGGCGGCCCTGTAGTGCACATTAGGGACTAGGGTTTTCAGCCAAGTCGGCTGAGGATAGGGTAGGTGGTTTTTTTACTTAAGGAGAGTGGGGGGGGGGGGGAAGGAAAGGGGAAGGAGGGAGGGTTATGGGGAGAGGGGGAGGGGGGGAGGGGGGAGGGGACAGAGAGTTACTGAGAGGGGGAACTCAGCAGGGGCCAAAAGGAGGTAGGCTGGGGGGGAATTTGTGTACCTGGAACCAAGGGAAATGCCTAATTTTGGTAAAAACCATGCTGGGGGTTGAGGCTGGGCAACCCCGAGCAGTAAAGTGGGGAAAGATCATTAAGTTGAATGCTCTGAAAATTGGAACAAATGAGACATGATATGCGATTTATTACCTGGAATGTTGGAGGGGTAAATTCGCCAGTGAAGAGGACAAAAATCTTACAGGCTTTACGAAAAGGAAAAGCCCAAGTAGCGATGCTTCTGGAAACGCACTTGAGAGCGAAGGAGCATGCTAAGCTTAAGAAGGGCTGGGTGGGACAAGTCTATGCGGCTTCCTCGGGGGGCCGGAAGAGAGGGGTTGCAATTTTGATTAATAAAGAGATTTGGGTAGAGGTGTTGGGGGAAGACTTGGACCCCTCGGGAAGGTTTATGTTAATGCATGTAAAATTGAACGGAGAGGAAATGTTTTTGGGAAATATATACACCCCTAATGTGTATGAGCACAGATTCTTCCAGAAGATAAGTCAGAAAACTGGGAATGCACCGAGGATACCAGTAATTGTAGTGGGAGATTTCAACTGTCCTCACGATCCTGAATTGGATAGGTCAAATGTGAGAGAGAAAGGAGGCTGGAATAAGAGGGGAATGAGCTATTTATGCCAGGCTGGGGGGTTGGTAGACACCTGGAGAACATTGCATGGAGGGGAAAAGGATTTTACACATCTGTCAAGGGTACACCACACTTGGTCTAGAATTGATTATATTTTGGTAGTACAGAGGGAGTTTGGTAGAGTGGTAAATGCAGAGATTGAACCAATTTTGATATCGGACCATGCAATGGTGAGGATGAATTGGAGGGGGAGAGAAAGGGGGGAAGGCCAGTGGGCCTTTCCTAGGCAAATGTGGCAGAATAAGGACTTTCAAAAATATTTAGTGCAAAAGTGGGAGGAATATCTGCAGTTTAATGAGCCAAGCGCTCGGTCTGCAACTCTGTGTTGGGAAGCTGGGAAGGCGGTAATGAGGGGGCACATCATTGCGTATGTAGCAAAGGAAAAGAGAAGAATAAATGAGGAAGTTTTGCAGTTGGTGCAGGATATGCAATGGTTGAAGAAATTATCAGTAGGAAATAAAGGGAGGGAACATGTACAGGGCTTCTTGGATGCTCAGCAGAAGCTTAATGGAATACTCCAAGAATGAGCAGTATATAGCATGCAGTATTACAGGCATCAATTTTTTAGATATGGTAACAAAACTGGCAGCTTATTAGCCCGATTGGTGAAAGAGGCGGGAGGTCCAAAGGTGGTAACAATCATCCGAGACAAAGCGGGGAATAGGCAATCGGACCCCAAAAGAGTGGTGGAGGTTTTCCGGCAGTTTTACGAGGACCCGTACACCCCAGAGGCAGAGGATAGAGAGCGTGAAAAGGCGTTCCTGAATGGAGTGCCACTCCCACAGGTTTCTCGAGCAGAACTTGAGGAATTGAATAGACCGATAGAAGGGATGGAAATTCAGAAGGTTATCAGGGAGGGGAAGCCCCATAAGACCCCAGGCCCAGATGGTTACGGAGTAGAATTTTACAAAATGTAAGAACTGAAGGTGGTCCCATCTCTGGCTGCAGTATATGGTGAAGTGTTGAGTGGGGAAGGGTTCCCCAGAGATATGAGGACGGCCTCTATCACAGTGTTCCATAAGGCAGGGAAGGATCCGGAGGACCCAGCGTCTTATAGACCGATTTCATTAATCAACTATGATATGAAGCTGTTAGCTGGGGTGTTTGCAAAACGGATACAGGAAATTCTTCCGAGGCTGATAAGCCCCTGCCAAACGGGTTTCTTCAAAGGTAGAGAGCCTTTTTTCAATATCAGCAAGGTTCTTTTGGGGGCAGAGACATGCGTGCAGAGGGAAGTGCCTCTGCTATTAGTGAGTCTGGATGCAGAGAAAGCCTTTGACAGGGTGTCTTGGAAGTATATCTTTGCGGTACTTTGGAGATTTGGGGTTGAAGGGGCCTTTTTGAGTTGGATTCAGGCGCTTTATACTGCACCTTTGGCGTTTATAGTAACGGGGGGACAGCGTTCTCAGCCTTTTGTGTTATGGAGAGGGATGCGACAAGGTTGCCTGCTGTCGCCCCTGTTGTTCATTTTGCAGTTGGAAACTCTGTTGAGAATGTTAATGCAAACGGAGGGAATTCAGGGGATTGGGTGGCCAAGAGGGGGAGTAAAAGTAAGCGCTTTTGCAGATGACATGTTACTATGTTTGACGAGCCCTCAGAACTCCCTAGAACTTGCCTTGTCCCAGATTGAATGATTTGGAGAGTTTTCTGGTTTTAGAAAAAATAGAGCGAAGTCGGTTGGTTTAGATATGGGAGGAAAGGCTAAGGGAATCTGGGAGGGCACCTTCCCATTGGTGTGGGCTAGAGGCTCCATTCGCTATCTCGGTATACAGATCCCCGAGATGCCAAATCAGATGTATGAAGTGAATGTGGATCCAATGCTGGCTAGAACAATAGACAGACTGAAGAAATGGAGAGATTTTCCTATTTCTCTGAAGGGGAGGATAGCTCTTTTCAAAATGGTAGAAATGCCGAGATGAATATTGTGGTGCCGCAGACCCTATGCAAACAGAAAAAAAGGTTTTAAATTCAGAAAAAAGATTCCAACACCAGATGCGACATTACGAGGAGCCAGATAGGGGGAGCAAGAGAGACCTTCCAGGACCTAGAGAGCCGCACCCCAGAGCTTGTGATGTGATGCTGGCCAACAGCCAATCCAGGAAAGGGGGAGTTCCTTTTAAGAAAGGCTGGGAAGTTGGAAAAGGGAGGAGAAGGAGTTCTTGGCAACAAGACAGAAGGAGTTCTTGGCAAAGAGACACCGGGAGGAAAGGTACCCGGAGAGAAACAGAAGGCAGAGTCTTAGCTGATGGAACGGTGCCAGCGGACTCAGGACCCTGTGGAAGTTACCAGAAGGAAGATGAAGTCATCTCCATAGGAGGTAACACTCTTTGTTCAAGGAGAAAGAGGTATGGGGGTGAAAGGGAGATAACTCCACCCGAAGGCCAGCTGGACAGTGGGAAGCCTGCTAACCGAGTAAGGCTGAATTGCAGCAGGACTAGGCCTCAAGCCTCAGCTCACTGGGATAGGCCCAGAGGAAAAGGTAATCCATATTTTTCTACTACTAACCGTTATAACCTGGTGACACAGGGAGCACAGGAAACAAGGGAGTGTTCTCCTCATCAAGCTGTTTGTAAAGCAAGACACAAGCTGTTACCAAATGAAAGACTGTTTAATGAAAGGCACAGGGACAAAAGAGGTTGTTCTCATAGTAAGCATGCACATGACCGAGGCCTAAACTTAAGCCCAGAGCATTGGAGGCTGGTACAAACTTTATATGAAAAGCCTCATCATATTCCACCGGACTATATTGATACAGAGTCCCAGCTCTCAGATCCTCAGCCCATGCAGGTGGAATTTACCGAGGACCCTTCCGAAATGGCAATGGATTGTAGCTACTGTCAGGCAGGAAGCCTAGAATCCCTGCCTAATGTCTAGAGCTATGCTCAGCAAACAGAGACTGTGGGTTTCATATGTATAAATTCCTGTGAAGATAACAGAGGATAAAGCAATAACTATTTATGTTTCTTTCTACCTGAAGTAAGGTTGCTTTGTGTTGATGTAGATTCCAATATTTGAATCTTTGTGCATTAAGGGAAATAAAAAGTCTTTCTTTCCCTACTCTCGGACTTTGTATTCATTTGAGGCTTTGGTACACGGAAGGTCACTGGGAACAGAATACCCAGACCCCGCACTCAAGGACCAACTCAAACTTAAAAATATAACTCATGTTCACCCGACCTGCCTTAACAACCTCTGGCCACTAGGGCGGCGGTGCGACAATATACCTTTTACGAAATGTTCCTATATGGTTGCTAAGAAAAGATGTAAAGAAGTTAGTCACCTATCTAAGTTTCTTTGGAAAGGGAAGAGGGCACAAATTGCATTCTTGACCTTGCTTAGGCCTGTACGAGAGGGGGGGGGGGAGGCTGGCTTAATATCTTTGCGGGAGTATAACTTAGTTTAATGAGACCTCTAAGAGATTTAGTGACAGGGTCTACTGAGACAGTCCCGATTGAGTTGATTGATAACATGTCAGAACCGTTTCATAGAATGTATTTGATGCACAGGCGCAGCAAAGAGCTGCCAAGGGCGTGGAGCCAGTCGGGGTACTTAGGGGTGGTTCGACAGGCTTGGAAAATGCTTTGTCAGGATAGGGGTCTTAGTTGGAGGTGCTCGGATTGTCTCCCTTTGTGGGGAAATGGAGATTTTTTACCAGGGCAGCAGGGGAAAGTAGCTCAGCAATGGGCACGCAGGGGAGTGGAGTATTTAGGCCATTTAAGGATGGAACAGGTAGCAGAATTGGATTCTTATTAGTCCCTGCAGGAGCGGTATCAACTGAAGGTACAGGATTTTTATTTCTATCTACAGGTGAGACATTATGTGCAGAGTTTACAAAAAACAATGGGCCTGTCCTGGGGGTCAGAGGGATGCTGGATCTTTTTCGGGTCTTTGAGGGGAGAATTACAGTCCGGGCCCTGTGGGAAGAATTAATTGGGGTAGAGGGAAAGAAAGGATTGGAGATCTTAGAGAGGAAATGGAGGGCCGATAAGATAATCGAAGGGACGGTGGAGCGCTTGTATAGAGCGTTTCAACAAACTCCAACAGTGTCGGTGTCGGTGCAGATGCAGGAGATACAGTATAAATTCCTGTGGCGAGCGTATGTGCATGATGTTTGGGCGGCTAGGGTGGGGTTGTCCTTGACAGATGTGTGGAGAGGAGAAAGGCACATTAGCCCACAAGTTTTGGCTGTGCCCCAATATCCAAAGATTTTGGAAGGGGGTGGGCGAGAGACTTAGTGGTTGGATAGGCCAGCAAGTGAGGATTGCTCCCGAATGGTGTCTCTTTGGGTCATATGAGGGTGAGGCATTTTTAGAAGGGGGCAAGCGCCAACTCTGTGAGAGAGGTTTTCTGGTTGCCAAGCAAACAATTTTGGGGCATTGGGTGGTGCCCACTGAGCTTAGGGTGCCAGAATGGGAGAGGAAAATGATATTTTTAATGACAATGGAATATAGCACAGCGCGTTTGCTGGGCGATAAGCGAATGGACAGGTTTGGGGCGATTTGAGCCCCAGTTTTGGATAGCGGACCAGATATAGCGGGACTTTGTTAGGGTAGAGTTGGGGGGGATATCTATGAAGGCAGCCTTAACTATAGAGTATGGAAGTCTGCGAGGCCGGGAGGGAGGTGGGGGGGGGGGGGGAAGAAGGAGAGGCAATGACTGCATACCCAGTTCTTGGATGGAAATGTCAGTGTGTTTGTTACATATAGCAGCGGAATCATGCTATGTGATTCCTGTGTTGAGAAATATATAAAGAGGATGCAATGTTGGCTATGTATAACGTTGAAGTTTAGCGGTTACGCTGTGTTATAAATTGTTACACAAGTTAGTCTCTATAAGGAGAAGATGTTTGTTTTGTTAAGAGAGAACTGTTAGTAGTAATAACAATAATAATAATAAAATTGATTTTCCATAAAACAATATACATAGAAGCTGATACAAATTTAAACTATGTACATAAATGCGCTTAGGAATTCTAAGCAGCAAGGGTTATTTACACCTCTGGGCTGATTGAAGTGTGGTATTTAGGGTGCAGGGGTGGTAGCTATGGTGTATCTTGTTCTGCTAGTGTGCCATAGTGGATGGAGAATAGATGAGTTTTAAGGTTTTTGTGAAAGGTTTGTAGGTCATTTAATTCCAGAGGCGTCCCAGACGTTCCAGAGGTTTGGGGCCTACATGCGAGAAAGCTTTGTTTGTTTGTTTCCTGTCTTTCCTGAAGTCTGTTGGAGTAACCAGCTTGTTTTTGTTCTGGTTGAGTTGATTTCTATTGTTGGGTTCCTTAGATATGAGTGTGGATAGGTGGGAAGGGGTAATGTCGTTTATTACTTTGAAGGTGGAGATCAAGATTTTGTAATTAATGCGGATTTGGATGGGTAGCCAATGGAGTGCATAAAGAGTTGGGGTTATGTGCTCCACTGGGTTGACGTTCATAATTACTCTAGCGGTCATATTTTGGACAGTTTGGAACCGTCTTAATGCCTGTTTTGTGATACTCTGTAGTGTGGTGTTGGCATAGTCTAAATGGGGCATTATGATAGCTTGGATGACCAATCTGAAGTCATCCTGGTGAAGAAGAGGGCAGAGTTGTTTTACTAGTCTTAGTTTGTATAGGATCTTTTTGGTTGGTTTTAGTGCGGGGTTGGATTGGGAAGGGGGGTGAATGTGAAGTGAAACAAGTGATTGGAAGGATGGGAAGATTTGCTGATCTATGAGTTGTGACTTTAAATGATAAAAGGTTAAATTCCACCTAGAAGCAACAGTTGCTCTTTAAGAAATGTGCATGCTCATGCAGTGAGCTCCCGTAAGTAAAGTTAGGCCAGCCTTTGCCACGCCTTACTTTACCAGCGAGTTGCTAACCAGACAGTGGTTCAATATCACCGCAGCCCAGTTAGTGACGATGCTGCCTCTGCTCCACCCCCCATATCATCGGGGTGTGTAGTGGCGGCATCCACGGATATCCAGCGGCACTAACCATGTTAGTGCCACTGAATATCCCGCTAACTGGCATTTACACAGTTTGCCGGGCTGCAAACCATGTAAATGCCTTTGATTATCCCCCCCCCCCCCCCTGCAGTTCTTATGTTCCTGTCTTAGTATCAAGAATGATGTATTCCAGAATCTGGACACGGGGCTGCTGTGAACTGACCTGAAACTATTTTGTATAACACCTGCTTTGCAAGAAGACTAGGTAACCTCTTGCTGTATTTGCATTTTGGTACAGTTAGTGCTCACCAGATTCAGAGCCACTCAATCTTAGGGTCCATATGCAGCTGATATAGCCTAATATTTTCATCTCTACAAGACACAGTTTTGCTATCCCTCTGGAAGTTGAGAAAGTATTGGTAGAGGATGGAATATGTCTGATGTGAAGTAAAGATTCTACAAACCTTACTCAGTTTGGGTCTGTCATAGGGTAAATGCTTTTCCATTGTGCACATTACAATTCTGTCAGAAAACCCCTCTTGACGTAATGTTTCTGCACACAGTAATGCAGCTGGACCTAAAGATAAAAGACCATAAACATATTAAAATGCAGATCATCTTTTTATGTGAGCCAATATTTAAAGGAAGTTATATGCCCACTGGCAGCTGGAGAACATATAAGTTCCTTATCTATCGATTTTTGGCCATCATGTGGATAGCATTGAGCCAACTATCTAACTGGTTCAGTACTATCCATATAGTATAGGGGTGACGAGAGGGCAAAGTGGCAAAATTAGTCAGATAGTGGTGATTTTTCAGCTGCTATTTGCATAATAAGCTCCATATTTAACTTATCCCTGCTGAATATCAGGCCTAAACTAAATGGATAGCAGCAGTACAGGGGCAGTGGCAACCGCACAATATACAGGGTGGCCCAAAAAAAGTGAGAGCGTCTCGTAAATTAAAAGCTTAAATAGTTTACTTATTTACCTTTTTAGCTATATAACGTCTTTATTTCGACAATTTCCGGTAGCCATCTTTGTTTTTTTAATTTGTCAATCGTTTACATCTGTCTTTTTGAATTTTTAAATAACTTATATGCTACGAGATGTTCTCAGTTTTTTTTGGGCCACCCTGTATATGTTCAGCACTGCTGACTATATACCTATAGCGGTGCTGAATAAAGTATTAATTTAAATGCTGGTACTGACATTTAAATTAATCTGTTCACCACTATCACCACCACCAGATAACAACCAATATAGTCCATCCAGTTTGGCCAGCAACAATTAGTCTTACTTTGTGTAAATGTATATTCAAATTCCAATATGAAATCTGACTCCCATTTCCCTTTCCACGATTTCCCCCACCTAACCTTTTAAAGTGGTGCCATTGCCTTTTAGGGTTGTTAATCACCACTTTGTCCAAGCTACTCAGTGCTTCATTTCCATCCTGTTGCCACTAGGGATCCTCTGAGTTTCATCCATGCTTTTTTTCTTTCCACCCCATGGAAGTTGGAAAGAATTATATAAAAGGGTTTAAAATGTTTGTCTGTCTGTCTCTCTGGGGACAAAATAACTCTCAGAAAATTTAAAGGAATGGGATGAAGCTTGGTATATATGTAAAACTGATAAAAAGTTACATTGAGTTAGAAAATGGACCAAATTGGACTGGGAGTTCCAAAGAAATAACCTTTCCCTCTCCCCTCACAAAACCTAACACAATATATTTTGATGGGAGAAATGCCAGCATAGAAACTTACATGCAATAAAACTTTGCAGTTAGGGAATTACTCCTTTGAAACATACTTGCCCTGTTTTCTATTCTCTCAACCCCCAAATTGCCCCACCACCAAAAATTGCCCCCATAACTGACCTACCACCAAAATATTCTCCCTCACAATTTCCCTACTAACTCCCAAATGCTGCCACCATAAAAAAATACTCCCGACAGCTACCTCTCCACCTTGAAAACTGCTCCACACCCCCCCCCCATAATTACATGCCCACAACTGACTTACTATAGCACAAAATGCCCCACTCCAAAAACAAACACCCTCCTACAAATGTCTTACCACCCTGCAAACTGTCCAACTTCCCAAAACTATACTCCTGCAACTGTCCTACTATGCTGCAAACTCCTCTCCCCCCCCCCAGCAAAAAAATACCCTCTACAACTATCCCCCAACCTTGCAAACTGCCCCACTGGAAAAACCTTACCTCTTCCTGTAACACAACTACCCCACCACCCTACAACTGCCTCACCACTCTGCACACTGCCACACCCCCAAAACTAGCCTCCTGCAACTGCCCCTCTATGCTGCAAACTGCCTCACCCCCCCAAAAAAATGCTCCCCTCCATTGCCCCTCCACCCAGCAAAATGCCCTAATAGAAAACCTAACCCCTCATGCACCTGCATCACCACCTTGCCAACTCCCCATCCCCCAAACTATACTTCTTTGCAACTGCCCTATCACCCCAAAATTGTCACACCCATAAAAATACCCCACACAACTGCCCCAGCTCCCTGCACACTGCCCCACCCACAAGAACTACCCTCAATTGTCCCATCTGCTTGCCTACTGCTCCCCCCCCCCCCACTACATTTCCCTTACCATCATGGAAACTCCTCTCACCCTAACCATCTACCACCCCACAATTGCCTCACCACTCTGGAAAATGCCCCACCTCCAAAATCTATCCCTCCCCTCTCCACTGTCCCACCACCCTGCAAACTACCCCACCCCCCAAAATACTTCCCTGCATCTGACCCCTCCCAAAAAATATATAACCCAGAATTGCCCCACCATCCTCAACTACCCAGCCCAGACACAACAGATACACTGCACACACAGAACACACAACAGAGATATATTGTATCTGTAATGAGTATTCTCCATGGCCGATATACTACTAGGCAGGCTATGCGCTGCTACAGTGCATAGCCCTGCCCACTCACCCCTAACCCTGGATATTCAATGCCACAGCATGAATAATTTTGGTGCCTAGAGGAAACCGCCGCAGAACCTAACCGGGTAGTGGTGATATTACGCTGCCACCCAGTTAGCATCTGCAGCCAAAACTAGGCGAGTCAAAAGTACAGTATATTGGTCTATTTGACTGTTGAGGTTTATGGGGTAAAGGGAGGAAACCGTTTATTGTGTATTTTTTATTATGGGATTATTTTATTGTAGTGCTTTTGTTATTGTATCTTGTATATCGCTTTGAGCAACTGTTTGTATAGCGGTTAATAAGTGTGAATAAATAAATAAATAAATAAAAGGTAGCACCATGCCTGCACTGGAGTTCCCATGCTCATTCTTGAGGTGCATATCTTTCCGGGATGAGATGGGTGTGTAAGTGTGGCTGTGGGATCTTGCAGTCTATGGAGAACACCCTTACAGGCATGCAACTTTGCTTTCTGCATGGACAGCGGATTGCCACAGCCACACTGCTAATGACTTCCAAGCTTAGAGTAGTGGATACAGATATAGATGTATATATATTTGTACTTTGGGTAGTGTGGTACTGCAGAGCCTATGCAAACAGAAAAAAAGGTTTTAAATTCAGAAAAAAGATTCCAACACCAAATGCGACATTACGAGGAGCCAGATAGGGGGAGCAAGAGACCTTCCAGGGCCTAGAGAACCGCACCCCAGAGCTTGTGATGTGACGCCGGCCAACAGCCAATCCAGGAAAGGGGGAGTTCCTTTTAAGAAAGGCTGGGAAGTTGGAAATGGGGAGGAGAAGGAAGTGAAGAAGGAGTCTTGGCAAAGAGACCCGAGAGGAAGGAGTTCCTGGCAAGGAGACACAGAGAGTCCGGTGCAGCAAGACACCAGGAGTTCTTGGCAAAGAGACACTGGGAGGAAAGGTACCAGGAGAGAAGCAGAGATCAGAGGTTTATCTGATGAACCGGTACCAGCAGACTCAGGACCCTGTGGAAGTTACCAGAAGGGTGGTGAAGTCATTGCCATAAGTGGTAACACTCCTTATTCAAGGAGAAAGAGGTATGGGTGTGAGAGAGAGATAACTCCACCCGAAGGCCAGCTGGACAGGGGAGGCCTGCTACTCGAGTAAGGCTGAATTGCAGCAGGACTAGGCTTCAAACCTCAATTCACTGGGATAGGCCTGGAGAACAAGGTAATCCACATTTTTATACTTCTAATCGTTATAACCTGATGACACAGGGAGCACAAGGAACAAGGGTGTGCTCGCCTTATCAAGCTGTTTGTAAAGCAGGACACAAGCTTTTACCAGATAAAAGACTGTTTAATATAAGGCACCAAGACAAAGGAAGGTATTCTCCTAGCAAGCATTCGTATGACCGAGGCCCAAACCTAGGCCCAGAACATTGGAGGCTGATACAAGCTGTATATGAAAAGCCTCAGCGTATTCCACCAGACTACACTGATACAGAGTCACAGCTCTCAGACCCACAGCCCATGCAGGTGGAATTTAATGAGGACCCTTCTGAAGTGCCCATGGATTGTAGCTACTGTCAGGCAGGAAGCCTAGAATCCCTGCCTAGTGTATAAAGCAGGGCTCAGCAAGCAAAGACTGTGTTTTATTGTATAAATTCCTGTGAAGATAACAGTGGATAAAGTAATAACTGGTTATGTTTCTTTTCTACCTGAAGTAAGGTTTCTTTATGTTGACGTAGATTCCACTACCTGAATCATTGTGCATTAAGGGAAATAAAAAGCCTTTCTTTCCCTACTCTCGGACTTTGTGTTTACTTGAGGCTTTGGTACACGGAAGGCCACTGGGAACAGATACCCAGACCCCGCATAGAAGAACCAAACTCAAACTAGAAAAATAACTCATGTCCACCCGACCTGCCTTAACCACCTTTGACCACTAGGGCGGCGGTGCGACAGACACTGTCCATCAGCATTGGAGGAAGAGGCAAGTTGAACTTTAGTACTGACTGAAGAACTGCTTGACCAAATGTAGGGAAATTTTCATCTTGTCTGACAAGGCAGTATTGTTTTATGAAAGTATGTGCACCTGCCCATGTAGCAGATGCACAGATATCATGTAAGGAAGCATTAGCTAGATGAGCCCTTGATGCATGTGTGCTGCTATAATGCCCAGAGAAGGCAACTCTTGTTGGAAATAATAGAAGTTGATACATTTTGCTATCCGAGAAGATAGGGTCTGTTGTAAGTTTGTGTTCCATGTAAACCGCACTGATGCTGAATAGCGCGGTATATAAGAGACTGTAAGTAAATAAATAAATAAATTTCTGTCTTGCATTTGTAAGAAAGGAATAACTGTAACAGTCATGAAGGGGATGCTATTTCAGTGAGGTAACAAAGAATCACTCTATGGCAATCCAGGGTGTGTAAGGGTTTCTCCTACTGAGTTTTCTGTGGAGGTAGAAAGAAATGATGCAGAATTATTGACTGGTTTATGTGGAAAACCATACTTTCATTAGAAATTTTGGATGTGTACGGAGCATCACTTTTGATTGCGTGATCTGTAGGTGGGGAAGATTAATGCACCAAGGCCTGAATTTCGCCAATGCATCTTGCTATGATGATAGCTAAGATAAAAGGTGTTTTCCAAGAAAGATGTTTTCAAGAGGATGATACAAGTGGTTCGAAGGGTGAAGTAGTGAGGGCTTGAAGGACAATATTCAGATCCCACACTGGTGGCAGTGGTCACAGAAAAGGCCTATAACTGAAACGTCCTTTGGTGAACCTTTGCATGAAGGATGTTTTGCCAAAGGAAGAGCAAATAGACCAATATACTGTATTTTTGGTAGGTTGATAATTTGATCATATGCAGCCAAATCAAGTGGTACAGAGGCTGGAAAACCAGAGGTAGAGGGGGTTGTCCAAAATATCTTCCACCGAGCAGGTAAAAGGGTCTACATTTCTATGATGACACCAGAGCTTGTACCTATGCCATTTCAGGTGATAGGAACGCGTTCGCCATTTCTGAAATATTTAAGTAGCTACTTTGGGATGAAGGGACCACTTCTCTGGATGAAACTGCAGACTGAGGTGATCTGCTGTGCAATTTATTTCTCATGGCAAATATGTTGCAGTGAGGTGAATATTTATTGATAGGGCTAGATGCCACACACGTTGGGCTTCTCGGCATAGTCTGAGGGCTCCCATCCACTCTTGTTTGTTACTTGATTGTATGTTCGTAATTGCAAAGTGGAATTCCTAAAGTACTGCTTGTCAGCCATGATAGCATAGCGAATTGCTCTTAATTCTAGGTGACTGATGTGGTAAGTTCTCTGTTTTAGTGACCAATAACCTTGCATGGTCAGAGATACCATATGGGCTCCCTATCTCCATGTGGAGGCATCCATTGTCAAGATCTGAGTTGGTTTGTGCAAAAACAGAAATTTTGGTCAGGTGAGGTTGTCTGAAGCTCTCTACAAATTAAAAGCCAACCATATGACTGGACCTATCTGTATGCAGTGGGATAAAGGCTGATTGTATTAGGACTATTGGAATATTAGCTGCCATTAAAGGTTCTTCATCTGTAGGCGTGCATGAGGAAGTACATGCATAACGTGACATGAGACCTAACAGACGTAACACATTTGGTACTAAAGTTGTTTGTACTGAATGTCTTGAGCTAGAAATTGTAGTTGCTGTGTCTGGGGCAATAGCAGCATAACTTAAGTAGTTGAGATATGTATCATAGCTCCTATGAACTCCACTTTCTGTGATGGAAGAAGGGATGATTTTTTGTAATTGACAATGAAGCCCAATTGATCACGTGTTTGAATAGTGACATCTTGGCCTTTGCTGGCCCATTTTTGTGTTGGGGCTGCAACCAATCATGGAGGTATGGAAATATCTATATCCCTCGCAAACATAGGAAGACCGCCACTACCACTACACATCTTGTGAAGACTCTTGGCACTGATGAAAGACCAAAAGGATGAACTTTGTACTGGTAGTAATGTTCATCCACCATGAAATGAAGATCCTGCTTGTGATACCAATGCATTGGAATGTGGTTGTAAGCATCCTAGAAATCTAGTGTTACTAGCCCGTCGCTAGAATGGATGAATAATAGAATTGTAGGCAGAGAGACAGCATCCTGAAGCATTCCCTGAAAATGTATCAGTGGAACTTCCTGAGATCAAAGATTGGTCAAAGTCCTACAGTTTTCTTGGGAATTAGGAAGTATCTGGAGTAAAACCCAGTGTTTCACTTCTATCACATTCCCGGATGGGAGGAGTGGCCTAGTGGTTAGGACAAAGTACTTCAGGCCAGAGGGCCGGGGGTTCAAGTCCCACCTGGGGACAGCAATCTCAGGCCGGAGGGACTGGGATTTCTAGTCCTATAGGAACTCCTTGTGGTCTTGGGCAAGCCACTTAACCCTCCATTGCCCATGTTCCCTGTAAGTATTAGCGTATGTGTGTCATATCCCCTCGTGTTAAATGTATCTCCCAATTGACCGCTTTGACCTGGTGAAAAGCGGGATATAAATACAGCTAAATAAATAAATTGTTAGTGGTTCTGCACCTCTTGGAACAGGAGAAGAAGCTGCCCAGCTGACCGGCAGCATTGTGATTGTTTGAGGAGGCATGAGGGTACTTTGACATGAATAAAGTATCCTTGTTTCACGATGTTGGGTATCCAATAGTCTGTAGTTATATAAAGCCATGATTTGTGGAAGAACTGCAGAGGCCCTCCAATTGGTTTGTGCTACAACTGAGAACAGTCAAAAAAGTGATCCAGATGTTTACTGTTGCTGTGGGGGGAGGTGGTTGTTGTTTGTGCTCTTTTTGCCAGGACTTTGGCTGATAATGTTGGTTCTCTTTATGAGATCTTTGATGGTAAAAATATGTAGAGTGCCACCAGTATTGATAGTACAGTTTTCTGTACTGAAAACTAGAGCCCTTCGTGGAGGTGATAGTTTGAGACTACACCTGAGAGTTGATTGAAAAGTTTTGAATGTTTGCAATCTTTTTCAATGGTGCTTACAATATCCACTGTAGCACCTCTAGTGGCAGTATCATAAATATCATATACTGAACATATAATATACTTATTACAGTCTCTCAATTCCTATACTGCCGAAAGGCTAGGATCTGAGGTTTTAGAGTATGTTGAGGATAGGAGGAGAGATTCAGAAATCTTATGCAGATATTGGGCCATGTGAAAGAGGTGTGCTTCTATTCATGCCATTAGCATAATATTTTAATAAAATAGTCTGCAACGGGTGTCCAGCAGGCAGGAATCTTTAGTCTGAGATGTGTTTGAATGGGATTGCGTGCTTTTTGCTCTCTTCAAAGCTAATTAAATTACCGCTGATTGGTGCAAGCTTTGGAGGGTTTCATGGCCCATTGATGACTGCACACTGTACTTAGTCTCAGCCTTATTGGTATGGGTTTCCTGGAATATGGGATTTGCCAGTTGACTGAGTCCTACGTTAGTAACACTTTTGCATTGGTAGCACTACAACTTCCTTTGGTGCATCCAAGTACTTTAATGCTTCAATCATCTCGGCCCTGGGGTCAGGAGTGTCCTATGTGCTTAGAGCTACTTTCTTTGCCATCTTCTGGAGAAAAGATAGGTACGATACATATTCAGGTGGAGATTTCTTCTCTAGTAGCAGTGGTGAAGAATCCAATGGAAGCCCTGATGATTGTTGTTTTGGCGATAATGTTGGTGTTGAGAATGATGAGTCCAAAAGGTGGAGTGGAGGAGTAGCCAGGGTTTGAATCCCACTGACTCTTTGTGTGGCTTTGGGCAAGTCATTTAACCCTCCACTGCCTCCGGTACAACCTTAGATCATAAGCTGTCTGAGGACAGGGAAATACTTACAGTACCTGATTGTAACTCGCCTTGATCTACTACTGGAAAGGCATGAGCTAAAATAATACTAACTAAATGATTGAGTTTGAATCTGGAGAAGGAGTGCATCTCCTCTGTGGTGGTGACAATTCAGATGAGATGGATGAGATCTCAGATTCTTGCTTCTTTTACGGATGTGGTGGCGAAAGCATTTATTTATTTGTTTAAAAAATGTTGTTTATAGACCACCTTTATAACCAAAATGTTATTTAAAATGGTTTACAAATAAAACATGTTCTCAAAGTTTTTTGAGTAAAAAAAGAATAGATTGAGATAAACAACAAGAAAAATCAAGAAAATTATCAATAAATATGATCCTAACATGATTTACAATCACCATTGTAGAACTATGCATAATCCACCCTATTTTTCAAATACCTTCACTAAAATAGCCAAAATAATCTACACCCAGGGCAATAAAAGTTATAATCCTTGTCAGGTAATAACAGGGTCTTCAATGCTTTCTAAAGTTCAATAAATTTTCTTCCTCTCTCAGGTATGCAGGCAGAGATTGGACCAATCACACTAAATGCTCTTGCTCTCCACATTTCCAAGCGACGATATGACACCCCTAGAATTTAAAAAGAAATTGCCCTGTGAAGAATGGCACGATTGTCTTGGCTTTTATACCCTTAGCCTGGTTTTCATATATGTTGTTGTTGTTAAGTGTCGTTGAGTTGGTGTTGACTCATGGTGACCTTCTGGATAGCTGTCCTAAACTGTGTTCAGTCTTCAGTCAGGACAGAGTAGCATCCATAGCTGCTGTTATTGTATCAATCCATCTCACTGCTGGCCTTCCTCTTTTGCATTGACCTTCAATCTTGCCAAGCATGATGTTTTTCTTTAATGATCTCTTTCTTCACATGATGTGTCCAAAGAATGAAAATTGAAGTCTTGTCTGAGCTTCTAAAGAAAGCTTTGGTTTAATCTCCTCTATTACTGACTGATTTGTTCTTCAGGCAGTCCATGATATAGACCGTATTCTTCGCCAGCACCATAATTCAAAGGCATCGATTTTCTTCCTGTCTATCTTTTTCACTATCCAACTTTGGCATCCATAAGATGTTACTGAATATACCATGGCTTGGATAAGTCAAATCTTTGTATGGATAGAGACATCTTTGCTCTTGAGAATCTCATCTACATTCTTTATAGCTATTCGGCCAAAAACAATACGTCGTCGGATTTCTTGACTGCTTGTCATTTCTTTATTGATCCAAGCATGTTAAAGTTTTCCACTATTTCAATTTCTTCTCCATCAACGATGAACTTATTGATTCTGCCAGTTGCCAGGATCTTTGTTTTCTTTACATTAAGGTGCAGGCCCATTTTAAGACTACTGTATGTTCCTTGATATTTAGAAGCAAATGTTTCAGATCGTCTTCATTTTCAACCAGTATTGTGATGTCATCAGCATAGCAAAGGTTGTTGATGAGTTTTCCACCAATCTTTAAACGCCGGTTGTCTTCATACAGTCCTGCTTCTCTGATGATTTTTTCTGCATATAAATTAAACAGGTAGGGGGAAAGTATGCAGCTTTGTTGTATGCCTTTGCTGATCTTAAACCATTCTGTTTCTCCTTGTTCTGTTCAAAGTGTTGCTTCTTGATCAATGTAAAGATTATGCAAGAGAACTATCAGGTGTTATGGTATACCCATGCTTTTTAATGTGTCACAGAGTTTCTCATGGTTTACACAGTCAAAAGTCTTGCTGTAGTCAATAAAACAAATATAGATATCCTTTTGTCTTTTCAAGGACCCATCTCACATCCGTGCTGGTGTCACTTGTTTCTCGCCCTTTCCTGAACTCTGCTTGCACTTCAGGCAGTTCTCATTCCAGATATGGTTGTAGTCTCTGCTGGATGATCTTGTGTAGAATCTTGCTGGCACATGGGATCAGAGTAATTATATACTAATTTCCACAGACCACTTTTCTTCAGTACAGGTATAAACACATCTTTTCCAGTCAGATGGCCATGATGTTGTCTTTCAAATTTCCTGGCAGAGCCTTGTAGGTATGGAAACAGCCCCATCCAATTGCTGTAATACTTCAATGAGAATACCATCAATACCTGGTGATTTGTTCTTTGATAATGCTTTCAATGCTGCTTTGACGTCTTTCATCACCAATGGTTCCTGATCATAAGGTACAGGTTGAAACGGCTGTTGGTCCACTTGATCTTTATAGTATAATGACTCTGTATATTCTTTCCATGTTTTCTTGATCTTCTCAGCATCATTCAACATGGATCTTTGATCATCTCGAAGCATTCCAATTCAAGGCTGGATTTTTCTCTTTAACTCTCGTAGTTTTAGGAAAGCTGATCTTGTTCTTCCTCTAATAGTTTCTGATTCTATTTCCTTGCATGCATCATTGTAGTACTCATGGGTGGCCGAAGGGCTTTTTCTTTGGGGATGCCCAAGCACTGCCCCAAGCTTTGCCCTAACTCCGCCCAAGTACTTGCACAAGGAGGGAGGAGTGACCTAGTGGTTGGGGCAAGTTACTTCAGGCCAGAGGACCAGGGATTCAAATCCCACTAGAGGACTTGGGCTGGAAGGACTGGGATTTCTAGTCCCATGGTGCTCCTTGTGGTTTTGGGCAAACCACTTAGCCCTCTGTTGCCTCAGGTACAAAAACAAAGATTGAGAGCCCTTCAGGGACAAAAGAAAAATATATATACAGTACCTGAATATACACCACTTTGACTAGTAGAAAAGCAGTATATAAGCCTAGTTAAATAAATAAGCTCTGCTGATACCCTAGCTTGCAGGCACAGACCCTTCCTGTACCCAGACAGGAAGTGTCTTTGCTGCAATCATGGCTCTTCTTCTGTCCACAGGCAGACTGCTGCCTATGGGCTGCCATCATTGCAAAGACCCTGTCTGTCTGTCTGCGGAGATATGGTCTCCCAAGGGCAAACAGGAAGGGGCTTTTCTTCTTTTGTCCATGGAGATGGGATCCCCCGCAGGCAATCTGCTGCCTGCCATGCCGTGATTTTGGTGGGCCAAGGCCGGTGTGGCCCACCTCTTTTCGACACCTATGGTAGTACTTCTCCTTGTCTCATCTTGCTGCACATTGGAATTCTCTGAGTTCTGTGATTGCCTATCTTTCTGCTCTGGCTTTAGCTTCTCTGCGTTTCTGAACAATTTTCAGAGATTCTGGGTTCATCTATTTTGGCCATTTTTGCTTTCACTTTTTTGTAGAGACTTCTCACTTTCTTTGAGCACAACTTTCTTGATGTCCTCCCATAACTCTTCTGGTGCTCTGTCATTTGTATCCAAAGCAGCAAATCGATTTTGCAGGCAGTCTTTAAATTCTGGTGGTAGATTCTCAAGGACATATTTTTCTACATTCATGAGTGGCTTGCTCTTTTTCTTCTTTAGCATGAGTTTGCATATTAGTAGTTGATGATCTGTACCACAGACTGCTCCAGGTTTTGTCTTTCTTGATGTTATAGAGCTTTTCCATTGTTGATTTCCACAGATGTAGTCAATTTGATTTTTGTAAAGTCCATTGGATGAAGACCATGTGTACAGTCACCGTTTGTGTTGCTGGAAGAAGGTGTTTGAGATGAATAGATCATTGGTCTTGCAGAATTCTTTCAGTTTTCTCCAACTTCATTTTCGTTGCCAAGTCCATATTTTCCAACCACTTTGCCTTCTTCTTTGTTGCAACTTTTGCGTTCCAGTCACCATGACTATCAAGATATCCTGTCTGCATGTTCTGTCAATTTCAGCTTGTACTTGTTCATAGAACTCATTCACTTCTTCCTCTTCTGCAGCTGTTGTTGGAGCATATACCTGAATAATTGTGTTGCAGTGCATTCCCCATAGACGAATAGAAATTAAGCATTCACTGATTGCATTGTATTTCATTACAGTTCTTACAAGTTTCTTCTTAATTATAAATGCAACACCATTTCTTCTTTGTCTTTCATTTCCAGCACAGTAGACCATGTGATCATCAGATGCAAAGTGCCCAATGCCAGTCCATTTTCGTTCGCTGACACCCAACAGATCGAGTTGTACACATTCCATTTCATTCTTGACCACCTCCAACTTCCCTTGGTTCATACTTCATACATTCCATGTCCCAATATGTAAGACATCTTCGCAGCTTCTGACTCTCATTTCATGTGCAGCTACATCAGCAGTCAGACGCCCCAAGGGCTTTGATCCAACCACATCATAAATGCTGCCTTTACTCTGAAAAGTCTTCAGCTCATCCCTAGTAGCCAGTTGAGTGCCTTCCAACCTGGGAGTCTCATCTTCCAGCACTATAGTGCAATTTGTTTTGTTGTGACTATCTATTGGGTTTTTGTGGCAAGATATGGAAGTAGATTGCCAAGCTTTTCTTCCACACAGGTAATGCTAGTGTTGTTGCTGTTGTCATAGAAATGTGATCCTCCACCACCAACACCATCCCATTCTGCTGCTGCCCAGATGGGTGGTTTGTCTTAGTCTGGCACCTCAGATTAGAACTGTCTATCTTGGGAAACCCTGCCAATAGTTATGCTACCAATAGATCTGCTCTCAGCATCACTGATGCACACAGCACTCACAGAACAACAAGCTGCAAATAAAGTGAGGGTTTTCACATAGGCTTATGTAAACTAAGTGCTTTGAAAATAATTACCAAAAGCCTAAAACAACATTATGACTTAATGGAGAGCCAATGCAGTTTCTTCAACAATGGTCAGGCACTTTCATTTTTCTTACCACCTAGCAAAAACTTTGCAGTCATATTTTGCATAACCTGTACTTTCTTTAACCACGTTCCTTTTAATCCAACATATATTTATTTTTATTTATTTATTTAACCAGTTTTCTATACCGCCTTATCCTTCAATCAAAGCGGTATATATATATGCTGCTGCCCACTCGGGCTGGCTGCCCTAGGCAGCCGCCTAGCTCGCCTAGTGGACGAGCCGGCCCCGATTGTAATGTGTGTGTATATATGTGTGTGTATATATGTATATATTGTCGCCCCCGCCTGGCCAGGTAGGTAACTGGTAGCAGGTGAGGTCGCCTTTTGGCTTTAAAATAAGATTCCCTCAAAATGGCTGCCAGGAGGGCTGCTGGGAATTGTAGTCCTATATTAAAGCAAGGAGTTGTGACTCAAGGGTTCAGGCGTAAGACAGAGAAATTTATTCAATGTATTCAGGGGTTCCTTCATACACAGGACGCGAGGGGTAAATTATATAAAGGAGGTTTTTAATCCACAGTACAGCTTCAAAAAGAAACAGGAATAACTTTGCTTTATATTCCAAACTTCAAAGAAACAGGCACAATCTTGCTTGTAACTCAAAATTGTCACTTTCCAAAACTTTTAAATGTTTTCTCCTTTGCAGGAACAAACTTCTGGCAGCAAAATAAACTTTTAAATGTCCCTTGAACATTTACATCCAGCTCTCAACCTTATCAGTTGAACTCAGCTGTTTCTTTCAGTTGTGACGTCTTCAGAATTAGGCTGCTTCCTAAGCACGGCACACATACAATTGCTCTCTAGGACTCTTCCACATCAGAGACCTGACATATAGCACATTGTAAATCCATGGTACTGTTCTCCACACTTGTTATGTCCATTTCCTCTACACTATCTCTCTCACTTGCATCAAAAGGTATCTGAACAGAGAGCTGGCTATTTTCTTTCTCTATTAGTTCATTTAACTTCTTAAGTAGAGCCTGCTTTTGCAGTAGCTCTTCTGTTAAGTGAGCTACTCGGTGCTTGGATAAACTTTCTCCCTTTATCCTGGTACTTTGTCTATAACTAGAATTAGCTTTCCCTTCTATAGCTAATTCTCGTGGGCATTTCTTGTCTAGGAATTGAGAAGGACACACTTGCCTTGATTCTGAGGTATTTAGAAACTCTCTCTGCTCTGCAAGCCAGTCATGCTGTCTCTCAGCTGCAGCACCTTCGTTTGCTTGCACCAGCCTCTCGTTCCTTGCTCCCTCAGCTGTGCTTGGCAATCTCTCATCAAGCTTCTCTCTTCGGCTTCCAGTGTTTCTTACACTCTGCCTTTCATGCTCTGCAAGCACTCTCTCACTTGCTCTCCATGCTCCTTGTCTTTCTCCTTGTCCTTCTCTTCCCTTGCTGCTTCTCCGTCTCAAGAGTGGCACCTTCTTACCACCTCTTCCTATTCTTTCTGTGTTACTGCATATCAGCTTTTTAAACTTTCCTTCCTCCTGAGCCACACCTTGCTCCCAGCACATGTGACTAGGGTCAAGCTTCTCCCTGACGTGCTGCTGTGGGCGGGGCTTAGGGATGACTATTCTCTGAGTCACAGACTCTTGGTTACTAGGGAAACCCTTGATACATTCTGCCTTAAAGTGACAGGACTCATTTTCCTGTGTATCTCTAGGTTCAGCAGTGGTTTCCTCACCACAATATATATGTATATATGTATATATATATGTGTATATATATATATATATATATATACACACACACATTACAATCGGGGCCGGCTCGTCCACTAGGCGAGCTAGGCGGCTGCCTAGGGCAGCCAGCCCAGGTGGGCAGCAGCACACATGGGCGGCCACATCGCCCCCTCCAACTGCCGCCGATTCCGTTTGGGGGAGGGAAGCAGGCAGCGGCAGTATTTCCAAAAGCGGCGGCAAAAGGTTGCTGCTTTTGGAAATACTGCCATTGCTGCTGCCCATCTCCGACTCCCGAGATGGAATTGGCAGCAGCTTGGGGGGGGGGGGGGGCGGGGAAGGTGAACGCAGCTGTGGGGCTGGCGAGGCTGAGGTTTTGGCCGAAGGCGGCAGAAACTCTTGGGCCAGCCCTGATTACAATAATCAAGTCTGCTCAATAATATTTCTTCGTGGCTTATCTGCTCCATATTTTTCCTGAGAAACTCTTACCACAGCTCCATAAAACCAGATGTGGTTGTGGTGATGCCGATATGTGATGCAGGAAGAGAAATGGAGGCAATGAGGATGAATCCTCTTCTGACAGTACAGGCCTCTTGGACACTTCAGATGAGGTCTTCAAAACTGAAGAATCATTGAGGACTGGTGACATTGGCGCTATTTTGGCTCCTAATAACCGAAGGAGTAGGGTGAGTTTTTATGGTGCAAATGGTCTGTGCTGGCAGAAGTGGGCCCTGAGCTCAGCGCCGTGTCATGCTGGTAATGGTAATGTTGAGATGTATTAGCTCTGTGTTCAGTACAATGGTGTTTCTTCAGCTCTTTCAATACATCTTTCAGTGTTGAATGCATCATAGGAACTTCATTAATGCCCTTCCTTGATCTAGGATATTTAGTAGAATTTTTTTACCAGGGAGCTCCCTTAAACTGAAGTTTGCTTCTTGAGGTGTGACACTCGATGGCCTTTTGGATCAGCCTGTTTATGTTTCTTCAACATGCTCTCAGTCAATTTTTCCAAAAGGTAGTCCTTCAATTTCAGTTTGTGTAGTTTGCAAGCCAGAAGGGACATCTTTCCATAGGCTGCACAGTCTTCTATGCAATGATAGGGTCCTTTGCAATACAGTTTGTGAGAATCTGTTAGTGACAGCTTTCTATCATATTGAGGGCACCTCATAAAGTCTGGCTTTTTCTCAGCCATTTGAAATAGCAATGCTACAAAATCAGAGTCCATTGTCTTAATTCTGAGAGGGACTGGCAGGAGAACCTACAGGACACATTTGTTCTCATAGTGAACAAATTAAGAATAGTCTCACTGTGCCTCAAGAATGAGCACGGGGACTCCGGCATAGGCACAGTGCAACTTTCTAGAACTTTACAGCTTGAACTTAGGACTGCCCGGCTCCGTCACAGATGACGTCACCAACAATGTGACTGTGGCGATCTGCTGTCCATGGAGAAAACTACGGACTGAATTCTAATGTTCTTATTGGTTGCTTTGTGTACTAGCAAATAATTCTGTTATTATGGGGAGGGCTAGATTGAGGAACTTGCAAGCTAAGAACATACCTAGAGTCCAAAATTTAGGGAGGCTCTGTCAGATGTGCTCTGTAATCAGGAGGTTAGGATTCACAACTGTCTGGCATTTTTCAGGATTCTACTGATTTTTACATTAGAGACTGAAAGCTAGAAAAATTGCCAACATGTCTGGACATTTTTCAAAGTTTAAAACCTCTATCTGCAGTTCTCTAATCCTGTCCCTCCCCCCCCCCTCTCTCTCCCCCCCCCCCCTACACACACACATAGGAGTAAGACTGTGCTTCCTGCTTCTAGTGCAACTAGCAGCAGAAACTGTAGGTAGGATCCAGCCAATAGGACAGCTGTGGGGATGGAGCAGTGGATTTCTGCTCTAGTAATAGGCAGGGAGGAGGTGAGCTGGGGGAAGATCTTGTGCTGTACAAATTAAATTTCTGCCTGTAGTGGGAGATGGAAGAGAAAATAGGCCCTCGCCCCTCAAAAAAAATGCCTTAATGCATTTCTATGGGAAAAACTGTTCAAACAGCTGCAACATACAAACACAGTCACACAGTGATTACAGAATTGCACCTGTCAAAACCCCTCCCCTCTCATCTTCTTTCCCAATCACAAACACACAGAGAAACAACACAGATATAAATATACACATACACACACAAATACTTACTAGCATGTCCATGCGCACACAGAAACATACATGCAAACATCCTGCATATGAGGTGTGACAAAAAAGAAATGAGACTGTGGCAGCCACGCCCATAACTCAATACCAATTGGCTAACTGCTTATGTCACTGTGTTGTGCAACATCGCACCACTATTCTGCTATAATATTTTTCATCTCTCTCACTCTGTTTTTCTTTTACAGGCTTTTTTTGTAGCACATTGCTCCATCACTTTGTCACACAACTGGAGGTGACAGAAATATGGAGCAAAGAATCAACTTGAAATTTCTGGTTAAGATGGAGAAGGGCCCAACTGAGTGTCTCCAATTTCTCCAAAAGGCTTATGGAGAAGATGCAATGTCAAGGACATGAGTCTTTGAGTGGCAAAAATGCTTCAAGACTGGCCGTAAGGAGGTGGAGGATGACCCCAAGTCAGGACGGCCTTCCACGACAAAGACGGCTGAAAACATTGACAGAGTGAACCAGCTGGTGTGGCGTGATCACAGATTGACAGTGCAGATGATAGCTGAAGAGCTCAGCCTGAACAGGGAGTCAGTGCGGACCATCTTGGTCAGGAGCAGGGGATGCGGAAGGTGTGCGCCAAGATGGTGCCCAAGCTTTTATCAGATGACCAGAAGGAGCACCAGGTCAATGTTTGTCGAGACTTGCTAGAGAAGATCAGAGAAGATCCAGAGTTCGTTGGCCGAGTCATCACAGGAGACGAGACTTGGGTCTTCCAGTACGACCTTGAAAGCAAGAAACAGAGCCTGCAGTGTAAGACTCGACTGTCACTCAGACCCAAGAAGGCGCGCATTTCCAAATCAAGGATCAAGGTCATGCTCATCGCATTCTTCGACCAGAATGGAGTGATCCATCATGAGTTTGTGCCTGAGGGTCAGAGAGTCAACCAGCACTTCTAGCAGCAGGTCCTCAATCGCTTCCATGACCGGGTTTGGTGCAGCAGGCGGGCTCTATGGAGAGACAAGTCGTGGCTACTCCATCACGACAACGCGCCCACACACACCGTGCTCAGTGTGAGGCAGTTCTTGGCCAACAAACAGATCACAGCTCTCAATCACCCTCCTTA
The DNA here is from genome assembly GCA_033557465.1 of Ichthyophis bannanicus. NCBI lineage: Eukaryota > Metazoa > Chordata > Amphibia > Gymnophiona > Ichthyophiidae > Ichthyophis > Ichthyophis bannanicus. Next base: position 149,942,649 of record CM066041.1, read on the forward strand.
TTCCCCAGATCTCACATCGTGCGACTTCTGGCTCTTCCCCAGTCTGAAGACTGTGCTCAAAGGAACTCATTTCGCCTCTGTAGAAGAGATCAAGGCCACTGTGATGAGGGAGCTGAGGGACCTCAAGGAGGAGGACTTTACCGAGTGCTTCCATATGTGGCAGAAGCAAATGCAGAAGTGCATTAACTCTGGGGGTGGGGGGGGGATTACTTTGAAGGGGACAATGCATGATTTCTCTGTAAATTTTGTAATAAAACATTTATGGGACAGTCTCGTTTCTTTTTGGTCACACCTCGTACATGCACATACATACATGCACACATAGAAACACCAGCCTGCTAAAATACACACAGGTACACACATGCAACAGATAAACATATAAAACAGAGTAATGCACACACACACATGCAGACAAAACACACACACAAGGCACACACAGAGGCAATGCAGATTCAAAAAGTCGGGTATGTGCATTCACATACATAGAGGGGTTGGAAAGAATTCTATGAGCCAAGCTCTGCATACTTTCCCCACTAGCAATTTGAATTCCATTACTGTTTTTGACATCACCACCTCATTTGAGAGATCTTCACGTCTCCTTTGTGAAAGGAAAGGAATGGAGAATAAAACCAAGGATATTATAATGCCTCTGTATCGTTCCATAGTGCGACCGCACCTTGAGTACTGTGTGCAGTTCTGGTCGCCATATCTTAAAAAGGGATATAGCTGAATTAGAAAAAGCTACAGAGAAGAGCCACCAAAATGGTAAAGGGGATGGAAGGATACCCCTATGAGGAAAGGCTTAAAAGGTTAGGACTTTTCAACTTGTAAAAGAGACGGCTGAGGGGAGATTTGATAGAGGTCTATAAATTAATGAATGGAGTGGAATGGGTAAATGTAGATCTGTTGTTTGCTCCAGGACAAGCATTGTGAACCTGTGTGCCTTTTGGGGAACCTGCCAGGTACTAGTGACCTGGATTGGTCACTGTTGGAAACAGGATACTGGGCTTGATAGACTTTGGTCCGACCCAGTATGGCATTTCTTATGTTCTTAAGATTAAGAAACATAGTCTTAAAATGAGCCTGACAACTGGCAAAATCAATAATTTAATTCCTGATGGAGGAGAAATAGAAATAGTAGACAACATTAACCTGTTTGGATCAATAATCAATAAAGAAATGACAAACAGTAAAGAAATCCAATACCACATTGCTTGACAGGTTCCCAAAGTCCACAGCTTCCACAATGCTCATCCTGGGGTAAGCAGTGGATTTGCCAGGTCCTCTTTAATAATGGTTAATGGATCTTTCCTCCATGCACTTGTCCAAACCTTTTTTAAACCCAGCTACACTAACAGCTTTTACTACATCCTCCGGTAATGAATTTCAGAGTTTGATTACGCATTGAGTGAAAATTGTTTTTCTCTTATTAGTCTTAAATATGTTACATTGTAGCTTTATTGCATGTCTTCTAGTCTTTCTACATCTTGATGGCGTAAACAACTGATCTACATTAACCCGTTCCACTCCATTCATTACATTTATAGACCTCTATCATATCTCCCCTCAGCGGTCTCTTTTCCAAGTTGAAGAACCCTAACCTTTTAAACCTTTCCTCTTAGGGGTATCCTTCCATCCCCTTTACCATTTTGATGGCTCTTCTCTGTACCTTTTCTAATTCGCAATAACCTTTTTAAGTTACAGCAACCAGAATTGCACACAATATTCAAGGTGTGGTCGAACCATGGAACAATACAGAGGCATTATAATATCCCTGGTTTTATTCTCTATTCCTTTCCTTATGATTCCTAACATTCTATGAGCTTTCTTGGCTGCTGCTGCACACTGGGCAGTGGGTTTCAACGTATTATCCACAATGACGCCTAAATCTTTTTCCTGGGTGGTGGTTTCTAAGGTGGTACCTTGCATCGTGTAGCCAAAATTTGGGCTGTTCTTTCCTAGGTGCATAACTCTGCACTTGTCCACATTAAATTTCATCTGCCATTTGGACGCCCAGTCTTTCAATTTTTCAAGGTCCTCTTGCAATTTTTCACAATCCTCATGGGTTTTAACAACTTTGAATAATTTTGTGTCATCTGCAAATTTGATCACCTCACTCATTATTCCCATTTCCAGGTCATTTATGAATATGTTAAAAAGCAATGCGCCCAGCACAGATCCCTGGGGTACTCCACTATTCGTCTTTCTCCATTGGGAAAATTGGCCATTTAGCCCTTCTCTCTGCTTTCTATCTTTTAATCAGTTCCTGATCCACAATTTGTGAACTTTTATGAAATACATTCCTTTTGGAATTCCTTTCATTGGAGAGAGGAGCAACAGAAATAGCTTCGAAGCTAAGTATTTGTTACAGAAATGCGTTTGCTGAGAAAAAAAAATATTTTTTTGTATTTATTTTGTAATTGTTCAGTTTTTTGGATTCTGAGTTGTTGCTCTATCTGGTTCTGCTTGCATTCTGGTTGTATAAGTTTGCTGAGTCTACTAATCTCTCTGCTTAAATATTTTCTTTCTGTACACTAAAGGAAAAATAGCACTTAAAACTGTTTTCTTTTGTTTTTTTACTAAAACTGATAGATTTTTGGCCTACTGACTTAGTTCCTTGCCACCCACAAAATTATTCAAAGTCATTAAAAGACATGAGGATTGTGAAAAATTGCAAGAATACCTTGATAAATTGACAGATTGGGCATCCAAATGGCAGATGACATTTAATGTGGACAAGTACAAAGATTTGCACTTAGGTAAGGATAATACAAACTATGGTTACACGATGCAAGGTTCCACATTAGAAGCCACCACCCAGGAAAAAGATTTAGGCGTCATCGTGGATAATACGTTGAAACCCAGGAAAAGAATCTGGGCATTATTGTGGATAACATGTTGAAATCTTCTGACCAGTGTGCAACCGCAGCCAAGAAAGCAAATAGAATGCTAGGAATCGTAAGGAAAGGAATGGAAAATAAAACCAAGAATATTATAATGCCTCTGTATCATTCCATGGTGCAACTGCACCTTGAATATTGGGTGCAATTCTGGTTGCCATATCTTAAAAAGGATATAACATTATTAGAAAAGGTACAGAGAAGAGCCACCAAAATGGTAAAGGGGATGGAAGGATATCCCTATGGGGAGAGGCTAAAAAAGGTTAGGGCTCTTTAACCTGGAAAAGAGACGGCTGAGGGGAGATATGATAGAAGTCTATAAATTAATGAATGGAGTGGAACGGGTAAACGTAGATCAATTGTTTACTCCTTCAAGTTCTACTACTACTACTATGGAGCATTTTTATAGCACTACAAGATGTACGCAGCACTGCACAGACATGTAAGAGACAGTCCCTGCTTATCAGAGCTTACAATCTAGTCAAAAAAGTAGAAAGACTAGGGGGCTTGTTTACAAAGCCGCGGTAGCGGTTCGTGGTCGTTATCGGAGCCGCGGCCCCATTGAAATCAATGGGGTCGCGGCTCCGATAACGATCACGAACCGCTACCGCAGCTTTGTAAACAAGCCCCTAGGTGACATGTAATGAAGTTACAATGTAGCACATTTAAGACTAATCAGAGGAAATATTTTTTCTCTCAACATCTAATCAAACTCTTGAATTCGTTAACGGAGGATGTAGTAAAAGTTGTTAGTGTAGATGGACGAGATTTATAAGAGATTTGGACGAGTTCTTAGAGGAAAAATCCATAAACCATTACTAAAGAGGACCAGGGAAATCCACTGCTTATCCCAAGATAAGCAGCATGGAATCTGTGTACCATGTTGGGAACCTGACAGGTACTTGTGTCCTGGATATGTCGCTATTGGAAGAGGATACTGGGCTTGATGGACCTCTTTGGTCTGATGAGGTCTGACATATCTTATGTTCTTAAAAGTCTCACCAGACTTTCACTTTGCTGCATATGCAAAGCAGTTGACTTGGAGAGGGTAATTTTATAAACTCCTGTGCAGCTAATGCACGTTGCCATGCATGTTTTTCAGGCCATACTTTAGTTTATAAAATAGGGGCATAAAGACATGCCTCAATCTAGTCATGGCAGTTACACCTGCTCTAGAGCATACATAAGTGCCCATGCATTGATCATTCAGAAACACGCATAAGTCATAATATTTTCTAACTTACATGTGTCCTTCCAAGTCCCCCCCACCCAGCACACCGACACTGAAAGTATGTGCAATTGGACTTACACATGTGCTCCCAGAATAGTGGCCGCCTAAACTGCGCATGCAAATGCCCATTCATGCACATATGTCCTTTAAAATAGAGACTTGTGTGCATCTATTATAAAATCCACCCCCCAAATATTTCAGTATGAGTGTAGTTTGGGGGGTGAGGGGACATTGCCCCCTCAAACACGACAGGATGAAGTGCCTCCTTCCTCCTCATTATGATCCAGCATCTCCCCTTCTCTCTCGCTCTCCCCGTTGGTTTCTCTCTGTCTTGGCCCCCCCCCCTCCCATGAACCAATCGCTCTGCTCAAATGTCTGGTTGTTGCTATCAGTGGCTCCTTCCTCTTGCCAAAGCAAGGCTAACTCTAACAAAAACAGAAATGCTTAGTGCTGAAACACTCTGCAAGGCTCTGCTGGTCCCGCCCCCTCTGAAGCACACTTCCTGCTGCTGTTGTGGCTTTCAGGCTCTGCGGCACATTACTGTTCCTTAGCGTCCCTCCAGTCTTGTCCCGAACCTCTGGGTTTTGCTCCTTCTCCAGCAGCTTGGATACTGAGAAACGTCACTCTTATGATGTCACTGGTACATAAGCTCCGGAATCGCCTTCTCCCACCAGTTACCTCAGTCTCCAAGCAGTTGGATGATTGGTGAGCCTGGAGGTTCGGGGCTCACTAGAGGAACAATTAAGAGTTAGGATAGTATAGTTTTCATTTGATTTGTTCTGGATTGCTTTTTAAAAAAAAAAGAGTAGGAATTGCCCTTTATTGTTTTGATTTATCACTTTCCCTTTGCCGGTAGTGCTGAAGCCCTCCCTCCCCCCCCCCCCCTCCACCGGTGGGAGTCTTCTTTGTATGCAGGAAGCTACCTAAGGGGAAAAGGCTCCGTTTCCCGAACCCAATAGCAGGGGTGAGGAACGAGCGGAGGCGAGACCCATAGCGAGTGCAGAAGAAGTGCCTGCCAGGGCTATTGGGCCATTGACAGGGCAGAGCAGTTTTTTCTCTCCTCATGCTGTCAGTCTCTTCGGCGGAGGTTTCCGAAGCAGCAGCTCCCACACAGCGGTAGAGCCCGTGGGGAGAGGTTTTACCTCACAGTTCACTTTGCAAAGATAAGGGGGATCCTTCCTGCTCTCAGAACCGGTGGCGTGCTGAGATGCGGCTTTGGCGGTGCAGGCCGAGCTGTGTGTCAGATGCGCGGGAAACTCCGGCTGGCTTTCTACTTTGCTGAACCGAGGTATGCAGCTGGGGAGCCTCATTTTTAGTAACATTTCCTTGTAAGTTGGTTGGGAAGGTGCTCGGGGGCTCCGTGAGTGCTTAATTTTAAAAAAAAAAAAAAAAAAAGGCATGTTTTGGTGTTTCAGATGGAGTTCCTCTTTTGAGCAGAGCTCTGGTGCTGGCATAGATGGTGGGTCTGTAACAGCGCTCTAAAGTGGTGTTAGGACATCTCCCCTTCGGCAGGATGCCTGCTAGGCCGCACTGTTTGCTCTGCGGTGCAAAAAGGGGCGCAGTGTCAGAAACCGGTGTGTGTAGGCGCTGCAGTCAGGAGGCTGCGGCCATGGATCAGGTCTCAGAGGTGATACAGGACACTCATAGGGGAACTCCCATAGCCATTCACGAGCCCGGTTCCCCAATCCTCCCATCTCCAGAGCTGATTCCAGGAACTTCTTCTGCTCCAGATCTCCCCTGTTCGCAACCAACATTACCAGGGGGTCTGGCGACTATCTTTTCACTGGATTTTGTTGCGCTGATCCAGCATGCTTTTGGCAATCCTCCGGGAAAGCCTTCCCCCGGTTCCGCAGATTCGGTCATGGGGTTGAAGAGGCCTGGAACTCCTTTGGATACGGGAATGACAGGAATAGCGACGAAGTCCAGGACTGAAAGGGATCGGTCTGAGCAGTTGGTGGTATCGGAGGGTCTCCACTCGGAGGAGCCGGATCCTGATCTGGACTTGGAGGAAGAGCTGGAGGAAGGCGAGATTGCGGAACAAGAAGACCAAGCGAGAGTCGTGCGCATTTTTAGGAGAGAGGAGTTACCGGCGCTTATCTCTGAAACTTTAAAGGCACTGAATATGCTGTCAGGGGGTCCGGCAGAGGATTCTACCCTGGAGGACCCATTGTTGCAGGCATTTTGAAAGACTAAGAGAGCTTTCCCTGTGCACAGGGTGATTAAGGAGATGATTCAGGAAGAAGGGGACTTGCCCGAGTCCACTCTGAAGGGGTCTAGAGTTATGGCGCGGCTATACCCTCTAATAGACCAGGATCGAGAATTGTTTTAAGTCTCCCAGAGTGGATGCCGCTGTTTCGGCAGTTAGTAAAAAGACTACCATTCCAGTGGAAAGTAATGCGGCCCTTAAGGATCAAGACCGAAGACTGGAGACACTGTTGAAACAGGTTTTTGATGTCAATGCACTCTCTTTGCAAGCATCTATTTGTGGAGTTTGGGTTGCAACAGCCTGTCTGCGATGAGTACAGCGTATTCAAACGGAACAGACAGAAGAGACGATGGCAGATGCGTCCAGATTGGAGTCAGGGGCAGCCTATCTAGCTGAAATTCATTATGACCTTATCCGGGGCCTTCTAAGAGTATTAGAAGGCTATTGCGGCTAGGTGGTATCTTTGGCTGCGCAACTGGGCATCTGATGGCTCTTCCAAAGCGAGATTAAGTAAGCTCCCTTTTCGGGGGAAGCTACTGTTTGGAGAGGATTTGGATAAGTTGGTTAAGGATTTGGGGGAGTCAAAGGGCGGTAGGTTGCCCGAGGACAAGCAGAAACAGGGGTGTTCTGCGCCCATGACTAAGGGTCAACAAAGGGAGTTTCGGTGTTTCTGTTCCCCGAGGTTTGGACAAACTCAGCGAGGGCGTTTTCCCTATAGAAACCAGGGGTTTCGGGGATTTCGAGGAGCAGGTAGGGGGTTTGCAGCTTCCTCCTCCTCTACCTCAAGTCTTAGAAAATCACAATGAAGCCGTGGGGACCCAGGTAGGACTGGTTCCCGTAGGGGGGCGGTTGCGGGAGTTTTATGCTGCCTGGGTCCAGATCACTTCAGATCAGTGGGTGTTGGAGGTTATTCGAGAAGACTATGCATTGGAGTTTCAGAGACCAGTGACCAATTCTTTCTTACAGTCGCCGTGCAGAGCAAGCCTCAAATGCAATGCCATGCACGACACGGTACAGAGGCTGTTAGACCTCAAGGCAATAGTGCCGGTTCCTCCCGACCAATGCAGCTGCGGTCGATACTCCATATATTTCATAGTGCCAAAGAAGGAGGGGACGTTTCGGCCAATTCTAGACCTCAAAAGGGTAAATCGCTGTCTCAGAGTATCCCATTTTCGGATGGAAACTCTGAGACCGGTCATCGTTGCAGTACAGAAAAGAGAAATTCTTACGTCCCTGGACTTGTCGGAAGTGTATCTGCACATTCCGATACGGCGGGAGCATCAGAAATGCCTCAGATTTGCAGTTCCTATGGGACATTTCCAATTCCAAGCGTTACCTTTTGGGCTGGCAACAGTGCCACAAACATTCACCAAGGTGATGGTGGTAGTGGCAGAGGCTCTATGAAAGGAGGGAGTGTTAGTACACCCTTATCTAGACGATTGGTTGATCCGAGCGAAGTCAAGAACAGAAAGCGAAGAAGCTACGGCCAAGGTAGTAGCTTTCCTGCAAAGTCTTGGTTGGGTTGTCAACATGTCCAAGAGCAAGTTGCATCCATCTCAGCACCTGGACTACCTGGGCGCGCGCATCGATATGAGCATGGGGAGAATTTTTCTCCCTCAACAGCTGGCGCTAGGACTCCGGAAGTTGGTCCGAGAGTTTCTCAGGAAACAGTCTCCCACGGCGTGGAACTATCTGCAGCTACTAGGGACCATGGCAGCGACGCTCAAGTTAGTTCCATGGGCGCGAGCCCACATGAGACCGTTACAGAGAGCATTGTTACAGAGGTAGTCTCACCAAAAGGATTGGTTGGGGCAGCGTCTGCCCTGCCCTCCGGAGATGCACGTGGCTCTGCAGTGGTGGTTGCGTCCAGGGTGTCTAGAAAAAGGGATGCCCTTGGAAGCTCCAGCGTGGATATCACTGATGACGGATGCAAGTCTCATGGGCTGGTGGGCTCACTGCCAAGGAAGATTCGCTCAAGGGCAATGGACAGTAGTGGAGAAAGTCTGGTCCATCAACAGATTGGTAGCAAGGGCACTTCAAGTTCTTCAGCCTTATCTCAAGAGGAAAGCCATTTGGGTGTTTTCCAACAATGCGACCGCGGTAGCATATATCAATCGTCAAGGGGGCACCAGCAGTGTTGTACTCGAAGCAGAGGCCGAGGATTTGTTCGTGTGGGCCGAGGAGAACCTACTGGCATTGTTGGCAGCACATGTAGCGGGAGTGGACAATGTGGAAGCCGACTTCTTAAGTCAGGTAAGAGTAGACCCAGGAGAGTGGGTACTTCACCCAGAAGTGTTCGCAATGCTGGTGCGACGTTGGGGAACGCCGGTGATGGATCTTATGGCGTCCTTCCAATCGGCACAAGTTGATCGCTTCTTTAGCAGAAGAAGGGAGAGAATGTCGGAGGGCCTGGATGCTTTCATACAAGCCTGGCCGAAAGGGCAACTCCTGTACATGTTTCTGCCCTGGGTGTTAATAGGTCGGGTGTTGCAGCGCATAGAGCGTCACAGGGGACAGGTAATATTGATCGCGCCGGATTGGCCAAGAAGGCCATGGTATGCCGACCTGATGAGATTTTTGATCGAGAAGCTGTGGCACCTTCCTCTTTGGAGAGACCTTCTCTCTCAGGGTCCGCTGTACGTGCTTCAAGTGGATTGATTCTCGCTTACGGCTTGGCTCTTGAGAGGGCAAGGATGAGAGCAAAGGGATATTCGACGGCGGTTAGTTCCACCTTGCTGAAGGCCCGTCGTCAGTTGACCTCCTTAGCCTATATCCGAGTATGACAACTGTTTGAGGCTTGGTGTGCGGACCGACAGGTGGCAGCATTAAAAGCTTCGGTCCCGCAAATTCTGTCTTTCTTGCAGGATGGTTTTCAAAAAGGCTTAGCAGCCTCATCCTTAAGAGTGCAGGTAGCAGCACTGTCCTGTTATAGGGGAAAGATTCAGGGAGTTGCGCTGGAAGTACATCCAGATATTAAACGTTTTTTAAGAGCAGTAGCTCTATTACGGCCTCCTCGTAGACAGGTAGTGCCGACGTGGGATCTGCCTCTGGTTTTGGAAGCGTTGGTGCGAGAGCCCTTTGAACCGCTGTCGAGAGTGTCTCTAAAAGACCTTACCCTTAAAGTTGTGTTTTTGGTGGCTATTGCATTGGCAAGGAGAATTTCCGAGTTGCAAGCACTGTCCTGGAGGAAACCTTTTCTATGTTTCTGTGATTCAAATGTGGTTCTGAGGCCGGTACCGTCTTTTTTGCCGAAGGTGGTCTCGGTTTTTCATATGAATCAAGTTGTTTCTTTGCCGGTTTTCGTGTCAAACAGTGAAGGTCCTTCCTCAAGGCACTTACAGTGGTTGGATGTTCGGAGAGCATTAAAGAAGTATTTGCGAAGGACGGCCGCTTTCCGTAAGACAGATAGGCTCTTTGTTCTCTTTGCGGGAGCAAGGAAAGGGGAAGCAGCATCTAAAGCTTCTATTGTCCGTTGGGTGAAGGAAGCGATCGAATCTGCATATCTTCTGAAGGGCAAGCCGGTACCGAAAGGGTTGAGTGCTCATTCTACTAGAGCGCAGGCGGCATCATGGGAGGAGTGCAGTTTAGTGCCTGCGGTGGAGATTTGTAAAGCAGCAACCTGGTCTTCTCTGCATTCCTTTGTCAAACATTACTGTCTGGATGTTCAGGCAGAAAGGGATACCTGTTTTGGATCGGCGGTGCTTCAGGCGGGTCTACAGGATCCCACCCATTGAGTTTTTTCACTGCTCTGTTACATCCCCAGAGGTTCGGGACTAGACTGGAGGGACGCTAAGGAAGGTGAAATTAGACTTACCTGCTAATTGTTGTTCCTTATGGAACTCCATTCTAGTCCTGTATCCCGCCCTGGTGGTTACAGTGGACTTGGGCCTGAAGCATATGTGAATTACAGGTAAGCGACAGGTTCGAGAGGGGACGAAATAATTTGTTTCCGCAGGGTATGCATTCTGGAAGTAAGAGTAGGCTCCATGGTTTCCATAAGGGGGGAGAGCGGGCCTAAGCACTTATGAAACACTTATGGGACAATGTATATAGTTTTTTATGTATTAGACACAGTTCAGTCAGTTTGTACGGTTCTTTGTTTGTAGTACTTACTACTTAATTGTTGCTCCAGTGAGTCTGTTTTGTCAATAGATTACTGGTGGGAGAAGGCGGTTCCGGAGCTTATGTACCAGTGACATCACAAGAGTGACATTTCTCAGTCTCCAAGCTGCTGGAGGAGGAGCAAAACCCAGAGGTTCGGGACTAGACTGGAGTTCCGTAAGGAACAACAATTAGCAGGTAAGTCTAATTTCACCTTATTGTTAGTGCCAATGCTGTCATGACAGTAGGAAGGAGCCAATGACAGCAATGACTGAAGGTTTGAAGGGAGTGGGTGGTCACAGTTGGGAGGGGGGCAAGAGAAAAAAGCCAGGGAGAGAGAGGGAAAGATGCTGGACCACAAGGGGTAGGGGGAGGAGATAATGCCCAGGGGCCGAAGTAAGGAGGGGAGAGGGTATGCCAGGAGGGTTGAAGGGTCAGAGATTGAGCGAATGCCAGAAAGGATAGAGGGGAGAGAGTATGTCAAGAGGAAGAAAGGAAAAGGACAGAGAGAGAGAGTGAGTATGCTTGGGATGAGGAATGTGAGAAATAACAGAGATAAGAGGGGAGGGTGTGAGGAAGAGGAAAGAAAAGAAATAGGGAGGGGACGATAAAGGAGAAAACGTGGAGGGAAGAGAAGGAAAAAAAGCAAAGGGAAAGGGAGGGTGAGGCTGAGGGGAAGGAGAGAGAAGAGAGGAGAGGAAAAAGAGCTGAGAGGTATGTGAGAAGGAGCAGACATGGAGAGAAGGAAGAGAGGGTGGGGTGGAGCAGAGAAACAAGGAGGGAGAAGTAGGGGAAGAGAGGAGAGAAAGGAGAATGGAAGTATATAAGTGGGATAAAGGTAAACACAAGGTAAAAAATTAAAACAAAAGAAATGGAAGCTATAATGCAAGCAAAAGAGATAATAGGATGACAAAATATAGAGAAAATGCTAAGAGAAAAAGAATGGATAACAAAGAAAACTGAGAAATCAGAGGGGACAGGAAACATGGAAAAAGGAAAATGAATTAAAAAAAAGACTTGAGAAATTAAAATAAATCTTAAAAATTGTTTAAAAAAGGAACAGAGAAATACAAAATTCTGAAACTATTTTATTGTACCATCCTGTTGCAACGGAAAAGGTGAGAAGGTTGAGGATGGTGGCGGTGGACCTGGAAGGAAAAGGTGAGGGCTGAGAGAATGATAATGAGTGTGTGTATGTGTAGAAAACAGCATACGTTTTGGGGGTGGAGTAGAGAGAAAGCTAATCAATGCCCATCTAAGGAGAGGGGGAGATGGATCGCCTCTTCCCCCCACCATTAACCTGCACTCCCTACTCCTTACTCCTCGAAAGCTGGCAAACTACGCCTATGTATTCCTGTAACAAGTTGTGCCTTCAACCTGCAGATTTCTAGTGGTGCTTCCATGCTGGTCCTCCCCATGGCTATGATGCTGTACCTGCACCAATGATCAGCACGTTGGTGATGCTGCTGTTGTAGTTGCTCAAAGCGATGCATTTTGCCATAACCTTTGTCCTCCTTTGCGACTGGAGAGCCTGAAAACACAATGCCAGTTAGTTAATAAGGATCACTTAGCATTTAGTTGCAGTTTCTCGAGGGTCCTCATTTATTTATTTATTTAACCAGTTTTCTATACTGTCTTATCCTTCAATCAAAGTGGTTTACTCATCTCTACATAACAGTCTCACCTTAGGGCCACTTGTGACCTTCAACACATCACTGACTCAGTCGGGTAGGAGTTGACAGCAGCATTCTTTTTAGTATGAAAAACAGTCCAGTGTAATGACAATATTCGATTTTTGTTTAAAAATCTTCCTACCTCATTAATAGCCAAATAAGGTTGATGCTTTAGCTTTAATAAATGCTGAAGGGGGGGGGGGGGGTATTGTAGCAGTCATTAAGAATGGTGCCAGAAGCAAACCAAACACATACAGCAAAGGAAAATAAAGAGTTCTGTAGTCTTGGGTAGTAAATATATCAGTAAGATAACAAACATTGATCAAAAAAAAGCAAATGGATTAGCTAAAAAAATCTTATAGACAAAAAGGTGAATAATCTTAGCCCAAAAGGCTTTAAAAAATATTGAAAACAATGCTCCAAATAACAGAGTATATACCAGGAAATCAAATAAAGCTTGGTGGAAAAAGCTTAGACCCAACAAAATTGATGTAGCATGTTTTATGGCACAACCAAAAAAAACAACTCACTGCCAACACAAGGCACAATACCAAACAGCCAGTGTATTTCATCACCTGTTTTGTGTCATGCATGTTTTATAGCTGAATGATTATTTTTCCCACTTTGACTGCTATGGGGGTCTTTTACTAAATGGAGCTATCTGTCAGCACAGGTCTGGTGCACACTAAAGGTACATGTTGGCATGCGTTGAAAGCTAGCACAGGGCCACCACAATTAGTGTCACCAGATTTTGACACTAACTAAACATGGCACATTAGAGTTGCAAGTGGGAGGGTTATGGGCGGAGAGTGGGCTGGGTGAGTGCAGCACAGACAGCATACCCATGCTACTTGCACAGCGGACTAGTTGCCCAGGTACACTCACCGTCCCCTCCAGGTCCAGCCCTAGAGTTCGTTCAAAGTGTTGGTGCCCTAGGTGAACCTCAAGCTTTACACCCCCCCCCCCCGCTGTCAAAATCCATTATTTAGCTTTCAATACTTTGCTTTTGCTGCCCTCTGTAAATTGCTGCCCTAGGCGACTGCCTAGTGGTTGAGCCAGGCCGGCCCTGGTCCCCTCCATAGGTGGCGTTGAATGCACCTGCGTTATTGTTCTGCTGCGGCAGGGCCAAATGCACCATGGTAACTGCCAGGAACATGCTTTCCATCCTCCCGTCAGTTACCGCTATGGTATTGTCTAACGTGCCATGGATTTTGGTGCGATACCATAGCACACTTTAGTAAGAGGGCCCCTATGTATTATTTTATATACTGCTTTATCATTTCAGTCAAAGCGGTTTACATGTTTCCTTGTACAGGGAAAATTTATTTAAAATACACAGCTTGAAATCACACTGCTCATCTCTACAGCGGCCCTTTGCTGTACACAACATCCGTAAAAGGCATCTGAGGGGGAAAGACTGTAGGAAGTCATCTGTGTGTGAAGCCTATATTTCTGAAGGATCAACTCAAAATCTAAACTAACATTAACATCTGTTTATTACCGGATGGACAATTTTGTCTCCACAGAGGTGGTGAGTACAGAGGCTGAGAGCTCTTGGGCTTGAGGAAAGCATACAATATAAACTGCTATCCATGGGTGATCTTTGGGTGATGAAGAAAGTTATTTTCCTGCAGTAGGTATCCTCCATGGACTGCAGGATAAGTACTCACACATGAGTGATGCCACTGACAGAGACCCATTCAGGAAACGTCACCCAACGTCTTCTAGAAGCTTTTGAAGTGGCTTCATTATACCTGTGCATCTGTTCCTTCCTGCTGCCATCATGCCTCATCTTCTCAGTCTATTTATTAGCTGTTGGGAGACTGCAACTTGTCGCGCCCTTCCCCCGCCTAGGCAGCTGCCTGACGAGGTGAAGGGGGAGCGAATGTCACTTTCAAGCAACTCCAGAGCAAAGGCTTCTGGGAGTTGTAGTATTTAGAGCAAATGTAGTTGTAATCAAAGGCTGAGCCAAGAGTTGAAAGCAAACGCAGGAATATTTTTATTAGCCTCCCTTAATAGGGAACTTCAAAATGAAGCTTGGTAAATCACGTGTACAAAATATCCACAAGAAACTCAGGTAAGAAAAATGCTCTTGCTTACTTCAGCATACAAAGGTTACTCATTCAAAAATAATGCTTCACTTCCCAGTGCTTTAAACAAACTCAAAATGTTTATTGAAACTTCAATGCAAACAACTTCCAGCAAATAAACTTTTCTTCTTTGGTTTCAGAGCTTTAAGGGTTTTAATCAGTTGTCCAGAGACTTCCAGCAGCACTCTGGTGCAAGTCTCATTTAGGGCAGCAAGCACACTAATTAAAACTTCTTAGCTCTGTAAAACACCATGCATATCAGAGAAAATAGAATTTTCTTCAAACATATATTTCCACACACTCTTATTTCACTATCAGGGATAACTCACATTCCATAGCCTCCTCTGGCTCACTTAAAAGAATATTTTCCCCGATGTCCATGGATTCACATTCTGAACAGGACTGTTCTGTGACGTCGTCAGCAAACAGCTGTTCTTTCCCTCAGTGCAGAGAACTATTCTCTCCACTAATTACTTCCTGGTCTTTCAGCATACGTTGAACCAGTTTTAAAACATTTAAACCTTCTTTACTGAGAGGCTTCCTGTAACCCTGCTTCTGGTTAAACTCCTGGAGCTGGCTGTCTGGGAACTCTTCCTGAGACCTTTGGCTAATAACTTTAGCAGCAGTACCTTTTGGAAGTTTCTTTAGCAGTGCTTCCCTGCTCCTTCCCTGGCCATGCTGTTTCCTGGTTAAAGCAGCTTTCTCGTCTCCCTTCCTCCTGCAAGCATGAAACTCTTGCTCTGAATGAGGCTCCCTTTCAGACTCCTCCTCTGAAACCGAGTCAGCTCTCTTCCTCTCGTGTCCTGGCAATCCTTCCAGACCTGGCAATCTCCTTGCCTCTCCTTGGATTCTCCTTCCCTGGCGTGGGGATCCCTGGAATCTCGAGAACCTCCCTAATCTATCTCTCTCTGTTCTCTGGGGCTTATAAACATGTGACTGGCCGGTATCTTTCCACCCCGCCCCCAGCTGTGCTGCATTACCACCCTCAGTTGCTATGGAGCTGGGGCGTGACTTTTGGACAACAACTTTTGACAGGTTCTTTTTTTCAGCCTTAGCTGCACTTTTAAACTGAGCATTTTTTTTCCTTTCCCTCTGACTAGGGGAAATTGCCTGTACTTTTCCTATCCCTCTAGGGACCTGGCCGTCTTCGCCATCACAAACTCCAAGGGGAGGAGGGAGGATTGTGAGGACTTATCCTGTTGTCCAAGGAGAACACCTGCTACAGGTCAGTAACTCTGTTTTCTCCATGGACAAGAAGGATACGTGTTCATATATGGGATTCCCTAGCTACGGGCTGCCTTAAAATAAAAAAGGGGAAAATTGGCATCATGACAAGCTAATACTGTATGAACATTTGTTTTTGGTGGCAACAGGCCATTCAGAAATTTATCCTTTTTTTTTTTTTAGCTTTGCTGCAGGTTTTTTTCTTTGTTTTAAAAGAAGAGGCAGCCTGGAACAGATTCTGGAGAACGGATTGGCCAAATCTGCTGTCGTATGAGAGTCTAGTTCCAAACAGTAATGAGGTATGAATGTGTTGAGAAACATCCATGTTGCAGTGCTGCAGGTGTCTTTCATGGAAGCTGATATCAAGTGGGCCACCAACGCAGCCATGGCTTGGACATGACCATGACATGATCCTCAAGATTCAAACCAGCCTGGGCAGATGTGAAAGAGGTGCAATGCTTTAGACAAATTGAAGGTGTTTGTTTGTTGATGGCAGTCCCCATCCTATTGGCATCAAAAGAAGCAAAAATTGATTGGACTTTCTATGGTTTTAATTCACTCCAGCTAGAAGGCCAAGACTCTCCTGCAGCCCAGTGTGTGCAATGCGCTTTCCCCTCTGTCAGCATGGGGTCTTGGGAAAAATAATGGAAGGACTATTGACTGATTATGTCAATTCTGACACCATCTTATGAAGGAACTTAGGATGAGTGCGCAAAACAACCCTATTGTTGAAAATATAGGGTAGATAAATTAATAGAGCCTAGAGCTCACTAACTGCATGCTGAAGTCTCCACCATCAAAAATAAGACCTTCCAGATCAGGTATGTCAGTCCACAGGTATCCAGCAGCAAGAAAGGAGTTTTCATCAACTGAGTTGAAACAATTTTGAAATCCCAAGACATTGCGATTTAAGGGCGGGGCTTTGTAAGAAACAAGCCCCAAATGAAGTGAACAACTAAGGGCTTTGGAAAGATGGGCTTCTCTTCTACATGATGGTGGATGGTACCAACTGCACTGAGGAGTTTATTTATTTATTTATTTAAAGTCTCTTATATACCGCGCTATTTATCATCAGCGCGGTTTACATAGAACAGAACAATCTCAATACATTTGAAATACGTATGAGTTACAGATAACAGGGCAGAAAACTTGGTCAACAAGGGTAACTATCTACAATACAATAATGATTGACTGTTTGTATAAAACAACTAACAGAGCAGAGAATATAGTGTACAGCTGTAATTAAATCCAAAATTTCTTAATTCTAGGGTGTAGTGTTTATGCTTCTGGCTATTAGACTGTCTTTTGATATATTAGATAGCATTACGGTGGCTGGAAGTATTCAGTGAAGAGGTAGTGCTTGATAGCTTTTCTGAACTGCTTCATGTCACGTATTGCTCTAATTTCTGGCTGAAGTTTATTCCAACCTCTAGGCGCATAGAATTTGAATGCTCTGTTGATCGATGATTGGGACCAATTTGTGGAATCACTCGGAATGATTAGGGTGTTTTCGGCAAATGGTCTCCTAGATCTTGTATTGGGAGTTAGACTGATGAGATCTGAAGTCGTTGCTGGTGATAATTTGTTGAAGGCCTTGAATGTAATGAGGAGAGCTTTATATCTAATTCTACATTCTATAGGGAGCCAGTGAAGGTCCCTAAGGATTGGTGTAATATGGTCTTTCTTTGATGCTCCAACTAGGATGCGAGCCGCAGCATTCATTGCTAGTTGCAGGGGGTTTATAGTGTTCTTTGGAAGACCATGTAATACAATATTCGCATAGTCAAAGTGAGGGGTGACTATTGCTTGGAATATTGAGCGGAAATCATTGTATTCTAGCATGGGTCTTAGGTGGCGTAATGTTTTTATCTTGAAGTAAATCTTTTTTACTGTATTTTTTATGTGGGAGGTAAAATCCAGTCGTTGATCAAGGATCACACCTAGGTAACGAATTGTATTCTTGATTGGGAGCTCAGCGTCCCGTACCTTAAGATATGCAGGGGGGGAGAAGAGCTTGTTTCTAGTGACCAATAAAACTTCCGTCTTTTTGAAATTGATTCGCATGTTTTGATCTAAGAGCCAATCCGCTATTGCATTGAAACAGTTGGTTAGGTTAGTGTAATTTGGACTTGTTATATCAAACGGGGTGTAGATAAGCACGTCGTCTGCGTAAATAAGGCAGGAGACATTAAAGGATTTGGTGATTTGGCAAATCGGCTGCATATATATGTTGAAGAGGAGTGCCGATAAGGAGGAGCCTTGTGGAACCCCTTGCGTTTGGAGGAATGGTTCGGATGTTCTGGAGTCAATGCGAACATGTTGCCAACGATCTTCAAGGTATGTTTTGCACCAGTTCCATGCTAGGCCTTGTATACCCTTTTCGTAGAGTCGTGCTAGTAGTATGTTATGGTCTACTGAGTCAAACGCCGCGGAAATGTCAAGGAAGATCATGGCGACGCCAGACCTTATGTTGTTGATCCCACAGATGAGCGTGTTGATTAAGGAGGTCATGAGTGTCTCGACTCCATGCATTTCCCTAAATCCATGTTGGCACGGATCAAGAGGGGAGGATGTATCAATATATTGCTGAATTTGGCGTTGAGTCTCTTTCTCCAGTATTTTGGCAAGCAGCGGGATGCTGGAGATTGGACGGTATGATTCTTCCTCCTTCGGGTCGATCTGGTTGTTCTTTAATAGGGGACGTATTGAGGTCTGTTTGAGTGCAGCTGGGAAAGTTCCAGAGGAATAGGAGAGGTTTGCAATTTTCGCTATGCATGGACTGAGCTCTGTGCGCATTGATTTGATCCAGTGTGCTGGGCATGGGTCATTGGCTGCAGTAGTGATGTTCAAAGTAGCAATTAGTTCTTTAATGGATTTAGATGATGGAGGCGAGATACTCAGGAGTGGTTCTTGAGAGTGCGTGGATTGTGGGGACGCTTGTGATGAATTCAAATTTGTTCTTGTTAATTTGGATTGGATGTAATTTGCATACTGTTGAGGATGGATATGTTCTTGCTGTTGCGGTGCAGGTTCTTTAGATAGTGTTTTCACTAAATTGAATAGCTCACGAGGTTTGTTTAGTGAACGACTAAGTAGTTTTGCATGATGTTCTTTTCTTTTGGACCACATTAGTTCACGGTGATTTTTGAGGTGCGCCATGTATTCATCATGGATGTTGATTTCATGAGAGCGTCTCCACTTTCTTTCTAATCTTCTCAGTTGGAGCAGTGAAGTTCGGATATCTGGAGAGAACCAGGGGGCATTATGCCTTATGTTAGGATCCTTGTTAGAGGCGATCTCGTTGTGCATAGTAGGTAGTTGTGAATATTGTAGGAGTGTCTCATTCCAGTTGTCAACCATTTTATTTATGTTGGTTGTTGAGATTGACAGTTTAGGTAATACTTGTGTGTTGAACACTTCGATATCCAGTGATTTAAAGCGGCTATGGTGCGGTGGAGGCACATTTTTTGGTAGATTTTGGCGGATTCGAATTTGTAGGTATCTGGAAAGTTATCAGACTATGATCTGACCAAGGAACCGGGGTGATGGTGAGGTCCAGCTGACTATTGTTGCCTGTTAGTGTAGGAGGAACAAAGATGAGGTCAAGGATGTTACCACGTTGGTGTGTCTGGAAGTCAACAATTTGCTTATAGTCAAGGTTTTCCATGGCATCAAGCAAGGCGTTGGCTGTGGCAGGTGGCAAAGAGGCGAGATTAAAATCGCCTAGCAGCCAGTTGGGCTTATTAGGGTTATCAGGGTTACATGCAAGGCTAATTACATCTGAGATATCCTCTGATCGTGCATGCGGAGAAGCATAGATAAGATTAATTGAGTTATTCTTATTTGATATGGTTAATGTGTCAAGAAAATGAGTGCTCCTAGCAAAACTTACTCGGTATTGTAAGGAGGATTTAGCGAGGATGAAAACTCCACCGCCTCTTCTGTTCTCTCTGTTGCATGAATAGATGGAGAAGTTCGGGGGAGTCATTTGATTTACTATCACTGAGTCTGAATCTGATAACCAAGACTCGGTGACCATTAATATATCTAAGTTTTGAGTAGATATTAAATCTGTTATGATAGGCCATTTGTTGCGAACAGAGCGTGCGTTAATAAGAGCACACCTCAGGTAACAACTAGGTTCAGATTTATTGATTGTTAGTCTTTAGGCTAGACTCCGACAAATGTAGAAGGTACTGAAGCAGTTTTTGTGTGGGACATGAGAAAGGCCCTAGATCCTTTCCCTCAATCCAGATGGCAAACCTCTTCCATTTAAAACCATATGATTTTCTCATGGAATCTCCCCTGGAATCCAAAAGGACATTGGCTACAGCAACCAGCAAGTTCAGAGAGGACAAAGCTAGCCCCTCAACATCCAATCTGTGAGGTCTAGGGACTTGATGTGGGATAAAACAGAATCCCCTGATCTTATATATCTTATCAGTTCCCTGATGGAGAGTTTGAGAAGAAAAGAGAACCACGATTGTCTGAGCCAGTAAGGTATTATGAGGATCATAGAGTCCTTGTCATCTTGGAGTTTCAGGAGAGTCTTCGCTATCAGAGGTACAGGATGCTATGCATACAGACAACCCCTCCCCCCCCCAGTCAAAAAAGAAGGTAGTCAAGACTAGTTTGCCATGTGTTTCTACCCTGAAAAAGAACTGAGGCACTTGCCAAACAAGACTATTGAGGGGGTGCCCTACTTTCAAAAAATTCCCAGAACAACTCCTCTGTTCGGGGTCTAATCATGAGGCTCAAGGACACAACTCAGGTTGTCCTCCAGAGCATTGTTTTTCTCAGCTAGATATGTGGTCCTGAGCATCATCCCATTAGAGATGGTATAGTTCCACATCCTTACTAACACAAAAGGTACAATCCTGTTCCTCCCTGACTTTTTGATGTAGTGCATGGCTACTTGGTTGTCCATTTGAATCATGACAATCTGGTTGGCCATCTAATCTCTGAAAGCCTTTAGAACGTTTGAAAATTATCTCAGTTCCAGGAAATTGATCTGATGGAGATTCTCTTGGGAGGACTACATTCTCTGAGCATGAAACTCATCTACCTGGACTCCACAGACCAGATTCTTTTCATTATTTGGGAATAATTTTAGATTCTGAATTATCTTTTCAGATATAGGTCTCTCAGCTTGTTTGAGATGTTTTCCTCACCCTTCATAAACTTCAGTCTTTGTGCTCTTTTCTGGATACTCTTTCGTTACATATACTTACTCACACCTTTGTTACATCACATCTTGACTATTGTAATATAGTCTATGCTGGCCTTCCTCATTCTCAAATGTCTTCAAACAGCTTTAAATACTGATTTGCATATTCTAGCTAAGGCATGGAAATTTGATCACATTACACCTCTCCTTATTCAATATCATTGGCTCTCTGTACAGTTCAGTACAATATACGGTTGCAGTTCTAGATTATAAATGTCTATTCAAGAGTATGCCCTCTTATCTATTCTTACTAAATGTTTCACATGTTGTGCTAGATAATCTTCTACATTCCATTCATGATAATAAACTGTATCTTCCTTCGGCAAATTCTGCACATTTAGAATCTACACGAGCCATCACTTTCTTTTTCTTAGGCCCTTATTTGTGGAATAATCTTCCTGCCTCTTTGTGCTCTGAGTCAGCTCATAAGTCTTTTTGAGCAAATTTAAAAACCCATCTGTTCTCGATGACATTCGGTAGCTATCGGTGTTCCCTTCTAATGGTAGTGATCTGCTTTTATTTATTTTTTTCATTTTATTTTTACTTTTACTTTATTTTATATATTTGTTTTACTTTTATTTTTAGTCTGACTGAGTGATCATGTGTTATTTTATGTACTCCTCTCTTTCCTGTCAACTCAATAATATTCCTTTTTTTTCTCCCCTTTTGTCTAGATTGGGGATGGTTTTATGTTTTTATTGAAAACCACTTCAAATTTGTCAAGACAAGTGATATATAAAATGTTTATTAAACTATAAACTATATGTCATGTGTAGTTTTTAATAGGGAGGAATTTGGAAAGGCAAGCCTTTGGCCAGATTGGAATAGACCATTCACCAGGACAGGGAATCCTGGAGGGGAAATGCGATAGATATTACCAGGGCTGGCACTACCATTAGGCAATCTAGGTGGTCGCTAACAGCACCAAATTTTGGAGGGAAGCCCATTGCTACAATTACCACTACACCTCTCTGGGACTTGCAGCGGAAGCATGACAATAAAATAACAAAGAATTACTTTGCAGAGCATGAACCGCTACGTGCTGCTGCTGCACTCTGAAAGTTCAGCTAGTTCCACTTCCTCCAATGCAGACTTCCTATTTGTTTGGGGGTGGAACTAGCTAGCCTTTTAGAGCACAATACCAGCACACAGCAGTTCTTTGTTGTTTTATTATCATTGCCACAACTGCAGGTCCCAAAGAGGTGTGGCAGTGGTGGCAGTAAGAGCAGGGATGGGAATGAGGGAGGTAGCAGCAAGAATGAGGGTTTCCTTAGGGTGCCTCATATCCTAGTATTGGCCCTGGATATTATATTATTGATCCCATGAGTCAACTGCATCCACTGTGTGCTCAGGGTCCACTGAACGTGTCTCATTTTGTTATGTGAATTGTTGAAGTCATGTGACCCAAAATCTTCAGTATGTTTCTTGCCGACGTCTACTGACTTTTGTATTTTTCCACGATCACCATCATTTTGATGAATCTGTCTTGTGGAAGAAAGGCTTTCGCCTGAGTTGTCTCTAACAGAGTTCCAACGAATTCCAGCTGATGTGATGGGCTTAAATTTGTGGTTTATTATGAACACTAGCAGTTCTAGCACACAAATGGTTGTGCGTATGGTTTCTTGAACTCTTTACTCAGTTGTGCTCTTGTCCAGTCAATTACCTAGATAGGGAAACATCTGCTTGCCCAGTCTGCATAGATATACTACAACTACTGCAAGGCATTTTGTAAATATGTGAGGACAGGGAGTAAGGACAAATGGCAGTATGTGATACTGGAAGTGGTGTTTCCCTACAACAAATCGCAGATACTTCTTCTGACTGGATTGCATTGGAATGTGGCTGTACACACCCGTTAAGTCTAGAGAACATAGCCAATCTCCCTTTTGAGTGAAGGGAAGCAGGGTGCTGAGGGAAACTATTCTCAACTTTTCCCAGATGACATATTTGTTCAGATTCCTCAGATCTAGGATGGGACAGAATCCCCTATTTTCTTGGTGACCAGTAAGTAACTGGAGTAAAATCCATGTCTTGTTGTCCTGGTGGAACAGGTTTGACTGCATTGGCCTGTTGAAGGGCAGAAAGTTCCTGTAGAACTATTTCCTGGTGCTGAGAGCTGAGTGACTGAACTCTTAGTAGGTAATTTGAAGATATATTGAATATGTGTAATCTGTACCCATTTCAGACTATTCTGAGAACCCAACCATCAGAAATTACAAGGGATCAACAATCTGCAAATAACATGAGCCTCCCTCCTACTGGAAGGTCATCTGAAACCAGTATGGGAGTGCCAGCTATGTTCTCTTGGAGCCAGTCAAAACCTCGCCTCTGTTTTTGGCTGGAAAGTATGATAGAACCTCTGGGTCCTCAGCTGATGAGGCTGAGAGCTAGAACCCTGTTTAGTCTGGGCTAGGCAGGAGGGAGATGGATACCTATGCCTATCAGAATAACAGAACCTCCTTTGCCCTCTGCTCTGATACTTCCTGGATGACAGGTAGGCTGGGTTGGAAGTATGCTTGGAGAAAGTCTTAAGAGTATTGCTGTGCTGCTTCTTGAGGACCTATTGCACCTTATCTCTGAATTCCCTCCACAGCATGGCACATCAGAAATCTTCTCCTGAAATTCTTTACCACTACCATTGAGAAGAGTTCCAATAAATCCAAAGCATTATTTGTTTTAATAACCAAATTAATCTTTTCTGGTCCCCTTGGCTCCTGCTGCCAACCCTCCATTTCTTAGCAAGTGATTTTTTACAGAAAGTTGTATGAATTCATAATGCTTTTCCAGCAATCACTTATACTACACCATCATTTGAGATTTCTGACATATCATCTATCGCCTTTAGCACCTAATGTAGTCCTCATTCAACAAAATATCCCTCTTTACCTTTGGCAAGTTACTCTCTGGTTTGAAACCCCTCCCATTCACATCTAGAAATAGTACCATGTTTGTATGTTTTGGTTAATCAAATTCTTTGTCACATGTTCCCCCCAGTTTAAAGCTAGCAATAATTCACCCTGTCCCCAAAAATATAAACCTTGATATTCCCCCCTGCAAACTATCGACCAGTGTCAAACCTGCCTTTCCTTTCTAAAGTTATAGAGAAGATTGTAATAAAGTCCAAAAGCTGTGAAAAAAAAAAAACAAAGACCAGTGGTTTTCACCCAAGACAACTAGGATTCCGGAATGCTCACAGTACAGTTGACCACAATCATGGCACTTGTAAGCGAACTCCATAGTAATTGACATCCACAAAATCACACTAATGGTTTCTCTCAATCTGTTTGCAGCCTTTGATGTCATAAATCATCCACTTCTTCTCCAATGGTTTATTAAGATAGGTATCAAGTACTAAACTAGTTCAATTTATTCCTGCAGGATCACACCTTTAAAGTCCTGATAACAATTCATATTCCGCTGTGTCCTCCTTCCCCTATGGAATGCCTCAGGGATCCATCCTTTCCCCAGTTCTATTCAAAATCTTTCTTACATCACTTGCCACGTTAATTCAGGATCACCACATTTGTTTAAGCAGACGACATTCTTTTAGTCCAGTAGTTTGACATATTGTCTTCTCCTAATCTCTCTTCCATAAACTTATGTCTTTACTCTGTGGACCATTGGTAAATGTCTCATCTTAAACTTAATCCCTCAAAATCCCAAACCCTTTGGATTGCTATAGGATCTGATCTTTTCATTGTAAGCTCTATTATCCAAGGCACTGCAGTGCCGTTTGTAGATTCTCTCTGAGAATCCATATTGAAAACCCCAATGAGATCCACAATATACAATCCCTCAATAATGATTTTATTTTGTTTTCAATCTGCTCTAACACTTCATTCTGATATTCTCATAGGAAGCCAATCCAAAAACTATTTTTTATGAACTTCAGAGACACTGGGCTATGAGATACGTGTAAGGCTCTAATTTCAAAGACTCACCATCTCTTATTTAAACTTATACATGCCCAGAATTCTCAATCATTGGTTCAAACATTTTATGTTATAAACAAAAATTAATAATGTCCATATATACCGTAAATCTGCTTTGATATATATGGGTAGGCAGATGGTGAAATATGACAATCAGTTCAATGTCTTGTTGCACCAGCCTTGATGCAGTCAAGCAGCAACCTTGCACAAGACAATGAAGACCTCCATCCTTTCTTCAAAGATTTTCATGGGCTATCAACAAAGGTGGAGCGAGGGGTGTCATAGCAGAATCAGCCAATGACTGCCAGAGTCTGTCAGGGAGTATCGGCAAGCTGGTCTTGACCTCATGGAGAATGGCACAGCCCCCTCAGCTGCTGAGAAGGATGAACAATCCTCATATCAGAGCTGCTTTGAGGACATCAAGCAGCCTTCTCTTGCTCTTCTGCCCATAGGCTAGTGTTCCCTTCTTGCTTATCTGTCTTAATTCAAATCCTATGTGTATAGACAGACAAAGCAAACACTTTGCTTGACCCATGACAATAAGCGCTATTGCTTATGTGAAACACACTTAAAAGGTTAAGCCAAACATTGTTACTTTCTGTATTTAATGAAGCTTCTTTTGTTGGCATTCTGAACCTGAGTAAGCTGGATTCTTATTAGCAAGGTTTTACTCCAGGCTCTGTCTCAACTTGCTTGTATGCACTATTATACATGGCTTTTCCCCACAATTCTGGAATTCTGTCTCCCAGTGTTTTTTTATTTTATTTTATTTAGATTTATGTTAATTATAAGGCAAAAAGAAAAGAAAATGTAATAAAACATAATCACAAGAAAAAAAGAATACATTGAAAGTACAAAAAGACTACAATCATCATAAAAGAAAAAAACTAACTCCTGACCAAGGAGAACAAAAATGTGTACATTACAATGAAAAATTACAGAAATAAACAATTTAAAGGGGAAGCATAAACAGGAAAAAACAAAGCTAAGGTAAGTAGGAAAAACCTAACCACTTACTGTAGGTTCACCAGTCGTATATACCTAATATACGTAACCAGACAGGGATTCCATAACTGACAAAACCATACTACTTTAACTATTCCTGAGCCACAATCAAAGCTTCCAGTTGTGAAGGGTCATAAAAAATATAATCTGTATCTGAAATTTAACTTGACATCTCCTAGGATACCTTAGGTAAAAAGTCATTCCCACTGCCAAGGCTCAAGGCCTCAATTGTAGGAACTTCCTCCTAAACTCCAAGGTCTGTGGAGAAAGATCCAGAAAACAAGTACCCTCTGTCTATGAAAAATTCATCAACCGCTCCTTAAAAAAAGTTAAAAAAATCCTTATTCCTATCTGATAAATGTAAAAATGTTTCCACCATTGTAGCTCGAGTGGCAGACTCCTCTACAGAGGTTTCCAACAACCTAGTCAAATCACCCATGCTCTCTTGTGCTGGAGTATTAATTGAAACTTGTTTTATAGATGCAGGAATATAATAAACAACAGGAAGAGCATTAGAATCAAATAGCAAAATATCAATAAGGTGAATGAGGTGCCTAGGGAAACCGAGTAGCTTACTTGGGAGTGAAGTCAATTGGAGGGGGACAAGAAACTGTTTGGATAAAATGTATTTAAAGAATGGAGAGATTTGGTATTGCTCTGTATCATCTCCTTCTCTCTTTTAATATGATTATTATTTACCTGTCAAATCAGGTTTTATGGCATTCCTTTCTCTTTTATTCTATTAATTATGTTATTGTACACCGTTTTGATGTTTGAAAGGCGTAATATCAAGATTTTAATAAACCATAAACCATATTTATGGGGTCAATATTCAGCCATAACAATCAGTGAGTTTTCTTAAATGCAAGCTGCAGTATTTTAAAAAACACATATATTCAGTGCAACTAGATGTATATGTAACCATTCTCATCAGCAGGAAAAACCAGAGAATGGTGCGTGGGTGAGATCCATAGGTTTCCCGCAGGATGAGGCACCCCAATCCAGGGGAGACTAGGTGGGGTTTTTTTGTCTTTAACAGCCACATTCCCTTCAGCTTGAGCTGTTTGATACTGGTAGCTTCCAGGTCTTTATTGCCCAAACCCAGAACCAAGATGAGAGCTAGGAAGTATAAGAACTTCAAGGACAATGGGAATATGAGCACCAAAGTGAAGAAAGGCAGAGGAAAAGAGAGGCACAATCAGAACAGGAGCAGGATCTAGGTGTATTCAATAAAGCAAATCGGGGTCTGAAGTGAAGCAAGGAGCCAAGCACAAGATCAAGCTCTGGCAAAGAGATCTAGCCAGAGATGAGTATATACTGGTCTTAAACAGAAACAAGATGGCCTCTGAAAAGAAGAGACAGGCATAGAACAGGCTAAGGTGTCCAGTCAGCTCAGTGGAACTTACTGCTCTCTGCTGGCTGAAGGTCAGGGATTCATCTGGGTAATGTTCTTCCAGGAAATGAGTCGCCTGCAGGCTGGTGACAGGAGTGGCCTGCAGATAACTCACAGAACATTTGACCAAAAACTGCTTCAGGAGGACAGGGAATTAAATCAGCCAAATCAACATAGGAACTCTCCTCTGGGATAAAGCCAGTTACTTACCTGTAACAGGTGATCTCTGGGAACAGCAGGAATGTCTTCACATATGGGTACATCGGTACCGACGGAGCCTGCGCGGGAATGCTCCCCAGCGTCCAATCAGAAAGCTTTTGGGAGCATCCCTCAGCGCCTGCGTGCTGCCTTCCCGCCTTTCCAACTGTCTCTCCTCAGTTGAGTTTCATAGCTGAGACAAAGGGAGAGAAAGAGGAAAGGAAGATAGAGAGATACAACTCCTAGGGGAGGTGGGTGGGTTGTGAAGACTTATTCCTGCTGTTCCCAGAGATCACCTGTTACAGGTAAGTAACTGTGCTATCTCCAGGAACAAGCAGGAATGAGTCTTCACATATGGGGACTCCCTAGCTGTAGATGCCAGGGGAGATCCCATAAAAAGCGTGTCCCTGGAACAGGACTGCACTTTCCACACATGGATCTCTGGCATCCCATGAGGGATGGTGGGTAGGAATTGAAAAGAGAGGAGCTGTAGGAAAAACAGCTAACCTAAGGACTACCGGAGAGGAGTCCTTGGTATGTATGATAATTACCATTAAAAATATTGAATGAGCAATCACAATATGGACCTTACCTACTGGATTGCAGGAAGTAGAGAGGCTGATGGAGTCTACTGGAGATTCAGTAGAGGAATCCTCAAGGTGACCTCACGGTAGTGAAGGTGAAGGTCCAATCTGGAATTGGCAGGTGACCCATGTGTCAACTAGGGTAGTATAAAATCGGCAGGTCTTCAGTGGAAAGCTTTATGGGAAAGCTGAAAACTCTTTTAGCTACAGAGTCATTAACATTTAGGAATAAAAGAGGAAGACTGACCGATTTGGACAACTAGCCCAGTCCTGGAGGGAAGAGGGGTATGGGAAAAAACCTGTATTCCCAAGGAGGACAGATGGGTGAAGAACTGAAACCTCAAAGCCACTGAAGATCTATGCTGTCTTTCCTAGCTGGTGAGGGATAGGAAAGATATTGTAGCATGGTGCTTCAGGGATAGCGAGACCTAGAATAAAGTGGGAGCTGTCAGCACCACAGCAGTGGTTGTGTGCATAATACCCCCGACATACTGAGGGACAGTATGAACATATGCAAGCTCACTGTCTGGACCCTCTGGGAAGGTAAAAACCTGTATAGCATAGACAGTTAGGGAGATAAGTATGTAAATACATATCTACTTATAAGGAAGCATCTTGACTGATACATATACATACATATACACATACATATATATACATATATACATATAGGGATATAGATAATGTCGGGCGGGCCCCTACTGGCGTAGTAGAGTAAGGGCGTCTGCCGACATTTAATTTGTATCAGGGAGTATTTGAGCTGCAGGACCCAAAGGATTGTGGTCCTTGTAGTGTAGTGCTCCCTGAAATGAATAACTACGCCAAATGGAGGGTAAATAAGGCTTTATTTCCCCGCTTAATGCTCTAGGTTCAAATGAGACAACAACTTAAAGTGGAGGTAAGGCTTTCCTCAAATAATAATAAAGTTCCACGGGCTTTCCTCAAATAATAATAAAGTTCCACCATGGACTAAACAGTTAAATGTTGTAGGCTGTACAATTGACTGTTTAGCTGGGTTAATGGATTTTCCAAACAATAGAAACAATTAGAACAGAATGGTTATCAACTTCACCATTTTCAGACTCATTTCTTCACTGTACAATTAGCATGGCAAACAGCTACCTCTTAAGCAAAGGTTACATTCCATAGGTTCTGTGTGAGGCATGGGAACACTGGAGCTGTAATCCAAGTCCATTGATTCTGGCTCACTACACTCTTCAATGTTTAGAGTATCCTCAGTGTTACTTAGTTCCTCATAGAAGTTCCTTGGCTTCTCATATAACTTCTGTAGAACCCTTTTGGAAAGTGGTTTTAAATAGTTAACTTTGCTTCTTCTCTAATAATGAGGTTTATCTACCTGCATAAGTCTGCCTTCATTTAAAGTCCCTTTTAGTATAAAAGGCTTTTCATACCTTATCTTCGGTGGAGTGCCACGCCTAGGATTCAGCTTACTCTGTAGCTTTTCTTGTTGATCCTCTGTCCTGTGCACTGCTCCACAATTAAGGCTGCTAGGAAAACCAGACGTGGATTTCCAGTCTATTTGAAGAACTTCTTTTAACAGGCAGGCTACCTCTCTGGGCCTTATCCCAGGGCTGAGACTTGCCTCTGTCTGTATCCGTTCTTCTCCTTCCTTCTCCTGTTACTGTTCCTGGTACCCTCGCTGGTACCCTTCCGGTTGGTCTGTCGGCTACCCTCCTGGGTGCCTCTCTTTGCTGGACTCCTTGGTCCCTCTGCTGCACTCCTGTGCTGGTACCTGAGCTCTCTTCCCGGTCTCTGTGCTGGACTCTTTGCTGCAGTCCTTGCTGCACACCTGGACCTCTTGAGCCCCCTTTCTGGTCTCTGTACTGGATCCTGCACCGTTCTCTTTCTCGTTCCCTTGTGCTGGCACCGGAGGTCCCTTCCCGGTCACCCCCTTGCTGGTTCTCATACCACTCTCCGTCCTGTTCCCCCTCCCTGCTCATCTGACTTCCCTTATAAAGGGATTTCCAGCTTGCACGCTGTGAGTTTGAGGACAGGTGAAAACACTCATCATTTAAGGTGCTCAGAGCTTGAGCACGTGGGTTCAGGCACTGTGTAGCTGTTCATGCGCCCTCTGGCTGAGCTACCCTGGAACTGCGCACTCTGGCTTTTCTGAGACTTATGCAAATCAGGAGTTTTTTTCAAGGCTGTTTCTTCCCTAGCTCCAGCCTCATGACAATATATATATACTTATATATATATATATATAGGGGCATAAGATATGCACACAGAACTTACAGACATATGTATCGATAGAAGTATATAGGGATATATACATACATGAATATGTATGTCTGAAGATACATGTCTGCGAAGCAGATAGAGATATGCCCATAAAAACAATCACATGAGGGATGTGAAGGAGAAAGATTCATCTTGACAACAAGAAGGTGGAACCTACTTGAGAAGATATATAGAGAATCTATTCATTCTGGCTAAAATGGTGCAGGAATGCTATCCAGTGAAATAACCAGGATGGTTGCGTGAAAAAACAGAGGATAATATCAGTCTGTAAACAGCAAGCCCTTAGTCTTTTAGAACTCTAACATGGTAAATGGACAGAAAACGCATAGGAGGAGATACCAGGGTGACCCACTGGAGGGACACAAGGGGTATCTTTATTAGTAGAAGATGTGCTGTCCATAAAGGAGTAGAATACCATGAGGGCAAGCTGCAAGGAAAAAAAAGAGTATATTCCTGCAGGATTGGGAAACTCTTTGGACATTCACGTAGAAAAGGCTTATATCCTGTATTATAACAGGAGATAACAGGGTGTGAAGAACCCTCACAGTCATGGAAAATGACTGAAGCCTTTCCCAACCATATAGAATAGTCATCAGAGACAAAACCCCATGCTCTCTAGCAAGGGCCCACAGTAGAAAGCTTCTCTGAAGATTGCAGAGAGCATTATGCAGGAGAATTAGAAAATAAACTGGCTGTAGGTCAACTCTGCTGCCAAATCCAGAAAAATGGAGATGGCAAGAAAAGAAGAGAGTGTGATAAGCCTGAAGTGATTAGGATTATCCAAGATAGAGAAGCACTATCTTGGAATCACTATTAAGGCCAGACCGAAAGTAGTGGAAGACAGACTGGAAACTTGTGGAAAAGTACCAGTAGTC
Source organism: Ichthyophis bannanicus (assembly GCA_033557465.1). Classification (NCBI taxonomy): domain Eukaryota; kingdom Metazoa; phylum Chordata; class Amphibia; order Gymnophiona; family Ichthyophiidae; genus Ichthyophis; species Ichthyophis bannanicus. Next base: position 149,973,550 of record CM066041.1, read on the forward strand.
CCATTAGTGAAACTCCTGCATGGGCAGCTGCTGAATGAGACAGCAGAGAAAATCTTCATGTATAAAAGAGAGAGAACAGACAAAAGGAGAGGAGAAATTCCTTTCCCTATCTGATGAGCTGCCCAGAGAAAAGAAGGGAAATTATTCAGGGGAAAAAACTCTACACTGGAATGAAAGGCTAGAGAAGCCCTGCAGTGATATGGAACCACTCATTCAGGGGGAACCCTGGATGAGAGGGTAGAGAAACAGGAGCTGAAGGGTGACTTACCATATGGTAAGTCTGCAAAAGGGAAAAATTCATGTTGGAACAGAAACTATCATAGGATAGTTGTTAACTTCTCTTCTTGGTAGGAAGAAGAGGAGAAACCTGTGACCCAGAGACATGAATATCCTGACAGCTCAGCATATGTAAGAAGAAAAGGATGTCCTGAAGAAAGGAATCCATGTGTAGAGTTTTGAAAGAAAAAACAGTGAAAAAACTTCTGCTAAGAAGAAGTTAACTGTAGGTGTAACCTTCAGGAACCTATGGCTGCTGGGTTTGGTTAGCCTGGCTAGAGTTTGGATTCTTCAGACCAGGGCGAGGTTTCCCTTGCTTGGGAACACCTGAATAATGGGCAGGAGAAGAGTGAAACCTTCTTTTCCTAGGGAAAGAAGGTTTTGTAGGACACTTCCTACGTACTGGGGAAGGAGAAGGCTTAGGACAGCCCCCAGAAACAGGGAAGTCAGTGGAACAATGAGCAACCTGACGTAAAGATTCCCTATTGAAGAGATTTTCTCCAGTACAAGGAGTATTACCCAGTCTCTGTTGTGCCCGTCTGTTCAAGTCTGAAGCCTGGAGCCAGGCCTTACGTCGTGCTCCTATGGCTATAGCAGAGGTTCTGCTAACAGACTCAAAAGAGTCTGGAGAAGCATGAGAAAGAAACCAAGAGATATTTTGGCTATGACTAAGAAGTAAGGAATAGTCTGCAGCCTTGGGTTCTGACAGAAAAGAGATAATTTCTTTGTGACCTCCTGGAGAGATAGACTCATGTAAAAAATATAAGAGATTATCCTTGTTGCCAGCATAGATGTTTGGAAGGTTTGACGTCCAAAAGCATCAAGTGTTCTAGATTCACGACCTGGCGGATAAGAAGAATGCTTCTTCTTGCTTTTCACCTTCCTCATTGCTGATTCCACTACAATGGAATGATGAGGGAGTTGAGTCTTTTGAAACCCTGGAGAGGGGGGCACCTGATACAGATCATCAGTTGCTGCAGAAGGTGAGGAAACCCTTAAAGGTTGTCATGATGTGGGCACTGATAAAGTTGTTTTGAAGAAAAGAAATCCTATTTCTTTAGAGGAACTAGATGTGCAGTAACCCCCAGGCACAGCTAGAGGGAGCAGGAACAGACATGCCGGACTTAATGAACCTAAGCTCTCTGATGACCTGCAGCTGAAAGGGAACCAGGAAGTCATCAGTAACCGTTCACTTTATAAGCCAGAGCAGAATGCTTCTGGACAAGAGGAAGAGGAAGAGAACAGGGAAGGAGTAGAGCTGGTAGTAGAAGAAGGAGAAGGAGAAGGAGAAACAGCAGAGAAGCCTGGAGGCTACCAAGAAGATAAGCCTGATTGCTGTGAAGGAAGCAAAGCTGGGAGCTGGAGGAGAAACAGACCTCACAAGGTGGGAAGCCAGAAGGCCCAAACTGATCCTGTGGTACAAGGGGAGTTTGGTGGAAGTTACCCCAAGGTGAGAGCGTCTGCCACGCCTAGTTCCTATACTCTGCCTGAAGTTAGAATAGAGAGAGAGGAAAGCCAAGAACCAGAGAGAAAGGTTCTGACAGAAGCTTATTATCTCTAGAGGAGCATTATCCAGTTTTACCTGTTCAGAGGGAAAAGCACTTTTATAGGCAACAGAAGTTTTTACCCAGAGTGAGAGGAGAATCCAACAGCAGTTTTATTCCACTGCCTAGAAGCACACCTCGGTATCCGGTTGGCAGGCAGAAGTGCAGCTACCAAGGGAGAGGTGCAGGAAAAAGAAGCACTGTGGATTTTATCTCACCAAAGCCAAGGTATGAGGCATTAAATATTGACTGTGATAATTGTGCTACTAAAAGCTCTACTAAAACAAGTATTCCTTCTATGAGATACAAGAATCAAGACTGGTTTAGTAAACTACCACCAGCCCTGAGAATCCCTGGCTATAGGAAGCCAGACTCCCAAGTTTTAAACTACCATGCTGAGATAGACAGGGACAGTGAATGCTCCTTGAATGAGTACAGGGGAGAAGAATCTATGGAAGTGGATTACCCCAGCACTGTTCCCTCACCTATGCCAGAGTTAATGGAATGTGATTGGTGCACTGCCTATGCTCCAAAGTCTGTATGCTCCACATACCACAGAAGAATAAGTGAAATATAATTTAATGTTTCTTACACTGAATTATACTATGGAAAAACCTGCCTTAACTGTGAAGTAACAGTTCAGTGCTCAGTGAATATTGGTACCTTTTAAGACAAAGGACTGTTTCTGTTATCTGGAATTATCTCTTAGTTGAACCTTGCTTTAAACAGGGAATAAAAGCCTTTATTTCCCTCCACCTGGTCTCTTTGATCATTAACGTCTCTACATAGTGGCGTAAAATCTTTGTGTCACCGGGAACCTCGTGACAAGGTGTTTCCCAGATTTTCAGAAGAAGATCCTGCAAAGAATGATGCAAAGGAAGCATTATATTTTCCTTTCCTGCAGGAGAGCCTTGAGTGGGATCACAGCCAGGGATAGGAATAGAAAGGAATGTTGCCATGTCAAGGAGAAATTTCTGAAAAGAAGGGTCTCCAATGGGAGCCATCCCTGGATAGGCTAAAGTTGAAGTAGTAGCCTGGGCACCGGAGGGAGTACTGGTCCGGTGCAGAAAAAGAGCCCCACTAGATGGATACTGGTACTGGCAGTTACGACTTGAGACAGTCAGTACTGCATCGTCCATGTCAGGTATCGACTCCAAACTAGGTATAGAAAGGAGCGATCCTGGAGAAAAAGGCATGGAAATGGCTGGTCCCTATGTTACTGCAGGAACTGGCATCGATACCGATACCGGCGGCTGTGCCGGAATCGAAGGCGATACCGCCATCGAAGTAGTCATCGGAGGCTGCTCAAGCGGTACCGAGGCAACCAAAAACCCCTGGTGAGTATCCTCGGTACTGCGCATCTGGAATCGATAAGCGTCGGTTCCGAAACGCGTCGGTGCCCAGTCTTCCAGACTAGATATCGATTCCAGACTCGGCATCGAAGGAAGCGAGTCTATCGATGCATGTCTAGAGGGTACCGACGTCGGTAGTCGTATCGGCGATGCTGCCGATACTGGAAAGTCAATCTGGAACGTATCGATCGGTCCCGAAGGCACTGAGAACGCCAGATGACGATCCCTGGCGAAGAGTGGATCATTCAACACCAGTGCCGATGCCGGGGTATCGATACCGCTCGAAGCGGATGCCACCACCGAGCATGGCTCAGGTATGTTCTGTGAGGGGTGAGTCCCAGGAACAACCTGAAACCCCTGAAATGCTTTGGAGCCTGAAGACTCCCGCTGGGGTTTTGAAGCCAATAGGGTCTTGAGGGCAAGGCCGGAGCCGTCATCATGCTTGGCATGAGACTTACCACTCAAGGATTGGCTAGTCTTAACAGACTGTTTGTGGGTTACCTGATCCTGTAGAGAAGAATTGGTCGGTGCCCTGACACTGGAAGGAAACTCAGTATCGAGGGAAACTCGAAATGAAAAATGTCTTCTCATAAGATTGTAGCCAAACGGCTCCGGAGGAAAAGGGTCAGGACCCAAACAAGTTAGACACCAGTTATTGGAGTCTAAAAAGAAAACTGTATTTCCACAGTTAAGACACTTCTTAGGAGAAGAAGGCTCCATGATGGAGAGGCCTTATAGGCCCAAAAATTTAAGACAGAAACTGAGGGAAAACTCTCCCTGAGTTTGAGAAAAAGAAAAGAAAAAGCCACCGGCGGTACCGGTGGAGGCGGGAAAAACAGCCGCGACCACAAGAAAAAAAAAAAATTAAAGAATTAAAGAAAAAATTTTCTGCAGTGACAGGAGGACATCCTGCCGGCTCCGTGGAAAAACGAAAACTGAGGAGAGACAGTTGGAAAGGCGGGAAGGCAGTACGCAGGCGCTGAGGGATGCTCCCAAAAGCTTTCTGATTGGACGCTGGGGAGCGTTCCCGCGCAGGCTCCGTCGGTACCAACGTACCCATATGTGAAGACTCATTCCTGCTTGTTCCTGGAGATAGCCTTTTACTGGGTCTTCCAGCAGAATATTCTGAAATTCAAAATCTCCACAATCTCAAATTTTAGCTGTCTATCTACCAAAATGGAATCTGGAGGAGGCCCTTGCCAATCAAAAGGATCAGGGAGGAGTGGCCTAGTGGTTGGGGCAAGGTACTACAGGCCGGAAGGTCGGTGGTTCAAATCCCACTAGAGGGCAGCAACCTTGGGCCGGAAGGACTGGGGTTTCTAGTCCCGCAGGTGCTCCTTGTGGTCTTGGGCAAGCCACTTAACCCTCCATTGCCCATGTTCCCTGTAAGTATTAGTGTATGTGTCTCATATCCCCTCGTGTTAAATGTATCCCCCAACCGCTTTGACCCGGTGAAAAGCGGGATATAAATGCAGCTAAATAAATCAGGGGCAAGAGGTAGAGGGTATCTTCCAGGAGTCAGGAAGCTCTAAACACTTTTGTCACTGGATTTGTTTTTCTGTGAAGGCATAAGACCCAGTGAATCTAGGATTAAATTTACTACTTTGGAGCTTCAAGTGTGTATTCTTTGTGGACAGCCAAACTTTATCACCCACGTTGAATTAAGGATCCAGCTGGCAGTGCCAGTCCACAAATTTCTTTTGTTCTGCAATCACTCTCTCCAGACTGCAGTTGGCCTGCTTCCAAATGTCCTGGAAGTGCTAAACAAAGTAATCAGCTGCAGTAGCTTCCATGATTGGAGTCAGAGGGAAGGCAGGTTGGATGGGGGCCATACATAGCAAAGAATGGTGAAACACCCATAGACATATAATATAAGATTGGATAAATCAGTTTTTCTGAGCTAAGTTCACCCAGAACGATCATCCTAGTGAGCTAAGATAAAACATCAAGGTGTTGTTCCAGGTCCTCATAGACTCCGTCAGGCCATTAGGCTGAGGATGGTATCCAGAGGAAAACAGGACAGGTTACCTCAGGCCGGAAGGCCAGGGGTTCAATTCCCGCATGGGGACAAGCAACCTCAGGCCGGAGGGACTGGGGTCTCTAGTCCCATGGCCACTCCTTGTGGCCTTGGGCAAGCCACTTAACCCTCCATTGCCTCAGGTACACTTAGATTGTGAGCCCTTCGGAGAAAAGGGAATAAAAAAGTACCTGTTAGTATACATGTAAACTGCACTGATTCTAAAGAGCGCGGTATAAAAAAGAAATACATAAAAATAAAATATCAAAATTCATGCAGAAGGCCTTCCAAAATCTGGCAACAAACTGAGGACCTTGACAGACCCAAAAGAAACTGGAATACTATTCAGGCATACAATATTCTTGACAAATATGACCATCAATTAGGAAGCAGACTGCAATTTAGCAATAGCAACAAAATGCGCCATGTAAGAAAACCAGGATTACTATATAGGTATTCAAAGGCAGGAGGTCATAGAAGCTCCTCCCTGCCTTGTTTCATCTGCTGGCTTTAAAAGTCAAATGTGCATAGGGCACACCAGTGCCTGAGAGCCTCACTAATGGACCCTTTGCCGTGGTGCTTAGGAGGAGCATGAGGCAGTGAACTTGGTGTTTAATATCTTTTGGCAGCGGTTCTTTTTTAGGAGGGTTTAAATTCATGTTGGAGTAGTTTGTCCTGGCCTTGCTTCCATTGATTTAGCTTTTCTAGATTCCTAAATGGAAAGCTAAAGGTAGGAGAGGTTTTTCCTCCACTCCTGTTACTATACCAGTGGGGCAACGTGCCATGGATTTATTTATTTAACAGTTCTTTTATACCACTTTATCATTAAATCAAAGTGGTTTACATTATAACTCACATGTTTACAGGGAACTCTTTATAAAACAAAACATTTATAAGTAAGCACATTTACAAAAAACTTGTTATGAGGAGTGGGGGGGTCATGCGGGAGATGCACCGAGGCAAAGCTTATTTACAGTGAGTGAAATTTGAGAGGACATATTTACATAGGTATTCTGTGAAGCTTAAAGTCTGGGTGCTGTTTAATCTGTTCAAGAGTTAAGTAGGTTCATTAAGTTGATTAGAAAAGAGGAAGGTCTTGAGCTGTTTTCTGAAGTCCTTCATATCGGTGGTGGATCTCAGTTTCCCAGGGAGCGCATTCCAGATAGCAGGTGCAGCATAGGAGAATGCTCTTTTTGTGGTCGATTCTCTTGAATCCTTGTATGTGGAGGGTGTAGGGATGGTGTCTTTTGTGCTTTGTCTTTTAGGCCTGTTGCAGTGACTAGTGCAGAACATCTCCTCTAGGACTCCCGCTGACAGGTTGTTTCTTATTTTGAATATTGTCAGGGCAGATTTGTATCTGGCGCGTGCAGTAACTGGGAGCCAGTATAGTTGATGAAGGAGGAGTGTTATGTGATCTTGCTTATTTGAATCAGTGATGATTCTGGCGGAGATATTTTGAACTAGTTGTAGTGATCTTGTAGCTTGCTTAGGTAGACATGATTTTGTACAGGCGAAGTGTTTGGGCGAACTTGTTGTCGGGGTTAGGGACAGCCCTGATTTAGGCAGCAATGTTTTGCTTGGCCCTTCCTCCTGCCTCTGGGGGTGCTGAGGGTAGCGCACCTGGTGTGGTTTTGGATGCAACTACTCAGCAGTCCTTGGCCTCGGCATTGGTTGTGCTGGTGGCTAGTGGTAATGGGTTCAACTGCCCCCAGGTAGATGGTTTATCCCCCATTCAGGAGAGTGTGATGATCCCGGATCTTCCTCTGCTTGCGAGACCAAAGGAGGTGACCCTGGACTCCATTTGGGACGCAATGCAGTCACTTTATTGGGTTTGTGTGCTGGGGTATTGCAGGTTTCTGCTCCCTTTGCTCCTAGATTGGAGGGGGTGGAGGTGAAGGTGCTCCAACAGCAAGCGCAATTGGATCGACTCAAGGTTAAAATTCAGCATTTGCAAGATCAGCAAGGGGTCCCAGCTATGGATGGTTTGGTTTTCCAGCGTAAAATTGAAAACTTGGAAAATCAAAAGAGAAATTTAAATCTTCACTTACTAAATTTTCCACAGCATTCATTGTGCTCCCCTAGGAACCTGTTCATTTGGTTTCTTAAGGAGCTGTTTAACTATCCCGAGTCTGGGATCCCTCCTCTTCAAAAGATTTATTTCTTCCCCTCAGTGATTGGTAAGGACGCTTTGCAGAAAGCTGATACCTCTCAGATAGAGGTGCCTTCTGACTCCTTGGATTTGGGGAACCTGTCTGAGTTGTTAGAGCAGTCTTCCGAGGTGGTTGAAACTCGGGCTACTTTGTGGGTATCTTTTGTATTTCTCCAGGATAAGGAAGCATTAGATTATTTTTAAAATACATTTGTAATAATGTTTCCTTTGTGGTGGTAGGGAACAGATCTTCCCAGATGTGTCCAGGTGGACTCAATCTAGGAGGAAAACATTTCTGAACTTTGCACTGAGGTTTTAGCTTTGTGTGCGAGTTTCCAGTTGAGATTTCCTTGTAAATGTGAACTTGAGTATCAGAATAAGATTTTTCATTTCTTCGAGCCATCTCAACTGCATTTTAATTAGGTGCTAAGCAATTATGAATTCACCTTATGGTAGTATTGTGGGCTTATAAGTTGTATTCACTTTACATCCTACTTTTTCTTTTTAATATTTTTCTTTGTTTGTAACCGTTCTCCTACGGTGTATACTACTTGAATCCTCCCTTTTCTTTATTGTTCTATTGTGGACTGCTAGCGTACTGTCATGTTACTAGTTGCTTTATGTTCTTTTGTGCTTATTTTTTGCATGTGCATGATGGATTGTGATATTCTTTATCCAAGATTCTTGGTTTATTGTAAAATTTAATTAAATATTAAAAAAATAAAATGGACAGGGTAGGAAAAAGAGGAGGAGTGGCACTATATAAAAAATAATAATAAAGCTATAGAGTTTCAGGGCTTAAAAGGAGGCTCTCTGGGTTAAACTAGAATGAGGGAAAGGGAAATCCATTTGAATTGGAGTGATATACAGATCCCCCTCACAGGAAGAAGTGGATGGAGATTTAATAGAAGACACACGCAGCATTACCATGAAAGAACTGCTACTGCTAGGTGATTTCAATATGCTGGATGTTGATTGGCACATCCCTGCTGTGGTGTCATCTAGACATAAGGAGATCCTGGATTCTCTACAGGGAGAATTATTCAGGCAACTGGTAACAGAACCCACACATGAAGGGGCCATACTGGACTTGGTGCTTAACAATGAGGAAAGTTTTTCTGATGTTATGGTGGGAGATCATCTCGCATCCAGTGATCACTAGCTGGTGTGGCTCAGTATTAGGACTAGGGCTGATAAAATCCATTCAAAAGCGAGGGTCTCAGAGTTTAGGAAGACTAACTTTGCCAAGATGGGCCAATACCTCAGGGAGTCGTTAGAGGGATGGGAACAGCTGGGGGATGTAGAAAAACAGTGGGCAAAACTGAAAGGGGATATTTTAAGGACAAAAAACCTTTTTGTTAGAGAGGTAAATAAATGTAAAAGGAAACAGAGGCCATTATGGTTCTCAAAAGAAGTAGCTGAAAAGGTGAAGAAAAAGAGGGTGGCCTTCACAAAATACACAGGATCACAGAGAGGAAGACAGGCATCTATATTTGGAAAAACTGAGAGAAGCTAGCAAAGTAGTCAGGAAAGCAAAGATACAAAAAGAAGAAATAGCCAATGCAATAAAATGGGGGGATAAGACATTTTTGAGATATGTTAGTGAGAGGAGGAAGGGCAAAAGTGGTATTGTCAGACTCAAGGGTGAAGGGAAGAATATGTAGAACTGAGCACTCTAGTGATGGACCCTAAAATTACTGATTGAGTTAGAAATTGGTTGAGTGGAGGCGGAAAAGGATACAGGTAAATGGAGCTCACTCAGAAGAGAAGGAGGTTAAAAGTGGTGTGCCGCAGGGATCTGTCCTTGGTCCGATTCTTTTTAACAATTTTCTTAGTGATATTGCAGAAGGGCTGTTAGGTAAAGTTTGTCTATTTGAGGATGATACCAAAATCTACAATAGAGTAGACACCCAGAAAGGAGTAGATGATATGAGGAGGGATCTAGCTAAGCTTGAAGAATGGTCTAGAATTTGGCAGCTGAGATTTAATGCTAAAAATGCAGGGTCATGCATTTAGGTTGCAAAAATCCAAAGGAGCAATACAGTGTATGGGATGAAGTACTTCTGTCCACAAATGAAGAGTGGAACCTGAGTATGATTGTATCTGACGATCTTAAAGTAGCTAAGCAGGTAGAAATGGCGATAGTGAAAGCCAGAAGGTTGCTTGGGTGCATAGGGAGAGAAATGGCCAGCAGAAGAAAGGAAGTTATAGTGCCTCTGTATAAGTTCTGAATGCACATTTTCCACAGAGAAAAAATTCACAGAAAGAACAGTTGCACATGGCTATGGGAACTTTTTTCCTGGGAAAGTTTTTTTCAAGTGAAATTATGCCACGATTAACTTTATTAAAGTCCCCTACCTCCCCCCCCCCCCAACCCCGTTCTCCCCGAACAGCTGCACCACAGGCCAAGAAAAAGCATGCTAACAGTCCCCAAAATGCCTCTCATCTGCCTAAACTTGCACTGACCTCTGGGCCTCAAAAACCTTACCCCCACCAGGGCCACACCGAGAACAATTTTGAGCAGCTCCTCTCCTCTCTTCGACTCTTCCAATGTCCTCAGCAGCCATACTCCAATCCCGCTGCATATAACAGCAGCATCCAGCAGCAGCAGCAGCAGCCAATACAAGCAGCACCAACAGAAGAGGTGAGGAAACCGGCTGCCGATGCCATATGCTTCTGCCCCTATAACAGCGTCTCAGATTGGATGGACAAAAGGTGCAAATATCCTGCCTATTACTCGCCTTTGAATGGAGCAGTTAATGGGCTCATGCTCCCCCCTCCCTTCCACGCAGCAAGCTGTGATCTGCCTGAGACACAGCATGCCATATGTGTGGGGGGAGGGGGAGCACAGGGGGAGGCAGCATGCTCTTGTGGAGGTATGCCGCAACTAACTTTGTTAAAGTCATTCCCCCCCCCCCCGTCCTTCCTGAAGAGCTGCATCACCCAGCCAAAAAACGCTGATAATGGCAGCAGTCCCTGAAATGTTCCTCTTGAGTATCATGTTGCTTGTTTGTCTCCATGTCCTTTTGATTTTTCCCAGCTATTTTTTTTTTTGTTTCTGATGTCTTGGGTGTACCATATTGCACTCCTCTTGTTTCTTCTGGGTGTTCGTGTATTGAATGACTCTGCTTATGTGTTTCTCATGACTTATGGAGTGGGTAAATGTAGGTTGATTGTTTACGTCATCGGAATATAGAAAGACTGGGGGACGTGCAGTAAAGCTGCAGGGTAGCCTATTTAAGACTAATAAGAGAAAATATATTTTCACTCAACGTGTAATCAAACTCTGGAATTAGTTACTGGAGGATGTGGTGGAAGCTGTTAGTGTAGCTGGGTTTAGAAAAGATTTGGACAAGTTCTTGGAGGAAAGGTCCATAGACCATTATTAAAGGGGACCCAGGATATCACTGCTTGACCCAATGCAGGCATTGTGGAACCTTTGTCTTTTGGGGAGATTGCTAGGTACTTATGACCTAGATTGGCCACTGTTGGAAACAGGATACTGGGCTTGATGGATCTTGGACTGACCCAGTATGGCATATCTTATGTTCTTGCTCAATCCTGAGACTGACATACAGTATGCTGTGCGGGGGGGTGGGGGAGACATGTGCTTATGGACTTTTAAAAATTCCCTGAGGCTCTCACAGATTTTCTCACCATCCATTACAGATTGGCCTTAATCAGATCTGTGAGGAGTCTCAGAGAATTTTAAAAGACCATAAGTGCATGTTGTCTCCCCCCATGCCCTGTGCGGGAAGTTATGTGTCAATCTCAGCATGTCTTGCGGAACTGAGCAAGCGGAGAGTTTTGGGGACTGCTGTCACTGTTAGCGGGTCTCTAGCAGGGCAGGGGGATGACCTAAACAAGTTAGTTGCAGCATACTTCCACAAAGGCATGATGTCCTCCCCCCCCTCCCAATGTGGCAGATCAAAAGCTTTGATCTGTCTGTAGCGAGCTGCACAGGGGAGGCCACCATGCACTTGTAGATTGGCGTTAATCAGATCATCAGGAGGAATTTGGAAAGCCTTTTGATTACCGCTCCATTCAAAGGTGAGTGGTGATAATAGGCAGGATATTTGCACCCTTTTGTCCATCCAATTTGAGACGCTGCCTCTGAAATCTAGGTGCCAGGTCTGATTTTCTAGTTGCCATGACGACTTGGCACCTAGGGTTTGTTAAGACTTGGCATAAATGACAGTATTCTATAACTGCGTGTACGTGTTGTCATGATGCGGGCACTAATAAAGCTGAATTTATGAAAAAAAATCCTGATTTAGAGGAACTAGAGGTGCAGTTACCTCCTGGCACACATAGAGGGAGCGGGAGCAGACATACTGATCCTAGTGAATCTAATCACAGTAATGACCTGCAGCTGACAGAACCAGGAAGTCAGTAACAAAGGTTCTCTTTATAAACCAGAGCAGAACGCTCTTGGAAGGCAGGAGGAGAAGGAGAGGCAAAGGCAGGAGCAGAAGGAGAGGCAAAAGCAGGAGCAGAAGGAGAGGCAAAAGCAGGAGCAGAACCGAAAGATACAGCAATGGAGATGGCAGCAGTTGCAAAGAAAGCCATGGACAAATAAGCAGTGGGAACAACAGCAGGAGCTGAGAAAGGAAGGAACTGGAACCGGAGCTGAACTAGAAACTGAACCAATAGTAAAGCCTAGAAGCTATCAGAGGTACAAATCTGTTTGCTGTGAAAGAGGCCAAGCTGGAAGTTGGAACAGAAACAGACCACACGAGGTGGGAAGCCATAGAATCCAAACTAAGCCTATTGGGCAAGGAGAGTTTGGTAGAGGGTGCTCCAAGGTAAGAGGCGGTGCCATGCCTAGTTCTTTTACTCTGCCTGTTTATGATACAAGGAGAAGGAAGCTAAGAACCAGAGGGGAAGGTTCTGTAAGGAGTTTATCTCCAGAAAAGCACTGCTCAGTTTTACCCAGTCAGAAGGAAAAACGGTTGTATAAACAGAGGTTTTTACTCCATGAGCCAAGGTTTGAAACAGTAAGGTTTAACCCTAAGCACTGCTCTGCTGGAAGCCCTCCGCAAAGAAAGCTTCTCTCTAAAAACAACCTGAATAAAGATTGGTATTCTAATTTACCACCAGCCATAAGAGTCCCTGCTTACCTAAAGCAAAACTCCCATGCTGAAGATGGTCAGGCTAACATAGACAGGGATAGTGAAACCCCTTTGACCCAATATGAGGAAGAGGATATGATGGAGGTAGATTTCCCCCATACTATTCCCTCATCTTTGCCGGAGGACATGGAGTGCGATTGGTGCACGGCCTACGCTCCCAAGTGTGCCTGCTGTAACGAAGAATGAATGTAAATATACTTTTGGTTGTTTATTGTGAAGAATATTACCTTTAAGAAAAACCTGCTATAAACTGTGAAGTAACAGTTCTCAAGCCAGAGAGCCTTGGCACCTTTTGAAACAAAGGACTATTTTGTTAAGCAACGTATCTCTAATTTGAACCCATGCATTATATTGTATTCCATCGTGAATATTTCTGTACCCTAATTGAAACATCTCCTAGCCCTCTTGTAACCTAACTTGTTGTTCTTCAATGTTACGGTGCCTTTCTATTCTCATGCCTCACTAGTGCTTACTCTGACCTCGTATAGCATATTATACTACGTTGTATGGTCTGTATATGAGATTTCTCTGTATCCATAGCTTGAATAACCTGAAATACAGCTGAGTCAATGATACGACGTAATTAACTGCCCTGCTATTTCATACCCTCTAAACCTATCTAGTAGCCTTCCCCCTGGAGTCAGAGCTCTGTCTGTGCAACAGCCAGTATAGCATCCACCTTCAGAGACTCACCCAATAGCTGCTCTAGGCCGCTTTCTTAAGCACCATTTTACAATACTTGGTGTCCATCCTCATCTCCCTAATACAAATCTTTCACCCTTACTAAGATGGGTCCCCCTACTACCACTATCTTTGGATGCTATATCATCCTCACTAGCTGGTTCTCCTGCTCCCTAGCCTTAACCCCATCTGCCAACCAAATCCCAATACTGCAGAGCCATGGAAGGAGATGGTCTGGAACATCTCATAGCAATGTACACTGGGACACACGACCCCGCCACTCTCATCTCCTCCATATTATTCCTCAAGATTCTATCAGAGGCAAACAATCTGAAAAACCTTACCCTAACAACCTAAAATGTGCACTCATCAATGCACGATCCATCCGGAAGAAATGGCCAGCTGTCACCGACTTAATCTCCACTCATGAACTTGACATACTCATGGTCACAGAGACGTGGTTATCTGAGGAAGACAATGTCATAATCAACCAGCTCCTCCCCCCAAACTTTATAGTACATACCAGCCACAGGCAAGATAAAAGAGGAGGCGGTGTCCTCATCCTCACCAGATCTGACCTCCAGTTCCAGACGATTCACTCCACCTGCACAAGCCATATGGAAACCATTACCATTTCCAACAGGCGCTGCTCAATCAGCTTGCTCTATAGAGCACCATCTACGTCACTGGATGAACTTGCCTCCATCATCGAGCTTGCCTCCAATACTCATAGCCCACACACCCCAACGTGGATCTTAGGTGACTTCAACCTACCAACATTACAGGATAATCAAGCAGCCTCTTTCCTAGAAGCCCTTGAGAACCTAGGCTTCAAGCAATTGGTGAAAGTCCCTACTCACACTAAAGGCAACACCCTTGATTTGGTATTCGCCCCACAATCATCTCTCAACCCACCCCTTGATCCCATTACATCCATCACCCCTGTTCCCTGGTCTGATCACAAATTGATCATCCTCCAAATTCCTTCAAATAAAATCCTTACCAAGAACACCAGCTCTCCAGCTAATACAGCAAGACCAACCACTAGATCTTTTAAGCCATTTAATAAAGAGCTCATCCTTGCTGAAACTCAACAGATCATCAATACCACTACCACGAACCTCGAGGACCTAATCTCTCACTGGAACAACAGTCTCAGTGCTATTGCTGTTCGTCCTCCATCAGAAAAGCAGTCAAGGAAAAGAGTGAATGCTCCTTGGTTCACAGCGGACCTTAGAGAATCTCTCATCCAGTTAAGAAAACTCGAAAAACGCTGGCGTCGCTCTCATGCTATTGTTGACCTGACAGCATTCAATAGCCACCTAGCTGCTCACCGCAAGGCAATCTCCGAGTCAATGAAACGGTTCCACTCTGACACATTGTTGAGATCTCTTAATAAGCCACATGACCTCTTTGACCTCGTTAAGTCCCTATCTAAAGAACCATCCTCAGGGCCCCAAGTGGAGATACACCCTCAAGACTTTGCAACCCACTTACAATCTAAGATGCACCTTATCAACAAAACCACTACAACATTCACCACACCTGTGCAGGATGTCCCTGGAGCCCTTTCTGCATTCTCTATTCCCTCCAAGAAAGGAATTGAGGACACCATTACATCCCTCAACATCACTACATCCCAGTCCGATCCATGCCCTGCCTTCTGGATCAAGGAGCTCCGCAGTCACTTCAGCCCAGTAATTGCCAACATAATGAACCTCTCCTTTTCAACAGGTTCATTCCCTTCAGCCCTTAAGCATACTTCAATCAGACCCCTGTTGAAAAACTGCAAGCTCGACCCTCTAAAGGTAGAGTCCTATAGACCCATCTCTAGCATACCCCTACTTGCTAAGATTATTGAAAAAGAGGTCCAACGACAGTTACAGGACCACATTGACACCATTGCACCGCTAGACCCTTGCCAACATGGCTTCAGAGAATATCATGGAGTCGAAACTCTCCTCACCATTCTCTTCAGCAAGATAATCTCTGGCATTGATAACATCCGCCAAGGTTTTGTCCTCATCTTTCTGGACATCGCCGCGGAGTTCGATTCAGTGAATCACGAACTCCTTCTAGTGAGACTAATTGAGAAGGGCATCACTGGAACAGCGCTTAAATGGTGCAGGTCCTATCTATCCGAAAGATGGCAGCATGTCCGCTCAGGAGGCAAAACTTCAGAACCCTTCCACCTTGATCAGGGTGTTCCTCAAGGTTCCTCACTCTCTGCCCTTTTATTTAACATCTACATGCAACCAATCTGCGAGATCATACGGTCATTTAAGGTTGACTACATGCTCTATGCCGATGATGTCCTACTCTACACCCCCATCTCTACTGACAATTTGGACCTCTCCCCTATAATAAACTGTTTCAATGCAGTTTCTGACTGGCTTCTCTCGCAAAACCTCCGTATACAACATAAGAAAACGGAGGTCCTCTTTATCACGAGGAACCCCAACTTTAACCCACCACAATATCTCAAGACTAAGGAGGCTGAACTGCAATCCAAACCCTCAATACGCTACCTAGGAGTCATTCTGGATCAACGCCTAGATATGAAGTCCCACATAGGAAACACAGTCAGAACAGTATACTACAAGATCCGATCTTTGAGACACCTACGCTCCATGTTGGAACCAAAAGATTTCAGGACAGTATACCAGACACTGATCATACCTCACTTCGACTACGCTAATGTCATTCTTCAAGGTCTTCCTCAAACCACATTAAACCCGTTGCAGCTGGCGATGAATGCCGCAGCAAGGGTACTTCAGGGAGCCGCCAGGACTGACCATATTACTCCTCTGCTGATCCAATTACATTGGTTACCCATTCAAGCCAGAATTCTCTTCAAAACTCTACTTATCACATTCAAAGCTCTCAACAAGCTCACCGCTACATCCTTATCTGCCCTTATCCACACCACTACACCAAACAGAGCAAGAAGATCCTCGACCATCAACTCCCTAAAACTCCCAAAGGCCCTTACAAGCTGCTCTTCATCTACTGCCAACAGAGCCTTTATCCTTTGTGCCCCTAGGTGCTGGAATGCACTACCCCCTGGCATCCGGGCCACCAACGGCTTATCACAATTCAGGAAAGCCCTCAAATTCCACCTCTTCAATAAGTATCTTATAGAGCCATCAACACCCATTGACATCAGTGTTCCCACCTAGTTACCCAAGTCCACAATGTCATTGACATTGATGTCCATTGACATCACTGATCCCAACTAATTCCACGATGTCTCATTAACATGATTAGGCTGATTCTCTATAACGATTGACCCTGTTCCTAGTAACATGTATCTATTCAGTTTGATTACACCTGTAAATAGATTGTAGATAGTTTCCCTTGTTATCCAAGTTCCTTCCCTTGTTATCTGTAAACTCATGCAAGTTGACTGTACTGAGATTTTTGTTCTATGTGAACCGCGCTGATGCTGAATAGTGCGGTATATAAGAGAATATAAATAAATAAATAAAATCTCTAATTTGAACCCATGCATTATAACGGGGAATAAAGCCTTTATTACCCTTCACTCAGGTCTTATTGTTCTTTATAGCGCTACATAGTGGTGCGCAATCTTTGTGTCACGACACCTTGTGGCAGTGTACGTTCTGCCTACAGTCCTATGCTGCTGTAGACGCACACACACGCCATGAAATTAACACGTGTGCTTTTACGCTGGGTACAATTTTATAAGAGCCATTTACACATGTAAATGACTAAAATGCCCCTTTTAGGTCTCTACTTTCACACTTAAAAGCATGTGCCCCCTTATAAAATTACCATCTCAATGGCAGCTGGTAAACATACAAGATCCTTGGAATATTGCCTGGTATATTTTTATATTTTATATATTTATTTTTTTCCCATTAACTTTTTATTAAGCATTTCAATGAGAATTACAATTCTCTGCAAACTCAACTTTGTACAATCCCTTTACAGTGACATATGCTCACATACACATTCCCTTTATATATTTATGCATACTCCCTTCCTATGTATCCCTCCTTATATCTTCCCCTCTCCCCCCTTCCCCTCCCCCCCTCGCTCTTCATCCATCCATTCATTCCCGCTCATCCATTCCCGTGTTAGCAACCCCTCCCATTTCACCCATTCACCGTTGATTCTTCCTAATGGGCTGTAGCTAGATCCCCTCCCACCTTCTTCCGCTGCTCTCCTCCTCTCACATCCTTCCAGGTTTCCAACCACTTACGCACTCTCTGCCAATGCACCTCACCTTCCCCCCTTTCCCCCGTCTCATCTCCGTCAATCTATGCATCAAACTCACCTCTGCCACTCTTCTAACAAAACCTGCCGGTTGTGGTGTGGTCTCTCCCACCCAATGCTGTGCTATCTCACTTATGTTTATTTTAATGCTGCTTTGTTGTTTCTTTGAAAGTTGATCAATCAAGTTTTAAGTAAATCAAAGAGTGTTGCCTCCTTTGAACAGCTGACATATATGAAAGCAGGTTCTTACTCTTTCTATAAAATGGACAATTTTTTAAAATATCTAAATCAAGATTAGTACTGTAGCTCAACATCACCTTGGGTCCCTTTTATTAAAGCCTGCTACTGAGTAGCCATTAATGTGCCAATCTCACGTGCATTAATGGCAAAGGCCACATGTTAGCTGTCGGGGGCATGTTCAGTATGTCCTGGGCAGCTAACATGTGAAGGGATTTCCTAGCATGCGCTTCACTTTCCTATAGAGGAGTCATTAGGTGAACCCAAGTTAAGAGCATGCGGCAATTGCCCTGGCATTAACAGCAATGCATTCTCCATGCCCATTCTCTGCCCATTCCTCGCCCCATCTCGCATTCGCCAATTAATGTGCATTTTAGCATACGAAGGCAGGCACTAGCAGGTGTTAGTGTTTCTGACGGTCTGTAAGCTTATGTTAAAACACCCATTAACCTGCTAACGGGCTTTAGCACAAGAGGCCCTATGTTGAATTTGAATTGAAAAGACCGTCCGACATCACAAAAGTCCATGTTTGTGGTTTATTTTTTGGGGGGGTGGCATAAAAAGAGGAACAAGAGTGTGTTAACATGGGAAGGGACTGGTATTAAATTTGAGACGTTGAAGTAATTATTAAAGGATGTTGCCACGTTGGTTTTTGTTCTAGTCACAATGATCTGGTTATTCAAACCGTGTATGGAGTTATACTTTCTTCAATAAAAATGTCTGATTACAAGAGACTTAGGATGTGCATTCGTAGGCCTATTATTAGCATGCCTAAAAAGCATTAGTGCTCACAAAATCAAATTAACATATATTAACCTATGAATAATTTCTAATGCATTTTAAAACACCAAAAAAGTTCAAAAATCATGAAAAAAAATCTAAATGAACCAATAATGTTTTCCTCATGCACATTCTGCAAAGACTAGGGACTCTGCTTCATTTTTCTCCACAATGCCCATCCCTGATTTCTTCAAACTTTGCTCTCATACCCTGCAATATGACATTATTCAGGCAGGATCTCTCCTCACCTGTTTGCTTGCTCGAATATACACTCTCTCCTTCTCGATTTTTATCTAGGTGAAAAAAACCCAAAAAAATCAGTTACACCTCTAGGACAGATGGGCGAGCAACCAATTTTTTTTATAATGACTAACAGGGAAGGGAAGTTCCTGCCTGTTAATGGCTTGTCAAAGGATAAAATTTCAGGTCCTTCTATATCGTAGGTATTAACAGACTGGAAGTACCTATACCTACCCAAGGAAATGTCTACCATTAAAGATCTTGACACACCAATTTTAGATTTATTTTCACATAAAGGAGGTAATTTACATAGGGGAAAGGCTTTAGAAAAGCTAGTTTTACAGGCAGAAAAAGACATAAAATTGCATGATTGCATACATGGATATAGCAGGTGTTTCTGGGGGCATAGTTTGGGCACAGCAGAGGTGGAGTTAAGATATATACATATATTTTATAAAATATGTAGGTACATGCAGAGGGTACATGCACACACATTTAGGAAATAAATGCTGCAGGAATACAGTTTTTAATCCTTGGTTTTGCACCGAATTTTGTATGACCTGACTGTTTTGGTGCAAGATTTTGAAAAGCTGTCTCTAGCACAGACAAGCACTGAAACTTGGCCAAGTCAGGATTGGGACTTCTTTGTTTCACTGCTACTAACAAAGAGTCTTTGTTCTGCTCTGTTCTCTTCCTGTACAGCCAGGGATGATCTTTATTTTGAGGCGGTGTGCCTCTCTTTTTCTGTGATTTACATAAATTAGCCAGGTAAAGTCGGGAGTCAGTTGTTGCTCATCCCTGGAAATAAGTTATGAGAAATAGATCTATTTTTTGGAATCTGTTAGGTACTTGTGACCTGGAGAGGCCACTGTCAGAGAAAGGATTCTGGGTTTGATGGACCATGGTCTGACTCAGCACAGTTTCTTATGTTCAGAAGTAAAAGTACAAATAACAAAATGCAATCCAACTGGATCCTTAGGGGTAATCTTATATAACAGACTGCCTTGGTTGGTTGAGAGGGCAGGAAGGCCATTATTTGCAGCCCATTTTATAATGACACCTAGGTGCTGATGTGTCTAAAAAATACTAGCACAAGTCCTGAAGAAATCGCAGCTAGAATGCACCCATATATATTTACCCCTGCTAGGCAGCAGGGGTAAATGAGTGCAGGTGAAGTAAGCACGAAAGCGTGCATTTTAGAACTTCGACCACACTGCATCCCAGAACATGCCTAAATGTAGGTCACATGCATACCTTGTAGGGCAATTTAATAAACGTCCTTTTATGTGCATACAACTGGGTTTTACACATGTGAAAAGTTTCTAAAACTACTCTCTTATGTTAATAATATCATTCTTAACACCCTCCCCTCCTCACAGACACACAAAAATCATATTAAAGAAGTAAAAAAAAGTTCTAGCTGCCTAAGTAGAGAGAAAAACCAAACACCTGAAACTGACCCCTCTGATAGGCAGCTTTCTAAATAGTTAAATGGAAACTGCACCTGGAATTTAGGCAAACCGTCTAATCCTGGAAAGTCCTCAATATCCCCTGTGCCAATATTGAAGCAGGCACCATGCCAGGGACATCGCACCCTTCCTCTGGACAGCACCCCTACAAGAAA
Source organism: Ichthyophis bannanicus (assembly GCA_033557465.1). NCBI lineage: Eukaryota > Metazoa > Chordata > Amphibia > Gymnophiona > Ichthyophiidae > Ichthyophis > Ichthyophis bannanicus. The sequence goes on from CM066041.1 coordinate 149,993,821, forward strand.
TAGTACAGAAAACAAAGCATGTAAAATATTGCAAAACACCTCAGTCATCTTCTTTCCTGAAATAAAACTTTTATTTGAAGCCCTGATATTCAAACTTTGGTCAGGTACCAATTTCTTGGTAGAAAAGAAGGCTTTCCTGGACTCCAAATAGTCTTCCTGGTGAAAATATCTTCAGTGTATATCATGTGCTACTACAATAACAATCAAATATATCAGAAAAATATATATAAAAATCAATTAAAAACGTAATAATAATCACATTTCCTATAGCCTTCAAGTTTAAAGAGAAGGGAAGATAGCAAATATTCTTTCAAGCCACTGTACCTCTGAGGTGTGAGTGTTCTTATTTAATGCCTCAGGTGCTGAGTGTTGTATAAAAGGTATACTACCTTGCATGCACTGCCATTCTTGCAGGGGCTTCATTTCAAGCAAAGTAATTCTGAGACGTTTTCTACAAGTTCTCAGCCTGAACGTTCTTTTAAAAGTTGACTATTTTTGTTAGAAAGCATTTTTTCCTGCTTAAAATAACTGGCTTCTATTTTGTAGCTGGTTGCAGTAGTGGATTTTTCTGTTTTAGGCATGGCTTTTTGTTTTGCTGCTGATTCTCTTTTCTTTTTCCCTCTAGCCTTCAAGTACAAGCATTGTGGAACCTGTGTATTTTGGGGAACTGCTAGGTACTGCCACCCACCCACTCCCTGGACCTTGAGGGTTAAGGGAGGGGCTGGCCTTGAATGCCCTTGAGGGTTAATGTTGTAGTTGTGTTGGTGCTCAAGTGATAAGGCAAGGCAAAGAATATTTCTTTTTATGAGGTTTATTTCCCGCTTACGCAGTTCAAATGCAGCAGACGTTAATGAAATAATAGGGCACAAAACAAGATGGAGAAACTGAACTTAAACAAGGCTTTTTTCACTGCTTAACTGAATTTCCATTACAAATCACATTCACCTGTCATGTGATCTCCTTTTCATTAAGGTAACAGAAAACTCTGATACCAGCACTGCTCCTGAATTGCACAGAATATGCTTCCACTTATTTTCTTCACAGAAGCTCTTTTATCATAGCAAACAGTGAGGTAACTTTGCTATTTTCTTACAAACACTGGCAAGCAAATCCCTTAAATGTCCTTTGGAATCATACAAGTAGAGCAATCCATCGGGACTTCCTGTTCCGTAGATGGCAAAGAAATTAAAGGCATTTCTTCTTGCCAGCTGATCCATGGCTTTGCTACGTTCTGAGTAGAAACTGCTCTGCTTTTAAGGAACTCTCTGAATTCAGTGAGAAGTAATTCAGCCTGTATATTTTCTGAGCTAGGCTGAGCAAATCCTCCTTCAGGTAAATGCTTGTTTATATTTCTTATCTCTAGGCAATTATCAGTGCTTTTACTTGGACAACATTTCAGCCTGCAAGCATTTCCCTTCCCCCACCTATCTCCACATGGCAGTGCAGGGTAAAACGCTTCATGTGTGTTTAGAGAGTCTCTCAGAGTGTTAAAAGGAAAACAGTCAGGCTTTTCTTGACTTAACCAGTTAGTATCAAACTTTCTGCCTTTATCCTGTCTTTCACAATTAAAATTCACTCTTTCTGGCTTTCCACTGTTAAGTTTGCTAGCCGTGCCACACCCACCAGATACCTTGTGCTTGGGCTTCTTCCAGGGTAATTCCTTATCCCTTTACCTCCTATTCCAAGGTTCTTCTGGGTCCTTTAAACTCCTGAGCTGCAGCCTTGGGTCTCTCAGTGCCTTAGAATTCTTCTGCTTCCAGAAATCTTTCTCTGCCCCTGAGTCTCCCAGCTCCTGTCTGCTCCTTCTTGAATCACAGCTGCTTAGTGGTTCTCTCTCCCACGGTTCCTGTTCCTGGTCATCTGACCTATCCTCGTCCAGGTGCTTGTATCCTTGGTTGTCACGTTGCTTCCTTGGCTTGTCTAACTGTTTCTGGGTTTTTAACAAGCTGGCTGAGTGCTGCACTGCCCTCCTCCTGCTTGGGCGTGCCCAATCAGGGACTTGGCTTTTCACCTGCCTTGAAGTGAGGAGTGGTTCCTGATTAGCTCTGCATTTTTTCCTTTCATCAGAGAAAATCCTGCATTCCCCTGCAGTACCGGCTCTCTCCACCGGATCACTATCAGTTTCTCTTGCTTCATAAGAGCCTGCTACATCACAGTACGTATGACCTAGATTGGCCACTGTTGGAAACAGGATACTGGGCTTGATGGACCTTGGTCTGACCCAGTATGGCATATCTTATGTTCTTATGTTCTTAACATAGTAACATAGTAAATGACAGCAGATAAAGATCAGTATAGTCCATCTAGTCTGCCCAGTAAGATGGCAAGAGTAGGTGCATCTGCCGCTCCGGTGGGTTCACCCCTCCACATGACTTTGTTTAGGGGTGAACCCATCGCTCCGTGTAGGACACCACTGTTTGAGAAATTAGATAGTTAAATTTATTTTGATTTTATCCTGTTGCTATAAAGGGATCCACTGTGTCTGTCCCATGCCATTTTTAATTCTGTCACTGTATTTGCCCCCACCACTTCCATTGGGAGGGCATTTCAAGCATCCACCACCCTTTCAGTGAAAAAGTATTTCCTGATATTGCCTTTTGTGATACAGTGGCCAGCACAGAACCCATGGATACAGGAGAAAAGGAAGAGCTTACCTTGCAGTCACCTGGGCAGAAAGCATGTTCAGGTTATGAGAAGCCAGAGAATGGTGGAACAAGCTTTCCCTGCACTGGGTGTGATGCAGCAGAAAGCCAGAAAGCATATTCAGGTTGTAAGGTTCCAGAAAATAATAGAACAAACTTTCCCTACACTGGCTGTGACGGAGTAGAAAGCCAGGAAGCTAATCACGTCCACCTGGGCCAGGAAGCACGTACAATGTGCAGGAGCCAGGAGGATAAAGGTGGCTGGGAAATCCCAGTAGGGGGAGGAGCAGGCAAGGGAGGTGCATTGGAAGGCAAGGGAGGAGCAGGCAAGGGAGGTGCATTGGAAGGTGCTCGTGCACAGGTCGCCCAAGCCAGAGGGGGCATCGTCCCAAAGAGAGTGAGTAAGCAGCTGGAGGGCAGAGGTCACAAGCAGGAGAGCTTGCTGGGACCAGGAAGCATCGGGTGTGGCCCTGCAGTGAGGAACAGCGAAGGGAAGCCTTTCCTGGAGGTTACCACAGCCCAGGCCAGACAATTGCTGAGGGGAACTCTCATGGCAAAGCAGGCTACAGCCCAAGTAAAGGTGCCTGGTTAAGGGAGGAAAGAGTGGAAGCTGGTTATCCAAGAAACAAAGCTAAGTACACCAATTTCTCCAGAGGGCAAGAGGTGGGCTCGGCTAGAAAAGCAAAGGCTAATTGGTGGAAGGAAAACCCTTGGTGGAAGGAAAGGGGAAGCCTCAGAGAAATAGGCTCCAGTGCAGGTCCCCAGGACTTCCCTTATACAGAACGGTTCCTTGCCCCAAGAGCTGCTGCCTCTCAAGAGAGTTCTGTAAATAACTGTGGAAAGTGTTACCCACTTACAAGTTTAGACGCTGAGCAGATGCAATGGGAGAGCACTAATCAGGACATTGATTATAGCCCTATGGAATGCACGCTCTGTGTCTCGGATAAGATTACCTCTTTATGTTAATCAAGCAGCAAGAGCATTGTTATATCTGTTTTTGAAAGAAGGTGCATTTTTGGTTATTTTGCTGTGAAGAAACAGTTTCTTTAATCCTTTGTTGCTGTATGAGAAAAACAGAAATCCACATGGGAAAGGGAATAAATCCTCATTATAAATTTTGCCTTAAACACGGCTACAGAGTATTCTTTACAAAGGCAGCTTGCACCACACGCCCTAGGCGACCGCCTAATAAGGACAATGGTAGCAAGCGTCTGACACTTTCAGTTTACCCCCTTGCAACAGTGGCCAATCTAGGTCACAAATACCTTGCAGTTTCCCCAAAAGACACTGGTTCCACAATGCTTGCACTGGGGCAAACAGTGGCTATCCCAGGACCCCTTTAATAATGGTTTATGCACCTTTCCTCCAGGAACCTGTCCAAACCCTTTTTAAACCTGGCTACACTAACAGCTCTCACCACATCCTCTGGTAACGAATTCCAGAGTTTGATTACACGTTGAGTGAAAAAATATTTTCTCTTATAAGTCTTAAATAGGTTACTCTGTAGCTTCATTGCATGTCCCCTAGTCTTTCTATATTTTGATGGCGTAAACAATTGATCTACGTTTACCCGTTTCACTCCATTCATTAATTTATAGACCTCTATCATATCTCTCCTCAGCCATCTCTTTTCCAGGTTGAAGAGTCCCAGCCTTTTTAGCCTCTCTTCATAGGGGTATCCTTCCATCCCCTTTACCATTTTGGTGGCTTTGCTCTGTACCTTTTCTAATAATGCTATATCCTTTTTAAGATACGGCGACCAGAATTTCACACAATATTCGAGGTGCTGTCGCACCATGGAATTATACAGAGGCATTATAATATCCCTTGTTTTATTCTCCATTCCTTTCCTTATGATACCTAGCATTCTATTTGTTCTCTTGGCTGCCGCTGCACACTGGGCAGAGGGTTTCAACATTTTATCCACGATGACACCTAAATGTTTTTCGTAGATGGGGTTCCTAATGTGGAACCTTGCATCGTGAAACCATAGTTTGGGTTGTTCTTTCCGAAGAGCACAACTTTGCACTTGTCCACATTAAATTTCATCTGCCATTTGGATGCCCAGTCTTCCAATTTATTAAGGTCCTATTGCAATTTTTCACAGTCCTCATGGGTTTTAACAACTTTGAATAATTTTGTGTCATCAGCAAATTTGACTACCTCACTCGTTATTCCCATTTCCAGGTCATTTATGAATATATTAAAAAGCAGCGGACCCAGCACAGATCCCCGAGGTACTCCACTATTCACCTTTCTCCTTTGGGAAAATTGGCCATTTAGCCCTACCCTCTGCTTTCTATCCTTTAACCAGTTCCTGATCCACAATAGTACACTGTCTCCTCTCCCATGACTTTTTAATTTTGCCAAAAGTCTCTCATGAGGGACCTTGTCAAAAGCTTTCTGAAAATCCAGATACACTATATCAACCGACTCCCAATTCACCCCATCGAATGCCTTTTCTGCATCAAAGCTGATAAGCATGGTAGGGGGGCCTCGCTGCCTACTAACTTGTATAGAGGCCAGAATATGCCTCGTATTTTTTGCAGTGCTCCTACCTTGGACAAACCCCACTTGTGATTCATGAATCAAGTGGTGCATGTATTCAGCCATCCGGTCAGCCATGATCTCAACCAGGAGTTTAATATCCACATTAAGCAATGAAATCAGCCTATAGGAACCAGGCAACAGAGGGTCCCAGCCGGGTTTAGTGAGCACCGTAATAACAGCCTTGTTAGGCTCATAGGGAAAATGCTGCTTCTCGATCAAGTCCATATAATATCCTGCTAAGGCACAAGAGACCTTATCGGACATCAACTTGTATAACTCCCCCCAGAACACATCCAGCCCAGGGGCCTTACACATATTCTGCCCCTTGATGGCATGCTGCACTTCCTGTGGTGTGACAGGTGCATTAAGGAACCCCACTTGTTCTGGAGTGAGACATGGAAGATTCTTCTCCTCCAGATAGGCCACTGAACTTGCAATGTCGCCTGTATCCGTGGCATATAACTGCTGGTAAAAATCCCAAAATGTCGCTTCCACCTCCTCCTGGGCCATGTGCATTCACCCAGTCCCATCCCTAATGGTCCAAATATGCCTCTGCCCCCCCCCCCCCATTGGTATTAAAGAGGATATCAACTGTCTGGCCTTGTTGCCAAAGTGATACAACTTGTAATGATAAAACATAAGGGATTTATGCGCCCGCTGATGGAGCAAGGAATTGAGCTCGAGCTGCACCAAAAGCATAGTGGCTTTATTCGCAGTCATAGTGCAGGCAGCATACTACTACCATCTCTGAAGAATTTGACGCATCTTTGCCTTCCATTGCACTTTAGTGTACTTGATAATATGCTTGCAGAGCCTTCACAGCCTCCCAGAAAAGTGAGGGTTTATCCCTATGAATAAGATTAAACTGGACATACTCCTCCCACTGTCCGCAAAGAAAAGTCTGAAAAGCCATTTCGCTAGGTGAATTGCCTAGCTGCCACTCCCGTCCAGGTCTATCCACAGAAGCGCATGATCGGAGATAACAACCAGGCCAATCTCCATCTGCTGAACCTTCTCAAGAAGAACTGCGAAAGTAAAGAAATAATCTATACGGGAGTCTGTCCCATGCACACATGAGAAGCGTTTATAATCTATCTGCACGGGATGCAACACCCATCAAACATCCAGCAAGTCATACCCCTCACAAAGTTCCCTCAAGTGATGGGTCTTACGGGCATCACCTCCCCACTGGGAAAGCGGATTGTCCAGTGCTTCGTCCAGTACACAGTTAAAATCCCCTCCAAGAATGACAGGTACGTCCTCCAGCCTTCCAATAAGCTTGGTAAGGCATGTATAGAAACCAGCATCATATACATTTGGCGCATAAACTGTATCAAAGATCAATGGCTAGGCCTGCACCTTCCCCATGACAAATACATATCTTCCCCTGGGAACCGCCACAAGTGAATCACAGACAAAACCAACCTGCTTATGAATCAAAATAGCAACACCTGCCTTCTTGTCACTGGAACAAGCTCCATACACCATGCCCACCCACCAATACTTTAGCTTTGCATGCTCAGCTTCCACCTGATGAGTCTCCTGCAGGAAAGCTACATCCACTGTGTATCCTGCAGAGCTTGCAGGATTTTATGCCTCAATCAGCAGGCCAAGGCCACAAACATTCCAGGAAACAATCTGTAGACCTCTACTCATTACCCCTTATCCATTAACAGGACATAATCCATAACGTCCTTCCCATAATGCCTAAGCAAACAGTGCAGAGAGCTCTCCAGCCTGAAGTCGCTGCCTTGAGATGCAACCTCCAATCCCAAACCGCCCTTATCCCTGAGACACCTAATGTTATAAACCAGCACTAAAGCCAACCACACAGCTGACCAGTCCCATACAGACCTCCCCTCCCTCCCATTCCCACCCACCTCTCTACCCCAGAAACACAAACTAGACCCCATCCCTTCTGCCTCCCCACCCCCTTTCCCCCAGCCCACCCCAGCCCACCTTCATCTGCACTCCACATGGGAGCCCACTTCTCCAAATCCGTGATGTGTAGAGACTTCCCACCCTAATGCAACCATCCATCTGTGCTTTCCGCCCCCCAACCTTCCCCCCCCATACCAGCAATGATGAACCATCCCTACCAAGTACCCACAAAGTGCACTGCCACTTCAAATACATCTACGTTTGCAGGAGTGAGTAAAACAAGACCCCCAGGAATCTCCTAATTATCGGCACCCATCCACCCCTCAGGATCAGCTCCACCCCCCCCTCAACATCTCACTAATCTAACCCAACTGTCCCCAACCCAGGATCTGATGGGCCCTGAAGCACCACTCCCAGCCTATCCCATCTTGTCCACGCCCTCCCCCATCCGACCATCTCCGTCCAGCCTACATAGCGTAGTTTTTAGCCTACCACAACTCCACCCTGCTCTGATCCTACCCACCAGTACAAACTCTCCTTAGCCCACATGCATGCTACTCACTCCCACCACTCATCCATCAGGCATCCGACTATTCCTTTGTCCAGCCCTCCCTGAGGTTGTTAGTGCAAGTCCAAAACAACCATCAATTGAATATGTAGTCCAAGGTAACATCATAATGAGGTCTGGGGCCCTAACACAAGGGAGCAAACCTCGGAAAAAATCAGGGAGACTCCCCCCCCATATTCCCACCCTCCATTCCTCTACTTAAACACCCATCCCACAGAACACCCCAGCATGCACAACTCCACCCCCAACCACACTCGGTTTACTGCTACATATGCACACCCCCCACCACCCTCCAAGTACACACCGCTTCCCAATGCACTCCCCCTCCACCCCCTAACACATCACTCGGACATGACCATGAAGCCTCCAAAAGAATACAGCAATCTCCGCTGGCATTGCATGTGCCAACCCAGCATACCCAAAACCAACAATAAAACATAACAGTTGAAACATTAAAGACCTCCAGAGCTCACACATTCATCCAAAAAGTAGGCATCCTAGTAGGGCCCAAGGAGACTACAGGGGTCCATACAATGAGCTAGGCCAGGTGTGCAGTCAAAGGCCAAACTCCAGTGACTGCAAAATGAGTAAGGAGCATAGGTTCCCAATGTGCCCAGATATCAGATTACCAGACCAGTCCACAGGATCATGTCCCAGGACCCATGTGCAGGGGTTGCGGACTCACCAACCAAATTCAATTCAGCTTAGGGCCATTAGAATGGAGTTCACTCCAGGCCCAACTCAATGCATCCAGAGCTACATCCAAAACTACACATAAAAGGCAGGCGGAAGTGTGCGGTGCGAATAGGCAAATCCCCTACCAATGCAGTCATGTTCACGTCCATCTGCAACAGTGTTCAGGGACACTTTCTAGGCAAAGTGTTCATTGCAGTAAGCAGTGGCCTCTGAAAGTTAAGTAAAAGTTCACATTTGGCTCTGGTGAGAGATCCTGAGTTTGGCAGGATACGCCAGCACGAACCACACTTCGTGCGCCACCAAACCAAGTGTAACCGGGCGAAAATTCCTTCTTCCAAGCAATGGCAGTTGCAGAGTAATCTTGGAAAATCAGCAGTCATTTCCTAGGTTGATCCTTGTTCCGCTGGGCTCGGGATGCATGAAGCACCAGCTCTTTATAGTGGTAATTTAAAAATCAGGCAATCACTACTCAAGGTTTGGGATCATTCTCCCCGGGTCTGATCGCAGGGTCAGTGCTGCTTATTCCACCTTTGAGGATGAATAAGCAATCTCTAGGAACAAGCAGGAATGAGTCTTCACATATGGGTACGTCCGTACCGACGGAGTGTCCAATCAGAAAGCCTTTGGAAGCATCCCACCACGCCTGCGTGCTGCCTTCCCGCCTTCCCAACTGCCTCTCCTCAGTTTTCGTTTTTCCGCAGAGCTGGCAGGACGTCCTCCTGTCACCGCAGAAAATTCATCTTTTATTTTTTATTTTTCTTGTGGTCGCGGCTGCCTTTCCCGACGCCACCGGTACCGCCGGTGTTTCTTTTTTCTTTTCTTGTAAAAATTTTCCTTTTTAAGGAATATTTTTTCCTTCCTAGTGTCTCACGGTTTTTCAGGCCTGCTAGACCTCTCCACTTTCCTTCATGGAACCGCCAGCCACTATCCCCAAGAAATGTACAAACTGTGGCGGTACAACCTTAATTTTGGACACTCACAATTGGTGTCTAACCTGTTTGGGTCCTGACCATTTTCCTCCGGAGTGTCCCTCCTGCAATAGTATTGTGAGAAGAAGTTTTCAACATCGAGTTTCCCTTGACACGCGGTCCCCATCCAACTTCAGGGTACCGACCATATCTTCTTCTACACAGGATCAGGTAACCCAAAAACAGTCTGTTAAGACTAGCCAGTCCTCGAGTGGCAAATCTCATGCACAGCATAGAGATGCCTCCGGCCTTGCCCTCGAGAATCCACTGGTTTCAAAACCCCGGTGGGAGTCTTCGGCCTCCAAAACCCGTGTGGGGTTTCAGGTTGTTCCTGAGGTTCACCCCTCACAGAACATACCTGAGCCATGCCTGGTGGTGGCATCCGCTTCGAGCGGTACCGATACCCCGGCATCGGCAATGGTGTTGGATGAAACATTCCTCACCAAGGATCGTCGTCTGGCGTCCTCGGTACCTAAGGGGCCGTTGGATACGCTGCAGACCGATCTTCCAGTATCGGTATCGTCCCCGGTACCGATACTAGTACCGACGTCGGTACCCTCCAGACGTGCATCGATAGACTTGCTTCCTTCGATGCCGAGTCTGGAATCGATCTCCAGTCTGGAGGACTGGGTACCGACTCACCTTGGTACCGACGCCAGACGGTACCGAAGGCTCGGTTCCGAGGATTCGGATCCGGCACTCTCGGTGTCTTGGATGCCGTTAGAGTTGCCACCGGCTGGCCTTCATCCACCGGTATCGGATACGGTACCGAAGCCGGTACCGTTACCCACAATACCATTGCCGTCGGTGCCTTCCATGCTTCTCTCATCAGGCTCACTTCCCTCGATACCGAGTTTGGAATCGATCCCTAGCATGGACGATGTACTACTGACAGTCGCTGGTCCCGACTTCCGGCAGTACCGGCGACCATCCTCTAAGGATCCCAGACTGCACAATTCAGGATCTTCTATCCCTATGAACTTGGATAGATCCCTCGGTGCCAATGCTAGTTCTTCATCAGATCTAGTCTATTCAAAGGAAGTTCCCTCTGGGGATCCTTCTTTTCAGGCTTTCCTCCGGGATATGGAAAAATCACTTGCCATTTCTATTCCTGGACAGGATCCTACACAGGGGAATACAGAATCCTTCTATATTCCTGGCAAAGCAAAGGAGAACATCATGCTTCCTTTGCATCATTCCTTACAGGATCTCCTTCTAGGAATGTGGGAAGCTCCTTTAAAGGTACCCCCACCTTCCAGAGCAACTGATCTTCTGTATCAGGTGCCCCCCTCTCCAGGGTTTCAAAAGACTCAACTTCCTCATCATTCCATTGTAGTAGAATCAGCAATGAGGCGGGTGAAGAGTACAAAAAAGCACTCTTCTTATCCACCAGGTCGTGAGTCTAAGACACTAGATGCCTTTGGACGTCAAACCTTCCAGGCATCTATGCTTTCAGCAAGAATTCTCTCATATATTTTTTATATGGGTCTATCTCTTGAGGAGGTCACAAAGAAATTACATCTTTTGACTCCTTTTCTTCCAGAGCCCAAGAGTGCAGACTATTCCTCACTGGTTAGTCATGTTCAGAATATCTCTAGGTTTCTTACTCGTGCTTCCCTAGACTCCTTTGAGTCTGTTAGCAGGACTTCTGCTATAGCTATAGGGGCACGACGTAAAGCCTGGCTCCAAGCTTCAGACTTAGATAAATGGGCACATGTTAGACTGGGAAATACTCCATGCACTGGAGAAAATCTCTTTAACAAGGAGTCCTTACTCCAGGTTGCTCAGTTAACAACTGACTGTCCTGTTTCTAGAGGCTATCCTATGCCTTCTGCTTTCCCAGTAGGTAGGAAATGTCCTACCAAACTTTCTTCCCCTAGGGGGAGAAGGTTTTATCCATCATCTGCCCATCACACAGATGTTCCCAAACAGGGGAAACATCGCCCTGGTCTGAAGAATCCACAACCTCAACAGGGTCAACAAACCCAGCAGTCGCAGGGTTTCAAATAGACCATTGTCCCTCTTGGTTGGTGGTTAGGATGGCAGTCTGCTTCTTTTCACTTGAAGTATCTGCACCAATTTTCATCCTAACCCTCCTAGATATCTCTTCATGAGACATCTTTTCTCTAACTCTACGAGTCTTATGATGCTCATGCCCATACTTAACAGATTTTCCTTTTCCTCTTGGAGGAAACAGAGGTAACAGCTATCAATAGACAGTTATTTCCCTGTACTGGCATGTATCATCTCATCGGTCAGAGATTTCCTCCATAGTCTGTCTCTTGCAACTCTGTCTTACCTCCCTCTTCCTATAACATTGGTTTGTAAGAGGGACTCTTTAAACCGGTAAGCCCCTATGGTCCTCTGCCTGTTCTACCGGGGGATTTCTCCTTTTTGGAATTGTTCCCCCCCTTGTTACCTTAGGGCAGCTCATCAGACTATAGGACAGTGATGGCTAACCTTTTTGAGCCCGAGTGCCCAAACTGCCGCACAAAACCAAAGAATTTCCTCAAAGTGCCAGCACGTCAATTTGCATAAATATTTGCATAATGCTAACATACACTAACTTTTAGTAAACATGTCTCTTAATGAGTGTATGGATAAAGACAGACTAAAAGATTTCTACATTACTATAATCCAGTGCCAACCGCCAGGCACATTAGGAACTACTACAAACACTGCCCATTTAGAACCAATAGCAAACCCGCCGTATCCTAACAGCACTACCAGGACTCACAAAGCACCACACACCATACCTATCAAAAGGCAACACTGCAAATATTAAACCAATACATTTCAGACAATAACAATACATGACCTACTGGGGAAAGAGAACAAGTGGCAATGTCAAAAAGGAATTACATAAACAGAATACCTCAGCTCAGTTGCAATTGCTCCAGCCACTTTCTTCTGGTTTCTTCATGTTTTCTGCTAACTCTCCATCATCTGCTGTCCATTTGTCCTTTCTTCTCTCTTCTAGTTTTTTTTTCCATTCTCTCTCTCTACATCCGCTTTAACATACTAATCTTTCTCCTTTTGCTCTTTCCTCATTCCTATTTCATCCACTCAAATTTTACCCCTCCATCCTCAATCCCCACTTACTCTCCCAATACCCGGCCAATTGTAGATTTTTTATCCCTCCCACACAAAATATTTTTCCCCTCTCCATTTTACTCTCCCAGCCCCATCCCATTCTAATCCTCCCCCAACATCAGCTCCCTTCTAGTTCCAGCCTCACCCAGCATCCATTCCCTTCTAGTCCCTGCATCAGCCCATTTCCAGTCCTAGCAACCCCCCCAACCCAATACCAGTCCTAGCCCCCCCCCCATCAACTCACTTCCAGCCCTAAACCCCCATCACCCCATTTCCAGACAGCCCCCATCAGCCCACAGCCCATTAGCAGTCCTACCCCCCCAGCCCATTAGCAGTCCTACCCCCCCCCCGCCCCGCCCGCCGCCCATTAGCAGTCCTAACCCCCCCGCCCATTAGCAGTCCTAACACCCCCCCTCCTGCCCATTAGCAGTCCTAACACCCCCCCTGCCCATTAGCAGTCCTAACCCCCCTCCTGCCCATTAGCAGTCCTAACCCCCCGCCCCCCGCCCGCCGCCCCGCCCATTAGCAGTCCTAACCCCCCCAGCCCATTAGCAGTCCTAAACCGCCCCCGCCCCGCCCATTAGCAGTCCTAACCCTCCCCCCCCCTGCCCATTAGCAGTCCTAACACCCCCCTCCTGCCCATTAGCAGTCCTAACACACCCCCCCCTCCTGCCCATTAGCAGTCCTAACACCCCCCTCCTGCCCATTAGCAGTCCTAACCCCCCCCTCCCTCCCCCTCCCCCTCCCTCCTCCTGCCCATTAGCAGTCCTAACCCCCCCCTCCTCCTGCCCATTAGCAGTCCTAACCCCCCCCCCCCCCCCCCCCCGGCAAAGTTAAAAAAAAAAAAGCAGGCTCTGGCTGCTGCCGCGGCAGATTACCATGTCCCGCGGGGCCCCCTCCGCCCGCTAAGCCCCTCTGCAAGGGCTTTCAGATTCGCGAGGGAGAGCGTCTCCCTCGCGTCTCTGTTAAGCCCGCAGGGGCTAATGGGAAATTTCCCATCAGGCCCTCGCGTCTAAAGGGGCTGATGGGAAATTTCCCATTAGCCCCTGCGGGCTTAACAGAGACGCGAGGGAGACGCTCTCCCTCGCGAATCTGAAAGCTCTTGCAGAGGGGCTTAGCGGGCGGAGGGGGCCCCGCGGGACGCTGCATTCTGCCCTTGCCGCGTCCGCGGCAGCAGTCAGAGACAGCTTTTTTTCTTTTTTTTGCGGACCTATGGCCCGCGTGCCAGCTGCAAGGCCTTCGCGTGCCACAGCTGGCACGCGTGCCATAGGTTCGCCATCGCTGCTATAGGAAATCCTACCATGTCTGTTTCTTTTTCCCAATCCAAAAAAGAAAGAGGGAAAACAAGTTTTTCCACGCTGCCCTGGTAGTTGCTGCACATACAGCAATTCCTAGTGGTTAAGCCACTGGTTTTGTTCACTACACAACCAGGGCTTCCCCTCCACTAGCAATCCTCCTAGCCTTACTGCTAGGTCCCAAACTGGTTAGTAGCCTCGTTTGGGAAACCCTATTATCACAGTCTGGTTGGTTACCTTCTATTCTTTGCCCCCTTGTCTTAGCAGAATAGCTGGTCGCCTACTGGTTTTCCACAGCCAGTTTTTTCTTCTAACCAACCTGCAGCATGCTCTCTGCATCTCTACAGAGTAGCTTTGCACTATGGGCCCTTGCTAGAGAGCATCACTATCTGGCCTAGCAAATAACCTCAGATGGTTAGGAGGGGTCCCCCAGTCATGTTCCATGTCTGGCAGGTATACCCTACCCTTACCATCTCATCTTAAATCTCTTTTGAGGCATAAGCCTCAGGCCTTTCATTCCGTGAAAACCTCAAGGAGGGCCAACTCCCTGAGTTGGCCCATATCTCCTTGAATCTTCTAGTCAGAGATAAGCTTCTTCAAAGACAGCTAGAGGACGCCTAATACCCATCTTGACCTCATAGGTGGGTCACTAGGGTATCTTCCTCCAGGGGCGTCCTCTATCCATTCTCCATACTGCAATTCTGGAGAGATCTGGACTTCCTGTCTGCAGACTGAAGTTATCTTCTGCAATTTTCACGTAGGCCATCCTGGTTATCCAAGAGCTCAAATTCTGTAAAGACTTCAGACTCTTCTTGTCAGGGAAACGTTTCCTCTGACTCTACCAGTCATAACCAGGAAAAGAGGATTCTCTATATATCTCTTCAAGCAGGTATCAACCTTCTTGCTGTCAAATACATCTTCCTCTCTCCCTAGAGGGGATGAGGTTCTATGGACATCTCTCCATCCATACACCTGGAGACAAGTCGGCATATTCATATAGGTATATATAGCTATATATAGATACATATATATACTTACCTATATCTATCTGTGTGTTTTTCTGCCCATACATATCTCTTTATACATATATGCATATATACACTATGGGTGTATATATATATATATATATATATATATATATATATTATATATATATATATATATATATATATATATATATATATATATATATATTGTCGCCCCCACCTGGCCAGGTAGATAACTGGTACCAGGAGAGGTCGTCTTTTTTTTTTTTACCTTTTAAATAAGTTTCCCTAAAAATGGCTGCCAGGAGGGCTGCTGGGAATTGTAGTCTTATCTTAAGGCAAAGGAGTTGTGATCCAGTGGTTAGGCATAAGACAGAGAAAATTTATTTGTTGTAATCAGGGATTCCTTCATACACAGGATACAAGTGGAAAAAAACCCAAAATATAGGATTTTACTCCTGCGCAACAGCTTCTCAAAAGAAAACAGGTACAACTTTTGCTTGTATTCAAAAATGTAACTTATTCCAAAAACTATACTTCTTAAATGTTTCTCTTTACAGGAACAGAAATCTCATGAAGCAAAAACAGCTCTTTGAATGTCCCTTGATTATTACTATCAACTTTCAGCCTTATAAGTTGAGCTTAGCACTCAGCTGTTTTTCTTCTGTTGTGACGTCTTCACAAATCAGGTTGCTCTTTAAGCATGCACACATTCAACGGCTCTCAAGATTAGCACTCTTCCACATCTGAGGCTTGACATAAAGTACATTGCATTTCAAAGGAATTGTCTTCTACATCTCCTATTTCCATTTCTTCAATGCTATCATTCTCACACACATCCAAGGGCATCTGTAGGGAGAGCTGACTGTTCTCTTTCTTAATTAATTCATTCAACTTTTTAAGCAGGGCTTGCTTTTGCACTAGCTCCTCTGCTATGTGAGCCACTTGATACTCAGATAAACAGTCTCTCTTTATCCTGGGGTTTTGCTTACTGCTAGAATCAGCTTTTAACTCTAGAGCTAATTCTCCTAAGCTTTTACTGGTTAAGAAATGAGGAGGACACTTGCCTGGAGTCAGAGATGTTTAGAATCTCTCTCTGCCCTGTAAGCCAGTCATGCTGTCTTCCGTCTGCAGTAACTTCGTTTGATTGCAACCGCCTATCTTTCAGCTGGAACTGTTTTGGCCCCTTTCCAAACAGTTCTCCCTGAGCAGTTGGAAGCTTTAAGTCAGCAGCCTTTATCTCTCTCCTGCTGCCTTCGTTCAAAGGTTCACCAATACCTTTATCGGATCCTCCTTCCCTTGCTCTCTCAGCTGTTCTTGGCAATCTCTCGGGAGCTCTCTCTCTTCTGCTTCCACTCTTTCCTTCACACTTTCTTTCACTCTCCCTCTTCCCCTTTCTCCTACCTGTGCTTCTACAAGTCAGCTTTTTAAACTGTTCTTCTTCCTGTGCCACGCCTTGCTCCCAGCACATGTGATTAGAGTCAGGCTTCCCTCTAACCCTGACATGCTGCTGTGGGCGGGGCTTAGGGATGACTAAGTTATGAGTCATAGACTCTTGGTTACCCGGGAAACTCTTGATACTTTCAGAATTAAAGGTACAGGTCTCATTTTCCTGTGTATCTCTATGCTCAGCAGTGCTCTCCTCACCACAATATATATATATATATATTTACAGATATAATGAGATATGTTTTTTGATAGATCTGTATCCATCTACTTATCTATCTCTCTGTTAGGTTCACACATCTTTACATCTCTACCTGATCCTGACAGATGGGCACTACCCCTATCAATGCTGTGCCAACATATTTAGGGGGCTACACTATAACCACTTCCTGTGGTAATTAACACATTTTTTCCTTACCATAACCTTTTAGGTTTAGGTACTCCTGAAGCTCTCCATGTCCCTTTTTTTCATTCCTAATTAACCCCATTTAGGAAAGACATTACGGAGCTTCAGTTACTCTAAAGCTTAATGCTCCTGAGTCTGTCCTTCCTTCTTATCAGATACAAGGGTCTCCACACCCTTTCTCCCCTACATGGACTGCTTCCAACCCCAGTCCAGTTGAGCCAGACTCATTTATTCTCTTTGTCCAAGGATTGTACTATTTTTGGACCAAACCTGCTTAAGCTTACTTCAATAGTACCTTCTGCATCTCCGCTGAAGCTCTACCTCTTATACTACTCCAGTTTTTTTCCCTGGGGCTGTTCTCACCCTGAAGGGTTCTGACCTTCACTTGTTGTTTCTACTTTGCTACCTCTACTTCTCAGTGAGGTACCTCTTAAGCGCATTCACTGGCTTTTCTAACAGATCCATATCTACCTCAGTGGACTTGTGCAATGCCAACAAGGGAGGCCCAGATCACAATATTATATTACTAAATGCTCTCTATACAGGGTCTTTCCCTTTTGAAGCCCTGTTCTAACCAGCTGTTCCACAGCTCCTTTGCTGTATTCAACTCCTACCCTCCATCCCCAGGATGCCTGAGGTCCTGAGGAATGGCATGGCTCGTTCTAGACTTGCAACATGCTAGGACTCCCTCTCGGCATCTGAGCTTGGGAGTCCCCATATGTGAAGACTCATTCCTGCTTGTTCCTGGAGATAGCACAGTTACTTACCTGTAACAGGTGATCTCTGGGAACAGCAGGAATAAGTCTTCACAACCCACCCACCTCCCCAGGAGTTGTTTTTTCTCTATCTCTATCTTTCCCTTCTCTGCTCTCTCTCTCTCTTTGTCTCAGCTTTAAAACTTAACTGAGGAGAGGCAGTTGGGAAGGCGTGGTGGGATGCTTCCAAAGGCTTTCTGATTGGATGCTGGGAAGCGTTCCCGCGCAGACTCCGTCGGTACCGACGTACCCATATGTGAAGACTTATTCCTGCTGTTCCCAGAGATCACCTGTTACAGGTAAGTAACTGTGCTTTACATCCCCTTTGACCAAACAGGATGTACACAGGGCTGTGACGTGAATCTTAACCTTGGATATCCCCACATATTAATCCATAGGACCAGTAAGCGCAGGCTGGGACTCCGAGGGGTAAGTCTTCGCCTTTCCCTTGTGTTTAGGCATTGAGCAGAACGGGACCCATACTTATGTAGACATCTTCTGTAAGGATGTTTCTAAATGTTTCTTTGCCTTACAACATTTCCTTGCCTCTGCTCCCTGTACCTTAAGATTGCATCTTGTATTTTTTATAGACTGCAATCATACCAGTTCAAGACATACTTGTCATAACCATTCTTCTCTATGAGACGAATTGCAGAACACAGCAGAATATTTTCTAAGTCCTAGCCTTATGCCACATTTCAGCAAGAATAACGTGGACGTTTCTGAGAAACACTTGATACTTATACAGGCCTTTCCTGAATATGCTTTCTATGTCTCTGCGGCTGACCATGCCCCCATTTCACCCTCTCCCACCCACGTTCTGAGAAACCAGTGCTAGCGCCATGGACATGCATGTCAACTGTAGGGATGGACAGATAAAGGGATACCAGAATCCCCAATATGTAATTGAAGATGGATGAATTTCTTGATACAAAATGTGTTTAGAAGTTTGACTTCTCACCTACTTCCTTTTAAATAGAATAGGATGTCATGGTCATGGGTTCTGTGTAACCGTCTTTAAAATAGATGGAACAGTGTTAACTAAGCATAAAGGCTATGACCTGTGCAACCATAGTTCATTGTACAGTCCCTGCTGACACAACATAATTTTTGCAACTTTTGCAATTATAAATTTCATCTAATATATTGTAATCAGATCTTACTCTGTAAAAAGAACTTTGGCGACACCTTGTGTTATTTCGTGGTTATGATAAATGACTGTTACTTCCTCTTTTTTTCTCTAATAAAAAGGGAGCTTTTAGGAGGAGAACTTTGAATTCGGCAGGCGTGAAACTATGCGTGTCCATAGACCGTCTGTTGCCGTCTTCCCTCTGAGCTCAAAGAAAATAGCACTTTGTATGTGTGTGATTGTGTTCTGTATTACTCTCTGCTTGTCTCTCACTACTGATGGACCAGAGACCTAAAGAGCCGTGGTATTGTGGTCAGATCATGGAGTTTTCTAAATATGGTCAGGCATGTTTTGGCACATACAAACCCCTGATTTGTGTTCTTGAATGACCCCCTTACTGAATATATTTACCAGTCAGTTTTCAAAGGCACTTATTCAGTGGCATTATCTGGACAGTGCCAGGGTGGTCTAGGGACAGGGCTGGGGTAGTCCCTTTACTTGTACAGCAGTGATTTTCAGTGCCACGATATAGATGGTTATGGGGATAATCTAGGACAGAAAAAAATGGCTATCTGCATAGCTATCCATGCACAGCAGTGGTGCTGAAATCTGCCTTTATATTGATAGTGCCAAGTGCTAACTGCAAAGATCAGATATTTAGTACCAACCACTATCCAGTACTGATGCTGCATATCTGTTTTTTATTTAACTGGCAGCTGACATTTGGAAAACACACTGACGGCTGAAGTTAAACATTGACCCATTGCTTTTTGAGGTTTTGTTGCTTTTCTGACCCAGCAGTTTTGTTTTACTTCACTTTTTGAGTTTCCAGTTGAGTATGAACAAAACAAAAAGTTGGGTGAACTTTCTAAGGACTTTGATGCCTTAGGGTTCAACCCTCCCCTGCTGTATGTACTCAATACCAATATTAGCTAGGCATCAGTTGATGCTGAGGCCTTGCAGGGTCTTCATAACAACCCATCTCCCACAGGCAGTTGTACAGTCTCGCACTTACCTAAGCTCTCCAGCGCTGCATCGTGGTTCCTGTCCTCTATGGCCTGCTACTTGTGCTCCCCTCCCTTCCCTGGTTTGCAAAAACCGGAAGTCTGCATTGGATAGGAGCGAAGCAGCTGGTCATAGAAGGCAAGAACCATGATGCAGTGCTGGAGTATTGAGGTAAAGCTCTGCATCGCGATTTCAATGCCATTGCTGCTGTTGTATGCTTCAGAAAGAGACGCCAGTGGTGGCAATGGGGGCAAGGGTGATAGTGGTGGGGTGGCAGGATGGAGAGCTTGCCTAGGGCAACTCCAGTCCTCGCACTGGCCCTGCTCAGGTTCGAGAGAGCTTGAGCATTCCTCGATGCAGATGAACTGCCAGTGTCCAGCGCAGAATCTGTGATAGACATGGTCCTAGAGCATCAGGTGCACTTTTTAAACATGCAGGCAGGTTTCTGTGATATATCGGCTGTAAAAATAACTGAAGTGAAATCAAACAGCTCAATGACTGAAAATAAAAGAAGAAACATAATCCCGACTGAGTGTGCCTCAGACCTAAATACGGTCTATGAGGCACCGGAAGAAAAAGAAAGGAAACCTAAAAAAGAATGAAAATTGGAACAGGGAATGATAAAATGTAAAAAAGCAGCAGGGTAGGAAAAATCGAGTACAATAATGTACAAAAACACCACAGTGTAGAAGAAAATCATGGTGCTCGAAAAAATGATCCATTGTGCTCTGCAGAAAAACGAAGACTGAACTCCTCAGGTGTGGTGGTGGCAGGTGGGAATTGGTGCAAATGCACAGAGAACTTTCTATAAGCTTCCGGAAACGTAGCTGGGAAAGTTCCCAAGGAGGCTCAGTTGGTGACATCACTCAAATATGAGGACTAATCATGCTTGTCCATGGAGAAAATATATTCTCACTCAATACATAATTAAGCTCTTAAATTCATTACCAGAAGATGTGCTAAAACCAGTTAGCATAGGTGGGTTTAAAAAAAGTATGGACAAGTTTCTAGAGAAAATGTTTATAAACCATTATGAAGGTAGACCTAGGGACAAGGCCGGCCAACCACCAGGCAAACTAGCTGGTCACCTAGGGTGGCAGCTTCTGCGGGGCAGCGAAGAGTTAAGCATTCAGAGCTAAACAATAGATTCTGACAGCCAGAGGAAGTATAAAGTTTAAGGTTTGCCTAAGGTGCAAACGCCTTTAAGCAACTCTGTGGCTGTTCCTGCTTAGGGAAAGCCACTGCTTATTCCTAAGGGTAAGCAGCATGGAATCTAGCTACTTTCTGCAATCCTGCCACGTACTGTGATAAGGAAGCTTATCATAGCTCAGGAAGGAGCTATAGTAAAGGTGAAGTGACTCTGAACAAGCAACCTGTCAGTTCTGGTAGAAATAAGAAAACAGAATTTTTCCATAAAGGACTACCAGTCCCAGAATGCACCAGGTTTCCAACAGCTATTAGAGGAGCTGAAGTGGGGAAATGTGTGTTCAATCAGGAGGGCTATGAGGTAATCCCCAAGCACTCATCTCAAAGGGCAGGGCCTGATTCAGCACAGCTGCGCTGTGCTATGGTGGAGCACTCATCTAGGCAGAATAAAGGTAGAGTTTATTCTACAGAGAATTATCCTCAGATTCATCTTGGACATCATCCTCATCTTGGACATTTTCATCATCTGGAGGATCATCAGAAGCAGAAGCCAGAGCGGACGGACAGAGAGGGCAAGAAACCCTTTGGAAGAAAGAAGAGAAAAGCATTTGGGAGGTCTAAAGGAGTCCAGAGCAGTACGTATACTGGGAGACATTCAAAAGGCCAGCATGCACCATTGGACTGGGGAAAGCCAGAGGAGTGGTGCTGCAGAGCCAGGAATCTCCAGACGGTACCTGTGAGGGAGACGGCTGCACGTGGAAGGGACCCTAAGACCTGTGCCAGAAGGTATGTGAAGAGAGATCCAGTGTCCAGGGATCTGGATGGGAAGGCTGGACATAAGAACTGGACTACATACTGGCCAGGCTATTTAGAGAGGAACACTAACAGCAATGGAAGCTCAGGTATGAACACTGATCTATGCCCTAGCTATACCCTTGAAAGACAGCAGGGAAACAAGTATTCTCCTGAGAGTGCTCCATTGAGAAATTCCTCTGTGCCAATCCATGATATTGAACCCATGATTGTTGAAGAAGGGGGAGCGGTTATAGATACAGGCTGTAAATACATGGATTGCTCTCTGTCTAAACTCCTTTGGTAATTTACTGTTACAAAGTACAACAACCATCACAAAGAAATACAAACTTGTTCTTTAAATCTACTCAGAAAAGCTCCTGAGTAGGATTTGAGCCAGGCAGTAGAAAGTAAGCCAGCTAAGGGGTTTCAGCTGGATAACTGCTAGCAATTGAGCCTTACCTAATTGCTTGTGAGCTCTGAGGGAATCACTTCTGAATCTATGTGTGAAGATATAAGAAGTTAACCTGAAAAGAACAGTTTTTCCCCCCTTTGTGGGTTTTGCTTGTTGTTTGAAGCATTGCTAAGGAAATATTAGCTAAAGCCTACAGAAAAGACCAGTTTGTTACCAACCAGGTCTTTATTCTTTTGATTTGATTGCCTGACAAGTTCAACTGTTTTCCTGATTTTGTTTTTTCTAAGTTTAACACTGCAAGCAAGTATCCTGTTTTATGTGCTACCAAGCATATCTGTGTTGGGAGAAATAACCCCATAAATAAATATCTTATTGGCTTTACACTCAAGCACAACTAATTATTGTGAGCGGCTGTGTCTGGTGTGAATGGACTACATTTCCCACAATCCCTTGCAAATCATATTAGTATATGCCTTTGCCAAGACTGTGAACATTCTCACCCAGGCATCCGTCTGACAGTACTTGTAACTGAATTTGACATTGAAACAGAATACTGGGCTTGATGGGCCTTATAGTCCAACCCAGTATGGTAGTTAGGGTTGCCAACTTTTTCACTGAGAAAAACCCGATACCTGTGGCTCGCCATGCTCCACCCATTCTCTGCCCCAGTCCCACCCCTTCCCCGCCCCCAGCCCCACCCACAAAAATTACCGAGGATTCAGTCACACCCCCCCTCAGTGCTGGTTCACTCACTCAACCCCCCCCTGCTGACTCACTCACCCCCCTCCCCTGCTGGTTCACTCACTCACCCCCCTCCCCTGCTGGTTCACTCACACCACCCCTCCCCTCCCCTCCCTGCTGGTTCACTCACCCACCCCCCTGTCACTCACTCACCCCCTCCCCGGCTGGTTCACTCACACCAACCCCCCTCCCCTGCTGGTTCACTCACACCACCTCCCCTCCCCTTCTGGTTCACTCACCCACCCCCCTGTCACTTACTCCCCCCTCCTGCTGGGTCACTCACTCACCCCCCCTCCCCTGCTGGTTCACTCACACCAACCCCCCCCCTCCACTGCTGGTTCACTCACACCACCCCCCCCCCCTTGCTGGTTCACTCACACCACCCCCCCTTGCTGGTTCACTCACACCATCACCCTCCCCCTTGCTGGTTCACTCACACCCCCCCCCCCCTGCCCAAGCCGCTGCTTCTGCTTTGTACAGAGCAGCTGCTGCAATACACTTACTTTGAAAAGTAAAGACAAACTGTGTGAGGAGCCCTCCGGTCATCGCAGAGCCCGAGGAAGTGATGTCATGGGGGCGGGCTCCTCACAGGTTGTCTTTCCTTTTCAAATTAACCCCATGACATCACTTCCTCGGGCTCTGCGATGACCGGAGGGCTCCTCACACAGTTTATCTTTAGCTTTCAATGTAAGTGTATTGCAGCCGCTGCTCTGTACAAAGCAGAAGCAGCGGCTGCACTGCTATGGGGAATCGCGTTCGCACCGCGGACTTCGGCACAAAAGCCGTTTTTTTGCTCTGGCTGCTCCCGATCTTGCGGCCAGAGCAAAAAACCGGCTTTTCAATGGCTGGTTTTACATCTGTGCCGGCAGCCGGCCTGGCCATGGAAAAACCGGCCAGGCCGGCTGAAAACCGGCCGGTTGGCAACCCTAATGGTAGTTCATGTGGAGGCCTATTCACAATAGGACATCTAGCCCCCTGTATGGCCGGGCAGAACTGAGCTGTGCAAAGTTAGACTCGATTCTGATCCCGCAGCCCCCGTGGGGTCAGAATTGGGTCTAGTGCCTGAACATGCAGGTCGGAACACAATTCTGCCCAGCTGTATGTCCTGGCGACTACCTAGCTAACTCAGCCAGGCTCATAAATGGAGCCCAGTGCCATGACGTCCCATCACCATGGCACTGTGGCTGCATTCATGAGTCGCAATTGCCTGCCGCCTCGGAGCGACTCCCGTTCCCCGCAGCCTGATCACCGATCTGGCCTTCCAAGGCCTGGATCGGCTGCAGGGAACCCCCTGTGCCCCCTCACCTGCCTGCCTGGGTCACGTACTGCGGTCCCCCGCCATCCATGTGGATTTCCCCGTCTAGCCTGAAGGCACTGGACAATAGGGCCGACCATGGAATCGGCCCTGTACATCTAGGGTCAAGGATCGTCCACGTCACACTCTCATTCTGCCTCTAGAGCACCCCATTCCACCCTTGTCTAGGCCTCTCCGTACAAACCCGCTTTTCATATGGGGAGGTTAGTGACGGGGACGGCAGGGGGACGAATAGCGAGGATGGACATCCCCTTTGCGAGACAGAATGACCCCCATACTCTTATATTTTGTATAAAACATGGAGAATGTTTACAGGCCTTCGGGCATTCAGCTTCCTGAACTCCTGATCTCAAAGGCTGAGCATTATTTCCCATGCAAAGAGATAGAGTCGGTGACTTCTCACCTTTCACCAGTGGTGCCCCATAATGAGGACACTTGTGTCCCATGGCATAGTATTCTCCATTCTGCTTGATCAGGAGAGCTTTTCCACAGCCCAGGTCCACCTCCCGCATCCTGCATCAAAGCATAAGAAGGCTTGGTCCAGAGATGCATATAACAAACTGTTTCACAAGTAGCTTCATTACATAGATGGAGGGAGAACACAGGTGTTGCCAACTGTTAGTAAATTTGCTACAGATCAGTAAAAACAAAAATGAAAAAAAAATAAGGCCATAAAAATAATTTCAGGTATGTAAAAATGTCATGAGTGATGGAGGAACTGTTGGCTCTGGTTCTATAATTACATCTAAGTGCATAATGGGGTGTATCTTGGTATAATCACAATAATTTCATGTCAATTCTCTGGGTAAACTGTGTTATACATGCAGAAATAGCCATTTATACAATCACTTTGGGTATATGCATGTAAACATATGATTATTCACCCTGTGAACATATAGTTGTGGTTAAGATTATTGGCACCCTTGCATTTTAGGTATGTTGTGTACAATATCTTGAGAAATAATTAGAAATATTCCAACTGTGTGTCATCATAATATTTTAATACTATGTTCAACGGTATACAACAAAAAAAGATGTCTGTGCATCTTAGATGTAGTAATTTCTGAGAAAAACAATATATGACCTGGACAGGATTAATGTCACCTTTCACTAATATTTGGTTGCATAACCCTTGACAGTGATGACAGCCTCGAAACGTTTCTTGTAGCCATTTATATGTTTTGTACATCTGTTTGCTGGTAGTTTCTCCCACTCTTCAACTGTGATTTGTTCCAGTTCATCAATATTTCCAGCATTTCTTTTATCAATGGCAGATTTCAGCTCTTTCCAAAGGTTCTTGATTGGATTGAGGTCAGGACTCATTGCTGGCCAGGTTAAAACAATCCATTTTTTCCTTTTTAACCATTCTTTTGTACTTTTGGATGTATGTTTTGGGTCATTGTCCTGCTGGGGGAGCCATGACCTTCGATCCAGACCTAACTTTCTGACACTAGGTAGCACATTTCACTCCATAATATCTTGGTAGTCCTCTGACTTCATGATTCTTTTAATACGATCCAGGCCTCCAGTTCCTGAGGCAGCCCAACAGCTCCACAATATTATGGAACCCCCAACATATCTAACTGTAGGAAGGGTATTGTTTTCCTTATAAGCTTGATTTCTTCACCTGTAAATGTATCGCTGGTCTGCAATGCCAAAGAGCTCAAGTTTGGTTTCATCTGTCCATTTTCCCAAAAGGATTGTGGTTTCTCAAGGTGGGTTTGGGTAAAGATCAAGCGTGCCTTTTCATGTCCGTCTTTGAACAGTGAGGTCCTCCTTGGCCTTTGCCCATGAAGTCCTTTGTTTAGTGCATGGAGTATGGTGTGGGTAGAAACCACCACTCCAGATTGCTCCAGGTCAGCCTTATGCTCTTTGGAAAAACACCACATGCAAAATCCAACAGTTCGCATTAACCTTCAAAGACTTCTTGGATTAATTTTCCTCTTGCCACTACATCCTGGGAAGTTCTTGACAGTTCCATGAGCAGAAATCTTCTTAACATTGCAAACTGTAGGCACAGGAATCTCAAGGTCTTTGGAGATAGCCTTGTACCCTTTTGAAGTTTGATGTTTGATAATGGCTTTTCTGATCGTCTCAGGCAACTCTTCTCTTCACCATTGTGAAAATGGAACAGGGAATGAATGTGGCCATTTTAAACATTAGAACCATCATTCATTGGTTGATTCAATTCATATAAGTACTGACGATTGATCATAGGAGTGTCTAATTTTACTGCAATGGGAATGTGGTTCTTCTGTTCAAACTGATTTGAATTGTTTATAAGGGTGCTAATAATCATGCCTTGGCAATGTCCCCGTTTTTTATACTATTTCCTTTTTGAATTGATCTTGTTTTATTTGATTCTTTTATGTGTCAAATATGTGTGCATAAATAGTCCCAAGCCATTTCACCGACCACTTTTTTAAAGGAGATATCGGACATTAAAGGGTTAAACTGCAAGGGTGCCAATAATGTTGACCACTGACCAAAGTGGAGATATTCCTGTGGGTGTGGTTTAAGAGATAGAGAATGTGAGTGTATTTTATAAAATTTATGCACATAAGCACGTAAAATAGTTACATCTGCAATGAGGAACATACTACTTTCCTATTCTACATTTAAGAGCTTTCAGGGGAGGAGGGAGGATTTTATAATTGCATATGCTATATATTTCCTTTTTAAAATAGGCATAACATTTTGTTTTTTTATTTACAGTCAAAGGGGAGGCAAGGAGCCTAATTACATAACGTGCATGTACGGTCTGTGGACATGTCTAAAACAAAAAACGGTCACCAAGACAAAAGCAGCAAACTGCCACATAGGCAAAAGCAACCGTACAGAAACGTAGGCAGGTGTAAAAATCTTTATTGATCCATAAATATGAGGGAGGCCAGACCCGACACAGGCCGTGTTTCGAAAAATTCTTCTTCAGGGGTAGGCTCACCATACACTAAAACACATTATAAATAATAAAATACAAATATAGAAAAAAACATGTTACATAAAAAACATAAGCATGAATCAAATGTATGTATAAAAGGACATGCAAACCTGATATTCATAAACAAAATATAAAAATTATATATATATCATGCAGAAACATATAAAAGCATAAATATGTAAAAAGCAAATATATTAAAACAAAGCTCCCTCCAAAAGAGTGAACATAGTACATGTAATATTAATAAAAAAGAACTAGCAACATGCACATGCAACCAATGGTAAATCAGTGTAAAAGAGCAATAAATTAATAAATAACATGTCATAAAAAACAATACCATAAACAGGAATAAAGACTGAAAGGTACAAACATGTAGTATTAAAAAGGAGAAAAACAAGAGAGACTGAGGATCAGAGTGAAAACGGCTAAAAGATAGCAACTGGGAGCAGGAGTGGAACAAAATTGTTACCTTAGGACCGTAAATGACATTCGCCAACGACAGAATTGTCACTGGAAGACAAATATGCTTCCTTCACTATAGATACAGTATAAAAAAATGAAAACTTAATGAACAGAATCATGGTAAATCCAAAAACTAATTTAAAAAATATATGTTTGAAAAAAGTTGTTTCACCTGTTGAAACCTAATTAATCTATCATAAAAACTCAAAACGGGGCTATTGCAATATTTAGGCGCCGTGATATGAAAAACTAATATCAATACTAAAAGGAAACCCCCTAAAAAATGGAAACTGGACAAATAGTGGATCTTGACAAGGCCATTAGATCAACAAACACTATTTTCAAAAACATAAAGAACCAAATTCACCCTATTTAATATGCTTGCCACGGCAAAGGATATATAGTGCTTACAGCCCTATCATGATTCATTAGATCGCACAAAATGTCTGAACAGATGAATGCCATCTCGAGTTGTGAATTATACAAAAGTTCTTATGTATTGTGATAAGGAAGCTTATCATAGTTCAGGAAGGAGCTATAATAGAGGTGAAGTGACTCTGAACAAGCAACCTGTCTGTTCTGGTAGAAATAATAAAACAGAATGTTTCCATAAAAGACTACCAGTCCCAGAATGCACCAGGTTTCAAACAGCCACTAGAAGAGCTGAAGTGAGGAAACGTGTGTTCAATCAGGAGGGCTATGAGGTAATCCCCAAGCACTCATCTCCAAGGGCAGGGCTTGATTCAGCACAGCTGCGCTGTGCTAGGGTGGAGCATTCATCTAAGCAGGATAAAAGAAAAGCTTATTCTACAGAGAATCATCATCTTGATCAGAAGCACCTTGATCATCCTGATCATCATCAGCAGAAGCCAGAGCTGACGGACAGAGAGAGCAAGAAACACTTTGGAAGAAAGAAGAGAAAAGCATTTGGGAGGTCTAAAGGAGTCCATAGCACTACGTATACTGGGAGGCATTCTAGAGGCAAGCATACACCATTGGACTGGGGAAAGCCAGTGGAGTGGAGTTGCAGAGCCAGGAATCCCCGGACGGCACCTGTGAGGGAGACGGCTGCACTTGGAAGGGACCCTAAGACCAGTGCAAGAAGGTATGTGAAGAGAGATCCAGTGTCCAGGGATCTTGATTGGAAGGCTGGACATAAGAACTGGACTACATACTGGCCAGGATATTTAGAGAGGAACCCTAACAGCAATGGAAGCTCAGGTATGAACACTGATCTATGCCCTAGCTCTTCACTGGGAAGACAGCAGGGAAACAAGTATTGTCCTGAGAGTGTTCCATTGAGAAATTCCTCTGTGCCAATCCATGATATTGAACCCATGATAATTGAAGAAAGGGAAGATGTTGTAAATGAGGACTTTGAATACATGGATTGCTCTCTGTCTAAACTTCTGTGGTAATATGCTGTCACAAAATACAACAACCATCACAAAGAAATATAAACTTGTTCTTTAATCTACTCAGAAAAGCTTCTGAGTAGGATTTGAGCCACGTAATAGAAAGTAAACCAGCCAAGAGGGTTTCAGCTGGTAATTGTTAGCAATTGAGCCTTGCCTAATTGCCTGTGAGCTCTGAAGGGACACTTCTGAGTGTGTGTGAAGATACACGAAGTTATCCCTGAAAAAGAACAGTTTTTTTCCTACTTTGTGGGTTTTGTTTGTTCATTGAAGCACTGTTAAGAAGATATTAACAGGAGCCTACAGAAAAGACCTTTCTGTTCCCATCAAGGTCTTTATACTTTGATTTGATTGCTTAACAAGTTCAGCTGTTGTTTTTCCTTATTTGTTTTTCTAAGTATAATACTGAAAGCAAGTATTCCTTTTTATGTGCTACCAAGTATATCTGTGTTGGGAGAAATAACCCCATAAATAAACTATCTTCTTTGTTTTACATTCGAGCAAGCACAACTAATTTAATGTGAACGGCTGAGTCTGGTATGAATGGACTACATTTCCCACAATCCTTTGCAAGTCATATTAATATTTGTCTTTGCCAAGACTGTGGACATTCTCACCCAGCGCCCCCGTTTACAGTATGCATATGTAAAGATTAAAAAAATAATAATCGGCTACCCAAAAGCTTATGATTGGTAGCATGCTGCATTGTTCGGGCGTAAAAAGAGTGCACTATACTATAATCGGGGGGTCCACAAAAAGAACAGCGCTAGCCACTCAAAGGAGCCCCTGATGAAGTGACATACGAAACACGGCCTGTGTTGGGCTTAGGCCACTTATTTGGTTATAATAAAGTCATTGGGTGTTGAATCTGCCGCTTCCTGTCTTTGTTTCTATACTATAATCGGTGCATAGAAATAAAAAGGTGCTACTCGTAGATAAAATTGCCGGTGAAGCATAATCAAAAACAAGCCAACTCCACAGGTCACTACAATTTATAAAACACTACCGCGAACGGCATGATGTCATACTGATAGTTAAAAAACATCCGTATGCATAATTAAAGGACTAAAAAGCAATGGATTTCATAGAAGTGAAATGAAACCAAAAGATGAAAACTTTTCTAGATCACGAAGTGAAAAGCCTCTTTATTCCAAAATGAGCTTGCAGGTTCACGGGCTGCCATAACTTTTCTATTCGGGAGGTAGCGGCACTATGGACAGTGCGTAAAATTTTTTTTGTAAAAAATGAAAAGCTACTACTGTTAGTTTGAATGGCTAATAGGACGTTACAAAAAAAGTGTAAACTCCGCAAGTCACTAACATGTATACAAACAACCGATAAGATGGACTCTGCTGCGGCCGGCGTTATACCATCCTGTAAGGGAAAAAGAACTATGTGTATTAAGTAAAGGACTTAGAAACGAAAAACTTTCATAAATAGAACCAAAAAATGAACACTTTGCTAGATCACAAAGAAAAAACTGTTTAATCAAAAGAAACTTACAAATATGCGAGCCGCCAAGCTCTCTGTCCAGGAGGGCGACAGTCAATTGCAAGTAGCATAAACGCGTCTCAAGATCAGACGCCGACGCATGCGTGTATAAATGATCTAAAAAAGCGCGGGAGGGATCACACACTCGTAGAAGAAACCACATGTAATAAAATCAACTATTAAATAATGATAAAACACTGTAATTTGTGCTATACCCAGCATGGGAGATAAAAAATAATAAAATAGTAATAAAAATAGTAATAAAACTACACTTTTATCACTAAACCGGGAGACAAAATACCAAAAAAGAGAACCCACGTTATTTTAAAAAGAACAGCATATTGACCAGCTGCCAAACCAACTCAGACTAAGAAGGAAGCGGACATTATGAACGGTATAGAACCATTCTGTGGATCAACGCCATCGCCTGCGTGTTTAGGTGAACCAAAAAAAGTCTCTACCAGCAGATTAATAAAAAACATTTAATAACGGATAAAAAACAATTATAACCAGTGTGGGGGAATGAAAAGTAAAACAAAAAAACGGCACAATGAATAAGATGTAAGTTAAAACAGCTACAACATACCTACCAAATTAATAAATAACTGATCAAAAGGATGTTGTAAAAACTGCTACAAATAATAAGTAGTAGACCTATTACATGCCTACCAAATTATTAATTGATCGATCTCAGACCCATAGAGCAAAAGATGTTATAAAACCCCTAGAAATAATAAAACAGTAAACCTAATGTACCAATAAATAAATTAATAAATAATTAAGATCAATAAATAACTATCGTTCCACCAGGAAGTGGGGGATACAAAGAAAAGAAGAAAATTCTCATTCAAATTCAAGACGTGTGGTATGAGAGTATAATACAACGCCGGGGAAGAGGTTACAGAAAAACGGAAAAATCTCATTCAGAGTGGTTGGGGCAATGTACTTCAGGCCGGAAGGTCGGGGGTTCAAATCCCACTAGAGGACAGCAACCTTGGGCTGGAAGGACTGGGGTTTCTAGTCCCACAGGTGCTCCTTGTGGTCTTGGGCAAGCCACTTAACCCTCCATAGCCCATGTTCCCTGTAAAATAGTTTTCTCCAAGTTATAATACCCTGTTCAATGTAATTTCAGTTTGTTCAATGTAAACCGCGCTGATGCAGAATAGCACGGTATATAAGAGAATGTAAATAAATAAATATGGTATAAGAGTATTAAGAGCAAAGATGTATTTTTGTTCTAACCGGAGGGTGTTTTTTTCAATATTGCCACCCCTCCAATTCAATCTCACTTTTTTAATAACAAAAAATTTCACATCTGATATTTTGTGTGCTCTCTCCATCCAATGTTGAACCAAGGGTTTGTCTGTTAATTGTCTTTTGATGCAACTCTTGTGTTCTATGATGCACACGCGAATACTCCGTATTGTTTTGCCTACATACAGGAGATTGCATGGACACTGAATAATATAAATCACATGTGTAGTGTCACAGTTTGAGAAATCATCGATATAAACATTTTTCTGTGTCACAGGATGTGTGAAACACTTCCTTATGGGTAAAACATTTAAACAAACAGAACAATGACCACACTGGTATTGTCCTTTGTGTGTAGAAAGAGCTTTCTTCTCAGTGAAAGCGGAGGGCACCAATAAATTACGAAGATTAATATTACGTTTGTGGGCAATCATGAATGAAACGTCTTGAAAACCCAGAATTGCCTGAATTAAATGCCATTCTTTAAGGATGGCTACTATCCGTTGAGACTGTAAAGAATACTGCAATGGACATACTAATTTCGTTTCTTTTACATCGTTATTATCTAGTGGTTTATTGTCCGCACTGCGTGAATATTCTCAGGCTCTAAAATAAACTTTATTAATATATTGTTGGGGATATTGGCGTGCTTCAAATCTTTTCTTTAGATCTTTAGCTTGCACTTCAAATTCAGCATCAGTGGTACAATTTCTTCTGACTCTGAGGAATTGTCCATCTGGTAAGTTGTTTTTTAATGCAGGATTATGAAAGCTATAGTGGTGCAGCAACTGGTTTCTGTCAGTTGGTTTCCTATATAATTTTGTAATAAATCCTTTCCCTTCTTTTTTAATTACCAAATCCAAATATGGAATTTGTACTGGATCAAAAGTGATTTGGAACCAAAGATTTTGATCCAAATCATTGATTCATACATTAAATGCAGACAAATCATCCATGGAACCATCCCATATGATAAAAATGTCATCAATGTATTTAATCCATAATTTGACTCTTGATTTAAAAGGGTAATCTTTGAGAAAAGTATTTTCAAATTTATACATGTATAAGTTGGCAATATCTGGTGCCATGGCAGACCCCATCGCTACACCCTTAATTTGCTGATAATATAAATCTCTAAAGCAAAAGAAATTCTTACACAACGCAATCTCCGCCAAAATCAAAAGGAAAGAGGTAGAGATGCGTGTATGCTCTTGCCTACCTACTAAATGCTCTTCAATGATGTATAAGGCATCAGACTGTGGAACATTGGTGTACAAGGCTTCCACATCTAATGTCACCAATATAACCTCAGGCCCTAAATCCTTAAACATAGAAAGAATGTCAACGTGTGATGAATCGCGGACATAAGACCACATACGGGTGATGTGAGGTCTCAAGATGATATCTATTAGCTGAGAAATAGGTTCCAGGAGCGACCCAATGACCCTGCGCTCATCGTATTCTGAAAAGTTGCAGGTTTCAGATCCTGCCCGTCTCCAGGATGTACTTGCAGATGCCATGCCTCCTCGGTAAAATGCGCATCTCCTAAGTTGCTCTTCACACTGACAGTAGTTTGCTGATGCAAACTAGTCAAATACCAATGAGAAATGACTGCTGCTGCAACCTAAACCATATACCAGTCCTGCTCAGGCCCTGAAAGGTGCTAGGTAATGCCAGTGCACTCTAATAGGGTATAAGAGATTGTAAATATGAACACAGGGCCGGATTTACCTTGAGTGAGACCCTACGCCAACAAAAATTGTGGGCCCCCAGCAGGGGCGGCCCAAGGGGGTGCGGGGCCTCATTTGCATAAATATTTGCATAATGTTACCATATACTAACTTTTAGTAAACGTGCCTCTTAATGAGTGTATGGATAAAGAAAGACTAAAAAATTTCTACATTACTATAATCCAGTACCAACTGCCAGACACATTAGGAACTACTACAAACACTGCCCATTTAGAACCCATAGCAAACCCGCCGTATCCTAACAGCACTACCAAGACTCACAAAGCACCATACTCTACCAATCAAAAGGCAACACTGCAAATATTAAACCAATACATTTCAGAGAACAACAATACATGACCTACTGGGGAAAGAGAACAAGTGGCAATGTCAAATAGGAATTATATAAACAGAACACCTCAGCTCAGTTAGATATGCAGAACATAGACCATCACCAAACAAGTAATCACAATTTAGAAACAGGAAGACAATAATTAAACTGGGAATCCCAAAAGCCAAACTTGGAATGTACAACACTGTAGAAATAAAACTATACATTAATTTGCTCTTGTACTAAACAAAGCGCAGACGTTAATGATGCACATTTACCAGAGCTGACATATTCCAATTAATAAATTCAAAATAAAGAGATATTTTTCTACCTTTTGTGCATTTTTTTCAGCTGCAATTGCTCCAGCCACTTTCTTCTGGTTTCTTCGTGTCTTCTGCTAACTCTCCATCGTCTGCTGTCCATTTGTCCTTTCTTCTCTCCTAGTTTTTTTCCATTCTATCTCTACATCTGCTTTAACATACTAATCTTTCTCCTTTTGCTCTTTCCTCATTCCTATTTCATCCACTCAAATTTTACCCCTCCATCCTCAATCCCCACTTACTCTCCCAATACCCGGCCAATTGTAGATTTTTTATCCCTCCCACACAAAATATTTTTCCCTTCTCCATTTTACTCTTCCAGCCCCATCCCATTCTAATCCTCCCCCAACATCAGCTCCCTTCTAGTTCCAGCCTCACCCAGCATCCATTCCCTTCTAGTCCCTGCATCAGCCCATTTCCAGTCCTAGCAACCCCCCAACCCCAGTCCTAGCCCCCCATCAACCCACTTACAGTCCTAACCCCCCATCACCCCATTTTCAGTTTAAGCCCCCCCTATAACCCATTACCAGTCCTAACCCCCCATCAGCCCACTTCCAGTCCTAACCCCATCAACCCATTTCCAGTCAGCCCCCCATAGCCCATTGCCAGTCCTAACCCCCCCCCATCAGCCCACAGCCCATTACCAGTCCTAACCCCATCAACCCACCTCCAGTCTTAACCCCCCCAGCCCCTTTCCAGTCCTAGCCCCCCCATAGCCCATTACCAGACAGCCCCCATCAGCCCACAGCCCATTACCAGTCTTAACAACCACCTACTCCCATTAACAGTTCTAACCCCAACATCAGACCACAGCCCATTACCACTCCTAACCTCATCAGCCCACCTCCAGCCTTAATCCCCCAACCCATTTCCAGTCCCAGCCCCCCCAATAGCCCATTACCAGTCCTACCCCTACCCCCCCCCCCTGTCGGCCTAAAGTAAAATTTAATTTTTAAAAAAAACCTGCTGGCTGCCGCCGCGGGGTCCCCTCTGCTGCCGCGGCAGCATGGACTGACCCGCGGGGCCCCCTCTGCAATGTCGGTCGGTCGGTCCCTCCCTCCCTCCCTCCGTGCAGGCTGTGAGAGACGCGAAGGCAGACTGTCTCCCTCGCGTCTCTGTTAAGCCCGCAGGGGCTGATGGGAAATTTCCCATCAGCCCCTGCGGGCTTAACAGAGACGCGAGGGAGACAGTCTCCCTTCGCGTGTCTCATAGCCTGCATGGAGGGAGGCATCGACAATGCAGAGGGGCCCCCGCGGGTCAGTCCATGCTGCCGCGGCAGCAGAGGGGGCCCCGCGGCGGCAGCCAGCAGGTTTTTTTTTAAATTTTATTTAAAAAAAAAAAAAGCCTAACTTGTTCATTTTTGTGGGCCCTTGCCAGCTGTGGGCCCTACGCCATGGCGTACATGGCGTATAGGTAAATCTGGCCCTGTATGAACATATATGTCAGGACATGCCTTGCATCAAATGGTACTTAGCATTATAAAATGGCCCCAGTGATCCCTGCCTTAGTCATCTCTACATACATGCTTTAAACTGCTAAGGATGGACCCTTACCAAGTGCACAAAACCTGAAACTAACATTGCAGTTCCCCTAAAGAAGCATAATATTGCTGAGCAACAAATGTATGCCCTTTTCATGCCTGTGGCCCATAAATGCACTCATTCTGCTGCTCTACACTACTGATCCTCTCTTCTCTCTCCCTGCACACCCCTCCTCTTGAACTCCACTTTTCTGTCAGATCGCTCCTATCTGTACCCCGCTCTTCTACTGCCAACTCCAGACTTCGCTCTTTTCACCTTGCTGCTCCCT
The DNA here is from genome assembly GCA_033557465.1 of Ichthyophis bannanicus. Lineage (NCBI taxonomy): Eukaryota > Metazoa > Chordata > Amphibia > Gymnophiona > Ichthyophiidae > Ichthyophis > Ichthyophis bannanicus. The sequence goes on from CM066041.1 coordinate 150,029,403, forward strand.
ATGCCTGGTACAAACTGAGTCTGTACGTCAGGCTTCTTCTCTGGCTCTTCGCAAATCCAGGTTGAGTACTCACCTCCTAGGTGCTACTTTTGGATCTGATCCACCGAAGCTCCCTTGTGTTTCCTTACCATTTCCCTGAATGTATCCTGTCCACAGCTGCTGTGTTGTCTGTCTTGACTAGATTGTAAGCTCTGCTGAGCAGGGGCCATCTTTTATATGTGTCTGTGCAGTGCTGCGTATGCCTTGTAGTGCTATACATATGATCAGTTGTAGTAGTAGTAGGGCCTTCTGGCTATGGCATCTGATTCCCACCTATTTGGGTACTGGCATTTCTCACAGCAGCTACACCTGTCCCATCATGGTGTGTGTTGGTCTGTATACATCTGCTATCTGTGGGGCAACCCTATCTGCCTTCCCACAGCCAGCTTTGTGGCACTGTTCCCCTGGCCAGGGCTGTGTGGGCATTGGAGGGGAGATCCCTGTGCCATCACACCAAGTAGCCAGACTCCAGATATATCACCACTCTCGCAGCTCTCATAGATCCTGGACTGGGTAGGGATGTCGGCCTCATGAAACAATCTAGGGAATGTTGGCACAACATCAGTCATGTCTCCCAGTGCCTGGCACAGCAGATGTATGGCTGCCTATCACACCGCCATCAATATAAGATCTTATTAGAATACCCTATGAAAAATAATCCAGAACGAATCTGAATAGTTTCCCTATAGCTAAATGTGAAAACATATCCCTGTCAATAATAAGGCAGCCTCAGAATATGAGCATTCAGCAGAGAGAACAGCACTAATATATAGTAATATAGTAACATAGGGGTATGTTTACTAAACTGCGGTAATCGTAAATAACGCGCGTTATGTAACGTTAACGATCGTAAGCGCATCATAACGCGCGTTATGACACGCTTACGATCGTTAACGTTACATAACGCGCATTAACCGTAGTTAACGATCATAAACTCCCGCGGCGCGGTAAAACACCGCAGAAGGTGGAGAGAGGGCGGAGAGAAGGGGTCAATGGGCGGAGAGTGGGCAGGGAGAGGCTCCCTTCACACTAACGCGCTGATCTGAAGAGCTCAATTCCAACGCGAATGAAAACCTGCCGTTAAATGCACATTACAGGGGAGAGAAACCATTTCAGTGTCAGCAATGTACAGCCCAGGCAGGGAAACCTAAAAAAAGTGATAAGTGTGATACATGTGCACAGAACAAAAGGGCACATAAACACTGAAAATGACCCCAACAAACTGGAAAAAGACCATAACCAAGCTGGCCAATAGTGGTAGCAATGATAAACATCAACCCCTCCCCCCCCGAGTAAGCTCCATAGCTCGTGGAAGGGTCTATACTCCGCCCCCATACAAGGTGAATGACCCCACAGTGATATAGCGCTGCTCAGGTTTTTCCCCACCATTGGACAGGGTTCGTATGGTGTGCACATGTCCCGCAACATCAGGGCGGGCATGTCGGAATAGCAACTGGACAGATGCCAGAGAAGGGGATACAGAGGGCCGCAGGCGGCACATGCTGTGGTGCAGCTGGGCCACAGTGTGGACTAGGGCGTTGCCTAGGTGGCCCATACAAATGCTGAAGCAGCAGAGCAGCCAGACAGCAACTGCTGAAGGCCCAACATGGGCACGACTGTGTTTCCCACAGTGTCACAGGGGATAGTACCCAGCAGCTACCCCCAAGGGCACGGAACATTGGCAGGCGGGGCTGGGGGGAAGCGTGGACACCTATGCAGGCACCCCTACCCCAGAACCCGCACCATAGGCAGCCGCCTACCTGCACACTGGATGGCCTGAGACTGCGCACCACCAGCACCACCAGCAGAAGGGCATGTCAGCATGGTGGCTGAGGGATACTGGTGGTGGAGGGGGCAGTGGCAGCTGCCCAGAGCAGACCGTGGCCTAGCCCTGTGTAGGTGGGTGCCGTGTACTGCAACAGATGGGCTCTGTCTGACGAACAGTCATGGTATCACCAAGGAATGTACAGACTCTGTGACAACAAGGTGGTGCAGTTCACAAAACCAGTGTATTCAGAAGCAGAGGGTCACAGCTTCAAGTCCCAGCTGTGGTTCCTGCCAACCCAGTCCCCATATTTTACCCACTACTACAACGTGCTAATACAGACAGCACCTTTATTGCAGATGACGTAAAAATGCCCAAGACACCTGCAGTTTACCCTACAGAGCACAGACACCATAAACATGCACATTACCTAGAGCAGAGCCTCCCAAATGCAGTCCTGGAGGGCCAAACACCATTCCGGTTCCATGCTGCCTCTGATAAAGATGCCTGTGCTGCATTTCTATGCGCTACCCCCATGGTATGCAGATGTATCTCATGCATATTCATGAGGGACAGCATGAAAACCCGAACAGTGTTTGGCACCGCAGGACTGGAGTTGGGAACCTCTGCCGTAAAGCAGCAGCCAACAGGGGCAGACACCCCCGCACCCACAGGCCCCATTATCCAAAGCCTCCTGGAGAGGCAGGACTTTGGGCTCTGCATGCATCTCCCAATACTAGCACTTGCATACCTTAGTAATGCCACCCTAAACCGGGGAATATGGTACACATCTATCAAAAGGTTGCTATGAGTACTGGCAGATAGCAATTCCTAGGTTAAGTACACTGTTCTGAGTGAGCTGCATCATAGCAACCTTCCTTATGTCTGTGGAGTGTGCTACAGGTCTTGTGTCTGACAGTGTTTACCAACCTGGGGAGTGACTCCTACAGTATTGCGTACCATAGCCATGCCTGCACTGTGCCCAGGACTGGTGTGGTGGCCTGAGCTGCCCAACACCTCTATAGTTGCACAATACTGGCATAGGTGTGGGGAGTGTGTGTCTGTCTATCCAGTGTGTGGTGGCTGCCAACACCCTCCACAGCCCACACTGCTAGCACTGTTGCCAGTATTGGCCTGCCAATGTGCATAATGAGGAGCAAGGTACTGTGGGAATAGCCTCGATAGGGTGGCCTGGCCTGGATGCATCTGCACACGGCATAGGGCAATGGCTCGGACATTGTAGTGCCTGGCCACCACCTGCACGGACAGGGTGGCCATAGCATGTCCTGCTGGGAGGTCACTCTCACCCTGACTGAGCAGTGACCATGGCATGGCTAGGTTCCCCCATAGTGTTATATAGCATTTCTCTCATGTGATATTTATGGGTTTCCTTTTGGGGCCCAATCACTGACTTATCTGCTTGGTGTGTATGCTGACATCCCTGTTCTGGGTACATGCATCTCCTCCAGGACCATGCACTATAGACTAGCTGGCAGACTGTCTGCAGCTAGTATGTGTCTTGATGGAACACCTTGCAGGGTGCAGCGGCTGGAGGCTTGCTGCTGGAGAATGTCAGATAATGGTGGGGGGCAGCTGAGCATTTCCGGGCCTGCCATCTGTCTGCTATTGCGTTATGGATGTGTACTGCTCTGTCTATTCCCCAGCAGGACTGGGGTTGCTGGTCCCCTCTACTGCTGCCATTGCGGGGAGGTAGACTGTGGATCTATTGGTGGGTGATCCTGTTTCCCACCCTGAGCCCCAGAGGGTGGGTTGAGTGGTGGTACATAATCTGCTTATAGGTCCATACACCCCCCCCCTTCACCTGGAGCAGGTAACGATGGCACCAACACAAGATATGCACTATTCTGGGTGCAGCATTGCCCATAGGGACTAGACAAGACCGAGACATACAGCAGGACACAGATGTATCCTAGGTGTGTCTAACAGAACTACCTATCACACACTGATGGGGACCTGCAGCATGGCGTATTTCAGCCATGAAAGGTGCTGTGGACCTGGTGCTGGGCGCCCCACCTCAACCTCAGGGTGGGCACAGTACCCGCACAATGTGACTGTCTGTGGCTACTCTGTGGCAGTGCCACACACGGTCTGTTCCCCCTACCAGGCCGAGGTGCTGTGGGGGTGCATACCCAATCTTGTGCCCATCTCTTGACTGCTGATTTGCATGTGCAGTGCATCATGGGTATGGGTGGGTTAACCCTATCCTGGTAACCACAGCAGCCATTTTGTGTGGTCATGTGCAGTCCTTCTGCAGCCAGCCAGGGCTTTGTTCACAGCCTTATAAGGTGTCCCATAGGGGACATTATAGGGTGCCTTGGCGGACAGTACACTTTATAATATGCCCTATGGAGTGCGTTATGGGGTGCCTTATGTGGCACCTTAGGTTATGCCACTGTGAGGGTGTGTTTGCTGGCAGCACTAATTAAAATACACGTCAAATGCCTCAACAATCACTACTTAAATGTAAAGGGTGCTGCCTCAGCCAGCCTTATACATTAGGCCCACTGGGGAATCGAACCCATGACCCCTGTACCATCAGTCAGTGTTGTAACCATTGTGCTACAGCTCTGTTGCTGTGCTTGTATGCCTGCGCGCCTTCTTAAATTAACACGCGGTAACGTGCCCTGTAGCGCTCGTTCATTTATGGCGCCTTGTAACGCGCGTTCTCGGTGCATTCTCGGCGCGTTCTCGGAAACGATGTACCGCCCATGTCCTTATTTGGGGTTTCTGTCTCTACCGCGGCTCCTAACACGAATCGCACTAACGCAGTTTAGTAAACATACCCCATAGTATATGATGGCAGATAAAAACCAGCATGGTCCATCTAATCTGCCCATTCAAGGTGGCAAGACTAGGTGTACCTACCGTTCTGTGCAGGTCACCCCTACTCATGCCTTTGTCTAAAGGTGTACCCACCTCTCCGTGCACGTTACCCCTATTTCTTAAGATATAAGAGATAGTTACGTTTATTTTGATTTTATCCTGTTTCTATAAAGGGATCCACTGTGTCTGTCCCATGCCATTTTGAATTCTGTCACTGTATTTGCCCCATCACTTCAATCAGGAGGATATTCCAAGCATCCACCTTGCTTTTCAGTTTACCCTCTTGTAGCTTTATGTTATGCCCTCTAGTTTTACAGCTTCCCTGTCTTTGAAAAAGGTTTGTTTGTTCATTAATACTCTTTAAGTATTTAAAGGTCTGTATCAATTTCCCCTGTCCCGCCTCTCCTCTAACGCATACATATTTAGGTCTTCAAGTCTCTTCTCATACGTCGTCTGGCACAGGCCCCAAAGCATTTTGGTTGCCTTCCTCTGAACGGTTTCCAGTCTTTTTATATCCTTTTAGAGATATGGTCTCCAAAACCGAACACAATATTCCAAGTGAGGCCTCACCAGCAACTTTTACCTCTTCCTTTCTGCTGGTAATTCCTTTCTGTATGCAACCCAGCATTTTTCTGGCTTTGGCCACCACCTTGTCACTGTTTTGCTACCTTGAGATCCTCAGAAACAATCACTTAGAGTCCTTCTCCTGGACTGTGCCCCAACCTCTTGCCCCCTATCGCTTACAATTCCCTTGGATTTCTGCATCCCATGTGCATGACACTGCACTTCTTCACATTAAAGCTTAACTGTCAAGAATTAGACAATTCGTCCAGCTTTTGTAGATCTTTCCTCATGTTATCCACTCCCTCAGGGGAGTCCACATGCTAAACAGCAACATCATTGGTCTGAAAAATTGTGCATTATGGGCATGTATTATTGCTGTTTTCACTGCTGAATGCTCTTATTCTAAAGGTCCCTTATTATTGACAGGAATACGTTTTGACATTTAGCTAGAGAGAGCCTTCTCTGATTTTGTCTGCCCAACCACACTGGCACCTGGTGATGCTGCAATCATCCATATGGTCCAGGTACTGGCCGGGCTTTCATGCCCCCCCTGAATTGCAGATAAGCACATCAGGTCCTCCCATGCACTCCTCCCATGCACCCCTCACACACACACACACACACACACACACACACACAACATAATTCTGCCAAAAAATGCCTTGAACCTATACATAACAGCTATGACTTAACATAATAGTATGGGGTACCAGGACTAAAATATGATCTCAGTTTCTCATCCAAACAAGAATCCTTTCCCTACTCATGCCCCTACTATCCCGACATTAGCAGTCCTGTTTTTCAGAACATGGGAATTGTTAGGGTCCCCTAGATTGACTCCCTTAGCACAAGCAGCACATTTCAACTTAGCAATATTACACACTATTGCTCTTCTTAATATTTCTGTAAGGGTGTTTAGTAATGTTTCTACTTTACAACATTCCCTCACCTCTGCTTTCTGTTCCTTATAATTGCATCTTGTGTTTTTCCAGACTGCAGTCGCACCAGTTCAAAACATAATTGCTTCAACTATTGTTCAATCTGGGATGCATTGCAGAGAAGAGTAGAATTGTTTCTAAGTCCTGTCCTTATACCACATTTCTGCCAGAATAAAGTGGATGACTGTGGGAAGCACTGAAAATGCACACAGGCCTTTCTGAATATGTTTTTTATATCTCCGTGGCTGACCATGCCCCCGATTCACCCCTTCTGAGATCCCCGTGCTAGCACGTGGACTTGCATGACAGCAGTGTTTCAGAATATGGTCATGGACGTTTTTGGCACATAAACTACCCCCCCCCCCTCCCACACACACATAAACCCCTTATTCGTCTTCTAGAATGACCTCCAAAACAGAAGTCAGGCAGTCTGTTATAAAATTACCCTTAATAGGACTCATTTTACATGTGGAAAATAGCTAATATAAAATTTCATGGGTGAAGATATGTATAGAAGTATGCATGTTGACAAGAGTTTATGTACTTTTACACAGTTCTTGCACAGGCATTCCTGAGGGCATATGTGCCCAGAGTTGAAGTGGAGTTGCACGTGTACCAGAAACGCCCCAGGTTTGTCAAAGCACTTCATAAAGGAAAACTGTTAATACTAGGTGATTCCATTATCAAAGGCATTAACTTAGGAACATGGTTCCTGAGTCAGAAGGTAGTCAAATGCCTTTCAGGATCTTCATCCAGCAAGAATATGAATCAGAGCAAAGTAAGGGCTCTAAAACTGATGTTATCCATCTGGAAACAAATGATCTAGTTAGAAACAGTACCTCTTCAGTACACAGAGACTGCCATATTTTGGGAGAGAGCCTTAAATCCATTTTTAATGCTATAGCATTTTTCAGAAGTTCTACCTGTTCATGATAAGGGGGAAGAGAGGCTGCATAGCATAATCAGCTTTAATGCATGGCTCCAAACCTGGTATAATATGAAAGCTTTAGATATATAGGCAGCTGGGGCAATAGATGGAACAAGAAAATACACTGTAATGATGGTTTAAATCTTTCTGAGGCAGGAAAAAAGACCTTAAGTAAAAAATTCAGGCAATATGTAAACAGGCATTTAAACTACAGAAAGGGAGTGATGGATGGAAAGCAAGTTCAGGATGTCATTCCCAGCAAAAATATTACAGTAATGATAAAAATAAAAAGAGGCATTAATTCATGTATCAATTACAAAGGAGAAGAGGAGTTAGGAATAAAGCCCATGCAAAACAGAAGCAGGTCTACCAAAGTTTGCTGGAAGGTAATGAGTACAAATGCTCACAGCCTAGGTAATAAAGCTCCTGACCTGGAAGCCCTGGTGGTGGAAATGGACTTGGACATTGTGGCCATTATGGAAACATGGTTTAATGAGCCTTATAAATAGGATATTACCATACCTAGATATAATCTATTTAGGAGGGACAGAGAGGGCAAGGAAGGAGAAAACGTAGCCCTCTATATCAGAAAAAAATATTAGAGCAGCTGAAATGCAGAGGACGTGGGAGAAAAGAAGATGCACTGTAGATTGATTTGGAAAGAGGAGATGATACTACCATCTACACCGGTGTAGTGTATAGACCTCCAACTCAAATGAAGGAAATAGACAGAGATTTGATCAATGATATTGCATAGGTGGTAAAAAAAAGTGTGAGGTGATAATACTGGTGCATTTTAATCTGCCAAAAGGGGATTGGAGTATTCCGTCTACAAATATGAAAAGAAGTAGAAAGATCATGGATGTCTTACACGAGGCTCTGCTCAGTCAACTAGTGAAGGAACCCACCAGAGAAGGTCAATGCTGGATGCTCACTAATGCAGACAGTAGGCCCAATATTTGGAAGGCTTTTACAGGGTTTACAGCCCAGTAATCAGTGTTACACAGTTAGTGCCATTGAATATCCCCTCCTAACTCTCCTATGTGCCCTGATGCTATCCGGTGAGCAAAGGCAGCGACAAGAGATAACAGGGCAGCAGCGATACTGCATGCTGCCTAGTTAGCTATCTGCACCTTAAAGATAGGCAAGGAAAACCCTCGCCTATCTTTAAGACGCAGGAGCTAACCGGCAGCATGCAATATTGCTGCCACCCGGTTAGCTACTGTGGCTTCCAGTGTCTGCGGTAATCCCTGGATATTCAATGCCGGGGCCACATATGACCCCAGCATTGAAAATCTGGAGTTAAGGGTTGGTGGGCAGGGCTATGTGACGTAGGAGCGCATAGCCTGCCCAACTCAATATCGGGCCCAGTGTTTCTAATGTCCGAGTGGGTGCCCATTTGAGTAGCAGTGATCACCACATGGTGTGGTTTGAGGCAAAAGTCAAGGTGGAATTCAATCGCAGCTAACTCAAAATCAGATTTCAAAAATGCTGAATTAAATAAAATGGGAGGAGCTGGCAGGGTGGGAGGAGATAAGGGAAGTAGAAAGGCAATGGGCTTAACTGAAAGAGGCCATAACAAGGACAACAGATCTATATGTAAGGAAAGTATATAAAACCAAGAGGAAAAAGAAACCAACATGGTTCTCCAAAGAAGTGGCTGCTAAAATAAAAAAAGGCAATGTTCATATTTTTCAGAGGAACACAGAAAAGAATACCAGATAAAGCTGAAAGAGGCAAAGAGAGAAATCAGGATGGCAAAAGCAAAAATGGCTACAGATATGAAGAGAGGTGACGACCTTTTTCATGTATATTGGGAAAGGACAAAGGTCAGAGACAGAACTACAAGACTCAAAGATGCTGAGGAATGATTTGTGGAAAGTGAGAAGGAAAAAGCACAATTGCTAAACAAATACTTCTGTGTTCACAAAATAAACCCTGGAGAAGGGCCACGCATGACTCACAAAGGCATAAAGAGGACTGGAGTAGATGTAACACCATTCACAGAAGATGTTTATGAACATCTTGCAAAAGTGAAAGGGGACAGGGCCATGGGACCACATCAGATACATCCTGAAAGAACTCAGAAAGATTTTGGCAGGGCCTTTAAAAGATGTGTTTGATAGATCCCTGGAGACTGGGGAGGTACTGCGGGATTAGAGAAGGGGTGACGTGGTCCCTCTTCATAGATATTGCAACAGAGAAGAAGAGGGAATTACAGGCCAGTAAGCCTTATCTCTATGGTGAGAAAAGTAATAGAGACTCTGCTGATAGAAACGATAGTAGTTTTTCTGGAAGCCAATGGGTTGCACGATCCAAGGCAACATGGCTTTTTCAAGTGAAGATCTAATTAATTTTTTTGACTGGGTGACCAAAAACTAGATCAAGGGCATGCTATAGATGTATTCTACTTAGATTTCAGCAAAACCTTTGATACTGTTCCACATAGAAGGCTTATGAATAAATTGAGCAGCCTGGGGATGGATCCTATGGTAGTGAACTGGATCAAGAACTGATAGGCTGACAGACTACAGAGGGAAGTGGTGAATGTAATGCACTCTGAAGAAATTAGGGTGAGTAGTGGAGTGCCTCAGGGATCGGTCCTGGGGTCGCTATTGTTCAATGTCTTTGTGGGTGATATTGCCAAAGGGTTAAAAGGAAAGTTTACCTCTCTGCAGTTGATACGGAGATTTGCAACAAAGTGGACACTTTGGAAGGAGCAGACAACATGAGAAAAATCTACAAAAAATAGAAGAATGGTCAAATGCTTGGCAATTGAGATTTAATGCAAAGAAGTACAGAGTGATACACTTGAGATGCAGAAACCCAAAAGAGCAGTACACAATAGAGGATGAGAGACTGGTATGTACGGGCCAAGAGAGGGACCTCGGAGTGATAGTGTCTGAGGATCTCAAGGTGGCAAAGCAGTGTGACAAGATAGTGGATAAAGCCAGAAGAATGTTCGACTGAATACAAAGAGGAATAACCAGCAGAAAGGAGGTGGTATTAGTGCCCCTGTAGAGGTCATTGGTGAGGCCTCACTTGGAGTATTGTGTTCAGTTTTGGAGACTGTACCATACAAAGGATATAAAAAGTGTTGAAATGGTTCAGAGGAAGGCGATCAAGATGATAACAGGCCTGCGCCAGAAGGCATATGATAAAAGACTTGAAGATCTACAGTAAATATGTATACCCTTGAAGAGAGGAGAGACGGGGGATATGATATAGATGTTTAAATACTTAAGGGTATTAATGAACAAACAAACCCTTTTCAAAGACAGGGAAACTGTACAACTAGAGGACATGAAATGAAGCTGCAGGGAGGTAAACTTAAAAGCAACATCAGGACATATTTTCACGGAAAGGGTGGTGGATGCCTGGAATGCCCTCCCAAAGGCGGAGGGTGCAAAAAGAGTCACGGAATTCAAAAGGGCATGGGACAGACAGGGTCACTACATAGCAGTAGGATGGTATCAAATCAAATGAAAATAACTTCATAAATACTTTAGAGAGGGTTTATAACCTCAATTATTCAACAATGTAACATGTAGCCTTCAAATGCCATTCTCTCTTATTAATCCCTATCCAATAATAATGATACCTATACAGGAAGATACTTGGAAAAATATCTTAACACCACTTTTAATTTAATCACTTCTTTATTCACAATTATCTAAAAAATTTTAAAAATTTCTTTACACACAATATATTCATCAAATATTTTACACATACTACACATCAGTCTGGAATTTAACACTTTTGAAACCATACTTAATGACAAACCAAACCAATGTTTCCAAACACCATACTCACTCACTCTCATACTTACAATTAACACATTCACTCATTTGCAAATAATTTTATTCATGGCTGCCTGGTAAACAGTATAGAACAACCTCCCTAATGTATACAGCCCTTTCACCCCACCCAAGGATCAGAACGTCTTTCAGACTGAAACAGAGGAAATGCCAATAGAATAATCCTTAATATCATGCATGTATTTTATCAGGGACATCTGATGACTCCTCTCAATCACAATCCCAGTTATATTTTCATAAGCGCTCCAAGCTGCTCTCTCACAATGTGAAAGGGCTGTATACATTAGGGAGGTTGTTCTATACTGTTTACCAGGCAGCCATGAATAAAATTATTTGCAAATGAGTGAATGTGTTAATTGTAAGTATGAGAGTGAGTGGGTATGGTGTTTGGAAACATTGGTTTGGTTTGTAATAAGTATGGTTTTAAATGTGTTAAATTCTAGACTGATGTAAACTACGTATTTAATGAATATTTTGTGTGTAAAGAAATTTTTAAAAACTTTTTGGGATAATTGTGAATAAAGAAGTGATTAAGTTAAAAGTGGTGTTAAGATATTCTTAAGTATCTACCTGTATAGGTATCATTAATATTGGGAGAGATAAATAACAGGGAATGGCCTTTGACGGCTACATGTTGCATTGTTGAGTAATTGATTATTCATATGTTTGTAACTTTTTGCGGTGATTTCTATCAGAGGGGGATAAGCTGCCTGGAGCAGCAGGTACAGCCTTAAGAAAAGGCACAGAGGGGGAGTAACTTGCCCATTGTGGAAGGTGCAACTCTACAACTCTAGCCATCTTACAGGGCAGAGTGGATGGATCATGTTGGTCTTTGTCTGCCGTCATTTACTATGTTACTTTGTGCATACTTCATAAAATAGGCACATACACGCTGTAACTTTCTGCTAGATCATTTGTGCACTATTTAAAAGATTTGCTATACCGCTATTTGAGTTTTACAATATAGCGGTTTACTTAAAGTAAAAAAAAAAGTGATCTGTATCACTAACAAGGTATAAACTCAAGAATTATTACCTTTGTAAAAAGACATATCTGAGAGATACAAGGGTGAAAAAATGCAGACCAGAATCATAAACTATAATATATTAGAGAGGGCTGAACTACAGAGACTACTAATAAAGGATTCATCTAAGGCCTTTGTAGAAAACCAAGGGCGTGATATTGAGTTATGCAGGCTGTGCGCTGCTACAGCGCCGACCCTTAACCCGTCCCCAGCATTGAATATCTGTGTTTGCTGCACAGTAGATAACCCGGCAGTGTGATATTGCATGCTGCTTGGTTAGCTGCTGCGGCTAAAAGATAGGTGAGCTTTTGCCTCGCCTATCTTTTAGCTGCAGGTCACTAATCGGGCAGCATGCAATATTGCCGCTGCCCAGTTATCAAATGTCGCAGCCTCTGCTCCTCCCAGAAACGTCCACGACACGCCCCGATGCTAAGGTGGGTAAGGGAGACGATCAGGGATATTCAGCAGCACTAACTGTGTTAGTGCCATTGAATATCCCAGTTAGAGGCATTTATATGGTTTATAGGGCTGTAAATCGTGTAAATGCCTTTCAAATATCGGGCCCCAAGTTTTTAGACCCTTATATTTCTTATACGAGCTCTCTTAACTTAAATCCTGAGGAAGTGTTTTCCAGAAATGGAGAGCTTGATAGCTGAATGCACTATTCTGAAAGAGAACTAGTCTAAGTCTTTGGAAAGCATTGACAGGTAGTTGGCTTGTGAGGATCTCAATGTTCTTTGTGGAGCACAATGAATCAAATGAATGTGGAGGGGGAAATTTACTAAGCTTCAAATTTATGAGGGAGTGAGAAAAAATCTTGGGGAGAAGCTTTCTGAAGTTTTCTGCAAAGCGATTTATGAGATGGAGGGAAAGGTGTCAGTAAGTACACTAAAGGAAAACACATATAAAATATTGTATAGGTGGTATTTAACCCCTCTAGGATTACATCTATCTATCCTGGGGTTTTCAGGTCAATGTTGGAGTGGTTGCCAAAAAGTAGAATCTTTCTGGCACATCTGGTGGACCTGTCTTAAGGTTCAGGAGTTCTGACAAGGAGTGACTGATGGTATAAGGGAGTTAGCAGGAGAACAGATGATATTAGAGCCTAAGATTTTCCTACTGGGAATGATCCTTAAAACTTTAGGGCAGGAAAATTTAGATTAGCAAGGATGCAGATTGTGGCAGCACTGGAAAAAAGGTTTCGGGCTCCTTCTCTAAATCACTGGAGATCCAGGTTGAGGTATATTTGGCAAATGGAAAAGCTTAAGGATATAAGCAATAAGTAGTATAGGGAGGAGGGTGAAGAGTGGAAAAGTTGACAGAGCTTTTGGGATTGAGAGACCATTTTGCAACTTGTATGATTGTAACTTCTTCTTTGTAGTAAATGGAGTTGTGGGGTATAACCCTTTGTTTGAAGGAGTCTGTTGGATGCCGGGGGGGGGGGGGGGTGGAGGAGGAGGGAGAGTGAGAGTGAATGGGGGCTCCAGGACATTGTTGGATAGGGGAGAAATGCTGTTAGTTTATAAATGTTGCAAATTTCTTTTATGTAATTTTGAAGAGTTTGATGTTTATACTTGGAGTGTTAACTAAAATAAAGTTATTTGAAAAAAAGCATTTGCACATGTTCTTAAGATCCTGTCTTGTTTGCTGCACTGAAACGGATGCACAATGACACAAGTGAATGATCCCATGCCCTTTAAAATGTCACATCAAACCCAGAATCACATATATGAATGCCTACTGCCCATTCTCCAGGTCCTTCACATAACACACAGAAGCCTCCACTATATCCTTTGGCTTAGGGTATGGGTTGAGGGTGATGGGGCGCTCTTCCAGGTGGTAGTGCCGGCTGGTTCCATTGGCTTTGTATGCTAGAGGACTGGCTTTGCCATTTGGAGACATCTCTTCCTTTTCTGGTAACACAACTTCAACTTTCACTTCAACTGTAAGAAGAAACAAAGGCCACAGTATTAGCAGATACTACTCTACCATGATGAGTCCCTCTTTACAAGTCTGTTCTTAGCTGTTAATGATATAAATGGATAAAGGGATGTATAAAGACTGACATAACAAATGGGGGGCCCATATTCAGCAGATCGGTGACCATCTAGAGTTATTCAGATAAATTTATCTGGATAACTTTAAGCAGATACCCGGCAAACTTAAGGCTAAAAGTTAGTAAAATGACCTTTACATTAACCCACGCTAATATTAATAATGCAAATCATTTTACCATAGGTCCCAATTTAGGAAAAGGACCTAGTTACTAATAGTGTGTGTTAACAGTATTTGTGCCTGGTAATGTGGCAGAAATAACTCTATCCCTTAACGTCTTCAATCCAACTGCTGAATATGACCAGTTAAGGTTTTTCAGATAAATTTATCTAGATAATTTTAGATCTGCCATTTGTGCATCCTGATTTGATTAGTTAAGCTAGTTAAGTTTATGTGTCAAATGCTTTTGACACAGGGCCTGCAATACACAATATACAAAGAGAAACTTAAGCCACTCAAAATGCAATTACTGCAGGAAAGAAGGGGTGGGATAGATCATTGAAACATTAAAATATGGGAAGGTGAAATTTTCCATAGAAAAAGAAATTCAAGGGCAAGGAGTCGTGATCTGAAATAGCAGGAATCCCACTTCTCCAATAACATGGCTTGTGACCTTGAATAAGTCACTTCATGCTCCATTCTTAGGTATAAACTAGACAGTGAGCCCTCTCAAAGGGATCCACCAGTAGTATATGAATTTGCAGCTCATTGTAAACTTGGCTTTGGAAAGCTGAGTAATTATATCCAAATCCTAGTTGAATCATTGGTTAGTCTGTGTTTTTTGCCTGGAACGTGGTCAGGACCAGCCCTAGAGTTGGTTCAAGATGCTGGTACCCTAGGCAAACCTTAAGCCTTATGCACCCCCTGGCTGTCAAAATCTATTGTTTAGCTTTGAATGACCTGCTCATTGCCCCCCCCCCCCCCTCCACAACACCCACAGATGCTGCCAGCCTAGGTGACTAACTAGAAAAAGAGGAGGCTCAAAATTAAGTAAGAGAAGGAAAGCTGAGGTGGAGATAAAGATAAAAGAGATCCAAAAATGCAGATGGGCAAGATAAACAAAGGACAGGCCGAGAAGATAACTGAAGAGGAAGAAGCAGTGGCATACAAGGGTGAGGCAGTGGGTGTGTCCCGCCCCAGGTACCAGCTGGAGGGGGATGCACCCTTGCCAGGCCCACAGAGGCAGCACGGCAAATTTACATTTAAGCTGGCTTTGCAATAGTGCCTCGTGCTTCAGGGGACAGCCGCTCTTCACTGATGGCTGAAGTCTCGAGACTTCAGGTGGGAGGGAACAGTGGCCAGCCCCTGGAGTGTCAGGCACTTTGGCAAAGCCAGCTTAAACGTAAGTTTGCTGTACTGCCTCTATGAGCCTGGTGGGGGGTACATTGCGTTGCACAGCGCTGTGCTGTGTGGGGGTGCAGAGGGGGCTAGGAATGCCACTGGGAAGAAGACAGGCAGTAGAAAGTCCCAGAAGTAGAGGAATTAACAGCTGATTTTCTAGTTTATGTGGAAAGAGATGAGTATGCTGGGTTCCAGGCGAGGGAAAGATTACCCCTGCTGAATTTAATACCTAAAGTAAAGTGTATGAGAATTAAGAGGAAGAAGGACATAACCTATATAAAGGACCATCTACTGACATCACAGAAATAAATGGAATGAAATATTGTGCAGCAAAAATTATTAATGAAATAATTTTAACAAGAAAAAACACATGGCCAGAATAAAAGAATTATGACTCCTCCTTGGAAAAAGCACATTGAAGAGAAAATAAAATTATTGCATGCACAGACAGGTATCTAAAAGGATTAATATCAAATATATTCAGGAAGATTCAAAACATGAAACTAAAACACACTGCATTAAATTCATATGCTTCAACAATAAATTGAAAGTAGCAGCAGAAGCACAAAAATAATAAAGATAGGAAGAGAAAAGAAAAAAGAGAGATCAAAATAAGCTATTTAGAGAAACCCCAAAACAGTTCTACAGGGAATTAGGAAAGAGCATTATCGAAAAGTGCTTTAACATCATGAATTAAGATACAAGCCATTAATCAGCTGGCAATTCCTGTGCTCTCATATAGCTTTGGAAGTGTAGACTAGCCTCTTAAATATCTTGAAAAACTGGATAAGAGCAAGAAAACTCTAGATGCCCATGAGGTAATCTATAAGAACCAGTGTACGTCAAGATTGTATATTTCTCGAGCTGAAGGTGGAATGGGCCTCATAGAAATATATTATACATACGGAGTCACTATTTTAGGCCTCCAGGCCTACTTAACATTGTCAGCAGATCCAAGTGCACAACAAATATTGAAATATGAAAATAAACATCCAGAATCCATCTTCATCATCAAACCTGGGCAAGCATTCTTCCAAACAGAAGGAATGGGTAAGAATCCAACAGTATACAAGGGGAGGAAAGCAACAGTAGTTGCCAAACAAGAGAAAAACTCTAAATCAGCAAATGAGAAACAGATGGCAAATGCATAAATAAAGTGGGAAATACAAAATGTTATGCCAAGAACCTTTATTCTATTAAAATGGACACATTAATGACTATTTATTTATTTATTTAACAAACATTTATATACCGCATCTTCCCGAGATCAGTTGCGGTTCACAATAAACAACAATCAACAAAGCAGAGTTTGTTTTACATGTAACATCTTATAACCACAAGCAAAATTATAAGTTAACAGCAAATGTTAAGATTGGACAGAGCAGAACAGTGAAAACTATATACATTATATACAGGTACACATTTTGTAGGACTTTAGCATTGTGAATAGTACAGTTCCAAGTGGGTGGCATTGTCTGTTTAGGAAAGATGTTTAGGACTAAGGAAAGATGCAGTGAAACAGAAGAATGAGAGACTGACAGGACAATGGATTACATACAAGATGGTTTACAACATGCATAGAAAAAACTGGGAAAACTGTTATGTAGATTCTGTAAAAAAGAACTGGAAATAGGGTTGCCAACTGGCCGGTTTTCAGCCGGCCTGGCCGGTTTTTCCACGGCCAGGCCGGCTGCCGGCGCAGAGGCAAAACCGGCCCTTTAAAAGCCGGTTTTTTTGCTCTGGCCGCAAGATCGGGAGCGGCCAGAGCAAAAAACCGGCTTTTCTTCTCCGCTTCAGAGGGAGCCGGGGAAGCCCGCGCGAGGCCCCGGCTCCCTCTGAACAGCCACCAGCGTGAAGAGCCTTTACCTTCACGCTGGCGGCTGTTCCTGTGAAGCCGCGAATGCTGGGAAAAGGTTAAAGGTTGCCCTTTAACCTTTCCCAGCATTCGCGGCTTCACAGGAACAGCCGCCAGCGTGAAGGAAAAGGCTTTTCACGCTGGTGGCTGTTCAGAAGGAGCCGGGGCCTCGCGCGGCTTCCCCGGCTCCCTCTGAAGCCTCAGACAGCCGCGATGCTGGTCGGGGGGGGGGGGGGGAAAGGACTGCATTGGCTGTGATGGGTGGGACCTGGACTGGAAAAAGGGCTAAGGGGGGGGACTTGGACTGGAAAAGGGCTAAGGGGGGGACTTGGACTGGAAAAGGGCTAAAGGGGGGGACTTGGACTGGAAAAGGGCTAAGGGGGGGGGACTTGGACTGGAAAAGGGCTAAAGGGGGGGACTTGGACTGGAAAAGGGCTAAGGGGGGGGACGTGGACTGGAAAAGGTCTAAAGTGGGGGACCTGGACTCGAAAAGGACTAAGTGTGGGGGGGACTTAGACGGGAAAAGGGCCAAGGGGGGGACTTGGACTGGAAATAGGCTGTGATGGGGGGGGGACCTGGACTGTAAAAGGGTTATGGGGTGGGGGACATGGACTGGCACTGGGTTGTGAGGGGGGTGGAGGGGACCTGGACCAGAAAAGGGCTATGGGGGGGGGAAACTTGGACTGGAAATAGGCTGTGATGGGGGGGGGGACATGGACTGGTGATGGGGGTGGAGGGGACCTGGACTGGAAAATGGCTATGGGGGGGGGGGAACTTGGACTGGAAATGGGCTATGGTGGAGGAAGGGGGATCTTGGGCTGGAAATAGGCTGTGATTAGGGGGGCTAGGACTGCAAATGGGCTGTGATGGTGCGGGGGGACTCGGACTGCAAATGGGCTGTGATGGTGCGGGGGGACTCGGACTGCAAATGGGCTGTGATGGTGGGGGGGGGCCTAGGACTGGAAATAGGCTGTGATGGGGGACTTGGACTGGAAATGGGCTGTGATTGGGGGGGGGAGCTAGGACTGGAAATGGCCTGTTATGTGAGGGCTAGCACTGGAAATGGGCTGATGAAGAGCTGGAATAGGACTGGAAATGGGCTGATGGGGGGCATGGGAGAATGGGACTAGAAGGGAGTGGATGCTGGGTGGGCCTAGAACTATAAGGGAATTGATTTGGGGGGAGGACTAGAATGGATGGGGAATGAGAATGGAGAGGGGAAAAAATATTTTGTGTGGAAGAAAAGTCTATGATGGGCCGGTATTGGGAGAGTAAGAGGGGCTTGAGAATGGAAGGGTGAAATTTAAACGGATGATAAAGGAATAAGGAAAGAATTGGGGGAAAGAGCAAAAGGGAAACAATCAGTATGTTAAAGCAGAAATAGAGAGAGAATGGAAAACATCTAAAAGAGAAGAAAGGACAAATGGATAGCTTGCAGAAGACACGAAGAAACCAGAAGAAAGTGACTGGAGCAATTGCAACTGAAAAATAAAACGCCCAAACAGAAGGTAGAAAAAATACTTTTTATTTTGAATTTATTAACTGGAATATGTCTGGTCTGGGAAGTGTGTATTGCTAACATCTTTGCGTTTTTGTTTAGTGCAAGAGGAAATTACTTTATAGTTTTATTTCTCCAGTGTTGTACATTTCATGTTTGGATTTTGGGGTTCCCAGTTTAATTATTATCTGACCAAGGAAGTTAGCCTACACGTATCCTCGGTAATTTTTGTGGGTGGGGCTGGGGGCGGGGCAGGGGTGGGACTAGGGGCGGAGAATGGGTGGAGCATGGCGAGCCACAGGTGTCGGGTTTTTCTCGGTGAAAAAGTTGGCAACCCTAACTGGAAATGGTCACTCATCTCATAGCTGGCTGCAAAGTTCTGATGGCACAGTAAAGTGGCACTTCTCATCCATTAGAAACTCTGTAAACACTACCAGAAAAGCACTGTACCAGAAAAGCACTGGGATCTTGACCCTAAGAGAACAGAGTAGGAAGATGTTATGATCACCTGAGAAGTTCCCATTCTGAGTGATAAAAAGCTGGATGTAAGAAAATCAGACATAGTGGTAAAGAAGAAAAACACCAGAATGGCACGGATAATAGAGGGGTCAGTTTCAAGTGATTATTCTGTGAATCGTATGGAGAGAGATTCTTACGTCTCAAGAAATGCAGTCAGACCCCAAGAAAATGTGGCAGAAGGATACTGAAATATTCCCACCATGTTGGGTGCAGGAGGTTAAAGCATGTCTCTTTGGCAAGAAGCAAGTGCTACAGCGAGCTGTAGAAATACATTTGAGAGACAGATCATACTCCACATACCATGGCTTAAGACTGAGCTTCATTATTGTCATAGTAACATAGAAACATAGTAACATAGTATATGATAGCAGAGAGACCAGTATGGTCCATCTGGTCTGCCCAGCAAGGCGGCAAGAGTAGGTGCACTTGCCGCTCCATGCAGATAACCCCCCCCCCCATGCCATTGTTTAGGGGTGTACCCACCGCTCCATGTAGGTCACCTCGACTTGTTAAGATATCAGAGATAGTTAAGTTTATTTTGATTTTATCCTGTTGCTATAAAGGGATCCACGGTGTCTGCCCCATGCCATTTTGAATTCTGTCACTGTATTTGCCCCACCATTTCCATCGGGAGGGCATTCCAAGCATCCACTACCCTTTCAGTGAAAAAGTATTTCCTGACATTGCTTTTCAGTTTACCCCTTGCAGCTTCATGTTATGCCCTCTAGTTTTACAGCTTCCCCGTCTTTGGAAGAGGTTTGTTTGTCCATTAATACTCTAAGTATTTAAAGGTCTGAATCATATCTCCCCTGTCCCTCCTCTCCTCTGGAGTGTACATATTTAGGTCTTCAAGACTCTTTTCATAAGGCTTCTGATGCAGGCTCCATAGCATTGTGATTGCCTTCCTCTGAATGGTTTCCAGTCTTTATATTCTTTGTGAGATATGTTTTCCAAAACTGAACACAATATTCCAAGTGAGGCCTCACCAGCTACTTGTACCATGGTATTAGTATGTCTTCCTTTCTGCTGGTAGTTCCTCTGTATGCAACCCAGCATCCTTCTGGCTTTTGCCATCACCTTGTCACACTGTTTCACCACCTTGAGATCATCAAAAACAATCACACCGAGGTCCTTCTCTTGGTCCGTGCAAACCAATCTCTTGCCTCCTTTTGCATACAATTCCCTTGGATTTCTGCTTCCCAAGTGCATCACACTGCACTTCTTCACATTAAATCTTAATTGCCAAGCATTAGACCATTCTTCCAGCTTTTGCAGATCTTTCCTCATGTTCCCCACTCTCTCAGGGGAGTCCACTCTGTTGCAAATTTGGGTGTCATCTGCAAAAAGACAGACTTTTCCATTCAGCCCTTCGGCAATATCACTCACAAATATATTGAACAGTACCGGTCCCAAGACCAAACTCTTCCTTTCATCTGATTGAGTTCTGTTTACCATCACCTTCTGAACTCACTGGTCATGGTATGCACAAATCTAATGCAACAAACCAAAGCACCCAAATACCTCAGTGTTATCACTGAGTATTTGATTCCATTTTTTTAAATACTTTTGTTTACAGTATATACTTCGGGCCTGATTTTCATTTATGTCTGTGGATTAACACTCGTATGTTGTTTGGTCTCTTATCTGAGGGTTGACCTAAATCACTAAAGTGCTGAAATCCCTCAAAAATATTAAGGTAATAACTAATAAACAATGTATGCCTATATTGATGTTGAGTAACCAGAAGTCTCAGACTAAAATGAGCACTATATCTCAGGCGTTATCCTGAACTTGTGCCAGAATGTACATCAACGACTTCGGTTCTCATGGAGGATTATGTTCATATTTCTATTGTGACTATACTGATGCAATCTCATCTGCAAATTCTCATATACACAGTGTAGTCACACTTATCTTTTGATGACATTTAAAGTGGACGTCCTCTCTCTCAATCTCAGAATTTCCCGATTATCATCCGGTGTTTATTAGATGATATACCGCATATTCCCTGGATGTTTTTTGCCTCTCTCAGGGAGAACATGATCAGTTTCTCCCTGAGAGAGGCAAAAAACATCCAGGGAATATGCGGTATATCATCTAATAAACACCGGATGATAATCGAGAAATTCTGAGATTGAGAGAGAGGACGTCCACTTTAAATGTCATCAAAAGATAAGTGTGACTACACTGTGTATATGAGAATTTGCAGATGAGATTGCATCAGTATAGTCACAATAGAAATATGAACATAATCCTCCATGAGAACCGAAGTCGTTGATGTACATTCTGGCACAAGTTCAGGATAACGCCTGAGATATAGTGCTCATTTTAGTCTGAGACGTCTGGTTACTCAACATCAATATAAGCATACATTGTTTATTAGTTATTACCTTAATATTTTTGAGGAATTTCAGCACTTTACTGATTTTCATTTAGGCAGGCTATGCGCTACATTGGCACATAGCCAGCCTGCCAATACCCTTAACCTGGATTTTCATTTCCCCAGTGATGGAGATGAAAATTCGGGTTGGATGGAAATGCTGGCAACCGCCAAGACTAACCGGATAGCAGCGATTTTCAGTGCTACTCAGTTAGCCCTAATGCCTCAAAGATACTCTTGGTTAACTATATTGTGAATAGTTAAAACCTTGAATGCAGTTACCCTGTTAAATGTTACAATATTCAGTTCTATGTACAGCACAGGCCCACCACAACTCTGCCACACTCTTGTTAAATGTAAACCGCTTTGAATGGTAGCAAGGTGCTATATAAACAAGTTTAAATAAATAAAAACTTTGCCTATTTTTAAGGTGCCGAGAGCTAACTGGGTAGCATCGAAAATCACTGCTACTGGGTTAGCCCTTTCCTCCACTCCCGCTCTGCCCTGGAACCCTGCTAACTGGATAGCATCGGGGTGCATAATGGGCTTACCCATGGATAGAGGAAGGCACTAATCATGTAGGTGCCTTTGTCTATCCGCAGTTAAGGCATTTACACGGTTAACTAGGGCAGCTAACTGTAAATGCCTTCGAAAATTGGGCCCATTTTGTTTATAAGTATTTGGAACAATGATGACAGTGGCAAATACTCTTTTTTAATGCATTGCTGGTGCAGCCTCATTTAATGCTGGTTCTACATCAGTTGCAAATTAAATATTTGCAATTTTTTTTTATTAAGTTTATAGTCATATTATAATAACCAATTATATAATAGGACAATAATGAACACTGTGATGAAGCAGAGGCCAGTGAACCTATGGAGATAGGAAAAATCACTGATCCCTTTAAAGAAAGTGACAGACCTAGAGTGCAGTTACTGCAAAGTGCAGCCAGAGGGAGCAAGCACGAAGAATCAGAGGGTAGGCTGACACACCCAAGCTTGGATGATGCAAGAACTAACTCAAGGGATAATCAGACACACCTGGTCAGGGTGAGAGAAACCCTAACTGAGAAGCAGCTTTATAAGCATGGCTTAGACAGGACAGAAAGGGCAGCAGCAGACGCAGAAGAGAGAGAAAGGAGACGGCTCCGAGGAGAGAAGGAGAGGCAGTTGGATTTGCGGTCCTTACAGAGAAGGAACAAGTTCCAAGAGAAACAGTTCCACGCTGAAAAGCTCCAGGGAGAAGTCTTCAAGGAAGACAGAGAAAGGAGAGGGACCTGGAAAGTGCCTGGTAAAGAAAGTACCAGAGAAGCACAGCTCAGAGAGCAGAGGTACCTGCATACTTTCTTTCCTGACCATGAGCTACAAGGAGTTCAGAGGTGGCTGCACAAGACTCAGCCCGGGAGTCTGAGAAACACAACACTGAACAGGGAACTGTGGCCAAGCCCTAGAAAGGTATGGAAGCCAGAGAGCCGTAGGTGCAGGAAACACAGCTGGAGAGAGGTTTGGGCACCTGTACAAAAAGTGCTGACTAAAAGTCCTGTTACCTCTTTTCCAGACCAGGTAGAGCAAGGCTGGAGAGTTTTAGAGAGAAACTCTGAAGTGAAGCCAGAATTACATGAGGAAAGCTCAGGGCCAGCAGATATATTGTCAGAACAGGAGGAGATGCAAATAGACCCTCCTGAACCCGATTCATTGCTACCTGACTGTCTCCTGGATTGTACACTTTGTCTAGCCGGGAGTTTGGAATCCTTGGCAGAAGTATATCTCGCAGGGTATATGTAAAAATACAGTTTTGATAAGCCAAAAGAAGAAGCTTGCTTTTGTTTGCATGAACTGGTTTGTTCTAACACCTGCATAGCTAATAAGACTGTGAAGCACGTCTAACTTTTGAATTCTGTAAATACCTTTTTGAAAATCCTGAATCAGGTGAGAATCCTGTTTTCCTTCGTTGAACCTTTGTTTGTGCATTATGGGAATAAACCTTATCCTTTACCTTACACATGGCTTTCACAACTAATTATTTCAAGAAAGGGACTACTAGTAACAGCATGCAGCGGGGCTAAGAAAAGTTTCACCCTTTGATGAAAACAATAATGTCCACCCTGACCCTTTAAGCACGTGGCTCGGGGGCTGGGGTTGCAACAACACCTCCCAAACAGCGTTGAAAATCAACACATTAAAGAACATCATCACATGTAAATTTTAGAGGGTCAAAAATAACTAGACCACGTCAAGAGAACTCAGCTGCAACAACTAAAAAGAAAGAAATATCAATTAATCAGAAAACAGGCCAAAATGGCCACCCTAAAAGAGATCAATCAATCAAGTATTTCCTTCCCCTTTTAAACCCTGTCTATCTAACAAGAACTTTTCCAGATGTGACACGTCAACAAAAACGTATGAGGCATTCTCATAATAAATAAGACATTTACATGGATAATGTGAGAAGAAAGAAGCACCCAGGGCTATAACCTAGGGCTTCAAAGATAGAAAATGCCGCCAACGTAGTTGTGTAGCACGTGAAACATCAAGGAATATACTAATAGGCTGACCACAAAATTTAGCAGATTTAACCTTAAAGAATGCTCTTAATATATAATGCTTATCTGTAACAGAAAAAAGCGTTACCAATAATGTAGAACGGGTAGTAATTTCATCCTGGGAATCCTCTAAAAAGTCTGTAAGATTAGCCAAAGAAGGAGCAATAACATCCAATTCACCCTCAGAAGAATTAACCTTTTTTGACCCCATGGGGAGATAGTACATCTGAGAGACTTCAACTGACTCTGATATAGCAAGAATTTCTTTAAGATATTTATCAAAAAGAATTTTAGATGACAACAAAGCAGACTGAGGAAAATTTAAAAACCTCAAATTTCGACTGCGTGCAGAATTCTCAAGTGCCTCCACTTTAGAATGTAAAATTAAGGAATCTTTGATGCCTAAAATATTAGTAGATTGTAAAGGCAAAACTTGGGACTCTAATTTAGTGACTGCTACATCAATTTGAGAAACTTTTTCATCAAGCTGCCGCAAAGATATTGCTGCTTCTTGAGAAAACTTACACAATGAACCAACGGCTAAAGATACCTTAGAATCAATACACTTCATAACTCCCCAGAGGTCTTTCAAGATAATTTCTGCATCTAAGGGTGGAGCAGGAATTTCAAAAGAACCATCCTGTACAAGAAATTGGACAGGAGTGGGCAAGGACACCATCCTGCCACTCCTGCCCACACCAAGAGAGGTCCCTAAACCAACATCACTAGCCATACCAGAACAGGGGGGAGGGGATCTCCCGTTGGGGCTCAAGGAAGCTCCTTTGGGAGAGGACTGCGCTAGGGGCAGGGGAGTGAAATGTTTGTCTAAGGGGCTGGTCTGTTTAACATCACCAGACTTGGCAACCTGCGACTTGAACTGTACTTTAGCCTTCCGTTTGCCCATAATAGGAATAACAATAAGAGAAACACAAAAATAACCTCAAGAAAATAAAGGTAGCAAACAGGCCAGCACAGAACCACCAACCTCAATCCCTGCTCACACACCCCGAAGAGTATGCCACCAATGTCGTCGACGCCGTAGTGTCGTCGAAGGGGCGTCAAAGGAGCAGAACCTGCCCCTTTAACACGCCCCTTCGACAACGCCCCACGGTCGCGCTCCGCGGTCACAGAGGAAAAAGAAAACAATTTATAGACCAAAGGGTCCCAAGGAGTCCAGCTGCCCGGGGCACGCCTGCCCGATGTGACCAGGGCAAGGCAGCGTCAGCAACTAGTCCCAGTCCCAGTACTCCGGCCCAATGAAGGCCCCAGCCTCTGCGGTCTCAGGCAGCATCAGCGACTAGCACAATCCAGGTACTCTGGCCCAGTAGAAGGGCCCCGACCTCCACGATCTCAGGCAGCGAGTCCCAATACGAAACACTCTGAGGGGGATTTAAACCCTCTAAGGTCCCAAGGAGTCCAGCTGCCCGGGGCGTGCCTGCCCGATGTGACCAGGGCAAGGCAGCGTCAGCAACTAGTCCCAGTCCCGGTACTCCAGCCCGATGAAAAGAGCCCCAGCCTCCGCGGTCTCAGGCAGCATCAGCGACTAGCACAATCCAGGTACTCCGGCCCACTAGAAGGGCCCCAATCTCCACGATCTCAGGCAGCGAATCCCCCATTTTTAACTCTTACCCATGAACAAAGCCCAAACACTTCAAGTAAGCTCCAATGTGCTCCAAAAAGGCAAACCTGCCCCTTTGGAATGCTCCTTTCGACACGCTCCTGCAGTCCCGTGTCCCACAGTGGGGGGCCACTGTATCAAAGCTCTCCACACTGTGATTGGTGGCTTTCAGCTGCCCGGTACACTGCCGACAGCAAACCAGAACTCCAAGGAAGAAAACCGGCTCCAGATAACCCTCGACAGGGCCGCAGTATCAAGGCTCTCTGCACTGCTGATTGGTGGCTTTCAGGTGCCCGGAACTCCGCCGACAGCAAACTAGCACTCCAAGGAAGAAATTCAGGTCCCAACAAATGCCTTTTAATTGACCCATAAAAGACCTAAGGTCAGTCTCCAATAGTAGTTGACAGGGAAGGGAATTCTAGAGCACAGGAGCCTGCACTTGGAACACCCGAAGCTGAATGCTTGTTCCCCAGATGTTCCTCAAACAGGGAACAACCCCGTGTCCGCACAGTACAGGGTATGACTGGGGACATACCACTGCAAAAGCTGACATAAATAAACAGCCCATGGAGAGTCTTAAATACTAATAACAAAAGTTTATACTGCACAAAGAGACACCAGCAACCACTGTAGCTCTCTTAAAAAGGGGGGGGGGGAGACATGATCACATTTGCCCAACCCCTTAATTATTTTAGCTGTGGTATTTTATACCATCTGCAATCAAGTCAGCTCTCTCATAGGCAAAACTACCAGAAGGGAGTTACAATAATCAATTTGTGGCAGAATCAAAACCCTTGTAATGCTACCAATTGTCCTTCAGATAGGTAAGGACATAATGCATGAAGCATCTGCAGAACACCAAATAAAGATCTAATCATCCGAGACACATTGTCATGCAGGGTCAAAGACCTGTCCAATAATATCCCTAAACTATGATAAAGTCCAGAAACCCACTGCAAGCCCCCCAACCTCCCTAACAGTGAAGGAAGCCCACCATAATAATGGGTAATTTCAATTATGCCGGTATCAACTGGGTCAGTGTCATGGCAGGACATGCTAGGGAGATAAAGTTTCTAGATAGAATAAATGACTGCTTCTTGGAGCAGCTGGTTCATGAACCAAACAAGAGGGGAAGTCATTTTGGACCTAGTCCTTAGCGGAACACAAGATCGTTGGGGCCACTTGGCAATAGTGATCATAGCATGAGCACATTTGATTTAATAAATGGAGGAAGGACAGCAAGGAAATCTTTTTAACTTTCAAAAGGGAGAGGAAAATTGTTAAGAAAAAACTAAAAGGAGCAGCTGCAAAGGTTAAAGATTTACGTCAACCATGGGTGTTTAAATATACTATCTTGGGAACCCAGACCAGCTGTATGCCACACTTTAAGAAAAATGAAAGAAAGAAGGTGTTTCAGAATCGGGTCCAAAGGGACCCATCATGCACGGTGCCGTCCAGATGGCTCGGATGTGCCCCTTCTGGAATTGGGCTCTAAGAGGGGACAAGGCCATAGCAGAGCGACTCAATGAATTCTTTGCTTCGGTCTTTAATGAAGAAGATGTAGGGAAGTTATGTGGCAAGGAGGCCTATCCAGAGTCTGGGGGAGGACAAAGAGACAGGGAATTCACCCTAGTAAAAGGGCCCCTTTACTCAAGTCAGGGTAGGAAAGCCATAAATACCTCCAGGGATCAGAAAACGTCCACATGGACCACATTTCATGCTCCCCCTAGTGGAAGGAAGGGGAGAGGATACAAGGCTCAGAACCCTTTAGGCAATGAATGCTTCAAGCACTCAGGTGCCCGGAGTCAGGCTGATTGCCATCACCTGAGTAGGGTGGGGTTGGAGCTAGAGCCCTGGAAGTATAAACCCAGAGCAGAGTATGATTTAGTGGAAAGGAGGAGAGGAGAAGCAGGAAGCCAGGCTGAGCAGAGCAGAGGAACCGAGCTTCCAGCTGGAAAGAGTGCTATTTGGCATGTAGCATGGCTGCAGGAGAGTTTGGAGCCGGGAACAAGAGACTCCAGGATTCCCCGGAAGGCTGTTAGCTCAGCACTGTGAGCAAGATGGGGAGTCAGAGCCTATGCAGCTGGGAGAGCCTGAGGTGAAGCTGATTGAGGAGGACACACCCATGGACTGTTCCTTGTGCCAAGCTGTAAACCTGGGGAATGTAGAGAAAGCAAGCCAGTCCTGAGAGAAGGTTATCCAGGAAAAAGGTACCCTTATGGCACAGGCAGGGTGGCTGTGTATCTCTTGTGTTTTTAAAGGGGAAGTTTACCACAGACTTTAAATGTGTTTTTTTGTTTGGTGCTTTAGCCAGCAAGGCTAAGAAGGGAATACAAAAAGCTTGCTGGTAAAGACTGTGTATTCTGCAATAGAGAGAACCTTTAAAACTGCATTTCGTGGTTGGATATGTTTTGGACAATTTTTGCTTCAAAGAGTCCTGAACCAACAATCCTATGTGTGGTATGATCGAACCATTGTGTATATAAAAATAATAAATTTCTGTCATTTGCCTTACCTACTTGAGCCTGACTACAGCTTCCCAGAGGGCATTGCAGGGAAATAGTTTAAAAAAAAAGCTGAAAAAGCATACAGCAGATAGTTCCTTCAAAAATCCACGCCCCTCTAAGCTAGAGGCAAGTGGTGGTGGCGTGACAGTTACCCATGACTGAAATGGTATTTAAAGGTGATGCATAGGAAGAATTGAAAGACATATCGATAAACCGGGAAGATGTATCACAACTATTTGATAAACTAAAAAGAGAAGCAAATCACCTGGATTGGAAGGTATACATCAAAGGGTGTTGAACGAACCGAAATATGAGATTGCAGACTTAACTATTAGTGATCTGTGAACTATCATTAAAATCATCTCTAATACTTGAAGATTAGCGAATGACCAATGTAACACTATTTTTTAAAAAGGGTTCCGGGGTGATCCAGGAAACTATAGACCAGTGAGCCTGACGTCAGTACCGGGAAAAATGGCAGAAACCATTGTAAAGAACAAAAAAATTATTGTCATGGTTTAATGGGAGAAAGCCAACATGCCTTTAGCCAAGGAAGGTCTTGTCTTACTAATCTTATATTTTTTGGAAGGTTGAATAAACAGGTAGACAAAGGTGAGCTGGTTGATATAGTGTATCTGGATTTTCAGAAAGCCTTTGACAAGGTGCCTCATGAGAGACTCTTGACAAAATTAAAAAGTCATGGGATAGGAGGCACTGTACTATTGTGGATCAGGAACTGGTTAAAAGATAGAAAGCAGAGGGTAGAGCTAAATGGCCAATTTTCCCAATGAAGAAAGATGAATAGTGGAGTACCCCAAGGATCTGTGCTGGGTCTGCTGCTTTTTAACATATCTGTAAATGACCTGGAAATGGGAATGACGAG
Source organism: Ichthyophis bannanicus (assembly GCA_033557465.1). NCBI lineage: Eukaryota > Metazoa > Chordata > Amphibia > Gymnophiona > Ichthyophiidae > Ichthyophis > Ichthyophis bannanicus. The sequence goes on from CM066041.1 coordinate 150,058,521, forward strand.
TGAGGTTATCAAATTTGCAGATGACACAAAATTATTCAAAGTTGTTAAAACCCAAGAGGATTGTGAAAAATTGCAAGAGGACCTTAATAAATTGGAATACTGGATGTTCAAAAGTTAGATAAAATTTAATGTGGACAAGTGCAAAGTTATGAACCTTGCATTGTGTAACTATAGTTACATAATGCAAGGTTCCATATTAGGAACCTCTACCAAGGAAAAAAATCTAGGTGTCATCGTGGATAACACGTTGAAACCTTCCGCCCAGTGTGCAGCGGCAGCCAGGAAGGCAAATAGAATGCTGAGAATCATAAGGAAAAGAATGGAGAATAAAACAAAAGATATTATAATGCCTCTGTATCATTCCATGGTGCAATCGCACCTGGAATATTGTATGCAATTCTGGTTGCCGTATCTTAAAAAGGATATAGCGTTATTAGAAAAGGTACAGAGAAGAGCCACCAAAATGGTAAAGGGGATGGAAGGATATCCCTATGAAGAGGGACTTAAAAGGTCAGGGCTCTTCAAGTTGGGAAAGAGACAGCTGAGCGGAGATATGATAGAGGTCTATAAATTAATGAATGGAGTGGAGCGGGTAAATGTAGATCCATTGTTTATGCCATCAAATGTAGAAAGACTAGGGTACACGCAATGAAGCTACAATGTAACCCATTCAAGACTAATAAGAGAAAATATTTTTTCACTCAACGCATAATCAAACTCTGGAATTTGTTAATGGAGGATGTAGTAAAAGCTGTTAGTGTAGCTGGGTTTAAAAAAGGTTTGGACCAGTTCCTGGAGGAAAGGTCCATAAACCATTATTAAGAGAACCCAGGAAATCCACTGCTTGCCCCAATACAAGCATTGTGGAATTTGTGTGTCTTTTTGGGAAACTGTCAGGTACTTCTCTCCTGGATTGGCCACTGTTGGAAACAGGATATTGGGTTTGATGGACCTTGATCTGGCCCAGTACGGCTTTTCTTATGTTCTTATGTTATGCTTAATATCACTAACAAAGATGTTAAAAAGAATCTGACCAAGGACAGATGCCTGCGGCATTCCACTAGCAACATCCTTCTTCTCAGAGTGAGCTCCATTTACCTGTACCCTTTGTCGCCTCTCACTCAACAAAATTTCCAACCCAGTCAGTCACTTTAGGATCCATCCCTAAGGTGTTCAATTTGTTTATAAGTCACCTGTGTGGAACAGTGTCAAAGGCTTTACGGAAATGTAAGTACACCAAATCTAGGGCTCTCTCGGTCCACCTCCCTGGTCACCCACTCAAAGAAAATAATTAGATTTGTCTGACAAGACCTGCCTCTGATAAACCCATGCTGCCTCAGATCCTGCAATCCATTGGACTCCAGAAACCTCACTATTCTCTCTTTTAGCAGTGTTTCCAATAATTTACTCACCATAGAGGTTAGACTAACTGGCCTGTAGTTTCCAACCTCATCCTTGCTTCTGCTTTTGTGTAAAGGAGCCACATGTGCCTTTCTCCAGTCTTCTGGGACCACTCCAGACTCCAAAGAAGCACTGAAAGGTTCAGTAAGTGGAGCCGCTAGAATATTCTTGGATGTATCCCATCTAGTCCCATCACTTAGTCTACTTTTAGTTTAGCTAGTTCCTCTCAAACACAGTCTTCTGAAAATCGTTCAAGATCCTCATCACTTCTATTCCTATTTCTGGGTGTTTTCTGAGGTCCTGCTCCTGGCCCTTCAGCTGTGAACACAGAATAGAAATATTTGTTAAGCATATTTATCCCCTTCATTCTTGAGTTTGACAATACCACTTTTGCCCTTCCTCCTCTCACTAACATCTGAAAAATGTATTTTCCCCCTTTTTTATTGCATTGGCTATTTCTTCTTCTTTTTGAATCTTTGCTTTCTTGACTACTTTGCTAGCTTCTCTAAGTTTTTCCAAATACAGATGTTTGTCTTCCTCTCTCTGTGATCTTTTGTATTTTCTGAAGACTACCTTCTTTTTCTTCACCTTTTCGGCTGCTTCTTTTCCTTTTACATTTATTTACCTTCCTAACAAAAAGGTCTGCTGCCCTTAAAATATCCCCTTTCGGTTTTGTCCATTGCTTTTCTACACCCCTAGCTGTTCCCATCCTGTTAACGACTTTTTGAGGTATTGTCCCATCTTGGCAAAGTTAATTTTCCTTAAGTCTTGCTTTTGAATGGATTTTATCAGTCCTAGTCCTAATACTGAACCACACCTCTGGTGATCACTGGATGTGAGATGATCTCCTACTAGCACATTAGAAACACTTTCCCCATTGGTGAGCACCAAGACCAATATGGCCCCTCCACGTGTGTGTTCCATTACCAGTTGCCGGAATAGTTCTCCCTGTAGAGAATCTAGGATCTCCTTACTTCTAGATGACACCACAGCAAGGATGTGCCAATCAACATCTGGCATATAAAAAAAATCTACTAGTAGCACTTCTCCTTTTATGGCAATACTGTGTATGTCTTCTATTAAATTGTCTATGCTTTGTGTGGATCGGTATATGAGAGTACGCATTCTTCAGGTCTATGAAGTCTAGCCAATCATTGTGGTTAAGGGTAGTAATATTGCTAGAGAATTCATTTTGAACATTTCTCACTTTATATACAGGTTGAGATTCCAGAGAGCTAGGATCAGTAACCATAGTTTGGGTTGTTCTTTCCTAGGTGCGTAACTTTGCACTTGTCCACATTAAATTTCATCTGCCATTTGAACATCCAATTTATTAATGTCCTCTTGCAATTTTTCACAATCCTCTTGTGTTTTAACAACTTTGAATAATTTTGGGTCATCTTCAAATTTGATTACCTCACTCGTTATTCCCATTTCCAGGTCATTTACGAATATGTTAAAAAGCAGCGAACCCAGCACAGATCCCTAGGGCAGTGTTTTTCAACCTTTTTTGTGCAAAGGCACACTTTTTTCATGAAAAAAATCACGAGGCACACCACCATTAGAAAATGTTAAAAAAATTTACCTCTGTGCCTATATTGACTATATATAAAGTAATTCTCTTGAATAGGAATCAAACACAAAGAAATTATTTTATAATTACTTTATTATGAAATAATAAAGTATTTTATAATTGTTCATATTTCTGTTTACTTACTCAGTGCGAAACCTGGGCCTGTTTGGCTGAACACAAAGCTGATATTCTGGCAGGAATCGAAGAAAGACACACACTTAGCTCTTCGTCAACAGCTCTCAGTCTCTCTCTGTCTTTAGTTTTTATAGCAATCAGGCTTGAAAAGCTCATCTCACACAGATATGTAGTGGAAAATGGGAGCAATGTCAAAATAGCTTTGTTTGCCAGAACGGGGAACTCCTTGGCAGTATCCAACCAAAAACTGTCCAAAGGTAGATCAGCAAATCTTAGCTTGAAACCACGATTGTCTCAGTTCAGTTAGTTCCTCCTGCTCCTGTAAAGTCATGTCCTTTCCACCAACTGATGCTGAGCTATAAGGGTCCCTAACCCAGTCAAGGCATTCAGTGGAGACTGAAGAGAAATAACATGACAACTTCTCCTGGAGAGTTTTTAAATGTTTAACTATTATCTCACCCAGTGCAGCAGTGTGAACACCTTGCCATTGCTTGGTGAGTGTGAACATTTCAAGATTGCCACATTCCACGTGTTGATTCCAGAGTTGCACCTTTGAACGGAATCCATTTATTTTATCTGTACTTGTAAGCAGATTTTCATTTCGGCCTTGCATTCGTGTGTTCAGCTCATTCAGATGATGAAAAATATCTGCCAGGTATGCCAGCCTTGCACACCACTCATCACTTGTAAGCAGCTTTTCGTAATCTGACCTCTCATTTGTCAGAAACACTTTAAGTTCCTCCCGCAGCTCATACACATGAACCAAGACCTTGCCACGCGACAACCACCGGACCTCCGTATGAAACAGCAAGGTTTTATGCTTCGCTCCCATCTCCTCACACAAAGCTGCAAACATGCGACTTTTCACGGGTCGTGACTTTACAAAGTTTACCATGCGCACAACATCATCCAACACAGGAACTAGGTCTGCTGGTAAAGTCTTGGCTACGAGGGCCTCACGGTGTAAAAAACAATGCGTAACAATCACATCTGGATTTCTTTCCTTCACTCTGCTTACAAAGCCTTTGGTGCGCCCGACCATGGCTGCAGCTCCATCGGTGCAGACACTTGTGCAGTTTTCCCACTTAAGTCCTCCTTGTTCAAGGTATTCTGATGTGACCCGAAAAATTTCTTCTCCTGTTGTTTTTTCTGGCAATGCCTTGCAAAAAAAGAAGTTTTCTCTAATTGCATCACCATCCACAAAACGCACATTGGCCAAGAGTTGAGCATGTCCACTGATATCAGTAGACTCGTCAAGTTGCAATGCAAATTTCTCACTGATACGGATCTTTTCCAAAACCACACTTTCTATGTCTGCAGACATGTCATTAATACGTCTGGAAATTGTGTTGTCTGAGAGAGGGACTTTGTCTATTTCCTTAGCTGCTTCAGGTCCGAGCATCTCCTCTACAATAGCTTTGCAGGCAGGAAGTATTAATGTCTCTGCCACAGTGTGCGACTTTTTTGACTTGGCTATAAGTTCAGCAACTTGATAGCTAGCTTTAAGAGCTCTTTCATTTACCTTTGTGGTTTTTCTCATGAAAGTTGCCTGTTTCTCCGTGTTTTCACGCAGGCGAACAAAAAAGTCCGCATTCTTGTTTTGAAGCGAAGGGTGTTTCGTTTGGAGATGGCGTTTAAGTTTACTTGGGACCATAGCACTGTTAGATAGCTTTTCACCACACACCACACACAGTGGAGTTGGTTTCTTTGCATCTCCGGTGAAAGTAAATCCAAATGAAATATAGCTTTCGCTATATTGCCTTGTGCCAGAGAATTTCCTTGAGCTAACCATCTTTGCTTTCTTTTGATCCCCACTCATACTTGGGCTCTTATCTGGCTCCGAATTTTGTTCAGAATCCAGTTCTTTCCTTTTCAAAAATTTGTCCATCACTGCAGTATCTATTCCTGTCTCACTGTCACTCAGTACTTACTGCGCTTGTCTCCTCCAGATAGCCGCTGTCCGTCACACTCAGCACTCCATCCAGATCCATCAGTCAGCGCTCTTCTGCTCCTGTCTCCTCCAGATCCATCACTCAGCGCTCTTCTGTGCTGCGTCCGCGATAATCCTCCAGAGTCCAGATCCTTCGGTGCTCTTCTGCGCATCGGCGATCTACTGCGATGTCTTCTCCTGTCAGTGTAACAGTGACACCGGAGCTATTTATAGTCCGTAACATGTGCTTCGGCTCACAAATAGACCAATCATTAGAATCTAATGATTGGTCTATTTGTGAGCCGAGGCCACATGTTACGGATGAAATTGGAATTTTTCCCACGGCACACCAGACAATATCTCACGGCACACTAGTGTGCCGCGGCACAGTGGTTGAAAAACGCTGCCCTAGGGTACTCCGCTATTCACCTTTCTCCATTGGGAAAATTGGCCTACCATCTGCTTTCTATCTTTTAACCAGTTCCTGATCCACAATTTGTGAACTCTTATAAAATACATTCCTTTTGGAATTCCTTTATTGGAGAGAGGAGCAACAGAAATAGCTTCCAAGCTAAGTATTTGTTACAGAAATGCGTTTGCTCAGAAAAATGTATTTATTTATTTGTATTTATTTTGTAGGTGATCAGTTTTTTGGATAGTTGTTGCTCTGTCTGGCCTTGCTTTCATTCTGGTTGTACAAGTTTGCCGAGTCTACTAATCTCTCTGCTTAAATCTTTACTTTCTGTACACTAAAGGAAAAATAACTCTTGAAACTGTTTTGTTTTGTTTTTTTACTAAAACTGATAGATTTTGGACTGCTGACTTTAGTTCCTTGCCACCCACCCCATGGTCTACATTTCTCATACAGACTTCCTGGGGCTCATTAACACCATTACTCCAAATTGCCCCTGACCCACTGTGGCATCTACTCCTACTACTCTGGCTCCTTCTAGCTGCTTGCCAGAAAGCTCATGTTATACCATATACATCAGACACTATCTCTGGTCCTTTCAAATCCAGGGTAAACACCAACACAACAGAGGACTGATGTAAAACTGTCTGGCTCTTTCTCGAAAAAGATTATAACCTCTATTGATCAGGAACTATTCTTACATGTATATGTACAGTGCTGTGTATGCCTTGTAGTGCTATATAAATGATAAGAAGTAGTAGCAGTAGTAGTAATAGTAAACTCCTCAGATTTTTACTTTCTCTTCTCCATCTATTCCTATGGCTCCAATACACTTTCTCTTCTTGATACTAATTCTGCCCAGTCTTTTCCTTTCATTCAAACAACTTCAAACCTTAAGTCCACATCACTTATTCCCTAATTTCTTCACCTCTGCAGCCATTTTGTCCTCTACCCTGTCATCTGCTCTTAAGCTTTAATATTTTCTTCCTCTCATTCAACCATCTCCATTCTCTCTGAGAGTATCTTATTCTCTTCTTCTCTTTCCTGCACTCTCCTGCTCCGTATCCTCTCAGCTGACCCTCCAAGGCATTTCTTATCCCACCCGTGCAGATCAAACTGTAACCCCTCCAATTTTATTTGCATCCCTCTCCTTCCTCCCTCCTCTCTCCCTTTCTCATGTGCCCTGTGAAATGTATGCATTGTCTCCAACAAACTTGCCTTCATTCATGACCACTTTCTTCCTCATTCTTTGCATCTTCTTGCTCTGGGACTTGGCTTTTCCCTGAATACTCTGCTTCAGCTGCTGCCCTCTGTCAGCAGCGCCTTGCCCGGATGGCCATACACCATCTGGCCATGATGTCTGTGTCAAACAAATGCACATCCCCACTAACTCTCAGGGTAACTGCCATTATCACTCCCCTGTAATGTAAATCTCTCACACAATAAAGCTCAAAGGAATCACCACATATATATTCCAAAATTAAGGTGAAAGTCTTATAAATCCATATGAACACCCTGCCTCTCTAAACACGATTATTCTACCAATGGTTATTTTTTTGTCGGACCGCCTGCCTTGAGAGGTCACCCTCTCTCGTATCAGGCCCTCCTTTTAATCAAATTGTCTAAAAAAGGCTTAATTGCCTAAAAAGTACTCCAAGGAAAGACACCCATAAGTGCACCCCCTCAGAAATATTTAACTGAAATAATGCGTATCCGCCATTCTGCTACTCCAATCTTTTCTCAGGCAGCCGCATGAACAGACAAGCCTTGGTAATTTAGAATCCCTCTTCATAAGCAGTTCAGCTTTGCCTTACAAAAAGTCTCACTGGAGTGGCCTCCTTTCAGGGATCGTCAGTCAAAATACATCTATTGTTGTTTAATTTAAACTCTCTCAAAGGTGATGGCTTTATTTATTTCCTTCTTTCTTTAACTATCTTCCTCTTCCCTCATTCTTGGGGATTTTAATATTCATGTTGATGACCTCATTGACTCATATGTTTCAAAGCTACTTGCTTTAACCTTCTTCAGTCTTCAGCTGTGTTCTATCACCCCTACTCATTAGCATGGCCACTGCCTCTACCTTGTCTTTTTCTCCAACTACTCACTCTCAAACGTCTCCAACTCAGTTTTCTTCTGTCTGATTATCATCTGTAATTTTCATACATAACCACCCCTTTCCACATTCTCATTCAGTCTCTACCAACATGTTTTGGAATATTCAGGCTAATCTGTGCCCCTGCTAATGTTATACTTTTCAAATTCTTGCTAACCTCCTTCCAGTTTTCTATTGCACTTGCCAAACAACAATACTATGTCTATTTGACAAACTCCCTTGTCTCCAACTCTCACCATCTCTTTGCCTCACTCCCCTCAAAGTGTCTTTGCCTCCAACCCCCTCTCCCAGATTAAGGTTGACTACTTCCATGACAAACTTCACAAGATTAGTCTTGAATTTTCCACCACTTCATTCTCACATCCTTCTTTCAATCTCAGCCACTCTCTCTTACTTTTTCTCCTCTTCTAAACTCACTACCTGTTCCTCTGATCCCATTTTCACCTGGCTATTCAGTTTTATTTCTCCTGCTGTCATCCCTTCCATTTATCGTATCTTCAACCTATCGCTTTAGACTGCAACTGTTCCTGCTGCCTCCAAACATACTGTGGTTACATTGCTCCTCAAAAACCTTCATGGGATCCTACCTGTCCTTCCAATTATCAACCCATCTCTCTCCTTTCATTTGCATCCAAACTACCTGAATATGCTGTTCATTGCTGATGTCTTGAATTTCTTTCATTTCAAACCATTCTAGATCTGCTCCAATGTGGCTTTCATAATTTACATTCTACAGAAACGGCCCTTGTCAAAAGTCTCCATTGACCTATTCCTGGCCATATCCAAGGGCCTTCACTCAATTCTCATCTTTCATAATCTATCTGCTGCTTTTGACATTGCCAATCAGCACTTCTCCTTGATACTCTGTTCTTGCTTGGATTTGGAGGTTTTGTTATGTCTTGGTTTTCTTCATCTCTCCCATTGCACTTTTTAATGTATGGTCTGGTGGATCCTCCTGCACTGCTAATCCACTTTTAGCTGGTCTACCTCAAGGCTGTGTCTTTGGACTTCTTCTCTCTCTATACTCATTCCCTTGGTACACTGATCTTCTCCCATGGTTTTCAGTATCATCTTTATGCTGAAGACTCCTAGATAACTCTGCAACAGAAATTTCTCCAAGAATCTAGGCTCTAATCTCAGTCTGCTTTAAACCTCGGGGTCATGTTTAACTCCTCTCAATCTCTCTCCACATATCCAACAGATAGCTAAAACATGTCGCTTCCTTTTCTATAACATCAAAATTCATCCATTCCTTTCTGAACACACTACCAAAACCCTTATCCTCTATTTAGACTACTGCAAACTGCTCCTCCCCTTCAATCTATCTAAAACTCAGCTGCACAGCTAATCTTCTGCCAGTGTCACTATATTCTCATTACCCCCTTCTCAAGTCACTTCACTGGCTCCCAATCCATTTCCACATATAGTTCAAACTTCTCCTGCTGACCTACAAGTGCATTCATTCTGCAACTCATTATCTCTCCTCTCGTATGTCACTTTACACCCCGCCTCGGGAACTTCATTTATCAGTTAAAATCATTTTTATCTGCGCCCTTCTCCAACGCCAACTCCAGACTCTGTTCCTTCTATCTTGCTTCACCATACATCTGGAATAGACTTCCTAAATCAATATGTCAGGTTCTGTTTCTGATTCTATTCAAATCCAAGTTAAAAATCCATCTTTTTGAGGCTGCTTTTAGATCCTGATGCCCTTATTCTCATGTTTATTATCCTTGCATTCTTGATCATTTCCCTATATGAAGCTTCCTAAGTTCCTTGTCTGTTCTGTTTGTCTGTCCTGAATGGATTATAAAGTCTGTCGAGCTGCATGTAGTGCGATAGAAATGATAAGTAGCAGTAGTAAGTAACAAAAATATTGGGGATCAATTTTCAAAAGGATGTGGATGCCGGCAGCTGATATTCATATAAATCCACTGTCTATAGATAATCAACTTGTACAGATAGGGGTGGGACAAAAATCTGCCCAACTACTCCACTACTATCCATTTGGGACTGGGATGGGTTAAGGGCAGAGCAAGAACCATAAACTATCCATATGGTGAATACATATATTCAGTGATGCTGATTACACCTACAATGGCAATGAATATATGAATTTATTTAAAAGCCCTGACTAGCATTTAAATATACCAGCTGACTACCAACTATGAAAATGGGCCTGACTGAATATTAACAGTCACAGGACAGTCCCTTGTGGAAGAGTCTTATGGGTATGTTTACTAAATGGCGGTAGCAGATTCCGTGTGATAATCGGAGCTATTGAAATCAATGGGGCCACAGCTCCGATATCGCATGGAGTCTGCTATTGCCATTTAGTAAACATACCCTATAGTTCTGGCAAGTTATGACCTTGTCCACAGACAGGCCTGCAGCACCCACCTCTGCCACAAGTTTTCATGGTACTGGAAAACCCATGCTGGAGATGGAGGTTGGGCAATGCAGGGCCGTTTAACACTTACAAGAAAAAAAAACAGCATGAAGCCTGCTAAGTTGCTGCAGCTGCAGGACCAGCACTATTCTTGAGGACCAAGGACACAGAGATTGAGATGCAAGGCAAGACTGCCTAGACAGGACCCGAATAGGAGATGATTTGTAAGGGGAGGATTCCCCCACCCCTCTATTGTCTATGAGTACTACAATTTAGATCTGGTCCTGCAGAAATGCAAGATTCTGTATTCTAAAGCTGATCCCCTCAATCTTGTGCTAGAAATGAATGTCCCTGCATCTTTATACCAGTCCCCTTAACTATTCAGTCCTAGTGGCGTCAATCGCTCACCTTCTGTGCACTTGCCCTTTCTGAAGCACTAAGTAGCAGCCACAGGAGTTTGAAGTCAACACATCACCCACTGAGCCTTTTATTCCACAAGAGAAATGAATTTTTAATGTTCTTTATGGCTTATTACCAGTCAGTATCCATCTAATACCATCAGCACATTAAAGAATTCAGATTTGGTTTTTGTTCCAATGAGTTCTATGTAAGTGGAGTTAAAATGCAATTTTCTGCAGATTAACTATAACCCAGAACCGTTTATAATCTGCCTTTCAGAAGCACAGAATTAACATTCCTGACTGTAGTCTCCCCATGAGGTGCCTTAGTCTGCCTGACCTGACTCCCTTCGGAGGTCTACAAGGCTGCTGTCATGTGATAATTAGTACTGGATTTAGAGGAAATCACCTGGTTTGGGTTTGGAGAAACATCCTCCCATGGTGAGCTAAATGCACGGAGAGAGGCGAAGTTGGAGAGAAGATGAAGGCCAGAATGCACGTTTTTTAAATTTTCCCAGCCAAATCTCCAGAGGGGGTGAACATTAAGCCATACTGTGAGCAGGCAGGTGCTACTGAGTCACATGGGAGGCTGGAAACCTGGGATGTCCTTTAATGGCCAATAATCCACTACCGCCATCGTGGGCGTCAGGTGATCTTTCGAACCTACATTAAACGGAAAAGTTCCATTAAGAATTTATTCAGAAGTACAGAAAACAAAAAGAATCTTTCAAAGCTACATTCCCTAGTATTACACAGTGCCAGCGGTCATTCAGATCACAGGTTTGGCTGAACATTCTGAGCCCCATCTAAGCTGCTAAGATCCTGAGGAATACTGTGAGCCAGTCCAGGTTTTTTAAAATTGCTCTTCTCTCACTTATATTGACAAAACTGGAAAAGATTCAGAAAACTGAGAGAAAAGAAATAAAAATATAAGACTGGCATGCAATGAATTGGCAGCTCCACTATGTATGCACTCCCTGAGCAGCAGAGGAGAAAGACACTAGTTCTCTACTAGCATGGGAAGCTCATTACCCTTATAAACTTGTTGTAGTGAAAAATTAAGAATAGAAAACATCATCCATAGCCATGAGTTCTCTGAGTAATATCTTCTATGTTAAAGGATACTGATAGCAGATAAAGACTGTCTGGTCTATCTAATACCTATTTTCCTTACCTGCAGCCCCAATCTGAGCTCCAGATTTTCTCCTCTGTGCTTCTTCTATACCTTTTAGGATTGTAATATCATATGGCCTCCGCTATCTCTACTGGAAGGTTGCTTCCTGCATCCCTCCATCCTTGCATCATAACACCATGAACTACTACTACTACTATTAATCATTTAGATCAGAGGTTCCCAACTCTAGTCCTGGAGGGCCAAACACCATTGAGGTTTTCAGGCTGTCCCTAATGAATATGCATGAGATACATTTGAATACAATGGGGGCAGTGCATGCAAATGCATCTCATGCATATTTATTAGGGACAGCCTGAAAACCTGAATGGCGTTTGGCCCTCCAGAACTGGAGTTGGGAATCTCTGATTTAGATCTTCTATTTCACCAAAAAATGCTTTGCCTCTTGTACATGAACTATACATTTTAGCTATTTGAATGTCTTTATCATATTCCCTGGAGTGGAGGAGTAGTCTAGTTGTTAGAACACTAGCTTGGTAACCAAGTGACCAGTGTTTGATTCTTGGGCAAGTCACTTAACCCTCCATTGCCTTGGAAGAAAGGCCTGACAATCTACTTCCAGTCACATTGCAAAGAAAACCCAGGAGCTGCTGGGTCACCAGGAGTCACTGACTTGAAGGCATGCATTGCATTTTTTTGCATTATATTCCACATCCTGTCCTGTCCTCTAACATATGCTTAACTCTGCAAATTTCATCTCATAAAGTCTATGATCCAAATTATGCCCTCTCCTATAAACTATATTCCCAGCCTCCTTCCTGCAGATCAGGCGCATACCGTCTTAAAGTGATTACTGGACTTCATTAGATTCTTGTAATTATCATTTCATATATTCACCTCAACCCTGTTGTTGCAATTTATTATCTCATGTATATAGTTCAACCCTGTTGTTGTAATTTATTGTCTCTGTATATAGTTCAACCCTGTTAGCCAAGTTGTTACTCCTGTTCCTTGTAAAACCAAACAGAATGTTGTCTTGGTCGTTTTGTTATATTGTAAACCGCGCTGATGCCGAATAGTGCGGTATATAAGCAAATGTAATAAATAAATAAATAAATAAATAAAATAAACTGCTTCTACTCTTTCTTCATTATTCTGGGGATATGGCCTCCAAAAATGAATATAATATATCAGAACAAATCTTATCAATTATGAACAGATATTAGCCCTGCCTTGTTTACACTAATTAAACACCTCCCTCAGCACCCTTCTATCCATCTGCATTTCCCAAGTGCCTTGACATGCTATTGGCAACCTTTTGGTCCTTGTATATGAATATCCCAAGATCTGTCTCCTTCATGTACTGCTATCTTGGAGTTCTGCAGTCTCAAGTATTTTGATACAAAATCAGAAATGCAAACCATAACTACTACTCGGGTTTTCTTAAATCCTTTAATTATTCTACTCACTCTGGTCAGCTCAGCTATAGAAAGGAAATTGTTACTGTCCAATAAAGGAAATTCATCTGACAGCCTGGTCCACTACACCCTCTGCTCAACCATACTGTAAAGAACCCCAGTAACCAAGGATGGGATAGAAGCCTCCCACCAGCAGCTGGTCAGACATGAAAATATTTGATACAGGCACTCTACCAATAACCTTTCTTTCCATGATGCAAACTCTATTTACCATCATCCTTTGTTGCATCCCTCAGTCAGTATACCAACTAAGGACCCACCAGCAGGCTATCCAACTGCGAGAAACAATTTCAGAGATCCTTACAGTGTTCTCCCTTGATCTAATTCTCTGATCAGCCAAATAAAGAAGTCAATCAGACCTGTCCCTTTTTTATACATTGCTTGCTATCAGCTTTATGACAAAATCAGTAGATACTAATCCTAATGATTCATTGTTTTAGGTAACAGCATTTTCTTGGAAAGTCATGGAAACTTGGGGGGGGGGCGTATATTCAAAAGGGTTTAGCCGATTAGCAGGATCTGCTAACCGGCTAAACCACAGCGATTCCAATATTCAGCGGCATTAACCAAATAATGTTGCTGAAGATCCCCAAAGACCACAGGAAACTAGAGTGTTAAAACTAGAGTGATCTGTGGGTAGAGTGGGGCAGTCCGAGCAGCTATACAGTTATTAGTAATATTCAGTCACTAACCGGATAGATAAATTGCATATAGTTAGAAAAGGTCAATGGCTGTCCTAACTTTATACGATTTTTGCTATTTGGTTAGTGGCTGAATATTGCCACCAACCAGAAAGCAAGTGCTCTGTTTGGTGAAACCAGATATTTAGTGCCAGATGCTGGATAAGCTCCGTCACTGAATATCTGGTTTTAATTAAAGCGCTGGCGGCCAGACACTTTAAAAGCGCTGACTGTCACCGTCGAATATCGGCCTCTTAATTTTTAGTTTTAGAAAACGTAATATAGTTAGAGTAGAAATCAAAGCTTTCCTATTTTCATTGAAAGTTTTTGGAGAAAATTTAACCAAGCTTGTCCTGTGCAAAAGGTGTTCTAGCTTTGCCACTGCTTCCCCCTCCCCCCTCCCCAACTCATCCCCTTTGTATATTCCAGGATATTTCTACGTCTTCCTAGAAATTCGAAGACTACCTGGCTTTGGAAGATGGAACTCGAACGTGGTTTGCTTGACCCTAGATCTGATTAGTTTGAATCAATTTCTGATGGACTTATCTGTATCTGAATTTGCATTTTGGACTCTCTATGTAAAAGCTTGCACAATTTTCAGTTATCTCAATAAACCCAGCTTGGAATCTGACACTCCTATGCTGTGACCCAGGTTTTCGCTAATTTTCACAGATTATGCTGGGATACTTAAGAATATAACTAGGTCAGATCAAAGGTCCAAAAGTCCAGCACCCTGTTTCCAATAGTGTCCAATATAGGACACAAGTACCTAGTAGGATCCCCAAAAAGAGGCAAGATTCCATGCTGCTTACCTGCAGGGATAAGCAGTGGATTTCCCCAAGTCTACCATAATAAAGCTTTACAGACGTTTCTCCAGGAACTTGTCAAAACCTTTTTTAAAACCAGCCACACTAGCTGTTTTTACCATATCCTCCAGCAACGAGAATATGAGTTACTTCACTCTTGAAGTAGCTTATACGCTTGGGTGTGAGCTACTCATGAGAAGTTGTGTGTTTCAGAATACCATGTGAATTTGATCTCTGAAACGATCATGGTGTGACCCAGCTATCACTAAGCCCTCACAGCAGGAGATATGCTGCTTCCAGGGCAGGTTCACCCTTGAAAAGGCATCTAAGTAAGCAGTATAAAGAAGTATGCCACTAGGAATTTTCTAGCTGTGCTCCCTGTTGAGAAGAGTCTGGAGGAGGGAAGCTAGGGGGTTATACAAGGTCTTGTTCTGAAGGAAAAAGGATCTTTGCTCATCTGTGCATGGCCTTGGAAGCTGGTCTTTGGTAGAGTGGTTGTGACCACTGGAGGCTCTTTTGTGCCAAGCTGAATGGGGATTCAACATCTGGAGTGCGCGGGGTCTCTGGCACTGGCCTAAGCCAGAGTCAAAAAAAAGGAGCAAGGGGAAATCTTGCTTAATCTTCACCTGACAGGAGAATCCAAGAGAGCCTGGAGGGTTTCCCCAGGAAGTTTATCCTGCCACTTGGAGTCAATGAGGAGCCCAGAAGGTGTGGGACTGGAACTAAATTGAAAGGGGGACTCATCTTGATCTAAATTGCCATGGTGCAAGGATAGAGGTATTGTTCAAGAGCCTTGGAAAGGAGGAGGAGTCAGGAGAATAAGCTGGAGAGAAGAGAACCAGTAGTGTTGCAGGAGTTGTGAATAACGACCCACGTGTGTCTAAGTGTGTGGAACTACCCCTAGGAAGAGAAGGAAAAATCTACTACAGGTTACTGGAAATCATCTATCTTACTAGTACTTAAGAGTTGTAAATATCATTTGGGCATCCAAATTATGAAGAATCAACTGTAGACCAAATATTTTGATCCCTGATTTGCTTAATAAAGTGGAGTTCCAGTTACAGCCTAGTGTGTGCAGTGGAACTATCTTAGAAGACCCCTTGGCATAGAGAAGGCTGGATGCTGAGTGAGTAGGAGTGTGAAGGGCTTTGGAGAAAGAGCACTCCCACACACACACACACACCTCAGGATCCTAATACAAAAACTCATTCTGTAGCCCATAAATGTGCCTCACCAATCAGGGAGTTCATCGGGACACCACTACAGAGATGGTACCCAAACAGGGACTTGCAATTAAAATGTTATCTGCAGCTCTGTATTCCTATGCCATGATATGCTGCATCCCAATACCCAGAGCACATCACAGTCCTGCATCATCTTATACTTTATCCTGGCATTCATGCCATATAAAGCACCTGCATTATGCCGTACTTTAAGAACATACGACATGCCATACTGAGTCAGATCAGTGTCCTGTTTCCAGCAGTGGCTAATCCACATCATAAGTACCTGGCAGGTTCCCAAAAAGGTACACAGGTTCCACAATGCTCATCCCGGGATAGCAGTGGATTTCCCGGGTCCTCTTTAATAATGGTTTATGGACCTTTCCTCCAGAAACTTGTCCAAACCTCTTTTAAAGCCAGCTACACTAGCAGCTTCTATTATATCCTCCAGTAATGAAGTCCAGAATTTGATTATGCATTGAGAGAAAAAATATTTTTCCTTAGTCTTAAATGAACTATATTGTAGCTTCATTGCTGTATTGTCTAGTCTTTCCACTTCTGTATTTTGTGTTGTTGATTTTATTATTTTTGAGCTCTCAGTTTCACCTGCTCCTTTGACTTCCAGCTTATACAGAACCACCATTATGAGCCTTCATTCATGCAATTCTTTTACCCTATTTTATATTCTCCTCCCTCCCCTTGTCCCGGTCATTGCTGTGACACTCCTTGGCCAAGAGACACAGATGAGGACTTCCTTCAGACTTTGGCAAGGATGCACCTTATGTTCAGCACTGAGCAATGGCTCAGATTGCATGCACCCTAGCAGCTGTGAATGCTGCCTGTACAGTACTGCATTGGGCCGTCCTACCACTGACCATCTGGGCTGGCCCACTATTTGCATTATCCCATTAAGCATTCAGCCTTCTAGAATTGCACGGGTTTATGTCCATAAACAAAGCTTAACCGCAGTATCAAACCTGCCAAGTCAACTGCATTGGTTAGAAAACTCCCATCTCCAGCTCTTCTGTGAAAACTCCCACCCAATGTGAAAAACCTGGAAGGCTGGTTCCGATGTTCCTGCATGAATAGTAGCAAAGGCAGAGGAAGACTGTCCACTGTCGTTCAGTGCTGTCCCTCTGCAGGCACTGCAACTTAGCAAGCAGGCTCAAAATTTTTGGCCTGCACTTCCTGCTTTTAATTTCCCAGTGCATATGATCAGAAGCAGGAAATGCCTATCCTAAAGTTGGATAAAGAAGTGTGAAGGCCGTGTTAGTCCACTGTAATTGCAGTTAAATAAATAGCAGCTTTATTTAACTATCCTAAAGTCGGAACCTGCTTGCAGTGCAGTGTGTGCCTTCGAGTCAGTCCTGACTCCTGGCGACCCAGAAACTCCTGGGTTTTCTTGGCAGTGTCACCGGAAGTAGATTGCCAGGCCTTTCTTCCGAGGCAATGGAGGGTTAAGTGGCTTGCCCAAGGCCACAAGGAGTGCTAGTGGGAATTGAACCTGCTTACTGAGTTGCAAATGCTTGCAGCATAAACTCCTCTGTTTGTAGTAGAGAATCGGTTGTTTATCGTCAGTGAGCTTTGGGAGCTGACAGGCAAAAAAAGGCAGAAGCAGTTACCTACTGGTGAAGGAAAGGGCAAGGCAGACAAGAGAAACATCCTGGAAAAGGAGAAATAAGAGGTGCACGCTGTAAAAGGGGAGAGAGAGAAGAGGGAGAGGCAGTGGATAGATACTAGTATCAGGACCGTACCGAGCCCTGTGCGAGTAGTGTGGCTGCACAGGGCGCAAAGACTTAAAGGGCGCATTTCGGCTCTCTGCCGTTGCCTGCCACTGCCACTTTTTCCAAAAAAATTGCCAAATGTTAGATCTGTGAATAAAAATCCATTCAAAAAATCAGATCTCATAAATAGGACTAACAACTACTAACACTTACAACATAAAAACAGGAAAAATCACTATTTAAATGTAGGAACATCCGTTAAATCAGGGGATGGAAAACCCCTTCATATAATCGGATCTCTCCCTTTAATCTTTTTTATTTTACTCAATCAATTCAACAGTCATTTAAAAGAATAACGCAGACCCAAAGAGCCACCATGCTAAGAAAAAATGTATGTTTTTCTTTCTCAAAAGACCAAATATTTAAGGTCAAAAACTTAGCTGGCAATGGGGTCCTGCAGCAGATGTTCACCATTCGAAATGTTCGTTCTAAGGCAGAACAACTCCCTGTTCATAAACAGCTCCTTCGAGAAAGCACGTCTTCAGGAAAAGCACATCATCAAAGCTTAGAAATTCACAGCCATAACCCAGCGCCGCGTTTCGGGTTCTCCAACCCTGCATCAGATGGTACAGAAACAGAAAGCTTTCTCGGGTTCTCCAACCCTGCATCAGATGGTACAAAAACAGCTAAGCTTCAAAATCCTGGCTGTTGATTCTTTCACAAAACGTCCTCTCAAAGACAAGAATGGCGTCTGACGTCACAATTCAAACCAACCATTTTTAACCCTGAAAAAGAAAAGCCGTAGCCTATCAGGTGGATAAAATATCAGGTGGGTAAAATACTCCACCAATCAAGTTCTTGATTAAGTCCTTCGGGGATAACTGACTTCAAAGAAAAAATCCAACGTTGCTCCAAAATCTGCAAACGTTGTTCCCGGTCTCCTCTACGGGGACTATCAGGCGCTTGATCCAAAATACACCAGAAAAAGTCAGTAAAAGTATGATTCTTTTGGAGACAATGTGCCACTAAGGGAGCAGAAAGCGTCTTAGTATGAATGCGAGATTTATGTTCTGAGAGACGCTTTTTCACAGGGCGAATCGTACGACCTATATAGTGTAAACCACAAGGGCATGTGAGAACATAAACTACAAAAGATGACGTGCAATCTGTATGCCATTTCAATGGAATGGTTCGTCCCGTAGAGATATGTGTCCATGTAGCTCCAGTTTGTGATTGTAAACAATATTGGCAACGAGAAGATTTACAAGAAAAATGCCCCACAGCTGATTGTGATCCCTCTGGGTGCTCAGATCTTGTAATAGGATGGACAACAAAATCTGTGATATTTGCACCACGTTGGTAAGCGATCATCAAATCCGATTGAAAAACGGGGTCAAGCCACTTTTTCGGCGGCAGGCAGCAAAGAGACGAAATGTGCCCCTTAAGTCTTTGTGCCGGCACACTAAGCAGGTCTGGTCTCTCCGGGAGGGACCAGACCTGCTTAGTGTGCCGGCGACTTGCAGATCGGGTGCGTGCCCCCCCTCCTTCACCCCCATAAAGTGTCTAAATGGAGGTGCGGGAGGGGGCGCGCGCCCGATGTGCAAGTTGCACAGGGCGCATTTCAGTCTTGGTACGACCCTGACTAGTATAAAGGAGGAGGGGGAGTGGCAGATACTGGGGAAGGTGGGAAAAGACAGCAGCAGAGTGTAATAAAGAGGAGAGGGAGCTAGGGGCAGATACTACTGAGGGGTAGCAGATGGGGGTAGATGCTGGGGAAGGACGTGGAAAGAGACAGATGCTGAAGGAGAGGCATGGAGCAAATGGAAAGTTGGTAGAGGCAAGATGAAAATAAATGGAGAGGGATTGGAAAGGAGAATTACAAAGATAAGGGTTGAGGAGAAGATGGATAAATAAAATAAGTTGGAGGGGATGGGAGACAAAGAAAAGGAATTAAAGTGTAGGAGACAGAAATATGGAGAGGAGGGAAGCCAGAGAGATAATGGAGGAGGAAAGAATGAAGAATAGAGCATAAAAAAGGAGAAGGGACAGAGAAAGGAGAGCATACAGGAAGAGACAAGAGGAGAAATAGGAGAGAGGAAAGCAGAGAGAAGGAGAGAAAACATTGAAATACCCACTAGGGGAGAGACAATGAAACTGAAAACAAATGGAAGGACACTAGAAAGAATGAGAAGGTGACATACTTGTAAGAGAAGAGAGAGAACAAATAGGGATAAGAGGACAGAAATGAAAATGCAGATAACCAGGTTATTTGATTTTGATTTTTAGCAGGATTTCTGCCTCTCTCATGCTAGGTAACTAGTTGAAGGCAAACGGTTCCCAGAGCTAAGGGAAAACAGCAGTTTTCTAACCTCAGCTGTCAGCACTTGTTTGTTTCTGTTGTCACTTGTTGAAATATGGTTTGTATGTGGAAGGACAGAAGAGAGGCTGGAGATACTCCACCACACTATGGGGCCCTTTTGCTAAGGGCCGCTAACTGCCTAACACATGTTTTAGCATGTTGTAACTGTCAGCCCAGAAAGCTAGCGCGTGTGTATGCATGCAGCTATGAGCCACTAAAATGCATGGTAAGTGGCCATCATGCACCAGGAAGGAGAGTGATTGGGATAGGATGGAGTGCGAGCATGCAGAGCACATTGCTGCTAGCATAGTGCCGCACTCTCAGCGGCAATGGGGCATAGTGCACGTGCACATAAGGATACCGCTGTGGGTGTCATTAGGTGCACCTGCGTTAATCGTTCCACATGTTCTGGCGCTCGACTATGTGCTAACTGCTGGGAACTTGTTGGACCCGCTCCCGCAGGTAGCACATGAGGGTTGTACTTATCGCACATTGTTTTGCTGCTAATCACATAGTAAGTGCAAACCTTTAGTAAAAGGGCCCCTGAGGTCTCCCTCTTAAAAATGACTTCCATTTGACAGCTCTGTAGTATTGTGAACTGGAAAGAAAAATCATTTCCAACACTGCTGACTGCATTCGTCGAAGCGACTGCTAGTACGGCTACTATAGATCATGTATATAGCACTACTAGGCATATGCAGCTCTGTACACGTACACATAAAAGATGGTCTCTCCTCAGAGCTTACAATATGCTAAGACAGACAAACAGAACAAAGAGGGGACTAGAGAATTCTTGAGAGTAAACATGGGGGCAGGATTCAAAAGCTGCCTCGAAGAGTTTTTAGTCTGAATTGGCAGAGGACCAGAGATAAAGCTTGACAAACTGACTCAGGCAGCCTGTTTCAAGCATATGGTGCAGCAAGGTGGAAAGAAAGGAGTCTGGAGCTGACAGAGAAAAGAAGGGCATAGATAAAAGTGATTTGCTTGATGAGCAGAGTTGCTGAGGAGAGGTGTAAAGAGAGATAAGAGGAAAAGTAATGAAGAGCTAAAGAATGAATAGGAGAAATTTGAACTGCACGTGGAAACAGACAGGGAGCTATAGGATTGTATCAAACCCTCTGAATTGTTTTTACTTCAGCATTTCCTGTTGTAGTCCCAGACTAATGGATCAATGAGGGGCAGCAGATGTGGCCTATTTGGATTTCAGTAAAATATTTAACATGATTCCACATAACAAGTTAATCAGTCTGGGCGTTGGAAAAATATTATAAAAACTGATTGAGAAACTGGTTAAGCAACAGAACCCTCAGAGTGGTAATCAATGGTGTTCATTCCGATCAAAGGAAAGTGACCAGTGGAGTGCCACATGGATTACTGCTGAACCCAGTCCTCTTCAATGTCTTTGTAAGTGACACTGGTAAAATGTGAACTACACTTTCCCTTCTAACCTATGATAAGAAGAAACTGTCAGAGTAGATCATTTAAGACAGTAAATGAAATGAAAGATGATTTTGGAAAATTGGAGATATCGTCAAAAGCGTGGCAACTATGCTTCAGTTCAAGAAAATGCAAACTCATGCAGGTGATACTTAGAAATCCAGAACCATCTTTTAAGAGGTGAAGAAACAGCAGTTATGAAGCAGGAAAGAGATCTAGGGTCATCATCTCTGATGACTTCATGGCAGACTATATAAAAAAAAGAAAAGATAATAACGGTGCAATAGGGAAGGGTAAGGAGACAAGGAAGCAAGGGATCAGATCCAAAGCAGTCCCAAAGAAGTGAGCCTTTGGCATGGATTTGAAGACGGGGAGAGAGGACATACAGACTCGGGCATAAAGAGCTGCAAGGTGAAAATATTGAAGTCTAGAGTTGGCAGTAGAAGAAAAGGGCACAGAGAGGAGTAGGCCAGAGGAAGAGCAGAAGGAAGGAATTTCTAAGGTTGTAGTTTGTTTGGTGTTGCACCTGCTTTGAAGCAGGTATAAAATGTGTGCTTCAGCATTTACATGTTATTGGGTCTGATTCAGGGTGCTTACTTCCTAAAGTCACATAGGCATCTGTGGACTTATCACTGAAAAAAAATATACATAAATATATATATACTGTATATCACATAAGGCTTCATTCTCATTTTCCTAAACATCACCGCCATCTTTGACTCAATAAGCCATAAACATCACTTATCACATCTCCACGCAATCAGACTTAGAGGAACAATATTACAGTGATTCCAGTCTTACCTGGATGACCATTACCAACAGATCAAAGTGGGATTGAAAAACTCCCGTCCTTTCAAACTACATCAGGGTTTACCAAAAGGCTCTGCCTTATCCTCTCTGCTGTTCAACATTTTCATTCAACCGCTATGCAACATAATCCACATCCATAACATTCTCTATCATCTGTATGCAGATAACACCTAATCAACTGACCTTTCTCCACCAATAACCCACACTACTCCATGATAGGACAATGCCTCGAATCTATCATCCAATGGTTCCACTATCACAACATGTCCATTAATCCCAACAAAACAGAAGTCCTCCTTATAACCAAGAACCTCACATTCTCTCCCCCAACCACAGTAAATCTGGCTGACATAATGCTCCAAATCAAAGATGAAGTTAAATACCTTGGCATAATGCTTGATCAAAAACTAAGCTTCCATGCCCACATCAAACAGGTTACAAATTTACAGGTTACAGGTTGCATATTTCAAAATGAAAACTGTACAAAACCTCCGCCCCCTATTGGAATAGAATGACTTTAGGGATGTTTGTCAAGCCCTCATCATTCCACTGTTCAACTATGCAATCATCTACCAAGGGCTCCCAAAAACCACTTTACTCCCCTTACTGTTCGTCCAGAATACAGCAGCCAGAATTATCACAGGTACTTTCGACGATCACACAACCCCTGTACTAAAGCAGCTCCACTGGTTACCCATCTATATGAGAATCAAATATAAAGCCTCCCTAAACATTTTCAAAATCCTCCACAACCTCCTGCAGATATCCTTCAGCCACTCTTTCATGAACCACTCAACAGGACAAGGAGAAAAAACTAGCCAAAACCTGTTAACAGTACCATCCTCAATCTCTCAATCCAACCTCACCACCTTTAACAGAGCTTTCTCCCTCTACACAACCACTATATGGAACACCCTCCCTCTAGAGATACGATCCTCAATGACCATTGGTGAACTTCCTCATAGATTGAAAACCCACCTCTTCCTTGAGCATTTCCGATCTGACATCTAAATGCTCACACATCCTCCCTCCAACCACCCAGGTCTCACCCTAGTTCACTCTGTACTCTTTCTACTGCTACCCCCTTCATGAGCTAACCATATTATCCCCTATTATAACATATTCCTTGATTATCAACTGCTATTCTCCCTCTAGAAGCATTACTGTTGATCACACACAGTGAGGTTACATGTAAAATATTGTTTGATTT
The DNA here is from genome assembly GCA_033557465.1 of Ichthyophis bannanicus. Classification (NCBI taxonomy): domain Eukaryota; kingdom Metazoa; phylum Chordata; class Amphibia; order Gymnophiona; family Ichthyophiidae; genus Ichthyophis; species Ichthyophis bannanicus. The sequence continues at coordinate 150,081,731 of CM066041.1, forward strand.
AAAATACTGTTTGTTTTAAATGTTAATATACAGACCTGTTACGTTCCATGTAATGTTATACTTGTTATACCTGTTACCTGTACACTGCTGTGACTAGTAGATACAGCAATATAAAAATGTCGCTAAATAAATAAAATAGGCATTGTGTTATAAAATCAGACTCAGAATGCTTAGATGTTACTATGTGAGCAGCAGCACCATTCAGCGTCCCTACTAAATAGCGCCATGACGGTTAGAAAAAAACACTAACATTTTCAAGAACAGGGGAGGTTCTTGCTGTTAGTCACTTCATGCTGGAAGGAGACATCTCTGGTAGGGATAATCCCACTTTGTAAATAAACCATTCCCAAAGATAGAAATCTTGTCATTGGCACAAAGTTACTGCACCAGAAGGAAGCCGAAGCATCTGCCTTGTGGGCAGGTGTCTTTGGCACACAGCCACTGCAACAGTAGGCATCCAGGGCCGCAGATCACCCACTGCCTACCATAACTCCGCCTCCGCACCATCCCTTTCCCGCCCTCATCTAATCTCCCCATACAAACACCTTGTTCATATGGGGAGGCTTGGCAGGGACAGGAAAGAAAGACAAATAGCGGGGATGGATGTCCATCCCCGCTATTTGTGCTTCAGAATAGACCCCATAGGGAAGAAGGCAAATAAATAAATGAAGAAAAACTCTTCAAAGAATTAGATCAGCAAACAAGGAAAAAACAAGTGGCAAATGGCTAAATACAGTGGTAAATACAAAGTGTTACCCAGGAACCATTTGTCATTCAAAAGTGGACTCATGATGAGAGGTGAACTGAAACTGAAGGATAAGAGATTGTTAACTGAAGTCCAGGACAGTGGATTACAAACAAGAGTTTTTTTCTATGCTTGCTATAAACAATGTCAAAACAGACACATGTGAATTCTGTAAGAAAGGGCTGGAAACTGTTACTTATCTCGTAGCTAGCTGAAAGGTTCTAATGCCAGAAAATTTTCTATACAGAAAGGCACAATAAAGTAGTACGTCTCATCCACTGAAAACTCTGTAAACACTATAACATCATATTGAAAGGGAGAAGATCCTTAAGTACCAAGAAATGCAGTCAGAGACCAAGAAAATAGGTCAGAAAGATACAGAGATATTTTCCATCATGTTGTGTGCCACAGGCTTGATTAAGAGGAATTTATATGTGCACCTTGTATAGGCAATTTATGTCATATGAACTCAAGAAGGATGCTGTAGTATGCTGCGAGTGGGCAGGACACAAACCTCCATGGAGTCAGGTGGAGGGTTAAAGGGAAATGCTTTATTTACAGGGAGTTCACAGCAGTAGCAAAGAAACAGTTCTCCCCTCTCCCAAAGTTCCTTCACTCTGGGTTTCACAGCTTTAGCAGAGAAACAGTTCTGCCCTCTTCCAAAGTTTTTCACTCTGGGTTCACAGCAGTAGCAGAGAAACAGTTCTCCCCTCCCGCAAAGTTTCTTCACTCTAGGTTTCACAGCTTTACTACCACAAGCCTGCTGACCAACATGGAAACACCCCAGCTCCTATCTTCCCGTAGTGTCTCCTTAGAGGTAGGTGGTCACTCCATACTCTGGAGCACCTCAGGCTCTTCTCTCCCTTTTTATGTCTCTTCCCTCCCGGTTAAAAGGGTCCTCCCCCGGCCACACCCTTCCCAGGTATATTCAAGCCAGGTTCCTTAAAGGGGCTTGGCTTCTGGTTCTTAAAGGGGGATGTCCTTATCTGGCTGGAGGTATATCATTACAGTGGATGGGAAGCTTCTCATACACCCCAACACAGATGCTCTCTTTGACATGATGCAGGTACTACACTGAGTGTAAGCAATGAATTTGAGAGAGTGAGATCATACCTCACATACCATGGTTTAGGAATGAGGTTCATTACTGTCAGGGTATGCGCAAAACTAACCCATTTGGAGAAATTGCATCTGAAACTTCAATGAAGTACCAGAAAGTAGTTTCTTCCATAGAATGGAAAGTTCAAGAATAAGGGATGAAAGTGAAGTGTAGGAAACACAAAGGAAATATGAAAAGATACTTGTTTCACTGAATATTCTATTTTTATTTAATATCTTTTCTATACTGTGCTATTTAAAATCAGTACAGTTTACAGGCAAACAATAACCTGTACAGTGCGGTGGAAACCTGCACTGTACTTACAATGAACAAGTGGTGTAACTTGGAAGTAACGTGGGTAACTATATACAGGTAGACACCTGTAGCAGCTATCCAGCAAAGGGCATAAAGTCCAAAATGTCAGCAAAATTGAAATGCACATGTGATAGACATGTGGAGAGCAATTTTATAAGAGGTCACCTGGGTTTGTAGTGCAAGTAAGTGCCTATTTTATAAAGATACATAGACATCTATATGTCTTAATAAAACTGCCCCACAAATGCTGCAGAAATCTTGGCTAAAATGAAGCCACAGACATTTACACTTGCTCAGGAGCAGATGTAAACACTTGCATGTAGTTTATGAAGTACGCTCGTAAATCTCAACTCTGCCTGTGCTCCACACTACAAAGCCATGCACATGTATGTGACTTGTTGTCATCATGCATATTTGTATATGTGGGGTCATTTTACATGTTTAGCATTTCCTATTCGTCTCTCCGGGCCAGTCCAGGAAAATAGGGTTGTCAACCTCCTCCAACAGCTGAGGACTGATAAACTGAAAAATCTTTGCTGACAGCCCCTCCAGCTCCCCCTGGTGTCAGAGAGAGTCAGTCTTTCAGTCCTCAGCAGCAGAGGAAGGTGTATAGCTGACAGGCTCCCCAGAGAGACTAATAGGCAGGGTCGGCCTGTCCATTGAGCAAGAATGTTTTTTGCACAGGGCCCCGCGTTTCAGGGGGCCCCGCGCAAAGAACATTCTGCTTTTTTTTCAAAATTAAATTAAAAAAAAAAAAAGCTGGCTGCTACCACTGCCGCTGCCACCGCGGCAGTGGCAGAATGGAGTGTCCCGCAGGGCCCCCTCTGCCCGGCTGAGTCCCTCCCTCCCTCTGCGACGGCTGAGCCCCTCTGTGCCAGCTTTCAGATTCGCGAAGGGAGAGTGTCTCCCTCGCGTCTCTGTTAAGCCTTCAGGGGCAGATGGGAAATTTCCCATTAGCCCCTGCGGGCTTAACAGAGAAATTTCCCATCAGCCCCTGTGGGCTTAACAGAGACGCGAGGGAGACACTCTCCCTTCGCGAATCTGAAAGCCGGCACAGAGGGGCTCAGCCATCGCAGAGGGAGGGACTCAGCCAGGCAGAGGGGGCCCCGCGGGACACTCCATTCTGCTGCTGCCGTGGCGGCAGCGGCAGTGGTAGCAGCCAGCTTTTTTTTTTTTTAAATTTTCCTTGAGCCGATAAGGGGGGGGGGGTTAGGACTGGTAATGGGCTATGGAGGGGGTTAGGACTTGACTTGATGTTGGCAGGGGGTTGAGGGGGGGGGTTAGGACTGGTAATGGGCTATGGGGGGGCTAGGACTGGAAATGGGCTGGGGGGGGTTAAGACTGGAGGTGGGCTGATGGGGTTAGGACTGGTAATGGGCTATGGGGGGCTAGGACAGGAAATGGGCTTATGGGGAGGGGTTAGGACTTGAGGTGGGCTGTTGGGGGGGTTAGGACTGTTAATGGGCTATGGGGGGCTATGACAGGAAAAAGGCTGATGGGGGTTTAAGAGTGTAGGTGGGCTGATGGGGTTAGGACTGGTAATGGGCTGTGGGCTGTTGGGTGGGTTAGGACTGGTAATGGTCTATGGGGGGTTTAGGACTGATAATGGGCTATGGGGGACTAGGGCAGGAAATGGGCTGATGGGGTTAGGACTGGTAATGGGCTGTGGGCTGTTGGGGGGGTTAGAACTGGTAATGGGCTATGGGGGGGTTAAGACTGGTAATGGGCTGTGGGCTGATGGGGGCTGTCTGATAATGGGCTATGGGGGGGTGTTAGTACTGATAATGTGCTATGGGGGGCTAGGACAGGAAATGGGCTGATGGGGAGGGGTTAGGACTTGAGGTGGGCTGATGGGGTTAGGACTGGTAATGGGCTATGGGGGGCTAGGACTGGAAATGGACTGATGGGGGGGTTAAGACTGGAGGTGGGCTGATGGGGTTAGGACTGGTAATGGGCTGTGGGCTGTTGGGGGGGTTAGGACTGGTAATGGTCTATGGGGGGGTTAGGACTGATAATGGGCTATGGGGGGCTAGGACAGGAAATGGGCTGATGGGGAAGGGTTAGGACTTGAGGTGGGCTGATGGGGTTAGGACTGGTAATGGGCTGTGGGGGGGTTAGGACTGATAATGGGCTATGGGGGGCTAGGACAGGAAATGGGCTGATGGGGTTAGGACTGGTAATGGGCTGTGGGCTGTTGGGGGGTTAGAACTGGTCATGGGCTATGGGGTGGGGTTAAGACTGGTAATGGGCTGTGGGCTGTTGGGGGGGTTAGAACTGGTAATGGGCTATGGGGGGGTTAAGACTGGTAATGGGCTGTGGGCTGTTGGGGGGGTTAGAACTGGTAATGGGCTATGGGGGGGGTTAAAAAAGGTAATGGGCTTTGGGCTGTTGGGGGGGTTAGAACTGGTAATGGGCTATGGGGGGTTAAGACTGGTAATGGGCTGTGGGCTGATGGGGGCTGTCTGGTAATGGGCTAGGGGGGGGGTTAGGACTGATAATGGGCTATGGGGGGACTAGGACAGGAAATGGACTGATGGGGAGGGGTTAGGACTTGAGGTGGGCTGATGGGGTTAGGACTGGAAGTAGGCTGATGGGGGGGTTAGGACTGGTAATGGGTTATAGGGGGGGCTTAAACTGAAAATGGGTTGATGGGGGGGCTAGGACTGGTATTGGGTTGGGGGGTTGCTAGGACTGGAAATGGGCTGATGGGGGGCTAGGACTGGAAATGGGCTGATACAGGGACTAGAAGGGAATGGATGCTGGGTGAGGCTGGAACTAGAAGGGAGCTGATGTTGGGGGAGGATTAGAATGGGATGGGGCTGGGAGAGTAAAATGGAGAGGGGAAAAATATTTTGTGTGGGAGGGATGAAAAATCTACAATTGGCCGGGTATTGGGAGAGTAAGTGGGGATTGAGGATGGAGGGGTAAAATTTGAGTGGATGAAATAGGAATGAGGAAAGAGCAAAAGGAGAAAGATTAGTATGTTAAAGCAGATGTAGAGAGAGAATGGAAAAAAACTAGGAGAGAAGAAAGGACAAATGGACAGCAGACGATGGACAGTTAGCAGAAGACACGAAGAAACCAGAAGAAAGTGGCTGGAGCAATTGCAGCTGAAAAAAAATGCACAAAAGGTAGAAAAATATCTCTTTATTTTGAATTTATTAATTGGAATATGTCAGCTCTGGGAAATGTGCATCATTAACGTCTGCGCTTTGTTTAGTACAAGAGGAAATTAATTTATAGTTTTATTTCTACAGTGTTGTTGTACATTCCAAGTTTGGCTTTTGGGGTTCCCAGTTTAATTATTGTCTTCCTATTTCTAAATTGTGATTCCTTGTTTGGTGATGGTCTATGTTCTGCATGCGTAATTGAGCTGAGGTATTCTGTTTATGTAATTCCTATTTGACATTGCCACTTGTTCTCTTTCCCCAGTAGGTCATGTATTGTTATTCTCTGAAATGTATTGGTTTAATATTTGCAGTGTTTCCTTTTGATAGGTAGAGTATGGTGCTTTGTGAGTCCTGGTAGTGCTGTTAGGATACGGCGGGTTTGCTATGGGTTCTAAAAGTCCAAACATATACACCCCAAGGAATCAACACTCCAAATCCCAAAAGCCTGATGAAGAGCTGAACGAAGACGCGGCTTGAAACACTATTAGTGTCGCGAGGACCCCTGATATTCGGCATTGGGAAGGAATGCCTTTTCGGCGTTGGAGCTGTACCCATTTGATTGAATGAGCTGTGGAGAGATTGTCTGTGCTCCAGCCGATTCATCTTCTCCTTCCATTCCTTTGAGGAAGCTAAGTACTTTTTTCTCTACCTTACGTCAGTCGCTGTATGAGAGATGGACTGATTATGAGAGTGGTTTACCAGCATGAACGAGTTTCCTAACTTTTACTGACTTGATATGTGGATTCTGACGGCGACAGGTGTTGTGGAGTCAGGTTTTTAAATAGCCCATGGGTGGCATGCTATAAAATTGATTAAAATGGAGGGCTCACTCCGAGAATGGGATACTTCCCTTTCAAGGTGAGCGATCCGACAAATATTTATGAGTCATTGGTTGCACATACACTAGTCTTCGAAACTTTGGGAGCACATGAGTATATCCAGCAATGAAGTAATAGTTCCACAAGGTGCTATGAGTGGAATCAAGATTTGTTTTTGGGTTTTATGGGTTCTAAATGGGCAGTGTTTGTAGTAGTTCCTAATGTGTCTGGCGGTTGGCACTGGATTATAGTAATGTAGAAATCTTTTAGTCTTTCTTTATCCATACACTCATTAAGAGGCATGTTTACTAAAAGTTAGTATACGGTAACATTATGCAAATATTTATGCAAATGAGGCCTCTTATGCAAATGAGGCCCCTCACCGAGTCTCCGCACATGGCTCCGCCCCCCCCCCTTGGGCCGCCCCTGCTAATAGGATCTCGACTGTACTTTGCAGTATAGTTGGAAATAATAATAAGCACAGAGGAGACTAAAGTGGTTCAGGAGTGCTGACTAATTGGCTCTAGCAGGGCAGTTCAGCTCAGCAGCCCTCCATTTTTCTTTCTGTTGGTAAAAAAACAAAACAAACAAAAAAAAAAACAGAAAAGAATACGAAGCTTCGGGTTCTCCATAGCAGCCAAATCGGTGCTTTTTACAAGGCATAGCCTGCTTTGTTGGAGTTCCCCATTGCGAGACATTTGAGAAACGCCTGGGAGCCCCAGATCCCGCTTCTCTGTCTCTGATCTCCGTGGTTCTGGGTACCCGCTGGCAGCGGTGTTATGAATTGCGGCAGCTTGACCTCTCTTCTGTGGTTCAGGTAGGGAGTGTGTTTTTCAGGGCAATTTTTTTTGGTAATTCGCTGTACATCGCGGGTTTCTGAGTTTGGGTAATGCAACAGTCCGCATGCGGGAGATAGCTTTTTGACGCGCTTGACCTTCGCGGTTTCTTTCTTTAGCCGGTAGTGAGTGATCGCGGGGGAGCGTTTCTTTTTCTTTACTTTGTCTTTACTTTGTCTTTTTTAGTTTGATTGCTAATTAACGGATTTCATGGAGGCTGCTAAGACTACGGAGGGAGAGGTCTTAGATCGTCTTCAGTCCGTGACAGAAAGAGCGGGAGCAGCGGCCATTTTACCACAGCCGTGCTCCTCTCCTGTGCTGCAGGGTAAATCAGGAAAAAAGAAGTCTAAATCGCACAAGGCTCCTTCGGCTGAAGGAGCAGTGCAGCAGTCAATATCGCTGGATCAAGGGTCTTTGGACTCGTTTTTTTCCCCTGAGTTAATTTTGGCACTCCATAATGCCTTTTTATTAAAGAAATCTCAGGCATCTTGCTCTGCTTCTACTGGTTGTATGTCAGAAAATAAAAAGGTAGAGTTCTCTGCAGTAGACCCGGGGGAGGGGAGCTCCTCCTTGGTTCCAGGGGCTGCAGCGGTAATAGACGGGTCTTCTCCTCTCAATTCAGAGTATCTGCTACCACAAGAAGGAGAAGCTCTTTCAACGACAAGTCTTGAAATTTGGCCAACAGAGTTAGAAGAAGGGGAGTTAGGGCCAGCGAAGACCCTAATGTGTTTCGTGTCTTTAGGAAAGAGGAGCTCAGTGCGCTGATTGCGCAGTCTCTGGCTGCTTTACTTATGGTGATCCCTTTGGATCCGCAAGAGCCGTTAGAGGACCCCTTGTTGCAAGAGTTTCGGTCTGAGCAGCGCTGTTTCTCCATTCACAGAGTTATCAAGCAAATGATTGAGTCCGAATGGGAGTGCCCAGAGGCTTCCTTAAGGGGGAGTCGCGCGATTGCTCGTCTGTATCCCGTTCCCCAGGAGGAGAAGGATTTGTTACGTATGCCTAAGGTGGATGCCTTAGTTGCTGCGGTCACCAAAAAGACCACCATCCCTGTAGAAGGAGGTACGGCTCTGAAGGATTTTCAGGATTGTTGGTTGGAAGGGCTTCTAAAGCAAGCCTTTGACTCCTGTGCCTTGGCGTTGCAGGCTTCCGTGTGCGGGGCATATGTATCCAGGGCATCAATCCGTTGGCTCCAAGGAAATCAAGCTGCGGATAAGGAAGCTGACTCTGCAGCGGAAGGAGCTAAGCTGGAGTCGGCAGCGGCTTATCTGGCAGATGCCTTTTATGATTTGGTGAGAATTTCAGCGAAATCCATGGCCTCTCTGATAGTGGCTAGATGGTTTCTCTGGTTGCGGAACTGGGCAGCAGATGCGTCATCTAAGGCTCGTCTCAGTAAACTTCCATACAAAGGCAAGCTACTGTTTGGAGAAGCTTTGGAGAAGATTGTTAAGGATTTAGGCGATTCTAAGGGGGGTCGCCTTCCAGGGGATTGTCCGAGAGCAGCAAAGGCGCCTTCAGCTCAGAGAGGGCCGGGACGGGATTTTCGCAGGTTCTGCGGATCCCGTTTTACGCCTTATCAACGAGGACGCTTTGTGAATAGGAGCCAGTCCTTTCATGGTGCCAGAGGATTCGGTCGGGTTATTTTAGCACCCAACAGAACGTTACCAAAAAGCCACAATGAAGGGACGCTGGTCCAGGCGGAGATTCCTGTGGGAGGTGGTTGCAGGGGTTCCTCTCCGCCTGGGCCAACATCACTACGGACCAGTGGGTTATCGAGATCATCAGAGAAGGTTATGCGTTGGAGTTTGCTCATCCACTGGTGGAGGCCTTTGTGGCCTCTCCCTGCGGTCCTCTGGAAAAGCGGACAGAAGTCAACGACACCCTGTTGCATTTATTGCGCCTTCAAGCAGTAGTGCCAGTTCCCGCAGACCAGTGTGGCTTAGGTCGATACTCGATTTATTTCATGGTTCCCAAGAAGGAAGGTTCTTTTCGGCCTATTCTGGATCTCAAGCACGTGAACTGCTGCTTGCGAGTGCCGCATTTCCGAATGAAGACTGAGATCCGTAATCACGGCGGTAAAACCTGGAGAAGTTCTCTCTTCCATAGATTTGACGGAAGCGTACTTGCATATTCCAATCAGGAGGGAGCACCAGAAATTTCTTCAGTTTGCGGTTCCCATGGGTCATTTTCAGTTCCGGGCGCTGCCGTTCGGGCTAGCTACGGCGCCTCGGACCTTCACCAAAGTAATGGTGGTGGCGGCGGCGGCGGCGCTACGAAAGGAAGGATTCAAGTACATCCTTATCTCGACGATTGGTTGATCCGATCTCCATCTCTGGTGGAGTCCGTTTTGGCGACGGCGCGAGTGGTAGAGTTTCTCGAGCAGCTCAGTTGGGTCATCAATCGGATGAAGAGTCATCTGGAACCGGTGAAACAGCTGACTTATCTAGGAGCTTTCTTCGATACGGAGGTCGGCTCAGTGTTTCTGCCGGCGGAAAGAGTTCAAAAGCTGGTGTCACAGGTTACTGCGTTCCTGCACGTTCCGGCACCGATGGCGTGGAGATATTTGCAAGTGTTAGGGTCGATGGTGGCTGCCTTGGACCTGGTTCCGTGGGCCAGGGCGCATATGCGTCCGCTTCAGCATGCATTACTGGAGAGGTGGTCTCCGCAGGATCATCCTCTCTCTCGGCAGTTGCCCTGTCCGGAGAAGGTGCGGGACAGTCTCCAGTGGTGGCTGGATCCTGTCCATCTTTGGGCAGGGGTGCCTTTAGCCCTCCCAGACTGGATGTTGCTCACGACAGATGCCAGTCTTTCAGGTTGGGGGGCGCACTGCTTAACACAAATCGTGCAAGGCTTCTGGACAACGGAAGAGAGTCTGTGGTCCATAAATCGGTTAGAGCTCAGGGCGGTTCGGTTAGCGCTGGAAGCGTTTGTCGAGCTTCTCAAGGGGTGCACAGTTCGCGTGTTTTCCGACAACTTAGTGACAGTATCGTACATCAACAAGCAAGGGGGCACGGGCAGTGCGATGCTGCTTGAGGAGAGTCAGAGGTTGTTTCAGTGGGCAGAAGCGCATCTCTTGGCGATTTCCACAGCGCATGTAGCAGGAAAGGACAATATCCAAGTGGATTTTCTCAGCCGTCATTCAATAGATCCCGGTGAGTGGGAGCTCAACCGCGTGGTGTTTCACGAGATCACGGTGAGGTGGGGCCTTCCGGTTCTGGATCTCATGGCCACTCAAGCAAATGCCAAAGCAGCTCGATTTTTCAGCAGGCGCAGGGAGCACATGTCGGAGGGGCTCGATGGGCTGCTGCAGCCATGGCCATCGGGTCAGCTAGTTTATGTATTCCCTCCGTGGCCGCTAACAGGAAGAGTCATTCAAAGGATAGCGAGTTTCGGGGGAACGGTGATTCTCATTGCTCCGGATTGGCCAGACGCCCTTGGTATGCCGATCTGGTACGTCTGCTAGTGGCTCCGCCTTGGAGATTGCCAGCTCGGATAAACCTGTTATCCCAAGGTCCCGTCTTGATGCCACAGGTGGATTGGTTCTTGCTTACGGCCTGGCTCTTGAGAGGGCATGGTTACGACATAAGGGATACTCTCTGTCAGTGATAGCCACCTTGCTACGGTTCCGGAAGACTTCTACTTCTTTGGCATACATTCGGGTATGGCGTATATTTGAAGCATGGTGTGCTGACCGACAGCTTCAGCCTGCGGGAGTGAGACTGCCAGATATCTTAGCTTTCCTTCAGGGGGGACTAGAAAAGGGTCTAGCCCTCAGTACTCTTAAGGTTCAGTTGGTGGCTCTGACCTGTTATAGAGGTAAGGTGCAAGGTCGTACGATCTCCTCGCATCCGGATGTGCGCCGTTTTCTGAGAGCAGCCAGGATCATTCGGCCTCCGGTTAGACAGGTGGTTCCGCCTTGGAATTTGAATTTGGTTCTGGACGCGTTGACAGAACCACCATTTGAGTCTAAGACAGCGGGTAATCTCAGAGAACTGTCCTGGAAGACGGCCTTTTTGGTGGCTTTATGTTCTGCTCACCAGATTTCGGATCTACAAGCGCTTTCGTGCAGAGAGCCGTACCTCCAGTTTTCAGCAGAGAAAGTAGCGTGGCGACCGGTGCCGTCTTTTCTTCCTAAGGTTTCTTCTTTTCACGTGAATCAGGCCGTTTTTCTTCCAACGTTTCGTCCCCACGAGGGAGGACAGCGGGATCGGTTGCTCAGATGGTTGGATTTAGGTCGGGTGTTGCGGAAGCATCTCAAGAAAACGGAGTTGTTTTGTAAGTCAGACAGGCTGTTTGTGCTTTTTGGAGGGCCCGCTAAGGGTAAGCCGGCTTCCAAGGCTTCTATCGCTCGGTGGATAAAGCATGCCATTAGAACAGCTTATGAGAAGAGGGGCGTAGCGGCGCCTGTGGGGTTCAGGGCTCATTCGACTCGGGGTCAGGCTACTTCGTGGGCGGAATATGCCTTGGTTCCTCTGCTTGATATCTGTCGTGCGGCGACGTGGTCTTCTTTGCATACCTTTGCTAAGCACTATCGTTTAGATGTCCAGGCGCGGGACGATGCTAGAGTGGGGGCCTCGGTTATTATGGCGGGGCTCGCAGGGCCCTCCCGGGTTTGAGTACTGCTTTGGTACTGCCCTATTTTCCTGGACTGGCCCGGAGAGATGAATAGGAAGGAGAAATTAGACCTTACCTGCTAATTGTCTTTCCTTGAGTTCTCTCCGGGCCAGTCCAGGACCCACCCTCTATTTTCTGCGAGAGTTTGTAGAGGTTGAAGTCCTCGGCCAAAAGAGTACACATTTATCAGGTTGCCAAGCTGATGGCCAGAGCCGAGGTTTTTAGATGACAGAGTTAAGAGAAGTTTGTTTTCTTATTAGGCGTGAAGGGTTTTTTCTCTTCAAAAAAAAAAGACAAAAGGAGTTGGGTGCTAGGCTGGCAGTTACTGTTGTTTCTTTTACAGTTTAGCAAGTTTAGTTCTACTGCTTTGTTACCATAAGACTGACTCTCTGACACCAGGGGGAGCTGGAGGGGCTGTCAGCAAAGATTTTTCAGTTTATCAGTCCTCAGCTGCTGGAGGAGGTTGACAACCCTATTTTCCTGGACTGGCCCAGAGCGAACTCAAGGAAAGACAATTAGCAGGTAAGGTCTAATTTCTCCTTTACATGCATATACTGGCATATGTGTGAAAATGTTTTTGCAAAATTATGCCCATAGGCAGAGTGAGGAGGTACGACCTGTGACAAAACAGCAGGTGGGTACAAACCAGCAGACTAGATATTGTACAATCATTCTTTTCTGCTGACATTTTCTCTGTTTTTGTGGTGCTTTCTATAGTCATATGTCTGAGATCACAGATATGGTCAGCAGCTGTCAGGTTCTCTGAATCACTGGACTTTTTATAAGAACATTTGGTACTCACTCTTAAGATGATCATTTCCTAATGCATCTGTCTCTCAGGAAGTAAAATAAAGTCACACATTAGTAGTTTATGTGCCAGCATATGTTCATTGTAATTCAGGAGACAGAAACAATGGGTGTCCTATCATTCTCCAACAGTCGCTACATTATTTTGCATTGTTAATAAAGGTTCCTTGTATTCTGAATAATCTGCTCCTGAAAATACTGTCCAGAAGATTTTTCAAGGTAGCTCAGTCTAAGTAAGATTCCAGCAATATCAAATTTTGGGAAGGGGGTGCAAGCTCATTGGTTCATCAAATCCGGCTTCTTTTGCTTCCTTGCTTTTCAACTTTACACAGTTTGCTGCTCAAACATTACAGAAGAACTTCCCTATAGCATACCAGTTGGGAAGCACTATTCCAATTAGCTGACACTTGTTGCTAAGCAGTAATACAGGGAAGGTGAAAACTGGGCATCTACATCTAACTTTGCAGCAGTATAAAAAGTGATTTTTCAGCTCAAACGTGGTGATCAGCTCGACGGTGACCTTTTACTTACCAGATAATGTCCTTTCCTTGAGTCCTGCTAAACCTGTCCAGACAAGTGGGTTATATCCTCCTACCAGCAGAGGTGGAGACAGAGAAAATATATCAAAGGTTTCTTCTGACCTCATCCTGCTATATCAGTCAATGCAGCTAGGGGCATATGGCAAAGAATTCCTGACCGCACACAACCTCAGTGAGGAAAACAGTGCTCCACAGAATAAGGAACCATAACTATGTACAGAATCATCTTCAGACAGAAGGCCTGTCAAGAGGATCATCTCCCTATGTGGCTCTGTGTCCAAGAGGGCCATCTTTCATAATATATTGGGAAGACAGCTCAGTCTACAGGATGTTGCCCCAGTCGCCTCTGCCAAGTGGGCCAAGAGCTGGTACTCCATTTATTTCATGGTGCCAAAGAAGGATGGGTCCTTTCATCCCATTTGAGCAGCAGTGATCATCACACAGTATGGTTTGAGGTAAAAGCCAAGGCAGAGTCCAATCACAGCAAACTCAAAGTCCTGGACATCAAAAACGCTAACTAGTAAAAAGGGAGAAGGTAAAGGAAGTAGAACTGCAGTGAGCTAAACTAAAAGAAGCAATAAAAGGGTGTAGCGCCCCTAGTGCCCGTACCTTGACCTTGAGGGTTTAAGGTAGGGCTAGCCTGGAGGTCATCTTGTAGTTGTGGGTGACCGAGTGAACAGGCAAGGCACGAATAGAGAAAATTTATTTCTTTATTAGGGTTTATTTCTCCCGCTCCAAAGATAGGACTTTGTACAGGTTTTGAAGGTTAATATTTTATAGCCAAACAGAAAGTTGAAAAGAGACTGCTTCTTCAATAATGTCCAACTTAAACTTATATTCAAGACAGCCACATTCCTGGCATGTGGGTCTTATATTTTATCCAGCTACAAACAGGAAATTATAAAGTTCATGCAGTACAATTGAGTGAAAACAATCAGCTTATTTTCTTATCCCCATAAGCTCTTGGGTTCATGCACTCCAAACATGTACTATAGCACTTCTTATAGCAGATCACTACACAAGCTCTTGCTTCCCTTTAAACCTTGTCTATGAGGCAGGTTGAGCAGTCCATGGGCTGGTCTAATATAGGCAAAGGATTTAACAGCGTTGCTTGGGGGTCTGGGCTTGACACTGTCTGCTCAGGAACAAGATGCTTTTCTAAGAAAGCCTGAAGCCCTCTTAATAATACTTGAGCTTGCTGGCTGTGAGGAACAGGTGAGGAAACTGCTTCTCCTTGTGGTATACAGAGACTGGGAGGCTTTGCTTCATTCACAGCTATTCTACCGTTACACACAGTCTCTTTAGGCACGGTGCTGTAATTACCCCTCCCCCACTTGTCTCTATCAGCAAGTGCTGGAAATCTTACATCATAGGCAGGCAGAGGGTTTTCCTTTGGCAATTCCCCTTTGGATGCTTCTACAATCCTCTGGTAAATATCTCTGGTAAAGATATCTGCAGTATTTCTAAGGCTAGCTTCTTTACTGCTTTCTTCAGGAGTTTTAAAAGAGACACAAGGTTTAATTGCTGGAGGTTCTGGCTGTAGCCAACTGTCTGGATAGATCCTAGGCTTTCCCTGGGTTTCAAAACTACCAATAACACAGTTTGGCTTGTCATAAAAACTCTTATTGCAGTTAAAAGTACCTTGATGAGGAATGCAGGGAGATTCTTCAACCGGTTGCCAGTATTTCCACGGCTGAGCTTCTGGTTCCAAACCGTTAGGCTTCCCACCTGGGTCTCTCTGTGCCACGCCCTCCTCTGAGTCCTGGAAGGTTTCCTGCTGCACTGAGCCTCTCTGGTATCTGTATCCTGGTTTGGTAAATGCTCCTCTCTGTGGTTCCTTTGGCTGGCTTCTCAACCAGTTCTGTTTCTCTAACCAGCTTGTCCTCTGGTTCTTTCTCTCCTTGGGATTTTCATTCCAACTCTTCTCCCCATACGCCTCTGTTGCTTTTCCAGCTGCCTTCTGGCTTTCTCTGTCTTTGCTGCTCTCTCGGTCTCTATTTCTCCTCCTTCCTTCTCTGCCTCTTTCTCTGCCTCTGACTTCATTTTCCTTCTTCCTGTTATACAGGGTACGTCTGTCCTGGGAAGCCCACCTCCTAGCAGGGTGTGCCCAATCAGTGACCTCGCTCCTCCCTTCCCCCGGGTTAGGCTGATCTGACTGATTGTTCCCTTGTGATCTGTGCTGGGAAGGAATTTTACTGCCTCTTCCTGCAATACCAGGTCTTGCCACTGGGTCAGTATTTATTTCCATGGCTTCAGGTACTGCTGCAGCGTCACAAGGGGTAACTGATATATATGTAAGGAAAGTAAATAAAAACAAGAGGAAAAGCAAACCTATATAGAAACATGGCAGAAAAAGACCACATGGCCTATCTAGTCTGCCCTTCCATATCACCTACTACAAGAGTCCCCTTTTTCCTTTAGAGAACTTCTGTGTTTGCCACTAAAGAAGTGGCTGCCCCAATATAGGCCAAAAACAGCTTTTACAAAATTCAGACGATCACAAAAAGAGGAACACAGAAAAGAATACAGGATAAAGCTAAAAGAGACAGAGAGAAATAAGGATAGCAAAAGCAAAGGCAAGAGAAAAGATAGCTAAAGATGTTAAGCGTGAAGGCAAAACATTTTTCAGGTATAGTGAGGAGAAGAGGAAAATCAGAGGTGGAATTGTAAGACTCAAAACTGCTGAGGACAGATTTGTGGAAAGTGACATTGAAAAAATGAAAATGTTAAACAAATACTTCTGTTTTGTATTCACAAAAGAAAATCCTAGAGAAGGATCACATATTACTGACAAATATATGAATGGTAATGGAGATGATTCCACACCAGGGCCGGATTTACGTATACGCCATGTACGCCATGGCGTAGGGCCCACAACCGGCAGGGGCCCCCAAAAAATAGAACCAGGTTTTTTTTTTCAAATCGATTAAAAAAAAAACCTGGTGGCTGCCGCCGCGGGGCCCCCTCTGCTGCCGCGGGGGCCCCGTCTACAAGCTGGGCTGGGCTGGGCTGGGCTGGGCGGGGCGGGGCGGGTCGGGTCTCGTCTCGTCTCCCTCCCTCCCTCCCTCCCGGCTGCGAGAGACGCGAAGATAGCGCGTCTCCTCGCGTCTGTGTTAAGCCCGCAGGGGCTGATGGGATTTCCCATCAGCCCCTGCGGGCTTAACACAGACGCGAGGAGACGCTCTCCCTTCGCGTCTCTCGCAGCCTGCAGCGAGGGAGGGAGAGAGAGACCCGACCGGACCCGACCCGACCAGACCAGCTTGTAGACGGGGCCCCCGCGGCAGCAGAGGGGGCCCCGCGGCGGCAGCCACCAGGTTTTTTTTTTTAATTAAATTTTACTTTAGGCCGGGGGGGGGGTAGGAGTCCTACCCTCCCCCCGGCCTAAAGTAAAATTTAATTTAAAAAAAAAACCTGGTGGCTGCCGCCGCGGGGCCCCCTCTGCTGCCGCGGGGGCCCCGTCTACAAGCTGGTCGGGTCGGGTCCGGTCGGGTCTCTCTCCCTCCCTCCCTCGCTGCAGGCTGCGAGAGACGCGAAGATGCGTCTCTCGCAGCCTGCAGCCAGGGAGGGAGAGAGACCCGACCGGACCCGACCCGACCAGCTTGTAGACGGGGCCCCCGCGGCAGCAGAGGGGGCCCCGCGGCGGCAGCCACCAGGTTTTTTTTTTTAATTAAATTTTACTTTAGGCCGGGGGGGGGGGTAGGACTGGTAATGGGCTATGGGGGGGGGGGGGGTAGGACTGGTAATGGGCTATGGGGGGGGGGGTAGGACTGGTAATGGGCTATGGGGGGGGGTAGGAATGGTAATGGGCTATGGGGGGGGGGGTAGGAAAGGTAAAGGGCTGGGGGGGGTAGGACTGGTAATGGGCTATGGGGGGGGTAGGACTGGTAATGGGCTATTGGGGGGGCTGGAAATGGACTGGGGGGGTAGGGCTGGTAATGGGCTATTGGGGCTGGGGCTGGAAATGGACTGGGGGGGGTAGGGCTGGTAAGGGGCTAGTGGGGGGCTGGGGCTGGAAATGGGCTGGGCTGGGCTGGGCTGATGGGGTTCGGACGGGTAATGGCCTGGGGGCTGTTGGGGGGGCTTAGAACGGGCAATGGGCTTTGGGGGGGTTAAGACTGGTAATGGGCTGTGGGCTGAGGGGGGCTGTCTGGTAATGGGCTATGGGGAGGGGCTAGGACTGGAAATGGGCTGGGGGGTTAAGACTGGAGGTGGGCTGATGGGGTTAGGACTGGTAATGGGCTGTTGGGGGGGGTTAGAACTGGTAATGGGCTTTGGGGGGGTTAAGACTGGTAATGGGCTGTGGGCTGATGGGGGTTGTCTGGTAATGGGCTATGGGGGGCTAGGACTGGAAATGGGCTGGGGGGTTAAAACTGGAGGTGGGATGATGGGGTTAGGACTGGTAATGGGCTGTGGGCTGATGGGGGGGGGTGGTAGGACTGGCAATGGGCTATGGGGGGCTGACTGGAAATGGGTTGATGGGGTTAGGACTGGAAGTGGGCTGATGGGGGGTTAGGACTGGTAATGGGTTATAGGGGGGGCTTAAACTGAAAATGGGGTGATGGGGGGGGTTAAGGACTGAAAATGGGGTGATGGGGGGTTAAGGACTGTAAGTGGGGTGATGGGGGGGCTAGGACTGGAAATGGGCTGATGGATGGCTAGGACTGGAAATGGGCTGATGCAGGGACTAGAAGGGAATGGATGCTGGGTGAGGCTGGAACTAGAAGGGAGCTGATGTTGGGGGAGGATTAGAATGGGATGGGGCTGGAAGAGT
This sequence comes from Ichthyophis bannanicus, assembly GCA_033557465.1. Taxonomy (NCBI): domain Eukaryota; kingdom Metazoa; phylum Chordata; class Amphibia; order Gymnophiona; family Ichthyophiidae; genus Ichthyophis; species Ichthyophis bannanicus. Next base: position 150,099,442 of record CM066041.1, read on the forward strand.
AAAATGGAGAAGGGAAAAATATTTTGTGTGGGAGGGATAAAAAATCTACAATTGGCCGGGTATTGGGAGAGTAAGTGGGGATTGAGGATGGAGGGGTAAAATTTGAGTGGATGAAATAGGAATGAGGAAAGAGCAAAAGGAGAAAGATTAGTATGTTAAAGCAGATGGAAAAAAATCTAGAAGAGAGAAGAAAGGACAAATGGACAGCAGACGATGGAGAGTTAGCAGAAGACACGAAGAAACCAGAAGAAAGTGGCTGGAGCAATTGCAGCTGAAAAAAATGCACAAAAGGTAGAAAAATATCTCTTTATTTTGAATTTATTAATTGGAATATGTCAGCTCTGGTAAATGTGCATCATTAACATCTGTGCTTTGTTTAGTACAAGAGCAAATTAATGTATTGTTTTATTTCTACAGTGTTGTACATTCCAAGTTAGGCTTTTGGGATTCCCAGTTTAATTATTGTCTTCCTATTTCTAAATTGTGATTACTTGTTTGGTGATGGTCTATGTTCTGCATGTGTAACTGAGCTGAGGTGTTCTGTTTATATAATTCCTATTTGACATTGCCACTTGTTCTCTTTCCCCAGTAGGTCATGTATTGTTGTTCTCTGAAATGTATTGGTTTAATATTTGCAGTGTTGCCTTTTGATTGGTAGAGTATGGTGCTTTGTGAGTCCTGGTAGTGCTGTTAGGATACGGCGGGTTTACTATGGGCAGTGTTTGTAGTAGTTCCTAATGTGTCTGGCAGTTGGCACTGGATTATAGTAATGTAGAAATCTTTTAGTCTTTCTTTATCCATACACTCATTAAGAGGCATGTTTACTAAAAGTTAGTATATGGTAACATTATGCAAATATTTATGCAAATGAGGCCCCTTATGCAAATGAGGTCCGCACCCCCCTTGGGCCGCCCCTGCTGGGGGCCCACAATTTTTGTTGGCGTAGGGCCTCACTCAAGGTAAATCCGGCCCTGTTCCACACCATTCACAGAAGATGATATTTTTGAACAGCTTACAAAACTGAAAGTGGACAAGGCCATGGGACCAGATAGGATACAACCCAGGATAGTGACAGAGCTCAGAAAGGTTCTGGCAGGGCCTTTAAAGGATGTTTTTAATAGATCTTTGGAGACAAGAGAAGTTCCGCAGAAGTGGAGAAGTGGTAATAGGGAAGAGGGGACAAACTATAGGCTGGTAAGCCTTACCTCTGTGGTGGGAAAAGTAATGAAGGTGCTCTTTAAAGAAAGAATCGTGGACTTTCTGGAAAACAATGGATTGCATGGCCTGAGGCAACATGGTTTTACCAGGGGAAGATCATGCCAAACAAATTTGATTATGTTCTTTGACTGGGTGAGCAGAAAACTAGATCAAGGACATGCAATGGATGTGATATACCTAGATTTCAGCAAAGCCTTTGATACTGTTTTTCATAGGAGGCTTATCAATAAACTGAGCAGCCAGGGGATCGGTCCCAAGGTGGTGAACTGGACCAGAAATTGGTTAACAGAAGGTGGTGGTTAATGGAGCTCACTCAGAAGAAAGGCAGGTGCGCAGTGGCGTGTCTCAGAGATGGGTCCTGGGACCGATACTGTTCAATGTATTTGTGAATGATATTTCGGAAAGATTGAATGGAAAACTATGCCTTTTTGCAGATGACACGAAAATTTGCAAACGAGTGACATGTCTGAGGGAGTGGACAACATGAGAAAAAAATCTACAAACACTGAAAGAATGGTCTAATGCTTGGTAGTTAAGATTTATTTATTTATTTATTTAGCTGTATTTATATCCCGCTTTTCACCGGGTCAAAGCAACGATATAAATTTAATGTGAAGAAGTGCAGAGAGGGATACCGAAATCCAAAGGAACTGTATGCGATAGGTGGCGAGAGGTTGATGTGCATGGATCAGGACAGGGACCTCAAAGTCCTAGTGTCTGAGGATCTCAAAGTGGTGAAACAATGCAACAAGGTGGTAGCCAAAGCCAGAAGGATGCTAGGCTGCATAAAGAGAGGAATAACCAGCAGAAAGGAGGCGGTATTAATGCCCTTGTACAAGTCACTGTTGAGGCCTCATCCTTCTTGACTTTTCTGCTTTTTTTGACACTCTTGTGCACCACCTTCTCTTCGATACCTTGACCTTGCTTGGCTTTAGGGGCTCTGTCCTATCCTGGTTCTCTTCTTATCTTTCCCTTTGCACTTTCAGTGTTTGTTCTGTTGAATCCTCCTCAGCTGTTATCCCGCTCTCAGTTGGTGTACCCCAAGGATATGTCTTTGATCAACTCCTTTTCTCTCTGTACCCAGTCCCTTGGTGCACTCATCTCTTCATTACCATTTTTATGTTGATGACTCTTAGGGGTATGTTTACTAATCGGTGGTAGCAGCTTCAGTAGTGGCTTCCGTGCAATATCAGAGCCGTGGCCCCATTGACTTCAATGGGGCCACAGCTCTGATATCGCATGGAAGCCGCTACTGCCAATTAGTAAATATACTCTTTAGATTTACCTCTCTACATCTGAAATCTCTCCGGCAAACCAGGCCCGGATCTCTGCCTGTCTTTCTGACATTGCTGCTTGGATGTCTCACCGCCGCTTGAAATTGAACATGGTCAAAACTGAGTTTCTTATTTTTCCACCTAAACCCTCCTTTCCCCTTCTCTTTTCTTAGTCTCTGTGGATAACTCTGTACTCCTCCCTGTTTCCTCAGCTCGCAAAATTGGGGTCATCTTTGACTCCTCTCTCTCTTCTCCACACACATCCAACTGATAGCTAAAACCTGTCATTTCTTTCTCTATAACATCAGCAAAATTCACTCCTTCCTTTCTGAACACACTATTAAGACACTTATCCACTCTTTAGTCACCTCCCATCTTGACTACTGTAACCTAGTCCTTGCTGGTCTCCCTTTGAATCATCTCTCTCCCCTTAAATCTGTTCAACATTCTGCTGTGCGGCTAATCTTCCGCCAGCCTTGTCATGCTCATATTACCCCTCTTCTCAAGTCGTTCCATTGGCTCCCTATCCATTTCTGCATCCAGTTCAAACTTCTCCTGCTGACCTATAAGTGCATTCACTCTGAAGCTCTTCACTACCTTTCCTCTTATCTCTCCCTACACCCCTCCTCGGGAACTCTGCTCTTCTGGCAAATCACTTCTATCTGTACCCTTCTCTTCTATTGCCAACTCCAGACTTTGCTCCTTTCACCTTGCTACTCCTTATATCTGGAACAAACTACCCGAGTCTGTACGTCAGGTGTCTTCTCTGGCCCTTTTCAAATCCAGGCTAAAAACTCACCTCTTTGCTGCTGCTTTCGGATCTTGACTCACCTGATCTCCTTTGTGTTTCCTTATCATTTCCCCTAAATGTATCCCGTGTCTACAGCTACTGTGTTGTCTGTCTTGACTATATTAGTGAAACGCTCTGGCGGCCTGTGTGTGGCATTAGGTGTGCTTCCTCTGCAATCGTGTGTCTGCCCAGTGGTGTGTCTGGTTAATAGCGATGTCATCACCATCCAGATAAGTGCTTCTTAAGGCAACGTGTTATTGTTATGTTTTGAGAGTTTAATATTTTGATGATACATTATTTTGAAAAAAGAAAGAAAGAAAATTTCATGAGATGGAAGGAGTTTTTTAGAGCCATTGATTTTCTGAGGGGAATGCTTCGTATGTATGAAGCTTAATTTACCTTACTCCATTGGATTTTGAGGCTATTTTCTCCTTTCATGTACATAAGTTTTGCCAGTACTTGATGTGATTTTTTGATACATTGGTAGAGTGATTAAGAAACATTTTTTGTTTTGTCATTTGACTAGATAGTAAGCTTTGATGAGCAGGGACAGTCTTTTACATGTGTCTGTGCAGTGCTGAGTACGTCTTGTAGCGCTATACAAATGCTCAGTAGTAGTAGTGATAGCAGCAAGAAGGTTTGTGCTTTTATGCAACCCACACATAGCCATGTTCTGGCACAGTTTGGGCAAAGCATGGACGGAATCACAATTTATATGCATTGTTTATGAGATGTGTGTACTCTACATGTGAACAGGGCCGGCCCGTCCATTGAGCAAGAATGTTTTTTGCACAGGGCCCCGCGTTTCAGGGGGCCCCGCGCAAAAAACATCTTGCATCCCATTAAAGTTTTAAAAAAATCATAAACCGGCTACGGCTGCCGCTGCCGCCGTGGCAGCGGCAGAATGGAGAATCCCGCGGGGCCCATTTACAGTCCTTACCACCCCCCCCCCCCCATCAGCCCAACTAAGTTTAAAAAAAAAAAAAACAGAAACCGGCTGCTGCTGCCGCCGTGGCAGCGGCAGAATGGAGAATCCCGCGGGGCCCCCCTGTCCGGCAGTCTTCTCTGTGGCCTCCGTCGGCTGTCAGAGCTGCGCGAAGAGAGAGAGCTTCTCCTCTCGCAGCTCTGTTAATCACGCCGCGGAGCTGATGGGATGTCCCAAAATCCCCGCGGCGGGCGTTACAGAGCCGCGGGAAAGGGAAAACTCTCCCTTCGCGCGGCTCTGAAAAGCCCGCGCTGAGGCCGCATCAAAGACTGCCGGACAGGGGGGCCCCGCGGGATTCTCCATTCTGCCGCTGCCACGGCGGCGCAGCGGCAGCAGCAGCCGGTTTCTGGGTCTTTTTTTTTTTAAACTTAGCTGGGCTGGGGGGGGGGTAAGGACTGTAAATGGGCTGATGGGGGGGGGGAGGGAGGGAGGGAGGGGGTAAGGACTGTAAATGGGCTGATGGGGAGGGAGGGAGGGGGGGTAAGGACTGTAAATGGGCTGATGGGGAAGGGGGGGTAAGGACTGTAAATGGGCTGATGGGGAGGGAGGGAGGGGGGATAAGGACTGTAAATGGGCTGATGGGGAGGGGGGGTAAGGACTGTAAATGGGCTGATGGGGAGAGGGGGAGGGGGGGTAAGGACTGTAAATGGGCTGATGGGGAGGGAGGGAGGGGGGCGGGGGTACGGACTGTAATTGGGCGGATGGGGAGTGGGGGGGGGGGGTAAGGACTGTAAATGGGCTGATGGGGAGGGAGGGGGGTAAGGACTGTAAATGGGCTGATGGGGAGGGAGTGTGGGAAGGACTGTAACTGGGCTGCGGGGGTGGGAGGGGGGTAAGGACTGTAAATGGGCTGATGGGGAGGGGGGGAGGACTGTAAATGGCTGAGGGGGGGGAGGACTGTAAATGGGCTGATGGGGAGGGGGGTAAGGACTGTAAATAGGGAGGGAGGGAGGGGGGTAAGGACTGTAAATGGGCTGATGGGGGGGTTAGGACTGGTAATGGGCTATAGGGGGTTCAGACTGGAAGTGGGCTGATGGGGGGTTAAGACTGGGAATGGGCTATGGGGGGTTAGGACAGGTAATAGACTATGGAGGGGCTAAGACTGGAAATGGGCTGATGGGGGAAGTTATGACAGGTAATGGGCTATGGGGGGCTACGACTACAAGTGGGCTGATGGGGGGATTAGGACTGGAAATGGGCTATGGGGGGTTAGGACAGGTAATGGGCTGATGGAGGGGTCACAACAGGTAATGGGCTATGGGGGGGCTAAGACTACAAGTAGGCTGATAGGGGGTTAGGACTGGTAATGGGCTGTGGGGGGCATTAGGACTGGTAATGGGCTGGGGGGGGTTAGGACTGGAACTGGGCTATGGGGGGGCTAAGACTACAATAGGCCAGAAGCGTAAAGAAAGGTAATGGTTTGAAGGGGGGGTAAGACTGAAAATGGGCTGATGGGAGGGTAAGGACTGGAAGTGGGCTGATGGGGGGGTTAGGACTGGTAATGGGCTATAGGGGGTTCGGACTGGAAGTGGGCTGATGGGGGGTTAGGACTGGTAATGGGCTATAGGGGGTTCAGACTGGAAGTGGGCTGATGGGGGAGCTAGGACTGGTAATGGGATGGGGGGTTGCTAGGACTGGAAATGGGCTGAGTGGAAGGGGGGCTTGAACGGCAAATAGCTGATGGGGACAGGGGCTTGGAATGGAAATGGGCTGAGTGGAAAGGGGGCTTGAACTGCAAATAGCTGATGGGGAGGGGGGCTTGGAATGGAAATGGGCTGTGAGGAGAGGGAGCTAGGACTGGAAATGGGCTGAGTGGGGGGGGGGGCTAGGACAGGAAATGGGCTGATGGAGGGGCCAGGATAGGACTGGAAATGGGCTGTTGGGGGTGCTAAGGTTGGAAATGGGCTGTGGTGGGGGCTTGAATTGAAATGGACTCATGGAGGGGCTAGAACTGGAAGTAGGCTCATGGGGGGCTTGGATTGGAAATGGGCTGAGTGGAGGGGAGCTAGGATTTGACATGGGCTGATGGTGGGGCTAGGAAAGGAATAGAAATGAGCTGATGGGGGCTGGGATTGGAAATGAGCTGATGGAGGAACTGATAGGACTGGAAATGGGCTGATGAGGGGCTGGGATTGGAAATGAACTGATGGATGGACTCGGATAGGACTGGAAATGGATGGGGGAGCTAGGACTGGAAATGGGCTGATGGTGGGGCTAGGATAGGATTGGAAATGGGCTGATGGGGGACTAGGACTGGAAATGGGCTGATGCAGGGACAAGAAGGGAGCAGATGCTGGGTGGGGCTGGAACTAGAAAGGAGCAGATGTTGGGGGAGGATTAAAATGGGATGGAGCTGGGAGAGTGAAATGGAGAGGGAAAAATATTTTGCGTGGGAGGGAAGACAAATCTACAATTGGCCAGATATTGGGAGAATAAGTGGGGATTGAGGATGGAGGGATAAAATTTGAGTGGATGAAATAGGAATGAGGAAAGAGCAAAAGGAGAAAGATTAGCATGTTAAAGCAGATGTAGAGAGAGAATGGAAAAAAAAAAACAAGACAGAAGAAAGGACAAATGGACAGCAGATGGAGAGTTAGCAGAAGACACGAAATCAGAAGAAAGTGGCTGGAACAATTGCAACTGAAAAAAAATGCACAAAAGGTAGAAAAATATCTCTTTATTTTGCATTTATTAACTGGAATATGTCAGCTCTGGGAAATGTGCATCATTAATTTTTGCGCTTTGTTTAGTACAAGAGGAAATTAATTTATAGTTTTATTTCTACAGTGTTGTTGTATATTCCAAGTTTGGCTTTTGGGGTTCCCAGTTTAATTATGGTCTTCCTGTTTCTAAATTGTGATTCCTTGTTTGGTGATGGTCTATGTTCTGCATGTGTAACTGAGCTGAGGTATACTGTTTATGTAATTCCTATTTGACATTGCCACTTGTTCTTTCCCCAGTAGGTCATGTATTATTGTTCTCTGAAATGTATTGGTTTAATATTTGCAGTGTTGCCTTTTGATAGTTAGGGTATGGTGCTTTGTGAGTCCTGGTAGTGCTGTTAGGATACGGCGGGTTTGCTATGGGTTCTAAATGGGCAGTGTTTGTAGTAGTTCCTAATGTGCCTGGCGGTTGGTACTGGATTATAGTAATGTAGAAACCTTTTAGTCTTTCTTTATCCATATACTCATTAAGAGGCATGTTTACTAAAAGTTAGTGTATGGTAACATTATGCAAATATTTATGCAAATGAGGCACCTTATGCAAATGAGGCCCCGCACCGAGTCTCCGCACATGGCCCCGTACCCCCCTTGGGCCTCCCCTGCATGTGAACATCAATGCCTGCTCCCAAGCACGCAAAATGTCTGCAGCTTCAAAACAGGTGCAATTTCTGTCACTTTCGCACAAAAGTTTTATAAAGACATATAGAGCCCGATTCACATAGGGGCACATCCGGGCCGTCCGGATGGCCCCGAGCAAACTGGGCCCGTTTGGACCCGATTCTGGACTATGGGAACAAAAGGTTCCCATGGTGCACAGAATCGGGCCTGTAGGTGGCCCAGCATACCCTGCCGCCTGTGGGGACATCCTCCCAGTAGGCACCTCCAACTCCCACAGCTTCAGCCCCCCTCTTCCCCACCGCCCGACCCACAGCTGGCCTGCCGGGTCCTGGATCGGGCAGCGGTGTAATAAGCAGCACGTCCCCTTTGACGCAGCAGGACGTATAGAGCTGTGACCTGAATCGGCCCTGTATGTCCTGCACGGCTGGTTTGCCCCCGCTCCACCCCGATGCCAATCCCGCCCTCTCCCACCCCCCGCGGCTCTTCCTGTCCTGCTGCTCAGAATCGGGCCCATAGTCATCTATGTGCTTTTATAAAATAGGCACCTAGCTGGCCTTCACATTTAGGTGGCCTCTTTAAGAGAAATCTGAGACAATTATCCAAAGTGTGTGTTTGGGGAAGGAGAGAGGAAGAGACATCTTAGTTCCAGTTTTGAGAAACAAGGCATGGAGGAGGTAAAAGAAGATATTACTTTGCCATCCCATCTATCCCATGAAAGCAACGATATCACTTCCAAGCAGACAAATCAACACAGAACTAGAAACAGTGAAGCATTTCCCCCATACTGTGCAAAATATAAAGATAAGATGTAAATTTTAAAACTGACATATTCAAATCACTTAATAGAAAATACATTTTTTTCTACCCCGTTTCCATTGCTGAAATTGAGGTCAGGAGGCTGCCATACAGGTGGGGGTTGGAGACACAGCTCTAAAATCAAGGACAATCCCCAAGAATTGGGGACATCTGGTAATCCTATCCATGCCTTATTAGTGATTTTATTGTTAGCATTAGTCTAACTTAAGTTTGAATAATGTGTGTGGGAGTTAAAGAAATTGGCGGGGATGAAATAGAAGTGATTACAGGAAGGAAAAGATCTAGAAGAGTGGGCAAGTACTGGGAAAGGAAAAGGAGGAATTGGAATTGTTTATGACAACTGGAACAAGAAAGACTTACTAAATGATTGTTACAAGAGAATTTGTTAAAAGCTTAAATCGGTTGGCAAAAAGAATTTTTCCATAGCAGACATAGTGAGGAATGAAAATTTGGATGTGATAGCCATAACTGAGACCAGTCATTTTATCTGAAGTTATCTCAGAGATATATAGTTTTCTTGCAAGCTCGAGCAGGGAAGAAAGAGGGAGTTTTTCTGATAATTAGTAAAAAATAGAGCTTAGGTTGGAGTAGGTCAATTTGAGAGGAGTGCTTTCTTTTAAAGTTTGGAAAAGAAGGAGCAATAATGGTTATGTATTCTCCACCAGGACAAGATATGGCTTTAGTTGCTTAGCCACACATAATTTATAAAATGCCGATTGCACCACTCTGGCAATCTGTGGGAACAAACTACAGTCCTCGTCCAACAGCACCCCAAAATCCCTAACAATTTTCTTGAGTGGAATAGGCATGCACCCAATCTGAGACTTCTGCAAAAGATTATCCAAATATACTTACCCAAAACAAACCATCTCAGATTCTGCAGCATTAAGTTTCAAACGACTTGCATGTAACCAGCTTGCCACCTCTTCCAAATACTCATTCAGCTGAAGAGGGCTGATCAGGGGCTTCACCCAAAGGGACTAAGACCTGGATATCATCTCTGCATACATAAAGGGCAGAACATTTGAAGCCTGAATCAACTGCCCCAATGGTTGCAGAAAAATGTTAAAAAGCAGGGGTGATAAGGACGATCCTTGTGGGACCCCACAAACCAACCCCCTTGAAGAGGGCCAATTGGTCCCCCATCCACACCTGAAAAGTCTAACCCTTCAAAAACAAAGCAATCCACTGCAAGTTCTTACCTGCAATTCTCATTCATCTACCACATGCCAGAAGCAAATCAGAATCAACGATATCATGAACAGCACTCAAATCCAACATAATAAGTAACACTGAGTCATTTCAGTCCAGGTAAGAATGCATCGTATTTAGCATGGCATTCAAAAGCACCTCTGTTCTACAGCACTTGGGAAGCAGAAATCCAAGGGAATTGTATGCAATATGGGGCGAGAGATTGGTGTGCACGAACCAAGAGAAAGATCTCAGTGTGATTGTTTCTGACGATCTCAAGGTGGCGAAACAGTGTGACAAGGTGGTGGCAAAAGTCAGAAGGATGCTGGGTTGCATACAGAGAGGAATTACCAGCAGAAAGGAAGAGGTACTAATGCCACTGTACAAGTCACTGGTGAGGCTTCACTTGGAATACTATGTTCGGTTTTGGAGACCGTATCTTGCAAAGGATATAAAGAGGCTGGAAGCAGTTCAGAGGAAGGCGACCAAAATGACTTGGAATCTGCGTCAGAAGACTTATGAGAAGAGATCTGAAGACCTAAATATGTACACTCTGGAGGAGAAGAGGGACAGGGGAGATATGATTCAGACCTTTAAATACTTAAAAAGCATTAATGGACAAACAAACCTCTTCCAAAGAGGGGGAAGCTGGAAAACTAGAGGGCATAACATGAAGCTGCAAGGGAGTAAAACTGAAAGGCATTGTCAGGAAATTCTTTTTTCACTGAAAGGGTGATGGATGCTTGGAATGCCCTCCTGATGGAAGTGGTGGGGGCAAACACAGTGACAGAATTCAAAATGGCATGGGACAGGCACAGTGGATCCCTTTATAGCAACAGGATAAAATCAAAATAAGCATAACTATCTACATGGAGCAGTAGGTACACCTCTAAACAAAGGCATGGGGAGGGGTGACCCGCATGGAGTGGCAAGTGCACCTACTCTTGCTGCCTTGCTGGGCAGACTAGATGGACCATACTGGTCTTTATCTGCCATCATATACTATGTTACTATGTTATGTAACTGACCTGAAAGCCAACTTGCCCTACATCAAATGTCTGAGTATCCTCCATGTAAATTCTAAGCAGGTCATTTTAAAAGCTTTATTTGTGTTTTGGATGTCCAAAAATGGGCTTAGAGATGTCCAAAGCATAGAAACATGTCCAGAACCAGCTATTATGGATAGAGCAGCAGCCTGGGAGGCCAGGGTTTGAATCACACTGCCACTCTTTATGACTTGGGGCAAGTCACTCAATCTTCCACTGCCTCAGATACAAGTTTAGATTGTAATCTCTAGGGACAGGAAAATATCTACTGTACCTGAATGTAACTTGCCTTCTGAGAAAGGCATGAGCTAAATCCATTTCCTTTCCAATATCAAGGTTGGGAGGGCAGAGCATTGGAATGTTGCTCTAGTCATAGAAAGTGAAGATTTGGGGACGTTTCTGGGCTGTACAACTGAACTTTATGCATATGGTAGGAAATAAATTAAGCTCCCCAAAAACAATTCCCCAGTGCATTCCTATGTGAAAAGAAGTTCCATCAGCTGAAGAAATTAACACTGATTCATAGTAGCATAGCAATCATGGAATTGCATCTTTCAAACAGCCTTTTCCTTATCATATTGCTAGACCAGTCCAGACATGTTGGTTATACTCTCTTGCCAACAGGTGGAGACAAACTTGAGCAACCTTCGGTGATGTCATCACTTGGTATATCCTCTGGTGAAGCACTGAGAAAAGCCAGTATTTGTCTACCCCTAGCAGGTGGCAAAGTGTGTGGACTGGTGCAGCAGAGCAAGCAGGCCCAATTTTCTTGGCCCTCACTAGAGTGCTGTGGTCACCGAGATTGAGTCCAGTAGGACCCAACATTGCTTGGAGCGCAGTACACCCTTATTTCCTGGAGCTAACAGCTGCTCCCAGAGCACTTTCTCACAGGTTCCAGCACTGGTGGGCAGAAGAAGAGCAAGAGGACCCCACAGGGCCCCTGAGGGGAGTTGGTAAGTCCCTTTTGCTGTCCTTTATCTGTGATCTGTTTTTTGCTTAATTTTTCAGAATTGTTTTTTCTGTATTTTTTTTCCCCATTTATTTCAGTGGGGTTTTTGTATTTGGCGCTCTTGCTGCTTGCAATAAAGCAGCTTCAAATTGAAAATATAAAAGTAGTAACTCCTTTTTTTTTCATGCATCCTGGCCTCTCAAGCCTGCATGGGTGACTGGAGCTTCTCTTTTTGAGTTTCCCTCAGCCTACCCAACAGGCCTTGGAACTCCCTTTGTTGTTTTTTCGCAGCAGCTGGTGCTCTTTTTTCCAATGGTTCTCTTTTGCACATTTTTTTTCTATTTGTCTGGTTCTCTTTTTTTGCTTTTTTTTTCCTGCTTGCCACAATTCCTTTGCTGTGTGTGTGATGAGCACACCTCAGGCATTGTTTTTTTGGTATTTTCAAATCCCTTGTGGGGGGGGGGGGGGGCAAACCCTGATGCCGATAAAAATGCTGCTCCTTCTTCTTCCTTGCATTTCCTGTCCTGTGGGACACGCATGGTCCATGCAGACAGGAAATGTGGTGAGGAGGCCTCATGCTAAAGTCAGCTGCTCCTGGGGCCCAAGGGATCAATTTTTCTTCTGGATTTGAGTGGCAGTGACTAAATCAGTTCATGGGCTGTCTCCAGACTCTGCTGGCTGCCTTGCAACCCCCTGCATGGTATCTGGAGCTCAGGCTGCCCCCACGGAGGACCCAAGGCCCTCAAATGTCTCCAACCTGGGTGGCAAAGAGGTTAGGCACTCTTTTTATGTGCTTTTGTTCCTCTGGGAGCCCTACCGTATCCTCCATAGTGGTTGGTTGGGAGGCTGTAGAAAATGCTTTCTTCAGAAGGTAAGTTGCAAGAAAACAGGGTGATGGGGGGATGCAGAAGCAGGCCTTTTATCGCCAGGTAGTAAGTCTAGTGCGGAGGGGGAAGTTCCTCTAAGGGAAGAAATGGATCCACCAGTAATCTGCCTTTTCAAGAATGAGCCTCTCTTATTGTCTGGGATGCTCTGGATGCCTCACATATTGTGAGCCAGACTCTGCACAGGGGTTACAACAGGTTCTAGTCTGGAGGTGTCCTTTTAGCTTTGTCCCACTAACTGAGTCTAATAGCAGCTCTTGGTCTTGCGGGCAGATCTGAGGTGGGCCTTAAGAGCCCTAAAGTCCTCCTGAGTATACCCTCTGCCCCAGAATGAGATGAATCAGTTTTGGGCTCCCTCATGTGGATGGTCCAATTGTAGTTGTGTCAAAACACACAACCATCCCGGGGAGGAGGAAGGGGTGGGGGAACTGTGCTACAGAGTCTCCTGATTGGAGGATAGAGGCCCTCCATAAGTATAATGTATGGCCTTTGACTCAGGCTCTTGGCTTTCTCAGGATCTTGTTTGGCTCCAGAATGGTTAGTTGATGTGGCTTCTAAGCTATGGTTGAGCATTCTCCCCTTTTAAAGGGGGGAGCTGCTCTTCGGGGAGGCCCTGGAGTATTTAGTGAAAGACCTGGGTGAGGCTCACTCTTAGAGGCCCCCAGAAAATGAGCCCAAGAGGGCCAGAAGCCTTGGGTGTCTGGAAGTCCAGGTAGGAGCTAGTCATCCTACAGATCTAGGCCTTAGAAAGGTTAGTCCTTGCAGAGCTCCCAATGTCCTCAAGATTTAGCAGCGACCAAGTCTCTGCAATGAGGGCAGGTTTCCTCAGAAGATCAGCTAGTTGGGATCCTTAAGGTCCTCAGTCAGGGCTATATGCTGGAGTTTGCAGAGCTACTAGGGGACGTCTTGATATGTTACCCTGTGGCTCCCCACTCAAGCAGGCAAACAGAGGAAGCTCTACTGTGCCTCCAGGAGTGTTATTACATCTACTTTGTGATAAGCAGAAAGAGGGGTTCCTTTTGGCCTATTCTGAACCTGAAGGCAGTCATCTTCAAGCTCTGAATGTCTTCTTTCCACATGGAGCCATTAGTTCAGTCACTGTGTCACTCCAACTAAATGAGGTTCCAGTTTCCATAGGTCTCATCAGGATGTGCTTCCATATTTTCAGTTGGGAGCAACATGAGTGATTCTCCACTTCTGTTTACTGGTCCATCATTTGCAGTCTGTTTATTTGGCCTAGCAACAGATCTCTCGCCCCCTTCTCAGAAGTCATGGTGTTTATGTTTATGTTTATGTTTATTTTGAATTTGATATACCGCTCAGGCCAGAGGCATTAGAGCGATTTACAATACCATATCATTAAGGGAAAAAAGGAAAAGAACGCCATTTAAATGATAGGACAGAAAAGAGGACAGAGACAGTTAAACAGATAAGAGAAGAAGAGGAACATGGAACAGCGAGTTACCACAAAACAGCAGCATGTCACCCAGTCAAATCATAACATCAATGCTACCTTCAGCAACAGACGCCCCGGACCAACGCCTAATGATGGTGATGGTGGTGGTGGTCCTGCTCAAACATGGATGCCTGGTTCCTTTGTAACTGGATGGCTGGCTGAATCAGTCAGTTCTCCCTGAAAAATCCAAGGCTGGCATGGGCCTGGTGACCCGCTGGCTAGAGAGGCTGTGGTTAGTGATCAACTATCCCTAGAGCAGTCTGGTTCCTTCCCAAATCCTTGGGTACCTCAAGGGCTCAGTTCAGTACCTTATTGGGGCGAGGATTTCTACAGCTATAGATGTTTCTCAAGCTGTAGAGCCAACTTAGTGTTCAGTCAACTTCCCAGCTCTAGGACTACCTTCAACTCTTAGGTTCCATAGTGTTGGCCCTGGATCTTTTTCCTTGGGCCAGGACGCTCAGGCGCCCCATCATAGATATCAGCTGCCTCACTGGTCTCCCTGCTCTCAGTTAGGTGACTAGACCCTTCTTTCTCCTGGGAGATCAAGGAGTAGTTGCAATGGCGATAGATACACAAAGTACTTCTGTTTTCTTTGTGAAAGGGAAACTCATGTGAAAGATTCCCAATACATCAAGAGACATTGGCCACTCCAACAGTCATTAGAGCCTGGATAGAAAAGTGTGCAGCATCCACCACTTGTTGAATCAAAAAAGATTTTGTTACCACCCTTATACATTAAGCTGGGTCTAATGAAAAATTTTGTTAAGACCATGGACAAAACGAAATCAGCTTTCAAGTATCTCAGCGGAAAATTTCCAAGACATGGAGCCCAATTCTGAAAGAGGATGTCCAGGCCCCATGCACGTCCCATGAAAGGACATTTATGCACAGCACCAATTCCACAACCCCACATAGATACACACATGGGGATGTAGAATTAGCATGTGGCCGTTCCCGGGGAAGCACACTTAACTGGCAGCCCATGCACTCACTGTCCGTGTTGCTCCAGCCGCTCCGTGCCCTGCAACCCCGTAAACATCCCCCACCCCATGTCCTATAGACTACATGCAACCGGAACCAGGAAGAAGGCCCCCACCCCTGCCACCTTCATAATGCACACATCAACATGGCTACCAGGCAGCCTAATTTCAGTGAGGCTGCTGGTGACCATGGTCCTGGAGCAGGAGACTGTCCTCCCCATCAGGCAGAGGCAGCCAGCCCAAACAGCAGCATGCAGTGGCTGGGAAGACATCAGGACCACCCTCACCCAGAAAGTAGAATACAACACAGACAGCCAAATCTGGAAGCAAAGAAAAGTGGACAGGCTTGGGCAGCACATAAGCTGCAAAGGAAGAGCAGAGAAAGACAGGACCTGCCCATGGCAGAAAACATGTAGGCTGCACAGTGACAGCATAGCACAGCGCGGACAGAGAAGTCCCACAGCAGGGGCCCAAGAAACAAGGGAGAATAGGATGCAAGTAGGCCCACAATGAAGGCACAAGGGGACACAGAGACAGATAGAAGGGACACGTATAGCAGAGAGCAGTCCCAGAAAATCAACCACAGCCCCAGGTCACTCAGATGCCCCCTGAGGAGCCCAAAAAAAATGGCCCTGTACATGCCTCCAGGTCAGAAGCAAACACAGCACCCTGAGTACTGTGGGTCAGGCACAGAACTACCGGGCCAGAGCTGAGAGTGCTCCCAGGCCCTAGGAAGCAAGAGCAGAGCAAGTCAGAGGGGAAGCACATTATGCATGGTATGGGTGTAAAATGCCAGAGCTGAGAGGGCTCCCAGGCCTTAGGAAGTGAGGGAACCAGACCCTGTGCATGTACATCAAATGCAATGACCAGACACCTTTTCCCCCCACTCCCCCACCTGGCATGGCATGGCGACGCACTACCAATAGCAGATGAGGACAGGACACATGATGCGCATGCACAGCCCCAGCAGCATTCCCCCCCCCCCAATGAGTAGGCAGGTCTGTGCCCCGGCAAGGAGGAATGATGAGGTGTGTCTCTACCCCACAGGCATTTCCAGATCCTATGTGATACGGAGGCATACCATGTGTGGTTCCGCACAATCTGCTGCACGCGCCCGTGGCTGATAAGACGCATCCGGCAGCAGCTGCAGGAGTAGGTTGAGTAGCCATGCAGATACCCAGTCCGAGCAGCATTCTGACAGGACCCCCAACACAGAGGCAGAGCACCACATGTAACAGCACACACTGTTGTGACATGGACATTACAGAAACATCATGCCCCCACAACACACAGTCCTGGGCCACACTGCCCCACCCCCCACAGAGTCGGGACATCCTGGAACACCCTGTGTGTGTATCCATCCCCCCAGCAACCACAATAGTGCAACAACAGGAAGAGCAGGGTGTGGACATGTGTGATGCAGTCACCACGATTTCCCACACAGCAGAATGGGCACTGAGCATGGTAAGGTGACACAAAGAGGCCTGCTTGCCCCACCACAGTGGCAGTGACAGTAGCACTGTCCAGTGGTTGACAAAGGAACCACATACCTGAGGAGGCCCACCCATGGGCCCGGAATGACAATACCCTGTGCCTCTGGCACACCAGAAAACCAGCTGCCCATGGATGACCTGTCAGACACTCAGCAGAGACACCAAAACTATGCAGCTAACCATGACCTCTGTTCCCCACAGTGGCAGCACAGCAGGAGGAGGACTCCCCACCCCCATCCACAGATCCCCCACCCCCTTACACCTTACATAAGAATATAAGATACGCCATACTGGTTCAGACCAAGGTCCATCAAGCCCAGTATCCTGTTTCCAACAGTGGCCAATCTGCTTGTATTGGGTCAAGCAGTGATAGCCTGTGTCCCTTTTAATAATGGTTTATGGACCTTTCCTCCAGGAACTTGTGCAAACCTTTTTTAAACCCAGCTACACTAGCAGCTTTTACTATATCCCCCAGTAACAAATTCCAGAGTTTGATTACACGTTGAGTGAAAAAATATTTTATCTTATTAGTCTTAAATAGGTTACCCTGTAGCTTCATTGCATGTCCCCTAGTCTGCCAGGTGCTGATATGCACCCCAGCCCTAGCGAGAGCCACAGCACAACCACCAGCAAGGGCAGCAACAGTGCACCGCCAAGCTCCATCCTCCTGTCCAGCCCAACACCATCAGCAGATGATGAGGAGAATGACGAGGGGCAGGCAGGGGAGGCAGTATTTTCCCTTTCCACCTCCCATGAAGAGGGCAGAGCTAATAGCAGTGGGCGGGGGGGGGGGGCCTATGTCCCACACCACACCTGGGGGATAGTGTGCACCAGGTCAGAGGCCAGGTACCTCCAGTGCCATGCTCAGGTGCTGCAGAGACAGGGGGCGAACTCTGGATACTCATCCTCCAGCCCCTGGTGAAGAGGGAGTGTTGAGGGACAGAGAGGGTGCTGGGGGAGGTCCCATGGTGTGTTGTGGGAAGGTTGCAGTGGCACAGGCAGAGGGGTCAAGCAGGAGTGGTGAGGGGGCAGCAGGTGAGTGCTTGGGGGAGGGTGAGTGGCTGGAGGGTAGGAGTGAGGGCAAGGGGATGGCGCGCATGCTGGGGGAGCCTGTGGGAGGTGAGTGGCAGGAGGGTGGGAGTGAGGGGAAGGGGTCGAAGTGCATGTAGGGGGAGTGTTTGGGGGTGTGAGTGGCAGGAGGATGGGAGTGAAGGTGAAGGGTTGGCGTGCATGCAGGGGGAGTGTGTGGGAGTAGCAGGAGAGCGGGAGTGAAGGTGAAGAATCGGAGTGCATGCAGGGGGAGCATGTGGGAGTGTGACTGGCTGGAGGGTGAGAGTGAGAGAAAGGGGATGGAGCGCATGCTGGAGGAGCATGTGGGGGATGAGTGGCAGGAGGGTGGGAGTGAAGGTGAGGAGTCAAAGTTCATATAGGGGGAGTGTGTGGGGGTATGTGCCTATGTGATTGTCGCCAGCAACTCTGACCAATACCGGCCCACGTCATATGTGTAGCACTACAGGGGAGACGCAGTGCTGCATGCCACATGTTCATGGTAGCCCGTGCATGCCAGAGCCAAATAGCCAGGCAAACTGGCCACCACAGTAGCAAGAGACGGAGCAAACACCCAGGGGTAATGGGAAGGCACCACATGGGAGGAAAGGGGAGCCATAAACATGTGGCAGCAGCACAGCCAGCAGTCCACAGGTGCGCCCTGATCTAGGGCATTGGAGGCCACCTGCAGCACATATGCTAGTGGTGTGTGCCATGTAGAGGGGGCAGGATGGGGAGAGGGACACAGCCCAGAGTAGGCCATGGATGTGGCAGACCTAGGTCATGCGGGTAGCCCAAATGTGCAGGTATCCCCAAGGAGAGATGTGGAGAGAGGTGGAGGGACCCATGACAGGGAAGGTAGGTAGGCACAGCAGACAGACTGCATGGATGGGGCTGCATGCAATAGCAGCCTTGGACGTGGAATCGGAGTGGGAGCTGGATGTGCTGCACGATGTGCGCAGTGATGGGCAAGTTGGGGCCTGCAGTTGACCTGCTTCACTGCTTAGTGCCAAACAGATAGAAGGGGGAGGGATGGCTGGGTGTGTCCACCAGTGCTGGCAGCACGATAGGCATGACATGGGGTGATGGTTGGGTGTTTGGGGGTCCCAGGCATTTGACACATGTGGACTGTGCAAGCCAGTGCGACATAGGGGGGCCAACTGCAGCACAGCGGTGCTGGTGGCAGAGGGGGTAGGCCAGGGGCAGGGGCAACATGCTGCCACAGTCACCTGTCCCATGTGGGGACCGCCTATGTGGTGGCTTCGCCACTCCATGATGACAGAAACAGGCCTGGGCCTAGGATCATGGTGCCCGATGGCTGCCATGTATACCCTGTGTGGCTGGATGGTTCCGTGCTGGGGGTACCATGTGCATGCTGCATACCAGATTCATACCCCACCCCTCCATTACAGCTGCCAAGTGTGCAGCACTGGCATAAGGCAATGGACAGGTGATGGATACACAAGGGACATGTGGACTGTGTGATGTGTATGTACCAGTTGCGGCTGCTGTGGGCACCATGCCATGGACACACATGTCTGGACACATTGGCCCCCATGCAGGGCACCACTGGAGGATACAACAGGTCACATGTCACAGCACACATGGGGTCTAGAGAGGCATGGCATGGCATGTGGGCAGGCGGACACCACATCCCTTGCACCAGGCTGCAAAAGTATTGGCGAGGAGGGACCCGAACCCTGAGGCAATGACCATACCAGCGGACCATGATGGTACACTGCTGTGCCCAATGTCTCAGGCAGGCAATTAACCCAATGTCCCAGACAGGCTATGTCTGGATGATGTGGACATATACAGGCCCGTGGCAACTGCTGCACATGCCCCAGTCCTTCCCCAGGTGCTGGCATGTGCATTGGGTGGTACCGGCAGAGGACATATGGCTCAAGCAGCCAGGCAAAGTGTGCCTGGACAAGACTGTCCCATGCCACTGTCCCATCTGTGGTGGCGTCCAGGTCATCACCATCACCCAGGGCTGGCTCATGCTTATATGGAAGTGGCTGCCGGCGCTGCAGGGCATAATTGTGGAGCATACAGCATGCCATGGCGATCTGGCACACCTTGCCAGATCTGTAGAGCAGCTCCCCCTCAGACTGGTCCAGGCATCTGAAATGGCACTTCAACTGGCCAAAGATTCACTCAATGACCCCCTGTGTGGTCCGGTGCACAGTATGCACAGTTGTACTGGTGCTGTGCTGGGCTTCTATGGTGGAATATGGGGGTCAGCAGTCAATCACATAGGGGGTAGCCTTGGTTAACTGCAATAGGAGACAGAACAGAAAATTGTCGATCAGCTGGTATGCCAGCAAGGGGGGCATGTGTTACCAACATGTTATGGGCTGTGAACAGCTGACTTTATATATGCATGGCTGTGTCTGCTGTTTGGATGGTCCCAGGTGTACCAGTGGGACATTGTGTGTCTGCAGCCCACCACATGTGCATGGGTGCCTCCAAAGGCAAGGGATCCCTGCTGGGGGACGGGCCTGGGCATCGTGGAAATATACGGTGCCCCTGCCCTGTGCCTGGCCCACCTCTGGGCAGCGGTATACGGGGCTGCACGACACGCCAGTACATGCAGCTCCACTACCCACCATTCCGGTTTCCTGCCTCCATCCCACGCTGCTTGCACAGAGCCAGTATGCTTGCTGAGGGGAATGGGACCATGATGCATGTGGAGGGCTGGCTCATGCTCATATGGCAGTGGCTGCCAGTGCTGCAGGGCATAATTGTGCAGCATACAGCATGCCATGGCAATATGGCACACTTTGCCAGACCTGTAGAGCAGCTGATGACATTATTCTTTTGTTTCGCACTAGTTGTCTCTCTCTTGATCTCACTCCCCTGAACACTTGCCTAGCACAGATCTCTTCCTGGCTGTCCTCCAATTATCTTCATCTCAGCTCTGCTAAATCAGCCACCATCTGGTTCACCTTTGGTGCTCTCTGCCCTTCACTAGCCCCTGTTATTTCTGACACCTCTATACCCCTCACCACAACCCTCCGATATCTGAGCATCATGCTTGACTCCTCCATTTCTTTCCACCAACATATCACCTCACTTGTACGCCGTTCATTTCTCACACTGTGCCAGTTAAGGGCAATGTGCTCCATTCTCCCAACGCCTCCCCCCCCCCCCCCCGACCACTCTTACATTATCGCTTTTCTTGTCATGACTTGACTACTACAACTCTGTTCTGGCAGACCTTCCCCTTTACAAACTTCATCGCCTACAGTTATTGCAGAATACAGCTACCTGACTCCTCACCCATGCCTCACGTACCGACCATGTGTCCTCCCTTCTTCTCCATTTACATTGGCTTCCCCTTCAGTTCCGGATTCAATATAAGGTCCTCATCACTGTACATCGGACAATTCACACTGGCATGCCTCAATATTTAGCCAACCTACTACATATGCATGCCCCTCCCCCTGCCCTCCGCTCCATTCACAACAACTGCCTGTCTCTTCCGTCTCCTGCCCATGCACACCTAAAGCTCATACGCCATTCCGCCACCTTTTTCCTCGGTCCAGCCCTATGGAACTCATCACCACCTTTACTCTGTGCTGAAGGCCCACTTCTTCGGCATCACCTTAGTTCTGTCCCCAACCCAGGATCAGACTACATGCCCCTCCTGTCTTGTTCACTCTCTATGTATAAATGCCTTTCTATCTTCTCTGTGTTTTCTATCTTCTCTACTGTCCTATCATAAATTTGGTGTTCTTTTCTCTCTTTAGCCGTATTTATTTATTGTACACCGCCCTGATGCCTTGGCCTGGGCAATTAATCAAATGCTCGCATAAAGATAAAGGGTGGGTGTGGAGTGGATGGGACCAACCCCTGGATGTACAGGGCCAGGTTGTTTCATGGCCATGTATGTCTGGGGGTTGCCAGGGGGGCGCCCTGTGCATACCCCCAATGTGGTAGCATAGGGGCAGGGCACCCTCCCATACATTCCCAGCAGCCCCCCAGAGCCAAGGGGCCTACACACAGGGCCACAGAGGGTGGGCCCCCGCCACCTGCCCATAGCATGCCACCCCATGCAGTGCATTATATTTCCCAGCCCCAGAGTGTCTCTGTGTATGTTCACATAGTAGCCATCCGCTTGTGATGTGGCCCCCCTCGAACCATGCATGGAGCTCTGACCGGCTCAGGATGTAGGAGTTGTAACAGGATCCTGGGTACTTGGCACAGACATCCGTGATCTCCCCATGCGCATTGCACACCACCTGCATGTTGATTGAGTGGAAGGCCTTGCAGTTCCGATAGGCAGCCTCACTCCATCACAGGGGCCGGAGGGCGACATGTGTGCCATACACCATGCCTAGCACTGATGGAGACCCTGCAACAGCGTAAAAATCCTGCATGGTCTGGTGCTGTTGCTGCTGTGTTTCTGGGAAGCAGATGGTCTGCTCTATGAACCGCAGATAGGTGCCCAAGAGCTGCGTAAGGCATTGTGATACTGCAGGCTGGATGAGTCGTGGCAGACGTTGTGTATGGCAGCCTTTTCAAATTGGTACTTTGCCACACAGGCTGCATCACAAATGTCCATGTATTGGACCCTCTGTCATGGGACACATATATGTGAGTGCCTCTGCTCCATGTCCTACCCATCATGGTCAGAGCTGTGCAGCACAGCCAGCATGTACCATTCATGGATGTGAAGCATGCTGTCCCATTCCAACCAGCTGGCTGCACAATGTTGGACATCTATTGCACACATGGTCGTGTATCCTGGATAGCTGCAGATGGCACCATCACTATCCCGCACTGTGACAGTCCTGCCACAATACCATTCAGGCCTGAGAGTGTATTGACATGTCTATGGCATATGCGCAAAAGATCCATATTCCTGGAACAAAGTACCTAAGTCTATAAGGGAGGAGTGGCCTAGTGGTTGGGGCAAGTTACCTCAGGCCAGAAGGTCAGGGGTTCAAATCCCACTAGAGGACAGCAACCTTGGGCCGGAAGGATTGGGGTTTCTAGTCCCACAGGTGCTCCTTGTGGTCTTGGGCAAGCCATTTAACCCTCCATTGCCCATGTTCCCTGTATTAGTGTATGTGTCTCATATCCCCTCGTGTTAAATGTATCCCCCAACTGTGTTGTGACCACTTTGATTGAAGGATAAGGTGGTATACAAAACTGTCTAAATAAATAAATAAAATAAAAATAAAATATAAGTCATGTTTTGTCCCTGGCCCCTCTCAGATCCCGGCTGGGTGCCCACCGCATTGGTGCTGCTTTGGGTTCAGATCTGCCTAGGCTCCTTTATGTTTCCTGTTCATTCCCTCTGGACATATCCTGCTCAAAGATGCTGTGCTGTCTGTCCCAAATAGATGGTTCCTGCCCAGTGGGGCGTACAATCTGTTACATGTGTCTGTGCAGTGCTGCATACACCTTGTTGTGCTATAGAAATGATCAGTAGTGACTGCTGTGGCTGTCGTGGGGCCTTCTGGCTATAGCATCTGAGGCCCACCTATCTGGTTACAGGCATTCTTTACAGCAGTTACACCTGTCCCATCTGTAGGGCAACCCTGTCTGCCTTCCCACAGCCAGCTTTGTGGCACTGCTCCCTTGGTCAGGGCTGTGTGGGCATGGGAAGGGAGATCCCTGTACCATTACACCAAGAAGCCAGACTCCAGATATATCACCACTCTCGCAGCTCTCATTTATCCTGGCCTGGGACAATTCGGGGCATGTTGCCACTACATCAGTCATGTCTCCCAGTGCCAAGCACAGCAGATGTATGGTTGCCCTATCATACTGCCAACAATATCTGATCTAATTAGAGTACCCTATGTAAAATAATCCAGAAGAAATCAGCACAGGTTCACTATGGTTTTATAATAGGGATCCTCGGAATAAGGGCATTCAGCAATGCAAACAGCACTAATACATGCTCAACAGCAACACCATGGGTCCCACAAAATGAGCATTATGGGCATGCATTTTGAGTGCCCTTATTCTGAAGATCCCTTATTATTGATGGGGATATGTTTTGAGATTTAGCTATAGTGAACGCTCCGCGTTTGACTGCCCAATTACACTGGCATCTGGTGACACTGTGGTCATCCATACGGTCCAGGTACTGAATTGCAGGTGAGCACACCAGATCCCCCCCAAGCACCCCTCAAATCACGCACTCACACACATACACACACACATACACACACACACACACACACACACACACACACACTTTCTCACTTTCTCCCACAAAAACATAATTCTGCCAAAAAGATGCCCTGAACCTATCCATAACAAAATCGCATGGGGTAGCAGGACTACATATATGATCTCTGTTTCTCACCCAAAAAGGAATCCTTTCCCTGCTCATGCCCATATTATCCCTGCATCAGCAGTCCCATTTTTCTGAACACAGATTGACTCCTTTAGCACAACAGTAATATTTCTGTAAGGATGTTTATTAATGTGTGTATACCTTACGACATGCCCTCACCTCTGCTCCCTGTACCTTAAGACTGCATCTTGTGTTTTTTCCAGACTGCAGTCACACCAGTTCAAAACATACTTGTCACAACTATTCTTCAATATGGGCCGCATTGCTGAGAAGAACAGAATTTTTTACAAGTCCTAGCATTATAGCACGTTTCAGCAAGAATAACGTGGATGTTTCTGGGAAATACTTAATACATACATGGACCTTTCCTGAATACATTTTCTATATCTCCGCGGCTGACCATGCCTTTGTTCCACCCTCTTCCGTGCATGTTCTGAGATCCTCATGCTAGCACTGTAGATGTGCATGTCAGCAGTGTTTCAGAATATGGTCTGCGATGTGTTCAGTACAAACAACCCCACTGCACATACAAAACCCATGTTCTGGAATGACCCCCTCCCCCATATCAATAGGTTCAACATGATAATTCACACATTCAAAAGATATAACAGATTAGTAAAACAAGACTTTCCTTGGCTTAATCCATGTTGGCTTTCTCCCAACAAACCATGACTATCTACATGTTCAGTAATTTTATTCTTTATAATGGTTTCTACCATTTTGCCCGGTACTGACGTCAGGCTCGCTGGTCTGTAGTTTCCCGGATCAACCCTGGAACCCTTTTTAAAAATTGGTGTTACATGTATCATTCTCCAATCTTCAGGTACTTCAGATGATTTTAATGATAGTTCACAGATTACCAATAGTAGGTCTGCAGTCTCGTATTTCAGTTCTTTCAACACTTTTGGATGTATACTGTCCAGTCCAGGAGATTTACTACTCTTCAATTTATTAAATACTTGTAATACATCTTCCCAGTTTATCGATATTTCTTTCAATTCTTCCAATATATCACCTTTAAATACCATTTCAAGCTTGGGTAATTCACTACATCTTCAGTGAAGACTGAAGCAAAGAATTCATTCAGACTGTCTGCTATGGCCTTGTTCTCCCTTAGCGCCCCTTTTACCCCTCTGTTATCCAATAGTCCAACTGACTCTTCATGGGGTTTTTGCTATGAATGTACTTGAAAAAAAATTTATTATGCATTTTTGCTTCCACAGTAAGTTTTTTTCAAATTCTCTCTTTGCCAGCCTTATCAATGCCTTGCATCTAACTTGCTTATGTTGTTTCACATTTTCATCATTTGGTTCCTTTTTCCATTTTCTGAAAGATGCTTTTTTGGCTACAACAACCTCTCTGACCTCGCCTTTAAACCATGCTGGCAGCTTTTTGGCCTTTGTTCTACTTTTCTTAATGCATGGAGTACATCTGGTCTGGGCTTCCAAGACAGTATTTTTATACAATGTCCATGCTTGAAGTAAATCTATAACCTTTGCTGCTGCTCCTTTCATTTTTTTCTTAACTATTTTTTTTTCAGTTTATTACAGTCTCCCTTTTGAAAGTTAAAAGGTAGTACTGTGGATTTCCTTGCCGTCCTGCTTCCATTTATTAAATCAAATTCTATCATGCTAGGATCACTATTGCCAAGCGGCCCCAAAGCCCTTATCTCTTGCACCAGATCCACTGTTCCACTAAGAACTAGGTCCAAAATAGCTTCCCCTCTTATTGGTTCATGAACCAGCTGTTCCAAGAAACAGTCATTTATTTCATCTAGAAACTATCTCCCAAGCATGTTCTGCATTGATGCTGACCCAGTCTATACAGGAGAGCACAGTTACTTACCTGTAACAGGTGATCTCTGGGAACAGCAGGAATAAGTCTTCACATATGGGTACGTCAGTACCGACGGAGCCTGCGCGGGAACGCTCCCCAGCATCCAATCAGAAAGTCTTTGGGAGCATCCCACAGCGCCTGCATGCTGCCTTCCCGCCTTTCCCAACTGTCTCTCCTCAGTTGAGTTTTAGAGCTGAGACAAAGAGAGAGAGAGAGAGAGAAGGAAAGGAAAGAGAAATAGAGAGAGAGACAACTCCTAGGGGAGGTGGGTGGGTTGTGAAGACTTATTCCTGCTGTTCCCAGAGATCACCTGTTACAGGTAAGTAACTGTGCTATCTCCAGGAACAAGCAGGAATGAGTCTTCACATATGGGGACTCCCTAGCTTTAGATGCCAGGGAGAGATCCCATAAGTTGTGTGTCCCTGGGACAGGGCTGCACTTCCCCACATGGATCTCTGGCATCCCATGAGGGATGGTGGGTAGGAGTTGATTAGTTATGGAACAGGTGTTTAAGAACATCCTGACCAAACAAGGCATCCCGACGGGAGTCCTTGTCCAAGCAGTAATGGGCTGTGAAGGTATGAACCGAGGCCCAAGTGGCTGCTCAACAGATGTCGTCAATAGACACAGAGTTCAGATGAGCCATTGAGGCTGCCATGGCTCTCACATTGTGAGCTGTGACATGGCCCTCCAGAGAAAGGTTCTTGCTCTGATAGGCGAAAGAAATACACTGGGCAATCCAGTTAGATAGTGTTCTTTTGGAGACTGGTAGTCCCAAATGAAAAGGATCAAAGGCAACAAAGAGTTGGGAAGACTTCCTATGTTGCTGTGTCCTTTGTAAGTAAAAAGCCAGAGCTCTTTTACAGTCCAGGGTATGAAGATTCCTCTCTGCACTTGATGCATGAGGTCCTGGAAAAAAGACAGGTAGGTAGACCTCCTGGTTGAGGTTAAAAGGCGAGACCACCTTAGGCATAAAGTGTGGATTAGTCCTAAGGACCACCTTGTCATGATGGAACCTTGTATAAGGTGGATTAGCTACAAGTGCTTTCAATTCACTAATACGACGCGCTGATGTGATTGAAATGAGAAAGATAACCTTCCAAGAAAGGTATTTCAAGGAGGTGGTAGCTAAAGGTTCAAAAGGCGGCTTCATAAGCTGACCAAGAACCAAGTTTAAGTCCCATGCCACCGGGGGTGGTCTAATGGGAGGCTTTGTTAAAAGGAGGCCTCTCATGAATCTGGCTACAAGAGGATGAGAGGAAATAGGTTGTCCATTTAGAGGCTTAAGGGAAGCTGCAATAGCACTCAAATGGACCCTTACTGAATTTGTCTTAAGGCCTGCATTAGACAGATGGAGGAGATACTCCAGCAAAGATTCCAGAGGTATGGCAAGGAGGTTAAGACCCTTCCCAGAACACCAGATAGTAAACCTCTTCCACTTGAAAGCATAAGAACGTCTAGTGGAAGGTTTCCTGGAAGCATAAAGAACATCTTTCACTTGTTGAGAAAGATGAAGATCCTGGAGATCTAGGCCTTCAGCAACCAAGCCCTGAGATGCAGAGACTGGGAATTGGGATGCCACAACTTTCCGTCCTCTTGAGAGAGGAGATCTGGAGCAGACCCTAACTCCAGGGAGGGAGCTTGAGAGAGATGTAGAAGCAGAGGGTACCACACTTGCCATGGCCAATGTGGAGCTATGAGGATCATGTGGCCTCTGTCTCTCTGAAGCTTGAACAGGGTTTTGGGAATTAGGGGAATGGGTGGAAAGGCATAGAGGAAGTCTTGACCACAGTGAAGGAGGAAAGCATCCCTTGCCTGAGCTCCCTGAGCCAGAGTTCTGGAACAGCACCGGGGAAGTTTGGCATTCCACGGACTTGCAAAGAGGTCTATGTCCGGGGTTCCCCAAATCTGAAAAATCTTGGACACCTGGTCCATATGTAGGGACCACTCGTGTGGAAGCAGAACTCGACTGAGCCTGTCTGCCCAAGAGTTTTGAACGCCTGGAAGATAAACTGCCAGAAGATGAATGTGATGCTCTCTGGCGAGGGCCCACAGTCGCAAAGCTTCGTTGCAAAGCAACAGAGAGCCAGTTCCTCCCTGCTTGTTCACACAGAACATGACTACCTGATTGTCCGTGTGGATAAGGACTGTCTTGTGGCTGAGCAGGGTGTGGAAAACACGCAGAGCAAGGAAGATTGCTCTGAGCTCCAAGAGATTGATATGTAGACAAGTCTCCTGTGGGGACCAGATGCCCTGGGTGGAGAGGTCTTGCAGATGAGTTCCCCACCCCATTGGAGAGGCATCTGTTGTAAGAGTTGCTTGGGGTAGAGACTGTTCAAAGGGGGACCCCAGCAACAGGTTTTGAGGGGACTTCCACCACTGGAGGGACAAAATGAGGCGACTTGTGTTTGCTATTTTACATAGAAACATAGAAACATGATGACAGAAAAAGACCACAAGGCCTATCTAGTCTGTCCTTCCATAACAACAACTACAACAGTCCACTTTTTACCTTTAGAGATCCTCTGTGTTGGTCCCATGCTTTTTTGAATTCAGTTACTGTCCTCATCTCTACCACCTCCACTGGGAGACTATTCCATGGATCCACTACTCTTTCTGTAAAGAAATATTTCCACATATCACTCCTGAATCTATCTCCCTTCACCCTCATCCCATGTCCCCTCGTAGCAGAACTTGCTTTCAATTGAAAGAGGCTCTCTCCCTGAACATTTATGCCATGGAGGTATTTAAACATCTCAATCATATCACCTCTATCCCGCCTTTCCTCTAAGGTGTACATATTAAGATCCTTAAGTCTGTCCTCATATGCTTTATAATGAAGCCCATTAATCATTTTAGTAGCCACCCTCTGCACCGACTCCATCCTGTTCACATCCTTTTGAAGGTGCGGTCTCCAGAATTGCACACCATACTCCAAATGAGGTCGCACCAAAGACTTATACAGAGGCATTATCACCTCCTTTTTTCTGCTAGCCATTCCTCTCCGTATGCACCCAAGCATCCTTCTAGCTTTTGCCGTCGCCTTTTCTACCGGTTTAGCTACTTTAAGATCATCAGACACAACCACGCCTAGGTCCCGCTCTTCTTTAGTGGACAAAAGTACTTCACCTCCTATACTGTATTGCTCCCTTGGATTGCTGCAGCCCAAATGCATGACCTTACATTTTTTAACATTAAATCCCAGCTGCCAAATTCTAGACCATTCTTCAAGCTTAGCTAGATCCCTCCTCATGTTATCTACACCTTCCTGGGTGTCTACTCTATTGCAGATTTTGGTATCATCCGCAAAGAGGCAAACCTTACCCGACCGCCCTTCCGCTATATCACTAACAAAGATGTTAAAAAGAATCGGACCAAGGACTGATCCCTGGGGCACACCACTGGTAACATCCTTCTCCTCAGAGTGAGCTCCATTTACTTGTACTCTTTGTCGCCTCCCACCCAACCAATTTCTAACCCAAGCAGTATCTTTAGGGTCCATCCCTAGGGTGCTCAGTTTGTTTATAAGTCGCCTGTGAGGAACAGTGTCAAAGGCTTTACTGAAATCTAAATACACCACATCTAGAGCTCTCCCTCGGTCCAACTCCCTGGTCACCCAGTCAAAGAAATCAATCAGATTTGTCTGACAAGACCTGCCTCTGGTGAATCCATGCTGCCTCGGATCCTGTAATCCGCTGGACTCCAGAAACTTCACTATTTTCTCTTTCGGCAGCGTTTCCAATAATTTACTCACCACCGAAGTTAAACTAACCGGCCTGTAGTTTTCAACCACATCCTTACTTCTGCTTTTGTGTAAAGGCACCACATGAGCCTCTCTCCAGTCCTTTGGCACCATTCCTGACTCCAACGAGGCATTGAAAAGGTCAGTCAGTGGAGTTGCTAGAACGTCCCCAAGTTCCCTCAGTATTCTAGGGTGTATCCCATCCTGTCCCATCGCTTTGTCTACTTTAAGTTGAGCTAGTTTCTCACGAACACAGTCTTCTGAAAATTGTTCAAGATGTCCCTCGCTTCTGTTCTTATTTGTGGGTGTTTTCTGAGGTCCTGCTCCTGGTTCTTCATCTGTGAACACAGAACAAAAATATTTGTTAAGCAATTCCGCTTTATCCTTATCAGCTTCTACATATTCCCCCCCTGCACCCTTGAGTCTGACAATACCACTTTTGCCCTTCCTCTTCTCACTAATATATCTGAAAAATATCTTATCCCCCCATTTTATTGCATTGGCTATTTCCTCCTCCTTTTGAATCTTTGCCTTCTTGACTACTTTGCTAGCTTCTCTAAGTTTTTCCAAATACAGATGCCTGTCTTCCTCTCTCTGTGATCTCTTGTATTTCATGAAGGCCTCCCTCTTTTTCTTCACTTTTTCAGCTACTTCCTTCGAAAACCATTGCGGTCTCCTGTTCCTTTTGCCTTTATTTACCATTTTAACAAAAAGGTTGGTTGCCCTTAAAATACCCCCTTTCAGTTTTGCCCACTGTATTTCTACATCCCCCAGCTGTTCCCATCCCACTAACGACTCCCTGAGGTATTGGCCCATCTTCGCAAAGTTAGTCTTCCTAAAGTCTAAGATCCTCACCTTGGAATGGATTCTAACAGCCCTAGTCCTAATACTGAACCACACCATCTGGTGATCACTGGATGCAAAATGATCTCCCACTACAACATCAGAAACGCTTTCACCATTGGTAAGCACCAAGTCCAGTATGGTCCCCTTCGTGTGTGGGGTCTGTTACCAATTGCATGAATAGTTCTCCCTGTAGAGAATCCAGGATCTCCTTACTTCTAGATGATACTGCAGCAGGAATGTGCCAATCAACATCTGGCATATTGAAATATCCTATCAGTAGCACTTCCCCTTTCCTAGCAATGCTGCGTATGTCTTCAATTAACTCTCTGTCCACCTCTTCCTCTTGTGAGGGAGGTCTGTATATCACACCAATGCAAATAGATTTCTCTTTCCCTCTTTCTAGTTTAACCCACAATGCCTCCTCTCTCCCTTTTAAGCTCTGTAATTCCAAAGCTTTAATAGTAGTTTTTACATATAGTGCCACTCCTCCTCCCCTTCTTCCTACCCTGTCCTTTCTGAATAAAGTATAGCCAGTTATAGTTACATCCCAGTCATGGTTTTCTGTGAACCATGTTTCTGTAACTGCCACTAAATCCAAGTCAGCCACTCCCACCAAAGCTTCAACTTCAGGGATCTTATTTCCCATGCTACGGGCATTAATACACACTGCTTTCCATATGTTACCCCTGTTACCCATTTCCATAAAGGTATTTAATGTATCACCTACCTGGGGGCTTTCACTTACCTGGGGGCTTTCTTCACCCATCCCCAACGAATCTAGTTTAAAGCCCTCTTCAGTAGATTAGCCAGTCTACTACCGAAGATGCGTTGACCTTTCTTGGACAGATGGATGCCATCTCTGCTCTGCAACACTTGGAACAGCATCCCATGGTCTAGGAAACCAAAACGCTCTCGATGACACCATCCACGCAGCCATGCATTCATCTCCAGGATGCGAGCCTCTCTGCCTTGGCCTTTACCCTCAACAGGGAGGATTGAAGAGAACACCACCTGTGCACCTAACTGCTTCACCCTCTGTCCCAGAGCCATGAAGTCACTTTTAATACGTTCCAAGGTATACCTGGCAGTATCATTTGTTCCAACATGGATTAGCAACATTGGGTAATAGTCAGTGGGCTTGATGAGTGTCGGCAAACTCTCCATAACATCTTGGATTTTGGCACCAGGCAGACAGCATACCTCTCTGGACATCAAATCTGGTCGGCAGATGGACGCCTCAGTACCCCTCAGAAGAGAGTCTCCAACCACCACTACCCTTCGTTTCCTTCTGGTCACTGATTCTGCAACTTTGGGGTACTTGAACTCTGGTTCTTCCCTTTCCAGGGATGCTTTCACCTCCTCCACTTCCAGGGCTGCATAATGGTTCTTCAATTCAAGGGCTGGAGAAGTTGGATTGGTGATTTTGCAGGCCCTGGTGACTTGTGTCCAACCATCGACATTCTGTTGGCACCCATCTTCTCCTGTGCTGGAGAGCTTGGTTGCTGCAAGAAGCATCTCATCAATGTACTTCTCACTGTCTTGAATGCTCCTCAGCCTCGCCACCTCCTCTCTGAGTTCCTCCACTTGTTTTCTCAGAGCTTCAGCATGCAGGCACCCTGCACATGGAACCGGTCCTTCAACTGGCATTAGGACCTCTGTCTGGACCGAGGCAGAAGCTGTAACGGGAGCAACAGCTTTAGCAATACGATTTTTCCCAGCCATTGTTCTGTTCGTGGAGCTTAGGTATCTGTTAAAGCAAAAGAGAGACATCTACCAAGTACCAGCCGGTTTCGCAGCTGTCCTTTCAGAGAAAAAGCAGTTAAATCTCTTTAATTATATTCAAAATGTGCTGGTCCAGTTCTCTGTGATTTGTTAAAGGGGGAGGTGCCCTATAAAGCAAGACTGCTCACTAGGGGTGGGTGGGAGTCGGGGTGGGTTGGGAGGGAACTAACACCTGATTAGGTGTTAGCAGTTTCTAAACCTGAGGAGGTTACTGGAGTTCAGCAACCTACTGTGCTCAAGGAAAGTTCCCCTAAAGCACCAAAAAGAAAGTAACCTTGCTTTAAAAAATATACAAAAAAACCCTTTAAGAGCTCCCAGTCAGAGAGCTAGCAATGTAATATAATAAAACAAACAAACAAACCCTCAAATCCTTACTGTTTGTTTGATCTGTGGAGCCCTGGTTAGGAAAGCCTCAACAGGGCAGGGTACTGGAGCCTTTTTTGTCTGACAAGCAGCCTAATGCCTGGGTCCATTGGGTGGAGAAAGTCCACTGAGCTGCCCTCATGTGAAGGCGAGCATAAGGTACCACATGCACGGTGGATGCCATGTGGCCTAGCAACTGTAACATCTCTCGAGCAGTTAGGAGGGGTTTCAACTCTGCTTGAGAAGCTAACTGCACCAAGCGAAGGCAACGGGCCTGGGGAAGATAGGCCCTTGCCCTTGTGGAATCCAACAACGCCCCTATAAACTCCAGGGACTGAGTAGGGATCAAATTGGATTTTGGGATGTTTATTACCAGCCCTAAATACTGAAGGATACGCATTGTGCAGGTTAGAGAACTCTTGGCCTCTGATTGAGTGGGAGCTCGAATGAGCCAGTCGTCCAGGTAAGGGAAGACGAATATTCCCAGGGTGCGCAGAAAAGCAGCTACCACTGCCATGCATTTCGTGAACACCCTTGGTGCAGAGACCAGACCAAAAGGGAGCACTCTGTATTGATAGTACTTCTCTTGATAAAGGAACCGAAGGAACCTTCTGTGAGTTGGATGGATGAGAACATGAGTGTACGCATCCTTGAGATCTAGAGAACAAAGCCAATCCTGACTCTGAAGGTATGGCAGCAGAGTTCCCAGAGAAACCATCTTGAATTTTTCCTTGACTAGGAATCTGTTCAACTCTCTGAGATCTAAGATGGGTCTGAAGCCCCCTGTTTTCTTTGGAATAAGAAAATAGGGGGAGTAGAAACCTGTGCCCTGTTGTTGAAAAGGCACTTCCTCTATTGCCCCCTGGGCGAGAAGAGTGGCAACCTCCTGCCCCAACAGGTTGAGGAGGGAGGTTGGAGAATTGAACTGGTGCACTCTTGTGAGAGGGGGCAAGCTTGAAAAATGAAGTTTGTACCCCTCTCTTATGATGGAGAGTGTCCAATGCTCTGCTGTAATTTGCCCCCACCTGGGAGCAAAGTGACATAACCTTCCTGGAATGGTGGAGGGCTCTGGTCCTTCTAGAGCCAGGAAGGCTAAGTTCTCTAGCGGAAAGTCAAAGGCCCTGAGGGGGCTGAGGTTACTGGGCTGGAGCAGGCCTAGCAGCCTTTGCTTTGGTCTGTTTGGAAGATTGCTGACGTTTGGTAGGGAACTGAGCTGCAGAAGATGCCCGCTGACCATAAGCAGGATAGAGTCTTCTCTTTTTAGAAAAAGGTGTTTTCTTGAATAACCTTTTCTTAGCAGGAGCAGCTGTGGATTTGGATAGTCTATCCAAAGCAGAATTTTCAGCATCCATCTGATTGGCTTTTGCTTGCCAATCCTTACCAAACAGGTTCTCACCTGTACAAGGGATATTCCCCAATTCATCTTGAATCCAGATCTCCAAATCAGATGCTTGAAGCCAAGCAATCCTACGTGCACCTATGGCAATAGCTGAGGCTCTGCTTATGCAATCAAAGGAGTCGAAAGCTGCACAGTTGGAGAATTTGGAGATATCTTGGGCATGTTTGAGCCCAGTGAGAAAGTCCTGCCTTTTATCTTCAGACATAAAAGGACTTAAAGTCTGCAAATGGTCAGTGACTTCTTTTAAGAACATTCCCATGTAGAGACTATAAGAATTAATTCTCGCAGCAAGCATGGAAGCTTGGAAGACTCTTCTTCCAAAAGCATCCAGGGTTCTACATTCACTTCCTGGAGGATTAGAGGCATGTCTTTTGGCACTTCTAATCTTTCTCATTGCAGACTCAACCACAATAGAGTGGTGAGGAAGTTGAGTTTTATGGAAACCAGGACAAGGAGGGACATGATACATGGTATCCAACCTGCGAGAATGAGGAGAGGTGGTTAGAGGAGCTTCCCACATCCTCAACATGAGATCATACAGAATCTCATGAATAGGCAAGGTAGCTGCCTCCTTAGGAGTTTTAGGATATTGTAAAATATCTAACTCCTTGGCTCTGGGCTCTGCCTCAGGGGCCACTGTGATAGAGAGGCCCCGAGCCACCTCCCTGATAAAGTCTTGAAAAGACAAGTCCTCTGGAGGAGACATCCTTCGTTTAGGAGAGGACTCCTCCCGTGGAAGAAGCATCACTGCATCGACCGACTCTTCAGAATCCTCAGAGTCCTCAGAGGAATCGAAGTATCGTCTGTCCGGATGCTCTTGCAAAGCCCGATACCCATACCGACCGGGGTTGGTATCGGGAATAACCGGTACCGGGGTATCGGTACCGGAGGGCTTCAGCAGACAGAGTACCGGCATAGCGGACACAGATTCCGATGTCGATGCCACCGGTACCGGGATCGGTACCGATGGCGATGCTAGAGCCGGTACCAGCGGAGTAGTCTGTTGCGGTACCACGGGCGTCGATGCCACAAGGAAAGCCACCAGACTGCGTTCTATGGACAGAATCCTCTGATCCACTGACGCCGCCAATGCTTGGAAGTCGGTACCGGTGGAACCCACCGGTACCCCAGAGCATGGCACCAGGAGATCTGTCGAGGCCACGCCATTGAGATCATCCTGGAACCCCAATGATGATGCTTTAGAGGCCGAAGCCTCCTGCCGGGGTAATTTTGCCGGTGCAGAATCCTCGAGGGCAATGCCAGAGGCATCTCGATGCTTAGAAGGAGATCTATCCTTCAAGGACCGGCTGGATTTATGTTTAGTTACCTGAGATCCATGTGAGGAAGAAGAAGCCCTGGAAGATGTCGATGCCACCAAAGCCGCATCAGAGGGAAACAGGGTACTGAGCTTGGCAGCTCAGTTCTGCCGTCCTCTTTTAGATATCATGGAATAGGACACACAATCTGTTATGGAATGGTCAGAACCTAAACATTTTAGACACCAGTCATGGGTGTCGGTGACGGAAATGATACCGCCACATTTTGTGCACTTTTTAAATCCTGAGGCAGGCTTTTCCATATTTAAGGAAAAAAAGTTTTGGGCCTAAGGCCTAAAATGCAAGTGCACCTGAAGAAAAAGAATGGAAAAAAGGTTTTTTTAGTTTTTTTTTTACAAGAAGAAAAGAACAAAGTCCGGCGGTACCGGTACAGCGTCGAAGAAGGCAGACGCGACACAAAAGAAATAAAGAAAAAATAAGGAAATTCTTTTGCGGTGACAGGAACACGACCTGCTGGCTCTGCGGAAAAGAAGAACTGAGGAGAGACAGTTGGGAAAGGCGGGAAGGCAGCACGCAGGCGCTGTGGGATGCTCCCAAAGGCTTTCTGATTGGACGCTGGGGAGCGTTCCCGCGCAGGCTCCGTCGGTATCGACGTACCCATATGTGAAGACTCATTCCTGCTTGTTCCTGGAGATTAATTGAAATCACCCATTATTACTGTGTTGTAACTTTTGTTAGCTTCCCTGATTTCTCTTAGCATTTCATCATCCATCATTCATTCTGGCAGACGGTCGGTAGTACACACCCACTGCCATCACCTTCTCCTTTTTACATAGGATTTCTATACATAGAAATTCTATAGTGTATTTTGTATCATGCAAAGCTTTAATCCTATGTGACTCAATGCCCTCTTTAACATAGAGCACAGCCCGCCACCAATTTGATCTGCCCTATCATTGTGATATAGTTTGTACCCAGGTAACAGAGTGTCCCATTGGTTGTCCTCCTTCCACTAGGTCTCTGAGATGCCAATCATATCTAACCTTTCATTTAGTGCTATATATTCTAGCTCTCCCATCTTATTTTTTAGACTTCTAGCATTTGCATATAGCCATTTTGGAAGTTCTATGTTATTCATATTAATCTGGCTATCAGTTGATAGGGGTAATTTGGAATCTTTCAGCTCTGTACTTAAGGGCATTTGAGTTACTTTTATCTTTATTGGATGCCCTAACGTCCTTCTTTTGCTAGTATTCTTCAAGGATACATCCTTCCGAACCATGAGTTCTTGTGCGACTGTTGGCTTTCCCCTATTATCTAGTTTAAAAGCTTCTCTATCTCCTTTTTAAAGGTTAATGCCAGCAGTCTGGTTCCAACCCGGATAAGGTGGAACCCATCCCTTCGGAAAAACCCCTCCCTTCCCCGGAATGTTGCCCAGATTCTAACGAATCCAAAACCCTCTTCTTTGCACCATCGACTCATCCACACATTGAGACTCCAGAGCTCTGCCAGCCTTTTGGGTCTTGTTCATGGAATAGGAAGCATTTCAGAAATGCTACCATGGAAGTTCTGGATTTCAACTTCCTACCTAAAAGCCTAAATTTGACCTCCAAAACATCCCTCCCACACTTTCCTATGTCATTGATATCAACCTGTACAAAGACAGCAGACTCCTCCCCAGCACTCATTGACATACATGTGCACAACATATAAACGTGCACAGACTTACCAGCCCACAAAGACAAACAAAATAGATACACATACAAAACAGAGATACACACACACACACAACACAGATACAAGATACATACAGGCAGCACAGATACAGACGATGTACACGCTGTGATAAGGAAGCTTATCATAGCTCAGGAAGGGGCTATAGAAAAGGTGAAGTGTCTCTGAACAAGCAACCTGTCAGTGCTGGTAGAAATGAGAAAACAGAATTTTGCCATAAAAGACTACCAGTCCCAGAATGCACCAGGTTTCCAACAGCCATGAGAGGAGCTGAAGTGAGAAAACGTGTGTTCAATCAAAAGGGCTATGAGGTAATCCCCAAGCACTCATTGCAAAGGGCAAGGCTTGATTCAGCACAGCTGCGCTGTGCTAGGATGGAACACTCATCTCAAAGGGCAAGGCCTGATTCAGCACAGCTGCGCTGTGTTAGGGAGGAGCACTCATCTAAGCAGAATAAGAGTAGAGTTTATTCTACAGATGACCATCTTCATGATCACCTTGGATATCCAGAGAATTGTCCTCAGTATCCTGAGAATCAGCTTGAGTTTGATCATCAGTTTCATCTGAAGGATCATCAGAAGCAGAAGCCAAACCGGACGGACAGAGAGGGAAAGAGACCCTTTGGAAGAAGGAAGAGAAAAGCCTTTGAGAGGTCTAGAAGAGTCCAAAGCAGTACGTATACTGGGAGGTATTCCAAGGGCCAGCATACACCATTGGACTGGGGAAAGCCAGAGGAATGGTGCTGCAGAGCTAGGAATCACCAGAGGCTACCTGTGAGGGAGACGGCTGCACGTGGAAGGGACCCTAAGACCTGTGCCAGAAGGTATGTGAAGAGAGATCCAGTGTCCAGGGATCTGGATTGGAAGGCTGGACATAAGAACTGGACTACATACTGGCCAGGCTATAATTTGGAATCTTTGGAATTTGGAATAATTGGGAGACTGAAAGAGAAAGGCATCTGCAACTCCGCACTTGATTGGTGTAAATCGTATCTTGACAACAGAAAGCAATATGTAAAATCTACAACGGGAGAATCAAAACTCTTCCATCAAAAACAAGGCGTTCCTCAAGGATCCTCTCTTTCATCTCTCATGTTTAACATATATATGCAGCCTATCTGCAATATCATCAGATCATTCAATGTGAAATGTATGATATACGCAGATGATATCCTACTCTACATGCCGTTTTCCACAGTGCATATGGATTTATTGCCTATAATAAATTGCTTCGACGCAGTATCAGAATGGCTCCTATCACAAAACCTCCGCATTCAACATAAGAAAACGGAGGTTCTTTTCATCACCAAAGACCCCAACTTCATTCCACCACCACATATAAGTGTTAAGGGAGCAGATCTATGCACTAAGGAAACAATAAGATACCTCAGAGTCACACTGGACCATCATCTCAACATGAAATCACACATAAATAATATTGTAAAAGCTGTGTACTTCAAGATACGCACGCTCAGGCACCTACGCTCCCTACTAGACCAAGAGGACTTCAGAACCATCTATCAGGCACTGATCTTACCACACTTCGACTTCGCCAACTCCATCCTGCAAGGGCTCCCACAATCCACTCTGAGCTCACTTCAGCTTGCTATGAATACTGCTGCAAGGGTTCTACAAGGAGCGTCCAAGAGTGAACATGTTACACCTATCCTCAAACAGCTACATTGGCTCCCTATACACGGAAGGATTATGTTCAAGACCTTGATTCTCACCTTCAAGGCCATCAATGGTCTCTCAGCCAACTCAATCACAGAGCTCATACGAACTGTACCACCAAACAGAAATAGGAGACAGGTAGCATTGAACTCCCTAATAATGCCAAAGGCCATAACAACATGCAGCCTATCAACAGCAAACAGAGCTTTCATATTTTGCGCACCAAAATGCTGGAACTCTCTACCACCTGATATCCGTGCCATAACCGACTTAGCCCAGTTTAGAAAGGCCCTCAAATTCAACCTATTCATCAAATACTACCCAACATAAAATAAAACTTACAGTCCCACCGCAAACGTAATCACAGATTTCTCATTGTTACTAACATTCTGGCTAAATTGTGTAAATAGTTTGAGTATGTTGTCTAGTTAACTGATCATATACTCCATGTAGATAGTTCTCCCATTTTAATTGTTTTTTCCAAGTTTATGCTCCTGTTATATGTAACACCGAACAGCTTGTTGTTCTGTTTTTTGTTTTGTTCTCTGTAAACCGCGCTGATGCCGAATAGTGCGGTATATAAAAAATGTAAATAAATAAATAAATAAATATAGAGAGGAACTCTAGCAGCAATGGAAGCTCAGGTATGAACACTGATCTATGCCCTAGCTATAACCTTGAAAGACAGCAGGGAAACAAGTATTCTCCTGAAAATGCTCCATTGAGAGATTCATCTGTGCCAATCCATGATATTGAACCCATGCTTGTTGAACAAGGGGGAATAATAGCAGATGAGGATCCTGTTTATATGGACTGCTCTCTATCTAAACTCCGTTGGTAACTTTCTGTTATAAAGTACAGCAACCATCACAAAGAAATACAAATTTGTTCTTTAATCTACTCAGAAAAGCTCCTGAAGCAGGATTTGACCCACACAGTGGAAGGCAAGCCAGCTAAGGGGTTTCAGCTGGTAACTGCTAGCAATTGAGCCTTACCTAATTGCTTGTGAGCTAGGAGAGAATCACTTCTGTATCTATGTGGGAAGTAATCAGAAGTTAACCTGAAAAGAACAGTTTGTTTCTTGCTTTGTGGCTTTTCATTTGTTGTTTTCCTGATTTTGACTTTGTTTTTCCAAGTTAACACTGAAAGCAAGTAACCTAATTTATGTGCTACCAAGCATATCTGTGTTGGGAGAAATAACCCCATAAATAAATATCTTATTGGCTTTACCCAAGAGCACCACTAAATTATTGTCAGCAGCTGTGTCTGGTGTGAATGAACTACATTGCCCACAATACCTTGCAAATCATATAGAAATATGCACTTGCCAAGAGTGTGAAGATTCTCACCCAGGCAGCCGTCTGACAACGCGCACGTGTGTACACACACACAGATAAGCCATGCTCTGCATGCTAACCCCATTTGTTATTTAATTTTATTTCACATACTAGATTTGATCTGCCCCCTCCAATTTGTGTTCAGAGCTTGCCTTTTGTATTGTTTGATTATATATGGCTCAGGACAGCTTTATTCCAAAATCGCTTCTTCTCCTATTCTCTGCCTTTAGAAAACATCTTTATTGAATAAGTGCCAATGAACCCCTATTCTCTAGTCCAAGTCTCTATGGAGTTCGCTGCTGAGCACTTTGCACTACAAAGAGGACTATGCAAGTTTGCACTATTAAGGAGTGAAACTTCACCCACGAATAAGCATTATGTACTCAGTATACCCACCACACACACCTCTCTTTGGGATCTAAAGTTTGCAAGCAGCTTGTTCTTTCCATTTATACTATAAATAATGGAACATGGTTCTATCAGCGGCAGAGCAAACTACTTCAGTAAATATGAGTATTATTACAGGATTCTGGATGAATTCTGGACGAATTGCTACTGCTTACAAGTGTCTGACCGACAGGAATTGAACCTAAGATTACATGTTATAACTGTCCTATGGTCGTGAGGGAATTATTGCAATTTTGTTGGTTCATAATTTTTAAATGTAATCATGATAGAAAAGTCCAACTCAACAAGGCATAGAATCTATAACACAAAGGGGAATACGGCAGCAACATAGTAAATGACAGCAGGAAAAGACTGCAATGGCCCAATTATTTTGCCCAGAAAGGTGGTTAGGGTTCTAACTGCTACTTTTTGCAGTTTACCTCCGGGTCAGAGGTGGCCCAATGGGGGTGCGGGGCCATGTGCGGAGACTCAGTGTGGGCCTCATTTGCATAAGGATCCTCATTTGCATAATGTTAACATGCATTAAATTTTAGTAAACATGTCTCTTAATGAACGTATGGATAAAGAAGACTACCAGATTTCTTCATTACTATACTCCAGTGCCAACTGCCAGGCACATTAGGAAGTACTGTAAACACTGCCCATTTAGAAACCATAGCAAACCCACCATATCATAACAGCACTACAAGGGCTCACAAAGCACCATAGCCTACCTAACAAAAGGCAACACTGCAAATATTAAACCAATACATCTCAGAGAATACCAATACATCTCCTACTGGGGAAAGAGAACAAATTGCACTGTCAAATAGAAACTACATGAACAGAATACCTCAGCTCAGTTACACATGCAGAACATAGACCATCACCAAACAAAGAACAAACAAAATGCCATTTCACTTATTCGGATCACTTAATATCATGCTAATGGCTTCCTTCCACCCTGGGGCTGTGAATGCTGCATCCAAGGCATCTCTAGGCCCATCCGAATGGGGGGGGGGGAGAAGATCTAATTTGGGGACTGGATCCAGGAACCTTCTAAATGGCAATGTACAATGCTTTCCACCAGGCTCTCCCCATTACTCTGTGAAACATAAAATGCAGCACCGCAAGACATAGAATGTATTCAGTACCTGCTTATATAGTGATTGTAAACCGCTCTGATGCCCTTCAGCCTGGGCGGTATATCAAAAATTGCATAAACATAAACATAAACAAGGGATCACAATTTAGAAATAGGAAGACAATAATTAAACTGGGAACCCCAAAAGGCAAACTTAGAATGTACAACAACACCGCAGAAATAAAACTATAAATTAATTTCCTCTTGTACTAAACAAAATGCAGTCGTTAAAGATGCACATTTCCCAGAGCTGACATATTGCAATTGCTCCAGTCACTTTCTTCTGGTTTCTTCTTGTCTTCTGCTAACTCTGCATTGTCTGCTGTCCATTTGTCCTTTCTTCTCTCTTCTAGTTTTTTACATTCTCTCTCTGCATCTGCTTTAACATACTGATCTTGCTCCTTTTGCTCTTTCCTCCATTTCTTTCTTTATTCCTTTTTCATGTACTCAAATTTTACCCCTCCATCCTCAATCCCAACTTACTCTCCCAATACCCGCCAATCATAGATTTTTCTTCCCTCCCACACAAAATATTTTCCCCTCTCCATTTCACTCTCACAGCACCATCCCATTCTAGTCCTCCCCCAACATCAGCTCCCTTCCAGTTCTAGCCCCACCTAGCATCCACTCCATTCTAGTCCCCCCCCATCAGCCCATTTCCAGTCCTATCTTAGCCCCTCCATCAGCCCATTTCCAATCCTAAGCCCCCATCAGCCCATTTCCAGTCCTTTCCTAGCCCCTCCTTCAGCCCATTTCCAGTCCTAGCTCCCCCATCCATTTCCAGTCCTATCCTAGCCCCTCCATCAGTCCATTTCCAATCCAAGCCCCCCATCAGCCCATTTCCAATCCTAGCCCCCCATCAGCCCATTTCCAGTCCTTTCCTAGCTCCACCATCAGCCCATTTCCAGTCCTAGCCCTCCACACTCAGCCCATTTCCAGTCCAAGCCCCCCTCCCCATCAGCTATTTCCAGTCCTAGCTCCCCCCACTCAACAATTTCCAGTCCAAGCCCCCCACTCAGCCCATTTCCAGTCCCAGCTCCCCCCCCCCACACTCAGCCCATTTCCAATCCAAGTCCCCCTATGAGCCCATTTCCAGTCCTAGCCCCTCCATCAATCCATTTCCAATCCAAGCCTCCCCAACAGCCCATTTCCAATCCTAGCCCCTCATCAGCCCATTACCAGTCCTATCCCAGCCCATCCATCAGCCCATTTCCAGTCCTAGCTCCCCCCACTCAGCCCATTTCCAGTCCAAGCCCCCCTCCCCATCAGCTATTTCCAGTCCAAGCCCCTCCCCACACCCCATTCAGCCCATTTCCAGTCCAAGCCCTCCCCCCACAG
The DNA here is from genome assembly GCA_033557465.1 of Ichthyophis bannanicus. NCBI lineage: Eukaryota > Metazoa > Chordata > Amphibia > Gymnophiona > Ichthyophiidae > Ichthyophis > Ichthyophis bannanicus. The sequence continues at coordinate 150,142,086 of CM066041.1, forward strand.
CCTCTTTCCAGTTCAAGCCCCCCCCTCAACCCATTTCCAGGTCAAGCCCCCCCCCCCCCAAAGAGCCCTGCGGCTGTCTAAAAAGCTTTAGAAGGAGCCAGAAAAGCCCCGGCTCACCTCTAACAGCTGCCAAAGTGAAGAGCACCTTTTTTCTTCACTTCGGCAGCTGTACTGCAGTTTATGATGCTGCCGCACTGAGGTCAAAGGGTACTTCCTGTTTCCCGGCACTCAGGGTGGCAGCGTCCTAAACTACAGTACAGCTGCCGAAGTGAAGAAAAAAGATGCTCTTCACTTTGGCAGCTGTTAGAGGTGAACCGGGGCCGCCTCTATAGCCGCCCTGCCTGCTGGTATTGAGTGCGGGATGTTGTTGGCGTGGGGCCCCCTGAAGCACGGGCCCCTGTGTGAACAACATTCTCGCACAATGGACGGGCCGGCCCTGCTCCAGGTCCAGGAGATTATCAAAAAAGTAGAGCAGATTGTGTGCCTGTGTCTGTACGTCAGACACCTTCTCTGACCCTTTTCAAATCCAGGATGAAAACTCACCTCGTCGCTGCTGCTTTTGGATCTTGATTCACCCGATCTCCTTGTTTCTTTACCTTTCCCCCTTGTTTTATCCCTGTCTACACCTTCTGTGTTGTCTGTCTTGACTAGATTGTAAGCTCTGATGAGCAGGGACTCTCTCTTACGTGTCTGTGCAGCGCTGCGTATGACTTGTAGCGCTATACAAATGCTCAGTAGTAGTAGTAGTAGTAGTAGTAATAGCAAAGCACAATAACTCCCAACGGATAAAAATAAGAAATACTGCATTCCATGGCTGGGGTTTCCTGCAGCAACAAGCGCATAAATCATAAAACAGTTCCAGAGGTCACTCTGTTTTCCAGCCTCCCACCTGTGATGGCTATTGCTAGCTCTGCCTCTTAAGTTTTGGAACACGTTTATGACATGTGTCACTTCTAGCTGGAGCTGGGGATTTCCATATCTGTAACACAGTCTCCTGCTAGCTAAGAAAAGTAGCAATTGTAAATGTTTTATTTATTTATTTATTTATTTATTTATTTATTTATTTAACATGTTTTGTATCCCGCCTTTTCCTTCAATCAAAGCGGTTAATACAGCACAAAGTTAAACAAAGGTGAGGGAAACATACATTGCATTATCATTACATCACAACAAAACACTAGGAGTACAAACAGGGAACACAGTACATAACTTACATTACATTACCTTACATTAACTACAAACAGCATATCGCTGAACAGAATGAGCATATAGCAGCAGATAGTGGGTCTCGCACGGTCCACCGCCTAAGGGCCACGCCAAAGGGCCCTCTTGCGAGGCCCTCAGGCGCGGGCCCGCAAGGCACGGGCGCGCCATTGCTGAAGGGATTTTAAATGATTTGAAAAGTGCTCAGATTGGCTGCAGTTTTCTCTCACACACAGTTCCCAACTAAGTAGGCACAGCTGATTCTCACTCACTGCTCACAGGATCGTTGGAGCCTTTGCTGAAGGGATTCTAAATGATTTGAAAAGTGCTCAGATTGGCTGCAGTTTTCTCTCACACACAGTTCCCAACTAAGTAGGCACAGCTGATTCTCACTCACTGCTCACAGGATCGTTTAAGTAATTTGGCAGCCTTTCTATTCTTAATGACATTTCCAAACAGGCCAAGAACTGCAGGATCTGGCCCCATGTGATCATCACACCTCCTCCAAAAAGGGACCCCACAAAAAACATCAGAAACCCACATTTAACAGCAAGGGAGAATATACTAAACTTAGATCGTCTGTCTTGGAATTTATAACAGAAAGATATCAGAAAATAAAATTCTAAAAATGTAAATAGCAAGAATATTATTACTATTGAAATCTTTTTGCTAGTCTTCCAGAAGTCTATTCTCAAGAGTCATAGTACAAGGCAGAATGACCTCTGCCCCTCTCTTTTATTTCCTCAGCTATCTGACCTTTACATCTTTCACAGGTAACAAAGGTTTCTGTTTTGAAGTTGCACGTGTACTGTTCCAAATGACCAGCTCCCAGCATTCTCCGGAACCTTAAAATATATTTTGGTGGACCTACTGCTGTGGGACTGCAATGGGAATTATCAACAGAAAGAAGTATTCAAAAGAGCTCTTTCAAGCCATGGTCCTGCTCTCTGAATGTCTAGTGCTGTGTACTCCTGAGGGCTTTTACACAGCAGCAGGGAATCCAAAGCTGCTAAAACGTCCTAAAACTGTTGCAGAGGAACATATCTAGCCATAATTCCTCAGTTTGGGAAATTATTGTTCTTAATGTGAGCTTTTCTCTCCATTTCTAAAGTGAAATCACTTAAGGAGAGTTACTTTAATAGCACATTTTATGCTTAAATGTTACTATATTTAGCTCAGGGTGTGGGCAGGCAGTTTCCAGCATTTATAGATAATCTCCCACTGTCCCACACTCCTGTGAGACACAGGTAATGAAGGAGCAAAGGCATGATAGCTTATGAAACCCATCTCCCTATGGCCTTTGCAAGGGCAGCAGCCAGGAGATCTACAGTTGGGTCTGTGCATGTATCATGGTCAGAGTAGCCACTGAAAGATCCACACTGCTGGCTGCTGATAGTAAGAGTACAAACAATGGATAGGATCTCTTTCTCCTGACATATATCCCCCAACTTCTAGCAAAATACAATTTCCGTCACAGTATTTCTGACATACAGGCTAGCTACTGGTGAGTGAACCCAGATGAATACAATCACACAACAGAACAGGCCAAACTATTTTACTGCAATAAAACTATAAACCTTTATAGAGTAAATAGCTTTATGATGTCATCAAGTATTGTTAAAGTGGCCTTGCTATTGGAAATTGTGTGTGCTGTAACGTGACAAACCTTGCAGATGCGTCCTATGGACCAGAAAGCTACTCTTTGATTAGCCGGTACCCGATGTTCAGTTGTCACAGTCCTTCCAGTGAGGACTTTGGAGTCAAACTGAGCAGGCAATGTATCAACTTTAAAATGGGGTTTCAATTAAAATCATCATCTTTCAACTTTATTTTCACTGAGAAATTTCAGCAGGACATTCCCCGGTTTCCTGGACACAATCTTCTGGATCAATGCTTCTCAGCCCTCTCCAGGAGGCAACCCTTGCCAGTTGGGTTTTCACAATTGCCATGATGAAAACCAATGAAATAAATCTGTATGTATTGAAGACCCATTGCATGTATACTCATTGTGGTAATCCTGAAACCCCAACTGGCTAGATGTGCCTCCCAAGAGAGGGTGAGGAGCTCTGCTCTACATATCTTCAAAGGATACTGACAGAATGGGCAAACAAATATCCCAATAGAACAGTTGAAGTAGCCAGGTGCATCTAAATGGAGAACAGGCAGATATAAATAGGAATTTGGGATTCAGCTCATGCTTTTTCAGTACTAGATCAGGACAAGTTACATTTGGCTATAGTAGAAGTTCCCTGTACTTAGAGAGCTTATAATCTAAATTGCAAACTTAACCTGTTTTCCTTGACCCCGATCTCTCTTTTCGGGATCACATCTCTCATATCACCAGAACCTCTTTCTTCTTTCTCCGTCAGATCCGCGTTATCCGCCCCTTTCTTACTCCACAGGCCCTTACCACTCTTATGCTGTCCCTTATTATGTCACGTCTTGACTTTTGTAACTCTGCCCTTGCCGGTATTCCCCAGTCCCAGTTGCACAGACTGCAACGTATTCAAAACATGGCAGCACACATTATTTTCCACTCTACTCGTCAGGAGCACGTAACCCCCCTTTTCATTCACCTTCACTGGCTCCCCATAGACTATTGTATTCGCTTTAAACTCCTCACTATGGTCCATCAGGTTATTCACACTCATACCCCACAATATTTGGCAGATCTCATTCAGTTTCACATTCCTAGTCATACTCTCCAGTCAATGCATGTTCCCTGTAAAATAGTGATCTCCAAGTTATAATACCCTGTTCAATGTAATTTCAGTTTGTTCAATGTAAACCGCACTGATGCAGAATAGCGCGGTATATAAGAGAATGTAAATAAAAATAAATAAATAAATTAAATAAAATGCACATAAATCACCTTGACCTCCCCTCTCCTTCCCATGCCCATTTACAATCAACCCGCACCTCCGCCTTTTTCTTTGCTGGACCCGCACTCTGGAATTCCCTACCCACCTCCCTTAGACTGGAACAAAACCACAGTACTTTTAAAGTACGCTTAAAAACATATCTATTCTTTTCTGCGTTTGACCATCCTACTCCCCCTATGTGATCCTGTTTCTCTCTGTCCTTTAGTATTGTCTACTCCTTCTGTCTGGTATGCTTGATTGTACTATCCTCTGTCCTGTCATTTATTGTAACTTCCTTTCATTTTCTGTGCCAATGGCCCTTCTTGTACTTTTGAAATTGTATACCACTTTGTTTTTAATGAAAGGCAGTATATCAAATAAAATAAACAAACATAAAGCACACAGTTTTGAACAACCTACAAAACTTTAATAGAAGAAGCAGGAAGTCCATATAAAACAGCATTATAATAATCTAATTTACATAATATCAAAGCTTGTAACACGCTATGAAAATCATTAAAAGATATAATGCAATCTTTGCTCTAAACAAAAGTTTAAAAAAATAAGATTATCAACACTTCTAATACTGTATAAGGCCTGAAATGTAAATATGAATCAACTAGAATGCCAAGACTGCTGTCAACCAATATAATCAGGACAAGAACACCACCCAGTCTAATTACTTTAAACTCTTGCAGTAGTTCAGCTCTATTGACCCCTAGCATCACTAATTTTTGCACATTTATAACAAACATTTTCAATCATCCAATTCTTAACCAAAGAAAAAAATTTGGTCACTAACTCCAGGGATTCAGAAACCAAATGAACTGGCATGAGCACCTGAATATCATCAGCTTAATATGAAAATTAAATCCATGTAAACAAAGTGTTGAGGCCAATGACACTATAAAAGTATTAAAATGTGAGTTTATAAAACAGATCCTTGAGGAACACCCAAATGAATCTGATACCACAAAGACTGATTCACACCTAACTGAATCCCCTGCTGTCTACCTTTTAAAAAAAGATCAAAACCATTGTAAAATCACTCCCGTTACCCCCATTATTTTCAATTTATGAATAAAAAGATTATGATTATCTAAATCAAAAGCTAAGGCTATTGCAAAAATATCAGAATAATTGACTCATGATTTTCCAACCTCATTCTTAAGGTATCTATTGATAATACTAATGTAACTCCCTTTCTCCCAGACAATTGCTTCACCAACTTCATGGCAGACAAGGGAGCAAACCAATCCTTGGAGCTTTAGTTCCTGGATGTTTCAGGGATCTCTTGACAGAGACTGGCAATAGCTATGAGGTCCTTGGCATGTGATACCTCTGGAGAATGGCTGATGTCATACCTCTACACAAAAGTGGTGACAGGGAAGAAGTGTCAAACTACAGGCCCGTGAGCCTTACCTTGGTGGCGGGAAAAGTAATGGAGGCACTCCTGAAAGAGCGAATAGTGAACTTTCTCAAAACCAACAGGTTGCAAGATCCGAGGCAACATGGTTTTACCGAAGGACGGTCTTGCCAAACAAATCTGATTGAGTTCTTTGACTGGATGACCAAGGAACTAGATCAGGGGCATGCGATGGATGTCATCTACCTGGATTTCAGCAACGCCTTTGATACTGTTCCTCATAGGAGGCTTGTCGATAAACTCAGTAGCTTGGGGATGGGGATTACTTAGAGTTACATGTATTTGTTGATAGTTATTATCGTTTCTCTGTATTTTCACATTGTTCTCTGTATTTTGACATATGTTCAATGTAAACCGCCACTGAGCTTGGGAAATGGCGGTATATAAAAACGTTGCAAATAAATAAATAAATAAAAAGATGGTAAACTGGATTAGAAATTGGTTTACTGACAGACGACAGAAGGTGATGGTACATGGAGCTCACTCGGATGAAAGGAAGGTGATTAGCAGGGTGCCCCAGGGTTCGGTCCTGGGCCTGGCACTATTCAATGTATTTGTGAGTGATATTGCTGAAGGACTGAATGGAAAAGTCTGTCTTTTTGCAGATGACACAAAAATTTGCAACAGAGTGGACTCCACCGAGGGAGTGGTTAACATGAGTAAAGATCTACAAAAGCTGGAAGAATGGTCTAATGCTTGGCAGTTAAGATTTAATGCAAAAAAGTGCAGTGTCATGCACTTGGGTAGCAGAAAGCCAAGGGAAATGTACGCGATAGGGGGTGAGAGGTTGGTGTGCACGGTTCAGGAGAAAGACCTTGGTGTGATTATCGCTGACGATCTCAAGGTGGCAAAACAGTGCGACAAGTCGATGGCAAAAGCCAGGAGGATGTTGGGCTGCATACAAAGAGGGATTACCAGCAGAAAGGAAGAGGTACTTATGCCACTGTACAAGTCACTGGCGAGGCCTCACTTGGAATACTGTGTTCAGTTTTGGAGACCATATCTTGCAAAAGATGTAAAAAGACTGGAAACTGTTCAGAGGAAGGCGACGAAAATGATTTGGAGCCTGCGTCAGAAGCCTTATGAGAAGAGACTTGAAGACCTAAATATGTACACTTTGGAGGAGAGGAGGGACAGGGGAGATATGATTCAGACCTTTAAATACTTAAAGAGAAATGATGAACAAACAAACCTCTTCCAAAGACGGGAAATCTGTAAAACTAGAGGGCATAACATGAAGCTGCAAAGGGGTAAATTGAAAGGCAATGTCAGGAAATATTTTTTCACTGAAAGGGTGGTGGATGCTTGGAATGCCCTCCCAATGGAAGTGGTGGGGGCAAACACGGTGACGGAATTCAAAATGGCATAGGACATACACAGTGGATCCCTTTACAGCAACAGGATAAAAACAAAATGAACCATCTAACTTCTCAACAAATAGGGGTGTCCTACATGGAGTGGTGGGTTCACTCCTAAACGAAGACATGGGGAGGGGTGGCCTGCACAGATCGGCAGGTGCACCTACTCTTGCGATCTTACTGGGCAGACTAGATGGACCATATTGGTCTTTATCTGCCGTCATTTACTATGTAACCAAACAGCAGGAGAAGGAGGTATCCGCAAAAAGTACAGTAGTACGGTTTTTCCCGCTCTGGCACTGCTGACAGACCCCTGACAAAGGCCTAGGGCTGAAAATGTTTAAGTTGGGTCTGCTAATAAAGTTTTTGGATATCCCTACTGTGTTTGGCCATGGTTTTTGGTTTCCGCTACTCTCTACTGTCATTTACTATGTTACTATGTTCTCAAAGTTGTCCAGGCCAGGAATTGTGTTCTGAACCAAGCATTTACTCAATCTTAAGGCTCATCAAGAAATAACAAAAGCAATTGGCATGAACAATAAACCAAAATTATTTTGTACAACCATCTTGTCTTCTAGTTCCTGGTGATATATTAGTGCAGGCAAACTCCTGGAACCTACCAAGCTAAGCTCCCCCTGCCCCTTGGCAGTGGCTTCAAGCCTGGTTGTCTTCTCTTCTCTGGTCATGGTGGCTGGGTGCAGATACTCTAACATGTTAAGTGCTCTGACTGAGTGCCAGAGGCACCTGCCCATTAAGTTCAGGCTCTCCCCTACAAACACATGGTAAGATGGCTGAGGGTCAAAGATAGAACTCTTTCTTTGCGTGAGTTTTTTATACTCAGGGAGCATTTCCCTCTCAGAGGAATCTCCTCCCAGACTGAAACGACTGGCAGAAAGAACCTCCCTTGATCTATAAAATGTCAAACCTTTCTTTTTATGTCTGGTAATAATTAGTAGGCACACTGGTTGGTGCTACTGCTTCTAGTTCAGCATCTGCCTTTACACTAATAAAGTTTCCGTACTATGTTTGCATTGAAAGCCACATTGAACATCATCTAAAATGTTATCATCCAAAATATCAACCAACTGGGATAAGACATATTTCTTAATTATCTTAGTCAATGTGAGGAGATTAGAAACAGCCTAAAATTTACACAATCCAAAGAATTCAAACCAGTTTTTTTCAGAAATGGTCAAATTACAGCAGACTTCAATTTGTGAGGAAAACAACCACTCTGCAATGAAGCATTAACAATGGGCACTAATAAAGAAATGACACAGAGATCACGTGATGCTGTGAGCAAGAGAGCCCTTTTCTTCTACTACCAATTCCAGACTTCAATCCTTTCACCTTGCTGCTTCTTATGTCTGGAACAAACTACCTGAGTCTGTACATCAGGCTTCATCTCTGCTCCTGCTTAAAGCTCATCTCTTTGTGGCTGCTTTTGGATCCTGATCCCTTAAGAACATAGGATACTGGGCTTGATGAACTTAGGTCTGACCTAGTATGGCATTTCTTGTTTCCAACAGTGGCCAATCCAGGACACAAGTATCTGGTAGGTTCCCAGAAAGGCACACAGGTTCCACAATGCTCATCCCAGGGTAAGCAGTAGATTTCCTGTGTCCTCAATGGTTTATGGACCTTTCCTCCAGGAACTTGTCCAAACCGTTTTTAAACCCAGCTACACTAACAGCTTTTACTACATCCTCTGGTAACAGATTCCAGAGATTGATTAAGCGTTGAGTAAAGAAATATTTTCCCTTATTAGTCTTCAATGGGTTACATTGACGCTTCATTGTGTGTCTTCTAGTCGTTCTACGTTTTGATGGTGTAAACAACCAATCTATGTTTACCCGTTCCACTCCATTTATTAATTTATAGACCTCTATCATATACCCCTCAGCCATCTCTTCTCTAATTTGAAGAGCCCAACCTTTTAAGCCTTTCCTAGTCCTTAGTGGAACACCAGATGTAGTGCAAGAGATAAGGGTGTTGGGGCCACTTGGCAATAGTGATCATAGCATGATCGCCTTTGATTTAATTAGTGGAGGAGGGATAGTAAGGAAATCCACAGTACTACCCTTTAACTTTCGAAAGGGAGACTATGATAGAATGAGGAAAACAGTTAAGAAAAAACTAAAAGGAGCAGTTGCAAAGGTTAAAGACGTACATCAAGCGTGGGTGTTGTTGAAAAATACTATCTTGGAAGCCCAGACCAGCTGTATTCCACGCTTTAAGAAAAGTGGAAGGAAGTCCAAAAAATTGCCAGCATGGTTTAAAGCTGAGGTCAGAGAGGCTGTTGTTGCCAAAAAAGCATCTTTCAAGAAATGGAAAAAAGAGCCAAATGATGAAACCTGGAAACAGCACAAGCACTGGCAAGTCAAATGCAAGGCATTGATAAGGCAGGCAAAGAGAGAATTTGAGAAGAAGCTTGCTGCGGAAGCAAAAACGCGAAATAAAGACCTTTTCAAGTACATTCGTAGCAAAAAACCCGTGAGAGAGTCAGTTGGTCCATTAGATGATAAAGGGGTTAAAGGAGCACTAAGAGGCGACAAGGTGATAGCGGAGAGACTGAATGAATTCTTTGCTTCGGTCTTTACTGAGGAAGATGTAGGGATGTTACCCACGACCGAAGTGGTATTTAAAGGTGTGGAAGAATTGAAGGAAATATCGATACATCGGGAAGATGTCCTACAACTATTAGATAAACTGAAGAGTAGCAAATCACCTGGGCCGGATGGTATACATCCAAGGGTGTTGAAAGAACTGAAATTTGAGATTGCAGACCTGCTATCAGTAATCTGTGAACTATCATTAAAATCATCTCTAATACCTGAGGATTGGAGGATCGCCAATGTAACACCAATTTTTAAAAAGGGTTCGAGGGGTGATCCGGGAAACTACAGACCGGTGAGCCTGACATCAGTACCGGGAAAAATGGTAGAAACCATCATAAAGAATAAAATTACTCAGCATATAGATAGTCATGACCTAATGGGAGACAGCCAACATGGCTTTAGACAAGGAAGATCTTGTCTTACTAATCTGTTATGTTTTTTTGAAGGAGTGAATAAACAGGTGGACAAAGGTGAGTCGGTTGATATTGTGTATCTGGACTTTCAGAAAGCCTTTGACAAGGTCCCTCATGAGAGACTTTTGGCAAAACTAAAGAGTCATGGGATAGGAGGCAGTGTACTACTGTGGATCAGGAACTGGTTAAAAGATAGAAAGCAGAGGGTAGGGCTAAATGGCCAATTTTCCCAATGGAGAAAGGTGAATAGTGGTGTACCCCAGGGATCTGTGCTGGGTCCGCTGCTTTTTGACATATTCATAAATGACCTGGAAAGTGGAATAACGAGTGAGGTTATCAAATTTGCTGATGACACAAAACTATTTAAAGTTGTTAAAACCCAGGAGGATTGTGGAAAATTGCAAGAGGATCTTGATAAATTGGAAGACTGGGCATCAAAATGGCAGATGAAATTTAATGTGGAGAAGTGCAAGGTTATGCACCTAGGGAAGAACAACCCAAACTATGGTTACACGATGCAAGGTTCCACATTAGGAACCACCACCCAAGAAAAAGATTTAGGCGTCCTTGTGGATACCATGTTAAAACCCTCGGCCCAGTGTGCAGCAGCGGCCAAGAGAGCAAATAGAATGCTAGGTATGATAAGGAAAGGAATGGAAAATAAAACAAAAGATATTATAATGCCTCTATATCGTTCCATGGTGAGACCGCACCTTGAATATTGTGTGCAATTCTGGTCGCCATATCTTAAAAAGGATATAGCAATTTTAGAAAAGGTTCAGAGAAGAGCCACCAAAATGGTAAAGGGGATGGAAGGCTACTCCTATGAAGAAAGGCTAAAAAGGTTGGGGCTCTTTAACCTGGAAAAGAGACGGCTGAGGGGAGATATGATAGAAGTCTATAAATTAATGAACGGAGTGGAACGGGTAAACGTAGATCGATTGTTTACCTTATCAGAATATAGAAAGACTAGGGGACATGCAATGAAGCTACAGGGTAAACTATTTAAGACTAATAAAAGAAAATATTTTTTCACTCAACGTGTAATCAAACTCTGGAATTTGTTACCGGAGGATGTAGTAAAGGCTGTTAGTGTAGCTGGGTTTAAAAAAGGTTTGGACAAGTTCCTGGAGGAAAGGTCCATAAACCATTATTAAGAAGGGACCCAGGATATCAATGCTTGAACCAATACAAGCATTGTGGAACCTGTGTCCCTTGGGGAAACTGCTAGGTACCTATGACCTAGATTGGCCACTGTTGGAAACAGAATACTGGGCTTGATGGACCTTGGTCTGACCCAGTATGGCATATCTTATGTTCTTATGTTCCTCATAGGGGTATCCTTCCATTCCCTTTACCATTTTTATTGCTCTTCTCTGTACCTTTTCTAATTCTGCTAAATCCTTTTTAAGATATGGTGACCAGAATTTCACACAACATTCAAGATGCGATCACACCATGGAATGATACAGAAGCATTATAATATCCTTGGTTTTATTCTCCATTCCTTTCCTTAAAAATCACAGCATTCTATTTGCTTTCTTGACTGTTGCTGCACACTGGGCAGAGGGTTTCAACATACTGATGATGATGATGCTTAAATCATTTCACTGGGAAGTGGTTTCTAAGATAGTACCTTGCATTGTGTAACCATAGTTTGGGTTGTTCTTTCTTAGGTGCCTAACTTTGCACTTGTCCATGTTAAATTTCATCTGCCATTTGGAAATCCAGTCTTCCAATTTATCAAGCTCCTCTCGCAATTTTTCACAAACCTCTTGTGTTTTAACAACTTTGAATAATTTTGTCATCTTCAAATTTGATCACCTCACATGTTATTCCTATTTCCTGGTCATCTATTAATATGTTAAAAAGCAGCGAGCCCAGCACAGATCCATGGAGTACTCCACTATTAACCTTTCTCCACTGAGAAAATTGGCCATTTAGTCCTACTCTCTGCTTTCTATCTTTTAACCATTTCCTGATCCACAATACTACACTGTTTCTAATCTCATGATTTTAATTTCGCCAAGAGTCTCTCATGAGGGACCTTGTCAAAGGCTTTCTGAAAATCCATATACACTATATCAATTGTCTCACCTTGGTCTACCTGTTTATTCACACTTTCAAAAAAATATAACAGATTAGTAAAACCAGGCTTTCCTTGGCTAAATCCATGTTGGCTTTCTTTCATTAAACTATGACTATCTGCATGTTCAGTAATTTTATTCTTTATAGTGGTTTCTACCATTTTGCCCAGTACTGATGTCAGGCTCACTGATCTGTAGTTTCCCGGATCACCCCTGGAACCTTTTTAAAAATTGGCATTACATTGGTCATTCTCCAATCTTCCGGTAGTACAAATTATTTTAATGATAGTTCACAGATTACTAAGAGCAGGCCTGCAATCTCATATTTCAAATTGTTCAACACCCTTGGATGTATATCATCCGGTCCAGGTGATTTTCTACTTACCTTCTCTAGTTATACCCTTGTTCTCAACTATTGTAATGTCTGTCTTGAGTAGATTGTAAGCTCTCATGAGCAGGGACTGTCTTTTTACATGTATCTGTGCAGCACTGCATACGCCTTGTAACGCTATATAAATGATTAATAATAGTAGTAGTAGCCTCTTGTTCCTGATCCCCTTGGCAGACCGGGGCCTAAACTTTGCTGTTAATTACTCTGCCCATGGGCCTTTTGCATCTTGATGCATTGCTTGGAGCTTATGGACAAATTTGTACAAAAAGAAGCCCTTCTATGGCAGCAAAAGCAGGGAAAAAGGATTGCGATTGGGTGTGGCCCATAGAGCCCAAGATGGTCACTGGGGGTGAGAATGAGCCATGCCTAAGTATGTCTTCTGGACAACAACTTACCGAAGCAATGGTGCAGACCCTCAATGCGCATTTGTGCAATTAGGGGCTCAAATGGACTCAATGTCAAACTCTATCGCAGATTTCACTGCATGAGTAGTGGAGGTGGAACGTAGAGTGGAGGAAGCAGAAGATTTTCTTAGCAGGGCCTTAAAGTAACTGGAGACACTGAAAGCCAAGATGATGCAGTATGATGAAAAACTGGATAATCTTGAGAATTGATCTCGACGCAATAACCTGCGCTTTGTGGGACTGCCTGAGACACTGGCTGATGAGGAGTTTGTGGGTTTCCTTGAGTGCTGGCTCACCACGGAACTATCTTTGCCTGCAGTTTTGGGCCCATTGTGCCTGGAAAGGGCACATCAGTTAGGGTGCCAGGCAGAGCAGGCACGGGAGCAGCGGCCACATGTTGTTATTGCACGTGTGTTGAATTATTTGCATAAGTCTGCAATTCTGCAGGGATTTCGGTAGAAAAAGAACCTAACCTTCCAGAACCATCGGATCCTTATCTCTCAGGATTATTCGGTGACAGTGATTGCCAAGCATTGGGCATTTGCTCCCATGTGCAAGACATTGGCTGACTGGAAGATCCACTTCTCCCTACAGTTTCCTGCAGTCTTGCGGATTCAGTATGGAGAAGAGACATGTGTATATAATGACCTAAAGGCAGCAGAGACGGCAGTGTAGAGCTGGGAAACTCTGACCTGATCTATGTGGTTATGATTGCTTCTATAGATGGCCTGCATTGGAGGAGATTGATCCTTGGCCTCTTTTGTGGCCAAAGCTATGTGTCTCTAGTGTGGACTTAATGTGGACTTGCTATGTTTCCTTCACACAGTGTATTTGTTATGCTTCATTTGTTCTTTCCTCTTTTCTCTTACTTTTCCTTGCCCTGTCTTAATTTTGCTGTATGGCTTGTGGTTTTTGGTGGGCAGATTGATTGCGTGGAGGAGGGAAGGGGGCAACTGCTGTAATTGTGGTTCTAGGTTTGGGGATAGGGGAAGGGTGGGAGAAGGGTGTGAGGAATGGAGCAGTGGACTGGGTTTTGGACTGCTACCCGAATGTGGAGAATGAGGGTTTGGATTTGTCCTGTGGGCGCTGACAGAATATTGCTTGGGGCTGGGCGCTTTGAGTGGGTGGGTTGTACATGTTCTCTTTTCTTTGTCCTATGTTCTCTTGGAGTGTATGATGTTATCTGTAAGGGTTATGTATTGGAATGCCAGGGGTGGACTCCTCAATTAAGCGGGCACAGGTTCTGCAAGCTCTGAAGCGACAGTAGGTGGCAGTGGCCTGCCTGCAGGAAACCAAGCTTAGTGTTATTGAGCACCAAAACCTGAAGAGGCTGGGGTAGGGAAATCTGTTTTGCCTTCTCGGGCCACCATCAAGGGGGAATAGCTATCCTGTTGGCAAAATCCCGAGGGACAATTTATCTTTTTGAAGATGGGCATGCTAGGGAAGGAGCTAATCCTAATATCTGTTTTTGCCTCTAAGGTAAACAGTCCAGCTTTCTTTAGGAAGCTATATATGGAGTGGAGGAGTGCACACTCCTAGAACTTTTTACCAGGCTAAGCTCCCCCCAGCCACTTAGCAGTGGCTCCAAGCCTGTTTGTCCTTTCTTTCCTGGTTGTGATGGCTGATGCAGATACTCTTTCTTGCATGATGATATCTCTGACTAAGTGCCAGAGGTACCTGCCCATTAAAGGCAGATATCCTTTTAACACCTCATGCTACATGGCTAGGGGCCAAAGACAGGAATCTGCTTTTGAGAGGTTTTTATACTCAGGGGGATTTTTCCCTCTCAGAAGAGTCTCCTAGTTAGAAATAAACTAGTTTGAACAAGAACCTTAATTCCCACCCTTGCCAATAAAAAAAAATCATCTAGCACTATCATCCCTCACCTGGGGCACAACCCCCCAGAAATATATGTATGTCTTGTCTCCTCTGTTGAATGTACTCCCTCTTCCCCCCGCTCTCCCACCACTTTGATTGAAGGATAAGGTGGTATACAAATCTGGCTAAATAAATAAATGACAGGCCAAAAGAACCTCCCCCGATCTGGAAAATATTGAACCTTTCTCTCTACTTCTAGCAAAATTTAGTAGGGACACTGGATAGTGCCACTGCTGTTGGTGCAGCATCCAAGTAGTCTCTATACTTATCTTTTTTTCTCTTATATATGTATATAGAATATTATATATTTTTAGATTGCTTGCTCAAGTGATATTTAGTTATTGGGATTTAGCTCATGTCTTTTCAGTAGTAGTTCAGTCTAAGAGGTTAATGCAATAAAGAAAAGGAGGCTTAACACAGAGCTTAGAGTTGGTTCTAAGCACAAGAAAACTGTGTGCAAAAAATTGCTTGGAGATCGGTGCACTGCCTATTTAAATCCAATGGCAATGAAGGCATTAGCTATTAAACCTGGATGCAAAGAAGGTTACAGAAGACCCAAAGGATGAGCACATTGTTTACTAACACTGGGTCTTTAATGTGTGGTCTTAGGAAGAGTAAAAAGTTAGTGTTCTTCTGTGGCTAGCATTACAGTGAGGTTTTGTGCTAGGGTTTTTTAAATAAAATTCTCAAACTTTTTTCTTGTTTTATTGAAGTGGATGGGTGGACAATCTAGTGAATAAAATGAAAAATAAAAACAGTAGAAGGTTGAGGAGCTGAGGTGATTTCTTCATTGAATGCAGTGTTAGTGGAAAATGCTAGGCAATGTGCTTGAATGCAGAAACTGACATGATATACCAATAGTATTTATGTGCGGAATATGCACTTGGAATTCCAGATACACTAATGCACATAATCTGATCTTTTCATGCTGCAGTGTTGGTACATGCAGTGCTCCTTTATGTCCCGGTACAATCTCTTTGTAAAATATTGATTCTGCTGCTAACACACACTCATCGCACTTGAATGTAAGCATGTTTTCATAGCGATCGACATGCTTTCCCATGTTTGCACACAATTTTTGAAGGCACGCTATTAGCATATGAGGGGTCCAATATGGAAAGGAATCAATGCAGTTAGCAGACCTGCTAATTGTGTTAATCATAGTGACTGGTATATTCAGCAGACTAACGTGGTTACTGCTGCTGAATATCCCCGATACTAGCTGGGGGTGGAGTGGAGATAGCACCGTGATAACCAGGCAATGGCGATATTGAGACACTGCTCAGTTATTGCTAAGCAGTGAAAGTTATCTGCAAACTAATAATGGATAAACAGAACATCATATCATCAATGGGGAGGAGCCCAATGGTATAAGAGAGAGAGGGTAAGAACTGATCCGCATGCGCAGTGTTCTTTTCAACTTGGACAGTTGATAATTTAGTAAAACGAAGGTGTTTGCAGCATCAAGGTACGTGATATTTCTTCGCTTCCAGCTTAAGTTAGGAGAAGTTTAGAATTGCAATTATGAGAAAAATACTATTGCGGATGATTTTTAATATTGGAGATATGAACAGGATGGTTAAATTTACGTTTAAAAATGTTTGGGAAAGTATTTGATCATAATACTTCACTTTTTTAGATTGTTCTTCTAAATGTTTGTGGGACTAACCCCTGAAGAAACTCGAAGGAGTGAAACGTGGAGTGGCGCCGATGAGAGGCGTTGGGAAGAAGACACGTTAAGGAAAAGAAGTAAAATATAGAGGGAAGAAAACACATTAAGATAAGCATGTTTAAAAAAATATGAGCATGGAAAAGAAAAAGAGATACTAAGATATACATGAATTTTTAAGGAAGAAGGACTGCACGATAATTGCATTGGATTGGTCATTGATGCAAGCAGGCACTGACAATTCTGACAAATTTAAAGTCAGTAAACTTGTGCCGATAAGTCTGAGACCCAGATGCAATTTAAGTTATTTACAATTTGAAGTGAAGTGAAACTGTTATCTGGATCAAAATTACCCATAGATATAAAATAGGGTTGTGATATTTATAGAGTGATTTTGATAGTTAATTGTGAAAGCAGTGAAAGTTAGGCACCTCAAAGGCTGGCCAAACTTTCACTGCTGAAGCTAACTGGGCAGCAGCTGAATATTGCCGTTACCTGCTTAGCTCCTCTTCTATCCGGCCAACCCGGATATTCAATGTCGGCGGCTTGATATGGCTTCAGCATTGAATATTGGGTCTTAAGTTCAGTGAGAATGGCTAGCTGCTTTACAACAGCCACCTCTGAATATTGGGAAATCTTTTAAAGGTTTTTCTGCATGTAAAACTACATGCGGATGAGATGTTTTTTAAATATTACCCCATGGTATACATGCGCATAAATAGGCTTGTACTTATACATATGCCACATGTAGGTGTTCCCAGGAGCATAGTTTGCTCAGAATATGGGTGGAGCAGTGATTTTCCAGTACATACGTAGACTACATGCACACTATAATCCTGCTCTGAAGCAGGTGTCAATGTGTGCATTGGCATTTATGCTCTGCAGCGGTGCTTTTATGGACTTCTCACCAACATCCTGTCAGGACCAATGCAAGTATATTTGGCATCCTAGGCAAATCCTCACCCCTGCCCCCACTGCCACCCCTCTCCAGGACCTGCAGTGGCAGCAATGACAATAAAATATCAATGCAACGTTTACCCGGAGCCTCTAAAGCAGTGTGCTGCTGGCGCTGCATTCTAACCAGCCAGTCCCGTCTCCTCATACGCAGACTTCCTGTTTGTCTGGGGGCGGAACTAGCTTGCATTCTAACCAGCCAGTCCCGTCTCCTCATACGCAGACTTCCTGTTTGTCTGGGGGCGGAACTAGCTTGCATTCTAACCAGCCAGTCCCGTCTCTTCATACGCAGACTTCCTGTTTGTCTGGGGGCGGAACTGGCTGCTTAGAGCACAGAACCCACAGCATGCAGTGTCAGAGGCTCTGGAATTTATTTATTTTAGAACATTTATATACGGCAACTATATAAACATTCTATGTGGTTTACATCTTTAAAATCACTTAAATAAACCTCAAAGAATGTCAACCCAATCTTACTACCTATCTGCCCATCCCAAGAGCTCTCTTCGACCATCTAAATTGGGAAAAGGAAGGTTTTTAGAGCTTTTGAAACCGCCCCTTATTCTGTGGCAGGTGAAGGCCTGTGATCCAGTGTCTGACATAAGCAGACAGGCCCAACTAGCTTGACCTGTAAATGAAGTCTGTGGAGAGGCTAAAAGGAATTGCACATCCCCCAACATGCTGCTATTGTAGAATTAGAACTCAGTAAAAGTATTGAATTAGCTTAGACAAGCAGAACTGAAAGTTGGAAAAATACAGAAAAATATGTTTGAAAGCCACTGATACGAAAATACAGTTGTAAGGGATTTAATTAAAACTGCTGACAGAAAGGTTACAGAGCCCTGCTTCCCTACATGTACTAACTAGCCCAATGGCCTTGGAAGTAGGAAAGTAACAAGTTGGTAAACTGGCCATTGTAATTGGGACTAGAAGGGGGGTGAGCAGGTGCTGAGCCCACTCCAAGTACATAATTGGATAATCATATCAGTACCGGGACCAATAGAAGGGGTACGGGAGGTACGGAAGGTTACCGGGACCAATGAAATGTTTTTCTATACCTAGAATGGAACAAAAGTCTATAAAAGTTGTTGTTTTGCCAGAGAACATTGCTCAGCCATTTTGAATTTGATTCTGCTTGAGTCTTGTGCACAAATAAATGATTTGGACCTTCTGAACAGACTCCTGGTATTATTGGTTTGTCTGCGCTCTGCTGCTACATATTCTTGGTGCGTTGGCCAGGAAGGTGTGGTATTAGAGGGTATATAGGGCAATATATCACGACTTTCCGCCTCTACAGGTTTGGTCCTGCCGGGATCGTGCCCTTCCGACGGGGGCTCGCTCCCTGGCGCCACCGGTCCCTTGCATCGGAGGGAGCTAGTCTGACCTCGGCGGGTGCCGGGCCCGGCTGGAGCCAACACCTCGAACCCGAGTGAGGGGAGTCCGAGGTCCAACTCATGCGCTTGCTTAGGAACTTTGAGGACCGGATCCGGTGAGTAGAGTTTTGATTTTAGCATGTGTCTAGACAGATAAGAAAGAGCAGTACTGCCAATCTTGCATGAACTTGGCATGAATTTAGCACTCGCATGAAAGAGAGCTTGATCACCTCTCAAAGACGGGCCGACTACCCCTGCGTAAGTAAAGCAGGGTGAAACCCCCGTCTTCTAGCATTTGGAACTTGCATGAGACTAGTCAGAATAGACAGAAATGAATGCATTCTGGGATACGTTGCTAGCATGATTGTGTGAATGGAGTGTGAATGAGAGGTCTGGCAGCATGGACCAAGCGAAGGCGGACCCCTGAGCAATGCAGTTCCTGACCTGGCGACCGCGTTCAGGTCGTAAAAAGGGGGAAGCGATTGTCGTCTTGTCTTGTTATTTGTTTCCCTTATACGTTTCTAGGGCCGTGAGGACCCCTTACCCACGGTCCACCCTCCTTTTCCCTTTTGTCTGTTGTTGCGCGCACACATCGAAATGGGAGGGGCGGGGTCTACTAGGAACACTCCATTAGAATGTATGATCGCACATTTTAAAGAAGGATATTCCGGAGATTATGGTATTAGAATGACTGCAGCCCATTTACAGATTTTGTGTACTAGGGAGTGGCCCGATCTAGACCCTACCTGGCCCCGAGAGGGAACCTTTAATGTAGGAATTATTCAGTTAGTTCACCATAGAGTGCGAATAGCGCACCCCGATCAGTACCCCTATATAGATTCCTGGTTAAGTATTTGTGAAGATCCGCCCCCTTGGGCGAAGCGCTGTTATGAAGAGCAGTGCAGAATAATGTTAGCAAAGACAGATTATAGTCAGAAAATAGAACAGCCTAGAAAGAAAGGGAAAGGTGAGAAATCCAGGAAGAAGCCCATCCTGGTAGATACTGATTTCCCAGAAGTGATTACCCGACAGCCCCAAACCCCGCGCCCAGTGAGAGCAGCCCCGCGCCCTGCCCCAGAGCCCCGGAGACAGCAGGAACGGGACCCAACCCCTGAGCCATCACCCGAAGAGCAGGTAGATGAGCTCCCTTTAATTGAAGAAGATGATTCTACCGAGACAGAAAAAGGAGAATCAGATACAGAAACAGAGAAGGAAGAAACTGAAAATTCCCCGAGTGATACTGACAGTGTAAAAGCGGCTGCCAGTGTTAGCTCGCCAGTAAAAAGTAAATCTAAAGTAAAGCACGTAGAGAAGAAGAAAATAACCCTGACAGGAAAGTTACGAAAATATCTCTCAGATCCCAAAAGACATCTACTGCCAAGATGATGCCTTTACGGCAAGTCCCGGGAATACCCGTAAGAAATGAAGATAATGAGGTGGTGGCGGGACCCCTAAGCTATGTGTATGTCCCCTTCTCTACCACTGATTTGTTAAATTGGAGGACACATTATGCCTCCTATACCAATAAACCCCAAAAGCTTACAGAATTAGTGAATACTATTATGGAAACTCACCAACCAACATGGGCAGATTGCCGCCAGCTTCTGTCCACCTTATTTACTACAGAGGAGCGGACACGAATTAGAAAAGCAGCTATAGACTGGCTGGCAGATAACCCTGTAGCTCCAGGAGAAAGGGGGGAGGAAAGAATAGATAATCGGGAAGCGGCCCAGAGAGAATTCCCGAATGAAGACCCCCGATGGAATCCAAATACAGAAAGAGGATCCAGAGCCCTAGCCCGTTTTCGCCAAGGCTTTATACAAGGCCTGAAAAGGGGGGGCCAGAAAGCTATGAACCTTTCCAAAGTTACTGAAGTTACCCAAGGTATAGATGACAGCCCAGCAGTGTTTTATGAAAGATTAACTGAAGCATATAGAATGTATACTCCCTATGATCCCGATGCACCAGGAAGTTTATGCATGGTGAATTCTGCTTTTGTAAATCAGTCTCAACCAGACATTAGACGTAAATTACAGAAATTAGAAGGGTTTGCGGGCATGAATGCAACTCAGTTATTGGAAGTCGCTCATAAAGTGTATGTGAATCGTGATAATGAAAGGCAGAGAGAATGTGATCGAAAGATGAAGAAGAAAGCTGATTTTTTGGCTGCGGCCATAGTTGAACAGAAAAGGGGAGGTATCCCTAGTCGACGGAGCAGAGGAAGGGGGCGGGGCTGAGGCGGAAGCCAGCCCCAGCTAGGCATAAACCAATGTGCCTACTGCAGGGAGGAAGGACATTGGAGAGATGCATGCCCGCAACTCGAAGACGCCCACCAAGATGATGAAAACAATCATCAATGGAGAGAAGAAAGACGAGGCCATCCCCGAAACCGCGGAGGAGCCAATCGAGAACAATACCAGCGAGAAAGAGGAGAAGCTGTACAAGCATTGGCTGCAACAGCCCATGATGAAGATGACGTGGATTAGGACAGACCGGGCTCCGAATTTGCTTTAGGTCTCCAGGAGCCTATGGTCGGAATACAAATAGGAGACCAAGTTATGAACTTTATGGTTGATACTGGAGCAGAACATTCAGTAGTAGACAAAAAGATAGCCCCATTTTCTACAAAAGCAGTCACCATTGTAGGAGCAACTGGTGCCAAAGCTACAAAACCTTTTCTTCAGAATCGCATATGCAGTCTAGGAGGACAACAAATAACTCATCAATTCCTTTACATGCCTGAATGTCCAGTGCCACTACTGGGACGAGATATGCTAGCCAAGCTACAAGCCCAAATATCCTTTACTGAAAAAGGAGAAATGCAAATGACAGTAAATTCTCAAGCCAGGCCAGCAGGAATAATGCTGCTTACAGTTCCCCGAGAAGAAGAATGGAGATATTACAGTGATGAATCTGCCTTTGACACCTATTTTGAACAAACTTTGAAAAGCATTGATGCGCCACCTGGAGTATGGGCAGAAGGCAGTCCTCCAGGCCTAGCCAAACATATAGCTCCAATAATTGTAACTCTCAAGCCTAGTGCTACACCAGTACATGTCAAGCAGTACCCTCTCCCAAGAGCTGCTATTGAAGGCATCCACCGCCACTTGCAAAGATTACTAGAACATGGCCTACTAAAAGTATGTCAATCCCCATGGAACACTCCACTTTTGCCAGTGAAAAAGCCTGGAACAGATGACTACCGCCCAGTGCAAGATCTAAGAAGAGTGAATGAAGCAGTTGAGACTATACATCCAGTTGTACCCAATCCTTACACTCTTCTAGGACTGATACCTGCTGAAGCTACCCACTTTACTGTACTAGATTTAAAAGATGCATTCTTTTGCATAAGATTAGCCCCCATAAGTCAGATATTATTTGCATTTGAATGGCAGGACCCTATCTCTGGAAGAGGGGGCCAACTTACTTGGACGCGATTACCCCAAGGATTCAAGAATTCGCCTACCATCTTTAGTGCTGCACTGAATCAAGACCTTTCAAGCTATCCAGTGGCCCCGGGGAAGAGAGTGCTTCTCCAATACGTGGACGATCTGCTGATAGCTGCTGTATCAGAAAGTGAATGTATACAAGCCACCAAAGACCTCTTGCAGTTACTAGATGAAGCTGGATACAAAGTTTCCAGAGCAAAAGCACAACTATGCCAAAAAGAAGTGAAATACTTGGGCTTTCGCATAACCAAAGGAAGCTGAAAGTTAGGCAGAGAGAGAAAAGAAGCAGTATGCAGAATTCCAACCCCAACTACCAGAAAGCAAGTCAGAGCCTTTCTGGGAGCAGCAGGATATTGCCGAGTCTGGATTCCCAACTTTGCTCAAATCGCCAAACCACTGTATGAAGCCACAAAAGGAGAAGAAAAGTCGCCATTGGAGTGGGGACCTGAGCAGGATACAGCCTTCAAGACGTTAAAGGAAGAATTGATGTCATCACCAGCACTTGGACTACCAGATGTTCACAAGCCTTTCCACTTGTTTGTACATGAAGCACAAGGAAATGCCTTAGGCATGTTGACTCAGAAATTGGGAAATTGGGAGCGACCTGTAGCATACCTATCAAAACAATTGGACACTGTGGCCAAAGGATGGCCACCTTGCCTGAGAGCAGTTGCAGCTACAGCATTGTTAGTGAGTGAAGCAGATAAGCTCACACTAGGACAGAATCTACGAGTCACTGTGCCACATGCAGTCCTTGCCCTTATGGAACAGAAAGCAAATCATTGGCTCACCAATTCCCGAATGTTGAAATATCAGAGCATGTTATGTGAAAACCCACAGATATAACTGGAAGTGAGCCATGCCTTGAATCCAGCCACATTGATACCTATTAGTGAAGAACTCCCAGAACATGACTGTATAGAAGTCATGGACACTGTATTCTCAAGCCGACCTGACCTGACAGATGTGCCCATAGACAATTCTGACCAAATTTATTACGTAGATGGAAGCAGTCTCATCATCAATGGACGACACTGCGCCGGATATGCAGTAGTCACTCAACATGAAGTTGTTGAGTCATCAGCTCTAGCCTCAGGCACATCAGCTCAGAAAGCAGAATTAATAGCACTTACTCGAGCACTACTGCTAGGTGCAAAACTTGTGTTAAATGTATATACAGACTCTAAATATGCCTTCACTACCCTACATGCTCATGGAGCTCTCTATAAAGAACGAGGGCTCATCACGTCCGGAGGAAAATCAGTCAAGTATGGCCCAGAGATACTGATGTTACTGGATGCAGTATGGGCCCCAACTCGTGTAGCTGTCATGCATTGCAGAGGACACCAAGCAGGAAAAGGAGAAGTTGCTCGAGGAAATAGGTTTGCAGATGCCTCAGCACGACAAGCAGCCATGACAGGACAAATTTCGCCACAAGCCATGCTGATGCAGGCAGCATTGTTTCCAGTACCCTTGAACTTATGGACACCACGATATACCACCAAAGAATTAGATTACTACTGTAATAAGGAAGATGGAGTACTGAAAGATGGGTGGATTGAGCTGCCACCAGCAGAGGGCAGTCAACCCCCAGGACGAATAGTAATTCCCGAATTGTTAGGTCCAGCCTTTGTCAAAGCCTTCCACGAAGCCACCCACTATGGAAAAAGTGCTATGGAAAAAGCACTCAGACCACATTTCTGCATTACCATGTTAGCAGCCCTATCAGCTTCAGTGGCACGCCAGTGTCTAATTTGTGCTAAAAATAATGCCAAGCAAGGTCCCACACCACCACCCCGAGTTCAGTCAGGAGGTGTAACCCCCATGCACCACCTGCAAATTGATTTTACTGAAATGCCAAAAGCCAATGGATATCACTACCTATTAGTATTAGTTTGTACTTTCTCTGGGTGGGTAGAAGCCTTCCCAACCAGAACTGAGAAAGCCTGAGAAGTCACCAAAGCTTTACTGAGAGAGATTGTCCCTAGATTTGGAATTCCAGCAGTAATAGGGTCAGACAATGGGCCCTCATTTGTTTCTCAGATTACTCAACAGTTAGCAAAAGCCTTGCAGATACAATGGAAGCTTCACACTGCATACAGACCCCAGAGTTCAGGGAAAGTTGAGCGAATGAATCATACCTTAAAAGCCCAAATGTCTAAGCTTTGTCAGGAGACACGCCTGAAGTGGCCCCAAGTACTCCCGATAGCTTTACTCAGAATACGCTCAGCTCCTGTAAAGTCAACAGGATTTTCCCCTTTTGAAGTTCTGTATGGTAAACCCCCACCAATAGTGCAGGGAATTAAAGGAAGTCTAGCCCAAATTGGTTCAGAAATAACCAGGCAAGAACTCCTAGCTCTTAGTTTTGTTCTGCAGACTCTCCATACGTGGATCCAAGACCAGTTGCCTATCAACTTGACGGAACCCTTGCATCCCTACCAGCCTGGTACCTCGGTGTGGATCAAAGATTGGAAGAAGACACCGCTGGAACCCCATTGGAAGGGACCATACACCGTCATCCTGTCTACCCCAACTGCAGTAAAGGTAGCAGAAATCGATTCCTGGATCCACCACAGCAGAGTCAAGCCCGCAGCTGATCCAGAACCTGAGCAGTGGACAGCAGAGCAGCATCCTGACGCACCTTTGCGAGTTAATCTGAGACGGCAACCAGCAGCTTAGACACTTTATCACAGTGCCCTTCAGTAGCCAAGTCTTTCGAAGAGGATTGCTGTTTTCCATACAGCAAGAGTTTGTTTCAACGAACCTCATGTGTGTGATTTTACACACTACTTTGATGCTACATTGATTAACAATATTTAGAACCAACTAAAGTTGATAAGTTGGTTAATGTGTGATGAACAACTTGAGGATCTTCAATCAACACTCAGCGCCCGTTGAATTGCTTCATTAGCAAACGGGACAAAGAAAAAGAACGTCGTGGTCAAGATTTTCAAGCTGAGGATTCAGAAGAACTCCAATCAACATGTATCCTTATCTTTGCTTTGCCCTGGTTGCCTGTTTTGGAGGCTTTGAACTGACTCATGCCTTGCCTCCATGCACTGCTTGCATTACTTCTACTCGGACTGGACTGAAAGTAACTCAGACTTTGATTTATCACTCTTACTATTCCTGCACTGGTAAAGTGACTCGGTGTATTTATAACACCACTGAACTGAATGTTTGTACCAAGGGTAAATCTAAAGTATGCTTTAATCCGCATCAGAATCCATCCTATTACACCTTGGAAATGCGATGGAAAGATGCAGATGGACCTTTGATCAATGCCACACGCCCACTCACAGATCCTAGTAAATATGCTATTTTGTATTTTGATGCTTGTGAAGTAATCAACAGAGATAGTCGTTCTAAGTGTGGTAATTGGGAAAAAACATACTCATGGAATGACAAATATATGTGTCCAGAAGGGACCACTGGATGGGGAGCATGCACAGGAAAGAAAGTCTCAGCCGATGTATATAGTACAGCCCCAGAGTCAGATTACTTCTGCCCAAGATGGGAATGTGTCTTCTATGCCACCTGGATTGGTATGGTAGAGAATACCAAAGATAATCGAATGGCTGCATTGCGGAGGCCATATGTCAAAGATCTAGACAAATGCAAGAAAAATGCTTGCAATCCCTTAGAGTTGGTTGTTCTGAGACCTGAAAATTGGAAACAAGGATTCCGATTTGGTTTACGAATTGCGGGGTCTGGATCAGATCCAGGAACCATAATATATATAAAATTAAATACCCAAGCCCATAAATCATCTAAGTACCATATCCACGACACATTCTATGAAGCCATGCATGTAAATAAGTTTGAAATTCCCCATCCCTCTCAGAACTTATTTTTAGAATTAGCTGTAGCAGTAGTATCCAGTCTAAAAATCTCAGATTGTTACTTTTGTGGGGGGACACAAATGGGTGACCAGTGGCCATGGGAAGCCCAAGAATTGAATTATTCTATGACTTACAATCAAACTGAACTACATAAGACTACCAGCGAATGGGTGTTAGCGCACTCAATAGTTGGACGTCTTTGCTATGCACGAACTGGACCCCAGTTCAAACAACAGGTAGGACAGCTGGTCTGTCTTAGCCAGAAGTTCTATAATGACACCACCAAAAAGACGTCTTGGTGGACAGGAATTAAAGAACCTGAACCCCCTAACCCATTAGCCAGATTCCCTGAGCTTTCTCATTTATGGACTAATCTTGCCAAGCCTCATGCCTGGCAAGCCCCACCTGGCCTATACTGGATCTGTGGAAACCGAGCATATGCCCGACTCCCTACACACTGGGGAGGGGCGTGTGTCTTAGGGACCATCAGACCTTCTTTCTTTCTTCTAAACACGGAACATGGAGAACAATTAGGATACCCAGTGTACACAACTAATCACAGACACAAAAGAGCACTGAGACAGAAGAGAGCACCCCTCCAGGTAGGCAAGTGGGAGAAGTGGAAGGGTGATGATTGGCCACCAGAAAGAATCATTGAATATTATGGGCCTGCCACCTGGAATGATGATGGTATGTGGGGCTATCGAACCCCAATTTATATGATTAATCGTATTATCCGCTTACAAGCAGTAGTTGAAATAATAACCAATGAGACTAGCCAAGCTCTTACACTTTTAGCTAGACAGAGTACCCAAATGCGCACTGCTATATATCAAAACCGCTTAGCACTTGATTATTTGTTGGCAGCTGAAGGAGGAGTATGTGGTAAGCTGAATTTAACTAATTGTTGTTTGAAAATAGATGACAAAGGTCAAGTGGTTGAAGAAATTGCTGAAACTATGTGAAAACAAGCTTATGTGCCAGTACAAACTTGGCATTCACTAAAGTTTCCTAACTGGTTTGCTAATCTTTTCTCATGGCTAGGAGGACTTAAAACTTTCCTTATACTAGTACTAATAATCATTGCTGTCATTTTACTGTTACCATGTATAATCCCATGTTGTATGCGTTCTATTCATAGTGCTATTGAAAGTACAGTTGAGCGGAAGACCGCAACTAAGATTATGGCCTTATACCAACCAAAACCTCCTGCATATAGTCGGAATCCTCCGGCCATAGTGTAACCAAAGATAAGTGATTTAACTCTCACACCTTATTAAGTAATAGGGTGAGATTAATCAAAGGGGGGAATGTGGCAGGTGAAGGCCTGTAATCCACAGTGTCTGACATAAGCAGACAGGCCCAACTAGCTTGACCTGTAAATGAAGTCTGTGGAGAGGCTAAAAGGAATTGCACATCCCCCAACATGCTGCTATTGTAGAATTAGAACTCAGTAAAAGTATTGAATTAGCTTAGACAAGCAGAACTGAAAGTTGGAAAAATACAGAAAAATATGTTTGAAAGCCACTGATAAGAAAATACAGTTGTAAGGGATTTAATTAAAACTGCTGACAGAAAGGTTACAGAGCCCTGCTTCCCTACACGTACTAACTAGCCCAATGGCCTTGGAAGTAGGAAAGTAACAAGTTGGTAAACTGGCCATTGTAATTGGGACTAGAAAGGGGGTGAGCAGGTGCTGAGCCCACTCCAAGTACATAATTGGATAATCATATCAGTACCGGGACCAATAGAAGGGGGTACGGGAGGTACGGAAGGTTACCGGGACCAATGAAATGTTTTTCTATACCTAAAATGGAGCAAAAGTCTATAAAAGTTGTTGTTTTGCCAGAGAACATTGCTCAGCCATTTTGAATTTGATTCTGCTTGAGTCTTGTGCACAAATAAATGATTTGGACCTTCTGAACAGACTCCTGGTATTATTGGTTTGTCTGCGCTCTGCTGCTACAATTCAGTTCCTGTCTCAGTCCAAGGGGAAATTTATTTTGGTACATGGGAACGGCAATCCTAAATGCTCACTCCCTCCACTTCTGCTTCCACACTACTTAATGGTCCGGAACTACCAACAGACTACCCTGACTGAATCTCAACATACAGCCCGGTTATTACCACTGCAACACACCTTGTAGATAACTTGGCCCTCCCTCTCTCAACACTCTGAAAGTCGATAACATTTTAAACAGACAACATTCACATATCGGTAACCAATGCAACTACTTCAGCACATCGCTCACCGATTCCCTCTAACTTCTACCGGACAATACCCGAGCAGCCACATTTTAAAACCACTTGCAACCTCCTCATAACTACCTCAAGCAATTCCACATATAGAAAGTTACAGTAGTCCACCCCACCAATACCAAACCGTAAGTAAATGCTTGCATCGCTGCCTCATCTAAAAATGGTTGCAGCTGGTGCACCATTTTCAACTGACCATAGGCCGTATGAACCACCTTAGAGACTTGCACATGCAACGATAAATCCGCACACCCAGGTCTCTCATCTTCTTTTTCCAGCCCAGCCTCTTCCCTCGAATATACAACCACTCTGGCAGTACCTCAGGCTCTAACTCCCCACAAACCAAGACCTCAGATTTCTGGGTGTTCAATACCATATGACTTTCCTCTAACCCATCAACCATCTTCTGAAGACAATTAACTCTTTTTAAGGTGGCCACCTGTCACGTGTCCCTATCCCCAGCCACGTGCTTAGGGGATTAGGGTTGCCATTTTAGTCCTCTTTAAAGGTTTAAAAACTATTTCCTTCAGGAGCAGTGCCCTCTGGGAGTTGTAGTTTCCCTCTTAAAAAGGATAGTAATGGAGACATCGAGTGAAGGCAAACATGACACAGTTTATTTCCCCAAAATATGCACAAATAAGGTTCAAACGCAAAGTATCTGGATATTTCCTCCAGAACAAAAAGTACAGAAAATATTTACATCCTTAAGCTGAGTAACTTCTCAAACGCATTAAACAGACGCAGACGTTTCATCAATCAAAACAGGCAAATCAAAAGTACAGCTTCTTAGGTTCAGCAAAGTAAAGAATGTCTTTCTGCTTCCTTAGAGAGGGATCGAGCCTTCTGCACGCATCAGACCGCCTCCAGCTGCTGCCTGCCCAATCGGGGCAGTTTCGGGCCATTCAAAAGAGGAGCGCTAACTGCCCAGAGCCCTCTGCAGCGTTTCCAGCTCTCCCAGGAGGGATCGAGCCTTCTGCATGCATCAGACCGCCTCCAGCTGCTGCCTGCCCAATCGGGGCAGTTTCAGGCCGTTCAAAAGAGGAGTGCTAACTGCCCAGAGCCCTCTGCAGCGTTTCCAGCTCTCCCAGGAGGGATCGAGCCTTCTGCACGCATCAGACCGCCTCCAGCTGCTGCCTGCCCAATCGGGGCAGTTTCGGGCCGTTCAAAAGAGGAGCGCTAACTGCCCAGAGCCCTCTGCAGTGTTTCCAGCTCTCCCAGGAGGGATTGAGCCTTCTGCACACATCAGACCGCCTCCAGCTGCTGCCTGCCCAATCGGGGCAGTTTCGGGCCATTCAAAAGAGGAGCGCTAACTGCCCAGAGCCCTCTGCAGCGTTTCCAGCTCTCCCAGGAGGGATCGAGCCTTCTGCACGCATCAGACCGCCTCCAGCTGCTGCCTGCCCAATCGGGGCAGTTTCGGGCCGTTCAAAAGAGGAGCGCTAACTGCCCAGAGCCCTCTGCAGCGTTTCCAGCTCTCCCAGGAGGGATCGAGCCTTCTGCACGCATCAGACCGCCTCCAGCTGCTGCCTGCCCAATCGGGGCAGTTTCGGGCCGTTCAAAAGAGGAGCGCTAACTGCCCAGAGCCCTCTGCAGCGTTTCCAGCTCTCCCAGGAGGGATCGAGCCTTCTGCACGCATCAGACCGCCTCCAGCTGCTGCCTGCCCAATCGGGGCAGTTTCGGGCCATTCAAAAGAAGAGAGCCAGGAGGCGCACACCTGCGCCGGCGGGCCCGCGCCGGAGGGCCTCGCCAGAGGGCCCTTTGGCGTGGCCCTTTAAGCGGGGCACGAAAAGCGGGAAAATAAGATATCCCGATCCAGCCAAACTCTGTGCACCACCAGCTATCTGCCACAGAATCCGAGCAAGACCCCTCACACATCAGCTGTTGTTGCAAAAGCTCAGTAAGTAAGAATTCCTTACAGTTTCACGAGGCAATCATTGAGCTACAGAGGTTTGCCCATCTTTAAACAAAGTAACCGATCTAACAGTAAAGAATCCCTGCAACAAAGTAACTAATTGAACACTGCAACAAAGTAACTAATAGAACACAGGGAATCTAGTAGACTGTTCTTTATGTTGACCATTCTCCTCAACCCAGTTTCAGATGTTCTCTTGAATTGTTAACTGCTCAAGGAAACCCCTAGCCTATGTCTTAAACTACGTATGTATTTTAATTACTTTAATGTCAGTAGCATACTGTTGTCAGTAGCATCCCTACTCACTACTGTAGCCAGTAGCTATCACTAAATCCAATACTGTTGTCAGTAGCACTCATTCAATTTTAATATTGCCTCTAGCAGCCTTCCCTTAACCCTGCATAGCCTCATTTGTCAGTGACTTACTGCCTTTTCAAATTATCCAACCTTGTATACAACTGCATAACCCTACTAACAGTAGCTCACATCAAATCCTCCTACAAACTACCAACATACACCATAATGATACAAACAAACACCATGCTACTAAAAGTTTCTTACCTCTTCATATTTCTAACAATCCTAATCGACTTAACTCTAAGTCTCAACAGTAAAAACCATATGACAATCCCTATAATCCATACATCCAATCGAAACAATCTCCTTATTGGACACTATCACCCTCACAACCAATCAAAAATAAACTACCACAGACTCATTCAAATAAAACAGACTATCTCACAACACACAGTCCACTCAAACCCCCCTCAACAAGCAATGTCATTATCGTGCATCCTTATAAACGCACGATCTTTGAAAAATAAGCTCCCAATTATTAACGACTTGTTAACTGACTTAAAACCTGATATTCTATGTATTACAGAGACATGGCTCTCTGATACTGATACGGTCCTTCTAAACCAACTTGATAACTTAAATTACGATATTACCCACACACATAGATCTAACAAAAAAGGTGGTGGTGTACTGATTATGACAAAAATAAACCTAAAAGCCAAGAAAATTCTATCTAACACTTCCAATAACATTGACACTCTAATAATAGAAATCGGACAGCTGAGAATCTGCTTAATATACAGACCTCCTAACCAAAACGCAGACAGTCTTCACTCACTAATTGATCTCCTTAATTCATCAACAGAACAAAACCCTCTAATTATCCTAGGAGATTTCAACCTCCTATCACTTACAAATACAGATTCCAACCTCTTCCTGGAAACCATAACTGACTTAGACTTCCACCAAATTATAAACATACCAACTCACACTAAAGGTGGAACACTTGACCTTGTCCTCCTTCCTCATTCACGATTTAAACTTTTCAACCCAGACTCCTTACAATGTACTGAAATACCCTGGTCTGATCATTATCTAATTAAAATAAACTTCACTTACAACATTATCGGTGATATAAAACACAC
The DNA here is from genome assembly GCA_033557465.1 of Ichthyophis bannanicus. NCBI lineage: Eukaryota > Metazoa > Chordata > Amphibia > Gymnophiona > Ichthyophiidae > Ichthyophis > Ichthyophis bannanicus. Next base: position 150,173,619 of record CM066041.1, read on the forward strand.
AAGAAATGACCAAACTATAAAATTCAAGAAATTCATTGAAACTGAATTCCTAGACTCTACAATACCCAACCTTTCATCATCTCCAACAGACTTAGATGAAGCAGTCAAAAACTGGCATACCACCATCAATAATGCAGCCACAATTAACCAAAATAATAAAAAACCAACCAATACTAAAATCAAAATCACCCCATGGTTCAACAGTACTTTAAAACATATGAAAAGAGATCTAAGAAAACTAGAAGCCAAATGGCGTAAAACCAAATCCACCATCTACAAAGAATTATATTATAACCACCTCAAATTATACAAGGAAACCTTAGACAACACAAAGAAAAACCACTATGCCAGCATCCTATCAAATTCTTATAATAGACCAAGAGAACTATTCTCCATTGTTAATAACCTAACTAATAACTCACAAACTTCCAGCAAGGAAATCACTGACATCTCAGCACAAACATTAGCTAACTACTACCATAACAAAACAAAACTACAATTCACGACTCCAGACTTTTTCCACAAACCTCATCACCTGATAGACGTTTGGTCAGAATTTCACCCTATAACAAAAACATCATTAAAAAATATCATACTCAACCTAAACACCACTACCTCTTACTTAGATCCTTGCCCAGTAATCTGGATAAAAAACACTCTCCCAATCCTTCTCTCATTCATACTCCCCATTGTTAATCTCTCACTCCTCCAGGGTTACCTCCCACCCACACTTAAACATGTACAAATAAGACCAATTCTCAAGAACAGCACCCTTGATAAAACCTCACCAAAATCATATAGACCCATCTCAAGTATACCATTCTTAGCAAAAGTAATAGAAAAAACAGTACAAATACAGACGCAGGAGCACCTAGACTCATCTTACCCACTCGACGAACAGCAATATGGTTTTCGCCCAAAGCATGGAGTGGAAACACTCCTCACAGTTCTAACAGATAAGCTATTAAGAGGAATCGACAATCACAAACAAGCATTCATTCTATTATTTATTGATATTTCAGCTGCTTTTGATAGCGTCCACCATACCATAATGCTTAACAGTCTGAGTCAAATAGGAATAAATGACACAGTTCATAAATGGTTCTCCTCTTATCTAGATAATAGGACACAAAATGTACGAATAAGTAATCAAACCTCTGATTCATACAAACTGGAAACCGGTTTACCTCAAGGATCAGCGTTATCAGCACTCCTATTTAACATATACATAAAACCTGTTTGCAATATCTTTAAAAAATTTGGTGTACTCTATCATCTATATGCAGATGATATCATGATGTACATTCCGTTCACGATTCCCAACTTACCGATGCAAACTTTGTCAGATTGCTTCAATGATGTCACATCCTGGCTAAATACCCACAATCTCCAAATAAATCACTCCAAAACTGAAGTGCTAATCGTTACCAAAAACCAATCCTATACTCCACCTACACACATAACACTTCAAAACCAAGAAATTAAAATAAAAAATGAAGTAAGATATCTAGGTGTTATTCTAGATAAACACCTTACATTAGACACCCACATTAGAAACTCCACAAAGAAAATCTATTTCAAACTCAAAATCCTTAAACAACTAAGACCCCTTGTATACATACATGATTTCATCAGCATAATTCAAGCCATCATAACCCCCCACTTTGACTTCGCTAATCTAATTTTATTGGGAATAACAAAACAAAACATTAAAAGAATTCAACTTGCCCAGAATGCAGCAGCTCGGATAATAACGAAAGTACACGCACATCAACATATAACACCAATACTTGAATCCCTTCACTGGCTGCCTATACAAAGTAGGATAGCATACAAAACATTGATAACCACATTTAAAACTCTAAACGACATGGCCCCAGTCACCCTAAGTAACCTAATCAGCAAAGAGCACTCAAAATCTACTCAAAGAAAAGGACAAACAAATAAACTAAAAACTCCCAAAGACTTCATAAAAGCAAATAAACTCACAAACAATAGAGCTTTTTCTCATGCAGCGCCTACAATCTGGAATTCCCTCCCAGATGATCTAAGAATGCTAACCGAGATCATCGAATTCCACAAAAAAGTGAAAACCTATCTCTTTTCTAAACATTACAACAACTCGGATCATCCCTCAATAGACTTAGATAATGGCTAACCAGTTTTTATCTAACAAATCCCAAATAACCCATGCATCCAATTCCTCATAGCTGATACTGTACTTTGAATAACGCTTAAGCCCCACATAATGTGTATTTGTACATAATGTATATAGTTTACACTGTTCTGTATTAACACTAGTTGTTTATCTTATTGTTATTTGTTCATATGATGTTTTATGTAAAACAAACTCCGATTTGTTATCTGTTGTTTATTGTGAACCGCAACTGAACTATGGAAGATGCAGTATATAAATCATTGTTAAATAAAATAAATAAATAAATAAAATAATAAATAAATATACAGTGCTGTGCAAGCTTGTCTTACTTAACCTGGTTCCTACCTTAGCAAGGTTAAGTTTTCTGGGTAGTGCTTTTTCCCCAAAAGCATTTACTCAGGCTGCTACTCCTTAACCAAGGATTCAGTAGCCTCTGCACGACACAAAGAACAGTCCATTGGCAGTTCAGTAATCAAGGGGTCTGGTTCATTATACTCCACTTGCATTTCCTCCTGCTCTGGAATTATAATATCCTGCACTGAGCCCTCATGACCTGCCTCTGGTGGAATTCTTGCTGAGGATTCCTGTAACTCCCTCCAGGACTTCTCTACCCGGTAAGGAATATGGAGAACTGTATTACTGGATATCTTTCTTTGGTTCTCTTGCCCCAGTTCCTCTCTGAGGTTTAACCATGGCTCTCTGTTGGAGGCTGGGTTCTTCTGCCTCCTGGTTTGAAACCTAGGCACCGACCTCTGAGTGTTGTGAACCTCTTGGTCAGGAACAGAAGTTTGGAACCTGCCCTGCTCTCTCCGTCTGAGCAGCTCTTGCCTGGTTTCCCTTGTGCCAGACTCTTTCCAGGTCCTTCTTCTTTCCTCTGCTTGGAACTTTCTTTCTGGGAACTTCCAGCTCAAATTCCAGTCCTGCTCTGAGTCCGTCTCTGACTCTGTCTTCCTGGACTCTCTCTTGAGTGTTTGCTTGCTCTGCTCTTCCCTTCTGAGCAACCTTTTCCTCCTGAGCAGCTCTTCTCCCCTCTGCTTTTCCCTAAGCAGGGTTTATAAAGGTGCTTCTGGGCAGTGTTTCTCTCTGCCTTAACAGGTGTTCATAATCATGCTCCAAGTTTGCTACTCCGTCAGCAGAGCTTGGGTGTGGCAGCCTAGCCTCAGAAACTCTAAGCTTGCTCTGAAGCCTGTGCACTGCTGGAATGTTTTTAAAGGTACAATCACTGATTTTCTCTAACTCTGCAGGCTCACCAATGCCTTCCTCATCACACACCCTATCCACCTCAAGAGGCACTACAATCTGTATGTCATCCGCATATAGAAAACCCCAGAAACCAAAATCATGAATAATGTTACCTAAGGGCTGCATAAAAATATTAAACAAAGGGGCGTGGACTGACCTCTGAGACACCCCTAAGGGTAACCTGCGCACTTTGGACAGCATGCTGTCCCATCATACTCAAAACTGCATCTGATTAAAAAAGATGAAATCCAAGCCAAAATCCTCTCTTCCATCCCCAGCTGACTACAACAAAACACTAACAAATGGATTCCAATCTACCAGATGAAATTGTGCAGATAAATCCAAAGCTATCACCAAAACCTCCTCACTCCCATCCCATGCTTGGTAGATAATATTCATTCAGCCACCTTCCCTGAACCCTGCCAGAACCTAGTTTGTCCCCAGTGTAATCTCGCTGTTTCTTCCAAGAAGTCTTCCAACTGTACCACCCCTTCTGTCTTCAAAATTTTTGTAAACATAGCTAAAGATGAAATTGGCCTCAAATTCTCACACCTACAATCTCCACCCTTCTTAGGTACCGGAGTCACTATAGCCTTCTTCAACACCCCAGGGTAGATACCCTGCTCAAACGAGGCATTGAACAACTCCAACATCCAATCTATCGCCTCCTCTGGACACTGCTGCAGCATATAACCTAAGATAAGATCAAATGCATCCAGGTGAAATGAATATGCCTAAACAGCCCTAGAGGTTTTCCCTTCATCATAAGCCCAAAGAAATCCCATGCAAATTCCTCCACCTACCCCCCGACCACCCCTTCAATCCCCTGTCCAACCTTCTGCCCCCCCCCCCTCCGCAATCTTTTCCACTTCTGAACAAAACAAATCTGCCACTTGCTCCACTTCCACCTCTCCCACCCCACTACACCCTATCTTCTACTGAAGCCCCATCAATTGTTTTGCTACCGAAACATTTCTTTTGGTTTGTTCGTGGCAGCTAATATACAGTATGAGCAGAACATGAATCCCTCTGCTGCCTGCACTAAGCAACGATATTCATCCGTCTTTTGCCTCCAAACATGCCTATCCTCTTGCTGTCTTGACCTCCACCATCTCCTCTCCAACTGCTGCACCTCCCTCTTAACCCTCAACACATCCTTCAAAAACCAACCCCAATTTCTCTCCCATTTCCCCCCTCGCCTCATTAGTGCTACTTCCTCCAACACCTCACTCAGAGCATCCATCCACCCTTGCACCTGCTCATCCAGACCCGATTCTGACCCTATTCTGTCACAAAAGAACCTTTTCCCAAAACACCTCCTCATTAACTTTATCCCTCCGATAATCCACGTTATCCTCTTCTCTTCTCCCCTCCCATTTTCTCCAACCAAACCAAAAAGGAACCAAAAAATGATCTGACCATATCACCTGCTGCCCTCTACCCAATTTGTCTCAACCTCTCCTTTGTTCCAAACATCACATCCAATATATGTCCCCCTATATGGGTTTACCCACTCACGCACTGCTGAAACCCCAAATCAGCCAAAACTGGCAACCACCAACTACACCCCCATCCATCCCCAAAAGCATTAAAATCACCCAAAATCACAAACTCCTTAAACTCAAATCTCACTTCAGCAATTGTATCCCCAATTTTCCCCTAACTCTCCCTCCCTAACCAGGGGAACAAGACTGTGTTGATGCTTTATTGTCATTGCCACAGCTGCAGGCACTGGAAAAGGGCGGCAGCAATGAGCCACCCTCTAAAGACTCTCTAGGCAACTGCCTCATTTGCTTAATGGCAACACCAGGCCTGCAGTCTTGTTATAAAATCAGGTCCTTAAAGTTATGTGGATTTTCAGTGAGCCGAATTGCATAGGTTGGCTCACTAAAAATCCCTCCTAGGCATTTAAATGGATAATTTGAGGTCCACGTGACGCATGAGTGAGTGAGGACGCTTCTCTGATCGCTCCGGGGCTGCCTCACAAATTAATCCTTATAATTCATCGCTGCCACACTAAAGAAGCAGAATAAAGTGGAAGAAAGGGGTAGAAGCGAGTGGACTACAATTGAAAGTAGTAATTGTAGCAGAATGCTCTTACCCACAAAGAAAGACCGAGATAGAGTAAACAAGGCTGGAGCCTCAGCCCCAATGGTGTCTCAGTCTGCGTCGCCCGGAGCAGAGAGTGTGGATTCCTCGATGGAGGAGGTGGTGAAAGAGGTGGTAAAGCTTTTAGATCCCAAATTTGACCAAATACTGAAGAAGCTGGAAGAAGTAGGGGACTTGCTGATGGAAGTAGGGTGAAGAGTGGATGAGCTGGAACACCGCGTGGCTGCTATTGAGGATGAGGAGGGGCGCCAGGCAAGGGAAAATGCAGCACAACAGGTACAAGTAGAGACCCTATTAACTAAAGTTGATGACATAGAAAATAGGTCAAGAAGGAACAATCTAAGGCTAGTGGGGATCCCGGAGACCATGACGGATCAGGTGTTGATGTCTGTAATTGAAACCTGGTTGCCAAAAGAACTGGGCCTAGAAAACTTGATGGGCGTCATGCAAGTGGAGCGAGTGCATCGTCTTGGAGCTAAGATGGAGACCAGACAACGCCCAAGAGTGGTAATCGCACGCATCCTCAACTTTCAGCATAAGATACAGTTGCTCCAGGCATATCATAAAAAAGGAGATCTAGTTTTAGAGAATCACATCGGATCTTGTTATTCTAGGACTATTCTGCAGCAGTGGCGGCGAAAAGAAAAGAATTCACCCCATCTATGCCTCGCTTTTCAAAAGGAAACTGTTTCACGCTAGCTTATCCGGCAGTCCTTAGAGTCAGCAATCAAGGCCAAAACCACACACTTGATACATTGACAGCGGCAAAACGGTTCATGGCTGATCTGGATAAGAACAAAGAAGGAGAGATGTCAACTTGAAAGGCTTGGAACGGAGGTGGATGTTAAGAGAGGATAAGGACTTAGATGATGGCAGATCTTAAAAGACGGACGGAAACTTTGCTGGAGATACTTTATAGACCAATTGTTTGATTGCCGAGTGAGGGAGAGACAATATGACTAAGGTGAGAGAAGCCATGGAATGGAGTGGAGAAGATGAATCAGGGAGGCAGATCGGTGAATCGAGGCAGCCCTGCAGCGTCCAATTGGGACCATATCTCAGCAGTGAGGTGCTGAGAAATAGAAGATGAGACTTTTTTGGGGGGAACGGGAGAAAAGGGAGGGAAGGGAGGGAAGGGGGGTGAATGACTTGTGTGCATGAGGGGGGAGGGGAGTGGATGGGGGGATAGCAGGGGGGGGCAGGGAGTGACTGTAACATGGTCTGCTTATTGCGGGGTAGGTATGAAAACCTTATGTGTGCAGAGGCTGAATATGAGAGTATTGGATACTAGAAGACCTGGGGTTGGGGCTGGGCAACCTTGGCTGAGCCAAATGCAAATATTGAAGATTGGGAGAAGGCTCAAAATGAATGAAGATAATGGATCGTGATCTGCGCATTATTACTTGGAATGTAGGGGGAGTAAACACCTATTAAACATACCAAAATATTGCAAGCATTGAAAAGGGGGGGAGTTCAGGTGGCTTTTCTGCAAGAAACCCACTTGGGCGAAAAGGAGCTTGGGAAGTTAAAACACGATTGGGTAGGACAAGTACATGGGGCATCGTCGGGGGGGGGAGGGGGTGCAAAAGGGGAGTAGCAATATTGATAAAGAAAGGCACCCCTGTGGAGATACTTACCGAGGAAGTAGATCAGCAGGGTCGGTATATATTTCTGCATGTATGGATATGTGGGGAAGAAATGTTGTTAGGAAACGTGTACGCCCCGAATGTATATGACCATAAGTTTCTCAAATGCATTCTCCAGAAAACATTACAAACACCTAAGATACCTGTAGTATTGGCAGGAGACTTTAATTGCCCACATGACCCAGAGATGGATAAGATGGGCTCAAAGGGATGAGGGGAGTGGAGCCATAAAGGAGTGGGTTATTTGTGTAAAATGGGGGGAGTAGTGGATGCATGGAGGATACTGCATGAAGGTGAGAAGGATTGCACACATCTGTCTAGAGCACGTCAGACATGGTCTAGAATTGACTACATATTGGTTTCTAAGTATAGTTTTGGGAGAGTTATTAGTGTTGAAATTGTTCCCATCATAATATCAGATCATGTGATAGTGAAAATGCATTGGCGGGGAAGGAGCCAACCAGACCGTAGATGGTCTGTCCCAAGACACTTGTGGAAGAATGAAGAATTTCGGAAATATTTAATGCGGAACTGGGAGGAGTATGAGCAATTTAATGAGTCACAGTTTAGAACTTCTGCCCTATATTGGGAAGCTGGGAAGGTGGTGATGCAAGGGCATGTCATAGCGTATGTAGCAAAAGAACGTAAGCAGATAAATAGTAAAATTATACAGTTGATGCAAGAGCTTCAAGATCTTAAAAGAGAGGCCCAGTCAAGTTTGAAGTCAGTATATACAGCGTTATATACGCAGTTACAGGCCCAACTTAATGCTGTGCTACAGGAGAGAGCAGTTTACTCCATGCAATATTATAGACATCAGTTCTTTCGTTATGGAGATAGATCGGGCAGACTTCTGGCAAGATTGGTAAAAGACTGTGGCGGCAATTAGAGATGTGAACGGAGTAAGACAGAATGAGTCGCAGAAAATACTAGAGGTTTTTAGATGATTTTACAAGGGACTGTATACTCCAGACAGGGAGGATAGAGAAAAGGAGATCTTTTTAGATGCAGTACCGCTTCCGACCTTGACTGCTGCAGAGCTATTGGAACTTAACAAACCCATTGAGGGAAGGGAAATTCAGAGAGTTATTAAAGCAGGAACTCCACACAAGACACCAGGACCTGATGGATATGGAGTTGAATTTTATAAAATCCTTGAGTCCCAGGTGATGCCCACTCTAGTAGTTCTATATGGGGAAGTGTTAGAAGCAGGACAATTCCCAAGAGGTATGCGGACATCAACCATATCCATTATACCTAAGGCAGGTAAAGATATAGAGGACCCAGCTTCGTATAGGCCGACATCTTTAATTATGACATGAAGTTACTTGTCTCAGTCCTAGCCAGTCATTTACAGAATATTCTCCCTCAGCTAATAGGATTACATCAATCGGGATTTGTGAAAGGGAGGGAAGCTTTCCTAAATATCAGCAAAGTATTGCTAGGTATGGAAACGTGCTTGCTTAAAGAAAGCCCCTTATTGTTAGTTAGTCTTGACGCCGAAAAGGCTTTCGATCGAGTTTCATGGACCTATATGTTTGAAGTGATGCACCATTTTGGGTTTGGGGGAGCTTTCCTCGAATGGGTTAAAGCTCTCTATGCGGACCCTCTGGTTTGTATTTTGGTAGGGGGTAAGTGCTCCCAGACATGACAGGGATGCCCCCTATCTCCCCTTTTATTTGTTCTTCAGCTAGAGCCTTTGCTACTCACACTAATCAGGATGAAAGAGGTGAGAGGCATAGAATGGGAAAAGGTGGGAATAAAAGTCAGTGTATTCACAGATGACATGCTTCTTTGTCTCCAAGACCCCCCCCCCCCCACCCCCCACATTCTTTAGAGGAAGCCTTACGGCAAATCAAATTGTTTGGCTCATTCTCTGGCTTGAAAATTAATAAGGCTAAGTCCACTGCGTTGGATGTAGGAGATTGGATTAGAATACAGTGGCAAGGGAGTTTCCTGCTGGCATGGACTGAAGGTCAAATTCGATATTTATGCATCCAGATTCCAGAGAGGATGTTGCAACTTTACAATATCAATATTAAACCACAGATAGTAAAGACAACTGAACAGTTGACAAAATGGCAAGATCTTCCTATCACTCTGAAGGGGCGAATAGCCCTTTTCAAGATGATGGAGCTGCCCCATTGGGTCTATCTACTGCGTAATGTTCCATTGTGGATTGCGAGAAGAGATCTGATGACTCTGCAGAGTCATATTGGCAGATTTTTGTGAAGAGTCTTGTGCCAGCACAGACAACTAAGATGGAGAGGGACAGATTGCCTCCCCCTATTGGGGAATGGAGATTTTGCTCCGGGCTTGCAGGGAGGAATAGCGAGGAAATGGGCACAATATGGTGTGGCATATATAGGGCACCTTAGGATGGAAAATAGCCCAGAGATTGATTCTTTTCAGTCATTACAGAAGAGATATCAATTGGGACCCCAAGAATTTTATTTCTATTTGCAGGCAAGGCATTATATGAGAGACCTCCATAGGGAGGTTCCTACACTTCTCCATTCAGGAGGCATAATGGAACTGTTAGATGCGATTGAAGGGAAAATAACAATGCGAAGACTATGAGGGGGGAGCGGTCTCCTGGTTTGGAGATAGGAGCCTTAGAGAATCTGGTGAATAGATGGCTGTGGGACAGCTTACTGAAAATAACAGTAGATATACTACAGAGAGCGTTTGAAGCTGTGACTCATTTATCTGAATCAATATGGTTACAGGAAATACAATATAAATTTCTCTGGCGGGCATATGTCCATGATGTTTGGGTCTTGCGAGCGGGTCTGTCTCAGACAGATGTGTGCAAACTTTGTAAGATGAATAAAAGGCATGCTAACACATCGTTTTTGGGGGTGCTCTCGCATACAAGTGTTCTGGCGAGGGATTTGTGCCAAGCTGAGCAATAAACAAGTGGTGATTTCCCTAGAGTGGTGCTTATTTGGGGCACAGGAGGCAGGGAGGGCCTCTATAATGTCACCAAAGGAAACTATGTCAGAAAGGTTTTATTTTAGCTAAACAATGCATTTTACGATAGTGGTTATCGGAGAGACCCCCGGAGGTCTTGATATGGGAGCGAGGAATGACCGAGTTGATGATCATGGAAAAGAAAACTGCCCACCTATTAGGGGAGAAGAAGGTAATGCTATTTAGGCAAATATGGGGCCCAGTGATTAGTCTTCATTCTAGTATGGGAGATGGGGGAGACACACATCAAACACACAACACTCAAAATGATGAACCCTAGAAGCTTGGAAAGACCAGATTGGCAGAAGGCCATGGATAGGAAGATGGTAGGGAGAGAGAGAGAACAGTCACTCAGGGGAAGGGAGGTAAAGGGCAGGGGGGAGGGGGGAAGTAGGGGATAAAGAGATAAGGATGGAATAAAGGGAAGGGAGAAACAGGGACGAGGGGTAGATAGAGAATATGAGAGATGAGAGAGTGGTGTATGCTTGGGGAGGGGTTTATATAGTTTATTGACTACTGTTAAAGATTTTGCAAGAGGGAATTAAACTGTATTAATAAGGTTAAAAATTGGAAAGGATGTATAGCTGATGAAATGTCACTATTACTACCTGAGCTGGGGGAGGGGGATATAAGTAGAATGTCGAGTAAAAGCAAGAGTTAAAAGAGGGTAATTCTTTTTACTGATGTTTAATAATAATTATGGACAGTTGTCTATACCATGCTAGATTATCGTAGCATTTACAGGTTTTATGTATACTCGTATATTACAAAGATTCTGTTCTAGTCAGAGACTAAGGCCGTAATATACGGAGGGTTTGTTAGGAAGAAAGAAAGGAGAAAGAAAGAAGGAAGGGAGGGAAGGAGGGAGGGAGGGGTGAGTGGTGGGGTCTTTCTGTAGTAGCTATACATAACAATTTGTACTGTTTATATGAATGAGTGACAACACAGGTTCAAAGAAGAAAATGAAAATGTGTGCTGTAACATTTATTGATGAAGTTAAATCAATAAAAATGAGTTTTCATATAAATGGATAATTTATCAACTATAAAGTTATTCCTGCTATTTATCTATTCGGTGGCTGAATTTCATCAGTGAAAGGATAACTTTGAATGCTACCCCCGATCCATCATAAACCATGCCCCATTTTAAACCATAACTCTGGGCATTTAAAACTACATGGCTGAAGTTATCAGCATAAGTTTTTTTCAAAAGCACATAGTCGGCACCACTGCCAACTGTGTATTTTTAAACATCAATTTGTTCATTTCTAAATTAAATATGTTAAAAATATTAAGACTGTTTTAAGATATTATTGCATTAAAAATATTGTCCCTGGTATTAAGAATGTTCTGGACAGAATTTTCTACAATACTCTAGTGTGATGTGTAGCATGCTTGTGACCCCAAAGCCTGAACGATTGGGCACCATTTTCCGTTTTTTTCCAAGGAACCTCCTTTGCAATCTGCGGCTTCCCTGATTCTAGACATCTCAAGGCTTCCTTTGGTACACCTGTTCTCTAGGTGAGTAATTTTATATGATGGTGCCTAGGCTGTGAAGACACACATAGACACATTTCTGGTGCCTCTTTTATAGGCAGGGCTGGCTCAATCATCAGGTAAACTAGTTACCTGCCTAGGGCAGCAGCTTCTGTGGGGAAGGGGGAGGGGAGGGCAGCAAAGAGTAGGGTATTCAAAACTAAACAATAAATTTTGACAGCCAGGGAGGCATAAGGCTTAAGGTTTGCCTAGGATGCCAACACCTTGAACCAACTCTGGGCTGGCTCTATTTATAAAGTAATATATGCAACTATTTGCCTTGATAAAATTATCCCACTGGAAAGTAGGCACACAGAAATTAATGCCTGTTTTGAAGAAGGCACAAAATGGCTTACCTTACTTTATGTGGATATATGCATATTTTACAAGAAATGCATACATCTTGCAGCTCCATCCTCAAGAACTACATTATATCACAAAAGTATGTGGTATATATCGGTAGCGCATACTTTTATACCTGCGTACCCCTGGGCAATTTTATAGTCACCTATTTCTACACATAAAACATTGTTTTATTTGCTAAAAGGAATATAAAAGTATCCCTATATGCAGTGCATTTGTACTAGCCAAAGAGGTGCCGGTACTCATATGCAGGGCTCTTTCATTGATACATAAGGACCATAGGTCAGTTTTAGCAGGCAATGAAAAAGGTGTTGCACTCTGTTCCACTGAGTATCTCCTCAAAAATGGCCCTGCCTATACATACAGAATCAGTGTTTTCAGCAATATTATTCAATATGGGCTCATCTCCTGGATACCTTTCTGTGTAGCATATGTCTCTGGCTAAAGTGCATCCTTTTATCTTTGGCAGCTGTCAGACTTTTTTTTTTTTGCTTTAAACTTAAATTTTCATTCAGAAAAACAGTGAATGAAAATAGGTATTTTCATCTGAAACTGGTTTGTTTCTGATCGTATAGTCTCCTCTGTAACCTTTCTGATACGGCTCGCCTGAGATTTTCTTCTATATTGTTTTTTTTCACTTGAGAGAGTGAACTTGAAATTCAGAGTATGTCTTTCACTCTCTTTTTCAAAACACATTACCAGCCTCAGTACTGTTTCTTTTGCCCTTTTCACAACACTTAATGAAATTCAGTTTTCACAGTTCTTGGGTTTGCTTCAAGAAAATCCTGTGTTAATGTTTCCTTTCCCAGATAATTTTCTAAATTAGGTAATTTTGGTCAAATTCTTATCCTAAAATGTTACGCTTTCCAACCCAGTGAAAGTTGGAAAGAACTATATAAAAGGAGTCGAGAATGTCTGTCTGCCATCTCTCTTATGGGGAAAAAATAACCCTCAGAAAAATGAGTTGGCTGAGGTGAAACTTGGCATGTGGGGAAAACTGGTAAAAAGACACACTAAGTTTGAAAATGGGCCAAATTGGACCAGGAGGCTGCAAAGAAACAATACCCTGTGAAAGAATGACTAGAGGATTTCTAAGGGGGAAGGTTCCAGCTTATATAGCATAGAAACTTACATACAGTGAAACACAGAAGTTATGGAATTATCCCTCTCCCTTATCTCTACTCACTCAGTCCTCTAAACTGCTCCCACCCCCACAATATGCCCACAAATCATCCCACCACACTGCACACTGCCCCACTCCCTAAAAATATTCCCTTGCAAATGACCTACCAACTCGCCAAATGCCTCACCCCAAAATAAATACCCCCACAGAATTGCCTCACCACTCTGCATGCAGACAAACCCCCAAAGTCTACACCCCCACAACTGCCCCATCACATTGCTACTTGCCCCATTCCAAAAAAACACCTCTTGCAACTGCCTCGTCACCTTGTCCCATTCCTAAAAATACCCCCACAACTGTGCCACCTGCAAAACTTAACCACCCTGCAATGTCCCCATGACCCAGCTAACTGATTCACCATTGGGCAAACTGCCCCAACCCCAAAACCTATCCTGCCAAAATCGCCCCACTGCCCCATAATCTGCCCTATTGCTAAAAAAAAAATACTCCCTTGCAAATTCCCTACCACCCCACATACTGCCCTATCCATAAAATATCCCCTCACTTCAGCCCCCCACCCTGCAAACTACCCCACCTCAACATCTACTCTACACAACTGTCCCAATACCTTGCCCAACCATTCCCTGCATTTCCCTACCCCACCACAATCTGCCCTAATCACAACAATGTAGCGCCCATAAACTGCCTCACCTGCAAAAAGCCCCAGTGCAACTGCCCCACCACCACCAAAACTACCTTCCGCCATCTGTCCCGCCCCTTCTCAGAAAGGTCCCACCATCCCAGCTACAACCCCCTCATAGTCACTGCACATACACAACAGAAATACCACACACACACACGGATTACAAGTAATTCCCTAGCTGTGATATACTTCATTTCAAATTATTCACATATATATTTCATTTTCTGTGATATTATTCAACCATGAAAGCTACTGACTGGATTGTACTGCTTTCTTATTAGTTGTTATGTGTATTCACAAATAATATATTTTAACATGAGCAAGGCTAGATTAAGGCACTGGCAAACTAGTACACATGGGGGAATTCTGCGCAAAAAAATTAAAATTGTGAGGAAAAGTTTGAAAGTTCTGTATATAGTATTTTACAATTCTGCATGCACAGAATTCCCCCCATAGACCTGAAATTTCCCCTGCCTTTTTCCTCCTTAGCTCTCTTGCTCCAATCACAGTTTGGTCCCCAACCCATCCTTGTCCCCCCTGTTTTCTCTTCCTCTAATGCCTAGCTCACAGCCACCTCCTGATTCACCAGCAGCCCATCTCCAGCCCCCAACAACCCCCCCCCCACTCACCAGCAGCCCATCTCCAGCTCCCAGCAAATCCCCCCCCCCCCCCCCGCTCACCATCAGCTCTTCTCCTGCCCCAGCAACCCACCCTCTATTCATCAGTAACTCTTTCCTGCTACCAGCCACCCTCATCTCACCAGCAGCCCTTTCCTGCCCCCCCCCCCCAACTCCCGATCAAAGTAACACAGCCGGGGGGAGCACTTCCATTTGCTCCAGCGGATGTTGGTAAAGTCACTGGTACATTTTGAAAGGTATACAGGAAGTGTATATTTTCAAATCACACCGGCATCGAACTCTAGCATCACCACAGGAACAAGTGCCCTACAGCTGTGCTAGAGTCCGACACCAGTGCATTTTGAAAGGTACACTTCCTGTATACCTTTCAAAATACACAGGTGATTTTAGCACAGCCACGAGAGCAAACGGAAGTGCTCTTGCAGCTCTATTGCCTTACTATCTGGCGCTTGCATAGAATTCTGCACAGCAAATGTAGAATTCTTCACAGGTGGGGAATTGTGTGCAAATTTTGCATTGCACAGTTGCGCAGAATTCCCCCCAAGAGTAAAACTAGGAACTTACCTAGGATCCAGAGTTTAAGGGGCACTCCGTCAGATGTGCTCTGTACTTAGAAGGTTTGGAGAAATTGTCTCTTGTCTATCCTAATGGGTTCGTTTTGCACACACCATAACAGTCATGAACCCCATTTCTAAGCTAGGATATGTAGAGTATGATCTCAGTCTCTCAAAGGTACTGCTAATACTTGGCATAGTACTTGCATCATGCCAAAGAGAGCCTCCTTCTAGAATCATAAGATGTTACATGTATTAGTAATTTATCAAGGAGGGCTTGGAAATTCTTCTTGATCAAGTCCGTGGCACCCAACACGATGGGAAATAACGTGGTATCTTTCTGCCATATTTTCTTGGTCTCTGACTTCATTTCTTAGTACTTGAAGATCTCTCTCTCAACACAATTCACAGAATAGTCACTTGGAAATGACACCCCTATAATCAATGCCATGCTAGTGTTCTTTTCTTTTGCCACTATTTCTGACTTCTTTGCATCTTCTTTGCATCAGTTGGAATGGGAATACTTCAGGTAATCATAACCTCTTCATTCTCTGTAATTCTTTTAGGGTCATGATTTGTGCTTTTCAGGCACAGTGATATTGTGGTTAGGGTGACCAACCATCCCGAATTTTGAGAGACATTCTAATTTTCAGCTCTCATTAAAGGCATCCTGAGGGAACCCTAGGTGGGATACCATTTGTCTCGATTTATCAGCCCACTGAGAAAGATAAAATGCAGCCGTGAGCCAACGATGAGAACTGCTATCCTCACTGCATGGAAAAAAATAAAAGGGGGACTGTTTTAGCTTCCAAACGTTCCTCAGCATACTTGGGAAGGCTTCCCATCAAGTGGGGATAGCAGTCCTTGTCATCGGCTTGCGGCTACATTTTCTCTTCCTCAGTGGGCTGCCTTGCCAAACACAGCTCTCACTGTGGAGAGACTTTTTGTTCGCACTCTATATATCACAAAATATTTTGTAATCTGATGTACCAATTTAAAAAAATCCCAATTTGTTTTGGTTGTGTCCCAATTTTTTAAGGTCGATATCCCAAAATTGGCTGATCAAGAGTTGGTCACCCTATTGGTTGATACAAAGTTTCCAAAGGATGAGGCATGCTACTTTATTGTGTTTTTCTGTATAGAAATTTTCTGCCATCAGAACTTCACAACCACAGATCCATTTCTTTCTTACAAAATAGACATAGGTCTGTTTTGCCAGCTTTTTCAAAGCTTGCTCTAAACCATCTCATCTGTAATCAGCTGTCCTGGGCTGCAACTATAATTCTGTCATCCTTCTTTTTCAATTCACCTCTCCTTAACCATTCATGTGTCCGTTCTTGATTGACAAAGAGTTCCTGGAGTAACACTCTGTATTTACCAATGTATTTTTGAATTTGCCACTGGTTTTTCCCTGTTTGCTGATCTAATTCTTTGAAGAGTTGTTCTTTTGTTTTGCAAATTCTGTTCTTCCTTACCTGTATATGCTTGTGGATTCTCTCGTTCCTTCTAGTCATTGGAACACCTCTAAGTTTGATGATGGAGACAGATTCTGGATGTTTACTTTCTTATTTCAGCACTTCTGGCATATTTGTATCTAATGATGCTGTTAGGTACGCATGGAAGTCTATGATAGTAGCTCTGTATGTGTAATTAATCTCTATGAGGCCTAGCCTCCCCCCCTCTCCCCTTCAGCTCTAGGGATGTACAGTCTTGGCATACACTGATTCTTGTAAATTACCTCATGAGCATGGCAGAGTTTTCTTGTTCACACATCCAGTTTTTCAAGATCTTTAAGAGGCCAGTCTACAGTCCCAAAGCTGTATGAGAGTACAGGAATTGCCAGCTGATTGATGGCTTGTATCTTATTCCATGATGTTAACACACTTTTCAATAACAATTTTTATCTTTTCTATCAGTAATTTCTGCTTAAATGTCATTCCTTTCTCTGCTCTGAGATGTTTATATATGCCTTACTGTTTGAGTTTCATGATATCACAGCCCTCAGCCAGGGAGATGTTTTCCATTTTGCTCAATTTTCCTCTAAAGAAAGTTGCCTTAACACATCTTTCAAGGCAAAAAATCATTCTGATGTCATCAGAAAAGCTTTTCACTACACAGAGTTGCTCTGCTACTTGTTGGTTGCTGGAACTGTAGAGTTTAAGGTTGTCTACAAAAGTAAATGGTATGTTGCCTCTGGGTTGTTACCTTCTTTATGATTCAGGCTAAATTTGTATCCCAAAGAGGTGATGAGAGTACTCATTGGATTAAGCGCTATTGTAGTGAGGCAGGTGCAGCACAGACCTGGGAAAGAGAAAAAAAAGAAGGTTTTTCTCCTAAGAGGGGGATGGGCTCACCTAAGCACAGGTCCCAAAATGAAAGTAATACTGAAACACACACTTGCAAGGCTAGCCTGAAGCCACACCCAGTCTCCAGGGCAACAGCAGGGAGAGAGAGGGTGGGGCCAGAAAGGGAAGCACGCTGGCAAACATTTAAACGTTGGTCAGTCAGCAAGTGAAGAGAGAGAGCACAGCAGAGCTGAGAGAACTGGGGAAACCAGGAGAAGCAGACAGAACTGCCAAAGCGAGTGGCAGGGCCAGAGAAGAGCTGGAAGAAGCTTGAGAGAGTTCCAGGACTATAGTTCTAACTCAGAAGCAAGCAGCACAGACTCTGAACAAGAAACGGAGCCTTTTAGAAAGCCTGACAAAAGGAAGGTTTCTACAAGCAAGGTAAACCAGACAATACCTTTAAGTGACTCACTAAAGGGAAGGAAGTCTAGGAGCACTGACATTATTCCAGGGGGAAGAAGGAATGTTCATTGGGGAAAACATTTTAAGCTTTTAAGGAAAGTGAAACTAGAAATCCCTGAACGTATCCCAGTCCCTGAGCCTTGTAGCACTGAGGAAGAAATGGAGATGGAATTCTATAAAGGGGATTCAGATTCTACAGAAGTCTCAATGGAATGCTCATTGTGCATGAGAAGTGCTTAGAAAGCTTTTATTAGATATTATAAAGAAAGCCAAGAAGTAGTTATACTGAGCAATTGATACTGTGAAGTGCTGGAAAGAGAAAAGTCTCATTTTAAAGCTGAAATAGTACTTGTGCTATGAAACTGTTCCAACAGCAGTTTAGTTCCTATGCTGAAAAGTAGAGCCTGGGAGAAGCTAACAAGGTTAGCTGGACTTTACTTGCAACAGTGACTTTTCAACTGTGTTTGGTTTGGATGAAAAAGGAAATTTGCTTTGTTCCAAAGACTGAAGGAACTTGATTTGTTATAGCACTGCTGAAGTACCTTTACAAAGAACCTTTTTGTTGGAGAAAATATCCTCACTTTCTGTTAATGGTTTGGAACCTTCTGCCAAGGGCCAATTTGCAAACTTGATGATTAAAATAAAATTTAGAAATAAATTTTCCTGTGTTGGCCTATTTCCACTTGGACTGCTTTAACTGCCCCACAACTACACAATTAAGGGCCTCAGCTACCAGGCTGAAGCAAGACACAAGTAATATGGCCCGCTGCCCCTACTAGGCAGCCGCCTAGTAGGACTGCCGGCCCACAGATGGCGTAGTTCTTGGATTTTCGTCAAGTTTTTGCACGCCCAAAAGAAGATCCTGACCTCAGAAGGAGGAGAGGACCCCCAGAGAAACAGCTGCTGTCAACACACCTGCTGTCTGCTAAGCGGAGGAAAGATCCGGAGTGGCAGTGGAGCTGGAGTCGGTATCTACGTGGTTGACAAGGCGAGACTCTGCACCAGAGCCAGGTAACCCGTAGGCTGGAGGGGTTATAGCCGGATGCTGGTGTAAGAGGGAGGCTGTAGGGGAGTGCTCACTGGAAAAGGGGAACATAAGAAAGCACCGCACTTGGTGTATGTTTCTCTTTGTTTTATTCACAGCACTACTACAACAATGGAGAATTGTGACATCCTGTCCTGGGTGGCTGACCAGTTTGCCAAGCAAAGGGAGATGTCGGCGCAGAGCATAGAACAGGCGAAGACCATGCTCCAGGTACAGCAAAGACCGTTACTGGAGATGTTGTCCAGGTGGCTTGCAGCACAAGAGAAAATGGACGAGGCTGCAAGGACAGTGCCAGGTTCACGGGGAGATTTCCGTGGGTGGGACCTATCAGGCACTGAGACTTTCTCTTGTGGACGCCTTACTAGAGATGATGATGTAGACGATTATATTGAGGCATTTGAGAGAATAGCTCTCCTGGCCAGGTGGCCAAAGGAACAGTGGGCGCTAAGGTTCGCCACTTCTCTCACAGGTGAAGCTTTGGCGGCCTATAGGGCCATGCCTGCCAGTTTAGTCACAGATTATAAGGAAGTAAAGCGAGCTATCAAGGATTGGATGGGATTAAACCCCATGGTCTATCGCAGGCTTCTACGTTCCTGTAAATTGAAGTTAGGTGAGACACCTCAAGCTCTCTATTATAGAGTGAAGAGCTTAGTTTATAAATGGCTTACGCCAGAGACTAAGGATTTAGAATCCATATTAGACACTGTAATTCTAGAACAGTTTATGGAAGCTGTACCCCGTAATGTGCAAACTTTCCTAGTCCTCCAGGATTGCAAAAACACTCAGGAAGCCATTGCACTGGCTGACCGCTTTCTAGAGGCTAACAGGTTGAGCCCTGAGAAAGAGGGTGTGTTTAAGAGTGCAAATGTGGAGTTACTAGAAAGGAAGGCAAAGCTTGAAAACTTTGGGAAAGAAAGTATGACTTTGGATAAAAGATTTGATGCACAGAGAAAATGTTTTATGTGTGGAGAGTTGGGTCATCTTAAAAGGGACTGTAAAGCTAAGAAAGCTTTTGTAATTACCCACCACAGAGATGCAGGAGAAGGGTTCCTGTTAACAGTGGAAGTGGAAGGGATCCCAACTGAGGCATTATTGGACTCAGGTGCAGACCAATCTATGCTATCTCAGAGGCTGTGGAGGAAAATTGAGGCAAAAGATAAACCCTCACCAGAGTCCTCTGGAAATCATATTAAGATTCGCTGTATCCATGGAGCCGCCTCTACCTATCCCATACATCCCGTTGAAATAAAAGGATTGGGTATGAAAAAGCAGATAAAAGTGGCTATAGTACCGAGACTTCCACATGACATAGTCCTAGGCCGTGACTGGCCTCAATTCAGGAAAGGCTTAACGGAGGAGTTGCAGGGAAAAACAAGTCAACCAGCTACCTTTTCGCAGGAAGAGAACTTAGCCAGGGAGAAAGCCTTACCCAAGGTAGGAAAGGTTGCTGATCCCAGGCTAGGAGAAGGCAAGGCAGGTATGATAACTACCCGCACCGGCTTTGAGCCTTCAGAAAAGGAAAATGACCCTCAGGAAGACCCTAAACCAGGGACATCCTTTCATGAGGAATTGATTACTCCCCCGAAAGACATCCCCAGGAAAGGAAAGGAAAGGCCAGATCAATGCCCGCTCCTTTATTTGGAAGTGGAGTGGGATCAGGAAGTAAGAAAGAACCCCGGAGGGAAAAATCTGACCCAAAACCTAAGTTTGTACTCAGATTCTGTAGGACCACCCCTGAGGCTAAGGTACCGAAACGGGCGACAGAACAGGCTGCCGGGGTTGTTCTTTGCAGTGCTGTGGACATCATCATAGCTCGACAGGGGAGGGCCCTAGTTGAAACAGGCCTCCAGGTTGAAATACCGCCTGGATGTTATGGCCGAAATGCCCCTCGGTCAGGCCTTGCTCTTAAGAATTTTATAGACGTAGGGGCCGGGGTCATTGATCCAGACTACCGGGGATCCATAAAAGTACTCCTGTTCAATTTTGCGCAGGAGAATTTTAAGGTGAGCGTGGGGGATCGCATCGCCCAGTTGATTTGTGAACGGGTGGGGTTCCCGCCCTTAGAAGAAGTGGATGAGTTAACCACTACTGCCCAGGGCTCGGGAGGATTCGGGTCCACTGGCAAGGCTGAGATAAAAGGCTTGACTGCTAGTTGTGTGGAGAGAGAGGAGGACGAGTTAGGCCCACAGCTTGTTGATTGTAGAGCAGAGCCTGTACATAGGATGGGAGAGGGACTCTCATGGGCTCAACGGGAGGCGATGTCTAAATTGTTAAGTGGGTTCTCTGATGTCCTTACTCCCTTACCAGGGGAGACAAGACTGGTTGCACACGAGATAGTGACCCCACATGGCAAAATAGTTCGCCAACATCCCTATAGACTCCCCGAGGCAAAGCAAAGTGAGGTCATAGGTCAGGTCCAAGAAATGCTGAAGATGGGGGTGATTGAGGAGTCAAAAAGCCCCTGGAACAATCCTATAGTTCTAGTTCCCAAACCTGACGGGTCGTTACGTTTTTGTATAGATTTCCGCAAGGTGAATGAAATCTCCAGGTTTGATACATATCCTATGCCTCGAATAGAGGAACTCTTGGATCGCTTGGGCCAGGCTACCTATCTGACCACATTAGACATGACCAAAGGGTATTGGCAGATTCCCCTCACCAGGGAATCTCACCCAAAAAACGCGTTTAGTTCCCCAATTGGACTATACCAATTTCGCCGGATGCCCTTTGGTCTTCACGGGGCTGTAGCGACATGTCAACGCCTGGTTGACATGGTCCTTCGCCCACACCAGCGTTACGCGACGGCATATATGGATGACATTGTCATCCATAGCTCGCAGTGGGATGAACATTTAGTTCGGGTCAAGGCCGTTTTGGAGGCGATGAGGCAAGCAGGTCTCACGCTAAACCCGGCTAAGTGTATGTTTGGCGCGACAGAAGTGAAGTATTTAGGTCACTTGGTCGGCCATGGCATAGTAAAACCTCTCCTGGATAAGGTGGAGAGCGTTAAGATGTTCCCGAAGCCGCAGACGAAGAAGCAACTTCGAAGCTTCTTAGGTTTAATTGGCTACTACCGATGTTTTATCCCACATTTCGCGACCGAGAGTGCAACTTGTCACCCACCTACTTACCCCGGAGGCGAAAGGCCTGGGGCTTCAGTGAGGCTCCTCCTATGTAGCAGGGACTAGTGGTGCCCCCTGGGAGTTGAAGTCCCAATAGCTATTCAATAAGAGTGTAGTCGTGGACTAGTAGCTATGCTTATAAAGAGGTATTTATTTCCCTTCCCAGGAGAACTTTTGCAAACAGGAATTATAAAGGAAAGTAAACCATGCTTCTGGCACAACAGAAAAAGGTATTACAAATGACAAAGGAAATGCTTCTTTTCAGCTTTAAGGAAAACAAAAGTGAAAAACAGGCTTTTTATATCACAAAAAGCTGTAGAGTGAAATCTGTGCCCTTACACAGATTTCTCTTTTGCAGGCTTTTCTTATGCTTCAACAGAAAGAGGTCATGCTATCTGAAAACACCAGTGTACAGTCCATCTGGAAATCCTCTGAGTTTTCTCCACAGAAGTCACAGTCCATGGCCTCATGAGCTTCCCTGCTATTATCTCTTGTATGGCTGTAACTTGTATCAGTGTTTAGCAATCCCTCCTCTTCCTGGCAAGGGCTTCTCTCCCCTCTATCAATGTGGAAAGGCAGGTTACCATGCAATGTGGATTTTCCCTCTAGAGGGCCATACACCTCAGGACTAGTGCAGGTAAAATCCAGTGCCCCTCTATTCCAGGGAATTGGCCTTTCTTCAGGCTTAGCTCGGCCTGAACGTTTGCAGCCGGGAAGCTTGAAACTTTTCTCCCTTTCACTTCCCCTCACAGGATGTCTTTCTTTCAGCCAGGAAATCTCTTTTGGATAAGAGCTTCTATTCCCCAGGTACCTGCTCTCGTGGGAGTTCCCTCTCACAGCTCCTCATTGTTTGCTGCCTGGAATCCCTCTGGGTCCCCAACCGGACTCTGGTTCAGTGCAGCCCAACTCTTTAGCACTAACCTCGGGTAATTCCTCCTGGGTAAACTCCTCTGAGGTGCTGATGGAATCTCTGTCAGAAGCTCTCAGGTATGTATCCTGGTTTTCATATGCTCTGCTCTTCCGTGTTCCTGTTTCTGCCTCTGTTCTCGTCCTGTTTCCACGTGTTCTGTTTCTGCTCAAGACTGACCCTATTTTACATGCGTCATTCTTTGAGTCCCTCATTAGCTCAAGTCCCTGCAGCTGTTCCTGATCCTCTAATGAGCTATGATGTAATGCTTCTCCTGGGTGTTTACCTACACCCGGTGCTCGTGTTTTGGTTGGTAGCCTATAGCAACCCCTAGCCATGTGCTTTGAGCTGCCGGTTTTAAAACTGCCCTGCACATTTTCATCTGTTTTTATAGGCACTCTTTGCCTTGCACCATGACAAGCTCTAACTGAAATGCTTAAAAAAAATGCCCCTACACAGTTACAGTGGTCTGGGATCGCGGAACAGGCCTTTAAGGTATTAAAGGAAAAATTGTGTGAGGCACCGGTTTTGCGCGGAGTAGATTTTAACCAACCTTTTATCGTTCAAACCGATGCTTTGGAAACGGGTCTGAGAGCGGTGATGTCGCAGAAGCACGAGGGGACAGAACATCCTGTGATGTTTTTAAGTCGTAAGCTTACCCCTCCAGAGAGAAAATATTCGACGGTTGAGCGCGAGTGCCTAGCAATAAAATGGGCAGTAATGGCGTTACGATTCTATTTAACTGGTCGAAAATTTTTGTTAGTAACAGATCACGCCCCATTGCAGTGGTTAAATAAAATGAAGGATAATAATGCACGTTTGACGCGCTGGTATATGGTCCTCCAAGAATTCGATTTTCGGATAGAGCACAGGGCCGGGAAGCTCCATACCAACGCTGATGCCCTATCTAGGATTACAGGCTGTGCGCGGGTTGCATCGCCAGCCTGTAATAGCTTAAGGGGGGGGATATGTGGTGAGGCAGGTGCAGCACAGACCTGGGAAAGAGAAAAAAAAGAAGGTTTTTCTCCTAAGAGGGGAATGGGCTCACCTAAGCACAGGTCCCAAAATGAAAGTAATACTGAAACACACACTTGCAAGGCTAGCCTGAAGCCACACCCAGTCTCCAGGGCAACAGCAGGGAGAGAGAGGGTGGGGCCAGAAAGGGAAGCACGCTGGCAAACATTTAAATGTGGTCAGTCAGCAAGTGAAGAGACAGAGCACAGCAGAGCTGAGAGAACTGGGGAAACCAGGAGAAGCAGACAGAACTGCCAAAGCGAGTGGCAGGGCCAGAGAAGAGCTGGAAGAAGCTTGAGAGAGTTCCAGGACTATAGTTCTAACTCAGAAGCAAGCAGCTCAGACTCTGAGCAAGAAACTGAGCCTTTTAGAAAGCCTGACAAAAGGAAGGTTTCTACAAGCAAGGTAAACCAGACAATACCTTTAAGTGACTCACTAAAGGGAAGGAAGTCTAGGAGCACTGACATTATTCCAGTGGGAAGAAGGAATATTCATTGGGGAAAACATTTTAAGCTTTTAAAGAAAGTGAAACTAGAAATCCCTGAAAGTATCCCAGTCCCTGAGCCTTGTAGCACTGAGGAAGAAATGGAGGTGGAATTCTATAAAGGGGATTCAGATTCTACAGAAGTCTCAATGGAATGCTCATTGTGCATGAGAAGTGCTTAGAAAGCTTTTATTAGATATTATAAAGAAAGCCAAGAAGTAGTTATACTGAGCAATTGATACTGTGAAGTGCAGGAAAGAGAGAAGTCTCATTTTAAAGCTGAAATAGTACTTGTGCTATGAAACTGTTCCAACAGCAGTTTAGTTCCTATGCTGAAAAGTAGAGCCTGTTTTCAAGCTTACCTGAAACAGCTGGGAGAAGCTAACAAGGTTAGCTGGACTTTACTTGCAACAGTGACTTTTCAACTGTGTTTGGTTTGGATGAAAAAGGAAATTTGTTTTGTTCCAAAGACTGAAGGAACTTGATTTGTTATAGCACTGCTGAAGTACCTTTACAAAGAACCTTTTTGTTGGAGAAAATATCCTCACTTTCTGTTAATGGTTTGGAACCTTCTGCCAAGGGCCAATTTGCAAACTTGATGATTAAAATAAAATTTAGAAATATATTTTCCTGTGTTGGCCTATTTCACTTCGACTGCTTTAACTGCCCCACAACTACACAATTAAGGGCCTCAGCTACCAGGCTGAAGCAAGACACAAGTAATATGGCCCGCCACCCCTACTAGGCAGCCGCCTAGTAGGACTGCCGGCCCACACTATACAAAACAGAAGTGGCAACAGGGAATCTCCTTGAAATATTCTTCACTGATCTTGATGTTAGGAATGATATGCTGACCATCTTTATACTTCAAAAAAAGTATGGTGAACTTAATGCATTCTATCAAAACAGGATTTATTTTATACATTTCAAGGCAACTAATTATCCAAGAGTGTGGGATGCTGTCAAAAGCTTTCTTATAATCAATCCATGCTATACTGAGATTTCTGCTTCTCTTAGCGCTGACCATGATGGCTTTATTTAACATTAACTGATCTTTGGTTCCATATGCTCCCCTCTTATTGCCCTTTTGCTCTGTTGCCATGATGATATGATCATATATTCTGTCTGCATCATTGCAGTGAACAGCTTATAGATTGTAGGTAGACAACTTATTGGTCTGTAATTTTTAGGAATGTTATTTGGGTCCCCCTTTGGAAGGAGAAATGCTCTTCCTATTATAAGTCATTATGATGTTATTTCTGGCTGCTTGATCAATTGTCTTTTGTAGTTTGCCAGGTCTTGGTGGAGTGATGTTAACTGTTTGAGCCACAAGTTGGTTACTCCATCTGGGCCAGGCCTCTTTCAGTTTGGGGCTCATTTTAGCCTACTTTCTAGCTCTTTTGTTGTTACTGCAGGCCATTCCATAGGTGTGATGTTTGCTTTTTCTAAATGCTCCCATATGCAGGGTAACTATTCTGCTTCTTGATTGTGCTCTGTGGGGTCCTCGTATAGTTTTCTCCAGAAGGTTTCTGTTTCAGCTTTGGTTGGTGGTGTTTTTGCATATTAATGTTCTTTCCCAATTCCCTGTAGAACTGTTTTGGGAATGGCAGTGTGAGTGTACTACTGTCCACCTGGCCAGAATGAACAGAGATGATGAAATGCTAAAGGAAATTAGGGATGCTAGCAAAGTTTACAACACAGTAATAAAGGGAGATTTTTAATTACCCCAGTATTGATTGGGTCAGTGTCACATCAAGACATGAGATATAGAGCCTGATTCAGGAAGGGGCATGTCTGGGCCGTCCAGATGGTCCCATGCAAAATGGGCCCATAAGGACCCAATTCAGACCACAGGAACAAAACATTCCCTCAGTAACCAGAATTGGGCCAGAGGATGACCCAGCGTGCCTTTGCCTGCCTGTGGGGATGTCTTGCTCGCAGGCTCCCCTTGCTGCTGTAGCTTGCCCCCTCCCCCCCCTTTTCCCCACTGCCTGACCCACGGCTGGCCAGCTGGGGCCTGGATCGGGTAGCGGGGACCCTCCTGCTCCAAGGGGGGAATCCTCAGGTCTGATTGCTGGGTCTGTGCTGCTTATTACACCTTTAAGATGGAAGCAACACATCACCATGAACCCCGCAGGAAGTACAGGACCGTGAACTGAATCGGCCATGTACATCCTGCCAGGCTGGCCCTCCCCCGCTCTGCCCAGATCCCCCCCCCCCCCCTTTGCTGGCTCTCCCCTTCCTGCTGCTCAGGACGCATGGGGAGAGCCAGAGGGGGAATTGGGCCTGAATGGCTTGCGGGGCTACACAACCCACTGGGACGCACAGTCCCCCCACCCACATCTCAGAATCAAACCCAAAATGTTTAGAAAATAAATGAGTGCTTCATAGAGCAGCTGGTTCATGAACCAACACAAGAGGAAGCTAATTTAGACATAGTCCTTAGTGGAATGCAGGATCTAGTGCAAGAGGTAATGGTGTTGGGGCTTCTAGGCAATAGCAATCATAACATGACCGCATTTGATTTAATAAATGGAGGGAGAATAGCAAGGAAATTGACTACATTAGCATGTAACTTTAAAAAATGAGACTATGATAAAATGAGGAAAATGGTTAAGAAAAAACTAAAAGGAGCAACTACAAAGCTTAAGAGTTTACATCAGGCCTGGGCATTATTTAAAAATTCTATGTTGGAAGCCCAGACCAGATATATTCCGTGCTTTAAGAAAGAAGGTCAAAAGACAGCCAGCATGGCTTAAAGGTGAGGTCAGAGAGGCATTCTAGCTAAGACAGAAACTTTCAAAAAATGGAAAAAAGAACCAAATGATGAAAACAGGAAACATCATAAGTACTGGCAAGTTAAATGCAAGGCATTAATAAGGCAGACAAAGTGAGAATTTGAAAAGAAGCTTGCTGCGGAAGCAAAAGTGCATAATACAAACTTTTTCACGTACATTCATAGCAAAACACCAGTGAGAAAGTCAATTGGACCCTTAGATGATAGCGAGGCGAGAGAGGACAAGGCCATAGGAGAGAGACTGAATAAATTCTTTGATTCAGCCTTTACTGAAGATGATATAGGAAACATACCCATACCGGAAATGATATTTTTAAAGATGATATATCAGAGGAATTGAAACAAATCTCGATAAATCGGGAAGATGTAATACAGCTATTTGATAAACTAAAGAGTAGCATATCACCTGGACCAGATGGCAAACATCCCAAGGTGCCAAAAGAACTGAAATATAAGATTACAGACCTACTGCACTTTCTGGCTGCACTTCAATTGGCTGAGAGTGTCCTGGGCTACCTGCATCAGCTTGCTCATATCTCTTCAAGCACTGGCAGTTCAAGGCTCACTCATTGCTGCTACCGCTGCTCTGTCCTCCACTCCAAGCATCCACATTGGGCCAGTACTGGGTCTGGGTCACTCTCACGAGCCACAATGTAGGTAGGCGAGTCTGCCTGCCTTTTGACTGTTTATTGCATGGAGCACGTGGAACCTTGCTGGCCCTCCTCCTGATCTGTCTAAAAACTGACTTCTGCATTGCTCGTTTTAAAGGTCTGCCAGCAGCTGGCCTGATCATATAAACACCAGCCAAATGGCAATCCAAACATTAATATCCAGATGCTAGAAGCATGGGTAGTGTGTCTAGACATTTTTCACAGTTTAAAACCTCCATCTGCAATTTTCTAATCCTCCCCCTTTTGTGAATGAGCCTGCTCTTCCTGCTTCCATTGTAAGCAGCAAAAACTGTGAATAGGGTCCAACTAATGGAAAGACACTGGTGGCAGGAACAGTGAAAGGTAGCGCCAGTTACAGAGATTGTTGGTAGGATCTAGCCAATCTGAAGGCTATGGGAGTAGTGCACTGGAATGGAGAAAGGAACCGGGTCAGTGCAAGGGTATTGGGCATCCTTGGCGAAACTTCAGCTTTAGCACGCACTCTCAATATTTTGACAATTAAACTCAACAACCATCATCATCATCATCTCAGCAACAGCCCTTCTACAACAATCCTGTAAAAAACACATAATAGGATATCAGTTTTAAATTAGACTTTGCTTTGTTCATGTGTGTGCCCATTCTCCCTTTAGGTAAAAGAATATGCTGATGTCTCTTCGAGTGTGTGTGACTCTCAGGATCTACCATTTTACTTTGACAGCTGCTGTTCTTTGCCATTCTCCAGATGCTGCCACCCAAGGCAACTGGTAGTCTTGCCTAATGGTTGAGCCAGCCCCGGAAAGAGAAGAGATGACTTGGAAGTTTTTATGCTATGCAACTGAAATTTCTGCATGTGGCACGGAATGACCTCTGTGACCTGCCACTTCTGCCCCCTGCGATGCCCCTACCTATGCTGCGCTGCAGTTTAAAGATCATTGCCATGGCTGCAGGTCCTGGAGAGGGGCGGCAGCAGCGGCATTGGGCACCCTGGGAAAGTTGGAGCTCTAGGTGACTGCCTAGTTCCCCTGTTGGGTCATGCTGGTCCCGGCTATTTGTTAGATATCATTTTCCGTTTAAACTGCAGCTGTAACCTGCTAAGAAGGTATATAAAAATGCTGATAAATAAATAAAATAATGATAAACTTTAAGGCTCTGCATTGCGTGGTGCCCTCTTTTTTGCAGGCAGCAATTTCCTTTTATCAGCCAAGGTATTCTTTAGGGTCAGCAGGGGCAGTTCTTTTAGCTGTGCCCATCAGGTTAACAAAGTTACTCACCTGTAGCAAGTGTTCTCCATGGACATCGGGATAAATCCTCACATAAAGGAGATGTCATCGACAGAGCCCCACACAGGAACCTTCCGCCTGCTGCCACTGCACCTCATTTCTCCAGTCTGGTTATCAGCTAAGCCAGAATACAACTCCGAGGGTGGGTTATATTGACTTCTTCTGCTATCCAAGGAGAGGACCTGCTACATGTAAGTGACTTTGATTTGTCCGTGGACAAACAAGATAAGTTCTCAAATGGGATTTCATAGCTACTGGTTGCTTTGTAAACAAATAAAGCAACAAGATGTTGCAACTAAAAGACACATAGATCAAACTTTTTTTTCTTTTCAAAAGCCTTTGAGGAACAGATAGGATCAAAAAGGCAGCATGGAAGAGAAGAAAAAAGGGCCCAGTAGGGAGTGGAATTGGATTCTAATCCATAAACAGATTTTGCAGGACTGATTGGCTGAATCTGCTGTCATGTTGGGAGACCCATTCCAGAAAGTAGTAAGATGTGAATGTGCGGACAGACGACCAAGTTGCAGTCTTCTGTTCCATGGAGGCTGAATGCAAGTGAGCCAACAGTGCAGCCATTGCTCAGGCATTATGAGTCATGACATTGCCCTCAAGCATCAGACCTACCTGAGCAAAAGTGAATGAGATGCAATCTGCTAGCCAAATTGGTTGGGGTCAAAAGATACAAAAAGTTGGGCATACTGTCTATGGGCTTTAGTCCACTCCAATTAAGAAGGCCAAGGCTCTTGCAGTCCAACGTGCTCTCCCCTTTTTCAGCATGTGGTCTTAGGAAAAATGTTGGAGGTCTTAGGAAAAATGTTGGAAGGACTATTGGCTGATCAAGGTGGAAGTACAACACCACTTTAAGAGAGAACTTAGAATGAGTTCACAATATCACTCTATTACTGAAAAACTTTGTAAAGGGTGCATCCACTTCATTACCTCTGCATACTGAAGTTACCGCCACCAAAAACAAGATCTTCAATCCACAGGTATCTAGCAGCTCGAAGGGAGCTTTCACTAGCTGAGTTAGAACATTGGGGTCCTAAGACACTGCAACAGGCTTTAAGAGAAACTTCATAAGAATAATTAAAGGCTGTAGAGAGATGAGTTTACCTTCTACATGATAGTGTTAGGCACCAATTTTACCGAGATTTATTCTTACAGTGTTGTTTTCTTAAAACAGACTCAGATAAATTTAGAAGGTACTTAAGTACTTTGGTGAGACACAAGAAAGGATCAAGGGCCTGTCCCTCACAAAAGACGTCAAATCTTCACCATTTGAAACCATATTATCTACATGTGTAATCTATTCTATAAGCCAGGAGGGCAGTGGTAACACCATTTGGTGGGTTCAAGGTAAAGAAGATTACCCTCTCAACATCCAACCTGTGAAGGCAAGAGACATGATGATGGGATGTAACAGAGTTCCTGATCATGTATAATTAGAATTTGTAAGCTGCCCTCTTTCCATTCTCTACTTTTCCCACCCTTTAAACTGCCTCCACCTCCAAAAAAATATCCCAATTGTCTCACCACTCTACCCTCAAAAATAATCCCTCACAACTACCCTAGCAACCCACAAAATGCCCCCACTCTGAAAAACTCCCCCCACATAACTGCCTCACCATACTACAAGCTGCCCCACCCACAAAATCTGCTTCACCATTCCACAAACTGCCCCATCCCAAAGAACAACCTCCTGCAACTGCCTCACCACCCTTCAAACTGTCCCACCCCCAAACACTACACCCTTGCAAACTGCCCCACCACTCCTCAACTGCTCAACCCCCAAAAATCACCTTTCCACAAAACACCCAATCACAAAACCTGTCCCCCTCCTACAACTGCCTTACCACCCTGCAACCTGTCCCACCTCCAAACACTGCCCCACTACTACAACTGCCATATTCCCACACAAACTACCCCCACACAACTGCCCTACCACCCTGCACACTGCTCTGCTAAAAAATGCTCCCTCACAACTGCCCTCACATTTAGCTAAACACCCAGCAAACTGCCCCACCCCCAAAATCTACAACCCAGCAATCATCAGCCTACAAATAACCCCACCACCAAAAATTCTCCCAGGCAACTGTCCCACCCTATAATGCTCCCTACTGCAAATGCCTCACCACCTTGCAAACTATACCCATCCCAAAAACTACCTCCCTGCATCTGTGCCAACCTCCCAAAACTACATCCCCTGGAAATGCCCTACCATCTCCAGCTACACCCCCCAGACAGAACACATTCACAGCACCTACAGAACACAGAACAAAGATGCACACAGAAATATGAACACCAGACAGACACAACGATTAGAACATTGGCATATTGTGGGTCTCCAGCACCTGGGGGCCAGTGCTAACATTTTCTCCCCCCCCCCCCTCCCACCACATCTCTTCTGGCTCTTTGTCCCCTTCCCTAGTGCTCCAATCCCAGCTAAGATAAGGAGAGCACAGCTGGCAGTGCAGCAGACCCAGTACTTTTGTAACCTGCTTTTCCTGCTACTGGTGCTTCTCCTGCCCATGTAGTTCACAGCTCATATCCAATGTCTGACCTGCCTGGGGCTCTGCAGATTTCTACTGTACACTGGAAGAGACACCAGTGACAGGAAGAAGGGATTAGAGAAGCCCCTGAACTGCCAGTCCATCAAATCCTTTCCTCTCCTGTTATCAGCTGGGATTGGGTGACAGAGTATTGAGGAGGAAACTAGAGTATCGGGTGAGAAAAGAACTGATAGACAGTACCTACAGGTATGAGCATTAAGCAGAAGCATGACTGTACTGACCCAAATACAAAGACAACCATACCAAGATCCACAAATTATTTCACAGAAAATGCCAAACCATAATTGGGGTCATGCCAAGCCACGTTTAGCGGGGATGGATGTCTGGGTTGGACGTCCATCCCCGCCAAACGCCAGAACTATATCCCCTGCCCAAAGCTCCCCGCACATACATAGGAGATGTACAAGAAGCTCTGGACAGGGGCGAGAGGGGGGTGGGCCGAGGGAGGAGCAAGGGCAGGTGGTGGGCGGGGCTGCAACCCCAGACATACAGGGCCAATCCTGAGATCGGCCCTGTATGTCCGGGGTCACCAACATGGACATGGGACTTATTCCACCTCGGAGATGGAATAAGTTCCCTTAGATGTAGGGGGACGGCAGCGCAGGGCCAGGTCAGTGGGGTGAGAGGGTGCAAGAACTTCACCACAGCCCTATCCTGCCTTTGGAAGGCTGCATCAGGGGTCGGGCTGTGGGGAATGAACTTTGTGGCAGCGGCTGGGTATCAAGGCTCCTTAATGCAGGAGCCGGGGCAGGCCTTTGCAGGGAAACTATTGGACATCCGTCAGCACAGAATTGGGGGATGGTCTACCCGTCCAGGCATGGGCCGGCCATCTAGACCCAAATCTAATCCCGCGGGAACGTCTAGCTCCCGCAGGCTGAGAATCGTGGACTAGACTGGCCTATCCAGATCCTGGACTTATGGCCGGGCAGGACGTTTCCCCTTCAGAATCTGGCCCAATATGTATATATTTTTTCAGTATGATATTTACAAATCTCTTCATGTTGCCTGTTTGCAAGGTTCCAACATTTCCTAAAGCTGATGTAGTCCAACTTACCTAATTCAAAATAAAATACATTTTTCTACTGTGTTATCTGGACATTTTATTTTTGCATTTATGTTTGTCCAAATCTCTCTTTTTGGCTTTCCTCACTTAATTGTTTCTTAACTCTTTCCAGAGTTCCTGTCCATTTTCCATTTCTTCTGTCTTTTTCCATCCCTTCCATACATCTGTTTCTAACAATTATTTTTCTGTTTCATCTCTTTCCTCCATATCTTTCTCTTCTACCTCTCCATTAACTCAAATTTCCCACTCGCACCCCCACCTTCTCAGTCTCCCTCTTTTAACATTTTAGCTCTACATGTAATTCTCTCACCTCCTTCCTAAGAAAACCAGAGAATTGGATTGGGGGAGAGTGCTAGGATTGGTGTACTTAGATTTCATCAAGGCCTTTGACACCATTTCCACATCAGAAACTTATAAATAAAGAATGTCCTTGGGATGAACCCTAAGGCGACTGTTGGGTTAGAAATAGTTGAGTGGAAGGCAACAGAGGATAGTAGCAAATGGAGCTCACATTGAAGATACGGGCGTTACCAGTGGGTGTTACAAGGATCAGTCCTTGGTCCTGTTTTTAACATATTTCTAAACAATACAGCAGAGGTCTGTCAGGAAAGGTATGTCTCTTTGTGGGTGATACTAAAATGTGCAAAAGGTAAACACCCTGGAAGGTGTAAATAACATCTAGTAAAGCTTGAAAAATGGTCAAGATTTTGGCAGCTAAACTTTAATGCTAAAAAATGCAAGGTCAAGCATTTTGGTTGTAAAAAGCTAAAGAAGCAGTACAGTACAGGGGTGAAGTACTTCAATGCATCAAAGAAGAACAGGACCTGGGGGTGATCATATTGGAAGATCTTAAAGTTGCCCAACAGGTAGAAGAGCGTTGGGTGCATAGGGAGAGGAATGGCCAACAGGAAAAAGGAGGTGATAGTGCCTTTGTATAAGTCTCTAGTGAGACCTCATTTAGAGTACTGTGTGCAATTCTTGAACCCACACCTTCAAAATGATATATATAGGATGGAACTGGTCCAGAGGGCGACTACTAAAATGGTCTGTGGTATTGGCACATGGGGCTAGGCTTAAAGATCTTAGTGAGTATACTTTGGAGGAAAGGCAGGAAAATGGAGATATGATACAGACATTTAAATGCTTCTGTGGTATAAATGCACAGGTGTGAACCTCTTACAGTTGAAAGAAAGCTCTGGAACACAAGGTCATAGGATGAAGGTACAAGAGGATAGACTCAGGAGTAATCTTTAAGAAAAGGGTGGTAGAGGTGTGGAACAGCCTCTCCATGGAGGTGGTGGAGGCAGGAACTGTATATGAATTCATGAAAACATGGGACAAGTACAGAGGATCTCTGAGACAGAGGAAAGGATTATAGAACTTAATTGTTCTTGTGGAGGGGCAGACTGGCTAAGCCATATGGTCTTTATTTTCTCATTTTCTCTGGACACCCAGACACACATGCAGTTGCATACAAACATGTGAACATACATACAAAACATGCACACACTGTAACCACTCAGAAGCAGGAAATCCTCCTAGGAGCAGGACAAAATGAGAAAATCACAGGCATGAAACTGGACACTAAGGTCTAGAGCAGGGGCTCTCAACCCAGTTCTTGGGACACATGTAGAGCCAGTCAGGTTTTCAGGAGAACCACAACGAGTATGCATGAGAAAGATCTGCATACAATGGAGGCAGTACATGCAAATCTCTCCTCGCATATTCCATGTGGTTATCCTGAAAACCTGACTGGCTAGATGCGTTCCGAGGACTGGGTTGAGAACCCCTGGTCTAGAGAAATAGAGGGAAAATTGCCTCATCAGAAATGTAATTAGATGTTAAGTAAAGTAAGTGTATAGAAAAACTAAGGGGCATGTTTACTAAGCTGGGTTCACGGTGAGCACAGACCATTTGTAAGTAGGTCCCATTGAATAACATGGAATCTAGTTACAAATAACCTCTGCTATCCATTAGCCCAGCTTAGTAAACATGCCCCTAAAATTTGTTTGGGTCAAAAAAAGGGAGAACCAAGAGTAGGACCTCTGCTTGCTGCGACTCTGTTCCCTCTGATCCTTGCTCCCATCGCTTGCTTCATGTTCCTCTTTCCCTTCAGCCTGAGCTCTTGGGAACAGGAACCTTTTGACCTATTGTTCCTGTACTTGGTGCTGATTGATGGCACTGGCGGTTGCTGTTTGTATACAGCGTTAATTTGTGGTGATTACTTCCTGCCTCTGGAGCCCTATGAAAACCATAATCCTAGTAATTATTGATCTCTGAGAAATGGGCAGTTTAATCTGATGGGCAGAATATCCAGGACTCTAGCTCTCCAATCTTTTCTACTAGTACAATCAACGGCATAAAACAAAGTAAATATCCAGATGTCATGTTTTTTTCCTGAATTCTAAGCACACAGTCCTACATATGGGATGCAGTAATACAAGGGAATGGTGCACAATGTGTGAGGGAAGGATGGGGAAGAAGAAGAGCAATATTTAGGAAGACCCAGCCACTAGACAGTAGGCATCCACCTAAGTGACAGAATTTGAGGGGTGCAGTAAGGCTCCAAGCAACACTTTAATGTTGTTGTTAGCATGGTGCAAGCTGAGCCCGCTGCTTTTTAAGATCTTCATAAATGACCTGAAAATGGAAACAACGAGTGAGGGATCAAACTTGTAGAGGACACAAAACTATTCAAATTGTTAAATTATAAGAGGATTGTGAAAGTGCAAGAGGACCCTGAGAAACAGAGACTAGGCATCCAAATGGCAGATGAATTTTAATGTGGACAAATGCAAAGTTATGCAGTTAGGGAAGAACAAACCAAACTACAGTTACACGATGCAAGGTTCCACATTAGGAATTGCTACCCAGGAAGAGGATCTAGGTGTCATCGTGGATAATACGTTGAAACCCTCTGCTCAGTGTGCAGTAGTGGCCAAGAAAGCAAATTGAATGCTAGGAATCGTTAGAAAAGGA
Source organism: Ichthyophis bannanicus (assembly GCA_033557465.1). Lineage (NCBI taxonomy): Eukaryota > Metazoa > Chordata > Amphibia > Gymnophiona > Ichthyophiidae > Ichthyophis > Ichthyophis bannanicus. The sequence continues at coordinate 150,209,324 of CM066041.1, forward strand.
ATGGAGAATAAAACCAAGAATATTATGATGTCTCTGTATCATTCCATGTTGCAACCACAATTTGAATATTGTATGCAATTTTGGTCACAATATATAAAATAGGATATAGCAGAATTTGATAGTGGTCTATAAAATAATGAGTGGAGCGGAACGAATAAATGTAGTAGGAAGACTAGGGGTCATGCAATGAAGCTGCAATTTAGCACATTTAAGATTAATCAGAGAAAATATTTTTTCACTCAATGTCTAATCAAACTCTGGATTTCATTGCCGGAGGATGTAGTAAAAGCATTAGTGTAGCTGGGCTTAAGAGAGGTTTGGACAAGTTCCTGGAGGAAAAGTCCATAAAAACATTATTAATGTGGACTGGAGGAAATCCATTTTTTATCCCTGGGATAAACAGCATGGAATCTGTCTACCTTTTTGGGAACCTGACAGGTACTTGTAACCTGGATTGGCCACTGTTGGAAAAAGGATACTAGCCTTGATGGACCTTTCGTCTGACCCAGTATGGCATCTCTTATGTTCTTATATTCTTTTAGCACAAGCTAATGCTCAGGACCTGCAGCAACCTGCTCTCCCTTCCAACAGGAAGTTAGCATTTTTGGGGGAAGGGCAGGATACAGCAGGCCTTCAACCTGGGTCTATGCTCAAGGCCCCGCACCTTGCTGACATTTTGCAGTTGGCCTGGGTGGAGATGTGGCAACGGTAGTAGCAATGGCAGCAGGTACAACAGGGAAAAGGTAAATGGGAGATGCTGGCCACCTGAGAGGGGATGGGGAGATACTGGATAGTAGAGAAGAGTGACAATGCAGGGAAGGGAAAATTTTAGACATCTGTGAGGGAGTAGGAAAAGGGAAATGAGATGCTGGACGCCTTGGGAAAGGGAGATGCTGGACTTTGGAGCAGGTAGGCAAGGGGAAGAGGATATGCTGGGCCACTCTGGAGGGGGGGGGGGGTTGGCAGGCAGGAGGCACATGACTGAAGACTCACCTGGGGCATCAGATACTTTTAGACTAGCCCTGGCAGTATTGATGTCATCAAAAAGAAGAGAGACATCAGTACAATCATATCTAATGACCTCAAGGTACTGAAATAGTGCAAGGGGAGAGCGGCCAGAGGCAGACAGATGCTAGAATGCATACAGACAAAGGTGTAACCAGTAGAAACAATAGAGATATAATGCTTCAGTACACTACATTGGTGAAGCCTCATGGCCAGTTCTCAAGGCCATCCCTTCAAAAGGACATAAACAGAATAAAAGGTAAGTCCCGAAGGTGGCTACCAGAGAGGTTCCCAAATGTGACGCTTTTTGGTTGTATAGACCCCTTATTAAGCTTGAAAAAGTTCAAGGACCCCCAGTTCTTCCCACCAATCTTCCTGGACCCCTCCTCTCAGCACCAAGCCTGTCCCTACGGGCCCTCTTTATCTTCCTCCCCACCAGGCTGTCTCTTTCTCTCTCCATTCCCCGTCAGTTCCTTCCAGTATCTACCCATACCCAGACTCTTTTTTAAAATCTTTTTTTTTGTGTACTTTTTTTTGTGGGCCCATTATAATGGTCTCATGGACTCCCAGTGGTCCATAGACCACAGGTTGGAAAGCACTGGTCAAGGGCTGGCCTGTCCACTAGGCAAGATAGGCAGCCTCCTAGGGTGGCCAACCTGGGTGGGTGGCTTTCTGCTGTTGCTTTGCTTCCTGCGGCAGGCCAGGTGCTTCGGCATGCATAACCTGCAGCTTGATCCCCCTACGATGCAACTTACTGTTGGAAGGCGGTCAGAAGCGGCAAGTCATGTGTTCTGAAGCACATGCCCTGCACTGGGCAACCAAGCAGCAGCAAAAGCCACCACTTTTAAAATACTGCTACTACTGCTGCCCCCCCCCCCCCCCAGATGGAATCTGTGGCTGTGGAGATGCGGCTTGGCATGTGGGGGGACAGCATGGCCGGGGCTTCTGCATGGGGCAACAGAAATCCTTGGGCCTGCCATGCACTGATCTACACCAAAAGCACTGATATGAATACCCTAACAGCGTTTCTCAAGCCAGTCCTGGTGTATCCACTGCCTGGTTTGGTTTTCAGGATATCCACATTGAATATGAATGAGATAGATTTGCAAGCACTGCCTCCATTGCATCTATTGCAAGCAAATCTGTTTCATACATGTTCATTGTGGATATCCTAAAAACCAGACTGGCTAGGGGGTACAACAGGACCAGCTTGAAAAACGCTGCCCTAAAAGAAAAGCAGAGTTGCCAAGTTATCCAGTTCCAGGAGTGAGATGTTTAGCCAGTTCTGGTTTTAGACTTGCATTACAATGCAGTATGGGATTTGCAGACCTTGATTTTACTCATTGAAAACAGTGGTGTAGGTCCCATAATGCATCAGGATGAGATTGTCAGAAATCCAAGATTGGCTTAAAATCTCACTCCTGGAACTGTAACTTGGCAACTCTGGAAAAGAGGGAGGAGTGGCCTAGTGGTTGGGGCAAGCTACCACAGACCAGAAGGTCAGTGGTTCAAATCCCACTAGAGGACAGCAACCTTGGGCCAGAAGGACTGGGGCTTCTAGTCCCACAGGTGCTCCTTGTGGTCTTGGGCAAGCCACTTAACCCTCCATTGCCCATGTTCCCTGTAAGCATCATACTTACAGGGAACATGGGCAATGGAGGGCATTAAATGCATCCCCCAACCACCTCAACCCAGTGAAAAGCAGGATATAAATGCAGCTAAATAAATAAAGAGGGTTTCTAGTCCCACAGGTGCTCCTTGTGGTCTTGGGCAAGCCACTTAACCCTCCATAGCCCATGTTCCCTGTAAAATAGTTCTCTGTGTGCTGTGCTTTCCTGTCTAATCAATGTGTTTATACCTCAAAAATTTCCTGTCATGATTTGACAATTTCCAATCTGTAATCAAAACCGCTGCTGATCGCTGGAAGTAGCGGTATACAAATGTATACTAAATAAATAAAATAAATAAGAGAGAAAGGGTGATAGAACAGAGACATTAAAACACCTTGAAGATATAAATAATGCACCAGATGCAAACCAGTTTGAATGGAAAAGAAACTCAGAAACAAAAGACCATGGTATGAGGCTTCAAGAGTAATATCAGGAATAAATTCTTTAAGTAATAGTGGAGGTTATATGATGTAACCTTCTAGAGAAGATGGTGGATGTAAAACCAGTAACAAAATTCAAGAAAGCCAGAGATCAACTAGTGTCAACAACACTGCACTAGCAATGAAATTGAAAAAAACAAACAAACAACAACCACCCATAACTAGATGGGCTTTATCTTCTGTCATATTCTCACAAGAAAATGAGTGTGAAAGCTACTACTCCCTTAGCCACTTCCCCTATTGTTATGAATATAGAATTTGAGTGTTGTGGTGCTGTTCATAATTCAACATCTCCACTAGCCCAATTCATCTATTCTGCGTTTGAATGCAATCCAAAAAATTGGAAGTGTAGCTTCTGGAGAGATTTCTAAGTGCAGCCAGTTTGATTATAATAATAGTGGACATAGTTTATTGTCTTTCATCCATCAAAATGCAACAAGAGAATAGAAACCATAAGATGGTTTTGACCAAAATGAAGAACCAGGAATGTGATTAGCAAAGAGAGAAAGGGAATCAAGAAACATGAAAAGGTGTGTATACAATTTGTTGAGACTTTGGTATGACACCCAAACAAAACCTAGAACCACCCCCCATTTCCTGAATATAATTAATATAAGTGCAAATTACAATGTTTGTAATGTTCAATCACTTGGGGGCAATTTCTCCAAATGGGTTCTTTTTGTGCATACTGTGGCTGCAATGAACCTCACTCCTAATCTCAGTCTCTCAAATTATTGCTAATGCTCACTGTAATGCTTGCACTGTGCCCCAGAGAGCTTCCTATTGGAGTTCAATCACATATGTGCTAAGTTTCATTGTGTACCGTACATCATGCTCAGTGATACTTGATGACTTTAACTGCAGCTGTTAAACAGAGGTTGTGCATTTCGGTGTGCCACAACTTTTGTTGCTTGATTGACTTCTTATTTATTTATGATTTCTATTTTAGCATCCATATAGCGTTTTAGTACTAAGCAGAAATGTCCGTCTAAATCAGGGGGCCAGAGTTTGACACCTATGGTCTAAATCACTTGCAGAAGATGAACAGCAAATTGCCAGCCTGCCCAGGGCAGATTTGTACATTGCAAGGCAAGAAGCATTCCTCCTGTTGAAATAGCTTAGCAGGGCTTCGGAAAGGTAATTATTGAAAGACAATGTCCGGCCTCTTACCTCAAGGGTGTTAGTATCCCAATAGTGTTACCAGGTATAGCATCAGTTTACACACACATACCATAGATAGTCCCTATTTTCAGAAGCTTCCAATCCGGTCAATACACACGGACATACTATATGCAATGTCCTTTTATGAGAAATATCATAACTGAGCCCTTCCTGTACTGCAACTTTATCTCTACAAAGATTAGGAGTTGCTATCGCTTTTTTATTCACTGCACAGAGACAATTGAATAGGAAGCTCAGAATGAGTTCTTTCTTCCTAAATAGTGTCATCAGAGAATAAAAGTCACTAATGGCATCCACCAATTGTCTGAAATCAGTTACTGAGTCGCTTGCAGTTACACATCCTGACCTTCCTATTCCGTTTGCCCTGTGAAGCGTGAGCGCCAGGAACGGTGATAGCCGAAGTTGTCCTGTTACTCCCAGAGGCTCTCTAGTTTTCTAGATATCCACGATAAACACAAAAAGTATGTATGGAGATATCTCTTGTAGGCTCCTTGTGGATACCCGACCGTCACTGGACAGGTTTGGGAACTACCACTGCGTTGAGTACATTGAGTTGCAAACCCTAGAAATCCATCGACAGGACGCTGCACTGATCACCAGGATACAAAGTACATTTAATAGGACCTCTCTCAATTAGCCGCGATACAGTCGTTTTAAACTGAGGCATTAGAGCTGTTGCATTCCTCCGTCCCTTTCCTAGAAGACCCCGGTATTAGCGTTTCCTAGAAGGGCTCCCTGCAGGCTGTATCCGCAGTGTCAGCTAAACTGGGACCCCATGCGGGCAACTCGGGCGCGTGAGCCAGGCAAATGAGCAAACTGCGCTTACCTGAGCCGGCTCGGTGCTGCAGATCCCCCGCTCAGCTCGGGCCGGGCCGAAGTCTTTTGCAGTGCGTGCCCGGCTGCGGGTTTAAAAGCAGGGGGAGGGCATGCGCAGGCAGGGAGGGAGGGAAGGGGCTGTCCTGGGCTTGCAGCAGGGCGCCTGCCAGCACACTTCAGCTGCATGCAGTATTGATGAAGGCAGGCAGGATGCAAGCACAGCAAGATCAGCAATGAGCCCCTGCCGTCTCTCCAGGAGGAGATCGCGGCTGTTCTGTCCTGGCGTCAGTCTTGCAGAAAGGCAACGTACTCCCTTCTTTTAATAAGAGCACTAAAAGCTTCCCTTCAAGGTCTTTTCTGGGGAGCAGCAGGGAACCAAGGGCTAAAGAACGGGTGTGCTGGGCTACCGCAGGGCTGGATTCCTTGCAGGTTTGCATTAATGCACATCTGCAGCACTTTCTAGTTAGGAAAAGAAGCAGGGGCGCTTGTAAAAAGATAATGCCAGCTCTAGGAACTTATCAGTACCCTGCTTCCTGCCCCTTTATACAAGCATTCGAAGCAGAGATAAGAGAAAGAGGAGCCAGGCAACACCAGCCCGTGCGATCATCCTCATGCAGTAATACCCAGGAAGACATGCATGTCACATACAAACAGTCCAAGGAGTACGTGCCTCAGGTAATTCCTTAGCAACTCCGAAGTCGTAGCAATCTGCACCTTGCAAGAGCGGTTCTGTCACTGGGAGTCAAATACGATCCTGCCCCTCGCAGTGTCTAACTGAAATTTGGGCTCAGAAACAGGATATTTGAAGCATTTGAGATTATAGCATAGCCTGATTTTGTTTTTAAACAAGAAAAACCTGTTGGGAAGGGTCTCTCTGCATACCTGTCGGTTTGTCTTTATGCACCTGTTTGCAGATACACAGATGCATGCTGATCAAAGAAGAACCAGCAAGTTGCAGGCCCCACCATCTGAACAAGAACAGAGCTGGGGAGGGAGTGATGGGGAGAAGCTGCAGGTGGCAGGGAGGCCAGGTCTCGCTCCCTGAAGAACAGAGCCAGCCCCACTTAAAGAGGAGCCGTGGCTATGGCATGCACTGAAAGATGAGCACAGCTGTGCCCATGGTGAAGAATGAAGCCGTGGAAGGTGGAGGAGAAGACTGCAAGGAGAGGAGGGAAGGAAGCTGGGGAAAGTGCAAGAGGAGGTGGAAAAATGCAAGAGAGAGAGAGGAGGGAGGAAAAAGAGAGGATAAGAAGGAAAAGAGATGGGAAAGTGCAAGGGCAGTTGGAGGGACACGGAGTGAGTGCAGGAGGGCAGGGAAGAATACAGGGGGGGGGGGGGGGGAGGAAGCTTACATGCTCACAGCCACATATCCCTCCCGAACACAATGACACACATACATGTTGAACTGTTGAACAGTATGGGGGAGAGAAGAAAACCTTGTGGGACACTGGATGTAATTGGGAAAGTTTCTAGTAAGGATGAATTAAATGTTACCTGAAATCTGTGATTGTCAAGATAGGAATTGAACAATGTCTGAGATTCCCTTATCCGCCCCAAAACTGCTCCACTCTCAGAAACTCCCCCGTGCAAATGACTCATTCTCAAAAACTCCCCACCATAACTGTCCCATCATCTTGCAAACTACCCCAACCCCCAAAACTACCACTCCACATTGTCACCAACTCCCAGATTTTGGCATCAGGTGATGCCCCACCCTCCTCAGCTATCCCCACCATAGACACAGCACACATAGAATACACATCACAACAAAGACTGGCACACTCACTCACACATGAACACCACACACTCACGCACACTCACACTCACACATAGATTAGAAGTAATTCACTAGCTGTGATGTACTGCGTTTTAAGCTACTCACATATATTTCACTTTCTTTGCTGTTATTTCTACTGTGAAAGCTACTGACTGAATTGTACTGCTCTCTCATTGGTTACTATGTGTACTCACGCCTAATATCTTTTGCTATGGGCAGGGCTAGATTAAGGCATTGGCAAGCTAGTAACATACCTAGGGTTCAAAGTATATGTGGCACTGTCAGATGTGTTCTGTACTCAGGAAATTAAGATTGATAATTGCCTTGCTTTTTTCAAGATTGTACCAATTTTTACATTAACAGAGTTGCCAAGTTACCCAGTGCCAGGAGTGAGAATTTTTGCTTGTTCTGTTTTTAAAGTTGCATTGCAAGGCAGTATGGTATTTGTAGTCCCTGATTTTACCCACCGTACTGCAAGTCCTATAATGCATCAGGATGAGATTGTTAGAAATCCAGGACTGGTTTAACAATCTCACTCCTGGAACTGGGTAACTTGGCAACTTTGCTTTAATGTCTGGAAACTAGAAGAAAGGTTAACATGAATGGACATTTTCCAGAGTTTAAATCCTCTATCTGCAGTTCTCTAATCTTCCCCCTCCACCCCCTCCCCCCCCCCCCCCCCCCCATTTAAATGAACCTGCTCTGCCTGCTTCCAATGTAGTTAGCCCCAGAGAGCATAGGTAAGATCTCCTTATGCTTCTTGTCTCTCTGTCCTGCTTTAATTTTTAAATAGCGTTCTTTTCTATATATCTGCAGCTTTTAATTTTTGATTGTAAATCGCCCAGAAGCATTTGTTATGGGCGGTATAACAAGTTTTAAATAAATATAAACATAAACAATGGAAAGGCTATGGAGGTGGGGTACAGAAATTCTGCTCTAGTTACAGAAAAGGAGAAGGTAAGCTGGGGAAGTCCCTCAAACCCCCCCCCCCCCTGATTTTCTTAAATAGTTTCCCTAAGATAGATTTGAAGATTGTATCACTCCATGGTGTGACTGTACCTTGAATACTATGTGCAATTCTGGTCGCCATATCTTAAAAAGGATATAGCGGAATTAGAAAAGGTCACTGTAGACAATACCTTAAAATCCTTGTCTCGGTATGTGTGGCAGTCAAAGAAACTAACAGAATGGTAGGAATTATTATGAAAGGAATGGGTATTTAAGATTCTGGAATTGGGTGAAAGTTTGGTGCTTTGCTAATGCACTTAGCCGATATGATTGTATTATTATTTTATGAAATGAGGGTGTTTTATTCATTCTGCTTTCATTGTACAGTAACATAGCATATGACAGCAGATAAAGACCAGTTTGGTCCATTTAGTCTGTCCAGTAAGATGGCTAGAGTAGGTATACCTGCCACTCCATAAAGGTCACCTTCCTCTAAGCCTATGTTTAGGGTTGTACCTGCCACTCTGTGCAGGTCAGTACCCCTCTATTTATTGAAGTATAAAGGATATTTGTTTGCTTGGATTTCATCCTCCTGCTATAAAGGGATCCACTGTGTCTGTCCCATGCTATTTTGAATTCCGTCATTGTATTTGCCCCCACCACTTCCATTGGAAAGACATTCCAAGTATCCACTACCATTTCAGTGAAGAAGTATTTCCTGATGTTGCTTTTAAGTTTACCATCTTGCAGCTTCATCATATGCCCTCTTATTTTACACTTTCCCTTCTTTTAAAAAGGTTTGAGTATTTAAAAATCTGTATCATATCTCCCCTGTCCCTCCTCTCCTCCAGGGTATACATAGTAACATAGTTAGTAACATCATATATGACCAAAAAGAAAAACCCGGTCCTCCGGTATTCAGAGATAAAATACAAAATAAGAAAGAGAATACCACTAATCCCAAACAGCAATCAGTACTTATGTTTTTGTTGGGCATAAACCACAAGAAGGAGAGGAAACCCCTCTCATTCTCACGCAGTACATGCCCCATTTTTAGAAACTTATTCAAACATTTGCATTCATCATGTTGTATCCATATCAAAGTTCACACTTATCTGATCGATCATACACGACGTGCACGTTTCGAAGCCGAAGCCTCTGTCTCAAGTGCCCCCGATTGAAAAGAAGTGTGTCCATTCATTCAAACCGACAAAAAACACCAAATTCTTGGCTAATGACGTCAGGGATACCAGTTCACAGATAGGCCACTTATAGAACCGCCCATTATGAGAGAGCCAATCACACATAGGGAAATCCCCACTGACAAAGGGAACCCCTACTTGAAAGGCTAGTGTTTAAAGGTCCAACCACTCAATGTCCCGATTCAATCCAGAGGGGGCAATAGTCCGCAATCGAAAAATCCATTGTTGTTCTAGCCTACGTAATCGAGACATGCGATCACCTATGTCAGAGCAGGGAGGAATCAGATCTGCTTAAGGTAGTTAGGTCTGCTCTGCTCTGCTGCTGCCAGCGACTTGTACATCGGGCGTGCCTCCCATATCTCTGTCCAGCCGCTGCCTGCTCTTGCCCTGCTGCCAGTGCCACTGTGGAGAAAACAGAGGGTGGCAGCAGCAGGGCAAGAGCAGGCAGTGGCTGGATGGAGGTATGGGGGAGGAGGACGGCACGTGCCTGATGTGCAGGTAGCACAGGGTGCAATTTTGACTCAGTATGACCCTGGCCTGAGCTAACCGGTTATCTCCGCAACACATGCAAAGCTCTATCCGCTATTTTGAGTGGCAAGGCGTCTTTTTTCAAACGCGCCTATGAGGCAGCTATTTGTGCATGGTGTCATAAGGTAGCGCCATCAGAACCCATGGAAGTAGGGGATTGTGAGCAAAATGTAAGGGAAACTGACAGCTCAGGTTCACACATGGGGAAAGGTTGCTATGAGCAACAGATGAAAACAAAGCCACGTGGTGTTAGGGAACGCCCGAACAGAAAGGGAGCACAGAATTCATTAGAAAATGAAGAGCACCTGCATGGGGGCAGAGCCCAGGCTAACACCAATTTGAACGTACTTAAAAATCACTTACCGGAAGGTAGAGGAACTGAAGGAGAAAGTAGAACGGAGAGAGAAGTAGTAGGAACTACAAGGGCTGTAGTTGGAACTACGCGAGAACCGTTAGGAACTGCTGAGCTTGAGAGCAGTGTCCGTGGAGCTGTGAGGACGGAGCCAAGGGGATTATCCAGAGTACATGAGGTTGGTGATTCTCAGAGAAGCTGTTGGGAACAGCAGTGCACAGCCTCTCAATATTCCCAGGAGCGTTGCTGTGAGGCAAGCAGAGAAGGCAGTCCAACAGCCAAGGCTTTAAGATATAAATTACCTAACACCAGAAATGCAGAAGGGGAAAACTTTTACCCTGAAGCACATTTGAATGAGTTAGAGAAACACCGTGGAAAAGGGGCTTCAAAGCAGAGCTGTGCTTATCCGAGAGAGCAGGAAACAGCAGTGCCTAAAGGTAGGCGTATTTACCCTAATAAGAGAGGTTTGCAATACCCTGACTTTCTATGCACGTACCAGGAGCTTTGTAGTTCTCAGGAACCCAACTACAGGAAATACGGTAGTTACCCATGGGCCACTGGTATAGTGGGGGAGGAGAGTGTTTTAACTCCCCGACAAGAACCTTATAACTTTAACGGCAATTGGGAGCCAGAAGTTTATTCTGATGAAGAGTAGATGCAGATTGAACCTCTTGAGGAATCTTTAGAGGAAAATGAGATGGACTGCACGTACACATTATCTGATTGTATAGCATCTATGTTAAAAGCAGCCAGAACTGTTTGAGAAGAAACAGGTGCCAGAGTTCCGTGAGTAAAAGGAACTGTTTTCTGTTACTTTTTGTTCATGTTTTAATGCTGAAGAAAGCTAAGTTTTGTTGAAAGTATTTCAACGAAGGGTCTGACCTGCTTTAAGTTCCACTGTTATGAATCCACCCCGGACGGGGAATAAAGCCTGAGTTTAAACCTTACCCTCTGCTTAAACTACACTTCCTTGGCTAATGGTGAAAACTACAGGATCCAGAAGGCTTTGCAAAATGCCTTCATAGGAGCTCTAGCCATAAAAATACTGCCCCATCAAACGACCCAAGCCCTTTTTAGCCTCTGGGTACGTTAGTGGGTGACAATGGGCGTGGCCATGTAGACCCGTGTACCTGTGCAATATTCATGGATAGATTACTGCTCGCTCATGTCATATCCATGTATGTGATAGATATGCGCAGTTAGGCCAGAGGCATTGGACTTCGGCCATGAAGAGGACAAGGAAGCAGAACTTCTCTGCTGTGGCGGTGGAACTTGCTATTGGTCTCATCTTTAAGGAACATCATTTTCTATTTGGATCTGGGGATGCCCACAACCAGTAGCATGTCTGGTATGACATTGCCAGGTAGGTGAATGATGTGACCACCATAATAAGGAGGTCAAGGACATAAAGAAGAAGTGGCATGTGCTCCGCAAGCATGCTAAGGAGAAGCAGGCAGCGAACCTGAAAGTTCCACCAGACCAGTGGAAGGCCCTGAGTGACATGGAGGAGAGGGTGCTGGTATGTATTGATGACTGCTGTATCGCTTGGTGAACTGGCTAGAAAAGCTTTGCTCCGCCTGCATCAGAGGGTGAGTAGGTTCAGTTTACCGCTTACATCTTTCCCAGCCCCAACCACCCCTACAGCACAAGCCCCCCAAGACAGCAGTAGGTGTGTGTTGAACTTCCTTCCTTGTGTGCTCCCTCTTCCCTACAAACAAACTGCTCCCTTTCACAGTGTCCAGTCCACAGGCTGCTCCCCTAACATTAGCTGCTGCTCACCCTTGAACTTTCCCCGATGCCTTGCAATGTTCCCATGCCACTCTGCCTCCCAGCACCACCACTATGCCTAACTACACATTACACACGTCATGGCGAATGGGCCAAAGAAAAGGTAGGCACAACATTAGTCAGCTGAGTGTGTTTCCACATTGCCACATTGTCTATTACACTAGGTCCAGGTTAGGCAGATGTCCCCCTTCTCCTCCCTGTGCCATGTATCCAAAGGTCTTCCCTTTCTTTGCAGTCACAGTAGTCCATCGATGAGGGACGGTGACCCCCGTGAGGCAAATGAGGAATTACAGTTAGCGCCTATAAAATGTGCTTTGTACCACAACTTCCTAATTATCAACCACACATTTGTACACTCAGTGGTTTTTTAGCATTGGGAACACCTAATCCTAACACCTTGCCATTCTGATAGCATGGGCTTTCGAATTCTACCCTGTGCCATGGCCTACATTCACTGCTCCTCTGCCCCATGGGGGGGGGAGGGGATCTACATGTATCAGCCCACACGTTCCCCACCTCTTTATGTAACCGACTGAACCCTCCCCTCCCCTCACCCTAACCCTTTGCTTACTGCTCTTCCACAGATGGACCCCCAACCAGACCCTCTGATCAGAACCCAGGTCCTTCTAGAATGCACATGCAGCTGTGTCCTGGTATCCCTGAACAGTCCAGCCACATCACTGTACCTGCCATGCTCCCCAGCCCTCAGGAAGACTCCACCACTGTAACAACTCAACCTCCTCAGGCACAAGGTCATCCCCAGGATCAGCTGGAGCTGGAGTTCACCATCCCCCGAAAAATCCATCAACACCTATTCTGATGATAGTGAATAGCAGATTCTGCAAGACAGGGCAGAGATATTCAGCCTTACTAAGGGCATCCTTATAAGCCTCAAGAGTTATGCAACTCAACCAAGTTTATGCGTGAAATGGCAAAGTTGCAGGAGAGGCACCAGAGGCAGTGCGCCGCCTATCCAGGGAGACAGCTGCCTATATTGCCCCCATCTCACGCTCCCTATGTGATATTGCAGCAGCGAGGTGGGCACCTGAAGCAGATGTCGCCCTGGGAGTGATGATATAACATTGGGGATCTTCAGGCTACAGCATGATGAGGCCTCAAACCTTGGGGGGGAGGAGGAGAGAGTTAGCAATGCCCCAGAGGGACCACCACTGAGGCATAGGCAGGTAGACAAAGGTGAGTTGGATGATATAGTGTATCTGGATTTTCAGAAAGCCTTTGACAAGGTCCCTCATGAGAGACTCTTGACGAAATTAAAAAGCTATGGGATAGGAGGCAGTCTACTATTGTCAATCAGGAACTGGTTAAAAGACAGAAAGTAGAGGGTAAGGCTAAATGGCCAATTTTCCCAATAGAAAAAAGTGAATAATGGAGTACCCAAGGGATCTGTGCTGGGTTCGCTGCTTTTTAATATATTCATAAATAACCTGGAAATGGGAATAACGAGTGAGGTAATCAGATTTGCAGATGACACAAAATTATTCAAAGTTGTTAAAACCCATGAGGATTGTGAAAAATTGCAAGAGGACCTTGATAAATTGGAAAATATCCAAGACTAGAAAACCGTTCCTGCAAACAGATTCTTTCCAAATTCCTCATAGACGCCGCGCATGCGGGCTGTTGGTTTCTAACCGCCCTTAAAACTCCCGCTCATCTCCACCTAATTAACTACAGCTGTTTAGGGCTCAAACCATCCCCCTCTTTTTGTGGATCTATATCTCTCAACACGCGAGGTCATATCTCAACCCAATACCAACCATGGAACGAAAATCACAGAATAGCGATACTAACAAATATATAATGCATTGATGTTCCTTAAAATTATATTGAAGTAACCCTGTAATGATTAAAACAATTAAAACAAACTTCCCTCATATACATACTGTCCAGTCAATGGCAATGTTCAAACCCGTCGGAATGAAAGATCCCAATCTATGGATCCATCTTTGTTCATTAATAAGAAGGGTTTTATCCAAAGTTTTTCCTGCATTTTACGTAAACATAAGAACGTGTTAGAGGTGGTCCCCAGTTTAAAAGGGAAAAGGATACGTTGTGTATGGAAAAGAGGACGAAATTTGAAGGAATGGTTGAGTCCTACGGTGCTTACTCCCATTCGATCAGTAGAACAGGAGGTTGGCCATAAAAAATGTGGGCATTGCGATATATGCGATGTCACGGCAGAATTATCTATATTTGCTTACCATGGGATAGAATATCATCTTCGGTCATTTACCACCTGTGAGTCGAAAGCACTAGTCTATGGTATCCAATGTCCTTGCGGATTACTTTACGTGGGCAAGACCTTGCGTACTCTAAGAGTGAGAATATGAGAGCATAGGAGCAGATTAAAGTGTCGAAAATTAGAAGCACCAATAGTTCCACATTGTATAGCAGCTGGATATACTTTTGAACACCTTCGCTGCTTTGGTATAGACCGGGTAGAGAAGGGTATGGCAGGGAAAACTTTGGATAAAACCCTTCTTTTTAATGAACAAAGATGGATCCATAGATTGGGATCTGTCATTCCGACGGGTTTGAACATTGCCATTGACTGGACAGTATGTATATGAGGGAAGTTTGTTTTAATTGTTTTAATCATTACAGGGTTACTTCAATATAATTTTAAGGAACATCAATGCATTATATATTTGTTAGTATCGCTATTCTGTGATTTTCGTTCCATGGTTGGTATTGGGTTGAGATATGACCTCGCGTGTTGAGAGATATAGATCCACAAAAAGAGGGGGATGGTTTGAGCCCTAAACAGCTGTAGTTAATTAGGTGGAGATGAGCGGGAGTTTTAAGGGCGGTTAGAAACCAACAGCCCGCATGCGCGGCGTCTATGAGGAATTTGGAAAGAATCTGTTTGCAGGAACGGTTTTCTAGTCTTGGATATTTTGGAAACATTAGGAGACGTGGGCAGCACAAGTTTTGTAAGTAGAGTGATTTTATTGGTTTGGGATTTTAAAGTAGTGTAGATGTCGGGGAATAGTAATCACATTTTTATTTTACATTTAGCACACAGATTCGATGGTTAGGATTGATCTCCTGAAGAAACTGCGGCAGTGAAACGCCTCAGTGGTGCCCAGGGAGAGCGTTGAGATCTGAAGAAGCCCTCAGTTGGAAGGCGGCTAAGTGTTACTTCATAAATTCAATTGAGCCATCATACTGTTGGAATAGAAGAAATTAGTACTTAGCAACTTTCTTAAGAGGAATACATTGAAAAATACAGTGGTAATTGTTTTTACAACAAAGGTCGTTGATGCTATAAGACGCATTACACCAAGACGAAAGTCTATGTTTAGCGTCGTTGTAAGTCTGAGACCTCTTGTCCACTGTCAAGTTGTGTGCTTATAATAATAGAGTTATTTCATGATTCTACAAGTTTAATTAAGTTGTTTGAATTGAATGAAAATCTAATCTGTTACATCAGTAAGTGTTCAGAGAGAGACCCAGTGAAGGAGTAAAGATGCAGCAGACTTGTTCAGGGCTGTACAGCAGCTCTCTCCCACTCCAATCAAGGCATCAGAACTTGCTTTTCAGAAGCCCAAATGCCCACTCCAGAACTGCCCTTATATGTGCCAGCACTCTAGTTCTCCTCCTGGGCAGTTTGTGCGTTGTGCAGTGGTGTCATGAGCCAGGTCCTCAGCGAGTATCTCATATCACCTGTGGAGTCACAAGGGGGGAGGGGGAACATGCATGTAGAGCCATTGGAAGGGGATTGTGGTCTATGCAACAGCCATTCTAACAACTACGTGACACTAGCTCACCTAGTGGATGGCCAGCCCTGCCTGCCAGGGAACAGCCACCGGGCATGCAGCAAACTTACCAGAGTAGAGGCAGCATGGCAAAGATGATAAAGTAAGTTTGCTGCAACCATTGATGCTGCTGCTGCCACATGGTGGGGGACCTGAATGGGAAGGGGGCCACCTGCATAGGGAGGCACCACCATAACAATGGGGGCCCTCAGCAAAATTTTGCTTGTGGGCCCCTCATTGGAACTTACGTCACTGTGTAGAATCAAGCATCATCTAGTTACAGTTTGGATTATTCTTTCCTATGTGCATCAGTTTGCACTTTGCCACACTAAGAGGGTAATTTTACAACAGGGCAGCATGGGTAGATTTCTATCTAAGCAGCTACATAGGCACTTTTTTATAAAGACAAGTAGGCACCTATGTGTCTTTATAAAATACTAGCACAAATCCTGCAGACATAGCACCTAGACTGCGGGCACTGAGTAAATGGTCTTGCATAAAGAATGCTGGTATTTTATAAGATATCTATGTAAATTGCGACCACCCAAACTGCTCTCATAAGCTCCTAAGTGCATAGGGTGACGTTTAGGTGTGACCTAATTTTATAAGAAGCCTTTTATGCACATTTTAGAAGCAGTAAAGATTTATACAATTACTTCCATGCTGTGTCACATGTTATGCTCTGGCAAGTGAGTCTTGCATTTTGCCAGAAGGCCCTGGAAAGTTCTCTCCCTCCCACAAGAGATAAGAACCCAGTGTTCTATTCATTTTTTGTGTAACCAATAAATTGGATAGTAACATTAAAGAAAGCAGAGATTTTGAAAGTTATGAATCTTTTGAAGAGAACACTTGACAAGGAATCAGGTGATGTGTAAAAACTTCAGAGAAGCAGTGCAAGCTTACAGGAGGTACTGCAAGGGTGTTCTGATGGCAAAATTCATATGAAAGCTGTTTTATATTTGTCCTGTGTGAAGAAACACTATTAAAGAGATTGAAGCAAGAAGGGTGTGAAATTGTACTAATGGACCTAGATGGGAGGTTGCGTTATGAAGCATTTACTCCTGGGTCATGACATTAACATAATAAGGCAGTTTTCAAAGATGCCTTAAGCAGTTCCACATTTCATCTTACTTTTGCTCTGAGTTATTCGGATTCTGGGCTGGCTATCTTGGGAAGAATGTAGCTCTTCTTGTTGAAAGGGTCGATCCAGTTTTAGACCACATGTGGGTCACTGTAATTCTGTAAAACGTGTTCTTCAGGCTTTGGAAACAGGCAAAGATCAAAGCAGAATTCACAATCTCTCCCTCTCGGCTCCTTCCCTACCCTTCCCTAACATCTTATCTACCTCCCATTTCTGCTTTCTCTTCTCCCACCAATAATCTTCTTTTTTTCTTATCTGGTTCTTTTCTAAAAACATATTTTGATTAACGCAGTTAAAGTGTTTGCTGTCATAAAATGTTTGAAACATGTTAGCTTTTTTTTATGTTTGCCATCATCTTTCATAGCCTTTCTCATCACCTACTACCCCCACCAGCATTTGCCAATCCTCACCCCATCACTCATCAAGCATTTACCCTCTCACTTCTTTCCTGTCAGTCCACATTCACTCTTTCAGCATTCAGCTCATCACTCTCCCAGCATTCCCTCATCCTCGCCTAATCATCCCCCAGAATTCCCTCCTTCTTCATATTCCCCCAAGCCATCATTCAGCCTCCCTTATCAGCCCTCCTCCTTCTTCAGCATTCACGCTCCTCACCTCATCTATGTTCAACGTCTTGCTTCTCCCATATCTTTCACAAAATATCTGGTGCTGCATGGTGACTATAGCAGTAGTTCCCTCCTTTTGTCTCACCACAGATTGCATGGAGTCTGTAGTTAACCCCGCTCTTTTCTGTCCCCACAGCAGCAGGTAGCAAGTGCTGGGGAGAGGGGAGCTAGGAGCTACAGAGAGCACAGAAGGTTCTCCGTGCCACACTAAGACAAGACTAGAATTAAAGATTGGGTTTGAACTATAGTCCGAGAATGGTCCCATTTGATCTTTTGATGACACTGAAAATATGCTGATTTTGGGGGAGACGGATTTAACATCCTACTACCCAGCTCCTGTTATGGCTCCTGAACAGAGATGGTTTCCACCTACCCAAGAAGGGTCAAAGTGGGGATGAGTGAAAAACACCCCCAGGTAATTGAAAGACCTCAGGTAAGTAAAACATTAAATAATGATGCTGTTAAGTGGTGTCGAGTCGGTGTAGACTCATGGCAACCCTCTGGATAGCTGTCCTAAACTATGTTCAGTCTTCAGTCAGGCGGCTCATTGTTGATAGAATGGCATCCATAGCTGCTGTTATTGCATTGATCCTTCTCTTTGCTGGCCTTCCTCTTTTGCGCTGACTTTCAACCTTGTCAAGCATGATGTCTTTCACTAATGATATCTTTCTTCGCATGATGTGTCCAAAATATAAAAGTCAAAGTCTTGTCATCTGAGCTTTTAAAGGAAAGCTTTGGTCTGATCTCCTTTAGTACTGACTAGTTTGTTCTTCGGGCAGTCCATGGTATATATAGTATTCTTCACCAGCACCATAATTCAAATGCATTGATTTTCTTCCTGTCTGTCTTTTTCATGATCCAAATTTTGCATCCATAAGATGTTGTTAAAAACACCAGGGCTTGGACAAGTTGAATCTTTGAATGGAGAGAGACATCTCTGCTCTTCAGAATCTTTTCTGGGTTCTTCATAGCTTTTCTGCCAAGAGCAATGCGTTGTCGGATTTCTTGACTGCTTGTGATTTCTTTATTGATCCAAGCAGGCTAAGGTTGTCTACTATTTCCATTTGTTCTCCATCAACGATGAGATTATTGATTTTTCCAGTTGTCAGGATCATCATCTTCTTTACATTAAGGTGCAGGTCTATTTTAAGACTATGTTCCTTGATCTTGATAAGCGAGGCCTTCTTCAGGAGGAACTCTACCTTCCTTTCATGGGACTCCATGAGCACAGCACCATCTTCCACTGGAATAATCATAAGAACATAAGATATGCTATACTGGGTCAGACCAAGGTCCATTAAGCCCAGTATCTTATTTCCAACAGTGGCCAATCAAGGTCACAAGTACCTAGCAGTTTCCCCACAAGACACACAGATTCCACAAGGCTTGTATTGGGGCAAGCAGTGGATTTCCCAGGTCCCCTTTAATAATGGTTTATAGACCTTTCCTCCAGGAACTTGTCCAAATGTTGTTTTTTTTTTGTTATTGAAAGGCTTCCAAAGAATGCATAGATCTTCAAAAAAGATGCAACAGTAATAACATAACTTCAGATCACAACAACATGCAACAATATGCCTTCATTTTTGCAGTTTTAAAATAAGGAAACGGGGAACAGTAACCCCCCAACCTCCCTTTCTCCCCCCCCCCCCCCGAGGCCTCCCTAACCCAAGACCCCCCCTCCCACCCAACCTCCCAGTCCCTCCAACTATGGCTTGTTAGTGTTCAAGTACAGGAAGGTGGCAAGCAAAAGACACACCCAGGGGGCGAGCTCCCTTTAAAGTTAGCATATTCCCCCCCTCTTATCCAGCACAGTCACGCACCATAACGAGAGACAAAGGGAGCCCACACCAACTCAAAGCGCGCCAGGCGCACCCTACTGATCGCTACCCCTCATTCCATGGTGTACATATCCCACATCCATTCCAGCCACGCCTGAAAGGAGGGGGCCAAGGCACGCTTCCAGGCTGCTGCAAGGGATAACCTAGCTGCATTCAGGCCGTGGCGGATTAAAGCAAGCTGCAAAGCCCGTGCACCCGGCACCGAGGCCCCAAACAGGAAGATCCCCGGGTCCCAAGGGATACTCACTCCCAGAAGCAATTGCATCCGAAATTGTATACCCCTCCAAAAGGTGCGAATGCGGGGGCAATCCCACCAAATGTGCCCTAGAGTACCCTGTTGCCCACAGTGACGCCAGCAGAGGTCCACCGCCCCAGGATATATGCGCGCAATCCGCGCCGGAGTCATGTACCAACGGTACAATATTTTATAATTAGTTTCGCGGGCATTAATCGCTACCGCACTCTTCCACAAGTGAGTCTCCGCCCTTTCCCACTGCTGCTCAGTATAGGAGAGATTCAAGTCGGAGTTCCAAAGTTCCCTGTGTCTGGTAGAACATGATTGAGATCCCTGCAAATGGGCATACAAGGTCGCCACGAGCCCCCTAGTGGTAGTGCACCCCTCACAGTAACGTTCCAAGTCTGTCAGGGCCCGAGCAACCTGGAGCCGAACAAGCCTGGATCGAGCCCAGTGCGTCACTTGCATATATTGATAATGTTGCCCGGCCGGTATGTCAAATTCATCTTGTAATGCATGAAAAGGCTGTACTTGACCATCATCAAAAAGTTGTCCGACCCGACTAAGGCCATGATGTCCCCACTGCCGAAAGACTATATCACTTAACCCTGGCGGAAAAGAAGCGTTGTCCACTATAGGGGCTAAAGGGGTTAGGTCCATGTCGCGAGATCGGAAGTGCTGGTCCCAACAACGGATAGTATGAAGAATATAGGGGTTGCTAGTGCGCTTACCACGGCGAAGTTTTGGGCCAAGCCACAGCCAGTCTCCCAAGCCGGCTCCCCCCGCCAAGTTCATTTCCAGTTGTACCCATCGCTTAGTGCTGTCAGCTATCATCCACTCCACCCCCGCCCGACATTGCGCCGCCGCATAGTACCAATGTAAATTGGGCATGCCCATACCTCCAGAACGCGTGCGGGTATAAAGAACCTGTCGCGCCAAGCGCGGGCGACGATAGTGCCAGACGAATTTCATAAGCAGCTGCTGCCAGGCCGCCAAAGTGGCCTGCGCGATAGGAAGCGGCAGTACCTGAAAAAGGTAAAGAAAGCAAGGAACAACCACCATCTTGACTACGGCTATACGCCCGAACCAAGAAAGGAGCAGGCCATTCCAGACCACCTCTAGATCCCGCCGAATCTGACGAAGCAAGGGGTCATAGTTGGCCCTAAAGAGGTCTGCCCGCTCCACAGTCAACTGCACCCCTAAATAACGTAACGCTCCGGACACCCAGCGAAGAGGGTAAGCTGCTTGAAGCTCCGCACAAACCGCCCCGGGGACCCCAACATTCAAGATCTCCGATTTAGTGTAATTAATTTTAAAGCCGGATACCCGAGCATAGCTTTCGAACAACTGCATCGCAACTGGAAGGGAAGTGGACGGATCCACCAGGGACAATATGATGTCATCCGCAAAGAGTGCAATCCTATATTCCGCAGGGCCAATACGCACTCCCCTCAAGCCTAGATGTTCTCGGAAGCTCTGAGCCAAAGGTTCCATCGCGAGTGCAAAGAGTAGGGGCGAAAGAGGGCAACCCTGCCGCGTACCCCACTCCAGCAAGAATCGTCTCGAGTGTCCCCCATTGATCCGAACGCACGCCCGAGGCATCTGATAAAGGCTACGAACCCAACAGATATAATTAGAGCCGAAGCCCATTTTCTCCAGAACACACCATAGGTATTCCCAATCGACCCGATCAAAAGCTTTTTCGGCGTCTATCCCCACCAGCAGAGCTGGCTGTGATTCCCGTTGGGCTACGTGAATGACCTGCAACATACGCCGAATGTTATCTGCCGCCTGGCGACCTGGCACGAATCCAACCTGGTCCGGGTGAACCAAGCCCGGAAGGGCCCGGTTCAAGCGCGCCGCCAGCACAGAGGCAAATATTTTAACGTCAACATTTAACAGGGAGATGGGGCGGTAAGACGCCGCGTCGTGTAGTGGTTTACCAGGCTTGGGTATCATCATGATCAATGCCTCGCGCTGGGATGGTGGCAAAGAGACCCCGCCCAAGATCTCATTGAACAAGATAGTCAAGGTTGGCGCTAACTGCGTCCGAAACTTCTTATAATATTCTGCTGGGAAGCCATCACTACCTGGCGCACTGCCAGTTTTCAAACGCCGGATTGCTGTTTCCACTTCGTCTACCGTTAATTCAGCATCTAGCTGAGCCCGATCATGGTCGGAGAGATGTGGCAGACCAATCCCCCGCAAATAGTCTTGTACACGGTCCTGCTCAAGGGGCTCCGCCTTATAGAGCTGCTCCAGAAAGTCAGCAAAGAGATCACGTATCTCCCGGGAGATAACCCTCTTCCGTCCCCCAGCGTCGCGCAGTTCGCGCACCACTCTCGTGGATTGTTGTTGACGAAGACGCAAGGCTAGGAAGCGGCCTGTTTTATTCCCATGCTCATAAAAAGTTTGCCGTAACTTCCGGCGCTTATTATCTAATTCTTTCTGCAAACACGCGTCCAAATTGGCTCGAGCCGCCCGCCACTGACGCAAGACCTGTCGCGAACCAGTTCGGGCATGCTCCAAACCTAGGCGGGCAGCCTCCTCCACCAACTGGTCGTGTTCATGCGTCCACATTTTGCGCGTACGGGCCGCCTCTGCCATGAGTTGACCTCGGGCCGTAGCCTTATAGGCATCCCACACCGTGGGGAGAGGAACATCCCCAGAATTGTTAAGCTCAAAAAATTCCGTGATAAAACGGACATGGTCCTGCACTGCACCCCGTCGTCGTAGGAACCTCGCATCTAGGCGCCAAAGCCGTTGGCGCTCACTGTACAATCCAGCCAGGAGTGCAAGCCAGCACGGGGCATGATCTGACCAAGTCAGTGCTCCATGTCCAGCCGTCACTCTCCCGTCCATCAGGCGCTGGTCCAATAGAAAATAGTCAATGCGAGTGTGAACCTGGTGGACCGGAGAGTAGTACGTATAGCTTCTTTCCCCCCCATGGGTGTCCCTCCAAACATCCCTCAGACCCAAGTCAAGCATAAGACGTTGTAGGGCTCTTGCCGACCCCCCCACTCGTCCCCCAGCACGACTTGTGGAATCCAGGTGGGGCACCAGGTGCGTGTTACAATCCCCCCCCAGAACAATAGGACCCCTTGCAAAATCCATAAGGCTTTCAATCGTGCAAAAAAGGCCCCCTGACCTGTATTGGGAGCATAAACATTAGCTAAGGTTAGCAAGTGCCCTTCTAGACGGACATTCAAGAAAAGCCACCTCCCCAGAGTATCTTGCTTTATCTCCTCTATCTGTAGAGAGAGGCTCTGATGAAATAGTAAGGCCACTCCTCGCTTCTTCCGTCCCTGCGCATCTGAGGCCACCCGCACCTCAGTATACGGGGACCTCTTTAGCCAGCCCTGCTTACAGGTCTGAAGATGAGTCTCCTGTAAGTAAACAATGTCCCCCTGCAGGGTGCGCAGTTCTGAGAACAGCAGGGATCTCTTCCTCGGGGAATTAAGGCCTTTAACATTCAAAGAGATAAAGCGCACCATTAACGATTACAATCCACTCCCTCGCTGCTGCCCGCTATCCAGAAGGTCCCAATGGTAGCTCCCCCCCATCAAGCCCGGGGAATTAAATAGTCGGGCCCACCCATGCCACCTTCCAGAAACAAGAACCATAGTCCCTCCTCCCAAGCTTATGCACAGCCCCCAATTAAGTCGCCAGGTCCACCTAATCCACCCTCCAAAAACAAGAGCCATAGTCCCTCCCCCCAAACCCAAATTTACCCACCAGTTCCAAATGAAAAAACCTTCCCTCCAACCCGAACCCCCCCCCCCTTTCCCGTCAATACCACCTGCCTGTCAAAGTTAATACAGGACACGGTAAATTGACCACAAACCCCGTTCCCCCCAAAACCCCACAAAGCAACAATTCAACCTGAACATTTAACATCGTTTCCCCCACATCCATTCTGGGTCATTAATCCCATCATGCCCCCCCATCAGAGCAATGTCATCATCAAAACATTTGCAGATCATCCGCCGCCCCCTGGGTGTAATGGAGTATGGGCCCAGGCTGATCTTCACCAGAGGCCAATAACTCAGTGGGAAATATTACTAGAACAGAAAGGAGGGAAAACAATCAAATAGAAAATAGCCAAGCACTAATGGCCATTCACTCCATCACTTATCCGAAGTTCGGGAGACCCACAGGGTGAGGCTCCCCGAACAAAAAGGAAGGCTCTGCAATTATACACAAAAAGGACTCATCATGTGAGCTTGCCCACGCGAGTCCATTTGGAGTGCTGAGGCTTAGAGGGCGGCGGGTGAGGCTGACTATTATCATCAACCAGACCCGCCTGGCGAAGAGCTCGCCAAGCCTCAGCATAATCTTTTGCTGAAATCTTTTTGTTTCCCAAAAGAAAGTTCATCCTAAATGGAAAGGACCAAGAGTAGCGAATCCCCTTGCTGTTCAGGACCGTTGTAACTGGTTTCATCTCTCTCCGGCGCGCCAGGGTGAACGTCGAAAGGTCTTGATAGATGGACACTGTCGCGTCCTGGAAGCGGATCGCTTTTTTCTCCCGACCTCGACGTATGAGAAGCTCCGCATCAGAGTATCGCAAGAATCTCGCAATGACATCTCGAGGTTGGTTGTTGGGAGGTTTTCCCAGGGCGCGATGGACTCGCTCTATTTCCATCCCAGAGGCACGCGCCGCAAGGTCCTCCACCGGGAGCAACTCCGCTATCAACAGTTTGAGCACAGTTGGCAAATCTTCTCCGCCCCCTTCCGCTTCTGGAATTCCGCGGAAACGCACGTTATTGCGGCGGGAGCGGTTTTCAATATCATCAATTTTATAAGTCAGTTCCATTGCTTGTGCGTGTTGCCGGTCCAGCGCACATTGTAAATCCATCAGGGTCCCATCATGATCAACCATTTTGGTCTCCACGTCTTCCACTCGAGCTCCCAGCTCTTTAATATCAGTCCGCAGTTCTGCGACATCTTTCAACAGCTCTTCGCGTAACGAACGGAACTCGCTGGCTAGCCCCTCAAAGCCTTTACGGAGTTCTCGCTTGATTTGAGCAGAGGAAAGTTGTTTGTGAGCGTCCAGCTCCTCTTCACTCACAGTCTCATCATCAGACCCTGATGGGGGAGATAACTCCCGCGGGCTACTTGGGGCCCCAGATTTGCTCTGCAGTCGCTGGGAGGAGCGCATCTTTTCCCGGTTCTCGGAACTTTTAACTTTAGCAGCCATCTCACAGAGCCACCTGTGTCACACAGTGTTAGGAGTGAGAGGCAATCAATGTCAGCAAGGGCAAAGACACCAGAAAAGCAGCCGCTGACGGAACCGCACAGGCCCACAAAGCAACCACTGCCTCACAGTGTTAGGAGAGATATAAAGTCAATGTCAGCGAGACTCAAGGTATCAGGTAGACAGCCGGGCAATGAGATGAAAGCTGCTTTTGGCCTTCCCAGGGAGACAAGCCGCCGAGGATAGTGCCCAGAGTATTCTATTGAGCAACGTGGAGGAAGAGCACACAGAGTCCACAGCTACCGGGTGTTAAGCTCCAGTGAGAAGTCTGAAATCAAACAGTGCTCAAGGGCCCTTCATCGGGGCATCCGAAATCCATGCTGGTGAGCCAGGGCCTCGACGGGGCTTCAGGGTGCTTATAGATGCTACTGTCCCTGGCGTTATTAGCAAAGCAGAAGGTATGGAGAGAGAAGTCCAGCCTTCGTACTCAACCCCCCCCCCCCCCTCCGGGGGATTCGCGCTGGTAGGAGAGAGTGAGCGGTGGGCACCAATGACTGCCACGTGATTTCCAGGCCCTCTCCATGGCCCCGCTTGCAGAATTCTGGCCCCGCGTTCAGTCGCCCCAAGCTGGGGGATGTTTCAGCAGCTGGCAGAGGGTTGCCGCACGTCCTCCAACCCGACACCGGGGGTTCAGCCGCACGGCCCGGAGAAAGTCCGCAGGGGCGCCGTCGGATCTGCACAGATCGCTGGAGTCAATTGCCGGGTTAAGTCAAGCAGGCCCGGAGCAGGCGGCGAGGAGGGCACGCGACAGCAGCAGGCCTCACTCAGAAGATGAGCTCCGCGGCGTTCCAGCTGTCCGAGGCTCTGCTGGGCAGTGAAGTCCGACTCAGGGGGAAACCGCTGGCTTATGCTGACCCAGGGCTGTGAGAGACAGGGGAAATTTGCGGCAGTTAGCACATTTTAGCTATATTTTGGAGGTAGTGGGGACGGAGCTCAGTCAGATCGCGGCCATCACACAGCGGGCTCACGAGCGCCCCCCCGTCCAAATGTTTTTTAAACCCAGCTACACTAACAGCTTTTACTACATCCTCCGGTAATGAATTCCAGAGTTTGATTATGCGTTGAGTGGAAAAACATTTTCTCTTATTAGTCTTAAATCGGTTACAATGTAGCTTCATTGCATGTCCCCTAATCTTTCTATATTTTGATGGCTTGGTTACAGCTGTGACAAGGGTATCCAGTCAAGAGAGCCCGAAGAGCTGATCCAGCTCACTCTGGGGCAGGAGATACAACCAAGAGAGAACCTTAGGACTCTTAAGACCTAGCTCTGGATTCTTCCATTTAGAGACTAGAAGCTGTCACATGTTCTCAGGCAAAGGAAAGAAGCTAGAACGATGCCTAATACCTTCCAAAATGGGGTCCACCTCTGATGCTCGTACCAGGGCAGGCTCCACAATGTGTAAGGTCACCGCGGTATCCTGAATCAGCATAGGAAGGTCTTCTCTATAAAAGGCATATCACTGAAAGATCCTTGCCCTCAGCAAGGGGAAACTCACATTCTTCCTCAGACTCTTCTTCCCTCTTCAGAATCCCAACCAACCTCCATGGAGGATAAGGTTCTCGGAGGAATGCACAGGCAAAAAAATGAAGTAGGTGTGCTTAACTCCCTACCAGCCATGGGAGAGCCATTTGAGGGCCCAGAGTTCCCCATAGGGGAGTCTTGGACCTCTGATCCCTACAAAGGAGGTTGCCATGCAGTAAGAAAGAACTGGAAACAGCTGTAAGGTATCTAAGAAGCTGCTGCTTAAAACCAGCAGAAAGGGAGGGGATCCCAAGGGCAGCTGATGGCCAGAGCCTGAAGCTTCCACACTTGTTCTCCCGCTGACCTCCGAGAGGGCCGCCTGCCTTGTGAGTGGGAAGGGTATACAGGGCTCAGAGGAAGCATTAGAATCGGTATGGGATCCCCACAATGCTGAAGAAATTGGGCCTGAGCATCCCCATCACAAAGAGGATAAAAGGAGCCTTTCATAGAGCTGACTCAACTCGACGAGAGCCACAAGAAGCACAATGCCCAGCAATGCTTCACGTGGCAAAGAAAATAACTACAAATAAAAATTGAAAAAAGAACCAAAAAAAAACCCGGCACAGGCCAAGAACAAAAATGGCATAGGCCACGAAAAAAAGCACCTCTGTTGTAAAAATGGAGAACAGAAGAGGGAATCCCAGCATCCAACAGGTCTGTCAGGGAAACCCAAGCAGGGCTTCACCATTTGCCTACACAGGCCTAGAACACCTTGTTGCCAAAGAAGGCCTGACTTTTTTTTATTTAAAACTGGTTTATTAAGCAGCACAGACTGCCCAGTGCAGCCCAATAGAATATTATGAGCAGAAAAAAGAATTCAGAAAAAATTCCAAATACGATCTAGCAAGCAGATAGAGGGCAGCATGAGAGAACTTACCAGTCTCCCTCAGGGGCTCTGTGGGGGTCATCCTGCTTCTCTCAGGCTCACCAATGCTGGAACATGGGGTAATGGCACTGGAAGGAGGGTGGCTGCTGGCTTAAGGACAGGACCGGCCCATCCATTGTGCAAGAATGTTGTTTGCACAGGGCCCCGTGCTTCAGGGGGCCCCATGCCAACAACATGTCTCATTGAATGGCAGGCAGGGCAGCTTTAGAGGGAGCTGGAGAGGCCCCGGCTCACCTCTAACAGCTTGCAAAGTGAAGCGCGTCTTTTTCCTTCACTTCGGCAGCTGTACTGAAGTTTAGAACGCTGCCGCTCTGAGGTCAAAGGGAACTTCCTGTTTCCCGGCGCTCAGCATGGCAGCATTCTAGACTTCAGTTCAGATGCCGAAGTGAAGGAAAAAGACATGCTTCACTTCGGCAGCTGTTAGAGGTGAGCCGGGGCCTCTCCGGCTCCCTCTAAAGCATTTTAGATAGCTGTGGGGCTCTTTGGGAGGGGAGGGGGAGGGCTTGCTGGAAATGGGTTGAGTGGAGGTGGTCTTGAACGGGAAATAGCTGATAGAGAGGGGGGCTTGGAATGGAAATGGGCTGTGGAGGGGGAGCTAGGACTGGAAATGGGCTGTGGAGGGGAGCTTGAACTGGAAATAGCTGATGGGGAGGGGGGCTTGGACTGGAAATGGGCTGATGGGGGGCTTTGGTTGGAAATGGGCTGATGGGGGGGGCTTGGATAGGACTGGAAATGGATGGTGGGGCTAGAATAGGAAGGGAAATGGATGGGGGAGCTAGGACTGGAAATGGGCTGATGGTGGGGCTAGGATAGGATTGGAAATGGACTGATGGGGGGCTTGGATTAGAAATGGGCTGATGCGGGGACTAGAAGGGAGCAGATGCTGGGAGGGGCTGGAACTAGAAGGGAGCTGATGTTGGGGGAACTAGACTGGGATGGGGCTGGGAGAGTGAAATGGAGAGGGGAAAAATATTTTTGGGAGGGGGGGGAGGGAAGACAAAGCTATGATTGGCCGGGTATTGGGAGAGTAAGTGGGGATTGAGGATGGAGGGGTAAAATCTGAGTGGCTGAAAAGGAATAAAGAAAGAGATGGAGGAAAGAGCAAAAGGAGAAAGATCAGTATGTTAAAGCAGATGTAGAGAGAGAATGGAAAAAAAACTAGAAGAGAGAAGAAAGGACAAATGGATGGCAGACAATGGAGAGATAGCAGAAGACAAGAAGAAACCAGAAGAATGTGACTGGAGCAATTGCAACAGAAAAATAAAATGCACAAACAACAAAAGGTAGAAAAATACTTTTTTATTTTGAATTTATTAACTGGAATATGTCAGTTCTGGGAAATGTATGTGTTTAGCGTCTGCATTTTGTTTAGTACAAGTGGAAATTAATTTATAGTTTTATTTTTGCACTGTTGTTGTACATTCCAAGTTTGGCTTTTGGGGTTCCCAGTTTATTTATTATCTTCCTATTTCTAAATTGTGATCCCTTGTTCTTTGTTTGGTAATGGTCTATGTTCTGCATGTGTAACCGAGCTGAGATATTTTGTTTATGTAGTTTATATTTGACATTGCCACTTGTTCTCTTTCCCCAGTAGGAGATGTATTGGTATTTTGTGAGATGTATTGGTTTAATATTTGCAATGTTGCCTTTTTGATAGGTAGGGTATGGTGCTTTATGAGTCCTGGTAGTACTGTTATGATATGGTGGGTTTGCTATGGGTTCTAAATGGGCGTGTTTATAGTAGTTCCTAATGTGCCTGGTGGTTGGCACTGGATTATAGTAGTGTAGAAATCTTTTAGTCTTTCTTTACCCATACACTCATTAAGAGGCATGTTTGCTAAAAGTTAGTGCATGTTAACATTATGCAAATATTTATGCAAATGAGACCCCACACCAAGTCTCTGCACTTGGCCCCGCACCTCCCTGGGGCCACCACTGTCAATGGGGTCAAGCAAAGCCAGGTTATGACCAACAATACCTGGTTCAAATTCTATTGCTACTCCCTTTGATCTTGGGCAAATCAATTAACTCTCTGTTGTTCCAGGTACAAACTTACAGACTGATGCAGAAACCCTGTGATAAACCCCACTGCTTAAAGCTGTAGCACAGGGTTTCATAGCACAAGTTTAATGCTGATTCTTTGCACTGGGATGCAATATGCAAATTACCCCAGTGTACAAAATGTCAGCAATAAACTGGGAGAGCAAGCCAAACACATGTGCACTGAAGTCAATGCAAGATTGGCATGCTGTCCCAGACAAATGAGTCATCTGATGTGAAGTTTGACATTTCACCTCAGATGATCAGGCATCAGGGAAAGCCCTTTATGTCATTGGCACACTTTTTGGGGCTGGTGCCCCCTCAAACACTCACCCCCCAGCAGAAGCAAAAACCCTGGTGGCCCCAATCCCCCCAAACAAATCCCTGGTGGCCCGGGGCCCTGATTCCCCCAAACCAAACAAACCAAACCCTGGTGGTCCAGTGGTCCAAACCCCCCACCCCTATCCCTACCCCAGTACTTTAAATCACGGGGCAGGAACGTTGTCCACATGCTCCTGTTCCAGCAATGCCATCTTGTAAAATGGTGCACCTGGCCCTGAATGGTGCATCCTGGGATGCACCGGGTGGAGTCATATAAGGCAAAAAATGCCTTTTCTCCATGCACAAGCAGGAATGAATCCTCATGTATGGGTGATGTCCCCAACGGATCCCCACTTGGAAACGCTTCTATTGGAAGTTTTTGGGAGGCTCCACCATGCCTGCGTGCTTCCTTCCCCCTGTCACCGTGGCACCATCTTGTAATTTAATTTTTATTAAGATTTTCAAAAATATATTCAAGCATCAAGATGAATGGAAAAAACAATGACTTAAGTAAACTAATAGGAAAACTAAACAAAAAGAAATACATACAGCCATAATGCTAGTCCACAATAAAAGAAAATAGGGAGGGGGGAGGGCACCAAGAAATCTCACAGCACTGTCTGGAAACCAGACAAAGCTAGTAAAAAAGAAAATAAGCAGGTAGAGACTTAAGCATCAGCTGTATGGGAAGAAACAGCATCCTGAACTAACAAATCTTCTCTAACATTTAGGAACGAGTTGCCTAGGCTCAAAGAACAAATACACTTTATCTTTACAGGAAACACAACATTTAACAGAAAATTTTAACTGAGCTCCCATCAGACCCTTCTTGACCTCATGAATGGCATAAGTCCACTCCTAAGGACATGACCTTCCAGGAGTTTGTACAGGACATGGCCAAAGCTATTCCATTTTCTTTGGAAACTGAGAATGAGCCCAGAGCAGAATAGTTGGACATCCTAGAGTACTCCTCAGCCCCTAAGAAGGCGGTGACAATGCTCGTGCACCGCATCCTGCAAAGAGTACAGATGAGAATGTGGGAGAACCCCCTCACTGTACCTCTGGTTAGTAGAAGGCTTGACTCCATGTACAGAGTTCAGAAGGCTCCCAGATTCAAGAAGCCTCAGCTTCCGCACCATTCCTTGTTGGTCGAGTCTGCCCTAAAAAGAATCAAGAGTACCAAGAATCATTCCTCAGGGCCCCCAGGGAGGGAAACTCAGACATTGGACTCTATGAGAAGATGTTTTCAGAGTTCCATGCTTGTAGCCCACGTGGCCTCTTATCAGCTCTACATGGGCATGTTCTTGAAGAACATCATATGCAGCCTGGCAGACCTGGCCCAGTTTCCTCCTCCAGAGAAATTGGATCAGTATTGTTCCCTAGTGTCTCTCGGAAAGACTGCTTGAAGTTCACGGTCTGAGCATCCTATGACACCTTCGAAACAGCTTCAAGAATTGCGCCATAGGTATTGGCACCCAGAGACTTGCCTGGCTCCAGTCGTTAGACCTGGAACAATCTGTGCAGAACAAGCTGGTGGACGTCCTGTGTCATGGAGAGAATCTCTTTGGTGAACAGGTTGAAGAGAAGGCTGGTTATATTGAGAAGCAGCATGTCACTCTCACTAGACTTTCAAGATGCACATATAAGTCAGCCTCCTACTGTAGGCGGTACCAGGGTGGGAGCCAGAAAAAGACCTCCTACCCTTGTAGGTGTAGGTACTTCCCTGGGCCCCAGATCTCCCAGCCCAAACAGGCTCTTTGCCAACAGCAGCATTGAGAGAAGCCTCAGAAGGCACAACCAGCTCCTCAGACAAGACCTGGAGTGGGGTTTGACTATTCCTTTGGAGCATAGCTACTCTTCCAATGACCACAATAGGAAACCCTCTGGTCAGGAGAAGGCTCACTCTTTTTACATAAAGACGGGCCTATGCATTAGGAACTGCTTCAGAGAGAAGTCACCGCTCTCTTGTCAGACTTTGTGATCAAGCTTGTGCTACCAGAGCAAAGAGGTTGGGGGTTTTATTCCAGGTACTTCCTGATTCCCAAGAAAATGAGAGGATACCATCCCATCCTAGACCTAAGAGACTTGAACATGTACTTGGTAAGAGAAAAGTTCAGAATGATTTCTCTAGGCACTCTACTTCCTTACCTTCAAAAAGGAGATTGGCTATGCTCTCTGGATCTGAAGGATATGTATACCCACATACAGATACATCCTGCTCATTGGAAGTATCTCAGGGGAACAATACTTCCAGTACCGAATGTTGCCATTTGGCCTAGCCTCAGCACCTCGTGTCTTCACAAAATGCCTTGTAGTAGTAGCTGCTTACCTCCGGACACTGGGAGTGTTTGTCTTCCCCTATCTGGACAATTGGCTGATCACGAATACCACTTTGGAAGGGGTTCAAGAATCAACATGCTTGACCATTCGGGTGTTGGAACAACTAGGGTTCATTATAAATTACCCAAAGTCCCACCTTCTACCCACCCAGCAGTTGGAATTCATTGGAGCCCTGCTTGACATGACTCAGACAAGAGCCTTTCTTCTGCATAACCATCTGCACAGGCTGACAGCACTGATGTGGGAGACTCAACTGAGTCATCTGGTGACAACTCACAAGATGTTGACTGTACTAGGCCAGATGGCCTCTACAATGCATGTCATACCCTTGGCATGCCTCCAGATGAGGCAGGCTCAGTGGACTGAGCACTCAGTGGACCCAGGCCACGGGTCGACTCAGGGATCGTCTGTATGTCACCGCCCCTCTTGTTCAGTTATTGCACTGGTGGACAGTCCACCACAATCTGCTCAAAGATCTTCCTTTCCAAATTGCTCCACCCCAAAAAGTCTTACAACAGATGCATCCAAGCTGGGGTGGAGAGCTCATCTCGATGGGTCGCAGACTCAGGGTAATTGGTCCATCCAAGAAAGTCTTCATCAGATCAACATCTTGGAACTAAGAGCAGTGGCAAATGCTCTAAACGCTTTCCGAGATTGACTCACCAACCAATTATTCTGATCCAAACCGGCAATCAGGTTGTCATGTTCTACTTCAACAAACAAACAGGGAGGAACGGGTTCGTACTTCCTGTGTTGGGAAGCAGTCAGGTTGTGGAACTTCGCCATTGCACATGGGATATACTTGACAGCCATGTACCTGCCAGGTGAGGAAAACATTCTGGCAGACAGACTAAATCAAGTTCTACAGCCACATGAGTGGACTCTGGACAGGAAAATTGTGTCTCGCACCTTTTGAGAGTCGGGCACCCTCTTGATAGACCTTCTCGTGACCCCACAGAATGCTGAAGTGGATCAGTTCTGCTCTAGAGTAAGATCTGCTGCATTGGAGGGAGGGTCTTCTGTACGCATATCCTCCAATACCTCTCATTGCAAAAACCTTCCTGAAGCTTAAAATAGACAGTAGCACGATGATTCTCTTGATATTGGCCTAAAGAGCCTTGTTTTTCCCTCCTACTGCAGCTGTCCAGTCAGAAGCTGCTTTGGCTAGACCATGCACCAGGTCTGATATCGCAGGATGGTTGGATGATGTAGCACCCCCAACATCTGATCCTTGGCCTTCACGGTGTGGATGTTGAGAGGCTAATGTTGTCTGAGCTCAACAGTGTAACTGAAATCCTTTTGGCCTTCAGTAGGGCCTCTATGAGAATGTCCTATTCCTGTAACTGGGAGATGTTTGCTGTATGACGTGAAGGCCAGACCCTAGATCCTTTCGTCTATTCTACACAAAAACTGCTTGAATATCTTCTGTACCTCTCCGAGTCTGGACTTACGTCTGCCAGAGTTTACCTTAGGGCAATTGGAGCTTACCATCAAGGTGTGGAAGGAAAGTCCATCTCAGTACAGCCTTTGGTTGTTCTCTTTATGCGGAGGTTGCTTCTCGTGAAGGCTCCCTAGAAGCCTCCTGCAGTGTTTTGGGATCTTAATTTGGTTCTTGCACAGCTCATGAAAGCTCCCTTTGAGCCGCTCAACTCCTGTCATCTGAAGTTCTTGAACTGAAAGCCATTGTTTTTGGTGGTGATCACTTCAGCACGCAGGGTGAGCGAGGTTCAGGCCCTAATGGTTCATCTGCTTTACACCAAATTCTACCATAATAGAGTGGTCCTCCATACTTATCCTCAATTCCTTCCAAAAGTGGTTTCAGATTTCCACCTTAATCAGTCAATTGTTCTTCCAACTTTTTTCCCGAGACCTCATGCCCACAAAGGAGAAGCTGTGTTGCACATGTTGGAAGTCCATAGAAAGTCCATCCAGCTTTTTGAGGGGTTTTTACCCCAATAAGCTAGGGGCTGCCATTTCCAAATTCTCTCTTTCAATTTGGCTAGCAGACTGCATCTCTTTTGCTTATGCCCAGGCAGGCCTGAGCTTTGATGGTCATGTCACAGCTGACAATGTCAGAGCTACAGCTGCATCAATGACCAACATATGCTCGGTTTCCATGGAAGAGATCTGCAGGGCTGCAACTACTGGATAGGAATTCCCAACATGACAGCAACATCAGCCAATCTGTTTGAAGATTAGAATCCAACTCCATCCCCCTAGGCCCATTCTATTCTGTCCGGGTACAAAAAAAAGGCGAATTACTGCTATTGTACATAATTGATAGTTGAATGGTTATGGCCTCTTGCCATGCCACAGTTGAGTTTTGCCCCTGTTTGGCTTCTCGGTGGCCTCCTCTGTTGTTGGTAGCCTGTAACTTAGGAGTCCCATATGTGAGGACTCATTCCTGCTTCTCCATTGAGAAATGGCAGTTACTCACCTGTAGCAGGTGTTCTCCGTGGACAGCAGAAATTAGTCCTCACAACTCTTTCACCTCTCCGAAGAGTTGTCTTCTGCTATAGCTATGTTATTAGACTGATTCAAAATGGCACCATGGTGGTAGGCAGGAAGGAGGTGCACAGGCATGGTGGAGCCTCCCAAAGCTTTCATAGAAGCTGGGGTGCGTTCTTTTGCGGGCCTCTATTGGGGACGTCACTCATACATGAGGACTAATTCCTACTATCCATGGAGGACACTTGCCACAGGTGAGTAACTACCTTATATGGCAGAATGATCCCCCCCCCCCCCCCATGTTGCATCCTGGGATGCATGAGCTTTCTCCGATGCCTGGATCATCTGAGATGGTGTCAAAACAGTGTAAAAAACTGCACTAACTTTCAAAGCAGTTTTTTTATATTGGGCACAATTAATTATGCAGCGATTTGCATGTCAAGTGCACTGCAATTTAGTGTAGTTGGGTTTTTTTGGCATTTTTCTGGTGCTAACTCCCTTTCTGCATCGGAGGGCAAGCCTAGAATGGGAAAAGCACCAGAAAAATGCCCGCTAAGCTTTTCTGCATCTGTCCATTAGACTGTAAGCCCTTTGGGGACAGGAAAATACCTGATTGTAACTTGCCTTGAACTAATCCTGAAAAAAAAGGTGTGAACCAAATCCCTCCTTTTTAGTATGGAAATCCAGGAGAGGAACTAGAGGGATTCCAAAAGATATAACAGACAAAGATTTTGGAGGGTAAGTGTCTCCTTCTGTCAATCTGACAGCTGGGAAGCAAAGTTCCAGCTGATTAAGACCCACACCAAAGCAAATAGGGAGTTCTGGGTGTTACCTTAACCCTAAACAACCAAAAGAGAGGCACAGATGGTATTAGCCAGAGAGAGAGAAACAGGTTAAAGCCGGTGGAGAAGCTAAGAGGCTTGTGAGAGGATGTAGGAATAAAGAGGAGAGATTCCTACTGAGAAAAAGCAGGGGATACTGTAGATTATCCATCTGGTGAGCCTTCCAGAGAAGACCATGACCCAGAAGATATGACTATAAATAGAGTGCAAGTCTCTGTGAAAAGTGGCACAAGGTATGGCGATGCATTGAAGAAGAAGGAAGCAGTACAATTGAGGAGACATAGACAAGTTACAGGATCCAAGAGGAAAGGATGCCATAACTCAAATAACAGTGAGTGACAGAGTGTGCGTGCAGTGAGCTCTGTTGTTCCAGATTAGAGGAATATAAGAACATAAGACATGCCATACTGCATCAGACCAAAGGTCCATCAAGTATCCTGTTTCCAACAATGGCCAAGCCAGGTCACAAGTACTTTTCAGGTTCCCAAAAGGTAGACAGATTCCATGTTGCTTATCTCAGCAGTAAGCAGTGGATTTCTCCCAGCCCACTTTAATAAGGGTTTATGATTCAGAGAACATTCAAGAGAGAAGACATGGTTGAGGCAAGAAGAAGTCCAAGGGAGGACTGAGGTCTGAAGCTTTTTGTGTTATCCTTACTCTTAAAAAAAAACTGTGAGTTAACAGATGAACTTGTACCCATATTTTATTCTACCCAGTAAATTAAACATTTAACCAACTTCTCTGGGGTGTGGTTGATGTGTGGATGGTGGGAGAGATCTCAGAATACAGAGGAAAGGCTAAGGTTACCAGATTTTTTGAAGGTAAAGCTGGGACACTTATCCAAAACGTGTGTTGGGGGGGAGGGGAGGAAGGAGGAAGGAACACTTTTGTTCCAGGTTTGAGCAACAAGGGGTGACAGCAACAATATCACTTCCAAGCAGACAAATCAGCAGAGAAATAGAAACAGTGATGCATTTCCCCCGTATTGTGCAAAATATAAAGGTTATTGGCCCGATATTCAAAGGGATTAGCATGGTTAGCAGATCTGCTAACCATGTTAATCCCCCTAGCCAGGACATTCAGGGTGCCTCTGCTGCACGCCTTGATGCTAACTGGTTAGCATTGGGGTATTCTGGAGGCAGCACTCAGCGATAACCAGGCAGCGACGATATTGAGCTGCTGCCCAGTTATCGCTAAGCAGCAAAAATCAGATGCACTAAAAGTTGGCCTAACTTTCACCACTGAAGCTAACCGGGCAGCAGCTGAATATCGCCATTGCCTGGTTAGCTTTGCGG
Source organism: Ichthyophis bannanicus (assembly GCA_033557465.1). NCBI lineage: Eukaryota > Metazoa > Chordata > Amphibia > Gymnophiona > Ichthyophiidae > Ichthyophis > Ichthyophis bannanicus. The sequence goes on from CM066041.1 coordinate 150,245,596, forward strand.
CAATCCAGGCAGCTTGGATATTCAATGCCGGGGCCCAGATATGGCTCTGGCATTGACTATCCAGGCTGATTGTTCAGCCGCAGAGGCTAGTGACTTAAGCAGCGCTAGCTGCCCCTGTTGAATATCGGGCCCAATGGATATAAATTCTAAAAACTGACATATTCAGTTCTTTACATTGAAAATATTTTTTTTCTATCCCCTCTGTCCCCATTGCTGGAATCGGGGACAGGAGGCTGCTTAACAGGTGGGAGTCAGGGACACAGCTCTAAAATCAAGGGCAATCTCCAAACGGCATATAAACCCTAGGTTAGGCATCATGTTCTGATGTAAGGCCTTAAAGATTAATTTCAGGGACCATACAAAATAAATTCCCCTAACATTTCCAACCAAAGGAGTTTGCTACAGAAAAAAAAGATTTGTAAAGAGTTGGGTTTTTCCTTCAAAAGCTAGTACTAAGTTGGTCCAATAAAAAGGTATCACCTTATTTTCCTTTTTCTTTAATTACCATTATAGCGGACGAACATGGCTTCCACACTTATTTATCCACTGAAACAAGGTGAGAAATTGGAGAAACCTTTGCTACCTTCTTCAGCAGTGACTCCCTCTGATTCCTCTTAGAGACACCTATATAGAATAGCAGAAAAGGGCCATGTTAATCACTCTGTTATCAAACCCACTCCCACTCCCACTAGTGGAAATTTTACATTATACTTTATGGTGCAGCATAGTGAGCCTTACCATAGCAAAATACATCATAACAAAATACAGTCTTATCTCCAGCTCTTCTTTCACAAAGAGCAGAGACCAAAGCTAAAACCCGCCTACTTACAGCCCATCCCAAACTAATTATTATGCCCATGAACACACCCCATCTCTTCTGCTCACTCCCAAAGAGGTTGTTTTTGCTTGCCAAGTGTGACCTGTCTTCCAGCAGCTCTTTTCTTATGTTGATTCTTTGATACCTGCAGGACAGAACAGAGCTGTGTGGAGCACCGGACTCAGACAGGAAGATCTTTTTAATCCTTATGGGGGTGTTTAAGGGCACACATGGCATTTTTGAGGGGTGTTTATTGTCATAGTGTGAAGGAGTATGTCCACAAAGAGTCATTTTAACTGTGACTTTTGAGTTAAGATTAGAACATTTGAAACAATTCTTTAACTTGCAAAGATTGTAGGCCATTTAATTTAAGTGGGATTTATATCCTGCTTATCCATATAAAGTTCAACATGGATTACTGGAAAGACTAACCTTCCCCCCCCCCCCCCTCCTCCCCTAGAGTACAATCTAAAATATTAAATTCATTTTCAAAAATTACAATAATCATTTCCCTTATCTATCCATGTCCCCTCCCCTCCAGAAAAAGCTGCCTATTCGGCTCAGAAAGTATCTCTAAAAATCTGTCAGTATGGTTGTTGCTTTTCTCTATCCTGTTATTTTAATGGAGTTCTTTTCTACTTTTCAATTGTATTGATTTTATGTAAACCGCTTTGATATATCTGAAGCGGTATATCGAGATTTTAATAAACCATAAACCATAGAACTGTGTAACAGAACAGGGGACACAATATGCTGGGAATATGCTAAACTGAGCTTCTCGTGGAAGCAACTCATCCTGACCTGGATCTGCCCTTATAATAACAATGTTTATGACTTCTATGGACCAATAGTGTACACAGCACTAGACAAGGTGAGTCAAGGACTGATAACTCGGATGCTTTGTTTTCACCCAGGTAATGCCTCTTTTCTATCTTGCCTGTCCAAAGTGCTCTGACCTCCTGCTGTTATACTGCTGCTCCAGGTTAAACATTGATGCAGCTGAAGTACTAAGGCTGGGAGCATTGCCATCCCTAGCCCTGGGGCTGCTGAAGTTTATAGAACTGTTAAGGATTATGTAAATACAGCTGACGGACCCCTTTCTGTGTTTTAAAAGATTCTGACATCTTATCAGCTGAGAGAAGGAAGAACAAGCCTGTGGCAGTAAAAATCACAGCTTGTGTTTCCAAGGCACCTTTTACTCAGATGCAATACCAGCATGCTTTACTGTTACAATATGTTACAAACATGTGCGGCCGCCTCAGGGGTGGAATGTCTGGCTCTCATTTTTGTTTTTCATTATTGTGTTCCTCCTTAGAGCTGGAGCCTGCAGTTAAATCTGGGTTCAACGCTGCTTAAAACATAGGCTGTTTATTTTCATAGGAATAGTATAGATACAGAACAAAACACCGTCATATTTTGTGCTCTGACTCCCAGGCGTTTGGATCACCCATTCAAGAAGACAGGATGATAGGGAACTGAAGTTCTGCCCACCCTAAGTACAGGTAAGAACTCTGAGGATGAAAGGGAAGGCCTTTGTCAGACACAGTCACTTTGTATATGCCATAAGCTGCCTGCCAAGTTTAGAACATGAAGCACTGCTGCCACTGCAAATAGGCACACCAACTGACCAAAAAGGGTTCCTTGGCACTCCTCAGAGCCCACATCAATACCTTCTCAAGGACCTTTCATAAGGGCCCACTCTGCAGCTGATAGCATCCTTGATGCATATGCAATTGGATGGCTATCACCCATAGCAAATATTTATTTTATTTATTTATTTATTTATTTAATAAGTTTTTTTTATACTGCCTTATCCTTAAATCAAAGCGGTTTACATTTCAACTTGAAAAACATTACAGAGAACTTACAAAAAATGTAGGTGAGAGTGGCATGCAGGAGATGCTTGAAAGATTAACTGATATAAAGTGTAATGTATATACATTAGCCTGACAACATATGTCCACGTGTTTGGGGGTTAGGCTATGATAGGGTGGTACAGAATCGAGAATGCTAGGTAAACTTCCTGAAGTGGTCTGTAAATAGGAAGGTTTTCAGTTTCTTCCTAAAATCTTTTATGTCTATGGTGGCCCTTAGTGCCTCTGGAAAGGTGTTTCAAAGGGCAGGTGCTGCCAGTGATAGTGCTCGCTTCATGGTAGACTTTTTGGCCTTCATGAATGAGTTGGGTGTTGGGATGGTGTTTATGTGTTCTATCTTCGTGGCCTGTTGTTAGGCTTATTGCATATCAGGCCTGGCAGTATGTCAACCGACATGTTGTGTCTGATTTTAAATAGTCAGAGCTGACTTGTATTTGACAGTGAGGTGATTGGGAGCCAGTGGAGCTGATTCAAGAGGAGCGTTATGTGGTCATGTTTTGCTGATCCAGTAATGATGTGGGCGACAGTGTTCTGAGAGAATTGCAGAGGCCGGGTGGTTTGTTTCAGTAGTCCATAGAATAGGGAGTTGCAGTAGTCCAGTATGAGTATAATGATAGCTTGGCAAACTGTGCGGAAGTGGTCTTGGCTGAGGAGGGGTTTGAGTCTATGGATTGTGGCCGTCTTGTGAAATGCATTTCTGGAGGTTCTGTTGATGTGTGCTTGTATGTTCAAGTTGCGGTCTAAGGTAACTCCCAGGTACTTCACTTCATTTTTTACTGAAATTAATGTTCTGGACAGGTTGATTGAAATTGGGGGGTGGGGGATAAAGAAAGGATAATTAGATCCTTTGCTTTTTGAAAATGATGCTTAGGTTATGGTTGGAGAGCCAATCGGTCATCTCTTGCAGATATTCTGCCATAGTTGTGTAGTCTGGAATGTCCAGGTGGACTGGGGTGTAGACCGTAATATTATCTGTATATATAGCATATTGAACGTTATGCCTTTTAAAGATGTTGCAAACTGGCTTTACATAAAGGTTGAAGAGTAGAGTGGATAGGGAGGACTCTTGTGGGACTCTGGCCTGCATCAAACAGAGTGGAGGTTTTTGCTCCAATTTTGACTTGTCGCCGGTCACTGAGGTATGACTGAAACCACTTAAGTGTGGTGCTGTGGAGAACAGTTTCTTTAAGTTTGTTTAATAGGATGCCACTTGACACTGTGTCAAATGCAGATGAGATATCGACGAAGATGAGTAGGAGGCTCTTTTTTATATTGTCGATTCCTCTGATCAAGTTGTCAAATAGCTGAGTGAGTAGGGTTGGGGTTGGGTCGAAAACTGTGTTAATGAGGGTCCAGAGGGGCGTGTGAGTCAACATGGTCCTGTAATTGTTGATGTACTATCTTTTCAATTATTTTGATCAGAAAGGGAAGACTGGAGATTGGGCGGTACGATGCAGAGTCTGCATTATCTGTTGAAGTGTTTTTTGGGGATTGGGCAGATGGTTGCCAGTTTGAGGGAGGGGGGCATGTATCCTTGATTTAGAGAGGAGCTTATTATCTTGTGGATTCATTGGATGAGCTCGTCCTTGGCTGATTTTATCCATTCTACCGGACAAGGGTCAGAGGGTGCTGTGCTGGTGTTTAGTGTGGTGATTGTGCGAGCAACTTGCTCAGTCATGGATATGTAAAATTTTCCCCACGTGTGTCTAGTGGTGGTGTCTGTGCACTGCAGACTGTGGTGTCAACGAGTGGTATGACTCTCAAAGGGGGCTTATGCTTTGCGAGTAGGAAGTTTGCAAAGGATTGAGGGTGGATTGTGTCTTCTCCTGTATGGGTTGGTTCCTTTGTTAGAGTTCGGACAATCTTGAAGAGTTCTTGTTGCTAGATTTTGGTATGAGGTTGGTGTGGTATTCTTGCTTGTGTCGATTATCAATACCTATTTATTTTTGCTTGCGCTCCAGAACTATGCTGCCCCTACACTTTAGAATCCTTTTTCAAACAAAAACTGCACCAGATTAAATTGGCAAGGTCTCAGACTTCCCGACGCTTATTTGGCCAACTGTCAGCAGGCCAACAGGACCGCGCCAACTTGCATCAACGACCTGCCTATTTCCTGGCCAGTTATCCAATTTTTATAGTTTTTTATATTAGTTTTTTTATATATATATAACAAGTTTACACTCCTCAACAATGTCTAAATTACATAATCATACAATATCACATCGAATCCTTTAACCTTTCTCTCTACCTAAATAAATGTCCTATTGACAAATACTGTTCTTTACACAATCTTCTTTGACAAATAAAGTTTGAAAAATTGAAATATTGACACTCCAAAATTAAACAAATATAGGTAGAGAGAAAGGTTAAAGGATTCGATGTGATATTGTATGATTATGTATTTTAGACATTGTTGAGGAGTGTAAACTTATTATATATATATAAAAAAACTAATATAAAAAACTATAAAAATTGGATAACTGGCCAGGAAATAGGCAGGTCGTTGATGCAAGTTGGCGCGGTCCTGTTGGCCTGCTGACAGTTGGCCAAATAAGCGTCGGGAAGTCTGAGACCTTGCCAATTTAATCTGGTGCAGTTTTTGTTTGAAAAAGGATTCTAAAGTGTAGGGGCAGCATAGTTCTGGAGTGCAAGCGAAAATAAATAGGTATTGATATACGCTCTGTTAATACGCCTAGATATTGCGTTTTGTGTCGATTATCAGACTGTTGTAATCCCGTTGCTTTAGTTGGTATTGTTTTTGAGTGGTTTCTGACTTGTCCTGTCTCCATCGCATTCCAGCTTGCACAGCGTTCTCTTGGCTTCCTTTATTTCATAAGAATACCAGGGTGCTGATTTTGTTCTTGCCTCTCTGAGACTGGGGTTTACTCGATCAGGAGCTCTTCTGGCTGCATCGATGGTTGTATTCCAGGTTATGATAGCCTCTTCAAGATTGGTGAAGTCTTGGGGGAGGTTAGGGAGGGTATCTTTCAGGAATTGGTCCTTGTTGAATCCTTTGAATCTTCTTCCAGGGTGGTCAGACCAGGGAATCAGTATGACCAGAGGAGGCAGTATGACCAGAGGAGGTATTATATTGTCCTGTTCAAGAAGGTGGTTTGGGGCAAATATGAGGTCTGGGGAGGAGCCAAGGCAGTGGGATGGTATGGTAAGTAATTGAGTGAACTGAAGCGATTCCATTGCTCTGAAGAAAGTGGCAATGGGTCAGAGTTGCTCCCACTTCCACTGCAAGGGCAACATAGGCCAGACTAATTGGCCAGGAGGAGAGAAGTGAACCAGAATGGGAGTTGGCAACAAGTGGTCTTTAACTTCTATAAAAGCCACCTGATACCGGTTAGTCCAGCTCTATGAAGCTACCCTTTGAAGTAACTTTGTCAGTAGCTTCACCAGGATAGACAGCTTGAATTAACTTATCACACTGCTAACAATGCCAAAGAAATCTACAGATCTGTGACAATGGATGACCTCCTGACCTCCCTCACTGCTTCCACTTGTTAGGAAAGGTTTTAAATCCTTTTTCAGAGATGAAATGCCTGAGGTATTCATTCAATGTTATGAACTGTGCAGGGCTGGCCTAACCATTAGGCAAGCCTAGGCAGTCACCTAGGGCAGCAGCTTCTGAGGTGCAGCAAGGAGCAGCAGCTGTCAAAGCAAAACAACACAAACACTCAAAGAGCCATCAGCACATTCTTTTACCTGCAGGGAGAGCAGGTACATGCATACATAGGAGTGGAGGAGTGGCCTAGTGGTTGGGGCCAGAAGGTTGCGGGTTCAAATCCCACTAGAGCTCAGCAACCTTGGGCCGGAAGGACTGGGGTTTCTAGTCCCACAGGTGCTCCTTGTGGTCTTGGGCAAGCCACTTAACCCTCCATAGCCCATGTTCCCTGTAAACAGGGCCGGCCCGTCCATTGAGCAAGAATGTTTTTTGCACAGGGCCCCGCGTTTCAGGGGGCCCCGCGCAAAAAACATTCTTAAGCATCCCAAGTTAAAAAAAAAAAAAAACGGCTGCTTCTGCCGCGGCAGCTTCAAGAGCTCTGCCGCAGGGCCCCCCCCTGCCCGGCAGAGCCTCCGTGCATCTTCAGCTCTTCACGTCCAAAACGCGGGCTTTTTTCAGAGCCGCGAGAGTTTCTTTTCTCGCGGCTCTCTTAATCCCGCGGGGCTGATGGGATTTCCCATCACCCTCGGCGGGATTAACAGAGCCGCGAGAAAAGAAACTCTCGCGGCTCTGAAAAAAGCCCGCGTTTTGGACGTGAAGAGCTGAAGATGCACGGAGGCTCTGCCGGGCAGGGGGGGGCCCCGCGGCAGAGCTCTTGATGCTGCCGCGGCAGAGCTCTTGAAGCTGCCGCGGCAGAAGCAGCCGGTTTGGGTTTTTTTTAAATTTTAATTTGGAATGATAGGGGGGGGGGGTGGTTAGGACTGGTAATGGGCTATGGGAGGGGGGGAGGCTAAACTGGAAGTAGGCTGATGGGAGGGGGAGGCTAAACTGGAAGTGGGCTGATGGGGGGGGGGTGGTGAGGACTGGTAATGGGCCAGGGGGTGGGGTGGTTAGGACTGGTAATGGGCCGGGGGGGGGGGGGTTAGGACTGGTAATGGGCCATGGGGGGGGGGAGGCTAAGACTGGAAGTGGGCTGATGGGGGGGGGGTTAGGACTGGTAAAGGGAAAAGGGGGGGGGCGAAGTGGGCTGAGGGGGGGGTGTTAGGACTGATAAAGGGCTATGGGGGGGCTAAGTGGGCTGATGGGGGGGTTAGGACTGGTAATGGGCTATGGGGGGGCTAAGTGGGCTGAAGGGGCGGATTGGACAGGTAATGGCCTAAGGTGAGCGGGCTAAGGCTGGAAGTGGGGGGGGTAGGACAGGAAATGGGCTGATGGGGGGGGTTAGGACTGGTAATTGACTCTGGGGAGGGGGCTAAGGCTGGAAGTGGTGGGAAGGACTGGACATGTGCTGATGGGGGGTTAGGACTGGTAATGGGCTATGGGGGGGCTAAGACTGGAAGTGGGCTGATGGGGGGGGGTTAGGACTGGTAATGGGCCGGGGGGGGGTTAGGACTGGTAATGGGCCATGGGGGGGGGGTGTTAGGACTGGTAATGGGCCATGGGGGGGGTGTTAGGAATGGTAAAGGGCCATGGGGGGGGAGGCAAGGACTTGTAATGGGCTGATGGGGGGGGATGGTTAGGAATGGTAATGGGCCATGGGGGGGGAGGCTAAGACTGGAAGTGGGCTGATGGGGGGGGGTAGGACTGGTAATTGGCTATGGGGGGGGCTAAGACTGGAAATAGGCTGATGGGGCGGCTAGGACTGGAAATAGGGTGATGGGGGGGTTAGGACTGGTAATGGGCTATGAGGGGCTAAGACTGGAAATGGGCTGATGGGGGGGCTAGGACTGGAAATAGGGTGATGGGGGGGTTAGGACTGGTAATGGGCTATGGGGGGCTAAGACTGGAAATGGGCTGATGGGGGGGTAGGACTGGTAATTGGCTATGGGAGGGGGGCTAAGACTGGAAATAGGCTGATGGGGGGCTAGGACTGGAAATAGGGTGATGGGGGGTTAGGACGTAATGGGCTGATGGGGGGTTAGGACTAGTAATGGGCTATGAGGAGGCTAGGACTGGAAATGGGCTGAGTGGAAGGAGGGCTTGAACTGCAAATAGCTGATGGGGACGGGGGCTTGGAATGGAAATGGGTTGTGAGGGGGAGGGAGCTAGGACTGGAAATGGGTGAGGGGGGGGGCTAGGACAGGAAATGGGCTGATGGGCTAGAATAGGACTGGAAATTGGCTGTTGGGGGGTGCTAAGATTGGAAATGGGCTGTGGTGGGGGTTTGGATTGAAATGGACTCATGAAGGGGCTAGAACTGGAAGTAGGCTCATGGGGGGCTTGGATTGGAAATGGGCTGAGTGGAGGGGAGCTAGGATTTGACATGGGCTGATGGTGGGGCTAGGAAAGGACTAGAAATGGGCTCATGGGGGGCTGGGATTGGAAATGAGCTGATGGAGGGACTTGGATGGGACTGCAAATAGATGGGGGAGGTAGGACTGGAAATGGGCTTATGGGGGGCTAGGACTGGAAATGGGCTGATGCGGGGACTAGAAGGGAGCGGATGCTGGGTGGGACTGGAACTAGAATGGAGCTGATGTTGGGGGAGGATTAGAATGGGATGGAGCTGGGAGAGTGAAATGGAGAGGGAAAAAATATTTTGTGTGGGAGGGAAGACAAATCTACAATTGTCCGGATATTGGGAGAGTAGGTGGGGATTGAGGATGGAGGGGTAAAATTTGAGTGGATGAAATAGGAATGAGGAAAGAGCAAAAAGGAGAAAGATTAGTATGTTAAAGCAGATGTAGAGAGAGAATGGAAAAAAACTAGAAGAGAGAAGAAAAGACAAATGGACAGCAGACGATGAAGAATTAGCGGAAGACACGAAGAAACCAGAAGAAAGTGGCTGGAGCAATTGCAGCTGAAAAAAAATGCACAAAAGGTAGAAAAATATCTCTTTATTTTGAATTTATTAATTGGAATATGTCAGCTCTGGGAAATGTGCATCATTAACGTCTGCGCTTTGTTTAGTACAAGAGCAAATTAATGTATAGTTTTATTTCTACAGTGTTGTACATTCCAAGTTTGGCTTTTGGGATTCCCAGTTTAATTATTGTCTTCCTGTTTCTAAATTGTGATTCCTTGTTTGGTGATGGTCTATGTTCTGCATGTGTAACTGAGCTGAGGTATTCTGTTTATGTAATTCCTATTTGACATTGCCACTTGTTCTCTTTCCCCAGTAGGTCATGTATTGTTGTTCTCTGAAATGTATTGGTTTAATATTTGCAGCGTTTCCTTTTGATAGTTAGGGTATGGTGCTTTATGAGTCCTGGTAGTGCTGTTAGGATACGGCGGGTTTGCTATGGGTTCTAAATGGGCAGTGTTTGTAGTAGTTCCTAATGTGCCTGGCGGTTGGTATTGGATTATAGTAATGTAGAAGTCTTTTAGTCTTTCTTTATTCATACACTCATTAAGAGGCATGTTTACTAAAAGTTCGTGTATGGTAACATTATGCAAATATTTATGCAAATGAGGCCCCTTATGCAAATGAGGCCCCGCACCGAGTCTCCGCACATGGCCCCGCACCCCCCTTGGGCCGCCCCTGCCTGTAAAATAGTTATCTCCAAGTTATAATGCCCTGTTCAATGTAATTTCAGTTTGTTCAATGTAAACCGCACTGATGCAGAATAGCACAGTATATAAGAGAACATAAATAAATACATACAAAGCAAAGATTAATATTTAAAAGTAGGAGGGGGATATTCAAAGGGATTGTTGCAGTTAGCAGACCTGCTAACCATATTAATTCCTCTGTCTGGTTAGTGCCGTTGAATATCCCCAAGTGCTGCAGCTGCTTGCCCCAATGTTAAACAGATTAAACACTGGGGCGGCCAGGGGGTGGCACCTGCCATAACCAGGAAGTGGTGATATTGAGCCGCTGCCAAGCTATGTAAGGTGGCAAGGCTGGCCTTACTTTTGCTGCAAAAGCTAATTGGGCAGCGGCTGAACATCACTGCTGCCTAGTTAGCTTCCTGCCAATCTGGACAACCAAGATATTCAATGCTGGGGTCAGATATGGCCCCAGCATTGAATATCCAGGTTTAAAGTTCAGCGGCAATGGTTAGCTGAATATCCCCCCCCCCCCCCCCCCATGATGTCCAAGTATGTATTTTTACAGGATTGTTGTGGGAGGGGATGATCTGAATTACTGACTTTAATTATAATCTTGCTGGGAGAGACGTAAGGCTGAAGGTTTGCCAAGGGCACCCTTGCCCCAGCCTTCGAATTGCTTTGGTGTTGTTATATGAAAGAATATTTATCAATTAAACTAAACTTCATGTTTTAAAAAAACATGCCTTTCTCATTGATATCTGTCAGGCCAACATTGCTCAGTCTGGATAGGGCTTCCCTGATTCATGACATGTTCATGAGAAGACCTACCTGTGACCAGGATGTCATCCAAGAAACACACCCACGTATTAGCCCCCAACAAGAATTGGTCCATGATGTGCTGGAACACCACAGAGTCTGAACCATTCTAAAGGAAAGTCTTGTGAATTGGTAGATCCCTGGAAGTGTTAACAGCCAGCACCTTCCATGCCTCAGTCTGGAGCCAACCTGATCTGTCGGTATGTCTGGTGCAAGTCAGTCTTTGAATATATCACTCTTCCCTCAAGTTGGGCAAACACATCCAGGGTCTAGGTAAGGAGTATGACTCAATTTCAATGACTGGGTTTACTGTCATTTTATAGTCAGCAAAGAGTTGAACAGAGCCATTTGTCTTGGACACACATACCAGGGGTGCTGCCTGATCACTAAAAGGTATAGACTGGATCACTCCCACTTATTCCATGAGCTTCAACTCAGTACTAAGCAGATGAAGTTCTGACCAGCCAGATGAATTGGTCAACTAGTCCAAATATAGGAAACTTTCTCCTCTGTTCTTGGCATTTTGTCCAGATGTCTTTGTAGCCTCTCAACATCACTTACTGGCCGAAACATACCTTTACCATCTATGGTCATGGTTTCAGTTTTTCCATGATGGAACAGGCCATTGGGACAACTGATTGCCACTCACATGTCTAGGCGCATTTTTGCTTTGTAGCCATTTACATATATGTGTATGCACTCAGGAGGTTCCAACACCTGCACAACAATCTCTTTTTCTTTAGGTAGCCTTAGTAAAAACAGCACCCAGTCTCCTGTGTCAGAGGATGAGTCTCCCCTCTCTGTTTTCTCGGGTTCAAGGGCTCAAATGTGGATGGACTTGGTAGCATGCTTGCCTGCATGTTGTCTCCCTTGAAGGAATACTCATTTTTCTTTGTCTAAAATTACCTTGGGGTGATGGGGAAGTGAGGGCTTATTCTTAAATATCTTTTCTGGCATGGGTAGCTTCCTCACAGCTTCTTCAGTAAAGACAGAAGCAACAAATTCATTTATTCTTTCCTCAATGACCTTGTTCTCCCTGATTGCCTTTTCTACCCCTTAATCATCGAATGGTCCAACTGACTCCTTGCCAGACTTCTTACTTCAAATGTACTTGAAAAAGGTTTTATTGTGATTTTATTTTGTCTCTATGGTAAAGTATGATTTTTCTATTTTGTTATGGAAAGCCCCTCCAGGATCTTAATTGATTATGAGCAGGGTATCATGAACCAGTGAATAAATAAGGTGAAATTAGACTTACCTGCTAATTGTTGTTCCTTGAGGAACTCCAGTCCAGTCCCGCACCTCTGGGGTGATGCACCTCTTCCAGCAGCTTGGAGACTGAGTGTGTCATCTTTTGATGTCACTAGTACTAATACCATCCGAACCGCCCATAAGCCCCAGTAACCTATTGACAAAGCAGACTCACCAGAGCAACAAATAAGTAGACAAACTTGCATGCAACTACAAGAACTACAAAAAATATGAACTGGACCACCCCCCCCCCCCACTTGAGAAAAGAGTCCCCCTTTCCCTCCGCAAAGGAGGCTTACCTACCACCCAGCCGGGCGACTGCAGCCCCAAGAGTCAGACAGAAAAATCCCTGTCCTACTCCCCCCTGCACCAATGTAGCTCACCAACCGAACTGTTCCGCACCCCAGGACCCCAACCTCAGGCCCCGGACACCTAACACCTACACTCAGGGAGGGATCCGGGACTGGACTGGAATTCCTCAAGAAACAACAATTGAGGAACAACAACTAGCAGGTAAGTCTAATTTCACCTTCCTTATCGTCCCTCCAGTCCAGTCCTGCACCTCTGGGGATGTAACAGAGCAGAAAATTAATGAGAGGGACCTACTACCGCGGCCTGAAGCACAGCCAATCCAAAACATGCATCCCCTGCCGCCTGCACATCCAGGCGGTAATGCTCGGTAAAGGTATGAAGCCAAGATCACATCGTCACCCTGCAAATCTCTCCTGGGCGGCACCAGACTGTACTCCTCCCAGGAGGCTGCCCGAGCCCATGTGGAATGGGCTCGCAGCCCTGCAGGGACTGGCATACTCTTCAAGACATAGGCCAATGTAATCGCCTCTCTTATCCACCATGAAAGTGAAGCTTTGGTCACCACCTCCCCTCTGTGAGGACCCCAAAAAGAACAAAAAGGCGATCCGACTTGTGGAAGTCCGCTGTTCTCTTTAAATAACACCTTAGGGTCCACTGCACATCGAGAAGGCATAACTGCAGATTATCCGAGAAAACCTCCAATCCCTCCAAGGACTGGGAGACACACAGACTGATTCACATGAAACGCTGAAACCACCTTAGGTAAAAAGAACAGCATTGTCCGCAGCACCACTTTTTCCCTAGAAAAAGACAGAAATGGCTCCTGACAGGACAAGGCCTACAACTCCGAAATACATCGCACTAAGCATATGGCTACGAGAAAAACCATCTTGAGAGTCAAATCCTTCAAAGATGCATGACCCAACAGCTCAAAGGGCTCTCCCCCGAGCGCTGACAACACCAAATTAAGATCCCAAGCCCGGTTCACTGCCCTCTGAGGCAATTGCAAATGGGCCACCGCTCTGAGGAACTGAATGACATCCGGGTGTGTTCCTAGAACCACTCTCTGCACCATTCCGTGATAGCAGGAGATCGCTGCCAACTGGACCTGTAGAGAACTAGCCGCCAGGCCCTTTTCAAATCCAGCTTGCAAAAAGGTTAATATGTCTGATACCGAAGCCAAAGACAGTTGAACCTGCAGATCAGCACACCACGCCAAACTCTAATATATATGTGAGCGAGGTAGAAGTTCTCCGCGCCTGCAACAACATTGAAAGCACTGCCCCTGAGTAGCCTCTCTTCCTCAATCTCGCTCTCTCAAGGGCCATGCTGTAAGCAAGAATCACTCCACCTGTGGCATCCGCACTGGCCCTTGGGTCAGCAGAACTCCTCAGACCGGTAGATGCCATGGATGATCCACTAGCAGCCTCATTAGATCGGCATACCATGGGTGTCTCAGCCAATTTGGAGTGATCAAAATGACCATCCCCCGATGAGCCTCTATCCACTGTACCAGCCGACCTATGAGTTCCCACGGCAGAAAAACATTGAGAAGTCCCCCGTGGGCCACTCCTGCACCAGGGCATCCAAGCCCTCCGACATCCTCTCCTTGCGCCTGCTGAAAAAACAGCTCACCTTGGCATTCTCCCAAGTTGCCATGAGATCCATGATGGGGGCGCCCCAGCGGCGCACTACCTGGTTGAACACCTCCTGATTGAGCCCCCACTTGCCTGGATCCACGCGCACTCGGCTGAGGTAATCCGCCATCACGTTGTCGACCCCTGCCATGTGCGCTGTTGAGAGTGCCTGGAGGTGCTTTTCGGCCCAGACCAACAGACCTCCAGCTTCCTCTTCCAGGACCACACTGCTTGTGATCCCTTGTCGATTGATGCAAGCTACCATGGTTGCATTGTCCGAAAGAACCCTCACTGCTTTCCCACGCAGCTACGGTTCAAAACTCCGGAGAGCCAGGCCTACTGCCCGCATCTTCAGTCTGTTGATTGACCAACATGCTTCCATCACATCCCATAGCCCCTGAGTGAACTGGCCCTCGCAATGGGCTCCCCAACTGGACAGCTGGCATCCATCATCAATACGACCCACGGAGGCGCGTCCAGAGGCATCGCCCGTTCCAGATTTTCCTGGTACATCCACCAACTGAGGGCTGTCCTGGTCTCCAGAGGATAGACAAGCTGTTGAGACAAAGGCTGCATCTGGTTTGACCACCGTCGCAGCAAGGCCCTCTGCAGAGGCCGCAAGTGCATCCATGCCGAAGGCACTAGCTCGAGAGTGGCTGCCATAGTCCCTAGGACCTGCAGGTAATGCCACACCATTGGCTCCTTCCACCTCAAAAACTGATGCACCAGTGTCCGAAGCCCCTGGGCCCGATATTCCGGCAGGAAGACTCTCCCCACTGAGTATCGAAATGTGCACCCAAGTACTCGAGCTCCTGTGTCAGAATCAACCGACTTTTGGCGAAGTTGACGACTCAACCTAGACTTTGAAGAAACTGAACCACCCAGGCCTTTTTGCTGTCTTCTCTGGACTTGCCCAAATGAGCCAGTTGTCTAGGTCCGGGTGTACCAGGAACCCCTCTCTGCGGAGTGCTGCAGCTACTACCATCATGACCTTGGTGAAAGTCTACGGAGTGGTTGCAAGGCTGAAGGTAACGCCCAAAACTGGAAGTGTCCTATAGGCACTGAAAACCGGAGGATCCTTTGATGTTCCAGTCGTATCGGGATATGAAGATACGCCTCCATCAAATCTAGCGAAGTTAGAAACTCCTCGGTCCTGACAGCCACGATGACTGACCGTAAAGTCTCCATGAGAAAATGTGGAACTCACAAACAGCGGTTTTCGCATTTGAAGTCTAGTATGGTACCACAAAATAAATGGAGTATCGACCGCAGTCGTACTGGTCCCAGGGAATGGGCACCACTGCCCTCAGCTGCAGAAGCCATCGTAGAGTGACCCTCACAGCCTCTGTCTTGGCTGTTGACTTGCAGGGAGATTAAATGAAGGCATCGCCCACAGGACATATGAGCTTGGTGCATACTCTTCGCGTATGACCTCGTGCACCCATTAGATGGAGGTTATCTGGGCCCAGGCAGGGTAAAACTCCTGTAACCGACCTCCCATGGGCTGCACCCCTGCCTGGGTCCCCTTCACTTCATTGCGGTTTCTTGAGTCCTGAGGCAGAAGAGATGGCAAACCCTCTGCCTGCCCCGTTGAATCCTCAAAACCCCTGCCCTCTAGATTGAAATTTCCTCTTCTGAAAGGGGGTAAAACGAGAGGTCTGAAAATGCTTAAACTCCTTTGGCTGAGTTCGAGTGGGAGCCAGTGTACGGCTCTGCTTCTGCTTGTCCTCTGGCAGACAGCCCCCTTTGGACGCCCCCAGATCCTTCACCAATTTCTCGAGATTCTCTCCAAAGAGAAGCTTGCCTCGAAAGGGAAGCTTACTGAGCCGAACCTTTGAGGAACTGTCCGCCGCCCAGTTTTGCAAACACAGGTACCGGTGCGCTGCCACTAAAAAGGCCATGCTCTTTGAGAGACCTCTGATAAGATTATAATGGATATCCATTAGATAAGCTGCCACAGATTCCAACCGAGCCGCCTCTGCCGCTTGGTCCTCTGCTGCCTCTCCATGCTGTTGTATCCGCTGGGACCAGTGAAGACACGCTCGGGCCACCTAGGCTCCACAAATGGAGGCCTGGAGCGAGAGGGTGTTGGTGTCGAAGGCCTGTTTCAACAAGGTGTCTAACTTTCGATCCTATACATCCTTTAGCACTGCACTACCTTCCACCGGAATGGTTATTTTCTTAGTAACTGCGGCCACCGCCATGTCCACCTTAGGAGGCCGGAACCAGTTGCAGTCCTGATTGGATAGAGTCGGGTCATGGTCCGTGCCCCTTTAAGGCTTGCCTCCGGCAGCTCCCACTCCTCCTGGATCATCTGCCAAACCAGCCTATGCACCGGAAATACCTTCTGTGAATTGTATATTGCTTGGATCAGCGGATCCTCCAGAGACTCATCTTCTGCTGGTAGATTGAATTGACTGGTAAATTTAGTGCCTTGAGGGACTCCAAGATGAACACCAGTAGCTCCTCTCGAGGAAACACTCGTACTGTCCTTTGCTGCTCATCCTGGTCTGGGATCTCTCCCTTTTCGAGATCCTCATCCACTTCCAGATCCAACTCCAGGTCCTCCTCATCTGCTGCTTCGGACAATGGAGACTAGACCTGCTCCTTCACTGTGGACTTCAGCCGTTTCTCTGGACTCCCCAATGGTAGGACCCCCTGCCCGCTTGGCTCCCCCTTGGGATGTCGAGAGACCTGAAGCTCCCTGTTGCCACAGACAGAAGGCCTGATGAAGCAGGAGTACAAATTCTTGGGAAAAACCACCCGGAACTCCCAGCTCTCCCAAGTCATGCCCTGCTGATGGTCTCAGGGTAGCCGTCAGCTCCACAGCAGCTTCTGGGGGTAGACTTACCACAGCCCCTGAGACCTGCGCCTCCCCTGATGGAGCAGGCATCCCATCTGGGGCTATTCCAAGGGTCTGCTTCATGGTAGAGACCTCCCTGGCACAACCCTTACAAATGCTGGTCTCTGAAACAGAGCCTCACTGGCTCCACAGACCAGGCACTGCGGCTTGACCAGCATTCCCCTAGAGCCTGTTATGCTCTTTGTCTTTGCCCTGTTTTCCTTTTCTTCTTTTTTTTTTTAACAGGAGCCCCATTAAAAACAAACTGCTCCGTGTAGTTCTCTGTTTTTTTTTTAATATAACCCCAGTACAGAAAGGTAAAATAAATGTACACTAAAGGCCCAGCGATTCGGGACCTCCGGAACCCCGGGAGAGCGAGGGGAGACCGCGAACCGCCCGGCCATGCACTGAACAAAACAAAGCCCTGACTCCTTTCTTCTTGCGCTGGTGCACGGCTCCTCTCATGTGGTCAGGCCGCTACCGAAGAATTTGAGCCTGCCCGCACTGCTCTCCCCCACTAATGGACTGCTCACAGTACCTCTGCACCCTGGAGGGCCAGAGCACATGTCGAGATCTGGTCTCCGTTCCTACCATCTCAGCCAGTCCCAACAACGGCTTCGGCATGGCTGGTGGAGGGCTTCCGGGAAACTCTGCCTGACGCTTGAACGCTACCGCGCTCGGCGGCTCCTCACCCAAAGAAGGTTCAGGAGCCGCTTATCTCCCAAGACCACCAGCAGTCCTCCCAAACCATTCTCCACACCCATGAGGGAGAAGGTAAGAGAGGGAAGGGGGCTTCTCCTCCACTGATGACTTCTTCCTCTGACACTTTTCTTTTTTTTTTCTTTTGTAAACTTTCTGTCCCAAAACAAAAGAGAAATAGAAATAAGCCCTGCCAAAATCAATGCCCTCTACAAAAACCTAACCTAGTTAAACTCCTTATTTGTTCCTACAGTGAGCCAGCACCCTGGCTCACCACCTCCTCCAGCTGCTTGGAGAGTTGGAGACTGAGCATACTGGGGTTTGTGGGTGGTGTGATACAGCGGACCCTCTTCTGGAGAGAAAAATAGTTTTGAAGTCTGAAAGAAAAAGAAATTGCCTGCAATTTCCAGAGGATTCACCTAGAGGGAGCAGGAGAGTTAGGACAGAGACCACAGAACCACGCCCTAGTGGGCAGGACTCATGTTCCAAAAGCTCACATTTAAGAGGAAGCAAGCAAGAGTCAGAAGGAAGCTTATCTGCTAGGAGCTTACCTGCAAGAAGCTCAGCTGCTAAAACCTCGTCTGCTTGGAGAGCTACTACTCAGGGAGCTGTGGAAAGATCACCCTCACCAGTTGGGAGAGACCAAGCGAATGCATGTTCCAGAGAAGGACCAAAGAGATGCTATGAAGGTACTAGCCCAAGAGTGGGATCTAGGCCACAAGCAAGCCTGAGTAAAAGGACAGGCTGGGAAAGGAGAACCAGTCCTGTAAGAGAGAGGACAGGCCGAGAAGGCCGAAGCCAAGCCAGACCGGGCCCTGAAGCCCACAAGAGAACAGGCCTCAAAGGCCAGAGGAGGAAAGATTGGGAGAGCAGGAGGAATATACCTGAGAGCACTGATACTGAAGGCAGCAGCCAAGGTAGGCCTCCAGCCTCACCCCAGAGAACCAAACGGAAACCTAAAGGTAAAGCTTTTAACCTTTGTTATTGTGTGCCTGAAGTCAAGCTAAGAGAAGAATCCTGGGAAGGTGGTTCTCCTTATCTAAAACAAGAGCCAAAGCAAAAGTTAAAAGATAGTTTGAGCAAGAAAAGAACTTTTAGAGGAAAACATTATAGAGAGAATGTTTTTAAACCCCTAGAGCAAGAAATGCCATTTTGGTATTCCACCACGCTGAACCGTGGGCCCAAACAAACTGCCAAGCCTTGGGAAGCAGTGAGACGAACTCACATGAAGGACACTTACCTTGATCCCTCAGAGCAGTCAGAGGAGGCCATGCAGGTGGAATCTGTACAGGAGGACATTGATAGTCCTATGGAATGTATATACTGTGCTGGAAGTGATATAGAAGCGTTCCAGAGCTCATTGAGTGAATGAAGTAATTTGCTATTGGATGTTTTTGACACTGTGAAGTTAACAGTTTTTGGTTATTCCATCTCTTACTTTCAAAATCTGCTGTAAAGACTTGTTTTGCTACGTGCCGGAGTGTTTATCCTATGTTATGAACCCTTAGTGCTAAAAGGGGAAAATAAAGCCTTTTCTTTTCCCTCCACTTTCGTGCAAGACTGTAGTCTCTTTGGGAGTTGGCAACGAGGCTGGCACAAGGCTCTGGCCCTTGACCCTCGCACCCGGCCAACCCTGATCACAAACATCTTGGTGACCCCCGGTCCCAGCCCTTCGGTGGAACCACTACGCCGCCACCAGGGGGTGCTGTGCGACCGGGGCGCATCACAGTGGTCCCAGTGGTATTAATACTAGTGACATCAAAAGATGACATGCTCAGTCTCTAAGCTGCTGGAAGAGGTACATCACCCCAGAAGTGCAGGACTGGACTGGAGGGACAATAAGAAAATGCACACTCCTTGCTTCCACTACCTTTGCTGGATACCTTTTTATTGGAGTAATCTATTGCATTTCTGAACCAGCTTTTGGCAATTAGTATTCTCTCCTTCCCAAAGCGAGTTATGGAATGTATTAAGTCCAATTAAAATGTTTCCCTCAAATAGACACTATATACATTTTTGCTAGTATCTTTTATTTCTGCCTAAACCCACAACCCCCATTCCTCCCTTCTCTATTTCTATGGATAACACTCTCATCCTCCCTATTTCCTTGGCTTGAACCTTGGGGTCATCTTTGACTCATCTCTCTTTCTCTGCACATATCTAACAGAGAGCTAAAACTTAGTTTCTTTTTCTATGACATCAGCAAAATTCATCCCCTCAGAACACACTACTGAGACCCTTAATGGTCAATTTTCCCAATGGAGAAAGGTGAATAGTGGACTACCCCAGGGATCTGTGCTGGATCTGCTGCTTTGTAACATATTAAAAAATGACCTGGAAATAGGAATAATGAGTGAAGTAATCAAATTTGCAGATGACACAAAATTATTCAAAGTTGTTAAAATCCATGAGGATTGTGAAAAATTGCAAGAGGACCTTGATAAATTGGAAGACTGGAAATCCAAATGGCAGGTGAAATTTAATGAGGACAAGTGCAAAGCTATGCACCTAAGAAAGAACAACCCAAAATATGGTTACACAATGCAGGGTTCCACATTAGGAACCACCACCTAGGAAAAAGATTTAGGCGTCATCATGGATAACATGTTGAAACCCTCTGCCCAGTGTGCAGTGGCAGCAAAGAGAGCAAATAGAATGCTAGGTATGATAAGGAATGGAGAATAAAACAAAGGATATTATAATGCCTCTGTATTGTTCCATGGTGCGACCACACCTTGAATATTGTGTGCAGTTCTGGTCGCCATATCTTAAAAAGGATATAACGTTATTAGAAAAGGTACAGAGAAGAGCCACCAAAATGATAAAGGGGATGGATACCCCTATGAACAGAGGCTAAAAAGGTTAGGGCTCTTCAACCTGGAAAAGAAACGGCTGAGGGGAGATATGATTAAGGTCTATATATTAATGAATGGAGTGGAACGGGTAAACGTAGATCGATTGTTTACCCATCAAAATATAGAAAGACTAGGGGACATGCAATGAAGCTAGAGGGTAACCTATTTATTTATTTTATTTATTTAGACATACTTGCATACCACCTTATCCTACAATCAAAGTGGTTACCTTACATCACAATTGGGGTACATTCAACATGTGGGTACTTTACAACATTTAACATTAGGGAATTTAACAACATTAAGACAACACAGGTTGAGGGTTACATTTATCATGATGGTGTTGTGAGTCTAGCTGGGTTAGATAAGTATTGCGCTTGCAGTGGAGTTTACGTTGCAATCCCGCTCGGGCAGGGGGTGTTGTGTATCTGGTGAGGGCTGTTGCCTATCTGCTCGTAATTTTCTGTGAAGGGCAGGGTTTTAAGGGCCTTGCGGAAGTCTGTGATGTCCTCTAATTCTCTTATGCTTGTTGGGAGGGAGTTCCATATTGTTGATGCCATTAGTGATGGCGCTCTTCTTAATGTATTTTGTTTAGTCTTGTGATATCCTGAAGGTGTGCTGATCATGTTGTCATAATTGTTCCTTCTTGGTCTGTTACTGATATTCCTTGTTACAATTTCTTGTAGTACATCCGCTGAGAGATGGTGGATGATCTTGAAGATGATCAAGATTATTTTATATTTTGCTCTGGCTACTATTGGTAGCCAGTGTAATTGTTGTAAGATAGGGGTGATGTGTTCTGATCTTGGGGTGTCAGTGATGATGTGTGCTGTAGTGTTTTGCACCATTTGAAGTGGGTGTAAAGTCTTTTGGGGGAGGCCTTGATATAGAGAATTTCCATAATCAAGCAGACGAGTAATGAGTGCTTGACAAACTGTGCGGAAGTGGTCCTGGCGGAGTAGTGGTTTTATCTTTCTTATGGTCCTCATTCGTTGATAGGCCTTGTTTGCGGTTTTGGCGATATGAGATTTCATGTTCAGAGCTCTGTCCATTGTGATGCCCAAGTACCTAACTTCATCCTTGACTGTTATAAGTTTGTTTAGAATGCTGATATTCTGTGGTGGAATGAAGCTAGTGTTCCTGGTGATGTACATTGCCTCAGTTTTATCGTAGTTGATTGTCAGGTTATTGTCTGCGAGCCAGACATTCATGTCTTCCAGGCATTTAGTTATTGTTGTGGTGTTAAGTGCTAGTAGATTGATTGGAGCATACACCATAATGTCGTCAGCATATATGTGATAGTGGAGTTTGTGTCGTCTGATGTTGCATATGGGTTGAATGTAAACATTGAAGAGCACTGATGACAGGGCAGATCCCTGAGATATTCCTTGTGTTGCGGGGAACTGTAATGATTTCTTTTGGGTGCATTTGACTTGCTGTGTACGGTCTTCCAGGTACGATGTGAACCATTTCAGAGTGTTCTTGTGTAATCCTATCTGTTGCAGGCGCTGTAGTAATCTAGCGTGGGACACTGTGTCAAAGGCTGCTGAAATGTCTATGAATACTAACAGGAATCCATTCTTTATATTATCTATACCTCTTATGAGGTTGTCAAAGAGTGATGTGAGTAGTGTTTCCACACCATGCTGTGGTTTAAATCCGTGCTGATGAATGTCCAGTGGGGCATTCATGTCAATGTGGTCCTGAAGTTGTTTTTGCACTGTTTTTTTCAACTATTTTCACAAGGAATGGTAAACTGGAGATGGGGCGGTATGATTTTGGTTCAGATGAGCTTAGGTTATTACCTTTCAGTATTGGACGTATCATGGCGTGCTTGAGGGACTGTGGCATGTGTCCTTGTTGGAGTGAATCTTTGACAATTTTATGAATGTGCCGGGATAGCTGGCTTCTTGTAACTTTTATCCAAGCCACTGGGCAAGGATCTGATGGTGAGGTTGTTGTGTTAAGCCCATATATGATGTCCTCTACTTGATATTCTGATGGTATGCTGAAATTCTCCCAGGTATGATGTGGCTCTTTCATTTCATAATCATCCATTTGTCATATGGTGGAGCATGTCTGGGTATGGTTTTTCACTCTCATGTAGTCGGCAAATTCCTGTGGATCAAGATGATGGGTACATTGCTGTGTGGTATCCCTAGTGAGCTTTTGGACAATGCTGAATAGTTCTCTCAGTTTATTGATAGACTTCAAGATTAGATCGGTGTGGTGCTGTTGTTTGCGCTCATTTATCAGATTGTTATATTCTAGTAATTTAGCTTTATATAGGGTCAGTGAGTTATGCGACTTATCCTGCCTCCATTTTCTCTTCAGTCTTCGGAGAGTGTGCTATGCATCTCTGATATCATTTGAGTACCAGGGGGCATTGATTCTCCTTCGTACTTGTGGCTTTATGTTCATAGGGGCTGATGTTGCATTAGATATTATGGAGTTCCATTTTAATATGCTTAGGTCAAGGGTGTCGCATTCTTGCTGGAGTTGTGGGATGATTTCATCTAAGAATGAGTCTTTATTGAAGGCTCTATATCGTCTGGTGATGCTCTCATCTTCTATGTGTTGGGTGATATTGTTTAGGGCCAGGGTGAATTCTATCACGTAATGGTCCGACCAAGGGACTGGTGTGATTTTTGGTGTTGTAGTTTTGTCCTGCTCCACCAAGTACGTTGGAATGAAGACCATATCCGGTATTGTACCATGCTGGTTTGTTGGGGTGTTGATTGTCTGGCTGTATTTCAGAGATTCCATAGCTTTTAAGAATGTTGCGGCTTCTTTGGCGGGTGCAGAGGTCAGGTTGTAGTTTCCTAGTACAATGAGGGGCTTATGTTTTGTGTTATGTGCACATATTGTTTCAAGTACCGTGGAGAGGTGTTCAGTTGTGGCTCCAGGAGGCCTGTAGGTGAGGGAGAAGCTTAAGTACTTGTTAGCTATGGTGACTGTGTTGGATTCAGTTGTGTTAGTGCTACAGATTGTTTTAAATCTGTATTCCTTTCTGGCCAGTATTAGCACCCCTCCACCTCTCTTATGTTCTCTGACACAATTGAAGGCCAAGTAGTCTGTAAGACTAATAAGGGAAAATATTTTTTTCACTCAACGTGTAATCAAGCTCTGGATTCATTACCGGAGGATGTAGTAAAAGCTATTAGTGTAGCTGGTTTTAAAAAAAATTTGGACAAGTTCCTGAAGGAATGGTCCATAAACCATTATTAAAGGGGACCCAGGATATCCACTGCTTGCCCTAATACAAGCATTGTGGAAGCTGTGTCTCTTTTAGGGAAACTGCTAGGTACTTGGGACCTAGATTGGCGATTGTTGGAAACAGGATACTGGACTTGATGGACCTTGGTCTGACCCAGTATGGCATATCTTATGTTCTTATCTACTCTAAGAACATAAAATATGCCATACTGGGTCAGACCAAGGTCCATCAAGTCCAGTATCGTGTTTCCAACAGTGGTCAATCCAGGTCACAAGTACCTTTCAGGTTCCCAAAATGTAGGTAGGGAGTGGATTTCCTCAGTCCACTTTAATAATAGTTTTTTGTTTCCCCCCCCCCCCCCCCCCACCGAACTTATCCAAACCTCTTTTAAACCGAGTTACATTAACAGCTTTTCCTACATCCTACTGCAATGAGTTCCAGAGTTTAATTACGCTTTGACTTAAAAACTATTTTCTCTAATTAGTCTTAAATGTGCTACAGTGTAGCTTCAATGCATGCCCCCTAGTCTTTTTACTTTTTAAAGTAAACAACCAATCTCTGTTTACTTTTTCCGCTTCTGACATTATTTTGTAGACTTCTATCTTATCTCCTCTCAGCCATCTAATTTCCACGCTTAAGAGCCCTAACCTTTTAAGCCTTTCCTCATATCCTTCCATCTCCTTTATCATTTTGATGGCTCTTCTCTGTACCTTTTCTAATTCCGCTATATCCTTTTTTTAGGTATGGCAAACAGAATTGATCACAATATTCACGGTTCTGTTGCACCGTGCACAGAGCAATACAGAGCGATACAGAGCCATTATAATATCTTTGGATTTATTCTCCATTCCTTTCCTTATGATTCCTAGCATTCTATTTGCCTTCTTGGCTGCCGCTGCACATTGGGTGGAGGGTTTCAACGTGTTATCCAAAATGACACCTAGTTCCTTTTTCTGGGTAGTGATTCCTAATGTGGAACCTTGCATTGTGTAACCATAGTTTGCGTTATTCTTCTATATGTGCATAACTTTACATTTTAAATTTTAACTGCCATTTGGATGCCCAGTCTCACACTTTCTTAAGGTTTTCTTGCTGTTTTTCATAAATTTTTTTTTATTTAAAAAACTTTGAATAATTTTGTGTCATCTCAAAATATGATCACCTCACTCTTTTTTCCCATTTCCAGGTCATTCATAAATATGTTAAAAAGCAGTGGACACAGCACACATCCCTGGGGTACTCCACTATTCACCTTACTCCAATGAGAAAATTGCCATTTAGTCCTACTCTCTGTTTTCTGTCTTTTAACCACAATAGTATCCTTGTATCCCATGACTTTTTAATTCCATCATGGGTCTCTCATGACGGACTTTGTCAAAGGCTTTCTGAAAATCCAGATACACTATATCGCTGGTTCACCTTTATCTACCTGTTTATTTACACCTTCCACAAAATATAGCAGATTAGTGAGACAAGACTTTCCTTGGCTAAATCCATGTTGGCTTGTTCCATTAAACCATGATTATCTACATGTTCTGTAATTTTGTTCTTTATAATGGTTCTACCATTTTGCCTGGCACTGACTTCAGGCTTACCAGTCTGTAGTTTCCTGGATCACTCTAGAAACCCTTTTTAAAAAATTGGTGTTACTTTGGCCATTCTCCAGATACTATAGTATACTAATAGTAGGTCTTCAGTTTCATTTTTGAGTTCTTTCAGCATCCTAGGATGTATACCATCTGGTCCAGGTGATTGCTACTCTTTAGTTTATGAAATGCCTGTATTACATCTTCCAATTTTATCAAGATTTGTTTCAATTCCTCTGAGACATCACCTTTAAATATCATTTTGGGTATGGATAATTTTCAGAAATGCTATTTAAAGGTGATGTCTAGACTATTACTACTTGTTACTCACTGGTCTCCTAATGAATCATTTATCTCCCTTCCAATCTTTTCAAAATTCAGCTGCACAGCTAATCATCTGCCAGCATTACTATGTGGAGAAGTAGCCTAATCACTTGCTTGGGGGCCAGGTAATCAGGGTTTGAGTCCCACTAGCATTCCTTGTGGCCTTGGGCAAGTCATTTAGCCCTCCATTGCCTCAGAAGAATCCATGCTATCAATGTCCCTGTTTAATGTATATTATCAAGTTTAAGTTACAATGTAAACTGCTTTGACTAAAATGATAAAGTGGTATAAAAAGCTGTTTAAAAAAAAGTGGTGTACTAATGTAGCAGCTGATAAGCATGCAATAAATAATACCAGGAGTCAGTTCAAAGATCCAAGCCAATTTATTGTGCACAGGCTCAAACGGACACCTTTTGTGTCTGAAAAGAATGAGCAACCAAATACAGCAGCAGATTCATTATATACAATTTCACAGTTTGATACAGGCAACCTTTCTATTGGTCCCAACGCCCCCTGCACTTGTCCAATCGGGGACCCTCTCTGGGCCTAGCACCCTTCCCAGGCTATTCTAATAATGGTACAGTTTCTAGACATGGATACATCTCTACTGCAAGGTCATTTCTAAGCTCAGAGAATGTGAGAATGCAGAACACTGGAACATATCTATCATCAGCATAAAAGAATTTAATAAAGGATTCATACAAACTTATCAAAGCAGTTTAAAGCGGATTCTCAAACTTCTACTGACTTTGGTCTTTCTCAGCACTATTAATCTCTGGTGGGGGTGGGGACTCAGGCCTAGCTTACAGCCCTCTCATATGTTTTCAGGCTATTATAGGCCATAGCCTACCACATTCCCCCCTTTGATTATTCTCACCCGCCAGTGAGAAAGGGTGAAAATCAAGTCACATATTATACTTGCGTAAAAGCATCATTTTGGGTATAAGGTAATATTGCCACATAGCTAATACGTTTTTGCAGCTGTCTTCCGTTCTATAGTGCTATCAATGGCTGTTGGCTTTACTCGACTGTGATGAATCCAGGGTTCGAGTTCTGCAACTTTAACTGCAGTTGGGGTTGCTAAGATAAAAACATAAGGTCCCTTCCAATGCGGTATCAACGGTGTCTTTCTCCACTCTTTAATCCACACTGAGACTCCAGGCTTGAGAAGATGCAGGGGTTCTGTTAGATGGATGGGCAGCTGATCTTGTACCCACGTATGAAGACTCTGCAAAACAGAACTTAAAGCCAATAGTTCTTATCTAGTAATTTCAGATCCAATCTGTTTCATATCTCCTTTTATTCCTTGTACAATAGGCGGGGGTCGCCCGTACAGAATCTCAAAAGGGGAAACTCCTAAAGACTTAGTAGGGGCTAAGCGTATCCTAAGAAGGGTTATAGGAAGAACCTGGGGGCCACTTCAGGTGAACTTCTTGACAAAGTTTAGATAACTGAGACTTCAGGGTTCTATTCGTACGTTCTACTTTTCCTAAATTCTGAGGTCTGTAGGCAGTATGCATCTGATAATGTCAATATCTCGGGGTCATACTTAATGGACTTGCCTCCTGAGGTTATCAACCCTCATTCTTTGTACAGGGTCCCATGTGCGTGCAAAGTTGTGAAGGCATACTTGGAATCTGTGTACACATTTAGATGGAGCCCTTTTCCTATTATCAGTGCTCTAGTGAGAGCTATCAGTTCAGCTTTCTGTGCTGAAGTCCCCGGGGCCAGAGCTGAGGACTCAACTACCAGATCAAGGGTCACCACTACATACCCAGCACAACGATGCCCATTGATGACGAGACTGCTCCCATCCACAAAGAAAGTCCGTTCGGGGTTCTCCAAAGGAACATCAGTCAGATCCGGGCGACTTGAGAATACAGTGTCCATTATTTCCAGGCAATCATGATCAGGGGGGCCTGGACCGATTGTGAGCAACGTAGCAGGATTCAAAGCTTGACTGACCATCAATTGTAGCCGGGGATTCGCACACAGCATACTCTGATACTTCAATATTTGTGAATTTGTGAGCCAGAAACTTCCTTTGTGTTCCATAAGGGTCAGAACAGAGTGTGGTACAGTAACTTGAAGATTTTGTCCCAGAGTGAGCTTGTCTGCTTCGCTCACTAGGAGGGCTGTGGCTGCAACAGCTCTCAAGCAAGGGGCACAGCCTTTTGCAACTGTATCCAACTGTTTTGATAAATAGGCCACTGGCCGTTGCCAAGATCCGAGAGATTGAGTCAACACTCCTAAAGCATTTCCTTGTGACTCATAGACATGGAGACAGAAAGGTTTCTGGACATCTGGTAAACCCAGAGCTGTTGATGACATCAGAACGGCTTTTAAAGATTGAAATGCTGCATCCTGTTTAGGTCCCCATTCCAATGGCAACCTCTCCATTCCTTTGGTGACTTGATACAATGGCTTTGCCAACAGAACGAAGTTGGGTATCCATATACGACAATAACCTGCAGCCCCCAAGAAGGCTCTCACTTGCCTCCTGGTGGTTGGAGTAGGAATACTGCATACAGCTTCTTTGCGTTCCGGTCCCAAGCGTCGAATTCCGCTGGACAACTGGAATCCTAGATATTTAACTTCAATTTGACATAATTGCACCTTGGCTCTGTAGGGTATATAGTAGCACAAAAATAAGTTAGACTCTCCGTTGTCTAGGGGAATATGGCTACTATCCCAGCCCAAAGTTCTATGAGTTATTCTGGCAATGAGCCACGAAAGAATTCTGGTCTGCAGATATATTAGACTTTATTATAGGCAACCAAATAGAAAAATATACACACACATATATATATAGCTAATTAGAAAAATGAGGTAGACATTTGTTATGGTACAGATGTACACTTGGACAACGCAATAAATCACAGATTAGTAAACCAGACGTCACTGATTCGCTCTGCACTGAGGAAAAGCAAGAAATATATTGCTAACCCCTTTGCCCATCCAGGAGAGGAGAGATAAGCCAGTACCTTAGCTCCGTTGGCACTCAGAAGCAGCTTCTAGCTGGTGCGGGCTCTAGCCTCGTCAGGCGAGCCGCAGTAAGTCTGAACTGGAGGGATCAGTGAAAGTCTTATCTCAGACCTGTGGAGGACGACCTAGCCCACACGTAGGGGCCGTCTGGCGGAAGGCTCAGGGCTCAGGAATCAGGTACGCAGTGCACAGCAGCAGGACCGGTGCAGAAGTCTATATGTCCAGGTGGGGAAAGTCCCCAACTCTCTCTTACTCTCCTACTTACAACTAACTAACTAACTAAAGTTTCCAGCGCAGAATGCATAATTCTGTGTGAGAATCCTCCGTCATAGGTCCGATGATTGGTGGGCACCAGGCAGTCTGAGGTATTCTCAGCGAATCAGAAGGTCGATGATGAGCAGCTTCTTGCAAACAAAGGAGCCATGGTAAAAGTCAGGCCAAAGCAACAGTATGTAACTTCTGGGCATGTACAAGTGTCCAAGGCCAGCCACGGACAATAGCCTCTGTATGCATGCACACTTAGAAACGCTGTGCAAGCAGTTGCATGAAGGACAGGCTTATAGCTGAACACAGCAAAAGTGAAGTGTAGAATCCATCTTGTCTTGTGCAGTTTGGTTCAGGCCTGAGTTGCTGAGCAGGCCAGAGATTTGCATGTAGAATTGCAGGGGTACCAGCCCTACATCTCCCCCCCCCCTTGTAAGATGGAGGATGCTACAAGGGAGTACACTCCATCGTACAAAGCCTAACTAGCAGTACTACCGTGCAGGTCAGAACCAAATGACAAATGATTGACTAATACATGAGAAGTGGATAATACGTCAAGCACAACAGGCATGAAAGCAATACTGCATGAGGAATAATACCATGAATACACTCAAGCAATAAAAGAAGTCAAAATAAAATGACATTGATACAGTCAAGTCAAATCAATCAAAATAATGCATGGTAACTTCAAACTCAAGAGTATATATAGTATCCAAACCAAAAATGCATATCAGTAATGCAATATAATGTGTTAGTGTAACACTAAGGTGAACACTCAAAAGTAATGAGAAGCCATGTGTAACTGTGTTAGTAAAATGAACACATGCTATCTATGAAAAAAAAACCAACTCAATTAAGAGTAATGGATAACTTTCAAAGAAAATGGTGACACTTATTCAAAAGTGTGACGTTCCAGCAAATCCTGCAGACGCATGGCAGGCAGCAGAGGTGCAGGATGCATAGAGCGACGAAGAGCACGAATCTGTCTCTGTTGATACAAAGAAAGAAGAAACTGGAGCACCAACAGAAAGAAAGACAAGGCACAATGACATGGGACATAAAATCAGTTTGCAAAATGTCCACATCTCGTGAATCAAAGTTATAATCAGCAATGGCAAGGGCGTCCTGGTCAATGGACAGTTCAACTGTGTGAGAGTCCTTATAGTCCAAAAGATAGGTCAAGGCTGCAGTGAAGTCAATCTCATGACCGCGAAACACATCCAATATCTGGAGCTCTGTCGAAACAGGGTCAGCATCAAGATAAAACAAGGAAACTCCACCAACATTAACAACGGAGTGCTTGGGAACATCAATCAAGCAAACATTGCAGGGTAGAGGAACTCTATTATGAATGTCATGTTTATTCATGGTGACCAGGAGTTCACTCAGAGGGGTACTAACCAGCCAAACATTGTTGACAACAGCAACTTTTTGTCTCTGAAAAGTCATCGTACTTGGTCATGGTAACTTTACATTGTTCTTTCACATTTTCAGCAGACAACCCACAAAGAGCAGTAGAAGTGTCCTTCAGGAAAGGTTCACCAGGACATAACCAATGAATGTCTTTAGAGCGTCGGCACATGCCAAGATTAGGCACCACGTATATTAGTGATGCGTGCAACAGACGATTCAAAATGTTTCTGTAAAACATGTTGGGGATCTAGGGACACAAAAACTTTCTGTGTGACAGTCTGGGACTGTGTAATCAGGAAACCAGGCGCATCCTGTAGCACGACACCAGAAAGAGGGCCAGGTTCAATCAATCTGGCAACCTCGGATCCCGCAAACAGCAAAATCAGGAACAGGACCTTCAAAGTCCGGGACTCCATCTGTAAAAGAAAACAAACAGGCTATGCTGCCTCAAGGTTAGAATCACTCACAACATCAAGAGGCTCATCAGGAAGGAACTTACTGGGATGACACGGTCTAAGCTGATTAATGTGGACCCATTTAAGGGAGCCTTCCCTCTCAGTACTGGACTTCATTCGAATTTGATAAGCAACAGGGGAGGCTTTATCCACAATAGGAAATGGACCGTTCCAGCTAGGTAGAAATTTACAGTCTTTGACCTTATTCTTACCAAAATTGTAGTAGAATACCTTATCGCCAATCTGGTATTCTTTAGAGGTAGTCCTCAAATCATAGTAGGTCTTCCTACCCCTAGCAGCAGTGTCCAAATTCTTTTGGGCAAAGGCAAAGGCACTTTGCAAGTGTTGTCTTAAATGGGCAACATATTCATGAGCAGTTGTAGCAGCAGCGAGATTCACATCATTAGTCCTGTAAAGAAGATGAAGGGGTAAAACCATGTCCCTACCTGTCATCATCTCAAAAGGGGACACACCAGTAGCACGATGACGTGTGGCTCTGATAGCCATCAGGACCAAGGGCAGTTTGATGTCCCAGTCCTTCCCAGAGGAAGAAACATACTTTTTCAAGATACTGATAGTTTTGTTTGCTCTCTCCACTTGTCCAGAGGATTGTGGACGATAAGCAATGTGGACTTTGGCCTTCACACCTAGTACCTTCCACAGATGCTTAATGACTTGTCCCGTGAAGTGGGAACCCTGGTCGGATTCCACTCGCATGGGGAGGCCCCACCTGCTGAAAACATGGTTTAACAACAAGGTGGCCGTGGTCTCGGCGGTACAGTTGGGTGCTGGGATGCACTCAACCCACTTAGTAAATAAGCAGGTAACTGTCAACATATATTTGTTGCCTCGAGAGGATCGGGGCACGGGGCCGATCCAATCAATCTGGAGATCAGACCAAGGCATGGTCAGACCTCTGTTTCTCAAAGGTGCTCTATGAGAAGGAGCTACAGGTTGAAATCTGCAACAGGTCAGACAACCTTTGGTATACAATTGTACATCTTGGTACATGTGGGGCCAGTAGGCCACTTGTTTCAACATTTCATAGGTTATTCGGTCACCTCTATGACCGGCACAAGGTTCATCATGAGCGTGCTGTAACATAACTCCACGGAAGGCCCGAGGTACCACCCATTGCACAATACCATGCTTACTCATCCGTATCAACAGATCTTTCTGGAGTTGGAACATGTCCTTGGAGATGTAGAGGATCCTCAGTTCCTCATCGTCCTGACAATCCTCCAGAGTTAATGGGTGTTCCTGGGGGTTCTGCAGAAAAAGGTAGAAACGTCCAAGAGTAGGTTCTTGTTTCTGGGCTTGCACGAGGTCGAGATCTGTGCTCTCGCCACACCATTGAACCACAGGGGGCATGGTGGATAATTGAGCTTGTCGCCGGGTAACCGCCGTCACCTTTTGAAGCCCATTGGTCTCGGGAGCCTCCAACTGCCAGAGGTCTCCAGAGACAGCACCCTCCTTGGCAAGCTGATCAGCTAGATCATTTCCAATCTTGTCAGGATTATCAACACGGGAGTGACCTTTCACTTTCTTCCAGTAGATGGTCATGTCATTTTCATGAGCTACCTTGTCCAAGGCCAGAATCAATCCGGCATGTTTGACAGGTTTCCCTTTGGAATTCAGCATATTGTTAGATTTCCAAATGGGTAAGTGGGAAACAAAATTCTGTCGGACGTAGTCTGAATCAGTACAGATGGTTAGGGTGTGAACCCTCCCTGAGCAGCGGACTGGAGAGCTGCCAGGGCTGCAGCTAGCTCTGCATACTGATTAGTCTTGGTACCCAGACGGTACTTGAAGGGTTCACAAGGGTGGTTCTGGTTCCAAACTACACCTATACCTGCTACCAGTTCATGGTCAGGCTCTCGACGGTAAGCACAACCGTCCACATACACCTTGGGGTAGCCTTTACAGAGGTTCTCATCATAAGGACGATGACGAGAAGGCTCAGGCGTACATGACTCCATTTCGGTGTCTAAATTACCCACGAAAGGTTCTCTGGCAGTGCAATCGTGCAATTCAGCCAGGCCCTGTGCGGCGGCATCCTTGCGGTTTTGAGCATACCTGACCTCCAGGGGCCAGCCCTGAAGTGCTAAGGTCCAGGAGACAATGCGACTGTTTGACACTTGTCCCGATTTAATCCGATCACTGCCTAGGAACTTGATGGGTTGGTGATGAGTCTCAACAACCAACCTCTCACCTTGGATATAACTGCGGAAATATTGGAGGGCCCAGACTGTGGACAACAAGGATTTCTCACAGTCAGAGTATTTCTTCTCCACTTCCGTTAAAGCTTTGCTGGCATAGGCAATAACTTTCCTATCTGTGTCATGCATCTGGTACAGAACAGCACTCATAGAGTGATCGGTGAAACCTAGTTCCACGAAGAATTCTCTGCCACTCTCTGGATAGGCAAGACAGGGAGCTCGACTCAAAGCTGCCTTCAGCTCTTCTAGAGCTGCCTCTTGGTCGGGATTCCATACCCAAGGTTCATCTCTTTTGAGGAGTTTGACTAGGGGTCGGGAAATCTCCGCATATTGATCCACAAATTGGCGTGAATAATTGCAAATGCCCAAGAATGAGCGCAGCTCACTCACGTTGGTCGGACATTTGAGTTGTTGCAAGGCCGCAATTCTCTTCCTTTGAGGTCGCAGTCCCTCAGCAGAAACTTCGTAACCCAAATAATTGAGGGATTTCCGGCACCATTGGCCCTTTGACAAGGACAGCTTTGCTCCCGCAGCTTTCAGTTGCTGGAAAACATGCTCTATTTCTTGCAAATGGTCAGTGAAACTGGTGTTCTTCACCAGAATGTCGTCTACATAGACAAGGGTGCCTCTTGTCTCAGCATCAGGCAAAGCTTTATGGAGGAAAATATTGAAGTCTGCTGGGGCATTCAAATAACCAAACGGTGTCCGATTCCAAGTATATTGTCGCCTACCGAAGGTAAAAGCCAGCTTATGCTGATCTTCTGGATGGACAGGTATAGTCCAAAATCCTGAGGCCAGATCCAGGCTGGTAATGTACCTTGCACCCTTGATGGTGGCTAAGTTCTGTTCCAGATGTGCCATAGGCCATCTGGATAGAGGTACCTTTTTATTAAGCTGGCGATAGTCCAAAGCTAAGCGCCAGCTAGAATCCTTCTTGATGACAGGCCACAGTGGGGCATTGTAAGTACTGTTGCATTGACGTATAATTCCCTTTTGTTCCAGGGAATTAATGATTTCCTGAACGGATTCATAGGAGGCCAATGGGATTTTATACTGTCTCACAAAGACAGGTTTACTGTTTGGATCCGTAGGAATACGGGTGACATGTAGGTCGGTGAGACCACAGTCATAAGTGTCAGTGGCAAACAGGTCCTTGTGACGGTACAGCAGTTCTTTTAATTGGGCCTTTTCTGACTCATCAGTGCAGGCGTCTGCTGCAGCAAGTTTTTCCGCAACCATTTCATCAAATCCCAGAACAGGTTTATTTGAAGGTATTTCAACCTTCTCCTCAATCTCATCTTGGAGAGAGGAGACCTGGATGGCTTGGACAGCATGGGGCTCCCCCCCCCTGGTGGGTGAGGGAACTAACAGCCTCATCGAGTGTACTTGACAAAATCAGATGGTCAGACTCGAGGTCCACCTGTGAGGTCACAGCACTATGTGGCCAGACAAACTGTAAGGTGAGGAGGCCTCGGGGTGAGGATCGTACACACAAAGGGGTCCCCCCCCCTTCACAGATGTTCCAGAAAACAGGTGCTTCCCCAATAATCTGTAGACTCAATTCCACACTTGGGAACGATTCTCCCACTAGGAATCCCAGGGGTTCGCCTTTCACAAGGTGAATGCGATCTGGATTTGGATTGGTGAGCAATAAGTGTAAGGAGGGAGCTGTGGCCTCCATGCAGGGTATGGGACCCATGGCTAGGCCCAGCTCCTCAAAACGGGAATTTGGACTGAAGAAGACCAAGTTGTCGGAGAACACATGTCCTCGGGTCACCTGTATCGGCAGGGGACAATCCTGTACCCTCCCAGGTATGTGGGTGTCTTCTGCACAGACCACTTCACAGATTTGAGGGATAGTCTGACCATCCCGTAGGGATGGGCGGGCACCAGAGAAATCCACCGGATCTCCTTCCATCCTACTCCAGAGGATGTTGTTCACAAAATCCACATAAGTTCCCAGTCGAACAAGGCAATCTGAGCCTAAGGAGAGGGGTACCTCAAGTCCTCTGATGATGGAGAAGGTGTGCCGAAAACCTTTGACCCCAACTTGTAAGGGGAGATTGCAGTAGCCCATTAATGTCTTGAGCCCTTCCCCAGGCACTTGGAACGAAGTCTTCGCTCCCATTACCCAATCAAGGGTAAGCTGTTGTTTGAGCCGATAGAAAAGAGTCTCACTGATGAGGGAGTGGTCACAGTGGGGTAATAGGTAGGCCCTTTCCTTTTGGGACATGCCCACCTGCACAGATATAAAGGGACCTTTCTCAGCCGAGAATATGTCCGTCAGTCTCCTAGGGTGATCTAGGCAGGGATGGGATGGAGGAGGGGTTTGCACCTCACAACCTTCCACAGGTTCCTTCAGGAATATCTGCAGGCAGTCAGTATCAAGGACAATGTTAGCTACTGAACCCACTGCAATGGAAACCACGTCGCTGATGCCCTGATCCTCATCTCCAGCCCTTTCATACTGGAGCTGAAGGATTTGGGGATCAGCTGACCTCTGGAAATTAATCCTGATGGACTTGTTTGTGCGTTCCACCGAACAAGGACCACTGACTCTGCTGTCATGTTTTACCCTAGCATAAGGTATGGGATGTGTGACCTGTGTCCAGATCACTTCCTGGACGTAGTCCAGAATGGGGCGTAACCGTTTCAGGAGCTCATTGCCAATCAAGAATTCTTCCCCAGGGCACTTAGTAATGATTACAGGATGTTTCACCTGTAATTTTCCAATTTGGAGGTTAAGCCAGACCTGCCCCATAGACTCTATGGGCTGATTCCCATAAGCTGTGAGTGACAAATCACTGGGTGTGACATGTAGGGTCCTCTGACTCCCCAAGGAAGCAGTAAGTCTATCAAAGAGACTCGAGGTAATCAGGGTAGCCTCAGAGGCTGAATCTATCAGGCCCTCACAGAGAAAAGCCTGATGAATTGTAACAGGAACAGTGTACCTCTGTCCTTTTGGCTTGAGTTTACCCAGAAAGTACTTGTGCTTCCTGATGGTGTCAAAGGCTGGACCCTCGCTGTCCATGGCAGGACTGTCACTCTGTGTCCCTGGGGTGGCATCCACGGCTGGCTGCACCTGTGCAATAGTGACCTGTGGGACAGAAACAAAGTCAGTTAGTCATTCAGTCGCCTTAGAAGGGGAAGAGGAGTCAACCAGTTCCTCCTCTGGCGTCTGATGCTTTGCTCGGGGCTTAGGAGGCGCACTACTAGCAGGAGCCTCCTGTGAGGAGCTGAATGCAATGCTAGCCTTCATCATATCTGTCAGCTCGCTTATTCTCTTCTCCAGTTCCAGGTATTTGTCAAAACCGGGCTTTCTCTTCCAGTTCCGGTTCTGTGGAGTGAAACGCTGATTCCCAGAGCGC
Organism: Ichthyophis bannanicus; assembly: GCA_033557465.1. Lineage (NCBI taxonomy): Eukaryota > Metazoa > Chordata > Amphibia > Gymnophiona > Ichthyophiidae > Ichthyophis > Ichthyophis bannanicus. The sequence goes on from CM066041.1 coordinate 150,281,692, forward strand.
TGCTTAGACCCAGATGACTGGTTATTCTGGGGTGGCCTGGGAGGATTCTGTGGAACAGAAGGAGAAGAGTTATTTTCTAACAAAAGAGTGGATTTTACAGCACTAACACACTGTTTTGTCTCTCTGGCCTTGCTGGGAGCCCGGACTGTGCTGCCAGTATTGGTTGCTCTCATGTTGGGAACAGCTTCCCAAATCCACTCAGCATGTTCTATCACACGTGACAGGGGTTCGTGACGCTTGTCAGACATATAAGGCTTGATAGATGGAAGGAGCAACTGACAGTAAAGATTACGAAACTCCTGATGGTGTTCTATTGTTTCCCAAGAAGGGTCACTCTGGAAGAAAGTCTGCCTAAGTCTGTAAGCAAACTCTCGGGGGGGTTTCATTTTCCTTATGAGTCATACTAAATGCTGCCTGCTTTGCAGCAATATCATCAGGATATGGCCCATAATGTTTCTTTAGTGCCTGTTCAAAGATGACAATGTCCTTTTCATCGTCTGCCATGGCCCGAATGAATTTCTGACAAGGCACATCAAAAGACCATGGAAGATACAAAACCATGTCCTCTCCCCTGGTAATGTTCAGTGCCCGAAAGGCATCTTTGACTGCAGCTAAATGTTCATTTATGGTGGCATGACCAGTTTTCTCAAAAGGAGTGACCATGCTCCGCAAGGTCTTGATAATTTGCAATTGGCCGACAGAAGAACCTTCATGTGTGTGTTCCTTGCAGGACACGGGAGCATAGTGGATTTTGCGTCCCTTCAGCTCCCTCTGGTGGTCGCTGCTGGTACAGTTTGCCATCACTAGGGAGACTTCCCACCCCCCCCTCCACCGCTCCCTGTATGGGGAGGGGTCGAGAGTAGGGTGTTTCACTCCACCCTGTGTCTCTCCTGTGCTCATGCGCTGATGGGAGAGAACTGACTCTGTTCTGGAAAAGCTGCCATTCTACACTGGGCAGGGTTTCCAGTGGCAAACTACCGTCATCTACCCTCTGGTACTTCGAGAAGCCTAGAGGGCTGAAATTATCCCTGTACTCTGTCTCATTACCCTGAGCGGTGGACACACACGCCAATTCAAAACAGTCAGCTCTTAACTGCTGGATTTCTAGGTTAACTCTCTGTATTTCCTGCCCACATTCCTGACGTGCAACAGCTAGCACACTTTGCAGATCGGCTGTACGCCGTCTCGCTACATTTATAGCAGTCTCTACTGCATTTAACTCAGCTAGCAAAGCACTCTCTCGCTGCTGATAAAGAGCAGCACAATCTGTTAGTCTCCTGGTGTGGGCGGCTAGTTCAGAGCTACACACTGACAGAAACTGCAATTCCGTTTGATCCAGAGCATTCCGCTGCCTGAGAGCGGAAACCTGATCCAACCAGCCTTCTGTGTGAACCATCGTAAATCACTAGCTGAGACTGTCTGTAAAACCAAACACAGGGCACTGCTAGAATCACTCTAATGCAGAGAGCCTGTAATGGGGGTTGCAAAGCCGTCTCACAGACAATGCTCTCTGGCCACAAAACCCTCAGTATAAACCGCTGCGTTGACCACAATAGGACAATGCAGAAATATTACACAAATTCTGAGAGGCGTGGCACATTCAGAAACACTCATCCCGGACGAGCCCCCATATGTAGGGTATATAGTAGCACAAAAATAAGTTAGACTCTCCGTTGTCTAGGGGAATATGGCTACTATCCCAGCCCAAAGTTCTATGAGTTATTCTGGCAATGAGCCACGAAAGAATTCTGGTCTGCAGATATATTAGACTTTATTATAGGCAACCAAATAGAAAAATATACACACACATATATTGTGACGCCTTCCAACGCCCTCACCGCACTGCCCCTAGGGGTGGCACGGCAGATTGTCTCTGTTTGGACACTTATAGTGCTATTTGGTATAGACACCTGCCTGATGAGAGACGGTGGATCACCTCCTTAATTGTAGTTGTGGTTTGCTTTTATTAGCAGTCCGAATAGAAGGAGCACAGGACAATTTATAACATAAATTGCTTTTATTTTAATTTTCTGTAAGGAAATCATTTGTGGCAAAATTCCAGAAAGGTAAAACACATTCAACCAAAGGTATAGGATTCTTCTCCAAAATGTGCAAGGTGAATTTCTTCCATAAACTTCTCAACCTTGATAGCAGTATTTTCTAGTATTTACAAATGCAGTAGAAATATCTTTGTGCATTACTCACAAACTTTGGCAATATGAAAAGCTTTACTTTCCTTGCTGACTTCAAGTTTAAAACATTACTCAGAGTGCTACCTCTTAGCTTTTAAACCACTAGTTTTTTTCAGCTGACGTTACAGCAGCAATAAAACTAGCTAGGCTTTCACATGAGGGTTTTTTATCCACTTGTCTGCTTTCCAAGCATACAATGATATCTGAACTCCTGACGTCTTCTTACTTGTTTCATACAGCATAAAGGAAAAGCTTTATACATTAGACACACAGAGACTGCAATCCATCGATTCAGCAGAGGACATTGATTTATCAGAGAGACAGTCTACGTCCATTTCTGTTGGGGAATTGTATGGCTCTGAGCTTGGGGTAATCTCTGGTTTAACCTGTTGTATGTTCTTCAGAAGCTTACAAAGGTTTCTCCACTTTAGCTCACGGTTCCCCTCTGTAACTGGGTTGGAACCTTTTGCTTTTCTCCCCCTTAATAGTTTCTCATCAGGAAATGCAAAAGCTTCTTGACTAGCAGTAACTCTCCTCCTAACAGGCTTTCTATCATATCTGTGTGGAGGTTCAAGACTAGAACTGCTATATTCTGATTCAGAGGTAAAATCCAGGCTTCTCTGCCGGTTCTTTCTATGCCCACACCCTTTGCACTTGCCTTGTAAGTAGTGGTCAGTCCTTCTGGGCTTAGCAGAATTAACAGCTTTGAAATCCTGCTTCCTTCCCTGGTTTACTGGCCTTTTTCTTTGGCTCCTAGCCTGCAACCGGTCCTGCCTTTGAACAGACCTTCTTTGCAGTCTTTCTGGTGTCTGAGCACATACCGTTTGATCAGTACCTGATTCCTCCTCCCACTCAGCTGATTCTTCAAAGAAACTTTGTCCTCGGGGTTTTGCTAGTTTCCCTTTAGCATTGCAATTTCCTTTGCACCATCCTGTGCCTAGTCCTCGTGTGTGTGAAGCTCTGGAATCAACTCTCAGCTGATTCTCCAGCTCCCGTTCCTCTCTCTCCCCACTTCCTGTGTGACGCAGCTTATATGTTCTGTGAACTGTTTGCTTCTCTGACCCCACCCTCTCTCTGCTTGCAGCTGTCCTAGAGGTTGGGTGTGGCTTCAAGCTAACCCTGCTTCTATGTGCCTTAGTTTCATTCTCTCTGTGGGAAATGTGCTTCTGTGATCCCATCCCCCGCTTGTGGGAACAAATCTCAGAGTTTTTTCTACTTTTAAAGGGCTCTGCAGCCTTCACATCATCACAATATATAGCTAATTAGAAAAATGAGGTAGACATTTGTTATGGTACAGATGTACACTTGGATAACGCAATAAATCACAGATTAGTAAACCAGACGTCACTGATTCGCTCTGCACTGAGGAAAAGCAAGAAATATATTGCTAACCCCTTTGCCCATCCAGGAGAGGAGAGATAAGCCAGTACCTTAGCTCCGTTGGCACTCAGAAGCAGCTTCTAGCTGGTGCGGGCTCTAGCCTCGTCAGGCGAGCCGCAGTAAGTCTGAACTGGAGGGATCAGTGAAAGTCTTATCTCAGACCTGTGGAGGACGACCTAGCCCACACGTAGGGGCCGTCTGGCGGAAGGCTCAGGGCTCAGGAATCAGGTACGCAGTGCACAGCAGCAGGACCGGTGCAGAAGTCTATATGTCCAGGTGGGGAAAGTCCCCAACTCTCTCTTACTCTCCTACTTACAACTAACTAACTAACTAAAGTTTCCAGCGCAGAATGCATAATTCTGTGTGAGAATCCTCCGTCATAGGTCCGATGATTGGTGGGCACCAGGCAGTCTGAGGTATTCTCAGCGAATCAGAAGGTCGATGATGAGCAGCTTCTTGCAAACAAAGGAGCCATGGTAAAAGTCAGGCCGAAGCAACAGTATGTAACTTCTGGGCATGTACAAGTGTCCAAGGCCAGCCACGGACAATAGCCTCTGTATGCATGCACACTTAGAAACGCTGTGCAAGCAGTTGCATGAAGGACAGGCTTATAGCTGAACACAGCAAAAGTGAAGTGTAGAATCCATCTTGTCTTGTGCAGTTTGGTTCAGGCCTGAGTTGCTGAGCAGGCCAGAGATTTGCATGTAGAATTGCAGGGGTACCAGCCCTACTGCTCTTGAGACTTTGTATCCAGCCTCATTTAGAAGGTGCAAGAGTTCACTGGTGGCTTGTAGACATTCACTTTCTGAATTTGTGGCTATGAGTAGGTCATCTGCATACTGAAGAAGAACCCTTTGTCCTGGGTTCACAGAGTAGCTTGAGAGATCTTGATTTAAAGCAGCACTGAAGAGAGTAGGTGAATTCTTAAATCCTTGGGGTAATCGAGTCCAGGTAACTTGACCCCGCCTTCCTGTTGTGGGGTCTTGCCATTCAAAAGCGAACAAATGTTGACTGAGGGGGGGCGAGGCGTATGTAGAAGAAGGCATCTTTCAGGTCCAGGATGGTGAAATGAGTAGCCTCAGCGGGGATCAGTCCCAAGAGAGTATAAGGATTTGGTACCACTGGGTGTATAGTTTCAGCTGCATCATTTACCCGCCTTAAATCTTGTACTGGGCGGTAATACCCCGTCCCAGGTTTCTTGACAGGGAGAAGGGGGGTATTCCAAGGTGACTGGCACTCCTTGAGAAGTCCATACTTCAGCAGTTTCATCAGATGGCAGTGGATACCTTCAATGGCTGGTCGAGGAAGAGGATACTGCTTCACATGCACTGGTTCCGCTCCTGGCTTGAGGGCGACAATGACAGGGGCCATGTTCTTCGCTAGGCCAGGTGGATTATCCTCTGCCCATACTTCAGGCGGAGCCAAAAGATTGGTGGGTATACAGGAACTAGCTGGCTTGGTTGGAGATACATTATAGAACCGCCATTCTTCTTCTGGGGGGACAGTCAGCACCATCAATCCGGCAGGCTTTGAGTTTAGTCATTTGCATTTCTCCCCCTTCAGCAAAGGATATCTGCGCCTGGAGCTTAGCAAGCATATCTCGGCCCAAAAGTGGAATAGGGCATTCAGGCATATACAGGAACTGGTGCGTTATTTTCTGCCCCCCTAGTTCACACATGCGGTTCTGCAGAAAAGGCTTAGTGGCCCTAGCCCCAGTAGCTCCGACAATGGTGATGCATCGAGAAGACAAAGGGGCTACTGGCTTTAGTGTTCTGCTCCTGTATCCACCATAAAGTCCATATATTGGTCCCCTATCTTCAAACTGACCATAGGCTCCTGGGGACCCAGGGTGAACTTGGAGCCCGGTCTGGCCTAGTCTTCATCCATGTCATAGCCCTCTGCAACTGCCACTCCCTCAATAGCTTCTTCCCTCTCTTGCTGGAACTGTGCTCGGCTTATCCTTCACAATTCTGAAATCGACCTCCTGTTCTCCAGGGACTCCCTCCTCCCCTCCTGGGGGTGGAGTCAAGATGCGGGCATTCACTTCTCCAATGTCCTTCTTCTCTGCAATGGGCGCACTGATTCGCACTCAGTGGGGTCCAATTATTTTCACGACCCCTTCCACGTCCTCTGCTCCTTCGATTAGGAAAACCTCCTCCACGTCGTTCAACTAAAGCGGCAGCAAGAAGATCTGCTTTCTTCTTCATTTTACGTTCACTTTCTCTGTAACGTTCATTCTCCAGGACCAAGCAGAAAGTCAGTCCTCACATATGGGTGTCATTGGCGCCGATGAAGCCCCAGCGGAGCATTTCCCCAGCTTTCTAAGAAAGCCTTTGGGAATGCAGGCACGCATGTGCGGTTCCCTTCCCGCCTAAAGGTGCCATCTTACCTCAGTCTCTTTTTTTCCGTGAAGCCCACCGGACGTGTGTCCAGTTTTTCCCGGTTAAAATTAGATTTTCAGCGATTTTTTGCTCTTTTTCTACCGGTTCGACGCCGGTTCCCCTCCTGCCGGGTTCGGTACACCGGTATCGAGCCCGATTTTTCTTTTTCGGTTTTTGGCCTTTGTGGCTGGCGTTCACACCCTTTTTTCTCTTTTTCCCTGGAAGGCCGGTCCTTTGACCTCGCGGGGACTCTTTTTCCCCGATGGCTTCCAGTGATTTTAAGAAGTGTGATCGGTGTAAGAAACTAATGTCTCTCACCGACACACACGACTGCTGCCTTCGGTGCCTCGGCCCCGACCACGATCCTAAGTCGTGCGGGGCCTGTGGAAAAATGTCTTCCAAGGCACTTCAAAGTCTCCAGCAGCAAAAGGAAAGGCTTTTCTCGGACTCAGCCTCCGGCCGGGCCCGGACCTCGTCTGAGGCCTCGACATCTCGGGATTCCGATCCCGAGTGCCGTCGAAGCTCCTCGGACAGGGGGTCCCCCGACCGGGAATGCAAGAGGAAGAAACGGCTCGCGAGGGCGTCATCGGAAGAGGTCCCTGGCTCCTCGAGGGCCAGGTCTAAGACCCCCAACCGTCCACCCGGGCCGGTGGAACCGGAGAAGCCTGCCAAAGTTCCTCGTGTGGAGCCGGAGTCTGCTGGACACATAAGCCCCGTAGTCCTCGTGGACTCTCCTCCCAGGGAGCCGACGTCGGGCCCGGCGCCACCAGGGCCCAAGTCGGTGGCTGCTGCGTCTCCCGAGCTGAGTCTCAGGATGACAGCCTTGGAGAGCAGAATGTCTGCCTTCATGGAGCAGCAGCGGGCACTGATGGTCAGCCTGTCTGGCGCATCTGCCCCGACCACCGGGACATCGACGTCTAAGTCGACCCCGGAGACCGAGCCGATACTCAAGTCCATCGTGGCTCGGAGTTTACTTCGGTCGCGGTCTCCCTCGACCTCCCATTCGGGACCGAGGGCGTCGACGCCGGTGCTTCCGGCATCGGGGCGGGTGCTCCAGGGCCCCGCGGGGTCGGAGCCCGACTCTTCCTCGGACGAGTCGGCTTGGGAGACGGAGGAAGAGGAGTCTCCTGATACCTTTAAGACTCAGTGCGTCCCTTCGGACTCATCGCAGTCTGAGCCCCGGAGTAGGTCCCCTCCGGAGGACACCCGGTTCTCGGAGTTCGTCCGGGATATGGTCACTGCCTTGGCTATCCCGGCGGATCCCGAGGAAGAGCCTCGAGCTGAAGAGCTCGAGGCGCTGCAGTATGACTCTCCTCCGAAGGAGGCCTTTACTGTCCTGGTTCCTCCGATGCTGGAACGGCTCCTCTTCCGTATGTGGGAGGCACTGTCCTAGGCGCCGGTTCTTAGCAAGCGAGTCGATTCCATCTATCGAATCCGGAAGACTCCTGGTTTTCAGAAAGCACAGCTACCACACCATTCCATGGTTGTGGAATCGGCCATGCATCGTCTGAAAAGTCAGAAGATGCACTCCGCGGTGCCTCCTGGCAGGGAGGCCCGAAACCTCGATGGCATCGGTAGAAAGTGTTTTCAGAGCTCGATGCTTGCTTGCCGTGTCCAGTCTTACCAGCTGTACATGGGCATGTACTTGCGGGATCTGGCCAAGGAGTTGGCCAGATTCTCTGCTGGTCTCTCCGGGGAACCCTTGCAGAGATTTAAGTCCTTGTCCTCGGGGATTCGGGACTGCTCGAAGTTCATGTCCCGCGCCGCCTACGATGGCTTCGAGGCTTCGGCCCGAGTTGCGGCAGCCGGCATCGCGGCTCGACGCCAGGCATGGCTGCAGTCATCGGACCTCAAGCCATGGGTTCAGGACAAGTTGGTCGATGTCCCTTGCTGAGGTGAAAACCTTTTTGGCAAGCCCATGACCGAGAAGGCTGCTCAGCTCGAGTCCGAGCACCTCACCCGGACAAGGTTGTCGAGGAAGATCTCTGCCCCTTCTCATAAAAAGAAGGGCTCTGGTAAAAAGCCCTTTTACCCGAGGAAGGGCACTGCCTACAAACAGTACCCTCAATATCAGGCTGCCCAAGCTGCCCCCCAGGGTCAGCAAGCCAAGGGCCAGGGTAATGGGCCCCGTAGGCAGAGGACCCCCAAGCCTCAGGCCCCTGCTACCACTCAGCAGGGTGGGGGGTTTGACTCCTTGAGCATAGCCTCTCCTCCACTGCTCCCCCAACCCTGCACAGGAGGTCATCTCGCCCTCTTTGCCCACCAGTGGCCACTTATCAACGGAGACAGTTGGGTGCTAGAAATAGTCCACAAGGGCTATGCACTCCATTTTCACCAACTGCCACTCCCCTACTTTCCAGGGGAGCCTCCAAGGCCTCCCCTGCACACATACCTTCTCTGTCAGGAGCTTCAGAGTCTGTTGGTGGACAAGGCGGTGGAGCCTGTGCCTCCCCACTTGCAAGGTCACAGGTTCTACTCCAGGTATTTCCTGGTGCCCAAAAGGACCGGTGGCCTTCGTCCCATTCTGGACCTCAGGAACCTCAACAAGTTCCTAGTGAAAGAAAAGTTCAAGATGCTTACTCTTGGAACCCTTCTGCCCTACCTACAGCAGGGAGATTGGCTATGCTCCTTAGATCTAAAGGATGCGTACACTCACATCCTCATTCATCCAGACCACAGAAAGTACCTGAGGTTCATCGTGGGAGAAAACCATTATCAGTACAGGGTACTGCCTTTCGGCCTCACCTTCGCCCCCAGAGTTTTCACAAAGTGCCTAGCAGTGGTGGCGGCCTACCTGAGAAATCAGGGCATCTTTGTCTTCCCCTATCTGGACGACTGGCTCATCAGGGGTCAGACAAGCCAAGAGGCCAATCAAGCCACCCTCAGGACCATTGCTCTTCTCCAATGCCTGGGGTTTGTCATAAACGTCGCAAAGTCCACTTTGCTCCCTTCCCAGAACTTGGAGTTCATAGGGGCAAGGCTGGACTCTCTCCTGGCAAAGGCATTCTTGCCAGAAGACAGAGCACAAAGGTTGATGGCCTTGGCAAGTCAGTTTCTCAGCAGGTCCCTGGTCTCCGCCAGGCTCTGCCTGAGACTTCTGGGCCACATGGCTTCGACAGTACATGTGACCCCCAATGCCAGGCTCCATATGCGGCCTGCACAATGGTGCCTTCGGACTCAGTGGTCCCAGGCCACAGGCAGCCTCAGAGACAAGATAAGGGTGTCCAGACCTTTTCTGCACTCCCTCAACTGGTGGCTGCACCTACCCAATCTACTGAAGGGGGGTGCCTTTTCAGATCTCAGGTTCTACAGTAGTGCTGACAACAGATGCCTCCCTGCTAGGCTGGGGAGCTCATTGTCTGGGCAAGTGCACCCAGGGCCTCTGGTCTCCCTGGGAAGCTGCACAGCAGATCAATCTCCTCGAACTCAGAGCTATTCGCTTAGCACTCAAAGCTTTCACACCTGCCTTGGCTCACCAGTCTGTCCTGATTCAGACAGACAACCAGGTTGCCATGTTTTATGTGAACAAACAGGGCGGAACTGGGTCCAGGGTCCTGTGTCGAGAGGCTCAGGACCTTTGTTCTTTTGCCCTCGAGCACAACATGCTTCTCAAGGCGGTGTACCTTCCAGGCCAGGACAACTATCTGGCAGACAGATTGAGCAGAATACTGCAGCCCCACGAGTGGCAGCTGCATCCTTCAGTGGTTCAGAAGATCTTCCTGAAATGGGGTCTTCCCTTGATGGATCTCTTTGCCAGCCTAATAAACAAGCAACTGCCAAAGTTCTGCCCCAGGCAGCCGCATCCTCTGAGAATAGCAGCAGATGCTTTTCTGATTCCCTGGTCTCAGGGCCTCCTGTATGCGTTTCCTCCCACGCCCTTGGTGACCCGAACTCTCTTCAAGATTCTTCAGGACAAGGCCTCGGTCCTGCTGGTAGCTCCCAGATGGCCGAGACAACCTTGGTTTCCACTTCTACTTCAAATGGCGGTGGATCCCCCACTGCCTCTGGGGTTGCAACCCGACCTTCTCTCACAGGAGCAGGGTTCCCTTCTGCACCCCAATCTCAAGTCTCTCAATTTGATGGCCTGGAGGCTGCAAGGTTAGTCTTGGCTCCCTGGGGCCTACCTCAGGAAGTTGAGGAGGTTGTCCTTGCCTCTAGGAAACAGTCCACTAGGAAAACCTACGCTCTCAAATGGAAAAGGTTTTCTGTGTGGTGTCAGCTACGTACAGAGGATCCTTTCTCCTGTACTGTGCCAGTAGCCCTTCAGTACTTACTGCACTTGTCAAATCAGGGTCTTCAATCCATTTCTGTTCAGGTCCACCTTTCAGCTCTAGCAGCTCACCACTCATTGGTAGAAGGGCAGTCTCTCTCTGGTCACCCCTTGGTGTCCCGCTTTCTCAGGGGCTTGCTTTTGCTCAAGACTCCCATCCGTCCTCCTGCCCCTGAGTGGGAGCTGAATGTGGTCTTGCAGCAGCTGACTCGCCCACCTTTTGAGCCGATGGCTACTTGTTCACTACGCTTCCTCTCCTGGAAGACACTTTTCCTAATAGCCCTTACCTCGGCTAGGCGAGTAAGTGAGCTTCAAGCCCTGGTCTGTGACAGGCCTTACACCAGGGTTTACAGGAACAAGGTAGTCCTCAGGACTCATCCAAAGTTCCTCCCTAAGGTTGTCTCCTCTTTCCACCTCAATCAGGAGGTGGTTCTTCCAACATTCTTCCCTAGGCCTCATGCTAGCCAGGCTGAAGCAGTCCTGCATACCCTGGACTGTAGGAGGGCCTTATCCTTCTACCTTGACCGTACGCAAGGGCATAGAAGAGCTACTCAGCTCTTCGTCTCTTTTGACCCTAATAACTTGGGGTTGGCTGTGTCCAAGCGTACCTTGTCCATCTGGGTGGCTGACTGTATCACCTGGGCTTACAAGGCGGCTGACCTTCCTTTGCAGGGTAGGGTCACGGCCCATCGTGTCAGGGCAATGGCTGCCTCAGTGGCTCATCTCCGCTTGTGCCCTTGGTAGACATCTGCAAGGCTGCAACTTAGTCTTCAAGCCAGACTTTTGCAGCCCATTACTGCCTGGAGGGGGAGTCCCGTAGGGACAGTGCTTTTGGCCAGGCAGTACTCCGGAATCTCTTTGAGGTTTAGGCAACTCCTGCCCTCCTGTCCTCTGTTGGGCTACCGGTGGGGGTTGTGTCCTTGAAAAGCCTTTCTTTGCAGCTGGGACTAGAGGGAGTCCTCTTTTTCAGCCTGGGTTCCTCGGTAGCCCGGAGCTAGGGAGTCACCCATATGTGAGGGCTGACTTCCTGCTTGGTCCTGGAGAAAGAGTAGTTACTCACCTGTAACAGGTGTTCTCCAGGAGCAGCAGGAATCAGTCCTCACAACCCTCCCTCCTCCCCTTGGAGTTGTAGTTGTACATAGTGTCATGAGGTAGAGTCATCAGAGCCTATGGAAATAGGTAGAACAGATGAAAACAGATCTGAAAATGACAGCTCAGATCAGCACATGGAGCAGAGTTGCTATAGGCAACCAAAACAAACACTATCACATGGTGGGAGAACACGCCCGAGCAGCAAGCAGGTTCCTGATTCATTAGGAAATGAAGGGCAGCTGAGAAGGGGTAAAGCCCAACCAAGCACAGGGACACGCGTAGTTAAAACATGCTCACCTGAGGTTAGTGGGGAGAGGAGAAGAAGAGGCAGGGCGACGAGCAGAACAAGTTCCAGCTCTAGAAGCAGAGACACAGGAGTGAGAGAGAGTTCAGAAGCCAGCAGAATTGAAAGGTATACGGGAAGAAACACAGCAGCCTGTTGCAGAGAGCAATGCCCAGCTAAGGAGGTGCCCGGTGAAACTTACCAGAAAGCTAGGAGAAGCTACAGTACAGAAGCCAGGCTCAGGAAAGCTGAGGAGTTTTATCTTCCTAAAACCAGGTACAGCACAAGAGGGAAAGTCTGTCCTGGGGAAAGTTTTATGCTGAAGGAAAAGCCAAGACAAAAAGGCAGAGAAACGTCTCCATCTCAGCAGTGCTCTGATAACTCACTCACACGCAGGAGCTCAGAGAAAAGGAAGTTGGGAGGTAGGCCAATTCCTTCTAATAGAAGAGCCTTTGAATATAGTGATTTGCCCTGTACGTATATGGAGTTGTGTGACTCACAAAGGGAGCTCTCAAGAGAGGGTGGTAATTATTCACTGCACTCTCTTAACCAGGAAGAAGGGAAGTGTAATTACCGAGAACAGAGTTTGCCTAAAGATAACGTTTTCTATAACCCTGAAGAATGTTATTCAGAGGAGGAACCAAAGGAAATGCAATGTAATGATTATGAAGAAGCAATATCAGATACATGCATGGACTGTACTTTAATTATGTCAGATGACATTACTTCTTTCTGTTGAAGAAGCTGTTAAAGTATAAGCAAACTGCAGTGAGGAAAACTTACCTGTTTTGAACGGACTGTTTGTGTTACTTTTGAGTTCAGCTGAAGATAAGCATATTTTGGTTCCAGTTTGTTCCTTTTGATTTTTGTACCAGAAGCATGGTGTTTTGCCTTTTGTTCCCATTGCTTTAAAAATCCACCCGGAAGGGGAATTAAAAGTCCTGTTTGAAAGCCTTACTATTCATCCACGACTCACCTTCTTTATTCAGCAATTGGGAGTACAACTCCCAGAGGGCATTGTAATCATCCACTTTTGCTAGTATTGAAGTAGCCCCAGTGAATTACCCAGGCTCCAGCCCTGGGGACCCTCACTGGGTGACAATGGTTTATTTTTCATTTTTGTGTGCTGTTCTTAGCTATGTCATTTGACTGAGGTAAGATGGCACCTTTAGGTGGGAAGGGAACCGCGCATGCGTGCCTGCATTCCCAAAGGCTTTCTTAGAAAGCTGGGGAAATGCTCCGCTGCGGCTTCATCGGCGCTGATGACATCCATATGTGAGGACTGATTCCTGCTGCTCCTGGAGAACACCTGTTACAGGTGAGTAACTACTCTTTTTCACGATTCACAAACACTTTCTGAGCAACTTCCATTAACTGTGCTGTATTCATGCCCGCAAATCCATCCAGTTTCTGTAATTTTTGTTGTATATCTCTCTGGGACTGACTGACAAAGGCTGCATTTACCATACGCAAATTCTCCTGGGCTGCTGGATTGTATGGGGTATACAATCTATAGGCTTCAGACAACTGCTCATAAAAGGCCACTGGGCTCTAATCCGGACCCTGGATAACTTCTGATACCTTCCCGATATTCATAGCTTTCTGGCCTCCCTTTTTCAGGCCCTGTTCCTTCAGGATAAGTATACCAAGTACTTGATGCAATGGCATAAGGTTACCATCCCTTTGACTTACTGTTGTACTTCTGAAAATATGAGGTGGTCTGGATTGTTGAAATTCTGCTCCCCGGCTTTGGCTGTCTGCAGTAAGTGACCCCCAACTGGCAAATGAATCCCTGCTGGCAGTGTCATCGGTGGACTGTGGTCCTCCCGAGGCACTCTGAACTAAGCCGGGGCTTCCGGTCAAGAGGGGGTGCGCGTCCTCCTGCTGTGGAGGTGGCTGGTGAACTACTTGGGGTACATCTGCAGGGAGGTGTTCCCCCCCCCCCTGCCCCAGGCTCTGCCCGGGGTGGTGGCAGAGCTGAGGGGACTGGCCTATAATGTCTGGAGATTCTGGGGCAGAATAAACGGGCAGGTTTTTTTTTTTTCCCTCCAGACCTCCGGGCCCCCCCCCCCCTTGTGGTTACTACTAATCTCCTACACTGTTCCTTATAGCAACGCTTTTATCCAGGAGGGCTTTTTTTTTTCCCCTTCACAAACACCTAACCAGGAATCTATATAGGGGAATTGATCAGGGAACATTTTCTGTACAACCTGATAAACACGGGAAACTATACTAATATCAAAGGTGCCCTCACGGGGCCATGAAGTGACCAACACTGGCCACTCCCTTTCACAGAGCATTCCTAATAGGGATGTAGACCTTTTAATTCCGTAGTCTCCAGCAAATCCCTTGCTAAAATTCCTAGTCATACATTTCAACAGAATCTGCGTGGACTCCGACCCCCCCCCCCCAATGATGACGTACTTGACAACAGACAGAGGGGGCGGGCAGTCAGGCTGCATTTTCCTGAGGACTATGAGTCAGAACTATGCAACAATATTCCTCTGGGTGCACTTATTGAAAAAAAACTTATTATTGCTCATAAACAAAGGGTAGGCAGAAAACATAAGCTTAGATTGGTTGTAATAAGCATAATGGATGTGTGCGCTCATTCTAAATAGGAACAATTTAGATAAAGTCCTTAAAATATAAAACTATTATTTTGCAACATGTTATAACAACAATCCCAATAGAAAGAACTATGGCTCCTAACATGACAGCCACATATCTGTTATGTACGACTAGGGTAAAAATACTTGGCATGAAACTAACTGCCAGCCGTCGTCAGTACTAAGCTGAATAATGCAAAGGAATTACTTTAAATCTTACAGTTCAGAAAGCAGATATTCAAAGGACATGAAATGGATACTTTTTCATAAAGTTGGTGGATATCTGGAATGCATATACTCCCCTTTTCTTTTCTTTTTTTTTTTTATAAACAATAAGTATGTCCTCTATGAGGTGCTTGCCACGTATATAAAATCTCGTTTTTGCTTTTAATTTTGCTCAATAGCATACGCAGTCAAAACCAAATATATATATATATATATATATATTGTGGTAAGGAGGGTGCAGCCCAGCTAGGGAAAACTGAAAAAAAGAAGGATTTTTCTTCTCTGCGGGGGATGGGCGCACAAAACCACATACTCCATACTAGAAGCCCTGAAAGGAACCTAGGGGGCAGAGCTAAGGGTAAACCAATCCCAGACCACAGGACAACCCTGCATAGGAGTAGGAGGTCCAAGTGGGAGGAGCTAGGAAGGTAGTTGCCCTGCTCAGCAGTTAACAGGGAAAAAACAAACACAAGAGAGAGAGCCAGTTTGAGTTTGGAAGGGGCTGTGAGAAGAAGGTCCGGGAGGAGTGCAAGAGCAAGCACAAGTGGCAGCTGCAGTTCAAGGCCTAGCCCAGGTTCGAGTCCAGTTCCCAGAAGGCACAGACAGGAAAGATCTGGGGCCAAGCTGAGGAGAACCTTTGCAGCCAAGGAGAGCAGCAAAAGGAGGAACCATTACAGAGGCAGCCAAGAAAGGTACGCAGGAAACAAGCATTGCCAGCAGGATAGTTCTTGCTCTGACTCAGAGGAGACTTTCATACCCCGGAAGGCTCAGCACAGCAAGAAATATCTCACCAGGGAGGTTAAACAGGAGAGATCCCCAAGAGACTGGCCTGGAGAAGGCAAGGCCAGGCAGTGGGAGAGACTGTTTAATCTTGTGAAGACTCTTAAGGAAAAGACACCAGAGCACTTTCAGGAAGCACCCAGCTGTAGCTCAATTGAGAGCATGGAGGTAGGCCCTGAGGAAAGTGTTGTTGAGTCTGAGGTCGCTGAGATGGAATGTGAGCTGTGCACTAAGATACACTAGTAATGTGAGCTAGAAACAGTGGAATATAAAAAGAGGCTGTTGCAATTTAAAGACCGTTTCAGAAGCTGAAAGAGAGGAGTAAGCCTGAAGGAAAAGGGTTAAGAATCTCTCCTAGGAAGCTAAAACTGCAGAACCTCAGTGAAGGCCCAAACAGCTGAAACTGTGTGTGTGTGTGTGTGGCAACAGCAGGCTTGAAGCTGATAACCCATTCACTGTGAAGAGTTTTACAAATGCTTTTGTTTTATAATGTTAAGCAATGGCAGTGAGGAACAGAAACTGCTGTGAGTTTTGTTCCAGGTTATAATATTTTGGACCTTTTGATTTCTGGAGAAGTATCCTGTATTTTCTTTTGTCTGGAAAAAAAGTTATGCTTGAAGAATTTTTATGTTCACCACCTACCAGCCTGGAAACCGAATAAAATTTCCTGTGCGCTTTAATAACCACTTGGCTCTTCCTTTCGGACACAACTACACAAAAATCCTAGAAGGGATATAAGATGGCCAGCCGTCCCTACTAGGCAACCGCCTGGTAGGGGCGCGAGCGTCACAATATATATATATATATCGGGGCGCGAGCGTCACAATATATATATATATCAGGAATTAAAATTCAAGCACGATTAACTCCTCATTCACTCAGGATTTAAATCACTTTCAAATCGCGAACTGGTAACTACTGGCTCGGGATGCTTCATAGTCCTGTCAGGGTTCTTAACCTCTACTTCAAAGGTCAAAGGAAAAACAAAAGCAGTTTCCTTAATTTCTCTATCATTTCTGTTTGGACCATAAAAGACAAGTAGGGCTGAGATATAACAAGAACAGTTGAGGAGCTCGAAAGGGGTTAATAAGAACTTAACCCTTTCCAGGCTAAGCCAAAAACTGTCGGGATTCAAAATTCTGACTAAATATTCCTACCAAATGATATATAATACATGACCATAGCAGAAGGAACATCACTATTAGAACATATTGAATAAAACAGGTACAATTTTCCTGAAATAAGCACAAATTAACCCAGCTGCAGAATGTGGATTAAAAATTGAAAGTAAGCCTTCAAAGGGTTAAAGAATACTAAAACATTCCTTTCTACGGGCTGTGTGAAAGACACACCCCTTCTCTCTCTGCTTGCTAGAGACTCACGCTGTGCTGGAAAAAAACTGAAATCAGTGAGACAGCTGTCTTTATACTTAGAAGTGACTCCTGAGTTGTTTTTTTTCCTCTTCTTTCTTCTTTTCTTAGTACTATTCCTTAATCAGTAAACTGTTTCACGAATTACCAACAGAATAATCTTACCGTGTTTCCCCGAAAATAAGACCGGGTCTTATATTGATTTTTGCTCCAAAAATAGCACTAGGGCTTATTTTCGGGGTAGGGCTTATTTTTTTTACTGATGCCGGTAGCACTTGCTGATTGGCTGCCATCTCCTGACAGTCAGCCAATCAGTGAAGTGTTACCACAGAGCGCACAGGGAAGCAGTGGATGCGGGCAGCGACAGCCCCTTGGAGAGAAGGAAGAGGCCCGCAGCGCAGAGACAGCACCGGCAGCTGATTGGCTTTGGTGGGAGGACCGGGGAGCAGCTTTCCTCCTGCTCCACTCCCCGACGCGATCAGCTCTGCCGGTGCTGTGCTGCGCTGCGGGCCTCTTCATTCCAAGGGGCTGTATTTCCTTTTTTGCTGCTGATTGGCTTTGGTGGGAGGACCGGGGAGGAGCTTTCCTCTTGCTCCACTCCCCGACGCAGTCAGCAGCAAAAAAGGAAATACAGCCCCTTGGAATGAAGAGGCCCGCAGCGCAGCACAGCACCGGCAGAGCTGATCACGTCGGGGAGTGGAGCAGGAGGAAAGCTCCTCCCCGGTCCTCCCACCAAAGCCAATCAGCAGCAAAAAAGGAAATACAGCCCCTTGGAATGAAGAGGCCCGCAGCGCAGCACAGCACCGGCAGAGCTGAACGCGTCGGGGAGTGGCGCAGGAGGAAAGCTCCTCCCTGGCGGGGGACCCCCCCCCCAGGTACCGAATCTGTCCGTCCGTCGATGATCTGCACTAGGTCTTAGTTTCAGGGTAGGGCTTATATTACAGAAATCACTGAAAAACTTGCTAGGGCTTATTTTCGGGGTAGGTCTTATTTTCGGGGAAACACGGTACATTATACCAGAAGGGAAACCCGCGGTTTCAACAGATAACAAAAATCAGATACAAACAGCAGACAGTAAGGACAGGTAGGATGGCTGCAGGTGTCCGTACAGCCCACGGAACAATGAGGGAGACAAACACCAAATGCTTCCTCCTTTTCGCAACCTGGGCGCGGTCGCCCGGCCAGAAACTGCGCTACTCATGAGTCCGCTCTCACTTGGTCTGTATTACAAGACCTCTCAGTCACACAGACAATCATGCCGGCAACAAGAAATTATTTTTCAAATGCCCAAAGTTTTACTGACTAACCCAACCAAAGGGTCGTTGGCTTCTGCTTCGCTAACCCTTATGCGAAGCGTACTAGGACCACCCTTATGCGAGGTGATCAAGCTCTCTCGTCTTGCTCACTTATGCAAGACTTTCCCAGTTAGTCTATACCAAATTAGTCTCGCATACTCATGCAAGGCTTTTCCCAGTCTCGCATACTCATGCAAGGCTTTCCCCAGGCTTCACTGACTATCAAACAAGAAAATGTCTACTCACCGGATCCGGTTCCTGATACCAAACCAGTTCATGGGTTGGATCCTGGACTCCCCTCGGGTTCGGAGGTGTTGGCCAGCCAGAACCAGCAACCTGCGGAGGCAAGGAGGAGCCTTCTCCAATACAAGAGGACCGGTGGCGCCAGAGGCTCTCCTGCGATCAGTCAGGTGAGGCTCCAGTCGGACCAAACCTGGAGGCGAAAGTACGTGGTATATTTACTTGAATACCATCCACTACTCGCACATTCCCGGTCAACGCTCCAAGAATATGTAGCAGCTGATAAGCATGCAATAAATAATACCAGGAGTCAGTTCAAAGATCCAAGCCAATTTATTGTGCACAGGCTCAAAAGGACACCTTTTGTGTCTGAAAAGAATGAGCAACCAAATACAGCAGCAGATTCATTATATACAATTTCACAGTTTGATACAGGCAACCTTTCTATTGGTCCCAACGCCCCCTGCACCTGTCCAATCGGGGACCCTCTCTGGGCCTAGCCCCCTGTACCCCCTTCCCAGGCTATTCTAAGAATGGTACAGTTTCTAGACATGGATACATCTCTACTGCAAGGTCATTTCTAAGCTCAGAGAATGTGAGAATGCAGAACACGGGAACATATCTATCATCAGCATAAAGAATTTAATAAAGGATTCATACAAACTTATCAAAAGCACTTTAAAGCGGATTCTCAAACTTCTACTAACTTTGGTCTTTCTCAGCACTATTAATCTCTGGTGGGGGTGGGGACTCAGGCCTAGCTTACAGGTAGGATTGCCAACTGGCCGGTTTTCAGCCGGCCTGGCCGGTTTTTCCATGGCCAGGCCGGCTGCCGGCGCAGATGCAAAACCGGCCGTTGAAAAGCCGGTTTTTTGCTCTGGCCGCAAGATCGGGAGCGGCCAGAGCAAAAGACCGGCTTTTCTTCCGACCCGAAGTAAAAAATAAAACCCACCCAGGGACGGCCCACACACCGGAGGGCTTCAGAGGGAGCTGGGGAAGCCCGCGCGAGGCCCCGGCTCCCTCTGTACAGCCGCCAGCGTGAAGATCCTTTTCCTTCACGCTGGCGGCTGTTTCTGTGAAGCCGCGATTGCTGGGAAAGGTTAAAGGCAATACCCTTTAACCTTTCCCAGCATTCGCGGCTTCACAGAAACAACCGCCAGCGTGAAGGAAAAGGCTCTTCACGCTGGCAGTTGTACAGAGGGAGCCGGGGCCTCGTGCGGGCTTCCCCGGCTCCCTCTAAAGCCCCTCAGACAGCCGCGGTGCTGATCGGGGGGGGGGGGTGGGGGAGGCCAAGGACTGCATGGGCTGTGATGGGGGGGGGGGGCTAGGACTACAAATGGGCTGTGATGGGGGGGGCATGGACTGGAAAAGGGCTATGGGGGGGGGACTTGGACTGGAAATGGGTTGTGATGGGTGGGGGGGGGGTGGACCTGGACCGGAAAAGGGCAATGGGGGGGACTTGGATTGGAAATAGGCTGGGATTGGGGGGGGGGACCTGGACTGTAAAAGGGCTATGGGGGGGGACATGGACTAGAAATGGGTGGTGATGGGGGGGGAGGGGACCTGGACTGGAAAAGGGCTATGGGGGGGGGGGGGGACTTGGACTGGAAATGGGCTATGGTGGAGGGAGGGGGAACTTGGACTGGAAATAGGCTGTGATTAGGGGATCTAGGACTGCAAATGGGCTGTGATGGTGTGGGGGGGGGGCTAGGACTGCAAATGGGCTGTGATGGTGCGGGGGGACTTGGACTGGAATTGGGCTGTGATGGTGGGGGAGCCTAGGACTGGAAATAGGCTGTGATGGGGGACTTGGACTGGAAATGGGCTGTGATGGGGGGGCGGGGGACCTGGACTGGAAAAGGGCTATGGGGGGGATTTGGACTGGAAATGGGTTGTGATGAGGGGGGCCTGGACCGGAAAAGGGGTGGGGGGGGGACTTGGACTGGAAATGGGCTGTGATGGGGGGGTACCTGGACTGTAAAAGGGCTATGGGGGAGGGGGACATGGACTGGAAATGGGTTGTGATGGGGTGGAGGGGACCTGGACTGGAAAAGGGCTATGGGGGGGGGGGGAACATGGACTGAAAATGGGCTATGGTGGAGGGAGGGGGAACTTGGACTGGAAATAGGCTGTGATTAGGGGGGCTAGGACTGCAAATGGGCTGTGATGGTGCGGGGGGACTCAGACTGCAAATGGGCTGTGATGGTGGGGGGGGGCTAGGACTGGAAATAGGTTGTGATGGGGGACTTGGACTGGAAATGGGCTGTGATGGGGGGGGGGGCTAGGACTGGAAATGGCCTGTGATGTGAGGGCTAGCACTGGAAATGGGCTGATGAAGAGCTGGAATAGGACTGGAAATGGGCTGATGTGGGGCATGGGAGAATGGGACTAGAAGGGAGTGGATGCTGGGTGGGTCTAGAATTATAAGGGAACTGATTTTGGGGGAGGACTAGAATGGATGGGGAATGAGAATGGAGAGGGGAAAAAATATTTTGTGTGGAAGAAAAGTCTATGATGGGCCGGGTATTGGGAGAGTAAGAGGGGCTTGAGAATGGAAGGGTGAAATTTAAACGGATGATAAAGGAATAAGGAAAGAATTGGGGGAAAGAGCAAAAGGGAAACAATCAGTATGTTAAAGCAGAAATAGAGAGAGAATGGAAAAACATCTAAAAGAGAAGAAAGGACAAATGGATAGCTCGCAGAAGGCACAAAGAAACCAGAAGAAAGTGACTGGAGCAATTGCAACTGAAAAATAAAACGCCCAAACAGAAGGTAGAAAAATACTTTTTATTTTGAATTTATTAACTGGAATATGTCTGGTCTGGGAAGTGTGTATTGCTAACATCTTTGCGTTTTTGTTTAGTGCAAGAGGAAATTACTTTATAGTTTTATTTCTCCAGTGTTGTACATTTCATGTTTGGATTTTGGGGTTCCCAGTTTAATTATTATCTGACCAAGGAAGTTAGCCTACACGTATCCTTGGTAATTTTTGTGGGTGGGGCTGGGGGCGGGGCAGGGTTGGGACTAGGGGCGGAGAATGGGTGGAGCATGGCGAGCCACAGGTGTCGGGTTTTTCTAAGTGAAAAAGTTGGCAACCCTACTTACAGGCCTCTCATACGTTTTCAGGCTATTATAGGCCAGAGCCTACCACACTAAGGGCAGGGTGTTGGGTGTGGCCTGCCCTGGGAGTGGGCTGGGCCCATACGTGGAGGCAGTGTGTCACACCTAAAGCCATGGGTGACTTACTTTGCTGCCTTGGCTCCAGGCAGGTGGTGGCTCTTCTCTCCCAGCTGAATTCTTGTGAATCACGAGACTTCAGACCCAAAGGGAAGAGCCTCCAGGCCTGGAGTGGAGGCAGCGCCACAAGCGACCTGTGATTTAAAAGTAAGTTTGCTGCGCTGCCTCCTTGAGTGGGCCTGGTGGGGGGAGAGGTGCCGCTGGCCTCATGAGGGTGGCACCCACCCCGGCAGATGAGAGGGCTACGAACACCATTGGTTCATGTAACTCCTTTACTCAAGTTACTTCATTGGCTCCCCATTTGTTTCCTCATACAGTTCAAACTTCTATTGACCTACAAATCCATTCATTCTGTGGCTCCTCATTACCTCTCCATTCTTCTCTCTCTCTATAACCCTCCTTGTCAACTCTGTTCATCACGGAACACAAACAACTGCTCTGCAATACAACTAGAAAGTATCCAGCCAAAATGGCTAACTTGTTATTACACGTAGTGCTCAGCACTAGTTAGAAAAAAGGTTGAATAGTGGCAAGAAGGTCTCAGAAAAACCGAGCATTCTCTGACCATTTAAGCTTCAGGTCAAAGAAAAATATAGCCCACCATACATCAACAACCTTCTTAATAGCCACCAGCCACCCTAAAGTTCAATTTGAAATATTTTTATACATCTTTTTTATCAAATGTGTGTAGAGGAAAAAGCTTAACTTCAACTTCTGGTCTGTTGCTCCCGACGCTCAACAGCGCGCTAAAACGTGCATTTCTCCATATACGGTTTCCTCAGGGGAAAACAGAGGCACCTAGGCACAAGCGATGTTACTCCCCAGAAGCTTGCTTTTTTGAACGACCGTAGTTTATGTTGTGAACTCTGTTCATCAAGCAAATCACTTTTATCTATGCCAACTCCAGATTCCATGCTTTCCACCTTGCTGCACCATGTGCTTGGAATAGACTACTTAGACTCCCTCTCTGGTCCTATTCAAATCCAGGCTAAAATCTCATCTCTTTGAGGTTGATTTTGGATCCTGGCCCACTTAAAGAATTACTTTAGTCCTGTTTCTTATGTTTGTCTCTCTTTAGTAGATAGTAAACTCTGTTGAGAAGGTGTTTTATCGCATGTGAATACGTACAGCGCTGCCTATGCCTAGTAGCCCTATATAAATAAGTAGTAGTAGTAGTACTTGTATTCAAATGGACTGACAAGGCAACTACTCTACTTTATCCATAATCAGGGCCAGCCCGTCCATTGAGCAAGAATGTTTTTTGCACAGGGCCCCGCGTTTCAGGGGGACCCGCGCAAAGAACATTCTGATTTAAAAATAAATTAAATTTTTTTTTAAAAAGCTGGCTGCTGCTGCTGCCACTGCAGCCGCGGCAGCAGCAGAATCGACTGTCCCGCGGGGCCCCCCCTGCCTGGCCGAGCCCTCCCTGCCTGGCTGAGCCTCTCCGCGACGGCTTACAGATCCGCGAAGGGAGAGTGTCTCCTCGTGGCTCTGTTAAATTTCCCATCAGCCCCTGCAGGCTTAACAGAGCCGCGAGGGAGACAGTGAGACACTCTCCCTTCGCGGATCTGAAAGCCATCACGGAGAGGCTCACCTGGGCAGGGAGAGCTCAGCCAGGCCGGAGGGGGGGGGGCCCGTGGGACAGTCGATTCTGCCACTGCCGCGGCAGCAGTCAGCTTTTTTTTTTCCCTGGGCCAATGGGGGGGAGGGGGGTTAGGACTGGTAATGGGCTGTGGGCTGATGGGGGGTTAGGACTGGAAATGGGCTATGGAGGGGGCTAGGACTGGAAATGGGCTGATGGGGGGGTTAGGACTGGAGGTGGGCTGATGGGGTTAGGACTGGTAATGGGCTGTGCGCTGATAGGGGGTTAGGACTGGTAATGGGCTATTGGGGGGGCTAAGTCTGGAAATGGGGTAATGGGGGGGTTAGGACTGGTAATGGGCTATGGGGGGCTAAGACTGGAAATGGGCTGATGGGGTTAGGACTGGAAGTGGGCTGATGGTGGTTTAGGACTGGTAATGGGCTATGGGTGGGCTTAAACTGAAAATGGGGTGATGGGGGTTAGGACTGGAAGTGAGTTGATGGGGGGCTAGGACTGGTAATGGGTTGGGGGGTTGCTAGGACTGGAAATGGACTGAGTGGAAGGGGAGGCTTGAACTGCAAATAGCTGATGGGGATGGGGACTTGGAATGGAAATGGGCTGAGTGGAAGGGGGCTTGAACTGCAAATAGCTGATGGGGAGGTGGGCTTGGAATGGAAATGGGCTGTGAGGGGAGGGAGCTAGGACAGGAAATGGGCTGATGGAGCAGCTAGGATAGGACTGGAAATGGGCTGTTGGAGCTAAGATTGGAAATGGGCTGTGGTGGGGGCTTGGATTGAAATGGACTCATGTAGGGGCTAGAACTGGAAGTAGGCTCATGGGGGACTTAGATTGGAATTGGGCTGAGTGGAGGGGAGCTAGGATTTGACATGGGCTGATGGTGGGGCTAGGAAAGGACTAGAAATGGGCTGATGGGGGCTGGGATTGGAAATTAGCTGATGGAGGGACTCGGATATGACTGGAAATGGATGGGGAGCTAGGACTGGAAATGGGCTGATGGGGGGCTAGGACTGGAAATGGGCTGATGCAGGGACTAGAAGGGAGTGGATGCTGGGTGAGGTTGGAACTAGAAGGGAGCTGATGTTGGGGGAGGATTAGAATGGGATGGGGCTGGGAGAGTGAAATGGAGAGGGGAAAAATATTTTGTGTGGGAGGGATGAAAAATCTACAATTGGCCGGGTATTGGGAGAGTAAGTGGGGATTGAGGATGGAGGGGTAAAATTTGAGTGGATGAAATAGGAATGAGGAAAGAGCAAAAGGAGAAAGATTAGTATGTTAAAGCAGATGTAGAGAGAGAGAATGGAAAAAAACTAGAAGAGAGAAGAAAGGACAAATGGACAGCAGACGATGGAGAGTTAGCAGAAGACACGAAGAAACCAGAAGGAAGTGGCTAGAGCAATTGCAACTGAAAAAAAAATGCACAAAAGGTAGAAAAATATCTCTTTATTTTGAATTTATTAACTGGAATATGTCAGCTCTGGGAAATGTGCATCATTAACGTCTGCGCTTTGTTTAGTACAAGAGGAAATTAATTTATAGTTTTATTTCTACAGTGTTGTTGTACATTCCAAGTTTGGCTTTTGGGGTTCCCAGTTTAATTATTGCCTTCCTGTTTCTAAATTGTGATTCCTTGTTTGGTGATGGTCTATGTTCTGCATGTGTAACTGAGCTGAGGTATTCTGTTTATGTAATTCCTATTTGACAGTGTAGCGGCAGAGCGCAAACAATCCAATAATACCAGGAGTCTGTTCAGAAGGTCCAAATCATTTATTTGTGCACAAGACTCAAGCAGAATCACATTCAAAATGGCTGAGCAATGGCTGTTAGTAAAACAACTTTTATACTGTTCTTTTCCATTCTAGATATAGGCAAACTTTCCATTGGTCCCGGTAACCCCTCTCGCTCCATCTATTGGTCCCGGTACCGTTACGTAGTTGTCCAATGAGGACCAGGGTCTGGGCTCAGCACCTGTTTCCCCCCCCCCCCCTTATAGTCCTCATTACAATGGTCAGTTCTTAGACTCTTGATACAATTCTCCTCCAAGGTCACTGGCTAACCAAAACATATGGGAAAACAGGGCACTGTAACTTTTCTTTCAGCAGAGTTAATTAATTCCATAGAAGCTTCACACATCTTATCAGTTCCAATTAAAGTTGTTTTTCTATTTCTTCTAAGTTTCGTTTCTGCTTAGCTATGCTGGGTTATGCTTAGTTAAGTTTCGATTCTATGGAAGCAGTATTGGGGGCGGGGGGGGGGGTTCACTCCTCTGGGCCTAACCACAGGCTTCATTTACAGGTCAAGCTGCTTCAGCCTGTCTGTTTAGTTCAAGCAGCATGGATCATAGGCCTTCGCCTACCACATTCCCCCCTTTGATTAATCTCACCCTATTGTTAATAAGGTGTGAGAGTTAAATCACTCAATTACACTGGAGTCGGATTACGACCATACATACTAGGATTAGGGTGCCATAGGGCCAATATCTTAGTGGCAGTCTTACGTTCTACGGTATTTTCGATCACACTGTTAATAGAGCGCATACAGCATGGGATTATACATGGTAACAGTAGAAACAAGGCTACAAATACTAATATTATCATAATAAAAGTAGTAAGTCCCCCCAGTCCAGAGAAGATAGATTCGAACCAGTTAGGTATCTTAAGACCATGCCAGGTCTGTACTGGCACATAAGCTTGTTTTCGCATGTTTTCAGCAATCTCTTCAACTACTTGACCCTTGTCATCAATCGTCAAACAACAATTGGTTAAATTCAACTTACCACATACTCCTCCTTCAGCTAACAAATAATCTAGTGCCAAGCGATTCTGATATATGGCAGTACGCATTTGTGTGCTTTGTCTAGCTAGAAGTGTAAGTGCTTGACTAGTCTCATTAGTAATTAGTTCAACCACAGCTTGTAGACGTATGATACAGTTTATCATATACACCGGGGTCCGGTATCCCCAAGTGCCATCTTGCTCCCAAGTGGCTGGTCCATAATAGGCAATAATTCTCTCAGGTGGCCAGTCTTCCCCTTCCCATCTCTCCCATTTGCCTATCTTCAAAGCTGCTCTTTTCTGTCTCTTGGTATAGACTGGGTAACCTAATTGTTCTCCATGTTCTGTGGGTAACAGAAAGAAAGAAGGTCGGATGGTTCCTAAGACACATGCCCCTCCCCAGTGAATAGGGAGTCGAGCATATGCTCGGGTTCCACAGATCCAATACAAACCAGGTGGGGCTTGCCAGGCATGAGGCTGGGCAAGGTTAGTCCATAAATCGGCAAGCTCAGGGAATTTTGCTAATGGGTTGGTAGGTTTATGGTTTATGGTTTAGGCATTTGATATACCGCCCTTTCAGGTTCATTAACCCCTGACCACCAAGACGTCTGTTTTGTGGTGTCATTGTAAAACTTCTGGCTAAGACAGACCAGCTGTCCTACTTTCAAGGTGAACTGGGGTCCAGTCCGAGCATAACACAGACGTCCTACTATTGGGTGTGCTAATACCCACTCACTGGTGGTCTTATGTAGTTCAGTATGATTGTAAGCTATTGAATAATTCAATTCTTGGACCTCCCAGGGCCACTGATCACCCATTCTAGTTCCTCCGCAGAAGTAACAGTCTGAAATGTGGAGACTAGATACGACTGCTCCAGCTAACTCTAAGAACAGATTTTGTGAAGGATGGGGAATGTCAAACTTGTTTACATGCATAGTTTCATAGAAAGTATTATGTATATGATACCGTGATGAACGATGGGCCTGGGTATTCAGTCTTATATATACAATGGTTCCGGGATCTGATCCAGTACCCGCAATACGGAGTCCAAATTTATATCCTTGCTTCCAAGCACTGGGGTTTATTATGTATAACTCTAATGGGTTACAGGCACCCTTCTTACATTTTTCTGGATTCTTTAGATAGGGCTTAAGCAGGGCTGCCATTCGATTATCCCAGGTATTCTCTACCATACCAGTTTTCCATGTAGCATAGAACACACATTCCCACTTTGGACAATAGTAGTCTTTTACTGGTGCTGTGCTATATTCATTTGCTAGAACTTGTTTACCTGTACATGCCCCCCACCCGGTGGTTCCTTCTGGACACATATACTTATGATCATAATAATATGCTTTTTCCCAGTTAGCACAATGAGACCGACCATCTCTATTTATAGCATTGCAAGCATCAAAATACAAAACAGCACCCTTGGTAGGGTCAGTGAGTGGGGGTGTGGCATTAAGTAAAGCTCCATCTGCATCATCCCATCGTATTTCTAGAGTATAATAGGATGGGTTCTGATGTGGGCTAAAACAAACTTTAGTATTTCCCTTAGTACAAACGTTCAGTTCAGTGGTGTTGTATATACACCGGCTCACTGTACCAGTACAGGTATAGTAAGAATGATAAAGCAAAGTCTGAGTTACTTTCATTCCAGTTCGAGTGGAAGTAATGCAGGCAGTGCATGGGGTAAAGCAAGAACAAGTTCAAATTCCCCCAGGCAGGCAACCAGGACAAAGTAGAAACAAAGATGCATGTTGATTGTAGTCCTTCTGAGTCTCCGCTGGAAAATCTTGACCTCGACGTTCACTGTCTTTTTGGTACAATGCCGACCCGTTTGCTAATGAAGCAATTCAACGGGTGTCAATGTTGATTGAAAATCCTCAAGGTTCCGCGGTATGCTCACTTACCAACCGTAGTTGGCCTGAAGAAAGTCTGTAAGTACAAAGTTATTCAATGAAGAAACAAGTGTTTTTGCTGTGTTGGAAACAGCAATCCTCTTCGAAAGACTTGTCAACTGTAGAACACTGCAGTTCTTAGGCGGCCCAGAGGAGTTCTAGGCCGCCGGTTGCCGCCTCAGGGTGAGCCGCAAAGGAATATCAGGATGCTGCACTGCTGTCCACTGATCTGGCTCTGGAACTGCTGCTGGCTTGACTCTGCTGTGATGGATCCAAGATTCGATTTCTGCAACCTTGACAGCTGTTGGTGTAGACAGGATGACGGTATACGGTCCCTTCCAATGCGGTTCCAGCGCTGTCTTCCTCCAATCTTTGATCCACACCGAGGTACCAGGCTTGTAGGGATGCAAGGATTCCGTCAAGTTGATGGGTAATTGATCCTGTATCCACGCATGAAGAGTCTGCAGAACAGAACTAAGAGCTAGGAGTTCTTGTCTGGTTATCTCTGAACCAATTTGTGTCAAACTCCCTTTAACCCCCTGTACTATTGGTGGGGGTCTACCATACATGACTTCAAAGGGGGAAAATCCTGATGATTTCACAGGGGCTGAGCGTATTCTAAGTAAAGCTATTGGGAGAACTTGGGGCCACTTCAGGTGGGTCTCCTGGCATAGCTTAGACAACTGAGATTTTAGTGTGCGATTCATTCGCTCAACTTTCCCTGAACTCTGGGGTCTATATGCAGTGTGTAACTTCCATTGTATCTGTAGGGTACTCGCTAACTGTTGGGTAATCTGAGATACGAATGAGGGCCCATTGTCTGATCCTATTACTGCAGGGATTCCATATCGGGGGATGATTTCCCTCAGAATACTTTGGTAACTTCTCTGGCTTTTTCAGTCCTGGTGGGGAAAGCTTCCACCCACCCAGAGAAGGTGCAAATTAAAACTAACAAATAGCGATATCCACTGACTTTTGGCATTTCAGTAAAGTCTATTTGCAGGTTGTGCATAGGAGTTACACCACCTGACTGGGCTCGGGGTGGTGGTGTAGGACCTTGCTTGGCATTGTTCTTCACACACGTTACGCACTGGCGGGCCACTGAGGCTGCCAAGGCTCCCAACAGTGCAATGCAAAAATGGGGTCTGAGTGCCTTTTCCATTGTGCTTTTCCCATAATGTGTAGCTTGATGAAAGGCCTTTACAAAGGCTGGTCCCAATGATTCAGGGATCACTATTCGTCCTGGAGGTTGGTTGCCCTCGGCTGGTGGCAGCTCAATCCATCCGTCTTTCAGTACCCCCTTTTCTGTAGTGCAATAATAGTCTAGTTCCCTTGTGGTATATCATGGCGTCCACAAGTTGAGGGGTACTGGAAACAATGCTGCTTGTACTGGTGTTACCTGTGGTGAAATCTGGCCTGTCATGGCTGCTTTGCACGCTGAAGCATCAGCAAATCTGTTTCCTTGGGCAACTTCTCCTTTTCCTGTTTGGTGTCCTCGGCAATGCATAACAGCAACTTGTGCTGGGGCCCA
This sequence comes from Ichthyophis bannanicus, assembly GCA_033557465.1. Classification (NCBI taxonomy): domain Eukaryota; kingdom Metazoa; phylum Chordata; class Amphibia; order Gymnophiona; family Ichthyophiidae; genus Ichthyophis; species Ichthyophis bannanicus. Next base: position 150,310,852 of record CM066041.1, read on the forward strand.
TACTGCATCTAGTAACATCAATATTTCTGGGCCATACGTAATTGATTTGCCTCCAGAGGTAATAAGTCCTCGTTCTTTATACAGAGCTCCATGAGCATGCAAAGTTGTAAAAGCGTACTTTGAGTCTGTATACACATTCAACTGGAGTCCAGCACCTAATACTAGTGCCCTTGTTAGCGCTATCAATTCTGCTTTTTGCGCTGATGTTCCTGAGGCAAGAGCTGATGATTCAATGACTTTTTCCCGGGTGACTACTGCATACCCGGCACAACGTCGTCCATTGATGATGAGGCTGCTTCCATCCACGAAGTAAGTCTGGTCAGGGTTTGCTATAGGTACATCAGTTAGGTCAGGTCGACTTGAAAACACAGTGTCCATGACTTCCATACAGTCATGTTCTGGTGGGTCCTTGCTGATTGGTATCAAGGTGGCTGGGTTGAAAGCATGGCTCACTTCCAATTGTATTCGGGGATTTTCGCATAGCATGCTCTGGTATTTCAGCATTCGAGAATTGGTGAACCAATGATTCCCTTTTTGTTCCATAAGGGCAAGCACTGCATGTGGCACTGTAACGCGCAGGTTCTGTCCTAAGGTGAGTTTGTCTGCTTCACTCACTAACAATGCTGTGGCTGCCACAGCTCTCAAGCATGGAGGCCATCCTTTGGCTACAGTATCTAGCTGTTTTGATAGGTATGCTACTGGTCGCTCCCAATGTCCCAATGTCTGGGTTAACATTCCCAGAGCGTTCCCTTGCATTTCATGTACAAACAAACGAAAAGGCTTCTGGACATCTGGCAGTCCAAGTGCTGGTGATGACATTAATGCTTCCTTCAAGGTTTTGAAAGCTTCATCTTGGTCAGGTCCCCACTCTAGTGGTGATTTCTCTTCTCCTTTGGTGGCTTCATATAGTGGTTTAGCAATTTGAGCAAAGTTGGGTATCCATATTCGGCAGTATCCTGCTGCTCCCAGGAAGGCTCTGACTTGTCTCCTGGTAGTTGGGGTTTGGATACTGCACACAGCTTCTTTTCTTTCTGGTCCTAGTCATCGGCTTCCTTTGGTCAGCCGGAAACCCAGATACTTTACTTCCGTTTGGCATAGCTGTGCTTTGGCTCTGGAAACTTTATATCCTGCTTCATCTAATAGTTGCAAAAGGTCATTTGTGGCTTGTACACATTCACTCTCTGAGGTGGCAGCTATCAACAAGTCATCCACATACTGAAGAAGCACTCTTTCCCCAGGGGTTACAGGATAACTTGAAAGATCTTGGTTCAGTGCTGCACTGAAAATGGTGGGTGAGTTCTTGAATCCTTGAGGCAATCGCGTCCAGGTAAGTTGGCCCCGTCTACCTGAGACAGGGTCCTGCCATTCAAAGGCAAACAACAATTGACTAATCGGAGCTAATCGTATGCAGAAAAAAGCATCTTTCAGATCCAGGACAGTAAAGTGGGTAGCTTCAGCAGGTATCAATCCTAAGAGTGTATAGGGATTTGGCACAACTGGATGTATGGTCTCAACTGCTTCGTTCACTCTCCTCAAATCTTGTACTGGGCGGTAATCACCTGTCCCAGGCTTCTTAACTGGCAGGAGAGGTGTATTCCAAGGTGATTGACATACCTGGAGAAGGCCATGCTTCAGTAATCTTAATAAGTGGTGATGGATGCCCTCAATGGCTGGTCTCGGGAGTGGGTATTGCTTAACATGCACTGGTGCTGCTCCAGGCTTGAGGTTCACGATTACTGGGGCTATGTGCTTGGCTAGGCCTGGTGGGTTATCTTCTGCCCATACTCCAGGAGGAGCCGTAATGCTTGCTGATATGTTAAGATTGGTATCAAGAACAGGTTCAGTACTGTAATATCTCCACTCTTCTTCTCGGGGAACAGTAAGCACCATTAGCCCTGCAGGTTTTGGATTTACAGTCATTTGCATCTCTCCTTTCTCAGTGAAGGATATTTGGGCCTGCAGCTTGGCTAGCATATCTCGTCCCAGTAGCGGCACGGGGCATTCAGGCATATAAAGGAATTGGTGTGCTATTTGCTGTCCCCCTAATTCACATACTCGGTCTTTCAAGAAAGACTTGGTGGCTTTTGCGCCAGTTGCTCCCATAATAGTGACTGCTCTTGTGGACAAAGGGGCTATTTGCTTATCTATTACAGAATGTTCTGCTCCAGTGTCAACCATAAAGTCCATGAATTGGTTCCCTATTTTTAAACAGACCATAGGCTCCTGGGAACCTAAAACGAATTCGGAGCCCGGTCTGTCCTAATCTGTTTCATCGAGATCATAGTCCGTGGCGGCTACAACTGCCTCTACGGCCTCTTCTCTTTCCCGTTGGAAATGTACTCGAGTCGTTCCTCTGCGATTCTGTGATCGGCCTCTTTCCCTCTCTTTCCGAGGGGCGTTCTCTTCTTCTTCGTGTGAGGCATCTTCGAGTTGCGGGCATGCATTCCTCCAATGTCCTTCTTCCTTGCAATAAGCACATTGATTCGCGCCTAGCGTGGGCCGGCTATCTCCTCGGCCCCGTCCTCTACCTCTGCTCCTTCGGTTAGGGAAACCTCCCCGTTTCTGTTCAACTAAAGCGGCAGCCAAAAATCGGCCTTCTTCTTCATTTTATGGTCACTTTCTCTCTGTCTTTCATTATCACGATTCACAAACACTCTATGAGCGACATCCAGTAGCTGAGTTGCATTCATGCCCGCAAACCCTTCTAATTTCTGTAGTTTTCGTCTAATATCTGGTTGGGACTGGCTGACAAAAGCGGCATTCACCATACATAGGCTTCCTGGTGCAGCTGGGTCATAGGGAGTGTACATTCTGTATGCTTCAGATAGTCTCTCATAAAACACTGCCGGGCTTTCATCTACGCCCTGGATAACTTCAGCTGTCTTTGTGAGATTCATGGCTTTCTGACCCCCCTTTCGCAGACCTTGTAAAAGGCCTTGGCGAACGTGTTAGAGCTCTAGATCCTATATCGGTGTTTGGATCCCACTGAGGATCTTCATTCGGAAATTCTCTCTTGGCTGCTTCGCGATTATCTATTCCTCCTTGTCCCTCTGCTAGGGAATTATCTGCTAACCAATTAATGGCTGCTCGCATGATTCTCGTCCGCTCCTCAGTAGTAAATAAAGTAGACAGGAGCTGACGGCAATCTGACCAAGTGGGTTGGTGAGTCTGCATAATTGTATTCATTAATTCTGTCAACTCTTGGGGCTTGTCAGTGTAGGAGGCATAATACAATTTCCAATTCAACAAATCAGTGGTGGAGAATGGCACATAAACTAAACTTGTGGGTCCCGGTACTATCTGGTCCTCCTCGTTTCTTACGGGTATTCCCGGGACTTGCCGCAGTGGCATTATTTTCTTAGTAGAAGCTTTCTGCATCTTGATAGGAGCTTTCTGCATCTTGGCTGGGGCTTTCTGTCTCAAGATACGCTTAGTCTGGGAAGCCTCACTCGTAACAGATGAACTTGCACTGACAACTGATTTTTCGCTTTCTGTCTCACCCTGTGAAGACGTTTCCTCTCCCTCTTCTAGTTCTAGTTCTGATTCAAGATTTCCCTCAGTCTCCGGCTGATCGGCCTCGTCAGAGGGCGGATCTTCTGGCTGCAGGTCGGGGGGTGGACTTCGCCGGTCCCGGGGCGCTGCCGCGGGACGTGGTGGTACTTTTGTGGGGCACTGAGCTTGGGGCTGTCTAATTACAACCTCCGGGGACTCGGGATCAACATGGACAGGTTTCTTTTCTTGCCCTGCCTTCTGTGTTTGTTCTGACAGCGCTACCATTATTCTGCACTGTTCTTCATAACAGAGCTGTGCCCAAGGGGGCAGGTTCTCACAAATACTTAACCAGGAGTCTATATAGGGATACTGGTCGGGGTGCGCTGCTCGCACCTTCCGATGAACTGACTTAATAATTCCTATGTTAAATGTTCCATCTCGGGGCCACATGGGGTCTAAAGTGGGCCACTCCCTAGTACACAAGAGTTGTAATCGTGACGCAGTCATTTTTACTCCATAATCTCCGGAATATCCTTTATTAAAATACTTAATCATACATTCTAATGGAGTGTGCCTAGTAGACCCCGCCCCTCCCATTTCGATGTGTGCGCGCAACAACAAACAGAAGGGGAAAGGAGGGCGGACCGTGGGTAAGGGGTCCTCACGGCCCTAGAAACATTCAAGGGAAACAAAAAACAAGACAAGACGACAGTTGCTTCCTCCTTTTTACGACCTGGACGCGGTCGCCCGGCCAGGAAATGCGTTACTCAGGAGTCCGCCCTCGCTTGGTCTTTATTACAAGACCTCTCAATCACACTTCATGCACACAATCATGCTAGCAACGTATCCCAAAAAACCCAGTCCTGTCTCTTCTGACTAGGCTATACCAAATTCAAAATCAAAGTCAAAATCAAGAAGACGATGGTTTCACCCCGCGAATACACTATGCAGGGTTAATCGGACCATCTTGAGAGCTCTCTTACCAAAATTATAAGTTCCAAGTTCCAAGTGGCCAGTTACTAGTTCCAAGTTACAAACTGCAGTTCTGACTCATCTGTCTAGACATACCAAAAACTATACTCACCGGATCCGGTCCCCGTTCCAGAGCAAGCGCATGAGTTGGACCTCGGACTCCCCTCACGGGTTCCAGGTGTTGGCTCCGTCCGGGTCTGGCACCCGCCGAGGCCTGGCCCAGCTCCCTCCGATGCAACTGGACCGGTGGCGCCCAGGAGCCGAGCCCACGTCGGGAGGGCACGAGCCCGGCAGGACCAAACCTATAGAGGCGGAAAGTCGTGGTATATCAGCTCGTATACCCTCTACAAACCACACTTTCCCGGCCAATGCACCAAGAATATGTAGCGGCAGAGCGCAAACAATCCAATAATACCAGGAGTATGTTCAGAAGGTCCAAATCATTTATTTGTGCACAAGACTCAAGCAGAATCACATTCAAAATGGCTGAGCAATGGCTGTTAGTAAAACAACAACTTTTATACTGTTCTTTTCCATTCTAGACATAGGCAAACTTTCCATTGGTCCCGGTAACCCCTCTCGCTCCATCTATTGGTCCCGGTACCGTTACGTAGTTGTCCAATGAGGACCAGGGTCTGGGCTCAGCACCTGTTCCCCCCCCCCCCCTTATAGTCCTCATTACAATGGTCAGTTCTTAGACTCTTGATACAATTCTCCTCCAAGGTCACTGGCTAACCAAAACATATGGGAAAACAGGGCACACTAACTTTTCTTTCAGCAGAGCTAATTAATTCCATAGAAGCTTCACACATCTTATCAGTTCCAATTAAAGTTGTTTTTCTATTTCTTCTAAGTTTTGTTTCTGCTTAGCTATGCTGGGTTATGCTTAGTTAAGTTTCGATTCTATGGAAGCGGTATTGGGGGGGGGGGGTTCACTCCTCTGGGCCTAACCACAGGCTTCATTTACAGGTCAAGCTGCTTCAGCCTGTCTGTTTAGTTCAAACAGCATGGATCATACCTACCACAACAGTGCCACTTGTTCTTTCCCCAGTAGGTCATGTATTGTTCTCTAAAATGTATTTGTTTAATATTTGCAGTGTTGCCATTTGATAGGTAGGGTCTGGTGTTTTGTGAGTCCTGGTAGTGCTGTTACAATACGGCGGGTTTGTTATGGGTTCTAAATGGGCAGTGTTTGTAGTAGTTCCTAATGTGCCTGGCGGTTGGCACTGGTATAGTAATGTAGAAATCTTTTAGTCTTTCTTTATCCATACATTCATTAAGAGACGTGTTTACTAAAAGTTAGTTTGTGGTAACATTATGCAAATATTTATGCAAATAAGGCCACTTATGCAAAGGAGGCCCCGCACTGAGTCTCCGCACATGGCCCCGCACCCCCCTTGGGCCACCCCTGTCCATAATTGTGCAGCAAACTGACTTCAGGCTTCATTACATTTTTTGTTAATTGCAGACTTTATGTTTTACCATATTTTTATTCGATCTATCAAGTTTTGCGCAGATCTTAAATCTGTTTCCCCTCAGCGAAGACCGAGAGTGCACAAGAACAATGAAACGTCGATCGCACGAGTGATCAGTAGAGGGCGCTGTGACGTCTCTGCTTCCCGGCGGTGTCTGGGGATGACTTTGCTTCCTGGTCGGTACTCTATGGTTTTCGCTTCCGGCATTTGCAGCCGGCTGTGGGTGTAAATTTCGGCTGCGGCGGGGTTCTGTTGTTCCCGGGAGTGTTAGAGTGACGGGCTTTTGACTCCATGGCGTGTAGGTCGAAGGTTGCTCCCAGTGTAGATTTCGACCATAGCTGTTCGGACAGCGTTGAGTATCTGACTCTGAATTTTGGTCCCTTTGAGACTGTGCATCGCTGGCGACGGCTGCCCCCCTGTGATGAGTTTGTGGGAGCCAGGTAAAGGGGCGCGCCTGTCATAACTGTTCCACCTTTCTAAGCATTACCTCTTATGTCACCCCCCCCCCCCCCCGGAAACCCAAAGACTGCGTCCTGACCCCTATCACTCCTTTCCCCCCACTTATTACAACTACTCCTCATTTGTATAGCGCTACAAGGCGTACGCAGCGCACTTCCAAATACAAATACTGCATCTCCTAATGTCCTCACAGATACTGACTTATGATTGCCTCCCAACCTAAATCCATCTCGGCGCCCTTGAAATTTTTCACGTTCTGCCACTTTGGAGGGGAACTTTGAGAGGGGGCATATGCTGTGATTTGGGGAGGGCAGCTGCTGGGGTGGATGCTAGTGACAGGCAGACTTTTCAGGACCCTTAACGTTTTTTCTCTCTTTCTGCAGGCGCAGCAAACACACCGTTGTTGCCTACAAAGATGCCATTTATGTGTTTGGAGGGGACAATGGGTGAGTGATGTCAGTGACAAGAGCTGCCTGCTATGGTGTTTACATTCTTGGTTTGTTAAAACTCTTTAGATCCAGTATACAGAGTGAGTTATGTGTACCAAGTGGATGGTGAGCCCATAACTCATTTTCCTAGATAGGTATGTTTAAACTTCTCTGGATAATATTGAGCTACTTAATTTGCTGAATGCCAGGTATTACTTGTATAAAAAACAACTAGGTTAGGAGATGGCTAAAAATTATCCATTTAGAGGCCAATTCAGGTCGGGCATCTGGATGGGCTAGATTTGCACTTGATTCTGAACCCGCGGGGGTTAGATGTTCCTGTGGGATCCGAATCGGGTGCAGAGGGCCTGAACAGGCAGGCCGTGCCCCTATTCTGAGGGCCCGGATGTCCAGCCGACTCCCCATCTAACCCGACTGCAGCGCCTGCATGGAGCCCCGGTGCCTTGGCATCCTGGTGCCATGGCACCGGGACACCATGTGGGCGCCCCGATCCGCCGCAGAGATGGTAAGCCTGATTTCCCTGCTGCCCGACCCCCCCCCTATAGAGCCTACCGAGGCCAGGATCAGGCTGTGGGGAACTCCCTGCCTCTCCTCACCTCCATGCTGTGTCCCACTGCTGGCTGCCGCATGCTTCAGGGGGAGCTTATTCCATCTCTGAGTGGAATAAGTTCCCCATCTAACCCCCCCGCTCCCAGGACGTACAGGGCCGATGCTGGAATTGGCCCTATATGTCTGAGTTGAGCACCCCGCCTCCAGCCCACCCTCAGTCCTCCTCCGGCTTGCCTCCGTACAGAGCTCCCTGCACATCTTCTCTATATGTGCTTGGAGCTCTGCAGCGATAATCAGCCCCAGGCATTTAGCGGAGATGTACATCCGAACTGGACGTACATCCCTGCTAAATGGGACTCAGAATGATGCCTTTAGTGGTGAAATTCATCCACTAAACAAATGTATCTGTTGATTAGCAGATCTAAATTAAATGGATAGTGCTGGCATGATCATCCTTTACCAATACATTCATTACCACTACTTAAACAGATAATGGCGCTGAAGGTATGTATTAAGTTAAGCGTTGGGACCAGCTCTTGACTAAATGGTGGTAGCCCTGGCTGAAATTTAGGCCATCTGTGCCCTTGCAGGCTCTGAGAAAGAGTATTTAGTAAGATTAATTCGGTCACAAATATATTGTGTAGTTTAATGGCTATAATTCTGGAAGCTCCTACTAGCTTTGTTTTTAAATATTGCAATATTTTATTAGGAATAAGTGACTGTGTTAGGCTATAGGGAAATATAAAGTGGATGTTACCAGATTTCCCTCCGCCTTGCATGGTACAATGATTGCATAATATGATCTGATTACTACTACTGTTTTCTCTGTGGACAAGCAGGAAAAAAGTCTTCACTTAGGGGCTCCATCGGATGATGTTATTCATGTGTGGGAGCATTCCTAGCCCATTTTAGAAACTTTAGGAATCCCATTGTGAATGTGTGTCTTCACGCCTGCTGCTGTGGTGCCATGTTATCTCCAGTCTGTTTTTTTTCGTGAAACCCCTCTGACTCTTTTTGTAAGGTTTGTGAGTGTATCACTAAAAATGATTTTTCAGTCTTTTTTTTCTTTTTTTCCATTGGTATTTTCTGTGCTGTTGTGATATTATTGCTTGCCCTTTGTAGTTTGCTTAGCTAGTGTTTTTGGTCATGTAAGGTTTCCTTTTTATTTTCTGCGATGCCTCTGTCCCCTTGGATGTTGGCATTCTGGCCACGGCTTCATTCTTTTCTTTTTTGTGTGTCAAAATTGAGTCATTTTGATTTCGCTGTGGCTATTTTTCCAGACATAAACTTGCCAGTGGCTTGACGAAGTGTTCCAAGTGCTTGGGGACCATATCCATAATGGACATGCATAATTGGTGCCTTCAGTGCTCGGGATCCGATCATGAGCCCTCATCTTATAAATTAAGCTTTTGGATAATAAAATGAGCGCTCAAGGGTTGAGAAGAACAGCGCAACATCCTTTTTGGCACATCTAAAACTAATCCATCAGCATTGGTCTCTATGGCTACAAAGGATGCATTGGATACTGGCAGTGTATCGACATTGAAGAGTTCTTGAGCCCACTCAGAGCCGAGCACCCATAGGTCACTGGAGCATTGACTACCTCTCAATGTTCATCCAAAGATGAAGAAGAATTTTTCTTTGTCTTATTCGATACTGAAGAGAAAGGATATAGAACATTGGGTGGAGGCCTTGATACATTGACATCTGAGCCCTCCAAGGCATGGTGTCAAGAGCATTTTCGCAAGAGTGCCTCTGTAAGTTGCCCTGAAGGGAAGAGAGCTCTACCTCCAAGCCATCGAAGGGGCAGCGAAAGGCTATGGATAGCCATAATAAGTCGGCCGATACCCCCTCCCAGATTCCATGATTATCAGCCGATGTTGCAGTATGCTGCCTTCTGAAAGCTGTTGAGAACCGAACAATAATGCTGTTCACCATGCAGCACTTCAGTGCCTCGAAGCTGTATCAGCACCTACAGCTATCCAACCTATCTTCGAGAAGCATAATTGCCTATGGGAAAGGCATTGGCACCGGGGTATTGAAGGGCCCCAACACGAGAGCCTTACTGGCTAATATCACTCTCTAGTGCATCAGGGTTTGATACGGCTCTGGTTTGCAGAAAGTCACTGGTGCACAGACACTCACGGAGGAGATCCCAAACCCCACAGGGGAGGAGAGTCGTTCAGGCCGAGACTCAGAAGTACCTTGACTTCCTCTTTCCAAATCAGAATGCTTGTTCATGGATAAGGAGTCTGAGGGTCTGTCAGAGGATAGATCCCTATGACCCTTCTCCTCATAAGAGATGAAAATGTCCGCCTGAGGGTATGACATTCCAAGAATTTGTAAAGCATATATATCTAAGGCCATGACTTACTGTGCCATGGAGAGAATCTCTTTGGAGATAAAGTCTAAGAGAAGGTTGACTTCATTGAAAAGCAGGATATCATTCTTTGAAATCTGTCAAGGCACATGTCTTAGCTGGCCTCCTACTGCAGGAGGTATTAAGGGAGTAACCAGCAAAAGACTTACTGCTCTCAAAGGCACAGATATTTCCCTTTTTCTCACTAGTTCCAATCTAAGCAGATCCTCAAGCAATAAAAGAAGTGAGAGAAGTCTCAGAAGGTCCAACCTGCTCCTCAGCCAAAACCTGGAGGGTGGGGTTTTGACTGGTTTCTGCAGAGCATAGCCACTTTTCCTGTAGCTTCCCTGGAGGACTCTCCTGTAGGAAGAAGGCTCACTCTTTTTGCCCAAAGGGTGGGCCTTGTAACCTCCAACACTTGGATCTTGCAATCTGTAGCCGCTTTGGATAATTTGTACCTATTTGACCTTCCTTCAAATTTCCCTTTGAGAGTTTAATCCTTAAACCCTTGGCATCAGGAACTGCTTCTGCAAGAAGTCATCACCCTTCAGAAAAATCTAGCAATCAAGTTTGTTCCACTAGAGCAAAAAGGGTGGGGATTTTATTTGAGGTACTTCCTGGTCACAAAAAAGACGGGAGGATACTGACCCATCTTAAACCTAAGAGATCTGAACAAATATCCGGTCAAAAGTTCAGAATGATTTTTCTAGGCACCCTGCTCCCTTATCTTTAAAAAGAAGATTGGCTATGCTCTGTGGATCTGAAGAATGTATACCCACATACAGATACATCCCAGGAGGTATTTGGATTTGTAGTAGGGCAACAGCAGTGCCTTTTGGCCTTGGTCAACCCCACGAGTTTTTACCAAATGCCCAGCTATGGTAGCTGTCTAACTGCACAGGCTGGGAGTGCCCATTTTTCCCTACATGGACATTGAAGAGCAACACTCCGGAAGGGGTTTTGGACTCATGAATCACCATTCGGATGCTGGAACTGCTAGGGTTCATCATCAATTTATCCCAAATCCCACTTCTCTCCCACCCAGCAATTAGAATTCATCAGAGTTCTTGTTACAACTCAAGCAAGAGCTTTTCTCCCACATGACAGACTGACTGACAGCGATAGTACAGGAGACTCAAATGAGTCAGCAGATTCAGCTCATGCCATGTTAACATTGCTAGGCCACATGGCCTCAACAGTACATTTAACATCCTTGGCATGTCTCAATATGAGACAAGCTCAATGGACCCTGAATACCAGTGGTCGCAAGCACAGGAAATCTCGGACGCTATGTCGGTCACAGTCTTGGTAGACAAGTCACGATAATTTGGCGAAAGGTCTTCTCTTCCAAATTGCTACCTCACAAAAGTTACTGACGACAGATGCATTCAAACTGGGCTGGGGAGCTCACTTCGATGGGTTCCACACTCGGGGGAACTTGGTCCCTTCAAGAAAGTCTCCATCAGATAAACTTTTTGGAAATAAAATAAATAACAAACGTTCTAAGGGCTCTCAAAGATTGGTTGTCCAGCCAAATTGTTCTGGTTTAAACTGACAATCAGATGGCTATGTTTTACATCAACAAGCAAGGAGGAACAGGGTCGTACCTCCTGTGTTGGGAAGTGGTCAGATTGTGGAATTTCACTATCTCTCACAAGATAGTTGAGAACCACTTAACCTGTCTGGTGAACAGAACACACTGGCAGACTGAGCCGAGTCCTCCAGCCTCACAAATGGACCCTGGCAGGGATGTAGCGCAGCACATCTTTTGGGAGTGAGGTATCCCCTTGACAACTCCTCTGAATTCCTAGTTGCTTGAGTTCTGCTCTAGGGTGGGGTCACACAGCAAACTAGCCATGGATGCTTTCTTCTTTGATTGGGGGGCGGGTCTTCTGTATGCGTATCCTCCAATACCTCTCATTGCCAAGACCCTCCTGAACTCAAAACAGTCAGGGGTGCAGTGATTCTCATCATTCCTTATTGACCTAGACCGCTGTGGTTCCCTCTACTTGAACTTTTCATTTAGGACCCAATGCAGCAAGCATCAAATCTGATATTGCAGGAGAATTTGGCAGTGTTACATCCCAACATCAAGTCACTGGCCCTCACAGCTATGTTGTTGACAGACTAACCTTATCTGCTCTCAGTCTGCCAGCTGGTGTCACCATTGTCCTTTTGGCTTCCAGGAGGGTCTCAGCGAGAACATTTTTTTTCTCTCTAATGGAAGAGGTTTGCAGTTTGGTGTGAAGAATGCTCATAGATTATTTTTGTCTGTCCCTCATAAATGGTGCTTGAATACCTTATACACCTTTCCGAGTCTGGACTCAAGTCCATCTCTGTAAAGGTATATATCAGTGTGATTAGAGCTTATCACCGTGATGTAGAGGGTAAACGCATTTCTGTACAGCCCTCAGCTGTTCACTTCACGCAGGGCTTATTTCTTTTGAAGCATCTTTATAAGTCACCCGCAGTGTCTTGGGACCTCAATGTGGTTCTCACACAGCTGATGGAAGCTCCTTTCGAGCCACTCAATACCTGTCCTCTGAAATTCTTGACTGGAAGGTACTATTTCTAGTGGCAGTCACTTAAGCGCGCAGAGTGAGCAAGCCTCAGGCCCTAGTAGTTCATCCACCTTGTACTAAATTTTACCAAACAGAGCAGTGCTTCCTACTCATCCCAAATTTCTTCCAATGGTGGTTACAGAGTTTCATCTTAACCAGTCGATCGTCCTTCCAACATTCCTCTTTATGAGAATGGGGTTTTGAGAAGAAACTGCACTACACATATTGGATGGCAAGCGAACCTTAGCTTCCTACTTGGAGCGGACGAAAGCTCATAGAAAGTCCATCCAGCTTTTTGTTTCTTTTGATCCCGGAAAGCTAGGGCTTACCATCTCCAATGTACTTTCTCAATTTGGCTCACAGACTGCATCTCTTTCACTTATGCCCAGGCAGGTCTAAGCCTTGAGGGTCATGTCACCGCTCATAATGTCGGTGCCTTGGCTGTGTCAATGGCCCACTTGTGCTCTGTCTCCATGGAAGAGATTTGCAAGGCTGCAACGTGGACTTCTACCCACACCTTCACATCTGACTACTGCCTGGATGGGGATTCCCAAAGCGACAGCACTTTCTACCAATCAGTATTTAGGAATTTGTTTGGGGAATAGAATCCAACTCCATACTGTCTAGCCCAATTTCTTTCAGTTCGGCTACCTTAAAAATATATATATAAAAGGCTTGTGGCCACCAAAAACAATTGTTCTGTTGCCCTAGTTGGACAGTGTATTATTCCTTTTTGTTCAAGGCAGCCTGCAGCTAGGGAGTCCCATAAATGAGAACTTTTCCTGCTTGTTCACAGAGAAAGGTAGTTCTCCATGGACAGCAGGAAAAGTCCTCGCAACCCAACTACTTCCCATAGGATTTGAATTTGGCTCAAGTTTTTGATTACACCAAGGATAAGGTGGTGCGATGGTGGCAAGTGGGAAGACCCACTGATGTGCAGTGGGCTTCCAAAAGTTTCTAGAAGGCGCTGGGAATGTTCTCATGGGGCTCACCCATAAGTGAAGACTTTTTCTGCTGTCCACAGAAAACACCTGCTGCAGGTAAATAGCTACCTTTTCTGTATTGCTAGTGGACAAATATACACCTGAGAGATACTCCACTGCTGAGTTTACAATCTAGATTTAAAGTAAGTCCTCCTTTCTCTTGGGGCATTTTTCTGTTGTTGCAGGAATTCTCAACCCAGTCTTTGGGCCACACCTGGCCAAACAGGTTTTCAGGTTAACCACAATGAATATTCATGAGAGAGATTTGTAAACAATGGAGACAGTGCATGCAAATCTCTCTCATGAATATTCATTGTGGTTATCCTGAAAACCTGCTTGGCCAGGTGTGTCTCGAGGACTAGCTTGAGAATCCCGGTGTTATGGTGCGCCAGGGCCCCACTTTTCCCTAGACCAGGGGTCTCAAACTCAAATTGCTTTGAGGGCCGAATGAGGACTTGTAAAGTAACCCGGGGGCCGCATAAGACATGGGGGGCTCATTTGCATAAGGGGCCTCATTTGCATAAATATTTGCATAATGTTGCATAATGAGTGCATGGATAAAGAAAGACTAGAAAATTACTATAATCCAGTGCCAACCGCCAGGCACATTAGGAACTACTACTAACACTGCCCATTTAGAACCCATAGCAAACCCCCCGTATCATAACAGCACTACCAGGACTCACAAAGCACCAGACCCTACCTATCAAAAGGCAACACTGCAAATATTAAATCAATACATTTCAGAGAACTATACATGACCTACCCCCCAGCCCACAGCACACTGGTAATGTGCTGGGGGGTTTAGAACTGGTAATGTGCTGTGGGGCTGGGGGGTTCAGAAATGGTGATGGTTCTGGCCCACAGCACATTACCAGTTCTGACCCCCCCCCCCCATCCATCATCAGCAGCAGCAGCAGCAAAAATCACAGCCCCCCCCATCCATCCATCCATCCTCCCTCCCTCCCTCAGCAAAAATCACAGCCCCCCCCATCCATCCATCCTCCCTCCCTCAGCAAAAATCACAGCCCCCCCCCATCCATCCATCCATCCATCCTCCCTCCCTCAGCAAAAATCACAGCCCCCCCCATCCATCCATCCATCCATCCTCCCTCCCTCAGCAAAAATCACAGCCCCCCCCATCCATCCATCCTCCCTCCCTCCCTCAGCAAGAATCACAGCCCCCCCCCATCCATCCATCCTCCCTCCCTCCCTCAGCAAGAATCACAGGCCTCCCTCAGCAAGAATCACAGGCCCCCCCCGCAGAGCCAGCCAGCCCTCCCCCCCGCCCTCCCCCCCTCCCTGCCTCAGTCCCTCTCCTCTTCGGCTTAGAACCGCGAAGGGAGAGTTCCTCCCTCGGGACTCTGTTAAGCCGGCTGAAATTTCCTCCCTTCGCGGTTCTAAGCCGAAGAGGAGAGGGACTGAGGGAGGCAGGGCTGGCTTAATTCTGGGCAGACTGCTTCCTTACCTGCCGAGAGCTGTGCAAGCAGGCGATCCTTCCTCCAAGCAGGCGATGCTTCATAAACCGCTGATACCTCGTGGCTGCTCAGACTGCTTCTGGGCCGGGCCCCCCCCCTCCTCCTTTTTCTCCTCCTTCTGCCTGTCCCTGATTGGTGGAGGGCAGGCGCGTGACGCGGTCATGCAACCCAACTTTGTATGCAGTCCCGGGAATCGCGCTAAGCCGGAAAACAGTGAGTAAAAGTAGCAAAAATTGCAGAAAGGATACTCGCGGGTCGCGGGCCACACATGCGGCCCGCGGGCCGCGTGTTTGAGACCCCTGCCCTAGACAGTGGTGAGAGCTCCAGGGACAGTGCGTTTTCATATGCATATATAACAGTATGAATAGGCCTCTCTCCTTTTAGACTACAGTTGCATTCAACTCTCTATGGCCAGGTATCTCATACAAGGCCATACCAAGCTAGAAATGCACCCTGTGTGGCTCATGAACCTAGTACCCTCCTTCACCCAGCCACACACAGGTCACTCTTGTTGGGCTTTCTGGAAGCTCCCTGATGACAGCTCTTGGTATGGCACTGTTCTCATATACTTCACTGTGATCATCTTGTCTGGTAAAAGTTCTTAAATTATTTGTCATTGCAGAAAAAACATGCTGAATGACCTGCTGAGATTTGATGTGAAGGATTGTTCTTGGTGCAGGTAAGGAGGATGCTCCAATGCAGTCAGGAAGGCACTGGTACACAGTGATAAAATGACTTTTGAATGATCTTATAGATTAGGTGACGGAGCTGAGATTAAAAATGAGGAACTGAAATTTAACGGTGATTTAGAGATGCTGAGAGAGGCAGGGATTTGAACTTGGATATAGAAGATACCATAATAATGCAATACAATTTTGATTTATATTTATTTTTTTCTAACATCGAATGTTATTCAGAATGTAACAATTGCACTCCATAGTATAGTACAAGTATATTAGCAAGCATGAAAATACAGAAATGATTAAAATCAATCCGTACTGCTGAGAGCTAAGCTATCAGTAGCTTAACGATTGGCAGGGTCTCCCAAGATGGGCAGGTCTTAGCTACGGTACCAGCCTGAGACAAACCACCTATCTGGGCAGCAACAGAATGGTACAGTGATGGCAGATCATATTTCTATGACAATGGCAACAACACTAACGTTACCTATATGGAAGGAAAGGCCTGGCAATCTGTTTCCTTATCTTGCCATGAAAATCCAGTGGATAGTAGCAACAAAAGAAATTGCAATTATAGTGCTGGAAGATGAGACCTCCAGGTCGGAAGGCACTCAACGGGCTCCTGGAGAAGAGCTGAAGATTCTTTGGAGTAAAGGCAGCATTTATGATGTGGTTGGATCAAAGCCCTCGGGACGTCTGACTGCAGATGTAGCTGCACATGAAATGAGTCATGAGCTGTAAAGATGTTTTACATATTGGAACATAGAACATATGAAGCATAAACCAAGGAAAGTTGGAGGTAATCATAAATGAAATGGAATATGTACAACTCGATCCGTTGAGAGTCACAAAACTGAAATGGACTGACATCAGCACTTTGAATCTGATAATCATGTGGTATACTATGCCAGAAATGAAAGACAAACAGTGTTGCATTTATAATTAAGATGAAACTTGCAAGAATTGTAATGAAATACAATGCAATCAGTAAATGCCTAATTTCTGTTTGTCTATGATGAATGCCCATCAACACAATTATTATTCAGGTATATGCACCAACAACAGCTGAAGAAGAGGAAGAAGTGGATCAGTTCCATGACCAAGAACAAGTTGAAATTGACAAAAAAATGCAAACAAGATATCCTGATAGTCATGGGTGACTGGAATGCAAAAGTGCAACAACGAAGTCAGCAAAGTGGTTAGAAAATATGGGCTTGGCAACAGAAATGAAGTTGGAGAAAGCCTGATAGAATTCTGCAAGACCAGCAGTCTGTTCATCTTAAACACCTCTTCCACCAACATAAATGGTGACTGTACACATGGACTTCGCCCAATGGATTGTGTAAAACTAAAACTGACCATATCTGTGGAAGTCAATGATGGAATAGTTCAATAGCATCAATAAAGACAAAACCTGGAACTGACAAATCAACAGCTACTAATATGCAAGCTAAAGTTGAAAAAAAGCAAATTGCTCATGAATATAGCAAAATATGAGCTTGAAAATATACCACCAGAATTTAAGGGCTGCATGAAAAAATGATTCACCACTTTGGAAACAAATGACGGAGCACCATAACAGTTATGGGATGACATCAAGAAAGTTGTGCTCGAAAGTGAGAAGCCTATACAAAATGTGAAAAAACAAAAACGGCCAAAATGGATGACTGAAGAAACTGAAAATTGCCCAGGAATGCAGAGAAGCGAAAGCCAGAACAGAAAGAGAGGTAATCGCAGAACTTAACAGCAAGACAAAACAAGGAGAAGTACTACCATGATGCATGCAAGAAAATAGACCAAGATTGGTTTTTCCTAAAGCTATGCAAGTTGGAGAAAATTTCAGTCTCTAATTGGAACGCTCAAAGATGCTCAAGGTGGAACGAATACACAGAATCATTATACCATAAAAACCAAGTGGACCAACAGTCTTTTTCAACCTCTACCTTATGATCAGGAACCATTGGTGATGAAAGAAGTTGAAGCAGCATTGAAAGCATTATCAAAGAACAAAGCACGAGGCATTGATGGCATTCTCCAATGAAGTATTACAGCAATCAGATGCAACTATTATAATACATACAAGGCTCTGCCTGGAACTTTGGAAAACATCATCATGGCCAACTGACTGGAAAAGATCTGTGTTCATAGCAATACTGAACAAAGGTGATCCGACTGACTGACTGAAAAGTATTGCACAGTCGCTATGTTCCCACACTCCAGCATGTTCTACTCAAGATTATTCAGTGGAGACTACAACCATACCTGGAATGAAAACTGCTTGAAGTACAAATAGGGTTCAGGAAAGGGCAAGGAATGAGAGACATCGTCATGGATGTGAAATGGATTCTTGAAAAGACAGAAGAATACCAAAAGACTATCAATATGTGTTTTATTAACTACAACAAGGCTTTTGGTATGTAAATCATGAGACACTCTGATCAAATTTTGAATCATGGGGTATACCAGAACATCTGCTAGTTCTTATAAGCAACCTTTGCATTGATCAAGAAGCAGTAGTTAGAACAGAATAAGGAGAAATGGAATGGCTTAAAATCAGCAAAGGTGTACGACAAGAATTCATTCTTTTCCCCATAACTTTAATTATATGCCTAACAAATCATAGCAGGACTGTATGAAGACAACCGAGGTGTGAAGATTGGTGGAAGATTCATCAACAACCTTCACTATGCTGATGTTATTACATTACTGGCTGTACGTGAAGACACTATAGAATATTTGCTTATCAAGATCAAGGAACATAGTCTTACAATGGGTCTGCAACTTTCATGAAGAAGGCAAAGATCCTGACAACTGGAAAAATTAATAATTTCATCCGTGATGGAGATGAAATAGAAATAGTAGAGAACTTTAATCTCCTTGGATCAATAATAAAACAACAAGCAGTCAAAAAATCTGATGACGCATTGCTCTTGGCAGTACTGCTATGATGGACCTAGACAAGATTCTCCCCATAGTATTTTTAATAACATGGGGGTTGTGAAAGTTGGATGGTGAAGAAGAAAGACAGGAAGAAAATCGAGGCCTTTGAATTATGGTGCTGGTGAAGAATACTGTGTATACCTTGGACTGCCAGAAGAATAAAACAGTTTGTACTATAGGAGATAAAACCTAAGCTTTCTTTAGAAGCTCCAATGATAAGATTTCGACTTTCCTACTTTGGACACATCAGGCAAAACGGGAGATCATTTGGAAAGATGACATGCTTAGCAAGGTTGAAGGTCCACGCAAGAGAGGAAGGCCAGCAATGCGATGGATGGATACAATAACAGCAGCTATGGATACTATTCTATCAACAATTTGCCACCTTACTAAAGACTGAACACAGTTTAGGACAACTATCCAGTGGGTCACCATGAATTGGCACTGACTCGATGACGCTTAAGAATGACATCCGTAGTTAATATATAATTCACCTTAGGTGATACACACTTGGTGTTAGTGACAGAGTAGGGCTTGAACTGAGGCACTAGAAGATAAGTTGACAGACTTTGGTCTCCATCCCACATAGATAGATCTCTCTCTATTTATCTCTCTCTCCACTCATACTCTCACACCTGTGGCAGAAATGGAATTGCTCCCCAAGCTCAGAAGTGATGTGTCCATGTAAAGCTGCTTCACATTGTCTATGGAAATGTGTTAACATAGAAACAAAACCTTTCTTCATCAGCACTTTGATTAGAGTTGACGGCTTCCTTGCTGCACGTTTCACAGGGCCATCACCACTGGCACGCCACCTGCCCCCAGGTATCACCACTCTGCAGTAGTCTATGGTAGCAGCATGTTTGTGTTTGGTAAGTGTTTGTTTTTTAAACCTTTTGTACTGCCTTTCAATATTATCAAAACAGATTACAGTAAAATTTCAAATATAAAATTAAAGGTAAATTATAACACAAAAAAATTAAAATTCCAAACTGTTATAAACTAGAAAGAAGGAAAACAGACTATGGGACTGTGTAATTGTTATTGTGGAACCACAGCTGTTCTTGGCTCTTGCAGTCACATTCACCGGTATCTTTGGCTTTTCTGTGAACTTTTTTTAAGTGGCATAGTGGTATGAAGATCCACCCCTTAGCACTCATTCACTACTACTGCACTGGGTCTGTTTTCAAGATATTCTTTCTCTATAAAGCTCATACAGCTATCTCAGTGCACCCCTGTATCTCAGGGCTTGACATAACCCCAGTGCCAGCGATTAGAAATTTTATACCTGGTGCCTTGGATTTGCCTCCCTTTCTCCCCAATCACAGACCGAAAACCCCTTCTGTCTGCCCACGGGAAATATGATCTGCCATGGGCAGAACAGGAGCGATCTTTGCTGCGATCGGGGCTTAGATACATCCCTGCGAGCTGTCTGCTGCATCTAAGCCTTGATCATGGCAAAGCTCAAATTCCTGTAGGCAGAACAGGAGGGGATGCCCAAAGTAGCAAAGAGAACCTTGGGGATCGGATCTTTGATTAAAAAAGAAAAAGATGAGGAGAGGCAGAAAAAATGTAAAGAGAGAGTACCATTTATTAAAAAAAAAAAAGTAAGGAGGATGGGGGAATGGAGGACAGCAGATGAAAGTGCTGGGGGGGGGGGAGAGAAAGGGAGTCCAGAAGAGGAACAGAGAATGGGGAGGGGTTGAAGTGGGGAAGGAAGACTGCAAGATGGAGGACAGAAATGACAATTTGTATATGCCAAAGGCTGCATCCCCCCTCCCCAAACATACATTCAAGCATCTTACCCTAACACGCACACACACACACCCGCACACACAGGCAACCCTCCTCAGTGCCACGTACAGAGGCTTCCCAGCTCTGCAGCACACACACACATGCACCACAGCCCTGCACCCAGGGCTGGCCCTAGAGTTGGTCTAAAGTGTTGAAGCCCTAGTTAAACCTCAAGTTTTATACCCCCTCTGACTGTCAAAATCTTTCAGCTTTGAATCATCTGCTTTTGCTGCCCTCCAGAGGTTGCTGCTGTAGTCGACCACTAGTTTTCCTAGTGGTTGGGCCGGCCCTGCCTGCGCCAACCACCACATCCTACACACACACACACAGGCACATCACTGTGGCATCACACACCCATAGAGACACTTGCTGTCTGAAGCTATAATTATTGTTCTCTAAAGATGATGCATGGTGTAGGTACTCTAGTGCTGGTCTCACGAGAACATGAGACCAGAGTGAGAGAACCAGAGGGAGAGAGACGAGGGGGTCACAAGCCCTGGCTCCTAAAATCTTGGCCTGGCTTCTAAATCTGCACAAAATTTGTCAAGGCCTGCTCTACCCCTCTCTCTCCTGTGTTAATGTAAAGTGGGATATTTGGTCAGGAAATTTCTAAATGAGCCCTTCTGCAGTGGCTATTGGTATCCTGCTTCCATAGCAGCCAGTACAGCGTTTTCAAAGTTAGATTTGAACTGACTCCATGCATGTGAAGAAGAACTCGGAATTTCATCTGCTTACAAGCAGCATCACTGGCTCAGCACCTTGGCCTCTCTGTTTTTCAAGCTCTTTCTTACCTTATATGTTTGTTTTTATTGTGCTTTTTTATTTTCTTCTGAGCGTGCTGAACATATGCAGGTGTGAACCCATGTGATTACCTAGATACTCTGTAAATGTCGGACTCCTCTTATCCTGCAGGTGGTTATACTGGAGACATTTATTCCAACTCCAACTTGAAGAATAAGAACGACCTGTTTGAGTACAAGTTTGCAACTGGCCAGTGGACAGAATGGAAGGTGGAGGGCAGGTAAGAAAGGAGAGGGAAATGTGAAGTCTTGGGCGAGGGGTGTCTGTCTAAAGGAGGGGAGAAAGGTGAAGGGTAATGAGGAAAGGGGGATGTTTGAGAAAGGTGAAGAAATGTATGCGAGAGGGTAGGTGGTGTGCTAGATGCCTGAGGTAGAAAAGGAGGGTGCTAGGGAGAGGGTGCCTGAAAGAGGAATGGGAAAGCAGGGCACGTGAGGAAAGGAATGCCTTGGAGAAATGAATGTTGGGTTTAGGTGAGATGGGTTATCTGGAGGAGGAATGCTTGATAAAAACAGTTGAAGGGATATGGTGTCTCACAGTGAAGAGGAAGTGAGAGGATCAGTATAGAAGGTGGGAAAGGTAGAGGCAGGTGAAGGGAGGAATCTAGGAGGCAGAGGAATTGAAGTTAATGTGTAGCAAGGAGCTAGCTTGGTAGACTACCGTTTAGTCTGAAGTTTGCCAAATGATTATTCTCTTAGCCTTGTCCGTTCTAGGTGCGACCCGAGATAAGTGAAGGAAGTATTTTATCCACTCAATGAAAAATCAAGTTTTGGAATGTTTTGTCAGATGATGTGGTCAAGGCTGTGACTTACCTGAGTTTAAAAGGAGTTGGGGCAGATTCCTAGAGGAGAAGCCTGTGGGGGAGTGTACGATAGAAGCTCCATGGAGTGGAAGTGTAGCGTAATGGTTAGGGCAGCAGCCTATAACTGGAAAGACCAGGATTCATATCCTGCTGATGCTCCATGTGTCCTTGGGCAATCCACTTAATCCTCCACTACCTCGGGTACAAACTTATTGTAAGCCCTTTGGGGAAGGGAATTAACTACTGTACCTGAATGTAACTCGCCTTGAATTGCTGCTGGAAAGGTGTGAGCTAAATACTAATTATTCAATAAAAAATAAACCTCCAGTCCTCCTTAAAACACATCCTTATATGTGCCAAAGCAGCCTAGCCAGGAGGATGAGGTCCAACTAGTAAGTATAAAAACCCTGATTTGAGGAAAGAGAAGAGAAGGTAGCCTCCAGGATTGACTCTGGGATTGCCAAGAGAAGTTTGAGACTTTACAACCCGCAAGGTAGAACAGGCTTCTTTGTATTTTTTGCCAGCAATTACTAAGAGAACCTTTAATGCTCTATAGTTTGCCGGGGAAGACTGGCTTCTTTTGTCTTTGAAACAGAATTATTGGCCTTCTAGTGAAGACTGCCCTCTTTTTCTATTTTGAAGTTTATAGCCAGCACCCGCTCCTTAACCTTGAGGGTTTGAGGAGGGGTGTACCTTGAGGTTAAGTTGTAGTTGTGAAGGTCGAATGACAAGGCAGGTATAAAGAATATTTTTTTTTTATAAGGATTTATTTCTCCCGCTCCGTGGTGGAATGGAACAGGCGTAAAGGAATATATTTTACAGCCAAAACAAGAACAAAAGGAAAACAGGCTTTTTCCAACACTGTGTTCAAAACTGTCCTTTAACACAGTAGTTCACATTCTTGTCATGTGAGCTTTACTTGAAATCACTTAAACAAAAGAGCAAATAATAAAGTTCATGCACTGTAACTAAGTTGTGCTTCAGCTTACTCTTTATCTCCTCATAAGCTCTTCAGGTAAGGAACTTAAACAGCATGCATTTCAGCATATTATAATGAATGACCACACAAGCTTTGCTTGACTATTCTTTGTCTATGAGACAGGTTGAGCAGTCCATTGGCTGATTCAAATCCACCATTGGTAAGGGATAAACCAATGGCACTTGTGCTTCTGGGCTCTGTACTGATTCAATTACTTTCTGTCCAGGAACAGTTCGTTTCTCTAAGAAATCTCTAAACTCTTTCAGGAGTTCTTCAGCCCAGGGGCGGCCCAAGGGGGGTGCGGGGCCATGTGCGGAGACTCGGTGCGGGGCCTCATTTGCATAAGGGGCCTCATTTGCATAAATATTTGCATAATGTTACCATACACTAACTTTTAGTAAACATGCCTCTTCATGAGTGTATGGATAAAGAAAGACAAAGATTTCTACATTACTATAATCCAGTGCCAACCGCCAGGCACATTAGGAACTACTACAAACACTGCCCATTTAGAACCCATAGCAAACCCACCGTATCCTAACAGCACTATCAAGACTCATAAAGCACCATACCCTACCTATCAAAAGGCAACACTGCAAATATTAAACCAATACATTTCAGAGAATAACAATACATGACCTACTGGGGAAAGAGAACAAGTGGCAATGTCAAATAGGAATTATATAAACAGAACACCTCAGCTCAGTTACACATGCAGAACATAGACCATCACCAAACAAGTAATCACAATTTAGAAACAGGAAGACAATAATTAAACTGGGAACCCTAAAAGCCAAACTTGGAATGTACAACAATGTTGAAATAAAACTATAAATTAATTTCCTCTTGTACTAAACAAAGCACCGACATTAATGATGCACATTTCCCAGAGCTGACATATTCCAGTTAATAAATTCAAAATAAAGAGATATCTTTGTACCTTTTGTGCATTTTTTTTTCAGTTGGAATTGTTCCAGTCACTTTCTTCTGGTTTATTTGTGTCTTCTGCTAACTCTCCATCGTCTGCTGTCCATTTGTCCTTTCTTCTCTCCTCTAGTTTTTTTCCATTCTCTCTCTACATCTGCTTTAACATAATAATCTTTCTCCTTTTGCTCTTTCCTCATTCCTATTTCATCCACTCAAATTTTACCCCTCCATCCTCAATCCCCACTTAGGGGCTTGTTTACAAAGCCGCGGTAGCGGTTTGCGATCGTAATCGGAGCAGCGGCCCCATTGATTTCAATGGGGCCGCGGCTGCGATCGCGAACCACTACCGCGGCTTTGTAAACAAGCCCCTTAGTCTCCCAATACCCGGCCAATTGTAGATTTTTCTTCCCTCCCACACAAAATATTCTTCCCCTCTCCATTTCACTCTCCCAGCCCCATCCCCTTCTAATCTCCCCCAACATCAGCTCCCTTTTAGTTGCAGCCCCACCCAGTATCCGCTCCCTTCTAGTCCCCACATCAGCCCATTTCCAGTCCTAGCTCCCCCATCCATTTCCAGTCCTATCCGAGTCCCTTCATCAGCTCATTTCCAATACCAGCCTCCCATCAGCCCATTTCTAGTCCTTTCCTAGCCCCACCATCAGCCCATGTTAAATCCTAGCTCCCCTCCACTCAGCCCATTTCTAATCCAAGCCCCCCATGAACCTACTTCCAGTTCTAGCCCCTCCATGAGTCCATTTCAATCCAAGCCCCCACCACAGCCCATTTCCAATCTTAGCTCCCCCAACACCCAATTCCCAGTCCTATCCTAGCCCCTCCATCAGCCCATTTCCTGTCCTAGCTCCTTCCCCTAAGAGCCCATTCCAAGCCCCCCTCCCCATCAGCTATTTGCAGTTCAAGCCCCCTTCCACTCAGCCCATTTCCAGTCCTAGCAACCCCCCCCCCAACCCATTACCAGTCCTAACCTCCCCATCAGCCCACTCCCAGTCCTAATCCCACCAGCCCATTTCCAGTCCTAATCCCCCATCACCCAATTTTTAGTTTAAGCCCCCCCATAGCCCATTACCAGTCCTAACCCCCCATCAACCCACTTTCAGTCCTAATCCCATCAGCCCATATACAGATTTAGCTCCCCCATAGCCCATCACCACTCCTAAACCCCCCCAAGCCCATCACCACTCCTACCCCCCCAGCCCATCACCACTCCTAACCCCCCCCCCCCCAGCCCATCAACACTCCTAACCCCCCCCAGCCCAGCCCTGCCCATCAACACTCCTAAACCCCCCCCCAGCCCTGCCCAGCAACACACCTAAACCCCCCCCCAGCCCAGCCCCGCAAAACTCCTAACCCCCCCCCCAGCCCAGCCCAGCCCAGCCCAGCCCAGCGAAAATTAAAAGAAAAGAAAACCTGTCTGCTGCCGCGGTCGGGGCCGCCGCCGCAGAATCGAGCGTGCCGCGGGGCCCCCCTGTGCATGGCAGAGCCTGCCCACCTGGAAGCAGCTCTCATTGGAGCTGAAAAGTCAGACGCGCCGGCATGCAGAGCAGAGCGCGAGGGAAGAGTTTCGAAACTCTTCCCTCGCGCTCTGCAAGCCGGCGCGCCTGACTTCAGCTCCAAAGAGAGAGCTGCTACAAGGAGGGCAGGCTCTGCCGTGCACAGGGGGGCCCCGCGGCAGCAGACAGGTTTTTTTTTTTTCTTTTCAATTTTACTTTTCAAAAAGAATGTTTTTTGCGCGGGGCCCCCTGAAACGCGGGGCCCTGTGCAAAAAACATTCTCGCTCAATGGACGGGCCGGCCCTGCTTCAGCCTGCTTGCTATATGGGCTAGGCGGGGAATTAACTCCTTCCTGGGGTGAGTAATAGCTTGTGTGTTTCTCTTCAGGTAAGCAAACAATGCCGTCTCTCTTACTATGCTCATTCACTGCACTGGAGTTACCCCTCCCCCACTTGTCTCTGTCAGCAAGTGCTGGGTAAGTCAGTTCCTTTGCAGATGAAGGATTTTTAGACAGCAATTCAAACTTATGACCATCTAAAGCCTTCTGGCATATATCTCTAGCAAATATATCTGCTACGTCCTTGTAGCTAGCTAGCTTGCTAATTCTGTCAGCAGTTTGAGGAGGAAAGCATGGTTTATCTGAATGAGCTTCTGGTTGCAGCCAGCTGCCCTCATAAAACCTGGGTTTGCCCTGGGTTTTAAAATAAGCACTCACACAGTCTGGCTTCTCATAAAAGCTGTTATCAGAATTAAAGACACCCTATACCTTGTGTTGAGGAATGCCTGAATGTTCTTTAGCAGTCTGCCATTCTTTCCACGGGTCAGCTCTCTGTTCCAAAAGCATAGGCTTTATCCCTGGGTGTCTCAGTGCCTCGCCCTTCTCTTGCTCCCAGAAGGTTCTTCTATGCACTGAGTCTCCCTGGTACCTGCTTCTTGGCTTGGCAAGCGTTCTCCTGGAATTGCAGCTGGGGAGCGTTTCTCCTTCAAAGTCAAAGGCTCTGGCATCCAAGGCTACTCCGTCTCTCAAGCATACATCTGCTGTGTTTCTCTTCCTCCACTCTTTCTCTTCCTCGTTCTCTTTCCTGTTCCTGTTCCCTTTCTCATTCGGTTTCCTGTTCTGTCTTCCTTCTTCCTGTTTAACAAGCTGTCTCTGCTCTGGGGAACCCTCCTCCTGCTAGGGCGTGCCTAATCAGCAACTCTGCTTCTCCCCTCCCCCGAGGTGAGCTGTGTTAGCTGATTAGCCGTGTGCATCTTGTGCTGAGAAGGGAAAATCATGCCTTTAGCTGCAGTACCCGGACCTTCCACCGGGTCACCATCTGTTTCCATGGCTTCTGGCACCGCTGCCGTGTCACAAGTTGAACTATGCTAATAAAGATACTTTTTGCTTTTGAATCTTGGTTTGACTGCTTTGTTGAAGGCCTATCAGAGGCTAGGGCTTGAACATTTCATGGTGCCACATATGAGAGAGTGCATATAGTGAGAAAAACCATGCTATGAAGGAGTGTTCGGTCTCTAGCCTTCAACAGCCGGAAATCCAGCTGAAGAGGCTGCCTGTAAACGGAGCATCAGTGAAGAGGATAGAAACATAGAAAAATGATGACAGAAAAAGACCAGATGGCCTATCTAGTTTGTCCATCCATATCAACAACTACAACAGTCCCCTTTTTTTCCTTTAGAGATCCTCTGTGTTTCTCCCATGCTTTTTTGAATCCAGATACTGTCCTCATCTCTACCACCTCCACTGGGAGACTATTCCATGGATCCACCACTCTTTCCATAAAGAAATATTTCTTCACATCACTCCTGAATCTGTCCCTTTTCACTCTCATCCCATGTCCCCTCATAGCAGAACTTGCTTTCAATTGAAAGAGGCTGTCCCCCTGTGCATTTATGCCACGGAGGTATTTAAACGTCTCAATCATATCACCTCTATCTCGCCTTTCCTCTAAGGTGTACATATTAAGATCCTTAAGTCTGTCCTCATATGCTGTATAATGAAGACCACTAACCATTTTAGTAGCCACCCTCTGTACCGACTCCATCCTGTTTATATCCTTTTGAAGGTGCAGTCTCCAGAATTGCACACAATACGCCAAATGAGGTCGCACCAAAGACTTATACAGAGGCACTGTTACCTCCTTTCCTTATCGTTCCTGCAGTTCAGTCCTCCACCTCTGGTTTGTGTACCTCCTCCTGCAGCTTGGAGACTGGGCATGTTAAAACTGTGACATCACTGGATGTAACCTGCGGATCTCTTCCATCATCCCCAGTGTGTCCAGTCTCCATGCAACAGGAGGACGTAGTGAGGCTAGGTGCTGGGGTCACTTGAGGAGCAGATGAGCAGTTAGAGTGGCAGTTTGGAGTTAGTTTTTTCTTTGGTCCATCTACCTTTGTTTTCTTTTGATAATTCTAGTTACTGTGTCTTTAAAAAAAAAATAAAAAAAAGGCCAGGGTTTGAACCGGCCGCTGCTGCCCTCTCTTCTATCTTTCTTCGGCAGCAGGTCCGTTCCAACTAGCAGTTCTCTCCTCCTGGGCTTTACGGAGGAGAGCACTGCTCTGCACAGAACCGTTTCTCTGCCGGTCCCGGACCACTGGGATTGCCCGGGGTGAGGTGCAGGAAGAAATCAGCTCGCTCTGTGGCTGTCTTCTCGCTCCTGTGCCGAGCAGGCTCGAGCAGGGCAGCACGCGGTAAGAGGTTTTACGGTTAAAGGGGTCTCAGAGAAGGAGGCCGTTCTGTGAACGGGACGTGGGCTGAAATTGAATCCTCTGGGCCGACGGCGTGTTTTGGTGTCAAGTCGGGGCCAGTTAGCTGCAGCGGCCATTTTGACTGTGTGACTGGCCACTTGGCGGTACTCCGTGGATCGGCTTGCAGCGGAGGCTCAGTTTAGTGTAGTGCTAGGCAGATAGAAATAAAAGAACACGATAAAATTATCCTTTTCTTCAATTGCTAAGGCAACTGTATTTTAAACTTTAATTCTGTAAGTTGATTTGCTTTTTTTTTTTTTTTTTTTTAAAGAAAGACTAAATAAATAATTAGGAAGGGGGGAGAGTGTGAAGTTTTGTGGGAGATAGGGTTAGTTTGGGTCAGCCCTACTCCCTTAGCCTTATAGCGGCACTGACTAATGCCTTCACATCCACAGTGCCTGGTGTGTGGCACTCGCAGAGGCACAGTATCAGACGAGGAAATCTGACGGGGGTGTGCGGCGGCTTCCACCTCAATGGAGCAACAGATGGAAGACAGGATGGCACAGGAGTCCCACACCTCGGCCACTACAGCTGAGGAAGAGTTAATGGCAGAAGGTCAGTCCTTGCCTAGGCCAGAGGGTTTTGCACAGTCGGCTATGGCTCTCCCTTCAACGGCCGCATGACCCCCGCTGGACGATTTCTCCCCAGGCTTCATTTTGATTATGCATCAAGCCTATTGCATGCAACAGCAATGCAGACTGGCTGAGTCAATGCCCCTTACGGCACCGGTAAAACCGACTGGGGCGGAAGAGGGCCTTGACAAGGAGGCGAGGGCCCCTAAGAGAGCTCGGTCGCTAGACCATCCACCCTCGGACCTAGGATGGCCTGAGGCGGAGGAGGCCGAGGTCGAGCTTGAATCTGGAATGGAGGAACTCAAAGAAGGTGAAATTCTGGAGCCGGAGGATCAGTCTAGAATCATTCGAGTGTTCCGGAAGGATGAGCTTACGGCACTCGTCACAGAATCCCTTCAGGCACTCAATCTAATTGCAGTGCAGCCTGCGGAGGAGGAGGAGTTGGAAGACCCTCTCATTCAAGCGGTGCGAGAATCTCGGTGTTTCCGGTTCACCGAGTAGTTGAACGCATGATACAAGATGAGTGGGCCCTATCAGAAGCGGGTCTTAAGGGAGTCAGGACCATGAATAGGCTCTATCCCTTGGCAGATAAGGACAAGGAGAGGTTTTGCTCCCCACGGATTGGCGCAGCAGTGTCTGGGATAACGAAGAAGACGACTATCCCAGTAGAGGGCAGCACAGCGCTGAAGGATGCGCAAGATAGAAAAGTGGATGGATTGCTAAAACAAGCCTTTGAGGCAAATGCTCTTTCATTGCAAGCGTCTATTTGTGGGGCTTGGGTGGCGAGAGCGTTTCTTCGGTAGTCACAGCATTTGCGGCAATCTTCTCTTCAGGAGAATCAGAGTGAGGTGACTCGTATGGAATCTGGATTGGCTTATTTGGCTGATGTGCACTACGATTTGATCAGAGTGTTAGCGAATAGTATGTCGTCTTTGGTAGCTGCACGGCGTTACATATGGTTAAGGAATTGGGCGGCTGATGGTTCCTCAAAGTCGCATCTCAGCAAGCTCCCTTTCAAATGTACTTACACAATAATCTCGGTCTCACTCAACAGAGGGATTTGGTTAACCAAAAACAGAAATGTATATATCCCTCCAAACGTACCAAGAGATGCTGTAAATTAATTTAAATTCCACTGCTGTCAACTGTGACCATATGCTAGTCATAGGAGTTTAACAGAACCGGGGTCTCAGACAATAACAGCAACATTCCTAAACATGTTTTCTTAGGGAATGTGTTGCATTTTTGCATCAATAACCTCTCCGGTTACTAATTGTATGTTAAATCAAGCAGAGGTACAATGATCTAAATGTCTCTTGAATACTACTCAAAAATCAAATCTTCACAGTTGATATTCCAACTTGTTCTTTGCTGAGATTTCGAATTTTTTTTATCGCTATAACTCAAATAAATGTGCTTATCTCAAAAATAGAGTAACGAACTTCCCCAACACCACCATTCAGGTACCGGCTTGCGTTTCAACTCTTCCTCAGGGGGAGCTGTTAGTTCGTGATGTAGCACTATCTATAAGTAAAATGAAAGAATTGTAAATTCAAAAAAGGTCAGTCTGATTGCCAAAAAATGTATTGATACACAGGATGATCCAAATCTGTTCTTACCCTCTGTTCCTTATACCAGATATCATAAAGCAATGCGTACTCTCATGGCTGCCTGCTAGCCTACCGGCTTCTCTTCAAACGCCGCGCATGGGTATCATAATTATGTCTTGAATTTAAATAGCTGCGCACAGGTGTAAATGTGTAACAGAGAATCTGTCCCTCCCCAGCTTATCAGGCTCATTAAATTAAATGCAAGCTCCCCACTCTATCATGTTGTTTAAACTGCTTGTAATAACTGATTGAAGTTTATAAATCCATGTTTGTTCTTGAATGAGTAGAGTTTTTGCTTTGGATTTTCCTGCCCTCCCGACTGTCACTAATTCAATGCCGAAGCATCTTAGGTCCTCAAATGTGTGGTGATGTTGTATACAATGTGCTACCAGGGGGGCCTCCAGGACTTAACATTTTAATCTGCTTCGATGTTCGTTCATGCGAACCTGGAACTGTCTAATGGTTTTACCGACATATAGCAAGCCACATGGGCACCTAATCCCGTAAACAATGTGGTCAGAGCTGCATGAGGTGGAATCTCGCAATTCATAAGTTCTACCATGATATTCAAAACTGACGATTTCTTCAGATATAGAACAAATGTTGCAGCTGCCACATTTCGTGTGACCAATTGCTCTCCCCTGTACAGTCGTCGAAATTGATCGTAACTTGGCAGGACTGAGTTTCTCCTTTAAATTTTGATGGCGTGTCCAAACACATCGTATAAATTTATTTTGTAACCCAGGTAAAGTGCTTAATACATTTTGATGGTGTTTTTATAATGCGTTTTATACTGCCACTAAGTGGGGAAAATTTAGTAATGAAATTGATGTGATCTGCATCAAACTGTTCCGTTTTATTCTGGGGCTGCAATAATAGATCTCTATTATTGTACAGGGCTCATTTATAAGCCATTTTAATGACCGAAGCAGGATATTCTCTGTCTTCAAAAGTCTGTACCAGATTTTTAGCTTGTTTTTTGTATTCTTCTAAACCAGAGCAGTTTCTGCGATATCAAATAAACTGTGATAGAGGGAGACTGTCACGCAGTTGTTTAGGGTGCTTGCTACGATAATGAAGAATCTTATTTCTATCTGTTGGTTTTTTGTGAACACAAGTGACCCAGCCCTGGTTTCCCTTTTGAACCACCACATCTAAAAAAACAACTTCCTGCTCGTGAAAAGTATATGTGAATTGTATACAGTCAAACCTCGGTTTTCATTTGCCCCGGTTTTCTTACGCTTCGGTTTTCAACGTCTTTTCTGACTGAGATTTTGTCCCGGTTTTCATGCATTGCTTCGGTTTTCAACGTCTTTTGACTGAGATTTTGTCCCGGTAGCAGGTAAGAAAAGCTGTCAACGTAAGCAGGAGATGTTGCATGAATGTGGGAGGCAGTTCTTTCTCTTGCAGGGTACGTCTGAAGCTATATCATTAAGATTTTCTGCCATTCTGAAGCATTGAGCAGATAATGTAAAGGTATTTTAATGGACTGAATTCAATGTGATTCCGAAGAGAGCTGGGCACAGCAGCTTGTCAGGGGTGGCTAAGGCCAGATGTTAACATACTGTACAGTACTGTACTTAGCTTGCTTTCAGTGATGTTAAATGTTCATTTATCCATTTCATTAGTCATTTATATTTATTTCTCATTGTTTTCTGTATGTAAAAATATAGTTATTCTCTATAAAATGTATTTTTTGTGAATATTTTTGGGTGTCTGGAACGGATTAATTGGATTTACATTATTTCTTATGGGAAATATTGCTTCAGTTTTCATACGTTTCGGTTTTAGTCAGACTTTTTCGAACGGATTAATCATGAAAACCGAGGTTTGACTGTACTTGGATTCACACCGTTCAACCACCGTATAAAATCTTGTAGTTGTTGTGCATCACCCCTCCACAATACAAACACGTCGTTGATGTAACGTTTCCATAATAGCAGACAGTCTTTATATGGTGATACAGTAAGCCATTGGCGCTCATAGGCTTCCATATTTAAATTGGCTACTGAAGGGGCGCAGGTGGCTCCCATGGCTACCCCGGACTTCTGTTGATACAAAATACCTTCAAATTCAAAATAATTCTGAAAAATCGTGAATTTGACAAGGTGAGAAATAAATTCGACATGCTCGTCGGACAAATCACCCTGAGCCCGCATAAATGACATAATCACATCATAAGCTGCTTCTTGGGGGATGTTCGTATAAAGGGCAGAAACATCTAGTGTTGCCAACAGTGTGTCTGTCATTAAAGCCCATTCTGGATGTTCCGCTAACAAACGTAAGAAGTGCGATGTATCCTTTATATAAGAGGGGATATTCACCATCAACGGTCTCAAATAAGAATCTATATAGATTGACAGTGGCTCCAATATTGTTCCTTTTGTGGAAACAATTAGTCTACCGGGCGGATTGTGTACGTCTTTGTGTATTTTTGATACCAGGTGGAATCGCGCTATAGTGGGGGAGGGTTTGTTAAGAAAACTCCACTCTTTCTTGGTGATTAACTTGCTTTCCAAAGCCTGAGATGTAATGAGCTTAATTTCTTTTTGAAGATCCAATGTAGGGTCCCGTGGCAATCTGCGGTATGTATCTACTTGTGATAATTGTCGCTCAGCTTCCTGCAGGTATTGTGATCTATTCATTATCACTGTAGCTCCACCTTTGTCACAAAAAACCAACAGATAGAAATACAATTCTTCGTTATCGTAGCAAGCACCCTAAACAACTGCGTGACAGTCTCCCTCTATCACAGTTTATTTGATATCGCAGAAACTGCTCTGGTTTAGAAGAATACAAAAAACAAGCTAAAAATCTGGTACAGACTTTTGAAGACAGAGAATATCCTACTTCGGTCATTAAAATGGCTTATAAACGAGCCCTGTACAATAATAGAGATCTATTATTGCAGCCTCAGAATATAACGGAACAGTTCGATGCGGATCACATCAATTTCATTACTAAATTTTCCCCACTTAGTGGCAGTATAAAACGCATTATAAAACGCCATCAAAATGTATTAAGCACTTTACCTGAGTTACAAAATAAATTTATACGATGTGTTTGGACACGCCATCAAAATTTAAAGGAGAAACTCAGTCCGCCAAGTTACGATCAATTTCGACGACTGTATAGGGGAGAGCAATTGGTTACACGAAATGTGGCAGCTGCAACATTTGTTCTATATCTGAAGAAATCGTCAGTTTTGAATATCATGGTAGAACTTATGAATTGCGAGATTCCACCTCATGCAGCTCCGACCACATTGTTTACGGGATTAGGTGCCCATGTGGCTTGCTATATGTTGGTAAAACCATTAGACAGTTCCGGGTTCGCATGAACGAACATTGAAGCAGATTAAAATGTCGTGTCCTGGAGGCCTCCCTGGTAGCACATTGTATACAACATCACCACACATTTGAGGACCTAAGATGCTTCGCCATTGAATTAGTGACAGTCGGGAGGGCGGGAAAATCCAAAGCAAAACTCTACTCATTCAAGAACAAACATGGATTTATAAACTTCAATCAGTTATTCCAAGCGGTTTAAACAGCATGATAGAGTGGGGAGCTTGCATTTAATTTAATGAGCCTGATAAGTTGGGGAGGGACAGATTATCTGTTACACATTTACACCTGCGCGCAGCTATTTAAATTCAAGACATAATTATGATACGCATGTGCGGCGTTTGAAGAGAAGCCGGTAGGCTAGCAGGCAGCCATGAGAGTACGCATTGCTCTATGATATCTGGTATAAGGAACAGAGGGTAAGAACATAGATTTGGATCATCCTGTGTATCAATACATTTTTTGGCAATCAGACTGAGACCTTTTTTGAATTTACAATTCTTTCATTTTACTTATAGATAGTGCTACATCACGAACTAACAGCTCCCCCTGAGGAAGAGTTGAAACGCAAGCCGGTACCTGAATGATGGTGTTGGGGAAGTTCGTTACTCTATTTTTGAGATAAGCACATTTATTTGAGTTATAGCGATTAAAAAATTTCGAAATCTCAGCAAAGAACAAGTTGGAATATCAACTGTGAAGATTTGATTTTTGAGTAGTATTCAAGAGACATTTAGATCATTGTACCTCTGCTTGATTTAACATACAATTAGTAACCGGAGAGGTCATTGATGCAAAAATGCAGCACATTCCCTAAGAAAACATGTTTAGGAATGTTGCTGTTATTGTCTGAGACCCCGGTTCTGTTAAACTCCTATGACTAGCATATGGTCACAGTTGACAGCAGTGGAATTTAAATTAATTTACAGCAGCCCTTTCAAAGGTAAGCTGCTGTTTTGGAGAGGATTTGGGCAAATTGGTTAAGGATTTGGGGGAGTCCAAAGGGGGCAGACTCCTGGAAGACAAGTCTAAGCAAGGGAAGTCCATGCCGGGCTCTCGGGGGCAGTTTAGAGATTTCAGGAGATTTCGTACGTCTTGCTTAGGAGGCTCCCAGAGAGGAAGGTTTGCTTCTAGAGCCCAGGGATTTTGTGGATTTGTGGAGCAGGAAGAGGTTTCGCAGCGACTTCCACAGCCCCAGGTCGAAAGTCGCAATGAAGCGATGCAGGCCCTGGTAGGAAGCCAACCGATTGGGGAACGACTTCAGGAGTTCCTTCCTGCCTGGGCCCAGATAATGTCTGACCAGTGGGTGTTGGAGATAATTCGCGAAGGATACACTCTGGAATTGGCTCATCCGGTACGGGATTCGTTTGTGCTCTCGCCCTGCAAAGGTTAACAGAAAACGCTGGCAGTTCGACACATGTTAGATCGGCTTCTGCTATTGGAAGCAGTTGTGCTAGTTCTGTTAGCAGACTATGGCGGCGGTCGTTTCTCCATTTATTTTGTGGTGCCAAAGAAGGATGGGTCGCTTCGGCCAATCCTGGAACTAAAAGGAGTGAATCGTTGTCTTCGAGTTTCGCACTTCCGGATGGAAACCTTGCAGTCAGTCATTGTGGCAGTCCATCAAGGATAGTTCTTGACTTCCCTAGATCTCACGGAAGCGTATCTACATATCCCGATCAGAGCGGCCCATCAAAGGTTTCTGAGGTTTCCTCTGCCCTGGGGGCAGTATCAGTTTCAAGCTTTGCCCTTCGGTCTAGCGACAGCTCCGCACACTTTCACCAAGATCATGGTGGTGGTGGTGGCGGCGGCGGCAGCGTTACGAAAGGATGGTGTTCTAGTGCACCCTTATCTCGACAACTGGTTGATTTGGGCAAAATCCAAGGCTGAAAGCCTGCAGGCTATGGACAAAGTAGTGAAGTTCCTGCAGAGTCTCACCTGGATGGTTAATACGATCAAGAGCCAGCTTGTTCTGTCCCAAGTAATCGAATATCTGGAGGTTCGTTTCGACACTCGCAGAGGAGCTGTGTTCTTACCGAAGCAACGGGCTCAAGCTCTGCGGCAGCTGGTATGAATATTCAGGGCCACCCTGGCTCCATCAGCATGGAGTTACCTGCGTGTCCTAGGGACAATGGCGGTGACCTTGGAGGTAATCCAGTAGCCAGGGTGCACATGCGCCCGTTGCAGAAGGCGCTGCTGAGCAGGTGGTCCCACCAGGCCGATTCAATGAGCAAACGACTTCCCTGCCCTCTCAGAGTCAGGCAGTCCTTACAGTGGTGGCTCCGTCCAGTGTCACTAGAGGTGGGCATGCCCCTGGAACAGTCGCTATGGCTCCTGTTAATGATGGACGCAAGTCTCGCGGGATGGGGGGCACATTGCAGGGACCTCTTCGTGCAAGGGACTTGGACTGACCAGGGGGGTCAGTGGTCAGTCAACCATCTCGAATTGTGTGCAGTATTTCTGGCTCTCCAGGCTTTTGAAACAGCGGTGCAGGGTTAGGTGGTTCGAGTGCTGTCAGACAATTCGGCGACGGTAGCCTACATCAATTGTCGGGGCGGTACGGGAAGCATGGCCATGGAAGAAGAGGCGGAGACATTGTTTGCCTGGGTGGAGCCGTGGCTACAGGTGATTTCGGCAGCGCACATTTCAGGAAAGGACAATCTGACATCAGACTTTCTCAGCAGGGTATAGGTGGATGCTGAAGAGTGGGAATTAAATCCGGAGGTGTTTGCTCAGATCGTCCGCAGATGGGGGCCGCCAATTATGGATCTCATGGCAGCCTTTCAGTCAGCAAAAATGAGTCGCTTCTTCAGCAGACGTCGGGAGAGGATGTCAGAAGGTATCGATGCTCTGATTCAGCGCTGGCCGTCGTCAGGTCTTCTCTGTGTTTCCTCCGTGGGCGCTCATAGGGCAAGTAGTCCAGCACGTAGAAGCCCATCGAAGGAGAGTGCTGCTAGTAGCTCTGGATTGGCCAAGACGCCCATGGTACGCTGACCTAGTACGAATGCTCGACGGGGATCCTTGGAGGTTACTGGTGTCGGAGAATCTGTTGTTTCAGGGTCTGCTTCAAATGCCTCAGGTGGGTCAATTCTCGCTTACGGCTTGGCCATTGAAAGGGTAAGGTTAAGGAGAAAAGGTTATTCGGGAGCGGTCATCGTGACCTTACTTCGTGCCCGAAAGAAGTCCACTTCCCTCGCATATCTGCACATATGGCGTATCTTTGAGGACTGGTGTTCACGGCGTCAGGTGCGCGCCGCTACTGTATCTGTACCTATAGTGTTGAGTTTCCTTCAAGACGGGTTTGATAAAGGGCTGGCAGCCAGTTCCTTAAGGGTCCAGTTGGCAGCCCTTCTTGTTATAGAGAGAAAATCCAGGGAGTGGCCCTGGGTTCCCATGTCGATATTCTGCTTTTTCTTAAAGCGTTGTCTAGACTTCGGCCCTCTCGTAGAATAATGGTACCGCCGTGGGATCTCAACTTGGTCTTAGGGGCTCTGGCGCAAGAGCCCTTCGAGCCTTTACATCAGGCATCGGTTAAGGATTTAACGTTGAAAATGGTGTTCTTGGTGGCCATCTGTTCGGCGAGGTGAATCTTGGAGTTACAGGCTCTGTCCTGTAGAGAACTATTTTTGTCATTTTCCAAAGAAAAGGTGGTGATTCGTCCGGTTCCATCATTTTTTGCTAAAGGTGGTTTCCCCGTTTCACTTAAATCAACCGATTTCTCTTCCAGTGCTTGGTTCTACTGAGGAGAGTGCATCGGACTGTAGTTTGCGACGGCTGGGCGTAAAGAGCGAGCTGAGG
Organism: Ichthyophis bannanicus; assembly: GCA_033557465.1. NCBI lineage: Eukaryota > Metazoa > Chordata > Amphibia > Gymnophiona > Ichthyophiidae > Ichthyophis > Ichthyophis bannanicus. Next base: position 150,348,126 of record CM066041.1, read on the forward strand.
GAGTATTTAAAAGTTTTGGAAACCTTTTGCAAGTTGGAACGTCTCTTCGTGCTATTCGGAGGCTCTCGGAAAGGGGAAGCGGCGGTGAAAGCTTCAATTTCCCGATGGGTTCGAGACGCCATTGCGTCAGCATATATTTTGCAAGGCCGCCCAGTACCAGTGGGGGTGCAGGCTCACTCGACTAGAGCTCAAGCGGCATCCTGGGCGGAGCACAGTTTGGTGCCACCAGTGGAAATTTGCAGAGCGGCCACCTGATCGTCTCTTCATACCTTCAGTAAGCATTACCGCTTGGACGTTCTGGGATCTTAACGATGCTTGTTTCGGGTCAGCGGTGTTGCGTGTCATTTGGAAAGATCCCTCCCAATGAATACTGCTCTGTTACATCCCAGAGGTGGAGGACTGAACTGGAGGAACAATAAGGAAATGAAAATTACACTTAACTGGTAATTGTTGTTCCTAGAGGAACTCCAGTTCAGTCCTCATTCCCACCCAGGGGATGGGTACATCAGGAGCAGATTTTCAGGTCAAGTGGGAATACCAGTAATTGAGTGCATAGAATCCTGTTTAGAATCCGATTTAGTCTCGGAGTCGTGCAGTTTCTGTCTCTGTCCTCTTTTTCTCTTCACTTCGGTGGCTTGGTTCAAGGAGGGGAGAAAAGGGGCAGGAAGCAGCCTCCCTTTTACTTTCTGGAGGGGGGATTAGTTATAAATTTAGTTTCAAGATTAGTTGTAAGTGATAAGTTCTAAATGTTTTGAGTATAAGACTGTAGTTCATATAACAGCTGCTTATTTGTTGCTCCTTTGAGTCTGCTTTGTCAGTAGTTCACTGGGGATGATGGGAGAGATCCACAGTTTACATCCAGTGATGTCACAGCTTTGACATGCCCATTCTCCAAGCTGCAGGAGGAGGTACACAACCCAGAGGTGGAGGACTGAACTGGAGTTCCTCAAGGAACAACAATTACCAGGTAAGTATAATTTCCATTTTTTTTCTCCTAGCCATTCCTCTCCGTGTGCACCCAAGCATCCTTCTAGCTTTTGCTGTCGCCTTTTCTACCTGTTTAGCTATTTTAAGATCATCAGAGACAACCACGCCTAGGTCCCACTCTTCTTTAGTGGACAAAAGTACTTCACCCCCTATACTATAGTGCTCCCATGTATTGCTGCAGCCCAAATGCATGACCTTGCATTTTTTAACATTAAATCCCAGCTGCCAAATTCTAGGCCATTCTTCAAGCTTAGCTAGATCCCTCCTCATGTTATCTGCACCTTCCTGGATGTCTACTCTATTGCAGATTTTGGTATCATTCGCAAAGAGTCAAACCTTACCCGACAGCCCTTCCGCTATATCACTAACAAAGATGTTAAAAAGAATCAGACCAAGGACAGATCCCTGGGGCACACCACTGGTAACCACCTTCTCCTCAGAGTGAGCTCCATTTACCTGTACCCTTTGTCGCTTCCCACTCAACCAATTTCCAACCCAAGCAGTAACTTTAGGGTCCAACCCTAGGGTGCTCAGTTTGTTTATAAGTTGCCTGTGAGGAATGGTGTCAAAGGCTTTACTGAAATCTAAATACATCACATCTAGGGCTCTCCCTCGGTCCAACATCCTGGTCACCCAGTCAAAGAAATCAATCAGATTTGTCTGACAAGACCTGCCTCTGGTGAATCCATGCTACCTCGGATCCTGTAATCCGCTGGACTCCAGAAACCTCACTATTTTCTTTTTCAGCAGCTTTTCCAATAATTTACTCACCACCGAAATTAAACTAACCGGCCACATCCTTGCTTTTGTGTAAAGGGTACCACATGAGCCTCTCTCCAGTCCTTTGGCACCACTCCCGACCAACGAGGCATTCCAGTGGAGCTGCTGGAACGTCCCCTAGTATTCTAGGGTGTATCCCATCCGGTCCCATCGCTTTGTCTTCTTTAAGTTTAGCTAGTTTCTCACGGACACAGTCTTCTGAAAATTGTTCAAGATGCCCCTTGCTTCTTTTCCTGTTTGTGGGTGTTTTTCTGAGGTCCTGTTCCTGGTTCTTCACCTGTGAACACAGAACAGAAATATTTGTTAAGCATTGGCTATTTCCTCCTCTATTTGAATCTTTGCTTTCCTGACTACTTTGCTAGCTTTTCTAAGTTTTTCCAAATATAGATACCTGTCTTCCTCTCTCTGTGATCTCCTGTATTTCATGAAGGCCTTCCTCTTTTTCTTCACCTTTTCAGCTACTTCTTTCGAAAACCATAGCAGTCTCCTTTTCCTTTTACCTTTTAGTTACCATTTTAACAAAATTGCCTAAATAGGTCTCCCTGTAGAGAATCCAGGATCTCCTTACTTCTAGATGATACTGCAGCAGGAATGTGCCAATCAACATCTGGCATATTGAAATCCCCTATCAGCAGCACTTCCCCATTCCTAGCAATGCTGCATATGTCTTCAATTAACTCTGTCCTCCTCTTCCTCTTGTGAGGGAGGTCTGTATATCACGCCAATACAAGTAGCTTTCTCTTTCTAGTTTAACCCACAGTGCCTCCTCTCTCTCCCTTTTAAGCTCTGTAATTCCAAAGCTTTAAAATTATTTTTTACGTATAGTGCCACTCCTCCTCCCCTTCTTCCTATCCTGTCCTTTCTGAATAAAGTATAGCCTGGTATAGTTACATCCCAGTCATGGTTTTATGTGAACCATGTTTCTGTACCTGCCACTAAATCCAAGTCATCCATTCCCACCAGAGTTTCAACATCAGGGATCTTATTTCCCATGCTACAGGCATTTATTTATACACACTGCTTTCCATATGCTACCCCTTTTACCCATTTCCATAAAGATATTTAATATTTTACTTACCTGGGGGCTTTCTTCATCCATCCCCAGGGAATCTAGTTTAAAGCCCTCTTCATTAGATTAGCCAGTATACTACTGAAGACGCGTCAACCTTTCTTGGACAAATGGACGCCATCTCTGCTCTGCAATCTTTGGAACAGCATCTGGCATGTGCTAAAGAACGTCCTGAGCTGTTAAAGAGCCAAGTTCGACAGCTGAATAATCAGGTAGAATACTGGATCAAACATTAAAATAGATTAATAACTGTGGAGAATAAGTAACTCAGAAATAAGACAAACCTAAGAAGAAATCAAGGTTCTTATCGATAAGCTGTATACCTGAGTTGAGGGCGAAGCAAGCGAGAAAATGATGAATTCGGCAGTAGAGATGGAAGTAGCCGTAGCGTCATCACTAGACTATTGTGGAGAGGTCAAGCCAGGGCCTGTGCTGATGAGAGTGAAGCAGTCACCATTCCCCTATTGCTTGGCAGTGCACCTACTGTGGGCACTGGAGCTGAGACCGAAGAATTTTCACTCAGCAGCAGAGCGGCTGCCATGAATATGCTATAGCTCCAGAAGAGACTTACTTGCCCACATACTGCGCTATGGCAAGGAAAATGTTTGGATCCAAAAGAAACATATGAGATTGCCAAATTCCCATTAGCAGATCTGACAGCTGATTAAAGATGGGCTAATCATCCACAACCCAGTGATGATTCACTTTGTGCTTGCTTAAGGAGAAACATCTGGGCATATAGAAAAGGGCAGACACGTGATTATTCATAAGAAGCAGGGTACAATCAATGCTTACATTTCTGAGAAGCTGGCCTGAATGAGGCCGATGAAAATCCTGCACCATCTGTCGCATGTATCATAGTTTCTACTTGAAAGCTACTAGTAAAGCCTTTAAGAGCAAGCATTCTCCGGTGGAGTTCATCCGGGGAGGAAAATACAGTAGATGAATGAACAGTTAAGAGTGCTGGATTAAGCAGAGAAAATGAAATACTTTGAATTAAGCCAACCTTAGGATACAGGATGAGCAGTTTTCTAGGAGACTAGCTGCAGAAAAAAATTAAAGAACTGCAGGCTCAGATTTAAGAAGTTAAGGAGAAAATTGAAGTTGAATGTGTTGCTTGGGTTAAGTTTAAGAAACAGAGGTCTTATTTCTCCAGAAAACTTGAGGAGATCAGTTGAAAGACTGGAAGAGACTGGTGCTTCAATTGCAGTTCAGATCATAAGGAACAAGAAGCAGGGAGCTGAATTCCAGGAACTTAGAGACTTGGAAGAGGCCACTTTGTAGGATAATGTTATGGCTGCTGCCTTGTGCAGGAAGCATACTTACAACGTGGCAGAGCTTGGGAACAGATTGATAGCCTGCAATGGGCAAAGCATACATTGAAAAAAAAGGGAACTTAAGATGGAAATTGATGACCTTGCTAGCAACCTGATGAATGTTTTTGAGTCAAAGGCAAATTCTGAGAAATTGGAGCTGTGGGGTTGAAGGACCAACTCACTGGAGTTAAGGCAAGGGTTCATGAGAATTGGCACCTTTATTACTGATCTCGCAATCCAAAGGTCTCATTTCCAGACAGAAAATGGTGAGTTGTCTCGTCAAGTAGAAGAAAATGAATCTCTGATCTTTCAACTCTTTTTGTCGTCTTTTTGATATGCCATACTGGGTCAGACCAAGGTCCATCAAGCCCAGTATTCTGTTTCCAACAGTGGCCAATCTAGGTCATATGTACCTAGCAGTTTCCCCAAGAGACACAGGTTCCACAATGCTTGTATTGGTTCAAGCATTGATATCCTGGGTCCCTTCTTAATAATGGTTTATGGACCTTTCCTCCAGGAACTTGTCCAAACCTTTTTTAAGCCCAGCTACACTAACAGCCTTTACTACATCCTCCGGTAACAAATTCCAGAGTTTGATTACACGTTGAGTGAAAAAATATTTTCTTTTATTAGTCTTAAATAGTTTACCCTGTAGCTTCATTGCATGTCCCCTAGTCTTTCTATATTCTGATAAGGTAAACAATCGATCTACGTTTACCCGTTCCATTCCGTTCATTAATTTATAGACTTCTATCATATCTCCCCTCAGCCATCTCTTTTCCAGGTTTAAAGAGCCCTAAGCTTTTTAGCCTTTCTTCATAGGAGTATCCTTCATCCCCTTTACCATTTTGGTGGCTCTTCTCTGAACCTTTTCTAAAATCGCTATATCCTTTTTAAGATACGGCGACCAGAATTGCACACAATATTCAAGGTGCGGTCTCACCATGGAATGATATAGAGGCATTATAATATCTTTTGTTTTATTTTCCATTCCTTTCCTTATGATACCTAGCATTCTATTTGCTCTCTTGGCCGCCGCTGCACACTGGGCCAAGGGTTTTAACATGGTATCCAAAATGATGCCTAAATCTTTTTCCTGGGTGGTGGTTCCTAATGTGGAACCCTGCATCATGTAACTATAGTTTGGGTTGTTCTTCCCTAGGTGCATAACCTTGCACTTGTCCACATTAAATTTCATCTGCCATTTTGATGCCCAGTCTTCCAGTTTATCAAGATCCTCTTGCAATTTTCCACAATCCTCTTGTGTTTTAACAACTTTAAATAGTTTTGTGTCATCTGCAAATTTGATAACCTCACTCGTTATTCCACTTTCCAGGTCATTTATGAATATGTCAAAAAGCAGCGGACCCAGCACAGATCCCTGGGGTACACCACTATTCACCTTTCTCCATTGGGAAAATTGGCCATTTAGCCCTACCCTCTGCTTTCTATCTTTTAACCAGTTCCTGATCCACAATAGTACACTGCCTCCTATCCCATGACTCTAGTTTTGCCAAAAGCCTCTGATGAGGGACCTTGTCAAAGGCTTTCTGAAAGTCCAGATACACAATATCAACCGATTCACCTTTGTCCACTTGTTTATTCACTCCTTCAAAAAAACATAACAGATTAGTAAGACAAGATCTTCCTTGTCTAAAGCCATGTTGGCTGTCTCCCATTAGGTCATGACTATCTACATGCTTAGTAATTTTATTCTTTATGATGGTTTCTACTATTTTTCCCGGTACTGACGTCAGGCTCACCGGTCTGTAGTTTCCCGGATCACCCCTGGAACCCTTTTTAAAAATTGGTGTTACATTGGCGATCCTCCAATCTTCAGGTATTAGAGATGATTTTAATGATAGTTCACAGATTACTAATAGCAGGTCTGCAATCTCATATTTCATTTCTTTCAACACCCTTGGATGTATACCATCCGGCCCAGGTGATTTGCTACTCTTCAGTTTATCTAATAGTTGTAATACATCTTCCCGATGTATCGATATTTCCTTCAATTCTTCCGCACCTTTAAATACCACTTCAGTCATGGGTAACATCCCTACATCTTCCTCAGTAAAGACCGAAGCAAAGAATTCATTCAGTCTCTCCGCTATCGCCTTGTCGCCTCTTAGTGCTCCTTTAACCCCTTGATCATCTAATGGACCAACTGACTCTCTCACAGGTTTTTTGCTACGAATGTACTTGAAAAGGTCTTTATTTCACATTTTTGCTTCTGCAGCAAGCTTCTTTTCAAATTCTCTCTTTGCCTGCCTTATCAATGCCTTGCATTTGACTTGCCAGTGCTTGTGCTGTTTCCAGGTTTCGTCGATTGGCTCTTTTTTTCCATTTCCTGAAAGATGCTTTTTTGGCAACAACAGCCTCTCTGACCTCACCTTTAAACCATGCTGGCAGTTTTTTGGACTTCCTTCCACTTTTCTTAAAGCGTGGAATACAGCTGGTCTGGGCTTCCAAGATAGTAGTTTTCAACAACACCCAAGCATGATGTACGTCTTTAACCTTTGCAACTGCTCCTTTTAGTTTTTTCTTAACTGTTTTCCTCATTTTATCATTTTTTCGAAAGTTAAAAGGTAGAACTGTGGATTTCCTTACTATCCCTCCTCCACTAATTAAATCAAAGGTGATCATGCTATGATCACTATTGCCAAGTGGCCCCAACACCCTTATCTCTTGCACTAGATCTGGTGTTCCACTAAGTACTAGGTCTAATATGGCTTCCCCTCTGGTCGGTTCATGAACCAGCTGCTCCAAGAAGCAGTTAGTTATTTCATCTAGGAACTTTATCTCCCTAGCATGTCCTGACGTGACACTGACCCAGTCGATACCGGGGTAATTGAAATCACCCATTATTATTACTGCGCTGTAACTTTTGTTAGCTTCCTTGATTTCTTTGAGCATTTCATCATCCATTTGGTCATTCTGGCCAGGCGCTCGATAGTACACCCCCACTGCCATTGCCTTCCCCCTTTTACATGGAATTTCAATCCATATAGATTCTACAGCAGATTTTGTTTCCTGCAAAACTTTAATCATTTCTGACTCAGTGCCCTCTCTAACATAGAGAGTAACCCCTCCACCAATTTGATCAGCTCTATCATTACGATATAGTTTGTACCCAGGTATCACAATGTCCCACTGGTTGTCCTCCATCCACCATGTCTCTGATATTCCAATCATATCTAACCTTTCATTTAGTGCTATATATTCTAACTCTCCCATCTTATTTTTTAGACTTCTAGCATTTGCATACAAGCATTTTAGAGAATGTATTTTATTCATATTAATTTGGCTATTGTTAGACATGGGTAATTTGGGATCTTTACGCTCTGTCTGCTCCATACTTGAGGGCATTTGGGCTACTTTACTCTTTTGTGGAACCTCTCTGCTTTTGGTAGTATCCTTCAAAGATATATTCTTCTGAACCATCCGCTCTTGGGCGACTGTCGGCTTTCCCCTAATATCTAGTTTAAAAGCTGCTCTATCTCCTTTTTAAAGGTTAATGCCAGCAGCCTGGTTCCATCCTGGTTAAGGTGAAGCCCATCCCTTCGGAAGAGCCCCTCCTTTCCCCAGAATGTTCCCCAGTTCCTAACAAATCCAAACCCTCATCTCTGCACCATTGTCTCATCCACGCATTGAGACTCCGGAACTCTGCCTGCCTTTTGGGTCCTGCGCGTGGAACAGGAAGCATTTCGGAGAATGCTACCCTGGAAGTTCTGGATTTCAACTTCCTACCTAAAAGCCTAAATTTTGCCTCCAGAACCTCCCTACCACATTTTCCTATGTCATTGGTACCGACATGTACCAAGACAGCAGACTCCTCCCCAGCACTATCTAAGACCTTATCTAGGTGGCGCGTGAGGTCCGCTACCTTCGCACCAGGCAGGCATGTTACCAGGCGATCCTCACGTCCACCAGCCACCCAGCTATCTACATGCCATGCCTAATGATCGAATCACCAACTATAACGGCTGTCCTAACCCTTCCCTCATGGGCACACGGCCCTGGAGAAACTTCCTCGGTGCAAGAGGGTTTTACATCACCTGGAGGACAGGTCCTAGTTACAGGATCACTTCCTGCCACACCAGGGTGATGCTCTCCTGTCACGTGACCTCTCTCCTCCATGGCAACAGGAATGCTGCCAGACTGGAGGTGGGACTTCAGGACTGTATCCCTGTAGGTCTCGTCTATGTACCTCTCTGTCTGTCTTATGCTTTCCAAGTCTGCTACTCTAGCCTCTAGAGAACGGACTCGGTCCCTGAGAGCAAAGAGCTCCTTGCACCTAGTGCACATGTAAGACCTCACCAACTGGGAGAAAATCATACATGTGACACTCTGTGCAAAATACTGGAAAGCCCCCATCCCGCTGCTGGACTGCTGTCTGCATCTTAGTTTTAAGTGTGTGTTTAGATCTAAGTTCTTTACTTACTAAGGGTTGCTATGGATATTTATACTAATAAAACTGTACCTAATACGTGTAATATACCTTGTTCACCTGAAGCTTTAAGTAATCTCAGATCCTTAGTGTATGACTGATTTGGGTAATGAGCTTCACCTGAAAGCACCTCCTGTCTTTTAAGATGTGTAAGTACCTATAAAGCTACGATTATCCCAGGGAGGGGTGGGTGGGTGTGGGGAGGGAGGGAAATAACACTTAGTAAAAGAGGGCTGCTACACAGTACCCTGTCTTGTGCTGCTGAGGTAAGCTAAATTCTGATTTGATTTAAATTATAGCTCTTAGCTGCTGCTAGGCTCTAACTTCTTATAAAATTTAAACTACAAGCTCTCTGCTGGGTTCCAAATGTAACCAGAAAGCTCTCTTCTGTGTTTTAAAACTAAAAGTACTTTTCTGATGCTAGGCCCTGAGTGACTATTAAATGTAAACTACAAGCTCTCTGCTGGGTTCCAAATGTAACCAGAAAGCTCTCCTCTGTGTTTTAAATTTAAACTTAAACTGCTGCTACTAGGCCCTGACTGATTTAACAAAAATAGTGGGTTCACAGATTAATTAGCTTTAATACAAAGAATTCCTTTTAGAAAATTACCAGAAGTATATACTCACAGTTGCAGATCTCTCTCCAGAAGTAACAGTCCCTTTTTCTAGTCCTTCAAGACAGAGGATCACAGAGCTCTGTTTGAGCTATTTATGCCTGCGCTGCTGAGGTAAGCTGTGACCAACTTCCTGGGTAATTAACAGTCCTTGCTTGGATAGGAGGAGTCTTTCAAAATGGCCTTCAACAATTTCTCCTTCAACAGACTCAAGAGCTGAAGTGATAGTGTTAGAAAGCAATAAAGAAAGACCTTGCACGTGCTTTGCAGTCTGCTCACCATGACTGTGATTTGCTTTGAAAGCGATATAATACTAATAGTATGATAAGGAACAAAAAGCAAAAACTGAGCTTCACTGTGCCCTGTCCAATGCAAATAGTGAAGTTGCCCAGTAGAGAACCACACACAAAACTGATAAAATTCAGAGCACTGAGGATTTGGAAGAAAACAAAGCTTGCTCTAGGAAGCCATGGAACAGGCAGTGGCAGTGAGTTCTAAGGATACACCCCTGGAAAAGACCAACTAAGGATTACAAGCTGAAGTAGCTCATGATAAGGAATGGAGGAATTTTGATAAGGTTTTGGCAGATTGGAACAAGAAGTAGGCGGAGAATTTGAATCATCCTGATATCCTGAAAGGTGCAATCAAGAATTTTCAGCAGGAGATTGTGGATCTCACTGAACAGATTCGTGAAACTGGAAGATCTATCTGTGAATTGGAAAAGCCAAGAAGCAGGTCGACTAGCTGAAGAAAAACATCCAAAGAGCCATAGTCTATGCAGAATACACTAGACTCCAAAATAAGAAGTAAAAATGATGCTCTGAAACTGAAGAAGAAAATGAAAGTATTTCTGGATGACATGGAGATTCATTTCAGCCATTCCAATCGCCAGGCTGTGGAAGCACAGAAGCAGCCTAGAAATATGCACGGACATTTCAAGAATGTTCAGCTGTACCTTGATACTGTCAGAGGACAGGAAGACTTAAATGCTGTAAATTGAACTTAGGGATAACCTTCTGCAAGTGGAGACTGAAGAGATGAGACACTCTTGTTCAGACAGACAGAGCTCTTAAAATTGTTGTATAGGAACTGGTCAATACAAGTGAACATGTGCAGCCTCTGTACTCCCGGAACACCACACTAATGCCGAGAAGAAGCTTGAGTATGATAGTGCCCAGCTTCAAACAGAAGTGGAGGAGGCAGTCCAAGACACTAGAAATACTGAAAAGAGAGTCGAGAAAGACATTACCGAGGTTGCTATGATGGCTGAGGAATGCATGCCTGTCCTTGTTCAGGAAAGGGTAGAATGAGCATGAGCAGAACTGGCATTGCTGAATCTGAAGTGAACTAGCTCAGGGTAAGAACTGTAACATTGGGAACAAGAAAAGAGAGTGTGAAAGATACAGGAAAGGAGCTGGTGGTGCATAGACAAAGACATTATCATAGTTTAAAAGAAGAGCTAAATGCTACAATCCAAGCACAAGAGGCTGTTGAAGATTTTGTGAGTCTCAAACATTTTCAGCCCAGCTAATGAAGACAGCCCCTTTTCTTTGTTAATTGGATAGTGGGGTATATACACTAATGTGGTAGTTTACATACACAATTTTACCGGTAGCACTTAAAATATTGGTAATGCATTGGGTTGCTGAGTATTTAAATTGAATCCCAAAGGAATATTATATTAGCCAGATAAAGGCATTAACTTGTATTTGATATGCTGCTATTCTAATAGTTACATCATAGCAGCTTATAATACAAAATTCACAAAGAGCTGTGTTGTTGCATCAATTTAAAATTCTTTATAGGAGCTTTCTAATTCACAGGGAGTTAATTCCATAATAAGGGAGCTAAGCAGTTAAAGACTGCGTTTTGTGAGAATTTCAGTCTTAGCTTATTTCTTGAAGGAACTGTCAAGTAGTTAGCTTGAAAAGATCTTAAGGTCATGCTTGGCAGTATGGGATAAGAATAGAGTTAAGATAAATTGGCAGCCCAATATAATAGGTATAGTGGGCTAAAATTAAGATTTTAAATCCAATCCTGCCCCAGATCAGTAGCCAGTCCTGCTCAAACAGAAGAATTATGGTCATATATTTTTGCATTGGCAGATTTAAATGTCTTAATGTATACTTTTGGAAGAAAGGTAGGGGAGGGGAGATAGATGTGTTTAAGTACCTTTGTGGTATAAATGCACAAGAGGAGAACCTCTTTCATTTGAAAGAAAGCACTGCAACAAGGGGCCATAAGATGAAGGTGAAAAAAATAGACTTGGTAATAATTTGAGGAAATATTTCTTTACTGAAAGCGTGGATCCTCTGCGTAATAGTATCTGATGTATGGAATACCCTCCCGGTGGTGGGGGGGTAGTAGAGACGAGACAAGGACTATGTTGTTGTTGTTAAGTGCCGTCGAGGCGGAATCGACTCATGGCGACCCTCTGGATAGCTATCCTAAATTGTGTTCGGTCTTCAGTCAGGCGGCTCATTGTTGACAGACTGGTACCGTAGCTGCTGTTATTGTATCGATCCATCTCATTGCTGGCCTTCCTCTTTTGCGTTGACCTTCTATCTTGCCAAGCATGATGTCTTTCTCTAATGATCTCTCTCTTCGCATGATGTGTCCAAAGTATGAAAGTCGAAGTCTTGTCATCTGAGCTTCTAAAGAAAGCTTAGGTTTGATCTCCTCTAGTACCGACTGGTTTGTTCTTCGGGCAGTCCATGGTATACACAGTATTCGCCGCCAGCACCATAATTCAAAGGCATCAATTTTCTTCCTGTCTGTCTTTTTCACTGTCCAGCTTTCACATCCATATGATATTGAAAATACCATGGCTTGAACAAGTCAAATCTTTGTATGGAGAGAGACATCTCTGCTCTTGAGAATCTTATCTAGGTCTTTCATAGCCATTCTGCCAAGAGCAATGTGTCGTTTGATTTCTTGACTGCTTGTTGCTTCTTTATTGATAGTTGATCCAAGTAGGTTAAAGTTGTTCACAATTTCAATTTCTTCTCCTTCAACGATGAACCTGTTGATTATGCCATTTGTCATGATCTTTGTCTTCTTCACATTAAGGTGCAGGCCCATTTTGAGACTATGTTCTTTGATTGTGAGAAGCAAATGTTTCAGATCATCTTCACTTTCAGCCAGTAATGTAGTATCATCAGCATAGCGAAGGTTGTTGAATAGTCTTCCACCAATCTTCACACTTCTGTTGTCTTCATACAATCCTGCTTCTCTGATTTGTTCTGCATATAAATTAAACAGGTAGGGGGAAAGTATGCAGCCTTGTCTTATACCTTTCATTATTTTAAACCATTCTGTTTCTCCTTGTTCCGTTCGAACTGTTGCTTCTTGATCAATGTACAAATTGCGCAAGAGAACGATCAGGTGTTCTGGTATACCCATGCTTCTTAATGTGGCCCAGAGTTTCTCATGGTTTACACAGTCAAAAGCCTTGCTATAGTCGATAAAGCACAAATAGATATCCTTTTGGTATTCTTTAGTCTTTTCAAGGATCCATCTCACATTTATTTATTTATTTATTTATTTAACATCTTTTATATACCGCACTATTTATAATCAGCGCGGTTTACAAAGAACAATAAAACATCAGATAAGATACATATTATCTGTTTTTTTACATGGAACAGGAACAAAAACTTGGGTAACCGGGGTAATTATTTACAATGAGTAATAGGCATTGAACTATATACATATGGATGGAGTAGTACATGAAAAGAGCCTTGTAGTATGAGCGGGGTATGAAGTGTTAATGGGTTAGCAGGGGTTGCGTGTTAAGAATGGGATTGGTGCTATTTGAGTGAGCTTGTGTTACATCCTTGAGTGAGCTTGTGTTACATCCGCAGTGATGTCTCTCGTTCCTCACCCTTTCCTGAACCCTGCTTGCACTTCAGGTATTTCTTGTTCCAGGTATGGTTGTAGTCTCTTTTGAATAATCTTCAGTAGAATCTTGCTGGCATGTGGGATCAGAGCGATTGTTCGATAATTTCCACAGTCAGTTGGATCACCTTTCTTTAGTATTGGTATAAACACAGATCTTTTCCAGTCAGTTGGCCATGATGTTGTCTTCCATATTTCTTGGCAGAGCCTTGTAGGTATGGTAACAGCTGCATCAGATTGCTTCAATACTTCTATAGGAATGCCATTAATGCCTGGTGCTTTGTTCTTTGATAAGGCTTTCAATGCTGCTTCAACTTCTTCTTTCATCACCAATGGTTCCCGATCATAAGGTACAGGTTGAAACAGCTGTTGGTCCACTTGATCTTTATCATATAAAATCTCTGTATATTCCTTCCACCTTTTCTTGATCTTCTCAGCATCATTCAACATAGAACCTTGAGCATCTTGTAACATTCCAATTCGAGGCTGGAACTTTTTCTTTAACTCTCGTAGTTTTAGGAAAGCCGATCTTGTTCTTCCTCTAATAGTTTCTGCTTCTATTTCCTTGCAGTACTTTTCCTTGTCCTGTCTTGCTGCACGTTGGAAATCTCTGAGTTCTGTGATTGCCTTTCTTTCTCCTCTGGCTTTAGCTTCTCTGCTTTTCTGGGCAATTTTCAGAGTTTCTTCAGTCATCCATTTTGGCCGTTTTTGCTTTTTCACCTTTTGTAGAGACTTCTCGCTTTCTTCCAGCACAACCTTCTTGATGTCATTCCATAACTCTTCCGTAGCTCTGTCATTTGTATCTAAAGCAGCAAATCGATTTTGCAGGCAGTCTTTAAATTCCAGTGGTATATTCTCAAGGTCATATTTTGCTGCATTCATGAGTGGTTTGCTCTTTTTCAACTTTAGCTTGAGTTTGCATACTAGTAGTTGATGATCTGTACCACAGTCAGCTCCAGGTTTTGTCTTTGTTGATGTTATAGAGCTTTTCCATCGTTGACTTCCACAGATGTAGTCAATTTGATTTTTATACAATCCATTGGGTGAAGTCCATGTGTACAGTCGCCACTTGTGTTGCTGGAAGAAGGTGTTTGAGATGAATAGATCACTGGTCTTGCAGAATTCTATCAGTCTTTCTCCAGCTTCATTTCTGTTGCCAAGTCCATATTTTCCAACTACTTTGCCGCCTTCTTTGTTGCTAACTTTTGCATTCCAGTCACCCATGACTATCAGGATATCCTGTTTGCATGTTCTGTCAATTTCAGCTTGTACTTGTTCATAGAACTCTTCAATTTCATTCTCTTCTGCAGCTGTTGTTGGGGCATATACTTGAATTATAGTTGTGTTGATAGGCAATCCTCATAGACGAATAGAGATTAAGCGTTCGCTGACTGCATTGTATTTCATTACAGTTCTTGCAAATTTCTTCTTTATTATAAATGCAACACCATTTCTTCTTTGTCTTTCATTTCCAGCATAGTAGACCATGTGATCATCTGATGCAAAGTGCCCGATGCCAGTCCATTTCAGTTCGCTGACACCCAACAGGTCAAGTTGTACACGTTCCATTTCATTCTTGACCACCTCCAACTTCCCTTGGTTCATGCGTTGTATGTTCCAATGTGTAAGACATCTTTACAGCTTCTGACTCTCATTTCATGCGCAGCTACATCAGCAGTCAGACTTCCCGAGGGCTTTGATCCAACCACATCATAAATGCTGGCTTTACTCTGAAAAGTCTTCAGCTCTTCCCCAGTAGCTAGTTGAGTGCTTTCCGACCTGGGGGTCTCATCTTCCAGCACCATAGCACAATTTGTTTTGTTGTAACTATCCAGTGGGTTTTCATGGCAAGATACAGAAGTAGATTGCCGGGCCTTTCTTCCGCACAGTTTAAGTTTGGTGTTGTTGCCATTGTCACAAAAATGTGATCCTCCGCCGTCAACACTATCCCATTCTGCTGCTGCCCAGATGGGTGGTTTGTCTTGGTCTGGCACCTCAGCTGAGACCTGTCCATCTTGGGAGACCCTGCCAGTAGTTAAACTACCGATAGTTCAGCTCTCAGCATCGCTGATGCACGCAAGCCCTCACAGCACGACAAGCTGCAAACCAAGTGAGAGACAAGGACTATATCTGAATTCAAGAAAGCATGGGAAACACTCAGGATCTCTAAGGGGGAAAAGGGATTGTAAAGCTTAGTAATTGGTAGGAAAGGGCATGCTGAATGGTCTTTATCTGCTATCATTTTTCTGTTTCTTATAGCATTGTTAGGTCTTTGTAGAGCTAATTAAAAAAAAATCTGCAATGGATGATCCAGTAACTCATCCGTTAAGGCAATACATTGAAATAGAGCCAAGGTGGGAGGCAGCTTTTCTGCGATAGAGGATTTGGCCCTATTAAAGACAAGCACTCAATTAAGGAAGATTGATCAGAGAGGGAAAGTATGTGAGGGGGTGTATATGAGAGAACCTCCAGTCCTCTTTAAACACATCCCAGTATGGGCCACCTTAACAAAACAATGGCAAAGAAACATAAAAACCCTGAGTTTCAGAAAGTCAAGGGGGGGTGGGCACAGAAAGAAGCAGCAGTCTCTAGGACTGACTCTGGGACTGCTAAGAGGCTTTACAGTGTGTACGGTAGGACAGGCTTCTTGGTATGTTTTGCCAGGGATTACTGAAAGAACCTTTGATGCTCTACAGCCTATTAGGGAATACAGGCCTCTTTGTGTTTGAACTTGAACATGGTTTAAATGCTGCACCAGTGACGAGAGTAAGGCTGTATTAATTAAATCTTACCAGATCGCCAGAGCTATAGGTAGCTCCTTTTACAGTATGCATCAAGTGCTTTTCCTTGACCCGCATCATTAGAGGATGGTTCGTGCTACCCACTGATGAAGGCATCGGTCTGCATCATCGTTAAATGGCTTGCCAGTGCAGCACGCCATTGAAAGAGCATGTTAAAGGGGCATACCCTTTTGCACGCCATTTGAAAAATACTGCTTTCATGTAGGCTATTGTTTTGTACTTTTTATAGGGTTTGAAGTATGGGGTTGAATGTGATTATTTTCTCTGATGTTGTTGATTGTCCAATCCCAGTAATTTTAAGTCTGAGAAGATATAGTTCATTTGCAAACCATAATACTGCAAGGGATGACTTAGAAGATGTTTAGTTTATCCTACGGTTAGTAATGTGTATTAGAACAGTAGTGAACTCTTTTGGACTGACTAATATATTTTAATGTAAAATCAATTAGAAATGAGACGCACATATTTTATGATCTTATTCTGTCTGATAGACCAGACATTTGTGGACTAGTAGAATCATGGCATTCTGAACTGATATGCAAATTTTAAATGAGCTATGTTCTATAGGTTTTCTATTGGAGTGTCAAAGTCAATCTGGTAAGTGTGTGTGGGGGTGGGTGTTTTATTTATAAAGTAACTCTTAAGTGATTATCAGATTGTTGAGAGGGTGGGTGTGGGCTGGGAGGATTTGCTGGTACAATGGATACTGCTTTTATTTTACTGACTGCAAAATGAGCTTGTGAATCTACAGTATTTGTAATTTCTGAGTTTATTGCTGCACTCAGTATTTCATATGAGTCATTGCTTGTTCTTGGTGATTTTCATTTGCTTTTGGAAGATGAGGCAGAACAGAAAATTGATACATTTTTAACTGCAATGATAGCATTTGTATTTGGCTCAGTAATTCAAGGTGGAATGCATCAAGAAGGGCATACATTAGTCTAGTGTTTATTATGACTGAGGAGGATGGATTTTGGGCATGTAATGAATTATTGAATGCAGCAATTCTGTGAGTAGACCATCACCTTCTCACTTTTCAGTTAGTGGGTATACAAGGGGATAGTCTCTAAAAGAATTTGTACTGAAATTACATTACATCCAAAACTGAATATCAAAGGTCTTGGGGATGCATAGAAAGAGAGAAATGCAATTGTCTGTCTGAAGGCAATGTCAGTACTCAGGTGAAACTTTGGAATTCTTCTCTTATGAGGGTAGTTAATGAATTGGCTCCAGTTATGACAATTTGTAAGTTGTGCCATAGAATATTGGCATCACATTACAGTAGTTTATCAGTGATTTAGGGGCCTGTTTACTAAAATGTGTTAGGCTTTTGCAGCTGATGCCAAGTGATGATTGCAAAAATCCAGTGTTAGCTGCAAAAGTCCTACGGTATCTTCAGGAGGCATTTCCTGCCTTTTCTCTGCAATATATGCAGGGGAAAATGGAATCTCGAAGGGCAATCTTCGCGGATGCAGCGCAATGTCTGCAGTTTTCCCTTCGTTAGCTACTTACCTCTATGCACTATTTCTATATTAGTGCCACGGAAGCAGCTAATGTCTTTTAGTAAACATACCACTTAATCTTGATGTACTCCCTCTGTACCCGCTCCTCCTGTTCTCAGCAGTTATTCTTGGTAGTCCTGGTAATGAGTGTCGTGCAACCTCACCTCCCTCGTCCTTTTTGTGTCCCATTTCTAATGTGCATGAACTTTGTTGTTCCTGGCTGTTTGTGTATACTACTGGTTATTCTGTAAACCGCTGCAATGCTGACAGCGGTATATAAGCTTCCAAAAGAAATAAATATTGAGCACAGATGATGATAGGATAAATCTTTCACTGCTCAGGTAGCTTATAAAATTAAATTGCGGAAATGAGTTCAGTTTAGCATTGTAAAGGGAAATATATTTAATTTAATTTTTACATTTATATTTTGCATTTTTTCAGTTTTTTACAATTTTTGGACCATTCAGAATACCTTATTATGCAGGATCTTTCAGTGTTAGAACAGTACAAAGCAAATTACAGTTTTTAACCATCAATCATCTCTCCTTACTACCATTTATCATCATCAGCTAAAAACAGCCAGCACGATTAAAGTAATTGGCTGTCAGTTTTAATCTATAATTGTATATCCAGGGCTGGGACCATATCTGGCCAGCGTCACTGAATATCCGGTTTGTTTGGATAGTGATTTAGCTAGCTACCAATGGCAATATCCAGCTGCTGACAGCTAAACCAGCTAAAATTAGCCCAATGTTTTTTGGCCTAACTTTAGCTGGTTTGGGTTAACTGGTTAGTGGCTGAGTATCACTGCTGGCCAATTAACTCTTGTGCTGCCCTCAGAACGCCCTGACGCTCAGTGGTAGCAATGGAGCATTCAGCTGGGCTAAGAGGAGGGTAGTCAGTGGCAGATACTAAGAATATGCCACTGAATATCCCGCTCAACAGGATTAATGCGATTTAGCAGGTCTGCTAACTACATTAATCCCTTTGAATATGCTTCCTAAGATTCATACGTTTCTGACAATCTCAACTCTCTGGATAATTTATTCCAGAGTTCCGGGGCTGCAGCGGAGAAACAGCCTGGATTCTAGTCTGTTTAAAAGATTGAGCTGAGGGTAAAAAGCTCAGAGTAGAGCTAAAGTGAAGCTCTCCTCGCGGTACATTCATTCCTACACGTTTGCCAAATTTTCCAGCCCTATATTATGCATCACTTTAAATACCAGCCACATAAATTTGTAAGCAATGATAATCTACAGTGGAAGCCATTGCAATGTATATAAGAGTGCTGGCTCTCTATCTTGAATCTTACTGTGTGTTCTCACTTTTGCTGCCACAGTTTGAATTCTCTGCATTTTGTTTTCTGCTTCTAGTGTAGACTGATATGTATTGTATGATAGTAGTCCAGTTGACTACTGGTCAGAAGTCTTGGGCTTTCAGATGGCACTCTAGAAATGCTAAATAGTAGTAGTAGTAGTAATAGTAGTAGTAGATATAAACACAGTCCAAAACGTGATGTGGGTGGAAAAACACTTTATTAATAGTAATACCAAAGACCTATTTAACAACCCGACACAGGCTGTGTTTCGAAAACCTTCATCAGGGGTTGTTGGAGTAGGTACTAGAAACATGGAAACATACAGAATAAATTAAATTAAAAGTAAAACAGTTGGGAAAGAACAAAATACTAATTAAAAACATAAAACACGCATATATACATTAAAATCAATCATATAAGTAAATGAATAAATCAACTATACATAAAATGTATAAAACAATAAAAGTACTAAAAAGTGTGGATACACAAGTATAATTAAATAATTAAGAGCAAATAATAAAACAACAAAACTGAAATTAAATAAAACATTAAGGGGTGTAGCAAGCAATATTACTTTACCAAGAATACCTTAGTTGGGACCATTAAAGCTTGGGGTGCCAGAGTTAGTCTGATTTCATATTTTAACAGTCTTTAGCTAAGGTTCTTCAGCGATGTGTGTTGAGGTAACTCGAGGATTTTTTTTTTTAATAGCAGTGAGGTACTTGATGAATATTGGTGTGGTTCTAGGAGAGGTCATAGAACAGAAACTTTGATGGTTTCACTCTTAAACACTTTGAGATGCCACCTTCACCACTCCACTGTATTCGATTATGGTTGATATAGTGTATCTGGATTTTCAGAAAGCATTTGATAAGGTCCCTCATGAGAGAGACTTAGCGAAATTAAAAAGTCATGGGATGGGAGGCAGTGTACTTTGTGGATCAGTAATTGGTTAACCCTTTCCAGGCCGAGCCCAAAACTCTTGGGATCCAAAATTCTGACTAAATATTCCTATCAAATGGTATATAATACATGACCATAGCAGAAAGAAAATCCCTATTAGAACATATTGAATAAGACGTATACAATTTTCCTTAAATATGCAAAAATTAACCTGGCTGCAGAATGTGGATTAAAAATGTAAAGTAGGCCTTCAAAGGGTTAAAAGATAGAAATCAGAAAGGAGGGCTAAATGGCCAATTTTCCCAATGGAGAAAGGTGAATAGTGGAGTACCCCAGGGACCTATACTGGGCCTGCTGCTCTTTAGCATATTCATAAATGACCTGGAAATGGATTAACAGGTGATCAGATTTTCAGATAACACAAAATTATTCAAAGTTGTTAAAACACAAGAGAATTGTGAAAAAATTTAAGAGGACCTTGATAAATTGGAAGACTGGACATACAAATGGTAGATGAAATTTAATGTGGACAGGTGCAAAGTTATGCACCTAGGAAAGAACAACCTAAACTACGGATACATGATGCAAGGGTCCACATTAGGAACCACGACCCAGGAAAAAGATTTAGGCATCATTGTGAAAAATATGTTGAAACCTTCCGCCCAGTGTACAGCGGTGTCTAAGAATGTAAATAGAATGCTAGGAATCAGAAGGAAAGAAATGGAGAATAAAACCTACAATATTATAATGCCTCTGTATAGTTCCATAGTGCGACCACACCTTGAATATTGTGTGCAGTTCTGGTTACCATATCTTAAAAAGGATATAGCAGAATTAGAAAATGTACAGAGAAGAGCCACCAAAATGGTAAAGGGGATGGAAGGATACCCCTTTGAGGAAAGGCTTAAAAGGTTAGGGCTCTTTAACTTGGAAAAGAGACGGCTGAGCGGGGATATGATAGAGATCTATAAATTAATGAATGGAGTAGAACTGGTAAACATAGATTGGTTGTTTACTCCTTCAAAAAATAGAAAGACTAGGGGACACGCAATGAAGCTACAATGTAACCCATATAAGTTTAATAAGAGAAAATACATATAATCAAACTCTGGAATTTGTTACCAGAGGATGTAGTAAAATCTGTTAGTGTAGCTGGGCTTAAAAAAGGTTTGGAGAAGTTCCTGGAGGAAAGGTCCATAAATCATTATTAAAGAGGTCCTGGGAATTCCACTGCTTTACCCTGGGACAGGCATTGTGGAACCTATGTACCTTTTTGGGAACCTACCACCAGGAAAAAGCAAAGTGTGAATTTGATTTGTTGAATAATTCACCCCCAGGGGTTCTGCAATTGGCCACCCGACATGGCCATTTTTTGGCACTGCCTATGTCAGGGGATTGGCCTATGTAAAAATACACATAAACAAAATACATTCAAAATCTTGTCAAGAGACAGACTTATAACTAAAATAAAAGTATATAAACCAATAAAAACATTAAATAAGTAAAAAGTAAAGGATATGTATAAATAATAAACAACAATAAAATGGACCGCCAGTCATTGAAATCACCCATTGATATCAGATTCAAGCAATATAAGAAATGGTGTAACAATAAAATAAAAATTTGATATATTAATACATCATCCAGTAAAATGATGTAAACTAAAATAAAAAGATTCTTTGTTTTATAAAACTTAAAACAAGGTGAGTATAAATGTAAAACCAAGATGAATATGAATATAAGAACACACCCGCGAAGGAACACATGTGGTCTGTATCTTACCAATGTAGGCATATTATGGTGCTTGTGCCTGATTCTAAAACGACAAAAACATAGTTCTAAAACTGCCATTAACCATGCTATTGCTATTTAATACATATCTTAACTTGCCATTGGAAATCTGTAAACATATGTTGCATGTGGAATGGAATAAGAAAAGAAGAATTTAGATAATAAATCAGTCAGTGAGTAATTGGGATACCTCCTAACTATCCCACAGCCACATTTCATTTCATAACTATTCTTACCATCACAAAAATTATAATTAGAGTACTTATGCAATTTCAGTTATCTTTATCAAACTTTAAGAATTTCAGAACCAGAATTTAGAGTACGAAGGAGCCCCAATCTGGATGTGCTACCATACTGTCATTGCAAAAAATAAGGTGTACTGTCATTACTATTATTAATGCCACATCAGACTTACTATTAATTAGGAAAAGTAGAAGAATAGAGTGAAAGACCCTTTTTTCTGAAAAACAAATTGTACTTTAAAACACCAGCTTAAGGCGCATTAAGTATGAACCCACTCTTCTTTTAAGAAAAGGAATAAAAGCCGCTAGTCGCTATCAAGCATTTAAACGGGTGCTGCCTGGTGCAAACTGTACAACCACCATGTATATAAATGCCGACTATTACTACAATGAATCCTTTTCTTTAAATCAAAGGGGAACTGATGCATAAGAAGTTCTTCCTTACCTAACATGAAGCTGTACTTGCTATGGTTCAACGTAATATAGAAAAGGGCGCCCCACAGCCGCAGATCTTTTTAACTTTCATTTTGGCGCGAATGAATGGTTGTCATAGTAACCTTCTGTTTACCTTCAGTGAAGTCCTACTTTTTCCCTTACATTTTTATGGAAATGTATGTAATGTGTCACTTTATAGTGTCATGTCATAACAACTATGAAGAAAATGTCAAGGGATCAATTGCACCAAGCAAAAACAGCAACAGTGTTGCTGTTTTTGCTTGGTGCAATTGATCCCTTGACATTTTCTTCATAGTTGTTATGACATGACACTATTAAAATCAGAAACAGCGTGTAGGAGTACAAATAATATTATTTGTACTCCTATACGCTGTTTCTGATTTTAACTGCTCAGGTTTTACCTAGTCATCAGGATTTACTCAGGAGCCTTTGACGATTGGAGGGCATACCATGACTGTTTTATTTCTACATGCCTTTTAGCCAATTTTACATTGGTATCGGCCTGTATTTTGTGGTGCTATCACACATCATTGAGTGTGACCAAATAACCCCTGACGAAGTTCAATACGAAACACGGTCCTGTGTTGGCTTTAGGCCATTGATTTTAAAGATTAATAAAATTGTTGTGTGAACTCTCTGCCCACTCCTTTGTTGGTTCTTTCTCTGCTCAAGGGATCAATTGCAGCCATACCTAAGGAACTGCACTGTACTTCTCATATATCAAAACAGGAGGAAAAAAGAGAGGAAGGGGGGAGAGGAGTGGGGAAGGGGAAGGAAAGGGGAAAAAGGGGGGAAAAAGGGGGGGAGATGGTTCTGCTCCACATTCTAACTAGTGGGGGAAGGATGTAGGGTATAGAAATTAAATAGGGGCCAAACATTGGCTCTCCCACCTAAAACTAACTATAAAAGTATGTTAAAAAATATATGTATAAATAAACATTTTAAAAAACAATTTAAAGAGGATGAAGGAACCTGCCATGTACTTGTGACCTGGCTTGGCCACTGTTGGAAACAGGATAGTGGGCTTGATGGACCTTGGTTTGACCCAGTATGGCATTTCTTATGTCATGCTATTATGTTTTCCCAGTTAAATGTAATTGGTATTAAGGGGGAAGGGTATTAGAATGGTTTAGGTCATTTCTAACTTATAGAAAATATAATTATTTGTATTGGTTCTGAATCTGATTGGAAACATCTGCATTATGGGATTCCACAAGAAGTAGCCATGTTGGCAGTATCATTTTAGGGCCTGATATGCAGCGGCTAGCTACCGCCACCCCTGCTGAACTTTCAACCTGGATATTCAGTGCCGGAGTCATTTCTGAGCCCTGGCATTGAATATCTGGGTTGCCCAGATTGCCATGAAGCTAACCAGGCAGTGGTGATATTCATCCACTACCCGGTTAGCTTCTGCAGTGACAGGCCAGCCTTCACAGCGCCTGACTTTCACTGCTTGGCAATAACCAAGCAGCTGCTCATTATCTCTGCTGCCCGGTTATCACTGGGTGCCACTCCTGGACCACTCCCAGAATGCCCCGATGCTAACTGAATAGCATTGGGGTGTGCAGCAGCGGCACCGGCAGATATTCCAGGGCATTAACCGTGTTACTGCTGCTGAATATCCCAGCTTGAGGGAATAACATGGTTAACGTGTCTGCTAGCCATATGAATCCCTTTGAATATCAGGCCCTTAATATTTATGTGCTCTCTTTGGCATAGTTGTTGCAAACTTTGAAAGTAACATATAGGTTCTTTGTTGATGATATGTAGCTTTTGGTCCTGATACTGGAGAAAAACAGGTTTTGGAGGATGTTAATGGAATCATGGCAGACATCAAGAGTTGGCTTTTAATTAAAAAGCTGAAATTAAATCTTACGATATTATGGATAAGGAAACCACCTTGCCCTTTACATTATCAGACATTAAAAGAAGTGTCAATTCTGTCTGATCAGTCATAGGTACGTAGTCTTGCAGTACAGATTGATAAACATTTGGTAATGAAAAAGCAAATAAGGAAAGTAGTGAGTACAGCTTTCTTTAAGCTGCAATTATTGTGGCGATTGAGACATTCTACCCCCTCAGGAATTTTGCACAGTTTTGCAGAATGTGTTATTCTGTCATTTAGACTATTGTG
Organism: Ichthyophis bannanicus; assembly: GCA_033557465.1. Taxonomy (NCBI): domain Eukaryota; kingdom Metazoa; phylum Chordata; class Amphibia; order Gymnophiona; family Ichthyophiidae; genus Ichthyophis; species Ichthyophis bannanicus. The sequence continues at coordinate 150,372,383 of CM066041.1, forward strand.
ACTCTGTTTATTTATTTACATTCTCTTATATACCGCACTATTCTGCATCAGTGCGGTTTACATTTAACAAACTGAAATTACATTGAACAGGGCATTATAACTTGGAGAGAACCATTTTATTTATTTATTTTATTTATTAACAATTCTTATATACCGCACTATTAGCCATCAGCGCGGTTTACATTGAACAGAAACATCCGACAATTTACATATGTCTGGTCATTACATTTAACAGGAAGTAGAACTTGGATAAACGGGTTAACTATATACATTGGTGGTTCACCTGATAATGGACACGGTCAACTATATACATAAGTGGTACAACAATACAGGAAACTGCTTGTTATTTACATTGTGGGGTAAGCCTGTTGCGTGGGTCTGCCTGTTTTTACAGGGAACATGGGCTATGGAGGGTTAAGTGGCTTGCCCAAGACCACAAGGAGCACCTGTGGGACTAGAAACCCCAGTCCTTCTGGCCCAAGGTTGCTGTCCTCTAGTGGGATTTGAACCCCCGACCTTCCGGCCTGAAGAACCTTGCCCCAACCACTAGGCCACTCCTCCACTCCAGTTAGGATTGCCAGCTTCATATTTGCATGCATTGCAAATTGTGCACTATTCAGCAGCTAGACTGTTTTAGGCTGTGGTGAAAGAGCATATTACGCCATATTGGAATCATTACATTGGTTACCTATAGCAGAAAGAGTGAAGTTCAGAGTTTGTCAGTTTACAAACTGTTGAATGATCCTGCAACTATGCCCAGTTATTTGTTTAGGTCAATTATACTGTATCGGCTAGTAAGAACTTTACATCTGGGGATGCCCATCTGCTGATAGTCCCTTCTTTGAAGGTAGCTTAATTGATATATGCTGGGACAATGGCATGCGCGGTCCCCTTCCCGCCCAAGGGTGCCATCTTGCTCAGTCTTATTTGTTCCGCGGAGCCCAACGGACGTAGTTCGTATCACCCGGGAAAAGTTGATTTTTTTTTTTTCTGAGATTTTTCACGTCTCTTTATCCGGTTCGACGCCAGTTCCCCATCCCGCCTCGGCTCGGTACACCGGTATCGAGTCCAGAACTTCTTTTTCAGTTCTTGTCCTTTGTGACTAGCGTTCGCGCTTTTTCTGTTATTTTCACTGGCAGCCCTGTCTTTTCACCTTGCAGGGGCCCTTTTTCCCCCGATGGCTGCCAGCGGGTTCAAAAAGTGTGATCAGTATAAGAAACATATGCCTCTCACCGACACACGCGACTGCTGCCTCCGATGCCTCGGGCCCGACCATGACCCGCTGGTCTGTGGCCCGTGCGGCAAGATGTCGTTGAAGGCGCTTTGGAGCCGTCGGCATCAACGTGTGAGAATTTTTTCGGAGTCCGCGTCCGGCCAGGCCCGGACTTCATCAGAGGCCTCAACATCTCGGGAGTCTGACCCCGAGCGCCGTTGTGGGTCCTCTGAGAGGGGGTCTCCAACCTGGGAGCACAAAAGGAAGAAGAAGCTCGTGAGGGCAGCGTCAGTGGAGGTGGCATCAGTTGAGGCACCTTGATCCTCGAGGTCCAGGTCACGCAGCCCTGACCGCCGTCCCGGGCTCTCGGAGTCAGAGCAGCTGACCAAACTACCTCGCCTGGAGCTGGAGTTCCCGAGTCAGGTAACTTCTGTTGTCCTCGTTGACTCTCCTCCGGGAGATCCGACATCGGACCCAACGCCGTCAAGGCCTGAGTCGGGGGTTGCGGAGTCTCAGGTTGACGGCCCTGGAGAGCAGCCTGGCTGCCTTCATGGAGCAGCAGTGGGTACTGATCACCAGTCTGACCGGTGCATCTGCCCCGACCACCGGGACCTTGACGTCTAAGTCGACCCCAGAGGCCGAGCCGATCCTCGAGTCCATTAAGTCTCGAGTCGATCCTCGGCCAAGGTTTCCCTCGACATCCCGTGCAGGGCCGAGGTCGTCGATGCCGGTGCATCCGGGCGGGTGGCATCAAGGCCCACACAGCCGGAGCCGCTCGACTCCTCCTTGGCGGAGTCGGCTTGGGAGACGGAGGACAAGAAGTCTCCTGACACCTTCCGGACCGGGTGCATCCCGTCAGACTCCCCGGAGTCCGAGCCTTGGAGAAGGTCCCACCTCCCCCCTCTCCCACCCCCCCCCCCCCCCCCCCCGGAGGATACCTGGTTCTCGGATTTTGTCAGGGACGTGGCCAAGGTTTTGGCTTTCCCGGTGGACGCCGAGGAGGAGCCTTGAGCCGAAGAGCTCGATGCCCTCCAGTATGATTTTCCTCTAAAGGAAGCCTTTACTGCTCCGGTTCCTCTGATGCTGGAATGGCTGCTCTTCCGTATGTGGGAAGCACCGGCCTTGGCGCCGGTTCTGAGCAAGCGGGTTGATTTCATTTATCGAGTCCGTAAGAGCCCTAGGTTCCAAAAGGCGCAGCTACCGCACAACTCCATGGTTGTGGAATCGACCATGCACAGGCTGAAAAGTCAAAAGATGCACTCCTTGGTGCCTCCCGGCTGGGAGGCCCAGAACCTGGATGCCCTCAGTAGAAAGTGCTTCCAGGGCTGTATGCTGTCTTGCCGTGTCCAGACTTACCAGCTGTACATGGGCATGTACTTACGGGACCTGGCAAAGGAGATTGCTGGGTTCTCGGCTGGCCTCTCCAAGGAACCCTTGCAGAGATTCAAAGCCTTGTCTTCAGGAATCCGGGAGTGCTCAAATTTTATATCTCGAGCAGCCTGTGACGGCTTCGAGGCTTTGACCTGGGTAGCCGCAGCCGGCATCGGTGCATGCCATCAGGCCTGGCTACAGTCGTCAGACCTGGAGTCATGGGTACAGGACAAGTTGGTCGATGTCCCATGCCAAGGTGACAGCCTGTTCGGCAAGCCCATGACTGAGAAGGCTGCAGAAATCGAGACCGAGACTCTTCACCAGGACAAGACTGTCCAGAAGGACTTCTGCCCCTTCTCACAAAAAGAAGGGTTCAGGAAAGAAGCCCTTTTTCCCGATGAAGGGTGCTGCCTACCTATCCTCGGTATCAGGCCTCTCCAGCTCCCCAGCAGGCCAAGGGGCAGGGGCATGGGCATGGACCCGGGCCCTGTAGGCAGAAAACCCCCAAGCCGCCAGCTCCGGCTCCTGTACAGCAGGGAGGGGGTTTTTGACTCCCACAGCATAGCCTCTCCTCCGCCGGTAGCTCCACTCAGCACAGGAAGTTGGCTGACGCTGTACGCCTGCAGGTGGCCGGCTGACGCTGTACGCCTGCAGGTGGCCGGCTGACGCTGTACGCCTGCAGGTGGCCGGCTGACGCTGTACGCCTGCAGGTGGCCGGCTGACGCTGTACGCCTGCAGGTGGCCGGCTGACGCTGTACGCCTGCAGGTGGCCGGCTGACGCTGTACGCCTGCAGGTGGCCGGCCATCACAGGGGATACCTGGGTACTGAGCATAGTCCAGAAGGGCTATATGCTCCATTTCCACCAGCTACCCCCCTCCTACTATTCAGAGGAGCCTCCAAGACTCCCTCTACACAGGGACCTTCTTCTTCAGGAGTTGGCAAGTCTTTTAAAGGAACAGGCGGTGGAACCGGTGCCACACCACCTGGAAGGGCAAGGCTTCTACTCCAGGTACTTCCTAGTACCAAAGAGAACAGAAGGCCTCAGACCTATCCTAGACTTGCGAAATCTGAACAAGTTTCTGGAGAGGGAAAAGTTCAAGATGCTTACCCTTGGGATACTGCTGCCCTACCTCCAGCAGGGAGTCTGTCTATGCTCCTTAGACTTAAAGGATGCTTATACTCACATCCTCATCCATCCAGACCACAGGCAATATCTCAGATTTGTAGTGGGAGGAAACCACTTTCAGTACAGAGTGCTTCCTTTTGGCCTGACCTCTGCCCCCAGGGTTTTCACCAAATGCCTGGCGGTGGTGGTAGCTTTTCTCAGAAATCAGTGGATTTTTGTCTTCCCGTACCTGGACGACTGGCAAATCAGGGGCCAGTCTTTCCAGGAGGCCCGACAGGCCACTCTTCGCACTGTCTCTCTTCTTCAGCATCTGGGCTTTGTCATAAACTACGCAAAGTCCACTTTGCTCCCCTCTCAGAACCTGGAGTTTATAGGGGCCAGGTTGGACACTCTTCAGGCAAGGGCTTACTTGTCCGAGGACAGGGCTCACAGACTTATGGACTTGGCCAACCAGTTCCAAAGCAATTCTCGTGTTTCCGCCAGGCACTAACTGCGGCTCCTGGGCCACATGGCATCCACGGTACATGTGATCCCAAATGCCCGTCTGCATATGCGGGCTGCTCAATGGTGCCCCAGAGATCAGTGGACACAAGCCACCGGCGACCTCCAAGACAGAGTAAAGGTGTCCAGACGACTTCTGAACTCTTTACAGTGGTGGCTACATATGCCAAACCTTCTCAGGGGTGTACCTTTTCAGGCTCCAGCACACACAAGGGTGCTGACCACAGATGCATCCTTAAAGGGCTGGGGTGCACATTGCCAGGGCACGTGCACTCAAGGCCTGTGGTCCCCTCGGGAGGCCACACAGCAGATCAACCTTTTAGAGCTGCGAGCAATCCGCTTAGCTCTGCAAACCTTCTGCCATGCTCTCTCTCAACAGTCTGTCCTAGTACAGACGGACAATCAGGTAGCAATGTTCTACGTGAACAAACAAGGAGGCACAGGGTCCAGGCTCCTATGTCAGGAGGCACTGGACCTTTGCGATCAGGCAAGGCATGTTTCTCAAAGCAGTCCATCTACCTGGTCAGGAAAACTTCCTAGCAGACAAGCTAAGCAGGATTCTCCAGCCCCATGAATGGCAGTTGAATCCATTGGTGGTCCAGCAGATCTTCCTCCGCTGGGGACTTCCATCCATCGATCTCTTTTCAAGTCCACTAAACCGTCAGCTGCCCAGGTTTTGCTCCAGACAGCCGCATCCCCTGAGGATGGCAGCAGATGCTTTTCTAATCTCTTGGTCTACGGGCCTCCTGTATGTGTTTCCTCCCACGCCTCTGGTGGCCCGAACTCTGTTCAGGATGCTCCGGGACAAGGCCTCTGCGATTCTGGTAGCCCCCAGATGGCCGAGGCAGCCATGGTTTCCACTTCTTCTGCAGTTGGCAGTGGAAGCTCCGTTCCCTCTGGAGTTGCAACACGATCTCCTGTCTCAAGAGCAGGGTTTCCTTCTGCACCCCAATCTCAGGTCCCTCAATTTGATGGCCTGGCTGCTGAAAGGATAGTGCTAGCACCCTTACTTCTACCTAAGGAGGTGGTCTTGGCCTCTAGGAGGCAGTCCACCAGAAAGTCCTATGCCCTCAAGTGGCGTAGGTTTACGGTATGGTGTGCTCAACGCAATGAAGATCCTTTCTCTTGCCTTGTGCCAGTAGTACTGCAGTATCTACTTCACCTTTCAGACCTAGGCCTTAAGTCTGATTATGTTCGGTCCACCTCAGTGCTCTGTCGGCACACCACTCACTGGTGGAGGGACAGTCTCTGTCGGTTCACCCTTTGGTGTCCAGATTTTTAAGAGGTCTTCTACACAAGCCTCCGGTTCGTCCACCGGCGACTGAGTGGGATTTGAACATAGTCTTGCAGCAACTTACTCGCCCACCATTTGAGCCGATGGCTACTTGCCATTTGCGCTTCCTCTCTTGGAAAGCACTCTTCCTGGTGGCTCTTACCTTGGCCAGATGTGTGAGTGAACTACAAGCTTTGGTTTCTGATAGACCTACACGCGGTTCTATAGGAACAGAGTTGTCCTACGGACCCATCCCAAGTTCCTCCCAAAAGTGGTCTCCTCTTTCCACCTCAATCTGGAGGTGTTTCTTCCGACCTTTTTTCCCAGGCCTCATGCCAGCTGGGCTGAAACAGTCTTGCATACCCTGGACTGTAAAAGGGCGTTGTCCTTTTTACACAGAACGTACGCGGGAGCATAGAAGGGCTACTCAGCTCTTTGTCTCGTTTGACCCTAATAGGATGGGATTACCTGTCTCCAAGCGTACGTTGTCCACTTGGGTAGCAGATTGCATCGCCTGGTCGTACAGGGTAGCCGACCTCCCCTTGCAGGGTCAGGTCACGGCCCACTGTGTCAGGGCGAAAGCTGCGTCAGTAGCTCATCTCCGCTCTGTTCCGTTGGCAGACATCTGCTGGGCTGCAACTTGGTCTTCAAGCCAGACTTTTGCAGCCCATTACTGCCTGGAGAGAGAGTCTTGGCGGGACAGTGTTTTCGGCCAGGCGGTACTCCGTAATCTCTTTGAGGTTTAGGCAACTCCTACCCTCCGGCCCTTGTGTTGGGCTACCATACGGGGTGCGTTCTCAGAGAAAATTCTTATCACGGATGCTGAGGCTTTTGAGAAGGAGCCATTTTTTCAACTCTGTGTTCACGGTAGCCTAGAGCTGGGGAGTCCCATATGTGAGGACTGATTTCCTGCTTGGTCCTGTAGAAAGTGTAGTTACTCACGGTGTTCTCCAGGAGCAGCAGGAATCAGTCCTCACGACCCATTTTGATTTTATGCTGTCTTTTAGCTATGTCATCAGACTGAGCAAGATGGCACCCTTGGGCGGGAAGGGGACTGCGCATGCGCGCTGCATTCCCAAAGGCTTTCTTTGAAAGCTGGGGAAATTCTCCGCACGAGGGCTCCGTCGGCGCTGACGTCACCCATATGTGAGGACTGATTTCTGCTGCTCCTGGAGAACACCTGTTACAGGTGAGTAACTATGCTTTGCAGCACCAAGCTTGTGGAATTTGCTTCCTGTAGTGCAGCAATTTAATGCTATTCAAAAACATTTAAAGGCTTTTTATTTAATGAAGCTTTTATGATTTTTTAACATGTTTTATAGATTTTAGTATATTGATTGTATGATAGCTATAATGATACATTGGGTGGTTAATGATTCGTTTTGTGGTTTATAAGTATGTTTTAAAATAAATAAATAGTACTAAATATTTGTTTCTGAATCTTAGTTTGGCTGCTCTGTTTAGGGCCTATCAGAGGCCAGGACTCAAACACTTGCCCACAGTACCACAAAGAATTATTAGCCAAATAAACGTGAAATGCTACTGCTTATCCCTGGGAGAGATCTGCAAGAAATGGACCTATTCTTTGGAATCTGCCAAGTACATCCTAGTGATCCAGATTGGGCACTGTCGAAGACAGGATTCTGGGTTTGATGGACCTTTTTGGTCTGACCCAGCATGGACATTTCTTATGTTCTTACGATTAATTCTTTTCCTGAATACATGGCAGTTCTAAGTGTGACTGAGATGGACAGTCATTTTCTCTCTTTGTACTTGGTGGTTCCTGTCTTCCCCCACCTCTTTATACATGATGGTCATGCTTGGAACCAATGTGGGCTTTTATTTTTTTCACTGTATACACAGCAGCTCTGGGTATAGCTATACCAGGACAGGTGTGATGATAACCTTTTGCTTACCTCTGACAGATTACCTGTGGCACGATCTGCACATGGCGCTACAGTCTACAGTGAAAAACTCTGGATCTTCGCAGGGTACGATGGAAATGCCAGGTACTACACTCTCTCTCTTTCCTTTTCTGTTCACAATTCGCTTTAAGCCCAGTCATTTCACTGATAGTTCTCATCTGAGAGCATGCAACAAGGCTCTTTCTGGCTCCCTGCGATCTTGGGCCCAAAATCTAACTGAGTTGGCCAAAGGGAACCTTCTGCCCTAGGTGAACCTTCAGCAATGTCCTCCACCCTCTCCTTCTGGGGGAGCAGCTCAGATCTCTATATCCTCCCACCCCAAAGTACAACATCTCCCTTTACCTTCTCAATTCCCTTTCCCCAGAGGTGTCCAGCATCTCCTCTTCCCCCATCCCCCAACTGGGGTCTAGCATCTCCTCTTCCCTTTCCTCTTCTTCCTCCACAGGTGTCCAGCATCTCCCCTTTCCTTCCTACCCCCAGGTGTCCAGCATCTCCTCTCCCCCCCCCCCCCAAACAAGCTGTCCAGTCTTTTTTTTTCCTTCCTTATCCCCCTCCCCATAACAGATCTCCAGTCTTTCCTATTCTCCTTCTCCCCCCTCTTCTTATTTCCCTGCTGCTGCTGCTGCCGCCGCCATCACCATCACCATACCACCACCTCCTCTTCTTCTGGACCACAAGTCTACATCCAGGAAGCTCAGGGTCATCGCAGGCCTTTGAGCACCATGCGTGCATGCTTGTGGCCTGCTAGTCTTGTTGTCGCCAATGCATACTTATGTTAGAGGGAGTGGGAACATGCCCACTTAGATGCCCAAAGGCCCGCTGCTGCGCTTAGAGCAGTTTGATGCTATACCAATGTCTTGCTAGCTGTGTTGCTCCCTGAGATTTGCTTAGTGGATGGCTGGCCCAGAAGTCTGGCCTTTAGATATTCCTGAGCAGTAAATGGGACTGTGGCCCCCAGAGGCCGTGAATTCTTCCTCAGCATTCTCTCCCCATCCCTGGCTAAACTGAAGAGTGAAAGGCATGTGAGGAATCAAACAGGTGGTTTGCATGTTGCTGGCACTAACTTTTTATTTTTAAGAGAGTGTACTGTATATACAAAAATAGGATTACATGCAGCATCTCAGTCAAGAAAAGCATAGAATAGAAGTTCTTCCCTTTGGTTTTATTGATGTGATTCTAATAAGGGCCCAGTATCACATTGACCCACTTTTCCCTTCAACGGGAAGGAAGCTTGGTAAGAGATGTTATCTCAGCAGCTTAGTTTAGGGTCTGAAATATAGAACAGATTTCTAGAATGTGATAATGGTGCATCTGACAGCATGACTCCAATGTACAGCAACTGTGTTACCCAAAGAGAGTCTCAAGCTGCACCACATACCCAGTACTGCAGTCATCACAATCATGAATGGATGATATCACCTTCTTAGTTGTAGACCAAACCTGTTCATGCAGACTAGATCACCACTTCCTAGGCCTTTCTTTGAGGAGCTCAACTAGGAGAGAAGCTGTAGTAAAAAATGAACATGTATATGCCTGTACAAGCAAACAAATTATTCCTTTCTACTCCAAGTGGAAACCTTATGTGCTGAAGCCCAAATGGTATTCTGTATCGTCTCTCCGATCCAATCTAGACTCCTGGGTTATGTCTCACTTCCAGCAGATGGAGACTGAGAATTCTAGGCTTTGATGATGCCACGGTATAAGGAGACTGAGTTCCTCCCTGCTCCAACTCTCCCTGCTCCCTGCGTGGCCTTTAGGCGTGGACTGTGCAAACACCACCTCACATCACTGACAATAACAGCAACCCTAACGCTACCTCCAGCCTCCCCTAGCCACATCACCCCAACTCCCAGCAGGCCCCACATACACCAGGAAGCGCTACAGCCTCTGAGAGCCCACCTTTGACTGACTCACACACAACATATCCCCACGGAGTGCACACCACCAAAGCACAAGAACCTACTTAACAACATCCAATCTTCACTTTAGCTGTCCACCACCAACTCCTCGACATGACCCACGAACACTGATAAGATCCAGCTCCCTTGGAGCCTCACCTCCAATCAAGATACATTCCTACCGTTTACACACCCATCAGATACCATCCCATCTTCTACGCCCCCAGAACATATCTACTATACTAAACCAATCTGAATAGACTCATCAACATCCAGCTTAAAACAATCCCCACAATAGATTCAAGCAGAACCGTACCTAGCCCTGTGCGAGCGGTGCAGCCGCACAGAGCGCAAAGGCTTAAGGGGCGCATTTCGGCTGTCTGCCGTTGCCTGCCACCACTGAGAGAAGAAAAAGTGGTGGCGTCAGGCAACGGCAGACAGCCGAAATGTGCCCCTTGAGCCTTCTCATGGGAGGGACCAGACCTGCGTGCTGGCGACTTGCACTTCTCTCTCGCCCCCATAAAGTGGTTAGATGGAGGTGTTGGTGGGAGGGGGCACGCCCGATGTGCAAGTCGCACAGGGCGCATTTCATGATCGGTATAGCCCTGGATTCAAGAATAACACCTACACAGCACAAAATATTAAATGTTATCTCATTAATGCAAGGTCTATAAGGAATAAAATACCTCTTTTTCAAGACTGCTAACTGACGACACCCCTGACATTGTATGCATAACTAAGACATGGTTCTCTGACACAGACCCAGTGCTAATAAACCAACTCAAAGCCCCAGGCTACAGTTTGGTTCAGAGCAGGCCCCATCTTGTAACAGGAAGCCATGCTAGTGGTTCAGACCTTAGTTTCTGAACAGGTAACAACTCTACAGGCTACACTGAAGAGATTTGAAGAAAAAAATGGATACTATATATTAAAGGTCAGAAAACTAAGAGGTTTGGTAAGGAGAGGTTATAACTCTTAGAGAACCAATGCCATTGAGTCAACTGAGGTTTTTCCTTGGGGGAGGGGAGGGGAAGGGAAGGGGGAGATACACCTGGTAGTCCAGGTCCCATCCCTTCCCTCCCCTCCCTTTCAGGCACTCCTACTCCTTATTGTCTTTATTTGGGGCATTACTGGGTTGGGCAGGCCTGTCTCTTTTTTTTTTTTTTTTTTTTTAAACGTTTATTTTCATTTTACAACAAACAAAAGTAACAACACACCAAAAGATACAAATACACACATACAATAAGGAAAACAACCCCAATTACCCCCCACCCCTATGCTTCTTCTCTAAGCTAATAAGAGTCATCACATAAGCGCTTACACACAACAGTTATTGTACAGCAAACAAGCAGAAATGGTATTGATGATACAGGCTGATCCTGTGACAGAGATGTATACAAAATTAAACAGTCAAATGAGAGCATTTAGCAGTTGGCACATAATCATGGAACATCTTCCTTGTAAACAAGTAGTGAAGGGCTTGAGTGGAAGAGATTGACATACAAGGTAGTTGCTCATAATTACAGTAAAAATGGACATGATTCCACCAATCATTGAGGCTCAGATGGGAGCTAATTTCCAGTATTTCGTAATGAAGGAGATAGGAAATAGCTATGCCCAGTAAGAAGGCTAAGAGGAAGTGAGTAGGTCGATGTAGGAAGAGAGGGGATCCCCGCAGCTGAGCGGCGTCCCACTGTCTTCCAAGAGGGGGGTTCCGGATAGTACAAAATAAAATAGTTAAATAAAACGACCCCAGACCCGACTCCAGTTATGCTGTAGTGCGGGACTTTCATACATAACAGGAGGTAATGAACCAATGGACACGGGGCATGTCCAGCATCCAGTGCTCTGAGTAACCGTCCATTTGGCTAACCTGTCAGGCATATATGTCCACTTGGGATAGTAATGCTTTGGAGAGAAGAAAAGGGTTCGGTTCTAGATTGTGATGGGGTGAGGGGCTGAAAAAGAGATGAACTCTAGTTCGGAAGGGTGAAGCAGCCTCTAAATAGCTACAAACGCGAAAGTTGTCATCAGAGCTGTGAGGGTATCAAAACTCTTGGGTGGACCACTCAGTCGAGGCGACTGTCTATCTATCAAAGGAGCAAACACTTGGTGGAAATCACCGCCAAGTATTAAGGGAATACTGATAGAGGCCAATGCCAACTGCGCCATGCTTGCATAAAAGCAGGATCAACCACATTCGGAGCATAATACCAATACACATGAATTCACTATCCCCTACCCCAAAGGGTGCACGGACCCATCTACCCTCCTCATTAAAGCTAGGAGCCTTTACAGTGGCTTGCAAAGACTTCTTATCCAAGATGGCTGCCCCGCACCGCTTAAAAAACAGCGGGAGAGTAGGCAGCCACCATGTGAGTCAGAGCCTCATGTCTCAATGGTTCAACAGAGTCGAAATGGGCCTCCTGAAGAAACACTAACTCAGAATAATCATGATTAAGAGAGCTAAGGATTGTCCTTCTTTGGAATGGACTATTGATGCCTTTTACAGTCAGTAAAGATAACTTACATAAAGCCATTCAAAATAGTTAAACAATCTGAGAAAGAAACATGATAGCGCACAGAGTTGCACAATGTCCCTCATAGTACCTGTATATGACTGCAGAAACGACATGATAGGAATTAAATTAAGGAAAACCATGAAGCGCCCCATATAACAAAATAAGCACCGAAGTGCCTTAGAGAAGAAGCAAAACCCCAAAAATTACTGGCGGCCTGATGTCTGCGGGGAGAAACCCCAGAGAAGGCCTGAATTGAAACATAAATCCTGCAGAGCTATACGGGCTCCGAAACTAACCAAGGAGCTCATCGTGGAAAGAAAGGAGACCAATAAAGGTATATATAAAAAGAAAGAAAAGTCCAGGCAGTCTCCGTTTCAGGCAGCGATCACCGCATCGGGCCATTCAAAATGGCGAACAGTTCCGGCGGATTCCATCCAAGCTGTTGGATTAGCGCATCTGGTCTGCTTCTTTGGAAGCTAAAAATGTTGCTAGCAGATCAGGATCTTCGAAGGTACTAGTTTGGTTATGGAGAGTCACTCTGAGCTTCGCTGGATATAAGATGCCGAAGCGAGCCTGTAACTGTTGAAGTCTAGGTCGAAAAGCAAGGAGTCTCTTCCGACGGTCAACTGTGGGCTTAGCCAAGTCAGGGAAGAAGGAGACTTTATGATTTTCAAACTCCAAATGACGATTCGCCCGGGCAGCATTTAGAATTTGCTCAACTTGCTGATATCTCAGTAGACGAAAGATGATGGGCCGGGGGGTCGTCCGATTGAGCGCCATGCTGGTGGGAACACGATGTGCTCGGTCAATTTCCAGATCTCTGTGAAAAGTAATCTTCAGCAAGGAGGGAAGAGTTTTGACCAGGAATTCTCTCATATCTCCTGCTTCCGCCCCTCCGGTACACCAATGAGCCTTACATTGTTGCGACGGGCTCGATTATTGCTATCCTCTAACTCTTTTTGAAGATTCTGTATCTGACGCTCAGCCTCATCCAGTTTCACCAAGCGCACCACGTGCGAGTCGAGGACCCCCGCCATATTGTCCTGCCGTAATGAAAGACCTTCAAGTCGATCCTGAAGCACACCAAAATCTTCTCGCATGGCTCGGAGCGCTTCTCCGTTGGACTGCACCAGTTCCTTCACACCACGTATTTCCTCCAAGATCTCCTGTTGCATTTCGGGGTTATCCCGAAATGGCACCATCTTTTGTGGGGAAGGCAGCTCTGTCTTGGAACGTTTTCCGTGTGAAGAAGAGGGAGACCCGAAGTCTAAGCGCACTGGTTTATGGGCCGCCATCCCCCCCGAGGCACCCCGGTAAGTTCGGAGCAAAATATTAAGTTTATGTAGGTGTTAAGTCAGGATTCTGAGTAGGCCCCTCGGGAGCTTCAGCGCAAAGCGTCTAACCCGCTGGACATCAGGCTCCGCCCCCCCAGGCCTGTCTCTTTAAATTTACCAAGCCCGAAGTATTTATTTATTTGAGGCCGGCAGCAGCAGCACAGTAGCCATCAGGGTCAGCTGTGCTGGAAAATCTGAGCTTGTTTGAGTTTTTTGCTTCTTTTGACAGTGTTCCTGTTGCTTCTCTCAGCAGCGATTGGTAGCAGCGGTTGGCATTCGTCTCTCCTTTGGTGGCGGTAGTTTTATGTTCTTTCTGGCCTTTGTGATTGGTGGTTTTTTTCCCACGTTCAGCCATGCCTTCCGGCAAGGCGGTACGTGTGGCCTGTGGCAGCAGAGGGTTTTTAGCCGTGGCTGCGAAACTGAGGATCATGCTGCAGGGTGTGGCCTTTGGAGAGCTCAAAATTTGTCAGGAGAGTCTCCGAAGCTGCTGTTGAAAGCAGGGGAACAGAACGAAGCTTTACCACCACAATCTTTGGTTCTGTGGTTTAGGCAGGATTTTGTTGAAGTCTGCTTTGTTAATGAATGACAATAAATGCTTCTCATAACCCTAGAATGAATCGGCCCTTTCCCTCATCCCCCCACCTTTCCCTCAAGGTACCCCCCAAACCTGAGGAAGTAAAGACACCTGCCCCTCCATTGCTATTACTCAGAGCCTTAACCAATCCATTCCCCGTTACTGACTTGGGGGGAAACTCAGTCTCCTTATATCATGACATCATCAAAGCCTAGAATTTTCAGTCTCCTTCTGCTGGAGGTGAGATATAACACAGGAGACTGGAAGGACTTGAGGCAAGAAAATTAGCAGGTAAGGTCTGGGGTGGAAAGGCCAAAGTCCTTTTTTAAATGTTTACTTTTGTCTTTGATGCAGAGTTTAGTAGTTCTGTTTAAACTAGTTTCCTCCGGGACCAAGCAGGAAGTCAGCCCCCATATATGGGTGACGTCGGCGCCGACGGAGCCCCCATGCAGAGCATTTCCCCAGCTTTCAAAGAAAGCCTTTGGGAATGCAGCGCACATGCGCGGTCCCCTTCCCACCCAAGGGTGCCATCTTGCTCAGTCATTCTTTTTCCGTGGAGCCCAATGGACGTGAGTTCGTGTCACCCGGGAAAAGTAGGGTTTTTTTCGGCTATTTTGGCTTTTTCTATTCTGGTTCAACGCCAGTTCCCTTTCCCGCCTGGGCTCGGTACACCGGTATCGAGTCCGGAGTTTTGATTTTCGTTTTTTGTCCTTGTGACTAGCGTTCCTACTCTTTTTGTGTTTTCACTGGCAGCCCGGTCTTTTGACCTTGCAGGGGCCCTTTTTCCCCCGATGGCTGCCAGCGGGTTCAAAAAGTGTGATCGGTGCAAGAAACTTATGTCTCTCACCGACACACATGACTGTTGCAGGCGTTGCCTCAGGCCCGACCATGACCCGCTGGCCTGTGGCCCATGTGGCAAAATGTCATCAAAGGCACTTCAGAGCCGTCAGCATCAAGGTGAGAGAAGTTTTTCTAACTCCACGTCTAGCCGGGCCCGGACTTCGTCAGAGGCCTCGATATCTCGGGAGTCTGACCCTGAGCACCGTCGGGGTTCCTCTGAGAGGGAGTCTCCCACCCGGGAGCACAGAAGGAAGAGAAGCTTGCGAGGGTGGCGTTGGTGGAGGCTCTTGGATCCTTGAAGGTCAGGTCGCGTAGCCCTGACTGCCACCCCGGGCTTTCGGTGTCGGAGAGGCCGTCCAAGTTACCTCGTGTGGAGCCGTAGTCCCCGAGTCACGTAAGTGCAGTTGTCCTCATGGACTCTTCTCTGGGGGAGCCGACATCGGGCCCGATGCCGTCGGGGCCTGAGTCGGGGGCTGATGAGTCTCCTGAGCTTGGACTTGGGTTGACGGCCTTGGAGAGCAGCTTGGCTGCCTTCATAGAGCAGCAGTGGGTGCTGATCGCCGGACTGACCAGTGCATCTGCCCCGACCACCGGGACTGAGCCGATCCTCGAGTCAATGAAGTCTCAAGTCAGTCCTCGGTCATGGTCCCCCTTGACCTCCCGTGCAGGGCCGAGGTCGTTGACGCCGATACCCTTGGCGTCTGGGTGGGTAGCACCGGGGCCCATACAGCCGGAGCCACTCGATTCCTCTTCGGAGGAGTCGGCGTGGGAGACGGAGGACGAGGAGTCCCCGGACACCTTCTGGACCTGTGCGTCCCCTCGGACTCACCGGAGTCCGAGCCTCAGAGACGGTCCCCCCGGAGGATACCCGGTTCTCGGACTTCGTGAGGGACATGGCCAAAGCCTTGGCTTTCCCTGCGGACACCGAGGAGGAGCCTCGAGCCGGAGCTCGATGCCCTCCAGTATGACTTTCCTCCGAAGGAAGCCTTTACTGTACCGGTTCCTCCGATGCTGGAATGGCTGCTCTTCCATATGTGGGAGGCACCGGCCTCGGCACCGGTTCTTAGCAAATGGGTCAATTCCATTTATTGAGTCTGTAAGAGCCCTGGGTTCCAAAAGGCACAGCTACCGCACAACTCCATGGTTGTGGAGTCGGCCATGCACCGCCTGAAGAGTCAGAAGATGCACTCCTCGGTGCCCCCTGGTCGGGAGGCTCGGAACCTGGATGCCCTCGGTAGAAAGTGCTTCCAGGGCTCTATGCTATCTTGCCGTGTCCAGACCTACCAGCTGTACATGGGCATGTACCTGCGAGACCTGGCAAAGGAGATCGCCGGGTTCTCAGCTGGCCTCTCCGAGGAACCTTTGCAGAGGTTCAAGGCTTTGTCAACAGGGATCCGGGAGTGCTCAAAGTTTATCTCTCGAGCAGCCTATGATGGCTTCGAGGCTTCGGCCCGGGTAGCCGCGGCCGGCATCGGTGCACGCCGTCAGGCCTGGCTGCAGTCATCAGACCTGGAGTCATGGGTGCAGGACAAGTTGGTCGATGTCCTCTGCTGAGGTGAAAACCTTTTCGGTAAGCCCATGACTGAAAAGGCTGCAGAAACCGAGACTGAGACTCTCACCAGGACAAGGCTGTCCAGGAAGACTTCTGCCCCTTCTCAGAAAAAGAAGGGCTCGGGAAAGAAGCCCTTTTTCCCGAGGAAGGGTGCTACCTACAAATCCTACCCTCAATATCAGGCCTCTCCAGCTCCCCAACAGGGCCAGCCGGCCAAGGGGCAGGGGACATGGGCCCCGTAGGCAGAAGACCCCGAAGCCACCAGCTCCGGCTCCTGCACAGCAGTGAGGGTTATTTTGACTCCCACAGCATAGCCTTTTCTCCACAGCTGGCTCCACTCAGCACAGGAGATCGGCTGACCCTGTACGCCTACATGTGGCCAGCCATCACAGGGGAAACCTGGGTCCTCAGCATAGTCCCAAAAGGGCTACCTTCTCCACTTCTACCAGCTACCCCCTCCTACTTTCCCAGGGAGCCTCCAAGACTCCCTCTGCACAGAAACCTCCTACTTCAGGAGTTGGCAAGTCTTCTAAGGGAACAGGCGGTGGAACCGGTGCCTCACCACCTGGAAGGGCAAGGCTTCTACTCCAGGTACTTCCTGGTACCAAAAAGGACAGGAGGTCTCTGGCCTATCCTAGACTTGCGAAACCTAAACAGGTTTCTGGAGAGAGAAGTTCAAGATGCGTACCCTTGGAATACTGCTGCCCTATCTCCAGCAGGGGGAGACTGGCTATGCTCCTTAGACCTGAAGGATGCTTATATTCACATCCTCATTCATCCAACAATATCTCAGATTTGTGGTGGGAGGAAACTATTTTCAGTACAGAGTACTTCCCTTTGGCCTAACTTCTTCCCCCGGGGTTTTCACCAAATGCCTGGCGGTGGTGGCGGCCTATCTCAGGAATCGGGGAATTTACGTCTTCCCATACCTGGACGACCGGCTCATCAGGGGCCAGTCTTTCCAGGATGCCAGACAAGCCACTCTTCGCACTGTCTCCTTCAGCATCTGGGCTTTGTCATAAACTACTGTGATAAGGAAGCTTATCAGGACCTAGGAGATAGGGTAAATTCCTTCTTCTAATCCCTAACAAAAGCTCCTTTTTTAAAAGGTCAAGGACATAAAACTCCCATTGTACCTAGAAAACAGGTAATTCCTGGCTGCAATAAGTTACAGCATGCCCCTAGTGGTGAAAATGTGAGGGAATGCAAGCCCAGGGTAGGGAACCCTTACGTCACAGCATTCCCTAATCATTCAGCTGCCACGAGGGAATTTGATCTTTCTCACCTGAGAGGAGAGAGGGTGGAGCGGGTCCCTGGGAGATTTAAGTTTAGCTCCATTTATCCAGAGAGCAGAAGCAGCAGGAGCAGCAGCAAGAGCAGAGGCAGGACGGAGAGTGACAGCACAGAGGACTACAGCACGAGGAGGGGCAGCACAAGGAGAGCTGCTGATAGAGAAAGAGAAGGAAGTAGGAATGCTTTCTGGAGAAGGAATGGAACAGTAAGAACAGCAGGAACCTGGAGCACAGGGTGGAGAACAGGACGAGGTGAATGGTGGCCAGAGCATGAAAGAGGGGAAGCTGATACAAGCTTTGACCAAGGTATGAGTCCTAGAAGCTTATCTAATAAGGAGCACTACAGAGTTGCTAGAGACAGCTTTAACCATAACGGTAAGCAGTCAGATAAGCTATCTGAGTCTGAGTCAGAGATTGAGCCAATGCAACTGGGTGACCCAGATTTACCTTTGGTAGAAGAGGACTCATGTATGGATTGTTCTGTATGCCAGTCTGCCAATTCAGAGGGGTTGAAAGGGAGTCAACCTTTAAAGGAAAAAACCTCCAATGTCCGATAGCCCTAAGAACTGTGTTCAGCTTATGAAGGTTCTCAGTTCAGGAGAAGTGTTTTACTGTGCAAAGCTGAGGCTACCTAAATACACTTGAGAACAGCTGTGAAGAGTGCTGAGCTCTGTCTGAAGCTGTACCAACAGAGAAAGTAAGAAAGGTTTTATTTGGCTAAATATTGAGAAAACCTTGCAAAGTGATTTTTCTACCAGTGAGAGTTTAACTGCCTGTAAGAAGTTTTGCTGTGTTTAAGAAGACAAAGTTGCCAGGTATAGTTCTGGTCTGAAGGAAAAGAAACCTGGTTTAAAGTTTTGTTCCTGTTTGTTTTGGACTGCACTGCAAGCCATGCCTGGGGGCATGTGCTGTTAGAAGCTGAAGAAAGCTGTTTTGTTTGAGTTCAAGTTGTATCCTGTGTTGAAATACAAGAATCCTGGTGAAACATTAAAAAGGTGAAAATTTGTGAACCTTAGCGTGTCTTTTCAATGGTTAATTTCTGTCATTTGCCTACCACTCAACCCAACTACAAGAAGGTGTTTTTTTTTTTTACCTGAGGCCACATAACATCTAACTGAACTACCTTTCCCATAATGCATTAAAAAGGCAACCAGTTAGGAAAAGGCCTTTAAAGGTGAAGCACTCCAATAAGAAGCGCGCCCCTCCATACTGATGTAAGGGGCTAAGGGTGTGACACTACGCAAAGTCCACTTTGCTCCCCTCACAGAACCTAGAGTTTATAGGGGCAAGATTAGACACCCTGCAAGCAAGAACTTACTTGCCCGAGGACAGGGCCCACAGACTGATGGACTTGGCCAACCAGTTCCACAGCAATTCTCAGGTCTCTGCCAGGCACTTCCTGCGGCTCCTGGGCCACATGGCATCCACGGTACATGTGACTTCGAATGCCCATCTGCACATGCAGGCCACAGGCGACCTCCGAGACAGAGTAAAGGTGTCCAAACCACTTTTGGACTCCTTGCAGTGGTGGCTACATATCCCAAACCTTCTCAGGGGGGTACCTTTTCAGGCCCCAGCACACACAAGGGTGCTGACGACCGATGCTTCCTTAAAGGGCTGGGATGCACGTTGCCAGGGCACGTGTATTCAAGGCCTCTGGTTTCCTCGGGAGGCCACACAGCAGATCAATCTTGTGGAGCTGCAAGCAATCCGCTTGGCTCTACAGACTTTTTCTCATGCCCTCTCTCACCAGTCTGTCTTAGTTCAGATGGACAATCAGGTAGCAATATTCTATGTGAACAAGCAAGGGGGCACGAGGTCCAGGCTCCTATGTCAGGAGGCGCAGGCCCTTTGCTCCTTTGCAGTCAAACAAGGCATGTTTCTCAAAGCAGTTTATCTACCTGGTCAGGAGAACTTCTTGTCAGACAAGCTAAGCAGGATTCTCCAGCCCCACGAATGGCAGTTGAAACCATTGGTGGTTCAGCAGATCTTTCTACAATGGGGACTTCCATCCATTGATCTCTTTGCAAGTCCACTAAACCGTCAGCTGCCCAGGTTTTGCTCCAGACAGCCGCACCCCCTGAGGATGGCAGCAGATGCTTTTCTGATCTCTTGGTTTACGGGCCACCTGTATACGTTTCCTCCCACGCCTCTGGTGGCCCGAACTCTGTTCAAGATTCTTCGGGACAAGGCCTCGGTGATTCTGGTAGCCCCCAGATGGCCGAGGCAACCGTGGTTTCCACTTCTGCTACAGTTAGCAGTGGAAACTCCTTTCCCTCTGGGGTTGCAACATGATCTCCTGTCTCAAGATCAGGGTTCCCTTATGCACCCCATTCTCAGGTCCCTCAATCTGATGGCCTGGCTGCTGAAAGGATAGTGCTGGCTCCCTTGCTTTTACCTAAGGAGGTTGAAGAGCTGGTTTTGGCCTCTAGGAGGCAGTCCACCAGAAAGTCCTATGCCCTCAAGTGGCGTAGGTTCACCATATGGTGTGCTCAGTGCAATGAAGATCCTTTCTCCTGCCTTGTGCCAGTGGTACTGTAGTATCTACTTCCCCTGTCAGACCTAGGCCTTAAGTCTAACTCTGTTCGGGTCCACCTCAGTGCTCTATCAGCGCACCACTCACCGGTGGAGGGACAGTCTCTGTCGGTTCACCCCTTTGTTTCCCGCTTCCTCAGAGGTCTGCTTCTTCTCAAGCCTCCGGTTTGTCCACCGGCGACTGAGTGGGATTTGAACATGGTCTTGCAGCAACTTACTCACCCACCGTTTGAGCCGATGGCTACTTGCCATTTGCGCTTCCTTTCTTGGAAAGCGCTCTTCCTGGTAGCTCTTACCTCGGCCAGACGTGTGAGTGAACTACAAGCTCTGGTTTTTGATAGACCATACACGCAGTTCTATAGACAGACCCATCTCAAGTTTCTTCCAAAAGTGGTTTCCTCTTTCCACCTCAATCAGGAGATGGTCCTTCCGACCTTCTTTCCCAGGCCGCATTCCAGCCGGGCTGAGACAGTCTTGCATACCCTGGACCATAAGAGGGCGTTGTTCTTTTACATAGAATGTACTCGGGAGCACCGAAGGGCTACTCAGCTCTTCGTATACTTTGACACTAATAAACTGGGGTTACCTGTCTCCAAGCGTACGTTGTCCACTTGGTAGCAGATTGTATCGCCTAGGCATACAAGGCAGCCGACCTTCCCTTGCAGGGTCGAGTCACGGCCCACCGTGTCGGGGCGAAACCCGCGTCAGTAGCTCATCTCCACTCTGTTCCTTTGGCAGACATCTGCCGGGCTGCTGCTTGGTCTTCAAGCCAGACTTTTACAGCCCACTACTGCTTCGAGAGAGAGTCCCAAAGGGACAGTGTTTTCGGACAGGCGGTACTCTGTAATCTCTTTGAGGTTTAGGCAACTCCTACCCTCCGGCCCCTGTGTTGGGCTACCATACAGGGGTGTTCTCAGAGGATATTCTTATCATGGATGCTGAGGCTCTTGAGAGGGAGCGATCTTTTCAGCTTTGGGTTCCCGGTAGCCTAGAGATGGGGAGTCCCATATGTGAGGACTGACTTCCTGCTTGGTCCTGGAGAAAGAGTAGTTACTCACCTGTAACAGGTGTTCTCCAGGAGCAGCAGGAATCAGTCCTCACGACCCTCCCTCCTCCCCTGGAGTTGCAGTCATATACTTCATTTTGTTTTTTGCTGTCTTTTAGCTATGTCATCAGACTGAGCAAGATGGCACCCCTGGGCGGGAAGGGAACCGCGCATGCGCGCTGCATTCCCAAAGGCTTTTTTGAAAGCTGGGGAAATGCTCCGTACGGGGGCTCCGTCGGCGCCGACGTCACCCATATTTGAGGACTGATTCCTGCTGCTCCTGGAGAACACCTGTTACAGGTGAGTAACTAACTACTCTTTCTCTGTGTTCAGTTTCAAATCTTGACTATTTTATTTAATGCCATTACCTCGGCCTGCGCTCTGCTTTCTGCTCTTCTCTTTTGAATTTATATTTAATATCCATGTTTATATTGCACTCTTTCAATCACAAAATGTACAGAATTGAGTACAACAAGGCAATATTACATTCAGATGCAGTATGTATTCCCTTGGGCTTGCAGTCTGTTTGTACCTGAGCCAGTGGCGGGTTAAGTGACTTGCCCAAGAACACAAGGAGCATCAGTGAGATTTGAACCCTGGCTTCTCTTGTTTTCAGCCCACTTAGGTGGCCACTTCACTCTTTTTTTTTTTTCCCTCTAGCACTGAATTGGCTAATTTCTACCTGGACCTCTAAAATATGGCTTGCAAATCTCATTTTCTTTTTTTTATTTATTAAGATTTTAAATTTAAATTTCCAGGAATGAAATAAAGAATTTCATTTTCATTTATTTGATATTTTAGCTCTCTTTACAAAAGTTCAAGGCAGGGTACAATATAAACAATCATGAAATCAGCATTCAATATTAAATAAAATTAAAATAAAATTGTAAAATAGACAGACACAAGTAAAATTATAATAAAATAAGTAATAAAACCAGTGACAGTAAGAAACTGTAGCATTATCCTATTATCGTTACTAGAAATATCTTAAATATGCACACATATCTAATATGGAAATAAATATGTTTTTTAAGTGTTGTCAAAATCTGAGATCATAAGGAAGAGAGGAGATCATTCCATAGCTTTGAGACTATACATGAAAACACACCAGCCCAAAATTTAGATGCTTTTATGGACTTAACAAAGGGAAGTTGCTTTCTAAAACTGACTGCATGATGTTTGTGCAAAGATCAAAAGAAAACATTGAGTTCCAACCAACTTCAAAGGGGTAGAAAGCCCTAAGCCAAGTAATTAAAAAAAAAAAAAGGAAATAACTGATTCCCAAGAGATACTCCAGCATTCCATTAGTAAACTTATGTATCCCAGCAATCCTGAGCAATATTATGGAATCTGTTTTATCTAGCAAAAACCTTTCCAAGTGGGCCAGATTTTGAAAAAAAAATCAGTTACTTCTCTGATAGGAAATAAAGCACTTGCATGGAACCTTAAAGTGTCTTGTAATGCTAATATGCGCCTTTTCAAATCCAAAATGCCACCTTCTGCAACTAAGAAGCTCTGGAGAGATCAGGGAAGACTTGAACTTTCCACCCACAAAACAAGAGGTCTTTTTTTCAGAACCTGTAATTCATCCCTTTCCATTGTGAAAGAAACCAGAAGGATAGTCTCTCAGAAAAATCATCTTGAGATGTCTCAAAGTCTCAACTTCAGCCTATCAGATGGAGTAGTAGAATCAGTCCCCTTCTCATTCATTCACAGCCGTCACCTTCTTTGATACATAGTAACATTTAGAGGTAATAATATTGTTCTTCATTGGTTATACATAGGACCTCCTTAATATCCAGTGAGCAAAGTTTCAGCAGAAAGTTAATGTGTAAGAAATATTGAGATCAAAGGTTCTTCATTTGCAAACAATTTCCAAAGTTCCTATTTTACAATGGTTCTCCAGACTATCCTTGATGCCCCAAAGCCCCAGTAACACGAGAAGTAAACACCTGGGCTTCTAGAATCTTAAGCCTGGAATCCATTGAGACAACCTTATTATCCAAATTTTCTAGTTGACTTGCAATCTGTATGGTAAAATTGCATAGCTTCATAACAATCCCTTGAATCATCTCCTTAGTTCTTGAGACCATTCCATATATCTAACCATAATACATCTTTGAGAGGAAACCTGATTCTTTGTGGACAAACAGGATTAAGTCCTCACGTATGGCTGACAGCACTGACTGAGCCCTCATGCGGGAGCATTCTCAACTCCTCCTAGAAGCTTTTGGAGAGCTTCACCACATATACATGCGTCTTCCATCATGCCACCATGGTGCCATTTTCCCTCAATCTGATTTTTTTTTTTATGCAGAGCCTGATGGATGCACATCCGAATTCTGCCACGTAATAGTTGCACAAGTGTTCCTTTCTGTGATTTCTCACATGGTTTTTATTTTCTGCCTTCAGTGGCGATTATTCTCTTGGGGCAGTTTCTCCAAATGGATTAGTTTTGCACATACCTTGACAGTCATGAACCTCACTTCTAAGCCAGATATGTGGAGTATGATCTCAGTCTCTCAAATTTACTGCTAATGCTCAGCGTGGTACTTGCATTGTGCCAATGAGAGCTTCCTTCTGGAGTTCATAAGATGTAACAGACATGGGTAGTTTGTCAAGATGTGCTTGGAAGTTCTTTATCAAGCTTTTGGCTCCCAATAAATGGGAAATATTTCTGTATATTTCTGCCACATTTTCTTGGTCTCTGACTGCATTTCTTGGTACTTCAGGATGATCTGCTTCTCCACGCGATTCACAGAATAATCACTTTGAACTGACACCTCTATTGTCAATGCTGTTTTGCTATTTTTTTCCTTTACCACTATGTCAGGTTTCCTTGCTAACAGTTTCTTATCTGTTGGAATGGAAATGTCCAAGGTGATCATAACCTCTTTTCTCTTACCTTTTAGAGATTCTTAGTTAGATTTTTCAAGTTTCCTTTATTTCTACTGTGTCACCGCAGCTCCCTTAGGCACTTGTTGGTCCGGCCATGAAACCGTTTCCACAATCAAGCCATTTGATTTTGCATCAGCTATTCCATATCGTCCTACTAGACCAGTCCAGACAAGTGGGTTGTGTTCCCCTACTACCAGATTGGTGGAGACAAAGAGCCAATGAAAAGCCCAGGTTTCAATGAAATCACTCCTCTGCCTCTATTCACCTCAGCCACCAGAGGTGGTCTCAATATTTTTTTATCTTCAGCAGATGGTGGATGGATTTTCTCCCCTTTGAAGAAAATCTGAGGATTGTGAGGAAAAAATTGATTAAACACTGGTGAACGACCATCTTGAGGGTGACTCTCTCACTTGAGCGTGATGTGGATGGCTCTACTAGACCTGCAATTTTTTCGCTAATCACAATATTTAGGGCCTTAGAAAAGAGGAATTCTACCCCAGCTTTCTTTTTCTCATGAATATTTGAAGCAACCACCACTACTGGGGTAATAAAGCAAGTCCAAAAGACACTCATCTTTCCTGAGCCAATACATCTCCTGAACTAAAACTGCACCTCCAACTGTATTTACTCCTTTTGCAGAGAAGCCCGCTTTGCAGGAGCATTTAGACCCATTATATGGTGCAACCTTATAGCTCATACTGAATCCTTGCTGTGCCAATATAGCAGTATATCAGGTTTTATATAAACTAAATTTAAGTGAACGGAAACTGGCACGACCTCTCCATGGTACAAAGTTAAGCACATTATCTGTGCAAATTTTAACATATAGTTACTGTTTTATTTATACATAAGGGGTTGAGAATGTGTGTGTCTGGGACAAAATAGCTCTCTAAACATTTCACGGAATGGGATCAATTTTGGTGTAGTGGAAGAAACAGGTGAAAAAAACGCATTGAATTTGAATTTGAAAATTGAGCAATATCGGACCAGGAGTTCTAGAGAGAAAAGCCTCCCCACCCCAAAAAGAATGGCCTAGTGCATTTTTATGGGAGAAGCAGTTCCAGCTTCTGCAGCAAAGAAAGTGAGACAAAGCAGAGGGAATTCCTTCTTTCATACTATATGCCCTTACAACTACCCCAATCCCTTCAAATTAATACTTCAACTTCAACTACTACTTGTTGCCCCAAAAATACTCTCCCACAGCTACTTCCTCCACCCCTCAATGAACACAACTAACCCTCCCCTTTCTCTCTAAGTCACATACACAGAAACAGCACAGCTGTGTGCATACACACACGCTGAGGTGTTGGAAAGAATTCACTGAGCCACGTACTTGCCTGCTTTCCCCACTTGTTTATTATTTTCAATCTGTTAAAATCAGCAGTTGGATAATAATCTTCCTTTCAAACTCAAGCTATCTTTTAACAGCTGTTTCCAAAAATTACTACAGCTTTCTTAGATCTTCTCACAGGAAAATATTGAATTGTTTTTATTTCAATGGATATATTTGCATTTCATTGACCATATTATTTCTTACAAAATTACATTGTGTACACACTCGCTTCCCTTTTATATAGTTTTCATTGTTGACAGTTGCTTTAAGTACCAAGTGGTCGAGAGATTGAACAAAAGACAGAATCCTCTTTTTTTTTTTTTTCAAAAATGTATTTAAACAAAGCTGACAGGCAACATTGAGTTAAAGTAAAATAAACTAATAGGAACAAATGAAAACATAAATAAAATTCAGCTGTGATAACTGGAATAGATATTTTGCCACAGGGGATAGTCCACAATAGGCCCCTCAAGGTCTTTTGGGGAAATTCTACTTCCTCCTTTACCTGGACCAGCATAGACTTTATAAAAGGAACTCCATATCTCCTTGAGCCAAGCCAGTTTATTCATGCCCGTATCTTCTCCATTTTGTGCATGTCCCACATCCTAGACAGACAACTCACCAAGAAGGGAGAATTGACGTGCTTACAGGCAGCTGCCATGTTCAGCTTCACTGCATTTACACAGTGCTTGACTAGTGCAGTTAAATTTGTGATTGCCAAACTAAACTCTTGAATCCCATGGAATTTCACTTTCTTTAATCTGCTTTATTCTATATTGAATTGCGTTCCAATATGCCTTTATTCTTGGGCATTGCCACCCTATATGGGCCATATTGCCTCCCTCACACTGTCTCCTACATCTCCCAGAGACTCCTGGGAAAATACCGAGATAACCTTCATAGTGCCCTGTACCATTGGTGTAACACTTTGCAGTTATTTTCTTGAACATGAATTTAGGAAGAGCTGCTTATCAGTATATTTACAACTGAATTTTTTTCCCATTGTTGCCAATGGGCTACTGCTACAGGCCCTCTGTCCCGCATGTACATATTATGAGCCCCAGCATGCCCCTGTATAAATTCTCCAAATCCAATAGCTCTCTCTACAGCTTAGGCGCCACCTTTGGTTTCATTAAGCAGTTATTTATTTAACTAGGCTTATATACCACTTTCCTACCAGTCAAAGCGGTGTATATTCAGGTACTGTATATATATTTTTCCCTTGTCCCCAAAGGGCTCACAATCTGTTTTTTGTACCTGAAGCAACGGAGGGTTAAGTGGCTTGCCCAAGGCTGCAAGGAGCACCTGATCCAAAGGTGTGGGTAGTAATGATTTAATAGTAACTGGAACCCCTCCCCCCCAGCCCATTCAGAGGGGCTCAGAAGTCCGAACCAAACCACCCTGTAGTATTTGCTCAATTTACTACAAACCTCTCTGCTCCCATTGTTAGAATATTGACCCTCCCACCCCAGTAGGACACATTATTCCCTATTTGAATCAATTGAGACAACTGATCTAGTGAATTTTAAAAAGGAGTCCCAGCATTGTAGGTTGAAAGACCATTATTGGGTGGGTCCCCTGTTTATCCTACCTTGTTTAGGAGTCCACAACAGCCCCCCAGACTTTATTCAGTATTTATCTACACTTTCATGGATTTATTATCTACCCATTCTAAAGACAAGTATTCTAAATCCTCTATCTTTCCTATCCGTATACGTTATTTTCTGTGAAATCCTGAGTGTCTCTTTCTGCCAAATAAATACAGCTACTAGTTTGGACTTTTTTTAGGAACAGCCATTGGGAGGACCTGGAAAACATACAATAGTCTAAGCCACTGTTTCTCAAACTTTTTTGTCCCATATGACCCCATTTTAACAACTGAAAATTCATGCAGCAGGCCTCTAGCCTCATTCCATCCCTCCACTCATCTCAAGCAGTAAGGTAGCAGCAACAGTAGTAGCAACTTCAGCTGCAGTCAGCACAGGGTCTCTTTGTTAGAATGCGGTGTGTGCTTACAGACCCCAGTACTCTGCATGAGTTTCCAGTCCAACAGGAAGCTTACCCAGGAGAGGGCAAGGACAAATGAATGTCCATTGGCTCACAGGCCTCATCCTGACTGTTGACTGCCACGACTTAGCATAGGGCACAGTGAAAGCCCAAAGAGAAGGGGGAATGACCATGTTTCTGTGATCTCATTTGAGGTACCGACCCCGTGTTTGGGAACCACTGGTCTAAGCAGTGCATTTTTTTTAACCGTGGCAGTCCTATCAAACCACAAGATTGTCAGTTTTGTCCATGATTCCACATATTTTCTAATTTGCTCAAAGAGCTTTAGATAGTTTCAAGGTCAGTGCAAGGTTATTAGATGCCCTAGGAAAACCTTCAGCCTTGCGCCTCCTCACAATTAGCTTTTAGACCCTAGCCCCCACTCCCCCAAGATTTTGATAATTAAGCTTAATCATAATCATCTCAACACCATCCCTCCCAGAAAATACTATAAAATGTATATTTGAACATTATACTTTGTAATATTAAACTCTGTTTTGTAAATATATACATAATGAGGGAAATTGCCAAATGCCACTTAAAAGGATAAATAGACTATTTGCAAAATGCACATTCTCTCTATGGGTAAAAGTATGTACTGATGTGTCTGTTTGTGTAGCTGTTGGTCCCATTGTTTTGCTTTAACAGTAGCTGCTTTTTGTTGCTGCCCTAGATGATCGCCTATTTACCTAGTGATTGGGCCAGCTCTGCATAGTTGGCCTCATATAAAGTTGTTCTAGAGTTAATCAAGGCCACGCCTAGGTAAAAAAATCCTTCTCTGCCCATTTATACTAGAGATTGTTCCTCAGTTGTTTTACTTGATTCCCAGTTAAATTGATACTTCCTTATCGTCCATCCAGTCTAGTCCCAGACCTCTGGGGTTTAAGCACCTCCTCTCGCAGCTTGGAGACTGAGCATGTTACTCTTTTCAGTGACACCAGTATAAGTAATCCAGGGACCGCCTTCCTGAGCCAGTAATCTCAGTCTCCTAGCAGCTGGAGAAGGTGTGAGCCTAGAGGTCTGGGGCTCACTGGAGGAATGATTAAGGAGTTTGTAGGTTTAGTTAGTGCTTAGTTGATCTGAATTGGAATTGGAAAAAAAAAAGATTAAATAAATTGGGGTTGATATACCTTTAAAACCTTTTAGTAGCAGGCCCCTGCTTTGAGGAAACTGTTTTGACGGCGTTGAAGACAGAAGATCCCCCTCTCTCCCTCCTCCCTGGCATTCCGGTACTCGGGGAAGTGTGAGGGAGCAGTTGCTGGGGCCTCCGGTTCCCCAACCTGTGGATCGGGTGAGGAGCCGTGGAGGAGTGTTGCTGTGAGGCAGACGGCAGTTAAGGCGGCCGGTTTCCTGGTGCCGCGGCATTCTTCAGGGAAGGGGAGCAGGTAGGAGAAACAATCCTCGTTGTCCGCTACAGCATCTGAGGTGAGCGGGGCAGTGTGCAGGCAGCCGGAGGGTGCTGAGCTCACTTCAGAGCTGTGGCAGTCAGACGCGGCTCAGGCCGTGTGCAGCCGCTGAAGGAGAAGCACGGCTGAGAGAGAAAGCTGGCGTATGCGAGCGCACAGGCCCACATCACGAGGCAATCATGCGGGAAAGTGAAGGGGCCCTTTTCCTTCAGGCTTTTGGCTGCAGGTTAGTGGTGAGTGTTAGCTAGTGAAGATTCTTGATATTCACGGTGCTGTTAGATCGTGTCAAAAAAAAAAAAAAAGAAAAGGTCTTTAAAATATTTTAAGTGCTGCTGTGCTATCTGGTCGAGTTTGGCGCTGCACTGTCATCATTATGCCTTCTAGACTCCAGTGTGTGATGTGTGGGGCCAAGAGAGGCTCAGTCTTGGAGGAGGTTGTCTGTAGAGATTGTACGCAGGAGGCAGCGGCAGGGAGGGATGATATGGAAGCGCAGCTTACCAAGGGGGAATCTTTGGGCTCTCCGGAGTCCCTTTCCCCTGCCAGGCTGCCTATGGAGTCTACGCCGCGACCTTCCAAGGTGCCAGAGCCCGTCAGTTCCCAACCTTTGTTGCAGGGGGGGCTAGCGGCGATTTTCTCCCAGGACTTTATGGCACTTCAGCAGGCTCTTGGAAAGTCGGCCGCGGGGGAAGCGGAGGAGGACCCGGAACGGAAGCGCTCGGGGAATCTCCTCGAAGGGGGAGCGGATAGCATTCCTCATAAGAAGCCTAGATTAGCGGGAGACAAGACGGAGCAGACCGTGGGATTGGGCGAACCGTTGGAAGTCTTGGAGGATTCGGACATGGATATGGATTTGGAGGAAAGCGAAATAGCAGAGACAGAGGATCAGGCACGGGTCATTAGGGTCTTCAGGCATGAGGAGTTGTCGGCTGTCACCACCACCCCCTGGTGGCCGGTGGCTGCAGGGGCAGGTTGTGCATTTAAATCAATTGTAGAAGTAAAAGACTCGTTTTGGGCCAGATGCACCTTGGTCCTTGTAGTCCTTTCTCCTTATAGAAATGAGTTGTGGATGCCAAATAGAGGGTAAACAAGTAAAACTGTTACAGGCTTCACAGTTCCTTGTAGAATATAAAGGGTTTTCTAAACTTCAGAGTGAAACAAATAAACCAGCTCTCCTTTAGCTCAATGTAAGCAAAATCATTGTTAGTGCATGCTCTGGTAAACTATAGCTCTGGGAGTGACTCAAGGCTTCCCGCAACACAAATAGAGCAGTCCATTAATTCCTCCTCTGACAATGCTTCTAAATCCCCAGGCTCCACTTGCATGGGTTCTGGCTCCTCTGTGCTTTCTCCTGTATTTGAGCTATCCCTGACTGCTATAGTGTGCAAATTAGTATTTCCTTCACATATTCTCCAGCTGGGCTGTTCAAGGTTTTTCAAGTAGGAAGCATGGCTTGTTCTTGGGCCTCTATGTCGTGGCTTCCAGAACTCCTGCCTTCTCTCATTCCTCTCAGAATGGTTATCTGATTCAAAAGCCCTTCTAGGAGCTAAGTCTCTTTTTAGAATTAAAGTACCACTGTACCTTGGCTTCCTGAAGTCGGTGCTGCTGGTATTTTCCTTACCAGGTACCCTTCTTTGGATACGGTCTCCTTTACAAACTGTTTCTGTAAGTCTCCTGGGCACTGCTTGTCGTCCCTGAAGCTTGGGACGGCCAGGTAACGAATCCAGGCCTCTCTGCTTCTCAGTATGGAGAATTCCTTGTCAGGCCCTTTCCTTCCAGCACCTTTAAGTTCCTTTCTCAATCCTTCTGATGAGCTAAGGCCTCCCTCTA
This sequence comes from Ichthyophis bannanicus, assembly GCA_033557465.1. Taxonomy (NCBI): domain Eukaryota; kingdom Metazoa; phylum Chordata; class Amphibia; order Gymnophiona; family Ichthyophiidae; genus Ichthyophis; species Ichthyophis bannanicus. The sequence goes on from CM066041.1 coordinate 150,402,895, forward strand.
GGCATGGAGTCTCTCTCCCTGGGATCCTGGCTTCTCCTGGAGTCTCTCTCCCTGGGATCCTGGCTTCTTCTCCTCTTTCTCCCCTCTCTAGTCTGGCTGCAGTTCTCTGCTTATAAAGCCGTTCTCCTCTTGAGTTTCCTGGCCTGCTCTTCAGGTGCATCTGATTAGTCCCTGCATAATCAGTACTTGGGTGTGTTCGCTCAGCCTCTGCAGGTTTGTGCCTGCTCCCTCTAGCTGTGTTGCTATGCAATTGCAGCTCCTGCAAGTCAGCTGCTTTGTGAAAGATAGCGTTTTTTCCCAAATCACAGCTTCACTAGCTTCAGCCCTATCACACGGCTCTAATATCGGAGACGCTGAAGGCGCTAAACATGTCGGCAGTGGAACAGGCGGCGGACTCCTCTTTGGATGACCCGCTATTGCAGGCAGTTCGGAAGTCCCAAAGAGCCTTGTGATAAGGAAGCTTATCATAGTTCAGGAAGGAGCTATAATAGAGGTGAATTGGCTCTGAACAAGCAACCTGTCTTTGCTGGTAGAAATAATAAAACAGAATGTTTTCATAAAAGACTACCAGTCCCAGAATGCACCAGGTTTCAAACAGCCACTAGAAGAGCTGAAGTGGGGAAACGTGTGTTCAATCAGGAGAGCTATGAGGTAATCCCCAATCACTCATCTCCAAGGACAGGGCTTGATTCAGCACAGCTGAGCTGTGCTAGGGTGGAGTATCCCTCTAAACAAGTTAAAAGTAAAACAGATTCTACACAGAAAGGGATGGAGATGAGGAACCAATAGCTCAAGGACAGAGAGAGCAAGAAGCAGCAGCAGCGTGGAAGGAAGAAGAGGAAAACATCTTGGAGGTCTAAAGAAGGAGCTCACAGCAGCACGTGTGTTGGGAGTCATTCCAGAGGCAAGCATACTCCATTGGACTGGAGGAAGCCAGAAGAGTGGGGTTACAGAGCCAGGAATTCCCGGACGGCACCTGTGAGGGAGACGGCTGCATTTGGAAGGGGCCCTAAGACCAGTGCAAGAAGGTATGTGAAGAGACCCAGTGTCCAGGGATCTTGATTGGAAGGCTGGACATAAAAGCTGGACTACTTATTGGCCAGGATATCTGGAGAGGAAACCTAACAGTAAAGGAAGCTCAGGTATAAACTCTGATCTATGCCCTAGCTCTTCATCTGGAAGACAGCAGGGAAACAGATATTATCCTGAGAGTGCTTCATTAAGGAATTCCTCTGAGCCAGACCATGATATTGATTCTATGATAGTTGAAGAAGAAGGAGATATTTTAAATGATCAGAATGAATACATGGATTGCTCTCTGTCTAGGCTGCTGTGGTAAAATACTTTCACAAATACAACAACCATCAAAAGGAAATATAACTTGTTCTTTTATCTACCCAGAAAAGTTTACAAGAAAGCTTTAGGGTAGGATTTGAGCCACGTAGAGAAAGTGAACCAGCAAAGGGGTTTGCAGCTGGCTAATTATTGGTAATTAAGCCATGCACAGTTGCACGTGAGCTCTGAAAGGAAACTACTGTTTGTGTGTGAAAATACAAGAAAGTTATCCTTGAAAAAGAACAGTTTTTGGTTACTTTTTGGGTTTTGTTTTTGCTTTTGGAGCACTGCTAAAAGGTATTAGCAGGAGCCCTCAAAGACCTTTCTGCTTCCCATCAAGGTCTTTATTGTTTGATTGCTTAAGAAGTTCAGTTGCTGATATCATGATTTGTTTTTCCTAAGTACAATACTGAAAGCAAGTATCCTTTTATGTTACCAAGTAAATCTGTGTGGGAGAATTAACCCCAAGAATAAAATATATTTTTCTTTGCTTACACTTGAGCAACACAACTCATTATTTTGTGAACGGCTGATTCTGGTATGAATGGACTACATTCCCCACAATCCTTTGCAAGTCATAATAGTATTTTGCCTTTGCCAAGACTGTGGACATTCACGCCCAGCGCCCCCGTTTACAGCCTTCCCAATCCATAGAGTGTTTAGAGAAATGATACAGGAAGAATGGGACACGCCAGAAGCAGGGCTGAAAGGGTCCAGAGTGATGTCACACCTCTACCCGCTGCAGGAACCAGATAAAGATCTTTTCAAATCTCCTAGGGTAGATGCGGCGGTATCGGCGGTTACTAAGAAGACCACGATTCCTGCGGAGGGCAGTTCCGCCCTGAAGGATGCACAGGATAGGCATTTAGATACTTTGTTAAAACAAGTCTTTGAGGTCAATGTGATTTCCATGCATGCTTCCATTTGTGGGGCATGGGTGGCAAAGGCTTGTCTGCGTTGGTCCCAAAAGATGAAAGGGGCTCATGAAGCAGAGATGAATGAGGAGGCGGCCCGAATGGAATTGGGGGCAGCTTATTTGGCAGATATACAATACGACCTCATTCACGGGCTCTCAAAAAGTATGGCGTCGGTGATAGCGGCGTGCAGATATCTGTGGCTGCGTAACTGGGCAGCAGATGGGGCTTCTAAAGCAAGGCTAGCTAAACTCCCTTTTTGGGGAGGACTTGGACAAATTGGTTAAGGACCTTGGTGAGTCTAAAGGAGGAAGGCTGCCTGAGGGTAAGCAGAAGCAGGGTCGTCCTCAGGTGCCTTCTAAAAGCCAGCAGAGGGAGTTTCATAGATTTCATCCTGTGAGGTTTGGTCAGTTTCAGAGAGGGCGTTTCCCATATCGATCCCAGGGATTTTGAGGGTTCAGAGGAGTGGGTAGAGGTTTTGGAGCCTCCTCTTCCTCGAATCACAAGAAATCGCAATGAAGCGAGGAGGGCCCTGGTAGGGTTAGTGCCCGTGGGGGGTCGATTAAAGGAGTTTTATCCTGCCTGGGTCCAAATCACGTCAGATCAGTGGGTGTTGGAGGTCATTCAAAGAGGTTACGCTCTGGAATTTCTGCGACCAGTGCGAGACACTTTTGTTCTATCTCCATGCCGGACAAATTCAAGACTGGGGGCAGTTCGAGAGACTTTGGAAAACTTGCTTGCCCTCACGGCTGTGGTACCAGTTCCGGCAAGCCAGTGCAGATCCGGCCGATACTTAATATATTTTGTGGTGCCAAAAAAGGAGGGATCCTCGAGGCCGATTTTAGACCTCAAGGGTGTAAACAGGTGTCTAAGGGTATCGCACTTTCACATGGAAAAGCTGAGGTCTGTCATAGTGGCGGTGCGTCAGGGAGAGTTTCTCACCTCGCTAGGTCTCTCGGAAGCATATCTGCATATACCGATCCGATTGGAGCATCAACAGTACCTCCGTTTTGCCGTTCCCATGGGACATTTTCAGTTCCAGGCGTTACCGTTCGGTTTGGCAACTGCGCTGTGCACATTCACCAAAGTGATGGTGGTGGTGGCGGTGGCATTACGCAAGTAAGGCGTCTTGGTACACCCTTATCTGGACGATTGGTTGATTCAAGCAGAGTCGAAGGACGAGAGCAAGAGAGTGACCCTTCGAGTGGTACAGTTTCTGCAGAGTCTAGGATGGGTAGTGAATATGGCAAAGATCAAGTTGGAGTCGTCACTGGAGTTGGAGTACTTGGGGACATGTTTTGACACAAAAAGAGGCAGAGTGTTTGCACCACACTCCAGGGCCCTAAGGCTAAGACAGCTCGTGCGAGAGTTTTTGAAGAAAAGAGCTCTGTCGGCGTGGCATTATTTGCAGCTGTTGGGAACAGTGGTGGCCACGCTAGAGTTGGTGCCGTGGGCGAGAGCGCACATGCGGCCTTTTCAGAGAGCTCTCCTCAGGAGATAATCGTATCAGTTAGATCAGTTGTCCCAGCGGCTGATCTGTCCGGTGCAGATAAGGTAGTCCTTGAAGTGGTGGGAGCGTTTAGAGAAGGGGATGCCGTTGGAGTCGCCGAATTGGAGACTGCTGACAACAGATGCGAGTCTGTTCGGCTGGGGGGGCGCACTTCGAAAGGCAGTTTGCCGAAGGTCAGTGGAGCGATCTAGAGAAGGAATGGTCAATCAGGCTAGAATTGCGGGCGGTCAGGTTAGCACTAAGAGTTTCAGCAGTTGTTGCAAGGAAAAGCGATTCGAGTGATGTCAGACAACGCCACAGCGGTGGCATACATCAGCCGGCAAGGGGGCACAGCCAGCGTGACTCTCGAAGGAGAAGCGGAGGAGCTACTCGGTTGGGCCAAGTTGCACCTGGAGGCATTATCGGCGGCGCATGTGGCGTGAGTAGACAATGTGGCAGCCAATTTTTTTTTGAGCCGAGTCAAGGTGGACCCCAGAGAGTGGGTGCTGCATCAGGAGGTGTTCGAGTTACTGGTACATCGTTGGGGGCCTCCAGTGATGGACCTCATGGCGATGTTCGAGTCGGCGAAGGCAGAGAGGTTTTTCAGCAGAAGAAGAGAAATGATGTCCGAGGGACTGGACGCCCTTATGCAGAGGTGGCCGGAAGATCAGCTCCTGTACGTGTTTCCACCGTGGGTGCTGATCGGTCGAGTTCTGCAACACATAGAATGGCACAAGGGCCTCGTGATCTTAATTGCCCCAGATTGGCCAAGAAGGCCATGGTATGCCGACCTGGTGCATCTCCTGGGGAAGCCACCGTGGAAATTGCTGGTCAGGGCCGATCTGCTGTGGCAGGGCCCATTGAATATGCCTCAAGTGGATTGGTTTTTGCTTACGGCTTGGCTCTTGAAAGGGCAAGGTTGATGGCCAAGGGTTACTCAACGGCATTCATTTCGACCTTATTGAGATCCAGGCTTCGATCTACCTCAATGGCGTATATCTGAGTCTGGCGCATTTTTGAATCATGGTGCGCAGATAGGCAGGTGTTGGCATTGAGAGCGTCTGTTTCACAGATTCTAGCCTTTCTACAGGATGGTTTTGATAAAGGTCTGGCGGCAGCTTCTCTTCGTGTCCAGTTAGCAGCGCTTTCTTGTTATCACGGAAAAGTGCAAGGGATGGTGCTGGGGACTCATCCGGATGTTAAAAGATTTTTAAAAGCAACGGCTCTCTTGAGACCACCATGTAGGGCTCTGGTTCCGTCCTGGGATCTTAACTTAGTGTTGGATGCGTTGATAGGGACGCCATTTAAGCCGTTGGTTAAGGCTACTGTGAAGGATCTTACACTTAAAATAGTCTTTTTAGTGGCTATTTCCTCGGCAAGAAGAATTTTTGGAGTTGTAGGCTTTATCGTGTAAGGAGCCTTTTTTGTCCTTCTATGATAAGAAGGTAGTTTTGCGTACTGTACCTTCTTTCTTACCAAAGGTCATGTCCATATTTCATGTGAATCAGGTCGTATCCTTGCCAGTGTTCGAGAGAGGGGGCAAGGATAAGGCCAAAGGTCGACTACATCGGCTGGACTTTAGGCGGGTATTTGGAGCTTATTTACAGAGGATGGCCTTGTTTTAGAAAGACGGATAGATTTTTTGTTTTGTTTGGAGGCCCAAAGCAAGGGGAGTCGGCATCCAAATCTTCTATTGCAAGGTGGATTAAAGAGGCTATTGAGTCAGCGTATATTTTGAAGGGCAAAACCATTCCAAAGGGCTTACGAGTGCATTCGACTAGGGCACAGGCGGCTTCCTGGGCGGAGTGCAGTTTAGTACCTGCGGTAGAAATTTGTAAGGTGGCTACGTGAACGTCATTGACATCCTTTAAGCATTACAGGATTGATGTGAAGGCGGAGGGGGATGCAGGTTCGAATCGGCGGTTCTTCAGGCTGTTCTGGCAGGTCCCTCCCGTTAAAGTGTTCACTGCTCTGTTACATCCCCAGAGGTCTGGGACTAGACTGGAGGGACGATAAGGAAGGTGAAATTAGACTTACCTGCTAATTGTGGTTCCTTGAGGAACTCCAGTCTAGTCCCATATCCCTCCCAGTTATAGTATGATGGACAGTAGCCTGAAGTAAGATATTGGTTGGCACTCAGTTCCAGCTGGGCTAGGCTGGGTTGAGTTTGCTGCGGTCCCTGAAGGGAGGAGGGGAAATTGATTGTCTTAGCAACGCAAATCTTAACAGGATCATTTTTACAGCTGTCTGGTCACGGGCCAGATACTAAAGTTAATTAACAGTTTTTTCATTTATAAAGTTTTTTGTTTATGTAGTTATGATATTTATGATGATATTTCTACTTATTGCTCTGGTGAGTCTGCTTTGTCAATAGGTTATTGGCTCAGGAAAGCGGTCCCTGGATTACTTATACTGGTGTCACTGAAAAGAGTGATATGCTCAGTCTCCAAGCTGCGAGAGGAGATGCTTAAACCCCAGAGGTCTGGGACTAGACTGGAGTTCCTCAAGGAACCACAATTAGCAGGTAAGTCTAATTTCACCTTATGTCTTCTGCTTTTCTAATGGTTACTTTTAACCAGGAGTAGCCTAGTGGTTAGAGCATTGACCTGGGAGTCAGAGAGAACTGGGTTTGAACCCCATTGGCACTTCTTTTGGTCTTTAGCATGCCCTTATAACCCCTCCAATGCCTCTGGTACAAATTTAGATTGTAAGCCCTCGGGGGCAGGGGAATACACTCAGGAACAGCTTGAATTACTGCTGGAAAGATGTGAGCTGCAGTTGTGGTCAACATTATCGGCACCCTTGCAGTTCAACCCCTTAGTGTCCAATATTTCCTTAAATAAAAAAGTGGCCAGTGAAATGGCTTTGGACTATATATGCACACATATTTGACACATATAAAAGAATCAAATAAAACAAGACCAATTAAAAAAGGAGGAATTAAAAATAGAAGGAAATAGTATAAAAACCGGGGCATTGCCAGGACATGATTATTCTTAATTTAAGGTGAAATTTCCTCAATATCCTACCACCCTCTGCCTATCTAAAAAGATTACTATCAAATCATATTTTTGTCGGATCACCTACCATGAAAGCTCTCCCTCTCCTGCAGTAGGCCCTCCTTTTTAATCAAATTTTTAAAAAAGCCAGTGTTTTAATGATTTAAGATGGTTGGTACTAGGTGAGGCCCCTGTTACCTTGTGTTGAGAGGATTGGGCTTATATCACAAGGAACAATGCTGGATTTTTTTATTGCAGTCTGTCTCCATATATGTCTATATCTCCATATGGCCTTAATTCAGAGATTGAGTGGTGGTTATTGCTTTAGTGTGAATTCCCTTTTTATTGGCCTTTGCTCTAATTTGGACACCTAATTACGTCAATTCAATCAATGTGCTGTTTGAATTTTTGTAACGATAAAACCGGAACAGGAAATACGGTTGGGTCACATTGCTTGAAAAAGAGCTAAGAGGATGAAGAGCTTGAAACACAGCGTTGTGTTGCAGTACCCAATTGGGCTTTTATCGTTTGGCAGCTACAACAAGCATTCTTTCAGTTAAGTACAATGGATTGAATGGATTTTTGGGTTATGCTGGAAATCGTTGTCATTTTGTGGTGTTTTCATGCCATTATTTCTTTGATATCGCCGGTGGATGCTGAACTCATTTAACTGCGTTAGCATGTGAAAAGCTGACATACAGCAGTTTTTATATCATCTTTAGACTGGTGTGGCAGGGATTCATATTTTTGGTGGGTGCACTCTTGTGAGTGCTTATCTCACATTCAAAACTGTTCCCCAGCTTTTTAAAAAAATTGATTAAAAAGGAGGGCCTACTGCAGGAGAGGGAGACCTCTCAAGGTAGGTGATCCGACAAAAATATGATTTGATAGTTATCTTTTTAGATAGGCACAGGGTGGTAGGATATTGAGGGAATTTCACCTTAAATTAAGGATAATGCAAGTGGTGATATTTTTTGGCTTTATGTATTATTAGGAAATGATTATTGGCACTCATATAAACAATTCCAATCAGTTTGAACAGAAGAACCATATTCTCATTGCAGTAAAATTAGATGCACCTGTGATCAATTGTCAGTACTCGTATGACAGGCCAGTCCCAAAACTCTCTGGATCCAAAATTGCTGTCTCATTTTTCTATCAAATGGTATATAATACATGACCATAGCAGAAAGAAAATCACTGTTATAACATATTGAATAAGACGGGTACAATTTTCCTGAAATATGCAAAAATTAACCTGACTGCAGAATGTGGATTAAAAATTTAAAGTAAGCCTTCAAAGGGTTAACTAATGAATGATGGCTCTAATGTTAAAAATGGCCACATTCATTCCATGTTCTATTTTCACAATGGTGAAGACGAGAGAGTTGCCTGAGACCATCATAAAAGCCATTATCACCAAACATTAAACTTCAGAGAGGTACGAGCAGTGGTGGGATCTGACTAGTTTGACCCTGTTTGCGTGAACCGGTTCCTGCCGCGGCCCACACTCGCTGAACTGGACCAAACATAGCATTGAAATGCCGGCCGTGCAGTGGTGGGAAGTCCCTGATGCTGTCATATCATTGGCAGGCGGGGAATTGGGCCGCAGGACAACAGCCGGGTTGCTGCACTTCGGTGGGGGGCAGCTTCCCAAACGTGCTGCTGCTGCAACTGCAACGCCTCCATGCTAAGTGCAGCAACCTGGCCATCACACACGTGAGAGGGCTGGGACCGAACCGGTTCCTCATTTTGGATTCCACCACTGGGTGCAGTGTCATCTTCAAAGATCTTTGGATTCCTGTGTCTACAGTTTGCAATGTTCTTAAGAAGTTTTCTGCTCATGGAACTATCAAGAACCTCCCAGGACATGATGGGAAAATGAAAATTAATCCAAGAAGTCTTTGAAGGTTGGTGCAAACTGTTGGAAAAACACCACATACAACATTCAAAGAGCTTAAAGTTAACCTAGAGCAATCTGGAGTGATGGTTTCAATCAACACATACGCCATACACTAAACAAAGAAGGACTTCATGAGGATCTCACTGCTCAAAGATGGACATAAAAAGGCATCCCTGATCTTTGCCCAGACCCACCTTGAGAAACCACAATCCTTCTAGGAAAATATTCTGTGGACAGATGAAACCAAACTTGAACTCTTTGGCAGTGAAGACCAACAATACATTTACAGATGAAGAAATGAAGCTTATAAGAAAAAAACACCATTCCTATAGTTAAATATGGTGAAGGTTCCATAATTTTGTGGGGCTGTTTTGCTGCCTCAGTAACTGGTGGCATGAAATGTATTAAAGGAATCATGAAGTCAGAGGATTACCAAGGTATTTTGGAGTGAAATGTGCTACCTAGAGTCAGAAAGCTAGGTCTGGGTCGAAGATCATGGGTCCTCCAGCAGTACAGTGACCCAAAACATATATCCAAAAGTACAAAAGAATGCTTAAAAAGGAACAAATGGACTGTTTTAAACTGGCCAGCAATGATTCCTGGTCTCAATCCAATCGAGAACCTTTGGAAAGAGCTGAAATATACCATTGGTAAAAGGAATCCTGGAAACATGAGCTGGAACAAATTGCAGTTGAAGAGTGGGAGAAACTACCAGTAGACAGATGTACAAAACTTATAGATGGCTGCAAGAAACGTTTGAAAGCTGTCATAACTGCCAAGTGTTGTGCAACCAGATATTAGTGAAGGTTGCCATTAATCCTGTCTAGGTCCTATTTTGTTTTTTTCTCAGAAATTACTACGTCTAAGTTGCACAGACATCTTTTTTGTTATATACCTTTGAACATACTATTAAAATATGATGACATACAGTTGGAATATTGCTAATTATTTCTCGAAGTATTGACGCAACATATCTAAAATTCAAGGGTGCCAATAATGTTGACCAAAACTGTAAATACAGAAAGAAACCCAAATAAATAAAAACTTGACAGCACATATGATCCCATTGTCTGTAGCAAATTAGGAAATATAGTTAGTGGCGAGGTCAATATTAGCTTTATTTGAAGATTAATGATGTTTTTCTTATGCTCGCCTTTCAGTGCCTTTATAGCCCTTATGTTCAGATTGCCCTTAATGGATTGAGCTAGTGGCTTTGTTAGTAGGGCAAACAATAATGGAGAAAGAGGGCAGCCCTGTATTGTCTCCCACCCAAAGAAAACATTAAGAAAATTCCCCTTTTCTCTTGGACACATTCTTTTAGGTTTGCATAAAGCTTTGACATCCAGAGCTTGAAAGCAAGGTCCTAATCCTGCTTTTTCCAGTACGAAATGCAAAAAGCCCCAGTAGACTCTGTTGAAAGTCTCTCCATCCACTGCTAACATAAAACTAAGGAAAATATTGCGAAATATTTCCTTCAAACAGTATTTTCTCACCAAACTCTATCCTTCTATTCACACAGGATTAGCTTGAGTTTATTTAACTAAAAAGAATTTACTGACAAAACTTCACCTAGAACAAAACTGCTGCTACTCATTTAGTACTCGTTCTGTTGGTAAATAGAGTACTCTACATTTAAGTGATGTTAGTCTTAATGAGCACTAACATTCATTGATGAAAAAAGTAAGTACAAGTATTGCATTTATAAAGTGGTTGTCCCTGCTAACAGGACTGAGAGAGGCTTCAAATCTAAAAACTTGATGGGAGGACAGATATTTTCTTGCCTGTGCCTAGTTTGGGTTCTGGATCTTAACTAGTTCTGTGCTCTTTGATGGCAGGCTCAGTGACATGTGGACCATTGGCCTTCAGGATCGGGATTTGACATGCTGGGAGGAGGTGAGTGGTGCACCCTTGCCACTTGATGATGCCGCCAAGACAGTTTCTCTTTTATTATGCTGATTTCAGTTTCTAAATTTAATTCCTGTACCTGTACATTTTAGAAACACTTTAGCTTTTCTTATGCTAACGAAGGTGCGTGTAGTCTCTTCTTGCCTTGCTCCATTCCTACAGAGGACAAGCAGCACTGGGATTGGAAAGTGAAGCTGTGAACAGGTTGGATTACAGAAATTTAAAAAGCAAAGTAGTGTGCTCCTTATTCAAGCATCATGCCAGAACATGGCCATCTCAAGTCAATATTAATATTTTTTGGCATGTCTGGTATGTTTTCATAAGCATATTTTTACATGGTTTATTTCTAACTTTTATTTATTGTCTGTTTGCAATTAGTGGCTTACTCTTATACAGAAAATTACCCTACGCGAGCAGGAATTCCCACACATAATAGTTTACATGTTCCACCATTAAATTCTCATTTTGCAAGCTGATTTCACAGATATTACCTCTCCATCATTGCATCTAATTGGTCTGTATTAACTGATGAAATAATGCCAGATGTACATTATGAACCAATCAGATCCTGTCCCAAATGAGACTTTGAAATTCATTCTGATTTTATCTGTCTCTGGGGATTTAAATAAGCTGTGGAAGATCTCTCTATATATATACTGTATATACTGTGTGTGTGTATGTGTGTATATATATATATATTATATATATATATATATATATATATATATATATATATATATATATATATATATATATATGCGCCTTTCAGCTCTCTATGAATACACAACTCAGAAATCAGTTTTGTAAATCCCAGAATGTATAATTCTGTTCCCTCGGAGATAATCCAGGAAATTATGGTCTTTACTCTTACAAAAATTTGACTTGTCCAAACCATAGTATTTTCAGTAATGTCATATGGATGGTGAAAGTTGGCCAGTGAAGAAGAGAGCAAAAAAATTGATGCTTTCAAATCTATAGTGCTGATGAAGAATACAGGGCATGATATTCAGTGGCGGTGGCTAGCCATCGCCACAGACTTGAATATTCAGTGCTGCGGCTATATCTGGCCACCAGCATAGAATATCCCGGTTGGCCAGATAGTGGTAAAGCTAACTGGTCTTGGCAATATTCAGCCACTGCCCATTTAGCTTTGGTGGCAAAGGTTAGGCACCCTTTGAGATACCTAGCTTTCACCCTTAATGATAATCAAGCAGTGACTGAATATCACCACTGCCCAATTATCGTTGGGTGCCACCCCCGCTCCATCCCTGGAACATCCCTATGCTAGCCAGCTAGTGTTGGAGCATTCGGCAACAGCACCTGGGGATATTTGTTAATGCCGTTGAATATCCTGATTACCGTGATTAACATGGCTAGCAGTTCTACTAACCATGTTAATTCCTTTTGGTATCGGGCCCACTGTGTATACCATGGACGGTCCGAAAAACAAATCAAAATGGGTACTACAGGAAATCAAACGGCTTTCTTTAGAAGCTCAAATGACACGGCTTTGATTATCCTACTTCGGAAACTTCATGCAAAGAGAGAGATCATTAGAGAAAGACATCATGCTTGGCAAGGTGGAAGGTCAGTGCAAAAGAGGAAGGCCAGCAATGTGATGGATTTGATATAATAACAGAAGCTATGGCTGACACTCTGTTAACCCTTAACTGTCTGACTAAAGACTGAATGCAGTTTAGGACAGATATCCCCAGAGTCGCCATGAGATGCCATACTGGGCAGACCAAAAGTCCCATTAAAACCAGTATCCTTTTCCCAACAATAGCCTATCCAGATTTTTAATATTGTCAGGTTCATAAAAGGTAGACTGATTCCATGCTGCTTATCCCAGGGTTAGGCAGTAGATTCCTCAGTCCACTTAAATTCTGGTTTATGGATTTTTCCTCCAAGAACTTGTCCAAACGTCTTTTAAACCAAGTTACATTAACAACTTGTACTACATCCTTCAGCAATGAATTCCAGAGTTTAATTACACGTTGAGTGAAAGAATTACTCATTAGTATTAAGTGTGTTACATTGTAGCTTCATTGCGTATCACCTAGTCCAGTGATGGCTAACCTTTTTGAGCCCGAGTGCCCAAACTGCCGCACAAAACCAAAGAATTTCCTCAAAGTGCCAGCACGTCAATTTGCATAAATATTTGCATAATGCTAACATACACTAACTTTTAGCAAACATGTCTCTTAATGAGTGTATGGATAAAGACAGACTAAAAGATTTCTACATTACTATAATCCAGTGCCAACCGCCAGGCACATTAGGAACTACTACAAACACTGCCCATTTAGAACCAATAGCAAACCCGCCGTATCCTAACAGCACTACCAGGAGTCACAAAGCACCATACCATACCTATCAAAAGGCAACACTGCAAATATTAAACCAATACATTTCAGAGAACAACAATACATGACCTACTGGGGAAAGAGAACAAGTGGCAATGTCAAAAAGGAATTACATAAACAGAATACCTCAGCTCAGTTACACAGTTGCAATTGCTCCAGCCACTTTCTTCTGGTTTCTTCATGTTTTCTGCTAACTCTCCATCATCTGCTGTCCATTTGTCCTTTCTTCTCTCTTCTAGTTTTTTTTCCATTCTCTCTCTCTACATCCGCTTTAACATACTAATCTTTCTCCTTTTGCTCTTTCCTCATTCCTATTTCATCCACTCAAATTTTACCCCTCCATCCTCAATCCCCACTTACTCTCCCAATACCCGGCCAATTGTACATTTTTCTTCCCTCACACACAAAATATTTTTCCCCTCTCCATTTCATTCTCCCAGCCCCATCCCCTTCTAATCTCCCCCAACATCAGCTCCCTTTTAGTTCCAGCCCCACCCAGTATCCGCTCCCTTCTAGTCCCCTCATCAGTCCATTTCCAGTCCTAGCTCCCCCATACATTTCCAGTCCTATCCGAGTCCCTTCATCAGCTCATTTCCAATACCAGCCTCCCATCAGCCCATTTCTAGTCCTTTCCTAGCCCCACCATCAGCCCATGTTAAATCCTAGCTCCCCTCCACTCAGCCCATTTCTAATCCAAGCCCCCCATGAGCCTACCTCCAGTTCTAGCCCCTCCATGAGTCCATTTCAATCCAAGCCCCCACCACAGCCCATTTCCAATCTTAGCTCCCCCAACACCCAATTCTCAGTTCTATCCTAGCCCATCCATCAGCCCAGTTCCTGTCCTAGCTCCCTCCCCTAAGAGCCCATGCCAAGCCCCATCCCCATCAGTTATTTGCAGTTCAAGCCCCCTTCCACTCAGCCCATTTCCATTCCAAGTCCCCCTCCCCATTAGCTATTTGCAGTTCAAGCCCCCCACTTCCCCTCAGCCCATTTCCATTCCAAGCCCCATCCCCAACAGCTATTTGCAGTTCAAGCCCCCTTCCACTCAGCCCATTTCCAGTCCTAGCAACCCCAACCCATTACCAGTCCTAGCCCCCCATAGCCCACTCCCAGTCCTAATCCCACCAGCCCATTACCAGTCCTAATCCCCCATCACCCAATTTTCAGTTTAAGCCCCCCCATAGCCCATTACCAGTCCTAACCTCCCCATCAGCCCACTCCCAGTCCTAATCCCCCATCACCCAATTTTCAGTTTAAGCCCCCCCATAGCCCATTACCAGTCCTAACCCCCCATCAACCCACTTCCAGTCCTAATCCCACCAGCCCATTTCCAGTCCTAATCCCCCGTCACCCAAGTTTGAGGTTAGGCCCCCAAATGGCCATTTACCTGTCCTAACCCCCCATCATCCCACTTCCAGTCCTAATCCCACCAGCCCATTTCCAGTCCTAATCCCCCATCACCCAATTTTTAGTTTAAGCCCCCCCAGCGCCCATCACCACTCCTAACCCCCCCAGCCCAGCGCCCATCACCACTCCTAACCCCCCCAGCCATCCCAGTGCCCATCACCACTCCTAACCCCCCCAGCCAGCCCAGTGTCCATCACCACTCCTACCCCCCCCAGCCCAGTGCCCATCACCACTCCTAAATCCCCCCAGCCCAGCACTACTCCTAACACCCCCCCCAGCCCAGCCAATCACCACTCCTAACCCCCCCAGCCCATCCCATCACCACTCCTAACCCCCCCAGCCCAGCCCATCACCACTCCTAACCCCCCCAGCCCAGCCCATCACCACTCCTAACCCCCCCCCAGCCCAGCCCAGCCCAGCCCAGCCCATCACATCACCACTCCTAACCCCCCCCCCCAGCCCAGCCCAGCCCATCACATCACCACTCCTAACCCCCCTCCAGCCCAGGGAAAATTAAAAAAAAAAGAAAACCTGTCTGTTGCCGCTGTCGGGGCCGCCGCGGCAGAATCGAGTGTGCCGCGGGGCCCCCCTGTATCCGGCAGAGCCTGCCCTCCCCGTAGCAGCTCTCTCTTTGGAGCTGCAGTCAGACGCGCCGGCTTGCAGAGCGCGAGGGAAGAGTTTCTCCCTCGCTGCTCTGTTAAACCCGCGGGGGCTGATGGGAAGTTCCCATCAGCCCCCGCGGGCTTAACAGAGTTGCGAAAGGGAAACTCTTCCCTTCGCGCTCTGCAAGCCGGCGCGTCTGACTGCAGCTCCAAAGAGAGAGCTGCTACGGGGAGGGCAGGCTCTGCCGGGTACAGGGGGGCCCCGCGGCACGCTCGATTTTGCCGCGGCGGCCCCGACAGCGGCAGCAGACAAGTAAAATTGAAAAAAAAAAAAAACCCTAATTGCGGACCTTCCCGCGTGCCAGCTGCAAGGCCTTCGCGTGCCACAGCTGGCACGCGTGCCATAGGTTCGCCATCGCTGACCTAGTCACTCTACATTTTGAAGGAGTAAACAACTTATCTATGTTTACCCATTCCTCTCCACTTGTTACTTTATAGACTTTTATCATATCTCCCCTCAGTCATCTCTCTGACAGGCTGAAGAGCCCTAACAATTTTAACCTCTCCTCGTAAGGGTATTCTTCCATCTCCTTTATCATTTTGGCTGCCCTTCTCTGTACTATTTCTAATTCTGCTGTATTAATTTTTAGATAAAGTATGGCGACCAGAATTGCTCAGAATACTCAAGGTGCAGTTGCACCATGGAACATTATAACATCCTTGGTTTTATTCTCTATTCCTTATCATTTCTCCGGGCCAGTCCAGGGTAAGGTAGGGTTGTCAATCCCCTATAGCAACTGAGGACTGAATGCTTCAAGTTTTCCTGAGAGGTGAAGCCACTCCCCCTTAGGGCTAACCATCAGTCTTTCAGTCCTCAGCAGCTATAGAGGATCGAATTATTTTTTCTCCCTCTTGCCTTTCTTTTCCATGAGTACTTTTGGCTCTAGCAGAGCTGATTGCTATAGTTCTTGTGAGAAATTGTGCATCTCTACATTAACTGCGCTATAGCTTTAAAGCACAGAGACGTTGAGTGAAAGTACCTGCAGTGCGAGGTAGAGCCTGCCTCATTGCCTGCCTCCGTCTCCATCTACCGAGTGATTCTGGGGGCCCCAGTTGTTCCTCTGGTAGCGCGCTGACTCTCTTCCTCTCCTTACCGCTAGCGGCGGTTCTACGGGACCGGTTCAGTTTTTTTCTTTTCATCGGGTGAGTTCTTTTGACTTGTGTCTTCCCTGCCTCAATACCGCGGCGTTCCTTCGAGCCGGTTTTTGATTTCTTCTCCCCGACGGGGTTTCCGTCGCCGGTCGGTTTTTTCCTCCTCGGGTTTTACTTTGGGGATATTTTTTCCTAATGGCAGAGAAGTCTGTCTCAGGCTTAGAAGATCCGTCTTTACCGCTCGAAAAGGCGGGAAAGACGGCCATTTTGTCAGCGCCGGTTACTTCAGGCTTAGAGCAGCCTCGGCCGCATAAGCGGAAGGCCAAGACATCCAAAGAGTCCGGGCGCCAGGTCAAGCTCCCCGATACTGTTTCTGCGCCTCAGGGGAAGAGTGAATCATTTTTTTCGCCAGAGTTTATTCTGGCGATGCACACAGCCTTTTTGATGAAATCTTCTCAGCCAGAAGCGCGCTCGGCTGTTTCCTCTCATATGCCTCTGCCGGGGCAGGCTCCCGGGCCTGAGGATCCTGGAGAAGGCTCATCTCAAGCTAAAAGTGTCCTTTCAGATACTTTTGATCTTTTTTCTCCTAAGCCTGACATTTCCCTAGTTCAACGGGATCATGAGGGGGTAGCTGATCCAGCTTTAGATTTTGAGGCTGAGGAATTGGAGGAAGGGGAGATTGCTCCAGGTGAGGATCCCAACGTTTTTCGCGTGTTCCGGAAGGAGGAACTTTCGGCGCTCATTACTCAGTCCTTGACAGCGCTACACCTAGTGCTCCCTTCCTCTTCTCAGGAGCCCTTGGAAGACCCTTTATTGCAGGGTGTTAAAACCGAGCAACGCTGTTTCCCTCTGCACCGGGTGATCCGGCAAATGATTGATTCGGAATGGGAATGTCCCGAGGCTTCCCTGAGGGGTAGCCGCGCCTTGGCACGCTTATACCCCCTTCCCCAGGAGGTGAAGGATTTATTGCACCTACCAAAGGTGGATGCTATTATTTCCGCAGTCACCAAAAAGACTACCATTCCTGTCGAAGGGGCAGCGGCTCTCAAGGACCTGCAAGATAGGAAGTTGGAGGTTCTACTAAAGCAGGCCTTTGATTCCAGCGCACTGGCGTTACAGTCCGCAATTTGTGGGGCGTACGTTTCTCGAGCGTCTATTCGCTGGTTACAAGGGGACGGCTCCGGGGAGCAGCCTTCTGTGGTGCCCGACGCTGCGAAATTAGAATCGGCCGCGGCGTATATGGCGGATGCCTTCTATGATTTGTTACGGATAGCGGCTAAAACTATGGCCTCCCTCGTTGCGGCTAGGCGTTTCCTTTGGCTGCGCAACTGGTCGGCTGATGTTTCGTCCAAGTTGCGACTCAGTAAGTTGCCCTATAAGGGTAAGTTACTTTTCGGGGAAGCCTTGGAAAAGATTGTTAAGGATTTGGGGGACTCCAAGGGCGGTCGGTTGCCTGAGGATAGACCTAGGCCGGGGTGCTCGGGGACTATCTCCCGAGGCTCTGGTAGGGATTCGCGTCGTTTTCGTGGTGCACGCTTTACTCCCTATGCCAGGGGGCGTTCCAGCTTTCGTGGACAGTCCTTTCGGGGTGCCCGAGGATTTAGCCGGTCCTCCTTTGGGGCGCCTCAGCCCTCCATTAAAAAGTCGCAATGAAGGTCGGCTGGTCCAGCCGTTGGTCCCGGTAGGCGGGCGACTCCGGGATTTCTGACGGCTTGGGCCGCCATTACCTCCGACAGATGGGTGTTGGAAATCATTCAGAACGGCTATGCTCTCGATTTTGCGTTCCCCTTGGATCCCGCATTTGTGATGTCTCCCGGCGGCTCGGGTCGGAAGGCGGAGGCCATAGCGGAAACGCTCTCACGCCTCTTGCAGTTGCAGGCGATAGTCCCCGTGCCTTTAGGCCAGTACGGTTGCGGTCGATACTCGATTTATTTTGTGGTGCCCAAAAAGGACGATTCTTTTCGGCCCGTACTGGATCTCAAAGCGGTAAACCGTACTTTGCGGGTGCCACACTTTCGCATGGAAACTCTTCGTACCGTGATTCGGGCGGTGCAGCCGGGAGAATTTCTCACCTCGATAGATCTCACAGAGGCTTATCTTCATATTCCCATCAAGCCATCGCATCAGCGTTTCTTGCGCTTTGCCCTTCCGATGGGACATTTCCAGTTTCAAGCTTTGCCGTTCGGGCTAGCTACGGCTCCGCGGACGTTCACAAAGCTCATGGTGGTGGTTGCGGCGGCGCTTCGCAAGGACGGAATCCGTGTTCATCCTTATCTCGACGACTGGTTGATCAGGGCCGCTTCTCGGGTCGATTCCATCGCGGCGACTGCTCGGGTGGTGCAGCTTCTCAAGCAGCTCGGATGGGTAATCAATCAGGCCAAGAGTCTCTTGGTACCGTCGCAGCGCATGATTTATCTGGGAGCTCTTTTCGACACCGAGCGCGGGAGAGTGTCTTTGCCCGAAGTGCGCATAGACAAGCTGGTTCGGCAGGTTCAAGCGTTTCTGCAGCTAACGACTCCGTCGGCATGGACGTATTTGCAACTCTTGGGATCCATGGCGGCGGCACTGGATCTGGTGCCATGGTCCAAAGCTCACATGCGGCCTTTGCAGCAGGCTTTGCTGTCCCGTTGGTCACCACAGCTTCACCCTCTCTCGCAGCGCCTGCCCTATTCAATTCTCGTGCGACGCAGTCTCGAGTGGTGGTTGGTTCGGGATCATCTGTCTGCGGGTGTTCCCTTACAGGAACCCTCCTGGATGTTAGTCACCACGGATGCCAGCCTGGTCGGCTGGGGAGCTCACTGTCAAGCACAGGTTGCTCAAGGTGTTTGGTCCCCAGAAGAGAGCACCTGGTCGATCAACCTCTTGGAGCTGCGAGCGGCTCGCCTTGCCCTTCTTCACTTTGCAGCCTTTCTCAAGGGATCGGCAGTCAAGATCTTTTCCGACAATGCTGTGACGGTTGCGTACATCAATCGTCAGGGGGAACCAAGAGCCCTTCTCTTCTCTCCGAGTGTCAGGCGCTGATGTCCTGGGCGGAGGACAATCTGCTCTCTGCGGCTCATGTTGCGGGAACGGCGAATGTACAGGCGGATTATCTCAGCCGTCATCTTCTCGATCCCGGAGAGTGGGAGTTGAATGTGGCGGTCTTTCACGACATCACCTTACGTTGGGGACAACCGGTGATGGATCTGATGGCGACGTACAGCAATGCCAAGGCGAGTCGTTTCTTCAGCAGACGCAGGGAACGCATGTCCGAGGGGCTCGATGCTCTCGTTCAACCCTGGCCTCAGGATTCTCTCTTGTACGTGTTTCCTCCGTGGCCGATGTTGAATCGTGTTCTTCAGCGCATTGCGCGGCACCGGGGATTGGTGATTCTCATTGCCCCGGATTGGCCTCGCCGGCCTTGGTATGCCGATCTCGTTCGTCTGCTGGTAGATCAGCCGTGGCCTCTTCCAGTCCGCAGCAATCTTTTGCAGCAGGGTCCGATACTCATGCCACGAGTGGATCGCTTCTTGCTTACGGCTTGGCTCTTGAAAGGGCTCGCTTGACACGCAAAGGGTATGCGAGCTCCGTAGTGTCTACTTTACTACGGTCTAAGAGACCGGTGACTTCTCTGGCCTATGTCCGGGTTTGGCGCCTTTTTGAAACTTGGTGTTCTCAGCACAAGGTTTTTCCTATGTCCTCGTCTTTACCACAGCTTCTCCTTTTCTTACAGCATGGCTTGGACAAAGGGCTGGCTCTTAGTACTCTTAAGGTGCAAATAGCAGCGCTTGCCTGTTTTCGGGGTCCGGTGCAACGTCGTCGCCTTTCCGCGCATCCGGATGTGCATCGTTTTTTACGAGCCGCAAAGATTATTCGTCCTCCTGTTCGTTCTATTGTGCCTCCTTGGGACTTGAATGTGGTTTTGGAAGCTTTTTCTCACTCTCCTTTGACGTCCCTCTGCTCGCAGCAGCTCCGAGAGTGTTCTTGGAAGACTGCTTTCCTGGTCGCCTTGTGTTCGGCGCGTAGAATTTCGGATTTGCAAGCCTTGTCTTGTCGAGAACCTTATTTGCAATTTCTTCCCGAATGGGTTTTGCTGCGCACTGTTCCCTCCTTTTTGCCAAAGGTGCTGTCGTCTTTTCATGTTAACCAATCTGTAGCGTTGCCTGTTTTTTCGTTTTCCTCCACTTCTCCTATGGACAGGGCGCTCAGACATTTAGACCTTGCTCGGGTTCTCAAAACCTACCTTCGGTTGTCGCAGTCTATTCGGAAGACGGATAGGCTTTTTGTCCAGTTCAGTGGTCCTCGCAAGGGTCTCGAGGCTTCTAAGTCCACTATTGCTCGGTGGGTCCGCAAAGCCATTTCTGAAGCGTACTCTCTCCGCGGTCTGTCGCTGCCGGCGACGTTAAGAGCTCATTCCACTAGAGCTCAAGCGGCTTCCTGGGCGGAGTTCGCTTTTGTTCCGCCGGTTGACATTTGCAGAGCAGCAACGTGGTCTTCCTTGCATGCCTTTGCAAAGCATTACCGCTTGGATGTTCAAGCTCGGGACGATGCTAAGGTGGGGGCTGCGGCTCTTATCTCAGGTTTGGCGGGCCCCTCCCAGGTTTAGGTACTGCTTTGGTACTGCCCTACCTTACCCTGGACTGGCCCGGAGAAATGATAAGGAAAACGAAATTAGGTCTTACCTGCTAATTGTCTTTCCTTGAACTTTCTCCGGGCCAGTCCAGGGTCCCACCCTGGTGTTCAGCTTTTCGGCAGCGGTATCTATATTTCTGTCTTTTTGGCATCTTCAAAGCATTTCATCTTCTTGGCGTCTTCGCTCCAGATGCACAACTTGGGGCTAGGCGCATGCACTTAATGCCAAACTCGGATGACTCGGTAGTATCTACTCTATTTAAAATATTTAAAAAAAAAAAAAAAAAAAAAGTTAATTGATAGCATTCAAGGGAAGTGTGTTTCTTGCTTCCTCGTTGTTCAAGAACTATAGATTGTTATCAGTTTTTCAAGGGTTAATCTACTCTTTTCAGTTTTTTTTCTCTTTAGTTGCTTTGACAGAAGGAGACTGATGGTTAGCCCTAAGGGGGAGTGGCTTCACCTCTCAGGAAAACTTGAAGCATTCAGTCCTCAGTTGCTATAGGGGATTGACAACCCTACCTTACCCTGGACTGGCCCGGAGAAAGTTCAAGGAAAGACAATTAGCAGGTAAGACCTAATTTCGTTTTCCTTTCCTTATGATTCCTAGCATTCTATTTGCTTTCTTGGCCACCACTGCACACTGAACAGAGGATTTCAATGTATTATCCAGAATGACTCCTAGATCCTTTCGTGGGTGGTGATTCCTAATGTGGAACCTTGATTTTGCAACTCTAGTTTGGGTTGTTCCTCCCCTAAGTACATAACTTTGCACTTATTTGTTTAACAGGTTTATTTATATACTGCTTTTTCATTTCGGGGACATTGATAACTTGGATGTTTTTTTTTTCTGAGGCAATTAAGGGTTAAGTGATTCACCTAAGGCCACAAGGAGTGCTAGTGGGAATCAAATTCTGGTCTCTTGGTTTCCAAGCCAGTGCTCTAATCATTAGGCGGCTACTCCACTTGTCCCCATTGAATTCCATCTGCCATTTGGACTTCCAGTTTCCCTATTTCTCAAGGTTCTCTTGCAATTTTTCACAGTCCTCTGGTAATTTAACAGTTTTGAATAATTTTGTCATCTGCAAGTTTGATCACCTCAGTCATCATTCCCATTTCCAGGTCATTTATAAATATGTTAAAAAAGCAGTGGGCTCAGCGCTGATTCGTGCAGTTCTCCACTATTCACTTCTCTTCATTGAGAAAATTGTCCATTTAGCCCTACTCTGTTTTCTATCTTATAACCAGTTCCCAAATCACAGTAGTACACTACATCCTATCCCATGACTTTTTAATTTCTTCAAGAGCTGTCATAAGGGAGCTTGCCAAAGGCTTCCTGAAAATCCAGATATATAACAGATTAGTGAGACAAGACTTTCCTTAGGTAAACCCATGCTGTCTCTGTCCCATTAAACCATGACTTATCTATACGTTAAGTAATTTTGTTCATTATAATTTCTCCCATTTTTCCTGCCACTGATATCTGGCTCATCGGTCTGCACTTTCCCAAATCATTCCTGAAACTCTTTTTTGAAATTGGCATTAAGTTGGCCACTTTCCAGTCTTCAGGTACTATAGACTATTTTAACGATAGTTTACAAATTACTAGTAGTAGGTCTGCAGTTTCATTTTTTAGTTCTTTTAGCACCCTGGGATGTGTACCATCCGATGCCAAGAGTCTACATCGACTCACTGGCACTTAACACAGTAACATCTCTACCTCCAGCTTCTAGACATGTGCAGCATGGAATGGGTTTCCCTCTATGAGACCTTATGGGTACTTCTTAGTGACCCAAACAGGCCATTGTCTTGAGACAGGATGCAGGGCTTGATGAACCCTTTATTTGAAGCAGCATAGTACAAATTAAATGAAAGAATGAAATATACTGGCTTGTAATTTGAAGAGATTTAGAGTTTGCAACTTGCTGTTTGTTTTAACAGTAGCCCCTGAAGTACTAAGTGTTGACAATAATTCCCCTTTCTATATCATCCTGCTAGACCAGTCCAGACAAGTGGGTTGTGTTCCCCTACCAGCAAATTGGTGGAGACAAAGAACAAATGAAATGCCTAGGTTTCAGTGACATCACTCCCATGCCTCTATCTGCTTCAGCTACCAGTGGTCTCTTCAGTATTTCTTCAGATGGTGGATGGATTTTCTACACTCTGAAGACAATCTGAATAATTGATAGGAAAATATTGATTTAAACTCTCATGAATGACCACCTTGAGGGTGGCTCTTTCACTTGAGCACGATGTGGGAGGCTCCAATAGACTGTGGTCTTTTGGTAGTTATAGGACGAGGGAAAGTTGGTTCAATTCCACGCTCTTATTCTGTTAAGGGCCTGTTGAGCAGCCAGAAAATTGAAAGAATCTGGAAGAGTTCAGCAGCCTCACACATTCTCAACGCCCTTCCTCCTCTGTACCACCTGCTCTCTCCTGAAGATTACTGATGGCTCTTGGAGGAATCTGTCTGCCAGCCACATTAAATGTAGTGCTTGCAAAGCAGAGAAACCGTTTCAGGGGAGTAGAGCTGAGCTCAAAATGGTTTTCTGCTGGAGCTCTCAAGGGGTGAGTACCAAGGCTTGATCTTGTCAATGTCCTTGTTAGGGGCTCCCCATTCCGTCCATCAGGGGTGTAATTTGGGGTGGACCACTGGCAATCGTTGGCACAGCGTGGGGGTTTCCTACCCTTTCTTGCATGTATTAGTAGAGTTTTTTTACTATTGTGTGCTTGGTGGTCACACGGTCCTTGTGCTCATTCCGCCAAAATGACTGCAATACACATTCCTACCCAAAAGTCCATAATGCGCTTTGCTGTGTATGTGCAGTTAATGTGTGCCTTCCAGGCTGCGACAGCCTTCATGGGCACTGTTGTGTTACTTACCTTAACTGGCTTCTTCCAGGAAGTGTTCTTTGGTCTGTGGCAAGCAAGATGCCTCATCTCCAGCTTCTTTACTCTGCTCTTCTTGCATGGCAGCTCCTGAGTTGTCCCTGGAGAGATTGCTCCCCCTTTCTATGCTGGGGGATGCAGTTAGTCCAGTCTTGCCTGTCTTAGGGCAGTTGGTGGTGGATGACTCTGTGGATGTGGAGGACTCTGTGGATAAGGATAACCAGCCGGCCTGAGGTTCCAGCAGCCGTGCTGTGCGCTGCTCCCCAACCTCTAAAGGATCAATGGCCACTATGTCTCCTGGTGTAGGGGAGTAATTTCTACAAGGAGAGCTTCCAGGGTCTGGATTGTCCTCCCCGGAATTCTTTTCTTTTTTACAACATGCCTGGTCATTCTGGCATGGTAATTCATACCCTGCGGCTTCTAGGTTCCCCCAAGCGCAGTCTCGTGAGGGGCAGGCTGAGAGTAGAAGCCCTGTTTTATTGCCTATGGCCAAGCGGCCCCGGCAAAGGGTACCCCCCTGGAGATGGGGATCAGCTGGAATCTGTCAGAGATTTGAACTGTGGCTTGGATTCAGATGTCTGATGTGGATGAAGAAGTATTCTTGCCTTCAGAGGATTGTGAGGAGGCAGATGTTATCCTCCTGTTGTGGGAGGAGAAACTGGAGCGTTGATTCCCAGGGTCTTATCCACTTTGAGTTTGGATGCTCCAGGCACGGAGCAGGAATTGAAGATGCATCCATTCCTGCAAGGGGTGTGGAAATCCACTACTGTTTTCTGTTCCCTGAGATGCTCAAGGGCCTGTTCTGGTCAGAGTGGGATTCCCCTGACTCTCTGCCTAAGGGGTTAAGGGTGTCTAAGAAGATGCATGTCCTGCCGTAGGATTGCATTGTGTGGTTTGATATTTCCAGTGTGGATGCACAGGTCACAGCAGTTACCAAAAGAATCGCCATTCCTTTGGAGGGCGGATTGGCTTTAAAGGATACTCTGAACTGAAAGATGGATTTGTGTTGAAGAACCAGTTTGCTGCGGCAGCTGCTAGTCATTTGATGGTATGTGCAGGCCAGACGTCTCGAGCCCTGTTCCAGTGGATGAAGTCTCTTCTGCCTGATGGTTCTACCCCTCTTTTGGAGTCTGCTATATGGCCTTCCTTTCTGATGCCATGTACAGCCTTGTATGTCTAGCAGTCAGGGATTGTGCCCTGTCAACTTTGTCATGGCATTGGCTTGAACATGGGACAGTGGACTCATCTTCCAAAGCCAGGTTGCCCATCTGGCCTTAGAGGGGTGCTTTTGTTGGGTCTGATTTGGAGAAGCTGTTGAAGGACCTGGGTGAAACAAAATCTTTCTGCCTTACATAGCACAGGTCCAAGGGGCCTGTAAAGCAGGCAGGAGCCCCTTTTTCATCAGCCTCTACCTGCTCCTTGCAGGCACGCTGTTCGGACTCCTGGAATGCAAAGAGCCGATCCTGGCTGCTTTCATCTTTTCCCCTTGTGGGTCTGCGAACAGCAGGGCCGCTGTGTGGATCACCTTGGCAAATTGCCTCTTCTGAAGGCAGTAGTGCCTGTTCCTTGGATGATCGGGGCAAGGGCAGTTATTCCATATGTTTCATGATGCCAATGCAGAAGGAACATTCCGGCTCATTCTCAACCTCAAGGGTGTCAACAAGCACTTGTGCATCATGCACTTCTGGATGTAAAATTTACGATCCATGATTCAAGTGGTACGCTGAGGGAAGTTCCTGGCATCTCTGGCTTTGGTAGAGGTGTAATTTCACATCCCAATCTGGGGAAACAACAAAGTATCTGTGTTTTGCCATGCTTGGCTCTCCCTTTCAGTTCACTGCCCTCCCATTCAGACTCTCCACTGCTCCAAGGATGGTTCTCCAAGGTCATGATGGTGGTGGCTACAGTGCTATGGTGCCATGGGATTTGTGTGACCCATAAATGGACTATTAGCTTATCTGTGCACATTCTTTTTCAAAGGTGTCTCGGGTAGCTCCCAGAATGGTGTCCTTTCTGATAAGCCTCAGCTAGGTAATTAATTGGGGAAAGAGCCAGTTGTTGCATTCCCAGTCTGGAGTTCCTGGGAGCACATTTCAATACTCAAGCATGCAGTCTTCCTGCCAGTGGAGAAAGTCAAAGGCTGTTGGATTACCTAGCTCTGGTCTGTTTGCAGCAGGCTCCCAGAGTCTGGGTTTATCTTTAGCTCCTCGGATTGCTGGCGGTAACGATTGAGATGGTGCCATAGGCACATGTTCATATGCGGCTGCTCCAATGGTCCTAGAGTTTTCAGCAGTTCAAGCTCAGGCTCCTGCTCCCAATGATGGTGATAGCCAGCCTGTGGGTGGTGGTAGCAGCCCAGTCATCTGAGGAAGGGCATGCCATGGGACGATTGCTCATGGATTCTTCTGATGACAGATGCCAGTCTGTCAGTCTCGGGAACTCATGTTGACTCTTCTGCATTCCTGGCCCCTGGTCAAGGGCCAGACATTTTGTAGTGTTCTCGTACAATGCCACAATGGTGGCTTATGTCAGTCAGCAAGGCAGTACAAGGAGTGCTGGGGTGGCTGTCCTGTTTGCCAGGGTGGCAAAGAACCTCCTAGTTTGTCAACTCTACACATTGCCGGGGTGGATACTGTGGAAACAGATTTTCTCAGCTGGCATTCTCTGGTTCCAAGAGAGAGTGACATTGAGTCAGGTGTGTCGATTGTGTTTGTGCTGCTGGGATCGCCCCGAGAGGGATCTGATGGTGACCTGCTCCAGTGCCAAAGTGTGCTGCTTCTTCAGTTGCTGCACAGAGACAGGGTCTGAGGGCATCAGCACCCTGGCTCAACCTTGACCAGCACATGCTGCATGTGTTTCCTCTGTGGCTCCTGGTAGGGTGTGTGATTAGGCTTATCGAGTGCCTTCTGAAATGGATTATTCTGGTTGTGCTGAGTTGGCCAAGGAGAGCGTGATTCAGAGATCTGATGTGGTTCCTGCAAGCGCCACTGCTTCATTTGCCTCTGGTTTGGGGCCACTTATCCTGGAGGACCCAACTCCCTTCTTGCTTATGGCTTGGCTCCTTTAAGGAGACTGTTAGCGCGTACGGGCTGCTTTCTGGCAGTGGTTTTCCACTCTGCTCAGAGCTCAGCATAAGTGCAGGTCTGGTGCCTTGAGTGCTGGTGCGGTGCATGGTAGCTGGTTCCTGAGGCAACCAAGGTACCATCTCTGTTGGCCTTTTCTGGAGAAGGGCCTTTTCTCTTAGCTCCCTGAAGGTTCAGGTGGCAGTTTTGGCCTGTTTCAGAGGTCCAGTGGCTGATAAGTCTCTAACTTTACACCTGGATGTTTCACCCCTTCCTCAGAGGGTTTAGGGTCTGTGTCCTCCCCTCCGGTCTGTGGTCTCTTCCTGGAATCCATCTGGTGTTTGGGGCCCTGATGTCGG
Organism: Ichthyophis bannanicus; assembly: GCA_033557465.1. Classification (NCBI taxonomy): domain Eukaryota; kingdom Metazoa; phylum Chordata; class Amphibia; order Gymnophiona; family Ichthyophiidae; genus Ichthyophis; species Ichthyophis bannanicus. The sequence continues at coordinate 150,429,885 of CM066041.1, forward strand.
AGCCCTTTGAGTTGTTGAGCATCAAATCCTTCAGAGTAGTGCACTTCAAGACGGTCATCTGGGTTGCGATTTGTTCTGCAAGGAGGATTCTGAGCTGCCGACTCTGTCTTGCCAAGATCCTTCTCAGTCTTTTTCTGAGGAGGCAGTTTCCCTTTGTCTTGTGTCTTCCTTCTTCCCTGAAGTTATTTCTCCCTTTCATGTGAACCAGGTGGTTTTCCTGCCCTCCTTTTCTAAGGAACATGGTCAGGGGAATGGTAAGGATCTTCTTCTTGTGGGTGTCCGGAGGGTACTTCTCCAGTTCTTGGAGGTTACGAATTCTTTTCCTAAGTCATACCATCCTTTTGTGCTGTCTGCTGTCTCATGCAGGGTGACATGGTGGCTAAGTCTGCATTGCGACGCTGAGTTTAGAAGGCCATTGCCTCGGCGGTTCTGTTGCAAAACTAGCCTATTCCAGAGGGTTTGCACGCCCATTCTACCCAAGCACAAGCGTCCTTGTGGGTGGGGCGAAGCGGAGCTCTGTAGCCCCTGCAGACATTTGTCATTTTCCACTTTTGTCAAGCATTTCTGCTTGGATGTCCATGCTCGACGGACATGGCCTTTGGCTCTAAGGTTTTGCAAGCTGCTGTGTCTGTCTTCCCACCCAGTGAAGGCATAGTTTTGGTACATCTCACTTGTTTGGACTGGTCTAGCAGGATGATATGGAAGGTGACATTTTACTTGCCAGATAAAATGTCCTCCCCTTGAGACCTTCTAGACTAGTCCTGGGCCCTCCCCTGGAACCGTGTTTGCTCTGTTCAGTGGTGGTACCCTTGTGCCGCTATGATTTATACTGACTCCGCATGTCCATCTTCTACGGACAGCCTTGTGTTTATGCTTTCCTGTACATAGTTCTCTACAGTTTGATTACTCATTGTTGCCCATGTTGAGACTGTGTGATGCTTGCCATGTTCTCCCATATGCTTTTGGACAGATACTGAAGAGACCTCTGGTGGCTGAGGTCAATAGAAGCATGTGGTGATGCCATTAAAACCTGGGCATTTCATTGGTTCTTTGTCTCCACCAATTTGTTTGTAGGGGAACATAACTCACTAGTCTGGACTGGTCTAACAGGACTCAAGGAAAAAACATTTTCTGGTAAGTTAAATGTCACATTGGTTAGCAGAGATCTGCAGCTATCATTCTTTGCTATCTCTTGTTCAGAGGAAGAAAAAGAATTCTGACTTAAGAATACACAGTGTGTGCATCAGTATTGTTTAGGGTTATCTCTGTCGTTGGCCTTTCTAGAATGTTCTGTACTTTGTCCTCCTGAAGAAAGGTTATACCTAGGATTTCTGATTATTGTTATTAACAGCTAGGTCACCCCAATAGTGAAATTGAATTTACTGGTTATAACTGATACAATGCTGGAAACTGTCCTCCCCACACTGGGTTCTGATGTCCTTTTGTAGCTGCCATCATGGCCGAATGAAGTCATGGGAATGGACACTATCTTTGGTGTCCTTTTCTAGTGACAGGAGCTGCCCTGTCCTTTGGCTCTTCTGCCAGCACCACAGGATGGTATAAAATGCCAGAGCCGGTGGTTTCTTTTTCTTCTCAGGCAGCACAGATTGGCGGGAAAGAAAACACAAACTCTGGCTGTTCTGTAGAATGTAGGGTTGTGGCTATTTTTGGGCTTGGCAAAGGAGGAATGTATGGCTGTTTCTAGGGCTTGGATAAAGAGGAGTTGCAGATGATGCTATTGCTGCGGCTTTGAGAAAGAGGGGGCTGTGGCTTTTGCTTGGGCTTGGAGAAGGAATCCACTGGGAATCTATCGATAAACCTCTATGCCTTATCTCTCTAGTCTAGTCCCGGACCTCTGGGTTTATGCTCCTCCTCCAGCAGCTTTGGAGACTGAGAAAATGCTACACTCTTGTGATGTCACCCGTATATCCACTCCGGATCCGCCTCCTCTCACCAGTTGTCTGTCTCCAAGCAGCTGGAGGACTGATGAGCCTGGACGTCCGGGCTCACGTTGGAGAAACAAATAAGGAGCAAAGTAGAATTGTTAGAGATCAAGTTGTAGGAACTAGGGTAGAGAGCAAAGCTTCAAGTAAATTTAGTTATTTTTCTGACCCTGGGAATGCATTGAATGGCTTAAAAAATAAACACCGAAATTCAAAATGAAAAACACCTAGAATCATAAACACTAACTATACCCTACGCATGTAAGACTTGCTGTGGATGCTACACACCTAAATAGTATGATATATATGTATACTATGAACGTGGTATATTCAGAAGCTTTTGAAATGTGTATTGTGCTGTGCAGTATCTGATACTTAATGGTGTCTAGATGTCAAGTAATAGTACATGCGCAGCATGGGTTCTGTGTATTACATGTGCTGCACATGTGCAGAGGTTGTGATGTGTGTGCTGCATGTGCAGCTTCCTGTAGGGTGCTTGTACTCAATGTAGTGTTTATTATCAGCATAGTTTCTGCTCTCTCTATAGATTGAGCAGAGTGGTGAGATCCCTCCATCCTGCTGTAACTTCCCAGTGGCTGTCTGCAGAGATAAGATGTTTGTTTTCTCGGGCCAAAGTGGAGCCAGGATCACTAACAACCTTTTCCAGTTTGAGTTCAAAGAAAAAATGTAAGTGATGGAAAGGGAGGCATGCACATGTTTGCCCATCGGTGAGAGAGGGGCATTGCAAAGAGGCAGTTAATGATATGCATGTTCTGAAGCTGTCATATAGTAGAACACAGCACAGCCACAGCTCCTTGCTTGTTTCCTTTTTCAGCTGGACACGCATTCCCACAGAGCACCTGCTGCGAGGCTCCCCTCCTCCACCACAACGCCGCTATGGACACACTATGGTGGCATTCGACCGCCATCTGTATGTGTTTGGCGGTGCGGCAGATAATACACTACCCAACGAACTGCACTGCTATGATGTGGATTCTCAAACCTGGGAGGTGATTCAGCCTAGCACAGACAGCGAGGTAATGTGGCATAGTTTGTTCTCACTGACTCCTTGCCTTGTTCCTGTATTATACCTTCATTGACTTTTTACAGCATCCTCAGTCAGCAATGAGTTTGGGCAAAGATCAGACCATCTATAAAGAGAATGAAAGTAATAACTTAATCAAATCAAATATTTTCTGTCCTGCCTACATCTTTAGCTCAGGATGTCTTATAGTTGAATGCAAATAAAATACATTAGTACAAATCAATAACTGTAAAATATGTTACTATAATTTATTTATTTATTTACATTCTCTTATATACCGCGCTATTCTGCATCAGTGTGGTTTACATTGAACAAACTGAAATTATATTGAACATGGCATTATAACTTGGAGAACTATTTTACAGGGAACATGGGCTATGGAGGGTTAAGTGGCTTGCCAAAGACCACAAGGAGCACCTGTGGGACTAGAAACCCCAGTCCTTCCGGCCCAAGGTTGCTGTCCTCTAGTGGGATTTGAACCCCCGACCTTCTGGCCTGAAGTACCTTGCCCCAACCACTAGGCCACTCCTCCACTCCTGGTAGCGGGTGAGGAGCTGCCGATTCGGCGACTGACAGCCTGAGAACCCCCCGCCCAGCGCCGAAGCCCTGAGCGTGCGGCTGAGCGCATGGAGAATGGAGTCCTGCAGCAGGGAAGAAGGCGAAGAGCAGGCAGCAGCCGGGAAAATCGGCGAACGGCAGTGGGGGGCGGTCCCGACCGGAGGCAGCGAAGAAGGGACAGTATGGGGGAGAGAAGCTCGTTTCTCGGTGGAGAAGTGCAGGCCTGAAACACGTGGTGTCGGGTTCCCACCGGCACGCAGAGCAGCCTACGGTAGGCCTCCCACCCACACGGAGTGCTAGGTTTCGTTGGGGCCGAGTTGTGCGATGGTCAGTGAGTGCCGCGGCTAGTTGCAGGGGCGGTTTAAAACCGCATTTTTTTTTTCTTGTTCTGGCTTTATTTTGTCTCTTAATTGCAGGGAAGTTAGTGTGACATACGCAGGTTTGTTTCAGGGTCTGCTCAGGTATTGATTGGGCAGGAATTGCAGAAGCCAGTTCGGAAAAAAAAAAGTAGTAAGAAGGAGAGTGCATAAGGAGGTGCATTGAGGGGAAGGACAGCTGGGGGAGAGACAGCTGCTTCCCTGGGTTAGCACGGTGCACCAATTCCAGTGAGGCCTCAATGCTGGGGGGCGGTCTCTCCAAGGCCAGGGTATGTTCAGGGTGCACACAGGAGTCTGCCTCCTTAGAGCAGGACAAACAGGACAAGGCGAGTCTCGGAACCCCCACTCTGGCGCAGGAGGGCCAGGAGGGAGGGAGTTCTGATCTGTTGCTGCCTGGGGGGACCGCAGTCTGTTAGCTACTCCGGGACCCTCAGCATCAATCCCCGGAGAGTTATCCAGCCTCTCGGGGGACTTTTTGCCGGAGTTTGTGTTACTGTTGCATAGAGCGTTTTATTTGCGCCAGCAAGGCCTGGTGGGTGGCTCTTCATCTGTTTTGGGGTCGAAGAGGGCAGTGAGCACAGCAGATGGCGATTTGGGGGTACCTGTTAAGAGGGTCAGGGGCCCAGAGGAGTGGCACCTCTCGCCAGAGTCGGAAGGTCCAGAGGGTAACGACTTGGACACAAATCTGGACCTTCAAGAGGAGATGGAAGATCAGACCAGGTTGGTTAGTGTTCCGTCGGGAGGAGCTCCTGGCGCTAATCTCAGAGTCCTTAAAGACACTGAATATGCCCACCAGTCTCCCGGCGGAGGAGGGAGACTTTGGAGGATCCTCTGCTACAGGTGGTTCGGAAGTCGCAAACAGTGTTTCCAGTGCACAGAGTGGTCAGGCAGATGATACAGGAAGAGTGGGATATGCCAGAGGCTGGCCTCAGGAGTGGGCGGTCCTTGTTGCGCCTTTACCTCCTGTCAGAGCTTACAGCTGTTATCTTGCATCACTACAGAAAAAGCTTTCTCTTGTTATGGACAACTGAAATTGAACATGGCCAAAACTGAGCTCTTTATCTTTCCCCCTATGCTCACCTCCCCCCTTCCTCCTGTCTCTATTTCTGTGGATAATACTCTACTTCTCCCTGTTTTCTCAGCTCGCACCTTGGGGCCATCTTTGATTCCTTCTTCTCCACACACATCCAACTGATAGCTAAAACCTGTCGCTTCTTTCTCGATAACACTGGCAAAATTCGTCCCTTCCTTTCTGAACACACTGCTAAGACCTTTATCCATTTTCTAGATACTCCCACCTAGACTATTGCAACCTCCTCTTTGCTGGTCTTCCTCTGAATCATTTCTTCCCACTTCAATCTGTTCAAAACTCCGCTGCATGGCTAATCTTCTGCCATTGTCACTGTGCTCATGTCACCCCTCTTCTCAAGTCACTCCCTATCTGTTTTTGTATCCAGTTCAAACTTCTACAACTGACTTATAAGTGCTTTCATTTGTCTGCTGCTCACTACCTTTCCTCTCTTATCTCTCCCTACACCCCTCTTCAGGAACTCTACTTTTCTGGTAGATCCCTTCTATTTGTCCCCTTCTCTTCCACTGCCAAACTCCAGACTTCGATCTTTCTACTTTGCTGCTCCTTATGCCTGGAACAAACTATTTGAGTCAGTACATCGGGCACCATATGTGGCCCTGTTCAAATCCAGGCTAAAAACTCACTTCTTTGAGACTACTTTTGGATCCCAATCTCCTTAGTCTCCTGTTCATCTCCTATGTGTTTCTTTACTATTCCCCTAGATGTATCCTAGTACCTAGTGTTGTCAGTCTTGACTAGACTATCTCTTAGATGCTCTGTACAGCGTTGCGTGTGCTTTGTAGTGCTATACAGATTAGTAGTATGGATGTCTGGGAACAAGCAGGAAGTCAGTACTCTCATGTGGGTGACATCGGCGTTGACTCAAGCCCGTGCAGTAACTTCTCCCCATCGATGCATGGTTCCCTTCTCACCCAAGGGTGCCATCTTGCCTCAGTCTCCTTTTTTTCCGCAGAACCCACTGGACTTGTCTCTTTTCCCCGGAAAAAGTGTTCATTTTATTTCTCTTGATTTTTCTTTCTCTGGTCACATACTGGTTCCCTTTCCCACCCCAAAGCTTGCTTCCCTCGGCATTGCGTCTCAGGTTTGTTCGTTTTCTTTTTTCCCTTTCAGAGCTTCTCGACTGGCTTTGCACCTTTTTTTGTTCCTGGTTGGGCCGGATGTTTTCGACCATGCAGGGACCGTTTTCCCCACCATGGCCTCGGCCAGTGGCTTTAAAAATTGTGACCAATGCACCAAAACCATGTCGTGCATCGACCCACATGACTGCTGCCTTCAATGCCTAGGGCTGGACTATGACCCCTTGGACTATGGTCTCTGCAAAAAAAAAGGCCTCCAAGGCCATCAAGAGCCTTCAGCAGCAGCGGGAGTCCTTCTTCCATAAGACAGACTCTGTATCGGAGTCTTCTGTGACACCATGCTCCAGGGCTTCCTCCGGAACCCTGGGGAGACTGGGCTGCCTTGGAACCCTGAGGCTGCGGGTCCTCCAGCCATACCCTGAAGGAAGAGCCCAAGAAGAGCTGGAAACCCTCGAAGACCGCATAAGAGGATGCACCTGGAAAAGTGGGAGAGTCCCACGGGTCCTGGACCTGCAGTCCTCACCGCAGGTCTGAAGGGAAGGGAGCGGCTAACCAAAATACCCTAACGGGAATCGTCAGCAGCTGGTGACCGGCCTCAGATCCCTGAGGCCATCCTGATCGAAGACTCCCCCTCAATGGAGCCAGCGTCGGGCCTGAACCCCTCTGTGCCCACGCAGAAGGCTGTGGAGCCATCTGGCCTCGAGACCAAGATAGTGGCCTTGGAGTGCATTCTGTCTGTCTTCATGGCCCAACAGTGGGCTCTGATACCTGGCTTCTCCGGGTCATCATGCCCAACGACCAGACCCTCGACATCGAGGAACTCCCCGGATATCAAGCCGATCCTCGAGCAGAACCAACCTATAGAGATCCCTTGGCATTGGTTCCAATCTCGGTCCCGATCTTCGTGACCGAGGTCATTTCCAATGAGTCCCTGTGGCTCTGACTGCAGGGCCTGTGGTGGTCAGAGGTCATCGGGCTTGGGGGTGTGACCCTGAAGCCCGGGCCATCCTTGACACCTACCAACTACAAGTTGGACTGGGAGACTGAGATCGATGAGTCCCCGAATACCTATCATCACTGGGACGTGCCCTCCGACCCTTCTCCCCCCAAGACCCAGCATCTGTCCCTGCTTGAGGACATGGTTTTCCTCGACTTCGTGCAGGACATGGCCTTCGAGACCGACTCAGAAGAGGACCCTTGGACTGAAGAGCTCAAGATCCTCTAGTACAAGGCCCCCCCAAAGGAAGCACTCACAGTGCCTGTTCCCCCAATCCTGGAATGGCTGCTGCTCGGCATGTGGGAGATCCCGCATCAGTCCCTCTAGACAGCTGGACTCGATGTACTGAGTCCTCCGGAGCCCCGGCTTCCAGAAAGCACAGCTGCCACACAACTCCATGGTGGTGGAGTCGGCCATGTGTCTCCTTAAGAGCCAAAAGATGCACTCCTTGGTGCCCCCGGGTATAAGGCCTGCGCCTTGGATGCTCTGGGTCTAAAGTTTTACCAAGGCTCGATGCTCATTGGCCAGATCCAGCCATACCAGCTGTACCTGAGAGACCTGGCAAAGGAACTTGCCGGGTTCTCGGCTGGTCTCTGAGGAACTTGTTTTTTTTATTCCTTTCCTCTAAGGTGTACATATTAAGATCCTTAAGTCTGTCCTCATATGTTTTATAATGAAGCCCACTAAAATGATTAGTGGGCTTCATTATAAAGCATATGAGGACAGACTTAAGGATCTTAATATGTACACCTTAGAGGAAAGGCGGGATAGAGGTGATATGATTGAGATGTTTAAATACCTCCGTGGCATAAATGTTCAGGGAGAGAGCCTCTTTTAATTGAAAGCAAGTTCTGCTACGAGGGGACATGGGATGAGGGTGAAGGGAGATAGATTCAGGAGTGATATGCAGAAATATTTCTTTACGGAAAGAGTAGTGGATCCATGGAATAGTCTCCCAGTGGAGGTGGTAGAGATGAGGACAGTAACTGAATTCAAAAAAGCATGGGACCAACACAGAGGATCTCTAAAGGTAAAAAGTGGACTGTTGTAGTTGTTGATATGGAAGAACAGACTAGATAGGCCATGTGGTCTTTTTCTGTCGTCATGTTTCTATGTTTGTATTTTTTTTATTAGCAAGGCTTGATATACCGCCCATACCGAAGTGTCAGGGCGGTGTACAAAAGTAAACATAGTGGCTACTAGAAAATCAAAGGAGGAAAGGAACACCATCGGGTTGATAGGAAAGCAGTAGTAAGAAAAGAGAGGAAGATAGAAAGGAACGAAGTTAGGTACATAAACAAAATTGACAGCTGAAGGGGATGGAAGGGACAGGGGAGGGGGAAAATGGCGGTAGTGTATGGCATCAGGGCCATCATGTGGCGGCAGGGAGATCAAAGGCCTGTTAAGTAATTAATGCTGCTGACTGGAGCCAGCCATTGATTTTCAGCACAGATTGCTCCAGTGTTATCAGGATTGTGCTGGGGCAGTCTGGGGGCAGAGTCTGGACAGAGCACCAGCTTATCTAGATGGTACCGTTTTTCAGCGCAGCTATCCTCCCGTTTTGACACAGTTTGTCACAGATTTTTATTAGAAAGACTTCAACTGATGGGTATTGATAAGGCTCTTAAAATAGTGTCTTTTAAGCTCATTTAAGGTAGAATTTAATGGACAGGTCTAGAGATCATGAATGTAGGACAGGTGTGCCTCAAGGGCCCCTACTATCACCATTGTTGTTTAGTGTTTATTTCAGTCCCTTAGCTACACACATTAGAAAATTGGATTTTTCTCCTTATAATATATGCATGTTGTACAGCTTTTTGTCCCGATGCAGAATTCTTTTAAAGAATTGTTGGATCAAGTGAGTCAGGATCTACAAATCTAGGTGAACTGGTTGAATAATAATAAATTGAAATTGAATTTATGTAAAACAAATTCTATGGGTTGGAAATAAAGAATTCCTGACTATATTAAATCAATTCAGATTTTGGGTCAGATGGTTGATATTTCGTATGAGGTACATGGTTTGGGAGTCATTCTATACTGTCTGCAAGACCAGCCCAGACCAAGTGGGTTGTGTTCCCCTACCAGCAGATGTGGAGACAGAGAAAACATTCCAGAGGCTTCTTATGTCATCTTCGAACCATTATCAGCCTGAGCCACTAGAGGCATATTCAATATTTCTCTGTCTCCAGCAAATAATGGATTCTTTTCAGCTCTGGTGAAATCTGAACAAACAAAAGAAGTTTGAAGAAGGAAAGGTTAATTTTGCTCGCAAATGACCACCCTGGGTTGATTCTCGCACTAGAGCACAATGTGGGAGGTTCCGCTAGACACCTTTCAAATGGGTGTTCCCTTTGGAAGCCATGAGGAGGGGAATTGGTTCAGCTCCGCATCCTTTTAAGCAGCCAGAGAATTGGAAAAGGAGTTTGAAAAGGATTCTTCACAATCCGAGTGCCCCTCCCTTCTCCTTCCCCTGAAGATTGAAGAAGGCTCTTCAGAGGTATGTGACTGCAGGTCCGGCAACAGGGAAGTAGCACTGAGTCCAGCATGGTTTTTACCTGTCTTGGGCTCCCTGGGGAGTGAGTACTGAAATTGTGTCTCTGTCTAACTGACGGATTTTGTGGGGGCTCCCAACCTCGTCTGCTGGTGGGGCGCTTGGGTGTCCATTGGTATTGTGTCAGTGTTTCCTGCCTTGCCTAACTGCTGGTGCATACTGATTGTGCGTCCCCAGGTGTGCATCCATAGCATGCAGTACCTTACCTGAGTGGCCATAGTGCGCACTCTTCAGTATAGGCAGCCCTAGTGCGCACTCTTCAGCCTGCACAGCTCTAGTGTGTGGCTTTGTGCCAATTGGATGCACCTTGAGCTTGTGTTGCACCAGTGGAGATTCATATGCTGACTTCTAAGAGGTGCTGTTTGGTCTGTGGAAAGTGGAGAGCCTCGTCATTGGAGTTTGGAATCTGCACTTCTTGCAGGAAGGACACACTCAGAAGTTTCTGATGTGCCCTTGGAGAGGGCCCTTTCCCCTCGTCTAACGAGAGGACTCGGGTGACCCAGCCTTATAGTCCTCACTGCAAGAAGCAGCAGATGGCACTACAAAAAAAAGAAATGACTGACCAGCTTTGAGCTCCAACGCTTGCTCTTCTGGTCATTCCCCTTCTAGTAAAGATCCAGTGACTGCAGTTTCTCCTGAGGTTGGGGGCCATACTCCTCTCTGGGAGCTCCAGGTCTCTGGGTTGTCTGCAGCAAGCCTGGTCTTTCTGGCATGGTAACTCAGCCCCTGGGACCTCCGGGTCCTCTTGATCTCTTTTTGCTTGGTCAGAAGAGGGACAGGTGGCAATTTGGAGCCCAATTCAGGTGCTGCCTTCTAAATGTCCTTGGTGAAGGTTGGAATCTGGAGATCAGTATCAGCTGTCATTTGCTGAGACCTAGCGTCCAGTCCCAATCCCTCGGGAGATGCTTCTGACTTAGAGGAAGGGGTTCTCGATGAAGATGGTATTATCTGACTGTTCAGGAAGAATGAGCTGGCAGCTCTGATTGCTCAAGTGTCATCCGCTCTGCATTTGGCCAACCCTCCAGTGGCAGAGCAGGGGTCATAGATTTACCCTCTCCTACATGGGATTCTGAAATCTGACAGAATTTCCTTTTCTGGAGGTTATCTAGAGCATGATCCATTCAGAGTGGAACTCGCCTGACTTCCTGATTTAAGGTGCTGAGGGGTGTAAAGCGTAGTTACTCACCTGTATGGGCATGGGGAAAAGAAGAAGCGCTCTGGGTTGTGTTGGAAAGAGGAGATGGCACTGTCATCCATACTGTTGTAGTCTACAGACCTCTGACTCAAATCGAAGAGCTAGATAACGAATTGTTTATAGACATTGTCAAAATAGCCACAAAGGGGGACGCGATCATATTGGGCGATGTGGATTGGATTACTCCTTCTGCAAATCTGGAAAGAAGCAAAAAAATTGTGGATGCTCTGCATGATGCGTTACTTAGACAAATGGTGATGGAACCAATAAGGGAAAGCTCAACGCTAGATTTAGTCCTCACTAACGGTGATAGCATGTCGAATGTCTGGGTGGGTGCACCTGTGAGCAGCAGCGATCATCACACAGTGTGTGATGTGAGATAAAAAACAAGGTGCAATCCAACTATAGCAAGCTCAAACTCCTAAACTTCAAAAACACTGACTTCAATAAAAAATGGCCATGTACCTAAAGGAGGAGTTGACAGGGTGGAAGGAGATAAGGGAAGTGGAATTGCAATGGGCTAAACTAAAGGTGGCAATAAAAGGGGCAACAGATAAATATGTAAGAAAAGTAAATAAAAACAAGAGGAGAAGGAAACCTATTTGGTTTTCCAAAGCAGTGGCTGCTCAAATAAAGGCCAAAAACACAGCTTTCGCAAAATTCAAAAGCTTGCAAACAGAGGAACACAGAAATGAATACAGGATCAAACTCAAAGAGACAAAAAGAGAAATAAGGATAACAAAATCAAAGGCAGAGGAGAAGATGGCTAAAGATGTGAAGTGTGGCAACAAAACTTTCTTCAGGTATATTCGGGAAAGGAAGAAGATCAGATCTCCAGGAACAAGCAGGAATGAGTCTTCACATATGGGTACGTCGGTACCGACGGAGCCTGCACGGGGATGCTGCCCAGCTTCCAATCAGAAAGCTTTTGGCAGCCTCCCTCACGCCTGCGCGCTGAGTTCCCGCCGTCTCCAGAGCCTCTCTTCAGTTTTTGTTTTTCCGCGGAGCCGGCAGGACGTCCTCCTGTCACCGCAGAAACTTACTTATTTACTTACTTTAATACTTTAGTTTTTTTCTTTTCTTGTGGTCGCGGCTGTATTTCCCGCTCCCACCGGTACCGCTGGTGGATTTTTGACTTAATTCTGAGAAACTTTTTCTTCAGTTTTTGCCTTAACTTGTTGGGCCTACCAGGCCTCTTCCTTATGGAGCCTTCTTTTCCTAAGAAGTGCCTTCGGTGTGGAAACACCTGTTTCTTTTTAGATACCAATGCTTGGTGTCTCAACTGTGTGGGTCCTGACCCTTTTTCCCCTGGCATGTCGGGGGATATTTCTGTGAAGAAACCTTCAACTTTTAGAATTTCCCTCGATACCGTTTTTTTCCTCGGTAGTGAGGGTACCAGGTTTCTCTACTTCACAGCATCAGGTAACCCAAAAACAGTCTGTTAAGACTAGTCAATGTTTGAGTGGTATGTCCCATGCCCAGCATGGTGACGGCTCCGGCCTTACCCTCAAGAATCCATTGGCATTACCCCTGCGGGAGTCTATGGGCTCCAAAGCGTTAAAGGGGTTTCAGGTTGTTCCTGGGGCTCACCCCTCACAGAACATACCTGAGCCATGCGCGGAGGTGGTATCCGCTTCGAGCGGTACCGAGCCTCCGGCATCGGCACCGGTGTCAAGTAGCCTACTCTTCACCAAGGATTGTCATCGGGCATCCTCGGTACCTTCGGGTCCGATCGATTCGCACCGCATTGACTTCCTTCAACCTCAGCCATGCTCCGGGCCGGTACCGGCGTCGATCGGTTCCGATACCCTGGCATCGGCATCGAGGTGGACCACCTTTCCCTTTGAAAAAGGTGTTCATTGGGTATCCTCGGTACCGTCGGTATCGGTCGATGTGACCCAGTCTGCCTTAGGGGTATCGGCATCGCTGATACTGCCATGGGCGTCGGCGCCTTCGCGACACGCATCGATAGTATCACTTACTTCGATGCCAAGTCTTGAGTCCATATCTAGTCTCGATGACTCCGTACCGACGTGCCCTGGAACCGACTCCGATCGATTCCAGATCGGCAGTTTCAAAGATCAGAGTCATAACTCTCTCATGATCTCGCTACCACTGCAGCAGTTACCGATGGCTGCTTCATCTGCTACTCCTGTATCAGTATCCATGCCTCTTCTGGCACCCATGCCTACTTTAGAACCGATACCTGGCATTGGTGTAGTCCCCTGTGCCTCCTCTGGAGCCCCGGCTTTTTCTTTAACCGGGCCAGGGATGGTTCCCATAGGAGATCAGTCTTTTCAGGCTTTTCTCCGGGACATGGCAACCTTTCTCAATATATCTATCCCTGGTAGTGGTCCTACTCAGGCCTCACAGGCACAGATGGAAAATATACAATTTCCTTTACATCCTGCTCTGCAGGATCTCCTTCTCAGGGTCTGGAAATCACCCTTACGACTTCCTCAAGTTTCTACAAACATTGAGGGTCGGTACCGGGTGCCACCCTCTCCAGGGTTCCAGAAGCCTCAACTTTCTCATCGTTCCCTTGTAGTGGAATCGGCTCTGAGAAAAGTTAAGAGCAAGAAGAAGCATTCTTCTTATCCACCGGGTCGTTCTTCAAGAACACTCGATGCTTTTGGTCGTCAAGCCTTCCAAAACTCTATGTTGGCCTCCAGAGTTCTCTCATATATTTTTCACATGAGTCTTCCAGGAAGTCACAGAGAAATTGTTTCTTTTGACCCCTTTTTTACCAGAGCCCAAGACTACTGATTATTCCTTACTCATCAATCACAGCCGGAATATATCTTGGTTCCTGTCTCGTGCTTCTATAGACTCTTTTGAGTCTATTAGCAGATCCTCTGCTATTGCCATAGCAGCACGTCGCAGAGCCTGGCTTGAGGCTTCAGACTTGAGTAAATGGGCACAAACTATACTGGCTCATTCTCCTTGTACAGGAGAGAGTCTCTTCAATAAGGAGGCTTTAAGTCAGGTTGCTCAATGCTTCACTGACTCTCCTTCCACTAAGGACCTTTCTAAGCCACCTCCTTCTTCGAGAGGTAGGAAATGTCCTACCAAACCTTCTTTCCCTAAGAGAAGAAAGTTTCATTCCTCTCCTGCCCATCATTCGGCTGTATCTAAACAGGAGACACCTCAGCCTAGTCTGAACTCCTCCAGCTCTAACCAGTCTCAGCATTCCCAGCAACCATAGGAGCTGGGACTTATACTCTATACTTTCCTTCTACTTCATTAGAAGTTTATACACTGTGTTTCTTTCAGGGTACTACCTTGTGAAACATTTTATGTTCAGGGACTGCTAACTTCTCCTCTTCTTATCCTCTAGAAGAGCAGTTGCACCTATCCCATGGATGGTTTTGTCCCTATTGAACATTCTTCCTTCTGTTGACTTACCCTATGGGTATGTCACCCTCTAATTACTTACTACCCTCTCCAATGGGGTTTCTTCCCTAACGGAGGGGTACCATACTAAAACGTTTTTACCAAGCTTATTCCACAGACAGGGAGAAGTTATATCTCCTCCCTCCTTATCTGTTTTTCTTTATGGGGCACAGGGCAATCTTTCTGCTGATTCTGTCAGCTGCTGTGCCTGCAGGAGTTACAGAGATTGTATTACTGGTACTTTTGCCAAGTTCCAGTCTTTTGTTCAATATCTGTCTAGCCTTGGTAGTATTTCCAAGCTATTCGTTAGCTACCTTGGATCCTCCTACTCCCTTAGGCTTTCTCACGTTATTCTATCCATCTCCTCTCCTAGGATATGGTAACAAACCTGACTTCAGTCAGTTTATCTCTCCTGCACAATGCTCTCTACAATCTTCAGAGCAGCTTTCTACTATGAGGGCCTGCTATAGAGCATTGACCTTGTCTCTGAACCTTCGCTATTAGTAGGGAAAAGCTTGTTCACCCTTCCCATGCCTGTGAAGGTTCTCCACACCCTTTAACCTGGGGTGTTAGCACGAGATATATTCTTCTGCGTGCAGATCCAAGGCAGACATTCATGTATGCTACCTCTGGGTCCCTCTAATAGGTCCCTCTGGTATCTTCCCCTGCATTTTGCACCTCTGCCGTGTCAGTGCTCGGTGGAACTCCCGCCTTGTTCCTTACAGATTCATCTTATAATCTGTTCTCACGCAATCATCACGGTTATTTTGTTGGATTGCCTTCCTGCATCCCTCAATTCATAGAAATAGATTCTCTCTACATATCCCAAGTGGCTTTACCCTCTGGTAGTATGCAGAATCTTTTTCTTTTTTATTTCCCATGTCACAATCATGGGGCTGGGTGCTAGACATGTTCTTCAACCTGTCATCTTGTATGTAGCATTTCTATATATATGTCTACATACCTATATCATTTCTCTGGTGGTGCAATCCCATGCCCCACAAAGATATCTATAATTACGTATTTCATATCTATCTATCTATCTATCTATATCTCCACCCATGTCCCGATTTCCGCATCTGGACATATCGATTCAGGTTTCGATCCACCCACATATATATATATATATATATATAAACATCTGTATATATATGTGTCTCTTGGGCGGTTTCTTAAGGGTTCATATCTCTATACTCTCACCCTTACTGTCTATACTAAATGTTACCTCCTAAAGGATTTAGACAGTCCATCGCCCTATTTCGCATACCATATTACCATGCAGAAACTGTTAGACACCACTACCATTGTGGTGCTAACTTCTCTAATTTTTCTTAAACCCTTGAAGCATCAAGCTTCAATATTTTTTCCTATTTCTCGACAGTTAGGAAAAACGGTGTACATCTTTATCTTTGAGTACACAGCTCTTCTCCTTGGGAATAGGGATTTTTTTCCACTTCCCTCTCCCCGTCAGGACTGGGCTAGTTCTCCAACTCCGTCAGTCTTCTCCTTAGTCCTCCCTGTTAATAACATTATGACTAAAGGAGTTTTTCAGCTTTTTCTCATAAAGCTCTCCATTGAAGACATGACGTCTCATCCTACCCAGTTGACACCTGGATCGTCTACTACCTCCAGGTCTGGACCTTCATCCTCACTGCTGGGAGGTCCCTTCAAGATTCCGCCACTGCTTCTCCAGCAGACTACATCAGGCGTTCTACTTCCTACAGTGCAGTAGGTAAGTGACATATCTAATGGTACGTTACATGTGTTCATGTGCCTCCTCATATACACCAAGGACTCCTACAATCTGTACGCCCCTCTAGTCCTTGGCTATGCTGTTCTTCCTCACAGCTCCTTTATTGTCAACTCCTACCCTCCATCCCACATTGGATGCCAGGGATTTCTGGAAACAAAATGCACCCCTGGTCCAGGCTGCTGCATTTTTATGGGATCTCCCCCTGGCATCCCCAGCAAGGGAGTCCCCATATGTGAAGACTCATTCCTGCTTGTTCCTGGAGATAGCACAGTTACTTACCTGTAACAGGTGATCTCTGGGAACAGCAGGAATTAGTCTTCACAACCCTCCCACCTCCCCTAGGAGTTGCATCTCTTATCTTCTTCTCCTTTCTCTCCTCGCCTTTGTCTCAGCTTTGAAACTCAACTGAAGAGAGGCTCTGGAGAGGGTGGGAACTCAGCGCGCAGGCGCAAGGGAGGCTGCCAAAAGCTTTCTGATTGGAAGCTGGGCAGCATCCCCGTGCAGGCTCCGTCGGTACCGACGTACCCATATGTGAAGACTAATTCCTGCTGTTCCCAGAGATCACCTGTTACAGGTAAGTAACTGTGCTAGGTGGAATAGCAGGACTCAGAAGTGCTGGGAATCGACTCGTGGAAAGTGACATTGAAAAAGCGGAATTGCTAAACAAATACTTCTGCTTTGTTTTTACTAAAGAAAATCCTGGAGAAAGGACCAACTGTGACTCCCAAATATAAAGATGGGAATGAAGTAGATACCACACCGTTCACAGAAGGTGATGTGTTAGAACAACTTGCGAAACCGAAAGTGGTCAAAGCCATGGGACCGGATGGGATATATCCCAGGATACTGAAAGAGCTCAGAGAGGTTCTTGCAGGGCCGTTAAAGGATGTTTTCAACAGTTCCTTGTAAACAGGAGTAGTTCCTCAGGACTGGAGAATGGCTGATGTCGTACCTCGTGAGCCTTTCCTCAGTGGCGGGAAAAGTAATGGAGGTGCTTCTGAAGGAGCGAATAGTGAACTTTCTCAAAACCAACAGGTTGCAAGATCCGAGGCAACATGGTTTTACCGAAGGGCGATCTTGCCAAAGAAATCTGATCTAGTTCTCTGGTCACCCAGTCAAAGAACTCAATCAGGGGCATGTGATGGATGGCATCTACCTGGATTTCAGCAAAGCCTTTGATACTGTTCCTCATAGGAGGCTTATCAATAAACTCAGTAGTTTGGGGATGGGTCCCAAGGTGGTAAAGTGGATCAGAAATTGGTTGACTGATAGACGACAGAAGGTGATGGTAAATGGAGCTCTCTCGGAGGAAAGGAAGGTGATTAGCGGGGTGCCCCAGGGTTCGGTCCTGGGCCCGGCACTGTTCAATGTATTTGTGAGTGATATTGCTGAAAGACTGAATGGAAAGGTCTGTCTTTTTGCAGATCACACGAAAATTTGCAACAGAGTGGACTCCCCCGAAGGAGTCCTTAACATGAGAAAAGATGACAAAAGCTGGAAGAATGGTCAAATGCTTGGCAATTAAGATTTAATGCAAAGAAGTGCAGAGTCATGCACTTGGGTAGCAGAAACCCAAGAGAAATGTACACGATAGGGGCGAGAGGTTGGTGTGCATGGGTCAGGAGAAAGACCTTGATGTGATTATTTCTGTAGATCTCAAGGTGGCAAAACAGTGCGACAAAGCGGTGGCAGAAGGCAGGAGGATGTTGGGCTGCATACGAAGAGGAATTACTAGCAGAAAGAAAGAGGTTCTAATACCACTGTATAAGTCACTGGTGAGGCCTCACTTGGAATACTGTGTTCCGTTTTGGAGACCGTATCTTGTAAAGGATGTGAAAAGAATGGAAACTGTTCAGAGGAAGGTGACCAAAATGATTTGGAGCCTGTGTCAGAAGCCTTATGAGAAGAGACTTGAAGACCTAAATATGTACACTTTGGAGGAGAGGAGGGATAGGGGAGATATGATTCAGACCTTTAAATACTTAAGGAGAAATAATGAACAAACAATCCTCTTCCAAAGACGGGGAAGCTGTAAAACGAGAGGGCATAACATGAAGCTGAAAGGTGGAAAATTGAAAGGCAATATCTGGAAATACATTTTCACTGAGAAGGGTGGTGGACGCTTGGAATGCCCTCCCGATGGAGGTGGTGGGGGCAAATACAGTGACAGAATTCAAAATGGCATGGGACAAACACAATGGATCTATTTATAGCAACAGAATAAAATCAAAATAAACTGAACCATCTAACTTCTCAACAAATAGGTGTGTCCTTCATGGAACGGTGGGTTCACCCCTAAAACAAAGACATGGGGAGAGGTGGCCTGAGGGGTGGCCTGCACAGAGTGACACCTACTCCTGCCATCTTACTCTGGCCATCTTACTGGGCAGACTAGATGGACCATACTGGTCTTTATCTGCCGTCATTTACTATGTTACTATATTACCTGTAACAGGTGTTCTCCAGGGACAGCAGGAATCAGTCCTTGCATATGGGTGATGTTGGTGCCAATGGAGCCCTGCAGAAGGATCTCCCCAGCTTTCAAAGAAAGCCTTTGGGAGATGTCATGCATGCGTGGTCCCCTTCCCGCCCAAGGGTGCCTTCTTGCCTCAGTCTAATGACATAGCTAAGATGGCAAAAATTAAAATACGATAAAGAAGCAACTCCAAGGAGAGGAGAGAGGGTTGTGAAGACTTATTCCTGATGTCCCCAGAGAACACCTGTTGCAGGTGAATTAACTATACTTTCTCTGGGAACAAGCAGGAAGTAAGTCCTCACATGTGTGACTCCCCAGCTACAGACTACCAAGAACCTGTAAAAACACCACAGCGATCTGCGAAGGGTGAGTCGTGAGCAGCAGCAGTTGAGTCCCTACTGAGAGATTCTCGCAAGACCCAAGTGTCCGGCAAGGAACCAGCACTCTGGTAACCTGAAAACAGAAGGATCGGAGGGCAGGATTTGCCTACACCCTGAAGAGATTGAGTATGGCCTGGCCGAAGGAGCTGTCCCATCAGGATTCCCTCTCCAGGCAGTAGTGAGTTCTGAAGGTTTGGACCGAAGACCTGGTGGTGGCCTGTCAGATTTATGTCACAGGGACGGAACGCAGATTTGCCACAGACATAGCCATGGCTGTGACGCGGTGCGCCGTGACCCTCTGGTCCAGGGAGATCCCTGTCTGCTCATAGGTGAGGGTAGTGCAGTCCGCCACCCAAGTGGTCGCTTAGTCACTGGGAGCCCCAGATGACTGGGGTCATAAGATATGAAAAGCTGAGGTGCTTTGCGGTGGCCCTGATTCCATTGCAGATAGAAGGGCAGGGCCCTTTTACAATCCAAAGTATGGAGAACAATCTCCGTCCTGCCGACATGAGGCCTCAGAAAGAAGGTGGGGAGCACCACCTCCTTTTTGAGGTGGAATGGGAACACCACCTTTAGCAGAAACTTGGGGTGTATGCGGAGTACCACCCTCTTCCTGTAGAGCCTCAAGCTTGCTGATTCTGTGAGCTGAAGTGAGTGCTACATGGAAGAAGACCTTCCAGGAGAGGTACCTCAAGTGGCAGGTAGCCAGGGGCTCAAATGGCGGCTTAGTGAGCTGCAAGAGCACCACATTGAGATCGCACTCCACCACCGGATGGCGGATTTTTTTTTTTATAGCATGAGGCCCCACAAGAACCGAGAGACAAGGGGCTGAGCCGAGAAGGGCTTGCCCTCAACAGAGTGGTGGTGCGCTGCGATAGCGCTCATGTGCACTCAGATTGAGTTGGACTTTAGACAGATGGAGCAGGTACTGGAGTACCACTTCTGTCAAGCACGAGAACAGGCTCGCCTGTCTTTCGGCGCACCACACCAAGAATGGGCGCCACTTGAAGGCATATGCCCTTCTTGTGGAAGCCTTACGGGAGGCCAGGAGAACCTCTTCCATGTCCCGTGGGAGATTGAAGAGAGCTAACATTACCCTTTTAGCAGCCAAGCCATGAGTGACAGAGACACCAAGTTGGGGTGTAGGAGAGAGCCCTGCTCCTGTGAGAGTAGTCCTGGGGCTTGGCCCAGGGGAATCGGTGATGCCGCCAACAGAGAGAGGAGCAGCAGGAACCCGGGTTCCCTTGGCCACCGCAGAGCTATCAGTATTAGTGATGCCTTGTCGCGCTGGACCTTGAAGAGGGTCTTGGCGACCAGCGGTGTTAGAGGGAAGGCATAAAGGAGGCCTTCTGTCTATGGAATAAGGAATGTGTCCGCTGCCATCCAGGATGGGTGCGGCTGGTGGGAGCAGAAGCAGGGCAACTGTGCATTGTCCAGGCTGGCAAACAGGTCCACTATGGGACACCCCAGAGTCAAAACAGCTGGGAGGCCACTTCAGGATCCAGGCGCCACTCATGCAGCTGAAGGACTTTGCTCAGCTTGCCCGCTAGGGCATTGTCTTGGCCCGGGAGGTAGACTGCTCTTAGGAGCATCCTCTGCATATCTCGTAGGAACAGAGGGCTGCTGCCTCTTGGCAGAGGGAGTATGATCCCTTGCCCCCTTGTTTGTTCATGTAGAACACTGGGACTTGGTAGTTGGTCCAGACCAGCACTGACTGGTGCTGCAGCTGGTGGCGAAAGGCTCGGAGAGCCAGAAATATCACCTGGAGCTGCAAGGGGTTGATTTGCATCTGGGATTCCGATTGGGATCTTGCATCTGGAATTCTTCACAATGCGCTCCCCAGTCTAGTAAGGAGGTGTCTGTGGTGAGGGCCCTCTTGGGGGTAGGTGCCTGGAAGGGCATCCCGGCCTGAAGATGATGAGGGATCTGCCACCATCAGAGGGAGTCCGCCAGCTGGCGGATCACTCTCACTCTGTCCCGGAGCCTGCCTGTGGCTTATGTCCACTGAGAGCAGAGGCACCACTGGGCCGCTCTCATGTAGGTGGGTGTATGGGGTCACATGAACCGTGGAGGCCATGTGACCCAGCAGGTGGAGGAGAAGCCGGGTGGGTAGCGACAAGCGGCATTGTACCCCTTAGACTAGCCCTCTGAGGCGTTCTGACCTCTCCTGAGGGAGGAAGGCCTTGGCCTGGAGGGTGTCTCTCTGAGCTCCTTAAACCAGGCATTGAGCTGGAGAGAGATGGGACTTGGGATAGTTGATGATGAACCCTAAATGCTGCATTGTTGCATTGATGGTGTGTCCTGTGGCACATTGCGCCTCTACAGCTGTGCCTCCCTTTATGAAGCAGTCAAGGCCCCTTGGAGATAGAGTTGGGCTGCGACCACCATGAGGCACTTGGTGATTACCCTTGGTGATGAGGCGAGGCCATCCCAAAGGGCAGCACCCTGTATTGACAGTGCTCTCCACCCACCACGAACCAGAGGTATTTTCTGTGGCTGAGGTGCATCAGGATGTGTGTGTAGGCATCCTTTAGGTCTAAGAAACATAGCCAATTTCCCTGCTGGAGGAATAGCATCAACTTTCCAAGGGAGAGCATTTTTAACTTTTCCCTTATCAGGAACTTGTTCAGGTCCCACAGATCAAGGATGGGCCTGAGGCTCCCTTTTCTCTTGGACGAGGAAATACCTAGAGTAGAAGCTGGTGCCCCAGAGATGTTTTGGCACTGGCTCTGCTGCCTTGTCCTCGGGTAGGCCTGCGAGCTCAGGAGCATGGTCTGGTGAAGGTGAGGTCTTATAGGCTCTCCTAAGAAGTTTGAAGGCGGCACCCACTATAGGTGGAGGAGGAAGCCCTCCTTGACCACTTGTAGAACCCAGGTATCTGTGGTGATGTCGGACCACCTGTGTGCAAACAGGGCCAGACACCCCCCTGTAGGCTGCAGGGGACCTCCTGGGGGAGAGGAGGTCACACCCATGGAGTCAAAGATCCCCCCTGGCTGGGCCGGTGCTGGTGTCTGCAATTTAGGAGTCTTTTGATCACGGGGCCCATGCCCCTGTCCTTTATGCCGTTGGCCCTGCTATGGGGCTGAGAAGGCCTGGAACTGCAAGGTATTGCCAAATCCCCCCTCCCCCTTTTCCCTCAGGAAGAAGGGCTTCTTCCCAAGGGCCTTTTTATGGGGCTGCACCGAGATCATCTTCAAGAATCTGGTTCTCATTAGGAGCTGTGTCTCGATTTCTGCAGCTTTGTCTGCCATGAGTTTCCCGAAGAGGTTCTCTCCGATGCAAGGGACATCAATATGTTTGTCCTGAACCCATTCTAGATCAGATGACTGCAGCCATGCTTGGTGTCAGGCCCCGATGCTCGCGGCAGCCACCCTGGCTGAAGTCTCAAAGGCATCGTAGGCTGCTCGGGACAAGATCTTCGAGCACTCTTTGACTGCCAAGGCCAAAGACTTGAACCTCTGAAGGGGCTCCCCGTCGAGGCCTACCGGGAATCCACTGAGATCCCTCGACAGCTCCTTGAGGTACGTGCCGATATAGAGTTGGTAAGACTGGATCTGACAACTCAGCATCGAGCCCTGGAAGGCCTTTCTGCTAAGGTCGTTGAGGGTTCGGGCCACCCTGCCAGGTGGCACCGATAAATGAGTCTTTTAGCTCTTGAGCCTGCGCATGGTGGACTCAATGACCATCGATTTTTGGGGCAGTTGGGTCTTTGCAACTCAGGTCTTTGGCACACCTGGTACATGGAGTTGAGTCGCCTGCTGACAATGGGTACCGATGCCGGTGTTTCCCACATCCAGACGAGGAGGCGCTTGAGGATCAGAGGCACCAGCACTCTAAGGGTTTCCTTAGGTGGGGCCTTGTACTGGAGTATCTTCAGTTCCTCTGTGCATGAGTCTTCCTCAGCTTCGGTCTCAATAATGAGAGCCTTAGCCATGTCCTGCAGAAAGTCGAGGAAAGCGACGTCCTTGGGCGGGGAGTAGTGTCAGAACACCGGACTGGATGGGTCTGAAGGCACATCTTGGTTTCACCGAGTGTCTAGAGACTCCTCATCCTCAGTCTCCCAATTGGACTCGATGTCCGCGTATGAGTCTGAGGCCCCATGATTGCTACGGTCGAGGTCCATGCTGGGCGGTCCGTGACCTCCAGAGGATCTGTGGTCTGAACTGTGGGCACTTGCTGGAGAGGACTGGTATCCAGAAGATGGGTACCTCGCCCGAAGCCGTTGGGTCTCTTGAGGTGGGTGGCACTCAAGAATTGGCTCAGTGTCTGGGGAGGCCCTCGATGCCGAGGGTCTCATTGTCGGGATGGACGAACAGGCATAAACGCCTACTGCATGGCCACAAGGGCAGACATTCTGCTCTCCAAGGCCGCTGTCCTGGTCTTCATACCAGTTGGCTCCGCAACGTTCGATGTGGGCACTGAGGATTTCAGGCCTAGCGACAGAACTGTCGAGAGAGAGTCCTAGATGAGGATGGCCTCTGTTTTCCAAGGCCAGTCGGCGGGCGCTGATGACTCTTTGCGGGGTAGCTTGTGAGGCCGCTCCTGTTCTTACTCACACCAGGGATTGTGGGGTCTGGAGTGGGATTTTCTCTTCTTTATGGACCCGTCCTCCGAGGTGGTCTTCGAGGGCTTCAGCTTCTTGTGTTCCACTTTTGGGGATTTCCTCTTGGAGGAACCACGGCTGCGGGACTCCGAGGAGGCCCTGGCTTTGCGGGGCACCGAGGTACCCGAGGGGGCCCTGGAGTGTGGTGTCAGTGGAGACTCTGGCACAGAGTCAGACTTCTGGAAGAATTTTTTTCTGCTGCTGGTGAGGGCTCTTCAAAGCCTTTGAGGTCATGGCCCTGCAAAGTTCACAGTCCAAGTCATTGTGTTCCGGGCCAAGGCACCGGAGGCAGCAGTCATGCAGATCGGTGAGGGACATCGTTTTGCTTCACCGATCGCACTTCTTGAAGCCGCTGGAGGCCATCGGGGGGAAAAAGGGGACCCTGCTGCCTGGCAGGGGTCTGAGGCCTTCGGCCAAAAGAGGGCACAAACGCCAATCAAGGATCACCTTGCACAAAAAAGAGATACCACACCATTCACAGAAGATGATGTATTAGAACAACTTGCAAAACTGAAAGTGGACAAGGCCATGAGACTGGATGGGATACATCCCAGGACAGTGAAAGAGCTCAGAGGTTCTTGCAGGCCCGTTAAAGGATGTTTTCAACAGATCCTTGGAAACAGCAGAGGTTCCTCAGGACTGGAGAAGGGCTGATGTGGTACCTTGTCACAAAAGTGGTGACAGGGAAGAAGTGACAAACCATTTTTAAAAAGGGTTCCAGGGGTGATCCGGGAAACTACAGACGGGTGAGCCTGACATCAGTACCGAGAAAAATGGTAGAAACCATCATAAAGAACAAAATTAGTGAACATGTAGATAGTCATGGCCTAATGGGAGACAGCCAACATGGCTTTAGACAAGGAAGATCTTGTCATACTAATCTGTTATGTGTTTTTGAAGGTGTGAATAAACAGGTAGACAAAGGTGAGTCGGTTGATATAGTGTATCTGGACTTTCAGAAAGCCTTTGACAAGGTCCCTCATCAGAGACTTTTGGCAAAACTAAAAAGTCATGGGATAGGAGGTAATGAACTATTGTGGATCAGGAGCTGGTTAAAAGATAGAAAGCAGACTTCCGGTGATGCGGTGAGCCGGAGCAGACGCATGCTGCTCGGGCTCTGGGCCCCTTCACCCCTCCACCACAGATTTATGCGGTGATCGGGGCTGCATTCGGGGTTCTTCGCCCCCCCTGGGCCCCCCCGCAGAAGCCGCTATTGGGGCCGGTGCCCCGGAGCCCTCCGCCTCCCCCGAAGAGATGATGCTTGGAGGCGGCCTGGATTTCGGCGGCAGACGCCGCGCGGGGAGTGCGGCTGCAGTGTGAGTGAGGTGAGGCGGTGCGGGGGTGATTCCAGCGGCGGTCGGAGCGTCCTGGATTTCGGCGGCAGACGCCGCGCGGGGAGTGCGGCTGCGGTGTGAGTGAGGTGAGGTGGTGCGGGGGTGATTCCAGCGGCGGCGGCCCTCGGACTGCGGTATCCTGCCCCCCCCCCCCCCCCGCATGTATCTACCAGCCGGGCCCGGCGAGTGGGGCCGATGCGGCAGCTGCTGAGGGGACCGGGGGCTGTTGCAGGGCCTGGATCGGGGGCACCACTTGCCTTCCAGCCTCTCTGAGAGCTCCTTGAGGGCAGAGCAGCCCACCAGAAGATCAGAGCACCCACTAGAGGGCTCGCGGGCCTGATACACTTCTCTGTCTTCACCACGTGGACGTCTGGGTCCTGAGCCTGGCCTTAGGCACACTGAGTTCGAGCTGCACCCCCCCCCCCCCTGCCTCTGGTCTTCGACGGATGCCCTGTTGCTACTGCGCCCCCGGCCCGCGCCAGCCTTTGCCACGCAATCTGGGCCCCCCCCCCCCCCCCTGGCACATCGGTTTCTGAGACCTGAGCCTCCTGTCCGAAAAGTCCGAGCCGGTGACTTGTGTCCTCCTCTCAGCACTCCTGAGTCTGTGACCTGCGCCCTGCCCTTGGCTCTTGGAGGATTGCGACCGCTCACTACATTCGACACCCGAGAGTTGGGGACTCCTTCCTTGCCCCCCGGCACCTCGACGCCTGTGACACGGGCTCCCCTCCCCCCTTCTTCTAGCGAATAGCGGCCCGAGACCTAAACTCTTTCTCCAGCGCTCGGGGGGACTTGAGCGCACCAGAGGCCTCGGAGATGGCGGCGAAGGGAGGCCGTCGGTGGAGAGGGAGAAGACCCCCCTACCGCCAAGGGGGGGGGAACAGTCCTCGCCGCTGAAGGGAGAGGCCAGGGCTGCAGCGGGGATGGTGGACGAAATCTCCCTGGCCGTGGCGGGGGTGCTGTCCGCGCAATTCGACGACCTGCGGGGCCGCATGGACCTCATCCAAACCTCAGTGGAGGCCCTGGGCGGCCGACTGCAGGAGGCGGAACACCGGATAGAGCGGTCCGAAGAGCATGTGCTGGAGCTGCAACAGGAGATGGCCCGGATGAAAAAGTTACTCCAGGGGCAGGAGGCCAAGCTAGACGACCTTGAAAATAGGTCCCGCCGGAATAATCTGAGATTTCTTGGAGTTCCGGAAGTTATAGAGGACCGGGACCTACAATCCTACGTAGAGGACCTGGTGAAACAAATTCTGGAGAACGACCCCGAGGGCACTTTAATCCAAATTGAGAGGGCACACCGGGTCGGGCCTAGGAGAACCAGTGAGGGCCGACCTAGAGTGGTTCTAGCACGGTTCCTGCGATTCCAACAGAAAGAAGCAGTCCTACGGGCCGCGCGAAAGAAAGGGACTATTCAGAAAGACAATGCCAGGCTACGTGTTGTTCAGGATTACTCAGCGGCTCTGGGCCAGCGGCGACGAGAGTATGGACCTTTGTGCCAGGTTCTGATAGACAATAATATCAAATTTATTGTGCAATACCCTGCCCGGCTGATCTTTACTCATGGGGGGACCCGTCGGTCCTTTGACTCCGCGACAGCAGCAACGCCCTACGTGGAAGAGATACGGCGGAGGGCTGCAGTGGCAGCCGAGACTTGAGGTCCGGAGGGGAGGACTACCGAAGTGCGGAACAAGCCCGGAGTTTCCATTATGGACTTTATGGTGTTGGTGTTGGTACCGGGGGTGGGGGTGGGTGGAGGATGAGGCCTGCTCAAGCTATTGCTACGTGGGGGGTTGGCTGTGTTTCAGAGGTGTGGGGGGCGGGTGAGGAATGGCCCGAGTAGTTGGGGGTGGCTTGCCGGGGGGGCGAGTGGGGGGGGAGTGTAACGGGGCTGGTATAATGGAGGGGTGAGGGGGTCCCTTACGCATCTAGGAATACTTAGAGAAGGGGAGGAGGATGGTAGATGGGATGAGGGTTGGGAGCGGGGGAGGAGGGGGAGGGGGGGGTGGGTGGGAGGGGGGTGAGGGGATGGGAGGGTGGGGGGGTGGGGAAGGGTGGGCAGGGGAGGGAGGAAGGGGGAGGGGGTGTAGGAGGTGAGCAGTATTTTCAGGGACTAATGGAGGGGTGGACGACGGGAGGGAATTTCCTGGTGAAGAAGAGGGGAGGACCTCAGGCTGGGGGGGTCCCTTCCTCAGAAAAGGTATGGTTTATGCTGTTTTATAATAAGCCTCCTTTTGTATTACATGCCGCTTAAGATTATTTCTTGGAATGTATGTGGTCTGGGCAGCCCCATTAAACGGGCTAAGGTCCTCCAGGCTCTGGCACGGCAGAAGGCGGACATCGCAATGCTCCAGGAAACCCACCAGACTGCTGAAGAACACCGAAAATTATGCCGGGAGTGGGTGGGACAGGTCTGGGGGGCTCCAGCTCAGGGGAAGAAGGGGGGAGTAGTCTTCCTGATTCATAAACGGGTGAGGCTGGAGGTTGTCCGGGATTTTGTAGACCCGACTGGCAGATTTGTCTTGGTGCAGGGAGTCCTTGAGGGGAGGCCTGTTATCCTGGGCAACCTGTATTGTCCAAATGTACTTGACTTGCCCCTCTTTGCCCGCTTTGCCTCCAAGATCGAGACATTGCCGGAGTCCCCCCTGATTTTGGGGGGGGACTTTAATGGGGTCATGGATGTTGACCTTGACACTTCCAAGGGGGGGAGCAGAGAGACAGAACTGCGACGGTTCGGGCCCTGCGGCGTTTATGCTCTCGACTGGGCTTGGTGGACCCCTGGCGGCTGCTTCACCCGACCGAACGGGATTACACGCATATATCCCGGGCTCATGGCACTAGTGCCCGTATAGATTACCTGTTGATTTCTACAGGCCTGTTCGTTAAAGTGGCGGATGCGCAGATAGGGCCTATGGAGATATCTGACCATGCTTTCGTTTGGCTCGACGTCCATTGGACTGGGACCTCTCCCCGCCCCCCGACGTGGCGATTCCCGCTCGAACTATATAGGGACGCGCAATTTCGCTCCTTTCTTCAACAACGCTGGCAGGAATTTGAAGCTGATCATAGGGGTCACCAGGATGACCCCGAACTGCTCTGGGAAACTGCAAAGGTGGTTCTGCGGGGGGACATAATAGGGTTCCTTGCCCGGAAGAGAAGACTGAGGGCCGAACGTATTATTGGTTTAGAGAAGTTGGTGACGCGATTACGGCGGCAAGGGGCTCAAAACCCGACCGCAGGGCTTAAAAAGCAGCTGTGGGACTCTCAAACGGAATTAAATGAACTTCTGCACCAGCGGGCAAAGAAATCTGTGTTATACTACCGGTACCAACTTTACCGTTATGGGGATAAGCCCGGGAAACTCTTGGCCAGATGCCTCCGGGGACCTAGGGGCTCCAAACTGGTGCCGGGTTTGCGGGATGATTCGGGGGTGTTACACCGGGAGAACTCGGAGATTGTGCGGGTTTTTCGTTCCTTTTTCCAGACCCTTTATACTGCGGAGTCGCCTTCCCATACGCAGATGGAGGAGTATGTGGGGGCTTTGGAGTTACCGCGCTTGACCGCGGAGCAAAGAGCGCAGTTGGAGCAGCCGATAACGGTGGCTGAGCTGCAGGGGGCTATTTCCAAGGCCAGCTGTTATAAATCCCCAGGATTCGACGGGCTTGGTGCGGAATTTTACAAAATCCTTAACGATTTGATCTCCCCAACGCTGGCTGCCGTGCATAGTCAGAGGGCACAGCAGGGATACTTTCGCTGGGGAGCTAATCACGCTCATATTGTCCTTATTCCTAAACCGGCGAAGGATCCCCTCTCCGCGACTTCGTATCGTCCTATCTCACTACTCAATTTTGACCTTAAATTGATGGCCAAGGTTTTGGCAGACCGCCTGGCGGAGTTTCTGGGGCTGTTGGTGCATGATTGTCAGGTTGGGTTCGTGAAGGGGCGATACGCAGTTCGCAATCTGCGCAAAATTGTGGCGTCCCTGGAGTGGGTCCAGCATAGACAGTTGCCCTCACTGCTTGTTAGTTTTGATGCGGAAAAGGCCTTCGATCGGGTGGATTGGCAATATTTGCAGTACATCCTTCCACGCTATGGTCTCGGGCCTTTATTTTGTAGTATGGTTGCGAGCCTGTACGCCGATCCGACGGCGGCGATACTTTGTAATGGGGTGGTATCAGAGAGGTTTACTTTGCAAAGGGGGACCCGTCAGGGCTGCCCCCTCTCTCCTCTCCTTTTTGTCCTGTCGTTGGATCCTCTCCTGCGGAGAGTGGCGGGTATGCGTTCCATAAGGGGGGTGAGAATGGGCGCTCATGAATTTAAGATATCTGCCTTTGCAGATGACCTGTTGGTACATTTACTCTCGCCAACAGACTCCTTGCCGCTTCTTTTAGACGAGCTCCGAACCTTTGGACAATTTGCGGGGCTACGTATTAACAGGGACAAATCTGAGGCCATGGACGTGTTGGGGAGCCTTCGGGGTAGTTGGCCGGGGGGCTTCCCTCTTCGATGGGCCGGGGATCAATTTGTATACTTGGGGATTGTATTGCCTTGCCATCCAGGACGATTGTATAGGTGCAACCTGCAGCGAATGCTGACCAAGGTGCGAGCCCAGGTGCAGGCCTGGCAGCCTCTCCCCTTGTCCCTATTGGGAAGGATTGCGGCGATTAAACTGGTGCTCTTGCCCCGGATCCTGTACTGGTTGCAGACCCTCCCTGTTTGGCTCCTCCGGGGGGATGCCCGGCTTTTTGAGGTGGCATTTCGGGGCCTCCTCTGGGGGGGGGCGAGAGCTCGTGTCCCCTACAGTTGGCTGGTGGGGAGGATGCGCAATGGGGGGTGGGGGCTCCCGGATCTCGGAGCTTATGCCTTGGCCTGCCAGGCGCGCCATTTGGGGGACTGGCTAGGTGGCACTGACTTTTATACACCCACGGCCTTGGAGGAGGAATATGTGGCGCCCCACTCTTTGCGGGCCCTCTTGCACCTGGAGGTCAGCCAGTGGGCCACCCACTTAGCTGAGAGTGTGTTGCTGCTCCCGGTCCGTAAGACCTGGCGGCAGTTGAACACCTATTGGAAGGCATCAAGTTGGCTGCCCCTTCGGGGCAGTGCCAACTTTACCCCGGGGACGGAGACCGCGGCCTTTCGTTTTTGGGGGGAGAAAGGTGCCCATAGTGTGGGGAACGTGGTAGACCTGTCCGGGAGGATCAAACCCTTTTCTGTGCTCTCCCGCGAGTTCGACTTGCGGCCTCATCATTTCTTTGCATATATGCAGGTGGCCCATTATGTGGCCTCCCTCCCAGGAGAGGAGTTACATGGCGATCGCTCGGTCCAGCTTATGGGGTTTTTTGGCCTGGATGATTCGACACGACCGTCGATCCGGGGTTTTCACCTCCGGTTGGAGCAGCTTCGCCAGCGCCCAGACTACTGCAGAGTTGAACGGGCTTGGGGGGCAGAAATGGGGCGGGAAATCCCCCGGGGCACTATTTTGGCGGCCCTACGGCGCGCGGTGAGCCTGGTGGAGGGGGCTCGTTGGCGGGAAATACAATTTAAATGTCTTACCAGGATCCACTTCTCACCGCGGAGGGCCCTTCGTTGCCACCTGACTGTGGATGGCGGTTGTCCGCGGTGTGCGGCGCCCATGGCGACCTTGTTACATATGTGGTGGGGCTGCCGCAGGCTTCGCCCTTATTGGCGGAGGATTGCCCTGTACATGGCCGATCTGCTGGGACAACCTATTCAGTGGGATGCAGCCTTGGTGGTCTTGGATGTTCTGGCCCTTGCCTCTCCGAGGGGGAAGTGGGGTCGCTGGCTGGTGCGTAAGGCATGTCTGGTGGGTAAGGGACCTTTGTTGAGGCGATGGAGGGAGACCCGCCCTCCCTCTTTTTGGGAGTGGCGGAACTCTTTCCATCAGCTTATGCTCCTGGAGTGTAGGGCTGCCCGGGGCCACGTCCAGCGATGGTCCGCCTTCTTGCTAATTTGGGACCCATACATTCAAAATCTGAGTGCCCGGACTCGTAATACAGTCTTGCAGTTGGGTTGTTAACACCCTTATCTATTGTTTTGTTATTCGGGGGACAGGCGGAACCTCCAGATGGTCCTGTGTGGCTTTGACATGTATGGGGGGGGAGGGGGGTGGGGGGAGGGGAGGGGAGGGGGGTGGGGGAAGGGGGTGTGGGTTATTATACTTTGAAAAATCCATGTAACCGTCAATGGGTATGGCTCCTGGGGATAAGAGCTAACCCCAGAGAGTGGTGATTTTCTGTGTGCTATGTACTTGTTGTTTACCGTTGATGGTTCTAAATAAAGTTTTGAAAAAAAAAAGATAGAAAGCAGAGGGTAGGGCTAAATGGCCAATTTTCCCGATGGAGAAAGGTGAATAGTGGAGTACCCCAGGGATCTGTGCTGGGTCTGCTGCTTTTTGACATATTCATAAATGACCTGGAAAAGGGAATAACAAGTGAGGTTATCAAATTTGCAGATGACACAAAACTATTTGAAACCCAAGAGGATTGTGGAAAATTGCAAGAGGATCTTGATAAAATGGAAGACTGGGCATCCAAATGGCAGATGAAATTTAATGTGGACAAGTGCAAAGTTATTCACCTAGGAAAGAACAACTCAAACTATGGTTACACAATGCAAGGTTCCACATTGGGAGCCACCACCCAGGAAAAAGATTTAGGCATCATCGTGGACAACATGTTAAAACCCTCCACCCAGTGTGCAGCGGCGGCCAAGAGAGCAAATAGAATGCTAGGTATCATAAGGAAAGGAATGGAAAATAAAACAAAGGATATTATAATGCCTCTGTATCGTTCCATGTGGCGACCGCACCTTGAATATTGTGTGCAATTCTGGTTGCCATATCTTAAAAAGGATATAGCGTTATTAGAAAAGGTACAGAGAAGAGCCACCAAAATGGTAAAGGGGATGGAAGGATACTCCTATGAAGAGAGGCTAAAAAGGTTAGGGCTCTTCAATCTGGAAAGAGACGGCTGAGGGGAGATATGATAGAGGTCTATAAATTAATGAATGGAGTGGAACGGGTAAACGTAGATCGATTGTTTGTCATCAGAATATAGAAAGACTAGGGGACGTGCAATGAAGCTACAGAGTAAACTATTTAAGACTAATAAGAGAAAATATTTTTTTCACTCGTGTAATCAAACTCTGGAATTTGTTACCGGGGGATGTAGTAAGAGCTGTTAGTGTAGCTGGGTTTAAAAAAGGTTTGGACAAGTTCCTGGAGGAAAGGTCCATAAACCATTATTAAAAGGGACTTGGGATATCACTGCTTGACCCAATACAAGCATTGAGGAACCTGTGTCTTTTGGGGAAACTTCTAGGTACTTGTGACCTGGATTGGCCACTGTTGCAAACAGGATACTGGGCTTGATGGACCTTGGTCTGACCCAGTATGGCATATCTTATGTTATGTTCTTAAAACAAAGGAACGAACCCGAGGAGCAATGCAGAGGCAAGCTGGCTCGGGGACGGGAAGAAACCGGTACGCAAACCAGTTAGAATGTTAAAAAGAATTACACTTTTTCTGGGGGGAAACTGGATAACGTCCGTAGGGCTTCGCAGAAAAAGGGAGAGGCAAGATGGCATCTTTGGGCAGGAAGGCGGCCGCGCATGCATGGTGCATCTCCCAAAGGCTTTTTTTGAAAGCTGGGGAGATGCTTCCGCAGGGGCTCCGTTGGCGCTGACGTCAGCCATATGCGAGGACTAACTTCCTGCTTGTTTCCATAGAAAACTGTACAACCTGCACGAGGAGGATTGCACTGCATGGTTCAGTATGCTGAAGATGGATGCACAGGTTACGGCAGTCATGACGTGGACCACCATTCTGGTGGAAGATGACATCCTTGAACACACTGGATGATAAGATGGACTGTCTCCTGAAGAATCAATTTGCACCTGTTGCTGCTATCTTCCAGTTGGCTGTGTGTGAGGACCTGACAACTCAAGTCCTTCTCCAGTGGATTCAGTCCCTTGCCCCAGAGGATATTACTCCCTTTTTCGAGTCGGCCACAGATTTTCTGTTGGACGCTATGTATGATCTTGTCCACTGGTAGATAGGGACATTGCCATCTTGACAGTGGCACAGCCTTTGATATATGGCTTTCCCATGGGTGGCAGACTTATCCACCAAATCCAGGCTGACAATGTTGGCTTTTAAAGGGAAGTTTCTGTTTGGGAATGACTTGGTGAAGGACTTTGGTAAGTCCAAGTCTCATCGCCTCCTGGAAGGTAGGCTGAAGGGGCCTGGGAAGCATACAGGAGCATTGTCCTCTTTGATGTACACTGATTTTCCTTGTTCCCACTGCTTGGGGACCCCGAGATTCCTATAGATACTGACCCAGAAAGTCCTCCTTTTCCTCTTAGGTTTTTGATCCTGGATTCAGTCCTTTTGGGGAAACTGCTAGGTACGTATGACCTAGATTGGCCACTGTTGGAAACAGGATACTGGGCTTGATGGACCTTGGTCTGACCCAGTATGGCATATCTTATGTTATGTTCTTATAGGCTTGGGCCCCTCAGGATTTTACCTCTTCCAACAGCTGCCATCTCCGGTTCAGTGGGGGGTCCATCCTGCCTCTAGAGGGCAGCAGGCTGTGACTTTCTACCAAGAGTGGGCTTGGGTTGCCAAGGATTGCTGGGTGCTGGACGCCTTTCAACACAGCTATGCTATGGAATGCAGAGAGCCTATCGCGGATACTTTCATAGGCTTCCCATGTGGTTTGGTGATCAAGAGAGCTGCTGTTCAGATCACGTTGGACAGATTGCTCCATCTGCGAATCATGGTGCCCATTCCCCCAGCCAAGCAGGGCGAGGGCTGGTACTCCATCTACTTTGTGGTGCCAAAAGAGGACAGTTCTTTTTGGCAAATTCTTGACTACAAAGGAGCCAGCGCTCACCTGTGCAACCTATACTTCCGTATGGAGACACTATGGTCAGTGATCCAAGTGGTACGCCATGGGGTGTTCCTTGCGTCTCTGGATTGAGCCAAAGCTTATTTCTACATCCTGGTCCAAGAGCATTCAATAGCATTTTCTCTGTTTTGCCATGCTTGGCCCTCATTTTCAGTTTGTTGCTTTTCTCTTTGGCCTATCCACCGCCCCAAGCATGTTCTCAGAAATCACGGTGGTGGTGACAACTGTACTAAGGTGCCAGGGGATCTGTGTTCACCCATATTTGGATGATTGGCTCATTCGAACCAAGTATCAGTCTGAAGTGTCTTGAGTTTTGACCCAAGTGATATACTTCCTGAAGAATCTCTGATGGGTGATCAATCGAAGCAAAGTCATTTGGAGCCTTCCCAATTGTTGGAATACCTGGGAACAGGGGCAGTAGAACACCTCTAGGATTAGGGGGGCCCAAGTGCCACTTTGAGTCCACCCGCAGCTCCACCCTAACACCGCCTCCTAGCCCCATGGCCTTCCCCCTCCTCTTCTGCCCACGAGGATCCAATCTCCCCTGGAAAGAAGAGAAGGGAATGACTGGAATCGTGGCAGACTCCTGTCTGCCCGCAGGAGATTGAATCCGCATGGGCAGGAGAAGTCCACCGCAATTGTGACAAAGATTCCTTTGATTTCCTGCAGGCAGATGTAAGGAGGCTGCTGCGATCGCAGCTGCTCTTTATGAGCAAACGTTTGGTGGGGCCAGAGCCCATTTGGTCCACCTCATTCAGATACCCCTGCCTGGGAGCACGTTTGGATACTTGGGTAGGCAGAGTCTTCCTGCCCGAGGAGAGAGTGAAAAAATTATTGGACCAGCTGCTAGCTTCTGATCTCAGCAGACTGCCAGGTTTTGGGATTATCTATAGCTTCTGTTTGATGGCAGTTGCAGTCAAAATGGTGCTGTTGGTGCGAGCTCATATGAGGCTGCTTCAAAGATCCTTGGTGATTCTGTGATCAAGCTCTCAGGAGTTTGAGGTCAGTCTTCCCCTCCAGCAGAGGTATGGTCCAGCCTGTGGTGGTGGCAGCAATCAAGGCATTTGAGGAAGAGTATGCTACTGGATGATCACTTGTTGCTTCTCCTTTCAGTGGACGCCAGCCTGTTTGGCTGGGGAGCAATTGTGAAAATCAAACAGCGCAAGGTTGTGGGAGCCACCGGGAAGTGGCATGGCCCATTAACCATTTTCCTGGCACTTTTGTACTTCTGGACCGTAGTCAAGGGCAGAGCGGTCTGGATATATTCGGATAATGCCATGGCGGTGATGTATGTCAGTTGTCAAGGGGACATAAAGAGTGCCGGAGTGGCCCTGGAGATGATTCTCCTGGGCAAGAAGGAGCTTCCTAGCACTGTCGTGCAACATAGCACCAGGATAGACAACTTGGAGATGGACCTCCTCAGCTGCCACTTCCTCAGTCCTGGGGAGTGGGAGCTCAGGTGGCATTTCAGAAAATTGCTGCACCTCTAGGGCCATCCCAAAATGGACCTGATGGTGTCTTGGTCCATTGCCAAAGCCTGCAGATTCTTAGTCTCCATAGGGAAGCAGGCTCAGAGGGCCTTAACACCCTCTTCAGTCCTGGCCAAAGCACTGCCTGCTCTATGTTTTCCCTCTGTTGTCGCTTTTAGGAGATGCATAGAATGGCATCCTGCTGGATTATCCTGGTGACGCCAGATTGGCCACGGAGGCTGTGGTTTGGGGACCTGATGCGGCTCCTGCAGAAACCTGCTCTGTGACTTTCCCCAACTTTGGGTGCTGTTACATCAAGGGCAAGTCTTCCTGGATGACTTGGCTCCCTTCTCACTTACAGCTTGGCTCTTGAGAAGTGTCGCTTAATGCATAAAAGCTATTCTCCTTCTGTGGTTTCCATGTTCCTCACGGTGAGGAGAGGTTCTACCAGTTCAACCTATGTGTGTGTCTGCTGCCTCTTTGAGTATTGGTACCATGTGTATCAGACTGGATTTGATGTAGCAGATTTGCCATCCCTCTTGCCTTCCTTCAGGATGGGTTGGACGAAGGTTTTTCCGTTAGTACCTTGAAAGTTTAGGTTGCAGCTTTATCATGCTTCAGAGGACTGGTAGTGGGGCAGTCCATAGTCTCACACCCGGATGTTTCCCACTTCCTTCAGTGGGTTTGGCACTTGTGTCCTCCCCTGCGTTTAGTCGTTCCCCCATGGGATCTCTGCCTTTCCCCATGGTATCTCAGCCTGGTGCTCCAGGCCTTGATGTCAGAGCTCTTGAATAGGCCACGCTTAAAGATATAACTCTTATGACTATCTTCCTGGTTGCATACAGGGATACTTACTTATCATTCTTGGTGGAGGCCATATGTATTTGGCATATTCATTCCTTTTTGCCCAAGATGGTATCTTCCTTCCTTGTGAATCAAGTAGTTTGTCTGCCTTTCTTTTCTAAGGAGCAGTGCCATAGGAAGGACAAGGACCTTCATTTGGTGGATGTCCAGAGGGTGCTTCTCCGGTACTTGAAGGTTACTAACTCTTTTCACAAGTCAGACATTCTTCTTGTTCGATTTGTGGGTCTGCATAAAGGTGAAGGAGCAGCTGTCTACCTTGGTGTGCTGGATCAAGAAGGTCATTGCCTCATCGTATCTGTTGCAGAACCGATTGGCTCCAGAGGGTTTGCCTGCACATTCCATTCAGGTGCAAGCATCCTCCTGGGCAGAGTGTATTTCGGTTGTCCCCTCAGACATTTGTCAGACAGCAATATCAACGTCACTTTCCACCTTTGTCAAACATTACCACTTGGATGTCCATTCTTGGGCGGACATGGCCTTTGGCTCAGAAGTCTTAAAAGCTGCCTTATTTTCTTCCTGCTCAGTGGAAGCGCAGCTTTGGTACATCCCACTTGTCTGGACTGGTCTAGGAGACGATATGGAAGATGACATTTTACTTACCAGATAATGTCCTGTCCTTGAGTCCTCTAGACCAGTCCAGGACCCGCCCCTGGATCCTGGATTGGTCTACTGTACTCCTCAGTGGTTGGGCCCGTGAGGCTGATCCTGTACATATGGTTCCTATTCTGTTGAACGTTGTTATTTTTGCTGAGGTTGTATGAGGTCAGAGATTCTTTGCCATATGCTTGGGTACAAATACTGAATATGCCTCTAGTGGCTCAGGCTGATAATGGCATAAGCATGTCATAAGAAGCCTCTGGAAAGCGTTTGCTCTCTCCACATCTGCTGGTAGGGGAACACAATCCACTTGTCTGGGCTGGTCTAGCAGGACTAAGGAAGGGACATTATTTGGTAAGTAAAATGTCACCTTACTGACTCACGATTGACCTTTGAATCATACGTGTAAGGTGTTCAGTAGAAAACATGGTACACACTAAAATTAGTTAGAAAATTGAGGTCAGTTTTAAGAGCCCAAGATTTTGGACCGTGGTCGAGGCAGTATTTTTGAGCTACCTGGATTACTATAATTCTTTATGGAAATTTCAAAGAAGTTGGTACGTAAACTGCAGTGTATTCCAAATATAGTAACAGAAATGATTACTCAGCAGTTATATAGAGAGAGTGACTCCCTTGTTATTTAATCTCCATTGGTATATCAGTAAAAGGTCAGGTGGAATTTAAGGTCCTGCATTTAAACCATACATACCATTGGACCTGAATATTTGTCAAGTAGGCATTGAAATTCTCCTGTAAGATCTTTGCAATCTGCTACTCATTGTTCACTGACTTTTCGTTCTGTTGCTGCTTTTTCCCAAATGAGGATTAGATATAGATGTTTTTCCGGAGCTGTTCCAAAACACAGATTTGGGACCTTACAGATTATCTTCAGTTTTAAAAATTATTGAAGACTTGATTATTTGAGAATTTTTTTAGATAATATATGGTGTGGTGACCGATTTTATATATATTATGTAAATCTCTGCCCTTTGTACTTTTTTGACTATAAAAACGGATTATAAATATAGTAACATAGTATATGACTGCAGAAAAAGGCCAGTATGGTCCATCTAGTCTGCCAAGTAAGGTGGCTAGAGTAAGTGTACCCATCGCTCCATGCAGGACTCCCCCCTCTGTGCCTTTGTTTAGGGTTGTACCTTCCACTCTGTGCAGGTCACCCCTTTCTATTTATTGAGATATAAGAAATAGTTAAGTTTTTATTTTGATTTTATCCTCCTGCTATAATATAAAGCAGGGGTCTCAAACACGCGGCCCGCGAGACAACTTTGTGCGGCCCGCGACAGAGGAAAACAAAAAAAACACAAAACCCTGGCTTCTGCCGTTGCCGCCGTGGCAGCGGCAGAATGAATTGTCAAATTTAAAAAAAAAAGACTTCTGCTGCTCAAGCAGCAAAATCAGCTGTCCTGCGGCCCCTTCCCCTGTGCCCGGAGATCCGAGTCTGCTCTATCAGAGGCGTGCTTTTCAAGCCGCGAGGAGAGTATTCCCCTCTCGAGAGGGGAATACTCTCCTCGCGGCTTGAAAAGCACGCCGCTGATAGAGCAGACTCGGATCTCCGGGCACAGGGGAAGGGGCCGCAGGACAGCTGATTTTGCTGCTTGAGCAGCAGAAGTCTTTTTTTTTTAAAATTTGACAATTGATTCTGCCGCTGCCACGGCGGCAACGGCAGAAGCCAGGTTTTTGGGTTTTTTTGTTTCCCTCCTTCGCTGGCCGGTAATGAGCTATGGAGGGGCTGACTGAAATGGGGTAATGGGGGTTAGGACTGGAAGTGGGCTATTGGCAGGGGGGGGGTTATGACTGGTAATGGGCTATGGGGGGGGCTAGGACTGGAATTGGGCAGATGGGGGTTAGGACTGGAAGTGGGCTATTGGCAGGGGGGTTATGACTGGTAATGGGCTATGGTGGGGGCTAGGACTGGAAATGGGCAGATGGGGGTTAGGACTGGAAGTGGGCTATTGGCAGGGGGGGGGTTATGACTGGTAATGGGCTGGGGGGGGTTATAACTGGTAATGGGCTATGGTGGGGGCTAGGACTGAAAATGGGGTGATGGGGGTTAGGACTGGAGGTGGGCTGATTGGGGGGTTAGGACTGGTATGGCCTATGAGGGGAGGTAAGACTGAAAATGGGGTGATGGGGATACGACTGCAAGTGGGCTATGGGGGGGACTAGGACTGGTAATGGGCTATGGGGGGGTAAGACTGAAAATGGGGTGATGGGGGGTAAGACTGGAAGTGCGCTATGGGGAGGTTAGGACTGGTAATGGGCTATGGGGGGTCTAGGACTGGTAATGGGCTGGGGGGGTTGCTAGGACTGGAAATGGGCTGAGTGGAAGGGGGGCTTGAACTGCAAATGGCTGATGGGGAGGGGGGCTTGGAATGGAAATGGGCTGTGAGGGGAGGGAGCTAGGATTGGAAATGGGCTGATGGGGGGCTAGGATTGGAAATGGGCTGATGGTGAGGCTAGGATAGGACTGGAAATGGACTGATGCAGGGACTAGAAAGGAGCAGATGCTGGGTGGGGCTGGAACTAGAAGGGAGCTGATGTTGGGGGAGGATTAGAATGGGATGGAGCTGGGGAAAGTGAAATGGAGAGGGGAAAAATATTTTGTCTGGAAGAGAAGACAAATCTACAATTGGCCAGGTATTGGGAGAGTAAGTGGGGATTGAGGATGGAGGGGTAAAATTTGAGTGGATGAAATAGGAATGAGGAAAGAGCAAAAGGAGAAAGATTAGTATGTTAAAGCAGATGTAGAGAGAGAGAATGGAAAAAAAACTAGAAGAGAGAAGAAAGGACAAATGGACAGCAGACGATGGAGATAGCAGAAGACACGAAGAAACCAGAAGTGGCTGGAGCAATTGCAACTGAAAAAAAATGCACAAAAGG
Source organism: Ichthyophis bannanicus (assembly GCA_033557465.1). Classification (NCBI taxonomy): domain Eukaryota; kingdom Metazoa; phylum Chordata; class Amphibia; order Gymnophiona; family Ichthyophiidae; genus Ichthyophis; species Ichthyophis bannanicus. Next base: position 150,469,420 of record CM066041.1, read on the forward strand.
TAGAAAAATATCTCTTTATTTTGAATTTATTAACTGGAATATGTCAGCTCTGGGAAATGTGCATCATTAATGTTTGCACTTTGTTTAGTACAAGAGGAAATTAATTTATAGTTTTATTTCTACAGTGTTGTTGTACATTCCAAGTTTGGCTTTTGGGGTTCCCAGTTTAATTATTGTCTTCCTATTTCTAAATCTTTTAGTCTTTCTTTATTCATACTCATTAAGAGGCATGTTTACTAAAAGTTAGTGTATGGTAACATTATGCAAATATTTATGCAAATGAGGCCCCTTATGCAAATGAGGCCCCACGTCTTATGCGGCCCCCGGGTTACTTTACAAGTCCTCATTTGGCCCTCAAAGCAATTTGAGTTTGAGACCCCTGATATAAAGGGATCCACTGCATTTGTCCCATGCCATTTTGAATTCTGTCACTGTATTTGCCCTACCACCTCCATCAAGAGGGTATTCCAAGCATCCACCACCCTTTCAGTGAAAAAGTATTTCTTGACATTGCTTTTAAGTTCACCTCCTTGCATTTTCATTTTATGTCCTCTAGTTTCACAGCTTCCCCTCTTTGAAAAAGATTTGCTTGTTCATTAATACCCTTTTAAGTATTTAAACATCTGTATCATATCTCTCCTGTCCCTCATCTCCTCTAGGGTAGTTAGGTCTTCAAGTCTCTTCTCATAGATCTTCTGGCGCAGGCTTCAAATCATTTTGGTTGCCTTCCTCTGAACCATCTAAAGTCTTTTAATATCCTTTGTGAAATATAGTCTCTAAAACTGAACACAATACTCCAAGTGAGGCCTCTCCAATGACTTGTATAGGGGCATTAATGCCTCTTGATGCTATTAAATTAAACTATCTGCATGTTATTAAATTAAACTATATACATAACTTATGACAGCAAAATATGTGAACGGCTATCCAGATAACGGCTCTGAATATCAGTTGTAGGGATACCCGTGGTGACCGATGTTTAAAAGGAATGCTGACCATGAAGTTTAAAAGTGGACCTGTAAGTTATTTACCTGCAGTATGAGTTCTTTCTAGACAGGAGGGTATGAGTCCTTGCAAATCTCCCCATCCCTCCAAAGAGTTGTATTCTACATTCAGTTATATTAATAGACAGAGATAGCCTTTTATGTCAATGACAGGCAGAAAGTGGTGCTCATGTGCAGTAGAGCACTTCCAAAACCTTAGAGAAAGATATGAAACTGGGGAACTGCTCCCACATCAGGCTCCATTATTGGCATCACCCATATGTGAGGACTCGTATCCTACTGTCCATGGAGAACTCCTACTACAGGTAAGTAATTTAGGGGTATGTTTACCAATCAGTGGTAGCAGCTTCCATGCCATATCGGAGCCATAGCCCCATTGAATTCAATGGGGCCGCGGCTCCGATATCGCACGGAAGCTGCTACCACAGCTAATTAAACAAACCCCTTAGTTGTATTGGCAACCTTTCATCCATAAAATGGTGTTGCAGTATTGATACCTGATTTTATGGTGCAAGGATATCCCCTGAGGAGAAGTGGATGGAAAGCAGTAAGATTTTGAGAGAGAGAATTGAGAGGCAGGAAAGTGATAGCCTGGTTTTATTGTCTTCTGCAATAGACATCCAGAGAAGTCCCAAGGATTCTATTACTTCCCAGTCTTATACTCTTACCTCTGCTTCTCTCAAACAGTTGCCTAGTGGGAGGCTCTTCCATGCTGCAGCAGTGATATATGATGCTATGTACATCTTTGGCGGAGCAGTAGACAACAGCGTGCGCAGTGGAGAAATGTACCGCTTCCAAGTAAGGACTGCTACTCTGCTAATGGTAGGACTTGGCCAGTCACTGGAGTCAATAAGGGATCTCAGGGCAAGTGAAGAGTACAGATACCATCATAGATTTTGGAAGCGTTAACAAATTTCTCCCTGTTTATGGATTGTTTTTGGTAACTTCATATACGCATCCAAGAAAAATTACATAATAAATACTAGTAAAGAAAGAAACAATTGTCATTAAAATCTGAGATATGAGGACACAAATGAACTTGGAGGAAGTCTAATTAAATTTCCTTTCTGCACCCATTTCAGTTAATATCTAGTTCTCTTTTGAGGCAGAAGTAAGTTTCTCCAGTGAGATGAATTTGGAATAAGATTTCTTACCTGTAATGGGGGTTCTCCATGAACAGCTGGGGAGAACAGCAACACTTCAAGCAATATCATCAGTAGTTCCCGATCACACTCCTTTTCATAAGCTGAAGAAAGTCCATGCAGTTGTTACCATGCTGGTCATTGCCTCCAACCTGTCAGTAAATAACTCAGTACTTAAATGTAACTTCCTATCTCCAGGAACAAGCAGGAATACGTCATCACATATGGGTACGTCGGCACCGACGGAGCCCGCGCGGGAAAGCTCCCCAGCTTTTCAGATTAAAAGCTTTTGGGGCCTCCCACTGCACATGCGCGCTGCCTTCCCGCCTTCCTGACCAGCTCTCGTCAGTTTCTTTTTTTCCGCGGAGCCAGCAGGTCGTGTTCCTGTCACCGCTGAAGAAATTGTTGATTTTATTGTTTTCTTTAGACCGCGTACCTGCCTTCCCCATTCTGAAACCGGTACTGCCGGTCTCTTTCTTTCTTTAAAAAAAAAAAAATATATTTTTCTTTTCTTCAGCACAGCTTGGTACTTTGTTAGGCCTTCAGGCCTACACAAATTCTCCTCATGGAGAAGCCAGTCCCTGGTTTTAAAAAGTGTACCAAGTGCAGTGCTGTCATTCTTCTTACAGACACCCATGAATGGTGTCTTAAATGTTTAGGACCTGACCATTCCATACCGGACTGCCCATCCTGCTCCCAGATGTCGAAACGTGGATTGCAGAACCGGGCCAACAAGTTCCATGTGCTGTTTCCTTCAGAAGCATCACAATCATCCAGGTCTTCCTCTCCGGATGGATCTCAGGTAACCAAAACAACAGTGGGCAAATCCTCTAAAAGCAAATCTCTTTCTAAAGATCGAGAGGCTCTCAATTCTGAGTTCGAGGATTCTGCCCAGGCCAAAAAACCCCGGCGGGAGGCTCCGGCCTCCAAAGCAATCATGGGGTCACAGGTTGACATCGATGGCGCGGCCTCGACAGATCACCTGTTGTACTGCTCTGGGGTACCGGCCCATACCGGTACCGACATCCAGGCAGCAGTGGCGTCTATGGGCAATACTGTCCAAGTCATGCAGCAGGCCATTCTGGCTTTTATCAATGCTGCTACGCCCTCGGTACCGCAGCCAGCGGTACCGGGTCCGGTTCCGGTAATGGCTTCCATACCGGAACCGAGGCCATCGTCTTCCAAACGCAGATCGGTTCCGCATGCCGGATCCGGGCTTTTGCCCGGTACCGATCCCATACCTGGTACGCCCGATGTCGATACCGAACGGTATGCGTATCGTGCGTTGGAAGCACATAGAGGATACTCTGCTTCTTCAGAGGATTTTAACTCCTCTGATGATTCTGATGAGTTCTCCCTTGATCTTCCTGAGGAGCCTTCTTCTCCTAACAGGAGAATGTCTCCACCAGAGGATTTGTCCTTTCAGGACTTCATCATAGAAATGGCTAAAGGTCTTTCTATTGCTTCATCCTCTGAAAAGGAACCCAGATCAAAGAAACTGGATATTTTAGGATACTCTAAGTCTCCTAAAGAGGCAGTCACCCTGCCTATCCATGAAATCCTTCAAGAAACACTTGATGGACTTATGGGAGGCTCCTCTAACATTGTCTCCTTCTTCTCGCAGGTTGGACACCATGTACCGTGTCCCCCATTCTCCTGGTTTCCAAAAAACCCAGTTGCCTCACCATTCTATTGTGGTGAAGTCTGCAATGAAGAAGATAAAGAGTACCAAAAGGCACTCTTCTACTCCTCCAGGGCGAGAATGTAAGACTCTAGACTCTTTTGGCAGGAAAATTTTCCAGGCTACTATGCTTATAGCCAGGATTAATTCCTATAGTCTTTACATGGGCATGTTTCTCAGTGAAATCGCTCTAAAAGTTCGGCATTTTGCCCCCTTTATCCCTGAGGATAAGAGGGAGCAATTCATTTCCTTAGTGAAACACCTTTTGGATATTTCAAAGTTCTCCAACAGGGCAGCTTTTGATTCCTTTGAGGGTGCTGGTAGGGCTTCGGGCATTGCTATAGCAGCCCGACGTCTTGCTTGGCTCCAGGCTTCTGATCTAGAACCTTGGGTCCTAGATGGCTTACGAAATCTGCCCTGTACAGGTGAGAACTTATTTGGTGAGGAGTGGCAAATTAAGGCCACTCAAATGGATGCAGAAAATGCCACCTTAGATAGACTTTCTAAGTCTACCTCCACTCCTGCCAAGAAGAAGTCTTTTAAGAGGCCTTATTACAAGAAGTCCAGATTTTCTACAAATACTGGCCAACAATCCTCTCAGCCTCGTTTTGCTGCTAAACGTCAGCAACCTAAACAGGCAAGGTCAAAGCCTGCGGCGTCTGCTACGCCTCAGCAGGCTCCACCCCCTCAGGGGTTTTGACTTGCCACTAGAGAACTTAACTTTTCTGGCTCTAGAACAACCAGAGCCCCTCACCATACCCGGAAGGTTAGCTCACTTTGCTCCCAGATGGGAGCAAATTACATCAGAGCAATGGACCCTCTCTATCATCAGAGAGGGTTACAAACTCCATTTTTCCGACCTTCCTCCTTATACTATGGTGAGGCAGTTCAATTCTCCCCCATCTCTCCTGGCCCTCTTGGGTCAGGAAGTCTCCTCCCTCCTTGCCCAGGGGGCAATAGAGGAGGTCCCTCTTCTTCAACAGGGGACGGGATTCTACTCCCCTTATTTTCTAATACCAAAGAAGACAGAGGGCTTCAGACCAATTCTGGATCTGAGAGAATTGAACAAATTTCTTTTCAAGGAGAAATTCAAAATGCTTTCTCTGGGCATTCTCCTTCCATACCTTCAGAGTCAGGATTGGCTTTGTTCTCTAGACCTAAAGGATGCGTATACACACATACTCATCCACCCATCCCACAGAAAATACCTTCGATTTCTGTTTCAGGGAAAACATTTCCAGTACAGAGTACTCCCCTTCGGTCTAGCCTCTGCTCCAAGAGTGTTCACCAAATGCATGGCAGTCGTAGCTGCCTTTCTAAGAGGCCTGGGAATTTTCATATTCCCATACCTGGACGACTGGCTCATCCGAGCTCCCTCTCAGTCCCAGGCCCAAATTTCCCTGGACCGCACAAGGCGTCTTCTGCAGTATCTGGGACTGGTAGTAAACCTTCCCAAGTCTCAACTAATCCCTACTCAGTCTCTCGAGTTCATAGGGGCCCAGTTAGACACCATCACTGCAAGGGCCTACCTGCCTCAGGTCAGGGCCCAACGCCTGCTGAGTTTGGCCTCCCAAGCTCAGTCCAGCAGTCATTTGACAGCCCGGGAAATGCTGCGACTTCTGGGCCACATGGCCTCCACGGTACATGTGGTGCCCTACGCTCGTCTGCATATGAGAGCAGCTCAATGGACCTTGGCCACCCAGTGGACTCAAGCATCTGGAGCGCTCTCCGACCAAATACTCACCTCAAGCCGTCTATTTTGGTCCCTCCAATGGTGGACATCCACCAAGAATCTGTTGTTGGGGGCCCCCTTCCAACCTTTGTTGCCCCAAGCAACCCTCACAACAGATGCCTCCCAAACAGGGTGGGGAGCTCATCTTCAGAACCTCTCCACTCAGGGCACTTGGTCTCCACAGGAGGCCACCCTTCATATCAACCTCCTGGAACTGCGAGCGATTTACCTTGCCCTCAAGGTCTTCTATACCCTCCTTGTCAACCTGACTGTCCTAGTTCAGACAGACAATCAGGTAGCCATGTTCTATATAAACAAACAAGGAGGGACAGGCTCTCTGTCGCTTTGCAACGAAGCTCTCAGAATATGGGCCTTCGCCAGAGAGCATCAAATTCACCTTCTTGCAGTGTATCTTCCAGGAGTTCAAAACTCTCGTGCAGACAGACTCAGTCGAGTTCTGCTTCCACACGAATGGTCCCTACATATGGACCAGATACGCAGAATCTTTCAGGAATGGGGGACCCCGGACATAGACCTCTTTGCAAGTCCGTGGAATGCCAAACTTCCCCGGTTCTGTTCCAGAACTCAGTGTCAGGGAGCTCAGGCCCACGATGCCTTCCTCCTGCATTGGGGTCAGGAATTCCTCTATGCCTTTCCACCCATTCCTCTAATATCCAAGACTCTGTTCAAGCTCCAGAGGGATCACGGGACTATGATCCTCATAGCTCCCCGCTGGCCACGCCAGGTGTGGTCCCCTCTACTTCTGCATCTCTCCCAGGGATCCTCCCTGGACCTGGGAGCTGCGCCAGACCTTCTGTCTCAGGAGGAGGGTACTTTGTGACACCCAAACCCCAAATCCCTACATCTCAGAGCTTGGTTACTGAAGGCCTAAGTCTTCAAGACTTTAATCTTTCTCAACCTGTGACAGATATCCTTCATGCCTCTAGGAAACCTTCCACGAGGCGTTCGTATGCTTTCAAATGGAAACGTTTTTCCATTTGGTGTGCTCAGCAGGGTCTTGACCCTCTAGCACTTCCTTTGAATTCCCTCTTGGACTATCTCCTGCATCTTTCAAATGCAGGCCTTAAGACGAATTCAGTAAGGGTCCATTTGAGTGCTATTGCAGCATCCTTAAAACCTATAAATGGACAACCTGTCTCCTCTCATCCTCTTGTTGCACGTTTCATGAGAGGCCTGACTCTAACTAAACCTCCCATCCGACCTCCTCCGGTAGCATGGGATTTGAACCTAGTTCTAGGTCAGCTTATGAAGCCACCTTTTGAGCCTTTGGACTCTACCTCCTTCAAATTTCTTTCCTGGAAGGTTGTTTTCCTTATTGCAGTCACTTCGGCTCGCCGCATCAGTGAACTGCAGGCTTTAGTGGCTCATCCACCTTATACTAGGTTTCATCATGATAAGGTGGTCCTTAGGACGAATCCCCACTTTATGCCCAAAGTGGTCTCGCCTTTTCATCTTAATCAAGAGGTATATTTACCTGTCTTTTTCCCGGCTCCTCATGCATCCAGTGCAGAGAGGAACCTTCATACTCTGGATTGTAAAAGAGCTCTTGCCTTTTACCTCAACAGGACTCAACCACATCGAAAGTCTTCCCAACTTTTCGTGGCTTTTGATCCTTCTCATTTGGGACTTCCAGTCACCAAGCGTACACTTTCCAATTGGATCGCTCAGTGTATTTCTTTTGCTTACCAGAGTAAGAACATTTCTATGGAGGGCCATGTCACAGCTCACAATGTGAGGGCCATGGCCACTTCTATGGCTCATCTTCACTCTGTGTCCATAGATCAGATCTGTCGAGCAGCCACTTGGGCCTCGGTTCATACCTTCACAGCCCATTACTGCTTGGACAAGGACTCCCGCCGGGATGCCTTGTTTGGTCAGGCTGTCCTCAAACACCTGTTCCATACTTAAACAACTCCTGCCCACCTTCCCTGGATGGATGCCTGAGATCCATGCGAAGATGGTTTACCCTTGGAGGGGGATCTCCCAGGCATCTTAGCTAGGGAGTCCCCATATGTGATGACGTATTCCTGCTTGTTCCTGGAGATAGCACAGTTACTTACCTGTAACAGGTGATCTCTGGGAACAGCAGGAATTAGTCATCACAACCCACCCACCTCCCCTAGGAGTTGTATCTCTATCTATCTATCTTCCTGTCCTCTCTCTCTATTGTCTCAGCTTTAAACTCGAACTGACGAGAGCTGGTCAGGAAGGCGGGAAGGCAGCGCGCATGTGCAGTGGGAGGCCCCAAAAGCTTTTAATCTGAAAAGCTGGGGAGCTTTCCCGCGCGGGCTCCGTCGGTGCCGACGTACCCATATGTGATGACTAATTCCTGCTGTTCCCAGAGATCACCTGTTACAGGTAAGTAACTGTGCTTAACCGCCTAGCTGCTACCCACTATAGGTGATATATCAAGTAAAATAAACTTACTATAATTTCCAGGAACAAGCAGGAATGTAGTCTTCACATATGGGTATCGTTGGTACCGACGGAGCCTGTGCGGGAACGCTCCCCAGCGTCCAATAGGAAAGCTTTTGGGAGCATCCCACAGCGCCTGCGTGCTGCCTTCCCGCCTTTTCCAACTGTCCCTCTCCAGTTCTTCGTTTTCTGCGGAGCCAACAGGTCGCACATCCTGTCACCGCAGAAAATTCCCTTCTTATACTTCTTTTTTGTGGTCGCATCTGCCTTCCCTCGACGCTATACCAGTACCGCCGGTGGTTCTTTTCTTTTTTCTAAAAAAAAAAAAAAAAACCCTTTGTTTCTGGTGTCTCTCTCCAGTAATTTTCTTCTCGGGTGCGATGCGCCATTTTGGGCACTAGGCCCAATTTTTTCCCTCAAAATGGAAAAACCCGCTTCGGGTTTTAAAAAGTGTTCTAAGTGTGGCGGTACCATCTCCATCACCGACACCCATGAGTGGTGCCTCAAATGTTTAGGTCCTGGCCACTCTATTTCAGAGTGTGTTGCCTGTGGGATGATGTCAAAAAGGGGCCGGCAAAACCGAGCTGCTAAGCTTAGCACCTTTTTTCCCTCCAATGCAGCCTCCGTGGCATCGACCATCTTTCAGGGCTTCATCTTCCTCCCATGGATCTCAGGTAATTAAACAGGATTGGCTTTGTTCTCTAGATCTCAAGGATGCGTACTCATGTTCTCATCCATCCAACTCACCCAGAAGTTCCTTCGATTTCCTGTTTCAAGGAAAGCATTTACCATTACAGGGTTCTTCCTTTTGGCCTGGCCTCTGCACCAAGCGTGTTCACAAAATGTATGGCTGTGGTAGCAGCATTTCTCCGCACCCTGGGAATATTCGTCTTCCCCTACTTAGACGACTGGCTCATTCGAGCTCCTTCAGAGCCAGAGGCCAGGGTTGCTCTGTCTCGCACAATGCACATCCTTCAGTATCTGGGACTTGTCATAAACTTCCCAAAGTCCAAACTTGCTCCCACTCAATCCCTAGAGTTTATAGGTGCTCTTCTGGATACCAGACAGACAAGGGCCTTCCTTCCACAGCCCTGCTGCCTTCGCATTGTACAGTTAGCTTCCCAAGCAGTGAACATAAGATAAGAACATAAGATATGCCATACTGGGTCAGACCAAGGTCCATCAAGCCCAGTATTCTGTTTCCAACAGTGGCCAATCTAGGTCATATGTACCTAGCAGTTTCCCCAAGAGACACAAGTTCCACAATGCTTGTACTGGGTCAAGCATTGATATCGTCGGTCACTTCTTAATAATGGTTTATGGACCTTTCCTCCAGGAACTTGTCCAAACCTTTTTTAAACCCAGCTACACTAACAGCCTTTACTACATCCTCCGGTAACAAATTCCAGAGTTTGATTACACGTTGAGTGAAAAAATATTTTCTTTTATTAGTCTTAAATAGTTTACCCTGTAGCTTCATTGCATGTCCCCTAGTCTTTCTATATTCTGATAACGTAAACAATCGATCTACGTTTACCCGTTCCACTCCGTTCATTAATTTATAGACTTCTATCATATCTCCCCTCAGCCGTCTCTTTTCCAGGTTAAAGAGCCCTAACCTTTTTAGCCTTTCTTCATAGGAGTATCCTTCCATCCCCTTTACCATTTTGGTGGCTCTTCTCTGAACCTTTTCTAAAATCGCTATAATACTTTTTAAGATACGGCGACCAGAATTGCACACAATATTCAAGGTGCGGTCTCACCATGGAACGATATAGAGGCATTATAATATCTTTTGTTTTATTTTCCATTCCTTTCCTTATCATACCTAGCATTCTATTTGCTCTCTTGGCCACCGCTGCACACTGGGCCGAGGGTTTTAACATGGTATCCACAATGACGCCTAAATCTTTTTCCTTGGTGGTGGTTCCTAATGTGGAACCTTGCATCGTGTAACCATAGTTTGGGTTGTTCTTTCCTAGGTGCATAACCTTGCACTTGTCCACATTAAATTTCATCTGCCATTTTGATGCCCAGTCTTCCAATTTATCAAGATCCTCTTGCAATTTTTCACAATCCTCTTGTGTTTTAACAACTTTAAATAGTTTTGTGTCATCTGCAAATTTGATAACCTCACTCGTTATTCCACTTTCCAGGTCATTTATGAATATGTCAAAAAGCAGCGGACCCAGCACAGATCCCTGGGGTACACCACTATTCACCTTTCTCCATTGGGAAAATTGGCCATTTAGCCCTACCCTCTGCTTTCTATTTTTTAACCAGTTCTTGATCCACAATAGTACACTGCCTCATATCCCATGACTCTTTAGTTTTGCCAAAAGTCTCTGATGTCAAAGGCTTTCTGAAAGTCCAGATACACAATATCAACCGACTCACCTTTGTCCACCTGTTTATTCACTCCTTCAAAAAAACATAACAGATTAGTAAGACAAGATCTTCCTTGTCTAAAGCCATGTTGACTGTCTCCCATTAGGTTGTGACTATCTACATGCTGAGTAATTTTATTCTTTATGATGGTTTCTACCATTTTTCCCGGTACTGACGTCAGGCTCACCGGTCTGTAGTTTCCCAGATCACCCCTGGAACCCTTTTTAAAAATTGGTGTTACATTGGCAATCCTCTAATCTTCAGGTATTAGAGATGATTTTAATGATAGTTCACAGATTACTGATAGCAGGTCTGCAATCTCATATTTCAGTTCTTTCAACACCCTTGGATGTATACCATCCGGCCCAGGTGATTTGCTACTCTTCAGTTTATCTAATAGTTGTAAGACATCTTCCCTATGTATCAATATTTCCTTCAATTCTTCCGCACCTTTAAATACCACTTCAGTCATGGGTACCATCCCTACATCTTCCTCAGTAAAGACCAAAGCAAAGAATTCATTCAGTCTCTCCGCTATCGTCTTGTCGCCTCTTAGTGCTCCTTTAACCCCTTTATCATCTAATGGACCAACTGACTCTCTCACAGGTTTTTTGCTACGAATGTACTTGAAAAGTCTTCATTTCGCGTTTTTGCTTCTGCAGCAAGATTCTTCTCAAATTCTCTCTTTGCCTGCCTTATCAATGCCTTGCTAAAACCTCACCTCACTGCTCGGGAAATTTTAGTTGCTAGGCCACATGGCATCCACCATGCATGTGGTTCCTTATGCTCGCCTCCATATGAGGGCAGCCCAGTGGACCTTATCCACTCAGTGGACTCGGGTGTCAGGTTGCCTGTCAGACAAAATAGCAAACTCAGATTGCCTTATTTTGTCCCCCCAATGGTGGCAGTCACCCAAAAACCTTTTGGTGGGGTCTCCCTTTCAGCAACCCCCACCCCAAGCCACTCTAACAACAATGCTTCACAGGTGGGTTGGGAAGCCCACCTGAACGGACTCTCTACCCCAGGGTACCTGGACTCCACAGAAGGCCTATCTTCATATCAACCTCCTGGAGCTCAGAGCAATCTTCCTTGCTCTTCGAGTATTTCACTCCCAGCTCAGCTATAAGACAGTCCTAGTTCAAACGGACAATCAGGTAGCCATGTTCTATGTGAACAAGCAGGGTGGAACAGGCTCTCTGTCGCTGTGCAACGAAGCTTTGCAACTATGGGCCCTCGCCAGAGAGCATCAGATTCATCTTCTTGCGGTGTATCTTCCAGGCATTCAAAACTCTTGGGCAGACAGACTCAGTCGAGTTCTGCTTCCACACGAGTGGTCTCTGCATGCAGACCAGGTGGCCAAGATTTTTCAAATTTGGGGAACCCCGGACATAGACCTCTTTGCAAGTCCGCTGAATGCCGAACTTCCCCGGTTCTGTTCCAGAATTCCAGCTCGAGGTTGTCAGGCCAGGGATGCTTTCCTCCTTCATTGGGGTCAGGACTTCCTGTATGCCTTTCCACCCATTCCCCTAATTCCCAAAACCCTGTTCAAGCTTCAGAGAGACGGAGGTCATATGATCCTCATAGCTCCACATTGGCCACGGCAACCGTGGTACCCTCTGCTCCTACATCTCTCTCAAGCTCTGCCTCTGGAGTTAGGATCTGCTCCAGATCTTTTTTCTCAAGAGGACGGGATGCTGTGGCATCCCAGTCCCCAGTCTCTGCACCTCAGGGCCTGGTTGCTGAAAGCCTAGAACTTCACGGTCTTAACCTTTCCCAGCAGGTAGGATATCCTTCATGCTTCCAGGAAACCTTCCACAAGACGCTCTTATGCATTTAAGTGGAAAAGGTTTACCATATGGTGCTCGCAGAAGGGTGTTAACCCTCTTGCGATACCTCTGGAATCATTACTGGAGTACCTCCTTCATTTGTCAAATGCAGGGCTTAAGACCAATTCAGTGAGAGTCCATTTGAGTGCTATTGCAGCTTCTTTCAAGCCTCTCAATGGACAACCTATTTCCTCTCATCCTCTCATGGTGAGGATTTATGAGAGGCCTTCTTTTATCTAAGCCTCCCATTAAGCCACCACCAGTGGCATGGGACTTGAATCTGGTACTTGGGCAGCTCATGAAACCTCCCTTTGAACCATTAGCCACTACTTCTTTGAAATTCCTTTCCCATCAGCACGTCGCATCAGTGAATTGCAAGATTTGGTGGCTGATCATGATAAGGTAGTCCTTAGAACTCATCCACACTTTATGCCAAAGATGGTTTCGCCTTTTCATTTGAACCAAGCGGTTTACCTTCCTGTATTCTTTCCAAGGCCTCACTCCTCAAATGCAGAAAGGAACCTTAATACTTTGGACTGTAAAAGAGCTTTGGCCTTTTACTTGCAAAGGGCACAGCAACATAGAAAATCCTCTCAGCTCTTTGTTGCTTTTGATCCTAGTCATTTGGGACTTCCAGTCTCCAAAACGCTCATTGTACATAGCACGCTCGTACATAGCACTGTATAAAGCTCATGCTGTAAATAGCGCACACTAATCAACCTACACACCCGCATACACATCCACTGTACAATATAAGAATACTTTGAACACAAACGCCAACTCCTTGATTGTTTGCTGTGCACCGCCTTGATTGAAGGATAAGGCAGGATAGAAATACCCTTTAAATAAATAAAAATAAATAAATAAATAAAAGGACACTGTCCAACTGGATTGCACAGCATATATCTTATCTCCAGGAACAAGCAGGAATGTAGTCATCACATGGGTAATGTCAGTACCGACAGAGCCCAAGTAGCTGCTCGACAGATGTCATCGATAGACACAGAATGAAGATGAGTCATTGAGGCTGCCATGGCTCTCACATTGTGAGCTGTGATATGGCCTTCAAGAGGAAGGTTCTTACTCTCATAGGTAAAGCATAGTTACTCACCTGTAACAGGTGATCTCGGGGAACAGCAGGAATTTAGTCCTCACATATGGGTAACGCCGGTACCGATGGAGCCTGCGCAGGAATGCTCCCCAGCGTCCTATTTAGGAAGCTTTTGGGAGCATCCCACAGTGCCTGCGTGCTGCCTTCCCGTCTTTCCCAACTGCCTCTCTCCAGTTCTTCATTTTCCGCAGAGCCAGCAGGTCGTGTTCCTGTCACCGCAGAAAATTTTCTTCTTTTTTTGTGGTCGCGTCTGCCTTCCTTGACACTTTACCAGTACCGCCGTTTTTTTCTTTCTTTATTCTTTTCTTTAAAAAAAAAAATTCTTAGTACTTTTTCCTTTTGTTTTCAGGTGCATGCGCCATTTTGGGCCTTAGGCCCAGGATTTTTTCCATAATGGAGAAACCCTCCTCGGGTTTTAAAAAGTGCACCAAGTGTGGCAGAACCATCTCCGTCACCGACACTCATGAGTGGTGTCTGAAATGTTTAGGTCCTGACCATTCCATCTCGGAATGTATGGCCTGTGCCATGATGTCCAAGAGAGGTTGACAGAACCGAGCTGCCAAGCTCAGTACCCTGTTTCCCTTTGGTGCAGCTTCGGTGGCATCGACGTCTTCCAGGGCTTCGTCTTCCTCCCGTGGATCTCAGGTAACTAAACATAAGTCTAGCCAGTCCTCAAAGGGTAGATCTCCTTCTAAGATTGAGATGCCTCTGGCGTTGCCCTTGAGGATTCTGCACCAGCAAAATTGCCCTGGCGGGAGGCTTCGGCTTCCAAAGCATTATCGGGGCTCCAGGACATTCTCGAGGCCTCAACCTCGGCAGAACTACTGGTGCCATGCTCTGGTGTACCAGCAGTTTTCTCCGGTACCGACATCCAGTCATCGGCAGCGTCGATAGACCAGAGAGTCCTGGCTATTGAGCGCAGTGTGGCGGCTCTCCTTGCGGTGTCGACGCCCTCGGAACCGCGACAGACAATCCAACTGGCACCGGTATCGATACCGGTACCGATAACATCGACATCGGTGTCTGCATTGCCGGTACCTAGTCATCCGATGCCTTCTGGCACCGATACTCCGGTACTGATTACTCCCGGTACCGACTTCGGTCGGTACGGGTATCGGGCTCTTCAAGAGCATCCGGACAGACGGTACTTCGAGTCCTCAGAAGAATCTGAGGATTCTGACAGTTCTGTCGATGCAGGAATGCTTCTCCCAGAGGAGCCCTCCTCCCCTAAGTGTAGGATGTCTCCTCCAGAGGATATTTCCTTTCAGGATTTTATCAGGGAGGTGGCTCGGGGTCTGTCCATTACTGTTGCCCCTGAAATAGAGCCCAGAGCAAAGGAGTTGGAAATTTTACATTATCCCAAAACTCCCAAGGAGGCAGCTACCTTGCCCATTCATGAGATTCTGCATAATCTCATGTTAAGAATGTGGGGAAACACCTCTTACCACCTCTCCTCATTCTTGTAGACTGGATACTCTGTATCGAGTCCCTCCTTGTCCTGGTTTCCAAAAAACTCAGCTTCCTCACCACTCTATTGTAGTGGAATCAGCTATGAGAAGGATCAAGAGTGCAAAGAGGCATGCCTCTAATCCTCCAGGACGTGAGTGCAGAACTCTGGATGCTTTTGGACGTCGTGTCTTCCAAGCTTCCATGCTTTCTGCCAGGATCAGTTCCTATAGTCTATACATGGGAATGTTCCTGAAGGAGGTCACAGGTGATTTAGAGGCTTTGAGTCCTATTCTTCCTGAGGATAGAAGACAGGATTTTCTCATATTGGTCAAACATGCCCAAGATGTTTCTAAATCTGTCAACCGTGCAGCTTTTGACTGTTTTGAGTGCATAAGCAGAACCTCTGCCATAGCCATAGGTGCACGTAGAATTGCTTGGCATCTGATCTGGAGCTCTGGGTACAAGACAAATTGGGAAATATCCCTTGTACTGGTGAGAACCTGTTTGGTAGAGATTGACAGGAAAAAGCCAATGAGTTGGATGCTGACAACTCCACCTTGGATAGATTATCCAAGTCCACAGATGATCCTGCTAGAAAGAAATCTTTCAAGAAACCATTCTTTTCTAAGAAGAAAAGATATTATCCTGCTTATGCTCAGCAGGGACGTTCTGCAGGTCAGTTTGTCAGGAAAGGTCAGCAACCACCCAAACAGAAGAAAGCAAAGACTGCTAAACCTCAGCCATCCCAGCAGTCTCAGCCTCCACAAGGCCTTTGACTTTCAGCTAGAGAACCTAGCCTTCCTGGCTCTCGTGGGACCAGAGCCTTTCACCATTCCAGGAAGGTTATGTCACTTTGCCCCCAGATGGGGTCAAATAACAGCAGAGCATTGGACACTCTCCATCATAAAGGAGGGGTACAAGCTTCATTTTTTGAGCCCCCTCCCACAATAATAAGGCAGTTCAATTCTCTGACCTCTCTCATCAACCTGTTAGGTCAGGAGGTCACTATGCTTCTTGCCCAAGGGGCAATAGAAGAAGTATCCATCCATCAGCAGGGTACAGGGTTTTACTCCCCCTATTTCCTTATCCCAAAGAAAACAGGGGGATACAGACCTATCTTGGACCTCAGAGAATTGAACAAATTCCTTGTCAAAGAGAAATTCAAGATGATTTCTCGTGGAACTCTGCTGCCGTACCTTCAGAGTCAGGATTGGTTTGTTCTCTAGATCTCAAGGATGCGTACATCCATGTTCTCATCCATCCAACTCACAGAAGGTTCCTTCGGTTCCTTTTTCAAGGAAAGCACTACCAATACAGGGTGCTTCCTTTAGGCCTGGCCTCAGCTCCAAGGGTATTCACGAAATGCATGGCTGTGATAGCAGCATTTCTCCGCACTCTAAGGATATTCGTCTTCCCCTACTTACACGACTGGCTCATTCGAGCCCCAACAGAGTCAGAGGCCAGGACTTCTCTATCCCTGCGCAATGCGTATCCTTCAGTATTTGGGTCTGGTAATAAACATCCCAAAATCCAGTTTAACTCCCACTCAGTCTTTAGAGTTCATAGGAGCTTTGCTGGATACCAGAAAGGCAAGGGCCTATCTCCCCCAGGCCCGCTGCCTTCGCATTGTGCAGTTAGCTTCTCAAGCAGTGCTAAAGCCTCATCTCACTGCCCGAGAAATGCTACAACTACTAAGCCACATGGCATCTACTGTGCATGTGGTTCCCTATGCTCGCCTTCATATGAGGGCAGCCCAGTGGACTTTATCCACTCAATGGACCCAGGCATCAGGATGCCTGTCAGACAAAATAGCAAACACAAGTTGCCTTATTTTGTCCCTCCTATGGTGGAAGTCCACTCAAAACCTGTTGCTGGGGTCCCCTTTTCAACAACCCTTACCCCAAGCAACTCTCAAAACAGATGCTTTTCCGATGGGTTGGGGAGCTCATCTGCAAGACCTCTCCACCCAAGGCACCTGGTCTCCACAGGAGACTCATCTACATATCAATCTCTTGGAGCTCAGAGCAATCTTCCTTGCTCTTTGAGTGTTCCACACCCTGCTCAGCTACAAGACATTCCTCATTCATACGGACAATCAAGTAGCCATGTTCTACGTGAACAAGCAGGGGGGAACAGGCTCTCTGTCGCTTTGCAATGAAGCTTTGCGACTATGGGCCCTCGCCAGAGAGCATCAGATTCATCTCCTAGCAGTGTATCTTCCAGGCATACAAAACTCTTGGGCAGACAGACTCATTCGAGTTCTGCTTCCACGCGAGTGGTCTCTGCATGCAGACCAGGTGGCCAAGATTTTTCAAATTTGGGGAACCCCGGACATAGACCTCTTTGCAAGTCTGTGGAATGCCAAACTTCCCCGGTTCTGTTCCAGAATTCCGGCTCAGAAGGCTCAGGCCAGGGATGCTTTCCTCCTTTACTGGGGTCAAGACTTCCTGTATGCCTTTCCACCCATTCCCCTAATTCCCAAAACCCTGTTCAAGCTTCAGAGAGACAGAGGCCGTATGATTCTCATAGCTCCACATTGGCCAAGGCTAATGTGGTACCCTCTGCTTCTACATCTCTCTCAAGCTCCCTCCCTGGAGTTAGGGTCTGCTCCAGATCTCCTATCCCAGGAGGATGGAATGTTATGGCATCCAAATCCCCAGTCTCTCCGTCTCAGGTATGGTGTTTGCAGAAGGGTCTTAACCCCCTTGCGATACCTCTGGAATCATTGCTGGAGTATCTCCTTCATTTGTCCAATGCAGGTCTTAAGACTAACTCAGTAAGAGTCCATTTGAGTGCTATTGCAGCTTCCTTTAAGTCTCTAAATGGACAGCCTATTTCCTCTCATCCTCTTATAGCAAGATTTATGAGAGGCCTTCTTCTAACTAAGCCTCCCATTAGGCCACCACCGGTGGCATGGGACTTAAACCTGGTTCTTGGGCAGCTCATGAAGCCACCTTTTGAACCCTTAGCTACTACCTCCTTGAAATTCCTTTCTTGGAAGTTTATCTTTCTTATTGCAATCACATCAGCACGTTGCATTAGTGAGTTGCAAGCGCTAGTAGCTGATCCACCTTATACGAGGTTCCATCATGACAAGGTAGTCCTTAGGACTCATCCACACTTTATGCCAAAGGTGGTCTCGCATTTTCATCTAAACCAAGCGGTCTACCTACTTGTGTTTTTTCCAAGGCCTCATGCATCAAATGCAGAGAGGAATCTTCATACCTTGGAATGTAAAAGAGCTTTAGCCTTTTACTTACAAAGAACACAGCAACATAGAAAGTCCTCTCAACTCTTTGTTGCTTTTGATCCTTCTTATTTGGGACTTCCAGTCTCCAAGAGAACACTGTCCAACTGGATTGCTCAGTGTATATCCTTTGCTTATCAGAGTAAGAATCTTCCTCTGGAGGGCCATGTCACGGCTCAAATGTGAGAGCCATAGCAGCTTCAATGGCTCATCTGCACTCTGTGTCTATCGACGACATCTGTCGAGCAGCCACCTGGGCCTCGGTTCATACCTTCACAGCCCATTACTGCTTGGACAAGGACTCCCGTCGGGATGCCTTGTTTGGTCAGGCTGTTCTCCAACACCTGTTCCATACCTAATCAACTCGTACCCACCATCCCTGGTAGGATGCCAGAGATCCATGTGGGGAAGTGGAGCCCTTCTCAGGGGCACTTATCTTTTGGGGTCTCTCCCTGGCATCTAAAGCTAGGGAGTCCCCATATGTGATGACTACATTCCTGCTTGTTCCTGGAGATAGCATAGTTACTCACCTGTAACAGGTGATCTCCGGGAACAGCAGGAATTTAGTCCTCACAACCCACCCACCTCCCCTAAGAGTTGTATTTCTCTATCTCTTTCCCTTTCTCTCTTTGTCTCAGTTTTAAAACTCAACTGGAGAGAGGCAGTTGGGAAAGGCGGGAAGGCAGCACGCAGGTGCTGTGGGATGCTCCCAAAAGCTTCCTAATTGGACGCTGGGGAGCCTTCCTGCGCAGGCTCCATCAGTACCGGCGTTACCCATATGTGAGGACTAAATTCCTGCTGTTCCCCGAGATCACCTGTTACAGGTGAGTAACTATGCTTTACCTATGAGAGTAAGAACCTTCCTCTTAAAGGCCATGTCACAACTCACAATGTGAGAGCCATGGCAGCCTCAATGGCTCATCTTCACTCTGTGTCTATCGATGACATCTGTCGAGCAGCTACTTGGGCTTCGGTACATACCTTCACAGCCCATTACTGCTTAGACTCCCGCCGGGATGCCTTGTTTGGTCAGGCTGTTCTTCAACACCTGTTCCATACTTAATCAACTCCTACCCACCATCCCTGGTAGGATGCCAGAGATCCACGGGGGGAAGTGGAGCCCTTTCACAAGGGAACACAACTTTCTGGGGCCATCTCCCTGGCATCTGCAGCTAGGGAGTCCCCATATGTGAAGACTACATTCCTGCTTGTTCCTGGAGATAGCATAGTTACTCACCTGTAACAGGTGATCACCGGGAACAGCAGGAATTTAGTCTTCACAATCTGCCCACCTCCCCTAGGAGTTGTATCTCTCTCTCTTTCTCTCTTTCCCTCTCTCTTTTGTCTCAGCTATAAACTCAACTGGAGAGGGACAGTTGGGAAAGGCAGGAAGGCAGCACGCAGACGCTGTGGGATGCTCCCAAAAGCTTTCCTATTGGACGCTGGGTAGTGTTCCCGCGCACGCTCCGTCGGTACCGATGATACCCATATGTGAAGACTAAATTCCTGCTGTTCCCAGAGATCACCTGTTACAGGTGAGTAACTATGCTTTATTTCCGTTATTTGGTATACCACCTTTCCATATCATCGTGCTAGACCAATCCAGACAAGTGAGTTGTGTTTCCCTGCCAACAGATTGGTGAAGAAAAAGAACCATTGAAGAGCCCAGGTTTCAATGATATCACTCCTGTGCCTCTGTTTGCCCCAGCCACCAGATGTCCCTTCAGTATTTCTTTGTCTCCAGCAGATGGATTTTGTCCTCTCTGCAGAAAATCTGAAGATTCAGAGGAAAAGAGATTGATTAAATGCTCGTGAATGAACACTTTAATCCCTAAAAAAGTGACTCTCACTTTAGCGTGACGTCGGAGACTCCACTAGATTGCGGTTTTTTTGGTAGCCATAGGAGGAGGGAAAATTGGTTCAGCTCCATGCTCTTATTTATTTGTTTAACAGGTTTTTTTATACCACTTTCTCATCATGATAAGGACCTGTTGAGCAGCTGCAAATTGGAAGGATTTGGAAGAATCTGGAAGAGTACAGCAGCTTTGCTCAACCTCAGCACACCACTTCCTCCATCTCCTTTCCCTCCTGCTCTCTTCTGAAGATTGTAGAAGGCTCTCTGCCTGCCAGCCACTTTTCACACAGTGCTGTTGAAATAAAACCCAGCCAGTGAAACAGTTTCAGGGGAGTCGAGCTGAGCCTGGCACGGATCCTACGCCTGGGGCTCTCAGCAGATGAGTACCAAGGCTTGACATTGTCCTTGTCCTTGTTGGGGACTCCTGGTTCCATCTCTTAGGGATGCAATTTGTGGTGCACTACTGGCAACCATTAGTGCTGTGTGGGGGTTTCCCACCATTTTCTGCATGCCTAAGTAATGTTTTTGTCTGGTGTGCCTGGGTGTCACGTGGTCCTAACGCGTGATCCGTCCAAGTTGCTCCAACACGTGCTCCTTCCCTAGCTTCTTTAATGCGCATTGTGTAAAAGCACAGTTAAATGCACACTTGTGGGCCAACACAGCCTTAGTGCGCGCTCTTGTGATACTTATGCTAACTTTCTATGCCTTCTTTCAGGAAACACTGACCTGTAGTAGATGAGGAGCCTCATCCTTGGATTCTGGACTCTGCTTTTCCTGTATGGCAGTTGCTGAGTCACCCCAGAGGGTTTCCTTTTCCCTTCTCTGCCGGGGGGGGGGGGGGGGGGGGAGTACAGTTAGTCCACCCATATTTGCTTCAGGGCAGGAGGTATAGGATGACGCTAAGGATGCTCAACTGGCCAGTGGCACCAGCGACCATGCTGTGAGCCACACTTCATCCTCTAGGAGGTCTGTGCAGCTATGCCCCCTGGGGTCAGGGAGCTGTTTCTGAGAGGAGAGCTTCCGGAGTCTGGATTGTCCTCCCCAGAATTCTTTTCCTTTTTGCAATAGGCCTGGTACGTCTGGCATAGAAATTCAGACCCTGCGGCCTTTAAGTACCTCCGGATGCGGTCTCATGCCGAGCAGGCTGAAAGTAGAAGCCCTGTCCAATTACCCTTGGCTAAGCATCCCCAGTGCAGGATACTCCCTGAAGAAGAGGAACAGTTGGGAGCTGTCCATGATGTTGACTATGCCTCATACCCAGATGAATCAGTATTAGGCTCTGAGTGGATGAGGACCTACTCTCACCTTCAAAAGACTATGCAGAGGCCAGAGTGATCTGCTTGTTCTAGAAGAAGGAGCTGACAGCATTGATTTCCAGGGTCTCATCTGCCTTGAACTTGACAAATGCTTCCATCATGGAGCAGGAGCCGAAAGTACACCCACTTCTTTAAGGGGTGTGAAAATCCACTATTGTCTTCCTGTTCTTGGAGGTGATCCAAATATAATCCTATCGGAGTGGGATTCTCCCGACTTCCTGCCTGAAGGGTTAAGGATTTATAAGATCTATGCTCTCCTGGAGGAGGAGCGCGACAAGTGATTTGACATTCCCAAGATGGATGCACAGGTCATGACGGTTACCAGAAGGACCACCAATCCTGTAGAAGGCAGATCGGCCTTAAAGGATATTCTGAACTGCAAGGTCGATTCCTTGCTGAAGAGCCAGTTTGCCATGGTGACGGCTATTCTACAACTGAGAATATGTACCAGCTTGATGTCTCGAGCCCTGCTCCAGTGGATTTGGTCTCTTCTGCCTCTCTTGGAATCAGCTGCAGCCTTCCTTTTTGCTGCTATGTATGACCTGATACACTTGGTGGCCAGGGATGTTGCCCTGACGATGGTCTCACAGCGTTTGATTTGGCTCCATCACAGGGTGGGGTACACATTCTCCAAAACCCATTTGGCTCAACTGGCATTTAAGGGGAAGTTCCTTTTTGGAACGGATTTGTAGAAACTGGTGAAGGTCCTAGGCAGGACAAAATCTTACCGCCGTCCGGAAGACAGGTCCAAGGGGTCTGTGAAGTGGGCTTGTGCTCCTTTCTCATCAGCCTCTCCGGCCAACCACCAAGGATGTGCTGGCCAGATTCCCAATGGTCTCGTGTCTGTCGTCATTACCGTCCTGGAAAACTTTTCTTCCCCTCTGCTTCAGGGCCTCAGGCTTGTTTTTAGTCCTTTCAAGGAGCATGTGGACCCAGGGACTGTGCCTCATCCAGAGGAGGACCCTCCCAGGCCATGTAGTGTAGGTCTGGGGGCCCATTCCCTGGTGCCTCTGGTGGGCGGCAGGCTTTGCCTCTTATTTCAGGAATGGCCCAGGTTACCATGAATCACTGGATGCTAGACACTATTCAATTCGGCTATATCATGGCCTAGTGGTGGGGACATGTTGCCTTGGGTCAGAGGGCTGGGGGGGGTTCAATCCCGCTGGAGGACAGCAGCTTCGGGCCAGAGGGACTGGGGTATCTAGTCCCACAGGTACTCTTTGTGGCCTTGGGCAAGCGACTTAGCCCTTCTTTAATGACAAGGGAAATATATACCGTACCTGAATGTACACTGCTTTGACCAGGTGAAAAGCGGTATATAAGCATTGCTAAGTAAATAAATGTTCTGGCATGCAAGGACCTGTTTCCCAATGTCTTTATCATTTCTCTTGTGGGTCTGCGATCAAAGGTACCGCGGTGCAGACCACCTTGAACAAGTTGCTTCGCCTAAAGCCGGTGGTGCCCATCTCCCCAGATGAACATGGCAAGAGCAGATACTATCTATCTACTTCATGGTGCCAATTCTGGACCTCAAAGAGGTCAACATGCACTAATGCATCCTGCACTTTAGAATGGAAACCTTATGCTCTGTGATTGAAGCAGTACGCCGAGGGGAATTCTCAGGCTTCTCTGGATCAGGCCGAGGTGTATTTTTGTATTCCGATCTGGGCGGATCAGCAGATGTATCTGTGTTTTGTCATGCTTGGCTCTCACTACCAGTTTGCCACTTTTCCTTTCGGTCTCTCCACCACCCCAAGGACATTCTCAAAGGTCGTGGTGAGGCAGCTGTGGCGCTAGGGCATCTGTGTCCAGGACCATACTAAGCCCTGTGCAAGCGGTGCAGCCGCACAGGGCGCAAAGACTTCAGGGGTGCATTTCAACTCTCTGCCATTGCCTGTTGCCTGTGGTGGCAGGGCAACGGCAGAGAGCCAAACTGCGCCCCTGAAGTCTTCCCGCCCCCATACTAAGCAGGTCTGGTCTCTCCGGGAGGGACCAGACCTGCTTAGCATGCCGGCGGCAGGCAGCTTGCACATTGGGTGCGTGGCTCTTCTCTCCCGCCCCCATAAAGTGTCTAGATGGGGGTGCGGGGGGGGGGCGCATGCCCGATGTGCAAATCGCACAGGGCGCATTTTGTCATTGGTACGGCCCTGTCTGTGTCCATCCCTATCTAGACAACTGACTCATCCGGTGACGTCCCGAGTGGTGAACTTTTTGGAAAGCCTCGGCTGGGTGATCAATCAGGAAAAGAGCCATCCTATCTGCCTTCCCAATGTCAACTTTGTGTCCTTGGAGTTTCTGAGAGCATGTTTCAACACTTGAGTGGGCAGAATTTTCCTGCCAGAGAAAAAAGTCAGAACATTGACTTTCCTGTTGATGTTCTGTGCGCAGTAGGCCCACAGAATCTGGGATTATTTTATTTTATTTATTTATTTACATTCTCTTATATACCGCGCTATTCTGCATCAGTGCGGTTTACATTGAACAAACTGAAATTACATTGAACAGGGCATTATAACTTGGAGATAACTATTTTACAGGGAACATGGGCTATGGAGGGTTAAGTGGCTTGCCCAAGACCACAAGGAGCACCTGTGAGACTAGAAACCCCAGTCCTTCCGGCCCAAGGTTGCTGTCCTCTAGTGGGATTTGAACCACCGACCTTCCGGCCTGAAGTACCTTGCCCCAACCACTAGGCCACTCCTCCACATTATCTTCAGCTCCTTGAATTGATGGCAGCAGCAGTAGAGATGGTTCCATGGGCACATGCTCACATGTGGCCGCTCCAGGGGTCTTTCTTGACTCAACGGTCCCCGAGTTCTCAGGAGTTCAAGCACAGGCTTCTGCTCATGTTGAAGGTGTGGTCCAGCCTGTGGTGGTGGCGCAGTTCTGCGATCTGAGGAAGGGCATACCACTGGACTAGTTCTCCTGGATCCTACTGACAATGGATGCTAGTCTCTCAGGCTTGGGAGCCCATTGCTGAGACCGTTGGAACTGCGGGGAAGCAGTGTGGTCCATCAGTTGCCTCGAGACAAGAGCCATCAGGTTGGTTCTGAGTTTCTGGCCCCTGGACAAAAGCCAGGCACTTTGTGTTTGCAGACAATGTCACAGCGGTGGCTTTTGTCATTTGGCAAGGCGGCACAAGAAGCACCGGAGTAGCCCTGGAGATGGATCTCCTGTTTGCTTGGGCGGAAAAGAACCTATACTTGAATGTAACTTACCTTGATCTCCCCCTGGAAAGGTGTGAGCAAAATACTAAAATAAATAAATAAAATAGCCTTATCGGCTCAGTACATTACTGAAGTGGACTTCCTCAGCTGACACTCTCTGAATCCTGGTGAGTGGGAGTTGAGTCCAAGAGGCTTTTCAGTTGATTCTGCAACGCTGAGGTTGCCCCAAAATGGATCTGATGGCAATCTGCTCCAATGCCAAAGTGTGCCGCTGCTTCAGTCCTCACACAGAGATGGGGTCCAAGGGCATTGATGCCTTGACCCAGCCTTCTCCCAATTAGTGGCTGCTATACGTATTTCCTCCATAGCCCTTGGTGGGGCATGTGATTCAGCATATAGAGAGCCACCCGATCAGAATTGTTCTGGTAGCACTGGATTGGCCATGGAGAGCATGGTTCAGAGACCTTTTGAGGCTTCTTCAAGCGCCTCCTCTTTGACGGCCTCAGTCTCGGCAGGGACCAATTGTTCTGGAGGAACTGGTTCCCTTCTCGCTTATAGTATAGCTCTTGAAAGGAGACTGCTAGCACATAAGGGATACTCTCCAACAGTGATCTCTACCATAATGTGCAAAGGAGGTCTACCAAGCTAGCATACATTTGGATATGGTGCCTCTTTGAGCACTGGTGCGGCACTTGGCTCTTGAGATGGCCAAAGTGTCTTCCCTGTTGGCCTTTCTGCAGGATGGCCTAAAGAAGGGCCTCTCGCTTAGCTCCTTGAAGCTTCAGGTGGCAGCTTTGGCCTGTTTCTGTGGTCCGGTGCCGGGCAAGACCTTGGCATTGCACATGGATGTCTCAAGTTTTCTCTAAGGGGTTTGACGCTTGTGTCCTCCACTTTGGTCTGTGATCCCTTACTGGGATTTCTCTCTGGTGCTCAAGGCCCTGATAGCGGCCCCTTTGAGCCATTGAAGCATGCTACCTTGAAGGATTTGACGCTCAAGACTGTCTTCTTGGTCGCAATTTGTTTTACAAAGCGATCTCCGAGCTGCAGGCTCTGTCTTGCTGGTGTCCTTATCTGTCCTTTTCAACTCAGGCTGTTTCTGTTCGGCCTGTGCTTTCCATTTTGCCTAAAATGCTGGCTCCCTTTCACATGAACCAGGTGGTTTCCCTGACACTGCTCCTCTAAGGAGCAGTGTCAGGGGAAGGTTAAATATCTTTGCCTTGTGGATGCCCAGAGGGTGCTTTTCCAGTACTTGGAGGTTATGAATTCCTTTCGTAAGTTGGATCATCATTTTGTGCTGTTTGCTGGCCTGTGCAAGGGTGAAGCGGTGGCCAAGTTGACTTGGGGCGCTGGATTAAGGAGGCTATTGCCTCAGCATATCTGTTACGGAACCGGCTGGTTCTGGAGGATCTGCGTGCTCATTCTACCCGAGTGCAAGCATTCTTGTGGGCAGAGCGGAGCTTCATAGCCCCTGCAAACATTTGTCAGGTAGCAATGTGGGCATCAGTTTCCACTTTTGTCAAGGATTACTGCTTGGATCTCCACACTTGGGTGGATATGGTCTTTGGCTCAAGAGTTTTTTGCGAGCTGCTCTGTCTTCTTCCCACCCAGTGGTGTAGTTTTGGTACATCCCACTTGTCTGAACTAGTCTAGCAGGACAATATGGAAGGTGACATTTTACTTACCAGATAATGTCCTTTCCATGAGTCCTGCTAGACCAGTCCAGGCCTGTTCCCAAGTCTGTATTTGCTCTCTTCTGCAGCGGTACCCTTGGGTCCTCCGTGATCCTTTTTCAGCTCTACAGGCTCATCTGCTGGCAGCCTTCTATTTCTCCCTTCCTTTACATAGTTCTCTACTGTTGTTTGCTCTTTGTTGCCTACATTGTGCTTATGTGAGACTTGCTCTGATGTTCCCATTTGCTTTGGGACGAATACTGAAGGGACCTCTGGTGATTCAGGTGGATAGAGTCACAGGAATGATGTCACTGAAATTTGGGCTTTTTATTGGTTCTTTGTCTCCACCAATCTGCTGGTAGGGAAACACACCCCACTTGTCTGGACTGGTCTAGCAGGGCTCAGAGAGAGGACATTATCCGGTAAGTAAAATGTCACCTTTGTCAAAACAACATGGCAGTTTACAATCCAGGTAGATAGCATAGGGTATAGCAATTGGTAAAAACAATGAGACAAACATATAGCTATTTGAATAGCACAGCAATATTTACCAGTGGACATAAAAAGAAAAAAAACACAAATAAGGCTGCCAGATAAAGGGATCATAAGTTATAGCTAATACTGAAAAAAACAGTAGTGACTTTCTGGGATAATTAGGTTTTAAGACCTTTTTTCAACTTCTTGTAAGAGGTTTGCAAACAAAGATCAAGGGATAATGTATTCCATAGTGATTTCAACTCGAGTGAAAGCAATATTCTGGGAATGCTCCAAGTGAAGCCTTCTAAAAGCGAGATCAAAGAGAAAATTTCTGGCCATGCGCACAGCAACAAGACCACTGTGATAAAATAAAAATGCCATGCTACCCAAGCAGTTCGCAAATAGGCAGGGTTAGTGTGGAGAGTGCATGGAAACAGCCATGCACAGCTAGTGCAGTCTCATTTGTGGCACTGTAGACTGAGAAAGACACCTCTAGAATGGGTGCCAATAACACCAGTGTCTACTCAGGTATTAGTTGCACCCACTGTGCTGGCACGGTCCAAACATGATCTCTCCATAGAGCTGAGGAAACCCGACATAGTGGTAAAGGATAAAAACACCAGAACAGCTTTGTTAGTAGAGGTCTATTCCAAATGATTATTCTGTGAATTGCGTGGAGAGGCAGAAGATCCTGAAGTACCAAGAAATGCAGTCAGAGAGCAAGAAAATATGGCAGAAAGATACAGAAATATTTCTCATTGCATCGGAGCCACAGGTTTGATAAAGGAGAACTTCCAAGCACATCTTGACAAACGATATCCATACCTGTTACATCTTGCAGAATCCAGATGGAAGCTCTCTTTGGCACAATGCAAGTACTACACTGAGCATTAACAGTAAATTTAAGAGACTGAAATCATACTCCACATACCCTAGCCTAGAAGTGAAGTTCATGACTGTCATGGTATGCGCAAAACTAATATTGTAACAATACCAATCACCTGCTAATGATTTCCTATAGTCAGTTTTAACTTGTGATCTTCTATATTGCAATAGTGATCACTTCCACCAGACAGATCAAAATAATCTATAATATGAAGGGAAAAAGACCTCAGTTCGTCCCTTAGATCTTACAATGGATCTATTGCAGAGATCAAGGGCAGAAATCCTCACAGGGCAGAAAAACTCCTTCAAATATCATTATTTTACTTTTATTTCAAAAAATTATATAAAAACTTTAAAAACTTATCTTTATCTAGCTGAAGTGTTGATGGTGTGTATTACTCAAGTGACATTACTAATCATATATTCAATATTGCTGGTAATACACTTGACACGGCCATGTTTCGCAACAAGGCTTCTTTAAGAGTGTAGCCAGATAGCTAAAGAATGAAACATATGGAAATCATCATCTGTTCATAATAAACATAAATAGGAGAAAAATCTTAAAACCTACAAGATACACATTATTTCAAAAATTGAAAACTGAACAATATAAACCCCAAATGAACCACCATTGCACTCGCTTTCAACTTGGCATCACCATCAAGCAATTGAAGTTACATTACAAATATATCGCAACCTATTCTTTTAAAATTTGCTATGGTTCGTTCTGCTGATAAACAGCTACTGAACTCTATAGTTGGCAACTCTTAATAGAAGGCACAATACAAGTTTTACTTTCAAAAATGGTATCAACCTGTCCATGGTTTCAATCGGTATTCACTTTTCAATAAGCCCTATAGCATAAAATATCCGCTATCGAGCTTAATTTTTAATTATCAACTTGTAAGTTCTTACCTCAATCAAATTTCCCTTGATCATACCATTTACCGAGATTGTGTTCACCGAAGGCAGAGGCTCCTCCATGTAAACATTAAACTGATTCTCTTAACTGACAGCAGTGGGCGAAAACCCGATGCCAATCATAAAGCGGAACCAGAACTCACAAACCTATCAAACCCAACTGACAAGTGAAACATTCCCCAATGATAAACAATTGATTTGTTGACTCCTACTCATTGAACAAACTCAAGTATCAATTGAAAAGGAATTAATTGCATATCTGAAGGAACAATTAGCACAACAAGCTCAATTATGGACCAGGAAGCAAAAATCCATTGCCTTTCCATAAAGTTATACAAAGTTCAATTAATTCCAGTATGACCAGAATAAATCAGAGTTATTTTAAACTTAATACTGAAATCGAACCGGAGCTTCTTATGCACTACTTATAGTTCAACTAATCATCATTCGCATGAGCTATATCAAGATATTAAGCTTAGAACTCACTTATTCAAAGAAAGTGAAACTGGGTTACAGTGGGAGAAAAAAAGAAGAAAAAACACTGACCCAAGCAATTCATCAGATAGAGTAATGCCTAGCCGGCAAACAAGTTTAAGCATTGCTAACTGCCTCCAATTGGAGGCAATAATTAGAAACCACTGATGTTTCAATGAATCACACTCCATACATAATCCCTCAAAATTATCCGTAAATCATGTTGTGTTCTTAAAACTATACTTTGGTGTAACTCTTAAGAAAAACCCACCTTCCCTCCCTTAAATTTTCAAAGACCCATTCTTAAAGTCACCTTTTCAAGATACAAAGTTTAGAACTCACTTATTCAGTCAGAGAAAGTGAAGCTGTTTACAGTGGGAGAAAAAAGAAGAAGAATCAACCATCAGCTCTTCATACAACTATATGAGGGTAACTCTTTGAAGAATTTAGTACTTAATTTCTGGTCTTGTTTATATTCGGAAGTGGAAGAACAGATGCAACAGCAACATAACATCTGGGAATAGGGTGAGAGGGTCACATGCTCGAGAGCCTACATGCGGATGCAGAATCTGTGCCCTAACTCCCCCAAATGTGGCCATAGCACTGTCTCTCTGCAGGGGCTTGTTTCATTGATTTGCATGCAGTGCTCCCTTGTATTTTAGCCCATATCTCTGCTCTAAGCTGCAGCGTGCATATAGTCCCTAGTTGTATCCATGTATTGTTGTCTGTTCCCTCTGCTGGGTTGTGATGGGCTGCATTTACCCATTGCATTTCTCTTGCTCCCTCTCCCAGATGTTTGATACAGGTTCTGTTTGCCTTGGCACACCTTGTACTGCAGCTATCCACAATGGTCTCATGTACAGCCTATCTGCCATCATGCCCCTCTAGTTCCATGGCATGTTGCAGCTACTTGAATGTGTCCTCATATTCTGCAGGCAGGTACTCTTAGCCTTCAACACAACACATGCTGTGACTTTGGTGACATACATCTGTCTAAGGTGGGAGTGCAGTGATGTTTAGAGTGCAAGTGTGGATGGCAAGTAGCTCATGCCTTCATAGTGTGCTATATGCCGCTGACATATGGTTGCTACTAATGAGTGTCTGCTGT
Source organism: Ichthyophis bannanicus (assembly GCA_033557465.1). Taxonomy (NCBI): domain Eukaryota; kingdom Metazoa; phylum Chordata; class Amphibia; order Gymnophiona; family Ichthyophiidae; genus Ichthyophis; species Ichthyophis bannanicus. The sequence continues at coordinate 150,499,309 of CM066041.1, forward strand.
GCCTAGCATGGCATTACTTCTCTACCAGCCTTGCCCTCTGCCTTTATTGTGGCCACTCCGTCCCTGCCACTGTAAAAATGCATGCTAATCTGCAGCAATATAGTAAACATGGCCCTGTATGAGTAAGTTTATCAGTTGGTCCTCCAAAATCTTTTTGTGGGTTAGAATCAAACTCCATTCCCTCATGTATTTTTGTTCAGTTTGCCTCTTAAAAAGCAATTTAAAAAACATCTAAAATAAATAAATAAAAACTGAAAAGCCCTATTGGCACCAAAATAATTTTATTTCAACTTGTTGCAGCGTATTAGTTCCCTTTTTATTTTGAGGCAACATGTAGGGAGGGATTCCCATGTGTGAGGACTTTATTTACTACTTGTCCACAGAGAAAACAGAGTTGTTCATCTGCAGTAGGTGTTCTCTTGGACAGCAGGGTAAGCCCTCGCTATCCTCCCTCCCCTTGGGATTGGCTGCCTAAGTTATACAAAGGCTGATCTCCTCAGGCTTGGTGACTGCAAATGGGAACAGGAGCATATATGCAGAAAACTTTCTAAAAACGTCTGGAAAATTAGCTGAGAGAGTTCCTGCATGGGCTTCATCGGTGATGTCACCCCAGATGGGAGGACTTATCCTGCTGTCCATGGAGTACACCTGCTACAGGTAAGTAACTAACCTTAAACTAAATTTAGAAAGATGATCTAGAAATACAAATATAAAATATAGGAAAACACAAGGAAAAGGGGATCTCAAGAATTTCAGAAATTGCCTGCTCCAAAAGTGCAGTTTGCACCACATATGTGGCGCACCATGTCCAGCTCAGAGGAGTAGAAGTAATGTATTTAGAAAAGGAGAGGGTGGTTTGATATGTATGGTAGAATAGCCTATATAGTAACTCATGGTTCCTCATTTAAATTTAAGAGAAGTAGAAGGGGCGGGGCAGGAGTGGGATCAGTTTTTCATTCTCCCATTGTTGCAGATTGTGTTCCATTCCCTGGCTCCACATCTTTATGTTTCACTAGCAGGAAACGTGTGGAATGGAACTAGCTCTGAGACATTTTGTATAGGAATTGCTCATTTCAAAGATGGGTTGGTCCAGTAGCACTGTGGTGCACTACTATGTGGGATGCCTGATTTCAGTTCCCAGATTCAGCTCCCGCTAGTTTGGGGCAATCGAGGCTTGGGATATCATAAGTGTAGTGATCACAGCCTCAGGAAGCAAACATTGGCATTTAATTGCACATTGCTTCCTGGAAATAATGAAAACGTAAGAGCATCAGAACCAGCATTATACCCAGTCTTTGAACTGTTAATTCTCTCTTTTTCAGTTTTCTTCTTACCCAAAATGCACTCTGCATGAAGATTACAGACGGCTGTGGGAGAACCGGCAGTTTTGTGACCTAGAGTTTATTCTGGGGGAGGTGAAGAGTTTTTATTTTTATTTATTTAATTTTGCTGCATTATGCTAAAAACTACTGAAATTCTGAATTAAATCATGTGGCCATTACTACCTGTGGATTTCTTTCCCTAAAGAACCTTCTGGGTACAATGCAAATTGAATTCTTGCCCTTTACAGCATCTTGGGGCCATGTGCTCTATTCCTTCATTTAAATTGAAGCTTTTTGCTCTTATTGCATCTGCTTTATGTATTTATTCATTCATTTAACAATTTATTGTGTTCTGCCATTCCTCTATGAAGAGTTCAAAATGGATCACAATAAAATGTATTCACAAAATCTGTGTAAAAGGATAGCACATGCAAACAAAATTAAGAATTACCTCCAAAGGTGGTACAGAATAAAAATGTTGGGGGGCATTTCAAAGGAATTACTGCTGTTTGCAGACATGCAAACTGTTAATCCCACTGAGTAGGACATTCAGCGACCCATATACTCAGTGTGTGCTGCTGAATATTCCCCTCTGATGCCATCTGAACGCCCCGACCCTAACCACTTCGTGCTAGGGACAGAGTGGCGGTGGCACCCATGGTTAAGTCAGTTAGCAACGACATTGAGCTGCAAACCAGCTAACTTAAAATGGCCTAACTTTAGCCGGTTTAGCTATCCGCTAGCAGCTGAATATTATCACTAACCGGATAGCTAAATCACTATCCAGGCACACTGAATATTCAGTGTCACTGGCCTGATATGGCCCTGCTCTGAATATCCAGGCATTAATTAAAGCGACGTTGGCCAGCTGCTTTAATCGTTTCTAGATTCCACTCTTCTTTCAAGAACAGAAGGCTTAAACCCCTATGCTGTAGTGACGTCTTGGGTTTTTAGGCCCTATGGGTGGCATATTCTAAAGGATATAAACAGGGTGGAGTCAGTGCAGAGGGTGGCTACCAAAATGGTCAGTGGTCTTTGTTATAAACCATATGGAGACAGACTTAAAGGTCTCAATATGCATACTTTTAGAGGAAAGGTGGGAGACAGGAGATATGATAAGAGCTGTTTAAATACCTCCATGCACAGGAAGAGAGCCTCTTTCAATTGAAAGTAAGCTCTGCAATGAGGGGACATGGGATGAGGGTGAAAGGGGATAGACTCAGGATTAATATGCATAAATATTTCCTTCCCCATGGACAAGCAGGAAGTAAGTCCTCACGCATGGGTGATGTCCCTGACAGAGCCCTGCATGAGAATGCTCCCCAACTTCTATTGGAAGCTTTTGAGAGGCTCCACTGCACCTGCATGCGTCCTTCCCGCCTGCCACTGCAGCACCATTATCTTCAGTCTTTCGTTTTCCACGGAGCCCCATGGATGTGTTCCAGTAACTGTCTCCATTGGTAATCGTTATCTCCTCTTCAGGGGTGCTTAATTGCATTGATTTTCTTGCATTGAATTTTCCTGTCTTGTAGTTGCAGTTCTTTTTTCAATTTGCTATTTTGCAAATACTAATCCAGTGGCACCATCAGTGCCCCGGTCAAGCTCTTCACCATCAAGCTGTTTGATTTTGTCATGGCTATTTTTCCAAACATGTCCCTAAAACCAACCAGCAGGTTTAAAAAGTGCACCGTGTGCCTGGACTATTTCTGTCATGGGCAAGCACAGTTGGTTCCTTCAGTGCTTAGGACCTGATCATCAGTCCTCTTATTGTCATCTGCAGGCACAAATTACAAGAAGAGGCCTCAAGGGTTGTGAAAAACAGTGGGAGATTCTGTTTGGCTCTCCAGAGCCAGATCCATCATCTTTGACATCAACATCATCGGCCTCCATGCCTTCGAAGGCAATTCAGGACATCTGAGGTGCGTCAGCATTTTGGGCATCTTGAGCTCAGTTGGAGCCAAGCATCTGCACTGCCCCGGACCATTGTTCATCAGTCAGCCTCCCGGCGAGGAGGGAACAGACATCACCCCCATCGATGTCGCAGGGTGCTCAGACCGAGCACTGGGAAAAGGCCTGAGTGCTTTGGCATCAGTGCCCTTCATGATGTGGGATCGAGAGCGATGGCAGGCTGCATGAGCGCCCCTTGAAGATGCCACAGAGGGAGGGCTGCTCAATCTCCAAGGGTTTAGAGGGACAGCAACAGCCTCCTGATTTCCCCCCCCCCCCCCCCGCACAGGTGCTGGGTACATCGGTCGAAGTTACTAAGGCCTCTGAGCCTTTGAATCGGCAGCCATGGAGAAACGACTCCTAAAGGTGCTTGAGGATCACATGGCAGCCCTGTTTGCGATGCAACATACTGAGACCTCTGCATTGACCATCGTAGAACCGATTCTGGAGGCGCATACCCTGCCTTCATCAGAGACATTGACATCAGGGCATCAAAGGGATTGTATGCCAGTTCCGGCTCATCCAATTTCCCTCTCCAGAATCTCAGGGTCTGAAGCCAAATGGGCTACGGATCATCGGCGTTCTCGGAGACGCTCCCATTCCCCTTGATGCAGAAGGGACCTCTGGCCACAGGATCAGAGGTATTTTAGCTTTCTCTCAAAGTCTGACACTGATGGCTGGGTAACTGATGTGGAATCTGAGGACTTCTTGGACTGCAAGTCCCCAGAGCGGACTCTTCCCCCGCCCCCCCCCCCCATTGGAAGTCTCCCCTTGAAGACATGACCTTTCAAGATTTTGTGAGGGTTATGGCCAAGGCCATACCAGTCTCTCTGGAGGCTGAGGATAAGCCCAGGACAGAGGAATTGGAAATATTGTAGTACTCCTCGGTGCCTAAGGAGGCAGTGGCCATGCCCGTACATCACATTCTGCAGAGAGTACAGATGAGGATGTGGAAGAGGCCCTTCACAGTACCTCCAGTGAGTAGACTATTTGACTCAATGTTCAGGATGCAGAAAGACCCTGGCTTTGAGAAACTTCAGCTCCCGCACTACTCCTTAGAGGTCAAATCTGCACCCTGGGAGGCTCAGATCTTGCACTCTTTTGGGAGGTGGTGTTTCCAAGGCTCGATGCTCGTTGCCTGAATGGCCTCATGCCAGCTCTATATGAGCATGTTCCTCAAAGACATTATGCATAACCTAGCTGATCTGTCTCAGTTCCTTCCTTCTGAGAAATTGGAGCAGTTTTGCACATGGCAAGGACTACTCAAAGTTCCTGGTCTGCGCGACCTTTGACATCTTCAAGACGGCATCGAGAGTGGCTGCAGTAGGCATTGAGGCTTAAAGACTCACCTGGCTGTAGTCCTTTATTTATTTTATTTTATTTATTTAGCACATATTTGTATACCGCTACTTCCAGCGATCAGCAGCGGTTTGATTAAGGATACAGAGAAAATCAAATCATTGACAAAATTTAAACACTACATTGTGATTAACAAGGTTATGTGATAGGTTTTAAAAACAAATCATGCGGGTTTCATTAAAGTATACAGCAGATTTTCAAAACAAAATATGTGGTCCTTTGACTTGGAACAGTCGATTCAGAATAAATTGGCAGACATACTGTGCTGTGGTGAGAATCTGTTCGGTGAAGAGGTGGAGGAGAAAGCTGGCATTATAGAGAAGCAGCATATCATGCTTACCAGACTCTCTGCGACAGTAACTTGGCCAATCTGTACTCCTGCACCTGTTTGGGGATTAGAATCCCCCAGTGCTCTTCTGTCCATCCAGGCTATGAACCCCCCCCCCCCCCCCCCAAAAAAAAAACAACAATAAAACGAGTTAATGAAAGAAATGTTGCAGAGTGCAGAACAGATGTTGTAAGATTTGCCTTTGCTGTACAAAGTTGATTTTGCTTGTTCCACAATTCATGTTGCCCCTGTTGGGCTTCTTGGTGGCTTCCTCGGTTTTCAGTAGCATGTAACTTGAGAGTCCCATGCATGAGGGCTTACTTCCTGCTTGTCCACAGAGAAAATGTAGTTACTCACCTATAGTAGGTGCTCTTCGTGGACAGCAGGAATAAGTCTTCACAACCCTCCCACCTTTCCGAGGAGTTATCTTCTGCTACAGCTATTTTATCAGACTGAAGATGATGCCGTGGCGGCAGGTGGGAAGGAGGCGCTCAAGCGCGGTGGAGCCTCCCAAAAGCTTCTAATAGAAGCTGGGGAGCATTCCTGAACGGGACTCTGTCGGGGATGTCACCCATGCATTATTCCTGCTGTCTACGGAGAACACCTGCTAGTGGTAGATACGTGGAATAGTCTCCCAGTGCAGGAGTGGAGACAAGGACAGTATCAGAATTCAAGGAAGCATGGGACAAACACAGAAAATCTCTAAAGAAAAACAAGGGACTATAGTAGTTATGGAAGGACAGACTAGATAGGGCCATATGGTCTTTTTCTGCTGTCATGTTTCTGTTTCTAACTTGCTTGTTGACCTTTATTTGCACTATCCAAATGGACTAACATGACAACTACTTACTTTCACAAATAAAGCATGCAGAATTTTGCATAATTCAGACCTTTTAACACAGATGTTTTAAATTTGAGAGAAGAACCACCGTTTCAGTAACTTAGAAAACAAAAATAGCTGTTTCTACATTATTTTGTTTTAAAATTTTACATGGTTTAGCTCCTGGGTATGGCCTTCCCAGAGAATGAGAGGCTACTACAGTCTGCTGAAAGTTTTTGATACTGTCTTATCTTTCTGTAAAAGATTTTAATAACTGGCTCTTGATAAGTTATTTTCTTGTCAAGCGGGTACAGTGGAACCAGTTACCTAATGAAATCAAGAGTCTTGAAAGTTATATGTGCTTTCCTTACACTTTTAAAACACATCTGTTCCAGAAATACTTGATTGCAAGGAAACAATGACCTTTTATTAGTCTCTACCTTATTTCATAAATTTATAATTTCCTTTTATATCGGGCAGGTTTTTTTAGATATAATTAATAAATTCTGAAGACTATGTTGATCTTGTTGTATTATCTCTTTTACGTAATCTAATTTGAGCTATACGGTTTTAGTGGAATATAAAAACTGAAATTAAATATGTATGTAATTAATTTCACAACTTGATACCGCTTCTTACACTGATGGTTCGTGCTTTCTTCCCTTGTGTCTCTGTCTTCTCTCCTGAGCATTGGCTGTTACTGCTCCTTCCCTTCATGTACACAGACTGATTAATCTCTCTCTTCTCAGAAGGAAGAGCGAGTGAGAGGTCATATTGCTCTGGTCACAGCTCGCTGTGAATGGCTCCGGAAGAAGATCATTCAAGCAAGAGAGAGACTCCGGCAGGTAAATGTTTAATAAATAAGTAAATAAACTGTATCTCTAGGGTGGAGTCAAAGTGTCGGACCTCTCTGCTTCCTGTCTACCTCATGTGAGGTTAGTTCTAGCTGTCAAGCTCATGAGTTGAGTTTCAGGAGCCTCCAGAAAGAACTCTGGGTCATTGCTACATATGTGGTCTCTCTCTAAATTAGTTGACCTTTAACTTGTTCTACCCCTCACTATTTCTCTGCATACTCGATGGCTCGTTACCATGTATCAAGTACCGGAGTGTCCCAGCTTCCAAAAGGTGCAATTACCGCACTACTCAATGGTAGTGGAATCAGCAATGCGTCAAATTAGAAGTTCTAAGACACATTCTTCTAGCCCTCCGGTTAGAGAATCGAGAACTCTCAATGCTTTTGGGCGTCGATGTTTTCAGGCTTCCATGCTCTCAGCCAGAATAAGCTCATGCATACTATATATGGGTATGTTCCTCAAAAAGGTTACTAGGGACCTTGTGTCAATATATCACCTCTTCTCCCCAATGCTAAAAGAGCTGACTATCTCACCCTGATCAGACATGCCCAGAACATCTCAAAGTTTGTCAATAGAGTAACTTTTGACTGCTTTGAATGCAACAGTAGAGCCACATCAATTTGCATCAGTGCACACAGAATTGCTTCGCTCCAGGCATCAGATCTTGAGCAATGGGTTCAAGATAAACTGAGTAATATTCCTTGCATAGATGAAAACCTTTTTGGCAAGGACTGGCAAGATAAAGCTTCTCAGTTAAAATCTGAAAATGCCACTTTAAATAGGCTTTCTAGGACTACTGCCTACCCTCCTAAGAAGAAAGCTGCTGCAAAGAAAACGCTCTTCAAAAAGAAGAAATGTTACCCTTCTTACACCCCTGTTTCTCAATATCATCTTCAGGGTGCTCAGAAGAAACAACAACCTCCCAAACAGAAGAAACCACAGACTCCTAAGAATCATACAGCTCCACAGGCTCGATCTGCTCCTGATTTTTGACAATTTCCTGGAGAACATAGCCACTCTGCCTCTGGAGAATCCCCATCTCCTCCACATTGTCGGCAGACTGTCATTATGCCCACAGGTGGAATCGTATCACTTCAGAGCAGTGGACGCTGACCATAGTAAAAGAGGGATACAGACTTCATCTAAAAAAATCTACTCCCCTCCACCCTAGTAAGGGAATATCCTTTTCAGCCCCCCTCTCAATGCTCTTCTGACTTCTCTTCTGGTCGCAAGGTGCCATAGAAGAGATTCCAACATCTCAACAGGGAATGGGTTTCTGCTCTCTCTACTTCCTCATCCCAAAGAAAACCAGAGGATGCAGACCCAACCTGGACCTCAGAAATCTGAACAAGTTTCTCGTCAGCGAGAAGTTCAAGATGGGTCTCCCTATGGACCCTCCTACCCTATCTCCAGAGTCAAGATTGGCTCTGTTCTCTAGATCTAAAAGAAGCGTGCACACATATCCTCATTCATCCAGAACACAGGAAATATCTACGCTTCATGTTTCAAGAAAGACACTATTAATACAAAGTCCTTCCTTTCAAACTCACCTCTGCTCAAAGAGTCTTCACAAAGTGCATAGCGGTCACAGTTGCATTTCTAAGATCTCTAGGGAAATTTGATATCTCCAGGAACAAGCAGGACTGAGTCCTTCACATATGGGTATCGTCGGTACCGACGGAGCCTGCGCGGGAACGCTCCCCAGCATCCAAAAGGAAAGCTTTTAGGAGCATCCCACAGCACCTGCGCGCTGCCTTCCCGCCTTTCCTAACCGCCTCTCTCCAGGTCTTCTTTTCCGCGGAGCCAGCAGGTCGTGTTCCTGTCACCGCTGAAGAATTTCTTTATTTTCTTTTATTTCTTTGGTCGCGTGTCTGCCTTCTTCGACACCGGACCGGTACCGCCGGTCTTTCTTTATTCTTAAAAAAAAAAAAAAAATACTGTTGTTCTCACTTAAGTGCATTTTTTCTTTCTTCGGCCTTAGGCCTAGGAAAAGTTTTCCTCATGGAAAAGCCCGCCTCCGGGTTTAAAAAATGCACGAAGTGCAGCGGCACTATTTCTGTCACCAACACCCATGAATGGTGTCTAAAATGTTTAGGTCCTGACCACTCCATTGCGGATTGTGAGTCCTGTACCATGTCTAAAAGAGGTCTACAGAATCGAGCAGCCAAGCTCAGTACCCTGTTTCCCTCTGATGCAGCTTCGGTAGCATCGACGTCTTCCAGGGCTGCTTCTTCCTCCCATGGATCTCAGGTAACCAAACTTAAGTCCAGCCAGTCTTCGAAGGGTAGATCTCCCTCTAAGTATCGAGATGCCTCCGGGCTGCTCTCGAGGAACCTGCACCGGCAAAATTATCCCGGCGGGAGGCTCCGGCTTCCAAAGCTTTATCGATGGGGTCACAGGTTGACATCGATGGCTCGGCCTCGACTGATCACCTGTTGCCATGTTCTGGGGTACCGGTGGTTCCCACTGGTACCGACATCCAGACATTGGTGGCGTCGATGGATCAGAATATCCTGACCATGCAGCGTGCCATTACGGCATTCATACAAGCTGCGATGCCTTCAGTACCGCAACAAACTCCGTTGCTGGTACCGACTCCGGCACCGGTACCGATATCGGTTCCGGTGCCGGTACCGATTGCATCGACATCGGCTTCGATGTCGACTGCAGCGGTACACTGTTCTGTGATGCCCATCGGTACCGACTCGGTACCGATCACTCCCGATGTCGATACCACCCGGTACGCGTATCGGGCTCTGCAGGAGCATCCAGACAGGCGATACTTCGATTCCTCTGAAGACTCTGATGAATCAGAGGCCTCTGTCGAAGCATCGGTGATCCTTCTTCAGGAGCCCTCTTCTCCAAAAAGAAGAATGTCTCCTCCAGAAGACTTGTCTTTTCAAGACTTCATTAGGGAAGTGGCCAGGGGCCTTTCCATTTCAGTGGCCCCTGAAGCAGAGCCTAGAGCCAAAAAATTAGATATTTTACAATATCCTAAGGCTCCTAAAGAGGCAGCCACTTTACCAATTCATGAGATTCTTTATGATCACATGTTGGGCATATGGGAGACCCCTCTCACCATCTCCCCTCATTCTCGTAGGTTGGACACCATGTATCGTGTTCTTCCTTGTCCTGGCTTTCATAAGACTCAGCTTCCTCACCACTCCATTGTGGTGGAGTCTGCTATGAAGAAGATAAAGAGTACAAAAAGGCACTCTTCTAATCCTCCAGGAAGAGACTGCAGAACCTTAGATGCCTTTGGCAGAAGAATTTTCCAGGCCAATATGCTTGTTGCCAGAATCAACTCCTATAGTCTCTATATGGGGATGTTTCTAAAAGAAGTTACAGATCATCTGCAAACTTTATCTCCTTTTATTTCAGAAGATAAAAGGGAAGAGTTTCTCACCTGGCTTAAACATGCCCAGGATGTTTCTAAATTTTCCAACCGTGCAGCCTTTGACTCTTTTGAGTGTGCCAGCAGAGCCTCGGCTATTGCCATAGGTGCACGCAGAGTTGCTTGGTTACAAGCTTCTGATTTGGAACCCTGGGTTCAGGATGGACTAGGAAACCTTCCTTGTACAGGTGAAAACCTTTTTGGCAAAGATTGGCAAGCAAAGGCCACCCAAATGGATGCTGAAAATTCTGCTTTAGATAGACTCTCAAAGTCTACCTCTGCTCCTTTTAAGAAAAGGTTGTTCAAAAAGGGGTTTTTTTCCCATAAAAGGCAGATATTATTCTGCCTATGGTCAGCAGGCATCTTCTGCAGGTCGTTTTGCTACAAAGAGACAGCAACAACCAAAACAGGCCAAGCCTAAGGCTGCTAGGACTGCTACGGCCCAACAGCCTCAGCCTCCTCAGGGCCTTTGACTTTCAACTAGAGAACTTAGCCTTTCTGGCTCTAAAAGAACCAGAGCCTCTCACCATTCCAGGAAGGTTAGCTCACTTTGCTCCCAGGTGGGAACAAATCACAGCAGAGCAATGGACCCCCTCCATCATAAGAGAGGGGTACAAGCTTCATTTCTTAAACCTTCCTCCTCACACCATGGTGAGACAATTCAATTCTCCAACATCTCTCCTCGACCTTCTGGGTCAGGAGATTACTACCCTTCTTGCCCAAGGGGCAATAGAAGAAGTACCCCTTCTTCAGCAGGGCTCAGGGTTCTACTCCCCCTACTTTCTTATCCCAAAGAAAGCAGGGGGCTACAGACCCATACTAGATCTCAGAGAATTGAACAAGTTTCTATACAAGGAGAAGTTCAAGATGATTTCTCTCGGTGCTCTCCTTCCATACCTTCAGAGTCAGGATTGGCTTTGTTCTCTAGACCTCAAGGATGCGTACACCCATGTCCTCCTCCATCCAACACACAGAAGGTTCCTTCGGTTCCTTTACCGGGGAAAGCACTACCAATACAAAGTGCTTCCTTTCGGTCTGGCCTCTGCACCAAGAGTGTTCACAAAATGCATGGCAGTAGTAGCTGCATTTCTACGCACTCTAGGGATATTCCTATTCCCATATCTGGACGACTGGCTCATCCGAGCTCCATCCCAGTCAGAGGCCCAGACTTCCCTGGCCTGCACAAGGCGTGTTCTTCAGTATCTGGGACTTGTAATAAACTTTCCAAAATCCCATCTCACCCCTACTCAATCTCTAGAGTTCATAGGGGCCTTGCTGGATACCACAACTGCAAGGGCCTATCTTCCCCAGGCCCGTTGCCTACGCTTGGTGCAGTTAGCCTCACAGATTCAGTTAAAATCCCATTTAACTGCTCGAGAGATGTTACAACTGTTAGGCCACATGGCATCCACTGTGCATGTGGTTCCTTATGCTCGCCTTCACATGAGAGCAGCTCAATGGACTCTGTCCACCCATTGGACCCAGGCATCAGGGTGCCTGTCAGACAAAATAGCAACCTCCAGTCGCCTCTTTTGCTCTCTCCAGTGGTGGAAGTCCACTCAAAATCTGTTGCTGGGGTCCCCCTTTCAACAGGTGTTACCCCAAGCAACCCTTACAACAGATGCCTCTCCAAAGGGTTGGGGTGCTCATCTACAAGATCTCTCCACCCAAGGCAACTGGTCTCCACAGGAGACATCTCTACATATCAACCTCTTAGAGCTCAGAGCAATCTTTCTGGCTCTCAGAGTCTTCCACACCCTGCTCAGCTACAAGGCAGTCCTCATCCACACGGACAACCAAGTCCAATGGTCCGATCACCACCAAATCGATCTCAAAATAAAATTGCCGTCCCTACCCAAAAATGCAAAGGAAATGAGAATACCTCACCCAATCAGGAAGTTCAACAAATTCAACAAAGAACACCTCATAAATACCATTTCATCTCACATAGATCTGGACTACACGGACCTGGATGATCTAACAAACAGATGGAACACGAACATACATAATGCTTCAAACCCTACATCGAAAACCTCAGGTAATGCAAGCAAGCCCAGCTCCGAACCCTGGTACACGGAAACTCTAGCAAGATCGAAGAGAGAACTCTGCAAAATAGAGAGAAAATGGAGACAAACCAAATCCATCAAGCTCAAAACCAAATACATGACCCTTCTTACAAAGTACAAAGATGACGTCAACTCTGCTAAGAGAAACCATCACACTAACATATTAAGTAAAGCGATCAACAGACCACGGGAGTTATTTGAACTCGTCAAATCTCTTACTAAAACATCTCAAAGCGACAACCTAAACAACTCCATCAAGGCCCAAACATTGGCAAACCACTATGCGAGCAAACTAACTGCCACAAGACCTACACCCTACCATGACTCAACACCACCGACACCACTAAACAACCTTGAGACCAACACAAATCAAGACCAGTTATGGAAACATTTCCACAAAATCGGAGACCAGCAAATTGCAACCATACTCACAAGCATAAACAGCACCACAACCCCACTCGACCCCTGCCCAGCAACCTGGATCAAGGCAGTGAAACAGGACATAGCACCGTACATCTCGCACATAGTAAACCTATTACTACAACAAGGATTCATGCCCACTGAGCTAAAGAAATCCGTCATAAGACCTATTCTAAAAAACAGTACACTCAGCAGAGATGACCCAGCATCCTACCGCCCAATATCGAGCATACCATTCCTAGCAAAGATCATTGAAAAGGCGGTCCTACTACAACTCCAAGACCACCTGAACGACAATGCTCCTCTAGATGACCAGCAATACGGCTTTAGACAACATCATGGGGTCGAAACCCTATTACTAGTTCTACTTAACAACCTACTCAAGGGCCTGGAAAACAAAAAGAAAATGTATATACTCCTATTCATCGACATCTCAGCTGCCTTTGATACAGTTAACCATCGAACCCTCTTAAACAGAATCAAGTCAATAGGAATATCAGGATCCCCACTAAAGTGGTTCACATCATACATCTCAAACTGAATGCAACAGGTACAATTCAACGGCGAAAAAGCAGAAGCATTCTCTCAAACACAAGGTATACCACAAGGCTCTGCACTCTCAGCACTCCTTTTCAACGTATATATGCAACCACTATGCAAAATATTTACACAGCATAAAATCAACTACCACATTTATGCCGATGATATTATGCTGTACACACAACTTGACACTGACAACCCGGAGTACAGCTCACTCGAAACATGTCTTGGCGAGATGCAAAACTGGTTACAACAAAGCAGCATGACAATCAACCACAAGAAAACTGAGGTGATGTATATCTCAAGGAAAGCAAATTTTAACCCACCTACATCAATAACTCTGTGCAACAACACTTATCAAACAAAGAAAGAAATAAAATATCTAGGAGTTACATTTGACTGCGATCTAAAAATGGAAACTCACCTGCGCAAAACCAACAGGGCAGTCTTCTACAAACTGAGAGCTCTACAACCCATATGGAATATTATTGATCCCTACGACTTCAGATCCGTTGCTCAAGCACTCATCATGCCACATTTCGACTATTGCAACGCCATTCTTCAAGGACTTCCTAAGAAAACCGTGAACATCATTCAAATGGCACAAAATGTAGCTGCCAGGATCATCATGAAGTCTTACTGAACACATTACACCAGTACTAATTGAGCTACACTGGCTCCCCATAGCAGCCCGCACAAAATACAAAATACTGACAACCACCTTCAAACTCATCCACAGCATAGCACCATCCTTCCTCGACACCCTAATCAGATTGCAACCATCCAACAGAAACAGGAGAACCATCAATTCCAACACCCTCCACACTCCAACAGATATCAGATCAGTCAAAAAAATCACTAGTAACAGAGCTTTCTCATACACAGCACCAACACTATGGAACCAACTCCCACCCGACCTACGAGCCAGCATTGATCTAGCCGACTTTAGAAAGAAACTAAAAACCCATCTATTTCAAAGTCATTTCAACCTGTACTAAATTCGCATGAGGGGCAACTCCCCCACAGCTCCCTAGAAACCTGTAATGTATAAATGTACATATGTAAATTATTATCCCCTTAGCTTAGAAGTAGATAATTTTCTGCGTGACGTGCTAACCTCTCGAATCTTTATGTACAAATCAAAATTATTCTGTCTTGATTCGACAGCTTTATCCATGTAATCTTCCCCGCTTCTGATCGCTGGAAGGAGCGGTATACAAATGCTTGCTAAATAAAATAAATAAATAAATAAGTAGCCATGTTCTACGTGAACAAGCAGGGGGGGACTGGCTCTCTGTCGCTTTGCAACGAAGCTCTGAGATTGTGGGCCTTCGCCAGAGAGCATCAAATCCATCTCATGGCAGTGTATCTTCCAGGGGTTCAAAACTCTTGGGCAGACAGACTCAGTCGAGTTCTGCTTCCACACGAATGGTCCCTCCATGGGGACCAGATAGCCAGGATCTTTCGAATTTGGGGAACCCCAGACATAGACTTGTTTGCAAGTCCGTGGAATGCCAAACTTCCCCAGTTCTGTTCCAGAATTCCGTGTCAGGGAGTTCAAGCCAGGGATGCCTTCCTCCTCCATTGGGGGCAAGACTTCCTCTATGCCTTTCCACCCATTCCCCTAATTCCCAAGACACTGTTCAAACTTCAGAGAGACAAGGGGTCTATGATCCTCATAGCACCACATTGGCCACGCCAAGTGTGGTACCCTCTACTTCTGCATCTCTCTCAAGCTCCCTCCCTGGATTTGGGATCTGCTCCAGACCTCCTATCCCAGGAGGAGGGAACGTTGTGGCACCCAAATCCCCAGTCTCTTCACCTCAGAGCCTGGTTGCTGAAGGCCTAGACCTTCAAGATTTGCATCTTTCTCAGCAAGTGAAGGATATCCTTCATGCTTCCAGAAAGCCCTCCACTAGACGTTCCTATGCTTTTAAATGGAAAAGGTTTACCATTTGGTGTGCAGAGAAGGGTCTTAACCCTCTTGCAATACCTCTGAATTCTTTACTAGAGTATTTGCTGCATTTATCCCATGCAGGCCTTAAAACGAATTCAGTAAGAGTCCATTTGAGTGCTATTGCAGCTTCCCTTAAACCTCTCAATGGACAGCCTATTTCCTCTCATCCTCTTATAGCAAGATTCATGAGAGGCCTTCTTTTGACTAAAGCTCCCATCAGACCACCTCCAGTGGCATGGGACTTGAATCTGGTTCTTGGCCAGCTTATGCAGCCACCCTTTGAACCCTTAGCCACTACCTCCTTGAAATTCCTTTCCTGGAAGGTTATTTTTTTCATTGCAGTCACTTCAGCTCGCCGCATCAGTGAGCTGCAAGCCTTGTTGGCTAATCCTCCTTATACAAGGTTCCATCATGACAAGGTAGTCCTCAGGACTAATCCACACTTTATGCCTAAAGTGGTCTCACCTTTTCATCTGAACCAGGAGGTTTATTTACCTGTCTTTTTTCCAGGACCTCATGCTTCAAGTGCGGAGAGGAATCTTCATACCCTGGATTGTAAAAGAGCTCTTGCTTTTTACTTACAAAGGACACAGCAACATAGAAAGTCCTCTCAACTCTTTGTTGCTTTTGATCCCTCTCATTTAGGACTTCCAGTCTCTAAAAGAACTCTGTCCAATTGGATTGCTCAGTGTATTTCTTTCGCCTACCAGAGTAAGAACTTTTCTCTGGAGGGCCATGTCACAGCTCACAATGTGAGGGCCATGGCAGCCTCTATGGCTCATCTAAATTCTGTGTCCATCGACCAGATCTGTCGAGCGGCCACCTGGGCCTCGGTTCATACCTTCACAGCCCATTACTGCTTGGACAAGGACTCCCGCCGGGATGCCTTGTTTGGTCAGGCTGTTCTCAAACACCTGTTCCATACCTAATCAACTCCTACCCTCCATCCCTGGCTGGATGCCTGAGATTCATGGGTGGAGGTAGAGCCCTTCCCAGGGACTCAC
The DNA here is from genome assembly GCA_033557465.1 of Ichthyophis bannanicus. NCBI lineage: Eukaryota > Metazoa > Chordata > Amphibia > Gymnophiona > Ichthyophiidae > Ichthyophis > Ichthyophis bannanicus. The sequence goes on from CM066041.1 coordinate 150,515,320, forward strand.
AACCTGGGTGATCTCCCAGGCATCTCTAGCTGGGGAGTCCCCATATATGAAGACTCATTCCTGCTTGTTCCTGGAGATAGCACAGTTACTTACCTGTAACAGGTGATCTCTGGGAACAGCAGGAATAAGTCTTCACAACCCACCCACCTCCCCTAGGAGTTGTATCTCTCTATCTTTCTTTCCTTTCCTCACTCTCTCTTTGTCTCAGCTTTAAAACTCAAACTGGAGAGAGGCCGTTAGGAAAGGCGGGAAGGCAGCGCGCAGGCGCTGTGGGATGCTCCCAAAAGCTTTACTTTTGGACGCTGGGGAGCGTTCCCGCGCAGGCTCTGTCGGTACCGACGATACCCATATGTGAAGACTTATTCCTGCTGATCCCAGAGATCACCTGTTACAGGTAAGTAACTGTGCTTTACCTTACTTAGATGACTGGCTTATAAAGGCAGACGCCTCTCAGGAGGTCTGCCTGTCTCTCTCCCGTACCATGGAGGTACTGCATCATTTGGGATTTGGGATGAATTATCCAAAATCCCATCTCGCTCCTACTCAAACGCTAGCATTCATAGGAGCTCTCTTAAGCACGCAGCAATCAAGGGCTTTTCTGCCCAAACCCCGCTGCACTCATCCCATTCAACTGGCATCTCAGGTATGTCTCAGAGTCCACCTAACTGCCTGAGAAATGCTACAGCTTCTAGGTCATATGGCCTCAACAGTACATGTAGTACCATATGCCTGTCTACACATACACACAGCCCAATGGGCTCTAGCCACCCAATGGAAACAGGCCTCAGGCCGTCTCAGCCACAAGATTCGAATCTCTGCTTCCTTGGCCACATCCATTCAATGGTGGTGTTCACCAGAGAATCTCCTCATCGGGTCACCTTTTCAGATGCCTCCACATCAATGTATCCTGACAGTGGATGCCGCCAAACTGGGATGGGGGCCCATCTAGAGACTCTCTGCACCCAAGGCCTCTGGACAGAACAGGAGTCACAGCTCCAGATACATCTACTAGAACTTTGGGCTATCTTCAATGCCCTCAGGGTGTTTCAAGAACATCTATGATCCCAAAGGGTCCTGGTCCTGGTCCAGACAGACAATCGGGTAGCAATGTTCTATGTGAACAAGCAGGGAGGAACAGGATCTTGGCCCCTCTGCAAGGACGCTCTTCGTCTCTGGTCCTTTGCCATTGCTCATCAGATACGCCTCCAAGCGGTGTACCTCCCAGGGGAGCAAAATGTCTTGGCAGACAAATTGAGCCAGATCCTTCTTCCCCACAAATTCTCTCTCCATACGGAGACAGAATCCTTCATCTTTCAGACCCAGGGGACTCTGGAGATCGATCTGTTTGCCACACTGCAGAATGCCAAGATTCCTCGCTTCTGCACCAGAACTCCCATTTCGGGCAACCAGCAAGTGGATGCTTTTCACCTCCACTGGGGTCGAGGGCTTCTGTATACCTTCCCTCCCATTCCCCTAATCCCCAAGACCTTTTTCAAACGCCAGGCGGACAGAGGCTTCATGATTTTCATAGCCCCATGCTGGCCACATCAACCATGGTTTCCTCTTCTGCTACGTCTGTCTCAGACTCAACCCCTAGATCCTGCATCTGCTCCAGATCTCCTCTCTCCATAGTCTCTCCACCTCATAGCATGGCTACTGAAAGCATAGCATTGTAAAATCCTAACCTTTCTCAGGAGGTAAAAGAGATCCTGTTAATATGCTTTCAAATGTTATTGTTCCTGGAGATAGCTTAGTTATTCACCTGTAATAGGTATCTCCGAGAACAGCAGGAATTTAGTCTTCACAACCCACCCTCCTCCCCTAGGAGTTGTAGGTTTTCTTTTTCTCTCCTTTTCTCTCAGCTACAAACTTAACTGAAGAGGGAGAGTTAGGAAGGCGGGAAGGCAGAAACGCAGGCGCAGTGGGATGCTCCTAAAAGCTTTCCTATTGGACACTGGGTATCGTTCCCGTGTGGGCTCCATCGGTACCGATGTCATTCATATGTAAAGACTAAATTCCTGATGTTACCAGAGATCACTTGTTACAGATGAGTAACTACGCTTTCTTTACCTTGCATTTACACACCAGGTTTGGTGACCCCACAGTTTACAGTGTGCTCAGTTTCAGCTCTCAGTCGCACTGCTGGCACAAACCAGACTCAGTAATTGAGCATGGCCAGCCCATCTAGTAAGTAGGCTAGGTGTGTCCACCTGGAGTGGCAGACCTTGGGGGGAGGTATAGGGGTGGCATCTCAGCCTCTCAGGCCGAAGTGACTAAATTGCTCTTTCATGCACCCATGGGCAAACCCTAGCAGTGCTAAGCCCACTGCAGAAAGCTGCAGGCTGCAAAGTGCTTCCCATACACAGCCATGTCTCTACCTGCTGATGCAGGAGCCCAGAGCAATGACTTCAGTCTCCTCCCCTCCTCCTTCCCATGAATTGTGCTCACTCATTGGACTATGGTCTCTGCCGGACTGCCCATCATTGCCTTCCTCCTGCTCTTCCTATAATGTTCATGCACCAGAGTTTGTTTAGAGCATCTTGTTTTCCTTTTTGTCTTCTTTTAAACTTTATTGCCCCTACATTAAGGGCACATGTACCTCCGGCTCCTTCCCAAGAATAGGTGGGAAGGACGGATGTCCGTTGTGCAGGGGTGTGCCTGCTATTCTAAAGGGGGAGGGGGCCTGGTCCCATTGGGTTATGCACCTGCGGGCACCCTGGACAAGCTTTGATGATCGTCACCCTCTTGCTTGAGAGGGACTCGCGCAAAAATAAATATTCTAAAATGTCTCCTTTTTTCTTTTGATTCTAACTAGCCATGATACCAACCAGACTGCCCAGACCTACCTCATCTACCATTTGACATGGGTCAGAGTGAGTCGCTGTCAATGCGACAGTGGGTCTTTAAGCACCCACACACATGTGCACTCATGGCCTGCTGCCTCCTCCAATGCAAACGTCCTATCAGAGAGGATAGGAGCAACAGGTCAAGAGTGCATGCACAGCTGCTTCAGGACCTTCTGCCGCACTGACAGTGACTTGCTCTGACAGTGACAGTGACTTGCTCTGACAGTGACAGTGACAGTGACTTGCTCTGACACTTGTCTTACAGGATGTGAAGGGGCCATGGTAACAACCACCCCCTCCCAGGCACGCTGCTGTCTTTCTGGACTTTTAGGTGAAAGGAAAGGGAGATCCTGAACATCTTGGGTAGGGAAGGGAAGAGGAAATTGGAAATCTGGGTGTGGGGGAAGGGAAGAAGAGATCCTGGACATCTTGGGAGGGGCATAGGAAGCAAAGAAGAGATATAAGACACTTGGGGGGAGGGAAGGAGAGATGTTGGACTATGGTCGTAAGGAAGAGGAGATGCTGGACTGTGGGAGGGAGAGGCAGGACCCTGGGCCAGTGCCGCGGAGGGGGAGGGGATGGTCCTGCATGGTTATTTAAAATCATTTTTATTGTGATTATTGTTGTACATAGCACCCATATCCCCAATACAACTGCACCCCGCACAAACAAACAAACAGTAACCAGAATAGGCAGGATTGATGGAACCTCCTATCCGTAACAGCAGTCAATAACATACTGAGAAGACAGTCAGAACAGTGAGTATACTGAATAATTAGAACATATTAGGAACATGATACGAACTCCATAATAACCCACTGGTCTGGAGGCCCACTTCTGTATAAGGCCCCGCACCACCCCTCCCGTATCACATATTATACACCTCATATATGGCTCACATATCCTGGTATACAGCAGTTAGTGTGCACTCAACAAAACAATCAAACAGACCCCAATGAACAAACCCCCACCAACCCTCCCAAAGCCCCTTCTCCCCTCACCTTCCCCCCTCCCTTACCCTTACCCTGCGCCTCCCCCCCACCCCCTCCCAGCCCACCCTGCTATCCTCCGAAGATGTTTACCCCCATTATTGTGGAACAGTGTCCCAAATCTGCAGGAACAGGTCCCATTTGTTACCCCCCAAAATGCGGGCTGTACACTGTTCCATACCTCTGAGCTCCCTCATGCTCCTCTCCCATCCCGCCACACTTGGCACGTCTGTACCCAGCCAGTGCCGCAAAATGGTTTGTTTAACCACCAGAAAGCCCTTCTCACACAGCTTTTTGTGCGCCCCTTTCAAAGGGAGCTCATCCTCATAGGACCCAAATAGGTACCAGGCCGGAGATAACGGTATCGGTACCCCAAGCCATTCCCGCAATTTAGTCCCGACTCCTCCCCATAATGATTGTATGTGCCCACAGAACCAAAACTTATGTGCTAGAGTGCCCTTCTCGTCTCCACAGAACTTACACACATCTGTCGCAGAGAGGCCCGCTTTCGCAGCACATACATCATGCACATATGCCCGCCACAAAAATTTATATTGAACCTCTTGCAGTTGTACCGACTCCACTACCCCTTTCACAGTTGAGAACGCCTCGTGAAGACGCTCCACAGTACCTTCGGGGACTCCATCTTTCCACCATTTCTGCGCTAACCCTTCCAATCCTCCACCTGTCTGGCCTACACTCACTTCCTCCCGCAGTCGACGAACAGTTAATTTCCCTTCCACCTTCTGGAATAGACTGAAAACCCCCCGCCCCGATTGGTACAGAGTGCCCACATAATGCCGCGCTTGCAAGTAAAAATAGAAATCCCCCTTATCCAGCTGGTAAATACTCTGCAAATTTTGGAAGGAGTCAATCACCGACGAGCCGTTCATTCTCAATTGGCCTATGTATCGCAACCCCCGAGCTTCCCATCTCCGTGCCACCCCCCCTTGTAGGCCCGGCATGAGATCCTGGTTCCCCCGTAGTGGGAGGCAGTCCGTGCTTCTCCAATCCACCTGCATCAGCTGGCAGAGAGCCTGCCATGCTCGCCGGAAAGCCAAAAGGCAAGTTGACGCCCGCCATGCTTGTGGCAGCTCCTTACCGACTCTGTGTAGTAAATAGGCCCGGTGTAAAGTCCCTGACATAACATCCACTAAGTCTAAAGGCAATGTTTCCATCTCCCCCGTGAAGATCTCTCGCAAAGATCGCAGGCGACAAATTAAATTGTAATCTCTTAAAGGAAGCAGACCCACCCCTCCTTCCTTAGCCGGTTGCAGCAGGACGTCCAAGGCGATCCTCGCTCGCCGCCCTTTCCATAGGAACTTTGATAAATGACTATGCAGGCACCTTAAGTCTTTCCTCAGAAGCCAAATCGGCACATGACGCAGCAAATATACCCAGCGAGGAAGCTCTACCATCTTAAATAATGCTACTCTACCTTTCAATGAAACAGGGAGGTCCCTCCATTTGCGAAGTCGCCCTATGGTCTTGTCCAACATTGGTTCAACATTTACTTGATAAAGCTTCTGGATCGTATCTGGGATCTGTATACCCAGATACCGAATCTGGCCCTCTGCCCACACCAAGGGAAACGCCCCCATCCATTGGTTCCGGAGCCTATTGCCTACATCCAGCCCCAGTGACTTAGCCGTATTTATCTTCAAACCCGAAAAGGAGCCAAAAAGTTCTAATTCTTTCAGGATCTTGGGAAGAGAGTGTTGGGGATTGGTAACACATAACAACATATCATCAGCGAAGGCACTGATCTTTATGCCTCCTGCACCCCACTCAATACCGGTTATCTCTGGCCATTCTAACAATTTGCGTAGTAACGGTTCTAGCTGCAATACGAACAATAAAGGCGAAAGGGGGCAGCCTTGCCTCGTCCCCCTCCGTAACTGAAAAGTACGTGAACTATCGCCTCCTGCTACAATATAGGCTAGAGGATCAGTATAAAGTGCCCGCACCCACCCCAAGAAAGCCCCCTCAAAGCCAATCCTACGCATTACTTCAAACATATACTGCCAAGAGACTCTATCGAAAACCTTCTCCGCATCCAGGCTCACCAGAAGCAATGGAATGCCTTGGTGCTCGCACCTCTCCATGCCTAAGAGAACTTTATTAATGTTTAACAGCGCCTCGCAACCCTTAACAAATCCCGACTGATGCGGGCCAATCAACCGGGGTAAGATTGTTTGCAATCTCGTAGCTAACAGTGAGGCTAGGATCTTCATATCATAGTTAATTAGTGATATTGGGCGATACGACGCCGGGTCTTCCGGGTCCTTCCCTGCTTTGTGGAGCACCGAGATCGAAGCTGTACGCATGTCTCTGGGGAAGGAGCCGGTGTTCAGCACTTCCCCAAACAGAACAGCCAGCGTGGGGGCCACTGACCCCTCCAGCAGTTTATAAAACTCCACCCCGTAGCCATCGGGTCCCGGTGCCTTATGGGCCTTCCCCCCTCTAATGACCCTCTGGATCTCTCCTACAGAGACTGGCCTGTTCAAATCTGCAATTTCCTCCTGGGAAAGCCGCGGCAGGGGAACTCCGTTCAGGAAACTCTGCTCCTGTTCTCGATCCTCCTCCCCTGGGGTATACAAATCTTCATAAAATTTTCGAAAAATCTCCACTACTTCCCCAACTTGATGGTGCCGTATTCCATTCCCATCTCGCAGCACCGTTACTGCACTTGTGCTCCCCCAATCTTTCACCAGTCTGGCAAGCAGTTTCCCAGTTCGGTTCCCATAGCGGAAAAATTTATGCCTATAATACTGTATACTGAAGGCCGCTCTTTCCTGCAGAAGTCTATTGACATCCTGCTGGGCTTGCAAGAAGGCCAACAATGCCTGACCCCCTCGCTGCCTTATCGCCTCCTTTTTTTGATCCTGCAGCAACTCCGTGAGGCGCAGGATGTCCTCGTTGATCCTCTTCCTTTCCTTTGCAATATATGCAATTACATGCCCCCTCATCACTGCCTTCCCAGCCTCCCAAAGCGTCGCAACTGAGGCCACCGACTGTTCGTTGAAACCTAAATATTCCTCCCACTTTTGAGTTAAATACTTCTGGAATTCCGGGTTAAGCCCTAACTGCCTAGGGAAGGACCATCGCCGCCTTTCTCCCATCTGTCCCCGCCAGTCCATCCAGACCCTCGCATGATCAGACACTACAATAGGCTCAATTTCAATGTTCACTACCTTCCCAAAGTCCTCCTTAGACACCAAAATGTAATCAATTCTGGACCAAGTCTGATGAACTCTGGACAGATGTGTGTAATCCCTTTCCCCCTCATGTAAGATTCTCCATGTGTCCACCAGCCCTCTCATCCGGCACAAGTAACTAACCCCTTTCTTGCTCCATCCCCCTCCTTCCCCTCCATGAGACTTATCCAGTGCCGGATCATGGGGGCAGTTAAAGTCTCCAGCCAGAATCAGTGGCACCCGAGAGTCCTTCCCCAGCTTCTGAAGAAGGCTTCTGAAAAACTGATGGTCATATATATTCGGAGCATACACATTGCCGAGGAGCAGCTCTTCCCTATTCAGCTTGACATGCACAAATTGAAAGCGCCCCAGCGGATCCGCTTCCTCCCTCAGCACTTCAACTTGGATCCCTTTTTTCACTAAAATCACCACGCCCCTCTTCCGCCCTCCTGCGGATGCAGCAAATACCTGCCCAACCCAATCTCTTTTTAGCTTAGCATGTTCGCTGTCGGTAAGGTGGGTTTCCTGAAGCAACGCCACATGCACCTTCCCTCTCTTCAGTGTTTGTAAAATTTTTGTGCTTTTCATGGGCGTGCGGATTCCCCCCACATTCCACGAGGTTATGCGCCAATTACTCCCCATTAGCTACCAGCCCCCCATTTTGAAATGAAAGGTCTACTGCGCTTAAGAGCACGAGCGGTTGCCCAGCCTCAACCCCCCGCCAAAACTGCTTCACCCCCTCAGCCATATCAGGACCCCCTTCCCGCCTACCCTCCTCCCCTCTCCGTATTCCTAGCCCTTGTTCCACATACCACCTCCCCCCCACCCCCTCCCACCCACCTCTCCGTCCTGATCTCCACCCAGCTCCCCCCTCCTCCCCAGCTCCCCTCCCCCCTTATGCACCCCCTCCACCCGCTACCCCTACCCTCCCCGTCCCCCGTACCCCCTTTCCCCATCCCACCCGCCCCCTTCCCCTTCTAAAAATATTCTCCCCACTTCCGGCTATACCAGCCAGGCTCAGATCCCACATTTGTGCGCTGCAGGGCTGCCCCCCCCCCCCACCCGCAAATGTCAATCAGTCAAATCCCCTCTCCACCATAGCCTGCTCACCCTAAGTAGCATCATAGCCGGCCAAAGCAGGGTCGCATTCCACACAGGAACGGAACTCCCCCCACCCTCCACAGTTAAACCAAACATAGCAACACAGCATATAACAAATTCTGTGGTACTTTCAGGGGAAAGACCCACCACCGCCCTCCATAATGCAACACAATTAACCCCACAGTCAATCCTACCATGAAGAATTGTGAACAACCTCAAATCAAAGACATATTTGAAATAACACAACATAACAGAACAGAACAGGAGAATCCCGTAGCCGCCATGGGTTTTGTTCTCCTGAACCCTTAGCCCAGGACTCTTCACTGCGAAATGCACACCTCTCTTGACTCAAGTCCGGATGTGTGATATAACTGTCCCAACTTTTTCTTGCTGAGTGGCGATCCTCTCCGTCATGTGGCACTGTCACGTCGCTGTTCTTGCCTCTCCAGCTCTTCCACAGATTTCTTGGCCGCGACAACCGTGTTTAGAACATGATTCTTCCCTTCATGTTGGACCCGGAGCGTTGCGGGAAATGCCAGGGTGAAGAGGACTTGCTTCTGAAATAGCGCGGAACAAATGGGAGAGAAAGCCTTCCGCTGTGCTGCAACCGCAGCAGAATAATCCTGAAAAATAAGAATTTTCTGATTATCCATCATCAGTGTTCGTTTCTTCCGATAGGCCTGTAGAATCCTCCATTTGTGGTGGAAGTTTAATATATGAGCTATAATCACTCGAGGCCTCTGGTTCGCCTCCGATTTAGGCCCAATACGATGTACCCGCTCTGCTTTGATTTCACCGACCAGGTCCTCCAGCCCCAACTCCCGCGGTAGCCAGGATTCCACCATAGGCAATAACATGGCCTCGGTATTAGACTCCAAGACCCCCACGAGCCGCAAATTGTTCCTTCGTGAACAATTTTCCAAATCGTCCACTTTATCTCTCAGGGTCTCAATGGTTTTTTGCATTGCGGCCTTCTCCCGGGCGTGAGTCCTGTCCGCCTCCTCCAGCTCTGACACGCGGTGCTGAAGTTCATCCACCCGCTGATCAAACTCCATCAGGATCTCACCCACCGTATCAAGCTTATGTAAGATCATATCAAATTTCGGCTCTAACAGTTTAGCCACTTCCTTGGCCAGCTCTTCCGACCCGGACTCCACACTCTCTGTGCCTGGGGAGCGCGGTTGTGCCATATTGGACGCCGGCTTCCCCCCCGAGGCTGCTCCCGCCCGTGAAGTTTTCTCTCGCTCTTTTCGCACTGAGAGAGGCATGTGTGCAGCTGTTTGCCCTGGCGACTTCCAGACTCTCCCCCTAGCAGCCGTGCACTTTTATCCAGACGTTTACCGGGGATAAGACAACAACAAATCAGAATAAAGGTGAGGCAGCCCCGGAGCGAGCAGAGAGACCTCTTACTCGCTCATGCGTCACGTGGTCTCTCGGTCCTGCATGGTTAAAGGTTTGTCTAAGACAGCAGATGCCCTTGGGCCAGCCCTGACAGAGATATCTAAAACATATGCTGTTAGAGGTTCCGATTTTTAATTATTAAACAATAAATAGTCTTGAAGGAATCTCTTGGATTGAAATTTTCATCAACGGATGAGTGATTGGGTGTACTCTTAATATATTGGGCACACAGTGGTTCTGACTGTGTTTAGTGCTTTTATTGATTATAATAATATATCAGTGTTTGAATTTTAGAAAGGCAATTGTTTTAGGCAATTTTAATATGCATTTGATGATTATCATAAGATATGCCATACTGGGTCAGACCAAGGTCCATCAAGCCAGTATCCTGTTTCCAACAGTGGCCAATCTAGGTCATACGTACCTAGCAGTTTCCGCAATGCTTGTACTGGGCCAAGCATTGATATCCTGGGTCCCTTCTTAATAATGGTTTATGGACCTTTCCTCCAGGAACTTGTCCAAACCTTTTTTAAACCCAGCTATACTAACAGCCTTTACTACATCCTCCGGTAACAAATTCCAGAGTTTGATTACACGTTGAGTGAAAAATATTTTCTTTTATTAGTCTTAAATAGTTTACCCTGTAGCTTCATTGCATGTCCCCTAGTCTTTCTATATTCTGATAACGTAAACAATCGATCTACGTTTACCCGTTCCACTCCGTTCATTCATTTATAGACTTCTATCATATCTCCCCTCAGCCGTCTCTTTTCCAGGTTAAAGAGCCCTAACCTTTTTAGCCTTTCTTCATATGAGTATCCTTCCATCCCCTTTACCATTTTGGTGGCTCTTCTCTGAACCTTTTCTAATAACTCTATATCCTTTTTAAGATACGGCGACCAGAATTGCACACAATATTCAAGGTGCGGTCTCACCATGGAATGTTATACAGGCATTATAATATCTTTTGTTTTATTTTCCATTCCTTTCTTTATGATACCTAGCATTCTATTTGCTCTCTTGGCTGCCGCTGCACACTGGGCCGAGGGTTTTAACATGTTATCCACAATGACGCCTAAATCTTTTTCCTCGGTGGTGGTTCCTAATGTGGAACCTTGCATCGTGTAACCATAGTTTGGGTTGTTCTTCCCTAGGTGCATAACTTTGCACTTGTCCACATTAAATTTCATCTGCCATTTTGATGCCCAGTCTTCTAATTTATCAAGATCCTCTTGCAATTTTCCACAATCCTCTTGGGTTTTAACAACTTTAAATAGTTTTGTGTCATCTTCAAATTTGATAACCTCACTCGTTATTCCACTTTCCAGGTCATTTATGAATATGTCAAAAAGCAGCGGACCCAGCACAGATCCCTGGGTACACCACTATTCACCTTTCTCCATTGGGAAAATTGTCCATTTAGCCCAACCCTCTGCTTTCTATCTCTTAACCAGTTCTTGATCCACAGTAGTACACTGCCTCCTATCCCATGACTCTTTAGTTTTGCCAAAAGTCTCTGATGAGGGACCTTGTCAAAGGCTTTCTGAAAGTCCAGATACACTATATCAACCGACTCACCTTTGTCCACCTGTTTATTCACACTTTCAAAAAAACATAACAGATTAGTAAGACAAGATCTTCCTTGTCTAAAGCCATGTTGGCTGTCTCCCATTAGGCCATGACTATCTACATGCTGAGTAATTTTATTTTTTATGATGGTTTCTACCATTTTTCCCGGTACTGACATGAGGCTCACCGGTCTGTAGTTTCCCGGATCACCCCTGGAACTCTTTTTAAAAATTGGTGTTACATTGGTGATCCTCCAATCTTCAGGTATTAAAGATGATTTTAATGATAGTTCACAGATTACTAATAGCAGGTCTGCAATCTCATATTTCAGTTCTTTCAACACCCTTGGATGTATACCATCCGGCCCAGGTGATTTGCTACTCTTCAGTTTATCTAATAGTTGTAATACATCTTCCCGATGTATCGATATTTCCTTCAATTCTTCCGCACCTTTAAATACCACTTCAGTCATGGGTAACATCCCTACATCTTCCTCAGTAAAGACTGAAGCAAAGAATTCATTCAGTCTCTCCGCTATCGCCTTGTCGCCTCTTAGTGCCCCTTTAACTCCTCTATCATCTAATTGACCAACTGACTCTCTCACAGGTTTTTTGCTGCGAATGTACTTGAAAAAATCTTTATTTCGCGTTTTTGCTTCCACAGCAAGCTTCTTCTCAAATTCTCTCTTTGCCTGCTTTATCAATGCCTTGCATTTGATTTGCCAGTGCTTGTGCTGTTTCCAGGTTTCATCGTTTGGCTCTTTTTTCCATTTCCTGAAAGATGCTTTTTTTGCAACAACAGCCTCTCTGACCTCACCTTTAAACCATGCTGGCAGTTTTTTGGACTTCCTTCCACTTTTCTTAAAGCATGGAATACAGCTGGTCTGGGCTGCCAAGATAGTATTTTTCAACAACACCCAAGCTTGCTGTCCTGCCCTTCAGTACAGGGCTTTAAGGAAAATATGCTGAATTTGGGATTAATTTTTGTAAGTTGCTACACATGTTAAAAATCATGCTTTGTGGGGGGGTGGAGCCTGGCTTTTGGTCAAGATGGACATGTAAGAGCTGAGCTCCGGAGGGCAATAGTCAAGAATCCTGATTTCTGCAGTTTTTAATCAAATAGTTCTTACCTACTTTGATACCATTCGATCCCGGATATGTCAGGCCCCATGCCCACGCGGCTGGATTACCAAGTATCTCAAAACGCCAGCGCAAAGAGAACCAAAACGGAACCTCTCTCCCTTCACAAGATGGCGGTCATCCGAGATTGACCCGAGTCCTTGCAGGAACTTCTGGCTGAGATTCGGGCAGTCAAAGACTTGGTCAAATCTAATAGAGACACGCTGTGCACAATGCAGGAAGATATTAACGCCTTGAAAACTTCTTTGGAGTCAATTACAGCCCGTTTGGAGAAGGTGGAGAACGTTGTGGCTTCGCATGGGGAGAGGCTCAAGGCCGTTGAGAAACAAGCTAAGTTGATTCGTTCACTGCAAAGAGAGGTGGAAGACGATAACAATCGCTCTCGGAGGAACAACATAAGAATACTGGAAGTTCCTGAGGGAGCAGAAGCCCTGATATATTGTGTCCTTTTTGCAGGCCATGATTCCGGGTGTGTTAAAGGTGAAGTTTGCCATGCCATTCGAGATCGAGTGCGACCATCGAGTGCCTACTCAGGCCGTGATTGCAGGCAAGCGTCCACGCCCAATCATCTTGAAAGTCTTGCGTTTTCAACAAGTATCGTAAATAATGGGAGCAGCTAGAGCACGTTCTACTTTGGAATATCAGGGACACAAACTTCTGTTCTTCCCGGACTTTGCGAAGGCGATGGTGGATCGGAGGAAATGCTTCTGGCGCTACGCCCACGATTGTTGCAGCTGCAGGCCCATTTTGGGCTGCTTTATCCTGCCCGCATGAGAGTCCCGCTGCACAACCAGACCAAGACTTTTGATGATCCCAGGGGAGATATATGCATTTTTGGAAGATAAGGAGTCGGCGGTGATGCGGTGAAATTTACTTTGAGTCTTGTTTGCAAAAATTATATGGCGCTTGCTATCATGGGTGTTTGACTGACTGGTCTGAGGTCGTGTAATGGTGATTTGTCCATGCAGAGGTGACATTCAATCACGCAGCTTTGATATACACTATAACATTTGTTTGGTCTTTTTTGAAGGAGCTCCAAGGCACAATCCTCTTTTTCTTCTTTTGTGTTCTATGTTGTCTGTGATGTCCATAGCGGTTGAGGGAGTAATGGGGCTTAGAAGAGTGGGAAAGCCCTTATTTAATTTGATGAGGGCTGCCCTGCCATACAGTTCTGGCGCTTTGGGTTTTGAGGACATTGTCTCTACTCTTGTGGTGGGTGGTGGGCAAGATGTAATACTTTAAGTGACAAAGAAGTGGAAATGTACTGGGTCATTTGCTCTCTGTGTCGTCCTGGTGGGCTCACCCGCTAAGTTTTGTGTGCTTTATAGCCCCCCTGGGTGTTGGTGGTTTTTGTTTCAGAATTATGTGTTCTTATTGTGAGCGATCGTGTGCAGGGGCTAGCGCAAAATTTGGGCTCTTCTTTTTAGGTTTTCTTTTCTGGGCTATAAGTATAGCTACCACTCTGATGGCGTTTAAGGTGTTGCTCTACAATGTAAAACTATATGTTACAATTTGGTATGTTTTTGCAACAGTTGACTGTCAACCTGTGCTATATTATCAGTATGTCTTCCTTTAAGATAGTTTCACTGAATGTTAAGGGCATTAATAATCCCATTAAGAGGAAAAAGATTCTTCTATATGGTCGTAAAGAAAGTGCTAACGTCTTGCTGTTACAGGAGACACACTTGAATGTGAAGGAGTCGTTAAAACTAGATATAAAACCCTTTCCTCTAGTGGCTTTTTCTGCTGCCAATCATAAGAAAAATGGGGTAGCCATATTAGTGAGGAAAGCTTTATCCCCCATGGTTATACAAACTAGGTCTGATACTGATGGACATTGGACAATGGCTGTCATCAAAATTGGTTCCAATGAACTGGCCTTAATTAATATTTATGCTCCTAATATTGATTGCCCTACTTTCTTTTGCTCCATTGCGGCCTTGGCACAGGAAGTGTCCAGATATCCGATCATTGTGGGGGGAGACTTCAACCTCGTTCTAGACCCCTTGGTAGATAGGAGTCCTGTGAGAACCATTAGGGTTCCCAAGGCTCACCCGGTTCTTGTGTCTTTAATGCAGGAATTAGGCCTGATAGACATATGGCAATTGCAGCACCCTACGGACAAAGAATTTTCTTTCTTTTCTCCTCCTCATAACTTGTTATCACGTATAGACGTTTTCCTAGTCTCTAAGGGTCTCTGTTCCAGAACCAGTGAGTCCAATATTCACACGGCTCACATCTCTAATCATTCTGCAATTTCTCTCACTCTATTGGACTCAATGAACTAGCAATCTCACTCATGTTGGCAATTTGATAGGACTCTTCTTGGCAATCAGGAATTCCGTGAGACCATCCTGATGGCTATAGAGGAGTATTTTCAATTTAATTTACCTCAAGACTCCTTGGGGTGGGCATGGTGGGAAGGCTTTAAGGCTAGAATATGGGCCACCATTACCAGTTTTGCTATACGGCAGGCCAAACAGCGTAAAGCAGAACTTGGGGCACTAGACAAGCAGATTAAAGCGGGAGAACGTATTTTAAGCCAGAAAACTGATCCTAATATTCTGATAAGATTACAGTGCCTTAGATTTAGATATAATTTGATCTTGACCACTGAGGCTTCGCAGAATATCCAAGGGCAGAAAGGGAGATATTACTTGGAAGGTAACAGAGCTGGACGGCTTCTAGCTAACTCATTAAAGGGTCGTAAGGAAGCTTCTCGCATTACAGCTTTAAGGGACCCTCAGGTGAAGAAACTGATTGTCAAAGACCATGACATTGCAGAGACCTTTTGCCAATTTTATGCTCAATTATACTCCCCAGAGATAGATTTCTGTGAGAAGGAGTTTGATAGATTGACTAATTCAGAGGCCGGTGTTAGATCAAGAAACTGCTGCGGGACTAGATAAAGCAGATCAGTCATGGAAATTATCCAGGCTATTGATTCTATGCAAGTGGGCAAGGTTACCGGACCAGATGGCCTTCCGGTTGACTTCTATAAATATTATAGACTTCTTTTAGACAATAAGGCACAGATTGGAGCGTTTGCCTCTGCAAACATTGTTGTGCTTGAAAAATCTGGGAGGGAACCTCAGTAACTTTCGGCCAATTTCATTGTTAAACGCAGATTATAACGTTTTTGCTGCCATCTTAGCTGGTCATCTATCCAAACTGATCCCTTCTCTGATTCATCCATACCAATGTGGCTTTACTGAGGGACGCTCCACAGCTGACAATACCAGAGTTCTTGGTCATGTTTGGGAAGGCGCGGAGGGAACAGAGGGCCCTCTTGTGGGTCTCTCACTAGACGCAGAGAAAGCATTTGATAGGCTGGAGTTGCCTTTTCTGTTTGCTGTTCTGAAATGGTTTGGATTTGGTGAGGGTTTCTGTAACCTAATCAAACTTATGTATGCAAAACCAAGTGCAAAAATCTCTTTGAATGCGACTCAGCCTAGAGAATTTCTTCTAGGGTATGGTACCCGTCAAGGTTGTCTTCTTTCTCCCATTCTTTTTAATCTGGCCTTGGAACCTCCGACCCTATTGATAAGGCAAAGCCTTGCGGTGAGGGGCGTTTCTATTGCTGGCATGGAGATTAAGCTATCTGCATATGCTGATAATCTGCTGCTGTTCACCACACCTAGCTCTATACCGGTTATTTTTAGAACTGATAGACAAATACTCAGGATTGTCTGGTTATAAAATTAATTGGTCAAAATCTGTTGCATTCCCCTTAAACTCAAGAGTGTGTAGAACAGATCTGGAGGAATTCCCATTTGTGTGGGAGCCTAAGATGGTAAAGTATTTGGGAGTTCACTATTGCTACCCACTTAGTGAAACCCTACAATACAAAGAAGGAGAGATCCTATCTACTGTTCGTAATATAACAATAAAATGGTCGCCGGTCTATCTATCTTGGTGGGGTCGTCTTGAGGCTATAAAAATAACTATCACTCCTAAAGTGAATTATGTGTTGGAAATGCTACCAGTCTTTCTTACAAGTAAAATTTACCGCCAAATTGAAAAGATTCTGGTTCAGTTCCTATGGAAAAACAAACCGCCTATAATTGCTCCTGGGAAACTTAAATCTAAAAAAGAAGGGGGGGGGGGTGAATTTCCCTGACTTTCAGAACTATCGCTGTGCTTTTTTGCTAAAGCAAGGTTCACGATGGGTGGAGGGGGCTGTAGGAAGATTAAGTGCTCCTTTCCCCTTAAATCTCCTCCCTGGTGTGATGTCTTTTAAGAGGTTGAAGTCTCATAGGGTTATATCGGACACTCAGAAGGCTTTTCAACAACTAGCAAACACGATTCCTAAGGAGGATTGTCTATTGAAACTAACACCCATCTAGCACAGTCCTTATTTTAAAATTAATCAAAGCTCATTCGCATGACAATAATGGTTTAGCAGGGGTATTTGGAGGATTGGCCAACTGATAATGGATGGCAAGTGGAAGCCTTTTGTTTTTTTACAAAGGGAATTTGATTTGCCTAAATCTCTATACTTTCAATGGATTCAACTGAGGCATTGTATAGAGAAATCCCATTTGGATATTAAATCGTTATCGGATGAGTGGGAGCTATTGAGTAAGATAGGCTCAGTGCATATGTCCTCTGGGGTGGCTTCTCCCTATTATAAACTGGTGGTTCAGAACAACTGTTCTCAGGCCATTGGTGTTCAACGCATCTGGGAACATGACACTGGAGTAGTTCTTTCCCCAGAAACCTGGACAAAATTCTGGCGTACGATAAACGGGGTTTCTCAGTCTGCCTCTATCTCACAAGCTTTATACTTTTTTGCGCACAGAGCGCACTTTACTCCGGTAAAGGTTGCTAAATGGGATAAGGCAGCTGGGAATGAGTGTTGGTCTTGTCGGGGAGATGTCGGCACTTTGAGACATGTGGTGTTTGATTGCCCTAACAGTCAGTCTTCTTGGGTTTCAATATGGAATCATATTCAAGAGGTGTTGGGATTGAGGGCCACTCTCTCCTGGTCTGTGGTCGTTTTCTGGTCAGCAATTAGCATCTCGTCGTTACAGAGGGATTGTCAGTTTTTATTTGACTTAATGTTGGGAGTGGCCCTGCGTCTCGTTATTTCCAACTGGAAACATACAGCAAAGCTTAGTTGGCATGAATGGTGGAACCGCTTGTGCTTATGCTACAAATATGAGCAAATGCCACAGTGTGGTAGACCCCTTATACCTTCCACTTTTCTCAAGTGGAAACCCCTTCAAAATTATATCTCCAAAGCACGATGTGAAATACAATAAGGGGTCATTAGTCAACTCTCCTCGTCTTTATGAATTGGAGTGCCTGGATGTTACATAGCCCTTGTAGGCCTCTCAGGCCTTCAGCTGGTTTTCTTTTCTTTTTTAAATAGCCCTTGATCGCATAACGATGGGAGGAACAGGGTGTGGTGGGCTGTGAATAGGCTTTGTTTTGGGTTTTTTTGTTAGAGAAGTATTATGTACTTTATTTTTATTGTAAGTTGGTTTTTCTTTTGTAATTTTGTTGGAAAATATAAATACAGAAGTTTAAAAATAAATTATGCTTTGGATGAAATTTTTACTTCCTGTAGTGTGGATGGGGAGAGTTTAGTTGATCATTTTACTTTGATTTGGTCCAATCATTTGTAGATACATTTTAATTTAAGGATTTCGGGAACAAAAGCCGTATTTATTGTATTTATTTAACTTTATTTTATATCCTGCCTTATCTTGTAGTCAAGGTGACTTACAGGGAACTATTAAGGGTCTTAACGTAGAAACATGATGTTAAGATTTACATTGAAAATTTAGAGAAGCATAGCATAAAGAACTTGTTAACATTTAACTGTTATAAGATTTTAACTTGGGAACGTGAAGTTAACATTTACAGTTCTATAACTGGTTGACATGGCCATGTATGATACATTACTAGGGCTAAAAGGCTAATTTTCTCATTGGAGAAAGGTGACTAGTGGAGTACCCCAGGGATCTGTGCTTGGCCTGCTGCTTTTTAATATATTCATAAATGACCTGGAAATGGGAATAATGAGTGAAGTGATCAAATTTGAAGATGACACAAAATTATTCAAAGTTCTTAAGACAAGTGGATTATGAAAAATTGCAAGAGGACATGTTCAATTGGAAGACTAGATGTCCAAATGGCAGATGAAATTGAATGTGGAGAAGTGCAAAGTTATGCACCTAGGAAGGAACAACCCAAACTTTGGTTACATGATGCAAGGGTACCACCGTAGAAACCACCATCCAGGAAAAAGATTTAGGTGTCATCGTGGATAATATGTTGAAACCCTCTGCCCAGTGTGCAGTGATGGTCAAGAAAGCAAATAGAATGCTAGGAATCATAAGGAAAGGAATGGAGAATAAAACCAAGAATATTATAATGTCTCTATCATTCCATGGTGCGACCGCACCTTGAATATTGTGTGCAATTCTGGTCACAATATAAAGCATTAAAGGATATAGCAGAATTAGGAAAGATACAGAGAACAGCAACAAAAATGGTAAAGGGGCTGGAAGGATACCCCTATGAGGAGAGGCTTAAAAGATTGGGCCCTTAAACTTGGAAAAGAGATGGCTGAGGGGGGGGGGGGTATATGATAGATATCTACAAATTAATGAATGGAGTGGAATGAGTAAACGTAGATTGATTGTTTATGCCATCAAAATGTAGATAGACTAGAGGACACGCAATGAAGCTACAGTGTAACCCATTTAAGATTAATAAGAGAAAATATTTTTTCACTCACCGTATAATCAAACTCTGGAATTCATTACCTGAGGATGTAGTAAAAGCTGTTAGTGTAGCTGGGTTTAAAAAGGTTTGGACAAGTTCCTGGAGGAAAGGTCCATAAACCATTATTAAAGAAGACCTGGGAAATCCACTGTTCCCTCTGGGAGTGAGCAGAAAGTCAGTCCTCACATATGAGTGATGTCTGCTTCAACGGAGCCCACACAGTTACCTCTCCCAAGCTTTCAAAAAAAGCCTTTGGGAGATGCACCATATATGCGTGGTCCCCTTCCTGCCTAAGGATGCCTTCTTGCCTCAGTCTCCTTTCTTCCACGGAGCCTATAGGACGTGTGTCTGTTTCCCCTCTTCCACCTGGTTTTCCTCTGTGTTTTTTTTTCTTTGGTGCATGGGTTTTCACACCCTTTCTGGCTGGGCCAAAGGAGTTTGACCTCGCGGGGGCTGTATTCCCTGCCACCTTGGTCAGTGGCTTCAAACCTTGTGACCGCTGTGCACATATGATGTCATGCACGGATCCATATGATTGTTGCCTTCGGTGCCTTGGGCCGGATCATGATGCCTTGGCATGTGATCTCTGCCAGCAGATGACCCCCAAGGCCCACCGAGGCTGTAAGAAGCAGCACAAGTCGATTTTTCATAAGACTGACTCAGCTCCAAAGTCGTCTTCGGGACCAGCGCCCTCAAAGGCTGCTGCAGAGACTTGGCCTTGTGTGGCGATCGCACTGCCTTGGAGCCTCATCACTCCCGACCACCGGCCGTTCCACAGTGAGGGAGTTCCCGGAGGTGGAGCTGATCCTTGAGCTCCACCGGCCTCGAGAAACATCTCAGTACCGGTCCTGGTCTTGGTCCCACTCGGGTCCGAGGACTTCCCTGCACAGCACTCCCGACTTGGGGCTTTGGGACCCCTGGGCCATCTAGGCTGGGGCGCGAGCCTGAGGCCCATAGGACCCTCAAGATCTTCTCTGACTCTGGGTCAGACTGGGAGACTGAAGACGATGAGTCCTTGGACACTTGACTCCACAGAGATGTGCCCTCAGATCTTTTCCCTCCCGAAGCCCAGCACTGGTCCCCACCTGAGGATCTGGCCTTTTGGACTTTGTTCGGGATATGGCGAAGGCTCTTCTCTTCACCACCGAGTCCAAGGAGGAGCCTCAGGCAGAAGATCTCAAGATCCTCTAGTACGAGACTTCCCCTAAGGATGCTCTCGTGGTGCCCATTCCGCTCATCCTGGAATGGCTGTTCTTCCGTATGTGGGAAACCCTGGCCTCACTGCCTATTGTGAGCAGGCAGCTGGACTCAATGTAGCGGGTCCGCTGGAGCCCTGGCTTCCAAAAAAGCTCAACCATTTCACATCTCCATGGTGGTGGAATCATCCATACGTAGGCTTAAGAGCCAGAAAATGCACTCCTCAGTGCCCCCGGGCAGGGAGGCCCACACCATGGCTGCCCTGGGCAGGCAATGCTTTCAGGGCTCAATGCTTATCAGCTGGATCTAGGCCTACCAGCTGTACATAGGTATGTACTTGCGGGACTTGGCAAGGAACTCACTGGGTTCTCAGCTGGTCTCTCCAAGGAACCTCTTCAGCAGTTCTGGACCCTGACCTTCATGGTCAAATAGTGCTCCAAATTTATGACTTGGGCAGTCTATGATGGCTTTGAGTCGACAGCTAGAGTAGCCGCAGTGGGCATTAGTGCCTGTTGCCAGGCTTGGCTACAGTCTTCCAACTTGGAGCAATGGGTTGCTCGATGTCCCTTGCTGGGGAGAGAATCTCTTCAGCAAGCCTATGACGAGCAATGTCACCAAGCTGGCGTCCGAGTTCATGACCTGGACCAGGCTCTCCAAAAAGTCCCTATACCCGATGAAGAGGAAGGCTTATGGATACTACCCTCAGTACTTGGCCTCCCAGCTCTTCAACAGGGCCTGCAGGCCAAGGAACCAGGACACAGCTCTCGTAAGCCTAAGACCCCCGAGCCATAGACCGCACCTCCAGTGCAACCCTGGGGGGGGGGGGGTTTGGCTGCTTGGGCATAGCTTCTCTTCCCCCCAGGAAGTCCTGCCCCACAGCATACGGGGGGCCATCTGGTATTTTATGCCAACCTGTGGTCCACCATCACCACCGATGCATGGGCCCTACAAGGTGGTGAAGGAAGGTTATCTCCTCCACCTCGAATGGACGTCCCTGCTATTCTTCCTGGGAGAGCCCTCTATGACTCCCCTTCACCGGGGCCTGCTTCAGCAAGAACTCGCCGGTCTTCTGGCAGACAGGGCGGTAGAACACCTCCACCTCAGGGGCAATGGGTTCTACTCCTACTACTTTCTGGTTCCACAAAGGACCGGAGGGCTTCAGCCCATTCTAGACCTGCAGGACCTCAATTGGTTCCTTGTGAGGGAGAAGTTCAAAATGCTCTCCCTTGGAACATTGCTGCCATACTTCCAGCAGGGATACTGGCTATGCTGCTTGGATCTGAAGGATGCATATACACACGCCCTCATCCATCCCCTTCCCAGGCAGTAACTCCGCTTCATGGTAGGAAGCTGCCATTACTAGTACAGGGTTCTACCCTTCGATCTGGCCTCCACTCTGAGGGTATTCACCAAGTGCCTGGTGGTGGTTGCCACATTCTTGCGTCTCCAAGGGGTGTTTGTCTTCCCCTACCTGGACGACTGTCTCATCAAGGGCAGCAGTAGCACCACCGCCAGAGCACATCAGGGGACAGGCCACACCATCCTCATTCTGGAGCACTTGGGGTTTGTCATAAACCACCCAAAGTCACATCTCCATTCGATACAATGCCTAGAGTTCACAGGGACACTGCTGGTCACTGTCCAGATCAGTGTCTTCAGCTCTCTGGACAGGGCCCAGTGGCTCAAGATGCTTGCAGGGCACATGTAGGGTTGCCCCCTCTGTCTCTGCCCACCTTCTGCTTTGCCTGTTGAGTACATGTCACCCCAGATGCCCGTTTGCATATGCGGCCGGCCCAGTGCGCCCTATGCTCCTATTGGTTTCAAGTGACAGGACTCCTGCAGGACATCGTAGTCATGACCGGTCCTCTGGCCAACTCCCTTGACTGGTGACAACAGCTCCAGCAGCTACAGGACGGGATGCCCTTCCAGGCCCTCACCTCCCAGAGGATCCTCACCATGGATGCCTCCAAACTGGGCTGGTGTGCCCATTGTGACAATCTCCGTACTCAAGGCAGTTAGTCGCAGGCAGAGAACCTCCAGCAGATCAACCTCTTCGAGCTCCCCTAGCCTTCTAGGCCTTTCACCACCACCTTTGGCATCAAGTGGTACTGATCCAGACTGACAACAAATGGTGATGTTCTATTTCAACAAACACAGAGGTATGGGATCGTCCCTCCTGTACCAGGAGGCAGTGAGCCTCTGCTCTTTCGCCAGCAACAATGGGATGTTCTTGCAGGCTGTCTATCTCCCAGGCCAGGACAATGTTCTAGCAGACTGTGGCTCAGCCAGGCCTTCCAACTGCATGAATAACAGCTGGCCCCTGGCCCTCCCCCCGGGTGGCCAGCCGGCCCTTCCCCCCCCCCCGGGTGGCCAGCCGGCCCTTCCCCCCCCCCCCGGGTGGCCAGCCGGCCCTGCCCCCCCCCCCGGGTGGCCAGCCGGCCCTTCCCCCCCCCCCCCCCGGGTGGCCAGCCGGCCCTTCCCCCCCCCCCCCCCCCGGGTGGCCAGCCGGCCCTTCCCCCCCCCCCCCGGGTGGCCAGCCGGCCCTTCCCCCCCCCCCGGGTGGCCA
Organism: Ichthyophis bannanicus; assembly: GCA_033557465.1. Lineage (NCBI taxonomy): Eukaryota > Metazoa > Chordata > Amphibia > Gymnophiona > Ichthyophiidae > Ichthyophis > Ichthyophis bannanicus. The sequence goes on from CM066041.1 coordinate 150,538,060, forward strand.
GCCGGCCCTTCCCCCCCCCCCCCCGGGTGGCCAGCCGGCCCTTCCCCCCCCCCCCGGGTGGCCAGCCGGCCCTTCCCCCCCCCCCCCCCCCCGGGTGGCCAGCCGGCCCTTCCCCCCCCCCCCCCCCCCCCGGGTGGCCAGCCGGCCCTTCCCCCCCCCCCCCGGGGTGCCCCCCGGCCCTTCCCCCCCCCCCCCCCGGGGGGCCAGCCGGCCCTTCCCCCCCCCCCCCCGGGTGGCCAGCCGGCCCTTCCCCCCCCCCCCCCCCCGGGTGGCCAGCCGGCCCTTCCCCCCCCCCCCCCCCGGGTGGCCAGCCGGCCCTTCCCCCCCCCCCCCCCCCCCCCCGGGTGGCCAGCCGGCCCTTCCCCCCCCCCCCCCCCCCCGGGTGGCCAGCCGGCCCTTCCCCCCCCCCCCCCCCGGTGGCCAGCCGGCCCTTCCCCCCCCCCCCCCCCCCGGGTGGCCAGCCGGCCCTTCCAGCTTTGGGGGCTCCCACAGATGTACCTCTTCACCAGCCCAGCCAATGCTCAGCTGCCCAGCTTCTGCTCCACATACCTAAGTCTCTAACTGAGCGATATGCAAATAATGTCCAAAGTTGCGCTCAAAAATAACACAATAATATATATGTGTATATATACTTCTCAGCTACTTAAATAATAGTTATCCAGATCTTCAGATTTCCAAAGGTCTCAGTCTTTAGCCAGCCGGGCTATTTGAATAAAATCTCCACAGCTGTAGCTAGCAATCACATCAATGACCTTTTTATGGAAACCTATTTTATAAAACATGCCCCACGCTAATGAAAGTGATAGTGATAGTTCCAGACTTTTAGGCTTGGTGTTGAAAAGCGCATATGCCAAAATCATTCAAATATTCATATATTCAAAAAGATAGCACTTAACTGGCACTGTGCTGCTGTGATCCAGGCTCTCAAAAATATTACATAGGCTGGAATCTGTACGCCAATTTCTCTCAAAAGTGTTGCATAAGCTGAAGTCTGTACGCCAATTTCACTGAGTTCCCGACGCTCTCATTGGGGTCCCACTGCGGCGTTTCACTGCCCGCGGTTCATCAGGGGAACCTCGTTGCCTTAAGTTCATGTACAAAACGATGCTGCCGACCTTCCGTGACTTAAGGCAACGAGGTTCCCCTGATGAACCGCGGGCAGTGAAACGCCGCAGTGGGACCCCAATGAGAGCGTCGGGAACTCAGTGAAATTGGCGTACAGACTTCAGCTTATGCAACACTTTTGAGAGAAATTGGCGTACAGATTCCAGCCTATGTAATATTTTTGAGAGCTTGGATCACAGCAGCACAGTGCCAGTTAAGTGCTATCTTTTTGAATATATGAATATTTGAATGATTTTGGCATATGCGCTTTTCAACACCAAGCCTAAAAGTCTGGAACTATCACTTTCATTAGCTTGGGGCATGTTTTATAAAATAGGTTTCCATAAAAAGGTCATTGATGTGATTGCTAGCTACAGCTGTGGAGATTTTATTCAAATAGCCCGGCTGGCTAAAGACTGAGACCTTTGGAAATCTGAAGATCTGGTTAACTATTATTTAAGTAGCTGAGAAGTATATATACACATATATATTATTGTGTTATTTTTGAGCGCAACTTTGGACATTATTTTCAGCTTCTGCTCCAGGCAACCACATCCATCATGGGTGGCGGCGGATGAATTCCTCATATTGTGGATGGCGGGCCTCCTCTACTTCCAGCCCACGTTGATGATCACCAAACCTCTGTTCAAGATCCAACTCGACAGAGTGACCTTGATACTGGTGGCCCCTTGGTGGGCCAGGCAGCCATGGTTCTCCCTGCTTCTCTGCCTGTCCCAGGTGCCCCCAATTCTGCTGAGGTGTGCTCTGGGCCTGCTCTCACACGAGGATGGTTCTCTCCTGCATCTCAGTCTGGGGTCCCTCACTCTGATGACGTGGCTGCTGAAAGGGTAACCAAGGTCCACTTAATCTCTGTAGTGAGGTGGAGGAGATCCTCCTGGCCTCCTGCAAAACCTTCATCCACCGGGCCTACGCCTTCAAGTGGCAGAGATTCTCTGTGTGGTGTGTGGAGAAGCAAATCAACCCTTTCTCCTGTTCGGTCCAGCTGGTGCTACAGTACCTGCTTCACCTGTGCCAAACTGGGTTTAAGTACAACTCCATCAGAGGTACACCTTAGCACATTCTCTGCGCACCACCATCTTGTCAAGGGCAAGCCCCTCTCCGCTCAGCCCCTCGTGACTTGCTTCCTGAGGGGCCTACTACTTTCAAGGCAATCTGTCTCGTCTCGGCGGCAGAGTAGGATCTCAGCATGGTGCTCTCGAAACTTTCAGTGCCACCTTTTGAGCCTCTCGGCTCTTGCCATCTCCTGGAAGGTGATCTTCCTTGTGGCGCTCACCTCCACTCTCAGGGTTGTGAACTCCAGGCTCTGGTGGCCCATTCACCTTATACGAGGTTCTACAAGTACAGGGTTGTACTCCGCACACACCCCAAGTTTCTGCCTAAGGTGGTGTCTCCATTCCACCTCAACCAAGCGATGGTGCTCCCCACCACCTTCCCGCAGCCTTAAGCTAACAGAGCGGAGGCCACTCCCCACATTCTGGACTCTAAACAGGCCCTATCTGGAGCATACACAGGACCACTGTCACTCCTCATTGCTCTTCATCTCCTACGCCCCAAATCGGCTGTGGACAGCGGTCTCTAAGCGTACCGTCCATTTGGGTTGTGGACTGCATTGCCTTCGCTTATGAGCAGGCTGGTGTCTCGCTGGAGTGCCATGTCATGTCGCACAGTATCCGGGCCATGGCGGCTTCTGTGGCAATCCTGCACTCCGTTCCCTTGTCGGAGATCTGCCGGGCTGCCACCTGGATCTCAGTCCATACTTTCAGAGTTCATTACTGCCTGGAGATGGAGTCCCGCCAAGACAGTGCCTTTGGCCACGCAGTACTCCGTCATTTGTTTGTGGTGTAAAGCAACTAATGCCCTCCAACCCTTCAGTGTATTCAGGCTACCAGAGAACTGGTTCCTTGCTTGACACTTGGGCCACTCATGGATCTGCTGTTCCTTGACTCCATTGCTGTTTCTCACGGTTCACCTTTTTCTGGTCACCTGTGGTTTTACAGGTTTTTTTGGCAGCCTGTAGCTGGGGAGTCCCATATGTGTGTGGACTGACTTCCTGATTGTTTCTGGAGAAAGTGTAGTTACTCACTTGTAACAGGTATTCTCCGGGGACATCAGAAATCAGCCTTCACAACCCTCCCTCCTCCCCATGAAGTCTTGGGCAAGCCACTTAACCCTCCATAGCCCATGTTCCCTGTAAAATAGTTATTTCCAAGTTATAATGCCCTGTTCAATGTAATTTCAGTTTGTTCATTGTAAACCGCACTGATGCAGAATAGCGCGGTATATAAGAGAATGTAAATAAATAAATAAATACTTGTGACCTGGATTGGCCACTGTTGGAAACAGGATACTGGGCTTGATGAACCTTGGTCTGACCCAGTATGGCATTTCTTATGTTCTTATTCAGTTTAAGGGACGTTTGTGGTTCTATGCGGAGTAGGGGATGGGTATGTAGACTGTTAATTTAGGTGGTGCAGGTAGGACTAGGTACCAAAGTATTCCTTAAAGAGGTGGGTCTTTATCTTCTTGCGGCTCTGTCTATTGCTGGGCCTCTTGTAGATTATGGATTGCAGATAAGCAGAAGAGAGTTGCTTGTATACTTTAAAAGTGGCGAATATGACCTTGTATTTGATTCTGATTGTAATTGGCAGCCAATGTAGGGATTTGAGTTGCGAAGTTGTGTTCATGTTTATGAACACCATATAGTATTCGTGCAGCAGTGTTCTGTGCTAGCTGCAGAGGATGAATTACATAATCTGGGAGGCCTTGAAAGAGGATGTTACAGTAGTCCATATGAGGGAATACAAGTGCTTGGAAGACTGTAGTGAAATTGTGTGAGTTAAGTAAGGGTCGAAGCCCTTAGGCTGTATTTATCTTCTAGTATGTGAGTTGAACAGTGTTTTTGATGTGTGATTGCATAGTTAGGTATTGGTCCCATCGTTTGAATCTTCTTTTGTGGGTGTAAATGCTTGAGTGTTAGGGTTTATATGTGGGGTTTGGGGTAAACGGGACAGATGATAGTAAGGGTCAAAATTGGAATCATTTGTTAGACATATATTAAGACATTAATTTATTGGTCATTGAGTTCGAATGGATATTGATGTATCTCCAGGAACAAGCAGGAATGAGTCTTCACATATGGGTATCGTCGGTACCGACGGAGCCTGCGCGGGAACGCTCCCCAGCGTCCAAAGGAAAGCTTTTGGGAGCATCCCACAGCGCCTGCGCGCTGCCTTCCCGCCTTTCCTAACCGCCTCTCTCCAGTTCTTCTTTTTCAGCGGAGCCAGCAGGTCGTGTTTCCTGTCGCAGCTGAAGAATTTCTTACTTTTTCTTTTATTTCTTTAGTCGCGTGTCTGCCTTCTCGACTCCGGACCGGTACCGCCGGTTTTTTCTTTCTTTCTAAAAAAAAAAAAACTACTCTTTTCTACTTCAGTGCATTTTTTTCTTTCTGTGGCCTTAGGCCTGCAGAAAATTTTTCCTCATGGAAAAGCCCGCCTCCGGGTTCAAAAAGTGCACGAAGTGCAGTAGCACTATTTCTGTCACTGACACCCACGACTGGTGTCTTAAATGTTTAGGTCCTGACCATTCCATCGCGGACTGTGAGTCCTGTTCCATGATGTCTAAAAGAGGTTTACAGAATCGAGCAGCCAAGCTCAGTACCCTGTTTCCCTCTGATGCAGCTTCTGTGGCATCGACGTCTTCCAGGGCTGCTTCTTCCTCCCATGGATCTCAGGTAACCAAACTTAAATCTGGCCGGTCCTCGAAGAGTACATCTCCCTCTAAGTATCGAGATGCCCCCGGGCTTGCTCTCGAGGAATCCACACTGGCAAAATTACCCTGGCGGGAGGCTCCGGCTTCCAAAGCTTTATCTATGGGGTCACAGGTTGACACCGGTACCGACATCCAGACATTGGTGGCATCAATGGATCAGAATATTCTGACCATGCAGCGTGCCATCACGGCATTCATACAAGCTGCGACGCCTTCGGTACCGCAACAAACTCCGTTGTCAGTACCGATTCCGGTACCGGACCCGATACCGGTTCCGCTGCCAGTACCGATTGCATCGACATCGACGTCGACGGCAGCGGTACATTATCCTGTGATGCCCATCGGTACCGATCCGGTACCGAGTACTCCCGATGTCGATACCCCCCAGTATGCGTATCGGGCTCTGCGAGAGCATCCAGACAAGCGATACTTCGATTCCTCTGAGGACTCTGATGAATCAGAGGCCTCTATCGAAGCATCGGGGATCCTTCCTCAGGAACCCTCTTCTCCAAAAAGGAGAATGTCTCCTCCAGAGGACTTGTCTTTTCAAGACTTTATCAGGGAGGTGGCCAGGGGCCTTTCCATCTCAGTGGCCTCTGAGATAGAGCCTAGAGCCAAAAAATTAGATATTTTACAATATCCTAAGGCTCCCAAAGAGGCAGCCACTTTACCAAAACATGAGATTCTCTATGATCACATGTTGGGCATATGGGAGACTCCTCTTACCACTTCTCCTCATTCTCATAGGTTGGACACCATGTAGCGTGTTCCTCCTTGTCCTGGTTTTCATAAGACTCAGCTTCCTCACCACTCTATTGTGGTGGAGCCTGCTATGAAAAAGATCAAGAGTACAAAGAGGCACTCTTCTACTCCTTCAGGAAGAGAATGCAGAACCTTAGATGCCTTTGGCAGGAGAATTTTCCAGGCCAGTATGCTTGTAGCCAGAATCAACTCCTATAGTCTCTATATGGGGATGTTTCTAAAGGAAGTTACAGATCATCTGCAAACCTTATCTCCTTTTATGTCAGAAAATAAAAGGGAAGAGTTTCTCACCTGGCTTAAACATGCCCAGGATATTTCCAAGTTTTCCAACCGTGCAGCCTTTGACTCTTTTGAAGGTGCCAGCAGAGCCTCGGCTATTGCCATAGGTGCACGCAGAGTTGCTTGGTTACAAGCCTCTGATTTGGAATCCTGGGTTCAGGATGGATTAGGTAACCTTCCTTGTACAGGTGAAAACTTGTTTGGCAAAGATTGGCAAGCAAAGGCCAACCAGATGGATGCTGAAAATTCTGCTTTAGATAGACTTTCAAAGTCTACTTCTGCTCCTTTTAAAAAGAGATTGTTCAAAAAAGGATTTTTCCCAAAAAAAGGGAAATATTCTTCTGTTTATGGTCAGGCCTCTTCTGCAGGTTGTTTTGCTACAAAGAGGCAACAACAACCAAAACAGGGCAAGCCTAAGGCTTCGAGGACTGCTACGGCCCAACAGCCTCAGCCTCCTCAGGGCCTTTGACTTACCACAAGAGAACTTAGCCTTTCTGGCTCTAGAAAATCCAGAGCCTCTCACCATACCAGGAAGGTTAGCTCATTTTGCTCCCAGATGGGAACAAATCACAGCAGAGCAATGGACCCTCTCTGTCATAAGAGACGGGTACAAGCTTCACTTCTTAAACCTTCCTCCTCACACTATGGTGAAACAGTTCAATTCTCCAACATCTCTTCTCAACCTTCTAGGTCAAGAGACTGCCACCCTTCTTGCCCAAGGGGCAATAGAAGAAGTACCCCTTCTTCAACAGGGCTCAGGGTTCTACTCCCCCTATTTTCTCATTCCAAAGAAAACAGGGGGCTACAGACCCATTTTAGATCTCAGAGAATTGAACAAGTTTCTATGCAAGGAGAAATTCAAGATGACCTCTCGGAACTCTCCTTCCATACCTCCAGAGTCAGGACTGGCTTTGTTCTCTAGATCTCAAGGATGCGTACACCCATGTCCTCATCCCTCCAACACACAGAAGGTTCCTTCGGTTCCTTTACCAAGGAAAGCACTACCAATACAAAGTGCTTCCTTTCGGTCTGGCCTCTGCACCAAGAGTGTTCACCAAATGCATGGCAATAGTAGCTGCATTTCTACGCACTCTAGGGATATTCGTATTCCCATATCTGGACGACTGGCTCATCCGAGCTTCATCCCAGTCAGAGGCCCAGGCTTCCCTGGCCTGCACAAGGCGTGTTCTTCAGTATCTGGGACTGGTAATAAACATTCCAAAATCCCATCTCACCCCTACTCAATCTCTAGAGTTCATAGGGGCCTTGCTGGATACCACAACTGCAAGGGCCTATCTCCCCCAGGCCCGTTGCCTACGCTTGGTGCAGTTAGCCTCATAGATTCAGTTAAAATCCCATTTAACTGCTTGAGAGATGTTACAACTCTTAGGCCACATGGCATCCACCGTGCATGTGGTTCCTTATGCTCGCCTTCACATGAGAGCAGCTCAATGGACTTTGTCCACCCAATGGACCCAGGCATCAGGGTGCCTGTCTGACAAGATAGCGACCTCCAGTCGTCTCTTTTCCTCGCTCTATTGGTGGAAGTCCACTCAAAATCTGTTGCTGGGGTCCCCCTCTCAACAGGTGTTACCCCAAGCAACCCTTACCACAGATGCCTCTCCAAAGGGTTGGGGAGCTCATCTACAAGATCTCTCCACCCAAGGCATCTGGTCTCCACAGGAGACATCTCTACATATCAACCTCTTAGAGCTCAGAGCAATTTTTCTGGCTCTCAGAGTCTTCCACACCCTGCTCAACTACCAGACATTCCTCATCCACACGGACAGCCAAGTAGCCATGTTCTACGTGAACAAGCAGGGGGGGACTGGCTCTCTGTCGCTTTGCAACGAAGCTCTGAGATTGTGGGCCTTCGCCAGAGAGCATCAAATCCATCTCATGGCAGTGTATCTTCCAGGAGTTCAAAACTCTTGGGCAGACAGACTCAGTCGAGTTCTGCTTCCACATGAATGGTTCCTCCATGGGGACCAGATAGCCAGGATCTTTTGAATTTGGGGAACCCCAGACATAGACCTGTTTGCAAGTCCGTGGAATGCCAAACTTCCCCGGTTCTATTCCAGGATTCCATGTCAGGGAGTTCAGGCCAGGGATGCCTTCCTCCTTCATTGGGGCAAGATTTCCTCTATGCCTTTCCTCCTATTCCCCTCATTCCCAAGACACTGTTCAAGCTTCAGAGAGACAAGGGGTCTATGATCCTCATAGCACCACGTTGGCCATGCCAAGTGTGGTACCCTCTACTTCTGCATCTCTCTCAAGCTCCCTCCCTGGACTTGGGGTCTGCTCCAGATCTCCTCTCCCAGGAGGAAGGAATGTTGTGGCACCCAAATCCCCAGTCGCTTCATCTCAGGGCCTGGTTGCTGAAGGCCTAGACCTTCAAGATTTACCTCTTTCTCAGCAGGTGAAGGATATCCTTCATGCTTCCAGAAAGCCTTCCACCACACGTTCCTATGCTTTTAAATGGAAGAGGTTTACCATTTGGTGTGCAGAGAAGGGTCTTAACCCTCTTGCAATACCTCTGAATTCTTTACTAGAGTATTTGCTGCATTTATCCCATGCAGGCCTTAAGACAAATTCAATCAGAGTCCATTTGAGTGCTATTGCAGCATCCCTTAAACCCCTCAGTGGACAGCCTATTTCCTCTCATCCTCTTATAGCAAGATTCATGAGAGGCCTTCTTTTGACTAAACCTCCCATTAGACCACCTCCAGTGGCATGGGACTTGAATCTGGTTCTTGGCCAGCTTATGAAGCCACCCTTTGAACCCTTAGCCACTACCTCCTTGAAATTCCTTTCCTGGAAGGTTATTTTTCTCATTGCAGTCACCTCAGCTCGCCGTATCAGTGAGTTGTAAGCCTTAGTGGCTAATCCTCCTTATACAAGGTTCCATCATGACAAGGTAGTCCTCAGAACTAATCCACACTTTATGCCTAAAGTGGTCTCACCTTTTCATCTGAACCAGGAGGTGTATTTACCTGTCTTTTTTCCAGGACCTCACGCATCAAGTGCAGAGAGGAATCTTCATACCCTGGATTGTAAAAGAGCACTTGCTTTCTACTTACAAAGGACACAGCAACATAGAAAGTCCTCTCAACTTTTTGTTGCTTTTGATCCCTCTCATTTAGGACTTCCAGTCTCTAAGAGAACTCTGTCTAATTGGATTGCTCAATGTATTTCTTTCGCCTACAAGAGTAAGAACCTTTCTCTGGAGGAGGGCCATGTCACAGCTCACAATGTGAAAGCCATGGCAGCCTCTATGGTTCATCTAAACTCTGTGTCCATCGATCAAATCTGTCGAGCGGCCACCTGGGCCTCGATTCATACCTTTACAGCCCATTACTGCTTGGACAAGGACTCCCGCCGGGATGCCTTGTTTGGTCAGGCTGTTCTCAAACACCTGTTCCATACCTAATCAACTCCTACCCTCCATTCCTGACTAGATGCCTGAGATTCATAGGTGGAGGTAGAGCCCTTCCCAGGGACTCACAACCTGGGTGATCTCCCAGGCATCTCTAGCTGGGGAGTCTCCATATGTGAAGACTCATTCCTGCTTGTTCCTGGAGATAGCACAGTTACTTACCTGTAACAGGTGATCTCTGGGAACAGCAGGAATAAGTCTTCACAAACCACCCACCTCCCCTAGGAGTTGTATCTCTCTATCTATCTTTCCTTTCCTCTCTCTCTCTTTGTCTCAGCTTTAAAACTCAAACTGGAGAGAGGCGGTTAGGAAAGGCGGGAAGGCAGCGCGCAGGTGCTGTGGGATGCTCCCAAAAGCTTTCCTTTGGATGCTGGGGAGCGTTCCCGCGCAGGCACCGTCGGTACAGACGATACCCATATGTGAAGACTTATTCCTGCTGTTCCCAGAGATCACCTGTTACAGGTAAGTAACTGTGCTTTTTGTTGCAGCTGCCCGGGATTTATTTAGATCTTTCTTATGAATCTATTGATAGTATGATTGAAGATTGGAATTCTCATTTAAATAGATTGTGAATGGAGTTGCACCACTTAAATGGCCTGCAGGGCGTTCTGAGTTCTCTCCTTGGTACAATGAAGAATTAAGTGTACTAACGAGACTAATTGTGCTTTGGAGAGATTATGGTTGAAATCTGGTTCAGAAGAAGACAGGTCTAGTTGAAGAGAAAACGTGAAGATTTATAAAAATAAAATGATAAGAAGAATTCCTATTCTAAAAAAAATATACAAGGAGCTAGAAATAAAACAGTAAATTGTTTTAAAGTCTATTTTTTTTAAATGCCATTAAGTCAATGCTGACTCCTAGCGACCCTGGCAAGGTATGACCAGTAGATTGCCAAACCTTTTTTTCCGAGGCAGTGGAAGGTAAAGTGACTTGCCCAAGGTCACATAGTGTGCCAGTGGGAATTGAACCCTGATCTCTTGGGTTACTAGGCTGTTGCTTTAACCACTAGGCTACTCCTCCATTCAAAGTCAATAATCAGTTAAGAAATTTGGGTTTATTTATTTATTTTATTTAACAGTTTTTATATACCGCGCTATTCATCATCAGCGCGGTTTACATTTTAACAACCTTGTACTTAAGCATAAAACATATGTCAAGTTTACAGATAACAGGGAGTGAAACAGGGATAATGGGGTTAACGATAAGATAAGGTAATAACAAATTGACTACCCAACTGTACCTGGACTGGCCCGGAGAGAACTCAAGGAAAGACAATTAGCAGGTAAGATCTAATTTCTCCTTCTTAGGGTTCTGCTAAGAAAAATCTTAATATCCAAACTTTTACAGATTTCTTTAAAAATACAGTGGATTCGATTAGATCATCAATAGAGGAATATATTCAGCAGAAGATAATTCCTTTGTCTTTTTTAGATGAGAGTTGTGCTCATGAGGGAGAAAATCTGTTGGGTATATATGGAAATCAAAATTGGGATCATTTGTTAGATGTTCTGCATAAGTAGATTACTAAGTTCAGTAATGGTTTCTGTGATCATGATCCATATCCCACTACATTATTCAAATATTTGCCAATTGCTGGCTTATATTGGTTATTTTCATTTCTGTCCACAGTACTTAAGGAGGGATGTTTCCCTTTGTGCACTGGCGATAATTTCAGTACCAAAATTTTCAGTAAATATAAATAGTTGTGTACATTTTCATCCGGTTGCTAGGCTATATGGCAGCATCACAACTTCAGGAGTTATCTGTGAACATAATGTGCTAGACTCTATGCAATCTGGATTTCATAGTTATTACAGTACAGAAATTTTGTTATTGTTGGTTTCTGAAGTAAGGAAATTTGTAGACTGAGGAGAGGCATTTATAATGGAATGAGATTTTGCATCAGCATTTGATACTAGTCTAGATGATGATTTGTTTCTTTTCAAATTGAATAATATTGGCATAAATGGAGTGATATTGAAGTGGTTTATATCTTTCTTGAAATGCCGTAAATATAGGGTCCAGATAAAAAATCTTTTGGCATCCTGCTAGGTACTTGTGACCTGGATTGGCCACTGTTGGAACAGGATTCTGGACTTGATGGACTTTTAGTCTGACCCACTATGGTATATTTTATGATGTTTGTCTGAAAATCAAAATACAGGATTCCTCAAGGCCACCTACTTTTCGCTAGTACTGTTCATTGTTTATCTTTGTTCATTGTGCTCTCTTTTGAAAAAAACTGGGTCCATTATATTATATTAGGCATTCCTAGATAGCCATCATTGAAAGATACTTATGCACTAGTTACTGATTGTTTTAAGACAATCAAAGCATAGATGTTGCTTCACTTATTAAAACTTAATATCAGGAAAAACAGCTTTGCTTTAGGTGGATAGTAGTATAAAGTCAATACCGTTTAGTAGACTAAAATCTAGGAAGTGTTCAAATTCCTGTGAAATTTTCTTTGAGTAGTCTAAGAGTAGTAATAAATTCACTTCTTGATTTTGAACAACGTGGAATATACTTTTGGCTGTCTCCGTATATTATGGAATATTAGGGACTTATTTACCTACATAAAGTCACTATAGTAGTTATTATGTCTCATATAGATTATTATAATTCTTTGTACTTAGGTTTCTCCAAAAAGTCCTTTGCAAGGGTTCGGGTTACTACAAAGTACTGCAGCTAAAATATTGCTTAGAACATCAAAGTTTGATTCAGTTACTCCGTTATTATTTTCTTTACATGGTTACTTGTGGCTGCTAGGCTAGATTTTAAATTGCTTTATCATTCAAAATTTTGCATGGCACTTCCTATTTGTCGTCTTATATAAGGTTATTCTCAGTGTCCACATTCACTCAATCTCTCCATAAGAATAAATTAAAATTGTCATCATCAGAATTTAAATGGTCAGATTCAGGAAAAAAAGTTTTCCAAGGAGTAGCCGCCTACATTATGGAATAAAATCCCACTAGAATTGTGTATGGGAAGATCCAATGTTAACTTTCATAAATAATACTTTAGAACTGATGATTAATTTTATTTAATTGATTGTTTTTATTTTGTTTTTTTTTCTTTATTATTGGATGAGGAAGTATGAAAACCATGTTAGTCCATTATGATGGTAATTAAATAAAAAGGGAAACAGAAAGGAAGGTGATAACTTTTTATTAGACTAAATACATTTATTAGACTAGCTTTCGAAGATAAAACCTTTTTCTTCAGGTCAGGATATTATGAGCAATGGATGTTTGATACCAAAATATATACAGGAATCCATACAGCATTGCACAGATGGAGGGAAGGGATGGTTATATATTATAGTGTGATGGAAAGTACATGTATTGAGTCCTGTTGGTGATCGGACTGTAAATATTTATAGCTTATAATGTGACAGGAAATCACTGTCCTTACTGAGTCCTGTCTTATCTGATTCAAAGTATCTTATTTTCATTTCAAAAGTTTTGTGGTCCTGGATAGATTTAAATCTTCCTTTCAGGACCCTCACCATAAAATCATCAGTGATGTGCTCTGATCCTGTGAAGTGCAGAACAAAAACAGCAGGCGCACAGACAAGGTGGCGAATCAGACATTTTATTAATCCAACAATCCCAACAGGTTTTGGCTGTGCCAGCCTTCTTCAGGGTGTACAAGCCTCGAAGACAAAAGAATGTATACACATTAAATAAATAAGCATAATGGATAAAACACAAAATAAATAAAATCATATAACATTCCTGACACAGTTAGCAATGCTGGCCATGACTGAAAACTTCTTCTGTTTTAGAGAAGTGCTTTACAAAACAGATCAAGTGGGTGGCTATGGGTTCCTCCATGGCACCTGACGTGGCTAATTTATGTGTCTCATTTTGAAAAATGATGTCTTACCAAACATCCATTTTGTAAACAGTTGAAAATGTGGAGAAGATATATTGATGACATTTTTCTGATTTGGGACAGATTGAAGTATGATCTTTTGGATTTTCTGGAATGGTTGAATGGTCTTGACGAGAATTTGAAATTTCAGCACCATTATAGTATTCACTAGGTTTCCTATGTGGACATTTTGATTACCAAGGGTCCAGATGGGGTTGTCACTAGTCTATTCCGAAAACCCACTTATAGGAATTCCCTCATATATTTTACCAGTTTCCACAACAGATCATTTAAGGCCAGTCTCGCGACCAGTCAGTTCTCCAGGATCAAGCAGAAAGTCAGTCCTCACATATGGGTGACGTTGGTGCCGACGGAACCCTCGTGCATAGCATTTCCCCAGCTTTCAAAGAAAGCCTTTGGGAATTGCAGCACGCATGCGCAGTCCCCTTCCCGCCCAAGGGTGCCATCTTGCTCAGTCTTCTTTTTTCCGCGGAGCCCGACGGACGTAGTTCGTTTTTCGCCGAGGAAAAAGTTGATTTCCCTGTTTTTGTTCTTCTCCTTCGGTTCGACGCCGGATCCTTTTCCCGCCTGGGCCCGATACGCCGGTATCGAGCCCACTCTCTCTTTTTCGGTTTTTGTCCTTCGTGACTAGCGTTCGCGCCATTTTTCTTTTTTCACTGGCAGCCCTGTCTTTTGACCTCGCAGGGGCCCTTTTTCCCCCAATGGCTGCCAGCGGGTTTAAAAAGTGTGATCAGTGTAAGAAACTTGTCTCTTACCGACACACATGACTGCTGCCTCCGCTGCCTCAGACCCGATCATGACCCGATGATCTGTGGTCCGTGTGGCAAAATGTCCTAGAAGGCGTTGAGGAGTCGGCAGCACCAGAAGGATAGGATCTTCTCTGACTCCGCGTCCGGACAGGCCCGGACCTCATCAGAGGCCTCGACGTCTCGGGCCTCCGGCCCCGAGCAGCGTCGGGGTTCCTCTGAGCGGGGGTCTCCTTCGCGGGAACAGCGCAGGAAGAAGAAACACGCGAGGGCGACATCGGTGGACACTCCTGGTTCCTCGAGAGCCAGGTCGCATAGCCCCGATAGCTGTCCCAGGTCTTCGGAGTCGGAGAGGCCTGCCAAGCAACCTCGTCTCGAGATGGAGTCTCCTGGACACGTGAGTGCTGTAGTCCTCGTGGACTCTCCTCCAGGGGAGCCGACGTCGGGTCCGACGCCGTCGGGGCCCGAGTCGGGGGCTGCTGGGTCTCCTGAGCTCGGACTCAGGTTGACGGCCTTGGAGAGCAGCCTCGCTGCCTTCATGGAACAGCAGCAGGCATTGATCGCCGGTCTCATCGGTGCATCTGCCCCGACCACCGGGACATCGACGTCCAAGTCGACCCCAGAGGCCGAGCCAATCCTCGAGTCCATGCGGGCTCGAGTCAATCCTCGGCCACGGTTTCCCTCGGCCTCCCGTTCGGGACCGAGGTCTTCGACGCCGGTACCCTCGGCGTCGGGGCGGATGGCATCGGTGCCCGCCTGACCGGAGCAGCTCGATACCTCCTCAGAGGAGTCGGGCTGGGAGACGGAGGACGAAGAGTCACCCGACACCTATCGGACTTGGAGTTTCCCATCGGACTCGCCGGAGTCCGAACCTCGGAGACGATCCCCACCAGAAGATACCCGGTTCTCGGACTTCGTGCGGGATATGGCCAAGGCCTTGGCCTTCCCCACAGATCCCGAGGAGGAGCCTCGAGCCGAGGAGCTCGAGGCCCTCCAGTATAACTCTCCCCCGAAGGAGACCTTTACTGTACCGGTTCCTCCGATGCTGGAGCTGCTGCTCTTCCGCATGTGGGAGACCCCGGCCTCAACGCCGGTGTTAAGCAAACGGGTCGATTCCATCTATCGAGTCCGCAAGAGCCCTGGGTTCCAAAAGGCACAATTACCGCACCACTCCATGGTTGTGGAATCGGCCATGCATCGACTGAAAAGTCAGAAGATGCACTCCTTGGTGTCTCCCGGCCGGGAGGCCCGGAACCTGGATGCCCTCGGTAAGAAGTGCTTCCAGGGCTCTATGCTTGCTTGCCGTGTCCAGACATACCAGCTCTACATGGGCATATATCTCCGAGACCTGGCAAAGGAGATTGCCGGGTTCTCTGGTGGTCTCTCCGAGGAACCTTTGCAGAGGTTCCAGGCCTTGTCCACTGATATTCGAGAGTGCTCGAAGTTTATCTCTCGAGCAGCCTACGATGGCTTCGAGGCTTCTGCCCGAGTAGCCGGGGCCGGCATCGGTGCCCGCCGACAGGCTTGGCTGCAGTCATCCGATCTCAAGCCATGGGTACAGGACAAGTTGGTCGATGTCCCCTGCCGAGGTGAAAACCTCTTTGGCAAACCCATGGCTGAAAAGGCTGCAGACCTCGAGACCGAGACTCTGACCCGGACTAGGCTGTCCAGAAAAACCTCTGCTCCTTCTCAGAAAAAGAAGGGCTCGGGAAAAAAGACCTTTTACCCGAGGAAGTCATCTGCCTATAAACAATACCCTCATTATCAGGCCTCTGCAGCTCCCCAACAGGGTCAGCAGGCCAAGGGGCAGGGTCATGGGCCCCGTAGGCAGAAGGCCCCCAAGCCACCAACACCCGGCCCCTGCTCAGCAGGGTGGGGGGTTTTGACTCAGAAAGCATAGCCTCTTCTCCTCAGCTGGCTCACATCAGCACAGGAGGCCAGCTGGCCCACTTTGCCCACAGGTGGTCAGCCGTCACATCAGATACCTGAGTGCTCCATGTAGTCCAAAAGGGCTATCTTCTCCATTTTCACCAAGTACCTCCCTCCTATTTTCCAGGGGAGCCTCCAAGGCCCCCTCTGCACAGGGACCTACTCCTTCAGGAGTTAGCAAGTCTGCTAAAGGAACAGGCTGTGGAACCGGTGCCCCACCACCTGAGAGGTCACGGCTTTTATTCCAGGTACTTTCTGGTACCAAAAAGAACAGGAGGCCTCAGACCCATCCTAGACTTGCGCAACCTCAACAAGTTCCTGGAGAGGGAAAAGTTCAAGATGCTTACCCTTGGAATCCTGCTGCCCTACCTCCAGCAGGGAGATTGGCTATGCTCCTTAGATCTAAAGGATGCTTATACTCACATCCTTATTCATCCAGACCACAGACAATATCTCAGGTTTGTTGTGGGAGGAAACCACTACCAGTACAGAGTACTAACCTTTGGCCTGACCTCCGCCCCCAGGGTGTTCACCAAGTGCCTGGCGGTGGTGGCGGCCTACCTGAGGCTTCAGGGTCTTTTTGTGTTTCCATACCTGGATGACTGGCTCATAAGGGGCCAGTCTTCCCAGGAGGCCAGTCAAGCCACCCTTCGCACTGTGGCTCTGCTTCAGCACTTGGGGTTTGTCATAAACTTCGCAAAGTCCACTTTGCTCCCATCCCAGAACTTAGAATTCATAGGAGCACGGCTGGACACTCTTCAGGCGAAGGCTTTTCTGCCATTGGACAGAGCCCAAAGGTAGATGGATCTAGCCAGGCAGTTTCACAGCGATTCCCTGGTCTCCGCCAGGCAATTCCTGAGACTTCTCGGCCATATGGCTTCTACGGTTCATGTAACCCCCAATGCCCGCCTGCACATGCGGCCTGCTCAGTGGAGCCTTCGAACTCAGTGGCATCAGGCCACGGGGAGCCTCGCAGACTCAGCAAGAATATCTGCCCTGCTCGTCTCCTCTCTGCAATGGTGGCTTCATCTTCCGAATCTGGTACTCGGAGTGGTTTTTCAATCCCCTCCGCATTCTCAAGTGCTGACGACAGATGCTTCTCTTCTAGGTTGGGGAGCGCATTGCCACGGGGCATGTACTCAGGGTCTCTGGACCCCTTGGAAGGCTGCTCAGCAGATAAACTTCCTGGAGCTACGAGCGATACGCCTAGCTCTGAGAGCCTTCTCCCACCTCACATCCCACCAGTCTGTGCTGGTCCAGATGGACAATCAAGTTGCCATGTTCTACGTGAACAAACAAGGGGGCACAGGCTCCTTCCTTCTCTGTCAGGAGGCACGACGACTGTGCTCTTGGGCCGTCAATCACGGAATCCTCCTCAAGGCTGTCTACCTCCCAGGTCAAGAAAATTACCTGGCGGACAGACTGAGCAGGATTCTGCAACCACACGAATGGAGGTTGAATCCATTGGTGGTTCAGCAGATCTTTCTGAGGTGGGGTCTCCCCACCATGGATCTTTTCGCCAGTCCTCTGAACCGGCAACTCCCGAGATTCTGTTCCAGACAACCGTATCCTCTCAGAGTAGCAGCGGATACGTTTCTGATCCCGTGGTCCACAGGCCTACTGTATGCGTTTCCTCCCATGCCACTAGTGTCCAGAACACTTTTCAAGGTCCTCAAGGATGGGGCCTCCATGATTCCGATAGCCCCCAGGTGGCCGAGGCAACCGTGGTTCCCACTTTTGCTCCAACTGGCGGTGGACACTCCTCTTCCTCTGGGGATTCAACACGATCTCCTGTCTCATGAACAGGGATCTCTCTTGCACCCCACCCTCCAGTCCCTTCATCTGATGGGCTGGCTGCTGAAAGGGTAGTCCTAGCTCCCCTACTACTGCCTAGAGAGGTGGAAGACGTGGTCTTGGCTTCTAGACGACAATCCACCAGGAAATCCTACGCTCTTAAGTGGCGTAGATTCTCCGCCATGGTGTGCTCAGCACAGCGAGAATCCCTTCTCGTGCTTGGTAGCTGTAGTATTGCAATATTTGCTTTACCTCTCCAACCTAGGCCTCAAGTCCAACTCTGTCAGGGTTCACCTCAGTGCTCTCTCAGCGCACCACTCGCCAGTGGACAGAAGGCCTCTTTCCAACCACCCTTTGGAGGCTCGTTTTCTCAGAGGCCTCCTATGGCTTAAGCCTCCTTTGCGTCCACCAGCCCCTGAGTGGGATCTGAATGTGGTCTTACAGCGGATTACTTGTCCGCCATTTGAACCTATGGCTACCTGCCCTCTCCGTTTTCTCTCCTGGAAAACCTTATTTCTGGTAGCTCTTACCTCTGCTAGGCGGGTAAGTGAACTTCAGGCACTAGTGTCTGATCCCCCTTACACTAGGTTCTACAGGAATAGTCTTACGGACTCACCCGAAGTTTCTTCCTAAGGTTGTCTCCCCTTTTCACCTCAATCAGGAGGTGGTTCTTCTGACCTTCTTTCCCAGACCTCATGCCAACCGGGCTGAGATGGTCCTGCATACCCTGGACTGTCGGAGGGCGTTATCCTTCTACCTTGACCGTACGCGGGAGCATCGGAGGGCTGTTCAGCTCTTCGTTTCTTTTGACCCCAATAAGTTGGGGTTACCTGTCTCCAAGCGTACTTTGTCCATATGGGTATTGACTGTATTGCCTGGGCTTATGGGGCAGCCGGCCTCTCGTTGGAGGGTCGAGTCACGGCTCATCGTGTCAGGGCGAAGGCTGCGTCGGTGGCTCATCTCCACTCTGTTCCGTTGGCAGACATCTGCCGGGCCGCTACTTGGTCTTCAAGCCAGACTTTTGCGGCCCATTACTGCCTTGAGTGGGAGTCCCACAGGGACAGTGCTTTCGGACAGGCAGTACTCCATAATCTCTTTGGGGTTTAGGCAACTCCTGCCCTCCGACCCTGCTGTTGGGCTACCGGTCGGGGGCGTTCTCAGAGAAGATTCCTTCCTTACGTACTGACGAGCTAGATGGAGCTCATTTTTTCGGCTTGAGGTCTCCGGTAGCCTTAAGCTGGGGAGTCCCATATGTGAGGACTGACTTCCTGCTTGGTCCTGGAGAAAGAGTAGTTACTCACCTTTAGCAGGTGTTCTCCAGGAGCAGCAGGAATCAGTCCTCACAACCCTCCCTCCTCCCCTTGGAGTTGCAGTCATATGATTTATTTTTGCTAATTTTTTTGCTGTCTTTTAGCTATGTCATCAGACTGAGCAAGATGGCACCCTTGGGCGGGAAGGGGACTGCGCATGCGCGCTGCAATTCCCAAAGACTTTCTTTGAAAGCTGGGGAAATGCTCCGCACGAGGGCTCCGTCGGCGCCGACGTCACCCATATGTGAGGACTGATTCCTGCTGCTCCTGGAGAACACCTGTTACAGGTGAGTAACTACTCTTTCCTGAGAGTTCATCAGATTTGCGCCCTAAATACCAATTTTTGAAGCCCACGCATAAGAGATGAAACGACGGTTTGAAAATAGGTTATCCGAATGAATGCATTAAAAAGGCCTACCATCGGGCTTGGACGTCTAATAGAATTTTGCTTCTTCAAGGAACCACATATCTACCTACATAGAAACTTGTTTGTGCTCTAACTTTCTCTAATTATGCGCATGATCTTGCCTGCATAATAAAAAAATAATGCCATCATCTTTTCATCTGTTTCTTCTTTGAAGACTGCTCATCTCATCGTTGCTTACAAGAGGAATCGGAACCTTGCCAATATTTTGGTACCATTAGCATTATTCAGACCACGTGCCAATCCCAGGGTTAGAGGCCATTTTCAATGCGGTTGATGCTCAGTCTGTCCCCACTTGTTGATAGTGAGGTTCCTAGCATTCTATTTGCTTTCTTGGCCACCGCTGCACCCTGGGCAGAGGGTTTCAACATATTATCCATGATGTCGCCTAAATCCTTTTCCGAGGTAGTGGTTCCTAATGTGGAACCTTGCATCATGTAATTGTAGTTTGGGTTGTTCTTCTCTAAGTGCATAACTGTGTTCTTTTCCACTTTAAATTTAGTCTGCCATTTGGATGCCCACTCTTCCAATTTATCAAGGCCCTCTTGCAATTTTTTACAATCCTCTTGTGTTTTAACAACTTTGAATAATTTTGTGTCATCTGCAGATTTGATCACCTCACTTGTTCCCATTTTCAGGTCATTTATAATCATGTTAAAAAGCAGTGGGCCCAGCATCCCATCCCTGAGATACTCCACTATTTGTCTTTCTCCATTGAGAAAACTGGCCATTAACTCTACTCTGTGTTTTCTATTTTTTAACCCATTCCTGGTCCACAATAATATGCTGTCTCCTGTCCTGTGACTTTTTAATTTCACCAAGAGCCTCTAATGAGGGACCTTGTCAAAGGCTTTCTGAAAAAGCCTTCGCTTCATGAGACAATTGACTGTAGAAAGCTGCCAGGCACAAATTTGGGACATACACACAGACTAATATACATTCTCGTTCATCAAGTCCCCTTCACCAGAATAAAGTAGCCGCCTGGATTCACACAAAAACAATGCACTTGCAATGCAAGCGACTTGTGTGCTAACACACACATACACCACGACTCCACAACAAATATGAAGCACTAAAAACATGTTCCTAAGCATAGCTATATGCGTTTATTGTGAATTATGTCACTGCAAACTTATATCCCTTTTAATGGGAATGGATATACAGAAGAGATTGTCTATTATCCATTATGCATCATCTTTCTGCCACCATAAAGAGCAGCACAGAAGATGGAATGAAGCTGCAGAGCCTGCCAGCCTAAAAACCTCTAACAGCCTGGAGTTAAGCCGCAGCCAAGAGCAAGTAGATGTATTGGGCATAATATTCAAACAAATGACTTCCAGCATAACAAAGGCATCACTATACCATGTACCAGACTGTTTTCAGTTTTTAATCCCCAATTCTCATAACATGAAACCAATAAGCAGCCCCTCCCCGAATCAAACTGCCCAAACTCCATTAATACTTCAAGCCAATCCACACCCCCTAACAGAGCCCCCAAAGAGGAGAAAAACACAACCCATTCCCACTCCCCTCCACTAACACGGAAGCAGCCAGGGGGAACTCTCAGCCCTACATTCCCATAATCCCACAAACTGGATGAAAGCAACATGTAAGCCCAGACGTACTGGTGGACCAGGGACCCCCAACCCCTCTGCCTCCACATATCCTTCTAACTTGATATCCACTAAACACACAGACCTGAGAAAAGAACCACCCCATCCACACCAGCCGAAATCTCACCCTCCTCTTATACACCATACCAGCAGGAAAAACATTCCTGGCCAGGACAAGCCCCCCACTCCTTCCACCAACTGCATACTATGCAACAGAAACAGACCAACTGCACTCCCACCCCCACCACATACTCATCACAACAAAGGAAAAATCAAGGCACCCCAGCAGACACACTATTCATCATAATCCAGTGCTCCCAAATATATCACATGCACCATGTCCTAATCAGGCACAAAGCCGATGATATGTAAGTCCAATTATCCTGTGCATTGTTAGCTTGCCAGCCAGAGTTAACACTTTATCTCTGCTCTTCTATTCTGAGGGCCAGATCAGGCTGTTCCTTGTCAAACCACTCAGCAGCTGCTGCAATGGTAAAAACACGGGTCTGCAAAATCCACATGAAACTTTGCTGGACAGAGAAGATCATACTTAATTCCTTGAGCTCTCAATATCTGCTTTGCTGCCACAAACGTTTGATGTGCCTTCTGGAATTCCACTGAAAAATCATGTAAAACGAAAATTTGTTTATTTTGATAAATCACCTTGTCCTTGCTCCAGGCAGTAGCCAGGGTGCAGACATTGTCCTGGAAGTTATGTACCCTGATCATCACTGCTCAGGGATGACTTCCTTCTTGGTACAGGGGCAAGCGCCTAGCATGCTTGATTCAGCTTCAACTGCCCATACTTCACCTCTAGACCTAGTATTATTGGAATTCATGTCACCATGAATTGCACAACATCAGAGCCCACCATACCCTCAGGCAGGCCTGCTGACCACCATAGATTGTTCCGACACTAGTGATTTTTAACATCCTCGTGCTGCTCACTAAGCACGTTGAGCACTCTTTCCACTTGCTTCAGCTTGTTTGAGTGCTCTATAAGTGCTATTTCTAAGGCCTCTAGCCGCAGCTCCATTTGGTTAATCTTATCATTCTGCAATTGAAGATTCAGTGTTATTTAGGCAATTTTAACAAGCACTGCCTCTAAATGCTTGTCAAGGCTTGCCGTGATCTTTACTAAGAGCAAACTCATCAGCTCTTTAATATTCTCCCCCAGTATCTGTAGAAGTGGAGATTTTCGGGCTCAGCTCCTCATTTGAAACTGCAGCCTCTGTGGGTCCAACTTTGTCTGCTTTGGCCCCCTCGGCAGTGTGTTTGGCCTTAGAAGGTTGGTCCATAGCAGGTAGGGACTGCTTCCTGGCGTTCTTAGCTATTGATTCCAGCCTAATGCACCCAATAGCAGATACAATGAAGAGGATTTAGTAGGAGCAATGTGGGAGCTCAGACCAAGAGCACCCTTTCTCTAGCAGCCCATCCAGTGATTGTATTATTTAAACTTTTGAGCTATCACAGAGTTAAAGCATTTACCTGGGTATAAATGGTTCTAATCACTTTAATCAACTCTCTGAAAATCGCACTTTCAAAGTGTGTGCAAAAGTACTTTTAGCCATATTAAGAGGAGGGCGGGGGGGGGTGGATGTGTTGGTCAGGGGAGGAATATAATGCATGTAGATTGAAAATACAATGAAAAATATGTCCATGGGAAAAAAATGTGCAAATTCCAAAATGAACCACTGTGTGTACTTTCCCTTTGAAACTTGGGGCAATGTCCTCAAATAAAATGTTCTTTGTTGAAAAATGCAGTTTAAACATTATTACCTGTATGTCTCTATCATGCTTGCCGTCCTCTCATCTCAGGTATACATATTGATCCATCTCTTAAGGCTTTGTGTAGATATAATCTCCAGACCATAATCCAGTACCCCACATCAAGTCTTATTAATAAACTGTATAGAGCTGGTCCTGCCATTAGGTGGCCTAGGTGTCTGCCTAAATTGGCGGGCTTTGGGAGAGGGTATGACAGCGCAGCATTTTCCCCTCTTCTCTCCTCTCTACCACCGCTGCTGCCACCCCACCATCATAGCAGCGCAGTAAATCAATGCCCATAAGAAGCAATACCACACTAAGATCATACAAAGCTCCCTAAATCGCCCAAGAGAACATTGCCCATTCATTCACAAGAGACCACAACAACGATAATCTTGATTCCACAACCTGCCCACAGACCCTGGCTAACTTCTTTAAAAGCAAGGCCAAATTGCAAACAATTGCACCACAAACATCAAGCAAACCTTAACATAATAAAAACACAATGGGATACCTTCAGCCCAATCACCAGAAGAAACATAGAAAATGTAATAAATAACTTGAACACTGATATCTCCATTAGGCCCTTGTCTAGTAGCATGGATTAAACTATCTAGATCCGAATTATCCAACACACTTCATAAATTAGCCCAACTGACCCTCAAACAAGGATACTTGCCAAAACAACTAAAAAATAGCATCTATATGCCCCATACTAAAAAACCCTATTGCAGTCTCAAAAGATCCAGCATCCTACAGACTGATAAGCAACCTACCCATCCTAGCAAATATCATCGAGAAGATAGGACTCCAACAACTACAGTACCACGTGGATATGCATGCCCCACTTGACCAACAACAGCACGGCTTTAAACATCACCACAGAGTCAAAATCCTTCTAGCCTCTCTCATGGATACTCTTATAAAAGGCACCACCAAACCTAATCAAGGATTCATATTCCTAGATATAGCAGCAGCTTTCGACTCCATCCCACACAACCTGCTATTATTCAGGCTAAGACACATTGGAATTGGAAACATACCGCTTAAATGGTTCCAGTTATATTTATCTGATCACTACCAGAAAGTGAAAATAGGAAACAAGGAATCCACCCCATATAAACAACTTCAAGGAGTTCCACAAGGTTCGGCATTATCTGCAGTGCTATTCAACATCTCTATACAACCCATATGCAAAATATTCCAAAAACATGAAATAAACTTTCATATTTATGCCAATGAACACACCCTGCAAAGATTATAAGCTGTTTTAATGAAATAGCACAATGGCTAACAGACATGTACGCAATCTCCAGGAACAAGCAGGAATGAGTCTTCACATATGGGTACGTCGGTACCGACGGAGCCTGCACGGGAATGCTCCCCAGCATCCAATCAGAAAGCTTTTGGGAGCATCCCTCGCGCCTGCGCACTGCCTTCCCGCCCTTTCCACTGCCTCTCCTCAGTTTTCGTTTTTCCGCGGAGCCGGCAGGACGTCCTCCTGTCACCGCAGAAACGTTTTTCTTCAAATTCTTTGTCTTTAAACGTTTGGGCCTACTAGGCCTCTCCAACATGGAGCCTTCGTCTCCTAAGAAGTGCCTTCACTGTGGAAGCACAGTTTTCTTTTTAGACTCCAATTCCTGGTGTCTAAACTGTTCGGGTACTGACCCTTTTTCCCCTGAACACTCAGGCTGCAAAACTGTGAGAAGAACTTCCCTCTTTCGAGTTTCCCTCGATACCGTTTTCCCTCCCGAAGTGCGGTCACCGGTTTCTTCTTCTCTACAGGATCAGGTAACCCACAAACAGTCTGTTAAGACTAGCCAATTCTTGAGTGGTAGGTCTCATGCCAAGCATGATGACGGCTCCGGCCTTGCCCTCAAGACCCCATTGGCATTAAAACCCCGGCGGGAGTCTTCGGGCTCCAAAGCATTTCAGGGGTTTCAGGTTGTTCCTGGGGCTCACCCCTCACAGAACATACCTGAGCCATGCTCGGTGGTGGCATCTGCTTCGAGCGGTACCGATACCCCGGCATCGACACCAGTGTTGAGTGATCTACTCTTCACCAGGAATCGTCATCGGGCGTCCTCGGTACCTTCGGGACCGATCGATACGACCCAGATTGACTTTCCTATATCTGGGCTATGCTCGGGGGTGGTATCCGCTTCCAGCGGTACCGATACCCCGGCATCGGCTCCGGTGTTGAGTGATCTACTCTTCACCAGGAATCGTCATCTGGCGTCCTCGGTACCTTCGGGACCGAACGTTACGACCCAGATTGATTTTCCTGTATCAGCATCGCCGATACCATCACCGACGTCGGTACCCTCGAGACATGCATCGATAGACTCACTCCCTTCGATGCCGAGTCTGGAATCGCTATCTAGTCTAGATGACTGGGTACCGACGCGTCTCGGAACCGATGTTTACCGATTCCGCATACACGGTACCGAGGATAATCACCAAGGGGTTTTACTTACCTCGGTACCGCTTGAGCTGTCTCCGATGTCTGCTTCGGCGCCTTCGCTGCCGGTATCGGTATCGGTATCGATGCCAGTACCTGCAGCATTATCAGAACCAGCTCCTTCCATGTTTTTGTCATCTGGATCGCTCCTCTCTATGCCTAGTTTAGAGTCGATTCCTGGCATGGATGTTTGTTTATGTTTATTAAAACTTTATATACCGCCCAATACAAATAGCATCTGGGCGGTTCACAATACATAAAAGCAATTAAAAGGAGAGAAGGCTGCGGAAAAAGAAACAGAAAAAGGAACGCCATCAAATCATAAGAACAGGGATAGAAACAGATAGCAGTCAGGGGATACAGAAAGCAGACATGAATGAAGGGAGAGAAGGGAACACATTGACAAAACAGAAAGGCACAGGAAAGAGGAATTAGGAACTAACATAATTTATACTATGTAGGAGAAGAGGGTGGAGCTGGAAGGGGAAGGTTGAGGCAGACATGAGGGCGAGAGGGAACACATTTGACAACACACAAGGCGCAGGAAGGAGGAATTGAGGAACTAACATGATTAGTGCTATGACGGGGAAGGGGACGGAGCTGGAAGAGGGAGGTTGAAGGCAGAACAAAAACTGTGAGTTTTCAGCTTAACTTTAAAGGATTGGTAGGAGGTCTCTAAATGTAAGGAGTGGGGAAGTGAATTCCAAAGCCTTGGACCGAGAAAAAATAAAGCGGAAGACCGAGTTGATTCTAAGTATGCTTGGGAGGGAGGGGGAAGAAACATACGGTTAGCGTGGATGGAACGTAGGGAGCGGTGAGGGTTATGGAGGCGGACTTGATCTGCAAGATACAGGGGGACACCTGAGTGGATCACCCTGTGGACAAAAATAAGAACTTTAAACTGGACACGAAAAGAAACAGGAAGCCAGTGATAATGTATTAACAAGGGGGTGACGTGATCAAAACGAGAAGCGTGAGAGAGAATACGGACGGCAGTGTTTTGGACCCGTTGAAGACGACAAATTTGTGATTGGGGAAGCCCAGCAAGACAGACATTACAATAGTCGAGACGAGATATGACAAGAGAGATAAGCAGGGTGGCCAAAGAGGAAGGGGTAAGGAAAGGACGTACAGCACGAAGTTGTCTTAAAGTAAAGAAAGAACGCTGGACAACAGAAGAGATATGTTCTTTAAAAGAAAGGGAAGAATCCAGAGTTACACCCAAGTACCGCAAAGAGGAAACAGTGGGGATAGGTGAAGAGGAGAACATTGGAGAGAGGTTAGGAGGGGGAGTACCGAAGGTGAACCAGATAGCCAAAGTTTTTGAGAGGTTAATGTACAGAAAGTTGGTCGAAAGCCAGGAGGCGACGGAAGAGAGACAGGTGTTGAAGGCAGTGATGTCAGGTGCAGCAGAGTCAGTGTGAAAGAGGAGAAAGATGTCATCAGCGTAGAAGTGGGCAGAGACACCGTGCTGTTGAATAAGAAGAGCAAGGGGAGCCAGAAACACATTGAAGAGAAGAGGAGCAAGAACAGAACCCTGGGGAACACCGCACGGAAGGGGGGTTGAGGGTGAAGACCCGGAGCCAGTGTGAACTGAGAAAGTGCGACTAGACAGAAAGGAGTGAAACCAGCGGAGAACCCAGCCAGAGAGGCCGGCATCCTGAAGACGAGATAGGAGAGTGCGATGATCAACCAAGTCGAAAGCGGCAGAAAGGTCTAAAGAAACAGCAAGAGAGAGTAAACCACGGTCGTGAGCAATGTGCAGATCGTTAAGGAGGGAAAGGAGGACAGATTCTGTGCTATGACCTGGGCGGAAACCTGATTGACGGGGGTGAAGAGTGAAAGAGGCCTCGAGGTGAGAAGAGAGCTAAGAGAAAACCAGTTTTTCCAAGAGTTTAGAGAGAAAAGGAAGGTTGGAGATGGGGCGCCAGCTGGAGGGAGAGGAAGGGTCAAGGGAGCTGTTCTTAAGAATGGGACGGACAGAGGCATGCTTCCAGGGAGAAGGAAAAGTACCAGAGGAGAGACTAGAGTTGAACAGTGAAAGAATAAAGGGAGACAGAGCAAGAGAGGGCTCCAGTAACCAAGAAGAAGGAATGGGGTCGGCGGGGCAAGAGGTTTTACGGGTGGACGAAAAAACCTTGGAAAGAGTAGCAGGAGTGATAGGCTCAAAGGTGGACCAGTGATGTGAGAGAGGGGGAAGGGTGGAGGAGGAAGAAGAAGAGAGAGGAGTGGGAGAGGGGGGTGCTACGGAGAGGGGAGGGGATAGAGGGGGAGGGCAAAAGGGAAAAGAAAGACGAAGAGACTGAACTTTGGAAACAAAGAAGGTAGCCAGGGAAGAGGGATCTGGAGTAGAAGGGGAGGAAGAAGGGGCAGGGGAGGAATGAGGAGTGGAAAGAGAGCGGAGGATGGAATGTAATTGGCGGGAGGAATTTGAAGAGGTAGTGATAAGATTAGAAAAATAGTTCTGTTTGACAGAGTGAAGAAGGGAACGGTAGTGACGATGAGCAGAACGGAAAGAGGCTACGGTAGAGGGGTTTGGGTGTTTGCGCCATAGACGCTCAGCTCGGCGAAGATACCTACGGTGAAGGAAGAGTCCTGAGTGAAACCAAGGGTGACGGGTAGAGCGGTGGGGACGACGGGAGGGTTGTAAAGGGGCAACGGTATTGAGGGCGGTAGAAAGGGTCGTGAACCAGGAGTTAGCCTGGGAATCAGGTGAGAGAAGAGGAAAATCTGGGGGGAACAGGGTGTCAGACACAGGGAACTGATGGAGAGTATCAGGAGTAATACGACGAGAGGGAGGGGAAGGAGATTTGTGAGAAGAAACTGAGGAAGAAGAAGGATATGGAAGAGAAAAAAGGAGACATGAATGGTCAGTCCATGGAAGGGTAAGGGGGAAAAGAGAAGAGGGGAAGAAAGGGGAGGATTGGGGGAAGATAAGTAGGTCCAAAGAATGGCCGGCAGAGTGCGTGGGAAAGGAGACAGATTGAGCTAGGAAAAGATCAGACAGAAAGGTCAAGAAACTACGATCCCGAGTGGAAGAAGGGGAGTCCACATGGACGTTAAAATCGCCTAAAATCAGAAGGTGAGAATAAAGAAGAGTAGCTTCAGAGATTGTGGCGAGAAGAGAATCCCAGAGCTGGGAAGATGGAGAGGGTGGAACGTAGACAAGGAGGAAATAGAGGGGAGAAGACGAACCTAAACGAAGAAGTAAAGATTCAGGATAGTGCAGAGCAGGAGAAGAGAGCTCCTGGAAGGGAAGAGAGGAACGGTATAATACGGCAATCCCTCCGCCACTCCTACCCCGGCGAGGGGTAGATAGAGCGGAGTAGCCTGGGGCCAAGCAGCGGTTAAGAAGTGGCTCCTCACCATCTCGCAACCAGGTTTCAGTGAGAAAAAAGGCATCATGGGGGTGTTGGGAAAGGAGATCTTGGACCAGGACAGTTTTAGAGCGGAGGGAACGGCAATTCAGAAGGGCAAGCTGGAGAAGCAGAAGAGACTGAGGGGAAGAGAGACCTGGAGAATGACTAGCGCAGAGAACTAGGTTAGAAGGGTTTCGAGAGTGGAAATTGAGGTAGACAGGAGCTGAGGAGACAGGAGAGTGCCAGTTCCAGTGTACTGGGATTGCAGACATAGCGAGAAGAGACCAGATTAAGAGGAGGGGAAAAAGTGCAGAGGTGAAGCCACTGAGTAACTTACCGCGAAGGAAGGGGGCCCAGGAGGCTGGTACACCAGTAGTAGGGAAGGAGGAAGGACGTACAAGTGCAGTTGGTGGTGCTGGGGAATGATTCACCACCCGAGCGTGCTCCGCCTCCGGAGCCGCCCCAAGGAGCTCGCCCAAGGAGCAGGTCCTGCTCCTTGTGCGCGCTCGCCCGCCGCACCGGAGGTGTTTTTAAGGAGGATGGTGGCTCTCCAAGGAGGCGCGGGCGCGTGAAGCGCGTCCGCGTCATTTCCGGTGCTCCAGGGGTGAGGACCAATCAGGAGAGGTTGAGGGAGGTACCTGGGAGAAAACAGAGGAGCGGGTGCACTACTGACTGTCTCAACCCATAATTGCCAGTTCCAGTATCCATCCATTGCAAATCCTGGTCTGCACCGGACAGGTATATCCTCCAGTGCCCAGGCTTCCTTTTCAGGTTTAACTCGTCCAGGGATGGTTCCCATCGGAGATCCTTCTTTTCAGAAGTTTCTCCTTGACATGGCAACCTTCCTTAATATTCCTATCCCTGGCTATGAGTCTTCTCAGGGATTTTCTGTAGGAAAGGAAACTGTAATGCTTCCTTTACATCACTCTTTGCAGAATCTTCTTCTGAAGGTATGGGAAAAACCCTTAAGGGTTTCTTCACCTCCTACAGCAACTGATCTTCTGTATCAGGTGCCCCCCTCTCCAGGCTTTCAAAAGCCTCAACTTCCCCATCATTCCATTGTAGTGGAATCAGCAATGAGGAAGGTAAAAAGCAAGAAAAAACATTCTTCTTTCCCGCCAGGGCGTGCATCTAGATTACTGGATGCCTTTGGACGTCAAACCTTCTAAACATCTATGCTATCAAAAAGGATTCTCTCATATATTTTCCCTCTCCCTCCTCAGCAGGTAGAAAATGCCCTACCAGACCTTCTTTCCCTAAAAGAAAGAGGTTTTCCTCTTCACCTGCCCATCATTCGGATGTTCCCAAGCAGGGGAAGTCTTGCCCTGGTCTGAAGAATCCAAACTCTAGCCAGGCTGAATAAACACAGTAACCATAGGTTTCTGATTAATCTTTTTATAACTACAGTTTAACTTCTTTTCAACAGAAGTTTTTCACTGTTTTTCCATTCAAAACTCTGCTCAGGGATTCCTATTCTCAGGAAATCAATTTACTCTTCACTATGCTGAACTGTCAGGTTATTCATGTCTATAAGTTACAGAGTTTTCCACCTCTTCCTGACTAGAAGAGAGGTTTAGCAACTATCATATGATAGTTTCTCTGTACCAGCATGAATTTTTTTTTCCTTCCATGGACTTACCATGTGGTAAGTCCTTCTTCAGCTTCTAGCTCTACCCTCTTCGCCAGGGTTTCCCCTGTAAGACTTTTCTTGTCTTTCTTTTCACTGTAGAGTTTCTTCTTCTGAATAATCTCCTTTCTTTATCTGGGCAGCTCTGTAGACAGAGACAGCTTGCTCTCTTTGGTCAGTCTGTTCTCTCTGTTTGACACAGACCGACTCCCTCTGTTGTCTTTCAGTAGCTGCCCATGCAGGAGTTCCAGTGCTTGCCTACTGGTACTTTCCCACAAGTCCCAGTCTTGTTGCCACCACTCCTGTCTGGCCTTAGTAGTGATTCCAAGACAGTTTTCTACATCTTTCTTGGATAATCTTTTTCACTGCAGGCTTCTTACACTATCCTTTACCCTTGCCATCTCCAATCTCTGGGTTTGGCACGTAATGGACGTGGCTGTCAGTTTTCTCCATCAGCCAGTTCTACATCCCAGTTCTCCTGCATAATGCTCTCTGCAATCCTACTGAGAAGCTTTCCACTATGGGCCCTTGCTAGAGAGCATAGAGTTTCTTGAATGACTATCCATCATGGTTGAAAAAGGCTTCCTCAGTCATCCCCTATGACTGTGAGGGTTTTTCATACCCTGTTATCTTCTTTTAAAAAAAAAAAAAAAGACGGAGAAGGACATAAGCCTTCTCCACAGGAAAGTCTGAGAGTTATT
This sequence comes from Ichthyophis bannanicus, assembly GCA_033557465.1. Lineage (NCBI taxonomy): Eukaryota > Metazoa > Chordata > Amphibia > Gymnophiona > Ichthyophiidae > Ichthyophis > Ichthyophis bannanicus. The sequence goes on from CM066041.1 coordinate 150,569,061, forward strand.
CCATTCCTTAGGGAATATACTCTTTTTTTTTTTTTTTTTTTTTTTTTTTTTTTTATTGCAGCTTGTCCTCATGGTATCCTATTACTTCAAGGACAGCACATATTACTCTGAAAAACGCCTGATACCTCCTTTGTCCCTCATATAGGTCAACCTGGTATCTCATTCTATGCGTTTTCTGTCCTTTTACCATGCTGGAGTTCCGTAGGACTCCGGACTTGCTGTTTACAGACTGATATTATCCTCTGTTTTTTCACATAACCATCCTGGTAATTCACTGGATAGCATTCCTTTATCATTCCTGGAGGAATAGATTCTCTATATATTCTCAAGTAGGTTTCACCTCCTTGTTCTTGGATGAATCTTTTCCTTTCACATCTCCAGGTGAATGTCCTGATATGCATAACTCTGTCTGCTCATTGCAGGCATCTATCTTTAGACCTATATATTCAGGCATATATCTATATATATATCTATTATATTATATATATATATATATATACATACATCTCTATAGATGTATCTCCCTGTCAGCTAAGTGTGCATATGCTGTGCCCTTTAGATCTTATCATTAGATCTATTTATATATATATATATATATATATACACGTATCTCTACATATATGTGTGTATCTATTCAGATACTTATTATAGGTAGATATGTATCTCCATACTTACCTCCTGACTGTCTATGCTCATAAAGGTTTTACCTTTCTGTATGTTTCTGACAGTGGCCTTGCACAGCTTCATACTGTTCCACAGTATGTTTTGGATATTTTGCACACAGCCACTGCTGTGGAACTGACAGTCCTACCGTATCCTAGATTTACGTATACCTGAAGCTCCATACCCCAATGTCTTCCTACCTCTCACCAGTTAGGAGAGACATGGTGGATCTTCAGTGGATTTCAGATCAATTCCTCAAACATCTGTCCTTTCTGGGAGTATGGGGTTCTTCTCATACTCTTTCCTCCCTCAAGGACTAGGTCTGTTTGTCAAGATCGGTCAGTCTTCCTCTTTTGCTCCTACCTCTGAATACTTCTGTAGCCAAAAGAGTTTTTCAGCTTTCCATGAAGCTTCCCACTGAAGACCTGCCGTGTTTGTGCTACCCCAATTAAATCCTGGGGTCACCTCTCACTTCCAGATGTGGACCTCTACCTTCACCCAGTGAGGTCACCTTGAACGTTATTCTACTGGATCCCCAGTAGACTCCATCAGCCTCTCTACTTCCTGCAATCCAGTAGGTGAGCATCATATGGTGATTGTTCATTCCAATATTATGGTGATTGTTCATTTCAATATATCTTTTGATGATGATCATGCATACAGGGACTCCTTCCGGGTAGTCCTTTCTTAGCTTAGCTGTTTTTTCAGCAGCTCCTCTCTTTTCAACTCCTGCCCTCCATCCTCAGGATGCCTGGCTATATGAGGTGCAGCATGTTTTCTATCTTCAACATGTTAGGGCTCCAGGCATCTTAGCTTGGGAGTCCCCATATGTGAAGACTCATTCCTGCTTGTTCCTGGAGATAGCACAGTTACTTACCTGTAACAGGTGATCTCTGGGAACAGCAGGAATAAGTCTTCACAATCCACCCACCTCCCCTAGGAGTTGTATTTATCTTTCTATCTTTCTTTCCTCTTTCTCTCCTTTTGTCTCAGCTATGAAACTCAACTGAGGAGAGGCAGTGGAAAGGGCGGGAAGGCAGTGCGCAGGCGCGAGGGATGCTCCCAAAAGCTTTCTGATTGGATGCTGGGGAGCATTCCCGTGCAGGCTCCGTCGGTACCGACGTACCCATATGTGAAGACTTATTCCTGCTGTTCCCAGAGATCACCTGTTACAGGTAAGTAAGTGTGCTCTCCCAGCAAAACTCAGAGGTATTATTGAACTCTCAACCTTCTGTAAAGAGTTGAAAACCCATTTATTAATGGACCACGTCAAGGACTGAATAATTACATTCTCTCATCACCCCAGTAATCGATCCAACTTAGATACGAACTCATTAACAGAGAACCATACACATTCCAGAATTCTTATTTATACTGCAACATTAAATAAATAAAACTAAATAAATATCTTTGCGACATGCCCAAAAATTGGGTTTCAGGAGGCAGCAGTGCAGCACCAGGAAAGTCTTTTAAAACCGCTATCAGCAGCGGGCTTTTTAGCATTTCTATGCACTTAAGGCCTGATGCGTCCCAATGTGACAAGTATTGTTCATGCACAAAATCAAAAGGCTGCCATTGAGAATGGTTTTAAAGGGCTTTCCCTACATTGTGTCAGTGCTGTGCTGTGCTACCGCTCCCCCCTCCCCCCCCCCCGCCGAAACTCTATTGTTTTGTGGAGGTAAAGTAGTGAGGGAAATAGCAGTGGTGGTATGGGGGAGGGAAGAGGGAGATGCTGAACACTTTAGGTGGGGAAAAATGAAAGAAAGGAGATTTGCTGAATACCTTGGGAGAGGGTGGAGGGGAAGGAAGAGATACTGGAGACCTAGAGGGGAGGGAGCAGGGAAGGGAAGATGCTGGACATATGGATGAGATGGGGTGGAGGTGCATGGTCAGTGATTCGCCAAGGGCATCAAATAGCCTTGGGATAGCCCGGATAGAGGCATTATCTTTCATTTTTCTGCTGGTTATTATGCCTCTCCCCATTCGCAAAGTTCAAATTCTAGGCCCCCAAAGAATTTTGAAAGTGCCCCAATGGTGGGGGGGGGGGGGGGGGGAGAAGAAATGGGAACATCCACCTCAGAAGATGTGGGAGCAGGTGCAGATGGGCCCCCTTCTTCCCTGCATTCCAGGTGCTACTTGGACAAAACTTAGATCCCTATACCACCTTATCCTTCCTTTGCCTTGTTTCCTTATTTTGCACCTTGACATCAGATAAGCTGCCTCTCCACCTACTCTAATCTGATCTTGATGCACATCCACTTTTCATTGCCCATCATATACTGCTCATGTAGACTTCTGCAGCCCATGTGCTTGACTCTGCACTTTTTTGTTGTCAAGCATGTCATCACTCGTCCACCCCTTAACGTTCACTACTCATTTTGTCTGCCCCCTCTGGGATGTCTGTTCTGCTGCAGATCTTGCAGAATCGCTGATGTACACCCCTGATAGCCCTTTTCCTTGGAGTGAACTCTGTTACCACTGTTCTCTGCTGTCTAGCACTCAACCAGTTTCTAACCCAGTCAACTATTTTATGGCCCATCTCATATAGCAAGCAAAAGTCATGTTTCTTGCTATGCTAAGAGACCTCATTTTTTTCTGACTATGCTATCATTGCTTAGAAATGGAAGCAGGAGATGGAGGATGATGGCCAGACTGCTACTCAGAGGACCGAGGCCGCTGGTGGAAGCCCAAAGCCGATGCTGGAGGTGACAATCCGTGATGCAGAGCCGCAGCCTTTCAAAGTGCTCATGCAGTTCTTGTACACGGACAAAATCAAGTACCCACAGAAAGGTAGGGAAAAGAGTATGTTCTGCCTGCAGCTCATAACTACCCCCCATTTCCATACTGCCAAGTGTCTGTTGGATGATAAATGATACCAAAATTTGCAACATGATATACACCCAGGAAGAGGGGGGAGGCGGGAACTAGCGAAATCTGAAGACTGGTCAGGAATTTGGCAGCCAAGATTTAATGCTAAAAAATGCAAGGTCATAGATTTGGGCTGCAAAAACCCAAAGAAGTGGTATAATACTTCAGTGCACTAAAGAAGTGCAGAACCTGGGGGGGGGGGGGGGGGTGATCACATCGGATGATCTTTAAGTGGCCAAAGAGGTAGTAAAGAAGATGGCAAAAGCCAGAAGGATGCTTGGGTGCATAGGGAGAGGAATGGCCAGAAAGAAAAAGGCAGTGATAGTGTCTTTGTAAAAGTCTCTAGTCAGACCTCATTTGAGAAATTGTACAGTTTTAGAGACTTCACCTTCAAAAGGATATAAACAGGATGGAGTCAGTCCAGAAGGCTACCAAAATGGTTAGTAATCTTCATCATAAGGCATATAGGGATAAACTTAAAGATCTCAATATGCATACTTTGGAGGAAAGGCAGGAGAATGGAATATACGATAGAGACATTAAAATATCTCCATGGTATAAATGCACAGGAAGTGGCTCTCTTTAAGTTGAAAGGGAGCTCTGAAACAAGAGGCTCATAGACTCATGAGTAATCTGAAGAAATATTTCTTTACAGAAAGTGTGGTGCATATGCAGAACAGCCTCCCATTGGAGAATTGTATCTGAATTCAAGAAAGCATGGTACAAAGACAAAGGATCTCTGAGGGAGAGAATAGATCTCATGGATGGGCAGACTAGATAGGCCATATGGTCTTTATCTGGCATCGTTTCCTATGTTTCTATGATGTGTAATAATAAGTAATTTGTACTTGAAACCTGTATCTTATCAGAACCCAGTGTCCTTTAGAGAGAATCTGGGACACATGATCACATTTCTTAATTTTACCTCTGAATTTCATTTTTTTAAGCCTTTGCCCAGTGGCAGGTGAGGTAAGGGGGCAGCAGCAGGGGGAAGAAGTAGTCACTTCCTAATCATCCCTCCAGGCCAGTCCAGTTGGGTAGTTGCCGTCCACCAGCAGCTGAGAACTGAGCATGTCAGGATTTTCAAATCCCAGTAGAAGAACTCCCCCTTGAGCCTCAGACTCTAGTCTCTCAGTTCTCAGCAGCTGAGTGAATAACTCTCTCAATGGGCTCCCTGAAGGGACAATTAGCCTCACTAATTTCAGGGGAAAATTAAAAAAAAAGTAAAATACAACATTTTTGAGAAACAGAAAGAGCGAAAGCTCTGCAGAGCATTACTGAGGCGCTTCTTACTTCTAGGGTAGGTGAGTTTCGGCACTAGAGTTCATCAGCGCTCTGCTTGACACGGAACAGGCGACCGCCTCCACGCTCTGGCTGCCGAGGTCCAAAGCCAAACCAGGGTCTCGGCGCGAGTCATGCTGCGCCTTCTGGGGCACATGGCCTTGATCATACACGTAGTTCCCCATGCTCGCATGCATATGCGAGCAGCTCCATGGTGCCTCAGAGCACAATGGTCTCAAGCCTTGGGCCAGCTCCGGGATCTCATCTCAGTCTCGGGCAGCCTATTCAGTTCCCTGGATTGGTGGCAGAATTTCCGAAGCTTACTTCGGGGTATGCCCTTCCAGGCTGTGCAACACGAGCTCATCTTGACTTTGGATGCCTCGCTGTCAGGCTGGGGAGCCCACTGCAACAACCTCCACCAGGGATGGTGGTCACCTAAGGAATCCCGGCAACAGATCAACCAGCTCGAACTTCGAGCGGTCCGGTTGGTCTTGAAGGTCTTCGAGCACTGCTTGCGAGGCAAGTCTGTGCTCGTGCAGACCGACAACAAGGTCACGATGTTCTGAATAAACAAGGAAGGGGATACGAGCTCCCGCCTCCTCTGTCAGGAGCAGTCGTCCTCTGCTCCTTCGCAGTGCGCCGGGGCATGACCCTAAGAGCTGTCTACCTCCTGGGCCAACAAACAACACTAGGCCTGACCGGAGTTTAACAATGATACTTCTTAAAGACAGAAAAACAACTCCACACATTAACCAACTGTAGCACTGGAACCTCTGCACTACAAAAGCTATTAGCGCCATGACAGCGGGGAGCACAGACCTCAGAACTATCCTCAGATATTCATTGAATGCTTCAAAGCCAAGAAACCTGGCTTCAGTAATCCAATATGAGGAAATTTACATCAGCGGTCTGCATCCAACCCCACCGTCCGTCACCAGCACCTTAAATTCAAAAAACTGATGGGAAGCCAAACTAAAAGTTGCTTTAACAGATATCCACTATCATAATCAATAGTTATAGCAATCACATACAGTAAAACAACTTATCATAGAGCCTCCAACATTTAACATATCAATATTTAACCATATCAAAAAGCAGGAGAAGGCTCCTATACAAAAAAGGACCCATCAGCATAAAATAGCAATCTTCAACTTATTCTTCCAAGATGGTCATTATGGTATCAACCCCGACGCCACATTCAGACGTCCTTCTTAGCGTTTCGCAGATGCTGCCTCAGGGGGGTATACTATAAAACAAATAAAATACAATAAAAAAGTGCTAAACTTTCCTACTACAATGACATACACACTCCTATATCAGAGCAAACGAAGCCTGAATTCCTCACCCAACCCACGTCTTCACCACGGGTTCACCATTCAGCTCAATGACGCTCAAATCAACAAACGACCCTCGATCAAGATATCCCAAAGTCGGCGTCTGACGTCATATCCACGTCACAGCCGAAACCCATCTTACTAAACCTACTTCTCAAGTTGTCCATCAAAACCAAGCCTTCCAATCAATATTAGAATTCAACCCGCCCGGGGCCACCGTTCGAAGCATAAAGATCCACCGCTGCTCCCGATATAGCAAAAATTGCTCACGAGATAGATCTTTGAAACCTTTAACAACCTGTTCAATCCCAAAACACTGCAAATCGTTAAACTCATGTCCCAATTGCAAACAGTGACTAACAAGTGGGACCTCCCGTCATTTGCACCGCAACCTACTTCGATGTTCACCCAAGCGTATAAACAAAGGGCGAATGGTCTTGGCAGCGGGATCGGAATTTTAAGGAGATCTTAAGTCTCTCCCGGTTGTCGGGGGACATGCGGCTGGAACGACGGGGTAGGCATGTTCGCTGTGGTGAGTGCACTTGTGCTGTTTGTTGGGAGACTGATCGCTTTATGTATGTTGGTAAGGAATTCTTTTTACGATCTTTGACCTCCTGTAAATCCGATTATATAGTGTATGGTATTTTTTGCCCTTGCCGTTTACTGTATGTGGGTAAGACCACTCGCCCTTTGTTTATACGCTTGGGTGAACATCGAAGTAGGTTACGGCGCAAACGACGGGAGGCCCCGCTTGTTAGTCACTGTTTGGAATTGGGACATGAGTTTAACGATTTGCAGTGTTTTGGGATTGAACAGGTTGTTAAAGGTTTCAAAGATCTATCTCGTGAGCAATTTTTGCTATATCGGGAGCAGCGGTGGATCTTTATGCTTCGAACGGTGGCCCTGGGCGGGTTGAATTCTAATATTGATTGGAAGGCTTGTTTTTGATGGACAACTTGAGAAGTAGGTTTAGTAGGATGGGTTTCGGCTGTGACATGGATATGACGTCAGACGCCGACTTTGGGATATCTTGATCGAGGGTCGTTTGTTGATTTGAGCGTCATTGAGCTGAATGGTGAACCCGTGGTGAAGACGTGGGTTGGGTGAGGAATTCAGGCTTCGTTTGCTCTGATATAGGAGTGTGTATGTCATTGTAGTAGGAAAGTTTAGCACTTTTTTATTGTATTTTATTTGTTTTATAGTATACCCCCCTGAGGCAGCGTCTGCGAAACGCTAAGAAGGACGTCTGAATGTGGCGTCGGGGTTGATACCATAATGACCATCTTGGAAGAATAAGTTGAAGATTGCTATTTTATGCTGATGGGTCCTTTTTTGTATAGGAGCCTTCTCCTGCTTTTTGATATGGTTAAATGTTGATATGTTAAATGTTGGAGTCTCTATGATAAGTTGTTTTACTGTATGTGATTGCTATAACTATTGATTATGATAGTGGATATCTGTTAAAGCAACTTTTAGTTTGGCTTCCCATCAGTTTTTTGAATTTAAGGTGCTGGTGACGGACGGTGGGGTTGGATGCAGACCGTTGATGTAAATTTCCTCATATTGGATTACTGAAGCCAGGTTTCTTGGCTTTGAAGCATTCAATGAATATCTGAGGATAGTTCTGAGGTCTGTGCTCCCTGTTGTCACGGCGCTAATAGCTTTTGTAGTGCAGAGGTTCCAGTGCTACAGTTGGTTAATGTGTGGAGTTGTTTTTTACCTCCTGGGCCAAGACAATGTCCTCGCAGATAGACTCAGCAGGCTTTTCCACCTGCACAAGTAGTGCCTGAGTCCTAAAGTGGTTCTCCACCTGTTTCGCCGCTGGGGGAGTCCGTTCATAGACCTGTTTGCCAGCTTGGCAAACGCACAGCTTCCCCACTTTTGCAGGCTGATACCGCACCCGAGAAGGGTAACCCCTGATGCGTTCCTCCTGAACTGGACCTCCGGGCTTCTATATGTGTTTCGCCCCACTCCCCTCATAGCAAAGACCCTCCACAAGATTCAGCGGGACCAAGCATCGGTAATTCTCGTTGCTCCCTCATGGCCTCGACAACCTTGGTTCCCGCTTCTACTCATACTCTCGTCTGAGCCCCCGGTTCCCCCTAGGCAGTGCTCTGGGTCTGCTGACCCGAGCCTGGACTCGCTATCCCTGGCAGCCTGGCAGCTGAATGGGTCTCTTTTGCCTCACTGCACCTCCCAGAGGAGATTGAGGAAAGATTATGAGACGGGCCTACGCCCTCAAGTGGCGGCGCTTCTCAGTCTGGTGCTATGGGCTTCAGATCAGTTCGTTCTCCTGTTCCACCTGATGGGTTTTCCAGTACCTTCTCCACCTCCCATAGGTGGGGCTGAAATCCATTTCGGTCAGGGTTCACCTGAGCGCCATTTCAGCGAACCACTTTCCCATCAACGGTAAACCCCTCTCGGGCCAGCCACTGGTCTCGCGCTTCATGCGGGGCTTTTACTCTCCAAGCCCCCCGTCCAGCCTCCATCGACAGAGTGGGACCCGAACATCATGTTCATGCAGCAGACGCCTTCAAGCCGACAGCGACATACTCACTCCGACATCTCTCCTGGAAGGTAGTCTTCCTGGTGTCGCTGACTTCGGCTTGGCGAGTCAGCGAACTTCAAGCCCTCATGTCCACGGCCCCCTACATCACGTTCTAAGGGAACAGGGTGGTCCTTCGCAGCCACCCCAAGTTCCTACCGAAAGTTGTCTCTGATTTCTATCTCAACCAAGAGATAGCCTTACCGACTTTCTTCCCGAGACCTCACGCAGACCAGACTCTTGCCTTCTACCTGCAGTGCACCCAGGGTCATCGCAAGTCTGACAGGCTCTTCATCACCTACTATCCCAAACGTCTGGGGCTTGCAGTCACCAAGCGCACCCTCTCCATCTGGGTGGCGGGCTGCATTGCTTTTGCCCATGCAAAGGCTGGGGCCCTGCTGGATCGATGAGTCACCGCACATCTGTGCGAAGGTGGCATCTGTGGCTTCGCTGCACTCAGTGCCTCTGACAGACATCTGCTGGGCTGCGACCTGGTCTTCAGTGAATACCTTTGCTTCGCACTACTGCCTGGAGAGGGAGTCCCGCCGGGACAGCGCCTTCGGCCAGGCTGTACTCCGTAATCTGTTCGGTGTATAAGCAGCTCCTGCCCTCCAATCTCCTCCTGTGGCTACCAGGAGCTTGGCCCTCAAGGACTCAGGCTTCCTTCGGATCGTCAGCATCTGCTCACAGCTTCACAGAGGCGCTTTGCTTATAGGCTTCGGTAGCCTGTAGCTGGGGAGTCCCATAAGTGAGGACTGACATAAGAAAATAAGATATGCCATACTGGGTCAGACCAAGGTCCATCAAGCCCAGTATCCTGTTTCCAACAGTGGCCAATCTAGGTCATACGTACCTAGCAGTTTAACCAAAAGGCACAAGTTCCACAATGCTTGTATTGGGTCAAGCATTGATATCCTGGGTCCCTTCTTAACAATGGTTTATGGACCTTTCCTCCAGGAACTTGTCCAAACCTTTTTTAAACCCAACTACACTAACAGCCTTTACTACATCCTCCGGTAACAAATTCCAGAGTTTGATTACACGTTGAGTGAAAAAATATTTTCTTTAATTAGTCTTAAATAGTTTACCCTGTAGCTTCATTGCATGTCCCCTAGTCTTTCTATATTCTGATAACGTAAACAATCTATCTACATTTACCCGTTCCACTCCGTTCATTAATTTATAGACTTCTATCATATCTCCCCTCAGCCGTCTCTTTTCCAGGTTAAAGAGCCCTAACCTTTTTAGCCTTTCTTCATAGGGGTATCCTTCCATCCCCTTTACCATTTTGGTGGCTCTTCTCTGAACCTTTTCTAATAACGCTATATCCTTTTTAAGACACGGCGACCAGAATTGCACACAATATTCAAGGTGCGGTCTCACCATGTAACGATATAGAGGCATTATAATATCCTTTGTTTCATTTTCCTTTCCTTATGATACATAGCATTCTATTTGCTCTCTTGGCCACTGCTGCACACTGGGCTGAGGGTTTTAACATGTTATCCACAATGACGCCTAAATCTTTTTCCTGGATGGTGGTTCCTAATGTGCAACCTTGCATCGTGTAACCATAGTTTGCATTGTTCTTCCCTAGGTGCATAACTTTGCACTTGTCCACATTAAATTTCATCTGACATTTTGATGCCCAGTCTTCCAATTTATCAAGATCCTCTTGCAATTTTCCGCAATCCTCTTGGGTTTTAACAACTTTGAATAGTTTTGTGTCATCTGTAAATTTGATAACCTCGCTCGTTATGCCCTTTTCCAGGTCATTTATGAATATGTTAAAAAGCAGCGGACCCAGTACAGATCCCTGGGGTACACCACTATTCACCTTTCTCCATTGGGAAAATTGGCCATTTTCTACCCTCTGCTTTCTGTCTTTTAACCAGTTCCTGATCCACAATAGTACACTGCCTCCTATCCCCATGACTCTTTAGTTTTGCGAAAAGTCTCTGATGAGGGACCTTGTTAAAGGCTTTCTGAATGTCCAAATACACTATATCAACCGACTCACCTTTTTCTACCTGTTTATTCACACCTTCAAAAAAACATAAAAGATTAGTAAGACAAGATCTTCCTTGTCTAAAGCCATGTTGGCTGTCTTCCATTAAGCCATGACTATCTACATGTTCAGCAATTTTATTCTTTATGATGGTTTATACCATTTTCCCCGGTACTGACATCAGGCTCACCGGTCTGTAATTTCCCGGATCACCCCTGGAACCCTTTTTAAAAATTGTTGTTACGTTCGCCATCCTCCAATCTTCAGGTATTAGAGATGATTTTAATGATAGTTCACAGATTACTAATAGCAGGTCTGCAATCTCATATTTCAGTTCTTTCAACACCCTTGGATATATATCATCCGGCCCAGGTGATTTGCTACTCTTCAGTTTATCTAATAGTTGTAATACATCTTCCCGATGTATCGCTGTTTCCTTCAATTCTTCCGCACCTTTAAATACCACTTCAGTCATGGGTAGCATCCCCTACATCTTCCTCAGTAAAGACCGAAGCACAGAATTCATTCAGTCTCTCCACTATCGCCTTGTCGCCTCTTAGTGCCCCTTTAACCCCTCTATCATCTAATGAACCAACTGACTCTCTCACAGTTTTTTTGCTACGAATGTACTTGAAAACGTCTTACGTGTTTTTGCTTCCGCAGCAAGCTTCTTCTCAAATTCTCCCTTTGCCTGCTTTATCAATGCCTTGCATTTAACTCGCAAGTACTTATGCTGTTTCCAGGTTTCGTCGTTTGGCTCTTTATTCCATTTCCTGAAAGATGCTTTTTTGGCAACAACAGCCTCTCTGACCTTACCCTTTAAACCATGCTGGCAGTTTTTTGGACTTCCTTCCACTTTTCTTAAAGTGTGGAATACAGCTGGTCTGGGCTTCCAAGATAGTATTTTTCAACAACACCCAAGCTTGATGTAAGTCTTTTAGCGTTTGCAACTAATCCTTTTAGTTTTTTCTTAACTATTTTCCTCATTTTATCATAGTCTCCCTTTTGAAAGTTAAAAGGTAGTACTGTGGATTTCCTTACCATCCCTCCTCCATTAATTAGATCAAACGTGATCCTGCTATGATCACTATTGCCAAGTGGCCCCAACAACCTTATCTCTTGCACCAGATCTGGTGTTCCACTAAGGACTAGGTCCGATATGGCTTCCCCTCTGGTCGGTTCATGAACCAGCTGCTCCAAGAAGCAGCCATTTATTTCATCTAGGAACTTTATCTCCATAGCATGTCCTGCCGTAACACTGACCCAGTCGATACCGGGGTAATTGAAATCACCCATTATTATTACTGTACTGTAACTTTTGTTAGCTTCCTTGATTTCTTTGAGCATTTCATCATCCATTTGTTCATTCTGGCCAGGTGGTCGATTAGTACACCCCCACTGCCATCGCCTTCCCCTTTTCACATGGTATTTCAGTCCATAAGGATTCTACAGCAAATTTTGTTTCCTGCAAAACTTTAATCCTTTCTGACTCAATGCCCTCTCTAACATAGAGCGCAACCCCTCCACCAATTTGATCAGCTGTATCATTACGATATAGTTTGTACCCAGGTATCACAGTGTCCCTCTGGTTTGTCCTCCTTCCACCATGTCTCTGATATTCCAATCATATTTACCTCTCATTTAGTGCTATATATTCTAACTCTCCCATCTTATTTTTTAGACTTCTAGCATTTGCATATAAGCATTTTAGAGACTGTATTTTATTCATATTAAAAGAGGGCTGCTACACAGTACCCAGTCCTGTACTTCTGAGGTAAGCTGTGACCAACTTCCTTGGTGATTAACAGTCCTTGCTTGGATAGAAGGAGTCTTTCAAAATGATCTCTTTGTAAAGGTCTCTAGTACACTTTATTTGTTGCTCAAAGAATACTGACCCTGTTTTGCCTTTTATGCTAAGTTATATTCTGATTAGATTTAAATTAAAGCTCTTTGCTGCTAGGCTCTCACTTATAATGAAATTTAAACTAGAAGTGCTCTGCTGGGTTCAAAATTAACCCGAAAGCTCTCTTCTGTGTTTTAAATTTAAACTAAAAGTACTTTGCTGATACTAGGCCCTGAGTGAGTATTAAATTTAAACTACAAGCTCTCTGCTGGGTATGAAATCTAACCAGAAAGCTCTCTTCTGTGTTTTAAATTTAAACTTAAACTGCTGCTACTAGGCCCTGACCGATTTAACAAATACACTGAGTTCACAGATTAATCAGCTTTAATCCAAAGAAGTCCCTTCAGAAACTTTTTTCCCAGAAGTATATACTCACAATTGCAGATCTCTCTCCAGAAGTAGCAGTCCCCTTTTCTAGTCCTTCAAGACTGAGGATCACAGGATGCTGCTTGTTCCTGGAGAAAGCGTAGTTACTTACCTGTAACAGGTGTTCTCAAGGGTCAGCAAGAATCAGTCCTCGCTACCCTCCCACCTCTCCTTAAGAGTTGCTATTCTTATCCTTCCCTTGCCATTCACTTAGTAGGGCACTAGCTATGGGACCTGACTGAACAAGATGGCACCCTTGAGCGGGAAGAGGACCACGCATGCATGGCAGCAATCCCGAAGGCTTTCTGGGGAATTGCTCCGCGCGGGCTCCGTCGGTGTCGACATCACTCATAAGTGAGGACTGATTCCTGCTGTCCCTGGAGAACACCTGTTACAGTTGAGTAACTATGCTTTCTGTGCGGCGAATCTCGGAATTTCAAACCCTGTCCTGCAGGGACCCATTCCTGCTCATTTCCAAAGAAAAAGTGGTCTTGAGACCAGTCCCTTCCTTCCTCCCGAAGGTAGTTTCTTGGTTCCATCTGAACCAAATGATCTCTTTGCAGACCTTCCCCACGTTCAGAGATTCTGAGATGGATCATCAGCTGGATCTGCATAGATGTCTGCGGAGATACCTTAAGAGGACAGAGTCCGTGCAGAAATCGGACAGATTGTGTTGTTTGGAGCTCCCCATATTGGGGAGGCTGCTTTCAAATTGTTGATTTGCCCGTTGGGTAAAGCAGGCCAGAAGCGCCGCTTATGCGGTTCATGGTAAAGTCCCACCATTGAGGCTCAGAGCTTACTCTACCCGGTCGCATGCTGAATCCTGGGCGGAATCCGGCCTCATTCCTCTGGCGGATGTTTGCAGGGCAGCAATTTAGTCTTCACTACATACTTCCACTAGACTTTATCGTCTTGATGTGCAGACCGTGAAGGATGCCAGATTTGCTTCTGCTTCAAGCTGGTTTCGCGGGTCCCTCCTGTCTGAGCAGTGCTTTTGTACATTCCGAGCGTAACTGAACTAGCCTGGAGGGATGATTAGGAAGGTGAAATTAGACCTTACCTGCTAATTGCCTCTCTTTGAGTTCTCTCCAGGCCAGTCCAGATGTTCCAGTTCATCAACGGTCACATTTTGACCATGAGCCCAGTGGGATGGCTCAGTGCGACTTATACAAAGAAGTACAGCACTACAAAGTAGGCGTGTTCCCTCTGAGGATGGGCATCCTGGCAGGACGGGCCCTCTGTGTACGTCTGGTCCCTACCTTGCATATTTTCAACAACAATTTTTAAAAAAATGAAAGAAAAGAAGCAAAAGGGAGCAAGAGAATGGTTTTTCACCTTGGGGCCCAGCATTTCTTTTGTTTCTCTTTTTTTGAGATGGAGAGGTCCTTTTGGCCAATGTTGGTCTGGCTGAGGTGCAGTCTGCTTTGTCAGAAGGAGTCTGGAGTCTGAGGCTCAAGAGGGAGCTCTTCTACTGGGGTTTCAGAATTCTGACATGCTCAGTTCTCAGCTACTATTGGATGGCAACTACCTAAGTGTAACTGGGCTGGCCTGGAGGGACTCAAGGAAAGGCAATTAGCAGGTAAGGTCTAATTTTGCCATTAAAATGTCACTGTCAGGCTTTGCTACTGCCCCCAAATTCTGTTGCCCTAGGTAAACACCTAGTCCACCTAGTAGTAGGCAAGCCCTGACTACCTTCCCTCTTGATGCATTTTGGTATTTGCATGGTGCTCACTCAGTGTTTCCTGTCCCTCAGGCTTTGTGCAGGACGTACTTCTAATCATGGATGTGTATAAACTGGCACTGCATTTCCAGCTTTCACGGTTGGAGCAGCTGTGTTTGCAGTATATCGAGGCATCTGTGGACTTGCAAAATGTTCTCATCGTGTGTGAAAATGCCAACAAACTGCAGCTTGATGAATTAAAGGTTAGTGTGACAAGGTCATTGATTAGTCAGAGCTATAGTAGAGGGGAGGAGGCATGCACAGTGTGAGCTAAACTGCACTTTGCTTACACTTAACTAGTGAGAATTTGGGGATCTTATGAATTTTTTGAACAAATTCAAAGTGGAAATTCACCACCAGAATTACATAATTGTTTTTAATTTTGTGGTTAGATTAACAAAACTACAGCACTAGATAATGGATAATAGACAGTTTACAATCTTCAGTCCTGGCCTCCAGTATCCCCTACTGTTTCAGTATTGAGACTGCATATTCCCTCCTATTGCCAGAGCTTGCAGTTCTCTGTGGCAGTATTTCCCTAATTGTATTATGTTTTGTATTTGACCTGACTGTGTTTGTTTGCAGGAACACTGCCTGAACTTTGTGGTAAAGGAGTCTCACTTTAACCAGGTGATAATGATGAAGGAGTTTGAGCTTCTGTCGTCTTCACTCATTGTGGAGATAGTACGCAGAAAGCAGCAGCCACCAGCTCGAGTGACCTCTGATCAACCTGTTGATATAGGTACGAAAGCCCATTTACTCTAAGTCAGTGCTAGTGCTGTTAGGCATCCTAAGTGAGCCTGCAGCCTTGTGCTATCCCCTCCTCAATTAACTGAAAGGCCCAAATCCCCCCCTTTCACTGAGATTTTGATAATTAAACTCTTCAATTTTGAAGGACCTTGCCACTATCACTTTCAGAACAGTCCTGTGGAAACGCATAATTAAAACAGCATACTTTTAAATATTAAACTTGTGTGTGTGTGTCTATATATATTTCAGAAATCATGTCACAATTTCTTTTGAATATGTCCTCTGATTTTTGGAAATATACCACAGATAAATCTAAATTGAGATGTATATAACTGTATAAATATGTGATTCCCAAACTGTTGGTCACAATCCCATTTTAACAGATCTGCATGCATAAAAAAAGTTTTTTAAAAAAAATACATTTAAAACCTGAGCCTGCGCATTTCTAACAGGCACCTGTGTGGAAAATGCAGGACGCTGAAGCAGTTTCTGTTGCTTTCTGTGCAATTTCTCTGTCCTGTTGTTCATTTGCAGCTCATTAGGATAAATCCCTAGCTATTAAATTGGGAGTTAAGAAGGTAAACACTGCTTACCACTGCTAGCTCTGACCTACTTACTCTCTTCACTAGCTAATCATTGCCAGAAGTGCCTTCCACTGTCATTAATCACTGACACCAGCCTGGCCTTATCTACCTCAGTTATAGCGCCAATTACTTTACCAACTCTGACTCTCTCCTGTCACAATTCTATGCCTCTGCAACCACTGATTAGTGCTACAATTTTGTACCTTCCCAGCAGTTGATCACTGATGCTAACCAAGCCTTTTCTCCATCGATTATGGTGCCATTCACTACCATGACTGACCGTTCGATCATTGCCATGATTCTGTGCCGCCCCTGCCTTTGATCAGTGGAATGATTATGGGCGCCTCTGTGGTTGATCACCGCCACAATCCTGGGCTTACAATACCATTGATTGCCATTGCCATCGAGCCTTTTCTCCTTCCTCCCTTTCCTCTCTCCATCCCCCCCCCCCATGATCACTATTGACCCAGTAGAATGGAGCACATGTCCTGAGGCACCCCTGCTCTCTTCCTCTTCCTGCTGGCAGTATTGAAAGGGCTTTGGAAAGAGTAGAAGAGGGGTGTTGATAGATATACGGGGATGATCTTAGGGAGGAAAAGAACAATAGGGGAAGAAGATGTCACTTTAGAGGTGGGGGGGAATGGATGAGTAAAGGGGTGAGGCTGGAAGAGGAAGAGAGGGAAGGAGAAGAGTGATTGTTTTTGAGGAGATAGTGGGGGCAAGGAGTGAGGATATAAGCCTGCATGAGGGAAAAAAGTGAGAGAGTTAAGTGAGCCACCCTGGTGGAGGTGAGGGGAGAAAGGGGATGAGAGTGAAGGTATGAGTCTGAGGTAGTGAACTTCAGGATGTAAGAAAAAGGGGATGAGCCAGAGGGGAATGGCTGAGTCTGGGAGTATGTGAGCCTGTGGAGGGGATGACTTGGATGGAATGCAAAGTGTGACTGCCTTCTCAAAGGTCGAACCACAAGAAGCATCATTGCCTCACTTACATCGAGCCAGCATGATCTGTATTGTTTTCTGCTCTGATTGAACAGCAGAGCTGGGGACAGTGGTAGCGTTTGACTGGTTTACCCAGTACAGCTGCCCACCATTGCAGGAACAGGACTGTCTCTCTTCATTTTGCCTGCCTATAATGGCAGAAAATGCTGCCATATTGGGCAATGGTCAGCTCTGGGTGCGCCTGAGTGCTGATCCTGCCTGGCATTCCCGAAGGGGAGTTGGGATCCCCGTAGTTGATCCTGGTATGACGGTGGCTCTAGGGGTCCCTACTGAAGGGCACAGGGAGGTTCTTTTCTTTAGCGGGGTTTTCTGTTGATGTTGGGTGCCTTGACTTTCACCCTGGGAGTTTTCTTGAGATTCTGACTTGTTTACTTAAAAGGCAGGAGTTCGGGACCAGCCTGTGGTTTAAAAAAAAAAAAAAAAAAAAAGATTTTTGTGTCATGGTGGGGGTTCTGTTGCATACCTGCCTCTCCAGTTGGTGGCTGCACCGCAGAGGTGGTCATCATCTTAGGGTGTTACCAAGTTATTCCCCAGTTATCCCTCTTGCGGAATCCTGAAAGGTGAAATGGTGAACCTGATTATTTCGCAGTACAAGAGCTTGCCTGCAATGGATGCCACACCCCTGGGGAATAGTTTGGTGGCCCAGTTACTTCACCTTGGATTTTTCCTGCTGTGGAGGACACTTCAATTGGCCTCCACCTGTTAGGGTGCTGACGAGCCTCAGCAGTTGGTAAAACTCGCAGATTAAGTCAAATAAGGATCTGCCCTGGGAGGGAGGAATATTCTGTAAGGCGTTCCTTCTCTGGAGGTGGTTGGTGACTGGTCTGGCAGATTGTGATTCCCCAGATGGTTGTTTGTGAAACAGTAATTTTCATGGCAGAGGTGTGCCCTGCCTTCAGGAGGTCCTGAACAGCTTGTTGGGGTGGAATGTTTCTGGGCAGTTGTGTGCCATGCCCCCAGGAGGCCCTGCTTAGCTGGTTGTGCTCCTCGCAGGTGGAGCCTTTGGTTACTGATCACATAGCATACTAAGTTTAAGGTGCTGAATCTAATTTTTAAAGTCATGAGGATGAGTAGTTTTCGTATGATTTCCGTTCCTTTAGACTTTTCTAGCCCTGCATGTCAACACAGGTTGCAAGGGATGAGATTGTTGAGGATTTCTAGGCTCCCTAAAATTCACCAGTGTCAAGATTCTCCGTAGATTCCTTACCATTCCCTCTATATGTATCCCTAGCTGTATCCCTGTCTACACCTACTGTGTTGTCTGTCTTGACTACATTGTAAGCTCTGATGAGAAGGGACTGTCTCTTACATGTCTGTGCAGCACTGCGTATGTTTTGTAGCGCTATATAAATGCTCAGTAGTAGATTATTCTCTTTCTCCAGGAACAAGCAGGAAGTCAGTCCTCACATATGGGTGACGTCAGCACCAACGGAGCCCTCATGGAAGCATCTCCCCAGCTTTCAAAGAAAGCCTTTGGGAGATGCCACCATGCATGCGCGGTCCCCTTCTCGCCCAAGGGTGCCATCTTGCTCAGTCTCTTTTTTTTTTTTTTCTACGGAGCCCTTCAGACTCTGTCTGACTTCCCCCCGTGAAAATGTTGATTTTTTGTACCTGAGTTTCAAACTCAACTCCGGTCTTGTACCAGTACTCTTCCCGCTACCGTCCTCTGTGCCTCGGCGTCAAGTTCGGTTCATTTTTATAGTCTTTGTTCTTTTTATTTTCTGCCACCTTCGTGCCCTTTTTCCCCGCTGGCAGCCCAGAGAGTCTTCGATCTCGCAGGGGTACTTTTTTCCCCCATGGCTACCAGTGGCTTTAAAAAGTGTGATTGGTGCTCTAAAATAATGTCCTTAACTGACAGACATGACTGCTGCCTCCATTGCCTCAGGCCGGACCACGACCCAGCGGCATGCGATCTCTGCAAATGGATGTCCAGCAAGGCCCTGAAGAGCCGCCAGCAGTAGCACGATAAGTTCTTCCCTGAATCCCCGATTCCTCCGAAGGCCAGGGCCTCTTCTGAGGCCCAGACATCTAGGGAGGAGCTTTCTGAACCGGAGCGTCGTCGTGGGTCCTCGAAAAGGGGGATCCCCCTCGGGAGCACAGGAAGAAGACAAAACCCTTGAAGGCAATGTCCCTGGATGGTTCTGACCAGCCGGGAACCTCTCGAGCTCGGTCTCGCAGTCCGAAGTGCTTGTCCGAGACGTCGGAAAAGGAGAGACCTGCCAAAGTCCCCCAGAAGGATCTGGTTATGGACTGACTATCGAGGATTCCCCTTTGGGGGAGCTGGCATCGGGCCGAGTTCTTCAGGGCCCACACCGAAGGCTGCGGAACCTTCTGGCCTCGAGTTCAGAATGGTGGCCCTGGAGCGCAGTTTGTCTTCCTTCATTGGCCAGCAGAGGGCGCTGTTGTCCAGCACGTCCGGCTCACCTGTCCCGACCACCGGGCATTCCACATCCAGGACGTCCCCGGAGGCCAAGCCGATCCTCGGCTGACGTCACGCTCGGCGTCCCGTTCGATGGGAGCTCAGTCAACCCCAGCCAGTCTACCGGATGTCGACCGCAGGGCTTCGGCGAAGGCCACGGAGCAGCCCGCCTATGAGTCATCCTCGAAGTGCCCCAAATGGGAGACGGAGGATGAGGAGTCTCCTGATACCCATCACCATCGAGACATCCCTTCCGTTTCCCCTCTCTCAGAACCTTGGAGGTGGTCCCCGCCGAAGGACATGTCCAAGGCCTTGGCATTCCCAACTGAGTTGAAGGAGGAGCCTCGGGTGGACGAGCTGGAGATCCTCCAGTACAAGGCCCCTCCTCAGGAATCGCTCATGGTGCCCATCCCTCTCATCCTGGAACGGCTCATGCTCCGCATGTGGGAGACACTGACGTTGGTGCCAGTGGTGAGCAAACTGCTCAACTCAATGTATCTGGTCCGCTGAAGCCTTGGCTTTCAGAAGTCACAGCTGCCGCACAATTCCATGATGGTGGAGTTGGCCAGGGCAGGAAGTGCTACTAGGGCCCGATGCTCATCTGCCGAGTCCAGGCCTACCAGCTGTATATGGGCATGTATTTGAGAGACTTGGCTAAGGAACTCGCCAAATTCTCAGCTGGTCTCTCTGAGCAACCTTTGCAGCGGTTCAGGAGCCTGTCCAAGGCCATCCGTGAGTACTCCAAATTTATGTCTCAAGCAGCCAATGACTGGTTCGAGTCGGCGGCCCAGGTAGCCGCAGTGGGCATTGGTGCACGCCGCCAGGCTTGGCTTCAGTCGTCCGACTTCCAGCAGTGGGTTCAGGATAAACTGGCCGACGTCCCATGCCAAGGGGAGAACCTCTTTGGCAAACCCATGACCGACAAGGCTGCCGAGCTGGAGACCAAGTTCATGACGAGGACCAGGCTCTCCAAGAAGACCACTGCCCCTCCCTGACGGAAGGGCTCGGGTAAAAAGCCCTTTTACTCGAGGAAGGGAGCTGCTTACCAAAAGTACCCACCCTATCAGGCCTCCCTGGCTGCCCAACAGGGTCAGTAAGCCAAGAAGGCTCCAAAACCCCAGGCACCAGCTCCAGCCCAGCCAGAGGGGAATTTTTGACTCCTTCAGCATAGCCTCTCTACCTTGAGGAGATCAGCAGCCCACAGGGGAACGTCTGGTCATCTATGCTCAGAGGTGGGTGTCCATCACCACCGATTCCTGTGCTCTGAGGGTAGTCGAGGAGGCTTAACTCCTCCACCTGACTCCGATACCTCCCTCTTATTTCCTGGGAGAGACCCTCAGGTCTCCCCTCCACTGGGACCTTCTCCTGAAGGAGTTGGCAGGTCTTCTCAAGGAGAAAGCAGTGGAACTGGTGCCCCACCACCTCAAGAGCAGAGAGTGGTCTACTCCAGATACTTCCTTGTCCCAAAGAGGACAGGGGGCCTAAGGCCCATCCTCGACCTGCACATTCTCAACAAATTCCTGGTGAGGGAGAAGTTCAAGATGCTCTCCCTTGGAACATTGCTGCCATACCTCAAGAAGGGAGTTTGGCTATGCTCCTTAGACCTCAAGGATGCTTATACCCACATCCTTATCCACCCAAACCACAGGCAGTACCTATGGTTTGTGGTAGGGGGCAAACACTTTCAATACCAGGTGCTTCCCTTCGGCCTAGCCTCTGCCCCGAGGGTCTTCACGAAATGCCTGGCAGTCGTGGCCACCTTCCTTAGGTTCCAAGGGGTCTTCGTGTTTCCCTACCTGGACAACTGGCTCATAAGAGGAGCCACAGCCTCTGAGGTGCGGAGGCCAATGCATGCACCATCCAGGTTCTGCAACACTTGGGCTTCATCATAAATTACCTTGTCTCACCTCCTCCTGGCACAATTCCTGGAGATCATCAGGGCAAAGCACGACTCCCTCCAGGCCTTCCTGCCCAAGGACCAGGCAGATCGTCTCAGATCTCTGGCTTGAGATGTACAACACAGTCTCTCAGTGCCTGCCCGGTACCTTCTACGTGTCCTCGGGCACATGGCCTCCACAGTCCACGTCACTCCAGATGCTTGCCTCCATATGAGGGCGGCGCAGTGGTGTCTCCGGGACCAGTGGTCTCAAGCCACAGGCCACCTCCGGGACAGAGTTGCGGTGACCCGCCATTTGGCGGATTCCCCTGTCTGGTGGCAGTCGCCCCAACACCTAGAAGCGGGCATGCCCTTTCAGACTCCCAGCCACTCCAGAGTCCTTACCATGGACGCTTCCCTGCTCAGCTGGGGAGCCCACTGCGGAACCCTCTGCATCCAGGGCACCTGGTCGCCAGATGAGAGCACCCAAAAGATCAATCTCCTGGAGCTCCGAGCGATACATCTCGCTCTGAGAGTTTTCTGTCACCACCTGTGCCACCAGCCAGTCCTAGTCCAGATGGACAACCAGGTGGCAGTGTTCTACGTTAACAAACAAGTTGTCATGGGGTTCCATGTCCTTTGCCAGGAGGCGCTGGGTCTCTGTTCTTATGCGGTCCAACAGGATATCCTCCTGACGGCAGTGTACCTGCCAGGCCAGGACAACCTGCTGGCCGACAAACTCAGCAGGGTTCTCCAACTGCACGAGTGGCAGCTGGACCCCAGGATAGCCAGCCGACTTTTCCGACTCTGGGGGGAACACGTGATGGACTTGTTCGCCAGTCTGGACAACTTTCAGTTGCCCTGCTTCTGTTCCCGGCAGGCCCACCCCTCCAGGGTGGCAGCGGATGCATTTCTAGTCTCGTAGTTGGAAGTCCTCATGTACGCCTGCCCTCTGACACCGCTGATCGCCAAGACCTTGTTCAGGATCCTCCACGACAGGGCCTTGCTTATCCTCATAGCTCCCAGGTGGCCCAGGCAGCCATGGTTCCCGTTGCTGCTGCAGTTGGCAGTGGAGGCCCCCATCCCCTAGGGCACTGCCCGGGACTCCTATCTGAGGAGGGGGCTTTCTCCTACACCCCAACCTGGGGTCCCTCTCGTTGACAGCGTGCCTGCTAATAGGGTGACTCTCACCCCCCTCAACCTTCTAGTTGAGGTTGAAAATGCTCTGCTGGCCTCTCGCAAGGCCTCTACCAGGAAGGGTATGCCCTCAAATGGCACAGGTTCTTTGGTGTGCTGATCATGGGGCTGATCCCTTCTCCTGCCTGATGGTTTTGGCATTGTGGTACCTTCTCCACCTCTCCCAATCCGGGCTCCAGTCTAACTCCGTCTGAGTGCATCTTTGTGCCCTGGCAGCACACCACCACCCGGTGGATGGTAAGCCCCTCTCAGTCTAACCTTTGGTGACCTGCTTCCTTCGGGGCTTGCTCCTGTCAAAACTCCCGGTTCGCCCTCCAGCAAGCAAATGGGACCTCAACGTAGGGTTGGGGCAGCTCACTTGCCGCCCTTCGAACCTCTAGCTACCTGCCACCTCCGCTACCTCTCTTAGAAGGTGGTTACAGTTACCTCTGCTCGCAGGGTTAGCGAGCTCCAGGCCCTCGTGCCAGAGGCACCCTACACCAGGTTCTACAAGAACAGGATGGTGCTCCACACGCACCCCAAGTTCCTGCCGAAGGTAGTGTCGCTCTTCCACCTTAATCAGGAAGTGGTGCTTCCCACCTTCTTCCCAAGACCTCACTCCAGCCGGGCGGAGATGGTCCTTCACTCATTGGATTGTAAGAGGGCTTCATCCTTCTACATCCAACGCACCCAAGGCCACCACAAAGCTTCTCAGCTTTTCATCTCCTATGACCCCAGTAGGCTGGGGGAGGCGGTGACCAAGCGTATGGTGTCCACTTGGGTGGCAGACTGTATCGCCTTTGCTTATGGTCGGGCGAGGATCCCGCTGGAAGGCTGCATCACAGCGCACCATGTCCAGGCCATGGCGGCTTCGGTGGCAGACTTATGCTCTGTCCCGATGGTGGACATCTGCCGGGGCGCCACCTGGTCTTCAGCCCATACTTTCACAGCTCACTAAGAGAGTCTCGATGGAACAGTGCCTTTGACCAGGCTGTGCTCCATAACGTTTTTGGGGTCTAGGCAACTCCTACTCTCCGACCCTTCTGTGTTCAGGCTACTGGCGTGCTGGTTCAGCGGATACAGAGATCCTACGGTAGTCTGTGTGCATGGATTAAATTTGCTGCTGCTTGCAGCTCCCCTTGTGGAAGTCCTGTTTTTGCTATGGGTTTGCAGTAGCCCGTAGCTGGGGAGTCCCATATGTGAGGACTGACTTCCTGCTTGTTCCCGGAGAAAGCGTAGTTACTCACCTGTAACAGGTGTTCTCCGGGGATAGCAGGAATCAGTCCTCATAATCCTCCCTCCTCCCCTTGGAGTCGCTTCTTTACCATCTTTTATTTTTTCCGTCTTTTAGCTATGTTATCTGACTGAGCAAGATGGCACCTTTGGGCGTAAAGAGGATCATGCATGTGTGGTAGCAATCCCAAAGGCTTTCTTTGAAAGCTGGGGACTTGCTTCACACAGACTCCATCAGTGCCAGTGTCACCCATAAGTGAGGACTGATTCCTGCTGTCTCTGGAGAACACCTGTTACAGGTGAGTAACTACACTTTTTGCGGCCTAAATTAATGGAATCGGTAACCAAATGACCTCAGGTTATTGCTGGACTATTTAGATTTTAGAAACAAAGTTAAGGCTCATTATTTTACACAGGCATGTTCTGGATTTTATGCATTATTCTTATATTGCTTTGTAAACTGCTTAGTATTTAAGATTTGTGGTACATAAGTCTTTCAAATAAAATAAAATAAATAAATTAGCAATTACTTTCTTGTTAAATTACCCTCAAATTGAGCCAAACCATCACCAGACAAAATACTAAAACTTAAAACACTTTCTTTCATAACTGTTTAAGTATAATTGTACTTTTTTCACACTTAACCCTCTGCTTGGCTGTTTTTGCTCATACCACTCATCTGTACCTGCTCATGTGTTTCTCAGGTACCTCTCTTGTGCAGGACATGAAGGCATACCTTGAGGGAGTAGGGAAGGAGTTCTGTGATATCACACTGCTTTTAGATGGCCATCCATGGCCGGCTCACAAGGCCATATTAGCTGCTCGCTCCAGGTACGTAACCCTTTTATACAGTTATATAGTTTATAGACTTGGGTAAAGAGATTTGTCCATCATATTTCATTCTCTTCAGTTTTGCTAGATTTTAATCATTTTACATCTCTGCACCTAATAAAGTTAACAGTAAAAAGTGTGCATAATCTGTTACTCCCTCTGAGAAAGATAATGGAAACTGTTGAATCCTCACCCAGATCCTGTCAGGGCTTGACAAATCCCAGGCATCAGGTCGCCATGGCAACTACAGATTGCACCCTGGCACTTGGAATTTGAAGGCCTTGAGAGTTCAGTCCCGTATTTCCTCCTTCGACTGGGATCGGCTGTCTACAAAGAGCTTGAGTCGCACAGTAAGAGAAGTTCCTGCAGATTGGAGTCTCACAAGGCTTGAAATGGCGCCATCTGCTGGAACTTTGTCCACTACGCGGCTTGAGCTCTTTGTTGAGAGCCAATTGTGGTGGAGGGAGAAGCACGGCAGGAACAATATGAGACCTGGGGGGAGGGGGCAGTGAGAAAAAGAGAGACCCAAGGTGATGGCTGATGAGGGAGGACAATGAGAGAGTGTCTCGGAGTGATGTGCCCCTACAATCTTTATCATCCTGTTAGCACATCCCAATACAGAAGAGGTTTCTGAAATTACAGAAGAACTTTTGTCCCATTGCCAAGCAACCACCACAGGCCTACTTTTGCTAAACCTTGTCAGTGAGAAAGGGAGCAAAAAAAGCAGGGAACACCAGTTCAACCATGCAACAACCGACCAGCCGGACTTCTCCCCTCTAACAAGCTGCTTTGACGCTGTATCCAACAGGCTCCACACTCAAAACCTCCGAATAAACCACAAAAAGACAGACATCCTTTTCATTATGAGGAACCAAAGCTTCACCCCTCCCACCAACTTAAAGGTCAAAGAAGCTGAGCTGCTAACCAAACCCACAATCCGTTACCTAGGAGTCACATTAGATCAACGTCTAGACATGAAAGCACATATAAGCAGTACAGTAAAGGCAGCATCTCCAGGAACAAGCAGGAATGAGTCTTCACATATGGGTATCGTCGGTACCGACGGAGCCTGTGCTGGAACGCTCCCCAGCGTCCAAAAGGAAAGCTTTTGGGAGCATCCCACAGCGCCTGCGCGCTGCCTTCCCGCCTTTCCTAACCGCCTCTCTCCAGTTCTTCTTTTCCGCGGAGCCAGCAGGTCGTGTTCCTGTCACCGCTGAAGAATTTCTTTATTTTATTTTATTTCTTTAGTCGCGCGTCTGCCTTCTCGACGCTAAACCGGTACCACCGGTTTTTTCTTTCTTTATTCTAAAAAAAAAAACAAACAAATTCTGTTTTTTTCACTTCAGTGCATTTTCTTCTTTGGCCTTAGGCCTAAGAAATTTTTCCTCATGGAAAAGCCCGCCTCTGGGTTTAAAAAATGCACGAAGTGCAGCGGCACTATTTCTGTCACCGACACCCATGAATGGTGTCTAAAATGTTCAGGTCCTGACCACTCCATTACAGATTGTGAGTCCTGTTCTATGATGTCTAAAAGAGGTCTACAGAATCGAGCAGCCAAGCTCAGTACCCTGTTTCCCTCTGATGCAGCTTCGGTTGCATCGACGTCTTCCAGGGCTTCTACTTCCTCATATGGATCTCAGGTAACCAAACTTAAGTCCAGCCGGTCCTCGAAGGGTAAATCTCCCTCAAAGTATCGAGATGCCTCTGGGCTTACCACGGCGGGAGACTCCAGCTTCCAAAGCTTTATCTATGGGGTCACAGGTTGACATCGATGGCACGGCCTCGACCGATCACCTGTTGCCATGTTCTGGGGTACCGGTGGTTCCCACTTGTACCGACATCCAGACATTGGTTGCGTCGATAGATCAGAATATCCTGACCATGCACCGTGCCATCACGGCATTCATACAAGCTGCGACGCCTTCGGTACCGCAACAAACTCCGTTGCCAGTACCGACTTCGGCACCGGTACCGATATCGGTTCCAGTGCCGGTACCGATTGCATCGACATCCGCTTCAGTGTCGACTGCAGCGGTACACTGTTCTGTGATGCCCATCGGTACCGATGTCGATACCACCCGGTACGCGTATCGGGCTCTGCAGGGGCATCCAGACAGACGATACTTCGATTCCTCTGAAGATTCTGATGAATCAGAGGTTTCCATCGAAGCATCGGTGATCCACCCTCAGGAGCCCTCTTCTCCAAAAAGGAGAATGTCTCCTCCAGAAGACTTGTCTTTTCAAGACTTCATTAGGGAAGTGGCCAGGGGCCTTTCCATCTCATTGGCCCCTGAACCAGAGCCTAGAGCCAAAAAATTAGATATTTTACAATATACTAAGGCCCCTAAAGAGGCAGCCACTTTACCAATACATGAGATTCTTTATGATCACATGTTGGGCATATGGGAGACTCCTCTCACCACTTCTCCTCATTCTCGCAGGTTGGACACCATGTATCGTGTTCCTCCTTGCCCTGGCTTCCATAAGACTCAGCTTCCCCACCACTCCATTGTGGTGGAGTCTGCTATGAAGAAGATAAAGAGTACAAAAAGGCACTCTTCTGCTCCTCCAGGAAGAGAATGCAGAACTTTAGATGCCTTTGGCAGGAGAATTTTCCAGGCCAGTATGCTTGTTGCCAGAATCAACTCCTATAGTCTCTATATGGGGATGTTTCTAAAAGAAGTTACAGATCATCTGCAAACTTTATCTCCTTTTATTTCAGAAAATAAAAGGGAAGAGTTCCTCACCTGGCTCAAACATGCCCAGGATATTTCCAAGTTTTCCAACCGTGCAGCCTTTGACTCCTTTGAAGGTGCCAGCAGAGCCTCGGCTATTGCCATAGGTGCACGCAGAGTTGCTTGGTTACAGGCTTCTGATTTGGAACCCTGGGTTCAAGATGGTCTAGGAAACCTTCCTTGTACAGGTGAAAACCTTTTTGGCAAGGATTGGCAAGCAAAGGCCACCCAGATGGATGCTGAAAATTCTGCTCTAGATAGACTTTCAAAGTCTACTTCTGCTCCTTTTAAGAAAGGTTATTCAAAAAGGGGTTTTTCCCCAAAAAAGGGAAATATCATTCTGCCTATGGTCAGCAGACATCTTCTGCAGGTCGTTTTGCTACAAAGAGACAGCAACAACCAAAACAGGCCAAGCCTAAGGCTGCTAGGACTGCTACGGCCCAACAGCCTCAGCCTCCTCAGGGCCTTTGACTTTCAACTAGAGAACTTAGCCTTTCTGGCTCTAAAAGAACCAGAGCCTCTCACCATTCCAGGAAGGTTAGCTCACTTTGCTCCCAGGTGGGAACAAATCACAGCAGAGCAATGGACCCTCTCTATCATAAGAGAGGGCTACAAGCTTCATTTCTTAAACCTTCCTCCTCACACCATGGTGAGACAGTTCAATTCTCCAACATCTCTCCTCGACCTTCTGGGTCAGGAGATTTACTACCCTTCTTGCCTAAGGGGCAATAGAAGAAGTGCCCCTTCTTCAGCAGGGATCAGGGTTCTACTCCCCCTACTTTCTTATCCCAAAGAAAACAGGGGGCTACAGACCCATTCTAGATCTCAGAGAATTGAACAAGTTTCTATACAAGGAGAAGTTCAAGATGATTTCTCTCGGTGCTCTCCTTCCATACCTTCAGAGTCAAGATTGGCTTTGTTCTCTAGACCTCAAGGATGCGTACACCCATGTCCTCATCCATCCAACACACAGAAGGTTCCTTCTGTTCCTTTACCGAGGAAAGCACTACCAATACAAAGTGCTTCCCTTCGGTCTGGCGTCTGCACCAAGAGTGTTCACAAAATGCATGGCAGTAGTAGCTGCATTTCTATGCACTCTAGGGATATTCGTATTCCCATATCTGGACGACTGGCTCATCCGAGCTCCATCCCAGTCAGAGGCCCAGACTTCTCTAACCTGCACAAGGCGTATCCTTCAGTATCTGGGACTTGTCATAAACATTCCAAAATCCCAGCTCACCCGTACTCATTCTCCAGAGTTTATAAGGGCCTTACTGGATACCACAACTGCAAAGGCCTATCTCCCCCAGGCCCGTTGCCTACGCTTGGTGCAGTTAGCCTCACAAATTCAGTTAAAATCCCATTTAACTGCTCGAGAGATGTTACAGATGTTAGGCCACATGGCATCCACTGTGCATGTGGATCTCCAGGAACAAGCAGGAATAAGTCCTCACATATAGGTACGTCGGTACCGACGGAGCCTGCGCGGGAATGCTCCCCAGGATGAAAGCTTTTGGGGCATCCCACAGCGCATGCGCGCTGCCTTCCCGCCTTTCCTACCAACTCTCCTCAGTTCTTCTTTTCCGCGGAGCCAGCAGGTCGTGTTCCTGTCACCGCTGAAGAAGTTCTTTATTTTAATTTATTTCTTTGGTCGCGTGTCTGCCTTCCCCGACGCCGGACCGGTACCGCCGGTCTTTTCTTTTCTTCTAAACAAAAAAAAAAAATAATACTTTTTCCTCACTTGGTGTATTTTTCTTCTTAGGCCTCCAGGCCCACAAGAAACTTTCCCTCATGGAAAAACCAGCCTCTGGCTTTAAAAAATGCACTAAGTGTAGCGGTACAATTTCTGTTACAGACACCCATGAATGGTGTCTTAAATGTTTGGGGCCTGAACACTCCGTTCCGGATTGCCAGTCCTGTTCCCTAATGTCTAAACGGGGGTTACAGAACCGAGCAGCCAAGCTCCATGTGCTGTTTCCCACGGATGCACCGGCGGTGGCATTGACATCTTCCAGGTCTTCCTCTCCTGATGGGTCTCAGGTAACCAAACATACTTTTAGCAGGTCCTCGAAGGGCAAATCTCCCTCTAAGTATCGAGATGCCTCCGGGCTTGCCTTTGAGGATCCTGCCCCAGCCAAACAACCCCGGCGGGAAGCTCCGGCTTCCAAAGCTCCTCCTATGGGGTTACAGGTTGACATCAATGGCACGGCCTCGACCGATCACCTTTATCTTTATCTTTATTTAAAATTTGATGAACCGCTTTCCGTCAAAAACATAAAGCGGTGTACAATAAAAGGTTGGCAATGCAAGATAAGGAAAAGGAACGCCATAGCAGGATAAAAGAGTAAAAGTATAAAAGCATAGACAAATAAAAATGGACAGCACATAACAAACTAAAAGGGACAGTAATTTTAAAAGCATAAGATTACTAAGACATCAAAATTACAGCAAGAGTAAAGGCCCATATTGGGGAAACAAGACAACCTATGGGTAGACAAGGTACAAGACAAGACAAACATATAAACAAACAGTAACTCATATCAACTGAAAAACATCAGGGAGAACCATCAGGTGAAAGATGAAAGGCTTGCTGAAACAGGTGGGTCTTGAGTAGTGTTTTAAATTGAAGGTAAGAAGGTTCTAATCGGAGAAATGATGGTAATGCATTCCATAATACTGGGCCTAAGAAGAAAAAAGCTGTTAGACTGCTCTGGGGTACCAGCACAATCTCCCGGTACCGACATCCAGGCAGTCATGGCGTCCATGGATCACACTGTGCAATCCATGCAGCAGGCCATACTGGCTTTCATCAAGGCTGCGACGCCGTCGGTACTGCAACAAGCCCTGTTGTCGGTACCGGCACCGGTACCAGTACCAACCTCGATACTGGTACCGGCTGCATCGACATCGGCCAGGATGCCGCTTCCCCTGTCCTGGGCTTTTTCTCGGTACCGACCCGGTACCGGGGACACCCGATGTCGGTACCGATCGATACGCCTATCGATCTTTGGAATCGGGCAGACGATACTTCGATTCTTCTGATGATTTTGAGTCATCGGATGAGTCCCCTGAAGTATCTGTCACCCTTCCTGAGGAGCCTTCTTCTCCAAAAAGGAGAATGTCTCTTCCAGAGGATTTGTCCTTTCAAGACTTCATAATAGAAGTAGCTAAAGGACTCTCTATTTCAGTAACCTCTGAAAAAGAACCTAGAGCAAAAAAATTAGATATTTTGGGATACTCTAAGGTTCCCAGAGAGGCAGTCACCTTGCCAATTCATGAAATTCTTCAAGAACATTTGATTGAATTGTGGGAGACTCCTCTCACCCTTTCTCCTCATTTTCGTAGATTAAACACTATGTACCGTGTCCCTCCTTCTCCTGGATTTCAAAAAACTCAGCTTCCTCACCACTCCATTGTGGTGCAGTCAGCTATGAAGAGGATAAAGAGTACCAAAAGACACTCTTCTGCTCCTCCAGGAAGAGAATGCAGGACCTTGGATGTTTTTGGTAGGAAAATCTTCCAAGCTAGCATGCTTATTGCCAGAATCAATTCATACAGCCTTTATATGGGTATGTTTCTGAAGGAGGGTGCAGAAAAGCTGCACAACTTTCTCCCTTTTATTCCAGAAGATAAAAGGGATGAATTCCTTCTTTGGCTTAAGCATACTCAAGACATTTCAAAGTTTTCCAACAGGGCAGCCTTTGATTCTTTTGAGGGTGCCAGCAGAGCCTCAGGCATTACTATAGCTGCTCGTAGAATTGCTTGGCTCCAGGCTTCTGATCTAGAACCCTGGGTTCAAGATGGTTTAGGAAATCTGCCCTGTACAGGTGAAAACCTATTTGGCAAGGAGTGGCAAATTAAAGCCACTCAAATGGATGCAGAAAATGCTGCTCTGGATAGACTTTCTAAGTCTACCTCCACTCCGGCCAAGAAAAAATCTTTTAAAAAGTCTTTTTACAAGAAGGGCAGATTTCCTTCCACTTCTGGTCAACAGTCTTCTACAGGTCGCTTTACTACTAAGCGTCAGCAACCTAAACAGGCCAGGCCTAAACCTGCAGGGGCTGCTGCAACCCAGCAGTCCCAAGCCCCTCAGGGTTTTGACTTGACACTAGAGAACTTAACCTTTCTGGCTCTACAACAGCCAGAACCTCTCACCATTCCAGGAAGGTTAGCTCATTTTGCTCCCAGATGGGAGCAAATCACATCAGAGCAGTGGACCCTCTCCATCATCAGAGAGGGCTACAAACTTCATTTCTCAGACCTTCCTCCCTACACCATGGTGAGACATTTCAATTCTCCCACATCTCTCCTCGACCTTCTGGATCAGGAGGTAACCTCCCTTCTGGCCCAGAGGGCCATAGAAGAAGTTCCTCTTCTTCAACAGGGGTCAGGGTTTTACTCCCCCTACTTTCTCATTCCAAAGAAAACGGGGGGATACAGACCCATTCTAGATCTCAGAGAATTGAACAAATTTCTATGCAAGGAAAAGTTCAAGATGCTTTCTTTAGGCACTCTCCTTCCATACCGACAGAGTCAGGATTGGCTTTGTTCTCTAGATCTCAAAGATGCCTACACTCATATACTCATCCATCCATCCCACAGAAAATTCCTACGTTTTCTGTTCCAGGGAAAACATTACCAATACAGAGTCCTTCCTTTCGGTCTGGCCTCTGCTCCAAGAGTGTTCACCAAATGCATGGCAATAGTTGCTGCATTTCTACGCACTCTGGGAATCTTTGTCTTCCCATATCTGGACGACTGGCTCATCCGAGCTCCATCTCAGTCAGAAACCCAAATTTCCCTGGACAGCACCAGCCGCATTCTGCAGTATCTGGGACTTGTGGTAAACCTCCCAAAGTCTCAGCTCACCCCTACTCCGTCCCTAGAATTCATAGGGCCTGGTTGGACACCACTACTGCAAGAGCCTATCTTCCCCAGGCTCGTTGCCAACGTCTAGTGCAGTTAGCCTCCCAGATTCAGTCAAAGAACCACTTAACTGCCCGGGAGATGCTACAACTACTAGGCCACATGGCTTCCACAGTACATGTGGTGTCCTATGCTCGCCTACACATGAGAGCAGCTCAATGGACTTTGTCCACCCAGTGGACTCAAGCTTCAGGAACTCTCTCAGACCAAATAGCAAACTCCAAACGTCTCTTTTGGTCTCTCCAATGGTGGATGTCCACTCAAAATCTATTGCTGGGGTCCCCCTTCCAACCTTTGTTACCCCAAGCAATCCTCACAACAGATGCCTCCCAAACAGGCTGGGGAGCTCATCTACAGGACCTATCCACCCAAGGCACTTGGTCCCCACAGGAGACCTCCCTTCATATCAACTTCTTAGAACTTCGAGCAGTGTTCCTAGCTCTCAAAGTCTTTCATACCCTCCTCAGCTACCAGACAGTCCTCATTCAAATGGACAATCAGGTAGCCATGTTTTACATAAACAAGCAAGGAGGAACTGGCTCTCTGTCGCTTTGCAACGAAGCTCTAAGATTATGGGCCTTCGCCAGAGAGCATCAAATCCATCTCCTGGCAGTATACCTCCCAGGAATTCAAAACTCTTGGGCAGACAGACTCAGTCGAGTTCTGCTTCCACACGAATGGTCCCTGCACATGGATCAGGTACTCAGAATCTTCCAGGAATGGGGTACCCCGGACATAGACCTATTTGCAAGTCCGTGGAATGCCAAACTTCCCCGGTTCTGTTCCAGAATTCCGTGTCAGGGAGTTCAGGCCAAGGATGCCTTCCTCCTTCATTGGGGTCAGGACTTCCTGTATGCCTTTCCACCCATTCCTTTGATTCCCAAGACTCTGTTCAAACTTCAGAGGGATCAAGGATCTATGATCCTCATAGCTCCACGCTGGCCACGCCAGGTGTGGTACCCTCTACTTCTGCATCTCTCCCAAGCCCCCTCCCTGGACTTGGGAGCTGCTCCAGACCTTCTGTCTCAGGAGGAGGGGACTTTGTGGCATCCAAACCCAAAGTCCCTTCACCTCAGAGCTTGGTTACTGAAGGCCTAGACCTTCAAGACTTCAATCTTTTGCAGCAAGTGAGGATATCCTCCATGCTTCCAGGAAACCTTCCACTAGGTGTTCCTATGCTTTTAAATGGAAAAGATTTTCCATTTGGTGTGCTCAAAAGGGTCTTGACCCTCTGGCACTTCCTCTGAATTCTCTATTAGAATATCTCCTGCATCTTTCCAATGCAGGCCTTAAGACGAATTCTGTAAGGGTCCATTTAAGTGCTATTGCAGCATCCCTTAAGCCTATCAATGGACAACCTGTTTCCTCTCATCCTCTTATTGCAAGATTTATGAGAGGCCTAACTTTAACTAAACCTCCCATTCGACCTCCTCCGGTGGCATGGGATTTAAATTTGGTTCTTGTTCAGCTTATGAAGCCACCTTTTGAACCCTTAGCCACTACCTCCTTGAAATTTCTTTCCTGGAAGGTTTTTTTCCTTATTGCAATCACTTCTGCTCGCCGCATCAGTGAACTGCAGGCCTTAGTGGCTAATCCACCTTATACAAGGTTCCATCATGATAAGGTAGTCCTTAGGACAAATCCTCACTTTATGCCTAAAGTGGTCTCACCTTTTCATCTTAATCAAGAGGTATATTTACCTGTCTTTTTTCCAGCTCCTCATGCATCCACTGCAGAGAGGAACCTTCATACTCTAGATTGTAAAAGAGCTCTTGCTTTTTACTTGCACAGGACACAGCAACATAGAAAGTCTTCCCAGCTTTTTGTTGCTTTTAATCCTTCTCGTTTAGGACTTCCAGTCTCTAAAAGAACACTATCCAATTGGATTGCTCAGTGTATTTCTTTTGCTTACCAGAGTAAAAACCTTTCTCTGGAGGGCCATGTCACAGCTCACAATGTGAGGGCCATGGCCACCTCTATGGCTCATCTTCATTCTGTGTCCATCGATCAGATCTGTCGAGCAGCCACCTGGGCCTCGGTTCATACCTTCACAGCCCATTAATGTTTGGACAAGGACTCCCGCCGGGATGCCTTGTTTGGTCAGGCTGTCCTCAGACACCTGTTCCATTCTTGAACAACTCCTGCCCTCCTTCCCTGGATGGATGCCTGAGATCCATAGGAAGATGAGAAACCCTTCAGGGTCTCATACCCTTGGGGATCTCCCAGGCATCTTAGCTAGGGAGTCCCCATATGTGAGGACTTATTCCTGCTTGTTCCTGGAGATAGCACAGTTACTTACCTGTAACAGGTGATCTCTGGGAACAGCAGGAATTAGTCCTCACAACCCACCCACCTCACCTAGGAGTTGTATCTCTCTCTTGTCTTTCCTTTACTCTCTCTCTCTCTATTGTCTCAGCTTTAAACTTGAACTGAGGAGAGTTGGTAGGAAAGGCGGGAAGGCAGCGCACATGCGCTGTGGGATGCCCCAAAAGCTTTCATCCTGGGAAGCTGGGGAGCATTCCCGCGCAGGCTCCGTCGGTACCGACGTACCCATATGTGAGGACTAATTCCTGCTGTTCCCAGAGATCACCTGTTACAGGTAAGTAACTGTGCTTTCCTTACGCTCGCCTTCACATGAGGGCAGCTCAGTGGACTCTGTCCACCCAATGGACCCAGGCATCAGGTTGCCTGTCAGACAAAATAGCAACCTCCAGTCGCCTCTTTTGGTCCCTTCAGTGGTGGAAGTCCACTCAGAATCTGTTGCTCGGGTCCCCCTTTCAACAGGTGTTACCCCAAGCAACCTTAACAACAGATGCCTCTCCAAGAGGTTGGGGAGCTCATCTTCAAGATCTCTCCACTCAAGGCATCTGGTCTTTACAGGAGACATCTCTACATGTCAACCTCTTAGAGCTCAGAGAAATTTTTCTAGCTCTCAGAGTCTTCCACACCCTGCTCAGCTACAAGACAGTCCTCATCCACATGGACAACCAGGTAGCCATGTTCTACGTGAACAAGCAGGGCGGGACTGGCTCTCTGTCGCTTTGCAACGAAGCTCTGAGATTGTGGGCCTTCGCCAGAGAGCATCAAATTCATCTCATGGCAGTGTATCTTCCAGGGGTTCAAAACTCTTGGGCAGACAGACTCAGTCGAGTTCTGCTTCCACACGAATGGTCCCTCCATGGGGACCAGATAGCCAGGATCTTTCGAATTTGGGGAACCCCAGACATAGACTTGTTTGCAAGTCCATGGAATGCCAATCTTCCCCGGTTCTGTTCCAGAATTCCGTGTCAGGGAGTTCAGGCCAGGGATGCCTTCCTCCTCCATTGGGGGCAAGACTTCCTCTATTCCTTTCCACCCATTCCCCTAATTCCCAAGACACTCTTCAAACTTCAGAAAGACAAGGGGTCTATGATCCTCATAGCACCACATTGGCCACGCCAAGTGTGGTACCCTCTACTTCTGCATCTCTCTCAAGCTCCCTCCCTGGACTTGGGATCTGCTCCAGACCTCCTGTCCCAGGAGGAGGGAACGTTGTGGCACCCAAATCCCCAGTCTCTTCACCTCAGAGCCTGGTTGCTGAAGGCCTAGACCTTCAAGATTTGCATCTTTCTCAGCAAGTGAAGGATATCCTTCATGCTTCCAGAAAGCCCTCCACTAGACGTTCCTATGCTTTTAAATGGAAAAGGTTTACCATTTGGTGTGCAGAGAAGGGTCTTAACCCTCTTGCAATACCTCTGAATTCTTTAATAGAGTATTTGCTGCATTTATCCCATGCAGGCCTTAAAACAAATTCAGTAAGAGTCCATTTGAGTGCTATTGCAGCATCCCTTAAGCCTCTCAATGGACAACCTATTTCCTCTCATCCTCTTATAGCAAGATTCATGAGAGGCCTTCTTTTGACTAAACCTCCCATCAGACCACCTCCAGTGGCATGGGACTTGAATCTGGTTCTTGGCCAGCTTATGCAGCCACCCTTTGAACCCTTAGCCACTACCTCCTTGAAATTCCTTTCTTGGAAGGTTATTTTTCTCATTGCAGTCACTTCAGCTCGCCGCATTAGTGAGCTGCAAGCCTTGGTGGCTAATCCTCCTTATACAAGGTTCCATCATGACAAGGTAGTCCTCAGGACTAATCCACACTTTATGCCTAAAGTGGTCTCACCTTTTCACCTGAACCAGGAGGTTTATTTACCTGTCTTTTTTCCAGGACCTCATGCTTCAAGCGCAGAGAGGAATCTTCATACCCTGGATTGTAAAAGAGCT
The DNA here is from genome assembly GCA_033557465.1 of Ichthyophis bannanicus. Lineage (NCBI taxonomy): Eukaryota > Metazoa > Chordata > Amphibia > Gymnophiona > Ichthyophiidae > Ichthyophis > Ichthyophis bannanicus. The sequence goes on from CM066041.1 coordinate 150,605,539, forward strand.
CCTGCTTTTTACTTACAAAGGACACAGCAACATAGAAAGTCCTCTCAACTCTTTGTTGCTTTTGATCCCTCTCATTTAGGACTTCCAGTCTCTAAGAGAACTCTGTCCAATTGGATTGCTCAGTGTATTTCTTTCGCCTACCAGAGTAAGAACCTTTCTCTGGAGGGCCATGGCAGCCTCTATGGCTCATCTAAATTCTGTGTCCATCGACCAGATCTGTCGAGCGGCCACCTGGGCCTCGGTTCATACCTTCACAGCCCATTACTGCTTGGACAAGGACTCCCGCCGGGATGCCTTGTTTGGTCAGGCTGTTCTCAAACACCTGTTCCATACCTAATCAACTCTGACCCTCCATCCCTGGCTGGATGCCTGAGATTCATGGGTGGAGGTAGAACCCTTCCCAGGGACTCACAACATGGGTGATCTCCCAGGCATCTCTAGCTGGGGAGTCCCCATATGTGAAGACTCATTCCTGCTTGTTCCTGGAGATAGCAGTTACTTACCTGTAACAGGTGATCTCTGGGAACAGCAGGAATAAGTCTTCACAACCCACCCACCTCCCCTAGGAGTTGTATCTCTCTATCTTCCTTTCCTTTCCTTACTTTCTCTTTGTCTCAGCTTTAAAACTCGAACTGGAGAGAGGCGGTTAGGAAAGGCGGGAAGGCAGCGCGCAGGCGCTGTGGGATGCTCCCAAAAGATTTCCTTTTGTACGCTGGGGAGCGTTCCCGCGCAGGCTCCGTCGGTACCGACGATACCCATATGTGAAGACTTATTCCTGCTGTTCCCAGAGATCACCTGTTACAGGTAAGTAACTGTACTTTACCACAAGATTCAGACACTCCGGCATCTACGTCCCCTGCTAGATCCAGAGGACTTTCGGACAATCTATCAAGCGCTGGTAATCCCGCATTTCGACTATGCCAATGCAATTCTACAAGGACTCCCGCATACCACCCTGAATCCACTCTAACTTGCAATGAATTCCGCAGCCAGAATTCTACACGGAGCTTCCAGGAATGATCATGTAACACCAATCCTGAAACACCTCCACTGGCTCCCCGTCCACTGCGGATTCTCTTTTAAAATTCTATTAATGACTTTCAAGGCCATCAACAAGTTCTCCTCCACCTCCCTCATGGAGCTAATCCACCCCACGCCCCCTAACAGATCCAGAAGATCTGCAGCCGTCAACACACTGGTAATTCCGAAGGCAATAACAAAATGCACCCAGGCAACGATAAACAGGGCATTCAGGTTCTATGCACCCAGATGCTGGAACGCCCTGCCGCCCAACATCCAGGTAATCTCCGACCTTGCCCAATTTAGGAAGACACTGAAGCACCACCTTTTCCTCAAGCACTACTCTGATGACAGCCCTCAAACTGCCATCCCCCTCCAGTAGGTCTGCCCCACCAGCACACCCAGCACGCGATGAGGCAACCACACCCAAGGGCGCCATTATCGACCATGCATATCTTGTAAATAGCAGCCTCACTTTTGTAAAGAGTTACTCTACCCAACAATAGTCCTGCGCGGACCTTGACTTGATTTCCAACCTGTAAATAGTTACCCTAGTGATGTCCAAGTTACAACACCTGTTTCATTGTAAATACAGTGCAGCTTAGGCCGCACTGTATAAGTTACTGTTGTAAGTAAACTGCACTGATTTTAAATAGCGTGGTATAAAAGAGACACTAAATAAAATAAAAATCTGCTTTTCGACTGTCCTCCGCAGTCACAACAGGTACCCTTCCAGGATGTGATCCTATCCTCCCATTAGGGGGCTGGGTTCAGCTCTTTCTTCAGCATTGAGAACAGACCACCTCAAATTCCTGGGTTCTCATCATTGTTAAAATGGGATAGCACTTCTGATTTCAGTCTCTATCACCAGGTCAACCTTTGGCATGGTCCCAAATGACTCATCCGATACCCAGCTGTTTTCTAGAGTCCAATACAATAGAATCCATCCCAGTTCAGGAAGGGAATCGGGGCTTCTACAACCAGTACTTCCTGATCCCCAAAAAGACAGAGGAATTGCTCCCCATATTGGATCTCAAATTTCTCAACCTATTCCTCTGCAAGGAAAGTTCAAACTGAACATGTTTCCTTCCATTTTCCCCCACTTGATGTAAAGAGACTGGCTGTGTTTGCTGGATCTCAGAGATTCTAGTAAGTGCTAAAAATAGCTTTGATTCCTCCTGCACACCGACCATTACCAGTATTTTATTTATTTATTTTATTTATTTAACTATTTCTTTTATACCGCCCCTTCCAGAGATCAAGGGCGGTTTACATATAACAGATTAACAGTCTTGTACACAATTTGTATACATTTTACATAGAACAGTAGAAATCAACTATTTACATTGAACAGTAAATATAAACTTTGTAGGTATTTTAACAAAAACAACTTGAAGGTATTAAAGCAAAATCTTTGTAGGTATTAAAGCAAACATATCAAACTTTGTACAAAAGTATATTTACATCGTGTAGTGTGTGTGGTGTATGGGGTAGCAATTGGCGTAGGTGCTGGAATTTAGTTCCTTTTATTTTTGTCATCTTTGGGGCGTGTGTGGGGGGGGACAGGCTTGTGGTTACATTGTTGGGGTTAAGGGAGTTTGTGCATGGGTGCCCACATTTGTAGTAGAGCTGGCTTTGGGGGAGTAGGGGATTTCGAAGTGTTCAGTGAACAGGTAGGTCTTTAATTCTTTTCTGAATTGGATGAGGTCTCTTATGGTGCGAAGTTCAATAGGGAGGTCGTTCCAGAGTGTAGGAGCAGTGAATGAGAATGCTCTAGAGCTAGTGGTATTCTTGGTTTTACAGATGTCCTTCCTTTCGACTTTTCATCAGCCCCAAGTATCTTAACACATTGTGTTGTGGTAGCAGCCACTCTCCAACAACATAGGTCACCTGATCTTTCTCCAGGACCAAGCAGGAAGTCAGTCCTCACATATGGGTGTCATCGGCGCCGATGAAGCCCCAGCGGAGCATTTCCCCAGCTTTCCATGAAAGCCTTTGGGAATGTTGGCACGCATGCGCGGTTCCCTTCCCACCTAAAGGTGCCATCTTACCTCAGTCTCTTTTTTTTCCGAGAAGCCCACCGGACGTGTGTCCTGTTCTCCCGGATAAAAGTGATTTTTTCGTCGGCGATTTTTCGCTATTTTTCTCCAGTTCGACGCCGGTTCCCCTCCCGCCGGGTTCGGTACACCGGTATCGAGCCCGCTTATTTCTTTTTCGGTTTTTGCCCTTTGTGGCTGGCGTTTGCTCCTCTTTTTTCGTTTTTCCCTGGAAGGCCCGTCTTTTGACCTCGCAGGGGCTCTTTTTTCCCCAATGGCTTCCAGTGGTTTCAAAAAGTGTGATCGGTGTAAGAAATTTGTGTCTCTCACCGACACACACGACTGCTGCCTTCGGTGCCTCGGCCCTGACCACGACCCCAAGTCGTGTGTGCCATGTGGGAAGATGTCTTCCAAGGCACTCAAAAGTCGACAGCATCAGAAGGAAAGGTTTTTCTCGGACTCAGCCTCTGGCTGGGCCCGGACCTCGTCTGAGGCCTCGACATCTCGGGATTCCGATACCGAGCGCCGTCGAAGCTCCTCGGACAGGGGGTCCCCCGACAGGGAACGCAAGAGTTAGAAGCGGCTCGTGAGGGCGGTGTCGGAGGAGGTCCCTGGTCCCTCGAGGGCCAGGTCTAAGACCCCCGACCGCCGTCCCGGGTCCGTGGACCAAGAGAAGCCTGCCAAAGTTCCTCGCGTGGAGCCGGAGTCTGCTGGACACGTAAGCCCCGTAGTCCTCGTGGACTCTCATCCCAGAGAGCCAACGTCGGGCCCGGCGCCGCCGGGGCCCGAGTCGGTGGCTGCTGCGTCTCCCGAGCTGAGTCTCAGGATGACAGCCTTGGAGAGCAGATTGTCTGCCTTCATGGAGCAGCAGCGGGCACTGATGGCCAGCCTGTCTGGTGCATCTGCCCCGACCACCGCGACGTCGACTTCGAAGTTAACCCCGGAGACCGAGCCAATATTCGAGACCCTCGTGGCTCGAAGTCGTCCTCGGTTGAGGTCTCCCTCGACCTCCCGTTCGGGACCGAGGGTGTCGACACCGGGGCCCCTGGCGTCAGGGCGGGTGCCTCAGGGCCACGCGGGGTCGGACCCTGACGACTCCTCGTATGAGTCCGCCTGGGAGATGGAGGACGAGGAGTCTCCCGATACTTTTAAGACTCGGTGCATCCCGTCGGACTCACCGCAGTCTGAACCCCGGAGTAGATCCCCCTCCGGAGGACACTAGGTTCTCGGAGTTCGTCCGGGATATGGCCGCTGCCTTGGCTATCCCTGCCGATCCCGAGGAAGAGCCTCGAGCCGAGGAGCTCGATGCTCTACAGTACGACTCTCCTCCGAAGGAGGCCTTTACTGTCCCTGTTCCTCCGATGCTGGAACAGCTCCTCTTCCGGATGTGGGAGGCACCGGCCTCGGCGCCGGTTCTGAGCAAGCAAGTCGATTCCATCTATCGACTCTGCAAAAGCCCTGGTTTCCAGAAAGCACAGCTACCACACCATTCCATGGTTGTGGAATAGGCCATGCATCGTCTGAAGATCCAGAAGATGCAGGGAGGCCCGCAACCTCGATGGCGTCGGTAGAAAGTGCTTCCAGGGGTCTATGCTTGCTTGCCGTGTCCAGTCTTACCACAGCTGTACATGGGCATGTACTTGCGAGACCTGGCCAAGGAATTGGCCGGATTCTCTGCTGGTCTCTCCGGGGAACCCTTGCAGAGATTTAAGACCTTGTCCTCGGGGATTCGGGAATGCTCAAAGTTCATTTCCCGCGCCGCCTACGATGGCTTTGAGGCTTCGGCCCGAGTTGCGGCTGCCGGCATCGTGGCTCAACGCCAGGCGTGGCTGCAGTCATCGGACCTCGAGCCATGGGTTCAGGACAAGTTGGTCGATGTCCCCTGCCGAGGTGAGAACCTTTTTGGCAAACCCGTGACCGAGAAGGCCGCTCAGCTTGAGACCGAGCACCTTACCCGGACAAGGCTGTCGAGGAAGACCTCTGCCCCTTCACATAAAAAGAAGGGCTCGGGTAAAAAGTCCTTTTACCCGAGGAAGGGCACTGCCTACAAACAGTACCCTCAGTATCAGGCTGCCCAAGCTGCCCCTCAGAGTCAGCAAGCCAAGGGCCAGGGTAATGGACCCCGTAGGCAGAGGACCCCCAAGCCTTCTGTCCCTGCTTCCACTCAGTAGGGTGGGGGTTTTTGACTCCTTGAGCATAGCCACTCCGTCCCTGCTTTCCCAGCCCTGCACAGGCGGTCGCCTTGTACTCTTTGCCCACCAGTGGCCTCTCATTACCACTGACAGTTGGGTGCTGGACATAGTCCAAAAGGGCTGTGCCCTGCATTTTCATCAACTGCCTCCTCCTTACTTCCCAGGGGAGCCCTTGAGGCCTCCCCTGCACACAGACCTTCTCCTTCAAGAGCTCCAAGGTCTGTTGGTGGACAGGGCGGTGGAGCCTGTGCCTCCCCACTTGCAGGGTCACGGATTCTACTCCAGGTATTTCCTGGTACCCAAAAGGACCGGTGGCCTTCGACCCATTCTGGACCTCAGGAACCTCAACAAGTTCCTAGAGAAAGAGAAGTTCAAGATGCTTACTCTTGGAACACTTCTGCCCTACCTCCAGCAGGGAGATTGGCTATGCTCCTTAGATCTAAAGGATGCGTACACTCACATCCTCATTCATCCAGACCATAGAAAGTACCTCAGGTTCATTGTGGGAGGAAACCATTATCAGTACAGAGTACTACCTTTTGTCCTGACCTCCGTTCCCAGGGTCTTTACCAAGTGCCTGGCAGTTGTTGCGGCCTACCTGAGAAATCAAGGCATCTTTGTCTTTCCCTATCTGGACGACTGGCTCATCAGGGGTCAGACGTCCCTGGAGGCCAGACAAGCCACCCTCAGAACCATTGCTCTGCTTCAAAACGTGGGCTTTGTCATAAACTTCGCAAAGTCCACTTTGCTCCCCTCCCAGAACTTGGAGTTCATAGGGGCAAGGTTAGATTCTCAACTGGCAAAGACATTCTTGCCAGAAGACAGGGCCCAAAGACTGATGGACGTGGCCAAGCAGTTCCTAAACAAGCCCCTGGTCTCCGCCAGACTCTGCCTCAGACTTCTGGGCCACATGGCTTCGACAGTGCATGTGACTCCCAATGCCAGGCTCCATATGAGGCCTGCACAGTGGTGCCTTCGGACTCAGTGGTCTCAGGCCACAGGCCGCCTAAGAGACAGGATAATGGTGTCCAGACCCCTTTTGGCCTCCCTCAGCTGGTAGCTACATCCACCCAATCTGCTGAAGGGGATGCCCTTCCAAATGCCAGAATACTCGGTGGTCCTCACCACCGACGCCTCTCTGCGGGGCTGGGGTGCTCATTGTCTGGACAAGTGCACTCAAGGCCTCTGGTCTCCCTGGGAGGCAGCCCCAACAGATCAATCTCCTGGAACTTCGAGCTATCCGCTTAGCTCTCAAGGCTTTTTCTCCGGCCCTGGCTCACCGCTCAGTCTTGATTCAAACAGACAACCAGGTAGCCATGTTTTATGTGAACAAACAGGGCGGGACTGGGTCAAAGCTCCTTTGTCGGGAGACTCAAGACCTTTGTTCCTTTGCCCTAAAGCACAACGTGCTTCTCAAGGCGGTGTACCTTCCAGGCCAGGAGAACTGCCTGGCCGACCGGTTGAGCAGGATTCTGCAGCCCCACAAGTGGCAGCTGCATCCCTTGGTCGTTCAGAAGATCTTCCTGAAGTGGGGTCTCCCTTGGATAGATCTCTTTGCCAGTCCGCTGAACAAGCAATTGCCCAAGTTCTGCTCCAGGCAACCGCATCCTTTGAGGATAGCACCAGATGCTTTTCTGATGTCCTGGTCTCAGGGCCTCCTGTATTCGTTTCCTCCCATGCCCTTGGTGGCCCGAACTCTTTTCAGGACAAGGCCTCAGTCCTGCTGGTAGCTCCCAGGTGGCCGAGGCAGCCTTGGTTTCCACTTCTGCTTCAGCTGGCAGTGGATTCCCCACTACCTCTGGGGTTGCAACCCGACCTTCTCTCACAGGAGCAGGGTTCCCTTCTGTACCCCAATCTCAAAGCTCTCAATTTGATGGCCTGGAGGCTGCAAGGGTAGTTTTGGCTCCCTGGGGCCTACCTCAGGAAGTTGAGGAGGTTGTCCTAGCCTCTAGGAAACAGTCCACTAGGAAAACCTATGCCCTCAAATGGAAGAGGTTTTCTGTGTGGTTTCAGCTACGTACAGAGAATCCTTTCTCCTGTACTGTGCCAGTAGTGCTTCAGTACTTACTGCACTTATCAAATCAGGGACTTTAGTCCAATTCTGTTCAGGTCCACCTCTCAGCTCTAGCAGCTCACCACTCACTGGTGGAGGGACATTCTCTGTCAGGTCACCCCTTGCTGTCCCGCTTTCTCAGGGGCTTGCTTTTGCTCAAGCCTCCCATCCGTCGTCCTGCTCCTGAGTGGGAGCTGAATGTGGTCTTGCAGCAACTGACTCGCCCACCCTTTGAGCCAATGGCTACTTGCCATCTACGCTTCCTTTCCTGGAAGACTCTCTTCCTGATAGCCCTCACCTCGGCTAGGCGAGTGAGTGAGCTTCAGGCCCTGGTCTGTGATAGACCTTACACCAGGATTTATAGGAACAGGGTAGTCCTCAGGACTCATCCCAAGTTCCTCCCTAAGGTTGTCTCCTCTTTCCACCTCAATCAGGAGGTGGTTCTTCCAACATTCTTCCCTAGGCCTCATGCTAGCCAGGCTGAAGCAGTCCTGCATACCCTGGACTGTAGGAGGGCCTTATCCTTCTACCTTGACCGTACGCAGGGGCATAGAAGGGCTACTCAGCTCTTCGTCTCCTTTGACCCCAATAAGTTGGGGTTGGTTGTGTCCAAGCATACCTTGTCCATCTGGGTGGCTGACTGTATCACCTGGGCTTACAAGGCGGCTGACCTTCCTTTGCAGGGTAGGGTCACAGCCCATCGTGTCAGGGCAATGGCTGCCTCAGTGGCTCATCTCCGCTCTGTGCCCTTGGTAGACATCTGCAGGGCTGCAACTTGGTCTTCAAGCCAGACTTTTGCGGCCCATTTCTGTCTGGAGAGGGAGTCTTGTAGGGACAGTGCTTTTGGCCAAGCAGTACTCCGGAATCTCTTTGAGGTTTAGGCAACTCCTTCCCTCCTGCCCTCTGTTGGGCTATCGGTGGAGGTTGTGTCCTTGGAAAGCCTTTCTTTGCTGCTGTGACTAGAGGGAGTTATCTTGTTCAGCCTGAGTTCCTGGTAGCCCAGAGCTAGGGAGTCCCCCATATGTGAGGACTGACTTCCTGCTTGGTCCTGGAGAAAGAGTAGTTACTCACCTGTAACAGGTGTTCTCCAGGAGCAGCAGGAATCAGTCCTCACAACCCTCCCTCCTCCCCTGGGAGTTGCAGTTGTACATAGTTTGATTTTTTCATTATTGTGTGTTGTTCTTAGCTATGTCATTTGACTGAGGTAAGATGGCACCTTTAGGCGGGAAGGGAACCGCGCATGCGTGCCAGCATTCCCAAAGGCTTTCATGGAAAGCTGGGGAAATGCTCCGCTGGGGCTTCATCGGCGCCGATGACACCCATATGTGAGGACTGATTCCTGCTGCTCCTGGAGAACACCTGTTACAGGTGAGTAACTACTCTTTCCATAAATTGACTGGCTTTTGACAGCTTCCTCAAAAAAGTAGCCCTCATCCTTGAAGTTGAAACAATATACCACCTTCAGAGCCTCAGCTGTATCATCTTAAACAAATCAACACTTCAGCCTATGAACAGAATTTTCTTCATAGGAATTATTCTAGTTGCAGATCAAGTAGAAGCGTTTCTGCCACAAGAAGGCTGCAAAAGTTAGTTCTCCATAATTGAAACAATCAGTGAGTGTTCTATAACCATCACAACCAAAGCCTACTTGCAAATGCTTGTAAGCTCTGTCTCTTACATGTGTCTATACAGTACTGTGTACCCCTTTTAGCACTATAAAACTGTCTAGTAGTAGTAGTAAATGCTGGGCCATGGGGCCGCTGCAGTCCATGTCATATGATACGCCTGCCTGAAGATGAGGAAGCTACAATGGGGGGTCTCAGATTCTAAAGGAATGAATATACCCTGTCCTTTCTATGAAAATGCATCTATTACTTTCATAATATTTTACTTACTCCTCTTGGCCTTGGAGGAATCGTTCTTACTTCATTTGTTTCCTTTCTGAAAGATTGAACTGCAGCTCTTCTGCCTCCTTATCCTAACCTTGCACTGTGGTGTCCTCAAACGCTCAAATTTGACTCTGTTTTTAATATCTTCACGTCTCTCTTTATTACACTGATCCAAAGCCTTGGCCTCAGCTGTTTCTGTTATGCCAGGGATGTGCAGATTATAGCATATGTCAATCCTTCTACCCCATATCTGAGCTTCTGTAATGATTGTCTTGACAGAGTTGCACTTTGGTTACATCAACATAAGCTTAATCTGAAGCTATATGGCTAAGCAGGAAACAACCTCTTATGATTTTAACTCTTCATTTTGAGTATTCCCATAGTCTTCTGCAATATTGTTGCAATTCTTGAAGTCCAAACTGACTCATTCCTTACTTTTGATTTACAAATCCCTGCTATCATATACTCTTCCTTCTGCATCTTACAAAAAATGTACTCATTTCAGGTCTCTGTTGGAGTTTCCAGATCTTGAATTATTAACTCACGCTTTGATCCTCAATAGAATTGACTATGGCAGTGCACTTTATAATGGCCTTAAAAGGTCTGCCTTAAAACTATTGCAGTTTATATAGAACACTAAAGATGCTACACGATCCAACCTGCATACTTTGTGAAGTGACTCCTCTGTTACGTCTCTGTCATTGACTTCCTGTCAACTGTAGCATTAAATTTGCAATTTCAGTGTTAACTCATCATGCTCCCTATCTTTCTCATCGAGCTGCTGCTTTCATATATGCCCACTTATAAAGCATGTGTTTGTCTCAGAGTAGCCTACTCCCCCTCTCTCCAGAATTAGGCAGGAAACAATCCAACGAGCAGCCTTTATCTGGCTTCTCTGATTTGGAATTCCCTTCCATTCAACTTGAGAATCAAAGGTTTAATGAATAGATTCAGATCTGGTCTTAAGACTTGGTTCTTTGCCCAGGCCTTTGGAGCTACCAGATTGAGCTGGGTTCTGAGGCTTGGCACTGGTTATTGCCCAGGTAGGGGATGGTATGATTTTTCTTATGGTACTGTATGTTTTAATCTTTTTTTTCTGTTTTGTCTGTCTTCCTTTTTTTGTTTGTCCTTCACTAATTTAGATATGTATACCACTTTGTTGCTTTTGTGTCAAAAGGCATTCCACAATCAGAGAGAGTGCATTTGGTTGACCTGGCCAGTCTTTCTATATAACATTGGAAATTCTTGCATTTTTTATGACTGGACTGGCCAAATAATAGATAAACCGAGAAAGCCAGAGCTTAGGAATCATCCACTTGTGTATCTGATTTCATCCTGCTCATTGACAGAAAAAGCATTGTTTCTACCCATAGCAAATGTTTTCCATAGTTAGCAGGATTGATCAGGCTGTTAGGGAACCTACTCTAGGCAGGAGAGTGGGTGGAGAGACTAGGCCCAGGGTCTAGCACTGCAGAAACCAGGCAGTATCAGAAAATAGAAGAAGGAGCAGTGAGAGAACTGAAACAGGGCTTGATATGGAGCAGGGATGAGATCAAGAATTATACTGGTAGGACTGGAGTAGGAGCTGGAGGACTTGGCAGCAAGCAAGATAGGAGAGAGCACTCTACTAAATAATTAAGAGGAGCTGGGTAACAATAAACATAGGTTAGTCCCAAGAACTGTTGAACCAGCAAGGGTGTGACTGACTAGGCTTCTTTCTATATGGTAGCTCATAAGACACACCTCTTGCTGGTCCAATGGGCTCCTTTGGGAGGCGAGCTTCCCCTTCTGTCGCTCATGGTCTTACTACCAGGACTTGAGCTTCCAATGTTAAGTAGAGTGGTGGAATTTCCTTACTTGCCTTTATATAATTTTTTTTCAAATAAGGCTCTTGTCCTAATCATAAGAACATAATATAAGAAATGCCATACTGTGTCAACCAAGTTCCATCAAGCCCAATATCCTGCTTCCAACAGTGGCCAATCCAGGTCACAAGTACCTGGCAAGTTCTCAAAAGCACATAGGTTCTACAATGCTTGTCCTGGGGTTAGCAGTGTTTTTTTCTGGGTCCTTTTTAATATTGGTTTAATGGTCCTTGCTTCCAGGAACTTGTCCTGACCTTTTTTTTAAACCCAGCTACACTAACAGCTTTTACTAAATCCTCTGGTAACGAATTTGAGTTTGATTACGCGTTAAGTGAAAAAATATTTTCACTTATTAGTCTTAAATAGGTTACTTTGTAGCTTCATTGCATGCCCCTTAGTCTTTCTACTTTTTGATGGCATAAACAACCGATCTACGTTTACCCATTCCATTCATTAATTTATAGACGTTTAGCATATCTCCCCTCAACCGTCTCTTTTCCAAGTTGAAAAGCCCTAACCTTTTAAGCCTTTCCTCATAGGGGTATCCTTCCATCCCCTTTACCATTTTGTTGGCTCTTCTCTGTACTTTTTCTAATTCTACTATATCTTTTTTAAGATATGACCACCAGAATTGCATGCAATATTCAAGGTGTGGTCGCACCATGGAATGGTACAAAGGCATTCTAATATCCTTGGTTTTATTCTCCGTTCCTTTTCTTATGATTCCTAGTATTCCATTTGCTTTCTTGACCGCTGCTACACACTGGGTGGAGGGTTTCAACATATTATTCAGGATAACACCTAAATCTTTTTCCTGGGTGATGATTCCTAATGTGGAGCCTTGCAATGTGCAATCATAATTTAGATTGTTCTTTCTTTGGTGCATAGCTTTGTACTTGTCCACATTAAAGTTCAGCTGCCAAGATCTCCTTCCGAGGCTGCCTCTGTATTAAGACATCTATCTTGACATTTACTGCTGATGCCACGAGATCCACTCCTGGCAACCCCCAGTGGTCTAATACACAAGATTTCTGGCTTATCAAAGGTTGGTGATGAAGTTCAACAGTGACTAGGCCCAGGTTCTGATATGCACTAATTGCAGTCTCTTTGGTTTTTTTCAGTTATTTTGAAGCTATGTTCCGATCTTTCATGCCAGAAGATGGCCAGGTGAATATCTCTATTGGTGAAATGGTACCCAGTAAGCAGGCCTTCGAGTCCATGCTACACTACATTTACTATGGAGAGGTGAACATGCCTCCTGAAGACTCCCTGTATCCTTCAACCACTTGCCTGTTGGAACCCAGGCTTGATTTACAGTCACTGATTGCTTCATGGAAAATACTTTACCCTGATACAGTCATTCATTGATGCACAGATAATACCTTACCCTTATATAAGCAGTCATGCACCACTAAGGTCTCAGGAAAATTTGGTTTAAAACTGCCCCGTATTTTACTACCATGCCGTAAGGGAGAAATAATGCAGCAGTAATAGATCCATCGATGTGGACACTGTTGGGCATGGCGTGTACCCACAGAGCCTAGTGCTGGGGGTGCTTGCACGGGGCTCCATTGGTGCCCTTTGAAAAGTGTGTACTCATAAAGGGAGGAAGAGAAGGGATTTTGGATTTAGCTCACACCTTTTTCAGTAGTGTCTCAAGGCAAGTTACTTTCAGATACATTAGGTATTTTCCTATCCTTGGAGAGCTTATGATCTAAGGGGGGGAGGCATATTCAAAGCATTTTAACTGGCCAGCCTGATATTCAGCAGCACTAACTGGTTAGTGCTACTGAATATCCCCACAGACTGAAAAATGCCCAGTTAAAACCGGGGCAATATATAGGCAGATCAGGGGTAGTGACAGTGGCTATTCAGTTAGCGGTGATATTCAGCTGCTGATTGGATAGCTTAATCAGAACAGGTGCATGGCTGAATATCGCTGCTCATTGGCAGCCACCGTCACTACCCCCACCCCCGATCCACCTACACATCTACATCAATTAACTATATGTATGTTTTGTGTAGTTCCATAGAATGAGTGGAGGTGTAGCCTAGTGGTTAGAGCAGTGAGCTGGGAACCAGGGAAGCCAGTGTTTAAATCCCACTTCTATTCCTTGTGACCTTGGGCAAGTCACTTTATCCTCGGGTACAAATGTAGATTTTAAGCCCTCCAGAGACAGGAAAATACCCACTGTAACTTGCCTTGAACTAATAAGAAAGAAAAGAGTTAAATCCAAACCTTCCTCCACCCCTCCAAAAAATAAGCATGGATGCCTACAGAGCTGTACCACTGTGTGTGATGCTGAGAATTTTTCCTTAACCTTTTCTGCACAGCTATCTCTTTTCAGCTCCATATTATTATGGCTTCTTCAACAACAGGCTGCAAGCTTATTGCAAACAGAATCTGGAAATGAATGTGACAGTGGAAAATGTTCTGCAGGTAATTGCCGATTGTGTTTTGGGCCCTGCCACATAGATGATAAGAATTTGATTACTGAACTCAAGTGACTGCTCTACCAGGGGTAAAACTGTTATCTCCAGGAACAAGCAGGAATAAGTCCTCACATATGGGTACGTCGGTACCGACGGAGCCTGAGCGGGAAAGCTCCCCAGCTTCCCAGAAGGAAAGCTTTTGGGGCCTCCCACTGCGCATGCGCGCTGCCTTCCCACCTTCCTGACCAACTCTCCTCAGTTCTTCTTTTTCCGCGGAGCCAGCAGGTCGTGTTCCTGTCACCGCTGAAGAAGTTGTTATTTTAATTTATTTCTTTGGCTGCGTGTCTGCCTTCCCTGATTCCAGACCGGTACCGCCGGTCTTTTTTCCTTTATTTCTTTAAAAAAAAAAAAAAAATCTTCTTTTTTCCCTCACTTGGTGTGTTAGTTCTGTGAGGCCTTTAGGCCTTCACTAATTCTCCCTCATGGAGAAACAAGCCTCTGGGTTTAAAAAATGCACCAAGTGCAGCGGTACTATTTCAGTCACAGACACCCATGAATGGTGTCTTAAATGTTTGGGGCCTGACCATTCCATTCCAGATTGCCCATCCTGTTCCTTGATGTCTAAACGTGGCTTACAGAACCGGGCAGCCAAGTTTCACATGCTGTTTTTACAGATACTCCAGCATCGACATCTTCCAGGTCTTCCTCTCCTGATGGATCTCAGGTAACCAAACATTCCTCTGGCAGGTCCTCAAAGGGCAAATCTCCCTCTAAGTATCGAGATACCCCTGGGCTTGACCCTGAGGACCCTGCCCCAGCCAAACAACCCCGGCGGGAAGCTCCAGCTTCCAAAGCTCCTCCTATGGGGTTACAGGTTGACATCGATGGCACGGCCTCGACCGATCACCTGTTCCTTATCGTCACTCCAGTCCAGTCCCTTTACTTCTGGGTTACGCAACCCTTCCAGCAGCTTGGAGGCTGAGCCCAACCTTTTTGGAGGTGAAGCGGTATAAATACCACTGGGACCACCCACCAACTCCAGTATTCTCAGCCTCCAAGCAGCTGGAGGGTTCCGTAAGCCTAGGGCTTACTGGAGTCTTTCCTTTTAGTTAGAATTTACTTACTTATTTATTTCTCATTTATTTCTTATTTGTCTGCTGTTTTCTTTTCTTTTAGTACTTAGTAGGTACTGCACCTTTAATTCCTCCTGCCTGCTCTCCTCCCCCCCCCCCCCCCCCCGGGTCGGCACGGGCGTCGGAGACGTTTTTCCTGCAGGCTGCAGCGAAGAGACTTTCTTGGCTGATCTCCTCGGCTGTATTCGCGGCTGGCTCCTGCACTCTTCACCGAGAGCCCTCCTGCCTCGCGCCGAAGCCCCCTGGGTGGCTGAGGCTTGAGGCAGCGCCGCCATCTTACTCCCACCGCCGGACCCGTCCCGGAGCAGAGGGACGCGGAGGCGAGTGCTGGGTACCCCGTTTTACCGGCGGGGCTGCAGTTTCAAGCGGCGATCACCTTTTGGAAGAGTGGTTCCCGTCTCCAGTCTCCTTTCAGCTGCCGGCACGGAGGACAGGCTCGCGGCGCCCCGTTCAGGCTCCACGTGGTGAGGCTCACCACATGTTGAGCCAACGGGCAGTGAACGCTGAGCCGGGCCCAGCTAACATCAGGCACTTAATCGCAAGTACATTTAAGTTTCATTGCATTGTAATTTGAGGATTTTAATTTTAGTTTATTTGGTTTTTTTGGCTATTTGTGTTATGTAGCCTGTTTCTTTGGAAGGTAATTTTTAATTTAATAAGGACAAAGGGCCTATTAATTCCCGGTTAGGGGGAACTGTTGTGTTACTGGGGGAGAGAGCACACAGAACCCTCAGCCCGTGTAAAAGAGTGCCAGACTCTGGTGAGAGATCCGCGAATTCTGGGCAGTACAGACTTTGGGCTCTCGGCTATTTCAAAGCCTCTGAGTAAGAAGGGCTTCGGGAGCTCTTTTCAAGGTATGGCGGCCAAATCTAAGTGTCCCTCCTGCGGCTCTCGCAGGGGAACTTCCTCGGAGGCAGGGATCTGTAGGGTTTGTGCCACAGTGGCTGCCTCCGTGGAACAAGAAACTAATCTAACTATGACACAGCCCTCTCAGGGGTCAGGAGACCCCCTAGAAGGAGAGAGTGGGTCCCAGTTGCCTCTCTCTACTCCCTCGGATCTGCCCACTCCTCCTCTGCCCCTTCCGTCCCTCCCCTCTGGTGCAGGGGGGCCGGAGAATTTTTTTCCCCTGACTTTATTCTCTTGCTTCACAAGGCTTACTGCCTACGTAAGCAGGGCTTTAGGACAGAGGAGGCTGGCACGTCATCGGACGACAAGTCATCTAGATGCATGGGAGCAAGCAATCTGGAATCCGGTATCCCTCCTAAGCGTCCCCGTCTTGCTTGTGAAGAGCCTCTAGCGTCCTCCTCTCAGGGTACCCTGGAGGAGGATAGCTCTGATAAGGACTTGGACGAGGAAGAGGAGGAGCTTGAAGAAGGGGAGATCCCGGAAGAAGATCAATCCCGGATAGTTAGGGTTTTTCGTCGGGATGAGCTCCCAGCATTAATTAATGAATCCCTGAAAGCCCTCAATGTAGCCTCAGACACGCCGGCACAGGAAGAGGCGTTGGAGGACCCTTTAATCCAGGTCATTAGGAGATCCCAGAAGGTTTTCCCTCTCCACAGGGTCGTGTGTCAGATGATCCAGGAAGAATGGGATCAACCAGTCAAGTTTAAGGGGAGTCCGGGCCATGACTCGCCTATACCCTCTTCCAGAGGCAGATAAGGAGCTGCTGAAATCTCCCAGGGTGGATGCAGCGGTCTCAGCAGTTACTAAGAAGACGACTATCCCAGTTGAGGGCAGCACGGCCTTAAGAGATGCTCAAGACAGGAAGTTGGATACGCTCCTGAAACAGGCCTTTGACGTAAGCGCCCTCGCCTTGCAGGCCTCCGTGTCGGGAGCTTGGGTGGCTCGGGCCTGTTTAAGGTGGGCTCAACAGCTCCAGGCAGAGGACTCATCCGGCGAAACACAGGCCAACATGGCTAGGATGGAATCCGGAACAGCCTACTTGGCGGATAGTCAGTACGACCTCATCAGAAGCCTAGCCAAGAATATGGCCTCGGTGGTGGCGGCTAGGCGCTATCTGTGGCTAAGGAATTGGTCAGCCGACGCTTCCTCGAAGGCACGCCTGAGTCGTCTTCCCTTTAAGGGGAAGCTGTTATTCGGAGAGGATCTAGAGAAGTTAGTAAAGGACCTCGGTGAGTCGAAGGGAGGCAGACTCCCGGAAGATAGACCAAAGCAAGGGCGCCCCTTAGCCCCAGTGCGTCCCCAATCGAGGGACTCACGGAGATTTCGCCCGGCCAGGTCAAACACTTTTACCAGGGGCCGTTTTCCCTCGAAGGGTCTAGGTTTCAGAGGGTTTCGAGGAGCAGGTCGAGGCTTTGGAGCATCCTCCTCCTCCTTCTCGGGACCTAGAAAACAGCAATGAGATGACAGGGGTCCAGGAGGAAGAGCGGCCGGTGGGCGGCTGCCTAAGGCTGTTTCTTCCCGCCTGGTCCCGAGTCACGTCCGATCAATGGGTTCTAGAGGTGATCAGAGAAGGATACGCTCTCGAATTGGCCAAACAAATACTTCCAGCCTTTGTTCAGTCTCCCTGCGGTTCATCTACAAAGAGGGCGGCGATAGAGGCAACTCTCGCTCGCCTAATAGCGCTCGGGGCCGTGGTCCCAGTACCACCAGACCAGTGCGGCTCGGGTCGGTACTCCATTTACTTCGTAGTACCAAAGAAGGAAGGGTCCTTCCGACCGATCCTGGATCTAAAGCAGGTCAACCGCTGTCTCAGGGTGCCACATTTCCGGATGGAGACCCTACGTTCAGTCATAGCAGCCGTGAGGGGCGGGGAGTTCCTAACGTCCCTCGATTTGACAGAAGCCTACTTGCATATCCCAGTCAGGAAGTCCCATCAACAGTTCCTGAGATTCGCAGTGCCAAGAGGCCACTTTCAATTCCAGGCCCTACCCTTCGGCCTGGCTACAGCTCCCAGGACGTTCACCAAGGTGATGGTGGTAGTAGCAGCCTTTCTGCGGAAGGAGGGAATATTAGTACACCCTTACTTAGACGATTGGCTGATCCGGGCAAAGTCGGAACAGGAAAGTCACTCGGCAACGACCAGTGATCCAGGTTCTAGAGGAGTTGGGGTGGGTCATCAATCGTGCAAAGAGCAGGTTGACTCCCTCCCAGGAGCTCGAGTACCTCGGAGCAAGATTCGACACCTACAGGGGCAGAGTGTTCCTGTCCCGGACAAGATCAAGGGAACTAAGGCTTCTAGTCACGCAGTTTCTAGGCAGAAGGAATCCCTCGGCGTGGCATTATCTTCAGGTTCTGGGAACAATGGCGGCTGCGATAGAGGTTGTACCATGGGCCAGGGCCCACATGCGGCCTCTGCAGCGGGCTCTGTTACGTCGGTGGTCTCCACAGATTCATCCTCTGTCAATGCAGTTACCTTGCGCCCCGCGGACCAAGCAGTCCCTTCGCTGGTGGCGGTGCCCAAGGAATCTGGATCGCGGGATGCCCCTCGAACCTCATCAGTGGTTATTATTGACGACAGATGCCAGCCTGACAGGCTGGGGAGCGCACTGCGAGGACCAGTTCGTCCAGGTTCACTGGACACAGTTGGAATCCCAATGGCCCATCAACAGACTGGAATTGCGGGCCGTCACCCTAGCGCTCAAGGCTCTCGAGGCCTTAGTACGAAAAAGAGCTATTCGGGTTCTCTCCGACAATGTCACCGCGGTGGCCTACATCAACCACCAGGGAGGCACCAGCAGCCCCGCCTTGGAGAAGGAGGCGGACTCTCTATTCCAGTGGGCGGAGGTCCGGCTGCAAGCGCTCTCGGCTCAACACGTGGCAGGCACGGACAACGTCACAGCCGACTTTCTCAGCAGGTGCAAGATAGACCACGGAGAGTGGGAACTGGACCAGGAGACATTCAACCAGATAGTGGCCCGGTGGGGACTCCCAGTCATGGACCTCATGGCGCGTTTCTCCTCAGCCAAAGTGGACAGATTCTTCAGTCGGAGAAGGGAAAGAATGTCCGAGGGCTTAGATGCCCTGGCCCAAAGGTGGCCCTCGGAAGGTCTACTCTATGTATTTCCGCCTTGGGCCCTGATCGGAAAGGTTCTCCAGCTGGTGGAGTCCCACCAAGGATTGGTAATCCTCATAGCTCCGGATTGGCCTCGCCGCCCATGGTATGCGGATCTGGTGAGGATGACCGCCGACCAACCGTGGCGGCTCCCTTACAAAAGGGACCTGCTGAGACAGGGCCCGGTTCGGATGCCTCACGTGGATCGATTCTCGCTTACGGCCTGGCTATTGAAAGGGCGAGGCTCCTGAAACGAGGCTACTCTGGAGCGGTAATCTCGACGCTGTTGAATGCTAAGAAGCGCTCGACCTGTCTATCCTATGTAAGAGTTTGGCGAATCTTCGAAGCCTGGTGTGCAGAGCACCGCCGGAAGCCCCTGTCGGCCTCAGTCCCGGACGTTCTGGAGTTCTTGCAAGCAGGATTTGACAAGGGTCTGGCGCACAGCTCCTTACGGGTCCAGCTAGCTGCTATCACCTGCTATCGAGGCAAGGTCCGTGGCAAACCCCTAGGGGCCACGCGGACGTCTCCAGGTTCCTAAGGGCGGTTAAACGGCTACGTCCTCAGCGGAGGTCGATCATTCCCCCGTGGGATCTTAACCTAGTGCTAAATTCCTTGGTCGGGGAACCCTTTGAGCCTTTAAAGAGGGCCTCCTTAAAGGATTTGACACTGAAGACAGTTTTTCTGGTCGCCATCTGTTCGGCCAGGAGGGTTTCGGAACTACAGGCGCTGTCGTCCCAACCCCCCTTTCTGTCCTTTCTCAAGGACAAAGTAGTTCTGCGCATGGTTCCCTCCTTCTTACCCAAAGTGATCACTCCTTTTCATGTGAATCAGTCAGTCACCCTCCCGGCCTTCTCGACCGGGGGACAGGAAGGCAGGGATAGCAAGCTTCGTCTCCTAGACGTCCAGAGGGCCTTGAAACGGTACCTCTCTCGCACTGTGCCCTTCCGCAAGTCCGACCGGCTGTTCATTCAGTTCGGGGGTCCGCATAAAGGGGAGGCGGCGGCCAAGGCCTCTATCTCCAGGTGGATCAGAGAGGCGATTGCCTCCGCCTACATCCTGAAGGGGAAGCAGGTTCCAGGGGGCCTGCGGGCGCACTCCACTCGAGCTCAGGCTACCTCTTGGGCGGAAGTCAGCCTAGTTCCCCCGCAGGATATTTGTAGGGCAGCAACTTGGTCCTCTCTGCATACCTTCACCAAGCACTACAGGCTGGACGTGCAGAGTGCAGCGGACGCTCGGTTTGGTCTAGCGGTTCTTCAGTCCGGTATGCCGGATCCCACCCAGGCTTGAATTGCTCGGGTACTTCCCAGAAGTAAAGGGACTGGACTGGAGTGACGATAAGGAAATAGTAATTAGATCTTACCTGCTAATTAGTGTTCCTGAAGGAACGACAGTCCAGTCCCTGATCCCACCCGGTTCCGGCGAACGTCAAGACCTATTATTCATGGAAGAGCATCGGACCGAGCGTAGGACAGGTTCGGCATGAAGGAGTGCAGGAGAAAGCCGGCCCGGGCAGTCTCAGGTCCCTCCGCCCGTTGCCTTCCTCCTCTCCTTCTCCTATACCATTCAAAAAAAAAAAAAAGGGTTTTTTTGGAAGGCTTATTAGTCCGTTAAGATTATTGAGAGAAGTTCATTATGTCTGCTTTTTCATTCGAATACTGGAGTTGGTGGGTGGTCCCAGTGGTATTTATACCGCTTCACCTCCAAAAAGGTTGGGCTCAGCCTCCAAGCTGCTGGAAGAGTTGCGTAACCCAGAAGTAAAGGGACTGGACTGTCGTTCCTTCAGGAACACTAATTAGCAGGTAAGATCTAATTACTATTTAGACTGTTCTGGGGTACCGGCTCAATCATCCGGTACCGACATCCAGACAGTCGTGGCGTCCATGGATCATACAGTTCAATCCATGCAGCAGGCCATTTTGGCTTTTATTAAGGCTGCGACGCCCTCGGTACTGCACCCTGCGGTACCGACTCCGGTTCCGGTACCACAACTGATACCGGTACCCAGGCCATCCACATCGACCAGGATACCGATTCCGGTTCCCGGTTCCGGGGTTTTTCCCGATACCGATCCGGTTCCGGGTACCCCCGATGTCGATACCGGTCGATACGCTTATCGATCCCTGGAAGCAAACAGACGATACTTTGAGTCTTCTGATGATTCTGATTCATCAGATGACTCTGCTGAAGTATCCCTTACTCTACCTGAGGAGCCCTCTTCTCCAAAGAGGAGAATGTCTCCTCCAGAGGATTTATCCTTTCAAGACTTCATCATTGAAGTAGCTAAAGGTCTTTCTATTTCTGTATCCTCTGAACAAGAACCTAGAGCAAAAAAATTAGAAATTTTAGGATACTCTAAGGTTCCCAAAGAGGCAGTCACCTTGCCCATCCATGAAATTCTTCAAGAACACATGATGGACTTATGGGAGACTCCTCTCACCCTATCTCCACATTCTCGTCGTCTGGACACCATGTATCGTGTCCCCCCTTCTCCTGGGTTTCAAAAAGCTCAGCTCCCGCACCACTCCATCGTGGTGCAGTCAGCTATGAAAAGGATCAAGAGTACTAAAAGACACTCTTCTACTCCCCCAGGAAGAGAATGTAGGACTCTGGATGCTTTTGGAAGAAAAATCTTCCAAGCAAGTATGCTTATTGGCAGAATCAACTCACACAGCCTCTATATGGGCATGTTTCTGAAGGAAATTGCATAAAAAATACGCCATTTTCTCCCCTTTATCCCAGAGGATAGAAAGGAGGAGTTCCTTCTTTTGCTGAAGCATACCCAAGATATTTCAAAGTTCTCCAACAGAGCAGCCTTTGACTCATTTGAGGGTGCTAGAAGAGCCTCAGGTATTGCCATAGTGGCTCGCAGAATTGCTTGGCTCCAGGCCTCTAACCTAGAACCCTGGGTCCAGGATGGGTTGGGAAATTTGCCCTGTACAGGTGAAAATCTGTTTGGTAAGGAGTGGCAAATCAAAGCCACTCAAATGGATGCAGAAAATGCTGCTTTAGATAGACTTTCTAAGTCTACCTCTACCCCTGTCGAGAAGAAATCTTTCAAAAAGCCTTTCTACAAGAAGGCCAGATTTGCCACAAATACTGGCCAACAATCTTCTGCAGCTCGCTATGCTCCTAAGCGTCAGCAGCCTAAACAGGCCAGGGCAAAACCTGCAGGGGCTGCTACAGCCCAACAGTCCCAACCCCCTCAGGGTTTTTGACTTAAAACTAGAGAACTTAACCTTTCTGGCTCTAAAACATCCAGAACCTCTCACCATTCCAGGAAGGTTAACTCATTTTGCTCCCAGATGGGAGCAAATCACATCAGAGCAATGGACCCTCTCTATCATCAGAGAGGGCTACAAACTACATTTCTCCAACCTTCCTCCCCATACCATGGTGAGAAGTTTCAATTCTCCCCCATCTCTCCTAGACCTGCTGGGTCAAGAGTTGACCACTCTTCTCGCCCAAAAGGCAATAGAAGAGGTTCCTCTTCCTCAACAGGGGTCAGGTTTTTTACTCCCCTTATTTTCTCATTCCCAAGAAAACAGGGGGGTACAGACCCATTCTGGATCTCAGAGAATTGAACAAATTTCTGTACAAGGAGAAATTCAAGATGCTTTCTCTAGGTACTCTCCTTCCATAACTACAGAGTCAGGATTGGCTTTGTTCTCTAGATCTCAAGGATGCGTGCACACATATACTCATCCATCCATCCCACAGAAAATTCCTACGGTTTCTGTTCCAGGGAAAACATTTCCAATACAGAGTACTTCCCTTCGGTCTAGCCTCTGCTCCAAGGGTATTTACCAAATGCATGGCAATAGTAGCTGCATTTCTACGCGCCCTGGGAATTTTTGTCTTCCCATACCTGGACGACTGGCTCATCCGAGCTCCGTCTCAGTCCGAGGCTCAGACTTCCCTGGATCGCACCAGGCGAATTCTACAGTATCTGGGACTTGTGATCAATCTGCCAAAGTCCCAACTCACCCCTACTCAATCCCTAGAATTCATAGGGGCCTGGTTGGATACCACCACTGCAAGGGCCTATCTACCTCAGGCCCGTTGCCAACGTCTAGTGCACTTAGCCTCTCAGACTCAGTCCAGAAGCCACTTGACTGCCAGAGAGATGCTACAACTATTAGGCCACATGGCCTCCACAGTGCATGTGGTGCCTTATGCTCGCCTACATATGAGAGCAGCTAATGGACTTTATCCACCCAGTGGACTCAAGCATCAGGAGCTCTCTCAGACCAAATAGCAAACTCCAATCGTCTCTTTTGGTCTCTCCAATGGTGGATATCCACTCAAAATCTGTTGTTGGGGGCCCCCTTTCAACCATTGTTGCCCCAAGCAACCCTCACAACAGATGCCTCCCAAACAGGTTGGGGGGCTCATCTCCAAGATCTCTCCACTCAGGGCACTTGGTCTCCACAGGAGACCACCCTTCATATCAACCACTTGGAACTTCGAGCAATCTTTCTAGCTCTCAAAGTTTTTCATACCCTCCTCAGCAACATGACAGTCCTTATTCACACGGACAATCAAGTAGCCATGTTTTACATAAACAAACAAGGAGGGACTGGCTCTCTGTCGCTTTGCAACGAAGCTCTAAGATTATGGGCCTTCGCCAGAGAGCATCAAATCCATCTCCTGGCAGTATATCTTCCAGGAATCCAAAACTCTTGGGCAGACAGACTCAGTCGAGTTCTGCTTCCACACGAGTGGTCCCTGCACATGGATCAGGTACTCAGAATCTTCCAGAAATGGGGAACCCCGGACATAGACCTCTTTGCAAGTCCGTGGAATGCCAAACTTCCCCGGTTCTGTTCCAGAATTCCGTGTCAGGGAGTTCAGACCAAGGATGCCTTCCTCCTGCATTGGGGTCAGGGTTTCCTGTATGCCTTTCCACCCATTCCTTTGATTCCCAAGACTCTGTTCAAACTTCAAAGGGATCAAGGGTCCATGATCCTCATAGCTCCACGCTGGCCACGCCAAGTGTGGTACCCTCTACTTCTGCATCTCTCCCAAGCCCCCTCCCTGGACTTGGGAGCGGCTCCAGACCTTCTGTCTCAGGAGGAGGGGACTTTGTGGCACCCAAACCCCAAGTCCCTTCACCTCAGAGCTTGGTTACTGAAGGCCTAGACCTTCAACACTTCAATCTTTCGCAGCAAGTGAAGTGTTGAAGGTCTAGGCCTTCAGTAACCAAGCTCTGAGGTGAAGGGACTTGGGGTTTGGGTGCCACAAAGTCCCCTCCTCCTGAGACAGAAAGTCTGGAGCCGCTCCCAAGTCCAGGGAGGGGGCTTGGGAGAGATGCAGAAGTAGAGGGTACCACACTTGGCGTGGCCAGCGTGGAGCTATGAGGATCATGGACCCTTGATCCCTTTGAAGTTTGAACAGAGTCTTGGGAATCAAAGGAATGCCTCTAGGAAACCGTCCACTAGGCGTTCTTATGCTTTTAAATGGAAAATATTTTCCATTTGGTGTGCTCAAAAGGGTCTTAACCCTCTGGCACTCCCCTTGAATTCTCTTTTGGAATATCTCCTGCATCTCTCCAATGTAGGACTCAAAACGAATTCAGCAAGAGTCCATTTGAGTGCTATTGCGGCATCGCTTAAGCCCATCAATGGACAACCTGTTTCCTCTCATCCTCTTATTGTAAGATTCATGAGAGGCCTAACTTTAACTAAACCTCCCATTCGACCTCCTCCGGTGGCATGGGACTTAAACTTGGTTCTTGGTCAGCTTATGAAGCCACCTTTTGAACCCTTGGCCACTACCTCCTTGAAATTTCTTTCCTGGAAGGTTATTTTCCTCATTGCAGTCACTTCAGCTCGCCGCATCAGTGAACTGCAGGCCTTAGTGGCTAATCCACCTTATACAAGGTTCCATCATGATAAGGTAGTCCTTAGGACAAATCCTCACTTTATGCCAAAAGTGGTCTCACCTTTTCATCTTAATCAAGAGGTATATTTACCTGTCTTTTTTCCAGCTCCTCATGCATCCAGTGCAGAGAGGAACCTTCATACTCTAGACTGTAAAAGAGCTCTTGCCTTTTACCTCCACAGGACACAGCAACATCGAAAGTCTTCTCAGCTTTTTGTTGCTTTTGATCCTTCTCATTTAGGACTTCCAGTCTCCAAAAGAACACTCTCCAATTGGATTGCTCAGTGTATCTCTTTTGCTTACCAGAGTAAGAACCTTTCTCTGGAGGGCCATGTCACCGCTCACAACGTGAGGGCCATGGCCACCTCTATGGCTCATTTAAACTCTGTGTCCATTGACCAGATCTGTCGAGCAGCCACCTGGGCCTCGGTTCATACCTTTACAGCCCATTACTGTTTGGACAAGGACTCCCGCCGGGATGCCTTGTTTGGTCAGGCTGTCCTCGGACACCTGTTCCATTCTTGAACAACTCCAGCCCACCTTCCCTGAATGGATGCCTGAGATCCATAGGAAGATGAAGAACCTTTCAGGGTCTCATACCCTTCAGGGGATCTCCCGGGCATCTTAGCTAGGGAGTCCCCATATATGAGGACTTATTCCTGCTTGTTCCTGGAGATAGCACAGTTACTTACCTGTAACAGGTGATCTCTGGGAACAGCAGGAATTAGTCCTCACAACCCGCCCACCTCCCCTAGGAGTTGTATCTCTCTCTCTTCCTTTCCTCTCTCTATTGTCTCAGCTATAAACTCGAACTGAGGAGAGTTGGTCAGGAAGGCGGGAAGGCAGCGTGCATGCGCAGTGGGAGGCCCCAAAAGCTTTCCTTCTGGGAAGCTGGGGAGCTTTCCCGCTCAGGCTCCGTCGGTACTGACGTACCCACATGTGAGGACTAATTCCTGCTGTTCCCAGAGATCACCTGTTACAGGTAAGTAACTGTGCTTTATGGAACTTTGAAGACAGACAAGTTCTGTTTTTATATTGACACATAATGGCCAAATGAAGAGCAGAACTGACTGGAACAAATAATCAGAGAGGTGCATTCAATGGAGATTCCAGATGCAGAAGCAGTGAACTCTTACTTCCTGCATGCACAGATTCATATATCATTTAGCTTTTACATGTCAAGCAAAGAATTTGTACTTGATATACAATGCTCAGTCAAAAGACTAAACTGAAACATATGGAGAGGAAAATTGGGAGTTACGGCATATTTAGCCAAGCTGTAGGGATTTTGACCAAGGTCCCCAACCCATTCTGTCCTCTTACTCCATGCCCTCTCAGTTACGTCTTTACTCAGCTGATGAACTCTATCTCAACCCTGTGTCCTCTCCCTCTCTTCTTTTCCTTTCTGCCTGAAGCCTCAATCCTTTGACCCCTCCCCTCCAAATGCCAAGTGGACTCTCCCTTGTCATGGTCTTCTCCATCTGCCTTAACCCTCCCAATATAAGTTATAGCTTACTAGTTATGCCTACGGGTATCTGCACAACCTGTTCAGTTCTTTACGACTAGCTGCCAATGTTTGGCAAAACAAGCAAGTTCTGTGAATATATATTAGAATTTTACAGTATAAAAATAGCAGTCATACAGACTAATACTAAGGAATGAGGTAATGATATTTCATAGTAGCTACTAATAGCAATTCTTATGTAAACACTAATAAATCCCTAAGCTGATAACCAACAATCACCTGCTCTCCCTGCAGTTAGAAAAGCACAGAATGAGGCTCTATAGCTCTCTGGACCCCACCACAGAGAGAAACAAAGACCAATAGCCTTAGAGTACTGCCAGAAAGGTGCAGCAGGTCTTAGTATGGGTCAGATCCTGAGAACAGATCAGCTTCGAGAAAGGCAGGTTGATGCTGATACTGCTGGACATTTGATTGTATTAGTCACGTACAGAAAGAGGGAATGGGAGAAGGATTATAGATAAGTTAAGTGAGGAGATAAGCAGTATGGGAGAGCTAAGAAAAACAGTAGACCTCTCGGGCAACACAAGTATGGCTATCTTTGGCTCTTAGACAAGCTGCAGGCAGCACAGATCAATCATGAATTGACGAAGGAGGCAAGAATATTTTGAGAGTAGTAATAAGGTGGATAAATTATTGTTATATAAACTGAAGCAGCAGATGGACAAATCGGGGATCCTTTGTATTAAGGGGGTGGGGGGATCAGTGGATAATGGCATCTAGAGATATTAGGGCACACTTTATCCAGTTCTACCAAAAGCTATATGAGCAGATGGATAGAGTGTCTGAGGAATATGTTGAGAGTTACGTGGCTTTGGTGAGGCTGGGGGACTTGTCAGAAGAGAGGATGAGTTGTATGTGGTGATAAAACATTTGAAAGTAGACAAGGTGCCAGGTCTTGATGGCTTCACAGTACGCTTTTATAAGAGATTTTCAGATACTTCCTGGTGGGCATTCTCACTCGGATATTCCACGCTGTATTGGCTGGATATCCTCTGGTAGAGATGATGGGATGGAGTGGGATAGCTATTCTTCCTGAAGAGGGAAAAGATCCGGGGAAGTATGGCTTATACTGTCCAATTTCGTTATTGAATTTGGACACAAAACTAGTGGCAAAGGTGCTGGCGGACAGATTTAATATGTTCATTAGCTGGCTCATTCATGAAGATCAACCAGGTTTTATCCTCGGCCTCCAGATGATGGATAATGTGCATTGGCTATTGAATGTGATTGAACCTGCAAAGAAGTAGGATGACCCATTCTTCTCGGATATCGATGTCGAAAAGGCATTTTATTGAATGGATTGGTATTTTTTGTTTTTAGATGCTGGGGAAATGAGATTTGGCACTAAATTTTGCGCTTAGGCCAGGACATTGTATGCAAATTCTAAAGCATGCATGTGCATTAACAGGGAGTTTTCTGTGTTTTCACAATGGAGAGGGGGACCCAGCAAGGATGCCTGCTCTTTCCTCTTTTGTTTGCGCTGACAATAGAAGCTTTGGCAGCACAGATAAGTGGTAGTGCGGATATCTAGAGGGAACAAAAAAGAAGATCTCACTATTTGTGGATGATGTTATGCTGATGGTAGGCGATCTGCAAATTTCACTTACGATCCTGAGCTGGTAATTGGGGGACTGTGGACATTTGACAGGGTTTAATGTAAACCACCAGAAATCAGATACTTCCACATTGCTGCTCCTTTATGCCTGAAACAAACTACCTGAGTCTGTGTATCAGGCTTCACCTCTAGCCCTTTTCAAATCCATGCTGAAAACTTACCTCTTTGAGGCCGCTTTTGGATCCTGATCCGCTTAGTCTGTGTTTCCTTACCATTCCCCTAGATATATCCTTGTTCTCAGCTGTTGTCTGTCTTGACTAAATTGGAAGCTCTGATGAGCAGGGACCGTCTTTTACATGTATCTGTACAGTGCTGTGTATGCCTTGTAGCGCTATGCAAATGATCAGTAGTAGTAGTAGTGGCTCTACCTCATTTGGAAGCTCGGTTACAAGCAAAGTTTCCCTTTAGGTGGGCCAAGGATCATATGCGTTATTTGGATATTTAGCTGTGTGCTATCTATGGGAGGAGCTGGTAAGAGATCTTCACAATTGGGGGAAGTTACATTTGTCTTGATTGAGGCATTCTGCCAGCATTGTCCTTTCTCAACTCATGAAGCCACCCTTTGAGCCACAGGGAATTGCTTCCCTCAAACATCTCGCATGGAAGACCGTTTTCTTTGTGGTAATGACCTCAGCCAGATGGGTCAGTGAGCTGCAAGCCCTCATGAACTGTGCTGCATACATGCAATTCCTGCACAACCGAGTTGTACTGCAAACTCGTCCAAAGTTCGTTCCAAAAGTTATCTCAATTTTCCATCTTAATCAGAGCATTATCTTGCCATCTTTCTTTCCCCATCCCTATGACAGTGCACCGGAAAAGGTCCTATACAGCATGGATTGCAAGCAAGCTCTCCTCTACTACTTGAAAGCAACAGCTGACATCCGTGCTAGCTCTCAGCTCTTTATCACTTTCAACCCCAACAACCCTGGACAGCTGGCATCCAAGCAAATGATCTCCTCTTGGATAGTGGACTGTATCTCATTTTGTCATACTGAAGAACAGCAGTGTTCTCTGGGACATATTGGACCCAACCATGTTTGGGCTACGGCTGACTCCATCACCAACCTGGCCTCAGTTTCAGTTCAGGACATCTGTCAGATGGCCACTTGGTCTTCCATCCACACTTTCACCAAACATTGTGGTACTGACGCATCCTCAGTGCAGGACACCACCTTCAGCCAAGCAGTCCTCCGCAACCTCTCTGCTCCATAATTTATCCTCCGTCTGCTTTACCAAGGGCCTCCACGCTGTGCTGTTCCTGAAAAGTGACCCCCAGCTCTGGATTCACTATCTCACAGTGTGCCTGCATCTCCCTGCTCATCTCCGGAGAAAGTGTAGTTGCTTACCTGTAATGGAGGTTCTCTGTAGACAGCAGGGGTGTGCAGCCACACTGACTTGTCCGCAAACCCCTCCATGAATCAAATTTGATATGCAAAAAATAAAAAAGGAACACATCAAACAGAAGAGCTAAACCACCAATGGCCAAACACACTTGAGAGTATGGCATGGCTGCATCTCTAGGACATCACTTGTGTTTTTCCAATCTCCTCCTTGCAAGTTAGCTATGTAAACAACTGAAAGGAGCAGAGCAGGAAGGCTAGTGGGAGAAGGCATGTGTGCTCAGAAGTCTAAAAAGACTTTTTTTTGGTTATGGGAGAGTCCAGCACACATGGCTCCATCCAAGACATCACCATCATTGCGTGGCTGCATACCCTTGCTGTCTACGGAGAACCCCTGTTACAGGTAAGCAACTACATTTTCTGGGGCAGTTAATTGGTAGTAATTTTGCCACAGGACCCTAAATTGGTCTTGCTTACTCATAGGTCTCCAGAAATGTCCAAGAAGTTGTGGTGTTTTCTCTATGCGATATCTGTACTTCTGTCCACAAAAGAAGAGCAGGACCTAGGTGTGATTGCATTTGATGACCCTTAAAAGGAGCCAAAAAGGTAGAAAAGGTGATGGCAAAAGCTAGAAGGATGCTTGGGTGCATAGGGAGAGGAATGGCCAGCAGGAGGTGATAGTGCCTCTGTATAAGTCTTTAGTGCAACCTCATTTGGAGTATTGTGTGCAATTCTGGAGACTGCTCCTTCAAAAGGATATAAACAGGTTGGAGTCTGTGCAGAGAGGGTGGCTACTGAAATGGTTAGTGGTCTTCATTATAAAGCATATGAGGACAGACTTAAGGATCTTAATATGTATACTTTAGAGGAAGGGCGGGATAGAGGTGATTTGACTGAGATGTTTAAATATCTCCATGGCATAAATGCACAGGAGGAGAGTCTCTTTCGATTGAAAGCAAACTCAGCTACGAGAGAACATAGGATGAGAGTGAAAGGGGATAGACTCAGGAGTAATATGCAGAAATATTTCTTTATGGAAAGAGTAGTAAAGGCGTGGCATAGCCTCCCATGGAGGTGGTAGAGATGAGGACAGTGCTGAATTCAAAAAAGCATGGGAAAAACACATACTCAACCAGCTCCTTCCCTTTAACTTCTCAGTACATACAAGCCATAGACAAAACAAGAGAGGAGGAGGAATGCTTATCCTCACCAGGACAGACCTCCACTTCCAGATGATCGATTCCACTAGCACAAACCACCTGGAGACAATCACCATATCCAACAAACTCTGTTCCATCAACTTGTTGTACAGAGTCACCTCAGCCTCCCCCGGATGATCTCCCAACTATAATAGACCTTGCCTCCAACACCCATAATCCAAATACACTAAGCTGGTTACTAGGTGATTTCAATCTGCCAGCACTGCAAGATAACCAAGCATCTAGCTTCCTCGAAGCTCT
Source organism: Ichthyophis bannanicus (assembly GCA_033557465.1). Classification (NCBI taxonomy): domain Eukaryota; kingdom Metazoa; phylum Chordata; class Amphibia; order Gymnophiona; family Ichthyophiidae; genus Ichthyophis; species Ichthyophis bannanicus. The sequence goes on from CM066041.1 coordinate 150,635,998, forward strand.
CGAGAGTCTGGGCTACAAGCAATTAGTTAAGGAACCTACTCATGTGAAGGGAAATATGCTAGACCTGGTATTTGCCCCACAAACAGCCGTCGACCCAACCCAGGACCCCGTGATGTCCATAACTACAATACCCTGGTCTGACCACAAACTTATCAACTTCCAGATTCCTACACACGATAGCCAATCGAAGAACAACAGAATCCCAAGCAGCACCACAAGTTTCCGACCGTTCAGCAGAGAACTTATCCTGTCTGAAACTCACCTTCTCCTGAATGAGACCACTCTAAACCTTGACGATCTGATCACCCGCTGGAACAGTAGTCTCAGTGCAATTGCTCTACGGCTGCCACATAACAGACCCCCAAGGAAAAGAGCTACCGCTCCATGGTACACAGCAGAGCTGAGATCATCGCTCACCCATCTACAGAAGCTCGAGAGACGCTGGCGTCGGTCACACTCCATAGAAGATAAAGATATAAAGAAAGATAGAAGACCAGACAGCATACAACCTCCAGCTAACTATTCACCACAAAACGATCACAGAGAAGATGAAACAGTTCCACACGGACACCCTAAAGCGATCGCTAAACAAACCACGTGATCTGTTCAACTTGGTCAAGACCCTAACTAAGGAACCAGCCCCTGAACACCAATGTGAGATCCACCCTCAGGAATTTGCTGATTATTTACAATCCAAACTATGCCAAACAAATAAGTCTTCAACTTCTGCCGCCACCCCAGAGCAAGATGGTCCAACATCCCTAACTTCTTTCTCTACCCCAGCCAAGAAGCTCATCGAAGACACCATCATGACTCTCAATACTACTACTACTGCGCAAACCGATCCTTGCCCAGCCTTCTGGATAAAGGAACTACGCAGCTATTTCAGTCCATTAATAACCAGGATAATGAATCTATCCTTCACAACTGGATCATTCCCTTCTGCCCTCAAGCACACTTCTATTAGACCCCTGCTAAAAAATTGCAAACTAGACACCCAAAAGGTAGACTCATACAGACCTATATCCAGTATACCTTTACTTGCTAAGATAATTGAAAAAGAGGTTCAAAGACGAATACAAGGCCACATTGACACCGCTGCTCCACTAGACCCTTGCCAGCATGGATTCAGGGAATCCCATGGCGTGGAAACACTCCTTACCACCCTCTTCAGTAATATAATTATGGGTATCGACAATATCCGTCAAGGGTTTGTACTCATCTTATTGGACATCGCTGCAGCCTTCGACTCAGTAAGCCATGAGCTTCTCCTAGGGCGGTTAAAAGAGAAGGGCATCTGCGGCACAGCACTTGAATGGTGCAGATCATGTCTGTCCGGAAGATGGCAGCACGTACGATCTGGAATGTCAACATCAGAACCGTTCCACCAGAATCAGGGAGTTCCGCAAGGATCCTCCCTATCTGCCTTGATGTTCAACATATACATGCAGCCCATTTGTAAAATCATCCGGTCTTTCAATGTCGAATGCATGATATATGCTGATGACATCCTGCTCTACATGCCGTTCTCTACAGAGCAATTTGACCTCTCTCCATTGACTGAATATTTCAATGCAATATCTGACTGGCTCCGGTCCCAAAACCTCCGAATTCAACACAAGAAGACGGAGGTGCTCTTTATTACGAGGAACCTAAATTTCAGCCCACCACAACACCTGAAAGTGAAGGAAGCAGATCTACAAACAAAATCCACAATACGATACCTTGGTGTCACACTAGATCAACGCCTAGACATGAAGGCTCACATAGGTAACACAGTAAGAGCAATCTACTACAAGATCCGTTCACTCAGACATTTACGCTCCTTGCTAGAACCAGAGGACTTCAGGACAACCTACCAGGCACTGATCATACCTCACTTTGACTACACTAATGCCATGTTACAAGGACTCCCCCAATCCACCTTGAACCCTCTTCAGCTCGCAATGAACACCGCAGCGAGAGTTCTTCATGGGGCATCTAGGAGCGACCATGTGACGCCCATTCTGTAACACCTACCCTGGCTTCCTATACAGGGCAGGATCGTTTTCAAGACCTTGTTACTGACCTTCAAAGCTATCAATAGGCTCTCTTCCTCCTCACTAACAGACCTCATCCACACCACTGCCCCAAACAGATCAAGAAGATCCACTGCAATAAATACGCTAATAATTCTGAAGGCATCAACAAAATGCATCTCGACAACAGCAAACAGGGCCTTCAGACTCTGCGCTCCAAGATGCTGGAACGCTCTGCCACCAAACATCCGTGCCATCACTAACCTAACCCAGTTTAGGAAGGTCCTCAATCATCACCTCTTCCTCAAATACTTCCCAGATAACAACGAATCAATTCGCCACCCCAATGAATGTAACTACACCAGCATGCCTAGCCAGCTAAATCAACACTCCTAGCAAGATATCCTTGATGATTGAGACTTGTGTTACATATTCTACTATGACGCCTGTATGTAAATAGTTACCCCACTGTTATCCAAGTTTTGTTGCCCCGTTATCTGTAAACTCAGACCTGTTTCCTGTTCTGATAATTGTGTTCCATGTAAACCGCTCTGATGTCGAATAGCGCGGTATAGAAGAGATTGTAATAATAAAATGGAGGATCTCTAAAGGAAAAAAGGGGACTATTGAAGTTGATATGGAAGGACCATGTGGTCTTTTTCTGCTGTCATGTTTCTATCTGCCTTGCAGAGTGAGATTGCGAGTAGATGGAAGGCAGCTTGTCTGCTTAGCATAAGGGGTTGGGGGTCAAATCAAGCTGGAGAATCACCATTTGTTGTGTCGATAGCTTTGAAAGATGGAGAAGTTTAAGGGAGCATGGGGAAATTATGAAGAGTGGCTTCAAGTGCATGCGTGAATGAGTATGGGAGCAGGGAGGGAGGGAGGGGGTACTTTGGGTGAGGTGTGTGGTCTGCAGGTACGTAGGCATAAGACAGACTGCTAGGAACTGTTCTAGGGCTAGAACCATGGGGGGAGGGGGTTAGTGAGTTGGGGAGGGATTTAAGAAGGAAATATTTATACTGTTTTGGGGACTCTTATTTGTTCAAATGTTGAGCCAGTCACACTCTGGTAGTCTCCTAGGAAGAGTAACTTATTTTTGTAACTATTTGATGATTGCATTCAATAAATAAATAAAGAAATTCCCTTGCTGAAGGTCATACAGAACTCTTGAATTTGTTTAGAAATTTTGGTGGAGACTCAGATAGGTGAAATGGATTTTCAAGGTCTGACTATGCTGGAGATTTAGATGAGGAGTTGTTTTCTATCTTTGTGGATCATTTCAAGATGTTTGGGGTGGGGGAAAGAAATCATGAGTTTAGTATGGGTAGGCACAAAATCTTGATCCAACTTTTCTGTTCCTTAGATTTTAGAAGCTGCTGACAAGACACAGGCCCTAGACATGAAGAAGCACTGCCTGCACATTATTGTACATCAGTTTGCCAAGGTTGGTTGGATCTTTTATGGGACTCTGGGAGTCTGTTGTCCTCTTTTACTGCCATGGGTGGCACAGACCTAAGCCCTTCTCTCTCTCATTCTGCTTGGTTCCTGGTGCTGAAGGATGTGTCCGGATGGTGTCCAATATTCAGCTGTGCCTTTCTTGAACTTCTGCAGAAAAATGATCTTTTTATTGATAAGCTCAGATTATTGCTGAATTATCTTTTGCCTCTAACATTTATGTGCTTTATAATTATAATTACATATGTACAATCACCTCTGGAGTAGATAGCTTGGCAGCACAATTGTACTACACAGACTGCATGAAATTTTCCAAAAGAGAGAGATTAAAGCAGTGTTACTCATTGACTATAATATAGATGTAAAAACACTGGGCACAAAAGGGGTAAAGTGAATTGTCCCAAACTGCAAAGAATCAAGGGAATCAGATTGAGACTTAGAAATCAGAGTATTTCTCTGCTGTATGGACTGAAAGCTGTTTAGTAAACAGTAAGGTCAAGGGGATTGCACACTTGACCAGGTGCAGTTATGGTACTGACATTTAACAGGGCCAATGCAAGGTTTTTAGTCTTGTGCACCCTCGCAGTTAACTTTTAAATCCTTAGCATCTGCTCTAAGATTTTAATAATTAAACTCAATCAGAATTATCTCAACATCATCCCTCCCAGAAAATGCTATACATAGGCATAGTTGGACATTATACTTTTTAATATTAAACTTTGTTTTATAAATATACACATGATGAGGGAAATTTCCAAAAGCCACTTACAAAGATAAATGGACAATTTGCAAATTGCACATTCTTTTCAGGGGTAAAAGTAAGTACTGATGAATCTTTTCTTTTTTGTGATTATTAGGACTCATTGTTTTGCTTTGACTGTAGCTGCTTTCCCCCCCTCCCCCCCCATGCTTCTGCTGCCCTAGGCAACCACCTAGTTTGCCTGGTGTTTGGGCCAGACCTGAGATTGAAATAGTACATATCAGACTCATTGTACAAAGAACATGCACTGATTTGTCATAAAGTACTTATAAATTGATATGTTAGTATCCAAAGTATGAATACTATTATTGGACAATCACAACTTCTGAAAGCACGGAGCCAAGGGCAGAGAAGACTGGAAAATGTATCATTTATTGCTGTATAACTAACTATAGGCCAAGTTATATTGCTGACATACTTCTGCTCTCAGAAATCTCACACTTTGTGTGATGTAGAGCATAGGCACCTGTGTTTCTCTCTGATGTACCCTCCAGAGGTAGTGACATTACTGCTTGTTCAACCGATTTTTGTGAGGCGATCTTATTAAACAGTCTGTTAGCCAACCTGAGCTGGAATCTCAATGGGTTCTGACACTCGGCTTGTAAATGATCAAAAAAACCCCAAACTGTAGGACATCTGAAGAAAGGACCCAAGTAAACTGGAAAGCTTATGACCAACAGCATAATTTAAATTAGGATGTATCCCAGTCCTCTCCAGGACCAGTCTGGCTGTTAGAACCGAACACTAGCTGAGCAGTTCTGGCATTTTTCAGTGTGGCTTTATCCTGTGCACAGTTCCACCTACATGCAACCAGCATTGATCTTAATGACAGACTTCATGTCACATTGACAGGTTAATCCAGTCTTCATTTTACCCATTGCATCCAGGGATTTCTAGTTTTAATTTTCTTAGAACGATTTGAAATGTAAGTCCAGAAATAAAGTTTGGCAAAACCAACTGAACCTTTCAAGATAACCCAGAATAAGTTAGTAGCTCTGTCCACAAACTGGCTAGGGCATGCATGTTTAAGCAGAGCTGGGGGAGGCTGCCAGGCCAGTGGCAGGCTGGTTGTAACCTGGAAAGAATGCTATCTTCCTTTAAGTTTTTAGCAGTGCCATGTAAGTCCACTTTAGTTAAATAAAAGCAAAATAAGGTGGTACCTTTTTAATAGACTAATGTAGTACATTACTAGCTTTTGAAGGTTAAAACCATCTTCTTCAGATCAGGACAGTATGAGCAACAAATGACAGTACCGTAATATATAAGTGAATTACAAAAGCATTCTATACAGCAACATTCCCCACACAGATGGAAGAACTGCATGTGACAAATTTCAAAAGGCTTCTACCCTGGACCACTAATACACACTGGAAACTTTAACGAAATTGATAAAATTCATCCTAACCCACAACTACTTCAGCTTCAATAATGACATCTATCTACAAATCACGGGCACTGCTATGGGTGCCAGGATGCACTGCAGTATGCTAACTTTTTCATGACAGAACTGGAAGAGAAATTTTTAACAAATATCAGACTAAACCCTTTAAATATTACTGGTATATCAACATTTTTGTGATTTGGACTGAGGGAGAAGAGTCTCTCAAACAAGTTCACAATTCCCTTAATACATGCCAAACCTCAATCAGATTCAGGATTGACTACTCCATAGAACAAGTTAACTTCCTGGACAGCACAGCTTATCTCTAGGAACAAGCAGGAATAAGTCATCACATATGGGTACGTCGGTACCGACGGAGCCTGCGCGGGAAAGCTCCCCAGCTTTTCAAATGAAAAGCTTTTGGGGCCTCCCACTGCACATGCGCGCTGCCTTCCCGCCTTCCTGACCAGCTCTCCTCAGTTCTTCTTTTTCCGCGGAGCCAGCAGGTCGTGTTCCTGTTACCGCTGAAGAATTTGTTACTTTTGTTTGTTTCTTTAGACCGCGTACCTGCCTTCCCCATACCGAAACCGGTATCGCCGGTCTTTCTTTCTTTCTATATCAAAAAAAAAAAAAAAAAGACGTTTTTATTTTTCTTCAGCACAGCTTGGTACCCGGTGTTAGGCCTTAAGGCCTACACAATTTCTCCTCATGGAGAAGCCAGTCCCTGGTTTCAAAAAATGTACCAAATGCAGTGCTGTCATTTCTGTCACAGACACCCATGAATGGTGTCTCAAATGTTTGGGACCTGAGCACTCCATACCGGACTGCCCATCCTGCACCCAGATGTCTAAACGCGGTTTGCAGAACCGGGCTAACAAGCTCCATGTGCTGTTTCCTTCAGAAGCATCACAGTCATCCAGGTCTTCCTCTCCGGATGGATCTCAGGTAACCAAAATTTCTGTGGGCAAATCCTCTAAAAGCAAATCTCTTTCTAAAGATCGAGAGGCTCTCAGTTCTGAGTTCGAGGATTCTGCCCAGGCCAAAAAACCCCGGCGGGAGGTTCCGGCCTCCAAAGCAATCATGGGGTCACAGGTTGACATCGATGGCACGGTCTCGACAGATCACCTGTTGGACTGCTCTGGGGTACCGGCCCATACCGGTACCGACATCCAGGCAGTAGTGGCGTCTATGGGCAGTACTGTCCAGACCATGCAGCAGGCCGTACTGGCCTTCATTAAGGCTGCGACGCCCTCGGTACCGACCCCGGTTCCGGTATCTACACCGGAACCGAGACCATCGACTTCTAAACGTCGATCGGTTTCGCATGCCGGATTCCGGCTTTCGCCCGGTACCGATCCCATGCCCGATACGCCCGATGTCGATACCGATCGGTATGCGTATCGTACATTGGAAGCACAGAAAGAGTACTCAGATTCTTCTGATGAATTCAATTCCTCTGATGACTCTGCTGAGCTTACTCTTCCTGAGGAGCCCTCTTCTCCCAAGAGGAGGATGTCTCCTCCAGAGGATTTATCCTTTCAGGATTTCATTGTTGATGTAGCTAAAGCACTTTCTATTACTACATCTTCTGAAAGAGAACCCAGATCAAAAAAATTGGACATTTTAGGATACTCAAAAGCTCCTAAAGAGGCAGTTACTCTGCCTGTCCATGAAATCCTTCAAGAACACTTGATGAATTTGTGGGAGACTCCTTTAACACTGTCTCCCCATTCCCGCAGGTTGGACACCATGTATCGGGTCCCTCCTTCGCCTGGGTTCCAAAAAACTCAGCTGCCTCACCACTCCATTGTGGTGAAGTCTGCCATGAAGAAAATAAAGAGTCCTAAGAGGCATTCTTCTACCCCTCCAGGGCGAGAATGTAAGAACCTAGACTCTTTTGGAAGAAAGATGTTCCAGGCTAGTATGCTTATAGCCAGGATCAACTCTTATAGCCTTTATATGGGCATGTATCTTGGGCAACTTGCCCTAAAAATACAGAATTTTGCCCCCTTTATCCCTGATGATCAAAGGGCGGACTTCTTTTCTATGGTGACACAACTTTCCGAGGTCTCCAAGTTCTCCAACAGGGCAGCCTTTGATTCCTTTGAAGTTGCAGGCAGAGCTTCGGGAATTGCTATTGCAGCCCGACGTCTCGCTTGGCTCCAGGCTTCTAACCTAGAACCCTGGGTTGTAGAAGGCCTCAGGAATCTGCCCTGTACCGGTGAGAACTTATTTGGGGAAGACTGGCAGATTAAAGCTGCTCAAATGGATGCAGAAAATGCCACTCTAGATAGACTTTCCAAGTCTACTTCTACCCCTACCAAAAAGAAGCCTTTTAAAAGGCCTTACTATAAAAAGACCAGATTTCCCACAAATACTGGCCAGCAATCTGCTCAGCCTCGCCTTGCGGCTAAGCGTCAACAATCTAAGCAGGTAAAGTCAAAGCCTGCAGTGTCTGCTACATCCCAGCAGGCTCAACCCCCTCAGGGGTTTTGACTTCCCTCTAGAGAACTTGCCGTTTCTGGCTCTAGCACAGCCAGAGCCCCTCACCATTCCTGGAAGGCTAGCTCACTTTGCTCCCAGATGGGAGCAAATAACATCAGAGCAATGGACACTCTCTATTATCCGAGAAGGCTACAAACTTCATTTCTCCAGCCTTCCTCCCCATACCATGGTGAGGCAATTCAGTTCTCCCCCATCTCTTCTGACCCTGTTGGGTCAGGAAGTCTCTTCTCTTCTTGCCCAAGGGGCAATAGAGGAGGTTCCTCCTCCACAACAGGGGTTAGGTTTCTACTCCCCTTACTTTCTCATAACAAAGAAGACAGGGGGCTTCAGACCTATCCTAGATCTGAGAGAATTGAACAGGTTTCTATTCAAGGAGAAATTCAAAATGCTCTCTCTGGGCCTTCTCCTTCCATACCTTCAGAGTCAAGATTGGCTTTGTTCTCTAGATCTCAAGGATGCGTACACTCATATACTCATCCATCCATCCCACAGAAAGTATCTAAGATTTCTGTTCCAGGGAAAACATTTCCAGTACAGAGTACTACCCTTCGGTCTGGCCTCTGCTCCAAGAGTATTCACAAAATGCATGGCAGTCGTTGCCGCATTTCTCAGAGGCATGGGAATCTTTGTCTTCCCATATCTGGACGACTGGCTCATCCGAGCTCTATCTCAATCAGAAGCCCAGATTTCTCTGGACCGCACAAGGCGTATTCTTCAATATCTGGGACTTGTGGTAAACATTCCCAAGTCCCAACTCATCCCTACTCAGTCCCTGGAATTCATAGGGGCCCAATTGGACTCCACCACTGCAAGGGCCTACCTCCCTCTGGTCCGAGGCCAAAGGCTAATAAGCTTGGCCTCCCAGGCTCAGTCCAGAAGTCACTTGTCAGCCAAAGAAATGCTGCAACTTCTCGGCCACATGGCCTCCACGGTTCATGTGGTACCCTATGCTCGTCTCCATATGAGAGCAGCTCAATGGACATTGGCCACCCAGTGGTCTCAAGCATCGGGACTGCTGTCAGACCAGGTACTCACCTCAAAACGTCTGTTTTGGTCTCTCCAGTGGTGGACATCCTCCAAAAATCTGTTGTTGGGGACCCCCTTCCAACCTTCGTTGCCCCAAGCAACCCTCACAACAAATGCCTCCCAAACAGGGTGGGGAGCTCATCTTCAACATCTCTCCACTCAGGGAATCTGGTCTCCCCAAGAGACCACCCTTCATATCAATCTTCTGGAACTGCGAGCAATCTTCCTTGCCCTCACAGTCTTCCATACCCTCCTTGCCAACCTGACTGTCCTAGTTCAGACAGACAATCAGGTGGCCATGTTTTATATCAACAAACAAGGAGGGACGGGCTCTCTGTCGCTTTGCAACGAAGCTCTCAGATTATGGGCCTTCGCCAGAGAGCACCAAATTCATCTTCTGGCAGTATATCTTCCAGGAGTTCAAAACTCTCGGGCAGACAGACTCAGTCGAGTTCTGCTCCCACACGAATGGTCCCTACATATGGACCAGATACGCAGAATCTTTCAGGAATGGGGGACCCCGGACATAGACCTCTTTGCAAGTCCGTGGAATGCCAAACTTCCCCGGTTCTGTTCCAGGACTCCGTGTCAGGGAGCTCAGGCCAACGATGCCTTTCTCCTGCATTGGGGTCAGGAATTCCTGTACGCTTTTCCACCCATTCCTTTGATTCCCAAGACTCTGTTCAAACTTCAGAGGGATCACGGATCCATGATCCTCATTGCTCCACGCTGGCCACGCCAAATGTGGTTCCCTCTCCTTCTACAGCTCTCCCAGGGCTCCTCCCTGGACCTCGGAGCTGCACCAGACCTTCTGTCTCAGGAGCAGGGGACTTTGTGGCATCCAAACCCCAAGTCCCTACATCTCCGAGCTTGGTTACTGAAGGCTTAAGCCTTCAAGAGTTTAATCTTTCTCAACCAGTGAAAGATATCCTTTATGCCTCTAGGAAACCCTCTACCAGGCGTTCCTATGCTTTCAAATGGAAACGTTTTTCCATTTGGTGTGCTCAACAGGGTCTTGACCCTCTGGCACTTCCTTTGAATTCTCTACTAGACTATCTCCTGCATCTTTCCAATGCAGGCCTCAAGACGAATTCAGTACGAGTCCATTTAAGTGCTATTACAGCATCCTTAAAACCTATAAATGGACAATCTGTTTCCTCTCATCCTCTTATTGCAAGATTCATGAGAGGCCTAACCCTCACTAAGCCTCCCATCCGGCCTCCTCCGGTAGCATGGGACTTGAATTTAGTTCTGGGTCAACTTATGAAGCCACCCTTTGAACCATTGGTATCTACCTCCCTGAAATTTCTTTCTTGGAAGGTCCTTTTCCTTATTGCAGTCACTTCGGCTCGCCGCATCAGTGAACTGCAGGCTTTGGTGGCAAATCCACCTTATACCAGATTTCATCATGATAAGGTGGTCCTTAGGACGAATCCCCACTTTATGCCTAAAGTGGTCTCGCCTTTTCATCTTAATCAAGAGGTATATCTACCTGTCTTTTTTCCGGCTCCTCATGCATCCAGTGCAGAGAGGAACCTTCATACTCTTGACTGTAAAAGAGCTCTCGCCTTTTACCTCAATAGAACTCAGCCACATCGAAAGTCTTCTCAGCTTTTCGTGGCTTTTGATCCTTCTCATTTGGGACTTCCAGTCACCAAACGCACACTTTCCAACTGGATTGCTCAGTGTATTTCCTTTGCTTACCAGAGTAAGAACATTTCTCTGGAAGGCCATGTCACAGCTCACAATGTGAGAGCCATGGCCACTTCTATGGCTCATCTTCACTCTGTATCCATAGATCAGATCTGTCGAGCAGCCACTTGGGCCTCGGTGCATACCTTCACAGCCCATTACTGTTTGGACAAGGACTCCCGCCGGGATGCCTTGTTTGGTCAGGCTGTCCTCAAACACCTGTTCCATACTTAAACAACTCCTGCCCACCTTCCCAGAATGGATGCCTGAGATCCATCCGAAGATGGTTACCCTTGGAGGGGGATCTCCCAGGCATCTCAGCTAGGGAGTCCCCATATGTGATGACTTATTCCTGCTTGTTCCTAGAGATAGCACAGTTACTTACCTGTAACAGGTGATCTCTGGGAACAGCAGGAATTAGTCATCACAACCCACCCACCTCCCCTAGGAGTTGTCTCTCTATTCCTCTATCTTCCTGTCCTCTCTCTCTATTGTCTCAGCTTTAAACTCGAACTGAGGAGAGCTGGTCAGGAAGGCGGGAAGGCAGCGCGCATGTGCAGTGGGAGGCCCCAAAAGCTTTTCATTTGAAAAGCTGGGGAGCTTTCCCGCGCAGGCTCCGTCGGTACCGACGTACCCATATGTGATGACTAATTCCTGCTGTTCCCAGAGATCACCTGTTACAGGTAAGTAACTGTGCTTTATCAGCCATAGCAATATACAGACATCTATGTACAAGAAACTAACTGACAAATACAGCTACTTTCACAATTCCTACTTTCACCCTTCACATACAAAAAAGACAATTATACACAGCCAAGCAACACAATATCACAACATATTCTCTGGCCCAGAAGACAGGGATAGACACCTCCCAAATCCTGGCTGAATCCTTCAAACAAAAAGGCTACAAGAAGATGCTTCTTCACTTAAAGCACCCAATGAAAGCCTACTTCAATACAAAGAAAAGGAAACCTCAGAAGAGTCCCCCTTGCAGTGATGTACAATCCAGAGCTACAGAAACAGAGAAGAACCATAAGACTTACAACCACTATTCCAGGAAGATGAATTACTGAAAGAGATTCCCTGCTCTACCAATGTTAAAAGTTCCAACTGCCACCAAATCTGAAGCAAAAGCCTAGTGAGAAGCAGACTCCCAGTAGAAGTCCATTATAAAGAGTGGCACAAATCCCTGCAATATACCAAGCTGCAAATTATGCAAACAGCCCACCCACATGGGAAAAACATTAAGCATAAGAGGATCCTACTTATACTGTTCCCCCAATGTGATGTATATTATTCAGTGTAGAACATGTGAAAAAAGGATGCTGCATTGGAGAGACAGGCTAAATGTTAAAGACAAGAATCAATTTACATAGATATTAGATCACATAACACACAGCAAAGCACAGTGATACATCTGTCACCCAGTGGTTGGAGAGCATTTCGCAGAACTAGAATTTATGGTGAGAGTGCTGAGGAGGTTTCAAATTAGTCCAAGAACACAAAGTTTTGAACTTATGATAAGTCCTGTCTGGTTCAACTGAAAGTGTCTTAATAAAGAGATGAGATTTTTATTACATTATAGACTATACATATTTACAGCCTAGTCACTTTCTGATCACTAGTCCATCTCTCCCACTCCCCATCCCCGAGACTGTCAGTAGAATGCTTTTGTAATTCACTTATGTGTTACAGTGTTGTCATCTGTTGCTTATACTATCCTGACCTAAAGAAAGTGGTTCTAACCTGGGAAAGCTAGTCCAAAAATGTATTAAGTTAGTCCAATAAAAAGGTGGTATCTTATTTTCCTTTCTTGCTTTTATTTTAGTCTTTTACTCTTCTTTTTGAAGTATCCTGGAGTTAAAGAAAGGCTATATTTCTCAAAATGTTGGGCAAGAGAAATCCAAAAAGCAGTGCAGAACTCTGGTGATCTGGAATTCTAAGGCTACACTGTGCAGATAGGCAGCTGTTTCAGCCCCACGTTAAAGTATAACTAGGATTGGAGAGAAGATCGGGAGCCGCTTCTCCACAGAGGCTGTAAAGTGAAGGAAAATTCCTCTTGTTTGCCTTAGAAAAGTTCACTAGAGATAAGGCTCTTTTTACTTTCAGGAGGGAAGAAGGTTAATTTGAGAAGTTATTTTGTTAAAAAATATTTAACTAGCGTCCTTGACCTAAATGCAGTAGTACAGCTAGCTCATAGTAAAACTGTAGTTCTGATAGCAAGGGATATCTGTGTAGGTTCTTCCTCTCCTTGTTATAGGTGCTCTGCATGTCTGCTCTAACTTACATCTTTCTTTCCTATTCTGAGCGAGAACTTCAGGGTCATTAATAACAATATACAGTATATAGAGATGAGAATTCTTAGAAAAACATTGATACTTACTTTAAACTGAGATGTCATTCTTAAGTTGTCATTTGTAAACTTTTGGGCCATGTCATACAAATTGAAAATCAGAGATCTGAAACTTTGGTAGCCCTTATAGCACTGGAGCAAGAGGGAGCCCAGTACTACATGCCATCTTAGTGTTAGGTCCTAGCCTGGGCAGGAGTATGGTGGAGAGGCTAGGCCTAGGGCAGAGTAAAGCAGTGCCAGCAAAGAGCAGGATTCGGATATTTATTTTATTATTTATTTATTTAAATATTTTTCTATACCGCCTCTTCCAGAGATCAGTAGCGGTTTACAATGAACATTAAAAACTTAATAATAGGAAACTATTATTTTACATATAACAATTGCAGAACATTGTTTAACATTTAAACCATAAAAAGCATCATAATAAAATTAGAAAAGCGGCTAAAAAGCGTGCCGTAATCTAGAACTATATACATTGAGAATTAAATGTGATTATTTACATATGGGAATGATCGACTGAATTCAGTTAGCTGCTCAAAATGGATATAATAGGAAATACACTTCATTGATGCAGGAAAGTGGAACTGTTTAGCATTAGACGTGGGTCAGGCCCACCAAAAACTGTTAAATCAGCAAGAATGGATCTGACCAGGCTTCCTTTATATATGAAGGCTCTAAGATATACCTCTTACTGTTTCAGTGAGCTCCTCTGGGATCAAACTTCTCTCCTCCCATTGCTTGCAGGCTCAACAGCAGGGCTTGAATTCAGTCTCTGTTGTTTTTGTGTCTCCTGCCGCACAAATGTGGTCTCTGTCCCCACTGTTCAAACCCCAGCATGGATAATAGAATATCTCCCTTTCTACCTTCCTCTCCTGGAGTCTTAGGGCTTTACTTCTTTGTGTGTTCTTGATGGAAATGAGCCAATGGATTGTTGGCATGGGTATAGTTCGCAGTGGGCTTGTAGACTAGTGTGAGCTAGTCCCACAGCCAAGGGCAACAGCCCGTGATTTTGATTTTCTCTCATTTCCATCTGCTCCTTTCCTTCTCCAGAGAATCAGAAACAGCAGACTGGAAGGGAGATCTTCTGGATCTCTTGAAAGTAAAATACAGAGTTTCCATTTCCCAGGCACCACAGATGGAGGTACACAGAGAAGGACTTGGCTGTGGTTTCTGGCAACACTCTGCTGCAGGATTGACTGCATGGGCTGAATGCAGCAGGTGCTGCATGGCATAGGGTGTGTGCCGCACCGCAACAGCATTGCGGCTGTGAATTGAAAGCTAGTGCGAGTATGGGGAGGGCCTCTTTTGCACATGGTAAGATTGGGGATGTCTTTCCTATGTTGGGGGTGATTTCAGAGGCTGATCCTGAGAAAGGTTAGCCTTCAATGGGGGAGGAAGGCTACTACCTTGGTGGGAACAGCAGCCATTTTGGTGGATAGCCATATGGCTAATTAAGCAGCAGGGAACTCTCCCATGTGATTTCTGTGAATCTAGATGAAACTGGACACTTGCGGAGCTCTGGGGAGCCCCTAGGAAAAGAGACCCAAACCCTCCAGGAAGGAGCCACATTCTTTCCTCCAGAGTTTCTGCTCCAGGTGCATTAGACCTGTCTGAAATGAGATATGGTAGTAGTGGTGGTTTTCTTTCTCTCTTCAGTTTACTCTTAGGGTTCCATGGCTCCAGGACTGCCTAAATAGTCTAGATAAGGAAGGGAACTGATCTCAGATTTCAGGCTCAGAATCTCTTAGATGACTAGGGGGACTTTGAGTATAGAAGCCTATAAGAGAGTGAATTTCCTTGAAGGATGGAGATGACCCATCTGTTTAATATCTTATTAGGAAGGAATATCTCCTTGATATGATTTCTGAAGTGTTGGAAACCCCATGGATAGAAGAAATCTCAAGTGAAGGAAGATTGTTGCTCAGAAGGCCCTGTTCTTGAGGGTAGTCAGAAGCCCAGGAGATCCTTGTCTAAGCAATTAAGGAAATGTTTTCTGTGGAATCAGAGACTCTGCGCTTTGGGTTGAAATTTAGTAAAGCTGTGTTCAGATTTTATACTATTGTGACAGAAGAAAATGAAAAGCTCAGTAATCATGCATAAGACCCTCATTCCCATGAAAGTCATGACAGTGCTTATACTGTAGATGCACATTTACATTACAGGCAATAACAGTTGATGCTAATAGCATGCTTGTGCTGGCCCCACAGATTCCAAAGGGATTGTTTGAGGAAACCAGCTGTAGAAAGGAAATGATATAATTGGAGGTGGGAAAGTCATCTTAGCAGGTGACTTTTATGACCTCATCAGAGCTTCAGTAGAAACATGGTGGCAGTGGTTATTCTCCAGGTGCTTTTTATGACTCTGAAACTGGTTGGTGAACTGAGCGTGTATAGCACATTTGAGCAAGCATCTGTTCCTGGGGAGGATCTGGAGAAACTGGTTAAGGTTTTGGGTGAGATGAAACCACAGAGATTGCTGGGAGATAAGCTTTGACTATCCCCTCACCCAAACAAGGCTTATAGGCAGATTCAGGGAATCTGGGAGATGTCGACAAGGAAGAGCTTCTACCGCCCAGCAGAGGAGTGTCCCAAAGAAGAAAGAAAAGAAAACAGCTCTTTCGAGTGCTACCCTTTGGGCTGGTCTCGTCACAAGGGTCTTCACCAAGTACCTTCACCAAGTGCCTGGTGGTTGTTGCAGCCTGCCTTCGCCTTCAAGGGACCTTCGTCTTTCCCTACCTGGATGACTGCTGTTAAGGGGAGGCACAGCTGCAGAGGCGCACCACACCACCGAGCACACCATTCTCATCCTGTAGCATCTGTGATTCGTCATCAATTACCCCAAGTCCACCTCTCTCCGGCTCAGTGCCTGGAGTTCATAGGGGCACAGCTAGACACCCTCCAAGCTAAGGCCATTCTCCCTACAGAGAGGTGCAGCACCGCCAATCAGTGGCCGCTTGCCGCCTCCTCCGCCTGCTGGGCCACATGGCCTTCACGTAACCCCTTATGCCCGTCTGCACATGAGGGCAGGTCAGTGGTGCCTCCGCTCCTAGTGGACACAAGCCATGGGCAGGCTTCGAGACAGGATAAGAGTGACCCGCCAGCTGGTGGAATCCCTCCATTGGTGGCAGCTTCCCTGCCACCTTCAGACCAGGATGCCCTTCCAGGCCACCTGCTCCCCAGAGGGTTCTTACCACGGATGCCTCCCTATTGGGATGGGGAGCTCATTGCGAGGATCTCTGCACGCAAGGCATTTGGTCGCAGACAGAATGCCAAGTGGCAGATCAATGTTCTGGAGCTCTAGGTGATATTTTTGGCCCTCTGTGCCTTCTGCCACCAGTTGAGGCACCAGTCGGTGCTGGTCCAGACAGACAACCAAGTAGCAGTGTTCTGTGTTAACAAGCAAGGAGGCATGGGGTTGTACTCCCTCTGCCAAGAGGCGGTAGCCCTCTGCTCATATGCGACATGCAACAAGATGGTCCTGTGGGCAGTATACCTCCTGGGCCAGCACAGTGCCCTGGTGGACAGGCTGAACAGAGTCCTCCAGCCGCACGAGTGGCGCCTGGACCCCAAAGTGACCTCCTGGTAGTTCCGACTCCCTAGTGGACCTGTTCGTGATCCTGGACAACATGCAGTTGCCCCGCTTCTGCTCTTACCCAGCCGCATCCATCCCAGGTGGCAGCGGACGCATTCCTCATTCTGTAGGTGGAAGGCCTGCTTTACACTTTTCTGCTGAGACTGCTGGTTGCCAAGACCCTCTTCAAGGTCCAGTGCGACAGGGCTTCACTGATACTGTGATAGCCCCTCCCGGTGGCCTAGGCAGCCTTGATTCCCACTGCTTCTCTACCTGGCGGTGATACCTCCAATTCCCCTGGGCCGTGCCCCGCTCCAGGATTACGTTTACAGGAGGAAGGGTCTCTCCTGCACCCCGTGTGGGATTCCTGTCGCTCACGGCTTGGCTGCTGAAAAGGTAGCCGTAGCCCCCTTCAGTCTCCCTGGAGAAATGGAGAAGTCCATGAGAAAGGCATACACTTTTAAGTGGCGCCAATTTTTGGTGTGGTGCGCCGAGAGGCGGGTAAACCCGTTCTCCTGCTCAGTGCAGGTGGGACTGAAGTCCAGCTCAGTCAGAGTGCAGCTGAGCACCATTGCTGTGCATCACCACTCCATCGAGGGCAAGCCTCTCTCGACTCAGCCCCTTGTTTCTCGTTTCCTGTGGGGCCTCATATTGTCCAAGCCCCCCGTCCGCCCTCCAACGGGTGGAGTGAGATCTCAATGTGGTGCTTTTGCAGCTCACTAAGCAACCGTTTGAGCCCCTGGCTACTTGCCACTTGCGGTACCTCTCCTGGAAGGTCACATTTCTCGTGGCAGTTACATCAGCTCATAGGGTCAGCGATCTCTAGGCTCTGATTGCAGAGCCTTCCTACACGCAGTTCTGCAAGAACAGGGTGATGCTCCACACACACCCCAAGTTTCTGCCAAAGGTGGTATCCCCCTTCCATTTCACTCAGGAAGTGGTGCTCCCCACTGTCTTCCCGAGGCCTCATGCCAGCAAGGTGGAGATTATTCTCCATACTCTGGTTTGTAAGAGGGCCCTGTCCTCCTATCTATAGCGGACTTGGGGCCACCACAAAGCATCTCAGCTTTTCATCTCCCATGAAGCCAGTCGACTGGGGCTTCCAGTGACCAAACAAACACTTGGGTGGCAGACTACATTGCCCTGGCCTATGAGAAGGCTGGGATTTCACTGGACCACCAGATCACGGCGCAGCGCATCAAGGCCATAGCTACATACATAGCAAATCTGTGTTCTGTGCCTGTGACGGAAATTTGCCAGGCCGCCACCTGGTCTTTGGCCCATACCTTTGCAGCTCACTAGTGCCTGGAGAGGGAGTCCCCACGGGACAGCGTCTTCAGCCAAGCCGTACTCAGTGATCTCTTTGGGTTGTAGGCAATCCCTGCTCTCTGACCCGTGTTTAGGCTACCGGAGTGCTGGTTTCCCACCAGACACTTCAATCTTGCTAGAGTCTCCTAGTTGAGACAACTGCTGCAGCTCACGGCTCGCCTTCTCTGGTCACCCTTGGCTTTTTGTACAGGTTCTTGGTCACCTGAAGTTTGGGGAGTCCCATATGGGAGGACTGACTGACTTGCTTTTTCCCAGGGAAAGTGTAGTTACTCACCGTAACAGGTGTTCTCCTGAGACGACAGGAATCAGTCCTCACAACCCTCCCTCCTCCCCTTGAAGTTGTTTTGTTACCATATTTTATTTTTGCCCTCTTAGCTATGTCATTAGACTAAGGCAAGATGGCACCCTTGGGCAGGAAGGGGACCAGGCATGCGTGGTGCATCTCCCAAATGCTTTCTTTGAAAGCTGGGGGGATTGCTTCTGCATGGACTCCGTTGGTGCTGACATCACCCATATGTGAGGACTGACTCCTGCTGTCCCCAGAGAACACCTCTTATAGGTGAGTAACTATACTTTCTTTGAGTAGTGCTGAACCAGTACAGGACCCGCTCTGGATAACTCCTTGGTCTGCTATTCTCTGTGGTTGATTCTGTGGGCTCATACCCTTCTGACAAGCCTTCTGTTGAAGTTGATCTGTACATAGTTATGATTATTGTTCTATTGAACCTGTTTACCTTCACTGAGGGTTGTGTGAGTACAGAATTTCATCACCATATGCTTTTATACGAATACTGAAGGCTCTCTGTAGAGGTTCTGGCTGATATGACATGGTGATATCATAAGAAGCCTCTGAAAGTTTTCCCTTTTTCCACATCTGCTGGTGAGGTGGGGGACACAACTCACTTGTCTGGACTGGTGTAGCAGGACTCGAGGAAAATAAACTGGTTAAACCCAGAACCTTTGTCCCAGAAAAGCTTTATAATGAAAATGTGGTCCGAAAATTTGGTCCTTGTCTTGCTCAAAAACAAAGGCCATCCAAAGCGTGGTTCTTTTGGTTCTTTCTCAAAAGTTCTTTCCAACAATGCCAAAACATCTAAGCTATCCCTAGAAAGGAAGCGTTCTCTTGATCCTTCTTGCCCTGATTGACAAATATTTCTGTTCTGTGTTCACGGATAAAGGACTGGGAATGGGATTTCGGAAAGCAAACATAAATAGGAATGGAAGTGAGGTAGAACTCACACTCTTTTTAGAAGACTGTGATCATGAGGAGCTAGCTAAACAAAAAGTGGGCAAAGTGATGGGGCTGGACAGGATTCATCCGAAGGTGTTAAAGGAACTTAGGGAAGTGCTGGCAACTCCCACTGGCTGATCTTTTCAGTGCTTCTTTAGAATTGGGAGTGAACTCGGAGGGCAGAAGATGGGGAAAATATAGTTCCTGTCCACAAAAGTGGAAGTAAGGAAGGAGGTTGGTAACTACAGACCAGTTAGTTTGGCCCTTCTGCTGAATAAATTAATGGAAATGCTGCTAAAGCAGAGGATGGTGTATCATCCAGAGGATTACAGGATCTGAAATGGCATGGCTTTACTAGAAGTAGGTCTTGTCAGATGAATCTGATTTGTTTGACTGGTTGACAAGAGAATTGGATCAGGCAAAAGCACTAGATGTGCTATACTTAGATTTCAGCAAGGTATTTGACTCTATTCTACGTTGGCAGTTTATTAATAAGCTGAGTGCCCTTGGGATGTACCCTAAAGTAAGTGACTGGATTAGAAACCGGTTGAGTGGGAAGAGACAGAGTATAGTAGTAAATGACGAGGCAGTAACTTCCTATAATGCTGCACTCTCCTCGGCTCTGGATGCCCTCTCCACCCATCCCACGTCCTGTGAGATGTTCTGCACCCCAGCCCTGGCTTTTACCCACTACCCGCTATCTACATTCCTGTGCCCGTTCTGCTGAGCGTGCTTGGCTCAAATACCACTCCCTTGCAGACTTTCTATCCTTCAAATTCATGCTTGTCTCTTTCCAGTCAGCCATAGCTCTTGCCAAACAAGACTACTATGTCCATCTGAGTAACTCTCTTGCCTCTGATCCTCGCCGTCTCTTTACTACTCTCAGCTCTCTCCTCAAAGTGCCTCTGCCTCTGATCCCTCCGTCCCTTTCTGCCCAAACTCTAGCTGACTATTTCCATGACAAAATCCACAAGATCACCCTCCAATTCCCCACAAACTCAGCTCCTCCCCCTCTCCACTTCCAACTCTCCCCCCTACTTCTGCTACCCTCTCTTCCTTTCCTGTGATCTCTGAAGAGGAAACTGCACACCTCTTTTCCTCCAAACTCACCCCCTGCTCCTCTGATCCTATCCCCACCCGTCTCCTTCACCGTTGTGCCTTCCATCTCTCATATTCTCAACCTATCGCTCTCCACCGCAACAGTCCCTGCAGACTTCAACCATGCTGTGGTCACACCTCTCCTCAAGAAACCCTCACTTGATCCCACCTATCCTTCTAACTATCGACCCATCTCTCTCCTTCCCTTCATTTCTAAGCTACTCGAACGTGCGGTTCACCGCCGCTGCCTTGTCGTCCTCTCCTCTCATGCCCTCCTGGATCCCTTACAGTCTGGCTTTCATCCTCAACACTCTACTGAAACAGCTCTTGCCAAAGTCTCCAGTGACTTGTTCCTGGCAAAATCCAAGGGCCTTTACTCTGTCCTCATCCTTCTTGACCTCTCTGCTGCTTTCGACACTGTTGACCACAACCTTCTCCTCGATACCCTGTCCTCGCTTGGTTTCAGTGGCACTGTAATATCCTAGTTCTCCTCCTATCTCTCCCATCGCTCTTTCAGTGTGTGTTCTGGTAGCTCCTCCTCCTCTGCTACCCCGCTCCCAGTTGGTGTACCCCAAGGATCTGTCTTGGGTCCGCTCCTTTTCCCTCTCGATACCCAGTCCCTTGGTACGCTTATCTCTTCCCATGGCTTTCAGTACCATCTGTACGCCGATGACTCCCAGATCTACCTCTCTACGCCTGAAATCTTTCCAGCAATCCAGACCCGGCTCTCTGCCTGCCTCTCTGACATTGCTGCCTGTATGTCTCACCGCCGCTTGAAATTGAACATGGCCAAGACCAAACTTCTCATCTTTCCCCCTAAAACCTCCCCCCTCCTCCTTTCTCAGTCTCTGTGGATAACTCTGTACTCCTTCCTGTTTCCTCGGCCCGCAATCTGGGGGTTGTCTTTGACTCCTCTCTCTCTTTCTCCACACATATCCAACTCATAGCGAAGACCTGCCGTTTCTCCAGGACCAAAATAAGTAAGAGAAATTACTCTAGATAAACTATGGCAAAATCCAGGAGGGTTTTATAGTTCAACGTTTTCTGACGAGGCACGGAAATGTCTCAGTATATTCGGCTAGTAACTGCTGGATAAAAAGATTGCTCATTCTCCAGCCTAGCCTATTAACATCAATGACTTGTTCCGGCCTATTGTAACATTTTTTAAACACCCTCTTCCCGTTGTGTTGCTTAATCATTAACAGTCTTTAGTGAAAGAGCACTTAACTTCACAAATCTTATCTTATCATATCGTTGTCTTGGAGCAATATATTCCCGACGCCTCACTGGCAACGTTGTAGTCGCGTTTCACTCATAAACATGAGGTTCTTCAGGGGATAAAGCGCCAGCCAAGTGTTCACTAGAAGAAAAGCCACCATTAAAAACAGCAACCATTTGCTATAGCGGTGCCTTAAAATTTCATAAAATAATGGCAGATAAGAATGAGATAACATACAACATACCCAATAAGGCTACATCAATGCATAGCTTTTTGAGTCGGACTTGAGTTTCATAAATTCCTTCATCGATTGTTTAATACTGATGTCTCCTATCCCAAAAACGCTGCGCATGTGCAGACCTTGTTCCTCAATCCCACTTATAGCCCCCGCAGTCTACGTCATTAACGTTAAAACAAATCAGCAACAACTCCCCCATTCAATTTCCACATTAAGGCCATGAGGAATAAGTGTCTGAAGCCTAAAAATCCAACGTTGTTCTCGGAACACTAGTGTTTGCAGTAGTGACTTCCCGTTCATCGGGGTAGAGATTTGTTCTATGCAAAAACACTGTAGCATTTCAAACGTATGCTGAAAAGTTTGACAGTGGGAAACTAGTGGCGCTTGCTGTATTCTCTTCAGTGGTGGCTACACCCCCCTAACTTGCTGCAGGGGGTGCCTTTTCAGGTGCCTGCCCACACGGTGGTGTTGACAGCCGATGCCTCCTTACAGGGCTGGGGTGCACACTGTCAAGAGAGCTGCACCCAAGGCCTCTGGTCCCCATGGGAAGCCACGCAACAGATCAACCTACTGGAACTACAGGCTATTCGCTTAGCCCTCAGGGCTTTTTCTCACACCTTGGCCCACCAGTCTATTCTAGTTCAGACGGACAACCAAGTAGCTATGTTCTATGTGAACAAACAAGGCGGCACTGGGTCCAGGCCTCTATGCCTGGAGCACAGGCCCTTTGCTCTTTTGCCCTCAGGCACCAGATGTTGCTGAGGGCTGTTTATCTTCCTGGCCAGGAGAACTTTCTGGCAGACCGCTTAAGCAGAATTCTGCAGCCCCACGAATGGCAGCTGCACCCTTTGGTGGTTCAACAGATTTTCCTGAAATGGGGACTTCCATCCATGAATCTCTTTGCCAGTCCCCTGAATCACCAACTGCCCAGGTTTTGTTCCAGGCAACCGCATCCCCTAAGGGTGGCGGCGGATGCCTTCCTGATTTCTTGGTCCCAGGGCCTGCTCTATGCGTTACCTCCCACGCCTCTGGTGGCCCGAACCTTGTTCAAGATTCTCAGGGACAAGGCCTCAGTACTTCTGGTTGCTCCCAGGTGGCCGAGGCAGCCCTGGTTCCCCCTGCTACTTCAACTGGCAGTGGAAACACCCATGCCTCTGGGATTCCAACCCGACCTTCTCTCTCAGGATCAGGGTTCCCTTCTGCATCCCAATCTCAAATCTCTCCATCTGATGGCATGGAGGCTGCAAGGGTAGTCTTGGCTCCCTGGGGCCTACCTCAGGAAGTGGAAGAGGTGGTCTTGGCCTCTAGAAAGCAATCCACCAGGAAAACATATGCCCTGAAGTGGAGGAGGTTCTCCTTGTGGTGTCAGCAACGCAAGGAAGATCCTTTCAGCTGTACTGTGCCAGTAGTGCTCCAGTACCTTCTGCACTTGTCCAATCAGGGCCTTAAGTCCAATTCTGTTCGGGTCCACCTCTCTGCCCTGGCAGCTCACCACTCAATGGTGGAGGGACACTCTTTGTCGGTTCACCCTTTGGTGTCCAGGTTTCTCAGAGGCTTACTATTGCTCAAGCCTCCTTTCCGTCCACCGGCCCCTGAGTGGGAGTTGAATGTGGTCTTGCAGCAACTTACTCGCCCACCTTTTGAACCAATGGCTACATGTCCTCTACGCTTCCTATCCTGGAAGACTCTATTTCTAGTGGCCTTGACCTCGGCCAGGCGAGTGAGTGAACTTCAAGCTCTGGTGTGTGACATGCCATACACTCGCTTCTATAGGAACAGGGTAGTCCTTAGGACTCATCCTAAGTTCCTCCCCAAGGTTGTCTCCTCTTTCCATCTCAACCAGGAGGTGGTTCTCTCAACATTCTTCCCTAGGCCCCATGCCAGCCGGGTTGAGACAGTCCTGCATACCCTGGACTGTAGGAGGGCCTTATCCTTCTACCTTGAGCGTACGCAGGGGCATAGGAGGGCTACTCAGCTCTTCGTATCTTTTGACCCCAATAACTTGGGGGTACCTGTGTCCAAGCGTACCTTGTCCATCTGGGTGGCTGACTATCACCTGGGCTTACAGGGCAGCTGACCTTCCTTTGCAGGGTCAGGTCACGGCCCACCGTGTCAGGGCAATGGCTGCCTCAGTAGCTCATCTCCGCTCTGTACCGTTGGCAGACATCTGCAGGGCTGCAACTTGGTCCTCAAACCAGACTTTTGCGGCCCATTACTGCCTGGAGAGGGAGTCCCGTAGGGACAGTGCTTTCGGTCAGGCAGTGCTCCGAAATCTCTTTGAGGTTTAGGCAACTCCTTCCCTCCAGCCCTCTGGTTGGGCTACCGGTAGAGGTATGTTTCAGTGAAATCCTTTCTCTGTTGCTGAGGCTAGAGGGAGCTCATTTTTCAGCTCTGGGTCCCCGGTAGCCTGAAGCTGGGGAGTCCCATAAGCAATGTTCCCTCTAATTTTCTGTAGGCTGTGTGCGCATAAAATATCAGCTGTGTGCAGCTTTTGAAGGAAGGTTAAATTTTTGTGCGCCACATAATGACACTCAAAGTTATATACTTCAAAATGTGACTACACGTCAGAATACAGTATGTACACCACATTGATTTTAATCAAATTAAATGAAAATAGAAGATTACTAAATGAAGCGGGAAATTTCTAGTAATTACAATCATAACTTTTAAATTTTAAGATGTCTGTGTTGTTTTCTATCAGAATCAGAGCTGTAATTTTTGTGCGCTCTGTTTTAAAGTATGTGCGCTCACTCGGCGAGGTGTGTGCACGCGCACAGCTTAGAGGGAACAGTGCCCATAAGTGAGGACTGACTTCCTGCTTGGTCCTGGAGAAAGAGTGGTTACTCACCTGTAACAGGTGTTCTCCAGGAGCAGCAGGAATCAGTCCTCACAACCCTCCCTCCTCCCCTGGGAGTTGCAGTTGTACATAGTTTCTTTTTACATTTTTGTGTGCTGATTTTTAGCTATGTCATTTGACTGAGCAAGATGGCACCTTTAGGCGGGAAGGGGACCGCGCATGCGTGCAGTTTTCCCAAAGGCTTTCTTAGAAAGCTGGGGAAATAATCCGCACGGGAGCTCCATCGGCACTGATGTCACCCATAAGTGAGGACTGATTCCTGCTGCTCCTGGAGAACACCTGTTACAGGTGAGTAACTACTCTTTCTTTCTCTATAACATTAGCAAAATCCGCCCTTTCCTTTCTGAACACACTACTAAAATGCTTATCCACTCCTTAATCACTTCCCGTCTTGACTACTGTAACCTACTCCTTGCTGGTCTCCCTTTGAATTATCTCTCTCCCCTTCAATCTGTTCAACACTCTACTGCGTGACTAATCTTCCGCCAGCCTCGTCATGCCCATATTACTCCTCTTCTCAAGTCACTGCATTGGCTCCCTATCCGTTTCCGCATCGAGTTCAAACTTTTGCTGACCAATAAATGCATTCACTCTGCGACTCATCTGTACCTTTTTTCTCTTATCTCTCCTTACAACCCCGCTCGGGATCTCCGCTATTCTAGCAAACTACTTCTGTCTGTGCCCTTCTCTTCTTCTGCTAACTCTAGACTTCGCTTCTTTCACCTTGCTGCACCTTACGCCTGGAACAAACTACAGTGGTGTGCAAAAGTCTGGAATCACTTGTGATTTTTGCGTTTTTCGTATTTTCTAACGTTTTTTTTAAATTTTGCATTAACCCAGCATATTCATCTTTCTACCACGTTAAAAGGGATACATTTGGCTATCAGAGTTGACTTTTTTGCATTCCTTGCTTCCAATTTAAGTACTTTACAGACACTGGGAGATAGCTACTGCAATATTTGTGGATCCTGCGTCAAAACTGGATCGAGATTATCCAATATGCACACATTATTTCTGACCAATCAGGAGGCTGGTTTCACTAACCAATCACAATGCAGATATCTAGCCAACAGTGCAGCTATAAAAATGCGCGGAATTTTTGAATTTCATACGCTTTCTGGATCGACCATGAAGATGACTCGGACCCTGATGTTGGAGGAGCGTGTTCGTGTGTCCTTTATGAGCGAGGAAGGATTTTCAAGCGGTCAGATAGCCAGGAAAGTTGGCTGCAGTCAGAGTGCTGTTAAGATTGTACAGAAGAAGAAAGAAACGGGTTTAGTGGTGGACAAGCCTCATTCAGGTCGTCCACGTGCATCAACATCACGCCAGGACCATGCACTATGACGCATTTCACTGACTAATCACAAGTTGACCTCTCAGCTACATCGAGAGTGGTCAGACAAGAGTGAGGTCAGTGTCAGCTCATCGACAGTTCGTCGTTAGTGCCTGCAGTTTGGTCTCCGGGGCTGCAAAGCATGGAATAAGCCTCTGATGACTGACATACAAAGGCACAACCGGAATGTGTGGGCGAGAAAGCACTCAACCTGGTCGACTGAAATGTGGGAAAAGGTGCTATTCAGCGATGAAAACACCTTCTGCCTGTTTGGTAACCAGGCCCACGTCTATGTGAGGAGATTTCGTGGAGAGGAACTCAAGCCTGAGTGTCTCAACCTCACAGTGAAGCATCCTTTGAAGGTCATGGTCTGGGGCTGCATGGCTGCCAGTGGCGTTGGACGTCTTCACATCGTTGATGGAATGGTCAATGGAGCCAAGTACATCACCATACTGCAAAAGTGCATGGTGCCATCAGCACACCAGCTGTTTCCTGGCCATTTCCTATTCCAAGATGACAATGCACCCTGCCATCGCTCCAGACAGGTGATCAGCTGGAAGCAGCGAAACAACATCAAGTCGATGGAATGGCCTGCCCAGTCTCCAGAATCCAATCGAACCTGTGGCACAAGATGGCCTTGGAAATATCCAAGAGGCATCCGACATCAAAGCGTGAGCTGATTGAGTCACTCATTGCAGCTTGGAACCGCGTTGTCACCAACGATCACCTTGTCAGACTGATTCATTGAATGCCGACAAGGTGCAGTCAGGTGATCAAGAACAAAGGGTGGCCCATCAAATACTGAGCCATCACTGACACACAAAAACGGCCTTTTTCAGGGCCACATACATTAATTTGAAGGAACCCTGGCGTTCATCCATAATATTTTAAAGCATACTTACAATAATATATCATTGGCCAATGATGTACATTACGTGATTTTCACAGAAAATCTATCAACAGGAAAACTATGGGGAACAAACTCAGAAAATAAGGGCCAAATCAATACTAAAAGTTGGCCCTAATAGCCAAATCTATCACTTATCATGAGATACACAGAAAAAAGCCACTGGGAGGAAAAAGAAATTAAGATATAAGGTCATGAAGTTGAAAAAATGTCAAATTTACAAGTGATTCCAGACATTTGCACACCTGTGGCTGTACGCCAGGCACCCTCTCTGACCCTCTTTAAATCCAGGTTGAAGACTCACCTGTTCGCTGCTGCTTTTGGATCTTGACTCACCTGATCTCCTTTCTTTCCCCTTTTCTTTTTCCTAGTTCTATCCCTGCTTACACCTTCTGTGTTTTGTCTTGATTAGATTGTAAGCTCTGATGGGCAGGGACTGTCTCTTACATGTCTGTGCAGATGGAAAGATGTTTGTGCAGATGGAAAGTCATGCATTTGGGCTGCAAAACCATAAGAGAGCAGTAGAATATACAGGACTTTAATGCACAAAGATGTGTGGGACCTAGGGGTGATGATAGCAGATGATCTTAAAGTGGCCAAACAGGTAGTAAAGGTCACAGCAAAAGCCAGAAGGATGCTTGGGTGCATAGGGAAAGCATTGGCCAGTAGGAAAAAGAAAGAGATATAGTGCCT
This sequence comes from Ichthyophis bannanicus, assembly GCA_033557465.1. NCBI lineage: Eukaryota > Metazoa > Chordata > Amphibia > Gymnophiona > Ichthyophiidae > Ichthyophis > Ichthyophis bannanicus. The sequence continues at coordinate 150,663,663 of CM066041.1, forward strand.
TTATATAAATCTCCAGTGAGACTTCATTTGGAATACTATGTATAATTCTGGAGATCATATCTTCAAAAGGATATAGACAGGATGGAGTTGGTCCATAGAGTAGCTACTAAAATGATCATTGGTCCTGGTCATAAAACATATGGGGATAGACTTATAGATCTCAATATGCATTCTTTGGAGGAAAGGCAGGAGAGTGGGATATATGATAGAGATATTTAAATACCTTCATGGTATAAATGCACAGGAGGTAGCCCACTTCTAGCTGATGGAAGCTCTCAAGCAAGGAGTCATAGGATAAAGGTGAAAGGAGATAGACTCGGTGGGTTTCTGAGGAAATATTTCTTTACTGAAAGAGTTGTGGTTGCATAGAACAGCCTCCAAGTGGAGGTGGTGGAGAGAAGAACTGAATCTGAATTCAAGAAAACGTGGGACAGGTACAGAGGATCTTGAGGTTGAGAAAAAGATTGTAGAACTTAATAGCTGTTACAGGTGGGAAGATTGGTTAGACCATATGACAGAGTTTTTGCCAGTTGTGGTTTTAAATTTGTTTTGTAATGCAGTATGATATTTGTAAAACCCCAGTCTTACCTATTGAAATCAGTGCTACAGATCCCATAATGCATCATGATGAGATTGTCAGAAATCTAGGACGAGCTTAAAAGTTTACTCCTGGAACTGAGTAACTTGGCAACTCTGCATATGGTCTTTGTCGTCATTTCCTCTGTTTCTTTGATTTTGATAACCAGAAATAGCATGTACTCACTGGTGGCACTGCTTCCCTTGGATTCTTAAGAATATCCACTACATACTTCCTCGAGGTATTAATAGGACACTTAAAGGGACCCATGGGAAGTTCACAAATCTCCTTTTAAGGCATCTTTGTTCTCTAACATTTCCAACTTAACAGTGAGTAGCCAACCTATCTTGTACCACCATAGCAGTTAAAGTTGCCGGTTTCTCCACAGAATACGCGAGTCTATCCATCCTCCTAGACAGAAAATACACTGAATTCTCATGAAGATTCACTTGAGTCTATTTTGCCAGATAGCATCCCATTTCTCTAGTGTATTACGGCACCAAAGCTTCCAAATGGACCAGGACAGTCCAGTTAATATACAAGATTACAGTTGTGGAGCTTAGCTTCAAGGGAGGCAAAGGCCAGTGCCTCTCATCCTTCCTGAGCAATGTAGATTGAATGAGACACATTGGAAAGCCCTTTTATATTCTGCGTTACTACATAACTGCTCCCAAGGGTCGGGGGTTGCTCTTTGCATCTGGGCTCAGCAAGACTTCCAGCAAGATTTGAGACCATGAAACCAGTTCAGGAGTTCCCACACCATGTCTCAAACTTAAGGCCTGTTTACATGGTCCAGACAAAGAAGATATGTCTTGGTGGCAGTATAGCAATGGCAATAAGAAGAGTAAAAGCTACAGTGGTGTGCAAAAGTCTGGAATCACTTGTGAGTTTCGCATTTTTCGTAATTTCTAACGGGTTTTGGGGTTTTTTTGCGTTAGCCCAGCATATTCATCTTTCTACCACGTTAAAAGGGATACATTTGGCAATTAGAGTTGGCTTTTTTGCATTCCTTGCTTCCAATTTAAATACTTTACAGACACTGGGAGAAAGCTACTGCAATTTTTGTGGATCCTGCGTCAAACCTGTATCAAGATTATCCAATATGCACACGTTATTTCTGACCAATCAGGAGGCTGGTTTCACTAACCAATCACAATGCAGATATCTAGCCAACAGTGTAGCTATAAAAACACAATTTTTGAATTTCATACGCTTTCTGGATCGACAATGAAGTTGACTCGGACCCTGACATTGGAGGAGCGTGTTCTTTATGAGCGAGGAAAGATTTTCAAGCCGTTAGATAGCCAGGAAAGTTGGCTGCAGTCAGAGCGCTGTTAAGATTGTACAGAAGAAAGAAACTGGTTCAGTGGTGGACAAGCCTCGTTCAGGTCGTCCACGTGCATCAACATCACACCAGGACCGTGCACTACGACGCATTTCACTGACTAATCGCAAGTTGACCTCTCCTCAGCTACTTCGAGAGTGGTCAGACAAGAGTGAGGTCAGTGTCAGCTCATCAACAATTCATTGCCGGTGCCTGCAGTTTGGTCTCTGGGGCTGCAAAGCACAGAATAAGCCACTGATGACTGACATACAAAGGCGCAACCGGATTGTGTGGGTGAGAAAGCACTCAACCTGGTCGACTGAAATTTGGGAAAAGGTGCTATTCAGCGATGAAAGCACCTTCTGCCTGTTTGGTAACCAGGCCCACACCTATGTGAGGAGATTTCCTGGAGAGGAATTCAAGCCTGAGTGTCTCAACCTCACTGTGAAGTATCCTTTGAAGGTCATGGTCTGGGGCTGCATGGCTGCCAGTGGCGTTGGAGGTCTTCACATCGTTGATGGAATGGTCAACGGGGCCAAGTACATCACCATACTGCAAAAGTGCATGGTGCCATCAGCACACCAGCTGTTTCCTGGCCAGTTCCTGTTGCAAGATGACAATGCAAACCTGCCATCGCTCCAGACAGGTGATCAGCTGGAAGCAGCGGAACAACATCAAGTCAATGGACTGGCCTGCCCAGTCTCCAGATCTGAATCCAATAGAGAACCTGTGGCACAAGGTGTCCTTAGAAATATCCAAGAGGTATCCGACATCAAAGCGTGAGCCCATTGAGTCACTCATAGCAGCTTGGAACCGCGTTGTCACCAACAATCACCTTGTCAGACTGGTTCATTCAATGCCGACAAGGTGCAGTCAGGTGATCAAGAACAAAGGGTGGCCCATCAAATACTGAGCCATCACTGACAATAAAAATGGCCTTTTTCAAGGCCACATACATTAATTTGAAGGAAACCTGGCGTGCATCCATAATATTTTAAAGCATACTTACAATAATATATTGTTGGCCAACGATGTACATTATGTGATTTTCACAGAAAATCTATCAACAGGACAACTATGGGGAACAAACTCAGAAAATAAGGGCCAACCCAATACTAAAAGTTGGCCCTAATAGCCAAATCTATCACTTATCATGAGATACACAGAAAAAGCCACTGGGAGGAAAAAGAAATTAAGATATAAGGTCACAAAGTTGAAAAAAACGTCAAATTTACAAGTGATTCCAGACTTTTGCACATCACTGTACAGAGCAAGGAGGGAGGCCAGGGGAAACAAAAGAGAAAAGGGAGAAGGAGAGATGAAAGAGGAACAGGAACAAATGTAGAGAAGAAAAGGGAAAGATTAGGAGGAGGAATGAAAAAATTAGAGGCATAAAAAGAAGAGAAATGTATTAAGAAGAAAACAGAAAAAATGGGGGGGTGGGGAAACACCACACAAAAGAAGAATGCAAGAAAAGAAGGAAATGTGCCCTGCTTCTGGAAACTGCCATCTGTGGGAAGGAGGACTAGGAAAATTTGGACTGCAAAGATGAGAGGGAGGCTACTGAGGGATGGACTTGAAACGGAAATTGAGAAGGGATGACTTAGTGAGGAGGTTGGAAAGTTAAAGGAGAAAAGGAATAGGGAAGGAAGAGGGAGGAGAGAAACATTGATGGAGGAGAGGGAGGTGGCTGAGGAAGGACGGGGCAAGGAAGAAGACAGGTTGCTGTGAAGGGATGGATAAGAAGAGGGAGAGGCAGCTGAGGAAGGATGAGAGAGGGTGTGGGTGAGGAAAGGGAGAAGAGAGAAAAAAGTGGCTGAGGTTTGGGGAGAGACAGCTGAGGAAGGCTGCAAGGTAATGGGGGTGATGAGTTGGGGCAAGGAGGGTGATAAGAGAGAGGGGGAAACTAGTGGTGACCTGTACCACAGCTGATAACTGAATCAAATAGGTAAATCACTTCTGGTACAGCTATGGGGGTTGGGGGGAGGAAGGAGGGAAAGGGTGAGTTCAGTAGCATACTGCAGACAGCACACTTAAGGGGAAGGGGTGCTGCTGGCTTCTGCTACCACTTTGCAGTGGCATGTTAAGAGTCTAATTTGCAAAGCTTTCTTTCGCCATGGAACAGAATGGGAAAATAGTCTTAGTAAACTAGATCTCAGTGGTACGGCAGCAGACCTCTTAGAGGAGCCCCTTCCTCTTCCACTCTTGAACTTTGGTTGGGACAGTGGGGGGAGGGGGACTGGGTGAGAAGTCTCTACCACTGGTCACTGAACATTTGGGCCGACTCCCTAGATAGAATGAAAATTTGTCAAGGCCTGGCCTAGACAATATGGCTAGAGCAGACAGTTCCTTTGGTTTGTTACTTCAATTCCCACAAAAAAGGCATAAAACCAGAAAATGAAATACATCTGGTCAAGACACATCAGACTGGCCATAGTTTCTATGCTTTTATTATTTTTCAGTTCTGGAGTGTCCCACTTGTGTGGATGATACATCCTGTTTGTCAATGGATAAAGCAAAATTGCTTACATGTAATAGGGTTGTCTGTAGAATAGGATAAATCATACACCCAATCTTTCCTACCTCCATAGTAAGATCATGTAACATTAACTCAGATTGAGATAATATGTGAAGAAACGGAGGCATGGGAATTTTTGCTTAGATATCTGAGATCCTGTGTTGGATGTCACCAACTTGTATGTATGATATATGCTGCTGAATGTGGAAATCTCCTTCTGCACCCCTCCATAACAGTTAAGGAACTTTGCTTTCTTAATTCAGCATCCACTCTTAGACTAGGGTGGTATGAATTCTAGAAGTTTGAATACATGGACCTATTAATATATGAGTGTTATCTATTAGCTAAACTTACACAGTTGCTGAGCTTCCCAGACGAGTAGTGGTCTGGTTAGAGCAGCAGTCTCTGAATCAGGGAATGCAGGTTTTAATCCCACTGCCACTTCCTGTGTCATCTTGGGCAAGTCACTTAACCATTGACTCAAGTACAAAGTTAGATTGTAAGCCCTCTGGGGACAGGAAAATATCTGCTGCACCTGAATGTAACTCACTTTAAATTCTGAGAAAAGCATGAGCGAAATCTAATTCCCCTTCCCTAACTCATTTACCAGTGCTTGCATTGATCAGGTCTGCCTGTTCTTGTATGCATTGCTTTAAATCTTCTAAAGACCCTATGGCACAGGTCTCTTTAAGTCACATGGTGATATTGGGCAATGACTGGCACCTGAACATGTCAGTGTTCAGTAGCTGTGATGCAGCGCCTAGCTAGAGCTGCCACTTCCCTTGCTGCGCTTCACAGGAAACACTCTGACTACCAACTTGAGAGTTCTTCTTTTAGCCTCCAAGTTAGAGTCCCTGCTTTTATAATAAAAGCAAAGACAGATGTGACTTGTTTGCCGTCTAAGAAGTATGAAGTGTAAGTGCCTTGTATAATGCTGTAGTCTGCTATTCCATATGTATATCCATGTTTAACATGTTCAATAAAAGTTCTTATATTTGTGTTTATCTCACTCTCTGCTTGGATTTACCTTCCTCATGCTTTTAGTGTCTCAGGTTTTATTTAATAGCAGATCCAGGAAAAGGAAGGTGATGTCTAATGTTGCACAATAAGCATCTGAACTCTCAGTCCAAAGCTGTTGCAGTCAAGGATAGCTATAGGGTGTGGGTTCTCAGCCCAGTCCTCAGGACACACCTAGCCAGTTCAGGTTTTCAGCATAACCACAATGGATATGCATATGAGAGATTTGCAGTCAGTAGAGGCAGTGCATGCAAATTTCTCTCATACATATTGATTAGGTTTTCAGGATAACCACGACTAGCTAGGTGTGTCCCGACTAGGACTAGGTTGAGAACCCCTGCTATAGAGTGAAGGTGGCATTCAGCTGGAAGAATTGCTGAAGTTACAAGAACATACTACTCCCAAATCCAGCTTCTCTGCTATTGCTTCTTCCCATGCCCCCAACCCAGCTCCACAGTTCCACTTCCTTTTTGTCTATAAATTAATCCCTGATTAACACATGTATTCTGTGGCTTTACAAAACATCACACCAGTTTAACACAGCATAGAAATACAATTGACATTCTTGCTGATGGGCATTAGAAGTCTGAGTCCTGCAGAATCCCAGATTCATAATTCTGAAAAAAAGGTGCTGAATGAGGAATTCCAGTTACATGAAGGATCTTTTATTGGACAAAACTGCATTGTTTCTGGCACATACAAAAGCCTGCAAGCAGGAATGCCTGCTAGCCCAAGCCATGTCTGATTATGCCCTAGTATAATATGCATGGATCTGTACTCCTGCAGTGGGGCAGATCAAAGAGGGTCACAGCCTGTTCCATTCTCAACAGTTCCCGAGAGCTAGTCCCCTTTCTTCATTTTGAGTGGACCATTCAACAGATGCAATTTCCACAGGAACAGCAAAGTTTGAAGCTTTGTTCCAGGACAAATTTAAAATGTAATCCCATGCATTCATTTTGACTCACTAACACTATCAGTCATAATTTATGCCCAGGTAACTGAAAAATCCTTCAGAAGAATGGAGTATCTTATACAGCCTGCTTCTATAAGTCACTTTTTTTCAGTGCTCCATATCCCATTCTTACAATTCATCTATTGCTACCCATTTTCCTGCTCTTCCACCTGCATTTTCTGCCTCCTCTCTCCCAAGATCTTTGCCAGCTTCTTCTGGAATGGATTTGAATATTTGTACCTCACTCTCTCTTCCTCCTTTTTTATTTCCCCTATCTGTCCTCTTTCCAACTTCTTAGGGAGAGTTTAGTACCTTCTGCTAGTTTTTCAGTCTTGGCTCCTTGGCTCCAGTCTCTCTTGCTGCCTCTGCTCTGTTTATTGGTGTTTGTTCTCTGTCACGCACACATGTTCTAGTGCTGGTGTGTTTCTGTCCTTTGCAGTGACTTTTCTGTTTTACAATTCCTCAGTAAAAGGTGACATGGTATATTCAAGTGATTCCCAACCTTTTTCATATTGTGGTATATCTTGCACTGCGTTCTCTGTAATCATAAACTTTCCTTAACCCCCATTCCTCCTCCCAGCATAGTAATTCTCCCACACCACCCAATCCTTAGTGTCATCTCCTTCCCCATTCCCAGAAATCATCATTTTTCTTCCCTTAAGGTTGCCTCCATCTGTCACGAGGGCTCAGGTGCACAGTGCTTCTTACTATTGTCGTCTCCTCTGCTGGTTTCCCTCTGAATTCTGAATCATGTGGGACACTATGATCTCACAAGAGCCACTGTCCATGTGCATTCCAACTTCAGAAGGATGCTGACAGGAGGAGGCAGCAGCAGGTAAGAAGGTGCTGCTCATTAGCTTCTCTTGCCAGTTTGAGGTGATCAGGTAAGGGACCCTAGCTGGGTTTAAAAAAGGTTTGGACAAGTTCCTGGAGGAAAGGTCCATAAACCACTATTAAAAAGGGACCCAGGATATCAATGCTTGACCCAGTACAAGCATTGTGGAACCTGTGTCTTTTGGGGATATTGCTAGGTACGTATAACCTAGATTGGCCACTGTTGGAAACAGGATACTGGGCTTGATGGACCTCGGTCTGACCCAGTATGGCATGTCTTATGTTCTTAAGGACAGGAAGTGGCAAGTTAAGGCTTTGTCTCTGGTTGCAGCACATAGCTTTTATTTGCCAGTGGCACAGCTGTTGCGGCACACCTGAGCTTCCAAGTGTGTTGCACTGCCCAGCTAGAGAACCTCTGGTTTATTCAACACCAGTCATTAGATAACAGCCAAATGTATTCTTGTTAAGAACGTATACTTTGTCTTCTCTACTGCCTCTGCAAGTTTGTACTGGTGTATTTAAGTAGCATGTGCTAGCATTGAGTCCCTGCATAAAACTGCCTCCGGTGCAAAGTTAGATTCTAAGCTCTCCAGGAACAAGAAAATATATACCATATCTGAATATAACTCATCTTGATCCACTCCAGACAAAGACCTAAGCTAAGTCCAAGATGTCTCCTTATATCGTTTATTGTTTTTTAGGATTTGATAGACTGCTGCTACTGCTTGCTGCTGCCCTCCAAAAACAGCTACCCTAGGTGACTGCCTAATCTTTCCTGATGGCTGAGCCAGCCCTGTTGCCAACAGATAAATCTTATCACATTGTGATTGCAGAAAACACATTTCTCACTTAATCAATATGGCATTATCCAGATGTCAGTTCAGTGAGGGATCAACACCCTCTTAAATGTGGTGCAGCTTACACTATCTGTCTGATAGGTGGGATCTTATTTTTTGTGGAGTACTTGATGAGTGTCATTTCCTCATTAAGACCAACCTATCTTGCTAGTCACTCAGGAAAAGACCACTACTGCTGAAGCTGCAGTAAAGTGCATGAGTGATATCTGCTGAACTGTGCCTTTGGAAATATACAAATGACTGCCAATCAAATCATTAATATGTTTCCACTTTGCTGTTTTGAAGGATACCAAGGTTTGTAAAGATCATACTGCATGTTTCTGCTACATAAAGGATAAGCATCAGAATCACACGAGCTCTACTTTTTACTGTTTACAACGCGGGCAGCATCAGATTTTTATTTGTCATAAATCCCCCTGAAGAAACTCAGGCTCACTGAGTGAAACGCTTTAAAAGGCGCTGAGATAACTGGCGTTGGGGTGTCTGAAGCTAAGTATTTTGCTTTGCTATATTATGTGGGAGCTTTTTGAAGATGTTCCTTTGATCTTAATATGAACAATTTAAAAGCAATTGAAAAATTGAGTTGAAGTGACACGGGCCGGAGGACAGTCATTGATGCTATTGCGGTATTCTAGGATACTTCCATGTCCTGTTTTGCACCGCTTGGTCTGAGACATCCCCGAGCCATTTTTTGAATTACTCCCACATTTATTAGTCTCCTTCTAAATAAGTGCTGTTGATATTAGAGTAATTTTTATTTTTTTGGTCACATAAAGGATAAGGCAACAAGAAATAAAGATGACGTATGAGCAGCTATAGGACTTCCCCATGAATTACTAAGCTGGTTGAAAACTCAGTGTTTGAAAATGGAGCAGCTTGTGATGTGGAACTAGACTCCTAAACTGCTTTCATTGTCACTTCATAAGAAAATAAAGAGCAACTAGCAGGAATGAGTCAAGCGTACTAGTGAGTGAGGTCATCTGAAAGTGCTGGGGTGGAGTAATTGTTCCGGAGGTGAGAATTAAGTGTAAAGTTTTGAGCATACATGGCCCTTTCAATGCATAGCATGCTCATGAAATCCTCAGTGTTGTGTTGTGTTTTCTGCTTTGCTGAATAGACTCAAAAGCAAAGCGTTCCTATCTTTGAAGAGGTTTTTGCCTCTTGTTATTTCCCATGTTCATTCTTTTTTAAAATTGTTTTCTTTTCATTGTTTTCCTACAAAGGCAGGGTTCTGGCCATGATCTGAGTGTAGGAGAAGAATCAAGAGCATCAACATTTCTTCAAAATGCTTGATATGTCTGGGCTGAGAATATAATCAGGCTGACTTGCAAGCATTCTGTCTCTGTGAGACTGAAAGGAATGACTGAACCACTTCCGCAATCACCTTGAGATGGAGAAGAGGCTTCTGCTGGCCCAAATGGGAGGAAAGGAGAAAGTTGTGCAGAGATCAGCTAACTACATGCATTTTAGTAAATCCTCCTCTGCACTGTTCCCTCTAAGCTGTGCGCGTGTGCGCGCGCACACACCTCACCGAGTGAGCGCACATACTTTACAACAGAGCGCACAAAAATTACGGTTCTGATTCTGATAGAAAACAACACAGACGTTCTTAAAATTGAAAAGTTGTTGTGTATTTATGGTTTTCACAAGTTCTGCAATATTTTCTAGTGCAATCAATGTGGTGTACATACTGTATTCTGACGTGTAGTCAAATTTTAAAGTATATAACTCCGAGTGTCGTTATGTGGCGCACAAAAATTTAATCTTCCTTCAAAAGCTGCACAGCTGATATTTTATGCGCACACAGCCTACAGAAAATTAGAGAGAACATTGCTCCTCTGTGGATGTTGCCACTTCCTCCATGCCCAATGACTTTGAGAGTCTAGCCTCAAAGAAACAGCACCAGGCTCCTCCAAGATGGCATGAACCTCCTTGGAAGCTTACAGGTTTAAAATGTTTATCTACAGCACATTTGCACAGGCCTAGCCTCAAGGCAGCCTTGAAGGTTCCATTAAAGCACTGGAGAAGCACAAGCGGTGCAGATGTCACTTGGGGTGCTGCCCCTCGTGCAAGAGATGGCTACACAGGCCTACCCTTATCTGGGACATTAAAGAGGTGTTGGTCTAAATATAGTGCTGACCACCACCTTGTTCCACCAGTGCAGACATTGCATCTCTCAGCACAGATAAAACAGTATTTCCTACCAGTACAGATTGTGAAACTGCTGCTCTATTACAAGGATCATTGTGCACTGAAGTGTAGATGACATCTTGCTCTTCAATTGTGGCACAGACATCTTCTGTGCAGCAGGCAACAGCTCAGTTTCCACTGTTTGTCTTCCTCTTCTTTATCACCCCTTTGCACCCCTCCCTTTCCCCCAATACTTTTACTTTCTAACTTTTTCATCAAACACTGCAGGTAGCCTTGAGGTTAAAATAATTGGTTAGGAACCAGGAGACCTGGATTCATATCCTTTCTGCCACTGATACGTGGACAAATCCCTTTATGTCCCATTGCCTCAAGTACCATTTCTCTGGGGAAGGGAGTTAGGTATGTTTATGTGCTCGTTTTTTGTAAAATACCCAGATTCCTAGCTAATAAATTAAGAGGCTCTCTCTTCCCTGTCTGCCTTTCTCTCTCTCTGCTTTGCATAGAATTTGTTTGGGCTGTGCTGGTGTGTGTGTGCAGGATATATTTGCTGACGTGTTGCTGCCCTGCTTGTGATTGTACTACTGCTTCTGAGCCTTTTAAGTAATATTCGAGTCCCTTGATATATAAAAGGGCGGAAGAATAGATTTCTTTGTCATTGACTGGACTATTAGTTGTACAAGTTTGTTAATTGGTTTTGTAATTATAGGCATGGCACTAATTCTATGTCATTTTGAGACAAAAATCTAGTCCTGGTTTTCTGAATCTCCCTCCATGAGAAAGATTACACTTGAATAGAACCAGGGCTAGTCATACATTTCTTGGTGACATGGAGCTTGTTTGGAAATAGTGTTCTGGTATTTTGCAATTTTATATTTTGTTTGTAGTTGCTTTAATCCCCATTCCTCATTTTTTCCTGTTTTTCCCTTCAAAGGTATCCAAGTTACCAAACCTGCGATTCTTGAGCCAGCCCCTTCTTCTTGACATCATCGAATCGTTGGCCAATCATATGTCAGACAAGCAGTGCACGGAACTGGCCTCAGATATATAAAAGAACTGTTGCTGTTACCTCTTTTTGTCCCAAGCATTTCCCAAAAGCAAGTTCTTACTTCTTAGTAAGTGGTGGAAATGGCTCTGGCTGATTTTATGGTTGCATGTGTCTCCTAACTGACTGCCTACTTGGAGATCCTCTACTGTCTCCCTCCTAGGACCATGCTGTCTGTATAGAGCCCTCAATGACAAGACATTGGAGAGAAGCTGGGAATCTTAGTGTCCACGATCTTGCTTACAGATTTAGAGTCTGTGGGGAAAAAAACAGGTGTCTTGATACAAAGACGAAGTAAGATTCTGTCCCACATCAAACAAAGCAAACCTTTACAGCTGGAATACATAGTAGCTTTCATTTAAAGTCCCAGTGAAAAATTAATTTGAAACATAAACAAGAAAATATTGATGCTTCAAGTAAAAACGGCAATTTTTGCAATGTAGATATAAATATATAATGTGGATTTGGGATAAATGTATGAGTAATCCCTGCCCTTTTCTCTCCAGTTCTCACATCTAGTTAGCCCCCCTTCCCCCATCCAGGATTATCTAGATAACTAGTGGTTCTGCACTTTTTTAATGTGATAGCGACATCAAATGATGAGAGGATCTGGCAGAGCCCTAGCCTAGTCATATGTTACTTGTAAAGGGAAAAGTGAAATCTGCTTTGAATTGTGAGGAGAGGACTGTGTTCTTATATGAGTGGCTAACGCTTAGGATAGTGAAGGTATCAAATTGGCTGATCTCTTAAACACACAAATGCTATGCTAGAGCAGACCAGTGGTCCACTGAGCTTAGCATCTTATCTCCGACAGTGGCCAATCTGGGTCATTTGGCAATAAAGGCAGATCCTACTGGGCAGAGCTGTTCTGCATTGCTCTCAGAAGTAAGAATTGATTATCCTGAAGTCAATTGGGTTAATAATATCGTAATGCTTTTTTTATGCTGATCTTAGTGACTCATATAACTTTCCCCAACTTCTATCTTAAAAATTCAAATTGATCTAAGAGTGAAGAAAGAGCTTACACATGACCAACAGGAGTCAATTGAACACAACTGGGGGACGTTCAGACACTGAAATATATATAACATAGGACACTGACTTATTGCCTGTATTCTCATAACTTAATTGTCAGTGATAGCTTGAGACAGCAAGAGAAGCAGAGCTCCAAAACGTGTATAGCTCTGTCTCTGGCTATGATCTAAGTCATAATGCACTATATATGAACTCCTGCTACCTTGTGATTAACTTTGATCATTTTATATATATATATGTATATGCACAGTGCATTTTCCTAGAAAAAAAGGTGCCAGTACTGATATGCAGCTATATGCAGGACTCTTATTGATACATGTGGATCATGAGTCAGTTTTAGCAGGCAATGAAAGAGGTGCCAGCACTCTGTACCACCAGGTAACCCCCTCAAAAATAGCCATGTGTGTGCATATGTATATATACTGTTTATGACATCACATCTTTGAACACTAAGAAGGCTATTTTAGAACTGTGATTCTCAACTTTTTTTCTGTTGTGACACACCTGAGAGATGGTATTCATGTATGTGACATATACTGAACACTACAATCTGCAGCTGAACCAAAAAGGAGCCGAAATATTTTATACTTGGGCTGATAATACCAGTGATTATTGGAAGGGTAGAACAGAACTAAGGAACGGTTATAGGGATTTCAAGTACCCGGCCCCTTGCTTTGCCCCTTCCCCATGTAGTTCAGGCACACATGGTCAGTAGGGAAAGTGCGGGCTTGCTGTCTGTCAAATTTTGTTGGCATACCTTTCAGCTCCCGGTGACACACCAGTGTGTCCCGACACACTGGTTGAGAACCACTAATTTAGAAGCATTGCCGTGTGTAAATGGCAGGATTTTCACATGAAGATTGAAATGCAAGTGTAAATGTGATTTGTTCAAACTTGCACAAATGCAGGTTCAGTATTTAATTTCTGACACTTCTACATACAGGTTTCCAAAATGGCCTGGTTACATGTGGAAGTATAGTATATCATGAATGCTAATAAATAAAGGGGCATGTTTACTAAGGCCCACACTAGCGTGCGGTACTGTGCTAGACGTAGGGGCAGGGGCAACTGCCCCTCCTGAATTCAGTGCAGTTTGCTGCATTACTACCATCACGGGGAGCAACTACTGCTACTCAGTGTGCTGGTGGTAGTAGTTCCCCTACCAAGCGCCGGCAGCATGGGCTTTCACTTACGGAGCCACAGCGGGAATGCCCATGTGCCACCCATATGCATGCTACCTGGGTAGCCTGGGTGTTTAAGCACAGGGCCCTACACTACTTTGTAGTATGGTGTCAAAAACGTGCACTACCTGGGTAGTGCACTTTCATAAACATGCCCCATAATGTGCTGCCAATTATACTTGGAAGTTGTAAGTTCCTTTTCGTCCCTCTAGTCCAGTCCTGGAACCATAGAGTTTAGAATCTCCTCCAGCAGCCTTGGAGACTGAATGACATCATCGCTTTACTAACAGTGGTATAAGTAGGCAAGGACTGCCCCCTATCTCCAGTACTTCAGTCTCCAAGCAGCTGAGGAGATTCTGAGCCTGGGACTGGGCTCAGTACAAATAAGCAGAGCTAGGGGTTTATAGCTCCTATTGGGGGTTTTTATAATTTTTAATTTCAATATGTTTCTCTTCAGAGTTTAAAGTTTTTCTTTTCCTTTGGTTTGCAGGTTCAGTGTTGGCTCCATCCTGCTCCCTGGGCCCCCCTCCCCTCCCCCCCCCCCCCCGTGCTAGTTCCCCATCATTTCAACGAGCAAAGGAGAGAAGTTGAGGTGTTCGCCTCCCTGCTCCTGAACCCGATAATAGGGGTGAGGAGCAGGTAGCAGGCTTGCTCACAGGGGATCCCAAGTGCAGAAGTGGGCAGTGAGCAGCGTCGGAGCCGAAGCCGCGGCAGGCTGAGCTCCGACGCCGGTGTGACTCTCGGCAGCAGGACAAGCACCGTGAGTGATAGCGCCACTTTTCTGAGCGCTGGTTTCTTTGATTTTCGTTCGTTCTTTTCATTTCTTTTATTTCCTCTTCTTTTGTTTTCGTGGAGTAAGCGTTGGAATACTTGGGGGGTGCTTGTCTTAGCCGCGTGTGCGAGCGCGGGAAAAAGACCGGCGGCCATTTTAGGAGCCGCGGTTCCTTTTGGCCCTCTCCTGTGCAGCTGATTTTGCAGCGTTAGAGGCTTCGTTTTTGCACGGCCCTATTCCCCCCCTGTCTGGGCACCTCTGTGGGGTAGCTTGAAAAAAAAAAAAGAAATGGGGAGTAAGACAGGGTACAGATTGGGGCTATAGCAGAGGCTGCAGGGTTTCACCCGACGGGGCTACAAGTAGTCAGTTCAGGGGGTGCTTCCCGCCTCTGTAGGAGGTAGAACGCAGGCACAAAGCAAGTTGGGGGGTTTGCTTCTTATGGCTCGGTTATGCCTTCTAAGCCACGGTGTTTGGTGTGTGGCTTGAGACGCAGTTCTGTGCAGGACTCTGGCATGTGTTCTGCTTGTATGCTGGTAGCAGAAGGGATGGATAAGGTGCCAGGGCAGCCTGGGGCAGAAGCAGTGGGCTTGTTGCCTCCGGTCCTAGACCAGGAGGAGCCAGTGGCGGGGCCTTCCTTGGGAGAAGGTTCCTCGGTATCGTTAGGGCTGGAACAGGGGGCAGCTTCTCCAGGGATCCCGCCAAATTTCTTTACACTGCTTCAACAGGCGTTTGCCCTGCTGCAGCCCGCAATGCCGGTTCCGCCGTCGGGGTCCCAGGGGCAGAAGAGGTTAGGGCCCTTGGGCAGTCCAGCAGAGGGCGCTCCGGTGGCTAAGAAGTGTAAGAGGGCCGGTGTGGAGGGTGCGGCCTCGCTCCTTGGCGAGGACCCTGCAGAGTTGGATGAGGAAATGGAGGTCATTTCGGATGAGGAGTTGGAAGAGGGGGAGTTGCCTAGCGCCGAGCAGCAGAGTCGGGTGGTCAGGGTGTTTCGTCGCGAAAAGCTCCCGGCTCTGATCACAGAGACTCTCAAGACCCTCAACATGCCCATGAGGGAGCCGGTGGCTGATGAGGTCTTGGAGGATCCGCTGTTGCAGGCGGTTCGGTCGTCCCAGAAAGTGTTTCCCCTACATCGGGTCTTTAGAAATATGGTCCAGGAGGAATGGGATGTGCCGGAGGCGGCTCTCAAGGGTACCAGAGCCTTGGCTTGCCTTTATCCGCTGGCAGACCAGGATAGGGAGCTGTTTCGCTCCCCGAAGGTGGATACGGCGGTATCGGTGGTTAAGAAGAAAACTACGATTCCGGTCGAGGGGGCCGCAGCGTTGAAGGATGTGCAAGACAGGAGGCTGGATTCCTTGCTGAAACAGGTTTTCAATGTGTGCGCCCTTTCCATGCAGGCTTCCATTGCGGAGGCCTGGCTGGCTCGAGGCTGTTTGCGGTGGTCCCAAAGATTGCAGGGGATCCGTTGGAGGGCCGCTTGGATGATGCGTCACGGCTAGAGTCCGGTACGGCGTATTTAGCAGTTCTCCAGGACCAAGCAGGAAGTCAGTCCTCACTTATGGGTGACGTCGGCGCCGACGGAGCCCTCGCGGAGCAATTTTCCCCAGCTTTCAAAGAAAGCCTTTGGGAATTGCAGCGCGCATGCGCGGTCGTCTTCCCGCCCGAGGGTGCCATCTTAGCCAGTCTTCTTTTTTCCGCGGAGCCCTACAGACGTCCCCGTCTTGTCCCCGCGAAAAAGTTGATTTTCTTCTTTGTTTTATCCTTTTTTCTTTCGGTTCGACGCCGATCGTTTTCCCGCCCGGACTCGCGACGCCGGTCTCGAGTCCGCTTACTTTTTTCGGTTTTTCTGACTTAGTCAGCTTTCGTTTTCGGTTTCCCTGGCAGCCCGGTCCTTTGACCTCGCAGGGGCCCTTTTTCCCCCGATGGCTGCCAGTGGGTTTAAGCGGTGTGGTCGGTGTGACCGAAATATGTCACTAACCGACACACACGACTTTTGCCTCCGCTGCCTGGGCCCGGATCATGAGGAACTGATCTGTGGGCCCTGCGGCAAACTGTCCTCAAAGGCGTTGAGGAGTCGGCGGCATCAGCGTGAGAGAATCTTCGCTGACCCCAGCCGTACCCGGACCTCGTCGGAGGCCTCCGCGTCGAAAGGCTCCAGCTCGGACCGTCGCCGGAGCTCCTCCGACCGGGGTTCTCCCTCCGGGGACCATCGTCGGAAGGAAAAACCCGCGAGGGCGGCGTCGGTGGACGCTCCTGGTTCCGCGAGGGCCAGGTCGCATAGCCCCGACAGCCGCCCCGGGTCCTTGGAGAAGGAACACATCCCGAAGCGACCTCGCCTGGAGTCGGAGATGCCTGCCCGGGTAAGTCCTGTGGTCCTTCTGGACTCGCCTCCGCGACAGCCGACGTCGGGCCCGACGCCGTCGGGGCCCGAGTCGGGGGCTGCTGGGTCACCTGAGCTCGGACTCAGGTTGACGGCCTTGGAGAGCAGACTGTCTGCCTTCATGGACCAGCAGCGGGCACTGCTCGCTGGCCTCGCTGGCGCCGCTGCCCCGACCGCCGGGACGTCGACGTCCAAGTCGACCCCGGAGACCGAGCCGATCCTCGAGTCAATGAGAACTCGAGTCGATCCTCGGTCGAGGTCACCCTCGGCCTCCCGTTCGGGACCGAGGTCGCCGACGCCGACTCCCTCGACGTCGGGACGGCTGGCGCCGCACCCTGCCCGGGCCGACCCCACCGAGTCCTCGTCGGAGTCGGTCTGGGAGTCTGAGAAGGAAGAGTCACCTGATTCTTTCCGGACTCGGTGTGTCCCATCGGACTCACCGGGGTCCGAGCCTCGGAAGCAGTCCCCCCCGGAGGATGCCCGGTTCTCGGACTTCGTTAGGGATATGGCCAAGGCTTTGGCCTTCCCTGCGGATCCCGAGGAGGAGCCTCGAGCCGAAGAGCTCGACGCCCTCCAGTATGACTCTCCCGCGAGGGAGCACTTTACTGTGCCGGTTCCTCCTATGCTGGAACGACTACTCTTCCGCATGTGGGAGAGTCCGGCCTCCTCGCCGGTCCTGAGCAAGCGGGTCGATTCTATCTATCGGGTCCGCAAGAGCCCTGGTTTTCAGAAGGCACAGCTGCCACACCATTCCATGGTAGTGGAATCGGCCATGCATCGTCTCAAGAGCCAGAAGATGCACTCCTCGGTGCCTCCTGGAAGGGAGGCCCGTAACCTGGATGGCCTTGGCAAGAAGTGCTTCCAGGGCTCTATGCTCGCATGTCGTGTCCAGACTTACCAGCTCTACATGGGCATGTATCTCCGGGATCTGGCTAAAGAGCTAGCCGGATTCTCCGCTGGTCTCTCCGAGGAGCCCTTGCGGAGGTTCCTAGCCTTGTCCACGGGCATTCGGGAATGCTCAAAGTTCATGTCCCGAGCAGCCTATGATGGCTTTGAGGCCTCGGCTAGAGTGGCCGCAGCCGGCATCGGTGCCCGCCGACAGGCTTGGCTTCAGTCGTCGGACCTTGAGCCCTGGGTACAGGACAAGTTGGTCGATGTCCCTTGCCGAGGCGAAAACCTCTTTGGCAAGCCCATGGCGGAAAAGGCTGCACAAATTGAGACTGAGACTCTCACCAGGACCAGGCTTTCTAGGAAGACCTCCGCCCCTTCCCAGAAAAAGAAGGGCTCGGGAAAGAAGTCCTTTTACCCGAGGAAGGCGGCTGCCTACAAACAGTACCCCCATTATCAGGCCCCTGCAGCTCCCCAACAGGGCCAGCAGGCCAAGGGACGGGGTAACGGGTCCCGTAGGCAGCAAGCCCCCAAGCCTGCACCACCAGCCCCTGCTCAGCAGGGTGGGGGTTTTTGACTCGCTCAGCATAGCCTCTCCCCCCCCGCTGGTTCCTCCCAGCACCGGAGGCCGGCTGGTTCACTTCGCCCACAGGTGGTCCAGCATCACCGCAGATGCCTGGGTACTTCAGGTCGTGCGAGAAGGCTACCTTCTCCACTTCCATCAGGTCCCTCCCTCCTATTTTCCGGGAGAACCTTCGCGCCCCCCTCTGCACAGGGAGTTGCTCCTTCAGGAGTTAGCAGGTCTTCTGCAGGAACAGGCGGTGGAACCGGTGCCCCACCACCTGAGAGGTCAAGGCTTTTATTCAAGGTATTTTCTGATACCAAAGAGAACAGGGGGCCTCAGACCCATCCTGGACTTGCGCAACCTCAACAAGTTCCTTGTGCGGGAGAAGTTCAAAATGCTTACCCTTGGAATCCTTCTGCCCTACCTCCAGCAGGGAGATTGGCTATGCTCCTTGGATCTAAAGGATGCCTACACGCACATCCTCATCCACCCAAGCCACCGCCAATACCTAAGGTTTGTGGTGGCAGGAAATCATTACCAGTACAGAGTACTGCCCTTTGGCCTATCCTCCGCACCGCGAGTCTTCACAAAATGTCTCGCGGTCGTGGCGGCCCATCTCCGGCTTCACGGCCTCTGTCTTTCCGTACCTCGACGACTGGCTCATCAGAGCAGCGTCCGCTCAGGAGGTCACCAACGCCACGTGCCGCACGGTGACTCTGCTGCAGCACTTGGGCTTTGTTATAAACTTCGCAAAGTCCACTTTGCTCCCCTCACAGGATCTCGAGTTCATCGGCGCAAGGCTGCACACTCCTCGGGCACGAGCGTACCTACCGCTCGACAGGGCTCAACGGCTCATGGACCTAGCCGACCGCTTTCGCAGCCAGCCCCTGGTCTCCGCCAGGCGCTTCCTGAGACTGCTCGGCCATATGGCTTCCACCGTCCATGTGACCCCCAATGCCCGCCTGAATATGCGGTCTGCTCAATGGTGTCTCCGCCAGCAGTGGCGACAAGCCACAGGCGGCCTGGCAGACCTAGTGCGCGTCTCCGAGCCGCTGCTCTCGTCTCTCCGGTGGTGGCTCCGGCAGCCGAACCTGATATTCGGAATGCCTTTCCAGTCACCTCAGCCGACCCGGGTGCTGACCACCGATGCATCCCTCCTGGGCTGGGGAGCACATTGCCAAGAGGCACGTACTCAGGGCCTCTGGACCACGTGGGAGTCTGCTCAGCAGATCAACTTCCTGGAGCTCAGGGCGATCCGCCTAGCTCTCAAGGCCTTCTCCCACCTGACTTCCCAACAGTCCGTCCTTGTCCAGACGGACAATCAAGTTGCCATGTTCTACGTGAACAAGCAGGGGGGCACGGGCTCCTTCCTCCTCTGCCGGGAGGCACAGAAGCTCTGCTCTTGGGCCGTCAGTCACGGCATTCTCCTCAAGGCAGTTTATCTCCCGGGCCAAGAAAATTGCCTTGCAGACAAACTCAGCAGGGTCCTCCAGCCGCATGAGTGGCGTCTGGATCCCTTGGTAGTTCAGAAGCTCTTCCTCAAGTGGGGTCTCCCCACGGTGGATCTCTTTGCCAGTCCTCACAACCGGCAGCTTCCTCGCTTCTGCTCTCGTCAGCCACACCCCCTTCGGGTTGCGGCGGACGCCTTTCTGATCTCGTGGTCGGGGAGCCTTCTGTACGCTTTCCCTCCCATCCCGCTGGTCTCTCGGACTCTTTTCAAGGTTCTCCGAGACAATGCCTTCATGATCCTGGTGGCCCCTCGCTGGCCCAGGCAGCCGTGGTTTCCGCTCCTGCTGCAACTGGCGGTGGAGGATCCAATCCCTCTGGGGGTACAACCGGATCTCCTCACTCAGGATCAGGGGTCCCTTCTGCACCCCAACCTCAGGTCTCTCAACCTCATGGCCTGGCTGCTGAGAGGGTAGTCCTTGCTCCCCTTCTCCTGCCGGCGGAGGTGGAGGAGGTCGTCTTGGCTTCGCGACGGCCTTCTACCCGCAAATGCTACGCCCTTAAATGGCGTCGCTTTGCAGTCTGGTGTACCCAACAGTCTCAGGATCCCTTCTCCTGCCCGGTGTCGGTGATCTTGCAGTACTTGCTGCACCTCTCTAATCTGGGACTTAAGTCCAACTCCGTCAAAGTTCACCTCAGTGCTCTTTCAGCACATCATGTGCCAGTGGACGGCAGACCTCTCTCCAATGACCCTCTTGTAGCGAGGTTTCTCCGAGGTCTCCTTCTACTTAAACCACCTCTGCGCCCGCCAGCGCCTGACTGGGACCTGAATGTGGTTTTGCAGCGGATCACCTGTCCGCCTTTTGAACCTATGGCTACCTGTTCTCTACGTTTTCTGTCTTGGAAAACACTGTTCTTGATAGCCCTCACTTCCGCTAGGCGCGTAAGTGAATTGCAGGCCCTCGTGTCTGATCCCCCTTACACTAGGTTCTACAAGAATAGGGTAGTCCTACGGACTCACCCAAAATTTCTGCCTAAAGTGGTCTCCCCTTTTCACATCAATCAGGAGGTGGTACTTCCAACCTTCTTTCCCAGACCACACTCCAGCCGAGCTGAAACGGTCCTCCATACCCTGGACTGTAGAAGGGCATTGAACTTCTACCTTGACCGTACGCGGGAGCACCGTAAAGCTGCTCAGCTTTTTGTGTCTTTTGACCCCAATAGATTGGGGCTCCCGGTCTCCAAGCGTACTCTGTCCATCTGGGTTGCGGACTGTATCTCTTGGGCTTATGGGGCAGCCGGACTCTCCTTAGAAAGTCGAGTCACGGCTCATTGCGTTCGGGCAAAGGCCACGTCAGTGGCTTACCTCCGCTCTGTTCCGCTGGCAGACATCTGCCGAGCCGCTACTTGGTCTTCAAGCCAGACTTTTGCGGTCCATTACTGTCTCGAGAGGGAGTCCCGTAGGGACAGTGCTTTCGGACAGGCAGTCCTCCGTAATCTCTTTGAGGTCTGAGCAACTCCTACCCTCCATCCCGGATGTGGGCTACCGGTGGGTGATAATTCAGCGAAGATTCTATCCTTCTGTGCTGCTGAGCTAGAGGGAGCTCATTTTTGTGCTTAGGGTCTCCGGTAGCCTTGAGCTTGGGAGTCCCATAAGTGAGGACTGACTTCCTGCTTGGTCCTGGAGAAAGCGTAGTTACTCACCTGTAACAGGTGTTCTCCAGGAGCAGCTGGAATCAGTCCTCACTACCCTCCCTCCTCCCCTTGGAGTTGCAATCGTCTGCTTATGTTCTTTTTGCAAATTTTTATGCTGTCTTTTTTAACTATGTCATCTGACTGGCTAAGATGGCACCCTCGGGCGGGAAGACGACCGCGCATGCGCGCTGCAATTCCCAAAGGCTTTCTTTGAAAGCTGGGGAAAATTGCTCCGCGAGGGCTCCGTCGGCGCCGACGTCACCCATAAGTGAGGACTGATTCCTGCTGCTCCTGGAGAACACCTGTTACAGGTGAGTAACTACGCTATATCCATTATGATCTCATCCGCGGTTTAGCTAAGAGTATGGCCTCAGTAGTGGTGGCTCGACGGTACCTCTGGTTGCGTAATTGGTCGGCTGATAGTTCCTCTAAGGCTCGTCTCAGTAAGCTGCCTTTTAAGGGGGTAAGCTCTTGTTTGGAGAGGATTTGGAGAAGTTGGTCAAGGATCTTGGGGAGTCCAAGGGAGGTCGGCTCCCGGAGGATAAGCCAAAGCAGGGTCGTGCTCCTGCGGGGTTCCGAGGGACCGCTAGGGAGTTTCGTAGATTTCGCTCCTCTTGATTTGGCCCGGCTCAGCGGGGGAGATTCCCGGTTAGAGGTCAAGGGTTTCGGGGCTTCCGGGGAGCGGGAAGGGGGTTCACTCCTTACCAGTCCTCGGGCCCTAAAAAGGCGCAATGAGATACGGCGGGCTCAGGTGGGGGTGGTTCCCGTGGGAGGTCGGTTGCGGGAATTTTACCCTGCCTGGGTCCAGGTTATGTCGGACCGGTGGGTCCTGGAGGTCATTCGCGAAGGGTGCGCGTTGGAGCTCCACCACCCTGTCTTAGATTCCTTTGTCAGATCCCCTTGCGCAGCTCTGGCCAAGTTGCAGGCGGTCTCGGACACTCTGCAGCGACTGCTTCAGCTCGGGGCGGTGGTGCCGGTTCCAGCGGATCAGTGCGGGTTCGGTCGGTACTCTATATATTTCGTCATGCCAAAAAAGGAAGGCACGTTTCGGCCGATCTTAGATCTGAAGCGCGTGAATCGGTGTCTCCGGGTGACCCATTTTTGGATGGAGACTCTGCGGTCTGTGATAGCGGCGGTCCGAGCGGGGGAATTTCTTACGTCCCTGGACCTGACGGAGGCTTATCTTCATATCCCCATACGGCAGGAACATCAAAAATCTCCGATTTGCGGTTCCTATGGGGCACTATCAGTTTCAAGCATTGCCCTTTGGCCTGGCTACGGCCCCTCGGACTTTCACCAAGATCATGGTGGTGGTGGCGACAGCGCTCCGCAAGGAGAGAGTGCTGGTCCACCCATATTTGGACGATTGGCTGATTCGAGCAAAGTCCAGGGAGGAGAGTTTGGCTGGGAGCGCCAGGGTGGTGGAGATGTTAGAGACCCTGGGCTGGGTCGTCAACTTTGCAAAGAACAGTTTGGTTCCTTCGCAGTCCCTGTCTTTCTGGGGGCCCGCTTCGACACGAATCAGGCGGCAGTGTTCCTGCCCACCCCTCAAGCGCGGGGGCTGCGCAACCTGGTCAGGCGGTTTTTGTAGACTTCAGCGCCGACGGCGTGGCAGTATCTTCAGTTGTTGGGCACAATGGCGGCTACTATCGAGGTGGTGCCGTGGGCCCGAGCTCACATGCGGCCTTTGCAGAGTGCGCTGCTTCGCCGGTGGTCGCATCAGCAGGATGCGTTGTCTCAGCGCTTGGTGTGTCCTCAGGGGGTGCGTCAAGAGCTTCGGTGGTGGTTGCGACAGGAGAGTTTGGAGGCCGGCATGCCTCTCGAGTCCCCCTCCTGGAGATTGCTGACTACGGATGCAAGTCTCTTGGGGTGGGGGGCGCATTACGAGGGCAGGTTTGCCCAGGGGGCTTGGTCTCCAGAGGTGTTCTTGGCACTGCAGAAATTTCAGGACAGTTTCCGTCAGAAGGCGGTTTGGGTTCTGTCCGACAATGCGACAACGGTGGCTTACATCAATCGACAGGGCGGCACGGGCAGTGTGGCTCTAGAAGCCGAGGCAAGTCAGCTATTAGGGTGGGCCGAACGACACCTAGGGGCTCTCTCGGCTCAGCATGTGGCCGGCGTGGACAATGTCGAAGCGAATTTCCTAAGCCGTCGCAGGTTGGACCCGGGAGAGTGGCGTCTGCACCCGGACGTGTTTGCGCTGTTGATGCGGCGCTGGGGGATTCCGCTGATGGATCTCATGGCGACCTTCGAGTTGGCGCAGGTGCCGCGGTTTTTCAGCAGACGCCGAGAACAGATGTCAGAGGGGCTCGATGCGTTGGCGCAGAGGTGGCCGGACGGCGGCCTTCTCTGTGTTCCCACCTTGGGCTCTCATAGGCCGGGTGGTGCAGCGCATAGAGAAGCATCACGGCCTAGTGTTGTTGGTGGCTCCCGATTGGCCCCGAAGGCCTTGGTATGCGGACGTAGTGTGGTTGCTGGCCGACAGTCCGTTGCGGTTGCCACAGCGGGAAGATCTCTTAAGGCAGGGGCCGTTACGCATGCCCCAGGTGAATTGGTTCTCGCTTACGGCTTGGCTCTTGAAAGGGCTAAGTTGATGGCCAAATGGTATTCGGTTACAGTTATTTCTACCTTGCTCAAAGCGCGCAGGTGCTCCACCTCGTTGGCGTACATTCGAGTTTGGCGTATTTTTGAGGCCTGGTGTGCGGAGCGCAATGTTCAGCCCTTGGGGGCTTCAGTGGCTCAGATCCTTTCGTTCTTGCAGGATGGAGTAGACAAAGGTTTGGCGGCTAGTTCCTTGTGGGTGCAGTTAGCGGCCATTTCCTGTTACCGCAGAAAGATTCGTGGTCAGTCGTTGGGGTCTCACGGCGTCATCCGGCAGTTTCTGCGGGCGGTGTTGCTTATGCGCCCGCCGGTGCGTTGTGCTGTGCCGACCTGGGATCTGAATCTGGTGTTGGAGGCCTTGCTCAAAGCGCCGTTTGAGCCTTTGGACAAGGCCTCTCTGAAAGACCTAACTTTGAAGATGGTTTTTCTGGTGGCGATTTGTTCCGCGCGGCGCATTTCAGAGTTGCAATCCTTGTCTTGTAGAGAACCTTATCTGTCCTTCCATCACAAAGTTGTGCTGCATACGGTGCCGGCTTTTCTGCCTAAGTTCGTTTCGCCTTTTCATGTTAACCAAGTGGTTTCGCTTCCAGTGTTTTCTGGCCAGCAGTCAGGCGAGTCGGGAAGGCGGTTTCACCTCTTAGATGTGCGTAGGGTGCTGCGTAAGTACCTTTGTAGGACAGCGGACTTTCGGAGGTCCGATCGGCTGTTTGTGGCTTTCGGGGGGGCCACGCAAAGGGGAAGCGGCGGCGAAAGCGTCCATTTCGCGTTGGTTGAAGACAACTATTGCTTCCGCGTACATTTTGAAGGGGAGAGTAGTGCCGGAAGGTCTCCGAGCGCATTCGACTAGGGCGCAGGCAGCGTCTTGGGCAGAGTTCAGTTTGGTTCCGGTTGGGGACATTTGTAGGGCGGCGACCTGCATTTACCAAGCATTATAGGCTCGATGTGCAGGCGGCGGGGGATGGTCGTTTTGGCTCGGCGGTTCTTCAGGCTGGGCTCGCTGGTCCCTCCCGTTGAGGTTTACTGCTCTGTTACATCCTCTATGGTTCCGGGACTGGACTAGAGGGACGAAAAGGAAAAGTAAATTAGACTTACCTGCTAATTGTTGTTCCTTAAGGAACTCTAGTCCAGTCCCGGAGCCCTCCCTGGGGTTATCAGCTCGTTAGCCTGAAGTTGGGCGATCTCTTTTTGCTGTTAATTTAAAAAAAAAAAAAAAAAAAACAGAAAATGGGCATAGGAAGACACAAGCCAAACAAATTCGGCGTAAGAAGCAGAAGACAGAGGTAGCGATGGAGAGGGTTCTCGAAGGGCGTAGAGTGGAGCCATAGGGGGAACCCTTTTGCTAAGACGGGAAATGTATCCTGTTCCTAATTCTGTTTATTTGATGATACTTTATCTACTTATTTGTTGCTCTGCTCAGTTTGCTTTGTCAATAGGTACTGGAGATAGGGGGCAGTCCTTGCCTACTTATACCACTGTTAGTAAAGCGATGATGTCATTCAGTCTCCAAGGCTGCTGGAGGAGATTCTAAACTCTATGGTTCCGGGACTGGACTAGAGTTCCTTAGGGAACAACAATTAGCAGGTAAGTCTAATTTACTTTTTACCTCATCCACCTGGAAGTACTGGCACTTCCATGAGGAAACTGCCATGTTATGTAGCTATGCTCAGTTTTCCCACTTGTAGATTTGTAAGATGGCTCCTTCCTGTGGTTGTGGCAGCAAACCCATGTACATGCCTACAAGTCCTTATACGTATTTTACAAAAGGTCCACGTTCAGCAGAGTCTTGTGAAATAATGCTGGAACCAAGCACATCTCAGTTTCCACATCTCAATGTGCTATATAAAATGGGCCTTTGTATCACTTAGAAAGAAGAACACACTCTTGCCCGCAAACATATATTCCCTTACTTGAAATGCCTGAGGTGAAAGTATTTTCTGTGGCATTAGATTACTGAATTGGGCACACACTTGATTCTTAGTTGCATTATAAGAATTGATGTTCCATATTAAGCAGAAGTGTACCACACCTGTTCCATGAGTGTGTGACTGAGTCTATTCTCTTTGTTGTAAATGCTGATCTTAAAAATGACCCAAATCATAGAGGAGGAGATGTTCTAGTAAATATTTAACTAGGGAGAAACAATGTTCTGTTCTGCCTGTATTTAATATATTTCTGTAATTTATTTATGTGAGCTAATAGAATGTAATAAAGAACACATCCTACAAGTTATTTTATTTCCTTTTGTAGGTCCGTAACATAATACAAATTTAAAAAGTGGGAAAAATTAAAATTTACAAAAACC
Organism: Ichthyophis bannanicus; assembly: GCA_033557465.1. Lineage (NCBI taxonomy): Eukaryota > Metazoa > Chordata > Amphibia > Gymnophiona > Ichthyophiidae > Ichthyophis > Ichthyophis bannanicus. Next base: position 150,689,794 of record CM066041.1, read on the forward strand.
TTTCTGGATATGTTAACATCAACAGTGATAATCCTGAGCAATAAATCTATACTTCTGCAGCTTCAAACCCCTCCATAGTTATTTTTCTTTTTTTTACCCACCTAAATGGGTACAAAAGTACATACATAAATTAATTTTTAATTAAAACCTAATATCTGAAACACGCAAAATAATAAACTCTTAGACATCTAGTTATCAGCTAGGAGAGATAAAGCCCTATACCTCATTTCATAATTAACACCATCATTTAAGATAAAATGAAGCTGAGCAAGTAGCTAACCATTAATTAAACAGTAATCTTGAATGGCCTTTCGAAATAAATAAGCTTTAAGCTGCCTTCTAAAAGACATGGTGTCATCAATATGTCTTAATTCAGCTGCAGAGAATTCTACAGTTCTGGACCTGCAACTGAAAAGGTTCATAGTCTAATCTCATCCAGGAATAGAAACATGATGACAGAAAAAGACCACATGGCCTATCTAGTTTGTCCCATGCTTCTTTGAATTTAGATACTGTCCTCATCTCTACCACCTCCACTGGAAGACTATTCATTGGATCCACCACTCTTTCTGTAAAGAAATATTTCCACATATCAATCCTGAATCTTATCCCCTTTCACCCTCATCCCATGTCCCCTTGTAGCAGAGCCTGCTTTCAATCAAAAGAGACTCTCCTGTGGATTTATGCCATGGAGGTATTTAAACATCTCAATCATATCACCTCTATCCCGCCTTTCCTCTAAGGTGTGCATATTAAGATCCTTAAGTCTGTCCTCAAATGCTTTATAATGAAGACCACTAACCATTTTAGTAGTCACCCTCTGTACGGACTCTAGCCTGTTTATATCCTTTTGAAGGTGCGGTCTCCAGAACTGCACACAATACTCCAAATAAGGTCGCACCAAAGACTTATACAGAGGCACTATCACCTCCTTTCTTCTGCTGGCCATTCCTCTCCCTATGCACCCAAGCATCCTTCTAGCTTTTGCTGTCGCCTTTTCTACCGTTTTAGCTACTTTAAGATCATCAGACATAATCACGCCTAGGTCCCGCTCTTCTTTAGTGGACAAAAGTACTTCACCCCCTATACTATATTGCTCCCTTGGATTGCTGCAGCCCAAATGCATAACCTTGCATTTTTTAACATGAAATTTCAGCTGCCAAATTCTAGACCAAGCTTAGCTAGATCCCTCCTCATGTTATCTACACCTTTCTGGAAGTCTACTCTATTGCAGATTTGGTATCATCTGCAAAGAGGCAAACCTTATAGCCCTTCCACTATATCACTAACAAAGATGTTAAAAAGAATCGGACCAAGGACAGATCCCTGCGGCACACTAACCACCTTCTCCTCAGAGTGAGCTCCATTTACCTGTACCCTTTGTTGCCTTCCACTCAACCAATTTCTAACCCAAGCAGTAACTTTAGGGTTCATCCCTAGGATGCTCAATTTATTTATAAGTCACCTGTGAGGAACGGTGTCAAAGGCTTTACTGAAATCTAAATACATGACATCTAGGGCTCTCCCTCGGTCCAACTCCCTGGTCACCCAGTCAAAGAAATCAATCAGATTTGTCTGGCAAGACCTGCCTCTGGTGACTCCATGCTGCCTCTGATCCTGTAATCCACTGGACTCCAGAAACCTCACTATTTTCTCTTTCAGCAGTGCTTCCAATAATTTACTCACCACCGAAGTTAAACTAACCAGCCTATAGTTTTCAACCACATCCTTACTTCCACTTTTGTGTAAAGGGACCACATGTGCCTCTCTCCAGTCTTTTGGCACCACTCCTGACTCTGAGGCATTGAAAAAGTCAGTCAGTGGAGCTGCTAGAACGTCCCCAAGTTCCTTCAGTATTCTAGCGTGTATCCCATCCGGTCCCATTGCTTTGTCTACTTTACGTTTAGCTAGCTTCTCACAAACACAGTCTTCTGAAAATTGTTCAAGATGCCCCTCGCGTCTGTTCCTGTTTGTGGGTGTTTTCTGAGGTCCTGCTCCTGTTTCTTCATCTGTGAACACAGAACAGAAATATTTGTTAAACAATTCCGCTTTATCCTCATCAGCTTCTACATATTCCTCCCCTTCACCCTTGAGTCTTGACAATACCACTTTTGCCCTTCCTTTTCTCACTAGCATATCTGAAAAATGTCTTATCCTCCCATTTAACTGCATTGGCTATTTCCTCCTCTTTTTGAATCTTTGCTTTCCTGACTGCTTTGCTAGCTTCTATAAGTTTTTCCAAATAGAGATGCCTGTCTTCCTTTCTCCGTGATCTCTTGTATTTTATGAAGGCCTCCCTCTTTTTCTTCACTTTTTCAGCTATTTCTTTTGAAAACCATAGCGGTCTCCTTTTCCTTTTACCTTTATTTATTTATCATGTTTTTCCCTGTTAAAAATTGTTTTAATGTATACCCAAGTTATGATACCTGTTTATTGTAAACACAAATCAGCAAGCTGAGATGTGTAGTTTAATGTTCACTGTAAACCGCGCTGATGTCAATAGCGCGGTATAAAAGAGACTTTAAATAAAAATAAAAAATAAAAATAACATTTTAACAAAAAGGTTGGTTACCCTTAAAATATCCCCTTTCAGTTTTGCCCACTGTTTTTATACAGCCCCCAGATGTTCCCATCCCGCTAACGACTCCCTGAGGTATTGGCCCATCTTGGCAAAGTTAGTTTTCCTAAAGTCTAAGACCCTTGCTTTTGAATGGATTTTAACAGCCCTAGTCCTAATACTGAACCACACCATCTGGTGATTACTGGAAGCAAAATGATCTCCCACTATAACAGAAACACTTTCACCATTGGTAAGCCCCAAGTCTACTATGGCCCCTTCACGTGTGGGTTCTGTTACCAGTTGCCTGAATAGTTCTCTCTGTAGAGAGTCCAGGATCTCCTTACTTCTAGATGATACTGCAGCAGGAATGTGCCAGTCAACATCTAGCATATTAAAATCCCTTGTCAGTAGCACTTCCCCTTTCCTAGCAATGCTGCGTATGTCTTCAATTAACTCTCCGTCCACCTCTTCCTCCTGTGAGAGATGTCTGTATATCACATAAAATCAAATAGATTTCTCTTTCCCTCTTTCTAGTTTAATCCACAGTGCCTCCTCTCTCCCTTTTAAGCTCTGTAATTCCAAAGCTTTAATATTATTTTTTACATATAGTGCCACTCCTCCTCCCCTTTTTCCTACCCTGTCCTTTCTGAATAAAGTATAGCCTGGTATAGTTACATCCCAGTCTTTGTTTTCTGTGAACCATATTTCTGTAACTGCTACTAAGTCCAAGTCTGCCTCTCCCATTAAAGCTTCAACATCTGGGATCTTATTTCCCATGCTACGGGCATTTATACACACTGCTTTCCATATGTTGTTCCTTTTACCCATTTCCATAAAGGTATTTAATGTTTCACTTACCTGAGGACTTTCTTCACCCATCCCCAATGTATCTAGTTTAAAGCCCTCTTCAGTAGATTAGCCAGTCTGCTACTGAAGACATGTTGACCTTTCTTGGACAGATGGACTAGAAAAGGGAATTGTTACTAGAACTGTTACTTCTGGAGAGAGATCTGCAATTGTGAGTACATACTTCTGGGAATTTTCTGAAAGAAATTCTTTCTATTAAAGCTAATTAATCTGTGAACCCACTATTTCTCCAGGACCAAGCAGGAAGTCAGTCCTCACTTATGGGTGACGTCGGCGCCGACGGAGCCCTCGCGGAGCAATTTTCCCCAGCTTTCAAAGAAAGCCTTTGGGAATTGCAGCGCGCATGCGCGGTCGTCTTCCCGCCCGAGGGTGCCATCTTAGCCAGTCTTCTTTTTTCCGCGGAGCCCTGCAGACGTCCCCGTCTTGTCCCCGTGAAAAAGTTGATTTTCCTCTTTATTTTATACTTTTTTCTTTCGGTTCGACGCCGATCGTTTTCCCGCCCGGACTCGCGACGCCGGTCTCGAGTCCTCTAGCGTTTTTTCGGTTTTTCTGACTTAGTCAGCTTTCATTTTCGTTTTCCCTGGCAGCCCGGTCCTTTGACCTCGCAGGGGCCCTTTTTCCCCCGATGGCTGCCAGTGGCTTTAAGCGGTGTGGTCGGTGTGACCGAAATATGTCACTAACCGACACACACGACTTTTGCCTCCGCTGCTTGGGCCCGGATCATGAGGAACTGATCTGTGGGCCCTGCAGCAAACTGTCCTCGAAGGCGTTGAGAAGTCGGCGGCATCAGCGCGAGAGAATCTTCGCTGACCCCAGCCGTACCCGGACCTCGTCGGAGGCCTCCGTGTCAAAGGGCTCCAGCTCGGACCGTCGCCGGAGCTCCTCCGACCGGGGTTCTCCCTCCGGGGACCATCGTCGGAAGGAAAAACCCGCGAGGGCGGCGTCGGTGGACGCTCCTGGCTCCGCGAGGGCCAGGTCGCATAGCCCCGACAGCCGCCCCGGGTCCTTGGAGAAGGAACATCTCCCGAAGCGACCTCGCCTGGAGTCGGAGATGCCTGCCCGGGTAAGTCCTGTAGTCCTTCTGGACTCGCCTCCGCGACAGCCGACGTCGGGCCCGACGCCGTCGGGGCCCGAGTCGGGGGCTGCTGGGTCACCTGAGCTCGGACTCAGGTTGACGGCCTTGGAGAGCAGACTGTCTGCCTTCATGGACCAGCAGCGGGCACTGCTCGCTGGCCTCGCTGGCGCCGCTGCCCCGACCGCCGGGACGTCGACGTCCAAGTCGACCCCGGAGACCGAGCCGATCCTCGAGTCACTGAGAACTCGAGTCGATCCTCGGTCGAGGTCACCCTCGGCCTCCCGTTCGGGACCGAGGTCGCCGACGCCGACTCCCTCGACGTCGGGGCGGCTGGCGCCGCACCCTGCCCGGGCCGACCCCACCGAGTCCTCGTCGGAGTCGGTCTGGGAGTCTGAGGAGGAAGAGTCACCTGATTCTTTCCGGACTCGGTGTGTCCCATCGGACTCACCGGGGTCCGAGCCTCGGAAGCAGTCCCCCCCGGAGGATGCCCGGTTCTCGGACTTCGTTAGGGATATGGCCAAGGCTTTGGCCTTCCCTGCGGATCCCGAGGAGGAGCCTCGAGCCGAAGAGCTCGACGCCCTCCAGTATGACTCTCCCGCGAGGGAGCACTTTACTGTGCCGGTTCCTCCTATGCTGGAACGACTACTCTTCCGCATGTGGGAGAGTCCGGCCTCCTCGCCGGTCCTGAGCAAGCGGGTCGATTCTATCTATCGGGTCCGCAAGAGCCCTGGCTTTCAGAAGGCACAGCTGCCACACCATTCCATGGTAGTGGAATCGGCCATGCATCGTCTTAAGAGCCAGAAGATGCACTCCTCGGTGCCTCCTGGAAGGGAGGCCCGTAACCTGGATGGCCTTGGCAAGAAGTGCTTCCAGGGCTCTATGCTCGCATGTCGTGTCCAGACTTACCAGCTCTACATGGGCATGTATCTCCGGGATCTGGCTAAAGAGCTAGCCGGATTCTCCGCTGGTCTCTCCGAGGAGCCCTTGCGGAGGTTCCTAGCCTTGTCCACGGGCATTCGGGAATGCTCAAAGTTCATGTCCCGAGCAGCCTATGATGGCTTTGAGGCCTCGGCTAGAGTGGCCGCAGCCGGCATCGGTGCCCGCCGACAGGCTTGGCTTCAGTCGTCGGACCTTGAGCCCTGGGTACAGGACAAGTTGGTCGATGTCCCCTGCCGAGGCGAAAACCTCTTTGGCAAGCCCATGGCGGAAAAGGCTGCACAAATTGAGACTGAGACTCTCACCAGGACCAGGCTTTCTAGGAAGACCTCCGCCCCTTCCCAGAAAAAGAAGGGCTCGGGAAAAAAGTCCTTTTACCCGAGGAAGGCGGCTGCCTACAAACAGTACCCCCATTATCAGGCCCCTGCAGCTCCCCAACAGGGCCAGCAGGCCAAGGGACGGGGTAACGGGTCCCGTAGGCAGCAAGCCCCCAAGCCTGCACCACCAGCCCCTGCTCAGCAGGGAGGGGGTTTTTGACTCGCTCAGCATAGCCTCTCCCCCCCCGCTGGTCCCTCCCAGCACCGGAGGCCGGCTGGTTCACTTCGCCCACAGGTGGTCCAGCATCACCGCAGATGCCTGGGTGCTTCAGGTCGTGCGAGAGGGCTACCTTCTCCACTTCCATCAGGTCCCTCCCTCCTATTTTCCGGGAGAACCTTCGCGCCCCCCTCTGCACCGGGAGTTGCTCCTTCAGGAGTTAGCAGGTCTTCTGCAGGAACAGGCGGTGGAACCGGTGCCCCACCACCTGAGAGGTCAAGGCTTTTATTCAAGGTATTTTCTGATACCAAAGAGAACAGGGGGCCTCAGACCCATCCTGGACTTGCGCAACCTCAACAAGTTCCTTGTGCGGGAGAAGTTCAAAATGCTTACCCTTGGAATCCTTCTGCCCTACCTCCAGCAGGGAGATTGGCTATGCTCCTTGGATCTAAAGGATGCCTACACGCACATCCTCATCCACCCAAGCCACCGCCAATACCTAAGGTTTGTGGTGGCAGGAAATCATTACCAGTACAGAGTACTGCCCTTTGGCCTATCCTCCGCACCGCGAGTCTTCACAAAATGTCTCGCGGTCGTGGCGGCCCATCTCCGGCTTCACGGCCTCTATGTCTTTCCGTACCTCGACGACTGGCTCATCAGAGCAGCGTCCGCTCAGGAGGTCACCAACGCCACGTGCCGCACGGTGACTCTGCTGCAGCACTTGGGCTTTGTCATAAACTTCGCAAAGTCCACTTTGCTCCCCTCACAGGATCTCGAGTTCATCGGCGCAAGGCTGCACACTCCTCGGGCACGAGCGTACCTACCGCTCGACAGGGCTCAACGGCTCATGGACCTAGCCGACCGCTTTCGCAGCCAGCCCCTGGTCTCCGCCAGGCGCTTCCTGAGACTGCTCGGCCATATGGCTTCCACCGTCCATGTGACCCCCAATGCCCGCCTGAACATGCGGTCTGCTCAATGGTGTCTCCGCCAGCAGTGGCGACAAGCCACAGGCGGCCTGGCAGACCTAGTGCGCGTCTCCGAGCCGCTGCTCTCGTCTCTCCGGTGGTGGCTCCGGCAGCCGAACCTGATATTCGGAATGCCTTTCCAGTCACCTCAGCCGACCCGGGTGCTGACCACCGATGCATCCCTCCTGGGCTGGGGAGCACATTGCCAAGAGGCACGTACTCAGGGCCTCTGGACCACGTGGGAGTCTGCTCAGCAGATCAACTTCCTGGAGCTCAGGGCGATCCGCCTCGCTCTCAAGGCCTTCTCCCACCTGACTTCCCAACAGTCCGTCCTTGTCCAGACGGACAATCAAGTTGCCATGTTCTACGTGAACAAGCAGGGGGGCACGGGCTCCTTCCTCCTCTGCCGGGAGGCACAGAAGCTCTGCTCTTGGGCCGTCAGTCACGGCATTCTCCTCAAGGCAGTTTATCTCCCGGGCCAAGAAAATTGCCTTGCAGACAAACTCAGCAGGGTCCTCCAGCCGCACGAGTGGCGTCTGGATCCCTTGGTAGTTCAGAAGCTCTTCCTCAAGTGGGGTCTCCCCACGGTGGATCTCTTTGCCAGTCCTCACAACCGGCAACTTCCTCGCTTCTGCTCTCGTCAGCCACACCCCCTTCGGGTTGCGGCGGACGCCTTTCTGATCTCGTGGTCGGGGAGCCTTCTGTACGCTTTCCCTCCCATCCCGCTGGTCTCTCGGACTCTTTTCAAGGTTCTCCGAGACAAAGCCTTCATGATCCTGGTGGCCCCTCGCTGGCCCAGGCAGCCGTGGTTTCCACTCCTGCTGCAACTGGCGGTGGAGGGCCCAATCCCTCTGGGGATACAACCGGATCTCCTCACTCAGGATCAGGGGTCCCTTCTGCACCCCAACCTCAGGTCTCTCAACCTTATGGCCTGGCTGCTGAGAGGGTAGTCCTTGCTCCCCTTCTCCTGCCGGCGGAGGTGGAGGAGGTCGTCTTAGCTTCGCGACGGCCTTCTACCCGCAAATGCTACGCCCTTAAATGGCGTCGCTTTGCAGTCTGGTGTACCCAACAGTCTCAGGATCCCTTCTCCTGCCCGGTGTCGGTGATCTTGCAGTACTTGCTGCACCTCTCTAATCTGGGACTTAAGTCCAACTCCGTCAAAGTTCACCTCAGTGCTCTTTCAGCACATCATGTGCCAGTGGACGGCAGACCTCTCTCCAATGACCCTCTCGTAGCGAGGTTTCTCCGAGGTCTCCTTCTACTTAAACCACCTCTGCGCCCGCCAGCGCCTGACTGGGACCTGAATGTGGTTTTGCAGCGGATCACCTGTCCGCCTTTTGAACCTATGGCTACCTGTTCTCTACGTTTTCTGTCTTGGAAAACACTGTTCTTGATAGCCCTCACTTCCGCTAGGCGCGTAAGTGAATTGCAGGCCCTCGTGTCTGATCCCCCTTACACTAGGTTCTACAAGAATAGGGTAGTCCTACGGACTCACCCAAAATTTCTGCCTAAAGTGGTCTCCCCTTTTCACATCAATCAGGAGGTGGTACTTCCAACCTTCTTTCCCAGACCACACTCCAGCCGAGCTGAAACGGTCCTCCATACCCTGGACTGTAGAAGGGCATTGAACTTCTACCTTGACCGTACGCGGGAGCACCGTAAAGCTGCTCAGCTTTTTGTGTCTTTTGACCCCAATAAATTGGGGCTCCCGGTCTCCAAGCGTACTCTGTCCATCTGGGTTGCGGACTGTATCTCTTGGGCTTATGGGGCAGCCGGACTCTCCTTAGAAAGTCGAGTCATGGCTCATTGCGTTCGGGCAAAGGCCACGTCAGTGGCTTACCTCCGCTCTGTTCCGCTGGCAGACATCTGCCGGGCCGCTACTTGGTCTTCGAGCCAGACTTTTGCGGTCCATTACTGTCTCGAGAGGGAGTCCCGTAGGGACAGTGCTTTCGGACAGGCAGTCCTCCGTAATCTCTTTGAGGTCTGAGCAACTCCTACCCTCCATCCCGGATGTGGGCTACCGGTGGGTGATAATTCAGCGAAGATTCTATCCTTCTGTGCTGCTGAGCTAGAGGGAGCTCATTTTTGTGCTTAGGGTCTCCGGTAGCCTTGAGCTTGGGAGTCCCATAAGTGAGGACTGACTTCCTGCTTGGTCCTGGAGAAAGCGTAGTTACTCACCTGTAACAGGTGTTCTCCAGGAGCAGCAGGAATCAGTCCTCACTACCCTCCCTCCTCCCCTTGGAGTTGCAATCGTCTGCTTATGTTCTTTTTGCAAATTTTTATGCTGTCTTTTTTAGCTATGTCATCTGACTGGCTAAGATGGCACCCTCGGGCGGGAAGACGACCGCGCATGCGCGCTGCAATTCCCAAAGGCTTTCTTTGAAAGCTGGGGAAAATTGCTCCGCGAGGGCTCCGTCGGCGCCGACGTCACCCATAAGTGAGGACTGATTCCTGCTGCTCCTGGAGAACACCTGTTACAGGTGAGTAACTACGCTTTTTTGTTAAATCAGTCAGGGCCTTGTAGCAGCAGTTTAAGTTTAAATTTAAAACACAGAAGAGAACTTTCTGGTTACATTTCATACCCAGCTGAGAGCTTGTAGTTTAAATGTAATAGTCACTCAGGGCTTAGTATAAGCAAAGTACTTTTTGTTTAAATTTAAAACACAGAAGAGAGCTTTCTGGTTAAATTTAGAACCCAGCAGAGAGCTTGTAGTTTAAATTTCATAATAAGTTAGAGCCTAGCAGCAGCAAAGAGCTATAATTTAAATCAAATCAGAATATAGCTTAGCACAAAAGGCAAAACAGGGTCAGTACTCTTTGAGCAACAAATAGTCTTCTAGAGACCTTTACAAAGAGGCCTTCTACCTAGGGGGCAAGCGACCTGTGAAACATTTTCAATAGGTGTTAACACCAGGTGGCAGGTCAAAAAGCCATTTTGAAAGACTCCTCCTAGCCAAGCAAGAACTGTTAATCACCCAGGAAGTTGGTCACAGCTTACCTCAGCAGCTCAACCAGAGCTCTGTGATCCTCAGTCTTGAAGGACTAGAAAAGGGGACTGTTACTTCTGGAGAGAGATCTGCAATTGTGAGTATATGCTTCTGGGAATTTTCTGAAAGGAATTCTTTCTATTAAAGCTAATTAATCTGTGAACCAACTATTTTTTGTTAAATCAGTCAGGGCCTAGTAGCAGCAGTTTAAATTTAAAACACAGAAGAGAGCTTTCTGGTTAAATTTGGAACCCAGCAGAGAGTTTGTAGTTTAAATTTCATAATAAGTTAGAGCCTAGCAGCAGCAAAGAGCTATAATTTAAATCAAATCACCAATCCGGCCTCTACTAAAAAACACCCAACTAGACCCGAAGAAGGAAGAGTCTTACCGGCCAATCTCAAGTATCCCACTACTAGCTAAAATACTTGAGAAAGCGTCCCTGAGACAAATTCAACAACACATAGACGCCTCGGCCCCCCTAGACCCCTGCCAACACGGGTTTAGAGAAGCCCACGGAGTTGAAACTCTCCTGACCTCCCTATGCAACACATTAATCTGTGGGGTAGACAATATCAAAGAGGGCTTTGTGCTGATCTTCCTGGATATTTCCGCAGCGTTTGATTCCATTAATCATGACCAACTCCTCGCCCGTCTCCATGAGAAGGGGATCCAGGGTCTAGCTTGGGATTGGTGCAAATCATACCTTGAAGAATGATGGCAACAAGTTAGAATTGGCTCTAGCACGTCTGAACCTTTCCAACAAAAACAGGGAGTACCCCAAGGCTCCTCCCTCTCGGCGTTACTCTTCAACATATACATGCAACCAATCTGTGAAATTACCCGTGCCTTCGGCATATCGTACCTCATCTATGCGGATGATGTGCTGTTATACACACCTATCAATGTCATGCTTCCAGACTACACAACCATCATTGACTGCTTCAATGCGATAACAGACTGGCTCTTAAACAACAACCTGAGAATAAACTTCAAGAAAACAGAGGTTCTAACCATCACGAGAAACAAAAGCTTCATACCCCCTCCAACCTTGAAGGTCAGAGATGCTGAACTACCAATAAAGCCCACCATACGCTACCTTGGCGTGACACTAGATCAACGATTAACATTCAAAGAGCATATAAGCCGCATGGTAAAGTCCATCTATCATAAGATCAAGACTCTTCGACACCTTAGACCCATGCAGGACCCTGACAACTTCCGAACAATATTACAAGCAATAGTCACACCCCACTTTGACTATGCAAACATTATACTACACGGCCTCCCCAAGAACTCATTGAACCCGCTCCAATTAGCGATGAACGCTGCTGCCCGTATCCTGTGTGGGATACCTACGAGCGATCACATATCCCCCATACTAAGAGAGCTACACTGGCTCCCAGTAAGCAGTAGGATAACTTACAAAGCCCTCCTAATGACGTTTAAAGCCTTAAATAACATATCACCCTCATCAATAACTATTTGTAAATAACTATTTGTAAATCCTGTAAATAGATATATGTAAATAGTTCAAAATATGTAAATAGTTCAATTGTTATTTTAACAAATTATTTACCATATTTAGTCCAATCATGTTTAATGTATTTAGCAAAATTGTACCTAGTTAATTAATGTTTCATGTATTTAGCAAAATTGTACCTAGTTAATTAATGTTTCATGTAAAACAGACCTGTTAATCTGTTCATTCCTTGTTCACTGTAAACCGCACCTGATCTGTGGAAGGTAGCGGTATATAAGCAACTGTTAAATAAATAAATAAATAAATCTCGGCGCTTCTTACCTACATTCCCAGCAACAGACCTAAGCGAGCACTGGCTGCCAATACGCTAATCATCCCAAAAATAACTACAAAATGGGCACAATCAACCAACAAACGTGCATTTGTGTCCTATGCCCCCAGGGCCTGGAACAAACTTCCACCCCATATCAGAGCAATCAGAGACCTCATGCAGTTTAGAAAAGCCATCAAACACCACCTGTTCCTCATGCACTATTCACAACACAACTACCCCACCACACCTCCCTCCCCTCCACCCAACATCTCAACTTGAACTACATAATCCACAAGGAGCAACTGACAGGTTATGTAAAACAGTCTTAGCTAGATTACACCCTGCTGTCCTACACTTGCTCTGAGTAATTGAATAACCCTAGGAACAATGGAAAGATTAACGTGGTAACTTGTAAATTGTACATAGTTTCATATGTAAATTGTATAGTTTCCCCCAGTTCACTCCAAGTTGTTTTCCCCTGTTTTATGTAAACTCTGATTGCCTTCGCTATCATTGAGTCACTTTTTCTCTGTAAACCGCACTGATGGAAAAGAGCGGTATAAAATAAAAGTTAAATTAAATAAATAAAATCAGAATATAGCTTGCCTCAGCAGCACAGGACAGGGTACTGTGTAGAATCCCTCTTTTAATAAGTGTTATTTCCCTCCCTCCCTCCCCTACACCCACCCATCCCTGGGATAATCATAGCTTTATAGGTACTTACAAATCTTAAAAGACAGGAGGTGCTTTCAGGTGAAGCTCATTACCCAAATCAGTCATACACTAAGGACCTGAGATTAATTAAGCTTTAGGTGAACAAGGTATATTAAACGTATCAGGTACAGTTTTATTAGTATAAATATCCATAGCAACCCTTAGTAAGTAAAGAACTTAAAGATCTAAACACAAACTTAAAATTAAGATGCAGACAGCAGTCCAGCAGCGAGATGGGGGCTTTCCAGTCTTTTGCATTGAGTGTCACATGTATGATTTTCTCCCAATTGGTGAGAGGTCTTACGTGTGCACTAGGTGCAAGGAGCTCTTTGCTCTCAGGGAACGAGTCCGGTACATAGACGAGACCTACAGGGATATAGTCCTGAAGTCCCACCTCCAGTCTGGCAGCATCCCTGTTGCCATGGAGGAGAGAGGTCACATGACAGGAGAGCATCACCCTGGTGTAGCAGGAAGTGATCCTGTAACTAGGACCTGTCCTCCAGGTGATGTAAAACCCTCTCGCACCAAGGAAGTTTCTCCAGGGTCATGTGCCCATGAGGGAAGGGTTAGGACAGCCGTTATAGTTGGTGATTCAATCATTAGGCATGTAGATAGCTGGGTGGCTTGTGGACATGAGGATTGCCTGGTAACATGCCTGCCTGGTGCGAAGGTAGCGGACCTCACGCGCCACCTAGTTAAGGTCTTAGATAGTGCTGGGGAGGAGTCTGCTGTCTTGGTACATGTCGGTACCAATGACATAGGAAAATGTGGTAGGGAGGTTCTGGAGGCTAAATTTAGGCTTTTAGGTAGGAAGTTGAAATCCAGAACTTCCAGGGTAGCTTTCTCCGAAATGCTTCCCGTTCCACGTGCAGGACCCAAAAGGCAGGCAGAGCTCCGGAGTCTCAATGCGTGGAAGAGACAACGGTGCAGAGATGAGGGTTTTGGATTTTTTAGGAACTGGGGAACATTCTGGGGAAAGGAGAGGCTCTTCCGAAGGGATGGGCTTCACCTTAACTGGGATGGAACCAGGCTGCTGGCATTAACCTTTAAAAAGGAGATAGAGCAGATTTTAAACTAGATAATAGGGGAAAGCCGACAGTCGCCCAAGAGTGGATGGTTCGGAAGAATGTATCTTTGAAGGATACTACCAAAAGCAGAGAGGTTCCAAAAAAGAGTAAAATAGCCCAAATGCCCTCGAGTATGGAGCAGACAGAGCTTAAAGATCCAAATTACCCATGTCTACCAATAGCCAAATTAATATGAATAAAATACAGTCTCTAATATGCTTGTATGCAAAAGCTAGAAGTCTAAAAAATAAGATGGGAGAGTTAGAATATATAGCACTAAATGAGAGGTTAGATATGATTGGAATATCAGAGACATGGTAGAAGGAGGACAACCAGTGGGACACTGTGATACCTAGGTACAAACTATATTGTAATGATAGAGCTGATCAAACTGGTGGAGGGGTTGCGCTCTATGTTAGAGAGGGCATTGAGTCAGAGAGGATTAAAGTTTTGCAGGAAACAAAAATTGCTGTAGAATCTCTATGGATTGAAATTCCATATAAAAAGGGGAAGGTGATAGCAGTGGGGGTGTACTATCGACCGCCTGGCCAGAATGAACAAATGGATGATATGCTCAAAGAAATCAAGGAAGCTAGCAAACGTTACAGCACAGTAATAATAATGGGTGATTTCAATTACCCCGGTATCGACTCGGTCAGTGTCACGGCAGGACATGCGAGGGAGATAAAGTTCCTAGATGAAATAAATGACTGCTTCTTGGAGCAGCTGGTTCATGAACCGACCAGAGGGGAAGCCATATTACTAGTCCTTAGTGGAACACCAGATCTAGTGCAAGAGAGGTGTTGGGGCCACTGGGCAATAGTGATCATAGCATGATCACCTTTGATTTAATTAGTGGAGGAGGGATAGTAAGGAAATCCACAGTACTACCTTTTAACTTTCAAAAGGGATACTATGATAAAATGAGGAAAATAGTTATGAAAAAACTAAAAGGAGCAGTTGCAAAGGTTAAAGACTTGTTGAAAAATACTATCTTGGAAGCATAGACCAGCTGTATTCCATGCTTTAAGAAAAGTGGAAGGAGGTCCAAAAAACTGCCAGCATGGTTTAAAGGTGAGGTCAGAGAGGCTGTTGTTGCCAAAAAAGCATCTTTCAGGAAATGGAAAAAAGAGTCAAATGACGAAACCTGGAAACAGCACAAGCACTGGCAAGTCAAATGCAAGGCATTGATAAGGCAGGCAAAGGGAGAATTTGAGAAGAAGCTTGCTGCGGAAGCAAAAATGTGAAATAAAGACTTTTTCAAGTACATTCATAGCAAAAAATCTGTGAGAGAGTCAGTTGGTCCATTAGATGATAGAGGGGTTAAAGGGGCACTAAGAGGCGACAAGGCGATAGCGGAGAGACTGAATGAATTCTTTGCTTCGGTCTTTACTGAGGAAGATGTAGGGATGTTACCCATGACTGAAGTGGTATTTAAAGGTGCGGAAGAATTGAAAAAAATATCGATACATCGGGAAGATGTATTACAAATATTAGATAAACAGAAGAGTAGCAAATCACCTGGGCCGGATGGTATACATCCAAGGGTGTTGAAAGAACTGAAATATGAGATTGTAGACCTGCTATTAGTAATCTGTGAACTATCATTAAAATCATCTCTAATATCTGAAGATTAGAGGATCGCCAATGTAACACCAATTTTTAAAAAGGGTTCCAGGGGTGATCCGGGAAACTACAGACCGGTGAGCCTGACGTCAGTATCGGGAAAAATGGTAGAAACCATCATAAAGAATAAAATTACTCAGCATGTAGATAGTCATGGCCTAATTGGAGACAGCCAACATGGCTTTAGACAAGGAAGATCTTGTCTTACTACTCTGTTATGTTTTTTTTGAAGGTGTGAATAAACAGGTGGACAAAGGTGAGTTGGTTGATATAGTGTATCTGGACTTTCAGAAAGCCTTTAACAAGGTCCCTCATCAGAGACTTTTGGCAAAACTAAAGAGTCATGGGATAGGAGGCAGTGTACTACTGTGGATCAGGAACTGGTTAAAAGATAGAAAGCAGAGGGTAGGGCTAAATGGCCAATTTTCCCAATGGAGAAAGTTGAATAGTGGTGTACCCCAGGGATCTATGCTGGGTCCGCTGCTTTTTGACATATTCATAAATGACCTGGAAAGTGGAATAATGAGTGAGGTTATCAAATTTGCAGATGACACAAAACTATTTAAAATTGTTAAAACCCAAGAGGATTGTGGAAAATTGCAAGAGGATCTTGATAAATTGGAAGACTGGGCATCAAAATGGCAGATGAAATTTAATGTGGACAAATGCAAAGTTATGCACCTAGGGAAGAACAACCCAAACTATGGTTACACGATGCAAGGTTCCACATTAGGAACCACCACCCAGGAAAAAGATTTAGGCATCATTGTGGATAACATGTTAAAACCCTCGGCCCAGTGTGCAGCGGTGGCCAAGAGAGCAAATAGAATGCTAGGTATCATAAGGAAAGGAATGGAAAATAAAACAAAAGATGATATAATGCCTCTATATCGTTCCATGGTGAGACCGCACCTTGAATATTGTGTGCAATTCTGGTCGCCGTATCTTAAAAAGGATATAGCGTTATTAGAAAAGGTTCAGAGTAGAGTCACCAAAATGGTAAAGAGGATGGAAGGATGCTCCTATGAAGAAAGGCTAAAAATGTTAGGGCTCTTTAACCTGGAAAAGAGACGGCTGAGGGGAGATATGATAGAAGTCTATAAATTAATGAACGAGTGGAACGGGTAAACGTAGATCGATTGTTTACGTTATCAGAATATAGAAAGACTAGGGGACATGCAATGAAGCTACAGGGTAAACTATTTAAGACTAATAAAAGAAAATATTTTTTCACTCAGCGTGTAATCAAACTCTGGAATTTGTTACCAGAGGATGTAGTAAAGGCTGTTAGTGTAGCTGGGTTTAAAAAAGGTTTGGACAAGTTCTTGGAGGAAAGATCCATAAACCATTATTAAGAGGGGACCCAGGATATCAATGCTTGACCCAGTACAAGCATTGTGGAACCTGTGTCTTTTGGGGAAACTGCTAGGTACTTATGACCTAGATTGGCCACTGTTGTAAACAGGATACTGGGCTTGATGGACCTTGGTCCGACCCAGTATGGCATACTTATGCTCTTATGTAGATGGAGGCCATCTCTGCTCTGTAACCCTTGGAACGGCATCCCATGGTTCCATCAAGCAATCTATTATCCTGCGATCATAATATGTGTGGAGGGCGATAGAGCTTTAAGACAGCAGCAGTACACATTAATGCATCATGATACAGTGCTTAAACTGAACTCTCCAAAAGAACAGAAGCCAATGAAAGGAGAACAGTACTGGAGAAATATGATTAAATTTACTATTCCAGTTCATACTGCTAGACCAGTCCAGACAAGCAAGTTATGCTCCCCTGCCAGCAGATGTTGTAGACAGAGAAAAAACTTCCAGAACTCTGGTTAGGCTCTGGCTGGTAAAGGTATACCCCTAGAGGTCCTATCCAGTATTTTCTGTCTCCAGCAGATGAGGGTGTTCTTAATTTTTCTCCCATTTTAATTTCTTTTCTTTCTTTTGCTGTTCTGGATGTATCTAGAGCACACACGAGGTGTTCCTCTAGGGTTCCCCCAGAACCCGCAGCCCAACACTTTAAATTAGGTAGAGGCGAGCAGTGTTTCCTGAGGTGAGCTCCTGATCGCGAGATCAGTTGAGCTCCCTCCATCAGGGGATTCCCAGCCTCAGGCCACGAGAGCCTGTGTGACTGATGTGGGACAAACTAAATTAATTTTAGTTAATTTAAATTGGATTGGACTGCCTCTCACAGATTCTCCGGGGAGCCTCGGCAGCACTGTGTCCGGTACCGTGAGTGACAACCTATTTCTTCCCCCCCCCCCTCTCCTAAAGCTCCGTGGAAAGCTTAAACGCCGGCCTGCTGCCCCGAGGCTGCCGACAGCACTCAACTCCTCCCGATTGCTTTAGTTTTGAAACCGCCATTGTCGGGTGTGTGTTTTTCAGCATGTTCTTCTTCGATGTCAATTTTCTTGCCGGCGGCCATTTCACGAGCATGCGATCGCGTTCCTCTCAGCCGGTTTTTGGTGGGAATGGTGTTTGTCGCCATTTTCTCTGGGGTTTTTTTTTTTTTTTTTTTTGCAACTCTGAGCTCCTGGGACCGTTCTGATTTCGGGATAGGGGCTAGCAGTATATTTTTCAAAAATTTTCCAGTCTGAGATTAACAGAATCAGCATTTGTTTAAATTTAAAAAAACCCACCGGGCAGCATGTCTTCCTCACTACACAGGTGTCTAGTCTGCAATAAGAAACAGAAAGATTTAATTAACAGGCTGTGTCCAACATGTCATGCACATCCAGGAGAATCTTCTACTTCACAGCCTCTGGCACTGCCTGCTTTGGACATCAATGTTTCAGTACCCCCTTCTTTGGAGCTGCCGCAGGTCTCTCCACTCACAGAGGGTTCGCAGAGTGCTCCTTTGTTGATTCCACAGCCTCCATCCATCCCTTCGAAGTTTGAGGCGTCAGTACATCCCACGGATAGCCAGTTTCTGGCTCTATTTCGCCAGGCATGGGCCCTGTGGCGTTCAGACTCCTCAGAGGTACCCTCAGAATCATTGTGTGCTCCGGACAGGGGCAAAGCAGGATCAGTACCTTGTAAGTGAACGCATAAGGTAACAGACCTCAAGGGGGGACGTCCTCCCACATGCGTTTCATGGACTTTACAGGACAGTCCAGAGGTTCCTTAAGAGGACAAGTCTTTGGCAGATGCGAGTCTGGATCCCCTCAGATAGGGAGGATGGAGAATACTCTCCTTTAGACTCTTCCGTACCAGTTCAAGAGGACTCACAGGATATCCAATTCTTTCAAAAAGAGGAGTTGACCGCCTTAATAGCACAGGTGGTAGAAGCGCTGCCCCTCACGGATCCACCAGAACCACAGACTTCCCAGTCTCTGTCTCCGGCAGATCCCATCATACAGGGCATACGTAAGCCTTCCAAAGCCTTCGCTTTCCCGGCGGAACTGCAGCAAATGGTGTCTCGGGAATTGGTGTCCCCAGATATCTCTCTGCTTACCGCACACCGTCTTGGTCAGTTTATACCTCTGGTCTCCATCAGAACTTGAACGCTGGCTGGCTTACCCAAAGTTGGATGCCTTGGTGACCGGGGTTACCAAACATACCACCATTCCGGTCGAGGGCGGAGCAGCGCTCCGAGACCAACAGGACTGTAAGGTTGAGAGTCTCCTAAAGACAGCCTTCTCCTCTTCCACTCTTTCGTTCCAGGTGACAGTTTGCAGGGGGCTAGCGGCCTGTGCCTCACTGCGATGGATTCAGCGACTGCCAGAATATCCTGCTATAGAACGTCTGGAATCCATTGCGGCTTTCTTGGCTGATGCCTTTTATGATCTGTTGCGTCTCTCAGCTCATTTGTTGGCAGCAGTAATGGTAGCAAGGAGATGGCTTTGGCTGCGTCAATGGGCAGCGGATGTCGCCTCCAAGTCGCGTCTTTCGAAGCTCCCCTTTAAAGGGAGGCTCCTCTTTGGTGAGGGTTTGGATAAGTTGGTAAAGGACCTGGGTGAGGTCAAGCCACAACGTTTTCCGGAAGATAAGCCAAGAGCTTCTTCTCTTCGGTCTTCTCGTTCTCAGGTTTTTCGACAATTTCCTAGATCTCGCGATTCCAGGAGATACCGTTCTTTTAAACCAGGCACCTCTGCAGCTCGTAGTCATTTTGGTCAGAGGTCACAGTCCTTTCGAGGAGCCCGCAAAGGCACAGAGTCCTATTCAGGCCCAGGGAAGTTTTCTGGAACAACATGTCCTTCCCGCTGACGGGTCGGGCGGCCCACTCGAGACCTTGCTGCCAGTGGGAGGCTGGTTGTCACTGTTTTTTCGTCAGTGGGCACACACAGCGTCCGATCAGTGGGTCCTCGACATTGTATCTCAAGGTTGCTCCCTCGAATGTTGGCAGTCCATTCGAGATGCCTTCCTGGTCTCTCCAGGATGATCTTCCGGAAAAAGTCTAGTCATTCAAACTACGTTTAAAAAACTTGTCCTCCTCAGGGCTATTCGTCCTGTCCCTTCATTGGAAAGAGGGCTAGGCCGTTACTCTATTTCGTGGTGCCCAAGAAGGACAGCTCCTTTCATCCAATTCTAGATCTCAAAGGAGTCAACCGCAGCCTTCGGGTGCCTCACTTCCGCATGGAGACGCTCCGGTCCGTAATCCAGGCGGTGTGCAAAGGAGAGTTTCTAACGTCTCTCGATCTGGCAGAAGCATACTTTCATATTCCCATTTGGACCGAACACCAGCGTTTCCTGCGGTTCGTAGTTCTCGGACAACATTTTCCATTTCGGGCAATGCCATTTGGCCTCACCTTCGCTCCTCGAACCTTCTCCAAGGTAATGGTGGTGGTAGCGGAGGCCTTGCGCAAACAGGGTATCCGAGTACACCCCTATTTGGACGATTGGCTCGTTTGAGCAGACTCTTTTCCAGAGGCCTGCAGCACCATATCAAGGGTAGTCTCCTTCCTAGAAGGATTAGGTTGGGTGATCAATCGTGCCAAGGGCTGCCTTCAGCCGTCTTAACAGATCAACTTTCTTGGAGCACGATTCGACACCCATCTGGTTCGAGTAATCCTGTCTCAAGAGTGTTTCCTCAAACTGTCTTCACAAATTCGTCTATTTATGCTTCAGGACTCGCCCCGAGCGTGGGATTACCTTCAGGTCCTGGGATCCATGGCGGCTACCATAGAGATCATTCCTTGGGCCAGAGCGCACATGCGCTGGCTTCAAAATGCATTCCTGTCTCGGTGGTCGCCAGTGTCAGAGAACTACCAACTCTGTCTTCCGCTCCTACCGCCAATCAGACAGTCTATGGTGGTGGCTGTCTCTGTGCAATCTATACAGGGGAGTACCTCTGGAAACTCCAAGCTGGATATTAGTGACAACAAATGCCAGTCTGTCCAGCTGGGGAGCTCACTGTCAGAACCACACAGTGCAGGGCAACTGGTCTCCACTCGAGTCTCGTTGGGCTATCAACCATCTAGAAGCACGGGTAGTCCACCTGGCCTTGCGGTGTTTTGTAAATCTCCTGCGAAATCAATCTGTTCAGGTATTATCAGACAACGCGACGACGGTGTCTTATCTCAACCGCCAAGGGGGCACAAAATGTCCTGGAGTGTCAAAAGAAATTACCCTTCTCTTCCCTTGGGCAGAGAGACATTTACAAGCCATCTCCGCACAGCTTATCACCGGAACAAGCAATGTCAAGGCCGATTTTCTAAGCAGACATACTCTTGATCCCGGAGAGTGGGAACTTGTTCCGGACGCCTTTCAGAAAATAGTTCAGAGATGGGGTCGGCCGGTGATAGATCTCATGGCCTCGGCAGCAAATGCAAAGGTGCTGTTCTTCAGTTGCTGGAGGCAACACGGGTCTCACGGCATAGATGCTCTAGCACAACCATGGCCAAGGCATGTTCTCCTTTACGTGTTTCCGCCTTGGGCAATGATCAGGAGAGTTCTCCATCGGATCAGAGAGCACCAGGGACCAGTGATCCTGGTGGCTCCAGACTGGCCCAGGAGACCCTGGTATGTCGATCTAGTACGGTTATCTCGGGTAGTCCCTCTGCAACTGGAAGCTCCCGTGGGACTTTTCAGGCAAGGGCGCATCTACATGGACAACCCCGCTCCTTACTCGCTTACGGCTTGGCTCTTGAACGCCGCAGGTTAGCCCACAAGGGCTACTCTTCTAAAGTTGTGGCTACCCTACTCAACGCTAGGCGATCGTCAACGTCTCTAGCATACGCTCGAGTGTGGCGAGCTTTTGAGTCATGGTGTACGTGACACCACCTCTTGCCATGGCGTTCCGAAATCCCAAAGGTTCTAGCCTTTCTGCAAGATGGTCTTGATAAAGGATTAGCTTTCAGAACCCTGCGAGTACAGGTTTCGGCCTTAACGTGCTTCCTTGGGCCAGTTCGTGGCCACTCCCTTGCATCCCATGCAGACATGTCGCGATTTCTCAAGGTGGTCAGACTCCTGCACCCACCACTTCGTTCAATAGTTCCTTCCTGGGATCTTGTCCTAGTTCTGAAAGCTCTTATGGGCCACCCTTTGAGCCTCTAAAGGAGGTTTCTCTTCGGGACTTGACAATTAAGACAGTGTTCTTAGTGGCAATAACCTCGGCTTGTAGAATCTTGGAGCTGCAAGCTCTTTCTTGTCGAGATCCCTATCTTTCGATTTCTGCGGAAACGTTTCTCTCCGCGCAGTTCATTCCTTTTTGCTTAAGGTCCTTACACCGTTTCATCTCAATCAACCTCTCCTGTTGCCTGCCTTTTCCAAAGAGCAATGCTCCGGGAAGAATAAGAATCTCCGAGCAGTGGACCTCAAAACAATTCTCATCCGCTATCTGAAGGTGACCAATTCCTTTCGTAAAACCGACCATCTCTTTGTTCTTTTTGCGGGACCACGGCGAGGTCTCGCGGCCTCTAAGTCCACTATTGCTAGGTGGCTATGTTTGGCCATTGAATCAGCCTATATTGGTCAAGGTAGGCCGGTTCCGACAGGTCTCTGAGCTCACTCCACTCGAGCTCAGGCTACTTCTTGGGCCGAACGTTCTCAGGTGGCTCCTCTCAATATCTGTCGGGCGGCAACCTGGTCCTCTTTGTCCACATTTGTTCAACATTATCGTCTGGACATTTAAGCACAGAAGGACAGTTGGTTTGGAGTTGGTGTGCTGTCAGTGGCTCTTTCGGCCCACCCTGAGGGTCGTTAGCTTGGGTACTTCCCGCTTGTCTGGACTGGTCTAGCAGTATGAACTGGAAGGAGAAATTTCACTTACCGTTAATTTCCTTTCCTGGCATACTGCTAGACTAGTCCAGAACCCACCTGGTTGTCAGTCACAGTACAGCACGTACAGTGGAGCCGACACTCATTTTGGTCACACACTACCAATATATTCCCTTGGAGGGCCTACAGGCACTCCTTAAAGGCTTGATGTCCTAGGGATGCTTCATGCTCCTTTCTGATTCATACAGTTACTTGAGCAAGTCTTCTCTCCTGTACATAGCTGACCGTGTTGGTCGGTTTTATGGTTAATAGTTATTGCTTGTCAGAAGGTACTGGATAGGACCTCTAGGGTTATACCTATACCAGCCAGAGCCTAACCAATCAGAACTCTGGAAGTTTTTTCTCTGTCTCCAACACCTGCTGGCAGGGGAGCATAACCCGCTTGTCTGGACTGGTCTAGCAGTATTCCAGGAAAGGAAATTAATGGTAAGTGAAATTTCTCCATTTCTACTATTACTCAAGCAGCAAAATATTGAACTGTTCATAATACTTGGAATGCACCTTTTGGGAGATGATATTAATGCCTGAACTACTGCTAAAAAGTTATCAAAAATCAATATAGGCTTAAAATGCCACATCTTTTGTAACTTGAACACGGATAAGGTAAAATCAACTATGTTTCCCAAATCTTTAACTTGAGTTCCAACAGGTATCTTCCAATTGTCAATTTGAATATAACTAGGGGAGTCATCTTAGATCATTTACTTAAGAATATTATGCTTGTCTTACCAACATTCAAACAAAACCTCCATAACATTGATCCCCTAACTCTCTCCTCCACCATTTCTCCATCTCTTTCCTCCATTATATCCTTCCAGTCCGTCGACGAGGCACTATCTTCCTACAGTGCTATATTATCCCCAGCTCTTGACACTCTTGCCCCACCCACCCCACGTCCAGTCAAATGATCTACTCCCCAGCCCTGGCTTTCGCCTACAACCCGCTATCTACGCACCTGCGCACATTCCGCCGAGCATGCTTGGTCCAAATCCCGCTCCCCGGAGGACCTTCTACACTTCAATTTCATGCTTGGCTCCTTCCAGTCAGTCATAGCACTTGCGAAGCAAGACTACTACATCCACCTGACCAGCTCCTTCGCCTCTGATCCTCGCCGTCTCTTTAATACCCTCAGTTCTCTCCTCAAGGTCCCCCCGCCCTCCCTTTCTGCCCAAACCCTAGCCAACTACTTCCATGACAAAATCCATAAGATTACCCTCCAATTCCCCACCCCCTCATCTACCTCCCCCTCCCCAAGTCTCCCCCATCCGTACTTCCTCCGCTACCCTCTCCTTCTTCCCTACGATCTCTTAAGAAGAAACCACACTCCTCCTTACCTCCTCCAAACCCACCACCTGTTCATCTGATCCTATCCTCACCCATCTCTTACACCCCATCTCCCCCACCATTGTACCCCCCCATCTCTCATATCCTCAACCTTTCACTCTCCACTGCAACTGTCCCCATTGACTTCAAACATGCTTTGTCACACCCCTCCTCAAGAAACCCTCACTCGATCCCACATGCCCTTCTAACTATCGACCTATCTCCCTCCTTCCCTTCATATCCAAACTACTAGAACGAGCAGTCTACCGCCGCTGCCTCAACTTCCTCACCTCCCAGGCCCTCCTGGACCCACTACAATCCGGCTTCCATCCCTTACACTCCACTGAAACAGCTCTCGCAAGAATCTCCAATGACCTGTTCCTGGCTAAATCTAAGGGCCTCTATTCTATCCTCATCCTTCTTGATCTCTCCGCTGCTTTTGACACCGTTGACCTCAATCTTCTCCTCACCACCCTCTCTTCCCTTGGCTTTAAGGATCTGGTACTATCCTGGTTCTCCTCCTACCTCTTCCATTGCTCATTCAGTGTGTGCTCTGGCAGCTCCTCTTCCTCCCCTACCCCGCTCCATTTAGGTGTACCCCAGGGATCCATCTTGGGCCCCCTCCTTTTCTCTCTCTACACCCAAGCCCTTGGCGCGCTTATCTCCTCCCATGGCTTTTAGTACCATCTTTATGCCGATGACTCCCAAATCTCACGCTTGGAGCAGCCTACCTGTGTCTATACGCCAGGCACCCTCCCTGGCCCTCTTCAAATCCAGGTTGAAGACCCACCTTTTCACCGTCGCCTTCAGATCCTGACTTCTATCCTTATCTTAACTCCTGTCAACTCTCATGACCAAACTGTATAGACAATACCGTGCCTTGCACTAAACCGACCAATGCTCTGTAATGTTCTGACTAGATTGTAAACTCCGATGAGCATGACTCTGACGGGCAGGGACTGTCTCTTGTATTTTGGCTGCCTCAGCTGTACAGCGCTGCATGCGTGGCGCTCTATAAGTGTCAAGTAGTAGTAGTAGTTCCTAGTGCATGAAAGGTTCAAAATGGTCTTGTTAGGGACGCTGCTCCTGTACCTTTTACAGGATGATTGGCTATGCTCCTTGGATCTGAAAGATGTGTACACACATATTCCAATCTACCCGCATCACAGACAATACCTTTGATTCCTGCTGGGCAGCCTGCAGTACCAGTACCGTGTGCTTCCCTTTGGACTGGCCATGGCTCCCCTGGGTCTTCACAAAGAATCTGGCAGTCGTGGCCACCTTCCTGCAGACCCAGAAGCTCTTTTCCCATATCTAGATGACTGGCTGATCAAGGCTACCATGCCTGCTGGCATCTGGCAGTCAGCTACACTCACAAGTCAGATGCTCGAGGATCTCAGCTTCATGGTCAACTTCCCGAAGTCCCACCTCCATCTGATGCAGCAGCTGGAGTTCATCAGGGCCCTCCTTGATACCACTTGGGCACAGGCCTTTCTGCCATAGACTGCCTGCAGTGCCTTGTTGAGGTGGTGGGCGCATTGCAGCACCAGTACCACACTATGACCCACATGTTGAGGGCTCTCAGATACATGGTCGCTATGGTACATGTCACTCCTCAGTCCCGCCTTTCCATGCAGCAGGCCTAGTAGACCCTGTCCACGTAATGGAGGCAGGCATCATGCCACCTGTGGGACAGAATAGTGGTTACCGTACCACTGGCGCAGTCCCTGGCATGGTGGCTTGAGCCAGACAACCTCTCCAGTTCCAGATGGCAGCCCCCTGCAAGACGCTCACAGCGGACATATCCAAGCTCTTCTGGGGTGCGCACCTGGATGGTCTCAGCACCCAGAAGCTATGGTCTGAGCAGAAGAGTCTCCATCAAATCAACTTCCTTGAGTTTTGGGTCATAGTGAATGCCCTCAGCACCTTTCATGCACTCCTGGTGAATCAAGTGGTCCTGATTCAAATGGACAACCAGGTGGCGATGTTCTACATGAACAAGCAGGGGAGCATGGGATCATATCTCCTGTGCTGGAATGCCGTTCGTCTCTGGAAGTTCACTGTGCTCCACAGCATGGACCTCAAGGCAACTTATTTGCCAGGCGAGCTCAATGGCCTGGCAGATCGTCTCAGCCAGGTACTTCAACTTCACAAATGGACCGTATCATCCAGGAGTGGGGCACCCCAGTGGAGGACCTTTTCGCTTCGGAGCAAAATGCCCAGGTGGCCTAGTTCTGCCCTTGAAGGCTGGCCAGTGGTTGCCTGGCCTTGGATGCCTTAGTTCTCCACTGGGGGGAGGGAGGGTCTGCTTTATGCCTTCCCCCGATACCATTTGTGGCAAAGACTCTCCTGAAGCCCCATGATTCTCGTCACCTCATACTGGCCTCAGCAGCCGTGGTTCCTTCTGCTGCTGCAGCTCTTGCCGAGGGAGCCTCTTCGCCTAGGCTCTGACCCAGACTTCATCTTGTAGGAGGTCAGCTCCCTGCTGCACCCCAACGTCCACTCCCTGGTGCTTGTGGTATGGATGCTAAGACGGTAGTCTTCTTGGATCTTGATCTTTCTGAGAGCGTTACCAATATCCTGCTGGTGTCCTGCAAGGACTAGACACACAAGGCCTACATGCTCAAGTGGCTGTGGTTTGCCATCTCATGCGCAGATAGGGTGCTGGACCCCTTCTCTTGCTCTATAGACTGGCTGCTGGAGTATCTCTTAGACTTCTCTGACTCTGGGCTGAAGTCTAATATGGTGCGAGTTCACCTCAATGCAATTGGGGCCTACCATCGCAGCTGTGGGGGAAAGTCCATTTCAATCCAGCCTCTGGTAGTCTGGTTCATGAGGGGCCTGATCCTCTCAAAGCCTCTGTTCAAGCCCCCTATGGTCGCTTGGGATCTCAATGTGGTCATTGGTCAATTAATAAAGGCCCCCTTCAAGCACCTGGGCTCATGCTCACTGAAATTCTTGACATGGAAGGTCCTCTTTCTGGTGACTGTCACATCAGTGCGATGTGTCATTGAGCTCCAAGCTCTGGTTGCTCACTCTCCTTATCAGGTTTCACCAAAACTGTGTGGTGTCACACACACATACACACACACACCTTTCTGCCAAGGTGGACTCAGCATTCCACCTCAATCAGTCCATTGCCCTTCTGACGTTCATTCCTCTGCCTCACGCAAACCATGGCAAGACGGTCCTGAACATGCTGGACTGTAAGCATGTGTTGGCCTTCTATCTGGAGCGCACAAAGGCACATCCAACCGTTTGTCTCTTTCAGCCCCAATAGGCTGGATGTCACTATCTCGAGGCATACGCTATCCCTCTGGCTGGTGGACTGCATCACTCATGCATATTCTCTGGCTGGGTTGATCCTTGAGGGTCATGTCACAGCTCACAATGTCTGTGCAATGGCAACATCGGTAGCCAACCTCCGTTCAGTATTTGCAGGGCTGCGAAGTGGTCTTCGGTCAATACCTTCTCAGCACACTACTGCCTGGATGGGGATTCCTGGTGGTACAGCAATTTTGGCCAGGTTGTGCTCCGGCATCTGTTTGGGTCATAGAGTCAACTCCTACCCACCGGCACATCTGTCCTTCCAGGCTAACTGCTCAAAATTCTCTAAGATCGATGTCTGCTGAGGATACTGAATCAGATGAGTCCCTCAGTAGGACTACCTCTCTAGTTTTTCTACTTCTCCAGTTCTCGTTGCCCAGTTGGGCTGCTTATCTCCTTGGGTTCCAGTAGCCTGGGAGTCCCAAACAACAGGAATAAGTCCTCACAATCCTCCCACTTCCCTGGGAGTTGCCTTTTTTTGGCTCCTGCTATGTTGTTATATTGAAGAGTATGGAGCCATGGTGGGGGGGATAATGCAGGCATGTATGCAGGGTGTACCTCCCAAAAGTTTGCTTTGGAAGCTGTGGAGCGTTCCGTGTGGGACTCTGTCGATGATATCACCCATACATGAGGACTTATTCCTGCTGTTCACGGAGAATACCTGCTAAGGGTGAGTAACTACTCTATCTTTGATGTTGTGAAATTGTAACATTTTGCTTCCCACTTTAGGGACCATATCATCCTGTTGCCAGACTTGGACAGGCAGAACTTTGGCAGTTAGTGCATATCGTCCCATAAGTATTATTAATTAGGGCCATTATATGTGATGTATCACCCTTTGCACATAATACAGTGTGAACTGCTGTGCTAAGAGAGAACTTTCATGGAAAATATTTGCTTCTTTTCATGTTTGCTTTGAATCCTCAAAGCAGAGTATATGTTCAAAAGGACTAGCTTAAGGATTGAGCATGTCTGGTTTATGAAATAACCTTCATGCTCTTCCTACAGGGAAGTGGATTGCTTTTCTTGGTCAAGTGTCACCTTCCTTCTCCTCTTTGCACCCCTGATTGTCTACTACTTTGTAATGTCATGTGACCAGTATCATTGTGCCCTGACTGGACCTATCTTTGATCTGTATATGGGAACCTTGAACCTTTCTGACTTCTGGAACAGGATGCAGCTGATACTAGAGCATTGCAAGCATCTACATTGTGGGGGTCATGATCCAGGTAAGGTCTTCCATTGCTGTGACCTGGATACACTTCGGTCTGACCATAAAATAGCCATCATTTTGGTTCCCTAAAAATTATCCAAGTCCTTACTGAGAAAAAAATCTGATCAAGAGTACAACGACCCCTTCCCCTCCCCCCCCCCCTCCTGTGTAGGTGCCTAATGAAAACCTAAGGAATCCATTAAAACTAGAAAGTCCCTCTCCATGTGTATGTTAAACTAAACTAATATTACTTTATTAGCCAATTATGATGAGAGCTTGATAATGGTTTCTGAAATAAAATCCCCATAAAGTTGGAGGCCAATATAGCAACAGGATATTGAAACTAACTACCAGTTCCAAATGTAGTAGCTGTAATTCAAAGCGGGTAGATTTTTGGATAGAGAGCTCCATGACAGAAAACCTTTGTGGATAAAATAATTGCTACCCCTTCACCAATCTCATATGGTCGTTGAGCATAGAGGAAAGTATAACCCGGAGAACAGCATTGCCTCAGATAGTCTTTTTTTCTCCAGGACCAAGCAGGAAGTCAGTCCTCACATATGGGTGACATCGACGTCGATGGAGCCCTTGCGGAACATTTCCCCAGCTTTCCATGAAAGCCTTTGGGAATGCAGGCACGCATGCGCGGTTCCCTTCCTGCCTAAAGGTGCCATCTTGCTCAGTCTCTTTTTTTCCGTGAAGCCCACCGGACGTGTGTCCTAGTCCTCCCGGAAAATAGTTAGATTTTTTGGCGATCCTTCGCTATTTTTTCTCCGGTTCGACGCCGGTTCCCCTCCCGCCGGGTTCGGTACACCGGTATCAAGCCCGATCTTCTTTTTTCGGTTTTTGCCCTTCGTGGCTGGAGTTCGCGCCCTTTTTTTCTTTTTCCCTGGAAGGCCGGTCCTTTGACCTCGCGGGGACTCTTTTTTCCCTGATGGCTTCCAGTGGGTTTAAAAAGTGTGATCGGTGCAAGAAGCTAATGTCTCTCACCGACACACACGACTGCTGCCTTCGGTGCCTTGGTCCTGACCACGATCCTAAGATGTGTGGACCATGTGGAAAAATATCTTCCAAGGCACTGCGAAGTCGTCAGCACCAAAAGGAAAGGCTTTTTTCTGACTCGGCCTCCGGCCCGGCCCGGACCTCGTCTGAGGTCTCGACATCTCGGGAATCGGATCCCGAGCACTGTCGTGGCTCCTCGGACAGGGGCTCCCCTGACCGGGAACAAAAGAGGAAGAAGCGGCTCATGAGGGTGTCGTCGGAAGAGGTCCCTGGCTCCTTGAGAGCAAGGTCTCAGACCCCTGACCGTCGCCCCGGGTCCGTGGAACAGGAGAAGCCTCCCAAAGTACCTCGAGTGGAGCTGGAGTCTGCTGGACACATAAGTCCTGTAGTCCTCGTGGACTCTCCTCCCAAAGAGCCACCGCCGGGGCCCAAGTCGGGGGCTGCTGAGTCTCCTGAGCTGGGTTTCAGGCTGACAGCCTTGGAGAGCAGATTGTCTGCCTTCATGGAACAGCAGCGGGCACTGATGGCCAGCATGTCTGGCGCATCTGCCCCGACCACCGGGACATCGACATCGAAGTCGACCCCGGAGACCGAGCCGATACTCGAGACCATAAAGGCTCGAGGTCGACCTCGGTCGCGGTCTCCCCCGCACGGTCGGACCCAGATTCCTCATCGGACGAGTCCGCCTGGGAGACGGAGGACGAGGAGTCCCCCGACACCTTCCAGACTCAGGGGCGTCCCATCGGACTCACCACAGTCTGAGCCCCGGAGTAGATCCCCCCCCCCCCCCCCCCGGAGGATACCCGGTTCTCGGAGTTTGTCCGGGATATGGCCACCGCGTTGGCTATCCCTGCAGACCCCGAGGAGGAGCCTCGAGCCGAGGAGCTCGAGGCCCTAAAGTACGACTCTCCTCCGAAGGAGGCCTTTACTGTTCCGGTTCCTCCGATGCTGGAACGGCTCCTCTTCCGGATGTGGGAGGCACCGGCCTCGGCGCCGGTTCTAAGCAAGCGGGTTGATTCGATCTATCGACTCCGGAAGAGTCCTGGCTTTCAAAAGATGCAGCTACCACACCATTCCATGGTGGTGGAATCGACCATGCATCGCCCGAAAAGTCAGAAGATGCACTCCGCGGTGCCCCCTGGCAGGGAGGCCCAGAACCTCGATGGTTTTGGTACAAAGTGCTTCCAGGGCTCGATGCTTGCTTGCCGTGTCCAGTCTTACCAGCTGTACATGGGCATGTACTTGTGAGACCTGGCCAAGGAGCTGGCCGGGTTCTCTGCTGGTCTCTCCGGGGAACCCTTGCAGAGGTTCAAGTCCTTGTCCTCGGGGATCCGGGAATGCTCCAAGTTTATGTCCCACGCTGCCTACGATGGCTTCGAGGCTTCGGCCCGTGTTGCGGCAGTCGGCATCGCGGCTCAACGCCAGGCATGGCTGCAGTCATCGGACCTCGAGCCATGGGTTCAGGACAAGTTGGTCGATGTCGCTTGCTGAGATGAGAACCTTTTTGGCACGCCCATGACCGAGAAGGCCACACAGCTCGAAACCGAGCACCTCACGAGGACAAGGCTGTCTGGGAAGACTTCTGCCCCTTCTCACAAAAAGAAGGGCTCGGGTAAAAAGCCCTTTTACCTGAGGAAGGGCACTGCCTACAAACAGTACCCACAGTACCAGGCTGCCCAAGCTGCCCCTCAAGGTCAGCAAGCCAAGGGGCAGGGTAATGGGCCCTGTAGGCAGAGGACCCCCAAGCCTCTGGCCCCTGCTCCCACTCAGCAGGGTGGGGGTTTTTGACTCCTTAGACATAGCCTCTCCGTCCCTGCTCTCCCAACCCTGTACAGGAGGTCGCCTTGCCCTGTTTGCCCACCAGTGGCCACTCATCACTGGAGACAGTTGGGTGTTAAGCATAGTCCACAAGGGCTATCTACTACACTTCCAACAACTGCCTCCTCCATACTTTCCAGGGGAGCCTCCAAGGCCTCCCCTGCACACAGATCTTCTCCTTCAGGAGCTCCAAGATCTGTTGGTGGACAGGGTGGTGGAGCCTGTGCCTCCCCACTTGCAAGGTCAAGGGTTCTACTTCAGGTATTTCCTGGTACCCAAAAGAACCGGTGGTCTTCGACCTATTCTGGACCTCAGAAACCTCAACAAGTTCCTAGAGAAGGAAAAGTTCAAGATGCTTACTCTTGGAACACTTCTGCCCTACCTCCAGCAGGGAGATTGGCTATGCTCATTAGATCTAAAGGATGCGTACACTCACATCCTCATTCATCCAGACCACAGAAAGTACCTCAGGTTCATTGTGGGAGGAAACCATTATCAGTACAGAGTACTGCCTTTTGGCCTCACCTCCACTCCCTGGGTCTTTACCAAATACCTGGCAGTGGTGGCGGCCTACCTGAGAAATCAGGGAATCTTTGTCTTCCCCTATCTGGACGACTGGCTCATCAGGGGTCAGACGTGCCAGGAGGCCAGACAAGCCACCCTCACAACTATTGCTCTTCTTCAAAGCCTGGGGTTTGTAATAAACTTCGCAAAGTCCACTTTGCTCCCCTCTCAGAACTTGGAGTTTATAGGGGTGAGGTTGGACTCTCTGCTGGCAAAGGCATTCTTGACAGAAGACAGAGCCCAAAGACTGATAAACTTAGCAAACCAGTTTCTCAGCAGGTCACTGGTCTCCGCCAGGCTCTGCCTGAGGCTTCTAGGCCACATGGCTTTGACAGTACATGTGACCCCCAATGCCAGGCTCCATATGAGGCCTGCACAGTGGTGCCTTCGGACTCAGTGGTCACAGGCCACAGGCAGCCTCAGAGAGAGGATAAGGATGTCCAAACAATTTCTGAACTCCCTCAGCTGGTGGCTGCACCCACCCGATCTGCTGCAAGGGCTACCCTTTCAGATGCCTGGGTTCACAGTGGTGTTGACTACGGATGCCTCCCTGCAGGGCTGGGGAGCTCATTGTCTAGGCAAGTGCACCCAGGGCCTGTAGTCTCCCTGGGAAGCCGCACAGCAAATCAATCTACTGGAACTCAGGGCTATTCGCTTAGCCCTCAAGACTTTCTCTGCAGCCCTGGCTTATCAGTCTCTCCTAGTTCAAACAGACAACCAGGTAGCCATGTTTTATGTGAACAAGCAGGGTGGAACTGGGTCCAGGCTCCTTTGTCAGGAAGCACAGGACCTTTGCTTGTTTGCCCTCAAGCACAACATGCTCCTCAAGACTGTGTACCTCCCTGGCCAGGAAAACTACCTGGCCGACAGGTTGAGCAGGATTCTGCAGCCCCACGAGTGGCAGCTCCATCCTTTGGTCGTTCAGAAGATTTTCCTGAAATGGGGACTTCCATCCATCGATCTGTTTGCCAGTCCACTGAACAAACAGCTGCCAAAGTTCTGCTCCAAACAACCGCATCCTCGGCGGATGGTGGCAGATGCTTTTCTGATCCCATGGTCTCAGGGCCTCCTGTATGCGTTTCCTCCCACGCCCTTGGTGGCCCGAACCCTGTTCAAGATTCTTCAGGACAAGGCCTCGGTCCTGCTGGTAGCCCCCAGGTGGCCGAGACAGCCTTGGTTTCCACTTCTGCTTCAGCTGTCAGTGGATCCCCCACTGCCTCTGGGGTTGCAGCCCGACCTTCTCTCTCAGGATCAGGGTTCCCTTCTGCACCCCAATCTCAAAGCTCTCAATTTGATGGCCTGGAGGCTGCAAGGGTAGTTTTAGCTCCCTGGGGCCTACCTCAGGAAGTTGAGGAGGTTGTCCTAGCCTCTAGGAAGCAGTCCACTAGGAAAACCTATGCTCTCAAATGGAAAAGGTTTTCTGTGTGGTGTCAGCTACATACAGAGGATCCCTTCTCCTGTACTGTACCAGTAGTGCTCCAGTACTTACTGCACTTATCAAATCAGGGACTTAAGTCCAATTCTGTTCGGGTCCACCTCTCAGCTCTGGAAGCTCACCACCTCACTGGTGGAAGGACATTCTCTGTCGGTTCACCCCTTGGTGTCCCGCTTTCTCAGAGGCTTGCTTTTGCTCAAGCCTCCAATCCGTCGTCCTGCTCCTGAGTGGGAGTTGAATGTGGTCTTGCCGCAACTGACTCGCCCACCTTTTCAGCCGATGGCTACTTGCCCCCTACGCTTCCTATCCTGGAAGACACTCTTCTTGATAGCCCTGACCTCGGCCAGGCGAATGAGTGAGCTTCAGGCCCTGGTCTGTGACAGGCCTTACACCCGCTTCTATAGGAACAGGGTAGTCCTTAGGACTCATCCAAAGTTCCTCCCTAAAGTTGTCTCCTCCTTCCACCTTAACCAAGAGGTGGTTCTTCCAACATTCTTCCCTAGGCCTCATGCAAGCCAGGCTGAAGCAGTTCTGCATACCCTGGACTGTAGGAGGGCCTTATCCTTCTACCTGGACCATACACAGGGGCATAGAAGGGCTACTCAGCTCTTCATATCTTTTGACCCTAATAATTTGGGATAAGCTGTGTCCAGGCGTACCTTGTCCATCTGGGTGGCTGACTGTATCACCTGGGCTTACAGGGCGGCTGACCTTCCTTTGCAGGGTCGGGTCACAGCCCATTGTGTCAGGTCTATGGCTGCCTCAGTGGCTCACCTCCGCTCTGTACTGTTGGTGGACATCTGCAGGGCTGCAACTTGGTCCTCAAGCCAGACTTTTGCGGCCCATTACTGTCTGGAGAGGGAGTCCCGTAGGGACAGTGCTTTTGGCCAGGCAGTACTCCGGAATCTCTTTG
The DNA here is from genome assembly GCA_033557465.1 of Ichthyophis bannanicus. Taxonomy (NCBI): domain Eukaryota; kingdom Metazoa; phylum Chordata; class Amphibia; order Gymnophiona; family Ichthyophiidae; genus Ichthyophis; species Ichthyophis bannanicus. The sequence continues at coordinate 150,723,740 of CM066041.1, forward strand.
AGGTTTAGGCAACTCCTGCCCTCCAGCCCTCCGTTGGGCTACCGGTGGAGGTTCTGTCAGTGAAAAGCCTTTCTTTGATGCTGGGACTAGAGGGAGTTCTCTTCTTCAGCCTGGGTTCCTTGGTAGCCCAGAGCTAGGGAGTCACCCATATGTGAGGACTGACTTCCTGCTTGGTCCTGGAGAAAGAGTAGTTACTCACCTGTAACAGGTGTTCTCCAGGAGCAGCAGGAATCAGTCCTCACAACCCTCCCTCCTCCCCTGGGAGTTGCAGTTGTATATAGTTTATTTTTACTTTTTTGTGTGCTGTTTTTAGCTATGTCATTTGACTGAGCAAGATGGCACCTTTAGGCGGGAAGGGAACCGCGCATGCGTGCCTGCATTCCCAAAGTCTTTCATGAAAAGCTGGGGAAATGCTCCGCAAGGGCTCCATCGACTTCGATGTCACCCATATGTGAGGACTGATTCCTGCTGCTCCTGGAGAACACCTGTTACAGGTGAGTAACTACTCTTTCTTCCTTAAGTTACGTTTCAGCAAGCTCTACATGGATACCCTCTGATCCTTCTCTTCCACCTCCAAAGAATAAATCTCCTTCGGGGACATTTCTTACCCAAGTTTGAGAGAGAAAAAGCCAGGCAACGTGACCAGATGTTATCAGACTGCCAACACCGAAATGGAAGGTCACGTCACCTGAATTTTTCTGTCTCTGTGTTGGTGGGGTGGGGTCTTTTTTGGTTGTGACATTACCCAAGATTTGTCCAGAAGATGTTGAGGCTCAAAAACATTGTGGTGGTTCAAAGAACAGCAACAATATATGTGGGAGACTTGTATCAAAAAAGCTAGATTTGAAATACAAGGTCCAGCCCTCTTCGGGCTTCCACAGGGTTCAGTTCTCACACTCTTCTGTAGTCATGGAAGCAGCTATAGGAAAGGCAAGGAAATGCAGAGATTTTTCCAACATCCCATTAGGAATGAATCCCACGTGTTAGATCATATTTCAGAGAAAAAGTGAAATCACTGTACTATGTTAGAGCATCTCTCAGCAGTTCAACCTTCTGCATCAATTCATCTTCTATACACACTTCTTTTTTATCCCGTACAGACATAATTATTATTATCACTGAAGATATTTTCAGAAAAAAACCTCAGCAAACTCAAAGATCCATTTCTGTTAAACCATGTCAGAAAGGGACAATCTATACAGGTGTCTATTGCTTAACAGAAGCAACAGCCTTCTTTTTGATATCAACAACCACTCTCCTCTGGATCTACACCAATACTGTTTTTGCCCAAACCATGGAGTAGAAACACTTATAACCTTCCTCTTGGACAAAATAATAAAAGGAACCCAATGATCTCCAACAAGGTTTCATACTAATATTCTTAGATATATCGGCAGTCTTTGACACCATCAACCACAGCATATTACTACAACTACGATGTACTGGCATCTAAAACACAGTTCTAGAGTGGTTCAAATTCACTGCTTGCCCCAATACAAGCATTCTGTAACCTGTGTGTCTTTTTGGGAACCTGCTAAGTACTTGTGACCTGGATTGGCCACTGTTGGAAACAGGATACTGGGCTTGATGGACCTTGGTCGAAGCCAATATGGCAAATCACAAGACATCTAAAAACATTATAAAAATTCACCATGTGGCAATACAAAATTCATAACATAATTACACAACATACCTCATGATACAAATGTATGCAACCATACTTCACACAGATTATTGTATATAGATATAACAAGTTTATTGTAAATAGTTGTAACAAGTTAAATGTTCATAGTTTAAAAGTTTAATGTAAAAGTTGCAGTGATGTTTCATGTAAACCGCCCTTGATCTCAGGAAGGGGCGGTATATAAAAGCTTGTTAAATAAATAAATAAAAATCTAATATCTTATGTTCTTACATCTTATTTCAACAAAAAAAAAGGTCAATTCCGGAGTGAAAATCAAATGATAAATCTAGAAAAAAATCACTCCACCAATGCAAACATAATCACATCAGGTGTCTGGAGAAAATATACATATAAACATGGGAGGAGAAAAGATCCTCAGAATCCAATGAGGTGCACTAGCACAAGCTTCACATATTTGAAGCCACACCTCTCAGCATCGATGGCGCTAAAAAAACTCTTGCCACATCATAAAACAATTTTTCAATTGTAACAAACTGTGATTCAAAACACCTGCAATCTCTGAATCAATATTAGATTTGTGGTTTTGAGATGCATGCTTTTTGTAGTTCTGGTGGGACCATTCCTTGAAGAAGCGTGTAGCGAGACACCTTGGCAGCCTATGTGTGGCGTCGGTGAGCCTGCTTAGTAACTATGTTATCACCTCAAGCTAAGTTTGGTTTTGTATTTTAGTGAGCCGTTTCACAGCTTTCAATGCATGACATGTTCTAGGAATTTACATATTTAACAGACTGACAACAAGTAAAAATGGGTCCTAATACATCATCATTCCCACAACACCAGGGCATTCCAAAGGGATCAGCACTCTCATCCTTCCTTTTCAGTTTATACCTGCAACCTATATGCACCACTGTGCAAACCCACGACATATTCTACAACATATATACGCTGATGACATCATGCTCTATGCACCATTCAACAACCACAAACCCTCAGATACAAAAATACCTCAAAGCCTAACAGATGCCACCCAATGGCTAACTGACAACTCGTTAGCATTAAGCTACAAGAAAATAGAAATATTATTTATCACCAGATGAATCATTCACATGCCCCCCCCCCCCCCCCCCCGTTATTCTAACAAAAAGCAACATTGAACTGAAAGTACAGATCAAAGTCAGATACCTTGGCATAACTTTGGATCAGTGCCTAAACTTAAAATCACATATAAAAAACACAACCAAAATGATTTACCACAAAATACAAACCCTTCAGCACCTCCGACCACTACTCCAACCTTTTCACTTTTGCACGGTATTTCAGGCCATAATCTCACCTCACTTTGACTACTGCAAAACAATAGACCATGGACTACCAAAATCCACAATCTTACCACTACACATGGTCCTGCACACAGCCACTCGCATCATACAAGGTGCCACAAAGTACAAACATATAACACCCATTCTAAAACACCTACATGACTTCCACTGTTGAGCCAAATCAAGTACAAGGTCATACTACTAACTGCCAAGATCATCCTCAGTCAATCAGCCCCACCACCTACAAACCCTACCACAAAAAAATGCAAAGTACCAGATTAAGAAGGCAGAGCACCCAGAACATGCTGAACATTCTTCATGACAAACTAAAAAGCAGCCAGTATGTCTGCAGCAGATCCTTTGCACTCTATATACCTAGCATATGGAACTCACTACTAGAAAGACTATGAATTTAAAACTCACCTGTTTATAGAACACTTTGGACCATCCGAATTACCACACACCACCCTAAACTGAGTAAACTTCTTCTCCTACAGTAATAATTCTTTGCAATAACCCTATTTCTGTTCAATGTAAACTCCTAGATTCAATGTAAATATGTTAAAGTTCTATGTATATATGTTCTTGTTGTTCTTCTGTATCCAAAAAGTTCTGTTAATTATGAACCGATTTGACCTGGTGAAAAGCGGTATTTAAAAACAGTTAAATAAAATAAAATAAATAAATAAATATCACATTCCTCATTCCCCACAGAATTCACATCCTGCACTTCCAGTGGGAGGATAAGTTCATTTTTTTCCTTCCAGTCTGGAAAGAGACTTGTGGAACTGGTGGAGACGAGAGCTGTATCTAAATTCAAGAAAGCATGGGACAAATTCAGAGGATCTCTGAGGGAGAGGAAGGGATTGTAGAACTTAAAAGTTCTCATGGATGGGCAGTCTGGATAGGCTGTATGGTCTTTTCTGCCAATGTTTTCTGTGTTTTGATTTTTCCATCATCTGTTTTGGCTATTGCCTCAGGTTTCTCAGCCATCCTCTGGATCGTCCATGGTCGTAGAATCACTACTACTACTACTATTTGGCACTTATAAAGCACCACGCATGCAGCGCTGCATAGCTAACCTACAAGAGGTAGTCAACATACAAGAGACAGTCACTGCCCATCAGAGTCATGCTCATCGGAGCTTACAATCTAGTTAGAACAGTACAGAGCATTAGTCAGTTCTGCGGAAGGTACGGTGTGGTATAGTTTGGTCTAAGGTTTGGTCATAAACGTAGACGGGGGTCAGGGTAAGATGAGGATGGAAGTCAGGATCTGAATGCAATGGTGAAGAGGTGGGTCTCCAACCTGGATTTGAAGAGGGCCAGTGAGGACGCCTGGCGCACAGACGCAGGTAGGCTGTTCCAGGCGTATGGTGCAGCAAGGTGAAAGGAGCGCAGTCGGGAGTTCGCAGTGCGGGTGAAAGGCATTGATAGAAGTAATTTGTTGGAGCGCAAATTTCGAGCGGGGACATAGGGAGAGATAAGAGGTACTGAGGGGCCATAGAGTGAATGCATTTATAGGTCAGCAGAAGAAGCTTGAATTGGATGCAGAATAGGGCAGGGAGTCAGTGAAGTGACTTGAGAAAAGGAGTAATGTGGGCATGGCGAGGCTGGCAGAAGATTAGTCGAGCAGCATGATTTTGTATAGATTGAAGAGGAAGGAGGTGGCTCATGGGGAGACCAGCGAGGAGTAGGTTGCAATAGTCGAGGCGAGAGGAGATTAAGGAGTGGATAAGCGTTTTGGTAGTGTGTTCAGAGAGGAAATGGCCGATTTTGCTGATGTTGTAGAGAAAGAAGCGGCAGGTTTTAGCTACAAACTGGATATGAGCGGAGAAGGAGAGAGAGGTGTCAAAGATAACCCCTAGATTGCGGGCCGAGGAAACAGGAAGGATAGTAGATCCATCAACCTGGATTGAGAGACGGGAAGTGGGGGGGAGGAGTTGGGTGGAAAGACAAGGAGTTCAGTCTTGGCCATGTTCAGTTTCAATCGGCGACAAGACATCCAGGCAGCGATGTCCAGAAGACAGGCAGAGATCCTGGACTGGGTTGCCGGAGAAATGTTAGGTGTAGAGGGGTAGATTTGGGAGTTGTCAGCATAGAGATGGTACTGAAAGCCATGGGAGGAGATAAGCGCTCCGAGGCCTTGGGTATAGAGAGAGAAGAGGAGGGGGCCCAAGACAGATCCCTGAGGTACACCTACCTGGAGCGGGGTAGGGGAGGAGGAGAAGCCACCAGAGCATACATTGAATGAGCGATGGGAGAGGTAGGAGGAGAACCAGGATAGAACGGAGTCTTTGAAGCCAAGCGAGGAGAGGGTGGTGAGGAGAAGGTTGTGGTCTGGTCAACGGTGTCAAAGGCAGCAGAAAGGTCAAGAAGGATGAGGATGGAATAGAGGCCCTTAGATTTAGCCAGGAACAGGTCATTGGTAACTTTAGTGAGTGTCGTTTCAGTGGAATGTAGTGGACGGAAGCCAGACTGTAGTGGGTCCAGGAGGGCCTGGGGGGTGAGGAAGTCGAGGCAGTGACGGTAGACTGCTCGTTCTAATAGTTTGAATATGAAGGGAAGGAGGGAGATGGGTAAATAGTTAGAAGGGCATGTGGGATCAAGTGAGGGTTTCTTGAGGAGGGGTGTGACAACAGCATGTTTGAAGTCAGCGGGGACAGTTGCAGTGGAGAGAGAAAGGTTGAGGATGTGAGTGATGGAGGGGACAATGGTGAGGGAGATGGAACGTAGGAGATGGGTGGGGATAGGGTCTGATAAACAGGTGGTGGGTTTGCAGGAGGAAAGAAGGAGTGTGGTTTCTTCAGAGATCGGAGGGAAGGAGGAGATGGTGGGGGATGATGGATGGGGGAGGAGAATTGGGGAGGAGGGGGAGGTAGATGAGGGGGTAGGGAATTGGAGGGTAATTTTGTGGATTTTGTCGTGAAAGTAGTCGGCTAGGGTTTGTGCAGAGAGGGAGGGCGGGCTTGGGGGCGGGGGGACCTTGAGGAGAGAATTGAGGGTATTAAAGAGACGGCGAGCATCAGAGGCAAGGGAATTGGTCAGATGGATGTAGTAATCTTGTTTGGCAAGTGCCAAGGCTGACTGGAAGGAGCCAAGCATGAATGTGAAGTGTAAAAGGTCTTCCAGGGAGCGGGATTTGGACCAAGCTCATTCGGCAGAACGGGCGCAGATGTGTAGGTAACGGATTGTGGGTGAAAGCCAGGGTTGGGGAGTAGATCGTTTTACAGGACATGAATTGGAAGGGGCAAGAGTGTCAAGGGCTGAGGATAGTGTAACACTGTATGCGGATAGTGCCTCATCGACAGACTCGGATGATAAAATGGAGGAAAGAGATGGAGAAATGGTAGAGGAGAGAGTCAGGGGATCAATATTACTAATGTTTCTAAATAGGTCAGAGGAGACAGGATGAGGTTGGGATGATGGAAGCTGAAGAGTAAATGTCAAGAGGTGATGGTCAGATGAGGGAAGGATTGAATTGCGGACGTTTGAGGGAGAGGAATTGCAGAAGAGTATTAGGTCAAGGCAGTGGCCGTGTAGGTGTGTGGGAGCAGTGGAGCAGAGTTGGAGGTCGAACGAGGAGGTAAGAGCAAGGAACTTAGAGGAATGGGGTCGGAGGGGTTGTCGATGTGAATGTTGAAATCGCCAAGAATAAGAGTAGGGAAGGAGGGATCCATAAAGGCGGAAAGCCAGGAGTCGAAGTCAACCACCTTCCACACATCTCATGCTATTGCAAGAGGAAGTAAATTTTCTCGCCCAGAACATAGAACCTGTTCCCTCACAAGATATATATCACGGGTGCTACCATCAAGTATTTTCTGATTCTGACAAAGACTGGAGGCATGTGCCCAATATTAGATCTCAGGGATTTCAATCATTTTCTTCTCAAACAGAAGTTCAAAATGGCTACCATTCCTTTCATTCTTCCTCTTCTCAACAAAGGGAGCAGGATGCTTTTACCTATTTCCCAATACACCTATGATACAAGCAATACCTGAGATTCACTCTTCAACCCTGGCATTTCCAATACAGAGTCCTCCCATTCAGCATCCAGGGTATTTTTGAAATAGCTTGTGGTGGCAGCAGTCAACTTTCAGAAAACCACCCTACACCCTCTCAGCGTTTCCTTTATAGGAATAGTCTTGAACAATCTTCAATCCAGAGCTTTTCTTCCAGAACACAGGATACAAAATCTGATCTACCATGGGCGTGCCCCATCCAAATTCATAACTAGAGTACACTTATTGATTTATTTACTTATTATTTAATATATCGCTTTATAGCTAGAGACTGTCAGAGTGGTTTACAAAACCCAAAGTAATTTAATAGTAAAAATAGTAAAAAAGAAAAAAAATTGCACACAAATAAAATACATACATAGGACAAGCTAGAGAGAGTATAGAACAACAATTTTAACCAGCATATAAAAATTAATAAGGATGCACACAAGGATTAAACCAACTCACTCAAGGTGAAAGATTTTCTCAAAAAGCATTCAGCGAGTCCTTTTTTTTAAATTTTGGTAGATCATTCTAAGTTAATATTTTTGTTGAAAACTGTTTATTAGTCAAAAAAGAAACAAGATGTGCCAAAGGAGAGATTTTAATCATACCCAATAATCTCATTTCCTTGAATCCTGCTAGACCAGTACAGACAAGTGGGTTATGCTCCCTTGCCAGCAGGTGGAGACAGACTTGAATAATTTTCAGTGATGTCATCACTTGGTATATCCTCTGATACAGCACTGAAAGAAGCCAGTGTGACACTTTCCAAGCAGTAAGCAAGACTGAAAAACTAAAACAAAACCCCTTAGAAAAACATTATTAAACACAAACAGCTTTGTCACATAGAACATGAGCATGTATTGGGCTCTTTTACCATAAGGAAATTAGAGTTAGACCATGAGACTTACTAGGCATTTTTATGGCAGCCAGAACCCCTAAGCTTGTAGAAAAAGTCTTCTATCACCATTATCTCCATTGTATCCAAAATGCTACAGACTTCCCAACCTGCAATAAGATTCTTCCAGGGCAGGTCCTGGACTGCTCTATCAGGATTCCAGAAAAGGAGATTCTCTGGTATGCTTTAAATCTCTCCCTCCGTATTATCCATCTAGACCAGTCCAGAGGAGTGGGACATATCCAAGCAGTCAGAACCCAGGGTGGAAGGAAGACGACAATCAGGACTACCCTGTCAAAGGCATCATCTGAATAATCCCCTTGAGCATCCGGTAGGGCTTCACAAAGGTGATCAATGAAAGCCCAGAGTCTTACGAACGTCCCATGCAGACATCAGAGCGGACTCCACCCAAGAGGTTTGTGCTTTGTACAGTTAACTCTTGAATGCGCTTACCAGGCAGTATGCATACTACTACTACTAATAATAATCATTTATATAGTGCTATAAGGTGTACGCAGTGCCGTACAGAGACATGTAAGAAACAGTGCCTGCTCCTAAAAGCTTACAGTCTAGTCAAGATGGACAACACAACTGGGGATTAGGATATATTTATGGGAATGGTAAGGAAACACATAGGAGACTAGGAGGATCAGGATTCAAAAGCAGTCTCAAAGAAGTGAGTTTTTAGCCTGGATTTGAACAGGTCCACAAAAGGAGCCTGACACACTGACTCGGGTAGTTTTCTTCGAGGCATAAGGAGCAGCAAGGTAGAAAGATCGAAGTCTGGAGTTAGCAGTGTGAGAGAAGGGCACAGTTAGAAGGGATCTGCCAGAAGAGCAGAGTTCCCAAGGAGAGGTGTAGGAAGAGATAAGAGAGGAAAGTAGTGAGGAAAAGTCAAATGAAACATAGAAACATGTCATCAGAAAAAGACCATAAGGCCTATCTAGTCTGTCCTTCCATATCAAATTCTATAGTCCTTTTTTTTACTTTAGAGATCTGTGTTTGTCCCATGCTTTCTTGAATTCTGATATTGTCTTTGTCTCTACCTCCTCCACTGGGAGACTATTCTACGCATCTACCACTCTTTCCATAAAGAAATATTTTCGCATATTACTCCTGAGTCTATCCCCCTTTCACCCTCATCCTATGTCTGCTCATTACAGAGCTTACTTTCAATCGAAAGAGGCTCTCCTCTTGCGCATTTATGCCATGGAGTTATTTAAATGTCTCTATCATATCTCCTCTATTTCACCTTTCCTCTAACGTATAAATATTAAGATCTTTAAGTCTGTCCCCATATGGTTTATAATGAAGACCACTGACCATTTTAGTAGCCACCCTCTGCATCGACTCCATCCTGTTTATATCTTTTGTAGGTGTGGTCTCCAGATTTGCACTATCATCTCCTTTTTTCTGCTGGGCATTCCTCTCCCTATGCATCCAAGCATCTTTCTGGTTTGTTCTATCACCTTTTCTACCTGTTTAGCCACTTTAAGATCATCAGAAACAATCACGCCCAGGTCCCACTCTTCTTTGTGGATAGAAGTACTTCACCCCTACACTGTACTGCTCCCTTGGATTTTTGCAGCCCAAATGCATGACCCTGCATTTTTTAGCATTAAATCTCAGCTTCCAAATTCTTGGCCACTCTTCAAACTTAGCTAGATCCTTCTCATGATATCTACTCCTTCCTGGGTGTCTACTCTATTGCAGATTTTGGTATCATCCGCAAAGAGGCAAACCTTACCTGACAGCCCTCCCACAATATCACAAACAAAGATGTTAAAAAAATTGGACCAAGGACAGATCCCTGCGTCACACCACTGGTAACGTTCTTCTCATCAGAGTGAGCTCCATTTACCTGTACACTTTCTTGCCTCCCACTCCACCAATTTTTAACTCACTCAGTCACTTTAGAGTCCATCCCTAGGATGTTCAATTTTATTTATAAGTCAACTGTGCAGAACAGTGTCTAAGGCTTTACTGAAATCCAAGTACATCACATCTAGGGCTGTCCATTGTTTCAACTCATTGGTCACTCAGTCAAAGAAATCAATTAGATTTGTCTGACAAGACCTACCTCTGGTAAACCCATGATGCCTTGGATCCTGGACTCCAAAAACCTCCCTATCCTCTGTTTTAGCAGCGTTTCCATTAATTTACTCACCACAGAGGTCAGTAGTTCTCAACCTCATCCTTCCGCATTTGTGTAAAGGGACCACATGTGCCTTTCTTCAGTCCTCTGGGACCACTCCCAACCCTAAAGAAGCATTGGAAAGCTCAATCAGTGAAGCTGCTAGAACATCCCCAAGTTCCTTCAGTATTCTCATATATATGCCATCCAGCCCCATTTCTTTGTCTATTTTTAGTTTAGCTAGTTCCTCACGAACACAGTCATCTGAAAATCGTTCAAGATCCTCTTCACTTCTGTTCCTATTTGTGGCTCTCAGTCTTGAAGGACTAGAAAAGGGGACTGCTACTTCTGGAGAGAGATCTGCAATTGTAAGTATTACTTCTGGAAATTTTTCTAAATCTTGGTTAAAAAGGAATTCTGTAGATTAAAGCTGATTAATCTGTGAACTCAGTGTATTTGTTAAATCAAGCAGGGCCTAGTAGCAGCAAAGAGTTTCAGTTTAAATTTAAAATACAGAGGAGAGCTTTCTGGTTAAATTTAGAACACAAGACTACCTCTATCCAAGCAAGGGCTGTGGGACTCCCTCTGGAGATTGGTCACAGATTACTTTAGAAGCACAGGAGAGGGTACTGTGTAGCAGCCAGCTTTTAAGTCTTTTTCCCTCCCTCTCTTCCCATCACCCACCCACCCCTGGGATAATAATAGCTTTATAGGTGCTTAAACCTCTTAAAGGAAAGGAGGTGCCATATTCACTCTCAGGTGCAGCTGTTCATTCTCATTGTTGTAGCCCTTTTGGGGCAGGCCCTCCTACCTGGATTCCAACCTGGATTCTTAGGCTTTACCTAACCCTTCTAACAGGAAGGAAAACAACAAGACACATACACCAAAAATTAATTATATTATTAATTCCAGAGCTCTAGAAGGAAGATCGTCCGGAGGTCCAAATCATGGCTCCTCTCTAACCATATTCAAAAATCTTCTTCCAGAGATCTGCCTTTTATTAAGATGTATCAGCTGACATAGTTATTTTTTGATTAACATCGGATGATATTATTCATATTACAAAATTACAGGTCTGGAATAAAATCTGCTTACAAGGTTATTTTTATGCTGATGCTTTGCAAAAATACATTAAAAAACGGAAGGTACAAGGCCATGATTATAATTACCAAGTGACAGTAGGTGTCGCTGTGATTCTTTCATTATACACAAGCTGATTAGTTAATAAATTGTCTCTAAATTTTGGTAATTTCCCAAGCTTTATTTGATTTCCAGTTATATGTTGACCTAAGGTCTCTAATTCTCGGAACGTTCATGCAATAATGCTGATGTTAGTTGTTGTCCAATTTTCGACCTATCATCTGCCACAAAAAAGAGGCAGAACTGTCTGGAATGCAGAAGCTACCCTTTCACCATTAACTATGTACACAACTTTGTTAGCTAATCTCTGTTACAACTGTCAGCAATTTTTCACAGAGAAAGAGAAAGACAGAAGCCTCAATCTAAAATATATTTTTCACTTAAACCTGTTTGATTATAATAAGCATATATATATATATTTTCATCTATAGCTACCTTTATAGTCCTGTTTCTTCATTATCTGCACTTGTATCACTGTCTGTACCTATATCCAGTGTACCTTAAATAGATTCATCACTGTCCACCTCCAAGTCGCCATAGACAGGATGATCTATATTCGTGTAAGTTACCTTATCACCCAAAAGCTCATCAGTCTCTGCTATAGTCTCTAAACTTGTTCTAGGGCCTTGTTCAGTTCTTCCTTTTCCACAGTCCTCCCTTTGGTTCTGCTCAGAACCACATCCCTCATGGAAAGGCAATTCTTGGAGCAAATCCCCAGAACTAGGAACACTTTGTAAACTGCAATTGTGTTTGTGGTCTTAGCCATATATGAAGTACAACATTTCATAAAACAGGCAAGGCCTATCCCAAGAAGCAGGAGGGCTACTAGGAAGCCAAAGAGACCTGTCAGTAAAGCCTTTAAGGGACCTGACAGGCCACCCCACATATTTTCAAACCAGGGCCATACAGAATCAGAAGTGCCTTCAATATTATCTTTGGAGAAATGAGTTTCTTCCTCTTCGTCTCTCCGGGCCAGTCCAGGTACAGTTGGGTAGTCAATCCCTTCTAGCAGCTGAGGACTGAATGTTGAAACTTTTGCTGGCAGTTGCTATAGCTCCCTCTGGTGTCCCAAAGCCAGTCTTCAGTCCTCAGCAGCGAGAGAGGACGTATCTCTGGCAGGCTCCCAGGAGAGACGGATTTGGACAGGCTGGGGGATAGTTTTTGTTTTTCTTGGGAAATAGGAAGAAGAGGATATACATATGAGGGACAGCTTAAGCTTTGCAAAAGGGAACCTTGCTCACTGGCTCTGGCAGGGCTACATAGCAGGGAGCGCTCCCTTCTTCCTTCACAGCAGTGTCAGTAATTGGAAGTGCAGTACAGCGATCCTCGGTTATTTTTTGTTTGTTGTTTTTGATTTTTTGACTAACCGGGGGCAGAGCCTGCTTCCGGAGGATCCGCTAGTACACGAGGGAGTTAGTAGGTGCTGGGAGCCCCAGTATCCTTTTCCCGCCGCTGTTCCCTTCGTCTCGGTGCCTTGCTAGCAGCAGGCGATTAGAGACAAAAGCCTTGTGGGTTGTGTTCAAGGTAAGCTGCGGTCTTCTTTCTGTTCCCTGGGTTTGGTCCTGGTGTGGTAACTAATTTTTTGTGTGAAAGGTTGGTTCTAGGGTCGGTGTTTATTTGGTGTTTTTTTTAGACCGGCGGGTGAGGCGGGAGCGCCATTTTATTTTCGCCGGTATTTTTGAGCGGCAGTCTGCGTCGGGCATTGATGTTTATAGGATTAGTTTTTATTTTAGTTTATTTTGGGTTTCTTTCGACCCGTGATGGCTGGTACGGGATCTGGAGAGCTGTTTGGGGAGCGGCTTCCAGTTCCGTTGCTTGCAGCAGGATCAGCAGCCACGATTCCCTCAGAGCCTGCTGATTCTCCCGCGCTTGCAGCATGTAGGGAAGCAGAACTCTAAGTCTCATAAGACTCCTGCGAGAGCAGCAACTAGTAAATCTTCGTCCCCTGAGGCCCAGGGTTCGTTAGATTTCCTATTTTTTACAAGGACCAGTCGTTGTATAAATGAAAAGCTGCTCACCTTTTTTAACACTGGTATAATAGTGGTATAGGCTCTGCCTTCCTCCTGTTCACACTTCTCTCCAGTGACACAATAAGAAACATATATGGGGGCTCCCCTAAACCCTGCAATTCCTCTCTTGTTTCTTACTGAGAATATCTAGTGGTCTGTTGAGGGCAGGAGAGCTCCCTAGTCTCTCCTGCTCCCTAGTGTGGTACATTGGAACACACCACTAGGGGGGTCAGGTGCTGCCTTTTTGGACAAATGGCACTGCAGTAATAGGAGCAACTTGTAATTTCCCCTGCTTCCATTAAATTGTGGGTGCATTGAACTGCAACCCCTTCCTGTCTGAGAGGCCTCCTTGTCTGTATTTCCCTTGTAGTACAGCGGGGGTACAGCTTCATGGATATAACACTGCTACTTTCAGGTTTCATTTGTGCACAGGGCCGGATTTACCTATACGCCACCTACGCCGTGGCGTAGGGCCCACAGCTGACAAGGGCCCACAAAAATAGCCTTTTTAATATTAAATTTTAAAAAAAAACGCTGGCTGCCGCCGCGACAGCATGGACTGTTCCCGCGGGGCCCCCTCTGCTGCCGCGGCAGCATGGATTGTCCCGCGGGGCTCCCTATGCCCGGCTGAATCCCCTCCCTGCCTCCCTCCCTGCCGGCTTTGAGAGGCACGAAGGGAGAGTGTCTCCCTCGCGTCTCTGTTAAGCCCGCAGGGGCTGATGGGAAATTTCCCATCAGCCCCTGCGGGCTTAACAGAGACGCGAGGGAGACACTCTCCCTTCGCGCCTCTCAAAGCCGGCAGGGAGAGAGGGGATTCAGCCGGGCATAGGGAGCCCCGCGGGACAATCCATGCTGCCGCGGTAGCAGAGGGGGCCCCGTGGGAACAGTCCATGCTGCCGTGGCGGCAGCCAGCGTTTTTTTTTTAATTAAATTTTACTTTAGGCCGATGGGGGGGGGTAGGACTGGTAATGGGCTATTGGGGGGGGCTGGGACTGGAAATGGGCGGGGGGGGGTTAAGGCGGGAGGTGGGCTGATGGGGTTAGGACTGGTAATGGGCTGTGGGCTGTTGGGGAGGGTTAGAACTGGTAATGGGCTATTGGGGGGGCTGGGACTGGACATGGGCGGGGAGGGTGAAGGCTGGAGGTGGGCGGATGGGGTTAGGACTGGTAATGGGCTGTGGGCTGTTGGGGGGTTTAGAACTGGTAATGGGCTAGGGGAGGGGGTTAAGACTGGTAATGGGCTGTGGGCTGATGGGGGCTGTCTGGTAATGGGCTATGGGGGGGCTAGGACTGGAAATGGGCTGGGGGGGTTAAGACTGGAGGTGGGCTGATGGGGTTAGGACTGGTAATGGGCTGTGGGCTGTTGGGGTTAGAACTGGTAATGGGCTATGGGGGGGTTAGGACTGATAATGGGCTATGGGGGGGCTAGGACAGGAAATGGGGAGGGGTTAGGACTTGAGGTGGGCTGATGGGGTTAGGACTGGTAATGGGCTGTGGGCTGATGGGGGGGGTTAGGACTGGCAATGGGCTATGGGGGGCTGACTGGAAATGGGTTGATGGGGTTAGGACTGGAAGTTGGCTGATGGGGGTTAGGACTGGTAATGGGTTATAGGGGGGGCTTAAACTGAAAATGGGGTGATGGGGGGTTAGGACTGGAAGTGGGTTGATGGGGAGGCTAGGACTGGTATTGGGTTGGGGGGTTGCTAGGACTGGAAATGGGCTGATGGGTGGCTAGGACTGGAAATGGGCTGATGCAGGAACTAGAAGGGAATGGATGCTGGGTGAGGCTGGAACTAGAAGGGAGCTGATGTTGGGGGAGGATTAGAATGGGATGGGGCTGGAAGAGTAAAATGGAGAAGGGAAAAATATTTTGTGTGGGAGGGATAAAAAATCTACAATTGGCCGGGTATTGGGAGAGTAAGTGGGGATTGAGGATGGAGGGGTAAAATTTGAGTGGATGAAATAGGAATGAGGAAAGAGCAAAAGGAGAAAGATTAGTATGTTAAAGCAGATGTAGAGAGAGAATGGAAAAAAACTAGAAGAGAGAAGAAAGGACAAGTGGACAGCAGACGATGGAGAGTTAGCAGAAGACACGAAGAAACCAGAAGAAAGTGGCTGGAGCAATTGCAGCTGAAAAAAATGCACAAAAGGTAGAAAAATATCTCTTTATTTTGAATTTATTAATTGGAATATGTCAGCTCTGATAAATGTGCATCATTAACGTCTGCGCTTTGTTTAGTACAAGAGCAAATTAATGTATAGTTTTATTTCTACAGTGTTGTACATTCCAAGTTTGGCTTTTGGGATTCCCAGTTTAATTGTCTTCCTGTTTCTAAATTGTGATTCCTTGTTTGGTGACGGTCTATGTTATGCATGTGTAACTGAGCTGAGGTATTCTGTTTATATAATTCCTATTTGACAGTGCCACTTGTTCTCTTTCCCCAGTAGGTCATGTATTGTTGTTCTCTGAAATGTATTGGTTTAATATTTGCAGTGTTGCCTTTTGATTGGTAGAGTATGGTGCTTTGTGAGTCCTGGTAGTGCTGTTAGGATACGGCGGGTTTGCTATGGGTTCTAAATGGGCAGTGTTTGTAGTAGTTCCTAATGTGTCTGGCAGTTGGCACTGGATTATAGTAATGTAGAAATCTTTTAGTCTTTCTTTATCCATACACTCATTAAGAGGCATGTTTACTAAAAGTTAGTATATGGTAACATTATGCAAATATTTATGCAAATGAGGCCCCTTATGCAAATGAGGCCCCGCACCCCCCTTGGGCCGCCCCTGCTGGGGGCCCACAATTTTTGTTGGCATAGGGCCTCACTCAAGGTAAATCCGGCCCTGTTTGTGCAGTTTCTGGTTTCCAGGTTAGAACCACCTTACCAGGAAGATCATTGGCTCCTTGTTTCAGTCACTCCACACCTCACCACTTCCATTCTTAGTCCAGGCCAGGATTTGTTCTGATCCAAAAGTTTACTGGAAGTTGTTAAGAGTCAAACACTAGTAGCAATTGTCTGCATGATAAACAAATAGGATGAAAGCAGACACTTTTCTTCTGCTGGGATTTTTCCCTGAGTCAGGGAGCTCCTCCTCTTCAGTCCCTGTTGAATCCAGATGTCATCACAGGCACTGCACTCCTGTAGAGCCTAGCCCTCCTTGTTTCAGTTCTAAGGGAGATGTCCACTTGTTCCTCTTCTTCCCTTTCTCCAGGATCAGTGGTACTTCTTTCCTTTTGGATATGTAGAGGCTTCCTCCTGTGGTGTGACTCCTTAAAACTAGCGTAGTGTCCTACTCTGTCCTTGCCACTACTCTTCTTTTGGGTCATTGGCTCGGTTAGCCAGAGATCCCATCTCCTCCCTTGTGGCACCCTGGCTGTTGGAGCCAGGAGGCACCGGTCACTGTGGTATAGTGCCTTAGCCAGCCGAACACAGGAAACTCCCTTTAGGCTTGGCCTTTATGCTAGTCAGGTTTCCTTCCAGTCTCCTCCCACAATTACTTCACCGGTCAGGAGGACCCTCCCATGTTCCGGAAACACTGGCTCATGATATTCTATTTTGGTGGAACCACTAACGTTCTCTGCAGATACCCACAGCAGAGCCTTAGGGGTCTCTATGTAACTTTCTAGGTAAAGGGTGCATTAAACGATATTAGCAGCAACCACATCGGTCCTTTTGTGTAACACTGAAGGGCTTTGCCTGTATTTGTTTGCAATGCAATTTACTGCCTTTTCCCTCACATTGGAGTACTTTTATATGGCGGTGCCTTTGTGTTATCCCCCTGCAGTCCGCGCTCAACGCGGCAGGCGCTCGGGGAAACGCTACTACGTTTGTTGCAGTTGCGGACCGTGGAGCCGGTTCCGCTAGACCAGTACAGGTTAGGTTGATGCTCGATTTACTTGTTGTGCCCACAAGAAAAAAAAGGGTCGTTTTTGTCCGATTCTGGATCTCCAGCATGTGAGCCGTTGCTTACGGGGTCCGCACTTTTGGTTGGAGACCCTGCGGTCGGTTATTCGTGCAGTGAAGCCAGGAGAGTGGCTGTCTTCCATGGATCTCACGGAAGCTTATCTGCACATTCCAATATGACTGAATCTTCGGGGCTTTTTGCGTCTTGCAGTTCCCATGGGGCATTTTCGGTTTCGGACGTTACCATTCGGTCTGGCGACCGCGCCGCACACCTTCACCAAGGTGACGGTGGTGGTGGCGGCGGCGGCTCTTCACGAGGAAGGTGTTCAGATTCATCCCTACCTGGACGATTGGCGGATCCGGACAGGTTCTCCAGCAGAGTCGGCCGCTACGGCGGCTCGGGTCGTGCAGTTTCTGCACCGCCTCGGTTGGGTCATCAACTGGGCAAAGCGTCAGTTGCTTCCTGTGCAACAGTTGCTGTCCCTTGGAGCTTTGTTCGCCACAAGCTGCGGAAGGGTGGTTCTGCCGCCAGTCAGGATACAAATGCTGATAGCTCAAGGAACGGCCTTCCTCCTTCTGCCGGCGCCATCAGCTTGGACATACTTCCAGGGTTGGGTTCGCTGGCAGCGGCTTTGGACCTGGTACCCTGGGCCGGAACTCACATGCGTCCGCTGCAGCACGCCTTTCTCTCCAGATGGTCTCCTCAGGTTCATCCCCTCACTCAACGGCTGCGGTGTCCGATGGACATCCGCGTCAGTCTGCGGTGGTGGCAGTTTCCAGCGCATCTTCAGACGGGGGTTCCTCTGGAGGATCCGGAGTGGGTTCTGGTCACGACGGATGCCAGCCTCTCAGGTTGGGGGGCTCATTGTCTATCCCGAATAGCGCAAGGCTGTTGGTCGGTGGAAGTGAGCACCTGGTTGATCAATCGCATGGAGCTGCGAGCGGTTCGTTTAGCGCTCCTGCATTTCTCGTAGCTTCTCGGAGGGCAAGCAGTTCAGGTGTTTTCCGTCCGTCTAGTGACTGTGGCCTATCTCAACAAGCAGGGGGGCACTGGCAGTACACTTTTGCTGCAAGAGAGCCCAGTTCTGTTTCAGTGGGCAGAGTTGCCTCTTCGTGCGCTGTCGGTGGCGCATGTGGCAGGGAAGGACAATGTGCAGGCTGCTTTCTAGGTCGTTATCGTCTGGATCCCGGAGAATGGGAGCTGAACTGGGCGATTTTTCACGAGATCACGTTGCGTTGGGGTCAGCTGGTGGTGGACCTTTTGGCGACTCTGGACACTGCCATGGCATTCCGATTTTTCAGCATGCGCAGAGAGCACATGTCGGAGGGCCTAGTCGGTCTGGTTCAGCCCTGGCCGACGGAACTGCTTCTTTATGTGTTTCCTCCTTGGCCATTGCTAGGGAGGGTCATCCGGAGGATATCGAGTCACAAAGACAAGGTACTTCTCATTGCTCCGGATTAGTCCCGGCGTCCCTGGTATGCGGATCTGGTGCGTTTGCTGATTGCTCCTCCTTGGTGGTTGCCCTCGCGAATCCACCTCTTGGCTCAAGGTCCGGTTTTGAGGCCGCAGGTGGATTGATTCTTGCTCACGGCTTGGCTCTTCAGAGGGATCGATGGCGGCGCAGAGGGTACTCGGCTTCTGTGTTCGCTACTATGTTAAGGTCCCGGAGGCACTCAACATCCTTAGCGGTTATTCGCATATGGTGCATTTTTGAGGCATAGGCTAGCGACAGAGGGGTTTCGCCCCGTTCCGCCGGCTTACCGGAGGTTCTAGCATTTCTTCGGAGCAGTCTGGAAAGAGGTCTCGCCTTACACACTCTCCAGGTGCACTTAGCTGCTCTTGCTTGTTTTTCGGGGTAGAGTGCGGGGCTTTCGCTCTCATCGCGCCCAGATGTGCAGAGATTCCTTTGGGCAGCTAGGAATATCCGTCCGCCTCTTCGACTCGTGGTGACTCCGTGGGATTAGAATTTGGTTCTCGAGGCCTTGTCGGATCCACCATTTGAGTCCGCGCTTCCTGACAACTTGCGGGAGGTGTCTTGGAAGATGGCCTTTCTCGTTGCCTTGTGTTCGGCTCGGAGAACTTCCGATTTACAAGCGTTCTCCTGTTGAGAGTCGTATCTCCGTTTATCGGCGGTGAAGGTGGTTCTGCGGCTCGTTCCTGCGTATTTGCCGAAGGTGGTCTCGGGGTTTCACATGACCCAGCCCGTTTCGCTGCCTACTTTTCAGTTGCAGGGCAGCAGTTCCGTGGCCGGCACTCTGCGAAAGTTGGATTTGGGTCGCGTGTTGCGGAAGTATCTTCGGCGAACGAAGCCGTTTCGGAAGTCTAATCGATTGTTTGTTTCTGTGTGGAGGTCCTAGCAAGGGACCTGCCGCTACGAAGGTTTCTATTGCTCGTTGGGTGCAGCGGGCGATAGCGGGGGCTTCTGCGGCAAGGGGTTAGCTTCCTCCGCGTGTGCTCAGGGCGCATTCGACTAGAGCGCAAGCGGCTTCGGGGGCTGCGATGGCCTTAATTCTGCCAGTGGATCTTTGTCGGGCGACTGCCTGGTCCTCTCTGCATGCCTTCACGTGGCATTATAGGTGGGATGTACAGGCGCGCTCAGCGGCTAAGGTTAGGGCCTCGGCCATTATAGCGGGGCTCGCGGGACCCTCCCCAGTTTTGGGTACTGCTTTGGTACTGCCCAACTGTACCTGGACTGGCCCGGAGAGACGAAGAGGAAGGAGAAATTAGACCTTACCTGCTAATTGTCTTTCCTTGAGTTCTCTCCGGGCCAGTCCAGGTCCCGCCCCATTGGTCTGCGAGCAACAATTTGGTTTCTTATGGGAGTCGGAGTGCATTGGTTTCCAGTCAGGTCTTCGCGGCTGTCCGCAGGGATCAGTGCCGCACGGGCGTATTGAGAAAGATATTGGAGATTTCTAGCTAGGAACAACGTATTTTTAAGGGGGGGGGGAGGTTCCTCTTGTGAGTTGGTTGAATACGAGTTGTTTTTTCCAGCAGGTGGGTGATGTTTCGAGTTTTTTGTTTTTCATTCGCTGCTTTGACAATAGGTGACTGGCTTTCGGACACCAGAGGGAGCTATAGCAACTGCCAGCAAAAGTTTCAACATTCAGTCCTCAGCTGCTAGAAGGGATTGACTACCCAACTGTACCTGGACTGTCCCGGAGAGAACTCAAGGAAAGACAATTAGCAGGTAAGGTCTAATTTCTCCTTTTCTTACCTGATCTAAAATACCAGTTACCACCTTGCTCTGGGAGTCAACAAGCATACAGCAATGCTTGTGAACGACCCCACAGACTCTGCTGTCCTTGGCTAATAAATAATCCAAGGCCATACGATTTTGGACGGAGTAAGCAGTTAATTTGTCTACAGTACCTTGCATGACTGTGAGGGCATCAGTTAAATCCTGAACTGTTACTTCTATCAGGGCATATATTCACAATAGTTGTTCACCATAACATGCTGTAGGACGTATGGCACCAAAAGTACTGAGCCAAACTGTTCCAGTGAAGGTGCTTGCTTCTTGTTGGGTAAGTATAGTAGTATCATCTAGCAGTTTACGTGTTGCACTTATATCTGCACTGTGGTCATCTGCAGCTCTGCGATGACGGCTAGGGGGCACCCCATGTAAAGATTCATAAGGGACCAATTTCCTTGGCAGGTCAAGGGTAGCTATGTAACAATTGTCAAACCAATCAGCAGGCAACTGAACATAAGCTAAGGTTCCATACACAAGTAATGGCCTATCAATGCAAGGAGTCCATCAGGCCAAATTTTATAATCTTTAGGTTCTGTAAGCAGAACCTCAGTCCCAGGCCAAATATTCCTTAACCACGGGTGATAATATCCTAAATAGGGATATATATAGTTATCAATATAGCCATATCCTGAACCATCTTTGCTTTTCTCCAATCTATATTTTCCATATATTGGTAACCCATCCTGGTCATAATACTGTAATTCATACTGGTCAAGACGCGTTTTAGGATCAGTGAGAGCATTAACAACCCTCAGATTAGAATGGGCTCGTACAGAACTCACTGTGGGATTGTCCATTACCAAATGCACATGATTGTTAGTCATAATGGTCTGACAACTAGATAGAGGGGTTTCCCCCACAGGATAAGTCCCCTCTCTCTGGAAACAAATAGGAGGGTTGGTAACTGGCTGAGGACTGATAATTCTTGTAGCAGGGGTTGCCACGTCTGCCAGAGCTCGAAGCAATTCGTCTACTACTGCCTGTTGAGCAAGCCCTATCTTTGGTGTACTCATCTCTAATATCCTTTTCACCAAAGCCTCCACACCCCCTACTCTTGGGAGAGAAATCCCACACACCAAATTAAAAAACACAAAAACAGTGCCAATGCCACTAAAAGCATACATATCAGCCAATGCTGTGAGGACAAGTCCAAAGTGGGTTGTAACTGTCCAAGAACTTCACACCCACTTTCTTGGTTGAGCGGCGTTAAAATCGGGGAAGCGATTCCAGTTCAATCTCAAATTCCTCTGGTTCAGGCTTAGGCTATGTACAGGGAAGTCATCTTATCCAGGGCGCGGTGCTTTCTTGCACTGATCCAAATGTATCTAGGTTTTCCGTCCTTTCACTTGTAATGCTGAATATCCCACCAGCAACACTTAGAATGGTCCCAGAAACCTTGCTGCCAGAGCAGACTTCGGCGCCGAATCCTTGATGAGCACCCAATCTCCAGGTTCCACGTCTGGAGGTGATCGCGATGCCTGAGCACCCTGCTTCGTAAGCTGCAAAAAGGAAGGAGATACCAACGTTTGGTACAGATATTTACAGTAGGACAATAGGTTGCTGCGCAGCAGTTGTGAATCAGGCAATTGATCTGGTGCCACTATAACATGGGCTGGGGTAGTTGCCGGACGTCCGGTCACAATCTCATAAGGGGTAAGGCCCTGTCGAGTTCTTTGAGGAGAGTTGCGGATTGAAAATAAAGCAAATTTTATTTTTATTTATTTATTTATTATTCTTATATACCGCACTCTTAAAAATCAGCGCGGTTTACATAAAATGGATCTGAGCCGAATAGGATCCTATTAGGCTCTTACAAAGAACAGGAAGAAAACTTGGTTTCAACTGGGGGAACTATGTACATCAATTTCAGTTTATCTACAGTATGTACATGCGTTGACAAATGGCAGAGCTTCCATCCAATCCCGACTCCAATCATGAGTTAGGGAACGGAGGAGCGCCTTCAGTGTCCGATTCATCCGTTCCACTTGGCCAGAGCTTTGCAGATGATACGGAGGATGAAGCTGCTGATGAAGTCCAAAAAATGCCGTTATGCCTTTCCAAACTTCTGCCATAAATGCTGGGCCTTGATCGGAAGACAAAACCAGGGGTACTCCCCACAAAGGAATAAACAGGGTAAGCAAACACTTCAAAACTGTAGCAGCAGATAACAAATTAGTTGGATAGGCTTCAGGCCATCCTGAATATAAACAAGTAAAAACCAAAAGGTGTTTCCTTCCCCCCTTGGCACAAGGCAGATCAATAAAATCCATTTGCAGGAAGAGGAAGGGTCCTTGAGGCCTAGGCAAGGATGGAGAAGGTATTGAGCGAAGGGTGCATCCAGATTTTCCTGCTTGTAGACACGGGAGACAATAAACATACACAGCATGAGCAGCAGAAGCAAATGCAGGATTATACCATAACTGAGCAAAAGTATTTGTCATAGCTGGGACACTTAAATGCAACTTGTGATGTAAAAACAGAGCAACAGGATAAAATAATGATTTAGGACAAATAAACAATTGGTCCTTTTTTCATAGTCCAGTACCATCGGGCGATGCTCCCCAAGACAACCATTCCTGCTTTTCAGTGAAGTCCACAGAATCCTGATGGGAACGCATCAAGTCCAATGATAATGAGGCCGAAGAGGAAGCTGCAGGCGAACGAAAAGTTAATAACAGATGCGACGGAGCTGCAGGCCCCACCGCTGCAGCTTTAGCAACTCAGTCCACAAACTGATTGCCTTGTGACACTACAAAACCAGTAAGATCATGTCCTTTACATTTTAACACAGCCACCTGAGCTGCTTTAAGCACTTCAGCAAGCAAACGTTCAGTATAGCGGGCATGTTTGATAGGCTTATGAGCAGCTGTCAAAAATCCACGTTGAGCGCAGATATTACCAAAATCCCAGAGAACCCCAAATGCATAAGCACTGTCAGTATGGATATTTACAACCATATGCGCAGACATTTCCAGGGCCCGAATGAGAGCAAATACTTCAGCCAACTGGGCACTAGCAAATGGCAAGGCTCCAGACTCTATTACAGAATCAACAGTGGTAACAGCATAACCAACAAGTAAATCCCCTTGCTCATTGCAAAAAGCAGAGCCATCAGTAAACAGAATCCAGTCAGGACTGGACAGAGGAAAGATCAGGCCTAGCCTTTGAATAGGCCGTCACAGAGGAAAGACAATCATGAGTGCCATCGGGGTCAGACAGGTGCAAAAGGGGATCAAGTGAAGCCAGGATTTGAGCTGGTTGTAAAAGTGAAACATCATGTAAAGTAACATGTGCTTGGGAAATAGCTAAATTAAACAGCAATAAATGAGAGCTGG
The DNA here is from genome assembly GCA_033557465.1 of Ichthyophis bannanicus. Lineage (NCBI taxonomy): Eukaryota > Metazoa > Chordata > Amphibia > Gymnophiona > Ichthyophiidae > Ichthyophis > Ichthyophis bannanicus. The sequence goes on from CM066041.1 coordinate 150,747,376, forward strand.
AGAGAGGCTGAGTCCTTGCCAAATGTAAAAGACGAGCAACTGAATGAGAAGTATATACATGCAATTCATGCTGGAGAACAAGAAAATCTGTAATTTGTATAGCAAAAACTACAGCAGCCAAAGATTGAAAACATGGAGGCATGCCAGAGACAACAGGATCAAAAGCTTGGGAAAAATAACCCAAAGGCTTTAATCCAGTAGGGAAACGTTGTACCAGAACACAAACAGCATTCCCCTATAAGGGTAACACTAATTATCTATTTATAATTTTTTGTTGGAAAACACACCATAAAGAACCAATTTATGATTTCTTCTCGTGGTGTATAATTCCTTTTTATTCTTTAAAAAGGGAATTAACCCTTAATTAATACCAAGGAACCCCATCTCCTTAGTATCATCCAACCAGTATTGAAAACCCACAAAAGTCAATGATTAAATAAATCAGAGGAACTACTTAGCTGTTGATGAACAATCTTCATAACGAGCAGGATATCCAATATTCTCCCCGTATTGCTTCAGGGATCCCAAGTTGGTTTTAAAACAGCTAGTCCTCCCCAAGACCAATGGAAAAGCAACAGTCCCGCGAACAATCACGGATATGTGGTAACCCAACGTTGCGTTTCAAGCCTTCAGACCTTCTTGGCTCTTTCTCAACAGAGTTTGCTTTTCCATTGGTCTTGAGGAGGACTAGCTGTTTTAAAACCAACTTGGGATCCCTGAAGCAATACGGGGAGAATATTGGATATCCTTCTCGTTATGAAGATTGTTCATCAACAGCTAAGTAGTTCCTCTGATTTATTTAATCATTGACTTTTGTGGGTTCTCAATACCGGTTGGATGATACTAAGGAGATGGAGTTCCTTGGTATTAATTAAGGGTTAATTTTATTTTATTTTATTTTATTTAAACAATTCTTCTATACCGCGCTATTAAAATCAGCGCGGTGTACATCGAACAAAGATACTACAATGTATACAAACAACATCGAGTTTTACAGAGAACAGGGAATTGAACATGGAAGAAAAACCGGGGAAACTATATACATATTATACTCAAACTATGTACAGTACTCTAATATAAAATGGTAGTGGGGGCTACCTATTGTCTGAGGTCTTGACGTGCAGGGGTGACTGGTGTCTGGCGGAGTTTTGCTGGTTGGTGGTTGTGCTATTATCGCTTGAAGTTCCTGGGTAACATTTTGTGAACAGGTGGAATTTTAAGGCTTTTCTGAACATGATGAGGCTTTTTATTCCACGGATGTCATGGGGGAGTGCATTCCAGTTTAAAGGGGCGAATAAGGAGAAGGCTCTGTTGGAGGTAGCCTTTGTGCATGTGGTCATTAGCTTGGGCACTGCTAATGTGTTCAGTGCAGTGGACCTTCTGCTTCTATTTTCCAGGGTGCCATGGACTAGTTTGCTGATTGGCGTTGGGGGGCAGTTATTTAGGGCTTTGAAGGTGAGGACCAATGATTTGTATTGGAGTCTGGCATGTAGAGGTAGCCAGTGCAGATCCTTCATGATGGGTGTTATGTGATCGGATCTTGACGATCCGGAGAGAACTCTTGAATAAAAAGGAATTACACACCGCGAGAAGAAATCAGAAATTGGTTCTTTATGGTGTGTTTTCCAACAAAAAATTATAAATAGATAATTAGTGTTACCCTTATAGGGGAATGTAGTATAGTGTGGGGCGCACTGTTTGGGTTTAAGAATTAGGATAGAACACAGACAGCGGCACTGGTGGAAGTAGCCCCATAGAGACAGAAGGGCAAAGCAGTCAGGGAAAGAAAGACAGGGAGAAGCCAGTAAGGCTTGGTGCAGGGAGTGGAAAGCATTATGCTGTGCTTCAGTAGGAACTATTATACCCTCCGGAGCCTCACGGCCCAGAAGGGCATACAGTGGAGCAACAAGCTCAGCAATGTCAGGGATCCATTGGCGGCAAAATACTAAGAGACCTAAAAAGCGGCGTATATGAGGAATAGTAGAAGGGAAAGTCATAGACATAATAGGACCAATTTGCTGGGCCGTAATAGAGCGGCCAGCTGAGGAGAGACATACACCAAGAAATATTACTTGTGGCAAGGAAAATTGCAACTTAGACTGAACTTTCAATCCCAAATGAGAGATATGTACAAGAGTTAACATAGTATCAGCAACACAAGCATCATAACAAGGAGAACAAATAAGTAAATCATCAACATACTGTATTAAGGCAGATTTATCCAATGCCAAGTCCTGTGAAGCAGCTTTAAGGGCCTGTGAAAAATAAGCAGGACTTTCGATGTATCCTTGAGAGAGGGTAGTCCAGGTATACTGACGCCCCTCGTACATGAAAGCAAGTAAGTACTGCGACTCCTCCCCTACCAGAATTGAGTAGTAGGCGGAGCTTAAATCTATGACTGAAAAGTGGGTAGAGTCACATGGTATACGAGTCCAAATGTCATGAGGATTGGGCACGAGGGGAAAAACTAGTAGGACAATACGATTAATAGCTCACAAATCTTGCACAAATCTGTAAGAATTACCATCAGCCTTTAGTACAGGTAAAATTGGCGCATTGCAAGGAGAAGAAGTTGGTACCAATACACCCTGGGCTAGCAGGTTTTCAATCACTGGACATATTCCAGCCACTGAAGCAGCAGGCAGAGGGTACTGACGCACATAAGGCAATGGAGCTCCCAGCCGCACTTCAATCTTGACCGGGGAAATGTTGAGATGTCCAATATTATTACCTGGTACGGCCCACAAAGTTGAAGGAAGAGTATCCAAAGGTGGAGTGGTCACAGCAATTGGAGTCACAGTTACAGGCTGTTGGACTTGCAGGGGACACAAGGTACAGGTCAAAGTGCCAGTTTCCCAGCTGATAACAGTCTTGTTTCTGGAGAGAAAACCTTGACCAAGCAAATTGACAGGCAAAGTAGAGCCAACCAGGAAATCTGTATGATACAATTTTCCTTCTACTAGAAGGGGTACGTCAGTCAATTTTTGGTGCATTATAGTTCTTCCCTCAATTCCTTCACAAGGGACTCTAGGAGCTGTAGGCAGCGCCTCAAACAGAGGAGAGGGGAATTGTGAGAGAGCTATGGCAGACGTGGAGGCACCTGTATCTAACAGGAAGAGCAATTCATACCCCAAGATTGTAGCGAGTATTTCTCCCTGTGTATTGGGGCGCACAACCAAGCCTAATCAGTCCTCACTATAATCAAGGTCAGTTTCTGCATAATATTGGGTCATGACTGAAGGCTGATTAGGGGTGAAAACAGGATATGGGGCAAGCGAATAACTAGCTCCTGCAGCATCAGGTTGGGGAAGGTCACTCCTTGGCATAGTACAGTCTCTTACAATATGTCCCAATTTTCCACACCTAAAACAGGTGCGGTCTCCTTGGAATCCCCCCATATATCCACTACCCCTAAAGGATACAGCGCCCCTACCTCCTCTGCCACCACTTGCTCTGCCTCGCCCCCTGAAATTTGATTCATAACTTGCTACTTGGAGATTTAAAAGTTTTTGGCGTTGTTTTTCCACTTTACCTTTGTCTTCATCCTTCTGCTTCTGGATCCGCTTTTCCGCATGCAAGGCAGCTTCCAAGATCTTCTGGGCAGACTTGGTAGACCATCCAAGCAAAGCATTTTCCAGGATAGCTTTTATTTCCGACTGCAATCCATTCACAAAAATTGAGGCGAATCCTTCCATTTCACCATTGAGGGGAAAAATCTCGGAATGCTAGGCAACACCTAGTATGAAACTGGGCAACAGCTTCATCCCTTCCCTGCTTCAGGTCTAATAGCTTGGACAAATCTTTCACAGGGGTACATTTCTTTTCAATAGCTTTTAACAAATTATTCCGGTCTTCCCGGAAGGCAGTCATTTGAGTAACATCAGAAGAATTCGTGACAGGGTCTGCAAGGGGCCACTCCCATGCTGCGTTATCTCGCAGTTGGGGGTGAGTGACTGCTCGCAATTCTATTGGATTTAAAAAGACTGATTTTAATAAATTTTGCAAATCTACCCAGGAGGGGTCATAAGTAGTTATTAGCTGACGCCAATAATCCACAAACTGATCAGGTTTTTCTCGGGAGTCAGGGCAAGATCTAGCCAAATTAAAAACTTCAGCTGGGGACTAATGAGATGCTAAAGTAACTAAACCACCATCCCCCCTAGGGAAGGCTCTGAACGGAGCAAGCAGATCTATTTTCTTACTCTGTTCTTTCTCCTCTCTAACCTTCTGGTTTAAGGTTAAAAATTCCCCTAACTCTAAGGTCAAGCACTGCAAGTGTTTCCATTTAGGAATCAAAGGAGCTTTTGTCCAGTGGCCAGTTCCTTTGGCAACTGCAGCCATGGCTTCTGCTACCAGCTCCTTATTTTGACTGCGTGGCAACAGCTCTAGCGTATGCTGTTTTACTTGTAGGTCAAGTGCCTCAAGTGTAGCTATAATGACTTCAGTCAACGCACGGGCTTTTTCTGTTAAGTGAGCAAGAAATTGTGTCAACCGCTCTCTAGTGGTTATTAATTCAAGTTGACTTGCTTCTACCCCTATTAATTGCTCAAGTTTCAAAATGTCCTTTTTTAACTGTTGAGCTCGAGTGATGTGAGGGATAACTACAGGTTCTTCAGGGATAACAGGAAAGGGACCACCTCGCGAAATTAAAGGAGTGGCATAGGCCACAGATATAGGGATTGGGGACCCAGGGGAAGGCAGCATTACACCTGAAATAGAGCCTGAGGGGTGAATTTCAGCCATGGATTTAATAGGGGTAGAAGCACCAGGCATATCATCCAAACGGATGAACGGCTCCTCCTGATCTTGGTGGGATGCCGGTGCTGCAGCACTATTCATAGTTAGTGATACAGCCAATGCAGTGAACTCCTCCTCATAGGCTGAAGGAGCAGACGCAACATTACTGGGTGCACAATTTTCCCGAGGATTACTGCCAGAACTACTAGTCTTAATTTCAGCTTCTGTTTGGCCAAAACACAAATTTGTTCCTCCATTCTAAACACTTGATCTTTAAATTTTTCAAACACAGAATCGGTGGCTTTTTGAGCTTTTTCGGCAGCCTTAGACTGCCACCACCCATACACGACCCATTCGTGACTGGTATCAGGTCACCCCAAGTCATCAAGGGCCATCTCATACTGTAACCAACGCAGTTTGTCCTGCTGAAAGGTTCCACCCAGCGGGAACTACAAACTGGGGTTAGAGGCAATGTATTAAGATATGACATATCTGCTAGAGATTTGCTGAGCTAAATATTGTGGACTCAGTCCACGTGAAACCACTATAGGGAGATACAGTATACAGTTTTATTAGACTTAATATACCCTCTATAGATCATACAAATCATTGGAGGTTGGATACCTGTGTGCAAAAAGTTACACCATGCCTGTACCTAGTAGCTGTTGAAGGAAATCTCTATCACCGCAATTGTGTGGTCCTTGCAGGTGACTGAGCAACCAGCTTCACAAGGATAATACACACACAGCGTGACTGAAGAGCAAGCGATCTTCCTTCTCCAGTACATCCCGAAGCATGGAGAGTACAGGTGCTGCAGAGAACTGCAATGACAAGAATTTCCAACCAGTAGACACACCTGTCAGGAGTTCAGTACTTGCTGTGTTAGATAACAGCCCACTGATGCCAGACAGGAATCAGCCATTCAAAAAATCAGATCTCTTAAATAGGACTAACAACTACTAACACTTACAACATAAAAACATAAAAAATCACTATTTAAATGTAGGAACATCCGTTAAATCAGGGGATGGAAAACCCCTTCATATAATCGGATCTCTCCCTTTAATCTTTTTTATTTTACTCAATCAATTCAACAGTCATTTAAAAGAATAACGCAGACCCAAAGAGCCACCATGCTAAGAAAAAATATATATGTTTTTCGTTCTCAAAAGACCAAATATTTAAGGTCAAAAACTTAGCTGGCAATGGGGTCCTGCAGCAGATGTTCACCATTCGAAATGTTCGTTCTAAGGCAGAACAACTCCCTGTTCTTAAACAGCTCCTTCGAGAAAGCACGTCTTCAGGAAAAGCACATCATCAAAGCTTAGAAATTCACAGCCATAACCCAGCGCCGCGTTTCGGGTTCTCCAACCTTGCATCAGATGGTACAGAAACAGAAAGCTTTCTCGGGTTCTCCAACCCTGCATCAGATGGTACAAAAACAACTAAGCTTCAAAATCCTGGCTGTTGATTCTTTCACAAAGCGTCCTCTCAAAGACAAGATTGGCGTCTGACGTCACAATTCAAACCAACCATTTTTAACCCTGAAAAAGAAAAGCCGTAGCCTTTTCGTTTTTTCGTTTGGACGGCGGACCAACCATCTTTATTACTATTTTTGAATTGGCTGAATACTAGGAAAACTAATCTTCAGTTTACTGCAAAACATGACTATCATACCATAGAGTTTCTAGACGTTTGTCTATATAAATCTGGTCAAACGCTTTGTTCAACACTTTATCGTAAGCCTGTGCAGAGAAATTCTTTATTACAATTTCAAAGTTTTCATCCAGGCCCCTTGAGGCGAGCCCTCCCGCTTGGACAGTTCTTTCGAATAAAGCGGAACTGTACTACAAAAGAAGAATTTTTAAGACATGCAAAGGACCTATATTACCGTTTATTACATCGGGGTTACCCGGAACATGTGGTTCAGAGAGCTTACAAAAAGGCATATCATGCACATCGAGATTGGCTATTACATTCTGCCACTCATAGAAGGACTCTGACTTCTGCTCAATCCTCTGATAACCAATCTACTTTAATATCATCTAATGAGGATGGTAAGAAGATAATTGGGGTTCTACCTTACATGATAGGCTCACCACAAGTTGTAGCTCTTTTGCGTAAACATTGGCACATTTTACAGCTTGACCCCGTTTTTCAATCGGATTTGATGATCGCTTACCAACGTGGTGCAAATATCAGAGATTTTGTTGTCCATCCTATTACAAGATCTGAGCACCCAGAGGGATCACAATCAGCTGTGGGGCATTTTTCTTGTAAATCTTCTCGTTGCCAATATTGTTTACAATCACAAACTGGAGTTACATGGACACATATCTCTACAGGACGAACCATTCCATTGAAATGGCATACAGATCGCACGTCATCTTTTGTAGTTTATGTTCTCACATGCCCTTGTGGTTTACACTATATAGGTCGAACGATTCGCCCTGTGAATCTCTCAGAACATAAATCTCGCATTCATACCAAGACACTTTCTGCTCCCTTAGTGGCACATTGTCTCCAAAAGAATCATACTTTTACTGACTTTTTCTGGTGTATTTTGGATCAAGCGCCTGATAGTCCCCGTAGAGGAGACCGGGAACAACGTTTGCAGATTTTGGAGCAACGCTGGATTTTTTTCTTTGAAGTCAGTTATCCCCGAAGGACTTAATCAAGAACTTGATTGGTGGAGTATTTTACCCACCTGATATTTTATCCACCTGATAGGCTACGGCTTTTCTTTTTCAGGGTTAAAAATGGTTGGTTTGAATTGTGACGTCAGACGCCAATCTTGTCTTTGAGAGGACGCTTTGTGAAAGAATCAACAGTCAGGATTTTGAAGCTTAGTTGTTTTTGTACCATCTGATGCAGGGTTGGAGAACCCGAGAAAGCTTTCTGTTTCTGTACCATCTGATGCAGGGTTGGAGAACCCGAAACGCGGCGCTGGGTTATGGCTGTGAATTTCTAAGCTTTGATGATGTGCTTTTCCTGAAGACGTGCTTTCTCGAAGGAGCTGTTTAAGAACAGGGAGTTGTTCTGCCTTAGAACGAACATTTCGAATGGTGAACATCTGCTGCAGGACCCCATTGCCAGCTAAGTTTTTGACCTTAAATATTTGGTCTTTTGAGAACGAAAAACATATATTTTTTCTTAGCATGGTGGCTCTTTGGGTCTGCGTTATTCTTTTAAATGACTGTTGAATTGATTGAGTAAAATAAAAAAGATTAAAGGGAGAGATCCGATTATATGAAGGGGTTTTCCATCCCCTGATTTAACGGATTAAATAGTGATTTTTTATGTTTTTATGTTGTAAGTGTTAGTAGTTGTTAGTCCTATTTAAGAGATCTGATTTTTTGAATGGATTTTTATTCACAGATCTAACATTTGGCAATTTTTTTGGATTAGACAGGAATCAGCAGCTACATGTGCAGAAAGGTTGTCTTCACTGGTGATGGCTGGCACTAAAGCTACCTTAGTGACTTGAGAACAGAAAGTTGTGCATAATCTTGACTTACAAATGGGAGACATTACCGTTATTAACTTATACTGATGCCAACTAGTGGTTCAATGTTATATCTCATTGTTTTCCTACTCCCATATTGTTGACACCTTTGACCTTCTGGTGTAATTCCTCATAGTTCCCGTGCTCCAGCTGTAACTTAGTGTGTCTTTATTTTTACATAGAAACATGTTCCCTGTAAAATAGTTATCTCCAAGTTATAATGCCCTGTTCAATGTAATTTCAGTTTGTTCAATGTAAACCGCACTGATGAAGAATAGCGCGGTATATAAGAGAATGTAAATAAATAAATAAATGACGGCAGAAAAAGACCACATGGCCCTTCCATATCAACTTCAATAGCCACCTTTCTCCTTTTTAAAGATGATCTGTGTTTGTCCCATGTTTTTTAGAATTCAGATACTGTTCTTGTCTCTACTACTTCCACTGGGAGACTATTCCACACATCTATCACTCTTTCCATAAAGAAATCTTTCTGCATATTACTCCTGAGTCTACCCCCTTTCACCCTCATCCTATGTCCCTTTGTAGCAGAGCTTGCTTTCAATTGCAAGAGGCTCTTGTGCATTTATTCCACGGAGGTAACATAGTAAATGATGGCAGATAAAGACCAGTATGGTCCATCTAGTCTGCCCAGTAAGATGGCAGGAGTGGTGCACCTGCCACTCTGTGCAGGCCACCCCTCCCCTTGTCTTTGTTTAGGGGTGAACCCACCGCTCCATGTAGGACACCCTATTTGTTGAGAAATTAGATGGTTTAGTTTATTTTGATTTTGTCCTGCTGCTGTAAAGGGATCCACTGTCTGTCCCATACCATTTTGAATTACATCACTGTGTTTGCCCCCACCACTTCCATTGGGAGGGCATTCCAAGCATCCACCACCCTTTCAGTGAAAAAGTATTTCCTGACATTGCCTTTCAATTTACCGCCTTGCAGCTTCATGTTATGCCCTCTGGTTTAACAGCCTCCCTGTCTTTGGAAGAGGTTTGATTGTTCTTTATTTCTCTTTAAGCATTTAAAGGTCTGAATCATATCTCCCCTATCCCTCCTCTCCTCCAGAGTGTACATATTTAGGTCTTCAAGTCTCTTCTCATAAGACTTCTGACGCAGGCTCCAAATCATTTTGGTCGCCTTCCTCTGAACAGTTTCCAGTCTTTTTACATCCTTTGCAAGATATGGTCTCCAAAAACTGAACACAGTATTCCAAGTGAGGCCTCACCAGTAACTTATACAGTGGCATTAGTACCTCCTCCTTTCTGCTGGTAATTTCTCTTCATATGCAGCCCAACATCCTCCTGGCTTTTGCCACCGCCTTGTCGCATTGTTTTGCCACCTTGAGATCTACAGAAATAATCACACCAAGGTCTTTCTCCTGATCCGTGCACACCAACCTCTCGCCCCCTATCACGTACATTTCCTTTGGATTTCTGCTACCCAAGTGCATGACACTGCACTTCTTTGCATTAAATTTTAATTGCCAAGCATTAGACCATTCTTCTAACTTTTGTAGATCTTTCCTCATGTTAACCACTCCCTCGGGAGAGTCAACTCTGTTGCAAATTTTCATGTCATCTGCAAAAAGACAGTCCTTCAGCAATATCACTCACAAATACATTGAACAGTGCTGGGCCCAGGACCGAACCCTGGGGCACCCCGCTAATCACCTTCCTTTCATCCGAGTGAGCTCCATTTACCATCACCTTCTGTCGTCTGTCAGTCAACCAATTTCTGATCCAGTTTACCACCTTGGAACCCATCCCCAAACTACTGAGTTTATTGATAAGGCTTTGCTGAAATCCAGGTAGATGACATCCATCGCATGCCCCTGATCTAGTTCTCTGGTCACGCAGTCAAAGAACTCAATCAGATTTATTTGGCAAGATCGTCCTTCGTTAAAACCATGTTGCCTCGGATCTTGCATCCTGTTGGTTTTGAGAAAGTCCACTATTCGCTCTTTCAGGAGTGCCTCCATTACTTTTCCCGCCACCGAGGTAAGGCTCACGGGCCTGTAGTTTGTCACTTCTTCCCTGTCACCACTTTTGTGTCGAGGTACCACATCAGCCATTCTCCAGTCCTGAGGAACTTCTCCTGTTTCCAAGGATCTGTTGAAAACATCCTTTAATGGCCCTGCAAGAACCTCTCTGAGCTTTTTCAGTATCCTGGGATGTATCCCATCCGGTCCCATGGCCTTGTCTACTTTCAGTTTTGCAAGTTGTTCTAACACATCATCTTCTGTGAATGGTGTGGTATCTACTTCATTCCCATTTTTATAGTTGGGAGTCACAGGTGGTCCTTCTCCAGGGTTTTCTTTAGTAAAAACAGAGCAGAAGCATTTGTTTGGCAATTTCGCTTTTTCAATGTTACTTTCCACAAGTCCGTTCTTAGCACTTCTGAGCCCTGCAATTCCACCTCTGATATTCTTCCTTTCCCAAATATACCTGAAGAAAGTTTTGTCGCCACACTTCACATCTTTAGCTGTCTTTTCCTCTGCCTTTGATTTTGCTATCCTTATTTCACTTTTTGTCTCTTTTAGTTTGATCCTGTATTCATTTCTGTGTTCCTCTGTTTGCAAGTTTTTGAGTTTTGCGAAAGCTGTGTGTTTTGCCTTTATTTGAGCAGCCACTTCTTTGGAAAACCAAATAGGTTTCCTTCTCCTCTTGTTTTTATTTACTTTTCTTACATATTTATCTGTTGCCCCTTTTATTGCCACCTTTAGTTTAGCCCATTGCAATTCCACTTCCCTTATCCCCTTCCACCCTGCCAACTCCTCCTTTAAGTACTCGGCCATTTTACTGAAGTCAGTGTTTTTGAAGTTTAGGACTTTGAGCTTGCTATGTTTGGACTGCACCTTAGCTTTTATCTCAAACTACACCGTGTGATGATCGCTGCTGCTCACAGGGGCACCCACCCAGACATTCGACATGCTATCACAGTTGGTGAGCACTAAATCCAGCATTGAGCTTTCCCTGGTTGGTTCTATCACCATTTGTCTAAGTAAAGCATCTTGGAAAGCATCCACAATTTTTTTGCTTCTTTCCCGATTTGCAGAAGGAGTAATCCAATCCACATCGGGTAGATTAAAGTCACCCAATATGATAACGTCTCCCTTTGTGGCTATCTTGTCAATATCTATAATCAATTTGTTAAAATAGAAGAGAGAGATAACAAATTGATTATAGATATTGACAAGATAGCCACAAAGGGAGACGTTATCATATTGGGTGACTTTTATCTACCCGATGTGGATTGGATTACTCCTTCTGCAAATCGGGAAAGAAGCAAAAAAATTGTCGGAGGTCTGTAGACTACAGCAGTATGGATGACAGTGACATCTCCTCTTTCCAACACAATCCAGAGCGCTGCTTCTTTTCCCCATGCCCCCTGCATTTCAGTAGCTTTAATATTGCTTTTGACATACATTTCAACATCTATCATATTTCCTCTAACTTGTCTTTCCTCTAACATATAGATATTAAGATCTTTAAGTCTGTCCTCATATGCTTTATAACGAAGACCACTAACCATTTTAGTAGCCCCCCCCTGCACCAACTTCATCCTGTTTATATTCTTTTGAAGGTGTGGTCTTCAGAATTGCACACAATACTCCAAATGAGGTTGCACCAGAGACTTATACAGAGGCACTATCACCTCCTTTTTTTCTGCTGGCCATTCCTCTCCCTATGCACCCAAGCATCCTTCTGGCTTTTGCCATCACTTTTCTACCTGTTTAGCCATTTAAGAAACAATCACATCCAGGTCCCTCTCTTCTGTGGATAGAAGTACTTCACCCACTATATTGTATCGCTCCCTTGGATTTTTGCAACCCAAATGCATGACCTTGCAATTTTTAGCATTAAATCTAGGCTGCCAAATTCTTGACCATTCTTCAAGCTTAGCTAGATTACTCATCATGTTATCTACTCCTTCCTGGGTGTCTACTCTATTGCAGATTTTGGTATCATATGCAACAAGCAAACCTTACCCTGACAGTCCTTCTGCAATATCACTAACAAAGATGTTAAAAAGAATCGGACCAAGGACAAACCCCTGTGGCGTGTCACATTGGTAACCTCCTTCTCTAGGAACAAGCAGGAAGTCAGTCCTCGCATATGGGTGACATTGGCGCCGATGGAGCCCGCGTGGAGAAATTCTCCAGCTTTCACAGAAAGCCTTTGGGAATGCTACTACACATACATGGTCCCCTCCCCGCCCAATGGTGCCATCTTGCTCAGTCTCCTTTTTTCTGCGGAGCCCGATGGACATATGTCCTGTTTCCCTAGAAAAGTCCTCTAAAAATGATCCTTAAAATTGTTTTTTCCTTGGTTTGCGTACCAGTTCCTCTTCTCTCCTCGAGCCGGTGCCATCCCCGACGCCATCCTTGGCTATACCTTCTTTTTTAACAAGGCTTGCTCGACCAGCATTTGCACCTTTTTTGCCCGAGGGTCATCAACCCCAGCCGGGTGTTTCCCACCATGTCTTCCGGTGGGTTCAAAAAGTGCGACCACTGCAGTCAGACCATGTCTGTCGCAGACACCCATGACTGCTGTTTGCACTGCCTCAGCCTGGACCACAGTATTAAACTGGTCTGTTCTTGAAGTGATAATAGAACCATATACGATCAATAGAAATCACTCCACTGCAACTTCAGGCAACTTAAACATACAGTATTTCAACCTATAGCTGAGATCACATATCACACATTTATATATTTAGATTTAGATTTATATTACTTAACATGTGCTTGTATGGTCTCAGACTCGTCGGCACTATGATTTGATTGTAAAACTTCAAAAAGCGCCTAATAGCATCAATGACCAATATGCACTCTTTTCAGTGTGATGATAATCCCATAGGTGAATTTAAAAATTTTTTTTTACAATGATTGCTTAGCTTTTAAATATATCCCAATGATTGCGTAGCTTTTAGATGTATCCCAGCCTGGACCACGACAGTACCACCTGCGACCTGTGCCAGACCATGACTCCGAGAACCAACAGGAAGCGATTGGAGTTGCAGGAGAAGCTGTACCCACGGTCCGACTCGGCACCAGCTTCCCCAGTGCTGAGCCCCAAGCTAAGCACATCCCGTGAGGCCCAGGCGTCTTCGGAGTCCCACAGGGGTGGCTCCTCCATAAAGATGCTGGACCCTCTAAAGAAAAAGAAAAAATCCTCAAAGCCAGTCAATGTTCCACTGGTGAAACCCGGTAAGGTCCCACGGAAGGTGACTCCGATCAGCACCCCCTTAAGGTCTATATGAGGGAGTCCTCAGCCAGCGGCAACCATGCGAGGCTCCCCAAGGCCATGGTCTTCATTGAGAATGCACTCACGAGAGTGCTGGCATTTGGACTGAGACCTTCTGTGCCCATGCTGAAAGCTGCAGAGCCTCCTGGTATCGAGTCCAGGATGGCAACCCAGGAGCAGAATATCTCTGCCATCCTGGCCTTGCAGCAGGTGAAGATGTCAGGTTTGCATGCATCATCTGCCCCAACAACCAGGCCCCCAACTGTGGGGGGAGTCCATGGCATCGAGCCAGGCCCCGAGCGCCACTGGCCTCGGGTGAGTCCTTTGCATCGATCAAGGTCCTGGTCCCTATCTTCAGATGTCCAGTCCTCCCTGGCCAGTTTCTGGGAGTCTGACCTGAGATCCACCGGGGGACCCTGGTTTCTCAGAGCAGGTCTCAAGGCACGAGAGCCCCAAGCCTCGGAATCCTCGACATCCTCTGACTCCAACTGAGAGACCGATGTCGAGGCCTACCCCGAGACCTCTTGACACTGAGAATATCCCTTCGGAGCTGTCCCCTCTGGAACCCCAGTGTCACTCCCCACCCGAGGACATGGCTTTAAAGGATATGGCCCGGGCCCTCTTGGTCCCGAATGAGTCAGAGGAGGATCTGCGCACCGAAGAACTGAAGATTTTCCAGTATGAGTCCCTGCCAAAGGAGACTCTGATGGTGCCGGTGCAATCCATCCTCAAGCGGTTGCTCCTGCGGATGTGGTATACCCTAGCCTCAGTGCCGGTGATCAGCTGATGCCTCAACACTATCTACCACTTCAAGAAGTGCCCGGGCTTCCAGAAGTCCCAACTCCCACATATCTAGATGGTCATGGAGTTCTTGATGCAAAAACTCAAAAGTCAGAAGAATTACTCTTCTGTCCCCCTGGGCAGGGAAGCCAAAGCCTTCGACACCCTCGGGTGCAAGTGCTTCCAGGGATCCATGCTGGGCTGCTGGATACAGGCTTATGAGTTGTACGTAGGTATGTACCTCAAGGGCCTTATCCAAGCGCTGGTAGGTTTTTCTGTGGGTCTCACTGGGGAACCCCTTCAGAAGTTTCAAGCCCTGACCACCGGGATCTGGGACTGCTCAAAGTTCCTCTCCTGCGCCGCCTAAAACAGCTTTGAGTCGGCAGTTTGGGTGGCAGCATCTGGCATTGGTGCCCAGTGCCAGACCTGGTTACAAACCTCCAACCTCAAGCAATGGGTGCAAGAAAAACTGCTAGATGTCCGCTGCACCAGAGAAAACTTTTTTAGCAAACCCATGGCTGACAAGGTGGCCGAAATTGAGGCAGAAGTCATGACCAGACAAAGGCTCTTGTGGAAGACCTCGACCTTCCCCTGAAAGAAACCATTAGGGAAAAGACCACCTTTCCTGAGGAAAAAGGGGTCTTTTCAGCAGGGCCATTACCAACTCTTCTGGGGCAGCCCAAGAATCAGGGCAGCAGGCTGAGAAAGCCAAAGGCTCAGAAGCCTCAGCCTCCAGCTCCCACCCAGTCTGGGGGGAGCTTTTGACTTCTCAGGCAGGTCCTCCTCCTCCCCCCAGGAGTCCATCTCCAGCCCACAGGGGGTTACCCTGCACTCTTCGCCCACAGGTGGGCCGGGGTCACCAGACCTTGCTCATCTCAGAACTTGCAGGCCTGCTCAAGGACAGGGCAGAAGAACCTGTACCCAGACATCTGTTGGGAAAGGGCTTCTACTCTAGGTATATTGCGTGATCCCAACGCATGTTAACCTGCTAACGAGCTTTAGCAAAAGGGTCCTAAATATACAGTTTATCCAGAGAACAGCTGAAAATTACCATTCTCCAGATAATTTTAAGGTTCCACCCTTGCTTCATCCTCCCTCTGCCCCTACTCTATATGGGTATATCAGGATGGTTCGACGGAATTTCAGTGAGATCCTAACTTTTACATGATTTGGAATGGAATGGGTAAATGTAGATTGATTGTTTACGCCATCAGAATATAAAAAGACTAGGGGACATGCAATGAAGCTACAGGGTAACCTATTTAAGACTAATAAGAGAAAATATTTTTTCACTGAACGTGTAATCAAACTTTGGAATTTGTTACCGGAGGATGTAGTAAAAGCTGTTAGTGTAACTGTGTTTAAAAAAGGTTTGGACAAGTTCCTGGAGGAAAGGTACATAAACCATTATTAAAAGGGACACGGGATATCACTGCTTGACCCAATACAAGCACTGAGGGACCTGTGTGTCTTTTGGGGAGACTGCTAGGTACTTACGACCTAGAATGGCCACTGTTGGAAACAGGATACTGGGCTTGACGGACCTTGGTCTGACTCAGTATGGCATATCTTATGGTTTTTTTTTTTAGGTATTTCCTTGTCCCCAAAAGAACTGGGGGCCTCAGGATCATTCTGCACCTGCAAAACCTGAATAAGTTTCTGGTGAGGGAGACGTTAAAGATGTTCTCCCTTGAAACACTGCTGCCCTACCTCCACCAGGGAGATTGGCTGTGCTCCTTAGACCTGAAGGATGCATATACCCACAACCTGATCCACCCCTCCCACAGATAATGCCTAAGGTTTATGGTGGGAGGAGAGCACTACCAGTACAGGATGCTTCCATTCAGCCTGGCCTCCTCACAAAGAGTCTTTACAAAGTGCCTGGCAGTCATGGCTGCATATGTGCGCCTTCAAGGGGTCTTCGTCTTTCCATACTTGGATGACTGGCTCATCAGAGGCAGAATGGACCCCGAGGCCATCCAGGCCACAGAGCAAACAAACCTCCCTCCTCCCCTTAGAGTTGCCTTCCTACATTGTTTTAGTCTTTTCTTGCTGTGTTATCTGACTGAGTAAGATGGCACCCTTGGACGGGAAGGGGACCACACATGCGCAGTAGCATTCCCAAAGGCTTTCTGTGAAAGCTGGGGAATTGCTCCATGCGGGCTCTGTTGGCGCTGACATCAACCATATGTGAGGCCTGATTCCTGCTGTCCCTGGAAAGCACCTGTTACAGGTGAGTAACCAAGCTTTCTCCTCAGAGTGAGCTCCATTTACCTGTACCCTTTGTTGCCTCCCACTCAACCAATTTCTTACCCAGTCAGTCACTTTAGGATCCAGTTTGTTTATAAGTCACTTGTGCAGAATGTTGTCAAAGGCTTTACTGAAATTTAAGAACACCATATCTAGGGTTCTCCCTCGGTTCAACTCCCTGGTCACCCAGTCAAAGAAATCAATCAGATTTGTCTGACAAAGACCTGCCTCTGGTAAACCCATGCTGCCTCAGATCCTGCAATCCATTGGACTCCAGATGCCTCACTATTCTCTCTTTTAGCAGTGTTTCAAATAAGTTACTCACCACAGAGGTTAGACTAGCTGACCTGTAGTTTTTCAACCTCATCCTTACTTCCGCTTTTGTGTAAAAGGACTACATGTGCCTTTCTCCAGTCCTCTGGGACCATTCCAGACTCCAAAGAAGCAT
The DNA here is from genome assembly GCA_033557465.1 of Ichthyophis bannanicus. Taxonomy (NCBI): domain Eukaryota; kingdom Metazoa; phylum Chordata; class Amphibia; order Gymnophiona; family Ichthyophiidae; genus Ichthyophis; species Ichthyophis bannanicus. The sequence goes on from CM066041.1 coordinate 150,764,354, forward strand.
TGAAAAGGTCAGTTCGTGGAGCTGCTAAAACGTCCTCAAGTTTCTTCAATATTCTCAGATGTATCCCATCCGGTCCCATCGCTTTGTCAGCTTTTAATTTAGCTAGTTCCTCATGAACACAGTCTTCTGAAAATGTTCAAGATCTCCTTCACTTCTGTTCCTATTTATGGGTGTTTTCTGCAGTCCTCTTCCTGGCCCTTCATCTGTGAACACAGAACAGAAATATTTGTTAAGCAATTCCGCTTTATTCTCATCATCTTCTACATATTCCTTCCCTTCTCTTTTGCCCTTCCTCCTCTCACTAACATATCTGAAAAATGTCTTATCACCCCATTTTTTTGCATTGGCTATTTCTTTTTCTTTTTGTATCTTTGCTTTCCTGTCTACTTTGCTAGCTTCTCTAAGTTTTTCCAAACATAGATGCTTGTCTTCCTCTCTCTGTGATCTCTCTTTTTTTTTTTTTTTTTTTAAATAAAGGCCACCCTTTTTTTCTTCGCCTTTTAACTTCTTTTGAGAACCATAGTGGCCTCCTTTTCCTTTTACATTTATGTGCCTTTGTAACAAAAAGGTTTGAAGCCCTTAAAATATCCCCTTTTAACTCTGATCTAGAATCTGCTGGTTTTGGCCAGGGATGGCAAATCATCCTGTGGGAGGGAAGAAAGGGGGCTAATGTTATCAGATTTCTGATGAGTGAGCTATTCTCATTCTTTGTATTGCTAGTAGTGAGCATTTGGTTTCGTTTGGTGGGCAGGATGGGGGAGTCCATTGAACTCTTTCCATAGAAAATTGTGATCTATTCTCAAACTTTACCTAAAAGCAGAGAGCTTGATTTTCAAAAAAAGCTGAGCTCTTAAATTAGGATCCTAAATTTGTGCCCTGTTTTCAGCCACACTTAGGAGTCTAAGTTTTCAACTGAAAATTCATCCTTATTTAGGAGATTAAAATGAATGCTCCTGAATTTAGGCCTGCTATTTATTTGCCTAGTGCTGAATATCAGTGCTAATTTCCTAACTTCTTTTCGCTGATCCTATTGTCATTCACTTTTTATTCTCCTAAATTCAGGAGTTTAGTGAAATTTTAAGAAAATAGGCACTCAGCGCTAGTAAAATTTCAAAGAGGCCAATTTAGAAGCATAACTCTCAAAGTTAGGAGTATAAATCCTTTGAATATCGAGCCCACACTCCTTAAGTTTTGCTACCACAAAATAATTTTGGGTTTAATATAAAACCCCTGGCTAGCAGATATGTCCTCCATATGAGACAATTAATTAGTTAGTACAGAGAAATCAAATTACCAATGCAAGCAGTCTGTTCCCAACATGCAGATCTTGCATTGCTTTAAAGAACATCCAACTTCCTCCAGGAAACATGCATGAATCGCTAGCCTGAAAATAAAATGATTTTTTTTACCTCTAGGAGAGAAGAGATTCCAATCACACCCCTCCCCTCCTGTCCTTGAATTACAGGAGAAGGGTTTGGACTGGGAACCAGAATAGCTTTGTTCTGGCTGCTCCCAGACTCATTGACCCTTCTCCCCCCCCCCCCCCCCATCCTATTTCTACTTTCTACCTTATTAAATACAAATAAAACATAACAAAAAACTGAATGTAAGCTGACAGCTTTTTATTAGACTAATTAGTATATATGTTGACTAGCTTTCAGAGGTTAAAACTTTCTTCCTCAGGTCAGGACAGTATAACAAAAGATGTCAATGCTAGAATATATAAGTGAATCATAAAGAAGAAAAAACACAAGGTAAGCAGAAGAGGGAGAACCGGATGGGTGAGCAAAATTTACAAAACAGTAAAACTGTTTTGTTTATGATGTGATAGGAAACCCTTTTGTGTCAATTTCAATGTATATGGGCCCGATATTCAGCGGCAGTGCTGCCTAGCACATAGCCATTGCCGCAGAACCTTAACTCCGGATAGTCGATGCTGGGGCCATATCCAGGCACCACATGGTGCAGAAGCTAAACCTGACAGCAGCGATATTGAGCCGCTGCCCGGTTAGCTCCAGCAGGTAAAGATAGGCCAGCTATTCCGGTGCCTACCTTTACCCATGGTTCACTAACCGGGCAGCAGTTCAATATTGCAGCTGCCCGCTTAGTGACAAGGGCCTCCTCCGCTCAGCCCTGGAACGCCCACAACATGCTGCGATGCTACACAGTTAGAATTGGGACGTGTAGCACTAGAACCCATGGATATGCAGCAGCATGGATATCCCTCTAAGCAGCATTTACATGGTTACTGGTCTGTAAACTATGCAAATGCCCTTTGAATATCAGGCCCTTGATCATTTTAACTTTAAAAGTCTTATGTTCCTGGATTGTGTTAAAGTTTCCTTTCTTTTTGGAAGATGGAGTTGGAGCAAGAAGATGGCTATTCTCTGAGGCACTGTCCAACTGAGATGGGGCAAGTACCTCATGAACCTAACCCTAAGCAAGCAAGGCAACTGCTTAGAGCTCCAAATTTTGAGGCACAAAATACTTCAGCTAAACAGGATCCTGATTCCACTTGCTTTAGGACCATGCTTTGTGTTCTCTGAGAGTAAAAGTACCCCTTGCAGCAATCTGGTCCTACCTGTGGATACCGATATCTTAAATTCACCCCGTGCCTAGCTACTGTACACCTCTGGTAATTACCGCCACAGCACACTGGTTGAGAAGCCCTGATCTAGGATGATGGTATTTATTCACTTCCCATTCTTGAGAGCCACAAATGGATCAGGTTTGCAAGATCTCCCTAATGAATATACATGGCATGGATTTGCATACTCATGCCTATTCATTAGGGAGATCCTGAAAAGCTGCCCCGAGGACTGGGATTGCATGCCAGTGCCCTGTCAGCTGCACACAGGCACTCTGCAGTCTTGTTTTCGCATGCTGACTTTAATCGTTAGGAGGACTCTATCTGTCATTGGTGTGTGATATGGAGCATGTGTTCTTTAGTTCGCTCTTACAGCTATTCCTTTTAGCATCAGCTTTCTTTCATATGTGGGGCTTTTAGGAGTTCATTCTTACAGTGCCCAGTGGAAACAGACTTAAGAGCATGGGGAAAAATATTACTTTAATTTTTCAAAGCCTGAGCTCTATCACCAATTCTAATGTATTGTGGCAGCTTGAATGCTGCCAGGAAAGGGTTAAGAGTTCCTCCTATGTGTGCAGGCCCCAGGCTCCTCCTGCACAGGGAACAGGCAAAAAGCTCCCTGCCTGGGCACACATTGGCTGGACTGCTCTTGGGAGAGTTGGACAGTTTCACTGGTGCTCCTCCTGAAAAGATCTTCTATGCTGAGGCTGATGTGGCCATGAGAGACAAGTGCTGCTTGGGGTCCATGCTGCTATCAGGCGAGTGCATTTTTACACTATGGTACTGTCAGTTCATTGCCTGGGAGGCAAACTTGAGGTGTGCACTTCTACTGTATATGGCTAAAGTTAGCAGTTGGCCACGATTTTCGGGGATTGTCTCCAATTTTCGAGCTGCACCCCTAACTGCCACTTGTTTGGCAGCCTCCTGTCTCTGATTCCAGCCATGGGGAAAAGGGGTAGAAAAAAACCTTATATTCCATTTATTTATTTGTTTATTTATTCATTCATTCATTTAAACTTTTATATACCGCACCAATTACCTGGGCGGTTTACAAAACACATAGGGCCCGATATTGAAAGGCATTTACACAGTTACAGACCTGTAAGCCATGTAAATGTTGCTGAGAGCGGTATTCTGCAGCATTAACACGGTTAGTGAATAGCCCCGATTAATGCTGCTACATGCCCCGACGCTACCCATGTAGCACCAGGACGTGTTGCGGGTGTTCCGGGGATGGCTCCAGTCGCTAACTGGGCAGCAGCGATATTGCACCACTGCCTGGTTAGCTACCCATGGGTAAAGATAGGCATAGCAAAAGCTGGCCTATCGCTACCCATGGGAGCTAATGGGGCAGCAGCTCAGTATCACTGCTGCCTGGTTAGCTTCTGCGGCATCTTTGGCAGTGCGGTGACCCCAAATATTCAATGCCAGGGCTGCATATGACCCTGGCATTGAATATCTGGGGTTAAAGTTTGGCAACGACTGTTATGTGCCATAGAGGCGCATAGCTGTCCAAATGAATAGCGGGCACATACATAATAAAAAATACAATCTATTATACATTACTATTACATAAAACGGAACATAAACTAAAATAAAACAAAGGACAAATAAAATACTTACCATCTGCCCACAAAGGATGCCTGATTAAAGAGACAGGTTTTTAATCTCTTCCTAAAAATCGCCAAATCCGACACCATGCGCAGTTCAGGTCTTAGAATTTACATCCATTATCTTTATATTTTGCACAATATGGGAGAAATTCATCTCTGTTACTATTTCTTGATCGATTTGCCTGCTTGGAAGTAATATTGTTATTGTGATGGGATGGATTGGAGAGGACAGGGTAATGACTCCTTTTCTCCATGCCTTGTTGCTCAGATTTGGAACTAAGCTGTCTCTTCCCCCATCCAACATTTCAGATAAGTCTACCAGATTTGCCTGAAAAAAATCTGGTAACCTTATATATGGCAGACATTTATTTCACCCGTTTGATGAGCTGACAAATAGTGGGGGGAGACAGAACAGTCTCAGCACATTCTGCTAATGCCTAAAGCCCTTATAGTTTCTGAGAGCAGCGGGGCCATGAGTGACATGCTCAGTGCCCGAGCAAACTCTTACAGAGAGCAGGATTATCAAATGGGTCGAGGTCATTAGCCACAGGCCAAGTCAGTCCTGGTTTTGCAATGTTGCATCTCTGGACTTGTAGGGCCCGATATTCGAAGGGCATTTACACGGTTTACAGGATAAAGCGGTATATAAATCCTTTTAAATAAATAAATTAAATAGATGTAAATTCCTTAGATGGGGATATTCAAAGGCACATACACGGGTAGTGCCGTTACATTTCCCTGCTTGGCTGAAGACCGAACAAAGTTTAGGCAGCTATCCAGAGGGTCACCAGGAGTCAACGCAGACTTGACGGCACTTAACATGTCCCCTATGCTCCCTGATGCTATCCGGCTAGCAACGGGGCGGAGCGGGGGCACAAGGTAACTGTGCAGCAGCAATATTGCACGCTGCCCGGTTAGCGCTCTGGAGAGCTTACAATCTAGGGGGAGGGTAATCAAAGTGATAGATGTGGTTAGCAGACGTGCTAATTGTGCTGAGTGGGGGTAGCACTCGCGGATAGCTAGGCAGTGGTGATTTTCAGCCGCTGCCCGGCTATCCCTAAGTGGCAAACGTTAGGCATAGTAAAGGCTGTCCTGACTTTCACTGACGAAGCTAACGGGGCAGCGGCTGAATATCGCTGCTTCCTAGTTAGTGTCTGTGCTATCTGGCTGACCTAGATATTTAATGCCAGTGGCCGGATATGGCCTCGGCATTGAATATCCAGGCCTATGGTTCAGCGGCAGTAGCTAGCTGTCGCCGCTGAATATCGGGCCCTAAGTTTATATCTGAGGCAGTATAGATTGCAAGGAATGGCAGTGGGATTGGAGCTCTTACTTCGCAGTGTCTTTGCCTGCTGCTCTAATCAATAGGGTTTTGCTCCATGTCTAAGGCATGGCTCCTATGGCATCAGATCACATGGTAGTGAAAACATCTAGTTCCAGCCTTCCTTGCTTGAGGGGCAGCCATACTTGTCTTTTCTGCACATCAGAAGGCCAGAGTACAAGACTTACTCTGATGAAATAGAGCACTAGAAGTGTGCACCACTGTGGCTCAGCCGGCTACCAGATGCAGAGCTGGCCTTGACCATGCTTTACTGGCTATCAAATGTAGGCTTGTCTCCAGGCTACAAAAGAGTTAAGTTCCCAAACTCTGAAGTGTCTAGAAATAACTTGTGCTATTATCTCCCCAGCATGGCATGCTCCTTCCTAGCAATGGCTGCTGTACAGGCAGGGCCGACGCTACCATCAAGTGAACTAGGTGGTCGCCTAGAGTGCTGGCCCTCTGGGGCACCTGCTGTTGTCCATTGCCATCGCTGCCACCCCTCTCTGGCAATGGCTCCGAAACCCGATGCAACACTTACCTAATGTCTCCAGGGCTGAATTGCCGTTTCTCTCTTGTGCAATCTGCTTCTTCTGCCCCCTCCAGTGCAGACATGGTTTATGCAGAACTGGAAGTCAGCGTCAGAGAGGGCTGGAAGCAGCAGATAGTTCAAGAAGAAACTGCTGTGCAGCCCCGGAAATGGTAGTAAGTGCTGCATTGCAGTTTTGGAGCCATTGCCACTGTTGCTGACTCTGGAAAGTGGTGGCAATGGGAACAGGGGGAGGGGGGGGGCAGGATGGAGGGCCTCACTAAGGCGCCTCCAGTCCTTAAACCAGCCCTGTGCACAGGACCCGAGCCCCTGGGAAGGGGACATATTGCAGGCTTCTTGTATACTGGAACTTTTCAACGCAATGGAGGTTTAAAAGAATTACGTAAAAGGGGCTGAGAATGCCTGTGTATATCTATCTGTCTGTCTGGGGACAAAATAACTCTCAGAAAATGTAACAGAATGGGATGAAACTTGGCATGTGGGAAAAACTGGTAAAAAGACAAGGGGGAGGATATTCCGAGGGATTAACACGGTTAGTAGAGCTTCTAACCACATGAATCCCTCTAGCCGGGATATTCAGCAGCACTAACATGGTTCGTGCCACTGAGTATCCCTGGGCCCACCACAGCACTCCCCGATGCATTCTGGGGGTGGTCTAGGGGCAGCACCCTATCCTAACTGGGCAGAGGCAATACTGAGCTGCTGCCCGCTTATGGAAAGGCAGCTGAATATCACCGCTGCCCGGCTAGCTTCTGCCAATCTGGCAACCTGGATATTCATTGCTGGGGCCAGATATGAGCCTGGCATTGAATATCTGGGTTTAAGTTTCAGTGATGGCAGCTAGCCAAGTTAGAACAGCTAGCCGCCAGTGCTAAATACCCCCGTCCCCCACAGAGTTCAAAAATGGGCCAAATCAGAGCAGGGTTTCCAGAAAAATAAGCCCTTCAAAAACTAGCCAATGTATTTCTATGGGAGAAGGAATTTCAGCTTCTGTAGTGGAGACTTACATATAGTCACGGAATTGTTCCTTTCAGACTCCCTCTCCTAACCCCCCAAACTTCCCTCGCCACCAAAAAATGCCCATACACTTCCCCTAATTCTCCCTTGCAACTACCCTACCAACCTGCCAAATGCTTCCAGCACAAAAAAATATCCACCCTGCAAACTGATCCAACCACCAAAAACTACACCCCCACAATTGCCTTACCACACTGATACCTGTCCCATCACTAAAAAATATCCCCCGCAACTGCCCTACCTCCAAAACCGACTACTCTTCCAGCCCTAATAAATACTCCCTCAAACTGCCCCATCCCTAAAAAAATACCCCCACAATTACCCCACCACCTTACAAAATGCTGCATCACCAAAAACTGCTCCCTTCCAAGTGCCCCACCACCTCACCAAAAGCCACCGCATATGCTCCACTACCTTTCAGACTTCCTCCACTTGAAAAAACTACTACCCTGCAATTGCCCCACCCCAAAAACTCCCTCACAACTGCCCCACCACTCTGCAAACTGCCTTATCCACTAAAAATAATCCCCCGTGACTACCCCATACTCAGCAGTACCCTGCAAATGCCCTACCCCAAAAAACTCCCCACCGTAACTGTCCCACCATCCTGCAGACTACCTTACCCCCAATCCACCTTCCCACAACTGTCACCAGTCTCCAAAAATACACCCTCCATCATACCACCCTCCCTATTCCACCACAGATACATACACACAACATGCAATGAAATACAAATGCACACATGAACAACACAAACACAGACACAAAGATTACAAATAATTCCCTATCTGTGAAGTACTGAATTTTAAATTATTCACATATATATTTCATTTTCTTTGCTGTTATTTCTACCGTGAAAGCTACTGATTGAATTGTACTGCTTTCTTGTTGGTTGCTATCTGTACTATCAGCTTGTATCTGTTGCGATGGCCAGGGCTAGATTAGGGAACTGGCAAGCTAGGTACATACCTAGGGTACAAAGTTTAGGGAGGAGCTGTCAGATGTGTTTAGCACTTGGGAAATTAGGATTGACAAATGTCTGGCTTTTTTCATGATTCTACTGATTTTTAGATTAATACCTGGAAGGAAGGCTAGCATGTCTGCACATTTTTCACAATTTAAAATCTCTATCTGCAGTGAAGGTTAGGGCAGCAACCTGAGATCAGAAAGACCAGTGTTCAAATGCCACTGACTCTCCTTATGGCCTTGGGCAGGTCGCTTAACTCTCCATTACCTCAGGTACAACCTTAGATTGTAAGTCCTACAGGGAAATACTTACAGTACCTGATTATAACTCACCTTGATCTATTCCTGGAAAGGCTGAGCTAAATACTAATCCTGCCCGTGTGATTGAGCCTTTTCTTGCCTGCTTCCAATGTAATTAGCTGCAGACACTGTGGGTAGCTTCCAGCCAATAGAAAGGCTGTGGGAGAGGACTACTGGAATGTTGCTGTAGCCACAGGAAGGGAGGAGGTGAGCTGGGGAAGTTCCTGTATTGTACAAGTTTAGTTTCTGTGTGTGATGGAAGAGAAGTGAAGCCCTCCCCCCCCCCCCCCAAAAAAGAAATACCATAATGTTTTTCTCTAGAAAAAGTAGTTCCAACAGCGCAAAGTTACTTACCTGTAACAGGGGTTCTCCGTGGACAGCAGGATAAGTCAGCCACACCTGGTGACGTCCTTTGGGCAGCGCCATACAGAAGTGCTCTCTAGAGCTCAGACCCCTCTGAGCATGCCCAGGTAGCCCACCTCACCGGCCCGCCTCTAGTCCGGCCAGTATGTTCCTAGCTAGGCCTTCCCGGCTAGGGGTGAGTTTGTTTGTTTTATTTCATTTGATAAAAACCGCCTTTCAGGGTAGGCAAAGCGGTGTACAATAAAACCAAATTAAAAGAAGGCCGAAGCCAACGAAATGGAATGGAAATACAAATTCTTAATAGGAAAGCAATAAAACAGGAGAGACAGGACCAAAAACATAAAGGAGAACAAACACGAGGAAAGCAGAGGATAGGGCAAGTGGGATTCACACAAAGGGAGAGGGGACATCAAACGCCAGGGAAAAGAGGTGGGTTTTCAAGTTCTGTTTAAAAGTGGGGTGGTGAGGTTCCAGGTGGAGTGAGGAGGGGAGGGAATTCCAGAGGGCGGGGCCGGCAAAAACGAAAGCAGAGGAACGGGTAGATTGTAGATGGGCACGGGAAGGGGAGGGGAGAGCGAGGCGGTTAAGGTGGAAGGAACGAGGGGTGTACCTGGGAGAGTGAAAAGAAAGAAGGTCAGTTAAGTATTGAGGGGTGCCTGTATGAAGAGCTTTGTGAACCAGAATAAGCAGCTTGAAGTGAGCACGGTAGGGAAAGGGGAGCCAGTGAAGACGAAATAGTAGGGGCGTTATGTGATCACGGGGGGAGGAGTGGGTGACCAAACGGGCAGCTGTATTCTGGATCCATTGTAGGCGGGACTGTTGAGATTTAGAAAGGCCGACGAAAAGTGAGTTTGCGAAATCAACCCGTGATATAACCAAAGATAGCAATAAAGTGGTGAGAGCTGAAGGGGATAAGAAGGGGCGAACTGCACGAATTTGTCGGAGGAAGAAAAAGGAGGATTTAGTGACATGTGATATATGGGTGTGGAAAGATAGGTCAGAATCAAAGTGAACCCCAAGATAACGAAAGGAAGAAACTAGAGGGACAGGAGAGCCAGAGAAAGAAGGGGCCAGTGTGGGGGGTGGGTTGTTGTGGGAGAACCAGATAGCAATAGTCTTGGTGAGATTAAGGTGAAGACAGTTGTGAGTCAGCCAATTGGCCACAGTGGAGAGACAGGAGTTTAACGCGGAGAGGTCAGGACAAGAAGGGGAGGTGTGGTGTAGCAGAATAATGTCGTCAGCATAGAGAAAGGCAGATAATCCGGACTGTTGAATTAAAAGGGCCAAGGGGGCTAAGAAAAGGTTAAAAAGAAGGGGAGCCAGGACAGAACCCTGAGGGACCCCACAAGAGAGAGGGAAAGAGTCCGAGGGAGGGGTAGAGGAGGAAGGTGACAGGACAGCACAAGAACGAGAAGAAAGAAAAGAGTGGAACCAACGGTGAACAGTACTACAAAGACCTGCTTCCCGTAGACGAAGAAGAAGGAGGGAGTGGTCAACTAAATCAAAAGCAGCGGAAAGGTCAAGTGCAACCGCCACCGAGATATCACCACGATCATGAGCCACGTGCAGTGCATTAGTGAAAGCAAGAAGAATAGTTTCGACACTGTGACCCTGACGGAAACCTGATTGATGAGGGTGAAGCTGACCTCCTCCAGGGAGGTGGGCAGGGTTGTGTGGCTGACTTATCCTGCTGTCCACGAAGAACCCCTGTTTACAGGTAAGTAACTTTGCTTTCTCCATGGACTAGCAGGATTGCGTCAGTCACACCTGGTGCCTCCCTAGCAGCATGGGTGCGCCTGAGGTGGAGGAGGGAGGCGTGCGGACAAAGGCAATAGATTGTGCGCTTCTGGGCATATAATGTTTAATGATAACCACAGCAGGTGCAACATTGTGTAGTAGAACACAGTGAAGTAAGGTGCAGTAACAACAGTGTAACATAGTCAAGGCGGTAGTGACATAGTGCAAACAACAGTGCAATAATTTGGGCGTTAATCGCCACAATATTGAGCAGTAATCTTTTGCAACAACAACCAGGTGTAATAGTCATCTTGTGCAAGTAATTTTGTGCAAAGGTCCCCTAATTGGTAATCCTTGGAATGGAGCCGGACGGCTGCCCCCTCCTCATGGGGTGTGCGGGATGGCCTTAACTCCTCCGACTGCGGAGGCCGGGACTTCTGCGCCCACTGCGCAGTCTTCCCTCAATCGGAGGTCTAGGCAGTAGTGCCTCTGGAAGGTATGCGGTGTAGACCATGTGGCTGCTTTGCAGATGTCGGCGAGTGGAACGGAATGCAGGTTGGCCAGGGAGGTGGCTAATGCTCTGAGCCGGTGTGGGCCTACTTTTGGTGGCGCCTGGCCGTCTGACATGTCCAGGCAGAAGGAGACACAGGCGGCCACCCAGTTGGAAAGGGTCCGCTTTGTGACGGGTTGGCCCGGCTTGTTTGGGTCGAATGAAACAAAAAGTTGATCACCTTTTCTGACCCAGAGTGTCCTTTGTAGGTAGATCCGGAGTGCCTGGAGGCAGTCCAAGGTATGTAGGCGTTGCTCCTCGGTAGATGAGTGAGGCTCCGGGAAGAAAGAGGGGAGTTCGATGGACTGATTGATGTGGAACGTCGACGGAACCTTGGGGACAAACTTAGGGTTGGTCTGCAGGGATGCACGGTCCTGGAGTAGTTGTGTGTATGGTGGATGTGCCACCAGAGCTTGTAGCTCGCTGATTCTCCTTGCGGAGGTTATGGCGATTAGAAATAGGGTTTTCCAGGATGTGAACTTCATATCTGCAGACTGGAGTGCGTTAGTTGCTGCAGAACAGAGTTGAGGTCCCAGGGGGGGGGGCCAGAGGACTGACCAGAGGCTTGAGGTTAGTTAGTCCCTTCATGAAATGCGTGGTCAGGGGCAGTGACAAGATGGAGTTGGCTCCGTCTACCGGGGCATGGAAAGCTGCTATTGCCGAGAGGTGCACCCGGATGGACTGGGTCTTGAGGCCGAGGTCGGACAATGTGTTGAGATATTGGAGGACTTGGGCAACAGGACAAGTGATAGAGTTGAGGCCGTGCATTGCACACCAGATGCTGAATCTTTTCCATTTGAGGCCATAGGATTTTCTGGTGGATGGCCTTCGGGCTGCCAGGACCACGTCTTGTACTTCCACTGGTAGATGGAGGGCGGAGAGGCTCAACCTCCAGGCAGTGAGAGCGAGGGCTTTGAGGTTGGGGTGCTTCGTGTTGCCCCCGTTCTGTGTTAGTAGGTCTGGTCTGAGGGGAAGGCGTATCGGATCCCCGTGGGCAAGGCGTAGCAGGAGTGTGAACCACATCTGACGTGGCCAGTGGGGGACCACCAGAATGGCGTTTGCTCTGTCCTGGACGATCTGCTGTAGGGTCGTTGGGATGAGGGGGGTCGGCGGGAAGGCGTACACCAGAAACCACTCCCCCCAGCCCACGTCAAATGCATCTGCTGCTAGTCTTTTGGATGATGGGTGTCTCGAGCAGAACTGGGGGCATTTGGCATTCTGTTCCGTGGCAAAGAGGTCTATGGATGGGGTTCCCCACCGATGGAAGAGGATATTGGTCACCTCCTGGGGGAGGGTCCATTCGTGGGGCTGCAACTGCCTGCTGAGTTTGTCTGCAAGGGTATTCATATCTCCCGGCGGGTAGGAGGCCCGCAGTTTGCAGTTGTTCTCCAAGGCCAAAGACCATATTGCCATCGACTCATTGCAGAGGGGGCGAGAGCCGGTCCCTCCTTGTTTGTTGACGTAGAACATGGCCACTTGGTTGTCCGTCTGAATGAGGACAGACTTGTCCCGTAGATGCGAAAGGAAAGCTAGGAGAGCGTATCTGATGGTTCTCAGCTCGAGGAGATTGATGTGTAGCTGTCACTTCTTCTGGGACCATGCCCCTTGGGTGTTGAGATGTTGGAGGTGTTTGCCCCAACCGGTGTTGGACGCGTCTGTGGTGAGAATTATCCGGTGTGCCTGCTGGTGAATGTCCTTGCCCCCCGAAAGGTTCGATGGGGTTGACCACCAGTGTAGATGAGTTCTGATGCGTAGGGGCATCGGGACGCGGGTGGAAAGTGGTTGGGAATGCTGATTCCAGTGGGAGCGCAGGTGCCACTGGAGAGGTTGCATCCTCAACTTTGCGACAGGCAGGACTGAGGTTGTTGCTGCCATATGACCCAGGAAGCGTAGGAGGGATCGTGCTGAGGAGTTCTCTGCTTCAGCAGCTTTGGCTGCAAGGGAGACAATAGTGAGTAGTCGGTGTTCTGGGAGATAGGCTCTTGACACCCGGGTGTCGATTACCGCTCCTATGAATTCGAGCCGCTGGGAGGGCTGTAGTTGTGACTTGTTGTAGTTGATGATGAAGCCCAGGGAGGTAATTATGGCTGTCGCCCTCTGCAGGGATTCTTGTAGCTCCTGGGCTGAGGGCGCCGTGAAGAGCCAGTCATCCAGGTAGGGAAAGACAGATATCTTTAGCTTGCGGAGGTGCGCTGCGACAACGGCTACGCACTTTGTGAAGACTTGAGGCGCCGGAGACAGGCCGAGGGGGAGAACTCGGTATTGGTAGTGTTGCTCTAGCACGTGGAAGCAAAGGTATTTCCTGTGCGACTTGTGGATGAGGACGTGGGTGTAGGCTTCTTGCAGGTCCAGGGATGCCAGGCAATCGCTGGTTTGGATCAGGGGGAGACTGGTGTGTGTACACACATATAACACACAGAGGTGTTGGAATGAATTCCATGAGCCACTTGTCTTTGTATATTCATCATACTGCATAGTAAATCATTTGGAGAAATTGCCCCAAAGCAAAATTGTATGCACAAATATTCATATCTATATAATAAACAAACAACTTTGCCTCAGAGTACACAACTGAAAAATCAGAAAACGAAAGAGAACACATCATGTATTTACCTCAGATACTTACCCCCTTACCAAGGCGTATCATTGAGATCCAAAGAGAATCTTTTCTTCATAGTCAAACTAATATCTGTGTGTGCTATTAATTAACTGTGATTGAATAAGTCATAGGGAACAATGTGTGACTGTCTCATGTATCATCACCATTTACAGTATAGTAAATCAGTTCTGCCATCTTCCTAAGCCACTCTGTCTGACTAGGCCTGTCTTTCTGCTTCCTTTTTTTAGCTAATATAAAGTAGACTGCTAACTATAGATATTTCATTAATCAGAAATATTTCTGTGTTCTCTCTGCCTATTCATAGAGCTCCAGCCAATAAATTATAGGATTCAAAGGCACATGATTTGAATCTAACCTTGAATATCCTTCCAATACATCAGGATTTTATTGCTTTCCCACCACATATGGAAAAAAAGGTACCAATCACGATGCAGTTTCTTCAACAGGAGGGGAAAATCCCACCCACCTCAGTCAAGTTCTCTGGTATTAAATATATAATCTGCAAACAATTTTTTATCGACTTTGTCTATGTGGTGTTGAAAATGGGCAGTGCTGACAAGCCCTATATATTATTTTCCATCTTGACTTGTTGATAGAAACAGAAACACAACGGCAGATAAAGACCATTCAGCCTATCCAGTTTGCCCTTCCATACCAACCACTAAGCTATAGAGTCCCTTTTTTCCTTTGGAGATCTTCTTCTGTTTGTCCCATGCTTTCTTCAATTCAGATAGCTTTTGTCTCTAGTACTTCCACTGGAAGACTATTCCGTGCATTTACCACTCTTTCCATAAAGAAATATTTCCACAAATTAATCCTTAGTCTGTCTCCTTTCACCTTCATCTTATGCCCCCTCCTTGCAGAGCTTTCTTTAAATTGAAAGAGGTCCTCTTATGCATTTATGCCACAGAGGTATTTAAAAATCTCTATCATATCTCCCCTCTTCTGTCTTTCTTCCAAAGCATACATATTGAGATCTTTTAGGTTTGTCTCACCACTTACTCCAAACCTCTATATGAGGGTGCACTATTGAAGTATAAGCCTCCATTTTCACTTTTTATCACCTAGAAAGCAAAACTTTATAAGTTCATTCTTTGTATAGACAAGACTCTACCCACAAGTCGATACCCTATCAGTACCCTAACAGTTACTGCTTTCCATTACCAAATAACTAAGTTGAAAATACAGGAAAAAGAGTGTTCTCTTCAAGCAGTTACAAGGAAATGAAATCCCCACTTCTGCTCAACCAGGAATCTTACCCAGACTCCTCAGATGTGAATGGAAGAAAATCTATTATTTTGTTAAGGGGGGGGGGGGGGAATCTGATCTTCCCACTTGGTATTCTTCCATAACACCCTGCCAGCACAAAATGTTTTATTGTTTGATTGTTCATATTGCTCCTTGCCATTAAGGCATTGATCACATGGAACTGTAAACCACCATGAAGCCTATTTTGTGCAAATGGTGGGATACCAAATAATTTTTAAATAAACTGTACAAGATGTGTTCCTTAATTTTTATCTTTATCCTAGCTCTTTCCCAATCCATCCATTCTACAGGATCAAAAATTGACATGGGGAGATAAATGAACGCTCCATGAAAACCTACTAATTTAGCACAGTGATGTTGAATTGCCTTCAGTGCTGCTGCCTTAATGATAACGTTTCACACGCAAACAAGTCAGCCCTCCCTCCTCTACTGAAAGCATCAACTGTCTCTAGCTCACCCCTCCCCAACACACATAGTTACTCATTAGCTTCTCAAATTTCTTCAAATCTTCCACTGGAATATTGATGGGGGTTGAGTAAACATACAATAAACTTTGGCACTACTATTTTCAAAGCAACAATCCTGCCTAGCCGGTCAGCATTCAGCTGAGTCTATCTTCTTAGCTGCTCCCCTATTTTCTGTGCTAAGGAAAGTTTTTTTTTTAAATCAAAAAGTTACTTCAGTCTACTTACAGATTAATACTCAAATATCTTGCCAGCTTCAAAGATAAATCTTGCAGAAACTTACTCAGTGTCATCCCTACGGCCAGAACGTTTGTCTTTTCCAAGCTAGCTTGAATCTCAGCTGAAAAAGTCTAATCTCTTCATGCAAATGAGTTAGAGAACTACAAAGGTCTGTCTGCAGGTATCTTTGTATGCAGCACTCCTGGATTCATTGGATTAATCTCAGTTTCCCTGATTCTACAGGTCGAGGGCTATATTGCTAGTGTCGTTGCCTTATTCCCCGACATTATGAGAATTCCATTGATTTACAGCCATTTACTATAATGTTTGCTGTGGGCCCTTTATTTAGTGCTCTAACCCAATTTGGATAATTGGGAGAACAGATTCCATCCTGTCAAAAACCTTTTCTGTGTTCAGCATCACACACAGCACAATTTCTCTCCCTTCCTCTGAACTGTTTGTATAACGTTTATTGCCCTTCTCACTTTATTAGAGATCTGCCAACGTGGCATGAATTCTGTATGGTCGGGGTGAACTATCATAGGTATTATATTTTCTAGCCTACTTGCTAATACCTTGATGAATATCTTCAACTGAAAGTTAGGAAATGCAACAGGCCCATATCTACCACACTGTGTTTGAGGCAGGACTGTTTTTATGAATTAGAACAATGTTCGTTTTTTACATTGACTCTGACAGAGTGCTGACGCTTGTACTAGCCTGAGGTAACCTATTCATTCATAACTTCTAATATTTAGGAAGGAAACCATCTCCTTGAGAAGTCTTCCAAGTGCTGAATCATATAATTGCTTCCCTGCTCTCCAGATGGTGTTATGGGCCTATTCGGTATGGAGGTCATTTTAGAAGACTTGGCAGAAGGACATCAAAAAGGCAGGGATGTGCAGAATCCGATTTTGGAAATGGCCAAGTCTGCATGTTCCCATGGTGCCCATGTCCATCTCTAAAGATCATGAAGGTGGGCATGTCTGAGGTGCATTCCTGGGCACAGTTAAGGAGGTGCATATAGCTGCATATCCCCGGTGTAGTTTGCATAGCCATGGGGACGTGCTGGGTGTGATATCCGAATGTCCCCCATCACACCTGCTAAAAATCACAAATAACTGTACATGCTGACCAGTTTGCGATTGTGATCGGAGGAGCTTGTACAGGAGAAAGATTGGTCTGCTTGTCATCTGTATCCACCAAGTACTCTTTGTAAGGATCCCCCTACCCCAGTAATGCTTCCCATACCCAACCTTTGCTCATTAGCCAAACCCCAGCCCACAATCACCTCTCCTCTCCCAATCCCCAACTGCCATCCTCCCCCCTTGCCAGGCACCTGTTTGGCCTCCTGTGCTCCCTCACAGCCCTTGCATTGTTGTATGCCCCTGTTTGTGCCCCTGCTGTGATACTGTGAGCATGTGTGTGCTGGCATGAAGGAGAGGTGGTGTGACTGGCCTGTGGTGTGTATCTATTTTTATTTACATTCTTTTATATACTGCCTATTCTGCATCAGTGTGGTTTACATTGAACAAACTGAAATTACATTGAACGGGGCATTATAACTTGGAGATAACTATTTTACAGGGAACATGGGCCATGGAGGGTTAAGTGGCTTGCCCAAGACCACAAGGAACTCCTGGGGGACTAGAAACCCCAGTCCTTCCGGCCCAAGGTTGCTGTCCTCTAGTGGGATTTGAACCCCCAACCTTCCAGCCTGAAGTACCTTGCCCCAACCACTAGGCCACTCCTCCACTCCACGTATCTGTGTGTGATTCTGTGTCTCTGTCTGTCTGTCTGTGTGTGTTTCTGTGAGCACAGTGCACTGGGTGTAGCGACCTGTCTTCACACCCTCCTCTCCAGACCCAAAAGTGACAGACTCCGAAGATCTGGCTCTATCAACCTTCTTAACATCCCAGTCCAAAAAAACAATGCAAACAATCCACATGTAGTCATGCATTCTCCCTTTTTGCTCCAACTGCATGGAATGATCTGAGAGGATTCACTGACCATTCAGACTTTAGGAAGAAACTTAAAACCTTCCTATTTCATGAATATTATAGCACAATCACAACATTAGACCCGCGGTCAAGCGCAACGTAAATGTCACGGACCCGAATCATACAATGAGTACAGAACATGCCTCACTGATCCGTGGAATATGTATCTCCCCCCCCCCCCCCCAACACTTCTTGTATATAGTTAAAGTAGTGACTGTAATTTTTACCCTACTTAAATCGTTCACTGAGCTGGTTATATGTAATTAAGAGTTCTTGTTCTCTGTACAACAGTGCATCCCTGCACTGTTGTTCTGTTTTTTTTACTTGTAAACCAGCTTGAAAAGTAGAAAGCCGGTACATAAATAAGTTTGATCCACTGGGGATGTCTCAGAAGGTAAATAAGGTGTTGGTTATAGGTTCACAAGAGTGCTGGTGGTGGGACTGAAAGGGTGTTGGTGATGTATAGAAGCCATTGATGCTGTGTCTGCATGGTTTGCGCTGTCCCTGCAGGAGCAAAGGAGGGAGCGAAGAGGGCACCACTACCAGAGGGTGTGCCGGGGCAGGATCCATAACCTGGATTTCACTGATGAACAGTGTCAGACCCGCTTCAGAATTGACAACGCTGCCATACACTACCTATGTTATGAGCTGGATCACATCCTCCACTCAACCATACAGATAAAGGTCACCACAGTCCTTGTATTCCTGGCCATGGGCAACTGCGGAATTGGGGAGCTGGATTCAAATCCCACCGCTATCCCATAGATTGAAGTGGCAGTCCTGCCCCCTGCCAACAAGAGAGGTAAGTGAACCGCATAGCAACACGGAAGGGAAGAAAGCAGCCTGGTCCATCAGCAAGGGAGACCAGGCATTTTATTTATTTATTTTTTTACATACTGACACGTTTGTTCTGACAGTACAGATCGCAGTTTTCAGTATTTTACAGAACAAGGATTCTACACGCTATTTATGACATTTACACTGTATTTGTGACCAGTAGTGCCTTTATATCCCCCCGAAGAAGGCTTTGGCCGAAACACGTAGGGGACCCAATAAAGGCTCTTGTGATCATCCACATCTCTTGCTTCTTTGTGTACCTATGGGATTAGCAAGAGCATTCTGTTCTTTTTGTGCCTGACCCATCAGCAAGGGAGACCAGGCATTCACCTCGCCTTTCTATTTTTGAGAGGTTGACTAATGCAGGCAATCCACACAGCATAAAAATCAATAACATGCATCCTGCCAGCTGCTTGATCCATCCGATCAAATAGCATGACCCTAATCAGTGGTAGGAGCCACCTCTGCAGGATATACCAAGCACTGTAGTGCACAGTTATATGACCATGTATGCCAACTGATTGGAATAGAGAGGAAGGCAGCAGGGATGTCAAGGAATGTCTGCACCTTCATGCTTGGGTAGGGGGAGGGGCTGCACATGACTGGATGATTACATAGGTGGCCATGGACTAGATGCAGCCTGGGGCAGGGTGTCACAAAACATTATCTGAGATAAAACAGAACAAGAGACAGATATTCTATTCCCAAAGAGCACCATCACCCAATGCCCTCTCCATCCATGTCTCTTGCAAGTGACAGAGGATATTCACTAAGAAACTGTCTGATGACCTGAATTGTAACACCCAACAATGAGGCTGAGAAGTAATATAACCAGTCCCATAGGAACACCAGAGCCATTATAAAAAAATGATGTTTGGAGAGCTGAAGGGCCACTTCAGATGCCTGGACAGATCTGGAGGAGAGCTACTATAAAACCTCACCAGGGTTTGCCAGATATTCATGGCATGCTGTATACTTTTGCACTGAGGAGGCAACAATCTGCTAGCTGGAGTGCAACCAGTAGATACAGATACATAGGAATGGTTGGCCTCCAGCCACAAGGAGACAGAACAACCATACTGATGAGGTCTGACAACCAGAAAGGAACTAATACTCAGGCATTTCATGTAATGGTAAGTGGTTTATTGCTCTCATCATGACCAAAAGCCACGTGAACTGGTTGTGCCCCTCTGTACCCTCATTAGCACCCCCACTGCTCACACACATCAAACATGAAACCATCACAGTCTCCCCCTCTTTACCAGCACTCAGCCATGCCTGCCACAGCAATTCCACGCAGGGCCCTACCCCTCATGTAGCCTCTAAATCCCCATATTGGCATACAGGTGGTAATACACAGGGCATAGATTATAGGCTACCACACACTGCATCATCTGTAATAGTGCTAGTGGAGTCATGTGGTATAGCATTCCCTACCATTCCCTCTCCCACGTGACCCCTTCCCACTTGCATCTTGATCTTGGCTTAATTGTAGGGATAGGGATGGTGTAGTGGTGGATGCTGCTCTGCTATCTGTGGAGCAGGAGAAGTCTTTCTCCTCCTCCTCAGCACCTTGTGTGACTCTCTGGAATTCTGGGAAGCACAGAGGTGTTCTAGAGCCATGAGACACAAGTCCCAGGATGTTTGAAGGTGGAGGAAGGTTGCAAAGGCGCTGCAAGAATTGTATGGCTGATTGGTCTGTGGCACTTCTGTTGCAGGGCGAAAGTGGAGAAGGCTAATGTCTAGATGCCTGGTTTGGGGTAATGCTCTGACTACTGACTGGAGGCTGCAGATTGATGGAAAAGGATAACCACTCGCTGCAGATGTCCCTCTGGTCTTGGTGTGGTCTCCAGATTTCTGCTATGAGAGTATGTGTGGTATCCTGTCATTCCTGATGCACCTTGAATAACTCTCGTATGATGGCTAGATGCTCCCAACGTTGCTGAAGAAGTTCATAGTTTTGCTGCCACAGCCTTTCCCCACATGGCAGCAGTTGCTAGCTCTGTTGGCTGGTGGCATGGCTCCCCTCCCTCCAGTGCCAACCCCACTTCCTCTGTTTAACATCTTTCTAGCCCCCCTTTGCAGCACTAATTCAGAGTTTGGGTTTTGGGGTTTATATGTACACTGATGATTTCAGATTATTATCTGTCATGATACATGGGATTTTGATTTTCAGTCCCTTCTTTCTACTCACCTGGATACTATTGCTCATTGGTTTCAAACCCATCAGCTGGTGTTGAACACTAGTTGATCTCTGGTTTTGCAGAAAGGGTATGTCACCAAAATTTCTGGCATGTATGTTTGGCAATGCATGGGGGCAGAAGTGACAGCAGGCATATACATATGCACATGCATTGTATTTTTTTATTTGAACAGTTTTTCTATACTACCCCTTTCAACAATCAGGGGTAGTGTACATCAAACAAAAATCTATTACAGTGAACATTGTTATGAACTATGATACAATTGAACTATTTACATACCAGCTATCCACATACGAGGAACAAAAAAGAAAAGAGACTGTGTGACAAAAAAGAAATGAGACTGTCCCATAAATGTTTTATTACAAAATCTACAGAGAAATTACGCATTGTCCCCTTCAAAGTAATCCCCCCCCCCCCGAGTTAATGTTTGTTTATTATGTTTATTAGGCTTGATATACCGCAGTTCCAATTAGATCATGACGGTTTACAAAAATCAATCAATATATAGGAGGAAAAGGAAAGGAAGTTACAAATCATGACAGGAGAGCACTCAAGATGTTGGAACTAGACATGAGCAAGAGAGGAGAGAGGTAGGGGAGAGGAGGAGAGGGGAATCACACAAAGGGGGAAGGGGTGTGTCTTTAGATTTTTTTTGAATGTCGGGTAGTGTTGCTCAAGTCTGAGGGGAAGGGGCAGAGAGTTCCAATAGGCAGGTCCAATAAAGAAGAAGGCAGAAGAACATGTGGATTGTAGGTGAGCACGTGATGGAGATGGGAAGTGAAGTTGGTTGATAAGAATTGAACAAATTGAACGGGTGGGGGTGTGGAATTGAAGTAAGTCTGCCAGGTATAGTGGGGTGCGGTTATGTAGAACTTGATGGGCCAGTGTGAAGATCTTATAGCATATACGAAATTGCAGAGGGAGCCAATGTAACTGAAGAAAAAGAGGGGTGACATGGTCATTGAGTGATGAGTGAAAAACAAGGCGCACAGCAGTGTTTTGAACATGTTGAAGGCGGTGAAGTTGTGAGAGAGGAAGGCCAGCTAGGACTGAGTTACAGAAATCAATGCGTGACATTACCAAAGATAGGAGAAGAATGGAGAGGACTTCAGGGGCGAGAAAGGGGCGAATGGACCGTATCTGTCAAAGGAAGAAAAAGGAGGTCTTTGTGATGTGGGGAATGTGAGCATGAAAAGAAAGATCGGAGTCAAAAATTACACCCAAGTAGCGAAAGCTTGTAACGAGAGGAATCGGCAAGCCTGAGAAAGAGGGAGTGATCAGAGGAGAAGGACTGCCATGAGTAAACCAGATGGCTACTGTTTTGTAAGATTGAGGTGCAGACAGTTTAGAGTGAGCCAGTTAGCGACAGCCGAAAGACAAGAATTCAATGGATCAAGATCAGGGTGAAGGGGAGAGGTGTGATACAGGAAGAGCAGGTCGTCAGCATAGTAAAATGCGGAGATAGCAAACTGCTGGACCAGGAGTGCCAGTGGTGCCAGGAAAATATTAAAAAGAAGAGGCACCAAAACAGATCCCTGAGGGACATCACAGGGAAGAGGGAAGGAATCGGAGGGAGTGGGTGGGGCAGATGAGGAGACTACTGTGCAAGAGCGGGAAAAGAGGAAGGAGTGAAACCAGTGGTAGACTGTACCCCGGAGACCAGCTTTGCATAGGCGAAACAAAAGAAGAGAGTGATCCACTAAGTCGAAAGTGATCCACTTCTGCATTCACTTCCGCCACGTACAGAAGAACTCGGTAAAGTCCTCCTCCTTGAGGTCCCTCAGCTCCCTCGTCACAGTGGCCTTGATCTCTTCTACAGAGGCGAAATGAGTTCCTTTGAACACAGTCTTCAGCCTGGGGAAGAGCCAGAAGTCGCACGGTGCGAGATCTGGGGAATAAGGAGGGTGGTCGAGAGCTGTGATCTGTTTGTTGGCCAAGAACTGCCTCACACTGAGTGCAGTGTGTGCGGGCACATTGTAGTGGTGGAGCAGCCATGGCTTGTCTCTCCATAGAGCCCGCCTGCTGCGCTGAACCCAGTCATGGAGGCGATTGAGGACCTGCTGGTAGAAGTACTGGTTGAATGTCTGACCCACAGGCACAAACTCATGATGGACCACTCCCTTCTGGTCGAAGAATGTGATCAGCATGACCTTGATCCTTGATTTGGACATGCGCGCCTTCTTGGATCTGGGTGACAGTCGAGTTTTCCACTGCAGGCTCTGTCTCTTGCTTTCAGGGTCATACTGGAAGACCCAAGTCTCGTCTCCTGTGATGACTCGGCCAATGAACTCTAGATCTTCTCTAGGAAGTCTCAACAAACACTGACCCGGTGCTCCTTCTGGTCGTCCGATAAAAGCTTGGGCACCATCTTGGCGCACACCTTCCGCATCCCCAGCTCCTGCACCAAGATGGTCCGCACTGACTCCCTGTTCAGGCTAAGCTCCTCAGCTATCATCTGCACTGTCAATCTGCGATCACTCCACACCAGCTGGTTCACTCTGTCAATGTTCTCAGTCATCTTTGTCATGGAAGGCTGTCCTGGCTTGGGGTCATCCTCCACCTCCTCGTGGTCAGTCTTGAAGCATTTGTGCCACTCGAAGACTTGCGGCTTTGACATTGCATCTTCTCCTAAGCCTTTTGGAGAAGTTGGAGACACTCAGTTGGGCCCTTCTCCAACAACCAGAAATTTCAAGTTGATTCTTTGCTCCATATTTCTGCCACCTCCAGTTGAGTGACAAAGCGATGGAGCAGTGTGCTACAAAAAAGCCTGTAAAAGAAAAACAGAGTGAGCGAGATGAAAAATATTATAGCAGAATAGTGGTGCGATGTTGCACAACACAGTGATATAAGCGGTTAGCCAATTGGCATTGAGTCATGGGCGTGGCTGCCACAGTCTTTTTTGTCACACCTTGTATGCTGGCGTATAGTGGAAGCTGGTGGTTAACTTAACTATATACATGGTAACTAGTCAGTGATTATCAGTTAGATGGAAATAAACATGTCAGAAAGGGAGAAGCTGAGGGTTGGTTGGTTCAATTGGGTGGGGTTGAAAGGATAGAATGAGAGAAAGTATTGCTGGAAATGGAGTTGTTCCTCTTCATTTCTCTGGGCCAGTCCAGGAACATTAGGGTTGTCAACCTTCTCCAGCAGCTGAGGACTGAATTCTGAAGTTTTGCTGACATCCTATCCGGCTCCCCCTGGTGTCAGAACCTCAGTCTTTCAGTCCTCAGCAGCTGGAAGAGACATGAAGCTGACAGGCTCCCAGAGAAACGAAAAGGAAGTTTAGACATGAGACTAGTTTTTCCTTTAATGATCTAGAGGTGAAGGGCTCTAGCAGGGCTCTTCTCCAAAGAGGCTGGGATTAATTTACTTCACAAATAAAAGAGCCGGGTTTTGGCACGGAGGTAGTGGAGGCAGAGCCTGCCTCAATCAGCAGCTCCGGTTACCGGGTTAGAGCGGAAGAAGTGCTGGGAGCCCCAGAGACCATTTGGACGCCACCGGAATCAAGTACACTCTACTGCTAGCAGCGGGTGTGAGTGACTTGTGGAAGAAACAGTGCGGGTTGGTCAAGCAACAGTGTTTCAGGTATGTCGGCTTTTAGACCGGTAACAGCATGTGCGGCAGAACTGAATGGGATCACAAAGTTATTTCTGCGGCGCAAGTCTTCGGCGTTACTAGAGACGCGCATGCGGCCGAGTATGACGGTGTGTGGATAGTGTAGCTGTCGGCAGGGGCTCTCCGACCCGGGGTTTTATCGGCGTTCGGTGAGCAAAGGTCAGATTCGGCACGGTTAGGTTCGCGGCAGCATGGAGGGCAAGCCCGAAGCCTTCGATTCCTTAGGGGGTCTTCAGAGCGGGACAGAAATGGCGGGAATGGCGGCCATTCTAGATAAGGCTCCCATTCTGCTGTCTAGTCAGGAAAAGCCCGCAAAAAGAAAATCTAAGTCAAAAAAGCCAGTTCAGGTGGAGGATGCTCCTTCACAGTCATTGCCTGCAGCGCAGGGGGGCTTAGAGTCTTTTTTTTCAGCAGACTTTATGCTGGCACTACATAAAGCTTATTGTTTGAAGTGGCAGCAGGTTCAGGGCAAGGGCTCTGTCCCCCTTCTGTCACAGGCTCAAGGGAAAGAAGTCTCCCCGTTGGACCCAGGGGAGGGGCCCTCCAAATCGGCCTTGGAGGCTGAGGCGGGCACCGATAGCATCGGTCAAAACAGCTCAGTGCTCCAAGGAGCTGAGGCGGAAGAGGTCCTTTCAGACTCAGGCCTGGATCAGTGGGCCACGGATCTGGAGGACGGTGAGCTGGGGCCAGGCGAGGATTCTAATCTTTTTAGAGTTTTTAGAAAGGAGGAGTTGGGGGCGCTTATTGCCCAGATGCTAGCAGCCCTAAATATCGTTCTGCCAACGGCTCAGGAGGAGCCCTTGGAGGATCCTCTGCTCCAAGGTTTTAAAGCGGAGCAAAGGTGTTTTCCAGTTCACAGGGTCATCAAGCAGATGGTGGAATCTGAATGGGAATGTCCAGAGGCTACCCTGCGGGGGGCGCGGACCATCGGACGGTTGTATCCGTTACCGCAGGAGGAACAAGACTTACTAAAGATGCCTAAGGTGGATGCCTTGGTATCGGCGGTGACGAAGAAAACGACAATTCCTGTGGAGGGCAGTGCGGCCCTTAAGGATTTGCAGGATAGGAAATTGGAAACCCTACTGAAGCAGACGTTTGAGGCTAGCGCGCTAAGAGTGGCTATTTGTGGTGCGTATGTCTCCAGGGCCTCCATTCGGTGGATCCAAGAGGGTACTCACTCCGAAGGGAATGAGGCCTCTGCCTCAGAAGGCACAAAGCTGGAATTGGCAGCAGCGTACCTAGCAAATACGTTCTATGATCTGGTAAGAATTTCAGCTAAGTCCATGGCCTCAGTAATTGCAGCCAGGAGGTTTCTCTGGCTGAGAAATTGTGCAGTGGACTCGTCGTCCAAGGCGCGCCTTAGTAAGCTTCCGTACAAGGGCACACTGCTCTTTGGGGCGGGCAGCCTTGGAGAAGATTGTAAAGGATCTCGGAGACTCCAAAGGGCGTCGCCTTCCAGAGGACCACCCGAAAGGTCAGAAATCTAACAGCTTGCACAGGGGTCAGTCTTGAGAGTTTCGCGGATTTAGGGGATCTCGCTTTTCCCCGTATCAGAGAGGGTGCTTTATATCCAGAGGTCAGTCCTTTCAGGGAGCTCGAGGGTTCGACAGGGGTTATTTTGGGGCCCAGCAGAACTCCAATAAAAAGCCACAATGAAAGGAGGTTGGTCCAGACATAAATTCCTGTGGGAGGACATCTACAAAGATTCCTGTCCGTCTGGGCCACCATAACGACTGACCAGTGGGTACTGGAAATTATTCGCAACGGCTATGCACTCGAGTTTGCTCGGCCATTAGTGGAGGCGTTCGTGGTGTCTCCATGTGGGTCTGTGGAAAAGAAAAGGCGATATCCGCGGTGCTTCAGCGGTTACTACGTCTTCAGGCGGTGGTTCTGGTCCCTCACAACCAGTTAGGGTTAGGTCGATACTCGATTTATTTTGTGGTCCCCAAAAAAGAGGAGTCTTTTCTACCTATTTTGGATCTCAAACACATGAACCGCTGTTTAAGAGTTCCGCACTTCCGAATGGAGACATTGCAGTCAGTTATTTGTTCGGTGCAGCCGACAGAGGTGCTCTCATCCATAGATCTGACAGAGGCCTATCTTCACATACCTGTCAGGCCACAGCATCAAACGTTTTTACATTTTGCGGTACCCATGGGTCATTTTCAGTTCCAAGCGTTGCCGTTTGGTTTGGCTACGGAACCGCGAACGTTCACGAAAATGATGGTAGTGGTGGTGGCAGCGTTGAGAAAAGAGGGCATTCTGGTGCACCCGTACCTCGACGATTGGCTGATTCGAGCACCGTCCGTATCGGAGTCAGTGGTGGCAACGGCGTGGGTGGTGAGTCTTTTGGAACAGCTTGGCTGGGTGATAAACCAAGCCAAGAGTCAGTTGCAGCCGGTACAGCATCTCCTTTACCTGGGAGCAGTGTTCGACATAGCGATAGGAGCAGTTTTTCTGCCGGAGGTCAGAGTGCAAAAGATTTTGAGGCAAGTCACAGCGTTTTTACTCCTGAAAGCTCTGATGGCGTGGCGGTACTTGCAGCTTCTAGATTCCATGGCAGCGGCCTTGGATCTGGTACCCTGGGCAAGGGCGCACATGAGTCCGCTGCAGCAGGCTTTGCTGACAAGGTGGTCGCCTCAGGATCATCCCCTGGATCGAAAGTTGACATATTCACAGAAAGTCATCAACAGTTTGCAGTGGTGGTTGGATCCCGCCCATCTTCGAGCAGGAGTTCCGTTGGAACAGCTGGATTGGGTGCTCATCACCACAGATGCCAGCCTCTTCGGCTGGAGAGCGCATTGTCGATCGCACATGGCTCAGGGATGCTGGCCACCAGAGGTGATGGGTTACTCAATCAATCTGCTGGAACTGAGAGCAGTGCATCTGGCTCTTCACGAGTTTCTCCATCTAGTGGAAGGAAAAGCGGTACGAGTATTCTTGGACAATGCGGTGACAGTGTCCCTATATCAATCGGCAAGGGGGAACAGGCAGTGCAGCCTTGTTAGAGGAGAGTCAGCGATTGATGAGCTGGGCAGAGTCTCATCTGTTAGCTCTTTCGGCGGCGCATGTAGCAGGACGGGACAATGTGCAGGCCGATTACTCAGCCAGCATGTGATAGATCCGGGAGAATGGGAGTTGACGCAGCGGTGTTTCACGACCTTACCTGGCGATGGGGACAGCCAGTGATGGACCTGATGGCCACCTTTGACAATGCCAAGGCTGGTCGGTTTTTCAGCAGGCGCAGAGAGCGTATGTCGGAAGGTCTTGACGGCTTGGCACAGCCGTGGCCATCGGGGGTGTTGCTTTATGTCTTTCCTCCGTGGCTGATGATCGGGAGAGTTATTCAGCGGATAAAGCGTCACGACCGTCAGGTGATTCTCATTGCCGCAGACTGGCCCAGGAGAGCATGGTATGTGGACCTGGTGCGTCTCCTAGTGGACAGTCCCTGGAAGCTGCCCACTCGGGTGAACCTTGGGCCAGGGTCCTCTGCTTATGCTGAACGTGGATCGCTTCTCGCTTACGGCTGGCTCTTGAAAGGGAGAGGTGAAGGCGTAGAGGTTATTCATAGTCAGTGGTAACCACAGTGTTGAAGGCCAGGCGGCAATCTACTTCCTTAGCTTATATTCGGATTTGGCGTGTTTTTGAGCGTTGGTGCGAAGAGCGTGGCCTTCAGCCGGGCAACATTCTAGTAACAGATGTGTTGTCTTTTCTCCAGGAGGGGCTGGATAAGGGGTTAGCCCTCAGTACTCTCGAGGTTCAATTGGTGGCTCTGGCGTGTTTTCGAGGTAAGGTACGGGGGGGGTTTCCTGTCCGGTCATCAGGATATTCTGCGATTCTTGAGTGCGGTGAAGAACATGCGTCCTCCGGTTAGGCCGGTAGTTCCGGCCTGGGATCTGAACTTAGTCCTGGGAGCGTTGACGAGACCTCCCTTTGAACCAGCAAGGGAAGTGTCGCTCAGAGAATTGTCATGGAAGACCGCTTTCTTAGTAGCCTTGTGTTCGGCCAGAAGGATTTCGGATCTCCAGGCGCTTTCGTGTAGAGAGCTGTATATTCAGTTTTCCGAGGAGAAGGTAATATTGCGGCCCGTTCCTTCCTTTCTCCTGAAAGTAGTGTCTAGGTTTCATGTGAATCAGACTATTTCTCTTCCAACTTTTAGGGGCCAGGGGGGAAAGCCCATGAATAAGTTGGATTTAGGGAAAGTGCTCCGAAGATACCTTAGGAGAATGAAACCCTTTCATAAAACAGACAGGTTGTTTGTACTATTTGGGGGGCCTCAAAAGGGGGAAGCGGCCTCCAAAGCCTCAATTGCTCGATGGGTAAAACACTCCGTAGCAGCGGTGTATCAGGCAAGCGGAAAAACGCCTCCGGACGGGCTCCGCGCTCATTCGACTCGAAGCCAGGTGGCGTCCTGGGCCGAGTTTGCTTTGGTTCTGCCGGTGGATATATGCCGGGCGGCTACTTGGTCATCTCTTCACACGTTTACGAAGCATTATAGATTGGATGTTCAAGCCAGAGGAGACGCAAATGTGGGGGCTTCGGCTATCATAGCGGGCCTAGCGGGTCTCTCCCGGGGGTTAGGTACTGCTTTGGTACTTCCCTAATGTTCCTGGACTGGCCCGGAGAGACGAAGAGGAAGAAGAAATTAGACCTCACCTGCTAATTGTCTTTCCTTGAGATCTCTCCGGGCCAGTCCAGGACCCACCCAATACATTTGCAGATTGAACGGGTTTTTATCACTGGACTCTAGTACGTCCGCTGCCAATGTTTTATTGGACATAGGGGCGTTGGTGTTACTGAGCAGGGGACTCAGAAGAGTTTATTGTTGGTCTTCCGTCCAGGGAGTCTGGGTCGGTTTGGTCTATGGGGCTTCCTCGTACTAACGGGAGATTGGCTGTAGAGTAGACTAAAAAAAAAAAGGAGGAGCTGTTTATGTTTTAGGTAGGCTCTGCATGTTCGTTTTTGATGGTTTAGTGTTGGTTCCAATAGTTCTGAATCAGGGAATAAGTTATGTTTTAAGACTGCTTTGAAAGTGGTAGACTGAGGTTCTGACACCAGGAGGAGCTGGATAGGATGTCAGCAAAACTTCAGAATTCAGTCCTCAGCTGCTGGAGAAGGTTGACAACCCTAATGTTCCTGGACTGGCCCGGAGAGATCTCAAGGAAAGACAATTAGCAGGTAAGGTCTAATTTCTTCTTATAGTACTCTGAGAAAAGAAATGTTTTTAATTCCTTTCAGAATGTCTGAAGATCTTTGATTGATCTAATGGGGTCTGGGAGAGAATGCCAAAGAGTGGGTACAGTATATGTGAAGGCTCTGTTACTGGTAGCTTGTTTAGTCTTCCGGATAGAGGATGATATTGAGAGGAGATTTCGAGTATTTTTTTCTCCTGCTCCTAACATCTGTTTGGGTGTGTATCTTAGAAACATAGAAATATGACGACAGAAAAAGACCACATGGCCTATCTAGTCTGTCCTTCCATATCAACGACTACAACAGTCCCCTTTTTACCTTTAGAGATCCTCTGTGTTTGTCCCATGCTTTTTTGAATTCAGTTACTGTCCTCATCTCTACCACCTCCACTGGGAGACTATTCCACGGATCTACTACTCTTTCTGTAAAGAAATATTTCTGCATATCACTCCTGAATCTATCTCCCTTCACCCTCATCCCATGTCCCCTCGTAGCAGAACTTGCTTTCAATTGAAAGAGGCTCTCTCCCTGAACATTTATGCCACGGAGGTATTTAAACATCTCAATCATATCACCTCTATCCTGCCTTTCTTCTAAGGTGTACATATTAAGATCCTTAAGTCTGTCCTCATATGCTTTATAATGAAGCCCACTAATCATTTTAGTAGCCACCCTCTGCACCGACTCCATCCTGTTCACATCCTTTTGAAGGTGCGGTCTCCAGAATTGCACACTATACTCCAAATGAGGTCGCACCAAAGACTTATACAGAGGCATTATCACCTCCTTTTTTCTGCTAGCCATTCCTCTATGTATGCACCCAAGCATCCTTCTAGCTTTTGCCGTCGCCTTTTCTACCTATTTAGCTACTTTAAGATCATCAGACACAACCACAACCACAACCATCTTAGTTGTAAGGTAGGAGGGGGAGATGTTATTAAGCAGATTGAATGCAGTAACTATTGTTTTGTATTTTATCCTGCTTGCTATTGGGAGCCAGTGAAGATTATAGAGTATGGGGTGATATGAACAGTTAGACTTGCCTTGGCTATAATCCTGGCAGTTACATTCTGGGCTAATTGAGGTGTGTGGAGGTTCCTTATAGGCAGACCCTGTAACAAGCTGATACAGTAGTCCAAAGGGGGATTATTAGAGCATGGACTACTGTTCTGAAATCGTGTGTTTCTAGGAGGGGTCTGAGGTTCTGGATTGTTTTTAGTTTGTAGAATATGATTCTAGCAGTTTGTTTTATTTGGGCTGTCATATAGATAGCACTATCAATTATGATACCTAGGTATTTTACCTCATGTTTAACTGGAAGGGGGGGAGGTGTTGTGCAAATTAAATGTTGGAGGGGGTGAAGTTCTGGTTCTTTATTGTGAAAATAATTTCTGGTTTTTTGAAGTTTATATGGAGGTTTTTTGTGTTAAGGCATGATTCTGCTTCGATTATGCAGTCAGTGATGTTGTAATATGTTGGGGTTTTTTATATCAACTGCTGCATATACCATAATGTCATCTGCATAGATGTGGTATTGATTTTGTGTTTTTTGAAGATTGCACATAATGGTTGAAGATAAAGGTTAAACAGGAGGGCAGATAGAGCAGAGCCTTGGGGATTCCCTGTTGCTGTGGGAAGGTGGTGGATGACTCTTGATTGATTTTTACATATTGAAAGCGGTTGGAGATGTATGAATTGTATGCAGTGCTTACACAAAGAGCAGTTTGTATCTTACAAGTGTGCAGCACTCACTTTATGAATGTGAAAGGCTTGAA
The DNA here is from genome assembly GCA_033557465.1 of Ichthyophis bannanicus. Lineage (NCBI taxonomy): Eukaryota > Metazoa > Chordata > Amphibia > Gymnophiona > Ichthyophiidae > Ichthyophis > Ichthyophis bannanicus. The sequence goes on from CM066041.1 coordinate 150,795,551, forward strand.
CTGGCAAGATCTCTGACTCCTTGTAAGGTCTCTTCATCCACAATAGATAGGACCCTCTGTTCCAGCTCTGTGAGGGCCAATGCTGCTGCCTTCTTTGCCCAGTGTCTCATGTCTCGCCACTTTCTCTTCATATCTGCTATGTCTCTGTTGCGATAGAAGATGGCATTCACTCTAACACAGATGCTGTGCCAGAGGCGTTGCTTGAGGTAGGCACTGACCTTTGCACCCATTGGGCCGAAAAGCACATAATATTTCGCCGCCACCACCCATAGCAGCATCTCAACTTCCCCTGGGCAGAGGTTATCCTTCCTTGTGAACTCCTTTGACTTGGCAGCATTGTTGCCTCAACAGTAGCAATTACTTTGTGATACCATGCTAAGATGGGATTGCAAATGTGTGGATTGGCATTCATGGGCATGTATATGTGAGGGTCCTGCACATATCAGATTTAAACATCCCTGCATCCAAAATGGCCTGTTCCTGTAGCTGTGCATGGGGAGAGATGTCTACAGATACAATTCTAGAACTTTTCACATGCACGTAGTTACAATGTCCTGGTATGCCAAAGTTGAATAAGCCATTATAGGGTCTGGAGGGGCACTGCATGCATCTCACAGCCATTGCTTCAGCATACCAGTCTGCTCTTTGGACCCCACATCCAGCTGCTCCTTTTGCACAAACATGTCTTTAATGGTGGTTGTGTCTGCACGTTATTCTGCTGTGTATGTGGAGCTGTTTGAGGTTCAATTTTGTGCTATTGATGAAGGTTGTGTGACAGTTTCCGTAACTATAGCTTCTTTCCTCTCCCTTCATTTATTTTCATATATCCCTTGAGATTAGCTTTTGGACTTCTGCCTGCTGATATGTTCTGGAACTTGTAGAGGACGATGCAGGACCGTAACATTGTCATTGGGGATGTCTGAGAAGTAGCCTCTTCAGGCCTCTTGACTGTGGGACATGGCTGATCTGGGCCATTATCTCAGAGATGCATTGTAAGAGGTACACTTGTCTCTTTTGAGATTCAATGACCTGTTAGACATTGCACAAAAGATGTCACTAGACTAACATGAATATACATCCAGCACCATCTCTAGGAGTCAGCCTCTGATACTGGATCAATGTCTGACACATCTGCATTTGGTTCATTATTCTATGCTGTTCCATGGACACTTAGTAGCAGTCCCTAACTACTTGAGATATTCCAGTATATCCCTAACACTATCTTTTTAGGTATTTTTATTTTAGTAGTAAGCTCTCATCTTTCCAATTTGTTCAAGATGAGTTACAATTAGGTACTGTAGGTATTTCCCTGTCCCCAGAGGGCTTACAATCTAAGTTTGTACCTAGGCTTTGGAAGGCTAAGTGACTTGCCCAAAGTCCAACCTTTTTTAAACCCAGCTTCACTAGCAGCTTTTACTACATGCTCCAGTAACGCATTCCAGAGTTTGATTATGCGTTGAGTGAAAAAATATTTTCTCTTATTAGTCTTAAATGGGTTGCACTGTAGCTTCATTGCATGTCCCCTAGTCCTTCTACTTTTTGATGGCATAAACAATTGCTCTATGTTTACACGTTCCATTCCATTCATTGATTTATAGGCGTCTATCATATCTCTCCCAGCCGTCTCTTTTCCAGGTTGAAGAACCCTAAACTTTTAAGCCTCTCCTCATAGGGGTATCCTTCCATCCCCTTTGCCATTTTGGTGGCTCTTCTCTCTACCTTTTCTAATTCTGCTATATCCTTTCTAAGATACTGCAACCAGAATTGCACACAATTGTCACACCTCATCCGCCCCAGCCGTGACTGCTGGTATTGCTGGGCTATTATGAGGGTGGTAGTTGTGCCTTGCTTCTATATATAAATCACACAGAAGAACTTTCTTTTCTTTTAGGGTTTTATTCCCCGTCCCTTTGAGGTTTCTTCTTTTTTAAACAACAGAAATTAACAGCTCACTTGGCTTCAAACAAAAGATAACTATGTAACACAAGTAGCTTCCTTCAGCTGATAACTTTAAACCAAAAGTAAATAATAAACAGCCTAACTGACTGCTTGGCTTGGAGAGAGGGAGAGAGTTGCAGCTCTGCCACTTGTATACTGGAATTTAAGGTTACACAAATCACATTTACCTTAATGATATCTCTGGCTCTATCACAGAGAAAGAACAGTCCATCAATTCTGTATTTGTTAATACTTCAGAATTCTCATATTCCATTATTTCTTGCTCATTGGTATCTCCACTATCCACTTCCAACGTGGAATAAAAATATGGAAGGCTTGCCTCGTCAGTCAGGAAGTTTCTTTTCCTGTGAGCAGCACTGCCTTTCTGGGGAGTATCACCAAACTCTGAGTGATGTCTTTCAGAGCCCTGCCCCCGCTGGTGCCTCAATGCATAGCTCAGGTCCTTGTTTGACCTGCTAGCTGGGTAATTTTGATAGGGTCCCTGCCGGGTCTGCCCTAGCTTTCCAGGCTCAACTGTGCCTGATTGCAGCCGGTGTAACGGTGTTTCCCTAGAAGCTGGGAACTCACCTTGAGAAGGGATTTCTTCAGCTTCTCTAAGTAAGTGAAGCCCTCTTCTTTTAACACTTCTATAATCAGGAGAAAAGCTATTATTAGCCTCTGAATATCTGGGCTTTATATGGCTATTTCTAAGCCTCCAGGGCCCTTCCCTTTCAAATGGCAAATAGCCCTTGTATCTACTCTTTGCCCCTGTACCTGCTGTTGCAGTCTTCCTGTATTCTTCTTGCTTTCCAAACACATTCACGCTGTCAGGGTGTTGCCTTCTCCCAGAACCACACAGGTCTCTGGACTCTTTCCAACATTCACACCGGCTCCCCTGCTGCCTTTCAGCTTGTGACCTCTGCTGCTTTAATTCCTCTCTCAGGGATTCTCTCCTCGGCTCATCTCTCCAGGATTCCCTTTCTCTCAAAGGTTCCCTCTCTCCAAATGTTTGGTAGTCTGTTTTATCTGCATATTTCCTGACTCCACCTTCCCTCAGGTGCATTCTATTAGGTAAAGCAGACTCCCTTGCTTTGCTCTCTGGGTGTGTCTTTCTGGGCTCTGTGCACATGTGCTTAGGTTGTCCCTGGCAACCAATAAACATTCTCCTGTTTATTCTGTCACTTTCACCGTGATCATTCACACTGCTCTGCACTTTCTCAGGCTGCCCTAGGTCCACCCTGTGACACAATATTTGAAGTGGGGTCACAACATGGAACAATACAGAGACATTATAATATCCTTTGTTTTATTCTCCATTCCTTTCCTTATGATTCCTAGCATTCTATTAGCCTTCTTGGCCACCGCTGAACACTGAGCAGAAGATTTCAACATGTTATCCACGATGATGCCTAAATCTTTTTCCTGGGTGGTTGAACCTAATGTGGAACCTTGCATCATGTAACCATGGTTTGGGTTGTTCTTTCCTAGATGCATAACTTTGTACTCGTCCACATTAAATTTCATCTGCCATTTGGATGCCCAGTCTTCTAATTTATCAAGGGTTTTTTTTTGCAATTTTTCACAATCCTCTTGGGTTTTAACAACTTTGAATAATTTTATGTCATCTGCCAATTTGATCAACTCACTCGTAATTCCCATTTCCAGGTCATTTACAAATATGTTTAAAAACAGTGGACCCAGAACAGATTCCTGGGGTACTCCATTATTCACCTTTCTCCATTGAGAAAATTGGCCATTTAGCCCTACTCTCGGCTTTCTATCTTTTAACCAGTTTCTGATCCACAATAGTACATTGCCTCCTATCCCATGACTTTTTAATTTCGCCATGAAGGACGCTGTCAAGGCTGTCTGAAAATCCAGATACACTATATCGACTGGCTCGCCTTTCTCTACCTGTTTATTTACACCTTCAAAAAAAATATAACAGATTAGTAAGACAAGACCTTCTTTGGTAAAGCCATGTTGGCTTTTTCCCAATAAATCATGACTATCTACAGTAATTTTGTTTGTTAGAATGTGTGGGAAGTTTGATACATAATTGTTATGTGTAGTTTGATACATGTTAAGTGTAGTTTGATGTAATCGAGTATGGAGCAGACAGAACTTAAAGATCCCAAATTACCCATGTCTACCAATAGCCAAATTAATATGAATAAAATACAGTCTCTAAAATGCTTGTATGCAAATGCTAGAAGTCTACAAAACAAGATGGGAGAGTTAGAATATATAGCACTAAACGAGAGGTTAGATATGATTGGAATATCAGAGACATGGTGGAAGGAGGACAACCAGTGGGACACTGTGATACCTGGGTACAAACTATATCGAAATGATAGAGCTGATCAAATTGGTGGAGGGGTTGCGCTCTATGTTAGAGAGGGCATTGAGTCAGAAAGGATTAAAGTTTTGCAAGAAACAAAATTTGCTGTAGAATCTCTATGGATTGAAATTCCATGTAAAAAGGGGAAGGCGATGGCAGTGGGGGTGTACTATCGTCCGCCTGGCCAGAATGAACAAATGGATGATGAAATGCTCAAAGAAATCAAGGAAGCTAGCAAAAGTTACAGTGCAGTAATAATAATGGGTGATTTCAATTACCCCGGCATCGACTGGGTCAGTGTCACAACAGGACATGCTAGGGAGATAAAGTTCCTAGATGAAATAAATGACTGCTTCTTGGAGCAGCTGGTTCATGAACCGACCAGAGGGGAAGCAATATTAGACCTAGTCCTTAGTGGAACACCAGATGTAGTGCAAGAGATAAGGGTGTTGGGGCCACTTGGCAATAGTGATCATAGCATGATCGCCTTTGATTTAATTAGTGGAGGAGGGATAGTAAGGAAATCCACAGTACTACCCTTTAACTTTCGAAAGGGAGACTATGATAGAATGAGGAAAACAGTTAAGAAAAAACTAAAAGGAGCAGTTGCAAAGGTTAAAGACGTACATCAAGCTTGGGTGTTGTTGAAAAATACTATCTTGGAAGCCCAGACCAGCTGTATTCCACGCTTTAAGAAAAGTGGAAGGAAGTCCAAAAAATTGCCAGCATGGTTTAAAGCTGAGGTCAGAGAGGCTGTTGTTGCCAAAAAAGCATCTTTCAAGAAATGGAAAAAAGAGCCAAATGATGAAACCTGGAAACAGCACAAGCACTGGCAAGTCAAATGCAAGGCATTGATAAGGCAGGCAAAGAGAGAATTTGAGAAGAAGCTTGCTGCGGAAGCAAAAACGCGAAATAAAGACCTTTTCAAGTACATTCGTAGCAAAAAACCCGTGAGAGAGTCAGTTGGTCCATTAGATGATAAAGGGGTTAAAGGAGCACTAAGAGGCGACAAGGCGATAGCGGAGAGACTGAATGAATTCTTTGCTTCGGTCTTTACTGAGGAAGATGTAGGGATGTTACCCACGACTGAAGTGGTATTTAAAGGTGTGGAAGAATTGAAGGAAATATCGATACATCGGGAAGATGTCTTACAACTATTAGATAAACTGAAGAGTAGCAAATCACCTGGGCCGGATGGTATACATCCAAGGGTGTTGAAAGAACTGAAATTTGAGATTGCAGACCTGCTATCAGTAATCTGTGAACTATCATTAAAATCATCTCTAATACCTGAGGATTGGAGGATCGCCAATGTAACACCAATTTTTAAAAAGGGTTCGAGGGGTGATCCGGGAAACTACAGACCGGTGAGCCTGACATCAGTACCGGGAAAAATGGTAGAAACCATCATAAAGAATAAAATTACTCAGCATATAGATAGTCATGACCTAATGGGAGACAGCCAACATGGCTTTAGACAAGGAAGATCTTGTCTTACTAATCTGTTATGTTTTTTTGAAGGAGTGAATAAACAGGTGGACAAAGGTGAGTCGGTTGATATTGTGTATCTGGACTTTCAGAAAGCCTTTGACAAGGTCCCTCATGAGAGACTTTTGGCAAAACTAAAGAGTCATGGGATAGGAGGCAGTGTACTACTGTGGATCAGGAACTGGTTAAAAGATAGAAAGCAGAGGGTAGGGCTAAATGGCCAATTTTCCCAATGGAGAAAGGTGAATAGTGGTGTACCCCAGGGATCTGTGCTGGGTCCGCTGCTTTTTGACATATTCATAAATGACCTGGAAAGTGGAATAACGAGTGAGGTTATCAAATTTGCTGATGACACAAAACTATTTAAAGTTGTTAAAACCCAGGAGGATTGTGGAAAATTGCAAGAGGATCTTGATAAATTGGAAGACTGGGCATCAAAATGGCAGATGAAATTTAATGTGGAGAAGTGCAAGGTTATGCACCTAGGGAAGAACAACCCAAACTATGGTTACACGATGCAAGGTTCCACATTAGGAACCACCACCCAAGAAAAAGATTTAGGCGTCCTTGTGGATACCATGTTAAAACCCTCGGCCCAGTGTGCAGCGGCGGCCAAGAGAGCAAATAGAATGCTAGGTATGATAAGGAAAGGAATGGAAAATAAAACAAAAGATATTATAATGCCTCTATATCGTTCCATGGTGAGACCGCACCTTGAATATTGTGTGCAATTCTGGTCGCCGTATCTTAAAAAGGATATAGCGATTTTAGAAAAGGTTCAGAGAAGAGCCACCAAAATGGTAAAGGGGATGGAAGGCTACTCCTATGAAGAAAGGCTAAAAAGGTTGGGGCTCTTTAACCTGGAAAAGAGACGGCTGAGGGGAGATATGATAGAAGTCTATAAATTAATGAACGGAGTGGAACGGGTAAACGTAGATCGATTGTTTACCTTATCAGAATATAGAAAGACTAGGGGACATGCAATGAAGCTACAGGGTAAACTATTTAAGACTAATAAAAGAAAATATTTTTTCACTCAACGTGTAATCAAACTCTGGAATTTGTTACCGGAGGATGTAGTAAAGGCTGTTAGTGTAGCTGGGTTTAAAAAAGGTTTGGACAAGTTCCTGGAGGAAAGGTCCATAAACCATTATTAAGAAGGGACCCAGGATATCAATGCTTGAACCAATACAAGCATTGTGGAACCTGTGTCCCTTGGGGAAACTGCTAGGTACGTATGACCTAGATTGGCCACTGTTGGAAACAGAATACTGGGCTTGATGGACCTTGGTCTGACCCAGTATGGCATATCTTATGTTCTTATATTATGTTCTTATACTAAATACTCGTACTTAATAAAATGATCAAATGGAAAAAAAGAATGGTTTCTACCATTTTGCTCAGTACTGACGTCAGGCTCACTGGCCTGTAGTTTCCCGGATCAACCCTGGAACCCTTTTTAAAAATTTGCATTACATTAGCCATTCGCCAGTCTTCAGGTATTACAGATGATTTTAATGATAGTTCACAGATTATCAACAGTAGGTATGTAATCTCATATTTCAATCCTTTCAATGCCCTTGGCTGTATACCATCTGGTCCAGATGATCTGCTACTCTTCAGTTTATCAAATAGTTGTAATACATCTTCCCGGTTTATCGATATTTCTTTCAATTCTTCCTATGCATCACCTTTAAATACCATTTCAGTCATGGGTGACTTCCCTACACCTTCTTCAGTAAAGACTGAAGCAAATAATTCATTCAGTCTTTCCGTTATGGCCTTGTCCACTGCTAGTGCCCCTTTTACCCCTCTATCATCTAATGCTGCAACTGACTCTCTCACAGGTTTTTTGCTATGAATATATTTGAAAAAGTTTTTACTATTCATTTTTGCTTCCACAGCAAGTTTTTTTTTTCAAATATTCTCTTTTTTTGCCTGCCTTATTAGTGCCTTGCATCTAACTTGCCAGTGCTTTATGTTGTTTCCAGTTTTTGTTATTTGGCTCCTTTTGTCATTTCCTGAAAGATGCTTTTGTGGCTACAACAGCCTCTCTGATCTTACCTTTAAACCATGCTGGCCGTTTTTTGGACTTTCTTCTACTTTTTTTTAAAGTGTGGAATACAGCTGGTATGGGCTTTTAAGATAGTTTTTTTTTAAACAACGCCCATGCTTGATGTAAATCTTTAACCTTTGCAGCTGCTTCTTAACTGTTTTCCTCATTTTATCATAGTCTCCATTTTGAAAGGTTAAAGGTAGTACTGTGGATTTCCTTGCTGTCCTTCCTCCATTTATTAAATCAAATACGATCATGTTATGTGCCAAGTGGCCCCAATATCCTTATCTCTCGCACCAGATCTTGTGTTCCACTAAGGACTATGTCTAAAATGGCTTGTCGGTTCATGAACCAGCTGCTCCAAGAAGCAGTCATTTATTTCATTTAGAAATTTTATCTCCCTAGCAGGTCCTGCTCTGAGACTGACCCAGTCGATACCAGGGTAATTGAAATCACACATTATTATTACTGTGTTGTAACTTTTGTTAGCTTCCCTGATTTCTTTAAGCATTTCATCATCCATTTGTTTATTCTAGCCAGGTGGCCGACAGTACACCCCCACTATCATTTGCCTTCCCCTTTTTACATGGGATTTCGATCCATAGAGATTCTACAGTGTGTTTTGGTTCCTGTAAAATTTTAATACTGTGTGACTCAATGCCCTCTCTAACATAGATTACAAGTCCTCCACCAATTTAATGTACTCTATCATTGTAATATAATATATACCTTGGTATCACAGTGTCACATTGGTTGTCCTCCTTCTACTTGGTCTCTAAAATGCCAATTATATCTAACCTTTCATTTAGTGCTATATATTCTAGCTCTCCCATATCTTTTTTTGCTTCTAGCATTTGCATACAGGGAGGTTGTATGGTTATCAGTTGATAGGTGTAATTTGGAATCTTTCAGCTCTGTATTTTAGGGCAACTGGGTTAGTTTGTTTTTATATACCGCTTTGTCATAGAAATCAGAGCGGTTTACATAGAACTTTAGAACACTACTTTTATCTTTATTGGAACCTCTGTCGGGATGCCCTAACTTTCCTCTTTTGCTAATATCCTTCAAGAATACATCTTTCCAAACCATGTGCTCTTGAGCGACTGTCTGCTTTTCTCTATTATCTAGTTTAAAAGCTGCTCTATCTCGTTTTGAAAGGCTAATGCCAGCAGCCCGGGTCTATCCTGGTTAAGATGGAGCCCATCCCTTCGGAAAAGCCCCTCCTTTCCCCAGAATGTTGCCCAGTTCCATGACCCCTCCCCCTTATTTACTGAGGGAATAAAGGCAGAGAGATATGCCAGCAACTGGCGTACTGCCTTTGACGGGGGGGGGGGGGGGGGTGGGGGGGGAGAAAGACTTCTAGATGTGTGGAGACTTTTATACCCAATTGAGAGGGACTGTACTCATCTATTCAGGATACACTCGAGAGGGATTGTACTCATCTATCTAGGGCCCACTGAACATGGTCCTGCCTGGATTATATTTTGGCAAAAGCAGAGCAATCTAATCAAGTACGTTTGTCTGAGACTGGACTATGGAATCTGACCGCTTGATAATGTGGTTGGACTAGGAATTAAGGTTGAAGTTTAATTGTTTATAGTGGTTTCTGGCCTATCTTTTGAATGAAAAAGATTTTCATCAGTTTCTTAAACACTGAGATGAAGATAACAAGTTCAATGCGGTGCATAAAGAACAGCTCATCTTGTTTTGGAAGACTTGAAAAGCTCCCCTGAGGTGGGCAATTCTTTCCTATATAATTAAGAGGTGTAAGTATCTCTTGATGATAGTATTCTTATTCTTGAGCAGCAAGTAAAGGTATGGAAGCATGAAGTATCAAGTAAGCCTTCTAAGCAGAGCAGAGTCAAATATTTGGCATATGCACATGTACTCACGCAATGCAGATACAAGCACAGAGGAGCCTGGGTATATATACAGTACACACACATTCTCACTCACGTAATGTCAATCTAAACAGAAAGGAGTACACACATACACACACACTCATGCAAGGCTGTTCCAAAAAGCAATGAGTATGCACCTACATACACACACACACTCTCATGTAATGCTGTTGCAAAGAGATGAGTGCGCACACACACACACACACTGCAGATCCAAACAGGAGTATACACACATGCAGACACATACATACACACACTCTCATGCAATCCAGATCCAAACAGAGAAGTGTGTATGCACACACACACACACACACACTCTCATATAGTACAGATCCAAACAAACAGAGAGGATTGCATGCATATAGATACAGACATGCAATGGTGGTCCGGAGAGGAATGAACATATACATGAACGCACACACGCACACATATACATATATATATATGCAGTCAAGCAATGCAGATCCAGAGAGGAATGTGCACATAGATGAACACACACACACACGCAATGCAGCTCCAAACAGAGAGGAGTGCACACCTACATGCGCACACACACATATTCTCAAGGACCAAGCAGGAAGTCAGTCCTCACATATGGGGTGACGTCGGTGCCGACGGAGCCCCCGTGCGGAGCATTTCCCCAGCTTTCAAAGAAAGCCTTTGGGAATGCAGCGAGCATGCACGGTCCCCTTCCCGCCCAAGGGTGCCATCTTGCTCAGTCTTTCTTTTTCCGCGGAGCCCAACGGACGTAGTTCGTGTCACCTGGGAAAAGTAGATTTTTTTCTGAGATTTTTTGCGTTTCTTTGGTTCGACGCCGGTTCCCCATCCTGCCTGGGCTCGGTACACCGGTATCGAGTCCGGAACTTATTTTTCAGTTTTTATCCTTTGTGACTAGTGTTCGCACTTTTTCTATTATTTTCAATGGCAGCCCGGTCTTTTGACCTTGCAGGGGCCCTTTTTCCCCTGATGGCTGCCAGCGGGTTCAAAAAATGTGATCGGTGCAAGAAACGTATGTCTCTCACCGACACACATGACTGCTGCCTCCGATGCCTCGGGCCCGACCATGACCCGCTGCTCTGTGGCCCATGCGGCAAGATGTCATCGAAGGCACTTCGGAGCCATCAGCATCAACGTGAAAGAATTTTTTCAGAGTCCGCTTCCGGCCGGGCCCGGACTTCATCAGAGGCCTCAACATCTCGGGAGTCTGACCCTGAGTGCCGTCGTAGTTCCTCTGAGAGGGGGTCTCCCACCCGGGAGCACAAACGGAAGAAGAAGCTCGTGAGGGCGGCGTCAGTGGAGGCCCCTGGGTCCTCGAGGGCCAGGTCGCGTAGCCCTGACCGCCACCCCTGGCTCTCGGAGTCGGAGAGGCTGTCCAAAATGCCTCGCAATGGAGCCGGAGTCCCCGAGTCATGTAAGTTCTGTTGTCCTCATGGACTCTTCTCCGGGAGACCCAACGTTGGGCACAACGCCATTGAGGCCTGAGTTGGAGGCTGCTGAATCTCCTGAGCTTGGACTCAGGCTGACGGAGAGCAGCTTGGCTGCCTTCATGGAACAGCAGCGGGTACTGATCGCCGGTCTAACTGGTGCATCTGCCCCGACCACCGGGACCTCAACGTCTAAGTCAACCCCGGAGGCTGAGCCAATCCTCGAGTCCATCAAGTCTTGAGTCAATCCTTGGCCAAGGTCCCCCTCGACCTTCTGTGCAGGGCCGAGGTCATCGATGCCGGTGCCCTCGGCGTCAGGGCAGGTAGCACCGAGGCCCACACGGCCGGAGCCGCTCGACAACTCCTCGGAGGAGTCGGCATGGGAGACGGAGGACGAGGAGTCTCCTGACACCTTCTGGACCCGGTGCGTCCCTTCAGACTCCCTAGAGTTCGAGCCTCGGAGAAGGTCCCTCCCAGAGGATTCCCGGTTCTCGGACTTCGTGAAGGACATGGCCGAGGAGCTCAATGCCCTCCAGTATGATCTTCCTCTGAAGGAAGCCTTTACTGTACCGGTTCCTCCGATGCTGGAACGGCTGCTCTTCCATATGTGAGAGGCACCAGCCTCGGCGCCGGTTCTTAGCAAACGGGTCAATTCCATTTATCGAGTCTGTAAGAGCCCTGGGTTCCAAAAGGCACAGCTACCGCACAATTCCATGGTTGTGGAATCGGCCATGCACCGCCTGAAGAGTCAGAAGATGCACTCCTCGGCCCGGAACCTGGATGCCCTCGATAGAAAGTGCTTCCAGGGCTCTATGCTATCTTGCCGTGTCCAGACTTACCAGCTGTACATGGGCATGTACTTATGGGACCTGGAAAAGGAGATTGCCGGGTTCTCAGCTGGCCTCTCCGAGGAACCCTTGCAGAGGTTCAAAGCCTTGTCTACAGGGATCTGAGAGTGCTTGAAGTTTATCTCTTGAGCAGCCTATGATGGCTTCGAGGCTTCGGCCCGGGTAGCCACGGTCGGCATCGGTGCATGCCGTCAGGCCTGGCTACAGTCATCGGACCTGGAGTCATGGGTGCAGGACAAGTTGGTCGATGTCCTGTGCCAAGGTGACAACCTATTCGGTAAGCCCATGACTGAAAAGGCTGCAGAAATCAAGACTGAGACTCTCACCAGAACAAGGCTGTCCAGAAAGACTTCTGCCCCTTCTCAAAAAAAGAAGGGCTCAGGAAAGAAGCATTTTTTCCCCAGGAAGGGTGCTGCCTACAAAACCTACCCTCAGTATCAGGCCTCTCCAGCTCCCCAACAGGGCCAGCAGGCGCAGGGGCAGGGGCATGGGCCCCGTAGGCAGGACCCCCAAACCGCCAGCTCCGGCTCCTGCACAGCAGGGAGCGGGGTTTTGACTTCCACAGCATAGCCTCTTCTCCACCGGTGGTTCCACTCAGTACAGGAGGTCAGCTGACCCTGTACGCCTACAGATGGCCAGCCATCACAGGGGATACCTGGGTACTGAGCATAGTCCAAAAGGGCTCCACTTCCACCAGCTACCCCCCCTCCTACTATCCAGGGGAGCCTCCAAGACTCCCTCTACACGGGAACCTCCTCCTTCAGGAGTTAGCAAGTTTTCTAAAGGAACAGGCGGTGGAACCGGTGCCTCACCACCTGAAAGGGCAAGGCTTCTACTCCAGGTACTTCCTGGTACCAAAAAGTACAGGAGGCCTCTGGCCTATCCTAGACTTGCGAAACCTAAACAAGTTTCTGGAGAGGGAAACGTTCAAGATGCTTACCCTTGGGATACTGCTGCCCTACCTCCAGCAGGGAGACTGACTATGCTCCTTAGACCTAAAGGATGCTTATACTCACATCCTCATTCATCCAGACCACAGACAATATCTCAGATTTGTGGTGGGAGGAAACCATTTTCAGTGCAGGGTACTTCCCTTTGGCCTAACCTCTGCCCCCAGGGTTTTCACCAAATGCCTGGCGGTGGGTGGCGGCTTATCTCAGGAATCAGGGAATTTTTGTCTTCCCATATCTGGACGACTGGCTCATCAGGGGCCAGTCTCTCCAGGAGGCCCGACAAGCCACTCTTCGCACTGTCTCTGTTCTTCAGCATCTGGGCTTTGTCATAAACTACTGTCACACCCTGGTCCACCAGCAGCGTGGCAAGCTGGTTGGGCTACAGGGGGACCTTTTACTGAAAGGATTCCTTTTCAATAAGGTAGTTGAAGCTCGAGTGGTAAAGCTTAAATCAGGGTTTTATTTCCCCTCCCGGGGTTTGGATTGTAACACAAATCACAAAAGAACATAAGCCATGTTCTGCCAAAAAGGATAAAGACAAAAATAAAGTCTTGTGCTTTATAACAGGCAGTTAACTCACTTCTAACACTGTATCTCTTCAGCACAATGAAATTTCCTCATTAAACACAGCCAATGTACAATCCATTTGATAGTCAGACACGTCCGGTTCAGGAGGATCAATGATCATTGCTTCAACCTGACTATCATCTGTAATACATTGCTGCTTATATGATGTTGGCAGATTATTCTCCTCTGCCAGCTCTCTGGATTTTCCTATTATCTCCTCCAGCAGATAAGGGTCACTGTCAGCATATCCTGGTATATAATTCCAATGGGGCTTTATGTCCTTTATAACCTCTACGAGGAAAAGACTTGGGCACAGCTTTACCCTTGTAAAACAGCCTATCTCTTGGGTTTGAGTCAGGAGAAAAGCTAGGTACTGCTTTACCCTGGTGAAACAGCCTATCTCTTGGGTTTGAGTTAGGAGAAAAGCTAGGCACTGCTTCTTCCAGCAAGGGTTTAAATCTCAGAGGCTTTTCTCTAGATTTTAGCCGTTTGTCACCCTCTTCCCACATGCAGATGTCTGACACTGTGTATCCTTTCTTTCTTGAGGCTTGTACCGGCTCTCCAGCTGTCCTGACTGGTAATTTCCCCTTATAACTATCTTCAGCATAAGGTATACGTTTGGAGGTTGGGTTAAAAGCTTTCTTTTCCTTTCTTCTCCAATTACCACTATCAGCTGTTTTCTGCCAGCCTTTCTCACAATTAGAATCAAAGTCAGTTATATCAGTTTTCCTACCAGCCCAAAGCAGACGTTGTTTCCCAGGTTCAGACCTCAGCTTGCACTCATTATTCAGCTGGTCTTGATCCCACATGTCTCTCCTGCTTTCAACTGCTGGTTTCACTGTATCCTTAAAACTGCTCTCTCTGAAGTTATCAACGCTGCCAAAGCCCACGTTAGATCTCCTCCTCCAGCTACAACTGTTGCTGCATCCACTGCTACTGTTGCTGCTTCCACCACTCTCTCTATTCTCTAATGAACATCCCTTATACGTTTGCTGAGGCTCTACTCCAGCTCCTCCCCCTCCCAGGTGAAGGCTATCAGAGCTAAGAGCTGGGGAATGCCTATCAGCTGTGCAGGGTTCTCTCCCTCGTGGCTGGGAATGTTTGTGTTGCTCTTGGCAACTGGGTGTCCTGATATCTTCCTTCCTGCTAGAAACAGCCCTACTAGTGCTAGGTTCCTCTGCTTTCCTATCACAGGATATCTTTTCCCCATCACATATCCCCCCTCTTAAGATATTACAGGCTGCGGCTCCCTGAGTCTGCCAGCCTGTAATCCTACTTAACGCATCTGCGTTGCCATGTAGTCGTCCTGGCCTATGCTGTACATCAAAGCTGAAGGCTTGCAGTGCTAAATGCCACCTTGTCAAACAAGCATTGTTATTTTTCATTTGACTGAGCCATTTTAGTGGAGCATGGTCCGTAACCAGGAGGAATCTACGGCCGGTGAGGTAGAACCTCAATGCCTCCACAGCCCATTTAATGGCCAAGCATTCTCGTTCCACTGTGGAATACTTTTTTTCTGCACTGGATAATTTTCGACTAAGATAGGTGACCGGATGCTCTATCCCATCGAACTTTTGGGACATAACTGCTCCCAGCCCGGTCTCTGATGCGTCAGTCTGTACTATAAAGGGTAATGTAAAATCAACCCCTTTCAGGACCGGAGCTTTACAAAGCTTCTCTTTAAGAGATATAAAAGCCTTTTCTGCTTCCGGAGACCATTTCACCGAATTGGGCGCATTCTTTTTAAGCATTTCGGTGAATATAGCGCTTTCTTCCGCGAACTTGAGGATAAACCTACGGTAATAACCGATGAGGCCTAAAAAGCTGCGCACCTGTTTTTTGTCCGATGGCCTGGGGAAATTCCGGACGCTATCCACTTTGTTTGCCATAGGCTTTACCAATCCGTTCCCCACCACATGTCCTAAATATCTGGCCTCCTTACTGGCAAACAGACATTTTCCCGGGTTTAGGGTTAACCCGGCCTTCCGAATGGCCCCCAAAACTGCCTCTACCCTGGGTAAATGTTCCCTCCACGTGCGGCTATAGATGACTACGTCGTCCATATAGGCCAACGCGTATTCTTGATGAGGCCTTAACACTTGGTCTACCAGTCGTTGGCACGTAGCCGCTGAACCGTGCAAACCAAACGGCATATGGCGAAACTGGTATAAACCCACTGGCGTACTAAATGCCGTCTTGGGCTTCGAATCCCTAGTTAGTGGTACTTGCCAGTACCCTTTGGTTAAGTCGAGCGTAGTTAAAGACTGTGCTTGGCCCAACCGATCCAGCAAGTCATCAATTCGAGGCATTGGGTATGCATCGAATTGGGAGATGTTATTGACTTGTCTGAAATCGATACAGAAACGGAGAGTACCATCGGGCTTTGGGACTAAGACAATGGGACTCGACCAGGGGCTTCTGGATTCCTCCACTATTCCCATTTTCACAATTTCCTTTACTTGGGAAATAACTTCATTTTTCTTGGCCTCTGGTAACCTATACGGCCTCTGTCTCACTATTTTCCCCGGTGTTGTAATAATCTCATGTGCCATGACATTTGTCTGCCCGGGCACCTTCGTCAAGACGTCTGAGAACCTTCCCAACACCATAGCTAACTCCTTTTTTTGTTGTGGGGACAAATCCGTGCCAATTATAGGCTTCGGATGCTCCTTCCAATCAGCGGGCTGCGGCCCCAGGTCTTCTTCTTTTTTTTCCTCAGCCAAAGCTGTCAAGCTTTTCACCTCCCGCTTCCCAGTTGAGCCAAAACCACTTGCTCCCCTATTTTATTTTATTTATTTATTTATTTATTTAACTATTTCTTTTATACCGCCCCTTCCAGAGATCAAGGGCGGTTTACATATAACAGGTTAACAGTCTTGTACACAGTTTGTATACATTTTACATAGAACAATAGAAATCAACTATTTACATTGAACATTGTACATAGAACAATAGAAATCAACTATTTACATTGAACAGTAAATATATTAAAGAAAAACAATAAGCAGAGACATCTTTTAAGTATTAAAGCAAGAACTTTGTAGGTATTAAAGCAAACACACACATCAAACTTTTTACAAATGTATATTTACAGTGTGTGGTGTGTGTGTTGCGTGGGGCAGATATTGGTGTAGGTGTTGGAATTTAGTTCCTTTTTTTTTTTTGTCGTCTTTGAAGCGTGTGAGTGGGGGGGGGGGGGTAGGCTTGTGTTTATATTGTTTGGGTTAAGGGAGTTTGTGCATGTGTGACCAGGTTTGTTGTGGAGCTAGCTTTGGGGTAGTAGGGGACTTCGAAGTGTTCAGTGAACAGGTAGGTCTTTAATTCTTTTCTGAATTGGAAGAGGTCTCTTATGGTGCGAAGTTCCCCTACTCGTGGAAGTCAGCGAGGGTACCTCCACTACATCTGGAAAGCCTACCCGCTCGCAGATTAGTTGGGCAATCCTATCGCCTGCCTTTACTTCATAGTCCTCTTTGCCAAAGTTAAAAAGTAGGACTTTGAGCGGGCCCCGATAGTCGGGATCTATCACCCCGGCTCCCACATCTAAAAAGTGCTTAACCGCCAACCCTGACCGGGGTGCTATTCTCCCATAACACCCTTCAGGGGTTTGTATTTGCAAGCCCGTATCAACTAATGTTCTCCCCCTTTTTGGAACGACTACATTTTCCACACTGAACAGGTCATAACCTGCAGAGGCTTCCGAAGCCCTTTGGGGACTTTGGGCTTGAGGAGATGTCTTAGTGAACTGCAAAACAAACTTTTTCTTCGGTAAAGAGCTATCACCTACCTGTGGCTGGGACGGGACCTTACCCTTATGGGGTTTCCCAAATAAGGGACTTGGCATTTTCGTGGCTAGGGCTTCTACCTTAGGAACCTCCGACTGCACACTACCCATTCCCGGGGCTTCTTCCAAAGCTGGGTCTGTTTTTTCTTTAAGGCCCTTTTCCATTTCCCTGACAAAGGGAGGCCAATCACGCCCTAGAACCATATCATAAGGGAGTTTTGGTACTACTGCAATTTGCATATCTTCGCTAGAGCCCAGCCCCTGTATGGATACTCCATATAGAGGGTAATAGGAAGCTGCGCCGTGTACGCACCTTACTTTTACTCTGCCGTCTGCTTGGCTTCGGGCAGATTGGTCAGGGTCAGAGATGGTCTTCCATAACCTCTGGGAGACCATACTCTGGTCTGCGCCGGAGTCCAGCAGGGCCAGAGCTTCCACCCCTTTTATACGAACCTTAAGGAGGAATCCCTCCCCCAGGGATTGTTCTTTCCCTGATATTAAGGCAGAGCGCACAGTGCCATCCCTACGTATGTGTCCTAACTGACCACAATTATAACACTTTCTCTTAAGAAAATTCATATTTGGGTCACACATTTCTCTCCTAGAGGTTTTTTCTAAGCCCCATAGTTTACCAATGCCAGCTACTTTTAATACCTTTTCCTTAGAGGTGCCGGCTAACTCCGCCTCCAAGTATCTTTCTGAGAGTTCAGCCGCTTCCTCTGTGGAACTACATTTTTGGAGCACTATAAATGCTTTTACCTCAGGCGGTACAGCCTCAAGGTACTGCTCCATAATTATGGCATCTATCACTGACTCTATTGTTCTCTTTTCAGGAGTGAGCCATTTCAGCGCTAGACCCTTTAGACGCTGAAATAGTGCCTTGGGTGTTTCCCTAGGCCTAAGCCTAGCTTCCCTGAATAAGCGCCTGTAGTGTATGGGTGTTAAACCCAACCTGTCTCTTACAGCATTTTTTACATTCAGGTAATTGGACGCCTGATCAGAGGGCAATGCTTTATACGCCGCTAATGACTCACCGGATAGAGTCATAGCCAAGCGGACAGCCCACTGGTCAGCTGGCCATTTAGCTGATTCTGCTATTTTCTCAAAAGCATCAGCAAAATCATCAAAATTCTCATTATCATGAAATTGTCCCGGTGCCATTGCACCACAATTATTAAGTCCTACCCCCATTTGTAATGAGGGAATAGTTGCCTCTTTGTCCACACTTTTCTGCAGCAGGGCTCCCAGTAGTTTCAGCAATGGCTGCTGCTGAGCATTCATGGCTGCTATAGACCTCTCCTGGATCGCTTGGGCCTGCTCATTCTGGAGCCTCCACTGAACATCCATCCAGCTCTTTACGTCCTGGGGATCCATCAGGTTTGCTTTATCTGTAAAACACAAACAAGAAAAAGCCCACCAAGTGCGGTACCAAAAGGAAATCTATGCCTCCTACTATAGCACAGAAATTGGAGACTTTCTCACAGATCCTTCTACACCCGTGCCCCCTCACTTGTACCTGAGCACTGTGCAGGATCTTGCCTTGAGAAAGCTCTCCTGGGTGGCTCCAAATCAGGTCTGGATCCGCAGTCCGGTCCGGTTTTTTCTCCTTCCCACAGGATAGCCGAACTCCTTCCTGATTTTTTCCAGGTAAATCCTTTTCTTTGTAATGTCCTTTTTGCTGTGTTTTTTCAAAAATCCAAAATACTACGCCATTTCCTGTCACACCCTGGTCCACCAGCAGCGTGGCAAGCTGGTTGGGCTACAGGGGGACCTTTTACTGAAAGGATTCCTTTTCAATAAGGTAGTTGAAGCTCGAGTGGTAAAGCTTAAATCAGGGTTTTATTTCCCCTCCCGGGGTTTGGATTGTAACACAAATCACAAAAGAACATAAGCCATGTTCTGGCCAAAAAGGATAAAGACAAAAATAAAGTCTTGTGCTTTATAACAGGCAGTTAACTCACTTCTAACACTGTATCTCTTCAGCACAATGAAATTTCCTCATTAAACACAGCCAATGTACAATCCATTTGATAGTCAGACACGTCCAGTTCAGGAGGATCAATGATCATTGCTTCAACCTGACTATCATCTGTAATACATTGCTGCTTATATGATGTTGGCAGATTATTCTCCTCTGCCAGCTCTCTGGATTTTCCTATTATCTCCTCCAGCAGATAAGGGTCACTGTCAGCATATCCTGGTATATAATTCCAATGGGCTTTATGTCCTTTATAACCTCTACGAGGAAAAGACTTGGGCACAGCTTTACCCTTGTAAAACAGCCTATCTCTTGGGTTTGAGTCAGGAGAAAAGCTAGGCACTGCTTTACCCTGGTGAAACAGCCTATCTCTTGGGTTTGAGTCAGGAGAAAAGCTAGGCACTGCTTCTTCCAGCAAGGGTTTAAATCTCAGAGGCTTTTCTCTAGATTTTAGCCGTTTGTCACCCTCTTCCCACATGCAGATGTCTGACACTGTGTATCCTTTCTTTCTTGAGGCTTGTACCGGCTCTCCAGCTGTCCTGACTGGTAATTTCCCCTTATAACTATCTTCAGCATAAGGTATACGTTTGGAGGTTGGGTTAAAAGCTTTCTTTTCCTTTCTTCTCCAATTACCACTATCAGCTGTTTTTCTGCCAGCCTTTCTCACAATTAGAATCAAAGTCAGTTATATCAGTTTTCCTACCAGCCCAAAGCAGACGTTGTTTCCCAGGTTCAGACCTCAGCTTGCACTCATTATTCAGCTGGTCTTGATCCCACACGTCTCTCCTGCTTTCAACTGCTGGTTTCACTGTATCCTTAAAACTGCTCTCTCTAAAGTTATCAACGCTGCCAAAGCCCACGTTAGATCTCCTTCTCCAGCTACAACTGTTGCTGCATCCACTGCTACTGTTGCTGCTTCCACCACTCTCTCTATTCTCTAATGAACATCCCTTATACGTTTGCTGAGGCTCTACTCCAGCTCCTCCCCCTCCCAGGTGAAGGCTATCAGAGCTAAGAGCTGGGGAATGCCTATCAGCTGTGCAGGGTTCTCTCCCTCGTGGCTGGGAATGTTTGTGTTGCTCTTGGCAACTGGGTGTCCTGATATCTTCCTTCCTGCTAGAAACAGCCCTACTAGTGCTAGGTTCCTCTGCTTTCCTATCACAGGATATCTTTTCCCCATCACACTACGCAAAGCCCACTTTGCTCCCCTCTCAGAACATAGAGTTTATAGGGGCAAGATTAGACACCCTTCAGGCAAGAGCTTACTTGCCCGAAGACAGGGCCCACAGACTGATGGACTTGGCCAACCAGTTCCAAAGCAATTCTCATGTCTCCGCCAAGCACTACCTGCGGCTCCTGGGCCACATGGCATCCACTGTACATGTGACTCCGAATGCCCGTCTGCACATGCGGGCTGCTCAATGGTGCCTCAGAGATCAGTGGGCGCAGGCCACAGGTGACCTCCGAGACAGAGTAAAGGTGTCCAAACCACTTTGTGTGGTCGTTGATGTGAAGTCCGTGACAGAGAATCAGAAGTCTCTCTTTCCTGTCCATGAATACTGAGACCACGTTAGCTTCCAAGAGAATATATTGATATATACATACTTTGTCCATCAAGTTTTTCTAGTCTACATTGAAACAAACTACACTTTCTAAATTGCAATACAGAGTTAGTTGCTTTTATCATTGATAGCAGGAAGGAGAAACACCTTTCTCTGAGTAAGCTTTATCCTTAAAACTTTTAAACTTCCTGCCTTTTACATTTGGCTGTAAACCATAACACTGTTCTCTTCTATTATGTGAAGATTTCTCTCTTGGAAATCTTTTGCAGGGTTTCACTGGCACACGCTCTTCAGGGTCAGACATACACACATCTTCAATAGCATTTCTTTCCCTCTCTAGGGTTTGTAACTGTTTTAAGCTGCCATGCTTTTCAGATACATACGGTTTGCCTTTTGCTGCCTTCCATTCATTCAGCACAGCCCAGTGCTTAGGAAATTCAAGCTGCGTCAGAGGTAAGTGCTTCTTACAGCTGACCTCTCTGTGTGAAACTCTCCTCGTTTCTTTCTGTGAATTTCTTTGTGACTTCCTGCTAGAAGTTTCAAGTGGTTCTGACTCTGTCTGTATTTCCTGAATATTCTGAGCTTTCTTCTGAGTCCTGCAAGTCTACCTTGTCTTGCCAGTCTTGCAAGTTTCTCGTGTCCTGCCAGTCTAACTCTGACTGCACTGAGCATTTTTTATACAGCTTCTTGGGCGTTCCCTTGCACAGGTGAAAGCCGTTTTCATCAGCAGCTGGGGAATGCTTACTAGCTAGGCGTGACTGCAGACCTCGTGTCTGAGTTTGTTTACGTTGCCTATGGTAACTGAGAACCTTGTGACTTGCCTGCCTGTCAGAATCTAAACTGCAAACAGCAGATTTCTGTGCTTCTGAGGCAGAGGGCAGATCTTCCGTGTTACAGTACATTGTCCACTTGGGTAGCAGATTGTATCGCCTGGGCGTATAAGGCAGCCGACCTCCCCTTGCAGGGTTGAGTCACGGCCCACCGTGTCAGGGCGAAAGCTACGTCAGTAGCTCATCTCCACTCTGTTCCGTTGGCAGACATCTGCTGGACCGCAACTTGGTCTTAGAGTCCTGGAGGGACAGTGCTTTCGGACAGGCAATACTCCGTAATCTCTTTGAGGTTTAGGCAACTCCTACCCTCCGACCCTTGTGTTGGGCTACCGTACAGGGGTATTCTCAGAGGATATTCTTATCATGGATGCTGAGGCTCTTGAGAGGGAGCCATCTTTTCAGCTTTGGGTTCCCGGTAGCCTAGAGCTGGGGAGTCCCATATGTGAGGATTGACTTGCTGCTTGGTCCTGGAGAACGAGTAGTTACTCACCTGTAACAGGTGTTCTCCAGGAGCAGCAGGAATCAATCCTCACGACCCTCCCTCCCCCCCTGGAGTTGCAGTCATATCATTCATTTTGATTTTTTGCTGTCTTTTAGCTATGTCATCAGACTGAGCAAGATGGCACCCTTGGGCAGGAAGGGGACTGGGCAGGCGTGCTGCATTCCCAAAGGCTTTCTTTGAAAGCTGGGGAAATGCTCCGCACGGGGGCTCCGTCGGCACTGACGTCACCCCATATGTGAGGACTGATTCCTGCTTCTCCTGGAGAACACCTGTTACAGGTGAGTAACTACTCTTACACACTCTCATGAAATGCAGATAGAAACACAGAGGAGTCTGCGCATACACAGACACATGCACACACGCAATGCCAACATGGTTTAAAGTTGAGGTCAGAGAAGCTGCTGTTGCCCAAAACACATCTTTCAGGAAATGGAAAAAGGAGCCAAATGACAAAAACTGGAAACAACATAAGCACTGACAAGTTAGATGCAAGGCACTGATAATGCAGGCAAAGAGAGAATTTGAGATGAAGCCTGCTATGGAAGCAAAAACACATAATAAAGCCTTTTTCGAGTACATTCGTAACAAAAAACTTGTGAGAGAGTCATTTGGACCATTAGATGATAAAGGGGTAAGAGGGGGGACAAGGCCATAGCGGAGAGACTGAATGAATTCTTTGCTTCAGTCTTTACTGAAGAAGATGTAGGGATGTTACCCATGACTGAAATGGTATATAAAGATGATGCCGCAGAAGAACTGCAAGGAATATCGATACACCGGGAAGCTGTATTACAACTATTTGATAAACTGAAAAGTAGCTAATCACCTGGACCGGATGGTATACATCCAAGGGTGTTAAAAGAACCGAAATATGAGATTGCAGACCTGCTATTAGTTCACAGATTACTATCATTAAAATCATCTGTAATACCTGAAGATTGGTGTTACATTGGCCATCCTCCAATTTTTAGAAAGGGTTCTAGAGGTGATCGGTAAAACTACAGACTGGTGAGCCTGACATCAGTACTGAGCAAAATGGTAGAAACCATTCTAAAAAACAAAATTACTGAACATGTAGAAAGTCATGGCTTAATAGGAGACAGCCAAAATGGCTATTTAGCCAAGGAAGGTCTTGTCTTGCTAATCTGTTATGCTTTTTTGAAGGTGTGAATAAACAGGTAGACAAAGGTGAGTTGGTTGATATTGATGTTATCCAAGTTTGCAACCCTGTTCAATGTAAAACCAAACAGCTTGTTGTTATGGTCGTTGTGTTATGATGTAAACCGCGCTGATACCGAATAGCGCGGTATATAAGAAATTGTAATAAATAAATAAATAATAAATAGTGTATCTGGATTTTCAGAAAGCCTTTGACAAGGTCCCTTATGTGAGACTCTTGGCAAAATTAAAAAGTCATAGGATAGGAGGCAGTGTACGATTGTGGATCAGAAACTGGTTTAAGATAGAAAGCAGAGTGTAGGACTAAATGGCCACTTTTCTCAATGGAGAAAGGTGACTAGTGGAATACCCCAGGGATCTGTGCTGGGTCTACTGCTTTTTAAAATATTCATAAAAGACCTGGAAATGGGAATAACGAGTGAAGTAATCAAATTTGCAGATGACACAAAATTATTCAAAGTTGTTAAAACCCAAGAGGACTGTGAAAATTTGCAAGAGGACCTTGATAAATTGGAAGACTGGATGTTCAAATGGCAGATGAAATTTAATGTGGACAAGTGCGAAGTTATGCATCTAGGAAAGAACAACTCAAACTATGGTTACATGATGCAAGGTTCCATATTAGGAACCACCACCCAGGAAAAAGATTAAGGCATAATCGTGGATAACATGTTGAAACCCTCCACCTAGTGTGCAGCGGCGGCCAAGAAAGCAAATAGAATGCTAGGTATCATAAGGAAAGGAATGAAGAATAAAACCAAGGATATTATAATGACTCTGTATCATTCCATGGTGCAACTGCACCTTGATTACACCATGGATATAACGTTATTAGAAAAGTTACAGAGAAGAGCCACCAAAATGGTAAAGGGGATGGAAGGATAACCCAATGAGGGGAGACTAAAAAGGTTAGGGCTCTTCAACCTGGAAAAGAGACAGCTGAGGGGAGATACAATAGAGGTCTATAAATTAATGAATGGAGTGGAATGGGTAAATGTAAACCGATTGTTTATGCCATCAAAATATAGAAAGACTAGGGGACATGCAATGAAGCCACAGTGTAACCTATTTAAGACTAATAAGAGAAAATATTTTTTCACTCAACGCATAATCAAACTCTGGAATTCCTTACTGAAGGATGTAGTGAAAGCCGTTAGTGTAGCTGGGTTTAAAAAAGGTTTGGACAAGTTCCTGGAGGAAAGGTCCATAGATCATTATTAAAGGGGACCCGGGAAATCCACTTCTTTCCCTAATACAAGTATTGAGGAGCCGATGTCTTTTGAGGAAACTTTCAGGTAATTGTAACCTAGATTGGCCACTGTTGGAAACAGGATACAGGGCTTGATGGACCTTGGTCTGACCCAGTATGGCACAGCCATGAAATGCAGATACAAAACCAGAGGTGCCTGCACATATAGGCATAGTCACAGATCACATGTACACACATTCGTACTCACGCAATGCAGATACAGACACAGAGAAGCCTGCATATAGACAGGCACAGCCTCAGATATGCAAAGCAGATACAAACTCAGAGTGTAGCATAGACAGGCAAAGACCCACACGGGAAATGCAGATACAAACTTGGAGGAGTGTGCACATAGACAGAGGTACAGACACAAACAAGCATAGTCAGGCAATGCAGATACAAACACAAAGGAGTGTGTGCAGGCACAGACATACACAGACAAAGAGGGACTGTAAAGAATTCCATGAGCCATGCACTTCATGCTTCTGCTGTATTCAGGTAATTTCATTCTGTTCTTTGTCTTCCCCCATCCTAGTAGATTTTTATTGACCTTTTAGTGCTTTCTGTCTCTTGATGTCATATCTGAGAATTCAGGTATTCATAACTGAAAATGAGATGTGACTGGTTAGTTCCTTATATCTAATATTTCTTTGCTTTATTTGATTTTTCAGCCTTGCTGAGTGAAATTGCAGTTCTGGCCTTGCCAAGAATCTCTGTTACAACAAAAACACTTTTACTGTTATCTGAATCTGCATCTATGTCTGAAGTCTATCCAGAAACACCGCTCCCTATGGCAGAGTCTGCAGCTGTGTCCACAGTAGATCCCAAAACACTGTTACCCACCACCAAACCTAGAACGTTGAACAAAGGAAATCCCCTAAAAATGTTACTTATAGTGGAACCTGTAGTTATGCCCAGAGAAGATTCACAAACACCTCTACCTATGGTAGAATCTGCAGCTGTGCTTACAGTTGATCCAAAAACACTGGTACCCACAGCAGAACCCGCAGCTGTACCCACTGGGGATTCAAATACATTTTTATCCTCAGCAGAACCAGAAGCTGTACCTACCAAATGTCCAAATAGTTTGATATTCTTGGCAGAATCAACAACTGTGCTCAAAGCAGATCAAGATAAATTGGAAACAGCAGCTGGGCCCACAATGATTTCAAGTTCGGCCAGTGTCAACAACATACATGCAAAAAGCTTTGTAAGCTTCAGTGTGAAAGTAAAAAAGGTGGAAAATGTGCCTTCTATGGAAACATCACATATGGATATGAAACCAGCTGCCAATAAAAGTTTCAGTCTACCTTCTGTTGATAATCACCTGAATGGATATTCACCAGTGGCTGCATCCTCAGAGACTGAGGGAAATATCTCAGAATCAGACTGGATTACTGATGTCACAATACCCTTTTATACCCAACATATATCTCCAAAAGCCAACTCTGACACTCCAAAGCCTGGAATCACTCAGCCATCACTGATCTACCTCAACATAAACACTCCGACACCTGGAATCATCCAGCTGTCACTGACCAACCTCAGCATACATATGCACATGGCACTTGGATCCTCCAGAAAAAATGAAACCGACTGGACCACACCAACAGGGCTTTCTGAAGTGGAAATCTTAGCCATAGTTATGGGATCCTTGATGCTCACTGCTTTAATCTGTAAGTAAATTTATTTCATCATTAAATACTGCAGTGCTCAATACATGTGGCAACAAATTGCTGTCATTCTCCTCTGCAGAACTTACATCTCACACACCTATCTGCCTTCCTTTCTTCAGGGTACCATTACATGTGGCTTCTCTTTCAATTTCTTTCCATCCGGTTCTTTGCAGGGAGCCAGGGGCGGCTCTATAATGAGGTCGAGTGAGGCGCTGGTCTCCAGGGTCGGTTCTGTAATGAGGCCGAGTGAGGTGGTGGCCTCAGGCGACAACTTTTTGGAGGTGGCAAAAAATGCCCCCAAAAAGACCGCCTCACTTGGCCTTCAAAATTAAAAAAAAAACAACAACCTGCAGGACAAGCTGCTGCAGCTGCTTTTTGGCAGCATCAGCGACAGAATCAGTGGCCCCCCACCCTTCCCCGGAAGAGCCTTGCCAGTGCCCCGGCTCATATTTGCAGAGCCGCGGAAAGGAAAACCATTTCTCTCTTTTCCCGTGGCTCTGTTATAGTTGAGCCCACCGACGCTGAGAGTAATCTAGGCATTTCCTGTCTCACACGATGAGCTGGGGCACCGATTAAGAAATGTAGGGCTCTTCCATTGGGGAGGGGCTTGGAAAAGCAGGGCAGGACTGGGCTGGGGGGGGGCCCAGAAATGGTCTGATTGGGGGGGTTAGCTCCAGAAATTCAGAAATGGTCTGATGGGGGGGGGGGGTAGGAATGGTAATGGGCTGATCAGGGGGTTAGGATTGGTAGTGGGTTGATGAAAGGGCTAGCACTGGCATTGGGCTGATGGGGGGGCTAGAACTGGAAATGGGCTGATGAGGGTAGTTAGGACTGGAAATGGGTAGACTGGGGGGGGGGAGGGGGCTAGGACTGGAAATAGGCTGATTAGGTGGGCTAGAATTGGAAATGGGCTGATCGAGGGAGTTAGGACTGGAAATGGGCAGAGTGGGGGGGCTAGGACTGGAAATGAGCTAATTGGGGGAGTTAGGGCTGTAAATGGGTAGACTGAGGGAGCTAGGACTGGAAATGGTCTGATTGGGGGTAGAACTGGTAATGGGCTGATCAGGGGGGTTAGGATTGGTAGTGGGTTGATGAAAGGGCTAGCACTGGCGATGGGCTGATGGGGGGGCTAGAACTGGAAATGGGCTGATGAGGGGGGTTAGGACTGGAAATGAGCTAATTGGGGGGTTTAGAGCTGGAAATGGGTAGACTGGGGGGCTAGGACTGGAAATGAGCTTATTGGAGGGGTTTAGGATGTAATGGGCTGACTGTGGGCTAGCACTGGAAATGGGCTGATCTGGGAGCTAGCACTGGAAATGAGTTAGGACTGGTAATGGGCTGATGGGGGGAACTAGGACTGGAAATAGGCTGTGACTGGAAATGGGGTGATGGGGGGAGGAGAAAGTTGCTGGCACTAGAAGACGACTGGGGGCTAGAACTGGAAGTGGACTGATGGGGGGGGGGAGGGGAGGAGAGAGCTGCTGGCCCTGAAAGAAAACTGGGGTCTAGGGCTACAAATGGGCTGATGCAGGGGGATGGGAGAATGGGACTAGAAGGGAATGGATGCTGAGATGGTCTGCCAGGGGGAGGAGGGGGCAGGAAAGGAGCTGACATGGGGGGGAGGGTGGGGGCAGGAAGGAAGTTGACACAGGGGGAGGTGGAGTAGGAAGGGAACTGACACAGGGAGAAAGAGGGGGCTGGAAGGGAGCTGACACCTGGGGATGGTACTGAATGGGGACTGGAACGGAGCTGATACTTGGGGATGGGACTGCTAGGTGGCTGGGTAATGGGGAGGAGGCTGGAAGGGAGCTGACATGTGGGGATGGCACTAGAAGGGGGATGGACAAGAGGGTAGGGTGATTGGAAGGGAGCTGACGGGGAGGGGGTGGCACTGGGAGTGGAAGTGAGCTGATACCTGTGATGGTATTTGGACTAGAAGGGGCTAGACAGTGGGGAAGGAGGGGGACTGGAAGGGAATGGACACCTGAGGCAGTCCTGGGAATGCAAGGCGGTTGACATTGGAAGGTGCGGGGAGGGGAGGACTGGAAAGGGGGCTGATACTGGGGAGGGTTACCAGGACTGGAAATAGGCTGATGGAAGGAAGCAAAGAAAACAAAAGAAGAGATAAGAAATGGCAGATGGACCATAGACCACAGAAAGAGAGGTAAGAGAGGAGAGCAGAAGCCTCAGATCGGGACCAGCATGATCAGAGAATAAAATGGTCAGAAAACAAAGGTAGAAAAAATAATTTTATTTCATTTTAGTGATTGGACTTTGTGCTATCTTTATATTTTACACAGTATGGGGAAACTGCATATCTTATTTATCTAATGTTGCACTGCATGCGGAGTCTGGCTTCTTGGGGTTTCAGTTTAAATTTAGTCTATATATTTTTATTTTATTTTATTTATTTATTTATTTATTTATTTACATTCTCTTATATACTGCGCTATTCTGCATCAGTGCGGTTTACATTGAACAAACTGAAATTACATTGAACAGGGCATTATAACTTGGAGATAACTATTTTACAGGGAACATGGGCTATGGAGGGTTAAGTGGCTTGCCCAAGACCACAAGGAGCACCTATGGGACTAGAAACCCCAGTCCTTCCGGCCCAAGGTTGCTGTCCTCTAGTGGGATTTGAACCCCCGACCTTCCGGCCTGAAGTACCTTGCCCCAACCACTAGGCCACTCCTCCACTCCATTTTTACTTTAGATTGTGGTTACTTATTCTGTACTTGATGAGGGTCTGTGTTCTGAGTGTGTGACTGAACCCAAGTGTTCTGTTAACATGGATTTTGTACATAAAGATCTATACTGTACTGTAGTAATTTGACTTGTTCAGCTTTTCAAATAGGTGTATGGATGTTCCAGGTCCCACTGTACTATTTACAGTGATGCTTTTTTTGGATGGGCTCCCTATGTGAGTTTTGGAAGTTGGTGCTGATATGGTATGGTAGATTTGCTCTATAGATACTCAGTGACTTTGTTGTAGGGTTTTGTATTAGTTCACAATATGCCTGGTACTGGAGAATGTTTGTTGTTAGTGAGATGATCAGAATCAGATTTTTTTTAAAGATATTGAGTTCTGTGGATGAATTTTCTGGTTCTGCTCTGCACCCACTCTTGAAGGGGGTCCTGTGGATGCAAAATATATGTTGCAAAAAGAAAAAGCAAGAACCATAATGCAGTTTATAACAACAAAATAAAAATGAGTTATAATTTAGTTTTATAAACTATGCTGTGATTCTCGCTTTCTTTTAGATCCTTGGTGTACAAACATCTTGCATTTGGGCCGGATGGTATACATCCAAGGGTGTTGAAAGAACTGAAATATGAGATTGCAGACCTGCTATTAGTAATCTGTGAACTATCATTAAAATCATCTCTAATGCCTGAAGATTGGAGGATCGCCAATGTAACACCAATTTTTAAAAAGGGTTCCAGGGGTGATCCGGGAAACTACAGACCTGTGAGCCTGACGTCAGTATCGGGAAAAATGGTAGAAACCATCATAAAGAATAAAATTACTCAGCATGTAGATAGTCATGGCCTAATGGGAGACAGCCAACATGGCTTTAGACAAGGAAGATCTTGTCTTACTAATCTGTTATGTTTTTTTGAAGGTGTGAATAAACAGGTGGATAAAGGTGAGTCGGTTGATATAGTGTATCTGAACTTTCAGAAAGCCTTTAACAAGGTCCCTCATCAGAGACTTTTGGCAAAACTAAAGAGTCATGGGATAGGAGGCAGTGTACTACTGTGGATCAGGAACTGGTTAAAAGATAGAAAGCAGAGGGTAGGGCTAAATGGCCAGTTTTTCCAATGGAGAAAGGTGAATAGTGGTATACCCCAGGGATCTGTGCTGGGTCCGCTGCTTTTTGACATATTCATAAATGACCTGGAAAGTGGAATAACGAGTGAGGTTATCAAATTTGCAGATGACACAAAACTATTTAAAGTTGTTAAAACCCAAGAGGATTGTGGGAAATTGCAAGAGAATCTTGATAAATTGGAAGACTGGGCATCAAAATGGCAGATGAAATTTAATGTGGACAAGTGCAAAGTTATGCACCTAGGGAAGAACAACCCAAACTATTTTTACACTATGCAAGGTTCCACATTAGGAACCACCACCCAGGAAAAAGATTTAGGCGTCATTGTGGATAACATGTTAAAACCCTCGGCCCAGTGTGCAGCAAGAGAGCAAATAGAATGCTATGTATCATAAGGAAAGGAATGGAAAATAAAACAAAAGATATTATAATGCCTCTATATTGTTCCATGGTGAGACCGCACCTTGAATATTGTGTGCAATTCTGGTCGCCGTATCTTAAAAAGGATATAGCGATATTAGAAAAGGTTCAGAGAAGAGCCACCAAAATGGTAAAGGGGATGGAAGGATACTCCTAAGAAGAAAGGCTAAAAAGGTCAGGGCTCTTTAACCTGGAAAAGAGACGGCTGAGGGGAGATACGATAGAAGTCTATAAATTAATGAACGGAGTGGAACGGGTAAACGTAGATCAATTGTTTATCAGAATATAGAAAGACTAGGGGACATGCAATGAAGCTACAGGGTAAACTATTTAAGACTAATAAAAGAAAATATTTTTTCACTCAACGTGTAATCAAACTCTGGAATTTGTTACCAGAGGATGTAGTAAGAGCTGTTAGTGTAGCTGGGTTTAAAAAAGGTTTGGACAAGTTCCTGGAGGAAAGGTCTATAAACCATTATTAAGAAGGGACCCAGGATATCAATGCTTGACCCAGTACGAGCATTGTGGAACCTGTGTCTTTTGGGGAAACTGCTAGGTACGTATGACCTAGATTGGCCACTGTTGGAAACAGGATACTGGGCTTGATGGACCTTGGTCTGACCCAGTATGGCATATCTTATGTTCTTCTTTCCTCCATATAATCTAATCGGATTTTTGGTTTGGTTCAGTCTCTGATTGGAGTTTTGAGAAAGCCCCGCCCACCTCTACAGGGCCCTGCCCGCCTCTACGGGGGGGGGGGGGGATCTCATCCTTCGCCTCAGGCAGCAGATTGCCTTGAGCCGCCCCTGAATAAGCCCCTCCCAAATATGGTCCAATGTATTTCTATGGGAGAAGGAGCTCTTGTTTCTGTAGTATAGAAACTTATAGTATATATAGTGAAACATTGCAGTTAAGGAATTCCTCCATCCTCTCCCTGTTCGCTACTCTTCCAAACCCCCAAATCATCTTTACAAACTAAACTGCCTCCCCATCTTGCACTCTGCCCCATGCCCAAAGAGTACTTCTTCACCCAATCAATAATCCTATCCCGAAAAAAGTACTCCCACACAAATGCCTCACTACCCTGCAAAACAGCCCTACCCCCCAAAAAAAATCACACTCCCAGAACTGCCCTACTGCACTGTAAACTGCCTTTACCCCAAAAAACAAGCTCCAACAACTGTCTTATCACCCTGCAAACTGCCCCACCCTACAAGACCTACACCCCTGCAACTGCCCCAACCTGACTAAATAACCCCCGCAACAAACTCACCACCCAACAAACTGTTCCACCCCCAAAAATAGTTCCCACACCTCTCCCACAACCCTATCCCCAAAAACTACCCTGCTACAACTGCTCCACAAAAAAAGCTTATCCCCATGCAACTGACCTCCACCCCTACATTGTCCCTACCCTTAAAAAATATCCCCCACCACTCCACAAACTGCCCCACTCCCAAATACTCCCCACCACCCTGCAAATTACCTCCACCTACAAAACTATCTCCTTGCTACGGGTCCCATCCCCTAAATCTAGGTCCCCTGGAAATGCCCCACCACCCCAGACTACCCCCTCCTCTCCCCCACAGATAGAACACATGTACAGCACACATGAACAGACAATGGAGATGCACATAACACACAAACACCACACAGACACAGATGCAGGGATTGTTTTCCCTAGCAGTGATTTACTGCATTTTAATCATTTCCTTTGGTATCATTTCTACTGTGAAAGCTACAGACTGTATTACACTGCTTTCTTATTGGTGGCTATATCTGTCAGTACAAATAGTATGGGCAGGACTAGATTAAGGCATGGCAAACTAGGAACATACCTAGGGTCTAAAGTTTAGGGATCCTTGTCAGATTTGCTCAGTTCTTGGGTGGTTAAAATTGACAACTGCCTGACTTTTTCATGATCCTGATGATTTTTACATTAACGTCCAGCAGCATACAAACACTGATTCACAACAACATAGTAATTACAGAATTGAAGCTATGAAACAGCCCACCCCTCTCATCTTCTCTTTCAATAACAGACACACAGAGAACAAGCACAGATATAGACACACACATACATACTGTACCAGCATGTCCATGCGCACACAGACACATACATGCAAACATGCAGTGACACACACACACACACACATACATATACATACAAATGCACAGAGAAATACCAGCCCACAAAGATACACACACACAACAGATAAACATACAGAAGTATGAATATACACACAAATAAAACCATTACACAAGGCACATGCATACACAACACACACAGAGATATGCCTAAAGGTGCACACACACACAAACACACACACAAAGGCAAATAGATGGGTATGTGCATGCGTGCACACACACACACAGTCCGAGAGGTTGAAAAGAATTTCATGAGCCATGCATTCCCTACTTGTTTACCCAAGCATTTGACTTGGGATAATTAGTAGTTTCAAAGTTGTTGGCTGATCTTCAGTGACAGGTGCTTTCTGTGATCAGAGTTTTTTTTTTTTATTGAAAGACTTCCAAAAATTACAAAGATACAAAAACCACAAAAATCTTCAAAAAAGATGCAACAATATCAACACAACATCAGGTCTCAATAATGATCTACAATATGTCTTCATTTTTACTTGTTTATAATAAAGAAAACGGGACTCCCCCCCCCCCAAGCTCCCTTCCCCCCCCCCAAAGTCACCTCAATCTCAGGGGCCCTCCCCACCCCTCCCACCCCCCCACCCCACCCCCCCCACCCCACCTCCCCACCCCCCCAACTATGGCTTACTAAGGCTAGGGCTCGGGACAGAGGTGAGCTAAGAGACACACTTAGGGAACAAACCTCCAAGAGGCCAGCATATCACCCCCAGTATTCAAAACAGTCACGCGCCATAGCGAGAAACGAAGGGCGCCCACACCAATTCAAAGCGAGCCAGATGCATCCTGCTAACCGCCACCCCCGTTCCATAGAGTAGGTGTTCCACATGCGTTCCAACCAGACCTGGAGAGAGGGGGCCAAAGCCTGCTTCCAGGCCGCCGCCAGGGATAGTCGGGCCGCGTTCAGGCCGTGCCGGATTAAGGCAAGTTGCAAAGCCCGGGCCCCCGGCACGGAGATTCCAAAAAGAAAAATCCCCGGATCCCAAGGGATGCTCAGTCCCAGAAGCATCTGCATCCGGAACTGTACACCTCTCCAAAAAGCACGAATACGGGGACACTCCCACCAAATGTGCCCCAGGGTACCCCGCTGCCCACAGTTACGCCAACATAGGTCCCCAGCCCCGGGGAACATACGAGCAATCCGCGCCGGAGTCATATACCAACGGTACAGCAGTTTATAATTCGTTTCTCGGGCATTAGTCGCTATCGAGCTCTTCCACAGGCGGGCTTCCACTGTCTCCCACTGCTGATCAGTGTAGGAAAGACTCAATTCAGAATTCCAAAGCACCCTATGACGTGTGGGGCACGCCTGGGCCCCCTGCAAGTGGGCATATAATGTCGCCACAAGACCCTTTGTAGTAGTACACAACCCTTCACAGTAGCGCTCCAGATCCGTCAGGCCCCGAGCAACCTGGGGCCGAACGGACTTAGAATTGACCCAATGCATCACTTGCATATAGCGATAGAGGTGCCCAGCCGGGAGGTCAAACTCGTCCCGCAATGCGCGAAAGGATTGTAGCCGACCATCAACAAAAAATTGGCTGACCCGGCTGAGGCCAAGGTGCCCCCATTGCCGAAAAGCCACGTCACTCAAACCCGGTGGGAAAGAAGCGTTATCAACTATAGGGGCTAAAGGGGATAGGTCCACGTCACGAGATCGGAAGTGTCGGTCCCAGCAACGGAGGGTATGAGAAATATAGGGATTACTGGTGCATTTACCGCGGCGAAGCTTTGGGCCAAGCCACAGTCAATCCCCTAACCCCGCTCCCCCCGCCAAGCTCATTTCCATCTGCACCCATCGCTTAGTGCTATCGGCAATCATCCATTCCACCCCTGCCCGACACTGCGCCGCCGCATAATACCACTGCAAATTGGGCATGCCCATACCGCCGGAACGCGTGCGGGCAAAAAGAATTTGCCGCGCTAGGCGGGGGCGACGATAATGCCACACAAATTTCATAAGCAACTGTTGCCAGGTCGCCAAAGTAGCTCGCGAAATGGGGAGCGGGAGAACCTGAAAAAAATAAAGGAAGCGGGGACGATCACCATCTTAACTACGGCTATCCGCCCAAACCAGGAGAGGAGCAGGCCGTTCCAAGCTTCGAAGTCCCGCCGAACCTGACGAAGCAAAGGATCATAGTTAGCTTTAAAAAGATCCGCTCGGCCCACGGTTAGGTTCACCCCTAAGTATCGCAGGGTTCCGGACACCCAGCGAAGAGGATAAGCCTCTTGAAGTTCCGCACAGACCGCCCTAGAGACCCCAACATTCAAGATCTCCGATTTAGTATAATTGATTTTGAAGCCGGAGACTCGAGAAAAATTGGCGAACAGCTGCATTGCGATTGGGAGAGAAGCGGACGGATTCACCAGGGATAGGATAATATCATCCGCAAAGAGCGCGATCCGATATTCCGCGGGACCAATGCGGACCCCTCGCAAACCTGAGTGATCTCGAAAGCTCTGGGCCAGAGGTTCCATTGCTAGTGCAAAGAGCAAGGGCGAGAGAGGGCAACCCTGCCGTGTGCCTCTTTCCAAAAAGAAGTGTCTCGAGTGACCCCCATTAATCCGAACGCACGCCTGGGGCTGCTGGTAAAGGCTGCGAACCCAACCAATATAATTAGGGCCAAAGCCCATGATCTCCAGGACACACCACAGATATCCCCAATCCACCCGGTCGAATGCTTTTTCTGCGTCAATTCCCACTAGCAACGCTGGTTGTGTGTCCCGTTGAGCCACATGAATAATCTGCAGCATACGCCGGATGTTGTCGGCGGCCTGGCGACCCGGCACAAAGCCAACCTGATCTGGTTGAACCAAGCCCGGAAGAACCCGATTCAGACGCGCGGCCAGCACAGAAGCAAAGATTTTAACGTCAACGTTTAACAAGGAGATAGGGCGGTACGAAGCCGCATCATGCAAGGGTTTACCGGGTTTGGGTATCATCACAATCAATGCCTCACGTTGGGACGGGGAAAGGGAGGCTGCCCCCAGGACCTCATTAAACAAACAGGTCAGGGATGGCGCCAATTGTGCTCGGAACTTCTTATAGTATTCTGCCGGAAAACCATCACTACCCGGCGCACTGCCAGTTTTCAGATGCCGGATTGCCTTTTCCACTTCGTCAATCGTAAATTCCGAGTCCAACTGAGCCCGGTCAGAGTCAGAAAGACGCGGCAGAGCGGTCCTCTGAAGATAATCCTGCACTTGATCCCTACCAGTGGGCTCTGCTTTGTAAAGCCGCTCCAAGTAATCAGCAAACAGATCACGGATCTCCCGGGAGATGACCCTCGTCTGTCCCCTAGCGTCGCGTAATTCACGGACCACTCTCGAGGACTGCTGTTGACGCAGACGCAGAGCCAAAAAGCGGCCGGTTTTGTTCCCATGTTCATAAAAAGTTTGCCTTAATTTCCGACGCTTGTTATCTAATTCTCTCTGCATACATGCATCTAAATTCGCTCGAACCGTCCGCCACTTGCGTAGGACCTGTCTCGAACCGGTTCGGGCGTGCTCTAAGCCTAGGTGAGCAGAGTCCCTCACCAAGTGATCATGATCACGTGCCCACATTTTGCGCATGCGGGCTGCCTCAGCTATAAGTTGACCGTGAGCTGTGGCCTTCTAAGCATCCCATACCGTGGGGAGGGGAACATCCCCAGTATCATTAAACTCAAAAAATTCCTTAATAAAGTGGGCGTGGTCCTGCACTGCACCCTGCCGTCGTAGAAACCTTGCGTCTAAGCGCCAAAGACGGCGGTGCTCGCTATGCGTGCCATCCGGGAGGGTGAGCCAACACGGGGCATGGTCTGACCAGGTCAGCGCTCCAAGTCCAGCCTGCACTCTCCCGTCCATCAGGCGCTGATCCAACAAAAAATAATCAATGCGAGTGTGGACCTGATGGACCGGGGAGTAGTAAGTGTAACCCCTCTCTCCCGCAGGGGTGTCCCTCCATATATCCCGTAGGCCCAAGTCGAACATCAAGCGTTGAAGGGCTCTTGCCGATCCCCCCCTTCCTCCCCCAGTGCGACCCGATGAATCCAAAAGGGGCACTAGATGTGTATTACAATCCCCACCCAAAACAATGGGGCCTTTTGCAAAATCCGCCAGTAGGGCTTTCAGTTGTGTAAAAAAGGGCCCCTGACCTGTATTTGGTGCATAGATATTAGCTAAAGTTAGCAGGTGTCCGTCTAGTCGAACATTCAGGAAAAGCCACCTCCCCAGAGCATCTCGCTTTATCTCTTCAATCTGCAAGGAGAGGCTCTGGTGAAATAATAGAGCCACTCCCCGCTTCTTCCGACCCTGTGTGTCGGAGGCCACCCGCACCTCAGTATATGGGGAGCGCCTTAGCCAGCCCTGCTTGGAATTCTGAAGATGGGTCTCCTGCAAGTAAACAATATCCCCTTGCAGAGTGCGCAATTCTGAGAACAGCAGGGACCGTTTCCGCGGGGAGTTAAGACCCTTAACATTCAAAGAGATAAAGCGTACCATTAGAGATCACAACCTAACCCCACACATCCGCTGGCCACCCAGAAAGTCCCAGTAGGGGCTCCCCCCAGCAAGCCCAAGAAATTAGTTAATCGGGCCCACTTAGACCACTCTCCAAGAACAAGAGCCATAGACCCACCTCCCCAGCCCAAACAGACCTCCCAGCTCCATGTTAAAAGACCCCCTCCCACCCATCACCCCCCCCCTTCCCGTCAATACCACCTGCCTGTCTAAATTAATACAGGACACGGTAAATTGACCACAAACCCCGTACCCCCCAGAACCCCAAAGAGTGAAAACTCAATCTAAACATATAAAAACATTCCCCCCATTACTCCCCCACCCACCCCGGATCATCAATCCCATCAAGTCCCCCCACCAAAACAGTAACATCAGTAGAACATTTGCAGATCAACCGCCGCCCCCCATGGAGAATGGAGTGGGGACCCCAGGCTAATCATTGCCACCAGTTATCCAAAATCAGGGGACCCACTGGTCAAAACTCCCTAAAAAAAAAAAGGGGAAAGTGAGAGAAGCTCTTCAAATCCACAAGAGTGCCAGGTGGGCTTGCCCACCCGGGTCCACTTGGAATGTTGGGGCTTAGGGGGCGGCGGATGAGTCTGAGCATTATCATCAACTAGACCCGCTTGGCGAAGAGCTCGCCAAGCTTCAGAGTAGTCCTTCACAGAAATCTTTTTGTTGCCCAAAAGGAAGTTCATCCTAAATGGAAAGGACCAAGAATAGCGAATCCCCTTGCTGTTCAGGACCGCCGAGACTGGTTTCATCTCTCTCCGGCGCGCCAAAGTGAACATCGAGAGGTCCTGATAAAGGGACACTGTCGCATCCTGGAAGCGGACCGTCTTCTTCTCCCGACCTCGACGTATAAGAAGCTCAGCATCAGAATAGCGTAGGAATCTCGCAATGACATCTCGTGGCTGGTTGTTAGGGGGTTTTCCCAAAGCGCGGTGAACCCGTTCGATTTCCATTCCAGGGGCATGTGTAGCCAGCTCCTCCGCCGGAAGCAGTTCCGCTATCAGCAGCTTAAGCACAGTCGGCAGATCTTCCCCGCCCCCCACCGCCTCTGGAATTCCACGAAAACGCACGTTGTTGCGGCGGGAGCGGTTTTCAATGTCATCAATTTTATAAGTCAGCTCCATGGCCTGTGCACGCTGCCTGTCGAGAGCACATTGTAAATCCATCAGGGTCCCATCTTGATCAACCAGTTTGGTCTCCACGTCCTCCACTCGGGCTCCCAGTTCCTTAACTTCGGTCCGAAGTTCTGCGACATCTTTCATCAAATCTTCCCGCAGTGCGCGGAACTCGTTGGCTAGTTCTGCAAAGCCCTTACGGAGCTCTTGTTTGATTTGAGCCGCGGAAAGTTGCTTGTGAGGGTCCAATTCCTCTTCACTTACAGTCTCATCGTCGGAACCCGATGGAGGAGATTGGCCGCGTGGGCTGCTTGGGGCTCCGGCCTTACTCTGCAGCCGCTGGGAGGAGCGCATCCCCTCCCGAGTGTCAGAGTTTTTGGTTTTAGCAGCCATCACACAGAGTAACCAAGCTCACACAGTGTTAGGAGAGGTGGAGGCAATGCCAGCAAGAGGGAAGGCACCTGAGAGAGAACAGTGCACGAAATCACACCAGCCCGTAGGATGGCCACCACTACACAGTGTCAGGAGAAGAAGCAATGTCAGCAAGGCAACAGGCACTGGTGGGACAGTGGAACATAAAATCGTAAGCTGCCTCCGGTCCCCCTGGAAAAACAGCCCGGCTCAGATAAGAGTGAGAGAGCAGTGTGAGGCAATATGGGGTTGTACTGGCAAAAGCCCGCGGCTATAAGGCTTCACGAAGAGACTCGAAGTCACAAGGGTCGCGTGCACAGGCCTGCAGGGCACACAGAGTCCAACCAGGAGAGCGGAGGCCTCAGCGGGACACTAGGCTGCCAGGGTGAAACGGACCCGGCCACCAGTTTCAGGCGCAGGACAAGGGGTGTGCAGGAGAAGAAGCAGCACACAAACTTACCCCCTTCGAGATGGCTTGCGTTGAGAAAGAAGGGTGGTAGGTGCCGGTGGATGCCACGGCAGCTGCCGCGTGAAATGCACGTGGTCCCGGCTAATCTCCCCGGCAGTTCTGCAGCTCCTCAGTCGGGCACCACACGCTTGGGTTTGCAAGCCCCCCCCCCCCCCCCGCTGAAAGGGCCGGCGCTCAGCCCGCAGGCGGTAGAAAGGGCTCCGTTCGTAGGCCCCGCGGGGGCCTGCCTGGTGATATTCGGCAGCGCCGGATGCTGTGGCTGGCGGCAGGATCAGTCGGGCGAGAGTCCAGTAAGCGGAGACAGCCTCCAGCAGGCCGCGTTGTGGTGGTAGGCTCCTCGATGCCCCAGCCTCCCGGGGACCCACAAGATCACGAAGTCGAGTGCTGTGGAGGGTCGCTGGTTGTCGCTGATCCGGGAAAGGTATGAGGGGGGAGCAAAATGCGGCTGTAAGCTTATAGTTGCAGAGTTTAGGGGCTGTGGGGACGGAGCTTCAGCAAAGTGCGGCCATCTTGCAGTGGGCTCACGAGCGCCCCCTCTGTGATCAGAGTTTTTAATGGTTGTTCTCTTGGGCTTCTGCAGCGAGTATGGTGATCTTTGCGTGTTCCGGGGTCATGCATCTTTGTAACTGGAATTGACTTTTCAGCCACTCTACTATGACTTTCTTCAGGGTGACGTGGTTAAGCAGTGGATGTCTGTTCTTTTATAAAATAGTCCTCAAACTGGATTGGTGGGATTGAGGCAGGAAATTAGAATTTTGGCAGGGAAGTCCGTTGGAGAAAGTCTGTTGATCTCTCTTTTCCCATAGATCAGAAGGATCTCTGGTAAATTTGAAGATGCTCTCCCTGTAGAGTTGGGTTTCTGCAGCTAGTATGATGATCTTTGCAGTTTTCC
Source organism: Ichthyophis bannanicus (assembly GCA_033557465.1). NCBI lineage: Eukaryota > Metazoa > Chordata > Amphibia > Gymnophiona > Ichthyophiidae > Ichthyophis > Ichthyophis bannanicus. The sequence continues at coordinate 150,835,642 of CM066041.1, forward strand.
GGGTCATGCTGTGTCTTTGTAACTGGAACCGACATTTCAGCCACAATACTGTGTCTTTCTTCAGGGTGACATGGTTAAGCAGTGGATGTCTGTTCTTTATATAGTAATCCTCAAACCTGATTGGTTCCTTTTTAAAAATGTGATAGGGGTCAAGTTTGGAAGCACTATTTGTGATTTATATTTGTATAATTAGGTATATATACCCAGGGCTGTACCGAGTGTAAATCGCGCCCTGTGCGACTTGCACATCGGGCACACGCACCCCCCCTCCCGCAGCAGGAGAGAAGAGGCGCGCCCGATGTGCAAGTTGCTGGCCTGCTAAGCAGATCTGTCCCTCCCTGCTCCTGCAGGGAGGGACAGATCTGCTTAGCAGGCCAGCGAGAAGGCTTAAGGGGCGCATTTTAGCTGTTGTTGCCTGCTGCCGCTGAGAGAAGAAAAAGTGGTGGTGGCGGCAGGCAACGGCAGACAGCTAAAATGCGCCCCTTAAGCCTTTGCGCCCTGTGCGGCTGCACCGCTCGCACAGGGCTAGGTACGGTCCTGTGTACACCTGTAAATCAAATCCACAGATAAATGGTCATTTTAGAAAGGGTCCATTTTAAAAGTGGATATCCTTGAAGTTTTGTGGGGATGTATCGGAGCATGGTGAAGACAGGTCAAAAATCTACATGTGTATTCCCTGTTCTATTTACCATTGGAGTTCTTTTCAACCTTTATTTTTTTAAACTTTTTATGTAAATTATTGTATACCGCTCTGCTATGCTTTATCGAAGAGCAGTTAATCAAATGAAATAAACCATAACCACCTAAGTAATGCATGTGTAAGCCCTAAATTTTCTATGTCTGGATTTACATTTACTCCCTGGCACATGTAGCTTTCTAAAAATTGTGTGTTTTGGCTAGTCCTTTACAAACGGGGTTACCCTCCTTAATCCCCCCCTAGTTTATTTCCACCTCCAAATTCAATTGAGTTCAAGAGAGTGTACTCTATAGTTTAAATAGCAGCAGCCAGGGGTGACAGAATGGCCAAATGATTAGGGGGACCCAAGCTCCACTCAAACTCTGTTCCTAGTCCCCACAGCCTCCCCTCCTGTTCGCCCGTAGGGATCTGATTTCCCAATCCTCGTGGGCAGAAAGAGGACCACGGTAAAGACTCTTTCTGTCTGCCCCAATTTCCCATGTGCAAACAAAAGGAGTCTTTGCCACGATCGCAGCCATTCCCTTCTCTTCTGCCCAAGGGATACTGAGTCTCTGTGGGCCAGACAACCTGCATGGAGGCTGCAATCAGGGCCCTTCCCTCCTCTTCAGCCCACGGGAATCCGATCTCTGACGGACAGACAGAAGTCGTCTTTGCTGGAATCGCAGCTGCTCTCTTTTCTTCTGCTCGCGGGACCCCCTTGGGCAGAACAGGAGGGGAAGACCATGATCGCAACTTCCATGCAGTTTGCTGGCATCTGGAAAGCAAATATTTTCTGGGGTCAGGGCCCATGTGGCCCTACCCGTTCTGACGCCTATGGCAACAGCTACAGTATATATCTAAGTTTACAAAATGACTCACATGAACATGTAAATGTTGGTACTTACATTTGCGAGTTGTCAGAACTTACACATATAAGTTACAGGGGTTGCTCCGTTGATTTTTCACACATGTAAATTTAAAATAATGTCACCTGCTGCATGTGGATGGCAATCCACATGAATTATTGATCTTTTTCTGTGTATTTTAGAAACGGCTCCAAATTAGCACAGCTGTTCTAAAATACTATCAGAATTGTGTGCGTCCTGACCTGGACGTCTCAATTCCAATCTCCGTGTACTAATATTTGTTTTATTTGGTTATTTTGTTTTAGCCTGAATAGTTCCTTTTAATATCATTGTTTGTATTTGTCATTTTAAGTTTGTAAAGCGTAGTTACTCACCTGTAACAGGTGTTCTCTGGGGACAGCAGGAATCAGTCCTCACATATGGGTGACGTCGGCACCAACGAAACCCTCGCGAAAGCATCCCTCCAGCTTTCAAAGAAAACCTTTGGGAGATGCCACCACAAATGCGTGGTCCCCTTCCCGCCCAAGGGTGCCATCTTGCTCAGTCAGATGACATAGCTAAAAGACGGCAAAAACAGAAGATAGTAAAGGAGCAACTCCAAGGGGAGGAGGGAGGATTGTGAGGACTGATTCCTGCTGTCCCCAGAGAACACCTGTTACAGGTGAGTAACTATGTTTTCTCCAGGAACAAGCAGGAAGTCAGTCCTCACATATGGGACTCCTTAGCTACAGGCTACCGAAAGCCCATAGCCAAAACAGGGCTTCCTCAAAGGATGAAACCAGCACTCCGGTAGCCTAAACACAGAAGGGTCGGAGGGTAGGAGTTGCTTAGACCCCGAAAAGGTTACAGAGCGTAGCCTAGCCGAAGGCACTGTCCTGTTGGGACTTTCTTTCCAGGCAGTAATGAGCTGTGACGGTACAGATGTCCTGGCAGATGTCCACCATCGGGACAGAGCCAAGTTTGCCACTGAAGCTGCCATGGCCCTGACATGGTGCGCCATGACGCAGCCTTCCAGCGGGAGCCTTGCCTGCTCATAAGCAAGGGCGATACAGTCCGCCACCATGTGGACAGCATACGCTTGATCACCGCCTCCCCCAGCCTGCTGGGGTCATAGGAGATGAAAAGCTGAGAAGCTTTGCGATGGCCCTGAGTGCGATGGATATTGAAGGACAACACTCTCTTACAGTCCAAGGTGTAAAAGACCATCTCTGCCCGACTGGAATGAGGTCTTGGAAAGAAGGTAGAAAGCACCACTTCCTGGTTAAGATGGAAGGGCGACACTACTCTGTTCTTGTAGAACCTGGTATAAGGCGCCTCCACCACAAGGGCTTGGAGCTCGCTAACTCTGCAAGCGGAGGTGAGCGCAACCAGGAAAACCACCTTCCAAGAGAGGTAGCGAAGGTGGCAGGTAGCCAAAGACTCGAAGGGTGGTGAGTGAGCTGCCCCAACACAACGTTGAGGTCCCATTCAGTTGCCAGAGGGCGAACCGGGGGTTTCGATAAGAGCAGGCCCCGGAGGAAATGGGTCACCAATGGCTGGACCGAGAGGGGCTTACCATCCACCAAGGATGGTGGTGCACTGCCAGGGCACTCAGGTGCACTCGGATGGAGTTAGACTTGAGCCCGGACTGAGAGAGGTAGAGAAGGTACTGTAACACCAGAGCCACTGGGCAGGAGAAAGGATCAGCCCCATGTTGGATGCACCAAGCAGAGAACCTGTGCCATTTGAGGTCATAAGCCTTCCTAGTAGAGGCTTTGTGAGAGGCCAGCAGAATGTCCTCCACCTCAACCAGAAGGTTGAGAGGAGCCAGAGTCACCCTCTCAGCAGCCACACTGTCAGCGAGAGGGACCCGAGGTTGGGTGCAGGAGAGAGCCCCCCTCATAAGACAGGAGTCCCGGGGCAGTCCCCAGAAGGATGGGAACCTCCACCGTCAACTGTAGAAGCAGCGGGAACCATGACTGCCTGGGCCACCGAGGAGCTATCAGGATGAGCGAGGCCCTGTCGCAGAGGGTCCTGAACAAGGTCTTGGCTATCAGCGACGTCGAAGAGAAGGTGTACATGAGGCATTCTGACCAGGAACTGCGTCCGCTGCCACCCTGGAGGGGTGGGCCTGGTGGGAGCAGAAGAGGAGCAACTGAAAATTGTCCGGACTGGCGAACAGGTACATCACATGTTCCCCCCAGAGTCGGAAAAGTCAACTGGCTACCCTGGGGTCCAGATGCCACTCGTGCGGCTAGAGAACTTTGCTGAGTCTTTCAACCAGCAGGTTGTCCTGGCTTGGCAAGGATACCCTGTTGGACTGCATAGGAGCAGAGGACCAGTGCCTCCTGACAAAGGGCATGAGCCCCCGTGCCCCCCTATTTGTTCATGTAGAACATCGTCACTTGGTTGTCCGTCTGGACCAGCACCGGCTGGTGATACAGGTGGTGACAGAAGACCCTCAAGGCAAGGTGTATGGCCTGTAGCTCTTGGAGGTTGATCTGCTGGGTGCTCTCGTCTGGTGACCTGTTCCCTGAGTGCAGAGATCTCCGCAGTGGGCTCCCCAGCCGAGCAGGCAAGCGTCTGTGGTGAAGACCCTCGAGTGACTTGGGGGCCTGAAAAGGCATGCCCGCTTCGAGATGCTGGGGCAACTGCCACCAGACCAGGGAGTCCGCCAACTGGCGGGTCACTGAAACTCGGTCCCAGAGGCGGCCTCTGGCCTGGGACCACTGGTCCCGGAGAAACTACTGTGCCGTCCTCATATGGAGGCGAGCGTCTGGGGTGACGTGGACCGTGGAGGCCATGTGCCCAAGGGGCACAGAAGAAGCCGGGCAGGCACCGAGAGATGGCACTGTATGTCCCAAGCTAGAGATCGGAGACGATCGGCTCGGTCCTTGGGCAAGAAGGCCCTCGACTGGAGAGTGTCAATCTTTGCCCTGATGAACTCCAGGCACTGTGTCGGGAGGAGGTGAGACTTGGGGTAGTTATGATGAAGCCCAAGTGTTGTAGAACCTGAATGGTGCATGCGGTGGCCTGCTGCACTTCTGAGGCTGTGCCTCCCCTTTATGAGCCAGTCGTCCAGGTAGGGGAAAACAAAGATCCCCTTGAGCCGGAGGAAGGCGGCCACAACTGCGAGGCATTTTGTGAAGACCCTTGGGGCAGAGGCTAGGCCGAAGGGGAGCACCCTGTATTGAAAGTGCCTGCCCTCTACTACAAACTGCAGGTACTGCCTGTGGTTGGGGTGGATAAGGATGTGAGTATAATCATCCTTGAGGAGCATAGCCAGTCTCCCTGCTGGAGGTATGGCAGCAATGTTCCAAGGGAGAGCATCTTGAACTTCTCCCTCACTAGGAATTTGTTGAGGTCGCACAGGTCGAGGATGGGCCTTAGGCTCCCCCCATCCTCTTTGGAACTAGGAAGTATCTGGAGTAGAACCCCTTGCCCCTGAGGTGGTGGGGCACTGGTTCCACTGCCTTGTCCTCGAGAAGACCTGCCAATTCCTTCAGAAGAAGGTCCCAGTGTAGGGGAGACCTGAGGGGCTCTCCCGGGAAATAAGGGGGGGGGGGTCTGAGCCAGGTGGAGGAGATAACCCTCCATGACTACCCTTAGTGGCCAGGAATTGGTGGTGATGGCCACCCATCTCTGGGCATAGAGGGCCAGACATCCCCCTGTGGGTTGCTGATCTCCTTGGGGTAGAGAAGCTATGCTCAAGGAGTCCAAATCTCCCCCCTGGCTGGGCCGGAGCAGGTGCTTGGGGTTTTGGAGCCTTATGTTTATGCGGGCCATGCCCATGTCATGTCCCTTGACCTGTTGACCCGATGCCGGCTCCCCCAAAGGAGAATCCTCAATGAGGATGTTGTCCGGGGACCGAGGCCAGTCTGCGGCTGGATCCTTCCGGGGGACCTTCGCAAGTCACTCTCTCTTCGACGCCTCGGAAGAGCATCTCGGACTGTGGGACCGGGCCCGGGGAGCTCCCAGCTGGTTGGAACCATCCAAGGCTGCCGCCTTCGAGGGTTTCTTCTTCTTCCTGGGTTCCCTTGAGGGGAGACCCCCTTTCTGAGGACCCATGATGAGGCTCGGATTCGGAGAGTTCCGCTCGAAATGTTGAGGCCTCAGACGAGGCCCTGGACTTTGGAGGCAGCGGGGACTCGGGGGAAAAAACATAGTGCTGTAGCTGGTGGTTCTTGAGGGCCTTGCTAGACATCCTCTTGCAGAGACTGCAGGCCGCCGGGTCGTGGTCTGGCCTGAGGTAACGAAGACAGCAGTTGTGTGTGTCGGTCAAAGACATGATTTTAGAGAACCGATCACACTTCTTAAAACCATTGGTAGCCATGGGAGAAAAAAGTACCCCTGCAAGGTCGAAGACTCTCTAGGCTGCCAGCAGGAGAAAAATGGCGCAAAAGGTGCCAGAAAAAGAAAATAATGAAAAGTCTGCAAAAATTAAACCGAGCCCGACGCTGAGGCACAGAGGTCGGTAGGCAGGAAGAGTACCGGTGCAATACCAGAGAGGAGTGTAAAACTCGGGGAACAAATCAACTTTTTCCAGGGACAAGGCAGACAACATCTGAAGGGCTCTGTGGAAAAAAGGAGACTGAGCAAGATGACACCCTTGGGCGGGAAGAGAACCACGCATGCGTAGTGGTATCTCCCAAAGGCTTTCTTTGAAAGCTGGGGGGATGCTTCTGCGAGGGTTCCGTTGGGGCCGACGTCACCCATATGTGAGGACTGACTTTTTGCTTCTTCCCAGAGAATATGGGGGGGTACCCAAAAAAAACAGGAATTATTTTTTAAAAGCTATTTATTTCAAATTCTTTACAAAACAACCTTATCCCCTTCAAAATACTCTCCATTACAAATGATACATTTGTCCCACCGGTGCTTCCACTGTTCGAAACATTTTTTGTAGTCATCTTTAGAAACGGCTGACAGCTCCTCCCTCTTTTTTTTCTTGACTTCTTCAATGTTGTCAAATCGGTGTCCTTTCATGCCCTTTTTCATGGCTGGAAATAAGAAAAAGTCGCACGGAGCCAGGTCAGGCGAGTAAGGTGCGTGGGACAGCGGAACCATGCCATTTTTAGCCAAAAACTGTCTAACAGAGATGGCTGTGTGTGCAGGTGCGTTGTCATGGTGGAAGAACCAGTCTCCTGTCTGCCACAAATTGGGTCTTTTTTTGACGAACACTGTTGCACAATCTTCGTAACCCTTTCCAGGCCGAGCCCAAAACTCTCGGGATCCAAAATTCTGACTAAATATTCCTATCAAATGGTATATAATACATGACCATAGCAGAAGGAAAATCACTATTAGAACATATTGAATAAGACGGGTACAATTTTCCTGAAATATGCAAAAATTAACCCGGCTGCAGAATGTGGATTAAAAATTTAAAGTAGGTCTTCAAAGGGTTAAAAGTTCCAAATAAAAGGTTTGATTGACGGTCTGACCTGGGGGAACAAACTCTGAATGAACTACCCCCTTGGCATCAAAAAAGCAAATCAGCATTGTTTTCATGTTTGATTTGACTTGACGACATTTTTTTGGACGGGGTGACGATGACGTCTTCCATTGGCTTGACTGTTGCTTTGTTTCTGGGTCGTAACCATAGCACCATGACTCATCACCTGTAATGACCTCTGACAGAAAATCTGGATCAGTTTCAAGCTGTTGTTTCAAAACACGACATGTTTCAACTCGATGTTCCTTTTGATTGTCAGTCAGAACCCGAGGAACAAACTTGGCAGCAACCCTTTTCATTCCCAAATCTTCCGTTAAAATTCGCTGAACCGAGCTCCAAGATAACCCACTAATCTCTGACAGTTGATCAATTGTCTGTCGACGGTCTGTGAGCACAAGCTCTCTAATTTTTTCAATATTTTTGTCTATTCGGGCAGTTGATGGATGCCCAGAACGAGGTTTGTCATCAATCGACATGTCGCCATTTTTAAATTGAGCAAACCACTGGTACACTTGACTTTTTCCCATAGCATCATCTTGATAAGCTGTTTTCAACATTAAAACAGTTTCAGCAGCATTTTTACCGAGTAGAAAACAAAATTTCACAGCTGCACGTTGTTCACTTAAACTTGTCATCATAAAAAAAGAAACAAGAACAAAACAGCGCTAGCAAAAACAATCACTGCAGATGAACAGAACAAGCCAGGACGACAACACAGGCGGCACTGAACTGACAATGAGTTGCACTATACACGCCTAGCGGCAGAAGTGCGTACTACACAAGCTCCGTCCACGGCAATGTTATTCCTGTTTTTTTTGGGTACCCCCTCGTATCTGTTGGGTTTTGCAGTTGTATGATATTATTGATTGTACACTGCTTTGATAATTTTCATTGAAAAGTGGCTAAGAAACTGAAGATGGACGCTGTTTAAATCTTTTTAGATGCTGCTCTCTGTTCTTCTTATTCCCCTGAAGCAAGATCTGTTTGGTCTGAAACAGGATCATGTGGGGTGTTTAAATCTTGGGAGCGGATAAGTAGTTTCATTTTTTAAAGTCTTTTTTTTTTATGCTTAATTAAAATTATTTATATTATAAATTATATGGAAAATAAAAAATTAATAGAGCACAGGGTGTAAAGACCAGATAATGGTGCTTGGGCTTATGAACTGTCTTGTATACTGTTGTAGCTGATATTTCTGATGGTCTTAATTGAATTTAGTTTCTATTGTTAGTGGGATAAATAAGTGATATTAAGATATTGGAGAATCTCATCTTTTTTAAATTAATATTATTGTGAGATTCTTTTTTCTGAAATCAATTGTTATACGTTTAAACAAATTAATAAACATAGACACTGCTGAAGGGGCAGAGTGAGGCCAAAGGGAGAGTCAGTGGTTGGAGGAGAGGAAGTGAAGAACATTGAGGCTACTGGAGGAAGTGATTGATGAGGAGGGGTGGAGATTTAGACTTGGACATACTACTGGAAAAAAAACTCACTCTCTGGCTGTCAGTCTCACTCCCTAGGGTAGTAAATTTCACTCTTTAGGACATGCGAACCTTGGCATCTCTAACACAATTCTTTTTTGCTCAAAGCTGCATTAGTTTCTATTAAATGTTTATTTTACACCACTGTTTCATTCATGTCATTATTCTTTGTTCTCTTGCAGGTTCCCTTTCTTACCACCTTGCTGTTTTTATAAAAAGGAGGCGCTCCATGGAGAGAGACAACTCTGTCTACATAATCCAGAATGACATCCACCAACATAGCAAGGAACTAGAAATCAGGCTGTAGTGATTGAGGCCTGAGGAGAAGTCCCATTCCAGTCTTGCATCTCACTACTCATCTTGTTCTAGCTTTCCTGACCCAATACATTCATATTACAGATACTTTGAATCTGCCATTATGCGCATGAACCAAATCAAGCAGATTTTGAATAAATAAGAAGTTCTGCATCAGGTATTTGTTGACTTAACCAAAGATTTTTATTCTGTTCTTAACAGATACAGTAAGAGATAGTGTCAATAGGGTGTTTTCTTAGGCATTCTTAGTTCTAATACTCGTAGATACAGTCAGTAGGGTGTTGTCTCACATGTTCTTATACCTAACAGATACCTGGCACATTTTAGAAAGAATGTGGAGATAGGAATTGAGACGTCAAGGTCTCAATTGACATGATTCGGACAGTATTTTAGAAAAGACTTTGCTAAACTTAGAACCTGTTCTAAAATAGTGCGGAAGTGCACATTTATTTGCCAACATGTAGAGCTGGGGTACGCACCTTACAAATCTACACATGGGAAAAAAATCAATGGGAGAAATTTGGCAATATCTACATCTAAGTCGGCCATTTTGCAAACCTACATGTATAAATGCTGTAAGTTAACTACAGATGCTGCTATCTTTATCTAATGTCAATTTGGAGGGGGAAATATACAATATGGGATTAAGGAGGATAACCCCCTTAATATTTCCTGTAAATGGGTCACTGAAACAAGCATTTTTTAAAGATTTATACATGACAAGGATCAGTTGTAAATCCCTTTATGGACAATTGCAGTCCTACACATGTAAAACCTATCTTAAAATTACCTTAGTCAACTGGCCACTGAGTGACTTACTGAAAATTTACCGCTAGGATCGATTCACCTAACTTTCTAAGATTTTCTGGAATAAAACCCCCTCCCACTCTGAACCTAGATCTCAGCCTTAACAATCACCCTAAAGCTGCTCTCTCTTCTTGCTCACCCTCACTTGAAGATTTTGGAGAGTCATCTGTCTTACTTAGCAAGAGAGATGCCATTCTGCATAGCACAGGAGTGCTAGCAGGTGAGAAATCACATCTCTTCTGATGCTGAAGACAGAAGACCTTCCAGAATCAAGAAGCCAGACCTTTACATTTCCCCTCTCCCGAACATACCAGAAGGTTTGCAAAAGAACCTAAAAAAATAAAAATCTCCAAACTAAAATTCAGGGAGGATATTTAGCAGCGCCATTTACTGCATCAAGTGGAAGGATTTTTTCTTTCTCCTTTCCTGTCGGTGCATGAGCCAATCCTGTTCTGAATTCTACTGTGAATGGGGATTGGCTCACACATTGACAGGAAGCGAGAAAAAAAAGAGCCCCCCTCCTCCTTTATAGAGATTCATTCTATTAGAGATCTTAGTATCAACTGCAAAAACCCAAACTCTTCCTTCTAGCTTCTGTAATATCACTTATGAAAACATTTGGACCTAGGGCTAAAACCTGATGCATTCTACTGCTAAGTCCTGGCTTGGTGTGCTGGAGGCGGCGCGATGGCGATGTTCAGGAAAACTGCTGACCTATTTGCCTTCACCGGTGCAAAACAGGAGCATCAATTGGAGGGCAAGATGGCGGCCAGAGATGCAAAAGAGTCGGAAGAGGAGGAGGAGGAGGAAATCAGAGGGAAGTCTGCAGCGGGAACCGTCACCGTGTCCCAAGTCACTCGAGAGGAGTTAAAAGACTGGTTTCAAGAGGTAAAGGCAGAGATTCTGGTGACCTGTGCAGAACTGGGCATTAAGGTGGTGGCTTTTACGGCTGAGGTGGCAGAGCTTGGATGTAAGGTAGCAGAACATGAGGAGCACCTAGGTGGCTCTTAAGGTTTCAGAAAGGGAATTCCATAATTGTGGTGCATATAGTGAGAATGCTCTCTTGGAAGAATGGATTTGCAATGCTTGTAGTCGGCTGGTATTATGAGGAGGTCTTTATTGTTGCTTCTTCTTGGTCTGTTATCCGGGGTGAGTGTCATCAATATTTTCAGGTAGGTGGATGAGTCATCTTGGAGGGATTTGAATATTGTGTGGATAACCTTGAATTTTATTCTGCTCTCTATAGGGAGCCAGTGAAGAAGTTTTAATGTTGGTGTGATATGTTCTTTATTTGGTATTTGCGCTATTATTCTAGCCACTGTATTTTGAGCTAGTTGTAGTCGGTGGATTGTTTGTTTTGGGAGTCTCTTAAGTAATGCATTGCAGAAATCTAGGTATGGAAAGATCATTGCTTGTACTGCTGTTCTAAAGTCGCTTGGGGGGAGGAGGTGTCTTAAGTGTTGGAGCATTTTTAATTTGTTGTATATGGTCTTTACTGTGTTGCTCACATGCTTGTTGAAATTGAGCTGGTAATCTAGTGTGACTCCCAGGTATCTCACCTCTTTTTTATCTTTGAAGTTTTCCTTGTTTAACGTTATTGATTCTAGTAGTGTGAAGGGGTTGTCCTTAGTAATGAATTGGATTTCTGTCTTCTTTGTATTTAGTTTGAGGTTGTGGTTTGTCAACCAGGTGGTGGTGCTGTTTAAACATTCTTCAATTTGTTGAAAATTTGGTTGTTTAGTGTTAAATTGAGTGTATAGCATTATATCATCAGCATATAATTTGCAAGAAACTGCTGCGGAAAGCAGGTGAGGAGATTCCCATGGAGATAAAGATGGCTAGAGCACATAGAGAATTGGGTTCATGCTGCTCACAGCGGTCTGCCTAGAGGATAGGCTGGCACTGGGGGGGATGGAGGGGGATTTTGGTTAAGGACCAAAAGGTGATGGAAGTGAAAAAGGTGGTTAAAGATGGAGAAGGGAGATATCTCTTCTTGCAGGGCGTACTGGGGAGAGATGGTGGTGGCGTGCATCTATACCCCAAATGAGAGACGGGGGAAGATTTCTGGCAGATTTCGGAAGGGTTTGGGACATTGCCCATCATACTGGGAGGGGATTTTAATCTTACCGTAAATCCAAGGATGAATAATGATGGGGGGTGTCCATGGGAGGGAGATTGCATAGAAGGCATTTGGGAAGGTTGGCAGATTTGTTGGGATTAGTTGATGTTTGGAGCATTAGGCATCCAAATTCACCTAACTATATGTTCTGCTCCAAATCACATGATACATACATAAGGTTGGACATGGTATGGAGGGGGGGGGGGGAGAAGATTGGTACATAAGGTGAAGGAGGCAGAGATAGGTCAAAGCATGTGGTCAGATCATGTACCTGGGAATGTAGAAATAGAAGTAGGTATGAAGGATGGGAGTGGACTAAATTCTGGAGGTTAAATGATTCATTGATTCATTGTTGGAGGAGGTTGTGGGTGTAGAGAAGATAAAAGGCATAATTATGGAATACTTGCACTGGAACATGCCAGTGGGGGTTCCCTTGGGGGATGTATGGGATGAGTTGAAAGTGGTGAGGGGAATTTAATAGGGGTGGCTGCAGGGATGAAAAGGAGGAAAAAGGAAAGGGAAGAGGAATTGTATGGGCTTATAGGGCAGTGGGAGGGGGAGCATAAGAAGTGAAAGGATAAAGGGGTGCTCAAAAAGCTGGAAGGAGCAAGAGCTGAACTGAAGCGGTTAAGGGCTAGCACGATTGCTTATAACCTGGAAAGAGTGAAGCAGGCACATTTTGAGCAGAGGAATTGGGCAAGTAGGCTATTGGCAGGGTGGATGAGAAAGCAGGCAAAGTAGCATACATAAGGAATGCAAAGTGGGAGTTGGTGTTTGGGTCCGAAGGGATTAAGGAGGTATTTAAACAGTGTTACACCCAATTGTATAAAGGGGAGGTGGAAGGGGGCAGTTATAAAGTGCTGCATATCTGGAAGGGTGTCCTTTAGGGAAACTGGGGGAGAAGGTGGCTAATTTTTTGAATAACATTACAAAGGAGGAGGCGGAAGAAGCCATTAAGTCACTGAGGGTGAGAAAGGCCCCAGGTTTAGACAGGTACACGACCAAGTTTTGTAAGGTGTTTGGGGAATAATTGGTGTTGGTATTTAATGGAGTGGTGGAGAGGGGGGATGGTGCCCAAGTCAATGAATACAGAGGGGATAACTATTTTACCGAAACCAGGGAAGGATGTTACTGTGTACAAATCGTATAGATCTAATTCATTGATAAATCTAGATGCCAAGTTATTGGCTAAGATATTGATGAGTAGGCTGCAGAGATACTTGCCAAGTCTGATAAAGGTGGATTCAAGTGGGATTTATACTTGCGCATCAGTGAAGTGGCAATATAGATAATGTGTAATTTGGTATGGAGAAGCCAGAGAGATAGGCAGGGAAAGCGTAGTTACTCACCTGTAACAGGTGTTCTCCAGGAGCAGCAGGAATCAGTCCTCACTTATGGGTGACGTCGGCGCCGACGGAGCCCTCGCGGAGCAATTTTCCCCAGCTTTCAAAGAAAGCCTTTGGGAATTGCAGCGCGCATGCGCGGTCCCCTTCCCGCCCAAGGGTGCCATCTTAGCCAGTCAGATGACATAGCTAAAAAAGACAGCATAAAAATTTGCAAAAAACTAAAGCAGATGATTGCAACTCCACGGGGAGGAGGGAGGGTTGTGAGGACTGATTCCTGCTGCTCCTGGAGAACACCTGTTACAGGTGAGTAACTACGCTTTCTCCAGGACCAAGCAGGAAGTCAGTCCTCACTTATGGGACTCCCAAGCTCAAGGCTACCGGAGACCCTAAGCACAAAAATGAGCTCCCTCTAGCTCAGCAGCACAGAAGGAAAGAATCTTCGCTGAATTATTACCCACCGGTAGCCCACATCCGGGATGGAGGGTAGGAGTTGCTCAGACCTCGAAGAGATTACGGAGGACTGCCTGTCCGAAAGCACTGTCCCTGCGGGACTCCCTCTCGAGACAGTAATGGACCGCAAAAGTCTGGCTCGAAGACCAAGTAGCGGCCCGGCAGATGTCTGCCAGCGGAACAGAGCGGAGGTAAGCCACTGACGTAGCCTTTGCCCGAACGCAGTGAGCCGTGACTCGACCTTCCAAGGAGAGTCCGGCTGCCCCATAAGCCCAAGAGATACAGTCCGCAACCCAGATGGACAGAGTACGCTTGGAGACCGGGAGTCCCAATTTATTGGGGTCAAAAGACACAAAAAGCTGAGCAGCTTTACGGTGCTCCCGCGTACGGTCAAGGTAGAAGTTCAAAGCCCTTCTACAGTCCAGGGTATGGAGGACCGTTTCAGCTCGGCTGGAGTGTGGTCTGGGAAAGAAGGTTGGAAGTACCACCTCCTGATTGATGTGAAAGGGGGAGACCACTTTTGGAAGAAATTTTGGGTGAGTCCGTAGGACTACCCTATTTTTGTAGAACCGAGTGTAGGGGGGATCAGACACGAGGGCCTGCAATTCACTTACGCGTCTAGCGGAAGTGAGGGCTATCAAGAACAATGTTTTCCAAGAAAGAAAACGGAGAGAACAGGTAGCCATAGGTTCAAAAGGCGGACAGGTGATCCGCTGTAAAACCACATTCAGATCCCAGTCAGGCGCTGGCGGGCGCAGAGGTGGTTTAAGTAGAAGGAGACCTCAGAGAAACCTCGCTACAAGAGGGTCGCTGGAAAGAGGTCTGCCGTCCACCGGCACATGATGTGCTGAAAGAGCACTGAGGTGAACTTTGACGGAGTTGGACTTAAGTCCCAGATTAGAGAGGTATAGCAAGTACTGCAGGATCACCGACACCGGGCAGGAGAAGGGATCCTGAGACTGTTGGGTACACCAAACGGAAAAGCGACGCCATTTAAGGGCGTAGCATTTGCGGGTAGAAGGTCGCCGAGAAGCTAGGACGACCTCTTCCACCTCTGCCGGCAGGAGAAGGGGAGCAAGGACTACCCTCTCAGCAGCCAGGCCATTAGATTGAGAGACCTGAGGTTGGGGTGTAGCAGAGACCCCTGATCCTGAGTGAGGAGATCCGGTTGAAACCCCAGAGGGAACGGATCCTCCACCGCTAATTGCAGCAGGAGTGGAAACCACGGCTGTCTGGGCCAGCGAGGAGCCACCAGGATCATGAAGGCTTTGTCTCGGAGAACCTTGAAAAGAGTCCGAGAGACTAGCGGGATGGGAGGGAAAGCGTACAGAAGGCTCCCCGACCATGAGAGTAGAAAAGCGTCCGCCGCAACCTGAAGGGGGTGTGGCTGACGAGAGCAGAAGCGAGGAAGTTGCCGGTTGTGAGGACTGGCAAAGAGATCCACCGTGGGGAGGCCCCACTTTAGAAAGAGCTTCTGAACTACCAAGGGATCCAGACGCCACTCGTGCGGCTGGAGGATCCTGCTGAGTTTGTCCGCCAGGCAATTCTCTTGGCCTGGGAGATAAACTGCCTTGAGGAGAACGCCGTGACTGACGGCCCAAGAGCAGAGCTTCTGTGCCTCCCGGCAGAGGAGGAAGGAGCCCGTGCCCCCCTGCTTGTTCACGTAGAACATGGCAACTTGATTGTCCGTCTGGACAAGGATGGACTGGTGAGAAGTCAGGTGGGAGAAGGCCTTGAGAGCCAGGCGGATCGCCCTGAGCTCCAGGAAGTTGATCTGCTGAGCAGACTCCCACGTGGTCCAGAGGCCCTGAGTACGTGCCCCTTGGCAATGCGCTCCCCAGCCCAGGAGGGATGCATCTGTTGTCAGCACCCGGGCCGGCTGAGGTGATTGGAAAGGCATGCCGAATATCAGGTTCGGCCGCTGAAGCCACCACCGGAGAGACGAGATCAGCGGCTCGGAGACGCGCACTAGGTCTGCTAGGCCGCCTGTGGCTTGTCGCCAATGCCGGCGGAGACACCATTGAGCAGGCCGCATATTCAGGCGGGCATTGGGGGTCACATGGACGGTGGAAGCCATATGGCCGAGTAGTCTCAGGAAGCGCCTGGCGGAGACCAGGGCTGGCTGCGAAAACGGTCGGCTAGGTCCATGAGCCGTTGAGCCCTGTCGAGCGGTAGGTACGCTCGTGCCTGAGGAGTGTGCAGCCTTGCGCCGATGAACTTGAGATCCTGTGAGGGGAGCAAAGTGGACTTTGCGAAGTTTATAACAAAGCCCAAGTACTGCAGAAGAGTCACCGTGCGGCGCGTGGCGTTGGTGACCTCCAGAGCGGACGCTGCTCTGATGAGCCAGTCGTCGAGGTACGGAAAGACATAGAGGCCGTGAAGCCGGAGATGGGCCGCCACCACCGCGAGACATTTTGTGAAGACTCGCGGTGCGGAGGACAGGCCAAAGGGTAGTACTCTGTATTGGTAATGATTTCCTGCCACCACAAACCTTAGGTATTGGCGGTGGCTTGGGTGGATGAGGATGTGCGTGTAGGCATCCTTTAGATCCAAGGAGCATAGCCAATCTCCCTGCTGGAGGTAGGGCAGAAGGATTCCAAGGGTAAGCATCTTGAACTTCTCCCGCACGAGGAACTTGTTGAGGTTGCGCAAGTCCAGGATGGGTCTGAGGCCTCCTGTTCTTTTTGGTATTAGAAAATACCTGGAATAAAAGCCTTGACCTTTCAGGTGGTGGGGCACCGGTTCCACCGCCTGATCCCGTAGAAGACCTGCTAACTCCTGAAGGAGTAATTCCCTGTGCAGAGGGGGTCGTGGAGGTTCTCCCGGAAAATAGGAGGGAGGGACCTGGTGGAAGTGGAGAAGATAGCCTTCTTGCACGACTTGAAGCACCCAGGCATCTGAGGTGATGCTGGACCACCTGTGGGCGAAGTGAACCAGCCGGCCTCCTGTGCTGGGAGGAACCAGCGGGGGGGGAGAGGCTATGCTTAAGGAGTCAAAAACCCCCACCCTGCGGAGCAGGGGCTGGTGGTGCAGGCTTGGGGGCTTGCTGCCTACGGGACCCGTTACCCCGTCCCTTGGCCTGCTGGCCCTGTTGGGGAGCTGCAGGGGCCTGATAGTGGGGGTATTGTTTGTAGGCAGCCGCCTTCCTCGGGTAAAAGGACTTCTTTCCCGAGCCCTTCTTTTTCTGGGAAGGGGCGGAGGTCTTCCTAGAAAGCCTAGTCCTGGTGAGAGTCTCTGTCTCAATTTGTGCAGCCTTATCAGCCATGGGTTTGCCAAAGAGGTTTTCGCCTCGGCAAGGGACATCGACCAACTTGTCCTGCACCCAGGGCTCAAGGTCAGACGACTGAAGCCAAGCCTGTCGGCGGGCACCGATGCCGGCTGCGGCCACTCGAGCCGATGCTTCAAAGCCATCATAGGCTGCTCGGGACATAAATTTTGAGCATTCCCGAATGCCAGTGGACAAGGCCAGGAACCTCCGCAAGGGTTCCTCGGACAAACCAGCGGAGAAGCCGGCTAGCTCTTTAGCCAGGTCTCGGAGATACATGCCCATGTATAGCTGGTAGGTCTGGACACGACATGCGAGCATAGAGCCCTGGAAACACTTCTTACCAAGGCCATCCAGGTTACGGGCCTCCCTGCCAAGAGGCACCGAGGAGTGCATCTTCTGGCTCTTAAGACGATGCATGGCCGATTCCACTACCATGGAATGGTGTGGTAGCTGTGCTTTTTGGAAGCCAGGGCTCTTGCGGACTCGATAGATAGAATCGACCCGCTTGCTCAGGACCGGCGAGGTGGCCGGACTCTCCCACATGCGGAAGAGTAGTCGTTCCAGCATGGGAGGAACCGGTACAGTAAAGTGTTCCCTGGCGGGAGAGTCATACTGGAGGGTGTCGAGCTCTTCGGCTCGAGGCTCCTCCTCGGGGTCCGCAGGGAAGGCCAAAGCCTTGGCCATATCCCTGACGAAGTCCGAGAACCGGGCATCCTCGGGGGGGACTGCTTCCGAGGTTCGGACTCAGGTGAGTCCGAGGGGACACACCGAGTCCGAAAAGAATCAGGTGACTCTTCCTCTTCAGACTCCCAGACCGACTCCGACGAGGACTCGGTGGGGTCGGCCCGGGCAGGGCGCGGCGCCTGCCGCCCCGACGCCGAGGGAGTCGGCGTCGGCGACCTCGGTCCCGAACGGGAGGCCGAGGGCGACCTCGACCGAGGATCGACTCGAGTTCGCATCGACTCGAGGATCGGCTCGGTCTCCGGGGTCGACTTAGACGTCGACATCCCGGCGGTCGGGGCAGCGGCGCCAGCGAAGCCAGCGAGCAGTGCCCGCTGCTGGTCCATGAAGGCAGACAGTCTGCTCTCCAAGGCCGTCAACCTGAGTCCGAGCTCAGGTGACCCAGCAGCCCCCGACTCGGGCCCCGACGTCGGCTGTCGCGGAGGCGAGTCCAGAAGGACCACAGGACTTACCCGAGCAGGCAGCTGCGACTCCAGGCGAGGTCGCTTCATGAGGTGCTCCTTCTCCAAGGACCCGGGGCGGCTATCGGGGCTATGCGACCTGGCCCTCGCGGAGCCAGGAGCGTCCACCGACGCCGCCCTCGCGGGTTTCACCTTCCGTCGATGGTCCCCGGAGGGAGAACCCCTGTCGGAGGAACTCCGGCGACGGTCCGAGCTGGAACCCCTGGACGCGGAGGCCTCCGACGAGGTCCGGGTACGGCTGGGGTCAGCGAAGATTCTATCCCGCTGATGCCGCCGACTTCTCAACGCTTTGGAGGATAGTTTGCCACAAGGCCCACAGATCATTTCTTCATGATCCGGGCCCAGGTAGCGGAGGCAATTGTCGTGTGTGTCAGTTAGTGACATATTTCGGTCACACTGACCACACCGCTTGAAACCACTGGCAGCCATCGGGGGAAAAAGGGCCCCGACGAGGTCAAAGGACCGGGCTGCCAGGGAAAAACCGAAACGAAAACTGACTAAGTCAGAAAAACTGAAAAATAAGAAGAGGACTCGTGACCGGCGTCGCGAGTCCGGGAAATGGAAAAAAAGAGTAATTCTAAAGAAAATCAACTTTTTCGCGGGGACACGACGGGTACGTCTGTAGGGCTCCGCGGAAAAAAGAAGACTGGCTAAGATGGCACCTTTGGGCGGGAAGGGGACCGCGCATGCGCGCTGCAATTCCCAAAGGCTTTCTTTGAAAGCTGGGGAAAATTGCTCCGCGAGGGCTCCGTCGGCGCCGACGTCACCCATAAGTGAGGACTGACTTCCTGCTTGGTCCTGGAGAACTATGTTTATCACTGTGGATGCTGAAAAGGCATTTGATAGGGTAGAGTGGGCATTTATGTTTGAGGTGTTAAAAAAATGGGGGTGAGGGAACAATATATATACAGTGGGTGAGAGTCTTATATGCAGCTCCTGAAGCTCAAATACAAATAAATGGAGAATATTCTAAGCCATTTCCATTAGGTGGGGGTATGAGGCAGGGATGCCCTCTGTCTTCCCTGCTTTTTTCATTTGTGATAGAGCCCTTGGCAGAAAGGGTGAGGAGTCAGGGCCGGGGGGGGGGGGGGGGATATTAAAGTCAGAGTTGAGTAACAATAGTTTTAAAATAACACTGTTTGCCAATGATGTTATTTTTATAGTTAGGGACCCCTTGACTTTGCTTCCTGTGCTGATGAAGGAGATCAGGCAGTATAGCGAGGTATCGGGGTATACAAACAACACGGCAAAAACTGAAGTGATGGGCCGACAGATCCCTGGGGAGTTGGAGGCTCTTCCATTTAGGTGGGCAGGTTTTAAATAGGTAGGGATACATTTAGGGGGAGAAGTTTGGAAACATTTTGAAGAGGAGCGGCCTAGTGGTTAGGGCAACACGCTAGAACCAGCAACACCAAGGTTCAAATCCCACTGGCACTCCTTTTGGCCTTCGGCAAGCCACTTAATCCTCCATTGCCTCAGGTACAAACTTAAATTGTGAGCCCTTTGGGGATGGGGAAATGCAGACTGTACCTGAATGTAATTCGACTTGATCTCCTGGCATAAGCTAAATACTAATAATAAATAAATTTTGATCAGAACTATGGGCTGCTTGTATTGACATTGAGAAGGGATCTGAGGAAATGGGGAGAGATGCATCTCTCATGGTTGGGAAGGGTAGCAGTTATAAAAATGAATGTGTGCCCTGGTTATTGTTTTTGTTTGTCACTCCCAGTGAGAGTAGCGAGGGTTTCTTGGGGAATGTATAATCCTTGATATTACATTTTGTCTGGGATGGTAAACCCAGGAATGGAAAGTAGTGAGTCCAGTTAGAGCGGGATGAGGTGGGGGGTACAGAGCTTGAAGGATGGGTGTGGAGCGGGGGGTGGGGGGAAGAGGGAAAAGGTAACCAGGTGACTGCAAATACGGTAAGAGTGTGGTTTGACTATAGGGGTAAGTTAGTGCGAGGGAATAAATGGTCTCGTTTGAGTCCCATATGTGGTACTGAGGAGTTTATGCTGGGAGGAATTTATACTAGGTTTCAGGGTAGGCTTTGAAGGGTTTAAGATGGTCTGGACCGGTTTTGGAGAATGATGCAAGGATGGACTAGAAAAAGGGACTGTTACTTCTGGAGAGAGATCTGCAACTGTGAGTATATACTTCTGGTAATTTTCTAAAAGGAATTCTTTGTATTAAAGCTAATTAATCTGTGAACCCACTATTTTTTGTTAAATCAGTCAGGGCCTAGTAGCAGCAGTTTAAGATTAAATTTAAAACACAGAGGAGAACTTTCTGGTTACATTTCATACCCAGCAGAGAGCTTGTAGTTTAGATTTAATAGTCACTCAGGGCCTAGTAACAGCAAAGTACTTTTAGTTTAAATTTAAAACACAGAAGAGAGCTTTCTGGTTAAATTTAGAACCCAGCAGAGAGCTTGTAGTTTAAATTTCATAAGAAGTTAGAGCCTAGCAGCAGCTAGGAGCTATAATTTAAATCAAATCAGAATTTAGCTTACCTCAGCAGCACAAGACAGGGTACTGTGTAGCAGCCCTCTTTTAATAAGTGTTATTTCCCTCCCTCCCTCCCCACACCCACCCACCCACCCCTGGGATAATCGTAGCTTTATAGGTACTTACACATCTTAAAAGGCAGGAGGTGCTCTCAGGTGAAGCTCATTACCCAAATCAGTCATACACTAAGGACCTGAGATTAGTTAAGCTTCAGGTGAACAAGGTATATTACACGTGTTAGGTACAGTTTTATGAGAGGTCTTACGTGTGCACTAAGTGCAAGGAGCTCTTTGCTCTCAGGGAACGAGTCCGTTCTCTAGAGGCTAAAGTAGCAGACTTGGAAAGCATAAGACAGACAGAGAGGTACATAGATGAGACCTACAGGGATATAGTCCTGAAGTCCCACCTCCAGTCTGGCAGCTTCCCTGTTGCCATGGAGGAGAGAGGTCAAGTGACAGGAGAGCATTACCCTGGTGTGGCAGGAAGTGATCCTGTAACTAGGACCTGTCCTCCAGGTGATGTAAAACCCTCTCGCACCGAGGAAGTTTCTCCAGGGCCATGTGCCCATGAGGGAAGGGTTAGGACAGCCGTTATAGTTAGTGATTCGATCATTAGGCATGTAGATAGCTGGGTGGCTGGTGGACGTGAGGATCACCTGGTAACATGCCTGCCTGGTGCGAAGGTAGCGGACCTCACGCGCCACCTAGATAAGGTCTTAGATAGTGCTGGGGAGGAGTCTGCTGTCTTGGTACATGTTGGTACCAATGACATAGGAAAATGTGGTAGGGAGGTTCTGGAGGCTAAATTTAGGCTTTTAGGTAGGAAGTTGAAATCCAGAACTTCCAGGGTAGCATTCTCCGAAATGCTTCCTGTTCCACGCGCAGGACCCAAAAGGCAGGCAGAGCGCCGGAGTCTCAATGCGTGGATGAGACAATGGTGCAGAGATGAGGGTTTTGGATTTGTTAGGAACTGGGGAACATTCTGGGGAAAGGAGGGGCTCTTCCGAAGGGATGGGCTTCACCTTAACCGGGATGGAACCAGGCTACTGGCATTAACCTTTAAAAAGGAGATAGAGCAGCTTTTAAACTAGATATTAGGGGAAAGCCGACAGTCGCCCAAGAGCGGATGGTTCGGAAGAATGTATCTTTGAAGGATACTACCAAAAGCAGAGAGGTTCCACAAAAGAGTAAAGTAGCCCAAATGCCCTCAAGTATGGAGCAGACAGAGCTTAAAGATCCCAAATTACCCATGTCTAACAATAGCCAAATTAATATGAATAAAATACATTCTCTAAAATGCTTGTATGCAAATGCTAGAAGTCTAAAAAATAAAATGGGAGAGTTAGAATATATAGCACTAAATGAAAGGTTAGATATGATTGGAATATCAGAGACATGGTGGAAGGAGGACAACCAGTGGGATACTGTGATACCTGGGTACAAACTATATCGTAATGATAGAGCTGATCAAATTGGTGGAGGGGTTGCTCTCTATGTTAGAGAGGGCATTGAGTCAGAAAGGATTAAAGTTTTGCAGGAAACAAAATCTGCTGTAGAAGCTATATGGATTGAAATTCCATGTAAAAGGGGGAAGGCAATGGCAGTGGGGGTGTACTATCGAGCGCCTGGCCAGAATGACCAAATGGATGATGAAATGCTCAAAGAAATCAAGGAAGCTAACAAACGTTACAGCGCAGTAATAATAATGGGTGATTTCAACTACCCCGGTATCGACTGGGTCAGTGTCACGTCAGGACATGCTAGGGAGATGAAGTTCCTAGATGAAATAAATGACTGCTTCTTGGAGCAGCTGGTTCATGAACCGACCAGAGGGGAAGCCATATTAGACCTAGTCCTTAGTGGAACACCAGATCTAGTGCAAGAGATAAGGTTGTTGGGGCCACTTGGCAATAGTGATCATAGCATGATTGCCTTTGATTTAATTAGTGGAGGAGGGATAGTAAGGAAATCCACAGTACTACCTTTTAACTTTCGAAAGGGAGACTATGATAAAATGAGGAAAACAGTTAAGAAAAAACTAAAAGGAGCAGTTGCAAAGGTTAAAGACGTACATCAGGCTTGGCTGTTGTTGAAAAATACTATCTTGGAAGCCCAGACCAGCTGTATTCCACGCTTTAAGAAAAGTGGAAGAAAGTCCAAAAAACTGCCAGCATGGTTTAAAGGTGAGGTCAGAGAGGCTGTTGTTGCCAAAAAAGCATCTTTCAGGGAATGGAAAAAAGTGCCAAACGACGAAACCTGGAAACAGCACAAGCACTGGCAAGTCAAATGCAAGGCATTAATAAGGCAGGCAAAGGGAGAATTTGAGAAGAAGCTTGCTGCGGAAGCAAAAACGCGAAGTAAAGACCTTTTCAAGTACATTCGTAGCAAAAAACCTGTGAGAGAGTCAGTTGGTCCATTAGATGATAAAGGGGTTAAAGGAGCACTAAGAGGCGACAAGGCGATAGCGGAGAGACTGAATGAATTCTTTGCTTCAGTCTTTACTGAGGAAGATGTAAGGATGTTACCCATGACTGAAGTGGTATTTAAAGGTGCGGAAGAATTGAAGGAAATATTGATACATCGGGAAGATGTATTACAACTAGTTGATAAACTGAAGAGTAGCAAATCACCTGGGCCGGATGGTATACATCCAAGGGTGTTGAAAGAACTGAAATATGAGATAGTTCACAGATTACTAATAGCAGGTCTGCTATCATTAAAATCATCTCTAATACCTGAAGATTGGAGGATTACTCAGCATGTAGATAGTCACAACCTAATGGGAGACAGCCAACATGGCTTTAGACAAGGAAGATCTTGTCTTACTAATCTGTTATGTTTTTTGAAGGAGTGAATAATCAGGTGGACAAAGGTGAGTCGGTTGATATTGTGTATCTGGACTTTCAGAAAGCCTTTGACAAGGTCCCTCATGAGAGACCTTTGGCAAAACTAAAGAGTCATGGGATAGGAGGCAGTGTACTATTGTGGATCAGGAACTGGTTAAAAGATAGAAAGCAGAGGGTAGGGCTAAATGGCCAATTTTCCCAATGGAGAAAGGTGAATAGTGGTGTACCTCAGGGATCTGTGCTGGGTCCGCTGCTTTTTGACATATTCATAAATGACCTGGAAAGTGGAATAACGAGTGAGGTTATCAAATTTGCAGATGACACAAAACTATTTAAAGTTGTTAAAACCCAAGAGGATTGTGGAAATTTGCAAGAGGATCTTGATAAATTGGAAGACTGGGCATCAAAATGGCAGATGAAATTTAATGTGGACAAGTGCAAGGTTATGCACCTAGGGAAGAACAACCCAAACTATGGTTACACGATGCAAGGTTCCACATTAGGAACCACCACCCAGGAAAAAGATTTAGGCGTCATTGTGGATACCATGTTAAAACCCTCGGCCCAGTGTGCAGCGGCGGCCAAGAGAGCAAATAGAATGCTAGGTATGATAAGGAAAGGAATGGAAAATAAAACAAAAGATATTATAATGCCTCTATATCGTTCCATGATGAGACTGCACCTTGAATATTGTGTGCAATTCTGGTCGCCGTATCTTAAAAAGGATATAGCGATTTTAGAAAAGGTTCAGAGAACAGCAACCAAAATGGTAAAGAGGATGGAAGGATACTCCTATGAAGAAAGGCAAAAAAGTTAGGGCTCTTTAACCTGGAAAAGAGACGGTTGAGGGGAGATATGATAGAAGTCTATAAATTAATGAACAGAGTGGAACGGGTAAACGTAGATCGATTGTTTACCTTATCAGAATATAGAAAGACTAGGGGACATGCAATGAAGCTACAGGGTAAACTATTTAAGACTAATAAAATAAAATATTTTTTCACTCAACGTGTAATCAAACTCTGGAATTTGTTACCGGAGGATGTAGTAAAGGCTGTTAGTGTAGCTGGGTTTAAAAAAGGTTTGGATAAGTTCCTGTAGGAAAGGTCCATAAACCATTATTAAGAAGGGACCCAGGATATCAATGCTTGAACCAATACAAGCATTGTGGAACCTGTGTCCCTTGGGGAAACTGCTAGGTACTTATGACCTATATTGGTCACTGTTGGAAACAGAATACTGGGCTTGATGGACCTTGGTCTGACCCAGTATGGCATATCTTATGTTCTTATATAAAGAGGTTTGAGGTAGTACAGGAAGAATTTGGTTTAATGGAGGGGGACAGATTCTATTACATGCAATTGGGGCATTTCTTGAAGTAAGAGAGAGCTGAAAGTTGATATTTGGGGGGGGGGATCTCCCTTTAAAGAGTTGATGGAAAAAGTGAAGCATTCTAAGATGCTATTACTGTATCTACTGTAAATTATATGCTCTTTTCGTGCTGAAGCCATGTCAGAAGCTGAATCACCTCAGGCACTGGGAAGATGAGCTGGGGGAGGGGGGTAGTGGGATGTGTAGAGATAGGCAAGTATTTTTACAGTGGGGATAAAATTGGCACCGGGGACTGCATTATGGGAATATAGTTTGGAGGTACTCTACTGCATGTATTGGACACCGGTGCGGTTATATCGCGTTTATAAACAGTATGGATCCCAATGCTGGAAAGGGTGTGGAGATGAGGGGGATCTGATGCACATACTGTGGAGTTGCCCAGTTGTGCAGAGGGGATGGTAGGGGGATTGGATTAAAGAGATTATGGAGATTTTGATGCAGCTCAAGCCAGAACAAGTCTTACTGAATGAACAAATGGATGGACAGAAGAGGGAGATGGGCAGGTTGATGGGGTTATGTGTTCTGTCGGGTCAAATGGCACTGGTATAGTGTTGGAAGTAGCCAGAAATTTGAACCAATAGTATGGTGGCTAACAGGATGGATTTTGCGTTTCGGATGTGTGAGGTTGCAGTGTATAAGAACCATTGTAAGAAGAGATTTGAAAGTGTGTGGGGAGTATATCAGAGATGGAAGACGGGGGGGGGGGGGGGGGAGGGTTCACTGTAAAAAGAAGGAGGGGCAGAATGATCATTGTTTCTGTTTCTGTTCTTAACCAGAATATTGGGGGTACTGAATAGTTAGTTGTAAGAGAAATGTTGGGGGTTTTTCAGGGAGGAGGGAAGGAGAAGTGTTACAGAATTAATAGGAAATAGCTTTGATTGGGAACACCTGCCTTCTGGGGGTTGCAAGGGGTAGTATAAGCATGTAACTTGATGGCTATATCACATGTTTACTTGTATTTGATGGACATTATAAGGAAACTACGATAAAAGAAAATTAAAAAAAAAAGAAGTGCATTGGGGCACTTTATTCTTTTGGTGGGTGGACCTTCATTTCTCTTATGCCACATGCAGAAACTCCATTTCTACAGCACAGGAACTTCTTTCAGCTCACCTTGTCCCTTCAGATGACTAAACTAGTATTCCAGTACTCCACCCTGACAACCTTCCAATTGGCTAGATCCTCCCCCCCTCTCTGCTGCTAGTTAAACTGGATTCAGGCAGGGCAGGCTTACTCACACAGAGGAGGATAGGAGATCTGTTGATAGAGTTTTTAAACTCTGAAAAATATCCAGACAAGTTGCTTCCAATGGAATCCTGAAAAAAGCCAGACACTTGTCAAATCCTAACCTCATCTTGTAGGAGTCCCCTAAACTTTGGACCCTAACCATGTTCCTAGTGTTCCAGTGCCTTGACCTAGTACCTAGTCGTGCCTAAGGCAACAGATAGTTGGCATAACAACCAATAAAAGAGGAGTATAATTCAGTTAGTTGGTTTAACAGGAAAAACAACAATAAAGAAAATAAAATCTATATATGCAGCTCTGATGAGCAGGGACCGTCTTATTATATGTGTCTGTACAGCACTGCATATGCCTTGTAGCGCTATATAAATGATTAATAGTAGTAATAGTATGCATAACTTAAAATGCAATACAACATAATAGTAGTAATAGTATGCATAACTTAAAATGCAATACAACATAAGGGCTTTGCGCTAATCTTCCTCGATATAGCAGCAGCGTTTGACTCCGTAGACCACGTGCAACTCCTGATGCGGCTTCATGAGAAGGGAATCCGGGACCAAGCATGGAACTGGTGCAAATCCTACCTCGAAGGCAGATCGCAACAAGTCCGTGTCGGTAACACCACATCTGAACCCTTCCAGCAGAAACAGGGTGTAGCCCAAGGGTCCTCCCTGTCTGCTCTGCTCTTTAACATCTATATGCAGCCAATTTGTGACATTACCCGCTCCTTTGGCATTTCATGCCTTATGTACGCAGATGACGTACTTCTATTTACTTCTATAATGGTCACCTGCCCGGACTATACAGCATTAATCAACTGCTTCAACGCAATAACAGATTGGCTACTCACCCAGAACCTCCGTATAAATTTCAAAAAAACAGAAGTCCTACTAATCACAAGAAATAAAAGTTTCTCTCCTCCACCATCACTGAAAGTCAGAGACGCGGAACTGCCAGTAAAGTCCAATATATGCTATCTTGGGGTCATACGCGATCAACAGTTGGACTTCAAGGAGCACATAAAACGCACTGTGAAAACCATCTACTTCAAGGTCAAAACCCTGCGACACTTGAGACCTATGATTGAACCCTGTCACTTCCGTACTATTTTCCAAGCGCTAATCACACCGCACTTCGATTATGCCAACATAATAATGCAGGGCCTCCCAAAGAGCACCCTCAATCCTCTACAGTTAGCCATGAATGCAGCAGCCCGTGTCCTTTGGGGAGCTGCAAGGAATGACCACATTTCCCCCATCCTAAAAGAGCTCCACTGGCTCCCGATAAGCTGTAGAATCTCATACAAGGCCCTCCTCATTACCTTCAAGGCCTTCAACAAAATGTCACCTACATCCATTTCTGACCTCATCACACACACTGCAAACAACAGATCTAGGAGATTGCTGGCTACAGACATGCTACTAATACCAACTGAATCTACAAAGCTCAACCAGACCACCATCAATAGGGCATTCTCGAACTTTGCTCCCAGGTGTTGGAACAAACTCCCCCCCAGCATTAGAGCAATCAGGGACCTTAAGCTATTCAGAAAAGCACTCAAACACCACCTTTTTCTCATGTACTTTACACACCTAGATATCTCCCCCCTTCACCCTCTCAATCTCAAACCACTGCCACATGATTGCATTTATCTCTAATTTCTAATGTACTAGAATGTATATAGTTTCCCCAAAGTTTACTTCCATGTTAAATCCCTGTTCTATGTAAACGACGGTCAAATTTACTTGACCAAGTGTTATACTGTTTCAATGTAAACCGCACTGATAACAAAGAGCGCGGTATATAAGAAATGTTAAATAAATAAATAAATAAACCAGGAAAATATCTCTAATCCCTTTGCGCGTTTCTTTTTGTGTGGATGTGCGTGCATCACTGTGGTGTGTTGTGTGTGTGCTCTGCATGTGCTGTGTGTGGTAGGGCAGTTTATAGGGAGATAGTTTTTCGGTGTGGGGCAGTTGCAGGGGGGTAGATTTTACTTTGGAGATGGGTGTAGTTTGCAGGGCAGATATATATTGTGGGGGGATGAACAGTAAGAGGGCTGATGGGGCAGGAGGTTATTATTTGGAGGAGGGGCAATTTGTAGGGTGGTGGCACAACTGCGGGTGATATATTGAGGGGTAGGATATTCTGTGGGGTGGTGGAAGTTCCACCGTGGAACAGTAGCATGTGGCATTTTGTGAGTGGTGGGACAATTGCAATAGTAGTGGTGGAGCAGTTTGCAGGGTGGTGAGACATTTGCAGTGGGATAGTTTTTGAGGGTGGGACTGTTACAGGGGCAGTTTTTCCAGGGTGGAGGTAGTTTTCAGGGGGCTATTCTATTTTTTGTTATAACTTAATCTTTATTGATATTTTGTACGCAATCCAATAACTATATAAAAGAAAAAAAAAGCAGAACCTAATATGATAACACACTCATCAAACAACAGCCTTGCTCTCCCGAGCTGAGTTACATAATAGAATATTACAAATTATTTACCCCATCCCCTCCTCCCTCATAACCCTTCCTCCCCCCTCCCCTTGCCTGCATTACCTCACAACAATCATATATAGACCCTCCGCCAATCTTTAAAGTCCTCTCCTACGTGGGTAATGATCCTGTACCAGAGATTGCTAAATATTCCAATAAGGGTCGCCATTGATTTCCAAAACGTTCCCCTTGATTTTTCCTGATGGCTGTCAAGCGTTCCATATGTATCACTTTATATAACCTCGTAACCCAATGAGTGGTATCAAAAGAACCTCCCTGTCTCCATTTCCATGCAATTTCACACCTCGCCGCCACTATACAGGTTCGCATAGGGCGAGACCATTTATTTGACAAAGTGGTCGACCAGATACCCAAGAGAAACAGAGAGGGGCAAAGTTCCGGCCGCACCCCAAAGATTACCCCCATCTGATCCCAGACCCACTCCCAATATATTCTGACCACTGGGCACTCCCACCACATATGATATTATGTTCCTCGATCCCCACAGCCTCTCCAGCATAGATCAGAGACCTCAGGAAACATCCTATGATACCGTTCTGGGGTATAGTACCAACGCATTAAAATTTTATATGTATTCTCTTGAATCAGAGTGCTTATCAAGGATCGGGCCGCCACTTTATATATGGCCTTCCAATCCTCTATATCCCAATGTGTCCCCAAGTCTTTTTCCCATTCCACCATATATTTTAACTATATCTCGACCTCCACGGCCTTTCGCAAACTAGCATATTGTAAACGTATCAATCCTCGGGAAGAATGATGACCCACCCACAAAGCCTCTAGGTCAGGGGTCTCAAACTCAAATTGCTTTGAGGGCCAAATGAGGACTTGTAAAGTAACCCGGGGGCCGCATAAGACGCGGGGCCTCATTTGCATAAGGGGCCTCATTTGCATAAATATTTGCATAATGTTACCATACACTAACTTTTAGTAAACATGCCTCTTTAATGAGTATGGATAAAGAAAGACTAAAAGATTTAGAAACAGGAAGACAATAATTAAACTGGGAACCCCAAAAGCCAAACTTGGAATGTACAACACTGTAGAAATAAAACTATAAATTAATTTCCTCTTGTACTAAACAAAGCGCAAACATTAATGATGCACATTTCCCAGAGCTGACATATTCCAGTTAATAAATTCAAAATAAAGAGAGATTTTTCTACCTTTTGTGCATTTTTTTTCAGTTGCAATTGTTCCAGCCACTTTCTTCTGGTTTCTTCATGTCTTCTGCTAACTCTCCATCGTCTGCTGTCCATTTGCCCTTTCTTCTCTCCTAGTTTTTTTTCCATTCTCTCTCTACATCTGCTTTAACATACTAATCTTTCTCCTTTTTCTCTTTCCTCATTCCTATTTCATCCACTCCATCCTCAATCCCCACTTACTCTCCCAATACCTGGCCAATTGTAGATTTGTCTTCTCTCCTAGACAAAATATTTTTCCCCTCTCCATTTCACTTTCCCAGCTCCATCCCATTCTAATCCTCCCCCAACATCAGCTCCCTTCTAGTTCCAGCCCCACCCAGCATCCGCTCCCTTCTAGTCCATGCATCAGTCCATTTCCAGTCCTATCATAGCCTCACCATCAGCCCATTTCCAATCCTAGCTCCCTCCCCTCACAGCCCATTTCCATTCCAAGCCCCCTCCCCATCAGCCATTTGCAGTTCAAGCCCCCCTTCCACTCAGCCCATTTCCAGTCCTAGCAACCCCCCCCAGCCCATTACCAGTCCTAGACCCCCCATAGCCCATTACCAGTCCTAACCTCCCCATAGCGCACTTCCAGTTTTACCCCCTATCACCCCATTTTCAGTCTTAACCCCCCCATAGCCCATTACCAGTCCTAACCTCCCCATAGCGCACTTCCAGTTTTACCCCCATCACCCCATTTTCAGTCTTACCTCCCCTCATAGGCCATTACCAGTCCTAACCCCCCAATCAGCCCACCTCCAGTCCTAACCCCCCAATCAGCCCACCTCCAGTCCTAACCCCCATCTGCCCATTTCCAGTCCTAGCCCCCACCATAGCCCATTACCAGTCATAACCCCCCCTGCCAATAGCCCACTTCCAGCCCTAACCCCCATTACCCCATTTCAGTCAGCCCCTCCATAGCTCATTACCAGTCCTAACTCCCCCCATCAGCCCACCTCCAGTCCTTCCTAACCCCCACCTGCCCATTTCCATTCCTAGCCCCCACCATAGCCAATTACCTGTCATAACCCCCCTTCCAATAGCCCATTTCCAGTCCTACCCCCACCTGCCAATAGCCCATTTCCAGTCCTACAGCCCCCCCCCCTGCCAATAGCCCATTTCCAGTCCTCCCCCCCCCCCGGTAAATATAAAAACACCTGGCTTCTGCTGCTGCAGCAGAAAATGAGCTGTCCCGCGGCCCCTTACTCTCTGCCCGGAGATCCCTCATTGTGCTTCATCAGCGGCGTGCTTTTTAAGCCGTGAAGAGAGTATTTCCCTCTCGCGCGGCTTAATCCTATTCACTTTTCAAGCCTCGCGAGAGGGGAATACTCTCTTCGCGGCTTGAAAAGCACACGCTGATGGAGCACAATGAGGGATCTCCGGGCAGAGAGGAAGGGACCGCAGCACAGCTGATTTTGCTGCTTGAGCAGCAGAAGCCAGGTTTTAAAAAAAAAAAATTGACAGTCGATGCTGCCACGGCAGCAACGGCAGAAGCAGAAGCAAGGCTTTTTTCTTTCCCTCCGTCGCGGGCCGCACAATGTTCTCTCGCGGGCGTGTTTGAGACCCCTGCTCTAGGTCGTTGAGACCGTCCGCGATACGGTCCCGATTATCTTTTTGCTGAAGGTAATGTGACACCTACAAGTATGCGAAAAAATCTCGCCTTTCTAAATTAAATTCATCTTTCAACTGCTCAAAAGTCTTGACCGTATCCGCTTCTATGAATTGCGTGAAATGAGTTAGCCCCCGCCTTCCCCAGTTCTGACAATTTTTTTCCCTTCCCGGCTCAAAAGCTGGAGTGTCAACCATCGGTGAAAGCAAAGATGGCCCTGGGCAAGCATTTACTCTCCACCATCCCCTACCCCATTCACCCAAAAGATGGCATAGAAAGGGATTGCTCATCGAGGCTCCCCTTAGGGTACCCTCCTGTAGCCAGTGCAACCATTGAAGTTGATAATGGGGTACCGCTTGCTGTTCGATAGAGAGAAAGCCTTTTGACGAGACCGGCTCCCTCCATTCCATCACTTGCCGCATTTGCGCTGCCAAATAATAATCAGCAATCGCCGGCACTCCTAGTCCTCCTTTCTCCCGTGCTCTAAACATTACACTTCGGGCGATGCGTGGAGGCCGGTGTCGCCACACAAACAGGAACAGCTTCCGTTGAAGCTTTTGTAGCACTATTTGAGGGACCTTAATAGGCAAAACTTGGAAGAGATACAACAATTGGGGTAGGATCATCATCTTAATTGTCGCAATCCTTCCCAGCCAAGAAATCTCCTCATTATTCCACCTCTCCAAATCTCTGCCTATCCGTTCAAACAACCCCGGATAGTTCGCACCATAAAGTTGACCGGAATCGTGAGTAAGATATACCCCCAGATATTTAATCTTATTTGAGGCCCAGCGAAATTGAAAGCACTCCCGTAGATGTGACACTAAGGGTCCAGGCAAATTAACACTCAGTGCCTTGGTTTTATCCCAATTGATCTTAAATCCGGCCACTCTTCCGAAGCGTTTCAACTCGGCCATAAAATTAGGCAATGCCAGCAACGGCTGAGTAATAAACAGAAGCAAATCGTCTGCAAACAGTGCCAGTTTATGTTCTATCTGCCCTATCCTGAACCCCGTAGCATCGGCGTTTTGTCGTAACTGCCGCGCCAGTGGTTTCATTGTTAAAGCAAACAATAATGGGGACAAGGGGCACCCCTGCCTCGTGCCCCTCTCTAACGGAAAAAAAATCTGAGTGTCTCCCATTAATCTTAACCATTGCCACCGGATGGGCATACAACGTTCTTATCCATGCCATCATATGAGGGCCAACCCCAACGGCTCTTAACACTTTAACA
Organism: Ichthyophis bannanicus; assembly: GCA_033557465.1. NCBI lineage: Eukaryota > Metazoa > Chordata > Amphibia > Gymnophiona > Ichthyophiidae > Ichthyophis > Ichthyophis bannanicus. The sequence goes on from CM066041.1 coordinate 150,868,137, forward strand.
CTTAACCAGGGCTCCACACATCAAACAGTAAGTGAGGTTTTGAGGGTTTCTTTGTTTGGTGTTTTTTGTTACATTGCTTGCTCTCTGACTGGGAGCTCTTAAAAGGGTTTTGTGTATATTTTGTTTAAAGCAAGGTTAAATTCATTTTTGCTGTTTTAGGGGAATCTGTACTTGAGCACAGTAGTATTGCTGAACTCTGTAACCCCCTCCAGGTTCAGGAACTGCTAACACCTAATCAGGTGTTAGTGGGCCTGTTTCCTGAGTGCAATTGAAGCCTGCATAAAAAGGCTGCTTGGCCCTGCCCTTTTGAGGCTTTCTTAACCAGGGCTCCACACATCAAACAGTAAGTGAGGTTTTGAGGGTTTCTTTGTTTGGTGTTTTTGTTACATTGCTTGCTCTCTGACTGGGAGCTCTTAAAAGGGTTTTGTGTATATTTGTTTAAAGCAAGGTTAAATTCATTTTTGCTGTTTTAGGGGAATCTGTACTTGAGCACAGTAGTATTGCTGAACTCTGTAACCCCCTCCAGGTTCAGGAACTGCTAACACCTAATCAGGTGTTAGTGGGCCTGTTTCCTGAGTGCAATTGAAGCCTGCATAAAAAGGCTGCTTGGCCCTGCCCTTTTGAGGCTTTCTTAACCAGGGCTCCACACATCAAACAGTAAGTGAGGTTTTGAGGGTTTCTTTGTTTGGTGTTTTTTGTTACATTGCTTGCTCTCTGACTGGGAGCTCTTAAAAGGGTTTTGTGTATATTTGTTTAAAGCAAGGTTAAATTCATTTTTGCTGTTTTAGGGGAATCTGTACTTGAGCACAGTAGTATTGCTGAACTCTGTAACCCCCTCCAGGTTCAGGAACTGCTAACACCTAATCAGGTGTTAGTTCCCTCCCTACCCACCCCGACTCCCACCCACCCCTAGTGAGCAGTCTTGCTTTATAGGGCACCTCCCCCTTTATCAAATCACAGTGAATTGGACCAGCACATTTTGAATATAATTAAAGAGATTTAACTGCTTTTTCTCTGAAAGGACAGCTGCGAAACCAGCTGGTACTTCGTAGATCTCTCTCTTTTGCTTTAACAGATACCTAAGCTCCACAAACAGAACAATGGCTGGGAAAAATCGTATTGCTAAAGCTGTTGCCCCCGTTACAGCTTCTGCCTCGGTCCAGACAGAGGCCCTATTGCCAGTTGAAGAACCAGTTCCATGTGCAGGGTGCCTGCATGCTGAAGCTCTGAGGAAACAAGTGGAGGAACTCAGAGAGGAGGTGGCGAGGCTGAGGAGCATTCAAGACAGTGAGAAGTACATTGATGAGATGCTGCTTGCAGCAACCAGGCTCTCCAGCACAGGAGAAGATGGGTGTCAACAGAATGTCGATGGTTGGACAAAAGTCACCAGAGCCTGCAAAATCACCAATCCAACTTCTCCAGCCCTTGAATTGAAGAACCATTATGCAGCCCTGGAAGTGGAGGAGGTGAAAGCATCCCTGGAAAGGGAAGAAACAGAGTTCAAGTACCCCATAGTTGCAGAATCAGTGACCAGAAGGAAACGAAGGGTAGTGGTGGTTGGAGACTCTCTTCTGAGGGGTACTGAGGCGTCCATCTGCCGACCAGACTTGATGTCCAGAGAGGTATGCTGTCTGCCTGGTGCCAAGATCCAAAATGTTACGGAGAATTTGCCGAGACTCATCAAGCCCACTGACTATTACCCAATGTTGCTAATCCATGTTGGAACAAATGATACTGCCAGGTATACCTCAGAACGTATCAAAAGTGACTTCATGGCTCTGGGACAGAGGGTGAAGCAGGTAGGTGCACAGGTGGTGTTCTCTTCAATCCTCCCTGTTGAGGGTAAAGGCCAAGGCAGAGAGGCTCGCATCCTGGAGATTAATGCATGGCTGCGTGGATGGTGTCTTCGAGAGCGTTTTGGTTTCCTAGACCATGGGATGCTGTTCCAAGGGTTGCAGAGCAGAGATGGCATCCATCTGTCCAAGAAAGGTCAACACATCTTTGGTAGTAGACTGGCTAATCTACTGAAGAGGGCTTTAAACTAGATTCGTTGGGGATGGGTGAAGAAAGCCACCAGGTAAGTGAAAGCCCCCAGGTAAGTGATACATTAAATACCTTTATGGAAATGGGTAACAGGGGTAACATATGGAAAGCAGTGTGTATTAATGCCCGTAGCATGGGAAATAAGATCTCTGAAGTTGAAGCTTTGGTGGGAGTGGCTGACTTAGATTTAGTGGCAGTTACAGAAACATGGTTCACAGAAAACCATGACTGGGATGTAACTATACCTGGCTATACTTTATTCAGAAAGGACAGGGTAGGAAGAAGGGGAGGAGGAGTAGCACTATATGTAAAACTACTATTAAAGCTTTGGAATTACAGAGCTTAAAAGGGAGAGAGGAGGCATTGTGGGTTAAACTAGAAAGAGGGGAAGAGAAATCTATTTGCATTGGTGTGATATACAGACCTCCCTCACAAGAGGAAGAGGTGGACAGAGAGTTAATTGAAGACATACGCAGCATTGCTAGGAAAGGGGAAGTGCTACTGCTAGGAGATTTCAATATGCCAGATGTTGATTGGCACTATCCTGCTGCAGTATCATCTAGGAGTAAGGAGATCCTGGATTCTCTACAGGGAGAACTATTCAGGCAATTGGTAACAGACCCCACACGTGAAGGGGCCATACTGGACTTGGTGCTTACCAATGGTGAAAGTGTTTCTGATGTTGTAGTGGGAGATCATTTTGCATCCAGTGATCACCAGATGGTGTGGTTCAGTATTAGGACTAGGGCTGTTAGAATCCATTCCAAGGTGAAGATCTTAGACTTTAGGAAGACTAACTTTGCGAAGATGGGCCAATACCTCAGGGAGTCGTTAGTGGGATGGGAACAGCTGGGGGATGTAGAACAACAGTGGGCAAAACTGAAAGGGGGTATTTTAAAGGCAACCAACCTTTTTGTTAAAATGGTAAATAAAGGCAAAAGGAACAGGAGACCGCTATGGTTTTCGAAGGAAGTAGCTGAAAAAGTGAAGAAAAAGAGGGAGGCCTTCATGAAATACAAGAAATCACAGAGAAAGGAAGACAGGCATCTGTATTTGGAACAACTTAGAGAAGCTAGCAAAGTAGTCAAGAAGGCAAAGATTCAAAAGGAGGAGGAAATAGCCAATGCAATAAAATGGGGAGATAAGACATTTTTCAGATATATTAGTGAGAAGAGGAAGGGCAAAAGTGGTATTGTCAGACTCAAGGGTACAGGGGGGGAATATGTAGAAGCTGATAAGGATAAAGCGGAATTGCTTAACAAATATTTTTGTTCTGTGTTCACAGATGAAGAACCAGGAGCAGGACCTCAGAAAACACCCACAAATAAGAACAGAAGCGAGGGACATCTTGAACAATTTTCAGAAGACTGTGTTCGTGAGAAACTAGCTCAACTTAAAGTAGACAAAGCGATGGGACCGGATGGGATACACCCTAGAATACTGAGGGAACTTGGGGACGTTCTAGCAACTCCACTGACTGACCTTTTCAATGCCTCGTTGGAGTCGGGAGTGGTGCCAAAGGACTGGAGAGAGGCTCATGTGGTGCCTTTACACAAAAGCGGAAGTAAGGATGTGGTTGAAAACTACAGGCCGGTTAGTTTAACTTCGGTGGTGAGTAAATTAATGGAAACGCTGTTGAAAGAGAAAATAGTGAGGTTTCTGGAGTCCAGCGGATTACAGGATCCGAGGCAGCATGGATTCACCAGAGGCAGGTCTTGTCAGACAAATCTGATTGATTTCTTTGACTGGGTGACCAGGGAGTTGGACCGAGGGAGAGCTCTAGATGTGGTGTATTTAGATTTCAGTAAAGCCTTTGACACTGTTCCTCACAGGCGACTTATAAACAAACTGAGCACCCTAGGGATGGACCCTAAAGTTACTGCTTGGGTTAGAAATTGGTTGGGTGGGAGGCGACAAAGAGTACAAGTAAATGGAGCTCACTCTGAGGAGAAGGATGTTACCAGTGGTGTGCCCCAGGGATCTGTCCTTGGTCCGATTCTTTTTAACATCTTTGTTAGTGATATAGCGGAAGGGCTGTCGGGTAAGGTTTGCCTCTTTGCGGATGATACCAAAATCTGCAATAAAGTAGACACCCAGGAAGGTGTAGATAACATGAGGAGGGATCTAGCTAAGCTTGAAGAATGGTCTAGAATTTGGCAGCTGGGATTTAATGTTAAAAAATGTAAGGTCATGCATTTGGGCTGCAGCAATCCAAGGGAGCAATACAGCATAGGAGGTGAAGTACTTTTGTCCACTAAAGAAGAGCGGGACCTAGGCGTAGTTGTGTCCGATGATCTTAAAGTAGCTAAACAGATAGAAAAGGCGACGGCAAAAGCTAGAAGGATGCTTGGGTGCATACGGAGAGGAATGGCTAGCAGAAAAAAGGAGGTGATAATGCCTCTGTATAAGTCTTTGGTGCGACCTCATTTGGAGTATGGTGTGCAATTCTGGAGACCGCACCTTCAAAAGGATGTGAACAGGATGGAGTCGGTGCAGAGGGTTGCTACTAAGATGATTAGTAGTCTTCATTATAAAGCATATGAGGATAGACTTAAGGATCTTAATATGTACACCTTAGAGGAAAGGCGGGATAGAGGTGATATGATTGAGATGTTTAAATACCTCCGTGGCATAAATGTTCAGGGAGAGAGCCTCTTTCAATTGAAAGCAAGTTCTGCGACGAGGGGACATGGGATGAGGGTGAAGGGAGATAGATTCAGGAGTGATATGCGGAAATATTTCTTTACGGAAAGAGTAGTGGATCCGTGGAATAGTCTCCCAGTGGAGGTGGTAGAGATGAGGACAGTAACTGAATTCAAAAAAGCATGGGACCAACACAGAGGATCTCTAAAGGTAAAAAGTGGACTGTTGTAGTTGTTGTTATGGAAGGACAGACTAGATGGGCCTTGTGGTCTTTTTCTGTCATCATGTTTCTATGTTTCTATGTTTCTAAAACTCCATCCACCCTATCAAATGCCTTTTCAGCATCCACAGCTAACATAAGAAGTTCTTGCTTATGCTGTCTGGCTGTCCACATAACCTGTATAGCCCGTCTGATGTTGTCTCCGGTATTTCTTCCCTGAATGAACCCCGTCTGATCGGAATGAATAATCTTTGGGAGTATGAGGCCTAGTCTATTTGCTAGAATCTTCGCCAATATTTTCCCATCTGTGTTCAATAGGTAGATAGGCCGGTAGGAGCCACAGATCGTAGGGTCTCGACCCGGCTTTGCTAACACTGAAATCCCGGCCTGGCTCATGGAAGGAGGCAACTGATGCCCTTAAAGGACATTGTTAAACAGGCGCTGCAAAAGCGGGGCTAACTGTGTCATCAGCTTTTTATAGAACAGCGTGGGAAAGCCATCCAATCCCGGCGACTTATTCAGGGCTAATCCTTTAATGACTTGAGTAATTTCTTCTAAAGTAATCTCATGATTCAGTAATTCCCGATCAAAATCCGAAATTACCGGAAGAATATAGTGGGTCGCGTCCACTAGGTCCCCCTTCAGCTCGCTAGTATATAAAGTTTTGTAATACTGCTTAAATTGTTCCCTAATATGTTTTGTTTGAAAAAGAAGCTTATCTCTGGGGCCCTTATCTTTCAGGATGGTGGAACGCCGCTCTCTATCTTGCAACCGCCTGGCTAGCAATCTTCCCGCCTTATTATGAAACTCATAATAGCGTTGATTAATGCGCCGCAATTGAAAATTGATTGAGTCCATCTGCAATGAAGTTAGCTCTGCTCGTGTATATTCTAATTGCGCCCTAATTTGGGCTCCTCCACCCTGCTTATGTTGAAATTCCAATTCTGTAACCTTCTGAAGCAGCTGAGCCATTCTTTCCCCTTTATCCCTCTTTTTTCGAGCTGCCCACTTTATCAGTACCCCACGTAGGACAGCCTTCATACCGTCCCATTGAATCTCTGGGGCTACTTCCCCTGTATCATTCACTGCACAATAGTTTTGAATTTCCGCAACTACATTATCAAGCACCGCTTGATCCTGTAGGAGACTTTCATTGAGTCGCCAAAATAGCCTACCCTCCATATCTCTATCCCCGCCAAACTCCACCCAAATGGGGCCATGGTCTGTCCAAGTCATAGGGTCAATACCTGCTGCAAGAACCCTCTGAATCCAAGAGGCATCACCAAGAAAAAAATCTATTCTGCTGTAACTATGATGAACTTGTGAGTAATGCGTATAATCAATACCTTGTGGATATACCTGACGCCAAACATCCCATAACCCATATTGCTGCATCAAGTTCTGCAGTTGGGCCCTCCCTCTAGTCTCCCCCTTACTGCCCCCCAAAGAGCGATCCCACTGCGGATTCAAAACTTCATTGAAGTCCCCGCCCATCAATAATGCTCCATGGATTTTGTTGGCTAACCAGCTAGCCAATGTGCCCCAAAAATCTGTAGAAGGATCATTGGGCCCATAAACATTTAGAAAGGTAACCTCCTGACCGTATAATTCCCCCCAGACCAGCAAAACTCGTCCCTTTATCCCCTTGATCACCCCCTTAATTGGAAGGGAACATCTTTGTGTACCATAATAGCCACTCCAGCCTTTTTATGTGAGCCTTCAGCATTGAACCAGGTATCTCTATAGGGACCATATTGCAATCGATATTTGTCTTTCGGAAGTAAATGTGTCTCTTGTACAAAGATTACTTGCCAGCGCTGCAGTTTAGCCTCCCGAAACATCGCCTTTCGCTTTTGGGGAGTATTCAACCCCCGAACATTAATAGAGCCAACTTTAATTCCAGCCATCAGGAAATTTCAACTTCGCAATCCATACCCCCCACTGACTGTCTCCAGGTCTATAGCTCTCCTTCCGCCCTTTTTCCCCCCCTCCCCCATCATGTGCTCTGTCCCATTTATCCCCTCCGTTCCCCACCCCATCTTTCTCACCATAGGCCCAAATCCTGTGTCACCTCTCTGGAGGAAGAGACGTACCTCCCAGGACTCATTGCACCCCAGAACTTGCGAGCCCCCCCCCCCCTATTAACCCAAAAGATTGACCACCCGCTTCTTTTCAGCGGTCCTTGGCCTATTCTTATCTCACATTACCTCTCATAACCAAAACAGGCAACATAAATTCATATAACATAAACCATAGGCACCTGAACACTTGCAGCTTCAAGCCAGATAGTTACAATAATAGGCAATGGCAGCTTTATTTAAGCAGTTGTCTATTCACTTACTTTAGAACAAAGAGACAGGCGAGAGCCATTGAACTGGCTCACCGCCTTATCTCCACAGGTTATTCAAACCTGCTCTGAAAATTCAGTCTTTGTCCCAGGCCTAATGCCCACCGGATCAGGTGGTTGTCAATAGTTCCTCCATCGCAGACTCTCCCTCTTGAGCCGCGTCTCTGGAGGTACGATGGAGCCGGCGTCCCCGTGCTGGAGTTCGCTGCCATTTCAACTTAGTCATAAAAGTGGATTTCTCTCGTTCCAAATCGGAAGTCTCTGACAGATTGTGAATCTGCGGCAGATTGGGGGCCTTAGCCTTCTTTAGACACTCCCATGCGTCCGAGAGAGATTGAGCCCGGTATGTCATTCCCCCTGCATCAAACTGCAAACCAAAGGGGAAAAGCCACTTATATTTGATATTTTCATGTCTGAGATATTCAGTAGCTGGACGCATATTCTTCTGGCGCTGCAGTGTCAATGGTGCCAAGTCCTGATACACCTCAACTGCCAGGTCTTGCCACTGCACCTTCCCTTTCCTGGTCGCCGCTCTCATAACCGCTTCCTTTTGGGGGAAGCTAGTGAAACAAGCAATGATGTCCCTGGGGCAATTCCCCGGTGGAGATTTGAGGGCTCTATGCGCTCACTCTAGTCCAATCTCCCTCTGCAGGGGCGTCTCGGCCTGGTCTTCCTCTGTCAGCAGAGCCTCGCAAATTTCACGCACCACTTTAGCGGCCTGTTTATATTGCTCCTCCTCCGGGACCCCTCGTATGCGTATATTGCACCGCCTAGATCTGTTTTCAAGATCTTCAATCTTTCCCCGCAATTCCTCCGTCGCATCTTGCCACTTGCTATTCAGGCCACGCACCGTTTGTGCTGCTGTAGCCATCTCATCCACGTGCTCCTCCAATATTTCAACGCAGTGTCCCAGAGCCTGTATATCTTGGCGAAATTGTGCCAGCAGCTCCTTCACCTCACTCTTCACTCCAATGACTTCAGTTTTTATCTCGTGGCACCAGCGCCTCAGATCGCCTTTGGTGCAGTTCTCATCTGCATTTTCCAGCTCGTCCTCTGACTCATTCTCCTGCTCGTCGCTCTCTTTCAGTGAGCGCAATGGTGCGTAGTTAGAGCGGTATTTTTCCAGCTTTTTCCTGGCCAACATCGTAAGTGTGGTCAATATCGTCTCAAAAGCGCTCCTTTTCTCCAAGGGGGAGGCCCGTTATCTATAGATATCACTACGTTTTGCTACGTCCCAAAGAGAGCTTCTCCTTCAAGCCGCCATCTTGGTCGGTGACGTCACTTCCTCCGGCTATTCTATTTTTTGAATGTGAACATTTTGCAGGGCAGTGGGACAGTTTCAAGGTGTATTTTCTAGGGGGTGGGGTAGTTTTTGGGGTGTTGAGCCAGTTGCAGTGGGTAGGTTTTGGGAATGGGTGCTGATTGCAGGAGGAAGTTTTGGGAAGTGGAGGCAGTTTTGAGGGTTGGGAGCATAGAGAACAGGGTGAGGGAATTTGAATTGAATTGAATAATTCCCTAATGGCTGTATTTCACTGTATGTAATTGTTTATGCTCAACATGTTTACTAAGCATTTTTCCCATAGGGGCATAATTACTAAAGTGCACTAAGGTTGGGCAGCTTATAGCACACGGTAAGTGCAAAATATTTGCACAGAAGGTATGTCTGGCCTGCACTAACGTTTGGAGATGTTCCTGATATGTCCCCATGCAATTAGCGTAGTGCAGAGAATCTTGCCGCAGTAAACCAGCAACCGCACTTAAAGTGGGTACCATACCCACTGAGGTGGCCGTTAGTGCATCCACACTAACTGCAACAATCATGATTAGCTCTACCATTGACACCCATGCTAACTGTGATGTGCAGTCAAAGCCCACTCTTTTCCCTAAAACCACCCAGTCTCCATCCCATCATGCACTAAGTGGTTAGCACACAAATCTTACTGCGCTATTTTTAACATGTGATTACAGTTACTGCAATCCCTTGCTAACCACTTAGCTCAGGTTTTAGCGTGTAGTACCTGTTACTGCACTTTAATAAACATGCCCCATAATGAGCGAAAACCTTTAGAAGTAAATTAGCCCCTAAATTCATGTCTGAAATTGACGGAAGCTGAAGCTGAGAGGACCACAAAACTTGTTGGCACATATTGCAAGCGTCTTTGGAAAGAGTTTAATAAATACAATTTTAAACTTTACCCTGAAAAAAATGGGAATCCACTGAATTTTTTTTAACTTTATATTTCTTTGAAATTTTTCAGTAAGTGACAGTCTTAATAACAGAAAATGTTAATATGTATTGACAATAAAGAAATATATAATCACTTTCTACAACTAATGGTGAAAAAGATGGTCTTCCCCAAATTATTTGCTATCTTAAACACAGTATATATCAGATGAATAGAAGTTTTGACTTTTCCGGGGTCCAATCCCCTGTCTCTTTTATAACACCTCAAACCAAACAGGAGCCCCCCCCCTTCCCCTAAGACAATGACTCACCCCATCCCTAAAGCCCCTCTACCCCCCACCTTTTCCTTCTCCAACTTCGCTGATTCCCTCACCCCCCCATTGAGTTGAGGACACCTCATGAATTCAAAAAGAGTTCCAATACCTCCCACTCCTTACTATCCTTATATTCCCCCTTCCTCATAGCCAATATACCCCACTCAGGTCTTCCACTCCACTAGGTTTGGATCCAGAGGTTGTTTCTAATGAGCAACTCTCTCACTGCATGCAGCCTCTGTTCCCATCAATAGCAGGCTCCTAGTCACCTGAGGGAAATTTTCAGCAAGAGTCTTGAGAGGTCTCGCTGGAGCTTAACCCCTTCCATCCTCCCCAAAATCTGCTCCCAAAATCCCTGTACCCTCGGGGCAATTCCACCAAAGAAGCGTGAAAACACCTATTTCTTGACAACTCTGCCAGCTTTTATCAATCAATAGAAACTGGAAACATAGCCTTAATTCTGGCCAGCGTCAGGTACCTATAAATAATCTTATAGGCATTTTCCTTAATCAAGGTGCTTAATGAAGCCTTTCTTGACCGCCAACCAATTTTCCCCCAAATCCCACTCTCAATCACTCAAACTTAAATTTCTTAAACTCCTGACACCCCAGACACTGGTATAGTGGTAACATTTAGTAAGGGAATTAGAGTTAGCTTATGCCTTTCCTCAGGAGTTCAAGGCGAGTTACATTCAGGTATAGTAGGTGTTTTTCCTGGCCCCAGAGGGCTTACAATCTAAGTTTGTACCTGAGGCAATAGAGGGTTAAGTAACTTGCCCAAGATCACAAACAGCAGCAGTGGGATATGAACTCTGGATTCCCTGGTTCTAACCTACTGCTCTAACCATTACTTGTCCACATTCCTCCAATTTCTCTACCCATAGCTAATTCACATGGCGTGATCGAGCAAGCGGAATGCTAAAGCTCAAGGTCACCAGTACACATCACCATTGCGAGTCTGCTGTGTTGGCTCGCTGGTGCCTTCTTTAGCAAGTTTGGTTTCTTTTTAGATAGACCTTGTACTTTCAGCTCATTTGAAATAATGACATCAATTTGAAATAGTTTTTTCTTTTTATTGTGGATGTGTATCAAAACTAGTTACATTTCTATAGTATTTAAGCAATATTTCATGCTGTCACTATGCTGTGAAGATCTAATAAGTTTTGTAAATGTGTGTACTGTAAATAAACCATCAATGTTATTTGTATCTGTAACACTGAAAATAGTCCCATAGAGAAACATGATCATTGTTAATAAAATGTAGTCCATTCAGGTAGACTCTTGTACTCTGCCTATCTGTATTTGGGAAACTATTTTTTTACTTTTCTGGGCCTTAAGCCCAGTAAGACCTGCTCCAATTAACTTATCCCAAAATTCATGTTTGCTAAGCAAGAATAAAGCAAAAAGTAATATACACTGCTATTGCATTATGCTAATTTGGTTAAAAATTTAAAGACAGAACACAGTATCTAATTTTTACACCAGCCCTTTGGTGCACTGAGAGACCAGAGACTGATGGGTGAATGACTCCAGCAGCTTAGAAGGATTAAGAACTAGAAAGTTTAGTGCTTTTACCAGGATATTACAATATAAATATGACATTGAAAATAACCATTCCAGCCAATCATTGTACAGCTTTCATTGATGCATACCAAACTTCATAATATATTTTCAGCAGATCCTCAGTTTTTGCTCCAAATACAAGCTTTGAATTAAATTCATTAAGGTTCTCCTCCAATAGGTATGATTGGAAGGAAATCCTTAAAGGATTAACCAAAAAGGAAATAGAATGGCACGATGATGTCAGTTTTTCAGGACAGGCTGAGCTAGTCCTGGTTGCAAGGATTCTGTATGCAACAGAGGTAAAACCAGGACTCGATTGGTCTCTTCAGAAAAAATGAAGTTACTAGTCAACTGAAGGACCCAGATAGAAACCTTTTCCTGTAGGGTGCTCTGCATGCGTGCAGCTTTAAAATTTATCTATCAACTCACATACACATGAAACACCCTGGGCCCGATATTGATCTAGGACGGCTATGTGCTGCTATGGTGCATAGCAGTCGTTGCTGACCTTTAATCCCGGATATTCAATGTCAAGAGTCCTATGCAACCCCAGCAGTGAATATCCAGGGTCACCACATAGTCTCCGCAGCCACAGAGGCTAAACCGGGGAGCAGCAATATTGTGAACCGCTGCCCAGTTAGCTCCTACGGGTAAAACTAGGCCAACATTTGCAGTGCCTAGCTTTACCTGCTGGTCGCTAACCGGATAACGATGCAATATCACTGCTACCCGGTTAGCTACTGTCACTGCCCCTGGAACGCCCACAACACCCCCCCAATGCTAAGCAGTTAGCGAACAGAAGTGCTGGGGATATTCAGTGGCACTAACCATGTTAGTGCCATTGAATATCCCGTTCAGCGGCATTTACATGGTTTACACATCTATAAACCGTGTAAATGCTTTTGAATATCGGGCCCCCTGTGTATAGCCTAGGTTTCTGTTTGCTTTCAGTCCTTTAATGATATATGACAATATCAATAAATAAAAAGTGAGGTTTTCATCATATGCACATTGCTCACATTTTGTACATTCTATGTCATTACACTTTTCAGTAATGAGAAAAGAGAGCTAGGCCAGGATTACATTTGCACCCTGCTCATGAGTTGCCACCTCCTGCAGTCTTCCCAGAACTCCCACTCTTCTGTAGCCGCGTGGCGCTGGTTTGCCGAGGCATTCTTTGGCTTGAGCCTTCACGACTGCTGCTGCGCTCCGGAGGTATCTGAGTACCACTGACAGCTGCATTAGGCTTATTTCTCCCTGGATGGGAAAATAAGAACAACTTAGCTTTAATGTCATGCAAAAACATGTTTAGTCATTTGGGAGTTGCTAGTGTTCCTGGAATAATATCAGCATATTCAGTACTAGGTGATCACCAACTAAAACATATTGACAGATTAATGAGTTACTGTTTTGAGTTGTGTAGTGGATAGTTTAAAAAATCAATTAATAAGTAAAACCATCATTAACATAGCTGTGCCAGTGACATTACAGATAATATTCAAAGTGGTATGCAAGTTTCAGAAATCCAGAGAGCAATAAGCCATCTGTAACAGCAAGGACAAGGTACTGCAGAGAAAGTGATGGTCAACAGTGTCAAAAAGCAGCAGACAGTGCAGCTTCATTGCATGTCCCCTAGTCTTTATTTATTTATTAGCTTTTATATACCGCACTATTTAGTATTGGCACGGTTTACAAGAAACAAACAGTCAAGCAACTTTACATAGAACAGGCATAAACATCAAATCAAAATCTAAGTCTAAATAACATAGATTCTCCAGGACCAAGCAGGAAGTCAGTCCTCACATATGGGTGACGTCGGCGCCGACGGAGCCTTCGCGGAGCAATTTTCCCCAGCTTTCAAAGAAAGCCTTTGGGAATTGCAGCGCGCATGCGCGGTCTCCTTCCCGCCCAAGGGTGCCATCTTAGCCAGTCTTCTTTTTTCCGCGGAGCCCTACAGACGTACCCGTCGTGTCCCCGCTGAAAAAGTTGATTTTAGTGATTTATTCCATCTTTTTTCCTTCGGTTCGACGCCGGTCTTTTTCCTGCCCGGACTCGCGACGCCGTTGCGAGTCCTTCTCTTATTTTTCGGTTTTTCTGATTTTTGGTCAGTTTCGTTTTTCGGTTTTTCGCTGGCAGCCCGGTCCTTTGACCTTGCAGGGGCCCTTTTTCCCCCGATGGCTGCCAGTGGTTTCAAGCGGTGTGTTCAGTGTGACAGAAATATGTCACTCACTGACACACACGATAATTGCCTCCGCTGCCTGGGCTCGGATCACGAAGAACTGATCTGTGGGGCCTGCGGCAAAATGTCCTCCAAAGCGTTAAGGAGTCGGCGGCACCAGCGGGAACGAATCTTCGCTGACCCCGGCCGTACCCGGACCTCGTCGGAGGCCTCGGCGTCCAGAGGTTCCAGCTCTGACCATCGCCGAAGTTCCTCCAACAGGGGTTCTCCCTCCGGGGACCATCGACGGAAGGTAAAACCCGCGAGGGCGGCGTCGGTGGACGCTCCTGGCTCTGCGAGGGCCAGGTCGCATAGCCCCGATAGCCGTCCCGGGTCTTTGGAGAAGGAGCACCTCCCGAAGCGACCTCGTCTGGAGTCGAAATTGCCTGCTCGGGTAAGTCCTGTAGTCCTCCTGGACTCGCCTCCGAGAGGTCCGCCGTCGGGGCCCGAGTCGGGGGCTGCTGGGTCACCTGAGGTCGGACTCAGGTTGACGGCCTTGGAGAGCAGACTATCTGCCTTCATGGACCAGCAGCGGGCACTGATCGCTAGCCTCGCTGGCGCCACTGCCCCGACCGCCGGGACGTCGACGTCCAAGTCGACCCCGGAGACCGAGCCGATCCTCGAGTCCATGCGAACTCGAGTCGATCCTCGGTCGAGGTCACCCTCGGCCTCCCGTTCGGGACCGAGGTCGTCGACGCCGACTCCCTCGGTGTCGGGGCGGCCGACGCCTCCGCCTGCCCGAGCCGACCCCACCGATTCCTCCTCGGAGTCGGCCTGGGAGTGTGAAGAGGAAGAGTCACCTGATTCGTTTCGGACTCGGTGTGTCCCCTTGGACTCCCCTGAGTCCGAACCTCGGAAGCAGTCCCCTCCGGAGGATGCCCGGTTCTCGGACTTCGTCAGGGATATGGCCAAGGCTTTGGCCTTCCCTGCGGATCCCGAGGATGAGCCTCGAGCCGAAGAGCTTGACGCCCTTCAGTATGACTCTCCCGCCAGGGAACACTTTACTGTACCGGTTCCTCCCATGCTGGAACGACTACTCTACCGCATGTGGGAGAGTCCGGCATCGTCGCCGGTATTAAGCAAGCGGGTCGATTCCATCTATCGAGTCCGCAAGAGTCCTGGCTTCCAAAAAGCACAGCTGCCGCACCATTCCATGGTAGTGGAATCGGCCATGCATAGGCTTAAGAGCCAAAAGATGCACTCCTCGGTGCCTCCTGGCAGGGAGGCCCGTAACCTGGATGGCCTTGCTAAGAAGTGTTTCCAGGGCTCTATGCTTGCTTGTCGTGTCCAGACCTACCAGCTCTACATGGGCATGTATCTCCAAGACCTGGCTAAAGAGATAGCCGGATTCTCCGCTGGGCTGTCCGAGGAACCTTTGCGGAGGTTCCTGGCCTTGACAACTGGTATTTGGGAATGCTCCAAATTCATGTCCCGAGCAGCCTATGATGGCTTTGAAGCATCGGCTCGAGTGGCCGCAGCCGGCATCGGTGCCCACCGACAGGCTTGGCTTCAGTCGTCTGACCTTGAACCCTGGGTGCAGGACAAGTTGGTCGATGTCCCCTGCCGAGGTGAGAACCTCTTTGGCAAGCCCATGGCTGAAAAGGCTGCACAAAATCGAGACGGAGACTCTCACCAGGACTAGGCTTTCTAGGAAGACCTCCGCCCCTTCCCAGAAAAAGAAGGGCTCGGGAAAGAAGTCCTTTTACCCGAGAAAGGCGGCTGCCTATAAACACTACCCTCAATATCAGGCCTCCGCAGCTCCCCAACAGGGCCAGCAGGCCAAGGGACGGGGTAACGGGTCCCGTAGGCAGCAAGCCCCCAAGCCTGCACCACCAGCCCCTGCTCAGCAGGGTGGGGGTTTTTGACTTCATCAGCATAGCCTCTCCCCCTCAGCTGGCTCCTCCCAGCACCGGAGGCCGGCTGGTTCACTTCGCCCACAGGTGGTCCAACATCACTTCAGATGCCTGGGTGCTTCAAGTCGTAAGAGAAGGCTATCTTCTCCACTTCCACCAGGTCCCTCCCTCTTATTTCCCGGGAGAACCTCCACGACTCCCTCTGCACAGGGACTTACTCCTTCAGGAGTTAGCAAGTCTTCTTCAGGAACAGGCTGTGGAACCGGTGCCCCACCACCTGAGAGGTCAAGGCTTTTATTCCAGGTATTTCCTAATACCAAAAAGAACAGGAGGCCTCAGACCCATTCTGGACTTGCGCAACCTCAACAAGTTCCTCGTGAGGGAGAAGTTCAAGATGCTTACCCTTGGAATCCTTCTGCCCTACCTCCAGCAGGGAGATTGGCTATGCTCCTTGGATCTAAAGGATGCCTACACGCACATCCTCATCCACCCAAGCCACCGCCAATACCTAAGGTTTGTGGTGGCAGGAAATCATTACCAGTACAGAGTACTGCCCTTTGGCCTATCCTCCGCACCGCGAGTCTTCACAAAATGTCTCGCGGTGGTGGCGGCCTATCTCCGGCTTCATGGCCTCTATGTCTTTCCGTACCTCGACGACTGGCTCATCAGAGCATCGTCCTCTCCGGAAGTCACCAATGCCACACACCGCACGGTGACTCTTCTGCAGTACTTGGGCTTTGTCATAAACTTCGCAAAGTCCACTTTGCTCCCCTCACAGGATCTCGAGTTCATCGGCGCAAGACTGCACACTCCTCAGGCACGAGCTTTCCTGCCTCTCGACAGGGCTCAACGGCTCATGGACCTAGCCGGCCGTTTTCGCAGCCAGTCCCTGGTCTCAGCCAGGCGCTTCCTGAGACTACTCGGCCATATGGCTTCCACCGTCCACGTGACCCCCAATGCCCGCCTGAATATGCGGCCTGCTCAATGGTGCCTTCGCAAGCAGTGGCAACAAGCCACCGGTGGACTAGCCGACTTAGTGCGCGTCTCCGGGCCGCTGGCCTCTTCTCTACAGTGGTGGCTTCATCGGCCGAACCTGGTGCTCGGAATGCCTTTTCAGTCACCCCAGCCGGCTCAAGTGCTGACGACCAATGCTTCCCTCCTGGGTTGGGGAGCACATTGCCAAGGGGCATGTACTCAAGGTCTCTGAACCGCGTGGGAGTCTGCTCAGCAGATCAACTTCCTGGAGCTCAGAGCAATCCATCTGGCTCTCAAGGCTTTCTCCCACCTGACTTCTCACCAGTCCGTCCTTGTCCAGACGGACAATCAAGTTGCCATGTTCTATGTGAACAAACAGGGGGGCACGGGCTCCTTCCTTCTCTGCCGAGAAGCTCAGAAGCTCTGCTCTTGGGCCGTCAGTCACGGCATTCTTCTCAAGGCAGTTTATCTCCCAGGCCAAGAAAATTGCCTGGCGGACAAACTCAGCAGGATCCTCCAGCCGCACGAGTGGCGTCTGGATCCCTTGGTAGTTCAGAAACTTTTTCTGAAGTGGGGACTCCCCACGATGGATCTCTTTGCCAGTCCTCTCAACTGGCAACTTCCTCGCTTCTGCTCTCGTCAGCCACATCCCCTTCGAGTAGCGGCAGATGCTTTTCTACTCTCATGGTCGGAGAGCCTTCTGTATGCTTTTCCTCCCATCCCGCTAGTCTCTCGAACTCTTTTCAAGGTTCTCCGAGACAAAGCTTCCATGATCCTGGTGGCTCCTCGCTGGCCCAGACAGCCGTGGTTTCCACTCCTGCTGCAATTAGCGGTAGAGGATCCGTTCCCTCTGGGGTTTCAACCGGATCTCCTAACACAGGATAAGGGGTCCCTGCTACACCCCAACCTCAGATCTCTCAATCTAATGGCCTGGCTGCTGAAAGGGTAGTCCTTGCTCCCCTTCTACTGCCGGCAGAGGTGGAAGAGGTCGTCCTAGCTTCTCGGCGACCTTCTACCCGCAAATGCTACGCCCTTAAATGGCGTCGTTTTTCCGTTTGGTGTGCCCAGCAGTCTCAGGATCCCTTCTCCTGCTCGGTGTCGGTGATCTTGCAGTACTTGCTCTACCTCTCTAATCTGGGACTTAAGTCCAACTCCGTCAAAGTTCACCTCAGTGCTCTTTCAGCACATCATGTGCCGGTGGACGGCAGACCTCTTTCCAGCGACCCTCTCGTAGCGAGGTTTCTCCGAGGTCTCCTTCTACTTAAACCACCTCTGCGCCCGCCAGCTCCTGACTGGGATCTGAATGTGGTTTTACGGCGGATCACCTGTCCGCCTTTTGAACCTATGGCTACCTGTTCTCTCCGTTTCCTTTCTTGGAAAACTTTATTCCTGATAGCCCTCACTTCCGCTAGACGCGTAAGTGAATTGCAGGCCCTCATGTCTGATCCCCCTTACACTCGGTTCTACAAAAATAGGGTAGTCCTACGGACTCACCCAAAATTTCTTCCTAAAGTGGTCTCCCCTTTTCACATCAATCAGGAGGTGGTACTTCCGACCTTCTTTCCCAGGCCACACTCCAGCCGAGCTGAAATGGTCCTACATACCCTGGACTGTAGAAGGGCATTGAACTTCTACCTTGACCGTACGCGGGAGCACCGTAAAGCTGCTCAGCTTTTTGTGTCTTTTGACCCCAATAAATTGGGGCTCCCGGTCTCCAAGCGTACTCTGTCCATCTGGGTTGCTGACTGTATCGCTTGGGCTTATGGGGCAGCCGGACTCTCGTTAGAAAGTCGAGTCACGGCTCATTGTGTTCGGGCGAAGACTACGTCAGTGGCTTACCTCCGCTCTGTTCCGCTGGCAGACATCTGCCGGGCCGCTACTTGGTCTTCGAGCCAGACTTTTGCGGTCCATTACTGTCTCGAGAGGGAGTCCCGCAGGGACAGTGCTTTTGGACAGGCAGTCCTCCGAAATCTCTTCGAGGTTTGAGCAACTCCTACCCTCCATCCCGGATGGGGGCTACCGGTGGGTAATAATTCAGTGAAGATTCCTTCCTTCTGTGCCGCTGAGCTAGAGGGAGCTCATTTTTGTGCTTAGGGTCTCCGGTAGCCTTAAGCTTGGGAGTCCCATATGTGAGGACTGACTTCCTGCTTGGTCCTGGAGAAAGCATAGTTACTCACCTGTAACAGGTGTTCTCCAGGAGCAGCAGGAATCAGTCCTCACAACCCTCCCTCCTCCCCTTGGAGTTGCAATCATCTGCTTAAGTTTTTTTGCAAATTTTTATGCTGTCTTTTAGCTATGTCATCAGACTGGCTAAGATGGCACCCTTGGGCGGGAAGGAGACCGCGCATGCGCGCTGCAATTCCCAAAGGCTTTCTTTGAAAGCTGGGGAAAATTGCTCCGCGAGGGCTCCGTCGTCACCCATATGTGAGGACTGATTCCTGCTGCTCCTGGAGAACACCTGTTACAGGTGAGTAACTACGCTACAGGTAAGTAGAAGCAAGCAAATATGTCAACATAAGGGATGATGGTTAAAAATATGGGAGGGGGTAGAGGAAGGGCAGGGTGGGAACAAGGCAGGGGAAGTAGGGAAGGATGGGAGAACTAGTTACATGTTGTGCAGCCAGGCATCAAGGAATGGACTATGTCAGTGAAGAAGCAGTACTGAGGGAGCCCTTCATTAAGTTATATGGTCAGAAGCTAGTTGGAACAGGTGGGTCTTTAATGCTTTTCTGAAAGTAGACTGGTCCACAATGGCTCGGACTGAAGCAGGAAGGGCATTCTCTTTCTTGAAGGAATAAACAATTGATCTGACTACCTGTTCCACTTCACTCGCTTCTGATATGTACAGGGTGGCCCAAAAGAAGTGAGAACATCTCGTAGCATATAAGTTATTTAAAAATTCAAAAAGACAGATGTAAATGATTGACAAATTTAAAAAAAAAAGATGGCGACTGGAAACTGTCGAAATAAAGACGTTATATAGCTAAAAAAGGTAACTAAGTAAACTATTTAAGCTTTTAATTTACGAGATGTTTTCACTTTTTTTGGGCCGCCCTGTATATATAGGCTATTACTACAGCAAGGCGGTTCGTGACTACTCAAGGAGTTAACATGAGGCCTAAAGGCAGGATGTGGTACTGTAAGTGGTGCTTCCCTATTACGAATCTGAGATGGAGATATATCCAAGCCACAGGATATATCTCTATGTGGGTGTAAACATCCTGCAAGTCCAGAGAACTTGCGGATGGGGACTACATACAACCAGGGAAACCATCTTGAACATTTCTAGGACCAGAAACTTATTCAAGGCCCTTAGATCTAGGATGGAATGGAATCTCCCATCTTCCTTGGATCAGGAAGTTGGCCAAGGTGTTGGCATTCTAGGCAAACGTTAAGCTTTATGCACCCCCTGGCTGTCAAAATCTATTGTTTAGCTTTGAATGTCTTGCTCTTTACCATCCTCCTCCCCAAGAAGCTGCCACCCTAGGCATCTGCCTAGTTTGCTTAGTGTTTGGGCTGGCCTTGCTTGTGATCAAGAAAAGCTCAGAATAGAATCCCTGCACCCTTTCCCTTGGTGGAACAGGTTTGACCCCACTGGTCTCTAAGAGGAAAGAGAGCTCTTTGGTAAGTATTTTCTGATGTGGTGAGTTTAACCCTGATGCTCTCAGTAGGCAATTTGGTGGAACTTCAAAAGGCGAAGATGGTATTCTTGCTAGACAATATTTAGTACCCAACTATCAGAGGTTATAAGGGGACAGTGGTCTGCCAAGAACTTCAACCTCCCGTTTTGTTTTCTTTTCTTTTCAAAGAGACTTTATTTGAACAACCACAGACACAAATGCTATCCAAATATTCTTGGTTACATCAACCACATAACTGATTACAGTGCATAGCCATTATATAACTGGTCTCAATTTTTATGAATCTACAACTCAAAAATAGTAATCCTTATTAAGTGATCCCCCTTCTCCCAGCCCCAAACCCACCTACACTGGGCAAAATCACATACATACTAAAAAGAAATCTCAGCAAGACTATTACTAAGTCCTACCCCCTCCTTCATATATCATGTAGAAGGGTTCATCATGTATCCCTTTGATGTCTCAAGTCATTGAGTTTCTCCATATTGCATACCTCCCACATTCTGCTTAGCCAATAATTAAGGCTCGGGGTCCTACTTGTTTCCATGCTTGAGCCAGCTTCAGTTTGGCAACCTTCAAACAATGCCACACCAACAGTTTCTGCAACATCTTAAAACTCCTTACTAAAAAATGAAAGAGGAAAACCCCTGGGTCTACCTCAAACATTCTTTTAATGCAGAGCTACTCAATTCCAGTCCTGGAGGTCCACAACCCTGCAGGTTTTTGTGATAGCCCTAATGAATATGCATGAGATATATATGCATTAGAGATATCCTGCCAACCTGACTGGTTTGTGACCCTCCAGGGCTGGATTTGGAGACCCCTGCCTTACACCTCTGTCATTTAAGATTATGAGTGGGCAAGGTACAGATGTCCTAGACATCAAAAGGGTAGAAAGAATGTGTCACATTCCTCCTCGATTCTCACCACCACCAAAAAGTTGTCTAATAGAAAATATTTTGGTGGTGGCGAGAAGCGCGGAGGAATGTAACAAATTCTATCTAACCTTATTGATGTCTTGGACATCTGCACCTTGCTCACTCACAATCTTAAATAACAGAGGTGTAAGGCAGGGGTCTCCAAATCCAGCCCTGGAGGGCCACAAACCAGTCAGGTTGGCAGGATATCTCTAATGCATATATATCTCATGCATATTCATTAGGACTATCCCAAAAACCTGCAGGGTTGCAGACCTCCAGGACTGGAATTGAGTACCGCTGTTTTAATGCAATATTATATGGCTTTCTAATATCCTCTAATAATTCAAGGTCAAGTCCACCATATGTGATCCACAGTTACCGCTTGGCCACAGTTATGCTAACAGAGGTTGTGGTTGTTGTTAAGTGCCATCGAGTAGGTGTCAACTCCTGGTGACCCTCTGGATGGTTGACCTAAACTTTATTCAGTTGTTCAGGTTTGTGGTACCCCAATAGTAAAGGAACAGATGATGAACAGTCAAATACCAATTATATTAAATCTTACAATTATTCTCTTGAATGCAAGCTTCCAGGGAATCCCTTGCTGTCACCTTTTACATTTGCTCCCATTGATTCTCAGAACACATACATCCCAGTTCCCCTTCCCATTTAGTTCTATGTATTTTAACTGGGGGTTTCCTACTCCTTAAGTACCTATAAAGACCCAATATCAGATCTTTCTCAGTGCTTCAAGATTCACATAAATCCTCTAAGGGGGAGTTGTCTTGGGCCACCTCCACCAGTAATGTACCTACAAGTAGATAAAATGATCCTGATCAGGGAGTATTCGTTTTGCAAATCAGTAAAAGGTAGTATATCTCCATCATCAAAAAATTGTCCCATCCTATTTAGGCCTATGTATGTTCAGTGTTCATATATACTCGAATTCATCTTGAGGGGAATAGGATAGGGTGTGCAATGGGGATCAAAGGGGATAACCTCGCACTTGCTCATCTCAGTAAAACAAAGTATGTTCAATTATTGGGTTTGCAATCCTCCTCAATCCCTTGAAATTTAAGTGGAATCCACAATAAAGTACCTATAGGTGTTTTCCCAATTAGTGTCTGCTCTAGCTTGACCCAAGGTTTAC
Source organism: Ichthyophis bannanicus (assembly GCA_033557465.1). NCBI lineage: Eukaryota > Metazoa > Chordata > Amphibia > Gymnophiona > Ichthyophiidae > Ichthyophis > Ichthyophis bannanicus. Next base: position 150,890,205 of record CM066041.1, read on the forward strand.
TTGGGGAGCAAGCACAGTTACTTACCTGTAACAGGTGATCTCTGGGAACAGCAGGAATTAGTCCTCACATATGGGTACGTCGGTACCGAGGGAGCCTGCACGGGAAAGCTCCCCAGCCTTTCAGATGAAAGGCTTTTGGGGCCTCCCACTGCACATGCGCGCTGCCTTCCCACCTTCCTGACCAGCTCTCCTCAGTTCGAGTTTAAAGCTGAGACAATAGAGAGAGAGGAAAGGAAGATAGATAGATAGATAGAGATACAACTCCTAGTGGAGGTGGGTGGGTTGTGAGGACTAATTCCTGCTGTTCCCAGAGATCACCTGTTACAGGTAAGTAACTGTGCTATCTCCAGGAACAAGCAGGAATAAGTCCTCACATATGGGGACTCCCTAGCTAAGATGCCTGGGAGATCCCCCTCCAAGGGTAAACCATCTTCGTATGGATCTCAGGCATCCATCCAGGGAAGGTGGGCAGGAGTTGTTTAAGTATGGAACAGGTGTTTGAGGACAGCCTGACCAAACAAGGCATCCCGGCGGGAGTCCTTGTCCAAGCAGTAATGGGCTGTGAAGGTATGAACCGAGGCCCAAGTGGCTGCTCGACATATCTGATCTATGGACACAGAGTGAAGATGAGCCATAGAAGTGGCCATGGCTCACACATTGTGAGCTGTGACATGGCCTTCCAGAGAAATGTTCTTACTCTGGTAAGCAAAAGAAATACACCGAGCAATCCAATTGGAAAGTGTACGTTTGGTGACTGAGAGTCCCAAATGAGAAGGATCAAAAGCCACGAAAAGTTGGGAAGACTTTCGATGTGGCTGAGTCCTGTTGAGGTAAAAGGCGAGAGCTCTTTTACAGTCAAGAGTATGAAGGTTCCTCTCTGCACTGGATGCATGAGGAGCCGGGAAAAAAACAGGTAGATATACCTCTTGATTAAGATGAAAAGGCGAGACCACTTTAGGCATAAAGTGGGGATTCGTCCTAAGGACCACCTTATCATGATGAAATCTGGTATAAGGTGGATTTGCCACCAAAGCCTGCAGTTCACTGATGCGGCGAGCCGAAGTGACTGCAATAAGGAAAAGAACCTTCCAGGAAAGAAATTTCAGGGAGGTAGATACCAACGGTTCAAAAGGTGGCTTCATAAGTTGACCCAGAACTAAATTCAAGTCCCATGCTACCAGAGGAGGTCGGATGGGAGGCTTAGTGAGGGTCAGGCCTCTCATGAATCTTGCAATAAGAGGATGAGAGGAGACAGGTTGTCCATTTATAGGTTTTAAGGATGCTGCAATAGCACTTAAATGGATTCGTACTGAATTCGTCTTGAGGCCTGCATTGGAAAGATGCAGGAGGTAGTCCAGTAGAGAATTCAAAGGAAGTGCTAGAGGGTCAAGACCCTGTTGCACACACCAAATGGAAAAACGTTTCCATTTGAAAGCAAAGGATATCTTTCATTGGTTGGGAAAGATTAAACTCATGAAGGCTTAAGCCTTCAGTAACCAAGCTCGGAGATGTAGGGACTTGGGGTTTGGATGCCACAAAGTCCCCCGCTCCTGAGACAAAAGGTCTGGTGCAGCTCCCAGGTCCAGGGAGGAGTCCTGGGAGAGCTGTAGAAGTAGAGGGAACCACACTTGGCGTGGCCAGCGTGGAGCAATGAGGATCATGGATCCGTGATCCCTCTGAAGTTTGAACAGAGTCTTGGGAATCAAAGGAATGGGTGGAAAAGCGTACAGGAATTCCTGACCCCAATGTAGGAGAAAGGCATCGTTGGCCTGAGCTCCCTGACACGGAGTCCTGGAACAGAACCGGGGAAGTTTGGCATTCCACGGACTTGCGAAGAGGTCTATGTCCGGGGTCCCCCATTCCTGAAAGATTCTGCATATCTGGTCCATATGCAGGGACCATTCGTGTGGGAGCAGAACTCGACTGAGTCTGTCTGCCCGAGAGTTTTGAACTCCTGGAAGATATACTGCCAGAAGGTGAATTTGATGCTCTCTGGCGAAGGCCCATAATCTGAGAGCTTCGTTGCAAAGCGACAGAGAGCCCGTCCCTCCTTGTTTGTTGACATAGAACATGGCTACCTGATTGTCTGTCTGGACTAGGACAGTCAGGTTGACAAGGAGGGTGTGGAAGACTGTGAGGGCAAGGAAGATTGCTCGCAGTTCCAGAAGGTTGATGTGAAGGGTGGTCTCCTGGGGAGACCAGGTGCCCTGAGTGGAGAGGTGTTGGAGATGAGCTCCCCACCCTGTTTGGGAGGCATCTGTTGTGAGGGTTGTTTGGGGCAACGAAGGTTGAAAGGGAATCCCCAACAACAGATTTTTGGAGGATGTCCACCACTGGAGAGACCAAAACAGTCGTTTTGAGGTGAGTATTTGGTCGGAGAGCAGTCCTGATGCTTGAGACCACTGGGTGGCCAAAATCCATTGAGCTGCCCTCATATGGAGACGAGCGTAGGGCACCACATGGACCGTGGAGGCCATGTGGCCCAGAAGTTGCAGCATTTCCCTGGCTGACAAGTGACTTCTGGACTGAGCCTGGGAGGCCAAGCTTATTAGCCTTTGGCCTCGGACCAGAGGGAGGTAGGCCCTTGCAGTGGTGGAGTCCAATTGGGCCCCTATGAATTCCAGGGACTGAGTAGGGATGGGACTTGGGAACGTTTACCACAAGTCCCAGATATTGAAGAATACGTCTTGTGCGGTCCAGAGAAATCTGGGCTTCTGACTGAGATGGAGCTCGGATGAGCCAGTCGTCCAGATTTGGGAAGACAAAGATTCCCATGCCTCTTAGAAATGCGGCTATGACTGCCATGCATTTTGTGAAGACTCTTGGAGCAGAGGCCAGACCGAAGGGTAGTACTCTGTACTGGAAATGTTTTCCCTGGAACAGAAAGCGAAGATATTTTCTGTGGGATGGATGGATGAGTATATGAGTGTACGCATCCTTGAGATCTAGAGAACAAAGCCAATCCTGACTCTGAAGGTATGGAAGGAGAATGCCCAGAGAGAGCATTTTGAATTTCTCCTTGAACAGAAACTTGTTCAATTCTCTCAGATCTAGGATAGGTCTGAAACCCCCTGTCTTCTTTGTTATGAGAAAATAAGGGGAGTAGAAACCTAACCCCTGTTGAGGAGGAGGAACCTCCTCTATTGCCCCTTGGGCAAGGAGAGAAGAGACTTCCTGACCCAACAGGGTCAGAAGAGATGGGGGAGAACTGAATTGCCTCACCATGGTATGGGGAGGAAGGCTGGAGAAATGAAGTTTGTAACCCTCCCTGATAATAGAGAGGGTCCATTGCTCTGATGTGATTTGTTCCCATCTGGGAGCAAAAAGAGCTAGCCTTCCAGGAATGGTGAGGGGCTCTGGTTGTTCTAGAGCCAGAAACGGCAAGTTCTCTAGGGGCAAGTCAAAACCCCTGAGGGGGTTGAGCCTGCTGGGGTGCAGCAGACACTGCAGGCTTTGACTTTACTTGCTTAGATTGCTGACGCTTAGCAGCAAAGCGAGGCTGAGCAGATTGCTGGCCAGTATTTGTGGAAAATCTGGCCTTCTTATAGTAAGGCCTTTTAAAAGACTTCTTTTTGGCAGGGGTAGAAGTAGACTTAGACAGTCTATCTAGAGTGGCATTTTCTGCATCCATTTGAGCAGCTTTAATTTGCCAGTCTTCACCAAATAAGTTCTCACCTATACAGGGCAGATTCCTGAGGCCATCTACAACCCAGGGTTCTAGGTCAGAAGCCTGGAGCCAAGCAAGACGTCGGGCTGCAATAGCAATTCCCAAAGCCCTGCCAGCAACCTCAAAGGAATCAAAGGCTGCCCTGTTGGAGAACTTGGAGACCTCTGAAAGTTGTGTCACCACAGAAAAGAAGTCCGCCCTTTGATCATCAGGGATAAAGGGGGCAAAATGCTGTACCTTTAGGGCAAGTTGTCCAAGAAACATGCCCATATAAAGGCTATAAGAATTGATCCTGGCTATAAGCATACTAGCCTGGAACATCTTTCTACCAAAAGAGTCAAGGGTCTTACATTCTCGCCCTGGAGGGGTAGAAGAATGCCTTTTAGGACTCTTTATCTTCTTCATGGCAGACTTCACCACAATAGAGTGGTGAGGTAGCTGAGTTTTTTGGAACCCAGGAGAAGGAGGGACCCGATACATGGTATCCAACCTACGGGAATGGGGAGACAGTGTTAAAGGAGTCTCCCACAAATCCATCAAGTGTTCTTGAAGGATTTCATGGATAGGCAGAGTGACTGCCTCTTTAGGAGCTTTAGAGTATCCTAAAATATCCAATTTTTTTGATCTGGGTTCTTTTTCAGAAGATGTAGCAATAGAAAGTCCTTTAGCTACATCAACAATGAAATCCTGAAAGGATAAATCCTCTGGAGGAGACATCCTCCTCTTTGGAGAAGAGGGCTCCTCAGGAAGAGCAAGCTCAGCAGAGTCATCAGAGGAATTGAATTCATCAGAAGAATCTGAGTATTCTCTCTGTGCTTTCAATGCACGATATGCATACCGATCGGTATCGACATCGGGTGTATCGGGCATGGGATCGGTATCGGGCGAAAGCCTGAATCCGGCATGCTGAACCGATCGACGTTTGGAAGTCGATGGTCTCGGTTCCGGTGTGGATACCGGAACCGGAGTCGGTACCGATGGAATCGGTACCGAGGGCGTCGCAGCCTTAATGAATGCCAGAACGGCCTGCTGCATGGTCTGGACAGTATTGCCCATAGACGCCACTGCTGCCTGGATGTCGGTACCGGTATGGGCCGGTACCCCAGAGCAGTCCAACAGATGATCAGTCGAGGCCGTGCCATCGATGTCAACCTGTGACCCCATGGTTGCTTTGGAGGCCGGAGCCTCCCGCCGGGTTTTTTGGCCTGGGCAGAATCCTCGAACTCAAGATTGAGAGCCTCTCGATCTTTAGAAAGAGATTTGCTTTTAGAGGATTTGCCCACAGAAGGTTTGGTTACCTGAGATCCATCCGGAGAGGAAGACCTGGATGACTGTGATGCTTCTGAAGCAAACAGCACATGGAGCTTGTTGGCCCGGTTCTGCAAACCACGTTTAGACATCTGGGAGCAGGATGGGCAGTCCGGTATGGAGTGGTCAGGTCCCAAACATTTAAGACACCATTCATGGGTGTCTGTGACAGAAATGACAGCACTGCACTTGGTACACTTTTTAAAACCAGGGACTGGCTTCTCCATGAGGAGAATTTGTGTAGGCCTAAAGGCCTAACAAAAGTTACCAAGCTGTGCTGAAGAAAATAAAAAAGTCTTTTTTTTTTTTTTATAAAGAAAGAAAGAGACCGGCGGTACCGGTTTCGGTATGGGGAAGGCAGGTACGCGGTCTAAAGAAACAAACAAAATTAACAATTTCTTCAGCGGTGACAGGAACACGACCTGCTGGCTCCGCGGAAAAAAGAGAACTGAGGAGAGCTGGTCAGGAAGGCGGGAAGGCAGCGCGCATGTGCAGTGGGAGGCCCCAAAAGCCTTTCATCTGAAAGGCTGGGGAGCTTTCCCGCGCAGGCTCCGTCGGTACCGACGTACCCATATGTGAGGACTTATTCCTGGAGATTCCCCATTCCACTGGAGCTTGTGCTGCAATATAATATCATTTCAAATTAGAAATGCCAAATCTTCTCAATTTTTTTCTCTGCATGCATTACATGCTATCAGAGGCCTTCCTTTACCCTAGATGAATTTCATTACCTTCCTTTGAAGATCCTAAGGTCTTATGGGGAACCCTCACTGGGAGGGTCTGAAAAGCATAGTTACTCACCTGTAACAGGTGTTCTCCAGGGACAGCAGGAATCAGTCCTCACTTATGGGTGACACCTGCGAGAGGTAGAGGAGGTACTGGAGAACCCAACGGGTGGAGCAGGAGAACAGGTCGATCTGAAGCTCGGAGCACCAGAGCGAAAAATGCCGTCACTTTAGGGCGTAGGCCCACCTCGTCGAATCCTTCCTTGACATGAGGAGGACTTCCTTGATCTCCACTGGGAGATGCAGCAAGGCTAAAGAGACCCGTTCAGCCACCAGGCCGTCAGGGATAGCGAGACCAAGTTCAGGTGAAGCACCCATCCCTCCTCCTGCGTTAGCAGACCTGAAACACTGCCCAGGGGGATCAGATTTTCAGACAAGAGCCGGAATAGAAGCGGGAACCAAGGCTGTCGAGGCCACAAAGGAGCCACGAGAATCACCGAGGCTCGGTCCTGCTGAATCTAATGGAGGGTCCTCGCAAGGAGAGGAAGGAATGCATACAGAAGCCCGGAGGTCCAGTTCAGGAGGAACGCATCCGGGGCTACCCTGCTCGGCTGCGGTATCTGCCCACAGAAATGGGGAAGCTGTGCATTCGTAGGGCTGGCGAACAGGTCTATGGACGGAGTCCCCCAGCGGAGGAACAAGTGGAGAACCACCTCTGGACTCAGGCACCACTCGTGTGGGCGAAGGAGCCTGCTGAGTCTGTCCACGAGGAGGTTGTCCTGGCCCTGGAGGTAGACTACTCTCAGTGTCATGCCCCTGCGTACAGTGAAGGAGAAGAGGAGGACTGACTTCTGACAGAGGAGGCGGGAGTCCATGCCCCCTTCCTTGGTTATGTAGAACATCGCAACTCTGTTGTCAGTCTGCACGAGCACTGACTTGCCCTTCAGGTGGTGCTCGAAGACCTTCAGGGCCAACCGGACCGCTCGAAGCTTGAGCAGGTTGATCTGCTGCTGGGACTCCTCGAGCTATCACTGCCCCTGGGTGCAGAGGTGGTCGCAGTGGGTTCCCCAGCCCAACAGCGAGGCATCTGTCGTCAAGACGAGCTCGTGCTGTTGAATTTGGACATTCATGCCCCAAAGGAGGCTCTGGGGGGGTCTACCACCAAACTAGGGAACCAAATAGGCTGCGAGAGACCCAGACGGGGTCCCAGAGGCGACCCGAGGCTTGGGCCCATTGCGCTCTGAGGCACCATTGGGCCACTCGCATCTGTATCTCCCGGTGCCATCGCCGGAGGCCTCTGTGTCTGTACGAGGTACCTTTCGAGGCTGCTCCTTATCCGACTTTCAGGAACGCCGGGGAGGGCTAAGGGAAGAAGCATGAGATGCTCATGCTTGTCCGGAACCCCTGACAGCGACCTCAAGGTCGTCTTCTTCTTTCGCCACTCCACCTCGGGCTAACCCTGATCGCAGTGGTGCCTGGGGCATGGGGTCACTGCGGGGGACCCTGTAAGCAGTGGATCAGCAGGGCGAGGTGCCACCGGAGACCCCAAGGCTGCCTTGCGGAAAATGTCGTCAGACTTCTGCTTGCGGCTTAGCAAAGCCTTAGAGGACATTTTCTTACAGAGAGAGCAGAGCTCCGGGTTGTGGTCAGCCCCCAGACACCGTAGATAACAGTCGTGGATGTCCGTGAATACCATATTTTTTGAGCATCTGTTACATTTCTTGAAGCCGGTGACCATAGGGGCAAAAAGGGCCCCTGCGAGGTCGAAAACCCTCAAGGCCAGTGGTTGGAGAAAAAAGGGTGTGAAAAGGGCCTGAAAGGGAAAACACTAAAAAAGAGTGAAAAAGTGAATCCCCTAGCCTACAGCCAGAGCAGGAGCGAAGGGGAGGATGGAAGAGGACCGGTGCTACCGGAAAAGCGTCCAGAAGGTCGAAAACAAAAATAAACTTTTTCCGAGGGACAAGGACATGCATCCAAAGGGCACCGTGGAAAAAGGGAGACTGAACAAGATGGCACCTTTGGGCGGGAAGAGGACCACGCATGCGTGGTAGCAATACCAAAGGCTTTCTTTGAAAGCTGGGGAATTGCTCTGCATGGGCTCAGTCGGTGCCGACGTCACCAATAAGTGAGGACTGACTTCCTGCTTGTTCCTGGAGAATAAATAGAGCCATTGTGGGGAAGTATATTTATTTTAATCACCACTATTCAGCCAAGCCAAGAGATTATTAGCTGGGGACAGCATTCCAAAATCTCTCTTTATTTGCCTAAGTAAAGCTGGGTAATTAGCGCTGTACAGTGTTTGTTTCTTATTAGGCAAGCGCATTCCCACATATTTCACCTCCTCTCTGACCATTGAAACGAAAAACATGCCTTAAACGGTTCTTGTACCTGCAAGGGGAGATTCAAACCAAGTGCTTCATCTTGCATATTCATCTTAAATTTCAACACTTGACCATACTGGGTTAGTAGAACCAACACGTGGTGCCAGAGCTGGCAATGTAAGAAAAATGTCATCAGCAAATAAAGCTATTTTATATATCTCCCTCCCCACCACTATTCCTCCCATCCTGGAGTCTTCCCGGATCTTCTGGACTAAGGGTTCCAAATAAGGGCATAAAATAAAGGAGAGAGTGGGCCAACCTGGCATGTACCTCTTCTCAGACTAAATACCCTGGAGTTATCTCCCTTTAACTTGCATGGGGCTCTTTATATATTGCTCATATCCACTGACAAAAATTTGGACTCATACCCACCCTGCTAAGGACAGATTGCAAAACCCTCCAGTTCACATGGTTGAACGTTTTCTCTGCATCCACCGACAACAGTGCTTCCTGGCCTATAATGACAGCCTGGTAAATGAGCTGAAAAGTGTAACGGACATTATTCACCACTTGCCTCCCTTGTATAAAACTTACCTGGTCAGGATGGATCAGGTAAGGCATAACACCATTAAATCGATTAGCTAAGATTTTTGCTAGAATTTTCCCATCTACATTAAGCAATGATGGCACGCAGTAGACCTGACAGTCTAATTTATTCTTGCCCAGCTTAGAAATAATCATATTCCATGCCTCCCTCATAGTTTCAGGGAAGTCCTCCCCCTATAACACTGCATTATATACTCAAGTAGGGGGCTAAATGGTGCTTAGATATTTTATAATACTCCGAGGTAAGTCCATCTAACAAAGGAGGCTTGCCTGTCAGCGATCATCAAATAGCCTGAATTATCTCCTGGAGGGTAATTTCCGTATCTATTTCCTCCCTCTGTTATGGGGTAATTTGGGGGGTGTTTATTTATTTAGACAGATTTGTATGCCACCTTTTCCTTCAATCAAGGTGGTTATGTCACGTCACGTCACAATTGGAGGGTTACATTTAACATTAGAGTACATGCAAATATTTAGACAGTACAGTTACTTAGCAGTATTTAGACAGTACAATTCAGGTAACATTTAACATTAAGGTATTTAATAACGTGGTATGATATATTTGTGTGTGTGGATAGGATGGGTGTGTGTTTAGTTGGTGGAAGTAGTGTTACTGTTTGGGTAGGGGATGTTGCCTGAATGCTCATAGTTTTCTATAAATAACCATGTTTTGAGGTCTTTGCGGAAGTCTGTGAGGTCATCTAAAGCTCTCAAGCTCGTTGGTAGGGAGTTCCATAGTGTGGATGCCAGTAGTGATGGTGCTCTTTTTGAGGTTGATTGTTTGGTTTTGTGATAGCCCGCAGGTGTGCCGATCATATTGTTGTTATTGGTTCTTCTTTGTCTGTTGCTGCTGTCCCTTGTTATAACGTTTTGGAGTACATCTGCTGAGAGATGGTGAATGACTTTGAAGATGATCATGATTGTTTTGTATTTAGATCTTGCCACCATTGGGAGCCAGTGTAGTTGTTGTAGGACGGGAGTGATGTGCTCGGTCCTTGGAGTGTCTGTAATGATGCGTGCTGTTGTGTTTTGTACCATCTGTAGTGGGTGGAGTGTCTGCTGAGGAAGGCCTTGATATAGTTTGTTTCCATAATCAAGCAGTGGTGTAATGAGTGCTTGACACACAGTGCGGAAGTGGTCTTGTCAGAGCATTGGTTTGATTTGTCTGATTGTTTTCAATCGATGACATGCCTTGTTTGCGGTTTTGGTGATGTGGGATTTTAGGTTCAGAGCTCTGTCTAGTGTTATGCCCAGATACTTAACTTCTTCTTTGACTATTATGTGTTTGTCTAGAATGCTGATAGTTTGCGGAGGTATGAAGGTGGGGTTCCTGGTGACGAACATTGCCTCAGTTTTGTCGTAGTTGACTGTTAAGTTGTTGGCTATGAGCCAGTCATTCATGTCTTCGAGGCATTTTGTTATTGTTGTAGTATTTAGTGCTAGTAAGTTGATTGGCGCGTACACCATGATGTCATCAGCATAAATGTGGTAGTGTAGTTTGTGGTGCTTGATGCTGCTGCATATGGGCTATATGTAGATGTTGAAGAGCATAGAAGATAGGGCTGAGCCTTGAGGTATACCCTGCGTGACGGGGAACGGTAGTGATTTCTTTTGGTCGCATTTGACTTGTTGCGTTCGCCCTTCCAGGTATGATGTAAACCACTTCAGGGTATTCTTGCATTGACCTATCTGTTGTAAATGTTGCAATAGCTTAGCGTGTAACACAGTGTCGAAGGCCGCCGGGATGTCCATGAACACTAGCAGGAATCCGTTTTTTATGTTGTCCATGCCTCTTAGGAGATTGTCAAAGAGGGAGGTGAGTAGTGTTTCTACGCCGTGTTGGGGCTTGAATCCATACTGATGTATGTCCAGTGGGGCATTGATATCTATATGGTCCTGAAGTTGCCTTTGGACTGTTTTTTCCACAATTTTGGCAAGTAATGGCAGGCTGGAGATGGGACGGTATGATTTTGGTTTGGATGGGCTCAGATTACTACTTTTAAGTATTGGTCGTATCATCGCGTGCTTTAGGGGTTGCAGCATGTATCCTTGTTGGAGCGAATCTTTGACGATTTTTTGAATGTGATGAGAGAGCTGGCTTTTTGTGGCTTTGATCCAAGACACTGGGCATGGGTCTGATGGTGAAGTTGTTGTGTTTAATCCAGATATAATGTCTTCTACTTGCTGTTTTGTTGGTACGTTGAAACTCTCCCATGCTTGATGTTGCTTTTTTATCGTGTGCTCGTTTGTTTGTGGTGAATCAGAGTTAGTTTGGTTGGTGTTTTTTGACTTCATGTAGTCTGCATATTTTTGTGGGTCAAGATGGTGGGTGCTTTGTTGCATGTCAATCTTGGTAAGCTTTTGGACAATGCTAAAAAGTTCTCTTGGTCTATTAGTAGATTTCATGATTAGGTTGGTATGATGTTGCTGTTTACGCTCATTTATTAGATTGTTAAATTCCAGTTGTTTGTCTCTTTTTGTGTTAGGAAGTTGTGTGATTTGTACCATCTCCATTTTCTTTCCAGTTTTCTGAGTGTGCGCTTTGCAACTCTGATTTCATGTGAATACCATGGGATGTTGGATCTCTTGTGTGTTTGTGGTTCTTTGATGGCTTGGGCAGATGCTGCGTTGGATATTATTGTGTTCCATTCTTGTATGTTAAGATCCAGGGTGTCGTATTCCTGTTGAAGTTGTGGCGTGATTTCATTTATGAATGAGTCTCTGTTAAATGTTTTGAACCGTCTAGTTATTCTTTCATCTTCTTTGCGTTGGGCGGGGTTATTCAGGGTCATGGTGAATTCAATTACATAGTGGTCTGACCAAGGGACTGGGGTGATTGTTGGTTTTGTGGTCTTGTTCTGTTCCACTAGTTGTATTGGCATGAAGACCATGTCTGGAGTTGTACCATGTTGGGGCGTTAATTGTCTGGCAGTATTTTAGTGACTCCATGGCTTTAAGAACTTTGCGGTTTCTCTGGTGGGTGCAGATGCTAGGTTGTAGTCTCCTAGTGCAACCAGGGGTTTGTGTCTTCTGTTATGTGCGCATATCGTTTCAATTACTGTGGATAGGTATTCAGTTGTGGTTCCGGGTGGTCTGTATGCGAGGGAGATGGTTGGGAACTTGTTGGCTATAGTGAGTGTGTTGGATTCGATTGTGTTAGTGGTGGCGATTGTTTTGAATCTGTATTCCTTTCTGGTAAGTATTAGTACTCTTTTGTACTCTGATGCAGTTAAATGCTGAGTATCCTGTTGGGGTTACTTGATTTAATATTACCTGGTCTGAGTCATCTAGCCAGGTCTCAGTGATGCATATTATATCAAGCTTCTTATTGTGTATTAGGTCAAGGATAGTATTTGGTTTGTTCCTGATAGATCTGGCGTTTAGTAGAGCACACCTGATGTTTGTTGATATGATTGGGTTTGTGTGTTTATTATTTGTGTGGTGAGAGGGTGTATTGCGTGTGGTGTTGTACGGTTTGGGGCTGTATTCTTTGATTGCTGGCGTTCTTTGGATATGTGTGATGCTGGTATGCATCTGGGTTGGGTGGTATGTGGGTTTATCAAGGGTATTTGTTCGTTGAGTCTGATGCTATGTGTGCAGAGTGCAAACATGTGGAGGAGTGTGAGGTAGGCCATGAAGTAGTGGGTGATGGAGTGCATTTTATAACTTGTATTTATTAACCTGGGATAGGGTTTGTGGTTTGCTAACCTGGGCTTGACTTGAGTTGTGTCCTCGAGGTGTAGTTTTGTATTATTGCACTTGGTCTAAGAATCTCTTCATGGAATCACCTGGCACTGGCCCAGTTTTAAGTCTTGCAGGAACCCAAAAAACCATTCTCTAATTTCCCCAGGTGCATATATTTCACAACTTCTCTATCCCCTTATTACTGAGATAGTGATCACTTTGTTGTTTACGCAGCTTATAAGCCCAACATCCTACTAATCTTGTCCTCAAATAGCGTAATTACTCACATGTAACAGGTGTTCTCCAGAGACAGTAGGAATCAGTCCTCACATATGGGTGACTTTCTTCTCCCCAGCTTTCAAAGAAAGCCTTTGGGAGATGCACCATGCATGCGTGGTCCTCTTCCTGCCCAAGGATGCCAACTTGCCTCAGTCAAATGACATAGCTAAAGACAGCAATAATGATAAAGAAGCAACTCCACAGGGAGAAGGGAGGGTTGTGAGGACTGATTCCTACTGTTCCCGGAGAACATCTGTTACAGGTGAGTAGCTACGCTTTCTCCAGGAAAGAGCAGGAAGTCAGTCCTCACATATGGGATTCCCTAGGTACAGGCTACCAAAAAACCTGTAGAAGTGCCACGGGTGACCAGGAAATGATCAGCTGTGAACAGCAGCAAGAAAGTCTTAAGGAGACAGACTCTCAAGAGACCCCAGTGTCCATTGAGAGCCGGCACTCAAGTTGCCTGAGCACAGAAGGTTCAGAGGGCAGGAGTTGCCTACACCCTGAACAGATGATAGAGTACAGCCTGGCCAAAGGCACTGTCCTGTCAGGACTCCCTCTCCAGGCAGTAATGAGCTGCAGAAGTGTGGACTGAAGCCCAGGAGGCAACTCGGCAGATGTCCAACAAAAGGACAGAATGCAAGTTTGCCATAGATGCCGCTATGGTCCTGACACTGTGCGCCGTAACTCAGCGCTGCAGCAACAGCCAAGCCTGCTCGTAGGTGAGGGCAATGCAGTCCACTAGCCAAATGGACAGTGTTTGCTTGGTCACCGCCTCCCCCAGTTGACTGGGGTCATAGGAGATGAAAAACTGAGAGGCTTTGCAGTGGCCCTGGGACATTGAAAGTAGAAGGGCAGGGCCCTCTTACAGTCCAGGGTATGCAATACCCGGCTGGAGGGAGGCTGCGGAAAGAAAGTGGGGAGCACCACCTCCTGATTGAGGTGGAAGGGAGACACCACCTTAGGAAGAAACTTGGGGTGCATGCGGAGCACTACTCTGTTCTTATAGAACCTTGTGTACGGTGGATCCGTCACCACTGCCTGAAGCTCACTGACCTTGTGAGCAGACATTAGCACCACTAGGAAAATTACCTTCCATGAGAGGTACCGAAGGTGGCAGGTAGCCAGGGGCTCGAACAGCAGACCTATGAGTTTGGACAGCACCACATTGAGGTCCCACTCCACCGCTGGAGGGCGGAAGGGGTCTTGGATAATAAGAGGCCCCGCAAGAAGCAGGTCATGGGGGGCTGGACAGAGAGGGACTTGCCCTCGACAAGGTGGTGGTGCGTTGCTAGAGCGCTCAGATGCATCCTGAATGAGTTGGACTTCAGTCCTGCCTGCGACAATTGGAGGAAATATTGCAGTACAAGCTACACAGGGCATGAGAACAAGTTAGCTTGCCATTCCGTATACCACATTGAGAGTCTGTGCCATTTGAAGGTGTAGATCCGTCTGATAGAGACCTTATGAGAGGCCAGCAGAACCTTCTCCACCTTCCCCGAGAAGCTGAATGGGGCCAAGGCTACCCTTTCAGCAGCTAAACCATTAGCGACAGGGAACCCAGGTTGGGGTGTAGGGGGAAGCCCTCCTCCTGCAACAATAACCCCGAAGCACTAAACAGAGGGACCGGGGGCGCTGAGGACAAGCAGAGGAGCAACGGAAAACACGGTGGCCTGGGCCACCGGGGGGCAACCAGTATCAGTGATACCTTGTTGTACTGAGTCCTGAAGAGGGTCTTGGCAATCAGCAGCGTGGGCAGGAAGACATAGAGATGGCCCTCCATCCATGGGATGAGGAACGCATCCACTGCCACCTGTGAGAGGTGCGGTTGGCGGGAGCAGAAGTGGGGCAGCTGGATGTTGGTCGGACTTGCGAAGAGGTCCATCAGTGGAATTTCCCAGAGCTGGAAGAGCAAAGAGGTCGCTTCAAGGTCCAGCTGCTACTCGTGAGGCTGGAGGACCCTGCTCAGCCTGTCCACCAGGGCATTGTCCTGGTCTGGGAAATACACCACCTGCAGGAGCATCCCATTGCAAAGCGCAAAGGAGCAGAGAGTCACTGCCTCCTGGCAGAGGGGATAGGACCCTGTGCCTCCCCGTTTGTTCACAAAGAACATCGCCACCTGACTGTCCGTCTGGAACAGCAGTGACTGGTGCTGCAGATGGTGGCAAAAGGCTCTGAGGGCCAGGGATATGGCCAGAATTCCAGCAGGTTGAACTGCAGTAGGCTCTCTGACTGCGACTGGGTGCAGAAGTCTTCGCAATGAGCACCCCAACCCATGGTGAGGACCCTCTGGGGAACGAGGGCCTGAAAAGGCATCCCAGCCTGGAGGGGCTGCGGAACCTGTCACCAGCTGAGGGAGTCCGCGAGTTAGCGGGTCACTGTCAGCCTATCCCAAAGCTGTCCAGTGGCCTGTGTCCACTGGGAACAAAGGCACCATTGGGCCGCCCCTATGTGAAGGCAGGCGTCCAGGGTGACATGGACCGCGGATGCCATGTGGCCCAGCAGATATAGCAGAAGGCAACCAGATATGGTGCGTCTGCTCTGGACATCTGTGGTCAGCGCCCTGAGGTAGGAGCTTTCTGGCCTGAAGGGTGTCTAGCCAGATTCCTATGAACTTCAGAAACTGTGTCAGGAGAACGTGAGACTTGGGGTGGCTTATGACGAGGCCCAGATGTTGTAGGATGCTGATGGTGCGGGCCGTGGCCTGCTGCACCTCGGTAGCCGAGCCTCCTCTGATGAGCCAGTTATCCAGGTAAGGGAAGACAAAGGCCACTTGGAAGCAGAGGTGGGCCGTGACTACCGCTAGGCACTTGGTAAAGACTCTTGGGGTGGAGGCCAAGTCAAAGGGTAGTGACCGCCCCCCACCATGAATCTAAGGTATTGCCTTTGGCTGGGATGGATGAGGATTTGTGCGTATGCATCCTTTAAGTCCAAGTAGCATAGCCAGTCTCCCTGCTGGAGGTATGGTAGCAGCGTCCCAAGGGAAAACATCTTGACTTCTCCCTCACCAGGAACCTAATCAGGTCCCACAGGTCCAGGATGGGCCTTAGGCCCCCTGTTCTTTTTGGTATGAGGAAGTACCGCGAGTAGAACACTCTGCCCAGAGGTGTGGGGGTACGGATTCCACCGCCTTGTCTTCGAGAAGGCCTGCAAGCTCCTGCAGTATCAAGGTCTGGTGGAGGAGAGACCTGGTGGACTCTCCCAGGAAGAATGGAGGGGGAGTCTGCTTCAAGTGGAGGAAGGAGTCCTGCTTGACCACCTGGAGTGCCCAGGTATCGGTGGTGATGGCTGGCCAACAGTGGGCAAACAGGATTAGACGCCCCCTGTGGACTGTTAGGTTGGACCTCCTAGTGGGGGAGAGACTATGCCCAAGGAGTCAAAAGCTCCCCACAGGCTGGGCCTGGGAGCCTTCAGCTTACGAGGGCCTACTGACCCTGCTGAGGAGGCCTGATACTGTGTGTATTTTCAGTAAGCCCTTCTCTTCCTCTAGTAAGGGGGCTTTTTTACTCAGGGCCTTCCGTCGGGGAAGGGTAGCGGTCTTCTTGGAGAGCCTGGTCCTCGTCAGGAACACAGACTCCAACTCTGCAGCCTTATCTGTCATTTATTTATTTATTTAACAAGTTTTTTATACCGCCTTTTCCTTCAATCAAAGCGGTCACAAGAAATACAAGGTATAAACAAGGGAAACATAAACAGTATAGACATGACAACATATGGTAATGGTTTTGCCTAAGAGGTTCTCTCCTTGGCAGGGGACATTGACCAATTTGTCCTGGACCCATTGCTCCAGATTGGAAGACTGTAGCCAAGACTGGCATCAGACACCAATGCCCACCTCAGCTACTCTAGCTGCTGGCTCAAAGTCATCATAAGCTGCTTGAGTCACGAATTTGGAACGCACTCTAACAGCAGAGGAAAGGTTCTAGAACTGCTGGAGGGGTTCCTCGGAGGGACCAGCCAAGAACCTGGCAAATTCCTTCACCAGGTCCCTCAAGTACATGCTCATGTGTAGCTGGTGTGCCTGGATCCGGCTGATGAGCATCGAGCCCTGGTAGCACTTTCTGCACCAAGTGTCCAAGGTGCAGGCCTCTCTACCCGGAAGCACTGAGGAATAAGTCTAATGGCTCTTGAATTGACGCATTGCTAACTCCACCACCACCATGGAGTTGTGTGGCAGTTGTGCTTTCTGGAAGCTCAGGCTTCGATGGACCCAATACATCGAGTCCAGTCAACGGCTCATGATGTGCACCGATGCCGGTGACTCCCATATGCGAAGGAGCAGCCATTCCAGGTTAGAGGGAATGGGCACTGTAAGTGCCTCCTGCGGAGGGGCCTCGTACTGGAGGATCTTGAGCTCCTCCATGTGAGGGTCCTCCTCCAACTCTGTGTTGAACACCAATGCCTTTGAAATGTCCCACATGAAGTCGAGGAAGGCCTAGCCTCGGGTGGGGACCGGCACCGGGTCTCAGAGGGAGATGGATCCAAAGGTATGTCAGGGTGGCGACGGCTGTCTGGAGATTTCTCGTCCTCTTCTCCCAGTACAACTTGTAGTCCATGGAGGAGTGGAGGGTGGGCTGGTTTGTGAGGTCAGGCTCTGCACCAGATGATCCATGCCCCTTGGAGGCTCTGCAGGTAGAGCCACAGCCACTCATCAGGATGTCAAGGATCATCTCGAGGCCAATGGTACTCGAAGAATGGCTCGATGTCAGAGGACGTCCTGAAGGTCGAGGCCCCAGTGATCTGAGCAGACCCATTGGAATCGGGCATCATAGTCTGCTGCTGGGCCATGAAAGCAGACAAGGCCACCATTCTAGTCTCCAGTCCAGATGGCTCAACAGCCTTCAGCGCAGGTATCAAGGATCTCTGGCTCAGCACAAGCTCTGCCAAGGGGGAGTCCTCGACTAGGATGGCCTCGAGGGTCCGAGGCCAATCACCAGAAGCCAATGATTCTTTGCAGGCAACCTTGGTTGGCCGCTCCCGCTTCAATCCCTTGGACTCACAGTGTGCACTGCGGTAACGGGCACGGGACATACCCACCTTCGCCGATTCGTCCACAGACACTGCCCTCAAGGATGATTTCTTCTTGTGTTCCACCTCCAGGGTGCTCCGCTTGGGGACTCACAGCCTTGGTCGGAAGCGGTGGGGTCACCTCGTGACTCAAAAAGGGGCCTTGGGGAGTGGCATCACTGGAGACTCCGGGGCAGAGTATGATCTTTGGAGAATCTTATCATACTGCTGCTGATGACTCTTAATGACCTTGGAGGACATACTCTTACAGAAGCCACAATCCAAGTGGTCATGGTCTGACTCTAGGCAACAGAGGCAGTTGTCATGCGTGCTGTGAGGGACATGCTCCATGAGCACAGATTACATTTCTTGAGGCTACTGGAAGAGACCATGGGGAAAAAAAGGGCCCCAACAACAAAGACCTGAGGCTCTACCAGTGCAAAAAGAGTACAAAACTGTGCTGGTCAAAACCAAGAAAAGAGTAAGAAAATATAAACCTGAGATGTGATGCCGAGGCAAGTGAGCTCGGGGGAGGGGGGGGGGAGGGAAGGGAACTGGTATGTGATTTCCAAGAAAAAAACTAACACTTTTTCCAGGGAAAACAGACAACTCCGATGTGCTCCGCAGAAAAAAAGGAGACTGAGGCAAGATGGCACCCTTGGGTGGGAAGGGGACTACGCATGCGTGGTGCATCTTCCAAAGGCTTTCTTTGAAAGCTGGGGAGAAGCTTCTGGACAGGGCTCCGTCAATGTCACCTATATGTGAGGACTGACTTCCTACTTGTTCCCAGAGAATCATAATGTTTTTGTTTAACTCAATTCATTTTATAGTTCAAGTCATGCTGCACCATTTGAGCTATTCTAAACCAAACAGCACATAACTCCTGATATATTTTCTTAGTATTTGACATCTGATACTGGGTCTGCAGTGCCTGCAATTGTGAACGCAAGTTAAGGCCAAAAGAATTTCTTAAAACAGGTACATTTTATAAAAAAATCCCCTTATCACTGCCTTGTAAGTGTCTCAAATTATAGGTATTTGAACAAGGCAGTGTTCATATCTACCAAAGTACTCTTTCAATCAGGCTATTACAATCTCACACTATTTCGGGGGCAACATCTCCAAATGAGTTAGTTTTGCACATACCAGGACAGTCATGAAACTCACTTCTATGAAGAAGACTATTATTGAGCACCCATTCTGACCTATTTTCTTTTACTGGAATCCTCTATAGCACTAACCCGTTACTTGTTATTTATAACTGTTCAATGTAAAGAGTTGTTCTAATGTAAACCACGGTATATAAAACCAAAATAAATAAATAATCTATAGTATGTCACTCAGCCCACCCAAGATTAAGGTCCAGCTAGTAATGTGATACTCGGACCAGTCTATGATTCCTATTTCAGCTCCATGAACTAGCCCATATCCTTATTACCCACAAATTAATCTAGTCTATTTGTGTATGGACCACATGGGAGAGTGAGAAAAGATCTTTTGTCCTTCATTGGGTGCATAAATGTTCTAAAAGGTATATTCCCTGCCCCCACCCCCACCAAGCTTGGATCAGAAGCCATTGCCCTCACTCATCTTGACTTGCATCAGAGATCTCCACGTAGGTCCTCCGAGCAAAAGGTACAGTCCACTTCTCTTTTCACTACCTCATGCTCCCTCCACCTTTGGACAGTCTTGAGTTCTAAACCAAGAGTAAGGTTCCTGTCTCAAGTGAGCTTTCCTGTAACATTAAAATATCAGGACTGACAACACAGGCTACTCTACGGAAATACTCAAGTTTTATTGGGGAGTTGGATCCTCTAATATTAAATGTCACCACAGATAGTTGAAAAAGGAAAAAATACAATTTTTTAACTCTACCTTCCCATCACCCATTTCTAAACTTTGCTTTCTGCAGGTACATTGGATTTACCCAAAGTTGCCTTATCCCCCCCCCCTCCCCCATATTTCCACAATCCTATAATGTTAAAGTCTAAAATACATTTGGGTAGAGCTCTCTAGCAGAAAGAATAAGTTGCCTCTTTAAGCTAAGAGTGTCCTAAGACATTCTAATGTCATCTGCAGGTGATTAAGACACCAGGTCTCATTCAGCTCAAGTATGTTTCAGCTGGTGTCTGGCACTGTTCCAACCTTACTCTTGGTAGAAGGTTAAGGGTCTTACATCAACTGCACTTCCTTTAGGAGACTTCTTCTTGGAGTCAACGGGTATCCGCTGTGACTTAGTTCTCTGTGATGAAGCCAGTGGAGAGTGATCTGCATGCCTTCAGCAAAGCCTATCAATTACAGTATCCTCAAGGCCTCAGAGCATTTATTTAATTCACCACACTAAACACCAAGCAAAATGGGAAGGCTTAAAAATATTTAATGTTCTCCTTACCCACCACATCTATAGCAGGCTTAATTTTGTGTTGCCTGGCCAAAGTAGATCTGGATAAATCTTGCCCTATATTGTACCAGTCCATGCACATGTGTGCATTTTAAAAATTGTTGAGCATCTGTGTATTTCAGGATGCACAATATCAGGTCATGTGGTCTGTTATTTAGTGGTCTGCCCAACGCTCTATGGGCTCTCTCTATATGCATAGCTGCAATGTCCAGTGCTATTACTTTCATTTCCCACAGGCCTCCATGTACTTAGTGTACTAGAGCTTTTGGGTACATGCACTCCCCCTCCCCACTTGAAGGCAGATGTTATTGCTTCTGCTATAGTTCTCGATGTGGTGGAGTTTATAAACGAGATCTTGCATGCCTTGCTCAACAGCATCCATTTGGCTTTGAAGCAGTGTCACAGGTTCTTCCTGCTCATCCAGTTTAGTCTCTATTTCATCCACATCTGCATCCAGCTCATGCAAATCACCTTGCATTTCAGCGATCGTAGTTGCGAGTTCCTCTCTCATAGTGTGGAATTCGCTAGTAAGTTCAACAAAACACCTCTTAAACGTTTTTCAAAAACTCACCATCTTCTCCTTTTTGCATCTGTGATCATGCTTTGTGAGGACACCGCCTTGCTTTTCAAGCACACGGATGTTCACCTTGGAGGCTCTTTGCTGATGGAAATTTTATTTTTACTTGCCAAGGGACATAACTATTGCTTTTGCAAGATTAGCGGTCACTCTTCAGCAGCGTATAATTTAGAAAGCAATGGATTGTAAGCGTTAGAGAAGGGGAGCGGACAAGCGAAGCAATGGGTTCAGGCTGCCATTAGCTAAGGTGATGTCACTTCTGCCTTCTTCAGCTTCCCTCTACCTGGAAGGTGGACCAGTAGGAATACTGGAATACTAGCTATGTTCTTGTGAAGACAGTCAAAACTCTGTACCAGATTTTGGCTGTGGAGTAGGTTTCTGGGCCCTTTGTTGTCCTGGACAAGAGCAAGATCCTGGGTGAGTTTGGGTAGATTCAGAGGAGGTATACCTACAGCTGTGAGTAGAACAGGTCCTTCTTTGCTCTCCAATTTAATACTTCTTAGATGAAGAGAAGGCCAGGTCAGACATGGGTCTATAGAGGGATGTAAGAGTGCCATTGTGCTCTATGATGAGCAGCCTCTTTAACCTTATCTTTAAAAAGATTCTCTTTGCAGCACAGCAGAAAGCTTTTCTTGTATGTTACGTCACATCAAAGTTCTGAGACTCAGAGCCATGAGAATCTCTGGATGCCGATAATCATTGCAGAAGCTCTCAAAGCTGTTTCAAAATTATCACAGGTTGCTCAGACCATTTATTTCCTGCACTCCATTCCTCAGACCATTATAAATTGAGTTACTCAGCCTTCTCCACACTGGGCTCCATCAATGACGTCACCTATTTGTGATGACATGTCATCCTGCTTGTCCACAGAGAAATCAAGGGTTAAAAACTGCAGTTTTGGAGGGCTGAACTCTTGTCTCAGGGCAAGATATATACTAAGCACATTTATGACAGACATGAAATGAGAAAATCCCTTTAGTACACCTAATATATACATGAGGGGTATTGGAAGAAAAAAGGAAACCAATCAATGTTACACATGGCAGCTTCTGGATAAGTTGGAGAGATTGTTTTTCGTTTTTCTTTTTCCTTCCTTTAAAAGCAAACAATAAAAGATGCAAAAACGTGGCATTTTCTGCCTGTCGTCATTGGAGCCTTACAACTGAAGTTGCAGCCATGCAGATACAATTCACTATTTATTTACTGTACTGAATTTGAATTCTTTATATGGGAGAATTTTATAATAGGAGGTCTATTCAAGAGGTTCAAAAAGACTCCCACTGTACAAAGGCAACATAGCTGCCTATATGCCTTTATAAAGTAGGCTCCTAGTTCCAGCCCTAATAGCGTACAAATACCAATGCACACATTTAAATCTGTTCTGAAAAAGATATGTGCATGTGCTTTACATATGTGCACATGTATATTATAAAAAACGCCCATACATTGCAACACTACCTCCATTCCGCCCAAACTATGGACCAGGGAATGCCTATGTACAGACGCATCAAAGTAGGTACACGCGTTGCATGCATGCGCCTTTTATATGAGTATGTAATTGCACAATTTTATTTTTAAAAAAATTTGCATATAAGGCAAACTTTCCAGGAGGAAAAGGCTTTATAAAATCATCATATAATGTTTCTTTTTTTTTTTTTTTGAGAAACAAAATTTGTCCCCCTGAATGAAATTGCCTATTAAATAAATGGACAAATATGCAAAATTAAGCAACACCATCTTGGTGCTGTTATAACTACAGTGCACATAAAGTGTATAGGAAATAATTATACAAGTGTATGGAGCTCTCTTCTCACTTACCACGACTACAGTAAAATGCAAAATATTGCTTGGCTAGAAACTCTGTGATAGCACCATGCCACTGAATATAAGATGCTGCAATAGCAACATCCCAAACAGCTGGCTAGTATGCTGCTGTCACACTGATAGCTGAACGGGAAATTAAGTCGCATACTTATGAATTAATATTAAACATGAATTTACAGTACACACAGAATTGTTAATGATGGTTTTGTGTTATTCAAGTTCTAAAACACTATGGTAGAAATGTATCAATAATTTGTTTGTGATCTACATACGAGGAACACCAGCAGCACCCAGAAGGGAATTTTAAAGAAAATCAGCTACAAGATGGCTTTCCAGCAGTAGCACAAAATCAGTCAACTAAGACAGCGTAAGGTGGGGAATAATCTACAGCACAAGCAAGCCAGCCTTACTATACCCACACCTCAAAACGTATAGCAGCCTTGAAGCAACTACTTTCCACAGAAGCACAGCAAGGACTATAAGATAGCGTAAAGCAGACTTCTCTAACATTTTCTTCAAGTGTAAGGAACATACTGGCAACAGTCCCTTAGCATCTAGTGCAGTGCTAGCAATGTCATAGACATATCTACAAAGGCCCTAGTGGAATCAGAGCTAGCCCCAGAGTTGGTTCAAGGTGTTGGTGCCCTAGGCAAACCTTAAGCCTTATGACCCTGGCTGTCAGAATCTATTGTTTAGCTTTGAATGCCCTGCTCTTTGCTGCCCCCAGAAGCTGCAACTCTAGACGACCAACTAGTTTGCCTGATGGCCATGCAGGCCCTTGGTGGAATTCATATCTCAATAATTTTACTAATGCATAGAAATTTACAAACCAAAGAGCTATTGAGATGGAATCTATGCAAGCAATGTGTTTTTATACAGAAGAAGTGTTCCCTTCACCTGTATGCAGACACTATATAAACGTTTATAGAACTTCATGTTAAAAACAAGAACTCATGTGTGGAAAGATGAAACACATTCAAATATTGTTGGCTAATAAATGTTTAAATAAATTCACTATATTCATTTGATTATATTTCTTATGTGTTACTCTCCAAAGGCCCTAAGCAATAACACAGCAATTGTTTATGTAAGTAAAATGAATCAGAGCCACAAATTAACCCAATTCTAGTATATGATACCTTTATATTAACAAGGCCAGAAAATGACAAAGCAGTACATTTATTAAGGCCAGTAGCAATATTCCACAGATCAAATTCTGCATGGTGGAGGTAGCTCTTGCAGTATAATGTAGTTACTCACTGTAACAGGTGTTCTCCAGGGACAGTTGGAATCAGTCCTCACATATGGGTGATGCTTCCGCAAGGGCTCCGTCGGCGCAGACATCTCCCCAGCTTTCAAAGAAAGCCTTTCGGAGATGCCACCAAGCATGCATGGTTCTCTTCCTGCCTAAGGGTCCATCTTAGTCAGATGACATAGCTAGAGTCGACAAAAGAAGATGACAAAAACTGTACAGCAACTCCAAGGGGAGGAGGGAGGGTTGTGAGGACGGATTCCTGCTGTCTCTGGAGAACACCTGTTACAGGTGAGTACGCTTTCTTCAGGAACACGCAGGAAGTCAGTCCTCACATATGGGACTCCCTAGCTACAGGCTACCTAGAACCTGTAGAAAAACATGGCCCAGCCATAAGCAGCCACAAGCGATTCTAAGGAAAGACACTAAGGACCCCAGTGTCCAGGGAGAATCATTGCTCCGGTAGCCTGAACAAGAAGGAGCGGAGGGTAACAGTTATCTAAACCCCAAACAGATTATGGAGTACAGCCTAGCCGAAGGCGCTGCCCATCAGGACTCCCTCTCCAGGCAGTAGTGAGCTGCAAAGGTGTGAACTGAGGACCAGGTGATGGCCCGGCAGATGTCTGCCATAGGGACAGGGTGTAGGCTTGCAACCAAGATCACCATAGCCTCCCCCAGTCGACTGGGGTCGTAGGAAACAAAATGCTGGGAGGCTTTGAAGTTGCCCTGGGTACATTGCAGGTAGAAGGACAGGGCTCTCTTACAATCCAGAGTATGAAGAACGGCCGCCTCCTTGTCAGCATGGGGGCGTGGAAAGAAGGTGGGGAGCACCACCTCCTGGATGAGGTGGAAGGCAGACACCACCTTCAGAAGGAATTTAGGATGGGTGTGAAGCACTACCCTATTCTAGTAGATCCTGGTGTAAAGCAGCTCAGCCACCAAGGCCTGAAGTTTGCTTACTCTGCAGGCAGAGGTGAGCGCCACCAGGAAGAGTACCTTCCAGGAGAGATAGCGCAAATGGCAGCTATCCAGAGAAGAAAGGGGGAGGCGTCCGATCCAAGTGAAGGAGGTAGCCTTCTCTGACCACCTGAAGGGCTCAGGTGTCAGTGCTTATGGATAGCCATCGGTGGGCAAAGTGGATCAGACGCCCCCCTGTTGGCAATTGCTTCCCTCCGGGAGGAGAGGCTATGCTCAGGGAGTCAAAACCCGACCCAGCCTGGGCAGGAGCCAGTGTTTGGAGCTTAGAGCCCTTAGGCTTGCATTGGCCTTGGCCCGCTCCTTTGCCCTGGTGACCCTGCTGCAGGGTCTGGAGTGCCTGGTATTGGGGATAGCCTCGATGCTGACCTTTTCTGTGAAAAGGCGGCCTCTTTCAAGATGGCTTCTTCTTGGGAAGGGTGGAGGTCTTCTTGGAGAACCAAGTCCTCATGATGAACTCTGTCTCAATCTCTGCCACCTTATCCTCCATTAGTTTGCCAAAGAGGTTTTCAACGAGATGGGGACGTCAAGGAGTTCCTCCTGGACCCATTGCTTGAGGTCCAGAGTTTGGAGCCAGGCCTGGCATTGGACACAAATGCCTGCAGCAGCCACCCTCGCGCTGGACTCAAAGCCATCATAGGCAGCTCAAGACATGTACTTCAAGCACTCCCCGACACCCTTCGTGAGGATTTGGAATCGCTGGAGGCGATCTCCACTGAGACCCACCGAAAAACCTGCGAGTTCTTTTGCTAGGTCTCAGAGATACATGCCGATATACAGCTGGTAGGCTTGGATTCGGCAACCCAGCATCGAGCCCTGGTAGCATTTGCATCCAAGGGCATCAAGGACGTGAGACTCCCTGCCTGGGGGCACTAAAGAGTGAGTCTTCGTGATTTTCTGAAGGAGTATGGTTGACTCTATCACCATAGAGGTATGAGGGAGTTGCGCTTTTTGAAAGCCGGGGTCCCACTGGACCCGGTACATGGTGTTGAATCGTCAGATAACTATTGGCACTGACGCTAGTGTCTCCCACATCCGAAGGAGGAATCTCCTGAAGATGGCGTGGATGGGAGCCGTCATGGCCTCCTTAGGTGGAGTCTCATACTGGAGAAGTCAAGCTCCTCCATGGTGAGACAAGGCTTTTGCCATGTCCTGGACAAACTCAAGGAAAAATGTGTCCTCGGGTGGGGACTGGCACCTCGACGCTGGGTGAGAGATGGGTCCGAGGGAAGATTGCGGTGTTTCCGTGTCTCTGGGGAAGCCTTGTCCTCGGACTCTCAGTCTTAGTAGTTGGTCGAGGACTCAAGGCCAGACGGCGCCTAGGATGTCAAACAGGTCGGGTCCTTGGTGACCCACTGTGACTGCTTGGCCGGAGTCACCAGCTCTTGCCAGGGAAGATCTCACTCCCGAGGAATGGGAGCAGGATAGAGACTCTTGCCAAGGATTGGCTCGGTGGCCCGGGGAGTCCTCAATATTGAGGTCCCTGCGGTCTTGGCACAAGCACCGGTGAGGCTGGGCATCGACGCCTGCTGTGAAGCAAGGAAGGCAGTGACACTGTGTTCCAATGCCATCATCCTGGCTTCCCACTCAGGAGTTGCAGCCTTCGACACAGACACTAGGGGTAATCAGGTCTGGCGTTGGTGAGGAGTGGGAGTCTTTGATGGCTCGAGGGGTCCGTGACCCATCACCGGAGGCCTCAGCATCTGTTCTGGGCACTTTTACCAGCTGCTCCCACTCCAACTCTGACTCCTCAGATAACCTCCAAGGATGTGGGACCTGGCAGGGGACTTGCCGCGTGTGTCTGATTCCCAGGATGAGCTGCTCAAGGATTTCTTTATCTTCTTGTGCTCATGTTCCACAGAACCCTTGTCAGAGTGTGTGCGGGCCCAATCGAGTACTGCAGGGACTTTACGTGACTCCAAGGGTCTTACAGTGCGAGGCTATCTGGGATACAGGGACAGGATCTGACCTGTGGAAGATGTCATCTTGCTTCTACCAATGACTTTGGATGGCCTTCGCAGACATCTTTTTGCACAGAGCGCAAACCTCGAGGTCATGGTCGGCACCTAGACACTGGAGGCAGCAGTTGTGTGTATCGGTTAAGGACATGTTCTTTCCACACCAATCATACTTTTTGAACCCACTGGCCATTGGTGCAAAAAGGACCCCTCAAGATTGAAGATCCTCGACGGGGCCAGCGTTTAGAAAAAGGCGTGAAACCGCAGTAGAAGAAAAATGAAAAAACGGTTCCGAGACTCGATGCCGGGGCAATGGGACTCAGGTGGGAAAGGGACCGGTGCTAACCGGAGAAAGCAGGTAGGTTTTATGCATGAAATTAGCAATTTTTTTCTGGGGAAAAAAGACGGACATCTGTTGGGCTCAACGGAAAGAGGGAGTCTGAGTAAGATGGCATCCTTAGGTGGGAAGGGGACCACGCATGCATGGTGGCATTTCCCAAAGGCTTTCTTTGAAAGCTGGAGAGATGCTTCCGCAACATCACCCATATGTGAGGACTGACTTCCTGCTTGTTCCTGGAGAACAGGTACTTCTCAGAGATGTTGCTAAGATTTATCCCCATTGCTAAGTGGAGAAGACTGGGTTAGTGTTGAAAACACAACAAAGTACAAACTAGAAAATAATATCCAGGTGCTATCATTGATTC
Organism: Ichthyophis bannanicus; assembly: GCA_033557465.1. Classification (NCBI taxonomy): domain Eukaryota; kingdom Metazoa; phylum Chordata; class Amphibia; order Gymnophiona; family Ichthyophiidae; genus Ichthyophis; species Ichthyophis bannanicus. The sequence continues at coordinate 150,917,493 of CM066041.1, forward strand.
TCTTTGGGATCTCTGTTCTCTTTGGCCCTCATATACTAACCTTCAAAAATTGTTCACAGGTTAGCACCTATTTTTGTCAAATTTACTATGAAATGCAAATGAGCTCTTGGCTCATTTGCTTCTTTTAGCTAAACTTTGTGCAACATTTTTCACATGCTTCAGGTTGGGGCAACATGTAAGAAATTAGAAAAACATTTCCTCTTCATGCTGCAATTAGCAAGATTTAAAGGGTCTTCTGGACTGAACTGGAGGCCCCCCAATACCACCCCCTGAGGGTGGGAGGGAGCTTCTGATCCCTGCTGATCTAGTAGCCCCCAACCCTCTCCCAATGAATTAAGAAAGGATCACCTAGGATCTGTGCCATCTGGAGGGAGGAAGCTTTGATCTCTGGTGTCTAGTGTGCCCCGGCCCCTGCCCTGACAAGAGACAAACATCTGCATCCTTATTTGGCAGTCTGAGTCCTAGCAAAAGTACTGTGAGATTACTGTCAGGGGTCAGGTAGTACCATTTTGAATGTGGCAGCCACTGAGGTAGGAGTGAGTTAGGCTCACTCCTGCCCCAGGGACTTCTTTAAGAAAGTTAGGGCCAACCTTCATTATTCTATATTAGAGGGAGGGCTTCTACAGACATTGGTGTGCCCCAGGGATCTGTCCTTGGTCCGATTCTTTTTAACATCTGTGTTAGTGATATAGCGGAAGGGCTGTCAGGTAAGGTTTGCCTCTTTGCGGATGATACCAAAATCTGCAATAGACACCCAGGAAGGTATAGATAACATGAGGAGGCATCTAGCTAAGCTTGAAGAATGGTCTAGAATTTAGCAGCAGGGATTTAATGTTAAAAAATGTAAGGTCATGCATTTGGGCTGCAGCAATCCAAGGGAGCAATATAGTATAGGGGGTGAAGTACTTTTGTCCACTAAAGAAGAGCGGAACCTAGGCGTGGTTGTGTCTGATGATCTTAAAGTAGCTAAGCAGGTATTACATCTCAGAGAATACCAATACATTTCCTACTGGGAAAAGAGAACAAGTGGCACTGTCAAAGGGTAAATTAGACTTACCTGCTAATTGTTGTTCCTTGCGGAACTCTAGTCCAGTCCCGGAACCATAGAGTTGTCAACCTCCTCCAGCAGCCTTGGAGACTGAAATACATCAGCGCTTTGCTGGCACCAGTATAAGTAGGCAAGGACCGCCCCCTCTCACCAGTACCTATTGACAAAGCACACTGAGCAGAACAACAAATAAGGAAAATTAACCAGAATACATTCAACATATCAATATATATATATACGGAATAGAATATTTCCATTTTCCATTTCAAGTAATTTTTTTTTTTTTTTTAATAAATTAATTGTTTTCATCGACTGTGTCTGAATAAGAATATCGTCTGACAAAACAGAAACGCGCTACCCTACCACCTCCTAAGAGGATGGGCAGGCAAGAGCGCTACGCAAGAGGGTCCTCCAATTGCTTCATCCCGCGCCACCCGGAAGCAAAGAAAACGCAGAGTACCCGCGGGAGCCGAAACAATCAGGCTGGCAACTCTTCAAACCAAGGGAGGGATCCGGGACTGGACTAGAGTTCCGCAAGGAACAACAATTAGCAGGTAAGTCTAATTTACCCTTCCTTAGCGACCCTCTAGTCCAGTCCCGGAACCATAGAGGATGTAACAGAGCAGTGAACATCAACGGGAGGGACAAGCAAGCCCAGCCTGAAGCACCGCTGAGCCAAAACGCCCATCCTCCGCTGACAAAACATCCAAGCGGTAATGCTTGGCAAAGGAATGCAAGGACGACCAAGTCGCCGCCCTACAGATGTCGCCCACTGGGACCAGACTGAACTCTGCCCAAGACGCCGCCTGCGCCCGAGTGGAATGAGCCCGAAGACCCTGCGGAACCAACTTGCCCTTCAAGATGTAGGCCGATGCAATAGCTTCCTTCAACCAGCGAGAAATAGACAACTTCGTCGCCGCTTCTCCCTTACCCGGTCTCCCGAACGCCACAAAAAGCCGATCCGACCGCCGAAAGGACGCCGTCCGGGAGAGATACTTCTTGAGAACCCTACGGGTGTCCAACAGATGCAACTGACCCCCAGATACGGCCCCATCGCGATCGGAGAACACCGGAAGAGAGACCACCTGGTTAACATGAAAGGCGGACACCACCTTGGGTAAGAACGCCGGAACGGTATGGAGAACCACCTTGTGGTCGGAAAAAGAGAGATAGGGCTCCCTACAAGACAAGGCCTGTAGCTCCGAGATCCTCTTAGCCGAACAAATCGCCACCAAGAAAACTGTCTTCAATGTGAGATCTTTCAGCGAAGCAGTGGACAACGGCTCAAACGGAGGAACCAGCAAGGCTTCCAACACCAAATTCAAATCCCACGGAGGAACAGCACAGCGCCGCGGCGGCCGCATGAGCAACACCGCCCTCAAAAACCGCCGGACATCCACGTGGGCCCCGAGAGACTGACCCTGCACCTTCCCACGGTAGCAGGAAAGGGCAGCCAGCTGCACTCGCAACGAACTAGCCGCCAAACCCTTGTCCACACCATCCTGCAAGAACGAAAGGATCTGCGACACCGAAGCTCCCAACGGACGCACGGCACGCTCTGAACACCAAGCCTCAAAGATGCGCCAGACGCGAATGTACGCCAAAGATGTAGAACGTCTACGCGCCCTCAGCAAGGTCGAAACGACCGCCGCCGAATACCCCTTAGCGGTCATCCGAGCCCTCTCAAGAGCCATGCCGTAAGCGAGAACAGTCTCACCTGAGGCATGCGCAACGGACCCTGACACAAGAGATCGCTCCGCTGAGGGAGCCTCCACGGGCGATCCGCTAACAGTCGCACCAAATCCGCGTACCACGGCCGCCTGGGCCAATCGGGCGCCACCAGCACCACGAGGCCCCGATGACGCTCTATGCGCTGCACCACCCGGCCTATCAGAGCCCAAGGCGGGAAGACATAGAGCAGCTCCCCCTGCGGCCAGGGCTGCGCCAGCGCGTCGAGCCCCTCTGACATCCGTTCTCGCCATCTGCTGAAAAAGCGCTCCACCTGAGCCGATTGGAAGGTCACCATGAGATCCATTAGGGGAACACCCCAGCGCCGTACCAGAAGCGCGAAGACTTCGGGGTGAAGGACCCACTCCCCCGGGTCCACCCGTCGGCGACTCAGAAAATCCGCCGCTACGTTCTCTACGCCTGCCACATGCTGTGCCGACAGACACTTCAGATGCGATTCGGCCCAAGCTAGCAACTGAGCCGCCTCCCGCTCTAGCACCACGCTGCCGGTGCCGCCATGCCGATTTATGTAAGGGACTGTGGCCGCATTGTCCGAGAGAACCCGAACTGCCTGCCGAGCAAGAGTCCCCCGAAACGCTTGTAGAGCCAGAAACACCGCTCGCATCTCCAACCGATTGATGGACCATTCCTTTTCCTCCACCGACCACAGGCCCTGGGCAAACGCGTCCCCACAACACGCCCCCCACCCCAGAAGACTGGCATCCGTGGTCAGCAGTTTCCAGGATGGAGGTTCCAAGGGCATGCCCGTGGCTAGATTCTCCGGCCGTAACCACCAGCGAAGATCCAGGCGGACCTCCGGGGGACAGATCAGTCATCGAGATAACGCATCACGCTGATGAGACCAACGCCGGAGGAGCGCGCTCTGAAGTTTTCGCATATGCGCTCTGGCCCAGGGCACCACCTCTATCGTTGCTGCCATCGTGCAAGTATCTAATCTCTAATCCGTATGCTATGTAATCATTGCTCTAATCAAAATTGTATTCTTAAAAATTCATTGTATTGTACGATACATGATGATTCTGTAAAGTAAACCGCAGCTGATCGTAGGAAGCAGCGGTATATAAGTGTTTGCTAAATAAATAAATAAATAAATAAATAAACTGGAGATACTGCCACGCAGTGGGCACTGTCTGCCGGAGAAAGTGCCGCACCAGCCTCCGCAACGCCTGCGCCCGCTGATCCGGCAAGAACACTGCCACTTGAAGCGTCTCGAAGCGCGCCCCCAGGTATTCCAACGACTGCGAGGGAGTCAACCTGCTCTTCGCAAAGTTGACCACCCAGCCCAGACTCTGTAGCAACCGCACCTCCTTGGCGGTGGCCTCCGCACTCTCCGCCCGAGACTTTGCCCGAATTAACCAATCGTCTAGATAAGGATGCACGAGCACCCCCTCCTTGCGAAGAGCCACCGCTACAACTACCATGACCTTGGTGAACGTGCGGGGCGCCGTCGCCAGGCCAAAGGGCAACGCCTGAAACTGAAAATGTCCCATGGGAACCGCAAACCGCAGGTAGCGCTGGTGCTCCCGCCGAACCGGGATATGCAGGTAAGCCTCCGTGAGGTCGAGCGAAGTCAGAAACTCCCCCTGCCTGACAGCCGCTATGACGGATCGAAGTGTCTCCATGCGAAAGTGAGTTACCCGGAGACACCGATTGAGCCTCTTTAAATCGAGGATAGGACGAAAGGATCCCTCCTTTTTCGGCACCACGAAATAGATGGAGTACCGACCGGAACCGCACTGGTCCCCTGGCACCGGAACGACGGCCCTGAGGCGCAACAATCTCTGCAACCTGTCGACGATGGCCCTCCGCTTGAGCGGAGCTCTGCAGGGCAAGAGAACAAAGGAATCTAACACGGGACAATGAAGTTCGTGAGTGTAGCCCTCCCAAATTACCTCCAGAACCCACTGATCTGACGTAAGTTGGACCCAGGCAGGGTAGAATTCCCGCAGCCGCCCCCCCACGGGAACTACATCTACCTGAGCCCGCCTCATCTCATTGGGGCTTCTTACCAGAGGCGGAGGGAAAGGCGGAGAAACCTCTGCCGGCTCCTCTGAAGCTATGAAACCCCTGGCTTCTAGTCGGGAACCGCCCACGCTGAGGCTGACCAAAACGAGCCGCCCAAAAATGGTGAAAATCCCGAGGAGCACCTAGAGACCCAGTGGCAGCCCGGACCTGCTTCGGTTTATCCTCCGGAAGACGACCCCCGTTAGACTCACCAAGATCCTTGACCAGTTTTTCCAAATCCTCACCGAATAACAACTTACCCCGAAAGGGAAGTTTACTGAGACGAGCCTTGGAGGAACTGTCGGCCGCCCAATTGCGCAACCACAAATACCGCTGCGCCGCTACCACAGAGGCCATAGACTTAGCTCCACTACGGATGAGATCATAATGAATGTCCGACAAATAGGCGGCCCCAGATTCCAAACGCGCCGCATCCTCCACCTGCGCTGTCCCGACATCCCCCTGTAATCGTTGGGACCAGCGCAAGCAACCTCTTGTGACCCAAGCCCCCGCCATGGCGGCTTGCATAGAGAGGGCACATACATCAAAAACCTGCTTCAATAGCGTATCCAACTTCCTATCCTGCACATCCTTCAACGCCGCGGCGCCTTCAACCGGGATCATAGTCTTCTTCGTGACTGCTGACACCGCCACATCAACCTTGGGAGACCGAAAAAGCTCCCTATCCTGATCCGACAATGGATAAAGGCGCGACAAGGCCCGAGAGCCCCTCAGCGCCGATTCTGGCGAGTCCCACTCCTCCTGAATCATCCCTCTAAAAACTCTGTGCAGGGGAAAGACCCGCTGGGACTTACGCACCGCCTGGAGCAGAGGATCCTCCAGAGCATCATCCGGCACCGTCGCCTCCGCCGGCATATTCAACGTTTTGAGAGTCTCGGCAATCAAGGCCGGGAGCTCTTCCCTACGAAACACCCCGACGAGCCGACTATGCTGCTCCGCATCAGGTAACTCTCCCTCCTCTAACTCCTCACCGGAGGTGTTATCCAGGTCCACGTCCTCCGTCCCGAGGTTTTCCCCCAGACGAGACGGAGAATCCTCCTCTGCTGACCCCGTGGCCACTTTCGCAGCAGGAGCGCCGTCTTCCGTCCGAATCAGGGACCCCGGACGCTTCTGCCCCTCCGAAGTATGAGCCGGAGAGACTACCCCGGGTTGCAGGAGCGCAAAAGCCTGCTGCATGAGAGAGAAGAAATCTGGCGGAATCCCCGGAGCTAAGGCCACCGAATTCTGACCCTGCGAACCAGAGGACCCCTTCTCCAGGGGAAGACTCCAGCCCCTGAAAATCTAGAGTCGGAGGCAAAGCCGGCACCGCACCTAGCGGAAGCCCCTCACCGGCGACAGCCGGAGAAGGAGCTGTAACCTCCATAACGTTGGAATCCAGAGTACAGGTCCCACACACACTGGACCCTGTCAGCAAACCCCGCTTAGCTCCACAAACCACACAGCGTGGCTTCGCAGGCATACTCAATGGGAAGCTCTCCTGCCACCCTCTGCCCGTGGGTCAGCAGCACAGCCTAGCAAAAAAGGAGCTTGTGAGGCAGACTCAAGAAACCCCCGTTTAACAATAAAGATTTTTTTTTTTTAATTCTGCACACACTATGACCCCAGAGCACCCCCAAGTCGAACCCAGAAGGTCTGCAGCCAAAACGAGGGTTAGAAAGCTCAGAAAAAGCAAATTTAAAGCAAAATAGCAAATCAGGATTTTTTCAAAATGGCCGCCGCAGCCGATTCCCGCCGAAAAAACCACGCGGCAGACCACCCTGAGAGGAACAGAAAACCAAACTTAGTCCCCCCCTTATTAAACCCTAAGGGGCCCCAAAAAGCAGAAAATTAAACACCTCTTACTCACCACTGCACGATGGGGTGAAGGAGAGAGGGAGAGATGCAGCAGCCTCGCTGGAGCTCAGCCTGACTGTGGCTTCAGCTCCAACACCGGCAGCACTTTCTCAACTGCCCTGCTAACTCCGGGCCACTGCTGCCAGCCTGCAACCTGCTCCTCACCCTTTAACGCGGGTTCGGGAGCAGGGAGGCACAGAAATACCCTTGTGCTGTCTGAACCCCACAGTGCTCGTCTAAGCAATGGGGCAGTGAAAGGAAAACAGGAAAAGTAAGAGAGAGAGAAGAGGTAAGGGGGGGAAAGGGGGGGCAGATGGAGCCAGAGGAAGAAATCTCCTGCACCAGCACAGCTCCTGCAATCAAAACCCAGAAGGGGCAAATCAATAAAAGAAAATTCAAATTTAAAGGTAAATGTATTCTATTTAGCTCTGCCTATATCCCTAACTGAGCCCAGAACCAGGCTCAGAATCTCCTTCAGCTGCTTGGAGACTGAAAGTACAGGTGAGAGGGGGCGGTCCTTGCCTACTTATACTGGTGCCAGCAAAGCGCTGATGTATTTCAGTCTCCAAGGCTGCTGGAGGAGGTTGACAACTCTATGGTTCCGGGACTGGACTAGAGGGACGCTAAGGAATAGAAACTACATAAAGCTAGTGTAACCCATTTAAGACTAAGAAGAGAAAACATTTTTTCACTCAACGCATAATCAAACTCTGGGATTTGTTACCAAAAGATGTAGTAAAAGCTGTTAGTGTAGTTGGATTTAAAAAAGGTTTGGATAAGTTCCTGAAGGAAAGATCCATAAACCATTATTAAAGAAGACCCAAGTAATCCACTGCTTGCCCCAATATAAGCATTATGGAACCTGTGTGTCTTTTTGGGATACTGCCAGGTACTTGTGACCTGGATTGGCCACTGTTGGAAACAGGATACTGGGCTTGATGGACCTTGGTCTGACCCAGTATGGCATTTCTTATGTTCTTAGGAATGAATTTTATTCTTGCACCAAGGTATTTTGAGTATGACCTGAGCCTCTCACATTTACTGCAAGAACACTTTATAAGTACTGGGCTAATTAGCTGCATTCTAAGCTTATACATTGTAATACTTAAACCAACATTTTGAAGTGTGCTTATTCTTTTTAATCAGACTGGTGGGGTTTCTGTATCTTTCCTGCCAACATGAGGCACAAGTCATGCAACAGAACAGCTTTACAGAATGTGACCTAGTAGTTAAAGTAAGGGGCCAAGAATCAAGGAGACAAGATTTAAAGCCTGCTTCTTCAACTGACATGCCTTCTGATCTTAGGCAAATCACTATCTACCCCAATATGTCCCCGCTCTTTCAGGCAGGGACATATTGTACCTGAATACTTATACTCTGTATAGCCCTGCATATATCCTGGAAGCACTGCAAAAATTACTGATATTAACAACACATACGGGCACAGATTACTGGATGCAAAATCTAGAATCTTTTTTATATATCCCCATCTCCATAAACCCAATAACACCAGGAACAACAGTATCAAAAATGAGCTTATACAGTAACAAGACAATGTCGTAAGTGATTGGCTGATGCATATCTACTGACTATGTTCTAGTCTTCATTAATCTATTTGAAATAGGTATCTTATTTTACGTACTGCAGCACTGGATTTGTATGGAATACATATCAATGAATACAGAATCCCCTCAATGCATCACATTTGTTAGCTAAACAACTTTTTTTTTTTTTTTTTTTTTTAAGTGCTGTCAAGTCAATGCTGACTCCTGGAGACCCAGCAACCCCTGAGTTCTTTTGGCAAGGTATGACCGGAAGTAGATTGCCAGGCCTTTTCTTCCAAGGCAATGGAGGGTAAAGTGACTTGCCCAAGGTCACAAGGAGTGCCAGTGGGAATCAAACTCGGATCTCTTGGGTACTAGGCTACTAATGTTTTTATTACCGAAAAGATTTATTTTCTGTTTTGCCTTATGATTAAAAAAAGAATAGAAGAACTGAAAACTGAAAAATATATTGGGCAATAAGTCAATTGCAGCACCATTGCAAGAGTCCTTTTCCAAAGCAAACAAGCTGGAGTACTGAAGATTTGCTTGTTTAAATATGGTACACAATTTATTCTGGAAGGCAGACTTGCTCACAAGGTTGTTTGCAAAAGGAGTCTCGTATACCATGCAAACACTATATAAGACTTAAGATTTTCATATAAGTATCCTACACTGAGAATACCTAAAGCTTACAAATGATGTATTCGGTCCTGAACTGCGTACCAGTTTTCAAGTCATACCATACTATCAGTTTATCACGGTTAGTATGGAGATGAATCCAGGATATCAAAGGGGTGTCCTCACTTCTTATAAAGGATAAGCAAGGACAAAATACTGCAAGTATTAATTCTGGCATTCCACCAGGATCAATTCTTTATATTCTTTTATTTTTAGCCCATTCCACTATATGGAGTTGTAAGAGACTAGTTCTCATCTTTGTGCTAAAACAAAAAAAAATCTGTTTACAAAATCAAAAATGTAAAGTAACTCAAGATGCAAAAAAAAAAATTTCTGAAGACATAAGAGAGCTAATTGAAAATATGCTGCTATTGAGACACTCACTTTCACAGATAAGGAGAAATTTCACTTACCGTTAATTTCCTTTCCTGGAATACTGCTAGACCAGTCCAGACAAACGGGTTATGCACCCCAGCCAGCAGATCTTGGAGACAGAGAGAATTCTACCAGAGCTCTGATAGGCTGGAGCCTGGTGATATAATCCTACCCCTAGGGGTCTCCCTCAGTTACGTCCACAAGCTAATGCAACATGAACTGTAACCACCCCAGAGGGTCTCAAGTGAACTATATACAAGGGAGCCGAAGAACTCCCTAGAGCTGAAAACAGTATCCACCTACGAACCCATGGACTGCCCATGGCGAGGCATACCGGCAAAGAGAAGAACCGCGGTCGGCAGCTGCACCGCACCAACAGCAGGGCGGGTCCTGGACTGGTCTAGCAGTATTCCAGGAAAGGAAATTAATGGTAAGTGAAATTTCTCCTTCCAGTTCATACTGCTAGACCAGTCCAGACAAACGGGCAGTACCCAAGCTACCTGCATTCAAGGGGGGGCAAGGCCGCCGACAGCTCAGCAACTCCAAAACGGACCTCCTGACGGGCATGAACGTCCAACCTATAATGACCGACAAAGGTGGACAGTGACGACCAAGTCGCCGCCCGGCAAATATCGAGAGGAACTACATGAGACCTCCCGGCCTACAAAGTTGCTTGCGCCCGAGAGGAGTGAGCACGGAGTCCCGGTGGAGCTGGCTCTCCCAGAAGAAGGTACGCCGCCTCAATGGCCTCCGTAACCCATCTAGAAATGGTAGATTCGGAGGCTGCGGATCCCCGACGAGAACCCGCGAACAAGACAAAAGAGCAACAGTCATATGGAAGGGTTCCGCGACCCCCAGATACCGAAAAAGAACCTTCTTAAAGTCCACCGCCCGCAACGGAGACCGACCACTGTCACACTGCGCCTTTGTTAAAGACGGAAAGAAAAGAGGCTGGTCAACAGTGAACGGCGTCAGCACTTTGGGCAACAAAGGAAGGGACAGTTCTCAGAGAAACGCCTTCGGAGGAAAACGAGAGATAGGGATGTCGACACGAGAGAGCCTGGAGCTCAGAAAGACGGCGTGCCGAAGTTATGGCCACCAAGAAGACTGCCTTCAGAGTCAAATCTAGAAGAGAACATGCCCTCAGAGGCTCAAAGGGAGGAGCAACGAGGGCACAGAGGATAAGCACGAGAGCTCACGCCTGTACAGGCGAACGCAGAGGAGGCCGGAAGGCCTAACTCCGCGGAGGAACCGAGACACGTCCAAATGCGAAGCTATCGATCGCCCCGCTATAGGACCCCGAAAACAAGTTGAGGTGACCACTTGTACTCGCAAGGAATCGAGCGCTAATCCCTTATCCACTCCGGCCTGTAAAAGGACAGGATATCCGGAACACCGCAACGCCAGGGTGAGAGGTTATTTCGCGAACACCAACCATCAAGAGACGCCAAACCCGAGCGTAAGTCAGCGTCGTGGTAGACCGCCGCGCCGTGAGAAGCGTCACGACCACGCTAGGCGAATAGCCGTAGCGAGCAAACCGGCGGCGTGGAATTGCCAGGCCGTAAGCGAGTAAGGAGCCGGGTCTTCCATCTCCACCGGTCCCTGAATCAGAAGGCCGAGAAACGCCTCGAGGCGGAGCATCGACGCCCCAGACAGACGGAAGAGATCCGCATACCATGGTCCGCGAGCCCAATTCGGAGCCAGCAGAAGTACAGGGTTGCGACGGTCTCGGAGTCGCTGGAGAACCATGCATATCACGGATCAGGGAGGGAAAACACACAGGAGAAGATGAATCGGCCACGGTTGAGAGAGAGCATCTAAGCCGTGCGTTCCCTCGTCCCTCCAATGGCCGAAGTACAGCGAAGCCGTGGCAGTCTGCGCCGTAGCCATTAGATCCATGGTCAGTAGTCCCCACAGGTGAACAATGGACCGGAACGCATCCGGCTGCAGAGCCCAGCCCCCGGGCTCCAGAGAAAATCGGCCTACACATTGTTCACGCCTGCGATGTGCTGTGCCGACAGCATGAAGATGTTCCTCCGCCCACGGGAGGAGCAAACGCCTCTCCTGTGAGACATCCAGACATTGCGTGCCGCCTAGGCGGCTTAGGTAAGCAACCGTTGTGGCGTCGGACAGGATCCGAACCGCACACCGCCGCATTAGAGGCTGAAACTGAAGAAGGGCGAAGCGCACTTTCCGCGTCTCGAGAGGATTGATAGACCCTTGGGCTTTGCGAGGTGACCAACTCCCCTGCGCCGAGGCTAAGCCGCAAGGCGCTCCCCAACCGGAGAGGTCGGCGATTGGCGTCATCAAGATCCAGCGCAGAGACTCCAGAGGGACCGCCCGTAGAAGATTGTGTGCCTGAAGCCACCAGCGGAGGCTGCGGCGCACCGGCAGAAGCAAAGGCAACCGGATTCGATAACTCTCCGATACCGGCGACCAATGAGATAGAAGCGCCGTCGGCAAGCAGCGCAAGAGCGCTCTTGCCCACGGAACGAGGGCTATCATTGCTGCCATGGACCTCAAGAGTTGAAGGTAGCCCCAAGGCCGAGGCGCCGCTTGATCCAAGCAGCGGCGGAGCTGAAGAGAGATCTTCTGAAAACGTTCCTGAGGTAGAAACACCCGTCCCCTACGAGTGTCGCACCCAGCCCCGAGAAAATCCAGGACCTGAAGCATTCCAAAATAGACAGAGTAACGGCCCAGTCCTCCTTCCAACGGTGGACCGGGACGAATGGCATCTAAACGCTGGAGCCTTTAAATGAAGCAACATCTGCTGCCCATTGACGCAGGCTGAGCCATCTCCGAGCTACCGACACCGGTGCTAGGAAGCGAGCTGACAGCTGCAAGAGATCACAGAATGCCTCTGCCCGGAATGCAGCGATGGATTCGAAATGAACCAACTCGGGAACACCTGGAAGCTGCGGAATCCATCGAAGGGAGGCCCGAGCTGCCAGACCTCCGCACACCTGCAAGAAGGAAATAGCGGGCGAAGGAAAACCGGACTGTAGCAGTCTCCCAACTCTTCAGGTCTAGCTGGTCGCGGAGCGCCTCTCCGCCCTCAACCAGAAGTGTGGTATGCCTGATGACCCTGGTCCGAATACATCAACTGTCGGGTATGTCAGCCAACGGTCCAAGTGAAAGGGAGACCAAGGGTATAACCGACCAATACCGCGTGCCGTACGAATGCTCTGGAAAATGGGATCCGGCTGCAACCGGAGTTGAGAATCCGGAGGAGCAGGCGTGTCGGCTAGGGGGAGCGACTCCATCACCTGTGTGATTAGAGCCGGCAACTCCTCTTACCAAAAAAGGCTGAGAACCATCAGCGAAAAAAACAGACGGAGAATATTCCCTATCTCCGTACTCCAACGAGTCAGGGCTGACCTCCGAAGATTTAAAGTCTTCTTGAATATCCATAGTACCCCGCAAGGCACATGCTACGCCCCAAGGAGGACGTACTGCTCTAAGGTCTGAGGACTTATGGGACCACTTGCGAGACCACGCCAGATGCTCGCCTGCTACTGGACAGGTGTAGGAGATAATCCAAAAGACTCCAAAAGTCACAGGCGTCATGCCTGATGGAAGAGTGTGAGGAAGGCACTGTCAGTCAAGGCTGCTGTGGCCTCCAGCGGCTGTGGAAGCGACATGGGAGCTGACTGAATCTTCTCCTGCAGGAAGATCCTGCAGCAGGGGCTCTGAGGAGGGGGGAGATAAGGTGCTGATGAACCCAGCTAGCAGCGCAGTGGGAATGGGGAAAGTCTCCGGGATGCAGCGTGCAGGTGGAACACAAGCAATCTATTAATGCCCCCTTCGGCTGATTACATATCTCATATAAGACAGCCAGAGAAAGAAGCATTGTAGAGACTTAAACCACCTTTCCTCTTCTTGTGGTTTTTTTTTTTTAGCATTTAAAACAAAAAGCAAGGTAGGCTCAGGGAAACCCAGGACTCTTCAAGAAAAGGATCTTGAAACTCCACGTGCCTCCACAGCATGTTGAAATGTGTGGAAACTGCTGTCTAGAGCTGTTTCCTCCAAAAAGATACACTGAAGAGAAAAACAAAATGGCCGCTGGCACAGAAAAACTGTCAGGTATTCACTGAGCTGAGAAGGGAACTGTCAGTCATTCACTGTGCTGGCACAGAGAAACTTTCAAAGTCAGGGTAAGGCAATTACAGTGACTGAAAGTAGGGAAATTAGAGTGTGATCCCTCCGCAGCCATTCAGACCTCCATGGTAGGGGCTGAAAGGTGTTTCTGGGGAGGGATGTAGAAGCTCAAATCCAGCTGTAGGAAGATTACAGTGAGTATACTTAATTAGGCCGAGCCCAAAACAGTCAGGATCCAAAACACTGACTTAAAATTCCAATCAAATGGTATATTGAATAAGACAGGTACAATATTCAGTAAGACGTACAAAGTAACCCGGCTGCAGTTTGTGGATTAAAAATTTAAAGCAGGAACTTCAAAACTCAGAGGCAGCCGGTCCGGATGCAGTTGAAATCATCCCAGAGCAGCTGGGGCAAGTAAGAAAAAAACAGGCTACTCAGTTTTCTTTCAGAAAATGATACCTGAACTTCCTGGAGGCGTCCAAACTCTCGTGGGAAAGACTCAGCGCAGCATAAAGCCAATGGAGAGCTCCACTGAAGCCAAGCTCAGGAGTACCCAAGTTCATCTGGGGAAGCAAGATGCTGGGGGAAGAGCACAGCTGATTCATGAGGTCCCTGTGTTTCTTCTGACAGCCTATGCAGCGTAAACCTGAATAAGGCATAGTGAGAACTAAAAACAAATAACTGCGTCCCGCAGGAACAGGCATTTAACAATACTCCCCATAATAGGTAATGCCTCAGCCAGCCTTCTTTATTGGGCACAGTGGGGGATGGAACCCATGAACCCTGCACCATTCGTCAGTGACTTAGCATTGTACTGTGGCTCTGAATTGCATCCTGTTCTCTATTCATGCCTTCCGTACTTTTTATTCATTATGTTAATACATAGGCAGAGAAAAAGGAACCCCTTCACAACTCACAGCTAGCAAGTGTTGTGGAAAAAAAACTTAAACAGCAATAGCTGTTAGAAGCCAGCAGAGAAGGAATCTGGCTTCCTGCCAAAAACCGGGGCTCATTAGCTATTCAAAATGGCCGCCGGCAAAAATAAACCTCAAAAGAGTGAATTAAAACCCCCAAAAGCTAAGGAATTAACTTAAAAAGTCAAAGGAGAAGGTGGGAGGGTTGCAGGCATGAGAGAAATGCCTAAAATCGCTGAAAAATCAAGAAAAATAAATCGAGTTACCACAGAGTTGCAGACAGCAGTAGGAGAAAGACAGTTTCTGTACTTACAGTACCGAAAGTGCAGAGAAGCCACGGACCGCTGCTCAAACCACTGCAGCTGCCTCACCACTAAAATCAGCCCCAGGGACTGGATTTTAGGAGGCTTACCATCCAGCTAAATAGCCCTCATGACTAGTGCTGGGGAGTCTGCACATCAGCGATCTCTACTGTGACAGAGGACACAGGAGCTTCAGCTGGAATCATCCTGGTGCTCAGATAAGTACACTGGCAACTCAGGGCATAATCTCTCCGAGAGAAATCACAAAGAAATAAAGCATTTTAAATTTTGTTTGAAGGAGCATTAAAAAAAAATCCAGATCTGCTGGAGACAGAGAAAAACTGAGGGAGACCCCTAGGGGTAGGATTATATCACCAGGCTCCAGCCTATTAGAGCTCTGGTAGAATTCTCTGTCTCCAAGATCTGCTGGCAGGGGTGCATAACCCGTTTGTCTGGACTGGTCTAGCAGTATGAACTGGAAATGTATTTCAAAGTCTGTTGGAAAACTACTGTACTGTCGGCACAAAAATATTTTTTGTGCACTGCTTTGTACTAGTCAATATTCTTATTATAAATGTATCCAAGAATATGAGATGCATTTCTTATACCAAGTCACAACAGGGTCTGCTGTTATTAGTTTAAAGCTTCTCTACACAGCTCCAAGACACAGTGGGGTATATTTACTAACCTGGGCTAATGGTTAAGCCAGTTTAGTAAACATACCCCAACGTGTGTCTCTCCTGGGGTCTGCATGCACATCTGCCCAACACATAGAATTCCCAGACTCCTGGGGGTCTGTATGTATACCAGAGCAGCACAAAGTGAAAGAGATTTCAGGGGGCTGTACACATACCAGCCTAGCAGAGATGATTCCCAGCTCCGGAGTATATGTGCCAAGAATGAGAGATTCCTAGAGGACTGCAATGTGTGCTTGCCCTATGACTTACTATAGCTGAACAGAATCTTTTCTTTACCTGGACATAACCGGAGGATAAACCTTCAGCAATCCTAAAAACTTGCAACTTTAATTATCTGTTAGCTTCATAAAAGGCTATTTTCCACCTAATCTTTCTGCTGGTTTTCCTTTAGATAATTTTATGGTCTACTTTGCACTCATTAAGAGGGTAAAGAACTATGGGGGTGTGGGGGGGGGGGGCGGATATTCAAAGGCATTTACATGGTTTGCAGACCTGCAAACCATGTAGATGCCACTGAGCTGGATATTCAATAGTACTAACATGGTTAGTGCCACTGGACATCTGCAGGTGCTGCTGCTATACGCTCCGATGCAGCGACCTGGATATTCAATGTCGGTGGTCAGATATATATGGCCCCGGCATTGAATATCTGTGGTTATAATTCAACGGTGATGGCTAGGCGCTTTACAAGGGCTAGCCGCTGCTGCTGAATATCCCCCCTCCTCCCTCCCATGATTCTAGCTTAATAGCTGCTAAGCAGATCTAGGCTGGTAATTGCAGAGCAGGTTCATGAATGGGATTTGAACCTCTCACTTCATGAAGTGAATTTTAGTCATGTGAAGAGACTTTTAAAAAGGTCTGTCCAGGCAACATCAGTTATTCTGCTCCTGATGTAAATGGCAATTTTATATTTTGGAAATATTAAACCATGCAACATTACAAACATAAGAATGGTTACTAGGTAATGCTTATGAAATATGCAATTTAACATGATTATGGATTACCTTGTCTTACCTGCTAGCATAAGTAAATTGAAAAATAAAGGCTAAACAAAGTCAAAATTATGGATTAACCTAATCAGATTATTATTTTACAGTATTTATTTCAAATATTGAAGTGAGAATGTGAAGAAAGAAAACCCTTTAATATCCACGTTAGATCACATTGTCTTAATTCTGCAGTAGGACTATAAGAGCCCTGTGTTCACAAGGCATAAAATGGAAGGCAGAAAAGCTGAAAACAGAACTCAAAGACAGCAATTTAACTACTAGGGGAGATCAACAGCTTATTTCAAATGGTTTTAATTAATATTTCTTTTGTAAAACTGAGAATTCTGAATTATAGTCAGCTGTAAAATGTCATCTATCACTTTGCCATTGGCAGATCAATTTATTTTATGTTCTCTGACATCATTTCCATCATGATTCCTAGTGTAATGGCAGACTGCACCAACCCCAGTAGATAAACTAATAAACGCAACCTGCAAAAGGAGAGAACAGGCAGCAAGAAAACTGGAAGGAACCAGGGGGACCTTGAGAGATAGGTGAGCAAACGTCAGCAGGACTGTAGACTACAATCTTATTGGCCTTTAGTCTTGGAGGTCGAAGGGCAGAAGAGGAAAAGGACAGTGATGCAGGGATTTTACTGTCCTTGGTTGAGACAAATGAGACCTCTAATTCAAAAGAGAGACACAGAAAAACATTAAAAATACCATAATTCTAACATGAAACAAACCTTAAGGGTGAATGTTAATAAATATTCAAAAATTTAAATTCTAAAAGAGGAGAACAGACAAGAGGTCACATCTGAAAGAAATGGCTTAAATGGATGTCACCTGTGGATGATCTGAAAGCTTGCAAAAAGTCATTTTCCTTGCAGTCAGATGAAATGTTTAACATCCAAAATTAATAAGCTTTTCAAAAAATTCAGAAAGGCTTAAAGGTGGTAATATTTTATTTACCAGTTAATGTTTTTTCCTTGAGTCCTGCTAGACTAGTCCAAGCAAGTGGGTTGTATTCCCCTACCAGCAGATTGGTGGACACAAAGAACCAATGAAAAGCCCAGATTTCAATGACATCACTTCTATTCCTCTATCCGCTTCAGTCACCAGAGGTCTCTTCAGTATTTGTCCCAAAGCATATGGGAGAAACACGGCAAGCCTCACACAATCTCAATTGTGGGAAACATTGAGTAATCAACAGTAGAGAACTATGTACAGGAAAGCATAAACAGAAAGTTTTTAGTAGAAGATAAACCTGCAAAGCCAAGCATAAAAATCATAATGGACGAAAGGCACCACAGCAGAAGAAGAGAGCAAATACAGTTTCATGGGTTGCCCTGGACTGGTCTTGCAGGACTCAAGGAAAGGACATTAACTAATAAGCAAAATGTCACCGTCCATATTGTCCTGCTAGACCAGTCCAGACAAGTGGGATGTACCAAAGCTTCGACTCCACTGGACTGAAAGACGACAGTGGCTCACAATATCCTTGAGCAAAGGCCATGTCAGTCCGCACATGGACATCCAAGCGATAATGCTTAACAAAAGTGGAAAGTGATGCACACGTTGCTGCCCGACAAATGTCTGCAGGGGCTATCGAACTCTGCTCTGTCCAAGAAGATGCTTGCGCTCAGGCAGAAAGGATGCACAAACCCTCCAGAACCGGCCGGTGATGCAACAGATATACCCGAGGCAATGGCCTCCTTAACCCAGCACCCCATAGCCACTGCATTACCCTTGCATGGGCCAGTAAACTACACAAAAAGATGGTTGGGCTTATGAAAAGAATTTGTAACCTCCAAGGACCAGAGAAGCATTCTCCAGACATTCACAAGGCAAAAATACTTATCCTTCCCCGACTCTGCTCCTTAGAGAAGGAGAGCAGGCAAACCACTTAGTTCACACGAAGGGGAGAAATCACCTTAGGGGAGAAATCACCTTAGGCAAGAAGGGAGGCACAGGTCAAAAAGAAACAGCCTACTTTGAAAAAGACAAATAAGTATCTCAGCAAGACAGAGCCTGCAGCTCAGAAATCCACATTGTGGAACAAATCATGACCAAGACGACCATCTTGAATGTCAAATCCTTCAGTGTAGCATGTTTCAACAACTCTGACTTCAGGGCCCTGAGTACCAGACACAGATCCCAGGAAAGGATCACTGACCAGAGGGGAAGATGCAGAGGCCAAACCCCCTGAGGAAAGTGCAAAACATCTGGGTGTAAGGCTAGAGACTTACCAGCCAACAGACCTCTGAAACAGGCCAAAGCTGCCACATGAATCTTCAGGGAGCTAAGAGAAAAGGCCCTTCCCCAGACCGTACTGCAGAAAAGGCCAACAGAGATGGCACCTTGGCCGCCTCAGGAGTCAGCTGCCCTGCGCCACACCAGCACTCAAGGAACCAGACCTGCACTTATTCCAGATTGGTAGACGTCCTCCGGGCTCTGAGCAGAGTAAAAATCCACTGCTAGAGAGTAACCCATACGCGCTAACCATCTCCTTAAAGGAGCCGAGCTGTGAGCGAGAAGGGAGCCAGGTCCTCCAGGACTAGCGGCCCTTGACATAATAGGCCCAGAGGAGGAGGTGCGTGCAGGAGCTGCATCAGATCTCCGAATCACACCCTCATCGGTCAATTCAGCACCACCAGAATAATCCTGCTTGGGTGGTGCTCCATACACTGAATTACATGCTCCACCAGAGGCCACGGAGAAAACACATACAGTAGTTGTTGACTTGGTCAAAGGTTGAGACAGGAAGCCAATGCCCTCAGACCCCATCTCCGTGCAGCAACTGAAGCAGCAGCATACTTTGGCACTGGAGCAGGTCACCATCAGATCCCTCTAAGGGGAATCCCAGAGGTGCAGAAACAATGGAAACACCTCCTGACTTAACTCCTAATCTCCTGGAACCAGAGAGTGCCAGCTGAGAAAATCCATTTCCACAGTAACCATCTTGGCAATGTGAAGAGCTGACAAACTAGGAAGTTCTTCACCAACCAGGCAAACAAGAGAGCCATCTTCAAGACTACCCCGGCACTCCTCATGCTGCCTTGCCGATGGACATAAGCCATCACTGTAGCATAGTCTGCGAACACTCAAATCACCTGGACATCAACTGGGGGCAGGAAACGCAGAAGAGCCAATCAAATGGCCCTCGCTTCAAGGCAATAAGATGGACTACATCGCTTCCCTGTGGTTCCAACAGCCCTGGGCTCCCCAGCTTGAGAGACTGACGTCCGTCAACAGAAGGGTCCATGAGCAATCGTCTAGCGGTACACTTTTCCTCAGAAGGCTGGGCTGCTGCCACCACCGCAGACCGGCCATCACCATCATTGGGAGTGGGAGCCAGAGCTTGAACTGCTGAGAACTCAGGGACCACAGTCAGGAAGGACCATCGGAGTGGCCACAAAAGAGCATGCAACCATGGCACCAACTTGATTGTCGCCGCCATCAATGTGAAGAGTTGAAGATAATCCCAGACTCTGGGAGCCTGCTGTGAATAGAACAGTGCTAGGCAAGCCGACAGTTTTTGACTGTTTTGGAGTTTTTTTGGCAGGAAGACACTACACACTCAAGTATCAAAAAGTGCTCCCAGGAACTCTAGGTACTGAGAATGCAGCAACTTGTTCTTTCCCCAAATGATCACCCAGCTGAGGCTTATCAGAAAGGACAACACTCAGGGAACTACCCGAGAAACCTCTGAAAGAGAAAATGGGCTCAGATGAGCCAGTAGTTCAGATACGAGTGCACACAAATCCCTTGGTGACATAGTGCCACAGCCACCACCACCATGATCTTAGAGAATGTCCAAGAGGCAGTGGAGAGCCCAAATGGGAGGATTGTGAGCTCAAGGTGAGAGCCAAGCATAGCAAACACAGATATTTTGCTGATCCCTCAGATTGGGATATGAAAATACACCTCAGCCAAATCCAGAGATGTCAAGAACTACTCTCAGCACACCATTTGCATCATGGATCACAAAGTTTCCATCTAGAAGTGCAGATGTGCAAGTTCTTGGGGACACGTTTGAGGTCCAGAATAGGCTGGAATGTTTCTTTCTTCTGTGTTGGCACCACGAAACAGATGGAATACCTGCCCTTGCCCCAATCTTCTAGGGGAATGGGCAACACTGCCTTCAGGAGAGGAAATTTGTCGAAGGGGATTTACACATTGGCCCTGCTGTTCGCAGCCCCACATGGGGAGAACAAAAAAGCAGTCACGATTGGCTCTTGCATCCCAGGACATCGCTGTAATGAATGGGGACTAGCACCCAGAGATTCTTGGTGACTTGGACCCATTCCTGAAGGAAGAGGCAAAGCCTGCACCCAAAAGAAGCAGCCAGGGAATGGGCCTCCAAACTGTCACTGCGCAGCCTGGGAGGGTCCTCCTCTGGGTGAGACCGGGTCCCAGGGCCCAAGCACTCCACGAAAGTACTGAGAACAAGCCCAAAGTCCATAAGCAGAGGGGAAGAAAGGCTTTCCAGGTTGACAGCTATTTGAGTTCCGAGACTCCGGGAGTCCGGCCAACATGCCCACGAGGGATGGACAGATGCCGACGGAAAAGGAGCTCCTGCCTGCTTCACAGGCTCCTTGGGCCTGTCCTCTAGGAAGAGATTGAATGCACTGGAGCAGGGCTCGAGACATCAGGCCTGCACATATCGCAACTGAAGAATAGCAGCTGCTGCTGTGAACTGCTTCTTTAACACGAATCCATCTTTTGGTCCAGAGTATCCTTTAAGGCCAATCCACTTTCCACAGGAATGGTGGTCCGACTCGTAATCGCTGTGACCTGCGCATTCACCTTGGAAATATCAAATCACACAACACGCTCCTTCTCCGGAAGAGTGTGCATCTTCTTATATACCTTAGCACCTTAGGCGAGGAGTCAGGGGAATACCACTCTGACTGAACAGGCACTCGAGCACCTCTGGGAATGGGAAGACAGTAGTGGATTTCCGCACCCCTTGCAGGAATTGATGCATCTTCATTTCCTGCTCCATGCTCGGAGCATCCGCCAAGCTCAAGGTGGATAAGACCCAGGGATTCAACGCTTCCAGTTTCTCCTTCGAGAACAGGCGGATAACATAGGCTGCCTCACAATTTTCTTAAGGTGAGAGTACTTCTTCATCTACAGACGACATCTGAATCCAAGCCATAATCCAAATCTTGGACAGATCCCAGCTAATCCCCATCTCCAGGGGGCACCCTTTGCCAGGGACTCTTAGCCATAGGCAATCGAACAGGGTTTCCACACTCAGTCTGCTCCTCACGAGATTGCATTTGGAGGGCCCAACGGCTGCAGGGTCTGAATTTCTACCGCAGAACAACCAGGCCTGTTGTAAAAAGGAAAGGAATTCCGGGGAGGACAATCCAGACTCCAGAAGTTCTCTCCACGGAAATGAGCCGCCCTACACCAGGGGGACAGTGTCAGCATCAATCCCCTAGAGTTTGAGGAGCAGCGCACAGCACGGTTGCTGGCACCTCCGGCCGGCTGGTTATCCTTACCCACAATGCCATCTGCCACCTCCTGCCCTTAGGCAGGCAAGGCTGGACTGGACTAATCGCACCCCTGGCATAGAGAGGTGGGGGGGGGGGGGTGTAATCCCTCCAGGGACAACTTGGGGTGGCCATGCTAGAAAAGCAGAATCCAGAAGCAGGAGATGAGGCACCATGCTTGCCACAGGCCAAACAATGATTCCTGGAAGAAGATATAACAGAGTTAAGACAAGTATCACAGCAGCACGCATTAAGGCTGTGGCATTCAAAAGACATGCGTTAACTGAGTTTTTACTGTGGCAAGTTTTAATTGTGCTTTTACTGCAATGCACATTACAGGTGCTAGGGTAGTAATGCGTGTTGGAGCCACTTTGGCAGACCTCCAGGTGCAGAATAGGAGAAAACACTATTAATGTCTACAGAAAATGGCAGAAAACCCCACACCATGTCAACGGTCGCCAGCAGTCTACCCTAAATTGCATCCCACACAGACAGAATCAGTAGTCCCCAACAAGGACAATGACGAGGTCAAGTCTTGGTACTCACTCCCTGAGAGCGTGGAGGGAGGGGGCATTGAGGTTATGTGAGGCTGCGGCACTCTTCCAGATTGTCCCAAATCCTTCTAATTTTTGGCTGTTCAACAGGATCTTATCATGATAAGCGTGTGGAGATGAACCAATTTTCCCTCCTCCTATGGCTACTGTAAAGACCGCAGTCTAGTGGAGCCTCCAAGTTGTGCTCAGGTGAGAGAGTCACCCTCAAGGTGACTCTCTCACGAGCGTTTAATCAATCTTTTCCTCTCAATCTTCAGAATTTTCTTCAGAGAGGAGAAAATCCATCCACCAT
Organism: Ichthyophis bannanicus; assembly: GCA_033557465.1. Lineage (NCBI taxonomy): Eukaryota > Metazoa > Chordata > Amphibia > Gymnophiona > Ichthyophiidae > Ichthyophis > Ichthyophis bannanicus. The sequence continues at coordinate 150,940,098 of CM066041.1, forward strand.
CTGTTGGAGACAAAGAAATGCTGAAGAGAACTCTGGTGGCTGAGGCAGATAGAGGCATGGGAGTGATGTCATTGGGCTTTTCATTGGTTCTTTGTCTCCACCAATCTGCTGGTAGGGGAATACAACCCACTTGTCTAGACTGGTCTAGCAAGACAATATGGAAACCCCACTTTATTTTGAGGCTCCAAATCTCATTTAGCCATATCTTCCTAGACTGTCAGTTCTCTCTGCAAGATTAACTATTATAGTAGATCATACCCACTGTTCATACTGATCAATCCCTGCGTTGCAATCTAGCTTCTGATATACTCTCTGCTGTGGCTGAATTTGCGACATTATGTTGTTTCCTTGTACTTGCCTCTACTTTCATACTGCTTAGATTTGAGTGAACATACTCTGATACTTAGCTGGGGTCTCTTATTCAACTTAAATGGTTGTAATTCAGATTAACATCCAAAAAAACATTTTTGCAGTCATATCATTTCAGACTGCTCAGCCTTGGTTGTGAACACTTCTGAATGGCCAAGCAAACTGGCTTGAATGCAGCATGTAAGTTCCAAAAGACCAGTGATAAAGTAGCGTGGGTAATCTGTGGCACTATTTGGCCAAGGAATCAGCACTGGAGCTAAAATCAATAGTTTAATTTGCTGTCCCATTTTTAGTCCTCCTTCCTAATGAACATCCAGTATAAACTAGCTCATGGTTTGGTGGCAGAAATCAAGAGTTCATTTAAGTCACCCATTCAACAAGATTTGTCAACTGTAGCATGCTAACAAGGGGATACCTTTAGTCTCCAGTGGAAGGAGCCAATAGCTATATGTATCAAATGCTACCATAACTGATACCATAGAGGTAATATGGGATTCTGCCTCTGAGCAGTTTCCCTTCCAACATTTAGCAATCCAGAGAATGGGAGAAGAAAACACAGTCTCAAAAAAGTGGAAAGGCAGTACAGTGTTGGCAGAGGAGGAAAGAACAAGGTAAATGCAAGGCAGAAACTGAGAACATATTTCACAAAAGACCACAAAATGTTATATGCTAGATTTCATACCACCATTACTGGAAATTTTAGAAAAGATGCAGTGTTATTTTTATGTTTACCCTTTTGGCTTTACCTCTATGGATACAAAATCAAATCTATCTTCATACTACTGCTATACTACTAAAATACTTCAGCATAATCTAAAAGGCCCCCCTTTTGAGAATGTTAACCCCTGTATAACAATTACAGATTCATTTTTTTATTAAAATATCAACATTCACAGAATAATTCTGCAATGCCTTAACTATCTTTTCATTAAGTAGTAAAATTTAAATTGTATTTTCTGTTTAAAGAACAAAGCAAGCTGGCACAGCCAGTTTCCTAACCTCTTGTATCTAACAGGGTAGCAGGTGTTGTGGCACTACAGGTCTCAGAAGTGGTGTCGGTTATTCTCTGTCCAGCACACATAGACTTGAGCATCTGGAAAACTGCCAAAGGCGCTACATTCATCTTCAGCAAATCCACTAAGATTCTGTTAAAGACAATAAAACAATATTACATCTGGAAAACAATACAACAAAGGAAATTGTTCAATTTCTGAATGCTAAGACTGCTGTAGAAATGAGATCGATGAGCTTTATTCATCTGAACTATCATGGCAGATATATAAACAAGTGGGGAAAGCATACAAAGCATGGCTCATGAATTCTTTCCAAACCCTGTGTGAAAGAGCGAGTGTGTGTGCGCGCGCATGCATGCGCACACACTTGTCTGTATCTGCACTGCCTATGTATGTATGTATGTCTCAGTGGCATAGCCAGAACTCAATTTTTGGGGGACCCAGGTTTAACACTGATGGGCATACAGATTTCCTTCCCAATAGTATTTACCCATGGCATACAGAATGACAAGAACCTGTCATGCCATTTCTCAACACTCTACCATCCTTCCCCAATGTGCAGAACATCCTGTTCATGATCTCATAAGATCATGAAGAGGATGTACCACCTATAATATTTTAACATGCATGCTGTGCTGGCTGAACACCAAGAAAGGCCATGGCTCCTAAACCTCTGCTAGCAGGGCTTCAGGATTCCCACTAGCCATGGTACTTTTTTGTGTTGACTGTGGTTGGACTGGGATAACTTGACGGGCCTGAAGTGAAAGTGGAGGGGTCTGGTTCCACCCCCAGCCCACCCATGGCTATTCCCCTGCTGCTTAGGCATGTGCATAAGTGTTCATATCTGTTTAGTATCTTTATTTTTTTTTCATATGTACTGTATATATATCTTTGTGGAATGATATATCTGGACGTGATTGTATGACTGTGCATGTGTTTGTGTGTCACTGCATGTGTGCCTGTGCATGCCTGTGTATGCTTGCATGTATGTGCATTTATATGTGTGGCAGGTGCAGGCCTGTGATCCACGGTGTCTGACATAAGCAGGCAGGCCTAACTAGCTTGACCTGTAAATGAAGCCTGTGGAGAGGCTCATAGGAATTGCACATCCCCCAATATGCTGCTATTGTAGGATAGAACTCTGCAAGAGTATTAAACTAACTTAGATAAGCAAAACTGAGAGATGGAAAAATACAGAAAAATATGTTTAAAAGTTACTGATAAGAAAAGTACATCTGCAAGGAATATAATTGGGAGTGCTGACAGATGAGTTGCAGAGCCCTGCTCCCCTGCATGCACAAATTGGCTCTATGGCCTTGAGAGTATGAAAGTAACAAGTTGATGAACTGGCCATCGTAACTGGGACTAGAAGGGGGGTATGCAGGTGCCGAGCCCACTGAAGGAACATAATTGGATAATCTTATCAGTACCGGGACCAATGGAAGGGGTACGGGAGGTACGGGAGAGTACCGGGACCAATGAAATGTTTTTCTATACCTAGAATGGAACAGAAGTCTATAAAGGTTGTTGTAATGCTAGAAAACTTTGCTCAGCCATTTTGAATTTGACATTGCTTGAGACTTGTGCACAAATAAATGATTTGGACCTTCTGAACAGACTCCTGGTATCATTGGTTTGTCTGCGCTTTGCTGCTACATATTCTTTGTGCGTTGGCCGGGAAGTTGTGGAATCAAAGTGTATATAGGGCAATATACCACGACTTTCCGCCTCTATAGGCTTGGTCCTGCTGGGATCGCGCCCTTCCGACGAGGGCTGCTCCCTGGCGCCGCCGGTCCCTTGTATCGGAGGGAGCTGGTCGGACCTCGGCGGGTGCCGGGACCGGCTGGAGCCAATGCCTCGAACCCGAGTGAGGGGAGTCCGAGGTCCAACTCATGCGCCTGCTTGGGAAGTTTGAGGACCGGATCCGATGAGTATAGTTTTGATTTGGTGTCTAGACAGAAATAGAAAGAGCAGTACTGCCATTGGAACTTGGAATTTGTAATCTCGAGATATTGGGAATTGGTAAGAGAGCCTGATCACCTCTCAAGGAAGGGCCGAGTAACCCCGCATGGGTATTCGCCGGGTGAAACCCCCATCCTTTTTGTAATTGGGAAATTGGTAAGACTAGTCAGAATAGATAGAAACGAATGCATTCTGGGATACGTTGCTAGCATGATTGTGTGACTGAAGTGTGAATGAGAGGTCTGACAGCACGGACCAAGTGAAGGCGGACCCCTGAGTAGCGCATTTCCTGACCGGGCGACCGCGTTCAGGTCGCGAAAAGGGGGAAGCGATTGTCGTCTTGTCTTGTTATTTGTACTCCTTATACGTTTCCAGGGCCGTGAGGACCCCTTTACCCATGGTCCGCCCTCCTTTTCCCTTTTGTCTGTTGTTGCGCGCACACATCGAAATGGGAGGGGCGGGGTCTACTAGAAACACTCCATTAGAATGTATGATCGCACATTTCAAAGAGGGATATTCTGGTGATTATGGTATTAAAATGACAGCAGCCCGTTTACAGATATTGTGTACTAGGGAGTGGCCCGATATAGACCCCACCTGGCCCCGAGAGGGAACATTCAATGTAGAAATTATCCAGTTAGTACACCGTAGAGTGCGGATAGCGCACCCCGATCAGTACCCCTATATAGATTCCTGGTTAAGTATTTGTGAAGATCCGCCCCTCTGGGCGCAGCGCTGTTATGAGGAACAGTGCAGAATAATGTTAGCTAAAACAGATTCTAGACAGAAAACAGAACAGCCTAGAATGAAAGAGCAGGATAAGAAGTCCAGGAAGAAGCCCATCCTGGTAGATCCTGATTCCCCAGAAATAATTCCCCGACAGCCTCGAACCCCAGGTCCGATAAGAGTAGCCCGGCGTCCTGCCCCAGAGCCCCAGAGACAGCCGGTGCGGGACCCAACTCCTGACCCACCTCCCGGAGGGCAGAGAGAGGAATTAGCTGAAGAAGGTGACATTATAAAAAGCGAGTCAGATGCAGAGGTAGAGGAGGAAGAAAATGAAAATGCCCAAAGCGAAGAGGACAGTGTACAAGTGGTTGCCAGTGCCAGTGTGCCAGCAAAATGTACACCCAAAGTGAAACCTGTTGAAAAAGTGAAAGTGACCTCTGGAAAGACAGTTACGAAAACAACCCTTAGATCCCACAAGACAGCTACTGCCAAAATGATGCCTTTACGGCAAGTCCCGGGAGTGCCTATAAAGAACGATAATGAGGAGGTGGTAGCGGGACCCTTAACTTATGTGTATATCCCTTTCTCTACAACTGATTTGTTAAATTGGAGGTCGCATTATGCCTCCTATACTAGTAAGCCCCAGGAGCTGACAGAATTAGTAACTACTATTATGGAAACCCACCAACCCACTTGGCCAGATTGCCGCCAGCTCCTGACCACCCTATTCACGACAGAGGAACGAACACGAATTAGAAAAGCAGCCATCGAGTGAATGGCAGATAATCCTGTAGCTCCGGGACAGGGGCTGGACAGAATAGACTATCGGGAAGCGGCCCAGAGAGAATTCCCGAATGAAGACCCCCATTGGGATCCAAATACAGAGGAAGGATCCACAGCCCTAGCCCAGAGAATGTGATAGAAAGATGAAGAAGAAAGCTGATTTTTTGGCTGCGGCCATAGTTGAACAGAAAAGGGGAGGTATCCCTAGTCGACGGAGCAGAGGAAGAGGGCGGGGCCAAGGCGGAGGCCGGTCCCAGAAGCTAGGCGTGAACCAATGCGCCTATTGCAGAGAAGAAGGACATTGGAGAGATACGTGCCCACAACTCGAAGACGCCCAGCAAGATGACGACAGCAATCATCAGTGGCGAGAAGAAAGACGAGGCTATCCCCGAAACCGCGGAGGAGCCAATCGAGAACAATTCCAGCGAGAAAGAGGAGGAGCCATTCAAGCATTGGCCACAACGATCCATGATGAAAATGACGTGGATTAGGACAGACCGGGCTCCAAATTTGCGCTAGGTCTCCAGGAGCCTATGGTCGGAATACAAATAGGAGACCAAGTTATGGACTTTATGGTTGATACTGGAGCACAACATTCAGTAATAGACAAGAAGATAGCCCCATTTTCTACAAAAGCAGTCACCATTATAGGAGCAACTGGTGCCAAAGCTACAAAGTCTTTTCTTCAGAATCGTATATGCAGTCTAGGAGGACAGCAAATAACTCATCAATTCCTTTACATGCCCGAATGTCCACTGCCACTACTGGGACGAGATATGTTAGCCAAACTCCAAGCACAAATATCTTTCTCTGAAGAAGGAGAAATGCAAATGACAGTAAATCCCCAAGCCAAACCAGCAGGAATAATGCTGCTGACTGTTCCCCGAGAAGAAGAATGGAGGTATTACATTGATGACTCTATCCAAGACACCTATTTCGAACAAACTTTAAAGAACATTCATGCACCACCTGGAGTATGGGCAGAAGGCAGTCCCCCAGGCCTAGCCAAGCATATAGCTCCAGTAATTGTAACCCTCAAGCCTAGTGCTACACCAGTACACGTCAAACAGTACCCTCTCCCAAGAGCCGCAATTGAAGGTATTCATCGCCACCTGCAAAGATTGCTCGAGTATGGCCTACTAAAAGTATGTCAATCCCCATGGAACACTCCACTTTTGCCAGTAAAGAAACCTGGGACGGATGATTACCGCCCAGTACAAGACTTAAGGAGAGTAAATGATGCAGTTGAAACTATACACCCAGTTGTACCCAATCCTTATACTCTTCTAGGACTGATACCTGCTGAAGCTACCCATTTCACTGTACTGGATCTAAAAGATGCATTCTTTTGCATAAGATTAGCCCCTGTAAGTCAAATATTGTTTGCATTTGAATGGCAGGACCCCATCTCTGGAAGGGGGGGCCAACTCACCTGGACACGATTACCCCAAGGATTCAAAAATTCGCCTACCATCTTTAGTGCTGCACTGAATCAAGACCTTTCGAGCTATCCAGTGGCCCCGGGGAAGAGAGTGCTTCTCCAATACGTGGACGATCTGCTGATAGCTGCCATATCAGAAAGTGAATGTATACTAGCCACCAAAGATCTCTTGCAGTTACTAGATGAAGCTGGATACAAAGTTTCCAGAGCAAAAGCACAGCTATGCCAAAAAGAAGTGAAATACTTGGGCTTTCGTATAACCCAAGGAAGCCGAAGATTAGGCAGAGAAAGAAAAGAAGCAGTATGTAGAATACCAACCCCAACAACCAGAAAGCAAGTCAGAGCCTTTCTGGGAGCGGCAGGATATTGCCGAATCTGGATACCCAACTTCGCCCAAATTGCCAAACCACTGTATGAAGCCACAAAAGGAGAAGAAAAGTCGCCACTGGAGTGGGGACTTGAGCAGGATACAGCCTTCAAGAAGTTAAAGGAAGAATTGATGTCATCACCAGCACTTGGACTACCAGATGTCCACAAGCCTTTCCACTTGTTTGTACATGAAGCACAGGGAAATGCCTTAGGCATGTTGACTCAGAAATTGGGAAATTGGGAACGACCTGTAGCATACCTATCGAAACAGTTGGACACTGTGGCCAAAGGATGGCCATCTTGCCTGAGAGTCGTTGCAGCTACAGCACTATTAGTGAGTGAAGCAGACAAGCTCACCTTAGGACAGAACATATGAGTTACTGTGCCACATGCAGTCCTTGCCCTCATGGAACAGAAAGCAAATTATTGGCTCACCAATTCCCGAATGTTGAAGTACCAGAGCATGTTATGTGAAAACCCACAGATACAACTAGAAGTGAGTCATGCCTTGAACCCAGCCACCTTGATACCCATCAGTGAAGAACTCCCAGAACATGACTGTATCGAAATCATGGAAACTGTGTTCTCCAGTCGACCTGATTTGACAGATGTGCCCATAGACAATCCTGACCAAATCTATTATGTTGATGGGAGCAGTCTCATCCTCGATGGACGACGCTGTGCCGGATATGCAGTCGTCACTCAACACGAAGTAGTTGAATCATCAGCTCTAGCCTCAGGCACATCAGCCCAGAAAGCCGAATTGATAGCACTCACCAGAGCATTATTGTTAGGAGAAAAACTTGTGCTAAATGTATATACAGATTCCAAATATGCCTTCACCACTCTACATGCCCATGGAGCTCTCTATAAAGAACGAGGGCTCATCACATCCGGAGGAAAATCAGTCAAGTATGGTCCCGAGATATTGATGTTACTTGATGCAGTTTGGGCCCCAACACGTGTAGCTGTCATGCATTGTAGAGGACATCAAGCCGGAAAAGGAGAAGTTGCCCGAGGAAATAGATTTGCAGATGCCTCAGCACGACAAGCAGCTATGACAGGACAGATTACCCCACAAGCGATGCCGATGCAAGCAGCATTGTTTCCAGTACCTCTGAATTTATGGACACCACGATATACCACCAAAGAATTAGATTACTACTGTAACAAAGAAGATGGAGTACTGAAAGATGGATGGATTGAGCTGCCACCAGAAGAGGGCAGTCAACCCCCTGGACGAATAGTAATTCCTGAACTGTTAGGACCATCTTTTGTCAAAGCCTTTCACGAAGCCACCCACTATGGGAAAAGTGCAATGGAAAAAGCACTCAGACCACATTTTTACATCCCTCTGATGACAACCATATCAGCTTCAGTAGCACGTCAATGTTTAACCTGTGCCAAAAATAATGCCAAGCAAGGCCTTATAACGGCACCCCGAGTTCAGTCAGGAGGTGTAACCCCCATGCACAACCTCCAAATTGATTTTACCGAAATGCCAAGAGCCAATGGATACCATTATCTATTAGTATTAGTTTGTACTTTCTCTGGGTGGGTAGAAGCCTTCCCAACCAGAACTGAGAAAGCCCGAGAAGTTACCAAAGTTTTAATGAGAGAGATTGTCCCTAGGTTCGGAATTCCAGCAGTAATAGGGTCAGACAATGGACCCTCATTTGTCTCCCAGGTTACTCAACAGTTAGCAAAAGCTTTGCAGATACAATGGAAACTCCACACTGCATACAGACCCCAGAGTTCAGGGAAAGTTGAGCGAATGAATCGTACCCTAAAAGCCCAAATGTCTAAGCTTTGTCAGGAGACACACTTGAAGTGGCCCCAAGTGCTCCCAATAGCTTTACTCAGAATACGCTCAGCTCCTGTAAAATCGACAGGATTTTCCCCTTTTGAAGTTTTGTATGGTAAACCCCCACAATAGTGCAGGGAGTCAAAGGAAGTTTAGCCCAAATTGGTTCAGAGGTAACCAGACAAGAACTCCTAGCTCTTAGTTTTGTTCTGCAGACTCTCCATGCGTGGATCCAAGACCAGTTGCCTATCAACTTGACGGAACCTTTGCATCCCTATCAGCCTGGTACCTCGGTGTGGATCAAAGATTGGAAGAAGACACCGTTGGAACCCCATTGGAAGGGACCGTACACCGTCATCCTATCTACCCCAACTGCAGTAAAGGTAGCCGAGATCGACGCCTGGATCCACCACAGCAGAGTCAAGCCCGCCGCTGATCCTGAACCTGAGCAGTGGACAGCAGAGCAGCATCTTGATGCACCCTTGCGAGTTACTCTGAGATGGCAACCAGCAACTTAGACACTTCATCACAGTGCCTTGCAGTAGCCAAGTCTTTCGAAGAGGATTGCTGTTTTCCATGCAGCAACAGTTTTGTTTTAACGAACTCAATTTGCGTGCGATTTTGCACACTACTTTGATACTACATTGATTAGCCAGACTTCACAAGCCAACTGAAATTGCTAATAAGTTGGTTAATGTTTACTGGACAACCTGAGGATCTTCAATCAACACTCAGGACCCGTTAAATTGCTTCATTAGCAAACGGGACGAAGAAAAAGAACGTCGTGATCAAGATCAGCAAGCTGAGGATTCAGAAGAACTCCAATCAACATCAACATGCATCTTTACTTTTGCTTTGCCCTGGTTGCCTTCTATGGAGGTTTTGAACTGACTTATGCTTTACCTCCATGCACTGCTTGCATTACTTCTACTCGAACTGGACTGAAAGTAACTCAGACTTTGATTTATCACTCTTACTATACCTGCAAGGGAAAAGTAACTCGGTGTATTTATAACACCACTGAACTAAATGTTTGCACTTATGGCAAAATTAGAGCATGCTATAATCCGCATCAGAATCCATCCTATTACACGTTGAAAATACGATGGAAGGATGCAGATGGACCTATAATAGCTGCTACGCCACCACTTAAGGACATTACTAAACCTGCTGTTTTGAATTTTGATGCATGTAATGTCATTAACAGAGATAGTTATTCCACCTGTGGTACTTGGGAGAAAGCGTATCGAAATGACCATAAGTACATGTGTCCAGAGGGTGCCACAGGATGGAGGAAGTGTACAGGTAAAAAGGAGCCAGGCTATAGCACTGCCCCAGCAGCAGATTACTATTGCCCGAATTGGGAATGTGTTTTTTATGCTACCTGGAATAATGGTATAGTTGACGAAAAGATAGATAAACGAATGGCCACTTTAACCAAGCCAACTACAAATGATAAATGTCAGAAAGATGCTTGTAACCCTTTACACTTACGCATACACAATCCCTATGCATGGAAACAAGGATACAAGTTTGGTTTATGTATTGCTGGAGGGGCAATAGATCCAGGAACCATTGTGTATATCAGATTGAATACCCAAGCCCACAAGTCATCTAAATATCATATCCATAACACTTTCTATGAGGCCATGCATGTAAATAAGTTTGAGATCCCTCATCCTTCTCAGAATTTATTTTTAGAATTAGCTGGAGCAGTAGTATCTAGTCTTAAAATCTCAGATTGCTATTTCTGTGGCGGAACCCAAATGGGAGACCAGTGGCCATGGGAAGCCCAAGAATTGAATTATTCTTTGATTTACAATCAGACTGAATTACACAAGACAACTAGTGAATGGGTGTTAGCGCACTCAATCGTTGGACGTCTTTGCTATGCCAGAACTGGACCCCAGTTCACCCAAAAGGTAGGACAGCTGGTCTGTCTTAGCCAGAAATTCTATAATGCCACGACCAAGAAGACGTCATGGTGGTCAGGAATCAAACACCCTGAACCTCCTAACCCACTAGCTAGATTTCCTGAACTTGCTGATTTATGGACTAACCTTGCCAAAGTCCATGCCTGGCAAGCCCCACCTGGTCTATATTGGATCTGTGGAAACCGAGCGTATGCCCAACTCCCGCCACAATGGGGAGGAGCATGTGTCTTAGGAACCATCAGACCTTCTTTCTTTCTTTTAAACACTGAACATGGAGAACAATTAGGATACCCTGTATACACTACCCACCGACACAAAAGAGCATTAAGACAGAAAAGAGAAGCCTTACAGATAGGCAAGTGGGAGAAGTGGCAGGGTGATGATTGGCCGCCAGAAAGAATCATTGAGTATTATGGGCCTGCCACTTGGAATGATGATGGTATGTATGGTTATCGAACTCCAATCTATATGATTAATCGTATTATCCGCTTACAAGCAGTAGTTGAAATAATAACCAATGAAACTAGTCATGCTCTTACGCTTCTAGCTAGACAAAGTACTCAGATGCGCACTGCTATATATCAGAACCGCTTAGCACTTGATTATTTGTTAGCAGCTGAAGGAGGAGTATGTGGTAAACTGAATTTAACTAATTGCTGTTTGAAAATAGATGATAAGGGTCAAGTAGTTGAAGAAATTGCTAAAGATATGCAGAGACATGCTTATGTGCCAGTACAAACTTGGCACTCATTGAAATTCCCTAACTGGTTTGCTAACCTTTTCTCATGGCTGGGAGGATTCAAGACTTTCATTGTCTTAGTACTAATCCTTGTTGTTGTTATCTTCTTATTACCATGTTTAATCCCATGTTGTATACGTTCTATTCATAACGCTATTGATAGTACAGTAGAGCGGAAGACCGCCACTAAAATAATGGCCCTATATAGAGCCAGTCCTAGTCGTAATCCTTCAATCATGATGTGATTCTTCTAAAAGTGATTTAATTCTCACACCTTATTAAGTAATAGGGTGAGATTAATCAAAGGGGGGAATGTGGCAGGTGCAGGCCTGTGATCCACGGTGTCTGACATAAGCAGGCAGGCCTAACTAGCTTGACCTGTAAATGAAGCCTGTGGAGAGGCTCATAGGAATTGCACATCCCCCAATATGCTGCTATTGTAGGATAGAACTCTGCAAGAGTATTAAACTAACTTAGATAAGCAAAACTGAGAGATGGAAAAATACAGAAAAATATGTTTAAAAGTTACTGATAAGAAAAGTACATCTGCAAGGAATATAATTGGGAGTGCTGACAGATGAGTTGCAGAGCTCTGCTCCCCTGCATGCACAAATTGGCTCTATGGCCTTGAGAGTATGAAAGTAACAAGTTGATGAACTGGCCATCGTAATTGGGACTAGAAGAGGGGTATGCAGGTGCCGAGCCCACTGAAGGAATATAATTGGATAATCTTATCAGTACCTGGACCAATGGAAGGGGTATGGGAGGTACGGGAGAGTACCGGGACCAATGAAATGTTTTTCTATACCTAGAATGGAACAGAAGTCTATAAAAGTTGTTGTAATGCTAGAAAACTTTGCTCAGCCATTTTGAATTTGACATTGCTTGAGACTTGTGCACAAATAAATGATTTGGACCTTCTGAACAGACTCCTGGTATCATTGGTTTGTCTGCGCTTTGCTGCTACATATGTATGTTTGCTCTTGGCATGTCAGTGATCGGGAGAGGTGATGCGAGGGAAGGGCCGTTTGACCAATGAAATTCCATACAGGTTATGTTACTGCAAATCAGTGTTCATATACTGCAGCTTTTGGAACTGTTTTTCCTGTAGAAATGCAAGGAGACATTTTTTGAGGGGTGGAGGCTTCATTACTCTTCCATCTTCCACCACATGCAGAAAATAAAACGTAGAAAGCACAGGGCTTCCCTCAGCTCACCTCTTCCATTCTTGTGACCAGAGAAGCATTCCAGTGCTCTGCCCCTGTGGAGCCCAATTCCCTAAGGGGCACATTCGGGCCGTCTGGACGTCTCCGAGCAGGATAGACCCGTTTGGACCCGATTCTGTACCACGGGAACCAGACATTCCCATGGGTGCAGGATTGGGTCTGGAGATGGCCCGGTGTAACACAGCATACCCTCGGGGATGTCCTCCCCCCAGGCCCCCCCCCTGACTGCCACGGCACCAACCTTCTGTTTCCCTGCCACCCAACCCAAGGCTGGGCAGTCAGGGCCAGGATCAGGCGGTGGGGACCTCTGGAGGGAGGGGTTCCGGCTCCAATCACCCAGTCAAAGCTGCTTATTCCACCTTCAAGGTGGAATAAGTAGCACATTCCCCCTGACCCCACAGGATGTACAGGGTCATGACCTGAATCAGCCCTGTACATCCTGCGCTTTGGCCCATCCCTGTTCTGCCCTCACTCAGCACCCTCCTGCCCCCCGCCAGCTCTTCCCATACTGCTACTCTGGCCATGCGGGGGAGAGTTGGAGGAGGAATATGGTCAGAACAGTTTGCAGGACATGCAGCCCTGCAAGTCACCTCTCAGAATCGGGCCCAGAGTGTTCTCATTGGCTGGATCCTACCCCTAGCCTCTTTTGCTAGCTAAACTGGAAGAAGGCAGGGCTGGTTTGCTCACACAGGGGAGCGGATTAGAGAACTGCAGATAGAGGTTTTAAACTCTGAAACATGTCCAGACATGTTAGTCTTTCTTCTAGCTTACAGTCTTTAATGTAAACATCAGTAGAATAATGAAAAATGCCAGACAGCAATGAATCCTAACTTCCCGAATGCTGAGCACATCTGACAGTGCCCCTATAGACTTTTGACCCTAGGTATGTACCTAGCTTGCCAGTGCCTTAATCTAGCTCTGCTCATGGCAACAGATGCTAGCTGGCAGCGTACACTGCAACCAACAAGAAAGTAGCACAATTCAGTCAGTAGCTTTTGTAGTAGAAATAGCAGCAAAGAAAGCCACTCTTATTCAAGATTCTGGTATCACAGCTTATTTCTACGTTGATGATATTCTCTTTATTCATCACACCCATCCCTTTCTACCCAAATTATCTCCAATGAACGACTGCTTAGTGAAAATTTCCCATTGGCTTGTTTCTAACCATCTCAAACTTAATATTCAAGTGACTTCAATCATCTGGTTGACAGGACACCTTGCTGCTCCTACTGTTGCTCCAATTCTCATCAACATCCCATTCACTCTCTCTTCTTCAAGTTACTTGGGGTTACGATGAACACTGAATTCTCAATTCATGATCACATCAGCTCTGTAATAACAAGTGCTTTCTTTGTACTGCATCAATTTCGCTTCATTTGGTCATTTCTCCCACCATCAGCACAACTCACTCTCATTTTCAGCCTAGTCATGGTCCAGAATGGATTATCATAACATTGTATATTCTGGTCTCCTTAACTATAAGTTGAAACGGTTGCAAATTTTCAAAATGCTGCTGTTAAACTGCTTGCACATGCATCTAGGTTTCATCATTACACCCCTTCTGTTTCATTATCATTGGCTCCCAATATATTCTCACATCCGGTTCAAAATTCTTACCATGGGCCATAAGCAAACAGATATTCTGTCCTCTCTCTCATCATTAATCATCCTTCACACTCTATACCTAGTTCTTTGTTCCTTTCATGCAAATCATCTCTTTCTCCCTCCTCCCTCCCTCCCAGGCAAAGCATGAATCAACCAGACATTCAACATTCTTCTTCTGTGCTTCTCGCCTTTGGAATCATCTCCTTCCTATAGGAGCCTTCCTATACCAAGGTTTTTAGGCTGGCCTTAAATTAATCTCTTTAAGAACATAAGATATGCCATACTAGGTCAGACCAAGGATCCATCAAGCCCAGTATCCTGTTTCCAACAGTGCCAATCCAGGTCTCAAGTACCTGTCAGGTTCCCGAAAGATATACAGATTCCATGCTGCTTGTCACACTTGTCCCATGCTGTTGGTTACGAGAAAGTCCACTATTTGCTCTTTCAGGAGCGCCTCCATTACTTTTCCCACCACCGAGGTAAGGCTTACTGGTCTGTAGTTAGTCACTTCTTCCCTATCACCACTTTTGTAAAGAGGTACCACATCAGCCCTTCTCCAGTCCTGTGGAACGTCTCCTGTCTCCAAGGATTTATTAAAAAACATCCTTTAATGGCCCTGCAAGAACCTCTCGGAGCTCTTTCAGTATCCTGGGATGTATGCCATCCGGTCCCATGGCCTTGTCCACTTTCAGTTTTGCAAGCTGTTCTAACACATCATCTTCTGTGAATGGTGTGGTATCTACTCCATTACCATTTGTATACTTGTCAATAACAGGTGGACCTTCTCCAGGATTTTCTTTAGTAAAAACAGAACAGAAATATTTGTTTAGCATTTGCGCTTTTTCAGTGTCACGTTCCACAAATCCATTCCCAGCACTTTTGAGTCCTGCAATTCCACTTCTGATTTTCCTCCTCTCCCAAATATACCTGAAAAACGTTTTGTCGCCACACTTCACATCTTTAGTCATCTTTTCTTCTGCCTTTGATTTTGCTATCCTTATTTTTCTTATCTCTTTTTGTTTTATCCTGTATTCTTTTCTGTTCCTCTGTTTGCGAACC
Organism: Ichthyophis bannanicus; assembly: GCA_033557465.1. Classification (NCBI taxonomy): domain Eukaryota; kingdom Metazoa; phylum Chordata; class Amphibia; order Gymnophiona; family Ichthyophiidae; genus Ichthyophis; species Ichthyophis bannanicus. Next base: position 150,955,128 of record CM066041.1, read on the forward strand.
TCTGAATTTTGTGAAAGCTGTGTTTTTTGCCTTTATTTGTGCAGCCACTTCTTTGGAGAACCAAATAGGTTTCCTTTTCCTCTTGCTTTTATTTACTTTCCTTACATATGTATCTGTTGCCCCTTTTATTGTTTCCTTTAGTTTAGTCCACTGCAATTCCACTTCCCTTATCCCCTCCCATTCTGCCATCTCCTCCTTCAGGCAGTTGGCCATTTTACTGAAGTCAGCGTTTTTGAAGTCTAGGACTTTGAGCTTGCTGTGATTGAACTCCGCCTTCGTTTTTATCTCAAATGATTGCTGCTGCTCATATGGGCACCTACCCGGATATTCGACATGCTATCTCCTTTGGTGAGTACTAAATGCAGCATCAAGCTTTCCATGGTCGGTTCCATAATGGTTTATGGACTTTTCCTTCTTTTAAATCCAGCTACACTAACTGCTTTTACTATATCCTCTGATAGCGAATTCCAGAGTTTGATTACGTGTTAAGTGAAAAAAATATTTTCTCCAATTAGGAGTATGTCTACTAAAGGGCATTAGTTGCTACTGCAGGATTAATGCCCCGCGGTAATATTTAACCTGTGAAAATAAATCTGATATCGCAGGTAATTTTCTACGATATCTGATTTTCACATGACGACTCACCCTTGGGATAGGGAGTGGAGGAGGTCATGACTGGCAGCTACCACACGAAAAAGATTTAATGCAATGGTTACCAAAATCGGGCCTGATTGCGGCGGCAGATAACACCATCTCAAGAGGTGGCATTATCTGCCAGGAGACCTGATAACAGAGGCTCTGCCCTGAAGGTGATCAAACTTCCCCCTTCCACAACATTGTCAATGCCGAGGTGCTGCAATCCTCAGCACTGACAATATCAAAAATAAGCTCTCCAGAAGCTCTCCAGATCAACCAACAGTAAGGATTTAAGGGTTTGTTTTATTATATTAAGTTGTTAGCTCTCTGACTGGGAGCTCTTAAAAGGGTTTTTTGTACATTTTTAAAGCAAGGTTACTTTTTTTGGTGCTTTAGTGGGACTTTCCTTGAGCACAGTAGGTGGTTGAACTCCAGTAACCTCCTCAGCTTTGGGAACTGCTAACACCTAATCAGGTGTTAGTTCCCTCCCTACCCACCCCGACTCCCACCCACCCCTAGCGAGTAGTCTTGCTTTATAGGGCACCTCCCCATTTGACAAAGCACAGAGAATTGGACCAGCACATTTTGAAAATAATTAAGGAGATTTAACTCCTTTTTCTCTGAAAGGACAGCTGGGAAACCGGCTGGTACTTGGTAGATCTCTCTCTTTTGCTTACCTAAGCTCCACGAACAGAACAATGGCTGGGAAAAATCGTATCGCTAAAGCTGTTGCCCCCATTACAGCTTCTGCCTCGGTCCAGACAGAGGTCCTAATGCCAGTTGAAGGACCAGTTCCATGTGCAGGGTGCCTGCATGCTGAAGTTCTGAGGAAACAAGTGGAGGAACTCAGAGAGGAGGTGGCGAGGCTGAGGAGCATTCAAGACAGTGAGAAGTACATTGATGAGATGCTTCTTGCAGCAACCAAGCTCTCCAGCAGAGGAGAAGATGGGTGCCAACAGAATGTCGATGGTTGGACACAAGTCACCAGGGCCTGCAAAATCACCAATCCAACTTCTCCAGCCCTTGAACTGAAGAACCATTATGCAGCCCTGGAAGTGGAGGAGGTGAAAGCATCCCTGGAAAGGGAAGAACCAGAGCTCAAGTACCCCAAAGCTGCAGAATCAGTAACCACAAGGAAACGAAGGGTAGTGGTGGTTGGAGACTCTCTTCTGAGGGGTACTGAGGCGTCCATCTGCCGACCAGACTTGATGTCCAGAGAGGTATGCTGTCTGCCTGGTGCCAAAATCCAAGATGTTACAGAGAGTTTTCCGAGACTCATCAAGCCCACTGACTATTACCCAATGTTGCTAATCCATGTTGGAACAAATGATACTGCCAGGTATACCTCAGAACGTATCAAAAGTGACTTCATGGCTCTGGGACAGAGGGTGAAGCAGTTAGGTGCACAGGTGGTGTTCTCTTCAATCCTCCCTGTTGAGGGTAAAGGCCAAGGCAGAGAGGCTCGCATCCTGGAGATGAATGCATGGCTGCGTGGATGGTGTCATCGAGAGCATTTTGGTTTCCTAGACCATGGGATGCTGTTCCAAGGGTTGCAGAGCAAAGATGGCATCCATCTGTCCAAGAAAGGTCAACGCATCTTCAGTAGTAGACTGGCTAATCTACTGAAGAGGGCTTTAAACTAGATTCGTTGGGGATGGGTGAAGAAAGCCCCCAGGTAAGTGAAAGCCCCCAGGTAGGTGATACATTAAATAACTTTATGGAAATTGGTAACAGGGGTAACATATGGAAAGCAGTGTGTATAAATGCCCGTAGCATGGGAAATAAGATCCCTGATGTTGAAGCTTTGGTGGGAGTGGCTGACTTGGATTTAGTGGCAGTTACAGAAACATGGTTCACAGAAAACCATGATTGGGATGTAACTATACCTGGCTATACTTTATTCAGAAAGGACAGGATAGGAAGTAAGGGAGGAGGAGTGGCACTATATGTAAAAACTACTATTAAAGCTTTGGAATTACAGAGCTTAAAAGGGAGAGGGGAGGCATTGTGGGTTAAACTAGAAAGAGGGAAAGAGAAATCTATTTACATTGGTGTGATATACAGACCTCCCTCACAAGAGGAAGAGGTGGACAGAGAGTTAATTGAAGACATGTGCAGCATTGTTAGGAAAGGGGAAGTGCTACTGATAGGAGATTTCAATATGCCAGATGTTGATTGGCACATTCCTGCTGCAGTATCATCTAGAAGTAAGGAGATCCTGGATTCTCTACAGGGAGAACTATTCAGGCAATTGGTAACAGACCCCACACGTGAAGGGGCCATACTGGACTTGGTGCTTACCAATGGTGAAAGTGTTTCTGATGTTGTAGTGGGAGATCATTTTGCATCCAGTGATCACCAGATGGTGTGGTTCAGTATTAGGACTAGGGCTGTTAGAATTAATTCAAAGGCGAGGATCTTAGACTTTAGGAAGACTAACTTTGCGAAGATGGACCAATACCTCAGGGAGTCGTTAGTTGGATGGGAACAGCTGAGGGATGTAGAAAAACAGTGGGAAAAACTGAAAGGGGATATTTTAAGGGCAACCAACCTTTTTGTTAAAATGGTAAATAAAGGTAAAAGGAAAAGGAGACCGCTATGGTTTTCGAAAGAAGTAGCTGAAAAAGTGAAGAGAAAGAGGGAGACCTTCATGAAATACAAGAGATCACAGAGAGAGGAAGACAGGAAAAACTTAGAGAAGCTAGCAAAGTAGTCAAGAAGGCAAAGATTCAAAAGGAGGAGGAAATAGCCAATGCAATAAAATGGGGGGATAAGACATTTTTCAGATATATTAGTGAGAAGAGGAAGGGCAAGAGTGGTATTGTCAGACTCAAGGGTGCAGGGGAGGAATATGTAGAAGCTGATAAGGATAAAGCGGAATTGCTTAACAAATATTTTTGTTCTGTGTTCACAGATAAAGAACCAGGAGCAGGACCTCAGAAAACACACACAAATAGGAACAGAAGCAAAGGACATCTTGAACAATTTTCAAAAGACTGTTCGTGAGAAACTATCTCAAAGTAGACAAAGCGATGGGACCGGATGGGATACACCCGAGAATACTGAGGGAATTTGGGGACGTTCTAGCAGCTCCACTGACTGACCTTTTCAATGCCTCGTTGGAGTTGGGAGTGGTGCCAAAGGACTGGAGAGAGGCTCATGTGGTGCCTTTACACAAAAGCGGAAGTAAGGATGTGGTTGAAAACTACAGGCCGGTTAGTTTAACTTCGGTGGTGAGTAAATTATTGGAAACGCTGCTGAAAGAGAAAATAGTGAGGTTTCTGGAGTCCAGCGGATTACAGGATCCGAGGCAGCATGGATTCACCAGAGGCAGGTCTTGTCAGACAAATCTGATTGATTTCTTTGACTGGGTGACCAGGGAGTTGGATTGAGGGAGAGCCCTAGATGTTGTGTATTTAGATTTCAGTAAAGCCTTTGACACTGTTCCTCACAGGCGACTTATAAACAAACTGAGCACCCTAGGGATGGACCCTAAAGTTACTGCTTGGGTTAGAAATTGGTTGGGTGGGAGGCGACAAAGAGTACAAGTAAATGGAGCTCACTCTGAGGAGAAGGATGTTATCAGTGGTGTGCCCCAGTGATCTGTTCTTGGTCCGATTCTTTTTAACATCTTTGTTAGTGATATAGCGGAAGGGCTTTCAGGTAAGGTTTGCCTCTTTGCGGATAATACCAAAATCTGCAATAGAGTAGACACCCAGGAAGGGGTAGATAACATGAGGAGGGATCTAGCTAAGCTTGAAGAATGGTCTAGAATTTGGCAGCTGGGATTTAATGTTAAAAAATGTAAGGTCATGCATTTGGGCTGCAGCAATCCAAGGGAGCTATATAGTATAGAGGGTGAAGTACTTTTGTCCACTAAAGAAGAGCGGGACCTAGGCGTGGTTGTGTCTGATGATCTTAAAGTAGCTAAACAGGTAGAAAAGGCGACGGCAAAAGCTAGAAGGATGCATGGGTGCATACGGAGAGGAATGGCTAGCAGAAAAAAGGAGGTGATAATGCCTCTGTATAAGTCTTTGGTGCGACCTCATTTGGAGTATAGTGTGCAATTCTGGAGACCGCACTTTCAAAAGGATGTGAACAGGATGGAGTCGGTGCAGAGAGTGCCTACTAAAATGATTAGTGGTCTTCATTATAAAGCATATGAGGACAGACTGAAGGATCTTAATATGTACACCTTAGAGGAAAGGCGGGATAGAGGTGATATGATTGAGATGTTTAAATACCTCCGTGGCATAAATGTTCAGGGAGAGAGCCTCTTTCAATTGAGAGCAAGTTCTGCTACGAGGGGACATGGGATGAGGGTGAAGGGAGATAGATTCAGGAGTGATATGCGGAAATATTTCTTTACGGAAAGAGTAGTGGATCCGTGGAATAGTCTCCCAGTGGAGGTAGAGATGAGGACAGTAACTGAGTTCAAAAAAGCATGGGACAAACACAGAGGATCTCTAAGGGTAAAAAGGGGACTGTTGTAGTTGTTATGGAAGGACAGACTAGATACGCCATGTGGTCTTTTTCTGTCGTCATATTTCTATGTTTCTGTGTTTCTAAAAGTGGTGGCCCCTCTGTAGCTCTGATTCCCTCCTGGACAGCTCCCGATCCCCATCGGGAACTGCCCAGGGAGGATCAGAGCACCCCCCTCAACATTACAAGTTGCCCGGCTAGTCAGTGGGGCTAAGGTTCCCTCCCCTCCCCCGATACACTATTGAAAGGATAGGGGGCCACATGGCCCCCCTCCTCCCACCTCCCCTATCCAAAAACATTGTCCCAGCTAGCCAGCTGGCGTGGGGGGGGGAGGGAGGGAGGGGCAGGGGGCCACAGCTCCCCCCCCCAACACCTATCTTCTATAGACCCTGGTGGTCTAATGGAGAAACGGAGCAGGAATGCTCCTCTAGGCGCCTACCCTGTCATGCGGCCAAATCAAAATGGCAGTCATCATGAGGTGCTGTCCTCTAGCCTTACGCTAGGGGCAGCGCTGTGAGATCATGGCCATCTTTGTTCAGGCCTATGAAAAGGGCAGGAGCTCTTCTCTCCCCACCCTTTCAATAGTGCATCAGGGGGAGCGAGGAGGCCTCTGCCCAACTGGCTAGTCAGACAACTTGTAACGTCAAGGGGTGCACTGATCACCCCTGGGCAGATTCTGATGGGGATCAGGAGCTGTCCAGAAGAGGATTGGTGCTGCAGAGAGGGATCACCACTTTTAGTTGTAAAACATTTTATTGAGGATCATGCAAACAGCAGTAATACAACAATAGAACCAGACAAACATACGTACATATAGCTAAAAGAAGAACCCTCTCCAACCCCCCATAATCCACAGGACAGGCATTGACCTGTCCCAGGCAGCCAGAAACCATAAACAGAAAACAGATCAAGAAAGCTCAACGATATATCAAACCATATATACAGATGAAGTATCTATGAGGGCCTGATCTGCCCCCTCTCCGAAGACAAAGGAGGACACCGGCTTTAGCATTCTCATCTGGCAGCCTAGAACAACCCACAGACTCCCATTACCATCCCCCTTCCCCCCTACAGCAAGGCCTAGCACCCTCTGTACTCCCACCAAACAGCAACAGACACTTATGCCTGCAGCCTCTTCTCACGTTCAACGGGGCTCCTCTGATCTCAGGGGGTAGGGAATCAATAAAAGGCACCCAAATAGACAGAAAGCATTCTAGGGTTGCAGTGCCCAACAGTTCTATGCTCCATCTTCATAAGCTCAGCAGACATAGCCTGTTCCCACTGCCTCAGTCCTGGGGCCTCCTTGGACATCCACTGACACAGAATAACTCTTTTAGCCATTAGGAAACCCCTTTCACACCAGAGCCACTGGAAAGCAAGGTTGGCCCACTCCATCGGCTATCACTCAAATAAACACATCTCCACTGAGGGAGACACTGCTATAGTCAATCATGAGCCTAACTGCCTACATATCCACTCCCACAGAGGCTGAAATTTGGGGCAAGACCAGAAATGATGGAACAGCATGCTACGATCCTACGCGCACAGTCTAAAGAGGTCAACAGACTGTAGACCCGCCTTTTGTGCTCAAATGTTATGAACATAGGCCCTCCATAGAAACTTATATTGCAGCTCTTACAGATAGGCATACACAGTAAAGGAAGAACACTTCAAAAAAGCCGTCCTCAAAAGAGTTGGCATGATACACTCGAACCCTCAGTGCTCCAGCGTCCCAAAAGAAAGTTCAAGTACCTCTGATCCAGAGCAGGTCTTAGCAATTTCTTGAGCCACCCAGTCCCACCCTGGAGCACAAGAATATTGAATGCCTCACACAGGGCCCTTACCCAAAAGAGCTGCGTGTCCACATGCAGGAGGGTCCCTACATAATGATGCACTTGAAGGTAGCAAATCTTGCTGCTCCAAGCCAAATCACCGCTGCAGCTGGGCAAAAGAATTTATCTCTGCCCTATGCTCCATATGAAGATCGCCTACCCGAGTCAGGCCCAGTTCTGCCCATCTCCAAGGAGCTGAAGAGGAAAGTCCCAGTAAGAATTCAGGGTTGCCCACCAAAGGCAGCAGCCCCGTGCAATGCCAACAGGCACCATATCGTGAACAGAGAGCATGCCATGCTGCCCGCAAAGCTTTCAGATATACTCTCCGGCCCCAACCCCCAGAGACCTGATGCGATTCAGCATGCAGTACGTACATGTGATGTTGTAGGGCCAGGTGCCAATCTAGTAAAGGCAAGAGCGCACAGTCCGCCACCCCACTGGCCAAATCACTAATATATCACATCATACAGCACAGGTTATACTCCTTCATGTATGGCAGTTCCAAGCCGCCCTCGTGCCATAAGAGGTATCCTTGGCCCCTTTCCCTGCCAAAGAAACCGCTCCAGATAACGTTCCAAATGCCTCCATTCTTTATGGGTCACCCACAGTGGCAAATGGCGGAGAACATAAATCCAACGAGGCAACTCCATCATTTTAAACAAAGCAATACGCCCCTTCAAGGAAAGGGACAAATTGACCAAGTATTGCAGGTGCTGGTCTGTCTTAGTTAAAAGAGGTGGAATGTTAGCATCATATAGCTTAGCAGGATCTTCAGGCAGCTGTATCCCCAAATAGTAGATGGAATCCTCTACCCAGATCAACAGAAGCTCCTCTGCCAGGCTCCCCAAACCCGCCCCCCAATATCCAAAGCCATTGATTTACTTCTATTAATCCTGAGCCCCGAGAAAGAGACAAAATCTTCAATTAGTCATAATGCAGCTGGAAGGGAAGTCCTGGGCTCTCACAAACATAATAGAAGGTCATCCGCAAACGCTCTAAGTTTCAACTTCAGAGACCCATACTTATGCTCTTTACCTGCTTGTCTGCCAGAAGGGCCAGAAGGAGAGGCTCTAAAGACAACACAAAAAGTAGAGGACACAAAGGCATCCCTAACAAGTTCCCTGGCCCAAGGTAAAGTATTCTGACAGGACCCCGTTAACCACCCCCACCGCCTGCAGCCCAGTGTACAATATGCAAACCCAATTGAGGAAATCTCCCGTGAAACCAAATCCTTGCAATTCAGTTAACAAGTACGACCAGGACACATGGTTAAATGCCTTTTCAGCATTAAAACTAATTAGCAACAGGGGAAACTGGTGGTGTGAACAATATTCCATGGGCAATAAAAGCTGTGTGATATTCTTAGTTACTTCCCTTCTGGCACAGAGACCAACTAATGGGGCCCTATAAGACACAGAAGTATGGTGTTCAGTTGCTGCACCAGTACCAATGCCAGCAGCTTCACATCATAATTAAGAAGTGAAATGGGCCTATATGACGTGGCGTCCAACGGATCCTTCCCAGACTTGGGAATGACAGTAATCGCCACATGACGTATATCCCTTGGGGAAGTACCAGCCACCAAAACAGCTGCAAATAAATCCACCAATGCAGGTATGATCCTCAGCTCAAGCAGTTTGTATTATTCAGATTCATAACCATCTGGGTCTGGAGCCTTATGCAACACTCCCCACTTAATCACCTTCTGAATCCCCTGAGCATTGAGCACCATAAGATCCGCCTCAGTCAATTGAGGAAGATGCACCCCACAGAGAAAAGCCTCGCCACTGTCTGAGCCCGCAGGGTCCGCAGTGTTGAGGGTATGGAAAAGGAGTGAAACACTTCTGCTGTTCGGGTAGGCTGATTATGCTAACGGCCCTCCCCATCTCTCATCACCGTCGCAAACAGGGTACCTCCTACTCACGCACCAACCTCGCTAACAGCTTCCCTGATCGGTTCCTGAATCAGTAGAACCGATGTTCATAGTATTGCATAGATAGCGTCGCCCGTCTTTGCAAAAGGGTATTGAATTGGGTGGACACGTAATCTTGCTGCAGTGTTCACCTATGACCTTGCAAGGCCCGTCTCTTCAACATCGCATAGTTTTCTCATTGCAGTACACTATGATCCAGATGTTTCCGCCATTGAACCGTATATGCTATGATATACGCTATATAATCCAGATGGGATCAAGTTGCATATGCCCTGGACAAGTGCATATAATCTCTCTCACCTGGATGAAGGGCATGTCAAACATCCACCAAACCTCTTATCTGACACAGATAATCCAGCCCTTTATTGGTCCTGCCCTGCCTATGTTCCTTCCCTGAATGGTTCTGCTCTGGATCATGAGGGCAGTTGAAATCACCCACTAGAAAAACCTGACGTGGGGCTGTGCTCGATATCCAGTGGAGAATCTGCCCAAAAAATCCATGGTCATAATCAATGGGCGCATAAATATTCCCTATAAGGATCTCCTCACCATACAGTTTGGCCTGCAAAAAGACAAAGCATCCATGCAGGTCCGCTTCCCAGTCTGTCACTTTCAAGGGGACCCTCCGCTTCACTAAAACCGCCACCCCCCCCCCTTACAAGAGCCCAAGGAGGCCCCAAAGACCATGGAAACGGAATCCCTCCGAAGTTTCTCATACTACGAAGCACTCAGATAGGTCTCCTGCTGCAAGGCTACGTGCGTGCCTTTGCGCTTCAGCACCCGAAGAATCTTAGTACACTTAACCAGGGAGGTTATGTCCCCAACATTCCAAGTGGTAATATGCAAACTAAGTGACATGTCTCCACTGTACAGAGAGATGACAGCCGCACTCTAGTTGATGTATATCCAGGGGCCGCCCAGCCTCGACCCCCAAAGCACAGGAACAAAGCACTGAATGCACCAGGATTTAGCTGCAGGGAACCCTTCCCCTCCTCTCCCCTCCCCTTACCCCCTCTCTAGCGTACCCCTCCTACCCCAAAGCAAGTGTTCAGTCCCCCAGCATACACCAACAGGCACTCCATCATTCCAATCATAACAGGCATACAACACACTCCATCCCTCCTAAACCATCCCGTAGTGAACACGCTCACACCAAACACATCCCGTAACAGGAGAAACCCCACAATTGTCACACTCCACCTTCATGGAGCAGGTCATGGACTGCAGTGCCTTGTGGCCGCCCTGCCCTTATCATAGGGAACCCCACCCCACCTTATCCCACACAGAAAACGAAGGAAAATAAGGTCCCACAAGAGTAACCATGACCACAGCCAAGTTTGGACCCTACCCAGCAGCAAACTGCCAAGTCAAGACAAGTCAAAGGGAACCCATCACCAAAGTCCCAGTCTATTCCAGAGCTCAAACAGCTTTATAGACACAATCAGCCAGACACAGACAGTCAGCTGACCCACTATCTGGGGCTGGACGCTGATCCCTGCCGAGACAGGTTCTCAATAAACTTCTTTGTGGCCCCCACCTGCTTAAATACATGGGTCGTCTCCTTATAGTATATCCTCAGGATCGCAGGGTAAGCCAAAGTGAAGCGAGTATTGCGCTTGAACAGGTCCGCAGACGTGGATGAAAATTCTTTATACTTCACAGCTAGCGAGGTGTAGTAATCCTGAAATAACAGAATCTGCTAATTGTTTAGCCTCAAGTCCTGCCTCTTGCAGTAGGCTTGCAAAAGCATTGCATTATGTTGGAAGTTTTAAGATACGCACCAAAAAACACATGCGGCTGGCTCCAACCCTCCACCTTGGGCCTAGGCGATAGGCCTGCTCCACCTGAATTGTCCCCACCAGGGAGTTCAAGCCCAGCTCCTTTTTGATCTCACCGCGCTTCCAGAACACCAATCATGCGGATGTTATTCCTCTGGGAGCAATCTTCCAAATCATCAACTTTGCTGAGCAAAGAGTCAATATGCTGTTGCTGCCGTTTAATATCCTGCTTCCTCTGCACAACAGCATCCTCCAATGCAAACACTCTCAATTCCACCTCCTCCACTTTCCTGCCCACTTCAGCCAGAGCCTCACCCATCACCTCCAGTTTATGCAAAACCTGATGGAATTTGGGCTCCAAAAGCTTCACTACCTCAAAGGCCAGCTCCTCAGGGGCCAATTCCAAATTCTCAGCCCCTAGCAAAGCGGACACCGCCGCCATGGCTGCCATTTTGGAATTGCGACAGAGTTTATCTTTTTCTTTTTTCACCGCCAATTACATGTAGGGTAATGTACCTCAGTGCGTTGCAAACTCCCAGGACCTTCCCACAACGGAATCTGGCAGGGTTGCTCAAAGAAAACATATATTTACGCCATCAGCAACAGCAAAAGGTAGGACAGCCCCGGAGCGAATCAAAGAGCACCCTCACCAGCTCTCACATGACTCTGGGACCACCACTTTTATTTTTGATATGGCTAGTGCCACAGATCGCAGCACAAAGGCACAGACAATATTGTGGAGGGGGAAGGCCCGATCATGGCATTTAGGGAGTCATGTGAGCAATCAGGCACAGAACTGTTGACAGCTCTGTGCACCCGATCGCTACCATTCCTCCCCATGGATTTACCACGGTAACAAAGGATTTCTGTGGGAAATCCAAACCTCTGTGTTATCCACAGGACCTCCCATGGGAAAACCCCCTGGAAATACTGCAGAGATTTGCTATTTAGCAGCCAAACTAACGTGATTTAGTAGACAAAACCCCTTAAATGTGCTACCTGACACCCCAGAAAGCCACCTGAGCTGACTTCCCATTTCTTTCTCCTTCTGCTGCTCTATGTAGGGTTCCAATTTCCAGTCAATTTAATGGAGTTCCTTTCTTCTCTCCCTTCTAATTTTTAACTTTGATTTTATGGAAACCACTCTGCAAATCCTAAAGAGCAGTATAGCCAATTTTAATAAACCAGAAAGAAAATGAAACATGTATGTCAACAATGTAAAATTTAATATATCACAACTAGGGAATTAATCCGTGTGTGTGTGTGTGTGTTATCTGTTATGTGTTCTGTTTGCCTGTGGTGGGGTAGCTGGTAGTGGCAGGACACTTATGAAGGGTGTAGTTTTCCAGGAGACATTTGTTGAGACGCAATTTGGGGAATGGAGTGGTTTGCAGGGTGGTGGGGCAGTTGCATGGCGATAGTTTTTTAAGAGTGGGGTAATTGCAGGGGGATTTTTTTTGTGGGTGGGCAGGTTGTGGGGAGAGGGTCTTTTTGGGGATGGAATAGTTGGGAGTGATTGTATTGGGGAGTGAGGGCAGTTTGTGGGGTGGTGGGGCAGTTGGCAACGCAATAGGACTGTTATGGGGTAGTTTTTGGTGTGGAGCAGTTTGTGGGGTGGTGAGGCAATTGTGGAGGTTATTTTTCTTTTTAGAGGTGGTGGCAGTTTGTTGGGAAGTAGGACAGTTGTGAGGAAGTGTAGGTTGCTCTTTTATAAAACTGTCCCTTCTGCTGCCCATTATGATGTTTCACAGTATTGTGCTGACATTTTAAGAATCATATCTATGTCATTATTCTTTCTAACGTAATGAAGTTGGAAAAAATTAAAGACAAGTGGTTGAGAAGGTCTGCCTGTGTCTAGGGGCAAAATAACTGTCTGAAAAATTAAGGGAAAGGAATGAAACTTGATACGTGGAAAAAAGATATGCAATGCAATGTCAATGCTGACACCTGGCAACCCGACCCCTGTGTCTGAGTTCTAAAAAGGGCCAATGCACTTCTATGGGAGAAGGAGTTCCAAGATCTGGAACACAGAAACTTTATACACAGTGAAACAGCAGTTTGGGGGTTGGGTGAAGAGAGAAGAATTCCCTAACTGCCCCAGCCAGCAAAAAAGCTTCCCCCTACGACTGCCTCAACACCCCAAAAAAATACTTCCTCGCAATTGCCCTGCTAACCTGCAAAATACCCTCACACATCTGCCTTACCACACTGGAAGCTGTCTCATCCCTATAAACTATACCTCCACAATTGTCCCACCACCCAGCCAACTGCCCGACCCCAAAATCTACGCCTCCTGCAACTGCCCCACCACCCTGCAAACTATCCCACCCCTAAAAATTACCCCACCCAACTCATGTACTGCACCATCCCCAAAATTACCCTCATGCAGCTGCCCTCATGCAACCCACATTGTCCTACTGCTAAAAAAAGAAATAGTCACACCAGTTCAATCACCCCTCAAACTGCCCCAACCCATAAAAAATATCTCAGACAACAGCCACACCACACCACCCTATAGCATACACCCACAACTGCCTTGACAACTGCCTCCTGTATTTTCCCTACCCCCTGCTAACTGCCCTACCCCAGAAATGTACTGCCCCACCACATTGCCTCCTACCCCCTCCCCCAAAAAAACCCTGTAACTGTCCGAACCTCAGAAACTACCCACTACAACTTTCCCACAGCCAAAAAATACATCCTCACAGCTGCCCAGCTCCCAAAACTACCAGCTGCCTCGGCAGCTTGCAAGTTGTAAATACGTATATAACCTCACTAATGTCAAACTGTATAATTCCAATTCTGTGTTATGTAAATGTACAAAATGTTTGCCGTGTAAAGTTCCATGTAAACCGCTACTGATCACTGGAAGAAGCGGTATATAAAGGTAACCAAATAAATAAATAAACACAACTGTACCACCTTCTTGACAATTGTCCCTGCATTTTCCCTACCACCCTAAAAATGTGCGCTTTCAACTGCCTTGCCCTTAAAAAAATACCCCCCCCCACATCTGCTCCATCCGTAAATACTCTCCATCACAATTGCTCCACCCCAAAAATCCACTATCCCACAATTGCCTCACCACCCAGCCAACTGCCCCCCCAAAAATTACCCCATCACAACTCAAAATTACTCCTATGCAAATACCCCACCATTCCACACATTTCCTCACCACTTAAATGTATTCCCTTGTAACTGCCTTATCTCCCCACACACTGCCCTCCTTCACAAATACCCCTTCACCCTGCCATGTATCCCAACCCAACAACTGTCCCCCAACTGTCCCATTACCAAGCCAATTGTCCCCAGCATTTGTCCCATCACATCACAAACTGCTCCCACCCCAAATATCCACCATACTACAACTGCCCTCCAACTTCTCCAAAAACTCCCGTCCACAACTGCCCCCACCAGCCAGCAAACTACTCCATCCCCAAAACTACTTCCTTACATCTGTCCCCATCACCTAAACACATTCCCCAGATATGCCCTACCACGCCCAACCATCTTCCCATAGACACAACAAATGCACAGCACACACAAGAGAAAAAAAACACACAAATAGAGGGATTACAGTTCACAGTTTATTTATTTAGAAATTCTGCCCTAGTTTTGATGTACCACTTTTTGATATATATTTCATTTTCTTTGCTGCTACTTCTACTGTGAAGGCTATTGAATAAATTGCACTGCTTTCTTATTGGTTGCTATTAATTAGATTGTAAGCCCTCACAAGAAGGGATCATCTCTATCTATGTTTGTACATCGCTGCATATGCTTTGTAGTGCTTTATAAATGATTAGTAGCAGCAGCAGCAGCAGCACTGGCACCAGCACCAAATATCTGTAGCCATGGGCACAGCTAGATTGAGGCACTGATCTCGAAAGCTAAGCAGAGTTGGGCCTGCTTAGTACTTGGATGGGAGACCACCTTGGAAATACCAGGTCCTGTAAGCTTACTGCAGGGAGGAAAAGCCTGACAATCTACTTCTGGTTGTGCCTTGCCAAGAAATCCCAGTGGACAGTCACAATATGGACAATTATCTACAGGGTTGCCAGGAGTCAACATCAACTAAATGCCATTCAACAAGATATACTTTGGATTCAAGTTTAACAGAGCACTATCAGATGTGCTCTGGCCTCAAGAGGTTAAGTCTGACAACTGTTTGGCTTTTTCAGGATTATATAGATTTTTTACATTAGATGTCTGGAAGTTAGAAGGATGGATAACATATCTGGACATTTATCAGAGTTCTAAACCTCTATCTGCAGTTCTCTAATCCTCCTGCCAGGGTTAAGTGAGTCTGCCCTGCTTGATACCAATGTAATCATCAGCAGAGACTGTGGGTAGTATCCATCCAATGGGAAGGCTGTGGGGTAGGAACACTGGAATGCTGCTCTAGTTACAGGAAGAAGGTAGTTGAGGGAAAGTTCCTCTGCTGTACAAGTTAGGTTTCTGCTTGTGGTGGAGGATGGAAGAGAAATAAGGCATTTTTTTGGGTGGGGGTGATGGGGGCTTCAATGCATTACTATAAGAAAAGCTGTTCCAACAGCTGCAGCATACCCTGATTCGTAGTAACATTGCGATTATGGAATTGTACCTGTTTAACAGCCCTCTACTAATCTCTCCCCCAATCACAGACACACAGATACACATATACACACACTGTTTAACATGTCCATGCAAGCCCAGGCACAACATGCAAGCATAAATGCACACACTGTATAAGCACTCGTGATACAAATAGACTTATACATAACTGTATGCTCCTAAATTACAATTTTTTCTCGGACTATAAGCTGAGATTGCTATAAATAAGATTCCTCCATTTAAGTCCTTTTTATTCTATTTTAAGTGACCATGCATTATAAAAACTGCTCTTAACAAGCTTGACGCAGAAGACTCCACTCCTTTCCACCACTGATCCCCACCAACCCTTAAATCATGTAATCTACACCTTATAACAACCAATTGTATATAGTTAAACCCTCTTAATGCTCATCTTGTTAACTGTTGCTAATGCAACTAGTTATCATTCCACACTTAAGTTTGAGTTCATTGTAAACTGCCTTGATAACTTGAAAGGCAGTATAAATAAATAAAATGTGCTTCCTTCCCAGCAATTTGTGGACTAGATGAAGATACATGGGTTTGCTATATTTCATTTTTCCTTTTATTATTTTTGCTTTGTATTTGTTTATTTTACCTTACTCTTTGCTTTCTATCTTTTAAAATGTTCTATCCTTTGAAATTTTTGAAAATTGAATAAATATAAAAATGTCTTTTTAAAAATTTTGTAAGAACATAAGAAATACCATACTGGGGTCAGACCGAGGTCAGACCAAGTGTCCTGATTCCAACAGTGGCCAATCCAGGTCACATGTACCTGGCAGATTCCCAAAAGTTACACAGATTCCACAGTGCTTGTCCCAGTCCTCTTTAATAATGGTTTATGGACCTTTCCTCCAGGAACTTGTCCAAATCTTTTTTAAACCCAGCTACACTAACAGCGTTTATTTATTATTTAAATATTTAACAGGTTTTATATACCACTTTATCATTTCAACCAAAGAGGTTTACATTGAAACTTAAACTTTTACTACATCATCCGGTAACGAATTCCAAAGTTTGATTACGCGTTGAGTAAAAAAATATTTTCTCTTATTAGTCTTAAATGGGTTACATTGTAGCTTCACTGCATGTCCCCTAGTTTTTCTACTTTTTGATGGTGTAAACAACCGATCTACATTTATCCGCTCCATTCCATTCGTTAATTTAGAGACCTCTATCATATCTCCCCTCAGCCATCTCTTTTTCAAGTTGAAAAGTCCTAACCTTTAAGCCTTTCCTCATAGGGGTATCCTTCTAGCCCCTTTATCATTTTGGTGGCTCTTCTCTGTACCTTTTCTAATTCCGTTATATCCTTTTTTAAGATACGGCAACCAGAATTGCCCACAATATTCAAGGTGCGGTTGCACCATGAAAGGATACAGAGGCATTATATCTTTGGTTTTATTCTCCATGCCTTTCCTTATGATTCCTAGCATTCTATTGGCTTTCTTGGCCACTGCTACACACTGGGCGGAGGATTTCAATGTATTAGCCACAATGGCACCTAAATCTTTTTCCGGGGTGGTGATTCCTAATTTGGAACCTTGTATCATGTAACTGTAGTTTGGATTCTTCTTTCCAGATGCACCTACTATTGCCATGTTACTGGGCAGACTAGATGGACCATACTGGTCTTTATCTGCTGTCATTTACTACGTTACTAGCTGCATAACTTTGCATTTGTCCACATTAAATTTCATCTGCAATTTGAACGTCCAGTCTTCCACTTTATCAAGGTCCTCTTGTATTTTTTATTTATTTATTTATTTACATTCTCTTATATAAAACGCGCTATTCTGCATCAGTGCACTTTACATTGAACAAACTGAAATTACACTGAAATGGAAATTACACTAACCTGGTAATTGTAGTTCCTGTAGGATCCAGTTTAGTCCTCCACAATCGGGTAATGCCCCTCCTACTGCAGCCTGGAGACTGGACCAATCAAATCTTCTGTACTACATATCCAGCAGGAGCTCCCAGAAGCCCCCCAGTGTACTAGTAACAAAGCAAACTTAACGAAGCAACACATCAGATTATTATTAGGCTATCAATAAACTATGTACTTCCCCCCCTGGAATAACCAACTCCCTCCCCAAACGAGGAAGTCAGGACACTGCATGGCGCCGGTATCGATGCCTTTAAATTTACACCGAGCTTCCCCCAGAAACTAAGGAGCTAACTGAACTCCAAAATAAAGGGAAGAGCCATAGCGATAAGCACGACTGCCGACAGAGTCCGAACGGGACGAAAACCATCCTACAGGCACCCGCTCGGGACAGCGCGCCGCAAATCATACAGATAGTCGGGAGGGAAGGAGGACTAAACTGGATCCTACAGGAACTACAATTACCAGGTTAGTGTAATTTCCATTTCCTGTGCGGATATCCAGTTTAGTCCTCCACAATCGGGATGTAACAGAGCAGTTAAGACCGGGCGGGACCTTGCAGGCCGGCGCGCAAAACCGCCGAACCAAAACAAGAATCCCGAGCCGCTGACACATCCAAGCGATAGTGCCTGCTGAAAGCATGCAGAGACGACCAGGTGGCCGCCCTACAAATCTCTGCTGGTGGAACCAGGCTATGCTCCGCCCAAGAGGCCGCCTGAGCCCGAGTAGAATGAGCCCGGAGCCCCTCCGGGACCGGCCGCCGCTGCAACAGATACGCGGACGCGATCGCTTCCTTGAGCCATCGAGCAATGGAGGCCTTAGCCGCCGCCTCCCCTTTTTTTTGTACCCCCAAAGAGCACAAAAAGCCGATCAGTCTTTCGAAAGGACTCGGTAGACTGCAAATACCGCCGCAGCGCACGGCCCACATCAAGCCGGAGAAGACTCTTGTCCACCGACTCGACCGAGCATGCCGAAAGCACTGGCAAAAATACCGCCTGATTTAAGTGAAAGGGAGACACCACCTTTGGTAGAAAGGAAGGAACCGGAACACCGTCTTCAATGTGAGATCCTTCAAGGACGCCCTCCGCAAGGGCTCAAATAGTTCCCGAACCATAGCCCGCAGAACTAAATTCAAGCCCCACGAAGGGATCACCGCCCTGCGGGAAGGCCGTAAATGAAAAACGGCGGTCAAGAAACGCCGCACATCCGCATGAGCACCAAGAAGGCGGCCCAAGACCTTGCCTCTATAACACGAAATCGCCGCCAGCTGGACCTTCAGGGAACTGGCCGCGAGACCTTTTCCGAACCCATCCTGAAGGAAGCTTAACACAACGGGCACAGAGACCGTCGCCGCCCGGACTCCCCGCCGGGAGCACCAGTCCTCAAAAATCCTCCAAACCCGAACATAAGTGAGAGAAGTGGAGGACTTTCTCGCCCGCAGTAAGGTGGAAATCACCGCGGGCGAATAACCCTTCTTTTTCAGCCGAGCCCTCTCAATGGCCAAACCGTAAGCGAGAATCGAGCCACCTGGGGCATCCGCAAGGGGCCCTGAAGGAGAAGGTCCGGCAACGCCGGGAGGCGCCACGGCACGCCGTCTTGAAGCCGGACGAGGTCGGCATACCAGGGCCTCCGGGGCCAATCCGGAGCCACCAGCAGCACTCGGCCCCGATGGCACTCGATGCGCTGTACGACCCGGCCGATCAGCGCCCAATGAGGGAAGACATACAGCAGCCCGGACGTCGGCCACGGCTGAATGAGAGCGTCGAGTCCTTCGGACATTCGCTCCCGCCGTCTGCTGAAGAAGCGACTCGTCTTGGCCGATTGGTAGGTCGCCATGAGATCCATGATGGGCGGACCCCACCGCCGAACTATTTGCGCATACACCTGTGGATTTAACTCCCACTCTCCGGGGTCCACCCGTACTCTGCTGAGGAAGTCGGCCTGGACATTTTCTGCGCCCGCTATGTGCGCCGCCGAGATCGCCGGCAGGCGAGTCTGCACCCAACTGAATAAGGCCGTCGCCTCCGTCTCCAGGGCCACACTCCCTGTGCCCCCTTGGCGATTGATGTACGCCACCGTGGTGGCATTGTCCGACCAGACGCGGACCGCCCGACCCCGGACCAGAGGCTCCAGGGCCAACAGGGCTAGCCTGACCGCCCGAAGCTCGAGACGGTTGATCGACCACGCAGCTTCCCGAGAGGACCACACCCCCTGCGTGAAGCGGGCCTCGCAGTGAGCTCCCCAGCCGGCTAGGCTCGCATCCGTAGTGAGGGGAACCCACAGGGGAGGCTCCAAGGGAATCCCCCGCGTCAGGTTCTCGGAGGAAAGCCACCATCGAAGCGACCGCCGCACTGCCTTCGGACAGGGCAGCCTCTTGTGCAAGGGATCGCACTGGTTGGACCAGCGGCGAAGGAGCGCCCTCTGGAGCGGGCGCATGTGGAACCGTGCCCATGGCACCACCTCCAATGTCGCCGCCATCGTTCCGAGAAGCCGTAGGTACCACCACGCCGACGGAGCGGGCATCCCCCGAAAGAGTCGGAGAAGAGCCCGCAACGCCAGGACGCGGCGCTCGGGGAGACACACCAGTCCCCGAGCGGTGTCGAAGCGCACTCCCAGATACTCCAGGTCCTGCGAGGGACGCAGACAACTCTTTCTTTCGTTCACCACCCAGCCTAGAGATCGCAGCAGAGCCACCACCCTGCTGGTGACTCGCCGGCACTCCCGACTGGATTTTGCCCGTATCAACCAGTCGTCGAGATATGGATGGACCAAAATGCCCTCCTTGCGCAAGGCCGCCGCAACGACCACCATCACCTTTGTGAACGTGCGCGGAGCCGTAGCCAAGCCGAACGGCATGGCCCTGAACTGGAAGTGGCCCCACGGAAACGCAAAGCGGAGAAACCGCTGATGAGATGGATGTATCGGGATGTGCAAATAGGCCTCGGTGAGATCGAGGGACGTCAAAAACTCCCCCTGTCGCACCGCTACAATGACTGACCGCAAGGTTTCCCTACGGAAATGCGGCACCCGGAGCGCGCGATTCACGCCCTTGAGGTCCAAAATCGGACGCAGGGAATCGCCCTTTTTGGGAACCACAAAATAGATGGAGTATCGCCCGGCGCCTCTTTCCAAAGGAGGAACCGGGATCACCGCTCCCAGCGCTAACAACCGATCCAGGGTCACGCGAATATCCCGCGTTTTTTGCTCTCCCCTGCTGGGAGACAGAACAAATGAATCTGGAAGTGGGAACGCAAATTCCAGAGCGTAACCCTCTCCTATAATTTGTAGCACCCAGCGATCCGACGTGATTTGGGCCCAAGAGGAAAGAAAGTCGCGCAAGCGACCCCCGATAATCGAACCTCCCTCCAGAGCCTGCCTCGCGTCATTGTGGCTTGCGCCCAAAAGAAGAGCCCGAGGAAGAGGCGGCTCCGGAGAAGCCTCTGCCGGCTCCCCTGAAGGTACGAAACCCTTGATTACGGGCTCCAAACCTGCCCCGCTGCGAAGCCCACAGGCGGGAGGAACGAAACCTGCGCTGATCCCGAAAGGACCCCCTCGCCGAGGGGGAGGACCTGTTGGACCTTGGCCTATCCTCCGGGAGCCGGCCCCCCTTGGACTCACCGAGATCCTTTACCAACTTCTCGAGAGCCTCCCCAAATAACAATCTGCCCTTGAAGGGCAGCTTACTGAGGCGGGACTTGGAAGAACCGTCCGCCGCCCAGTTGCGCAACCAGAGGGACCGGCGCGCCGCAACCGCGGATGCCATACTGTTAGCCAATGCGCGGATTAAATCATAAAACAGATCCGCCAGATAGGCCGAGCCGGACTCCAGCCGGGTAACCTCCAACAGGCCCCGCTGGTCTAGCCCGGGGCTCGAGCGCAAATGCTGCGACCATCGCAGACACGACCGAGCCACCCAAGCCCCACAGATAGAGGCCTGCAATGACACGGCATCAGTATCGAAGGTTTGCTTGAGCAAATTATCAATCTTCTTGTCCTGACCGTCTTTGAGGGCAGCCGCCCCCTCAACCGGGATGGTGGTTTTCTTGGTCACTGCGGAAACCGCAGCGTCCACCCGGGGGGACCTGAACAAGTCCCTGTCCTTGTCGGCAAGGGGATAAAGCCGATTCATGGTCCGAATTCCCTTTAAGCCGGATTCCGGATGCTCCCACTCCGCCTGGATCATATGATCCACCACGCGGTGAACGGGAAAAACCACCTGGGAATCCCTGACTGCCTGAATTAGAGGATCCTCAAGACCCTCCTCCTCCAGGGGCCGCACCGCCGAAAGGTTAAGCGCCTGCAGGGACTCCGTGACCAGAGGAACCAGCTCGTCCCTACGGAACACGCGAATGATCCGAGCCTGGTCCTCCGGCTCAAGGATCTCCCCATCCTCCAACTCCTCCGCTTCAGTCTCAGGATCGCCCTCTGCCTCGGAATCCAGGAGACCTAGGGCGTCCTGCTCCTGTTCCCCCAACCGAAGACGCTTGCCCCCGGGTTGCGAGGTGCATTGAGCCGCCCCAGAGGACCCCGGGGGGAGAGAGGGGGGCCAAACTGCCGGCAACTGACCGGACCCGCTCAAGCGAAACACCTGATGCATGAGGAGCACAAAATCCGGGGAGAAATCCATAGGCGGTGCAGCTATAGCCGCCTGCTGGAGCGCAGCCACCGACCCGCTGGCCGGTGGAACCGACCCAGACTGAGGGAGGCTCGGGGAAGGAACACTAACCCCTGAATTAGAATCATCCCCAGGGGTAGGCTGATCCGGGAGACTCACAGATTGCTCTAACTCTGCAGGCACTGCAGCACAGCTCCTGCAGATGCCAGAGTCAGTCCCTACTGCTCTGCGGGACCCACAAATCACGCACTGGGGCTGGGAAGCCATCCCAAGGCCACCTCTGCCCAGCGGGATAGAATACAACAGTCACAGGGAAGCCCACACCACAGGGGCAATCCTATGCAAATCAGCCCCGATTTGGAATTAAAACGTTTTTTTTTTTTTTTTTTTTACAAGAACAAAATATGCCCCAGACTCCCTGGGGTGCCCTGAGCAAAATCGCCAGCAAGAGGAACCCCAAAAACGCCAGGGGAACCTGTGCACAAGTGCTCAAAGTGCCTCTAAAGCACACTTTTAAAATTCAAAATGGCCGCCGGACTTTTTCACCCGCGGTAAAAAACGGCGCGAAAATACAAAAGCCACCAAATAAAATGGAAAAGAACTAAAACGACCCTGTGAGACAGGGCAAACGACCAAATTTAAGAAAAATTGCCAAATGGGCTCAGGAGAGCCTACAGAAATGCTGGCAGCTCTAACAGAGCACTGCACACAAGAAGAAATGAAATGAAAATCTCCTACCAGCTCAGGAACCACCAGGATTCAGCCAACATCTCCCAGTGCCAGCCACTACTGTATCAGGTATGGCTTTACCCCGTACTGTCCAGGGGAAGCTCACCCAGGGCTGTGAAAATTTGCTAGGCAGGAACACAGGAGCCAACAGGTCTGACTTCCCCCTAGTCTCCTGTGGCAGTGCTCCAGAGAGACAGACTTCTTCTTTCTTCCTTTTAAAGATACAGCTAGCTATCAAAGAAATAGCAAGGAAATGCCCCAAAACAAACCCTAAAACAACTAACTAACAAGTGTTGCTCCTGCAATAGTCACTCAGTGTGCCCAGGAGGACACACTTATACGTCTTCAAGCTGCTAGAGACTGGACACACTGGGGGGCTTCTGGGAGCTCCTGCTGGATATGTACTACAGAAGATTTGATTGGTCCAGTCTCCAGGCTGCAGTAGGAGGGGCATTACCCGATTGTGGAGGACTAAACTGGATATCCGCACAGGAACAGGGCATTATAACTTGGAGATAACTATTTTACAGGGAACATGGGCTATGGAGGGTTAAGTGGCTTGCCCAAGACCACCAGGAGCACCTGTGGGACTAGAAACTCCAGTCCTTCCGGCCCAAGATTGCTGTCCTATAGTGGTATATGAACCCCCGACCTTCTGGCCTGAAGTACCTTGCCCCAACCACTAGGCCACTCTTACAATCCTCTTGCGTTTTAACAACTTTGAATATTTTTGTGTCATCTGCACATCTGATCACACCACTCATTTCCATTTCCAGGTCATTTATGAAGATGTTAAAAAGCAGTGGGTGCAGCATAGATCCCTGGGGACTCCACTATTCACCTTTCTCCACTGAAAAAATTGGCCATTTAACACTACTCTTTGCTTTCTATCTTTTAATCAGTTCCTGATCCAAAATACTACACTGCCTCCAATCCCATGATGGCCTAATTTGGCTAACACTCTCTCATGAGGGACCTTGTCAAAAGCTTTCTGAAAATCCAGGTACACTGTATCAACCAGTTCACCTTGGTCTACCTGTTTATCCACACCTTTAAAAAAAATAACAGATTAGTAAAACAAGACTTTCCTTGGCTTACATCCATGTTAGCTTTCTCCCATTAAACCATGACTATATACATGTTAAGTAATTGTATTCTTTATAATGGTTTCTACCATTTTTCCTTATACCAATGTCAGGCTCACTGGTCTGTAGTTTCCTGGATCCCCCTGGAACCCTTTTTAGAAATTGGCGTTACATTGGTCATTCTCCAATCTTCAGGTACTAGAGATGATTTTAATGATAGTTCACAGATTACTAATAGTAGGTCTGCAATCTCATATTTCAGTTCTTTCAACACCCTTGGATGTGTACCATCTGGTCCAGGTGATTTACTACTCTTCCGTTTATCAAATACTTGTAAGACATCTTCCCAGTTTATTGATATTTCTTTCAGTTCTTCCGATATATCACCTTTAAATATCATTTCAGGCATGGGTAATTTCCCTATATCTTCTTCAGTAAAGACTGAAGCAAAGAATTCATTCAATCTCTCCATTATGGTCCTGTCCTCTCTTAGCACCCCCTTTACCCCTCTATTATCTAATGGTCCAACTAACTCTCTCACGGTTTTTTTACTACGAATGTACTCGACAAAGTTTTTATTATGTAGTTTTGCTTCCACAGCAAGCTTTTTTTCCAAATTCTCTCTTTGCCTGCCTTATCAATGCTTTGCCAGTGCTTATGTTATTTCCAGTTTTCATCATTTGGCTCCTTTTTCCATTTCCTGGAAGATGCTTTTTTGGCTACAACAACCTCTGACCTCGCCTTTAACCTATGCTGGCAGTTTTTTGGCCTTCTTTCCACTTTTCTTAAAGCATGGAATAGTATTTCTAAACAACGTCCATGCATGATATAAATCTTTAAACTCAGCAGCTGTTCCTCTTAGTTTTTTCTTAACTGTTTTCCTCATTTTATCAGTCTTCCTTTTGAAAGTTAAAAAGTGGTAATGTGGATTTCCTTGCTGTCCTTCTTCCATTTATTAAATCAAACATGATCATGCTATGATCACTATTGCCAAGTGGCCCCAACACCCTTATCTCTTGCACCAGACCCTGTGTTCCACTAAGAACTAGGTCCAGAATAGCTTCCCCTCTTGTCAGTTCATGAACCAGCTGCTCCAAGAAGCAGTCATTTATTTCAACTAGAATCTTTATCTCCCTAGCATGTCCTGCAGCGACATTGACCCAGTTGATAACAGGATAATTGAAATCACCTATTATTACTGTGTTTTAATTTCTTTAGCTTCCCTGATTTCTCTTAGCATTTCATCATCCATCTGTTCATTCTGACCAGGCAGTCAGTAGTATACCCTTATTGCCATCATCATCCCCTTTTTACATGGGATTTCTATCCACAGAGATTCTACAGTGTTTTTTGTTTCCTGCAAAACTTTAATCCTGTGTGACACAATGCCCTCTGTAACATAGAGCATAACCCCTCCACCAATCTGATCTACCCTATCATTGCGATAGTTTGTACGCAGGTATTATAGTGTCTCATTGGTTGTCCTACCAGGCCTCTGAGATGCCAATCATAGCTAACCTTTCATTTAGTGCTATATATTCTAGTTCTTCCATCTTATTTTTTAGACTTCTAGCATTTGCATACAGGCATTTTAGAGGTTGTATTTTATTCATATTAATCTGGTTATCAGTTGATAGGGGTAATTTGGAATCTTTCAGCTCTGTACCTAAAGATGGAAGTAACCCAGATGTCCTTATTTGAACCTCTCTGTTGAGATGCCCTAACTTCCCTCTTCTGCTAGCATTCTTTAAGGATACATCCTTCCGAACCATGCGACTGTTGGCTTTCCTCTATTATCTAGTTTAAAAGCTGCTCTATCTCCTTTTTAGAGGTTAATGCTAGCAGCCTGGTTACATCCCGGTTAAAGTGGAGCCCATCCCTTTAGAAAAGCCCCTCCCTTTCCCATTATGTTGCCCAGTTCCCAACAAATCCAAAACCTTCTTCTTTTGCACCATCGTCTCATCCATGCATTGAGACTCCGGAGCTCTGCCTGTCTTTTGGGTCCTGCACATAGAACGGAAAGAATTTCAGAGACTACTACCCTGGAAGTTCTGGATTTCAACTTCCTACTAAATTTGGCCTCCAGAACCTCCCTCCCACACTTTCTTATGTCACTGGTACCAACACGTACCAAGACAGCAGATTCCTCCCAGAGGCTGTCTAAAACCTTGTCTAGGTGGTGCATGAGATCTGCTACCTTCACAGCAGGCAGGCATGCTACCAGACGATCCTCACGTCCGGTCACCCAGCTATCTACATGCCTAATGTTTGAATCGCCAACTATAATGGCCATCCTAACCCTTCCCTCTTGGGTATATGGTCCTGGAAAAACCTCCCTGGTGTGAGAGGATTTTATATCACTTGAAGAACAGGTTCTAGCTACAGGATCACTTCCTGCCACACCAAGGTGATGCTCTTCTTTCACGTGACCTCTCTCCTCCATGGCAACTGAGGGAATTATCTGTCTTCATGTTCCCTGGAATATCTTTTAGCAATGCAAGTGATGCCACTGTGTTTTTAACATATAATTCAACTGTGTTGAGATGAAGCTCTTTCCTTTATTTTATTTAGTAATATTTAGCTCACGTCTTTCCAGTAGCCGTTCAAGGTGAGTTACAATCAGGTACAGTAGGTATTTCCTTGTCCCTGGAGGGCTTACATTCTAACAGGCTGATGCAGAAAGCTGGTGCTGAAGTCACGCATAAGCAGCAAAGGGCATATATGCAAATGAGCTGTGCGCAAAATAGCATAAAGTTGAAAGGAGGGGAGCCACTCATGTGCAAACAGACACGCTCCTCTACGTGTTTCTCGGTATTGGGCACAGACCTTATTAGTATGGCATTTTAATCCATGCAGCTCATTTGCATATATTTAAATATGCTTGGCACTGCGCATATTTTTCCTTTGCTATGAACATGCGCGTCAATCTCTTTTCTGCAGTTGCCATGGCGACTTGGGATTTATTTCTCTCTGTAAAGTAATATGGGAGAAGGGAGAAAGGATAAAGGATGTGTGTTCACAACTCCAGGACCAGAAGGGGAGGCCAGATTATTGTGGAAACAATAAGAAGCATACTCAACAGTCAGTGCTCTAAATAAATCAGTGTCATGCAGTCTGTGTCCCCTATCATGTGGAAGGTAATTTTATAACAGATGGCCGGGATAGGTGCTATTTTTAGAAGACAAATATTTGTCTTTATATAATGTTAGCATATGTGGCAGAAAATGTGCTTTGAATCTAGATACAATTACTAAATGAACATATGCACTTTAAGCATGTATGTGCATAGATAAGGTATTTTATAATCTACACGCATACAGTGGCGACACAAGGATTTCTGCTGCCCTAGGCAGACTTTCCGTGCTGCTGCCCCCAAAAAGACTGCGCCTCCATCCAGCTGCTGCCCCCCACCTTGCACTGAAACAACGGCGGCTGAACTACAGCTTCAGCGTTGCATTAGACCTTAAAGTGCCCGTGCGTTCACAGCCTGCTGCTCCTGCCCCCCGACACAACTTTCTTGGCAGGCGGGCAGAAGCAAAAGGCCAGAATTGTATGCACGTGCGTGAGCGTTTTAAAGCCCACCATGGCACTGACGCAGCAGTTCAGCTGCCGCTTCCCAGGGATTGAGTTAACGATACCGCCCACCATCTAGTTCACCTAGTGCACGAGCCGGCCTGCATGCACACATGCAGGGCTGGCATGACCATCAGGTGAACTAGATGGTCGCCTAGAGCACCAATGGTCAGGTGGCATCCACTGCACTGTCCCTCTCTGGTACGTGCAGTGTGGCAATATATTTAACACTAGAAACCCCAAAAGGCATTTTACCTAGAAACCCCAAAGTACGTCAATTGACGCATTATCACGATGACTGCGTTTAGCATGAAATGCAGATGTGAATTAATTTGAAGTTACCTATTTCTTAAATACGTGCAGTATGTGATGTCATTACATGACGTCTTCGTGTGTTTATTGTTTTGTAATGTCGGAATAAAACTGTAAACAGTGATTGATTTAAAACCAAAATTTACTCTGTCACACAGGTATGTACAATGTCATGACTTTTGAACACACCCTAGAACAGGCCGACACTCCAGAACTTTAAGCATATCGCTTCCTCCCTGAAATTTTATTCTTTTTTTTTTTTTACGATTCTATTTATAGAATGCCAAGACCTCGTAAGAAGACAGCAGTGCCTAGATGTGCTGATGCAAAATCAGTTATCTGTTGCCAGCTGCAGCTACGATGCAGAAAACAAGAGAACCGCGTCCGCAGCGCATGACAGCAGCACAAGCACTTGCCAAGCTGCAAGATATTTTGGAAATTGACAGTGGCTCTGATTCGACTGAATCAGATTCAAACGTTGACCTACATGTTACAGGTTGTGCAGGCGCACATGCTTATCCTGTTCGTTCGTTCGTTAACTGACATGGACTTTGCAGTTACTTTTGAATTTGCAGTTACTTTTGAATTTAATTAACACTGTTCTTATTTTAATTGTTGTAAGAAAACTTGTGAAAACCACTCAATTTTCTTAGTTGCGTCAATTGACGTACTTTGGGGCTTCTAGGTATAAATTCATTTTCCCGCTAGGTGGCGCATCTGTCAATTTTCGATGCACATATTTGAACATCTTGAGCTCGCTAACAAAGTCATGGAACATAACTGACATGGTTCTAGCAGTGGCGCTGGTATACAACTTTGAAGATGTATTTGTGTCAATTGACATACTTTGGGGCTTCTAGTCTTAAAAAGGCACCACAATGCCTGACTTACCTTCTGTTCTGGTGCTGTAGTGCTGTTTGTACTTCTGCCCCCTCTGATTCCACTTCCTTTAACAGGAAGGAAGTGGAATTGCAGGAGGGATGGAAGTGTAAATGGCCCCAGAATAGAAGGTTGCCATGGTGCCTTTTTAAATGTATTACCGTCACTGCACAACCTGGAGGGGGGCAGCAGCAGTACAGGGGTGGAGCGGGGGCAGCACTAGGAATGAAGTTAGCCTAGTCACGTGCGTCTCATACCTTTGCACCAGCCCTGCATACATGCAAACTCTGTGTTCCACCAAGAACGCATTCTCAGCTATGTCTGCTAAAGTACACACCATCATGCCATCCTGCATATTTTCATGACCAACAGCATTTTATAAGAAATCATTTACACATACATGTGGCTATATAAGCGGGAAAGAGTTTATAAACTTAATGTGGAAGGAGAACCGATTACCAAGAAAAGGCTGAGGACAGTGAATATAATGAAAGGAGGGCAGGATGGTTTCTGTGTGCTGCTAAGCACCCTGATGAGAAGTATAAGAGAGAGAGAGACTATCTTGGGGATGCTGTGCGGAGCCTCTAGCCAGGTAGCCGCTTTCCCCTCACTCACTTGAACACCTCTTGATCCATGGTGATACCGGCAGCTTGTGCCAGCTCATACAGCTCGGCCTCCTCTACATTCAGCACCTTCTTTTTCTTCAGCGCGTACTTCTGCAGAGAGCCGCTCGCCGCCGCCGCCGCGACCAAGGCGGCCTGTTCCGGCCCGGGGCCTCCTACTCCTCCAGCTGCCACCGCCGTCCCGGAACCCGTGCCCGTGCCCATTCCCATACCCGGTTGCTGAAGTGCAGCCATCAGTGGAACATCAGACCGCAACACTTCCACCTTCTGTGCGACCCGCTAGGAACAGGAAGCTGCACCCGCCGGTACCGGAAGTTGTCTCGCTAGTAACAGCGTCCACGACCGTCTCTAGCTCTGTCTCTTAGCAACCGGCTCGGGGGGTGAGGGAGGCTCTGCTAGGACTAAGGCTTAACAGCAGGTCTGTCGTGAAGCAGTGGCTGAGCTCTTCCGTTCCCATCTCTTTTCGGAGTGACGGCTGTTCAGTCAGTCAGCGAATGGACGGCGGCTGTCGTGGGAATCTGAGGAATTTGGAAAGTACCAACTGAGAATTTCCGAGCAGAGCTCTCAGAAGTTCAAGGCGAGTTACATTCACGTACTATAGGTATTTCCCTGTCCCCAGAGAGTTTACAATCTACACACAAAATTGCCAAATTACCCATGAGTGAGATTTTAAGGCAGTTCTGGATTTCTGACAATCTCATCCTGATGCATTATATATGGTTATGGGATCTGCAACATTGAATTCAATGGGTAAAATCAAGGACTACAAAGACCACACTGCACTGTAATGCAAATTTAGAAGCAGAACTGGCAAAAACAAACAAACCCTCATTCTTGGAAATGGGTAACTTGGCAACTCTGAATCTAACAAGCTGATGCAGAAACCCTGTGCCAGAGCCCAACGTAAGGGCTCTAGTGAAGGGTTTCCTAATGCAAATTTAACAATGATTTTTAACACAGCCATGATGTAAGCAGACAACACACAAAAAGTCAGCATTAAACAAGGGAAGCAAGCCAGATACATGCGCACAGGCACCCCTATGTTAAATCCGGTACCTGTGTGCATGAACTAGATTGGCAACCCTCCCCCCCCCCCCCCCCAAATCCTCTGAGATGAAGTTTGACACTTCACCTCAGATGAGTAGATTCCCCAAGCGTCCTGATTCTTCAATCCTGCCCTGATTGCAGCCCTAGTCCAAAACAAGAACATCCCCTGATGGCCTATGGTCTCTAGCCCCACCCTCCAAAACAATTAAATCTCCTGATGACCTAGTGGTCCCCCCTCCCCCCGCCCAAAAACAATTACATCTCCTGGCAGCCTAGTGCCCCCATCCCCAAAACCATCTGTTAAGACAGAATACACAGGAACCTCAAAGTTTGGGGTGGAAGCAATGCCTACAAGATCCTGCTGCCATCTTGAAAAATGGCAGTTTCAGTCCCGTGCAGTTCATGCTGGGATGAACCAGGCAGGACCAGACTGCCACATAAGGCAAAAATGCCTCATATATTAATGACTCCCCCAGGGTGCTCCCTGGGACCACAACGTGGGATCATTTCTTTTCAGGATGCATTTCGGGGGGGGGGGGAGGGGGTAACTGCCATATAAGACAATATTTGGCAGTCCGAACCTGTCCATGTATCCCATTTTGTTGCATCCATTGACAGACGTAGGAATCACGGGCACTGTCCTAAGGCTGTTTCGATCATTTCTTCAGGACTATACCTTTTCAGTTTCTTGGGCTTCTCCTGGTCTAGCGAATATCCCCAGCCTGTGGAGTACCACAGGGATCAATTCTTTCTTCAATTCTTTTTAATCTGTATATCAATCCACTGGCACTATTAATACAATCTTTGGGCATCAGCAGTTTCTTCTTTGCAGATGACATTCAATTATTGCTTTACACAAACCTCTTAAATCCAAATCTGACAGTATTAAATGCATGCCTTATATCTATATCTGACTGGCTTACACAGAACTCACTCAAGTTGAATCTTGTTAAGACTCAGGCAATGTCCACTGATCACTCTCAATCCATGACGATTGTACCCCCTATCCAGGGACAATCAATTCTGTTCCTTATCGTCCCTCCAGTCTAGTCCCGAACCTCTGGGTTAAGCACCTCCTCCAGCAGCTATGGAGACTGAGAAACGTCATTCTTCTGATGACACTGGTACAAATACTCCTGGGACCGCTTCCTCTGTCCAGTAATCTCAGTCTCCATAGCAGCTGGAGGGTGGTGAGCCTGGGGTTCGAGGCTCACTGGAGAAACATTTAAGGAAAGTGGAATGGTGTACGGACAGGACGGTACAGGCATTGAGTGCTTCAGTTTCGTATGTGTTGGCGTTCTTGCAAGACGGATTTGACAAAGGATTGGCAGCTGCCTCCTTGAGAGTACAGGTGGCGGCTCTGGCATGTTATAGAGGAAAGATAAGAGGCGAGACGCTAGGAACGCATCCAGATATTAAGCATTTTTTAAAGGCAGTATCTCTTTTGAGGCCTCCATGTAGGTCTTCGGTTCCTCAGTGAGATCTTGCTCTGGTGTTGGATGCTTTAGTTCGCGAGCCTTTTGAGCCTTTGTCTGAGGTGTTGATTAAAGATCTGACAGTCAAGGTAGTATTTCTGGTGGCAATATGTTCAACTCATAGAATCTCGGAGCTGCAGGCGCTGTCTTGTCGGAAGCCCTTTTTGTCCTTTTATGAGAAAAAGGTGGTCTTGAGGCCAGTTCCATCTTTCTTGCCAAAAGTAGTTTCAGCTTTTCATGTGAATCAGGTAGTTTCTCTTCCAGTTTTTGAGGAGCCCGGTGGAAAGGCAAACTCGGGGTCCTTGCAGTCTTTAGACATTCATCGAGCGTTAAAGAAGTATCTTCGGAGGACAGCGAGTTTCAAAAAGACGGATAGACTTTTTGTCCTATTTGGAGGAGCAAGGAAGGGAGAAGCATAAGAACATAAGAACATAAGAAATGCCATACTGGGTCAGACCGAGGTCCATCAAGCCCAGTATCCTGTTTCCAACAGTGGCCAATCTAGGTCATACGTACCTAGCAGTTTCCCCAAAAGACACAGGTTCTGCAGTGCTTGTACTAGGCCAAGCATTGATATCCTGGGTCCCTTTTTAATAGTGGTTTATGGACCTTTCCTCCAGGAACTTGACCAAACCTTTTTTAAACCCAGCTATACTAACAGCCCTTACTACATCCTCCGGTAACAGATTCCAGAGTTTGATTACACGTTGAGAGAAGAAATATTTTCTCCTATTTGTCTTAAATAGTTTACCCTGTAGCTTCATTACATGCCCCCTAGTCCTTCTATATTCTGATAGCGTAAACAATTTATCCACGTTTATCCGTTCCACTCCATTCATTAATTTATACACCTCTATCATATCTCCCCTCAGCCGCCTCTTTTCTAGGTTAAAGAGCCCTAACCTTTTTAGCCTCTCTTCATAGGAGTAGCCTTCCATCCCCTTCACCAATTTGGTGGCTCTTCTCTGTACTTTTTCTAATAACTCTATGTCCTTTTTAAGATACGGTGACCAGAATTGCACACAATATTCAAGGTGCGGTCGTACCATGGAGCGATACAGAGGCATTATAATATCCTTTGTTTTATTCTCCATCCCTTTCCTTAGGATACCTAGCATTCTATTTGCTTTCTTGGCCGCCGCTGCACACTGGGCGGAGGGTTTTAACATGTTATCCACGATGACTCCTAAATCTTTTTCCTGGGTGGTGGTTTCTAATGTGGAGCCTTGCATCTTGTAACTATAGTGTGGGTTGTTCTTTCCTAGGTGCATAACTTTGCACTTGTCCACATTAAATTTCATCTGCCATTTGGATGCCCAGTCTTCCAATTTATCCAGATCCTCCTGCAGTTTTCCACAATCCTCTTGGGTTTTAACAACTTTAAACAGTTTTGTGTCATCTGCAAATTTGATTACCTCACTAGTTATTCCCTTTTCCAGGTCATTTATGAATATGTCAAAAAGTAGCGGACCCAGTACAGATCCCTGGGGTACTCCACTATTCACCTTTTTCCATTGGGAATATTGGCCATTTAGCCCTACCCTCTGCTTTCTATCTTTTAACCAGTTCCCGATCCACAATAGTACACTGCCTCCTATCCCATGACTTTTTAGCTTCGCCAAAAGTCTCTGATGGGGGACCTTGTCAAAAGCTTTCTGAAAGTCCAGATACACTATATCAACCGACTCACCTTTGTCTACCTGTTTATGCACACCTTCAAAAAAACAGATCAGATTAGTAAGACAAGATCTGCCTTGTCTAAAGCCATGTTGGCTGTCTCCCATTAGGCCATGACTATCTACATGCTGTGTAATTTTGTTCTTTATGATGGCTTCTACCATTTTCCCTGGTACTGACGTCAGGCTCACCGGTCTGTAATTTCCCGGGTCACCCCTGGAACCCTTTTTAAAAATTGGTGTTACGTTGGCGACCCTCCAATCTTCAGGTATTACAGATGATTTTAATGAAAGTTCACAGATTACCAATAACAGGTCTGCAATCTCATATTTCAGTTCTTTCAACACTCTGGGATGTATACCATCCGGTCCAGGTGATTTGCTACTATTCAGTTTATCAAATAGTTGTAATATATCTTCCCGGTGTAGCGATATTTCTCTCAATTCCTCTGCAGTATCACCTTTAAATACCACTTCAGTCTTGGGTAACACCCCTACATCTTCCTCAGTAAAGACCGAAGCAAAGAATTCATTCAGTCTCTCTGCTATAGCCTTGTCTCCTCTTACTGCCCCTTTTACCCCTCTATCATCTAATGGTCCAATTGACTCTCTCACAGGCCTTTTGCTACGAATGTACTTGAAAAAGTCTTTATTTCGTGTTTTTGCTTCCGTAGCAAGTTTCTTCTCAAATTCCCGCTTTGCCTGCCTTATCAATGCTTTGCATTTAACTTGCCAGTGCTTGTGCTGTTTCCAGTTTTCATCATTTGGCTCTTTTTTCCATTTTCTGAAGGTTGCTCTTTTGGCAGCAACAGCCTCTCTGACCTCACCTTTAAACCATGCTGGCAGTTTTTTGGACTTTCTTCCACTTTTCTTAATGCGTGGAATACAGCTGGTCTGGGCTTCGAGGATAGTATTTTTAAATAACACCCAAGCTTGCTGTAAGTCTTTAACCTTTGGAACCGCTCCTTTTAGTTTTTTCCGAACTATATTCCTCATTCTATCATAGTCACCCTTTTGAAAGTTAAAAGGTAGTACTGTGGATTCCTTTACTATCTGTCCTCCACTGATTAAATCAAACATGATCAACTAGTAAAGCTTCCATTGCAAGGTGGCTAAAGGAGGCTATAGCGTCAGCTTACATCCTGAAAGGAAAGGAAGTGCCAGACGGCATTAGAGCTCATTCGACTAGAGCACAGGCAATGTCATGGGCAGAGTATAATCTAGTGCCGGCTGTTGAGATCTGTAAAGCGGCTACTTGGTCATCTTTGAATACGTTTGTAAAACATTACCGTCTGGATGCGCAGGCAGAAAGGGATACTATGGGGTATGTTTACTAAACCGGGCGAACGGTTAACCCGGGCTATCTGCCACTAGGTCCCATATTATTCAATGGGACCTAGTTGCAGATAGCCCGGGTTAACTGTTAGCCCGGTTTAGTAAACATACCCCTATGTTTGGCTCAGCGGGGCTTCAGGCTGGCCTGGCAGGTCCCTTCCATTAAGAAAGTATTTTTCACTGCTCTGTTACATCCCCAGAGGTTCGGGACTAGACTGGAGGGACAATAAGGAAGGTGCAATTAGACTTACCTGCTAATTGTTGTCCCTTGAGGAACTCCAGTCTAGTCCTGCATCCCTCCCTTGGTTATTCTGTGGTTTTGGCCTGAAGCAAGAAGTAAGAAGAAGAATCTACTGTGAGGGTGTGGGCCATAAGGAAGGGGGGGAGGGGTTTGAAAAGTCAGGGATTTAGGGGAGGTCATAATCCTTCCGGGAGCGGAGAAGAGCGGACTTCCTTAGCACAGGTTGACATAAGTACCTTCATTTGTTTTTTTCAAAGGGCTGATAACGGGAGTAGTTTTTTCCCGTTATTTAGTTAAGTTAATTGACAGTTTGTTATGATATTGCTACTTGATTGTTGCTCTGGTGAGTCTGCTTTGTCAATAGATTACTGGATAGAGGAGGCGGTTCCAGGAGTATTTGTACCAGTGTCATCAGAAGAATGACATTTCTCAGTCTCCATAGCTGCTGGAGGAGGTGCTTACCCAAGAGGTTTGGGACTAGACTGGAGTTCCTCAAGGAACAACAATTAGCAGGTAAGTCTAATTACACCTTAGTGTCCTCCCTGAAAGTCTTGAGCTGTTAATT
Organism: Ichthyophis bannanicus; assembly: GCA_033557465.1. Taxonomy (NCBI): domain Eukaryota; kingdom Metazoa; phylum Chordata; class Amphibia; order Gymnophiona; family Ichthyophiidae; genus Ichthyophis; species Ichthyophis bannanicus. The sequence goes on from CM066041.1 coordinate 150,990,446, forward strand.
AGACCCTAAATTAACTTGTAAAGCCCAGATTGCAAATGTTTCTAAAGCATGTTTCTACATTTTACGCAGAAAATGGGCCATTTATTTATACATTACTCATTCTCATACATGCTCTCGTCATTAATCAACTTGCTTATTGTAACTTACTATACTGTAGATTGCCACAATCATCATTCAAATGATTACAAACTATCCAATCAATGGCTATTAGGATTTTAATTTTAAAATTTTAGAAGGTTTGATCGATTTACATCACTCCTGAAGGATCATCATTGGCTACCCATTTTTTAAAACTTCTTATATACGTCTCCCAAGATATCTCTCTAACCTGTTAACACCGTATGTTCCATCTAGGACCCTTCCTTCCATGCAGCAGAATAAGTTGGTATTGCCTTCCAGTTCCAGGGCACATCTTGATGTTACTTGCCAGGCTGCCTTCTATTATTTGGCTTCTGCTTTCTGGAACTTTTTATCCCATAGTATACCAGATTTAAAACCACATTAAGAACGTTTCATTTTGAGTAGGCATTTATGAACTCCTAATTTTTCTTTTTAACGGTCAATACTGTAATTTGGGGAGACTGTGATCTGATAGCAGAGTGTACATACAAATACTATCCTTTGTTTTCAGGACTCTATTCCCAACAGAAATTGTAACTTTCTTTCTAAGTTTGTACCTATTTTATGTATGACTCTATGGACTGTAAACCACCCTGAAGTAAAAAATGAAGGGTGGTATAGCAAATATAAATAAATTAACATAAATCGTGTGGGGTCGGCCACTTTCATTTTTCAAGATGGCGGCATGGGGTGGGAATGTGTGGGCATTACTCCCACCCCCCACATTTTGAGGTACCAGGGGGAGATGTAATTGTTTTGGGGGTGGGTGCCACCAGGAGATTTAATTGTTTTGGGGGGGGGGGGGCTAGGGGCCAGTAGGCCACCAGAAGACATTATCGATATGGCTTGGGGAGGACCCACAATCTGTGTGGGGGGTGCATTCGAGGAGGGGTCTCTGACTCACCCTGGATTTTTACGCCAGCTTGGCCCATGGAGTCTATCAACTATAAGTTTGGTGGTGAATTGAACTGTACCATTCTCCTGAAGCAGCCAGTAGAATTTTGGCAAAACTCAAATCAAGCTTCAGCACAGCCTTACTTCATAGTAGAAGAGTTTGAGTTTGGAACTCTACTTTAAGCTAAGTACTTTTTCCACCCTATGAAAGTTTGGAAATTTTTGGAAGATTTTTAATTGCAATAATGTTATAAAAAGGAAAAAAACCCTAAGAGATGTGTGGAGACCAATGAATGAAACATATGGGAGTACCATGCAGCATTGATATAGTTGCATTATGCACCCTGGGCTGAGGTCTCCTGAATATTTCAAAGAAAGTCTTTGGGAGATCCACTACACATATGTGGTCGCCTTCACGCCCAAGGGAGCCATCTTACCCCAGTCTTCGTTTTTCCTTGGAGCCCTTCAGATGTTTGTCTGCATCCCGGAAGAAACTATCATGATAAATCGGTTGTATTTTGCATTTCTGCCTTTCTTTTTTTTTTCGGTTGCTTACCGTTTGCCTTCTTGTGATCCCGGAACAGTCAGTGCCTCGGCACCACATATTTGAGTCCTTTTTTCTTTTCTCTGTTTCTTTGGTGCGCAGAGGGTTTTTTTGTGCCCTTCTGATCGGGACATTGGAGTTTGATCTCGCTGGACTCGTCTTTCCGGCTATGGTTTTAAGAAGTGCAACAGCTGTGGTAGGACCATGTTGATTGAGGGAATGAATATACACAGTACCTGATTGTAAACTGCCTAGAATGCATTATTGCAGATGGGCGGTATATAAACGCCTTAAATAAATAAATAAAATAAATAAATGTCCATCATGGACCACCACAGCTGCTGTCTTCAGTGCCTCGGGGCCGATCATGACTCCTCCACTTGCCCGTTCTGTCTCCAGATGATGAGCAAAGGGCGTAAGAACCATGAAAGGCAGCGGAAGGTGCTGTTTGGCCACAAATCCTCAGCGGTGGATCCAGCATCAGTGTTGGAATCAATGCCCTTGGAGGCTGCCGCGGAAGCCTGGACTTCATGTGGTGACCAGGCTCTCTCAGCATCACGGAGCTTTGGACCTTCGAATCTCTATCAAGGACCGTCCCCGGAAAGACCAGACTCCATCCCACTCATCATGGGTGGCAATTACAGTTCCAGGAGCAAGTCCCATGGACATCGGCACTGCAGTCCTCAATGCGAGGTCAAGGGCAATGGCCAAGAGCAGCCCTTGAAGCTACCCCAGCGGGAGGAGTCTTCCATGCCTTCAGAGACCTGGCGTCGAGCTTCTGAATCCATCACCATCCAGGAGTCTCCGCTAGTGGAACCAGTGCTGGAACCGATTCCTTCAGTGTCGGCGCCAGAGGCTGCAGGGCCTTCTGTCCTGGAGGAGAGAATGGCCAGCCTGGAGTGCAGCCTGGCTGTCTTCCTAGCACAGCAGAAGGCCCTGGTTCCAGGTACCTCTGGGTTCCTGGCCCCGTCCACTGCAAGTACAGTCGATCCTTGAGCGGCATGCCCTCTGGGTCGATTACAAGGGTCACTCTTGGTTGTCATCGGGGCACCAGGTGTTTCCCCTGAGCGCTTTGGGCTCGCAGTGCTGGGAACCCCAGACTCTGTCGGCTCCGCTACCTGGGCATCAGCGAGATTCCTACTGATCCTCTCCGAGTCAGACTTGGAGTTGGAGACGGAAAATGAGTCCCTGGACATAGTGCAGCACGGAGATCCTTCGGACCCCTTGCCTCTGCTGGAGCATCGACAGTCTCCTTCTGAGGACCTTTGTCTCTTCGACTTTGTACGGGACATGGGGAAGGCTCTGTCCTTCACCATTGAGGCAGAAGAGGAGCCTCGTGTGGAGAACCTAGAGATCCTCCAACCCCTTCATCTCCCAAGGAACCTGTCACCATCCCAGTGCCCCCTATCCTTGAGCACCTCTTGTTTAGGATGTGGGAGACCCCGGTTACAGTGCCCATAGTGAGCCGGTGGCTCAATTTGTTGTATCGAATCCACAAGAGCCCAGGCTTTGAGAAGACACAACTCCCACACAATTTTATGGTGGTGGAATCGGCTATGCGCCATATTAAGAGCCAGAAGACATGCTCTTCAGTGCCCCCGGCACGCACGATGGATGGCTTTCGTAGGAAGTGTTACCAGGACTCAATTGGTCATGGTCCGTATCCAGTCTTACCTGAGAGACTTGGCAGGGGAGCTTGCAGGGTTCTCGGCTGGGCTTTCTGGTGAACCTCTTCAGCGCTTCAAGACTCTGGTATCCACAGTGACAGAGTGCTCCAAGTAAGTTACTCGTACAACCTATGACGGCTTCCAGTCTGTGGCCCAGGTGGCTGCTGTGGGCATTGGTGCCTGCCGCCTGGCATGGCTACAGTTGTCTGACTTGGAGCAATGGGTTTAGGACAAGTTGATTGATTTCTTATGCTGGGGAGACAACTTTATTGGCAAGCCCATGACGGAGAAGGCCGCTGAGTTGGAGACAGAGTTGCTGACTAGAACCATGCTCTCACAGAAGACTGCTAATCCTTCCCGATGGAAGGCTTTGGGGAAAAATCCCTTCTACCCAAAAAAGAAGAAGGCCTACGGGAGCTACCTCCAATATCAAGCCTACCAGGCTCCCCCACAGAAGCAGCAGACCAAGGGCCTGGGGTAGGTCTCTCATAGGTCTGATCCCCAAGCCCCAGCCAGCACTGCAGCAGCAACCTGGAAGGGGGAAGCTTTTGATTCCAGGTCCATAGCCTGTCTTCTCCTGGATGGTCCATGCCACAGTACATCGGAGGGCAGCTCACATCTTTCGCCCATCTCTTGCCCAGCATTACCAGTGATGCCTGGGCCCTGCAGGTCATGAAGGAAGGCTACCTCCTTCACTTTGAGCAAACGCTCCCACCATTCTTTCCAGGGGAGCTTCCACTAGACCTCCGCCATCAAGAACTTCGAAGAGAGCTCCGCGCTTTCCTCGCAGAAAAGGTGGTAGAGTTGGTCCCTCAGCTCCAGGTGGGCAGAAGGTTCTACTCCCACTACTTTCTGGTTCCCAAGAAAACAGGCGGCTTTGCCCCATCTTCAACTTGCGGGATCTGAACCGCTTCTTTGAATGAGAAAAGTTCAAGATGGTATCTCTTGGAATGTTTCTGCTATACTTCTAGCAGGGAGACTGGCTATGCTCCTTGGATCTCAAAGACGCCTACACTCACGTCCTGATCCACCCTTTGCACTGGCAGTATCTCTGGTTCATCATTGGATGGTGTCACTACCAGTACAGAGTGCTCCCCTTCGGCCTCGCATCCACCCCCATGGTCTTCACAATGTGCCTGGTGGTGGTTGCCACCTTCTTGAGACTGCAAGGGATATTTGTCTTCTCCTATCTGGAAACTGGCTGATCAGGGAAGAGTAGTCCAGCGAGGTTCAGCAAGCCGCCCAACGTACCAACCAGTTGCTAGAGCAGTTGGGTTCATTATCAATTACCCAAAGTCCCACCTGCAGCCCTCTCAGTATCTCATCAGGGCGATTCTGGACATGTCTTAGGCCAGGGCCTCCCTTCTGTCAGACTGGCCTTGACACCTCACGTCACTGGCCCAAGAAATCCAGGGCTGCTTGATGGTCTCGGCCCGGCATATGCTCTTCTCCTGGGGCACATGGCCTCAACAGTTCATGTCACATCCTGCACTCGTCTCAAAGCTGGGGAGAGTTACTGAGCAGACTCCATCGGTGGCATCATCCATAAGTGAGGACTGATTCCTGTTGCTTCTGGAGAAACACCCATTACAGGTGAGTAACCATTCTTTCCTGTGCAATGTACTACCATTAGGGGTCTGGCTTCAAAAGAAGGCTTTTTATTTGGCAGCTGGACCCCTTGTGATAGTACCGAGGACTACCACCAAACACCATTTTGAACTTGGAGCCCAATGGGATGGAAGCAATTAGGGATCGCTCCTTCCCTAGCCAACAAATATCAGGGAACCACCTGGTAGGTCCCAGGAAATGACTTTGGAAGGGTGCCCTCAGTGGGATGGGGGGCTTTGAAAGAGATGGGGTTCTTATTCTTGAGTGGTGTGGGGGAGTCTGTGCATATGTGTCCCAGTTCCATATTCACTGGCCCTTTTTTTTAATTTATTTGTTTATGCAATTTTACAATAATTAATCAAGCAAAATTTCGTTTGTACAGAAAACAACAACTTGTAAAGAAATTAGTTAATACAAAAAGAAATACCATAGAAATCGGAAATACAAGAGTATAGTTAGCCCATAATAATAGGGGAATCGGCTTAAGGAAAACAAAATACAAGGAAAAAGTGGTTCCTTGATATCCAACAAGAAGAAAAAATACTCAAGAAATAAAACAGAGGCGGAGGACAGAGAAATACCAATTACAATGAGGAATTCACTGAGGAGAAGAAGTCACAATTTGAGAACTAATAAACAAAGATAACTCTTCAGGCTGAAAGAAAACATACTTACTATTCCTAAAAGAAATAATACATTTACAAGGAAAACGCAGTATAAATAAAGCACCAATCTGAACAGCACCTGGTCTCAACAACAAAAAGGCTCTCCGCCGTTTCTGAGTCTCCCTAGAGACATCAGGAAACATCGCAACCCTCTTCCCCATAAATAGCACAGAACGTTTCTAAAAGTACAATTTTAATATCCAATCTCTATCTGAAGATATCGCAAAAGTCACTAACATTGTGGAGACTGATAAATCTGCTTCTTTAGGTGATTGTAAGAGAACAGAAACATCCAAAATATCCATATTTAAAGCACCCTCAACTACCTTTCCTTCCTTCTTACCCTTAGGCAGAAAATAAGCTTTCACTACTGGGGGAATTAAATCAGGTGGTACATTTAAAACTTCCTGTATATATTTTTTAAACATTTCAATCGGAGACAGAGTTGTTTTTACTGGAAAGTTTAACAATCGGATATTAGAAGCTCTCACAGCATTTTCTAAATTTTCCAGTTTCATTCTCATTGAAACATTATCTTTCATAATAGAGTCATTTACTAGTGAAACCTGAGTCATTTTCTGTTCCCCAGCTTCGATCTTCAAACGGAAGTTAGCCAACTCTCCTTGGACACCAGACGACATACTTTCCAATTTCTCCAACCACAAAGCTGTTAAATCTATTTGCTTGCTAACAGCGGAAGAGAGCTGTAATATCACTTCCCATATTGTCTCCAGGGATATCTCTTTAGGGCGGTTCAACAAAGTACCTTTAGAAATATCAGCCATCAGAGGTAAAGACTTTATTTCAACTCCTTCAACTCGGCGAGGAGATGTATCCGCCTCTAAAATAGAAAAGGGGACCATATCCACAGCCCTCCGCACTGAGAGCTGTTCTCCGGGACTCTCCTCCAGCAAGGCCTGCACATCAGACGCAGCACCACCAACTCTGGGCGGGTCAGCCTTGCGAGAAGAGGTACCGGACAGGTCCCCCGTAGAGGCGGCAACCGCTCATCGGGGGAGAGAGACACCTCCAGGGCAGACATCGCCGGAGCCACTACATCCGATGTCGCAGCGCCTGCTCTAATCTTCCCCTTCTGTTCCTCTGTCAGCTGAACAAATCGATCCATAGGACCAGCGGAAACGGCAGAAACAGGCTCCGCGGGAGGAACCTTTTGTTTGCCTTTTCGTTTAGGCATGTTCAGCCCAAACTCTCACGCCGTCATCTTGGAACTCCCCCTGCTGCTCCACTGGCCCTTTTTTTAATGTCTTTGGGAGCATCAAGCATCTTCTTAGCAGCATGATGCTACTGGAAAGGAAAACATAGTTGGTGTCATTTTTCCACAAATAGCACAGCTGTGTTATTCCATTTGCATAATGTTGCTGTGCATACATTTGCATGCTTTGCAGCTCATTATTGGACGCTTTGCATCTGATGATCACATGGTATATTATCTTGGAAATGAAAGACAAAGAAGAAATGGTATTGCATTTATAATTAAAAAGAAACTTGCAAGAACTGTAATGAAATACAATGTAATCAGTGAATGCTTAATTTCTATTCGTCTATGAGGAATGCCCACCAACACAACTATTACTCAGGTATATACCCCAAGAACAGCTGCAGAAGAGGAAGAAGTGGGTCAGTTCTATGAACAAATATAAGCTGAAATTGACAGAATATGCAAACAGGATATCCTGATAGTCATGGGTGACTGGAATACAAAAGTTGACAACAAAGAAAATGGCAAAGTGGTTGGAAAATATGGACTTGGAAACATAAATGAAGCTGTGAGAGACAGATAGAATTCTGCAAGACCAACGATTTATTCATCTCAAACACTTTCTTCCAGCAATATATGCAGCGACTGCACACATAGACTTCACCCAATGGATTGTACAAAAATCGAATTGACTACATCTGTGAAAGTCAACAATGGAAAAACTCAATACTGCTGCTACTACTACTGATCATTTGTATAGCTCTACAAGACAACATGAACAAAGACAAAACCTGGAGCTGACTGTGATACAGATCACCAACTACTATGTTTATGTTTATTTGAATTTGATATACCGCCCTATATTACATCAGGGCGGTTTACATGTACAAAGTCAAACTGGGATGGGCACAAGGCTCGTAGCAGGAAAAGAACTAGAAAAATTAAGACAGGAAAGAGGAGAATAATAAGACATAGGACAAGACGTAAAGCGAGAGGGAGACAGGACATAGGTAAACATGGATAAACCAGGTCAGCTGTGTGTGGCCGGAAGGTTGTAAGCAGAGGTAAAGAAGTGAGTTTTGAGTAGTGACCTAAAGGTAGTGTAGTTTTCTTCTAGACGGAGTGAAGCGGGCAAAGAGTTCCAAAGGGCTGAGTAGTATAATGGGTACATACTCGTCAAACTGATTGACAGGTGATATAAGGATGACAGGAGCCAATCAGCGCTCACTTCCGGTGTATGTCCCGCCTCAGGTCACGCCCCCTCCCATAGAAGTGAATGGTGAGTTAGCCTCGCCCATCCACACCCCCAGGTGTGGACACATCCCTCCCAATTTGGCACACCCCCCACCCCACCCCCAAGGATGACATCAGCCAATCAGCGCCCACTTCTGGGTTTGTGCCACACTCACACCCCACCCCACAATGTTGGCATTAGCCAATCAGCGCCCTCTTCTGGGTTTGTGCCAGACCCACACCCTCCCACCCTCAACCACGCCCCAGCCTACATCATTGGAAATGACATCACCGGAAACAGTGTGTCATTGGAAATGGACAGTGTCGCTTTTCGATGACATCACCGGAAACAGTGTGTCATCGGAAATGGACAGTGTCGCTTTTCGATGACATCAGCGGAAGCAGAGTGACTGACTCCAGAAATGTGTTTTGCTTCTGGTTAATGCTGACAGCTGCAAAAGCAGGAACCCTGGAAAACAAAACAAAAAATGCTTTCTCTTCCCCTGCCCCAGTTTTTTTTTCTCATAAAGCAGTGCAATGCTTTTATGTGTATTGCAGGCTATTTAGAACTGATTGTTAAAAATAACCCTTTGGTAGCAGCAGCAGGAACCCAATGCATTTGGTATACAGGCTTTTCGCAGAGACACAACACTTGGGTATACAGGCTTTTCACAGAGACACAGCCCTTGGTATAGAAGCTTTTCTTTCCAAAATGTTAAACCGCAATTAACACATCTTTGTTAGAGAAACCAGTGCTATCCATGTGATAGAATTTTGCTTTTAAGACCTCACTGTTAGAGAGAAGTATTCTGGCAGTCCTGGAGTTCAGACTGAAATACAGAGAGAGACCTGAGTTCAAATCCCACAACAGCTATTTTTTAGTGGCTTTGAAAAAAAAAACTAATACAGAGAAACAAGTCTGAGCATGCTTCTAGGATATGGTAACACGTGATTGGCCGAAACAAGAGACTTCTGAGCATGCTCCAGGTGTTCTGAGCATGCTCCTGGTATAAGGCTGTGTGTCCTGTGTGGGGAAAATTCTAACACAGAGATTCAAAAAGAAAAAAAAGGCTCTTTTTGGAACACCAAGCAGAATTTCCAACAGGGTGAATAACATTAATTATTTTCTTAAGGATCATGATGCTGCAGCAGAGGGTTATCCATTGATAGAAAATCCATTTGAACAGGAGAGTCCAGCAGAGTCTGAACATGAATTATCAGGGGTTGAATATTTACCAGATGCCCAAAAGTTGTTTGACTCTCAAGATCTTTGTGATTCAGGCACCTAAATTGACTTACCGGATGACAACGCAACGGATCCAGAGGACATAGAATTATATTATGCCGCAGCAGATGCAGAAACAACCTGTTTACTGGAAGAAGTAGGATCAGCAGAGGTAAGAGAAGTCTTTTTTTTTTTATTGTAGAAAAGTGTTATAGAAGAGGCAGTTCATTTCACACTGACCCTGTTTTGTTTTTGTAGGGAAGTAACGAATCTCCGCTCCTACAAGAGCTAGAGGACATACAGGCAATCAATCTACGCTGCTTGTGCTTTCTCTGTACATATCAAAGGGAGGCATTTGCTGTCATAGTCAGCCAAAAGGACAACTCAAAACCTGAAGAAATAAACACATTTAAATCTGTTATACAAGCAACGGTGTGCTGTATTATCAAGAAATGCTGGCAGGACGTTATGCATAGAGACTGTGCAGCTTGTCTAATACATGCTCCAGGGTAAAGACATCATGATTGCCTGAGGTGGGGCACAAGGAAATACAACAGAAAATCCATAAAACTTGTAACAGGTTGTGTCTAGGACCTATTGTAAATGTTGCCATGATTGTTGGTCATAAAATGAAAGCAACTGACCTAGTTTATGAAAATTTGAATTTTTTGTTTGAACTCATCAGAGATTTTAATACCAGTAGAAATCCAGGACAACTGCTCAATATTTTGCTTAGATCTGTGGCAGACTGTGATATGGAGCTAGTGGAAGGTTTAATCTGTGACAGAGATTATAGATCGTTCTTTAAAAAAACACCAAGTACTGTAAAAATTGACTTTTTATGAAAATGTATGTATTTCCAGAAAGTTATAATGCTCAATTGAATCAGTTCACAAGATGAAAACATTTTATTTGAAATAAAACATTTTGAACCTACAGCTTTGTGTGGTATGTTTTAGGAATTCCTAGTTAATTAAACCTACAATGGGTTGTCTGGAAAAACTGGGACAGTGTGAATTATCGGGGCGTGGCCTATACAATAGGCCATATGATAAGAATGTGGAGAACGTCTGGGAATGGGGAATGTGTATTAGTCACATGGGGCCACATACACAATATATAGCATCTATTACAATGTACTGTCTGCAAAAAAAAAAAATGGTGTTGTGTGAATTAGCTGTGGGGGTGGGGTGACACATAAAACAATAGGCCAGAGATCCAGAGATGTTTCAGTTAAAGAGTCTGGGGGTTGTAAATCCCATCAAAGAATTTCACTTAAAAAGGCGCAGTACATTTCAGCTGCCAGAAAAGATCACATAGTCTCTATAGCTTGTAACATCGGCACCTCTTCAGACATCAACATGGTGAGTAGATATGAGTCTTACTTTTTAAAAATATTGGCTATGTAATGTTTCTGTCTCTGAATTTATGATTGTCTTTAAAAATAGGAGCAGAAACCGGGTTTTACAAATAGGCTGTCTCTTACAAAACGAAGACAGCAAAGAAAGTTAAAAGGTATGTCGTGTGTTTTTTAACTTGCCAGTAGCCATGCTCTTTATAATGTGCCTTATGGGTATTTTGTTTTTATATTAAAGACCAGGAAGCTGCTACAAAGCAGATCACGCAGTCTATAGATGGTAAGGAGGCCATATCAGAACCATGTGCTTCAGACATCAACATTGTGAGTAGATATGAATCTTACTTTTTAAAAATACTGGTTATGTAATGTTTCTGTCTCTGAATTTATGATTGTCTTTAAAAACAGGGGCAGAAACCGGGTTTTACAAATAGGCTCTCTCTTACAAAACGAAGACAGCAAAGAAAGTTAAAAGGTATGTTATGTGTTTTTTAATTTTCCAGCAGCTATGCTCTTCATTTGTCTCAACCTTTAATCTTTTTTATTTTAGACCAAGAAGATGCTACAAAATAAGATGACCAACCTAATCAGACAGTACCTTACCGAAAGCCAAAAGACAAGCAAAATAGTAAGTATTCAGGCTTTATCACTCGCCTAGATTTTAAGGCGCTGTAAAAGAAAAAAAAGTATTAGCCCCTACGTTTTCTTTTTCAGATCGAGAAAATGTTAGAAAATCAGCAACTATGGGAGAGAAGTCTAACAGGAAAAGATCATACAGCAAAAGTTTTTCTGATGGCAAATCTACATACACCGATACAGAATACGGAGAGCGTGGTGAAAGCCCTGTCTTTGATCATCGTGTTTCAGAGGACAGAACAAATAATCTTGCATTAGACCCCTCTGAAGAATCATAACCAGTTAGCTGTGTTCAGTTTGTGGAAATGTGGGATCGTAAATTGGACAAGTTTAATGATGTAATTTATTCAGAGGAATTTCGGTTTATTAATTTAGACAGGGTAACATCATTATCTGAGGCTCAAAACGCCATTCGGCAAGGTATTCAGCATATTCTGGATGAGGTTAGCAGCAGAGTTTCACCTGGTGATTATGTACAGGTGCATCTATATTCATCTCTTTTTCACAATTCCTTGTATTCTGGAAAGTTAAACCCAGAAGCATTTGATGCGGATGATTTCTTAGATCAGATCGCTAAACTCCTTCAGAGTCACAGAGAAATCCAGGTTTGTGATATATTTTGTGTTGTAATTGTCATAAGAAATCAGGGTGTGGGGGGCTCGTAGGGTCTTAAAGACTATACCATTTAGCTAAATTATTCATAAGAAAAGGATGTTTTTGATAGACTTGAATAACACTGATAATAACCTGTGTTTTGCAGGTAGCCTCACAGCCCTCATGTCACTGGTAAAAATGACAGATGTCGAACTGTTAGAAGGTGCTAAAAAACTACATAATGAGTTGGGATGGCCGGTACATAGAAAAGTCATGCTCAATGATGTAGCAATATTTGAGCAGCATTTAAAGATAAACATACATGTTGTGCTTTACACAAATTCATGGGTTTGTTTTAAGACATCAGACAGACCTGTGTTCCCTGTGTTCTTGTTGCTACACGATGACCATTTCCTTTTCGTTTCTCCGGGCCAGTCCAGGGAACGATAGGGTTGTCAATCCCTTCCAGCTGCTGAGGACTGTAAACCAAACTTTGCTATCATCTTAAACCCCTCCCCTTGCTGCTCCGCTCCAGTCTTACAGTCCTCAGCAGCTGGAATGGATGTTGGTCGGTACCTCTCCCTCCTAATTGTCTACTAGTTTCTCTGGATCTGGTGCTTAGTCAGACTACATAGGCAGATTGGCTCTAGCTGAGCTACCACTTTGCTTATTTCCCTGCAATAGCTACACTTGTCTGACTGAAGAGCCGGTACTGCACGTTGAAGCAGTGTGCGAGGCAGAGCCTGCCTCGCATCAGCCGGGCTCTAGAGCACGAAGGGGGTTTGGCCTGGGAGCCCCAGGATCCACCCGTCCTTACCGGAACTCGTGTTCTCCGTCTCCCGCTAGCTGCGGAGTAGTGGAGACACGGCCAGGAGCTTCTTCGTTCAGGTACGGGGGTTAAGTACAACGCTGTCCGTATCGGGGTTCCGTGTGGGCAAAGTGCTCTTCTCTGTATTCGGCGGCGCGGCGTCATGTGCGAGGGTGCGCGGCTGGTCGGCGGTTCCCGATTCGGGCAGCAGTTTTCAGGGCAGGCTAGCAGTTTTCCTCTCAGTTAGTCAGGTTTTGCTGGGCGCGATGGAAGGCAAGTAGGGGCACAAAGAGGGAGACAAGATTCTTCTGCCCTCAGAAAAGGCGGGAACGGCGGCCATTTTAACAGAGCCGGCCGTTTCTGCCGCGGTTTCCGCAAAGCCTGGCAAACGTAAATCAAAGGCGCATAGAGAAGTTCCGGCACCAGTGATGGCAGCACCAGCCTTACCTGAAGCTCAGGGAGAGCTGGCTGCTTTATTTTCACCCGATTTTATTTTGGCCTTGCATAAGGCCTATCTCCTGAAGGCTTCTCAGCTCCTTAGTCCCTCACTAGCTGCCCCTCTGGAAAGCACGGTACAGCCTGCAGGCTCTGCATTGGATCCGGACGAGGGTCCTTCCCAGAGGGGGATGTCACTGGGAGCTGGACTTGAAGGGGCAGAACAGCAGCTCTCTGTCACTCCCGGTATGGAGGATGGGGAGATCAGTTCTGAGGCAGGTATGGAGACTTGGCCCATGGAACTGGAAGAGGGTGAACTGGCTCCGGGGGAGGACCCTAATGTCTTTAGGGTCTTCCGTAAGGAGGAGCTAGGGGCTCTTATTGCTCAGTCCTTAGCTGCGCTAAATATTGTTATACCCTCGCTTCCTCAGGAGCCATTGGAGGATCCTTTGTTACAGGGATTTAAGGCGGAACAGCACTGTTTTCCGGTTCACCGAGTTATCAAGCAAATGGTAGAATCGGAGTGGGAGTTCCCGGAGGCTACGCTTAGGGGGGCTCGCGCTCTGGGTCGCCTGTATCCCATTCCCCTAGAGGAAAAGGAGTTGTTGAAAATGCCTAAGGTAGATGCCCTAGTCTCGGCAGTGACTAAGAAAACCACCATCCCCGTAGAGGGTGGAGCGGCGCTTAAGGATCTGCAGGATCGTAAGCATGAGGTGCTCCTGAAGCAGGCCTTTGATTCCAGTGCTCTGGCATTGCAGACGTCCATATGTGGAGCATATGTTTCCAGAGCTTCGATCCGTTGGCTCCAGGGGGAGTTGGCGGCGCAGTCTCCAGAAGGTTCGTCCGCGGATGGGGCTAAGTTAGAGTCAGCAGCAGCTTAACTGGCGGACGCTTTCTATGATTTGGTTCGAATATCTGCAAAGTCCATGGCTTCGGTGATTGCGGCACGCCGTTTCCTTTGGCTAAGGAATTGGGCGGCTGATGCGTCTTCGAAGTCCCGGCTCAGCAAGCTCCCCTATAAAGGCAAGCTGCTTTTTGGGGAGGCCTTGGAAAAGATAGTAAAGGATCTCGGGGACTCCAAAGGGGGTCGCTTGCCGGAAGACCGTCCTAAAGTGCCTAGAGCGGGTCTGGGATTTAAGGGTCCAGGTCGAGATTCTCGCAGGTTCAGGGGAGCGCGTTTTGCTCCCTATCCGAAGTCTCATTTTGGCCCTCGCAATCAGTCCTTTCGGGGAGCTCGGGGCTTCGGCAGAGGTTTCTTCAATGCTCAGCAGGGAGCAGCAAAGAAACCTCAATGAAGGTCAGCTGGTCCAGGTGGAGAGCCCTGTGGGGGGTCGCTTGCAGGGGTTCCTCTCCGCCTGGGCCGCAATTACGTCGGACCAATGGGTGCTCGAAATCATCCGAGAGGGGTATGCGTTGGAGTTTGCTCACCCCTTAAAAGAGACCTTCATGGTGTCACGGGGGAACAGGACAGAAAAGGCGGGCTATAAGCGATACTCTGCACAGGTTGTTACAGCTAAACGCGGTGGTTCCGGTGCCACCAGACCAGTGCGGACTAGGTCGATACTCGATTTATTTTGTGGTGCCCAAGAAAGAAGGTTCTTTTCGTCCTGTTCTCGATCTCAAGCATGTGAACCGCTCCTTAAAAAAGTTACGCATTTTCGGATGGAAACCCTTCGGTCTGTGATTCGGGCGGTGCAAAAAGGGGAATTCCTCTCGGCCCTAGATCTTACGGAAGCTTATCTGCACATTCCGATCCACCCAGAACGTCAACATTTTCTGAGATTTGCGAAAGCCGAGGGCCATTTTCAGTTTCGGGCAATGCCGTTCGGTTTAGCGACGGCTCCTCGGACTTTCACGAAGGTGATGGTGGTGATAGCGGCAGCTTTGCGCAAGGAAGGTATTCGCGTACACCCTTATCTAGACGATTGGTTAATCAGGGCGGATTCTTACCCGGCGGCAGTAGCAGCTACGACGCGAGTAGTGCAGCTTCTCGAGCAGCTCGGTTGGGTCGTCAACCGGGCGAAAAGTCAGCTGCTCCCGGTCCAACAGCTTACTTACCTAGGGGCCTTCTTCGACACCTCCTTGGGGGTGGTAAGTTTGCCCGAGAACAGGGTGTTGAAGATCTCGAGTCAGGTGAATGCCTTCTTGGCTCAGGCTGCTCCGTCTGCGTGGCGATACCTGCAGCTCTTAGGCTCCATGGCAGCGACGCTGGAGCTCGTTCCTTGGGCCAGGGCCCTTATGCGACCTCTGCAGCAAGCCTTATTGTCCAGATGGTCTCCTCAGCTTCATCCTCTGTCTCAAAAGTTGATTTCTCTGGAGCCAGTGCGGATCAGCCTGCAGTGGTGGTTAGACCCATCGCATCTACGGACAGGGGTTCCGTTGGAGGAGCCACGGTGGGTGATTCTCACCACGGACACCAGCTTGTCAGGCTGGGGAGCTCATTATCAGGCTCAGGTGGCGCAGGGGCTATGGTCCCTGATGGAAAGTTCATGGTCGATCAACCGTTTGGAACTCCGAGCGGTACGCTTGGCGTTGGAACGCTTCCGGTCCTCGATTGAGGGCAGAGCAGTCAGAGTGTTCTCCGACAATGCGGCGACGGTCTCCTATATCAATCGGCAAGGGGAGACAGGCAGTGCCGCCTTGCTGGAGGAGAGTCAACAGCTCATGAGTTGGGCGGAAGCTCATCTTCTTGCATTGTCGGCGACGCATGTAGCAGGAAAAGACAACGTTCAGGCAGATTTTCTCAGTCGCCATCTTCTCGATCCGGGGGAATGGGAACTAAATGCGGCGGTGTTTCATGCCATTGTCCAGCGCTGGGGGCAGCCGGCGATGGATCTCATGGCTTCTCTATCCAATGCCAAGGCGTCTCGTTTTTTCAGCAGACGCAGGGAACACATGTCGGAAGGTCTGGATGCTCTCGTGCAGGTCTGGCCGGAAGATCTGCTACTGTATGTGTTTCCTCCGTGGCCTATGATAGGTCGGGTGATCCAGCGCATTGCAAATCACGACGGCAGAGTAATTCTCATCGCTCCGGATTGGCCCAGGCGGCCATGGTATGCGGATCTCGTTCGGCTACTGGTGGATTCGCCGTGGCGTCTGCCAGTTCGTTGCAACCTGTTGAATCAGGGTCTGCTTTTAATGCCTCAGGTAGATCGCTTCTTGCTTACGGCTTGGTTCTTGAAAGGGAAAAGCTGAGCCGTAAAGGCTACTCGGATTCTGTCATTGCCACCATGCTGAGTTCGAGAAGGAGGTCGACTTCGTTGACCTATGTTCGCGTCTGGTGCGTCTTTGAGTCGTGGTGTTCTAAGCGTAGCATTCGTCCTTTTTCGGCGGCGGTATCCCATATTTTGTCGTTTCTGCAGAGCGGTCTCGATAAAGGGTTAGCACGCAACACGCTCAGGGTGCAATTGGTGGCCTTAACCTGCTTTAGAGGTCTGGTGAGCGGTCGTCGTTTGACGGCGCACGGCGATGTTCGTCGTTTTTTCCGGGTTGCAGGCATTATCAAGCCTCCCTTGCGCCAGGTCGTTCCGGCTTGGGATTTGAACATTGTTCTAGAGGCTTTAACGCAGCCTCCGTTTACATCGACGTTGTCTGGGGGGTTAAAGGAATTGTCCTGGAAAACGGCGTTTCTGGTGGCTATATGTTCTGCTCGTCGAATTTCTGATTTGCAGGCTCTGTCTTGTAGAGAGCCTTACCTGCAGTTTTTGGCGGAAAAGGTGATTCTGTGTACCGTGCCCTCCTTTCTTCCTAAGGTAGTTTCTGCTTTTCATATGAATCAGTCAGTGTCTTTGCCTGTATTCTCGGACCTCACGGGCTCTCCGATGGATGGCGCGCTCAAAAGCTTGGATCTGGGCAGAGTGTTGAAGAAGTACCTCAAGGCGTCTAAGAGTTTGCGTAAATCAGATCGTTTATTTGTTCTGTTCGGGGGTCCGCGTAAAGGGCAGGCGGCGACGAAGGCGACTATTTCCAGATGGGTCAAGCAGGCCATAGTGGCGGCTTATGAAGCAAAGGGTAGATCTCCTCCACAGGGTCTTAAAGCGCATTCTACGCGGGGTCAGGCGGCATCCTGGGCTGAGTATGCCACGATTCCTCCGGTAGATATTTGTAGGGCCGCCACCTGGTCTTCCTTACATACTTTTACCAGACACTACCGGTTAGATGTTCAGGCCAGGGAGGATGCGAGAGTGGGGGCGGCTACTATCATCGCAGGGCTTGCCGGTCCCTCCCAACTTTAGGTACTGCTTTGGTACTACACTATCGTTCCCTGGACTGGCCCGGAGAAATGAAAAGGAAGGAGAAATTAGATCTTACCTGCTAATTGTCTTTCCTTGAGTTTTCTCCGGGCCAGTCCAGGGCCCGCCCTGGGGTTTCTTTCCCTATGCTCAGTCTTTCAGTTTCTGGATTTCACACGCGACAGGTCCCAGTATGCTACCGGTTTCTAAGAGTGGGGATTCTGTTGGTGTGGTTCTTGGGGCTCCCTTGCCTTAGCCGTAGGGGGGGTTCTTCCGAAGATGATCATTTCCAAAAAAACAAAACCATAAATCCTCGTAGGGGTTCCACCGGTTTCCTAAGGCATTTGTGAGCTTTTTATCCGGGGAAATGTGCAAAGTTCACAGTGATTTTGTTATTTTCTAGTGTCACAGGTATTTTTTCTAGGCTGCTTTAGCAAAAGGAGACTGGAGCGGAGCAGCAAGGGGAGGGGTTTAAGATGATAGCAAAGTTTGGTTTACAGTCCTCAGCTGCTGGAAGGGATTGACAACCCTATCGTTCCCTGGACTGGCCCGGAGAAAACTCAAGGAAAGACAATTAGCAGGTAAGATCTAATTTCTCCTTCTATGGTATAACCGATGTAAAAAAATTCTATGGGGAGCGCAACTTCTGTAGTTACTGTCAGAAACCGTACAGTCACGATCATAATTGCACATTATGGTGTTGTCTTTGTTTGATACTAACGTGTACGAATAATGTTGGTGTACAACAGAGATGTCCTGTTTGCAAACTCTTTTGTCGTTCGAAAGAGTGTTTAGATAGACACACGTATTTGGCTCTGAAAAAAGCAGTGGCGTGTTTATCTAAGATACTGTGCCAGAAATGTGAGTCTTATGTGGACAAGAAACATAAGTGCAGAGGGTCGACAATGTAAACTATGCCGTGAACCCTTAACCGGGGATGGCATCCACTTATGTTTTATGACCCCTATTGGTAAAACTGAAACATCTGAAAAGTATATTTTTTATGATTGTGAATGTATGCAAGAAACAGGCTGGCATGTCCCTAATTACATATACGCGACGGACTTAAATGATGAAAGAAACTGGGAATTCAAGGGCCTCAAATGTATTTCTGCCTTTATACAGATTTTTTGTGACAAAAAATTTAAAGGCTACACCTTCATAGCCCATAATTCCAAAGATTATGACGGTTATTTTGTTCTTAAACAACTGCTAAAGGAAAAGATGAGCACAGGGCTGCTGGTTCAAGGTGCTAAACTTTTACAAATTACCGTTGAACCTTTGACTGTCCGTTTTATAGACTCTAAATTTCCTGCCTATGAAACTTAGCAAACTTCCACAAGCCATGGATTTTACAGGTAGCAAGGGGTACGTTCCACACTTTTTTAATACTCTGGGAAATCAAAATTATGTGGGCCCCATGCTGGGTGTTGAACATTACGGTGTGGGAAACATGTTGCCTGAAGAAAAAGAGGAATTTTTTACAATGGTACAAGGACAATCAGCATAAAACTTTTAATTTGCAAAAAGAGTTGGCTTATTACTGCCAGCAGGATGTATCTATTTTGCAGCAGGCCTGTGTTCTCTACCGAGCTGAAATCATGAAAATGACAGAGAAAGAAGTGGTTGTAGAGCAGGGTGATGTCTCAGAAATTCTAACAAGTTGTTTAGACCTTTTCCAATATATAATAACCCTTGCAGCTGTATGTATGGCTATATTCAGATTAATGTTTTTAGAACCCAAGACTGTGGCACTCATTCCACCGGATAACTATCACCGGCAGACAAAGAGATACTCATCCCTCTCTATTCAATGGCTGATGTATGTAGAGGCCAAAGAAAACATACAGATCACACATACTCTGAAAGATGGCGAAAAAAAGCTGGGGTCTTATTTTCTTGATGGCTATGCAGTAATCGATGGGGTAGAAACAGCTTTTGAATTTAATGGTTGTTTTCATCACGGCTGTCTGAGTTGTTATAACGATATAGACCAGAATCCTGTAACAGCCACGACCTATGGTTTTCTTTATTACAAAACACAGCTAAAAGCTGCATTCCTGGAAAGCCGAGGGTTCAAGGTCATAAGTCTATGGGAGCACGAGTGGAAACGGATGGTCAAAGAAAACGACGGGGGCTGTGCAGGTTTCCTGGCTGACACAGCATTACTGCAACCTCTGATTCCACGAGATGCCCTTTTTGGGGGTAGAACAAATGCCATTTGTCTGTACCACAAAACAAGACCTGGGGAAAAATACACTACTATGATTTTACTAGTCTATACCCTTTTGTCAATAAAACAAAGGAATATCCAATAGGCCATCCACAAATAACTTATGACAAATTTGGCCCCCCTACAAATTACTTTGGTTTTATAAAAGCAAAAGTATATCCTCCACGAAAGCTCTTTCCTTATCGTTCCTACAGTTCAGTCCTCCACCTCTGGGTAGTGCACCTCCTCCTGCAGCCTGGAGACTGGACCTGCCAAAGCGTTGACGTCACTGGATAAGGTCTGGTGCACACTCCCCTCCTCTCCAGTGTGTCCAGTCTCCATGCAGCAGGAGGATCTAGTGAGCCTAGGTGCTGGGCTCACTTGAGGAACTCATAAGGAGCCTTAGTGTAGTTAGTTTAGGTGTAGTTTAGTTGGGATTTTGGATTTTCTTTCCCACTACCTTTATTTTATTTTTGGGGAGTTAATATTCCTTTAAAAAAAAAAAAATAAGAACGAAGGACCCGTGAACAAGCAGTGCCTCAGGTGCCGGTTCCTGCCTGCCCCTGATCTCCGGGGCTGTGGGCTCATATTCAGGTCTCTCTCCCCGGACTGCACGGGGGAGAGCCCTTGAGCAGGACCGGAGCGGCATCCTTGTCTGTGCCAGGGAGCCGGTCTGCACTTGCAGGCAGGAGCGTTTACACGGGAGGCTCGCTGGCGGTAGACTTCTCAGCTGAAAAGCAGTCCCGCTGGCTGGAGCCCCGTTGAAGCCACGTAAGTTTTGTTTAAAGGGCATACTTCCTTTCGGTGGGGTTTGGGGGATCGTTGCCCTGGCCCGCGGCAGAGCAGGACACCTTGTTTGCTCCCCCTGCTCACGCGGCGAAGTTTGGCGCCCTTTTCGGCCGCGCTCAGGTGCCGGCGGCCATTTTAGCTTCGGACGCGTCTTTTCAGAGCAGCTCCAGTCAGCTGTTTGGAGTGGGAACTCGACGGCGCAGAGGCTCTGCGCTTCAACTTATTTCAATTTATTTCCATTTGTTTCATGTTTATTTCATTTTTATTCAATTTAACCCGGTCTGCTTCGGAGAGGAGTTTCTTTTTGCAGTCCTTGCCCCGGGGTGTTTTTTTTTTTTTTTTTAAACGAAAGAAAAAGGGGTTAAAGGAGACGAGACCCTGAGCAGTCTTGCTTTTGGGAGAAGCTACAGACCCCAAGAATCCCTTTCAAAAGAGGGGTCTCTGAGATGGCGTCCCGACCCCAGTGCGTCCTCTGTGGTTCACGCAGAGGTACGGTGGCAGAATCCGGGGTTTGCAGGGCTTGCGCCTCGGGGTCTGCCAGCATGGAACGGCAGATAGAGGCCAAGCCTTGCCAGGATCTCCAGCCGGCGGCGGCGGTCCCGGAGGAAGACTTGGTGATGGCTTCCTCGTCGGGGGCTCCCCAGGAGGCCGCTGCTGGGCTTCCGGCCACATTTCCAGCCCTGGAGTCCCCTTCTCAGTTTGGAGATTTCTCCCCCGACTTTGTCTTGTTCATGCATCAAGTGTTCTGCAGGCAACGCCAAGGGCTCTTGCCGGAGACAGTGGTTAGGTCTTCGGCCGCCCATCAGACCAGAGTAGCTGGAAGCCACACAGTTTCCCCCAGGCCATCGAAGAGATCTCGGACCCGCAAACTCTCCCCCTTCCTTCAGGGAGGCGATCGATTCGGATGGGGAGGACCGGGATTTGGAGGTGGATATGGAAGATCTAGAGGATGGGGAGATTCCAGAGCCGGAGGATCAGGCCAAGATTATCCGGGTATTCCACAGGGGGGAACTCACTGCTCTTATCACCGAGTCCCTCCAGATGTTGAACTTGGCGGCTATTTCTCCAACGGAGGAAGTGGGGGTGGAGGACCCCATCATCCAGGCGGAGAGGTAGGCCCAGGTGGTTTTTCCAGTCCACCGGGTGGTGGAGAAGACGATACAGGACGAGTGGGATCAGCCCGAGGCTGTGCTCAGAGGTATCAAGACAATGAACAGGCTCTATCCTCTGGCAGATAAGGACAAGGAATGTTTTAAATCCCCTCGAATTGATGCGGCGGTCTCGGCGGTTACCAAAAAGACCACTATCCCTGTAGAGGGTAGTGCCGCATTAAAAGATGCGCAGGATAGAAAGGTGGATGGACTTTTGAGACAGTCCTTTGAGGCCGACGCCTTGTCATTGCAGGCTTCTATTTGTGGAGCTTGGGTGGCCAGAGCGTGCCTCCGATGGTCTCAACGGCTTCGGCAGTCCTCAGGAGGGGACTGCAAAACTGGATCGCTTGGAATCCGGTACTGCGTATCTGGTGGATGTTCATTATGATTTGATCAGGGCCCTCGCTAACAGCATGGCTTCCTTAGTGGCGGCGCACCGCTCCCTGTGGTTGCGGAGCTGGGCAGCAGATGGCTCCTCTAAATCCCGTCTGAGTAAGCTGCCATTTAAGGGCAGGTTACTCTTTGGAGAGGATCTGGATAAGCTGGTAAAGGATTTGGGAGAGTCCAATGGCGGCAGGCTCCCAGAGGACAAACCCAAACCAAGTAGGGCTGCGCCGTCCTTTCGGGGCCAGTCCAGGGATTTTCGGCGATTTCGGACGTCTCTGCTGGGCGGCGCCCAGAGAGGTAGATTTCCATACAAGGGCCAGAGTTTTCGGGGCTTTAGGGCAGCAAGTAGAGGATTCGCAGGATCCTCCTCCTCCTCCTCGGCTGGCAGAAGGCCCCAATGAAGGTTTGCAGGTCCCGGTGGAAAGCGCTCCGGTGGGAGGAAGGCTGCGGGAGTTTTTCTGCTTGGACCCAGATAACCACAGACCAGTGGGTGTTAGAAATCATCCGCGACGGGTATGCTCTGGAGTTCGCCTATCCGGTCCAAGATTCCTTTGTGATGTCTCCCTGCAGAAATCCAAACAAGACCCTGGCGATTCGCAAGATTCTCGATCGCCTGTTGCTCTTGCAGGCCGTCCGGCCAGTACCGTTGGAAGATTACGGGTTGGGTCGGTACTCAATCTATTTCGTGGTGCCCAAAAAGGATGGGTCCCTGCGCCCCATTCTGGATTTGAAGGGCGTAAATCGCTGTCTGCGGGTGCCACACTTCAGGATGGAAACTTTGCGTTCCGTTATTGTAGCGGTGCGAAAAGGGGAGTACTTGACCTCCCTAGACCTCACGGAAGCGTATCTTCATATTCCGATCAGAGAGGTTCACCAAAGATTTCTATGGTTTGCTCTCCCCTGGGGGCACTTTCATTTTCAAGCGTTACCCTTCGGCCTAGCTACGGCTCCGTGTACCTTCACCAAGATTATGGTGGTGGTGGCGGCGGCGTTGCGAAAGGAGGGCATTTTGGTTCACCCCTATCTCGACGACTGGTTGATTCGGGCAAAGTCCGAGGCCGAGAGTGTGCGAGTGACAAACAGAGTGGTGCAGTTCAGGCAGGCGTTGCGGTGGTGGCTCGTGCCCGCTACGCTTCGGGCGGGCAAGCCACTGGAACAGCCTGCCTGGATTCCGCTGATGACGGATGCGAGTCTCACGGGATGGGGAGCCCACTGCTGCGATCGGTATGCGCAGGGCCTGTGGTCCGCCCAGCAGAGCAGTTGGTCCCTCAATCGGCTGGAGCTGAGGGCGGTTTTGCTAGCGCTCCAGGCCTTCGAGTCAAAAGTGTTCGGTCGGGTGGTCAGAGTGCTGTTGGACAACTCCGCGGCGGTAGCCTACATCAACCATCAGGGAGGGACCGGCAGCGTGGCCATGGAAGAGGAGGCGGAGTTGCTGTTCGCTTGGGTGGAACAGCGTCTTTCAGCGCTGTCGGCGGCGCACATTGCGGGGAAGGACAATGTGACGGCAGATTTTCTCAGCAGGGTCCAGGTGGATGCTGGGGAATGGGAGCTCAATCCCCAGGTGTTCGGTCAGATAGTCCGTCGATGGGGACCGCCGATTATGGATCTCATGGCAACCTTCCAGTCCGCAAAGGCGAGCCGATTCTTCAGCAGGTGGCAGGAAAGGATGTCGGAAGGGATCGACGCCTTGATGCAGCGGTGGCCGAGGCACGGCCTCCTCTACGTTTTTCCGCCTTGGGCCTTGATAGATCACATGGTGCAACGGATCGAGGCTCATCCCGGAAGGGTGTTGTTGGTGGCTCCGGACTGGCCAAGGCGTCCGTGGTACGCGGACCTGGTCCGTCTGCTAGACGGAGAGCCGTGGAGGATGCCGGATTTGGAAGATCTCTTACTCCAAGGTCCGCTTCGAATGACTCAAGTGAATCGATTCTCGCTTACGGTTTGGCCATTGAAAGGGTCGGTCAGGATCGGTGGTGGCGATGCTGCTGCGCGCCAGGAAGAGGTCAACGTCCTTGGCTTATGTTAGGGTGTGGCGCGTTTTTGAGGATTGGTGTTCGAGGCGACAGATTCGCGCGGCTACGGCTTCCGTGCCAGTGGTCTTGAGTTTCCTACAGGACGGTTTCGACAAGGGCTTGGCAGCTAGTTCGTTGAGGGTACAATTGGCAGCTTTGGCCTGCTATAGGGGCAAGATGCAGGATGTCTCGTTGGGAGCGCACCCGGATGTGTTGCGTTTTTTAAAGGCGGTATCGAATCTGCGGCCCTGCCGCCGGGTTCTTGTGCCTCCATGGGATCTCAATCTGGTCTTGGGGGCGTTGGTTAAGGAACCCTTTGAGCCTTTGAGTTCGGCGACGGTGAAGGATTTAACCTTGAAGACGGTGTTCTTGGTGGCCATCTGTTCTGCACGGCGCATTTCGGAGTTGCAGGCGCTATCTTGCAGAGAGCCATTTCTGTTTTTTTCAAAGGAGACGGTGGTCCTGCGTCCGGTACCCTCCTTTTTGCCTAAGGTCATCTCTCCATTTCACCTTAATCAGTCGGTCTCCCTCCCGGTACTTTCCTCGGGGGGGGGGGACTCTTCTTCGGCGGAACCTTTACGTCGGTTGGATCTTAAGAGGGTGTTGCGACGTTATTTGCAGGTCTCCGAGTCGTTTCGTAAATCGGATCGTCTGTTCGTGCTGTTCGGCGGGCCTCGCAAAGGTGAGGCGGCAGCAAAAGCTTCCATTTCTAGATGGATTAGGGAAACCATTGCGTCCGCGTATCTTCTTCAGGGTTGCGTGGTGCCGTCGGGCTTGCGGGCGCACTCCACTAGAGCGCAGGCGGCCTCTTGGGCGGAGCACGGCTTGGTTCCCCCGACGGACATCTGCAAAGCAGCGACGTGGTCTTCTCTTCACACGTTCAGTAGGCACTATCGGCTGGACGTGCTGGCGGCGGGGGGCACCTCCTTCGGTTCTGCGGTTTTGCGTGCCGCGATGGAAGTCCCCTCCTGTTGAACACTGCTCTGTTACATCCCAGAGGTAGAGGACTGAACTGTAGGAACGATAAGGAAATGATAATTACACTTACCTGGTAATTGTAGTTCCTTGAGCGAAGACAGTTCAGTCCTCATTCCCGCCCAGGACTGATAGGGGAGATGTCGTTTCTCTTGGATCGCCTGATTCAGTCACAGGTAGGTCCTACTCCTTACAGTCCTGTTTCTGTCTGTCTCTGTTCTCTCTATGAAGGGGTTTGCAGGGACCGGTACTTAGCAATGTTTGTTCCACGTTAGGTTACGTATTTAGTTAGTTATGGTTGCTTAGGTTGATGTTATTCCTTATTGGCTACTTATTTGTTGCTCCTTTGAGTGTGCTTTGTCAATAGTTCACTGGAGAGGAGGGGAGTGTGCACCAGACCTTATCCAGTGACGTCAACGCTTTGGCAGGTCCAGTCTCCAGGAGGAGGTGCACTACCCAGAGGTGGAGGACTGAACTGTCTTCACTCAAGGAACTACAATTACCAGGTAAGTGTAATTATCATTTTTCCCGGTGTTACCCATAAGGTTGGGCGGTAAGCTTATGTTTTCACTGTGTCATATGTGTGCTGACACACGGCAACAGGAAATGTGTGCCAACACGGATGAGGAGAGAGCTTTTGTGGGGACTTGGTGTACAGTGGAGATGAATTTAGCCATTGCAAAAGGGTATGTGATTGTTGAAGTCTATGAAATCTGGCATGTTGAGCAAAAATCTGATAATCTCTTTTCCGAATACATCAAAATGCACCTCCGTCAAAAACAAGAGGCTTCTGGTGCAATGATACTGAAAAACAAAATGTGTACAAAGCTGATTTCTTTAGAAAAGAGGGTGTGTGTTTGTGTGCAGACCAGATTCATGTAAACCTTGCTAAGCATCAAATAGCAAAACTTTTCTTAAATTCCCTGTGGGGTAAATTTGGGCAAAGAACAAACCTGCCTACCACAAGCATTGTGAGAGAACCTGATGATCTCTTTAAATATCTGTTTTCTCCTGAATTCGAGGTTTCATCATGCGATTTTATTGATGATGAAACAACCTGTGTGTCTTGGAGGCACTCAAAAGACCGCTGTATATTGTCGGGTAGCACCAATGTTTTCATTGCCTGTTTTACAACGGCTTATGCACGCCTGGAGTTGTACAATCTTCTGGATAGTTTGCAAGAGCGCTGCCTGTACCACGATACAGATTCTGTGATATTTCTAAGTCGAGAGGGAGATTGGAACCCATCTTTGGGTGATTATTTAGGCAAGCTCACAAGTGAGATACCCTCAGATGAACATATCACAGAGTTTGTATCAGCGGGGCCTAAAACACATGGTTACAAGCTGTCAAGCGGGAAGACCTGTATGAAAGTGAAAGGGATTACGTTAAACGTAGAAAACTGCCAGAAAATCAATTTCACTAGTTTGAAAGATCTAGTTTTGGACTACAAGTCTGGGGCAGCAGATTTACCCCAGAAAAAGATAGGAGTACAGCAACGTGGTATTATAAGAAATAAAAAGGGTTGGACAATAGAGACTGGTGTGATTAAAAAAACACAAAAGGTTGTATATGACAAAAGGGTGAAGTTGGAGGATGGCTTTAACACATTACCCTACGGATACTAGTGTGGTGGATATGCGCTGGTCACATCCTTTTTCTTGTATTTTAGCTGGGCCATCCAATTCAGGCAAGAGCTTCTTTGTTAAAAAGCTGTTAGAACACGCTGGTCGTGTATTGACTGTCATGCCTAACAATATTGTATGGTGCTACAGTTGCTGGCAACCTTTGTATAAAGAGATGTTAAATAAATATCCTTTTATTACATTTATGGACACTTTGCCTGATACTTTTAATGATGAATGAATGTTTCCAACCAATAAAGTAAACTTGGTTATTGTTGATGATCTAATGGATTTTGCCTGTAAAAGTGATGAAATAGAGAAAGCCTTTACCAAATATGTACATCACAGAAACCTGAGCATCATATATATTGTTCAAAATGTTTTAATACCAAATACATGGTGCTCTTTAAGAATCCTAGAGATAAGTTACAGATTGCCATTCTAGCCAGGCAGATGTACCCTGGAAAATCTAAATTCTTTTTAGAAGTCTTTGAGGATGCCACCAGAAAGCCGTTTGGTTATCTCGTTGTGGATTTAAATAACACAACGCCTGAGGCTTACAGACTGAGGACGGATATCTTCCCGCCAGATTGGGCTATGGTATACTGTGAAAAAACACAAATCCCACATAAAAAGAAATGAATATGTAACCGGCCCTTCCTACATGCTTGTGTGTCTCAGACAACATGTCTCGCCGTGTAAAGAAAAACCTGCCCCTTTTAAAACTTTTGGTTCGAGCCTCTCCGCAGCACAGAAGAGCCATCCTGAATACAGCTTCTAATGATTTGGTAGCAGCTATAGTTGAAATCGCTCTCAACACCCTAAAAGGTAACATTCCTCTTTCACAACACCAGATAAAGGTTTTAAAAGGGAAGCATCACGCCATAAAGAGTCTGTGCGATAAAAGACTACCCATTAAAAAAAAGAAGCAATTGGTGAGACAGTCGGGTGGATTTATTGGGCCCCTGTTAAGTTTTGCATTACCATTGATAACGGGGCTTCTGACAAACCGCTAATGCAGCACGCTGAAAAAATGTACATAGTCCCTAGTCAACAACTCAAGCTCTTGAGAAACCCGCCAGATCGGGATGAAAATATTAGAACCATGACCATTCATAAGTTAGATGAAGAAATGAAAAACATCCTGCAAAGCGTTGGTATGTCTGAACACAGAAAGGTTATATGTTACTCAGAAGTGTTACAGCGCTGTCTCGTGCTTAACAGACAAAGGGATATGGAAAAAGAAAAAAATAAGCTTGTATCTACAGGCACAAGATGAGACACCAACGGCAGCATCTCTAGAAAATATTATACCTCCAGACCCTGTAATACAAGAAGTGTTAAACAGCATCAATATGCACTATAGGAAAAATGCTGAGGTGCTGCTTAATAAACTGTTAAAAAACAAGGATGTGGCATCCTGGGAGGGAAATGGAACATTTGTATACCGGGAAAACCCTGTTAATGCTTCTAACCTACTTGACCTCGTTCGTGGAGCTACGCAGCCCCAAGCTCTTTCACAACGAAGAATACCCAGGGACTGGGGGGAGTTCATGCAAACCCTAGCCAAATTAAATATGCCCTCTACGGTGATGGATAATGCAGCCAACAGAGATGTACTGGAACGCCTCAAAGAGAACCCATCTGTGAAGGTTACTAAAATGTACACGCAGCCGATAAAGAGCAAAGAGCTACACCCTCACAAAAAACGTAAATTATCTCACAGATACCGGTGGTTGAGTGTATAAAAAAAAACAAACACAAAAAAATGTATTTTCAATAAAATGTTTAACAAAAAAGACTAGACAGTGGTTTCTTTTCAAAAAACCACCTGAGAGGGGTTACTTTTTATTTAGAAGCAGCAAAATATTCACAATAGGAAACACACACCTGCTGGTTATGAAATGGATTTCTAAAAGATATACACAAAGTTTGTTTGTTGCGTTTTACAAAATGTAACACCATATCATCATTTTGCATTAAATCTTCAGAATACATTTCTAAAATATTTTCAAAAGGCACCCCTTTACAAGAAAAATACACAGTGATATCCACAAGCCATGGACATTGGGTGCTGTAATTGTCTGCTGTGGTATAAAACAGCTTTACAATGCTTGTTGAAAAAGCTCATAATGCTGGTAGGAAGGAATAAGCTATCTGGGGGTTGTCCATAAGAATCAAAAAATTCCCCTGTTCCATCTCCACATATATAGAGGGCTAACCAGTGTTCTCCAGGTAGGTTATGTAGGTGTGTATTTACCACCAAACACACGGGCTTCCTTGATATTTGTACATCAGCTAATCAGTCGCTGGGTAGCACATCTAAAAAGAAATCTGCAACACAGGGGTCCTTCTTTAAAATACAGAAGATCTGCATGGTGTTCATTTTCACGAATGATCAAAAAGAATATTCCTTCTATGATTAATTTCTATCACATTGTCAAAAACTCCATAAACAATCATGTTAACTGTATGGGGTAAGGTGCTGGCAAAACGTATTTCAGCCCGCAGGTTACCAGTTTTAATCAGCGAGTAATGGTCTGCACACTCCTGATCCGGTGAAAGGTCAAACGCCAACAGGGTATAACCTTTGCAAAACTCCTGATGGTCAATCAGCAACGCTGTGTCTTTCAGATGTTTGCCAGTTGCTTGCACCAGTTGCATATATTCTCTTACACAACATCCATTTTGAAAGTCAGGTTGAAGAGGTTTCCCGGGTACTTGTTCACCATCCACATACAGAGCGGCAAAATTAATATCATAATGTTTAAAATTGAAGGGGTTTTTAGCATAATTACCGCTGAAAGCATCATTATCCACAAATCCCAGCACAATGAGTTTTGGTAGCTGCCCCAAAAAGAGATTTTCCTGGTTAGTCACACGGGCTCTGGCTGGTATGCTAAACACCTTCAGCCCCACACGGTCAATAGCATACTTGACATTAGCTTTCAGCAGAGCTTCCGCATGTCCCAAGCGCACTCCGGGGGAAACTTTAACTCTCTTTACAAAGAGCGCAGCGTTTAGGATAAGGAGTTTATAACTTTCTTCGACATCACCGCTCATTAAACAGAAAGAATTTTTGTTGCGGGTCAATTTAATTTTGAGATCCACACCATTAATCAATAGCTTTTCTTGAAAAAATAGATCGCTATGTAAATGCCCCAATAGCTCTACCTTGTGGCTAGAGGCCGTAAATTGGGCCCTTTCAGTAAAGCCGACATTGCGAGATCCTATCTCTCTCACTTCATGCTGCCCGGCTGTGTCTTTATAAAACAGCCCACTTGTAAACTGTGATTTGAGGGATCCTTCACCATAATTGAGAAGCAGCTCTATGAGGGCTCTGTAGGGGTAGCAGTTGTTGCTCTGGCTAATGAGTTGGTCTCCCAGGGTAACATCCAGCTGGCTAAACAGAGATGCGATTGGGTAGTTCACCAGCGCTACTTTGGCTGCCGGATCAATGTTCGAGCCATCTTCTGCCACAATTTTACAGGTCAGGTGCAAAAGAGTACTATTTAAATCAATGTAGTCTTCACCATGACCTGCGATATAGAAGTCTAAAGGGGCTGTTTCCGACAAAGCCAATAATGGCAGAATTTCCACATATATACTTTTTGAGATACTTGTTTGGGTCGGGGCTAGTTGAAACAGGTCCAGTTCCGATTTAACAAACTCTTCTGAGCCTTGGTGTACAAAAGCCATGGTGTTTTTTTAGAATATATCTCGCTTCCTAGAGCTAGTGCTTCTCTTCTTAGACCGGCAGTTAAGCTTCTGAGACTTGTCACCTTTGGGTTTCTTTCTTTAAAAAGGCTTGGGCGGTCCTTGCGGTAACTCCCGAGACGTGGTTCTCTTTCTTTTAACAGCTCTTCTAATCACAGTCAGTCCTGATCCTGCCTGTTCTGTAGACTGGTTCATTTTATTTAGAACAGCCGTTGTGACATGACTCATGACATCCTTGGCTATGTTTTTTGCGGCGCCTTTCATGTGTGGTTTAATAATTTCAAAACCCCTTCTCAAAAACGGCATAGCTTTTCTAAAGAGACTACAAAACACCCCACCGACAATGGCACCGTACATAACTGGTACTCCATGATATCCTGAAAGTCCATAGCTGGCTTGTGTTGTATAATAATGCCTGTATGCTTTGGGGTCTCCGTAGTCTTTAGCCACAACCATTTTAAAAAAAGTCACCCTCCAGGGGCGCAGATGAAGCTTAAGGATCACCTTCCCGTAACGAAATGAGACATGCCTGTTCTGATCCGTCTTTATTTCAAATGTGATGGTGTCAATATGCTGTTTGTTCACAGGGACCTAGTGCGACTTATCATAAGTTAATGTGATAAACTCATCCCTAAACCCCTTAGTTGGAATACAGCGCAGCAGTGGCACAAAATGGTCACCTACTAACTGGTGCTCTACAATATCTGTGTACAGGTAGAGGGTATTAAAACCTCCCGTGATATCCACTGGAAAATGGGAACGCTGTGTATTAACGTCAGCTTCTATTCCCAAAATGGTTGCCAAATCACCATCTGTAGAAATAACAGGCCTATCTTCCGATTTTATTCGGATTCTTCGCGCATAGGCCTCATAAATGATTCGTGGTGGCGCCGATTTATAGATTTTGCTAATGTCATGATTCATGGATTCCACTAAACTGCATGGTCGCATAATGTCCTCTCCTGACTATAATGTGGTGCTGTATATTTCCTGCTGCGGAGGTGACAACATACTTTTGATCTTCCTTAATATTCTCCCAGGTGTTGGGATATTGTATTTCCATGAGCCCTACTTCCCACTGTCCTTGTAAGTCCAAAGGTCTTGCTAGTTGTATGGTAAAATTAGAGCTGGTATTTTGGGGAAACATACCTGCTGAGGCATTGCTAGGCAGTGTGATATAAAAGCCACCATCATTCATTTTTTTTTAAATTTTATTTTAATGCTGCTTCAAAAGAAAAAAAGAAATCAGATGTCTTGAATCTCTGATGCTTTAACCCAACTGTTAAATTTAACAGGCCATCCCCTCCATTTCACGAGGTAGAATCTGTTCCTGCCACATCCTTTTACCTTTAGAACCTTATCGATATGGTATATTCTGTCCTGTTGCGGGGTGACTTTTAGCAATTCTTCAGGATAAAAAGAACCTTGTATGTCTTCACCATCATAATCATGTATCTTGTATGTCGCTTTCTTTCCCCTGTTTAAAATGTCCGTTATTATAAATACCTCGTCAGTCCACGTTTGCTCGTAACCTTTTTCAAATTTCCTTTAGTTTTTGAAAGTCTTACATGATCTCCTTTCTTTAAGGGGTTCTTGGTGTGCTTATGTTTGATGCTATCACCATAGACTCTTTTCCAGATCTGCAGAGAATTTGTGTATGTCACATCTATAGGCCTCGTCTTTATTGTTCTGTGAAAACTGTGATTATAGCTGTGCACAAAAGCCTGCAGTACGTCTTGGTACCTAAAGGTGTTGGGTGCTGTGAAATAATGCCACATTTTGGATTTCAAAGTCCTGTTAAACCTTTCTACCACTGCTGCTTTAACATCGTTATTGGTTACAAAATGATGAACCCATCTTTGTTTTAATAAATTCTTCGAGACCTATTTAAAAATTCTTTGCCCTTGTCTGTCTGTATTTTTTCAGGTATACGATTAAATATTTTTTCAAAGACTTTAGCAATTTCATGACCGGTTTTTGATTTTAAACTTACAGCCCAAGCATATTTTGACAGGATGTCTACCACTGTTAAGATGTATTTGTAGCCATTGTTATAATGGGACAAGGATGCCATATCAAACTAAATCAGCCTGCCATTACGCATCCACATCTGACATGATCGTCTTGTTTCTTTTAAAATGGACTCTAGCAGGTCTGTGTAAAGTATAAGCATCTTGTCCTGTAGACCATCTAACTACATCGTTTCTGTTGACTGTTTTATCATGCTTTTTAGCAGCTTGAAGTAGAAGATTTATGCTCCCAAAGCTCCCTATTGCTTTGGGGATCATAGTAAATGCTCTTCAATAAGGTTTCCTTCATGATTGCCATGCTTTGACTATTCTTTTTATTTTGCTAACATCTTCAGAATGGATTTATTCCACAAGTCCTGTGTGTTTTAAAGTATAGCCTGTTCTTTCTACCATTCACATGTTACCATTTCCTTTCCTAGAAGCATGTCCAGACTTGTTTCAATGTATTGGGTTTTTTTTCAAAGCCACTAAAAAATAGCTGTGGTGGGATTTGAACTCAGGTCTCTCTCTGTATTTCAGTCTGAACTACAGGACTGCCAGAATACTTCTCTCTAACAGTGAGGTCTTAAAAGCTAAATTCTATCACATGGACAGCAATGGTTTCTCTAACAAAGATGTGTTAATTGCATTTGGAAAGAAAAGCTTCTATACCAAGTGCTGTGTCTCTGCATTGTGTTCCTGCTGCAGCTACCAAAGGGTTATTTTTAACAATCAGTTCTAAATAGCCTGCAATACACATAAAAGCATTGCACTGCTTTGTGAGAAAAAAGAACTGGGGCAGGGGGAGAGAAAGCATTTTTTGTTTTGTTTTCCAGGGTTCCTGCTTTTGCAGATGTCAGCATTAACCAGAAGCAAAACACATTTCTGGAGTCAGTCACTCTGCTTCCACTGATGTCATCAAAAAGTGACACTGTCCATTTCCAATGACACCCTGTTTCTGGTGATGTCATTTCTGATGATGTAGGCTGGGGTGTGGTTGAGGGTGGGAGGACGTGGGTCTGGCACAAACCCAGAAGTAGGCGCTGATTGGCTAATGTCAACATTGTGGGGTGGGGTGTGGGTGTGGCACAAACCCGGAAGTGGGTGCTGATTGGCTGATGTCATCCTTGGGGGTGGGGTGGTGGCATGCCAAAGTGGGGGTGTGTGGCCACCGTGGTTTTTGGTGTTCCGCTTCAGCCTTTTTTTGCACCTTGCGGATACCTCCTTCTTTTGCTGGCAAGGAAAAGATTGAACAATAAGGGGGCCAGAACAGAACCTTGAGGGACACCACAGGGAAGGGGGGAAGCGTTAGAGAGAGAGTGGGTCTGTGGGAGAAGCTATGGAGAAAAGACGAGAGAAAAGGAAAAA
This sequence comes from Ichthyophis bannanicus, assembly GCA_033557465.1. Lineage (NCBI taxonomy): Eukaryota > Metazoa > Chordata > Amphibia > Gymnophiona > Ichthyophiidae > Ichthyophis > Ichthyophis bannanicus. Next base: position 151,023,928 of record CM066041.1, read on the forward strand.
GTGGAACCAGTGGTGAACAGCACCTCGTAGGCCTGCATCATGTAGTCATGAGAGGAGAAGGGAGTGATCCACAAGGTCAAAAGTGGAGGAAAGATCTAGAGAGACCACCACCGTGATGTCACCCCAATCATGTGAAGTATGTAGTTCATTGAGAAGAGCGGTTAAGGTTGTTTCTACACTGTGCCCCTGACGGAAGCCAGATTGTCGGGGATGAAGATAGTTGACAGAGTGAAGATGTTGTGAGAGCTGGTCAAAGACACATTTCTCCAGGACTTTTGAGAGAAAGGGGAGGTTGGAAATTGGACAGTAGTGAGCAGGGATCAAGAAGGGATTTAAGGATGGGGCGTACGAGAGCGTGTTTCCAGGGGGAAGGGAAAATGCCACTTGAGAGACTGGAGTTGATTAAGGTGCAGATGTGGGGAACTAAGGCTAGCAATGGTTCCAAAAACCATTTAGTAGGGATGGGGTCTAGGGGACATGTAGTCTTGCATGCTGAGGAGAGAGAGGAGACAAGCTCAGCGGTAGTGATAGGATAGAAAGTAGACCATGTTTGGGAAAGAGAAGGGGGAGAAGGGGAAGGTGGGAAAGAGGAGAGGGGAAAGACAGGGGTGGGGGGCAGGAGGGCAGACTAGCACGAAGGTCCTGGATCTTGGTAGTGAATTGTAGGGCTAATTGGGTAGGGGAAGGCATGGGGGGAGGGGTGCAGGAGAAGGGCCCGAATGAAGGGAGGTGAGCGACCGGAGAACAGAGAAAAGCTGCCGAGATGGGTTTGTAGCAGTAGTAATAGAATTGGAGAAGAAAGAAAGTGTGGCTTGGTGGACAGAGGAACGATAGTGCTGGTGGTGCTCACGGAAATGAGCAAGGGCGAGTGGTGTGCGGAGCTTTCATCATATACGTTCCGACCGGCGAAGATGGGTACGTAGGAGGTGAAGACCTGCATGGAACCATGGGTGTTGAGTAGATGAGCATCTCGGATGGATTGGCTGAGGGGGAGCAAAGCATTCAAGGGTTGAAGAGAGTACAGAATTAAAAGGTGGAGACCTAAGAGTTAGGGGAAAGAACAGGAAAGTCAGCAGGGAGGAGCTGGGAGGCTGGAGGGAAAAGCTGGAGAGTAAGGGGAGTAATGCGATGACGCAGAGGAGCGGAGGATGGAGGGACAGGTAGAGAACCTGAGGCAGTGGAAGGGTGAGAGTTGTTGAATTCCAGTAGAGATGTTACACAAAAGTGGTCAGACCAGGGAAGAGGTTTCACCTTGGGCTGAGAGATACGAAAAGAAGGAGACAGAGGAATAATGACGGGGTCAAGGATGTGACCGGCGGTATGGGTTGGAGAGAGGACAAGTTGTTGGAGGGAGAGATCCTGAAGAAGGGTGGTAAAGGAGAGATCCTTAGTGGAGGAGGGGGAGTCAAATGGACATTAATGTCACCGACAATAATTAGATGGGGAAACTGCAGAGAGATATCGGCCACAGTAAGTGTAAGAGCTTCCCAGAGATGGGCCGGAAGGGAGGGGGGCGTAGAGGACGAGAAAATGGATAGGGGGGAGGACTGGAGACGAAAAAGGATGGATTTGGAATAATGTAAAAGGGAGGAAGGAACCTGGGAGATGGGGAGAGAGGAACGATAAAGTAGAACAACCCCACCTCCATTCCAACTAGTATGCAAACTCAAGCTAAAGCTGAAAAAGAGCAAGCCACTCATGAATGTAGCAGAATATGACCTTGAGAATATACAGTCGTTCTCTACTGTTTAATTACTCATTGTTGCCTACCTTGAATGTGTGTGAGGCTTGTCATGTTCTACCATATGCTTTGGGACAAATACTGAAGAGACCTCTAGTGGCTGAGGTAGATAGAGGCATGAGGAGTGATGTCATTGAAACCTAGGCTTTTCACCAGTCTGATGGTAGGGGAACACAACCCATATGTCTGGACTGGTCTAGCAGGACTCAAGGAAAGAATATTATCTGATAAGTAAAATGTCACCTTAAAATCTAGCAGTACTACCTGCTGCTTATCTGCTGGTCTTCACAGGATTGCAGGCATTTAGGGCATCTCATTTTTCAAAACTTTTATGCACTCAGAGGAAGAGTCCTGTGGAGATAGGCTATAGCGGAAATGCTCTGAGTCCCTGCATCCTGTGGCACTGTGAAGATTGATGTGTAGACAGTAGATGCGATCTGCTTTGGTTCCTATCAGCCTCATGAGCTTCTTATTAGAGCAGTTGGTTCGGTCTCGTGATATTGACATGCCTTCAGGAAGGAACGAGGGTAATTAAATGGAGGAATGTGATGGGAAAGGAGCAGAAATGGGAGAGGAAAGTTATAGAAAGGAAAGATGGGGACAGATGAGAGAGGGAAAATATGGAGAATGATAGGAAGGAGGAAAGTAGGAGGAGAGAGAAAGAGAGTCATTAGAGGGAATGGTATGTAGAGAAGAAAGGACCCAGATGGGGAGAAAAGAAAGAAGAAAGGAACATGCAGGAGAGAGAGATGAAAGGTGGAAGGTGAGAGGAGAAGGAAGGTGAAAGAGGGAGAATGGTGAGAGAGGAGGGATGGAGGATAGGTGGAGGAGGGGGCAGGGCCCAGTAACTGGCGGAGGGGGGGAGAATTATAAGGAGAGAGAGTATTCAGTTGCTGGTGAAATTGGGGTGGGGGGTGAGGGTAAGGTAAGACTCAGTGCTCGATAAGGCAGACCAAGAGCAACAACCAGGAACCAGATGCTAGAGAAAGGGAGGAGAGTTTGGAGCTAGGAATTTGGTAAGGGAGGAAGGCAGGACCTAGAGGCTGGGAAAGGAGTCTTGAAGGACTACAAAATGGGACTGCTACTTCTGGAGAGAGATCTGCAATAGTGAGCATATACGTCTGGAAATTTTTCTGAAGGGAATTCTTTGGATTAAAGCTGATTAATCTGTGAACCCAGTGTATTTGTTAAATCAGTCAGGAACTAGTAGCAGCAGTTTAAGTTAAAATTTAAAACACAGAAGAGAGCTTTCTGGTTAAATTTAGAACCCAGCAGAGAGCTTCTAGTTTAAATTTCATACTAAGTCAGAGCCTAGCAGCAGCAAAGAGCTTTAATTTAAATCAAATCAGAATATAACTTAGCATAAAAGACAAAACAGGGTCAGTATTCTTTGAGCAATAAATAAAGTCTTCTAGAGACCTTTACAAAGAGGCCTTCTACCTAGGGGGCAAGAGACCTGTGAAACTTTCTAAATAGGTGTTAAAGCCAGGTGGCAGGTCAAAAGGCCATTTTGAAAGACTCCTTCTATCCAAACAAGGACTGTTAATCACCCAGGAAGTTGGTCACAGCTTACCTTAGAAGCACAGGACAGGGTACTGTGTAGCAGTCCTCTTTTAATAAGTCTTATTTCCTTCCCTCCCTCCTCAATACCCACCCACCCCGGGATAATCGTAGTTTTATAGGTACTTACACATCTTAAAGGAAAGGAACTGCTCTCAGGTGCAGATCTTTATCCAAATCAGTCATACATTAAGGACCTGAGATTAATTAAGCTTTAGGTGAACAAGGTATATTAAACATATTAGGTACACTTTTATTAGTATAAGTATCCACAGCAACCCTTAATAAGTAAAGAACTTAAATATCTAAACACAAGCTTAAAACTAAGATGCAGACAACAGTCCAGCAGTGAGATGGGGGCTTTCCAGGTCTTTTGCATTGAGTGTCACATGTATGATTTTCTCCCAGTTGGTGAGAGGTCTTATGTGTGCACTAGGTGCAAGGAGCCCTTTGCTCTCAGGGAACGAGTCCATTCTCTAGAGGCTAGAGTAACAGACTTGGAAGACATAAGAAAGACAGAGAGGTACATAGACACGACCTACAGGGATATAGTCCTGAAGTCCCACCTCCAGTCTGGCAGCATCCCTGTTGCCATGGAGGAGAGAGGTCACATGACAGGAGAGCATCACCCTGGTGTGGCAGAAAGTGATCCTGTAACTAGGACCTGTCCTCCAGGTGATTTAAAACCCTCTCGCACCGAGGAGGTTTCTCCAGGGCCATGTGCCCATGAGGGAAGGGTTAGGACAGCCATTATAGTTGGTGATTCGATCATTAGGCTTGTAGATAGCTGGGTGGCTGGTGGATGTGAGAATCGCCTGGTAACATGCCTGCCTGGTGCGAAGGTAACGGACCTCATGTGCCACCTAGATAAGGTCGTAGATAGTGCTGGGGAGGAGTCTGCTGTCTTGGTACATGTCGGTACCAATGACATAGGAAAATGTGGTAGGGAGGTTCTGGAGGCTAAATTTAGGCTTTTAAGTAGGAAGTTGAAATCCAGAACTTCCAGGGTAGCGTTTTCCAAAATGCTTCCCATTCCACGCGCAGGACCCAAAAGGCAGGCAGAGCTCCCGAGTCTCAATGCGTGGATGAGACGATGGTGCAAGGAGATAGAGCAGCTTTTAAACTAGATAATAGGGGAAAGCTGACAGTCACCCAAGAGTGCATGGTTCGGAAGAATGTATCCTTGAAGGATACTACCAAAAGCAGAGAGGTTCCAAAAAAGAGTAAAGTAGCCCAAATGCCCTTGAGTATGGAGTAGACCAAAAGGAGCAGCGAATACCTGCACTCTAACACAGGAAACCAAACAAGCAGATACAAGAAGGAGACTGGCGATAATCCAAGTCGGGTAAACCCCTTTTATTAGCCCCAACGCATTTCGGCTGAAAAGCCTTCTTTAGGGGGTCTTTGGAGGGAACACACCTCATAAAATATAACAATAAACATCAAACATAAACATAAGGACATATTAAAAATCAATTAATTATAAAAACGTATAAATGACAATACATTTAATAAAGTTCTTCAAACTGATAAAACATAAAAAGTGCTCTTAGACATATGAGGTAAATATATAGAAAAGATGTAGATCAGTTTTATAACATAAATATAATAATGATCAAAATGTTAAAAGCATAAATAGAATATCAGAAACATAATCAGATTACATAAATCAAAAGACATATTTAAGAAACATCAAAAAAATATAAAACAGTGAAAAGAGAGGAGGATGAGGAGGACATAACAAAAAGTACTGAAATGATACCTTTTTTCATCTCGTAGTACACAAAAATGACCACTAAAGATAAAATAAATAAATACAGTGGAACCTCGGTTTTCGTGATTAATCCGTTCGAAAAAGACTGACTAAAACCGAATGTATGAAAACTGAAGCAATATTTTCCATAAGAAATAATGTAAATCCAATTAATCTGTTCCAGACACCCAAAAATATTAACAAAATATACATTTTATAGAGAATAACTATATTTTTACATACAGAAAACAATGAGAAATAAATATAAATGACTAATGAAATGGATAAATGAACATTTAACATCACTTTTACCTTTATTGAAGACTCTTGTTGGCATATGGAAGACAGTCAATCAGCAAGAGTATCAAAATAAAGAAAATCCCACTTCTGGCCACAAGATGGTGCTCCATATTCAACTGCACGAAAACCGAGACAATGTACGAAAACTGGGAAAAAATCTTGATGAAAAAAGTCAACAAAAACCGAATCGTACGACAACTAGGGCATACGAAAACCGAGGTTTGACTGTATGTTAATAAGAGAACCATGAAGGCATAACATAAAAATCTTATGATACCATAAATTGTAGGAAAGGACCATCGAAAGGTTTTTAAAAAAAAAAATTATAACAAAAGGGGACCAATGGAAAAATAGACACTAGACATTGCTATTAGAATTTATATGAGGCAGGAAACCGCATACCTAAAAAAATATACCTAAAACGTAAACATTGTAGTGTTATTACCACTTATGAACATGTGAAGTTTAAATCCATAAAATGTAACATCTGAATGCTGAAAATATATATAAAAAGTAACATCTGAATTTTTAGAACTCATAATAATTTTATAGTGGAAAAGCCATAGCATTAGGTTTTACTGAATGGAATCAAATATTGTGACCAAATGAATAACATGAAAACAACGAACAATTTGAACAATCAAATCAAAAAATGATAAAACGTTTTTCCTAGTGAAAGGTTTTCCTATTGATGAAATGTCATATACTGTATTGTCATTAAAAAAATGAGAAAATTATTATGGCACTAAAGACCAAAAAGGACTAAGAACCATCTTGAACGTAATTGTGATGAAATATCATCGGATCAAAATAGTAACTGCAACGATCAAAAAGTAAAATAATATTGCCAAGAAGGGAACGCTAAGACAAACTGAAAGCAAAAAACTTTATAATTTTACACAATCTGCTATATTTATAAAAAAACATTCTGCAATCAGATGTTTAAAAAATACAAAAAAATGCAAGCTGGTGCTTGTTTTAAGAAAGTAGAAAGTTTATGCGATTGCAGAGTACAAAGAGAAACAAGTTGCTTTTTACAACGACGCTTGAAAAAGTAATGGACTGTACTATGGATGTATAAACAATAATGATAAAGTCTTGCAAACACAAAGAGATTGCATTTACCAATGTTAAAATATCACACTACAGGACCAAATTTATCTAAAAACCTTTCTAATGCGTAAAATACAAAGTGAACATATTTTTTGAAAAATGCAAAATGAACACATTTTCTTAAAAAATCACCAAATCGAAGTGATAAATACAACAATCAAAAAAAAGATTTTTCCACCAAGAGGAGGAACACAAAGAACCAAAGCCAACTGTGCAGATAGGTAATGAAATGATGAAAATATTCAGAAAGCAGAAGGGTTTTACCGTTCAATGCAGGCTTCAATATTTGCTGCTTTGAAAAGAAACGCTCTGCTAGCGGCTGTTTAAAGATATAGGTGTTTTCCCGCCCTGACAAGGTGAAAAGTCATCAATGCGTGACTGCAGAACGCAGAAAAATCAACCTACTTTAAACCGGCATCTGAAGCCTGAGACTTTAGCTATGGCTATGTGGAAGGAGGGGGAGGGGGGAAGAGGGGGAAGGGGAGAAGGGAGGAAGGAGGGAGAGGAACTAAGGGAAGGGGGGAAGGGGAGGAAGAGGGAAGGGGAGGAAGAGGGAAGGGGAAAAGGAAAGGGGGAGGGGGAAAGGGGAAGGGGAAGGGTGAGGGGGAAGGGGAAAGGGGAAAAAAGGAAGGGAAGGGAAGGGAAGGGAAAGGGGAAGAAAGAGGAAAGGGGGGAAGGAAGGAAAGAGGGGGAGGGAAGGGAAAGGGGAAGAGGAGAAAGGGAGAGGGTAAGGGAAAAAGGAAGGGAAAAGGGGGAGGGGGAAAGGGGGAGAAGGGTGAGGGGAGGTGGGGAAGGGGGAAGGGAAGAAGGGGATGGGGCGAGAAGGGAGGGGGAAGGGGGTTGGGGGGAAAGGAGGGGGAGGGGGGGAAAGGAGAAAAGGAGAGAGAGAGAGAGAGAGAGAAAAGGAGAAAGAAGGAAGGGGAAAAGGGAGGGGAAGAAAGAAAGAAAAAAAAAAAAACTCTTCATAAAAAAAACAGACAAGTCTACCTCTTTATTGAGGCCCAAAGGATGCAATGTACGAAGTTCATATATAAATCTTTGTTCCAGGCTTAGAAGGAACTTATCCAAGTTTCCTCCCCGCCAATGAGGCCGAACAACTTTAAGAACCAGAAAATTAAGATCAGAAAGTGAATGTTGAGCTCCCACCCAATGTTCTACCAGAGGTTTATCCATCACTTTCCTACGAATATTGCTTTTGCGTTCAGTTATACGTGTTTTAATACTCCTTTTAGTTTTACCAATATAACATAAATTGCAGGGGCAAATGATCAGGTAGATCACATTTGTAGTCTCACAGTTAGAAAAATCTTTCAAATATACCTTATGTGCAGAGCCTGGACTTACAAATTCTTTTCTTGTGACCAATGCATTCTCACAAACACTACATTTTCCGCATTTGAAATGTCCAAATGCTTTTGGTATAAAACGGGGTTTGCTGAGGGCAGATGGTACCAGAATATCTCTTAAATTGGAATTTCTCCTGTATGCCACAAGGAGCTTTGTGTCTTTTAAAAAGGGAAGGGGATCTAGGATGTGCCAAGCTCTTCTCAAAATGCGGGCAATATCCCTAGAATGTTCAGAAAATGTAAGTGTACAAACGATATTATTGTTTTTTTCAGGGGCACGGCCTTGTAAAGGTAATGTCCTATCTGAGGATCAAGCTTGATGTAAAGCTTTTTCAATGCATCTGGGGGGGGGGGGTAACCACGGTCTTTAAATCTCTTGCTCATATCCATCGCATGAGTCTCAAAGTCTGTATCTTTAGTGCAAAGTCTGCGAATCCTTAGAAACTGACTCATGGGCAAATTCTCTTTTAAGGAGCAATCGTGAAAACTACTAAAATGTAGGAGCGAATTCCTATCAGTAGGCTTTCGATAAAGTGTGATCATAAATCCCTCAGATGTATTTTTGATCAATATATCTAGATAGGCTATTTGATCTGGACTGTACGAAAAATCAAACTAAGTATGGATCACAAGAATTAAGCCAATTAATAAAATCAAGTAAATGATTCTCTGTGCCTTCCCAAATGAGAAAAACATCATCGATGTAACGTTTCCACATGTTTATTTGTGCTTTATAAGCATGTGTGGTTAAAAAGACTTTTTCAAAATTGGAAACATAAAGGTTGGCAACATCTGGTGCCCATCGCAATGCCCCTTTGTGTAAGGTAACCAGCCTGTTCACCCACATAGATGAGTGTATCAACTTGATACTTTAAAGTGGGAGTGGGGTCGTCACATAATCTTTTATAATAAGTTATATCTTTGACTTGACGTAGAATTTCCTGAATGTAGATATCTCTGTCTTGTATCACAAGTGCCCCTCCTTTATCTGCTGGCTTGATGATAATTTCAAAATTATTTGTAAGATGGGTGAGCACTTTCTTTTCCTCCTGATTGAGGTTGAAAAAGGTGTGCGGTTTCTTTGTATCATACATATTTTGTACTTCATGAAAGACTACTTTTTGAAAAGTGTCAATAATGGCATTGTCTGTTCTAGGAGGCATCCAAGTGGAAGATATTTTAATAACAGAAGGATCTCTATGACCCTCTTCATGTTCTTTAAAAAAATCTTTAATATGTTGTTGTTGTTGTTAAGTGCCATCGAGTCGGAGTCGACTCATGGCGACCCTCTGGATAGCTATCCTAAATTGTGTTCGGTCTTCAGTCAGGCGGCTCATTGTTGACAGACTGGTACCCGTAGCTGCTGTTATTGTATCGATCCATCTCATTGCTGGCCTTCCTCTCTTTTGCGTTGACCTTCTATCTTGCCAAGCATAATGTCTTTCTCTAATGATCTCTCTCTTCGCATGATGTGTCCAAAGTATGAAAGTCAAAGTCTTGTCATCTGAGCTTCTAAAGAAAGCTTAGGTTTGATCTCCTCTAGTACCGACTGGTTTGTTCTTCGGGCAGTCCATGGTATACACAGTATTCGCCGCCAGCACCATAATTCAAAGGCATCAATTTTCTTCCTGTCTATCTTTTTCACTGTCCAGCTTTCACATCCATATGATGTTACTGAAAATACCATGGCTTGAACAAGTCGAATCTTTGTATGGAGAGACACATCTCTGCTCTTGAGAATCTTATCTAGGTCTTTCATAGCCATTCTGCCAAGAGCAATGCGTCATCTGATTTCTTGACTGCTTGTTGCTTCTTTATTGATAGTTGATCCAAGTAGGTTAAAGTTGTTCACAATTTCAATTTCTTCTCCTTCAACGATGAACCTGTTGATTATGCCAGTTGTCATGATCTTTGTCTTCTTTACATTAAGGTGCAGGCCCATTTTGAGACTATGGGGTTTGTTTACAAAGCCGCGGTAGTGGTTCGCGATCGCGATCGCAGCCGCGGCCCCATTGAAATCAATGGGGCCGCGGCTCCGATTACGATCGCAAACCGCTACCGCGGCTTTGTAAACAAGCCCCTATGTTCTTTGATTGTGAGAAGCAAATGTTTCAGATCATCTTCACTTTCAGCCAGTAATGTGGTATCATCAGCATAGCGAAGGTTGTTGAGTCTTCCACCAATCTTCACACCTCTATTGTCTTCATACAATCCTGCTTCTCTGATGATTTGTTCTGCATATAAATTAAACATGTAGGGGGAAAGTATGCAGCCTTGTCTTACACCTTTGCTTATTTTAAACCATTCTGTTTCTCTTCTCCTTTTTCCGTTCGAACTGTTGCTTCTTGATCAATGTACAGATTGCGCAAGAGAACGATCAGGTGTTCTGGTATACCCATGCTTCTTAATGTGGCCCAGAGTTTCTCATGGTTTACACAGTCAAAAGCCTTGCTATATTAGATAAAGCACAAATAGATATCCTTTTGGTATTCTTTAGTCTTTTCAAGGATCCATCTCACATCTGCAATGATGTCTCTCGTTCCTCGCCCTTTCCTGAACCCTGCTTGCACTTCAGGTAGTTCTTGTTCCAGGTATGGTTGTAGTCTCTTTTGAATAATCTTCAGTAGAATCTTGCTGGCATGTGGGATCAGAGCGATTGTGTGATAATTTTCACAGTCAGTTGGATCACCTTTCTTTAGTATTGGTATAAACACAGATCTTTTCCAGTCAGTTGGCCATGATGTTGTCTTCCAAATTTCTTGGCAGAGCCTTGTGAGTACGGTAACAGCTGCATCAGATTGCTGCAATACTTCTATGGGAATGCTATCAATGCCTGGTGCTTTGTTCTTTGATAAGGCTTTCAATGCTGCTTCAACTTCTTCTTTCATCACCAATGGTTCCCGATCATAAGGTACAGGTTGAAACGGCTGTTGGTCCACTTGATCTTTATCATATAAAAACTCTGTATATTCCTTCCACCTTTTCTTGATCTTCTCAGCATCGTTCAACATAGAACCTTGAGCATCTTGTAACATTCCAATTCGAGGCTGGAACTTTAACCGGGTAAGGCGGACCGGGTGCTCCTGTCCCCGACCCCGCACACCCCCCGCTGCACCCCCACCCCACCTTCAAATAACCACAACACACTCATTGGGAATCAAACTGGTCGCAGCTTTATTAACCGTACAACATTTTTCCTTAAACCACAACCAACAGCAAACCTTCATTAATTGACTTCCAGCCGCGGAACGAATTCTCACCAGCCGTGTGAGTAGCAAAGTGAGTTCCGCCCGCTTCCGCCGTGAAACGGCCACGGGCCATTCCGTCGCCCCTCTTCCGGCTTCGCCATATTATTAGCAAAAGCCCCGAGGGTTTCACCGGGCCGGGGGTACCCCACCCCCGCCCTGCATCTTGCCACCGGCTCCGGACCCTGGACCCCGGACACCTCCGGGATCCCGCCTACCCCCTCCAGCTGCAACACCCCTCCCCCAATCAAGCCTAACCTTAGGGATGGGAGGGTGGGACGCCAGCCACCTTTGAACGCTCCCCCGGTGACTGACGCTCCTGCCGGCTCGCTCAGCCCTGGCCCCACCTCCCCCCAGGTCTAGACGATCCCTCATTGGCTCCCGCGCCCCCCACTCACACGCGGGAGCCAATGGGGTCCCGCCAAAGCCATGCTGACGCAGACCTCATCCCGAAGCCTCGATGGGGGCCGGGGCCCCGCACCCGCTGCCTCCCCGGTTAACGGCGGCTAGCGGGCACGAGGCCCGCGGCCTGTTTCTTTAACTCTCGTAGCTTTAGGAAAGCCGATCTTGTTCTTCCTCTAATAGTTTCTGCTTCTATTTCCTTGCAAGTGTCATTGTAGTACTTTTCCTTGTCCTGTCTTGCTGCATGTTGGAAATCTCTGTTGAGTTCTGCGATTGTCTTTCTTTCTCCTCTGGCTTTAACTTCTCTGCGTTTCTGGGCAATTTTCAGAGTTTCTTCCGTCATCCATTTTGGCCGTTTTTGCTTTTTCACCTTTTGTAGAGACTTCTCGCTTTCTTCCAACACAACCTTCTTGATGTCATTCCATAACTCTTCCGGAGCTCTGTCATTTGTATCTAAAGCAGCAAATCAATTTTGCAGGCAGTCTTTAAATTCCAGTGGTATATTCTCAAGGTCATATTTTGCTGCATTCATGAGTGGTTTGCTCTTTTTCGATTTTAGCTTGAGTTTGCATACTAGTAGTTGATGATCTGTACCACAGTCAGCTCCAGGTTTTGTCTTTGTTGATGTTACAGAGCTTTTCCATCGTTGACTTCCACATATGTAGTCAATTTGATTTTTATATAATCCATTCGGTGAAGTCCATGTGTACAGTCGCCGCTTGTGTTGCTGGAAGAAGGTGTTTGAGATGAATAGATCATTGGTCTTGCAGAATTCTATCAGTCTTTCTCCAGCTTTATTTCTGTTGCCAAGTCCATATTTTCCAACTACTTTGCCTTCTTCTTTGTTGCCAACTTTTGCGTTCCAGTCACCCATGACTATCAGGATATCCTGTTTGCATGTTCTGTCAATTTCAGCTTGTACTTGTTCATAGAACTCTTCAATTTCATTCTCTTCTGCAGCTGTTGTTGGGGCATATACTTGAATTATAGTTGTGTTGATAGGCAATCCTCGTAGACGAATAGAGATTAAGCGTTCGCTGACTGCATTGTATTTCATTACAGTTCTTGCAAGTTTCTTCTTTATTATAAATGCAACACCATTTCTTCTTTGTCTTTCATTTCCAGCATAGTAGACCATGTGATCATCTGATGCAAAGTGCCCCATGCCAGTCCATTTCAGTTCGCTGACACCCAACAGATCAAGTTGTACACGTTCCATTTCATTCTTGAGCACCTCCAACTTCCCTTGTTTCATGCTTCGTACGTTCCATGTTCCAATGTGTAAGACATCTTTACAGCTTCTGACTCATTTCATGCGCAGCTACATCAGCAGTCAGACTTCGAGGGCTTTGATCCAACCACATCATAAATGCTGGCTTTACTCTGAAAAGTCTTCAGCTCTTCTCCAGTAGCTAGTTGAGTGCCTTCTGACCTGGGGGTCTCATCTTCCAGCACCATAGCACAATTTGTTTTGTTGTAACTATCTTATAAAGTTTCCTAAAAAACTTAAAAAGTTCCACGTGGGTATTGAACCGATCGTGTCTTGTAGTAGGGACAAAAGATAGTCCTTTTTTTAGAATTGAGGTTTCTAATGGTGTGAGAACATATTTTGATAAATTAAAGATACCCTCTAATGTTCCCATTGTTGTTGATGGCCCTGACCTCTCCCCCTCCCTCTGCCCCTTGAGTGAAATTCCATCTGATTGTATGAGGAATCCCTTGATGTCTTTGGATATTCCTTTTTGTGTTTGGACCCTCCCCCTTTCCATAGACTGTCCATGGAAAAACCCTGTCATTTTTGATGATGTTGTTGATTTGGGGGGGGGGGGCTTGGGAGGAAAATAAAGGGGCAGACGGATCGGGGGATCTATATGATTACTGCAACTTCTCTTTCTAATAGGTTCAGGACTACCCGTGGTGGATGAATATTGAGTTCTACTATTATGCCTTTCTGATTTTGTATCAAGCTTACGTTTCCTTGAAACACTTCTTGAGGGATTTGTATCATTAATCCAGCAGTAAACATTGCCTTTCCTATAGTCCTCCTCATCTCTCTTGAATTTTTTCAGCTTTCTATCTTTCACAATTTTTTTATATTCTAAAACATTTTTGTCGTAATCACTTTTTGATTTATCAAAATGTCTATCTGTGTCTTTTAATATAGACAATTTAGATTCTACATCTTCTTTTAAAATGTCAGCCTTACGACGTAAAGTATTGATTAAAAGGATCATAAGGTTCAATGAGCACTTATTTAAAATTTTCACCCAATTGGCCATAAAATCAGAGTCATCTCGGTACATTCCGGGAGCTTTATTGATCCTTAGACCTCTAGGGATTATTTTATGGTGACAGTTTTCTAGGAGAGATGAGGCGTGCATCTCTTCCTTCACTAATTTTTGAGTGGAACGCACAGTCATTTCCCATTCTTCTTCAATTCCACTACACATTTCTTCTTGATTAAAGAAGGGGTCCTCTGGTAACATATCATGCAAGTCCTTTTTGTTGTAACTGAGGACCTCCTTCCATGGGGAAAACATGGCTCAAAGAGCAATAGCAGACTGAAAGGAGCAGCGAATACCTGCACTCTAACACAGGAAACCAAACAAGCAGGTACAAGAAGGAGACTGGCAATAATCCAATTCGAGTAAACCCCTTTTATTAGCCCCAATGCGTTTGGGCTGAAAAGCCTTCTTCAGGGGGTCTTTGGAGGGAACACACCTCAAAAAATATAACAGTAAACAAACAAACATAATGACATATTAAAAATCAATTAATTATAAAAATGTATACATGACAATACATTTAATAAAGTTATTCAAACTGATAAAACATAAAAAGAGCTCTTAGACATATGAGGTAAATATATAGAAAAGATGTAGATCAGTTTTATAACAAATATAATAATGATCAAAATGTTAAAAGCATAAATAGAGCATCAGAAACATAATCAGATTACATAATCAAATAAATCAAAAAACATATTTAAAAAACATATCAAAAAACCATAAAACAGTGAAAAGAGAGGAGGATGAGGAGGACATAACAAAAAGTACTGAAATGATACCTTTTTTCGTCTCGTAGTACACAAAAATGACCACTAAAGATAAAATAAATAAATATGTTAATAAGAAAACCATGAAGGCACAACATAAAAATCTTATAATAGGATGTTTGAGAAACGTGGAAGGAAGTCCAAAAAACTGACAGCATGGTTTAAAGGTGAAGTCAGAGAGGCGGTTGTTGCCAAAAAAGCATCTTTCAGGAAATGGAAAAAGGAGCCAAATGATGAAAACTGGAAACACCACAAGCACTGGCAAGTTAAATGCAAGGCACTGATAAGACAGGCAAAGGGAGAATTTGAGAAGAAGCTTGCTGCAGAAGCAAAAATGCGTAATAAAGACTTTTTCCAGTATATTCATAGCAAAAAACCTGTGAGAGAGTCAGTTGTTCCATTAGATGATAGAGGGGTTAAAGGGGCACTAAGAGGCGACAGTGGAGAGAATGAATTCTTTGCTTCAGTCTTTACTGAGGAAGATGTAGGGATGTTACCCATGACTGAAGTGGTATTTAAAGGTGCAGAAGAATTGAAGGAAATATCGATACATCGGGAAGATGTATTACAACTATTTGATAAACTGAAGAGTAGCAAATCACCTGGACCGGATGATATACATCCAAGGGTGTTGAAAGAACTGAAATATGAGATTGCCGACCTGCTATTAGTAATCTGTGAACTATCATTAAAATCATCTGTAATACCTGAAGATTGGAGGATGGCCAACGTAATGCCAATTTTTAAAAAGGGTTCCAGGGGTGATCCAGGAAACTACAGACCGGTGAGCCTGACGTGAGTACTGGGAAAAATGGTAGAAACCATCATAATGAACAAAATTGCTGAACATGTAGATAGTCATGGCTTAATGGGAGACAGCCAACATGGCTTTAGACAAGAAAGATCTTGTCTTACTAATCTGTTATGTTTTTTTGAAGGTGTGAATAAACAGGTAGACAAAGGTGAGTCGGTTGATATAGTGTATTTGGACTTTCACAAAGCCTTTGACAAGGTCCCTCATCAGACACTTTTGGAAAAACTAAAGAGTCATCGGATAGGAGGCAATGTACTATTGTGGATCAGGAACTGGTTAAAAGATAGAAAGCAGAGGGTAGGGCTAAATGGCTAATTTTCCCAATGGAGAAAGGTTAATAGTGGTGTACCCCAGGGATCTGTGCTGGGTCTGCTGCTTTTTGACATATTCATAAATGACCTGGAAAAGGGAACAACAAGTGAGGTTATCAAATTTGCAGATGACACAAAACTATTTAAAGTTGTTAAAACCCATGAGGATTGTGGAAAATTGCAAGAGGATCTTGATAAATTGGAAGACTAGGCATCAAAATGGCAGATGAAATTTAATGTGGACAAGTGCAAAGTTATGCACCTAGGGAAGAACAACTCAAACTATGGTTACACGATGCAAGGTTCCACATTAGGAAACACCACCCAGGAAAAAGATTTAGGCATCATTGTGGATAACATGTTAAAATCCTCCGCCCAGTGTGAAGCAGCAGCAGCCAAAAGTGCAAGCAGAATGCTAGGTATCATAAGGAAAGGAATGGAAAATAAAACAAAGGATATTATAATGCCTCTGTATCGTTCCATGGTGCGACCGCACCTTGAATATTGTGTGCAATTCTGGTCGCCGTCTCTTAAAAAGGATATAGCGTTATTAGAAAAGGTTCAGAGAAGAGCCACCAAAATGGTAAAGGGGATGGAAGGATACCCCTATGAAGAAAGGCTAAAAAGGTTAGGGCTCTTTAACCTGGAAAAGAGATGGCTGAGGGGAGATATGATTGAAGTCTATAAATTAATTAACGGAGTGGAACGGGTAAACGTAGATCGGTTGTTTACGTTATCAGAATATAGAAAGACTAGGAGACATCCAATGAAGCTACAGGGTGAACTATTTAAAACAAATAAGAGAAAATATTTTTTCACTCAACGTGTAATCAAACTCTGGAATTTGTTACTGGAGGATGTAGTAAAGGCTATTAGTGTAGCTGGTTTAAAAAAAGGTTTGGACAAGTTCCTGGAGGAAAGATCCATAAACCATTATTAAAAAGGGACCCAGGATATCACTGCTTGGCCCAATACAAGCATTGTGGAACTTGTGTCTTTTGGGGAAACTGCTAGATACATATGACCTAGATTGGCCACTGTTGGAAACAGGATACTGGGCTTGATGGACCTTGGTCTGACCTAATATGGCATATCTTATGTTCTTATGAGAGGTGAATGCAGCAACTAAATTTCGAGGAACGGCATAGGGGATGCAGGTGCTAAGTGCTAGGTAAAGAATGGAAGCAGAAACCAGAGGAAGTAAGTAAAAAAGATACAAATGGGGAACTAGAGAGTAAGTGAAAGACAAGGAAAATAAAGATCTGGGGACGGAGTGAGAAACAGAAGGGAGAGAGGAATAGGAAGGCTGGGGAGGGGTGAGGGTGGATTGACAGATCAGCTATTTTTTATTTTAACTTTACAGACTAACTCAGATCTCTGACGAATCTACCAGATCCTCCAGATTTGAATTAGTCTGTGCAGTCAAACCAAAAACTAGCTGATCTGGTGATCTTACTTAAAGTGGAAATCTTGAAATATGGAGGATCATTTACAGCTGTGAAATTAGAAGTAAAGGATCTCACTGCATTAATGAAATGGGTTAGTTAACAAGAGAAAATAGACTATATCAGTCCTTAAAGAAGACCAAACATCTATAAGGATCATGGCGAGGCTGAGGAATCCATCCCCTGTAGCGCGTTGACATCTTGATCGGTACCAGACGATCGTCGGGATCCAGGAACTTTGCACCGCTTGGGGGTAGAGACTTCCCACTCTCTGGTCGGGTTCCACGGACGGGGGGCACGCTCCCCATAGTGCAAAGAGTCCAAGAATCCCATGCATTCAGTGAGTTCAAAGATGTGGTATTTGACATTATTCCATTCAAAGATTAGCGTAAATGGGAATCCCCAGCAGTATGGTACTGATCTCTTCTGAAGGGCCTGCGTCAGAGGCTTGAAACTCTTGCACCGCTCCAGGGTATATTGAGAAAGATCTTGGAAAATCTGTTATCTCATGGCCACTGAAGACAACAGATCTCTTACCATTGAGACTACGCATCAGCGCAACTTTATCTTCGGAAAGCTAAAGTACACAATGACTGGATGAGGCTGGGAGTTAGCACTTCTCTTGGTTCCGGGGCTCTAGTGTGCTCGCTCAAGTTTGACCGGGCTTGAGGCATTCAGCACACAGAAGGCAAAAGGTTCTTGGATAAGTGCAACAGTATCTTCTCGGTCCCTCGAATGTTCGGACATGCCAAATACTTATGTTATTTCTCTGTTGCCGGTTTTCTAGATCATCTTGACACTCCTTCAAATCTTTCGTGAGTTGATCAAGTTTCTTGAATTTAGATTGAAACACGATTGAAACACAACCGTGGAATCAATCTGTTCACCTACTGCATATTAATCTCATTTTGCGAGACTCAGTCATCAAGAGCTTTGATATCTGACCTAATATCACTCACCGCCTTAGTAAAGTTCAGCCGGAAGAGGCACAGTTCTTGAAGAATTTCCATGAGATCTGATTTTGTTGCTAGTGAAGACGTTGTAGCCTCTCCGTTCGTCTTAGGCTTAAAAGTGCTTTCTGGGTCTAAAGAAGGGGCCACGAGATCCATTTTACCTGACCTGGCAAACTTAGACAGGCAGCGGCATAAGATTTAGCCTTTGTCATGTTGCAATAAAGAATCCCCAGAGGAAATCAGTGTAATACCAGTAATAGAGCTGTAGTACTGCCAACAGGCCACAAGATAGCGGTCCAATTCAGCAAATGGCCAGGCCATGAGGAGAGACGCTACAAGCAGTGCAGAAAGATGCGGTTCAGACTCTGTGATTGAAGAAAAGGAAGAAAACTGCGTTTCCTCAAGAGACTGCTCTTTTAGATAGAAAGCTCCAATGCCAGCCGCACAGTTCAGCTGACTGCTGTGGAAGCTGAAACGGGGTGATCCCTCATCGCAATGCTCACCTGGCCAGAGAGAAAGCAAGTAGCAGTGTAGGAACTATGAATCCCGGTTGGGATGCATGCAACACATGATGCTTATGTTCCACTGATGTTCCCGCCAAATTGTGTGCCTTTCCTGCTTTCCAGCGATGTGTTCCAGTGGTGATTTAGTCAGGAAAGAGTTCAAACGCACAGTCCTCAAGTTAAGAATCACTCACACTGGCATTCAGGTCAGAGAGGCTTCACTTCTTGCTGGCACACTAGCAAATTCTCTCCCATCATAATCTCTGCATAAGAGGGGTTTCCAAGTTGGCAGGCAGGAAAATTTCAACAGGGAGGCCAATTCAGCCACAGCGTCACCGGGGGGCATCTAAAAGTGGCAGGTAATTGCAGCGAACACACAGAGCTTGAGTGTAATTACAGGGGGACGCTAGCAGAAGAGGCAGGGAGCCACAGAGAAGGTCACTACTATCATGGCAGTCGCGGAGATCAGTTTACTGTGCTGACCCGCCATGGGAGAGGGAGGAGAAAGGTGCCATTTAGCTGGATTAACTCACGCAGTCATGCTTTGCTGTGGCAGACTTACATCCAGCACTCAATGCTGCCACTTTATAGACCGCATCCGCGAAGTACTTGAGGGACCCTCACCATTGTTAGGACTCAGGGTTGGAAAGCCTCCTCAATGTGCGGCCATTTTGCTTGGGCTCACGCAGCGCTCCCCCCGTCCCCACTTTCTTGCATTTTGATACTGTCTTAGTTTCCACCACCTCCACGTGAGGCTGTTCTATGCAGCCACTACCCTTTGTGTAAAGAAATATTTCCTTAAATAAATTCTAAATTTGTCCCCTATTCACCCTCATTTTACAACCTGCTGCACTGAAATATCCTTCTCGATTTTGCTGTCACCTTACCTACCTATTTGGCCATCTTAAAATCATCAGATGTGATCATCCCCAGGTTCAGCTCTTTTGTGCACAGAACTTCACACCCTATACTGGACTTCTCAGTTTGATTTTTGTAGTCCAATTGTATGACCCTTTATTTTTTAATAATAAATCTTAGCTGCCAAACCCTAGACCAGGGATCTCCAACTCCAGACTTGGAGGGCTGCAAACCAGTCAGATTTTTCAAGATATCCCTAATGAATATGCATGAGATAAATTTGAATACAATGCATGGATGTAATGTACATGCAATTCTGAAGTGCCATACACAGTTCAGTACTTCAAAGTTGCATGAGCATAGCATCCACACATATGATGGAATGCTATTCTGCACACAAATAATGATATTTCAAAAATTATTATGCACCTTATAGTATTGTAGCATATGCCAGAGAAGAAACAGACAACTCTTCACTGGAAATGAGCGGAAAACAAGCTACATTTATGCTTCCTTAGACCTTGCATTAAAATCCCAGTGTTGAGCTCAACTCTTCTGGTCTTTTGTGCACTTCTCTGCATCGCAAATTGCTTCATTACCATGCATTTAAATGTGCTGTGTGCTGCTGTCTGCTTGACACTTTGTGCCCAGTTAGCTTGTGTATTGGTAATGTACAATATTGTGTGCTACAACCAAGCTAACCTGTCTGCAGCTTATTTATATGTTGCATGTGTAGAGCTGTGTCAAAAGTACATCATCTTAGTGCTCTCTCATAATCCAGTCCATTGGTCATCTGGTCAAAGAAGTTGGTCAGCTTTGTCTGACAAGTTCTCTCTCTGGTAAAAACCCTGCTGCCTTGGATTCCCAAAACTGCCCAATCCTGTTTTAGCATCCTTTCCATTAATTTACTCACCTCTGAGGTTCAATTAACCAGCTTGTAGCTCTGAGGCTCTTTACTTCCATTTTTATGAAGAGGAATCACATTACCTGTTTCCAGTCCTGTAGAACTCCAAGAAGGCATTGAAAAGGTCAGACAATGGAACTGTCAGAACTTCCCTTAATGCTGGGTATCTCTAATGTTATTCTTTTGGGCTCCATTGCTTTGTCTGCTTTTAGCTTAGCTAGCTCCTCATGAACGCACTCTTTTGAAACTTGCCTGAGAGGAAGGAAGAAGGAAAAAAAAGGGAGGGAGGGAGGGAAGGAAGGAAGGAAGGAGGAGACACTTGCAGGACAGAAGGCAAGGGAGTGACCCCAGACAGAAGGCAAGGAAGGGGTTTGCACTCATTGCATCCACTCAGACAGAGTGTACCCAGTGACTTACTTCCCATGCAGTCACATGCTTACTCAATCACCTACCCCCCACCCAAATTCACTCACTCACTCTTTATCATTTGTACACAAATTTGCATTTGGAGATCCCCAACTACACACTTGTAAACATCACCCTACTCAATCTAAGAAACCATACCCAGTCACTCACCCCTCACATAGTCACATGCACCCTGTGATCCTCCCCCCTTGCTGATACCATGTAGGCAAGTAGGGTTTAAGGAGGTTAAGTTCCTTCCTGAACCAATGTTCCACTATTTCCTGAAGCAGTGCTTGTAGGGAAATGTAGTTTCTTTAAGAGTTCAATGAAGGGTAGTGTGACTCAAGTGTTTAAAGCAAAAGGATTTATTTCCCCTCCCGGGGTGGACTTCACAAGGAATAAAGGTAACACAAATATCTTGCCCTTTTGGCAGAGAAAGCACAAAAATAAGATATCCAACTTAAATAGCTTCAGTCAGCGTTAAACATTTCCTTCCAGCAAATTAAGCACCGCAGTACTGTTTCTTACAGCTCTGTTCCTTTCTCACAGTAAGTCTGTATTTTCTTCACAGCACAACTTTAACATAGAGATATTATCTCCTCAGCCAGTGAAATCGTACAGTCCATTTCCTCCATAGGAGTATTTACATAGGATGGTTCTGTTTCCATAAATTCCACCTCTGGGGTAGGAATTGTTTGCCACGTTTCCTCTGGAGCCGCGCCCTTTTCTCCAACCCTAGGCTTTGTGACAAGCTCGGGATTTAAGTACTGTTTAAAACAAGTACTCCCCTTATAGTCCTTCCCACTGTAGCCCCAACCTTCCGGGTCAATAAACTCACAGTGATTATTATGATTCCAGCCCTTAGGCTTACCTTAGGACCGGGTTGTGGAAGGTTTTCTCCGTGGCTTATAGATAGTTGTCAGTTCCCCACCTGACTTGTGCAAAGCCGAATTCAGCTGCCTTCCTGGCTTTTCCTTCTGTTTATAATCCAGAGAGTATTTCTGCTGACTTGGTCGGCTCCTGCTGTATCTTTGACCCAGAGCCTCTGACCTTTCCTCAGCTAGAGACTCAGTCCACCTCCTTACTGGAAGCTGGCTTTCCTTCCTCCAAGGGGACTCTGCTCGTCTCTCCTCTTGTTCACTCTCTCTTTCACTCCGTCGTTCACTCTGGCTTTTCTCCTCTCTCCCTACTGGGCTCTCTTTATGAGTCAGCTTTCTCGGGTAGGGCTTGACTCCGCCTCCTAGCAGGTGTTCTGAATTACCTTGTGACTCTCTGTTAAACTGGTAGCTTGGTTTCCCTGACAACCAGTAGCCATGTGCTTTTGTTTATATTGTAGCCCTGCACTTTTTACCTCGTTTTTGGGAGTTTCTACAGGGCTAGAAGGACCCACTATGTCACAACCCCCAGTCACATACACACACCTTGAATCACATACACACAGACCCCAATTATACATTATACATCCTCCACACCTACAGCCTCCCATGTAAGACAGGGCACAATGACTCCATGACATAGTAGCTGTGCTATGAAAAGAATCTGCAGCTTGTAAGCCTGTGGGTCTTGGGCATGTACATTTAAAATAGTTACTTTAAGAGGGTGTGGTTAACATGAGGAAAGATCTACAAAAGCTGGAAGAATGGTCTAATGCTTGGCAATTAAGATTTAATGCAAAGAAGTGCAGAGTCATGCACTTGGGTAGCAGAAATCCAAGGGAAATGTACGCAATAGGGGGCGAGAGGTTGGTGCGCACAGATCAGGAGAAAGACCTTGGTGTGATTATTTCTGAAGATCTCAAGGTGGCAAAACAGTGTGACAGGACGGTGGCAAAAGCCAGGAGGATGTTGGGCTGCATACAAAGAGGAATTACCAGAAGAAAGGAAGAGGTACTTATGCCACTGTACAAGACACTGGTGAGGCCTCACTTGGAAAGAGTAGTTACTCACCTGTAACAGATGTTCTCCAGGAGCAGCAGGAATCAGTCTTCACATATGGGTGACGTCGGCGCCGACAGAGCCCTTGTGCGGAGCATTTCCCCAGCTTTCAAAGAAAGCCTTTGGGAATTGCAGCGCGCATGCGCGGTCCCCTTCCCGCCCAAGGGTGCCATCTTGCTCAGTCTGATGACATAGCCAAAAGACAGCAAAAAATTAACAAAAACAAATCATATGACTGCAACTCCAAGGGGAGGAGGGAGGGTTGTGAGGACTGATTCCTGCTGCTCCTGGAGAACACCTGTTACAGGTGAGTAACTACTCTTTCTCCAGGATCAAGCAGGAAGTCAGTCCTCACATATGGGACTCCCCAGCTGAAAAAAGAGCTCCCTCGAGCTCGTCAGCACAGAAGGAAGGAATCTTCTCTGAGAACGCCCCCGACCGGTAGCCCAACACCAGGGCTGGTGGGTAGGAGTTGCCTAAACCTCAAAGAGATTATGGAGTACTGCCTGTCCGAAAGCACTGTCCCTGCGGGACTCCCTCTCAAGGCAGTAATGGGCCGCAAAAGTCTGGCTTGAAGACCAAGTAGCGGCCCGGCAGATGTCTGCCAACGGAACAGAGCGGAGATGAGCCACTGACGCAGCCTTTGCCCTGACACGATGAGCCGTGACTCGACCCTCCAACGAGAGGCCGGCTGCCCCATAAGCCCAGGCGATACAGTCAGCAACCCATATGGACAACGTATGCTTGGAGACAGGGAGCCCCAACTTATCGGGGTCAAAAGAAACGAAAAGCTGAACAGCCTTCCGATGCTCCCGCGTACGGTCAAGGTAGAAGGACAATGCCCTCCTACAGTCCAGGGTATGCAAGACCATCTCAGCCCGGTTGGCATGCGACCTGGGAAAGAAGGTCGGAAGAACCACCTCCTGATTGAGGTGAAAAGGTGAGACAACTTTAGGAAGAAACTTAGGGTGAGTCCGTAGGACTACCCTATTCCGGTAGAACCTAGTGTAAGGAGGATCAGACACTAGTGCCTGCAGTTCACTCACTCGCCTAGCAGAGGTGAGAGCTACCAGAAATAAAGTTTTCCAGGAGAGAAAACGGAGAGGGCAGGTAGCCATAGGTTCAAAAGGCGGACATGTAAGCCGCTGTAAGACCACATTCAGATCCCACTCAGGGGCCGGTGGACGCAAAGGAGGCTTAAGCAGAAGAAGGCCTCTGAGGAAACGAGCCACCAAAGGGTGGTTGGAAAGAGGCCTGCCGTCCACCGGCGAGTGGTGTGCTGAGAGAGCACTAAGGTGAACTCGGACAGAGTTAGACTTAAGGCCCAAATTGGAGAGGTAGAGCAAATATTGCAACACTACCGCCACCAAGCACGAGAAGGGATTCTCGCTGTGCTGAGCACACCATGCGGAGAATCTACGCCACTTAAGAGCGTAGGATTTCCTGGTGGATTGACGCCGAGAGGCCCAGACTACATCTTCCACCTCTCGAGGTAGTAGTAGGGGAGCTAGGACTACCCTTTCAGCAGCCAGGCCATCAGATGAAGGGACTGGAGGTTGGGGTGCAAGAGAGTCCCCTGATCCTGAGACAGGAGATCGTGTTGAAACCCCAGAGGAATAGGTGTGTCCACCACCAGCTGTAGCAGAAGCGGGAACCACGGTTGCCTCGGCCACCTGGGGGCTATGAGAATCAATGAAGCCCCGTCCCTGAGGACTTTGAACAGCGTTCTGGACACTAGTGGTGTGGGAGGAAACGCATACAGTAGGCCTGTGGACCACGAGATCAGAAACGCATCCGCTGCTATTCTGAGAGGATGCGGTTGTCTGGAGAAAAATCTCGGGAGTTGCCGGTTCAGAGGACTGGCGAAAAGATCCATGGTGGGGAGTCCCCACTTGAGAAAGACCTGCTGAACCACCGAGGGGTTCAATCTCCATTTGTGTGGTTGCAGGATCCTGCTCAATTTGTCCGCCAGGTAATTTTCCTGACCTGGGAGGTAGACAGCTTTGAGAAGAATTCCATGATTGACAGCCCAAGAGCACAGCCGTTGTGCCTCCTGACAGAGAAGGAAGGAGCCTGTGCCTCCTTATTTGTTCACATAGAACATGGCAACTTGATTGTCCGTCTGGACCAGTACAGACTGGTGAGAGGTGAGGTGGGAGAAGGCTCTCAGAGCTAGGCGTATCGCCCGTAGCTCCAGGAAGTTTATCTGTTGAGCAGCCTCCCAAGGGGTCCAGAGACCCTGAGTACATGTCCCTTGGCAATGTGCTTCCCAACCGAGAAGAGAGGCATCGGTTGTCAGCACCTGAGTATGCGGAGGGGAGTGGAAAACCACTCCGAGCACCAAACTGGGAAGATGAAGCCACCATTTCAGAGAGGAGACCAGGAGGTCGGAGATCACCACTGAGTCCGCTAGGCCCCCTGAGGCTTGATGCCACTGAGTGTGAAGGCTCCACTGAGCAGGTCGCATGTGCAGGCGGGCATTGGGGGTGACATGAACTGTGGAAGCCATATGGCCGAGTAGTCTCAGGAATTGCCTGGCAGAGACCAGGGAATTGCTGCGAAACTGGCTGGCCAGATCCATGAGCGTGTGGGCCCTGTCCAGAGGCAGAAAAGCCTTTGCTTGAAGAGTGTCTAGTCTGGCCCCTATGAACTCTAAGTTCTGGGACGGGAGCAAAGTGGACTTTGTGAAGTTTATGACAAACCCCAAGTGCTGAAGCAGAGCCACAGTGCGAAGGGTGGCCTGGTTGGCCTCCAGGGAAGATTGGCCCCTTATGAGCCAGTAGTCCAGGTACGGAAACACAAAGAGACCCTAAAGCCTCAGGTAGGCCGCCACCACTGCCAGGCACTTGGTGAACACCCTGGGAGCAGATGAGAGGCCAAAGGGAAGCACTCTGTATTGATAGTGGTTTCCTCCCACAACAAACCTGAGATATTGTCTGTGGTCTGGATGGATAAGGATGTGAGTATACGCATCCTTTAGATCCAAGGAGCATAGCCAGTCTCCCTGCTGGAGGTAGGGCAGCAGGATTCCAAGGGTAAGCATCTTGAACTTTTCCCTCTGCAGGAACTTGTTGAGGTTTCGCAAGTCTAGGATGGGTCTGAGGCCTCCTGTTCTTTTTGGTACGAGAAAGTACCTGGAATAAAAGCCTTGACTTCTCAGGTGGTGGGGCACCGGTTCCACAGCCTGATACTTTAGTAGACCTGTCAACTCCTGAAGGAGTAGGTCCCTGTGCAGAGGGAGTCTTGGAGGCTCCCCTGGAAAGTAGGAGGAAGGTACCTGGTGAAAATGGAGAAGATAGCCCCTTTGGACTATATGAAGAACCCAGGTATCTGATGTGACGGCTGACCACCTGTGGGCAAAGTGGGCCAGCCGGCCTCCTGTGCTGAGAGAAGCCAGCTGAGGAGAAGAGGCTATGCTGTTTGAGTCAAAACCCCCCACCCTGCTGAGCAGGGGCCAGTGTTGGTGGCTTGGGGGTCTTCGGCCTACGGGGCCCTTGACCCTGCCCCTTGGCCTGCTGACCCTGTTGGGGAGCTGCAGAGGCCTGATAATGAGGGTACTGTTTGTAGGCCGATGACTTCCTCGGGTAAAAGGTCTTTTTTCCCGAGCCCTTCTTTTTCTGAGAAGGGGCAGAGGTTTTCCTGGAAAGCCTAGTCCGGGTCAGAGTCTCGGTCTCGAGTTCTGCAGCCTTTTCAGCCATGGGCTTGCCAAATAGGTTTTCACCCCGGCAGGGGACATCGACCAACTTGTCCTGGACCCATGGCTCGAGGTCGGATGACTGTAGCCAAGCCTGTCGGCGGGCACCGATGCCGGCCCCAGCTACTTGGGCCAAAGCCTCGAAGCCATCGTAGGCTGCTCGAGAGATAAACGTCGAGCACTCTCGAATACCGGTGGACAAGGCCAGGAACCTCTGCAAAGGTTCCTCGGAGAGACCAGCAGAGAACCCGGCAATCTCCTTTGCCAGGTCTCGGAGGTACATGCCCATGTAGAGCTGGTAAGTCTGGACACGGCAAGCAAGCATAGAGCCTTGGAAGCACTTCCTACCGAGGGCATCCAGGTTATGGGCCTCCCGGCCGGGAGGCACCGAGGAGTGCATCTTCTGACTTTTCAGTCGATGCATGGCCAATTCCACAACCATGGAGTGGTGCGGTAATTGTGCCTTCTGGAACCCGGGGCTCTTGCAGACTCGATAAATGGAATCGACCCGCTTGCTTAACACCGGCGTCGAAGCCGGGGTCTCCCACATGCGGAAGAGTAGCCGCTCCAGCATCGGAGGAACCGGAACAGTAAAGGCCTCCTTTGGGGGAGAGTCATACTGGAGGGCCTCGAGCTCCTCGGCTCGAGGCTCCTCCTCAGGATCCGCGGGGAAGGCCAAGGCCTTGGCCATATCCCGCACGAAGTCCGAGAACCGGGTATCCTCCGGTGGGGATCGTCTCCGAGGTTCGGACTCGGGTGAGTCCGAGGGGACACACCGAGTCTGATGGGTGTCGGGTGACTCTTCGTCCTCCGTCTCCCAGCCCGACTCCTCGGAGGAGGAATCGAGCGGCTCCGGTCGGGCGGGCACCGATGCCCTCCGCCCCGACGCCGAGGGTGTCAGCGTCGGCGACCTCGGCCCCGAACGGGAGGTCGAGGGAGACCGTGGCCGAGGATCGACTCGAACCCGCATGGACTCGAGGATCGGCTCGGCCTCCGGGGTCGACTTGGACGTCGAGGTCCCGGTGGTCGGGGCAGATGCACCGGTGAGACCGGCGATCAATGCCCGCTGCTGTTCCATGAAGGCAGCGAAGCTGCTCTTCAAGGCCGTCAACCTGAGTCCGAGCTCAGGAGACCCAGCAGCCCCCGACTCGGGCCCCGACGGCGTCGGGCCCGACGTCAGCTCCGTCGGAGGAGAGTCAACGAGGACAACAGCACTTACGTGTCCAGGCGACTCCATCTCGACACGAGGATGCTTCGCAGGCCTCTCCGACTCCGAAGACCCGGGACGGCTATCGGGGCTATGCGACCTGGCCCTCGAGGAACCAGGAGCGTCCACCAACGCCGCTCTTGCAGGTTTCTTCTTCCTGCAATGTTCCCGCGAAGGAGACCCCCGCTCAGAGGAGCCCCGACGCTGCTCGGGGCCGGAGTCCCGAGACGTCGAGGCCTCTGACGAGGTCCGGGCCCGGCCAGACGCGGAGTCAGAAAAAATTCTATCCCTCTGGTGCTGCCGACTCCTCAAGGCCTTTGAGGACATTTTGCCACACGGACCACAGATCATCGGGTCATGATCGGGTCCGAGGCAACGGAGGCAGCAGTCATGTGTGTCGGTAAGAGACATAAGTTTCTTACACCGATCACATTTTTTAAACCCGCTGGCAGCCATCGGGGGAAAAAGGGCCCCTGCTAGGTCAAAAGACTGGACTGCCAGGGAAAAAGAAAAAAGGCGCGAACGCCAGTCACAAAGGACAAAAACCAAAAAAAGAGAGAAGGACTCGATACCGGCGTATTGGTCTGAGCGGGAAAAGGATCCAGCGTCGAACTGGAGGAAAATAGAAAAATAAAGAAAATCAACTTTTTCCTCGGGGAAAAACGAACTACGTCTGTTGGGCTCCGCGGAAAAAAGAAGACTGAGCAAGATGGCACCCTTGGGCGGGAAGGGGACCGCGCATGCGCGCTGCAATTCCCAAAGGCTTTCTTTGAAAGCTGGGGAAATGCTTCGCACGAGGGCTCCGTCGGCGCCGACGTCACCCATATGTGAGGACTGACTTCCTGCTTGGTCCTGGAGAATACTGTGTTCAGTTTTGGAGACCAAGGGGTATGTTTACTAAGCAGTCTTAACGTGCGCCAGGCGACGTTATCGGGCGATAAGGTACCTTATCGCCCAATGAAGGCACGTTACCGGGCGCTAAGGTACCAGCGGCGCAACTGAGCGCTGAGGGCGGAGAAAGGCTCCCGGAGGGCGGAGGAAGGCTCCCCAGGGGTGGAGAGAGAGGGTCAATGGGCGGAGAGTGGGAGGGGAGAGGCTCCCTGCACACTAACGCCGTAGAATCCGGGGCTGAAAACTAATGCCAGTGAAACCCTGGCGTTAGAGCAGATTTAAAGGGAAAAGAAACCATTTACGTCAGCAATGTACTGCAAAACCAGGGAAACCCACAAAAAGTGATAAGTGTGATACATGTGCACGGAACAAAAGGGCAAATAAACAGTGAAAATGACAAGAAAATATAAAAAAAACATAACTAAGCTGGGCAATAGTGATATTAATGGGAAACATCAAAAAACACTCCCGAGAAAGCTCAAAAAAAAAAGATATGAATTTTGGAAGGGTCTATGCACCGTCCCCATACAAGGTGAATGAGCCCACAGTGAAATTGCGCTGATCAGGGTTTTCCCTCTCCATTGAACAGGTTTCCTATGGCGTGCACATGTTCCGCAACAGCAGGGCGGGCATGTCGGAACGGGCAACTGGACAGATGCTGGAAAAGGGGACACAGAGGGCTGCAGGCGGCACATGCTGTGGTGCAGTTGGGCCACAGTGCGGACTAGGGTGATGCCTAGGTGGCCCATAGGAATGCTGAAACAGTGAAGCAGCCAGACAGCAACTGATGAGGGCCCAACATGGGCAAAAGTGTGCTTCCCACAGCGTCACAGGGGATAGTACCCAGTAGGTACCCCCAAGGGCACAGAACATTGGCAGGCGGTGCTGGGGGGAAGCGTGGACATCTATGCAGGCACCCCTACCCCAGAACCCGCACCATAGGCAGCTGCCTACCCGCACACTGGATGGCCTGAGACTGCGCACCACTAGCAGAAGGGCATGTCAGCATGGTGGCAGAGGGATACTGGTGGTGGAGGGGGCAATGGCAGCTGCCCACAGCAGACCATGGCCTAGCCCTGTGTAGGTGGGTGCCATGCACTGCAACAGACAGGCCCTGTCTGACGAACAGTCATGGTATCCCCAGGGAATGCACAGTCTCTGTGGCAACACGGTTGTGCAGTGCACACAGCCAGTGTGTTCAGGAGCAGAAGGTCACAGGTTCAAGTCCCCAGTCCCCATATACACCACCACTTAAAACCAAATCTAATTGGTTTTCCTTTTATAAACATTTTCATGCTGTGGCGGCCAAAGTACGGAGTCATAGACTCGTCAATACTCAGTTCATGGTGGAAAACCCCAAACTGCACCAAATTCGCGTTGACGGCAGTAATAAGTGGAGCAACCTTAGCCGTCTTGTCGCCTGCTTTGAGTTCAGCATTGTCAGCCAAGTGAAAGTATTTTTTGATGGTCTGATATCTCTTGCTGCTCATGGCCTCATGGACAATAGGCACGCCTAGATCTTGCTGACTGCTCCAGTAGTCTGACTCCTGTGGCGGGATGTGATAGCCAGACAACAGCAGGATTCCCAGAAAGCGACAAATTTCATCCACTGTGACTTGAAACTGACTATCGTTCTTATCTCGGTTAGCGTAAAGGTTGCTTTGCGTTACAATTTCCGTCAGCATTTTGTCATCAAATATAAGGCTCCATATGGAAAACGGAGAAAGCGACAACAGAACAGGAAAACTGTCAGGTAAATGACTTGGCACCAGCGATGAAATTACCTTAGTGAACTTTGTTGACTTTTTCCACTGAATTGCCTGTTTCTGCTTCAGATTCTTACACTTTTTTGCTGGAGGGCTGCTTTCATCTTCACTACTAACACTCTCATCTTCATCTGTCTCCTCTGCTATCACTTCCAGTTCGCCAGCAGTTTCAAAGGGGTCATCATTGTTCAAATTGTCAGGAACATCTTCGACATCACTGTCAGCTACAGAATCACCTGCAGACGGCGGCAACACAATGATGGTTATCAGATGAGTTAAAAGTTCCACAGTTGACATAGCATCTTGGACTGTAACTGCCCCATTAATTTTGCTACGTCTGGTGCCATAGAAGCTTCTTGTATCCATTGTTTATCAAAACTGAAGGAATTATCTGAAAACAATGCACATTGGCAATTAGTCAACTTTTGGATAATCCTGGCAGTGTTCCTATATAGGAACATGAGGCATATACATAAAATTTACCCCATCACAAATCAAATAAAATGTGAGTGCACCTGTGCAACATGACCAGGCATGCCTTGTACACAATGATTATCGTCAAAATGTAAAACAACCAAGTATCTCAAAATTATAACTGCTAAATTTGACTTACCTTCAAATTGTAAAAAATGTGAGACTTTAAGTGAAATTAAAACTGTTGTGCAAGTGAGACCATTTAATGTTTGCACCGCTGTTAAATATGACGTCGCCACTTGTTCACATTCTGCAAAGAATATTTGTATTCGAAAATCACGTACATAAAAAATAGGTAACACTCCAAACTTGATGTTGTTATCCACTTGGGCACAAATGACCTGGCTAGAAACAGTGCCTCTACAGTCCAAAAGGACTTCCAATTTCTGGGAGAGAAAC
Source organism: Ichthyophis bannanicus (assembly GCA_033557465.1). Lineage (NCBI taxonomy): Eukaryota > Metazoa > Chordata > Amphibia > Gymnophiona > Ichthyophiidae > Ichthyophis > Ichthyophis bannanicus. The sequence goes on from CM066041.1 coordinate 151,055,001, forward strand.
TCAAGCCCATTGTTAACACTGTTGCATTCTCAGAAGTTCTACATGTTCTTGGTAAGGGGGCAAAAAGGCTGCATCGCTTTAACAGCTTTAATACATGGCTCCAGACCTGGTGCAAACGAGAAGGAGTCAGATTTATTGGCGACTGGGAAAACAGATGGACCAACAAGAGACTATAATGTGCTGATGGACTACATCTCTTTGTCGCAGGGAAAAGAATCCTAAGTGAAAAATTCAGGCAGTATGTGGATATGCATTTAAACTAGAAAAAGGAGGTAACGGATGTGGAAGGTCAAGCTCTGGACGCCACCCCCTGCAAAAGCAGAATAACATCAGAAACAGCCACACTTTTAAACCACACATCAAAAACAAGTGGGAAGAAGTGGGCAGAACAAAATCAATGCAAAATACATACAAGCCAAGTAAATGCTGGAAAGCAATGAGCACAAATGATCAAAGCTTAGCCATCAAAGTTCCGGACCTGGAAGCCCTAATGGTGGAAATGGACTTGGACATTGTGGCTATTACAGAAACATGGTTCAATGAATCACATGATTGGGATATAGCCATAGCTGGCTATAATCTATTCAGAAGAGACAGAGAAAATGGAAAAGGAGGAGTAGTAGCCTTGTATGTCAAAAGCAATATTAAAGCTACTGAAATGCAGGGGGCATGGGGAAAAGAAGAAGCGCTCTGGATTGCGTTGGAAAGAGGAGATGGCACTGTCATCCTTACTGCTGTAGTCTACAGGCCTCTGACTCAAATTGAAGAGATAGATAACGAATTGATTATAGATATTGCCAAGATGGCCACAAAGGGGGAAGTGATAATATTGGGTGACTTTAATCTACCTGATGTGGATTGGATTACTCCTTCTGCACATCTGGAAAGAAGCAAAAAAATTGTGGATGCTTTCCAAGATGCATTACTTAGACAAATGGTGATGGAACCAACCAGGGAAAGCTCAACGCTGGATTTAGTGCTCACCAATGGTGATAGCATGTTGAATGTCTGCGTGAGTGCCCCTATGAGCAACAGCGATCATCACACAGTATGGTTTGAGATAAAAGCCATGGTACAGGCCAATCATAGCAAGCTCAAAGTCCTAAACTTCAAAAACACTGACTTCAATAAAATGGCTGAGTACCTAAAGGAGGAGCTGACAGGGTGGAAGGAGATAAGGGAAGTGGAATTGCAATGGGCTAAACTAAAGGTGGCAATAAAAGGGGCAACAGATAAATATGTAAGAAAAGTAAATAAAAATAAGAGGAGAAGGAAACCTATTTGGTTTTCCAAAGAAGTGGCTGCTCAAATAAAGGCAAAAAACACATCTTTTGCAAAATTCAAAAGCTTGCAAACAGAAGAACACAGAAATGAATACAGGATCTAATTCAAAGAGTCAAAAAGAGAAATAAGGATAGCAAAATCAAAGACAGAGGAAAAGATGGTTAAAGATGTTAAGGGTGGCAACAAAACTTTCTTCAGGTATATTCGGGAAAGGAAGAAGATCAGAGTTGGAATTGCAGGACTCAGAAGTGCTGGGAACAGAATCTTGGAAAGTGACATTGAAAAAGCAAAATTGCTAAACAAATACTTCTGCTCTGTTTTTACTAAAGAAAATCCTGGAGATGGACCAGCTGTGACTCCCAAATATAAAAATGGGAAGGAAATAGATACCACACCATTCACAGAAGATGAGGTGTTAGAACAACTTGCTAAAATGAAAGTGGACAAAGCCATGGGACCGGATGGGATACATCCAAGGATACTGAAAGAGCACAGAGAGGTTCTTGCAGGGCCGTTAAGGGATGTCTTCAACAGATCCTTGGAAACAGGAGAGGTTCCTCAGGACTGGAGAATGGCTGATGTCGTACCTCTACACAAAAGTGGTGACAGGGAAGAAGTGTCAAACTACAGGCCCATGAGCATTACCTCAGTGGCGGGAAAAGTAATGGAGGCGCTCCTCAAAGAGCGAATAGTGAACTTTCTCAAAACCAACAGGTTGCAAGGTCTGAGGCAACATGGTTTTACCGAAGGACGGTCTTGCCAAACAAATCTGATTGGGTTCTTTGACTGGGTGACAAAGGAACTAGATCAGGGGCATGCGATGGATGTCATCTACCTGGATTTCAGCAAAGCCTTTGATACTGTTCCTCATAGGAGGCTTGTCAATAAACTCAGTAGCTTGGGGATGGGTCCCAAGATGGTAAACTGGATCAGAAAGTGGTTGACTGACAGACAACAGAAGGTGATGGTACATGGAGCTCACTCGGATGAAAGGAAGTTGATTAGCGGGGTGCCCCAGGGTTCAGTCCTGGGCCTGGCACTGTTCAATGTATTTGTGAGTGATATTGCTGAAGGACTGAATGGAAAAGCCTGTCTTTTTGCAGATGACACAAAAATTTGCAACAGAGTGGACTCCCCCGAGGGAGTGGTTAACATGAGGAAAGATCTATAAAAGCTGAAAGAATGGTCTAATGCTTGGCAATTACGATTTAATGCGAAAAAGTGCAGTGTCATACACTTGGGTAGCAGAAATCCAAGGGAAATGTACGCGATAGGGGGCAAGAGTTTGGTGTGCACGGTTCAGGAGAAAGGCCTTGGTGTGATTATCTCTGATGATCTCAAGGTGGCAAAACAGTGCGACAAGGTGGTGGCAAAAGCCAGGAGGATGTTGGGCTGCATACAAAGAGGGATTACCAGCAGAAAGGAAGAGGTACTTATGCCACTGTACAAGTCACTGGTGAGGCCTCACTTGGAATACTGTGTTCAGTTTTGGAGACTGTATCTTGCAAAGGATGTAAAAAGACTGGAAACTGTTCAGAGGAAGGCGACCAAAATGATTTGGAGCCTGCGTCAGAAGCCTTATGAGAAGAGACTTGAAGACCTAAATATGTACACTTTGGAGGAGAAGAGGGACAGGAGATAGATGATTCAGACCTTTAAATACTTAAAAAGAAATGATGAACAAACAAACCTCTTCCAAAGACGGGGAAGCTGTAAAACTAGAGGGCATAACATGAAGCTGCAAGGTGGTAAATTGAAGGGCAATGTCAGGAAATATTTTTTTCACTGAAAGGGTGGTGGATGCTTGGAATGCCCTCCCGATGGAAGTGGTGCGGCAAACACGGTGACGGAATTCAAAATGGCATGGGACACAGAGGATCCCTTTGCAGTAACAGGATAAAAACAAAATAAACGGAACCATCTAACTTCTGAACCATCTAACTTCTCAACATAGGGGTTTCCTACATGGAGTGGTGGGTTCACCCCTAAACAAAGACATGGGGAGGGGTGGCCTGCACAGAGCGGCAGGTGCACCTACTCTTGCCATCTTACTGGGCAGACTAGATGGACCATACTGGTCTTTATCTGCCGTCATTTACTATGTTACTATGTTTGTCATGTTCCCATACAGGAACATTGCCGGGAAAAAGGCAATAATAAATACAATCCAAGTCTGTATAAAATCACAGCATAAAACAAATGCACATGATAAATGCAATACATACATAATGTGAAACAGATAATGCATTACAATAACCAATTAGAGATATACGATAGCCAATAGAAGAGCTCCCTCTGCAGATGAAACATCTTTAATCAAATAACGATTATAACATAAAACTGGACACCGAGTTGCCAATCTCCTGTAGCCATGTTTATAACCAGAATAAGGAAGGGAAGAAAATTATGACTGACTAAGGAAAGCACATCAAAGAGTCATGTCATCAATTGATGCCCAAAGAACATCGGTGTGACACATGGCAAATTTCATTCGAAGTACTGCTAAACAGTCTAATGGCTGCATAAACCAGTGCCCAAACTTGTGTCTTGGTCAATCTTACTTTGCTTAGAAAAGATAACTATAACAAAACTTCTTGTGTAGATTTAAGCACTGAAATCAGAGCATCAAACGAGTGCTTTTCTTTCAGATATTGTGGACCCCTGTTGTGGAGAATTTTAAAACCTCTTAGTAACATATTAAACCTTGCACAGTATGGTTTATGGTTTAGGCATTTGATATACTGGTTTACATATATATACAAACAGGTACTTTTTAATCCCTTGCCCCGAAGGGCTCACAATCTAAGTGTACCTGAGGCAACGGAGGGTTAAATGGCTTTCTTAAGGCCACAAGGAGTGGCCATGGGACTAGAGACCCCAGTCCCTCCAGCCTGAGGTTGCTTGTCCCCATGGAGGAATTGAACCCCCGGCCCTCTGGCCTGAGGTAGCCTGTGAAGTGCTTTCATTGAGGAAGTAATTCTGTCACTATGATGAGTCTCAGTCAAAATAAAAGCTGTGCTTAATGACCCTCTTAAAATCTATGGCATAGTCACTGAAGATAGTGCATTGCAGTATTCAATACACCATAGGATCATATATAATGGTTAACATGTGATAATGGCAATAACACACACTGTCTGATACAGGGCCCATTTTATACAATGGGACATGCGCAGACAATATGCAATAACCATTACCAAATGACCCCCATTGTGATTAATGCATGCAATTCGCTACAAATCATCTTTTCCTACATAAAAACTGCTATACTGAGTCCGACCAAAGGTCCAAAAAGCTCAGTATCCTATCTCCAGTAGTGGTTAGTACAGGTCACAAGTACCTGGTAGGATCTCAAAAAGGGGGTTATTCTGGGGGATTATTAGGAGGTTATTCTGAGGCATAAATAGCAGGGATGGACATCCCAATTCGTATCGGCTTTCCCCTCCTATCTAACTTCCCCGCCGGTTGTACAGGTAAGTTAGACAGGGGCGGAGAAGAGGCATCCCAGGGGCGGAGAGTGGGCGATCACCGGCCCTGGATGTACAGGGCTAATTCTAATGTCGGCCCTGTACGTCCAGGGCCGGCAAAATGGCCGGGGAAGTTATTTCATCTCCAAGGTGGTATAACTTCCCTGGATGTTGTTTTTTGTTGAGATCGGGGCGTGAATGGGGCTGGGAGGGGTAGAATTAATTCCCCGCAGTTCGATCCTGGCCTTAGGAGGACGGCAGGTGGCCGGCATCATGGTTTTTAAATGGAGCCGAGGTGCCATGGCAACAGGACGCCATGGCACCCCGGCTCCATTTAAAAGCCCTGGCTGAGTTAGCTGGGCTTTGGCTGTACATGCAGGCTGGGACTGAATCGCAGTCCTGACCTGCACGTACATGCCTGTTCATGATTCTGATCCCGCAGGGCTAGATGTGCCCCGCGGGATCAGAATTGCGATCTCCTTTGTATGTCCGGGTCAGCCCAGACGTTCAAAAGGGATGTACATCTGATCAGAATCGGGTCCTTACTGTTTATTTTGCGGGGTAAGCAGTAAGAAATCTTTTTTCCAAGTCCACCTTATTAATAATGGTATATGGATTTTTCCTTCAGGAATTTGTCCAAACCTTATTTAATCTGCTTTTACACATTCTTCAGCAACAAATTTCCAGAGCTTAACTATACGTTGAGTAAAATATATTTTCTCTGTGGACAAGCAGGAAAAATGTTTTCACATATGAGTGATACACAGAAAGCATTGGGAAAGCTTAACTGCGCATGCGTGCATCTTCCTGTGTGTCACTACAGTGCCACCTTGACCTCAGCCCATTTCTTTCTGCGGAGGCTCTTGGATGCACATCCATCTCCTCTTATTGTCATGTGTAAGTTTTTGGGCTATTTGCCTTTTTATGTGAGAAATTCTTGCTTGCTGTCATGTTCTGATCTACTTCTGTATTTATTTTTCTAGTTTTTTTGGTCAGTTTTTAAGTTTTCATTCTCTTTCATGGTGCCTCAGCCCCCTTAGGCACTCAACACTCTGGATGGGTTAATTTCTTTTCTCCATGGCCAAGCAGGAAGTCAATCCTCACTTATGGGTGGCATTACCGACGGAGCCCTCACACTGGAACCCTCCCCAGCTTTCACAGAAAGCCTTTGGGAGATTAGCACACATGCACGATCGCCTTCCCACCCGAACAGAACCATCTTACCTCTGTCTTCTTTTTTCCCGCGAAGCCCTCCAGACATTCATCTGTATCCCAGAGAACACTTTTGCCCTGTCGGTAGATTTTGCAGCTTGGTGCTCTTTTTTTTCTCTTCATTTGTGTTTTTATTCACCTTCTTGTATTTCCCAGTATCATCACTGTCTCAGCACCTTGGATTTTTTGGGTCTTTATTTTCTTTTTCTTTATTTCCGACGCATGTTTTTTTTCTCGCTCCCTCCTAGTCAGAGCATTGCAGTCTTTTGACTTGGCAGAAGCCTTCTTCCCCAACATGTCCATCCCGACCAGTGGCTTTAAGAAGTGCGCCAGATGTGGCTGGACCATTTCCATCACAGACCGCCATAACTGGTGCCTTCAGTGTCTCGGACCAGACCATGCGCCCTCTACATATGCTCTCTGCTTGCAGATAATGCACAAGGAGCTGAAGAACCATGAAAAGCAGCAGGAATCACTGTTTGGCTCCAAGACATCGGCATCAAACCAGGCATCGACAACGGAATCGAGGACTCTGCTTTGAGGCTGTGGAATGGAGACTCTCCTTTGAAGAAGAGCGTCCCTGGAAGGAATGGACTCCATATCAGTCATCATCAAAGGGTGATGCTGCGTCCAGGGTGAAGACTCATGGACATAGTTATTGAAGCCCTTGATGCGACTCTGAGGGTGAAGGCTGAGAGCAGCCTTTGAAGCTGCCCCGGTGGGAGGAGGTGCTTCCCATGGCTTCAGAGGGATGGTGCAGGACTCCCGAACCTGTTACTATCGAGTTCCCGCTGAAGGAACTGGCATCGGCACCGGAGGATGCAGCGCTGGCACCAGAAGCTGCGGAGCACTCCCTTCTAACAAAGCAGTTGTTGACTCTCAAGCACAGCCTGGCTGTTTTTATGGCACAATACAAGCCTCGGGAACTGGTTCCTCAGGGCCAGTGATGGCATCGCCATCACGGATGGCTCATCTATGGAGGTCCAGCCGATTCTCGAAAAGCATGCTGTCTCCTCCGGTTCCCAGGACCATCCTCGGTCCCGCTCAGTGCAGTGGATCTCCCCCTGAGTGGAACTGAGGTCACCCTTGACTCCGCCACTGGGGCATTGACATAGTTCCCATTCCCGTCGAAACTTTGAATTCTTGTCTGACTCTTAAATCGTGCCAAACCGCACATATTACATCATCATCGCTCTACACAGCAATCATTAAAGGTATTTCTGTCTTCCAGAAATCTTTATGGCACTTGTATGTTACAGAGTACAGCTTTGACAAAGCCGCTGCTAGCAGTGAAACGAACGGCTGTGTTTGGCCACTTCGGTTTACAGCAAGCCTGAGTTGGATTCAAGAACATTGCAGCACATCAGCATTATCTTTGAGAATCTGAGTTTAACAACTTATTAGCTAAGTACAGTTGCTTTGTTAGAAAAGAGGAACAGTTTGTATATTTGCTGTTATTACTGCTGTGATTCTGTGGTATTTGCTGGAAGACAGAAATGCCTTTAGCGATTATCGTGTGGAGTGATGATGACATACTATCTGCAGATTGGCACAATTTAAGAAGCCAGTAATTCCATTAATTGAACTCCAGCAACTCCAATAAAAGGGTTCTTCTTTATTCATTATTTAAGAAGAAAGTGATGTGCAAGAGGTCTCTCAAACAGAGGCCATTTTTAAAGGATCCACTTCTGTTTGAATTTTAGAACCAGATTCAACCATATAGGAACTTGGGAATGCAAGTAAAAAAAAGTTCGCCGCTGCACAAAGTTTGGGATACTTATTGACAATATTTACATTACTCCTGAAGTAACTGAGGCTCATACTTTTGAACCACCTCAAGATCCACCGAGAGTTCAATGAGTTCATCTTATAAGTTAGATTCAATATTTAAGTTTTCTATTTCTGAATAAAATAGCATAACAATCCAATCAGGTATGTGCTTTTTCTCCAAGTCTTGAAAGCACACTTTAAAGTCTTCACTCAATTTTTCAAGGTGCTTTATATATATATCCAAGTCATCATCAGAAAGAACATGGTCTTCATCTTCCAGTTGCCATAGGTTCGAAAAGTACCGAAAATCTCTTCATAGCAATGAAGATTTAAACAGGTCTAGTTTGGCCTGGAAGCCCAAAAGGATTGTTTGAGTTTGAATAATTGTTACATCTTTAAATTTTGAATATAGGTCTGCCAAACAGTGAAGATACTTCTTATTCTTTTTCAACTTATCACATAGAATCAACATCTGTAAGAAACTCTACTGTTGAATCATACAACTCAACAAGTCTTTGCAATCTAGCAGCTCTCAAGGGCCACCTCACTTCAGTATGCAAGAGTAATTGATTAAGTAATTCATCATTTTTGACACATAGTTTGGCAAACAATCATGAATTAAATGGATGTGCTTTAATTTTATTTATAGTTCTAATTCACACCTTTACGGCATCATGCAATTCGTTACTGAGATTTTTTGCAATGAGATGGTGTCTGTGTAATATACAGTGAATAGTACATAAATCAGGATCCTTTTCCTTAAGGTAGCAAAAGCTCAATAACAGCCTATCATTGAAGGTGCGCCATCTGTGGCCACCACAGTTATATTGCTGAGTGGAATATCGTGCTTGTTTAAATATTCCTCCAAGCTCTGAAAAATAGTCATCCCTTTTCCATCACACTTAAGATACCCTGCGAACAAAAAATCATTGATAGTTTGTTTTTTAATTTGACTTGAAACATAGAAACTTGACGACAGAAAATGACCACATGGCCTATTTAGTCTGTCCTTCCATATCAACCACTACAACAGTCCCCTTTTTTCCTTTAGAGATCGTCTGTGTTTGTCCCATGCTTCTTTGAATTCAGATACTGTCCTCATCTCTACCATCTCCACTGGGAGATTATTCCATGGATCCACCACTCTTTCCGTAAAGAAATATTTCCGCATATCACTCCTGAATCTATCCGCTTTCATCCTCATCTCATGTCCCCCCATAGCAGAGCTTGCTTTCAATTGAAAGAGGCTCTCCTCCTGTGCATTTATGCCATGGAGGTATTTAAACACCTCAATCATATCACCTTTAGCCCACCTTTCCTCTAAGGTGTACATATTAAGATCCTTAAGTCTGTCCTCATATGTTTTATAATGAAGATCACTAACCATTTTAGTAGCCACCCTCTGAACTGACTCCAGCTTGTTTATATCCTTTTGAAGGTGTGGTCTTCAGAATTGCACACAATACTCCATATGAGGTCACACCAAAGACTTATACAGAGGCACTATCATCTGCTTTCTTCTGCTGGCCATTCCTCTCCCTATGTATCCAAGCATCCTTCTAGCTTTTGCTGTTGCCTTTTCTACCTGTTTAGCTACTTTAAGCTCATCAGACACAATCACGCCTAGGTCTTGCTCTTCTCTAGTAGACAAAAGTACTTCACCCCCTATACTATATCGCTCCCTTGGATTGCTGCAGCCCAAATGCATGAACTTGCATTTCTTAACATTAAATCTCAGCTAACAAATTCTAGACCATTCTTGAAGCTTAACTAGATCCCTCCTCATGTGTCTACTCTATTGCAGATTTTGGTATCATCCGCAAAGAGGAAACCTTACCCAACAGCTCTTCCGCTATATCACTAACAAATATGTTAAAAAGAATTGGACCAAGGACAGATCCCTAGGGCACACCACTGGTAACCTCCTTCTCCTCAGAGTGAACTCCATTTACCTGTACCCTTTGTCACCTCCCACTCAACCAATTTCTAATCCAAGCAGTAACTTTAGTGTCTGGGGTACTCAGTTTGTTTATAAGTCGCTTATGAGGAACGGTGTCAAAGGCTTTACTGAAATCCAAATATACCACATCTAGGGCTCTCCCTGGTCACCCAGTCCAACTCCCTGGTCACCCAGTCAAAGAAATCAATCAGATATGTCTGACAAGACCTGCCTTTAGTGAATCCATGCTGCCTCGGATCCTGTAATCTGCTGGACTCCAGAAACCTCAATATTTTCTCTTTCAGCAGTTCTTCCAAGAATTACTCACCACCAAAGTTAAACTAACCAGCCTGTAGTTTTCAACCACATCCTTACTTCCGCTTTTGTGTAAAGGGACCACATGTGCCTCTCTCCAGTCCTTTGGCACCACTCCCGACTCCAATGAGGCATTGAAAAGGTCAGTCAGTGGAGCTGCTAGAATGTCCCCAAGTTCCCTCAGTATTCTATGGTGTATCCCATCCGGTCCCATAGTTTTGTCTACTTTAAGTTTAGCTAGTTTCTCAAAAACACAGTCTTCTGAAAATTGTTCAAGATGCCCCTTGCTTCTGATCCTGTTTGTGGATGTTTTCCGAGGTCCTGCTCCTGGTTCTTCATCTGTGAACACAGAATATAAATATTTGTTAAGCAATTCTGCTTTATCCTCATCAGCTTCTACATATTCCTCCCCTTCACCCTTGAGTCTGACAAAACCACTTTTGCCCTTCCTTTTCTCATTAACATATCTGAAAAATGTCTTATCCCCCCATTTTATTGCATTGGCTATTTCCTCCTCCTTTTGAATCTTTGCCTTCTTGACTACTTTGCTAGCTTCTCTAAGTTTTTCCAAATATAGATGCCTGTCTTCCTCTCTCTGTGATCTCTTGTATTTCATGAAGGTCTCCTTTTTTTCTTCACCTTTTCAGTTATTTCTTTTGAAAACCATAGCAGTCTCCTTTTTCTTTTACCTTTATTTACCATTTTAACAAAAAGGTTGGTTGCCCTTAAAATATCCCCTTTCAGTTTTGCCCACTGTTTTTCTACATCCCCCAGCTGTTCCCATCCCACTAATGACTCCCTGAGGTATTGGCCCATCTTGGCAAAGAAATTAATGAAAAAGTTAAAGAGGCCATTCACCCTCTACAAATGGCCCTATACACAGCGGCACATATTCTCATCAACACTTCAAGAGCGGAACATATCAGTCCCATCCTTAAACACTTGTATTGGTTACTGGTACTTCAAAGAATAAAGTACAAATGCTTATATATCATCTACAAAGCGTCTCACAACTTGTCCTCAATCTACCTTCATACACTGATTCAAGAAATCCCAAACAATAGGAATCACAGAACACACTCACTCAAACCTTATGTATGCCTCATCTGAATACTGAAGCATCACGTACCGCTTCAAAGAGGGCTTTCTTCCTCTTTGCCCCTGCACTATGGAATGTTATTCCTGATCACCTGCATGCCATTAATGACCTTATAACTTTCAGAAAAGGGCTAAAGACACTACTCTTCGCTGAGTGTTTTTCTCTGTCGCACTTAAATTATTGCTTTTTGTTTATATTCCTCCATGTAAACTGTTGTACATTGTATTAATACTACTTTCTGGCTTTATTTTACTTCCACCTTATTATTTATAATTTTGTTTCATGTTAAGCCCATTTGAGTCTGATTGTTTTATGTAAACCACTTTGTCTTGTAGATACAGCGGTATATAAACTCAGCTAAATAAATAAATAAAATAAGAGGATTAACTATGGTTCGGTGGACTTCTGCAGATGAGGAGATAATGTACTGCTACTTTTATGCTACAAACCCTATATTTAAATCAAGAGGGTATTCAAAGAGAATCTGCCAAAAACTGGAAGAAAGAGAAAAATTGCCACAAGAAAAACTGCAAAAAACAAGAGATGCAAATGTAAGATCTTTAATTTTGCAGATCAAACAAAGAAGTATATGAATTATAACATCTTGAAGCAACTATGGGCTTCCGTGGAAAAAGAAATACAGGGAGGAGGAGGAGACCTGGGTGAGAATACCAGAAGAAAGGAATACACAGAAACAGAAGGAGCAGTTGAGGGGAAGCTGGAGCTTGGAGATTTGGATCTGTAGGAGAGTGAGGTAACTAAAAGATAGGACAACCAATCAACTGAAGAGGAGGAAGAAAGGGAGGAGAAAGACCCAGAAATGGAAGATTTCAAGATTGTACTGCTAGTCCGCTTGGGAAAAATATGCTGCGTTTCAGGTAAGGGAAAGATTATACCCAAGTTAAATTTAACACCTAAGGTTAAAAGTATGATTATAAAGATGAACAAGACCATAGGGGGACCATTTATTGACATCACTGAAATAAATCAAATACAATATTGTGTAGCTGAAATTATTACTGCAAGAATACTACCAGCTGAACTGCATGGCCAGAAGAAAAAGAAAACAATAGTTCCTCTTTGGAAAAAGGGCATCAAGGGAAAATTACAATCATTGCGTGCGGAGGTATCCCTGAAAGATGGGGTATCTAAAAGGATTAAGATCATCAAAGATATTTACGAAGATCAAAACATCAAGCTGAGGCATGCTGCATTAACTGAAGATGACTTGAAATGTATATGTTCCAATAAGAAATTGAAAGCAGCAGCAAAAGCACAACAATTGCAAAGATATGAAGAAAATAGAAAAGAAAGATATCAAAATAAACTATTTAAAGAGAACCCAAAACAATTTTACAGGGAATTGGGAAAGAGCATTAAGATGGTAAAAGCACCACCAACCAAAGCCAAAACAGAAAAGAGATGGAAAGCAGGTTAAAGCGAGCCCCAGATGGAGTAACCAACCTTTGGCTCAGTTAACATCACTCAACCCGGACCTGGTGAATTACAAAAAATAAATTGTTTAAGCAGCCATACTTAACACCCCAATGGCTTACTACAGGAAGAACATCTCCCTTTCCAAAAGGGAACCCAAGTAACTCTCCCAAAAATTATAGACTAATAAATTGTCTTCCTACAATCTATAAGCTGTTCACTGCAATAAATGCAGACAAAATATATGATCATATTGAGTCCAATAACATCAAGGCAATAGAACAAAAGGGCAATAAAAGAGGAGTATATGGCACCAAAGACCAGTTAATTTTGAATAAGGCCATCTTAGCCAGCAGTAAGAAAAGCAGAAATCTCATTTTAGGATAGATTGATTATAAGAAAGCTTTTGACAGTGCCCCACTCTTGCATAATAAATTGCTCTGAAATGTATAAAATAAATCCTGGTTTGATAGAGTACATTAAGTTCACCATGACAATGTCAAACCACACTCTTTTTGAAGTATGAAGATGGTCAGTACATCATTCCTAACATCAGGATGCAGTGAGGAATATTTCAGGGGGATTCCCTGTTGCCCCTTCTGTTTTGTGTGGCGCTTAATCCAGTGAGTCCTCTCATCAACTCTTTGGGATATGGATTTAGCCTGAATCCTAAAGAAATTAACAACCCAGAAACAACATCTCATTTATTATTTGTAGACAATCTGAAGCTCTATAGTTCCAGTGACCAACAATTAGCAGAGCAACTCTGTGTGGTAAAAAGCTTTTATGATGACATCAGGATGACCTTTGGCCTTGATAAATGTGCCAAGGCAAATTTCTTTAGAGGAAAATTGAGCAAAACAGAAAACATCTCCCTGGCTGAAGGCTGTGACATCAAGGACCTTGAAAAGGAAGGCATATATAGGCATACTTCCTAGCAGTAGTGTACCCTGTGCAGCCAGCAGTCTACCTGACAGCGCTATCCACAGGTGGGTCCTCGTGCTCTCAGTACTATTCCTTTTGTACATATTAGTTCCATTCTCTCTACCTGCGAATATGTCTGCCATTCCTTCCTTCTGGGGATAGTATCCCTTGTTACATATACCCAGGCTCCCCGGACATCGCTGCTGGGTTACTTCTAATCTGATTCTCTGTCAGACCTTGCCCATGCGCCACCCGTTTGTGCCTCCTGTATGTCCCAGTGACTGGCTGCTGCATATAGGCCTTCTAAATTGCAGTGTTTACCGGAGCAAGACAACTCTGGTATATGACTTCCTCCTCCAGTCTCATTCTTTTTCTGACTAAGACTTGGCTGCGGGAGGGAGAGGATCCTCTCCTTGTCCGCTGCCTTCCCCCTGGCTTCTCAGCCATAGCTACCCCCCGCTTGGGACGTACTGGAGGTGAAGTGGCAGCTCTGTTCCGTTCGATTTTCCCTTTCACTCAGCTAACTTCATCTGCCCTACCTACCCAGAATCTCTTCTCTTATGTTTGCATACATCCCCACTTCTTTCCTTTCTTCTTCTGTATGTGCCACCTGCCCTGAGTCCCCCCCCCATGGGAATCCCTTATCCTTACCATTTCAGAGACTTCCCTGCAGTTTCCACATCTACTTATCCTTGGTGTTCTCAATATTCATGTCCACTCCCCTACCCTAGACCTTATAGTCTCACCAAACCAACACAGCATCAAGGATCCTGTAAAGAACATAACAGTGCTCCCAGTCCCATGGTCTGACCATTACATGGTCAATTTCTCCATATCCACTCAGACAACAAAGGACACAGCTGACCCAACACCCAAAGAAAAAAGAAAATTCAGGTCCTTCAATAAAGAGAAATTCCTAGAAGAAGTGCTACCAGCACTAAACCAAATGTCATCAGACCTTGAAACAACCATCACTAACTGGCACAAAACTCTCCAGAGTGCAGCAACCCCACCTCAAAAAACATTCCAGACAAAAATAGGAAACACAATGCCCCCTGGTACTCAACTGAAATCAATGAACAAAAAAGGCAACTACAGAGACTGGGAAGATTATGGCGGCAAACTAAAAGCCCACAACACCTAACAAGATACAACAAACTGCAAGCTATATACCATGACACAATAAACAACCATAAGAGAGAGTACCACTCAAACCTAATAATGAGCTCCATCAACAGACCAAGACAACTCTTCACCATAGTAAACGCTCTAATAAAAGAACCAATGGAACCATATGACTCTCTCAATATCACCACACGACATAGCAGACTTCATGCAACAGAAATACACCAAGACATGACTTGAGAAACCACATAAAGCAAACTCAAAACACACCACAGACATCACATGGAAAACAGCTGGATATGATTATAACTAATATAAACATAACAACCTCACCCAATGACCCATGCCCTGTTAGCTGAATCAAGCAAACAAGACAGTTCCTACTACCATACATACAAAAAATAGTGGAATCATCGCTTACCCAAGGATACCTCCCCCCTCAACTTAAGAGTGCCTCCATCAAACCTATCCTTAAGAACAATAATCTCGACAAAAAGGACCCAAGCTCCTTCCACCCAATATCAAGTCTTACTTTCATAACGAAGATAATTGAAAAAACAGTACAGTATCAATTACAAGACCACATAGACACATCTGACCCGCTGGACCCACATCAATACGGATTTAGACAAAATCACAGTGTGGAAACACTGATTACATCACTTCTAGATACTGTTGTCACAGGCATAGACAACATACTACATGGCTTCATTTTATGCTTTATAGATATCACCACTGCATTTGACTCTGTCAACCACAACACACTACTCCAGAGACTCCAAGAAACAGGGATAAATGGAACAGTTCTAGACTGGTTCCTCTCCTACTTGTCACACCGTAACTGAGTGAGAACCAAAAACAAACAATCTAAACCATTTAGACAGTATCAAGGCGTTCCACAAGGCTCAGCACTCTCCACACTGTTAATATATATCTTAAACCAATATGTAACAATATAAAACATAACATCTACTATAGAATCTACACAGACGATATAATGATATTCTCCCAGATCAACATCAATAAACCGAACTACTCCCAAATCACAGCATGCCTTGAAGCAATGTCCGAGTGGTTCAAACGACAGGATCTTCTCATCAACTTTAAAAAATCTGAAATGGTGCAGAATACTGCAGCACGAATCATCACAGGCACTGCAAGATCTGAACACATCACCCCCATCTTACAACAGCTACACTAGCTCCCAATAATTGCAAGAGCGAAATTCAAAACAATCCTGAACATCTTCAAAATCTTCCATCACCGCTCAGCAGATGTGCTCCAGGATATAATAACCAGAGATGTCAGCAACAGACCTAGAAGAACCAACAATGGCAACAGGATCAGCACACCCGCTGGCTATCACAAGACTAAGCAAACATCTAAGAGAGCTCCCTCGCTGCTGGCACCTGCATTATGGAATGTACTTAAGGACCCTAAACGACACCAAAGACTTCTGCAAGGCACTCAAGACCCTTCTCTTTACCGAGGCCTATGAGCAACCACCTCAAGTTGTCAACCACTAGATTCCACCCAATTGGCTTAACAGCTACCTACACCACTTGGCCCCCAACTACCCATTACCAATTAGACCTACAAGCACATAGTATTTAAGTATGTGAGTTGTATCCCCTCCTGTTAAATGTATTCCTCCAATTGTGTTGTGACCACTTTGATTGAAGGATAAGGTGGTATACAAAACTGTCTAAATAAATAAATAAATGATCCACATCACTAGAAATACTAAATTCTCCCCACCAGACTCACTCAAGATACTAGAATATACCCTAAGAAAGGCAGCATTTAAATCCATCAGCATATCTGAAGAATTTGCAAAACAAGAGAAAAAATCTTTAAAGAGCTAGACTAGCAAACAAGGGAAACAACTGACTAAAGCTTAAATACAGCAGAAACTGAGTTACTTCAGGAACCACAAGTAGATCAGAAATGTTTAAGGAGAAGTGGACTTAAACCTAATTGCGGGAAAGGACAGTAGACTGCAGGCAAGATGGTACATAGCAAGCATAGAAAAAACTCCAGTAAAACAGATAAATGCAGATCCTGTAAAACAAACTATAAACAGTTACAAATTTTATTGCTGCTGTTAGAAGGCCTGTATACAGAAAAAAATAGGGTGGCATGTCTCGTCGGCTGGAAATGGCTAAATGCTGTAACGTGATTTACTAGAAAAATATTGGGATCACACACCTAGCAGAATGTGGAGAATGGAGAAGTCATAATAACCCGGAATATTTCCATTCCTACAGATAAAGATTTTCATGCTAGAAAATGATCTATTGTAATAAAGGAGAAAAGTAGAACAGCAGCATGGCTAATTCAGTACTACATATAGGGAGAGAGAAAATCCTCAATTACCAAAGATGCAAACAGAGACCAGACAATATGACAAAAAGATACATAAATTGTTCCAAACATATTGGGCCCACTGGCCTTATTCAAAAGAACTTCCTTAGTATGTTACCTATATCCTATGAAGTTAGGAAAGAAGCTCTTTGGCAATATATTAAGAAGGTTACTAGCAGACAATTTGAGATATTCAGATTATATCCAGCATCCTCTAGCTTACAAGTGAGATTCTCTCCTGTCATAATATGCACAAAACTAACCCATTAAGAACCACATCCTGAGAGAAACTAACAGATCAATATTTAAACTCCACTGCTGGCAATTTTTTTTAAAATGCCAGCTGCAGTATTTAAATAGAATACATATATAGCTGTGGTCAACATTATTGGCACCCTTGCATTTTAGGTATGTTGTGTACAATATCTTGAGAAATAATGGGAAATATTCCAACTGTATATCGTCATAATATTTTAATACTATGTTCAAAGCTATAGATGTTGCAGTCCTCCCCCCCCCCCCCCACTCACCTACCTCCACACCTCATGGTAGCTCCTCAAGCCCACGCATCTTACACTCCTAGTCTGAATACCCGCAACCACACCTTAACCGCCTCCATACTTAACCCACCTTAAGAAGCTCGTGCTGTGCACTTAACCATGTATATAGTTACATTAACTGGCTTGTATATAGTTATCATGTTCTCCCTGTTAAGAAACTTGTTTATTGTATACCCAAGTTATTTTTACCTGTTTATTGTAAGCACAAATCACTAAACTGAGATGTGTAGATTTAATGTTTATTGTAAACCGCACTGATCTTAAATAGCGCGGTATAAAAGAAAATGTAATAATAATAATAATAATAATAATAGAACAAAAAGAAAGATGTCTGTGCAACTTAAACGCAGTAAATTCTGAGAAAAAAAACAAAATATGATCTGGACATGATTAATGGCACCCTTCAATAATATTTGGTTGCACAACCCTTGGCAGTGATGACAGCATAAGAACATAAGATATGCCATACTGGGTCAGACCAAGGTCCATCAAGCCCAGTATCCTATTTCCAACAGTGGCCAATCTAGGTCATACATACCTACAGGTAGCAGTTTCCCCAAAAGACACAGGTTCCACAATGCTTGTATTGGGTCAAGCATTGATATCCTGGGTCCCTTTTTAATAATGGTTTATGGACCTTTCCTCCAGGAACTTGTCCAAAACATTTTTAAATCCAGCTACACTAACAGCCTTTACTACATCCTCCGGTAACAAATTCCAGAGTTTGATTACACGTTGAGTGAAAAAATATTTTCTCTTATTAGTCTTAAATAGTTTACCCTGTAACTGCATTGCATGTCCCCTAGTCTTTCTATATTCTGATAACGTAAACAATCGATCTACATTTACCCGTTCCACTCCGTTCATCAATTTATAGACTTCTATCATATCTCCCCTCAGCCGTCTCTTCCAGGTTAAAGAGCCCTAACATTTTCAGCCTTTCTTCATAGGGGTATCCTTCCATCCCCTTTACCATTTTGGTGGCTCTTCTCTGAATCTTTTCTAATAATGCTATATCCTTTTTAAGATACGGCGACCAGAATTGCACACAATATTCAAGGTGCGGTCGCACCATGGAACGATACAGAAGCATTATAATATCCTTTGTTTTATTTTCCATTCCTTTCCTTATGATACCTAGCATTCTATTTGCTCTCTTGGCTGCCGCTGCACACTGGGCAGAGGGTTTTAACATGTTATCCACAATGACGCCTAAATCTTTTTCCTGGGTGGTGGTTCCTAATGTGGAACCTTGCATCGTGTAACCATAGTTTGGGTTGTTCTTCCCTAGGTGAATAACTTTGCACTTGTCTGCAGAAAATGCTCGCAGGCAACTAGGAAAGAGCTTTTGCGCTATATGCACCCATATGCTGGAACGCCCTGCCACCTGCCATCCGGGCTATCAATGACCTCGCCCAGTTTAGGAAGGCATTGAAGCACTATCTATTCCTCCAGCACTACACCGAACCTGATGACAACCCTCAGTCAGTCACACTCTGGACCCAGATTGACGCTCCCGACGCAGCCACTCCATGGGTCTGCAGCCCAACCCGCTAGACCCTGATCCCTTCGACAAGTAGAGGGATACTCCCCTGCCTTGTCACCATGTATATAGATGATGTGTAAATAGTGTCGAGTTATCTTGTACATAGTTACCCTGTTAACCCTGTATATAATCCCCTGTTTATTGTAAGTCTAGTGTAGGCCTGCCTGCACAGCACAAATCTGTTACCTGTAAACTGCACAGATTTTTAAAGAGCGCGGTAATTTCATCTGCCATTTTGATGCCCATTCTTCCAATTTATCAAGATCCTCTTGCAATATTCCACAATCCTCATGGGTTTTAACAACTTTAAATAGTTTTGTGTCATCTGCAAATTTGATAACCTCACTCGTTATTCCCTTTTCCAGATCATTTATGAATATGTCAAAAAGCAGCGGATCCAGCACAGATCCCTGGGGTACACCACTATTCACCTTTCTCAATTGGGAAAATTGGCCATTTAGCCCTACCCTCTGCTTTCTATTTTTTAACCAGTTCCTGATCCACAATAGTACACTGCCTCCTATCCCATGACTCTTTAGTTTTGCCAAAAGTCTCTGATGAAGGACCTTGTCAAAGGCTTTCTGACAGTCCAAATACACTATATCAACCGACTCACCTTTGTCTACCTGTTTATTCACACCTTCAAAAAAACATAACAGATTAGTAAGACAAGATCTTCCTTGTCTAAAGCCATGTTGGCTGTCTCCCATTAAGCCATGACTATCTACATGTTCAGCAATTTTGTTCTTTATTATGGTTTCTACCATTTTTCCCGGTACTGACGTCAGGCTCACCGGTCTGTAGTTTCCTGGATCACCCCTGGAACCCTTTTTAAAAATTGGCGTTACGTTGGCCATCCTCCAATCTTCAGGTATTACAGATGATTTTAATGATAGTTCACAGATTACTAATAGCAGGTCTGCAATCTCATATTTCAGTTCTTTCAACACCCTTGGATGTACAGTATATCATCCGGTCCAGGTGATTTGCTACTCTTCAGTTTATCAAATAGTTGTAATACATCTTCCCGATGTATTGATATTTCCTTCAATTCTTCCGCACCTTTAAATACCACTTCAGTCATGGGTAACATCCCTACATCTTCCTCAGTAAAGACTGAAACAAAGAATTCATTCAGTCTCTCCACTATCACCTTGTCACCGCCTCTTAGTGCCCCTTTAACCCCTCTATCATCTAATGGACCAACTGACTCTCACAGGTTTTTTGCTACGAATGTACTTGAAAAAGTCTTTATTACACGTTTTTGCTTCCGCAGCAAGCTTCTTCTCAAATTCTCCCTTTGTCTGCCTTATGAATGCCTTGCATTTGACTTGCCAGTGCTTGTGCTGTTTCCAGGTTTCGTCGTTTGGCTCTTTTTTCCATTTCCTGAAAGATGCTTTTTTGGCAACAACAGCCTCTCTGACCTCACCTTTAAACCATGCTGGCAGTTTTTTGGACTTCCTTCCACTTTTCTTAAAGCGTGGAATACAGCTGGTCTGGGCTTCCAAGATAGTATTTTTCAACACCCCCCAAGCTTTAACCTTTGCAACTGCTCCTTTTAGTTTTTTCTTAACTATTTTCCTCATTTTATCATAGTCTCCCTTTCGAAAGTTAAAAGGTAGTACTGTGGATTTCCTTACCATCCCTCCTCCACTAATTAAATCAAATGCGATCATGCTATGATCACTATTGCCAAGTGGCCCCAACACCCTTATCTCTTGCACCAGATCTGGTGTTCCACTAAGGACTAGGTCCAATATGGCTTCCCCTCTGGTCGGTTCATGAACCAGCTGCTCCAAGAAGCAGTCATTTATTTCATCTAGGAACTTTATCTCCCTAGCATGTCCTGCCGTGACACTGACCCAGTTGATACCGGGGTAATTGAAATCACCCATTATTATTACTGTGCTGTAACTTTTATTAGCTTCCTTGATTTCTTTGAGCATTTCATCATCCAAACGTTTCTTGTAGCCATCTATAAGTTTCATACATCTGTCTGCTGGCAGTTTCTCCCACTCTTCAATTGTGTTTTGTTCCAGCTTATGAATGTTTCCAGGATTCCTTTTACCAGTAGCAGATTTCAGCTCTTTCCATAGGTTCTCGATTGGATTGAGAGCAGGACTCTTTGCTGGCCAGTTTAAAACAGTCCATTTTTTAATATTTTTTTATTAGTTTATAACACTCATGAATAACAAGAATGAAAATGCAAAAAAATGATATGCATATACATAATCAAAAAGAAGCAAGAATATATATCCAGAAGAAAAATTAAATATACATCATCCAAATTTAGTACACAAAGTTAAGGCAATGATTATAGGGGGAGGTCTCAAGAATTACAATATAAAGGAAAAAAGAAATAACATAACAGAGCGGAGACTTAAGCATCAGCCGAATTGGTTGCAATTTGCACCCTGGTTCCCTCCCTAGCTACTAGAAAGTCCAATAGCTGACTAGGCTCAAGGAAAAGAAAAATCTTACCATCATAGGAAATTACACATCGAGAGGGAAATCTTAATTGAAAACTACCCCCGAAGGCCCAAGAATTCTTTTCTCCTCAACTGGGTAGAACGAGACAGATCAGCCAACATGTAAGCTTTAGAGCCTAAGAAAGTACAATTGAAGTTTCTAAAATAAGCTTGAAGAATTATAGACTTATCAAGCTCCAAGGCCAGAGTCACAAGCAAGGTAGTACGGCTAGTAACCACCTCTAGAGAATCCTCCAAGAATGCAGTAAGATCCCCAATTCCTTCAACTGGCCTCCCAGAGGTAAGGCCACCAGTACCAGAACCTACAGTTAAATATTGTGCATGGACGATCGGAGGTAAATTATCTCCTGGAAGTTTAAGCACCTCCAGGAGATATTTACGAACCATCTCATTAGCAGACATTACAGGAGATTTAGGAAAATTTAAAAGTCTCAAATTATTTCTTTGAGTGTAATTCTCCAAATGTTCAGCTTTCTTTGATAGTAAGATCTTATTCTTAACTTGGGCAGCACACATCCCTCGAAGATATTCCAGTTCTTTCTCCACACCCTTCAAATGTCGAGCTTGCTTCTCCTGGACACTTTTTGCATCGGAAATATCTTTAAATAACGATAGCGAATCTCTTTTAACAACCCCAACAACAGTCATCAGAGAGGTATTCGGGGTAGCAACTGCATCCCACAGTGCCTCCAAATTAACAACAGATGGCTTAACCAAGCCTCTCAAACCTGGAATTATGTCCAACTCCCCCGACGTTGTTGTAGAAACCCCACAAGGGGGGATGGTCTCCTCCAGTCCTTTTGCATCCACTACAGCAACCGCAGGGGGCAAGGAAGTTGACAAATCTGCAACAGGATCAGAGTCCTCTTCACTTCCAATTGCCGACGAGCATCTCACAGCCCCGGCAGGAAGCACTCTGAAACCCAGCTCAACTTTTCCAGGTCGAGGCGGGGGGGGGGCACGCTGCTCAGGAGACAGCCATACCCCCTATGCACTCAGAGCCGACGACTCCAACACTGCCGGCTCTGCTGTAGACGCCGCTCCAACTCCTGCCACAGTAAACCTGCAAGCCGCCAAAGTCCTCTGGCCGGTAGCGTCAAAATCAGGTGGCCCTGAGGGTGGGGTAACCTGCTTTCTCTTCCGGCGTCCCATCTCCAATTGACAGGCTCCGGAGCACCACCCGACTGACCCGACTAACGCGGCACGTCTCACCGGCGGAAGAGCTCTGATGCCATCTTGCCTCCAACAACCTGCTTCTTTTTTCCTTTTAACCATTCTTTTGTACTTTTGGATGTATGCTTTGGGTCATTGTCCTGCTGGAGGACCCATGATTTTTGACCCAGACCTAGCTTTCTGACACTAAGTAGAACATTTCACTCCAAAAGACCTTGGTAGTCCTCTAACTTCATGATTCCTTTAATACATTCCAGGCCTCCAGTTCCTGAGGCAGCAAAACATCCCCACAACATTATAGAATCTCCACCATAAATAACTGTATGAAGGGTGTATTTTTCCTTATAAGCTTCATTTCTTCACCTGTAAATGTATCGCTGGTCTGCATTGCCAAAGAACTCAAGTTTGGTTTCATCTGTCAACAGAACATTTTTCGAGAAGGATTGTGGTTTCTCAAGGTGGGTTTGGCAAAGATCAGGCGTGCCTTTTTATGTTTCTTTTTGAGTAGTGGGGTCCTCCTTGGACTTCGCCTATGAAGTCCTTCTTTGTTTAGTGTGTGACGTATGGTGCAGGTTGAAACCACTAATCCAGATTGCTCCAGGTCAGCCTTAAGCTCTTTAGATGTTGTACACTGTATTTTTCCAGCAGCTTGTACTAACCTTTGAAGACTTCTTGGATTAATTGTCCTCTTCCCACCATGTCCTGGGAGGTTCTTGACAGTTCCATGAGCATAAAACATTTTAATAACATTGCAAACAGGAATCCCAATGTCTTTGGAGATAGTCTTGTACCCCTTTGAAGTCTGATGATTGATAATAATGATTTTCTGATGGTCTCAGGCAGCTCTCGTCTTCACCATTCTGAAAATGGAACAGGGAGTGAATGTGAGAGTGTGTACTCTCTACCGCTCACTTCCCAATTTTATGTTTTTTGAAGTTTCATACTTGTTCATCTATGTTTGTTATACCAGCTTTAGCGTTTTAATCTTTTTGTTCATTTAAGCCATTCAATGTTTTTATTTATTATTTGCATAAATATGTTTATCTTATTATGATTTATTGATTGTAATTTTGTATTTATATGTTTTTATTTGAAGCTTTTACCGCCTGAAGAAGGCATTTGCCGAAACACGTTGGTGCTTTCTTGCAATAAAGTATTATTACATCATTGCTGTTGTGGACATCTCACTTTTGTTGTGCTTGCTGTTTCTACTGTGAGTGTGTGTGTTCTCGTTTGGACTACAGGGTGTGTATGTGGCCATTTTGAACATTAGAACCATCATTCTTTGGCTGATTCAAGTCGTGTGAGTACTGACAATTGATTACAGGTGTGTCTAATTTTACTGCAGTGGGAATGCCATTCTTCTGTTCAAACTGATTTGAATTAGGGTACAGCAATCAGTTACTCCTACAATCCCAATGTAGTCAAACCCGATGTGACATAAGTCCCGATGTAACATGAAGTATGTAACATGAAGTGACAACACTGTATCTCTATACCAGGATGCCTCCTGGATTTCAGTAATAGGGAACTCCATATTTGCCATGCGGATAAGGGAGGAGCGACCGTAATCCAGAGTTTGGACACCACATGATCTTGGGTTGCTATATAAGAAGGGTAAACGTCATGACGCCTTCGGCGCATAACAAGTTTGAAGAAGGGCCAGGAGGTATTCTAAGGCCTGAAACACAGCGTTGTGTCACTTCATGTTACATCGGGATTTTATGTTACATCGGGTTTGACTACATTTGACTACATTGGGATTGTAGGAGGAATTGATTGCTGCACTAAGCTTTGTTGCTATAAGGGCAAACATTTTACAGCATGGACTTAAAGGCTGAAGGAGATGATTATTATGGAATAGGATGCTTTGGTATGACTCCACTTGACTTCAGCTGCAGCGTATTTTGCTGATGTATTCAGTTGTGCTGACAGACATTCGATTGCAGCAGTTACAAGCATTTTCATCTGGCAGCTAAGTACCATGATTTTCCTCTATCCCATATTATGTCCTTGTTTTTCGTAGGGGAGATTCTCAATTTTCCCTTGGTTTGTGGTGAGGGTTAATTCCCTTTTAAATAGAATAAAAAGGAGGCTTGTGCTTCGAGAAAGAAAATTCTTTCATGGCACATACTCCGACAAAAATTTAGTATTCGTACGTTGAGTTAATAGTTAAGGGCACATGTTTTATCCTTTTGGCAGTAAGTAATAATCATATCGTGGCAATGTCCCAGTTTTTATACTATTTCCTACTATTTCCTTTTTTAATTGATCTTGTTTTATTTGATTCTTTTATGTGTCAAATATGTGTGTATATATAGTCACAACAAAACAAATTACACTATAGTGCTAGAAGATGAGACCCCCAGGTCAGAAGGCACTCAACTAACTACTGGGGAGGAGCTGAAGATTTTTCAGAGTAAAGCCAGTAGTTATGATGTGGTTGGATCAAAGCCCTCAGAACATCTGACTGCTGATGTAGCTGCGCATCAAATGAGAGTCAGAAGCTGCAAAGATGTCTTACATATTGGGACATGGAATGTATGAAGCATGAACCAAGGGAAGATGGAAGTGGTCAAGAATGAAATGGAACGTGTACAACTTGATCTGTTGGATGTAAGCAAACTGAAATGGACTGGCATTGGGTACTTTGCATCAGATGATCACATGGTCTACTATGCTGAAAATGAAAGACAAAGAAGAAATTATGTTGCATTTATAATTAAGAAGAAACTTGCAAGACCTGTAATGAAATACAATGCAGTCAGTGAACGCTTAATCTCTATTCGTCTACAAGGAATGCCTATCAACACAACTGTAATTCAAGTATGTGCCCCAACAACAGCTGCAGAAGAGGAAGAAATTGATGAGTTCTATGAACACGTACAAGCTGAAAATGACAGAACATGCAAACAGGATATTCTGATAGTCATGGGTGACTGGAATGCAAAAGTTGGCAACAATGAAGAGGGCAAAATGGTTGGAAAATATGGACTTGGCAACAGAAATGAAGCTGGAGAAAGACTGATAGAATTCTGCAAGACCAACAATCTATTTATCTCAAACACCTTCTTCCAGCAACACAAGCGGCGACTGTACACATGAACTTCACCCAATGGACTGTACAAAAATCAAATTGACTACATCTGTAGAGGTCAACAATGGAAAACCTTGATAACATCAACAAAGACAAAAACCTGGAACTGACTGTGGTACAGATCACCAACTACTAGTATGCAAACTCAAGCTAAAGTTGAAAAAGAGCAAGCCACTCATAAATGTAGCAAAATATGACCCTGAGAATAGACCACTGGAATTTAAAGACTACCTGCAAAATTGATTTGCTGCTTTAGATACAAATGACAGAGCTCCAGAAGAGTTATGGAATGACATCAAGAAGGTTGTGTTGGAAGAAAGAAGTCTCTACAAAAGGTGAAAAAGCAAAAACGGCCAAAATGGATGACAGAAGAAACTCTGAAAATTGCCCAGAAGTTCAGAGACGCTAAAGCCAGAGGAGAAAGAGAGGCCATCGCAGAACTCAACAGAGATTTCCAACGTGCAGCAAGACAGGACAAGGATTAGTACTACAATGATGCATGCAAGGAAATAGAGGCAGAAACTATTAGAGGAAGAACAAGATCGGCTTTCCTAAAGCTATGAGAGTTAAAGAAAAAATTCCAGCCTCGAATTGGAATGTTACAAGATGCTCAAGGATCTATGTTGCATGATGCTGAGAAGATCAAGAAAAGGTGGAAAGACTATACAGAGTCAGTATACCATAAAGATCAAGTGGACCAACAGCCGTTTCAACCTGTACCTTATGATCAGGAACCATTGGTGATGAAATAAGAAGTCGAAGTAGCATTGAAAGCCTTATCAAAGAACAAAGCACCAGGCACTGATGGCATTCCCATGGACGTATTACAGCAATCTGGTGCAGCTATTACCATACTTACAAGGCTCTGCTAGGAAATTTGGAAGACTACATCATGGCCAACTGACTGGAAAAGATCTGTGTTTGTATCAATACTAAAGAAAGGTGATCCAACTGACTGTGGAAATGATTGCACAATCGCTCTGATCCCACAAGCCAGCAAGATTCTACTGAAGATTATTCAGCAGAGAGTACAACCATACCTGAAACAAGAACTACATGAAGTGCAAGCAGGGTTCAGAAAAGGGCGAGGAACGAGAGACATCATCACGGATGTGAAATGGATCCTTGAAAAGACTAAAGAATACCAAACGGATATCTATTTGTGCTGTATTGATTACAGCAAGGCTTTTGACTGTGTAAAGCATGGGCCACATTAAGAAGCATGGGTATACCAGAACACCTGATCTCTCTCTTGCACAATCTGTACATTGATCAAGAAGCAACAGTTTGAACGGAACAAGGAGAAACAGAATGGTTTAAAATAAGCAAAGGTGTACAACAAGGCTGCATACTTTTCCCCTACCTGTTTAATTTATATGCAGAACAAATCATCAGAGAAGCAGAATTGTATGAAGACAACAGAGATGTGAAGATTGATGGAAGACTTATCAACAACCTTCACTATGCTGATGATACCACATTACTGGTTGAAAGTGAAGATGATCTGAAACATTTGCTTCTCAAGATCAAGGAACATAGTCTTAAAATGGGCCTGTACCTTAACGTAAAGAAGACAAAGATCATGACAACTGGCAAAATCAATAAGTTCATCATTGATGGAGAAGAAATTAAAATTGTGGACAACATTAACCTACTTGGATCAACTATTAATAAAGAAGCAACAAGCAGTCAAGAAATCCGACGACGCATTGCTCTTGGCAGAATAGCTATGAAGGACCTAGACAAGATTCTCAAGAACAGAGATGTCTTTCTCCATACAAAGATTCAACTCATTCAAGCCATGGTATTTTCAATAACATCATATGCATGCGAAAGTTGAACAGTGAAAAAGATAGGAAGAAAATTGATGCCTTTGAATTATGGTGCTGGTGGCGAATACTGCGTATACCATGGACTGCTTGAAGAATAAATCAGTCAGCACTAGAGGAGATCAAACCTAAGCTTTCTTTAGAAGCTCAGATGACAAGACTTCAACTTTCAAACTTTGGACACGTCTTGCGAAGTCATTAGAGAAAGACATTATGCTTGGCAAGGTAGAAGGGTCAACGCAAAAGAGGAAGGCCAGCAATGAGATGGATCAATACAATAACAGCAGCTATGGGCACCAGCCTGTCAACAATGAGCTGCCTGACTGAAGACCAACACAATTTAGGACAACTATCCAGAGGGTCGCCATGATTCAACACTGACTCAATGGCACTTAACAACAACATAGTCCAAAGCCACTTCACTGGCCATTTTTTTTAGGAGATATTGGACTTTAAGGGGTTGAACTGCAAGGGTTCCAGTAATGTTGACCACAACTGTATTCATAACATATGCCAAAAAACAAGACCACATCAACCCAGTCCTGACGGAGCTACACATACTCCCCCTCGAAGCAAGAATCAAATACAAATCTGCCATACTTACTCACAAAGCTCTCTACCAAACTCAGACTTCCCAGCTCCGCACACTACTGCCCCGACCAGCCCACAACAGAACAACCAGACAAACCACTAACAACTCCCTCACCATCCCCCATAAACGAACCAAATGCAATCAACGGACCTGCAACAGAGCCTTTGAACTATATGCACCAACCCTCTGGAACTCTCTACCGAATCACATCAGAAGCAACAAAGATCCCTTATCTTTCAGGAAACAACTAAAAACCGCCCTATTCCAGGAATACCTCGGACCAGAAACAAGCACCCACCACTGACTACCTCCCAACCTCCCTATTTCATCCCCCTGAACATATGTTCTATGAGTGTAATACAATGTCTATGTCTCAAATATTTGTTAAAATCATTAATGTTGGCCACCTGGTGAGGGCCCCAACCCCAGAAGTTGATTATTGTCCCCCGCCCCTTTTAATGTTCCACCGCTTTGACCCGGTGAAAAGCGGGACATAAATACAGCTAAATAAATAAATAAATAAAATACTGGCTCAGATCGAGGGTCCATCAAGCCCAGTATCCTGTTTCCAACAGCGGATGATCCAGGTCACAAGAACCTATCAAGTTCCCAAAACGTTAGACATATTCCATGTTGCTTATCCCAGGGGTAAGCTGTGGATTTCGCTGGTCCTCTTTAATAATAGTTTATGGACCTTTACTCCAGGATCTTGTCCAAACCTCTTTTAAACTACACTACCAGCTTTTACTACAACCTCTGGTAATAAATTCCACAGTTTGAATACGCATTGAGTGAAAAAATATTTTCTCCGATTTGTCTTAAA
Organism: Ichthyophis bannanicus; assembly: GCA_033557465.1. Lineage (NCBI taxonomy): Eukaryota > Metazoa > Chordata > Amphibia > Gymnophiona > Ichthyophiidae > Ichthyophis > Ichthyophis bannanicus. The sequence goes on from CM066041.1 coordinate 151,084,043, forward strand.
TGTGCAACACTGTAGGTTCATTATGGGGTGTGTCTACTAAAGGGGTTTAACATGCGTTAATAAAGTTAACGCACAGTAAGTGCCAGAACTGTTTTATTTCTATGAGTTGTCCCCCGCAGCCCCCTCTGGTGGCGGCGTAGTGGTTCCACGGGGCTGGGGAGCTCATAAGAATAGGGGTATTGGGGTTGACCTGTTGTGAGGGTCATGAGGTAGCGGCCCTCTGTGTCAGCCTCGTGGTCAACTTCCCAATAAAGCACTTTTTAGCCAAGTGTAGGGAAAAAGAAAAAGGCATTTATTTCACCTTTACGCAAACGGTTCAAAATATGCGGTTGAGAAAAATAACAGGGCTGTATCCTTTCTTGTATCAAGTGCAATTCACAAAAACATTCAAAGTAACATTGTTAATCTTCACAAACTCAAAACATAAGGCATCCTGTATTCTCTTCATACATTTGGTTGCTCCAAATAACTTAAAACTTTCCTATTGTGCAATAATTACAATCCATGGGTTCCACGGCCTCATTAACCTCAGATTCCCCTGGCATCCACTCCATCTCTGAGGGGTCTGACTCTGAAACCTCAGGAAGGTTGGCTTCAGGCTTTCTAAAAGCATGCCATACGGTGTTCCAATGTTGGCTTGTCAGTTTGGGGCGTCGGCTTTTAGCTATATTGTAGAACTCTGGATTTTCTTCTGCTACAGGATTAAAAGTTCGCTTATCCCGGCTTTTAATATTACTAGCCTTTTTCCTAGAGAGATTATCTGGTACTTTTGGCATAAAAGTGTCCTTATCATACAGATAAAAGTTATTCCTTTGTTTCTCTCTTGTGCTAGGCTTAGGTAAACACTTGCAGGCAACCACTGTTTCACCTTTTAACTTCCTGCAGTCTCTTTTGGGAAAGGCTTGAGGCCTAGCCTGAATGTCCTCCACTTCTTGCAGGCTCAAGTGTTCCCTGGGTGTCTTTCCTCCTTTAGAATGGGGAGTAACTCCTCTGAGGCATGGCTGCTGCTGTGGCGCTTGTCCACCACTTCCACCCCTGTGGCAGTTGGCTACTGGCCGCGCCCTCTCAGCACTTCCCTGTTCCCCAGGCCTCTGAGTTTTCCATTCCTCTTTCAGGTTACTTTTATAAAAACTTTTAAAAGTACCTTTTTCTCCTTGGGTATTCCTTGCAACCGGATATCTCTTCCTCAGCTTGTATCCCAGTCCTTCTCCCTGGATAGGGCTTCCTTTCAGGCTGGAAGGGAGAGCACCTCCTTCCTTGGCTGCTCTCTGCAATGCTGCTCCTTCCAGTTGTAGCTGGCCTTCCTCTAGGCCTGCTCTTGGGCCTTCACCTCGGCCTGCTCTATGAGTTATCCCTTGGTCTGCTTCTCGGCCTACTCTCTGGCCTGCTCTCCAAGCTGCTTCAACTCCTTGAGCTGTTCTAGGTCTGACAGTGACTCCAACTCTCCGAGCTGCTCTTTCCAGTCCGGCTTTGACGCTCACTCTGGCTCCGTCTCTGTCTCTCCGATCTGCTCTGCTTAACTGAGCTCTGTCCCTGCTTAAATCGGGACTAACTGATTCAAGGTCCTGCCCATAGAGGCGTGGTTCCTCTGCTTCCAGGCTTGCTCTCCTGCTCCCTCTATGTGGACCTTCAGGAAATTGCATGTAAATCTTGTTTTTTTCAAGATTTAAAACTTCTTTTCTTTCTGTCAGAGGGTCCGCAGTATCACAGAGTGCAATGGCACTTAACACGCTTTAAACTTTAGTAAACATGCCCCTATGTGCCCTCTAGTCTTTCTACTTTTCGGAGGAGTAAACAACCAATCTACATTTACCCAGTATACTCCACTCATTATTTTATAGACCTCAACCATCTCTTTTCCAAGCTGAACATCCCTAACCTTTTAAATCTTTCCCCTTTATCATTTTGGTGCTCTTCTGTACCTTTTCTAATTCAGTTATATCCTTTTTTAGATATAGCAACCAGAACTGCACCCAGTATTCAAGGTGCAGTCATACCATGGAGCAAAAGAGAGGCATTATAATATCCTTGGTTTTATTCTCCATTCCTTTCCTTAAGGTTCCTAGCATTCTATTTGCTTTCTTGGCTGCCGCTGCATATTGAGCAGAGGTTTCAGTGTATTATCCATGATGATGCCTAGTCCTTTTGCTGGGTGGTGATTCCTAATATGGAACCTTGCATCTTGTATCTGTAGTTTGGGATGCAAAACTTTGCACTAGTTCACGTTAAATTTGATGTGCTATTTGCACGCCCAATCCCCCAATTTCTCAAGGTGTTCTAATTTTTCACAATCCTCTTGAGAATTAATAACTTTGAATAATGTTGTTTTATCTGCAAATTTGATCACCTCACTTGCTGTTTCCATTTTCAGGTCATTTATGAATATGTTAAAAAGCAGTAGGCCCAGCACAGATCCCTGGGGTCATCCACTATTCACCTTTTTCCATTGAGAAAATTGGCCATTAAGCGCTACTTTCTGTTTTTTTATCTTTTAACCAGTTCCTACTCCACAAGAGTACACTGCCTCCTATTCCATGACTTTTTAATTTTCCCAAGAGTCTCTCTTGAGGGACCTTGTCAAAGGCTTTCTGAAAATCCAGATACATAATATCAACCGACTCACCTTGGCTAAATCCATGTTGGCTTTCTGACATTAAAGCATGACTATCTACGTGTTCAGTAATTTTGTTCTTTATAATGGTTTCTACCAATTTGCCTGGTACAGATATCGGACTCTTCAATATGCATAAGTCACCTATTTTAAATTACTTATGCACGGGGATGGGCTTTTAAGTGTAGGCAGTCGCTATTCTGTAAGTATACGAGTTGGCCATGGCACATAGTTTTGGAGTGGGTGGCTACAGGGGTAGAGCACAAATTTCTGCACGTAAATTATAAATTCTATAACTTTAGCATGTTTCCTACAAATCTAGTTGTAGGCATTTAGACCAAGTTTAGGGTTGGTGTAGGCAGTCGCAACTAGATTTGTTGCACATATCACTTGCACCCTCTTCTATAAAGCACATGTGTGCTTTATTATATAGAATAGTTAACAAATACATTTGTGACCATGCGCTTTGAACTAAGCAACCTTTATAGAATTACCTTCCACAGGGATAGTGCTGGGTGGTCAGTGATTTTCAGAGGCACTATCTGGATATACCTGGCCAGCAGCACTTTTCCAGCTAGCAGGTGCTGCTATCTGTATACATGCTTTTGAGTATCAGATCTTAACTACATTAAATGTGAGGAAATCTTTGCTCAGAACTTACACCTTTCAGAATATATAAGACTCTACATGTGATAATAATTTTAAATGCAATAAATGTAAGAAATATTTTATGTCCTGTACATCTTACCACTTAACCTGGAAAAGAGACGGCTGAGGGGAGATATGATAGAAGTCTATAAATTAATTGAACGGAGTGGAACGGGTAAACGTAGATCGATTGTTTACGCTATCAAAATATAGAAAGACTAGGGGACATGCAATGAAGCTACAGGGTAAACTATTTAAGACTAATAAAAGAAAATATTTTTTCACTCAACGTGTAATCAAACTCTGGAATTTGTTACCGGAGGATGTAGTAAAGGCTGTTAGTGTAGCTGGGTTTAAAAAAGGTTTCGACAAGTTCCTGGAGGAAAGGTCCATAAACCATTATTAAGAAGGGACCCAGGATATCAATGCTTGACCCAGTACAAGCATTGCGGAACCTGTGTCTTTTGGGGAAACTGCTAGGTACGTATGACCTAGAGTGGCCACTGTTGGAAACAGGATACTGGACTTGATGGACCTTGGTCTGACCCAGTATGGCATATCTTATGTTCTTACACAAGGAAGAATATGAAAAGCAAGTCACCTGGCTTACGTTGCATCTGTAAATTTATACTAGGAAAGATTCTTATCACACAAAGGGAAAGAAACAGGCTATTCATGCATCAATGACAAAGTAATAATCTATAATTAATAATGTGAAAACAGATGGACAGTGTGAAATTCTATTTTTTTTACCATTTAATTCTTTCTCTCTATGAGCGCATTTATTTTATATAGTCTTCTAGTCTGACATTAAGAAATGTTACAGCCATATACCATATTTTAATAAATAAATCTTCATCCTTGTTCATTTCTCAGGTGCTTCTATTTTATTGATCTATTCTGTGTAGAAAATTTGATACATGTACCATGTCTGATAACAATCAGCACTGTGGCATCCTTGATTTATATTACTTGCAGTGATTGTGTTGATGTAATTTTTAGCAATCTCCAGACTTGAATATTTTATCATGTCATATTTACTTTGTGTACACTTAAGAGTTTTATTACTATTTTTTAATTTAGCTCACACCTTTTCAATAGTAGTTCAGGGCATGTTACGTCAGATACGATAAATATTTTCCTGTCCCCGAAAGGATTATAATCTGTTTATACCTGAGGCAGCAGAGGGTGAAGTAATTTGTCCAAAGCCACAAGAGCTGTCAATAGGCTTTGAACTCTGGCTTCCTTGTTTCTCAGCCTACTGTAATAAGCTCTAGGCCAGATGTTTCCCAACCGTTTTGATTGTGTGTACCTATTATTAATTTCCAAACAGTTCAAGGACTCCAGTTCATCCCCACCACTCTTCCCGCAGCCCCAAACCTGTCCCAACTAGTCCTCCTTATCGTCCTTCCCCTTCCTTTCTCCTGCAGTATTTCTCCCTCCAGCCAGTCTCCACAAGTCTCAGTCTTTTTTTGTCTCCCCCCCAACCAGTTCCATCTACTTTTTCTTTTTTCGCCCCCAGCCAATCCCCACTAACTTCTCTGTCTTTTTTCTCGTTTCTGTGTCCTGTGGACCACTAGAGGACAGGTAGAGAACCACTGCACTAGGCTGCTACTCCATTCTGAGTATAGTACATTGAGGGAGTAATTTTGTGACAGAACACCTATATAGAAAGTCCTAAAAGGCACTTATTTTACAAGGTTAATATAGGTGCCTATGACCCTTTTATAAAATAGCTCTAGTAGCATACAAATTTGCACTTGCTCTGAACGTTGGCCCGCATTTTTTCAGTCAAACATAGCAGCCTATCGTCAATACTCAAAAACACTTATCCAGATAGTTGCAGCTGTTATCCAGATTAGTGCCCCATCTGCCAATTTTCAGTGGTATTATCAATATAGCACCGCTGAAAATGATCACAGCTTGCCCTAGCATTAGCCAGATAGTATAGGGGCATTTCATTAAAGTACAGGCATAGCGGAGATATTTAGTTCATTATCCATATTGTTAAGTGGATAAATGTAGGACAGGGCTATTGTTCAAAATTCAGCTTGTCAGCTAATCTTCTGCCAGTGTTGCAGTGTTCACATAACCCCTCTTTGTAAGTCACTTCATTGGTTCCCTATCCGTTTCTGCATACAGTTCAAACTTTTCCAACAAGTGCATTCACTCTGCAGCTCCTCATTACCTCTCCTCTCTTCCTATATCTCTCCTTGGGAACTCCTCTCATCAGGAAAATTGCTTTTGTCTGTGTCTCCCTTCCATTGCCAACTCTAGAATCAATTTGTTCCACCGTGCTGCGCTGTATGCTTGGAAAAGACTACCCGAGTCCGTACGTTAGGCTCCATCTCTGATCCTATTCAAATCCAGGCTAAAAACCAACCCCTTTGAGGCTGCTTTTGATCCTGGCCCTCTTATTCTCCTATTTCACTCTTAGTGAAAAAAATTGTAATAAAAATATATGAAGCAATTGTTTGTTATTAATTATTTTTTCAAATAAAGGGACACTGTACCCATGAGGAAATTGTGAAGACTTATATTAGATGATTGAATTAGTGTTCTATTTCGAAGGTCCTTTTGATTAAATGTGAAGAGATAGCTTATAAAAATTGAATGAATATTCTCACAATATATTTTGGTCATTGAAACTGTGATCTAGATTTCATTTGAGGGATTGATCTTATTTTATAATGGCAATATAGGAATCCATTTGCCTTTATAAAACAGAAACCCAAACTGTTCCAAGTAGTGCACAAATCTTCATATATAAATTTACACCAGCTGTGAAGAAAGTGCATGGAAAAGAATTTTGAGGAAACAGGAAAATGCTCAATTAGTAGCTGGACAAAAGAAAACACCTATAAAATTATGTGTTGATGGCATTTGAAACCAGAGAGACTAAAAATATTTTGGTTGGGGGGGGTCTGATAGATGTTCGTGGGGATGTTAGGAGGAGGGAACCTTTTGGCACATTTGGTGTTCATGCCTAAAGATAAAGAGGTTTTGGAAGAGTGTGGTGATAGAAGTCAAAGCTTTAGCAGGAGTGGGGGTTAGAGAAGAACCAAAGGTCCTGTAGAAGCAATAGGAAGGGGAGGCAAAGTAGTAAAAATGGGGATAGTGGCTGCATGATGTGAGATAGCAGGAAACTGGAAAAGGCTTGAAGGTCTCACACTTGTAAATTGGAGTAGACTGGCTCAGAGCTGATGGAGAAGCTAACAGATTTATATAATGAATAGTATAATGCTGATGATGCAGAGTGAGAGAGGTTTCCTAGGTACTTGGGTAGGCAGAAGTAGTAATAATGGGATCTTACTTATTTTTGGCTTGGATAGGGTAGGTTTGATTTGGGATGGTGTTAACAGTAAGGTGTGAAATGGACTGACATGATGTGAGAGGGGAGTATAATGTAAGTGAGAGTTGAGAAGTGTATATTGTGATTAAGAACAGAAATTAAGAAGGGTGGGTGGTTGGGGGAGTGGGGCAAGGAAGTCAAAGGTAAAACAGCATTCCAGGAGTGAGGATCAGGATCTTACCAAGCTAGAAATGCGCCCTGTGCGACTAATGAATCTCGTGCCCCCCTCCACCCAGCTACATTCACTAACTTACTCTTTTTGAGCTTCATGGAAGCCCAGTGATGATATCAGCACCCCCTTCTGTGTTTGCGCCCTGTGCGGCCGCACTGCTCACACATCCCTTGGTACAACCCTGGTGAGGATGTTACTACTGTATGTTATTGAGATAACAATGATGTTTTGGAGTTTGGAATATGTTCCTCATTATTAGTTTGTTGAAGAAAAAAAATAAAATTAAGAAAAAATAAGAAAATAACTCCTATGATACTATTTTAACTTTCCAGGAAAACAGACTGCTGCTGTTTCCTGGAAAAGGGCAGCCACTGGAAAGGAAGCCCTCACATCACATCTTCAGTTAAGCACACAACTTGTTCTCATTTTCATTTCTATTTCTGTCATAAATCCACATTATACTCGTTTCCAGACAGGAGTCACTGAATACTGACACCGTGGTTGTAAAAAATAATATTTACAACTTTAAATTTCTTTTCTCACTGATTCCTCACTTCAGCTATGTTTTCCCTTTCTCTGACCAATTAAACATTGTCTTTTGTCTCAGTTTTTAACATTTATACACCAATTCTTTACTAGGACTGAGATATTTATAATTTATCATTTTACTCTCTCCTCCTAGTCAGAGTCTCTTTTCTTTGTATTCATCCAAGTTCTTCTCTGAGGCAAAATTGAAAGGAATGGCAGTGGCAGTGATATTGACAATAAGAGATACAATACAGACGATTGTTTGTAAAAAAGAGAACAGGGAAGCAAACGTATATTAGGAAACAGAGTAAGTCAAATCTGTTTCCTTCTCTTCCTGAAGTGTGAGTTCAAGCATTCCATAATATCTAAGGTTGCTCTTTGATTCCATGTGTATCCTGATTTGTCCCTCTCAAGGCTGGATTTCAGGTCTTCACTTCCTGCCATTTGTGCCCAGGAAGCAGGGAAAGGAGCGATCCTGGAATCCATGCCTCTGATAGAAGAGGGAAAAAATTAACATGAGATCTGAAGACAAGCAAGAAATGAAAAAGGTAGTTACTCACCTGTAGCAGGTGTTCTCCATGGACAGAAGGAATAAGTTCTCAGATATAGGTGACATCTCTGACGGAGCCCCGTGAGGGAACGCTCCCCAGCTTCTATTGGAAGATTTTGGGAGGCTCCACCTTAACTGTGCATATTCCTTCCCACCTGCTTCTGCAATGCCATCTTCTCCAGTCTGATAACAATGCTATGGCAACATACAACTCCTTGAGGAGGTGGGAGGATTGTGGGGACTTATTCCTGCTGTCCACGGAGAACACCTGCTACAGGTGAGTAACTACCTTTTCTCTGTGGACAAGCAGGAAGTAGGTCCTCATGTATGAGACTCCCAAGCTACAAGCTATCAAGAACTGAGGAGGTCACCCAGAAGTCCAACAGAGGCAATATTGAACCAAGAACTGGAAAATCAACCATGTACAGTAGTCGTAGTTCACAAAAATGAATTCATCAGATTCAGCTTCTTCACCATATATAATATTTTTCTTCTTTTTTGGGGGGGGGGGGGGGTAGCCTAGACAGAAGGACCTTGGGGGGGGGGGAGTTGTATTTAATCACCAAACAGATGCCGGAGTACAGATTGGCCAAAATTGTTGTGTTGGGAATCCCCATCCAGACAGTAGTGAGATGTGACTGTGGGAACAGAAGACCACGTCATAGCCCTGCAGATCAATTCCATAGAGTCGAAGTGCAAGTTGGCCACTGACATAGCCATGGCTCTGATGTTGTGAGCTGTAACATGACCATCAAGTCTCAGCCCAGCCTGGGCATAAGCAAAGGAGATGCAGTCTGCCAGCCAAATTGAGAAAGTGCATTTGGAAATGGCAGCGCCTAACTTGCTGGGGTCAAAAAAAATAAACCGCTGGATGGATTTTTGGTGGGCCTTCATCCATTCCATGTAGAAGACTAAGGCCCATTTGCAGTCCATGTGCAGCGCTGCTTCCCCTCTGTGGGCATGAAGCCTTGGGAAAAGGTCAGCAGAACAACTGACTGATTAAGATGGAAAGCCGATACCACCTTTGGAAGGAATTGAGGATGAGCGCACAAGACCACTCTTTTATGATGGATGAGCTACTAGAGCTTGGCGTTCACTTACTAGATGTGGCAATGTAACCACCACCAGAAACAAGACTTTCCAGGTCAAAAACTTCATGGGGCAGGATTTGAGTGGCTCAAAGGGAATTAACATGAGCTGCGCCAGAACCACACTGAGGTCCCATGCCACTGCCAGTGGCTTGATGGGAGGTTTCGAGAGAAGCAAACCCCGCATGAAGCGAACCATTAAAGGCTGAATAGAGATGGATCTTTCTTCTATTCGGTGATGGTATGCCACAATCATGCTGAGGTGAACCCTGACAGAGTTTGACTTGAAACCCAATTCTGAGAGGTGTAGGAGGTACTAGTCTGTCAGTGGGGCAATTGAAAGGATCTAGCTCCTGTTCCATGCACCAGAAAATAAATCTCTTCTATTTGAATGCATAAGACCTTCTCGTTGAGGCCCTCCTAGAGGCCAACAGAATATCTATTACTTTGTCAGGCAGGTTAAGCTCCAAAAGGACTAGTCTCTCAACATCAATGCAGTTAGGGCCAAGGACCAGATGATAGGATGTAGCATCCTTTCATCTGCCTGTGACATGAGGTCTGGGGCAGAGCCCTGCCGTAGAGGTTCCCACTGGGAGAGTTGAAGCAGAAGAGGAAACCATGGATGTTTGGGCCAATAAGGCATGATGAGTATTATTATACCCCTGTCTGTTTGGAGTTTCAGCAGGGTCTTTGCTATGAGAGGTATGGGAGGATATGCATATAGCAGGCCCTTACCCAGGGCAAGAGGAAAGCATCCGGCACCAGCCTGCTGTGCGAGGAAACACTGGAGCAGAACTGATCCACTTGGGTGTTTTGTTGGGTGGCGAACAGGTCTATCGTGGGGGTACCCCACTTCTGAAAGATGTGGGCACTATGCCCTGTCCAGTGCCCACTCGTGCAACTGGAGGACATGACTTAGCTGGTCCATCAGGGATTTTGCTCCCTTGGCAGATATATGGCCCTCAGCTCCATCCTGTAAGTGATGGCTAACTTCCATAACCAGATTGTTTTGCAGCACAGGAGATACAAACCTGTACCTCTCTGCTTATTTATGTAGTACATCGTGACTTGATTGTCGGTCTGAATCAGGACAATCTGGTTGGCTAGCCATTCTCAGAAAGTCCTGAGGGTGTTTGTTATGGCTCTCAATTCCAATATGGCCGAGCACGGTCAGCATCCTAAGAGTCGTTACCTGATGACTCCACTGAGTATCTTGCACCAAGGTCATCAATCTCTGGAGTCGGTCTAGCGTAAGGAAGGCCCTTGCTTGAGTCATGTCGAGGAAAGCCCTGATGAACTCCAGCTGTTGGCAGGCTGAAGGTGGCACTTTGGATAATTGATTACAAAACCCAACAGCTTTAGCACCTGAATGGTCAACCATGTTGACTGCTGGACTCTGTCCGGAGTGATACTTTTAATGAGCCAGTCATCCAGATAAGGGAAGACAAAGACCCCTAGTGTTCCGAGATAAGCCACTCCACTACTAGGCATTTTGTGAAGACTCTGGATGCTGAGGCCAGCTCGAAAGGTAGTGCCCAATACTGAAAGTGCTGTTCTCTCAGGACAAATCTGAAATACCTCTTGTGAGCAGGGTGAATCGGTTTGTGGGTATACGCGTCCTTTAGATCCAGGGAGCATAGCCAAGTGTCTTTCTGAAGATAAGGGAGCAGGATACCTAGAGATACTATTTTGAACCTTTCTTGCACCAGAAAGATGTTGAGGTTTCTGAGATCCAAGATGGGCCAGAACCCTCCACCCCCCTATCTTGGGGACCAGAAAGTACCTTGAGCAAAATCCCTACCTGATCTGCTCCTGAGGCATGGACTCAATGGCGAGATCAGCCAGAAGAGTGGAGATTTCTCTCCAAAGCAAGTCCAGATGCAGAAGGTTGAAAGGATACGCCCTCGGGGAGCAATGTGGTGGCAGCTTAGTGAAGTGCAACATGTAGCTGCTTTGGACTATCTGTAGCACCCACCAGTCCAAAGTTATAAGAGGCCATCTATGGGCAAAAAGAGTGAACCTTCCTTGCATCGGAGGAGTCACTGGCAGATTGGTTATGCTCTGGAAGAACCAGTAAAAACTCTGCTCCCAGCTTTGGCTGCAGGGCAGGCTGGACCTTTTGAGGCTTCTGTTGACATTGTGGGTGAGGAGCCTGTATTTTCTGTTGGGATTTGAGGACCAGAAAAATACCTGCGCCTACGTGGTTAGTAGGTCTTTTTCTGGCCTCCACCTTGATACTGTGGTCTCCACAGCCTGGTGAGGGTGACGTGCCTTCTCCTCAACCTGCTCCCCGAAGAGGTTCTCTCCATGGCACAGCACATCCACAAACGTATTTCACACCGATTGTTCCAGGTCTGAAGACTAAAGCCAGGCGAGCTTGCAGGCTCTAATGTCCACCACCGCCATTCTGGACATCGTCTCAAAGGTGTTATTAGGCGCCCAGATCATGAACTTCGAGCAGTCCTTGCCACGGCCCACCAGGACATGATAGTGCTCTAGTTTCTTTGGGGGAAGGAACTGGGACATGTCAATGAGATCTCACATGATGTCCTTTAAGAAAATACTCATGCAGAGCTGGTAAGAGTGCACTCAAGCTGCAAGCATGGAGCTTTGAAAGCACCTCCTCCCGAAGGAGTCCAACATCTGTGCCTCCCTACCTGGGGGTGTCGAGGAATGAGTCTTGGTACTCTTAATCCTCTTAAGGATGGACTCTACCTCTAAAGAGTGGTGTGGAAGCTGAGGTTTCTCAAGCTCAGGAGTTTATTTAAACCTGTCAGAAGACGGTCAGTGCCCCTCTGATACTCTGGAGATTGAGCGGTCCTCTCTCTGGGGCACCTTGACAGGGCACTCCGCCCATTGCTCTCAACATTGCGCTTGGAAGGGCGCCAATGCTAATGCACACGGGCCTTTGCCCGGTGCTTGAATGGATCCCCCCCTTTGATGCTGATGGAGCCCAAGAACTTCTTGAAGTCGATGCACCATTGACGGATCCCTGGGAAGTCATTGAGACCGAAGCCGGTGACAAAGACACTGAATCAGACCTCTGGGCAAAAAGAGTTTCTTTCTGTTTCTCTTGACCCTTCAGCCTCTCCTTGTTATGTGTGAACACATATTACAAGAGGGCTGATGATTGGGACCCAGGCACTGGAGGCACCAGCTGTGCCTGTCGGTGACAGAGATGGCTCTGGCACACTTGGTGCACTTCTTAAATCCACTGACCAGTTTTTTGGACAGGTCTGAGAAGATGGCTGTGGCTAGATCAAACAGCTCGATGGTGACCATGGGCCAAGCTGGGTCACCAGGAAAAAATAAGAAAAAAGAAAATATTACAGAAAGGACTGGAACCAATGAAGGAACTGTGACCAAAGGAACTGCGATAGCAGGCACTAACAAGGATACTTTAGCTTAGAAGGTCCCCGAAGGGGAAGGATGATGTTTACCAGTGGAGGACCGAAACTACGTCCAAGAGACTGTGCTGAAAAATGAAGACCTGGAGAAGATAGCGCCATGGTGGCAGGCAGGAAGGGAGGCATGCAGGTGTGGTGGAGCTTCCCAAAAGCTTCCAATAGAAGCTGGGGAGCGTTCCTGCGTGGGGCTGTGTCAGAGATATCACCCGTACGTGAGGACTTACTTCCTGCTTGTTCACTGGAAAACAGTAATACATCACAGCTAGAGCCAGATTAACACTATATAGGATCATAGGCAAAATGCATTTGTAAGCCCCCTGTTCACTTTCCCCTTTCCAAGAGATCTTAATTAATGGTCTTTTCCCCTTGCCTCTGCAGGATGTCCTCTCTCTAAATCGCCTCTTCTGAAGACAGCTCCATGCCTCTCTCCCCAGTCATGGGCTGGTTCAAAATGTGACAGCAGCAACAGTTTTTGAATGAGCACAGAGACCAACCAATCGCATGTTTGCATGCCCTGCCTCCAACACAGAACCCAAAAGCAGGAAAGGCTACAGTGCAGCCTGTGAGTGCACATTGATTCATTCCTTGCACTCACTCACAACAGTACTGCCATACTCAGGACCAGACCATGCAGCTTCTCTGGGCTGCTTTTAAGAAGTACCTGTGGAAGGGAGGGGGGGGGGGATAAAGACAAGCAGGAAGTGAGGGAAGATGTGGACGTAGGAGAGGAGTCTGGGGATAAACTGGAACCATGCTTCCAAATTAGGAGTCACCACCCAGGAAAAGGATCTCGGCAACACCATAGACAATATGTTGAAATCTGCTGCTCAGCGTGTGACAAGCAGACAAAAAACAAAAAACAGAAAGTTAGGAATTATTAGGAAAGGAATGGAGAATAAAACATACAGTAGAATATCATATTGCTTCTGTATTGCTTCATGGTGTGACCACACCTTAAGTACTGAGATGGGAAAGGGGATAGCATGCTAGAAGAAAATGGCTTGCTGGCTGAAATATCTGGCAACAAAGACAGGAGCAACTGCACAAGAACACCCACAGGCTAAAACCAGATAAACTACCTTTACAACCAAACTGACAAAAGAATGGGAAGGAGGAGGTAGAGAGATGCCTTTGCTAGAGTTATCTTCTCAGGCACACACACAAAGGAGTGGGGCATTAGCCACAAATACCATAGACTGCAGGGAGAGATAAGGTAGCCACTCCTCAACTGACCAATCAGGGAATCCTAGCCATTAGGTGCATTCCAGATACGCCACCTAGATAAACAAGGGGCCCAGAGAATTCTTCCAAATTGCTATTCTGCTCTAACCCACGTGACAAACTATTAAATTAAGACTGTATAAAAACCCAGCTTGTATCCTGTGTGACTGCTGGACTCCTTGATAGCTTACTGTGACCCAGCCTGTGCTATAGCAGTGAATAAAAAGATATCTGCCTGGAAAATGTGTTTTTCTCTCTTGCCTTGCTTGCTCTTGTTCTCTCCTTACCAGGTGTCATCTGGACTGGACCGGGACCCTGCTAGATGCTCGTCCCACGACAAGTACTATGTGCAATTCTGGTTGCTGCAGCTCAAAAAAGATATAGCAGAATAAGAAAAGATACAGCAAGGGGAGACCAAAATAATACAGGGGAGGGGCCAAAGCATACGCCTAGGGTGGCAAAAGTCAGAGGGCAGCAGTGAATCTATCCTCTCCCTGTCCCTTCCCTTTGCCACCACCCTATCATAATTTTCATCTGGTGCTGTGTCTCCAAGTGCATTCAGTGCAGCAGTGGGCCTTCTTCCACTCATGCATGCTAGGTCTGCCCTGTCCTACCTCCTCCGGCAGGAAGTTTGCATTGGGGGTGGGGGATGGATAGGGCCAGCCTAGAATGTGCAAGAGTGGAAGAAGGTCTGCCGCCACACTGAATGTACTTGCAGCCATGGCTCCAGAGGACAACTGAGGTAGGGTGGCAGAGGCAGCAAGGGAAAAAAGGCGAGATTCAGGACTACGGGGGTGGGGGAGGTGTCCGTGAGAAGAAGTTTAAATGATGTGGAATTTGTAAAAGGAATATTTGGATGGTGGATTATTTCTCCCTGAAGCAGAACCGGATTATTACCTTTAGTTCGAAACCCAGTGCTGAGTCGGAGATTAGCATATTTGGAACTGTGGAGTCTTCAGTTTATCAGATAATTCTTTTGGACTTTTTAAAGCTTTAAAGTTATAAAATTGCCACAGCTATGTTTCATTAAATGAACTGTTAGCAGTAATTGTGTCTTGGTATAATTTAGACATGGTATAGAATTGGTCCTCCATATATACAGTATTCTAAATATTCCTTCCTTAATTTTTGGACAAGTTTTTTAGAGTATTGTTTTTCTTTGGGGCTTTCATTGTTGCTGTATCTTGGATTATATTGAATCCCTAAGGACTATTTTACATAATTTATTTTAACTTTGGCAATGATTTCCTGTCTATATTTTAATTATGCTAGATAGCTAATCTAAGGCTAAAGGCTCCCAGATGTAGAGACAGCATTATCTGTTACTCTCATTCATCCCTGTTTTCACCAGTGTAAATAAGATATATTTGTTAGAAGGACTGGTGTGGCGAAGGGAGTGGAGAGTTATGCTGTGCCACACATAAGAAATTTTCCTCTTAAAATTGGTCCGCCTTAACAGTTCTGCTATCATAAGCAAAACAGAATGGGACACCAAAGCCATGAACCACCAACCTTCTGCCTCACAAAAATAAGCAACTAAGGAACTTGGGGGAGGGGGCGGGTAAGGGAGTAGGGTTGGGGTTGGTTTATTTGCTTCCCCCAACTAAAACCGTGCTGTGTTGACCGTGTCCGCTATCATCCCCCAGACACTGTTGACCAGAAGAGGGCTAACCTTTTCTTTGCATGAGTTGCTGTGCTCGACCCTCAGCATGCCCTGCTCCTCCAGACTGCCCCGATGGCACATGGAATTCTCTGCTCGCAGCTCTCTCACCCGACCTTGGAGATGCCGCAGGAGTTTCAGTGCTCCAAAGTCATGCTGCTCTTGCATGGGTGTTTTATTTAGAGATGGTGCAGAGGTGGAAGATTGCAGGAGACCATTCTCAATCCGATCCTTATAGGAAAAGAAAGAGAAGTGCACTTAGCTAATTGCTAAACACCTGTTTTATATACCAAGAAGCCAGGAGCATAAACCCTGAGAATCTCATCCCACATGCTAGGATCCAGGAATAAGTGCAGGGCATAGGGCTACCTATTCCAATATTTTGAGAAGTACCCATATAGAGCATGGGGTCTTCCATCAATCATCCAAAAAGAAAGGAGTCTGTACAGTTCCCAAGACTGCCCATTCGGCACCCCACACAAGGCAAGTCAACGCAGGGCACAGGGCCTCTTACCACTCACCTTAGGAGAAGAGAGTCAGTGCAGGACACAAGGCCTCCTATTACTCATCCAGCTCACGGGGGAAAGAGAAAGTGAAAGACAAGCAAGTATAAAAACTGAATGAAAAAGAAAAAAAAAGAAAGAAAAGAAAAGAAAAGTAAAAAATAATATAGTAAAGGGAAGATAAGACAGAGATGGAGATAAAGTGAGAAGATAAAAATAAAAGCACAAAAGACCAAAAGAATAAACCAGTCAAACCAGTCTAATTTTTATCAAGTATCTAACGAGTGGAGTAAAAGAATGTAAGAAATCTCCCTTGTGTAGTGCATGACTATAGGTTTGGGTCCATTCCCTGGAGCTCTTCTTCTCTCAGTAGTATACTGAATAACTATTTCACACACAGTGAAGTAAAGGAAGTTTTTGTCTTCCCTTTAATCTTGCTTACTATACTGTGAAAAGTGCTTGTATTTATGAAAGATAGGTAGTACAGAAATGGAAATCTTCCTGGGTATACAGTTTTTTTATTTACCTGGGAAAAGCTTTGGATGCTGGTCTCCAGCCTTTCCATGTTCCTATGACTATCAGCATGTTTGTTCTTGGAAAACCGCCTATGGAGAAATACAATTCTGTTACATGCTGACTATTGGAGGGTGTATATTTCAGTTTCTGGCTGTCCTGAAGTGACTTGAGATAAGGCTAGGAAGGTTCCCTCCATTTCTAAATTAGCAGTGCTGGATACAGGAACTTTTCATTATTCCTTTAGGCAGAGCCAATGCTACATTTTCTTGTATCCTGTCCAAACAATTATGTGCTGCTTGCTCCTCCTAGTGGATAAATCTAGGACACATGTTCCCCATTGTGCTAGTTAGTGGTGAGCAGTTCATTTGATGGGAGATTGTTATCGAACAGGCTATCCACATTGGAAATTACAGTAATCTACTTGCAAAATATACCTAAAAGCACATTTTTTAAATATTGCTTCCATTTAGAGCTCAATGCAAAAGCCTCAGGGCTGGCGGCTATATCCTACATATAAGAAAATTATGTACACGAAAAATTCTAATTCTGCTGTTTTCAACAAAATTCTGTTTGGGGCACACATTCAGGTCTTAAGAACATAAGATACTAAGTCAGACTAAAGATCCATCTTACCCCGTATCCTATTTCCAACAGCGGCCAATCCAGGTCATAAATACCTATCAGGTTCCCAAAAAGGTACACAGATTCTATGCTCCTTATCCCAGGGGTAAGCAGTGTTCTCTTTAATAAAGGTTTATGGACTTTCCTCCAGGAACTTGTCCAAACCTCTTTTAAACCCAGCTACACTAACAGGTTTTACTACATCCTCCGGTAATGAATTCCAGAGTTTGATGATGCACTGAGTGAAAAAATATTTTCTCCATTTAGTCTTAAATGTGCTACATTGTAGCTTCATTACATGTCCCCTAATCTTTCAAATTTTAAAAGGAGTAAACAACCAGTCCAAGACATGCCTTTGCACCATTGCTGCACACCCACGCATGTAGAACACAGATGTCACAGCCTATGCAATACGCTTTCCCCTGCCCTTGCAGCGACCCGGAGCCCTTTGGCGATTGTCAATGCCTGTGTGTGAACTCATGATGTATCCTGAATACTCTTGCTAGACTCAGAGGAGCTAGCATCTTCCTCTGCCAACTGTGTTAATGCAGAGTGGAAATCTGAGAACATCAAGGGGGTGCTAGTGCCGAAGGGGGAGTGCTCTGAGGATGTTGCTCATGGATGCCTCATGTTATCTGCGGGTCTGCAGACCTGTGGCTCTGCTATCTGTGGAGATTGCTGTCATCCACACTGGTAACGATGGAGGCACATTACTAGGGGCTAGCACCATTTGGGTGATGGGGATACTAGAATGCCCACATGTGCCACCAGAGTATCTAGGGACTGGCTGATGTGTTACAGTCTGTACTGCATGTGCTCATCACTCTTGTTTCTCTCTTGCAGCGCACAAAGAATGCCATCAAGGATGCTGGTGCATGCCTGCTCCAGCTCAAGGAACTCCTCGTTCTGCTATAGTAAATGCTCCCCATCATGGATGAGCTGCTGTCTGTGACAGCTGGCCAGTGGGCCCATCTCTGCTAAACCGGTCATGGGACCACTGTGCAACTGTGACCCTGAGCCACCTCCACCATCTCCTACATGTGCTTATCCTCTATTTCAACCTGCAGGTGTGGCTGCTGTGGCTCATCCTCTCCCATGTCCCCCACGGTGCTAGTCTCCTCCTGCCTCAGACAGTGCTGAGTGCCCACATCTGATGTGACTGAATTGGACTCCTGGCTGACCCTCTCTGGACCATCCTCGCCTTTGCTCAAGGACTGCTTCATCACCTTGCCAACAGCACTGGTACCTAAAGGTGAGTTGGAAACATCAGGTTGCCTATTCCAGAATCTCTGCCCAGCTGTGGTGCCAGGGTAACTGACCATCTACCTTACATTACAGGAATGTGCTACCTACCTGTTTGCTGTGAGGACCATGAGGTATCATGATCACCTACACCGCTCAGTGACTCCTCATCTGTTGTACCCAGTACCCATTCCTCTAATTCAGTCAGCATTGGTGCTCAACCATTGTGACCTCACTTGGTCACGTTTACCTTGTGTTTAATCACCCTCTATTCCATTTTGCAGTCCTCAATGTCACAGTTACGGTGATACATCACATTGTACTGATGCCACGTCACAGACACTCCTTCTGGTGGGCACTATAGCTAGTGCTGGCATGACCAAACAGGATGTGTACCTGGTATACCAGCAGCTCCATCTCAGCTAGACAAAATTTCTCCTTTTGACTGGATACCTTAGTCTTTGGCGCCATACTTCCGATTCTCCAGGAACAAGCAGAAAGTTAGTTCTCACTTATGGGGTGATGTCGGCGCCGAGGGAGCCCATGTGGAGCATTTCCCCAGCTTTCAAAGAAAGCCTTTGGGAATGCTGTCATGCATGCGTAGTCCCCTTCCTGCCTAAGGATGCCATCTCCTTTTTTTCCGCGGAGCCCAACAGACGCATGTCCTATTTCCCCGGAAAAATTCCTTAAAAATTATACTCTATAGTTGAGTTTTTCCGGTTTGCGTACCAGTTCCTCTTCCCGCCATAATCCGGCGCCATCCCTGGCGTTGTTCTCGGCTCCTGTGTCTTTTTCCATCGACCGGCGTTTGCACCTTTTTTCGCCCGGGGGTTGCCCGGCCAGGTGTGATCCACCATGTCTCCCGGTGGCTTTAAAAAGTGTGATTGTTGCAGTCAAATTATGTCTGTCACAGACACCCATGACTGCTGCTTGCACTGCCTCGGCCCGGACCACGACAGTATCTCCTGTGACCTGTGCCAGGCCATGACTCCAAAACCAACAAGAAAAGGTTGGAGTTGCAGGAGAAGATGTTCCAATGGTCCAGCTCAGCCCGGCTTCACCGACACTGTCCAAAGCTGAACACCTCCTGTGAGGCCTGGGCATCTTCGGAGTCCCGCAGAGGCGGCTCCTCTGGAAAGATGCCGGACCCTGGCAATAAAAAGAAAAAATCCTTGAAGCCAGTCGAGGTTCCACTGCGGAAACCCAGTAAGGTCCCATGGCGGGACTCAGGTGACTCCAGGCAGCACCCCACTAAAGTCTCTAGGAAGGAGTCCTCGGCTGGCAGTGACCATGCAAGGCTCGCCAAGGCTGTGGTCCTCGTTGAGGATTGTAATGGTGAAAGTCCCCAGGAGGAGATGGAGGTGGAGGAAAATCCTGTTGAAATAAATGATACTGCACTTGTGCACAGGATTTCCAAGCCAGATAAGAAAAAAAATACAGCTTTCTGCTGAGCTCAGGCCATGCCCCAGCTCAGAGGGAGAGACAGGCTTCCTCACTGATTGGTCACATCTGGGGGAAAGACAGGGAGTGCCGGGAAGCACTCAGAGTTAGAAGCTATAATATTCTTGCAGCCTTGAAACACTCGTGTCATAACTACAATTTTGTCCTTAAGGAAATAAGCAAAACTACATGTCCCAGAATCCCTGGCAACAATAGACATAGCTTTATTCAAAAGAGGACACTCAAAGGCCACTTCCAGCTGGTAAGCTCTCGGGCCCCAGCGGAAGCGTCGCAAGTGGCATAGTATTGAGGATTCCACGCATGCGCAAAGGTGCAAACGTCAGGACATCTGCTAGAAGTCATTTCCCTGAGGAGCCAAGCAGAGGAGCGTCCGAGAAGTGGAGAAGGCAGTACAGAGAAGACTACAGAAACCTTCATTGGTGATAAGCTTGAAGCTTCACCTAAGCCAGGTAAAGGGTATCTAGCCAGGGCTGGTTAGGATACCAGGGCAAGGGTGAAAGCTAAGCTGGTTGAAAAAAAAAAAAAAAAGAGGTGGAAATCTTTTTTTGTATCGCACTTTGGTCTGTGTGTTTTGTGCTTACAGAGTTTCAGGATGACTTTCGAGTCCCAGGACGTGTTTAAATGGATGGCAGCACAATTCGAGCGGCAGAGGGACTTGTCATTGGAGGCGCAGGAGCGGAGTGCTGCGCATATACAAGCCCAACAGAAACTGCTACTGGAAATGCTGGAGGCATGGCTGGCGGATCAGAGGAAGCGGACTGAACCACCGGTGGCACCTCCAGCGTCTTTAAGTGCACTTGGTTTCCAAGCTGCCGGGACATTCAATTTTGGTGAGCTCACAGAGAGGGGCGACATAGATGACTTCATTGAGAGTTTTGAATGAGTGGCTCACCTCAGTGCTTGGCCTAAGGAGCACTGGGCAGTACGCTTTGTGGCATCCCTTACTGGGGAGGCTCTAGCCGCTTACTGAGCAATGCCACCCGCGCTTGCTAACAATTATGACGAGCTTAAAAAAGCGGTTAGAGAAAGGCTAGGGCTAACACCTCTAGTTTACCACTGCCTACTAAGGGCTGTAAAACTAAAGCCAGGAGAGACTCCCAAAGCCCTATGTCAGAGAGTCCGTAGCTTATTAAACAAATGGCTGACTCCCGAAGGGAAATCTGTTGAGGCTATTCTAGATAGTTTGGTATTGGAACAATACATGACTGCATTACCTCGAGAAATCCATACCTTTCTTATATTACAGAACTGCAAAACCCCTCAAGAAGCTGTAATGCTTTCTGAACGCTTTATGGAGGCAGAGATAACTGCACATGAAGGTGGCAGTGCTTCCCAGGTAGCAGTAACTGGTGTATCAGAAAGGAGGATGGGGTTAAATGATGATTCTCTGAGAATGTGTATGCCAATGTTGAAGGGTCATGTAACAAGAAAGAAATGTTTCAAGTGCGGTAAAGAGGGCCATTTTCAGAGGGACTGTTACGTAAAGACAGCACTGGTAGCAGAGAACTCGCAGAAAGTTAGAGAAGGATTCCTGCTCTCAGTGGAAGTACAGGGAATTGCTACCACGGCGCTGTTAGACTCAGGTGCTGAACAGAGCATGTTGTCTAAAGCGCTCTGGCAGCAGATTGAGGCCAGGAATAAGAAAGTAGCAATTCAGCCTGTAAGCACTATTAAAATCAAATGTGTCCATGGAGGCACCTCCCTTTACCCTATTTATAAACTGCAAGTGAATGGGCTAGGGGTAAGGAGAAAAATCCCCATAGCTGTGGTACCTAAGCTGCCCCATAGTGTAGTACTGGGGAGGGACTGGCCACAATTTCATAGGGGTATGGAACAGGGCCTGCTTTCGAAAGGAGCTATGATTTCTACGAGGGCCCAGTTAAAAGCCCTGGCAGATGATGAGGAATCCCCAGAAGATCGGGTAGAAATTCTTCCCTCACATGAGGATTTGATAGCTACCCCAGGGGATAAGAATAAGAAGGGAAAAGGAGAGAAGCGTAGAGAGAGGCGGTCTCGCGCTCAACATAGGGCGGAAGCACAAGCGGGATAAGGATTGCCGTGGGTACCGGCGGAATTAGTTGAAAAATTCCCCACATTCCCCAAAGAGCAGCAAGCCGATCCCACTCTAACCCAGGCATTTAAGTATGCCCAGAGTGAAAGAGACACCCTACCCAGGTTCCTTCTAGACGCAGGGATACTCTACAGGGAGAGTAAGGATCCCCATACAGGAAATGAGCGTAAACAGTTGGTGGTGCCAGCAACGTTTAAAACTTTAGTCCTAAGGCTGGCACACGACCACCCAGTTGGGGGCCATAAGGGCATTCAAGGAACCTTGGACCAAATTTTGGCGCATTTCTATTGGGCAGGCGTCTTTAAAGAAACGGCCAAATTTTGTGAAGCTTGTCCGGCATGCCAACGGGTTTCTGCAGCTCACCCAAAAGAGGTACCGATGGTACCCTCACCTGTGATTTCAGAGCCCGTCCATAGAATAGCTGTGGATATTGTAGGACCCCTAACAAAAACGCCCTGTGGGTTTCAGTATATACTAGTAGTCGTGGACCAGGCAACAAGATTCCCTTGGGCTATGCCTCTGCGAACCATATCAGCGAAAGCAGTGGCAGGAGAGCTGATAAAGTTGTTCTGTGAAGTTGGCTTTCCTCGTGAAGTCCTTACGGATCGAGGAAGCAACTTCATGTCTAGATATTTAGCGCAAATATGGGACATGTTCGGCATTCGCCATATTAAGACTTCAGCCCATGTTCCCTGTAAAATAGTTATCTCCAAGTTATAATACCCTGTTCAATGTAATTTCAGTTTGTTCAATGTAAACCGCACTGATGCAGAATAGCACAGTATATAAGAGAATGTAAATAAATAAAGAAATAACATAGGGATGTATCTTAAGAGCCTCATTCAGGAGTTCGGGGGCTTCTCAGCAGGGCTCACCGGGGAACCCCTGCAATGATTCCAGACCTTGGTGGCCATCAAGGACTGCTCTAATCAGCAGCCACAGGCATCGGTGCTCGGCACCAGTCCTGGCTGCATACCTTGGACCTCGAACAGTGGGTCCAGGAAAAGCTGCTGGATGTCCCCTGCACAGGGCGAACCTGTTTGGGAAATCTATGGCCAACAAGGCAGCCAAGATTGAGGCCAAGGTGGTGACCAGGCAGATTCTCTCTAAGAAGACCAGAATTAAACCTCAGGGAAAAGGCCAACTTTCTCGAGGAAGAAGGGCCCTTTCCACCAGAGTCACCACTACCAAGCCTTACCGAGCCAGCAGCAATAGGGAACCCAGCCCAAGAGCCAGGGACATGGACCCAGGAAACCAAAGGCCCCCAAACTGCAGACACCAGCTCTGGCTCAACCTGGTAGGAGCTTTTGACTCCTAGGGCGGGGCCTCCCCCCCCCCCCCCTGGGAGACTCTCACCAGCCCAAAGGTGGCCGCCTGGAACTCTTCGCCCACAAGTGGCCTGAGGTCACCTTGGACCAGTGGGTGCTCTGGGAGGTGAAGGAGGGTTACCACCTCCGCTTCCAGCTGCCACCTCCGGAAAATTTTCTAGGAGAACCAGTGCAACGTCTCTTTCACCAGGCCCTCTTGTTCTCAGAGCTAGCAGGTCTACTAAGGGACAGGGCAGTAGAACCTGTTTCCCAGCACCTCTGGGGCAAGGGCTTCTACTCAAGGTACTTTCTTGTGCCCAGAAGAACCGGGGGTCTCAGGTCCGTCCTGGACCTTCGAGACCTGAACACGTTTCTGGTGAGGGAGAAGTTCAAAATGCTCTCCCTTGAGACACTGCTGCCTTACCTCCACCAGGGAGACTGACTTTGCTCCTTGGACCTAAAGGATGCCTACACCCACATCCTGGTCCACCCATCTCACTGGCAATACCTGAGATTCATGGTAGGGGGGCAATACCAATACAGGCTACTTCCCTTCGGCCTGACCTCCCCACCAGTATTTTTCACCAAGTGCTTGGCAGTGGTAGCCGCCCATCTGTGCCTACAAGAGGTGTTCGTCTTCCCCTACTCGGATGACTGGCTCATCAGAGGCGGCACAGCCGCAGAAGCCAGTCAGGGCACAGAACGTACCATCCTCCTCCTGCAGCACCTGAGGTTCACCATCAACTTCCCCAAATCATATCTCTCTCTGGTGCAAGACCTAGACTTCATCAGTGCTCAGCTGGGCACGGTGCGGGACAGAGCCCTCCTCCCTTAGGACAGGGCAGAACGCCTCAAACAGCTGGCAGGGGAGGTTCAACACCGCAGAATGGTGCTGGCTCACCTCCTTCTCCGTCTGCTGGGACACATGGCCTCCATGGTCCATATCACACTCATGGCCTGTCTGCACATGTGGACAGCCCAGTGGTGCCTGCGTTCTCAGTGGACCCAGGCCACAAGCCAACTCTGAGACAGGGTCAGGGTCATGTGCCAGCTGGCAAAGTCCCTCAACTGATGGTAAGACCTGGGCCTCCTCCAGGCAGTAATGTCCTTCCAGGTGCCCCCACTGCAGAGGACCCTGACCACAGATGCCTCACTCCAGGGCTGGGGAGCTCACTGCGGAGTTCACCATACTCAGGGCTGCTGATCCAGGGATGAGCCTCTAATACAGATCAACCTCCTGGAACTCCGGGTGGTATTCTTGTCTCCTCACTCCGGTACCTGGGTGTTATTCTTGACTCTTCTCTTTCTTTCACAGCCCATATCTCCTCCATTGTTCAACGTTCTTTTCTTTCCCTTAGGCAGCTTCGAGCCATCCGCCCCTTTCTCTCCTCCTCTGCTCTGGCAACCCTTCTCCTCTCTTTAGTGGTGTCTCGTCTAGATTACTGTAATGTCTCCTTGGCTGGTCTCCCCCAATCCCAATTGTCTCATCTTCAACATGTTCAAAATACAGCTATTCGTCTACTAACTCATGCCTCCCGCTTCGACCATGTCACCCCTCTTCTTCTTCATCATCATTGGCTTCCTGTCTCCTTTCGCGTCCAATATAAAATTCTCATTCTTGCACACAAAGCTGTTCGTACCAGTACCCCTCCTATCTTTCTGAAAAAATATGTTTCGTTACTTAACTTCGTGTGCTTCGCTCTATTCACACACATCGGTTGTCTCTTCACTCGCCCTCCCAGGCCCACCTTGTCTCTACCTGTTCTTCCGCTTTCTACTTTCTGGCCCCCAGCCTTTGGAACTCGCTCCCCCCCCCCACTCCGCGCAGAAGAATCATACCAGTCCTTCAAATCCCAGCTCAAAACCCACCTCTTTAACCTAGCATTTGACCTCCCACCCTTGTCCTCCCCTTCCCCCTCTGTTCCGTGATGTTATACTGTAATTACTAACTGGTTTGCTTTCTCTCTTTCCTTTTTCTCCCTTTTCTGTTGTTTTTAACTGGCGTTCCTTTTCTTTTTCTCGCAGCCTTATTTTTAAATTGGATAATGTTTTTATTGTAAACCACTCAGATGCCCATGGTGTTGAGCGGTATATCAAGTTTTATTAAACATAAACATAAACAAACATATTCCTTGCCCTACGTGCATTCTGTACCCTCTTGCAGAACAGACCTGTTCTGGTCCAGATGGACAGCCAGGTCGCAATGTTCTACATAAACAAGCAGGGGGGCACGGGCTCGTACTCCCTGTGCAGGAGGCATTAGCTCTCCTCTCCTTTGCAGTGCACAATGGCATGCTCCTGCGAGAAGTCTACCTCCTGGGCCAGAACAACTACCTGGCAGACAGACTCAGCAGAGTCCTCTACCCTCACGAGTGGCATCTCGACCCCACAGTTGCGGAGGAGCTCTTCTGCCTTTGGGGCTGGCTGAGATGGACCTGTTTGCCTCTCTGGACAACATGCAGCTGCATCGCTTCTGCTCCAAGCAGCCACATACACAGTGGGTAGCAGCAGACACATTCCTGATCTCATGGTCCGAGGGACTGCTGAATGCATTCCCACCGACTCCTCTGGTTTCCAAGACTCTGTTCAAAATTCAGAACGAGAGGGCATCAATGATACTGATCGCCCCTGGGTGGCCTAGACAGCCCTGGTTCTCACTACTGCTCTCACTGGCGGCAACACTCCCAGTCCCCCTGGGTCGAGTCCCAGACCTCCTGACTCAGGAAGAGGACTCCCTCCTGCACCCCAATGTGGGGTCACTGACTTTGAAGGCCTGGCTGCTGAGAGGGGAGCCTTGGCCACACTCAACCTGCCACGAGAAATTGAGGAGATCCTGCTGGCCTCCAGGAAGCCCTCCACGAGGAGGGCTTATGCCTTTAAGTGGCACAGGTTTGCCCTATGGTGCACGGATAGGAAGTAAAACCCATTCTCCTGCCACATACAACTAGTACTCAAGTTTCTAGTGCATCTGTCACACACAGGACTAAAATCTAACAGTCTGGGTGCATCTGAGCGCCATAGCCACTCACCATCACCCAATAGGGGGCAAGCCCTTATCCAGATAGCCTGTGGTCTCCTAATTCCTATGGGGCCTTCTGCTTTTCAAGCCCCCTATCTCTGCCTTCCAGCAGCAGAATGGGATCTCAATGTGGTGCTCTCCCAGCTGACCAGACCACTGTTCAAGCCCCTAGCCACCCGCCACCTTAGATAGCTATCTTGGAAGGTGGTCTTCTTGGTGGCCGTGACTTCAGCTCGCAGAGACAGTGAGCTTCAAGTGCTGGTGGCAGACCCCCCCCCCCCCCCATACACCAGGTTCTTCAAGAACATGGTAGTGCTCTGTACTCACCCTAAGTTTCTCCCGAAAGTGGTATCCCCGTTTCACCTCAACCAGGGGGTGGTACTCCCCTCCTTCTACCCGCGGCCTCATGCCGGCAGGGAGGAGCTCATACTCCACACACTGGACTGTATACAGGCCCTGTCCTTCTATCTGCAGTGGATCTAGGGCCATTGCAAAGCACCTCAGCTTTTCGTGTCCTATGACCCCAGTAGACTGGGGCTCCCTGTAACCAAGCGTACCCTATCCTCTTGGGTGACGGAGTGTATCACCCTTGCTTATTAGCAGGCGGGCCTCTTCCTTGAGCACCGGATCACAGCACATCATGTAAGGGCGATGGCCACATTGGTGGCCCATCTCCATTCTGTGCCAGTGACAGAAATTTGCAGAGCAGCCACTTGGTCATCCATTCACACATTCGCAGCGCACTACTGCCTGGAAAGTGAATCCCACAGGGACAGCGCCTTTGGTCAGGCAGTGCTGTGTAATATCCTTGTAGTGTAGGCAACTCCTGCCCTCTGACCCTTCTGTGTTCAGGATACGAGAGTGTTGCTGGATGCTAGGGTCTTTCAGAGTCTCTCAGCGGGGACTCAGTTTCTGCAACTCATGGCCACCAGATTGGTCGACTTTGGTACTGTCGTGGTTCAGTCCTCGGCAGACTGGAGCTAAGGAGTCCCATATGTGAGGACTGAATTCCTGCTTGTTCCCGGAGAAAGCGTAGTTACTCACCTGTAACAGGTGTTCTCCAGAAAAAACAGGAATCAGTCCTCACAACCCTCCCTCCTCCCCTGGGAGTTGCCATCCTTCTTTTTGGTTTGACTGCCGTCTTAGCTATGTCATCTGACTGAGCAAGATGGCACCCTTGGGCGGGAAGGGGACCACACATGTGTGGTAGCATTCCCAAAGGCTTTCTTTGAAAGCTGGGGAAATCCTCCATGCGGGCTCCGTAGGCGCTGATGTCATCCCATATGTGAGGACTGATTCCTGCTGTTCCCAGAGAATACCTGTTACAGGTGAGTATATATGCACCCTCTGCCATTGCAAAATCCACCATATGCATGCATGGCAGCATTGTTTTAAATGCCCTGATGACTTGCATCTGCATGTATCTGAGGTGGACATCTCGAGGTTCAAAATGGACCGTTTGTGTGGACATCCTCACGATGTGGATGTCCTGCCAGACATTTATGGGATCATTCTGAGCCACGAATAGCAAGGATGGATGTCCCAACGGGATGTCCATCCCCACTATTCATGCTGGCTCCTTCCCCCGACTAACATCCCCGCCGGTTGTGTGGGAAAGTTAGATGGGGGCGGGGAATGGGTGGCCCGGGAGAGGAGTCTGGGCGGGCAGTAGGTGGTCGCTGGCTCTGGATGTCCAGGGCTGATTCTAATGTCAGCCCTGTATGTCCAGGGCCAGAAACATATGCGGGGAAGTTATTCTACCTCCAAGGTAGGATAACTTCCCTGGACGTGAATTTTTAAGTGCCCAGGGCTTGAATGGGGCAGGGGGGCCAGGGGACATTAGGAGGTCATATTGGGGGTCAGGCTGTGAGGAATAAACCCCTTTTTCAGGTGGCCAGCATCACGGCTTTTAAATGGAGCCGCAGTGCCATGGCAACATGACGCCATGGCGCTAAAGCTCCATTTAAAAGCCATGACTGAGTTAGTCAGCTGTGCATGTATATGCAGGCCGGACTGAATCACAGTCATGGCCTGCATGTTCATGCCTGATCGTGATTCTGATCCTGCAGGGCTATACATGCCCCGCGGGATCGGAATCATGATCCTCTCTGTGCGTCCAGTTCAGACCGGAAGCACAGAGGGGATCTATGTGTGGGACGGAATCAGGCCCTTATGGAATTCACTTCATGGACCTCTCTACCACTAGCATGCATTAGATGGAGTCCAGGCAAACATGGGGGCTTTAGCAGGGCAGCCATGGTACAATGTCATGAACAGTGGACAGGGGTGGGGCAATCCATATACTTTACATGCCTTTTGGCACTGCATAGATGGGTGGCTGATGTCCATATGTTGGCAGTGCTACCATGTCCTAGATCAGCGATGGCGAACCTATGGCACGCGTGCCAGCTGTGGCACGCGAAGGCCTTGCAGCTGGCACGCGGGAAGGTCCGCAAAAAAGAAAAAGCTGGCTCTGACTGCTGCCGCGGACGCGGCAAGGGCAGAATGCAGTGTCCCGCGGGGCCCCCTCCGCCCGCTAAGCCGCTCTGCAAGGGCTTTCAGATTCGCGAGGGAGAGCGTCTCCCTCGCGTCTCTGTTAAGCCCGCAGGGGCTAATGGGAAATTTCCCATCAGCCCCTTTAGACGCGAGGGACTGATGGGAAATTTCCCATTAGCCCCTGCGGGCTTAACAGAGACGCGAGGGAGACGCTCTCCCTCGCGAATCTGAAAGCCCTTGCAGAGGTGCTTAGCGGGCGGAGGGGGCCCCGCGGGACATTGAATGCTGCCGCGGCAGAGGCAGCAGCCTGAGCCAGCTTTTTTTTTTTGAAATTTGCCAGGGGGGGAGGGGTTAGGACTTCTAATGGGCTAGGGGGGGGGGGGTTAGGACTTCTAATGGGCTGGGGGGGGTGACTGTTAATGGGCGGGGGGGGTTAGGACTGCTAATGGGCGGGCGGGCGGGGGGTGTAGGACTGCTAATGGGCTGTGGGCTGATGGGGGCTGTCTGGAAATGGGGTGATGGGGGGTTAGGACTGGTAATGGGCTATGGGGGGGGGTTAGGACTGCTAATGGGCTATGGGGGGGTTAGGACTGCTAATGGGCTAGGGGGGGTTAGGACTGGTAATGGGCTGTGGGCTGATGGGGGCTGTCTGGAAATGGGGTGATGGGGGGTTAGGACTGGTAATGGGCTATGGGGGGGTTAGGACTGCTAATGGGCTATGGGGGGGTTAGGACTGCTAAAGGGCTAGGGGGGGTTAGGACTGGTAATGGGCTGTGGGCTGATGGGGGCTGTCTGGAAATGGGGTGATGGGGGGTTAGGACTGGTAATGGGCTATGGGGGGGTTAGGACTGCTAATGGGCTATGGGGGGGTTAGGACTGCTAAAGGGCTAGGGGGGGTTAGGACTGGTAATGGGCTGTGGGCTGATGGGGGCTGACTGGAAATGGGGTGATGGGGGGTTAGGACTGGTAATGGGCTATGGGGGGGTTAGGACTGCTAATGAGCTATGGGGGGGTTAGGACTGCTAAAGGGCTAGGGGGGTTAGGACTGCTAATGGGCTAGGGGGGTTAGGACTGGTAATGGGCTTTGGGCTGATGGGGGCTGTCTGGAAATGGGGTGATGGGGGTTAGGACTGGTAATGGGTTATAGGGGGGGCTTAAACTGAAAATGGGGTGATGGGGGTTTAGGACTGGAAGTGGGTTGATGGGGGGGGCTAGGACTGGTATTGGGTTGGGGGGTTGCTAGGACTGGAAATGGGATGATGGGGGGCTAGGACTGGAAATGGGCTGATGCAGGGACTAGAAGGGAATGGATGCTGGGTGAGGTTGGAACTAGAAGGGAGCTGATGTTGGGGGAGGATTAGAATGGGATGGGGCTGGGAGAGTAAAATGGAGAGGGGAAAAATATTTTGTGTGGGAGGGATAAAAAATCTACAATTGGCCGGGTATTGGGAGAGTAAGTGGGGATTGAGGATGGAGGGGTAAAATTTGAGTGGATGAAATAGGAATGAGGAAAGAGCAAAAGGAGAAAGATTAGTATGTTAAAGCGGATGTAGAGAGAGAGAATGGAAAAAAAAACTAGAAGAGAGAGAAGAAAGGACAAATGGACAGCAGATGATGGAGAGTTAGCAGAAAACATGAAGAAACCAGAAGAAAGTGGCTGGAGCAATTGCAACTGTGTAACTGAGCTGAGGTATTCTGTTTATGTAATTCCTTTTTGACATTGCCACTTGTTCTCTTTCCCCAGTAGGTCATGTATTGTTATTCTCTGAAATGTATTGGTTTAATATTTGCAGTGTTGCCTTTTGATAGGTATGGTATGGTGCTTTGTGAGTCCTGGTAGTGCTGTTAGGATACGGCGGGTTTGCTATTGGTTCTAAATGGGCAGTGTTTGTAGTAGTTCCTAATGTGCCTGGCGGTTGGCACTGGATTATAGTAATGTAGAAATCTTTTAGTCTGTCTTTATCCATACACTCATTAAGAGACATGTTTACTAAAAGTTAGTGTATGTTAGCATTATGCAAATATTTATGCAAATTGACGTGCTGGCACTTTGAGGAAATTCTTTGATTTTGTGCGGCAGTTTGGGCACTCGGGCTCAAAAAGGTTAGCCATCACTGTCCTAGATGCTCATGTGCAGGACATGCCTGCCTCCACCATTACCATGCAACCCTTCATTTTGTTGCAGACTTCGCTCATGATGAAAGACTGTGCAGGGCAAGGGCATGCTTTATGGGTTCACATAACCATGATGTGCCAAAACAAAGGTGGGCCAAGTTTATGGGTGTTGTACCCCAGCTCCAGGGGGGACAGTCAGAGGCATATGGGCCTTGCCCATAGAGTGCCATGGCCATTGGCAAAACTGAAAGGGGATATTTTAAGGGCAACAAACCTTTTTTTTAGAAAACATAAATAAATGCAAAAGGAAAAGAAAGCCACTATGGTTCACAAAAGAAGCACCTGAAAAGGTGAAGAAAAAAGGGTAGCCTTCATAAAATACAAGAGATCAGAGAGAGAGAAGGACAAGCATCAATATTTGGAAAGAGAAGCTGGGAAAGTAGTCAGGAAAGCAAAGATACAAAAAGAAGAAATAGCCAATGCAATAAAATGGGTGGATAAGACATTTTTGAGATATGTTAGAAGAGGAAGTGCAAAACTGGTATTCTCAAACTCAAGGGTAAACATAAAAGCTGATGAGAATAAAGCGGAATTGCTTAACAAATATTTTTGATCTATGTTCACAGTTGAAGGGCCAGGGGCAGGACCTCAGAAAACACCCACAAATAGGAACAGAAGTGAAGGGGATCTTGAACAATTTTCAGAAGACTGTGTTCGTGAGGAATTAGCTAAACTAAAAGTAGACAAAGCAATGAGACAGGATGGGATACATATGAAAATATTGATGGAGTTTGCTTTTCTCTGATCAGAGAAAGGCTGAACTTTTACAGAGCTCTGCTAGTGAGTGGATTTTTGCCTCCTGGGACATCTTACTGTGAGTTCTAGCTGTTTATTTAATTATTTACTGTTTGTCTAACTGTTGTTTGTTTAATTATTTAGTGTTTGTCTTAGTGGTGTGCTAATTCAGCCTTCTCAGCTGTACTTACCTTGCCTCTCTCAATTAACTGGGCCTTGTGTGGTAGCCATTTTGAATTAATCTCTCTCCCCAGAGCCTGCTGTTAAGCTTTTCCTGTCCTTGCCTGCCTGAGTGACTCCTCCCCCTGTGTGTGTGGTAGCCATTTTGAATTAATCTCTCTCCCCAGAGCCTGCTGTTGTTAAGCTTTTTCCTGTCCTTGCCTGCCTGAGTGACTCCTCCCCCTGACCCCCTCCCCCTGAGGTATCCTGTAACCTTGTTCCTGTTTTCTCCACGTGTGCATAGGCTGTTTTAGTTTGCTTTTCTCTGATCAGAGAAAGGCTGAACTTTTACAGAGCTCTGCTAGTGAGTGGATTTTTGCCTCCTGGGACATCTTACTGTGAGTTCTAGCTGTTTATTTAATTATTTACTGTTTGTCTAACTGTTGTTTGTTTAATTATTTAGTGTTTGTCTTAGTGGTGTGCTAATTCAGCCTTCTCAGCTGTACTTACCTTGCCTCTCTCAATTAACTGGGCCTTGTGTGGTAGCCATTTTGAATTAATCTCTCTCCCCAGAGCCTGCTGTTAAGCTTTTCCTGTCCTTGCCTGCCTGAGTGACTCCTCCCCCTGTGTGTGTGGTAGCCATTTTGAATTAATCTCTCTCCCCAGAGCCTGCTGTTGTTAAGCTTTTTCCTGTCCTTGCCTGCCTGAGTGACTCCTCCCCCTGACCCCTCCCCCTGAGGTATCCTGTAACCTTGTTCCTGTTTTCTCCACGTGTGCATAGGCTGTTTTAGTTTGCTTTTCTCTGATCAGAGAAAGGCTGAACTTTTACAGAGCTCTGCTAGTGAGTGGATTTTTGCCTCCTGGGACATCTTACTGTGAGTTCTAGCTGTTTATTTAATTATTTACTGTTTGTCTAACTGTTGTTTGTTTAATTATTTAGTGTTTGTCTTAGTGGTGTGCTAATTCAGCCTTCTCAGCTGTACTTACCTTGCCTCTCTCAATTAACTGGGCCTTGTGTGGTACCCCCATCCCCCTGCTGAGGGTTCAGGACAGGGTACCTTGTAACTGCCCTCTTTAATAGGACTTATCTCCCCCCCTCCCTCCCCAGCACCCACCCACCCCTGGGGAAATTGTAGTTTTATAGGTACTTGGACATCTTAGAGGAAAGGGGCTGCTCTCAGGTGCAGCTCTTAATCCAAATCAGTCATACACAGAGGACCTGTGATTAATTAGTTTCAGGTACACAGGGTGTATTAGGGGTATTAGATACACTTTTATTAGTATAAGCATCTACACCAATCCTTATTATATACCGATTTAAAAGACCTAAACACAAGCTTTAAACTAAGATGCAGTCAGAGGTCCAGCAACGAGATGGGGGTTCTCCAGTCTTTTGCATCGAGTGTCACATGTATGATTATCTCCCAGTTGGTGAGAGGTCCTACATATGCACTAAGTGCAGGGAGCTCTTTGCTCTCAGGGAACGAGTCCGTTCTCTAGAGGCTAGAGTAGCAGACCTGGAAGACATAAGAAAGACAGAGAAGTACATGGACGAGACCTACAGGGATATAGTCCTGAAGTCCCACCTCCAGTCTGGCAGCATCCCTGTTGCCATGGAGGAGAGAGGTCACGTGACAGGAGAGCATCACCCTGGTGTGGCAGGAAGTGATCCTGTAACTAGGACCTGTCCTCCAGGTGATGTAAAACCCTCTCGCACCGAGGACGTTTCTCCAGGGCCATGTCCCCATGAGGGGAGGGTCAGGACAGCTGTTATAGTTGGTGATTCAATCATTAGGAATGTAGATAGCTGGGTGGCTGGTGGACGTGAGGATCGCCTGGTAACATGCCTGCCTGGTGCGAAGGTAGCAGATCTCACGCACCGCCTAGATAGGATCATAGATAGTGCTGGGGGGGAGTCTGCTGTCTTGGTACATGTTGGTACCAATGACATAGGAAAATGTGGTAGGGAAGTTCTGGAGGCTAAATTTAAGCTTTTAGGTAGGAAGTTGAAATCCAGAACTTCCAGGA
Source organism: Ichthyophis bannanicus (assembly GCA_033557465.1). NCBI lineage: Eukaryota > Metazoa > Chordata > Amphibia > Gymnophiona > Ichthyophiidae > Ichthyophis > Ichthyophis bannanicus. The sequence goes on from CM066041.1 coordinate 151,117,613, forward strand.
TAGCGTTCTCCGAAATGCTTCCTGTTCCACGTGCAGGACCCAAAAGACAGGCAGAGCTCCGGAGTCTCAATGCGTGGATGAGACAATGGTGCAAGGATGAGGGTTTTGGATTTGTTAGGAACTGGGGAACATTCTGGGGAAAGGGGGGGCTCTTCCGAAGGGATGGGCTTCACCTTAATCAGGATGGGACCAGACTGCTGGCATTAACCTTTAAAAAAGAGATAGAGAAGCTTTTAAACTAGAAAATAGGGGAAAGCCGACAGTCACCCAGGAGCGCACGGTTCGGACAAAGGTATCCTTGAAGGATACTACCAAAAGCAGTGAGGTTCCAAAAGGGAGTATAGTAGCCCAAATGCCCTTGAGTAAGGAGCAGACAGAGCATAAAGATTCCCAATTACCCATGCCTACCAATAGCCAGATTAATATTAATAAAATGCAGTCTCTAAAATGCTTGTATGCCAATGCTAGAAGTCTAAACAATAAGATGGGAGAATTAGAATATATAGCATTAAATGAGAGGTTAGATATGATTGCACTCTCAGAGACATGGTGGAAGGAGGATAACCAGTGGGACACTGTGATACCTGGATACAAACTATATCGTAATGATAGAGCTGAACAAATTGGTGGAGGGGTTGCGCTCTATGTTAGAGAGGGCATTGAGTCAGAAAGGATTAAAGTTTTGCAGGGAACAAAATATGCTGTAGAATCTCTATGGATTGAAATTCCATTTATGAAGGGGAAGGTGATGGCAGTGGGAGTATACTATCGACCACCTGGCCAGAATGAACAAATGGATGATGAAATGCTCAAAGAAATCAAGGAAGCTAACAAAAGCCACAACAGAGTAGTAATAATGGGTGATTTCAATTACCCCGGTATCGACTGGGACAGTGTCACAGCAGGACAAGCTAAAGAGATAAAGTTTCTAGATGAAATAAATGACTGCTTCTTGGAGCAGCTGGTTCATGAACCGACCAGAGGGGAAGCCATACTGGACCTAGTCCTTAGTGGAACGCCAGATCTGGTGCAAGAAATAAGGGTGTTGGGACCACTTGGCAATAGTGATCATAGTATGATCATGTTTGATTTAATCAGTGGAGGACAGATAGTAAAGGAATCCACAGTACTACCTTTTAACTTTCAAAAGGGTGACTATGATAGAATGAGGAATATAGTTCGGAAAAAACTAAAAGGAGCGGTTCCAAAGGTTAAAGACTTACAGCAAGCTTGGGTGTTATTTAAAAATACTATCCTCGAAGCCCAGACCAGCTGTATTCCACGCATTAAGAAAAGTGGAAGAAAGTCCAAAAAACTGCCAGCATGGTTTAAAGGTGAGGTCAGAGAGGCTGTTGCTGCCAAAAGAGCAACCTTCAGAAAATGGAAAAAAGAGCCAAATGATGAAAACTGGAAACAGCACAAGCACTGGCAAGTTAAATGCAAAGCATTGATAAGGCAGGCAAAGCGGGAATTTGAGAAGAAACTTGCTACGGAAGCAAAAACACGAAATAAAGACTTTTTCAAGTACATTCGTAGCAAAAGGCCTGTGAGAGAGTCAATTGGACCATTAGATGATAGAGGGGTAAAAGGGGCAGTAAGAGGAGACAAGGCTATAGCAGAGAGACTGAATGAATTCTTTGCTTCGGTCTTTACTGAGGAAGATGTAGGGGTGTTACCCAAGACTGAAGTGGTATTTAAAGGTGATACTGCAGAGGAATTGAGAGAAATATCGCTACACCGGGAAGATATATTACAACTATTTGATAAACTGAATAGTAGCAAATCACCTGGACCGGATGGTATACATCCCAGAGTGTTGAAAGAACTGAAATATGAGATTGCAGACCTGTTATTGGTAATCTGTGAACTTTCATTAAAATCATCTGTAATACCTGAAGATTGGAGGGTCGCCAACGTAACACCAATTTTTAAAAAGGGTTCCAGGGGTGACCCGGGAAATTACAGACCGGTGAGCCTGACGTCAGTACCAGGGAAAATGGTAGAAGCCATCATAAAGAACAAAATTACACAGCATGTAGATAGTCATGGCCTAATGGGAGACAGCCAACATGGCTTTAGACAAGGCAGATCTTGTCTTACTAATCTGATCTGTTTTTTTGAAGGTGTGCATAAACAGGTAGACAAAGGTGAGTCGGTTGATATAGTGTATCTGGACTTTCAGAAAGCTTTTGACAAGGTCCCCCATCAGAGACTTTTGGCGAAGCTAAAAAGTCATGGGATAGGAGGCAGTGTACTATTGTGGATCGGGAACTGGTTAAAAGATAGAAAGCAGAGGGTAGGGCTAAATGGCCAATATTCCCAATGGAAAAAGGTGAATAGTGGAGTACCCCAGGGATCTGTACTGGGTCCGCTACTTTTTGACATATTCATAAATGACCTGGAAAAGGGAATAACTAGTGAGGTAATCAAATTTGCAGATGACACAAAACTGTTTAAAGTTGTTAAAACCCAAGAGGATTGTGGAAAACTGCAGGAGGATCTGGATAAATTGGAAGACTGGGCATCCAAATGGCAGATGAAATTTAATGTGGACAAGTGCAAAGTTATGCACCTAGGAAAGAACAACCCACACTATAGTTACAAGATGCAAGGCTCCACATTAGAAACCACCACCCAGGAAAAAGATTTAGGAGTCATCGTGGATAACATGTTAAAACCCTCCGCCCAGTGTGCAGCGGCGGCCAAGAAAGCAAATAGAATGCTAGGTATCCTAAGGAAAGGGATGGAGAATAAAACAAAGGATATTATAATGCCTCTGTATCGCTCCATGGTACGACCGCACCTTGAATATTGTGTGCAATTCTGGTCACCGTATCTTAAAAAGGACATAGAGTTATTAGAAAAAGTACAGAGAAGAGCCACCAAATTGGTGAAGGGGATGGAAGGCTACTCCTATGAAGAGAGGCTAAAAAGGTTAGGGCTCTTTAACCTAGAAAAGAGGCGGCTGAGGGGAGATATGATAGAGGTGTATAAATTAATGAATGGAGTGGAACGGATAAACGTGGATAAATTGTTTACGCTATCAGAATATAGAAGGACTAGGGGGCATGTAATGAAGCTACAGGGTAAACTATTTAAGACAAATAGGAGAAAATATTTCTTCTCTCAACGTGTAATCAAACTCTGGAATCTGTTACCGGAGGATGTAGTAAGGGCTGTTAGTATAGCTGGGTTTAAAAAAGGTTTGGACAAGTTCCTGGAGGAAAGGTCCATAAACCACTATTAAAAAGGGACCCAGGATATCAATGCTTGGCCTAGTACAAGCACTGCAGAACCTGTGTCTTTTGGGGAAACTGCTAGGTACGTATGACCTAGATTGGCCACTGTTGGAAACAGGATACTGGGCTTGATGGACCTCGGTCTGACCCAGTATGGCATTTCTTATGTTCTTATGTTCTTATGACCTTGGGGATGTTCTAGCGGCTCCACTGACTGATCTTTTCAATGCTTCTTTAGAGTCAGGAGTGGTCCCAGAGGATTGGAAAAAAGTACATGTGGTCCCTTTAGACAGAAGCAGAAGTAAGGATGAGGTTGAAAACTATAGGCCGGTTAGTCTAACCTTTGTGGTGAGTAAATTGGAAACATTGCTAAAATAGAGAACAGTGAGGTTTTTGGAGTCCAATGAATTGCAGGATCCGGGGCAGCATGAGTTTACCAGAGGCAGGTCTTGTCAGATAAATCTGATTGAATTCTTTGACTGGGTGAATTTTGGACCGTGAGAGAGCCCCAAATGTGGTGTACTTAGATTTCATTAAAGCCTTTGACTTCGTTCCGCACAGGTGACTTATAAACAAACTGAACACCCTAGGGATGGACCCTAAAGTGACTGACTGGGTTAGAAATTGATTGAGTGGGAGGCGACAAAGGATACAGATAAATGGAGCTCACTCTGAGAAGGATGTTACCAGTGGTATGCCGCAGGAATCTGTCCTTGGTCTGATTCTATTTAACATCTTTGTTAATGATATTGCAGAAGTGCTGTCGGGTAAGGTTTGCCTCTTTGCGGATGATACCAAAATCTGCAATACAGTAGCCAGCCAGGAAGGAGTAGATAACATGAGAAGGGGTGGAGTGGAGGAGTGGCCTAGTGGTTGGGGCAAGGTACTTCAGGCTGGAAGGTCGGGGGGTTCAAATCTCACTAGAGGACAGCAACCTTGGGCCAGAAGGACTGGGGTTTCTAGTCCTTCCGGCTCCTTGTGGTCTTGGGCAAGCCACTTAACCCTCCACAGCCCATGTTCCCTGTAAAATAGTTATCTCCAAGTTATAATGCCCTGTTCAATGTAATTTCAGTTTGTTCAATGTAAACCGCACTGATGTAGAATAGCGCGGTATATAAGAGAATGTAAATAAATAAAATAAATAAATAAATAAGGGATCTAGCTAAGCTTGAAGAATAGTCAAGAATTTGGCAGCTGAGATTTAACGCTAAAAAATGCAATCATGCATTTGGACTGCAAAAATCCAAGGGAGTGGTACAGTGTAGGAGGCAAAGTACTTCTGTCCATGAAAGAAGAGCAGGACCTGGGCGTGATTGTTTCTGGTAATTTTAATGTGGCTAAACAGCTAGAAAAGGTGACGGCAAAAGCCAAAAGAATGCTTGAGTGCATAGTGTGATGAGGTGAGTGCAGCCCAGCTAGGGAAAACTGGAAAAAAGAAGGATTTCTTTTCATTGCGGGGGATGGGAGCCAAAATCCTAGGTTCCATACTAGAAGCACTGAAAGAAACCTAGAGGGCAGAGCTAATGCTAAACCAATCACAGACCACGGGACAACCCTGCAGAGGAGTAGGAGGTCCAAGTGGGAGGAGCTAGGAAGGGAGTTGCCCAGCTCAACAGTTAACAGAGGAAGAACAAACAAAAGAGAGAGGCACAGTTTGAAGGAGGGAGCTGTGAGCAGAAGGTCCAGGAGGAGTGCAGGAGCAAGCACCAGTGGCAGCTGCAGTTCAAGGCCTAGCCCAGGTTCAAGTCCAATTCCCAGGAGGCACAGACAGGAGAGATCTGGGGCCAAGCTGTGGAAAACCCTTGCAGCCAAGGAGAGCAGCAAATGGAGGAACCATTATAAAGGCAGCCAAGAAAGGTACGCAGGGAATGAGCAGTGCCATCAGAATAGTTCTTGCTCTGACTCAGAGGAGACTTTCATGCACCTGAAGCCTCAGCACAGCAAGAAGTATCTCGGGAGGGAGGTTAAGCAGGAGAGACACACAGGAGACCGGCTTGGAGGAGCCAAGGCCAGGCAGTGTGAGAGACTGTTTAACATTGCGAGGACTCTTATGGAAAAGACACCAGAGCACTTCCAGAGAGCACAAAGCTGTAGCTCAATTGAGAGTATGGAGGTAGGCCCTGAAGAAAGTGTTATTGAGTCAGAAGCCTCTGAGATGGAATGTGAGCTGTGCACTAAAATACAATAGCAATGTGATTTAGAAAACAGTGAAATATAAAAGGAAGCTGTTGCAAGTTAAAAGCAGTTTCAAGAGTTGAAGAGAAGAGTAACCCTGAAGACAAGAGGTTAGGAATCTCTCGCTTAGGAAGCTTAAACTGCTAAACTTCAGTAAAGGCCCAAACAGTTAGAACTGTTTGTATGGGGCGTGGCAACAGCAGGTTGGAAGCTGTGAAGAGTTTTATTAATGCTTTTGTTTTGTAATGTCAAACAATTGCAGTGAAGAATAGAAACTGCTGTGAGTTTTGTTTGGACATTTTGATTTGGAGAAAATTATCCTGTATTTCTTTTGTCTGGAAAAAGTGCTTAAAGAATTTTTATGTTCATCACTTGCCAACTTTGGAAACCGAATAAAAATTTCCTGTGCGCTTTAAATAACCACTTGGCTTTTCTTATTGACACAACTACAACCCTCGAAGGGATACAGATGGCCAGCCGTCCCTACTAGGCAACCGCCTGGTAGAGGCGCGAGCGTCACAATAGGGAGAGAAATGGCCAGCAGAAAAAATGAGGTGATAGTACCTCTACATAAGTCTCTGGTGCGACCTCATTTGGAGTACTGTGAGAAATTCCGGAGACCACACCTTCAAAAGGATAAAAACAGGATGGAGTAGGTGCAGAGGGTGGCTACTAAAATGTTTAGTGGTCTTCATTATAAAGCTTATGAGGACAGACTTAAAGATCTTAGGGCCCGATATTCAAAGGCATTTACACGGTTTACAGACCTGTAAACCGTATAAATACCGCTTAGAAAGATATTCAGTGGCACTAACACTGTTATCTCCGATTATCTCCACTGCACACCCCGATGTTAACTGCTTAGCATCAAGGCGTTCTGGAGACGGTACCAATCACTAACCGGCCTGTCTTTACCCATGAGAGCAAACCGGGCAGCGGCTCAATATAACTGCTGCCCAGTTAGCTTCTGCAGGGTTGTGGCCCTGGCATTATGATCCCAGCATTCAATATCCGGGTTAAAGTTCGTCGACGACGGCTATGCACCGTAGCAGCGCATAGCCATCCCAGAAGAATATTGGGCCCTTAATATGTATACATTAGAGGAAAGGCGGGATAGAGGAGATATGATGGAGACATTTAAATATCTCCATGGCATAAATGCACAAGAGGAGAGGCTCTTTCTATTGAAAGCAAGCTCTGCTACGAGGGGACATAGGATGAGGGCGAAAGGTGATAGACTCAGGAGTAATATGTGGAAATATGTCTTTAAGGATAGAGTGGTAGATGTGTGGAATAGTCTCCCAGTGGAGGTAGTAGAGATGAGAACAGTATTTGAATTCAAAAAAGCATGGGGCAAACACAGGAGATTTCTAAAGGAAAAAAGAGGACTGCTGGATACCCCTATGAAGAAAGGCTAAAAAGGTTAGGGCTCTTTAACCTGGAAAAGAGACGGCTGAGAGGAAATATGATAGACGTCTATAAATTAATAAGCGGAGTGGAACGGGTAAATGCAGATCGATTGTTTACGTTATCAGAATATAGAAAGCCTGGAAAAGAGACGACTGAGAGGAAATATGATAAACGTCTATAAATTAATAAGCGGAGTGGAACGGGTAAACGCAGATCGATTGTTTACGTTATCAGAATATAGAAAGACTAGGGGACATGCAATGAAGCTACAGGGTAAACTATTTAAGACTAATAAAAGAAAATATTTTTTCACTCAATGTGTAATCAAACTCTGGAATTTGTTACCGGAAGATGTAGTAAAGGCTGTTAGTGTAGCTGGGTTTAAAAAAGGTTTGGACAAGTTCCTGGAGGAAAGGTCCATAAGGAGAAATTAGGCCTTACCTGCTAATTGTCTTTCCTTGAGTTCTCTCCTGGCCAGTCCAGAACAGATGGGTAGTCAAATCTCCCTCCTCTAGCAGCTGAGGACGGAATACTGATTCTTGTTGCTAGGTTACCCATCTCTCCCCTGGTAACAGAAGACAGTCTCCATGTAGCAAGCAGCCAAAACAACAACAAAGAAGAAGAGATAGCAGAAGAGTCACACAGAAGGTATATGATCGTGCGCCGTGCTTGAGCACCAAAGCACTTGACAGCGACAATAGCCAAAGGAAAGGCTAACATGTTATCTAAAAACATTTGCTGTTTAGAAAAATTTTTTTTTTTTTTTTTTTTTTAGAATGCGTAATTAAGAACCATGAAGACAACTTCCAACTCTTGAATCACTGATAGGAAGATCCGTCATGGATGAAACTCGAGAAAAACTGAGAGCAAAAAACGGATAACACTCATAGGGTGGGTTCTGGACTGGCCCGGAGAGAACTCAAGGAAAGACAATTAGCAGGTAAGGCCTAATTTCTCCTTCCTATTCATCTCTCCGGGCCAGTCCAGAACAGATGGGCAGTACCAAAGCAGTATCTAACCCTGGGAGGGACCTGTGAGCCCCGCTATCACCGCTGAAGCCTCCACACACGCATCTTGCCGAGCGAGCACATCCAACCTATAATGACGTGAAAAGGCATGGAGAGAAGACCAGGACGCCGCACGACAAATATCTACTGGCGGAACCAAGGCCGATTCTGCCCACGAGGTAGCTTGACCCCTGGTAGAATGAGCCCGAAGACCTACAGGAATCGGTTTGCCTCTGGCTTCATACGCGACCCGAATTGCATGCTTTACCCAACGTGCAATGGAGCCCTTGGAGGCAGCTTGTCCCTTGGACGGCCCTCCAAACAACACAAACAACCGATCAGTCTTACGAAACGGCTCGGTCTCCCGAAGATATCTACGGAGCACTCGCCCCATATCCAATTTCCGCAGAGAACGATCGAAAGAACCTTCCCCCGAATCCACGAAGGTGGGTAGCGAGACCGGTTGATTCACATGAAATGCAGACAGCACTTTAGGTAGAAAGGACGGTACTGGACGCAAGACCACTTTTTCCGCAGAAAACTGAAGAAAGGGCGGACGGCACGAAAGGGCCTGCAGATCTGAAATGCGTCTAGCAGAACACAAGGCCACCAAAAAAGCCGTCTTCCAGGATAACTCCCGCAGCGAACCTGAGGAACGAGGTTCAAAGGGAGACTCTGTCAAGACCCCTAACACCAGGTTCAAATCCCAAGGAGGAATAACTTGCCAAAACGGAGGCAGAAGTTGCTTAGCCGCTCTAAGAAAACGTAGTACATCTGGATGTAACGAAAGACGTAGTCCACGAACCGGCCCTCAAAAAACTGCCAGGGCCGCTAATTGCACCTTTAAGGTGCTCAGAGCAAGACCTTTCTCAAGACCGCATTGAAGAAACGCGAGAATATCTGGAATGGAAGACAGGCGAGCCCTCAAACGGCGTTCTGCACACCACGCCTCAAAAACGCGCCACACACGAATGTACGCCAACGATGTGGACTGTCGACGTGACTGCAACAAGGTGTTGATTACTGATTCTGAATAGCCTTTGCAGCGCAACCGCCGCCTTTCAAGAGCCATGCCGTAAGCAAGAATCGATCCGCCTGGGGCATTCAAACGGGCCCCTGATGCAGTAAGTCGGCCCGAGCGGGCAACCTCCACGGTGGAGCCACAAGGAGGCGCATTAGATCGGCATACCAAGGGTGCCTGGGCCAATCTGGAGCAATAAGAATCAGCAGACCCTCGTGCTGAACGGCTCGCTGAACGACTCGGCCCACCAAGGGCCACGGAGGAAACACATACAGAAGTTGCCCCAACGGCCAGGGCTGAACTAGACCGTCGAGACCCTCTGACATATGCTCCCTGCGCCTGCTGTAAAAGCGAGCCGCCTTTGCATTGCCCAGAGTTGCCATCAGGTCCACTACCGGTTGACCCCAACGTACTTTGAGCTCGTGAAACACTTCGGCATTGAGCTCCCACTCTCCGGGATCGAGGACATGTCGACTGAGATAGTCCGCTTGTACATTGTCCTTTCCTGCCACATGAGCTGCCGAAAGCGCCGTGAGGTGCAATTCCGCCCAGTGAAACAAGCGCTGACTCTCCTCCAGAAGAAGAAGACTGCCTGTCCCGCCTTGGCGATTTATGTATGAGACCATCACTAAGTTGTCGGAGAAGATGCGCACCGGCTTCCCCTCCAGAAGACTTGCAAACGCTAACAGCGCCAGATGTACCATTCTCAGTTCCAGGCGATTAATGGACCACAGACTCTCTTCCGCTGTCCAAAAGCCCTGCGCTATGTGAGTCAAACAATGTGCTCCCCAACCGGACAGACTGGCATCGGTAGTTACCAAAACCCAGTCCGGCAGCGCTAGGGGAACCCCCGCCTGAAGATGTTCCGGAACCAACCACCACTGAAGACTGACCCTGACATGATCGGGACAGCTCAAGCGACGAGAAAGGGTATGACGTTGCGGAGACCATCGCGAAAGTAGAGCCTGTTGGAGCGGCCGCATGTGCGCTCTGGCCCACGGTACCAAATCCAAGGCCGCCGCCATTAGCCCCAGTAACTGCAAGTACTTCCAAGCTGTCGGCGCCTGTGCAAGCAAGAAACTCGACACGTGAGCGAGAAGCTTCCGAACCCGGTCTAGAGGTCATAAAACCAGACCTCGGTCCTTGTTGAAGAAGGCCCCGAGATAAGTCAGCTGTTGTACCGGCTCCAGATGACTTTTGGCCTGATTCACAACCCATCCGAGACTCTCCAAACAGGAAATTACCCGAGCTGTCGCTCTCAGCGACTCCTCTCGTGAAGCCGCTCGAATCAAGCAGTCGTCCAGATAAGGGTGAACCTGAATGCCGTCCCTGCGCAGAGCCGCCGCCACCACCACCATCACCTTGGTGAAAGTGTGCGGCGCTGTCGCGAGACCGAACGGCAAGGCCCGAAACTGAAAATGACCCATGGGAACCGCGAATCGAAGAAATCGCTGATGATCTGGTTTGATAGGAATATGCAGATAGGCCTCCGTCAAGTCTATGGAGGAGAGGAACTCCCCCGGCCTTATTGAACGGATCACCGATCTCAATGTTTCCATTCGAAAGTGAGAGACACGCAAACAGCGGTTCACGTGCTTTAAATTCAAAATGGGCCGAAAAGAGCCTTCCTTTTTGGGTACCACAAAATAAATCGAGTATCGACCGAAGCCGCACTGGCCTAACGGAACTGGAACCACGGCGCGGAGTTGCAACAACCGCTGCAACGTGTCGTGGATTGCCCTCCGCTTGGCAAGCGGACCGCACGGAGAGAAAACGAATGCGTCGGCTAGATGACAATTGAACTCGAGAGCATATCCCTCACGAATAATCTGCAGTACCCACTTGTTGGTAGTAATGGCGACCCAAGCGCAAAGAAACTCCTGTAACCGACCTCCTACTGGAAGCTCCGCTTGGGCCGGCCTCGCTTCATTGCGGCTTTTTAAGGGAAGCTGGAGGAGCTCCAAAGTAGCCTCTACTGGCGCCTCTAGCGCCCCGAAAGGACTGCCCCGGGACAGAAAGCGACATCGCTGATAGGGAGCAAAGCGGGCTCCCCGAAAACGGCGAAACTCACGCCCTTGACCCCTAATAAAGGAGCCTTGCTTAGCTGATTTAGGACGGTCCTCGGGCAAACGCCCTCCTTTGGAGTCCCCTAAATCGTTAACAATTTTCTCTAGCGCCTCCCCAAAAAGAAGCTTACCTTTATATGGGAGTTTACTGAGACGGGCCTTGGAGGAGGAATCCGCCGCCCAATTCCGTAACCAAAGAAAGCGACGAGCGGCAACCATGGAAGCCATAGCCTTCGCGGAAATGCGAATCAAATCGTAAAAGGCATCCGCCAAATACGCCGCCACAGATTCCAGCTTCGCCCCCTCCCCAGAAGGAGACACTTCATCCTTCGGACTAGAGGCCAGCTGACCCCACCGAATCGCAGCTCTGGACACATATGCCCCACAGACGGACGCTTGTAGCGCCAGAGCACTGGCATCAAAGGCCTGTTTCAACAGCCCCTTTAACCGACGATCTTGCATATCTTTAAGGGCCGTAGCCCCCTCTACGGGTATGGTAGTTTTCTTGGTGACCGCCGAAACCAGAGCATCTACCTTAGGCATACGAAGGAGTTCTCTCTCCTCCTGGGGCATAGGATACAACCGTGCCATAGCCATAGCCCTCTCAAGGAAGCCTCAGGACATTCCCATTCAGATTCTATCATCTGTTTGATCACCCTATGTAGAGGAAAACATCTCTGTTCGGTTTTGAAACCCTGCAACAAGGGATCCTCCAAAGGTTCCTGTTGAACTACCGGAGGAACGATACTGAGAGCTGTAAGGGACTGCGCAATCAGGGCTGGCAACTCCTCTTTCCTAAAAACTCTAAAAATATTGGGATCATCCCCAGGACCTAACTCTCCTTCCTCTAAGTCTGCGGGCCAGGAGTCCAAACCCTGCTCTGAGAGAAGCTCCCCTTCTTCAGGCCCTAAAGCCTCAGCTCCCAGAGAAACGGTATCTAATTTAGACTCTTTAAATGCTGACAAAGAGGCAACCCCTTCTCCAGGATCAGACCAGCTAGAGACCCCTGTCTGAGCCAGCTGTGGAAAGTCTGACAAAAGTGGCAGAGAAGCCTGAGCTTTCTTCATTAAATAAGCTCTATGAAACGCTAGAATAAACTCTGCTGAAAGCAGAGGATCGAGCGCTTCTGAAACCGCTGGCAGCACAGGCTGTGCAGTACCTTCTGCGCCATGACGAGACTTCGCCTTGCGTTTGCCTGCCTTAGGAAGAGGAGTTGCTGAAACGGAAGGCCCTCCTAAGATGGCCGCCGTTCCCGCGCTTTCTCCTGATGGCTGCAGTGTTAAAAACTGATGCTGCGAATCCCCTTTGCTCTCCTGCATACCGTGGACCGAGCGAACAGCCCCCGGAACAGTTGCGCGCTGAGTAAAAACTTCACAAGCAATACCTGAATTATATGCCGGTTAGGCTGAAGTGCTCCCAACTCCACAAGGAACCGCTGCCAGTGATCCGGTAAGTGAACAGACTCCGAGGAGAGAGACAGTAGCTGGGGCTCCCAGAACCGCTCCTCCCGAGCACCCCTAGCAGAGAAGAGGAGACAGGCTCTGTCCCATTCTCTGAGCTGTTTACCCGGCCAACTGACACTGACGATGCCACAGAAAAACAGTCAGTATATTCAATAGCAAAGTGCCTAGATACCCTGCTAGGGTAAAGCACTGATTCTTCAGTGTGAACTCTTCCAGAAAATAAAAAAGAGAAATAATGCTAACAGGTTACAGGTGGGGAGCTAAATCTCCACACATCCATCTCAGCTGCTGAGGACAATAAGACTGTCTTCTGTTACCAGGGGAGAGATGGGTAACCTAGCAACAAGAATCAGTATTCCGTCCTCAGCTGCTAGAGGAGGGAGATTTGACTACCCATCTGTTCTGGACTGGCCCGGAGAGATGAATAGGAAACCATTATTAAAAAGGGACCCAGGATATCAATGCTTGACCCAATACAAGCATTGTGGAACCTGTGTCTTTTGGGGACACTGCTAGGTACATATGACCTAGATTGGTCACTGTTGGAAACAGGATACTGTGCTTGATGGACCTTGGTCTGACCCAGTATGGCATATCTTATGTTCTTATGTTGTAGTTGTTCATATGGAAGAACAGACTAGATAGGCCATGTGGTCTTTTTCTGTCGTTATTTTTCTATGTTTCTAATAGCCTCTTACAACATACCGGCTACCATAAAAGTAGGTGCGTTGACATCAATGCATGTACTTTGCCAGTAGGCATAGCTGTGGATATGGTCTGAGCAGTGCATGGATGAAGTTTGCAACAATGCATGTGTTCATTTACACCTGTTATCGAACAGGTGTAAATGTCCATGTCTAAATTTAAGGCTTGATTACTGTCTTTATAAAATAGGCTTTAATAAATTTTAAATCTTATTAGGATATCCTGCAACTCCTTAATTCAGTATATACTTCCAGTCATGTATATGTTTTACCAGTCATTAAGTTTACGGTTCTTTTGAGAGTAATCTGATTTTTACAGCTTAGTTATGTTCTTCATAGTTAGATTTGTGAATATCATGAGTATGAACAGTGAGCAGATTTGCAGCTACCCGCATTGGTAGTTACCTTTTCTTTATTAATTCTGCCTTTCTTCTGTGAGAAAACAAACAGCCATTTTATGGCATAAACCATAACACAAGACACAAAGTTGCAGAAGAACTTGACAGACAATAGTATAGAAAGCCCGGTAAAGTCCCTCATAGATTGGAACAGGCCCACCAAAGATATTATACTTAGGGATATGTTTACTAATCGGCAGTAATGGTTTCCATGAGATATCGGAGTCACAGCCCCACTGAAGTCAATGAGGCCGCGGCTCTGATATCGCACGGAAACCACTACTGCCGATTAGAAAACATATCCCTTAAAGTCTATCACATGTTTATCTCTAAATATCTCTTCAAGTCAATGTTAGATTCATGCAGAGACTTATGGGCAACTGAGGCTCCAGCAGACTGAGGCATATACGGACCATCTGAGAAGCATCTCCTTTGTTTGGGAACACCAGAAAGCTGACCTCCCAGTAGTAACAATATCCTCTCTATGGACTATTCATTGAAACGTGATGGTGATTCCTTAGTGCTCATAGTGCCTCTACTTAATTTTAGCGGAATCTTCTTTATCATAGATGGTATTGCACAATCTTAGCAGGTTATTCCTGTCCATCAGATTTGCACTTCTTCTCAACAATGCTTACTTCTTCCATCCTTTTTCTTCACAGCCAACCATTTCAAACATTAAGCCCACTGCTTTTATGTCTTGTCTATGTGTCTTCTTTAATTTCTAAGCTCTGTGGAACAAGGGCAGCCACTTCTATGTATCTATACAGTGCTGTATAGATCTTCAAGCACTACATAAATGTTTATTATTATTATTGTTAATAATAATAATAGTAATAATAATATGACAAAGAGAGTCACCCCTGAAGTGCTGGCACACCCATGTAGTTTTGCGGTAGACACTGTACTTGCAAAGATAAAGAAACAGGAAATAAGGAAGAAGACTTTCCACTAGTCCAGAAATGGAATGGGGTAGAAAGAGAATTCAGTGAATGACTTACTTTTGCAGTTCAGCATTAAGTTCTTGCTCAAACTTGCGGGCCAGTTTTCCAGCTGTCTCTTCCTTCCACCGTGCCATGTTTCTCTGGATGGCCTTCAACTCATTGTCTTTGTCACGCAATTGCTGACGCAATGTCTGGTTCTCACTTCCCCCAGACTCCCGAAGCTGATTGCGTTGCAGGGCTGTAATCTCTTCAATGTGCTCCTGGAGGATAAGCACACAATGTTGGGAGGAGGCACAAAAATTCTGAATGAAATTTCCCATTTTGTGGCCAAAATTGCTGCCATTTTTTACTGTCTCTCTCCTGAAGGAACAAATGAGTAGCAAAGGGGCAACTGTACCTTATACCCAGAGCCTAATGGTAGGGCTAATAAACAGTAAAATCCCATCCCATCAGGATCAAATTCTCTTCAACCTCTTTTAATTGATAATGTAGACCCATAAACTGGGTAATTTCAAACAGGTGGAAAAATCAAAAGCACATCTGGAAAGTGCCAGGCCTATCCACTGATTTCCAGTGACACTATCCAGAGATTGCTGCTGAAAATCTATATTAATCAACCTGGCACTATCCAGATAGTGCTGGAATGAAGCAATGGCAAATCATGGGCGGGCCAAATTTTATTTTTGTTTATTTATTTTATTTATTTAACAGGTCTTCTATACCGCCTTATCATATATTCAAAGCGGTTATTCAAATGATTATCTGGATAGCAGTGATATTCACTTCACTATCAGGATAACGTTCGGTCAGCAGATAGGCTGTCCTAAAGTTATTCAGAAAGTTATCTAGCTAGTGGACTGAATATTGCTATCCAGATAGTGGTGGTGTTTGCTGTTCTCCACATATATTTGGTGCTGGCAGCTATCCGGATAGCTGTGCTGAATATATAATCATAATTTAAGCACTCTGGCCAGCCAAGTTTGAAAGTTCCTAGAATACAAAAGAACAATTCTGGTAGGTAAAAAAGAGAATAAGCTATTAGAATGGTAGAGAGCCATAAAGAGAAGACATAATGTGCAATCTTTTTCAGGGAGGTAAGCATGTATGGCTGATAGCTGGAAGATAACCTAAGCATGCAGAAAAGAATAGCTGGGCAAAATGGGTGTTACCAACTGGGCATTATCTGTCATCACCTATTATGCTACTGGAAAACTGGGTAATTGGTCCTGGATCATGTTCTATTCAATATCTTTGTAACTGATACTGTGGAAGGATTAGTAGGAAAAGTCTGTCTTTTTGCAGAGGACACTAAGATCTGCAACAGAATGAACACCTCCAAGGAAGATGACAGAATGATAAGCAAACAAGAGTTCATGATATGAGATTTCAGGGGCTAGGCTCAGGAATAACACAGGAAAGTATTTTTCATGACAGTGGTAGATACAACGAACAGCCACCATTGAAGGAGGTAGAGATAAAAGCAGTAATAGAATCCATGGACACCTGGGATAAGCATAGAAGATCCTTAATTGTAGAGAAGTGAAGGGAAAGGCAAAGATTATCAAAAGGTCTAATTGTGCCAGGAAGGAAAATGGTCTTTATCTGATATCATACTATGTTTCTGTATTACCATTTTATTTTCTTTTGTTCATCCACCAAAGTCATGTTTTTTTTCCACTGACAACCACATTTCAGTGCTCATAAATAGGCCTCTACGGGATCCTACAATTTGCAGGGACCATACTTAAGAGGCTGATCCAAGGAGACTTCCAGTGGCAATGAGCTGGTAGGATGGGGTTAGACCAGGGGTCTCAAACACGCGGCCCGCGAGAGCATCTTGTGCGGCCCGCGAAGCACTTACCGGCGTCTAAAAAAAAAAAAAAAAATTCCAAACTTGCCGCCGCAGTATTAAGCGTCCCGCGGGCCCCTCTGCCTGCTCTGAGTCCTCTCCTCCCTGCAGCATCAGCTCCAAAAGCGGCGGCTTTCAGAGCCGCGAAGAGAGAGAGTTTCTCTCGCGCGGTTCTGAAGACTCTCTCGCTGCTCTTCAGAACCGCGCGAGAGAAACTCTCTCTTCGCGGCTCTGAAAAGCCGCCGCTTTTGGAACTGATGCTGCAGGGAGGAGAGGACTCAGAGCAGGCAGAGGGGCCCGCAAAGTAGTAGTAAATAGTGGAGTGCCCTAAGAATTTGCATTAGGACCAGTGCATGTTAGCATATTTAGAAATGAACTGGAAAAAACAAATGAGATGACCAAATCTGCAGGTAACACAAAAATGTTCGGAGCCATTAGATCGCGAGCAGATTGTAAGGAACTGCAGTGGGACCTTATGAGACCGGGCATCTGGATGGTTGATGAAATTTAATGTAGATAAGTGAAAACTAATCATATAGGGAAGAATAATCCAAATATTTGCTATAAAATGCTAGGTACCACATTAGAAGTCACCATTCAGGAAACAGAATCCTCAGCATAGTGTGCAGAGGTACTTAAAATGCAAATAGAATGCTATAAATTATTAGAAAAGAAATGGAGAATAAATTAAAGTGTATTATAATGCTTCTATTGCTTCATAGTGCTACCGCACCTTGAGTACTGTGTACAATTATGGTCACCACACATCTGGATCTGCTGTTGCTCATGGGACTGGCTGACGGCATCAGGACTTACAGTAGTAGATGGTGGCAGGATAGGGGAGCAGCATTGGGGGCTCCAGAGCAGGAGAATGCAGGCAATGCTAGGCACGGCTAGGTCTAGTGAATTCTGGAGGGGGAGCCAGTCTTAAAGGGGCCAGCAGACTCTTCTGGGTGCAGGGTTCAGGTGCCGCGGCGGCAGGGTGAGAGCGATCGGGACAGCAGTAGTAGTTCCTAATGTGCCTGGCGGTTGGCACTGGATTATAGTAATGTAGAAATCTTTTAGTCTTTCTTTATTCATGCACTCATTAAGAGGCATGTTTACTAAAAGTTAGGGTATGGTAACATTATGCAAATATTTATGCAAATGAGGTCCCTTATGCAAATGAGGTCCCACATCTCATGCGGCCCCCGGGTTATTTTAGAAGTCCTCATTTGGCCCTCAAAGCAATTTGAGTTTGAGACCCCTGGGTTAGACTGACTCTGGGTAGACCACCTCTGATTTTAGCATTATTCAGCCCTTGGGGATTTCACATACTCCCTAGCTTGGAAGTGGAGAGGGCAGAACGGTGAGGGAACTGAGCGACAGACCTGAGAGATTTTTCCCCAGCCCTATGGCATCGAAAATGGTGCGAAAAGAGAAGGGGCGCGCACAGGAGGGGAAAATGGCAGAGGGAGCGCCGACGAACCCGAGTGCGGAACCTAACCAGAATATGGTGATTGAAGTCACAGCCGCATTGGTGAGTGTGTTGGAAAAAAGATTTTGGTTGCTAGCAGAACAGTTTACTGCCGTTAGTCAAGGTATCGGGGATTTCACGGGATGGCTGGATCAGGCCGAGCGGCGTCTCTCGGATGTGGAGGACACGCAACAAGCTTTTATGGTGCGAGTGAAATCCCTGGAGGAAACAGTGAAGCAGCAGCGGGAGAAACTTGACGACTTGGAGAATCGGGGGAGGCGGAAGAATCTTCGTTTCGTGGGTATCTCCGAGACTGTGGTGGATAGTGAGCTGTATGGCTTTCTGGAAACTTGGATTGGACAACAATTTAGCAACGCGGGCCTTGGTCCTATCAAGCTGGAACGGGTGCATCGCCTGGGCCTATGGCAGAAGAACTCGCGCCGCCCACGTGTAGTCATAGCACGTTTTCTGGAGTTTCGGCAGGAGGCGGCAGTTCTGCGAGCGGCTCGAGGACGGAGGAGACAACAGGGGAACTCGGCCTGTGCTTTGCCTTGTTGTATCCTGCTAAATTGCGGGTGGATTACAAAGGTCAGGCTAAGTACTTATCTACACCAGCGGCAGCCTAAGAATTTCTGGGACAATTGGGTGGAGACTCTGCTTCTTGAATAAGTACTGTGTGGTTATTTGGGGAAGATGTGCTCGCTTAAGTGGTGCTGTTGGCCGCAGTAGTGCTGATGGGAATGGGCTATTGACATTCTGGAGGAGTAGACTGGTTAAAGGGTCGGGTTTGGTTAGTTGTGTGGCCCCAATGTTATTGCATTTCCTTTTATTCATTTCTTGGGCTCCTACCTCCCCCTCTCTAGGTCTTTATATCTCTCCTGACCTGTCTGTATTCCATGTTGGGATACAGCTTTGTAAGGTTTGTACTGTTTTTACTGTACTGTTTCTATGTGGATTGGGGGTCAGTGGGGGAGGAGGTACATGGGGGGGGAACTGATATGTAGGTAGCGGGTTAGTGTGGGGCAGAGAAGGGTAGAGATAGGGAGGGGATGTAGGTGTCGGGGAGGAGGGGGAGGGGAGAAGAAGGTGGAAGGTTCTAAGGGTGTGCATCTGTATGGAAGGTGGACCCGAATGTCACTGGGAATGGAGCTCCGCGGAGGAGGGTGGGGCTGTTGGGAATGGCAAGGGGATGGGGGTGGGGTGGGGTGGGGGAGGGGTAGTAATGGAGATTAGACATTTGGGAATGGGTGAGAGGGGTCTTGAGAAGAGGGGGAAGGGAGTGGGGGGTGGGGTAGGTACTTTGTTTGTGGCTGTGGCTGGGGGTAGATGGACCAGAGATGGTCTAGGCTCGGGGGTTGTCTCTGGGAGTTTTGGGATTAACCGATCTGGGAGGCCTTACCATTATTATGTACCGTGAGTAATGGGAGGCTTCGGATGATTTCCTGGAATGTGTGTGGGATAGGCAGTCCCATAAAGCGGCATAAGGTATTGAAAGCACTTCGAGACAAATGTGTGGATGTAGCCTTTTTACAGGAAACACACATGAATGATATTGAGCATGATAAATTGAAGAGGTGGTGGGTGGGGGAGGTTTATGGTACAGCGGCAATAGAGCGGAAAGCAGGGGTGGTAATTTTGATCCGCAAAGGGGTTAATTTTCAAATGGAACGTGTGTATCAGGGGGGTGGAGGAAGATACATTTTCGTTTGTGGACGGTTGGGTGGGGTTTCGGTTTGTTTTGGAAACGTGTATGCCCCGAACCTTTTTGATAAGGGCTATTATGCTGACTTGACAAGAATTTTGCAGGTAGTAGAGGATTGTGAAGTGATCTTGGGAAGGGATCATAACTGTGTGTTAGACCCCCTTTTGGACAGGTCCTCGAAAGGGGGGGCAGGGGGATGCCCAACAGCGCTTACGGATGATGGCTGTATGTGAGAGTAGCGACTTGGATATCTGGCGTATACTTCATCCCACGGAACGGGATTACACCCACATGTCTAGGGCACATAGTACATGGTCTAGAATAGATTATTTTTTACTTTCATCAAGGATACTGAATAAGGTGGAGGGGGCCCAGGTGGGGAATATAGTGATATCTGGTCATGCGATGGTGTGGGTGGACATTAAAGTAGATGCTGGTAGGAGGGGGGAGAGCAATTGGCGATTTCCGTTTTATTTGAAAGGGGATAAGGCATTCCGCAAATATTTGTGTGGTCAATGGGAATATTTTGCGGAAACAAATGTGCAGCACGTGGATAATCCTTGTTTATTTTGGGAGACAGCAAAGGTTTTTATGAGAGGGATGGTGATTGGTTATATTAGCCGGAGAAGGAAAGAACAAAATCAAAAAATTGTGGAATAGGGGCAGCAGTTGCGGTGATTGTGGTGGAAATTGAGTAGATGCGAGAAGGAGGAGATCAGATCAGCTTATCTAGAGTTGCAGAGTCAGTTAAATACTTTGATTCATACTAGGGCTAAGCGGTCAGTGTTATATTATAGGTATAAGATGTATCGTTTTGGGAATCGCCCTGGGAAGCTTCTGGCCTCACTGGTGAAGGGCAAGATGGGGAGTAAACCTCTTATGGCGATCAGAGGTGTTGGGGGACAGGTACAAACTAGGCAGGAAGATATTGAGCAGGCTTTTCATACCTACTATCGGACTTTATATCAGACCCAGGAGGGCGAGGACCAGGAGACAGACCGGTATTTGGAGGGATGTGAGTTGCTGCGGTTGGATCCTCAGCAATTAGAGCAGCTGAATGCACAGATTACTCTGATGGAGATTTAGAAGGTGATTGGGAGTTTGAGTACACCCCAGGCTCCCGGACCAGACAGTTTTAGTGCTGAATTTTATCAAATCTTAAGCGATAAGGTGTGTGTACCATTAATGGATATGTTTCAACATTTGGTAACAGCACAGGGCTTTCCACATTCTCTTAATGAAGCGTTGATAATGGTTATACACAAAGCCGGACGAGATCTGTTGCTCCCGGGTTCGTATCGCCCTATTTCTTTGATTAATGTAGATCTTAAGATTTTGGCGAAAATTTGGGCTCTTCAGCTGTTGGAGCTTATCCCTGACCTGATCCATCCTACCCAAGTGGGGTTTGTTAAGGGCCGCCAGGCGATGGGGAATATCCATCAGATATTAGTGGCACTGACCCAGTGTAAAGCTCAGACGATCCCTTCCCTACTTATTAGCTTTGACGCTGAAAAAGCATTTGATCGAGTGGGTTGGCGCTATATGTTCAAAGTGCTGGAGAGGTTTGGGCTGGGAGGTCTGTTTTTTGCAGGTGGTAAGGGTATTGTATTCGGCCCCTTGGGCAAGGGTGTTAATTAATGATCGGCGCACTGATAAGTTCCCATTGGAACGAGGGACGCGACAGGGTTGTCCTCTCTCGCCCTTGTTGTTCATCCTTTCTTTGGAGCCACTACTGATTAGGCTGCGGGCACATTCGGGGATACTGGGGGTACGGATGGGATCTTATGAATTTAAGTTGGTGGCATACACGGACGATTTGTTGGTGGACCTTACAGATCCAGAATGCTCACTTCCACTTTTGTTGCAGGAATTTATTGGTTTTGGGGCTATTTCAGGATATAAACATAATTTGGATAAATCAGAAGCCATGCCCACTGTGGAATCCCTGAGACATGCGTGGACGGGGCCTTTCCACCGAGGTGGGCAGGGGAATCTTTTCGGTATTTGGGGGTACAGTTGACCGTGGAATCTGAAAATCTTTATAAGTTCAATGTGCCCCCATTGGTGACTGACATGGTGACGCAACTGAATAAGTGGCAGGATCTTCCTCTTTCTTTGGGAGGTAGGATTGCTTTATTTAAGATGGTGTTTTTTCCCCAAGTGGTTGTATTTATTTCAAATAATTCAGATTTGGTTATTACGAAGAGATTTGGCTAGAATGGACAGGGTGCTCTCTCAGTATTTATGGGGGGGTGGGCGTAGGTAACATTTGCGCCCGAAGGCATTGAGGGCACGAGACTCCCTGCTTGGAGAGGCTGAAAGTAAGTCTTCAGGCTCTTCTGCTTCTGCTTGCACATGGCTGACTCAACAGCCATGGAGGTGTGGGGAAGCTGTGCTTTCTGAAATCCTGGACCCTGCTGGACCCTGTACATGGAGTCCAGCCATCGACTGATGATCGGGACAGAGGCCGGGGTGTCTCACATGCAGAGAAGGAGCCGGATAAGGATGGAGGGGACTGGAACCATAACTCTTTCCCTCGGTGGTGCCTCATATTGGAGGATATCAAGTTCCTCCGCTCGAGGCTCCTCCTCCAACTCAGAGGTAAGCGCTAGGACCTGCACCATATCACGGACAAACTCAAGGAAAGAGGTGTCCTCAGGAGGGAATGTCTTTGTGAATATAAGAACATAAGATATGCCATACTGGGTCAGACCAAGGTCCATCAAGCCCAGTATCCTGTTTCCAACAGTGGCCAATCTAGGTCATACGTACATAGCAGTTTCCCCAAAAGACACAGGTTTCACAATGCTTGTACTGGGTCAAGCATTGATATCCTGGGTCCCTTCTTAATAATGGTTTATGGACCTTTCCTCCAGGAACTTCTCCAAACCTTTTTTAAACCCAGCTACACTAACAGCCTTTACTACATCCTCCGGTAACAAATTCCAGAGTTTGATTACACATTGAGTGAAAAAATATTTTCTTTTATTAGTCTTAAATAGTTTACCCTGTAGCTTCATTGCATGTCCCCTAGTCTTTCTATATTCTGATAACGTAAACAATCGATCTACGTTTACCCATTCCACTCCATTCATTAATTTATAGACTTCTATCATATCTCCCCTTAGCCGTCTCTTTTCCAGGTTAAAGAGTCCTAACCTTTTCAGCCTTTCTTCATAGGAGTATCCTTCCATCCCTTTTACCATTTTGGTGGCTTTTCTCTGAACCTTTTCTAATAACGCTATATCCTTTTTAAGATACGGCGACCAGAATTGCACACAATATTCAAGGTGCGGTCTCACCATGGAACGATATAGAGGCATTATAATATCTTTTGTTTTATTTTCCATTCCTTTTCTTATGATACCAAGCATTCTGTTTGCTCTCTTGGCTGCCGCTGCACACTGGGCCGATGGTTTTAACATGTTATCCACAATGACGCCTAAATCTTTTTCCTGGGTGATGGTTCCTAATGTGGAACCTTGCATCGTGTAACCATAGTTTGGGTTGTTCTTCCCTAGGTGCATAACTTTGCACTTGTCCACATTAAATTTCATCTGCCATTTTGATGCCCAGTCTTCCAATTTATCAAGATCCTCTTGCAATTTTCCACAATCCTCTTGGGTTTTAACAACTTTAAATAGTCTTGTGTCATCTGCAAATGTGATAACCTCACTCGTTATTCCCCTTTCAAGGTCATTTATGAATATGTCAAACAGCAGCGGACCCAGCACAGATCCCTGGGGTACACCACTATTCACCTTTCTCCACTGGGAAAATTGGCCATTTAACCCTACCCTCTGCTTTCTATCTTTTAACCAGTTCCTGATCCACAATACTACACTGCCTCCTATCCTATGACTCTTTAGTTTTGCCAAAAGTCTCTGATGAGGGACCTTGTCAAAGGCTTTCTGAAAGTCCAGATACACTATATCAACCGACTCACCTTTGTCCACCTGTTTATTCACACCTTCAAAAAAAACATAACAGATTTGTAAGACAAGATCTTCCTTGTCTAAAGCCATGTTGGCTGTCTCCCATTAGGCCATGACTATCTACATGCTGAGTAATTTTGTTCTTTATGATGGTTTCTACCATTTTTCCCGGTACTGACGTCAGGCTCACCGGTCTGTAGTTTCCTGGATCACCTCTGGAACACTTTTTAAAAATTGGCGTTACATTGGCGATCCTCCAATCTTCAGGTATTACAGATGATTTTAATGAAAATTCACAGATTACTAATAGCAGGTCTGCAATCTCATATTTCAGTTCTTTCAACACCCTTGGATGTATACCATCTGGCTACTCTTCAGTTTATCTAATAGTTGTAATACATCTTCCCAATGTATCGATATTTCCTTCAATTCTTCCGCACCTTTAAATACCACTTCAGTCATGGGTAACATCCCTACATCTTCCTCAGTAAGGACTGAAGCAAAGAATTCATTCAGTCTCTCTGCTATTGCCTTGTTGCCTCTTAGTGCCCCTTTAACCCCTCTATCATCTAATGGACCAACTGACTCACAGGTTTTTTGCTAGGAATGTACTTGAAAAAGTCTTTATTTCGCGTTTTTGCTTCAGCAGCAAGCTTCTTCTCAAATTCTCCCTTTGCCTGCCTTATCAATGCCTCGCATTTAACTTGCCAGTGCTTGTGCTGTTTCCAGGTTTCGTTGTTTGGCTCTTTTTTCCATTTCCTGAAAGATGCTTTTTTGGCAACAACAGCCTCTCTGACATCACCTTTAAACCATGCTGGCAGTTTTTTGGACTTCCTTTCACTATTCTTAAAGCGTGGAATACAGCTGGTCTGGGCTTCCAAGATAGTATTTTTCAACAACACCCAAGCTTGATGTAAGTCTTTAACCTTTGCAACTGCTCCTTTTAGTTTTTTCTTAACTATTTTCCTCATTTTATCATAGTCTCCCTTTCGAAAGTTAAAAGGTAGTACTGTAGATTTCCTTACTATCCCTCCTCCACTAATTAAATCAAATGCGCCAAGTGGCCCCAACACCCTTATCTCTTGCACTAGATCTGGTGTTCCATTAAGGACTAGGTCCAATATGGATTTCCCTCTGGTCGGTTCATGAACCAGCTGCTCCAAGAAGCAGTCATTTATTTTATCTAGGAACTTTATCTCCCTAGCATGTCCTGCCGTGACACTGACCCAGTCGATACTGGGGTAATTGAAATCACCCATTATTATTACTGCACTGTAAGTTTTGTTAGCTTCCTTGATTTCTTTGAGCATTTCATCATCCATTTGTTTCTGACCAGGCGGTCGATAGTACACCCCCACTTCCATCGCCTTCCCCTTTTTACATGGAATTTCAATCCATAGAGATTCTACATCAAATTTTGTTTCCTGCAAAACTTTAATCCTTTCTGACTCAGTGCCCTCTAACATAGAGCACACCCCCTCCACCAATTTGATCAGCTCTATCATTACGATATAGTTTGTACCCAGGTATCACAGTGTCCCACTGGTTGTCCTCCTTCCACCATGTCTCTGATATTCCAATCATATTTACCTCTCATTTAGTGCTATATATTCTAACTCACCCATCTTATTTTTTAGACTTCTAGCATTTACATACAAGCATTTTAGAGACTGTATTTTATTCATATTAATCTGGCTATTGGAAGACATGGATAATTTGGGATCTTTAAGTTCTGTCTGCTCCATACTCGAGGGCATTTGGGCTACTTTACTCTTTTTTGGAACCTCTCTGCTTTTGGTAGTATCCTTCAAGGATACATTCTTCCAAACCATGTGCTCTTGGGCGACTGTCGGCTTTCCCCTATTATCTAGTTTAAAAGCTGCTCTATCTCCTTTTTAAAGGTTAATGCCAGCAGCCTGGTTCCATCCCGGTTAAGGTGAAGCCCATCCCTTCGGAAGAGCCCCTCCTTTCCCCAGAATGTTCCCCAGTTCCTAACAAATCCAAAACCCTCATCTCTGCACCATTGTCTCATCCACGCATTGAGACTCTGGAGCACTGCCTGCCTTTTGGGTCCTGCGCGTGGAACGGGATGCATTTCGGAGAATGCTACACTGGAAGTTTTGGATTTCAACTTCCTACCTAAAAGCCTAAATTTAGCCTCCAGAACCTCCCTACCACATCTTCCTATGTCATTGGTACCGACATGTACCAAGACAGCAGACTCCTCCCCAGCACTATCTAAGACCTTATCTAGGTGGCGCGTGAGGTCCGCTACCTTCGCACCAGGCAGGCATGTTACCAGGCGATCCTCATGTCCACCAGCCACCCAGCTATCTACATGCCTAATGATCGAATCACCAACTATAACGGCTGTCCTAATCCTTCCCTCATGGGCACATGGCCCTGGAGAAACTTCCTCGGTGTGAGAGGGTTTTAAATCACCTGGAGGACAGGTCCTAGTTACAGGATCACTTCCTGCCACACCAGGGTGATGCTCTCCTGTCACGTGACCTCTCTCCTCCATGGCAACAGGGATGCTGCCAGACTGGAGGTGGGACTTCAGGACTATATCCCTGTAGGTCTCGTCTATGTACCTCTCTGTCTTTCTTATGTTTTCCAAGTCTGCTACTCTAGTGGTCCCAAGGGCACCGGTACTGACATCGACACCGATGCTGGTACCGACACCGGTACAGACACCGGTACCGAGACCGACAATGCCGGTACCGACGGTACCGGCCTCAGTGGGAACTCTTCCCATGCCAACTCTGGCTGGAGTGGATAAAGCAGTACCGATTCACCTCGATACCGACTTCGATTGGTACCGGGATCGTGCTTTGCAAGAGCATCCGGGTCAGGAATACTTCGATTCCTCTGATTCCGAAGACTCTGACAATTCTGCTGGCACTAGAGGATTTCTCCTAGAAGATCCCTCTTCTCCCCAACGCAGAATGTCACCTCCAGACGACATGTCATTTCAGGATTTCATCCGTGATATGGCCAAAGGTCTTTCAATCACAGTAGCTCCTGAAGAGGAACCCAGAGCAAAGGAATTGGAAATCCTCCAATATCCTAAAGCTCCTAAGGAGGCAGCTACCCTGCCTATCCATGAAATTCTGCATAGCCTGATGCTCAGAATGTGGGAGACACCTCTGACTACTTCTCCTCTAGGAGACTTGATACTATGTATCGAGTTCCGCCATGTCCTGGATTTCAGAAAACTCAGCTGCCACAGCATTCAATGGTAGTGGAATCAGCCATATGTAGGATGAAAAGTGCAAAGAGGCATGCATCCAATCCTTCAGGTTGTGAATGCAGGACTCTGGATGCTTTTGGACGCAGAACTTTTCAAGCTTCAATGCTTTCAGCTAGGATCAGTTCATATATCCTATATATGGGAATGTTCCCTAAGGAAGTCACAGGAGACTTGGAACTTATGAGCCCATTTCTCCCAGATGATAAGAGACAATAATTTCTTGCTCTAGTTAAGCATGCTCAAAATGTCTCCAAGTTTGTCAATCGTGCAGCTATTCTGCTATTGCCATTGGTGCACGACGGATTGCCTGGCTACAGGCATCAGACTTGGAGACTTGGGTACAGGACAAGTTAGGCAACATTCCTTGCATGGGGGAGAATCTCTTCGGCAAGAACTGGCAGGAAAAGTTAGATGTTGACAATTCTACCTTAGATAGATTGTCAAAGTCTACAGCCACTCCAGCCAAAAGGAAACCTTATAAAAACCCCTCTTTTAGCAAAAAGAGGAAGTTTTATCATTCCTATACCCAGCATAGCCAAACTCCATGTCAGGTTGCCCAAAAGGGACAAACCAGACAGCAAAAGAAACCAAAAGGCCCGAGAGCCAAACCAGCTCTCCAGGTTCAGCCCCCTCAAGGGCTTTGACTCCTTCCTAGAGAGCTTTGCCTTCCTGCCTCTGAGGGGTCCCCAACCCCCCAATATTCCAGGCAGGTTATGCCACTTTCTCAACAGATGGCATCAGATAACAGCAGAAGATTGGACTTTGTCCATTGTGGGAGAGGGGTACAAACTTCATTTTCACAGCATACCCCCTCCTACAATTCTAAAGCAATTCAATTCACAAACCTCTGCAGACATTCTGCTAGATCACGAGGTCTCCACACTTCTTGCCCAAGGGGCAATAGAGGAAGTACCCATTTTTCAACAGGGGACAGGGTTCTACTCCCCCTATTTTCTTATTCCAAAGAAAACAGGGGGACACAGACTCATTCTAGACCTCAGAGAATTGAACAAATATCTGTTTCGAGAGAAATTCAAAATGATTTCTCTAGGAACTCTTCTGCCATATCTTCAAAGCCAGGACTGGCTTTGCTCTCTAGACTTAAAGGATGCATACACTCACATTCTCATCCATCCAGATCACAGGAAATTTTTACGTTTCCTTTTCAAGGGAAGACATTTCCAATACAGGGTTCTTCCTTTCAGTCTGGCTTCAGCATCAAGGGTATTCACGAAATGCATGGCAGTAGTAGCAGCATTTCTACGAACCCTGGGGATTTTTGTCTTCCCTTACTTAGACGACTGGCTCATTTGAGCCTCTACAGTTGCAGAGGCCAGCACTGCACTGTCCTGTACAATGCGAATCCTCCAATACTTGGGATTGGAAATAAACTTCCCGAAGTCTCAACTAGTTCCTTCCCAATTCCTAGAATTCATAAGAGCCTGTCTGGATACCGGCAGGCAAGGGCTTTCCTTCCACAAGCCCGGTGTCTTCGCATTATGCAGCTAGCTTCCCAAGCAGCAGGCAAATCCTCTCTCACTGCTCGGGAACTACTGCAGTTACTGGGACACATGGCATCCACAGTTCAGGTAGTCCCATATGCTCGCCTCCACATGCGAGCAGCTCAGTGGACCCTATCCACACAGTGGACACAGGCCACAGGTCATTTGTCGGACAAAATAACAATCTCTCAACGACTAATTTTGTCCCTCCAATGGTGGCAATCACTAGAAAATCTGACAGTGGGGTCTCCTTTCCATCAACCCCTCTTTCAGGCCACCCTAACAACAGATGCATCACAGGTGGGTTGGGGAGCACACCTGAATCATCTCTCTACCCAGGGCACCTGGACCCCACAGGAGGTTGGTTTACACATAAACCTCCTGGAATTAAGAGCAATTTATTTAGCTCTTCGAGTGTTCCACGCCCATCTCAGCTACAAGACAGTCCTAGTCCAGACGGACAATCAGGTAGCCATGTTCTATGTGAACAAACAGGGCAGGACAGGCTCTCTGTCGTTACACAACGAAGCTTTACGACTATGGGCCCTTGCCAGAGAGCATCAAATTCACATTCTAGTGGTATATCTTCCAGGCATTCAAAACCTTCGGGCAAACAAACTCAGTCGAGTACTACTACCTCATGAGTGGTCACTCCACCTAGACCAGGTGGCAAAGATATTTCCTCTCTGGGGCACTCCAGACATAGACCTCCTTGCAAGTCCACTGAATGCCAAACTTCCCCAGTTCTGTTCCAGGATTTTGGCGCACAACTGTCAGGCAAGGGATGCCTTCCTCCTTCACTGGGGTCAGGACTTCCTTTATGCCTTCCCACCCATTCCCCTCATCCCCAAAACACTCTTCAAGCTTCAGAGAGACAGGGGTCACATGATTCTCATAGCACCACGATGGCCACGCCAAATGTGGTATTCCCTCCTTCTGCATCTCTCTCAAGTGGCACCTTTAGAGTTAGGGCATGCTCCAGATCTCCTTTCCCAGGAGAACAGGACACTATGGCACCCGAATCCCCAGTCCCTGCACCTCACGGCCTCGTTGCTGAAGGCTTAGATTTCCAGGATTTCAACAGGTAAAAGATATCCTTCAGGCTTCTAGGAAACTTTCCACAAGAAGATCTTATGCCTTCAAGTGGAAAGGTTTTACTATATGGTGCTCCAAGAGGGGATTAAACCCCCTGGTCATACCCCTAGAATCGATACTAGAGTATCTTCTTCATTTATCGAATTCTGGGTTAAAGACCAATTCAGTAAGAGTCCATCTTAGTGCAATTGCAGCTTCTTATAAGTCTCTAAATGGACAACCAATTTCCTCTCATCCTCTGCTATCAAGATTTATGAGAGGCCTTTTGTTAACTAAACCTCCCATCAAGCCACCACTGGTGGCATGGGATCTAAATCTAGTTCTCGGGCAGCTCATGAAGCCGCCTTATGAACCTTTGGCCACTACAACTCTTAAGTTTTTGACTTGGAAGGTCATCTTCCTAATTGCAATCACCTCTGCCTGTCGCATTAGTGAATTGCAAGCTTTAGTGGCTGATCCTCCTTATACTAGATTTCATCATGATAAGATTGTTCTTCGAACTCACCCACACTTTATGCCAAAGGCGGTTTCGCCTTTTCATTTAAACCAATCAATTTATCTTCCTGTATTTTTTCCGAGGCCTCACGCCTCTAATGCAGAAAGAAACCTTCATACTTTGGCTTGTAAAAGGGCCTTAGCCTTACATACAAAGAACACAGCAACATGGAAAGTCCTCGCAACGTTTTGTAGCTTTTGACCCTAGTCATTTGGGACTTCCAGTCTCCAAAAGAACTTTATCTAAATGGATTGCCCAATGCATATCCTTTGCTTATGAGAGTAAGGGTCTTCCTCTTCATGACTATGTCACTGCTCATAATGTGAGAGCCATGGCAGCTTCTATGGCTAATCTCCATTCTGTGTCTATCGATGACATTTGTCGAGGAGCCACCTGGGCTTCGGTACACACCTTCACAGCTCACTACTGCCTAGATAAAGCCTCCCGTCGGGATGCCTTCTTTGGCCAAGCTGTTCTTCAAAATCTCTTTCAAACTTAAACCAACTCCTACCCACCAACCCTGGTGGGATGCCAGAGATCCATGGGAGGAAGGATTCTTACCTTCGACGGTGGCACCTTCCTGGGGCTATCTCCCTGGCATCTTCAGCTAGGGAGTCCCCATATGTGAGGACTACATTCCTGCTTGTTCCTGGAGATAGCGTAGTTACTCACCTGTAACAGGTGATCTCCGGGAACAGCAGGAATTTAGTCCTCACAACCCACCCACCTCCCTTAGGAGTTGTCTCTCTCTCTCTCTCTTTGTCTCTTTCCTCTCTCCCTCTATCCTTTCACTCAGCTACAAACTTAACTGAAGAGGGACAGTTGGAAAGGCGGGAAGGCAGTGCGCATGTGCTGAGGGATGCTCCCAAAAGCGTTCTTATTGGATGCTGGGGAGCGTTCCCGCGCAGGCTCCGTTGGTACCGACGATACGCATATGTGAGGACTAAATTGCTGCTGTTCCCGGAGATCACCTGTTACAGGTGAGTAACTACGCTCTCTGTAAAGTTTGGTTATGTTATATGTAAACTGCATTGATCAGTGGAAATGCAGTATATGAAATGTTTCAAATAAATAAATATCAACATACAGTCTCGGAAACATACATGCATGCAGCCTCCGACACGCTTCACGGCGCACACATATACATGCATTAAGTCTCTAATGCTTTCCATGCACATAGCCCCCAAAAGGCCAAGGCCACAAACATGCACATACACACACAGACACTCACACACGTTTATGTAGCACCTGACGGTCCCCATAGCATGCAGCTACATACTGTGACACAGTAGACAATACAGAGCCCATGGAGGTAG
Organism: Ichthyophis bannanicus; assembly: GCA_033557465.1. Lineage (NCBI taxonomy): Eukaryota > Metazoa > Chordata > Amphibia > Gymnophiona > Ichthyophiidae > Ichthyophis > Ichthyophis bannanicus. Next base: position 151,148,644 of record CM066041.1, read on the forward strand.
GAGAAAATGAGGAACTTACCTCAGATTTAACTGAACAGCAAAACTCAGTACACGTAGAAACAGCTGAGCAGCAAATGCATTCAGCACAGGAAAAGCCAAAAGGCATTAGAATGAATTTTCCCTGTAATAGTCCTGACGTAGGGAGAAACAGAAACAGGCTCATCAGGAGCACCTGTTCCCAAAGACCCACGTAACGTGCAGAGAAGGGAAGCATATAAGTTCCTGGTTAGAAACAGGAAGGGGCAGACCCGGAGAGGAGAGACTCAGAAGCAGTCCTAGAGAGAGTCCCAGTAGGAGCAGGAGGAGGGGCAGCAACTCAGGAGGCCTGAGCAAGCAACCAATGAGCAAAGGTCATGCTGAAGGAAGTTTGCTGGTAGAAGGAAACAGTAGGTGTGACATCAGAGCAAGAAACAGCCGGGGACGTAACCAGGATCTTGCTAGCTCTGAGGGGGTTGGAGAGTCCGGGAGAAAGTTCTCAACAGCCCAGAAGCAAGAGCCAGAAACAAGGTAGAAAGGTGGGAACCTTGTTTTTCTAAGGAAGAGGCTAAAAGCTCTGTATGTTTTAAAGGGCGTGGCCCTGGAAGTAACTTTAATGCTGAAAGATATCCAGTGTTCCCACTAGGTGGGAAGGGAAAGGAAAGCCAGCAAGAAGCTATTCTCATACCGGGCATTCACAGCCCTAGGTTTAAAGAACACTTTGTGGGAAAAGCGATCCATGTACCACAGGAGGGTTTTCAGGAAGCCAGCACATGTAAAGAGTGTGACCGTTGTATTATTGGGAGTGAACCCGAAGTAATGCAGTGGGAGAATAACAGCTATCCTTCAGACCCAGTCCCTATGGATTGCATGATATGTTTTTCGGATGTTGTCATTTCTTTATGTTAACCCTGAAGAAAACAACCTTGTGCTAACAAAGGAAAAGAAGATATTTTTCTCTGTAGCCGTCTTTTGTTTTGATGCTGTTTGTTGTGTTTGTATCCAAAGAATATCTGTTTCGGGAAAGGGAATAAAGCCCTGATTTATTTTGCTTTACCATTCGACTGAAAGACTCTTTTTAGTAGAAAAAGCAGCTTGAAACTCAAAACCCTAAGGCAGCTGCCTAATAGGGTTCACAGAGGGTCTATAATACGGACCCCATCACAAATGGCGTAGTTGTTGCAGATCATTCAAAAGGAGTGTACAACCACGACGCAGCAGAGGACAGCGCAGAAGAATCAGACGTTGGCACGCCCGGAAGGACCCAGATCCTGCAGGAAAGACAAGCACTTTCTCAAAGTGCGAACCTCCACCTGGCTCAGGTAAAGAGTATATGGGCACAGGCTGGGAGAATTCACGTGAGAAGGAATTGCTTTTAAAAAAAAAGGAAAAAATTTTTTTTTCTTCTCTAGTAGTACCGCACTTGGTGGTTGTGTTTTTGGTTTATTTTCCAGTGTGTGAGCCTGAAAATGGAGGTCCAGGAAGTCTTACGCTGGATGAGCTTACAGTTCAACAAACAGAGGGAGCTAGCCCAGCTGAGCCAGGAGCAGGCCACGGCAGCCCTACAGGCCCAGCAGAAGCCCCTAATGGACCTGTTGCAAGCTCTATTGGAGGAACCAAGAAAGGAGACAGCACCACAAGAGTACTTCTGTGGGGTAGGCCCACAGAATTGTGGGGTGTTGACATTCGGACAAATGACTAAAAATGATAACTTTGATGATTATGTTGAGGCATTTGAGAGGGTAGCTCTCAATGCACGTTGACCTAAAGAGCATTGGGCAGTCAGACTGGCCTCATCCCTAACAGGAGAAGCTTTGTCGGCTTATAGAGCCATGCCTGCTGCTCTGGCAGCAGAGTATGAAGAAGTGAAGAGAGCAATACGTGACAGGCTAGGCCTAACACCTGCTGTGTATAGGCGTATGCTAAGGTCGACCAAGCTCCAAACAGATGAAACACCGAAGGCACTGTGCCATAGGGTGCGCAGTCTAGTTTTGAAGTGGCTTGAACCAGAGGGAAAAAACTCTGGATAGTATAATAGATGCAATTGTACTAGAACAGTATTATGAGGCAGTTCCTGCAGAGGTGAAAACCTTCTTAACCTTACAGAATTGCCAGACCTCAACTGAAGCAGCGCAGTTAACAGAACGGTTCCTTGAAGCCGAATTGGCTAGAAAGACACCAGGAAGCGCTGAGAGTAAGTTGGGGTTGGCTAATTCTGGAAAGGCGAATAGAGAGCCTCGAATGGGTGCTCGGTATACAAGTGAGTGTTCGCCCAAGAGGGATGATAGGAATGCTTTACTAAAATGTTTTAGGTGTGGAAAGCTGGGGCACATGAAGAAAGATTGCATCTACCGAACGGCACTGATAACAGATAACAGGCATGTACAAGAGGGATTCCGTATAGATGTGGAGGTGCAAGGAGTCCCCGCAAGAGCTTTGCTTGACTCGGGGGCGGACCAGAGTATGGTCTCCCGAAAGTTCTGGCAAACCATACAGGCCCGCAATGGTTCCACCCCAAGTCAAGCGGAAGGAATAGCCAAGATAAGGTGCATTCATGGGTCCTCCACCTGTTATCCTCTTTTCAGCCTAGTGATACAAGGGTTAGGAATCCGAAAGAAAGCTCTAGTCGCCCTAGTGCCAAAACTACCTTTCGACTTAGTGTTGGGTAGGGACTGGCCCCCATTTGACAAGGGGCTAAGGGAAGGTCTGCACTTAGAAGGGGATAGGACATCTAAAGGGTCCCAGGTCCAAATCCCCGGGAACCAGGATAAATCTCCAGAGGAGGGGGATGGATGGGAAGGGGAGAGGCCCCTTGGGTATCCCCGGAGGGTAGAAATGGAAGAGAAGCTTGAACCAGCGAGCAGTGGTGGAGGGGAAGCTATGGTGACTTTGGTTCCCAAGCCTCTGTTTGCAAAACCCACAAAGATAAGTCCTTATTCAAAACCCCAGGTGGAAGCAGAAACGCCCAGTAAGGGAGGCTTCGTATTAAAATTCTGCAAAACATCCCTTAACGCCCAGAGCCCGCAAAGAGCGACTGCAGCCTCGGCAGGGTATGACCTTTTTAGTGCGGCTGGCGGAGATAGTGCCCAAGCGGGGAAAAGCCCTGATTGATACAGGGTTGCAAATTCAACTGCCAACAGGGTGTTATGGGCGAATAGTCTCCCGATCCGGACTGGCATCGAAGTATTTTATTGATGTCGGGGCCGGGGTTATAGACCCTGACTACAGGGGAGGGGTCAAGGTTTTGCTTTTTAACTTTGGGGAGCGAGATTTTGAAGTAAAAGTAGGGGATAGGATCGCCCAGATCATTTGTGAGCGAATTGGATCTCCGGAGGTGAAGGAGGTGCCCCAATTGACCCCTACCAGCCGGGGAAGCGGCGGATTTGGCTCCACTGGGCAGAGGGAGGTACAGGGACTCACCGCCACCTCAGGGGAAAAGATAGAGGACGATCTAGGTCCCCAGGTCAGGGACTGTAGAGCGGATCCAGCTCCAAGAATAGGCACGGAACTGTCGCTGCAACAGCAGCGCCAGTTAGCCCAGCTACTCATGCGGTTTAAGGATGTCCTTACGCCTATACCGGGGGGAACCGCACTAGTCGCCCATGAAATTCTCACCCCTCCCGAGAAAATTGTGCGGCAGTGGCCTTACCGCTTACCAGAAGCCCGTAAGAGGGAGGTTATTTCACAAGTCCAGGAGATGTTACACATGGGCGTAATCGAAGAGTCCAAGAGTCCCTGGTGCAGCCCAGTAGTCCTGGTACCTAAGCCTGATGGCAGCCTTCGGTTCTGCATTGACTTCAGGCAGGTTAACACCATATCCCTCTTCGATGCATATCCAATGCCGCGGATCGAGGAGTTGTTGGACAGGCTGGGGCAGGCCCGGTATCTGACCACCCTTGACCTTACCAAAGGATATTGGCAGATACCGTTGACCCGTGCCTCCAGGCCCAAGACGGCTTTTAGCACTCCTCTGGGCCTATTTCAGTTCCGACGCATGCCATTTGGTTTGCATGGCGCCGCGGCGACATGTCAGAGGCTCGTTGACCAAGTCCTACGCCCCCACCAAAACTATGTGGTGGCTTACATGGATGACATTGTCATTCACAGTACCACCTGGGCACAACATCTTCCCTGGGTCGAAGCCGTTTTGAAGGCCTTACGGCAGGTCGGGTTGACCTTAAACCCGGGAAAATGCCTGTTCGCGGGAACAGAGGTCAAATATTTAGGGCATATGGTGGGGAAGGGGACGGTCTGACCTCTGCGTAATAAAATAGAGAGTGTACAGAACTTCCTGCGACCGATGAATAAGAAACAACTCAGAAGTTTCTTAGGTTTAATAGGGTATTATCGGCGGTTCATACCCAGGTTCGCGGAGGAGAGTGCAGTATTGACCAATATGTTGAGGAAAAACGCGCCCAATAGTTTACAGTGGACACCAGAAGCGGAGGCCGCCTTCGCATTGTTGAAGGGGAAACTATGTAAGGCCCCGGTCCTATATGGAGTGGATTTCGGATGCACTTTTATCCTTCAGACAGACGCCTCGGAGTCCGGGCTGGGAGCTGTCCTCTCCCAAGAGTTCGAGGGTATGGAACACCCAGTTCTGTACTTAAGCAGAAAGTTGTCCAAGGCAGAGGGCAACTACTCGACCATCGAGAAGGAATGCCTTGCCATTAAGTAGGCAATTGAGGCGCTCAGATTTTATCTCACCGGCCGGCACTTTGTACTGATTACAGACCATGCACCTTTGAAGTGGTTAGGCACTATGCGAAATCATAACCCTCGCCTCACTCGCTGGCACCTAACATTACAGGCATTTAGCTTTACTATACACCACAGGGCGGGCACGTTACATCTAAATGCGGATGCTCTATCCAGGATTCCGGGCTGGGAGAACGGTTGTTCCCCATCCCGGAATATCTTAAGGGGGGGGGATATGTGACACAGTAGACAATACAGAGCCCATGGAGGTAGGAGAAAATGAGGAACTTACCTCAGATTTAACTGAACAGCAAAACTCAGTACACGTAGAAACAGCTGAGCAGCAAATGCATTCAGCACAGGAAAAGCCAAAAGGCATTAGAATGAATTTTCCCTGTAATAGTCCTGACAAAGGGAGAAACAGAAACAGGCTCATCAGGAGCACCTGTTCCCAAAGACCCACGTAACGTGCAGAGAAGGGAAGCATATAAGTTCCTGGTTAGAACCAGGAAGGGGCAGACCCGGAGAGGAGAGACTCAGAAGCAGTCCTAGAGAGAGTCCCAGTAGGAGCAGGAGGAGGGGCAGCAACTCAGGAGGACTGAGCAAGCAACCAATGAGCAAAGGTCATGCTGAAGGAAGTTTGCTGGTAGAAGGAAACAGTAGGTGTGACATCAGAGCAAGAAACAGCCGGGGACGTAACCAGGATCTTGCTAGCTCTGAGGGTGGTTGGAGAGTCCGGGAGAAAGTTCTCAACAGCCCAGAAGCAAGAGCCAGAAACAAGGTAGAAAGGTGGGAACCTTGTTTTTCTAAGGAGGAGGCTAAAAACTCTGTATGTTTTAAAGGGCGTGGCCCTGGAAGTAACTTTAATGCTGAAAGATATCCAGTGTTCCCACTAGGTGGGAAGGGAAAGGAAAGCCAGCAAGAGGCTATTCTCATACCGGGCATTCACAGCCCTAGGTTTAAAGAACACTCTGTGGGAAAAGCGATCCATGTACCACAGGAGGGTTTTCAGGAAGCCAGCACATGTAAAGAGTGTGACCCTTGTATTATTGGGAGTGAACCCGAAGTAATGCAGTGGGAGAATAACAGCTATCCTTCAGACCCAGTCCCTATGGATTGCACGATATGTTTTTCGGATGATGTCATTTCTTTATGTTAACCCTGAAGAAAACAACCTTGTGCTAATAACAAAGGAAAAGAAGATATTTTTCTCTGTAGCCGTCTTTTGTTTTGATGCTGTTTGTTGTGTTTGTATCCAAAGAATATCTGTTTCGGGAAAGGGAATAAAGCCCTGATTTATTTTGCTTTACCATTCGACTGAAAGACTCTTTTTAGTAGAAAAAGCAGCTTGAAACTCAAAACCCTAAGGCAGCCGCCTAATAGGGTTCACAGAGGGTCTATCATATGGGCCCCATCACAATACACGTGTGCATGTAGCCTCTCACAGTCCCCATGACACACAGAAAGACACGAACACATGTACCCACTGACACATACATATATGGTGCACCTCCCAACACTTCCTATGACACACAGATAAAGCCCCTGAATGTCTAATCCTGTGAGTGAGGGAAATGCGCCATTGTGTCACACTGTAAAGTGTACACTTTTCAACTTATTTCAGCTTCACTACAGGGCACTGAGCACACTGGACCTCCTTCCTTCCCTCTTGTGGTATGCAGATTATATAATTATAATAGTGAGAAGGGGAGGGGAGATGATCTGTAGGTTGCAGGGGGGCGCCAGAGACCCTAGCACCAGCCCTGCTGGCCTGACCGAAAAATGTCCCGCTCTGAACTACTAATATGCATTAAAAAGTGTGTTCCCCAGGGTATTTAGATGGAAGGAATAAAGTACATGAGCATAAAAGAATATTCTAATCTGCTCATGTACCTTTATTTCCTCTGCTCATAGAAAAAGGAGATGCAACATCTGTGGGTACTTTTTATACTGAGTACTTGAATTAAAAAAAACAAACAAACCCCTATACATATGAAGGAACATTGTTGATAGTATGTGGAGACTGAAATTGAAATGTCACGGTCAGAACATACTCGGTTCTGACAGAATTTTAGGAAGAACTCTGCTAAACATAGAGATGTTTCTAAACTAGATAGGACATGCAGAAATGCACATGGATTGACATCCACATGCAGTGGGAGGCAGCATTTTACAAATATACATATGGGTAAAATCAGTGGAGGAAACCTGGCAACTTACACATCTAAGTACCGGCATTATATATCTTGTATCTGTAAATGTCGGCACTTACATGAACTTATACAAAAATCATTCTACAATGTATGCAGTCTTAATTCTTACAATCTGTGGTTCACAAGTGATGAACAGGTTAATAGAAGGAGAAAAAGGTCTCAGAACCATCGGGGTTAGAATGAAGGCTTAGGTAAACATACTCAGGCTACATCACGTCCCTAGTACATCAATGACCACAAAACGTCTTGCCAATATCTCTAAATTTTATACTTATACTTTTTGTTTTCCAAATTTTATAAAACAACCTGAAATCCCTCAAAGCATGCTTGGTCATACCATCACCATAACTCAATTATCCAGCCAAAGCATAACCAATACAGCATAACTTAGCTTTTCACTGTGCAACTTGTTCAATTCATGTGAGCCATTTTGCAAACTTTGATATTTGGCTGTTGCTAGTTACCTACAGAGGATGCTATCTTGAACTCATTACAATTTGGAGGGGATATAAGCTTTGGTGCTATAAAGGGCTGGCTGAAACATACAGATTTTAAAAACCTACATGTAGCAGGGAGATGGTATAAATCCAGATATGGAGATTCTCCAGGACCAAGCAGGAAGTCAGTCCTCACATATGGGTGTCATCGGCGCCGATGAAGCCCCAGTGGAGCATTTCCCCAGCTTTCTAAGAAAGCCTTTGGGAATGCAGGCACGCATGCGCGGTTCCCTTCCCGCCTAAAGGTGCCATCTTACCTCAGTCTCTCTTTCCCGAGAAGCCCATCGGACGTGTGTCCTGTCATCCCGGATAAAAGTTTGATTTTTTCGGTGATTCTTGCTATTTTTTCTTCCCGGTTCGCCGCCGGTTCCCCTCCCGCCGGGTTTGGTACACCGGTATCGAGCCCGATTCTTTTTTTTCGGTTTTTGCCCTTCGTGGCTGGCGTTCGCTCCCTTTTTTGATTTTTCCCTGGAAGGCTGGTCCTTTGACCTCACGGGGACTCTTTTTTCCCCGATGGCTTCCAGCGGTTTCAAGAAGTGTGATCGGTGTAAGAAGTTAATGTCTCTCACCGACACACACGACTGCTGCCTTCGGTGCCTCGGTCCTGATCACGAGTAAGACGTGTGGACCATGTGGGAAGATGTCTTCCAAGGCACTGCAAAGTCGCCAGCAGCAGAAAGAAAGGCTTTTCTCGGACTCAGCCTCCGGCCGGGCCCGAACCTCGTCTGAGGCCTCGACATCTCGGGATTCGGATCCCGAGCACCATCGAAGCTCCTCGGACAGGGGGTCCCCCGACTGGGAATGCAAGAGGAAGAAGCGGCTCGTGAGGGCGTCGGAGGAGGAGGTCCCTGGCTCCTCGAGGGCCAGGTCAGGTCTAAGACCCCCGACTGTCGCCCCGGGCCCGTGGAACAAGAGAAGCCTGCCAAAGTTCCTCGCGTGGAGCCGGATTCTGCTGGACACGTAAGCCCTGTGGTCCTCGAGGACTCTCCTCCCAGAGAGCCGACGTCGGGCCCGGCGCCGCCGGGGCCCGAGTCGGTGGCTGCTGCGTCTCCCGAGCTGAGTCTCAGGATGACAGCCTTGGAGAGCAGACTGTCTGCCTTCATGGAGCAGCAGCGGGCACTGATGGCCAGCCTATCTGGCGCATCTGCCCCGACCACCGGGACATCGACATCGAAGTCGACCCCGGAGACCGAGCCGATACTCGAGTCCATCATGGCTCGAGGTCGACCTCGGTCGCGGTCTCCCTCGACCTCCCGTTCGGGACCGAGGGCGTCGACGCCGGTGCCTTCGGCATCGGGGTGGGTGCTCAGAGGCCCCACGGGGTCGGATCCTGACTCCTCGTCGGATGAGTCCGCCTGGGAGACGGAGGATGAGGAGTCCCACGACACATTCAAGACTCGGTGCGTCCCGTCGGACTCACCGCAGTCTGAGCCCCGGAGTAGATCCCCTCCGGAGGACACCCGGTTCTCGGAGTTTGACCGGGATATGGCCACCGCATTGGCTATTCCAGCGGACCCCGAGGAAGAGCCTCAAGCTGAAGAGCTCGAGGCCCTGCAGTACGACTCTCCTCTGAAGGAGGCCTTTACTGTCCCGGTTCCTCCGATGCTGGAATGGCTCCTCTTCCGTATGTGGGAGGCACCGGCCTCGGCGCCAGTTCTAAGCAAGCGGGTTGATTCAATTTATCGACTCAGGAAGAGCCCTGGCTTTCAAAAGGCACAGTTACCTCACCATTCCATGGTGGTGGAATCGGCCATGCATCGACTGAAAAGTCAGAAGATGCACTCCGCGGTGCCACCCGGCAGGGAGGCCCGGAACCTCGATGGTGTTGGAAGAAAGTGCTTCCAGGGCTCGATGCTTGCTTGCCATGTCCAGTCTTACCAGCTGTACATGGGCATGTACTTGCGAGACCTGGCCAAGGAGCTGGCCGGGTTCTCCGCTGGTCTCTCCGGGGAGCCCTTGAAGAGATTCAAGTCCTTGTCCTAAGAACATAAGAACATAAGATATGCCATACTGGGTCAGACCAAGGTCCATCAAGCCCAGTATTCTGTTTCCAACAGTGGCCAATCTAGGTCATACGTACCTAGCAGTTTCCCCAAGGGACACAGGTTCCACAATGCTTGTATTGGTTCAAGCATTGATATCCTGGGTCCCTTCTTAATAATGGTTTATGGACCTTTCCTCCAGGAACTTGTCCAAACCTTTTTTAAACCCAGCTACACTAACAGCCTTTACTACATCCTCCGGTAACAAATTCCAGAGTTTGATTACACGTTGAGTGAAAAATATTTTCTTTTATTAGTCTTAAATAGTTTACCCTGTAGCTTCATTGCATGTCCCCTAGTCTTTCTATATTCTGATAAGGTAAACAATCGATCTACGTTTACCCGTTCCACTCCGTTCATTAATTTATAGACTTCTATCATATCTCCCCTCAGCCGTCTCTTTTCCAGGTTAAAGAGCCCCAACCTTTTTAGCCTTTCTTCATAGGAGTAGCCTTCCATCCCCTTTACCATTTTGGTGGCTCTTCTCTGAACCTTTTCTAAAATCGCTATATCCTTTTTAAGATACGGCGACCAGAATTGCACACAATATTCAAGGTGCGGTCTCACCATGGAACGATATAGAGGCATTATAATATCTTTTGTTTTATTTTCCATTCCTTTCCTTATCATACCTAGCATTCTATTTGCTCTCTTGGCCGCCGCTGCACACTGGGCCGAGGGTTTTAACATGGTATCCACAAGGACGCCTAAATCTTTTTCTTGGGTGGTGGTTCCTAATGTGGAACCTTGCATCGTGTAACCATAGTTTGGGTTGTTCTTCCCTAGGTGCATAACCTTGCACTTCTCCACATTAAATTTCATCTGCCATTTTGATGCCCAGTCTTCCAATTTATCAAGATCCTCTTGCAATTTTCCACAATCCTCCTGGGTTTTAACAACTTTAAATAGTTTTGTGTCATCAGAAAATTTGATAACCTCACTCGTTATTCCACTTTCCAGGTCATTTATGAATATGTGAAAAAGCAGCGGACCCAGCACAGATCCCTGGGGTACACCACTATTCACCTTTCTCCATTGGGAAAATTGGCCATTTAGCCCTACCCTCTACTTTCTATCTTTTAACCAGTTCCTGATCCACAGTAGTACACTGCCTCCTATCCCATGACTCTTTAGTTTTGCCAAAAGTCTCTCATGAGGGACCTTGTCAAAGGCTTTCTGAAAGTCCAGATACACAATATCAACCGACTCACCTTTGTCCACCTGTTTATTCACTCCTTCAAAAAAACATAACAGATTAGTAAGACAAGATCTTCCTTGTCTAAAGCCATGTTGGCTGTCTCCCATTAGGTCATGACTATCTATATGCTGAGTAATTATATTCTTTATGATGGTTTCTACCATTTTTCCCGGTACTGATGTCAGGCTCACCGGTCTGTAGTTTCCCGGATCACCCCTCGAACCCTTTTTAAAAATTGGTGTTACATTGGCGATCCTCCAATCCTCAGGTATTAGAGATGATTTTAATGATAGTTCACAGATTACTGATAGCAGGTCTGCAATCTCATATTTCAGTTCTTTCAACACCCTTGGATGTATACCATCCGGCCCAGGTGATTTGCTACTCTTCAGTTTATCTAATAGTTGTAAGACATCTTCCCGATGTATCGATATTTCCTTCAATTCTTCCACACCTTTAAATACCACTTCAGTCGTGGGTAACATCCCTACATCTTCCTCAGTAAAGACCGAAGCAAAGAATTCATTCAGTCTCTCCGCTATCGCCTTGTCGCCTCTTAGTGCTCCTTTAACCCCTTTATCATCTAATGGACCAACTGACTCTCTCACGGGTTTTTTGCTACGAATGTACTTGAAAAGGTCTTTATTTCGCGTTTTTGCTTCCGCAGCAAGCTTCTTCTCAAATTCTCTCTTTGCCTGCCTTATCAATGCCTTGCATTTGACTTGCCAGTGCTTGTGCTGTTTCCAGGTTTCATCATTTGGCTCTTTTTTCCATTTCTTGAAAGATGCTTTTTTGGCAACAACAGCCTCTCTGACCTCAGCTTTAAACCATGCTGGCAATTTTTTAGACTTCCTTCCACTTTTCTTAAAGCGTGGAATACAGCTGGTCTGGGCTTCCAAGATAGTATTTTTCAACAACACCCAAGCTTGATGTACGTCTTTAACCTTTGCAACTGCTCCTTTTAGTTTTTTCTTAACTGTTTTCCTCATTCTATCATAGTCTCCCTTTCGAAAGTTAAAGGGTAGTACTGTGGATTTCCTTACTATCCCTCCTCCACTAATTAAATCAAAGGCGATCATGCTATGATCACTATTGCCAAGTGGCCCCCAACACCCTTATCTCTTGCACTACATCTGGTGTTCCACTAAGGACTAGGTCTAATATTGCTTCCCCTCTGGTCGGTTCATGAACCAGCTGCTCCAAGAAGCAGTCATTTATTTCATCTAGGAACTTTATCTCCCTAGCATGTCCTGTTGTGACACTGACCCAGTCGATGCCGGGGTAATTGAAATCACCCATTATTATTACTGCACTGTAACTTTTGCTAGCTTCCTTGATTTCTTTGAGCATTTCATCATCCATTTGTTCATTCTGGCCAGGCGGACGATAGTACACCCCCACTGCCATCGCCTTCCCCTTTTTACATGGAATTTCAATCCATAGAGATTCTACAGCAAATTTTGTTTCTTGCAAAACTTTAATCCTTTCTGATTCAATGCCCTCTCTAACATAGAGCGCAACCCCTCCACCAATTTGATCAGCTCTATCATTTCGATATAGTTTGTACCCAGGTATCACAGTGTCCCACTGGTTGTCCTCCTTCCACCATGTCTCTGATATTCCAATCATATCTAACCTCTCGTTTAGTGCTATATATTCTAACACTTATTAAAAAAGGGCTGCTACACAGTACCTTGTCCTGTGCTGCTGAGGAAAACTATATTCTGATTTGATTTAAATTACAGCTCTTTGCTGCTACTAGGCTCTAACCTATTTTGAAATTTAAACTACAAGCTCTCTGCTGGATTCTAAATTTAACCAGAAAGCTCTCTTCTGTTTTAATTTGAAACTAAAAGTACTTTGCTGATGCTAGGCCCTGAGTGACTATGAAATTTAAACTACAGCTGTCTACTGGGTATGAAAGGTAACCAGAAAGTTCTCTTCTGTGTTTTTAAATTGAATCTTAAACTGTTGCTACTAGGCCCTGACTGATTTAACAAAAAAAAATAGTGGGTTCACAGATTAATTAGCTTTAAAAGAAAAAAATTCCTTTCAGAAAAATTCCCAGAAGTATATACTCACAATTTCAGATTTCTCTCCAGAAGTAACAGCCCCCCTTTCCAGTCCTTCAAGACAGGGTCACAGAGCTCTGGTTGAGCTATTTATGCTTGTGCTGATGATGTAAGCAGTGACCTACTTCCTGGGTAATTAACAGTCCTTGCTTGGATAGAAGGAGTCTTTCAAAATGGCCTTTTGAACTGCCAGCTGGTGTTAACACCTATTGAAAAAGCTTCACAGGTTGCTTGCCCACTAGGTAGAAGGCCTCTTTGTAAAGGTCTCTAGAAGACTTTATATGCTGCTCAAGGAGAATTGACCTTGTTTTGCCTCTTGTGCTAAGCTATATTCTGATTTGATTTAAATTACAGCTCTTTGCTGCTACTAGGCTCTAACCTATTATGAAATTTAAACTACAAGCTCTCTGCTGGATTCTAAATTTAACCAGAAAGCTCTCTTCTGTGTTTTAATTTGAAACTAAAAGTACTTTGCTGATGCTAGGCCCTGAGTGACTATGAAATTTAAACTACAGCTGTCTACTGGGTATGAAAGGTAACCAGAAAGTTCTCTTCTGTGTTTTTAAATTGAATCTTAAACTGTTGCTACTAGGCCCTGACTGATTTAACAACAAAAAAAATAGTGGGTTCACAGATTAATTAGCCTTAAAAGAAAAAAAATTCCTTTCAGAAAAATTCCCAGAAGTATATACTCACAATTTCAGATTTCTCTCCAGAAGTAACAGCCCCCCTTTCCAGTCCTCGGGGATTCGGGACTGCTCGAAGTTCATGTCCCGTGCCACCTACAATGGCTTCGAGGCTTTGGCCCGAGTTGCGGCAGCCGGCATCGCGGCTCGACGCCAGGCATGGCTGCAGTCATCGGACCTCGAGCCATGGGTTCAGGACAAGTTGGTCGATGTCCCTTGCCGAGGTGAGAACCTTTTTGGCAAGCCCATGGCCGAGAAGGCCGCACAGCTCGAGACTGATCACCTTACCCGGACAAGGCTGTCTAGAAAGACCTCTGCCCCTTCTCATAAGAAGAAGGCCTCGGGTAAGAAGCCCTTTTACCTGAGGAAGGGCACTGCCTACAAACAGTACCCTCAGTATCAGGCTGCCCAAGCTGCCCCTCAGGGTCAGCAAGCCAAGGGGCAGGGTAATGGGCCCCGTAGGCAGAGGACCCCCAAGCCTCCGGCCCCTGCTCCCACTCAGCAGGATGGGGATTTTGACTCCTTGAGCGTAGCCTCTCCATCCCTGCTCTCCCAACCCTGCACAGGAGGTCGCCTCGCTCTCTTTGCCCACCAGTGGCCCCACATCACGGGGGACAGTTGGGTATTGGACATAGTCCACCGGGGCTATGCACTACACTTTCACCAACTGCCTCCTCCCTACTTTCCAGGGGAGCCTCCCAGGCCTCCCCTGCATACAGATCTTCTCCTCCAGGAGCTCCAAGGTCTGTTGGTGGACAGGGCGGTGGAGCCTGTACCTCCCCACCTGCAAGGTCAAGGGTTCTACTCCAGGTATTTCCTAGATCCCAAAAGAACCAGTGGCCTTCGACCTATTCTGGACCTCAGAAACCTCAACAAGTTCCTGGAGAAAGAAAAGTTCAAGATGCTTACTCTTGGAACACTTCTGCCCTACCTCCAGCAGGGAGATTGGCCTTTTGGCCTGACCTCTGCTCCCAGGGTCTTTACCAAATGCCTGGCAGTGGTGGCGGCCCATCAGAGAAATCAAGGCATCTTTGTCTTTCCCTATCTGGACGACTGGCTCATCAGGGGTCAGACGTGCCAGGAGGCTCGACAGGCCACTCTCACAACTATTGCTCTTCTTCAGAGCTTGGGATTTGTAATAAACCTCGCAAAGTCCACTTTGCTCCCCTTCCAGAACTTGGAGTTCATAGGGGCAAGGCTAAACTCTGTCCTGGCAAAGGCATTCTTGCCAGCAAACAGAGCCCAAAGACTGATGGACTTGGCAAATCTGTTTCTCCGCCGGTCGGTGGTCTCCGCCAGACTCTGCCTGAGGCTGCTTGGCCACATGGCTTCGACAGTTCATGTAACCCCCAATGCCAGGCTCCATATGCGGCCTGCACAATGGTGCCTGCGGAACCAGTGGTCTCAGGCCACAGGCAGCCTCGGAGATAGAATAAAGGTGTCCAAACCATTTCTGGACTCCCTCAGCTGGTGGCTGCACCCATCCAATCTACTCAAAGGGGTACCCTTTCAGATTCCTGGGTACACAGTGGTACTAACCACAGACGCCTCCCTGCAGGGCTGGGGGGCTCATTGCCTGAACAAGTGCACCCAGGGCCTGTGGTCTCCTTGGGAGGCGGCACAACCGATCAATCTCCAAAACTCAGGGCTATTCGATTAGCACTCAAAGCTTTCTCTCCTATCCTGGCTCATCAATCTGTCCTGGTTCAGACGGACAACCAGGTGGCAATGTTTTATGTTGAACAAACAGGGTGGGTCTGGGTCCAGGCTCCTTTGTCAGGAGGCACAGGACCTTTGCTCATTTGCCATCAAGCACAACATGCTCCTCAAGGCTGTGTACCTTCCAGGCCAGGAAAACCGCCTGGCCGACAGGTTGAGCAGGATTCTGCAGCCCCACGAGTGGCAGCTCCACCCACTTCCTGTTTGGCTGTCGTACTGAGAGGATCAGTTGTGCAGAGCTCCTGCTAGGGAGTTCCTTTTTTCTGCCTGTGCCTGGATGTCAGGCCCTGGGCCACCTCCAGCAAGGGAGGCCCAGGCCCAGAGGCCTGCCAAGCCTGGTGGGCCTCCTACTCGGACAGTGGATGGAGAAACTGGCAACCTGGAACAGCTGGAGCCCCAGGAGGGGGACTCCCCAGGTAGGACTGCACCTGGTCAGGAAGGAGGGACCCACAGGTATGGAGGTTTGGGCCCGCTACCCCAGGGAGGAGGCTCCTGTCTCCTCCCCAGGCAGGGTGTGGAGACTGGGTGGCAGCAGGGAGAGGCCCTGGGGAGACCCTGGAGGACCGTGGAGTATAGAACTGGAGGAGGCAGGTTCCCCCCTCCACTTTGGGTCCTGGAGGAGGCCTCTACCTCCTCCAGTGAGGATGAGGACGGGGGTCGGGCCTGCCGTCCTACCAGCAGTCAGCTAGGGCCCCAGATGACATCGTGGCGGCAGTGCGACGGCTTCGGGGTCTCCAGGAGGAGGCGGCTCAGCTGCAAGCCCAGCTCTCCCACCTGGAGAGCCTGCAGGCCACCATTCCCGGGGAGGAATGGGTGGCCTATGCTACCTATCGGAAGGGGGTAAAGCGGGCCCTGAAGGCCAAGTGCTTGGAGATTGCGTACTATCAGAACCAGGGTTGTGGGTCCCTTGCCGAAGTTTACCAGAATTATAATCGTTGGAAGATACCTGCAGTCCAGGGGAGGCCCCCGGGGGTGGGTCAGCAGGGGGGTCCATCCTCCTCTAGAAGTATGCCCTCTCCCATTCTAGTTCCTGGGAAGTCTACCACCCGTTCCCTGCCTTCCTCTTCTAAAGCATTTCCTGGATGTCCTGTGTCTTACCTGCAGCAGGGTGATGGTTGTGATGTTGTGAATGCGCTGGTTCCTCCCTCCGAAATGCTGTCTGCCCAGATTGTTCCTGCACATCCCCAGGGTGCTCCATGGATCCTGGTGGCTCACCAACAGTCGTGTAACACTGAAGGGACCATCCAAGATGGCCGCCGGGGTCTTTCTGATGACGTCACTAAGGAAGTGAGGTCGTTGCAGGAGCTGCCTGGAGGACTTCCCCCAGCCAGCTTACAATCGCAAGATGGCCGCCGGGGTCTTTCTGATGACGTCATTACGGAAGTGAGGTCGTTGCAGGAGCTGCCTGTAGGACTTCCCCCAGCCAGATTACAATCACAAGATGGCCGCCGAGTAATGGGTACTGACGCTTCCGGGAAACCCAGGAAGTCTGCAGAACGACCTTCCCCATCTTCTGATTTGCTGCGGGATTTTCGACGGCACTCTTTAAGCACAGAGGGAGCTTCTTTTTCATGCCCCTCGATTGGAGGGGGTGTTGTAGAGAGGCAGCAGTATTCGGCGGTTCCTTTTCAGCATACTGCTGATCCACTGTCTTTGGATGTTTCCGGCTCTGAGGGGTTTTCTGCACGGGATCCCCGGCGGCGGAAGACTGGTTGGCCTCAGCCGTTTGATTCTGCTGTGCCACTTGAGGATCCACGGGTGGCGGATTTCTCCACCTGTAATAGGAATCCTGCTCCTTCAGCTACGATGCCTGTCCAGGTTACTGGGAAGGGGTTTGGTAGGGGGATGGCTGGTGGGCAGGACTCCCCTATTGTGGCTGCCCTCCCGGCCCCTAGAAAGCTACAGGGCACTCGCCCAGTATGTTCTGAGGTGGCTGACTGGGGCCGGAGGGGTGCTGGAAGGAGGAGAAAGGGGCAGGATGGGGGCTGCTCTTTCTTTTCTGCAGTCCCCGGGGGGGAGAGGGGGAAGAAAAGTGCTAGTCAGCTGTCACTGCGGCCGGGGGTAGAGGAGCGGGATGCGCAGCTGCCTTTGTTGTCTGTTATTGCGGCCGACGGAGACCTGGCTCGCAGGGGGGTGTCCGCCCTTTCTGTTGGAGCCCTGACTACCGGCCAAACTTTTCTGGATCCTTGTGCCACGTCTGGCACCGACAACCAGGTAGGACCTGGGAGGGACAAGGGGCAGGGGGGTGGGGGTGTGGGGGAGGTGCTGGGTGGGGGATCTGCCCTGTTGTCTCGGGTGGGTCCTGCCTTGTTGTCGATAGCCATACAGGGGGTGGCGGATGATGGGCTACAGGACGGGCTGATGGAGGAAGGGGGGGAGCGGACGACTGGTTATATAGTGGGGAAGGAGGTAGTGGCTGCTTCAGGACGAGGGAAGGACTTGTTCTCCGTAGGGTCAGGGGGGGCAGTGGTCCCCTTGGAACCCGGGAATGAAGGGGAGCGGGGTCCGTCCCCGGTAGTGGTGGCCGAAACCCAGGAGCCTTGCGCTGGGTCGGGAATGCGGGAAGGAGGTTTGGGGGAGCCTTCCGGTTCCCTGGGTGTTACCGAGAACCAGGTCTGTGATGCCCTACGATTGGCTTTGGAGGCCCCGTTGGGCCCTCCCGGGGCTTTTACTGCCTTTCGGCAGCCGGAGGTAGAGATAAGTGGTGGTCCAGGGGTTCTCGGTGGCACTCAGGGATCCGGAGGCGGTAGCATCCCGGACTCTGTCTTTGCGGAGTTGATCTTCCCCAGTCCTCCGGTTGATCTAAGTGAGGAGGTTACGGATCCTGCGGTCCAGCAGCAGGATCCCCCACAGATGGATGCAGGAACAGATCAAGGAGGGCAGGAGATGGGGGCTGGGGGGCCGGCTCCCCCCCTCCGTACCTTTGCGGAGGCTCTGAAGGGGTCGGGCACCACTCCGGGGCCGTCGGGTGAGGGTAGGGGGAGGGGAGGTTTTCAGGGGAATGGTCCCGCAGGAGGGGAAGGAGGAGGAGGAGGGGGAGGGTTTCAAAGAGGAGTAGGGGGTGAGGTCCGACGGCGCAACGTGGCGCAGATCCGATGGGCTGGGGAGGGGTCCCCTCCAGCCAGGGAACAGGTCTTGAGGATGGTCCTTGGGCTGGGGTTTCTCCCAGGAGATCTCTACGCCTTTATCCACATGAACAACACCATTGAATATGATGTTAGTTTCATGCTGAGACGGGGGCTGGAGATTTTCTGGGACCGATACCAGCAGCAGAGGGGGCAGGGAGGGTGGGCTGACTTTCGTGTTGTGCCTATCTCTCGCCAGGGGACGGTACCTGTGACCATCCTATCCAGGAATGAGTCGCTCCCAGGGCAGGACATCCAGTTTTGGTTGTCGCGCCATGCGGTGCTTCTCGCACCCCTGGTTAAGGGCGCTGGGCCCCTAGGGGTGTGGGACGGGTCGTGGAAGGGCAGGATCCGTTTGCGTGAGGTGGGAAACGTGGTGCAGCACGTACCCTCAGCCGGTTTCCTCGGTCGGGATCGCATCTTGTGCTATTACCCTGGGCAACCCCGCGAGTGTCACCGCTTTGGCTCATTCCGCCATTTGAGCATGAACTGTCCCGAGCAGGTCTGCACCCGTTGTGGTGGACGGGGTCACGCTTCGGCCGGGTGTCTGCTAATTCGGTGTAACCTTTGCGGGGAGTTGGGCCACCCCTTTGCCCGCTGCCCCTCCGCGTCACACAATGGACCGGGGGGGGGTTGCCGTCACTCCACCTTGGGCTCCTGTGCGGGAGGAGGCTATGGAGGCCCCTCAGGAGGAGACCGGGGGCCCTAGTGCAGAGGAGTCCATCGAGCCGAGGGAGCCACCAGGGGGAGGGGATTTGGGTAGGAAGGAGGAGAGGGTTGATGTGGTGGAGGTTAATGTAGCACGACAGGATAGTGGGTTGAGGGTGGTGCCACCTGAGGAATGGACTACGGTCCCTTCCAAGGGTGGCAAGTCCAAAAGGAAGAAACGGGAGACATCCCCGTTGCTGGATGCAGAGCCCGTGTTGGACATCAACCGTTTCGTCTTTTTGGCCGCTGATGCGGCTGAGGCGGATGAGGACTTGCCTGTGGAAGCAGGGCTTCCTGTGCGGCGCTCGGAGCGGTTAGCGGCGGGGGCGGCCCCTCTTCCTCAGCGGCGACCTTCAAAGGTGCAGAAGGCGCGCCGCAGTCAGGGTCCTCCAATCAAGGGGGATACTGGCGCCCGACGGGTGAGGGAGGATGGCCTTGTACCCCCGCAGTTGGGTTCGGGGCCTTCGCAGGAGCCCCCTGCTGACCCGGCCGCCCTGGCCTCCCCCGCGGGGGTGGGCACTGTCGTATTGTCTCAGTCTTTGTCCGGGGAGGGGGGGGCTGCACAGGTGGTGGACCCCACGGAGGAGGTCATTCCTCCGACCCCTGACCCGTTTGTGCCTCCTCATCCCGTGGGGGCTGGGTCTGCCCTCGCGACAGCTTTGCCTGGTGGTCCCGGGGGCGCCAGCACCTCCTGGGGTGATAGGGTTGAGCGGGAGGAGGAGGAGGAGATCCTCGAGGTGGTCGACGTGGACCAGGAGGAGTCGCTCCAGCTCGCGGGCTTGTCCTGCAAGCGGGATTCTGGGGATCCCGGGGTTGGTGAGAAGAGGAGGAAAGGGTCACTGCACTCGAAATAGGCATGGCGTGCACTCCTGCGTTCTCGTGCGCCACCATCAACGTGGCCAGCATTTTCTCAGACCAGGCGCGGGCTACGGCCTATGATTTTCTTTCTACGAGTGGGCTGGATGTCATCTTCTTGCAGGAGACCAGGCTCACCTCGCTCGCTAGCCTTCATCGGGCGAAGCGGGAGTGGAGGTGGGGCCCTTCGTACTGGTCCCTTGCGGCACAGCCCTACGCAGGAGTGGCGGTTTTGTTCACGTCTAACCGATTTCAGGTGCAGTACGTGTGGGAACTGGAGCAGGGCCGGTGTCTGCTTTTAGATGGCTACTGCGGGCCCCATCGGTTTCGTTTCGTGGTGGTCTACGGCCCCCAGTCTAAGTTGGCGCGGAAGACCCTGTTCGGGGTTATCCGCCCCTACTTACACACCTCCCGTTTGGTGGTCCTTGCTGGGGATTTTAACACCACCACCTTTTTGCAGGACCGAGGGGGGGAGCGTTGCCCACCCAGTTACGAGGGCCTCTTTTTGGCCGAGATGACCCGGACGGCTGACCTCGTGGATGTTTTCCACCGGGCCTTTCCTAGGTCGCCGGGGTTCACCTACTACCATGGGACCTGCAGGAGTCGTATCGATCGGATATATGTGAGTGCCCGGGTGGAGTGTTCCCCTCCGCAGTTGCAGGCGGTTGACTTTTCGGACCACCGCGTCCTCTCTGTGTCCTTCCTGGCCAACCACGGGGAGCTTAGCAGGGGTCCTGGCCTGTGGCGACTGAATGTGCAGTTGTTGGCAACATCAGAGGTGGTCCAGGAGTTCTTGGCCTTTCTCGCAGACCAGGAGACCCTGCTGAGTGTTTTTCCTTCCCGTGGCGCCTGGTGGGATGAGGTGAAGACGCGTGCCCGACAACTCTTCCGTTCCCGGGGTACCTCCATGGCTCGATCCCGCTACCTCACCTACACTGTCCTCCGGAGGTCGCTGGATCGTTTGGTATCCCGAGGGGCAGCGCGGGAGGAGGTTGAAGAGGTGCGTGTCCAGCTCCGTGGCCTGCTTTACGATCGCCATGCCTCCCTATGCTTCGAGGGGGCGGCCGGTGGGGGCGCCACTCCAGACCCTTTCCGGACTTGCAGGGAGAGGGTTCAGCGTCGGGAGGTCATGGCCCTGCGGGGCGAGGACGGTACCATTCATACCTCCCAGGAGGACCTTTTGCGGATAGTGGGGGAATACTTCTCGGACCTGTTTGGGGATCGCCCCGTGGACCTCACCCATATCCGAACGTACCTGGGCCTTCCCCCGGTGTATTCGGCTGTGGTCCAGGCACAGGTTGATGCACTCGCTGCTCCGATTCAGCAGGTGGAGGTGGAGAGGGCGATTCGTGCCATGCCGTTGGGGAAGGTGCCTGGGCGCGATGGGCTCCCTGTGGAGTTCTATCGCAGTTTCATTGCCCAGCTGGCCCCCTTCCTGACCTCCCTGTTTCAGGAGATCATGGACACGGGGTATCTCCCGCGGTCATTTCGCGAGTCTGTCCTGCTGCTGCTCTCCAAGGGGAAGGACGATAGCTCCTTGGACTTCTGGCGGCCGCTCTCTCTTCTGAACGCGGACCGGAAGATCCTGGCCAAGTGTTTGGCCAACCGACTGGTGGAGGTGTCGGGCGATTTGCTGTCCCCTTCCCAGTATTGTTCCGTTCGGGGGAGAGGGGTTCTGGACGCTGTCGCCACAGTCCGGGAGATGGTGGAAAGAGGCCGGTCGCTCCAACGGGACCACTGGTTGGTCTCCTTGGATCAGTCCAAAGCCTTTGATCGAGTCAGTCACCGGTACCTGTGGGTGGTGCTCCAGCACTTCGGCCTCCCCGCAGGTTTCCTCTTCGTCGTGCAGGCGCTGTACCGAGGGGGGGTGAGCTTCCCGTTTATTAACGGGTGGTTCGGACGGCCATTTGGTGTCGCCTCGGGGGTGCGGCAGGGGTGCCCTTTGAGCCCCCTGCTGTATGTTTTCTCCCTCGACCCCTTCCTCCGGAGATTGTCCTCAGGGGGGTTGCGGGGCCTGGAGGCGCCCGGTGCGCCCCCGGTGTCCGTCGTTGCTTACGCTGACGACATCTCAGTTTACGTGGACGGCACTGATGGGGTAGAGGCCCTGCGAGAGGCCGTGGAGGAGTACTCGGAGGTAGCCCATTCTGTTGTAAACCACAGCAAGTGCCAGACGCTGTGGTTGGGCTCCTCGGAGGCCTCCCCGCCTTCCTGCGCCCCCTTTCCTCCTCCCGTGGGGGAGGTCCGCGTTTTGGGCCTCGTCTTCGGGTCGGAGGACTGTGCGGAGTCCAATTGGGACCGTTGTCTCGAGACTGCACGGTGTCGGGTGCTGTGGTGGAGGGGGTGGCGGTGTACGTACGAGGAGAAGATCAAACTCCTCGGGACGTTTCTGCTTCCTCTCTTTCTGCACGTGGCCACGGTCTTCGTCCTTCCGTTGTCCCGTCAGGCATCTGTCTGTGCCGTCTTTTTCTGTTTTCTGTGGGGTAACCGCCTGAACCCTGTCCAGCGCAACATAGTCTGCCTGGATCGGGCAGAGGGTGGTTTGGGTATGTTGCACCCCCTTGTCTTCCTGTCAGTCTTGTCTATGGCGTTTCACTTAGGTAGGATGAGGGAAGGGGGTGGGGTTTGGTGGGTGGCCTCCTATCGGGAATGGTTCTCCCGCTTCTGGGAGCAGTGGGAGGGGGCGTCCTCGGTCCCACGTGTGCGCCGGAGAGGGGAACAGGCCCCATCGTACGTATTTGTGATGGTGGGGCTCATTCGGCGGTGGGGGGTGACCGACCCGCTCGCCCAGTCCTTGGGGCGGAAAGGATTATACCGGATGGTACTCACCTCTCACTATCAACCACGGTGGGCCCTGCGGGACTGTCTGGCGGATGTGATGCAGCGGGGCCTTCGGCTGTTGAACTCCCCTCGGCTACCGAAGAAGGTTCGGGATGTAGCCTGGTTGTCTTTCCACGGGCGTTTGTACGTGAGGGACAACCTCAAGTACAGGTCACAGGCCGAGCGGGTCTGTCCGAGGGCCGGGTGTGAGGGGCAGGCGGAGACCATGGACCATTTCCTCCGGCAGTGCCCCTTCAACGTGGAGGCCTGCCGGTTGGTGTCCGCTGCTCTTCACCTGCGCGACCTTTCCCTCCTCACGTATGCGGAGTGGGTGTACGGGGCCTGGTCCTTTCCTCTAAGGCAGGACTCCGGGACCCTCTACCTAGTCACGGCTGTAGTGCGCTACCACCTGTGGCAAGCGCGCTGTCATGTCTCGACCCGGGGGTTGGTCCTGCCCCTCGACGAGGTGGTGCGGGACATTCTGGAGGAAGTGTCCAGCATGGCGCAACGCGAAAGGCGGGTGGTGGAGGTCCATCGTTGGGAGCGTCTGTGGCGTCACCTCACCCTCCACCCCCCATGAGGGGGAGGGGTTCCCTGGGGTTTTTCTTCCCTGTTAGAGGTTAGGGGTTTTGTTTTTGTCTCCCGGGTGGAGGAGGGAGGTGAGACAGGAGGGGGGGGGGTTTAGTCCCTGGGGTTTCTTCCTAGGTTTAGGGATCTGGGGTTGCTTTCCTTCCGGTGGGGGGGAGGGGGGTTTTTGCACTAGGGCTGGGGGGGTTGTTGGCCACTTGTCCGCTCTCCCTCTCTCTCCCTGGGGGATGTTTGTTTTCGTTTTCTCCCTGGAGCAGCTGTGGGTTTGTTTTGTTTTTGTTTTTGTGTTTCTGCGCATCCCGCTCCGCTGTTTCGGCCGATAGGGTTGGGTTTTGTGTTCATTTATTGATTTGTATTATGGTTTTGTTTCCGGTGGGTTTTCGTTGGGGAAGGCACATGCCTGTCTGTTTCTGTTTAGGGGGGTGGGGGTTTTCTTTATTTATGGGGAGGGTGGGGGTGGGGTAGGGATTGGGGTGGGGGCGGCGGAGATGTTGCTCCTTTGTGGGGACAGGGGTGGGAAAGGGGGAATGCGTTTTGTTTTTGTGGGTGTGAGTGAGGGCTTGGCAGCCCTGATGGACATTTGGGACATTGGACTGTGCTGGGATTGTTGTGGGGGGTGGGGGGGGGTTGGGATGGACATTGCATTTCTGTTGGACTACTGCGGGTTGCTGTTGGGGGGTTGGGACAGACATTGGACATGCTGAACTATTGCGGGTTGATGATGTCGGGGGGAAGGGGCACGTGTGCTGGTTGTTGGGTTTGGTGGTGGGGAGGTGGGTCACGGGGGGGTGGAGATACTTGTTTTGTGCTATGTCGGGGGGTGGGGGTTTTGGGGGGGTGTGGGATTTGGCTGGGGTGCTTGTTATTGTTTTTGTTTTTGCTTTTTGGTATGTCTTTTGTTGCTTGTTTAATAAATTCAAAATTTCCATCCTATGGTAGTTCAGAAGATTTTCCTGAAATGGGGACTTCCATCCATAGATCTGTTTGCCAGTCCACTGAACAAACAGCTGCCAAAGTTCTGTTCCAGACAACCACGTCCTCTGCGACTAGCGGCAGATGCTTTTCTGATTCCCTGGTCTCAGGGCCTCCTGTATGCGTTTCCACCCACGCCTTTGGTGGCCCGAACTCTGTTCAAGATTCTTCAGGACAAAGCTTCAGTCCTGCTGGTGGCTCCCAGGTGGCCGAGACAGCCTTGGTTTCCACTTCTCCTTCAACTGGCGGTGGATCCCCCACCGCCTCTGGGGTTGCAACCCGACCTTCTCTCCCAGGATCAGGGTTCCCTTCTGCACCCCAATCTCAAAGCTCTCAATTTGATGGCCTGGAGGCTGAAAGGGTAGTTTTGGCTCCCTGGGGCCTATCTCCGGAAGTTGAGGAGGTTGTCCTAGCCTCTAGGAAACAGTCCACTAGGAAAACCTATGCTCTCAAATGGAAAAGGTTTTCTGTCTGGTGTCAGCTATGTACAGAGGATCCTTTCTCCTGTACTATACCAGTAGTGCTTCAGTATTTACTGCACTTGTCCAATCAGGGACTTAAGTCCAATTCTGTTCGGGTCCACCTCTCAGCTCTAGCCAGCTCATCACTCACTGGTGGAAGGACATTCTCTGTCGGTTCACCCCTTGGTGTCCCGGTTTCTCAGAGGCTTGCTCTTGCTCAAGCCTCCCATCCGTCCTCCTGCTCCTGAGTGGGAGCTGAATGTGGTCTTGCAGCAGCTGACTCGCCCACCCTTTGAGCCGATGGCTACTTGCCCTCTACGCTTCCTATCTTGGAAGACACTCTTCTTGATAGCCCTTACCTCGGCTAGGCGAGTGAGTGAGCTTCAGGCCCTGGTCTGTGATAGGCCTTACACTCACTTCTATGGGAACAGGGTAGTCCTTAGAACTCATCCCAAGTTCCTCCCAAAAGTTGTCTCCTCCTTCCACCTTAACCAGGAGGTGGTTCTTCCAACATTCTTCCCTAGGCCTCATGCAAGCCAGGCTGAAGCAGTTCTGCATACCCTGGACTGTAGGAGGGCCTTATCCTTCTACCTTGACCGTACGCAGGGGCATAGAAGGGCTACTCAGCTCTTCGTATCCTTTGACCCCAATAAGTTGGGGTTGCCTGTGTCCAAGCGTACCTTGTCCATCTGGGTGGCTGACTGTATCACCTGGGCTTACAAGGCGGCTGACCTTCCTTTGCAGGGTCGGGTCACGGCCCACCGTGTCAGGGCAATGGCTGCCTCAGTGGCTCATCTCCGCTCTGTGCCCTTGGTAGACATCTGCAGGGCTGCAACTTGGTCTTCAAGCCAGACTTTTGCGGCCCATTACTGTCTGGAGAGGGAGTCCCGTAGGGACAGTGCTTTTGGCCAAGCAGTACTCTGGAATCTCTTTGAGGTTTAGGCAACTCCTGCCCTCCTGCCCTCTGTTGGGCTACTGATGGAGGTTGTGTCAGTGAAAAGCCTTTCTTTGCTGCTGAGACTAGAGGGAGTTCTCTTGTTCAGCCTGGGTTCCTCGGTAGCCCAGAGCTTGGGAGTCACCCATATGTGAGGACTGACTTCCTGCTTGGTCCTGGAGAAAGAGTAGTTACTCACCTGTAACAGGTGTTCTCCAGGAGCAGCAGGAATCAGTCCTCACAACCCTCCCTCCTCCCCTGGGAGTTGCAGTTGTACATAGTTTATTTTTTTTCATTTTTGTGTGCTGTTCTTAGCTATGTCATTTGACTGAGGTAAGATGGCACCTTTAGGCGGGAAGGGAACCGCGCATGCGTGCCTGCATTCCCAAAGGCTTTCTTAGAAAGCTGGGGAAATGCTCCGCTGGGGCTTCATCGGCGCCGATGACACCCATATGTGAGGACTGATTCCTGCTGCTCCTGGAGAACACCTGTTACAGGTGAGTAACTACTCTATCTTGGGCTTACACCAGCATTCCCTATATGAAATGAGGAATATCCATGTAGATTTTCATCTCTCTCAGACCACTCCCAGACAATGTCCCCAACATGCCCCTTTGAAACTTCCATGTATTAAGGAACATTGGACTCTTTCTAAAATGCATATTTATACATGGATGCGATTTTATACATGTATACATCTGACTATACACATGTAAATGCCAAATAGGACTTCTAAAATAACCACCATAATCTTCAGACTTTCCACCTAGAAAATGCATTCCTGTTAGTCTAAAGAACACATAAAGGGAGGGACAATTTCTCCAAATGAGTGAGTTTTGCGCACACCATAACAGTCATGAACCTTACATCTAAGCCAGGGTATGTGGAGTATGATCTCAGTCTCAAATTTACTGCTAATGCTTGGCATAGTATTTGCATCATGCCAAAGAGATTCTCCCTCTGGAGTTTGTAAGATGTTACGTGTATGGGTAATTTATCAAGTGGATGGAACAAAATCCATCCAAAATATAAGCAAGCCAAACAACAATTGCTGGAGGGCAGTGAGCACAAATGCTCAAAGTCTAGCCAACAAAGTTCCTGACCTGGAAGCCTTGATGGTGGAAATGGACTTGGACACAGTGGCCATTGCAGAAACATGGTTTAACAAGTCACATGAATGGGATATAGCTGGCTATAATTTATTTAGAAGAGATAGAGAAGGCAGAAAAAGAGGAGGAGTAGCCCTGTATGTCAAAAGCAATATTAAAGCCACTGAAACGCAGGGGACATGGGGATTGTGTTGGAAAGAGGAAATGGCACTATCATCTACAATGGTGTAGTCTACAGGCCTCCAACTCAAACTGAGGAAATGGACGGAGACTGAATCATTGATATTGCAAAGATAGCTATGAAAAGAGAAGTGGTCATATTGGGTGACTTTAACCTACCAGATGTAGATTGGAGTATTCCTTCTGCAAATCTGGAAAGAAGTAAAAGATTGTGAATGCCTTCCAAGAAGCATTGCTCAGAGAACTGGTGATGGAACCGACCAGTGAAAGTTTGATGCTGGATTTAGCACTCACCAATGGAGATGGCGTGTTGACTGTCCGGGTGGGAGCCCATTCGAGCAGCAGTGATCATCACACAGTGTGGTTTGAGGTTAAAAGCAAGCCAGAGTCCATTCATAACAAACTTAAAGTCCTAGACTTCAAAAACGCTGACTTCAGTAAAATAGGAAAATAGCTGAAGGAGAAGCTGGCAGGGCAAGAAGAGATAAGGGAAGTGGCATTGCAGTGGGCTAAGCTAAAAGAGGCAATAAAAGGGGCAACAGATATATATATACCCTGAAGCTCCCCAAACTCAGACCAATGCAACACAATCATTGTAGAAAACAAACAGTTGGCCCTTTGCCTCATCTACAGGGCTCCCCATGCTCCAACAGATGAAATAGCCTCCACACTAGAGGCTGTCTGTGCAGTCAACACAAACCGCAAGCCACTACTACTACTGGGAGACTTCAACCTCAGATCCGCTACCAGTAAGGACAAAGAAGCCTTCCTACAAGCTATGGACTCTGTGATGAGGAAGATGCCCAGAGCCTAGAGAATACTGAGAAAGGTAGGGAATTTACCCTAATCAAGGGACCTGTTTTGGCAGGTCACAGAAGTAAAACTGCATATTTACCAAAAAGACAGGTTATTCCAGGCTGTAGTAGCCTGCAGAGAGCCTCTAGTGGAGAAGAGGTGCAAGAGTATAAGCCCAGATTGAGAAACCCTTACGTCACTCCTAATTACTCAGCTGCCAGGAGAGAGTTTAATCATCAACACCTGGGGAGTGCAAGGGAGGGGTTGGAAACTGGGAACTTTAAAACTAGAACAGAATATGCAGAGAGAAGAGAAGGGAAGCTTAAGCCTGGACGACGAGGAGAGTGAGGAGGCAATCCTGAGAGGAGGCTTGAAGGCAAGCGTGAGAGCAAGGAAAGAGGAGCTCTGAGAGATTTATATTCTTGCAGAGATTCCTGGGAGAAGCCAGCTTAAAGGGACTGGGAAAATCCAAAGGCTTGGAGAACTGCAGCTAGGAACCCTAAGAGGAGGTATGGAGCAGATGCCCTGAGGTCCAGGAATATAGACTGGAGGACAGGTTATAAAAGCTCCAGTGCATACTGGCCAGAATATTGGAGAGTACAGCATAATGCCACCTTTAACCCAGGTATGAACTATGAGCGTTTATCTAACCTAAAGCAGGGCAAAGTGTTTAGACACAGTTCCTGTCCTAGTGAAGGTCAGTTAATAAAGCCCTCTGATCCAGCTCCTGATATAGAGCCAATGCAAATAGAAGAACAGGCTATACTTACAGAGGAAGACAATAATCTCATGGACTGTTCTTTATGCAAGGTTGCTAGCACAGAGAAATCCTGAAAGTGGGATCAAACATCAAAAGGGGAACGTTCTGGTAACTGGCACTAGAAGTTTGTGTAAATACTTGTGCAGAGAAGAAGAGCTGTTGATTGAAGCTTGTTAGCCAGCTGGTATCAGAGCAGCACACAGCTCAGGCTATGCACACGTTGGATACAAAAGTGCTTTAAATGTGAAAAGGAAAGCTGTTTTGGTGAAGAAGCTTTTAGTTTTGGTTTTCATTTACTCCAGCCCTGCTGAGCAGGTGTGTCAGCAGTGACTGAGAAGGACTTTCTGTTGTTATGGACTTTACAAGCTACTTGCTTTACCCTTCAGTTGTTTTGTTATTTTGAATATAAATCCTGGAAAATACATCCTGAGGTGTTACCAAATAGAATCTGTGTGCATCTGGATTTACCTCATAAATAAATATTCTGTTACTGCCTTACACTCGAGCCAACTACATTCTCTTCATTTACTGCCAAAGCAAGCACCGCATGACTGGACTACCAGTACCATAATCCTTTGCAAGATAGCCAGTCTGGAACATTGCTTAATTGGGGAACTTTATCTAACAAGCACACCGCTCCATACTCATGTAGGGGGCTATGGGCGTGACAACTCCTTACAATACACTCAACTGATCAACACTCCGACAAACAGACATGGATCGTCACCAGGCCTCATATTCGCCCCCAACTACCTACTAGACCGAGGTGGCATCTCAACACCCACAGTTACTCCGGTACCTTGGCCAGACCACTACAGAATTAAAATAGAAATCACACCACAAGGGGAGAGACACAACAAGCCATACGACACACCACCCGTGCATAGAAGATTCAAAAACTTCAACAAGGACCAGTTCCTACAGGATGCACTACCTCACCTGGACCCCGAAAGAGAGGATCTAGAGGAGCAAGTAAGCAAATGGAACAGGGTCATCAATGCTGCAGCCAAAGTCAACGAACGCAAAGCAAGGAAAGCATCCAACACCAAAAGGCAGCACACCCCATGGTACTCAAAAGACATATGCAATGCAAAAAGAGATCTAAGAAAGCTAGAACGCCGCTGGAGACGCTCCAAATCTCCCACCATCCAGGCACTATACCTAACGAAGCAAAGGAAATACAATGAACTCATTAACCAGACAAAAAGGGAACACCACACAAACATCATTCTAAAAGCCTACAACAAACCAAGGGAACTATTCGAAATAGTAAAAAACCTAACCAATGAACCCAAACCCGGAAAAAAACATGCAGATAGACCCACAAGCATTCGCAGATCACCTACAGGAAAAACTGGACTCTACACCACAACAAACAGAACCGCTACCCCAACCAAACCCACCAAAGCATGGGATAAATTCAGCACCCCATCCATAAGACAGCTTTCAGACATCACCACCACGCTCAACACAAGCACCGCACCAACAGACCCATACCCGGTAACATGGATTAAGGCAATGAAGGAAAGCTTCATCCACACCATACACAACATAGTACACAACTCACTGGCACGAGGAACCATGCCAGACCAACTGAAGCTAGCTACTATAAGACCGATCCCGAAGAAATCCACACTAGACAAGAGCAACCCGACAGCCTACAGACCCATCTCCAGCATACCACTACTGGCAAAGATTATAGAAAAAGCTGTACAACACCAACTCCAGGACCATATCGACACACATTCCCCACTGGACATACACCAGTATGGCTTCCGCCCAAACTACGGAGTCGAAACACTCCTGTTATATCTATTCAACGACATAATCCAAATCATTGACAACCACAAAAAAGGAACACTAATGATCTTCCTAGACATCTCAGCTGCGTTCGACACAGTGGACCACAGAATCCTCCTAACTAGACTACAGAGCATTGGAATAAACGGCACCACCCTAAGATGGTTCAACTCTTACCTAACAGACCGACATTTCCAGGTCAAGATTGGTTCCAATGCCTCACGACCCACAAAGATCAAACAAGGGGTACCACAAGGCTCCGCCCTATCTGCTCTACTATTCAACCTCTATATTCAACCGATTTGGAACATCATGAAAGGACACAAGATACATTACACAATCTATGCAGACGACATCATGATTTACACCCCAGTCAACCTCGACAACCCTGACTACACCAAAATAATAGACTGCCTCAACCACATGTCCAACTGGCTCCGAGACAACAACCTGACCATAAACTACAACAAGACAGAAGCACTTCTCATCACACCAAACACCAGCTTCATCCCTCCACCCTCCATCAATGTCAACTATACAACAATACCTTTAAAACAGGAAGTGAAATACCTCGGAGTGACGCTCAACAGAGAGCTAAACCTACAGTCACACATCAGCAGGACCACCAAAAACGCATACTTCAAGATGAGAATAATCAGACGCCTCAAGCCCCTCCTCATGCAAGATCATTTCCGCACAGTCTGTCAAGCCCTAATAATTCCCATCCTTGACTTCTGCAACCCGATCTATATCGGCATGCCTAAACAGTCACTCAAACCACTACAAATGGCCCAAAACACGGTGGCACAAATAATATCCGGATCATCAAAACAAGACCACATCACCCCCATACTAAAAGACCTCCACTGGCTCCCAATCAGCTCCCGCATCAAATACAAAACAATCCTAAACATATTCAGAATCAAACACAGGAACTCAGCACTCAGCCTCCAACCTCTCATACAACCCGACACCAGCGCAAGGACCTAGGAGGAGAGCCACATTGGACACAATCAACACGCCAAAAGACTACACAAAGGCGTGCAAGTCTACCGCACGAAGAGCACTATCAATTGCGGCACCTATAATGTGGAACGCACTCCCCGATGAACTTCGATCGACAGGTGACACTAAGAACTTTCGAAAGCAACTAAAAACTTTGCTCTTCATGGAGCACTATGGCCTGAACACACAAGGGGATCACCAACCCGGACTAATGACTTACCTGCATGCTCATTGCACATAACACTGTATAAAAGCTCATGCTGTAATTAGCGCACTACAATCAACCTACCACACTCACACACAGTCACTATACAGTATAAGAACACATGAGAACTCAAATGCCAATTTAAATTGATTGTTTGCTGTGTACACCGCCTTGATTGAAGGATAAGGCGGCATATAAATACCCTTTAAATAAATAAATAAAATAAATATGTAAGGAAAGTAAATAAAAACAAAAGGAAAAGGAAACCTATATGGTTCACCAAAGATGTGGCTGCACAAATAAAGACAAAAAATACAGCTTTCACAAACTTCAGATCACAAAAAGAGGAACACAGAAAAGAATACAGGATAAAGCTAAAAGAGACAAAGAGGGAAATAAGGATAGCAAAATCAAAGGCGGAAGAAAAGATGGCTAAAGTTGTGAAGCATGGAGACAAAATCTTTTTTCAGGTATATTCAGAAAAAAAGGAAGATCAGAGGTGGAATTGCAAGGCTCAAAAATGCTGAGGACAGATTTGTGGAAAGTGACATTGAAAAAGCAAAAATACTAAACAAATACTTCTGTTCTGTATTCACGAAAGAAAATCCTGGAGAAGGACTACGTAAGATGGACAAATATACAAATGGGAATGGAGTAGATACCACACCTTTCACAGAAGATGTTGTTGAACCGCTTGCAAAACTGAAAGTGGACAAGGCCATGGGACAAGATGAGATACATCCTAGGATACTGAAGGACTTCAGAGAGGTTCTAGCAGGGCCTTTAAAGGATGTTTTTAATAGATCCTTGGTGACGGGAGAGGTTCCACATGACTGGAGAAGGGCTGATGTGGTACCTCTTTACAAATGTGGTAATAGGGAAGAGGTGACAAACTATAGGCCAGTAAGCCTTACCTCTGTGGTAGGAAAAGTAATGGAGGTGCTCTTGAAAGAAAGAATAGTGGACATTTTGGAAACCAATGGATTGCATGATCCGAGACAACTTCGTTTTACCAGGGGAAGATCATGCCAAATTTGATTGAGTTCTTTGACTGGGTGACTAGAGAACTAGATCAAGGGCATGCAATGGATGTTATATACCTAGGTTTCAGCAAAGCCTTTGATACTGTTCCTCATAGGAGGCTTATCAATAAATTGAGCAGCCTGGGGATAGATCCCAAGGTGGTGAACTGGATCAGAAATTGGTTGTAAACAGAACTCACTCAGAAGAAACGAAGGTGTGTAGTGGCGTGCCTCAGGGATCAGTCCTGGGACTGATACTGTTTAATGTATTTGTGAGTAATATTGCAGAGGGACTGAATGTAAAAGTCTGCATTTTTGCAGATGACACAAAAATTTGCAACAGAGTGGACACTTCTGAGGGGTGGATATCATGAGGAAAAATCTAAAAACACTGGAAGAATGGTCTAATGCTTGGCAGTTAAGATTTAATGCAAAGAAATGCAGAGTCATGCACTTCGGATGCAGAAATCCAAAAGAATCATATGCAGTAGAGGGAGAGAGGTTAGTGTGCATGGACCAGGAGAGGGACCTCAGAGTGCTAGTGTCTGAAGATCTCAAGGTGGTGAAATAATGAGCCAGAAGGATGCTGGGCTGCATGCAGAGAGGAATAACCAGCAGAAAGGAGAAGGTATTAATGCCCCTGAACATTGGTGAGGCCTCACTTGGATTATTGTGTTCAATTTTGGAGACCATATCTCACAAAGGATATAAAAAAAGTCTTGAAACGGTTCAGAGGAAGGTGACCAAAATGATTCGGTACCTGCGCCAGAAGACGTATGAGAAGAGACTTGAAGACCTAAATATGTATATGCTAGAGGAAAGAAGAGACAGGGGAGATATGATACAGACCTTTAAAAACTTAAAGGGTATAAATGAACAAACAAACCTTTTTCAAAGAAGGGGAAGCTGTAAAACTAGAGAGCATATGACGAAGCTGCAAGATAGTAAACTTAAAAGCAACATCAGGAAATACTTTTTCACTGAAAGGGTGGTGGATGCTTGGAATGCCCTCTTGATGGAAGTGGTGGGGGCAAATACAGTGACAGAATTCAAGACAGCATCGGCAGATACAGTGGATCCCTTTATAGCAAGAGGATGAAATCAAAGCAAACTTAAGTATCTTTTATACTCAATAGATAGAGGAGGGCTGACTTGCATGGAGTGCCAGATAGAATCCTAAACACTTCCATAGAGGGAGGTGACCTGCACGGAGCTGCAGTTATGACCACTCTAGCCACCTTACTGAGCAGACTAGATGGACCATATTGGTCTTTATCTGCCGTCATATACTATGTTATTATGTGTGCCTGGAAATTCCTCATAATTAAGCCTGTGGCATCCAACACGTCTACTACTGTGCCCTGCATTTCTTGGAACTTGAAGATTTTCTCCCTCTCAGCACGAACTGACACTTCTATAATCAATGCCATTCTGGTGGTTTTCTCCTTTACCACTATATCTGGCTGCCTCGCATCCAGCTTTTTATTGGTCAGAATGGGAGTATCCCAGGTGATCATAACTCTCTTCATTCTCTTTAATTCTTTTAGGGTTATGATCCCAGTGCTTTTCAGGCACAGTGATGTTGTAGTGTTTACAGAGTTCCCAATGGATGAAGTGTGTTATTTTATTGTGCCTTTCACTATAGAATTTTTCCACCATCAGACCTTCACAGCCAGCTATGAGGTGAGTCACTTTTCCAGGTCTTTCCCACAGAATCAACATATGTCTGTTTTGCCAGTCTTTTCAATGCTCGCTGTAAACCATTTCATCCATAATCCACTGTCCTGGGCTGCAACTATCAACCTCTCATTCTTTCATTTCAGTTCACCTCTCCTTAACTATTCATGTGTCCGTTCTTGATCGACAAAGGGTTTCTGTAATAACACTCTGCATTTCCCACTGTATTTGTACATTTGCCACTTGTTTTTCCTCATTTGTTGATCTAATTCTTAAAGTTTTTTCTCATTTTGCAAATTCCGTTACTTCCTTCCCTGTGTAAGCTTGTGGAATCTCACTCATTCCTTCTAGTCATCGGAACGTTTGTCCAAGTTTGATGATGGAGACAAATTCTGGATGTTTACTTTCATATTTCAGCATTTTTTGCATATTTGGATCTAATGATGCAGTTAGGTAGGCCTGGAGGGTTATGATAATAGCTTGGTATGTGTAATCAATTTCTATGAGCCCTGGCCCTCCTTCAGCTCTAGGGATGTACAGTCTTGGCATACACTGATTCTTGTAAATTACTTCATGGGCATGAAGGAGATTTCTTGTTCACACATCCAGTTTTTCAAGATCTTTAAGAGGCCATTCCACAATCCCAAAGCTGTATGACAGTACAGGAAGTGCCAGCTGATTGATGGCTTGTAATTTATTCTGTGATGTTAAAGCATTTTTCAATAATGATTTTAATCTCCTGTAGTATTCTTTACTGATCTTTTCTCTCAGTAATTTCCACTTGAATGTCGCTCCTTTTTATACTCCAAGATACCTATATACGCCTTTCTGTTCAAGGTCCATGATGTCACAGCCCTCAGCCAGGGATATGTTTTCCATTTTGCTCAGTTTTTCTCTAAAATAAAAGTTGCCTTAGCACACTTGTCAAGGCCAGAAGTTATCCTGATGTCATCAGAAAAGCTTTACACCATACAGAGTTGCTCTGCTAATTGTTAAGCACTAGAACTATAGAGCTTCAGATCATTTACAAATAGTAAACATTCCATGGTGCAACCACATCTTGAATATTTTGTGCAATTCTGGTCGCCATATCTTAAAAAGGATATAACGGAATTAGAAAAGGTACAGAGAAGAGCCATCAAAATGATAAAGGGGATGGAAGGATACCCCTATGAGG
Source organism: Ichthyophis bannanicus (assembly GCA_033557465.1). Classification (NCBI taxonomy): domain Eukaryota; kingdom Metazoa; phylum Chordata; class Amphibia; order Gymnophiona; family Ichthyophiidae; genus Ichthyophis; species Ichthyophis bannanicus. The sequence goes on from CM066041.1 coordinate 151,183,935, forward strand.
AGAGGCTTAAAAGATTAGGGCTTTTCAACCTGGAAAAGAGATGGCTGAGGGAAGATATTATAGAGATCTATAAATTAATGAATGGAGTGGAATGGGTAAACGCAGATCGATTTTTTTACAGCATCAAAAAGTAGAAAGATTAGGGGACATGCAATGAAGCTAGTGTAACCCATTTAAGACTAAGAAGAGAAAATATTTTTTCACTCAACGCATAATCAAACTCTGGAATTTGTTACCAAAAGATGTAGTAAAAGCTGTTAGTGTAACTAGGTTTAAAAAAGGTTTGGGCAAATTCCTTGAGGAAAGGTTCATAAACCATTATTAAAAGAGGACCAAGGAAATCCACTATTTGCCCCAAAACAAGCATTATGGAACCTGTGTGTCTTTTTGGGAAACTATTAGGTCCTTGTGACCTGGATTGGCCACTATTGGAAACAGGATACTGGGCTTGATGGACCTTGGTCTGACCCAATATGGCATTTCTTATGTTCTTATGCTTTTATGTTCTTAAATGAGATGTTGCTTCTGGGTTGTTACCTTCTTTAGGATTCAGACTAAATCTGTATCCCAAAGCGTTGATTAGAGTACTTAAGGGATTAAGTGCCATACAAAACAGAAGTGGCAACAGGGAATCACCCTGAAATGTTCCTCGCTGGATCTTAATGTTAGGGATGATGCACTGACCATCTTCATATTTCAAAAAGAGTGTGGTTTGCCACATTGTCATGGTGAACTTAAAGTACTCTATCAAACCAGGCTTTATTTTATACATTTCATGGCAATTTACTGTCCAGGAGTGTGGGACGCTATCAAAAGCTCTTTAATCAATCCATGCTATACTGCGATTTCTGCTTTTCTTAGCACTGGCCATGATGGCCTTATGTTCTTCCTGTAGTAAGTCATTGCAGTGTTAAGTCATGCTGCTTGAACAATTGATTTTTGTAGTTTGCCAGATCTTGGTGGAGTGATGTTAACTGTTTGAGCAATGAGGGAGCTATAAGGGGCCTTACGTGGTGTCAGAACATAACGTAGTGGAACATTGTAGGAGACTGGAAAAATGACAGGAAAGCTCCAACAGGACAGGCTCAAGCAGAAGGAACTTTAGTTTAGGGTTCAGTAACAAAAGATAACTATTATTCAGGTATAAGCAGCAACAACAGATATAGAAGAGGATACAGTTGATCAGTTCTATGAACAAGTATAAGCTGAAACTGACAGAACATGCAAACAAAATATTCTGATAGTTAAAGGCAATTGAAACACAAAAGCTGGGAACAAAGAAAAGGGCAGTGATTGGGAAATATGGGCTTAGCAACAGAAACAAAGTTGGAAAAGACAAATAGATTGTTTGGTCTTGCAGAATTCTATAAATCTCAAGCATCTTCTTCCAGCAACATCAGCGGAGACTAAACACATGGATTTCACCAAATGGATTGTATAAAATCATACTGACTACATCTGTGGAAGTCAATGATGGAGAAGCTCAATAACATCAACAAAGAAAGAACCTGGAGCTGACTTTTGTAGAGATAACCAGCTACTAGTATGCAAATTCAAGCTAATGCTGAAAAAGAGTAAACAAAGCATGATCTTAAATGTATGTAACAAAGTAAGATCTTAAAAATATACCACCAGAATTTAAAGTCTGCCTGAAAAATTGATTAGTCGCTTTGGATAGAAATGACAGAGCACCAGAAGAGAGCTATGGGATGACTAATCTTCCGCCATCCTTGTCATGCCCATATTACTCCTCAAATCACTTCATTGGCTCCCTATCCGCTTCCGCATCCAGTTCAAACTTCTCCTGCTGATCTATAAATGCACTCACTCTGCAGCTCCTCAGTACCTTTCATCTCTTCTCTCTCCTTATAACTCCCTCTCGGGAACTCCGCTCCTCTAGCAAATTGCTTCTCTCTATGCTCTGCTTTCTTACTGCTAACTCCAGACTTCACTCCTTTCACCTGGCTGCACCTTACGCCTGGAACAAACTACCTGAGTCTGTACGCCAGGCACCCTCTTTGACCCTCTTCAAGTCCCGGTTGAAAACTCACCTCTTTGCTGCTGCCTTTGGATCTTGATTCACCTGATCTCCTTTTCTCTCCCTTTTTCTACCCTTGCCCACACGTTCCGCGTTTCGTATGTCTTGTCTTGACTAGATTGTAAACTCTGATGAGCAGGGATTATCTCTTACATGTCTGTGCTGTACAGCACTGTGTACGACTGGTAGCGCTATATAAATGCTGAGTAGTAGTAGTAGTAGTACATCAAGAAAGTTGTCCTGGCCGAAAGAAAAAATGTATGCAAAAAGTGAAAAGGCAAAAATGGCCAAAATGGATGACCGAAGAAACTGAAAATTGCTCAGAATCATAGAGAAGCTAAAACCAGAAGGGAAAGAATAGTAATCTCGGAACCTAACAGAAATTTGCAATAGGCAAGAAGACGAGATAAAGAGAAGTACTACAATGAGGCATGTAAGGAAATAGAATCAGAAACTATTAGAAGAAGAACAAGATCAGCTTTCTTAAAGCTAGGAGAATTAAACAGAAAATTCCAGCCTTGTATTGTAATGCTTAAAGATGCTCAAGGATCCATGTTGAATGATGCTCAGAAGATCCAGAAAACATGGAAATATGCAGTGCCATTATATCATAAAGATTCAGAGGATCAACAGCCATTTCAACCAGTACCTTACAATCAGGAATTGCTGGTGATGAAAGAAATCGAAGCAGCATTGAAAGCATATCAAATAACAAAGCACCAAGCATTGATGGCATTCCCATTGGAGATGCAGTGTGTACAATACTTACAAGGCTTTGCTAGAAAATTTGAAAGAGATCATCATGGCCTACTGACTGGAAAAGATTTGTGTTCATACTAATACTGAGGAAAGTTGATCCAATTGATTGTGGAAATTATTGCACCATTGCTCTGTTCCCCCATGCCGGCAAGATTCTACTCAAGATCATTCAGTAGAGACCACAACCACAACTGGAACAAGAACTTCCTAAAGTGCAAGCATGATTCAGGAAAGGGCGATGAACAAGAGACATCATCATGGTTATGAGATGAGCATTGAAAAGTCAAAAGAAAACCAAAAGGATATATATACATGTTTCACTGACTATAACAAGGCCTTTGATTGCCTAAATCATGAAAAGTTTTTGGGCCACATTAAGAAGCATGGGTATACCACGGACAGTTCTCATGCACAACCTTTATAATGATCAAGAAGCAACAGTTAAATGTAACAAGAAGAAATCTAATGGTTTAAAATTGGCAAATATATATGACAAGGCTGCATACTTTCGCCATACCTGTTCAATTTATGTGCAGAACAAATCAGAGAAGCAGAACTGTAGGAAAGCAACTAAAGTGCAAAGAATAGCAGAAGACTCATCATCAACCTTAGCTACTGTGACGATACCATGTTACTAGCTGAAAGTGAAGACAATCTGAAACATGTGCTTATCACAATCAATGAACATTGGACCCGATATTCAAAAGGAATTTACATGGTTTACAGCCTTGTAAACTGTGTAAATGCTGCCCAGCGGGATAGTCAACTAACATGGTTAGCCTCTGCAGCTTCAGGGCATGTGTGGTGACCCCGAATATTCAATGCCGGGGCCGCATATGACCCCAGCATTGAATATCCAGGGTTAGAGGACGGCAGCGACAGCTAGGCACTGTACTCGCTGTCCTAACTCAATATCGGGCCCATAGTTTTAAAATGGGCCTGCACCTTAATGTGAAAAAGACCAAGATCCTGACTACTGGCAAAATCAATTTCATCCTTGATGGACAAGAAATAGAAATAGCAGGCAACTTTAACCTGCTTGGATCCATAATCAATAATGAAAGGATAAGCAGTCAAGAAAGCAGTCCAATGATGCATTGTTCTTGGCAGAACAGCTATAAAATACCTGAATAAGATTTTCAAGTACAGAAATGTATCTCTGCATAGAAAGATTTGACTTGTCCAAAAGCTGGATAGTGAAGAAAGACATGAAGAAAAATCAAAACCTTGTCCACCCTGTTTTCTCTCCTTCTAACTTCTAGCCCCCAGACACTCCTCAACGCACTAGACGACATCTCCAGCCCCCAGCCAACCCCTATGATTTACCAGCAGCTCATCTCCAGCCCCCAGCCCACGCCCTAATTCACCAGAAGCCCTTCTCCTGCCCCCAGCAACCCCTCCCCGCTGACCAGCAGCCTCTGTCTTGCCCCCAGCAACCCTTCCCTGCTCACAGCAGCCCTTTCCTGCCACAAGCAGCCCTTTTCAGCCACCTGTACCCTTCTGCTCACCAGCAGCCCTTTCCTGCCCCCCGCCAGCCCCCAGACTCACCAGCAGCCCTTTCCCGCTCCCAGCTCGCCTAACTCACTAGCAGCATTTTCCTGCCCCCAGCCAGCTCCTCCCCCCCAATTGCAGCAACACAACTGTGGAAGCATGTCTGTTTGCTCCCGCAGCTATGATAAAGTCATTGGTGCATTTTGAAAGGTACAAAGGAAGTGCACCTTTCAAAATGTACCAGCGTTGGACTCTAGCACTGCCATGGGAACAAGTGTTCCCACGGCTGTGGTGTTGTGATCAGGAGTCAAGGGTAGGTGGGGGCTGGATGGGAGCAAAAGAGGGCTGCTAGTGAGTGGGGGTCTGACCCCAGTGTGTTTTGAAAGGTACAAGGTACACTTCCTGTGTACCTTTCAAAATGCGCTGGTGACTCTAGCATAGCCACGGGAGCAAATGAAAGTGGTTGTGTTGCCACTAAAAGTGAAGCAGGATTGGGTGCTCTTAAAGTTTGTGCACCTGATCAATGTTCCCTCTAATTTTCTGTAGGCTGTGTGCGCATAAAATATCAGCTGTGTGCAGCTTTTGAAGGAAGGTTAAATTTTTGTGCGCCACATAACGACACTCGGAGTTATATACTTTAAAATTTGACTACACTTCAGAATACAGTATGTACACCACATTGATTTTAATTCAAATTAAATGAAAACAGACGATTACTAAATGAAGCAGGAAATTTCTAGTAATTACAATCATAACTTTTAAATTTTAAGACGTCTGTGTTGTTTTTTTATCAGAAGCAGAGCCGTAATTTTTGTGCGCTCTGTTGTAAAGTATGTGCGCTCGCTCGGCGAAGTGTGTGCACGCACACACGCGCACAGCTTAGAGGGAACAGTGCACTTGATCCTGCTTCACTGCCTAGCTGGCCCAGTGCCTGTGCAGAATTCTGCACAGGTGGGGAATTCTGCGCAAATTCTGCATTGTGCAGTTGCACAGAATTTCCCCAGAAGTAGCTCTAGGTCATGTAGGGATTATAAGGTTTAGGTATATGTTCCTGGTTCATAATCACTCAATGGCCTTTATTCTGCTCTAATAAAAATATATATGTCAATCAAACTACTATACAGTGGGCAAGGAGAAGCAGGCCAGCATAAAATCATATAAATCTTTGCACTGCATATTACTGAGCTGGAAGGCCCAGAAATAGTCATGCAAACACATACACAGGAAACCATGCAAACAGCATAAGCTGAGCCGTTAGCCCTGAAGACAGTAGACGGTTTTTGACAGTTGGTGAGTATAAGTAAAAACCAACACACTCCGTTTAATGACTCACCCTGCAACTCGAGAGCTTGCTTAATTCACTCACTCACTCAGTGGACTAATGGCAATTGGTCTCAGAAAAACCAACGGCACGTAAACCAGGAGCTAATCGCTCATTGAGAGTGCCAGTTTTACATCAAGGACCGTCTGCCTTACTTGACTTATTATTTTTTTAGATTGTATTTTAAAGTTGCCAGTAAAAACATCTTTCTTTCTTCTCATAGATATCACTAACGTTCCTCATGGTATCAGTAGTAAATGTTTCTTCTTGAAAAATAAACTTTAAATGAGGAAACCGTTGATACTATACAACACTTAGCTTTTGTTTGAAGACGAACAGGGCCATTCCAACGCTCACAGCTAGGTACCCCAAGCGTTTCACAACTGTTGTTTCTTCAGGGAATCGTCCCTTTAAAACTATAAATATAGAAAAACGTGAATTCAATGATATAGCCAGTTGCTTATTCACTTTTAAGAATTTATCACATGAATCAAACCTGCTCATATGATGCTGCCGGCGTTACTTCCACTAGATGTTCATTATCATCTTGCTCATTGAAACCATCGATGTAGAACTCTTAATGCGTAAGACGCCGCGCATGCGGAATGGAAACATGACCACCAATTTAAAGAGACTCGAGATCACGTGCTGACTAATGTTTAATTAGATGGCAAACTAAGAAGGTATTGGAAAGCCAACTCCCCCCGTCTATGTTATAGTGAGAATTCAGTCAAATCTCCCATTTTACCCACTAGAATATAATAGACTAAAGGACATGATTGATGAAGGTGCTCTTAACATCATATGGAATCACAAACACAGTGCGAGATTCAATCGCACATTCAGACCTCTTGGAATCACAGTGTTTAAAGTGAAAATCCATTTTTGTTCTTTCCAGAGCAGAGTATTCGCAATGGTCTTTCCTCTCATACTCATACGAGTCTCTTTAAATTGGTGGTCATGTTTCCATTCCGCATGTGCGGCGTCTTACGCATTAAGCGTTCTACATCGATGGTTTCAATGAGCAAGATGATAATGAACATCTAGTGGAAGTAACGCCGGCAGCATCATATGAGCAGGTTTGATTCATGTGATAAATTCTTAAAAGTGAATAAGCAACTGGCTATATCATTGAATTCACGTTTTTCTATATTTATAGTTTTAAAGGGACGATTCCCTGAAGAAACAACAGTTGTGAAACGCTTGGGGTACCTAGCTGTGAGCATTGGAATGGCCCTGTTCGTCTTCAAACAAAAGCTAAGTGTTGTATAGTATCAACGGTTTCCTCATTTAAAGTTTATTTTTCAAGAAGAAACATTTACTACTGATACCATGAGGAACGTTAGTGATATCTATGAGAAGAAAGAAAGATGTTTTTACTGGCAACTTTAAAATACAATCTAAAAAAATAATAAGTCAAGTAAGGCAGACGGTCCTTGATGTAAAACTGGCACTCTCAATGAGCGATTAGCTCCTGGTTTACGTGCCGTTGGTTTTTCTGAGACCAATTGCCATTAGTCCACTGAGTGAGTGAGTGAATTAAGCAAGCTCTCGAGTTGCAGGGTGAGTCATTAAACGGAGTGTGTTGGTTTTTACTTGGAGTTAACCGTTTAAAGAGTAACAGACTACAAATTAATTAGTTGGTGAGTATAGGCAAGACAGAGGCCTTAGGGATGTTGAAACAGGAACAGAGGGGTCAGAAAGGTCAATGACAGGAAACAGAAGGAGAGAGGAGAGGGGGCCTCACAGAGGGATGAATGTGGAGACTATGCATATACGGAAATAATACACGGAAGCAAAAAATATATATATATGTAACACGACTATTATACTCATGGGAGGAGGGATTCTGGAGTTGTCTGGTGTCTGATGACTGTCAGAAATTCTCCTCCCCACTGCCTGTATTTGTTCATCAGTAATCTAATAAACAGAGATTCTGATTGCACCTGTACTGACTTTTGGATCTGGACTATACAGGAAATTAGTGATAATTAGTAATCGGTCTCTTGTGAGTAACAGGGCCTTACAGTCAATGGTTCCCAAACTGTGGATCAGACCCCAAATAGGGTTGCAAAATACTTATTTGGGGTTGTGGCCACCATCACCATCTGCTACTGCTGCCTTCAATCCTCCCCCCAGTGCCATGAGCTGGGGACAATGACAACATAGCACAGGGCATCGTCCCCTGGCCCTGTAGCAGCAGCCAGTATCTTCAGGATAGACAGGAAGCATGGCGACCTCAAGCCTGTGGCTGCACAGAAAACTCAGCCTCAGCCATGTTCTGCCCCCTTACAGACTTCTTGTTTCTGTGGGGGCTGGAAGTGGATGAGGCGGAGCTTTCTGTGCAGCCCGGGTTTAAGGGTTCCATGCTTCCTGTCTGTGCTGCAGATACTGGCTGCTGCTACAGGACCAGGGGACGATGCTTTATGCTGTGTTGTAGTGAGAGGTTACAAGTACTGGACTGATGCAATTTGGGGAGAAGGAATAAGCTGCAGTTGGAAGAGGAAGAGAGGTGCTGGTCTTGGGGGTGAGGGTGGGAGAGGGGAAGGATGGATGCTGAACTACTGTGGAGGGGAAAATAGGAAGGGTAGACTCTGCACATGGTGGGGGATGGACTAGGTCAGATGTCAGGGAGATGCTTGACATGGGGGATGGTACTGGGGAGGGAAGACAAGACATGCTGGACATGGGGAAATAAGGACTGGTGAGACAGAGGAGATGCTTGATGTTTGGGGGAGTACTAGGGCAATAGAAGAAATACTGGACATGGAAGGTAGGGAGACAAAAGAAATGCTGAACATGGGGTGGAACTAAGGGCTGAGAGGAGATGCTGGACATGAGGAGGACTAGGGAGACAGAGAAGATAGCTAGACATGGGGGGATTAAGACACTGGACATGGGGGAGGGGGAACTAGTGAGACAGAGGAGATAGAAAAATGCTTAATGGGGAGGGGGGATAGAGGGGAGATGCTGGACACAGGCAGAGGAGAGAGTTAGTGAAAGACAGTGTAATAAGCTTGGGAAGGAGAGAAAGATGGGGAATGGAAGGTTTGCGTGAAGGAAAGAGATGGAAAGCTATAGGTAAATGCAGTAAAACAGGAGACTGAGGACTAAATGATAAAAAGAAATGAAACCTGAATAGAGGAGCAGAAAAATGCATGGAAAAAACTGAAAGGAAGAGATCAATGTTACAGACAGATGTAGGGGATGAAATGAAGAAAGGAGGAAAGAGAAGAAATGATAAATGGACAGAAGATCCTGGAAACAGAGTTAAGACAGGGGAAATCAGAAATCAGAGCCTGGAACAACACGATTATAAAAATGAAATTGCCAAACAACAAAGGTAGAAAAAATAATTGTATTTTCTAATTAGTAATTGGAATATGTCAGCTTTTGATATGTACATCTGCCAGCAAAGGTGTTAGCATATGGCTGGGAGCCAGCTTAGGGCAACACTTTGGGAGGGAGATTCACTAGCAGGCTGTCCCTTCTTCAGTATCAGATACACACATACACAGTGCCCTGATCACTCAACCCCCGCATCTGCACACACACTACCCCCGGCCATTGAGCCCTGGCATCTGCACACACACACACACACACACACATATACTGCCCCTGCTCACTCAGCCTCCCACTCAAATACACACACTGTCCGCCAGTCATTCCGTCCCAGCATCTGCACTCAGACATACTCACACTACCCCCAGTCACTCAGCCCATGCATCTATGCACTGCAAATGTTCAAGAAACTGTGCCGTAACTTCCAAGCCTGGGGGTGTCAGGTGTGATGAGTGCATCAGATCATTATTTTTAAAAGCACAGATTTACATATTTATATGTTTACATTTACATTTATGTTATTTCAATGATAATTTTATTTCGTTATCATCGGGCGGGTCATGTGAATTTCAGTCAGTCAGAAAAACTATTGGGAAGCACTGTTCTAGGTGAACTTTTCTGCTGCTGTGTACTACTTCTGCCTCTAAGCATCCTGCTACAGTTTTAGTCTGCAAGTCAGAGTTTAGCGCCAGAAGCACTGGAGCCCAAATTTCCAGGAGCTCATTTAGCAAAAAGTGCTGTTCCAAACATGAAGGAAGGGAAGGAGGAAGTTATCTCACCTTAACAAGCCTTTCCTTAATAACATCCACGGCTGCCTCCTTCTCCAGGTGAAGCTGCTCTCTCTGTTGTTCCAGCTCCTGTTCCTGTGGGTATACACATTAGCATGTATTGCCAGTCTCTTGTGGAAGTAATGATCTGTGATACTGTGAGTGTTTATAGAACATTACGGGCAAGGTTGTGCATAAAATTGTCATAGTAAAGTGAAACCCTGAAGCAGTGTGTTACAAGGCTGTGAAAACCCCTCTTATTATAAGGGCAATTTTCAAAGCCATTTCCACGAAAAAACAGTTACTTACTTGTAGCAGGTGTTCTCTGTAGAAGCAGGATAAGATCTCACACATGGGTGTGGTCACCTATGGAGCCCTGTATAGGAAACCTTTCCAAGCTTCTTCTAGAATCTTTTGGAATGGCCCCATCACATCTGTATGCCTGCTCCTGTCTGCTGCGGCAACACTGCAACGCCTCATTTCCTCAATCAATGATTAGATGAAGGTAGAATGCAATTCTAAGAGGAGGAGGGAGGGTTGTGAAGTGTTATTGTGCTTTCCAAAGAACTACCTGCTCCAGGTGAGTAACTGTTTTTTCTGTGGACGAGCAGAATAAGCATTCAGAGATGGGATTCCCTAGCTACAGGTTGCCTGAAAAGATAAAAGGGGAAAGAAAACTGGTGCTGAAGCAAGCTGACACTATGTTATCTAGTATAACATATGTTTTTGGTGGCAACAGAACATTCTGCAATTGTATACCTTTTCTGCACAGTTTTTTTTTAAAAGAGCCCAGAACAGAAGGAACTGAGCCTAGGGAGGAATGCAGTTGGATTCTATTTCCCAAACAGATTCTGAATAACAGGATGGCCGAATCTGCTGTTGTGTCTGAAGTCCTTCGCCAAACAGTAATGAGATGTGAATAGGTGGACAGAAGTTCATGCTGCAACTCTACAGATCTCCTCCATGGAGCTTAAATTCAAGTGGGCTACTGCCAAAGCCAGGGCTCACACATTACGAGCTGTGATATGACCCTAAAGCATCAAGCCAGCCTAGACAGAAATGGAAAAAGATGCAATCTGCTAGCCAAAATGAAAGCATGTTTGTTGACAGCAACCCCCAGCTTATTGGGTTCAAAAAGCAAAAAAGGTTCAGTGGACATTCTGTGGCTTTACTTCACCCCAGATAGAAGGCCGAGACTTTCTTGTAGTCTAACACATGTGCAATGCGCTTTTCCCTTTGTAAGCATGGGGTCTTGGGACAATGTTGGAAGGACTACTAACTGATTATGGTGGAATTTTGACACTATCTTAGAAAATAATTTAGATAAGTACGAAAAACCACCCTGTTGTTCAAAAGCTCAGTATAGGGTGGATCAGTTACTAGAACCTGGAGCTCAAAAACTCTGCATGCTGAGCTAACTGCCACTAAAAGCAAAATCTTCCAGGTCAGGTACTTCAGCCAACAGGTATCTAATGGCGCAAAAGGAGCTTTCATCAGTTCACTCAAAGCTACATTGAGATCCCAAGACACTGCAGGAGACTTAAGAGGAGACTTCAAAAGAAGCAAGCCCTGCATGAACCAAACAACTAAAAGCTGTAGAGAAATGCATTTACCTTCTACATGGTGATAAGCGCTGAGGTGCACTAAGGTGCATCCTCACTAATTTAGCCTTTGGATAGAACTCTGACAATTGTAGAAGCATTTTTTTGTGGAACAGGTGAAAGGATCCAGGGCCTTTCCCTCACACCAGACAGCAAACATGTTCCATTTAAAGCCATATGACCTCCTCATGGAATCTCTCCTGGAAGCCAAGAAGATGTTGGCTACATTAACCAGAAAGTTCATGGAGGACAAGACTAGCCTCTCAAAATCCAAGCTGTAAGGGCAGGGGACTTGATGCCTGAATGCAAAAGTGATAATAGGCTTTGATACATTTTCATAATTTACTTTACTTCATGGCTAGTTCACTGAATTTATCTCAGAGGTCCAGGTCCAATTGCACCCTGTGATCTGCGCTGGAATTCATGGTATACTGGTCCAGCTAGCACAGCGATGGGAAGGTTTAATTGTGAGCTGTGCTAACATTCTGGATCAATTCTTCCATCTCAGGGGGCATTTCATAGCTGTCAGTCACCACTTTCTCCTTTATACCCTTCTTTTTGTTTCTGTTCTTCCTCACTGTTTATTTGGACATGCTAACTTCAAAGCACTTCTGCAGCTGGCAGTATTGGCAGCAGTTCTGCATCATTTTATTGATCTGGCAGATCTCCAGGAATAAGCAGGAATGCAGTCTTCACAAATGAGTGACAGCATCAATGGAGCCCTGCATGGGAACGCTCCCCAGCATCCAATAGGAATGCTTTTGGGAGCATCCCTCCACACAGGCGTGTCTGCCTTCCCGCCTTCAACTGCTCTCCTCAATTGTCTTTTTTTCTGCAGAGCTATCAGGACCTTATCCTAACCCCACTGTAAAAATTTGGTTAAAACGTCAATACTTTGTGCTTGCCTTCCCGTCAAACTGGAACAGTACTGCATCATTCCAGTGCCTCTCTATTTTGTTTTTTGGCAATTTTTCCTTTTGTTTTTTTTTTTCTCAGGCACTGAGGCTTCTATTGCTCATTTTGACTTTGCCTCACTAATTTTTTCTTCAATGGAGAAGCCACACAGTGGTTTTAAAATATGTACAAAATGTCGAGGTACCATCTCGGTGACCAATAAGCATGACTGGTACTTAAAATGTTTGAGTTTTCACCCTCTGTCAGCAAATGACCTCATGGGGACTCAAGAACTGGGAGTAGCAATGGGTAAAGCTGTTTCAATCAGATTCAGTCCTTTCGGCACACTCTTCGATGGCCTCTACACCTTCGCGGTCATCTCATGTTTCCCATGCCTCATCGAAGTCCCAACATAGCAGCAAACACCAATCCACCTCACTGGCAGTAAAGGACCTCAACACTGGCATCGTCAGAAAAGAGGTCACGTTCTTCAGCGTCGGCATCAGACTTCAATACTTGGTATCGGCATTGACATTCTGCCTCAGGTGACCCAGACTTAGACCGACCTGCAAAGCAGCCCCTGCGGGAGGATAATTTCTCCAAAGCACTTGAGGGGCTCGGAGATGCTCCAAGGACTTCATCCTCAGCAGAGTCTCCGGTGTCTTGCTCTGGGATGGTAGCACAGAGCTTGATGCTCAGATCCTCCCAGTCATCTCCAGTCTCCCTCGATGACACTGTTCAGGTTATCAGGAAGAGTCCAGCCATGATCCTGGTGGCCATAGTGCCGGGGCCTTCGAGGCCCACTGCTCATTTACCTACCCTCGATGTTGACACATCCAGAGCATCAGGAGCATTGCTCAGAGAGCCAGTTCTGTCATGCACAGAGCCAAGGCCTCCATCAGAGCACTTAACTGCATCAGGTACGGGACACCTCAGTTCCGATACCTGGAGGCATGAACACCAAACTTTGGGATCGATTTGAGGGCATCGCCAGTACTATGGTACTGATAACTACTACTTTGATTCCTGACAGACTCTAGTACTGCTTCCTCAGAGTCAGCCTGAATCTCTTGATTTGGCACCGCCACCGGATATTCCCTCAGATCCGTCTTCAACTCATGAGAGGCGTCTATCTCCCCCCAAGAGCATGTCCTTCCAAGAATTTTTTAAAGACATGATGGTGGCTCTCTGGGTGTCTGTGGCCACAGAATTTGAACCAAGAGTGGAGGAGCTTGACATCCTTCAATATCCATTGGCTTCGAAGGAAGCTGCTATGCTTCCCATTCACTTCTCCAAAACTTTATGTTACGGATGTGGGAGACACCTCTGACAGTACCATCCATTAGCAAGTGACTGGACACTCTGTATCAAGTTCCTCCTTGCCTGGGGTTTCAGAAACTACAATTTCCTCACCATTCCATGGTTGTGGAATTGGCAATGAGAAGAATTAAGAGTTCCAAGAATCACTCATTGGTTCCTCCAGGCAAAGACTCCAGAACCCTTGATGTTTTTGGCTGTAAAGCATTTCAGGAAGTTATGCCAGCATCCAGGATTGACCCAAACATGCTCTATATGAGCATGTTCTTGAGAGATGTCTCAAAAGACTTGTCTGAATTTACCACATTGTCAACAGACAAGCAGGCTCCACATCAGGCTCTGGTGACACATGCTCAAAACACCTCCAAGTTTCTAACAAGAGCTGCTTTTGAAGCCAATAGTAGGACAGCAGCAGTTTGTATTAGAGCAAGGAGGATGGCCTGGCTACAGGCCTCTGATCTTGAGCAATGGGTTCAGCTGGCAAATATCCCCTGCAATAGTGAAAACCTTTTTGGGAAAGGTTGGCATGAGAAAGCAGGTGAGATAGGAACCGATGACCTCACCATGAAACGCTTGTCCAGGAAAACAGCAGATCCTGCTAAGAAGAAGGCTTCTTATAAGAAGCCCTTCTATCCCAAAAAGAAGAGGTACTACCTTTCCTACCCTTCTTATTCATTATACCAGGCTCAGCAGCCCCATCAGAAGCAGCAGGGGCCTCATCAGCCCAGGAAACCAAAGGCTACAAAGCCCCAGCCAGCTCCACAGACACAACCTCTGGCTAGTTTTTGAATGCTTCCTCGAGGGCATAGCTAATCTACCCCTAATAGATCCCCACCCCTCCCACATAGCAAGCAGATTAGCTCACTTCGCCCACAGATGGGTCCTCATAACCTAATAACCCTGAACCTTGGCAGTGGTGAGCGAAGGCTATCAGCTCAATTTCAAAGACCTGCCCCCTACCATCTTTGTAGGGGAGTTTCCCATGGATCTCCTTCATTCCACTCTTCTGCAGCAGGAGATTGCCTTTCTAAGAGCTCAAGGGGCCATCAAGGATGTTCTACTCCCTCAACAAGGCCTAGGGTTCTATTCCTAGTACTTCCTTATTCAAGAAAAGACCAGAGGATTCCGTCCTATCCTGGATCTCCAGAATCTCAACAAATTCCAAGTGAGGGAAGAGTTCAAAATAATCTCGCTAGGAACTCTACTCCCTTATTTCCAACAAACAGATTGGCTCTGCTTTCTGGATCTCAAGGATGCTTACATACACATCCTCATCCATCCATTCCACAGAAGGTACCTCCAGTTTTTCTGTCAGGGGCACTACTACCAGTACCATGTACTCCCCTTTGGATTGGCTTCGGCCCCAAGAGTGTTCACGAAGTATCTGGCAGTCATAGCGGCTACCTCTGCACCCTGGGCATCTTCATTTTCCCTTACTTAGACAACTGGCTTATCAAGTGTTATACACCTCAGGTGGTCTTAACATCACTTCAACACACCATTTTGGTTCTGCCACATCTGAATTTTGTGGTCAACTATCCAAAGTCCCATCTGACTCCCTCTCAGACATTAGAGTTCATAGGGGCTCTCTTGGATACTACAAATGCTCAAGCATTCTTACAAGAAGACTGCCTTCATCATCTCATGTCCTTAGCAACTCATTGCCAAACCTAACACAGTCTCGCTGCAAGAGACATGCTACTTCTCCTGGGCCACATGGCCTCCATAGTCCATATAGTCCTATATGCCCGCCTGAACATGCGGCTGGGAAAGTGAACCTCTCAGTCAGTGGACACAGTCTACAAGGCACCTCTCGGATAGGATCACCATATCGCCTCATCTTGTGGACTCCCTCAAGTGGTGGTGCACCACTCAAAATCTTCTCATTAGGTTACCTTTTCACATGTCGGCACCGCAGTGTACCCTGATGACAGATGCTTTCAAATAGGGCTGGGGAGCCCATCTTCACAGTCTCACCACACAGGACCTGTGATTCCCAAGGGAGGCCTCTTATTACATCAATCTGTTGGAACTCAGAGCAAATGCCAATGCCCTTCATGTGTTCCGTCCTCACCTTATAGGACAGACAGTACTCATTCAAACTGACAACCAAGTTGCCATGTTCTATATCAACAAACAAGGTGGTACTGGATCTCATCTTCTCTCAACGAGGCAATCCATCTCTGGACTTTCACGATAGCTCATCAGATTCTTCCATATCTCCTGGGGGAGCAAAATCAGCTTGCCAACAAACTCAGCCATCTACTTCGACCACAAGAATGAATGTTTTATCAGGAAATGGCACAATACTTGTTTTGATTATGGGAACTCCCATCATTGATCTCTTTGCTACCCCAATGAATACCCAACTCCATCACTTCTGTTCCAGGGTTCCATCACCACAGAGCGCAGCCTCGGATGCTTTCCTGCTTCATTGGGGTCAGGGCCTGCTCTATGCATTCCCCCCACTTCCACTCATTCCGAAGATACTCTTTAAATTGCAAGTCGACAAGGGGAAGATGATACTCATTGCCCCGTTCTGGCCCCATCAACCTTTGTTTCCCCTGCTCCTTTGGCTGGCGCAGGGCAAACCTCTCAATTTGGGGTGGGCACCCAATCCACTCTCACAGGACCAGGGAACCCTCCTGCACCCCAACCTGAAAGCATTGCTGTCAATGGTGTGGCTGCTGAACACTTTGTCTTGTCTCAGCTACGATTCTAGCTTCTAGGAAGGATTCCACTAGGCATACATATGCCTTTAAATGGCATAATGTTTCCTTCTGGTGTTCCCAGAGAGCTATCAACCCATTTACTTGTCCAGTGGAGCAACTACTTCAATGTCTTCTCCATCTTTCCACATCTGGGCTAAAGACTAATTTGGTGCAAGTCCACCTTAGTGCCATTTTGGCCTCTCACTGTCTAGTGTCATGAGGTGGATCAAATAGTACCTATGGAAATAGGAAAATCTGGGCAACGAACACAAACTGAAGTACCAGGTGTAAGAGCACGCCCAAGCAGTAGATTACCTCATAGCCCATTAGGTAATGAGGGACAGCTGAGGGAAGGCGAGGCTCAGAGAAACACCAAGAGTGACGCAGTTAAAAATCACTCACCAGAGGTCAGAGTTAGAGCAGAGGAAGGAGCAGAGGAAGGAGCTGGTTGGAGAGCTTATGAGAGAGCTTCACACGGAGACTCACACAGAATCCTACAGGAAGAAGCCCAGGAGAGAATACCAGGGATTTGTTTCAGGGAGCTGTGCAGGACTGAACAAAAGCCCAGTGGTCTGAGCCACGGAGGTATTTCTGAAGGCAAGCTGAGAAAAGCTGAGGGAAAGAATCTTCCTAAGAACAGGTACCAGGAAGGCAAAAGTTTTTATCTGGAGGATACTTTTGTGCCCAAAGAGAAATGGAAGGAGAAAGGCAGTGAGAGGCTTTCATTTGAGAAAAGCTCCGTTAAGTTTCCTGTGCCCAGAAGCTCCATGAAAACCAAGCCAGAAGGTAGGCTTATTCCTCATAATAGAAGGGAAGCTGAAAGTCAGAGTTTTTCCTACACTTACCCAAGAGTGTGTGGTTCTCAGGAAGGATACTCTGCAGTGTGTGGTAACCTCCCATTTTACTCCGGTAGAGAGGAGGAGGGGAGCCCTCTTAACAGAGAAGAGGGATTGTTAAAAAGTAGCCTGAGTTACAATCCTATAGAAGATAGCTCCGGGGAAGCATGTGAGGATATGCAATGTGATTTTTGTGATGAAACACCTGCTGAATCCTACATGGATTGTACACTAATAATTTCAGATGATATTTCTTCACTGTGCTGAACTGGCCAGAGCGAGAATCTGTTTAAGGAAACAGAAGTGAAGAAACGTGCTTGTTTTAAGAATAAGGACTGTTTTGCTTTACCTTTGTTTTGTCAGGCTGAAGATACAAGCATTCATTTTTGTTATAGTAGTTTGCTGTTATTTCATACCAGAAGTATGGTTTTTGTCCTTTGTTCATATGTGCTGAAATTCACCCGGGACGGGTAAATAAAAAGACCTCTTTTGAAGCCTGGCTACTCGACTGCAACTACACTCTTAGATTAGCTTGTGGGACTACAAATCCCAGGGGGCATTTCAACACCTGCTTGAGACACCCTCGCTGTTTAAGAAGAGGCCCCACTGTAGCTCCCATGCTTTATGCCTCTGGGAACCTAGAGGTGGGTGACACTAGTCGCGGATCAGCCTATTTCTTCCAATCCATTCGTGACACGTTTGTATGCATGGCCTTCTTTTAACGAGACCACCAGTTCAGCTACCCACAATAGCCTGGGACCTCAACATTGTCCTAGCACAACTGCTCAAAGCCCCATTTGAACCCCTGGCTACCACTTCCCTGAAGTTCCTCATTTGGAAAGTTATTGTCTTAATTGTTCTCACCTCTGCCCATCGTATCAGTGAGTTGCAAGCTCTGGTAGACTATGCTTCTTACACTCACTTCCACCATGACAGGGTAGTCCTCCTTACTCATCCTGAATTCCTTTCAAAGTTGATTTCTCCGTTCCACTTTAATCAGTCCATTTCTCTTTTGACCTTTTTTCCAAGACCTCATTCTTCTATAGTGGAAGCATTGCTACATACATTTGATTGCAAGAGGGCTCTGGCCTTTTATCTTGACAGAACTAAGGGTCATCTTAAATCCTCACAGCTCTTTGATTCGTTTGATCCTAGCCATCTGGATCTCCCAGTCATCAAGTGGACTCTTTCCAACTGGATTGCTGACTGCATTTCTTTTGCATATGCACAAGCTGGACTTTCCCTACAAGGCCAAGTCACAGAAACATAGAAATATGACGACAGAAAAAGACCACATGGCCTATCTAGTCTGTCCTTCCATATCAACAACTAAAACAGTCCCCTTTTTACCTTTAGAAATCCTCTGTGTTTGTCCCATGCTTTTTTAAATTCAGTCACGGCCCACAATTTCTGAGCTATGGCTGCCACGGTGGTCAACCTGCAATCTGTCTCCATCTTAGAAATTTGCCGAGCAGCCACATGGTCTTCTGTTCATACATTTGCTGCCCACTACTGTCTCGACAAAAACTCTAGCAGTGGTGATAATTTTGGCCAAGCTGTTTTACGGCATCTTTTTGGAACTTAACTATACCTCCTCTCATCATCCTTTGGCTGGCTACCTTATGAAGAGTATGCCCAAGGGGCTGAGTCTGACAGATCCCTGCTTGTGTTTCAGGGTTCCTACCCTTGGTATAGGTCTCATTTCTGTCCTTCACGGCAGCCGGGAGCTCGTGAGTCCCATATGTGAAGACTGCATTCCTGCTTGTTCCTGGAGATAGCATAGTTACTCACCTGTAACAGGTGTTCTCCAGGGACAGCAGGAATCAGTCCTCTCATATGGGTGATGTCAATGCTGATGGAGCCCTGTGCAGAGCATCTCTCCAGCTTTCAAAGAAAGCCTTTGGGAGATGACACCACGCATGCATGGTCCCTTTCTCGCCCAAGGGTGCCATAGCTAGTGCCCAACCAAGAAGATGGCCAAAATGAATAGCAACTCTAAGGGGAAGAGGGAGGGTTGTGAGGACTGATTCCAGGCTACCAAGGACCAGCATAAAACAGGGGCATGGCATGGCCGTGGGCAGCCGCAGGCAAATCCTGATGACAGACTCGAGGGACCCCAGTGTCCAGAGAGAACCATGGCTTCGGTAGCCTGAACAAGAAGGGTCAGAGGACAGGAGTTGCCTAAACCCTGAAGAGGTTACGGAGTACGGCCTGGCTGAAGGCACTGTCCCACTGGGACCTCCTCTCCAGGCAGTAGTGGGCTGCAAAAGTATGGATGGAGGATCAGGTGACAGCCCGGCAGATGTCTGCCATGGGCACCGAGCGGAGACTGGCGACCAAGGTCGCCATCCCCCGGACATTGTGCGCCATGGACTCAATGCTCCAGCGGGATACCAGCTCGACTGTGAGCAAAGGTGATGCAGTCCACCACCCAGATGGATATGGACCACTTGGTGACAGCCAGCTGGAGTCAAAGGAGATGAAAAGCTGCAAGACTTTATGGTGGCCCTGGGTCTGTTGCAAACAGAAGGACAGAGCTCGCTTGCAGTCCAGAATATGGAGGACGGCCGATGCCGAGTTGGCATTGGGCTGTGGAAAGAAGGTAGGCAGCACTACCTCCTGATTCAGGTGGAAGTCAGAGACCACCGTTGGGAGAAACTTCCTGACCATATTAAAGTCGCCCATTGGCTTTAAGAAGTGCTGCTGGTGTGGTTGGACCATCTCCATGATGGACTGCTACAAATGGTGCCTTCAAAGCCTCGAGCCTGACCACAAGCCCTTGACCTGCCCTCTCTGTTTACAGATGAGGCGCAAAGGGCTGAAGAACTGGGAACAGCAGCGGAAATCGCTGTTTAGTTCCGAGGCATCGGCATCGACCCCAGATTGATGCTTTCGAAGGCCCCCACTGAGAGGTCAAGCTCTGAGCGGTCAAGGAGCACCAGAACAGCAGCTCTCCCTTGAAGAGGAGAGCCTCCAGAAGGAAGTCTTTGACCTTTTCGGCAAGAGCAATGCTGAGTCCAAAGCTAAACCCCATGGACAGCAGCATTACAGCCCTTGACATGATTCTGAGGGCGAGAGCCAGGAGCAGCCCTCCAAGATGCCCCGGTGGGAGGAATTGCCTCCTGAGGGCCATCGTGGGGCTCCTGAGGCTGTTACCATTGGAGAACTCAAACGTTGTGGAGAGGATGCAGGCATTGGAGCATAACCTCGTGGCCTTCATGGCTCAGCAGGCTCCCAAGGAACCGCTCATGTCAGCTTCTTCGGCATCAGTGATGGCCTCGCCATTGGCGGGTGTCTCATTTGCAGAGTTACAGCCCATTTTGGAGACATTTGCTATCTCGGGCAGTTCCTGTGAATGCTCTCACTACCAATTGATATTGAGGATATCGCCACCGAGCCCATCGGGATCGAGGGTTCCTTCATTCCCACCTAAGCATCATCATCAGTGGCATCGGTCAGGGAGGTACTTTGAGTTCCTTTCTGACACTGACACGGAATGGAGACTGAGAAGGAATCGCCGGAGATGGTCCGGCACCGTGACCTTCACTCCGATCCCTCACCCCCATTCAAACACAGGCGGTCTCCCCCTGAGGATCTCTCCTTCCTCATGTTTATTTGGAACATTGGAAAGGCTCTGTCCTTCACCAGAGAGACAGAGGAGGAGCATCAAGCAGAGGAACTCAAGATCCTCCAGTACCCGACTCCCCCAAAGGAGGCCATCATTGTGCCAGTGCACCCCATTCTTGAACGGCTTCTCTTTTGAATGTGGGAGATGCCACTTATGGTGCCGAAGGTCAGCAGGTGCCTCGACTCCCACTACCAGGTGTGCAAGAGCCCAGGATTTGAAAAGGTACAACTGCCTCACAGCTCCATGGTGGTGGAATCAGCCATGCACCAGATTAAAAGTTCCAAGATGCACTCCTTGGTGCCCCTGGGTCAGGAGGCATGCACCATGGATGGGTTTGGCAAAAAGTGCTACCAAGGCTCGATGCTTGTGGCCAGAATCGAGGCATACCAACTACACATTGGCATGTACCTGCAGGACTTAGCAGGGGAGCTGGCCAGGTTATCCACGGGTCTTTCTGGAGAACACCTTGAGCACTTTAGGAGCCTGGTGGGGAAAACTAAAAAGTGCTCCAAATGCATCACCAGGGCCACCTATGACGGGTGCCTTCTGCCAGGTGCCCGCTGCCTGGCATGACTATAATCTTCGGACCTGGAGCAATGGGTTCAGAACAAGTTGGCTGATGTCCCTTGCTGAGGGGAGAATCTTTTCTGCAAACTTATGACAGAGAAAGCTGCTGAGCTGGAAACAGAACAACTCACCATAACCTGCCTTTCAAGGAAGACCACTGACCCCGCTCAAAAGAAGACCTCGGGTAAAAGGTCTTTTTACCCAAAGAAGAGAAGGTACTATGGTACATACACCCCGTACCATTCATACCAACAACCTCAACAGGGGCAACAGCCTAAGCCTCAGGGTCAGAAGCAGTACCGCAAGCCTAAGGACCCTAATCCCCAGCCAGCGCTGCAGCCACAGCGGCTGCTGTGTTGGCCATTCTGGACCACTATGTGAACATATGTTGTCCTGCTACCCATCGTAACACCCTGCACTCTATTATCTGAGGATGTAGTACAGACTGCTGTTATTGTATCATTCCATCTCATTGCTGGCCTTACTCTTTTGTGTTGACCTTCTATCTTACCAAGCATGATGTCTTTCTCTAATGATCCCTCTCTTTGCATGATGTATCCAAAGTATGAAAGTCGAAGTCTTGTCATCTGAGCTTCTAAAGAAAGCTTAGGTTTGATTTCCTCTAATACTGACTGGTTTGTTCTTCAGGCAGTCCATGGTATTTTTATTTTTTATTTTTATTTATTTAAAATTTTTATACCACATTTTCCAGTGATCAAATGCGGTTTACATTGAATTGTATAGAATGGTATAGAATGGTACATATTCAATTACTTAAAACATTAACTATGTACAGTAATACAGAATTGTAAAAAGAACAATTAACTAGTTACATAGGATGTCAATAGGCAACTATTTACAACTCTGTACAATGACCTTAACGTGAGGTTCTGATTTATTTGGGTTGAGCTAATGTTTGCATCATTTTGTAGGCTGGTAGTAGGAGGATCTTTATGCTCATTTGTGTTTCCGAAGTGTAGGGTGAACAGGTGGGTTTTAAGTGTTTTTTTGGAATGTGATGAGGTCGTCTATGGATCTTATACTAGCTGGGAGATTGTTCCAAATTACAGGGGAGAAATGTGAGAAGGCTCTGTTGTTGGTCAATTTTGTGGAATTTCTGAAATCTGGTGGAATCGTTTGTTTTTATACCAATCACGTTGATTTTGAATGTTGTTGTCCTTAGAGATGAAGGTGGAGAGGTGAGAAGGAGCAGTGTCTTTAATGATTTTGAATGTGGTTACCAGAACTTTGTACTGGATGCGGCTTTGAATTGGGAGCCAGTGAAGGTTATATAATACCGGTGTGATATGTTCAGTTAGGTTGATGTTAGAGGTTATTCTAGCTGCAACGTGTTGGGCAATCTGCAATTGTCTTATGGATTGTTTCGGTATATCATGTAGTGCAGTGTTACAGAAATCAAAGTGGGGGGTGATGATGGCGTTAATAACTGATTTAAAATCATGAGAGTGAAGAAGTGGGCGGAGCTGTTTTAGCATTTTAAGTTTGTAATAAATCTTTTTTGTTGTTTGTTGTATGTGGGATAGCATATTGAGGGAGCTATCTAGAATAACTCCGAGATATTTTACCTCACTTTTGACAGCTATGTTTACATCTTGGAATGTGATATGTGTAGGGGGGGGGTGAAGTTTTGATTTCTGGTTGCATAACGTGCTTCTGTTTTGTTGAAATTTATCTTGAGATTTTGGGAAGATAGCCATTCTGCTACTTCTGTGAGGCAGTTTGTGATTTGTTGGGTTGCCGGGTTAGTGATGTTAAAAGGGAGGTATATCATAATATCATCCACGTAAATATGATAATTTGCTTGGAATTTCTTGAGGACAGAGCAGATGGGCTGTAGGTATATGTTAAAAAGAAGTGCCGATAGGGCTGAGCCTTATGGGAGGCCTTGTTCTTGGTTACAGTGTTGGGATATGTTTGGACCTATACGTACTTGCTGGGTTCTGTGCGAAAGGTAAGAGATAAATCATTGGAGTACTGTACCTTCTATACCTATTTGCTGTAATCTGGTAAGCATGATTTGGTGGTTTATACTGTTGAATGCAGCGGTGATGTCTAGGAAGAGAAGGAGGAATGCATGTTTGATGTTATCAATGCCTCGTGAGATACGATCGAGCAGGACAGTGAGTAAGGTCTCTACTCCGTGGTGAGGGCGGAAACCATATTGGTGTTCGTCAAGGAGTGCAAAGATATCAATATGGTCCTGAAGTTGGACTTGAACTACCTTTTCTATGAGCTTAGCCAGAAAGGGGATGCTAGATATGGGTATGTAGGATGTGGGGATGCTTTTATCCAGTGTATTATTTTTCAGGATAGGCCGTATTAGAGCGTGTTTGAGTGAGGGAGGAATGTATCCCTGTTGTAAGGAGAGGTTTACTATTTGGAGGATGATTGGGGAGAGCTCTACTTTCACTGCTTTTATCCAGTAAACTGGACAAGGGTCAAGGTAGTATTGATTTTAGTGATGAAGTTGCTAAGAGTATCCTTTGATGATGGGGAGAAGACAGATCAGGAGGAGTTTGAAGTTAAGGTTTGGTTGATCAGGTGATTGGGGGTCAGAGTTTGTTTTTTTACTTTTTCTCTTTAGTAGGTTGCTAATGTCTGTGGGTTAATGCTAGGGACATTTGTGTCTTTGTTTGAGATGTTGTTGGTTAATGATTTAACTATTTTGAATAGTTCCCTTGGTCAATTCATTGACTTTGAGATGATGGTTGAATAGAATACGCAGTATTCGCCGCCAGCACCATGATTCAAAGGCATCAATTTTCTTCCTGTCTATCTTTTTCATTGTCCAGCTTTCGCATCCATATGATGTTATTGAAAATACCATGGCTTGAACAAGTCAAATCTTTGTATGGAGAGAGACATCTTTGCTCTTGAGAATCTTTTCTAGGTTTTTCATAGCCATTCTGCCAAGAGCAATGCATCGTTGGATTTCTTGACTGCTTTCTACTTCTTTATTGATAGTTGATCCAAGTAGGTTAAAGTTGTCCACGATTTCAATTTCTTCTCCTTCAACAATGAATTTATTGATTTTTCCAGTTGTCATGATCTTTGTCTTCTTTACATTAAAGTGCAGGCCCATTTTAAGACTGTATTCTTTGATTGTGAGAAGCAAATGTTTCATATCATCTTCACTTTCAGCCAGTAATGTGGTATCATCAGCATAGCGAAGGTTGTTGATGTGTCTTCCATCAATCTTCACACCTCTGTTGTCTTCATACAATCCTGCTTCTCTGATGATTTGTTCTGCATATAAATTAAACAGGTTGGGGGAAAGTATGCAGCCTTTGCTTATTTTAAACCATTCTGTTTCTCCTTGTTCCGTTCGAACTGTTGCTCCTTGATTAATGTACAGATTGTGCAAGAGAACGATCAGGTGTTCTGGTATACCCATGCTTCTTAATGTGGCCCAGAGTTTCTCATGGTTTACACAGTCAAAAGCCTTGCTGTAGTTCATAAAGCACAAATAGATATCCTTTTGGTATTCTTTAGTCTTTTCAAGGATCCATCTCACATCCGCGATGATGTCTCTCGTTCCTCGCCCTTTCTTGAACCCTGCTTGCACTTCAGGTAGTTCTTGTTCCAGGTATGGTTGTAGTCTCTGTTGAATAATCTTCAGTAGAATCTTGCTGGCATGTGGGATCAGAGCGATTGTGCAATCATTTCCACAGTCAGTTTCTTTAGTATTGGTATAAACACAGATCCTTTCCAGTCAGTTGGCCATGATGTTGTCTTCCAAATTTCTTGGCAGAGCCTTGTAAGTATGGTAACAGCTGTATCAAATTGCTGTAATATTTCTATGGGAATGCCATCAATGCCTCGTGCTTTGTTCTTTGATAAGGCTTTCAATGCTGCTTCAACTTCTTCTTTCGTCATCAATGGCTCCAGATCATAAGGTACAGGTTGAAATAGCTGTTGGTCCACTTGATCTTTATCATATAAAAACTCTGTATATTCTTTCCACCTTTTCTTGATCTTCTCAGCATCATTCAACATAGAACCTTGAGCATCTTGTAACATTCCAATTCGAGGCTGGAATTTTTTCTTTAACTCTCGTAGCATTAGGAAAGTCAATCTTGTTCTTCCTCTAATCGTTTCTGCTTCTATTTCCTTGCATGTGTCATTGCAGTACTTTTCCTTGTCCTGTCTTGCTGCACGTTGGAAATCTATGTTGTGTTCTGCGATTGTCTTTCTTTCTTCTCTGGCTTTAGCTTCTCTGCATTTCTGGGCAATTTTCAGAGTTTCTTCTGTCATCCATTTTGACTGTTTTTGCTTTTTCACCTTTTGTAAAGACTTCTCGCTTTCTTCCAACACAACCTTCTTGATGTCACTCCATAATTCTTCTGGAGCTCTGTCATTTGTATCTAAAGCAGCAAATAAATTTTGCAGGCAGTCTTTAAATTCCAGTGGTATATTCTCAAGGTCAAATTTGATACATTCATGAGTTGCTTGCTCTTTTTGAACTTTAGTTTGAGTTTGCATACTAGTAGTTGGTGATCTGTACCACAGTCAGCTCCAAGTATTGTCTTTGTTGATGTTATTGAGCTTTTCCTTCGTTGACTTCTATAGATGTAGTCAATTTGATTTTTGTACAATCCATTGGGTGAAGTCCATGTGTACAGTCGCTGCTTGTGTTTATGGAAGAAGATGTTTGAGATGAATAGATCGTTGGTCTTACAGAATTCTATCAGTCTGATGCACACATGTCCTCACAGCACAACAAGCTGCAAACCAAGTGAGGGGTTTCATGCATAAGGAACAGCAAGGTGAAAAGATTGAAGTCTGGAGTTATAGAAGAAGAAAAGGGCATAGAGAGAAGAAAGCCAGAGGAGGAACGGAGTTCATGAGGAGGGATTTAGGGAGAGAGAAGAGAGGAAAGGTAATAAGGGGCAGAAGATTTAATGTATTTATATGTTGGAAGGAGAAGTTTGAATTGGATACGGAAACTAAAGTGGAGCCAGTGAAGTGATTTTAGAAGAGGGGTTATTTGAGTGTATCAGAGCTAGCAGAAGATTAGCCATGCAGCATATTTCTGGATAGATTGAAGAGGAGAGAGATGACACTGAGGGAGACCAGCAAAGAGGAGGTTGCAATAGTCAAAACGGGAGGTGACTAAAGAGTAGACAAGAGCCTTAGTAGTGTGTTCAGAGAGGAAGAGACAAATTTTGTTAATGTTGTAGAGAAAGAAACAACAGGTTTTAGCTATATGTTGAATATGTGCGGAGAAGGAAAGGGAAGAGTCAAAGATGATCCCAAGGTTGTGGGCCGAGGAAACAGGAAGAAGAGTTGTTAATAGTAATAGAGAAAGGAAGAAGGGGGAGGAGGGTTTAGGGCGAAAAAATAAGAAGTTCCGTTTTAGCCATATTCAATTTTAGGCAGCGGTGAAACATCCAGGTGGCGATGTCAGATAAGCAAGTATAGATACTAGTTTGGAGCGAAGTCGAGATGTTAGGTGTAGATAGATAGATTAGAGAATCATCAGCATAAAAATGATACTGAAAGCCATGGAAGAGACCTTTTTGCCACTCCTCACAACACCAAGCTGCCGCAATTTTGCTTCAGGGTCTCTTGCAGCAATCGGATAGCTTCCGATGCCTTCCTTCTGGATTGGAGTTATGGCCTTCTCTGTGCCTACCCACTGACTCCATTAGTGACCAAGACCCTCTTCAAACTGCAGGCAGACAAAGTCACCATGATACTCACAGTGCTGTGTTGGCCCAGACAGTCCTGGTTTCCCTTGCTGCTTCAACTCTCCCGGAGGCTGCTGATTCCTCTCGGCAATGCCCTGGATCTGCTAACTCAGAAGGAGGAGACCCTCCTCCATCCCAACCTCAAATCCCTATTGCTCATGGCTTGGATGTTGAGCGGATAGCTCCTGCAAACTTCAGCTCACCAACAGATATTGAAGATATTCTTCTTGCCTCCCGCAAGGACTTCATCAGATGCGCCTATGCTTTTAAGTGGCACAGATTTTAACTCTGGTGTGCATAGACTCCTTCTCGTGCTCTGTGGAGATGGTACTCTTATTTGTTCCTTCTCTGTAACTCTGGATTGAAATCTAACTCGGTCAGAGTTCATCTCAGTGCCCTGGCAGCTTAGCACCATCCAGTAACTGGTAAGCCTCTTTCCGCCCATCCTCCCATCAGACGGTTCATGAGGGGTCTTTTGTTGTCCCATCCCCTGATTTGGCCACTGCTGGTTGTATGGGACCTGAATGTTGTCTTTGTCCAGCTGCTCACGCCACACTTCGAGCCGCTCGCCTCCTGCCCTCTCAAATTTCTTACCTGGAAGGTTATCTTTTTGGTAGCACTCACTTTGGCACGCAGAGTCAGTGAGTTACAAGCGCATCCACTGTTACCAGGTTTCATAAGAATAGAGTGGGCTTCCTCACTCATCCCAAGTTTCTTCCTAAAGTGGTTTCCACTTTTCACCTCAACCAGTCAGTGGTCTTCCCCATCTTTTTTCCCCAAGCCTCGTGCCAACAGGGCTGAGGCTTCCTTACACAATTTAGATTGTAGGAGAGTACTGTTTTTTTATCCAGAATATACTAAAACCTACTGCTGTTCCCCCCAGCTCTTTGTCCCTTTTGACCCCAACCATCTGGGTGTCTCTGTCTCCAAATGCACCTTCTCTGTTTGGGTGGCAGATTGCATTTCCTTTGGTTATGCCCAGGCTGGGCTCAATTTGGACCGCCATGTCACGGCACAAAATGTCTGAGCTATGGCAGCTTCTGTAGCTAACCTCCGCTCTGTCTCTGCAGTAGAGATTTGTAGGGCTGCTACGTGGTCATCTATCCACACTTTCACAGCTCACTACTGTCTGGATGCAGATTCCCAGTGTGACAGCACCTTCGACCAAGCTGTACTCTGGCATCTCTTTGGGAATTGATGCAACTCCTTCCCAACGTCCCTTCTGTCCATCCAGGCTACCGTAGAGTCAAGCTGAATTTGATGCTTCTGCTCGATACTGACTCTCAGAACCATTCAGCATTTTTCCACTGTTCTTCCGGTTCATTTTTTTCTGGTTGCCCCATTGGGCTGTTTACAGGTTTTTTCACTAGCCTGTAGATTGGGAGTCTCATATGTGAAGACTGATGTTCTGCTTGGTCCCAGAGAAAGCGTAGTTACTCACCTGTAGCAGATGTTCTCTGGGAACAGCAGGAGTCAGTCCTCACTACCCTCCCTCCTCCCCTTGGAGTTGTTTCCTTTTTTTTAAGCTTTATTAAGCTATGTCATCATACTGAGGTAAGATGGCTCTTTCAGGTGGGAAGACGGGCACACATGCCTGGTTGACCTCCTTAAGGCTTTCTCTGAAAACTGGGGAGCGTTTCCCATGCGGACTCCATCAGTGACATCACCCATATGTGAGGACTGATTTCTGCTATTCACGGAAAACACCTGCTACAGGTAGGTAATTACGCTTTACTGGAGTCCTGCCAGACCAGTCCAAGACTCTCCCCTTGTGATCTGGAGACTCTCTGATCTGCAGTGCAATCTGTACATAGTTCCTTCTCTCAGACTTGTAAATATCAGACTTGTAAATACTGAGAGAGAAAAAGAGACTGGAACCAGCCAAGAAAAGTCAACTAAATTCCAGGACACAGATGAAAGCCTGGAGGGCTCCACGGAAAAAAGAAGACAGAGGTAAGATGGCTCCTTCAAGTGGGAAGATGGGCACAGATTTTATTTATTTATTTAGTTATTTTATTTAAAAGTATTTATATCCTGCTTTATCCTAGAATCCTAGAATTTCACTGCAAATTTCACTGCAAACCAATCAAGTGGGGTAGTGTGGGGGTGTCGGCATGCAGTGGTTGTGAAGATAGTGTTCGTGAGTGTGTGGATAGGTAAATCTTGATTTGGGGTGCAATATATACAGGTTGAGATATCTACATTGGGCTATATACATTTTAATAAGAGTAATAGGATGTTTTTTATGTTGTGGATGTCCATGTCTTGTGTAACTCGTTTTGTGGGGTGGTTAGGGTGGCTTGGTGGTCTTCATTGAATTGTTCAATGAATAGGGTGGTTTTAAGTAGCTTCCGGAATTCTTTTATATCTGTTGTTGATTTTAGATTATCTGGGAGAACATTCCAGATAGCAGGGGCAGCAAGAGAGAAGGCTCGCATGGATATGGATTTGTTCGTTCTTGTGAATAGAGTAGGTGTCGGTATGCTGTTTTTGATACTGTTTCTGTCTGGTCTTTTGTTTGTTTTGGTTCCAATGAGTTCCTGTTGTATACCTGCTGAGATGTTGTTTTTAATTTTGAAGATGGTGAGCGCTGATTTATATGTTGCCCTTGAAGAGATTGGTAGCCAGTGTAGATCTTGTAGTATTGGAGTTATATGGTCTTGTATTGAAGCGCTGGTAATAATACGGGCAGCAGTATTCTGGACTATTTGTATTGGGCGGGTGGTTTGTTTAGGCAGACCTTGGAATAGTATATTACGGTAGTCCAGTAGGGGTGTAATGATGGCCTGGCATACTGTACGGAAATGTTCTCTATTGAGGAGGGGTTTTAGTCTCCGGAGTGTTGCGAGTTTGAAGAAGGCTGTTCTGGATATCTTGTTGATATGCGGTTGGAGGGTGAGTTGCTTGTCTAGAATCACTCCAAGGTATCCGACTTCGTTTTTTATTGTAATCAGTGTATTGGATATGTTGATAGCAGTATGGGGAATGAATGTGGAGTCTCTCGTGATGATAACTGATTCAATTTTTTTATGTTGATGTTTAAGTTGTTGTTAGTTAGCCAGGTTGTTACTTCTTGAATGCAGGTTGATATGGTTGTATAGTCTGGGGAGTCCAGTTAAATAGGGGTATATGCCATTATGTCGTCAGCATATATGGCGTATTGTATCTTGTGCTTGTTAAATATTTTGCATATGGGCTGAATATAGATGTTGAAGAGGAGAGCTGATAATGATGAGCCTTGGGGAACTCCTTGAGTAGTCTTGAACGGTTCTGAGGTGAGGTTTCCAGATTTTACTCTCTGCTGTCTGTCTTCAAGGTATGATTGGAACCATTTATGTGTGGTTGACCTCCCAAAGGATTTCTCTGAAAGCTGGGGAGCATTTCCCGCGTGGGCTCCATTGGTGACATCACCCATATGTGAGGACTGATTTCCTGCTTGGTCCTAGAGAAAGGAAATTATCAGTAAGTAAAATTTTCCCTTTGAGATACTCCTGCTATACCAGTATAGACAAACGAGAAGCACCCAAGATGCTTCTCTGTCAACAGAAACAGGAGGTGCATATCCCTTGCCACCCCAAGGCACTTTGTGTCCCCTTGGAAATTCACATACACCACTGACATGGCATTGTCTGACAGCACCCGGACTGCCTGGACCCTCAAGAGCAGGAGGAAAGCTGCCAGAGTGAACCATATGGCCCGTGCCTCCAACTGATTGATAGCCCAGTGGGACTCCATCGCTAACTAGACCCTCTGAGCTGACCTGTCGATGCAGTGAGCCCCCCACCCCAACAGGCTGGCATCAGTGATCAACACCACCCATTTGGGGCCTCCAACGGGATCCCCAAAGGAGACTGATGGAGCAGGTCCACCAGCGGAGGCTGTCCAAGACACTGTCTGGGAGTAATAGGCACATGGCATAGTCCTGGGAGCAAGGCAACCACCACACTAGGAGTGACCTTTGCAGTGGCCACATGTGGTCTTGAGCTCAGGGCACCATGTTCAACATGGCTGCTATGGACTCCAGAAGCTGTAAGTAATCCCAGACACATGAGGCTGATGATGCGAGAATCTGGTGGAGCTGCACGCAAACTTGACCCATCGAGCCTGCGTGAGGAATGCTCTTCCCTGCACCATATCGAATCAGGCTCTGAGAAACTCGCGCTCCTGAGAGGGCATCAAGCAGCTCTTGCTGTGATTAATAATCCAGCCTAGCCATTCCAGGAGGCCAACAAGTTGCCCCAACCACAGATTCAGCCACTGCCTTTGACTTTGCTCTGATCAGTCATCCAGGTAGGGATGGATGCAAATCCCATCACGGTGAGACGCTACCGCAATGACTACCATGACCTTGGAGAAGGTTTGAGGCATGGTGGCCAACCCAAACGACAGCACGCAGAACTGGACGTGCTGCCCCAACATGGTGAAGTGGAGGAAACATTGATCCGCTGCATGAATGGGAATGTGCAGGTATGCCTCTGTGAGATCCAGGGTGGCAAGGAATTCCACAGGCTGTACTGACTGGATGACAGAGTGCAGGGTTCTCTATCCGGAAGCGAGGTACGCAAAGACAGTGATTTACCCCCTGAAGGTCGAGGATCAGCCTGTAGCTGCACTAACCACTTCAGAGTAGCTCAGATGGCTTTGCGCATAAACCCATCCCAAATGAGCTTGGCAAACTTGAGAGCATAGCCCTGAGCGATAATGTCCAATACCCAGCGGTTGGATGTGATCTGCTCCCACTCCCGCCAAAATAGCCTCAGCCGCCCGCCAACCTGCGGCACCATGGGATGGGCACCCTGCCCTTCAGTGCAAGGCTCAAGAGGAGAGGGTGGACTTCTTGGTTGTGCCAGAGGAGCCCTGGGACCGGCGCACTTCCCGAAAGGACTAAGACCACCCAGATCCAACGTAGGATGAAGAGGCTCTGCCTTGCTGGTAGGACTGCGAGTCCTCAAAATCAGACCACGAAGAACTGGAACCAGCCAAAGATGAGCATTTGGAGGAAACCTTGGACTTTTCCTCCAGCAACTGCCGAGGCTTCACCTCCCCAAGATCCTTAATGAGCTTCTCCAAGTATTCCCCAAACAGAAGAGCCCCTTTGAAGGAGAGGTTTGCCAGCCAGCTCTTGGACACTCTATCAGCTGACCAGTCCTGCAGCCATAATCAGCAACAAGCCACACTGGCCGCTGCTACTTCCCATGCCACCAAACGCAGGAGGTCATAGAAGACACTGACCAAGAAGGCCGCGATGGACTCCAAGCATGCAGTGTGATCATCCTCCGGCAACAATTGAATCCAGCTAAACCCATATAGGAAGAGGTGTGCATGGCCAAGGATGATGCCAAAAAGGCAGTTTTCAGGAGTCCCTCCACCTCATGATCATGGATATCCCGAAGAGTTGCACCGTCCTCAACCAGAATGGTAGTGCGCTTGGTCACTGCCATGACCAGTGAATCCACCTTAGGATAGTGCAGCCACTTGTGAACATCCTGCTGGGACAAGGATAGAGCTTCCCCAAGCACCTGGCTGACTGGAGGGTTGCGTCAGACTGGTCCCAATCCTCAGACACCATCTGTTGGAGTTTCAGCAGGAATGGGAAGGTCAGAGAAGGCATCCGGATTCCCATAAGGATGGGGTCTGATGCAGACTCTTCCACCACCATGGTAGGCTCCGGGATCCATAGCTCGCTGGTCACCTGAGAAATCAAGGGTGCTATGTCCTCTCTGCGAAAGAGCCGCACCACTCTGGACTCCTCATCCTTGTTCGGAAATGTATGTTTTTTCTTGTCCTTCTGGCAGTGCTCCCCATCAGAGGAACTTGTCCTGTTCTGCGTCTTCTGAGCAGTCCATATCTCCCAGAGCCCATGTGAGCATCTTGTGTGGGCACAAGGGTGTGTCGTTTGCTCCCCCCCCCCCCGAGTGCTTTCCATGAGGTTTGGCCCACTGAGTGGCTGAGCAGGGCTGCACAGGTGGAGGGGAAGTGGTATTGCCCTTCCTCCACAGAGCCCATGCCTGATTAAAAAGTGCAGCAAATTCAGCCACCTCCGACCTGGAGACAGCTTCCATTCATATAGGCAGGGAGTTCTCTGAGTTCTATGGCACTAGTGCTAGCGGTGAAGGTTCCTCCCACATGGAGGACTGGCTGAAGGGAGCGCAGTCGGCATATGTGTTCCCGGGCCCTCCGGCAGCAGGACATCTCCTGTCTCCACCACCGCCAATGAATTCACCTCCGAAGATGAGCCACCTGGGTCTGCGGTACAAGCAACACACATCTGATTTACCAAGAAATGATGCCGCTTGCCGCAGCCCAGGCAGTGTGGGAGTGACAGTGCCATTCAGGGCCTGCATGCACACCTATGCGTTTTGGTCATGAGGCAGGTTTGGTGGGAACCAGGCCACAGCCTCTACTTCTCTTTTAAAAAAAAAAAAAAAAAGCAAACCCAATTAATCTAGGCTAAAGGGTTCAGGATAGGTTCCCCGGGCTGCTCTCATCATCGCTCCTGAGACAATTGAACTGACCCTTGTGGCTAGAAGTTGCCTCCCCCCCCCCCCTTCCCCGAAAGATGAGTCCATGAACTGGGGTATCTCCTATGCTCCCGTGGACTGGAATGCTGCTCAACTGCCTCCAGCCCTCATGACAGTCAGTCACAATCAATCCGTAGCTGTATTGGAAGCAACCATCATCTGCTGAGACAGAAAATACTGCAGAATGCCCTTAGCTGTGCTGCATATTGTGATAGTGGTGATGTCACAGCTCTTCTAGTTTTTTCTTTGTCTCATCATCTGCTGGTTGGTGGCGATAACCCAGTTGTCTGGACTGGTGTAACAGGAGGATCTGGAAATAGAGGTCTAAGGTAAGGTTTATTAGCAGCTTGCAATCTATTCAAATATCTTTTGAAATGTAAGATATGTGTATGCAGTTAATATGGGCACATGGAATGCCCCCCTTCCCCCTCCAAATGCTTCTCATTTATATGGACAAGTTTATGTGCATTCTGAAAGTATGTGCCAGAGAGCATATGCTGTTGCATTCAGAGAGAAACTGGACAGACTAATTCTTATCATATTCTATGAGAGCGGTAGCAACGTGTTTGGGAAGCTGCAGCATTGCAAAGAGTCACCTTTCACTGCTTCAATTGCGGAGGCAAAGGGAGAGATAAAGACAAAACAAAGAAAGGAGCAAAGAAGTACAAGATAGTCATTTCACTTTGAAAATTGACTTGGGAAAAATACAGAGATAAAACAGCATGCCATGTGAGTTGGTAATTTTTTTGTGAAAACTTACACAAATTCCAAAAGCATGCATGTAAGTGCAGTCTCTGCCCAACCTTGCTCCTGGTAATGCCTCCTCGATACAAATGTATGTGATGGAAAATTTTCAAATACTCCATTTCTGAAGAGTAATCTAATGATTACAGAGCAGCAGGCAGGTTCAAATCCCATTGCAGCTCCTTGTGATCTTGGGCAAATCGCTTAACCACTATCACAAGTAGAAACTTGAATTGTAAGCCCTCTGGGGACAGGAAAATACCTGTTATAACTTACTGCAACTAGTCTTGTACTTCTGAGAAAAATGTGAGCTAAATCCAATTCACTTTACCCTTTCCCTATTTTATGTGTAGATATACTTTTGAAAATTGCTTTCAAGCTTACTTTCATGTGGGTAAAAATTCTTAACTGTATATGGCTGACATCCATGAGTTAACTCTAATTTTACCCACATATCAGATGTCTAAGATGACAAATTACTAAGTTGTGATAAAATTTTCCATTTTACCACAGCTTAATTTACATTGGGAGTCACTAACCTGCAGTAACTCAGAAGCGCAGGTTAGTGACTCCCAAGGTAAAGGAAAAGAGCAGCTTTTTCCAAGAGAAAAATAATGTGTTATTTTCCCTGGCTGTGAACACTGGGCCAGGGAAATTAACGCCAGGGCCCGATGCTCCAGACTGCATTCTTAAAGGGGCCAAAGGTGTGTAAACCCCCCCCCCCCCAGTCATCCTGAGGTCTCCTCCCCCCAGCATCAAATAACAATTAGAGCCCCCTCTTAAAAATAATATCCTTTTCCCCACACATATCCTGGAACACAAGGCACAATCAAAGTTCCCCCTCCACAAGGCCTGCCTGAGACTATGGAATGAATCCTGGTGGTATAGGTAGGCTGGACAGGAGCAATCCCCACTTGCTCCCATCCGGCCTGGCGCTGGATTCAAAATGGTACCCACAATCCCTAGTGGTAATCTCACAGTCGTACTGCTAGAGGTCAACCTGCCATATTAGGGCAAAAGGCCCTTGTATAGCAGGTTGTATATTAGGATTTGTAGTCCTGCAGGAAAAGCAATATTACAAATTACAAAACTCATAGACATCAGAGCTGAGGGCTGCCATATCAGGACTGGTTCAACTTATTCCTAATAGTTTGGAGCTATCTGGCAGTTCCGTTAATAGAGCCTGTTGCTAATACCCTCTGGAGGCCCTTGTAGCTATCTAGCAACATGGAACTTTAGCCTTTTTCTCTTTCTTTCTACATCATCACAGTTCCTTCATGGTCCCTCTCCCTGATGCTTCTTTTGCCTAGGTACCTTCTCTCTCTGGATGTGGCGAGCTGTGCGTTTCAGTGCTTCTGTCTCTTGTAGTAATTCTTGGATATAACGGTGGATGTCCTCACTCACTTCATGCAGGATTTGGATCACCTGACTTGGGGACAGATGGGAAGGACTCCTGGGGAAGAAATGTTAAACAGCAATTGGCAGAGCTTCAAGAACCAACTTACACACTGTTCCATCCTAGATTTTAATAACCATATGAAAGCATTCAGGGAAGCCTATTTCAGTGTTTATTCAGTCCACTATCCCTCCAATGTGAACAGAGTAAACAAAGAGCTGATGAGAAGTTTGTAACATTCAATGCAGGAGTGGCTGATTCTTTGCTGTAATGTCAAGCTTCAGTTCCTCTGTTAAACTTGCTGTAGGCAGGGCCAGTGCAAGGTTATTGGCATCTTACTGTCGGACTTGCGTCTCTCTGAATTAAAAGTCAGGGACCTAGGTCCCTGCCCCCAAACTTTTTAAAATTAGGCTCAGCCATTATCACCTCTACACTACCCCTCCCAGAATGATCCTGTAAAAGAACGTATAATTGGACATTATGGGGTAATTTTATAAGAAGCCATAGCAAGTTAGGCACCATCAAGGCACATAAATCATGTATTTTTGATGACTTTTACGCGTCGATGGGCTTTTACATGTATACTTTAGTCAGTTGCTATTCTATAAGTACGTGAATTAGCCTGATGGCAACTACTGTCTCTGTGGGCATTCATATAGGCAGAGCACACGAAGAGCATGGGTAGAGCACATAATGATGCATACAGTATAAAATATGGGTGTATGCGCAAAAGATACATGTGGTCATTTATGCCAGCGCCTAGATTACTACTTACACCTCTAGTTTATATAGTATGAATGTACATGACTTTATAAAATAGGCATGATGGATGCATTTAAAATGCACCTTAACCTAGGCGTGCCTTCTAAAATGACTCTCTATGAGAGTAGTTTTATAAAGTCAATTTCATATTTATGTGGTAACGTATGCACATAAAGTGTAGTTATGGCTCAGGGGTGAGGACGTTTCAAGATGGCCCCTGTGCTGAGCGTTCTTCAATAATGCCCAAGCGTAAGGGTAGGCTGCGGGTTTTCCCCTCGGAGCCCCAGCTTTTATCTACAGGTCCTATGGATCGCCTTGTGCTACTTACACAGGCACAGAAGCAGGAGATCCGCTCCGGTGTTGCGGCGGCGGCAGAGGAGAATGGTTCGTTGCCTGCAGAGATCGAGGTTTCTCTGTCTCCTGTTGAGAGGGAGCTTCCGCTGTGCCCTGCATTGCTGAGTGCAAACTCTGTGTTTCGGCGCCCCCTCCCTTGGAAGACGGGAGTGGAGACGCCGATAGAGGGGAGACTGCCTTGCTCGGAGTTCAGCTGCCTCCTGGAGATACCAGGAAGG
Source organism: Ichthyophis bannanicus (assembly GCA_033557465.1). Classification (NCBI taxonomy): domain Eukaryota; kingdom Metazoa; phylum Chordata; class Amphibia; order Gymnophiona; family Ichthyophiidae; genus Ichthyophis; species Ichthyophis bannanicus. Next base: position 151,220,913 of record CM066041.1, read on the forward strand.
TTTCAGGAGCCCAGCTTGCTACGGTGGACTTGACGGTTCCTGATGTGCAAGGTGAGGGGTTTAATCCTCAATCTCCATCTTTACTGATTTCTACACCTGCGTTCCTATTCCTTCAAGACCGAAGGTTTTCACACTTGAATTGATTTGGGAGGCCATTACTGCCTTGTCGGAGGCGGTACAGAGCCAGACTAGAGCCTTATCTGTACAAATACAAGATAACTGCAAAGATTATATCCTTGGAGACTATGAATGATGGTGTTAAGTCTCAGGTTGAAGAACATAGTAGTCAACTGGTAACATTATCTGACCTAACCTCTACATTGCTTAAAGATAATGTGGCACTTCGGAGCAAAATGGAGATCTTGGAAAATGCTGCTAGAGCTGTGAATTTAAGAATTCTAAATTTTCCTAAAATGAAGGGCCTTGATATGTTCAAGAAATATCTACAGGAAGTTTTGAAAGTACCCGTGGATTTAATTCCACCTTTGACGAAGATTTACTATCTACCTCAGGGGAAAAAAGAACCAGCGGACTCAGGAGAGCTTGCTAATATGGATGTTCTAAATGTTTCAGATTTGTTTAAGGACTCTGATCCGGGGACGTGTGTTCCAGCTACATTGCTGGTAACATGTGCGCTTGCCACTGATAAGGAATGGCTGTTAAAAATGTTTTTTAAAAAGAGGTTGGAGACCTTCTATGGTCTTTCTATTTCAATGATTCCTGATATATCTAAAGAAATGCAAAAAAGAAGGCTTTTCCTTCTTCATAAGTGTGGGGTCATGCAGATTGGGGGTTCATTCTTTTTTAAGATTTCGTGCAAATGTTTGGTGATATATAAGTAGGTTAGATATATATTTTTTCAACCGGCTGATCTTGCGGCATTTATTAATGCTAAATTGAAGGATAAAGTCTAGTCTCAGTGGTAATATATCAACTCCTCTCGTATTAATAAGCCTGTGTACTCAGGGTCCATCTTGTAATCCTTGTTATACTGAATTTGTTAAAATTCTTTCCTTTGGTGGTACCAGAGGTTCTCCTGCTTTGATAACACAAGTACACTACCAAAAAACTGCCTCCAGTTTTGCAACTGATTCCTATAGATTTTGGGGTGCTGAATCCAGGAAAAATAGCCAAAATGTTCCATCACGTCACGTTTTCTTGCAAAATTAGATTTCTTACCCATATAAGGAATGTTCACATAATTTCTTTTTAGCCGACTGCAGTTTATTTTCTTGGCCCAAAATAGAGGTTGTAATGGTTAACTAACTAGAAACACTCCCTCATGATATTTTAGAGTGTTTTGTATTCATTTTATACATTAACAGGACAATTGGGAGGCGGGGGGCTAAATCCAGTACTTGCGCTGGCGCATGTTCTTTCCTGTTCGCCTCGCTTCGTTCGCTCGCTCAAACACGGTGGTTGCGACATGAACGTTCCTGTCAAATTTCAGTTTCTTGCAAGTTCATTATTACCTTTTGTTTGCTCAGTCGTAATCCAGCTTTATTCCGAAGTGGTTCACTACAGTTGTAGTTTGCAGTGCTGTGTATTTGTGATGGCTCACAGAGCCAGAGGTTGCGTCAACTCTCCGGACAGTTTTTGTTTTATTTGTGGGGAATATACCGTGAAAAAGCGGCAGAGGAACATTTCTGCATTTATTTAAAAAGTATATTTCGCCTATTTCGGTTTGAAGTTAGGCGATCAAGACAAACTGTGGGCTCCTCACAAAGTGTGCAAGACATGTGAGGAAGATCTACGCTTATGGATGAAAGGTAAAAAACAAGCATTTCGTTTCGGAATACCTATGATGTGGCGTGAACAAAGAGACCATAGCAGTGACTGCTATTTTTGCTCTTGCATTGTGAAGGGATACAACTTAAAAAATAAGAACGTAATAAGTTACCCCAACCTTCCCTCAGCAATTAGGCCTATGCCTCATAGCAACGAAGTACCTGTGCCTGAACCACCAAAATCTTTGGATCATATTTGTGTGGACGGTTCTGATCATGATGAGACTCATCAGATGGCTTTTCCCGATGAGTCCAGTACTTCCGAGTTTGAAACTGAACCAGATCCGAAACCTGAACTTTTCTCTCAAGCTGATTGAATGATTTAGTCCGGGATTTAGGACTCCCAAAAGATGCTGCCCAACTGCTAGGTTCTCGGCTTAAACAGAAAAATCTATTGTCACCAGGAACAACTTTTTATTGGTACCGCAACCGCGAGACACAATTTTTGAAGTATTTCAGCAAAGAGGAAGATTTGGTATTTTGCAACGATATATACGGAGTGATGGAAAAGTTTAAACTCAAGTATGATCCTGCTGAATGGCGGCTGTTCATTGATTCGTCAAAAGACAGCATAAAAGGTGTTCTTCTTCATAATGGCAACACATTCGCTTCAGTTCCTATTGCTCACTCTGTTATTCTCCAAGAAAAATACGAGAATTTGGCCCTGATTCTTCAGAAGATTCGTTATGATGAGCATAAGTGGATGATTTGTGGAGACTTTAAAATTCTATCCATGCTATTAGGGCAGCAATCCGGTTTCACCAAATATCCCTGCTTCCTTTGCTTGTGGGATAGCCGGGCCCGCAACCTACACAGGGGGAAAAAAGACTGGCCAATTCGGGAGTATTTGAGACCCGGTGAGAAAAATGTTCTTCATGAGAGCTTGGTACCTCGTGATAAAATTCTATTACCACCTCTCCACATTAAGTTGGGTCTCATTAAGCAATTCATCAAGTCCCTTCCAAAAGATGGTGAGTGCTTTCGGTACCTTTGCTCAAAGTTCCCCCGACTTTCTGAAGCAAAGCTAAAGGAAGGAGTGTTTGTTGGCCCTGATATAAGGAAACTCATTTCAGATGGAGCATTCGCTGAAACGATGTCTGAGAAGGAAAAAGAAGCCTGGGATTCCTTCAAGGATGTTGTTCTCAAATTCTTGGGGAACAGGCGGGATGAGAACTATAAGGATATTGTTGCCAGGATGCTCAATGCCTTCAAAGAACAAGGCTGTAACATGAGCCTGAAAGTCCATTTCTTGCACTCCCATGTGAACTACTTTCCCGAAAACTTGGGGGCGTACAGTGAAGAACAAGGTGAAAGGTTTCACCAGGACATCAAGGACGCAGAGAGAAGGTAACAAGGAAGATGGAACACCACTATGATGGCTGATTTCTGCTGGTTGCTGCTGCGGGAAACCCCAGATGAAAAATACGCCAAGCAGCGCACCAAGAGAAGCATTCGGGGGAAGAAGAAACGGGCCCACCAGGTGATTGATTGACCCAAGAATGACTTTAAAATCTAAACTGTGTTGACAAATATCGTGTTTTTACTAAACTTTGAAATAAAAATTTGCTAGTTATTACCACAGTGTCGGATCTCATTTATTAGAATTTTATTTTCACACCATCGGGTGTTTGTCTTCATGTATTGCAATGGTGCGGTTTGTGTTTTCTATACTTACATACATACCTGTACAACATTTTTTGCACATTTCTTTGCTTTGCTTTGTGTCTAACCTCGCTCTTATATGCTCAATGTTTGTGCACATGTATGTGGCTGTTTTAAGTGCAGACAATTTTGCTACCATCACAGTGTGTTTTGTTGACATTACTCTATTCTTATGTGCCGCCTTGTTACAATTTTCTTTATTCTTATTTGAATAACTACTAAACAATTAGTATAAAGAATTCATCCAAGAAACTTTTATCTCGATCGCACTCAATCTGAAACGTTCACCTCAAACTGCTAACCCAATGTAGCAAAAAATCTGTACGTGATGGAGCAAATTGGTTACCAGATTTGGATTCAGCGCACCAAAAAACGTAAAAATCAATCGAAACATTAGAGGCAGTTTAAAAAAATTTTTTTTTTAGTGTACCTGTGTAACCAATGTCTTTCTCTCTCCCTATGGTTGTGGACTACCAGTGATCTTAGGTTTATAGTTCCTTTTGGTTTTTCTTTTGTTAAAATATACCTTTGTATCACTGTCTATTTCAAGAAATGTTCTTGATGTTTACGTATAATTCAATAAATATTAAAATATTTTTTAAAAAGTGTAGTTGCTCACCTGTAACAGATGATCTCTGGGAACAGCAGGAATTTAGTCTTTACATATGGGTGACGTCTGTATCGACGGAGCCCGTGCTGGAATGCTCCCCAGTATCCAATTGGAAAGCTTTTGGGAGCACTCCACTGTGCCTGTGCGACTATCTTCCTGCCTTCCCAACTCCCTCTCTTCAGCTGAATTTGTAGCTGAGAAAAGAGAGTAAATGAAACCCTATAGCTCCTAGGGGAGGAGGGCGGGTTGTGAAGACTAAATTCCTGCTGTTCCCGAAGATCACCTGTTACAGGTGAGTAATGCTATCTCCAGGAACAAGTAGGAATGTAATCTTCATATATGGGACTCCCTAGCTCCCAGATGCCAGATGAAGTGACCTCAAAACCGGTAGAGGTTCGCCTCGGAGTAGGCATGATGAGGACATGGATTTCTGGTATCTTCAAAGTCCGGGATGAAGGGTAGGAATTGCATCTAAGGGGCTTGTTTACAAAGCCGCGGTAGCGGTTTCCGATCGTTATCAGAGCTGCGGCCCCATTGAAATCAATCGATAACGATAACGATCGGAAACCGCTACCACGGCTTTGTAAACAAGCCCCTAAGTCTGAAAAAGTTGCTGGAGTACAGCCTGACCAAACATGGGATCCCGACGGGAGTCCTTGTCTAGACAATAATAGGCAGCAAAGGTATGGATGGAAGACCAAGTTGCTGCTTTGCAAATTTTGTTGATGGCTACCAAGCGTAGGTTTGCCATCGAGGTAGCCATGGCGCGAATGTTGTGAGCAGTGACATGCACTTTCAGGGAGAGTCCTGCTTTGTCACAGGCAAATGAAATGCAGTCTGCTATCTATCTGCAGAGCGTACGCTTAGAAACCGGTAATCCCAGGTGACTGGGGTGAAATCAGATAAACAACTGTGAGGCTTTATGATGATCACGAGTCCTTTGGAGATAGAAAACCAAGGCATGTTTGCAGTCAAGAGTGTGCAGAGTTGCTTCCGCTCTAGACGCATGCGGTTTAGGAAAGAAAACTGAAAGGTAAACTGACTGGTTTAAATGGAAGGGAGACACCACCTTTGGCATAAAGTGTAGGTGAGTCCGAAGCACTACTTTGTCAAGGTGGAAGTGGGTATAGGTCGGATCCGCAACCAAAGCCTGAAGCTCACTAATATGTCTAGCTGAAGTGAGGTCAATTAGGAAGATTACCTTCCAAGAGAGGAACTTAAGTGAGGTCATGGCTAATGGTTCAAAGGGTGGCTTGAGAAGCTGAGCTAGAATGACATTGTGGTCCTAAGCTACCAGAGGTGGCTTAATGGGCGGTTTGAGAACAGGAGACACCTCATGAAATGTGCTACTAGCAGTTGCATGGAGATGAGCTGTCCATCCAATAGATGGTGAGTGGCCGCAATGGCACTGAGGTGGATCCTCATGGAGTTTGTCTTTATACCTGTTGAGGACGGGTGGAGGAGATACTGGAGGAGTGACTCCACTGGAGCAGAAAAGGGATTAAGATCCTTCTGGGAATATCAGACAGAGAATCTATGCCACTTAAAAGCATATGAATGTCTAGTGGAAGGCTTTCTAGAAGTCAAAAGGATCTCCTTAACCTCTTGAATAAGATCAAAGCCTTGTAAAACTATGCTCTCAGCAGCCATGCTGTGAGGTGGAGAGACTGTGGTTAGGATGGAGTAGTGAGCTGTCATCCTGGGAGAGGAGATCAAGTGCAGATCCCAATCGTAGAGGATGAGTCTGAGTCAGATGAAGTAGCAGTGGAAACCACAGTTGCCACAGCCAGTAAGGGGCTATTAAGTATCATGGAGCCCTTGTCGGACTGAAGCTTGAAAAGCATCTTGGGAATGAGGAGTATAGGAGGGAAAGCATAAAGCAGACCCTGACCCCAGTGTAGGTGGAAGGCATCCACTTGTTGGTTGGTGGATGTCAGAGTTCTTGTGCAGAAGTGAGGAAGCTTGGCATTTTAGGAAGTCACAAACAGATCTATGTCTGGAGTTCCCCAGGTCTGGAAGATGTAGGATGTTGTGTCCTGATGGAGAGACCATTCGTGGGGAAGAAGGATGTGACTCAGTCTGTCTGCCAAGACATTGAACTCCCCCAGGAAATTCATCGCTTGGAGGTGTATTTGTTGAGCAATGGCAAAGGACCACAGGTATAGCGCCTCCTCGTAGAGGGCCCAAGAGCCTGTTCCTCCCTGCTTGTTCACAGAGAACATGGCCTGATTGTCTGTCCTGACTAGGACTTGTTGTGTTCTGAGATGGCATTGAAACACCTGGAGGGCATTCGAGATAGCACAAACTCTACACATATATACCATAACTCAAATCCAAGACATCCAAAGCCCTCACAAGCAACACCACAACACCACAATAACCCCCAACCCGTCGTACTAAATCAAATCCCCTGTACCTATGTTCTGATAAACGCCAGATCCATAAGAAACAAGACCCACATCATCCATAATGTCATCACAGATGAAAATCCTGACATCTTTTGCGTGACCGAAACCTGGCTCTCTGAAAAAGACCCAGTCTTTATCAACCAAATAATCAAGCCAGGCTATAAGATATATAACTGCCATCGTACCAACAAAAAGGGTGGCGGTGTCCTAATCATGGCTAAAGACTACCTACACCTAAAAAACACAGTACAAAAATCCATTGATGGACTCGATATTCTAAAGCTTGAAAGTAAAACATTTAATATCTGTCTCATATACAGATCTCCCACTTCACACAATGAAACCCTTTCCAATACAATAGAGATAATATCAGCGACCACAACTAAAAAATACCAAATAATCATGGGAGACCTAAACCTAGCCTCTATACCATCGTTTCAGGCTAACACCTTTCTGGAAGCCATGGAACAACTAGGCTATAAACAAATAATACATGATGCCACACATGACAAGGGAAACATCCTTGATCTAGTTTTCATACCCAATGAACAGCGTAAACAACTAGATAACATAACAGATTTGAGAATCACACAAGTCCCTTGGTTGGACCACCATCTGATAAAATTCACTTCCTACTTGCCAATAAAACCGTCACACCACCACAGTAATAACACAATACAAGCACGAAAGAGATTCCAAAAGTACAACAAAGAGCAACTAATAGGATCCATCAAAATGCACATGAACACCGAACAGACTGAACTAGAAACTCTTATAACCCATTGGAACAAAGCGATAGAACCAGTAGCTGAAAGAAAGACTGAAACACCAAATATAACCAAAAAGATGACAAAACCCAAATCGGAACCTTGGTACACATCAACGTTGAACAGGATGAAGACCGACCTCAGGAAACTAGAAAAGAAATGGAGAAAAGCGAAAACACAAGAACTCAAAACGGAATACCTTTCAACCCTTGCAAAGTACAAAATCGAAGTCAACAAGGCTAAGAAATCTTATCATACCAACATTCTGAACAAAGCTCTCAACAGGCCTAGAGAGTTATTTGATCTAGTTAAAACCCTTACTAAAGCAACCCATGAGGATACCACAAATACATTGATCAAAGCCCAAACCCTAGCGGGCCATTATGCCAACAAATTGAACCCTACAGTTCAAATGCTTTACACCCCAAATCAAAATCTGCCTGGCCCCATTCAACAATCAACAATAACAAGCAAGAATGGAATGGAATGGAATGCTTTCCAGAAACTTAAAGACGAACAAACAATAAGCATAATCACAGCACTAAACACTACCACTTCTCCACTTGACCCCTGCCCAGCAGCCTGGATCAAAGCAACCAAACAAGAACTTGCTCATTACATCACCCACATTGTCAATCAATCACTTCAACAGGGTATAATGCCATCACAGCTTAAAAAATCCATAAGACCAATTCTAAAAAACAACTCACTCAACAAGGAAGACCCAACATCATACCGCCCGATCTCTAGTATAGCATTGCTAGCGAAGATTATCGAAAAAGCAATCCAACTACAGTTGCAAGATCATTTAGACACATGGAAAGCCCTGGATGACCATCAATACGGTTTCCGACAGCATCATGGTGTAGAAACCTTGCTCTTGGTACTATTAGACACTCTGCTCAAAGGTCTAGAGGACAGAAAGAAGATGTTCGTCCTGATTTTTATAGACATAACGGCAGCTTTTGATACTGTCCACCACAAAATACTCATAGAACGACTGGCTTCATTCGGGATTTCAGGAACCCCTCTACGCTGGTTTAGCTCTTACATAACCGACAGAATGCAGCAGGTTCATTACAATAACGAAAAAGCGCAACCTTTCCCACAAACCCAAGGAATACCACAAGGATCTGCACTATCCGCCCTACTCTTTAACTTATACCTAAAACCTGTCTGTACGATCTTCCAGGAGCACAAAATCAACTACCACATCTATGCGGATGACGTGATGCTATATACTCAAGTAGATGTAAATAACCCAAAGTACAACCACCTTGAAGAATGCCTACATGATCTGCAAAACTGGCTGCAACATAACAACATGTCAATAAACCACAAAAAAACAGAAATAATGTGTATATAAAAAAAAACAGATTTCACAACTCCCAACACAATCACATTAGATAACCACACGTACAACATAAAGAGCGAAATAAAATACTTTGGGGTGACTCTTGACAATAACTTAAAGATGGAAAAACACTTGCAGTTAACAAACTGGGCCATCTTTCATAAATTAAGGGTCATCCAACCGCTGCGCAGCCTCATTGACGACGCAGATTTCAGAACTGTAGTGCAAGCGCTCATCACACCACACCTGGACTACTGTAACGCCATCCTACAGGGTCTCCCGAAGAACACACATTAAACATTCTGCAAATGGCACAAAATGTCACAGCCAGGATTATTAAGAAGATGAACCTTTTGGAGCACATAACACCGACTTTAATGGAATTGCACTGGCTCCCCATAACGGCCCGCGCAAAATACAAAATACTGATAACCACTTTCAAGATCATTCATAACGTTGTGCCTACTTAACTCTCTAACCTCATCAGCAGACAACCTAACAACAGATCCAGAAGAACCAACAACTTAGATTCACTCACCGTCCCAACCAACATAAGACACATGAAAGCCTGCACAAGCAGCAGGGCATTCACCTTCTCTGCCCCCATACTTTGGAATCAGTTACCAAGTCACATGCGATCAAACAGTGACCTAACCGACTTTAGAAAAAAAATTAAAAACACACCTCTTCCAAGAGTACTACAACCTGGTATAACCCAAGCCCACCAGCTATCATACTCCATAATCCCATACATTTGCATCATTTCAGCACTATTGTATATAGATATATTTGCTCCCCCCAAATCGAAATGTATATTTCTTGATTTCTGACCTAATGTATATAATTCTATGTGTCATAATTATGTAACCACTGTTTTTAGCTTGAATAACTTGTAACCGTTTGTGTGAAATCACCGCAGCTGATCACTGGAAGCTGTGGTATACAAATGTTTCCCAAATAAATAAAGTTGCAAACTGATCTGGAGTTGTGACTCTTGTGTTGTCCAGAACCCCTGTGTGGTCAGGTTGCCCAGATGGGCTCCCCAACCCAGTTTGGAGGCATCCATCGTCATGGTGCACTGAAGTGGAGGCATCTGAAAAGGTGACCCTATGAGCAGATTTTCTGGAGAACACCACCACTGAAGGGACGTGGTTAGATGGGCAGTGACTTGGATCCTGTCCAGGAGATGGCCCGATGCCTGCTTTCACTGGGAGGCAAGAGTGCACTGGGCTGTCTGCATATGTAGTCGGGCATATGGAACAGACGTGTACTGCAGAGGCCATGTGCCCCAGGAGCTGCAGCATCTCTCAGGTGTCAAATGGTCTCGTAGAAGTGTCTGGGATACTAGTTCGACTAGACAGGCACAACAGAGCTGGGGTAGAAACATTCTGGGCTGTTGGGTGTCTAGCAGGGCTCTAGGTTTTGAGTTGGAGTGACCTGGGATTTTGGGAAGTTTATCACAAATCCCAAGTGTTGTAGTACTGTGATGGCAGGATGCAAGGAAAGCAGTATCTCTTGCGAGGTGTCTGCTTCTATTAGCCAGTCATCTAAATAAGGAAGACAAATATCTCCAGAGATCTTAGATAAGTGGCCACAACTGCCATGCACTTTGTGAACACTCTTGGGGCAGAGGTGAGTCCGAAAGGGAGGACTCTGTATTGATAATGTTTTTCCTGAAAAGTGAAGCGGTGTCCTAGATGGATGAAGATGTGTGTAAGCTTCTTTTAGAGAACAGAGCCAATCCCGACTCTGAAGGTAGGGAAGAAGAGTCCCGAGAGAGATCATCTTGAACTTTTCGTGGACTAGAAACTTGTTGAGGTTTCCGAGGTCCAGAATGGGCCTGTACCCTCTGGTTTTTCTTTGGAATGAGAAAGTACAGAGAGTAGAAATCCATTCCCTGTTGGGATGTTGGGACATCTTCTATGGTGCCCTGAGACAGAAGAGGGGACACCTTGTCCTGTAGGAAAGCAGTGAGTGGGGGTTGCGTTTGATATTCCCCCATGAAAGTGGAGGGGGCAGAGTTTGTAGATAAAGTCTGTACCTCTCCTGGACTATGGTGAGTGTCCACTGCTCTGAGGTGATGAGGTGCCATCTGGGGGCGTAGTGACACAGTCTGCCTTCTATGTGGAGGGGGTGGGGGTCCTCCAGAGGCAGGGTGGCAATGTTCTCTAGGAAAGAGTCAAAAACCAAGTGCAGACTGTGGCTGTGGAGTTGGTTGAGATTTAGCCATCTGTGGCTTCTTTTGTTGCTTAGGAGGCTGCTGCCTCTTCTGTGGGGCCTGAGTCTGGTACTGAGAAGCAGGAGGATAAGAAAAGAAGAATTGGATGAACTTTAGCGTTTTAAACATTAATCTCGAGTGTACATCCTTTTATCTTCCATGTATGTGGTCAAAGTCCCCTGAAGAAGGTCTTTTGGCCAAAACACGTGTAGGGCAGATCCACAACAATAAAGTACCTATTACTTTCAGTGGACCTCTGTCTTCCTGTTTCTTTTTGTGCCTGGCTCATCTGCAAGAGGGGTGCCTTCCTATTTCTGTGTCTGTGATCTCTTTCAGGAACATTCCCATGTAGAGGATATAGGAATTAATCCTAGCCAAGAGCATGGATGCTTGGAAGCATCGATGCCCAAAGGTGTCGAGAATTCTTGAACCAATCGATCTCTCGATTCAAGCCAAAAGGACTGAACAGTGCCCAAAGTATGTAATAGCATTGGATATATACTTTGGGCACTGTTCAGTCCTTTGGCCTGAATCAAGAGATCGATTGGTACAATCTGCTTTAATTTTGTCCAATGACTTGTAGGGCTCCCCCGATGATGATGGGGATTTCCCTCTTTTCATTGGTGGTTCAAATTTGAGTGATTAGACAGGTCAGCCATTCCCTAAAACAGCTGTCCTTTAGAAGATTGCCGCATGAAGCGGCTGCGTTTCATGGCAGTTGGAGCAGTATGAAGGCAGCGGTACAGCACTTGATACAGGGATTGTTTTCCCGAAACATGCACGTCATGCAATTTGGAGACTGCAAATTTTGACTGTTCACACTGCTTTCAAGCTAAGTGTTGCTTCTTTAAAATGTTATACACATGCGGTTTTGGACCTTTATGATTAAAATGGACATTGCCATCTGGTGTGGGTGACTTTGCTTTCTCTCCTCCCTCGGCATTTTCCAACAAAAAGAGTAGTTACTCACCTGTAACAGGTGTTCTCCAGGAGCAGCAGGAATCAGTCCTCACATATGGGTGTCATCGGTGCTAATGAAGCCCCAGTGGAGCATTTCCCCAGCTTTCTATGAAAGCCTTTGGGAATGCAGGCACGCATGCGCGGTTCCCTTCCCGCCTAAAGGTGCCATCTTACCTCAGTCAAATGACATAGCTAAGAACAGCACACAAAAATGAAAAATAAACTATGTACAACTGCAACTCCAAGGGGAGGAGGGAGGGTTGTGAGGACTGATTCATGCTGCTCCTGGAGAACACCTGTTACAGGTGAGTAACTACTCTTTCTCCAGGACCAAGCAGGAAGTCAGTCCTCACATATGGGTGACTCCCAAGCTCTGGGCTACCGAGGAACCCAGGCTGAACAAGAGAACTCCCTCTAGTCTCAGTAGCAAAGAAAGGCTTTTCAAGGACACAACCTCCACCGGTAGCCCAACAGAGGGCAGGAGGGCAGGAGTTGCCTAAACCTTAAAGAGATTCCGGAGTACTGCTTGGCCAAAAGCACTGTCCCTACGGAACTCCCTCTCCAGGCAGTAATGGGCCGCAAAGGTCTGGCTTGAAGACCAAGTTGCAGCCCTACAGATGTCTGCCAAGGGCACAGAGCGGAGATGAGCCACTGAGGCAGCCATTGCCCTGACTCGGTGGGCCGTAACCCGATCCTGCAAAGGAAGGTAAGCCGCCTTATAAGCCCAGGTGATACAGTCAGCTACCCAGATGGACAAGGTACGCTTGGACACAGCCAACCCCAACTTATTGGGGTCAAAGGAGACGAAGAGCTGAGTAGCCCTCCTATGCCCCTGCGCACGGTCAAGGTAGAAGGACAAGGCCTTCCTACAGTCCAGGGTATGCAGGACTGCTTCAGCCTGGCTTGCATGAGGCCTAGGGAAGAATGTTGGAAGAACCACCTCCTGGTTGAGGTGGAAAGAGGAGACAACCTTAGGGAGCAACTTTGGATGAGTCCTAAGGACTACCCTGTTCCTATAAAAGCGAGTGTAAGGCCTATCACAGACCAGGGCCTGAAGCTCACTCACTCGCCTAGCCGAGGTAAGGGCTACCAAGAAGAGTGTCTTCCAGGACAGGAAGCGTAGAGGGCAAGTAGCCATCGGCTCAAAGGGTGGGCGAGTCAGCTGCTGCAAGACCACATTCAGCTCCCACTCAGGAGCAGGAGGACGGATGGGAGGCTTGAGAAAAAGCAAGCCCCTAAGAAAGCGGGACACCAAGGGGTGACCAGACAGAGAATGGCCCTGCACCAAAGAGTGGTGAGCTGCTAGAGCTGAGAGGTGGACCCGAACAGAATTGGATTTAAGGCCTTGATTGGACAAGTGCAGTAAGTACTGAAGGACTACTGGCACAGTACAGGAGAAAGGATCAACTGTATGTAGCTGACACCACACAGAAAACCTTTTCCATTTGAGAGCATAGGTTTTTCTAGTGGACTGTTTCCTAGAGGCTAGGACAACCTCCTCAACATCCTGAGGCAGGCCCCAGGGAGCCAAGACTACCCTTGCAGCCTCCAGGCCATCAAATTGAGAGCTTTGAGATTGGGGTGCAGAAGGGAACCCTGCTCCTGTGAGAGAAGGTCAGGTTGCAACCCCAGAGGTAGTGGAGGATCCACCGCCAGTTGAAGCAGAAGAAGAAACCAAGGCTGTCTCGGCCACCGGGGAGCCACCAGCAAGACCGAGGCCTTGTCCTGAAGAATCTTGAAGAGAGTCCAGGCCACCAAGGGCGTGGGAGGAAACGCATACAGGAGGCCCTGAGACCAGGATATCAGAAAAGCATCCGCTGCTATCCGCAGAGGATGCGGTTGCCTGGAGCAGAACTTTGGCAGCTGCTTGTTCATGGGGCTGGCAAAGAGATCCATCAAAGGAAAACCCCATTTCAGGAAGCTCTTCTGAGCTACTGAAGGATGCAGCTGCCACTCGTGGGGCTGCAGTATTCTGCTTAATCTGTCTGCCAGGTAGTTGTCCTGGCCTGGAAGGTACACAGCCCTGAGGAGCATGTTGTGCTTGAGGGCAAAAGAACAAAGGTCCTGAGCTTCCCGACAAAGGATCCTGGACCCAGTTCCGCCCTGTTTGTTCACATAAAACATGGCAACTTGGTTGTCTGTCTGAATCAGGACAGACTGGTGAGCCAGGGTAGGAGTGAAAGCTTTGAGTGCTAACCGAATAGCTCGGAGTTCAAGAAGATTGATCTGCTGTGCAGCTTCCCAGGGAGACCACAGGCCCTGGGTGCACTTGCCCAGACAATGAGCTCCCCAGCCTTGCAGGGAGGCGTCCGTGGTCACCACAACTGTGTACCCTGGAATCTGAAAAGGCACCCCTTTCAGAAGATTGGGTGGGTGCAGCCACCAGTTGAGGGAGTTCAGAAATTGTCTGGACACCCTTATCCTGTCTTTGAGGCTGCCTGTGGCCTGTGACCACTGAGACCGAAGGCACCACTGTGCAGGCCTCATATGAAGCCTGGCATTGGGGGTCACATGTACTGTCGAAGCCATGTGGCCTAGAAGCCTCAGGCAGAGTCTGGCGGAGAAACTGATTTGCCAAGGCCATCAACCTTTGGGCCCTGTCTACTGGCAAGAAAGCCTCGAGCTTAGGGTCACCTCTGCAATCAGATCCAGGAGTTCTCGTACAGATGACATTATTGCATGGTGCTTGGTAGACTACAAGCAGCCAAATTGCCTTCTCTTCTCATTACTAAATTAAGAGGCATTCTGACTTGGACAAGTAGGGAATGGTGACTGTTCAATCTGATTGTCTTTTGGATCAGGACTACTATCCAGTCACACCGCTTCTCTTGTCGTGGCTGATGCTAGATGATGAATCCTGCTGGACGTAGTTTAATCCTTGGGACTTCCCTGGATTCATCCGGTCAGGTCTCAGTTGTTTCCAGGATGTCTAGGTGGTGTTTACTGATGACATCAAAAGGAAATTCCTTATTTGCCGACCTGATGTTCACCAGGTCTAACTTTCCATATGGTAGTCTGGAAGGGATGGGGGTAACTACATAATGGTAGGCAGGTAATTGTGTGGATGTAGTTATATAGGAGTTTTACCTCTTGAGCTTGTGTTCTCTTGGCAGTCAGAGTTATAGTTACCTCTTCCTGACACTACTGGGATGTATGAGGACGTTTGGTTTACTGGACCAAAGCACATGCTTCTTGTTAAGGTAGATGAGGGATCACAGGGTTCTCTCATTGTGTGAGAAGAAAGGAGGTAAAAGATACTGGAAAGTCCTGAATGTGTATATGATAGCTCTCTAACAAAAGCATTAAGGAAAGATAGCGAGGACAGGCTGTGGATGATGGATCCCTGATGAGAGCTGGCTATGAAGAATGAAAAAAAGAGGCTAAGCAACAGAATCAAACAAAATAAAAAAATGATTTTCAAGAGCTGCACGAAGATGAGTAAAAATGTCTGAGTAAGCACATATAGGAGTGGAGGAGTAGCCTAGTGGTTAGAGCAACTGCCTATTACCCAGCAGATCAAGGGTTCGATTCCCACTGGCACTCCTTGTGACTTTGGGCAAGTCACTTTACCCTCCATTGCCTCGGAAGAAAAGGCTGGCAATCTACTTCCAGTGATACATTGCCAAGAAAACCCAGAGGTAGCCAGGTCGCTATGAGTCAACATTGACTTGATGGCACTAAAAAAAAAAAAAAAAAGCACATATAACAATGAAAGGTGAGAAGGGAGGGGAGGAGGTAGGATATCTTACATTTCTATCACTGGTGCTGACTGACCTGAGTCTTATCCAGGAGGAATTCAGTGTCCCGGTGCTCTCCAATAGATTCTGGAGGCGTTGCGCCATGGCACTCATCTCTCTTACCAATGAGCGCTCTGCCCACTCAGCATGTGCCTGTGCCTCCCTCTCCCGGAAGGATGCCTCGTTGTGCTCTGCCCGCAGCTCAAGAAGCTCTTCTTCCAACTGCCGAACCCTTAGTTTCAGTCGCTCTGCATTTCGGCTTTGCTCCTAAACCCAAGCCCAAAGGATCCTTAGTTGAGGGAAACTGATCGTTACACTGGAGATCAAGCAAGGTCTGTGATATTATAGTAGGAAAGGAAAACAAGCAAACTATCTTGGCTTTGCACCTTTTAATCTGCTATGATGTTATTGTTTCTCAGCTTTTGAACAGATATTTGTACATATTGATAATAGCTAACCGGGCAGCAGCTGAATAGAGAAATATGATTTTTATTTTGAAATTTGATCTCCCTCCAACCCACCCCAGGGCACTGCAAGCATTTTTCTTCCCATTTTTAGTTAAGCCCTAGGTGTTCTGGCTTCTTCTGCATACTCAGAACACGTAGTAAACTAACAGCATCCACACACAACCTTCAACTAAACTAGTGCTCTCCTATTCCTCAGAGCACTACTTTCCCTAAAGTTATCATTCAGATTAGAGATGGGAAGCCAGGAATTTGATGAATCTGTCATGCTGTACTCTGAAGCCTGCTGCTGTCCCACAATACATGCTCTATCCTGTCTCATTTTTAAAAAATCTGTATAGTGGGTAATATTTCAAAGTACACATGACCAAGAGGAATACGGTATATCAATTCTAAAAATTTTTGAAATTAACTATATTACCTCCTCCAGCTCTTCCCTTAGCCAGTGCATCTCTTGAAGTTTTTCCTGCTTTAGTGCTTCCTGGATCTGCTCCATGACCTCATGCTTCTCCCGCTGCAACGAATGGATCTGCTTCTCCTGCTCCTCCAGTTTCTGCCAAAAAAAAGTTAGGAATATTCAGTAGAATTTCTCCCATTTTCTCCTTGGCATGGCAGTCTGGGTTAAACAGATAAGATCAGCAAGAGGCACAGAGGTTTGCAGACAGTGCTGTTATTGCCTACACCTTCCAACTGTCTCTGTTGAGCTCTTCCACTAGGCATGCATGCTAGGGAATCCTTATCTAAGTCATCAGAACTCTTCCTCTTTTCACTTATCCTGAGACTTCTCTCCTACTATTATTCTTTCCAACCTAACAGAAGTTGGAAAGAATTATACAGAAAGGGGCGAGAATATGTTGCTGTCTATCTGGGGGCAAAATAATGCTCTGACAATGTAACTGAATGAAATTAAATTTTGCACGGGCAAAAACTGTGAAGGCACATCAAACTTGAAAATGGGCCTCTTGACTGGGGGCTTCCAGAAAAATAAGCCCCATCAAAAAAATGGTCCAATACATCCAAGGGTGTTGAAAGAACTGAAATTTGAGATTGCAGACCTGCTATCAGTAATCTGTGAACTATCATTAAAATCATCTCTAATACCTGAGGATTGGAGGATCGCCAATGTAACACCAATTTTTAAAAAGGGTTCGAGGGGTGATCCGGGAAACTACAGACCGGTGAGCCTGACATCAGTACCGGGAAAAATGGTAGAAACCATCATAAAGAATAAAATTACTCAGCATATAGATAGTCATGACCTAATGGGAGACAGCCAACATGGCTTTAGACAAGGAAGATCTTGTCTTACTAATCTGTTATGTTTTTTGAAGGAGTGAATAAACAGGTGGACAAAGGTGAGTCGGTTGATATTGTGTATCTGGACTTTCAGAAAGCCTTTGACAAGGTCCCTCATGAGAGACTTTTGGCAAAACTAAAGAGTCATGGGATAGGAGGCAGTGTACTACTGTGGATCAGGAACTGGTTAAAAGATAGAAAGCAGAGGGTAGGGCTAAATGGCCAATTTTCCCAATGGAGAAAGGTGAATAGTGGTGTACCCCAGGGATCTGTGCTGGGTCCGCTGCTTTTTGACATATTCATAAATGACCTGGAAAGTGGAATAACGAGTGAGGTTATCAAATTTGCTGATGACACAAAACTATTTAAAGTTGTTAAAACCCAGGAGGATTGTGGAAAATTGCAAGAGGATCTTGATAAATTGGAAGACTGGGCATCAAAATGGCAGATGAAATTTAATGTGGAGAAGTGCAAGGTTATGCACCTAGGGAAGAACAACCCAAACTATGGTTACACGATGCAAGGTTCCACATTAGGAACCACCACCCAAGAAAAAGATTTAGGCGTCCTTGTGGATACCATGTTAAAAACCCTCGGCCCAGTGTGCAGCGGCGGCCAAGAGAGCAAATAGAATGCTAGGTATGATAAGGAAAGGAATGGAAAATAAAACAAAAGATATTATAATGCCTCTATATCGTTCCATGGTGAGACCGCACCTTGAATATTGTGTGCAATTCTGGTCGCCATATCTTAAAAAGGATATAGCAATTTTAGAAAAGGTTCAGAGAAGAGCCACCAAAATGGTAAAGGGGATGGAAGGCTACTCCTATGAAGAAAGGCTAAAAAGGTTGGGGCTCTTTAACCTGGAAAAGAGACGGCTGAGGGGAGATATGATAGAAGTCTATAAATTAATGAACGGAGTGGAACGGGTAAACGTAGATCGATTGTTTACCTTATCAGAATATAGAAAGACTAGGGGACATGCAATGAAGCTACAGGGTAAACTATTTAAGACTAATAAAAGAAAATATTTTTTCACTCAACGTGTAATCAAACTCTGGAATTTGTTACCGGAGGATGTAGTAAAGGCTGTTAGTGTAGCTGGGTTTAAAAAAGGTTTGGACAAGTTCCTGGAGGAAAGGTCCATAAACCATTATTAAGAAGGGACCCAGGATATCAATGCTTGAACCAATACAAGCATTGTGGAACCTGTGTTCCTTGGGGAAACTGCTAGGTACGTATGACCTAGATTGGCCACTGTTGGAAACAGAATACTGGGCTTGATGGACCTTGGTCTGACCCAGTATGGCATATCTTATGTTCTTATATGTACATTTCCTTTTCTGTGGAGGAGAATGGTATAAGAGCAGACCCGATCATAGTAGTCTTGAACATAAGATCATAAGATAAGCCATACTGGGTCAGACAAAAGGTCCATCAAGTCCAGTATCCTGTTTCCAACGATGGCCAATCCAGGTCACAAGCACCTGTGAGGTTCCCAAAAGATAGGCAGATTCCATGCTGCTTATCCCAGGGGTAAGCAGTGGATTTCCTCACTCCACTTTAATAATGGTTTATGGACTTTTTCTCCAGGAACTCGTCTAAGCCTCTTTTAAACCAAGCTATACTAACAGCTTTTACTACATTCTCTAGCAGTGAACTCCAGAGTTTGATTATGCATTGAGTGAAAAATATTTTCCCTGATTAATCTTAAATGTGCTACATTGTAGCTTCATTGCGTGTCCCCTAGTCTTTCTACTTTTTGAAAAAGTAAACAACCGATCTACGTAGATCTCTATCATATATCTTCTCAGCTGTTTCTTTTCCAAGCTTAAGAGCCCTAACCTTTTAAGCCTTTCCTCATAGAGTATCCTTCCATCCCCTTTATTATTTTAGTCCTGAGATCCATAATCATAACCCTAAGAATGTTCAGACTCTCTCCAATCTCATGGGCTAAAGAAGTAGCCAAGTCTGCACCTGTCTCGCAGCCAAGACCACAAAGAGGCCCTCAGCTGACTGGGAAGACCCAAACTCTGATACAATATCATGTACTGAGAAAACGTCTACAGCCCAATGCACTACATACTGTCACTGGTGCAGTCAACAGCAATGCCAATGTCCCTTGGGCCACTAGGTACAATTAAAGTTTCTGGAGTTGGCTGAATCTTCATCATCATCACCGTCAATACTGATGCAGCGATGCTACCTAAATAGCAATCTAGTGCTTCCTGGATTCTTTTGTCAAATTCCTCCTAAAATATTGCCAATGCTAAAAAAAAAAAGCATGGGAGGCAAATAGAGAAGCCATTCTCCTGGGTAATTTGAGAGTACCACTGGTGGCGACCTGAGCCCTAGGAGATTAATATAATCCCCCAGGATCAATTGAGGGTGTGGGTCCTTTTCTGCAGGGACGTTTGTGAAGACACATAGCTGCCACCAGTGTCTTTTATGTTCTCAGCACTGTTTGCATCAAGTGAACCAATATGGATGTTTTTTATCCTTCACTTGATTTGCACTGCTGTTCCCAAAAGCCAATGAAGCAACATCCTTCACTTTCATCAAGTGGGAGGAGCTAGAGGATGCTCTGTCTCCCCAACCTCTATAAATTGTTGACTTCAAATAGGAATGACGCTTATTCAATGCCAATGCACTATCAATGTTTGGTGTAGCTCCATGGTTCTTTGATGTCAATGGTGCTAATGCCAATGCAGCTGGAACAAACTTCTTTAAATGGACTAAATCATCATACATGTATAGATAGTTGGCCAGGATATTCATCAGCACTAACACAGTTAGTACTGCTGAATATCCCTGGGTGATGCCGCTGCAGATGCCAATGCTAACCGGTTAGCAATGGGGTGTTCCAGGGCAGTATCAGGCCATAACTGGGCAGCAGCAATATTGAACCACTGCCCAGTTATGGCAAAGTGGCAAAAGTAAGACACAGCAAAGGCTGGCCTAACTTTCACCACAGAAGCTAACCGGGCAGCAGCTGAATATCACTGCTGCCCATTTAGCTTCCTGCTAATCTGGGCAACCCAGATATTCAATGCTGGAGCTGGATATGACCCTGGAATTGAATATCCAGGTTTATTTATTTATTTGGCTGTATTTATATACCACTTTTCATGGAGGTCATAGCGGTTTATAAGGAACTTGGTTTTGCAACTAATGTTTACAATGAAAAACAGGTAATTTGTACAGAGAGAAGGAACAGTGGTTAAATTAAATTAAATATGTACAGGTTGAAACTATTTACATGTGCTTGTAATATCATGTCCTTCATGTGGATTCGGAAATGCTGTTCAGGGGGGTAGGGTTAGGGAGGTGTGGGGCCAAAGTGGAGGCTGAATAGGTGAGTCTTGAGGAGTTTATGGAAGGATAGGAGGTCTGTAGTGTTTCTTATGTGGGCAAGGAGAGAGTTCTAGGCAGTTGGGGCATAAAGTTCAAAGGATTTGGTACGGGCTTGTTGGGTTCTCCTTGTTACATCTTGGAGGGTAGTTAGCGTGTTCATTGTGGAGGTTCTTCGTGGTCTGTTTGAAGGCTGTGGTGTGATGAGGGAGCGGAGGTGGGTGGAAGATTGAAGGTTCAGGGCTTCTGAACCTTCTACTCTGTGCTAAGGACGGAAGCTGAACTGCTGAAGGTTAAATGGGGCATGAATACCGAGGTAGTCTTGAAGCTGTTTGAACCATTTTTTATATTATTTTAGAGAGGAAAGGAAGGCTGACAATGGGTCTGTATGAGTTGGGGTCAGATGGGTCAAGGTGAGGCTTTTTAGGAGAGTGTGAATTGAGGAGGTTTTTAGGCAGGTTGGTACGTAGCCATGTAGTAGGGAGCATTGCGTGAGTTTTGCTAGGAATGGAGCAAGGTCATATTTGATGGTTTTGATCCAGCCAACTGGGCAAGGATTGAGAGGGGAAATAGTGGTCCTGAGCGAGGAGATGGTGTTCTGGATATTTTCAGCTGAGATGTTGTCAAAAGTGGCCCATGTGTATGTTGGTTTGGTATGATGTGGAGGAGGATCAGGTTTACCTTTAGGTTGGAGGTGACGTGGAGAGACGAAGTCTGCTAATTGTTGAGGAGTGATGGGGATGATGGTTGAGTTATTGGTGGGTGTTGCTGTGAGGTCCTTTACAAGTTTGAATAGTTCTCTTGGTCAGTTGAGTGATAAGTGGATGAATTTTGTGTGGTAATTTTGCTTGGAGAGGATGGTGGCCCAGTTGTATTCTCTTAGAGCGGTCATGTATTGGGTTTGGTCCTTAGAGCGATGTGATTTCCTCCATCTGCATTCATGCTTCCTTAGTTAGGATTTATTTTTCGGAGGCCGGGGGGGGGGGGGGTGTACCATGAGGTCCATTTGTGAACGGGGTTGTGAAGCTGGGTTGAGGTTGGAGTGGAGACTGCTTCACTGACGAGTTTGTTCCAGGTGTTGATGGCAGAATCTAGGTTTTGTGGTTCAGTAGTGAGGATTGGGAAGATTTGAGTGAGAAAGGAATCTTTGCAGAATTGGCTGAAACGTCTTTGAGTGGTTTGGGGGGTGTAGTGGATCTGTGGGGGTTGTTGAGGGGTAGCTGGACAGTTATGATCTTGTGATCTGTCCAGGATACTGGGATGGTTTGGACTGGGGGGGGGGGCAGAGATAACATGGATGGGGGTGTTGCTGATGAATATGAGGTCAAGAGTGTTTCCCCTGCAGTGTGTGGGGGAGTTCACTATTTGTGAGAAGTCCAGTGTTGTCATTGCTTCCATGAAGGCTAATGCTTGTTTCGTTGGGGCTGATTGGAGGTTGAGGTCATCCAAGAGGATGAGGTCATTATGCTTTAAATTGTTTTCGAGTGAAGTGTGAATGAGGTCAGAGAGGTCACTGGATGGTGCTGATGGGGAGTGATAGGCAAGGCAGATGGTAAGTTATTTGTTTATAATGGTGAGAGTATCCAAGGTCAAGATGACATCTGCAACTTTCTTGGTGAAGATGAGGTTGGATTTTGGCGAGGATGAGGATGCCATCTCCTTTTTTATGGGTGCAGGGGGAGCGGAAGAGCTGGTAGTT
This sequence comes from Ichthyophis bannanicus, assembly GCA_033557465.1. Classification (NCBI taxonomy): domain Eukaryota; kingdom Metazoa; phylum Chordata; class Amphibia; order Gymnophiona; family Ichthyophiidae; genus Ichthyophis; species Ichthyophis bannanicus. The sequence continues at coordinate 151,243,226 of CM066041.1, forward strand.
TGGGAGATGCAATTGGTTTAGGAAGATTGTGTCTGTGATGCAGAGGATGTCCAGGTTGTGGGTGAAGAGGAGGTCTCTTATTGGTGTGGTTTTGTTTTTTGCTGATCGTGTATTGATGAGGGTGCAGTTGAGGGGTACTGGGGTGGGGAGCTTGGTAGTGGAGGGGGGTGTGTTATGTGTTGGTACTGTGATGAAGTGTCTTGCATTACAGGAGTAGCAGGGGGGTAGTTAGATATTATGTTGAGGGTGGGGAGTGGGTGATAGGAGATAAGAAAGTGGTGGAGGAAGTTGGGGTAGGAAAGTAGGAGGGAGTTTGCGGTGGGGGATAGAATAAGTAAGGCTAGCAGGGAGTAGATGAGGGTGTATAGCTGCAGCATGTTGAGTGTGAGGGTTGATTGGGTTGTAGAGGTTTGAGGCCTGTTCAGTTTTAGTTGTTCCGGGATGAGGCCCTGATTGTCCTTGGCAGGAGGAGGAGAGGGGCTTACCTTCCACTCTATGCAGCTGGTGTCGATGGGGATTCTGTGCACTGAAGGTTGTCTCCTCATGTAGAGGTTTATTTTGTTGGATTAGGTTGTTTCGGTTCTGTAGTCTGGGCACAGCGGGAGGGTTTTTTCATCGGATCTGCGATTGTCCAGGTTGGTTGGCTGCATTCTTAGCCCGCGCCTAAGGGCCACGCCAAAGGGCCATCTAGCGAGCCTCTCAGGCACGGGTGCACCTGAGCACTTCAATAAATGTAAGTGTCTCAGCATGTGCAGTGGTGGGCCCTGATTGGCCTCAGCGGTGGAGGGGGGGCAGGAGAATCCTGTGTTTCTGCTCCCCCATTGCAGACGCCAATCAGGGAGTCCTTGTGGGCGCGCCTGAATGCTTCAACAAATTTAAGTGTCCCAGCGTGTGCAGCAGTGGGCCCTGATTGGCCTCAGCAGTGGGGGGAACAGGAGAATCCTGTGTTCCTGCTCCACCATTGCAGACGCTGTTTCAGCAACAGTGGCTATCCGCATTAGAACAGCTAGCTACTGTCACTGAATATCTCCCCTAGCATGCATAGATTTGACGGGGGCATGTTCTGGACATGGGTTGGATGGAACTATTTCCTATTTTTCATCAGAAATACACATATACTTCAAAAACATTTGCCCACTGACATCTTATTCCGAAGCACACATAACTGTCAGATTACTGATGGATTGGATCTGAGTTTGGAGAAGTGATTGATGGGGGATTTATGCTTACCTCTCTGTTGTTCAAACTACCTCAGACAACAAACAATTGAATTTTAGAGTTCAGCTCCTTAATTGACTCTTCCCTTAAATGCAATTTTGCAAAATCTGGTACTTACTGTAACTGTGTAGGTAGCAAATGTTGCTACTTACACATATTGGGCCTTGAGTGATGCTTTTCTTTTATTTTTAACAATTCGTTTTTGTGTAGAATAGCTGTTCTCACTGTCTGTGTCATCAAATGCACATCCTGCCAATATTTCAGTTAACAAAGAAACCTAAAACACCACATTTCTTCAAAGGAATGTTGGGGGGGGGGGGGCAGGTCAATAAATCAACTATCAACCAAGCCAGAGCTAGCTTCCATACCAAATAGAATTTCAAATACAAGCTACCCAAAAAAACACATAGAACCTAACAAACCAACTGTTAGGTCAGCCAAGACTCACACTCATAATCTTGGGGACCAGAGACTGGTGGCTTACAGCTGGAGGTACAGAGGCTGCTCAGTCTGAAGCTGAAGTCCAGGAATGACATTTGTGAAGTAGGTGAAGAAGGCCCTCCCCTACCCCCAGAATTTCTTTGCACCTGCAAAGGATGTATCCTATTGTGCACCATATATAAGGAAGCTCTGTCAGACACCCCCTTGCTGGTTCAACAGTTTTTGGTGGACCTAACCTGCACCTACTGTCAATTCAGCTCCCTTCACTTTCTTAGTGGAGTGTTGCTTTCAAGTTTTGCTTGTTACTCCTGCTCATTGTTAAGTCTTTTAGTTCCTGCTCCAGTTCTGTCATTGCTATATCTTATGGTTCCTTATCCTGCCTGGTTCCTGTATTGCTCCACCCTGCCCTAGACTTAGCCTCTCCATCCATGCTCCTGCCCAGGGTAGACCCTAACACAAACAGCCACCAGGCTGTCTAATCTGCCACAGCACACCAAACATACAGTACAATATTACAGGTCACAAAAACCTGAGGGCTGGGATCTGGACTGGTCTGAAGAGATGAAAAACATGGAGTAATTAGGTCTTAGTTGTTAATTTTCTTTCCTTGAGTCCTTCCAGACCAGTCCAGATACATGGGGAGCACCAAAGCATTTCCTAACAAGGGAGGAACCATGACCAGCCTGATTCCAATATGTTAACCCCAAAGACTGTCACATCGAACCTGAGCATCCAATCTATAATGCCAGGCAAAAGCATATACAGATGATCAAGACACCACTTTACAAATGTCTTGTGAATGCAATAAGCTCATGCTCTACTGTAGATAAAGCCTATGCCTAAGTGAGTGAACCCTCAATCTAGGGGTATTGCGCGCCCATTCATCATGTAAACTGACACAATGGCCTCTTTAATCCATCAAGCTACCATAACCTTCAACAACACCTGTCCCTTCCCAGGGTCACTGAATATCATAAAAAGTTCATCTGACTTCCAGAATTATTTTATTCTCTTCAAGTAACAATGCTAAACCTACCCTATATCCAACCTACAAAGCCCTTTCAAGTTATCCAATCTTTTGCCTCCTGAAACACTGGCAGGGAGACAGACTGATCAATATGAAAAGGAGACCAACGCTACCTTGGGCAAATAGGAAGGGACTGGTTGAATTACCACTTTCTCCTCAGATATCACTAGGAAGGGTTCTCGAAAAGAGAGAGCTTGCAACACCAAGATTCTTCAGACCAAACAGACAGCCACAAAGAACATAATCTTCAACCTGATCATGTCATGCCTTTTCTGGTCTCTTTTCACTCATTATCTATTCATGTGCAAATTCAATTCAAGATGTTGCTGTTAGCTCATTAAAGATTTTACTGAAGAACTCTCAGTTATCTTTCTCAACTTCTTAATCCATATCTATCCTGTTACACTTCTCATTCTCAATACATTAACCAACTTGCACTGCCTACTCAATTTCAAATTTAATTTGATTCCACTTGTCAGTCTGCCTTTACATATCTTGCCCCTTCTTTATGGAACAAGCTCTCTCTGTCTATTAGAAGTGAGTCATCTACTGTCCAACTTAGAGGGGCCCTTAAGACACTTTTTCTCCCAGGTTTTCAGAAAAATTTAATCTTGTCCTTGTAGGGCTATTTCCAGTGTTGTGCAGAGGACTGGAGCTGACACAGTGACTGTATAACAATTTCAAACTTTTCAAAAGTTTTATTTCATTATTATAAATTGATCCACTATTCATTGAACTAAGGGTGGTATATTAAGTTTTTAATATAATGCAAGAAGGTTAAATTAGACTTACCTGCTAATTGTAGTTCCTGGAGTGGAACCAGTCGAGTCCCGGTACCTCTGGGTTCCCTATCTCATCTAGCAGCTTGGAGACTGAGAAACTCCCCTTTTTGTGACATCAAGGGTATATCTTCCCAGAGTCCGCCCTCTGTGACCAGTAACCTATTGACAAAGCAGACTCAGCGGAGAAGAAACAAGTAAGAAATTAAGCATTAAATGCAAAAACCAACAGAACTAGCCCCTACAGCCAACTGTGACCAAAAACTTTGCACAGACCACTCCCCCCACAGCATAGGAGAGACGAAGTCTGAGAAAAGAAGAGCATTTGAGTTGTTTTTTTTTTTTGTTTTTGTTTTTAACGATGCACACCACAGAAATAAAGCTTGTCTTACCTGTGCAACCTGTCTCGAGAACTGCTGGCACCCTGGTTTGCCAACGCAACCTGGGAGGGATCCGGGACTCGACTGGTTCCACTCCAGGAACTACAATTAGCAGGTAATCTAATTTAACCTTCCTGATCGTGTCCCCAGTCGAGTCCCGGTACCTCTGGGTCTTTACCAGAGCAGTGAAAAACTCAACCCCGGGGGGGGCCTGGCAAACCAGCCTGCAGAACAGCTGCACCAAACGCGGTCTCCTCCCGCATATGCACATCCAGCCTATAGTGACGAATAAAGGAATTCAGAGAGGACCATGTCGCCGCCTTACAAATGTCCACCGGCGACACCAAACGAACCTCTGCCCAGGAAGTAGCCTGAGCCGTAGTGGAGTGGGCCCGTAGACATTCTGGCACCACCCTACCTTTCAAAACATAAGCCGACGCAATGGCTTCTTTAATCCAGCGCGCAATAGACGCCTTTGACGCTGCTTCACCTTTCCGCCGACCCGCAAAAAGAACAAAGAGCCTGTCCGACTTCCGAAAACTCTCCGTACGCCGCAAATACTTCTTCAACACCCATCGGACATCCAGTGAATGCAACTTAGAAGCCGAAGCCCCCTCGGCCCCGGCAGAGAACACTGGCAAGGAAATCTCCTGGTGAAGGTGAAACGCCGAGACCACTTTTGGGAGAAAAGCTGGCACCGGCCGTAAAACGCCTTCTAGACGCGAAAAAGGACAAGTACGGCTCCCGACAGGAAAGAGCCTGAAGCTCCGACACCCGCCGAGCTGAGCAGATCGCCACCAAAAACACCACCTTCAAAGTAAGATCCTTCAGAGACGCGCACGCCAAAGGCTCAAAAGGCTCGCGTTCTAACGCGTCCAGAACGAACGGCAAATGCCATTTCGGAATGAGGCACCTGACCGGGGGCCTCGCGAGCACCACCGCTCTGAGAAACCTCTTCACGTCACGTTGAGCACCGAGCGACTGACCTGCGATCCTGCCCCTGTAGCAAGACAAAGCAGCCACCTGAACTCGCAAGGATGCCGCCGCTAAGCCCTTGTCGAAGCCATCCTGCAGAAACTCTAAGACTTGTGGAAGAGTAGCCTTGAGAGCCTCGGCGTTTCGCACCGCGCACCACTCTAAGATGCGCCAAACGCGGACATAAGCCAGCGAAGTGGAGCGTTTTCTGGACTTCAACAAGGTCGCAATAACCGCTCCCGAATATCCCCGGGATTTCAACCAAGCCCTTTCAAGAGCCAAGCCGTAAGCGAGAACCGATCCACGTGCGGCATGAGAAGGGGCCCCTGCGACAAGAGATCCCTTCTGCACGGAAGGCACCAAGGCTTTGCCACCAACAACCGGACCAGGTCCCCGAACCAAGGGCGGCGCGGCCAATCCAGCGCTATCAAAATCACTCGCCCCCGAAACTTCGCCACCCGTTGGAGGACTCTCCCCACCATGGCCCACGGGGGAAAAACATACAGCAGCTGTCCCTCCGGCCAGGCCTGCATCAGAGCATCCAGGCCCTCGGACATCCTTTCCCTGCGCCTGCTGAAGAAACGACAGGCTTTCGCGGAGTCGAACGTCGCCATAAGATCCATGACGGGTGACCCCCATCTGCGCACAATCATATCGAACACTTCTGGGTTCAGAACCCATTCGCCTGGATCCACGCGCACTCGGCTGAGGAAATCGGCCTCCACATTGTCGACCCCCGCGACATGTGCCGCCGACAGATCGAGGAGGTTGGCCTCCGCCCAGGCGCACAGCCCTGCGGCCTCCATTTCTAACGCCACACTGCTGGTGCCGCCCTGCCTGTTGATGTACGCCACCGCCGTCGCGTTGTCGGACAGCACCCGGACCGCCTTTCCCGCGAGAAGCGGCCGGAACTCTTGCACTGCCAGATACACTGCCCGCAGCTCCAGACGGTTGATGGCCCACGTCTTCTCCTGAGCGTCCCAGACCCCCTGAGCAAAACGCCCCTGACAGTGAGCCCCCCAGCCCAGCAGACTGGCGTCTGTCATCACCGCCTCCCAGACCGGGCCTTCCAGGGACTTCCCGCGCACCAGCGCCCTGGGGCGTAACCACCAAAGTAGGGCCTGGCGAGTCTCCTCCAGACAGATCAGCCGCTTCGTCAACGAGTCCCCCTGAGAGGACCAGCGGCACAGCAGGGCCCTTTGCAAGGGCCGCATGTGGGCTCGGGCCCACTGCACCGTCTCTATCGTTGCCGCCATGGTCCCCAACACCTGAAGGTAATGCCACGCCGAAGGAGCCTTTCACCGCAGGAACGCCTCCAGCAGCCGACGCAGACCCCACGCCCGCTGCTCCGTGAGATACACCCGGCCAACCCGAGTGTTGAAGCGCGCCCCCAGGTACTCCAGAGATTGTGAAGGCGTCAGGTGACTCTTCTTCTGGTTGACTACCCAGCCTAGGCTTTCCAGGAAGACCACCACCCGGGCCGTGACCCGCTCGCTCTCCTCCCGGGACTTTGCCCGAATCAACCAATCGTCCAGGTAGGGGTGTACGAGAATACCTTCCCTGCGTAGAGCTGCCGCGACCACTACCATCACCTTGGTAAAGACTCGTGGCGCCATGGCTAGCCCAAAGGGCAGCACCTGGAACTGATAATGACCGGAGGGCACCGCAAACCGGAGAAACTGGTGATGGTCTTGACGGATGGGAATATGAAGATAAGCTTCTGATAGATCTAGGGACGTGAGAAACTCCCCCCGCTGGACTGCGACTATGATGGAGCGGAGAGTTTCCATGTGAAAATGGGACACTCGCAGGCATCGATTGACCCGCTTGAGATCCAGAATGGGCCGCACTCCGCCGTCCCGTTTCGGCACAATGAAGTAAATGGAGTAACGACCGCACCCGGACTGGCCGGCGGGAACGGGCGCAATTGCCATGAGATCCAACAGACACTGCACAGTCCCCTGGATTGCCAACCGCTTCGCTGCCGACCGTCCCGGAGACTGCACAAAGGAGTCCCGCACTGGACGCTGGAACTCCAGCGCGTAACCGTCCCAAATGACCTCCAGTACCCACTGATCCGTGGTAATTTGAGCCCAGGCAGGGTAAAACTCCCGCAAATGACCCCCCACAGGAGGGAGGGGTGACTGGGCCCCCCTCATCTCATTGCGATTTCTGGAAATTGGATGCGGCCAGGGAAGAGGAAGAACCGAAGCCTCTACCGGCTCCCCGGAAGCCTCGAAACCCCTGGACTCTGCTGGAAAAACGACCCCGTTGCCCTGGAATGAACTTCTGGGAACGGTAACGACGGGAGTCTCGAAACTGACCCCGACCTCCGGGAGCTCCCCAGGAAGGCTTAGGCTTGTCCTCTGGTAACCGGCCCCCTTTGGACTCGCCTAGCTCCTTAACCAGCTTCTCGAGATCCTTCCCGAAGAGAAGCCGCCCCTTGAAGGGCAGCTTACTGAGTCTAGACTTAGAGGAGGCATCCGCCGCCCAATTGCGAAGCCACAGGTACCGCCGTGCTGCCACCGCCGAAGTCATACTCTTGGACAAGCCTTGCATAAGGTCATAATGGATGTCCGCTAGGTAAGCCGCCCCGGACTCCAACCGGGCCGCCTCCCCAGCGGAGGCACCGGGCTGACCCTCCTGCACTTGTTGCGCCCAGCGGAGGCATGCCCTGGCAACCCATGCGCCGCATATCGCCGCCTGCATGGACACGGCTTTAACGTCAAAGACCTGCCTCAACAGGACATCCAACTTCCTGTCCTGACCGTCCTTAAGGGCAGCGCTGCCTTCGACCGGAATAGTTGTTTTCTTGGTCACCGCCGAAACAGCAGCATCCACCTTAGGCGATTTGAACACCTCTCTGTCCTGATCCAACAGAGGATAGAGGCGCCCCATGACCCTAGCGCCTCTCAAAGGGGCTTCTGGCACGTTCCACTCCTCCTGGATCATCTCTTGAAACACCCTGTGGACCGGGAAGGCCCGTTGGGACTTCCTGAAAACCTGTAGCAGGGGGTCTTCCAGCGTGTCATCCTCCCCAGCACCTGGGACCGGCATATTGAGCGCCTTCAGAGACTCCGTAATAAGCGCTGGTAACTCTTCTCTCCGAAAGACTCTCATCACCCGAGCTTGATCTTCTCTCTCTGAGATCTCGCCCTCCTCCAAGTCCTCTTCAAACGGGAGATCCCCGCTCTCCCCCTCAGAGAGCGGGCTCTCGGTCAGATCTGCCAGCTCCGTCACTTCCTCCTGAGCACGAGACCGCTTACCCCCACCGGGATAAGCGTCACTCTGCGGGGACATGGAGCGCTTACGCGCTCTGCCACGGTCAGCGGACAACATCTGCTGCGCTGCGCCCCGCCGCCAACTGCCTGCTGTAGCAAAGCCACGAACTGTGGAGAAAAAATGGACGCCAGATCCTTAGGGAAAATCCCCTGTACTGCTGCAGACCCCGAGCCGGTTGAGGGACCAGCCACCGGCTCTTCCAGCGGAACCTCAGACCCCCGGAGAGAACAGGCCTCTGGCGGCGCTTCCGGAATTCCGACCTGTGGTTCCTGGGGTTGTGACAGCTCCGGAGTCTGCCCTGCACATGACTTACAGACTCCGGCCACCGAAGCCTTCCGAGCCCCGCACACCATACACAGGGGCTTCAAAGGCATCACGGGCAAAACAATGGGTGACCGCAAACTCCGCAAAGAGTCGTGAGAGGAGAGAGAGAGAAGCACCCCCCCCCCCTGAGAGCTGTAGCAGCGCTCCGCTGTACTTCACAACGAAAGGCAAAAAGGCAAAAAAAAAATAGAAAGCTAAAAGGAAAACCCCCCACAAAGCACTCTCATACACTGTCTGGCCCAAGTAGTTCACCAACGCCGCCCCACGTGGATTTCTGCCATGCTCCTGCCCGGGGGCGCCAGTAGGCCACGCTGCTGCCACGCGGTCAGGCCCAGGCTCAAGCGCGCCAAAAGACGCAGTCAAGAAAGGAAGACGCGCTTGGACGGCTTACCTCACTGCTGAGCCGACCCGCTCAGCAACGTCGGGAACAAGGCCTCTGAGCCGGCACGCCAAAGCGCACAAAAAGCCCGCTCTCACACCGCTTCGTGCGCCTGCCCCGAGGCTGCAGATGTCCTGCTGACGCGGAGAGGCCTCCGAGCGCTCTAGCGGGTAGGTCTTCCGCGTGGCGCCGGCCCTCTCTACTTCCCGCTCACTGACTCCGCCGAAGTGGGCACTATGAATGCTGCCTCAGTCCGGGCAAAACCTCCGGAAGGCCAGCCTGCACCCCAGTAAGTCAAATCGCCGTTGGTAGTGGCAGAGAGGAGGGGGGGGAGGGGACAGAAGAAATAAAAAGGACAGAAAGGAAAAAAGAGACAGCCAAGCTGAAGGAACTGGACTGGAGCAAAGCTGATAGCCACAGGTCCCTTGCACTGCCACCCAATTCCTCCAATAAAGCCAAAAAAAACAGAACTAAGTCCTAATTGTTTCTCCAGTGAGCCCGGCCACCCGGGCTCCCAACTCTCTAGCTGCTTGGAGACTGAGGCAACTGGTCACAGAGGGCGGACTCTGGGAAGATATACCCTTGATGTCACAAAAAGGGGAGTTTCTCAGTCTCCAAGCTGCTAGATGAGATAGGGAACCCAGAGGTACCGGGACTCGACTGGGGGCACGATCAGGAATGTACTTCAGCGATGCCTTCACTAAGGCCAAAAGAATGATTTCTTATGCCCCTCAGAAAATGTCTGACATCTAGATTAGCCAACAAGGAATGCCCCTATACCACGCCACTGCATGAACATAAGAGAATTCAAGCCATCATGTGGAAAGGTCAGAATATCAGGAAGAAACGACCAAAGTGGGCTGATAGTAAAATCTGACACCAAACCTCAAAGATCTTCCACACCTGGACATATGCAAGGGAAGTGGACCGCTTCCTGGATCTCAATAGAATCAAAATTACCTGGCTGGAATATCTTCTTTTCCTCAACCTCGCCCTCTTAAGAGCTAGGGCATAAAATGGAATGAAAATACATCTAACATCTGTACTTGCCTCTGATGCAAGAGAACAGTACTGTATCTAGCCCTGTGCGAGCGGTGCAGCCACACAGGGTGCAAAAGGATTAAGGGCACATGTCGGGCTGTCGGCCCCCACCCGCCCCTCCTGCATTGCCCTGCAGCTGCTGCCACTTTTTTGTTTTCTTGGAGGCGGCGGCGGCAGCAGCAGTGAGGCAGACCCACGTTTGTAGGCAGGTCAGGTCCCTCCTTCCCTTCTCTGATGTAGGCCGCGTCAGAGGAAAGAGGGACCAGGTCAACCATTCAACACGGATCTTCGCAACTCAGCGTTTGCATGGCTGGCCTAGTCCCTCCCTCCTCTAATGTGACCTACATTAGAGAAGGGAAGGAGGGACCTGACCTGCCTACAAACGTGGGTCTGCCTTACTGCTGCTGCCGCCGCTGCCTCCAAGAAAAAAAGTGGTGGCGGTGGCAGGGCAATGTTGGGGGGGGGGAGGTGGACAGAGGCAGGCAACCAGCGGCGGGCAGGGGGGGAGGGGCGCACCATATGTGAAAATAGCACAGGGCGCAATTATGGCTTGGTATGGCCTTGCAAGAGAACCTCCGCATTCTTGAATGGCAGATGATCCCCTGTCTTTAGCCTTATGAGATCCATGTACTAAGGCCTTTGTGACCAATCCAGGGCCACTACCATTACTACAGCTGATTAACTCCCCATCTTCTGAATTATGCTGCACATCAGAAGCCAAGAGGGGAACACAGAGGAAGCAGCTTTGAGTCCAGTAGTAGTAGTAGTGGAATGGAAGAGTAGCCTAATGGTTAGAGCATTGGCTTGGGAACCAAAAGACTAGAGTTTGATTCTCACTAGTACACCCTAGGCAAGTCACTTAACCCTCCATTGCCTCAGAAAAATGAAAGTTATCACTGTCCCTGTTTAATGCACATTACCAAGTTTAAGTTACAATGTAAATTGCTTTGACTAAATGATAAAGCAGCACAAAAAATAAATAGTACTACTAGTATTAGAATATCTATCCCTTCAATTGATGCTCCTTTCTTTGGTTGAAAAATCTGGACACATTTGTGTTTATGCTGGTCACCATCAAGTCCATTATTGGGATTCCCACCACTTGACAATGTGATTGAAGGCTGCTTCTGCTTATTGCTGCTCTTCTGGGTCCAATGTGTTTCTGATCAGGAAGTTTGCTTGTTATCTACTCCAGCCCATTGTTTCATGAACCAACCAGAGGAGAAAGCGTAGTTACTCACCTGTAACAGGTGTTCTCCAGGAGCAGCAGGAATCAGTCCTCACTTATGGGTGACGTCGGCGCCGACGGAGCCCTCGCGGAGCAATTTTCCCCAGCTTTCAAAGAAAGCCTTTGGGAATTGCAGCGCGCATGCGCGGTCGTCTTCCCGCCCGAGGGTGCCATCTTAGCCAGTCAGATGACATAGCTAAAAAAGACAGCAGAAAAATTTGCAAAAAAAGAACATAAGCAGACGATTGCAACTCCAAGGGGAGGAGGGAGGGTAGTGAGGACTGATCCCTGCTGCTCCTGGAGAACACCTGTTACAGGTGAGTAACTACGCTTTCTCCAGGACCAAGCAGGAAGTCAGTCCTCACTTATGGGACTCCCAAGCTCAAGGCTACCGGAGACCCTAAGCACAAAAATGAGCTCCCTCTAGCTCAGCAGCACAGAAGGATAGAATCTTCGCTGAATTATCACCCACCGGTAGCCCACATCCGGGATGGAGGGTAGGAGTTGCTCAGACCTCAAAGAGATTACGGAGGACTGCCTGTCCGAAAGCACTGTCCCTACGGGACTCCCTCTCGAGACAGTAATGGACCGCAAAAGTCTGGCTCGAAGACCAAGTAGCGGCCCGGCAGATGTCTGCCAGCGGAACAGAGCGGAGGTAAGCCACTGACGTGGCCTTTGCCCGAACGCAATGAGCCGTGACTCGACTTTCTAAGGAGAGTCCGGCTGCCCCATAAGCCCAAGAGATACAGTCCGCAACCCAGATGGACAGAGTACGCTTGGAGACCGGGAGCCCCAATTTATTGGGGTCAAAAGACACAAAAAGCTGAGCAGCTTTACGGTGCTCCCGCGTACGGTCAAGGTAGAAGTTCAATGCCCTTCTACAGTCCAGGGTATGGAGGACCGTTTCAGCTCGGCTGGAGTGTGGTCTGGGAAAGAAAGTTGGAAGTACCACCTCCTGATTGATGTGAAAAGGGGAGACCACTTTAGGCAGAAATTTTGGGTGAGTCCGTAGGACTACCCTATTCTTGTAGAACCTAGTGTGAGGGGGATCAGACACGAGGGCCTGCAATTCACTTACGCGCCTAGCGGAAGTGAGGGCTATCAAGAACAGTGTTTTCCAAGACAGAAAACGTAGAGAACAGGTAGCCATAGGTTCAAAAGGCGGACAGGTGATCCGCTGCAAAACCACATTCAGGTCCCAGTCAGGCGCTGGCGGGCGCAGAGGTGGTTTAAGTAGAAGGAGACCTCGGAGAAACCTCGCTACGAGAGGGTCATTGGAGAGAGGTCTGCCGTCCACTGGCACATGATGTGCTGAAAGAGCACTGAGGTGAACTTTGACGGAGTTGGACTTAAGTCCCAGATTAGAGAGGTGCAGCAAGTACTGCAAGATCACCGACACCGGGCAGGAGAAGGGATCCTGAGACTGTTGGGTACACCAGACTGCAAAGCGACGCCATTTAAGGGCGTAGCATTTGCGGGTAGAAGGCCGTCGCGAAGCTAAGACGACCTCCTCCACCTCCGCCGGCAGGAGAAGGGGAGCAAGGACTACCCTCTCAGCAGCCAGGCCATGAGGTTGAGAGACCTGAGGTTGGGGTGCAGAAGGGACCCCTGATCCTGAGTGAGGAGATCCGGTTGTACCCCCAGAGGGATTGGATCCTCCACCGCCAGTTGCAGCAGGAGCGGAAACCACGGCTGCCTGGGCCAGCGAGGGGCCACCAGGATCATGAAGGCTTTGTCTCGGAGAACCTTGAAAAGAGTCCGAGAGACCAGCGGGATGGGAGGGAAAGCGTACAGAAGGCTCCCCGACCACGAGATCAGAAAGGCGTCCGCCGCAACCCGAAGGGGGTGTGGCTGACGAGAGCAGAAGCGAGGAAGCTGCCGGTTGTGAGGACTGGCAAAGAGATCCACCGTGGGGAGACCCCACTTGAGGAAGAGCTTCTGAACTACCAAGGGATCCAGACGCCACTCGTGCGGCTGGAGGACCCTGCTGAGTTTGTCTGCAAGGCAATTTTCTTGGCCCGGGAGATAAACTGCCTTGAGGAGAATGCCGTGACTGACGGCCCAAGAGCAGAGCTTCTGTGCCTCCCGGCAGAGGAGGAAGGAGCCCGTGCCCCCCTGCTTGTTCACGTAGAACATGGCAACTTGATTGTCCGTCTGGACAAGGACGGACTGTTGGGAAGTCAGGTGGGAGAAGGCCTTGAGAGCTAGGCGGATCGCCCTGAGCTCCAGGAAGTTGATCTGCTGAGCAGACTCCCACGTGGTCCAGAGGCCCTGAGTACGTGCCTCTTGGCAATGTGCTCCCCAGCCCAGGAGGGATGCATCGGTGGTCAGCACCCGGGTCGGCTGAGGTGACTGGAAAGGCATTCCGAATATCAGGTGCGGCTGCCGGAGCCACCACCGGAGAGACGAGAGCAGCGGCTCGGAGACGCGCACTAGGTCTGCCAGGCCGCCTGTGGCTTGTCGCCACTGCTGGCGGAGACACCATTGAGCAGACCGCATGTTCAGGCGGGCATTGGGGGTCACATGGACGGTGGAAGCCATATGGCCGAGCAGTCTCAGGAAGCGCCTGGCGGAGACCAGGGGCTGGCCGCGAAAGCGGTCGGCTAGGTCCATGAGCCGTTGAGCCCTGTCGAGCGGTAGGTACGCTCGTGCCCGAGGAGTGTGCAGCCTTGCGCCGATGAACTCGAGATCCTGTGAGGGGAGCAAAGTGGACTTTGCGAAGTTTATGACAAAGCCCAAGTGCTGCAGCAGAGTCACCGTGCGGCGCGTGGCGTTGGCGACCTCCTGAGCGGACGCTGCTCTGATGAGCCAGTCGTCGAGGTACGGAAAGACATAGAGGCCGTGAAGCCAGAGATGGGCCGCCACGACCGCGAGACATTTTGTGAAGACTCGCGGTGCGGAGGATAGGCCAAAGGGCAGTACTCTGTACTGGTAATGATTTCCTGCCACCACAAACCTTAGGTATTGGCGGTGGCTTGGGTGGATGAGGATGTGCGTGTAGGCATCCTTTAGATCCAAGGAGCATAGCCAATCTCCCTGCTGGAGGTAGGGCAGAAGGATTCCAAGGGTAAGCATTTTGAACTTCTCCCGCACAAGGAACTTGTTGAGGTTGCGCAAGTCCAGGATGGGTCTGAGGCCCCCTGTTCTCTTTGGTATCAGAAAATACCTTGAATAAAAGCCTTGACCTCTCAGGTGGTGGGGCACCGGTTCCACCGCCTGTTCCTGCAGAAGACCTGCTAACTCCTGAAGGAGCAACTCCCTGTGCAGAGGGGGGCGCGAAGGTTCTCCCGGAAAATAGGAGGGAGGGACCTGATGGAAGTGGAGAAGGTAGCCTTCTCGCACGACCTGAAGTACCCAGGCATCTGCGGTGATGCTGGACCACCTGTGGCCGAAGTGAACCAGCCGGCCTCCGGTGCTGGGAGGAACCAGCGGGGGGGGAGAGGCTATGCTGAGCGAGTCAAAAACCCCCACCCTGCTGAGCAGGGGCTGGTGGTGCAGGCTTGGGGGCTTGCTGCCTACGGGACCCGTTACCCCGTCCCTTGGCCTGCTGGCCCTGTTGGGGAGCTGCAGGGGCCTGATAATGGGGGTACTGTTTGTAGGCAGCCGCCTTCCTCGGGTAAAAGGACTTTTTTCCCGAGCCCTTCTTTTTCTGGGAAGGGGCGGAGGTCTTCCTAGAAAGCCTGGTCCTGGTGAGAGTCTCAGTCTCAATTTGTGCAGCCTTTTCCGCCATGGGCTTGCCAAAGAGGTTTTCGCCTCGGCAGGGGACATCGACCAACTTGTCCTGTACCCAGGGCTCAAGGTCCGACGACTGAAGCCAAGCCTGTCGGCGGGCACCGATGCCGGCTGCGGCCACTCTAGCCGAGGCCTCAAAGCCATCATAGGCTGCTCGGGACATGAACTTTGAGCATTCCCGAATGCCCGTGGACAAGGCTAGGAACCTCCGCAAGGGCTCCTCGGAGAGACCAGCGGAGAATCCGGCTAGCTCTTTAGCCAGATCCCGGAGATACATGCCCATGTAGAGCTGGTAAGTCTGGACACGACATGCGAGCATAGAGCCCTGGAAGCACTTCTTGCCAAGGCCATCCAGGTTACGGGCCTCCCTTCCAGGAGGCACCGAGGAGTGCATCTTCTGGCTCTTAAGACGATGCATGGCCGATTCCACTACCATGGAATGGTGTGGCAGCTGTGCCTTCTGAAAGCCAGGGCTCTTGCGGACCCGATAGATAGAATCGACCCGCTTGCTCAGGACCGGCGAGGAGGCCGGACTCTCCCACATGCGGAAGAGTAGTCGTTCCAGCATAGGAGGAACCGGCACAGTAAAGTGCTCCCTCGCGGGAGAGTCATACTGGAGGGCGTCGAGCTCTTCGGCTCGAGGCTCCTCCTCGGGATCCGCAGGGAAGGCCAAAGCCTTGGCCATATCCCTAACGAAGTCCGAGAACCGGGCATCCTCCGGGGGGACTGCTTCCGAGGCTCGGACCCCGGTGAGTCCGATGGGACACACCGAGTCCGGAAAGAATCAGGTGACTCTTCCTCCTCAGACTCCCAGACCGACTCCGACGAGGACTCGGTGGGGTCGGCCCGGGCAGGGTGCGGCGCCAGCCGTCCCGACGTCGAGGGAGTCGGCGTCGGCGACCTCGGTCCCGAACGGGAGGCCGAGGGTGACCTCGACCGAGGATCGACTCGAGTTCTCATTGACTCGAGGATCGGCTCGGTCTCCGGGGTCGACTTGGACGTCGACGTCCCGGCGGTCGGGGCAGCGGCGCCAGCGAGGCCAGCGAGCAGTGCCCGCTGCTGGTCCATGAAGGCAGACAGTCTGCTCTCCAAGGCCGTCAACCTGAGTCCGAGCTCAGGTGACCCAGCAGCCCCCGACTCGGGCCCCGACGGCGTCGGGGCCCGACGTCGGCTGTCGCGGAGGCGAGTCCAGAAGGACCACAGGACTTACCCGGGCAGGCATCTCCGACTCCAGGCGAGGTCGCTTCGGGATGTGTTCCTTCTCCAAGGACCCGGGGCGGCTGTCGGGGCTATGCGACCTGGCCCTCGCGGAGCCAGGAGCGTCCACCGACGCCGCCCTCGCGGGTTTTTCCTTCCGACGATGGTCCCCGGAGGGAGAACCCCGGTCGGAGGAGCTCCGTCGACGGTCCGAGCTGGAGCCTTTCGACGCGGAGGCCTCCGACGAGGTCCGGGTACGGCTGGGGTCAGCGAAGATTCTCTCACGCTGATGCCGCCGACTCCTCAACGCCTTTGAGGACAGTTTGCTGCAGGGCCCACAGATCAGTTCCTCATGATCCGGGGCCCAGGCAGCGGAGGCAAAAGTCGTGTGTGTCGGTTAGTGACATATTGCGGTCACACCGACCACACCGCTTAAACCCACTGGCAGCCATCGGGGGAAAAAGGGCCCCTGCGAGGTCAAAGGACCGGGCTGCCAGGGAAACCGAAAACGAAAGCTGACTAAGTCAGAAAAACCGAAAAAAGTAAGCGGACTCGAGACCGGCGTCGCGAGTCCGGGCGGGAAAGCGATCGGCGTCGAACCGAAAGGAAAAAGAATAAAATAATGAAGAAAATCGACTTTTTCGCGGGGACAAGACGGGACGTCTGTAGGGCTCCGCGGAAAAAAGAAGACTGGCTAAGATGGCACCCTCGGGCGGGAAGACGACCGCGCATGCGCGCTGCAATTCCCAAAGGCTTTCTTTGAAAGCTGGGGAAAATTGCTCCGCGAGGGCTCCGTCGGCGCCGACGTCACCCATAAGTGAGGACTGACTTCCTGCTTGGTCCTGGAGAAGCCATATTAGACTTAGTCCTTAGTGGAACACCAGATCTAGTGCAAGAGATAAGGGTGTTGGGGTCACTTGGCAATAGTGATCATAGCATGATCGCGTTTGATTTAATTAGTGGAGGAGGGATAGTAAGGAAATCCACATTACTACCTTTTAACTTTCGAAAGGGAGACTATGATAAAATGAGGAAAATAGTTAAGAAAAAACTAAAAGGAGCAGTTGCAAAGGTTAAAGACTTACATCAAGCTTGGGTGTTCTTGAAAAATACTATCTTTTAAGCCCAGACCAGCTGTATTCCACACTTTAAGAAAAGTGGACGGAAGTCCAAAAAACTGCCAGCATGGTTTAAAGGTGAGGTCAGAGAGGCTGTTGTTGCCAAAAAAGCATCTTTCAAGAAATGGAAAAAAGAGCCAAACGACGAATCCTGGAAACAGCACAAGCACTGGCAAGTGAAATGCAAGGCATGGATAAGGCAGGTAAAGGAAGAATTTGAGAAGAAGCTTGCTGCGGAAGCAAAAACGTGAAATAAAGACTTTTTCAAGTACATTCATAGCAAAAAAACTGTGAGAGAGTCAGTTGGTCCATTAGATGATAGAGGGGTTAAAGGGGCACTAAGAGGCGACAAGGCGATAGCGGAGAGACTACATAAATTCTTTGCTTCGGTCTTTACTGAGGAAGATGTAGGGATGTTACCCATGACTGAAGTGGTATTTAAAGGTGCGGAGGAATTGAAGGAAATATCGATACATCGGGAAGATGTATTACAACTATTAGATAAACTGAAGAGTAGAAAATCACCTGGACCAGATGATATACATCCAAGGGTGTTGAAAGAACTGAAATATGAGATTGCAGACCTGCTATTAGTAATCTGTGAATTTTCATTAAAATCATCTGTAATACCTGAAGATTGGAGGATTGCCAATGTAACACCAATTTTTAAAAAGGATTCCAGGGGTGATCCGGGAAAATACAGACCGGTGAGTCTGACGTCAGTACCGGGAAAAATGGTAGAAACCATCATAAAGAACAAAATTACTCGGTATATAGATAGTCATGGCCTAATGGGAGACAGCCAACATGGCTTTAGACAAGGAAGATCTTGTCTTACTAAGCTGTTATGTTTTTTTGAAGGTGTGAATAAACAGGTGGACAAAGGTGAGTCGGTTGATACAGTGTATCTGGACTTTCAGAAAGCCTATGACAAGGTCCCTCATCAGAGACTATTGGCAAAACTAAAGAGTCATGGGATAGGAGGCAGTGTACTATTGTGGATCAGGACCTGGTTAAAAGATAGAAAGCAGAGGGTAGGGCTAAATGGCCAATTTTCCCAATGGAGAAAGGTGAATAGTGGTGTATGTTTATGTTTATGTTTATTAGCTTTATATACCGCTAAACGAACAGACATCAAAGAGGTTTACATAGTTCGAAATAGAGGCCATAAGTTGGAGAAAAAGGAAAAGTTACAATAATTGATAGGAAAGCAAACCAAGTGGACTCATGCGACAAGATGTTAGGGAGGAGAAGGGGAGGAGGAGGAAAGAGAGAGTAAGGTCACACAGAGGGAGCAGGGAAGTCGAAGGCAAGGGTGAAGAGGTGTGTTTTAAGACTGTTTCTGAAGGTGGTATGTTCCTGCTCAAGTCTGATGGAGGAGGTTAGGGAATTCCATAGGGCAGGAGGACCAATGAAGAAAAAAGCAGAGGAGCGGGTGGACTGGAGACGAGCGCAAGCAGGTGAGGGGAGACGTAGGCGGTTGAGATGGAGAGTTCGTAATGAGCGTGCAGGGGTATGAAAATGGACAAGGACAGCCAGGTATTGAGGAGAGTGAGTGTAAAGGACACGGTGGAGAAGTGTGAGGATTTTGAAATGGATACGGAATTTGATAGGAAGCCAGTGAAGATGAATAAGTAGAGGTGTAATGTGATCATGTGGGGAGGAGTGGAAAATGAGTCGAGCAGCGGTGTTTTGGATACGCTGTAGGCGGTGGAACTGCGAGGAAGGGAGGCCAATAAGAACCAAATTACAGAAGTCGATACGGGACATGACCAGAGATAGAAGAAGGGTAGTGAGCGCCTGTGCGGTAAGGAAGGGTCTAATGGCACGAATCTGGCGGAGGAAAAAGAATGAGGTTTTGGAGACGTGGGCAAGGTGGTCTTAGAAGGATAGGTTGGAGTCAAAGAGGATGCCGAGGTAGCGAAAAGAAGAGACTAGAGGGACAGGTAAGCCGGAAAAAGAGGGGGAAACCTGGGGGGGAGTATTATCGCAAGAGAACCAGATGGCAAGGGTTTTAGTGAGGTTAAGATGAAGGCAGTGAGTGGTTAACCAATCGGCGACGGCCGTAAGGCAGGAGTTTAGTGGGGAAAGATCAGGAGAAAGAGGGGAGGTATGATGCAAAAGAATCAGGTCATCGGCATAGTAGAAGGCTGAGATCCCGTGTTGTTGAACCAGTAAAGCAAGAGGGGTGAGAAAAATGTTAAAGAGAAGGGGGGCGAGGACTGAACCTTGAGGGACGCCACAGGGAAGGGGGAGAGGCTCAGAGGCGGGTGAGAGAGTGGATGAGGGGAGAACGGAATAAGTTCTAGAGGAGAGGAAAGAGAGGAACCAGTGGAGGACAGTGCTACAGAGACCCGCTCCCCGTAGTCTGGCCAGAAGAAGGGAGTGGTCGATGAGGTCAAAGGCAGCAGAAAGATCGAGAGAGACCGCCACCGAAAGATCACTGCGGTCGTGAGCTGTGTGTAGTTCATTAAGGAAGCCCAGTAAAACTGTTTCAATGCTGTGGCCGGGGCAGAAACCAGACTGGTGGGGGTGGAGAAAGTTTGTAGAGTCAAGGTAGGAAGATAATTGGGAGAATACGACTTTTTCCAGGATTTTGGAGAGAAAGGGGAGGTTGGAGACTGGGCGATAGTGGGCAGGGATCATGGAGTCAAGTGAGGGTTTCTTTAGAATAGGGCGAACCAGAGCATGCTTCCAGGACTAGGGGAAGACACCTGAGGAAAGACTGTTGTTGATGAGAGTAAGTGCTGGTGGGATAAGTGCTAGGGAAGGTGTGAGGAACCAGGAAGAAGGAATGTGATCAAGGGAGCAAGAGGTTTTCTTAGAGGAGGAAAGTGTTGCAAGGAGCTCGGAAGAGGTGATCGGGTGAAAGGAATACCAAACGTGGGACAGTTGAGAGGTAGGAGGAGGGGAGCAGGGAGGGGGGCTGGAGATAGGAGGAGGACAGTGGGGCAGGGACTGCCGGAGATCAAGTATCTTCGAGCTGAAGTAGGTCGCTAGCTGTGAGGGAGTGGGTGAGGGAGCAGAGGGGGAAGGCGTGGTATTGGACTGAAGGGAAGTAAGAGACCGAAGGACAGAATAGAGGTGGTGTGTCTGGTTGGGTGCGGTGGAGATGGCAGTAGAGAAATAATCCTGTTTGGCTTTGTGGACTTGATTTTGGTAGTAAGAGTGTTCAGAATTGAAACGTGAAAGAGTGGCTAGACAGGGGGCTTTACGCCATATGCGCTCAGCTCGGCGGAGCTGTGTGCAAAGGAGATAGAGACCGGAGTGGAACCATGGTTGGGAGGGACGGCGGGAAGAGAAGCAGGGACAGAGAGGGGCAATGTGATCAAGAGCAGCGGAAAGGGAGGAGAACCAGGTAGAGGCTTGGGAAGAGGGAGAGATAGGAGGGGAAAGTTGGAGGGAAGAAGGTCAGATGCAGGGGGGAATTGGTGAAGGGTCTGAGTAGTTAGCCGACGGGTATAAGAAGTGGAGGCGGGTGGAGAGGGCTGAGGAGAGATGGAAGAGGCAGAGAGGGAAGGAAGACAGTGAAAGGTGAGGCAGTAGTGATCAGTCCAGGGTAATGTGAGGGCATGAAGAGACTGGAGAAGGTAGGTGGGGGCAGAGGGAGAGAGAAGCAAGTCAAGGGTGTACCCAGCGAGATGGGTTGGGAAAGGAACAAGTTGAAGAAGAGATAAATTATAGAGGAAAGTACTAAAGGAATGGTCTCTAGTTGAGATGGGAGGATCGAGATGCAGGTTGAAGTCACCAGCGATGAGCAGGCGAGGGAAGGTCAGTGACAAATCGGTGATAGAGGAGAGAAGGGAATCCCAGAGGTCGGGGTGTAAGGCTGGAGGGGAGTAAATGAGAAGTGCATGGGGGGGGGGCAAAGTGGAGTTGGAGGAACAGGGCTTCAGGGTAGCGGAGTAGGGGAGAGGAGATGGGGGTGAAGGAGATGGAGGTACGGACGAGGTACGCCTCCACCAGTACAACCGATGCGAGGAATGGAAATACCAGAAAAGTCAGGGGGTAGGCAGCGGGCTAAAAGAGCATCTTCCCCTTCTTTTAGCCATGTTTCGGTAAGTAGAAGCATATCAAGGGACTCCTGGGAGATAAGGTCAGATATCAGCAGGGTTATGGATCGAAGGGAGCGACAGTTCAGTAGACCAAAACGAAAAGAGGTAGGGGTGGGAGAGGAGGGGGAGAGGCAGGGGTGGGAGCGAGCAGAGGGTGAGTAGGGCAGGCAGGGGATGAGATTTGAAAGGGAACGGAATGAGGAGCTGGGGAATCGAGGGGTTTGAGCAGGAAGAGCAGGGCGATTGCCCCAGAGCACGGGAATGGTAGTCTTTGGGGAAGGGGGGGGGGGGGCGCAAGACACGGCAGTTGAGAATGGGGCGAGAGAGAACAGTGGCAAGCTTACCGAGGTAGAGAGGAACCAGGAGGAACTGTTCAGCAGGAGCTGCAGGGGACCAAGGAACAGACCGAAGAAGAGAATAAGTGCAGTGGCGACCGCCCTGCAGGAGCAGCCCCAAGGAGTGCACCTAAGGGTACCCCAGGGATCTGTGCTGGGTCCGCTGGTTTTTGACATATTCATAAATGACCTGGAAAAGGGGAGTAACGAGTGAGGTTATCAAATTTGCAGATGGCACAAAACTATTTAAAGTTGTTAAAACCCAAGAGGATTGTGGAAAATTGCAAGAGGATCTTGATAAATTGGAAGACTGGGCATCAAAATGGCAGATGAAATTTAATGTGGACAAGTGCAAAGTTATGCACCTAGGGAAGAACAACCCAAACTATGGTTACACGATGCAAGGTTCCACATTGGAACCACCACCCAGGAAAAAGATTTAGGCGTCATTGTGGATAACATGTTAAAACCCTCTGCCCAGTGTGCAGCGGCAGCCAAGAGAGCAAACAGAATGCTGGGTATCATAAGGAAAGGAATGGAAAATAAAACAAAATATATTATAATGCCTCTATATCGTTCCATGGTGAGACCGCACCTTGAATATTGTGTGCAATTCTGGTCGCCGTATCTTAAAAAGGATATAGCGTTATTAGAAAAGGTTCAGAGAACAGCCACCAAAATGGTAAAGGGGATGGAAGGATACTCCTATGAAGAAAGGTTAAAAAGGTTAGGGCTCTTTAAGCTGGAAAAGAGACGTCTGAGGGGAGATATGATAGAAGTCTATAAATTAATGAATGGAGTGGAACAGGTAAACGTATATCGATTGTTTACGTTATCAGAATATAGAAAGACTAGGGGACATGTAATGAAGCTACAGGGTAAACTATTTAAGACTAATAAAAGAAAATATTTTTTCACTCAACGTGTAATCAAACTCTGGAATTTGTTACCGGAGGATGTAGTAAAGGCTGTTAGTGTAGCTGGGTTTAAAAAAGGTTTGGACAAGTTCCTGGAGGAAAGGTCCATAAACCATTATTAAAATGTGACCCAGGATATCAATGCTTGACCCAGTACAAGCATTGTGGAACCTGTGTCTTTTGGGGAAACTGCTAGGTACATATGACCTAGATTGGCCACTGTTGGAAACAGGATACTGGGCTTGATGGACCTTGGCCTGACCCAGTATGGCATATCTTATGTTCTTATGTTCTTTTCCTACTACTACCACTAATCATTTGTTTAATGCTGCAAGGCATACATAGTGCTCTACATAGTCCCTGCTCATCAGAGCTTACCATCTAATCAAGATGAAAAAAAAAATCACAAAATTTGGGACTAGAGTATAGTAAAATACACAAGTAGTGAACAAGAGAATGAGGAGCATCAGGATCCAAAAGCAGCCAACAGAGGAGTGGGCTGACTGCCTCCACTACATGCCAACTCCTTGCACCACTTTGGTGATTGACATATGCTACTGTTTTTATATTGTCAGAGAGAATCTCACTCACTTTGTTCTGCAACAGTGGAAAAAAAGCATGAACTTTCCATCCCCTTTACCATTTTGGTCGCTCTTCTCTATACCTTTTCCAATCCGCTATATCCTTTTTAAGATATAGTGACCAGAATTGCACACAAAATTCAAGGTGTGGTTGCACCATGGAGAGATACAGAGGCATTGTAATATCTTTGGTTTTATTCTCTATTCCTTTCCTTATGATTCCTAGCATTCTATTTGCTTTCCTGGCCATGGCTGTACACTAGGCAGGTGCTTTCAAAGTATACTTCACGATGATGCCCAGATCCTTTTCCTGGGTGGTGATTCCTAATGTGGAATCTTGCATTGTGTAACCATAGTTTGGGCTGTTTTTCCCTAAGGGGGTTATTCTGAGACACGAATAGCAGGGATGGATGTCCATCCCTGCTATTCCTGCTGGCAGCAGCCCCCAACTAACGTCCCCGCCAGTTGTGCAGGGAAGTTAGTCGGGGGTGGGGAAGAGGTGGCCCGAGAGTGGAGAGTGGGCGGGCAGTGGGCGTTCGCCTGCCCTGGACGTACAGGGCCGATTCTAATGTTGGCCCTGTATGTCCAGGGCCGGCGAAAGGCTGGAGAAGTTACTCCCCTGGTTGTGTTTTTTTAAGCAACTCCCTGGTTGTGTTTTTTTAAGCAACCCAGGACATGGAAGGTGCTGGGAGGGACAGAGTTAATTCCCCGCAACCCGATCCTGGCCTTAGGAGGCCGGATCAGCGGTCGGGCTGCAGGGAATTAACCTTTTTAGCATCGGCCGGCATCACGGCTTTTAAATGGACCCATGGTGCCATGGCAACAGGACACCATGGCACCGCAGCTCCATTTAAAAGCCCTGGCTGAGCTAACCGGGCTATGGCTGTACATGCAGACCGGGATTGAATCGCAATCCCAGCCTGCACATACAGGCCTGTTCGCGATTCTGAGCCCATGGGGCTAGACATGGTTAAAAGATAGAAAGCAGAGGGTAGGGCTAAATGGCCAATTTTCCCAATGGAGAAAGGTGAATAGTGGAGTACCCCAGGGATCTGTGCTGGGTCCACTGTTTAACATTGTCCCATTTCCAAGTCATTTATGAGTAACGAGTGAGGTTAGCAAATTTGCAGATGACACAAAACTATTCAGAGTTGTTAAAACCCATGAGGATTGTAGAAAATTGCAAGAGGATCTTGAAAAATTGGAAGACTGGGCATCCAAATGGCAGATGAAATTTAATGTGGACAAATGCAGTTATGCACCTAGGAAAGAAAAACCTAAACTATGGTTACACGATGCAAGGGTCCACATTAGGAACCACCACCCAGGAAAAAGATTTAGGCGTCATCGTGGATAACATTTTAAAACCCTCCGCCCTGTGTGCAGCGGCGGCCAAGAGAGAAAATAGAATGCTAGGTATCATAAGGAAAGGAATGGAGAATAAAACAAAGGATATTATAATGCTTCTGTATTGTTCCATGGTGCGACCGCACCTTGAACATTGTGTGCATTTCTGGTCGCCATATCTTAAAAAGGATATAGCATTATTAGAAAAGGTACAGAGAAGAGCCACCAAAATGGTAAAGGGGATGGAAGGATACTCCTATGAAGAGAAGCTAAAAAGGTTAGGGTTCTTCAACCTTGAAAAGAGACTGCTGAGGGGAGATATGATAGAGGTCTATAAATAAATAAATGAATGGAGTGGAACGGGTAAATGTAGATCAATTGCTTACGCCATCAAAATATAGAAAGACTAGGGATCATGCAATGAAGCTACAGTGTAACCTATTTAAGACTAATAAGAGAAAATATTTTTTCACTCAACGTGTAATCAAACTCTGGAATTTGCTACTGGAAGATGTAGCAAAAGCTGTTATTGTAGCCGGGTTTAAAAAAGGTTTGGACAAGTTCCTGGAGTAAAAATCCATAATCCCATTATTAAAGTGGACCCAGAATATTCACTGCTTGCCCCAATACAAGTATTGTGGAACCTGTGTCTTTCAGGGAAACTGCTAGGTACTTGTGACCTAGATTGGCCACTGTTGAAACCAGGATACTGGACTTGATGGACTTTGGTCTGATCCATTATGGCATATCTTATGTTCTTATGTTCTCATCTCCTTTGTACGTCCGGCTCAGCCCAGATATACAAAGGAGATGGACGTTAGGATCAGAATCTGGCACTAAGTGCATAACTTTGCACTTTTCCACATTAAATGTCATCTGCCATTTGGACGCCTAGTCTCCCAATTGTTCAAGGTCCTCTGGTAATTTTTCTCAATTCTCTTGTATTTTAACAACTCAGAAAGTCTCCCTTTCTCACAGCTACCATCACAAACCTCATAATCCATGTGAAATGTTTGAACCTGTAGGACCTTGTTGACCAATTTCAAATCCAAAACTGGACGAAATATGCCTGCCTTTTCAGGAGCACCTACTTTCCTGAGGAGCTGGAATGAAGGTGTTAATAGAAGTAATCTCTGTAGAGTCAATCTGAAAGCGTACAGAGAAGAGTGTCCAGAATGATAAAGGGGATGAAAGGATACCCCTAAGAAGAAAGGCTTAAAAGATTAGGGATCTTCAACTTGGAAAAGAGACAGCTGAACGGAGATCTGATAGAGGTCTACAAAATAATGAATGGAATGGGTAAAAGTAGATCAGTTATTTACTCCTCAAAAAGTAGAACAACTAAGGGATGTGCAATGAAGCTAATCAGAAAAGATAGTGGCTAAAGGCTCAAAAGGCGGCTTCATGAGCTGCCCGAGAACTAGATTTAGATCCCATGCCACCGGTGGTGGCTTAATGGGAGGTTTGGTTAATAGAAGACCTCTCATAAATCTGGATATGAGTGGATGAGAGGAAATTGGTTGTCCATTGAGAGGCTTATAAGAAGCTGCAATTGCACTAAGATGGACTCTTACCGAATTGGTCTTTAGACCAGAATTCGATAAGTGAAGGAGATACTCTAGTATCGATTCTAAGGGTATGCCAAGGGGGTTTAATCCCTTCTTGGAGCACCATATAGTAAAACGTTTCCACTTGAAGGCATAAGATCTTCTTGTGGAAAGTTTCCTAGAAGCCTGAAGGATATTCTTTACCTGTTGGGACAGGTTGAAATCCTGGAGGTCTAAGCCTTCAGCAACCAGGCTGTGAGATGCAGGGACTGGGGATTCGGGTGCCATAGCATCCAGTTCTCTTGGGAAAGGAGATCTGGAGCATGCCCTAACTCCAGAGGTGCAGCTTGAGAGAGATGTAGAAGCAGGGGATACCACGCTTGGCATGGCCATCGTGGCGCTATGAGAATCATGCGACCCCTGTCTCTCTGAAGCTTGAAGAGTGTTTTGGGGATGAGGGGAATAGGTGGGAAGGCATAAAGGAAGCCCTGACCCCAGTGAAGGAGGAAGGCATCCCTTGTCTGACAATTGTGAGCCGGAATCCTGGAACAGAACTGGGGAAGTTTGGCATTCAGTGGACTTGCAAAGAGGTCTATGTCTGGAGTGCCCCAGAGATGAAATATCTTTGCCACCTGGTCCAGTTGGAGGGACCACTCGTGAGGCAGCAGTACTCGACTGAGTTTGTCTGCCCAAAGGTTTTGAATGCCTGGAAGATATACCACTAGAAGGTGAATTTGATACTCTCTGGCGAGGGCCCACAGTCATAAAGCTTCGTTGCATAATGACAGAGAGCCTGTCCCGCCTTGTTTGTTCACATAGAACATTGCTACTTGATTGTCCATCTGGACTAGGACTGTCTTGTAGCTGAGCTGGGCGTGGAATACTCGAAGAGCTAAATAGATTGCTCTTAATTCCAGGAGGTTTAGGTGGAGTCCAGGTTCCCTGGGTAGAGAGATGATTGAGGTGTGCTCCCCAACCCACCTGCGATGCATCTGTTGTTAGGGTGGCCTGAAAAAGGGGTTGATGAAAAGGAGACCCCATTGTCAGATTTTCTAGGGATTGCCACCATTGGAGGGACAAAATTAGTCGTTGAGAGTTGTAGCGCCCCTACGGGTTAGGCGGTTGCCTATATGTAGTGGGCATACCTCTTTATGTCCCTTATCACCTGAATTCCCAATGCTGAGGCTTCTCAATAATGTAGTTGTGTGGTAAGAACCAAAACAGCCGAGGGTTTCAAAGGTAACAGGAATTTTATTTTCTACTTAACCATTGAACTTCTTTGTCAGCAGTTCAGATATAACCAGAACAAAAATGGGATACTTCTCCATTCAAAAAGGAAAAACAAACTTTACAGCACAGTCCAGCCAGTCAGCACAGTCCAGCCAGACAGCTTGTTTTAAACGAAGCAATAAACCTTGCCTTCAGTCAAGATTACATTCTTAGGTCCCAGGCTTGGTATAGCCCAAATCTGTATCACTCAGGGCTCTGCACAGCATCTTGGCTTCTTGGTTACAAGCTGCTAAACCTGTGTATCATTCCTTTTTAAAGAGATTGGCATTCTTCACCTTCAAGTTGCAAATATTGGCTTTTAACTTCCAGCATTCATAGCCTTCTTGAGCCTGTCTGACTAGCTCAACATTAGTGCTTCAATTAACCAAATTTCCAGCAGGTCATAAACTTTCCAAAGCTTCTGGCTTTTTCACTACTTTTAAAAACCATACAGCTTTTACTTCTGACTCACACAGTAAGAGCAATCCATTTCAACATCAGAACATACACTTTCTGAAAGGCATTCTTCTACTTCCATACTTTCCTCATTTGGTTCAATTAGCACCTGGCTGGCCTCAGCATCTCTAACAGCAGGTTTCAACTGCTCCAACAATTTCAAAACCTGTTCCCATTGGGAATCCTCACTACGCTGAGTTGCAGGGGAAGGATATAGGATATCTTTCTTTTTTAATAAACCTTTTAAAACTTGCAAGGGGCTCACTTTGTTCCCAGCAACCTGTCTTCTCTCCACAGCTTCTCTCACAGAGATTCCTGTTCCTTGCTTTCCACCAGCATTTCCCCCAGAATCAACTCTCCTGCGTTCCAAACCAGCTGTACTCTTCCTACCAGCTCGGCTGCCTTCAGGGCTTGAGTTTTCTGAATGTTGCATGCAATAAGGATCGCCTTTGAGGCTTCTGATGGAGCACTTTTCTCTTACACGTGTCCTCCTAATCTCCTTACTTCCTGTAGTTTCAAGAGATTCTCTGCTAGTGTACAGCCTGCTAGGGAACGTCTCCTCCTCGGAGGATTTCCCTCCTGGACTCCGCCCACGGACACGACCTCCTCCTGCTTTCCTTCTTCCTGGTCTCTCTCCTTTCACTCCTTCTACTCTGGAAGACTCCCTCTGCTTATATGATTGGGGCTGCCCTATAGCCTCAGACTCCACCCCCAGGTTTCCCTCGTCACCTCCCCTGGTCACCATGGAGCTAGGGGCGTGGCTCACTCTCTACATCTCTGTGCACAGAGTTTTTTTTCTTTGGTTAGAGTTTTAACCCTTAAACTCCCTGAAGCTTTCTTCTGCCCAGAGGTAAAAGGCTGTTTTTTCAC
Organism: Ichthyophis bannanicus; assembly: GCA_033557465.1. Lineage (NCBI taxonomy): Eukaryota > Metazoa > Chordata > Amphibia > Gymnophiona > Ichthyophiidae > Ichthyophis > Ichthyophis bannanicus. The sequence continues at coordinate 151,271,724 of CM066041.1, forward strand.
ACTTTCTTTAGGCTCTATACCTGTCTCGCCACCACAGAGTTTATTATTTTGTCCGATAAATGACCTGTGGCCTGTGTCCACTGTGTGGAAAGGGTCCACTGAGCTGCTCGCATGTGGAAACGAGCATATGGGACTACATGAACCGTGGATGCCATATGTCCCAGCAACTGTAGTAGCTCTCGAGCAGTTAGGGAGGATTTCCCTGCTGCTTGAGAAGCTAGTTGCATTATGCGAAGACACCAGGCCTGTGGAAGGAAAGCCCTTACCTGTCTGGTATTTAGACAGGCTCCTATGAATTCCAGGCATTGGGAAGGAACAAGTTGGGATTTTGGGAAGTTTATTACCAACCCCAAGTATTGGAGGATTCGCATTGTGCGAGACAGTGCAGTGCTGGCCTCTGCAACTGTAGGGGCTCGAATGAGCCAGTCGTCTAAGTAAGGGAAGACGAATATCCCCAGGGTTTGTAGAAATGCAGCTACTACTGCCATGCATTTCGTGAATACCCTTGGTGCTGAAGCTAGACCAAAGGGAAGAACCCTGTACTGGAAATGTTTTCCCCTGAAAAGGAATCTCAAGAATTTCCTGTGATCTGGATGGATCAGAATGTGAGTGTATGCATCCTTTAAGTCTAGAGAGCAAAGCCAATCCTGGCTTTGAAGGTATGGCAGAAGAGTTCCTAGAGAAATCATTTTGAACTTCTCTCAAAACTGTTATTTGTTCAATTCTCTGAGGTTTAAAATGGGTCTGTGTCCTCCTGTTTTCTTTGGAATAAGAAAATAGGGGGAGTAGAACCCTGCACCCCTTTGAAGAATGGGTACCTCCTCTATTGCCCCTTGGGCAAGAAGTGTTGAGACCTCGTGATCTAACAGATTGTTTGCAGAGGTTTGAGAATTGAATGGCTTTAGAATTTTAGGAGGGGGCATGCTGTGAAAATGAAGCTTGTATCCTTCTCCTACAATGGACAAAGTCCAATCTTCTGCTGTTATCTGATGCCATCTGTTGGCAAAGTGGCATAACCTGCCTGGGATATTGGGGGGTTGGGGACCCCTCAGAGGCAGGAAGGCTAAGCTCTCTAGGAAGGAGTCAAAGCCTTTGAGGGGGCTGAACCTGCAGAGCTGGTTGGGCTCTGGGGCCTTTTGGCTTCTTTTGCTGTCTAGTTTGTCCCTTTTGGGCAACCTGACCCTGAGATTGACTCTGCTTGGTATAGGAAGGATAAAATTTCCACTTTTTGCTGAAAGAGGGGTTTTTATAAGACTTCTTTTTGGCTGGAGTGGCTGTAGATTTTGACAATCTATCAAGAGTAGTATTGTCAGCATCTAACTCATTAGCCTTTTCCTGCCAGTTCTTGCCGAAGAGATTCTCTCCCGTGCAAGGAATGTTGCCTAACTGGTCCTGTACCCAAGTCTCCAAGTCTGATGCCTGAAGCCAGGCAATACGTCGTGCACCAATGGCAATAGCAGAGGTTCTACTGATGCATTCAAAGCAGTCAAAGGCTGCACGATTTACAAACTTGGAGACATCTTCAGCATGCTTAATTAGAGCAAGAAAGTCTTGTCTCTTGTCATCTGGGAAAAATGGGAAAAATGGGCTCATAAACTCCAAATCTACTGTAACTTCCTTGAGGAACATTCCCATATACGGTATATATGAACTGATCCTAGCTGAAAGCATGGAAGCCTGAATCGTTTGGCGCCCAAAAGTGTCCAGAGTCCTGCATTCACGACCTGGAGGATTGGATGCATGCCTCTTTGCACTTTTCATCCTACACATGGCTGACTCCACCACCATTGAATGGTGTGGCAGCTGAGTCTTTTGAAATCCAGGACATGGTGGAACTCGATACATAGTATCAAGTCTCCTAGAGTGAGGAGATGTAGTCAGAGGTGTCTCCCACATTCTGAGCATCACGTTATGCAGAATTTCATGGATGGGCAGAGTGGCTGCCTCCTTTGGAGCTTTAGGATATTGGAGAATTTCCAATTCCTTTGCTCTGGGTTCCTCTTCAGGAGCCACCGTGATTGAAAGGCCCTTGGCCATATCACGAATAAAATCCTGAAAAGACATGTCCTCTGGAGGTGACATTCTGCGTTGGGGAGAAGAGGGATCCTCTGGGAGAAACCCTCTAGTACCAGCAGAATTGTCAGAGTCTTCGGAATCAGAGGATTTGAAGTATTCCTGACCACGATGCTCATGCAAAGCATGGTCCCGGTATCGATCGGAGTCGGTACCGAGTTGATCCGGTACCGATCTGCCGATTCCAGCCAATGATGGCGTGGGAAGAATTCCCACCGGGGCCGGTACCATCGGTACCGGTACCGGTGTCTGTACCGGTGTAGGTACCGTCATCGGTGTCGATGTCGGTACCAGTGCCTGTTGGACCAACGGTACCGCAGCTGAGAGAAGAGCTGCGATGCTGCGTTCAATAGCGAGGAACCTCTGGTCTATCATTGCTGCCGATGCCTGGGTATCGGTACTGGTGAAAACGGCCTGAACCCCTGAGCATGGCACAGGTAGTTCTTGCGAGGTCGGGGCCTGGAGCCCCACTGATGCTTTGGAAGCCGAAGCCTCCCGCTGGGGCTGCTTTGCCGGTGTGGTTCCCTCAAGGGCAATGCCAATGGCCTCTCGATGCTTAGCAGGAGAGCTACCCTTTGAGGACCGGCTTTTATGTTTAGTTACCTGAGATATATGGGAGGAAGAGGAGGCCCTTGAAGATGTCGATGCAATGGATCTGGCATCTGAAGAAAAGAGGGCACCGAGCTTTGCAGCCCGGTTCTGTCTTCCTCTTTTAGTCATCCCCATACAGGAGAGACATTCAGATGGAGAATGTTCAGGCCCTAAACATTTAAGACACCAATCATGGGTGTCAGTGACAGAAATAGTACCTCCACACTTAGTACATTTTTTAAAACCACTAGTTGGTTTTTCTATGTTTTAGGAATATGGGGCCTAGTGCCCAAAATGGCGCCTAGCACCAAAAAAGAAAAGTTTTTGAAGAGAAACAGTTTAAAGTATAATTTTTTTTTTATTTTTTGGAAAAGAAAAGAAAAGAACCAGAGGTACCGGTAAGCGTTGTGCGGCAGGCAAACGCGACCACAAGAAAACAATTTTAAAGACGTAATTTTCTGCTGTGATAGGGTATGGATCCTATCGGCTCCGTGGAAAACGAAGAACTGAAGAGGGACAGTTGGAAAGGCGGGAAGGCAGCGCGCATGTGCTGAGGGATGCTCCCAAAAGCGTTCCTATTGGACGCTGGGGAGCGTTCCCGTGCAGGCTCCGTCGATACCGACGATACCCATATGTGAAGACTACATTCCTGCTTGTTTCTGGAGATAAAAATCATGAGTGTTGGACTCTGCAAAGAAAGTGAAAGGAGCTCTATGTGAATGTGATGTAGAGCATTCTGCACATGCTCAGTAGGGCATGTTTATTTATTTATTTAACAGGTTTTGCTATACCGTTTTTCTACTAGTCAAAATGGTGTACAATGAACAGGGTGAAACATAAAACTTACAGGTGCATTTAAATTACATCGAACATAATGTTGGTAAGTCCTAATATCTTTAGAGTCACTGCTCCAGCCCAGGCTTTTCCCACTAATGTCACCCATATGCAAGAACTGTGTATCCTTGGTGCCCTCTGAGAATATTTAGCCTAGCAATTCCCTTCTGTAATTGGACAGGATTTACCAGCATTCACAACAATGACAACTACACCAAACATGAGTGACATATCTTCCTACATAGGTAAAGATTTACATATGAGCGCATAAGCACAGGATACATCTGCAACTAGTATCCTGCAATCAGAAGTGAATGAAGGCGTCGATACTCACTGTCTGAAGCTCCACAGATTTATTTTGCAAAGCCATAGCGTTTTTCTTTTCTCTTTCCAGTGCCTCCTTCAAGTCAAAAACGATTTTATGTTTCTCCTCTTCCAGAATTTCATGTTGCACTTGGAAAGCTTTTTTCTTCTCTATTTCCCATTTCCTCTGTTCTTGGAGCAATGTGCTCTGAACCTTATAAAAGAGAGACAAGGGGGAGGTACTTTGTGAAAGGCAGGTCTTAGTGGTGCTGCCCTTTGTGCTTACACACAGGGGAGATGCTGCAATTTCTGCATGTCCATTGCTGCAGGGATATACTGGTGAAATGCTGAAATATTGAAGATTGACCAGTGATGTGTTCTTGCTCAGTATCCTTAGTGTATGTGTAGCTTGATTCCATATCAAATAATATGAATTGCAATTTTTTGGCATGTTTTCTTTATATACCCGCTTGATTTAAATAGAGAGTTTGTAGTATAAAGGTAGCAGTACATGGTCTCCTCTTTATCTATATAAGTCCACTTAATTGTAGTTAATCCTCTTAACTTTTTAATTAACGTATGTGATTTATCTCCTGCAGCAGGGGATTCATGAACAACTTCACCAGGCCTTTATCAGTGGTGGGAATGTTATCTTCATCATCTGCAGTGTGTGCACTATTGCTATCATCATGTCTAACCCTAGTGCAAAGCTAGGAGTGGGCACTTTTTTATCCTGAGCGACGTGTAATCAGTATCAGCGTCCCGTTGGGATGTCCATCCCTGCTATTCATGCCCCCTCCTGATCCCATCTAACTTCCCCGCACATTGTACGGGGAAATTAGATGGGGGCGGGAAAGGGGCAAATCGGGGGCGGTGTTAGGGCAGGCGGTGAGCAGTCATCGGCCCCGGACATACAGGGCTGATTCCAATGTTGGCCTTTTACGTCTGGGGTCGACGGCTCAAACGGAGAACTTATTCCACCTTGGAGGTGAAATAAGTTCCCCGATTCATAGTAGGATGGCAGGCCCGGGGCTCTGAATGGGCAGAAGGGGGCAGAGGACGATCCCTGCAGCCCGACTCTAGCCTTGGGAGGCCAGATCGGGAGTCAGACTGTGGGGAATCCTCATTTTCAGCTGGTGGCTGGGTATCGCGGCTTTTCAATGGAGCCATGGTGCCATGGCAACCGGATGCCATGGCACCACGGCTCCATTGAAAATCCCTGACTGAGCTAGCCGGCAAGGCCTGTATGTGTAGGCTGGACTGAATCGGGGTCCCGGCCTGCACGTACAGGCCTGGACGTGATTCTGATCCCACGGGGCTAGACGTGCCCCGCGGGATCAGAATCCCAGCTAACTCTGTGTGTCTGATTCCGAACTGGCACACAGAGGATCAGGACCATCCACGTTAGAATCGGGCCCGATGTATTTTTCCTTTTCTTTCTTACCATACTTCAGTTGTAGTGTCACCTTGCTGAGTTTTGATATAGATTTTATACAGCAGGATCACCATGTGAAGAAGGTACTCAGCAAGACTTGAAGAGAAAACTTTATTCTCTCCCCCTATGAGATGCACAAGACTTCACCAGCCACTGCTGGTGAATTTTATGCTGAGCTCCCCTTTGACCAACTGTGTCATACCTTTCCTTACTACGCAGTGCTTCAACTAACTGACTGTTTAACCTTTGCCCTGGGTCTCATGTAGCATTGAAGACATCAGAGCAGGTACTCTCACTTCTGGGGAAATATTTGCAAACAAGTTCGCTCAGTGCAAAATACAACAGGAATAAATCTTATTTGTTAGCCAATGTATGTTGGGTATGACTTCAAACATTAAGAGCCCCATCCCAGGAGTGGGACATCCCCAGTGAAGATGGGGCCATTAGGACCTGATTCTGGTCCGTGGGAACAAAACATTCTCGCAGTTGCCAGAATCGGGCCAGTGGATGGCCCAGGTTGCCCCTTCCACCTGCAGAAATGTCCTCCCCGCAGGCGTCCCAGACATCCATGGCTCTGGCCCCCAATATCCCCACCGCCCAACCCATGGCTGTCCTGCCGTGGCCAGGATCAGGCAGCAGAGACCCCCATGCACCTGGCCCCGGCCCCAGCCCCAGGGGGGTTGCCCGGCTCCAATCGCATCTTTGAGGTGGTATAAGCAGCACTTTCCAACGGGCCCGGCAGGAAATCGGTCCTGTACGTGCTTCCAAGCTAGCCTGCCCCGATCCCACCCCCTGCCAGCTCTCCCCGTTCTGATGCACAGGACCTACAGGGAAAGCAGGAGGGGAATAAGGTTCAACCTGTGTTTGAAAATGAGGGCCTAAGGGGGTTAATTTAGAAGCCTCATTCATAATTTACACATATATAAACAAGCATGTAAACATGTAAAATCCAAATGTAAACTGCCATTTTAGAAAGAGTCCAAGTTACATATGGATGTTCTTACTGCATGGAAGTTTTAGGGAGTATGCCATTGGTGTGGTCTGGGTAGGACAACAATCTACACATATATTCCCTATTTCATATAGGGAATGCATGTGCAAGCCTAAAAATCTCCATGTCAGAATTTACACCTGCTTCCTGGCACATGTAGGTTTTCAAATTGTGTACATGTCTGCCAGCCCCTTACAAGAGGGTTTATGGGAGTTATTCTCCTTAGGTAGAAGAAAAAATAGCTAAAGATGTAAAGCGAGGTGACAAAATTCTGAATAGTTGTCCTAAACTGTGTTCAGTTTTCAGTCAGGCGGCTTATTGTTGACAGAGGGGCATCCATAGCTGCTGTTATTGTATCGATCCATCTCATTGCTGGCCTTCCTCTTCTACCGTGCCAAGCATGATGTCTTACTCTAATGATTTCTCTTTTCGCATGATGTGTCCAAAGTATGAAAGTCAAAGTCTTGGCATCTGAGCTTCTAAGGAAAGCTTAAGTTTGATCTCCTCTAGTACTATTGGTTCTTTGGGCAATCCATAGGATACACAGTATTCGTCCTGTCTATCTTTTTCACTGTCCAACTTTCGCATCCATATGATGTTATTGAAAAATTTTCAGATATGTTGGAGAATTTTAAGTCTGAAAGATGCTGGGGACTACGGAGCATGATGAGGAAAAAACAGAAATGTTGAACAAATATTTCTTAACATCAATATCCTAGTAGAACTAATTCACATTGTTATTATATAATATCTAAAATACTGTGCCTATATATATTTTAATAAAACAGGATATCATAAGCAGATGGAATAATAATGATCATGAGATTTAGGTATGATCAAAATATCTACTGTACTCTTAGACATCTCCAAATATTATCATTTACCCCAAAATATTAGAAATAAAATTGAAAAAATGCCAATGTGCAACTGTTGCAAACAATAATGTACAATGACAACAGACTGCTGAAACGTTCTCTATATACAGTATTACAGCAGCAATGAAACACAAGTAGCATACTTGCTCATCACTTGATAAATTCTTTTGGAAAACAAAGCAGACAACAGATTGCTTCAACATAATCAATGGCCTCTCTATTCTATAAGAGTCTTGAAGGGAATGTAAGCAATGCTACATTTTAATAATACTTAAACCCAGAGTTTCTACGTTATCCAGTTCCATGAGTGAGACTTTTTGGCTAGCTCTGGTTTTAAATTTGCATTGCAATGCAGTATGGAATGTGCTGTCCCTGATTTTACTCACTGAAATCAGTGCTGTAGGTACCGTAATGAATCAGGATGAGCATGTCAGAAATCCCGGTTTGGCTTAAAATCTTACTCCTGGAAGTGGGTAACTTGGCAACTCTGTAAACGAAACTTGCACTGTTCTCTCAAGCTCTAGTGACAAAAGTTGATTTTTACTGCAGAAAAAGAACTTTTAAATTCAGTGTGAGAAGCACAATCATTGTGGAAAATAGCAAACATTAGCTCTACAGTATATTGTGATAACATTGAAAGCAAAAGTGAAAGATAACATTTTACTTACCAAATAATACTCTTTCCTTGAATCCTGCTAAATCAGTCCAGACAAGCGGGTTGGTATCGCCCTACCAGCAGAGGTGGAGACAGAATTTGTGGCACAGAATAACCCCCTTAGTGTATTGTGTTCAGTTTTGGAGACCATATCTCAAAGGATATAAAACAATTTAAAACAATTCAGATGAAGGCGACCAAAATGATTTAGATCCTGCGCCAGAAGACATATGAGTAGAGACTTGAAGACCTAAACATGTATACCCTAGAGGAGAGGAGGGACAGGGGAGATATGATGCAGACATTTAAATACTTAAAGGGTATTAATGAACAAACAAACCTTTTTCAAAGAATGGGAAGCTGTAGAACTAGAGGGCATAAAATGAAGCTGCAAGGTGTAAACTTAAAAGCAACGTCAGGAAATACATTTTCAGTGAAGGTGTAGTGGATGCTTGGAATGCTCCCCTGATGAAGGTGGTGGGGGCAAATACAGTGATGGAATTCAAAATGGCATGGGACAGACTCAGTGGATCCCATTTTAGCAAGAGGATGTAATAAAAAAAAACATAAATATCATTTATACATCAACAAATAGAGGGTGGTGACCTGCACGGAGTGACGTGTACAACCCTAAACAAAGGCATAGAGGGGGGAGGTGATCTGCATGGAGGGGCGGTTACAACTACTCTGGCCACTTTACAGGGCAGACTAAATGGACCATACTGGTCTTTAAATGCCATTATATACTATGTTACTATGAACAAGTGATGATGTCACTGGAAGCTTCTGGATTTCTCTGTCTCCATAGTCTACTGGCAGGGCGGCACAACCCACTGGTCTGGACTGGTCTAGCAAGATGATCTGGAATACTATTTCACTCATGTTCTCTATTTAATGTGTGCTATGGCTATGCACTAAAGACATTAAGGGCTCCCATTTTTTGTGCTGGATCTCACCTTTTCCTTGGCCTTCAGCTGCTTCATGGCATTTTTCTGCATCTGTGTTTCCTCTGACAGTTTTCCTATTTCAGCATCTTTCGCCTGGGCAGAAAAGTCAAATGCTCTGTAAGATTTTACCTAATAACCAAATCACATTCTCTCTCTCACTCCATGTATCTCTTTCTCACCATTTCGCCATCTCATGCTATCTTTCTTGCTCAGTCAGTCAATCTCATATCTCCTTTCCTGCTTTATTTCTCTAGCTCACAGTGTCTCTTTTTCTGTTTTATTTCTTTGCTTGATTTTTTTCATTCTCTTCTTTTTTCTAACACAAACAGTTGCAATAAAATCCCTTTACCACAGCTTGTAACATTTTTGCTGCAAGAAAATGGTTCGGTAAGTCATATTTCCAAATCATCCTGCTAGACCAGTCCAGGCTAGTGGGTTATGTCCCCCTGCCAGCAGATGTTGGAGATAGAAAAAGTACCAGAAGTTTCAGACCTCAGCCCTGGTACATATACCAGTTCCCCTAGAGGTCGCCTTCAGTATTTCTCTGTCTCCAGCAGATGATGGTTCTCTTTTCTGTAGCTCTTGGCAGACACTTTGGGATTGCTTTGCCAGTAACTATTTTTCACTTTGGATGTCTCTAGGACACACATGAGGTGAACACCCATAAGCTCCTGTTCATGAGAATCAGGACAGCTGCCCAAGGAGGGGGGAAGGCTCCTGATCAGGAGGATCAGTAGAGCTCCACTGCAAGGGCTCCCCTTTAGTGTTTCTCTGGCTAGTGAAGACAGCATGGGACTTCAGTATCTTTTTTATTTTTACCATAAGAAAATAATAGCCTTTAGGTTCCAGTTTCGACTAAGTCTTCTTGAACTCCGTCGGCTCTCTGGCTAGCCTTCTGCACATCGGGGGATCGCAGTGAGTGAGTTCAAATACATCCCCCCCTCCCCTTTGTTGATCCGCACTGGACCCAGGGGGAGTGATTTCGCCGCTGAAGGGGTTGGCATCAGGGATTGCCAAACCGCCAGGTCTGTCAGTGTGCGCCCACACCATGTACTCCTGCCATTTTGTGACTGATCAGGCCTACACTGCAGCTTAGAAGTGCTCGCGGTGGCCATCTTGTCAGTGCTCCTGGGCCTTGCTACTGCATCCACGGCTGTTTGCAGAGCACTTTTGAGGCCATTTTTAGCCGACATCAGTGAGTGATCATGTCTTCTTTCCTCCAGTGGTGTGTGGCTTGCGGCTGCAAATGAATACATTTGCAGGATAGGGGACCCAGCTCACAAGGTCTGGATGCAGTGGTACAGGAATGGCCGATGACGACACTCCTTTACATTTTCCCAACATGGCCCATGATTGGCCGGGTTCTCAGGTGCATCGAGGTCCATCCTGGGCGAGTGGTGTTAATAGCGCCTGATTGGCCTCAGCGCCCATGGTATGCCAATCTTGTCCAGCTCCTGAAAACAACTCCAATGACATTAGGTTCATGCAGGGGCCTCCTGTAGCAGAGGCTGATGATCATGGATGACCCGGCTTCCTACTCGCTTATGGCCTGGCTCTTGAATGGTGCTGGCTAGTGCATAAGGGCTATTCACAGAGGGTAGTAGACACCCTTCTCAAGGCTTGGCGGCTATCTAGTTCCCTAGCCTACCCCAGGTTTGGCACATATTTGAGACCCGATATTCCCAACGTGGTCTGTCTCCTAGGTGGCTCCAGATCCCTGACCTTCCTACAGGATGGTTTTGACAAGGGCCTTGACGTAAACTCCCTGCACATGCAGGTGGCAGCCCTTACTTGCTTTTGCGGTCCCATAGTGGGGCATTCACTCGCTTCACATGCCAATGTTGGCTGTTTTCTTCAGGGGGCATGCTCTCTTCATCCCCCCCCCTATCGACCACTAGTCCCATCGTGGGATCTCTCTGTGGTGCTCAAGGCTCTTATGCGACCCCCTTTTGAGCCTCTTAAGGAAATTTCTCTTAGAAACTTGCCATCGAAGGCGGCGTTGCTCGTTGCCATAACCTTGGCCTGGCAGCTGTTGGAGCTGCAGGCCCTCTCCTGTAGGGATCCTTTCCTGTCCTTTTCCTCTGAATGGGTGATGCTTCGTATGATTCCCTTCTTCTTGCCAAAGGTTCTGATAGCCTTTCATGTCAACCAGGCCATCTCATTACCTTCCTTTTCGAAGGAACAGTGCTCCGGTGCCAATAGCGATCTGTGTGCAGTTGAAATTAGCAGAGTGCTGCATCGGTACCTCAAGGTGTCCAATGCCTTCCGCCAGCCGATCACCTCTCTGTCCTTTTTGCTGGCCCTCGCAAGGGCCTACCAGCCTCTAAGACTACAATAGCATGCTGGATTCGCCTTGCGATTGAATCCGCTTATATCATGCACAATAAGCCCATCCCCCTGAACTGAGGGATCAGGTGATGTCCTGGGTCTCCCCTCTCGACATCTGTCACTTAGCCATTTGGTCGTCCTTTTCTACCTTCACCCGACATTATCACCTTGATCTCCAAGCTAGCAAGGAAGCATGTTTTGAGGCCAGTGTGGTCACAGCAGCCGTTGCTTCCCACCCTGGGGTGGTGTAGCTCTGGTACGTCCCACTAGTCTGGACTGGTCTAGCAGGATGATTTGGAAGGTAAACTTTCACTTACTGTTAATTTCCTTTCCTAGAATCCTGCTAGACCAGTCCAGGAGTAACCCCCTCTGTGCATTGGACAGCCTTTTCTGCAGAGCCATATGTAATTTTGGCTGTTGACTGCCTTCTGCTCAAGAGTGCCTGTAGTTATATACAGTATGTCTGTACATAGTTAACCGCTGTTGCGGTCTGGTCTCTGGTATGATTCTTTTCCATTCAGTTGGGCGTTACCATTCCATTGCTTTGCCAGGGGAATACTCAAGGTGACCCCTAGGGGAACAGGTATATGTGCCAGGGCTGTGGTCTGAAGCTTCTGGTACTTTCTGTGTCTCCAACATTTGCTGGCAGGGGTACATAACCCACTAGTCTGGACTGGTCTAGCAGGATTCCAGGAAATGAAATTAAAAGTAAGTGAAATTTTACCATTTTGTGAGTAAAGAAGTAATCAAAGCAGTGATTTGTGGCACCAAAGTTTGCAGATAGATTTTTGTCCATTGAGATTTGACTGTACAGAAGCAGATTATCAACAGCAGCACCAGCTCTGTATATTTCAGCAATCTCTCTACAACTTTGGCCTTTCATTTCTCTGTGATCTCAGGTGCTAGGCAACTTCAGGCTTGGCTAATATCTGAATGAGAAACCTCCATGGATCAGCAGATGAATTGGATAAGTCACTGGAGGTTTAACATGGGAGCATACTTCCCTCTGACACAATATTAAACCAATGTCCCTGAACAGTGCTAAGGGGAATGTTTTGGATAAAAATATTATATCAATGAAATTATAGCAAGCTCTTACTATCATGAAACTGGTATTAATTCAGCCTTTTCCTCATTTACATAACAAATACTCACTTCCAATGACTCTATCAGTCTCTCTATTTCCTTCTTGAAGGAGGAGGCCTGTTCCTGCAGTGCTTGGGTCTTCAGGTGCTCTACAGTTTCTACAAACTAAAGCAAGGACAGTTACACAGACCACACTTTCTAAAGCTGTCTTCAGCTTAGTTCTACCTAATGCCCTTGTGTGCATGAAGCCATTGAAAGCTCTCTAAGCCTAAGAAAACCTATCAATTAACTACTGTAAGGCTAAGGATTTCACCCCTATAGGCAGAAGTATATGTACAGTATGACAAAGTGCATTTTGAGGGAGGAATGTCATTGTAATCATGCAGGAAGTATGATGAACAAAAGTGGTCAGTTGTCTCCTCGAGTCCAGTATCCTGTTTCTGACAGTGGCCAGTCCAGGTCACAAGTAGCCAGTGGATCCTAAAAGAAGACCTATTTCTCATAGCTCATTTACAGAGATGAGCAATGGCTCTCCCAAGTCTACTTGGCTAATAATTTTTATGTATGCTTACTCCAGTAACTTGTCCAAACCACTTTTGAAATCTGCTATACAACTCTACATACTCCAGCAAACAGATTCCATAGCTTAATTGTGTTCTTTGTCCTTTCAGCCCCTCCCCAAGACCAAAAACAAAACTAGTGGTGTCCTTGCTATAATATAACTTCTTGGTTCAAAGCACAGACTGTGCAAACCTCCCAACATATGGTGCCTCAGTAACCAAGACTGTACTAGCCATTGATAGATGGCTCTCCAGCAACTTGAAGCATAGTCCCAGACCTTAGCATCTGGTGCCCTCTGACCTTGAGTAAAAACTGAGACAATCCTTAAAAATGGCAACTTTTGAGCATGAGCACAGAGTGTACAAACTCTTGAGATGTTACATTTTTGTTGCTCTGGACATGTAGAATACACCTAACAAGGCTATTTTATAAAGAAATGTATGCCCTATTTTTCTTTATAAAATGAGGGAATAAGGAGCTGAAAATGTACATTAAATCTAGGTGCAAGCACATACAGCAGCCTTATGGCTGGCGTAAATGCCCATGCTACATTTTTGAAGAATGCGTGTAAATTATAGTATTTTATGATTTATATGCATAAATCTGCACTCTGCCACACACTCCACCCCTATACATACCCAAAATGAAAGTACACACCATCGGCCTAATGTATATACTTATAAATAGACAAGTGTAACTCATTGAAAATACATAATTTACATGGATTGATGGCGCGTAACTTTACATGGCTCCCTATAAAATTACCTGTATGGGGTAAGTTCATAAAAGCCACAACAAACCAAGTTACAATTGCATTCTCTATGATTCATAATCCTGACTCCTCCTCCTACCATTTTGAAATACAGGACTTTATCAGTTAGAAACACAGAAACATGGTGGCAGATACAGATTATATGGCCTATCCAGTCTGCCCTTCCATAGTAACATAGTATATATGATGGCAGATAAAGATCAGTATGGTCCCTCTAGTCTGCCCAGTAAGGTGGCTACAGTGGATGTAACTACAGCTCCGTGCAGGTCACCCCCTCTATGCATGTGTTTAGAGATGTACCTACTTCCATACCAACTACTACAGTCTCTCTTGTCCTTTAGAGATCTTCCATGTTTGTCCCATGCTTGCTTGAATTCAGATACAGTCCTCCTCTACTACCTCCACTGAAAGACTATTCCATGTATTTACCACTCCTTCCATAAAGAAATATTTCCGCAAATTACTCCCGAGTCTGTCCCCTTCCACCTGCATCCCATGCCCCCTTGTTGTAGAACTTTCTTTCAACTGAAAGAGGCTGTCATCCTGTGCATTTATGCCAAAGAGGTATTTAAACATCTCTATCACATCTCCTCTCTTCCACCGTTCTTCCAAAGTATAATATTGAGATCTCTAAGTCTGTCCCCATATATCTTATGATGAAGCACAGTGATCATTTTGGTAGCCACCTTCTGCACCAATTCCATCCTGCTTATACCCTTTCAAAGAAGTAGTCTCTAGAATTGCACATAATATTTCAAATGAGGTCTCACCAAAGACTTATACAGAGGCACTATCACCTCCATCTTTTTGTTGGCCATTCCTCTCCCTGTGCACCCAACCATCCTTCTGGGTTTTACCATCACCTTTTCTACCTGTTTAACCACCTTAATATCATCAGAAACAATCACCCCCATGCCCCACTCTTCTTTTGTGGACAGAAGCACTTCACCTCTATACCGTACTGCTCTCTTGGATTATTGCAGCCCAAATGCATGACCCTGCATTTTTTAGCATTAAATCTCAGCTGCCAAATTCTCAACCATTCTTCAAGCTTAGATTTACTCATAGACATCGGGGTAGACCACACAGGCCCTGTCCCCAGCAAATTTTGCCTGCCAGCTGGTAGCAAACTGCATGGAGACCACATTCCTGTTCTTCCTGCGGGGATCCCATCTCTCACAGTCAGAAGAAAAGAGAGCAGCCGCGATCATTGCAATTACTCCTTCTGTTTGCCTGTGGGAGATTGGGGCAGACAGAAGGAGTCTTTGTTGTGATCCCCCTTCTCTTCTGCCCATGGAGGATCGGGAAATCTGATCCTCTTGGACAGAACAGGAAGAGAAAGCAGCGAGGGCTAGGTGCGGAGCTTAGGACAGAGTTGAGGTGAAGCTTGAGCCCCTCCAATCATTTGGCCATTCTGTTGCCCCTAGGCCTACTGGTTAATATAACCATGTAAAAACATTGGCGTCAATATTCAGCAGTGGTGGCCAGCACTTTTAAAGCACCTGGACGCTACCACTAAAATTAAAACCAGATATTTTAGTGTCAGAGCCTGTCCACTGATTAATATTCAGTTTCACCAGTGATTGCCACAGCTATCTGGTCAGCAATGATATTTAGCCACTAATCAGATAGAAAAACCTCATAAAGTTAGGACAGCCATTAACTTATCCAGATAACTATACCGCATAAAGTTAGGATATCAACTCAACATTGCCACTGAACAGATAGCTACTGCGATCGCTGGCAAAACTGGATATTCATTGCCAGACACCAGATAGGCTTCGGCACTGAATACAGTATCTGTTTTTAATTTCAGTGGCGGCAGCCAAATGCTTAAAAAGTGCTGGCCATTGCCACTAAATACTGACCCCAGTGTTTTTACATGGTTGTATTGGCCAATAGGCCTATGTGAAGTTGAAAATTCTATTTGATTATAAGTACTAAACACACAGCTGATAAAGTCCTTTTGTCATAATAATGAAGGGAGGCGACAGGGTCATCACTATGGTTTAGCTGGCTTGCAGCTCCTACTAACCGGCTAAACTCGTCAATATCAATCCTATTTTAGACTTTGGTTTATGTTTAAAAATTTTCTGTAATTTCATTTCTGTGCCCTTCCATATTTGTGCCTTGCGTGGCCACATTGATTGCATAGTCCTTGGTACAGCGCTGTGTAGAAGTCGCTACTTATACATGTAACTGATGCGGTCGTGACTCTATAAGTATACCAGCATATCTGATCACATGTAATTTCACTGTGGGTGTGCACATGGGAAGAGCACAAGGTTACACAAGCAAATAATGCTATAATTTATGTGCAATCCTTATAAATTTAGGCATAGACATTTACACCAGCCCTATGGTTGGTGTAAGTAATTGTGCCTTAAATTAATATGCATTTTCGGCCACTTACACTAATATTTTTTTAAAGTACACATGCACTTGATTTTATAAAACAGACATGAAATGTACACATAAAAATGTGCATCAACTACGCAAGACTATAAAATTACCATTATTATTTTAAACAGGATATCTATATTTAGGAGTTCACTAAGTTGGGCTAACAGTTAGCTTGTGCTATTTCTAACTAGGTCCCAGTGAATAACATGGAACCTAGTTACAAATACAGCATGCTAACCGTTAACCTAGCTTAGTAAATATGCCCCTTACAGTCCATACATTCTATTTTATGCTTGGTGCTTATGTTTTTACAAAATGGTGCTTATGTTTTTATAAAATAGGATCCCAGATCCAGCCCCAATAGCGCATAAATTAAGGGATGGCACTATAATGAGGCCGAGTGAGGCGGTGGCCTCAGGCGGCAACTTTTTGGAGGCGGCAAAAAATGCCCCCAAAAAGACCGCCTCACTCGGCCTTCAAAATTAAAAAAAGAAAACTGCAGGACAAGCTGTTGTCGCTGCTTCTTGGCAGTGACAGTGGCAGAATCAGCAGCCTCGCGACCCCCCCTTCCCGCTGCCCAGGAAGAGCCTTGCCAATGCCCCAGCTCATCTTTGCAGAGCCGTGGGAAGGAAAAGCGTTTCTCTTTTTTCCTGTGGCTCTGTTAAAGTTGAGCTCGCCGGTGCTGAGTCTTAATCTGGGCATTTCCTGTCTTGCACGAGATAGGAAATGCCTAGATTACTCTCAGCACCGGTGGGCTAAACTATAACAGAGCCGCAGGAAAGAAGAGAAATGCTTTTCCTTCCCATGCCTCTGCAAAGGTGAGCCAGGGTGCCGATTAAGAAATGTAGGGCTCTTCCATGGGGGGGAAGAGGGAGCTTGGACTAGCAGGGCAGGGCAGGGCAGGGCTGGGGGTTAGCCCCAGAAATGATCTGATTGGGGGGGTTAGCCCCAGAAATGTAGAAATGGTCTGATTGGGGGGGGGAAGGACTGGTAATGGGCTGATCAGGGGGGTTAGGATTGGTAGTGGTTTGATGAAAGGGCTAGCACTGGTGATGGGCTGATGCGGGGGGTAGAACTGGAAATGGGCTGATGAGGGGGGTTAGGACTGGAAATGGGCTGATCGGGGGAGTTAGGACTGGAAATGAGCAGACTGGAGGGGCTAGGACTGGAAATGAACTAATTGGGTGGGCTAGAACTGGACATGGACTGATTGGGGGAGTTAGGACTGGAAATGGGCAGACTGGGAGGGCTAGGACTGGAAATGAGCTAATTGGGGGAGTTAGGGCTGGAAATGGGTAGACTGGGGGGCTAGGACTGGAAATGGTCTGATTGGGAGGGTAGGACTGGTAATGGGCTGATCAGGGGAGTTAGGACTGGAAATGGGCTGATTGGGGGGGATAGGACTGGAAATGAGCTAATTGGGGGAGTTAGGGCTGGAAATGGGTAGACTGGGGGGCTAGGACTGGAAATGGTCTGATTGGGAGGGTAGGACTGGTAATGGGCTGATCAGGGGAGTTAGGACTGGAAATGGGCTGATTGGGGGGGCTAGGACTGGAAATGAGCTGATTGGGGGAGTTAGAGCTGGAAATGGGTAGACTGGAGGGAGCTAGGACTGGAAATGGATTGATTGGGGGGTAGGACTGATAATGGGCTGATCGGGGGAGTTAGGACTGGAAATGGGCTGATTGGGGGGGGCTAGGACTGGAAATGGGCTGATTGGGGGGGGCTAGGACTGGAAATGGGCTGATGGGGGGCTAGGACTGGAAATGAGCTAATTGGGGGAGTTAGGGCTGGAAATGGGTAGACTGGGGGGTTAGGACTGGAAATGGGCTTATTGGGGGGTTAGGACTTAATGGGCTGATGAAGGGCTAGCACTAGAAATGGGCTGATCGGGGAGCTAGCACTGGAAATGAGTTAGGACTTGTAATGGGCTGATGGGGGGAGCTAGGACTGGAAATAGACTGGGACTGTAAATGGGCTGATGGAGGGAGGAGAGAACTGCTAGCACTAGAAGAAGATTGGGGGCTAGAACTGGAAGAGGGCTGATAGAGGGAGGGGAGGAGAGAGCTGCTGTCTCTGAAAAAACTGGGGGCTAGGGCTATAAATGGGCTGATGCAGGGGGATGGGAGAATGGGACTAGAAGGGAACGGATACTGAGATGGTCTGTCAGGGGAAGGAGGGGCAGGAAGGAAGCTGACACGGGCCTGGAGGTGGGGGTAGGATGGGAATTGACACAGGGGGAAGGAGGGGGCTGGAAGGGAGCTGACACCTGGGCATGGTACTGAAGGGGGACTGGAAGGGAGCTGATACTTGGGGATGGGACTGGTAGGTGGCTGGGTAATGGGGAGGAAGCTGGAAGGGAGCTCACACATGGGGATGGCACTGGAAGGGGGATGATCAGAGGGTAGAGTGATTGGAAGGGAGCTGACGGGGGGGTGGCACTGGGAGTGGAAGTGAGCTGATACCTGCGATGGTATTTGGACTAGAAGGGGCTAGACAGTGGCGAAGGAGGGGGACTGGAAGGGAATGGACACCAGAGGCAGTCCTGGGAATGCAAGGCAGTTGACATTGGAAGGTACGGGGAGGGGAGGACTGGAAAGGGGGCTGATACTGGGAGGGTTACCAGGACTGGAAATAGGCTGATGGAGGGAAGTGAATAAAACAAAATAAGAGATAAGAAATGGCAGATGGACCATAGACCACAGAAAGAGAGCTAAAAGAAAAGAGGAAATCAGAAGCCCCAGACAGGGGCGGCCCAAGAGGGGTGCGAGGCTATGTGCAGAGACTGGGTGCGGGGCCTCTTTGCATAATGGGGCCTTATTTGCATAAATATTTGCATAATGTTATGTGATGATGCAGAGGGCTTAAACACCAGAAAAAGGGGTTTAAAACAACTTCTTTCCCCAAATGCAAACAGCAATGCAGGCAGGGAAGGGGTTAAAGCACCAGCCCAGAGAAACTCTCTGCATAGAAAGTCAGTGAGAGAGCCACACCCCAGCTCCATGACAACCCAGGGAGCTGACGTAAGAGGCAAGGGGGCGGAGTCAAACCGGATAGGGCAGCCCCATGCTCTTAACCAGGAAGGAACAGATAGAGATAGAGATCGAGAAGGAGAAGGTGATTCACTTCCAGAGGGTAATCAAGATTCCGTTGGAGAGTCAGGTCGTGACTCTGACTGGGATTCAGAAGGAGGCAAAGGAAGGAGCAACCACTGCCAGGATAGCACACGGTGCTTGGGAAGTTGCCAGCAGGACTGCTTGGAGAAAGAGAGGTCTCTGAAAAAGCAGCTGAGAAAGCTTCCTCTGAGGGAGAGAAATTACCACGGGCCAAACAGCCAGGAGAAGCAGGTTAGAAGCTACTTTAAATCTCATGGGGAGAGGCTGGAAACCTTACCCAGAAGAGACAGAAGTTCTTCCCTGGAATCTTCCCTAGAAGCTGTGGGTACAGGTGGGAGATTGAGCAAAAGTAAAGTTCTGTTTGATAAGCTGCATAAAGGTTCCCAGGGCAGGCAGCGTGTTACTAGCATAAGTTCTGAGAATAGCCCAGCTGCTCTTAAGCAAACAGCTGATTATGTGCTACGGAGACGAAGGTTAGAGCCAGACCCTGCTAAGCAAGTTGCTACACGGGAGATAGTGAAGCAGTACAAAGACAGGGACTTGCCTTTTTACCAACCTGTGAAAGCCAGACATACTAGAAGAAAGTTGAGCCAGTTTGATTCCCTTAACCCTGTTTTAAAGGAAGCTGGTAATTCTAGTTCCTCTCAGATACCACGAAGTGGAAAGAGTTATAAATGGAAACAGCTTAGAAACCAATTAGAACAGTGGAAGCCTGTTGCTCTGCAGTACCCTGATACCAACCAGAATATATCTGACTCTGAAGTTGAACCAATGCAAATTGAATCAGCTATAACAGATAGCAGTTGTTCTGAGATGGAGGCAGAGTGTGCTTACTGTTGTCATGACTAAAAGCTGTATATCTTTATGCTTGTGATAAGTGCTGGAGAAGTTACTTCATGCCATTGAGTTGTTACACGTGGAGAAGCAGCGTTCTGCTTGAGTGTAAAACTCAACCTCATTAAGCAGCTGTGAACTGTGAATGCTATACAATTGAATTAGCTGCAAAGTAAAGCTGTTCGGAACTGAAGAGAAGTTTGGACAACCTGTATATATTTGAACTGACAACCCTGAGAAGGATCAGGTTGGACTTTGTCACATCTTGGATTTTATTTGGCATTAGAAAGTATCCACATTTTGTTTCTGTTCAGGGGATGGTAGATAACAAATTCCTGTGCGACAATAAAGTTATTGTTACCACTTAACCTTGGCTGTCTTCGTTTGGCCCACAACTACACAGAGCCCAGATATCAGCACTTACAAGGATTTATAAATATTGTAGTCACGTCCCCCCTCTTCCAGGCAACCGCCTATACGGGGAGGTAATGGGGGCGTGACAGTTACCATACGCTAACTTTTAGTAAGCATGCCTCTTAATGAGTGTATGGATAAAGAAAGACTAATTTCTACATTACTATAATCCAGTGCCAACCGCCAGGCACATTAGGAACTACTACAAACACTGCCCATTTAGAACCCATAGCAAACCCGCCATATCGTAACAGCACTACCAGGACTCACAAAGCACCATTACCTATCAAAAGGCAACACTGCAAATATTAAACCAATACATTTCAGAGAGTAACAATACATGACCTACTGGGGAAAGAGAACAAGTGGCAATGTCAAATAGGAATTACATAAACAGAATACCTCAGCTCAGTTACACATGCAGAACATAGACCATCACCAAACAAGGAATCACAATTTAGAAACAGGAAGAAAATAATTAAACTGGGAACCCCAAAAGCCAAACTTGGAATGTACAACAACACTGTAGAAATAAAACTATAAATTAATTTCCTCTTGTACTAAACAAAGCGCAGACGTTAATGATGCACATTTCCCAGAGCTGACATATTCCAGTTAATAAATTCAAAATAAAGAGATATTTTTCTACCTTTTGTGCATTTTTTTTTCAGTTGCCATTGCTCCAGCCACTTTCTTCTGGTTTCTTCGTGTCTTTTGCTAACTCTCCATCATCTGCTGTCCATTTGTCCTTTCTTCTCTCTTCTAGTTTTTTTTTTCCATTCCCTCTCTACATCTGCTTTAACATACTAATCTTTCTCCTTTTGCTCTTTCCTCATTCCTATTTCTTCCACTCAAATTTTACCCCTCCATTCTTAATCCCCACTTACTCTCCCAATACCCGGCCAATTGTAGATTTGTCTTCCCTCCCACAGAAAAAAAAATTTCTCCACTTCATTTCACTCTCCCAGCTCCATCCCATTCTAATCCTCCCCCAACATCAGCTCCCTTCTAGTTCCAGCCCCACCCAGCATCTGCTCCCTTCTAGTCCCCGCATCAGCCCATTTCCAGTCCTAGACCCCCCATCAGCCCATTTCCAGTTCTAGCCCACCCCCCATAGCCCATTACCAGTCCTAGCCCCCCCATCAGCCCATTTCCAGTTCTAGCCCCCCCATAGCCCATTACCGGTCCTACCCCCTCCCCCATCAGCCCACTTCCAGTCTTAGCCCCCCCCCCCATAGCCCAGGTAAATTTAAAAAAAAAACAAACTTGCTGCTGCTGCCCGGCAGAGTCCTCCATGTGGCCTCAGCTCCCTCAGCGTGGGCTTTTCAGAGCCGCGAAGGGAGAGTTTCCCTTTCTCGCAGCTCTGTTTAAGCCCACGGGGCTGATGGGAAACCGGAAATCCTGTTTTCCATCAGCGCCAGTGGCTTAACAGAGCCGCGAGGGAGACGCTCTCCCTTCGCGGCTCTGAAAGCCGGCACTTAGGGAGCTGAGGCCACATGGAGGACTCTGCCGGGCAGGAGGGGCCCCGCGGGATACTCGATTCTGCCGCTGCCACGGTAGCAGCAGCAGCAAGTTGTTTTTTTTTTAAATTTACTGGCAGATGCAGAATGCTGTTTGTGCGGGGCGCCCTGAAATGCACTACTCCTATGCAACATTCTTGCACAATGAACGGGCCGGCCCTGGCCCCAGATCGGGGCCAGCATGGTCAGAGAATAAAATGGTCAGACAACAAAGGTAGAAAAAATAATTTTATTTCATTTTAATGATTGGACTTTGTGCTATCTTTATATTTTACACAGTATGGGGGAACTGCATATCTTATTTATCTGATGTTGCACTGCATGCAGAGTCTGGCTTCTTGGGGTTTCAGTTTGAATTTTGTCTACATATTTTTATTTTTACTTTAGATTGTGCTTACTTATTCTGTAATTGATGAGGGTCTGTGTTCTGAGTGTGTGACTGAGCCCAGGTGTTCTGTTAACATGGAGTTTGTACATAAAGATCTATACTGTACTGTAGCAATATGACATGTTCAGCTTTTCAAATAGGTGTATGGATGTTCCAGGGCCCACTGTAGTATTTACAATGATGCTTTTTTTAGATGGGCTCCTTATGTGAGTTTTGGAAATTGGTGTTGATATGGTATGGTATGGTATGGTAGATTTGCTCTATAGATACTCAGTGACTTTGTTGTAGGGTTTTGTATTAGTTCACAATATGCTTGGTACTGGAGAATGTTTGTTGTTGTTTTTGTTAGTGAGATGATCAGAATCAGATTTTCTTTTTAAGATATTGAGTTCTGTGGATGAATTTCCTGGTTCTGCTCTGCACCCACTATTGAAGTGGGTCCTGTGGATGCAAAATATATGATGAAAAAGAAAAAGCAAGAACCATAACGCAGTTTATAACAACAAAATAAAAATGAATTATAATTTAGTATTATAAACTGTGCTGTGGTTCTCGCTCTCTTTTAGTTCCTAGGTGTACAAACATCTTGAATTTCCTCCATATAATCTAATTGGCATTTTGGTTTGGTTCAGCCCCTGATTGGAGTTTTGAGAAAGCCCGGCTCCCCTCGGGGGGAGGGGGGGGGGTGGAGCGCCATCTCATCCTTCGCCTCAGGCAGCAGATTGCCTTGAGCCACCCCTGATGATGCCTAAATCTTTTTCCTGGGTGGTGATTCCTAATGTGGAACCTTGCATTGTGTTTGGGTTGTTCTTTCCTAGGTGCATAACTTTGCACTTGTCCACATTAAATTTCATCTGCCATCTGAACGTCCAGATTTCCAATTTATCAAGGTCCTCTTGCAATTTTTCACAATCCTCTTGGGTTTTAACAACTCTAAATAACTTTATGTCATCTGCAAATTTGAGTTACTTTTGTCTTTTTTTTAAATTAATTTTCAAAATTAACAATATCAGTTAACTTTTGTCTTTATTGGAACTTCTCTGTCGATATGCCCTAACTTTAGTCTTTTGCTAGTATCCTTCACGGATACATTGCTCTGAACCATGCGCACTTGTGCGACTGCCGGCTTTCCCTTATTATCTAGTTTAAATGCCGCTCTATTTCCTTTTTAAAGATTAATGCCAGCAGCCTGGTCCCATCCTGGTTAAGGTGGAGCCCATTCCTTTGGAAAAGCTCCTCCTTTCCCCAGAATGTTCCCCAGTTTCTAACAAATCCAAAACCCGCTTCCTTGCACCATCATCTCATCCACGCATTGAAACGCTGGAGCTCCGACTGCCTTTTGGGTCCTGCATGTGGAACGGGAAGCATTTCTGAGAATGCTACCCTGGAAGTTCTGGATTTCAACTTCCTACCTAAAAGCCTAAATTTGGCCTCCAGAACCTCCCACCACACCTTCCTATGTCATTGGTACCAACATGTACCAAAACAGTAGACTCCTCCCCAGCGCTATCTAAGACCTTGTCTAGGTGGCGTGTGAGGTCCGCTACCTTCTTACCAGGCAGGCAGGGAACTTGGGGACGTTCTAGCAGCTCCACTGACTGACCTTTTCAATGCCTCGTTGGAGTCGGGAGTAGTGCCAAAAGACTGGAGAGAGGCTTATGTGGTCCCTTTACACAAAAGAGGAAGTAAGGATGTGATTGAAAACTACAGGCCAGTTAATTTAACTTCGGTGGTGAGTAAATTATTGGAAACGCTACTGAAAGAGAAAATAGTGAGGTTTCTGGAGTCCAGCAGATTACAGGATCCGAGGCAGCATGGATTCACCAGAGGCAGGTCTTATCAGACAAATCTGAATGATTCCTTTGATTGGGCGACCAGGGAGCTGGACCGAGGGAGAGCCCTAGATGTAGTGTATTTAGTTTTCAGTAAAGCCTTTGACACCGTTCCTCACAGGCAACTTATAAATAAACTGAGCCCCCTAGGTATAGACCCTAAAGTTACTGCTTGGGTTAGAAATTGGTTGAGTGGGAGGCGACAAAGGGTACAGGTAAATGGAGATCACTCTGAGGAGAAGGAAGTTACCAGTGGTGTGCCCCAGGGATTTGTCCTTGGTCCGATTCTTTTTAACATCTTTGATAGTGATATAGCGAAAAGGCTGTCGGTTAAGGTTTGCCTCTTTACGGATGATACCAAAATCTGCAATAGAGTAGACACCCAGGAAGGTGTAGATAACATGAGGAGGGATCTAGCTAAGCTTGAAGAATAGTCTAGAATTTGATAGCTGGGATTTAATGTTAAAAAATGCAAGGTCATGCATTTGGGCTGCAGCAATCCAAGACAGCAATACAGTATAGGGGGTGAAGTACTTTTGTCCACTAAAGAAGAGCGTGACCTAGAGCATGGTTGTGTCTGATGATCTTAAAGTAGCTAAACAGGTAGAAAAGGCGACGGCAAAAGCTAGAAGGATGCTTGCGTGCATAGGAAGAGGAATGGCTAGCAGAAAAAAGGAGATGATAGTGCCTCTGTATAAGTCTTTGGTGCAACCTCATTTGGAGTATTGTGTGCAATTCTGGAGACCGCACCTTCAAAAGGATATAAAGAGGCTGGAGTCAGTACAGAGGGTGGCTACTAAAATGGTTAGTGGTCTTCATTATAAAGCATATGAGGACAGACTTAAGGATCTTAATATGTGTACACCTTAGAGGAAAGGCGGGATAGAGGTGATATGATTGAGACGTTTAAATACCTCCGTGGCATAAATGCACAGGGGAAGAGCCACTTTTGATTGAAAGCAAGTTCTGCCATGAAAGGGGATAGATTCAGGAGTGATATGCGGAAATATTTCTTTATGGAAAGAGTGGTGGATCCATGGAATAGTCTCCCAGTGGAGGTGGTTGAGATGAGGACAGTATCTGAATTCAAAAAAGCATGGGACAAACACAGAGCATCTCTAAAGGAAAAAAGGGGACTGTTGTAGTTGTTGATATGGAAGGACAGACTAGATAGGCCATATGGTCTTTTGCTGTCGTCATTTTTCTATGTTTCTAGATTGTAAGCTTTGACAAGCAGGGACCATCTTATCAACCCCCCCTGGTGGCCAGTGGCTGTAAGGGTGGGTTGAGCATATTATTATTTTCTGGGAGTAGAGGGCTCTTTTAAGGCCACGGGTATCTTGGTCTTTGTAGTCCTGCTCCTTATGTGAATAAATTGTGTATGCCAAGTAGAGGGTAAATAAGGCTTTTATTTCCCTTTTAACGCAAAAGGTTCGCTGGGGTACAGAAATACAGAAAGTCCTTCTTTTCAGGCTTCCAGCACAACATAAGTAAAGAGGTAAACTGTTACAAACTTCACAGTTGCTTGTAGGATTTAACCAAGGATTCTTTCAAACTTTAGAGCAAAACAAAGGAGTGAACATTCCTCTTTCATTCAGCACAAACATGAGTATTCTCAAAGCAATGTCTGTATAACTCACAGTTCAGGGAGTGATTCAAAACTGCCCGCAATACAATTGGAGCAATCCATTAATTCGTCTTGAGATAAGGGAATAGGAGCCTCCAGCTCTATCTACATGGGCTCTGGGTCATTCTTATCTCCCTCTGAGTTGGAGCTTTCCCTGGCCGCTATAGTTTGCCAGTCACTGTTTCTGTTCCCTTGTTTCCAGTAAGGCTGTTCTAGGGCTCTCAAATAAGCATAGCTTGTTCCTATGCCCTTACGTCCTGGCTTATAAAACTCTGGCCTGCTTCTTTTCCTTTCAAACTGGATATCTGCTTTACAAGAGCTTCTAGGAGCTGAGCTTCTCTTTATAAATAAAGTGTCACCATACCTTGGCTTCCTGTAGCCGGTATAACTGGAGTTTTCCTTCTCAGGCACTTCTCTCAGGACACAGTCTCTTTGGCAGACTTTCTCTTGGAAGCTTCTGGGCACTGCTTGACCTTTCTGTAGCCTAGGAAAACCTGGTGAGGAATCCAGACTTCCTTGCTTCCTGGTATAGGTAATTCTGCTATCAGTACCTTTCCTTCTGGAGCCTTTCAATCCTGTTTCAGAGCCTTCTGGTGAGCGTAGGCCTCTCCCCAGGTATGGCTCTCTCCTTCTGAGCTCTTTACCTCTGAGGTCTCTTGCTACCAAGTCTTTCTCTGGACTGACTCTCCACGGCCCGTCTTTCTCTCTGGCTCTTTCTGCTCCTCTTCCAGCTCCTGCTGTCCTTGTCGTGCTGCTTGTCTTGGCTGCACTGCTTGACCTGGCTGGGCTGCTGTTCCTGGCCGTCTCAGCTCCCCTTCTCCTCCTTCTACTCTCTTCTGCACTAGCTTTCTGCTTATAAAGGCATTCCACGTTTGAGTTCCCCGGGCTACTTTTCAGATGCAGCTGATTAACTCCTGCAGAATCATCAGCCAGGTGTGTTAACTCAGCCTCTGTAAGTTTTCGCCTGCTCCCTCTAGCTGCGCTGCAAGGCAATTGCATCTTCTGCACATCATTTGTTTTGTGAAAGACAGCGTTTTTTTCTAAGTCTTCACTTTCATTAGCATCCGCTCTATGACAATACATCTTGTTGCACTATACAAATATTCAGTGGCTGTAGTAAAGGTTGAATTGCCACTTATAACAGCCATCCTAACCCTTCCCTCATGGGCACATGTCCCTGGAGAAACAACCTAAATGTGAGAGGATATTACATTTATTTATATGTTTTTTTATACTACTTTATCATTTCAGTCAAAGTCGTTTACACTGTAATTCAAACTTGGTAATGTACATTAAACATGGACATTGATAACTTGGATTTTTCTGAGGCAATGGAAGGTTAAGTGTCTTGCCCAAGGCCACAAGGCGTGCTAGTAGGAATCATACCTTGGTCTCTTGGTTCCCAAGCTAGTACTCTAAACCATTAGGCTACTCTTGCACATCACCTGGAGGACAGGTCCTAGCTACAGAATCACTTCCTGCTATACCACGGTGATGCTCTCCATTTAGATCACCTCTTCTCCACTTCAGCTGGGAGGTTGCTAGACTGGAGATGGGACTTCTCTACTATGTCCCTGAAGGTCTCCTGTATATATATCTCTATCTGTCTCAGTTCCTTTAAGCCAGCTACTTTAGCCTCCAGAGACTGTACTTGTTCACTGAGAGCAATGAGCTCTTTGCACTTAGCACACATCTAAGACCTCTTACCAACTAGAAGATAATCATACATGCAACACTCGCTGCAAAGGTTTAGATTGCCCCCATCTCACTGCTGTCTGCATCTTAAGTTTTAAAAATTTGTTAAACTATTTAAAGTTGTTCAGTTATTTAAAGTTGCTAGGGGAATAGGCATACTTCAACCAATATAAATGTACTTTAAGAGGCTTTGTTTAATGTTCCCCTCAAGATGAACTGCTAGGACCTAATTAATCTGTTCCTAAGGCCTAATAACTTGCTGATGAAGATAAGTGGTTAAACCTGAAAGTGAATAAGATCCCTCCTTTCCCCTTAACTGGTTTAAGAGCCTATAAATCAAAGTGTAGGAGATGGTTGGGAAGTAGACACTAACTGAACATTTGCTTGTTATATGATGCCCTAAGTGTCTTAATAAAACATAGAATTTTAAAACAGACACAGATTTTATCAGCTTAACCCAAAGAATTCCCTTTTCCCAAAAATTGAGACTTTCCCAGAAGGTAAAGACTTACAAGTGCAGATTCCTTACCAGCAGTAGCAACTGCTCTCTCAGCAGTACTTCAGGACTTCTGTTCCTTCCCAGTTTTTGGTCACAGGCTGGAATCAAACCTATGACCTTTTGTTTGACTGGCAAGCATCTTGCCAGCTGATCCATAGACTCCATGGGACCCAACTGGTTTTCTTTTCTCATAGTCAGAGGCTAGTTTTGAACCAGTGACCTTTGGGTTAGAAGACAGGCAACTTGGGAAAGAGCCATCACATCTCCATACAAGACAATACCTGCAGTCTAGAAACCCTCTATGCCGAGCAAATGGGCACCAAGAACACGGCCTTTATGAACAAATCCTTTAAGGTCACATTCCACAGACGTTCAAAAGGGGGGGGGGGAGTCCTCTCAATACAGAAAGCATAAGATTTAAATCCCAGGGTGGAACTACCTCTCACCAGGGAGGCTGAATGTGGCCAACCCCTCTGAGAAATCTACACATGTCACCATGAAGAGCTAGAGAACCCCCCAAACCCTGCCTTAAAAGCAGGAATATGCTGAAACCTGCACCTTGATTAAACTAAGTGACAAACCCCACTCAAGACACTCTGCAGGAAATCCAAGATATTGGCCACCGATGATTTTATTGGCAAGACAGATTCCTGCTTATACCAAGCCTCAAAGGCGCAACAGATACGGACATAAGCCAAGTGTG
This sequence comes from Ichthyophis bannanicus, assembly GCA_033557465.1. Taxonomy (NCBI): domain Eukaryota; kingdom Metazoa; phylum Chordata; class Amphibia; order Gymnophiona; family Ichthyophiidae; genus Ichthyophis; species Ichthyophis bannanicus. The sequence continues at coordinate 151,300,206 of CM066041.1, forward strand.
TCAATGTCCACCTCAAGCCAAGAAGAGTAGACATCACCTCTGTGGAATATCCTTTTCCCGGGAACCTGTACTTCTCAAGAGCCAAGCTGTAGGCAAGTAAGCTGCCACATTTTCTTACAGAAATCAGTTCTTGATAAAAGAGACTTGGATACACCAGAAACCTCAAGGACTTGTTGGCTAAAATCAAATGTACCAGGTTAATGCAACAAATCTGGTGCCACCAGCACTAGCCACCTTGAGTGGTCCATCGCCCGTCCCACCAATGGCAAGAGTGGTAAGACATACCAGAACACCTCCATTGGCTATGGCAGCAGTAGAGCATTGATGCCTGTGATCCCTAGCTTTTTCTGATGGCTGAAGAAAGCCGGTGCATTGGTATTGTGCCAACAGTCCATCAGATCCAGCTGGGGAAAGTCCCACTTGTGCACCAGTAATGTGAAGGCCTCCTTGGAGAGCTCTTATGCTTCTAGGGCCAATGTGTGTTGACTGAGCTAATCAGCCTGTACATTGTTTACTTCTGCAATGTAAGCTGCTGACAGTGCCAACAGATGTTTCTCCACTTACTGGAGAAGCAATGTGGCTTTGCTTGCTATGTGTAGGCTTCTGATTCCTCCCTATCTGTTCATGTATGCAACTGCCGTGACATTGTCAGAGAACTCTAACCACTCTGCCCCAAATCCATGGAAGCAGCCTCTCGAGAATCAACTGAATTGCTCTGGTCTCCCATAGGTCATGATGCCTCCAGGGCTGGCCAGCAAGCCTAGACTATCTGCCCCAAACAATGGGCTTCCCAGCAAAGGAGACTAGCATCCGTGCCGTCAACATCCAGGAGCTACCTACACTTCCACAGTCACAGCCATCAATCCTAACACTTGCAAAAACTGCCAAGCAATTAGAGACCTGGCCACCAAGATGTCACACACCTGAGCCTGAAGCTTTGTGTATTCTAACAGTGCTGTTCAGAGTCCCTGTGTGTAGCTAATTGGGGAGTTGCCCTACAAATGTGTAGCTAATTGGGGAGCTGCCCTATAAAGCAAGAATGCTCACATGAGGTGGGTGGGAGCTGGGGTGGGTAGGGAGGGAACTAACACCTGATGAGGTCAGTGGTTTCAAAGAATTTGCTGTGAATGCAAAAAACAATGAATTCTGACAGAGCTTTTTACCAAACACCACAAAATATCCCCCCTTTGCAGTATAGAACAAAAAAAGTTGGCTTTTACAGATGATTACCAAAACCCCTGTAAGAGCTTTCAGGCAGAGACACTGTAGTTAAAAGCCACACAGAACTACCTTGCTTGCAACTGAGTTCCTGCTTGGCATGTCAGTGCTTACAAGGCCCTGTAGACCTTTATACAGCACTCAGCATTCTGCTCCTTGGTCTTCCTTTATGTTTTCCTTTTTTTTCCCCCCAAACTCCCTTCAGCAGAATCCAGACTGCACCAAAGAAGCTCATCCGCTGCTGGAGACTAAGTATACTGGTCTTGGTGGGCAGGCATAGTGCCTATGTACTGTGACATCATCAAAAGACACAAGGAAGAGCACTGGCTCGCAGAGAGTCCAAAAACCAAAAGGAGCAAGCAGAGTGTGGATCACTTGCGCTTTATTAAAAAACCAAAACCCCGACGTGTTTCGGCAGAAGCCTTCATCAGGGGGCTAGAGGACTGCAAACAAATACAAACAATATATAACTCAATAAACCATAATAAAAATATAAATGTATAAATTTAAAATAAACATAAATAGTTTAAAAAGACAACCATCAAAATTATGTATATCATATTATACTTACACATTGTATTAAATCAATACAATAGATGAAGCGCATAGGAATGTCTAACCAGTAATGTAGTTAATAATGCTGAAAAACAACAAACATATTAAAATACAAATGCAAAAAAAAGATGCAAATAGTAAACCAATGATTGAACAGTGCAATGAAAAAAACACAGATGGGAAACCCAGACCTAGAACAGCAAAAATACATACTTTTAAAACTGCTAAAAAATGGAACAAGAACTAATACATTAAAACATAAAAACTTTGAACACGTCACAAATACATAGTGAATACAAAAAAACTTAGTAATATAAATTAAATTGAATTGAAAAATTAAAAAATCAGAGGATGGTCACTAAATCAGACCTAAATGGGAGCCAAGATACCATGTTAAAAACGGATTCAAAAAAAGTGGTGCAATTAGTGTAATGCGTAAAAGGTAAGTGTTAAAATAACCTATCAATACAACAATCAGTTTTAAAAAAGATGGAAAAGACATGAATGTCATAATGGGTAACATAAAATGTATGAAATAAAAACCAAAACAAAATTGGAAAGGTACCAATTAAAAAACTGTGTGCATAGTTTAAGAACATATACATTTAAGCCATATTTAAAAAAACGAATGCTCGGCTTATTGAACAGCCAGAGATCAGCATATATTGAATATACCATGTGAAATAAAGAAGGACACTAAAACAAGGGGGGGGGGGGAGGGGCTACACGTCACATGACAATTATAATCTAATAAAGCAGTAAGATTAACCATTCTAAAAATATATATAAAAATCATTGGTTTACTATTTGCATCTTTTTTTTGCATTTGTATTTTAATATGTTTGTTGTTTTTCAGCATTATTAACTACATTACTGGTTAGACATTCCTATGCGCTTCATCTATTGTATTGATTTAATACAATGTGTAAGTATAATATGATATACATAATTTTGATGGTTGTCTTTTTAAACTATTTATGTTTATTTTAAATTTATACATTTATATTTTTATTATGGTTTATTGAGTTATATATTGTTTGTATTTGTTTGCAGTCCTCTAGCCCCCTGATGAAGGCTTCCGCCGAAATGCGTCGGGGTTTTGTTTTTTTAATAAAGCGCAAGTGATCCACACTCTGCTTGCTCCTTTTGGTTTTTTTACTGTGACATCATCAAGACATGGCATGCTCACTCTCCAGCTGCTGGTGAGGGGAGATAACCCATACGTCTGTACTGGACTGGAGGGATGATATGGAAGAGTTAGATTGGAAAGACAGTGAGTGAGGTTTTTCTCACCATGCAGGTTGTATTGCTTTACAAATGAAAGGAGCATCACAAAATGATGATATTTAGCTTTTTATGGTTTTCTTTTAGCTTGTAATTTTTCACTCCCTCCCTCCAGAACAGAACTAGGACATTTCCCTGTAGAACTCACCATATAAACAATACAGTCTGATAGTAACAACATACACCTTCTCCAATATCAGGCGTATTATGAAGTAAGACAAACCCCTACAAAAGTCAGTCTGGATAGAACAAATATGCCATTTGTGGCGCTGCGCCCCGACTAGGCGGTCGCCTATAGGTTGCAGCGTGCCACCTCATAACATTTATTTTGCTCCATCTTAAGAGCTAGGACTTCTGACGATGTAGTTGTGGGTCAAGAAGACAGTCCGAGTGGGTTTTGGCTAACACAGGAAATTTATTTATTATTTTCTTTTTTGACAAGACTTTGCAAACAACTTTCGTTGTGTAGCATTTGAACAGGACAACTTAAAGAGGATATTTTCTCCAATCAGAATTATCGTACACAACAATGTCCTGGTAGTGCTCAAGAATAAACTTCTTTCATGTATAACAAACAGTATTTGCTTCTTCAAATGCCAGGGTTAAAACTTTGTGCTCACTGGTTCCTAGTGCCTTCAGTAAAGATCTCAGCTTCTTTTAACTGTGCAAGCATAAACAAGGTTCCTTCTTCCTGTTTCTATTATCCACAGAATAACAGCTTCTTAAGACATTCAGTTTACACTTAGGAACTTCAGTTAGCTCTAACAATGGCAAATCCCTTTTCTTTCCAAGGTTTTCAATGCTCAGAACAACAAGGCTTTTTCTAAGCTAAACCGGTTCCGGTTTTCTCTGAGCTTAAAACTCTTGGCCTTCTTTTACTCCGATGCTAGACAAAGAGAGCAATCCATTAAACTATCAACCGAGTCCTGTTCCATCTCACAGGGTTCCATGTCCATACTTTCACAAAGAGAGTTACATTCCTCTGGGCTTGGAACTTGCTCTGTGCACGCAGGCTTGACTTCTTTTAAAAGCTTAAACAGTTTGTTCCACTGAGACTTCTGTCTCCCCTCTGGGTTCCTAGGGTGACTGCAAGGCTTCCTGTCTCTGAATAAAATATCCAAAGGCTCTGACTGTCTGACCTTGCTTGTGGTAACACTCTGCCTTACAGGTTTTAAAAGGGGTAAAACTTTTCTCTTGGAATCTTCTAGTGCTGCTCCTCTAACAGGGCTATAACCTTCAGTTTCCCCAGGAGTATCCCTCCTACCTTCAAACCGGGCTGTAGACCTCTCACGGCAGGGGCTCCTCTCTGGAGTGCAGTCTTCTGAACAAAAGCTGCTCTGAGAGCTTCTCCGGTGTCTGTTCCTAGACACTCTCTGCCTTTGACGCCTGAAGTTTGAGTTCTCCTTAGTCTGCTGTGTATAGTCCCTTTTTACATTGCCTGTAAACTGCTTCCTCAGCCCCTCTCTCCTGGACGGCTCGAGACTGGCTCTGTCTCCAGTCCTGTGCCTGCTACGGTGGCTGGCTTTATTCCCGTCTCTGAGACTCTGGCTGGTTCTGTTCCCTTCTCCTCCACTCTGGCTTTGGCCCTGGCACCGGCTCTGGCCATGGCTTTCTCTGAGACTGTGTCTCCTGCTCTCCGTGAGCCTGTCTCTGTATCTGTATCTGTATCTGGAACTGGAACTAGAACAAGAGCTGGAACTGGAACTCCTCCGCCTGCTTCTTTCTCCCTTCCTCCTCTCTCTGCTCCCTCTTCCTGAGAGCTTAAATGTGTTTGAGTGTCTTCCTTTTCCTGGCTCCTCCCCTAGGTGCCTCCCATCTCCACCCTGTGTTGCCATGGAGCCTGGGTGTGGTCTGCACTCAATAGTTCTGAATGTGTGGTTTTTTTCTCTACCTGCATTCTGATACATGTGCTTAGCTGAGGGATTCCTCTGCCTAGAAGAAAAAGTTCTTTTTCCAGGTATTTTCCCAAGCTCTAGCACAGCCTCGTCACCACACATTCCATAACAGCACCAATGAGGGTCTACCTAGAAAAAGGCAACACTGTAATATATCAGTATCACCTATTGGGAAAATTAAACAAACAGCATTACTACAGATCCCTACACAGACACTCACTGTTATCAGAACACCTGGCCTTAATCACACATTCTAAACCAAGTACAGAACAAACAAATTACCACACTGACAACAGAAATATGTAGACAAAAATTAAACTGAAATCTCAAGAAGCCAGACTGCATGCAGTGCAACACCAAAGAAATAGAAATGGCAATGAATCTACTTAGTATTGCGCCACATATTAACATAAAAAATATAAATTCCAAAAACTGACATATTCCAATCACTAAATGAAAAATACATTTTTATTTAAAATTTATTTTATTTTATTTAAAATTTATTTTATTTAAAATTTATTGCGAAAAAATACAAATAACAGAAAATCAAATACAATGCTCTAACACATATATATTGAGCACCGACAGGAATAGGGGAAAACCTTCTACAAAATAAGTGAGAGAAAGCTGGACCAAAGAAACAAAAATATTATAAGTAACAATAATCAAGCAGGGAGATATAGCAAAATACAACCTCCCGGCCACTTAATTCCACCCTAATATTCATTTGCCCCAAAACATTCCAGCAGGTATCTGAAATAAAGGCACAGTTTATAACAAAAAAACAAACCAATTATTAGGCTGTTCATAAGATTGAATCAGTACTTGCAATTGAGAGGGTTCAAACAATATATAATCTTTACCTAAATATTTCACCAAACACCTCCGGAGGATATTTTAAGCAGAAGGTCATTCGCAGTTACAAAGCTCTAGGCTTTAACAGAAGGAAAGCCCTCTGAATTTGCTGGGTCTTAGCAGACACATCAGGATATATAGTACATGTATAACATGACCATGAAAGGAGTCAGTCTCTCTTTGAAAAAAGTAGTGAAACTTTCTTTCTAGGATACTTTGGAAAATAGCCACCACAGTACTCCTGTTAGCAGACTCTTCAACCGAAGTCTCCAAGAGAGAAGTTAAATCACCTTCCAGTGGCCAAACCAAACTACCAACCGCAACATTTTTAATTGAAGAAACATAATAAGTATTCATAATTCATGGTGGGTGGCCAGCATCAAGATGCAACACATTAACAAAATAATTCTTCAACATTTCAGTAGCAGAAATCATATTACAATATGGAAAATTAACAAAACAAAGATTAAGCAATTTCAAGGAGTTTTCCAGCCTTTCAACTTTACTTTCCAGCATCAAATTACCATACAAAAGAGCACTGTTCGCTCCTTCTAATGCCAAATGTTTCCCTTTGGTGTCGTCAATCCCTCCCCTCCCCCGAGACCTAAGCTCCTCTTCAATAAAACTCAAATTTATTCACAGTTTTGCCTGAAAATGTACATTGGGAGAGAAGCCAGATAGAGTTGCATCCATCTTAAACATCGCTCACCAAATCTCAAGGTTGGTAACTCCCTTAGGGGGGTCATCGGGATAGGTGAATCAATCCCCAAAGCCCCAGAAAAAAACACAGGCTTCAAGGAATAATTGATATGAGGTAGAAATCCAGGCAGGGCTGAGAGCTAGAAGGGTTAAGTGAAAAGGATACACCCCTCTTGGTGAAGTCATACCCTGGTACATGCTTGTCCCGCCCCTATTCCTTTGTCCTGCTGCTCTCTCTGCTTGCTAGAGATAACTACTCTCCCTCTGCTTCGCTAGAGATAAGAATACAGTAGACTTTCTCCATTCGGGACTATACTGTAATAAAGTGACCAATCATGAAGAAATGCTGTGATAATCTGATATGAGGTCTATATAAGCTCTCTGAGCCCTCTGGTGGGGGCCCAGAATTTGCAAAAACTATTTTCTCTGGGCCTGTGCACATTAAACCGTTGTTTCTTTTAAGACTCCTTGGGTGTTTCTTTCTTCACTCGTTTATCTGCTACAGATATACTGGAATTATCTATGTCAGCATACAGTCCATGCAGCTGTGGACTCCGGTGAATTCAGTCTACAAAGTTAAACTCTGACCCCCTGGTGATGTCAGTCTCTAGGACCTGTCTGCAGCCCCTCCTTGCTAAATCAAGAATAGCAGACCTTAAAGGGAGTGGCTAGCAGAGCTCAAGGGGAAGTGCTGGAAAGGATTCAGTCCACTATAAAGGACAGACACACTTCCTGTCTCTCTCTCTCTCTCACCATCCATCGGACATGAAGAACAGGAGGCTCTGATACTCAACTCCCTTCACCCCTCCCCCTCTCTCTCTACCCACATGTTCTGGCCTACCATGCGGTTCTGACCCACATGTTCTGGCCTCTATCTCTCTCACACTTCGCACATGCAAACACACAGATTCATTGATGCACACTGAAACAGCTCTGTAACAATCACTATATACCTCTGTTCAATACCTATGTATTAAGCCTATTTTTACATAAAAACCTTTCTCCAAGCCACACCTGTTTGCATGTCTTATTACAAACCCTCCTGCGTCTGTGAAGTGAAATGAACCCAGGACCAAGTGGAAACTGGACCAGAAGATTACATATTCAGAAGATTACAATCTACACCCATGGCCCCCCGAATGGGAGATAATACTAGAGGCACATCACCTGTGACAGAGTCAGATACAATAGAGTCACCAATCTGCTCAGGAGTGCCATTAATATCAGTCTGGGTATCCCCACCACAAATTGAGGTGGAAGCCAGACTGACGGCACCCTGAGTTACTGCTGCGTACAGGGGTGGTGAGCGGGAGTCCAGGCTTAAGGAAGAAACCTCAGGACTAATTTGACTCGGTTTAGAAGATGTCACCGAGACCAACAAAGTTTTACCTTGAGCCAGGACAAAGGAATCCATCGGCCCTAGAGCTGAGACTTGTGCACCACCGGTCCCAACATTTAGCTTTGCTTTCTTCTTCCCCATACCAGCAAAATTAAAGACAGTACCTTCAGAGCAAATGGTAACTTCTGTCGGCTCCTTAGTTAGATCCAAAGGGGCTCCAAAGGGGCCTTGTGTGCCCCTTTGATCACGCTCCTTCGGTCACATGACTGCGGGCCACATACTGCGGCTACAGCGATCAAATTATAGCCGTGGAGCCGGAAGGGATATCAGGAGTCAGCCACTGGCGTCTCTGGGATGTTTCACAGGCAAAGCAATGAGTCCCCGGTTTCCCCCATGCTCCTCCTCCACCGAGCCCTCAGTGCAGATGGTTCCAGCTTCTCCCTGAAAAATAATTTTTTTTGATCTTTGTTGTTTGGCTATTTTATTTTTCTTGACCCTAGTTGTCCTAATTATTGACCCATCTCCCTTCTTCCCTTCATTTCTAAACTTCTTGAGCGTGTAGTCCTCCGCTGTTGTCTTGAATTTCTTTCCTCTCAAGCCTTGCTGGATCCACTTCAATCTGGCTTTTGTCCCTTACATTCTACCGAGACAGTACTTGCCAAAGTTTCCAGTGACTTGTTCCTGGCTAAGGGCCTTTACTCTATCCTCATCCTTCTTGACCTTTCTGCTTTTGACACTGTTGACCACCGCCTTTTCCTTCACACATGGTCATCACTTTGTTTTAGGGACTCTGTACTGTCCTGGTTCTCTTCTTATCTTTCCCATTGCTCTTTTAGTGTTTCTTCTGGTGGTTACTCCTCTACTGCTATTCCTCTCTCAGTTGGTGTACCCCAGGGATCTGTTCTTGGCTCTCTCTTTATACCCAGTCCATTGGTGCTCTCATCTCCTTCCATGGATTTCAGTTATCATTTTTATGCCGATAATTCTCAGATCTATCTTTCTACATCTGATATCTCTTCGACAGTCCAGACCCGCATCTCTGCCTGCCTGTCTGACATCGCCACCTGGATGTTTCACTGCTGTTTGAAATTAAAAATGGCCAAAACTGAACTTCCTATTTTTGCCCCTAAGCCTTTCTCCCCCCCCCCCTTCCTCCTTTCTCTATCTCTGTGGATAACACTCTTCTACTTCCTGTTTCCTCGGCCTGCAACCTTGGGATCATCTTTGACTCCTCCCTTTCCTTCTCCTCACAAATCCAACAGATAGCTAAAACCTTCTCTCTCTATAACATTAACAAAATTTGCCCCTTATTTTCTGAACACATTATTAAAACACTAGTCCATTCTCTAATTACTTCCCGTCTCGACTATTACAACCTCCTTCTTGTTGGTCTCAGTCACCTCTCTCCCCTTCAATCTGTTGCATGACTAATCTTTCACCGACTTCAATATATAACGCCTCTTCTCAAATCATTTCACTGGTGTCCTTTCTGTTTCTGTATCCAATTCAAGTTTCTTCTTCTTCTGACCTATAAGTGCATTCACTCTTCTGCTCCTCACTGCCTTTCCTCTCGTCTCTCTCCCTACACTCCTCCTCGTGAACTACTGGCTTGCTTCTGTCTTTGCTCTTTTCTTCCACTGCCAACTCCAGACTTTGGTCCTTTCATCTTGCTGCTCCTTATGCCTGGAACAGGCTCCCTGAGTCTGTGTGTCAGACTTCATCTCTGCCCCTTTTCAAGTCCATGCTGAAGGCTCACCTCTTTGAAGCTGCTTTTGGATCCTGATCCCTTATTCCTTATGCCATCTCACCCTTCACTTGTCCCCTTATTCTTTATCTTCTATCTTGTCTTTTTTAATTAGATTGTAAGCTCTAATGAGCAGGGACCAACTTTATATATGTCTGTACAGTGCTGCATATTGTCATGAGGTAGACAGCACTAAGCCAGAAATATTAAAGAGTAATGCAAAGGAAGAGCTTACTTGTCATGAGCTAGACAGCACTAAGCCTGAAACATTAAAGAGTAATATAAAAGAAGAGCTTACCTGTCATGAGTTAGATAGCACAGACCCTGAAATATTAAAGAGTAAAATAAAAGAAGAGCTTACCTTACAGCCACACGTACAGTTGCAGCATACACAATGCAGAAAGGCAGGGAAAGGAGAAACAAACTTTCCTCATGGCCTTAGTGACGCAGTAAGAATTCAGGGTCCCAATCAGGCTCACCTGGAGCCAGAGTCAAGTTCTACATCTGATGAGCAGAGAGATAAAACCAGGTGGGAAATCACACACGAGGAACTCAGGTCTAGGGAGCGCAGGCCCGAGGAACTCAGGCCTAGGGAGCTCAGGCCCAGGGAACTCAGGCCTAGGGAGCTCAGGCCCGAGGAGCTCAGGCCAGAGAAGCTCAGGCCCGAGGAGCTCAGGCTCAGGGAGTTCAAGCATCTGGAGGAAAAGGCTGGAGTTCAGCATTCAGGGCTGCAGCCAGAGCTGGAGTTTGAGCTCGAGGAAAAACAGTCCAGGAGATTGAGAGGTCAGTCTCAGAGAGAAGGTGAGACAAGAACTCCAGAGCAGTTTCAGAAAGACACGTTGCCTTGGAGAATCAGGGCAGAAGAAAGGCAGGCTGAAAAACTCGAGAGAGCTAGGAAAGACAGTGGCAAAGTCTTCCCAGCCAGAGGGGTCCTCGTACCGAGGCAAGCAGCCAAGCCAACAGAGAGCAAAGGTCACGTACAGGGAAGCTCACTGAAGACAGGAAGTGAGTGCTGCTCAGCCAGGCACAGCAACCGATGCTCACAGAGAAAAGTAGGGAGCCAGTCAGAGAGAAAACCTTGGCTGGAAGAAGAAGGGCTGGAAACCATCTTCTCCCCGAAGAGAGATAAGTACCCTGTCTTTTGTAAAGGGAAAGAAGTGGGTCCTTATAAGAGAAGCCGGGCTTACAGCAAGCTAGAGAATCCCTACTGGCATAGGACGTGGAAGGAAATCCCCAGCATAGCTCCTGCTAGCTTTGACACCCTAAAGCAGCTCCAACTATCAGAAGCTGAGGTCTCCCGAGGGCAAAGCTCTGAGAGCAGTTTCACAAGTACTCAGTGCCCCTATACAGGACCAGGTCCCAACCTTATGCAGTGGGAAAGCTCTATCCCAGAAAACATCTCCGAGCCCATGGAATGTGCTTTGTGTGTAGCAGATGACATAGAATCTCTGTGTTAAAAGGGAGCAGGAAAGGAATTGTGTTTTTGCACATATGGAATGTGATGGACTCTCTTTGCTGAAGAAGAAGCATAATTGTTTGTAAGAATCCTTTTCACCGGTGAAGCAACCGTTCAATTTATGTTGTCCTTATTTGAAGACATCCTCAAGGGAAAGGGAATAAAACCTAACCTTAATTTTCACTCTGGACACGACTACAGAGTCTTTATTCCACAACTTCAGGCTATACCCAGGTCTAGGCAACCGCCTAAGACCGGCTTAGTCTCACAATATGTCTTGTAGTGCTTTATAAATGTTTAATAGTAGTAGTATTTTTCTAATCATGTTGATCCCAGTCTCTGGATTTTGCTTTCCTCTGTTTTCTCTTAACTTTCTCTCCAGGGTCTCCAGTCCATTTGCCCACTTCTCTCTTCTCCTGTCTTAATTTCCTCTTCAATATCCATCTCTCACATTGATCTTTTCCTTTTGGCTTTCTTCCATTTATTTTTCTGTCTCTGTCCACTCAGATTTCACTCCTTTTTACAATTCAGTCTTCAATCTTCTTTCTACTGCATGTACAACTGTCCATCTCTTTCTCTCATCCTGGCCCTCGCATTCCCCATCCCTTTATTCCCCACTCTCTCCAGTGCCTCTCTGCCATCTCCTCTCTCTTGTCCCCTCCTTCCAGCATTTTATCTCACTATCTCCCTCTCCTTCCAGCATCTTCTCTCACTCTCCTCCCCCTTTGTTCAATATCTCCTCTTCATCTCTATGGTTATTTCCTACTTACTCCATGCTCCCTCTGTGTCCTTATCACCCTCTTATGCATAGCATCTCTCCTCTATATTCCTAATCCACCTCTCCCTTGTCCAACATCCACCTACGTGTTCCTATCCCCTTCCTATGTCCAACAAATCCCTGTGTCCCTTCTACCCCCTGCATCCAGCATCTGTCCCGTCACCCCATTCTCCAGCGTCCCTCAGGTTTAGCATTCCCTCTGTGTCCCTAATCCTCCAGCCACACATGCCAGCATCTTCCTGTCACCTTCTCTCCTTCCTTATGTTCAGCATCTGATCCCCCCTCGTGTCCCTATTCGCCCATGTCCAATATCTCCGCTTAGAAACAGGAAGTTTTTGTTGGAAGGGACAGGACCGGCAGAGCCCTGAGTGATGCGCCTGAATTAACTTGCAGACTCCACTGTTTTTGCTGATATATTGCTGCTGCCACAGGTCCCGGTAGTGGTGGCAGAGGCTGGCACTGGCAGGGAATGGAGCTAGGCAAGTGCCGAAGGTCCCGGCAGCGGCTGCAGAGGTAGGGACAAAAAACAGCTTTCCAATTACCAGTTTTGGGGCTCTGCCGGCAGCTGGCCTGGCCATATAAAAAACAGCCAGGCTGGCTGAAAAACAGTTGACAACCCTAATCCAACAAAGTAAAGGGATGCTCATATATCTGGGTAGCAACTAAGATAGGTTCTAATAAGACAATGAACCATACACTACAGACCACCACCCCAGAAAGCCCAGACTATGGCAGCCCATTTGGGAGCATGACACATACCTGCTGAAAGTTTTGCAGTAAGGCAGTATACAGCTCCTCCCTCTGCTGTGTCATCATATGCTCCCACATGCACAAAGAATGGCATAGGATTAGCTTCTGTGTGCTATGTGACACCCATAGTACAACAGTCATTTACTGCTAGGGTGCAGATACAGAAAGCACAGTTACTTACCTGTAACAGGTGATCTCTGGGAACAGCAGGAATAAGTCTTCACATATGGGGTATCGTCGGTACCGACGGAGCCTGTGCAGGAACGCTCCCCAGTGTCCAGTAAGAAAGCTTTTGGGAGTATCCCACAGCGCCTGCACGCTGCCTTCCCGCCTTTCCCAACCGCCTCTCTCCAGTTCGCGTTTTAGAGCTGAGACAAAGAGAGAGAGAGGAAGGAAAGAAAGATAGAGAGATACAACTCCTAGGGGAGGTGGGTGGGTTGTGAAGACTTATTCCTGCTGTTCCCAGAGATCACCTGTTACAGGTAAGTAACTGTGCTATCTCCAGGAACAAGCAGAAATGAGTCTTCACATATGGGGACTCCCTAGCTGCAGATGCCAGGGGAAGACCCCAGGTTGTGTGTCCCTGAAAAGGACTCTACCTCCTCCCAAGGATCTCTGGCATCCAACCAGGGTAGGTGGGTAGGAGTTGATTAGGAATGGAACAGGTGTTTGAGAACAGCCTGACCAAACAAGGCATCCCGGCGGGAGTCCTTGTCCAAGCAGTAATGGGCTGTGAAGGTATGAACCGAGGCCCAGGTGGCCGCTCGACAGATTTGGTCGATGGACACAGAGTTTAGATGAGCCATTGAGGCTGCCATGGCTCTCACATTGTGAGCTGTGACATGGCCCTCCAGAGAAAGGTTTCTACTCTGGTAGGCGAAAGAAATACACTGAGCAATCCAGTTGGACAGTGTTCTCTTAGAGACTGTAAGTCCTAAATGAGAAGGATCAAAAGCAACAAAGAGTTGAGAAGACTTTCTATGTTGCTGTGTTCTTTGTAAGTAAAAAGCAAGAGCTCTCTTACAATCCAAGGTATGAAGATTCCTCTCTGCACTTGATGCATGAGGTCCTGGAAAAAAGACAGGTAAATATACCTCTTGGTTCAGATGAAAAGGCGAGACCACTTTAGGCATAAAGTGTGGATTGGTCCTGAGGACTACCTTATCATGATGGAACCTTGTATAAGGTGGATTAGCCACCAAAGCTTGCAACTCACTGATGCGGCGTGCTGAGGTGACTGCAATGAGAAAAAAAACCTTCCAAGAAAGAAATTTCAAGGAGGTGGTGGCTAAAGGTTCAAAGGGTGGCTTCATGAGCTGGCCAAGAACCAGGTTTAATTCCCATGCCACTGGAGGTGGTCTAATGGAAGGTTTAGTTAAAAGAAGACCTCTCATGAATCTTGCTATAAGAGGATGAGAGGAAATAGGTTGTCCATTGAGAGGCTTGAGGGACGCTGCAATAGCACTCAAATGGACTCTTACTGAATTTGTTTTCAGACCTGCATGGGATAGATGCAGGAGATACTCTAGTAGAGAATTCAGAGGTATTGCAAGAGGGTTTAGACCCTTCTCTGAACACCAAATGGCAAATCTTTTCCATTTGAAAGCATAGGAACGTCTAGTAGAAAGCTTTCTAGAGGCATGAATAACATCTCTGACTTGCTGAGAGAGATGAAAATCTTGAAGGTCTAAGCCCTCAGCAACCAAGCCCTGAGATGGAGCGACTGGGGGTTTGGGTGCCATAATGTTCCCTCTTCCTGGGATAGAAGGTCTGGTGCAGAGCCCAAGTCCAGGGAGGGAGCTTGAGAGAGATGCAGAAGTAGAGGTACCACACTTGGCGTGGCCAATGTGGTGCTATGAGGATCATGGTCCCTCGATCTCTCTGAAGCTTGAATAGTGTTTTGGGAATTAGGGGAATTGGTGGAAAGGCATAAAGGAAGTCCTGACCCCAGTGAAGGAGGAAGGCATCCTTGGCCTGAACTCCCTGACACGGAATTCTGGAACAGAACCGGGGAAGTTTGGCATTCCACGGACTTGCAAAGAGGTCTATGTCCGGGGTTCCCCAAATTCGAAAAATCCTGGCTACTTGGTCCATGTGGAGGGACCATTCGTGTGGAAGCAGAACTCGACTGAGTCTGTCCGCCCAAGAGTTTTGAACGCCTGGAAGATATACTGCCAGAAGATGGATGTGATGCTCTCTGGCGAAGGCCCACAGTCACAAAGCTTCGTTGCAAAGCGACAGAGAGCCAGTCCCGCCCTGTTTGTTCACATAGAACATGGCTACTTGGTTGTCCGTATGGATGAGGACTGTCCTGTAGCTGAGCAGGGTATGGAACACTCTGAGAGCTAAGAATATTGCTCTGAGTTCCAATAGATTGATATGCAGAGAAGTCTCCTGTGGAGACCAGATGCCCTGGGTGGAGAGATCTTGTAGATGAGCTCCCCAACCCTTTGGAGAAGCATCTGTTGAGAGAGTTGCTTGGGGTAGTGGTTGCTGAAAAGGGGACCCCAGCAACAGGTTTTGAGAGGACTTCCACCACTGGAGAGACCAAAAAAGGCGACTGGAGTTTGCTATTTTGTCTGATAGGCAACCTGATGCCTGAGTCCATTGGGTGGACAAAGTCCATTGAGCTGCCCTCATGTGAAGGCGAGCATATGAAACCACATGCACGGTGGATGCCATGTGGCCTAATAGTTGTAACATCTCTCGAGCAGTTAATTGGGACTTTAACTGAATCTGGGAGGCTAACTGCACTAGACGTAGGCAACGGGCCTGAGGAAGATAGGCCCTTGCAGTTGTGGTATCCAGCAAGGCCTCTATGAACTCCAGAGACTGAGTAGGGGTGAGATTGGATTTTGGGATGTTTATTACTAGTCCCAAATACTGAAGGATACGCATTGTGCAGGTTAGGCAAGTCTGGGCCTCTGACTGGGA
Source organism: Ichthyophis bannanicus (assembly GCA_033557465.1). Lineage (NCBI taxonomy): Eukaryota > Metazoa > Chordata > Amphibia > Gymnophiona > Ichthyophiidae > Ichthyophis > Ichthyophis bannanicus. The sequence goes on from CM066041.1 coordinate 151,315,713, forward strand.
TGGGGCTCGAATGAGCCAGTCGTCCAGATATGGGAATATGAATATTCCTAGAGTGCAGAGAAATGCAGCTACTACTGCCAGGCATTTCGTGAACACCCTTGATGCAGAGGCCAGACCGAAAGGAAGCACCCTGTATTGGTAGTGCTTTCCTTGAAAAAGGAACCGAAGGAATCTTCTGTGTGTTGGATGGATGAGGACATGGGTGTACGCATCCTTGAGATCTAGAGAACAAAGCCAGTCCTGTCTCTGAAGGTATGGAAGCAGAGCCCCTAGAGAAATCATTTTGAATTTCTCCTTGAATAGAAACTTGTTTAATTCTCTGAGATCTAATATGGGTCTGTAGCCCCCTGTTTTCTTTTGGATAAGAAAATAAGGGGAGTAGAACCCTTAGCCCTGTTGAAGAAGAAGTACTTCTTCTATTGCCCCTTGGGCAAGAAGGGTAGTAATCTCCTGACCTAGAAGGTTGAGGAGAGATGTTGGAGAATTGAACTGTTTCACCATGGTGTGAGGAGGAAGGCTTAAGAAATGAAGCTTGTACCCTTCCTTTATGATGGAGAGGGTCCATTGCTCTGCTGTGATTTGCTCCCATCTGGGAGCAAAGTAAGTCAACCTTCCTGGAATGGTGAGGGGCTCTGGTTTTTCCAGAGCTAGAAAGGCTAAGTTCTCTAGTTGCAAGTCAAAGGCCCTGAGGAGGTTGAGGCTGCTGGGCTGTGGTAGGCCTGGCAGCCTTTGACTTGGCCTGTTTAGGTGGTTGCTGATGCTTTGCAGCAAAACGACCTGCAGAAGATTTCTGCCCATGAGCAGGATAATATCTTCCCTTTTTAGAAAAAGATGTCTTTTTGAACAATCTTTTCTTAACAGGGGCAGAGGTAGACTTTGAAAGTCGATCCAAAGCAGAGTTCTCAGCATCCATCTGAGTGGCCTTTGCTTGCCAATCCCTGCCAAACAGGTTTTCACCTGTACAAGGAAGGTTTCCCAACTCATCTTGGACCCAGAGTTCCAAATCAGAGGCTTGTAACCAAGCAATTCTGCGTGCACCTATGGCAATAGCCATGGCTCTGCTTACACACTCAAAAGAGTCAAAGGCTGCACGGTTGGAGAATTTGGAAACATCTTCGGCATGTTTGAGCCAAGTGAGAAATTCCTGCCTTTTATCTTCTGAAATAAAAGGAGCTAAAGTCTGCAGATGATCTGTGACTTCTTTTAGAAACATCCCCATATAGAGACTATAGGAGTTGATTCTGGCAGCAAGCATATTGGCCTGGAAAATCCTTCGGCAAAAAGCATCTAGAGTCCTACATTCACGTCCTGGAGGGTTAGATGAGTGTCTCTTTGCACTCTTTATTTTCTTCATAGCAGACTCAACCACAATAGAGTGGTGAGGAAGCTGAGTCTTATGAAAACCAGGACAGGGAGGGACACGGTACATGGTGTCTAACCTACGAGAATGAGGAGAGGTGGTGAGAGGAGTCTCCCACATGCCCAACATGAGATCATAAAGAATCTCATGAATAGGTAAGGTAGCTGCTTCCTTAGGAGCCTTAGGATATTGCAGAATATCTAATTGCTTGGCTCTAGGCTCTGACTCAGAGGCCACTGTGATGGAGAGGCCTCTAGCCACTTCCCTAATGAAGTCTTGAAAAGACAAGTCCTCTGGAGGAGACATTCTTCGTTTTGGAGAAGCAGACTCCTGAGGAAGAAGTACCGGTGCATCGACAGAAGCCTCCGACTCATCAGAGTCTTCGGAGGAATCGAAGTATCGCCTGTCTGGATGCTCCTGTAAAGCCCGATACATGTACCGAGTGGGATCGACATCGGGAGTAAGCGGTACCGGTTCGGTACCGATGGGCATCATAGGACAGGGTACCGTTGCAGTCGACACCGAAGCCGATGTCGATGCAATCGGTACCGGCAACGGAGATTGTTGCGGTACCGGAGGCGTCGAAGCCTGCATAAACGCCGTGAGGGTGCGCTGCATGGACAGAATTTTCTGATCCATCGACGCCACCAAAGTCTGGATGTCGGTACCAGTGGAGGCCACCGGTACCCCAGAACACGGCAACAGGTGATCGGTCGAGGCTGAGCCATCGATGTCAACCTGTGACCCCATAGACAATGCTTTGGAAGCCGGAACTTCCCGCCGGGGTAATTTTGCCGGAGCAGAATCCTCGAGGACAAGCCCGGAGGCATCTCGATGCTTAGAGGGAGATTTGCCCTTCGAGGACCGGCTAGATTTATGTTTGGTTACCTGAGATCCATGGGAGGAAGAAGAAGCCCTGGAAGACGTTGATGCCACCGAGGCTGCATCAGAGGGAAACAGGGTACTGAGCTTGGCTGCTCGGTTCTGCCGACCTCTTTTAGACATCATGGTGCAGGACACACAATCCGTGATGGAATGGTCAGGACCCAAACATTTCAGACACCAATCATGGGTGTCGGTGACAGAAATAGTACCGCCACATTTTGTGCACTTTTTGAACCCGGAAGCGGGCTTCTCCATGAGGAGAAAATATTTAGGCCTAAGGCCCAAACTGAAAATGCACACCTGAATAAAGAAAAGGCTTTTTTTTTTTTTGAGAAGAAAGAAAAGAAAAGACTGGCGGTACCGGTCTGACGTCGAAGGCAGATGCGACACAGAAAAATAAAGAAAAAAATAAAGAACTTCTTCTGCGGTGACAGGAACACGACCTGCTGGCTCCGCGGAAAAGAAGAACTGGAGAGAGGCGGTTGGAAAAGGCGGGAAGGCAGCGCGCAGGCGCTGTGGGATGCTCCCAAAAGCTTTCTTACTGGATGCTGGGGAGCGTTCCCGCGCAGGCTCCATCGGTACCGACGATACCCCATATGTGAAGACTCATTCCTGCTTGTTCCTGGAGATATGCTCTGCCAGTGGGCACAGCAAGAGGAGAAAAGGGGTAGGGAAAACAGACACATGATGAGATGACAAATACAGGGGAAAAAAAGGGAAGAGAAAAGTGAGAAAGAAGACAAGACCAAGGAGAGAAAAATAAAGAGAATGAAAAGAGCAGAGGGGAAGCAGTGGAAGGAAACATATCGGTGTACTCCTACCTTTTGTTGCTTTTCTTCCTGGAGTTGAAGCACCTTGTGGTTGTGCTCTTGTTTCAGGGTTTCTAGGGCCAAGGCCTGGGCCTCCTTTTCTTTGCTTAGGGAGGACTTCTCCTCTCGGAGGCGCAATAGCTCCAGCTCCTTCTCATACAGAATTTTTTCCAGATCAGAGACTTTCTTGTCCTGGGCTGTCATTATCTGTATCCGCTGATCCAGTACCTCCCTTTGCTCACAGGTTGTTACTGTCTGACTCTAAATAAAATAGATAAGAGTCAGAATTAATGCACCAGAAGTCAAAACCATAGTCCCACAAGTCTCGCTGCAGCTTTCTCATGGACTGAGCTATGAGGGAAGGAAAAATTCATAAAGAAAACTTGCGCAAGCAAAAACTTGTGCAAACAGTGTAGAGTGGACTTTTATCCCAAGTACTAAATTAAAATCCCCTTGCATTCTTTAAAGAAGATTGGTGACTTCCGGTGTGGCGATGAGCTGAGGTGGACATGTGCACTGTAGCTCTGGGGCCTCCCATGCTAACCTTCCTCAAATCGTAAAGAAATCTGCCTTCGACAGAGTTGGCAACCCAACCAACAGAGCAGCGATTTGGCAAATAAGAACCTGCACATCCGATCAGATGGTAGCCAAACCCCAGAAAAAAAGAAAGAGTTCATGGAGGCAATCTCAGCTTCACCGCCTTCAACGCATCCAGTACACCGCTGCCTGTATTGCTACCCACTCCTCTGCCCGCGATCACGTTTCACCTCTCCTCTCCCGTCTCCACTGGCTACCTCTACCCTTCCGCTCCCACTACAAACTGCTCACGCTGGTACATCAGGTCTTTCATGATAGCACACCACAATATCTGGCAGACCTTCTCACCTATCACACCCCCAGGTATACACCTCGTTCATTTCATCTCAACCGTCTCACTCTCCCTTCACCCTCTCTTGCTCACCTTCAGTCCACCCGCTCCTCCGCTTTCTTCTTTGCAGCTCCCGCCCTCTGGAACTCTCTCCCCCCTTCCCTCCGCCTTGAGCCCCACTATCTTACTTTTAAGTGTAATTTAAAAACCCACCTTTTCTCCCTTGCCTTTGACCTACCCTCCCCGTTTGCTTAAGCTCTTTCACTTTGGTTTATGTTGTGATCTTTCTCCCTCTTTCCTGTCCAGACATTGTAATTTCCTTTTCCTCTCCTCTAGCTAACTTTTATTATTGTTTTTATGGTTGTTTTTATGATTGTTTTTATATTGTAAACCGCTCTGGTCCCCCTAAAGGGCGGTATATCAAGCTGAATAAAACATAAACATAAACATAAAACAATGTTAAAATGGCAGATGTCTCTCTCCCCTCAAGCCCCAAGATGGCATCACTGGTGTTGGTGGAGGAGGGCTCAGCAGCAGTGGTCGGGCTCTGAATGACCAATTTGCAGGTTTAATGGCGCAGCTCAATCAACTGACGGGCTCAATGGCTGAATTTACTGGCCACATACAGCATGCCGAACTGCAAATATTGGGACTAGAGGATGGTAACCTGGAACTAGAGCGGAGGATTCACCATTTAGAGGAACAGGTCCTTAAACAGGAAAACAAAATTGACGATTTGAAAATCGAGGCAGACGAAAAAAACTTAGACTGGTGGGGTTACCAGAAAATATTGCAGATAAAGAGCTTCGAGGATTTTTGGAGACCTGGCTGCCACCAAGCCTGCATCTTGCAGACTTGGCAGGAAAAGAGAGTGGAACATGCCCATCGGATAGGCCCATGGAAGGAAGGATACACTAGACCGCGAGCAGTACTGGTCCTCAGTTTTTATTAACAAGAAATGGTCCTCAGAGCGGCTCGAAAGCAGGGTGCTATGGAACATGGGGGCAAGAAAGTGCTCTACTTTTAGGACTTTTCAGCGACAGTGACCCAGTAGCGCAGAGCTTTTAATACAGTGCACAGTATTCTTGTAGCCAAGGGGGTAAGATTTGCCTTGATATACCCGGCGAAACTCAGACTTAACATCAATGGACAGAAACACGAGTTCCTTACGCCAGAAGCAGCCCATACCTTCTGTGCACAGCATTTAAAAGACCTAGCCTGAACACCATCAAAGCGGGAGACCAAGGTTACAGGAGGAAAGGCGTGATCAATACGAGGGAATTAGGCAGTAAGATACATGAGTGCTCAGAGACTGTAAGATTTCTAAGTTAGTGAATTGCAATACGATAAAAGATTGCTTCTGTCATACAGCAGCAATCTGAATCCCCCCAGGGGGCTGTTCTTTGTTTTGTTCTATTGTTAATGGTGTGTACTTGTTAACCATGCTATAGGAAGGAATTCTGGGGGTTGAAAACGTACAACGACTGCTCCGCTTTCTGAGGGGGTACAGCGCGTGATAGTAATAGCACACACCTGAAAGATCCACTTAGAATAAACTGGGTGAATGGAAGGGGATAAGACCAGAGCAGTACCATTTCCTAGGGTGGACAAAGGTGCATTCCCTGTGATTGAGTGGAAGCCCAGGCATGCCAGGAGAATGGGTAGGGAGGGGGGTCTTGCTCATTACTGAGGTTATTGTTAGGCTGATTTTTAGACTAAAGAGCGCGGTATAAAAAAGAAATAAATAAAAATAAATAAATAAATAGACAGATGATCTAATATGCTGTAAAAGGACATAAGGGGAATAGATATTAAGAAACAGAGATGTTTATATCTTAATAATTCCCTTTTCTGCTTAGGATGTTTGCTCCTTTCTTTACTATTCGAGTTCCTCTCCCCTCTACTACATGCAAGCTAAGCATTAATGCTGCCACCGGAGGATGGATCGAGAGTGGGCCGGAGAGCGTTGCTTACGTCAAAGAGACTTAACCTCAGATTGAGTGTAAATTAACTTGAGCTAGCGGGGGGGTGTTAAATGACAGTGATATTGCCACACTGCACATGGCACACCCCTGACACAACCAGGCTTAAGGCCTTGGCTGAGGTAAACGGGAATGCTAGAAGAGAGGGATAAGGATTGGGGGAGGGGAGCGGGGCAGGTCGAATAAACCTAAAATGGAATGGCCATTGGGACAACAGTGGTAGGCAATTGGGTAAACGAACACTTGAAGCCTGTAATCCATGGGGCCATGCTGAAGAATAAGTCGGTTAACAGAAGACTGCAGAACTAGATAAAACAGGGGGGAAATATTATATAAAGGGGGGTTGAATGAGGGGTCCTACGCTGCTATACTGGGAAGTCCAGAGTTAGGTATAGTAAGGTGAGATAATAGAAGATGGGTAGGTATAGAGTTAGGTTTAGGGTAAATAGTGGAGAGAATGGGTTTAAGGGATAAGGAAATAGGCAACACAATGTGAATGTATTTAATATGGAATGGTCTAGGACAGGAGATAGTGGGGAACATCTAATATCCAGGCTCCTCAACCTAGCAAGATGGGGACTAATTGATTTTGGGGACATTAGGTTGGGAGGGTCCCCAGTAGTAGCGGGGGTGGAAAAATGTTTCTAATCATCACAGTGGAACCGAAGATTAAGGGTACATTGAGTAAGGTACTGTGTATCATTTCCTGGAATGTGTGTGGAATTGGTCATCCCATTATACAGTATAAGATCTTAAAGATGCTATGAGATAAAGTTGCGGACATCACCCATTTACAAGAGACTCACCTTAAAACGATTATGGGTGGAGGACGTATATGGGGCATCTTCGGGAAACCGCAAGGCCAGGGTAGCTATCCTGGTCTGGAAAAAGTTTGAGCCGAAGGTGGAAGTAATACACGCAGACCCTTTAGGTCACTATATATTCTTCCGTGGCACATTACAGGGACAACCAATTATACTAGAGAATATTTATGGCCCAAATATATATGATGCCCACTTTTACCAGCAGTTGGCTGGTGGAGATCCCTTCCAAACCATTCTGGGGGGAGATTTTAACTGTGTGCTAGACGATACCATGGACCGTACAATCCAGAGAAACAGGGGAGTCCATTGATGCTCACAAAGACTTTGGGGACTTTGTGAAAGTTATGACCTTATAGACATTTGGAGAGCTCTGCATCCCCTAGAAAGAGAGACTACACTCATGTATCCAGGGCCCATGGTACGAGTTCCTGACTGAACTACCTCTTAATGGCAGCAGCGCTGCTAGGACGAGTACATAACGTAGATATCGGCCCCATAGCTATATCTGACCCGCCTTGATTAATCTGGACTTGGACTGGGGGGGAATCCCCACCAGGGGCTTGTGGAGATTTCCCCTTCACTTGGTGGAAGACAAAACTTTTCAAAAATTCTTACGGACACAATGGGCTGACTATGAGGAACATAATGTGCCACACAAAAACAATCCATCCCTATTCTGGGAAACAGCCAAGGTGGTGCTATGAGGACACATCATGGGCTATTCTTATGTCAAAAAGAAAGCACAGAGTCAGCGACTACTTCAATTGGAGAGAGAGCTACGTGGGGCCCAAAGGTGCTATGGGGCCCACCCAACAGAGGAACATAAAACGAACATGCTAACCATACAGGCTGAGCTGAATGCCCTGCTACACCAGAGGGCATGCCAGTCAATGTTCTATTATCACTACCGCCTATATTGTTATAGGAATAAAACTGGGAAACTACTAGCAGCCCTGGTAAAATCCGATGGGGGACCACGAACTATCAGTACCCTTCGGGACAGAGAAGGAAAGCTCTAGATCGCCCAAGTGGAACTCTACAAGGCCGAACCATGTGAGGGAGAGGTAGCCATGAGGTTCCTGAGAGGTCTGGACCTGCCAAGGCTGAAAGAGGAGGACGTGATGGGGCTGAAGAGATTCAACAATGCATTCATAAACTCCACAAGGGAAGTGGTCCTGGTCCAGACGGGTATTGTGCAGAGTTCTTCTAAGTGTTGTCAGACAAAGTGGCGATGTCGCTGGCAGATTACTTTGAGGATATGGTCAGGCATTGCGATTTCCCCTATGAGCCCAATCAGGCCCTTATAACAGTACTTTCTAAGCCTGGTAAGGACCTCTCGCTCCCCATAACGACCTATATAATTACTCTACTACTACTACTACTACTACTGAGCATTTGTATAGTGCTCCAATTCGTATGCAGCATTGCACAGACATGTAAGAGACAGTCCCTGCTCATAGAGCTTACAATCTAGTCAAGACAGATAACACAGAAGTGCCGGGGTAGTTTGTGAGCAGAGCCGACAATCTGTATAGCAGCACTATTCAGCTCAATAATATCGATGACTGTTCAGATAACTTAGGGTAGAAAAAAAGCCATCCTAAGGGGATGTCCAGATAGGCTATCCAAATAATGGTTTGATTATTGCTGCTGCTAACTGGATAGTGGCAGAGCTCGCTACTCTATCTGGATATTCAGTGCCGGTCACTATCCGGATACCAGCACTGAATATCTGCAATGATTTTAACCAGCATTAAAAAAAAAAGATTGTCACAGCTTAAAATTGACCCATAAATCTTTGAATGAAAAGATGTACTTTTTTATCAGTAAGAATCAGTGGAAAGTACTTCTGTTTACTCTTCTAGAGCAGTTGAAGACATTTCTTCAGGGATGGTCTAATAAATAAAGTATTCGGACTTTACAACCATCTTGATGGAAACACTTGCTAGATGGGAGATAATTAATAAATACGTAGTTTACAGTGATTCTATTAGGGCCTTTTGTTTTCTTGAATTTAATTCAATGAATTCTTACTAGATGGTTTAGTCCCCCTCCGCTTTTGTGGGATAGACTGTTTTACTCTAGGGACGTGATTTTTCATTATGTTTGTATCAATGAGAACGTCTGTATTAATTTTTAGAAATTCTGTATTAAAAAATGTTATTCCAATTTTGTGCAAACTAATTTGTAGGCATTTTGTTCAATCCTTACTTCTGACAGCCTGGTCAGAGTAGCAACTGTTTGCCTATGAGCTATGGGTTGGTTTCCTGACCTGCATCAGAGCATCCTTCATTCTTTCCAGCTCTTCAAGCTGAGATCTGAGCTGTTTATTCTTCTCACATAACTCGTTTCCCTCCACTGTTTTTGCATTTAACTTTTTCTGAGTCTCTTCAAGGTACTGCAAGAAATGGAAAAAGATATATAATTGAATACCCCAGAAATCTGTAGTGAGACCAATCTTTTTTAAATATGTTTATGAATGATCTGGAAAAGGAAGTGATGTGATCAAATCTGCAACTGACACAAAATTATTGAAAGTAGTTAAATCATGACCAGATAGTGAGGAATTGCAGGAGGACCTTGTGAGACTGGAAGAACTCGGATATAAATGGCCAATGAACATTAAGGGCATGCTTACTAAAGGGCAGTAAGTTTTGCACTTACTGTGCATTAGGTGCAAAAATAATGTGTGGTAAGTGCAAAACCTCTGCAGTAAATCTCAGGGGCATGGCCAGCATCTGCACTGCATTTACCACAAGGAGCAGACACTCACCGCATGGGCCCGTGTTACATGCACTGGCAGATAGCACAGATGCATCTGCGCTATCTGCTGAAGCATGAAAACAGTGTCACAGTTGCCCGAAGAAAAGATAACAAACACTGGCACAAGTATTTTCTAATCTTCCTCCTGATGCAATACAGGACCACAATCACAAGCTCCCTAGATCCTGAATCAATACCCCCAGACTCCATCACAATCCTCTCTGAACACAGATTCCTCTTCCCCTGAATACAAACACCAGCCCAATTCACTCCCCGCCCGGATACACAAACCCTCTTCAGTGCAAGGCTTGATCCTCCCCCCACCTCCCTGAGCCTGGTAGTCTAGTGGAAGAAGCAGGAGAAGTCACCCTTTGCTCCTGACTTGTTGCTATCTGCTAAATGGCAGCTCTGACGCCTAGTGGTAGCCTCACAGTACTACCGCTAGGGGTCAATCTGCTATTTGGTTGGAGACAGTTACCCACTATCAGGGCCATTGATAGCAAGGAAGTACTTAATGCTACCTCAAGATGTGATGTCAATTGTACCCAGGGCCAGCCCGTCCATTGAGCAAGAATGTTTTTTGCACAGGGCCCCGCGTTTCAGGGGGCCCCGTGCAAAAAAACATTCTTCATCCCAAGTTTAAAAAAAAACAAACAGCTGCTTCTGCCGCGGCAGCATCAAGAGTGCCGCCGCGGGGCCCCCCCCTGCCCGGCAGAGCCTCCCAGTCCCTGCATCGTAGGCTAGCGTTGAATCCCCGAACGTGGGCTTCTTTCAGAGCCACGAGAGTTTCCTTTCTCGCGGCTCTGTTAATCCCTATGGGCTATTTTTATTTATTTTATTTATTTAACACTTATTTCTATACCGCTCTTTCCCAAGTATCAAGTGCGGTTTACAAGGAACAGTAAGTTATATGGTATGTTAAAGCGCATACCTAGTCGTTTTACATAGAACAAGTGGAACTATTTACAAGTAACAATATAACAGTTGAACAGTAAAAAGTTAGAACGTATTTACATTATGGGTACTTACAAAATATATCATGGAACAAAATTGTGATGTATAAAAATATTTTGTGTGTTATGTAGTATTGTAGTATGGTTGTTAACCTGTGTCTCTTTGTGTATTCTGATTAGGTAGTGTATTGTAGTGTAGAGAGAATAAATAGGTTTTTAGTTTTTTTCTAAATTCCTTTATGTCTGATAGTTGGCGAATGTTGTCAGGCAGATTATTCCATAGGATAGGTGCCGAATGGGAGAAGGCCCTCTTGTTGGTTTGTTTTCTAGCTTTTGTGTAATCTTTTGGGACTGCTATAGTGTTTGTGTTTCTGCTCCTTTGTGATCGTTTATCTAATTCTACGTTAATGAGTGTATTGAGTACAGATGGTGCTAAGTTATTTATTAGTTTAAATGTGGTTAAAATAATTTTGTATTTTATTCTGCAGTAAATGGGTAGCCAATGAAGTTCAGCCAGGATCGATGTGATATGTTCTGTTGAGTTTATATTCATTATTATCCTTGCTGCTATGTTCTGAGTTAGTTGAATCTTTTTCATATTTTGCTTTGTGATGCCATTAAGGATTATATTTGCAAAATCAAAGTGTGGGGTTATGATGGCTTGAATTATAGTTATGAAGTCTTGTAGGTGAATCAATGGTCTTAATTGTCTCAATGTCTTGAGTTTGTAATGTATGGTTTTTGTCAGATATTTTATGTGTGAATCCATGTTAAGTTTATTGTCAAGTATCACACCTAGGTATTTTATTTCTTTTTTTATGTTGATCTCATGGTTGTCTAGGGTAATGGTGCTTGGAGGTGTGTATGTTTGATTTTTAGTGATATATAGTACATCAGTTTTTGAGAAATTGATGTGTAGGTTCTGATCCTTAAGCCATATTGTTAGTTCTTTAAAACATTCTGTTATTTGTTGTAGTGGAGGGTGCGGTATTTTAAATGGGAGGTAGAACATTATATCATCGGCGTAAATATGGTAATAGACGCCATGATGTTTAAAGATGCTACAGACTGGTTGTATGTAAATGTTAAATAGTAGTGCTGATAGCGCGGATCCCTGTGGAAGATCTTGTGTTTGATTGAAAGTGGTAGATGTTTGGTTGAGGATTCTCACTGTTTGGGTTCTGTTTGATAGGTAGGATTTGAACCAGTTATAAACAGTAGATGTTATTCCAATTTGTTGAAGTCTGTTTAACATTGTTAAGTGATTGACACTGTCAAATGCTGCAGATATGTCGAGGAATACTAGGATGAATGCTTGTTTAGTGTCATCAATTCCCCTTAATAAAGTGTCATAAAGGACTGTTAGTAGTGTTTCTACCCCATGGAATGGCCGGAAGCCATATTGGTGTTCGTCAAGGAGGTTCAATGAATCAATGAATTCCTGTAGTTGAGTTTGGACTATTTTTTCTATAAGTTTTGCCATGAAAGGAATACTCGATATTGGTCTGTATGATTTTGGTGATAATTTGTCTAATGTGTTATTTTTAAGTATTGGTCGTATTTGAACATGTTTGAGAGATGGGGGTAAGTATCCTTTTTCTAGTGATAGGTTGACCATAGGGAGGATGAAAGCAGAGAGTATTGAGAATGTCTTTTTTATCCAATCCACAGGGCATGGATCAAGATATGATGTAGTTGTGTTGATGTTAGATATAGTAGTTTTGAGAGTGGCCTTTGAAATTCGAATGAAGTTGGACCAGTTATCCAGTGTAGTGTGTGTCATTTCAGTGTGTGTTATTGGGGGGGGGTCATTTGTAGTTTTGTTTTATTAATATAATATTGTGCTAATTCTTGTGGAGAAATATCTATGGAAATTTCGTCTGAGTTGTATGTTTTGTTTGTTAGGTTCTTTATTATGCAGAACAATTCCCTTGGTCGGTTAATGGAATTATTGAGTATGTTAGAGTAATAGTTTCTCTTAGTACTGTCTGTTGTTTCCTTATATATATCTAGGGTATTCATGTATTTCTCATAATTTGTTAGTGTTTTGGTTTGTCTCCATTTCCTTTCTTCCATTCTTAATTGTCTTTTTAGTTTTTTGAGTGTCATATTAAACCATGGGGCATTCCTTTTTTCGGTTTTATTGTCATTGCTATTATGTGGTGATGGGTCTGGTTTTCTTTCTGCAGCCATGGAGATAGTTTTGTTCCAAGTTTTGATAGATTCCTCAAGATTTGTGGGTGTTAGGGTGAGATGTGGAATTATTTGATCTAGGAATTCTTCTTCATTGAACTTTATAAATCTCTTAGTTTGTGGGGGTTGTGGTCTTTTAGTTTGATAGTTGTCAGGGATGGTGATATTGAATTTCAGGAGGTAGTGGTCAGACCAGGGAACTGGTATGTTTGAGAGTGATTCAGTGTTATATAGGTTGTGGAGTGAGTTTGGTAGGAAGACCATGTCAAGTGTTTTTCCTTTATTATGTGTTTGTTCTGTTATTATTTGGTGGAAGTCCAAATTGCTTATTGCATCTAAGGGGTTAGGACTGGTAATGGGCTATGGGGGGCTAGGACTGGAAATAGGGTGATGGAGGGGTTAGGACGTAATGGGCTGATGGGGAGGTTTAGGACTGGTAATGGGTTATGGGGGGGGGCTAAGACTGGAAGTGGGCTGATGGGGGAGGGTTAGGACTAGTAATGGGACATGGGGGGATGCTAAGACTGAAAATGGGCTGATGGGGAGGTTTAGGACTGGTAATGGGCTATGGGGGGAGCTAAGACTGGAAATGGGCTGATGGGGGTTAGGACTGTTAATGGGCTATGGGAGGGGTTAGGACTGGTAATGGGCTGATGGGGGATTAGGACTGGTAATGGGCTATGGGGGGCTAAGACTGGAAATAGGCTGATGGGGGGGCTAGGCCTGGAAATAGGGTGATGGGGGGGTTAGGACATAATGGGCTGATGGGGGGGTTAGGACTAGTAATGGGCTATGGGGGGGGGCTAGGACTGGAAATGGGCTGATGGGGGGTTAGGACTGGTAATGGGCTGGGGGGGCTAAGACTGTTAATGGGCTGGGGGGTTGCTAGGACTGGAAATGGGCTGAGTGGAAGGAGGGCTTGAACTGCAAATAGCTGATGGGGACGGGGGCTTGGAATGGAAATGGGTTGTGAGGGGGAGGGAGCTAGGACTGGAAATGGGTGAGTGGGGGGGGGGCTAGGACAGGAAATGGACTGATGGAGGGGCTAGAATAGGACTGGAAATTGGCTGTTGGGGGGGTGCTAAGATTGAAAATGGGCTGTGGTCGGGGTTTGGATTGAAATGGACTCATGAAGGGGCTAGAACTGGAAGTAGGCTCATGGGGGGCTTGGATTGGAAATGGGCTGAGTGGAGGGGAGCTAGGATTTGACATGGGCTGATGGGCTCATGGGGGGCTGGGATTGGAAATGAGCTGATGGAGGGACTTGGATGGGACTGGAAATAGATGGGGGAGCTAGGACTGGATATAGGCTGATGGTGGGTCTAGGATAGGACTGGAAATGGGCTGATGGGGGGCTAGGACTGGAAATGGGCTGATGCGGGGACTAAAAGGGAGCGGATGCTGGGTGGGACTGGAACTAGAATGGAGCTGATGTTGGGGGAGGATTAGAATGGGATGGAGCTGGGAGAGTGAAATGGAGAGGGAAAAAATATTTTGTGTGGGAGGGAAGACAAATCTACAATTGGCCGGATATTAGGAGAGTAAGTGGGGATTGAGAATGGAGGGGTAAAATTTGAGATGAAATAGGAATGAGGAAAGAGCAAAAGGAGAAAGATTAGTATGTTAAAGCAGATGTAGAGAGAGAATGGAAAAAACTAGAAGAGAGAAGAAAAGACAAATGGACAGCAGACGATGGAGAGTTAGCGGAAGACACAAAGAAACCAGAAGAAAGTGACTGGAGCAATTGCAGCTGAAAAAAAATGCACAAAAGGTAGAAAAATATCTCTTTATTTTGAATTTATTAATTGGAATATGTCAGCTCTGGGAAATGTGCATCATTAACGTCTGCGCTTTGTTTAGTACAAGAGCAAATTAATGTATAGTTTTATTTCTACAGTGTTGTACATTCCAAGTTTGGCTTTTGGGATTCCCAGTTTAATTATTGTCTTCCTGTTTCTAAATTGTGATTCCTTGTTTGGTGATGGTCTATGTTCTGCATGTGTAACTGAGCTGAGGTATTCTGTTTATGTAATTCCTATTTGACATTGCCACTTGTTCTCTTTCCCCAGTGGGTCATGTATTGTTGTTCTCTGAAATGTATTGGTTTAATATTTGCAGCGTTTCCTTTTGATAGTTAGGATATGGTGCTTTATGAGTCCTGGTAGTGCTGTTAGGATACGGCGGGTTTGCTATGGGTTCTAAATGGGCAGTGTTTGTAGTAGTTCCTAATGTGTCTGGCGGTTGGCACTGGATTATAGTAATGTAGAAGTCTTTTAGTCTTTCTTTATTCATACACTCATTAAGAGGCATGTTTACTAAAAGTTAGTGTATGGTAACATTATGCAAATATTTATGCAAATGAGGCCCCTTATGCAAATGAGGCCCCGCACTGAGTCTCCGCACATGGCCCCGCACCCCCCTTGGGCCGCCCCTGATTGTACCCACACTATCAGCAGTCTAATAGCATATCCACTGCCCCAAGCAAAGTTTAAAAAGAACACTGGTGCCAAGCATTTCCTAACCCTCCCCTCAAAGCAATCCAGGACCCTGAACACAAGCTCCGCAGACCATGATCCCATCTCCCCAGACTCAGATCCAATTTCTCCCCTCGAAGAAAGATACTCCCCCCCTCCTCTGAACAGAAACATCCCCTCCCCCCCCCCCCCCACCTCTTTGCCACTTACGCCAAACTTTTCCTGGTAATCTAGTGGATGGAGCAAGAGCGGTCTCCCTCTGCATTGACCCACTGCCACAGACATAACAAAATGGCAGCTCTGACCCTAGTGGCAGCCTCATGATACTACTGATAGGGATCAATCTGCTTATTTGGCAGATTGACCCTTAGCAGTAGTACTACAATCCCAAAGCAGCAAAAGGTCAGGAATGGAGGGGGGGACTGCTCCTGCCTCATCCACTAGACTAACAGGGAAAACTTGAAGGAAACTTGCAGGAAGGGAGTTGAGGTGTGTGGCTATTACAGCATCAAAAGGTGCTGAAAGAATCTCCTCAATGAATTAGTGCCTGCTGTGTTCATCCTCATCAGAACCCTATACAGACATCACACTTCTACATATAAAGCATGAATGCTGCAGATAGGTAAAGAGAGCACTCAATAAAAGAGAGTTTTAAAAACAAACAGGCCAAAGCAAAAAGCTGGCACTGAAGTCGCGTTCTACCAGCTTTTTATGCCTGTTTGCAGCGCACCGATAGCTCACGACTTCAGCACAACCATGCAGAAAGGGGCAAGCTTGCAAATTAGCCACACTTTAAACCAAGCATATGCAAATGAGCCACCCCTTAAACTGGGTGCAAAATGGGAGCTTAAACTGGGAGAGCAAGCCAAACACATGTGCACGAGAAGTCGGGGCTAGTTTGACATGCTCTCCCAGAAAAATGGACACCATGTGGCTAATTTGTACACCAGCTTCCAACACTATTTTGATGGCATTAGGGGCAATTGTGGCATTGGGAAAAGCCCCCGATGCTCTCAAAGAACTGTCAGGGACCAATGCCCCAACAGAAAGTGACTTCTTGGTGGTCTAGTGGCCCCTGAACCTCCCACTCGACTTTAAAAATGTTAACCAGGTGGTCTAGCGGCCCCTGAACCCCCCCAGCCCCCCTACCCAGTATCTTTCAAAGCGGAAGCACTGCTTACACGCTCCCGCTTTGGTCCACCATCTTGAAAAATGGCAGCGCCTGGCCCCGCGTGGTGCATCCTGGCATGCACTGGGTGGGTCAGACTGCCATATAACGTAGAATATGCCCCATCAACCGTGGTTTCCTCTGCTTCTTCGCTTTGTGCAGACTGAGCCACTCAACCCCTGACGTGCGCCCGATCTCCTCTCTTAGGATTACAGAACGCTCCTCCATCCCAATCTTCACTCCCTACACCTGACAGCATGGCTGTTGAAGGGCTAGTGCTCACCGACCTCAACCTTCCATAGGTGGTCAAGGATGTCGTCCTTGCCATCTCGTAAGAATTCCACTGGGCAATCTTATGTCTTCAAATGGCATAGGTTTGCCCTCTGGTGTTTCCAAAAGGGCATTGACCCCTTTTCTCGCCCAGTGGAGATGCTTCTACAATATCTCCTCCACTTATCCTTGACAGGTCTTAAAACTAACTCAGTGAGAGTTCACTTTGGTGCCATTGCAGCCTCTCACAGACCAGTGGATAGACAGCCTATCTCCTCACACCCCTTAGTAGCATGCTTCATGCAGGGTCTCCTGCTGTTCAAGCCACCCATTAAGCCACCTCCGGTGGCCTGGGATGTGAATGTGGTTCTGGCACATCTTCTAAAGCCACCTTTCGAAGCTTTAGTCACAACTTCACTGAAGTTTCTATCTTGGAAGGTCATCTTCCTTATTGCTTTCACTTCAGCTTGCTGCATCAGTGAGCTGCAAGCTCTAGTGGCGGATCCCCTCTATACTCTGTTCCACCATGACAAGGTGGTTCTCCGTACCCATCCACACTTCCTCCCGAAGGTAGTTTCCTCTTTCCATCTAAACCAGTCGGTAATCCTCCTGATTTTCTTCCCTAGACCATATGCGTCTCAGGCTGAAGCAGCGCTACACACTTTAGACTGCAAACAAGCGCTAGCCTACTACTTGGATAGGACTAAAGATCACTGAAAATCCTCTCAATTATTTGTTTCTCAATTATTTGGGCCTACCGGTGACGAAACGTACTCTATCTAAGTGGATAGCAGATTGCATTTCTTTCGCTTATAAACAGGCAGGACTCTCTTTGGAAGGTCATGTCACTGCTCACAATGTGTGGGCTATGCCAACTTCTGTAGCCAAGCTTCATTCAGTAGCCATTGAGGACATTTGCCGGGCAGCTACTTGGTCCTCCATTCACACTTTTGCTGCACACTACTGTCTATACAGAGACTCTCGTCGGGATGGCTGTCTTTAGCCAAGCTGTACTCCAGCATCTCTTTGGGACTTAAACTCAACTCCTACCGTTCGTCCCAGACTTCTACAAAATACCAGGCAATCATTGGGGGGGGGGGGGTATTGCCTCCTGGAATCAAGTCCAATGGCCCACAACTCTCCCAGACTCTTGGCTACATGCTTTCTACCTCGGGGATCACACTACTCTCCCCCCATACCAGTCTGGTACCTGGAAGCTAGTGAAGACTGCATTCCTGCTTGTTCCTTGAGATAGTATAGATCTCCAGGAACAAGCAGGAATGAGTCCTCACATATGGTACGTCGGTACCGACGGAGCCTGCGCGGGAACGCTCCCCAGCTTCCCAAAAAGGAAAGCTTTTGGGAGCATCCCACAGCGCATGCGCGCTGCCTTCCCGCCTTTCCTAACCAACTCTCCTCAGTTCTTCTTTTCCGCGGAGCCAGCAGGTCGTGTTCCTGTCACCGCTGAAGAAGTTCTTTATTTTAATTTATTTCTTTGGTCGCGTGTCTGCCTTCCCCGATGCCGGACCGGTACCGCCGGTCTTTTCTTTTCTTTTCTTTCTAAAAAAAAAAAATATATA
The DNA here is from genome assembly GCA_033557465.1 of Ichthyophis bannanicus. Taxonomy (NCBI): domain Eukaryota; kingdom Metazoa; phylum Chordata; class Amphibia; order Gymnophiona; family Ichthyophiidae; genus Ichthyophis; species Ichthyophis bannanicus. The sequence goes on from CM066041.1 coordinate 151,333,842, forward strand.
TATATTTTTTCCTCACTTGGTGTATTTTTCTTCTTAGGCCTCCAGGCCCACAAGAAATTTTTCCCTCATGGAAAAACCAGCCTCCGGGTTCAAAAAATGCACTAAGTGTAGCGGTACAATTTCTGTTACAGATACCCATGAATGGTGTCTTAAATGTTTGGGTCCTGAACACTCCATTCCGGATTGCCAGTCCTGCTCTTCAATGTCTAAATGAGGGTTACAGAACCGAGCAGCCAAGCTCCATGTGCTGTTTCCCATGGATGCACCGGCAGTGGCATCGACATCTTCCAGGTCTTCCTCTCCCGATGGGTCTCAGGTAACCAAACATAATTCTAGCAGGTCCTTGAAGGGCAAATCTCCCTCTAAGTATCGAGATGCCTCCAGGCTTGCCCTCGAGGATCCTGCCCCAGCCAAACAACCCCGGCGGGAAGCTCCGGCTTCCAAAGCTCCTCCTATGGGGTTACAGGTTGACATTGATGGCACGGCCTCGACCGATCACCTGTTAGACTGCTCTGGGGTACCGGCACAATCTCCCGGTACCGACATCCAGGCAGTCGTGGCGTCCATGGATCACACTGTTCAATCCATGCAGCAGGCTATAATGGCTTTTATTAAAGCTGCGACGCCGACGGTACTGCAACAAGTCCCGTTGTTGGTACCGGCGCCGGTACCGGTACCAGCACCGATACCGACTGCATCGACATCGGCCAGGATACCGACTCAGGTTCCTTGTCCAGGGCTATTTCTCGGTACCGATCCGGTACCGGGGACGCCCGATGTCGGTACCGATCGATACGCGTATCGATCGTTGGAAGGGGACAGACGATACTTCGATTCCTCTGATGATTCTGATTCATCAGATGAGTCTCCTGAAGTATCCATTACCCTTCCTGAGGAGCCTGCTTCTCCAAAAAGGAGAATGTCTCCTCCAGAGGATTTGTCCTTTCAAGACTTCATAATAGAAGTGGCTAAAAGACTCTCTATTTCAGTAACCTCTGAAGCAGAGCCTAGAGCAAAAAAATTAGATATTTTAGGATACTCTAAGGCTCCCAGAGAGGCAGTCACCTTGCCAATTCATGAAATTCTTCATGAACATATGATTGACTTATGGGAGACTCCTCTCACCCTTTCTCCTCATTCTCGCAGATTGGACACTATGTACCGTGTCCCTCCTTGTCCTGGATTTCAGAAAACTCAGCTTCCTCACCACTCCATTGTGGTGCAGTCAGCTATGAAAAGGATAAAGAGTACAAAAAGACACTCTTCTGCTCCTCCAGGAAGAGAATGCAGGACCTTGGATGCTTTTGGTAGGAAAATCTTCCAAGCCAGCATGCTTATTGCCAGAATCAACTCATATAGCCTTTATATGGGTATGTTTCTAAAGGAAGTTGCACAAAAGCTGCACAACTTTCTCCCTTTTATTCCAGAGGATAGAAGGGATGAGTTCCTCCTTTGGCTTAAGCATACTCAAGACATTTCAAAGTTTTCCAACAGGGCAGCCTTTGACTCCTTTGAAGGTGCCAGCAGAGCCTCAGGCATTGCCATAGCTGCTCGCAGAACTGCTTGGCTCCAGGCTTCTGATCTAGAACCCTGGGTTCAGGGTGGCTTAGGAAATCTGCCCTGTACGGGTGAAAATCTTTTTGGCAAAGAGTGGCAAATAAAAGCCACTCAAATGGATGCAGAGAATTCTGCTCTGGATAGACTTTCCAAGTCAACCTCCATTCCAGCCAAGAAAAAATCTTTCAAAAAGCCTTTTTACAAAAGGAGCAGATTTCCTTCCACTTCTGGCCAACAATCTTCTACAGGTCGCTTTGCTACTAAGCGTCAGCAACCTAAACAGGCCAGGCCTAAACCTGCAGGGGCTGCTACAACTCAGCAGTCCCAACCCCCTCAGGGTTTTTGACTTGATACTAGAGAACTTAACCTTTCTGACTCTATAACAGCCAGAACCTCTCACCATTCCAGGAAGGTTAGCTCATTTTGCTCCCAGATGGGAGCAAATCACATCAGAGCAGTGGACCCTCTCCATTATAAGAGAGGGCTACAAACTTCATTTCTCAAACCTTCCTCCCTACACCATGGTGAGACACTTCAATTCTCCCACGTCTCTCCTCGACCTTCTGGTTCAGGAGGTGACTACCCTTCTGGCCCAGAGGGCTATAGAAGAGGTTCCTCTTCTTCAAAAGGGGTCAGGGTTTTACTCCCATTTTCTCATTCCAAAGAAAACAGGGGGATACAGACCCATTCTAGACCTCAGAGAATTGAACAAATTCCTATGCAAGGAGAAGTTCAAGATGCTTTCTCTAGGCACTCTCCTTCCATACCTGCAGAGTCAGGATTGGCTTTGTTCTCTAGATCTCAAGGATGCGTACACTCATGTCCTCATCCATCCATCTCACAGAAAATTCCTACGTTTTCTGTTCCAGGGAAAACATTTCCAATACAGAGTGCTTCCTTTCGGTCTAGCCTCTGCTCCAAGAGTGTTCACCAAATGCATGGCAATAGTTGCTGCATTTCTACGCACTCTGGGAATATTTGTCTTCCCATATCTGGACGACTGGCTCATCCGAGCTCCAACCCAGTCGGAGGCTCAGATCTCCCTGAACCGCACCAGGCACATTCTGCAATACCTGGGACTTGTGGTAAACCTCCCAAAGTCCCAGCTCACCCCTACTCAGTCCCCGGAATTCATAGGGGCCTGGTTGGACACCACCTCTGCAAGGGCCTACCTCCCTCAGGCCCGTTGTCAATGTCTAGTGCAGTTAGCCTCCCAGATTCAGTCAAAGAGCCACTTAACTGCCAGGGAGATGCTACAGCTGCTAGGCCATATGGCTTCCACAGTACATGTGGTACCCTATGCTCGCCTACACATGAGAGCAGCTCAATGGACTTTGTCCACCCAGTGGACTCAAGCTTCAGGAGCTCTCTCAGACCAAATAGCAACCTCCAAACGTCTCTTTTGGTCTCTCCAATGGTGGATGTCCACTCAAAATCTGTTGTTGGGGTCCCCCTTCCAACCTTTGTTGCCCCAAGCAACCCTCACAACAGATGCCTCCCAAACAGGTTGGGGAGTTCATCTACAAGACCTCTCCACCCAAGGCACTTGGTCCCCACAGGAGACCTCTCTTCATATCAACCACTTGGAACTTCGAGCAGTGTTCCTAGCTCTCAAGGTCTTTCATACCTTCCTCAGCTACAAGACAGTCCTCATTCATACGGACAATCAAGTAGCCATGTTTTACATAAACAAGCAAGGAGGAACTGGCTCTCTGTCGCTTTGCAACAAAGCTCTAAGATTATGGGCCTTCGCCAGAGAGCATCAAATCCATCTCCTGGCAGTATACCTCCCAGGAATCCAAAACTCTTGGACAGACAGACTCAGTCGAGTTCTGCTTCCACACGAATGGTCCCTGCACATGGATCAGGTACTCAGAATCTTCCAGGAATGGGGAACCCCGGACATAGACCTCTTTGCAAGTCCGTGGAATGCCAAACTTCCCCGGTTCTGTTCCAGAATTCCGTGTCAGGGAGCTCAGGCCAAGGATGCCTTCCTCCTTCATTGGGGTCAGGGCTTCCTGTATGCTTTTCCACCCATTCCTTTGATTCCCAAGACTCTGTTCAAACTCCAGAGGGATCAAGGATCTATGATCCTCATAGCTCCACGCTGGCCACGCCAAGTGTGGTACCCTCTACATCTGCATCTCTCCCAAGCCCCCTCCCTAGACTTGGGAGCTGCACCAGACCTTCTGTCCCAGGAGGAAGGGACTTTGTGGCATCCAAATCCCAAGTCCCTTCACCTCAGAGCTTGGTTACTGAAGGCCTAGACCTTCAAGACTTCAATCTTTCTCAGCAAGTGAAGGATATCCTCCATGCTTCCAGAAAACCTTCCACTAGGCGTTCCTATGCTTTTAAGTGGAAAAGATTTTCCATTTGGTGTGCTCAAAAGGGTCTTGACCCTCTGGCACTTCCTGTGAATTCTCTATTGGAATATCTCCTGCATCTCTCTAATGCAGGCCTTAAAACGAATTCAGTAAGGGTCCATTTGAGTGCTATTGCAGCATCCCTTAAGCCTCTCAATGGACAACCTATTTCCTCTCATCCTCTTATTGCAAGATTCATGAGAGGCCTAACTTTAACTAAACCTCCCATTCGACCTCCTCCGGTGGCATGGGACTTAAACTTGGTTCTTGGTCAGCTTATGAAGCCACCTTTTGAACCCTTAGCCACTACCTCCTTGAAATTTCTTTCCTGGAAGGTTATTTTCCTTATTGCAATCACTTCTGCTCGCCGCATCAGTGAACTGCAGGCCTTAGTGGTTAATCCACCTTATACAAGGTTCCATCATGATAAGGTAGTCCTTAGGACAAATCCTCACTTTATGCCTAAAGTGGTCTCACCTTTTCATCTTAATCAAGAGGTATATTTACCTGTCTTTTTTCCAGCTCCTCATGCATCCAGTGCAGAGAGGAACCTTCATACTCTAGATTGTAAAAGAGCTCTTGCTTTTTACTTACACAGGACACAGCAACATAGAAAGTCTTCCCAGCTTTTTGTTGCTTTTGATCCTTCTCATTTAGGACTTCCAGTCTCTAAAAGAACACTGTCCAATTGGATGACTCAGTGTATTTCCTTTGCTTACCAGAGTAAGAACCTTTCTCTGGAGGGCCATGTCACAGCTCACAATGTGAGGGCCATGGCCACCTCTATGGCTCATCTTCATTCTGTGTCCATCGACCAGATCTGTCGAGCAGCCACCTGGGCCTCGGTTCATACCTTCACAGCCCATTACTGTTTGGACAAGGACTCCCGCCGGGATGCCTTGTTTGGTCAGGCTGTCCTCAGACACCTGTTCCATTCTTGAACAACTCCTGCCCTCCTTCCCTGAATGGATGCCTGAGATCCACAGGAAGACGAGGAACCCTTCAGGATCTCATACCCTTGGGGATCTCCCAGGCATCTTAGCTAGGGAGTCCCCATATGTGAGGACTCATTCCTGCTTGTTCCTGGAGATAGCACAGTTACTTACCTGTAACAGGTGATCTCTGGGAACAGCAGGAATTAGTCCTCACAACCCTCCCACCTCCCCTAGGAGTTGTATCTCTCTCTATCTTTCCTTTCCTCTCTCTCTCTATTGTCTCAGCTTTAAACTCGAACTGAGGAGAGTTGGTTAGGAAAGGCGGGAAGGCAGCGCGCATGCGCTGTGGGATGCTCCTAAAAGCTTTCCTTTTTGGGAAGCTGGGGAGCGTTCCCGCGCAGGCTCCGTCGGTATCAACGTACCATATGTGAGGACTAATTCCTGCTGTTCCCAGAGATCACCTGTTACAGGTAAGTAACTGTGCTTTACTCACCTGTTAACAGATGATCTCCGGGAACAGGAATCAGTCTTCACAACCCGTCCTCCTCCCCTAGGAGTTGTAGGGTTCTTTTGTTTTTCATCTTCTTCTCAGCTACAAACTCAATTGAAGAGAGGAGTTGGGAAGGCAGGAAGACTGACTTGCAGGCGCAGTGGAATGCTCCTAAAGGCTTTCCTATTGGACGCTGGGGAGCATTCCCGTGCAGGCTCCGTCGGTGACATTCACCCATAAGTGAAGACTGATTCCTGCTATTCCCGGAGATCACCTGTTACTGGTGAATAACTACATGGAAGGAAACAGACTGATGAGATGATGCCACGGCGGCAGGCAGGAAAGCGTGCACAGGCACAATAGAGCTTCTAAAAGCTTCTGGAAGGAGCTGTGAATGCTCCCACATGGGATTCCATTGGATGACATCACTCATATGTAAGGACTTTTTTTCCTACTTGTTTATGGAGAATTTATTGTATAAAAAACGAATCAATTAGAAAAATTCTCTGATATCTTTTCCTTGATGTCTTCTCTTTTAATATTATTATGCTATTACTTTATTAGAGACCAGTTCTATTAATATATCTTTATTTTTGTTATTATTTACATTTTGATGTCATGTTGATTTTTCCATCTTTTCATTATTGTTTATGTTGACTCTGACTAATTTACTAATTTGCAATTTTTAATGTGTTTTGATGTATTTTTACATATTCTTATGTATATTTGTAAGATTGTTATTGTACCTTGATGTAGGCAGTCATTTGCTTAAACATGGCTCTGTTGGGTTGGTTAATAAAATTGCATTTTAGCATACTCATTGTCAGGACCGATGAAAGATATGCAGGGCCCAGGGCAGAAACTGGTGAAATAGTCCCAAAACCTGCCTACAGGTTGTGCCTCCTTCAGCTTGAGGAAGGTTTGAGACCCCTATAGCAGGGGGGCCCAGGGCAATTGCCCTGTTTCCCACCCCCTAATGCTGGTCCCGTCCATTGTAGTACCACAATTCATGCCTGTGGTGGTGTTTCGGCTAGTTTCATCACTATGCAACTGTAGGGGTTTTTGTTAGAGAGCAGGACTAGGCATCCATAGATGCAAAGGGGAGAAAAGCAGACCTGACTTAACCCAAGCAAGTGAAAAGGAACCAGAAGTAGACCTAAAGTTAAACCTCTTACCTCCTGCAGCTCCTTCAACTTGGCTTGTGTGTTCTGTTGCTCTGAAAGGAGCTCAGCCTTGGTGTAGGTCAGTTGGTGCTCTAGCTCCTGGCACTCCCGGAAGGAGATGCTACCCTGCAAGTGGTGCACATGGTTCTTCAACTCATCCCGCTCAATCACCAAGGAGGAGATCTGACAGGAGAGAAAAGCATTTTCCTCACTCTACTGGAATGTCTATTCTGAAAAATATTCTCGAAGTTAGAAGCTCTCTTCATATCTGAGATCTAGCACAAGAGAGACAGAAAAGTCTCCTAGTCTTTCACAGTTATCCATCCATCATATGTAGCAACAAACTGCTCTAATGACAAATTTTGGGTTTTGTTGCTGTGCAGGGCACTCTCAGTTCTGATACCCATTTTTTCCTAGGGACGTTGGACATGAGTCAGGCAAGTAAAAACCCTCAGGTAAGTAAACATTAAATTGTAGAAATAGATAAAAGGGGCAACATCTGAAAAGTAGTGTGCATTAATGCCTATAGTATGGGAAATAACATCCCTGATGTTGAGGCTTAATGGAAAAGGCTGACTTGGTTACGGAGACACAGTTCACAGACAATCATGACTCGGACGTAATTAAACTGGGCTAAACTGTATTTAGGAAGGACAGGCAGGGCCAACCCATCCACTTGGCAGGCTAGGCGGCTGCCTAGGGCGGAAGACTTCTGTTGGCAGCAGGCCATGTGCTTCGGCACACATGTCCTGCTGCCCCATGCCATGCGCCCAGCCGCACAATCTTCCCCCATGCTATTCCGCAAGGCCGCCCCCCCTCTGCTGCCGCTGATTCTGGAATTGGGTGGCTAGGCTCGGTGGCAGCAGCCCTGCCAATGAGCTGCCTGTGCCAGAATCAGCAGCAACAGGGGAGAGGGGGTGGCACGGTGCCTGGGGGAGGTGGTGGCACAGCTGGGGTTTCTGCCTAGGGTAGCAGAAACCCTTGGGCAGGCCCTGAGGACAGGATAGGAAGAAGGGGACAAGGATTGGCACTATATGTAAAAACAACTAAAAGCTATAGAATTACAGGGCTTACAAAGAAAGGAGGAGGCACTATGGGTTAAACTAAAAAGAGGGAATGGGGAATCCATTTGTATTAATTTGATATACAGATCTCCTTCACAGGCAGAAGTGGACAGAGATTTACAGGAATTGAAGACATTCACAGTATTACTATGAAAGGAGAAGTGCTACTGATAGGTGATTTCAAGATGCCGGATAATGACTGGCACGTCCCTGCGGTGTCATCTAGAAGTAAGGAGATCCTGGATTCTCTACATGGAGAACTATTCTGGTAACTAGTAACAGAACCCCCACTTGAAGAGGCCATACAGAAAGAGTAGTTACTCACCTGTAACAGGTGTTCTCCAGGAGCAGCAGGAATCAGTCCTCACATATGGGTGACATTGACGTCGATGGAGCCCATGCGGAGCATTTCCCCAGCTTTCCAAGAAAGCCTTTGGGAATACACCCACGCATGCGCGGTCCCCTTCCCGCCCAAAGGTGCCATCTTGCTCAGTCAGATGACATAGCTAAAAGACAGCACAAAAAACAAAATGAACTATGTACAACTGCAACTCCCAGGGGAGGAGGGAGGGTTGTGAGGACTGATTCCTGCTGCTCCTGGAGAACACCTGTTACAGGTGAGTAACTACTCTTTCTCCAGGACCAAGCAGGAAGTCAGCCCTCACATATGGCTACCAGGAACCCAGGCTGAAAAAGAAACTCCCTCTGTGAAGCCGTAGCATGAAGGAAAGAATTTCACTGAGACCAGAACCCCTCGGTAGCCCAACAAGAGGGCAGGAGGGTAGGAGTTGCCTAAACCTCAAAGAGATTCCGGAGTACTGCCTGACCAAAAACACTGTCCCTACGGGACTCCCTCTCCAGGCAGTAATGGGCTGCAAAAGTCTGGCTTGAGGACCAAGTTGCAGCTCTACAGATGTCTGCCAACGGTACAGAGCGGAGATGAGCTACTGATGCAGCCATGGCCCGGACACAGTGGGCTGTAACTCGACCCCGCAAGGGAAGGTCTGCCGCCCTGTAAGCCCAGGTGATACAGTCCGCCACCCAAATGGACAAGGTACACTTGGAGACATGAACCCCCAAGTTGTTTGGGTCAAAGGAGATGAAGAGCTGAGTAGCCCTTCTATGACCCTTAGTACAGTCAAGGTAGAAAGACAAGGCCCTTCTACAGTCCAGGGTGTGGAGGACTTCTTCAGCCCTACTTGCATGGGGCCTAGGGAAGAATGTTGGAAGAACCACCTCCTGGTTGAGGTGGAAGGAGGAGACCACCTTCGGTAGGAACTTAGGATGAGTCCTAAGGACCACTCTGTTCTTATAGAAACGAGTGTATGGCCTGTCACAGACCAGGGTCTGACGTTCACTCACTTGCCTGGCCGAAGTTAGTGCCACTAGGAAGAGAGTCTTCCAAGAAAGGAAGCGAAAAGGGCACGTAGCCATCGGCTCAAAGGGTGGGCGAGTAAGCTGTTGCAAAACCACATTCAACTCCCACTCAGGGGCAGGTGGACGGAGAGGAGGCTTTAGCAGGAGCAAGCCTCTGAGGAACCTGGCCACCAGGGGGTGAACTGACAAAGAGTGCCCCTCCACCATTGAGTGGTGGGCTGCCAGAGCAGAGAGGTGTACCCTAACCGAATTGGACTTAAGACCCTGATTAGACAAGTGCAGCAGGTACTGAAGCACTACTGGCACAAGACAGGAGAAGGGGTTTTCCTGGCGCTGATCACACCACAGGGAGAACCGCCTCCATTTCAGGACATAGGTCTTTCGGGTGGATTGCTTCCTTGAAGCTAAGACAACCTCTTCGCCTTCCTGAGGCAAGCCCCACGGAGCCAGCACTACCCTTGCAGCCTCCAGGCCATCAAATTGAGAGCTTTGAGATTGGGGTGCAGAAGGGATCCCTGATCCTGAGAAAGAAGATCGGGTTGAAACCCCAGAGGAAGAGGGGTGTCCACCGCCAGCTGTAACAGGAGGGGGAACCAGGGTTGCCTTGGCCATCTGGGGGCCACCAGGATGACCGAGGCCCTGTCCCTTAGAATCTTGAACAAGGCTCGAGCCACCAGGGGCGTGGGAGGGAATGCATACAGTAGGCCCCGGGACCATGAGATCAGGAAGGCATCCGTCGCCAATCTTTTGGGATGCGGTTGCCTGGAGCAGAACTGGGGCAGCTGCCGGTTCAGGGGACTGGCAAAGAGGTCGATAGACGGAAGTCCCCACCTCAGAAAAATGGTCTGGACCACTAAAGGGTGCAGTTGCCACTCATGAGGTTGTAGGACCCTGCTCAATCTGTCTGCTAGAAAGTTTTCCTGGCCAGGAAGATAAACAGCCCTGAGCAGCATATTGTGTTGAAGTGCAAAGGAGCAGAGGGCCTGTGTCTCTCGACACAGGAGCCTTGACCCTGTGCCCCCCTGCTTGTTGACATAAAACATTGCCACTTGGTTGTCTGTCTGCACCAAGACAGCCTGGTGGGCCAGGGTATGGGCGAAGGCCTTGAGGGCTAAACGTATCGCCCTGAGTTCTAGCAGGTTGATCTGCTGAGTGGCCTCCCATGGGGACCACAGGCCCTGTGTGCACTTGTCCAGGCAATGTGCACCCCAGCCCTGCAAGGAGGCATCGGTTGTGAGCACCACTGTGGGAACAGGTACCTGAAAAGGAATCCCCTGTAGCAGGTTGGGGGAGTGTAGCCACCACTGCAGGGAGTTCAGGAAGGGTTTAGACACCCTTACTTTGTCTCTGAGGTTTCCTGTGGCCTGCCTCCACTGAGTTCTGAGACACCACTGTGCAGGCCGCATATTCAGGCGAGCATTGGGGGTCACATGCACTGTCGATGCCATATGGCCTAGGAGCCGTAGGCAAAGCCTGGCGGAAACCAGTGGGTTGCTTAGGAACCGGCTGGCCAAGCTTATCAGCCTCTCCGCCCTGTCCTCTGGCAAGTAAGCCTTCGCTTGCAGGGAGTCCAACCTTGCCCCTATGAACTCCAGGTTCTGAGAGGGGAGCAAAGTGGACTTTGCGAAGTTTATGACAAAACCTAGTTGCTGAAGGAGAGAGACAGTACGGAGGGTGGCTTGCCTGGCCTCCTGGAGAGTCTGACCCCTGATAAGCCAGTCGTCCAGGTAGGGGAAGACAAATATACCCTGGTTTCTCAAGTAGGCCGCTACCACAGCTAGGCACTTTGTGAAAACTCGTGGGGCGGAGGTTAGGCCAAAGGGCAGCACCCTGTACTGACAATGGCTTCCTGCCACCACGAACCTGAGGTACTTTCTGTGGTCTGGATGAATGAGGATGTGAGTGTACACATCCTTTAGATCTAAGGAGCATAACCAATCTCCCTGCTGGAGGTAGGGCAGCAGTGTTCCAAGAGTTAGCATCTTGAACTTCTCTTTTTCCAAGAACTTGTTGAGATTTCTCAGGTCCAGAATGGGCCGGAGACCTCCAGTCCGCTTTGGCACAAGAAAGTACCGGGAGTAGAAGCCCTGTCCCCACAAGTGTGGAGGTACAGGCTCTACCGCCCTGTCTTGAAGCAGACCTAGCAGTTCCTGGAGAAGGAGTTCCTGATGCAGAGGAGGCCTTGGAGGCTCCCCTGGGAAGTAGGAAGGGGGTACCTGATTGAAATGGAGCAGATAGCCCTTTTGGACTATGCTCAGTACCCAAGCATCCCTTGTGATGGGTGGCCACTGGTGGGCAAACAGGACCAAGTGATCCCCCGTGCTGAGGTGGGCCAGCAGGGGTGGAGAGGCTATGTAGAGGGAGTCAAAAGCTCCCTCCCTGCTGAGTAGGAGCAGGAGCTGGAGGCTTGGGGGCTTTCTGCCTACGGGGCCCATGTCCCTGCCCCTTGGCCTGCTGACCCTGCTGGGGAGCTGGGGAGGCCTGATAATGAGGGAAAGGTTTGTAGGCAGGCGCCTTCCTCGGGTAAAAGGTCTTTTTCCCTGAGCCCTTCTTCTTATGAGAAGGGGCAGAAGTTTTCCTGGACAATCTCGTCCTCGTCAGAGTCTCAGTCTCGAGCTCAGCAGCCTTTTCGGCCATGGGCTTGCCAAAGAGGTTTTCACCCCAGCATGGGACATTGACCAACTTGTCCTGCACCCATGGCTCGAGGTCCAATGACTGTAGCCATGCCTGGCATTGAGCAGTGATGCCGGCCACCTCTACACGGGCCGAAGCCTCGAAGCCATCGTAGGCCAGCCAGGAGATGAATTTAGAACATTCCCGGACCCCCGAGGACAAGGATTGGAACCTCTGCAAAGGTTCCCCAGAGAGACCAGCCGAGAACCCAGCTACCTTTAGCCAGGTCCCGCAAGTACATGCCCATGTACAGCTGGTAGGCTTGGACACGGCAAGCAAGCATCGAGCCCTGGAAGCACTTTCTGCTGATGGCATCTAGGCTTCAGGCCTCCCTGCCGGGGGGCACCGCAAAGTGCATCTTCTGGCTCTTCAGACGATGCATGGCCGATTCCACAACCATAGAATGGTGCGGTAGCTGCGCCTTCTGAAAACCAGGGCTCTTCCGGACTCGATACATGGAATCGATCCGCTTGCTCAAAACCGGCGCCGAGGCCGGTGCCTCCCACATTTGGAAGAGGAGCCGTTCCAGCATCGGAGGAACCGGCACAGTAAAGGCCTCCCTCGGGGGAGAGTCATACTGGAGAGCATCGAGCTCTTCGGCTCGAGGCTCCTCTTCGGGGTCCGCAGGAACATTCAAGGCCTTGGCCATGTCCTTAATGAACTCTGAGAACCGGGTATCCTCCGGAGGGGTCCTACTCCGGGGTTCGGACTGTGGCGAGTCTGAAAAGTATCGGGGGACTCCTCGTCCTCCATCTCCCATGCAGACTCATCCGAAGAAGAGTCGAGGGGCTCCGACCACGCGGGTTCCGGCAACACCCACCCCGAAGCCGGGGCCATTGGCATCGACGCCCTCGGTCCCAAACGGGAGGTCGAGGGAGACTGCGACTGAGACCAGACTCGGGCCTTCATGGCTTCGAGAACCGGCTCTGTCTCCGGGGTCGACTTGGACAATGACGTCCCGGTGGTCGGGGCAGATGCACCAGTCAGGCTGGCCATCAGCACCCGCTGCTGATCCATGAAGGCAGACAATCTGCACTCCAAGGCTATCAGCCTGAGTCCAAGCTCAGGAGACTCAGTAGCCACCGACTCGGGCCCCGGTGGCACCGGGCCCGACGTCGGCTCCCTAGGAGGAGAGTCCTCGAGGACAACAGGACTTATGTGCTCGACAGACTCCGGCTCTACACGGGATACCTTAGTTGGCTTCTCCAGCTCCAAGGGCCCGGGGCGGCGGTCAGGGGTCCGAGATCTGGCCTTCGAGGAACCAGAAGCTTCCTCCGACGCTGCCCTCACGAGCTTTCTCTTCCTCTTATGTTTCCGACTGGGGGACCCCCTTTCAGAGGAACCCCGACGAAGCTCGGGGTCCGACTCCTGAGACATCGAGGCCTCTGACGAGGTCCGGGCCTGTCCAGAGGCCGAGTCCGAGAAAATCCTCTCCTTCTGATGCTGCCGGCTCCTGAGTGCCTTGGTGGACATTTTGTCACATGGGACACAGACCTTGGGATAATGGTCAGGCCCGAGGCAACGCAGGCAGCAGTCGTGTGTGTCGGTAAGAGACATGAGTTTCTTACAACGATCACACTTCTTAAAACCACTGGAGGCCATCGGGGAAAAAAGGGCCCCCGCGAGGTCAAAGGACCGGCCCTCCAGGGAAAAGAAAAAAGAGCGCGAACGCGTGCCACGAAGGGCAAAAAACCAAAAAACAGAGATCGGGTCGATACCGGCGTACCAAACCCAGGCGGGAAGGGGAACTGGCGTCAAACCGGACAAAAAGAGGCGCAAGAATCGCAGAAGAAATCCAAATTTTTCCGGGTGACAAGGACAGACGTCTGTAGGGCTCCACGGAAAAAGAAAGACTGAGCAAGATGACACCTTTGGGCAGGAAGGGGACCGCGCATGCGTGGGTGTATTCCCAAAGGCTTTCTTGGAAAGCTGGGGAAATGCTCCGCATGGGCTCCGACAACGTCGATGTCACCCATATGTGAGGACTGACTTCCTGCTTGGTCCTGGAGAACCTGATTCTTACCAATGGGGAAAGTGTTTCTGATGTTATAGTGGAAGATCATCTTGTATCCACTGATCACCACTTGGTATAGTTCAGTATTAGGACTAGGGCTGATAAGGTCCATTCAAAAGTGAGAGTCCTAGAATTTAGGAATCTAACTTTGCCAAGATGGGACAATACCTCAAGGAGTCGTTAGCGGGATGAGAACAGCAGAGAGGCATAGAAAAGCAAAGGGCAAACTGATAGGGGATATTTTAAGGGCAACAAACCTTTTTGTTAGGAAAGTAAATATATGTAAAAGGAAAAGGAGACCACTATGGTTCTCAAAAGAAGTAGATGAATAGGTGAAGAAAAAGAGGGTGGCCTTCATAAAATACAAGAGACCACAAAAAGAGGAAGACTAGCATCAAAAACTTAGAGAAGCTAGGAATGTAGTCAGGAAAGCAAAGATGCAAATAGAAGAAAAATAGCCAATGCAGTAAAATGAGGGGACAAGACATTTTTCATGTATGTTAGTGAAAAGAGGAAGTGCAAAAGTGGTATTGTCAGACTCAAGAGTACAGGTAAATGGAGTTCAATCTGAGAAGAATGTTACCAGTGGTATGCCACAGGGATCTGTCCTTGGTCCAATTCTTTTTAACATTTTTGTTAGTGGTTTTGCGGAAGGGCTGCTGGATAAGGTTTGCCTCTTTGCCAACAATATCAAAATCTGCAATAGAATAGACACCCAGGAAGGAATAGATGACATGAGGGGAGTTCTAGCTGAGCTTGAAGAATAGTCAAGAATTTGGCAGCTGAGATTTAATGCTAAAAAATTCAGGGTCATGCATTTGGGCTGCAAAAATCCAAGGAACTCTATGATATAGGGGGTGAAGTTCTTCTGTCCACACAAAAAAGAGCAAGACCTGGGTGTGATTGTTTTTTATGATCTTAAGGTGGCTAAACAGGTAGAAAAGGCGACAGCAAAAGCCAGAAGGATGTTTTGGTGCACAGGGACAGGAATGGCCAGCAGGAAAAGGAGGTTATAGTGCCTCGGTATAAGTCTTTGGTGAGACCTCATTTGGAATACTGTGTGCAATTCGGGAGACCACACTTCGAAAGGATATAAACAGGATAGAGTTGGTGCAGACGGCGGCTATCAAAATGGTCAGTGTACTTCGTCATAAGGCATATAGAGACAGACTTAAAGATCTCAATATGTATACTTTGAAGGAAAAGCGAAAAAGAGAAGATATGATAGAGATGCTTAAATACCTCCATGGAATAACTGCAGAGGAGGAGAACTTCTTTCAGTTGAAAGAAGGCTCTACATTTAAGGGGCATTAGATGTAGGTGGATAGACTCAGGATCATTTGCAGAAATATTTCTTTAAGAAAAGCGTGGTAGATGCATGGAATAGTCTCCCAATGGAGATAGTACAGACCAGGACAGTATCTGAATTCAAGAAAGCATGGAATAAACACAGAAGATCTCTAAAAGAAAAAAAAGGGACTACAGTAGTTGGTATGGAAGGGCAGACTAGATAGATTATATGGTTTTTTTCTGCTGTCATGTTCCTTTGTAAAGCATTATACAGTCTCAGTGGTCTGGTCCTTGTCTTGCAGCCTCTGCCATGATAGTGAGCACAGCAGAGCGACAGGCAGAGTAAAGCCATCAAGAATCTCCCCAGCAATGGAATTTGTAAATGTATGGGATGATATTCCTAGTGGTTAGGGCAGCAGCCTGGAAGCCAGACTAAACATGATTTGAATCCCACTGACACTCCTTGTGGCCTTGGGCAAGTCACTTAGCCCCCCATTGTCCCAGGTACAAACCTAGACTGTAAGCCCTCCAGGCACAGGGAAATAGTGTATCTTAATGTAACTCGCCTTGAACTACTACTGGAAAAGTGTGAGTTAAGATGAAATTAGACTTACCTGCTAAGTGTTGTTCCTTGAGGAACTCCAGTCCAGTCCTGCACCTCTGGGTAGTGCACCTCTTCCAGCAGCTTGGAGACTGAGCATGTCATCCTTTGATGACAGCAGTACTAATAGAACAGGGACCGCCCCTCCTCTCCAGTAACCTAATGACAAAGCAGACTCACAGGAGCAACAAATAAGTAGATAAAACTCAAACAAAGAATACTATCTCCCTAGAAGTAGAAACAATTTCCTCCCCCCCCCCCCAGTCCCAGAGAAGAGATTCCCCCTCCCCCTCAAAATAAGGGAGCTTCCGAGGCCCTACCAGGCAACGAGATTGAATACTGAGCGTAAGACAGACCATCCGTTTGGTTTGCTGCAGATTCCTGTCACCAAGAACCGCTATACAGGGTGGGATCCAGGCTGGACTGGAGTTCCTCGAGGAACATTAGCAGGTAAGTCTAATTTTGTCTTCCTTATCGTCCCTCCAGTCCAGTCCTGCACCTCTGGGATGTAACAGAGCAGTCCACACTAATGGGAAGGACCAGCCAAACCGGCCTGAAGCACAGCTGATCCAAAACAGGAATCCTTGGCCGCCTAGATGTCCAGGTGAAATGCTTAGCAAAAGGAATGAAGTGAAGATTAGGTTGCTGCTTTGCATATTTCCACCGGTGGCACCAAACTGTACTCCGCCCACGAGGCCGCTTGTGCCCTCATGGAATAAGCCCGCGACCCCGCCGGCACTTGCTTACCCCTCAGGATGTAAGCCAACGAGATCGTTTTTCTGATCCATCTGGAAATAGACGCATTGGCCACTGCCTCACCTCTGCGCAGACCACCAAACAGCATAAAAAGGTGATCTGACCTGTGAAAGGACTGAGTCCTCTTCAAATAAACCAATGAGATCGCCTCTCTGATCCATCTGGAAATAAACACTTTGGCTGCTGCCTCACCTCTGCACGGACCACCAAACAGCACAAAAAGGCAATCCAACCTGCGAAAGGATTGAGTCCTCTTCAAATAACAGTGCAAGACTGCTCCAGAATGTCTCCTCCTTCCAGCTCTTCCTCCAAATCCAGCTCGGTATCCAGGTCCTCTCCCTCCAGACCCTCAGACAACAGTGATTGCCCCTGCCTGTCCTCTGCGGGCTTGGGTTGCTTCACCGGTAGTGCTCCCGGCTCTTCACTCAGCACTCCTGACCTTTTGCTGAAACACTCTAGCACAACGGGGCTTCCCTCTGACCCCTGCTGGCACAAGCAGAATGCCTTGTGGAGAAGAAGTACAAACTCTGGCGAGAACATTCTGGGGACATCCACTTCGCCCAGGCTTTGAGAAGTGGAGGGTCTGGGAATGGCTGGGGGATAGGAAGATGGCTCCTGAGAAGCAGGCATGGACCCTGTCGGTGCCTGCCCCTCCTGAAACAGGGACAGAGACCCCTCCTGTCCTGCTCTATCTTGAGGTGGCCTCTTTTGCACATCTCCTACAAATGCCCGCCTCCGAGACCGTACCTCTTCTGGTTCCACAAAAGGGCACTGAGGTCTGGCTGGCATAATGGTACCAAAAAACCCCATCCGGGCCCCTGGCCTGCACTGCCCCGCACTGAGACCAATATGTCTCCCCGTGCTTGTTAACTTGCAGAGCAAAGAGAGCAGTTCCTTTTCCCACCCATAAAAAAGGAAACACTGCCCTTCCCTGCTTTAGCTTTTACTCTTTGTGTTTTTTTTTTTAAACTAATGGGGAAGTGCCTGTCAAATTTTTTTAAAAAGAAATGGCAAAAGTACCTTTTGGAGCCACCGGGGGACCAAACGCTAAAAAACTAAAGTGAAACCACGGGCCCTGTCCTCCCCGCACAGCCCCAAGCATCCACCACACTGTTGCAATGCACACGGGAAGAAACTCTGCTGCAGGCCTCCAGCGGGAAGAAAAAGCCTCAAAAGCATCCCAACACACTCTCTCGCCACACGCGGCCTCTTAACACCCCCTGGACACTGTCAGCCCAACTGAGCCTGTCATCAAAACCAAATACTGTGGTTTTTGGGTCCCGGGGATGATCTGAGCCGCCATTTCAGTGCTATACTTCTCTGCTGCCTCTCTTGTGCTCAGACAGGAACTGAAAGCTTCAGTGCTCTGGGGCCTCCGGGGATCAAAAACTGCTGCTGCTTTAGGACTGTAATCACCAGACAGCTCCTCACCTGAAACTGGATTTGGGAGCTGCGAGATCCTCAGATCACACCACCACCTGCAGACCACCCCCATTTACAAGTGGGGGGCTCTCCTCTGTTCTTTTTATTCTTGTTCTCTTTTTCTACAAATTTTTTTTTACTATCAGATAAAAGACAAATAAAGTGCTCTCAAGAAAGAGATTTAGAAAGAACAAAGCAAGATCAAGCCAAATCTAAACTAACTAAATTGCTCCTTAGTTGTCCCTTCAGTGAGTCCAGCACTCTGGCTCACTACCTCCTCCAGCTGCTTGGAGACTGAGTATATTGGAGAGAAGGGGCGATCCCCGCTCTATTAGTACTGGTGTCCTCAAAGGATGACATGCTCAGTCTCCAAGCTGCTAGAAGAGGTGCACTACCCAGAGGTGCGGGACTGGACTAGAGGGACGATAAGGAAATACAAATAAAATAAAATATACAGTAAGCATTGAGTGTGGACAGATAATCGTGTCTATGCAAGTAGATGAACAGACAAAATTTCTTCATTTAAGTATAGGAAGGGCCAAATGTTATGTGGATAGCAGCAATAAATATTCAGATGCTATCTGGATATCTTTATACAGTTAGGTGGACAACATAAATAACAGTTCTAACTTTAGAAAGAATAGCAGAACCAATAAAATCCTTCCTACTACTTACAAAATGTATCAAAAATTATTATATTTATATTACATTTAAAGTATATAATTGTTTTAATGTACAAAAGGTAGGGGTATCGGTCAACATTCTATTAAGCAATACAGGGCTAAATCAGTGCAACAAGCACTCGATAGGCCCCAGATCGCCTTTAAAGTGGTACATCATCATTTACCCCACACCTATACACAATAAGGCAGCACCAATAAAGTGCTAAATACAAACATCTACAAGAGATATATCTAATCAAATAAATGTCTCACAGCATTTATTTCATTAGATATATTTATTTCATCTTTAAAAACAGCACCGGAGCCGGTGAGAGCCCTTTCCAGCTGCCCCTGCAAATCCGATCAGCATCGGGTGAGAGAAGCAGGTTATGGAAGCCCCTACCCGCTCCACACATCCAATGCCAATCGGGCCAAAGAAGGAGGACACGCTTCATCTTTAAAAACAGCGCCGGATCAGGCATGCCCGCGCCTGAAGGCTTCGCCAGAGGGCCCTTTGGCGTGGCTCTTAGGCATGGATCTTGGGCGTGAACATCACAAAGTGAGTTTTAAGTTAAGCGATGCCTCTATTATATTAAATAGTTAACAAATATAACGTATAAAAGCTTTCACCCTAGAGTCTGTTCACCAGCCAAATTTAGAGCGCAGTAAGATTTCAAATATGCTATATTGATCATATCTGTAATCAATACATCTAACCATAATAGCATATCTATTAAGTAAACACTGTCCATTCAAAGATACACCTGTATACTATATTGTTGCCGTCTCACTCAAGTGCAATTCTACAATTATAATTAGCTATCATTGCAATATTTCATTTTAGCACATAGCTAAATAACTCAAGTCCAAATAATATGTACATAGAAATATAGAAACATGATGACAGAAAAAGACCACATGGCCTATCTAGTCTGTCTTTCCATATCAACCACTACATTCCCCTTTTTTCCTTTAGAGATGCTCTGTGTTTCTTCATGCTTCTTTGAATTCAGATACTGTCCTCATCTCTACCAGCTCCACTGGAAGACTATTCCACGGATCCACCACTCTTTCTGTAAAGAAATATTTCTGCATATCACTCCTGAATCCCCTTTCACCCTCATCCCATGTCCCCTCATAGCAGAGCTTGCTTTCAATCGAAAGAGGCTCTCCTCCTGTGCATTTACGCCACAGAGGTTTTTAAACATCTCAATCATATCACCTCTATCCCACCTTTCCTCTAAGGTGTACATATTAAGATCCTTAAGTCTGGCCTCATATGCTTTATAATGAAGACCACTAACCGTTTTAGTAGCCACCCTCTGTACGGACTCCAGTCTGTTTATATCCTTTTCAAGGTGCGGACTCCAGAATTGCACACAATACAACATCTTAGACCACTAATTGACGTGCATGACTTCAGATCAGTTGTACAAGCCTTAATCACTCCACACTTTGATTTCTGCAATAGCCTACTTCATGGATTATCAAAAAGAATCTGAACCAACTCCAAATAGAACAGAATGTTACAGCAAGAATCATCTATAAAGCCCAATTAACAGACCATATCACATCCATATTATACAACTTACACTGGTTATCAGTTTCAAGTAGAATAAGGTATAAAACATTAATGATAACATTCAAGCTATTTAACAATATCACACCATCATTCCTTTCAACATTAATCATCCATACAACAGACACAATATCCAAAAGAGGACGCACACAGAACACCCTTTTAATCCCACCGACCTTTCGCAAAACAAAACAAGTCACAAGCAACAGGGCATTCTCTTATGTTGTGCCCGTTTAATGGAATGCTCTACCAGACAAGTTACGATCCATCAAAGATTTACAAATGTTTAGAACGGAAATAAAAACACTGTTGTTCATTGAACACTACGTCGAAAACAATAGTAATAATTACATATCACCAAACCCATGCTGAACACTTCAAGTGCTACTGTAAATATATCCAAGACAAACACATAATGTAATCCTGCAAACCATGTAAATAGTTTCACATGTAAATAGTTGTGTTTAATGTTTTATTTTTGGATTATACAATTTGTTCTATGTAATTTGTTTGTTTATTGTAAACCACCCTTGATCTTGGGAAGGGGCAGTATAGAAAAACACTCAAATAAATAAAATAAAAATAAATGAACCATATAAAAGAAATAAATTATAAGAATAGAACGCAAACACCAATTTCAAAAGCTACAATACGAAAGACACAGTTCCAAATAATAGAAAAATACTTAGCTCAAAGGCTTCACCAAAACAGGCATAAGCGGTAATGTCCAGAGCTCTTGCAGGAACACAAATTGTGCTGCTACTTAAGCTCACCGATAATATCCCAAGTTCTGTAATGTCCCAAGTTCTTGTAGCAGCTCGAATTATACTATTACTTAAGCACACCCAACACCTCCTACTGCTGGTGCCATGGTGTTTCGGCAGAAACTCTGCTTGTGACGGGGGTTGCAAGTTCAATATATTTCAAGCATTCTCATGCCTCCCACTGTTGGCAACACAATTTTCCAGCAGATATGCTGCCGGTGGCAGGGGCTATGAATTCTGAAAGTTCCAAACATTTGTATAGGTGTGGGGTAAATGATGATGCACCACTTTGAAGGTGTTCTGGGGATTATCGAGTGCTTGTTGCACTGATTTAGCCTGTATTGCCTAATAGAATGTTGGTTGATACCCCTATCTTTTAGTAATTACTTTAAATAACAATTAAATACTTTAAAAGTAATATAAATATAATATTTTTTATATATTTTGTAAGTAGTCAGAAGTTTTTTTTATTGGCTCTGCTATTATTTTTGTTTGTATTGTTGGATGTGGAGCCTGAGCCATTTATTTTAATTTGGCTCTAACTTTAGAAAAGAAATTTCACATCAGGATGCCTATCGGAAAAGTTCAAAAAGGCATCCATTTTAAAAACATAGAAACATGACAGCAGATAGAGACCACATGGCCTCTCCAGTCTGCCCTTCCATATCAACTGCTACAACATAGGTGCCTATATAAAATAGACTCTTAAAAGCAGCCCCACTAGTGTAGAAGGTGACTTTTTACTTATCAGATATTGTCCTTTCCTTAGTCCTGCTAGACCAGTCCAGACAAGTGGGTTGTGTTCCCCTACCAGCAGATGCGGAGAAGAGAAACATTCCAGAAGCTTCTTATGACATCATCCTGCCATTAACACCTCTAGGGGCATACTCAGTATTCATATCCAAGATTCAAGAATCCCTGACCGCACACAACCTCAGTGAAGATAACCAGGCAAGGTTGGAAGAATCTCTCCTCACCTTGAAGAGCATGAAAACCATGGCAGAATAGCCCCCCTCTGGGCTGATCTCGAAATCCTGAGAGCTTGGAGACCAATGAGGCAGCAAGAACCTCTGCAGAGGTTGCAGATGAATTCATGCCCAAGGTACCATTTTGATCGAAACCACCATCAGGCCGAAAGGCTGCAGGTAATCCCAACTCTTGTGAGCCTGCTGAGACCAGGCGGCTGCCAATTGAGACAACTTTGAACCCTCTCCTCAGGCAGGCAGACTCAGCCACAAGAGTGTTGAATCATGCTCCCATGGATTCCCCTTCCCAGAAGACTCTTCCCATGAATGATCACTCAGCAGAAACTCTCCAGGAACTGCATGACATGGACTGACAATCGAGATGCATCGGAATGTGACCTGGCTCGAATAAACACATTGTCTAGAAATGGATGAACACAGATTCCTTGATGCTGCAGCGATGCTGCCACCATCACCAAGAATGAGTGGTGGAGAGGCCAAAAGGGAAGAGTGACAAATTGAAAATGAGAGCCAAGTATGGAGAAACAGAGAAAGCTTTGTTGATCCTCGTGAATAGAAATGTGGAAATAGGTCTGGGATAGATCCATGGATGCAAGGAACTCCTCATGCCACACTGCCTGGATTATGGACCATAGAGTACCCACCCAGAAGTGAAATGTAGAGTCCACAGATGGGTATTGATCCCGTTGAGGTTCAGGATCGGCCAAAAGGAAATGTTCTTCTTGGCCCTACAATATAGATGGAGTACCATCCCTTGCCTTGTTTGGCATGGGGGCTGGAACAACCACCCATAGATGGATCCATCTTTCCAGCGTAACATGAATGGCAGCTCTCCTAGCTGCAGAAGCACATGGTGCAATCTAGCACATAGTTGTATTAAATGGTGGCTAGCAACCAGCAATCCTCAGTGACCCAGGCTCACTCCTGAAAAAAAACCCGCATCCTGCTGCCCACTGTCAGCATCCTGGGATGATCCCCCAATCCCTCACTGCTCTGGACAGGAGGTGGCAATCTGGAAGTGTTAGGTTCCCAGGGTCCACAAGCCTCATGGGTTTGGGATCAAATTCCAGAAAAATAAAGAAGGTGGGCTTTCGGGGGAGATACCTATGAGGGTCCTAGGAGCTCCGGAAATCCAGATATCAGAAATGAGGAAATCAGATGGATGCGAAAAAAGGAAGATGCACCTGTGCACTTTCCAGGCCCCTTGTCCTATTCTTCTGGAAGATGATGTTTGGACTCACTGAAATCCTTAACCAGCTTCTCCAAGTCCTCTCCAAATAAGGCTTTCCTCTAAGACAAGCTGGAACAACCAGGACTTGAGGTGTCTAGTAGTGAAGTCACAGCCAGCATTGCATCATTATCAAAAGAGTGATATCTTTAACTGCCATATATAGCATCCAACAGAAAGACCTCTGCTGACTCAAGGAGTTGGCAGTATCCTTGAGGCGAGTGACTGAATCCACTGAAGAGAAGCTCAGGTTGTCAGACCTGCGCACATAGCCAACTGGAGGAGATCAAGAGCTGAGTATTCAGGAGAGAGTCCATCTTGCAATCCAGGTGATCTTTCCCTACTACTACTCCTACTACTTATCATCAGGGCTGTACCATCCTCTACCTGGATGGTAGCCCACTGTGTGAAAGCTGTAACCTGAGCATCCACACAAGATGTGCTGAATCACACAGTGTAGTCCTCCTGCGGCAGGACAAAGTTTTGTAAAAACCCTTATCCCCTTCACCAGGGTGTTGGGCAAATCCCACTCCTAGCGAACCATGCTCTTGACAATCTCCAGAAAGGGAAAGGCCCTTGTAGACTTTCAAATCTATGCAGGATGTCACTAGAGGGTCAGACAAACTCAGAACTGAAAACATCTAAGCAAGTAGGGCTGCCAGTCCCTATTCTGTGAAGAGACGGATAATGTCAGAATTGTTATGTTCCCCTGAAGAAGAAGAGGATAGCTCATCCTTGAGGTTGGAATCATCATCCGAGGTGTTGGAACAGGACTCCGAGCCATGGCCAAAGGAAAGATGATCCAAATTGCCAGACTCCGATCTCTGCCAAGATTGCTAGGAGGCAGTGCTCAGACTGGGCCTTCTTCCAAGCATACAGAAGAAGACCCAGAGTCCCCAGGGTCTTCTTTGCCATGCCAGAAGGACCAAGCTTGCTGCAGAAATGAAAGAATGCACAGTAATGTTAATGGGTGATTTCAATTACCCCGGTATCGACTGGGTCAATGTCATGGCAGGACATGCTAGGGAGATAAAAGTTTCTAGATAAAATAAATGACTGCTTCTTGGAGCAGCTCGTTCATGAACCCACAAGAGGGAAAGCCATTTTGGACCTACTGGAATACAAGATCTGGTGCAAGAGATAAGGGTTTGGGGCTAATTGGCAATAGTGATGATAGCATGATCGCGTTTGATTTAATAAATGGAGGAAAGACGGCAGAGAAATCCACAGTACTACCTTTTAATTTTCAAAAGGGAGACTATGATAAATTGAGGAAAATAGTTAAGAAAAAACTAAAAGGAGCAGTTGCAAAGGTTAAAGATTTACATCAAGCATGGGTGTTGTTTAAAAATACTATCTTGGAAGCCCAGACCAGCTGTATTCCGTGCTTTAAGAAAAGTGGAAGGAAGTCCAAAAAACTGCCAGCATGGTTTAAAGATGAGGTCAGAGAGGCTGTTGTTGCCAAAAAAGCATCTTTCAGGAAATAGAAAAAGGAGCCAAATGATGAAAACTGGAAACATAAGCATTGGCAAGTTAGATGCAAGGCATTCATAAGACAGGCAAAGAGAATTTGAGAAGAAGCTTGCTGTCGAAGCAAAAATGTGTAATAAAGACTTTTCAAGTACATTTGTAGCAAAAAACCTGTGAGAGAGTTAGTTGGACCATTAGAGGGGTAAAAGGGGCACTAAGGGGTGACAAGGCCATAGCGGAGAGACTGAATGAATTCTTTGCTTTGGTCTTTACTGAGGAAGATGTAGGAATGTTACCCATGACTGAAATGGTATTTAAAGGTGATGCCACAGAAGAATTGAAAGAAATATCGATACACCGGGAACATGTATTACAACTATTTGATAAAATGAAGAGTAGCAAATCATTTGGACTGGATGGTATACATTCAAGAGTGTTGAAAGAACTGAAATATGAGATTGCAGATCTACTATTAGTAATCTGTGAACTACCATTAAAATCTTCTGTAAAACCTGAAGATTGGAGGATGGCCAATATAACGCCAATTTTTAAAAAGGGTTCCAGGGGTGATCCGGGAAACTACAGACCGGTGAGCCTGATGTCCGTACTGGGAAAGCTACAGGGTAAACTATTTAAGACAAATAAGAGAAAATATTTTTTCACTCAACTTGTAATCAAACTCTGGAATTTGTTACCGGAGGATGTAGTAAAGGCTGTTAGTGCAGCTGGGTTTAAAAAAGCTTTGGAAAAGTTCCTGGAGGAAAGGTCCATAACCCATTATTAAAAAGGAATCCAGGATATCAATGCTTGACCCAATACAAACATTGTGGAACCTGTGTCTTTTGGGGAAACTGCAAGGTACGTATGACCTAGATTGGCCACTGTTGGAAACAGGATACTGGGCTTGATCGACCTTGGTTTGACCCAGTATGGCATATCTTATGTTCTTATGTAAAAATGGTAGAAACCATTATAAAGAACAAAATTACTCATCATGTAGATAGTCATGGCTTAATGGGAGACAGACAACATTGCTTTAGTCAAGGAAGCTCTTGTCTTACTAATCTGTTATGTTTTTTTGAAGATGTGAATAAACTGGTAGACAAAGGTGAGTCAGTTGATATAGTGTATCTGGATTTTCAGAAAGCCTTTGACAAGGACCCTCATGAGAAAGTCTTGGTGAAATTAAAAAGTCATGGGATACGAGGCAGTGTACTATTGTGTTAAAAGATAGAAAGCAGAGGGTAGGGCTAAAAGAGAAATTAGACTTACCTGCTAATTGTTGTTCCTTGAGGAACTCCAGTTCAGTCTCTCACCGCTGGGTTATGTACCTCCTCCTGCAGCAGGGAGACTGGATCTTTCAGAATCGTGACATCACTGGAAGCATTCCGCTGGTCTCTCCCATCAGCCCCCCGTGTTCTATTGACAAAGCAGACTCAAAGGAGCAACAGATAAGTAGCTATAGCAATAACATGCAACAACTAACTCTTATATATACATATTTTTAAAACTGAATTATAATAACTCCCTCTGAACTGAGGAAACTCCTTCTTTCCCTTCTTATAAAAAACATAGCATAGAGAAAAGATAACTAAAAGAATACAACATCTAATAAAACTTTGGGATGCCTTACCCAAAATGTGAACGTCACCCCCCCAAATCATAGACACCTATGTTAACTAACAAATCCCCGGGTGGGTATCGGGACTGAACTGGAGTTCCTCAAGGAACAACAATTAGCAGGTAAGTCTAATTTCTCTTTCCTTATTGTCCCTCCAGTTCAGTCTGTCACTGCTGGGATGTAACAGAGCAGTAATTATTGGGAGGGACCTGTCCACCCGGATCGTAAAACCGCAGACCCAAAACAGGCATCCTTTGCCGCCTGAACATCTAGGTGATAATGTTTACTGAAAGTATGGAGAGAAGACCAAGTGGCTGCTCTGCAAATTTCCACCGGCGGAACCAAACTATGTTCCGCCCAAGAAGTCGCTTGTGCCCTAGCAGAATGAGCCTGTAACCCCACGGGCACCTGACGACCTTGCAAAATATATGCTGACGCTATTGCCTCTCATATCCATCTGGCAATTGAAGCTTTGGCTGCCACTTCTCCTTTACGCGGATCCCCAAAAAGCACAAACAAGCGTTCCGATTTGCGGAAGGACTCCGAGACCTTCAAGTATCGACGGAGGACCCTCTTTACATCCAGCCGCCGCAAACTATGATCCGAAGCATCCTCCCCCGCAATACCCAACACTGGTAAAGAAACCACCTGATTCACATGAAAAGGTGAAACCACCTTAGGCAGAAAAACCAGAACCGGTCTCAATACAACTTTTTCCCTAGAGAAAGATAGAAACGCCTGCAACTCCGAAATAAGACGAGCTGAACAAATGGCCACCAAAAACACCGCCTTTAAAGTTAAATCTTTGACAGAAGCCAGATGCAAAGGCTCAAAGGGCTCCCTGGTCAAAGCCCCTAGAACCAAGTTGAGATCCACGGAGGAGAAACCAACCTGCGAGAAGGTCGTAAACGGGATACTGCTTTCAAAAAACGAATCACATCAACATGTGACCCCAAGGCCACTCCTTGGCCCTTATCTCGATAACAAGAAATAGCTGCCAGCTGAACCCTTAATGAACTGGCCGCCAAACCCTTATCGAAACCATCTTGCAAAAAACTTAAAACCATAGGCACAGAGACCTTGGATGATCGAAGTTGACGCTGAGTGCACCAATCCTCAAAAATACGCCACATGCGAACATACGCTAGAGAAGTGGACCTTTTTCTAGCCATCAATAAGATAGCAATCATCTCCCCAGAATAACATTTTTTCCTTAACCGAGCCCTTTCAATGGCCAAGCCGTAAGCGAGAACCGATCCACCTGAGGCATCCGCAGAGGACCTTGAACCAGAAGATCTGCTGTCACAGGTATTCGCCAAGGCTTTCCATCGAGAAGACGTACCAGATCTGCATACCATGGACGTTGTAGCCAATCCGGCACTACTAACACCACTCTCCCTTGGTGAGCTTCGATACGCTGAACTACTCAACCTATGAGTGCCCATGGGGGAAAGACGTAGAGAAGACCCTGTTTGAGCCATTGTTGCATCAAAGCATCGATGCCTTCCGACATTCTTTTGCATCTTCGACTGAAAAACTGACTCGCCTTGGCCGATCGGAAGGTTGCCATGAGATCCATAACCGGAGGCCCCCACCTGATGAATATCTGAGCAAAAATGTCCGGATGAAGCTCCCATTCTCTGGCATCCACTCGAACTCTGCTTAGAAAATCCGCCATCACATTGTCCATTCCTGCAATGTGCGCTGCCGACAGAGCCTGAAGCCGAGGCTTTACCCAGATGAACAACATCTTTGCTTCCTCCTCCAGAGCCACGCTTCCCGTGCCACCTTGCCAATTGAGATAAGCCACTGTCGCGGCATTGTCCGGCACCGCTCGACCCAGCACCGAGTTTTCGAATGCTTGAAGAACTAGCGCTACCATCCACAACTCCAACCAGTTGATAGACCATTTGGCCTCCTGTTCGTTCCAACGTCCTTATGCAAACAGATCTCCACAATGAGCTCACCAGCCTGCAAGACTTGCATCTGTTAATAATGGAATCCATTGCGGCTGATCCAGTGGCATGCCCCCGGCCAGATTCTTCGGGCAAAGCCACCATTGAAGAGACTTCCTGACCAGCAACGGACAAGGAAGTCATTTGCACATGGAATCGTTCTGATGCAACCAACGCCTGAGCAATGACCTCTGTAATGGGCGCATGTGCACTCTGGCCCAAGGTACTACATCTATTGTCACTGCCATCGTCCCTAGAACTTGAAGGTAACTCCAGGTTGAGGGTGCTGGAGTCCTTAAAAACTTGCGCACCTGATGTTGAACTGTTTGAACCCGCCGATCTGGCAGAAAAACTGCCCCCAAACGGGTGTCGAACCGTACTCCTAAGTACTCCAGAACTTGAGATGGACTTAAATGTCTCTTGGATGCGTTGACTACCCAACCAAGACTCTGAAGAAACTGCACCACTCTGCTTGTTACTCGAACACTCTCTGACTTGGATTTTTCCCATATCAGCCAATCGTCAAGATAAGGGTACACTAATATACCTTCTTTTCACAGAGCCGCCAAAGGTGAAGGTGAAGGTATGCGGAGCTGTCGCTAGACCGAAAGGCAATGCTTGAAACTGAAAATGCCCGCACGGAAGCATGAACCTTAGGAACCTCTGATGTCCTGGCCTGATAGGAATGTGTAAGTACGCCTCGGTAAGATCGAGTGACGTCAAAAACTCTCCCTTTCGAACTGCCACTATTACTGACCGTAATGTTTCCATTCGAAAATGAGGTACTCACAGAGAGCGATTCACACCCTTGAGGTCTAGAATAGGATGGATTGACCTGTCCTTTTTTGGAACCACAAAATAAACAGAGTATCGACCAATGCTGTAAAACTCTCATGGAACCGGAACCACTGCACCCAATTGAAGAAGATGCTCCAACGTCTGCCTTACCGCAGCCGCTCTTTCCTGTCCTCTGCAAGGAGAGAGAACAAAAGAGCCTACTATCGGATGAGCAAATTCGAGAGCATAGCCTTTGTGAATGACCTCTAACACCCACTGACCGGATGTTATCTGGACCCAGGCTGGAAAAAACCTTTGAAGCCGACAACCAACCGGCTGAATACCTGCCCAGGCCCACCTCGCTTCATTGTGACTTTCTAAGCGCTGCGACAGAGGAACTAGCAAAGCCTCTGCCCGCCCCTCGAAAGCCCCAAAAACCTTGACCTCGTGAAGAAAATCTTTCTCTTTGAAAACCTCCAAACTGTGAGGTATGAAACCGCCTGAAGTCCCATAACTGACCTCGCACAGCTGGTTGAAAACAACCTTGGTTCGGCTTATCCTCCGGCAAGCATCTGTCTTTTGATTCCCCAAATCCTTGACCAATTTGTCAAGATCCTCTCCAAACAACAACTTCCCTTTAAAAGGAAGTTTACTAAGACGAGACTTGGAGGAATCATCCACCGCCCAATTTCTTAACCAAAGATAACGACGTGCGGCAACCAATAAAGCCATACTATTTGCTAAAGCTCTGATTAAATCATAGTGAATGTCCGCTAAATAAGCCGACCCTGGCTCGAGCCGTGCCACATCGGCTAAATGCTCCTGTGTCTGCAGTGTCGGCTTCTGTAAGCACTACGACCACCTTAGATAAGCTCTCGCTACCCAAGCCCCGCAAATAGAAGCTTGCAGTGACAGAGCATTAGCCTCAAAAGCTTGTTTCAACAAACCGTCCACCTTCCTATCCTGCGCATCTTTCAAAGCCGCACTGCCTTCTACCAGAATGGTCGTCTTCCTTGTGACTGCGAAAACTGCTGCATCTATACGCGGAGAACGAAACATCTCCCTCTCTTGATCATTCAAGGGGTAAAGCTGATTCATAGACCTAACGCCCCACAAACCAGCCTCTGGCAAATCCCATTCACCTTGGATCATTTGTTTAACTACTCGATGCACCGGGAACACAGCTTGAGTTTGACGCACTGCTTGGATAAGAGGATCCTCCAAACCCTCCTCCTCCGTTGGTTGGAACGAAGAAAGATTGAGTGCCTGAAGGGACTCCGTAATAAGCGCTGTCAACTCCTCTCTCCGAAAAACTCTTATAATCCTTGCCTGATCTTCATTCTCCTGAATCTCATCTTCCTCAAGATCCTCCATTCCTAATTCTGGATCTAACTCAATATCATCTGCATCTGGCCAATCTGAGACCAAATGATGATCCTCCAGAGGTCTCACTAGCCCATTTACCAGTTTATCCAGCGTCTCGTGTGTGGGTCAGACGCGGGAGTCTGTCAGGGCTGCGCTGCTGAATCAAACAATATGGAGCAGGAGATTCAGGAGAGGACTCAGACTCCACCTAGAGCAGTGGAGGAAGAATCTCTTCTGGAGGCTTTGTCCATGCCTCTTATGGAGAATCCGACAGTGCTGGTGCTGGTGCTCCGGCAGGCCAGGCATTCGCCCTAGGAGGTTTTTCACCAGATTTCGTGTTGATAATGCATCAGGCTTATTGCTTGCGACAGCAGAATCCATCACCGCTGGCACAATTGGATGTAGTAAAAGCTGTTAGTGTAGCCAGGTTTAAAAAAGGTATGGACAAGTTCCTGGAGGAAAGGTCCATAAACCGTTACTAAAGGGGGACCCAGGAAATCCACTGCTTACCCCAGTACAAGCACTGAGGAGCTGATGTCTTTTGTGGAAACTGCTAGGTACTTGTTACCTAGATTGGCCACCATTGGAACCAGGATACTGGGCTTTATGGACTTTGGTCTGAACCAGTATAGCATATCTTATGTTCTTAATGCCAGGGAGGGCAACCCAGAAATCTGGAGCTTCCCTGAAAGAGGAAGACTTGTCATCGGCACCTTATGAAAACCAGAGTGACTAGTAAAGTGGGTACTTGAGCCTAAAACTTGGAGATCATTCATTTTGCTTTGTTAAGACATCCACTGCATCCTGCAATGACAATGATAGGAGCAGGGCATATGTGTCCCTTTGCTGTGAGAGGGGAGACAGGACCTCCAAGGGTGCATCTGAAGCTTCTATGCAAAAATTGCACAACCAGAATCCAGTGACAATATTCTCTGCTTTCCGCAGACCAGGCAGCGCTTCTTAGAAGTAGGCATGTATCTATGCGAATTATGTGACATTTAGATCCTGCTAATAGTCCGGTTTCACCAGCTGAGGGCACGCTGATAATGTGCACTACAGCACATACTTCAGCCGCACAGGCACTAAAACAGCATGCTACAGCTGCATACAGAGAAGGGCATGCACTTAATGCGCTTAGTACAGTAGGGCGCATACTTAACACAACTAGCATAGTAGGGCCTGTAGCAGGCACAAAGCATAGCTAACACACACAGGTGGCTCAACAAGGTAGGAAAAACGGCAGAAAAACAGGCGGCAAATCAATGGACAACCCAAGTGCCCCAAACCAAATGGATGCACTGCCCTGAGGATGAGTTTGGGTAGCCCACACAAAACAAGTTAACAAGACAGACTTAATTTTGGTACTCACCCTTAGGGAGCCCAAGGCAGGCAAAGCATGCCAGCTCAGTGCTACTCCCCTGCTGCCAGGGCCTGCAGGCAAATACATCTGAACAGTTCTCTTTTAATCTTCAGGACAGAGTCACAGGGGATTATTCTGTGCTTCGAATAGCGGGGATGGACGGCCCGACGGGTCATCCATCCCCGCTATTCGTGCCAGCTCCTGCCCCCAACTAACTTCCTCATCAGTTGTACAGAGAAGTTAGATGGGGGCGGGGAATGGACAGCCCGAGGGTGGTGTCTGGGCGGGCGGTGGGAGGTCGCTGGCCCTGGACATACAGAGCCGATTCTAATGTCAGCCCTGTATGTCCAGGGCCAGCGACATGTGTTTTTTTTTTTTTTTTGCTGTGCCCGGGGTGCGGATGGGGCGGGGGCCCATGGCTCCATTTAAAAGCCCTGACTGAGTTAGCTTGGCTTTTCATGTACATGCATGCCGGACTGAATCACAGTCCCAGCCTGCACGTACATGACTGTTCGCAATTCTGATCCCGCCGGGAATTGCAATCCCCTCTGTGCATCCGGTGCGGGATGGAATCGGGCCCACAAGGGAGGAGGGAGGGAGCATTGAGGTTGTGTGCTCGAAGAATGCTTTTCCAAACTCTTTTCCAAACTTCTGGCTGTTCACTGATTCTTAGCGAGAAGGACGAAGAGCTGAATCAGTTCCCTTCTCCATATGGCAATACCCCAAAAGAGCAC
This sequence comes from Ichthyophis bannanicus, assembly GCA_033557465.1. NCBI lineage: Eukaryota > Metazoa > Chordata > Amphibia > Gymnophiona > Ichthyophiidae > Ichthyophis > Ichthyophis bannanicus. Next base: position 151,366,048 of record CM066041.1, read on the forward strand.
CAGTTTTAAGAATGACTCTAATGGAGCCTCCAGTGCTGCACTATTTATTTATTTATTTAGACAGTTTTGTATGCCACCTTATCCTTCAATCAAAGTGGTCACAACACAATTGTGGGATACATTTAAAACGAGAGGATATGAGACACATACACTAATACTTACAGGGAACATGGGCAATAGAGGGTTAAGTGGCTTGCCCAAGACCACAAGGCTGTCTCAATATAGTGAGACAGCCACCCTGAAGGTGGGGAAACATGAGCGAATCAATCTCACTGAGATCCTTCTTTCAGATTTCATCAGAGCTGCAAAAACTTACATCCACCATCTGCTGGAAACAGAGAAACACTGAAATATGCCCCTAGGGGTATTGGCTATTAATGGCAGGATGATATCATAAAAAGCCTCTGTAATGCTTCTCTGTCTCCACATCTACTGGTAAGGGAACACAACCCACTTGTCTGGAGTGGTCTAGCAGGACAATGTGGAACTACTAGCTCACACATTTACATCTGCTTTGAAGCAGGTGTAATGTGTGTACTCATGTATTATATGGAATATACGGATATATCGTAACCCTGCTCCTGAGAAAGCATATATGTAACATGAGTATAAGTACACATTGTTTTGTCATTGTGTGTACCTTTACACATGAATATAATGGGATAATTTTATAAAAAGGCCTTTTTTGTGAATAAAACTGCTTTTATGCATGGAAAAACCTTTATAAAATACTCCCTAAATGAATAACTTATCCATTTTAATTTAGAACCATGTATTCAGCAGTCTCATTTAAACGGATGGCTGGCTAAAATCCTTCTACAAGACATTTGAATATTTTATCCAGATATCTTTATGCAGTAGTGGCCCTGCTGAATATTGACCCTTTACTGTATTATAGGATAAGCAACTGAGTGCTGTATCCTTTACCTGTTGCAATATTTGGCCTCACTTAGAATTTCATAATATTTTCCATCTAAGCATATGGCCCATATGGAAATCCAGACCAGTTCCCATCACTCCTCAGCTTCATCTGATCCTGAGACAGATTTCGCACTTACCTATAGTACCGGACCCCATGACAGATTCAAGGCTCTTTAGCGGCATCACACTTCAGCACAGATTCCATACTGCCTGACAGTGCTATATCTCAGAGGAGATTCTGTATTCACCTCACTCTTGTAAACAGCTAGCTGACTGTTCTGCCACCATATGGCACTCAGCTCCTTCTCCAGATTCTGTAGTTCCTGCAGACATGAGTCCCGTTTGTACTCCAGCAGCCTGAGTTCGGCCCTAAAAGCAATAAAGATATATTTTTGAGATCCTTCTCTTTTTTCCCACATTAATCTCTCCCTCACCACACAGCCTTGAGAGGAAAACTCTGCACTGCTGCTCTTCTGCAAGTAAGGATCACCTCTCTCCTTCTCTCCCTCCACTCCCTTGCTCAGGCCAGAGCAGCTCATTTCAATCATATACCAAAGCCCCTCTGGGCCCATCTCTCAGAAGACTCAAACATGAGTGCACTATGGTAACCTGACCATCTTTTCTAAGTTCAAATACGGGACACTCAATCAAGCCGGTGGGTTGAAAGTTAAGGAAAATAAAAAATATGTTTATAATTACAATTTTAATTTTAACCCATAGGCTAGGTTTATAACTTTACTTTACAAATGTGCCAATCAGGCCTACTTGTTGTACTTCTCTACAGAGTGAATTGTCTTCAAAATAGCAACATTTCCACTAAGATAATTAAAAGATTCTGGGCAACTCAACTCAAAATTGTACTTTACAATCATTAGACTTTGAGAGTCTCTACATGCAGTTGGGCTTTTTCTGTAGATCACATTTTGTTCATGATTGCAAAGCACCTTTCAGTTTTGTCTTCTCTGTCTTAATTAGATTGTAAGCTCTGACGAACAGGGACCATCTTTATATGTGTCTGTACAGCACTGCATATACCTTGTAGAGCTATATAAATGATTAATAGTAGTAGTAGTAGTAGTAGTTGGAGCTTTCAAACCTGGCAAACAAAAAAATTTCTTTCCTAACTACTGCTCCCTATTGGCTGGTTGTGTCTGATGCAGTCTATTGACTGGCTTTGTCTGACTGATGGTTGCCTGGGCCCTGGGGAGGAAGCAGAGCCAGATTTGTCAAATGTAAGGAGTTTAGGATTGCAAGCTATCTAAATTATTTTAGGATTCTACAACTGTGTAAAGTAGCTGTCTTAGAATGATGTCTAAATTGTCTGGGTATTTTTTTAGAGCTCAGCTCTACAGCACGCCAGTGCTCCCCCCTCACTGTGCAGAGTTAGTGGTAGGTTCCAGCCAATGGAAAGGCTGCACTAGTCACAGGAAGGGTGGGCTGATTTTTTGCACAGGGTCTGGGAGAAAGTCAGTGGAATAAATGGGCTTCTTGGTAGGGGTGAGTGGGGTTGCTGAGAAAGGGTACAAATGTAAGAAGAATGGAGTAAAGTGTGAGGAGGCTATTGCAGGCTGAGAAAAAGAACTGGTAGCAAAAGCAAGAACTGGGGGCACTGAAGTAGAGGAGTGCAGAAGCAGCACAGTACCAGTAGACAGCCAGAGACAGAATCTGCCTGTCTGAAAAGTGCTAATGTGCATGTATGTACCTGATTTGGAGGGTGGGGGGAAGGATGAATACATGTGCATGTGTGTGTGACTGAAGTACAACAGAGTGCATGCATGTGTATATGTTTCTGTGTCTCTGATGGAAATAGTCTCATACAAATATAGTTTCCCTTTGAAAATTTTAGCTGAAGCAGAGAAGTCCGCTGGTACAAATATGGAGGAGTGGGACAAGTGTTTTAAAATAGGGGACATTTTATTTATTTATTTATATTTATTTATTAGGTTTTTTTATACCACCTTATCATAGATTCAAGGCAGCTTACATTTCAACTCACATATAACATACGTTATAACAGGGAGTTTAACTTGGATGCAAACAGTGCAACTTTCATATGGGAGGCTTAACTTGGGGTCTTACAGCAATTAATTATTCTATCATAGGGGTATTTAGTAGTGTATGGTGTATGACATTTAGGCATCCCATATGATTCCAGGGACAAATCCTTAAAATACGGGATTGTCCCATATAATACGGGATGGTTGGTCACTAAACTATGGGGATGACCATTTTAGAAATCATTGGAGTAAAAACTCCAGATACTTAAAGCAGGCCCGGAGATGTCATGACTTAATAATCAACTATTTGTTGGGTATAAACCGCAAGGTAGAGAGGAAAAACCTCTAAACCCCACGCAGTACATGCCCCTTTTTTTATTAATATTCTTTTATTATCCAATTTTTCGTATATAATATTAAAATCCAAAAAGTAAATCCCACTTATCTGCTCAAGCACACGACGTGCACGTTTCGAAGCACTAGGCTCCTGCTTCAAGTGTATCGCTGAGGAGGCAGTGAAACCATTTCTCTCTTCTAAAAAACGCCTATTCAATGGCGGGTGACGTCAGGGGATACCATTCTCCAAATAGGCCTATTATAGCGCCGCCCATATCACATCAACCAATCACCTAAGAAGGGATAACCCCACTGAATAGAGGATTCCCAACAGGATGAATGGGAAGTAGTCAAACATTTAGCCACTCAATGTCCTTGTTTAAACCCATAGGTGTCATTGTGTTAAGAATGAAAATCCATCGCTGTTCCAATTTTCTCAGACGAGCCGTACGATTACCCCCTCTCGGATCATTCGGAACGTGATCAATCACCGTCCAATGTAACTGTTCAAACACATGACCAGAAGCCATACAGTGCTGTACTATCGGAGCCGTCTCAACAGATTGACGTAAGCGAGAAGCATGCTCACCTAATCGAATCCGTATGGCTCGATTCGTACTCCCGACATATTGTTTAAGACAGGGGCAAATCACAACATACACTACAAAACTTGAATCACACGTGGTATGCCAGCGCCGTTGAAAACATTTGCCAGATACAGGATCCGTCCAACTAGAACCTGTGATGGCTAAAGCGCAGTATCTACAATTAGTGCATGTAGTGTGAGAGCCCGATCGAAAAACCGGTTGGTCAGGACGATCACATTGAACTGTTGATCTAACCAATCTATCTCGTAAATTACGACCCCGCGAATATGCGATCTGCAAGGGCTTATTCAAGCTGGGACATACTGCAAGCACCGGCCAATATTTCCGCAAAATTGAAGCCACCATATTTGAGTGGGTCATATAAGGCAAAATCCCCGTCACTTTTGCAGGAGATAACTCTTTAGCAGGAGCCGAGGTTGACCCATCATCTGAAATCCATTCGGAATGAAAATACAAGGCTCTATGATATGCTTTCGATATGACTGATTGAGGGTAGCCCTTATGATGCAATCGTTGCCATAGGTTTTTCCTCTCTACCTTGCGGTTTATACCCGACAAAAAGTTGGTGATTTCTGTTAGGGGATCTAGTATTCTACTTTTGATGGTTGTTGACTGGAATACTATTTGGGAGCATTTGCTTTTGAATGACTTAATAATCAGCATTAGACTGATACCCTGGAAAACCAAGGGCCAAACCCCACTTCTCCCAAGGACACTCCTTGGGCTATTCACTCTGGGCCCTAGGTACTAATCCACAAAATTATTTGCGGGTTAGAATCTCCACAAAATTTTAGTTAAGAGATGCAAATGAGCTCTTGGCTCATTTACATCATTAACTTTGTGCAAATTTGTTACGTGTTACCAAATCCAGGAACTTTCTGCATTCTTGGATATAAAAAAATGTAAGATTCTTTTCAAAAGGGCCCCTTTGCACAGCAGTATGAAAACTTTAAAGGACCCAGTAGCCCAAACTGAAGATCCCCCTAATCCCCCTCTCCTGGGGGGATAGTAGGCCCATGCCCCTCTCTCCAGCCTCAATGCAGGACTGAAAGCTTTAAATCTCTCCTCCTTCCTGAAGCTCTGTCCCTTAACAGTGTAATACCGAGGGCCAGTCCACCCTGCCTCCCCCAGCACCTCAACTCACCCCAAGGAGTCTAGAGGGTGATGGCAGAAACAGTCCCCACATGCTCTTGCTCCATAGGCTGCTGGCTTCAAAATGGCACCAGCTGATTCCCAGCAGTAGCCTCATGGAACTAGTACTAGGGGTCAAATTGTCAAATAATTACCTTATTTGGCAATCTGAACCCTAGTGGTAGTACTGCAAGACTGCCACTAGGTCTCAAGCAGCACTATTTTCAAGCCAACAGCATAAGAGGCAGAAGTAAGTAGGGATCACTCCAGCTCCAGTTACCCCCACCCCCCGATCCCTAAGGAAATAGCCTAGAGAGGGCCAATCCTCAACATTACATTGTCAAGAGGGAAGGGCCTAGGAAAGGAGATATTTAAAGCTTTTAGCCTTGGGTTGGGAAGGTGGGCGGGCCCACTGAGCCACTAGTGTGTTGAGGTCCCTTTGGGAGAGAGGGTCTAGGCAGGGGAACCTGCAATTTATGCCCATGGGCCCTTTAATTTTTTTTAACACTGCTGAGTGAAGTCTACTTTTTTTGCAGCTCTTGAAAAAAAAATAATGACAGATCTTGAGCTGTTGTTAGTTTTTTTAGTGAATAAAAGTCTGTAAAGCCTTTTTCCCATGCTTGTTTTCGTATTTTTATGCATTAACAAGCAGTGGTTCATTATTGCCAAATTTACATAAGATTTCACTCAAAGCAAACTTTACGTGAAAGCTTACTACTGTGAAGTATACTTTTGCAAAGTGACTTTGCAAAAATGGCTTTTTGTGCATTTCCAAGCATTATGCATTAGTTTGCACATGAAATTGACTTTTGCTAAGTCACTTCACATTTTAATACATAGGGCCCTTTTCTTTCCCTTTGTCTCAGGTATCCACTTAGGCTGTAAACTCTTTCAAGCAGGAACTTATTGTAGTCAAATTCTAATAATGCTGAAAGCTGCCTTGAACATCCTTTGGATAGGTGGGTTAAAATAAAATTATCCCTTCATTCTGACCTTTAGCAGATAATTTTATAAGCAAGTGCCGACTTGTCTTTAAAAAAATACTGGCATATGTGGCCTTGAAAGTAGGGGCAATCACAGTGCGACACTAGTGAGCAGTTGGAAATGTTTGCATATACTTTATTCACATTCATGTGTAAATTAAGGTATCTTATCTATGCACATACGTGCAAATTCTGCCTGAACTCCATCCAAGTTGTGTCCCTGGCTATACCTACCAGCAAAATATGCACCTTCATGCCAAAGCTTATACTTTTTCACCGGTTGGTATTTTATGAGGTCATTTATATGCCTATGTGACCATATATGTGCAGGAATGACTTTATAAAATTACCTCCTTAAAGTTTAATTTTCTATAATTTACAGGTGTGCAAAAATCATGCCAGGAGTCAAATATAGTATACTAACAGCTTTAACGGCATCCTTTGGCAATGAATTCCAGAGTCTGATTATGCATTGAGTGAAAAATATTTTCTCTGATTAGTCTTATATGTACTACATTGTAGCTTCATTGTATGTCCCCCAGTATTTCTACATTTGCAGGAGTAAACAAGTAACCTACATTTAGCTGTTCCATTTCACTTGTTATTTTATAGACCTCATATCTTTTCCACACTGAAGAGCCTTAACCATTTAAGCCTTTCCTTGTAGAAGTATCCCTCCATTCTCTTTATCATTTTAGTTGCTCTTCTCTATATCTTTCTGATTCTGCTATATCCTTTTTAAGATATGGTGACCAGAATTGCACGCAATATTCAAGGTATGGTCTCACCATGGAGCAATACAGAGAAAAAAAGAAACAACCAAGGCTCAGATCAACTGAGGGATAAAGAGGATTGTTGATGAACCTCATAGATTTCAAACAGAACTGACTGAGCAGGGGGAAAATGCAATGGAATGGGGAAAGGGAAGAGGGAGAGGTAAGCAATGCAATTAGCCCTCTTTCTATAACATTGGCAAAGTTCGTCCCTTCCTTTCTACACACACCACTTATCCACTTTTTAGTCGCCTTCCGTCTAGACTATTGCAACCTCCTCCTTGCTAGTCTCCCTCTGAATCATCTCTCTCCTCTTCAGTCTGTTCAAAACTCAGCTGCATGGCTAATCTTCTGCCAGCCTCGATATGCTCATATAACCCCTCTTTTCAAGTTGCTTCGTTGGCTCCCTATCCGTTTCCGTATCCAATTCAAACTTCTACTGACCTATAAGTGCACTCATTATGCTGCTCCTCACTTCCTTTCCTCTATTGTCTCTCCCTACACCCTTCCTTGAGAACTCTGCTCTTCTGGAAGACCCCTTCTATCTGTGCCCTTCTCTTTTACTGCCAACTCCAGACTTCAATCCTTCCACCTTGCTGTTCCTTATGCCTGGAACAAACTACCTGAGTCTGTGCATCAGGCTTCATCTCTAGCCCTTTTCAAATCCAGGCTCAAAACTCACCTCTTTGAGGCTGCTTCTGGATCTTGGTCCGCTTAGTCTCCTATGTGTTTCCTTACCATTCTCCTAGATATATCCTTGCCCTCAGCTGTTGTGTTGTCTGTCTTGACTAGATTGTAAGCTCTGATGAGCAGGGACAATCTTTTATATGTGTCTGTACAGCGCTGCGTACACCTTATAGCGCTATACAAATGATAAGTAGCTCAGGAGGGGGACAAGATTCAGAGATATGAGACATATTGGGAGTGGTAGAAAGGACAGCAATTAACAGTGAGTGACGAAAGGGACTGGGAGAGGGGACGCAAACATGAGATAAATAATGTGTTGTTGCAGTTTTCATTTTAAACTCATAGCTGCATCTTTGTCATTATACTTTTGACTCTTTAGTTTGTTAAAGAGAAGGCTGAGGGGAAATAATGAATGGAGTAGAATAGGTAAAGGTAGATCGGTTGTTTACTCCTTCAAGAAGTAGAAAGACTAGGAAACACGCAATGAAGCTACAGTGGAGTTAATTTAAGATTAATCTGAGAAAATATTTTTTTTACTCAATGCGTAATCGAACTCTGGAAGTCCTTGCTGGAGGATGTAGTAAAATCTGTTAGTGTAGCTGGGTTTAAAAAGGGTTTGGATAAGTTCCTGGAGGAAAAGTCCATAAACCATTATTAAAGTGGACTGGGGAAATCCCCTGCTTACCCCTGAGATAAGCAACATGGAATCTGTCTTTTTGGGAACCTGACAGCTATTTGTAACCTGGATTGGCCACTGCTGGAAACAGGATATTGGGCTTGCTGGACCTTTGGTCTTACCCAGTATGGTGTATGTTATGTTCTTTTGGCAGCAAAACAGCTATCTTAGCATGGGTCTGATGTGATACTCATAAGTGCAGCATTAGGAATCCCCCATGCCACTTCTTTCCCACTTTTGTGAGTCCTCGACATGTCACCCATCTTCCCCTCCCATGGCTCTCTGCTGATACCCACTTCCTATGACCCTAGCCTTGCCACCCCACCATTGACTACAAATTGGATACACATTTTGCAGCAAGCCATAGATGTCACTGTAATAGTACTTCTTGGAACTTGTCCGCCTCCCAATCACTTCTGTAGCAATCCTCATTCCCTACTCTCAATAGGATTCCATTCTTTATTGACAACAGGAGTCTTGGTCTCTATCACCCCCTGTATGACAACAGAGCCTCCAGCTCTGTGTTTTCTTTACCTGCTCTCCTCAGCTTTGCTCCGATTCTCCTTTATGCGTGACTCAACTGTTATCACATCCTTCTGAGTTTTGTCCAGGACGCCTCGCAGGGAATCCAGCTCCTTGAAGGCTTCCTGGAAAATATGCAGGGAGTCAAAAGCAAAACTGAATAATTGGAGGGCAAAAGCCTAGAAGTAGCAAGAGAAGACCATTACAATTTTATTATAATGTATAAAGGGGGCAATCTCTTCTGCCGAAAACTGCCCACCCCCCACAGTGAAACCAAGGGGCCCTTTAACTAAAGTACAGTAGGGCTTTGCACCTACTATGACTATATCATGGGAAAAACACACAGTAGATGCAAAGCCTGTGCGGTAACTGCAGGGGACATGCCCTGCCTTTAGCACATAGGGCAGCCAAATACTGCACAGGCCGTGTGCCCTGAGCACTCATATTCCCTGCCAAAGCAGGGAATGCAAACTCAGGGCCAAGCAGGCACCCACCCCCCTCGCTGGTGATCCCCCCCCCCGCGATGACTGCCCTCCCCTGCGATCACTCCCCTCATCAAGTTCCCCCCCTACCAGGGACCCCCCCCCCCCACCATCGGTATGCCTCTTCAAAACTACCACTGAAAGGGGCTCACCAATACTGCTATCAAAAAGCTCCCCCCCCCCAACAGCACACCCGCACCCTCCCCCCAGAACCAACCTGAGTCATCCATGGTAGTCTTTGGGTGATCATGGCAGGAGTAGTCCCTCTTCATTCCTCCCCTGACAGTCTTCAAAATGGCACTGGGATCACCTCATCCTAGTCTCACAACCACTAGAGGGAGTGCCTTGAGACTAGCACAGGGTGATTCCGGCATCATTTTGAAAACTTCCAGAGTTGGGACAGGAGTGAAGGGGACTGCTCCTGCCCCGTTCACTCTTAGATCACAAGGGATGACCGGTTAGACCCTAGGGAGAGTGCAGGTGTGTTGGTATGGGGGGGTTATTGGTCCAGAAAAGGGGTACCAATGGGGAAGAGGGGTGGAGTATCCTACTGGGGTGGGGGGGTGGATCACCAGTGGGGTACTGGCTGCAGTGGCAAACCCGGCTACTGGTCGCGCAACTGCATATGATGTCGGCAATTGCAACCATGACAACTAGCACACAGCATTGTTAAGTGCTCTAGCTGTCACTGGCTGACACACCCCCTGTCGGTTAGCAACCTGACTGAAAACCGAACACAGTTTAGGACAACTATCCACAGGGCCGCCGTGAGTAGACATTGCTTCAACAACATTTAAGAACAACAACAACAGCTACCTCTATCAGTATGGTCCATACAGGGTTACAAAAGTACAACCTAACCACAAAATTTATAATACCTCCCATTTATGCAAATCTCCCTGCAGTATCTTAAAGAATGGTTTATAATTAGGTTGATACAATGTTTCTTAATTTGCTCTTAGTTGAATCCCTAAATATTTAATTGAATCTTATGCCAAAATTTATTTATTTTATTTTATTTATTTATTACAGGCTCTTATATACCGCTCTATTCAGCATCAGCGCGGTTCACAATATAACAACAGACCAGAACAACAAACTGTTTGGTTTTACAGAGAACATGAACTGAAAGGACTCCCTTAGAGTTCTTTCTAATTGTCTGCTCAAATTTACCTTTAGGACTTATGTAGTTGTTGTTGTTGTTAAGGGCTGTCAAGTCGGTGTCGAATCATAGCGACCCTCTGGATAGTTGTCCTAAACTGTGTTTGATCTTCAGTCAGGCGGCTCATTGTTGACAGACTGGCACCCATAGTTGCTGTTGTTGTATCGATCCATCTCATTGCTGGCCTTCCTCTTTTGCGTTGACCTTCTACCTTGCCAAGCATGATGTCATTCTCTAATGATCTCTCTCTTCGCATGATATGTCCAAAGTATGAAAGTTGAAGTCTTGCCATCTGAGCTTCTAAAGTAAACTTAGATCTCCTCTAGTACTGACTGGTTTGTTCTTCGGGCGGTCCATGGTATATACAGTATTCATCACCAGCACCATAATTCAAAGGCATCAATTTTCTTCCTGTCAATCTTTTTCACTGTCCAACTTTCATATCCATATCATGTTATTGAAAATGCCATGGCTTGAACAAGTGAAATCTTTGTATAGAGAGAGAATCTCTACTCTTGAGAATCTTGTCTAGGTCCTTCATAACCATTCTGCCAAGAGCAATGCGTCGTCAGATTTCTTGACTGCTTGTTGCTTCTTTATTGATAGTTGATCCAAGTAGGTTAAAGTGGTCAATTATTTCAATTTCTTCTCCATCAATGATAAACTTATTCATTTTGCCAGTTGTCAGGATCTTTGTCTTCTTAACATTAAGGTGCAGACCCATTTTAAGACTATATTCCTTGATCTTGAGAAGCAAATGTTTCAAATTGTCTTCACTTTCAGCCAGTAATGTGGTATCATCAGCATAGTGAAGGTTGTTGATGAGTCTTCCACCAATCTTCACACCTCTGTTATCTTCATACAGTCCTGCTTCTCTGATGATTTCTTCTGCATATAAATTAAACAGGTAGGGGAAAGTATGCAGCCTTGTTGTACACCTTTGCTGATTTTAAGCCATTCTGTTTCTCCTAGTTCTGTTCGAACTGTTGCTTCTTGATCAGTGTAAAGGTTGTGCAAGAGAATGATCAGGTGTTCTGGTATATCCATGCTTCTTAATGTGGCCCAGAGTTTCTCATGGTTTACACAGTCAAAAGCCTTGCTGTAGTCAATAAAACACATATAGATAACCTTTTAGTATTCTTTTCTCTTTTCGAGGATCCATCTCACATCTGCGATAATGTCTCTCGTTCCTCTCCCTTTCCTAAATCCTGCTTGCACTTAAGGCAGTTCTCATTCCAGGTATGGTTGAAGTCTCTGCTGAATGATCTTGAGTAGAATCTTGCTGGCATGTGGGATCAGAGCGATTATGCGGTAATTTTCACAGTCCGTCAGGTCACCTTTCTTCAGTATTGGTATAAACACAGATCTTTTCCAGTCAGTTGGCCATGAATTTGTCTTCCAAATTTCCTGGCAGAGCTTTGTAAGTATAAGAACATAAGATATGCCATACTGGGTCAGACCAAGGTCCATCAAGCCCAGTATTCTGTTTCCAACAGTGGCCAATCTAGGTCATATGTACCTAGCAGTTTCCCCAAGGGACACAGGTTCCACAATGCTTGTATTGGTTCAAGCATTGATATCCTGGGTCCCTTCTTAATAATGGTTTATGGACCTTTCCTCCAGGAACTTGTCCAAACCTTTTTTAAACCCAGCTACACTAACAGCCTTTACTACATCCTCCGGTAACAAATTCCAGAGTTTGATTACACGTTGAGTGAAAAAATATTTTCTTTTATTAGTCTTAAATAGTTTACCCTGTAGCTTCATTGCATGTCCCCTAGTCTTTCTATATTCTGATAAGGTAAACAATCGATCTACGTTTACCCGTTCCACTCTGTTCATTAATTTATAGACTTCTATCATATCTCCCCTCAGCCGTCTCTTTTCCAGGTTAAAAAGCCCTAACCTTTTTAGCCTTTCTTCATAGGAGTATCCTTCCATCCCCTTTACCATTTTGGTGGCTCTTCTCTGAACCTTTTCTAAAATCACTATATCCTTTTTAAGATACGGTGACCAGAATTGCACACAATATTCAAGGTGCGGTCTCACCATGGAACGATATAGAGGCATTATAATATCTTTTGTTTTATTTTCCATTCCTTTCCTTATCATACCTAGCATTCTATTTGCTCTCTTGGCCGCTGCTGCACACTGGGCCCAGGGTTTTAACATGGTATCCACAATGACGCCTAAATCTTTTTCCTGGGTGGTGGTTCCTAATGTGGAACCTTGCATCGTGTAACCATAGTTTGGGTTGTTCTTCCCTAGGTGCATAACCTTGCACCTGTCCACATTAAATTTCATCTGCCATTTTGATGCCCAGTCTTCCAATTTATCAAGATCCTCTTGCAATTTTCCACAATCCTCTTGGGTTTTAACAACTTTAAATAGTTTTGTGTCATCTGCAAATTTGATAACCTCACTCGTTATTCCACTTTCCAGGTCATTTATGAATATGTCAAAAAGCAGCGGACCCAGCACAGATCCCTAGGGTACACCACTATTCACCTTTCTCTATTGGGAAAATTAGCCATTTAGCCCTACCCTCTGCTTTCTATCTTTTAACCAGTTACTGATCCACAATAGTACACTGCCTCCTATCCCATGACTCTTTAGTTTTGCCAAAAGTCTCTGATGAGGGACCTTGTCAAAGGCTTTCTGAAAGTCCAGATACAAATATCCGACTACACTATGTAATCTAATATGCAAAGAACCATCTAAGCCTACTCACAGAAAAGGACAATTAAATAAACTAAAGACTCCGAAAGACTTCTTAAAAGCACATAAATTAACAAATAATAGAGCCTTTTCACAAATAGCTCCAACCATTTGGAATTCTCTACCAGAGGATCTACGATCACTAACAGAGATCATGGAATTCCGTAAAAAATTGAAAACGTATCTATTCACTAAACACCATAATACCATGGAAAACCTAGCACTCAACTTAGATAAAGGCTAAACAGGTACCCGACCACATCAAGTACAATCCTACCACTTAAATGGACAACACATATAGCTTAAACGAAACGACGACCCAAGCTCTTATGCCCAAATACATCCACATGTATATAGTTGTATATGTTATGTACTGTCTTATGCTGTTTTAGACATCACATTTTGTTAGTTAATTGTTACTCACACTGCTCTAGCTTAAATATACTGTATAGTTTATTACACTTTGCTTTGTTTAACTTAAGATGTTCTATGTAAAATTTAAGATGTTCTATGTAAAACAAACTGCGCTTTGTTAATTGTTGTTAATTGTACACCGCAACTGAGCTCTGGAAGATGCGGTATATAAATGAGTGTTAAATAAATAAATAAATAAATAATAAATAAATATCAACCGACTCACCTTTGTCCACCTGATTATTCACTCCTTCAAAAAAACAACAGATTAGTAAGACAAGATCTTCCTTGTCTAAAGCCATGTTGGCTGTCTCCCATTAGGTCATGACTATCTATATGCTGAGTAATTTTATTCTTTATGATGGTTTCTACCATTTTTCCCGGTACTGATGTCAGGCTCACCGGTCTGTAGTTTCCCGGATCACCCCTGGAACCCTTTTTAAAAATTGGTGTTACATTGGCGATCCGCCAATCTTCAGGTATTAGAGATGATTTTAATGATAGTTCACAGATTACTAATAGCAGGTCTGCAATCTCATATTTCAGTTCTTTCAACACCCTTGGATGTATACCATCCGGCCCAGGTGATGTGCTACTCTTCAGTTTATCTAATAGTTAAAATACATCTTCCCGATGTATCGATATTTCCTTCAATTCTTCCGCACCTTTAAATACCACTTCAGTCATGGGTAACATCCCTACATCTTCCTCAGTAAAGACTGAAGCAAAGAATTCATTCAGTCTCTCCGCTATTGCCTTGTCGCCTCTTAGTGCTCCTTTAACCCCTTTATCATCTAATGGACCAACTGACTCTCTCAGAGGTTTTTTGCTACGAATGTACTCGAAAAGGTCTTTACTTCGCGATTTTGCTTCTGCAGCAAGCTTCTTCTCAAATTCTCCCTTTGCCTGCCTTATCAATGCCTTGCATTTGACTTGCCAGTGCTTGTGCTGTTTCCAGGTTTCGTCGTTTGGCTCTTTTTTCCATTTCCTGAAAGATGCTTTTTTGGCAACAACAGCCTCTCTGACCTCACCTTTAAACCATGCTGGCAGTATTTTGGACTTCCTTCCACTTTACTTAAAGCGTGGAATACAGCTGGTCTGGGCTTCCAAGATAGTATTTTTCAACAACAGCCAAGCCTGATGTACGTCTTTAACCTTTGCAACTGCTCCTGTTAGTTTTTTCTTAACTGTTTTCCTCATTTTATCATAGTCTCCCTTTCAAAAATTAAAAGGTAGTACTGTGGATTTCCTTACTATCCCTCCTCCACTAATTAAATCAAAGGCGATCATGCTATGATCACTATTGCAAAGTGGCCCCAACAACCTTATCTCTTGCACTAGATCTGGTGTTCCACTAAGGACTAGGTCTAATATGGCTTCCCCTCTGGTCGATTCATGAACCAGCTGCTACAAGAAGCAGTCATTTATTTCATCTAGGAACTTTATCTCCCTAGCATGTACTGACGTGACACTGACCCAGTCGATACCGGCGTAGTTGAAATCACCCATTATTATTACTGCGCTGTAACTTTCGTTAGCTTCCTTGATTTCTTTGAGCATTTCATCATCCATTTGGTCATTCTGGCCAGGTGCTCGATAGTACACCCCCACTGCCATTGCCTTCCCCCTTTTACATGGAATTTCAATCCATATAGATTCTACAGCAGATTTTGTTTCCTGCAAAACTTTAATCCTTTCTGACTCAATGCCCTCTCTAACATAGAGAGCAAACCCTCCACCAATTTGATCAGCTCTATCATTACGATATAGTTTGTACCCAGGTATCACAGTGTCCCACTGGTTGTCCTCCTTCCACCATGTCTCTGATATTCCAATTATATCTAACCTTTCATTTAGTGCTATATATTCTAACTCTCCCATCTTATTTTTTAGACTTCTAGCATTTGCATACAAGTATTTTAGAGAATGTATTTTATTCATATTAATTTGGCTATTGTTAGACATGGGTAATTTGGGATCTTTAAGCTCTCTCTGCTCCATACTTGAGGGCATTTGGGCTACTTTACTCTTTTGTGGAACCTCTCTGCTTTTGGTAGTATCCTTCAAAGATACATTCTTCCGAACCATCCGCTCTTGGGCAACTGTCGGCTTTCCCCTATTATCTAGTTTAAAAGCTGCTCTGTCTCCTTTTTAAAGGTTAATGCCAGGAGCCTGGTTCCATCCCGGTTAAGGTGAAGCCCATCCCTTCGGAAGAGCCCCTCCTTTCCCCAGAATGTTCCCCAGTTCCTAACAAATCCAAAACCCTCATCTCTGCACCATTGTCTCATCCACGCATTGAGACTCCGGAGCTCTGCCTGCCTTTTGGGTCCTGCGCGTGGAACAGGAAGCATTTCGGAGAATGCTACCCTAGAAGTTCTGGATTTCAACTTCCTACCTAAAAGCCTAAATTTAGCCTCCAGAACCTCACTACCACATTTTCATATGTCATTGGTACCGACATGTACCAAGACAGCAGACTCCTCCCCAGCACTATCTAAGACCTTATCTAGGTGGCGCGTGAGGTCCGCTACCTTCGTACCAGGCAGGCATGTTACCAGGCGATCCTCACGTCCACCAGCCACCCAGCTATCTACATGCCTAATGATCGAATCACCAACTATAACGGCTGTCCTAACCCTTCCCTCATGGGCACATGGCCCTGGAGAATCTTCCTCGGTGCGAGAGGGTTTTACATCACCTGGAGGACAGGTCCTCATTACAGGATCACTTTCTGCCACACCAGGGTGATGCTCTCCTGTCACGTGACCTCTCTCCTCCATGGCAACAGGGATGCTGCCAGACTGGAGGTGGGACTTCAGGACTATATCCCTGTAGGTCTCGTCTATGTACCTCTCTGTCTGTCTTATGCTTTCCAAGTCTGCTACTCTAGCCTCTAGAGAACGGACTCATTCCCTGAGAGCAAAGAGCTCCTTGCACCTAGTGCACATGTAAGACCTCTCACCAACTGGGAGAAAATCATACATGTGACATTCAATGCAAAAGACTGGAAAGCCCCCATCCCGCTGCTGGACTGCTGTCTGCATCTTAGTTTTAAGTTTGTGTTTAGATCTAAGTTCTTTACTTACTAAGGGTTGCTATGGATATTTATACTAATAAAACTGTACCTAATACATGCAATATACCTTGTTCACCTGAAGCTTAACTAATTTCAGGTCCTTAGTGTATGACTGATTTGGGTATTGAGCTTCACCTGAGAGCACCTCCTGTCTTTTAAGATGTGTAAGTACCTATAAAGCTACGATTATCCCAGGGGTGGGTGAGTGTGGAGAGGGAGGGAGGGAAATAACACTTATTAAAAGAGGGCTGCTACACAGTACCCTGTCTTGTGCTGCTGAGGTAAGCTATATTCTGATTTGATTTAAATTATAGCTCTTAGCTGCTGCTAGGCTCTAACTTCTTATGAAATTTAAACTACAAGCTCTCTGCTGGGTTCTTAATTTAACCAGAAAGCTCTCTTCTGTGTTTTAAATTTAAGCTAAAAGTACTTTTCTGATGCTAGGCCCTGAGTGACTATTAAATGTAAACTACAAGCTCTCTGCTGGGTTCCAAATGTAACCAGAAAGCTCTCTTCTGTGTTTTAAATTTAAACTAAAAGTACTTTGCTGTTACTAGGCCCTGAGTGACTATTAAATTTAAACTACAAGCTCTCTGCTGGGTATGAAATGTAACCAGAAAGTTCTCCTCTGTGATTTAAAACTAAAAGTACTTTTCTGATGCTAGGCCCTGAGTGACTATTAAATGTAAACTACAAGCTCTCTGCTGGGTTCCAAATGTAACCAGAAAGCTCTCTTCTGTGTTTTAAATTTAAACTAAAAGTACTTTGCTGTTACTAGGCCCTGAGTGACTATTAAATTTAAACTACAAGCTCTCTGCTGGATATGAAATGTAACCAGAAAGTTCTCCTCTGTGTTTTAAATTTAAACTAAAAGTACTTTGCTGTTACTAGGCCCTGAGTGACTATTAAATTTAAACTACAAGCTCTCTGCTGGGTATGAAATGTAACCAGAAAGTTCTCCTCTGTGTTTTAAATTTAAACTTAAACCGCTGCTACTAGGCCCTGACTGATTTAACAAAAAATAGCGGGTTCACAGATTAATTAGCTTTAATACAAAGAATTCCTTTTAGAAAATTACCAGATGTATATACTCACAGTTGCAGATCTCTCTCCAGAAGTAACAGTCCCTTTTTCTAGTCCTTCATCTAGTCCAACTACATCATAAATACTGGCTTTACTCTGAGAAGTCTGGTAACAACTTCATCTGATTTCTGTAATAACTCAATGGGAATGCTATCAATGCCCGGTGCTTTGTTCTTTGATAAGGCTTTCAATGCTGCTTCAACTTCTTCTTTCATCACCAATGATTCCTGAACATAAGGTATAGGTTGAAACGGCTGTTGGTCCACTTGATCTTTATGATATAATGACTCTGTATATTCTTTCCACCTTTTCTTGATCTTCTCAGCATCATTCAACATGGATCCTTGAGCATCTTGTAGCATTCCAATTCAAGGCTGGAATTATTTCTTTAACTCTCGTAACTTTAGACAAGCCGATCTTGTTCTTCCTTTAATAGCTTCTGATTCTATTTCCTTACATGCATCATTGTAGTACTTCTCCTTGTCTTGTCTTGCTGCACGCTGGAAATCTCTGTTGAGTTCTGCGATTGCCTCTCTTTCTCCTCTGGCTTCAGCTTTTCTATGTTTCTGGACAGTTTTCACAGTCATCCATTTTGGCTGTTTTTGCTTTTTCACCTTATGTAGAGACTTGTCGCTTTCTTCCAATACAACCTTCTTGATGTCATCTCATAACTCTTCTGGAACTCTGTCATTTGTATCTAAAGCAGCAAATCAATTTCTCAAGCAGTATTTAAATTCCAGTGGTATATTCTCAAGGTCATATTTTGCTACATTCATGAATGGTTTGCTCTTTTTCAACTTTAGCTTGAGTTTGCATACTAATAGTTGGAGATCTGTACCACACTCAGCTCCAGGTTTTGTCTTTGTTGATGTTATCAAGCTTTTCCATCGTTGTCTTCCACAGATATAGTCAATTTGATTTCTGTACAATCCACTGGGTGAAGTCCACATGTACAGTTGGCGCTTGTGTCGCTGGAAGAAGGTGTTAGAGATGAATAGATCATTGGTCTTGCAGAATTCTATCAGTCTTTCTCCAGCTTTGTTTCTGTTGCCAAGTCCATATTTTCCAACCACTTTACCTTCTTCTTTGTTGCCAACCTTTGCGTTCCAGTCGCCCATGACTATCAGGATATCCTTTTTGCATGTTCTGTCAATTTCAGCTTGTACTTGTTCATAGAACTCATCAACCTCTTCCTCTTCTGCAGCTGTTGTTGGGGCATATACCTGAATAATAGTTGTGTTGATGGGCTTTCCTCGTAGACAAATAGAAATTAAGCGTTCACTGATTGCATTGTATTTCATTACAATTCTTGCAAGTTTCTTCCTAACTATAAATGTAACACCATTTCTTCTTTGTCTTTCATTTCCAGCATAGTAAACCATATGATCATCTGATGCAAAGTGCACAAAGCCAGTCCATTTCAGTTCACTGATGCCCAACAGATCAAGTTGTACACGTTCCATTTCATTCTTGATCACCTCCAACTTCCCTTGGTTCATGCTTCGTACGTTCCATGTCCTAATATATAAGATACCTTTGCAACCTCTGACTCAATTTTCATGTACAGCTACATCAGCAGATCCAACTACATCATAAATGCTGGCTTTACTCTGAGAAGTCTTCAGTTCATCCCCAGTAGCCAATTGAGTGCCTTCCAACTTGGGGGTCTCATCTTCCAGCACTATAGTGCAATTTGTTTTGTGACTATCCATTGGGTTTTCGAGGCAAGATACAGAAGTAGATTTGTTAAGCCTTTCTTCTGCGCAGTTAATTCCAGTGTTGTTGCATTTGTCACAGAAATATGATCCTCCGCTTGCAACACTTATGACTTCCCCATATTAATTTTATAGCCAGACATCTTACTGTATTTCATTATTACCTGCAGCAATACTGGTTGTGATATAGTGAATATGATATCGTCTGCAAACAGTGCTGTTTTATGGCTATTGGTTCCCACTTGAAATCCTTTGATCACTCTATTCTGTTTTACATATACTGCCAATGGTTCAAACACTAAGGCAAATAGAAGATGGATAGAGGCATTCCTCTTGAGTCTCTGTTTCCAATTTGAAAGACTTGGAATATTCTTCATTCACCCATATCCTAGCTTGAGGATCAGCGTAGAGCACCCTGATTCACTGCATAAACTTCTGTCTGAATCCCATTTTCTTCAATCATTTAAACATGAAGTCTCATTCTACTCTCTCAAATGCCTTCTCAGCATCAACAGAGTAGCATGGTAGACATCCCCTCATGCTTTACCCGGTGTATCAGATTAAATAATCTCCTAATGTATATTCAGGGCCGACCCGTCCATTGAGCAAGAATGTTTTTTGCACAGGGCCCCGCACTTCGGGGGGCCCCGCGCAAAGAACATTCTGCTTTTTCTTAATTGAATTAAAAAAAAAAAAAAAAAGCTGGCCGCTGCGGCATGGAGTGTCCCGCGGGGCTCCCTCTGCCCGGCGGAACTCTCCCGGCGCGGCTGAGCCCCTCTCTGCCGGCTTGCAGATTCGCGATGGGAGAGAGAGTCTCCCTCGCGTCTTTGTTAAGCCCGCAGGGGCAGATGGGAAATTTCCCATCAGCCCCTGCTTCCCATCAGCCCCTGCGGGCTTAACAGAGACGCGAGAGAGACTCTCTCCCTTCGCGTATCTGCAAGCCGGCAGAGAGGGGCTCAGCCGCACCGGGAGAGTTCCGCCGGGCAGAGGGAGCCCCGCGGGACACTCCATGCCGCAGCGGCCAGCTTTTTTTTTTTTTTTTAATTGCCATGAGCCGAGGGGGGGCGGGTAGGACTGTCAATGGGCTAGGGAGGGAGGGAGGGAGGGGGTTAAGACTGGCAATGGGCTAGGGAGGGAGGGGGGTTGAGACTGGCAATGGGCTAGGGAGGGAGGGAGGGAGGGGGGTTGAGACTGGCAATGGGCTAGGGAGGGAGGGGGGTTGAGACTGGCAATGGGCTGGGGAGGGGGGTTAAGACTGGCAGTGGGCTATGGGGGGGGGTTAAGACTGGCAATGGGCTGGGGGGGTTAAGACTGGCAATGGGCTGGGGAGGGGGGTTAAGACTGGCAGTGGGCTTGGGAGGGGGGGTATTACTGACATGCAATGGGGAAGGGAGGGGGGTTAAGACTGGCAATGGGCTGGGGAGGGAGGGGGGTTGAGACTGGCAGTGGGCTATGGGGGGGTTTAAGAATGCCATTGGGCTAGGGAGGGGGGGGTTAAGAGTGGCAATGGGCTGGGGAGGGGGGGTTAAGACTGGCAGTGGGCTATGGGGGGTTAAAACTGGCAATGGGCTATGGGGGGGTTAAGACTGGCAGTGGGCTAGGGAGGGAGGGAGGGAGGGAGGGGGGTTAAAACTGGCAATGGACTAGGGAGGGAGGGAGGGAGGGGGGTTAAGACTGGCAATGGGCTAGGGAGGGAGGGAGGGAGGGGTGTTAAGACTGGCAATGGGCTAGGGAGGGGGGGTTAAGACTGGCAATGGGCTGGGGAGGGGGGTTAAGACTGGCAGTGGGCTATGGGGGGGTTAAGACTGGCAGTGGGCTAGGGAGGGGGGGTTAAGACTGGCAATGGGCTGGGCAGGGGGGTTAAGACTGGCAGTGGGCTATGGGGGGTTAAGACTGGCAATGGGCTATGGGGGCGTTAAGACTGGCAGTGGGCTATGGGGGGGTTAAGACTAGCAATGGGCTGTGGGCTGATGAGGGCTGGCAATGGGCTATGGGGGGGGTTAAGACTGGTAATGGGCTATGGGGGGGGTTAAGACTGGTAGTGGGCTGATGGGGGTAGGACTGGTAATGGGCGATGGGGGGGGTTAGGACTGGTAATGGGCTATGGGGGGGGGGTTAAGACTGGTAGTGGGCTGATGGGGGGGTAGGACTGATAATGGGTTATGGGGGGGGCTAGGACAGGAAATGGGCTGATGGGGAGGGGTTAGGACTTGAGGTGGGCTGATGTGGTTAGGACTGGTAATAGGCTGTGGGCTGATGGGGGGGTTAGGACTGGCAATGGGCTATGGGGGGTTAGGACTGGTAATGGGTTATAGGGGGGGCTTAAACTGAAAATGGGGTGATGGGGGTTAGGACTGGAAGTTGATTGATGGGGGGCTAGGACTGGTAATGGGTTGGGGGGTTGCTAGGACTGGAAATGGGCTGAGTGGAAGGGGAGACTTGAACTGCAAATAGCTGATGGGCTTGGAATGGAAATGGGCTGTGAGGGAAGGGAGCTAGGACTGAAAATGGGCTGATGGAACAGCTAGGATAGGACTGGAAATGGGCTGTTGGGGGGAGCTAAGATTGGAAATGGCTGTGGTGGGGGCTTGAATTGAAATGGACTCATGGGGGGGCTAGAACTGGAAGTAGGCTCGTGGGGGTGCTTGGACTGGAATGGGGCTGAGTGGAGGGGAGCTATGATTTGACATGGGCTGATGGTGGGGCTAGGAAATGACTAGAAATGGGCTGATGGGGGGGCTAGGATTGGAAATGAGCTGATGAAGGGACTTGGACTGGAAATGGATGGGGGAGCTAGGACTGGAAATGGGCTGATGGGGGGGCTAGGACTGGAAATGGGCTGATGCAGGGACTAGAAGGGAATGGATGCTGGGTGAGACTGGAACTAGAAGGGAGCTGATGTTGGGGGAGGATTAGAATGGGATGGGGCTGGGAGATTAAAATGGAGAGGGGAAAAATATTTTGTGTAGGAGGGATGAAAAATCTACAATTGGCCAGGTATTGGGAGAGTAATTGGGGATTGAGGATGGAGGGGTAAAATTTGTGTGGATGAAATAGGAATGAGGAAAGAGCAAAAGGAAAAAGATTAGTATGTTAAAGCAGATGTAGAGAGAGAGAGAGAATGGAAAAAAAAAACTAGAAGAGAGAAGAAAGGACAAATGGACAGCAGACGATGGAGAGT
Source organism: Ichthyophis bannanicus (assembly GCA_033557465.1). Classification (NCBI taxonomy): domain Eukaryota; kingdom Metazoa; phylum Chordata; class Amphibia; order Gymnophiona; family Ichthyophiidae; genus Ichthyophis; species Ichthyophis bannanicus. The sequence goes on from CM066041.1 coordinate 151,388,513, forward strand.
TAGCAGAAAACATGAAGAAACCAGAAGAAAGTGGCTGGACCAATTGCAACTGAAAAAAAAATGCACAAAAGGTAGAAAGATATCTCTTTAATTTGAATTTATTAACTGGAATATGTCAGCTCTGGGAAATGTGCATAATTAACATCTGCGCTTTGTTTGGTACAAGAGGAAATTAATTTATAGTTTTATTTCTACAGTGTTGTTGTACATTCCAAGTTTGGCTTTTGGGGTTCCCAGTTTAATTATTGCCTTCCTGTTTCTAAATTGTGATTCCTTGTTTGGTGATGGTCTATGTTCTGCATGTGTAACTGAGCTGAGGTATTCTGTTTATGTAATTCCTATTTGACGTTGCCACTTGTTCTCTTTCCCCAGTATTCTCTGAAATGAATTGGTTTAATATTTGCAGTGTTGCCTTTTGATAGGTAGGGTATGGTGCTTTGTGAGTCCTGGTAATGCTGTCAGGATACGGCGGGTTTGCTATGGGTTCTAAATGGGCAGCGTTTGTAGTAGTTCCTAATGTGCCTGGCGGTTGGCACTGGATTATAGTAATGTAGAAATCTTTTAGTCTTTCTTTATCCATACACTCATTAAGAGACATGTTTACTAAAAGTTAGTGAATGTTAACATTATGCAAATATTTATGCAAATAAGACCACTTATGCAAATGAGGCCCCGCACCGAGTCTCCGCACATGGCCCCACACCCCCCTTGGGCCGCCCCTGTGTATATTAGGGACAAACCCAGGATGGTCCTCATGGATCAGCCCAGTAATTACCTCCTGTATGTGACTGGCTACAATTTTTGCTAATATTTTTGCATTTAGATTGATTAGGAATATTGGTCTATAAGAACTGCGTAGAGTTGTGTCTCCCTGATTTGAGTAAAACTGTTATACCAGTGTCATTCATAGCAGGTGTTCTCTATGGACAGCAGTAAAGGTTCTCACATATGGGTGATATCATCTTACGGAGCCCCTGTGGAAGAGCATTCCCAGCTCCTTCTAGAAGTGTTACCATGTCTGTGTGCACCTTCCTGCTTGTTGCTGCAGCAGCATCTTAGCCTCAGTCCAGTTATACAGCTGAGAAGAATGCAACTCCTAGAGGAGATGGAAAGGTTGTGAGGACATTTCCTGCTGTCCACGGAGAACACCTGCTACAGGTGAGTAACTACGCTTTCTCCAAGGACAAGCAGGCAAAAGTCCTCAAGTATGGGAAATTATAGCTACAGGGTGCCTTGAACAAAAAAAGGGAATGATAATGTGCCCAGTGAGGCTAACGAAGTATAAGTATTTGTTTTTGGTGGCAACAGGCCATTTTTGAATTTTATGTTTTTTTGGGGTTTGTTTTTTTAAAGGCAGCCTGAACTGAAAGAAATGGGCCGAGGGGGTGGAGTTGGATTCTACTCCCCAAACAGATTCTCAAGTACTGATTGACTGAAACTGCTGTTGTGTTGCGAATTTCCATCCAAACAGTAGTGAGATGAAAGTGTGAACTGAAGTCTATGTGGCAGCTTTGCATATCTCCTCTATTGATGCAGCCATAGCTCTAACATTATGAGCTGTTACATGACCCTCAAGGCTCAGACCTGCCTAGGCATAAATGAAGGAGATGCAGCCTGTGAGTCATATTGCCAATGTGTATTTGGACATGGCAGCACCTAGGTTGCTGGGGTCAAAAGAAACAAAAAGCTGGATGGATTTTCTATGGACTTTTGTCCATTCCAAGTATAAAGCTAAAACTCGCTTGCACTCCAATATGTGTAGCGCAGTTCCCCTTTGTGAGAATGGGGTTTTAGGAAAATGTTGGAAGGATGATTGACTGGTTAAGATGAAATTCCAAAATCATTTCAAGAAGAAACTCTGGATAGATACAAAGTACCACTCAGTTGTGCTAAATCTTTATGTAAGGTGGATGAACCACTAGGTCCTGAGGCTCACCGTGACCGCCACCAGAAGTAAAACCTTCCAGGTCAAGAATTTCAGAGGGCAGGTATTATGAAGTTTGAAAGAAGCATCATTAGCTGCATGAGAGTCACATTGAAGTTCCAAGACACTGTGGGCAACTTATAAGGTGATATGAGCAGAAGCAAACCCTGCATGAAGCAAACTAAGGGCTGTACAGAGATGGGTTTAACTTCCACACCACGATGATAAGTTCCAATTACACTGGGATGAACCCTTACAGAGTTGGATTTGAGTCCAGACTCCGAAAGGTATAGAAGGTATTCATATGGAGCCTGATTCTGGTTCCCGCATGTCCGGCCACATTGGCTGTACAAAAAGCAGACATGCAGGAAATGTACCCGATTCTGCCGCCGCAGGGCCTGGATGTACCCGCGAGGGAGGAATCAGAGACTAGGACATCTGAGCACACCCCGTATGCCGATGAGATCCGTGTAAGGAGAGCTGCCAGTCCAGACACCAGAATGACATGGCTGGGGCACGGGAGCCATGGCATTCTGGTGTTATGGCAATCAGCCATCTATCTGATGGCTCGGAATAGCATCCCCCATGTCCGCCCTTGCAGACCACGATCCTGCCAGCACGAAGGCCCCCATGGGCCAGATCACGGCTGCAGGGGCACAGCGCAGCTGGCAGCATGCTTTGAAGGGGTGTGCAGTGCCGTGCAGTGGGGACCCCCGGGGCTTATTCCACCTTCAGGGTGGAATAAGCCAGGCATCCATCACTGCACCGGGGGACGCACAGAGGCCTGACCTGAATGGCCTCTGTTCATCCAGGCAAGTTGGCCTGCTCCCGCTCCACCCCAGTCTGCCTCCGTCCTTACCCTCTCCTGCCCCTGTCCCCCTGGAGAGTCATATTGGCCAGTCACGTATTGGTGTTTGGGCACTCCCACAAGCACACTGTGTTTCTTGAGGATAGGGTAAATGTCTAGCGATGCCATGGCAACATTCATCATGGCTCTGTCGTGCTGCATGGTGAAAATCATCATGATTCTCTCCATGATAGCCTTCGGAAAGTGATTCCCCATAGCTGCCATGTTCAAAGATGCTGAGGGGTGGCAGAATCAGCCACTGTTGCTGGAATCTGAGAGGGCTTATCTGCAGATTTCTCTCAGCTAAGAGAAGATCTACACTGCTAATCTGGTATTGATCAGGGCGAGCCTTTCTCTCTTCAAGGCAGCTTAGAGAGGTGCTCCTGTGTACCCTCGATGCTGTTGGCATCATGCCTCTGAGGGCTCTGACATTGATGCCCTTCAATGCTGACAAAGACAAAGCAGAATCCTTACTTGCCCTCAAGGAAACATCGATAGATGACTGATGTCCTGGTGACTTACAGGCGCTCAGTTCCCAGTGGACTTGAGAGCTCCATGATTTCAATGCACCGCTAGTGTCCAGTGTAGCCTTTGAAGGCATGGAGACCGATGCTGATGTCTCGGACCCAGAAGCATCCTTCATAACAGTATACCAGAATATTTGCCTTCTTTGATTAATCCATACATCCCCACATGTTACCTTTGTTACCTCCATGCTAATCGTTTACATCTTCCCCCTCTGGCCAAGGCGAAATTTGAAGCAACACATCATTCCACTTTTTTTTTTTATGTAGCCTCCATCCTCTGGAATAGCCTTCCAACTGAAATCATCTGGAATCAATATTCCAGAAGTTCAAAGTTGTTCTCAAGATACACCTTTTTGAACAAGCTCTTGGTGTGGATTGCTAGGAGTGTCTAAGAGTGGAGACAGGAGCCATAACCATTTTGTTGTTGTTCTGTTGTGACTAACAACATAGTTATGGCTCCTGTCTCCGCCCCTAAACACTCCTAGTATTTCACACCAAAAGCTTGTTCAAAGAGGTGTATCTAGAGAACAACTTACTTCTGGAGTACTGATTCCAGATGGCATTAATTGGAAGGCTGTTCCATAGGCTGGAGACTATATAAAAAAAAGCGGAATGGCACGTTGCTTCAAATTTCGCCTTGGCCAAAGGGGGAAGATGTAAACGATTAGCATGAAGGGAACAACAGCAACATGTGGGGGTATATGAACTAACCAAAGAAGAAGAAGGGGCAGAGACAGGAGCCATAACTATTAGTTTTTATCCTTAGTGGTTTTCACTCCTCTTTCCTTTTTATAATGGCGCTCCTTCCCTTATGTGCTGTCCTGCTAATGTTATTGTAACCTTATTTTATGTTTAATTTGTAAACGGCTTTGTTTCACACAGAAAAGTTGTACAGTATATTAAATCCAGTAAACTATAAAAAGTTTGTTGCACTTTTTCTCTTGACTTTTCAGCCCTCTTTTTGACATCAGCAAACAGAAATTACAAGAAGAGGGCTTGTGACTGTGACCATTTATGCATGCCTGTAATGCCATTCTATCCATAAAAATAAATAGGCTATGGGCACTTAACACACGTTAACTTCATTAACAGGTGTTAAAACTTTAATAAATATACCACTCATCGTTAGAGAGGCAGATTAATAAAATTTTATTTGTAAATTTCATATTTTATTGCTTTTTATTTTTTGAAAATGTGTAACCTGACTTGAATCCCATTATGGAAAAAATGGGATATAAGTGCCTTTTTAAATTAAATTAAATTATATATAAACAGAACAAATTTGATGCTGTGATGCAGTCATTACCTTCTTCTGGTATAGAATGTCTGTAAGGGTCTGATCCACCTCTTGGACCTGAGACTTTCTCTGTGACAACCTCTTTTCTTCCTCAAACAGAGCCTGATGTTACAACAAACAATAATTAGATGCCTTCATTTTCGTTTTTTATGGTAGTTATTTTTCCTGGAAATTTATCAGTATTTATTTCAGGAAGAACAAAACCAAGAAAAATTCAGTAGAAAAAAATGACCTCCATTTACATGAGTAAAATATTAGGGTTGACTTTGTTAGAGAAACATTTTCTTTTGAATCAACTGTTTAATGTGAAGGCACAGTTTAGCTAGGACATAGAGGAATTCACATGTTCAGGTCAAGAAACTGAGAAATCTCATTCAAATTGATGCTCCCATTGTGCCCATGAATCTGGTTCAGCACCAATGGCCTGGTTCCCACCCTCCAACCCCGCACCACATGTTTATACATCCCCTACCCCTCGCACCATATCCGATCCCTCCTACCCCCTTCCCAAAGCATCTGATACTCTTCTTCCCCTCCCCAAATAATCCAATCTCCCCAATCCTCTCCCAGGAACCCCCGCAACACAAATGTCACCCCCAACTGAACTCCTTGGCAACACTGCCTTCCCCTCGGAAGACCCCTCCACCCCCCAGCCTTCCCACTGTGGGGGCCCTTGGTGGTTAGAAGTAGTAGGAGCGAAGCCCACTCACTCCTGCTCATCATAGGAGAAATTCAAAATGGCACTGATGAATCCTTGTGGTAATCTTGTGGTACTGTAGAGTACCATGACATTATGGTTATAATCATAGCACCATTTTGGATCTGCTCACATGATGAACAGGAGTGAGTGGGCATCGCTCCTGCTCCCATTAACCATCAGAGATCCCCTGGTAGGGCTGGGAAGTGGGATCAAGGGATTGGAGGATAATAGGGACGTTCAGGTGGAGAGAGATTCAAGCTGAGGAGGATGCTTAGAGGGGATTGTATGCATTAGAGAAGGGGAGAGCGAGATTGTATGCTTTTGGGAGGGAGAAAGGAGGGACTGGATGTGGTGCAAGGGTGGGGGTAGCAGGTGACGTACTGACCTGCGATGTGAGGTCGGAGTGTGAGATTGAGATCCTGGAGTGGCACAGAGGAGTAGTCGAGGTCAAACAGAGGATATGACTGGAGAAGTGGACTTTGACAATCATAACTGGCCCACCAGCAGGCACTTATATATTTCTAGGGGCAGATGTAAATGCAAAAATACAAATTTTATGGTAGAGATGTTGACAGGGTCTAGTATTGATTCAAGGTAATGACTCTCGAGGCAAACCTTAAGCCTTATGCCTCCCAGGCTGTCAGAATCTATTGTTTAGCTTTGAATGCCCTGCTCTTTGTTGCCTCCTAGAAGCTGGTGCCCTAGGCAGCCGCATTGTTTGCCTGATGGTTGGGCTGGCCCTGATGGTTGGGCTGGCCCTGAACATGGATTCCCTATATGAGTTGGAGAATCCAAGTCTATATTGTGGGCCCACCCAAACCACTCCCTCTCTCTATCCCTACCACAAACCCCAGAGAGTTTAAATGTGGTAAGCATCTACACATTTAAAAAGCACCTATTCCAAAATGGCATTTATATGTGTATGCCAATCTGCTTTTTAGACATGGGTATGCTTCTAAAATAACCCCTAGTATACTGCACATTAAAGCCTTCAACATGTGAAGGTAGATTTTGACAATAGAAAATATATGTCACTTTTAAATAGAGAGTGTGCACGTGTGTGCCCCATCAAAAATCGGCATATCTCCACCACACCACTCCCCCGACATGGATAGTTTTAAGAAAATCAAGCAATGTTAATTTACATGTTCATGTGTTCTGAAATGGCTGAGCTTACATGTGTAAATAACTGGCAGCAGTGGTGGTAAAGATCTGCAGTCACAGTCTAGCATGCAGAAAGATGGGCATGAAGCTGGAATGGCAGCGCAGAATAGAAAATGCAAAGGAGGCCAATGCCAGCTGCACATGTATGCAAGTGTATTTCAGGACTTGCGATCATGCGTGCATGTGCAAACCCCCATCTCAGCGGTAAAACGCACATGCCCTTAGAGCGACATCGACATGCTTCCATTGCGCTATATACCTCCCCTCCCCCAGGCTAGCAAACCCAGACTTTCCTTCTCCCCCCCACCCCCCTGTCCCCCAGGCCAGCAAACTCAGTATTGCCTTCTTCAGGTCAGGACATTCAATATCCCTTTTTCCTGTCCTCCAACTCCTACTACTACTAATCATTTGTAAAGCATTACAAGGCTATACATGTAAGAGACAGTCCCTGCTCATCAGAGCTTACAGTCTAATCAAGACAGATAACACAACAGCTGGGGACTAGGATATGTCTGGGGAATGGTAAAGAAATATAGTTGGAGAGCAGGAGACTACACGGATCAGGATCCAAAAGCAGCCTCCCCAAGCAAGGCCAGCAATGCCATGTTTGTAGAGGCCCTTAGCAGCAGCAGTGGTAGAGTTGTCAAGACAGTATGGCAATGCAGCACAGCAGAGCCCAGTTGGGTCACTGATTATTGCAGTGCTGTGGTGAGGCTGTGCTGCTGCAGACTGATACAGCATTATGAAGGAAGGCTGAACTGAAGCTGCTCTGCTAAGGACTGGCATGGTCTGGACTCCCCATTCCTGCCGCAGGTACACAATGACCTTGAATCTCTGCAGCATTTGCTGTCAGACAGATTCTGAGCAACTGCAGGGGCGGTCAACTCTGACGCAGCAATGGGTGACAATGCAGTGGTCATAGAAAGAGGCAGTGGTGATAGCACCACTGTTAGTGGCGAAGTCTGGCATGCCACAAAAGATTGACAGGGTGCATATGTGCAATGAGCTCAATCATGCACCATTATGGTGGTGTGGATGGGGGGTGCACAATACTGAAGTGGACTCCTGGCTCCTCCTACTCCCAGGTCACCAGACACCGCACCTGTGTATTTGCCTGCTGCAAGCAGGAACCAGTCTCTCAGGTACAGATGTTCTTCTTGGACAAGCAGGATTCGTCAGCCATACCTGGTGACGCCCTCCGACAGCGCCGTACACGGAAGTGCTCTCTAGAGCTTACAGCCTTCCTGAGCATAAGCCAGAGGCCCAAACCACTAGCCCGCCCCTAACTGGCCAGTCTTTTTTCTTCCGCCATGCCTACTGCATGCTTTTCCTGCTCTCCACAGCCAGAGATTTAAAAGGACACTTTAGAAGGACACTTACCGGAGAAAGATCACATTCTTCAACATGCCAAAACTTGCAAAACCGGGATTCAAGAAATGCACCCAGTGCAGGTATTGGACTGCCCTCATTGTGCTAGCATGTCCCCCAGAGCCCGACGATCCAGAAGCCATGCTCTGGAGGACTTCCTGGCCACCAGACCGTCTCCGGAGAACACGCTCCCCTCTCCAATGTCTGCTGCTCTGCTGCCGATCCGGAATGCGTCCGCCGAGGCCTCCATCCCCGATCGCATGATCCCAGGGACCTCCGCTATCTTCTGTGCCATCCCGGGGACTACTGCTGCCTCCCCTGCCTCCAGCCGCTGCACCGAGACCCCTCTGGACACCACGAGCCACGTTGCTCATGGGGGCGGCCATCTTGAAAATCATCATCGACCAGCCCACCAGCCCACAATTGGCCGGTGTCATCGAGAGGCTCCTCCCACCCCCGATGCTGACGCCAGACACTCCGCCCACAGGGAATCCCTGTCGGTGCCAAAATATTCAAAGAGGAGTTCCCCCTCAGCGTACCGGTTGGGGAAACATCGGAGTCGGGAGAGGAGTAGGAGCCAGAGCAACGATCGGGGCAGAGACCGACGATCTTCTAAAAAACGCCGCCGCAGACCTTCTCACAGCCCCAAAGCAAGCGAGAATAGTAGGAGACACCGGCACCATCGCAAAGAGCGCCGCCCTGCAGGTTATGGAAGCCAGCATCAACCAGGGGGTGCGTTGATTTAATAAATGGAGGAGGGATGGTAAGGAAATCCACAATACTACCTTTTAACTTTCGAAAGGGAGACTATGATAAAATGAGGAAAATAGTTAAGAAAAAACTAAAAGGAGCAGATGCAAAGGTTAAAGACTTACATCAAGCTTGGGTGTTGTTGAAAAATACTATCTTGGAAGCCCAGACCAGCTGTATTCCACGCTTTAAGAAAAGTGGAAGGAGGTCCAAAAAACTGCCAGCATGGTTTAAAGGTGAGGTCAGAGAGGCTGTTCTTGCCAAAAAAACATCTTTCAGGAAATGGAAAAAAAAAGCCAAATGCTGAAAACTGGAAACAGCACAAGCACTGGCAAGTTAAATGCAAGGCATTGATAAAGCAGGCAAAGGGAGAATTTGAGAAGAAGCTTGCTGTGGAAGCAAAAACGCGTAATAAAGACGTTTTCAAGTACATTTGTAGCATAAAACCTGTAAGAGAGTCAGTTGGTCCATTAGATGATAGAGGGGTTAAAGGGGCACTAAGAGGCGACAAGGCGACTGAATGAATTCTTGCTTCGGTCTTTACTGAGGAAGATGTAGGGATGTTTCCCATGACAGGTGGTATTTAAAGGAAGAATTGAAGGAAATATTGATACATCGGGAAGATGTATTACAACTATTTCATAAACTGAAGAGTAGCAAATCACCTGGACCAGATGATATACATCCAAGGGTGTTGAAAGAACTGAAATATGAGATTGCAGACCTGCTATTAGTAATCTGTGAACTATCATTAAAAATCATCTGTAATACCTGTAGATTGGAGGATGGCCAACATAACGCCAATTTTTAAAAAGGGTTCCAGGGGTGATCCGGGAAGCTACAGACTGGTGAGCCTGATGTCAGTATCGGGAAAAATGGCAGAAACCATCATAAAGAACAAAATTGCTGAACATGTATATAGTGTCATGCCCTAGCCCTCCGCCTAAGGCTTAGAGGGATAGGGATGCCATTAACTTCCCTTGTAAAAAGCTTAAGCAGAATATTTTCTTCTCCAGTGAAGGATGCTGGGAATAGTAGTTCTAGCCTTCTAATAGGAAGTGTAGTTATGCACCGAGAGTGTAGGCAAAAATGACAAAGTTTATTTCCCCAAAACGCAAACAAAGTTCAAGCATGTTGTAATCGGATACTTTTCCAGGTCATTTACAAACTGGGCTGTATTAGCTTCCCAGTCCTTTCTTTTATGCAAGTGCTTCAAAATAACAGATAGAAAAAAAACATAGCTTTTTCATTCAGCCAAAGTAAAATACCTTCTTTTACCTTTGTCTTCATTCATCACTCAAATACAGAAGCAATAAGTATTCTCCTCTTAACAAGAGCATGCTCCTACCTTCTGCTTATGGCTAGGCTTCCTTACTCAGTTTTTCAGGAGACTTTTATCTTCTTAGCTATTTCTTAGCTGAGAGACTCAACACTATCAGCTTTACACAGTGTACAGTCCATGAGCTCCTCTGGCTGCATAGAATCTTGTTCAATGAGGTCCTCCTGCATTCCCTCTAGCTCCGGTAATGCAGTACCCTGCTCTGAAGCTTCAACAGACGTCCCAGGGTAAACCCTCTCTAAGGAACCCTGTGTTTCTCTGGAGTACAGCTCTCCCCGGTAAGGCAACGTTATCTGTGAGGCTGTGGACACTTCCCCCTGGCTGTGCTCACCCGTCTCCCTCCAGCTTCTGGGAAACAATCCCTGGCTTACTTGCCTGCATTCCTCTCTGGAGCTCTGCCACGGATTCCTGTTCCAGACTGGGCTCTGTGAACTCTTGGGCTGAGTCCTGGGCTTCCAGCTCTGAACTCTCTGAATCCTTTCAACAGGAACTGGGGTTTGAAGCTTTCCCTGTGCACTCTCTCTGAGCACTCCTCTCCTGGTCTCTCTCCTCCCAGGCTCTCTCCACGGCCTTCTCGTCTCCTCCCCGGCTCTCTCCTCAGCTCTGAGTGTGATCCTCCATCTGGCTGTGGGTGTGACTTTCCTCTCCACTGTGGGTGTGGCTCCTCTCTCCACTGTGGATGTGACTCCCCCTCCACTCTCTCTAACCTTGGTTTATATCTCTGCCTCTCGGGCCGTGTCTCTCTCTCTCTAGACAGGTGCATATAATCATCTTCCAAGCCTGCAACTACGTCAGCAGAGCTTGGGTGTGGCAGCCTAAGTTCAGATTCCCTGTGCTTGCTCTCTCTAGGGAAACGCTGAAACCAGTGCACTTCAGAGATGTCACTTTTCTTAAAGGTAAAATCCTTAGTTTCTCCTATTTCCATAGGCTCACTATGGCCTTCCTTATCACAATAGTCATGACTTAATGGGAGAAAGCCAACATGGCTTTAGACAAGGAAGATCTTGTCTTACTAATCTATTATGTTTTTTTGAAGGTGTGAATAAACAGGTAGATAAAGGCGAGTCAGTTGATATAGTATATCTGGACTTTCAGAAAGCCTTTGATAAGGTCCTCATCAGAGACTTTTGGCAAAACTAAAGAGTCATGGGATAGGAGGTAGTGTACTATTGTGGATCAAGAACTGGTTAAAAGATAGAAAGCAAAGGGCAGGGCTAAATGGCCAATTTTCCCAATGGAGAAAGGTGAATAGTGGTGTACCCCAGGGATCTGTGCTGGGTCCGCTACTTTTTGACATATTCATAAATGACCTGGAAAAGGGTATAATGAGTGAGGTTATCAAATTTGCAGATGACACAAAACTATTTAAAGCTGTTAAAATCCATGAGGATTGTGAAAAATTGCAACAGGATCTTGATAAATTGGAAGACTGGACATCAAAATGGCAGATGAAATTTAATGTGGACAAGTGCAAAGTTATGTACCTAGGGAAGAACAACCCTAACTATGGTTACACGATGCATGGTTCCACATTAGGAACCACCACCCAGGAAAAAGATTTAGGCATCATTGTGGATAACATGTTAAAACCCTCGGCCCAGTGTGCAGTGGCAGCCAAGAGAGCAAATAGAATGCTAGGTATCATAAGGAAAGGAATGGAAAATAAAACAAAGGATATTATAATGCCTCTGTATCATTCCATGGTGTGACCACACCTTGAATATTGTGTGCAATTCTGGTCGCCATATCTTAAAAAGGATATAGCGTTATTAGAAAAGATTCAGAGAAGAGCCACTAAAATGGTAAAGGGGATGGAATGATACCCCTATGAAGAAAGGCTAAAAAGGTTAGGACTCTTTAACCTGGAAAAGAGACGGCTGAGGGGAGATATGATAGAAGTCTATAAATTAATGAACGGAGTGGAATGGGTAAACATAGATCGATTGTTTACATTATCAGACTATAGAAAGACTAGGGGACATGCAATGAAGCTACAGGGTCAACTATTTAAGACAAATAAGAGAAAATATTTTTTCACTCAACGTGTAATCAAACTCTGGAATTTGTTATCGGAGGATGTAGTAAAGGCTGTTAGTGTAGCTGGGTTTAAAAAAGGTTTGGGTAAGTTTCTGGAGGAAAGATCCATAAACCATTATTAAAAACGGACCCAGGATATCAATGCTTGACCCAATACAAGCATTGTGGAACCTGTGCCTTTTGGGGAAACTGCTAGGTACTGTCACAAGGCCTACCTTGGCAGCGTAATGGACTGAGGTAGGTTGGACATAAAAACATATGAGGTTGGGTTTTGTCAGACGGCTGCCTGGGTGAGGATGTTCACAGTCTTGGCAAGTGCATATATCAATATGATTTGCAAGGGATTGTGGGAAATGCAGTCCATTCACACCAGACACAGCTGCTCACAATAATTAGTTGTGCTTGAGTGTAAAGCCAATAAGATATTTATTTATGGGGTTATTTCTCCCAACACAGATATGCTTGGTAGCACATAAAACAGGATACGTGCTTTCAGTGTTAAACTTAGAAAAACAAAATCAGGAAAACAACAGCTGAACTTGTCAGGCAATCAAAGCAAAAGAATAAAGACCTGGTTGGTAACAAACTGGTCTTTTATGTAGGCTTTAGCTAATATTTTCTTAGCAGTGCTGCAAACAACAAGCAAAACCCACAAAGAAGGGAAAAACTGTTCTTTTCAGGTTAACTTCTTATATCGTCACACATAGACTCAGAAGTGATTCCCTCAGAGCTCACAAGCAATTAGGTAAGGCTCAATTGCTAGCAGTTACCCAGCTGAAACCCCTTAGCTGGCTTGCTTTCTACTGCGTGGCTAAAAATCCTACTCAGGAGCTTTTCTGAGTAGATTAAAGAACAAGTTTGTATTTCTTTGTGATGGTTCTTGTACTTTGTAACAGTAAATTACCAAAGGAGTTTAGACAGAGAGCAATCCATATATTCACAGCCTGTATCTAAGACCGCTCCCCCTTCTTCAACAATCATGGGTTCAATATCATGGATTGGCACAGAGGAATTTCTCAATGGAGCACTCTCAGGAGAATACTTGTTTCCCTGCTGTCTTTCAAGGTTATAGCTAGGGCATAGATCAGTGTTCATACCTGAGCTTCCATTGCTGTTAGAGTTCCTCTCTATATAGCCTGGCCAGTATGTAGTCCAGTTCTGATGTCCAGCCTTCCAATCCAGATCCCTGGACACTGGATCTCTCTTCACATACCTTCTGGCACGGGTCCTAGGGTCCCTTCCAAGTGCAGCCGTCTCCCTCACAGGTACCGTCTGGAGATTCCTAGCTCTGCAGCACCACTCCTCTGGTTTTACCCAGTCCAATGGTGTATGCTGGCCTTTTGAATGTCTCCCAGTATACGTACTGCTCTGGACTCCTTTAGACCTCCCAAATGCTTTTCTCTTCTTTCTTCCAAAGGGTTTCTTGCCCTCTCTGTCCGTCCGGTCTGGCTTCTGTTCCTGATGATCCTCCAGATAATGAAGCTGTCCAAGATGAGGATCTCCCAGATGAAACTGAGGATGAGGATAATTCTCTGTAGAATAAACTCTACCTTTATTCTGCCCAGATGAGTGCTCCACCCTAGCACAGCGCAGCTGTGCTGAATCAGGCCCTGCCCTTTGAGATGAGTGCTTGGGGATTACCTCATAACCCTCCTGATTGAACACACGTTTCCCCACTTCAGCTCCTCTAATGGCTGTTGGAAACCTGGTGCATTCTGGGACTGGTAGTCTTTTATGGGAAAATTCTGTTTTCTTATTTCTACCAGAACTGACAGGTTGCTTGTTCAGAGTCACTTCACCTTTTCTATAGCTCCTTCCTGAGCTATGATAAGCTTCCTTATCACAGTTTGGCTAATGTCTTACAGGGCCCAGGGACTTGCAGCCCTGATAGCTTCCTTTGTGACCAAAATCCCAAAGAATACAAAGGTCCGAGTGGAGGGAAACAAAGGCATTTATTTCCCTTTCTTGCAAAAAGGTTCATATGGACAAAACACATCAACACAAGTTCCTTACTTCAGGTTAAAGAAAAAGTAAAATATGACGTTAAAGCAAAGCTGTTATCTTCACAATAAATGGTGTATCAAAACAAACAGTCTCTATTCCCCAAGATAGAGCTTATGTGCTAAGCAAGGACTCCAGGCTTCCTGTCTTACAATAACTACAGTCCATCTCGGTGTCTGAAGCAAATTCCACCTGCATCGGTTCCCCTTCTGAAGCCTCTGAAACCAAGTCAGTACTTGCTGGCAAATTGTAATCAGGCTTTTTATATATCCTCTGTACAACCTCCCAATGCTCAGGGTTGAATGTAGGGCGTCGGTCCTGCGCCCTCCTATACTGGGAACTGTCTTCCTTTTGCAAGTGTTTTACCTTAGCCTCATGCAAAGCTTTGTCATTAACAAGTCTCTCATTCGGTACGTGTTTCTTGCACCTTATCTCATAGGCAGTTTCAGACGGACAGTATTCCTCTGCTCCCTGTCCTCCCCATACTCCAGCAGTCTGCAACCTGCTTTCAGTTAAACATGGGTTACCTTTTCTCCTTGGTTTGTCTACTCCTGGTGAGGTTTGAGGCCTGCTCCGGCTGGGATCCTGCCTGGACTGAGCAATAGGCCTTAAGTTCTCCAACCGTCCTTCTGTTGGCTTTAGACCGCAGTCACAGCCACGCCTTTGCCTCTCTGGACGAAAAGCACTCACTCTGGATGGAGCTATCCCACCTTCTCCACGGTTGCTCCTTTCCTCAAGCCACTGCGTCTGCTGCTGCCTCCTGCGAAACCCTTGTCCAGGGGTTATTGCTTCTTCTGGATATCTTGCCCATTCATTCGAATGTCCTACCCATCCTGCTGGTTCTGCTGGTTCTCCTGGCAGTCCTCCTTCCCCTGGCCGTCCTGCCTGTTCTGGCCGTCCTGCCTGTTCTGCCCTCCAGTCTTCCAGACTCTCTTTAAGAGGTACTCCTCTCTTCCTTGATTGGAAGCTGGCTGGCATTACCTCATGACCTAGGAGGTGTGGTTCCTCAGTTCCTCGGAGGTCCCTCTTGCTCCCCCTATCAGGTTCCTCATAATATTGCAGCCTCTGCTCGACTTTTCCTGCGTTTAAAACATTTTCTTCTCTTCTCAGAGGGTCCGCAGCATCACAGTACGTATGACCTAGATTGGTCACTGTTGGAAACAGGATACTGGGATTGATGGACCTTGGTCTGACCCAGTATGGCATATCTTATGTTCTTATCCCAGATTCCTGCGCAAGGTGGCATCCACCCTAGCTCTTACGCCATCTGAGCCGCCAGATCAAGCAGGACCTGAGGTCCTCATGTACATCAATGCGCCAAAGCTGCCAGTCTCCCTCCTGATCCACCAACGCCTGTTGGACACACAGACAAGACTCTGGCAGAACCCAGCCTCCTCACTTACTTTCCCACACAAGCTTGACACCAAATACCAGGTCGGACAGGCACCAGGCTTCAGGAAGACTCAACTCCCTCACCATTCCATTGTGGTGTCCTCTGCCTTGAAGCGCATAAAATCATTGCACAACCACGCAAATTCCCCTCCAGAGAGAGACCCCAAGCTCTTGGACGATGTAGGAAAAAAGGTCTTCCAGGGAGCCATGTTTATATCAAAGGTAGCATCGTTTTTTTCATATCAACCAAACCATCGAGCTCCCCACCTTTTACCCGGAGCCCCACTCATCTCCAGAGGAGCGAAGGCTTCACATCCTGGACTGCACCAGAGCACTCCACATCTACCTCCTGAAGACCCAATCACTCCGAAAGGGCTCCCAGCTATTTGTCTCGTACGACCCTAACAGACCAGGGCAGCCGGTCACGAGACGCGCAATGGCCCACTGGATCTCAGACTGCATCGCATTCTGCCACTACCCATGCATTGAGTGTCACATGTATGATTTTCTCCCAGTTGGTGAGAGGTCTTACGTATGCACTAGGTGCAAGGAGCTCTTTGCTCTCAGGGAACAAGTCCGTTCTCTAGAGGCTAGAGTAGCAGACTTGGAAGATATAATTTATTTTATTTATTTATTTTATTTTATTTTGACAGTTTTGTATACCGCCTTATCCTTCAATCAAAGCGGTCACAACACAATTGGGGGATACATTTAACACGCGGGGATATGAGACACATACACTAATACTTACAGGGAACATGGGCAATGGAGGGTTAAGTGGCTTGCCCAAGACCACAAGGAGCATCTGTGGGACTAGAAACCCCAGTCCTTCCGGCCCAAGGTTGCTGTCCTCTAGTGGGATTTGAACCCCCGACCTTCCGGCCTGAAGTACCTTGCCCCAACTACTAGGCTACTCCTCCCTAAGAAAGACAGAGAGGTACATAGACGAGACCTACAGAGATATAGTTCTGAAGAAGTCCCACCTCCAGTCTGACAGCATCCCTGTTGCCATGGAGGAGAGAGGTCACGTGACAGGAGAGCATCACCCTGGTGTGGCAGGAAGTGATCCTGTAACTAGGACCTGTCCTCCAGGTGATGTAAAACCCTCTCGCACCGAGGAAGTTTCTCCAGGGCCATGTGCCCATGAGGGAAGGGTTAGGACAGCCGTTATAGTTGGTGATTCGATCATTAGGCATGTAGATAGCTGGGTGGCTGGTGGACGTGAGGATTGCCTGGTAACATGCCTGCCTGGTGCGAAGGTAGCGGACCTCACATGCCACCTAGATAAGGTCTTAGATAGTGCTGGGGAGGAGTCTGCTCTCTTGGTACATGTCGGTACCAATGACATAGGAAAATGTGGTAGGGAGGTTCTGGAGGCTAAATTTAGGCTTTTAGGTAGGAAGTTGAAATCCAGAACTTCCAGGGTAGCGTTCTCCGAAATGCTTCCCGTTCCACCTGCAGGGCCCAAATGGCAGGCAGAGCTCCGGAGTCTCAATGCGTGGATGAGACAATGGTGCAGAGATGAGGGGTTTGGATTTGTTAGGAACTGGGGAACATTCTGGGGAAAGGAGGGGCTCTTCCGAAGGGATGGGCTTCACCTTAACCAGGATGGAACCAGGCTGCTGGCATTAACCTTTAAAAAGGAGATAGAGCAGCTTTTAAACTAGATAATAGGGGAAAGCCGACAGTCGCCCAAGAGCGGATGGTTTGGTAGAATGTATCCTTGAAGGATACTACCAAAAGCAACGAGGTTCCAAAAAAGAGTAAAGTAGCCCAAATGCCCTCGAGTATGGAGCAGACAGAGCTTAAAGATCCCAAATTACCCATGTCTACCAATAGCCAAATTAATATGAATAAAATACAGTCTCTAAAATGCTTGTATGCAAATGCTTGAAGTCTAAAAAATAATATGGGAGAGTTAGAATATATAGAACTAAATGAGAGGTTAGATATGATTGGAATATCAGAGGACAGCCAGTGGGACACTGTGATACCTGGGTACAAACTATATCGTAATGATAGAGCTGATCAAATTGGTGGAGGGGTTGCGCTCTATGTTAGGAAACAAAATTTGCTGTAGAATCTCTATGGATTGAAATTCCATGTAAAAAGGGGACGGCGATGGCAGTGGGGGTGTTTATCGACCGCCTGGCCAGAATGAACAAATGGATGATGAAATGCTCAAAGAAATCAAGGAAGCTAACAAAAGTTACAGCGCGGTAATAATAATGGGTGATTTCAATTACTTTGGTATAGACTGGGTCAGTGTCAGGCAGGACATGCTAGGGAGATAAAGTTCCTAGATGAAATAAATGACTGCTTCTTGGAGCAGCTGGTTCATGAACCGACCAGAAGGGAAGCCATATTAGACCTAGTCCTTAGTAGAACACCAGATCTAGTGCAAGAGATAAGGGTGTTGGGACCACTTGGCAATAGTGATCATAGCATGATCGCCTTTGATTTAATTAGTGGAGGAGGGATAGTAAGGAAATCCACAGTACTACCTTTTAACTATCGAAAGGGAGACTATGATAAAATGAGGAAAATAGTTAAGAAAAAACTAAAAGGAGCAGTTGCAAAGGTTAAAGACTTACATCAAGCTTGGGTGTTGTTGAAAAATACTATCTTGTAAGCCCAGACCAGCTGTATTCCACGCTTTAAGAAAAGTGGAAGGAGGTCCAAAAAACAGCCAGCATGGTTTAAAGGTAAGGTCAGAGAGGCTGTTGTTGCCAAAAAATCATCTTTCAGGAAATGGAAAAAAAGAGCCAAACGACGAAACCTGGAAACAGCACAAGCACTGGCAAGTCAAATGCAAGGCATTGATAAAGCAGGCAAAGGGAAAATTTGAGAAGAAGCTTGCTGCGGAAGCAAAAACGCGAAATAAAGATTTTTTTCAAGTACCTTCATAGCAAAAAACCTGTGAGAGAGTCAGTTGGTCCATTAGATGATAGAGGAATTAAAGGGGCAATAAGAGGTGACAAGGCAATAGCGGAGAGACTGTATGAATTCTTTGCTTCAGTCTTTACTGAGGAAGATGTAGGGATGTTACCCATGACTGAAGTGGTATTTAAAGGTGCAGAAGAATTGAAGGAAATATCGATACATCGGGAAGATGTATTACAACTATTAGATAAACTGAAGAGTAGCAAATCACCTGGGCCGGATGGTATACATCCAAGGGTGTTGAAAGAACTGAAATATGAGATTGCAGACCTGCTATTAGTAATCTGTGAACTATCATTAAAATCATCTCTAATACCTGAAGATTGGAGGATCGCCAATGTAACACCAATTTTTAAAAAGGGTTCCAGGGGTGATCCGGGAAACTACAGACTGGTGAGCCTCACGTCAGTACTGGGAAAAATGGTAGAAACTATCATAAAGAATAAAATTACTCAGCATGTAGACAGTCATGGCCTAATTGGAGACAGTCAACATGGCTTTAGACAAGGAAGATCTTGTCTTACTAATCTATTATGTTTTTTTGAAAGTGTGAATAAACAGGTGGACAAAGGAGAGTCGGTTGATATAGTGTATCTAGACTTTCAGAAAGCCTTTGACAAGGTCCCTCATCAGAGACTTTTGGCAAAACTAAAGAGTCATGGGATAGGAGGCAGTGTACTACTGTGGATCAGGAACTGGTTAAAAGATAGAAAGCAGAGGGTTGGGCTAAATGACCAATTTTCCCAATGGAGAAAGGTGAATAGTGGTGTACCCCAGGGATCTGTGCTGGGTCCGCTGCTTTTTGACATATTCAAAAATGACCTGGAAAGTGGAATAACGAGTGAAGTTATCAAATTTGCAGATGACACAAAACTATTTAAAGTTGTTAAAACCCAAGAGGATTGTGGAAAATTGCAAGAGGATCTTGATAAATTGGAAGACTGGGCATCAAAATGGCAGATGAAATTTAATGTGGACAAGTGCAAAGTTATGCACCTAGGAAAGAACAACCCAAACTATGGTTACACAATGCAAGGTTCCACATTAGGAACCACCACCCAGGAAAAGGATTTAGGCGTCATTTGGATAACATGTTAAAACTCTCGGCCCAGTGTGCAGCGGCAGCCAAGAGAGCAAATAGAATGCTAGGTATCATAAGGAAAGGAATGGAAAATAAAACAAAAGATATTATAATGCCACCATACCGTTCCATGGTGAGACCGCACCTTGAATATTGTGTGCAATTCTGGTCGCCATATCTTAAAAAGGATATAGCATTATTAGAAAAGGTTCAGAGAAGAGCCACCAAAATGGTAAAGTGGATGGAAGGATACTCCTATGAAGAAAGGCTAAAAAGGTTAGGGCTCTTTAGCCTGGAAAAGAGACGGCTGAGGGGAGATATGATATTAGTTGATAAATTAATGAACAGAGTGGAACGGGTAAACGTAGATCGAATGTTTACGTTATCAGAATATAGAAAGACTAGGGGACATGCAATGAAGCTACAGGGTAAACTATTTAAGACTAATAAAAGAAAATATTTTTTCACTCAACGTGTAATCAAGCTCTGGAATTTGTTACCGGAGGATGTAGTAAAGGCTGTTAGTGTAGCTGGGTTTAAAAAAGGTTTGGACAAGTTCCTGGAGGAAAGGTCTATAAACCATTATTAAGAAGGGACCCAGGATATCAATGCTTGACCCAGTACAAGCATTGCGGAACCTGTGTCTTTTGGGGATACTGCTAAGTACGTATGACCTAGATTGGCCACTGTTGGAAACAGGATACTGGGCTTGATGGACCTTGGTCTGACCCAGTATGGCATATCTTATGTTCTTATGTACCACCAGGCGGGTGCCGAAGACGTGCAGAAGATTGGGCCTCACCGCCTCAGAGCTAATCTGCGCTTTGTCCCTCTAATGGACATCTGCAGAGCCACAACTTGGTCCTCGGTCAATACCTTTCAGAAGCACTACTGGACTTAGGCACCCACGCACGACATGCATTCGGCCAGGCGGTCCTCACCACAGCCACCACCAAAGGGCTGGGGCTATGTAGGAATGAGCTCCTCGCTCCCTCCCCTACAGGATATTGAGAATATCTCTATGTTAAGCTTGACTGTTATTCGGCCACCCCAGCCACTTACGTACGGCCGTGTTGGTCTTTGAGTTTCAAAGTTACTACGTTATCGAGCCATGTTGGCTCCAATGCACTACGTTGCCACCTTGCACAATGCTCCATTTGCACTGCTGTTTTCATACCTTGCACTGTCACTTATGCCTTGCACCATCACTGTTAAGTTATGACATGATGCAATAAAAGAGATAAAACTTCACTTCATCTCAGACTCCCTCTCCACTGCAACATCATGCTATCACGCAGCTTGGGAGGCACCAGGTGTGGCTGACGAACCCTGCTTGTCCAAGGAGAAAACTGGGTTACTTACCTGTAACGGTAGTTCTCCGTGGACAGCAGGATAAGTCAGCCACACAATCCCACCCACCTCACCAGGCCGAGGTCAGCCTCTGCCCGCCTCCTAGCTACATACATGCCAGCACTCAGATAGGGACACATTGGCCATCTAGGGGCGGGCTAGTGGGTTGGGCCTCTGGCTCATGCTCAGAAAGGCTCTGAGCTCTAGAGAGCACTTCTGTGTACGGCGCTGTCAGAGGACGTCACCAGGTGTGGCTGACTTATCCTGCTGTCCACGGAGAACAACTGTTACAGGTAAGTAACCCCATTGACTAGGCATCTACAGTAAATGGCAGGTGAAATTTAATGTGCACAAGTGCAAAGTGATACATATAGGGAAGAATAATACAAACAATAGGTACACAATGCTGGGTTACATATTAAAGGTCACCATCCAGAAAGAGGGTCTTGGAAACTAAAAAGAGTTTAGAGAAGGGTGATAGAAATGATAAAAGGGGATGGAACAGCTCCTCTGTGCGGAAAGACTAAATAGTTTAAGGACTCTTGAGCTTGGAAAAGAGATGGCTGAGAAGGGATGTGATAGACAACTATAAAAGCATGAGTGCAGTAGAACAAGTAAATAGTGAATGTTTATTTATCATCCTAAATCAGGCCTTTTGACAAATTTTCTTGGAATTTAGGAGCCAGCTTAAAAATTTCTGAGCCGGTTGCCGAGACCTCAGTCACAGTGCTCCACCCTCCAAAAGGTGTAACACAGCTCCTTTTTGAAGGGTCTGATTTACTGTTTTATCATTTTCTGTGGGAAAAGAAAGCTTAATAAATCAGGCTTTCAAACCTCTTACCTGTTTTAACTTGGCAACAGAATCTTCTAGGATTAGTCTCTCCTGAGACATCTCTTCTAGAGAAGGGCCCATGCGATGCCAAATTGCACCTTCTGAATGCTAAAGGAAACAACCAAATGCAGGCAGGAATATTTCAGTACTTAGTAAACAGGTGAGGCGTGGGAAGTATGCTTACGCCTTCAGTGACCACCCAAGATCTCAAATTATCCCTTTCCCTTCCTCAGCCCTCTCATGCATTTTGCCCAGTACATCGGTCATCACTACAAACAACGTCCTGATATTTTACAGCCAGGCACAGTTCTCTTGTGATCCACTTTGGATTGGCTAACTACCAGGAAAGGTGGAATGCAAATGTTTAAATTAAATGAAATTACAAAGGTGAGAGTATATCCCACAGTACAAGGCCATTTTTCAAAACCTATCTGAAAAATACTCAAATATTTTCACTGAAGTGCTTGTGCTGCAAGATCCTTTGTTCATATACATAAGTGAAACAAGTTCTTCAGAAAGGCCACAATTAACCAAGTACAGATGAAATTAAGGATCAAAACACCAGTATAACAAACTGACCTTTTTGTTTTCCAGGGCCAGCTGTGACTGTATCTTCAAGCGGTCTCTGTAGCTGTCTGCCCAGCAGCGCTCAGATGCTTCTGTTTCATCATTGCTGTAATCTTCATCAGAGCTCTGGTGTCTGATGAAAGAAGGACCAGATTCAGGTTAGACTCAGTTGTTTAGGGTTCATTAGTTAGTTACAGATTCTACACTTGGACAAAGATTTTCAGGTTTCTTATTACTGAATGCTGTATGCAGAAAGTAACACAAGCAATCAGCAGGTACTGCATTCTCCTAGTGGGTACTGTAAACTAGTCAGCCAGCAGGCCCTAGTCAGTTAGCAAAGGTTGGGATTGTCCCCACACCCAGGTAAACCTCAAAAGGTTAACCTAGTCCATGCCCCACTGCATGCATGGAAATGTAGTCCTAATGTTTTTAGGGAAATCAGCTTGCTTGGGTTCATCTTCTAGGTGAAGTACCAACTCCAGCTAGCAGGAATTAGGTGCAGGAGTAACTCTGTGAATTTACTGAGTGTTTTTGCAGCATACCTACCAAGACATGCTACAAGGGTTGAGAATTGCTGGGAAGCATGGTGCTCTGCTCTGTTCTTTGAAAGCAAATCCATAAATCCTTTTAAAACTTAAATGTACGGAACAAATTATTTTAATTTTGTGAAGGGACAATTTTCAAAGTCATTTAAATGAGTAAATTGACCTGTCTGAAAACTGCCCTACTGAAAGTGGCTAGAAAGTGAATGTGTTCATGATGCACTCTTTTAACTTCACTAAATATGGGCATTGCTCTTGGGAGTAAAATAGCATATGGACTTGACATTTTCAAAAATATATATGCTATTTTATTCACCTACTCACATACCAAGTGCAAGACACGGAGGTGCCTCCAGTATGTCTGGTTTACGCTAGCCAGTTTTTAAAGAGAAACTACCTGGGTTGTTCCCCTTTGAAAATTTGCTACAAAGCACATGGATGGAAACCAAATGCACTCTGTATGCGCGATATATACATTTTTTTAAATAAATGAAATAAAGAAATAATGGCAAAAATACCAAAAGTATTTAAAACTATCCCCATATTTCTTTTGTGATCTGCTAGAAAGCAGTACTATATGTGAAGTAACTTTGGTCCATGCATTCCATGCTCATTACCCATTTTAGTCTTACTGAAACTCTCTATTCCATCACGGAGTAGGGCACATGCTGCAGAAAATGCCGCAAACATCAGCAGATGGGGAGAGGACGCAAGTGCTGGCCCGTCTTCTACATTTTGAGATTTATATCCAAATTCACTTATTGAAGATGGTGGTGGTGTTAAAAGCATAAGTGTGTTTTTAAAAAAAACAAGTTTTCCAACACTAACATAAAAAATGTTGGTCATTTAAGATGCAAATGGCCAAAGTTATCATTTTAAATTGGGGCTTGATTTGGTGAGGTCCAGGGACAGGACTAAATGTTATTCAGCCACTCACTAGATCAATTATCCATTCGAGTCGGATAGCACAAATATCAGGTATAACTTTAAATGGGTAAGTTATCCTCAACAGATAGGATTACTGAAAATATACATTAAAGTTATACAGCTAACTTATCCATTTAACTTTATGCAGGCTCTATACCTCTGAATAATTACTTCTGTATTTCTCTGTATATTGTTTATCATTATGTAATTAATACTGCTACACAGGACTTTGGGCAACTCTAAAGTGGATTATAAACACTAAAAAATGAATAACTGAAGAGAGCCATACCTCTCCTTCACACCTTTCAGCCACACTTACCTCTGCGGTTCCTTCCTGTTAGTGTGGGATCTTCTGGTGCTGCATCCTGGAGCTGTGTATTGAAAAAAAAAAGATACGCACACTAAGACAGGATGATGCTTTCCCTCCTCCTTCTTCTCTGGAAGCTATATGCTCTTCACTGGTGGGAGACGTGCCTTCAGGGAGGCACTGAAGGGATCCTGAGGTGGCAGCCATATTTAAGTAGCTTTCAAGACTGCTGTCATGACAGAACACATTAAGACAAAAGCTGCCAAGACCCTTGCAAACTGCATTGACAGGATTTTACATATTTGTAACCACAGAGATGCAGTACTAGTGTGATAGCTCAAAAGAGCATATTCGCTAATAGATAGCTCTAAGGCTCCAGCTTTTATTCTTCTTCCTAACGGCCCTTTCTCCGTCAACAAGCAAAATTGAGTCAGGCATACAAGTGAGTGACATCCTCGCAACAGCTATCCTAGAGCTCAGAACTGAGGGTAAGGTTCTGAGCATGCACGGCCCTTCTCATGCGCAGTCTCTTCAGCTTTTCAGTTTTGTTGTTTCTTCCGCTCTGCCAAATAGATGTCAAATAGATGCAAAATAGGCAGCAAGGAACAGAGCATTCATATTCTACACACCTACGCTCTGGAATGCCCTCCCTACCTCCATCTGAGCAATACCCGACCTCACCCAATTTCGGAAGGCGCTGAAGCACCATTTGTTCCTCCTGAATTACTCCCTGCCCAATGGAACAACACAACCAAACTTACCCCCCCACCAACACCAAGGACACCACCGATACACCCAGGGCATGACAACATACCCACACTCTGAACGCGACTGCCAAAACCTGTATATAAATATGTGAATAGTTTCAGTGAGTGTTCATGTGCTCCGTAAAAGAAGAACAGATTAGTTGAACATAGTGTATATAGTTACCCGTTTAACCCAAGTTGTAAAACCTGTTATATGTAATGTACACCGCATGCGCCGCTGCTTTGTGCAATTGGTTGTTAAATGTAAACCGCGCTGATTTTAAAGAGCACGGTATAGAAATATGATAAATAAAAATAAAATTAAAAATAAAGCTCTTTTGATAATTTGTTAATATTATCTTTCTTCCAGCATTGGGTATTTTATTGCTTCTCTCTTTCATTTTATTTTGCTAAACAAATGCAAATCATGTTGATGGACTCTGATTTGTTCCTGTCTTTAGTATGCAAAATCCCTCCAGAACACAGACCTCATATGGTCCATTTCAGATGTTTTGAGTATCTGACATGACCCAGACCACTATGTCCCTTAGCTTCCATAGGGATTGCTTTGTTCAACTTCAGAGTTGTAGAGACAAATTCAGAAAGTTCCTTGCTGATGAATGACAATAGCAGAGAAGGATGTCTGTACAGGTGTCACCTGACTGCTGTTTTACTGACCTCCCTCTTTCTTGAACATCCTACCACCTCTTGCACAGTGGTCTATGAGCCCAGCCAAAGTTTAAGGCCAGCTCCACAATAGCCTAGCTCCTTGAAGATACCTAGGCCTGAAATGCTTTCATCTGCATGACGCTTGCTCAAGTCAGAAGGTGGGTACCATAAATTGGACCTTCAAAAGTGCAGACTATACATCTTGAAACAAGTTCTATGACAGCACAACTTCTTCACTGTACTAGAGTCCAGCTTGAGTCCTTGTCATCGCAGGACACAGACAATCTGAGTGGTGCTACACCTTTAACATCTCTCATAACGATAACCCATGCCTCTACTTCCCACAGATTTCTTTTACATCGATTGAAATTAAGACCTTGATTTGCTCCCTTGGAGTCTTGTTAGATCACTTAACTTTCAGCTCTTATATCAGAAAAACTGTTCAGAGCTGTTTCTTTGCTCTGAGAAAGATAAGAATGATGAAACTCTACATTGACACAAACAGGGGCAGCCCAAAGGGGGGTGGGGCCATGTGCGGAGACTCAGTGTGGGACTCATTTGCATAAGGGGGGTCTCATTTGCATAAATATTTGCATAATGTTAACATGCACTAACGTTTAGTAAACATGCCTCTTAATGAGTGTCTGGATAAAGAAAGACTACCAGATTTCTACATTACTATACTCCAGTGCCAACTGTCAGGCATATTAGGAAGTACTATAAACCCTGCCCATTTAGAACCCATAGTAAACTCAACATATTATAACAGTACTACCAGGACTCACAAAGCATCATACCCTAAAGGCAACATTGAAAATATTAAACCAATTGGAGTGGAGGAGTAGCCTAGTGGTTGGGGCAAGGTACTTCAGGCCGGAAGGTCAGGGGTTCAAATCCCACTAGAGGACAGCAACCTTGGGCCGGAAGGACTGGGGTTTCTAGTCCCACAGGTGCTCCTTGTGGTCTTGGGCAAGCCACTTAACCCTCCATAGCCCATGTTCCCTGTAAAATAGTTAGTTATCTCCAAGTTATAATACCCTGTTCAATGTAATTTCAGTTTGTTCAATGTAAACCGCACTGATGCAGAATAGCGCGGTATATAAGAGAATGTAAATAAATAAATAAATCTCCTACTGGAGAAAGAGAACAAGTGGCATTGTCAAATAAAAACTACATAAACAGAATATCTCAGCTCGGTTACACATGCAGAACACAGACCATCACCAAAGAAAGAACAAGGAATTTATTTATTTATTTATTTGTTAGAGTTTTCTATACCGCCCCTTCCAGAGATCAGGGGTGGTTTACAGTTAACTAACAATACTAACATGTTATATAAAACAGGTTTTAAAACTTTTTACATTGTAACTTTTAACTTTTACATTCTAACTTTTAGAAATGTAACATTTGAACATTCTCGTTTTTAACAAAATTCAAACTATATACAGGCAGGTTTTGAAGAGGTGTTGAGTGGGCTGTAGGTAGAGATTCACCTCTGAGTAAGGTTAGAAGAGAGTTAGACAGTATTCTGCAGGAGGTTAGTTTGCATGTGGATTTGGGTGGTGTTTGGGATCACAATTTAGAAATAAGACGACAATAATTAAACTGGGAACCCCAAAAGCCAAACTTGGAATGTACAATAACACTGCAGAAATAAAACTATAAATTAATTTCCTCTTGTACTAAACAAAATGCAGACATTAAAGACGCACATTTCCCAGAGCTGACATATTTCAGTTAATAAATTCAAAATAAAGAAGTATTTTTCTACCTTTTGTTGTTTGTGCATTTTATTTTTCAGTTGCAATTGCTCCAGTCACTTTCTTCTGTTTTTTTTTCTTGTCTTCTTCTAACTCTCCATTGTCTGCTATCCATTTGTCCTTTCTTCTCTCTTCTAGTTTTTTTCCATTCTCTCTCTACATCTGCTTTAACATACTGATCTTTCTCTTTTTGCTCTTTCCTCCATCTTTTTCTTTTTCATTCACTCAAATTTTACCCCTCCATTCTCAATCCCCGCTTACTCTCCCAATACCCGGCCAAGTGTGGATTTTTCTTCCCTCCCACACAAAATATTTTTCCCCCTTTTCATTTCACTCTCCCAGCCACATCCCATTCTAGTCCTCCCCCAATATCAGCTCCCTTCTAATTCCAGCTCCACCCAGCATCTGCTCCCTTCTATTTCCCGCATTAGCCCATTTCCAGTCCTAGCTCCCCCATCAGCCCTTTCCAGTTCTATCCTAGCCCCTCCATCAGTCCATTTCCAATCCTAGCCCCCCATCAGTCCATTTCCAGTCCTATCCTAGTCCCTCCATCAGCCCATTTCCAGTCCTAGCTCCCCACACACTCAGCCCATTTCCAATCCAAGCCCCCCATGAGCCCATTTCCAGTCCTAGATCCCCCATCCATTTCCAGTCCTATCCTAGCCCCCCATCAGCCCATTTCCAATCCAAGCCCCCCTCCCCATTAACTATTTCCAATTCTAGCTCTCCCCACTCAGCCAATTTCAAGTCCAAGCCCCCCCCACTCAGCCCATTTACAATTCTAGTCCCCCATCTGCTAATTTCGTGTCCTTTCGTAGACACTCCATCAGCATATTTCCAATACTAGCTCCCCCACTCAGCCCATTTCCAGTGCAACTCCCCCCCCCCACTCAGCCCATTTCCAGTCCTAGCTTCTCCCCCACCCATTCAGCCAATTTCTAGTCCTAGCTTCCCCTCCCACAGCCCATTTCCAGTCCAAGCCCTCCTCCCCTCCCGAAGAGCCCCACGGCTGTCTAAAAAGCTTTAGAGGGAGCCAGAGAGGCCACAGCTCACCTCTAACAGCTGCCAAAGTGAAGAGCGCCTTTTTTCTTCACTTTGGCAACTGTACTTCAGTTTAGAATGCTGGCGCACTGAGGTCATAGGGGACTTCCTGTTTCCCCTCACTCAGCGTAGCAGCATCCTAAACTACAGTACAGCTGCCGAAGTGAAGAAAAAAGATACTCTTCACTTCAGCAGCTGTTAGAGGTGAGCCGGGCCCTCTCCGGCTTTCTCTAAAGCCACCCTGCCTGTTGGTACTGAATGCAGGATGTTGTTGGTGCGGGGACCCCAGAAGCACGGCGCCTTGTATGAACAACATTCTCGCACAATGGACTGGCCAGCCCTGGAAACAAAAGCCCTAAAAATAGTTTTTCACTCACTAGTTATAAATAGGCTGTATTATTCTAATTCCCTTCTTATAGGCATCTCACAGGCAAAACCAAAATGCCTCCAATTATTCAGAGCACAGTAATAAAGTTTATCTATAATGCTAAACAATATGACTATATCACTCCACTGCTCCATAAGCAACATTGGCTCCTTGTCTTTTTTTGAATCAAATTTAAGCTCCTTCTGTTGACAACATCATGCATACTACAATGGCTTACCTATCTATTTACACTCACATCTTATTCCTTACTGCCCCTCCCATACCCTCAGGTCATCAAAAATACATCTCTTAATGGTTCACACATAGTGTACGTTGTGCTTAGAAACCTACCATTCTATTGCTTTCTCTCTCCAAGCCCCTCATCTTTAGAATTCCATATCCACCAAACTCTGCATGAAATCTTCTTATGAAAAGTTTAAGATCAATCTGAAGACCTGGCATTTTACCCAGGCCTTCCAATGACAGTTAGACATGCTCCCCTCAAAAGTCATACCTTACAATCCCCTTATCCCCTCCTACTCTTTCCATTCAATTAAAATGTTGTTTCTCTCTGTTAAGTTAAATTGTTGTGCTACCACATCATTCCTTCCCTGATATTTCTCCAGTTTCTTTGCTGTCCTTGGGTTTTTTTGTTACCATAACTAAGAAAACCAAAGATTGCTGTAAACCACTATGATTTGCTAACTATAAGCAGTATATCAAATTTATTTAGCAACTTTTTTATACTGCTGTATCTACCAATAACATCAGTTTACATGGAACAAAACAAGAAGTAACTTTTTACAACGAACATAGGGAACAATAAATAACTGAGTGCAGCATAACTATTTACATAATGTTGCATTGGTGCTGCAGGAGATTCATATGATGATATGATGGGAGGGTGGCTAAGAGTCTGTGCCAAAGTGTTCCAAAAAGAGGGAGGTTTTTAGTTTGCGCCAGAATTCGCCAAAGCCTATGAGGGTCCATATTTATGGAGTGAGGGAGCTCCAAATGAATGGGGCATAATAGGAGAAGGCTCTGTAAGCAGTGGTATTGTTGGAGTGAGTGAAAGAAGCTGGAATCGAGAGGAGATTGTGATTGGTGGACTGTGTTGATCTCTTGTTGAGTGGCTGTTGAAAAAGGGGGCGAAGGATGTCTGCTGAGAGGAGGTGGATGGTCTTGAATATGGTTAGAGCGACTTTATATTTAAACCTCATATGGATGAGTAGCCAGTGTAGCTGTTTCAGAGTAGGGGTGACGTTGCTCTCGTGGGCCCGTGCCTGTGATTATTCTAGCTGCAGAGTTTTGGGCATGCTGGAAGGGTATTAAGGTAGCTTTAGGGAGTTCCTGGTATATTATGTTTGCATAGTCCGGGAGTGATTACCGCTGCTGTTCTTCTGCGGAGGGGGTGAGTCCACCTGGTCTGTGCAGCTTGCCGGCTTCTTCGGGGCAGCTCCATCTACGTCACCGAAGGCCCCCTAATTGCCTCCTCCTCCTTCTTTCCCGGATAAAGCTGGGCTGAGCTGCTTCGGCGTCTGCCGTCGGCGTATCCTAAGGGGCGTATCGAAAGGGGCAGGATACGCCCCTTGGGAGCCCCTTAGGAGCAACTTTGGAGCGAGTTTGTGGTTCTCTAATATGCCTGGGGGTAAAAGAAAGAAAAAGACCACTGCCACAGAGATGACAGAGGGCCCTATGGACAGGCATGTGGTGTTGACGCCGGTTCCTGTGAAATCAGGTATTGTTTCTTCTGTCCCCTCCGTCGCGGGTGCTAGCCTCAGTTCGGTGGAGCGTACTCCGCCTTTACCTCCGGGTTTTTTGGAACTCTCAGAAGTGCCTTCTCTTTCCTCGGAGCTTCTGGAAATTGGTGTTCTGCCCAAATCTGTAAACTGGAAGGAGCCGGTTTTTTCGGCTGAAAGTCCCTTGGGGTCTTCAATTTCTTTGGTGGATATATGGCATGTAGTTAAAAGAACTGAACATGTCTTGATGGAGACTGTTCCCTCACTTTGCCAATTCACTAAAGATGTAATCTGCAAGTTTCAGTCTGTGGACTTGCAAGTAAAGAATCTGTCTTCCAGTTTTGCAAATTTAGATACCCAGGTTAAAGCACTGTCTTCTCCAGGACCAAGCAGGAAGTCAGTCCTCACATATGGGTGATGTCGGCGCCGACGGAGCCCTCGCGGAGCAATTTTCCCCAGCTTTCAAAGAAAGCCTTTGGAAATTGCAGCGCGCATGCGCGGTCGCCTTCCCGCCCAAGGGTGCCATCTTAGCCAGTCTTCTTTTTTCCGCGGAGCCCTACAGACGTATCCGTCGTGTCCCCGCGAAAAAGTTGATTTTACTCATAATTTTCTCTTTTTTCCTTCGGTTCGACGCCGGTCTTTTTCCCGCCCGGACTCGCAACGCCGGTCACGAGTCCTCTTCTTCTTTTTCGGTTTTTCTGACTTAGTCAGTTTCGTTTTCGGTTTTTCCCTGGCAGCCCGGTCCTTTGACCTCGCAGGGGCCCTTTTTCCCCCGATGGCTGCCAGTGGTTTCAAGCGGTGTGGTCAGTGTGACCGAAATATGTCACTAACTGACACACACGACAATTGCCTCCGCTGCCTGGGCCCGGATCATGAAGAAATGATCTGTGGGGCCTGCGGCAAAATGTCCTCCAAAGCGTTGAGAAGTCGGCGGCATCAGCGGGATAGGATCTTCGCTGACCCCAGCCGTACCCGGACCTCGTCGGAGGCCTCCGCGTCCAGAGGTTCCAGCTCGGACCGTCGCCGGAGTTCCTCCGACAGGGGTTCTCCCTCCGGGGACCATCGACGGAAGGTGAAACCCGCGAGGGCGGCGTCGGTGGACGCTCCTGGCTCCGCGAGGGCCAGGTCGCATAGCCCCGATAGCCGTCCCGGGTCCTTGGAGAAGGAGCACCTCTCGAAGCGACCTCGCCTGGAGTCGGAGCTGCCTGCTCGGGTAAGTCCTGTGGTCCTCCTGGACTCGCCTCCGAGACCGCCGACGTCGGGCCCGACGCCGTCGGGGCCCGAGTCGGGGGCTGCTGGGTCACCTGAGGTCGGACTCAGGTTGACGGCCTTGGAGAGCAGACTGTCTGCCTTCATGGACCAGCAGCGGGCACTGCTCGCTGGCCTCGCTGGCGCCGCTGCCCCGACC
Organism: Ichthyophis bannanicus; assembly: GCA_033557465.1. Lineage (NCBI taxonomy): Eukaryota > Metazoa > Chordata > Amphibia > Gymnophiona > Ichthyophiidae > Ichthyophis > Ichthyophis bannanicus. The sequence goes on from CM066041.1 coordinate 151,420,138, forward strand.
GCCGGGACGTCGACGTCTAAGTCGACCCCGGAGACCGAGCCGATCCTCGAGTCCATGCGAACTCGAGTCGATCCTCGGTCGAGGTCACCCTCGGCCTCCCGTTCGGGACCGAGGTCGCCGACGCCGACTCCCTCGGCGTCGGGGCGGCAGGCGCCGCGGCCTGCCCGGGCCGACCCCACCGATTCCTCGTCGGAGTCGGTCTGGGAGTCTGAAGAGGAAGAGTCACCTGATTCTTTTCGGACTCGGTGGACTCACCTGAGTCCGAACCTCGGAAGCAGTCCCCCCCGGAGGATGCCCGGTTCTCGGACTTCGTCAGGGATATGGCCAAGGCTTTGGCCTTCCCTGCGGATCCCGAGGAGGAGCCTCGAGCCGAAGAGCTCAACGCCCTCCAGTATGACTCTCCCGCCAGGGAACACTTTACTGTACCGGTTCCTCCCATGCTGGAACGACTACTCTTCCGCATGTGGGAGAGTCCGGCCTCCTCGCCGGTCCTGAGCAAGCGGGTCGATTCTATCTATCGAGTCCGCAAGAGCCCTGGCTTCCAAAAAGCACAGCTACCACACCATTCCATGGTAGTGGAATCGGCCATGCATCGTCTTAAGAGCCAGAAGATGCACTCCTCGGTGCCTCCTGGCAGGGAGGCCCGTAACCTGGATGGCCTTGGTAAGAAGTGTTTCCAGGGCTCTATGCTTGCGTGTCGTGTCCAGACCTACCAGCTATACATGGGCATGTATCTCCGAGACCTGGCTAAAGAGCTAGCCGGATTCTCCGCTGGTTTGTCCGAGGAACCCTTGCGGAGGTTCCTGGCCTTGTCCACTGGCATTCGGGAATGCTCAAAATTCATATCCCGAGCAGCCTATGATGGCTTTGAAGCATCGGCTCGAGTGGCCGCAGCCGGCATCGGTGCCCGCCGACAGGCTTGGCTTCAGTCGTCTGACCTTGAGCCCTGGGTGCAGGACAAGTTGGTCGATGTCCCCTGCCGAGGCGAAAACCTCTTTGGCAAGCCCATGGCTGAAAAGGCTGCACAAATCGAGACGGAGACTCTCACCAGGACTAGGCTTTCTAGGAAGACCTCCGCCCCTTCCCAGAAAAAGAAGGGCTCGGGAAAGAAGTCCTTTTACCCGAGAAAGGCGGCTGCCTACAAACACTACCCCCAATATCAGGCCACTGCAGCTCCCCAACAGGGCCAGCAGGCCAAGGGACGGGGTAACGGGTCCCGTAGGCAGCAAGCCCCCAAGCCTGCACCACCAGCCCCTGCTCAGCAGGGTGGGGGCTTTTGACTCCTTAAGCATAGCCTCTCCCCCTCCGCTGGCTCCTCCCAGCACCGGAGGCCGGCTGGTTCACTTCGCCCACAGGTGGTCCAGCATCACTTCAGATGCCTGGGTGCTTCAAGTCGTAAGAGAAGGCTATCTTCTCCACTTTCACCAGGTCCCTCCCTCCTATTTTCCGGGAGAACCTCCACGACTCCCTCTGCACAGGGAATTACTCCTTCAGGAGTTAGCAGGTCTTCTACAGGAACAGGCGGTGGAACCGGTGCCCCACCACCTGAGAGGTCAAGGCTTTTATTCCAGGTATTTTCTAGTACCAAAAAGGACGGGAGGCCTCCGACCCATCCTGGACTTGCGCAACCTCAACAGGTTCCTCGTGCGGGAAAAGTTCAAAATGCTTACCCTTGGAATCCTTCTGCCCTACCTCCAGCAGGGAGATTGGCTATGCTCCTTGGATCTAAAGGATGCCTACACGCACATCCTCATCCACCCAAGCCACCGCCAATACCTAAGGTTTGTGGTGGCAGGAAATCATTACCAGTACAGAGTACTGCCCTTTGGCCTGTCCTCCGCACCGCGAGTCTTCACAAAATGTCTCGCGGTGGTGGCGGCCCATCTCCGGCTTCACGGCCTCTATGTCTTTCCGTACCTCGACGACTGGCTCATCAGAGCAGCGTCCGCTCCGGAGGTCACCAATGCCACACGCCGCACGGTGACTCTTCTGCAGTACTTGGGCTTTGTTATAAACTTCGCAAAGTCCACTTTGCTCCCCTCACAGGATCTCGAGTTCATCGGCGCAAGGCTGCACACTCCTCAGGCACGAGCGTTCCTACCGCTCGACAGGGCTCAACGGCTCATGGACCTAGCCGACCGTTTTCGCAGCCAGCCCCTGGTCTCCGCCAGGCGCTTCCTGAGACTACTCGGCCATATGGCTTCCACCGTCCATGTGACCCCCAATGCCCGCCTGAATATGCGGCCTGCTCAATGGTGTCTCCGCAAGCAGTGGCAACAAGCCACAGGCGTCCTAGCAGACCTAGTGCGCGTCTCCGAGCCACTGGCCTCGTCTCTCCAGTGGTGGCTTCATCGGCCGAACCTGGTACTCGGCATGCCTTTTCAGTCACCTCAGCCGGCCCGGGTGCTGACGACAGATGCATCCCTCCTGGGCTGGGGAGCACATTGCCAAGGGGCACGTACTCAGGGCCTCTGGACCACGTGGGAGTCTGCTCAGCAGATCAACTTCCTGGAGCTCAGAGCGATCCGCCTGGCTCTCAAGGCCTTCTCCCACCTGACCTCTCACCAGTCCGTCCTTGTCCAGACGGACAATCAAGTTGCCATGTTCTACGTGAACAAGCAGGGGGGCACGGGCTCCTTCCTTCTCTGTCGGGAAGCACAGAAGCTCTGCTCTTGGGCCGTCAGTCACGGCGTTCTTCTCAAGGCAGTTTATCTCCCAGGCCAAGAAAATTGCCTGGCAGACAAACTCAGCAGGATCCTCCAGCCGCACGAGTGGCGCCTGGATCCCTTGGTAGTTCAGAAGCTCTTTCTAAAGTGGGGCCTCCCCACGATGGATCTCTTTGCCAGCCCTCTCAACCGGCAACTTCCTCGCTTCTGCTCTCGTCAGCCACATCCCCTTCGAGTTGCGGCAGACGCTTTTCTACTCTCATGGTCGGAGAGCCTTCTGTATGCTTTTCCTCCCATCCCGCTAGTCTCTCGGACTCTTTTCAAGGTTCTCCGAGACAAAGCTTTCATGATTCTGGTGGCCCCTCGCTGGCCCAGACAGCCGTGGTTTCCACTCCTGCTGCAATTAGCGGTAGAGGATCCATTCCCTCTGGGGTTACAACCGGATCTCCTCACTCAGGATCAGGGGTCTCTGCTACACCCCAACCTCAGGTCTCTCAATCTAATGGCCTGGCTGCTGAGAGGGTAGTCCTTGCTCCCCTTCTCCTGCCGGCAGAGGTGGAAGAGGTCGTCCTAGCTTCTCGGCGACCTTCTACCCGCAAATGCTACGCCCTTAAATGGCGTCGCTTTTCCGTTTGGTGTACCCAACAGTCTCAGGATCCCTTCTCCTGCCCGGTGTCGGTGATCCTGCAGTACTTGCTATACCTCTCTAATCTGGGACTTAAGTCCAACTCCGTCAAAGTTCACCTTAGTGCTCTTTCAGCACATCATGTGCCGGTGGACGGCAGACCTCTTTCCAGCGACCCTCTTGTAGCGAGGTTTCTCCGAGGTCTCCTTCTGCTTAAACCACCTCTGCGCCCGCCAGCGCCTGACTGGGATCTGAATGTGGTTTTACAGCGGATCACCTGTCCGCCTTTTGAACCTATGGCTACCTGTTCTCTCCGTTTTCTTTCTTGGAAAACATTGTTCTTGATAGCCCTCACTTCCGCTAGACGCGTAAGTGAATTGCAGGCCCTCGTGTCTGATCCCCCTTACACTCGGTTCTACAAAAATAGGGTAGTCCTACGGACTCACCCAAAATTTCTTCCAAAAGTGGTCTCCCCTTTTCACATCAATCAGGAGGTGGTACTTCCAACCTTCTTTCCCAGACCACACTCCAGCCGAGCTGAAACGGTCCTCCATACCCTGGACTGTAGAAGGGCATTGAACTTCTACCTTGACCGTACGCGGGAGCACCGTAAAGCTGCTCAGCTTTTTGTGTCTTTTGACCCCAATAAATTGGGGCTCCCGGTCTCCAAGCGTACTCTGTCCATCTGGGTTGCGGACTGTATCACTTGGGCTTATGGGGCAGCCGGACTCTCCTTGGAAGGTCGAGTCACGGCTCATTGCGTTCGGGCAAAGGCTACGTCAGTGGCTTACCTCCGCTCTGTTCCGCTGGCAGACATCTGCCGGGCCGCTACTTGGTCTTCGAGCCAGACTTTTGCGGTCCATTACTGTCTTGAGAGGGAGTCCCGCAGGGACAGTGCTTTCGGACAGGCAGTCCTCCGTAATCTCTTTGAGGTTTGAGCAACTCCTACCCTCCATCCCGGATGTGGGCTACCGGTGGGTAATAATTCAGCGAAGATTCCTTCCTTCTGTGCTGCTGAGCTAGAGGGAGCTCATTTTTGTGCTTAGGGTCTCCGGTAGCCTTAAGCTTGGGAGTCCCATATGTGAGGACTGACTTCCTGCTTGGTCCTGGAGAAAGCGTAGTTACTCACCTGTAACAGGTGTTCTCCAGGAGCAGCAGGAATCAGTCCTCACAACCCTCCCTCCTCCCCTTGGAGTTGCAATCATCTGCTTTAGTTTTTTGCAAATTTTTATGCTGTCTTTTTTAGCTATGTCATCTGACTGGCTAAGATGGCACCCTTGGGCGGGAAGGCGACCGCGCATGCGCGCTGCAATTCCCAAAGGCTTTCTTTGAAAGCTGGGGAAAATTGCTCCGCGAGGGCTCCGTCGGCGCCGACGTCACCCATATGTGAGGACTGATTCCTGCTGCTCCTGGAGAACACCTGTTACAGGTGAGTAACTACGCTTTCTTTCCAGTCTGTCAGTGTCAAGGATAGCTTGGTTTTTTCTCAGAAATTAGAAAATCTAGAGAATATGCATAGGTGTAAAAACTTACTGCTGTTAAATTTTCCTTGTATCTCTTTACTTTCTCCCTCTATTCTCTTCAGAAAATATTTGAAAGACATATTGCAACTATCTATTGCAGATACCTTACCATTACTTAAGTGTTATTATCTTTCTTTAAAGGTAGCTACACATACCAATGGCGACGATTTCGCTGTTTTGGAGGAACCTGTTGCATTTGATTTAACCGCTTTTTTGGAGGACACACAGGATATTATTCCCACTAGGGCGACTTTGTTAGTTACTTTGTCCTCTGAGGAAGAAAAAATCTTAATCCTCAAGGCTTATTTTCGGAAGAAGGATCTTTTGTTCTGTGGTGAGAAGATTTCCATCTTTCCCGATGTGTCTCGGTCAACGCAACTTCGTAGGAAAGCTTTCCTTGCCTATAGAGCACGAATCGTCGCTATTGGGGCTACCTTTTTTCTTCGCTATCCCTGTAAATGTATAATTACTAAGGATCAGGATAAGTTTATTTTTATGTCTTCCACTGATTTAGATAGATGGCTCTTAGAAAGGGAAAAAAGGCATTGAGGGTTTCTCTTTTCTTATGTTGTTTAATATGTTCCTTTGTTGGAGGGAATCTGTAGGTTGGGTTATGATGTTAGTCAGGGATTCTTGGTTGGTGTTCCTGACTTTGTTTTCTTGGGATATATATTTTCCTTTTTGTTTATCCCCGTGATGTGCTCTGCGATTATGATTATTTTGTGATGGTTTCCTGCAGATATATTTATTGCTACTTTCTTTTGTCTTCTGATACTGTATTGTCAGAATATAAAATTTCAATAAACATAAATTTAAAAAAAAAATGTTTGCATAGTCCAGGATTGGGGTGATGAGTGATTGGCAGACGTTTCTGAAGTCATTAGAATCCGGCAGTGTGCGCAGGTGTCAGTGTTCTCATCTTGAAGTAGACAGCTTTAGTAACCTGTTTAATGTGGTGATGGAAGCTCAGGTGTTGATCCAGGGTGATGCCCACGTATTTTACATGTTGTTTGACGTGTAGGGTTAAATTGGCCAAATTGATAGAATTTGGAGGAGTGAAGGATGGGTGTTTGGTTATGAGGAAGACTTCTGTTTTGCTGGGGTTGATATGCATGATGTGTTTGTTAAGCTATTGGATGGTTCCTTCTAGGCATCCGTTGATCATGGAGTAGTCCGGGTTGGTAGTGGAGAATGGAGTGTAGAGCAATATGTCATCTGCATACAGATGATAGTGGATGTTATGATGTTTTATGAGTGTGCATAGGGGTGGGATGAATATGATGAACAGAAATGATGATAATGCGGAACCTTAAGGTAAATCCTGTAGTAGCTGGAAAGATTTGGGGATTTCAATTCTGATTTTTACTTGCTGGGATTGGTTGGAAAGGTAAGAGTGGAACCACTGCAGAGCCGTACCTCTGATCCAAATGAGTGAAGACGGGAGCATAGCAGGATGACTGAATTGAAGGCTGCAGAGACATCGAGGAAGATGAGAATAAGTCCTTGGGTGATTTTCTGAGTACCTTTGATTAAATTATCCATGAGGGAGGTCAGAAGGGTTTCGGTGCTGTGAAATGGTCTGAATCCATGGTGGTGCTTGTCGAGAGGGGCATGGGTGTCTATGAATTCTTGTAACTGAAGCTGCACTATCTTTTCTATGATTTTGGCTAGGGAAGGGATGCTTGATATAGGTCTATAGGAGGCTGGGGCTGAGGGGTCAGCTGAATGATTTTTTTAATAGGGGTCTGATAGAGACTTGTTTGAGAGGAGATGGCATGTGGCTGAGTGTCAGGGATGCATCGACCAGGTGAAGAATGGTTGGGGCGAGGTCTTGTCTGGTCATCTTGATCCAAAAGAAGGGGCAGGGATCGAGTGATGAGATGGTGCAGTTGAGGTTTGCTATAATATCAATAATCTCCCTTGTGGACAGGCGCCTGAATGTTGACCAGGTATTTTTTGTCTGGGGTGTTGGTGGGGTCAGTGGAGACTGGTGCTGAACTGTGGTAGTCGATTGTCTGGCTTGAAGGAATTGTGCCATGGCATCAGGCGCTAAGTTGAAGTTAGATTTCGTACTTGCTGAAACTTGAAGCAGGTCCTGGACTATACTGAAAAGCTTTCTGGGGTGGTTGAAGAAGGCGTTTACAAGATTGGAGTGATATTCTCTTTTTGTGAGGAGTGTGAGCATACAGTAGTCTGTCTGTGCGCTTGCATAAGCTGAGTGGTTAGTTGGGGTTTTTTTGTCGTCTCCATCGCGCTCAAGCTGTCTGAGTTTATTTTGTTTTTAGATTATTGAGTTGAGAGGTGAACCATGGAACTTGGTGTAATCGCTTTATCCTGGCTCTGTTGTCCAGCATCATGGCATATGAAGTTATGTTTGTGTTCCATTCAGAGATGAAGGTGTCGATACTGGTTAGGTTAACCTGAGGGAGAGGCAGGATCATGCTTGTAAAGGTGTTTTATCGAAGGCCTTGAATCTCCGTAAGTTAGGTGAGGGTGATTTGAAGGCAGTTGCTTTAGGTATGTGTGGGAGATAAAAGATGATTAGGTTGTGGTCTGACCAGGGCACAAATGTGATGTTGGTCTTGCGGGAAAGATCTCGGTGTGGCCAGGCGGCTGGGATGAATATGAGGTCAAGGGTTCCTCCTTTGCTGTGCATTGGTCCTATGATTATCTGGTTGAACTGTAGTGCTTCAAGTGCTTGGAGGAAGGGAGTGGTCTGGCTGGTTAGTAAGGAGGGAAGGTTGAAGTCACCCAGGAGGATGAACCATTTGTTTTTGTGGTGCTCCGAGCATGTTTCTTCGATAAGTAGTGAGAAGTCATTGGGCCCTGTTGAAGGAGATCTGTATGTGAGACATATTGATAAGTACGAATTGGTTATGGAGATGATATCCACAGCTCCTTGAGAGAATGACATAACGGCTTTGAAGTGGAAGTCTTTTCTTGCCATTATGATTACTCCTCCTCCTCTTTTATGTGATCTTGGTTGGTGAAAAAACTGGTACGAAGGGATGGCAAGCTGGTTTAGTAGGACACGATCCTCTTCCTCAAGTCATGATGCCATTATGCAGATAATGTCAATATGGTTTTCTATTATGTAGTCTGTCACTATGGGGATCTTGTTGCATACCGACCTGGTGTTTATAAGGGCACATTTGAGGTGCTAGGTAGGGGATGGTAAGCTATTCGTGGATGGGGGACCGTGGGAGGGCTGTATGTTGATTAGGTTGTGGGTGTTCCTTGTTTTTGGCTTGAGAATGGTGGCTGGAATCTATTGTCATATCAGTGATGTATAATTGGGTTGAATGACATTGTGATGAGACCTGAGTATTGAATGATGGAGTGATGGCAAGGAGTAGGATGATGATGTAAGAGGCTATGTGGAACATTATGCTTGAGGGAATTAAAGTTATGTTTGGGGGTGGATGGACTGTGATGGCCTTGTGTGTTGCTGAGGAGAGTTGTCTGGTAGTCTATGTGGCTTACTGTTGAGCAGTGTAGACGTGGTCCACCAGTGTAGATGTAGTCCTGCGGTGTTGATGTGATCCAGTAGGCAGTGGCACTGTTGCTGGCTGTGGTAGTGCTGGATCTGCTTTTAACGAGGTTGTATCCAGCGTATCTGTGGGACTGGCCTTAGGTGCAAGAGTGATGGAGCTCAGGTGGTGGACATGGTGAGTTAAGCTGCTTAAGCATTTGAATTGGCAAATCTCTTTCTGGCAATTGTTGGATTAAACTTGGTCTGCTGACTGTGCTTGTGTTACTTTCATCCGCAAAGTTGCTGGAGAGGCATTCATTTTTGATCCTGTGAGCCTGTTCGGTTTCTGGAGGCACTTAGAATTTAAATGTCCCGGCTTTGCTCTGATAGACCTTGTGGTGGGGAGCAGGGAGGGGCTCTCCTTCCTGCTCCCTTCTGCGATGCCAATCAGGGCAGCTGGCAGGGGTGATGTCTTACCGTTTCTGGAAGCGCTTAGAATTTAAATGTCCTGGATCTGCTCTGATAAGCCTTGTGGTGGGGAGCAGGAAGGGGGTTCTCCTTCCTGCTTCCTTCTGAGATGCCGATTGGGACAGCCGGTAACAGTGATAAACAAATAATGTGTCCAAAGTATGAACGTCAAAGTCTTGTCATCTGAGCTTTTAAGGAAAGCTTAGGTTTGATCTCTTCTAGTACTGACTGGTTTGTTCTTCGGGCAGTCCATGGCATACACAGTATTTGTCACCAGCACCATAATTGAAAGGCATCAATTTTCTTCCTGTCTATCTTTTTCACTCTCCAACTTTCAAATCGATATGACATTATTGAAAACACCACGGCCTGAACAAGTCAAATCTTTGTATGGAGAGAGACATCTCTGCTCTTCCGAATCTTGTCTAGGTCCTTCATAACCATTCTGCCAAAAGCAATGCATCGTCTGATTTCTTGACTGCTTGTTATTTCTCTATTGATAGTTGATCCAAGTAAGTTAAAGTTGTCAACTATTATAATTTCTTCTCCATCAATGATGAACTTATTGATTTTGCCAATTGGCAGGATCTTTGTCTTCTTTACAATAAGTTGCAGGCCCATTTTAAGACTGTGTTCCTTTATCTTGATAAGCAAATGTTTCAGATGAATGTTTCAGCAAGTAATAGGGTATCATCAGCATAGCGAAGGTCTTCCACCAATATTCACACCATGGTTGTACTCATAGAGTCCTGCTACTCTGATGATTTGTGCTGGGGAACATATGCCACCTTGTCGTACATCTTTGCTGATTTTAAAACATTATGTTTCTCCTTGTTCTGTTCGAACTGCTGCTTCTTGATCAATGTAAAGGTTGTGCAAGAGAACTATCAGGTATTCTTTTATACCCATGTTTCTTAATGTGTACTAGAGTTTCTCATGGTTTGCCCAATCAAAAGCCTTGCTGTAGTCGATAAAACACATATAGATATCGTTTTGGTATTCTTTTATCTTTTCAAGGATCCATCTCACATTCACAATGATGTCCCTTGTTCCTCTCCCTTTCCAGAACCCTGCTTGTACTTCAGGCAGGTCTCATTCCAGGTATGGTTGTAGTCTTTACTGAATAATCTTCAGTAAAATCTTACTGGCATATGCAATCAAAGTGATTGTGCAGTAATTTCCACAATCAGTTGAATCACCTTTCTTTACTATTTGTATAAAAACAGATATTTTCCAGTCAATTGGCCATGAATTTTCTTCCAAATTTCCTGAAAGAGCCTTGTAAGTAAGGTAACAGTTTCATCCAATTGCTGTAATACTTCACTGGGAATGCCATCAATGCCCGGTGCTTAGTTCTTTGATAAGGCTTTCAATGCTGCTTCGACTTCTTCTTTCATCACCAATAGTTCCTGATCATAAGGTACAGGTTGAAATGGCTGTTGGTCCACTTGATCTTTATGGTAGACTCTGTATATTCTTTCCACCTTTTCCTGATCTTCTCAGCAACACTCAACATGGATCGCTGGGCATCTTGTAGCATTACAATTCAAGGCTGGAATTTTCTCTTTAACTCTTGTAGCTTTAGGAAACCAATATTGTTCTTCCTCTAATAGTTTTTGATTCTATCTCCTTGTATGTATCATTGTAGTACTTCTCCTTGTCTTGTCTTGCTACATATAGTAACATAGTAAATGACGGTAGATAAAGACCAACATGGTCCATCTAGTCTGCCCAATAAGGTGGCAAGAGTAGGTGCACCTGCTGCTCCATGCAGGTCACCTCTCACCATGCCATTGTTTAGTGGTGTCCCACAGCTCTATGCAGGCCACCCCTATTTGTGAGATATAAGAGACAGTTAAGTTTATTTTGATTTATCCTGTTGCTATAAAGGGATCCACTGTGTCTGTCCCATGCCATTTTGAATTTTGTCACTGTATTTGCTTCCGCCACTTCCATCACCAGGGCATTCCAAGCATCCACCACCCTTTCAATGAAAAAGTATTTCCTGACGTTGCCTTTCAGTTTACCCCCTTGCAGCTTCATGTTATGCCCTCTAGTTTTACGGCTTTCCCGTCTTTAAAAAAAGGTTTGTTTGTTCATTAATACTTCATTTTTAAATATTTAAAGGTCTGTATCATCTCTTCCCTATCCCTCCTCTCCTCTAGCATATATATTGTGGTGATGCACATGCAGCAGAGCCCTTTAAAACTGAAAAAAAGAGGTTTTTTTTCATAAACGGGGGATGGGCTCACCAAAGCATAGCTCCCAAACAGAAAGAGAAACTAAAGCATACACTAGCAGAGCTAGCCTGAAGCCACACCCAGCCTCTAGAACAGTTGCAGGCAGAGAGAGGGTGGGGCCAGGGAAGGAAACAAGCCACAGAACATTTAAGCTGCGTCACACAGGAAGTGAGGCAGAACTGGCAGAACAAGGAAGAGAACGAGGTGAACAAGCAGAGCAAGCAGGACGTGCTCAGACACAGGAAGGACTGCAGAGAGAGACTGCCAGAGGGCAGGAAAGACTGCAGGCCAGAAGCCAGGAGGAGAGGCAGAGAGTCCAGAGAGACCAGGGGAAGAGGCAGCATTACAAGGCTGTGAGACCGGGTGGTTCAAAGGGGACCAGCCACAACTCCCAAGGCAAGTGTCAAGGTTGTGGGCAAGAAAGGAGCTGGGGAAGAAGTCAGGACTATACGTCTGATTCTGAATGCAGCAGCTCAAGTCCTGGGCCCTTGAACAGACAGTACATAAAGTCTGATAAAAGGAGGGTTTCTGCCAGCCAAACAACTCATATATTCCCTGAGGTGGAGTTGTTAAGGGAGAGAAGGGCAAGAGGTTCTGACCCAGTAAAAAGGGGAAGCCAGAAGCTAAAATGGGGAAAGTTTTTTAAACTTTTAAAAGAAGTGCAGCAGAGTGTGCCAGAAGTTGCCCCAAGCCCTGAGATTTCCCCCACTTCCCAAGCATCCACATGGTTCTCTTCTCTTTCCGCTGCCCTCAATCTCATCGCCCCTCTTCGCCCCCAGCCTCCTTCACATCGCCCATCTCAACCATGGTTCCACTCTGGTCTTTTCTTGCTTCATGCACAGCTCCGTCGGGCTGAACGATTATGGCGTAAGGCCCCCTCTCCCTCTTCTCTCTCCCATTTCAAGTCTGCACATTCTTACTACAAATCCCACGTTCATCTAGCTAAACAGACCTACTTCACTACTGCCATATCCTCTGCTCCCAACCAGACCCGTCATCTTTACTCTGTTCTTCAATCTCTTACCTCCCTTCAATCCCGCCCCACCCCTCTGCCCGCTCTCTCTTCCCCCACCCCAACTGAGCTTGCAGATTACTTCAGTACCAAAATATCTACTCTCCGGCACTCTCTGCCCCACTGCCCTCCTCCCATCTCCAGCCCTCCCCCCTGTTCTCCCCCTTGCTCCCCACAGCTATCCCACGTCTGGCACTCTTTCCACCCTCTCACTTCCCCTGAGCTCCTTGCACTCATTGCTTCTTCAAAAAAAACCTCCTGTCCTTTGGACCCCATCCCCTCCCCCTGGCTCCTCACTCCCTCCCTGGCCCTCATTCCTCCTATTCTCTCCATGATCAATACCAGTCTGTCCTCCGGTGTGTTCCCCCAACCCTGAAAGCACGCTCTTGTCCGACCTATCCTCAAAAAGTCCTCTCTCGACCCCACAATCCCTGCGCACTACCGCCCTGTCTCTAATCTCCCCTTCTTATCCAAAATTCTTGAAAAGGCTGTTTTCTCCCAACTCTCTGCCCATCTTGATTCCACTCACTTCCTCCATCCCCGACAATCTGGTTTTCGCCCCGGCCACAGCGTTGAAACTGTTCTTCTTGGCTTTTTGAATGAAATTCACACTGCTCACGACCGTGGTGATCTCTCGGTGGCAGTTTCTCTCGACCTCTCCGCCGCCTTTGATCTCGTCGACCATTCTCTTCTCTTAACCCGTCTTCGCGAAGCAGGCCTCTGTAGCACCGTCCTTCACTGGTTCCACTCTTTTCTCTCCTCTAGGTCCTTCTCAGTTCTCTCTACCTCTACCCCCCCAACCGCCTCCACACCTACTCCTCTGCTCTGTGGTGTCCCCCAGGGCTCTGTTCTGGCTCCCCTCCTCTTCAATGTTTTCCTCACGCCCCTCTCTTTATTGGTTCAACAGCACGGGATTTCTGCTTTCTACTACGCTGATGACCTTCTTCTTCTATACCATACCTCTCCCCTTTCCCCTGATCTCTCTCCACTTAACACTTGTCTTTCAGCCGTAGCCCAATGGCTTACCACCCACTGCCTCCACCTCAACCTTGCTAAGACTCTAGCCATCTGGTTTTCACGTGATGGTTCCCCTCCTTCGGTTTCCCCCTCTTTCTCTGGTTCCCCCATTCCTTTAGTTTCCTCCTTTCGGTACCTGGGTGTCCTCTTTGACCCCGGCCTCACTTTTCGGGATCACATTGCCCACATATCAAAGACCTCCTTCTATTACCTCCGCCAGATCCGTGCCATCCGTCCCTTTCTTTCTCCACAGGCCCTTTCTACTCTTCTTCTTTCCTTGGTCATATCTCGCATCGACTTCTGCAACTCCCTCATGTCTGGTCTCCCTGCCTCCCAACTGCAACGCCTCCAACGTATCCAAAACACAGCCACCCGCCTCATCTTCCATGCATCTATCCGCGACCATATCACCCCCCTCCTCATCCGTCTTCAATGGCTCCCTGTCAAATTCCGTAGTCATTTTAAGATTCTGATCCTTCTTCACCGTATCCTCTACACCCACTCTCCGCAGTACCTAGCTGACCTGGTTCACTTCCATAATCCCACCCGTTCCCCACGCTCCTTTCATCTGAATCGCCTACACCTCCCCTCTCCCACTTGTGCTCGCCTCCAATCCACCCGTACCTCTGCATTTTTCTTCCTTGCCCCCGCCCTCTGGAACTCTCTTCCCTCCTCTATTCGCCTCGAACAAGACCATTCCACCTTTAAGAACCGCCTCAAAACTCACCTCTTCACCCTTGCCTTTGACCTTCCTGCTCCTCCTGTACCCCACGTGTGATCTGTTTTCCCTTCCCTCTCCTCTACTGTCCTGTCCTGTCGTATGAATCTGCCTAGTTTGCTTTCCTGTCGATTGATGTAACTTCCTTTCCTCTTCTATCTCACCTTTACGGTGATTGCCTCATTTTTTTTGAACTCTGTAAACCGCTATGATGTCTCCCACGTTTAGCGGTATATTAAGCGAATAAACCTAAACCTAGACCTAGAGCTTTATTCAGACAGTCCAGTGTCTTCAGCAGAGTCAATGGAGTGTGGACTTTGTGTGAGCAATGTTTAATGTTTTATGGAAGGCTGTATGATACAGGTTAAGAAGATAACATATGTGCTGGTATCAATGAATGCCTAAGAGAAGGGCAGACAAGAAGATAGAAACCTCGTGTTTAAAAGCAGCCAGTTTTACCACTACTAAAGCCCGGTTAAGGAGGCTATTGGTTTTAAACTAAGAGGCAGCACATGGCTGGTATCCTAATCTGCAGCAGCTGAGAAGGTGAATTCAAAACTGTCTTATTGAAGTTTTGTTGAACTGTGCACTTAACAGTATTTTGCTGGTTTTTTTAAATGGAAGAAGGCAAAAGTTAACAAGAGTGGAGAAAACTACTTGGAGAGTTTTTGCTAAGAAAGTTTATTGGAGAGAGTATCCTACTTTTGGTTATATTTTTGGTTTGCCGTATCATGGTCATTTGTCAAAAATTGATTCCACGAAGAAAACAATAAAAGGCGATTTATTTTTACAAATTGTCCTGTGTCCTCATCCACTCGTACTGCTTACAAAGCAGGACACAACTACACAAAAAGAGTGATGACCGGCGCACCCCACTAGGCAGCTGCCTAGACGGACTGGGCGCCGCCACAATATATATATATATTTAAGTCTTCAAGTCTCTTCTCATCTCTTCTGGCGCAGGCTCCAAATTATTTCAATGCCTTCATCTGAACTGTTTCCAGTCTTTTTAGATCCTTTGTGAGATATGGTCTCCAAAACTGAATACAATATTACAAGTGAGGCCTCACCAGCGACTTGTACAATGGCATTAGCACCTCCTCCTTTCTGCTGGTAATTCTTCTCTGTATGCAATCCAGCATCCTTCTGGCTTTGGACACCGCCTTGTCACACTTTTTTGCCACTCTGAGATCCTCAGAAACAATCACTCTGAGGTCCTTCTCCTGGTCCATACACACTAACCTATTGCCCCCTATCTCATACAATTCTCATGGATTTCTGCATCCCAAGTGCATGACACTGCACTTCTCCACATTAAAACTTAACTGCCAAGCATTAGACCATTCTTCCAGCTTTTGCAGATCTTTCCTCATGTTATCCACTCACTCAGGGGAGTCCACTCTGTTGCAAATTTTTTGTGTCATCTGCAAAAAGGTAGACTTTTCCATTCAGTTCTTCAGCAATATCACTCACAAATACATTGAACAGTACTGGTCCCAGGACCGATCTCTGAGGCACACCACTAATCACCTTCCTTTCATTCAAGTGAGTTCCGTTTACCATCACCTTCTGTCATCTGTCAGTCAACCAATTTCTGATCCACTTCACCACCTTGGAACCCATCCCCAGGCTGTTCAGTTTATTGATAAGCCTCCTATGAGGAACAGTATCAAAGGCTTTACTAAAATCTAGGTAGATCACATCCATCGCATGCCCTTGATCTAGTTCTCCGGTCACCCAATCAAAGAACTCATTCAGATTTGTTTGGCATGATCGTCCTTTGGTAAAATCTTGTTGCCTCAGATCATGCAACCTATTGGTTTCGAGAAAATCCACTATTCCCTCTTTTAGGAGTGCCTCCATTACTTTTCCTACCACCGAGATAAGGCTTACTGGCCTGTAGTTTTCCACTTCTTCCCTATTACTACTTTTGTGAAGATTTACCATATTGGCTCTTTTCCAGTCCTGCGGAACTTCTCTTGTCTTCAAGGATCTATTAAAACCATACTTTAAAGACCCTGCAAGAACCTCTCTGAGCTCTTTCAGTATCCTGGGATGTATCCCATTCGGTCCCATGGCTTTGTCCACTTTCAGTTTTGCAAGCTGTTCAAACACATCATCTTCTGTGAATGGTGTAGTATCTACTTCATTTCCATTTGTATAACTGTCAATCACAGATGGTCCTTCTCCAGGATTTTCTTTAGTAAAAACAGAACCAGCAGAAGAAGAAGGGATCTGCAGGAATGCAAGAAAAAGATGAAGCGGAACACCAAAACCCACAGCCCGACACAAAAAGGGCAGTGAAAAAACTTTATTTGGTAGACCCTTTAGTGAAAAAATTTTATTTGGTTAATAACAAATTACATGGTTCTTTCTAATCTAGTGAAGCCCCTTTTTTATGTTTCCTTTTTGATGTCTGTTTATAATGTATCAGCGCTTATGTTTGTATTCCCTCCTCCCCTTTTATAATGAGCAGTATTGGCTTTGATTGTAGATTTATCTTTAATACCTCAGAATTATACACATTACTGCTGAATGCTGTCTTTTATGCCTTTTAATATTTTCATTTGTATATAAGATCTTATATTATATAAATATCTTATTTTTATGTTATATTTTGCTTTATGTGATTGTTGTGCATTCTACAATTAAGTTTATGTGATCATCTTGTTTATGCATCCATATGGATCTGTTTGCCAGCAGTTTATCTTTATAAATTTAACAATCTCTATCTGATTCTATTTTTGAATTTTATCCAATACAGACTGGGAAGAGTGGCTTGTTCCACATTTCATATGCTGTTTCCTACCCCTTGTGGTAATGTATATGTTGAGTTGTTTTACACATATTGACATACATGTATTTGTGTAAAAAATTGTTTTAATGTTATTAATAAAAATATAATAACATTAAAAAGATGTTATTAATAACATTAAAAAGATGTTATTAATAACATTAAAAAGATGTTATTAATAACATTAAAAAGATGTTATTATGTATGCATAATTTTTTATTATGTATGTATAATTTATGTTTATGTTTACTTTTAGACCCCTGAAGAAGGCCTCCAGCCGAAACTTGTTAGTTGGGTCTACCAAATAAAGTTTTTTCACTACCCTTTTTGGTGATCTGTACCACAGTCAACTCCAGGTTTTGTCTTTGTTGATATTATCAAACTTTTTGTTGTCTGCCATAGAAGTAGTTAATTTGATTTTTGTACAATCCATTGGGTGAAGTCCACATGTACAGTCGGCACTTGTGTTGCTGGTTGAGATGAATAGATCATTGGTCTTGCAGAATTCTATCAGTCATCTATCAGTCTTTCTCCAGTTTCAATTTTGTTGCCAAGTCTATATTTTCCAACTACTTTGCCTTCTTCTTGTTGCCAGCTTTTGTGTTCCAGTCACTCATGACTATCAGGATATCCTGTTTGTATGTCCTGTCAATTTCAGTACTGGTTTATAGAACTCATCAACTTCATCCTTTCTTCAGTTCTTGTTGGGGCATATACTTGAATTATAGCTGTGTTGATAGGCAGTCCTCATAAAGTCCAAATAAAGTTTTTTCACTACCCTTTTTGTGTCGGGCTGTGGTTTCTGGTGTTCTGCTTCATCTTTTTCTTTCCTTTTTTTTAAAATTAAAAACAGAAGTATTTGTTTAGCATTTTCACATTGGGTGAAGTCCACATGTACAGTCGGCACTTGTGTTGCTGGTTGAGATGAATAGATCATTGGTCTTGCAGAATTCTATCAGTCATCTATCAGTCTTTCTCCAGCTTCATTTCTGTTGCCAAGTCTATATTTTCCAACTACTTTGCCTTCTTGTTGCCAGCTTTTGTGTTCCAGTCACTCATGACTATCAGGATATCTTGTTTGTATGTCCTGTCAATTTCAGTACTGTACTTGTTTATAGAACTCATCAACTTCATCCTTTCTTCAGTTCTTGTTGGGGCATATACTTGAATTATAGCTGTGTTGATGGGCAGTCCTCATAGACAAATAGAAATTAAGCGTTTACTGACTGCATTATATTTCATTACAGTTCTTGCAAGTTTCTTCTTAATTATAAATCCAGCACCAATTTCTTCTTTGTCTTTCATTTCCAGCATAGTAGATCATGTGATCATCAGATGCAAAGTGCTCGATGCCAGTCCATTTCAGTTCGTTGATACCCAATAGATCAAGTTGTGCACATTCCATTTCATTCTTTACCACCTCCAACCTCCCTTGGTTCATGCTTCGTGCATTCCATGTCCCAATATGTAAGACATCTTTGCAGCTTCTGACTCTCATTTCATGTGCAGCTACATCAGCAGTCAGATGTCCTGAGGGCTTTGATCCTACCACATCATAAATGCTGGCTTTACTCTGAAAAGTCTTCAGCTTCTCCCCAGTAGCCAGTTGAGTGTTTTCCAACCTGGAGGTCTCATCTTCCAGCACTATAGTGCAATTTGTTTTGTTGTGACTATCCATTGGGTTTTCGTGGCAAGATATGGAAGTAGATTGCCAGGCCTTTCTTATGCGCAGTTTAAGTTTAGTTTTGTTGCCGTTGTCACAGAAATGTGAATCTCCGTCGCCAACACTGTCCCATTCTGCTGCTGCCCAGTTGGGTGGTTTGTCCTGGTCTGGCACCTCAGCTGAAATCTGTCCATCTTAGGAGACCCTGCTAATAGTTAAACTATCGATAGCTTAGCCCTCAGCAGCACTGATGCATACAAGCTCTCACAGCACGACAAGCTGCAAACCAAGTGAGGGTAATTGCAATATAGGTCCCCAATTCTTGTTAAAAGTCATTGTGGTCATGAACAGTACTAGAAATACACCTCTATACCTTCCAGGGGATATACCAGCAAAACAAGCACTTTTCTGATGCTTAGTTGTGTCCTGGAGCAGGTACAGATTTGAATGTGGGCTTAGACATGCTGAAATCGGGCAGGCCCATCTCAGTTTGGTTGACATCCCTTGACACTTCCCCTACTACTCTCACCACTGTACTTAGATGTGTGAATGCCATGGATGTCTCTAGGCCCATCTTTTAAAAAGGCTTTGGGGATATTTCCATAATTTGGACATCCGAATACACATTTTCAGATGTCCAAATCGTTAATAAGTCTTCTAAAATGACCCCCTAGTGGATATGAGAGCAGTTGGGAATTCAAAGCAGATTATCAGACATAAAATGAAGAGTTTGTTCTAGGAAATTTCAAACTTCTTAGGCTTTCTTTTGCCTGATACTTAAATCCCACGCTTAAGATTCCTTCCCTGTGACAGTTTCTGCAATCAGTTTATTATGAGTTTTAGATTAAAATAACCTTGAGATGTCACTCATCCCTCTTTCCTTCTATTATATCTGCAGAAGTACCTGTGAAGACTCCAGGGTTCATGTACAGCCATATCTTTAGATAATTCATATGTTGGTCCAATATACAGTAATTGGCTACTTTTAGTAGCCTGTTTAGCTGCAAAGTCCAAGGGTACTTTTGCACCAGGTAGACATTTTCAAAGAAAATGACACACATGCAGGCCAATGCAAAAACCCTGCACTAGAGCCCAGTGCTTAAAGCTCTAGCTCCGGGTTTCATAGCAAGACTTTAATGCTGACTCTTTGCACTGGAATGCAATATTCAAATTACTCAATGAGCAAATGTCAGCATTAAACAGGGAGAGTAAGCCAAACACATGCTATCCCAGAGAAACAGGGCCATCTAAGGTGAAGTTTGACACTTCACCTCAGTTGACCTAGACATCGGGAAAGACACCCGATACAATCAGCACATTGTTGGGGATCCAGTGCTCCCCCCAGACACTGATCCCCCCTGACAGAAACAAAGTCCCCAGTGGCCCAGTGGACCCTATTCCCCATTCACCCAATAAAAAAAACCCTGGTAGCCCGGCGGCCCCCAAACCCTCCCCACTCCCCTCCCAGTACCTTTAATCTGGAGCTGGAGCACTGCCCACATGCTCCCACCCCTGCGCCATCAACTTTAAAACTGGCAGTGCCTGGCCCATGTAATACATCCTAGGATGCACCGGGCAGGATCAGACTGTTGGTATAAGGCAAAAAAATGCCTTATATGGCAGCCTGATCCTGCCCGGTACCACCATTTTTCAAGATGGCGGCGCAGGGGCGGGAGCATGTTGGCAATACTTCCACTCCAGATTA
The DNA here is from genome assembly GCA_033557465.1 of Ichthyophis bannanicus. NCBI lineage: Eukaryota > Metazoa > Chordata > Amphibia > Gymnophiona > Ichthyophiidae > Ichthyophis > Ichthyophis bannanicus. The sequence continues at coordinate 151,440,041 of CM066041.1, forward strand.
AAGGTACCGGGAGGAGGGTGGAGAGGGTTCAGGGGCCAATGGGCTACCAGGGGTTTTTTTTATTATTGGGTGGGGGGATCGGGGCTGTTGGGCCAGCAGGGTTTGGTTTCTATCAGGGGTTGGTGTTGGGAGAGGGACACTGGCCCTCTGACAGTATTGTGATGGCATCGGGAGCTTTCCCCAATGCCTGGATCATCTGGAGTGAAGTGTCAAATTTCACCTCAGATGATACTCTTGCTCCTGACTGGATCTTTATGCCTTCCTGAGCTGAAATGAAGATCCAGTGTTAAAAACCAATGTAAAAACTGCGCTAATTTTCAGCACAGTTTTTTTTTTACTTTGGGCACAATTATTTATGCAGCGATTTGCATGCCAAGTATGGTGCAATTTAGTACAGTTGGGTTTTTTTGGCATTTTTCCAGTGCTGGCTTGCTTTCTGCATCGGAGAGCAAGCCTAGCATGGAAAAAACACCAGAAAATGCAACACTAAAATTTTTTGCATCAGACTGATGAGGGGTAATTTCATAACAGGCACTTATCATAAAATGTATAAGCTTTTTTCATTGATCTATAAAGTATGCTTTACACTTTCAATGTGAAAGAACAATTATAAAAATATTCCAAAAAGAAATTAAGAATAAGAACCAGAAAGTCTTGATTGCATAAATCTTCACATTCTATGACGTAGCTCCATTCCAAAAATTGCCTTGACAAAACCCACCTATATCCGATCATTGTAGTTGAGCTGATTCAAATACTCTTAAATGAAAAATCAAGCAGTTTCTTTTGAATGAAGTGAATCTGAAGCAAAGATCTAAACATGTTGAATATGAAACTTACTGAAAGAACTCTGGGATAATGTTATTCAAAGGTATAGACTGGAGGAAGGCTCTGGGCAGTCCGTAACCATGAAGCATCAAAATCTCGCCAGCAGTATATCCCATTGACCTTGTGAGATCATCAAAAGAGATTACTTACCTGTAACATTCTCCATAGATGCAGAGGAGAATCTGCCCATTGGACAAAGGCAGAAACGGAAGATGAAGGGGAAAATGGCGCTGTCCAGGGACAGTGGAAGAGGAAGACATGCTCAGGAGGAACCTTTTAAAACAGTTTTTCTGAGCTTTTGGAGAGCAAATCTGCTCTGGGCACCGTCGAATGACATCACCCCATTGTGGGGCTGGTTCATCCTGCTTGCCCATGGTGAAAAGGGACTTGTCGCATCAGAAATTCTAACATGGCATGGTTACAGATTGCATAGAGCCACGTGGGCCATGCATTGTACATCAGGCACCACTGTGATTGCACTGCTGCTGCTGCAGGGGAAGCGCTGTATTGAGAAGACTGCTGCTGCTTATCCAGTAAAGGGGGGAATGATGCCTCTCTGGGTCAGCAGGTGGCTGGGGGGTGCTAGGAGGGGAATGCTGATGCTCTTAGGAGTAAGTTTAAGAAGTAAACCATGCTGGGACCTAAGCTTACTATGAGTTAAGCTTCTTAAGATGGTACTGACTGTGAGCAGAACCACAGTGATCACCAATTACTAGCTACTTGCCTCACAGATTCATGAGAATTGTAGGCTTGGGAATTGCCATCCCTTACTTTATGGAGTGAACTAAAATGGATTTCCCCATTAAGTACTGACTCGGAATAGCAACTGTCAGAGAAAGAATGCTGAGCTTGATGGACCATTGATCTGAATGAACTTGCTACCTATATGTTTATCATTATCGTTGTTTTATTGTAATTACTGTCAGGTTCTCCATCATAAGTGTTCTGGAAAGAGAACTTATAAATGAAAAGACTGGATCCGATGTTTGTCATGTGTTCTTTGCTTTCTACCTAATTCTTGTGCCTTTTCTTAAAGTACATTAAATACAGCAACAAGCAAGACTTCAAAGATGTTTACCCCCTTTAATATATCAATTAATAAGCCATTTGTCATAGAAGAAAGTTCAAAGATATACACTGAGGGGGGGTCATTTTAAGAGTCTTAGCCGTGATTTAGGACATCGTGAGCCATTTTACAAATGATGTTTAGAGACATCTCTGGTGTGGGAATGTCCAGTTAGGCAAGGGGCATGGTAGAGAAGTATCTGAGGAGTTGCAATGAACTTAGATGTCACGCTTCGATTTCAGAAACATCAAGGACGTCTGCAGACATGTCCACGTTTAGATCTGCTCCAGGTATGAACAGGCATCAAGAAAGTGTTTGTTATGGCCTTAAAACATCTAAAGGGTGTTGAAAAGATGGAGAATTAAGTAACTAGCCTAAGATCATAAAGGCCCGCACTGAGATTGGAACACTGGCCATCCTCTCTTAACCCACTACTTTAGCCATTATTCTATCAGACATCCATGTTCTGAGATGCTCTTCTGGGGACAACTATGTAGATATCTCTATAGATGTTCATATTGGGTAAATCCACATTTCTGAAATCATGCCTGAACTTGCACGTGCCTGCTTTTTTTTCAGATGTTCTAGTTTTGACATTCTAAATTGCACATGGATATACCATTGTAAAATGTGCCTTTAAGTTACAGGATTTTCAAGCTTTTTTCAACCCAGTCCTTCAGTACATGCTAAGCTAGTCGGGTTTTCAGGATATCCACAATGAATATGCATAAGATAGATCTGCATACATCTCATGAATATTCATTGTGGATATCCTGAAAACCCAACTGGTCTGGGGGTACAGGAGGACTGGGTTGAGAACCATTATTTAGAGCAATTCGCAGGATGTGATGTGTATTTAAAATAAGAATACTGCCTCTGGAGTCATGGTTATATGCATTTAAATTGTTTCCATACATATGTCTGTAGCTTAAAACTTTAAACTCAGTTATTTCAAGCACTTATTAATGCTAAAATGTCACCCATGATTCATTACATCTGTTGCAGTCTACCTAGGTCAGCGGTTCTCAACCTGTGGGTCGCGACCCCCATGGGGCTTGCCACAGGATTTAGCAGGGGTTGCCTCACTCCAGTTAAAAAAAAAATAAAAAAAAATCGCACAAGTTGCTGCCGCTGCCGAGTCTGCTTCTCGGCAGCGGCAAACTCACCGCCTCCCTTCTTCTGCAGCCGCGGCTCCCTGCCTCTTAGGGAACTGCAGCTGTGCCTTTGAAAATGTTGCGGAGCCTTACCGTCTCTCAACGGGCTCCATGAAGCATTGTCCTGCCTCCAAAGGAAGTGGTAAAGAACGTCCTTTGGAGGCGGGACAATGCTGCATGCTTTGGAGGCAGGACAATGCTGCATGGAACCCGTCGAGAGACAGAAAGGCTTCGCAACGGCTTCACAGGCACAGCCGCGGTTCCCTAAGAGACAGGGAATCGTGACTGCAGAAGAACAGAGTAGTAGCAGGCAGACTTAGGGAGAGGGGAGGAGGGAGCAGGGAACCTGCAACGGGGCTGACATGGGGAGGGAGGGGGCTGACATGGTTGGAGGGAGGGAGGGGGCTGACATGGAGGGGGGCTGACATGGTGGGATGGGTGGAGGGAGGGAGGGGGCTGACATGGATGAAGGGGAGAGACAGGGGGGCATACTGGACAGACGGGATAAATGCTGGACAGAAGGGAGAGACAGTGCGGATTAGGATTATAATGGGCTGATGGGGGGGCTAGCACTGGTAATGGGCAGATCGGGTGGGGGGCTAGGGCTGGTAATGGGTTGATTAGTGAAGGCTAGGACTGGGAATGGACTGATCAATGGGGGGTTGGGACTGGTAATGGGCTGATAGGGGGGTAGGACTGGTAATGGACTGATGGGGGGGCTAGCATTGGAAATGAGCTGATCGGGGAGGTTAGGACTGGTAATGGACTGATGGGGGGGTAGGACTAGTGATGGGCTGAAAAGGGGAGCTTAGCACTGGTAATGGGGTTGAGGGGGGACTAGCACTGGAAGTGAGCTGATTGGGGGTCTTCAACTGGAAATGGGCTGATGGTGGGGGGAGGATAGAGCTGCTGGTCTTGGAAGAAAACTGGGGGCTAGGGCTAAAAATGGGCTGATGCGAGGGGATGGGAGAATGGGACTGGAAGGGAGTGGATGCTGAGAGGGGCTGCCATGGTATTTGGACTAGAAGGGGACTGGAAATAGGCTGATGGAAAGAAGTGAAGAAAACAAAAGAAGAGATAAGAAATGGCAGATGGAGCAAAGACCACAGAAAGAGAGCTACGAGAAGACAGGAAAGAAGAAGCCTCAGATCGGGACCAGCATGACCAATTTATTCTCTGGTCAGACAACAAAGGTAGAAAAAATAATTTTATTTCATATTAGTGATTTGACTACAAAATTATAATAATTTTGAAATCAAATATTGTTACTTGTTATTGTGATTAATTATTGTGGTTTAAATAAGTAAATTTTATAAATAAAAACATTGCAAAGGCCTATAATATATAATTCAACAAATGATTACAGCAACAATGCGTTAATGGTAAAGGAAGAGAGACGCATTTGATTTTATCATTGGGGGTCACCACAAGCTGACCAATGGTAAAAGGGGTCACGGTACAAAAAAAGGTTGAGAACCACTGACCTAGGTGCATTTTAAGTTATATGTTGATAAGAGTATAAGTGGTAGCTCACACCTGTATGTCTAGTGGCCACTCATGTTAACCTTGGCCACCCCCCCAAAAAAAATTTAGTTTTGGCTATGCCACTGGTTTGAACATTCCTTGGGGTACGGCCATGTCCATCATTAATAAAGGAAGCAGTCTGACAACATTCAGACGCTGTCTCGATCAGGCCATCCCTCCAAAGTCAACAGCATGAGTTGAGGAAGCTGCTGAGGAAGATTTTTGTGAGGACTAAGATTACTTTACAAAGAACAACAAAGATCTCTGATGGAGACTAGTGAAAACACTTAGGAGTCTATTCTATCCCACAAATAGACCTTGCAATAAGACATCCATCCCTGCTATTCGACCCCCTGCTGGCCCTGTCAAAAGCCTTCCCGTATGAACAAGGAATTTGTACGGGGAGGCTTAGACAGGGGCAGGAGGGGGCGTTGTGGAGGCGGAATTAGGGCAGGGGCAGTGGGCGGTCCGCAACCCCGGCCGTACAGGGTTGAATTTAAAGTTGGCCCTGTACGTCCAAAGTCAGTAGACTGGACGGGGGACTTATTCCACTTCAGAGGTGGAATAAATTCCCCTGGATGTCGGGGGACAGAAGGCCCAGGCAGCGCAAGTAAGGTGAGGGGATGACAGGGGTTCTCCGCAGCCTGACCCTGGCCATGGAAGGCCAGATCGGGGGCTGGGCTGCGAGGAAAGGAAAGAGTGGTCGGCGGCCAAGGATCACTGCTCCTGAATGGAGCTACGGTGCTATGGCAATAGGACATCATGGCACTGTGGCTCCATTCAGGAGCCTGACTGAGTTAGCCAGGTATGGCTCTATACGTGCAAGCCGATCTGAATCAGGTCCCGGCCTGCACGTACAGAGCCTAGACCCGATTCTGATCCCACAGGGCACATCTAGCCCCTACGGGATCAGAATCAGGTCTACCTCTGTGCGCTGCATTTACCTTCCCTTCCGATGCCATGGTGCTATTCGTGCTTCCGTTCTCCTCCGACTCCACTTCCTGTTAAAGTAGAATAACAAGAGGGTGGAAGCGCGAATGGCACTGCAGCGCCGGAAAAGACATGGTGCCTTTTTAAATGTATTGTCGCCAGTGCATGTCACAGAAAGGGGTGGCAGAATTGGCAATGGGCACAAGGCAGTGCTTGGATGAGGTTTACCCAGGGCACCTCATATCCTTGCACTGGCTCTGAACAGGGCTGCTTTTACCTATGGGTAGCAGGGTAGCTGGGCCTCTGTTGTGCGGGGGCACAGAGCAGCAGCCCCTTTTGCCCACAGGTCAAAGCGACCCTGGTATCGCAGCCTTAGAAGAATCTAGAATTTTAATGTAAAAACACAGAATAAGCTGTTGTAGATCCTTGCACAAGACAGGATTTACATTTCAGGCAAAACAAAGAAAAGGACTATAGATACAGGGTTATTCCAGCTCTCCTCAGTTGCTGCTGCGCTCTCTGCTCATATTACTAGGCCTTCCCTCTCTCCTCAGCAATCCCTTTTCCTGAATTACCTTTCCTGTAGCCCACTGCTTTGCAGATATGAGCTTGTACGTTCTCTGTTCTCACAGAATCTAAGTCACTGTCAATGAAAACTCCATCAAAGCTCATCACAGGAACCCCTGTACAAAAGGCAAAAAAACACAATTCAGAAAGAAATTGATTTCCACTGGAGAACAAGATTTTCTAGAAAATAGTAACATAGTAAATGACAGATAAAAGACCAAAATGGTCCACCAGAATTCATTGTTTTGGATAAAAGTACATAGAAATTTCCATATGCTATCTAACATCAACTTCCCTTTCTCTTGTGTCTTTTAACCAACTTCCCAACTTTTTCCCACCACCCTCCTTATCTGTGCCCAAAATATGCTATGGAAATAACCTTTACTATCCCTGCCAGCAGGCCACTTCTGGCCTTTTCATTTTCAACCTTGATACTTACATAAGCAATCTTTAAACCAACACCCAGACTCCTTTCTGTATCTATTAAAATTTTCCAATAAGCCCTAAAGTCGCCAAAGTTAAAGAGGCTGCTGTAGAACAATTGATCAGTTGCTGTCTAATAACACTTTTAATCATTTATTGAATTGCAAACTGCAGTTAATCTTCTGAATACCCAGTATTATCATATAGCATAAACTAATGGGGAAAGTATGTGGAGTTTGGCTCATGGAATGTTTTCCAGACTGCGTGTGTATGTGCTAGGTGAACCTTCAACCTTATTGCCCCTTCCCCCAGATCATCGCAACGCCATCCCTCACACCACAATCCTGTAAAAATGCATTACTGACTATCAGGCTTTAATTATTAAACTTTGCTTTTATGTATGTGTGTGCCCACTCTCCCTGCAGATCAAAGGATGTACCGATGGCTCTCAGAGTCTATTGTTTTGCTATGCTGCTGCTCTTTACTGCCCCTCAGAAGCTGCAGCCCTAGGCAACTGTCCACTTTGCCTAATGGTTGTGCCAGCCCTGCATGTAGTGTCTGTATATGTCTTTGACCTGGAAGGGAGAGTGCAGGGGCAGTTTGAATGGAGTGGTACCCAAACATTCTGTGGGTTTGGAAAGAATAATAAATATGACAAGTGTGAAAATATATCTAACCATAGGTCTCCAGGAGTCAGCACTGACTCAACGGCACACATTGCATTTGATACTTCTGTCAATAGATTTCAAAGGATGGTTTTTACATTTTAACCACAGGATGCCACTGTCTCATGTCAACAACTATTGCCATGCTTCTCTACCATAAGAATATAAGAACTGTGTATCAGTGAAAACTGCAACCGCCTGATGTAGATGGAAAATTGATCATTTTAGAAAATAGAGGTTGTTTGGCAGAACAGTGATCCCTAATAAGGTTCACTGCTTCCTTGATTTTCTCTCCTAAAAGGCTGTCACCAGTGAAGGAAGCATCAGCTAATAAGTCATGCACATCCTCATGGAGCACAGAGGCCTGTAGCCAAGCTAGTCTATGGGTGCTGATGGCTACTGAGGAGGCCCTAGTAGATACGTCTAATCATTGCATTAAATGTAATTTGGACAAAGGTGCTTGGTGTATTTGTCCACATCTCCTTGAAGAAGGGACCAAGATGTCTTGCATTTTCTTCAGAACCGCATGGAGGTACTGTACTTTTTAATATTTAGACAAGCTAAGAGAAGCTAGCAGAGTAGTCAGGGAAGAAGATACATATGGAAGAAAAAGCAGCCAATGCAACAAGATGGGGAGATAAAACATTTTTCAGATATGTTAGTGAGAAGAGAAAATGCAAAATTGGTATTGTCAATCACAAGGGTGAAGGGAAGGAATATGTAGAAGCTGATGAAGATAAAGAGGAATTGCTTAACAAATATTTCTGTTCTGTGTTCACAGATGAAGGGCCAGCAGCAGGACCTCAGACAATGCCCACAAATAGGAATGGAAGTGAGGTGGATCTTGGACAATTTTCAGAAAACTGTGTTAGCAATGAGCTAGCTAAACTAAAATTAGCCAAAGCGATGAGGCCGGATAGGATACATCCAAGAGTATTTCAGGAACTTAGGGAAGTTCTAGCAGTTACAATGTCTGACCTTTTCAAAACTTCTCTAGAGTGAGGAATGGTTCCAGAAGACTGGAGAAGGATATGCGTGGTCCCTTTACACAAAGGCGGAAGTGAGGATGAGGTTGGGAACTACAGGCCCATTAGTTTGGCCTCTGTGGTGAGTACATTAATGGAAACACTGAGATTTATGGAGTCCCATGAATTGCAGGATCCAAGGCAGCATGGTTTTATTAAAGGCAGGTCTTGTCAGGCAAATCTACTTAATTTCTTTGACTGGGTGACCAGAAAGTTGGACTAAGGGAGAGCCCTAGAAGTGGTGTACTTAGATTTCAGTAATGCCTTTGACACTGCTCCACACAAGAGAATTATAGGTAAATTGAGCACCCTAGGAATGGTTCCTAAAGTGACTGACTGGGTTAAAAACTGGTTAAGTGGGAGGCAACAAAGAGTACAGGTAAATGGAGCTTACCTGTTACCAGTGGTGTGACCGCAGGGATCTGTGACATGAACATAAGAGATGCCATGCTGAGTCAGAACAAGGGTCCATCAAGCCCAGTATCCTGTTTCCAACAGTGACCATTGCAGGTCGCAAGTATCTGCCAGATTTCCAAAAAGGTACATAAATTCATAAGAACAAAAGAACATAAGATATGCCATACTGTGGAGTGGAGTGGAGGAGTGGCCCAGTGGTTGGGGCAAGGTACTTCAGGCCAGAAGGTTGGGGGTTCAAATCCCACTAGAGGACAGCAACCTTGGGCTGGAAGGACTGGGGTTTCTAGTCCCACAGGTGCTCCTTGTGGTCTTGGACAAGTCACTTAACCCTCTATAGCAAGCCACTTAACCCTCCACAGCCCATGTTCCCTGTAAAATAGTTATCTCCAAGTTATAATGCCCTGTTCAATGTAATTTCAGTTTGTTCAATGTAAACCACACTGATGCAGAATAGCGCAGTATATAAGAGAATGTAAATAAATAAATACTGGGTCAGACCAAAGTCCATCAAGCCCAGTATCCTGTTTCCAACAGTGGCCAATCTAAGTCATAAACACCTAGCATTATCCCCAAAAGACACAGGTTCCTCAATGTTTGTATTGGGTCAAGCAGTGATATCCTGGGTCCTTTTTAATAATAGTTTATGGACCTCTCCTCCATGAACTTGTCCAAACCTTTTTTAAACCCAGCTACACTAACAGAACATAAGAACATAAAATATGCCATACTGGATCAGACCAAGGTCCATCAAGCCCAGTATCCTGTTTCCAACATTGGCCAATCTAGGTCATACGTACTGTCACAACGCCGCCCTGGTGGTTAATGGTGGTCAAGGCAGGTCGGGCATAAATAAAAGTAAAGTTGGGTTTGGTATGTTTCTCTTTCTAGGGCCCAAGGTTGTATAGCCCCAGTAGCATCCTGTATTACCAAAAATACCCAGAGAACAAAAGGTCATCGAGTGTAGGGAAAAAATAAGGCTTTATTTCCCCTGGTTTGCACAAAGGTTCAAAGGATCGGCTTCAAACACCAACAGAAATCTCCTCACATCAGGTTACAAAAATCACAACTCAGATTCAAAACAAAAACTGTTCTTTTCACAGAAAGGTTACAAAGGCAGGCATTCCTATTTACACCGGTTTTAGTGCTCACTGGTTACACAAGCATTCTACACTTCCCGTGATGCAATAGCTGCAATCCATTTCTTCCTCTGAAAGGGATTCTACCTCTTCCACTTGCATCGGTTCCTCCTGCACAGTATCTGAGATATAGTCAATAGTTCCCGGCAAGCTATAGACAGGTTTCTCACCCAAATGCTGTATGACCTCCCAGTGTTTGGAGTTTAGGGTGGGGCGTCGGCCATGAGCATTTTTACAGTGTGAATCTCTTTTTTTCTTCCAAGGGTTTACATGCACTTCCTGCAAACCTGGCTTACTTAAAAGTTTCTTATTCAATAAAAACTTTACATACCTTTTCTTTTGAGTAGTGGGACATGTACAGGGAGCTTCTGTCTCTTGCCCTTTCCATAGGCTGTTTCCAATACAATATGGTTTACCTTGTAACTCTTGCTTCTTTCCTGAGGAGGAGGCTTGTGGCCTACTCCTAGGGAGATTCTGCCTTGCTCCAGCAATATGGCTTGGGTTCTGCCCACAGCAATCACAATGCAGCTTTTGCGTACCTGAATCTCTTGGACCCTTTTGTAGTCTCTGTCCATTCAGGTTCCTTTGGCTTGTACCTCTTTCCTGCACTCCAGCAGTGTCTGTAGCTTCTGCAGCTCCTGCCGCTCCTTCGGCGTCTGAAGGTTCTGCAGCTTCTCTGCGGCCTTCTCTGCTGCTTCTGGCTATAGGGCTACTTCTGCCTGTCCAGTCACTTCTGCTCGGCACAGCACTTCTTCCAGAGCTCTCACTGCTCCTACTTCTCCTCCTGCTCCTCCTGTACTCCCTGCTCCTCCTGTTCTCCCTCCAGTCTTCCTGACTTCCTTTAAAAGGAGTTCCTGTCTTCCTGGATTGGAGGCTGGCTGGTTTTAGGTTACACCCTGTAGGGCGTGGATCCTCGGTCTTCCAGAGGTCCCTCTTGCTCCCCCTATCAGGCTCCTGCAAATACTGCAGCTTGTGCACGTCATTTTTCAAGTTTAAAACATTTTATTCTATGCCCTGCTGGTCTGCTGCATCACAGTACCTAGCAGTTTCCCCAAAAGACACAGGTTCCGCAATGCTTGTATTGGGTCAAGCATTGATATCCTGGGTCCCTTCTTAATAATGGTTTATGGACCTTTCCTCCAGGAACTTGTCCAAACCTTTTTTAAACCCAGCTACACTAACAGCCTTTACTACATCCTCCGGTAACAAATTCCAGAGTTTGATTACACTTTGAGTGAAAAAAATATTTTCTTTTATTAGGCATAAATAGTTTACCCTGTAGCTTCATTGCTTGACCCCTAGTCTTTCTATATTCTGATAACGTAAACAATTGATCTACGATTACCCGTTCCACGCCATTCATTAATTTATAGACTTCTATCATATCTCCCCTCAGCCGTCTCTTTTCCAGGTTAAAGAGCCCTAACCTTTCTAGCCTTTCTTCATAGGAGTATCCTTCCATCCCCTTTACCATTTTGGTGGCTCTTCTTTGAACCTTTTCTAATAACGCTATATCCTTTTTAAGATACGGCGACCAGAATTGCACACAATATTCAAGGTGCGGTCTCACCATGGAACGATATAGAGGCATTATAATATCTTTTGTTTTATTTTCCATTCCTTTCCTTATGATACCTAGCATTCTATTTGCTCTCTTGGCTGCCGCTGCACACTGGGCCGAGGGTTTTAACATGTTATCCACAATGACCCCTAAATCTTTTTCCTGGGTGGTAGTTCCTAATGTGGATTGAACCTTGCATCGTGGAACCATAGTTTGGGTTGTTCTTCCCTAGGTGCATAACTTTGCACTTGTCCACATTAAAGTTCATCTGCCATTTTGATGCCCATCTTCCAATTTATCAAGATCCTCTTGCAATTTTCCACAATCCTCTTGGGTTTTAACAACTTTAAATAGTTTTGTGTCATCTGCAAATTTGATAACCTCACTCGTTATTCCACTTTCCAGGTCATTTATGAATATGTCAAAAAGCAGCGGACCCAGCACAGATCCCTGGGGTACACCACTATTTACCTTTCTCCATTGGGAAAATTGGCCATTTAGCCCAACCCTCTGCTTTCTATCTTTTAACCAGTTCCTGATCAACAGTAGTACACTGCCTCCTATCCCATGACTCTTTAGTTTTGCCAAAAGTCTCTGATGTGGGACCTTGTCAAAAGCTTTCTGAAAGTCCAGATACACTATATCAACCGACTCACCTTTGTCCACCTGTTTATTCACACTTTCAAAAAAACATAACAGATTAGTAAGACAAGATCTTCCTTGTCTAAAGCCATGTTGGCTGTCTCCCATTAGGCCATGACTATCTACATGCTGAGTAATTTTATTCTTTATGATGGTTTCTACCATTTTTCCCGGTACTGACGTGAGGCTCACCGGTATGTAGTTTCCCGGATCACCCCTGGAACCCTTTTTAAAAATTGGTGTTACGTTGGCGAGCCTCCAATCTTCAGGTATTAGAGATGATTTTAATGATAGTTCACAGATTACTAATAGCAGGTCTGCAATCTCATATTTCAGTTCTTTCAACACCCTTGGATGTATACCATCCGGCCCAGCTGATTTGCTACTCTTCAGTTTATCTAATAGTTGTAATACATCTTCCCGATGTATCGATATTTCCTTCAATTCTTCCGCACATTTAAATACCAATTCAGTCATGGGTAACATCCCTACATCTTTATCAGTAAAGACCGAAGCAAAGAATTCATTTAGTCTCTCCGCTATCGCCTTGTCGCCTCTTAGTGCCCCTTTAACTTCTCTATCATCTAATGGACCAACTGACTCTCTCACAGGCTTTTTGCTACGAATGTACTTGAAAAAATCTTTATTTCACGTTCTTTCTTCCGCAGCAAGCTTCTTTTCAAATTCTCCCTTTGCTTTTACTACATCCTCTGGTAACAAATTCCAGAGTTTGATTACATGTTGAGTGAAAAAATATTTTCTCTTATTAGTCTTAAATAGTCTATCCTTTAGCTTCATTGCATGTCCCCTAGTCTTTCTATATTGTGATGATGTAAACAATCGATCTATGTTTACCCGTTCCACTCCGTTCATTCATTTATAGACCTCTATCATATCTCCCCTCAGCCGTCTCTTTTCCAGGTTAAAGAGCCCTAATCTTTTTAGCCTCTCTTCATAGGGGTATCCTTCCATCCCCTTTACCATTTTGGTGGCTCTTCTCTGAACCTTTTCTAATAACGCTATATCCTTTTTAAGATATGATGACCAGAATTGCACACAATATTCAAGGTGCGGTCTCACCATGGAACAATACAGAGGCATCATAATATCCTTTGTTTATTTTCCATTCCTTTCCTTATGATATCTAGCATTCCATTTGCTCTCTTTGAAGACGCTGCACACTGGGCGGAGGGTTTTAACATGTTGTCCACAATGACGCCTAAATGTTTTTCATGGGTTCCTAATGTGGAACCCTGCATCATATAAACATAGTTTGGGTTGTTCTTTCCTAGCTTAACATTCCATGCTGCTTATTCCAGGGGTAAGCAGTGGATGGTTTTTATCTGCCATCACGTTTCTATGTTTCTGTGTCATGGGGGGTGTTAGTGGTGTGTACACATGTCTGTCATGAAACATGACAGAGGAATGTTTGTGGTTTTCTGTACGTATCACAGGGTGTGAGTGCATGTGTGTGTGTTACAGGGCATGTTGCGGTATATGCATGTATCTGTGTCATGGGAGGTGTTGGGGAATGCATGCATTTGTCTGTGTCATACGGGTATGGGCACATGTGTGTGTGTGTCTGTCATGAGGTTGCGTATATATATATGTGTGTTGTCACAAGGTGGACCCAACAGAGCCTGTACAAATGGAGATCAGCATGGAAGATCAGGGAGAATCTGACAGCATAAATAGAAACCTGTCAGGCGGTTGCTATAAACAACCAGGACACACGTGGGTAAGGGCTAGGAAGACACACCCAGGTAGCAGGGGAATGGAGTTTTCATTACCTGATGGGGATCAGCTGGGAGGAGGTGGAGCCCAGAGACACGTACAAAAAACACGCTCACAAACAGTTAGGGAGGAGAGGCAGTGGCAAGGGCAGCAGCAGCCACGGAAGGAATGGAAATGGAATGAGAAAGAGAGAGAAAGAGAGAATGAACCATTGGGTCAGCATGAGAATCAACAGGAAAGTCTGAGTGAGTCCCAGGACCTGTTTGAGACATTTGGAAGTCAGCAGCTGGATACGGTGTGTATGAATGAAAGTCACGAGAGACGTGGGAGGATTTCTATAGAAGGTAACAGAGCAGAAAATGCAGAGAGAGGCTGTTTACTACCTGATTGGGTAAAACCCAGAGTTAACAGGAAAAGCCAACCAAGAGCAAGCTTAAAGGAAACAGAGAATAACCTCTTTCCTTGTGCTAGCAGCCACAAGAGAAAGGAAATTTTCCTACCTGCAGAACCTTGTAATTCTGCTAGTAATTTTAAACTCCCAGCTTTTAACAAAGTGCCGTCTCGAGCAGTGCAATCACAGGCAGCTGTGCAGAAGGAGCTAAGCCCAAGCAAGCTCAGAGCATACCACGAACATTCTAAAAGCAGAGCCAGTGAATGCTTGCAGTTCCCTTTTAATTACCAGCAGGGACAGAGCTCCTACAAGCCACACTCAAAAGCCTATGGTAATTCCCAGCAGGGCATTTGCTCAGAGAAGCAAAGTAACTTCCTGCTAGACGGAGCAAGCCAACTTTACTCCGGTGAAACAGCTGATCCTACAAACGTGTGTTCAAGTGATTATGAATTGATGCAATGTGATATTCCAGATATGCAAGTAAGTCCTGAAGCTATGGACTGTTCTTTATCAATGGTTGACCCAGAGTTCTCTCTGAGATGAAGTATTGAATGTAACCAGAAGTTAAAGCCATAACCTGTTTGCTGACAAACGGTTTCTCAGTCAAACAGTATAATTGAGCTGTAGTGAGGCAGCAAAAGAAAAGGCTGTTTTGATAACAGGAGGACTGTTTAATACTTTTCTTTTGTTATGTTTTAAAGCTGAAGCAAGCTATTTCTGTTCCACTTTATTCTTCTGTTATATGCCCGGAGTGGCTTTTGTTATTTGTTTTGCCAAAAGAAGAAAAACCTCGTGGACGGGGAATAAAGCCCTGATTTGAAATTGAAGTGTGTGCATAAGTGATTCTTATCAGAGAAGGTACAACTACCACTCCCAGAGGGCCAGGCAGGGCTATCTGCATCTCTTACAGAGCCAAGAGGAGGAGTCATCTTGTAATACCTGACCCCACTTGTAGGGCCCCCTGAGGGTGTGACGAGAAAATGGCGTAGTTGGCAGGATTTTTTTTTTTGTGGCAAAGTAATTTTTCCTGGAAAGAGGAGAAATAAAAGGACATTGCTGGAAAGAAAGGAGAATATTGGCCTTACAGAACACTGTCTGGAGGAATATTTGCTGGCAGGTCGGCCAGAGGACAAATAAAGACCCTTTTTTTTTCACATGCTGAAGTCTGCCAGGAGACTGAGGTAATAGTAGCCTGAGTGGACGGGTACGGGATACCCAGTGGAAAAAAAAAAGGGGGCGCTATAACTTGGATAAAGTTCTGTGTAGAAAGTACCGCACTTGGTGGGTCTTTCTTTTCTTTCTTTACAGGAGCAGAGTCCGGAGAAGAAGATGGATCCACGGGACATGATGGCGTGGATAAACGAACAGTGGGACAAACAGGCGAAAATGGTGCAGCATCTACAAGAGCAATACATGGCGGCCATGAGGGAGCAACAACAACCATTGCTGGAGGCAGTGAACGCTCTGTTGAACAAGCCCCATGGAGAAGGAGCAGCGCATGCTACAACGATACCGCAAGTAGAACTGAACACTGGCCTTGCTTTGTCTTTGGGACATTTAAAACAGGAGGACAATCCTGATGACTTTATTGAAGCATTTGAGCGAATAGCTGGAAACCTTAAATGGCCTTCAGAGCAATGGGCAATGCGGTTTGCAATGACCCTAAGTGGTGAAGCTCTGTCCGCATTTAAGGCCATGCCTGCTAGCCTTGTTAATGATTATCTAGAAATTAAGAAAGCAGTAAAAGATCGGCTTGGTCTTACACCAAGACACTATAGGCGTTTGTTCAGGGAGGCACAAATGCATGTAAATGAAACCCCAAAAGCACTATGCCAAAGGCTTAAAAGTCTGGCATACAAGTGGTTAGACCCAGATGGAAAATCGCTAGAATCAATTCTAGATGAGGTTATTCTAGAAAAATTCCTGCTAGCAGTACCCCCAGAAATGAAAACATTTCTCACTCTACAAAATTGCTCTAATACTGAGGAGGCAGCTAAGATGGCAGAAGTGTTTAAAGAAGCCAAAAGAGCTGAAACCTCTAGGATAAGCCTTTTAAAAGTGGCAGGTATGGAAGAGTCTGTTGAGTGGAAGAAGTGTGAAAGGGTCAAGGCACATAATTATGATTCAGGTAAAGTTAGGACAGTCCTTGTAACAGGGACAGAAGAGATAATACCCGAGGGATTCGTGCAAATGGTCCAGGTAGAGGGATTACAGGTCCAAGCGCTACTGGATTCGGGGGCCGATCAGAGTATGGTTTCTCGTGACTTCTGGGAAACCATAGAAAAACATCGGTCATCTCCCTCGAATCCAGTAGAAGGCCAAGTACGCATAAGATGCGTACATGGGGAAGCTTCCCACTATCCACTATACGAGGTGGGCGTACAAGGTTTAGGGACCATCCGTCAGATACTGGTTGCGGTGGTACCCAAACTGCCTTATGCGGTTGTCCTTGGACGAGACTGGATTCCTTTCTGCCAAGAAATGGAGAAGGGTCTCCAAGAGATATTAGTACCCGCACCCACACAATGCCCAGCAGTAGCTGATGAGGAAAAGGTAGAAGCAATAGCAGCCGCTATCCCCAGTCCACTATTTGGGAAGCCACATAAAAAGGGACCCCAGGCTCAGGAGCCACCACCATCTGGAAAACAGAAATTTACCTTACAGTTTTGTAAGAATACTGACCAGGCTAAAAGTCCAAAAAGAGCCTCCGCGGTAGCAGCGGGATACGACCTTTTTAGTGTGGAGAACGCTGTGGTGGTAAAAGAAGGGAAAGCATTGATAGACACAGGCATCCAGATTAAAATCCCAGATGGATGCTACGGACGTATAGCGCCGAGGTCGGGTCTAGCAGTAAAATACTCGATAGATGTTGGTGCCGGGGTTATCGACCCCGATTATCGAGGTCCAGTGAAAGTCCTGTTATTTAATTTCGGAGACAACGACTTTAAAGTACGTACAGGTGATCGTATTGCACAGTTAATCTGTGAGCGCGTAGGGTTCCCGACTGTTGAGGAAGTACCCTCATTACCACCCACTGAAAGGGGAAAGAGCGGGTTTGGCTCTACGGGGGCAAGAGAGGTAAAGAGCTTAACGGCCCTTGGTGAGGAAAGGACCGAAGAGGATCTGGGGCCCCAGGTAGAGGATTGGGCAAAGCAACCCCCCCCTAGGATAGGTTCTGAGTTAACCCCTCAACAACAAAAAGAGTTAATGCAACTATTGGTAAAATTTTCGGATGTATTAACTACTTTACCAGGCGAGACCCATCTCGTAGCGCACGAAATAATCACTGTACCAGGACGAGTCATACGACAACGTCCATATAGGATGCCCGAATCCAGAAAACAGGAAGTTATTGCCCAGGTAAAAGAAATGCTGGCCACAGGCATCATAGAGGAGTCTCGGAGCCCGTGGTCCAGCCCCATAGTGCTGGTGCCGAAACCTAATGGAACCTTAAGGTTTTGCATAGACTTTCGCCAGGTCAACGACATCTCGCAATTCGATGCGTACCCTATGCCTCGCATAGATGACCTTCTGGACCGTTTGGGGCAAGCGAAATATCTAACTACTTTAGATCTAAGCAAAGGCTACTGGCAGATCCCTTTAACCAGGGATTCAAAGCCCAAAACGGCCTTTTCCACGCCACTTGGGCTATACCAATTCAGGCGGATGCCGTTTGGTTTGCATGGGGCAGCGGCTACATGCCAGCGTCTTGTAGACCAGGTTTTGAGGCCCCACCATGAGTACGCCCTTGCGTACATGGATGACATAGTAATATACAGCACAACCTGGTCACAACACCTTACAAGGGTGGAAGCAGTCCTTCGAGCACTACGGAGGGCAGGTCTCACACTCAACCCTGAAAAATGCTTGTTTGCCACGGAGGAGGCCAAATACCTAGGCCATATGGTAGGAAGGGGCCTGGTAAAACCATTGGCAAGCAAGGTAGAAAGCGTTAGAGAATTCCCCAGGCCTATAACGAAGAAGCAAGTGCGAAGCTTCTTAGGACTACTGGGCTACTATCGCCGCTTCATACCCCGCTTCGCGGACGAAAGCATTCTCTTTACGGAGATGTTGAGAAAAAATGCACCGAACCATGTCCGATGGACCCCTGAAGCAGAGATAGCCTTCACGACCCTCAAGGAGAAATTATGCAGTGCCCCAGTATTACGAGGCATAGATTTTAACTTACCATTTATTGTACAGACCGATGCGTCGGATACGGGGTTGGGGGCGGTGATGTCCCAGGTATTCGAGGGTAGGGAGCACCCGGTAGCCTACTTAAGTAGGAAACTCTCTCCGGCAGAAAGAAACTATGCCACTATAGAGAGAGTGCTTAGCCATAAAGTGAGCCATCGAGGCTCTTCGCTTTTATCTCACAGGGAGAAAGTTTTTACTAATAACTGATCATGCTCCATTGAAATGGCTTCACTTAATGAAGAATAATAACGCACGATTAACCAGGTGGCACCTAGCGCTCCAAGCTTTTAATTTTGTGGTTCAGCACCGAGCAGGGAGAATGCATGGGAACGCGGATGCGCTCTCCCGAATTACGTGCTGTCCGCCAGAAATTGCGGCAGCACGTAATATTTTAAGGGGGGACTGTGTCACAAGGTGGACCCAAAAGAGCCTGTACAAATGGAGATCAGCATGGAAGATCAGGGAGAATCTGACAGCATAAATAGAAACCTGTCAGGCGGTTGCTATAAACAACCAGGACACACGTGGGTAAGGGCTAGGAAGACACACCCAGGTAGCAGGGGAATGGAGTTTTCATTACCTGATGGGGATCAGCTGGGAGGAGGTGGAGCCCAGAGACACGTACATAAAACACGCTCACAAACAGTTAGGGAGGAGAGGCAGCGGCAAGGGCAGCAGCAGCCGCGGAAGGAATGGAAATGGAATGAGAAAGAGAGAGAAAGAGAGAATGAACCATTGGGTCAGCATGAGAATCAGCAGGAAAGTCTGAGTGAGTCCCAGGACCTGTTTGAGACGTTTGGAAGTCAGCAGCTGGATACGGTGTGTATGAATGAAAGTCACGAGAGACGTGGGAGGATTTCTATAGAAGGTAACAGAGCAGAAAATGCAGAGAGAGGCTGTTTCCTACCTGATTGGGTAAAACCCAGAGTTAACAGGAAAAGCCAACCAAGAGCAAGCTTAAAGGAAACAGAGAATAACCTCTTTCCTTGTGCTAGCAGCCACAAGAGAAAGGAAATTTTCCTACCTGCAGAAGCTTGTAATTCTGCTAGTAATTTTAAACTCCCAGCTTTTAACAAAGTGCCGTCTCGAGCAGTGCAATCACAGGCAGCTGTACAGAAGGAGCTAATCCCAAGCAAGCTCAGAGCATACCACGAACATTCTAAAAGCAGAGCCAGTGAATGCTTGCAGTTCCCTTTTAATTACCAGCAGGGACAGAGCTCCTACAAGCCACACTCAAAAGCCTATGGTAATTCCCAGCAGGGCATTTGCTCAGAGAAGCAAAGTAACTTCCTGCTAGACGGAGCAAGCCAACTTTACTCCGGTGAAACAGCTGATCCTACAAATGTGTGTTCAAGTGATTATGAATTGATGCAATGTGATATTCCAGATATGCAAGTAAGTCCTGAAGCTATGGACTGTTCTTTATCAATGGTTGACCCAGAGTTCTCTCTGAGATGAAGTATTGAATGTAACCAGAAGTTAAAGCTATAGCCTGTTTGCTGACAAACAGTTTCTCAGTCAAACAGTATAATTGAGCTGTAGTGAGGCAGCAAAAGAAAAGGCTGTTTTGATAACAGGAGGACTGTTTAATACTTTTCTTTTGTTATGTTCTAAAGCTGAAGCAAGCTATTTCTGTTCCACTTTATTCTTCTGTTATATGCCCGGAGTGGCTTTTGTTATTTGTTTTGCCAAAAGAAGAAAAACCTCGTGGACGGGGAATAAAGCCCTGATTTGAAATTGAAGTGTGTGCATAAGTGATTCTTATCAGAGAAGGTACAACTACCACTCCCAGAGGGCCAGGCAGGGCTGTCTGCATCTCTTACAGAGCCAAGAGGAGGAGTCATCTTGTAATACCTGACCCCACCGGTAGGGCCCCCTGAGGGTGTGACAGTGTTTATGTGTGTATGTCATGGGAGATGTTGGGAAGTGTGTGCATGTATTTGTGCATCATGGGGATTTCCTACCCATACCCTTCAATACCCTCTGTCATGCACAGAAACATAGAAACATGACGACAGAAAAAGACCACATGGCCTATCTAGTCTGCCCTTCCATATCAACCTCTACAACAGTCCCCTTTTTTCCTTTAGAGATCCTCTGTGTTTGTCCCATGATTCTTTGAATTCAGATATTGTCCTCACCTCTACCACCTCCACTGGGAGACTATTCCACGGATCCACAACTCTTTCCATAAAGAAATATTTCCACATATCACTCCTGAATCTATCCCCTTTCACCCTCATCCCATGTCCCCTCATAGCAGAGCTTGCTTTCAATAAAAAGAGGCTCTCCTCCTGTGCATTTATGCCACAGAGGTATTTAAACGTCTCAATCATATCACCTCTATCCCGCCTTTCCTCTAAGGTGTACATATTAAGATCCTTAAGTCTGTCCTCATAAGCTTTATAATGAATACCACTAACCATTTTAGTAGCCACTCTCTGTACTGACTCCAGCCTGTTTATATCCTTTTGAAAGTGCGATCTCCAGAATTGAACACAATACTCCAAATGAGGTTGCACCAAAGACTTATACAGAGGCGCTATCACCTCCTTTCTTCTGCTGGCCATTCCTCTCCCTAAGCACCCAAGCATCCTTCTAGCTTTCATGGTCATCTTTTCTACCTGTTTAGCTACTTTAAGATCATCAGACACAATCACACCTAGGTCCCGCTCTTTTTTAGTGGACAAAAGTTCTTCACCCCCTATATTATATTGCTCCCCTGGATTGCTACAGCCCAAATGCATTACCTTACATTTTTTAAATATTAAATCCCAGCTGCCAAATTCTAGACCATTCTTCAAGCTTACCTAGATCCATCCTCATGTTATCTACACCTTCCTGGGTGTCTACTCTATTGCAAATTTTGGTATCAGCCACAAAGAGGCAAACCTTACCTGACAGTCCTTCCGCTATATCACTAACAAAGATGTTAAAAAGAATCAGGCCAAGGATAGATCCCAGGGGCACACCACTGGTAACCTCCTTCTTCTCAGAGTGAGCTCCATTTACCTGTTCCCTTGTTGCCTCCCATTCAACCAATGTCTAACCCAAGCAGTAACTTTAGGGTCCATCCCTAGGGTGCTCAGTTTGTTTATAAGTCACCTGTGAGGAACGGTGTCAAAGGCTTTACTGAAATCTAAATACACCACATCTAGGGCTCTCCCTCGGTCCAACTCCCTGGTCATCCAGTCAAAGAAATTAATCAGATTTGTCTGACAAGACCTGCCTCTGGTGAATCCATACTGCCTTGGATCCTGTAATCCGCTGGACGCCTGAAACCTCACTATTTTCTCTTTTGTAAGGGGAAAATCAGTTTCTTGTTGTACAGAGGGACCATGAGGCCCATCTGTGAATACCTAGATAGAAAGGAATGTGTTGTGCTAAGACAAGATTCAGTGATCTTCACAGAGACAGGTACCAGTTTGTACGGTTGCTAATTAGCAATATCAGGAGCAGGGCTATGCTGCTGGGATGGGTTTATGACGTATATATGTTTTTGATACTGTATAAAAGATAGACTGCACTTCTAACGTACGGAATAGACTTACATGTTACTTATGTACGAGTGTGTGTGTGTGTTTGTTCTCCTGGGATCCCACACAGTGAAGGTAAGGTAAATTCCTCGACCCAGAGCAATAACGGACATCCCAGGGTAAGTGATATAGTGCTGGGAAGGGAAAAGGACCCCATCCTTACATCTTTCAGTAGCACTTCCAATAATTTACTCACCACTGAAGTTAAACTAACTGGCCTGTAGTTTTCAACCACATCCTTACTTCTGCTTTTGTGTAAAGGGACCACATGTGCCTCTCTCCAGTCCCTTCGCAGCACTCCTGACTCCTACGAGGCATTGAAAAGGTCAGTCAGTGGAGCTGCAAGAACGTCCCCAAGTTCCCTCAATATTCTAGGGTGTAGCCCATGCAGTCCCGTTGCTTTGTCTACTTTAAGTTAGCTAGTTTCTCACGAACAGTCTTTTGAGAATTGTTCAAGATGCCCCTCGCTTCTATTCGTGTTTGTGGGTGTTTTCTGAGGTCCTGCTCCTAGTTCGTCATTTGTGAACACAGAACAGAAATATTTGTTAAACAATTCTGCTTTATCCTCATAAGCTTCTACATCTTCCTCCCCTTCACCCTTGAGTCTGATAATACCACTTTTGCCCTTCCTCTTCTCGCTAACATATCTGAAAAATGTCTTATTCCTCCATTTTATTGCACTGGCTATTTCTTCCTCTTTTTGAATCTTTGCTTTCCTGACTACTTTGCTTGCTTCTCTAAGTTTTTCCAAATACAGATGCCTGTCTTCCTCTCTCTGTGATCTCTTGTATTTCATGAAGGCCTCCCTATTTTTCTTCACCTTTTCAACTACTTCTTTTGAAAACCATAGCGGACTCCTTTTCCTTTTACCTTTACTATTATTTACCATTTTAACAAAAAGGTTAGTTGTTCTTAAAATATCCCCTTTTTGCCCACTGTTGTCCTTCAACCCCTAGCTGTTCCCATCCCGCTAACGATTCCCCAAGGTATTGGCCCATCTTGGCAAAGTTTATTTATTTATTTATTTATTTAAACGGACTTGGTATACCGCTTTATCATGAAATCAAAGCGGTTGGCACAGCAAACAATCAATGAAAGGTGAGTTGTCATTAGCATGCAGTGGTAGAATTGACACAGTGTGCTGAGTGAGTGAGTGTGGTGGATTTTGATGTGAGCTATATACATTGTGCGCTTAAGATACATATTTACAGATACATATTTACAGGGATGGCTTCGTTATCTTAATGTTTGGTTAAGAGTCATTCTGTGAGGTCCTTGAAATGGTCTATGAATAGTTCAGTTTTAAGCAGCTTTCTGAATTCTTTGATGTTGTTTGTTGCTCTGAGGTGGTCAGGGAGAGAGTTCCATATGGCGGGGGCTGCTAGGGTGAAAGCTCGTTTTGATGTGGTTTGGTTTGTTCTGGTGAAGTCCTTTGGGGTTCTGATGTTGTTCGATGTTCCCTTTCTCCTTGGTCTTTTGCTGTTGTCAGTTGTTATGAGTTGTTGTAGGCTGTCTGCAGATAGGTTGTTTATTATTTTGAATGTGGTTAGGAGAACTTTGTAGCGGACTCGTGAACTGATTGGGAGCCAGTGAAGGTGGTATAGTATGGGGGTGATGTGTTCGTGGGTTGTACTGCCTGTTATGAGTCTTGCGGCTGTGTTTTGTGCTAGTTGGAGTGGTTGGGTTGATTTTTTTGGGAGTCCTAGGTAGATGTGGTTGCAATAGTCTAGTGTGGGTGTGATGATGGCTTGGCATGCTGTTCGAAAATGCTTGGGAGCAAGGATGGGTTTGAGTCGTCTGATTGTTCTCATCTTGATGTAGGCGCTCCTGGTGGTCTTCGCAATGTGGGATTGTAGGTTGAGCTCCCTGTCAAGTGTTATTCCCAGGTATTTTATTTCTTGTCTTATTGGTATGGTGGCATTGTTCAGGTTGATGGAGAGCGTGGGTGTGAAAGTTTGGTCTCTTGTTATGATCAGTGCTTCGGTTTTGTTATAGTTTATTGCTAGGTTGTTTTCTTGCAGCCAGGTTGACATTTCTTTGAAGCAGTTGGCTATGTTGGCGTAGTCCGGTTTGGTTAGGTTGATTGGTGTGAATATCATTATATCGTCCGCGTATATGGTGTATTGTATATTGAAGTTCCTGATGATTGTGCTGATGGGATGTATGTAAAGGTTGAAAAGCAGGGCGGAGAGTGATGATCCTTGTGGGACTCCCTGTGTTAGTTTTCCTAAAGTCTAAGACCCTCGCTTTTGAATGGATTTTAACAGCCCTAGTCCTAATACTGAACCACACCATCTGGTGATCACTGGATGCAAAATGATTTCCCACTATAACATCAGAAATACTTTCACCATTGGTAAGCACCAAGTCCAGTATGGCCCTGTCATGTGCGGGTTCTGTTACCAGTTGCCTGAATTGTTCTTCCTGTAGAGAAACCAGGATCTCCTAACTTCTATACCCTCCAGCCATTACAATTGGCCATGAACACAGCCGCCCGGACACTTCTAAGTGCATCTAGATTCTAACACATCACGCCTTTCTTGATTCAGCTACACTGGCTTCTTAAAACAAGTCGCCTGATTTACAAAGCTCTTTTACTGACGTTCAAGTCTGTTCATGGTATGTCTGTGACCTCCCTCGCAGCACTCATACAATGTACCCCTGAAACCAAAATGAGGAAGTCATGCATGAAGAACACACTTGTCACCCCTTCATCAATAAGGACATGCACCCAGCCTACTAAGAATCATGCCTTTTCCTTATATGCACCAACCCTATGGAACATCCTACCTCCAGCAATCTGATCCATCTCTGACCAGTCATCCTTTAGGAAGACCTTAAAGACATACTTGTTTCAACTAGCTTACGACCATACACCCTAAACAGAAACTTGAGGCCATGACTCTATGGTCCAGCTTGCAATTAGTTCTCCCTCATGCTCATCCCTAGTTCATGTCCCCATTTACCGTCTAATGTTTTAGCTGTTAATACTGTTAATACCTATTCCATGGTTCTCAGTTCTTTGTAAATAGTTCTATGTAAACTACCTTCTTCTATGTAAATTGTTTCACGTTATATGTAAACTGCACTGATTTTAAAGAGTGCAGTATATAAAAGCAAATAAATAAATAATTCTAGATGATACTGCTGGCATGTGGGATCAGAGTGATTGTGCGATAATTTAGGATAGCTATCCAGAGGGTCGCCATGAGTCGACTCCGACTCGACGGCACTTAACAACAACAACAGATGATACTGCAGCAGGAATGTGCCAATCAACATCTGGCATATTGAAATCTCTTCAGTCTCTCTTTTCTTCACTTAGCCATGCACTTTACCTCTTCCTTCCCAACAATGTTTGCACTCTCTCCCTTCCCTGCCTTTCACTCCCTCACTTTCAAGGAGGTAAACTTAAAAGCAACATCAGGAAATAATTTTCAATGGAAAGGGTGATGGATGCCTGGAATGCCTTCCCGAAGGAGGTGGTGGGAGCAAAAATAGTGACAGAATTCAAAAAGGCACGGGACGGACACACAGGATCACTACATAGCAAGAGAATGGAATCAAAGCAAACATATAAAACTTCATAAATAGAGTGGGGTAACATGCTTGGAGTGGCAGGTACAACCTTAAAGGCACAGAGGGGAGTAACCTGCCCAGAGCGGCAGGTGCAACTCTACAACTTGTCACCTTACTAGACAGACTAGATGGACCATGCTGGTCCTTATCTGCCATCATTCACTATGTTACTCTGTTACTTGCATTCTCGCAAGTCTTCATCCTTCCTCTATTCCCACTCCTCTTCAATGCTTCATCTCTCTTCTCCATCCCTCTTCTCTAGCCCCACCCATTCCCGTATGCTTTCCCCACCTTCCTCCTCTAATCCCACCCCCACTCTCCATGTTCTATCCACTTACCAGCTCTCAGGCAGTCAGGCCACACTCTTCATGCTGTGGGACCTATTCACATACACCAGCAATTTCTGGATGCAGGCCTGTTCTTCATGCTGTCAGCAATTTCTTAAAGCAGTCCCGCTCCTCAAATCAGCGGGGAAACACGAAAGGAAAAGTACAGACGAACCTCCACAGAAAACAAGGAATCCACAAACAGCAAAGGAGAGACACGACCACACCAGTAAAGCAGTAAAAAGGTGAAATTAGACTTACCTGCTAATTGTTGTTCCTTGAGGAACTCCAGTCCAGTCCCGGAATCTCTGGGGATATGGGTATCTCCAGCAGCTTGTAGACTGAACAACGACATTCTTTAATGTCACCAGTATAAACACCCTAGGGACCGCCTCCTTGCTCCAGTTTACCTATTGACAAAGCAGACTCACCAGAGCAACAATTAAGTAGCTAAACTTTAACAAACCATAATAACATTAAATAAATTTTTAATTATAAACTAAGACACAAAATGTGCCCATAACGTAAAACTATAATTTTCCTATTATAGCCTGCCCCCGTCTCGACAGAAGAATAATAGCTTATAAAGATCTCCCAAAAGAATATCCCCCTCAATATGGTCCATTAAGCTTACCATGACCATACTATACCTTTTTGCTTCAGGACTGTAACCTAGCCAACCGCATATCAGGGAGGGATGAGGGACTGGACTGGAGTTCCTCAAGGAACAACAATTATCAGGTAGGTCTAATTTCACCTTCCTTATCGTCTCTTCATTCCAGTCCCGGAATCTCTGGGGATATAACAGAGCAGTAAAATCTTTAATGGGCGGGACCTGCTAGGCCAGCCTGAAGCACTGCCGATCCAAAACAGGTATCTCTTTTTGCCTGTATATCCAATCGATGTTTTACAAAGGAATTTAACAATGACCAAGTAGCCGCTTTACAGATGTCCACAGGCGGTACCAAACTGTACTCAGCCCAGGACGCAGCTTGCGCCCTTGTTGAATGTGCTTTAAGCCCATCAGGTATTGTCCTACCCCTCAACAAGTATGCTGAAGCTATAGCTTCCTTGAGCCACCTGGCAATCAACATTTTGGAAGCTGCATGACCCCTTCTTGCTCCTCCAAAAAGGACAAACAGCCTATCTGTCTTACGGAACTCCTGTGTTCGTCTTAAATATGTCTTCAATGCCCTATGAACATCTAAAAGATGCAATTTTTCGAATTGAATCTCCTTGGCAGTATTTTCAAATACTGGTAAAGAAACTTCCTGATTGACATGAAAAGCTGACACCACTTTGGGTAGAAATGAAGGTACTGGTCTCAAAACCACCTTCTTTTCGTAAAATAATAGAAAAGGCTTTCTACAAGACAATGCCTGCAATTCAGAAATTCTCCGTGCCGATGAAATAGCTACTAGAAAAACTACCTTGAGTGAAAGATCCTTTAATGATGCTTGTGACAACGGCCCAAACGGTTCGCGTACTAAAGCCTTCAACACCAAATGTAGATCCCAAGATGTAACACTTAGTCTACACGGCGGCCTCAACAATGAAACCGCTCTTAAAAAACACTTCACATCCGGATGCGCTCCTAGCACCTCACCATTTATTTTTCCTCTATAACACTGCACTTTTAATGAAGCAGCTGCTAATCCTTTCTCAAACCCATCTTGCAAAAAAGATAGAACTTAAGAAATAGAAGCTTTTAATGCCTCCAAACCCTTATCTTCACACCATGCTTCGAAAATTCTCCAAATTTGAATATATGCCAAAGAGGTAGACCTCTTCCTTGCTTTCAACAAAGTGGAAATCACTGCCAAAGAGTAACCCCTGGCCCTTAACCTCACCCTTTCAAGATCCAAGCTGTAAGCGAGAATCGATCCACCTGAGGCATGCACAATGGACCCTGACGCAACAGATCTTCTCTCATCGGTAAGAGCCATGGACGGTCTACCAATAACCTTATGAGATCTGCGTACCATGGTCGTCTGGGCCAATCCGGCGCTATCAATATTACTAACCCCTTGTGCCATTCTATTCTTTGAAGAACATGACCTATCAATACCCACGGAGGAAAGACGTACAGAAGTTGTTCCTCTGGCCACTCTTGAATGAAAGCATCTAGGCCCTCTGACATTCTCTCCTGCCTTCGACTGAAAAACCAATTGACCTTTGCTGATTGGAAGGTTGCCATGAGATCCATCACCGGAACTCCCCAACGATTTATTATCAGTTGGAAGACCTGCGGATGCAGAACCCACTCTCCTGGATCCACCTTCACCTGACTTAAAAAATTGGCCTCCACATTGTCCACTCCTGCTACATGAGCTGCGGACAAAGCTTTCAAATTCTTCTCGGCCCACATGAACAGCTGCTCGGCCTCTGCTTCCAGAGAGACACTGCTTGTGCCCCCTTGACGGTTGATGTAAGCAACTGTGGTTGCATTGTCTGACAGAATCTGAATAGCCTTCTCCTGAAGATAACATTGAAACGCTTGTAGAGCTAAGGTTACCGCTCTCAACTCCAACCTGTTGATTGACCAAACTTTCTCCTGATCGGTCCATTGACCTTGAACGAATCTTCCTTCGAAGTGAGCTCCCCAGCCCACAAGACTGGCATCTGTTGTAAGAGGAATCCAAACAGGCGATTCTAGTTGCATTCCCACCTCTAGAATCTCTGGTTTTATCCACCAATGTAGAGCCTGACGCGTCTCCGGAAGGCAGGGTAACCTCTTTGAGAGAGGATCCCTTTGATGTGACCACCTTCTTAGTAACGCTCTTTGTAATGGTCGCATATGAGCTCTCATCCATGGAACTAAGTCTAACGTTGCTGCCATGGTTCTGAGCAACTGTAAATAATGCCATGCAGTTGGATTTTCTCTGCTCAAGAAACTGCGCATGAGATTACTCAATGCTAGCGCTCGCTTTTGAGGAAGAAATACCCTTCCTATTCTTGTATTGAATCAAGCTCCCAGGTGTTCCAGATTCTGTGATGGAATTAACTTGCTCTTTGCCATATTGACAACCCAGCCAAGACTCTGTAAAAATTCCACTACTCTGGCTGTTGCCAACTCGCTTTCCTTTTCAGACTTTGCCCGAATCAACCAATTGTCCAGATATGGGTGAACCAGAATTCCTTCCTTTCTCAATGCCACCACAACAACTACCATTACCTTGGTAAACGTTCGCGGAGCCGTCGCTAAACCGAACGGCAACCCTTGAAATTGGAAATGACCCATTGGAACTGCAAATCTCAAAAATTTCTGATGCTCCAGACGAATGGGAATGTGTAGATATGCCTCTGTCAAATCCAGAGACGTAAGAAACTCCCCTTTTCTTACTGCCATTATTACAGACCTGTGTTTCCATGCGAAAATGAGTCACCCAAAGGCAACGATTTACCTTTTGAAGATCCAAAATTGGCTGAAAAGACCCTTCTTTCTTTGGAACTACAAAACAAATTGAGTATCGACCTGAACCGCGTTGGCCTGGCGGTACCGGAACAACAGCTTTGAGATTCAAAAGTCTTTGCACGGTTTCACGCACCGCAGTACCTTGCAAGGAGAATGAATGAACAAAACGACTGCTGGTCGCTGAAGCTCCAGAGCATATCCTTCCCGAATTATCTCCAACACCCAGCGATCGGATGTGATCTGAACCCAGGCTGAATAAAACTCCCGTAGCCAACCTCCCACGGGTATAAATTCCGCCTGGGCCCTCCTCACATCATTGTGATTTTCTAGGGTTTGAAGAAGAGGAAGATGCAAATCCCCTGTTTGCTCCTCGAAAACCCTGACTTCCAAAATACTGACGTCCTCTCTGAAAACTGTCCCAAACATGAGGAACGAAAATGACGAAAATCCCTGTACTGACCTCTAGACGCCTGAATTGGACGTCCTAGCTTCTGCCTGTCCTCTGGCAGCCTGCCACCTTTAGACTCCTCTAAGTCTTTTACCAATTTATCTAAATCCTCACCAAAAAGTAGCTTCCCCCAAAGGGAATTTTAATAAGCCTTGCTTTAGAAGAAGCATCTGCCGCCCAGTTACGCAACCATAAATATCTTCTCACTGCAACCACCGAGACCATACTCTTAGACAAACCCCTAATAAGGTCATAATGAATATCAGCTAAATAAGCTACCCCAGTCTCTAACCGGGACGCCTCTGTCGTAGAGTCTTCCATATTATCTGCATGTACTCGCTGAGATCAACGAAGACAAGCCCTGGCTACACATGTTCCACAAATTGAAGCCTGAATAGATAGGGCATTGACATCAAACACCTGTTTTAACAACATGTCCAGTTTTCTATCATGACTATCCTTAAGGGCGGCACCACCTTCCACCGGAATTGTAGTCTTTTTAGTTACAGCCGATACTGCTACATCTACTTTGGGAGACTTAAACAACTCCCGATCCTGATCCAGTAAAGGATATAAACGAGCCATGACCGTGGATCCCTTTAGCCCAGCCTCAGGCATATCCCATTCCTGTTGAATCATTTCCCTTACAACTCTGTGTAACGGAAAAGCCCTTTGTGTTTTCCTAAATGCTTGTAACAAAGGATCCTCCAAGGTAGAGTCCTCATCTGGCCCAGAAACTGGCATATTAAGTGCTTTAAGCGTTTCCATAATCAATGCAGGCAACTCATCCCGCCGGAAAACACAAACTACTCTCGCCTGGTCCTCCTGATCCGTGAGTTCTCCCTCTTCTAATTCCTCATCAACTTCCACATCTGGATCCAAAGGATCCAAGTGGATCTCTCCAGAGGCTATTGAATGCTCCTGTGGATCCTTCCCTGTTTTAACCTTCTTAACAGGGATAGCACCCTCAGCAACTTCCAGAGGAATACCTGGCCGCTTTTTACCGAGATCTCCTCCTGCAGAGGGTAGAGGACCTTTGCCAAATGTCTGCTGAAGCAGAGAAACAAAATCTTGTGAAAATAACGCTGCCAAACCAGATGAAAATATTGAAGGTACCTGCTGCACATCAGGAATGGAAGAAGGACCTGCAATTGGCTCTGGCAAGAGCTGCGGTGGCGAATTAACATCCAATAAAGATAAGGAAGCAAGATTAGAACCCTCTATACTGGTTTCTAAAACCTGCTCCATATCTGGAGTTTCCTGAACACAGGATCTACAAACCCCCGAATCAGATAAAGCTTCTCTCCTAGAGCCACAAACCAAACATTGCGGTTTAGAAGGCATTATTTTGCTATAGATTTCAAAGAAACACTCCTAAGCTTAATTTCTAATAATAATTTTTTTTTTACATGAGCATACTCAGCAAACAGTTCAAATAAGATTAAAATGAAAATAAAACCATTACCTTTAAAAGAAACGTTGAAAAAAATGAAGTTTTTGCTTTGCAAAGAAAACTCACTTACTGTTTGCCGTTTTCTCGTGCACGTGCTAAGCCTGCATAGCAGTCAACTGTCAACTTTGAATTGCTGCGCAGCAGAGAATTACCATCTCAATGATGCAGCCAGGAGAAAACCGCCCAAATCACATCAGGGAAACCGGATCACCCCACGCTAAAACGTTCCAGCGTTGGGGGAGAGACCGGAAGCGCCGGACAACAATGAAATTAAAAAGAAAGTAATCTCAGCTCCGGCGGCACGATCACATGTGCGGCTCTACGAAAACAGCTCACAGACACGATCGCATGTGCGGCTCTCCGAGAACAGTTCTCAATTGTAACGATTCTGCCGCTTCACCATTCGCTCCTCACCTAAAGTAAGTAGATTCGGGAGACGAAAATCTGCTAAATGAATTGAGCCATCCGAAATAAAAGCAAATAAACAAACATGGCTATTGGCAGGCAGAGAAGAAAATAACAGGGGAGGGGGGGGGGTGCACCTCCGGACTCCTAAGTCATTGCTATTCAATTAAAACAATGAATAAATAGATTTAATTAAAGTAATATAAAGAAATATAAATTCAAGAAAAAGTGCTTAATTGTCCCTCCAGTGAGCCCAGAATCTCTAGGCTTATCAACCTCCAGCTGCTTGGAGACTGAACAAACTGGAGCCAGGAGGCGATCCCTAGGGTGTTTATACTGGTGACATCAAAGAATGTTCAGTCTCCAAGCTGCTGGAGGAACCTATATCCCCAGGGACTGGACTGGAGAGACGATAAGGAACCTTTTATTTCAAAAACCTTCAAGGTCCGAGACCAGGGTATACTGTTGCCAGTTCAAAAATGAGGCACTGTTCTTCTCGCAGTAATACAGTATCTATGTCTCCTCCTCGTAGTGAAGGATGGATCACCTTAAGTACAAAAAAAGATAGGTCCTTTAATGTATGACCATATTGTATCCAATGGTCAACAAGAGGAGCTTTGATGACCTTATGTCTCAAGCAGCTCAAATGTTCTTATATACGAATTTCGACTGCTTGTCTGGTTTTCCCACCATACATCTTCCCGCAGGGACATAAAAAGTGCAGATACAATTGTCATGGACCTTTTTACCTTTTACCTCCAACAATTCTTGTCTGTCCGAAGCTTGGGACCTATAGTAGCCATTCTTAATACAATCTGCTGAATATCCACGTTCCGTGAAACATGAGGCCATATCTTTTGATTGCAAATCAAATTTGTCTATATCTGTACAAAGCCTATGAAGGCAAAGGAACTGCGAAACTAGTAGGTTTTTCTTAAGATTAGTGTTATGAAAACTATCATACCGAAGCAACTTGTTCCGAACTGTTGGTTTTCTGTAGATAGTGGTACAAAACCCATTAGACGTCTTCTTAATGAGAATATCCAAAATAGGTATCTGAGCAAAGTCAAAATGTATTTGGAACTTAAAATTGCAATCACAAGTATTCAGTCACTCTATGAATTGAAGGAGCTTAGGCAGATCTCCTCTCCACAAAATAAAAATGTCATCTATTTAACATTTCCACGTCACAACATTGTCTGAAAAGGAGAAAATAGTAAGATAGAGAGCCTCAAACTCAACTACATATAAATTAGTTACATCGGGGGCCATAGCCGCTCCCATAGCTGTACCTTTAATCTGTTGGTAAAAGCATCCTTCAAAAACAAAATACAGTGGAACCTCGGTTTTCATGATTAATCCGTTTGAAAAAGTCTGACTAAAACCGAATGTATGAAAACTGAAGCAATATTTCCCATAAGAAATAATGTAAATCCAATTAATCTGTTCCAGACACCCAAAAATATTAACAAAAAATACATTTTATAGAGAATAACTATATTTTTACATACAGAAAACAATGAGAAATAAATATAAATGACTAATGAAATGGATAAATGAACATTTAACATCACTTTTATCTTTATTGAAGACTCTTGTTGGCATATGGCAGACAGTCAATCAGCAAGAGAATAAAAATAAAGAAAACCCCACTTCTGGCCACAAGATGGTGCTCCATTTTCAACTGTACGAAAACCGAGACAATGTACGAAAACTGGGACAAAATCAACAAAAAAAGTCAACGAAAACCGAATTGTATGAAAACTAGGGCATACGAAAACCAAAGTTTGACTGTAGTTACATGTCAAAGCTATTCTTGCCATCTGAACAAGAAACTCAGTGGGCACTCTAATGGGACCTGTATGTTAATCAAGACTTCTATTGCTGCATCCTGAGGAATATTCATATATAGCGACTATGTCTAAAGTGACAAGAAACAGATCCGATGTATCTCCATCAAATGTATCCAAAAAATTAATGTCTGCTGAATCTCGCACATAGGATGGGATCAATGGGAAAAAAGGGTGAGGAATATGTCAATGAATTTAGACAGGGGTTCCAATATGGAACCTATCTCAGACACGACTGGCCTACCTGGAGGCGCTATATATAAATATTCCTCAGATGCCTGAAAGGGCATCCTGGCCTGAAGGTGTCGTGGAAACTGCCACCATCCAAGGGAGTCCGCCAGCTGATGGGTCACTTTTAATCTGTCCCTTGTAGGCCTGGTTTCCCACAAAAGGTTCCCCAAATATCACCAATTATCAATGAATTGCTTAGACGACAGTTGCTTGGCTACAAAGACTTTTTATTTAGCATAGCAAAAATAATTGTAAATGCAGAATAGCAAATGCCTGTCTAAGAGATGGCAGACAGCACTCTCTCTCTCTCTCTCTCTGCAAGGGGAGAAAGTACTGCCCAAGACCCTTTAAAATTGCTGTCTTATATATACCTCTCTGCCTCAAATGTCTGCTTCAAATTTCAGATAGTTTCAGCGAATTCAGCATAAATTCTTAGGTGTTTGCAGGCTTCCTGTAACGCTCTTCCCCAGGACCCTCTTATGTTTATACATCTGGATCTGCTTATCAAGGTCTGCTTATCTATGCATGGCCTGTGACCTCTGCCCCTTCCTGTATTTTTCATCTCCTGGCACTAATTGAAACCTTCAGGGCAAGAGTATTTGTGCTCATTAGTTTGAATTCCTAGCTGGGCCTGTATTTTCTTGCTAGGCTCCAATATTGCTAGGCCCAATATTTTGCACAGTCCTATACAAAATATGGTTACCCGGACTCCTCCATAGCAGGCCGCATATACCGCATATACTCTTTTATAGCCCACATGCTTGTGCCTTCCATATGCTGTGTAGTTTCACCAGGCAAGGGTGCAGTCATATAAAGCCAACATATAAAGCAGACCTGAGCCAAATTTCCCAACACCCTAAGCCTACCTGTGGCTGGAGTCCACTGAGAGCAGAGGCACTACTGGACTGTCTTCATGTGCAGGTAGGCATATGGGGTCACGTAAACCATGGAGGCCATGTGTCCCAACAGGCAGAGTAGAAGCCGGGCAGGTAGAGTCCAGCATCAGTGTACCTCTGTGGCTAACTCCCTGAGGTGTTCTGACCTCTCCTAAGGGAGGAAGACTTTTGCCTGGAAGATAACTAGTTGTGTCCCTATGAACTCTAGGCACTGGGCCAGAATGAGGTGGGACTCGGGGTAGTTTATGATGAACCCCAGGTGCTGCAGGGCATTTATGGTGCACCCAGTGGTGCACAGTACCTCTGCAGCTGTGTCCTCCTTTATGAGGCAGTCATCTAGGTAAGGGAAGATGAAGGCCCCCTTGGAGCTAGAAGTGGGCTACGACCACTGCAAGGCATTTTGTGAAGACCCTTGGTGACGAGGCCAGACCAAAGGCAGCACCCTTAATTGGTAGTGCTGTCCCCCCACCATAAACTGGAGGTATTTTCTGTGGCTGGGATGAATTGAGATGTGTGTGTAGGCATTCTTTAGGTCTAAGGAGCATAGCCAATTTCCCTGCTGGAGGAATGGCAGCAGTATCCCAAGGGCGAGCATCTTGAACTTCTCCATGACTAGAAACCTGTTGAGCTCTCACAGGTCCAGAATGGGCCTGAGACCCCCTGTCCTCTTGGAGATGAGGAAATACCTGGAGTAGAAGTCTATACCCCAGAGATGTTTCGGCAGTGGCTCCATTGCTTTGTCCTGGATTAGGCCTGCTAGCTCGGTGAGAAGCAGGGTCTGGTGAAGGAGAGGTCTGGTGGACTTTTCTGGGTACGAGGGTGGCACCCACTGTACTGTAGGTGGAGGAGGTAGCCCTCCTCAACCACTTGTAGCACCCAGGTATCGGAGGTGATTGCTGTCCCCCTGTGGGAAAACAGGGCTAGGCACCCCTGTGGGTTACAGAGGAGCCCCTAGGGATGGGAAGGTCATGCCCAGGCAGTCAAATGTTTCCCGCAGGCTGGGCCGGGCCAGCACCTGGGACTTCGGGGTCTTTTGGTTTTGAAGACCATGCCCCTGGCCTTTTTGCTGCTGGCCCTGTTGAGGAGCCTAGAAATGCAGGGTACTGCCAAAGCCCCCCTTCTTTCTTGAGAAGAAAGGTTTCTTACCCAGGGATTTCTTCCGGGATTGCACTGAGATCTTCTTTGAGAGCCTGGTTCTCGTCAGGAACTCAGTTTCTATCTCTACAGCCTTGTCTATTATGGGTTTCACAAATAGGGTCTCTCCTATGCAGGGCACATCAATCAGTTTGTCCTGTAACCACTGCTCTAGATCAGACAACTGCAGCCATGCTTGGCGTTGTGCCCTGATGTCTGCAGTCGCCACCCTGGCTGACGACTGGAAGCCATTGTAGGCTGCCTAGGACAAAAACTTTAAGCACTCTTTCACCGCTGAGGTTAAGGTCTTAAACCCCTGAAGGAGTTCCCCATCGAGGTCTACCGAAAATCCACTGAGCTCCTTTGACAGTTCTTTCAGGTAAATGCTGATATAGAGCTGATAGGACTGGATCCAGCAAATTAGCATTGAGGGTTCGAGCCTCCCTGCTGGGGGGTACCGACGAATGAGTTTTTTGTTTTTTTAGCCAACGCATGGCCAATTCTACGAACACTGAGTTGTGGGGAAGCTGGGTCTTTTGAAACCCAGGGCTTCGGCATACCAGGTACATGACATTGAGGCACCTACTGACGGTTGGTACTGACGCTGCTGTTTCCCACATCCGGAGGAGAAGGCGTTCGAGGATCAGGGGCTCCAGTACCGTAAGGGTTTACTTAGGGGGTGCCTCATATTGGATTATCTGCAATTCCTCAGTGTGTGGGTCCTCCTCAGTCTCGATCTCGATAATGAGAGCCTTGTCCATGTCCCACACAAAATTGAGGAAGGTGACATCCTCAGGCGGGGAGCAGCATTAGGGGAGAAGGGTCCGCAGGCATGTCTCAGTGTTTCCTCGTGTCCAGGGACTCTTCATCCTCGGTCTCCCCTTCGGACTTGAAGTCCGAGTATGAGTCCGATGCCACACGATTACCTCAGTCAAGGTCCGCTCCAGGTGGTCCGTGGAGGATCTACGGTCTGAGATGTGGGCACTCACTGGGGAGGACTGGTACCCTGAGGAGCGGGACCAGGACCTCATCTGGTGCCAGGGGTTCTGTCAAGGCCGGTGGCACTTGAGGACCGTCTCGATGTCCGGGAAAGCCCTTGATATTGAGGGTCCTGTCAGAGTGGATGAACTGGATGAGCTGGACATAAATGCCCGCTGCATGGCCACGAGGGCAGATATGCTGCTCTCTAAGGCTGCCATTCTGGTCTCCATATCAGTTGGCTCCGCAGCCTTTGACACGGACACCGAGGGCTTCGGGCCTGGCGTTAGTACTGTTGAGGAATGAAGATGGACTTGGAGGTCCAAGGCCAGTTGGTAGGTGCCAATGACTCCTTGTGGGGCAGCTTGGAAGGCTGCTCCTGTCCCGGCTCCTCAGACTCACGCCTGGGACTGCGGGACCTGGAGTGAGATTCCCCCTTCTTCCCGGACCTGTCCTGCGAGGTGGTCTTTGATAGTTTCTTCTTCTTGCACTCCACCTCTGGGAATTTCTGCTCAGAGGAACCACGGCCGCAGGACTTTGAAGAGGTTCTGGCTTTGCAGGGCACCGAGGTATCGGAGGGGGTCCTGGAGTGTGGTATCACCAGAGACTCCGGAGCAGAGTTGGATTTCCAAAAAATTTTTCCTGCTGCTGAAACGGCTCTTTAAGGCCTTTGAGGTCATAGTTCTGCAGAGTTCGCAGTTGGAGTCATTATGCTCCGGGTCAAGACACAGAAGGCAGCAGTTGTACGGGTCAGTAAGCAACATCATTTTGCCACTGGAGGCCATTGGAAAAAGGGGGTCCCCACCGCCCAGCAGGGGTCCAAGGCCTTCGGCTGAAAAAGGGTGCGAACTCCAGTCGAGGGACACCTCGATGAAAAAGGAAAAAATGAATGAACGAACCCGAGGAGTGACCTGGCTTGGGGGCAGGAAGTAACCGGTATGCAAACTGGACAAAACATAACAAAAATCACACTTTTTCCTGGGGAAACTGAATGATGTCCAAAGGACTCCATGGAAAAAAAGGAGACTGAAGCAAAATGGCATCCTTGGGCAGGAAGACGGGGAGATACTTCTGCGAGGACTCTGTCGGCACCGACGTCACCCATATGTTAGGACTGACTTCCTGCTTGTTCCCTGAGAATAGCGATTTAAAAATGGCCATCGCGGCTGACAAGTATTCATTTATGTTTGACTGAGACGAACAATTCATCCCCAATATTTCTCCTAGACAAGGCAATTCTGTTATTCAGGATCCATTTGCTTCTCAAACTGCTCTTGCTTCTTTTTTCTTTCGTCTGGAAATGGGTCATACCATGCCTGTAAGGAGAGGACTAGCACTTGATTTATTGCCATGCAGTTTAGTTCTCGTATACCCAATGCACAAGATGGCCTTTTAGATGTTCTTTTAGTTGGTTAAGATTTTATCTCACTTCTAGATTTATGTCAATACTGTGGCTCCAAGTCGTATATTACTGAGAAAGACTCAGTGTAAGATATAATTTTAGAAATGAGCATTTGACACCTTTAAACTCTCAGGATCCCATTACACATTTAATCCTCGGTTGTTGTGCCCTTCTGACATATGCAAGGCATTTTTCATCTTATTTTTTGTTCCTCCATCTATTTGGCATTATACCTCTGCAGTATAATTAAAGGGGGGGTACTTAAAATTTTCTAAAATTTTCTGAATATTCGAAACACAATGCCTCAATTTGTTTATATCCCTTATAGCTTTCTAGCATGTCTCAAAATAATAAGTGACTCATGATCGGTGAGTTGTGGGTTCCCACTCATACTGCGTCCAAAACTGTAAGGTTGTAACTTTTTATAACTTTTATGTGAGCTATGGTTGCTATTTACCACATTTATAGCTCCTCAGGGAATATACACTATCGCCACTATTGGTTTTACCATTTTATGTCTGTTTGTATATGAACTTCTGTTAGTATTCATATGTATTGTCATAAGGAACAAGAGTCAGAGCCCATGGAAACAGGGACTTCATATCAGAATGAATGCATGTTTGACAGCTCAGAGCAAAACAGAGAGAAGGGTTGGCATAGAAACCCCAAACAAATGAGGTCAATCAGTGCTAGGGAATGCCCGAGCCAAGAGCTAACACATGGCTCATTAGCAAAAGAGAAACAGTGATGGGGAGCGGAGTTTCAGCCACCGGGAAAAGCAACACAGTTAAAAATCCTCTAGTTAGGGGAGAGGATAGAACTGAGGAAGGAACTGGGGCAGGAACCAGGAGAGCAAGAACCACGACAGACAGAGCAAGGTCTGAGAGGACGGAAAGGATTGAATGGCATGAGAGAGGGGAAAAAGGTGAAAGACAGGATAAGAGAAGGGAGGAAAAACCCTATCTTACCTGGGAAGGCTCATCTAGAGAAGGGAGCTGTGAAAGCCACGCTGACTCCAGGAAGCAGGCAATTCCACGACGGAGAAAGCAATACACGGCTGGGCAAAGCACAGAGGAACTCCACTCTCCTAAAGGCAAGCAATACCTTTTAAATCCCCTGAGAAGACAGTCTCAGTCCTCTAACACAAAATATAGTGGAAGGGAAACTTGTTGTTCTGAAGAGGAGTTTTTGCCTGTAAGAAACCCTAGGCAAACTAAAAGGAAAGAGTTTTACAGGGAGCCATATTATAGCCAAGAAAGGTCCCTGGATAAGCAGTGGCTGGAAGACAGAAGAATATTTCCAGATAGCTTGGCAGAGGAGTTTGATAATAGCCCTTGTACGTATCAAGAGTTGTGTGAGAGAGCTGACCGAGAGCTTTATGCAAAACACCTGAGTTCAGCTAAACTGTTGGGGGATGGGAACACTGTGAATGAGCAAAGGGCAGAGTTCTCCCCGGAGGAAGTTGAGGATAACGTGCATGAAATGCAATGTGAATTTTATCCAACTTCAGACACTGAAACCTATATGGACTGTATGTACACGGTATCAGATAATATACAATCCTTGTGCTAGTCTTGCTATAACCACTGCTGCAGGAGAAAAACAGTCCAAAAGCAAGTTTGGAGGAAAACTGTTTTTGTATTTCATTTTTCTGTTAAGCTGAAGATAAGCATTGCCTAAGTTGTTTGGTTCCTTTGTTACCTTATACCAGAAGTATGGACTTTTCTGTTGTGATGTTCTAAAGGTCAAATTCCAACCCTGGGAAGGGAATAAATCCATTTTGAAACCTTACCATTCGTGCACACAACTATTTTTCTTTAAGCCACGGAACTACAATTCCCAGGAGGCTTTGCAAAGCCTCAAATTCAAGTTCACAAGCTTAAGGAACACATCACCCCACTCGCTTAACCCACGCTGAGGCCTCTGGGAGAGAGGGGCGGTGACATATCTGGTGTAGTTTTATGGATTTTTGACCCAAAGAAGAACGCAGCAAGGAAAACTACGGTTCCAGAGGACCATAAAGAAGCAAGTAGAAAAAGCAGACAGCTCACAGAAGCAAGAAAAGACACAGTAACCTTTCCTGAATGCTGACCTCTACACTAGCCTCAGGTAAAGTCACCTAGGCATAAGCGTGGGAGGATTTGTGCAGGAAAAGGGGGCGCTGTGGGGCTAAAAAGAAAAGGGGAGCCGCACTTGGGGTTTTTTTTTTCTGTTTTCTCTCTTTTGCTACAGGTGCTGAGAGATGGAAGCCCGGGATGTTCTGCATTGGATGAAACAGCAGTGGGACAGCCAGCTGGAATTAGCGAAACACCTCCAGGAGCAGAACGCTGTCCTAATGAGGGAGCAACAGAAGCCTCTGTTGGACGCTATGCAGGCACTGCTGAGCAAGCCGCAGGAACAACCAACCGGAGATCCCATGGTGATACCTGGGAGTGGACTAAACGCAAGTCATGTTTTTTCGCTAGGACAATTAAGTCCCAATGACAATATAGACGATTTCATTGACGCGTTTGAACGCATTGGGGAAGCATTAAAATGGCCTAGTGAGCAATGGGCTACTAGATTTGCGGTCTCACTGACCGGTGAAGCCCTATCGGTTTATAAAGCCATGCCAGCCACCCTTGCCGCTAATTACAATGAGATTAAAAAAGCGGTGAAGGATAGGCTGGGGCTCACTACATCTCACTACAGGAGGCTATTTAGAGAAGCCCGCCTGAAACCCCAAGAGACCCCAAAAGCGTTGCAGCAACGTTTGAAAAACTTAGCCTGGAAGTGGTTAACTCCAGAGGAAAAAAATTTGGATACCATTTTAGACACAGTAGTCTTGGAACAGTTTTGTCCAAGCTGTGCCTAAGGAAATGAGGACATACCTCATGCTACAAAACTGTCAGTCTACAGAGGAAGCAGCTATGCTGGCTGACCGGTTTCTGGAAGCCCAGATAGCTGACCCCTCAGGGTTTGGGGTAATGCAGGCTGCAGGTTTGGCTATGGGTAAAAGGGGAAAGGATCCCAAAGGAAAATGGTATGACATGCAAAATGTAAAGCCTAGAAATGATAACGATGTTTTTTCATACGAGAGAAAATGTTATTTGTGTGGGAAAACAGGGCATTTTAAGAGGGAGTGTGATAGGCGAACTGTCCTTATATCTGAATTGGACAAGCCATCGCCAGAGGGATTTCTGTTACATGCTCAGGTGGAAGGAGTTGAGACCTTGGCACTGCTCGACTCGGGGGCCGACCAGAGCATGATTTCCTCCAGGCTCTGGGAGGCCATCAAGAGGCATAGTTCGTTGCCCCCGAGTCAAGTAGAGAGCCAGGTCAGGGTAAAGTGCATCCATGGTGCATTTACATATTACCCTCTGCAGTATCTCAACATAACAGCCCTCAATATGGAGTTAAGAATGCCCATAGCTGTAATTTCCACACTCCCCAGGGATCTGATTTTAGGCAGGGATTGGCCACCCTTTTACAAAGGATGAGCAGCAGGTTTAAATGCCCGCACGGGTCTAGTCTCCACTAGATCGCAGGCCGGAACCTCAGGGATGGGAGAGACATCAACTGAGGATAAGGAACAGCTTGGGGAGGAACTAGTATCCCGAGAGGAGGGGTTGGATGAGGAAGAAACAAATATTCTACCTGCACATGATGATTTGGTGCATGAACCCCTTGGGCAGGGTAGAAAATCTAAGGCGAAGAGACGCCACGAGAGACAGTCTAGGTCCCGAGGCAGGTCCGAGTTGGAGGCAGGAGCGAGCTTACCATGGGTACCCGCTGAATTAGTAAATAAGTTCCCTTCTTTCCCTGCTGAGCAGCGGGCTGACCCAGCGCTCAAGAGAGCCTTCGAATGGGCCCGGGAAACCCGGCACACGTTGCCTAGGTTCTTCCTAGACAATGAAGTTTTATATAGGGAAAGCTTGGACCCCTATACCGAGGCAGTTAGGAAACAGCTGGTAGTGCCGATGGCGTTTAAGGCTACGGTCTTGCGCCTCACACAGGACCACCCTATAGGAAGCCATAAGGGCATCCAGGGCACCCTGGACCAAATATTAGGTCGCTTCTATTGGCCAGGAGTGTTCAAGGAGACCAGGCAGTACTGTGAGTCCTGTGCTCCATGCCAAAGGGTGACGGCTTTAAGGCCAAAGGCCGTACCCTTAATACCAACCCCCACTATAGCGGTGCCTATGAGTCGCATAGGTATGGACATGGTAGGCCCTATGACCCGAACAACCAGAGGTTTCCAGTACATACTGGTAATAGTTGATTATGCCACCTGATTCCCCTGGGCTATTCCCCTAAGGAACACCTCTGCGAGGATCATAGCCCAGGAGCTCGTCAAGCTATTTTGTATGGTGGGATTCCCCAGGGAAGTACTCACGGATCAGGGCAGCAACTTTTTGTCCAAACATTTGGCCACTGTATGGGAAGCTTTTGGTATAAAGCATATCCGGACTTCAGCGTACCACCCCCAAACGAATGGTTTGGTAGAGCGTACGAATCAAACTATCAAACAGATGCTTAGGAGGGGCCTGAAAAAGGGGGAGATAGCGGACTGGGATACCCTGCTCCCGTTCGTGTTATACGCGTGTAGAGAACGCGTACAAACCTCTCTAAAGGCATCACCATACGAGCTCATGTTCGGTAGGCCCCCTAGGGGAATATTGGATATATTACACGAACAGTGGGTGGAACCAGACACTTCAGAAGTGGAAGTACCTCAATTCCTTAAAGGTCTGAGGGAACGGTTAGAAAAGACGGCGAAGGCCGCAAGGGAGAATTTACAGGCCAGCAAACAAAAGCAGAAATTATATTATGACAGGGGCAAGAAGCCCAGGATATTAGCAATAGGTGATAAGGTGATCATCCAAGTAGCAGACCCTGGCCCAAAGTTTGAAGCCCACTGGAAAGGCCCATGCACGGTTGTGGAAAGGGTAGGGCCAGTCTCTTATAAAGTAGAGAATGAAAAAGGTCGCCAGCAGGTATATCACCTGAACCTTTTAAAACCATGGAAGGAGAGATCCGCCACCGCCAGTATGGCATATGTAGAGCAGCGATACAGATCCAATACCTGGATTACGCGCTATCCGACAAAAAGTCCGGTAGCACGTAATATTTTAAGGCGGGGGATCTGTCATAAGGAACAAGAGTCAGAGCCCATGGAAACAGGGACTTCATATCAGAATGAATGCATGTTTGACAGCTCAGAGCAAAACAGAGAGAAGGGTTGGCATAGAAACCCCAAACAAATGAGGTCATTCAGTGCTAGGGAACGCCCGAGCCAAGAGCTAACACATGGCTCATTAGCAAAAGAGAAACAGCTG
The DNA here is from genome assembly GCA_033557465.1 of Ichthyophis bannanicus. Classification (NCBI taxonomy): domain Eukaryota; kingdom Metazoa; phylum Chordata; class Amphibia; order Gymnophiona; family Ichthyophiidae; genus Ichthyophis; species Ichthyophis bannanicus. Next base: position 151,483,272 of record CM066041.1, read on the forward strand.
ATGGGGAGCGGAGTTTCAGCCACCGGGAAAAGCAACACAGTTAAAAATCCTCTAGTTAGGGGAGAGGATAGAACTGAGGAAGGAACTGGGGCAGGAACCAGGAGAGCAAGAACCACGACAGACAGAACAAGGTCTGAGAGGATGGAAAGGATTGAATGGCATGAGAGAGGGGAAAAAGGTGAAAGACAGGATAAGAGAAGGGAGGAAAAACCCTATCTTACCTGGGAAGGCTCATCTAGAGAAGGGAGCTGTGAAAGCCACGCTGACTCCAGGAAGCAGGCAATTCCACGATGGAGAAAGCAATACACGGCTGGGCAAAGCACAGAGGAACTCCACTCTCCTAAAGGCAAGCAATACCTTTTAAATCCCCTGAGAAGACAGTCTCAGTCCTCTAACACGAAATATAGTGGAAGGGAAACTTGTTGTTCTGAAGAGGAGTTTTTGCCTGTAAGAAACCCTAGGCCAGTGATGGCTAACCTTTTTGAGCCCGAGTGCCCAAACTGCCGCACAAAACCAAAGAATTTCCTCAAAGTGCCAGCACGTCAATTAAAGCCCCATTTGCATAAGGTGCTTCATTTGCATAAATATTTGAATAATGTTACCATACACTAACTTTTAGTAAACATGCCTCTTAATGAGTATATGGATAAAGAAAGACTAAAAGGTTTCTACATTACTATAATCCAGTACCAACCGCCAGGCACATTAGGAACTACTACAAACGCTGCCCATTTAGAACCCATAGCAAACCCGCCGTATCCTAACAGCACTACCAGGACTCACAAAGCACCATACTCTACCTATCAAAAGGCAACACTGCAAATATTAAACCAATACATCTCAGAGAACAACAATACATGACCTACTGGGGAAAGAACAAGTGGCAATGTCAAATAGGAATTATATAAACAGAATACCTCAGCTCAGTTACACATGCAGAACAGACCATCACCAAACAAGGAATCACAATTTAGAAACAGGAAGACAATAATTAAACTGGGAACCCCAAAAGCCAAACTTGGAATATACAACAACACTGTAGAAATAAAACTATATATTAATTTCCTCTTGTACTAAACAAAGCGCAAAAATTAATGATGCACATTTCCCAGAGCTGACATATTCCAGTTAATAAATTCAAAATAAAGAGATATTTTTCTACCTTTTGTGCATTTTTTTTCAGTTGCAATTGTTCCAGCCACATTCTTCTGGTTTCTTCTTGTCTACTGCTAACTCTACATCAGATGTCAATATGTCCTTTCTTCTGTCATTCTCTCTCTACATCTGCTTTAACATACTAATCTTTCTCCTTTGGCTCTTTCCTCATTCCTATTTCATCTACTCAAAATTTACCCCTCCATCCTCAATCCCCACTTACTCTCCCAATACCCGGCCAATTGTAGATTTTTTATCCCTCCCACACAAAATATTTTTCCCCTCTCCATTTTACTCTCCCAGCCCCATCCCATTCTAATCCTCCCCCAACACCAGCTCCCTTCTAGTTCCAGCCTCACCCAGCATCCATTCCCTTCTAGTCCCTGCATCAGCCCATTTCCAGTCCTAGCAGCCCCCCAACCCAATACCAGTCCTATCCCCCCCTCATCAACCCACTTCCAGTCCTAACCCCCCATCACCCCATTTTCAGTTTAAGCCCCCCCCCTATAACCCATTACCAGTCCTAACCCCCCACTTCCAGTCAGCCCCCCATAGCCCATTGCCAGTCCTAACCCCCCCATCAGCCCACAGTCCATTACCAGTCCTAACCCCATCAGCCCACCTCAAGTCCTAACCCCTCCCCATCAGCCCATTTCTTGTCCCAGCCCCCCCCATAGCCCATTATCAGTCCTAAACCCCCCCATAGCCCATTACCAGTCCTAACCCCATCAGACCACCTCCAGTGTTAACCCCCCATCAGCCCATTTCCAGTCCTAACCCCACCCAACAGCCCACCTCAAGTCCTAACCCCTCCCCATCAGCCCATTAGCAGTCCTAACCCCCCCTAGCCCATTAGCAGTCCTAACCCCCCCTCTCTAGCCCATTAGCAGTCCTAACCCCCCCCATAGCCCATTACCAGTCCTAACCCCCATCACCCCATTTCCAGACAGCCCCCATCAGCCCACAGCCCATTAGCAGTCCTAACCCCCCCTAGCCCATTAGCAGTCCTAACCCCAACCCTCACGAGCCCATTTGCAGTCCTAACCCCCCCCATAGCCCTTTACCAGTCCTAATCCCACATCACCCCATTTCCAGACAGCCCCCATCAGCCCACAGCCCATTAGCAGTCCTAACCCCCCCTAGCCCATTAGCAGTCCTAACCCCCCTCCTAGCCCATTAGCAGTCCTAACCCCCCCTAGCCCATTAGCAGTCCTAACCCCCCCTCCTAGCCCATTAGCAGTCCTAACCCCCCCCAGCCCATTAGCAGTCCTAACCCCCCCCTAGCCCATTAGCAGTCCTAACCCCCCCTCCTAGCCCATTAGCAGTCCTAACCCCCCCCAGCCCATTAGCAGTCCTAACCCCCCAGCCCATTAGCAGTCCTAACCCCCCCCTTGCCCATTAGCAGTCCTATCCCCCCCCCCCTCTCTAGCCCATTAGCAGTCCTAACCCCCCCCATAGCCCATTACCAGTCCTAACCCCCCATCACCCCATTTCCAGACAGCCCCCATCAGCCCACAGCCCATTAGCAGTCCTAACCCCCCCGGGCCCATTAGCAGTCCTAACCCCCCCTCCTAGCCCATTAGCAGTCCTAACCCCCCCAGCCCATTAGCAGTCCAAACCCCCCCCAGCCCATTAGCAGTCCTAACCCCCACCCTGCCCATTAGCAGTCCTAACCCCCCATCACCCCATTTCCAGACAGCCCCCATCAGCCCACAGCCCATTAGCAGTCCTAACCCCCCCTTGCCCTTTCGCAGTCCTAACCCCCCCCCTCCTTGCCCATTCTCATGCCTACCCCCCCCCCCTCCTAGCCCATTAGCAGTCCTAACCCCCCCCAGCCCATTAGCAGTCCAAACCCCCCCCCCCAGCCCATTAGCAGTCCTAACCCCCCCCCCCCCGGCAAATTTAAAAACAGAAAAAGCGGGCTCTGGCTGCTGCCGCGGACGCGGCAGCATGCAGTGTCCCGCGGGGCCCCCTCCGCCCGCTACGCCCCTCTGCAAGGGCTTTCCGATTCGCGCGGGAGACAGCGTCGCCCTCGCGTCTCTGTTAAGCCCGCAGGGGCTAATGGGAAATTTCCCATCAGTCCCTCGCGTCTAAAGGGGCTGATGGGAAATTTCCCATTAACCCCTGCGGGCTTAACAGAGACGCGAGGGAGACGCTGTCTCCCTCGCGAATCTGAAAGCCCTTGCAGAGGGGCTTAGCGGGCGGAGGGGGCCCCGCGGGACACTGCATGCTGCCGCGTCCGCGGCAGCAGCCAGAGCCCGCTTTTTCTTTTTTTGCGGACCTTCACGCGTGCCAGCTGCAAGGCCTTCGCGTGCCACAGCTGGCACGCGTGCCATAGGTTCGCCATCGCTGCCCTAGGCAAACTAAAAGGAAAGAGTTTTACAGGGAGCCATATTATAGCCAAGAAAGGTCCCTGGATAAGCAGTGGCTGGAAGACAGAAGAATATTTCCAGATAGCTTGGCAGAGGAGTTTGATAATAGCCCTTGTACGTATCAAGAGTTGTGTGAGAGAGCTGACCGAGAGCTTTATGCAAAACACCTGAGTTCAGCTAAACTGTTGGGGGATGGGAACACTGTGAATGAGCAAAGGGCAGAGTTCTCCCCGGAGGAAGTTGAGGATAACGTGCATGAAATGCAATGTGAATTTTATCCAACTTCAGACACTGAAACCTATATGGACTGTACGTACACGGTATCAGATAATATACAATCCTTGTGCTAGTCTTGCTATAACCACTGCTGCAGGAGAAAAACAGTCCAAAAGCAAGTTTGGAGGAAAACTGTTTTTGTATTTCATTTTTCTGTTAAGCTGAAGATAAGCATTGCCTAAGTTGTTTGGTTCCTTTGTTACCTTATACCAGAAGTATGGACTTTTCTGTTGTGATGTTCTAAAGGTCAAATTCCAACCCTGGGAAGGGAATAAATCCATTTTGAAACCTTACCATTCGTGCACACAACTATTTTTCTTTAAGCCATGGAACTACAATTCCCAGGAGGCTTTGCAAAGCCTCAAATTCAAGTTCACAAGCTTAAGGAACACATCACCCCACTCGCTTAACCCACGCTGAGGCCTCTGGGAGAGAGGGGCGGTGACAGTATATTGCCGATTTATTTTATATTTTTATGTTCCTGTATATTTTTATATTGTCCCCCTTGTCTTTAGACCACTTTTATTATCTCTCTCATATTTTTGATGCTTCCAGTGTTTTACTGAGTATATGTCTATAGTTACATATTTATTTATTTTACACATACTTTTACATGGTTATCCATTGAATGTATGGAGATCTCTCCTATATTTATGAAGGCATGATATTTCCTTGAAAGTATTATTTATGTTTTTTTACTATTATATTAGTTTTTGTTTGATTTTATGTGGATTATTATTATGATTGATTCATTTATGTTTTTTATATCTGAGGTCTTTGGCACCCCTGATGAAGGCATATGCCAAAACACGGCCATGTAGGGTGGAACAGTAAATAGAGTGTTTAATAAACTTCAATATATGCTATCTACTCTTTGAGTGGTTCTTTCACCTCGCTCCTGGTATTGTGTGTAATTATATATATGGAGGCCAATTCTGTTCTGGGCATCACCTGCCTGTCTGGGTGCCCAGAATCTGTATGTGCCCCTGTTGCACCCGATTCTGATCCCACAGGGGCTAGATGTGCCCACGGGATCAGAGTCTTGTGCAACTGGCCAGATGTGCAAGCCATGCTCCGATTCTGGGCACCCGGACATCCAGCCCACTACCCGGTTAGGCCAGCCTGGCTCCTGCATAGAGCCGTTGTGCCATGGCATCCTGTTGCCATGGCACTGTAGCTCCATGCAAGAGCCACGATTCCTGATAGATCCCAAAAAGCTCCTTTCCCCGCTGCCCGACCCCCCTATCAGGCCTGCCGTGGCTAGGGTCACACTGCGGGGAACCCCCTGAACCTCTTATCATCTTTTCCATGCCAGGATTCTAAATTTTCTGCCATCCAGGGGGACTTATTCCACCTCCAAGATGGAATAAGTCCTCGGCCAAATGGCCGACCCCTGACGTACAGGGCCAACTCCGGAATCGGCCCTGTACGTCCGAGGTCAGGTTTCTACCCAATCCCCACCCTCGCTCCTCATACGGCCCACCCCCTCCTGCCCAGGAACAGAGCTCCACACATCTTGCATGTATGTGCAGGGAGCTCTGTTTGATGAATCATCATCCAAGCATTTAACAAGGATAGACGTCCAAACCAGACGTCCATCCCCGCTAAACACTCCTCAGAATCTATCCCATAATGCATACTAATATATTCACTGAATATAGGAATAATTTGAATGTCCAGATTAAGCATTTCAAATTATTCCCTAGATTTATTATTAAATATTGACTTAAATCTCTTTTGGAGTTATAAAGAATTTTAGGATCACCTTTACCTTGTTTCTTGGCTCAGCTTATGTTTGTGTGAATATATTAATGAACTTTACCACCCATTGAATCATGTTAGGATAAGAAGCCTCCTCTGGAGGTGAGGCTGGCTTGGGGCTTCTGGAAATGGCTCAGATGGTATGCCACGGGAGCCACTGTCTGGAGCCAGTGAGATTGGCGAAGGAGACCATCGCCAAGAAAAGTTGGAAACTGACAGGTGTTCAAAATTGTCCTCCAAGAGAGATTGTTTGGTAGACTTGGGCAAGAAGAGAGGTTGCGGGTGAAACACCATTTGATTGTGCGGAGTGGAGGAGGAGTGGCATTCCACAGTGACCTTGTCCTTCATTGGTGGATACAAAGGAGGGGAGGCAACACTAGTGGTCTGTGGCTTTAAGTAGTCATCGAGCATATTTTTCAGCAGTTGTAACATAGTAACATAGTAAATGATGGTAGATAAAGACCAGTATGGTCCATCTAGTCTGCCCAGTAAGATGGCAAGAGTAGGTGCACCTGCCGCTCTGTGCAGGCCACCCCTCCTCATCTCTGTTTTAGAGGGGTAAACCCACCGCTCTGTGTGGGACACCCCTGTATGCAGGAAAATTAGATAAGTTTAGTTTGATTTTATCCTGTTGCTGTAAAGGGATCCACTGTGTCTGTCCCATGCCATTTTGAATTCTGTTACTGTATTTGCCCCCCCCCCCCCACTTCCATTGGGAGGGCATTCCAAGCATCCACCACCCTTTCAGTGAAAAAGTATTTCCTGACATTGCCTTTCAATTTACCCCCTTGCAGCTTCATGTTATGCCCTCTAGTTTTACAGCTTCCCCATCTTTGGAAGAGGTTTGTTTGTTCATTATTTCTCTTTAAGTATTTAAAGGTCTGAATCATATCTCCCCTGTCCCTCCTCTCCTCCAGAGTGTACATATTTAGGTCTTCAAGTCTCTTCTCATAAGGCTTCTGATGCAGGCTCCAAATCATTTTGGTCGCCTTCCTCTGAACCGTTTCCAGTCTTTTTATATCCTTTGCAAGATATGGTCTCCAAAACTGAACACAGTATTCCAAGTGAGGCCTCACCAGCAACTTATACAGTGGCATTATTACCTCTTCCTTTCGGCTGGTAATTCCTCTTTGTATGCAACCTAACATCCTCCCGGCTTTTGCCACCGCCTTGTCACACTGTTTTGCCACCTTGAGATCCTCAGAAATAATCACACCAAGGTCCTTCTCCTGGTCCATGCACACCAACCTCTCGCCCTCTATCATGTACATTTCCCTTGGATTTCTGCTTCCCAAGTGCATGACACTGCACTTCTTCGCATTAAATCTTAACTGCCAATCATTAGACCATTCTTCCAGCTTTTGTAGATCTTTCCTCATGTTATCTACTCCCTCGAGGGAGTCCACTCTGTTGCAAATTTTCGTGTCATCTGCAAAAAGACAGACTTTTCCATGCAGTCCTTCAGCAAAATCACTCACAAATACATTGAACAGTGACGGGCCCAGGACCGATCCCTGGGGCACCCCGCTAATCACCTTCCTTTCAACCGAGTGAGCTCCATTTACCATCACCTTCTGTCGTCAACCAATTTCTGATCCAGTTCACCACCTTGGGACCCATCCCCAAACTACTGTGTTTATTGATGAGCCTCCTATGAGGAACAGTATCAAAGGTTTTGCTGAAATCCAGGTAGATGACATCCATCGCATGCCCCTGATCCAGTTCTCTGGTCACCCAGTCAAAGAAATCAATCAGATTTGTTTGGCAAGATCGTCCTTTGGTAAAGCCATGTTGCCTCGGATCATGCAACCTGCTGGTTTGTAGTTGTAGGAGCACTGGTTGTTCTAGACTAGAACCTATCATGATAGACTGTAATAGCAGGAGAGGAGGCTTCAGGGTGGTGATGGTAGTGACTGTGGTAGCAGTGTGTGTAGAATTCCCACATGTGATTGGCATTATATTTGCTTTAATAAAAGTTATTATCTCATCTGTTGGACTATGGGACTACTATGATAGTAGCGTCATCTGCCCTGGGTCACTTTGAGCATCTAGAAGAGTGAAAGTTAAATCTATGATACTTGTACCATCTGTGCCTGAAGGAAGTAGTGCTGGAGCTACGGTGTCTGCACTAAGAAGAACAGAAGCCAGAACTGCGACATCTATACAGAGATAAGGAGAGGTGTGAGCCTTGTGATCCTCTTTCTCTGCACTGAGAGTTGAGAAAAAGAACTTGCTCCACCTCTCTTTGGTAGGAAAACATTTTCCACTCAAGTGTCAAGTCTTGCTTCTAGAAACTCCAAGGATTGGGATGGACTCAAATAACTCTTGTTGTGATACACCACCTAGCTGAGGTCCTCAAGAAACTGAACCATATGGCTCACTGCCTGCCGAGCCTTTGAGTGGGATTTCACCCAAATGAACCAGTTGTCCAAGTAGAGATGAAAAAAAATGCCTTCCCGATGGAGTGCTGCTGCCAGTACCCATGACCTTTGAGACCATGACCTGTGTGTTTGCCAAACCAAAGTGCAGGGCACAGAACTGAAAATTGTGACCCACCATGGTAAAACACAGAAAGCACTGCTGGTCTTCTTTGATGGGAATATGAAAGTAGACCTTGGTGAAGTCTATCGAGGTGAGAAACTCACCCTCCCAAACCACATGGATGACTGATCTTAAAGTCCATCCAAAATCAGGCAACCCTCAAATGGGTGTTGACCCCTTGAGATTCCAAATAGGCCTAAACAAACCATCATCTTTGCATTATGAAGCGAATGGAATATCTTCCCGTCCCTCTCTCGGTGGGTGGTATGTAATAGTCGCTGAAGGCACAGAAGATGTAGAAGACTGCTGCCCTTTTGACCGTGGAACCGCAAAGAGACCACAAAGGCATTTTGAATGGATTCTGCGCATTCCAAAACATATCCCTGCCAAATGATGTTGAGAACTCAGTGATCTGATGTTATCTGGGCCCATTCCTGGTAAGAAAGGTGGAGACAGCTACACGCCTGTGGCACTCCTTGTCCTTTAATGGGAAAGATGAGAGGAAGAACATTTATTGGCAGAGGAGGAATCATCACGCAATCTCCGGACTCCATGAAAGAGCTGCTCCTTTGGCCCTAACCTAGGAAAGGAACCTGACTGTTTTCCTGGCCAATACCTCCTGGAGTCACAAAAGTGGGACTGAAATCAGCCAGTGCCCAAAGAGGCGCATAGAGAGGGATTTGACCTTGTCCTCTAGTAAGCACTGCAACTTGACTTTTCTACAACTCTTAACCAGCTTGTCGAGGTCCTTTCCAAAAGAAAGCCTGATCTTGAATGGTAGCTTAGCCAAACAAGCCTTGGAGGCTATATCGGTGGCCCTGTGCTGGAGCCACAGCCACCAACATGCAACTATAACACTGCCACTCCCCTAGAAGCCAAGCACAGCAGGTTGTACAGGTCATATGCCAGAAAGGCTGCTACAGACTACAGATGTGCAGATGTTGAATCCTCTGGTAATAGCTGAATCCATCATAGAAGGCACATGCTGCCAGGCCCCCACAGGCCGAAACTTGCAGGGCAAGGGAGGAAGATGAGAATACAAGCTTCAAAAGGTCTTCTACTTTCCTGTCCTGCTGATCATCGAGAGCTGCTCCGTCCTTCAAGGGAATCATGATGTGCTTCATCACCACTGTCACTATGGCATTCACCTTGGGAAAATAGAGACACTTATCCAAGTCTGCCTGAGACCAGGTATAGATCTTTCCCAAACACCTGCCACTCTCAGAGCAACTCATAGTTTGCTGGCAGAAGAAGGCATTCCTTATTATCAATGGCCCCAAACTTGTTGGAAGTGGCTGTGGAGAGAAGGGGGGAGGACTCATCCACTCAAGCCCACTGCTGTTTAAGCTGTTTTCATTTCTTGGTTTTTTTTAAACAAATAAGGCAGAACAAACTTAATGAGCGTCCACGGGAGAATCCAAAAATCCTAGGCTGCCACCTCACTCAACTGGCCTTCTTGACCTGGAGACAAGTCCCCCTATGGTGAGCGGGAAACTCTAGAGAGATATTCAGAAATACACTCTGGAGACCTCCGCTAGCAGGGCTCAAGTGGAAGGAGCCCCTCAGGACAGATGCAGGAGCCTACAAACTCAGCTGCACCAGTCCATCAACCACCATCTGCTGGAGACAGAGAAAAACTGGAGGATGCCCCTAGTCACACCGACCATAGAACCAGTAATAATGTCACTGGAAGCTTCTGGACTTTTCTCTGTTTTGATCATCTGCGTGCAGGGGGGCATAACCTACTTGTCTACTGGTCTAGCTGGATGATCTGGAAAGGGCAATTTTATAATAGAGGGCCAATGGTAAGCACCTACATAGGTACTATTTTATAAAGACAATTAGGCACCTATTTGTCTTTATAAAATACTAGCATATGTGGCACACAACATACCTTAAATGTAGGTGTGATCACTTATATCTGCTAGCGAGCAGGTGTAAATGATTGTGTGTATTTTATTTATAAAGCATACAGTTTGACTAAGGTATTTTATAATCTAGGCATGCATGTGAAAACCCTGCCCACACTCTGCCTATATAGGCCTACTGGCAAAGTACGCAAGTTCACACCTAAGTGTGTATTTTTATGCCAGTTGATATTTTATAAGAGGTCACTAACATGTATATGTGGCCACAGATGAGTGAGAATAACTTCAGAAAATTACCTCCTTAGAGGATAATTTTATAACAGGGCACCTAGGTTAAAGCAGTCAAAAATGTGCCTATTTTCAGCCTATTTTATAAAGACAAGTAGGTATCTATTTATCTTTATAAAATACTAATGTAAATGTCAGAACTAGCGTCTTAAGGAATGGACAGTTACACTTGCTCTGTAGCAGGTGTAAATGAAAGCACATAAAGTTCACAAGTATGTCCTTAAATTAAAGTATTTTATAAGTACTATATGGAGAAACGTGACCCATCATTCAAGGATGATATCTTTATGTTTATGTTTATGCAATTTCTTGATATATCGCCCAGACCGAAGGGCATCAAAACAGTTTACAATCACTACAAACAGGTACTGATACAATTCCTCGTCCCCAAAGGGCTCACATTCTATGTGTACCTTGGAGTCCCTCAAGGCCCTGAATATGCCTTCTAACCTCCCGGCAGAGGAAGAGGCGCTGTAGGATCTGCTGGATGCTCTATTTCAGCAGTGGGTCTAAGAAGGTCTTCTGTTTTTCACCTGTGGATGCTCATATGCGATATAGTTTGTACCCAGGTATTACAGTGTCCTACTAGTTGTCCCACTGGTTGTCCTCCTTCCACCATGTCTCTAAGATATCATTCATATCTAACCTCTCATTTAGTACTATATATTCTAACTCTCCCATCTTATTTTTTAGACTTCTAGCATTTGCATAAAGAATTTTAGAGGCTGTATTTTATTCATATTAATATGAATATCGGTAGGTAGGGGTAATTTGGAAACTAAGCTCTGTCTGCTCTGTACTTAAGGGCATTTGGGTTACTTTTGTCTTTAATGGAACTTCTTTGTCGATATGCCCTAACCTCAATCTTTTGCTAGTATCCTTCAAGGATATATTATTCCGAACCATGCGCTCTTGGGCAACTGTCAGCTTTCCTCTATTATCTAGTTTAAAAGCTGCTCTATCTCCTTTTTAAAGGTTAATGCCAGCAGTCTGGTTCCATTCCTGTTAAGGTGGAGCCCATGTCTTCGGAAAAGCCCCTCCTTTCCCCAGAATGTTGCCCAGTTCCTAACCAAATCCAAAACCCTCTTCCTTGCACCATCATCTCATCCATGCACTGAGATTCTGGAGCTCTGCCTGCCTTTGGGGTCCTGGGCATGGAACGGGAAGTATAGTTCAGGGTGATAGGAACTGAAGCAAATAGGGAGAGAAAGCAGAGTGCAGGGTCAGAAGATGAGGCTAATGGAGGAAGAAGGTAGGATTCATGGTGTGAAGAGATGAGGCATATGGTGGGAGGTAGCTAGGAACAATGCAGGAGACAGTATTACAGGAGTTCTCAATACAATGATATGCTGCTACAGCAGTATTATACACGTTGGAGGGCATTTTCAAAGGCATTTACATGGTTTGCAGACCTCCAAACCATGTATATGCCACTCTGCAGGATATGCAGTTAGTGCCACTGAATATCCCTGGGTGCTGTCACTATACTCTCAATGCTAAGCGGTTAGCATCGGGTTTTTCCGGGGTGGAGTGAAGGTGGCACCCATCGCTAGCCAGGCAGCAGTGATATTGAACCACTGCGTGATTACTGATGCGCAGTGAAAGTGAGGTGCAGGAAACCCTTGCCTAACTTTTGCCACACTAGCTAACCAGGCAGCAGTTCAATATTGCCACTGCCTGGTTAGCCTCGTGGCAATGCGGCGAACCTGGATATTCAGTGCCGGGGCAGGATATGACCCCCGGCATTAAATATTCAGGTTTAAATTTCAGCACCAGTAGCTAGCTGTGTTAGCAGTGCTATCCGTCGGTGCTGACTATCCCCTTGTTACTATTTTCAGACACCTCTGCTTACCAGCTATATGTTTGCAGGAGACAATGTCATCGTACTCATCTATTGCCACAGGGCTGAAGCTCCATTGTTTCTGGAAGGGCTCAGTGGATCTAGTCTTTAGAACAGGCCCTGGAAAGAAAAGCAAGAGAGGGTTATTCTTTTTAAGAGTTATCCTGAGAAAAGCAGGTAGGCTTGGAGGCAGGGTTAGGATGAGGGATGAAAAAATGTTCGTAGTTTTTGCATTTTCAAAATTACGCATGTTTTGTGTGGAAACGTATCCACAGAAAAAGGAAAGACGAATCTCTACAGGTACTTTTTTCCCTAAGTAATTTTCAAAGGGAAAACTAGGTGCATGCTTTCACTTTCAGAATTGGTGTAAAGTTCATGAAAAAGTACCCGAGCAAAGCAAAGCTGCATACCTATAATGGGTGTTCTATGCAGACAAATACACTTTACAATAAAGGTACTCCAAAGATATTAATCTAACAACATTACAAAAATCTTTGGAAAAATCTTTAAAGAAAAAGGACATCAATCTCTCAGCCAGGATTAATCAAGCACACAAGTGGGTGACATCATCTGATGATGCTAAGATGAAACAGCTCTCTAGAACTCGCAATTAGTATAAAGTTCTGAGCAAATGGGGCCCTTCCTGTGTGCAGTGTTCTCCGAAGTTCAGGACTGCTCCAGTTAAATCATTTCTTATTGTTGAGGAGCAACCCAATAAAATGAATAGGCAATAGCTGCTTAACTTATGAAGACAGATTGCTTAGTACCGCTTGACTAAAAATACAATCTCTGACTGAAGAATGGTTCAAGGAGCAATGTGAAGTGAAAGTATGCTTTCCACTGAAACAGACTTCAGAAGAGCTACAGAAGCAGTACTGGCACATATCTGAAGAGGCTTGACCATGACAGTTAGTTCATGACAAAACTAAATACAGGAAGCTAGCATCTTAACTAATGTACAGTTCACCACTGGAATTCCAAGTCTATTGAGGTTGAAGGAGGCAAACAGCTGCAGAGACAGAGATTATGTTCTTTTGAGACAGTAATCAACAGCCACTTTGTAGTGGAGGGACTTCTCGCAATGATGCTTCTGTGTTTTAGAATAAGCTGTTGGAAGGTGACATTTTACTTACCAAATAATGTACTTTCCTTGTGTTCTGCTAGACCAGTCCAGACAAGTGGTTTGTGTTCTCCTACTAGCAGATTGGTGGAAACAAAGAATCAATTAAAAGCCCAGGTTTCAATGACATCACTCCCATGCCTCTATCCGCCTCAGCCACCAGAGGTCTCTTCAGTAACCATTTCAAAGCATATGGAAGAACATGGCAAGCCTCACACAACCTTACCGTGGGCAATAATGAATAATCAAAGAGTAGAGAACTATGCACAGGATAGCATAAACAGAAGGCTGTCAGCAGAAGATGGACCTGCAGAGCAAAGTATATAAATCATAGCAGACCCCATAGTATTGCTGCAGAAGAACAGAGCAAACACAGTTCCAGGAGGCAGGCTCTGGACTGGTCTAGCAGGACTCAAGGAAAAGACATTATATGGTATGTAAAATGTCATCTTCTAGGCCCGTCCAGACAAGTGGGACATATAAAAGCTACGCCTCCATTAGGTGGGAAGAAGACACGGCAGCTTGCAAAACCTTAGAGCCAAAGGCCATGTCCGCCCAAGTGTAATGTTTGACAAAAGTGGAAGGTGAAGCCCATGTTGCCGCCCAACAAATGTCTGCAGGAGCAACCAAGCTCCGCTCCACTCACGAGGACACTTGTGCTGAGGTAGAAAGGGACACAAATGCTCTGGAACTGGCTGGTTCCGCAACAGATACGTCAAGGCAAAATCCAGTGCCTCAATGTAGACTTAGCTGCTGTGTCATCAATGCATGGGCCAGCAAAGAGCACAAAAATATGGTCTGACTTACGAAAAGAATTCATAACCTTCAAGTATTGGAGAAGCACCCTCCAGACATCCACTAGGTGAAGATCCTTATCCTTCCCCCAACACTGCTTCTTAGAGAAGGAGGGCAGGCAAACCACCTGGTTCACATGAAAGGGAGATATCACCTTAGGTAAGAAGGAAGAAAAGGCCAAATGGAAAAAGCCTCCTCAGAAAAGGTAGGTAAGGATCTTGGCAAGACAGAGCCTGCAGCTCGGAAATCCGCCTTGTAGAACAAATCGCAACCAAGAAGATGGTCTTGATCGTCAAATCCTTCAGAACAGCACACTTCAATGGCTCAAAAGACACCAACATCCAGGCCCTTAGCACCAGACACAGATCCCAGGAAGGGAATACAGACCAGAGGGGAGGATGCAGATGCCGAACCCCCTGAAGAAAGCACAAAACATCCGGGTGTAAGGTTAGAGACTTACAGTACTAACCACTGGACCTCTGAAACAGGTCAAAGCTGACACTTGAACTTTCAGGGAGCTAAATTAAAGGCCCTTCTCCAGGCCATCCTCCAGAAAGGCCAACAGAGATGGCACCTTGGTCACCTCAGGACCCAGCTGCCGTATACCACACCATCACTCAAAGAGGCACCAGACCCGCATGTCTGCCAGGTTAGTAGACCTTCTCCAGGCTCCAAGCAAAGTGGAAACCACTGCTGGAGAGTAGCCCTTATGTGTTAGCCGTCTCCTTTGAAGAGCCAGGTTGTAAGCAAGAAGGAAGCTAGGTCTTCGAGGATGATCGGTCCCTGACACAGTTGGCTCTGAGACGGAGGCAAACTAAGAGGTAGGGCTTGCAAGAGCTGCATCAGATCTCCAAACCATGCTCTCCTCAGCCAGTCTGGCACCATCAGAATAATCCTTCTCAGGTAGCACTCTATACAGAAAATCACATGTCCCAACAGGGGCCTCAGAGGAAACACATACATTAGGCACTGACTTGGCCAAGGCTCAGCCAGGGCGTCGATACCCTCGGACTCCATCTCTGTACGGGCAACTAAAGAAACAGAACACTTTGGCACTGGAACTAGTTGCCATCAAATCCATCTCGGGGTGACCCCAGCGGTGCAGAATCATCTGAAACGCCTTCTGACTCAACTCCTACTCTCCTGAATCCAGAGAGTGCCAGCTGAGAAAGTCCACTTCCACATTATCCATCCCAGCAATGTGCTGAGTCAACAAAGCTAGGAGGTTCTTCTCCGCCCAGGCAAACAGGAGAACCATCTCGAGGACTACCTCAGCAGTCCTCGTGCTGCCTTGATGATTGGCATAAGCCACTGCTATGGTGTTGCACAAAAACAATCAAACTGCCTGGCTCTTAACCAGGGGGTGGAAACGCATAACAGACAACCTGATGGCCCTCACCTTGAGGCGGCTGATGGCCCACACTGCCTCCCTTCGATTCTAATGGCCCTAGGCCATTCAGTCTTGGCAGGATTACAAAAGGGACTGCTGCTGCCAGAAAGAAATCTATACTTTTAAGTATTTACTTTTGGGAACTTCTTTAAATCTTGTGGAAAAGGGAATTCTTTAGGTTAAAACTGATAAATCTGTGTACTTCAGAATCCAGTGTATTTGCTATCTGTTAGGACTCAGTAAGAGCAGGAAGCTTTTAAATTTAAATCTCAGTCAGTAGTAGCAGGGAGCTTTTAATTTAAATCAAATTAGAGTATAGCTAGCATAGAAGGAAGAATAGGGTAAATATTCTTTGAGTAGTTAGGGGGCAAAAGACCTGTGAAATTGTTTTAAATAGGTGTTAAAGCCAACTAACAGCTCAAAGGGGCAATTTAAAAATACTATCTTGGAAGTCCAGACCAGATGTATGCCACTCTATAAGAAAAATGGAAGGAAGGCAAAAACACTGCCAGCATGGTTAAAAGGTAAGGTCAGAGAGGCTGTTGTAGCCAAAAAAGCATTATTTCAGGAAATGGAAAAAGGAGCCAAATGACAAAAAATGGGAAAAAACATAAGCACCGGCAAGTTAAGTGCAAGGCATTGATAAGGCAGGCAAAGACAGAATTTGAAAAAAAGCTTGCCATGGAAGCAAAAATACATACTAAAAACTTTTTCAAGTACATTCATAGCAAAAATCCTGTGAGTCAGTTGGACCACAGGATGATAGAGGGGTAAAAGGGGCGCTAAGGGAGGACAAGGCCATAGAGAAGAGACTGAATGAATTCTTTGCTTCAGTCTTTACTGAAGAAGTTGTAGGGAAGTTACCCATTCTGAAATGGTATCTAAAGGTGATCTATTGGAAGAATTAAAAGAAATATTGATAAAAGGGGATGATGTGTTACAACTATTTGATAAACTGAAGAGTAGTAAATCACCTGGAATGGATGGTATACATCAAGGGCGTTGAAAGAACTGAATTATGAGACTACAGATCTACTATTAGCAATCTATGAACTATCATTAAAATCAGCTGAAGATTGGAGAATGGCCAATGTAATGTCAATTTTTAAAAAGGGCTCCAGGGGTTATCCAGGAAACTACAGACCGGTGAGCCTGATATCAGTACTGGGCGATATGATAGAAACTCTTATAAAGAATAAAATTACCGAACATATAGATAGTCATGGTTTAATGGAAGAAAGCCAACATGGCTTAGGCAAGAAAAGTCTTGTCTTACTAATCTGTTATATTTTTTGAAGGTGTGCATAAACAGGTAAACCAAGGTGAGCCAGTTGATATAGTGTATCTGGATTTTCAGAAAGCCTTTGACAAGGTCCCTCCTGAGAGACTCTTGACCAAATTAAAAAATCATGGGATAGGAGGAGGTGTACTATTGTGGATCAGGAATTGGTTAAAAGATAAAAAGCAGAGAGTAGGGCTAAATGGCTTATTTTCTCATTGGAGAAAGGTGGAGTACCTTTGGGATCTATGCTGGGCTTCCTGCTTTTTAACATAAATGACCTGGAGGTGTGAGTAATGAGTGAGGTGATCAAATCTGCAGTTGTTAAAACACAAAAGGATTGTGAAAAATTCCAAGAGGACCTTAATAATTTGGAAAACTGGATGTCCAAATGGCAGATGAAATTTAATGTGGAGAAGTGCAAAGTTATGCAGCTAGGAAAGAACAACCCAAACTACGGTTACACGATACAAGGTTCCATATTAGGAACCACCACCCAGGAAAAAGATTTTGGTGTCATCCTGGATAATACGTTGAAACCCTCCAGCCAGTGTGCAGCAGCGGCCAAGAAAGCTCATAGAATACTAGGAATCATAAGGAAAGGAATAGAGAACAAACCCAAGAATATTATAATACCTCTGTATTGTTCCATGGTGCGACTGCACCTTGACTATTGTGTGCAATTCTGGTCATCATATCTTGAAAAGGATATAGCAGAATTAGAAAAAGTACAAAGAAGAGCCACCAAAATGATAAAGGGGATGGAAGGATAGCCCTATGAAGAATGGCTTAAAAGGTTAGGGCTTTTCAACTTGGAAAAGAGTTGGCTGAGGGGAGATATGAGAGAGGTCTATAAATTAATGAATGGAATAGATTGGTTATTTATACCATCAAAAATTAGAAAGACTAGGGGACATGCAAAGAAGCTACAATGTAACCCATTTAAGATTAATAAGAGAAAATATTTTTGCACTCAACACGTAATCAAACTTTGGAATTCGTTATCAGAGAATGTAGTGAAGACTATTAGTGTAGCTGGGTTTAAAAATGGTTTGGACAAGTTCCTGGAGGAAAGGTCCACAAAACATTATTAAAAAGGACCCAGGAAATCCACTGTTTGCCCCGGGACAAGCATTGTGGAAGCTATGTGACTTTTTGGGAACTTGCCAGGTACTTGCGACTTGGATTGGCCACTGTTGGAAACAGGATACTGGGTTTGATGGACCTTCGTCTGACCCATTATAGTATTTCTTATCTTCTTATGTTCTAAGGGGCTCCCAAACCTGAGAGATGTGCTTCTGTCATTAGAAGGATTCATGAGCAATCATCCAGAAGCACATCCTTCCTCAGATGAAGGCTGCCGCCACTATCGCAGGCTGGCCTTCATCATCATCAGGCACAGGAGGCTGAGCTCAAACACCTGAGAACTTGGGGATCACTGAGTCAGCAAGGACCATTGGAGTGGCTGCATATGAACATGTGCCCACAGCACCATCTCGAATGTCGCTACTCTGTCTGAGAAGCTGAAGATAATCTTGGACCCTGGGATCCTGCTGCAAACAGAACAGCACCAAGCAATCCAACAACCTTTCGACTTTCTCCTCTGGCAGGAAGACTGCCCACTTGAGTATCAAAACATGCTCCCAGGAATCCAGGGACTGGGAAGGCATCAACTGGCTCTTTCTTCAATTTTGATCACCGAGATCAAGGCTTTCCAAAAAGAACACCACTCGGGCCACTACCTAACATGCCTCTGAAAGAGAACGAGCTCAGATGAACCAGTCGTCCAGATATGGGTGCACACAAATCCCTTGGTGCTGTAGCAGCACAGCCACCACTACCATGAACTCGGAGAACGTTCTTGGAGCAGTGGAGAGCCTAAATGGGAGGGTGGCAAACTGAAAGTGAGAGCCAAACATGGCAAAACACAGATAATTTTGCTGATCCTTGCAGATCGGGATATGAAACTACGCCTCAGCCAAATCCAGAGATACCAGGAACTCCCCTCGGCACACTGCTTGAATCACGGATTGCAACGTTTCCATCTGGAAGCGCAGGATATGCAAGTGCTCGTTGATACCCTTGAGGTCCAGAATGTGCTGCAATGATCAAACTAGATGAAATTTCTGCCCTTGCCCCAATCCTCCGGGGGAATGAGCACCACTGCCTTCAGGAGTAGCAACTTGTCCAAGGTGATCCATAAAGTGGCCCTTTTGTTCAAAGACCCACAAGGGGAGATGATGAAAGTGTCTGGAATCAGTTCTTTGCATCTAGAGCAAAGCCGTACTGAATGGTATCTAGTACCCAGCGATCCTTGGTGACCCAGGCCCATTCCTGAAAGAAGAGGCGAAGCCTGTCCCCAACCAGAGGAACCAGGGAATGGGCCCCCAAACCTTCATTGCATAGCCTGGGAGATTCCTCCTGTGTAGGGGGGACTGAATCCCAAGGGCCACATGCTCCATAAAAGACTGAGAATGAGCCCAAAGTCCAGAACCGGAGGGAAAGAAAAGCTTTCCAGGCCAGTAGTGATGGGAGTCCTGAGACCCCCGAGAGTCTGACCAATGTGCCCGCAAGAAGCAGGCAGAAGCTCGATGGTGAAGGGGCTCCTGCCCGCTTCACAGGCCCCCTGGACCTGTCCCCTGGAAAGCAGTAAGATTTCGTCCTGCCAGGTCCTTCACCAACTTCTCCAAATCAAAGCAAAAATTTCCCTTTAAAGGCCAGTTGGATCAACCAAGCTTTGGAAGATGTGTCCGCTGCCCAGTGACAGAGCCAAATCCAATGCCATGTCACTGTCAACAGGGCACTATAGCTAGCTGCTAGACATACCAGATCGTACATGGCATCAGAAAGGAAGGCCATAGCCGACTCCAAAGGGGGTGGGGGGGCAGCAAGCCAAAGGAAACAACCAATTCTGTTCAATCTTCATGCTGTGAAAATTAAAGAGACTTGAGAGTGGAAAGCAGAAGGGTAACCCAACCTGCGTTACTAATGTTGGAATAACTGAGAGTCTTATGATTAAAGGAAATAAGTTCTGATGAGGCCATTAAAGAAGGACAAGAATCACTGTAGGTTGCCATTTTTGAAACTTGTGCAGGAACTTAGCTATCCAAGGTATAACTGAATAAGCACAATTGGAGGGCCAAGTTTAGTCAATGGTTAGCTCATCCTTGCTAGACAATTTAGAGATGGCTGTATTGAACAACAGAGAGGCAGCATTACATTGGCACTTCTGGCAAAAAAGTTTATTTGAGGAGTACCCAACTTCTGAAAGATGTCCTGTAGAATTTTAGAATCTAAGAATCATTTGTGAGCTTGAAGAGCTCTGCTGAGTTTGTCTCCTAGCTGATTTTGAATTCCTAGGATGTAAGTGGTGTGGATTGCAATGTGATTGAATATCACGAACTCCCAGATTCATGCTGCATCTCAACATAATCAAAGAGATCCTGCGCTTCCCTTGTTTGTTGACATTAAAATACTGCCACTTGATTATCTGTCTGGATCAGCACTGACTGACCCCAGAAGAGATGAATGAACACTTGAAGGGAATAAATATATAGTTCTCAGATCCAGACAATTGATGAAGCAGTCTCTTGGCTTTCAACTAAATTTTCCAGATAAATTGAGGACCTGCGTATGCTCCTTAGCCTATGTTGGAAGTATCTGTAGTTTCTACATACTGGCGATGCTGAAGTACAATGGGGATCCCTTTGAGAATGTTGGTATTGGTAGTCAATCACTGTAACATGATTTAAAGTGAAGTGGATGGATAACTTTTGTGGAATAAAGGCTGTGCAAACTGATTCTGCTGAAACTGGAGAACCCATTGTGCTTTCCTCATCTTTAGATGAGCAAAGGGAACTGTGTGCATTGAAAAAGCCATGTGGTCTAGCAGCTGCATATAGGTCCTGATTGTGACCCATGGTGAGTGTTGAATCTGGTGAGTACTGAGTCTGTTAGCATTTGCATTCTGTCCATGGGATCTCTTCCTCAGGAAGATGGCTACATCTAGAAATGAGGTTACTAGAAACCGGTCTTCGAGGTATGAAAACACCAGAAATCCTTGCTTGTATAGGTGGGCTGCCACAACCACAAGGCATTTGGTGAATACCCTGGGGGTGGAGAACGGTTCAAATGGGAGGACTTTGTATTGTAATGGTTGTTTCCCAGGGTGAAGAAAAGATACTTCATAAGATGAACTGGTATATTCATTTAGGCATCTTTGAGATCTTGCAAAGAGGTCTATTGAAGGCGTGCCCCGCTCCTGAAAGATGTCCAATGCTACCTCCTGGTCCATTCGTGAGCATGAAGGACAAATAATTTTTTTTTTTATTTAGAAGTATTTAGCTCACGCCTTTTCAGTAGCAGTTCAAGGTGAGTTACAATCAAGTATTTCCCTGTCCCCAGAGAGCTTACAATCTAAGTTTGTAGCAGAGGTTAAATGACTTGCCCAAGGCCACAAGGAGTGCCAATGGGATTTGAACTCTGATCTTGCTGGTCACAGACCACTGCTCTAACCACCAGACTACTCCTCCACTCTGGCACTAAGCAACATTCCATGAGAGATGGAAAGGTTCCATGGTCTCATGGTTTCACAACATAGGAGATATGAACCTGTTCCTCCCTACTTGTTGATATAGAACATGGCTACTTGGTTGTCCATTTGGATTATGACAATTTTGTTAGCCAACTGACTCTGAAAGCCTTTAGAGCATTTGCTATTGCTCTCAGCTGCAGGAAGTTTATCTGATAGGTGAACCACTAGCCTTGAGTGTTAGACCCATCGAGATGGGCTCCCAGTTTAGTTTGGAAGCATCTATCATTAGTAACTTTTGATAAGGGAGTTCCTGAAATGGGAAACCTGTCTCAAATTTTCAGGGAGCATTCACCAAGAGAGTGACTCCCGCAGAGGCCTTGTGACAGCGATGGCATCTCTAAGGCTGTGAATGGACTGAGTCCATTGGGTGCTTAGGGTCCTTTGAGATTCTGAAATGCGGATAAGCCAGAGAGATTATATGAACTATATAGGTCATATGTCCCAACATTTTCAGCATGGTTCTCGTTGAAACCTGCTGATTCACATGAACCTATCAGACCTGTTGGATCAGGTGGTCTTGTCTGTCCAGAGGAAGAAAGAGTCTTGCTTAAGTCATGTTTAGCAGGGCTCTGATGAATTCCAATTGGACGAATGGCTTCTGTTGGGATTTTGGGTGGTTTATGATGAACCCTAGTAGCTCCTGCACCTGGATGGCAATGTGCATGGATTCTCAATTTGATTACAGATACATGTACTCCCAGTCCGTGTAGAAATGCTGTCAGCTGTGAGATATCTGGTAAATACTCGAGGAGCGGATCTGAGGCCAAAGGGCTGTACATGATACTGGAAATGATGATACCTCACCACAAATTTGAGATACATCTTATCAGTGGGATGTATCGGAATGTGTGTGTAGGCATCCTAAAGATCCAGAGAACATAGTCAATCTCTTTTTCATAAACAGGGGATAAGGAGGCCAAGTGAAAGTATCCTGAACTTTTCTCTTATGAGGAATCTGATTAGGTCTCAAAAATCCAAGATGGGGCAGTATCCTCGTTTCTTTTTTGGCACCAGTAAAATCTCATCCTCTCTTGCATGGTGGCATGGGTTCAATGGCCTTGGTCTCAAGAAGGGCTGAAATGTCCTTTAGAAGTAACTCCTGGTGTGTAGACATCTAAGACATTGATGCTGTAAGGCAATTGGGAGGTATCTATAAAAAAAATGTAATCTGTACCCACAATGGATGATCTGAAGAATCCAAGAGATGGAGGTGATTAGGGGACACCAATGATCATAGTCTGTGAGCATCCCTCACACTGGCAGGCTGTCCATCTGAGGTACTGGATGTTCGCTTATGTTCACCAGGAGCCAGTCAAACCCCTACTCCTGGTTTTGGCTGGTGAGCCGGTTAGGCCTTAAGAGGTCTCTGCTATCTATGATGGGCATGAGAGGCCTGCTTGGGCTTGGAGGAGCACGGCGGAGGAGGATATCTAGACCTATGAGAATAGTAGACCTTCCTATGAAACCTTCTAGAAGAGGAGATAAGGTCGGAACAGGGCCTGGAAAGTGTTTTTAGGGTGTTGTTTTGCTACTTGATCAATGTAGTAGCCTCCTAGACCCTATCTCTGAAGAGGTTCTATCCATGACATGGCACGTCAGCAAGCTATTCCTGCATTTTCAATTAAAAGTCTGAGGCCTGGAGCCTTGAGAGCCTCTGAGTGCCAGTACTCATGGCAGACGCACATGATGGTGTATTGAAAATATCATAGGTCGCTTGGACCATGTATTTCCTACAATTCTTTCCTTGGCCTATTAGGAAATGGAAAACCAAAACTTGCTCTAGGGGAAGAAAGCTGGTGTATTCCTCTATGCCACACATTCTGATACAATTTTCTCCCAAAGTGATCTAGAGTCCAAAATTCTCTACCTGGGGATGCCGAAGAGTGTGACTTGGAACTCTTAGCTCTTTTGAGAGCAGATTCAACCACCAAAGAATGGTGAAGAAGCTGTAGCTTCTAGAATGCCCGGACCCCAGCTGAGGCTTCCACAGCTCCATCAGGACGATTCCGGCCCTTTGACAAAGAGGAGATCCTAAACAAAACCCTTCCACTCCTCGACCTCCTAGCATCCAGCCTTGATAAAATGATCTCCACTTGGAACAATAGCCTGGGATCCATCGCTCACCTACCAACCACAAATAAGCCATGAGGGAGAAGAAAGACCGCTCCATGTTACTCCCCTGAGCTACGGCCATCACTCCTCCACCTAAGGAAGCTTGAAAGATGATGGCGTCGATCTCGCTCCAATGATGACCAGGAAACATACACCTCTTACCTAAAAAGATACTGCACAGCAGTCAAGGCGAAAATGAAACAATACCAAGCAGAAATCCTCCAGCGCTCTCTAAACAAACCGCACGACCTATTCAATCTAGTGAAGACCCTAACAAAAGAACCTTCCCCCACCCAACCAAGCCTGCCAAACCCACAGGAATTCACAGACTACCTACAGTCCAAAACAAGCCAGACCAATAAGACCACGAACCCCGCTCCATTGCACGAGTCACACCATCCAACACCACTGAATACCTTCTCTACCCCATCTGAGAAAGGCATCCAGGACATCATCACGGTCATCAACACCACCACAACTCCAAACGACCCCTGCCCAGCATTCTGGATAAAATCTCTGCACATAGAACTCGGCCCATTCCTGGCCAAACTCATAGACCTATCCTTCTCAACTGGGACATTCCCACAAAGCCTGAAGCAAACATCCATCAGGCCACTTCTAAAAAACAACAAACTGGACCCCCGAAAGGTAGACTCATACAGACCAATCTCAAGCATCCCACTACTGGCCAAAATAATTGAAAAGGTTGTCCAACGCCAAATCCAACACCACATTGAGACCACCGCTTCTCTTGACCCATGTCAGCATGGATTCAGAGAATCACATGGCGTCGAGATCCTCCTGACTACCCTCTTCAGCACCTTAACCAGCGGGATAGACAACATCAGACAAGGATTTTCCTTAATCTTCATGGATATTGACACGGTATTCGACTCCGTCAGCCATGAACTACTCCTGGCACGTCTCAAGGAGAAAGGAATCCACGATACAGCGCTAAGCTGGTGCAAGTCATACTTGACAGACAGATGGCAACATGTGTGAACCGGCTCCATGACCTCCGAACCTTTCCAACAAGAACAAGGCGTGCCACAGGGATCCTCACTCTCGGCCCTGCTTTTCAATATATATATGCAGCCATTTGCGCTCTCATCCGCCCCTTCAAAATTGCTTGCCTGGTATACGCCGACGACGTACTGCTCTACATGCCGTTCTCAACCGACTAGCCAGATTTTTCGCCGCTAACAACCTGCTTCGATGCTGTCACCAACTGGCTCCATACACAAAACCTCAGAATAAATTTCAACAAAACTGAGGCCCTATTCATTACCAGGAACCAAGCATTTACTCCTCCTGCCTCTCTAAAAGTACGAAACGCCGAGCTCCTATGCAAGCCTACTGTACGCTACCTAGGGGTCACACTAGACCAACAGCTAGACATGAAAGCCCATATAAGCAACACAGTCAAGGCAATTTACCACAAAATACAGACAATCCGACACCTATGACACCTGCTGGAGCCAGACGACTTCTGAACAATCTATCAGGCCCTTGTAATCCCCCACTTTGACTACGCCAACTCAATCCTACACGGGCTCCCAAAGAACATGCTGAACCCACTTCAGCTTGAAATGAACGCAGCCGCCAGAATATTGCATGGAGCCTCTAGGAAGGATCACGTAACCCCAATCTTGAAACAACTCCATTGGCTGCCGGTCCACTGCAGACTCTCTTTCAAAATACTATTGATGACCTTCAAAGCCATCAACAAGTGCTCCTCCACCTCCCTCACAAATCTTGTCCACCCCATCACTGATATCGCCCAATTTAGGAAGTCACTGAAGCACCATCTCTTCCTTCAGCACAACTCCCATACTAGCGACAAATCACAACCAGCCATACTCAACCGCCAGGACACCGCCCCCAGCACTCCCACACCACACTGTTGCAGCCCCACCCTTTAGCACAACGGTACATCCAGTATATTGAACGTGTATATAGTTTCTAATACTGCAAATAGATGCCAATGTGTATATAGTTGCCAATGTGTATACAGTCAAACCTCGGTTTTCATGATTAATCCATTCAAAAAAGTCTGACTAAAACCGAAACGTATGAAAACCGAAGCAATATTTCCCATAAGAAATAATGTAAATCCAATTAATCCGTTCCAGACACCCAAAAATATTCACAAAAAATACATTTTATAGAGAATAGGTTAGGTTGTATTCCTTTGGGTAGTGGCTGCTTTAAGGCTGGATCCCACAGGGCTTTGAGCTGGCTAACTGGTACCAGATGTTTTTATACTTCTTCTTTTTTTTTAATTATTTTTGCTTAACCTACAGTACCTTATTCTGTGCCGAGGGTGGTTTCCTGCTACTTCCTGGTGTGAGCTTTCTCTTTCTTCCCCTTCGCTGCTGGATGCCACTCGGGTTTCACTGCTCCTTTTTTCCCCTCCGATCTTCCTGCCTTGTTCTTGCTCTCGCTACTCCCCGCAGCAGTCCCCCGACTCACTTTGCCTATTCACAAGGCTGTCTGCTAGGCAGTCCCGCTCCCCGCCGGTTCTCTTACGTGGCTCCTGGTGCACGTTTGTTCTCCGACGCTCTCCCCAGCACTCCGTTGACTTGTCATCTGCACTATCACGCGGTTCCCCTCTCCGCTGCCACAATCTTCAATTTATGAATCCTCCGTTGGTTTCTGCGGCCCCTTCATTGCTCCGCTGCCCGATCGCTGCTAGGGAAGCACAAGGCTTTGTAATGGAGCTCTTCTACAACCCCGCCGTGGAGCCCGATGACGTCACCGGACCATTTCAAATTCTACGAAAACCGAGCAGACGTACGAGAACCGAGACAACATAGCAATTAAAAAAATCATCGAAAACCGAAGCTAACGAAAACTGGGGCATACGAAAACCGAGGTTTGACTGTATAGCCTTCTAATATTCAGATAGACACCAAGCATCCCCGGTCAAGGTGTACATCTGCGATCTGAATGAACAACCTGTATATAGTTGCCAGCCAATCCGGTCACCTGCGACCGGATCGCTCAGCCTGTACATAGTTACCCTTGTTAGTCCCAAGCTGTAACACCTGTTCATTGTAAGGATAGCGCAGGTTCTGGCTGCACTGTACAAATTTTGTTGAATGTAAACTGCACTGATTCTAAAGAGCGCGGTATAGAAAAGACATTAAATAAATAAATACGAGAGCCTTTTGGACTCTGTACTGGGAGCAGACCTTCTTATTCATAGGAACCACAGAAAGGGGATTTCCCATATTCTTATCTGCAGCTTTCTATGGATGCAGTGCACAGCCACTGTCACCACTCCCTTGGTGGGGAGGGGGTCAGGATATTGGAGGATGTTCAATTCTTTTGCCCTGAGCATATCCAAATCCAAATCATGGAAGGACATATCCCCAGTAAGTGACTTACGACACTCGTGAGGATGTGAGAGGTCCGATGATAGTTCTGGAGACCAAGAACACTTGGACTCTGCCTCAGAGAGGTACTCTGTGGACATTTGAGTCTCTGCTTAGACCAGTTCTAAGGTGTAGAAGGCTCAGATCTCCTCTAGGACTCACAGTGCACTGACTGGCTCCAATGCCTCAGTGGCAATGCTCCTCCCGATTCACTGGTAGCTATATCAGCCGGGCATCGGTTGATGTTGTGACCTGTTTGGACCCATCTTCCTTAAGCAGTTTGAGGACTTCTATAATCAACTTGATGGACCGATTCTGCTGCTTTGGGGGCATCAGAGCAATGAGCTCTCACATGCAGAGCATCTTCATCAACTTGGCCTCCATCTGCCAAGCCAAATGTTCTTTAAGGGCTGCCACAAAAGAAGCCATGTTGGGCTCAGCAGACTTGGTCAGTGACCCTTGTACTTTAGAGGGTGTATCGGCAAGCTGGTTGTGGATTTTTAAAGTTTGAAATGGCCCCTCCAGTGTCATGGAAATTTAGCTACCATCTCTTTGGGGACTGCATCATGGGAAAAGGCTCACTTGAATCCCCTGTGTTCCTGGCACTGTGCTCTGAAGAACTCCGATATCAATGCACCCCAGCCTCTGCTCAATGCCAATCATCAGTGGTTCTTGATGCTATCAAAGTAGAAGACAAATCCTTCCTCTTCCTCAGGATGGAACTGGTAGGTGACTGATCCTTGGTTCCCTTACTGTTGCTCGATTCTGAGACACCTTGAGCATTCTGATGATGATGCACCGCCAGCATCTGGTGCAGCTCTGGAGTCCATGGTGACCAATGCCTCCGATGATAATGGTCTGACCTTAAAAGCACCAAAACGTTATGCTTGTTGTCCTTACAACCTCTTTTTGTCATCTGTAAACAGAAAGAAAAAAATAGAGGCATTATGGTCAGGCCCCAGAAATGTCAGCACAGTTTATGGATGTCTGTGACCGACATCAACCTAAAGCATTGGGCGCACTTCTTGAGCTAGTTTATGAGACATTTCAGCAGGAAGAATAGCCATGGTGAAATCAAACAACTCAAAAATGAAGTAAAATAGAAATAAAAGAAAACAACCACAACCAGATGCATCAAAGGCCTAAGGAGGCCTAATGACACTGGCAGAAAATGAAACCAAACATGAAAATGCCCGTTAATACTAAGATACTAAGAGGGCGAACAAGCAGCGGTGGCAGGTAAAATGAAAAGGAAATTACCCACTACTACCGAAAAAAAGAGTAAGAATAAGCGAAAAAAATCACGTGAGTAAAATGAGGAAAGAATCCTGTAGCACAAGCACATCTGGCTTGGAGGAAAAAGAGAGACTGAGCTCCTGAAGTGCAGCGACAGCAGGTGAAAACAAGTACGTATGCACAGTTGAGCTTTCTAAAAGCTTCCAGAAAGGGAGCTGAGAGAGTTCCTAAATGGGCTCCGTTGGATGATGTCACCCAGAAGTGAGCACTTATCCTTCTTTTCCACAGAGAAAAACATTTACCACAATTGCACCAGCAACACAACAAGGGAGAAATAATGGCTTATCATGGACATAACAGGCAGTAACAGGGGACTGATGGCCCTGAATTGCAAGATGAGATCTGTTAAAAATGCAACATTAAGAAATTCATGCTGCAGAAAGCTAGGCCATCCAAGTCCCCAAATGGCTTATAGGACAGGATGAAGCGGGAAAACAAGAATTATAAACAAAAAAGTAGTTGTTGATGAACTGAACCTTGATTATCCAAAGATTTATGCAAGTAAAATTGGCTTATATCTGCATAAATATGTCCCTTTAAAAAAATCTCACTTTTGTCTGAGTAACGTGGTTTAGATAAGAGATGAGTCTGGAGGCACTGGTTGAGGGCAGACTAATTTGTTTAGCTGAAAAACATTATTCTCCAGGACCAAGCAGGAAGTCAGTCCTCACATATGGGTGACGTCGGCGCCGACGGAGCCCTCGCGGAGCAATTTTCCCCAGCTTTCAAAGAAAGCCTTTGGGAATTGCAGCGCGCATGCGCGGTCCTCTTCCCGCCCAAGGGTGCCATCTTGCTCAGTCTTCTTTTTTCCGCGGAGCCCTACAGACGTTGTCTGTGAATCCCCGCCGAAAAGTTGATTTTTTCTCTATTTTTCTCTTTTTTCTTCGGTTCGACGCCGGTTCTTTTCTCGCCTTTTTCCTTTTTCCCTGGCAACCCGGTCATTCGACCTCGCAGGGGCCCTTTTTCCCCCGATGGCTGTCAGCGGCTTTAAAAAGTGTGATCTCTGTAAGAAACTCATGTCTCTTACAGACACTCATGACTTCTGCCTCCGCTGCCTTGGACCCGATCATGACTCCATGATCTGTGGGCCATGCGGCAAAATGTCCTCAAAAGCGTTGCGGAGTCGGCAGCATCAGCGGGAGCGTATCTTCTCTGACTCCGGCCGGGCTCGGACCTCGTCAGAGGCTTCGACGTCTCGGGACTCTGGTCCTGAGCATCGTCGCAGTTCCTCTGAACGGGGGTCTCTTACCCGGGAACATCATCGGAAGAAGAAACCCGCGAGGGCGGGATCGGTGGACGCTCCTGGTTCCTCGAGGGCCAGGTCGCATAGCCCCGATTCCCGTCCCGGGTCCTCGGAGATGGAGAGGCCGTCAAAACATCCTCGACTCGAGGTGGACTTGCCAGCTCACGTGAGTACTGTTGTCCTCGTTGACTCGCCTCCGAAGGACCCGACGTCGGGCCCGATGCCGTCGGGGCCCGAGTCGGGAGCTGCTGGGTCTCCTGAGCTCGGACTCAGGTTGACGGCCTTGGAGAGCAGTCTGACTGCCTTCATGGACCAGCAGCGGGTATTGATCGCTGGCCTCGCCGGTGTTTCTGCCCTGACCGCCGGGACGTCGACCTCCAAATCGACCCCGGAGACCGAGCAGATCCTCGAGTCCATGAGGGCTCGAGTCGATCCTCGGTCGAGGTCTCCTTCGGCCTCCCGTTCAGGACCGAGGTCGTCGACGCCGACTCCCTCGGCGTCGGAGCGGATAGCATCGGTGCCCGCCCGACCGGAGCCGCTCGACTCCTCCTCCGAGGAGTCGGCCTGGGAATCTGAGGACGAAGAGTCACCTGGTTCCTTTCGGACTCGGTGTGTCCCTTCGGACTCCCCCGAGTCCGAACCTCGGAGACGGTCCCCCCCGGAGGATACCCGGTTCTCGGATTTCGTGAGGGATATGGCCAAGGCCTTGGCCTTCCCCGTGGATCCCGAGGAGGAACCTCGAGTCGAAGAACTCGATGCCCTCCAATATGACTCTCCCCCGAAGGAGGCCTTTATTGTACCGGTTCCTCCGATGCTGGAACGACTTCTCTTCCGCATGTGGGAGAGCCCGGCGTCGTCGCCAGTGTTAAGCAAGCGGGTCGATTCCATTTATCGAGTCCGCAAGAGCCCCGGCTTCCAAAAGGCACAACTACCGCACCATTCCATGGTGGTGGAATCGGCCATGCATAGACTTAAGAGTCAAAAAATGCACTCCTCGGTGCCCCCTGGTAGGGAAGCCCGAAGCCTGGATGCCCTCGGTAGGAAGTGCTTCCAGGGCTCTATGCTTGCTTGTCGAGTCCAGACTTACCAGCTCTACATGGGCATGTATCTCCGAGACCTGGCTAAGGAAATAGCCGGGTTCTCTGCTGGTCTCTCCGACGAACCTTTGCAGAGGTTCCAAACCTTGTCTACTGGTATTCGGGAGTGCTCCAAGTTTATATCTCGAGCAGCCTATGATGGTTTTGAGGCTTCGGCTCGAGTAGCTGCGGCCGGCATCGGTGGACGCCGCCAGGCTTGGCTTCAGACGTCCGACCTCGAGCCCTGGGTACAGGACAAGTTGGTCGATGTCCCCTGCCGAGGTGATAACCTCTTTGGCAAGCCCATGGATGAGAAGGCTGCACAAATCGAGACGGAGACTCTCACCAGGACTCGTCTCTCAAGGAAGACCTCTGCCCCTTCTCAAAAGAAGAAGGCCTTGGGGAAAAAGCCCTTTTACCCGAGGAAAGGTGCTGCCTATAAATACTACCCTCAGTATCAGGCCTCAGCAGCTCCCCCACAGGGAAAGCAGGCCAAGGGACGGGGTAATGGGTCCCGTAGGCAGAAAGCCCCCAAGCCTGCACCACCGGCCCCTGCTCAGCAGGGTGGGGGTTTTTGACTTCCTCAGCATAGCCTCTCCCCCTCAGCTGGTTTCTCTCAGCACAGGAGGCCGGCTGGTCCACTTTGCCCAAAGGTGGTCCAACATCACCACAGATACCTGGGTACTTCACATAGTTCAAAAGGGCTATCTTCTTCACTTTCACCAGGTACCTCCCTCCTACTTTACAGGGGAGCCTCCCAGACTACCTTTGCACAGGGACTTACTCGTTCAGGAGTTAGCAAGTCTTGTTCAAGAACGAGCCATGGAACCGGTGCCCCACCACCTGTGGGGCCAGGGGTTTTACTCCAGGTACTTCCTGATTCCAAAAAGAACAGGAGGCCTCAGACCCATCCTGGACTTGCGAAACCTCAACAAGTTCCTTGCAAAGGAAAAGTTCAAAATGCTTACCCTTGGAATCCTGCTGCCCTACC
Source organism: Ichthyophis bannanicus (assembly GCA_033557465.1). Lineage (NCBI taxonomy): Eukaryota > Metazoa > Chordata > Amphibia > Gymnophiona > Ichthyophiidae > Ichthyophis > Ichthyophis bannanicus. The sequence continues at coordinate 151,514,646 of CM066041.1, forward strand.
TCCAGCAGGGAGACTGGCTATGCTCCTTGGATCTGAAAGATGCGTATACTCATATCCTCATTCATCCGGACCACAGACAATATCTCAGATTTGTTGTGGGAGGAAATCATTACCAGTACAGAGTGCTGCCCTTTGGCCTATCCTCTGCACCCAGGGTGTTCACCAAATGCCTCGCAGTGGTGGCGGCTTATCTGAGACTTCAAGGTCTGTTTGTGTTCCCATACCTGGACGACTGGCTCATCAGAGCCCCATCTTCACCAGAGGCCGCTCAAGCCACTCATCGCACTGTGGCTCTGCTCCAGCACTTGGGTTTTGTCATAAACTTCGCAAAGTCCACTTTGCTCCCCTCTCAAAATCTCGAGTTCATCGACGCCAGGTTGGACACACTTCAGGCGCGGGCCTTCCTCCCTCTGGACAGGGCAAAGCGGCTCATGGATCTCGCCGGCCACTTTCACAGCAATGCGCTGGTCTCAGCCAGGCACTTTCTGTGACTGCTCGGCCATATGGCTTCCACAGTCCATGTGACCCCCAATGCCCGACTGAACATGCGTCCTGCTCAGTGGTGCCTTCGCAATCAATGGCATCAGGCCACGGGGAGCTTAGCGGACTCTGTGCAGATCTCCGACCAGCTGGTCTCCTCTCTGCGATGGTGGCTTCATCTACCCAACCTAGTGCTAGGAGTGGCGTTTCAGTCCCCTCCGCATTCTCAGGTCCTGACGACCGATGCTTCCCTCCTGGGTTGGGGAGCACATTGCCAAGGGTCATGTACTCAAGGACTCTGGACTCCTTGGGAGTCTGCTAAACAGATAAACTTCCTGGAGCTCAGAGCCATCCGCCTAGCGCTCATAGCCTTCTCTCACCTGATGTCCCACCAGTCGCTGCTGATACAGACGGACAACCAGGTTGCCATGTTCTACGTCAACAAACAAGGCGGAACAGGCTCCTTCCTCCTCTGTCAGGAGGCGCAACGGCTATGCTCTTGGGCAGTCCACCAGGGCATCTTCCTCAGGGCTGTCTATCTCCCAGGTCATGAAAATTACCTGGCCGACAAGCTCAGCAGGATCCTCCAGCCACACGAGTGGATGTTGGATCCGCTGGTGGTTCAGCGGATCTTTCTCAAGTGGGGCCTCCCCACCATGGATCTGTTTGCCAGTCCTCTGAACCGGCAGCTGCCCAGATTCTGCTCTCGACAGCCGCATCCTCTCCGGGTAGCGGCGGATGCTTTTCTAATTCCATGGTCCACCGGCCTCTTGTATGCCTTTCCTCCCATGCCACTGGTGTCTCGGACGCTCTTCCAGGTTCTCAGAGACAAAGCATCGCTGATCCTAGTGGCTCCCCGGTGGCCGAGACAACCTTGGTTCCCGCTTCTGATGCAGCTAGCGGTAGACACTCCTCTTCCGCTGGGATTTCAGCCCGACCTCCTGTCGCAGGATCAGGGGACTCTCCTACACCCCAATCTCCGGTCCCTTCATCTGATGGCCTGGCTGCTGAAAGGGTAGTCCTTGCTCCGCTGCAGCTACCTCCAGATGTGGAGGAGGTCGTCTTGGCCTCCAGGAGGCCCTCCACCCGAAAGGCCTACGCTCTCAAGTGGCGTCGGTTCTCCGTCTGGTGTACTCAGCAGTCTCAAGATCCTTTCTCCTGTTCAGCATCAGTGGTCTTGCAGTACTTGCTCTCTCTCTCAAACCTTGGACTTAAGTCCAACTCGGTCAAGGTCCACCTCAGTGCTCTTTCTGCGCATCACATGCCGGTGGATGGTAGACCTCTTTCCAGCCACCCTCTGGTGGCTCGGTTTCTCAGAGGCCTCCTTCTCCTTAAGCCACCTTTGCGCCCGCCAGCCCCGGACTGGGATCTTAATGTGGTGTTGCAGCGGATTACCTGTCCGCCTTTTGAGCCTATGGCTACCTGTCTGCTACATTTTCTTTCATGGAAAACCTTGTTCTTGGTAGCCCTCACTTCTGCTAGACGCGTTAGTGAGCTGCAGGCCCTGGTTTCTGATCCTCCTTACACTAGGTTCTACAAGAACCGGGTAGTCCTACGGACTCACCCTAAATTTCTTCCCAAAGTGATTTCCCCTTTTCACATCAACCAGGAGGTGGTACTTCCGACCTACTTTCCCAGGCCACACTCCAGCCGAGCTGAAATGGTCCTGCATACCCTGGACTGTAGAAGGGCGTTGACCTTCTACCTTGACCGTACGCGGGAGCACCGAAAGGCTGTTCAGTTCTTCGTGTCTTATGACCCCAACAAGTTGGGGCTCCCTGTCTCCAAGCGTACTCTGTCCATCTGGATTGCGGACTGTATCGCTTGGGCTTACGAGGCAGCCGGCCTCGTGCTGGAAGGTAGAGTCACAGCTCATCGTGTTCGGGCGAAGGCTACGTCGGTAGCTTACCTCCGCTCTGTTCCATTGGCAGACATCTGCCGGGCCGCTACTTGGTCTTCAAGCCAGACTTTTGCAGCCCATTACTGCCTGGAGAGGGAGTCCCGCAGGGACAGTGCTTTCGGACAGGCAGTCCTCCGTAACCTCTTCGAGGTATAGGCAACTCCTACCCTCCGTCCTGGATGTTGGGCTACCGGTTGGAGACATATTCAGAGAAGATTCCTTCCTTCTGTGCTACTGACATTGAGGGAGCTCATTTTTGTGCTTAGGGTCTCCGGTAGCCTTAAGCTTGGGAGTCCCATATGTGAGGACTGACTTCCTGCTTGGTCCTGGAGAAAGCGTAGTTACTCACCTGTAACAGGTGTTCTCCAGGAGCAGCAGGAATCAGTCCTCACAACCCTCCCTCCTCCCCTTGGAGTTGCAGTTATATGCTTTCGTTTTTGCTAATTTTTGCTGTCTTTTAGCTATGTCATCTGACTGAGCAAGATGGCACCCTTGGGCGGGAAGAGGACCGCGCATGCGCGCTGCAATTCCCAAAGGCTTTCTTTGAAAGCTGGGGAAAATTGCTCCGCGAGGGCTCCGTCGGTGCCGACGTCACCCATATGTGAGGACTGATTCCTGCTGCTCCTGGAGAACAGCTGTTACAGGTGAGTAACTACACTTACTGAGTTTTATCTAGTTAAATTTATGCAAATTATCTGGATAATTTTGTCCAAATTTTTAGTGGCATACTTATATAGGTAAGTTCCGCTGAATATTTAAATAAAGATAACTGGATAACATTATTTGGTTATCATAACTGCTTAGTTTGTTTTTGAATATGGACCTCCTTTTGAATAATTATACTACGTGAGGTCCATACTAAAAGGGATTATTCTATTAATTTAGGGAGATAGCTGGAAAATCCCCAACAGCTGAAATTTCCTCCTCCAGGTCAGTGGATAAATTTTGGATGAGTAACTCATAGCCTGGACAAAATTTATCCAAGCAAAATAAGTGGCACTGTGGGCACTCCCCAGTGTGGTTTCATTTTGGCTGGTTATAACTGATATTCAGTTATGGCTGCCCAGTGTCAGGGTAACTTATGCTGCCCAAATAGCAGGACTAAAGTTAACTGGAAATTCCCTTCAAGTGAATTAGGGCTGAATATCTAAATAAAGTTAAGGAGACAAAGTGGTCTGTTTAGCTTTACCTAGACCAATTGAATATTCACATCACTGAGGACTGCTAAATTCTCTGTCTGTTCTCAGGAACAGGGAGTAGAGGAGTAGCCTAGTGGTTACAGCTCCAGCTTGGTAACCAAACGACCAGGGTTTCATTCCCACTAGTACTCTTTATGGCCTTGGGTAAGTCACTTAACCCTCCACTGCCTCAGAAGAAAGGCCTGGCAATCTACTTCCATTCACACTGCGAAGAAAACCCAGGAGCTGCTGGCTCACCAGGAGTCAGCACTGACTCAAAGGCACATATTGCATTTCTCAGGAGCTACACATTTACAGAGCATCTGTTCAAGTATCTCAAAACAGGAACTACCTTAGCTAAAGTAATTTTAGATTTGCTGTGAAATATCTCGAACATATGTGAAGTGGGGCTAAGACTTACTTGAAGTTACCATGCCAGGTCTTTTGTCTAGGAGGCGAAGGCATGCAGAATTCACTCTTAGTTCCTCTCTACAGTCATTGTCAGCATCTGGCAGCTCAGGTATGTTTAACCGACCTGGACCAAAAGACTGCTCAAGGGAATTCAAATCTGTGGCTTCTTCTTCTGTTTTAGGATGGTTAGATTTGGCAGCCAAGTTGGAACAGATTCCGCTACTATTTTCTGCTTCAAGTGGCAATTTTTGTGCATCTTCTGAGTGCCATGCCTTATCTGCTCCCTTTCCTAATATGCCTGGAGTCCTTACCTCATCTCCAGACCCTTTTAAGCTATGCTTTCTCACTGAAGGTTCTTCTTGGTGGCTATAGACAATGTCTGATAAAGTAGGTTTAAACTCTGCTTCTGATATTAAAGAAGGTGTGTGACTTTTGGAGCTAAGTGAAGAAAGTTCATCTGACATCAGGTTTAGCTGCTCTTTTGGTGTCACCTTCAATTGTTCGGGATGAGGAATATGGACTTGATGATCAAACACTTGCTGTTCTCTGAATGATATTAAACTAAGAGGTGCAGATTCTTCTTTTGAGGCCTGAAATCCCACAGACAAACTCTCACATTTGTTGTTGTCCTGCTGGCAAATGTCACTATTTTCAAAAATATCTTCCTTATGTAATTCTAGTGCCTTCTGTGGTTCTGCTTGATTGCTAGAAAGAACATGGTTTCCTACAGTGTTTAATTTTTCTGCATCTTCATTGCTATGTAGCTCAGAAACATTTGTCTGACTAAGCTTGGATATCCTCCCTCCCAAAGATTCCAGGCTGTTAGTCCTATATATGGCACCCAGAGAGAGAGGTCTTTCATCACTAATGGACAGTGCTATCGGCAAGTCATCTTTCAATTTTTCTCTAAACTGCTGAACGATGCTGTGTCTTTTGGCTGTGCTCAAGATCAGGGTGCCTCCTATAGTCCTGCAACTATCTAGAGGGATAAAAAGACTCATGTATTCAGTTAGGCCTTGTAGGAGTTGTTCTTCTTGGGTTTCATGTTCTTGCAAAGCATCATCACTTTCAAGAGACATCCTTCTACCATCAGTGTCCCCAACAGAATATATTATAGGATCCACCATTCCTTCCTTAAATTTAGAAACAAAGTCCTCAGTACAGATACTTTCTGCAGATTGAGAGTCACTTTGATACCCCAGGTTCTCTGCCTGCTCTGAGCCCAAGAGATGTTTCATCCTCCATTTATATTCCTCCTTCTTAGACTCCCTGTCTTCATTGTCCCCACAGGAGGCTAAGGACGTGCCAGTTCTGACTTCAGTATTAGATCTTTCATTGCATCCTTCCATCTCTGCAATTTAAGGGAAGTAACAAAAATAAAATAAAAGTACTAGTGAATAAATTCCTGATCCAAGAAAATGAAAACTGTTCTCTTTCAAAAAAATATCTGAAGATGAATGATATGGCACAGGACATAAATCCTTATTTTATTTTTGTTGACTTACACTGAATCTCTGCATGAAATAAAGCATATAGACTGAGCAAGGGGTTCCAATACATGTACATCTTCTGCCTATTTCACTATTTTGTTATATTGCATACCAAAAAAATGACAAATTACAGCTACATATATTATATAGAAATACAAAAAAAGTATGCTATCAAGACCGAGAAGATAAAAGATAGTTACTTACCTGTAGCAGGTGTTCTTTGTGGACAGCAGGAATAAGTCCTCATGTGTGGGTGATGTCCTCCAATGGAGCCCACGCGGGAATGCTTTACATTTCACAGACGTTGGGTACAATATGTTCAACTCCTTTTGAAAGCTATGATATATGCATGTTTGCACATGTTGGTGGCAAATCCAATAAATGTAGTTTGTAAACACTTTGGACTATCTGTAGAACCCATGAATCTAAGGTTATGAGGGGCCACCTCTGGGCAAAGAGAGTGAGCCTTCCCCTGACCATAAGGTTTCCCATTGTGGTTACTGGTAGAATGGCTATGCTCCGAAGGAACCGGTCAAAACCCCATTCCCGGCTTTGGCTGAAGAGCCAGCTGGGCTTTCTGAGGCCTCTCTTGATGCTGTTGTGGGCCAGGAGCTTGTATAGGCTGAGAGGTCTGGGACCCAGGGGGGGACATATACCTACGTGAGTAATAGGTCTTTTTCTGTCCCCTCCTTGGTACCTCCTGTGATAGGAAGCTGGCTCAAATGTGCACCTTGAAAGATTATGAAGGGTGTTTTTTGATGAAGCCAACTTTCTCTTCAACCTGTTCTCAGAAGAGATTCTCTCCACGGTATGTCAGCAAGCTTGTTCTGCACTAATTGTTCCAGATCTGAGGACTCAAGCCAGGTGAGTCTCTGGGTGCCAGTACCCAAGGCAGAAGCTCTCAATGCTGTTTTGAAGATGTCATAGGTTGCCCAGACCATGAACTTTGAGCAGTCCTTGCCGTGAGTCACTAGGAAACAATACTGTTCCAATTTCTCTGGAGGGAAAAATTGGGACAGCTCAGCAAGTTCGCACATGATGTTCTTCAAGAACATGCCCATGTAGAGCTAGTAAGAAGTCATGTAGGCTATGAGCTTGGAACTCTGAAAATACCTTCTCCCAAAACAGTCCAGTGTCTGAGCCTCCCTGCCCATGGGCACTGAGGAATGAGTCTTGGAACTCTTGGACCTCTTAAGGGCAGATTCGACTATCAAGGAATGATGAGGAAGCTGAGGCTTCTTGAATACAGAGGCCTTCTGAACTCTGTACATTTAGTCAAATCTTTTACTGACAGGATGCAGTGCATGGGCTGAAGATGATGGATTGGACTTCTGAGCACCAAAATGTGATTTCTGCTGCTTCTCTTAATCTTTGAGTTCTCTTTTTGTCATCTGCAAACAAGAAGAGCTGATGATCGTGTCCCAGGCACTGAAAGCACCAAGTGTGGGTATCTGTGGTGGATATGGTCCTAGTGCACTGGGAACACTTTTGGAAACCACTAGTTAGTCTCTAGGACATGTCATCTGGGAAGATAGCCGCAGTGAAATCAAACAGCTCGATTTTGAAAGTAAGTCCCAGCTGGTGCACCGGCACCTAAGAGGTGCTGCAGAAAAATAAAGAAAATTAAATGATCGAAAATAGAAAAATAAAAGGGAAAAGAGAAAACGTGACAGCAGGTGATTAGTTTTGAAAACCTTGGATGCGCAGAACCCCTGCAGGGGAGAACAATCATTTACCAAGCAGAGGATGACTGAAACACGCCAACTGGACTCCGTGGAAAAACTAAGACTGGTTTAAGATGGCACCACCGTGGCAGGTGGGAAGGAAGTGCACAGGCACGGTAGAGCCTCCCAAAAGCTTCCAGTAAGAGCTGGGGAGCGTTCCCACTGGGCTCCATTGGAGGTTATCACCCATATGTCAGGACTCATTCTTGCTTGTCCACAGAGAACTGTATGGTAACCTGTTGTAAAAATGTAAATATCCAATCAGTAGTTTTCCTAGAAGAAGCATCTCTTAGACAGGCATACTGCCAAAACACTGGCATCACTATTTGTCCAGCAGTGCTGTTGATCCTCATTGACATGGTCAGAATTTTCTGTTTACAGTTGCCTCTTAAGATTAATTTTATTAATTAGAACCCAATGTGTTGAACAGAACTATACATAAGGGGTCGAGAATGTCTGTATGGTGGAAAAATAACTTGCAAAAGTTTAACGGAACAGGACCAAATTTGGCATGTGAGAAAAACAAGACAAAAGATACCTCAAGCTTGAAATAGATCACATGGGACTGGGGTTCCAGAGAAATAAGTCCCCCCGAAAATTGGCCCAATGCATTTCTACAGGTGCAGTTCCAGCTTCTGCACCACAGAAACTTTTACAGTAAAACATAGCAGTTAGGGAATTGCTCCTTTCAAACTGTCTCTCCCCTATTCTCTACTCTTCCATTCATACCTCCAACTCCCACACACATCCCACCACCCCAACCATTACCCCTCCCCCTTTCAAACTGTTTCTCCTTTTTCTCTATTCTCCTGGTCACAGACTCACACAAGCACACACACACAGTCCACTTCATGAACAGATAGACACACAAACATTGACCGATATAAACAGAGGGATTGGAAATAATTCCATGCACTACCCCCTTCGCTTCCCCAAGTACTGCCATACCCCTAACCCTAATGAGCTGTTTATTCAGATGCGTATTTCATTTTCTTTGTTGTAAATTCTACTATGAAACCCAATGACTGAAAATTACATCTTTCTTAATGGTTGCTATGTACACTGACAACTAATACCTGTTGTCGTGGAACAGCAGTGCCATGTGGTTAAATTGTAAAATCCAGCTTTTTGTATTTGTTGATAGTAACATCTAATGCTTAGACATATTGGGCCTCATATATTTGAAGGCCTAGGCGTGTGCTACACGGGTAAGTGCCAGCCTTACCTGTGGAAAACTGCCATAACCATGTAAACCACATATTCAACAAAGCAGCTTGAATTGTTGAGGCCCAGCTACCTGCATAGCACCAGGCGCCAAAGCCCGGGAGTGGAATGGGGGCATATCATGGTGAAACCCGCAATAAGGCGGATTTACAAAACCTGTGTGCATTGGATGTCACTAACCACATAGCCTTAAGCAATAAGATCTGGCGCATACAACTGCTGATAGTGAGCTGTGAACCTGTGTAGTGGTGGAACAGGGCACAGTAGAGCGAGGGGTGTGCGAGCAGGCCTTGCATCCAAACCGGGCAGATGTAAAGCACTGCCGGACAGGCCATGCACATGCACAGGACCATGCACATGGTGATACAGAGGTGGAGACGTGCACACCGGGCCCAGGCACAGCGGAGGATCCGACAGGCAGTGCATACCCAGCAGCAGGCAGTGACCCAGCACCCGAGACACAGGTACTGTGCCCCACATGCACACAGGCCCAGGGTGAGTTACCTGCAACTGACAGAGGAGGAGGTTTACCAGAGATACAGACTAGATGGGGCAACCATAACCAAGTTGTGCAGCATACTCAGCGTGGACCTTGAGCCCACCACATCCAAAAGCCAGGCCCTGCCGGTGGCCAAGATGGTGACCACTGCCCTGGCATTCCTTGCAAACGGCAACTTTCAGCATGTGATAGGAGTGACTGTCGGAATCACGCAGCCCACTGCCAGCCATTGCATTGGAACATTCACCCGGGCCCTGCTGCTTAGGATGTGCCACCTCATAGCCCTACTCCGGACACAGCAGAGGCATCAGGAGACCATGCAGGCATTCTACAGTGTTGCTGGTTTCCCATCGGTACTTGGATCTATAGACTGCACCCACATCATACTGCAGGCACCATGGCTAGAGCAGAGGGCATACTGGAACAGGCATGGGTACACATCAATGAATATGCAGGTCATTGTGGATGCCAACATGGCCTTCACAGATGTGTATGACCACTACCCAGGCTCCTGCCATGATGCATTTGTCCTTGCACAGTCTGACTTGGGACAGGCAGCAGCCGAGAATCAGCTTGGAGATGCGTGGCTGTTAGGTGAGTGTGCACTTGTGTGAGCCCCAGGACAGGCCCAGAATGGATGTCTGCCAAAGTCTGATGCTATGGGTACTACAAACAGGCAATGATAGATGTATACGGTATGTATCGCACCACTGCACACCATCCACAGCAGCCCATAAACCATACCCAATGCGCATGCTCACAGCTCACATTGCCCCCATAGGTGACCGTGGGTATCCCCCTGAGAACCTGGCTGCTGCCCCCAGTGCGCCACCACAGAAGTTGGCAGGAGAAGCGGTACAACAATGCCCACCAGCAGACACGGGCGGTTGTGGAGCATGCAACTGGGGTGCTGAAGAGCCGCTTTTGGTGCCTCGACAGGAGCAGTGGTCAACTCCTCTACAGTCCAGAGTGGGTATGCCAGATATTTGCTGCATGCTACATACTCCACAACCTGGCATGGATGCATGGAGTACTGGACTCAGAGCCAGCAGTTGTGGAGGAGTGGGAGGCTGCAGAAGCAGCAGATGGTGATGGGGCAGAGTCTGGGAGCTAGCAGCAGGCCAGAACACTGGCCCACCATTCGCGGGTGATATGGGAAAGCTTCTGAGATGACTGCCTTGCACCAGTACCAGGGTTGTACATACACAAACACTAATTATGTGCCCAATACCATGTAATGTACACTGAAGGACTCAATAAAGTGTCTATTACCATCTATTTCCCCCCATGTGAACCCCCTTCCTCAGGGCACCCCATTGGCTATGGGTGTTTGCCCACATGCGCACTGCGATGCAGTGGAGCGTTGTCAAAGGACATGCTAACGGTGTCACCAATGTTCCCGCTAACCTGTGCTGGGTCCACCGCCAACATTCCTGCCGGTGGGGGGAGGTGCAGAGTGATCGATGCTCTGCCCTTCCCCCCACTGGCAGGAATGCTGGTTGAGGACCCGGCGCAGATTAAAGAGAACATTGCGAGGGTGCTGTGGCGTGTGTTAGACCTGTGTCACCACCCTCCCCAGCAGAGTGGTTTAATGGACATGGCACCCCCTGTGCCTGCATGAGTCCACCAAACTGTGCAGGGAGCCAGCTATAGATGTTTGGTACGCTGCTATCTCCCATATGAGCTGCAGGTGCCCTTCCATGTGGCACTTAATACACTGTATTTAGTCCCACCACTCCTCACACCTGGCCTCCCTGGCCTGTTCTGCAGTCTTCAGGTCCTGCCGGATACCCTGCAGCTCAGACAGCATTTCCTCAGTGCCTACCACCAGGCGCTCACCCTCCTGTTGTAGCTCCTGGCCCAGGTCATTGCTCCCTGCATGCACTGGCTCCTCCAGGATGGCAAACTGTAGCTCGGCAAGTAGTGCGTTTTCTGCAGCTGGCCCCACAACACTGGCGGTCACACTGGCCCATCCCTCCACCCTGGTTGGCAAACACAACAGCCCCTCTGCACTGGCTGTCGCAGTGGGCTACTCTGCATCATTGGCTGGTGTACCAGCATCAAGGGCTGTGATGCACTCTGGCTGGTCACTGGCATCCTCCATGGTGGGCTGTAAGGCTTCCCCCTGTGCATCGGTCCCAGGCTGGGAAGGCGGTGTACCTGGTGGTCTGTGGGAGAGCAAAGGTGGCAGAGGTTAGTGACATGGCATGCTGTCATGGCCTGAGGGGTGGCATCCAGTCCACCACAGTACCAGCAACTGCTGCATGGCCCACACTGTACCCACCCCATGCAGCACCTGAGGTCTGACAGATGGACAGGCATGGGCTGGGCAGAGGGAGGCACGGGTGGGGACACAGACATGGCTGTCGTAGTCCCACCTATGCTATGGAGCACCTCTACTCACTCCCCTTTGTGCCTGTGGTAGAACTGTTGAAGCCCGGAAGCCCTGTGACGCCAACCTCCTCCGCATACTGCAGCACCTGCTCCTCCAGAGGGGTGAAGCTGCGCTGCTGCACAGGCAGCAGCCTGCTGTTGCTAGCCCTCTTCTCCTTTGCTGTCTGATGGACCATGTGCTATTTTTTCTCGAGGTCCTCCACATCGCGGTTGTGGTGGTGTACCACATTGACTCTGTTTGCGATGTCCCACCATGTTGCCTGTTGGGCGCTGGTATCCTCAGCCGCAAACATGGCGGTGTGCTGCTGCAGGATGAGCCCCATGGCCATGGCTGTCTCGGATGGAGTGAAGTTTGCCTTCCTCATGTGCTCTGCTGCTGCTGGTGCCTTGTCAGCTATCGTGAAGCAGCAACGCGATAAGCTGGCATTCGCTTACCCGTTTAGGTCCTCTTAGGCATACGAGGGTAGAGTGTGCAGCAGGGCCATGCCCTGTCCAAAGGCATATCTGGTACGTGCATAGGCCCCTGGACGCCGATGCTATGAATATTTGCCTGATGGCTCATCACCGTAGGATGCCATACCTGCACAATTCTGTGATGGCATGATAGGCATGCAGGAATGCCCAAACAGCAATATCCAGGTAAGATGCATAGGTGGACAGGGCGACCGCGGAGCGTGCTACCCCAACGGTGTGCCTTCATGGGCCAGGGGGTGTCCTGTACATGCTGTGCTGCTCTGTTGTGCCATCTGCCTGGGTAGGGGCCCTCTGCCATACCCATGCAGAAAGGCTGTTCTGGTCTGCCCTTCCACTGCAACTACTGTAGTCCCTTTTTCACCATGCCCTTAGACCCCTGGACCCCCTCCCCTCCCTTCCTCTTCCCTGGACACCTCTCCTGGACTCCCTCCCTTAGTTACCCTCCCCTGGATCCCTCCCCTGGACTCCCTCCCTTGGTTACTGTCCCTTGGATCCCCTACCCTCCCCTCCCCTGGACCCCGTGCCCTAGTTCCCTGGTTCCCCTCCTCTGGACTCCTTCCCCTGGACTCCTCCCCTGGACCCACACACAGACACGCTGTCCTGCCCCCACAAACTGAAAACACAGTGCTTACAAACAAAAAAACATTTATTGGACAACTGTGTCAACATATGTACATTGTGCCAATAGTGGCAGACATTATTGCACTTTGCAGTCTGCCCATGCCCAGGGCGTACATGACAGGGGGACACCCTATGGTGCAGCGGATCCCTGCCTGTGTCCTGACACAGCTGCTGTGAGGGCCTCTAGGTGCATGCTGATGGTCCGCGCTGCAGTATGCACCTCCTCCCTGAGGAGGTGCAACTCTGCCACCAGGGCAGCCAGGGCCCAGTCACTCTGTGGACAAGGGGATGGTGGTGCTGTGGATCCGGGTGCGGCATAGCCAGGGTGCACCACTGTTTGTTGGGGTGGCTGTGGAGGACCCCAGCTGTGGGAGGGGGACCACGGCACTGCTCTGGATCTCCCCTGGCCTGTACTGCGCCATATGGCGGGCACATGACCCCTTGGTTGGTCAGCTGGTGGGTGCATCTGTGGGCTGTGGGGGGGCGCATCTGCCGGGGGGTGCAGTTCCAGCTCTGGCTTCCCAGCCATTTGCCTGCCAGTGGTGTCTTGTGCCACGTCATCGCATCTGGGGTGCTTAGTGGATGGTTCCTGTGTCCCCCCTGCTACCCCTCTGCTCCCACCTCTGCTGGCACCTCAGTCTCCCCATCCTGCCCTGGTCCACCCAGCCCTCTTCCTTTTCCTCTGACCCGTCCTCCCCACCCTGCTTCTGGTCCTCCGATTCCTCCTCTTCCTCTGACCCCTCCTTCCCACCCTGCCCCTGGTTCTCTGATCCCTCCTCCGCCTCTGACACTCCTCCCCACCTGCCCTTGGTTCTCCGATCCCTCCTCCCCACCCTGCCCCTGGCCCTCAATCCCTCCTCCTCCTCTGACACCCCCTCCTCCCACTGTGCCATGGACCCCTTGCTGTCCCCCTCCTCCAATGTGGTGTCCTCTGATGTGGTGTCACTGATCACTGATGATGGCGATGTCTCCTCCTCCTCATCATCGCCACTGGTGGTACTGCTGCTGCTGCTCTGCTCACCTGGTGCAGCCGTGCCACTCCTGGGTAGCTGGCGTGGTGGGCCAGCAGTCCCCTGGGAAGCCCTGGAGCCAAGTGTGGGGAAAGGGGAGGGAGGGTTACTGGTACACACTGGCATGGTCCTGCTAAGTGCCATTGATTTGGTGTCAATTCATGGTGACCCTCTGGGTAGTTGTCCTATACTATGTTTGGTCTTCAGTCAGGCGGCTCATTGTTGACAAAGTGGCACCCATAGCTGCTGTTACTGTATCGATCCATCTCATTGCTGGCCTTCCTCTTTTGTGTTGACCTTCTACCTTGCCAAGCATGATGTCTTTCTCTAATGACCTCTCTCTTTTCATGATGTGTCCAAAGTATGAAAGTCGAAGTCTTGCCATCTGAGCTTCTAAGGAAAGCTTAGGTTTAATCTCCTCTGGTACTGACTGGTTTGTTCTTTGGGCAGTCCATAGAATACGCAGTATTCGTCACCAACACCATAATTCAAAGGCATCAATTTTCTTCCTGTCTATTTTTTCACTGTCCAACTTTCGCATCCAGATGATGTTATTGAAAATACCATGGCTTGAACAATCTTAATCTTTGTATGGAGAGAGACATCTCTGCTCTTCAGAATCTTTCTGGGTCCTTCATAGCCATTGTGCCAAGAGCAATGTGTTGTCTGATGTCTTGACTGCTTGTTGTTTATTGATAGTTGATCCAAGTAGGTTAAAGTAAGGGTACACAGGAAGGACCAGGGAGCTGCTTCAAAGATGACTTCTGGAGACACCAAGGCAGACTCTGTGGAGAAGGAGGCCTATGCCCTAGTGGAGTGAGCCCTAACTCCCTTCAGCACTCGTTTTCCAGCCAGCTGAATCAATGGCCTCTTTGATCCATAGGGAAATCATGGATTTAGCTGCTATCTGCCCTTTCCTTGGACCACCGAAGAGAACAAAAAGATGGTCCAACTGATGGAAGGAGTTGGTAACCTTCAAGTATCTGAATAATGACCTTCTCACAGCCACCAAATGCTGAGAGGGGTCCAACTGGAGATCCTGTTAGGAGAAAAAGGGCAGTATGACCACTTGATTGAGGTGAAAAGGGGAGAGCACTTTCAGAAAAACACACAACACTGTCTGCAAGAAGACAGAAGCTATTGCAATGACCAAAAGGGTTCCCAACAGGACAAAGCCTGCAGTCCCATGAGCACTGGGATCCATCAAAGGACTGACCCTTCTTAGGTTTAGACCCATAGGAGGAATAGGCTGTGACAGAACTCTTTCTGACCCTGAAATGCCACCAACACTCACTGCACTCTGTGAGAGGAACCTATGGAACCTCTGGGCCTATCATCCGGGAATCTCTGTGGGCAAGTTTCTTCTAGGCCCTTCACCAGCTTTTCTAGGTCTTCCCTCAAACAGCAACTTGTCCTTAAGGGGGAGCTTGCTCAGCCGCAACATGGACATGACATAAGCAGACCAATTCCAAAGCCAGAGCCAACCCCAGTCTCCAACAGAGGAGATTCTAATTATGTCATACAGGGCATCCTCCACAAATGACATTCCAGACTCCAATTTTGTGACCTCTGAGCTGACCAGCATTGCTGAATACAATGCAAACGTGCTCAGCCCACAAGCCCACACAAACTGCTGCCTGAGTGCCCAAAGCTGAAGCCATAAAGGCATTCTTGACGAGAGCTTCACTCTGCTATCACAAGTCTCTTTCAGAAGAGCACCACCTTCCACCGGAATGACTAAGGCATCCACCTTTGGGCCCCAAAAAGCTGTTCCATAACTCCTTGGGGCAGAGGATACAGCCAAGCCAGTATCTTAGTGCCCATCAGCCTCGGATCCAGTGCCTCCCAATGAGAGAACATGAGCTTTAACAAGGCGCTCAGGAAGGGACTGATGTTCCTCCCCCACCCCAGGATATAGTTTGCTTGAAAAACCTATACCGGAGGGAGTCTGCAATGTAAAAGCCAACAATGTCATCTTGAATAAGATAGCCAGGTGTTCCCTTTGAAAAAGACTAATCACTGATGGATCTTCTCCCTCTGCCAGGATAAGCTCCCCCTCCTCCACTAACTCACCCATTAGAGACCTTCAGGGGCCTGCTGGTTTGAGGCTGTGGCAGCTTCACCATACTCCCTTTCAGTTGAGACCATGCAAGCATCCAAGATGGCCACCATTCCCACCAGTGGGAAAATCACAGGAGACGTGGAAGAGGCAGAAAAATAGGCATTAGGGGGTCCCAACACTGCCGAAATCCCATGCCCCAAGGCACACTTGGGGCAAATAGAGCCAGCCGCAGTGCTTACTTGATAGGACCTGAAAACAGCACACATTCGTGCACCGGGCATGGATACAGAGCTCACATAACACCATATCGGACAGATAAGCATCCTCAGTCACACACACACACGCACACTCGCAGCCACAGCTCCTGCCCAATTGGGGCAGTGGGAGACCAGCCAGCAACAGATAAAAGCGGCAGGGAGCCGCTGACCGGACCCGCACACACACACACACTCGCAGCCGCAGCTCCTGCCCAATCGGGGCAGTGGGAGACCAGCCAGCAACAGATAAAAGCGGCAGGGAGCCACTGACCGGACCCGCACACACACACACACACGCAGCCACAGCTCCTGCCCAATCGGGGCAGTGGGAGACCAGCCAGCAACAGATAAAAGCGACAGGGAGCCGCTGACCGGACCCGCACACACACACACACACTCGCAGCCACAGCTCCTGCCCAATCGGGGCAGTGGGAGACCAGCCAGCAACAGATAAAAGCGGCAGGGAGACGCTGACCGGACCCGCACACACACACACACTCGCAGCCGCAGCTCCTGCCCAATCGGGGCAGTGGGAGACCAGCCAGCAACAGATAAAAGCGGCAGGGAGCCGCTGACCGGACCCGCACACACACACACACTCGCAGCCACAGCTCCTGCCCAATCGGGGCAGTGGGAGACCAGCCAGCAACAGATAAAAGCGGCAGGGAGCCGCTGACTGGACCCGCACACACACACACACTCGCAGCCACAGCTCCTGCCCAATCGGGGCAGTGGGAGACCAGCCAGCAACATATAAAAGCGGCAGGGAGCCGCTGACCGGACCTGCACACACACACACACTCGCAGCCACAGCTCCTGCCCAATCGGGGCAGTGGGAGACCAGCCAGCAACAGATAAAAGCGGCAGGGAGCCGCTGACCGGACCTGCACACACACACACACTCGCAGCCACAGCTCCTGCCCAATCGGGGCAGTGGGAGACCAGCCAGCAACAGATAAAAGCGGCGTCCCCAGTGCGCGCCCGCGCCTAAGGGCCATGCCAAAGGGCCCTTTGGCGTAGCCCTTAGGCGCAGCACGAAGGCGAGCAAAGATCACACACAAACAAAGGACACTGCCTCGCCAACAGCATCAACGAAGGACCCCCTAACCGACATCGGCAAAATTCCCCGATAAGGAAAAAGGAGAATCGAGCAGGAAACCACCCCGTCAGGCGGCTACGGCCCTAACAGGACAGCAAGAGCAGCTAGGGAGAAAACTCGTCACAGTCGGTAGTACACCCCCTCCAGAGAAGAGCACCCGGAACCTCAGCCACCACAGCTTAATGATAGAAGGACACCACCCAGCATGGCCACACTCACCTACCTCCCTGCATTTCTCCTCATCACTCAACTCTTCCCCCCACAAACAGGAACACGACCCCCACACCCACAGAACGTATGGACACCAACAACCATACCCACATACCATCCGATCCAATACGCCTCACTGAGCTCACACACAAAAAAGAGAAACAGACACACCAAAAACAGGCACCACAACCATACAAACACAAAGACACACCCGAAAGAGCATAACACCCCAAACACCACCTCCATAGAACTCATGAACACCAGATCAGTGCGAAACAAAGTGCACACAATCAGAGACCACATTGAGGACCAACACCCTGACATCCTCTGCATCACAGAATCCTGGTTCACCCCCACCGACATCGTCCTCCTCAACCAACTGGTCCCCCCCACCTACTCTGCCTTTAACAACCCTCGCACACTGAAAAGAGGAGGTGGAGTACTGATCATCGCAAAAGACTCACTATAGCTACAAACTCTCGCCTCGCAAAGCTCAAACCATTGTAATACGATTACAGTGGGAAACAAGCATATAGCCATTTGCCTCATATACAGAGCCCCCCACGCTCCAACAGAAGAACTGACCGCCACTCTAGAAACCATCTGCGCAATCAACACAACCCACAAACCTCTAATCCTACTAGGCGACTTCAACCTCAGCTCTTCTACCAACAAGGACAAGGATACCTTTCTGCAAGCAATGGACTCACTACAATACACTCAACTTATAAGCACCCCAACACACAGACACGGATCCATGCCGTACCTCATATTTGCCCCCTACCACGTCATAGACAAGGGCAACATCTCTTCACCCACAGTTACACCGGTACCCTGGTCAGACCACCACAGAATCAAAATCCAAATGTCAGAGCAAACAGGAAAACCCAACAAGACACAAACCGCGACTCTTGGACTAAGAAGATTCAAAGCTTTCAACAAAGAACAATTCCTACAAGACACACTACCCTACCTTAACACAGACGAACTCAATCTGGACAAGCAAGTGGACAATTGGAACGGCACCATCAGTGCAGCAGCTAAAACCAAAGCAGACACAACGACGAAAACCAGGAGACAGCACGCACCATGGTACTCCAAAAGCATACGCAAGGCAAAACGAGAGCTAAGGAAATCAGAACACCGCTGGAGACGCTCCAAATCTTCATCCACACAGGCCTTATACATAGCTCAGCAAAAGAACTACAACGAACTCATCAACAAAACAAAAAGAGAGCATCACACAAACACCATCCAGAAAGCACACAACAAACCCAGGGAACTCTTCGAGATAGTGAAGAATCTAACCAACGAACCAAACCCCGACAAAGACATACAGATCGACCCACAAACCTTCGCAGATCATCTTCAAGGGATACTGGGCCGCTCACCACCACAAATACCCACAGAAACCAACAGCCCAACCACACCCATCACAAGTTGGGACAAGTTCCACACGCCTTCCACACAGCAAATCTCAGATGTCATCTCCGCTCTCAACACAAGCACCGCACCCACAGATCCATGTCCAGCCCCATGGATCAAAGCAACCAAGCAGAGCTTCATAGGCCACATACACAACATGGTGAGCAACTCCCTAACCCAAGGAACCATGCCAGAACAGCTGAAACTAGCCACAATAAGGCCGATCCCCAAGAAAACCAACCTAGAAAAGAGCAACCCAGCAGCCTACAGGCCAATCTCCAGCATACCGCTTCTGGCTAAAATCATAGAAAAGTCAGTGCAACAACAGCTCCAGGACCACATCGACGAGCATGCCCCGCTGGATATACATCAACATGGCTTCCGCCCAAACCACGGAGTCGAAACACTTCTACTATACCTATTCAATGACATCATCCAAACCATAGACCACTACAATCAAGGAACACTAATGATCTTCATAGACATATCAGTGGCCTTCGACACAGTGGACCACAGAATCCTCCTAACCAGACTACGGAACATCGGAATAACTGGCACCGTCCTAAATTGGTTCAACTCTTACTTAACCGACAGACAGTTCCAAGTCAAAATCGGAACCAAAACATCACAACCCACGAAGATCAAGCAAGGAGTACCACAAGGATCCGCGCTATCCTCACTACTATTCAACTTATACATACAACCGATCTGCGACATCATCTCCACCCACGAAATAAACTATACCATCTACGCAGACGACATCATGATTTACACGCCGATCAACCTCAACAGCCCCGACTACAACAAGTTAACAAACTGTCTAGACAACATATCCACATGGCTTAAACGCAACAACCTAGCAATCAACTACAACAAGACAGAAGCACTTATCATCACACGAAACACCAAGTTCAGGCCCCCAACATTCATCACAACCAACAACACGACAATCCCACTAAAGGACGAAGTAAAATACCTCGGAATAACCCTCGACAAAGAGCTGAACCTACAATCACACATAAAAAACCCCGCCAGAAACGCATACTACAAAATGAAAATAATCCGACGCCTCAAGCCTCTACTCTCCTACGAACACTTCCGCACAGTCTGCCAAGCACTCATAACCCCCATACTGGATTTCTGCAACCCGATCTACAACGGAATACCAAAACAATCACTCAAACCACTTCAAATGGCCCAAAACACAGCAGCCAGGATAATTACCGGTGCAACAACCCAAGCACACATCACTCCCATCCTCAAAGACCTCCACTGGCTCCCAATCAGCCACCGCATCAAATACAAGATGATCTTAAACATATTCAGAATCAGACACAAGAGTTCAGCACTCAGCCTCCAAGCCCTCATTCTCCCTAACACCAGCAACAGACCAAGAAGAAAAGCCACAACAGACACACTCAGCACCCCAAACAACTACACAAAAGCATGCAAAGCCACCACACAAAGGGCACTCTCCTTGGCAGCCCCATCAATATGGAACTCACTCCCTCACGACCTACGATCAACTGAAGATCTGAAGGACTTCCGGAAGCACCTGAAGACTGTACTCTTCACAGAACACTACGGCCCAAATACTTAACCTGAATCTACAAACCAGATCCAATCTGGACTAATGACAGCTCACGGAAACCACCAAACCTGGACCCAGAAACCCATGTATATACTGTACATAGCGCACACTGTAAATAGCTCACCCAAATCAAAACACTCGCACACACGCACCCACACTGTACATAAAGCTCACCTGACACACAACACTTATACTGATTGCTTGCTGTGCTCACCGCCTTGATTAAAGGATAAGGTGGGATACAAATACCCTTTAAATAAATAAAGAATTAGACGCTCCTTGATTTTCACTGTAAATAAGTTAACCTGTATTCAGTATATCCAACCTTTGATTCTCACTGTAAATAAGTTATCTGTAATCAGCATATCAAAATCAAAATGATACCACATTACTGGCTGAAAGTGAAGATGATCTGAAACATTTGCTTCTCACAATCAAAGAACATAAGTCTCAAAATCGGCCTGCACCTTAATGTAAAGAAGACAAAGATCATGAGAACTGGCATAATCAACAGGTTCATCGTTGAAGGAGAAGAAATTGAAATCGTGAACAACTTTAACCTACTTGGATCAACTATCAATAAAGAAGCAACAAGCAGTCAAGAAATCAGACGACACATTGCTCTTGGCAGAATGGCTATGCAAGACCTAGATAAGATTCTCAAGAGCAGAGATGTGTCTTTCCATACAAAGATTCGACTTGTTCAAGCCATAGTATTTTCAATAACATCATATTGATGTGAAAGCTGGACAGTGAAAAAGATAGACAGGAAGAAAATTGATGCCTTTGAATTATGGTGCTGGCGGCGAATACTGTGTATACCATGGACTACCCGAAGAACAAACCAGTCGGTACTAGAGGAGATCAAACCTAAGCTTTCTTTAGAAGCTCAGATGACAAGACTTCAACTTTCATACTATGGACACATGTGAAGAGAGAGATCATTAGAGAAAGACATCATGCTTGACAAGATAGAAGGTCAGCGCAAAAGAGGAAGGCCAGCAATGAGATGGATCGATACAATAACAGCAGCTACGGGTACCAGTCTGTCAAGAATGAGCCGCCTGACTGAAGACCGAACACAATTTAGGATAGCTATCCAGAGGGTCACCATGAGTCGACTCCGACTCGACGGCACTTAACAACAATCAGCATATCATACCCCCACCCTTCCTATTATATGGATAGTTAAAATAATCCTGTTATCTTGTATCTGTTACAATGTTCTATGAAACGTAAGTTCTGTTGTGTTCAATGTAAACTGCCTTGATAAACCATAAATGCAGTATATAAGAAATGTTAAATAAATAAATAAATAATATGGTTAAAAGGAAAAAAAGCCAACAAAAAAAGAACAGCATGGTGAAAAGGTAAGGGAATCCTCTCACCCGATGGGCTGACCAGAGAAACCCAAGAAGGGCCTCCCCAGCTACCCACACAGGTCTGGGAAAGTCCAGCTGCCTCAAGGTTTTTTTAAAAAGCACCACCAGCTGAACGATGGCTGGGAAAAATCATACTACCAAAGCTGTTGCTGCTGTTACAGCTTCTGCCAGTCGAGGGACTGGTTCCATGTACAAGATGTCTGCAAGCTGAAGCCCTCATGAAACAAGTGGAGGAGCTCAGAGAGGAGGTGGCGAAGCTGAGAAGCATTTGAGACAGCAAGAAGCACATTGATGATATGCTTCTTGAAGCATCCAAGCTCTCCAACAAAGGTGAAGATGGTATGCTACAGAATGAAGAGAGTTGGACACGAGTCACCAGAGCCTGCAGAATCAACAATCCAGTTCCTCCAGCCCTCAAACTGATGAACCAGTATGCAGTCCTGGAAGTGGAGGAGATGAAAGTATTCCAGGAATGGGAAGAACCAGAGTTCAAGAATCCCAAAGTTGCAGAATCAGTGACCACGAGGAAGTGAAGGGTAGTGGTGGCTGGTGACTCTCTTCTGAGGGGTACTGAGGCATCCATCTGCTGACCAGACTTGATGTCTAGGGAGGTGTGCTGTCTGCCAGTTGCCAAAATCTGAGAAGTTACATGAAGTTTGCCGAGATTCATCGAGCCTACTGATTGTTATCCGATGTTGCTCACCCATGTTGGTACAAATGATACTGCTAGGTATCCCTCCAAGTGTATCAAGCATGATTTCATGGCTCTGGGAGAGAGGTTGAAGCAGATGCACAGGTGATGTGAAGCAGGTGCACAGGTGATGTCCTCTTCAATCCTCCCTGTTGAGGGTAAAGGCCAAGGCAGAGAAGCTCACCTCCTGCAGACGAATGCATGGCTGCGTGGATAATGTCATCCACAGCATTTTGGTTTCCCGGATTCTGGGATGATTTTCTAAGGGCTGCAGAGCAGAGATGGCATCCATCTATCCAAGAAGGGGCAAAGCATCTTCCGCAGCAGGCTGGCTAATCTACTGAAGATGGCTTTAAACTAGATTCATTGGGGATGGGTGAAAAAATCCCTCAGGTAAGAAAAACATTAAATACCTCTGTTGAAATGGGTAAAAGGCACAACAACTGGGGAGCGGTGTGCATAAATGCTCGTAGTATGTTGAGGCTTTAATAGAAGAGGCTGACTTGGATTTAGTGGCAGTTATAGAGACGTGGTTCATGGACAACCATAACTGGGATGTAATTATACTTGTCTATACTTTATTCATGAAGGACAGGGTAAGAAAAATGGGAGGAGGCACTATATTTAGAAAATTATATTAAAGCTATAGAATAACAGGGCTTAAAAGGGAGAGAAGAGACACTGTGAGTTAAACATTTGCATTGGTGTGATATACACATCTCCTTCACAGGGAGAAGAAATGGACAGAGATTTAATAAAAGACATACACAGTATTGCCATGAGAGAAGAAGTGCTACTGATAGGTGATTTCAATATGGTGGATGTTGATAGGCACATCCCTGCTGCAGTGTCATCTAGAAGTAAGGAGATCCTGGATTATCTACAGGGAGACCTATTCTGGCAACTCGTAACAGAACCCACATGTGAACAGGCTATACTGGGCCTGGTGTTTACCAATAGAGACAGTGTTTCTGATGTCATAGTGGGGGATTGTCTCACATCCAGTGATCACCAGATAGTGTGATTCAGTATTAGGACTAGGGCTAGAGCTGATAAAGTCCATTCAAAAATAAGGGTCTTAGACTATAGGAAAACTAACTTTGCCAAGATGGGACAATACCTCAAGGAATCATTAGCGGGGTGGGAACAGCTGGGGATGTAGAAAAGCAATGGGCAAAACAAAGGGGATATTTTAAGGGCAACAAACCTTTTTGTTAACCAGCTGGGGCTTTGTATAACAAGCCAGTTAAATTAAAGCCAGTTAGGGAATATTTTAATAGAAAGAATAGAACAGGGCAAGTATTCTTTGAGTGCATAGAGAGCAATTGTTTTCTAGAGACCTTTTACAAAGAGGCCCTGCAGTTAGGAGGCAAAATAAATCGTGAAATTGTTTTAAAAAGGTGTTAAAGTCAAGCAACAGATCAAAAGGGCAACTTGAAACACTCCCTCTATCAAACCAAGGGCAATGTGAATCACCCAGGAAATTAAGAGATTGTATTAGAACCATAGATACAAATAGGTCACCCCTCCCACCCACCCCAACTCCCCCCCCCCCCCGGCATAATCCTTGCTTTATAGCCTCCTAAACCAGTTAAGGGAAAAGGGCTGATCTTACTCAATTTCAAGTTTAACTGATTATCTTCATCAGCAGGTTATCAGACTTTAGAAGTAGATTAATCAAGTCCTTGCAGTTCACCTAGAGGTGAACACTAGAAGTCCTTTATACTCATTAGGTATAGTTATATTGGTTGAAGTATCCCTATTCCCCTAGCAATTTTACATAACTTGACAACTTTAAACAGCTAAAAGAAATCTTTAAATCTAAGATGCAGACAGCAGTCCAGCAGAGAGATGGGGGCTATTTAGTCTTTTGCACATGTACGATTTTCTCCCATTTGGTGGGAGATCATATGTGTGTACTAAGTGCAAAGAGCTCTTTGCTTTCAGGGAATGAGTCCGATATCTAGAGACTAGAGTAGCATGGAGAAGCTGAAACAGACAGAGAGGTATATAGACGAGACCTACAGGGATGTAGTAGAGAAGTCCCACCTCCAGTCTGGCAGCCTCTCTGCTGCCATGGAGGACAGAGATCACATGAAAGGAAAGCATCACCTTGGTGTGGCAGGAAGTGATACTGTAGCTAGGACCTATCCTCTAGATGATGTAATACTCTCTCGCACCGAGGATATGTCTCCAAGGCCATGCGCCCATGAGGGAAGGGTTAGGATGGCCATTACAGTTGGTGATTCAATTATTAGGCATGCAGATAGCTGGGTGGCTGGTGGACATAAAGATCAGTGGTAACATGCCTGCCTGGTGCAAAGGTAACAGACCTCACACATCACCTAGACAAGGTTTTATTGTTGGTACCAATGACATAGGAAAATGTGGGAGGAAAGTTCTGGAAGCAATGAATGAAAGGTTAGATATAATTGGCATTTCAGAGACCTGGTGGAAGGATAACCAATGGAACACTGTGATACCAGGCTACAAACTAAATTGCAATGATAAAGTAGATCACATTGGAGGAGGGGTGGCTCTATAGGTTAAAGAGGGCATCGAGTCAAACAGGATAAAGATTTTGCAGGAACAAAATACACTGTAGAATTTCTATGGATAGAAATTCCATGTAAAAGGGGAAGGGAATGGCAGTGGGGTGGACAGAATGAACAGACAGAAAATGAAAAGCTAACAGAAATTAGGGAACCTAGCAAAGTTTACATAATGAGAGATTTCAATTACCCCGGTATTGACTGGTTCAATGTCACATCAAGAAATGCTAAGCAGATAAAGTTTCTAGATGAAGTAAATGACTGCTTCATGGAGCAGCTGGTTCAGGAACCAATATGCAGGGATGCTGTTTTAGACCTAGTCATCAGTGGAACGCAGGATCTTGTGCAAGAGGTAACTGTTTTGGGGCCACTTGGCAATAGCGATCATAACATGATCACATAAGATTTAATGGATAGAGGGAGGATAGCAAGGAATTGACTGCGCTAGCATTAACTTCAAAAAGGAAACTATAATAAAATGAGAAAATGTTTAAGAAAAAACTAAAAGGAGCAACTGCAAAGGGTTAAGAGTTTACATCAGGCCTGGGCGTTATTTAAAAATACTATCTTGGAAGCCAAGACTTGGAGGACTGCTCTCGCAGAAACAATCTGAGAATCTGGGGAATACCAGAGGATAAACAGTCCCAAAATAGTGAGAAAGTAGCAGTGTCAGTGTGTGTGGAGATACTTAAAAAAGGGGGAGAGGAGGTGACCCCCGAGGACATACAAATAGAGAGGGCACACAGAGCATGGGACCCACCAATAGCTAACAGGCCTAGAGACATCATAATGTGCTTGACAAGATCCAAAATGAAGGAGACCAAAATGAGGGGTTTTGGAACCTTCGCCTGGCAGGGGTACCCAGTGCACATCTATGAGGACTTGTCTATAGGAACTCTGCAGCGTAGAAGGGCAATGCAACCGGTCACACAGATTCTGAGGAAGGCAGAAATTAAGTATCGATGGTTGCATCTCTTTGGACTTTCTTTTACTCAGAAGGGCAGGACATGGAAAATACAAACCAAAGAGGAAGCGGAGGCGGCACTTCGGGAAGCAGGGCTTGGTCAGCAAGGATCCTCTAATGTGTCGGGTACAGAGGATATAAGGCAAAAGCGGCAAGGAGACTTAAAACATGAGATGAACAAAGCCAGAGGAGTACATCAGGACCAGAGAGAGGGCAGAAAACAAGATGGCAAGGATGGACCAAAGAGATGGACAGAGATTAAAAGACTGATGATAACAAAGGTGATGTGATGCTTGAGTGAGGTTGGAGGGGGAGAGGGATAAGGGGGGAGGAACTGGGAGGGGTGGGTAATGTTAGGAAAAGTTTTGCGATGTTTTGAAAACTTTTGAAGGTAAAGGCATGGTTAAGTTTGTTAAATCTGTTGTCACTGTTGTGGATTTGAGGGGGGGAGAATTTGGGGAGGATCTTAAGGAGGTTGGGGGAGGGGAGGGAGTTTAGGGGTGATGGATAGGAGGTGGGTAGATCTATGTAAGGGGAGGTTGGGGTTCCGGGCAAGGGGGACATCTAGGTGGTAAAATGGGGATGGAGGGGAGAATGAGGGAGGGGAGCTAGAAGGAAGATGTTCGGGGATGTAGGGGACGCACTACTCCATATAATTCCTCTGGATAAAGAGGATGATGTGGGTCAGGGAGGGGAGGGAGGAGGTGGGAGAAAAGGGTGAGAGGGGGATTCTAGAATGGGATGGGCAGGGGGATTTAAAGATAGGAGAGTTAGCAGCGGAGGAGTGGGAGGAGCTAAGAGGGTGGAGCAAGCAGAATGGCGTGCGAGAACGATGGCTAACGGGAAGGGAGCGAGTCCTATTTTGAACACAAGTAGGGAAAAGAAAACGCAACAATAGTAACAATAAACGTTAAAGGCCTTCGCACTTGGAGGAAAAGACAACTGTTGGAAAACGAGAGTAGAAGGTTGAAGGCAGAGATTTTATGTGTTCAGGAAACACATCTTCATGTTGGAAAGGAATATATGTTAACTTCTAAACAGTAGCAGGGCAGAGGGACAATCCCCGCAAAAGGGGGTAGGGATATTGGTGGGGGAAGCATATCAACATCTTGTGAAGGGAATGTGTAGATGTAAAGGGGGAAGATGGGTAGGAGTGCGACTACAAATAGACAAGGAGGACGTGTGGGTGATCAGTGTTTATGGACTCAATGAGCATCAAGGAGAAGCATACAAGTGAATGTTAACCGAACTGGGAGGAATTAGGGAACACCCCTATAATCTTGGGAGGGGATTAACATGCAATCCAAAACTAGATAATAGTGGGAGTCAGGCTAGTGGCAGTAGAGGGGACAGGCGAAGTTTGAAGAAATTGAAAGAGAGACTGGGCTTGGTAGATATTTGGAGAAGCTGGCATCCAGGGGAGTGTAAATATACCTTTTATTCACCTGTGCATGGAACTTATAGTAGGTTAGATATGATATGGGGTGGGGGGAAGTGGGTGTCAAGGGTACAGGAGGTGGAACATGGAGTAACAACCTGGACAGAGCATGCTCCAGTCAGTATAAGATTTGAACTAGGTATAGAAGAGGAAGGTTTAAAATTTTGGAAGCTTAAAATATACGTCCATCCGCCCTCTGTTAAAAAATAGTAAACTCGATCCATCTAAAGTTGAGTCCTTCAGACCAATTTCGAGCATCCTGCTACTAGCCAAAATCTTCGAGAAGGTAGTCCAGCGACAGATTCAACACCACGTCGACATAGAAGCACCCTTGGACTCATCCCAGCTTGGCTTTAGAGAAGCACACGGTGTTGATACCATCCTTACAACCCTTTTTAACAATCTCATCATTGGTCTTGACAATATCCACCAAGGATATGCCCTCATCTTCTTGGACATAGCAGCCGCTTTTGATTCGGTGAACCACCAAACACTCTTACTTAGTCTCGAAGAAAAAGGAATACTAGGCTCAGCACTAACCTGGTGTAAATCTTATCTGTGCAATAGATGGCAACAAGTCAGAACTGGATCCACTACCTAAGAACCATTTCCACTGAAACAAGGCGTACCCCAAGGCTCATCCCTATCTGCACTGATGTTCAACATCTACATGCAGCCCGTCTGTGCATTAATTCGTTCATTCAATGTCCAATGCCTAGCCTATGCAGACGACATCCTCATTTACTCACCCTTCCAGACTGATCATCCTGACTTCTCCCAATTATTAAGATGCTTTGAAGCAGTGGCAGACTGGCTTCTCTCTCAAAATCTACGAATTAACCACACCAAAACAGATGTTCTCTTCATCACGAGAAACCAGAAGTTCACTCCACCTTCCTCACTACAAGTCAACAACACAGAACTTAAGGCAAAACCCACAATTCGCTACCTAGGTATTACCCTTGACCAGAGGCTAGACATGTCAGCACATATCAAAAACACCTCAAAAGCGATTTATCACAAAATCAGATCACTACGCCATCTCCGACCACTACTGGACTTCCCTGATTTCCGATCAATCTTCCAGGCTCTAGTTATTCCTCACCTCGACTTTGCTAACATCATCCTTCAGGGACTCCCACAGTCGACTCTAAGCCCTCTCCGACTTGCCATGAACTCTGCTGCGAGGGTGCTGGTAGGTCTTTCAAGGTCAGACCATATAACACCAGTCCTGAAGAATCTACACCAGCTACCTCTGCAGGCCAGAATCCACTATAAGACTTTAGTCTTGACATTCAAAGCCCTCAAGACCCAGCCACTCACACCCATCAGTAAATTTCTCCATAGCACTCCAGCCAATAGATTAAGGAGACATACATTGATGAATACCCTTGAAGTCCCTAAGTCAGTTACTAAATGTACAAAGACAACAGCCAATAGAGCCCTCTCCATGTTCGCACCCACAGCTTGGAACGCCCTCCCAGCAGAAATCCGAGCTATCTCCAATCTCCCATTATTCCGAAAAGCTCTCAAGCACCATTTGTTCCTGCTACACTACCCGGAGAATAACTCTGGAAAACACACAACCATCACCTTACCCTCCTACCTAGCCCGCCCAATTGACCTGCCTCTCTTAGAGAATGGTTAATCTCCTTTCTCCTCTCTCCCTCCCTCTCTCCCTTACCCATGAGCCTAGGCATCTGCTTACAATCCTCTTATGTCCTGTAAGAATGTCCATAATTTGTATATAGTTTTCCCGGTTCATCCAAGTTTACTACCCCTGTTCAATGTAAACTCAATGTGACCTGCTGCATTGCTGTATGTTTTGTTTAACTGTAAACCGCACTGATTACAATAGCGCGGTATATAAGAGATATAAATAAATAAAATAAAATAAACAATTCACTACTAGATGATGACAATCAGATGAAAAAAATACGGGAAAGTATAAAAGAATACTTAAGTTTTAATATAACAGCAGATGTAACCCTAAGTACCGTGTGGGATGGACTTAAGGCAGTAATTAGAGGGCAGCTGATCAGTCTGACAGCGCGGGTAAAGTGAGAGAAAGGGGCTGCGGAAGGTAAATGGCTACGGCTAATAGAGAAACTAGGAAGGGAACATCAGAAGGTGCAAGACCCTAGTACTATTGTAGAATTAGTTAAGGCAAGGGCAGAGCTAAGTCGGTTGGGAGCCTAGGAGCTGGCACATAAGCTAGCAGTGCTAAAACAGGCACAGTTTCAAGGAGGGAACAAGGTGGGGAAAATCCTGGCCTGCCGCATAAAAGCCCGCAGACAGGCAGCCTACATTGATGGGATTAGGAATAGTAAAGGGGAGATGGTGCAGCACACTAAGGTGGGGAGGAGTGTACTTGTCCTGGCTGGGGCGTATAACAGTAGTGAAGATGAATATCCTACCAAGGTTGTTGTTTCTGTTCACGTCCTTACCATGTAAGATGCCAAACAAGGAAGTAGACAAGATGCAAAATATAATCCTGCAGTTTGTTTGGGGAGGGAAGCGCCCGAAAGTGACGAGGAATACAATGTACAAGCCCAGGGAGGAGGGTGGGATGGGAGTACCCTGCTTACTCAGGTACTACGAGGCAGCGCAACTCTGAGCATTGTTTGCGTGGAGAGACGGGATAGAAACCCCAAGTTGGGTGAGTATTGAAGGAGAAGAAGAAGTAAATGTAGAAGCACAGATATGGGATCCTGGACAAAGGAGGAAGGGAGAGGTAGATGAGAACCCATTCAGGGAGCTTATTCTCCCCAGTGTGGAGGAAATGGAAAGGGTACTTGCTTGGGGGGGAAAAATATTCAAGGGAAACTTACATACAAACGGTAGCAGAGTGTGGGTTGGGGGGAGTGATGGGGGTGTATAGGAGATGGGTGAATAAGGGGCTATGTAAAATAGGCCAAATGATAGGGAAAGGGGGGTCAATTAAAACATTTGAGAAGTTACAGCAACAATATCAATTAGATAAGACAGATCACTATGCGTATGTACGAATGTGGTATTTCTTACAGCAGAGGGATGTAAAACTTAACTGGCTAGCCAAGCCTACCCAATTCGAGGAGATGATGGGACAGAGAGAGTTACAAAAAGGGATACTATCGCGATTGCATAAACTTTAGAGATAAAAAGGGAAGGGGATAGTACAAAGTTAAAAGAAGTGGGAAGAAGAGTTACCAGGACAGTGGGATGCAACTAGGTGGGATGCAATATACGATAGAACCCATCGTTTAGCGCCTGGGACTTCACTGTTGGAGAATAGTTTAAAGGTCCGATTGAGAATGTATTGGACCCCAGTTAAATTAAAAGCCATATACCCGGACAGCTCAGATGAATGCTGGAAAGGTTGTGGGGCAAAGGGAGAACTGCTACATATGCTCTGGAGCTGCCTGAAAGTGCAAAGTTACTGGAGAAAGGTGGAAGGCTTAAATGAAGATATCACCAGGGTGTGGGTTACATTAACACCTGCCATGGCTATCTTGAATGAGGACATGGAGGGAGGAATTAGGAATTTTCATGGGGTATTGTATAATAGCAGCACGGATGAGTCTTTTCAGATGGTGGAAAAACATCGAAACACCCCCGATAAAAGAAGTGGTGGGGAAAATGGAGCAATTATGGGGCTTTTGTGCGATAGAAGCGCATAAGAAACATACTACCAAAAAGTACAAAAAGGAGTGGCAAAGATATGAGGAATGTAGGGTAGCAGGAGTTGAGAATTGGTGGGAGAAGGTGGAGGGAGGTGGGGTTGCTGTTTAATGCTGTTTAAAGCTGTTCGATTAGTGAAAGTGAAGCACTGGAAGGGGTATGAATGTTAGATATAGGTGGATTGAAGAGGGAGTATGAATGTTAGATATAGGTGGACTGAAGAGGGAGGGAGTGGGGGGGAAGATGGGAGGGGAGAAAGAGTAGTTACTCACCTGTAACAGGTGTTCTCCAGGAGCAGCAGGAATCAGTCCTCACTTATGGGTGTCTTCGACGCCGATGAAGCCCCAGCGGAGCATTTCCCCAGCTTTCCATGAAAGCCTTTGGGAATGCTGGCACGCATGCGCGGTTCCCTTCCCGCCTAAAGGTGCCATCTTACCTCAGTCAAATGACATAGCTAAGAACAGCACACAAAAATGTAAAAATTAAACTATGTACAACTGCAACTCCAAGGGGAGGAGGGAGGGTAGTGAGGACTGATTCCTGCTGCTCCTGGAGAACACCCGTTACAGGTGAGTAACTACTCTTTCTCCAGGACCAAGCAGGAAGTCAGTCCTCACTTATGGGTGACTCCCCAGCTCTGGGCTACCAGGAACCCAGGCTGAACAAGAGAACTCCCTCTAGTCTCAGCAGCAAGGAAAGGCTTTTCCAGGACACAACCTCCACAGGTAGCCCAACTAGAGGGCAGGAGGGCAGGAGTTGCCTAGACCTCAAAGAGATTCCGGAGTACTGCTTGGCCAAAAGCACTGTCCCTACGGGACTCTCTCTCCAGACAGTAGTGAGCTGCATAAGTCTGGCTTGAAGACCAAGTAGCAGCCCTGCAGATGTCTTGCAATGGAACAGAGCGGAGATGAGCCACTGATGCAGCCATTGCCCTCACACGGTGGGCCATGACCCTACCCTGCAAAGGAAGGTCAGCTGCCTTGTAAGTGCAGGTGATACAATCAGCCACCCAGATGGACAAGGTATGCTTGGACACAGGCCTCCCCAAGTTATTGGGGTCAAAAGAAAGGAAGAGCTGAGAAGCTTTCCTGTGATCCTTCGTACACTCAAGGTAGAAGAATAAGGCCCTCCTCCAGTCCAAGGTATGGAGAACTGTTTCAGCCTGACTTGCATGAGGCCTAGGCAAAAAAGTAGGGAGAACCACCTCCTGGTTGAGGTGGAAAAAGGAGACAACCTTAGGAAGGAACTTAGGGTGAGTCCTGAGGACTACCCTGTTTTTATAGAACCTGGTGTAAGGCCTATCACAGACCAAGGCCTGAAGCTCACTCACTCTCCTAGCCGAAGTAAGGGCTATCAGAAAGAGAGTCTTCCAGGAAAGGAAGCACAGAGGGCAAGTAGCCATAGGCTCAAAAGGTGGGCGAGTCAGTTGCTGCAAGACCACATTTAGCTCCCAGTCAGGAGCAGGACGACGTAGGGGAGGTTTGAGCAGAAGCAAGCCCCTGAGAAACCTAGACACCAAAGGGTGCACAGACAAGGAATGGCCCTCAACTAGGGAGTGGTGAGCTGCCAAAGCAGAGAGGTGGACCCCAACAGAGTTGGACTTGAGACCCTGATTGGACAAATGCAGCAGGTACTGAAGCACTACAGGCACAGTACAGGAAAAAGGATCCTCAGCACGTAGCTGACACCACACAGAGAACCGTTTCCACTTGAGAGCATAGGTCTTCCTAGTGGATTGTTTCCTGGAGGCAAGGAGAACTTCCTCAACTTCTGGAGGCAGGCCCCAGGGAGCTAACACTACCCTTGCAGCCTCCATGCCATCAGATTGAGAGCTTTGAGATTGGGATGCAGCAAGGAGCCCTGATCCTGAGAGAGGAGGTCGGGTTGCAATCCCAGAGGCAGAGGCAGATTCACTGCCAGCTGAAGCAGGAGGGGGAACCAAGGCTGTCTGGGCCACCTGGGAGCTACCAGGAGGACTGAGGCTCTGTCTCGGAGAATCTTGAACAGTGTTCGGGCCACCAGATGGGTGGGAGGAAACGCATAGAGCAGGCCCTGAGTCCAGGGAATCAGAAAAGCATCTGCTGCTACTCTCAGAGGATGCGGTTGCCTGGAGCAGAACCTTGGCAGCTGGTAGTTCAGTGGACTGGCAAACAGGTCTATGGAGGGAAGTCCCCATTTCAAGAAAATCTTGTGAACCACCAAGGGATGGAAATTTTGTTTATTAACACATGCAACAGAAAAACAAACAAAAAGTAAAGACAATCACCCCAACCAAGTCCCACACCCCCCAAAAACCCCCACCCCCCCTACATAGTACAAAACAAGTATCACAGAACCCCCCGTGACCCACCTCCCGAACCCATCACCAACCCCATCAATCAACACACGTGCCCTCCTCCCAACAACAACCCCCAAAACGTCCTTGTCAATGTCCATGTCCCCTCCCCCCCTTCAGTCCAATGTCCATGCCCGACCCAACCCCCCCCTGAAAAAACACCCCAGCATAGTCCACACATTGGTCATCGTGCAATCCATGAACCCCTGCCCCGCACAAAACCCCCCACCAGTCCAAATGTCCATTCTGTCTGACTCTCAGACTCCCTCTCCCAACCCATCCAGAAAACAAATCCCCCTATCCCCATCCCTCCCCCTTCAGACCCATCCCGTCCAAACAAACACCTCAAAAACAAACCTCCCCACCCCTTCCCCCCAAATCAAATGAAAACATAAGGGCCCCTTTAGCCCATCCCCAACACAGTCCCACCAAAACAAATCATAATTAATCATATACATCAAAAAGCACAACACAAGAGAAAACATAACCCTTGTGTTGCCCAACGGAGCGGGATGCCCAAGACACAAAAAGAACAAACAAACACGAAAAGCAAAAATATTGGGACGGCCACCCTCTAAGGAGAAAGGGAAAGCGGACAACCGGTCAAACCCCTTATGGAGCACCAGCTCACCCCCCCTCCCCTCCCGGGAGGAAAACACCCCAAAATCATAACGAGAAGTAAACCCCAGGGAAGGGAAACTAACCCCTCCTATCACACCCCTCCCCCCAGGGAACAACAAAACAAACCGCACAGTCCTACAGGGACGAGAACCCCAGGGAACCCCTCCCCCTCACGGGGGGCGAAGGGTGAGGTGACGCCACAGACGCTCCCAACGATGAGCCTCCACCACCCTCCTTTCACGTTGCGCCATGCTGGACACTTCCTCTAGAATGTCCCGCACCACCTCGTCAAGGGGCAGGACCAACCCCCGGGTCGAGACATGACAGCGCGCTTGCCACAGGTGGTAGCGCACTACGGCCGTGACGAGGTAGAGGGTCCCGGAGTCCTGCCTTAGAGGAAAGGACCAGGCCCCGTACACCCACTCCGCATACGTGAGGAGAGAAAGGTCGCGCAGGTGAAGAGCAGCGGACACCAACCGGCAGGCCTCCACGTTGAAGGGGCACTGCCGGAGGAAATGGTCCATGGTCTCCGTCTGCCCCTCACACCCGGCCCTTGGACAGACCCGCTCGGCCTGTGACCTGTACTTGAGGTTGTCCCTCACGTACAAACGCCCGTGGAAAGACAACCAGGCCACATCCCAAACCTTCTTCGGTAGCCGAGGGGAGTTCAACAACCGAAGGCCCCGCTGCATCACATCCGCCGGACAGTCCCGCAGGGCCCACCGTGGTTGATAGTGAGAGGTGAGAACCATCCGGTATAAGCCTTTCCGCCCCAAGGACTGGGCGAGCGGGTCGGTCACCCCCCACCGCCGAATGAGCCCCACCATCACAAACACGTACGATGGGGCCTGTTCCCCGCTCCGGCGCACACGTGGGACCGAGGACGCCCCCTCCCACTGCTCCCAGAAGCGGGAGAACCATTCCCGATAGGAGGCCACCCACCAGACCCCACCCCCTTCCCGCATCCTACCCAAGTGGAACGCCATAGACAAGACTGACAGGAAGACAAGGGGGTGCAACATACCCAAACCGCCCTCTGCCCGATCCAGGCAAACGATGTTGCGCTGGACGGGGTTCAGGCGGTTACCCCACAGGAAACAGAAAAAGACGGCACAGACAGACGCCTGACGGGACAACGGAAGGACGAAGACCGTGGCCACGTGCAGAAAGAGAGGAAGCAGAAACGTCCCGAGGAGCTTGATCTTCTCCTCGTACGTACACCTCCACCCCCTCCACCGCAGCACCCTACACCGTGCAGTCTCAAGACAACGGTCCCAATTGGCCTCCGCACAGTCCTCCGACCCGAAGACGAGGCCCAAAACGCGGACCTCCCCCACGGGAGGAGGAAAGGGGGCGCAGGAAGGCGGGGAGGCCTCCGAGGGGCCCAACCACAGCGTCTGGCACTTGCTGTGGTTGACAACAGAGTGGGCTACCTCCGAGTACTCCTCCACGGCCTCCCGCAGGGCCTCCACCCCCTCAGCGCCGTCCATATAAACTGAGATGTCGTCAGCGTAGGCAACGACGGACACCGGGGGCGCACCAGGCGCCTCCAGGCCCCGCAACCCACCTGAGGACAATCTCCGGAGGAAGGGGTCGAGGGAGAAGACATACAGCAGGGGGCTCAAAGGGCACCCCTGCCGCACCCCCGAGGCGACACCAAACGGCCGTCCGAGCCACCCGTTAATAAATGGGAAGCTCACCCCCCCTCGGTACAGCGCCTGCACGACGAAGAGGAAACCTGCGGGGAGGCCGAAGTGCTGGAGCACCACCCACAGGTACCGGTGACTGACTCGATCGAAGGCTTTGGACTGATCCAAGGAGACCAACCAGTGGTCCCGTTGGAGCGACCGGCCTCTCCACCACCTCCCGGACTGTGGCGACAGCGTCCAGAACCCCTCTCCCCCGAACGGAACAATACTGGGAAGGGGACAGCAAATCGCCCGACACCTCCACCAGTCGGTTGGCCAAACACTTGGCCAGGATCTTCCGGTCCGCGTTCAGAAGAGAGAGCGGCCGCCAGAAGTCCAAGGAGCTATCGTCCTTCCCCTTGGAGAGCAGCAGCAGGACAGACTCACGAAATGACCGCGGGAGATACCCCGTGTCCATGATCTCCTGAAATAGGGAGGTCAGGAAGGGGGCCAGCTGGGCGATGAACGTGCGATAGAACTCCACCGGGAGCCCATCGCGCCCAGGCACCTTCCCCAACGGCATGGCACGAATCGCCCTCTCCACCTCCACCTGCTGAATCGGTGCAGCGAGTGCATCAACCTGTGCCTGGACCACAGCCGAATACACCGGGGGAAGGCCCAAGTACTCTCGGATATGGGTGAGGTCCACGGGGCGATCCCCAAACAGGTCCGAGAAGTATTCCCCCACCATCCGCAAAAGGTCCTCCTGGGAGGTATGAATGGTACCGTCCTCGCCCCGCAGGGCCATGACCTCCCGATGCTGAACCCTCTCCCTGCAAGTCCGGAAAGGGTCTGGAGTGGCGCCCCCACCGGCCGCCCCCTCGAAGCATAGGGAGGCATGGCGATCGTAAAGCAGGCCACGGAGCTGGACGCGCACCTCTTCAACCTCCTCCCGTGCTGCCCCTCGGGATACCAAACGATCCAGCGACCTCCGGAGGACAGTGTAGGTGAGGTAGCGGGATCGAGCCATGGAGGTACCCCTGGAACGGAAGAGTTGTCGGGCACGCGTCTTCACCTCATCCCACCACGCGCCACGGGAAGGAAAAACACCCAACAGGGTCTCCTGGTCTGCGAGAAAGGCCAAGAACTCCTGGACCACCTCTGATGTTGCCAACAACTGCACATTCAGTCGCCACAGGCCAGGACCCCTGCTAAGCTCCTCGTGGTTAGCCAGGAAGGACACGGAGAGGACGCGATGGTCCGAAAAGTCAACCGCCTGCAACTGCGGAGGGGAACATTCCACCCGGGCACTCACATATATCCGATCGATACGACTCCTGCAGGTCCCATGGTAGTAGGTGAAACCCGGCGACCGTGGAAAGGCCCGGTGGAAAACATCCACCAGGTCAGCCGTCCGGGTCATCTCGGCCAAAAAGAGGCCCTCGTAACTAGGTGGGCAACGCTCCCCCCCTCGGTCCTGCAAAAAGGTGGTGGTGTTGAAATCCCCGGCGAGGACCACCAAACGGGAGGTGTGTAGGTAGGGGCGGATGACCCCAAACAGGGTCTTCCGCGCCAACTTAGACTGGGGGCCGTAGACCACCACGAAACGAAACCGATGAGGCCCACAGTAGCCGTCTAAGAGCAGACACCGGCCCTGCTCCAGTTCCCACATGTACTGCACCTGAAATCGGTTAGACGTGAACAAAACCGCCACTCCTGCGTAGGGCTGTGCCGCAAGTGACCAGTACGAAGGGCCCCACCTCCACTCTCGCTTCGCCCGATGAAGGCTAGCGAGCGAGGTGAGCCTGGTCTCCTGCAAGAAGATGACATCCAGCCCACTCGTAGAAAGAAAATCATAGGCCATAGCCCGCGCCTGGTCTGAGTAAATGCTGGCCACGTTGATGGTGGCGCACGAGAACGCAGGAGTGCACGCCATGCCTATTTCGAGTGCAGTGACCCTTTCCTCCTCTTCTCACCAACCCCGGGATCCCCAGAATCCCGCTTGCAGGACAAGCCCGCGAGCTGGAACAACTCCTCCTGGTCCACGTCGACCACCTCGAGGATCTCCTCCTCCTCCCGCTCGACCCTGTCATCCCAGGAGGTGCTGGCGCCCCCGGGACCACCAGGCAAAGCTGTCGCGAGGGCAGGCCCAGCCCCCACCGGAGGAGGAGGTACAAACGGGTCAGGGGTCGGAGGAATGACCTCCTCCGTGGGGTCCACCACCTGTGCAGCCCCCCCCTCCCCGGACAAAGCCCGAGCCCACCCGCCAGGGCCCACCACCGCGGGGTCGGCCAGGGCGGCCGGGTCAGCAGGGGGCTCCTGCGAAGGCCCCGAGCCCAACTGCGGGGGTACAAACCCATCCTCCCTCACCCGTCGGGCGCCAGTATCCCCCTTGATTGGAGGACCCTGACTGCGGCGCGCCTTCGGCATCTTTGAAGGTCGCCGCTGAGGAAGAGGGGCCGCCCCCGCCGCTAACCGCTCCGAGCGCCGCACAGGAAGCCCTGCCTCCACAGGCAAGCCCTCATCCGCCTCAGCCGCATCAGCAGCCAAAAAGACGAAACGGTTGATGTCCAACACGGGCTCTGCATCCGGCAACGGGGATGTCTCCCGTTTCTTCCTTTTGGACTTGCCACCCTTGGAAGGGACCGTAGTCCATTCCTCAGGTGGCACCACCCGCAACCTACTATCCTGTCGTGAGACATTAACCTCCACCACATCAACCCTCTCCTCCTTCCTACCCGAATCCCCTCCCCTGGTGGCTCCCTCGGCTCGATGGACTCTTCCACCCTAGGGCCCTCGGACTCCTCCTGAGGGAGAGGGGCCTCCATGACCTCCTCCCGCACAGGAGCCCGAGGTGGAGTGACGGCATCCCCCCCCGGTCCATTGTGTGACGCGGAGGGGCAGCGGGCGAAGGGGTGGCCCAACTCCCCGCAAAGGTTACACCGGATAAGCAAACACCCGGCCGAGGCATGACCCCGTCCACCACAACGGGTGCAGACCTGCTCGGGACAGTTCATGCTCAAATGGCGGAATGAGCCACAGCGGTGACACTCGCGGGGTTGCCCGGGGTAATAGCACAAGATGCGATCCCGACCGAGGAAACCGGCCGAGGGCACGTGCTGCACCACATTTCCCACCTCACGCAAACGGATCTTACCTTTCCACGACCCGTCCCACACCCCTAGGGGCCCAGCGCCCTTAACCAGGGGTGCGAGGAGCACCGCATGGCGCGACAACCAAAACTGGATGTCCTGCCCTGGGAGCGACTCATTCCGGGATAGTATGGTCACAGGTACCGTCCCCTGGCGAGAGATAGGCACAACACGAAAGTCGGCCCACCCTCCCTGCCCCCTCTGCTGCTGGTATCGGTCCCAGAAAATCTCCAGCCCCCGTCTCAACATGAAACTAACATCATATTCAATGGTGTTGTTCATGTGGATGAAGGCATAGAGATCTCCCGGGAGAAACCCCAGCCCAAGGACCATCCTCAAGACCTGTTCCCTGGCTGGAGGGGGCCCCTCCCCAGCCCACCGGATCTGCGCCACGTTGCGTCGTCTGACCTCACCCCCTACCCCTCGGAAACCTCCCCCACCTCCTCCCCCTCCTACGGGACCATTCCCCTGGGAACCCCCCTCCCCCCAGCCCCACCCGATGTCCCTGGAGTGGTGCCCGACCCCCTTAGAGCCTCCGCAAAGGTACGGGGGGGCGGGGGGGAGCCGACCTCCCGGCTCCCAACCCCTGCCCTCCTTGATCTTCCCCTGCTGCCACCTGCGGGGGATCCTGCTGCTGGTCTGCAGGATCCACAATCTCCGCACATGGGATGACCTGAGAACTGGGCCAGGTCAGTTCTGCCAACACGGAATCAGGGATGCTATCCCCCCCGGATCCCTGGGTGCCACCGAGAACCCCCGGATCACCCCCTGCTTCCACCTCCAGCTGCCGAAAGGCAGAAAAGGCCCCGGGAGGGCCTGTCGGGGCTTCCAAGGCTAATTGAAGGGCATCACGGACCTGGTTCTCAGTGACACCCAGGCGACCGGAAAGCCCCCTCACCCCTCCTTCCCGTGTTCCTGACCCAGCACAAGGCTCCTGGGTCTCGGCCACCACTACCGGGGACAGACCCCGCTCCCCTCCTTTCCCGGGATCCAGGGGGACCACCCCACCCTCGAACCCCACCGGGAAGGGACCCTTCCCCCTATCAGGACCAACCCCTCCCTCCTTCCCCCCTACAGAACCAATCGTCCGCTCCCCCTTTCCCTCCGCCAAACCCTCCATCGGCCCACCGTCCGCTACCCCCTGTACGGCTACCAACAATAAGGCAGGATCATCCCGGGACAATAGGGCAGGTTCCCCCAGAACTAAATCCCCCAAACCTCCACCCCCCTGCCCCTTGTCACTCCCAGATCCTACCTTATTGTTGGTGCCAGACGTGGCACAAGGTTCCAGAACCTCTCGGCCGGTGGCCAAGGCTCCAGCAAGGAGGGCGGATGCCCCCTTCCGAGCCAGACCTCCCTCGACCACATCAACAAATGGGACAGACAGTTGCACATCCCGCTCCGCTGCCTCACACTGCAATGACAGCCGACCAGCATTCTTCTTCCCTCGGCCCCCCTCAGGGGCTGCAGAAAAGAAAATGCAGCCCCCACCCTGTTCCTTCCCCTTTTCAGCACCCTTCTGTCGCCGGACAGCCCCCCCAGAGGACTGGGGCCGACCAATCCGCAGCTGCCGGGGATCCTGAAAAGGGGAAGCAGCACCTCCAGCAGCCCCCTGCACTAACTCAAGGCGCTCATCCCCGGCAAAGGCTGAACCGGCAGGTAGCTGACAATCCAATGAAGCAGCCGCAGACCCCCGACGTCGAAGAACCGAATCCGGGAAAACTTCATGAGCTGCAGGAGCCCCTCCGATAGAGGGGCCACGGGAACGGTCCTGGACTGTCACCGCCGATCGCCGCTGGTGTTCTTTCGGCGGGGCAGAGAGTCGAGGACGGTCGGCTTCATACTTCCGGGAGGACCCGGAAGTGACATCAGTTTCATCG
This sequence comes from Ichthyophis bannanicus, assembly GCA_033557465.1. Lineage (NCBI taxonomy): Eukaryota > Metazoa > Chordata > Amphibia > Gymnophiona > Ichthyophiidae > Ichthyophis > Ichthyophis bannanicus. The sequence continues at coordinate 151,554,998 of CM066041.1, forward strand.
CGGCGGCCATCTTTAGAGCACGATGGAGTAGAGGGAAGCCCTACCGCGTCATCCAGCAGCGGGGTAGCCCTCTCCGGAACCCGGACACCATCAGGAAGCATTCCCCGGCGAACAGAAGAGGAAGATTCAGCTGTAAGTGCTGTTGTTCGGGACGCAGGGCAACCGGCCAAAAACACCCGCGGATGGGGGGGATCGACGCCTCCGGACCCCCCCTTCAGTACCGGACCGTCAGTGCCTGAAGCAGGAAGCAACACAGGTACCATTGCAGAAGCCGGTACACTCTGGGGAGTTATACCGTCCCTTGAAAAAGGCAAAACGCCAACACGGGAGACTGGATCAAGGGAATCAGGAATCGCCGGCCCAATCTCCTGGAACGAGACAGCCCTACTACCACCAACACCAGTTTCCTGCCGGTAAGGGTCTTCGGACCATGAGGACACATTAGGGAATGGTAGGAAAGCTTCTTTTCCCCGCACAGGATTCGGATAGGGGACGGGCAGGCTGCGGGATGGGGGATATCCACCCTTTCTACCTACCCCCGGGGGCCCCCCCTGGACTGCAGACATACCATATGTAACTGCCCATCGATCATAATGTTGGAAAAGCTCCGAGAGGGACCCACACCCCTGGCTCTTGATAGAGGTAATTTGGTGATACTTGCCCTTCAGGGCCCGCTTTACCCCCTTTCGATAGGTGTTGTAGGCCACCCATTCCTCACCTGGAACGGTGGCCTGCAGGCTCTCCAGGTGGGAGAGCTGGGCTTGCAGCTGGGCCGCCTCCTCCTGGAGACCCCGGAGCTGCCGTACCGCCGCCACGATTTCCTCTGGGGCCCTAGCTGGCTGCTGGAAGGACGGCAGGCCCGACCCCCCATCCTCATCCTCACTAGAGGAGGCCTCCACCTCCTCCAGGACCCGAGGTGGAGGGGGGAACCCACCTCCTCCAGCATCGCATGAGGCATACCTCCAAGGCCTCCCTAGGGCCTCTCCCTGCCTCCACCCAGCCTCCACACCCTGCCTGGGGAGGAGACAGGAGCCTCCTCCCTGGGGTAACGGGCCCAAACCTCCATACCTGTGGGTCCCTCCTCTCTGGCCAGGCCCAGTCCTACCTGGGGGGTCCCCCACCCGGGGCGCCGGCTGTTCCATACTGCTTGTTCCCCCATCCAGGTTCAGTGAAGGAGGCCCACCAGGCTTGGCAGGCCTCTGGGCCTGGGCCTCTCCTGCTGGAGGTGGCCCAGGGCCCGACATCCAAACACAGGTAGGGAGCAGGAAATCCTCCCTAGCAGGAGCTCTGCAGAACAGGTCCTCTCACCACGACAGCCAAACAGGAAGTGGGTGGAGCTGCCACTCGTGTGGTTGCAGAATCCTGCTCAATCTGTCTGCCAGGGAATTCTTCCGGCCTGGAAGATAGACCGCTCTGAGGAGCATGTTGTGCTTCAGGGCAAAGGAACAGAGGTCCTGGGCCTCCTGGCAAAGAGGCTGGGAACCAGTTCCGCCCTGTTTGTTGACATAGAACATGGCTACCTGGTTGTCTGTCTGGATCAAGACAGACTGATGTGCCAGGGAATCAGTAAAGGCCTTGAGGGCCAAGTGGATAGCTCTGAGCTCCAGCAGATTGATCTGCTGGGACGCCTCCCAAGGAGACCACAGGCCCTGGGTGCACTTGTCTAGGCAATGTGCACCCCAACCCTGTAGAGAGGCACCGGTGGTCAGGACCACCGTATGAAAGGGCACCCCTACCAGCAGATTGGGGGGGTGTAACCACCAGTTGAGAGAGGTCAGAAAACAGTGGGACACTCTGATCCTGTCTCTGAGACTGCCTGAGGCTTGTGACCACTGAGTCCGAAGGCACCACTGGGCAGGTCTCATATTGAGCCTGGCATTGGGGGTCACCTGTACTGTCGATGCCATGTGACCCAGAAGCCTGAGACAGAGTCTGGCGGAGACTAGGGACCTGTGCAGAAACTTGCTGGTGAGGTCTATGAGCCTTTGTGCTCTGTCTACTGGTAAGAATGCTCTTGCCAGCTGAGAATCCAACCTTGCCCCTATGAACTCCAAGTTCTGGGAGGGGAGCAAAGTGGACTTTGCGAAGTTGATGACAAAGCCCACCTTTTGGAGCAGTTCTATTGTCCTGTTGGTGGCCTGTTGAACTTCCAGGGAAGTCTGGCCTCTGATGAGCCAGTCGTCTAGGTAAGGAAACACAAAGATGCCCTGATTTCTCAGGTAGGCTGCCACCACAGCCAGGCACTTTGTAAAGACCCTGGGAGCGGAGGTTAGTCCAAAAGGTAGTACCCTGTACTGATAATGGTTTCCTCCCACAATGAACGTGAGGTACTTTCTGTGGTCTGGATGAATGAGGATGTGAGTGTAAGCATCTTTTAGATCTAAAGAGCATAGCCAATCTCCCTGCTGGCAGAAGAGTTCCAAGAGTAACCATCTTGAACTTTTCCTTCACCAGAAACTTGTTTAGGTTTCTGAGTTCCAAAATGGGTTGAAGACCACCAGTTCTTTTTGGCACCAGGAAATACCTGGAGTAAAACCCGTGACCGTGGAAGTGGGGAGGCACAGGCTCCACCACCTTGTCCAGCAACAGACTCTTGAGCTCCTGGAGGAGAAGAGCTGTATGTAGGGGAGGCCTGAAAGGTTCCCCTGGAAAGTGTGGCGGAGGCAGTTGGTGAAAATGCAGGGCATAGCCTCGATGGACTATGTCCAGCACCCAACTGTGCTGAGTGATCAGGGGCCACTGGTGGGCGAACAAGGCTAGGCGGCCTCCTGTGCAGGGCTGGGTCTGCAAGGGAGGATTGGCTGTACTCAAGGAGTCAAAAAACCCCACCCTGCTGAGGGGGAGCAGGGACCGGAGGCTTGGGGGCAGTCTGCCTACGGGGTCCATTACCCCGGCCCTTGGCTTGCTGACCCTGTGGGGCAGGTTGGGCAGCCTGATATTGTGGGTACTGTTTGTAGGCAGTGCCCTTCCTCGGGTAAAAGGGCTTTTTACCCAGGCCCTTCTTCTTATGTGAAGGGGCAGACGTCTTCCTGGACAGCCTTGTCCGGGTGAGGTGCTCAGTCTTGAGCTGTGCGGCCTTCTCGGCCACAGGCTTGCCAAAAAGGTTTTCACCTCAGCAAGGGACATCAACCAACTTGTCCTGAACCCATGGCTCGAGGTCCGATGACTGCAGCCACACCTGGCGTCGAGCCGCGATGCCGGCTGCTGCTACTCGGGCGGAAGCCTCGAAGCCATCGTAGGCGGCGCGGGACATGAACTTAGAGCATTCCCGTATCCTTGAAGACAAGGACTTAAAACTCTGCAAGGGTTCCCCGGAGAGACCAGCAGAGAACCCGGCCAACTCCTTGGCTAGGTCTCGTAAATACATGCCCATGTACAGCTGGTAGGTCTGGACACGGCAAGCAAGCATGGAGCCCTGAAAACACTTTCTGCCGACTCCATCAAGGTTGCGGGCTTCCCTACCGGGAGGCACCGCAGAGTGCATCTTCTGACTTTTGAGACGATGCATGGCCGATTCCACAACCATAGAATGGTGCGGCAGCTGTGCTTTCTGAAAGCCAGGACTCTTGCGGAGCCGATAAATGGAATCGACTCGCTTGCTCAAAACCGGCGCCGAGGCAGGTGCCTCCCACATCCGGAAGAGGAGCCGCTCCAGCATCGGAGGAACCGGGACAGTAAAGGCCTCCTTCGGAGAAGAGTCGTACTGTAGAGCATCGAGCTCTTCAGCTCGAGGCTCTTCCTCGGGGTCAGCCGGGATAGCCAAGGCAGCGGCCATATCCCGGATAAAGTTCGAGAACCTAGTATCCTCTGGAGGGAATCTACTCCGGGGTTCAGACTCAGGTGAGTCCGAAGGGACACACCGAGTCTTAAAGGTGTCAGGAGACTCCTCATCCTCGGTTTCCCATGCAGACTCGTCCGATGTCGAGTCGGGGTCCTACGCCGCGGGGCCCCTGTGCACCCGCCCCGACGCCGGAGGCACCGGCGTCGAGACCCTCGGTCCCGAACAGGAGGTCGAGGGAGACCTCGACCGAGGACGACTCCGAGCTGCAAAGGACTTGAGTATCGGCTCGCTCTCCGGGGTCGACTTGGAAGTCGATGTCCCGGTGGTCGGGGCAGATGCGCCAGACAGGCTGGCCATCAATGCCCGCTGCTGATCCATGAAGGCAGACATTCTGCTCTCCAAGGCTGTCAACCTGAGACTCAGCTCGGGTGACGCAGCAGCTCCCGACTTGGGCCCCGGCGGCGCCGGGCCTGACGTCGGTACTCGGGGAGGCGAGTTCTCGAGGATAACAGGACTTACGTGTCCAGCAGACTCCGGTTCAATACGAGGAACTTTGGTCGACTTCTCCTGGTCCACGGGCCCGGGACGACGGTCGGGGGTCTTAGACCTGGACCTCGAGGGTCTAGGGACCTCCACCGACGCCGCCCTCGCGAGCCGCTTCTTCCTCTTACGTTCCCTCTCGGGGGACCCCCTGTCCGAGGAGCTCTGACGCCGCTCGGGATCGGAATCCCGAGATGTCGAAGCCTCAGACGAGGTCCGGGCACGAGCAGAGGCCGAGTCGGAGAAAAACCTTTCACTTTGCTGCTGACGACTTCGGAGGGCCTTGGAAGACATTTTTCCACATGGCCCGCACGTTTTAGAATCGTGGTCCGGGCCCAGGCACCGAAGGCAGCAGTCGTGTGTGTTGGTGAGAGACATAATCTTTTTACACCGATCACACTTTTTAAAGCCACTGGAAGTCATGGGGGAAAAAGGGTCCCAGCGAGGTCAAAAGATCGGCCTTCCAGGGAAAAAGAAAAAAGTTTAGGTGCGAACGCCTAGCCACTAAGGGCAAAAACCGAAAAAGAAAAAAAGGGGGTTCGATACCGGTGTACCGATCCCGGCGGGAGGAGAACCGACGTCGAATCCGAAGAAAAGAAGCGAAAACAACGCAAGAAAAAATCTACTTTTAACCGGGAAAACAGGACACACATCCGATGGGCTTCACGGAAAAAAAGAGACTGAGGTAAGATGGCACCTTTAGGCGGGAAGGGAACCGCGCATGCGTGCCAGCATTCCCAAAGGCTTTCATGGAAAGCTGGGGAAATGCTCCGCTGGGGCTTCATCGGCGTCGATGACACCCATAAGTGAGGACTGACTTCCTGCTTGGTCCTGGAGAAAACTGCATATCTATGTAGGTAAAATTGTATATTTTGGATGGGTACTAGTTGACAAGTTGTTGGTAAAAGTTGCAAAGCTATATGATTGTGTTGAAAAAGCGAATAAATTATAAATTATAAAAAAAAAACCACAAACTGGACAGAGGTTTCAATCAATAAAAACAATTATTTATTTCCAAAGACTCAGTCAACAGGTCGGAGCAAACATCAACAAAGTTAATTTTCTGAATATTGATCCAATTTCTGTGTATTTGGATGCTTGATCAAGGATTCCCAATAGTGGACATCTTTTATATTCTGTTTGTTATTGCATAAGTGCTATACAGATCTTTAATATTGAAAGATATGCTTCAGTATGACAAGTCAAGCTTTTTGAAAACTATTTGGGCCCAATTCCGTCCCAGATGTTGATCCCCTCTGTACATCCGGTCTGAACGCGACGTACAGAAGGGATCACGATTCTGATCCCGTGGGTCACATCATGCTCCGCGGGATCAGAATTGTGAACAGTCCTGCACGTGCAGGCCAGACTGTGATTTAGTCCGGCCTGCACATGCAAGACTGTCCCTGGCTAACTCAGTCAAGGCTCCTCAATGGAGCCAAGGCGCCATGGCATCATGTTGCCATGCACCGCAGCTCCATTGAAGAGCTGCGATGCCGGCTGCTAGACTGGAGGACTTCATTCCCTACAGCCCGACCCCTGATCCGGCCTTCAAAGGCTAGGGTCAGACTGTGGGGACTGCCTTCTGCTGCAAGTCCCAGGCCCGCCGCAAAATGACATATGGGGACGTTATTCCATCTCGGAAGTGGAATAACTTCCCCGTAGAAGTCACCAGCCCTGGACGTACAGGGCCGACATTAGAATCAGCCCCGTACTTTCAGGGCAGGTGACCGCCCAGACTTTTCCCAGACTCTGCCCCCGAGCTGCCCCTTCCCTGCCCCGTCTAACTTCCCTGCACAACTAGCGGGGAAGTTAGTCGAGGCCAGGTGAAGGCACAAATAGGGGGAATGGCGTCCCATTGGGCCGTCCATCCCTGCTATTCGTGGCACAGAATAACCCCCTTTGTGACCAATTGGCGCGATACCTATGGATGCTCCTTTGGGCATACCTGTCGTCTAAAGGCATTAAGAAGTCTTTATTGTCTTGGCTATCTGATACAACATCAACTCAACCTTAATCAAGGTCCCTGAGGCAGGCATCAAGCCACAACATGTTGGGCACATGATTTGTATTATAGGATTGGAACAATCAGAAAATTAACTTTATTGATGTTGCTCTCATCTGTAAACTATGTCATTTTTTGCAAATACATGTTTTTATTGATTGACACTTCTGGCCAGTTGTGGTTTTAAACATCTATTTATTAATACATTATTTATTTATCATTGTATTTAATTATTAATATTATTTATAGATCCATTCTCAGTTGTTTCTGCACCTCTTCTGACAATTTTATAGTAGCCATTTTATTACTACAACTAATCATTTATAAAATGCTACAAGGCATACGCAGCACTGGACAAACATAGATAGAGACGGTCCCTGCTCATGAGAGCTTACAAGCTAATTAAGATAGACAAGACAAATGATAAGAATAAGGGGATAAGGAGGGTAAGGAGACACAAGGAAAAAAGGGAGTCAGGATACAAAAGTAGCTTTAAAGAGATAAGTCTTTAACATGGACTTGAAAAGGGACACAGATGAAGCCTGCCGTACAGACTCAGGAGTTTGTTCTAGGTATAAGGAGCAGCAAAGTAAGTCTGGAGTTGGCAGTGGAAGAAAAAGGCAAAGAGAGAAGCAAGCTAGAAGAAGAATGGAGTTCACGAGGAGGGGTGTAGGGAGAGAGAAGAAAGGAAAAGTAGAAACTTGCTAAAGAGGGTGCCAGAAAGCCAACACAAAAGACTCACGATAATGGCGATGTGTAGTGGTGACCATGAGCTTTAGCCTCCCACTTGCTTGATCACACCACATGAATTAGTTATGGACAACATGCAGTAGAGTCAACTCGTCTCACGTGCCTTTTGCTATTTTTTGCAAGTTGAAATATGAAGGATCTTGAAGAGCAATGCATTTTAGTGAAATTCTGTATGAAATTGACTTTTATCGAGACTTTTCAGATGTTGCAGCAAGTTTATGGAGAGGATTGTTTAAGCCGCAAACAATTTAGTGGTTGGGGCAAGGTACTTCAGGCCAGAAGGTCAGTGGTTCAAATCCCACTAGAGGACAGCAACCTTGGGCCAGAAGGACTGGGGTTTCTAGTCCCACAGGTGCTCCTTGTGGTCTTGGGCAAGCCACTTAACCCTCCATAGCCCATGTTCCCTGTAAAATAGTTATCTCCAAGTTATAATGCCCTGTTCAATGTAATTTCAGTTTGTTCAATGTAAACTGCCTTGATATCATGAAAGGCGGTATATAAGAAATGTTAAATAAATAAATAAATAAATAAATAATGTTATGAATGGTACCGACATTTCAAATCAGGCAGAAAGTCCACCGAAGACAATCCCAAAACTGGACGGCCTTCCACGTCAATGAATTATGATCACGTTAAGAAATACATGCTTTGATTCTTGAAAATCGTCATCTGACTGTCCGTGAAGTTGCTTAAGAAATAGGCATCAGTAAAAGTTCATGTCAGAGTGGAGAAGTAGCCTAGTGGTTTGAGCGCTGGCTTGGTACCCAAGAAACCAGGGTTTGATTCCCACTAGCACTCCTTGTGACCTGAGGCAAGTCACTTAACTCTCCATTGCCTTAGAACAGTGTTTTTCAACCTTTTTTGTGCAAAGGCACACTTTTTTCATGAAAAAAATCACGAGGCACACCACCATTAGAAAATGTTAAAAAAATTTACCTCTGTGCCTATATTGACTATATATAAAGTAATTCTCTTGAATAGGAATCAAACACTCACACCAACCCCCCTCCCCTGCTGGTTCACTCACACCACCCCCCCCCCTCCACTGCTGGTTCACTCACCCACCCCCCTGTCACTTACTCACCCCTCCTGCTGGGTCACTCACTCACTTACCCCCCTCCCCTGCTGGTTCACTCACACCTTGGCCCCCCCCCCCTCGCTGGTTCACTCACACCACCCCCCCACTCCACTGCTGGTTCACTCACACTCCCCCCCCCCTTGCTGGTTCACTCACACTCCCCCCCCCCTTGCTGGGTCACACACACACACACACACCCCCACAGCCCAAGCCGCTTCGACTGCTTTGTACAGAGCAGCGGCTGCACAAAACATACATTGAAAAGTAAAGAGAAACTGTGTCAGGAGCCCTCCGGTCATCGCAGAGCCCGAGGAAGTGTTGTCATGGGGGCGGGCTACTCACAGGCTGTCTTTCCTTTTCAAATTAACTTTATTGCAGCTAAAGTTAATTTGAAAAGGAAAGACAGCCTGTGAGGAGCCCGCCCCCATGACATCACTTCCTCGGGCTCTGCATGATCGGAGGGCTCATGACACAGTTTCTCTTTACTTTTCAATGTAAGTGTAGTGCAGCCGCTGCTCTGTACAAAGCAGAACCAGCGGCTGCACTGCTATAGGGAATCGCGATCGCGTTCGCGCCGCGGACTTCGGCACAAAAGCCGGTTTTTTGCTCTGGCCGCTCCCGATCTTGCGGCCAGAGCAAAAAAACGGCTTTTCAATGGCCGGTTTTACAACTGTGCCGGCAGCCGGCCTGGCCATGGAAAAACCGGCTGAAAACCGGCCGGTTGGCAACCCTAATTTGTGAGCCGAGGCCACATGTTACGGATGAAATTGGAATTTTTCCCACGGCACACCAGACAATATCTCACGACACACTAGTGTGCCGCGGAACAGTGGTTGAAAAACGCTGCCTTAGAAGAAAGGCCTTGCAATCTACTTCCGGTCACACTGCCATGAAAACCCAGGGCCTGCTAGGTCACCAGGCATCAGCACTGACTTGACTGCACATTGTCTGCATGCAAAAGTTCATGTCACACAATTGTGACTGAAAAACTTCAGATGCATTGTGTTGCTGCAAAATTTGTCCCACATTTCTGGACAGATGAGCAAAAAGCAAACCATGTCACAATCATTCATCGCTCCTTATCCATGAATTTTTGATGAAGCACGAGATGTCTCTAATCCCACAGCCTCCCTACTCTCCGGATTTGGTCCCTACAGACTTCTTTTTGTTCCTGAAGTTGAAATCCACTCTGAAAGGTTGCCTGTTATGATATGTTTCATAAATAGCAAAAGGCACATGAGACAAGTTCACTCTACTGCATGTAGTCCATAACTAATTCAAGTGGCGTGATCGAGCACGTGGGAGGCTAAAGCTCAAGGGCACCAGTGCACATCACCGCTATTGTGAATCTGCTGTGTTGGCTCGTTGCAGCCTTCTTTAGCAAGTCTGGTTTCTTTTTGGACAGACCTCATATAGCTCAGAAGGAGAAGCTTGAATTGGATATGGAAATGAAGGGAAGCCAATGAAGTCATTTGAGAAGAGGAGTTATATGAGAATATCAAGGCAGGCAAAAAATTAGTTGCGCAGCAGAGTTCTGAACAGATTGAAGGGGAGAAAGGTGGCTAAGAAGGAGACCAGCAAGAAGGAGGTTGTGATAGTCAAGATGGGAAGTAATTAGAGAGTGGACAAGTATTTTAGTAGTGTGTTCAGAAAGGAAGGGGTGAATTTTGTTAATTGTACAGAGAAAGAAATGAAAGGTTTTAGCTCTGTTGGATATGTGAGGAGAAGGAAAGAGAGGAATCAAAGATGACCCCAAGGTTGCGGGCTGAGGGAACATGAAGTATTAGAGTGTTATCCACAGAGATAGAGAAAGGAAGAAGGGGGGAGGAAGGATTAGGGGGAAAAATAAGAAGTTCAGTTTTGGCCATGTTTAATTTAAAACAGCAGTAAGACATCCAGATGGGAATGTCAGACAGGCAGGCATAGATGCGAGACTGGAGTGTCAAAGAGATATCAGGTGTAGATAGATAGATCTGAGAAACAGCAGCATAAAAATGATACTGAAATCCATGGAAGGAGATGAGAGCACCAAGGGACTGGGCGTAGAGAGAGGAAAGAAGAGAGCCAAGAACAGATCCCTGGGGTATACCATCTGAGAGTGGGATAGCAGTAGAGGAAGAACCACCAGAACAAACACTGAAAGAGTGATGGGAGAGATAAGAAGAGAACCAGGACAGGGCAGAGTCCCTAAAACCAAGAGAAGACAATGTGTCAAGGAGACGGTGGTGGTCAATGGATCTAAAGAAGCAGAAAGGTCAAGAAGGATGAAGATAGAATAAAGGCCTTTGAATTTACCCAGGAATAAGTCACTGGAGACTTTGGTAAGTGCTGTCTCAGTAGAATGAAAGGGACGAAAGCTAGATTGAAGTGGATTCAACAGGGCTTGAGAGGAAAGAAATTCAAAATTTAAGTGGAGGAGTGGCCTAGTGGTTTGGGCAAGGTACTTCAGGCCAGAAGGTCAGGGGTTCAAATCCTATTAGAGGACAGCAACCTTGGGCTGGAAGGACTGGGGTTTCTAGTCTCACAGGTGCTCCTTGTGGTCTTGGGCAAGCCACTTAACTCTCCATTGCCCATGTTCCCTGTAAGTATTAGTGTATGTGTCTCATATCCCCTTGTGTTAAATGTATCCCCCAATTGTGTTGTGACCACTTTGATTGAAGGATAAGGTGGTATACAAAACTGTCTAAATAAATAAGACAACAGAAGACTGCTCAAGAAGTTTAGAAAAGAAGGGAGATGGATCAATAATTAGAAGGACAACTAGGGTCAAGAGAAGGTTTCTTAAGGAGAGGTGTAGCCACAGCATGCTTAAAGGCACATACAGGCTAAAATGACTTTATAAAATTACCCTCTCTGAGTGTAATTTTATAGCAGGGCACCTAATTTAAGAGGGTAACTTGGCACCTTTTTTATAAAGACACATAGGCATCTATTTGTCCTTTATAAAATACTAGCATAAATGGCAGGAATCATGCCTTAGAAGTGGACATAAACATTCTCCATAGCAGATGTAAATGAAAATGGATATAAAAGTATGCAAGTACGCACATAAATAAAGGTATTTTGGGGACAAGAAAATACTTGATTTTGGTGACAACATGCCATTTTTTACATATCATTTATGGTTATACTGGGAATACCCTTTGGAGAACCAGTAAACCAGGGATGAGCAAACCTTTTGGAGAGGCCATTGAAAAGGATACCAAAATAAAAAGGTGTCATCTTTTTATTACTTCCCTCCCTTTAAGGGACCTGCTGATACCAGTAGCTTGATCCACCTGCTGCCCACCACCACTATTGCCACAGCCGACTGCCTCCTTGGTGAGCCAGCATCAGCGATTTGAGGCTGACTGACGATCTTTTATGACATAATGATATTCATGCATCATTAAAAAAGTAGATATCCAGGCTCAGACTGCTGATGTTGGTTCACTGTGGAGGCTATGGCAGCAGCATACAGATTAAGGTGTCACAAGCTACATTACTTGTTAAAATTAAGACTTGGCAGTAGGCCAAATGTTCAGTGCTGGCAGGCTATGTCTGGGTCACAGGCTGTAGTCCCCCCCCCCACCATGTTCTTATTTGGGAGCATGACCCCTAGCAGTAGTAACATGAGATCACATCTAGGGGATCAGAGGTGCCATATTGAACATGTGCATCTGACAGGACAAGAGCAAATAGAGATCACTCCTGCCCCCTCTCCACCAGATGCCAGGGAGACTCCTAGTAAGAGCCAGGATGGGGATTTCGGGAGGTGGGTATATATGGAGTACTATCGGAGGTGGCTTATCTATACCACCACCATCCCCTTCTAAAAAAGCAGCAATACAAAATTGAACATGCTTTTTCATAATGTGCATATTTGTAAAATTGCTGCTCCTGCAGGATGAACTGGCAAATACTACTATACTGGCCAATGTCCTGAGTATTTTATAAAAAGGCTCTGCAGAATGCAGTCTTTTGTAAAATACTGGGGAAATTATTAACATCGCAACCTACACGTTCAAATTCCTCCCTTTATATGCTATCTAAAATGGGCCTTGAAAAATCATACATATAGTTTAAATCTATACAAAAATACCTTTATCTTTATTAATTTTTTAGTATACCACCTTTCAACAAATATCAAAGCAGTTTACAATAAAATGGTCATCAGAAAGGAAAGCCACAGGAAAGGGAAAAAGTAGATGAGCCAGGGAACAGGCGCATACATGGACAAACTATACATGTACCCAAGCAAACGGAATATCAGACTCATTTAAAAATATATAATACATAATAAATCCTTTAACACAATCTAGAAAACGACTGAAGATAAAACAGCAACAATATACCTGTAGAGGGGGATATTCAGTAACAGCCCCTGTAAAGCAGCTCGCCATCAATGCTGAACTTTAGACCTGGATATTCAATGTCAGGGCCATATCCAGCCAACGGCATTGAATATTTGAGTCAGCTGAATAACTGCAAAGCTAAATGCATATTGGTAATATTCAGTCCCTGCCTGATTAGCTTCTGTGGCCAAAGTTAGGCCAGCCTTTAAGGTGCCTAACTTTTGCCACTTAGAGATAACCGGGCAGCAGTTGAATATTGCCACTGCTCAGTTATCCTCAGGTTCCACCTCTGGAACACTCCCATGCTAGCCAGTTTGAATTAGGGCGTTTAACGGCGCACACAGGGATATTAAGCGGCACTAACCGTGTTGGTGCTGCTGAATATCCCAGTCACCATGATTAACACGGTTAGAAGATCTGTTACCGTGTTAATTTCTTTCACTATCAACCTGGTAATGCTTACAGATTACTTCCCCTTACTCAACTGGCTGCCACAAACTTTCACTCATGGATTAACTTCCTTCACATCGCCTCTTTCCAAGCTGAAGATCACCAACCTATTATGAAGAAAGGCTAAATGGTGTAAGGTTCTTCAGCTTAGAAAAGAGAGCAGATACGGCAGCTGTTGATAATGAATGGGCTAGAATGGATACATATGGAATGCTTATTTATTCTTTGAAATAGTGCGCAGTAGGTAACAGACTTAAAATAAATTGTGTTTTAAGTGGAAAAATATTTTTTCCAGTCAAGCTGTGCAATTTGTTTCCGGAAGGTGTTGTCAAGGCTAGTAGTATAGCTGAGCTTAAAAAAGCATTTGAGCAAGTTTCTGGAGGACAGGTCCATTAGGCATGTAGATCAAAGAGATCTCCTCACTTGAATCCACTGATTACTGCCAAGGGACACAGACTGGCTATTATCAAGGACAAAATGCTGGGTTCAAGGGATCATTAGACTCGCCCAGCATACAATTCTTATGTTCTTATGAGAGGGGGAGAGAGCTCATGTGAGCAGAGTACAGGAAAAGAGACGGCCTGTGTAAGAACAGGTGAATGAATTATCCCATGTGAGGAGAGTGCAGGTGAGAGGGAGAGAAGATCATGGTAGAGGGATGGGGAAACAGTGTCATTTTTTAAGTTACGTTTTCTTCTTACCTGGAAGATGAAAGAGATGAGATGTATTGTGGAAACAGCTGCTTTCTTCAGCACTACTACTAGGATCTTTCACATTTGAGCTGTGTGTCTACAATACAGAAGAGACATATTATTGGGTAACAGGGATAGGTTGCCAACTATCTCCAGAATGTCACGATATGCTGATCCACTCTTAGTTTTACTCCACTGCCTGCCTGAACTTGTAGCTTTGATTTTGTAAGCACTGGGCTAAAAGCAGGACTAAACATACTTTTCCTAAAACTCGATACTAGTTGGCAGGCCTAAGCAAAGTCTCTCACAATGGTGCTGTGTACTAAAGGGAGGAGAATGCTTTGAAATTTTGGAGTTACCTGTTCCAGTGGAAAGGTGTCATAAGGCCCCAAAGTGGGAGGAAGTTGTTTAGTGCATGGATCTACAGATGTGTGAGAATTTGGGAACAGAGATGGCAGCAAAGAGAAATTATACCGAGTAAGAGAAGAGCTAGATTAATAGAGAAGGTGAGGGGCAGCTGCCTTGAATTACTTCCTTTGGGGGCTAACACCCAGGCACAGAGCCAGACCCAGCCACAGCATCATCCCCTGCTTTTGGCAGCTGAAGTGGAGGCTAGTCAGGTGGGAAGATGGAAGGAGTACAAACTTGCCAGGGAGAGATATTTCAATGTGTCTTGTGGTGCAAACAAATGTTAATCCAAACATGTATACAAGCAGGGAAATACAGAAAAACCAGCATGAATACCTTTGTAAGTGAAGATCAGAAATCTGAATAACGCATATGATCTGACAAAGACTCGGGGACGTAAAGCTAAAGGAGGAAAGTCATGAGAGTACCAGGGCATGTGACAGAGGAGCCTGGAAGAGATGCACAGAGTGAAGAAAATTTGGAAAGATCAGCAAAGAGGCCCTAAGGAAAACGAGCATTAACAAAAAACAAACAAGAAGGGTGGAGGCCAATTCCAAGCCCTATACGCCTGGGCCGTGGGCATGCACGAAACATGGACAGGGTCGAGTTGGACCTGATTTTGCCACTGTGGGGTCCAGACGCACCCGTGATGGTGGAATTGGGGAGATGGACAGGCTGGCGGACACCATATTCTATATGGGTGCGTGTAGCTGATCCTGCCTGTCCCCACGCGCCAATGCAAGATGTGGAGCAAGTGCGCCATGATGTCCCGTTGCGATGCAATCAACCTGTCCATTGTGCAGCACAAAATCGCCAGTCACTCTGCAGCCCCTGCACACCGGTGCCAACTTGCTGCTGGTGGTCAGCAAGGGCTGGATCAGGCCCACAGGAGCCACAGCTGGCCATCACCATGGGGGGCAGGGGGGTTCTCCAAGCGTGCATGTGCATCCATCAGGGTGCCGGGGAACATACAGAGGCCTTTCCTGAATAGGCTCTGTACATTCTGGCAGCTGGCTACTCCCTCGCTCCGCCCCGACTCTGCCCCCGAACTGCCTACTGTGTACTTGCAGAGGCACTGGCTGCAGGATACGCTAGGGCAGCTCAGCGCAGGTTGGATATCTGGCCCGCACGTACACCGGCGCTATTTGCAGTACAGGATGACCCCCTTAGTGAAGAGTTAATTTTACGATAATTAAACAGCTGGCAAAAAAGACAGCAGAAATATGTAAGTAAAGTGAACTGGAAAAGGGAAGAGGGAGAGAGTCAATAGATGGAAACCCAGCTGATCAATAAGGAGTTATCAGGACTGGTGCTGAATCTTGGGCCTGCTCTACTGAATTGCTGGAGCCCCACCTTTTGAATGACTGGATGATGCTAGTTAGGTAAAAAGACCTGGTTTTTGAGTTGGACATACTCTCAAAGAAAATGCACTAGTCCCTAGACCTTGAAATGGGATTTTTGGGATCAAGGAAAGAGGGCTGCGGAACCACATTGTAAAGCCTAGATACTCAGAAAGGTACATTAGGGTGTTATTTACTGCAGGTCCAAGTAGTTTTCAGTAGGGCCTATTAACAAATTGTGATTTTGCACATTAACAGTTAATACATCTTTGTGAATAGGGGTGTTGAAGCTGACATAAATTGCTTGAGAATCTGATTGATTGATTCACAGGATTTAGTCTGTCTATAGGAACATCTTCTAAGCAGTTGCAAAGTACAGATATGGTAAACTAAACAAATATTATATAGACAAAATACATTTACTACCTCTGTAGAAATGAGTAAAAGGAACAATGTCTGGAAAGCAGTATGCATTAATACCTGTAGTATGGGAAATAAGATCCCAAATGTTGAAGCTTTAAAGAAAAAGGCTTACTTGGATTTAGTGGCTGTTACAGAGACATTTCTCATGGACAACCATGACTGAGATGTAATTATACCAGGCTATACTTTATCTAGGAAGGACAGGGCAGGAAGAAGGGGAGGAGGAGTGGACTATATGTAAAAAAATCATATTAAAGCTACCGAATTACAGGGCTTACAAGGGAAGGAGGAGGCACTGTGGGTTACACTAAAAAGAGGGAATGGGGAATTCATATGTATTGGTGTGATATACAGATCTACTTCACAGGCAGAAGAAGAGGACAGAGATTTAGCTGAAGACATTTGCAGTATTGCCATGAAAAGAGAAGTGCTATTGATGGGTGATTTCAATATGCTGGATGTTGCTTGGCACATCCCTGCTGCGGTATCATCTAGAAGTAAGAAGATCCTGAATTCTCCACAGGGAACATTATTCCAGCAACTGGTAAAAGAACCCACACATGAAATGGCCATACTGCATGTGGTGCTTACCAATGGGAAAAGTGTTTCTGATATTTTAGTAGGAGATCATCTCACATCCAGAAATTACCAGATGATGTGTTTCAGTATTAGGACTAGGGCTGATAAGGTCCATTCAAAAGTAAGGGTATTAGATTTTAAGAAAACTAACTTTGCCAAGATGGGACAATACCTCAAGGAGTTGTTAGCAGGATGAGAACAGCTGGGGGATGTAGAAAAGCAATGGGCAAAACTAAAAGGGGATATTTTCAGGGCAACAAACCTTTTTGTTAGGAAAGTAAATAAACGTAAAAGGAAAAGGCCACTATGGTTCTCGAAGGAAGTAGCTGAAAAGATGAAGAAAAGAGGGTGGTCTTCATAAAATACAAGAGATCACAGAAAGAGGAAGACAAGCATCAATATTTGGAAAAAACTTAGAAAAGTTAGGAAAGTAGTCAGAAAAGCAAAGATGTAAATAGAAGCAAAAACAGCCAATGCAGTAAAATGGGGGGTGGGGGTGGGGGAAAACATTTTTCAGATATGTTAGTGAGAGGAGGAAGTGCAAAAGGGATATTATCAGACTTAATGGTGAAGGAGAGAAATATGTAGAAGATGAGGATAAAGCAGAATTGCTTAACAAATATTTTTGTTCTGTGTTCACAGATAAAGGGCCAGGGGCAAGATCTCAGAAAACATTCACAAATAGGAACAGTAGTGAAGGAGATCCTGAACGATTTTCAGAAGAATGTGTTTGTGAGGAACTAGCTAAACTAAAAGTAGATAAGATGATGAGGCCAGGTGGGATATATCCCAGAGTATTGAAGGAACTTGGGGAAGTTCTATCAGGTCTACTGTCTGAACTTTTCAATGCTTCTTTAGAGTCAGGAGTGGTCAAAGAGGACTGGAGAAAGACATATGTGCTCCCTTTACACAAAAGGAGAAGTAAGGATGAGATTGAGAACTACAGGCTGGTTAGTCTGACCCCTGGGGTGAGTAAATTAATGGAAATACTGCTAAAACAGAGAATAGTGAGATTTCTGGAGTCCAAGTAATTACAGGATCTGAAGCTGCATGGTTTTCTAGATGCAGGTCTTCACCCTATGCCGCCTTGTTGCAGAGCTTTCTTTCAATTGAAAGAGGCTCCTCCAATGGATTTATGCCACAGAGGTATTTAAATGTCTTTATCATATCTCCTCTCTCTTGCCTTTTCTCCAAAGTTTACATATTGAGATCTTTAAGTCAGTCCTCTTATGCCTTATGACGAAGCCCACAGTCCATTTTGGTAGCCTTCTTTTGCACAAACTCCATCCTGTTTATATCCTTTTGAAGATGTGGTCTCCAGAATTGCACACAATACTCCAAATGAGGTCTCACCAAAGACTTATATGGAGGCACCTCCTCTTTTCTGCTGGCCATTCTTCTCTCTATGCACCCAACCATCCTTCTGGGTTTCACCATCACCTTTTTACCTGTTTAGCCACCATAAGATCATAAAAAACAATCACCCCCAGGTCCTGCTCTTTCATGGACAGAAATATTTCACCCTCATATTGTGCTGCTTCCTTGGATTTTTGCAGACCAAATGTATGACCCTGCATTTTTTAGTGTTAAATCTCAGATGCCAAATTCTTGACCATCCTTCAAGCTTAGCAAGATCCCTCCTCATGTTATCTACAGCTTCCTGGGTGTTTATTCCAATGCAGATTTTGGTATTATCAGAAAAGAGTCAAACCTTATCCAACAGGCCTTTGGCAATATCCCTAACAAAAATATTAAAAAAGAATTGGACCAAGAACAGATCCCTATGGCACACCACTAGTAACATCCTTCTCCTCAGGCTAAGCTCCATTTACCTATACCCTTTGTTGCCTCCCACTCAACCAACTTATAGCCCAGTCAGTCACTTTAGGGACCATTCCTTGGGTGCTCAATTTATATGTAAGTCATCTGTGCGATACAGTGTCAAAGGCTTTACCAAAATATAAGTACATCTACATCTAGGGCTCTCCCTTAGTCAAACTCTCTGTCCACCCAGTCAAAGAAAGATTTGTCTGACAAGACTTGCCTCTAGTAGAACCATGCTGCCTTGGATCCTGCAATCCACTGAGTTCCAGAAACCTCCCTATCCTCTGTTTGAACAGTGTTTCCATTAATTTACTCACCATAGAGATCAGTTTAGCCAGCCTGTAGTTCCGAATCTCATCCTTCTTTCTGCTTTTTTGTAAAGGTACCACATGCACCCTTCTCCAGTCCTCTGGGATCACTCATGACTCTAAAGAAGCATTGAAAAGGTCAGACAGTGGAACTGCTAGAACTTCCCTTCCTTCAAGACTCTCAAGTGTATCCCATCTGGCCCCATCTCTTTGTCTACTTTTAGTTTAGCTAGCTCCTCACAAATACAGTCTTCTGAAAACTGTTCAAGATCTGCCTCACTTCTGTTCCTATGTGTCGGTGTTTTCTGAGATTCTACTCCTGGCCCTTCATCTGCAAACACAGAGCAGAGTTTGTTAAGCAATTCTGCTTTATCCTTATCAACATCTACATATTCCTCATCTTCACCTTTCAGTCTGACAATACCACTTTTGCACTTCCTTCTCTCAGTAACACATCTGAAAAAATGTTTTGTCCCCCCACTGGCTAATTTTTCTTCCATTTTTATCTTTGCTATCCTGACTACTTTCCAAGCTTCTCTTAGCTTTTCCAAATATTTTTTTATTCTTCTTTCTGTGATCTCTTGTATTTTGTGAAGGCCACCCTCTTTATCTTCACCTTTTACGCTACTTCTTTTGGGAACGATAATGGCTTCCTTTTCCTTTTACATTTATTTACTTTCCTAACAAAAAAGGTTTGCTGCCCTTAAAATATCTCCTTGCACTTTTGCCCACTGCTTTTCTATATCCTTGCAGTTTTCCTCGCAGTCCCACTAATGACACCTTAAGGTATTGTCCCATCAATTCCAAAAATTGATAATCAAGGTAAGTAAACCAAATTCAACCCTTATCTGTCAAGCTGAAGACTGTCGCCATGATTAAGCGCAGACTACTCCATAAATACTGCTTAGCTGTACTGCAACAAGCCATCTTTTCTGACAAATGTTGCACATCCATGACTCTGGCCAAAGTTTCTCCACTCCGCGGCTTCTTCAGGAGTTCTATTAATCCCAGAGGAAAGGTAGCATGGCAGCAAAAGACACATACCGATTTCTGTATTGGATCTATATATTGTTTTTGGATTGTATGTTGTCATTTATGTTCCATTGACAGTCGATTTTATTGTAAACCGCTATGATGCCATATATTGTGCCTATGGAAGAATACTAAATGCTTCACATAAAACAAATAAATAAATAAATAGTAGTAGTAGTAGTAGTAGTAGTACTAGTAGTAGAAGTAGTAGAGAGCCAAATAAAGCCCAATAAAAGTGAATAAAAGAGGATCTTTTATTATGCTTGACATGGCCGTGTTTCAGCAGAAACTACCGGTACCTGCACCAAGGGCAAATGTATCAAAGTACAACTAAAATGCATATAACCACCAAAACAGACCACGGGTACAGCAAAGTGCTCACTCACTACCTTCATTCCTACACCTAAAATGTTAGAAGGAAAGGCCTACCCCTCCCCACAATCAAGCAGGTAAGAAGTGAAGTCCCTATCTGTGTACCTGTAGCAGGTTCAATTGGGCATCAATGGTATCTAACAAGTAATCACAGTGGTCTTTCGGCGGTTTGCTTAGAGTCTCCGGTTGGGACTGCAAGCCCTCTGCCTTCAGATCTGTAAATGAAACAGAAGACTCATTCCATCCATACACATAGTTTGACAACCCGAGAAATAACAGATTAAACTGTATTCCTCTGGCTTTTTATCACAAGTTTTCTGTCATTATGCTGTATTGACTTTAACAGAAATGGAGCAGAGTGGCTGGTAGTGATCTTACGGCTGCATCATTACCAGTCAGTTAAACGGCAGGTAGTTTTATCAATTTGCAAATTCTGAGTTTGCAAGGATTCACAGAACAGCAAAAAAAGAAAAAAAATCCAAATCAGAGAAAATCAGCAAAATAATCCAAATTATAAAACCCAAATCAGCTTTGTATTACATGAGAAATGCAACACACAATGCAGCTAGGATTGCAGCAAACAGGTTCATCCAGTTCTGTTTTTGCCCTCCTGCTTGAAAGGATATGTTGCTCTGATTTTCTTGGAAAAATGAGAATTACAAATTAAAAGCATGCAGTGGAGCAAATCAGGAATAGATAAGCTTATTCAGTTAAATTGGGGCTAGATGGCATCGTAAAGCCAATAAGCTCAGAAAACAAAGGACAGAAGTGACACAACAGAGTCCTGAAACAACATGTGAGGCAAAAAATAGTGAACCTAACACATTTTGACATCAAAGACAACTTTCCCAAAGGAAACAGATAATAGAATCCGTTCACAGCTTCTGTGGAGTTATTCTAGCACATTCCATCTGCCCCCCCCCCCAACTCTCAATTGGGCTGGAGAAATCTGCATTACCCACATACTGTAAGTGTCCCAGGACATCAGAAGGAAGGGCAGAGGGTAAGAAATGGAAAGAAAACAAAAGAAGCAGATGTCTGAAGCCAGTTCCTTACTCAGATTCATATTCTCATCCACAGCTTCTTCATTAACTGTGTCCCCCTCTCCAGGATCCTCATCCGTCATGGTGTACTGACCCTAAACATGAAACCAAGGCAAGCAGTAATTACAGGATGCTCTCTCCATATTCACTTGGAACACATGCAGTGTATCAGTTAAGATAAGGTGGTAAAGAAAACCGGTTAAATAAATAAACCAGTTAAGATTCTTTAATTCATCAGGGACAGACTGACAAATGAACTGTTTCTTCTTTAGTTTGGTTTCTCATGAACTGAATGTTGGCATCTGTAAATCTTTGGTTACTTTTGGTGACATTTTACTTACTAGTTAATGTCCTTTCCTTGATTTGTATTAGACCAGTCCAGACAAATGGGTTGTGTTCCCCTACTAGCAGATTGATGAAGACAAAGAACTAATGAAAAGCCTAGGTGTCAATGGCATCACTCCTATTCCTCTATTAGCCACCAGAAGTCTTTTCAGCATTCATCCCAAGCATATGGGAGAAACATGGCAAGCCTCTCACTACCTCAATTGTGGGCAACAATGAGTAATCAACAGTAGAGAACTATGTACAGAAAAGTATAAATAGAAGGCTGTCAGTAGAAGATGAACCTGAAGAGCCAAGAATAATAATCATAGCAGACCCAAGGGTACCGCAGCAGAAGAAAAGACCAAATACAGCTTCAGGGGCACATCCTGGACTGGTCTAGCAGGACTCAAGGAAAGGACTTTAACTGGTAAGTAAAATGTCACCTTCTAAATTGTCCTGCTAGACCAGTCCAGACAAGTGGAACATACCAAAGTTATGACTTCACTGGGAGGAAGACGACACAGCCGCTTGCAAAACTCTTCAAACAAAGGCCGTGTCAGCCTGCACATGGACATCCAAGCGGTAATGCTTGACAAAACTGCAAAGTGATGCCCACAATACCACCCAACAAATGTCTGCAGGGGCTACCAAGCTCTGCTCTGCCCACGAGGATGCCTGTGCTCAGGTAGAATGGGTGTGCAAATGCTCCAGAGCCAGCCAGTTGCCGAGCACACCAAAGTCGATTTAGCTACCATGTCACCATGCTGGCCGGCAAACAGTAGAAAAAGATGGTCAGACTTACGAAAAGAATTTGCAACCTCCAAGTACCGGAGAAACACCCTTCAAACATCCACAAGGTGAAGATCCTCATCCTTCCCCCAGCACTGCTCCTTAGAGAAGGAGATGACTTGGCAAGTTTATAGCTGATACAAGTTGTTTTTTCTGATCGTCCATGGAATGCAGTAGACCTAACACAGGGACTCTTCGATGTTCAACGGCCCGAAACGCGGTGCTGCATTGTACACATACCTATTGTAAATAGGTCTGCATAACTGAAAGGACTGGATTTGAAGCTATTGCGCTCACAATGCCCTCCCGATGGAGGAGATGGGGGCAAACACAGTGACGGAATTCAAAGTGGCCTGGGACAGACACAGTGGATCACTTTACAGCAACAAGATTAAATCAAAATAAACTGAACCATCTAATTTCTCAACAAATATGGGTGTCCTACATGGAGCGATGGGGGGAGGAGCGGTGGGTTCACCCCTAAACAAAGATATGGGGAGGGGTGAAGACATGGGGAGGGGTGCACCTGCTCCTGGTGGGTGCACTCCTAAACAAAGACATGGGAAGAGGTGCACCTACTCCTGCCATATTGCTGGGCAGACTAGATGGACCATCCTGGTCTTTATCTGCCATCATTTACTATGTTACTATGTTACTAACTAAATACTCCTTACCTATTTTACTGTTAACACTGATTAAAATGGACAGTTCATGTCAAGAGGTTTACTCCTCTCCATGATCAGTCTGACAAAAAAAGTTGTTATGCTCTGGTGACCAGTCTTATTTGTTGGGTATTAATTTTGGTGACTAGTGTCTTTTTTGGGTATTATTGTTGGGATTTCCTTAGAGAAGAAGGCCAGGCACATCATTTGGTTCACATGAAAGGGAGAAATCACCTTAGGCAAGAAGGAAGGCACAGGCCGAATGGAAACAGCGTCCTTCCAAAGCGACAATAAGGATCTCAGCAATCTGCCTTGCGGAACAAATTACAACCAAGAAGACCATCTTAAGTGTCAAATCCTTCAAAATAGAGCACTTCAATGGCTCAAAAGGTGCCACATCAGGGCCCTGAGCACCAGACGTAGATCCCAGGAAGGTACCACAGACCAGAAGGGAGGACGCAGACACTGAACCACCTGGAGAAAGCACGAGACATTCGGATGCAAGGCTAGAAACTTGATAGCCACGGGACCTTGGAAACAGGCCAAAGCTGCCATCTGAACTTTCAGGGATCTAAGGAAAAAACCCTTCTCCAGGCCATCCTGTAGCAAAGCCAACAGAGATGGCACCTTAGTTGTTTCAGGAGCCAACTGCCAAGCCCTGCACCATTACTCAAAGAGGCACCAGACCTGCATGTATGCTAGCTTGGTAGACCTCTTCTGGGCTTGGAGCAGAGTGAAGACCACCACCAGAGAATAGTCCTTATACGCTAGCCATCTGCTTTCAAGTGCCAAGCTATAAGCAAGAAGGGAACCTGGTCCTCCAGGATGATTGGCCCATGCCGCAATAGACTACGAAATAGAGGCAACCAAAGAGGAAGTGCCTGCAAGAGCTGCATCAGGCCTCTGAACCACACTCTCCTCGACCACCTCTGTCTGGGTGGTGTTCTATATGCTGAATCACATGCCCCATCAGGGGCCATGGAGGAAAAATGTACAGCAGGTGCTGACTTGGCCAAGACTGGGCCAGGGTGTCAATGCCTTTGGATCCCATCTCTTTGCGGTGAAGTGGGTTGCAATCAAATTCAGTTTGGAGTGACCCCAGCAGTGCAGAATCAACTGAAATGTCTCCTGACTCAACTCCCACTCTCCAGGATCCAGAGAGTGCTGGCTGAGAAAGTCTGCTTCCACATTATCCACTCCAACAATGTGCTGAGCCGACAAGGCTAGGATGTTCTTCTCTGTCCAAGCAAACAGGAAAGCCTTCTCCAGAGCTAACCTAGCACTCCTTGTGCTGCCTTGCCGATTGACATAAGCCACTGCCATGGCATTGTCCAAAACCACTCAAACAGCCTTGCCAGAAATGCAGAAGAGCTAACCTGATGGCCCTCACCTCAAGGCAGTTGATGTACTATACAACTTCCCTGGGCCATATGGTCTTGGCAATAGGATCCCCAGCCCAAAAGTCTGGCATCCATCGTCAGAAACATAGAAATATGATGACAGAAAAAGACCACATGGCCTATCTAGTCTGTCCTTCCATAACAACTACAACAGTCCCCTTTTTACCATAGAAACATAGAAACCATAGAAGGATCCAGGAGAAAATCATCCAGTGGCACACTCTTCCTCAGATGACAGGGCTACTGCCACCACCACAGCTGGCCTTCACCATCATTGGGAGCGGGAGCCTGCACTTGAACTCCTGAGAGCTCGGTGACCACCGAGTCAGCAAGGACCGCTGAAGCAGTCGCATGTTAGCATGCACCCATGGCACCATCTCTATAGTTGCTGCCATCAATCCAAGGAACTGAAGATAATCCCAGACTCTGGGAGCCTGCTGTGCACAGAACAGCACCAGGCAATCCAACAGTCTTTAGACTTTTTCCTCTGGCAGGAAAACTCTGCCCACTTGAGTGTCAAAATGTGCTTCCAGAAAACTATAGGGACTGGGAAGGCAACAGCTGACCACCTAGCCAAAGCTTTCCTAAAAGGACACCACTTGGGATGCCACCCGAGATGCTTCTGAAGGGGAATGGGCCTGGATGAGTCATCCAGATATGGTTAGACATACATTCCTCAGCGCTGCAGCACCGCAGCCTCCATCACCATGACCTTGGAAAACACCTTCGGGGTGGTGGATAACCCAAAGGGGAGGGCAGCAAAGTAATAGTGAAAGCCAAGCATGACAAAACACAGAAACGACTGCTGATCCATCTGGATTGGGAAACGAGAATACACCTCTGCCAGATCCAGAGAAGCCAAGAACTCCCTTCAGTGCACTGCTTGAATTACGGAGCGCAAGATTTCCATCCAGAAGCACAGGACATGCATGTGCTTGTTGACTCCCTTGAGGTCCAGAATGGACCAGAAGGAACTATCTGTCACCACCAAATAGATGGAGCATCTGCCCTTGCTCCACTCATCCAGGGGGATGGGCACCATTCCTTCAGGCACAGTAACTTGTCCAAGGTGGTCTGCACAGCAGCATTTTTGATTGCAGATCCACTAGAAGAGATAATGAAGACATCCAGAATCGGCTCTTTGCATTCCAGGACATAGCCAAACTGAATGGTGTCTAGCACCTAGTGATCCTTGGTAACCGAGGCCCATTCCTGAAAAAAAAGGCAAAGCCTGCCTCCAACCAAAGGAACCAAGGAGGGGAGTGGCCTTTCCAAGATGGCGGCAGTGGAGAATTAGTCAGCTGACTATGCCTAAGAGGAAAGGTAAAGCTAAGGCTAAAGCTCTTCCCGCGGAGCTATTACCTTCTGGTGAGGGGCCCATGGACCGCTTCGTTCAGTTGACCAAGGAGCAGGTTCAGGGGATTCGAGGGGGCTTGGCGGCACCGATGGATTCTGACTCGGCGTCCTCCGCCCTGGATATCACGCTCTCCCCAGATGGACGTCTTCCCCCGGTGCCTCCTGGGCCTTCGGCTGCTCGGTCGATGAGAGACGACGCGTTGTCTCCCGGAGTGGCAGCAACTGTGTCTTCTGAGTGGGACTCGCTTCCAGAGCATGCTCGAGGTCGAAATGGAGGACTGCAGGCCGTTGCTTCGGCACTTCCATCTCAGCCTGAAACCGGGGTTCATACTCAGGTAGTTGAGGGTGCTTCTTTGCCTCCGCGTGAATTAGACCGATCCTTACCTCGACCCCCTGGTTTTTCTTTTGTTCTGGCTCGCCCCGCTTCAGTGACTTTAGACAACATCTGGGATGCCATTTCCCATCTTTGTAATATGGTGGGTAATCAGTTTTCAGTTCTTTCTGACCGGATTTCTGTTCTTGAGGCACTTCTCCATCTATGCAAGCTTCCATTGAGGATTTTAACACCAAGCAAGCTAGTATGGATCAGCGGCTTGTAAGAGTTTCAGATCTAACTGATTCTTTGGTTAAAGATAATGTTGCTCTTCAGGCCAAGACTGAGACATTGCAGAATGCGGTTCGAGCTTCTAATGTTCGCCTCTTAAACTTTCCCATTATACCTGGAATGGCGCCTTTAGATTTATTTAAGAACTACCTCCAAGAAGTTCTCTTGGTTCCTTCAGAGTTGATGCCTCCAGTTTCTAAAGCTTATTATCTCCCTTTAGGGAAGAGAGAAGGGAAAGTGCCTGTAGGGCCGTTAGAGATGTACTCTCTTAATGTCTCTGATTTGCTTTGTACTCCCAAAGAAGAGGACATAGCTGTGTCAACATTGCTAGTTACATTAGCTCTCTCTTCAGATAGGGAATGGTTGTTAAAATTGTTTTACAAAAAGTGAGATAGCATGTTTCATGGGAAAAAGATTTTTCTTTTCCCGGATGTTGCATGAGAAACACAGAAACGGAGGAGGGCCTTCTAATTATTGAAATCTGGGGTGGTGCGTATTGGTGCTTCATTTATGTTACGATTTCCTTGCAAATGTTTAATTACCTATAAAGCACAGAAATATGTCTTTTTCTCTCCTGAGGATTTTTCTGCTTTTTTAAGTTTGCATTTACCAACTACTTCTCCTGAGGTATGACTCCATCTATTTTAAATGCTCTCCTTGGCGCACTGTCTCCTCTCATTTTTCCTTGGTTTATTGCTAAGTGTTAGGAGTTTCTCCTTTTTCTGTGGTTGACTCCCCCATTAGGGGACTACTTATAATCCTCGCATTATTATTTCTTTGATCTTTATGTTTCTGTATATTATAATTGCAAGTATTATTGTTCTGTACAAGCTTTGCTTGATTTGTTAAAAAATTCATAAATAAATAATTTAAAGAAACCAAGGAATGCGCCCCTGAACCTTCATTGCACAGCTCAGTAGGGTCCTCCCCTGGATGGGATTGAGACCCTGGGCCCATATGCTCCATGAAAGGATTGAGAACGAGCCCAAAGCTCAGAAGCAGAGGAGGTTTTCCAGGTCGGTAATGATGAAAGTCCCGAGACTCCCAGAGATCTGGCCAGCACATCCTCGGTGGACAGGTAGAGACTGACAAGAAAGGGGCACCAGCCCATTCACAGGCTCCCTGGACCTGTCTTCCTAAAGGTGGTAAGATTTTGTCTCGCCCAGGTCCTTCACCAGCTTCTCCAAATTGGCACCAAAAAGAAGCTTCCCCTTAAAAGCCAGTTGGGCCAACTGGGTTTTGGAAGAAGAATCCACTGCTGGAACCAAATCCAATGCAATGAAACCATCATCAGGGCACTATCCCTGACTGCCAAACGTACCAGGTCATACATGGCAACAGAAAGGAAGGCTACAGCCGACTCCAGAAGAGGAGTAGTATCATCTAGCAGAAAAGACTGGATTCACTGGAGGTCACAGAGTCCAAAATTCCATGCCAGAAAAACCAGGCCTGCTGCAAAAAAGAAAAGAATTCCGGGGAGGACAATCCGGAATCCAGAAGCTCTCCTCTCCTCTCAGAAATGACCCCCCCCCCCACCCCACCAGGGGGCCCAGCCACCGTAGACCCCCTAGAGGACAATTAGTGGCTAACAGCATGGTCGCCAGTGTTCAGATAATGATTGTTGAGTTTTGGGGTGGTGGGGGGGGGGGGGGAGGTAAGGTTGAAGGTTTGCCTAAGGCACCCACTACCTTGTAGCAGCTTTGGGGCTGGTCCTGATCAAATGAAAATATCACATTCATAGTAAGGGATAATAACTACAGCCCTGAAGCTAACTTTCATTCTTGCCCAAGATTTATTTTTTTACATCCAACATCAGCCGGCTTATTTCTTTGACTTTCACTATGACTAAATTGCTCACCTTTTCTTTCTTAGCGTTCTTGAAGGACAATCTCTGATAAACCTTTATTGGACCAGCTGAAAAATTGCATAGGACATCAGATTTACAGACTGCAAAGGTTTCTTCTTCGGATGTGTAGAATATGATGAATTAAATATCCTTTTTTTGGTCCTATCACTACAACCTAAAGCCACTCCAGTTTTCCCAAGGTATCTGGAACACAGGAAAAATGCCTGCAAAGAGAAAATGTACACAACCAGAACCCACCCCAGAAAGTTAGGATCAGTTGCGGCCAGAGGGGTTCACGAGTGCCCGAGATTGAGACACGAAGACATTCACTTCCCACATGTGTAAAGACAGCAGAAACTGCCAGCAGCCGCGATCGGTGCAATAAGATTAGTGGCACCTGCCCGTGCAGAGACTTTTCCTTTAGCGATGGCTATGCAAACTTAACCCGACCGGAGGGAGAAATGCCCGAGTTCGAGGGGGGGGGGAAGGGGGAAGGGGTTGCGAGAAAGGGGCCCAGATCCGTGTCAACTTGGATTCCTCCGCCTTCTTTGTCTCCCTCTGACCTCCTGCACCACATTCTCCCAACCCAGCTCGTACCACTCACCCACTCTCGCAGGACCATTCTCCCGCTCCGGTATCTCAAACTTGTTGAGCAGTGCGTGAGTGACAGTTCTCCAAAAGTATCGCTTAGCAACCAATGAACGCCGGAAGTCCCGGCTAGAGTTACCCGGCAACAGAAGAACGCCAGAAAAGTTAGATCTTTGTGATTGGTTACATTTTGTACGCAATGCTGGGTAACGGCGTGTGACAAAGTTGGAGGAAGGAGAGCGGGAAGTCTAGCGCCAGAATTTGATCCCAAAGCACATCCCTTTCCAAGAACTAAGCGCGTGTGGATGGAGTCAGCCCCAGACCTTGTTGTCATTTGGTATTTATTTTCCAACCGAGGGAATTGGGGCGTGTTATTTGTGGTTATGGATGCTTTGCTACAGAAATTAAGTCGTTTGAATGTGCAGAAGATGACTGCGTACTTTGTTTTGTTTTAAGGCATTATTTATTTATTTTATTTAGTAGTATTTAGCTCACGCCTTTCCAGGAGTAGTTCAAGGCGAGTTACATTCAGGTACAGTAGGCATCCCCAGAGGGCTTACAATCTAAGTTTGTACCAGAGGCACAGAGGGGTTAATTGACTTGCCCAAGACCCCAAGGAGTAGAGAACCGAGTTTAGTAGATTTCTGCCCCCTCCCACATCCACCTCTTCCCACCAGCCTCAACCTTAGCACCATTTCAGTTCTAAGCTGCAGCAGGATGAGACAGTCACACATTTTCAAACCTTTCCATTTCTTACAATATTGTTATCATCCTCCTTTATCTTACTTTATTTAGTTTTATCTTCATTTTTTAAGCTTTTCCTTGTTAACTAATTTTCCCCCTTTCCTCTTCCCTCTAATTTATAAAATTGTTTTCCTATTCATTTTATTCTCTCTGCATTTCTCCAGATCTTAGCATGCTGTTTGTCATCTTTCTTTTACTTTTAGTATGGGTTGCATTTCTTTTGTTTTCCTTTTTTCTTATGGTTTTTTTATACTACCTCTTCCCTTCTCCTCTCCCTCCCCTCTTGCACTGTCTCATGCACACTTGTTGCTCCCCACATCTCCATAATCCCCTTCATCTTTCACCTCTTTCTTGCATCTTCCCCTTCATTTCTCCCTCCATGCTTGTTTCTTCCTCCACACCACCCTCCCTTCTCTCTGCACTTCTGCCTCTTCCCACAACTCTTCTTCTATCTTTTTCCCCTCTCCCTCATACACCCTCTCCTCTCGTTGCCTTTACCTATCTCTGTTCCCTTGTAAGAACTGCCATGCTGGGTAAGATCAAAGGGCCATCAAGCCCATTATCCTGTTTCCAACTGTGGCCAGTGCAGATCGCAAGATCCTGCCATATTCCAAAATTAACTAGTTCCAGGCTGCTTGTGCCTAGAGATAAACAGTGGTTTTCTCTCAGTGGAGAGTGGAGGAGTGGCCTAGTGGTTGGGGCAAGGTACTTCAGGCCGGAAGGTCGGGGGTTCAAATCCCACTAGAGGACAGCAACCTTGGTCTGGAAGGACTGGGGTTTCTAGTCCCACAGGTGCTCCTTGTGATCTTGGGCAAGTCACTTAACCCTCCATAGCCCATGTTCCCTGTAAAATAGTTATCTCCAAGTTATAATGCCCTGTTCAATGTAATTTCAGTTTGTTCAATGTAAACCGCACTGATGCAGAATAGTGCGGTATATAAGAGAAAATAAATAAACAATTATTATAAGATAGACTGTTATGGACTTTTCCTTCAGGAATTTCTCCAAACCTTTTTTAAACCCAGTACACTATCCATTTTAACCATATCCTCGGGCAGTGAGTTCCAAAGCGTAATTATATGTTAGGAGAAAATATTTTTTCTTTCAGCTGTTTTAAATATACAACTGTGTAGTTTTATGGCATGTTCCCTAATTCTTGAACTTTTTGAAAGAGTAAATAATCTTGTCACATCTACCATTCCATTCCATTCCACTCAGCCATCTATCATATCTACCCCTCAGCCATCTCTTCTGCAAGCGGAAGAGTCCTAACCTTTTTAGACTATTCCTAGGAGAGTGTCCTATCCCTTTTATCATTTTAACATAAGAAATGCCATAATGGGTTAGACCAAGGTCCATCAAGCCCAGTGTCTGTTTCCAACAGTCGCCAATCCAAGTAACAAGCACCTGGCAGATACCCAAAGTCCATAGCTTCCACAATGCTCGTCCTAGGGTAGACAGTGGATTTCCCGGGTCCTCTTTAATAATGGTTTATGGACCTTTCCTCCAGGAACTTGTCCAAATCTTTTTTTAAACCCAGCTACACTAACAGCTTTTACTACATCCTCCAGTTACAAATTCCAGAATTTGATTACATGTTGAGTGAAAAAATATTTTCTCTCATTAGTCTTAAATGGGTTACATTGAGCTTCATTGCATATCCTCTAAAACTAAAACTAAAGAGTCATGGGATAGGAGGCAGTGTACTATTGTGGATCAGGAACTGGTTAAAAGATAGAAAGCAGAGGGTAGGGCTAAATGGCCAATTTTCCCAATGGAGAAAGGTGAATAGTGGTGTACCCCAGGGATCTGTGTTGGGTCCGCTGCTTTTTGACATATTCATAAATGACCTGGAAAGTGGAATAACGAGTGAGGTTATCAAATTTGCAGATGACACAAAACTATTTAAAGTTGTTAAAACCCAAGAGGATTGTGAAAAATTACAAGAGGATCTTGATAAATTGGAAGACTGGGCATCAAAATGGCAGATGAAATTTAATGTGGACAAGTGCAAGGTTATGCACCTAGGGAAGAACAACCCAAACTATGGTTACACGATGCAAGGTTCCACATTAGGAACCACCACCCAGGAAAAGGATTTAGGCGTCATTGTGGATACCATGTTAAAACCCTCGGCCCAGTGTGCAGCGGCAGCCAAGAGAGCAAATAGAATGCTAGGTATGATAAGGAAAGGAGTAGGAGTATCCTTCCATCCCCTTTCCCATTTTAGTGGCTCTTTTCTGAACCTTTTCCAATAACGCTATATCCTTTTTAAGGATGTAGCGACCGATAATTTGGATATAGGGACCGATAATTTGGCACTGGATGCAGTGCCAAATTAAAATCTCCCCCAACATGAGTTTCCCCTGCACCGCCCGTTCCAATAATCCTCTCACTTCTTTCCAAAATGGAACTTGCCCCCCATTAGGTGCATACAGATTTACTATCGTTTCTTTCTCCCCGCTCAACTCGCCCATGAAAATGAAGACTCTCCCCTCCCGATCCCTAATCACTTCCCCCACCTGAAATGGACAGCGGGGAATGGTTTAATGAAATTAAAACTGAAGTTCGGGCAGTTAAGATGGAACTTGGATAGCTCATTGGGAAAACGAAGGAGGAGTTTGCAGAATTGACGTATCAGTTACCTGTTTAATTGTATATAGTTCTCCCCTGTTCATACCCAGTTTATTTTCCCTGTTATCTGTAAACCTATGTCAGTCTTATCTTGATAGGTACATGTTGTTTAATGTAAACCGCACCGATGATGAATAGTGCGGTATATAAAAACTTAAATAAATAAATAAAAACAAAAGATATTATAATGCCTCTATATCGTTCCATGGTGAGACCGCACCTTGAATATTGTGTGCAATTCTGGTCGCCGTGTCTTAAAAAGGATATAGCAATTTTAGAAAAGGTTCAGAGAAGAGCCACCAAAATGGTAAAGGGGATGGAAGGATACTCCTATGAAGCAAGGCTAAAAAGGTTAGGGCTCTTTAACCTGGAAAAGAGACGGCTGAGGGGAGATATGATAGAAGTCTATAAATTAATGAACGGAGTGGAACGGGTAAACGTAGATCGATTGTTTACGTTATCAGAATATAGAAAGACTAGGGGACATGCAATGAAGCTACAGGGTAAACTATTTAAGACTTATAAAAGAAAATATTTTTTCACTCAACGTGTAATCAAACTCTGGAATTTGTTACCGGAGGATGTAGTAAAGGCTGTTAGTGTAGCTGGGTTTAAAAAAGGTTTGGACAAGTTCCTGGAGGAAAGGTCCATAAACCATTATTAAGAAGTGACCGAAGATATCAATGCTTGACCCAGTACAAGCATTGTGGAACTTGTGTCTCTTGGGGATACTGCTAGGTACATATGACCTAGATTGGCCACTGTTGGAAACAGAATACTGGGCTTGATGGACCCTGGTCTGACCCAGTATGGCATATCTTATGTTCTCTAATCTTTCTACTTTTTGTTGGCTTAAACAACCAATCTACATTAACACGTTCCACTCCATTCATTAATTTATAGACTTCTATCATATCTCCCCTCAGCCTTCTCTTTTCCAAGTTGAAGAGCCCTAACCTTTTAAGCCTTTCCTCATAGGGGTATCATTTTGGTGGCTCTTGTACTTTTTCTAATTCCACTACATCCTTTTAAAGATATGGCAACCATAATTGCACATAATATTCAAGGTGCGGTCAAACCATGGAATGATACGGAAACATTGTAATATCCTTGGTTTATTCTCCATTCCTTTCCTTATGGTTCCTAGCATTCTATTAGCTTTCTTGGCCGCTGCTGCACACTGGGCGGAGGGTTTCAACATATTATCCACAATGACGCCTAAATCGTTCAAAACCAGCTTGATCTACAGTCTAGTGGCAAACAGCCTAAATTTTGGTTATAAGTTTAGGATATTTAGCTTGCCTAGATTCCCTGCATA
The DNA here is from genome assembly GCA_033557465.1 of Ichthyophis bannanicus. NCBI lineage: Eukaryota > Metazoa > Chordata > Amphibia > Gymnophiona > Ichthyophiidae > Ichthyophis > Ichthyophis bannanicus. Next base: position 151,588,225 of record CM066041.1, read on the forward strand.
GCCTTTATAAATCAGAAATCTGAGTGGTCCCTCAGTTCATATAAGTTCTACTGGCCAGGGACACTTAAATTCCCACCCACCCCGGGGTTGCATTGCCTATATAGTCGTCATATAGATTGCCATCTGTCCTCCAATTAGGTGCAACACCCACCTTTTCTCCTTGTCCTAGAAATGCTTTATAACTCTTAATCAGCATGTTGTGTATTCAGTGCAATAGCTGTGTTGCCTTCATTCTAAGAAGAATCATTTGGAGCCTAAGAGCTTGCCCTATATGTCTTAAGTTATCTGCTATGCCTAAAGAATTGATTCTATTAAGGGGAGAATTAACTGCAATTCAACACACCTCCTCTAGGGTACAAATTGAAAAAAAAATCCATCACCACTCCCTCAAAGAATCAGACAGCCAGAGAACAAATGGATCACAGTGGACTCCAGTAGGTTGCGACCTGTAATATGGAGACACCTTCTCCATCAAGAGATGGAGACTGGACTAATCAGAATCTTGCTGTCACTGGATGTATGCTGCTGGAGATCCCATCAGCCCCAGTGTGTCCAGTCTCCATGCAGCAGGAGGACTTAGTGAGCCTAGGTCTGGGCTCACTTTAGGTGTAGATAGGGAGCATTGAATTTAGGAGTGCAGCATTTTTGTTTGTCCCTTTAACCTTTTTGTTTTTTTGTTTTCCTTGGTTTCTAGGGGGTCCCATTTAAAAAAAAAAAGCTGAGATATTAAAGTGGAGCCGCTGCTGTCCTTCCCCTACTTTTCCCTTCTTGGTGTTAGCAGGCAGGCAGCATCAGATCTCTCCCCGTGGACGGTAGGGGGAGAGCCCTGTCACTCGCACACTTGGGCATTCGGCGCCTTGATCTTCCGGTGCCGGGCAATGCAGTGCTGAGAGCAGCGATCGGCAGCCGGCAGAGCAGCTCTCGCCGCAGACACCACTCGCGGCAGAGCTGAGCAGCGTCACGGCTTGTAGAGCTGCATTCCCTTGGTGAGTTCAGCCTCGGAACGGGTTAGCGGTTGGCCGGGCGGTTGAGCGATCGGGGCAGCAGAGGCCGGTGTGTTTTGGTGCCGTTTTAATTTTTTTGCGGTGGCCATTTTGTTTGCTCTTTCCCACGCAGGGTAAGCCGCGTGGCAGGGCCCAGAGCGGCGTTTCGTGCGTTTTTCATCTGGCAGGAGCCTGAGACAGCGGGTTCGCTATCTTGCATTCATTTCTGGGGCAGTTTAGTTTGTTGGGGGGTTTTCTTTCATTTATTCATCTAAAAACAACAACAAAAAAACATCGGTCTGCTGTTAAACCCCCTGGTGTCTGCCCGCACACTGGTGGACCTGCCTGGTTCATGTCTTCGCGGCCGCTGTGCGTGGTCTGAGGATCTTGCAGAGGTATGGTGACTGATAGCAGTATTTGCAGGGGCTGCGCTACCGTTTCCTCCAACGTGGAACAGCAAATGGAGGGTAGGGCAGCCCAGGATCCCCAAGGACCTGCGGCAAGTGGTGAAGGGGAGTCACCCCTGGGCGCCCAGGCGGGATCTCCTCTGGCTACTCCGGCCGGGAGTGCAGGAGGCCTGCTGGAGTTGACCGCCGGGGCATCGTTGGGGGATTTTTCCCCGGACTTCGTCTTAATTATGCATCAGGCTTTCCTTTAAGGCGGCTGGGGAAGGTGCCCAAGTGTCTTTCACTGGCGGCGGCCTTGCAGCCATCCAAGGGGGAGGACGCGGGTGGAGATACCGGCAAAGAGGCCTCGGTGTGCTGCCACGGAACGGGAAGATTCGTAAGCAATTAAAAACTTTACTTTTCATTGAGCACTATGGATCAACAAATAACTAAGATATCATCTATTGTATATATTTTATAAATAATCCACTATATTGTTAACCCTTGTTATTTTTCCTACATTACCATATGTTGTCATGTCTATACTGTTTATGTTTCCCTTGTTTATACCTTGTATTTCTTGTGACCGCTTTGATTGAAGGAAAAGGCAGTATAAAAAACTTGTTAAATAAATAAATAAGATTCGGAATGGCAGGAGGCAGATGACGCTGATGTTGATCCCGAGTGCAGCGTAGAGGAGTTGGAAGAAGGTGAGATTCAAGAGCCTGAGGATCAGGCGAGAATCATCTGCGTTTTTCGCAGGGACGAGTTTATGCCGCTGATTACGGAGTCTCTCCAGGTGCTCAATCTTTCTATGGCTCAGCCCTACAGGCTTCTATTTGTGGTGCCTGAGTAGCGAGGGCCTGCCTTCGTTGGTCCCAGCACTTAAGGCAGGACGCTCACTTGGATCAGCAGAGTTTAATGGAGGTGACACGGCTTGAATCCGGCACAGCATATTTGGCAGATGTATATTATGATTTGATCAAAGCGTTAGCGAATAGTATGGCATCCTTAGTAGCCGCCCGGAGGTCTATTTGGCTGAGGAATTGGGCGGTCGATGGGTCGTCTAAGTCATGCCTTAGTAAGCTGCCGTTCAAAGGCAAGTTGTTGTTTGGAGAGGATCTAGATAAATTGGTGAAGTACTTGGGTGAGTCCAAGGGAGGTAGACTGCTGGAGGATAAGACTAGGCAGGGAAAGTCCACTCGTGGTCAGTTTAGAGATTTCCGGCGATTTCGGTCTTCTCGGTTGGGAGGCTTCCAGTGTGGCAGGTTTGCCTCTAGAGCCCAAGGGTTTCGCAGGGCAGGCCGAGGTTTCACAGCAGCCTCCTCCTCCTCCTTTAACTGAAAACCACAATGAAACTAGGCGGGCCCCAGTAGGAAACCAACTGATAGGAGGTCGGCTTCGCGAGTTTCTTCCTGTCTGGGTCCTGTTAACATCAGATCAGTGGGTGTTGGAGATAATTCGCGATGGTTATGCACTGGAGCTGGCTTGCCCGCTTCAGGACTCCTTTGTGCTGTCTCCCAGCAAGGGTTGGCAAAAAGCTCAGGCGGTCCGGCGCACGTTAGATTGGCTGTTACAGTTTGGAGTGGTAGTCCCTGTCCTGTTCTCCGACCTCAGGGTGGGTCACTACTGCATCTATTTCATGGTGCCAAAGAAAGACTGTTCCCTCCGGCCTATCTTGGACCTCAAAGGGGTAAATCGTTGCCTGCGGGTTCCTCATTTCCATATTGAAACCTTGCGGTCCGTCATCGTGGCAGTACATCAAGGAGAGTTTCTGACTTCCCTCGACCTCAAGGAGGCATACTTGCACATTCCAATCAGAGAAGCTCAACAGAAGTTCCTGAGGTTCGCGTTCCCGTGGGAGCATTATCATTTCCAAGCGTTGCCGTTCGGTTTAGCTATGGCTCTGTGCTCTTTCACCAAGATCATGGTGGTGATGGCGGCGGCGGCATTGCAAAAAGAGGGTATCCTTGTCCACCCCTATCTCGACGACTGGTTGATTCGGGCGAAGTCCAAGGTAGAGAGCTTGCAGGCCACAGACAGAGTGGGAAAGCTCCTACAGAGTCTCGGCTGAGTGGTCAACGCGAACAAGAGTCATTTAGAGCCGTCGCAGACTCTCGAGTATCTAGGAGTTCGTTTTGACACTTCGAGAGGGTTGGTGTTTTTGCCCGATCGCTGGGCACAAGTCCTTTGTCAGCTTGTCCGCAAGTTCTTGGGGATCCCGGCACCGTCAGCGTGGTGGTATCTGCGGCTGCTGGGGACCATGACGGCGATCTTGGAAGTGGTTCCGTGGACCAGATTTCATATATGCGGCCGTTACAAACAGCATTGCTGCGCTGCTGGTCAAACCAAACAGACTCTCTCAACAAGCGTCTTCCCTGTCTGATGAGGGTCAGACGGGCCCTGAAGTGGTGGCTGTCTCTGAGTTTGTTACAGGCGGGCATGCCGCTGGAACAACCCGACTGTATTCCTCTGATGACGGATGCGAGTCTCGCGGGTTGGGGAGCCCACTGCGAAGGTCGGTTTGCGCAAGGGATCTGGTCTGCACAGGAAGCCTCTTGGTCAATCAACCGACTCGAGCTGCGGGCGGTGTTTCTGGCACTGCAGCGTTCGTGAGCTTGGTGAAGGGTCGAGCGGTAATAGTTCTCTCGGACAATGCAGTAACAGTGGCCTATGTCAATCGGCAAGGCAGGACAGGAAGTATGTCTATGGAAGAAGAGATGGAAAAGTTGTTCCGGTGGATAGAACCGCGTCTGCAGACCATTTCGGCAGCGCACATCGCAGGAAAGGACAATGTAATGGCAGATTTTGTCAGCAGAGTGCGGGTGGACGCTGGAGAGTGGGAGCTTCATCCGCGGCTGTTCACGCTCATTGTTTGCAGAAGGGGGCCGCCGATAATGGATCTCATGGCGACCTTTCAGTCCGCGAAGACGAGTTGCTTTTTTAGCAGATGAAGGGAAAGGATGTCCGAAGGCATCGACGCTCTCATTCAACCCTGGCCGGTGTCGGGTCTCCTGTATGTTTTTCCTCCGTGGGCGCTCATAGGCCGAGTGGTGCAGCGCATCGAGGCGCACCGTGGCAGAGTGCTGTTGGTGGCACCGGACTGGCCAAGACACCTGTGGTATGCTGATCTAGTTCGTCTGCTCAACGGGCAGCCTTGGAGGCTACCGATATCAGAAGATCTCCTGGTCCAGGGTCCGCTACGAATGCCTCAGGTGGATCGATTTTTGCTTATGGTATGGCCATTGAAAGGGCACGGTTAAAGAGGAAAGGTTATTCCGAGGCGGTCATCGCCACTTTGCTTCGGGCAAGGAAGCGATCCACGTCTCTCACCTATGTGTGCGTGTGGCGTATTTTTGAGGACTTGTGTTCCCGGTGGCAAATCCAGGCGGCGACTGTTTCCGTTCCGGGGGTGCTCAGTTTTTTGCAAGACGGGTTTCATAAGGGGTTGGCCGCCAGTTCTTTAAAGGTCCAATTGGCGGATCTCTCTTGTTACAGGGGCAAGGTTCAAGAAGAGGCCCTGGGTGCGCACGAAGATGTGCAGCGTTTTCTTAAAGCGGTGTACAAGCTTCGGCCCTCGCGTAGGGTGGTGGTTCCGCCGTGGGATATGAATCTGGTTTTGGAAGCTTTGACCAGAAGGCCCTTTGAGCCCCTGAGCCAGGCATTTGTTAAGGACTTGACCTTAAAGACGGCGTTTTTGATTGCCATCTGTTCAGCAAGGCGCATTTCGGAATTGCAGGCGTTGTCGTGCAGGGAGCCGTTCTTGTCTTTCTCTAGAGAAAAGGTTGTGCTACGGACGGTCCCTTCCTTCTTACCTAAAGTGATCTCACCTTTTCATTTGAACCAGTTGGTTTCCCTTCTCGTGTTCAGTTCAAAGGCAGAGCACGCTATGGACCATGGTTTGCATCGTCTGGATGTCCGAAGAGTATTGCGCTGGTATCTGAAGGTATCAGAAGCCTCTGTAAGTCGGATCGTCTTTTCGTGTTGTTTGGAGGTCCACACAGGGGGGAAGCGGCGGCAAAAGCTTCCATTTCTCAGTGGATTCGGGAGGCTATTGCGTCGGCTTATTTCTTGCAGGGGCATCCGGTTCCGGTGGGGTTGCGGGCACACTCTACTAGAGCGCAGGCGACGTCCTGGGCAGAGCACAGCTTGGTATTGCCAGTGGAGATTTGCAGGGCAGCTACCTGGTCGTCGCTATATACTTTCAGTAAGCACTACCGTGTTGACGTTTTGGCAGCCGGTGATGCATGTTTTGGTTTGGCGGTGTTGCGGGCCGGTTGGAAGGGTCTCTCCCAATGATTACTGCTCTGATACATCCCAGAGGTGGAGGACTAAACTGGAGGACCGATAAGGAAATAGAAATTACACTTACCTGGTAATTGTTGTTCCTGGAAGGACTCCAGTTTAGTCCTCATTCCCACCCGGGAGTGAGTATCTTTCAGAGGTATGCCATAGGTTGGACAGGTGATAGCTTACTGAATTCTGAATACAGTATGATTTTTGTCTAGAAGAAACTACTACTACTTGGAAATTTCATCATCAGAGGCACCAACTTGGAAACACAGTCTAAAGGAGAGAGAGAAGATAGTCAAATGCCTCCCAGGCTCTTCAGCCAGCAGGAATATGAACCAAATTGTTGGCATAGTTAGTACAGAAAGTGAGCACTCCAAAATTCTCTTGGGTACAAATGACATGGCTAGAAACAGTGCCTCTACAGTTCAAAGGGACTTCCAGAATCTGGGAGAGAAACTCAAACCCATTGTTAACACTATAACATTCTCAGGAATGCTAAAATGGTTAGTGATCTTCGTTATAAAGCATATTCTGGAAAGACTTAAGAATATGTATACTTTAGAGAAAAGGCGGGATAGAGGTGATATGATAGAGACATTTAAATACCCCCATGGCATTAATGCACAAGAGGAGAGTCTTTTTCGATTGAAAGCAAGCTCTGCTACGGGGACATAGGATGAGGGTGAAAGGGGTTAGGTGTAATATGTGGAAATATTTCTTTACGGAAAAAGTGGTAAATGCGTGAAATAGTCTCCTAGTGGAGGTGGTAGAGATGAGGACAGTATCTGAATTCAAAAAAGCATGGGACAAATATAGAGGATCTCTACAGGAAAAAAGGGGACTGTTGTAGTGGTTGATATGGAAGGGCAGACTAGATAGGCCATGTGGTCTTTTTCTGCTGTCATGTTTCTATGTTTTAATAAAGCAACTTCAAATTAAAAAAAAAAAAATGGGCCTTGATCTACAGCTGGGTCCCTCCAAGCTTGTGTAGGCGTCTGGGGCTTCCCTAAATGGGTTTTCCCGGTCATCCTGATAGGAACTTTTTGGGACTCCCTTTTCACCATGGTCCATCTTCTTTTTTCGGTGTAGTGTTTTTGCAGTCTTTTTTTTTTTTGCCATAGCCGCTGCAGTCTTCAGCTATTTGGCTCAATGCTGCCTACATTTCCTAGCAGGATTTTTTTTTACCACGACTTCTTCTTTTTGTCCTTTTAATAGCTGCAAAGCTTGGGGAACTTTTTTGTTGGCATTCTGTGACTCTCCACAATGGGCCCAAGGCCTGATGCCGTTCCTGTAATCCTTGCTGCTTATTCCTTTTTCTTTTCCCTCAGCTGAGCATTGTAGCTACTTCAGATGGTGGCTTGAGCCCAGAGGAAGTGAAGCATGGTAGTGTGGCCCTAGTTGTATGCTCAGTAGCACCTAGGGGCTCTTTGGTGCCCCAGGGCCCTACTTGTCAACCAGCTTGCTCTGCTGCTCCTGAAACAGCTTAATGGCTGTTTTCAGTCTGACTAGTTGCTCATCAGCCCCCTCCATGGGGGCCTAAGGCCTGTACTTCGCCTCTGGGGCCCAAGAGCATTCCTGTCTCATGTAGCTAGAGGAGTAACAGCCCCTCCCTTATGCTTCACCTTTCCTTTGGGAGCTCAACCGTTTCCCCTAGGAGAGCTAGTTGAAGGACTCAAGTGAAATTCCTATCACCAAAAGGTAAGTCTGAGGAGGACAGAGGGGTGGTTCTCCTTGGGACCAGTAAGGATCTCTGTGATTATGCCTTTTCTCTCCTAGGCCCTGTATATGCCCTTTTCAGGAAGTCAAGACAGGTTACAGAGCCAGCTTTTGGGTAAGTACAGCAAGGTGATAGATCCAGTAGTGTGCTATATTCATACTTCTCACTGTGCAGCAACTCATAGGAATTTAGAGAGAAAAGCCTCAGACTGGGCCCTTGGGGTCCTAAGATCTTGTCTCAGCAGTTCACTTAGCCCCAAGGCAAGCAGGGTCATCCCTTTGGGGTCCCTGTAGTAGGGGGTCCTGTTCATGGCTGTGACAGAACATATAACCGTTCTGGTAGAGGGAAGTGCAGTATGTGAGGAGTCTCAGTTTTAGAGGATTGAGGTCCTTAAGGCCTTAGCAGTAACCGCCTTAGGCTCTCAGGCAGCACTTTGTGTACACCTGGAAGTTAGCCCTCAGTTAAGGAATCCATCCTTGGCAGGTAGCCTTGTGGCTATGGCCCCTTGTTCCTAAGGTTGCAAGTTTGTTTCCTGGAACACCTGACATTGGTTGGCCCAAATGGTCATTAAGCCCAGTCTCTTGGATATGAGAACATTTACAATGGACCAGTTAGGTGGCTGCTGCTGATTAAGAATGGTTCAGAGTTTCTCCCAGCTCCATGGTGGCAGTGGTATTGGCCAGTTGGCATGACCCTTAGTTGATAGATGCTGGATGTGATATGTGGCAGAGCAGTTTGCCTTATGAGTCACTTTTCCTCTAGGAGGAAAAGGCCCACAGTGACTCCTTGAAGACAGGCTTAGTAGAGCCAAGGGGCCTTGTAAGGCTGTGCATAGAACCTAGATATGCCCTCTGACTACTGCGAAGCCTCAATTGCAGTAGGGGCAGTCCTTGCATAACATCTGGTGTGCCCAAGTCGCCTCCATGGCTTCTTTGAAAGCCTGTAATCCCTGTCAATGAGTTCTGGCAGTTCCTTTCGAAATGCAGCCAGTTAGGGTGTAACTCAGGCAAGTCTCTGTGGGCAACGATACCATGTTAGACTAGTGGGTTTCAGGGTCCTTAAGCAAGGTTGAAAATATGTTAGCTCCTTCTACAAGCCGCCTGCTTTCTGTCTCTGATGTTTCTGGTTCAGGTTAGCCTGGGACTTTTAATACATAATATTTGAATTGCAGCACTGCTTATAAGGATCTCCCTGGTATAATCTCCCTGCAGCTCTCCACCTATGTGGGTGACATTTGCGGAAGCTCTTCAGCACCTCTTGCAATGGGATGTTCCTTAGCGTCCCTCCAGTCTAGTCCCGAACCTTAGACGTTGTGTATGTCCTCTCGCAGCTTGGAGACTGAGCATGTCACAATCTTGCTGACACCAGTATAAGTAATCCAGGGACCGCCTCCTTGCTCCAGTTCTCAGTCTCCAAGCAGCGGTAGGAGGTGTGAGCCTAGGGGTCAGGGACTCACTGAAGGAATCATTAAGTAGGATTGGTTTTAACAAAAAAAAAAAAAAAGGAAGTGGATACGTTAAGGCAAATAGAGGCAAGAAAGAAAGGAGAGAAAAGGTTTTAACTCACGGTAAGAGACTACTGCCCCTTTAAATCGGCGATTACAGCCTTCAATTAATTTAGAATTCAATTGAGGAAACGAACTGCCCCCCTTCTCCCCCTTCTCTGAAAAGGTGTGAGCGGTGCAGAGCGGAGTGAGGGAGTAGCATGTAGGGCCTCCGGTTTTCAGATCCCTCGAGGTGGGTGATGGACTGTTGAGGATCGCTGCTTGATGTCTGCAGGGCTGAGAAGAGCCGCAGAGGTGTTTTTCGGCTCTGGACAGGCCGGCGGTGCTGGCGTACGATCGTCAAACAAGTGGGCAGAAGCAGGGCGGCTGAAAGGGGCTCTGTCGGTGTCCCGGAGGTAAGCAGAGCGAGGAGCAGCTGAAAGCAGCCGGTTTAAGGGCCAGGAGCTCGAGTAGCCAGACGGCCATTTTAGGACCGCGTGGTTTTGGGCGCGGGAGCAGGGAGCTATGCCGTTTTCAGGTTTCAGTGCCTGGGCAGGTTAGTACTCAGGGAAGAACTGGGGCTTGAGTGTAGCTGATGGCAGTGTGAGTTATTGGAAAAAAAAAAGAAAGGGATCTGAAACGGGCACATAGCTCTTGATGCCTTCTAGGCCTCGCTACCTCTTGTGTGGGGTCCGGAGAGGGACCATTTCGGAGGTAGGGGTGTGCAGGGGGTGTGCACACGAGGCGGCGCTATCAGGTATGGAGGTGCGATGTGAGGCGGAAGGGGCTAAGGAGGTGTTGGGGCAGAGGATTCCCTGCACCCTCCGGCGTTACTGCAAGAGCCGATGCCAGGTCCGTCGTCGGCGCCAGAGGTCCTGCTGGCCCAGGCTTCCATGCAGGGAGGTCTAGGGGCCATTTTTTCACAGCAGTTTTTAGAGCTGCTACAGCAGGCCCTTGGCAGGGCTGGCAGTGATATGGCCGGTGGAGTGGAGGAGAATTCCACGGGGGTCAAAAGAAAGGGGGCGCCGCTGGACAAGGGGTCGGGTGGCGTCCCAGTTAAAAGGGCCAGGTTGTCGGAGGACAGAGCAGACCTGGACGGGGTCCTAGAGGAGCAGTCAGAGGTCTTGGAGGACTCGGACGGGGACCCGGAGTTGGAGGAAGGAGAGTTGGCCGAACCTGAAGACCGGTCAAGGATTGTTAGGGTATTCAGGAGAGAGGAGCTGGCTGTGCTCATTGCGGAATATGCCGACCGCGGAGCAGGGGGTGGATAATTTGTTGGAGGATCCATTATTGCAGGTGGTACGGAAGTCTCAGAGGGTGTTTCCGATTCATAGAGTTTTTAAGGAAATGATTCAGGAAGAATGGGATATGCCTGAGGCTAGCCTCAAGGGTTCCAGGGTGTTGAACTGGCTGTACCCGTTGCAAGAGGCAGATAAGGATCTATTTAAAGCTCCGAGAGTGGATGCAGCCATTTTGTCGGTGACTAAGAAGACTACTATTCCGGTAGAGGGTAGTGCAGCTCTTAAGGATACCCAGGATAGGACGTTAGACTCGCTGTTGAGGCATGTATTTGAGGTTAATGCTCTTTCCATGCAAGCTTCGATTTGTGGGGCTTGGGTGGCAAGGGCGTGCCTAAGATGGGCCCAAAGGCTGAAGGGTTTGCAGGCAGAAGAGGCAGCTGAGGAAGCGGCTCGGTTGGAATCGGGAGCCACGTATTTGGTGGATAGTCAATATGATCTTATAAGAGGATTAGCAAATAGTCGGTTGTGGCCGCTAGGAGGTCCTGATGGCTGCGTAATTGGGCAGCAGATGCAGCATCTAAAGCCCGGCTAGGAAAGCTTCCCTTTAGAGGTAAACCTCTCTTTGGGGAAGATCTGGAGAAGAAGTCAGCAGCGAGAGTTTTGGCATTTTCGACAATCAAGGTTTGGGCAGTTTCCGAGAGGACGTTTTCAGTACAGAGCCTCGGGGTTTTAGGGGAGCAGGCAGAAGTTTTGGGACCGCCTCCTCCTCCCCAAGCCTTAATTAAACCACAATGATGCGAAGGGGGGGGAGTCCAGGCTGGAATCGTTCCCATGGGAGGTCGTTTAAGGGAGTTCTTTCCAGCGTGGGCCCAAATTACCTCAGACCAGTGGGTGTTGGAAATTGTGCAAAGAGGTTATGCACTCGAGTTTCAACGTCTAGTGGGAGATGCGTTTGTACAGTCTCCCTGCAGGACTCAAGCAAAGCAGGCAGAGGTGCGGGAGACCTTGTGCAGGCTACTAGCGCTAAGGGCGGTAGTGCCAGTACCGGAATATCAGTACGGCTGCGGTCGATACTCCATATATTTCATAGTGCCAAAGAAGGAGGGCACCTTGAGCCCTATTCTGGACCTCCAAAAGAGTAAACAGATGCCTCAGGGTGTCTCATTTTCGCATGGAAACATTGCGGTCAGTGATAATGGTGGTTCGGCAAGGAGAGTATCTCACGGTGCTAGATCTTTCAGAGGCGTATCTACACATTCCGATCAGAGCAGAACATCAAAGGTTTCTTCGTTTCGCAGTGCCCATGGGCATTTTCAGTTCCAGGCAATGCCGTTTGGATTAGCGACTGCTCCAAGGACATTCACCAAGGTCATGGTAGTGGTGGCGGCAATGTTGCAAAAGGAAGAAGATTGGTGTATCCGTATCTGGATGATTGGCTGATCAGAGCGAAGTCGGAAGAAAAGAGCGTAGTGGCGACCAGACGAGTGGTTCAGTTTTTGCAATCGCTGGGTTGGGTGGTGAACCTAGCGAAGAGCAAGTTGCAGTCGTTGCAGGACTTGGAATTTCTGGGGGTTCGGTTTGACACAAACAAGAGCAGGGTGTACCTGCCGCTGCTAAGAATCGACAAATTAAGGCGCCTAGTTCGCACCTTCCTGAGCAAGCGGGATCCCTCAGCGTGGCAGTACTTGCAGATATTGGGGATAATGGCAGCCACGCTAGAGGTGGTGCCATGGGCCAGAGCTCACATGAAACCGTTGCAGAGGTCTCTGCTCAGGAGATGGTCACATCAGTCTGATCAGTTGTCCAAGAGACTGGTCTGTACGCCAGAGGCAAGGCAGTCTCTGCAGTGGTGGTTGGCTCCGGGGTGTCTGGAAAAGGGGATGCCTCTAGAGTCTCCAGTCTGGAAGGCATTAACGACCGATGCAAACCTGTTCGGCTGGGAGGGGGGGTGCACTTTGAAGGGCATTATGCACAGGGCCAGTGGACAGAACAGGAGAGGACGTGGTCAATCAACAGGTTAGAGTTGAGAGCGGTCACTTTAGCTCTGAGGGCCCTTCAGCGGTGGCTGGGGGGGAATGCTGTCCGGGTGTTGTCGGACAACGCCATGGCGGTGGCTTACATCAATCGGCAAGGTGGCACAAGCAGCGTGGCCCTCGATGAGGAAGCAGACGAGTTACTCTGGTGGGCCGAGTCGCATCTGGAAGCTTTATCGGCAGCACACGTAGCGGGAGTGGACGGTGTGACCGCCGATTTTTTGAGTCGAGTAAAGGTGGACCCAGGAGAGTGGGTACTCAATCAGGAGGTGTTCGATTTGCTGGTGCAACGCTGGGGAGCTCCGGTGATGGATCTCATGGCGACGTGCGCATCAGCAAAAGTGGAAAGATTCTTCAGAAGACGACGAGAAAGGATGTCAGAAGGGTTGGATGCCCTGATACAAATGTGGCCGGAGGAGCAGCTTCTATACATTTTCCCACCGTGGGTACTGATAGGGCGAGTGTTGCAGCGGATAGAGAGACACAGGGGGCTCATAGTTCTGGTGGTGCCAGACTGGCCAAGGGGGCCTTGGTATGCAGACTTAATGCGGCTGCTAGTGGAGTCCCCGTGGAGGCTACCGATAAGGAAGGACCTGCTGTCGCAGGGTACGTTAACAATGCCGCAGGTGGATCGGTTCTCGCTTACGGCTTGGCTCTTGAAAGGGCAAGGTTTAAGAGCCAAGGGGTACTCGGCTGAGGTGATTGCAACGCTGTTAAGATCTAGGAGGAGGTCCACTTCGTTAGCGTATATCCGGATCTGGCGGATTTTCGAAGCTTGGTGTGATGACAGGCGGATTAGGGCATTAGGGACGTCGGTACCGCAAGTGTTGTCGTTTTTGCAGGATGGTTTCGATAAAGGGTTGGTGGCAGCTTCTCTTAAAGTGCAGTTGGCAGCGCTGTCTTGTTATCGAGGAAAGGTAAAGGGGAGGTCACTGGGAACGCATCCAGAGGTGAAGAGATTTTTGAGTGTGGCTTCGCTTTTGAGGTAGCCGCGCAGGGTATCGGTTTATTTACATTTATTTATTTACATTCTCTTATATACTGCGCTATTCTGCATCAGTGCGGTTTACATTGAACAAACTGAAATTACACTGAACAGGGCATTATAACTTGGCGATAACTATTTTACAGGGAACATGGGCTATGGAGGGTTAAGTGGCTTGCCCAAGACCACAAGGAGCACCTGTGGGACTAGAAACCCCAGTCCTTCCTGCCCAAGGTTGCTGTCCTCTAGTGGGATTTGAACCCCCAACCTTCCGGCCTGAAGTACCTTGCCCCAACTACTAGGCCACTCCTCCGTCTGGGATTTGAACGTAGTCCTGGAGGCACTGGCTCAGGAACCATTTGAGTCCTTAGCGAAGGCGACAATGAAGGACCTTACCCTAAAGGTGGTGTTTTTGGTTGCTATCTCTTTGGCTAGGAGGATTTCAGAGTTGCAAGCATTGTCGTGTAGAGAGCCTTTTTTGGTTTTTGAGGTCAACAAAGTGGTGTTGAGGACGGTGCCCTCGTTTTTACCGAAGGTAGTGTCGTCTTTTCACGTGAATCAAGTGGTGGTGTTGCCAGTGTTTCAGAAGGCAAGGAATGGCAAGGATGGGGTTCAGCTACATAAGTTAGATGTTGGCAGAGCCTTAAGAAAGTATTTGCAGAGGACAGCGTCGTTTCGTAGGAACGACAGATTGTTTGGGTTATTTGGTGGTTCGAAGCGAGGTGAGCAGGCGTCTAAGTCGTCTATTGCTAGGTGGATTAAGGAAACGATAGCTTCAGCCTATCTGTTGAAAGGTAGGGTGGTCCCAAAGGGTTTGAAAGCGCATTCGACAAGGGCACAAGCTGCTTCATGGGCGGAGTTTAGTTTGGTGCCGGTAGTGGAAATCTGTAAGGCAGCGACATGGTCATCATTGCATAAGTTTGTGAAGCATTACAGGATTGATGTTCAAGCGGAGAGGGACTCTAGTTTTGGAGCGGCGGTGCTTCAGGCTGGTCTAGCAGGGCCCTCCCGTTGTTACTGCTCTGTTACATATTCTAAGGTTCTGGGACTGGAGGGATGCTAAGGAAGGTGAAATTAGACTTACCTGCTAATTGTTCCTTAAGGAACTCCAGTCTAGTCCCACATCCCTCCCTGATCTTGGCTGCTGACGACACAATGAAGCAAAGGAAGTAGTATTGCCGGTCTGTGACTGTGCAGCGTGAGTCGTTAGTTCAGGGGGGAAAATGCAGAATGGAGGGGGTACTTTCCTCTGTGTTAAGATTAGAGTACAAGTAAAAAAAAAAAAAATAGGGAGAATTTTTCTCCTTTAGTTCATGGCTCGGGTTGCCACTTATTTACAGTTTTGAATGTTTATAGTTACTTTATTATTGCTCTGGTGAGTCTGCTTTGTCAATAGGGTACTGGAGCAAGGAGGCGGTCCCTGGATTACTTATACTGGTGTCAGCAAAATTGTGACATGCTCAGTCTCCAAGTTGCGAGAGGACGTACACAACTTCTAAGGTTCGGGACTAGACTGGAGTTCCTTAAGGAACAACAATTAGCAGGTAAGTCTAATTTCACCTTATTTTTCCTGTGTCTTCTGTTGCACAGCTAGGGAGTACCCAGGAAGGAAAATTCCTTCCAGCATGTCCTAGACCTAGAGCTGTGTTTTTTCGGACTCTTTTTTTTTTCATTTCATATGAGGTTCTTTGGGTCTGTCATTGCCATGGTGAGGAGTACCTCCTACCTGACCAATGCATTTGTCATTTTTTCAATGTACACATTAGCTGGTTTTATGCTTCTCTGTTCTAGGGCACCTCTTTAATTTTTGGGCCTTGTCTTTGACCTAAATGCAGCTCTCTGTACCTTATCCAAGGTAATAGTGCTGGTAGTGGCAGTTTCTGGTTGCAGAAGATCAAGGTGGCCCATTATCTGGACATTGGACTGGCCTGGTTAATCTCTTTGGTGAACTCTGGCTAATTCTCTCCCAGGATTTTGAGTACCTGGGGGTCAATTCCCTATTCTCCTGAATCGAGCTTCATCAGAGCATGTGATTCTCAGTCAACTCTAACAGTTTGGGAATTCTCAGTCCCTCAGGTGTGTGACATCAAGCTAGGAGCCGGATTCTGGGACCAAGGTGCATATTTATTTATTTAAAAGTTTTTATATACCATCTTTGTAACAAAAGTTATTCAAAATGGTTTACAAAATAAATAAATATCAAAAGAAATTTAAGTCCTATAAGAGACAAAAATATAGACACCTATGCTTTTGTTACAGAGATATGGCCAATATTCTGGACTCGATGTTCCCCATTATTCAACTAGGCACTTCCTCTCCTCTGGGAGATCAAGGAGCAGTTGCGACAGTGGTTGCAGTTTCACCATTTGATGGCTAGGGTGCCAGTGGATGCACCGAATGGAGCACTTATCTCGGAGGCCAGCCTGGAAGGCTGGAGGTGTGAGGCCCAAACCAGTCGACACAGGGACTTTGGCCCCCCTCCCAGGAGGCCGCCTAGGAGATCTTCTGCCTGGAGGCCAGAGCGATCAATTTGATCCTGGACAAGTCCAGGTCTCTTCTAGTGGTCGAAGGGCTGTGTATTCTCGTGCTCTGCCTGGGCAGTGAAGTGAGCTGTCCACTACTGAAGCAGAAAGCGTGTGGTCTGTGTACTTCTCAGAGCTGCAGAGCTGTGTTGGGTGGAGAAGCATCTGATTGCCCTGTCTGTTACATGCATCACAAGCTTTGACAGCCCAACTTTGTGTATCAGACCATCTTGAGACCGGGCGAAGTGAGAGCTCTGTTCTTCTGTGTATGACCTAATAGTGTGAAGATGGGACCTTCCAGTGCTGCCCTTGATGGCCACTCAGGAGAATGCCAATTTGAGGAGTTATTTCAGACGTGGGAAGGATCTGCAGATAGTGGGCTTGGTGGCTCTTCTTCCAGAGTGGCTTCAGGAAGAAATGTTGTATGTTTCTCTCCCTGGCCCTTGGTTGAGCCATCTTGGGCACAGGTTGCTGGCTGGGCTTTGTGATCTAGGGGCCCCAGATTACCCTTGCAGACCATGGTACACAGATTCTTAATCATAAGTGTGGCCTCTCTTTTGCTATCTCAAGATACGGACCTATATAAGAATCATGGCAGGGACTCCTGGTAATGAAGATTCCCAGTCCCTTCTCACATGTCCTGGCCTTCTGGGTATAAGCCTTCAATGTAGAGCTGCATGGGAGTGGTAGTAACATCCCTGCTTATGGGCCTCTATGTCCTTAGCTTAGTTTAGAGCTCTTTAGCAGTCCAACTTGGAGTGGGGCTTGTCCACAAACTCTGAAGGTGCAGGAGTGCAGTCCTGTTTTGCTACAGGAGTCTCCTCCGAGGGATTCCATGACAATGTATCTTGGTGTTGCCTGCTTTTTGAGGAGTGTAGCAATTCTGTCTGCCAGTGTGTCCTTTTTGGGCCTCAGTGGATATCTGAGGTTGTAGGCCCTGAAAGGGCTTATGTGTAAGGCCTCCCTTAGAGAGTCGATTCCTTATAGTGGCTTCCTGTGAACTCTAACATCTGCCAGGTGGTTCCATTTGTAGCCCTGGTCTTGCAGAGATTTATTCTGGTCTTTTTGAC
The DNA here is from genome assembly GCA_033557465.1 of Ichthyophis bannanicus. Classification (NCBI taxonomy): domain Eukaryota; kingdom Metazoa; phylum Chordata; class Amphibia; order Gymnophiona; family Ichthyophiidae; genus Ichthyophis; species Ichthyophis bannanicus. Next base: position 151,604,938 of record CM066041.1, read on the forward strand.
AGCTTCTTTCACTTTGAGCTCTATGCCATCCTTCTTTCAAGGGTGCTGCCCCATTTTTTCATCTCGACCAGGTCTTTGGTTCTGCCTTCCTTCTTAGAGAAGGATCTTCGAAAGGACCCTTCACTGCATCTGCTGGATATGTGGAGGTTGTGCTCCCAATCGTGGAAATTGCTAATTCCTCCACTGGTCGGACTTTCTTCTGTCTTCCTTTGAGGAAACTACTAGCAGATGTCAAACCTTCTCTTGTTGGCTGGCTTAAGAAGGCCATTGGGGCAGTGCACATTCTGGCTGAGTGACTCTTTTTGAAGCCCCATAGGATGCTCATAGGACTTGTTCAAATGGCACCTTTGGCAGGTTAGATAACACTAAGGATAGACTTCCTCCCATCCTGGGTCCTGATTGCTTGGGTATGTTCCACCCATGTGGATTGGTTTAGCAGAATGATAAGGAAGGAATTTTACATATCTGATGATAATTTACTTTCCTTGAATCCTGCTAGACCAGTCCAGGCCCTGTGGGGCCAATACAAGTAGCCTACCTGTGGTCTACTAGAACCAAACCTGAACCAAACAATATGGACTTTTGCTACATAAGCCTCTGGCCTGCTTTGATGACTCCAAATCACTGCCTGAAAAATGTATATGTGTATTGACACAGAAGGCTATTCTTTCCTGTTGTTCCTACTTGCAGAGAACCTGTATTTCAGGCTTTCTCATCTGCAGAATGCTCCTGCAGACCTCGGAAGTTGCATAAATGTATTGGGACCCTGGTCATCTGCATCTACATTCCATCTCTCACCATGGACCCTATTGCATGGGTAACCACCTCCTGAAAACTGCATTCTGATTCACCCAGCCACCCGATGGAGTTCTGAGTCTGACCTAGCTCAAGAAAAGGGTAGTGCCCAAGATAACAGCTCTGCATAAACAATAATAACATAGGTCTGCGACTAAAAAGCTGTTTGATTATTTTCATCTAATTTCCATGTATTTTGGTGTGCTGAAAACAAATAAAATAATGAAAAAACTCCTAGATGTCATGATTTGCCACAATATGCAAAATTGTCTTCAAATTTTTTCAAATTACTATTAATTAATTCAAATTACTATTAATTCACATAAGTGCATTTAAGATATAAATGCTAAATAACCCTTAAAGGGGTTGTCCGAGTTATGTAAAAAAAAAATATAGCACTGTAAATCTGATGGTCAGCAATATATTCATAAGCTAAGCAAGTTTTAAGTCCGTGCTTCAAATGGTAGAAGGGGTTAATCTTTCCTGAAGAATCCAGTGGGAAGGAGACACAGGGCAGATAGCAGCAGCTCCAGTCAGTGCAGGGGGGCATGGCCAGCACTGTGACATCTCTTGTACAGACACAGAGCTGCTCTCTCCTGCATGCCACACTTGTGCATGAATCATCATCAGGTTCTTGGTTCTAGGCTGTTCACACTTTTTCATCGCAATTCGTGTTAGCTCGTCATTCTTCAACCGTTATGTTATGGCTCCGCGAAGGTGTATTAATTCACCAGACAGTTTCTGTTTCATCTGTGGTGAATATACAGTGTTGAAGCAACAGCAGAATATTACAGACTTTGTGAAAAAAGTATACTTTGCATACTTTGGACTAAAAATTGGAGATCAAGATAAAGTCTGGGCGCCTCATAAAGTGTGCAAACGGTGTGTTGAGGACCTCCGAAACTGGTTCAAGGGTAAGAAAAAATCTTTCCGTTATGGGATTCCTATGGTATGGCGAGAGCAAAAGAACCATAGTGACAACTGTTACTTTTGTTCAAGCGATGTGAAAGGGTTTAATTCCAAATGGAAGCATTCCATTTCATACCCCAATCTTCACTCGGCAATTCGTCCCATCCCCCATGGTGGAGATATACCAGTACCCAAGCTCCCTGCTACCTTGGAAGAGATACCTAGCTCCGATGAAGTCATACCTGAGCCAGATGACGAATCAAGTTCTGACTTTGAAGATGATACAAGACCAAAATTGTTTTCTCAGGAGGAGATGAATGATTTGGTAAGAGACTTGAATCTTCCCAAAGATGCCGCTGAGTTACTTGGATCAAGGCTGAAAAGCAGGAATTTATTGTTGCCAGGAGTGTCATCTTCATGGTTCAGATATCGTGAAAAAGAGTTCGTTCCTTACTTCGCCCAGGAAGACAAGTTGGTTTATTGCATCGATGTCGAAGGTCTGATGGGTCAATTTAAAATCCAATATGATTCAGAGCAATGGCGTCTTTTTATAGATTCTTCAAAAAGAAGTCTCAAAGCAGTTTTACTCCACAACGGTTTTTACGCTTCCATACCTGTAGGTCATTCCGTACACTTGAAGGAAACCTATGAGAACTTGGAATTGGTTCTTTGTAAATTTAAATATGAAGACCATGGTTGGCAAGTGTGTGGGGTCTTTAAGGTCTTGTGCATGCTGCTCGGGCAACAAGCTGGGTATACCAAATATCCTTGTTTTCTGTGTCTATGGGACAGTCGAGACCGACAAAATTACTGGACCAAGAAGAGTTGGCAGCCGAGGTTGCTAACAGTCGGTGAAAAAAATGTCCACTGAGAAACTGTGGTACCTTCCCATAAAGTTCTTCTATCACCTCTCCACATAAAATTGGGATTGATGAAGCAATTCGTAAAATCACTTCCAAGAGATGGAGAATGCTTCAAATACTTGGTCACCAAGTTTCCAGGCCTGTCGGAGGCAAAATTGAAGGAAGGTGTGTTCGTCGGACCAGACATTAGAAGGCTTATAGTTGATCAAGAGTTTGTCAATACCATGACGGATCCTCAAAAAGAAGGGTGGATTGCATTTAAAGAAGTCGTACAGAAATATTTAGGCAATAACAAAGATCCTCACTACAAAAAGATCGTCGGACGAATGCTGAAAGCATTTCAAGCTTTAGGTTGCCTGATGAGTTTGAAAGTGCATTTCCTACAGTCCCACCTTGACTACTTTCCTGAAAATTTGGGAGCTGTGAGTGAGGAACAAGGTGAACGATTCCACCACGACATTAAAGAGATGGAAAGGAGATACCAGGGAAAATGGAGCATTACAATGATGGCAGACTACTGTTGGATGCTTCAGAGAGACATTCCAGATGCTACTCACAAGCGTAAATGCACCAAGAGGAGCCTCACAAGGAAGAAGAATCGAGTTTAGTGTGTGTAGGTGAGCTCATTTCAGTTCAAAAAAGGATTTTCATGAAAATATTGTAATAAAACTAATTTTATAAGTCTATTTCCATTTATTTTGAGGTATTGCCTTATTTAACATAGTTACCTAAATTGTCAGGAAACGAGATGTCCTATGACAAAATGGAGGTCATTTTCGGATTCAGCGCACCAAAAAACATAAAGATTACATGGAATAACCAAACAGCTCTCGAAAAAGTTTTTTTGCAGACCTGTGTAATGTTTGCATGGAAAAGAGTTTTTTGCTTTTTGCCTTTTCTTTTGCCACCTAATATGCTTTTGAGTTTTGGCACTAGCACAGAGACTCTGAGATCAACTGCAGGCACCTCAGGTGTTCTGTATTTCTTCTGATTACGCCATGTAGCTTGCCTGCCACAGCTAGAGCCTGCACTGATAGCTTACCTGCCTCCTGGAACTTTAGGCTGCCTTGAAATCTGACTCTGACACCAGCAGCACTCTATCCTCCAGGCAGGGCTAAAGGTATTGATCTGAGTTTCCTTTGGTGGTGGTGGTGGTGGTGGTGATGATGTGTGTGTGTGTGGGAGTATCTAGCTAGACTGCACTCAGTATAGCACAGAATAGAGCTGAGTGAGCCACATGACTTTTGGTGGTTATTTTGTGATTTATTACTGTTACATAATAATTATTAGCTGCTTCTACGTAATATCATTACCTTAGCCATATGATTTCTGTTTTTGCAAAAGTAACCGAATATATAATCACAGAATCTGCTTTCTGTTGCCGCTCATTGCCAGAAAGTCTTGCAGAACTGATGGGAAGGGATAGCAGACAATCTCTAGGCATAATTGCTGAGCCTATTTTATCATCTGCTAATACTCCTACAGAACTGTTCTTGAAGACTCCATTGGCAGGTTGGCAAGCCTGCTGCTTTTAGTCGCATTGTCTATAATCAGTGCCTGGAAGATTCTTTCTTCAAGTTTGGGGGTCTAATTGACATAAAAGGCCTAGTCAGTCCCGTGGTCTGACTCCAATCTTATCATGATAAAAGAGCCAGATAGTTGCTCACTCTTTATGGCAAAGTTGTTTGTGTTTGGAAAAACGTTTTTCAATCATGCTTACTGCTTGGGAAGTGTCCTACTGACGTCTCTCAGTGCTGTACCAGAGGATATGCCAAGTGATGACATCACTGAAAGTTGCTTAAGTTTGCTTCCACCTGCTAGAAATAGAGCATAACTCACACGTTTGGACTGGTCTAGCAGGATTCAAGAAAAGTAAATTAGTAAGTAAAATTTATCCATGTGCAAAAATGTGTGTGGTACAATTAGGCATGTACTTGTATGTGACTTTTAGAGTAGGCATATTCACAGGAGGAGTTTGGGTGAAGTGTGGGTAGAGTTGTGCATATATATAAAATAAACATGTATGTACATACTTTACATGCTAGCATTTATTCCTGTTCCTGAGCAGGTGTAAATGTCTGGCTTCAATCGAGCCACTATTCCTTATCGTTCCTCCAGTTCAGTCCCCCACCTCTGGGTTGTGCACCTCCTCCTGCAGCTTGGAGACTGGGCATGTCAAAATCGTGACATCACTGGATATAACCTGCTGGACTCTCCCATCAGCCCCAGTGTGTCCAGTCTCCATGCAGCAGGAGGACGTAGTGAGCCTAGGTGCTGGGCTCACTCGAGAGGCAGATATGGAGCAGTTAGTCGGGATTTTAATTTAATTTTAATTTTATTTTGATGCCCTTTTAAGTTCTGGGTCAATTAATTGTAATAATTATTTTACTGGCCTTAGTCTAAGTAGTTTGAATTGTCAGTTTTTTTTCTAAGTTAATTTTATTTTCTTTGCTTTAAGTTAATATTGTTTTACTGAGTTATTCGTTTCCTGCCTAGCTTCTATAAGTCTTCTCACATTGCCCATTGCGGATCTCTCCCCTAGGACTGTACAGGGGAGAGCTCTGTGGCCCAGGTCTGCCCGCTTCAGGGGGTGCACGCCGGCAGCTTTCCTGCGGGCGGGAACGTTATCAGCAGCTAATGGCTGCGGTCGGCGGGGCAGGGCTCATCACGAAGGCTGCTCGTGAAAGAGCCAGGCAACATCGTGATTCGAAGGCTGTGCTCTCCGGGGTAACAGCGGTGTGCGGTTTCCATTTTGGGACTCCAAAAAAAATGGCCCTTAGGTCCGGTCGAGATCCCTGATGCGGTAGCTGCAGGATAACTGTTTTTGGTGCCAAGCGAGCCTGTCGGAGTTTGGCGCCATCTTCTCAGCCCAGCTTGTGCCTTGTGACGGATGTGCAGCGGCACGCATGAGGATGGAGAATACTGTCCAAAACAGATAAGAGAGCGGCTACTTTCTTTCAGTTAATGGTGTGCTTCTCAATGTGGATTTTAATTTTATTTTATTCCTTTTTAGATGATCGGTGTTTTTTTGTTCCCGTGCTTGTTGCAGGTGCGCAGCTGACTCTGTCTTGTTTTTCTTGCCGCGGCCACAACCTCGATTCTCTTTAGAACCACCTAGTCTAGCGGGGTGCATTTGTTTTCGCAGGTTATCTAATTTAATTTCATGTACGCAACTCTCCCTCACCCCTCTGTCTTGCAGCCCTTACCCCTTCAGGCTCCAGCTGAGGTGCATGGGCTGCAGCTATGTCCCAGACTGCCAGGCTCCCCATTTAAGCTCTCTGTATTCAGAGTTCTGGGTTATCCAAAACAAATTTATCTTAAGCATTTTTCAATGTCCTTATTCAGCACTATCACGTGGCAAAAAGGTAGTCTCACTCTGCTCTACAAGCAAAATGCTGAGGACAGGGTAGTGGTTTTCACACCACTGGGACCAAAAGGTACCTGTCTCTCCTCTGACTCATACCAATTATGTAAAAAAACAAAAAAAACAAAACACGCGTCCTCAGCCTACCAGCGCATTCAATTTCTATGGCTGCTTCTGCTACAGGGCACAGTAAGGACAAACGAACTGTGGTTTCAACTTCCATCCCTTCACTCTGGGAAAGGCAGTTCTTTTAAAGAGGGGCTAAGCTTAAGAGGGTATTTACCATTTGTGAGGAGGTTTTGTTCATGGGAATTTTCTTCCTGTTAGTTTTCCCTGCTATGAGCTGTAAGTCTGATTGCAGGGTTTAATGGTTAAGATTATTCCCTGTGGTTGGGGTTTTCTGTGGTTCTTTGAAACATTTGTTTCTTTGTAATAGGTTTACATACTTAATTATGAACCCCTTCCCGCCCAGGAGCTAGAGTATCTGTGGGTGCGGTTTGGACGAGCAGAGAGGAAAGGTGTTCCTACCGGACTGGCGAGTTTAAGTGCTTCAGCAATGGGGAGGCTAGTTCAGGTCCACTATGGCTCTTGCACCATGGGCTTCGCGGCGCGTGCTGGGAGCAAGGGCGGCAACCCTGGACAAGGGGCCCTGGGTCAGCTTTCTTAGGTGGCTTTTACAGAGCACACTGCTTTCTGGGGATCGCCTCAGTCTGATTTGCAGACCCAACGGCCACCTTGTTACCGCAATGTCAGGCACCATCTTCGATGGGGGCTGCATCTGAGTTCACTGAGAGCCGGAATATCTCTGAAGCAGCTGGAGTGGCTATCGTTATTGACGGACGCGAGTCTGGCGGAATGGGGAGTCCTGTCGGGAGCTCGGTTCACGCAAGGCGAATGGTCCGTTCAAGAGAGCTCTTGCTCATTTAGCCGGCTGGAATTGAGAGCAGGCTTTCGAACGCTTCAGGGGTTCTAGACGAAAGGTGGAAGCTTGGACTGGACGAGTGTTGTCGGATAATTCTGCGGTGGTGTTCTACATCAATTGTCAGGGCGACATAGCAGGTGCAGCCATGGCAGAGGAAACGGACGCTCGGTTCTCTTGAATAGAGCGTCGGCTGTTGGCACTCTCGGCAGCGTACATTGGGGGGGGGGGGGGAAGGACAACTTGATGGCTGTTTTTCTCAGCAGGGTCCAGGTGGAGGCCAAGCAGTGTCTGCGGCATCTGGACGTCTTTTCACAGATAGTTCATCAATGCTAACTGCCACTCATGGATATAACGGCGGCCTTCCAGTCAGCAAAGTCAGTCATTTCTTCGGCAAGCGGCGAGGGAAAATATCGGCGTGCTTGGTCGCACTGAGGCATCGGTAGCCGTTGATGGGTCTTCTTTATGTATGTGCTCTGGGGGCGTTCATAGGACAAGTGATTCAGTGTGTCGCGGTTCATCAAGGGAATGGTCCATTGGTGGCACCACGCTGGCCAAGGCGGTCTGGATGTGTTGATCTCCTTCTCCTTTGTTTCGACGGACAGCCATAGAGTTTGCCGGTGTCGGCACATCTATTGGTTAAGGACTGCTTCACATGCCTTATGTGGATCTATTCTCGCTTAGAGGTTGACCATTTAAGGGGCGAGGCTACAGAGAAAGGTGTTTTTCATCTGCAGTCATTGCGATTTTGATTAGAGCGCGAACACAGTCTACGGCTCGTACATAGGTCCGAATAGGGTGTATATTTGAGGACTACTGTTCAGGACGGCAAGTTCGCGTGGCTACAGTTTCAGTTTTCTTGATCTTTTCTTCTCGGCAGGCCGGGTTGGATAAAGTTCTGAAAACCAGGTCCTTAAGATTACAGTTGGCAGCCCTTTCGGGTTATAGAGGCAAAGGTCTTAGGCATCGCGCTAGGCACTCATGCTGTCATGTCGCGCCTCCTTAGGGTACGCGCCAGTCAGCATCCCTTGCATAGACTTCTGGTTCAGTCGCGGGATCTCACTTTGGCGTTAGGAGTGTTAGCCAAAGTTTCCTTTGAGCTATTGCACTGGGCGTCGGTGCAGTTTTTGCTTTTCACTACCGTGTTTACGGTGGACATTTGTTTGGCGAGGCGCATTGCGGAGTTGCGTTTTCATATAGGGAACCGTTCTGGTCCCGTTCCAAAGAGAAGGTGGTGGGGCGACCAGTTCCGTTCTTTTTGCCTAAGGAGATGTTTGCTTTTCTCCTGAATCCCACAGTGTCTCTGCCAGTGCTCGGTTCACTGGGGGGGACCGACTTGGACCGAAGTTAGCACCGTTTGGATGTTAAGTGTTTGTTGGGGCAATACTTAAAGGTTTTGGAGGTCTTTCGTAAGTCAGACCGGCTATTAGTGGTGTTCGGAGGCATCCAAAAAGGGGAAGCGGCGGCGAAGGCTTCCTTTCCCCGGTGAATTAGAGAGTCTGTGGCCTTGACGTACCTGTTGTAAGGTCGGGCGGTTCCGACGGGTTTACGAGTTACTTCTGTCAGAGACCGAGTGACTTTCTGGGTGGAACACACTGTTTCGCCGAAGGAAATCTGTAGGGCGACCACTTGGTTGTCCTTTCATACTCTCCGTAGGCACTACCACCTCAAGGTGGCTGCGGCGAATGTTTCCGGTCTCGGGCCAGCAGTGTTACGAGCCGGCTGGAAGGGTCCCTCCCAATGATTACTGCTCTGTTGCATCCCAGAGGTGGAGGACTGAACTGGAGGAACGATAAGGAAATGATAATTACACTTACCTAGTAATTGTAGTTCCTTGAGTGATGACAGTTCAGTCCTCATTCCCACCCTGGGTGCTGTTGTTGGCAGTGGCTGGTCTGTGGGGGGGAACAGAAGGACTTCTGGTAGGTATGTGGGTGCTGTCCTTCTCTGAGTTTTTTTTCTGAGTCTTGCTCTTTGTACCTGTTCATGCTTACTCTTTCTTCTTGCTCATGCTGCACATGGCAGGGGGGGGGAAGGGTACCAGAAGGTGCTGCCTGAGGAAGAGGCAGATTTACATAGTAATGGCTGAAGTTCAGTTAAAATTGCTGTTCACATGTTTAGCTACTTATTTGTTGCTCTTTTGAGTCTGCTTTGTCAATAGTTCTCTGGAGCTGATGGGAGAGTCCAGCAGGTTATATCCAGTGATGTCACGATTTTGACATGCCCAGTCTCCAAGCTGCAGGAGGAGGTGCACAACCCAGAGGTGGAGGAGGACTGAACTGTTGTCACTCAAGGAACTACAATTATCAGGTAAGTGTAATTATCATTTTCTGCTGGTATTTCTTTAAAGACACACAGGCATCTATGTGTCTATAAAATAGGCACATAGATGCCTATGTGTCTATATAATAGGCACCCGTTATAAAATTACCCTCCACAAGCATGTTCATGTTGCATTTTTCTCCATAAAGTTTAATATGGATATTTTCAAGACTGGTGATTGAGAGACAGCCCCAGCTTACAACTGAATTACTTGTTAAGGGTGGTGTTAAGAGCTCTTTTCCTCCTTTCTTCTATATACAGAGAACAATTACTTCATCATTTGAATTTGGTTTGTTGGTGCTTGGGCTTATTCAACTGATTTCCTTTTGAGTATTACATTGAATGCCATATTTTATAAAATATATGCATATGCTCTTATGGGCACATAGGTGTACACAATAACATCTGCTCTGGAGCAGGTGTAACTATGTGCACCTACTTTCGCCAAGGTTATTTTATAAAAGCACACAGATGCTTATGTTGCCTTTATAAAATAAGTGCAATATGTGTCTTTCGTGCCTAGGCACCCTATTATTACCCTCTCAAGAGGAGTAATTTTCAAAAGCATTTTCACTTTATCCATGGAAAGGGCTTTTATGAAATTCTTTAGCTGATATGCAGATATGTATGCAAGTTTATCCAGACTGAGCAGAAGCAGTCCTCAGAGTGCATTTAAAGAGGGGTTTGCACTTTTATACGCATATTTTTGAAAATTTTACTGTATGTATACATGTAAATTAATCAGGAAATATGTATGTGCCAAACAGTCAGTGTAAATGTATTTGTAGTTTCGCTGTGGTCATTTGCACAAACGTAAATACATGCATATATTTACTGTGAAAATATAAGTTTGCACATACTTTGTGTGTGTGCACGTGCGCAGTTATAAAATTATCCTCCTAATAACTAATTCATGATCTTTAATAAATCTCTCCCTTCCAGTAAAGTTCCTATAGTATTTATCCTATGAAGGAATCAATTGATGCAAATCTTATAGTATGAATTGATGAAATGTTTTGATAATAGCATCCTTAGGCTTTGGTTTTATATATTTATATTTTCTAAAAGTAATTGTTGACATTGTATTAGTTGGATATATCAACCACAGTTTTGTATTATTAATACAACAACAAAGCAACATAATAGGTCATGGCAGAAAATGGTCAACTGATTGACCTAGTCTGCATAAGTATTTCTGTCCACATTGCTAGGGTTTATATCCTGTTACCACCTTCATGTCATTTTCATCCTCTGTACCATCTGGGGAAATTGAGTATACAAGATCCTCTATTTAAATCACACCCAGCACCTTCCCTATCCATATCTATCATAGAGCTTTTTAATATATCTAAATGCCCAAACATTTGGCCTCCTAGGTCCTTGAAGCTTTATTTACATAATTGCAAATTTAACAATAATCATTATGTCATATTACACTTCCAAATATAATGATCAGGATTGTAGATACTACACATTCTAACTCCAGTTGATTACTACTGGTTCTATGCAGCCTGTGAGACAGACCCAGCTGAAATATTTTAAAAAATTTAAAACACACTGGGGCATGTTTACTAAACCACACTAACTGCTATTCAGTGTGCAGTAAGGGTGCCATGCTAAAACTTAGCGTGGGACCCTGCACTAAAAATCCGGGACGAAGGTAAGTCTCGGGCAGTTTTTTGGGAGCAAAAGGTTTTGGCGGGCCGTGTGGCAGAGTCCTAGGCCGGTTGAGTACTTTGAACGGCGCCATTTTATTTGAGCAGGAAGATAGCAGCAGTCCTTACTGGCTCCCGCATTTTTTTCTTTTTCTTGTGCTGTAGTTTTTTCTTTTCTTCAGTTTTTTCGGAGCTTAGTTCTTATTTTCACGCATCTGCTTGAAACTGCAGATACCCTTAGCTCCGTGGGGTGTAAAAAAAAAAAAAGTCTCACATTGGCAGGATGCCGGCAAGATTGCAATGTGGAGCTTGTGGAGCACGCTCTCTGCGGAAGGAGTTTGCCAGAGGCGTGCAGCTGAGATGCGCACGGCAGAGCAGACCATGCAGGAGGAAGCTGGGGGTGCGGCGGGGCAGGGCCTTTTGGGTTCTACCCCCTCTCCGCAGGGGGAGGGAGGACTGGGAATGAGCCCGCCAGGGCTACAACTTGGTCTTCAGGATTTGGAGTCTCCAGGCCTGTCATCCTCGCAGGTGCGAGTGGTGGGATTCCTGGAGATTTCTCCCCGGAATTTGTGTTGCTGCTGCATCAGGCTTTTTGCCTCAGTGACAGGCTGTAGGCACAGAGCACAGTGCCGGTAAGAAGAAGGCCCTCGGTTCTGTGTTGCATGTAGGAGAAGACATGGTATTGGGACCAGTGACGCAGCGCCTCTGTGAGGTTTTGGATGAAGGTGGCTCCTGCTCCTCAGAAGAGACGGATCCCGTTTTAGGTTTAGAGGAGTTGGAAGAGGGCGAGCTTCCTCAGAAGGACGATTCCAGGGTGGTTCAGGTCTTTCAGAAGGAAGAGTTGGCGATTCTCATAGCAGAGTCACTTAAGACATTGAACATGCCCTCAGCAGGGGCAGCCAAGGACGAAGTGCTAGAAGATCCGCTACTGCAGGCATTATGTAAGCCACAGAAGGTTTTCCCCTTACGTAGAGTAATTAAGCAAATGATTTTGGAAGAGTGGGAGCTCCCGGAGACCGGGCTCAAAGGGTCACAGGTCATGGCCCGGTTGTACCCACTGGCAGAGGGGGAGAAGGAGGAGTTCCGTTCCCCGAGAGTTGATGCCGTGGTGTCGGCAGTGACCAAGAAGACCACCATTCCTGTGGAAGGAAGTGCAGCACTCAAGGACGTCCATGACTGTAAGCTGAACACGTTGTTGAAGCAGGCTTTTGATGTTAGCGCACTGTCCCTGCAGGCCTCAGCTTGTGGGGCGCTGGTGGTGCGTGCTTGCTTGCGGTGGGCGCAGAGCATCCCCGAGGTGACAGAGGGGCTCCCAAGACAGGGTTGGAAACCGGAGCGGCCTACGTAGCTGATGCTTTTTATGACTTGGTTCGGGCTCTTTCTATCAGTATGGCCTCAGTGGTGGCGGCCCATTGCTATTTTTGGCTGCAGAATTGATTGGCAGATGTGGCATCGAAGGCCCGGTTGAGCAAGCTGCCCTTCAAGGGGAAGCATCTGTTCGGAGAGGATTTAGAGACGTTGGTGAAGGACTTGGGAGAGTCCAAGGGTGGTCGCCTCCCCGAGGATAAGCAGAAGTAGAATCGGGAAGCCGAAGCAGGCAGGGGGCAGCCACAGGAGTTTCGCCAGTTCAGGATGGTGAGGTTGGCTCCTTACCAAAGAGGGCACTTCTCTGCTAGGGCTCCACCTTTTCAGGGGTTTCAAGGAGGGGGCAGAAGCTACTTTGGCTCCTCGGCCTCCTCCCCGGCACATAAGCCACAATGAAGTGAGGGGGGCTCAGGCATGGGGGCAACCCGTAGGCGGACGGTTGCAGGATTTCTACCCTGCCTGGGTCCGGGTAACATCAGATCAGTGGGTGCTACAGGTGATCCGGGAAGGCTATGCGCTAGAGTTTGCCAGGCCTCTAGCACCGACCTTCGTGTGTTCCCCCTGCCAGGCTCAGGAAAAGGCCCAGGCGGTACGAGAGACGCTCGAGCGGCTGCTAAGCTTGCAGGCTGTGGTACCAGTGCCAGAGGACCAATACAGGAAAGGTCGATACTCTATTTATTTTGTAGTCCCAAAGAAGGAAGGTGCCTTTCGCCCTATCCTGGACCTCAAGCATCTCAACAGGTTTTTGAGGGTGCCGCGTTTTCACATGGAGACCCTCAGATCCGTGTGTTAGCCATGCGAGAGGGAGAGTTTGTGACCTTTCTAGATCTAATGGAAGCGTACTTGCACATTCCCATTCACCCAGATCATCACCAGTACCTGCGCTTCGTGGTGCCTATGGGACATTTTCAGTTTCAGGCACTGCCGTTCGGCCTGGCAACGGTGCCACAGACCTTCACCAAGGTGATGGTTGTAGTAGTGGCGGCTTTGAGGTGCGAGGACATTTTTAGTGCATCCGTATCTGGACGACTGGCTCATCCAAGCCGAGGCCGAGAGTGCACAGGCCACGGCTCGGGTGATCGATTTTCTGAGCAGTCTGGGATGGGTCATCAGTGGTGGAAAGAGTCACGTGAACCCGTCCCATGATCTTGAGTACCTTGGAGCACGTTTTGACACCAGCAGGGGCCAAGTGTTCCTTCCGCGACAGAGAGCGGAGGCGTTGCGGCTGTTGGTGCGTTAGTTTTTGCGCATGGTGAGACCAATGGCTTCCTGGGCGGAGTGCAGCCTCGTTCCACCAGGGGATATCTGTCGGGCAGCCACCTGGTCATCTTGCATTCCTTTATAAAGCACTATCGGTTGGATGTGCAGGCGGCGGGGATGCGAGATTCGATTCGGTTCGGCGGTCATCTGAGCCGGCTCGCAGGTCCTTCCCGTACGTAGGTGGCTCTGCTACATCCCTATGGTGCGGGACTGGACTGGAGGGATGATAAGGAAGGTGAAATTAGGCTTTACCTGCTAATTGGCTTTCCTTGAGGAACTCCAGTCCAGTGCCGCAATCCCTTCCTTTCTATATTAGTGTCTGCACGCCTGGGCCAGAAGAGTGTCAGCTTATTTGCAGGGCCTGGGGTCTTTAGCGTGGACACAGAGGTGCTGGGGTGTTTTCTTGCTCCAGTTATGTTGCTTGTCCCATTCCTTGGGTGCGGAGAAGGGGCAACCGTCTGATTAAGTAAGCTCCTTTTTTCTTTGGGGAGACTCCCGTGTTTAGGGGTGGCCGATTAAGAAATAATAAGAAGAACGGGGCTTCTTTGTTTATGGGGGGGGGGAGTTTTTTCTGTGTGAGGGAGTTCGTTTTAGTTGTGTTTTTTTCTGGTTAGTTGGTAGACTTCTTATTTGTTGCTCCTGTGAGTCTGCTTTGTCAATAGGTTACTGGGGCTGGTGGGTGGTGCCAGCTGTTTATGTACCCTGAGGTCATTAAGTTTGTAACATGCTCAGTCTCCATGCTGCTGGAAGAGGTGCACTACCCTATGGTGCGGGACTGGACTGGAGTTCCTCAAGAAAGCCAATTAGCAGGTAAGGCCTAATTTCACCTTCTGTTAGGTGGTCATATAGTCTTCAAAAAGACACCCAATAACTCAATTTTTCAACTCTTTCTTTTGTTTTCGTTGTCAGATCTCTAAAGTTATCCAGTCTGTATTCTTTAAATCACGGCGAGATTGTTGTCTCCTTATGTTTTTAGATCTGACTGATTTCAGGATGATTTGTTCAAATGCTAGCAGTGGACCATCTTGATTGCTGAAATAGCCTTTCCATATCATTCTGCTAGACCAGTCCAGACAACTGGGTTGTGTTCCCCTACCAACAGATTGGTGGAGACAAAGGCCCAAAGAAAAGCCCAGGTTTCAATGACATCATTCCCATGCCTCTTTCTGCCTCAGCCACCAGTGGCATCTTCAGCATTTCTTTGTCTCCAGCAGACGGTGAATGGATGTTCTATACTCTGTTGAAAATCTGAATAATTGAGAGGAAAAGATTGATTTAAATGCTCATGAATGACCACCTTGAGTGCTCTACTAGACTGTGGTTTATTCGGTAGCCATAGGACGAGAGAAAATTGGTACAGCTCCATGCTCTTATCCTGTTAATGGCCTGTTGAGCAGCCAAAAAATTGGAAGGATCTGGAAACGTTCAGAAGCCTCACACAACCTTAACGCCCCTGCTCTCTGCCAAAGATTGCAGAAAGCTTTCAGAGGACTCTGCCTGCCAGCCATCTTAAACGTAGTGTCTGCAAAGCAGAGAAACAATTTCAGGGGAGTAGAGCTGAGTCCGGCACAGATTTCTGCCTGGGGCTCTCTGGGGGGGGGGGAGGGGAGGGGGAGGTGGTGAGTACCAAGGCTTGACCTCATCAGTGTCCTTGTTGGGGGCTCCAGATTCTGTCCATCTGGGATGCAATTTGGGGTGGACCACTAGCAGCTGTTGGCAAATAGCCTATATACAGACTTGCCCAATTAGGTTTGGCTCAGAATTCTGGAACCCATGATAGCCAGAATAAGGAAATAAGATCATATTTCTCCCATATTATGAAATTTACATTAGCTTCCTATTAGGTAATGGTATAACAGCTGACCCAAAACCTTTCACTATATAAATTCAAAACTAAATAATCGGTTCTATAATATATGAATTTTTAGCTTGTTTTAAATGATTTAAAATATATCTTTGCAGAAACTATTATATATAAAGTGATATGCATAACAATTAGTTCACAACTAGAATCTTCCTTTATCAGGGTGAAATAATTATAAGGGAGTAAATAAAACACAATAATTCTAGCACCCCTCCCCTTTTTAAATTTAACACTTCATTTCTTCTGAAACAATCCAGCAGCCTGTATTCCATTATTCTATAATGTAGGACACCAAGGCCTCCTACTGCTGGATTTTTCTTTCTGATTTTAATGTGATATGCAAATGGCTTTGCCATTGTTTGTCGTTAATTTGGATTGGTCTTCCTTTTGTTGTCATGGTCTATAATACTCAATAAAATCCTGATGCATAGCTACTGAATAACTAACTGTTAGTCCCTTGAGGGTAATTTTATAACAAGGTGCCTATGTGAAAAATGCCCGTTTTTTTCAAAGGCAACATTAAGCGCCAGTAGTTTCCTAGAACCAGTCTAACAGCATATAAATGCCCCTGCACAACTTTACATCTTCTTTGAAAAAGGTGCAAATGTTTGCGTGTGCTCTCTGCTTGTACCCATGTAGTTTTATAAAATACGTATGTACGCTGCAAGTCTACTCAAACTATGCTCCTGGGATCACCTACATGCAGGTCATGTAAAAGCAAGCACACACTTTTGATTTGCTTACTTTTTGCTTGCGTATGCCACTGTGTAATTTTATGAAAGCCCCGCTCTGCTTGTAAAACAGGTTTCACACAAGGAAAAAGCTTACCCCCATGTGTGTCTATCTCTAAGTTGGAAAAAGGCATCTATTTTAAGCTGATTTTATAAAAACAACATAGGTGCCTTAAAATAGCCACCCCAAACGTGCCACAACAGCGCACACATTCACATGCATAAATCTACACTTGTAGATTTAATGGTATAAATGTGTGCATATAATCTGCATGTGCACCTGCATATTTTATGAGATGCATGCATACATTGCAACTCTGCATCAGCTCTACCCAAACTACATCTTGGAAATAGACATGTCACCTAAAAATAAACATATTCTCTTTGTTCATATTTTTTATGCATATAAGCAGTCAAACAATTTTTTTAAACCTTTTTCCATATATGTAAAACAGGCTTTACATGTGGAATAAGCTTTTTAAAATTACCCCTTGTATCTTTATGATTCGTTGAATGTTCATACCAACTGATGTGTGAGAACAATTACTTTTTAAACAGAAAAAGACACAAGTCTGCTCCGAAGGACTCATTTTATGGCATCGTTCCTGTTCTTGAAATCTGGTCTCCTCTCTAGTTGGTTGTTCTTAAAATGGCTGTTCTCAAGACTATATGTGCTTTCAAATTTTGAAATATGGTAGCATCCAGTACACTTTCACTGTTTAATTCACACTAATGTCCACAATTTAGGTTTTGAACATGGTATAAAATTATAGGCTGTTATATATGCTACCTACAATGCGAGTACTAGCCCAAATGATTTGGGAATCCTTTCCTCCATACCTATGGTATTTGAGCTGCCATAAATATTGCCATTAACTTAAAAACTAAAAAATGTATTGCTTCTTTTTTCTTTTAGTTTGCTAGTTGCTTTTTGGGTAATTTAAAATTTCACATCTTTCACTTTGTTACTGTGATATTAAGAACAGGGGTGGGGGTTGGGGTAATGTGATGCAGTAAGTCGAGCAAATGTATGTTCCTAGGGCTCCCACCACTGCTCAATTAATTTTCAGTATTCTATGGAATTACGATTACCTTACCTTTTGGCATGTCTAAGGACTCTGAAAAGAGCTCTCTGCTGCCCATGTGTATTGATTGGGTCACAAAGCTGAAAAGAACGGAGAAATGTGGCCCAGGATCAGAGCAGGCTATGGCTGAGGAAGCATGGCCATTGCTGAAACTGTGTGCAACTACGATAGGTATTGTGGAAGATAGGGTGGCTTAGCTGGTCTCAGCAGTCCAGAAGTCAGTCAAGATGGTGAGCTGGCAGACTCTGCACCAGTGCTTACCAGAATGGACAGACTGGAGAAGAACTTTAATTTCATGCATGCTAAACAGGATGACTCTATTCACAGAGAAGCTAGAGGGTAATGACCTTCTAAGTGGCTACCTGAACTGTTGAATCTGAAGGTCAAGAATGGAAGGGTCAGAATTGATCATACGCATTGGGCCTTGATCCCAGCATCGAAGAAAGTTGGCCTTAGACAGTAATTATTCATTATTTGGCCTTAGACAGTAATTATTCACAAGTAATTATTCATTTGCATAACTCTAGAGAAAAGTGCAAGATAAACCGTGGTACGAGCAGATGTATTAAGGGGCCCACATTCACATGTTCCAGAACTCTTCTGTTGATCTGCAGAGCTAGTTGCAGGCCTACTTGGCAGTGAAAAAGAAGCTGCATGCCTGTAGTGTGCAATATACTAGTTTGTACCTAACTTGGCGTAAGGCTGCTTGAGGTACCCAAGAATGCTGAACAGTTCATGTGGAAAGAGGTGCAGATGTGTGATGAGAAGGGCCTGGAACAGGCCTGACCTGAAGTTCCACTGTAATGGAGTCTGCTGTGATGGGAGACAGGACTGAGCGATAGAAATTTGGATAATAACCTCATGAGCTTTGTTCTTGCTATTCATGCTTTGGACATACTGCATGGTGTGTCTGAGTGGGATTTTCTGTTAATTTATTGTATCTGTATAGAAGTGAGTTGCTGGAAGAATGATAGGATGTTGTGAAAGTTTTTTTTACATCAGTACTTGCTATGTATGATTGTTAGGGTGCTGGGATGGGCTGAGGGATGGTTGTGGGATAGATGGTGGGAAGGTGAGTTTAGAGGTGTTTATGCAGTAGAGACTGTTCAGTACTTGAAGTCCCAGGTGGTTGGAGGTTCCCATCCTCATGTGACCTTTTTGGGTGGGAGGTCTTGTGTGTGTACAGTATGACACATACTGTTGTGGTGTGCTTGTCTGGGGGGGGAGTAGTATTGGAGAGTGAGTTAATGTTTAGGGGGTGACTGGGTTTAAAGCTTTAACAACAAGAGATTCATAGTTTGTCTGCATGACTGGGGTGTTCCAGAAGGGGTGGTTCTGGAGATCTAAGAAGTATCCCTTTTTGAGAGATATGTGGAGTACCCCAAATGGCTAATAAGTTGCCTATTGCTTCTCTAATGTGAGAGCCCTGGTTTCCTATTAAGCAAAAAAGGCTCCTGCATTTCATAAACAATAGTGCTGCCATATAGCAGTATTAAAAGAAATACGTATGACATCAGAAGCTGAAACATGATTGTATGGGCCAGGTTCTGGGTGCCTCCTTTTAAGTCACATAGTCGAGGGGTTGCAGTTTACTTCACTTTTTCCTGTTGAGATTAGTCAATTTTAGTGTGATCCTGAAGGCAAACTCATTATAGTGTAATGTATGCTGTTGGTTGAGAAGTTCACATTACTTAATGTGTATGATCCTAGTAGGGATCAGACAGCCTTTTTTAAGGCTCTGTCTAGGTTGCTGATAAAGTAGGACACTTCAAAACTGAGGGGGGAGATGGAAATGTTAGTCTTTGTGCTCACTTAGACAGATTGTCATGCCTAAATGTGTCTCTGTCCATGCTCCATTCATGTGCATGCCCACACTGAAAGTATGTGCTCGGCCCAATGTGTATACTTTCAGAATGGCAACCAGCTATTTTATGCTCATTTATGTGTGTAAACCATTAGAATATGGTGATTTGCATTTCCAAACAAGCACATAAATCCAGCCATCCTTATAGATTTACCTTCAATATGCACAGTCAACAGAATTTCTTTCTGAGTACCCCAGAGGTTATGGCATGTCTGGTTAAAAGTAAGCTTCTATCTTGTTACCTCTTAGACAATCACCCAGTGACAGTAGTTTTGGACATTGGATCTATTGGGCCTAGTATGTGTGCGTGGCAACCAAATGCATCGCTGGTTGGACCTCCAGGTACTGGATTAATTGAAGAAATGTTCAAGGAATACCAGGATTGTAATCTAGTAGAGAATTCTAATCCTGTTTTATATTGAAAGGCCTTTAATGTGGTGTTGAGGTAGAGATGGCTATATATCATAGTTCTCTTATTAAAGTGCAGCTGGCTCAGCAGACTAAAGCTGCTTTGGGATAGTAGATGCTTGGAAATGAAGCATAAAAAAACCATGTTCTTGAAGAGTTCATTGGCAGCTTGTGCAGGCATTGACGGAGCTGCAACATGCGCTGACAGAGCAGAACCTTGGGTACACAAACTTGGCATATTATGAGCATGGCAATCTGGCTTTTTTCCCAGGCCAATTAATAAGTGAAGGTATTGGAGGTCTTTTAGATGTATACAAACCTGGGGGACCTAGCTAGTTAAACCAAATGCAATTCAGGAGGCTTTATGAGCTCATGCTGCTTTATATCAAGATGGTATGGAATCTTCTCAACAGGTGGTTGCCTCTTTTTCTGAATGGATTGGTGTTTCCTCAGCTCACAGAGGAGCAGGGGACAGTGAAAAACTGAAACAGTACAGGAAATCCAGGCAGCGGTTAGAGTGCTGCTGGGAGGAAAGTGGACTGATGCAGATGGGCTTCCTATAGAATTCCATAAGAGATACCTCAAGCAAGTTGGGCCTTTTCTGGATAGTTTAATTATTTTGGGTCTTCAGGTATACAGGAGGACCTCCTTTATGATGCCATCATTATACTGATCCACAAGAAGGGCAAGGATAAGACTGATTATAGTGTGTATCGATCTACATAATTTTTGAATAATGATATTAAGATAGTGGTTGCGATTCTGTAAAAGAGGGCAAAGGGTTGTATGTCTGTGCATAACACGAGATGACTCATGCTAGAGAGGCTTCAAAATATTGGAGTCACTAATATTGTCCTTCAGTGATGCTTCTTCCTATTTCAGTGCCTGATCATTTAAGGTTATCATTATTTATTTTAATTCTCTTATATACCGCGCTATTCTGCATCAGTGCGGTTTACATTAAACAAACTGAAATTACATTGAACAGGGCATTATAACTTGGAGATAACTATTTTACAGGGAACATGGGCTATGGAAGGTTAAGTGGCTTGCCCAAGACCACAAGGAGCACACCTGTGGGACTAGAAACCCCAGTCCTTCCGGCCCAAGGTTGCTGTCCTCTAGTGGGATTTGAACCCCCGATCTTCCGGCCTGAAGTACCTTGCCCCAACCACTAGGCCACTCCTCCACTCATTGATAATATTCAATCCAAAAGTTACCTACCCACTTAATTCTAGAGTGCCTCGGGGCTTAGTCTTAGCCTTCCCGCTTTTTAATATATTTCTAACACCACTATTTACTCTTATTCATAACTTAGGCTTTAGTCCTTTCCTTTTTGTAGGTGGCATACACATTCTCATAACCCGTCACTCATGGGATTACTCTTTTCAAACCACTTGTGCTGTCGTATTTAAGACTGTTACTGACTGGCTCTGATCTCATAGGCTGCTATTCAAAATCAGCTCATCGAGGAATAAATCCCCTCCATCATTCCAACCCACTCTAGCAGGCACCACCTGCCCTTTAAAAACCAGCATTAAATCTCTGAGGGTCCTGTTGGACTCTTATCTATCCTTTCAGCCTCACTGTATTTCCATGACAGTTATAAACTCATTTGCTGACTTGAGATTGGTCTGTTCCTTATGTCCTTGTATAGATAGGAGAGCTATGAAAATCATGATCCATGCTCTGATTTTTAGCAGACTATATTACCATAACTTCCTCCTGGTCAGTATTCCTCTCTAAAGAGATTATAGCTCATTCAAAATACTGCAACAAGAAGTCTCTATAGAGCCAAGTTTACAGATCAAATTTCACCTCTCTTCAAGGAATTATCTTGGCTTCTGGTATCATGCAGATTCAAATACAAACTTCTGTCTTTTACTCTTGAACTCACTATATTAGCTCTCCATCCTGCCTCATCTCCTTGATTATTCCTTATTGTCCTGGCTGTTCATTGAGATCCTCCCAATCGAACCTGTTAACAACTACTTTTTCCATTCCAATTTAAGCTGGAAATTATGCATTCTGTAGCACTTGTTTTTTTGACCCCTTCCTTATGGGATTCTCTATCCCTTGACCTTCGCCTAAAGCAGGGATGGGCAATTCCGGCTCTCATGCATCACAATCCAGCCTGGTTTTCATGATGTCCCTAATGACTAGTCCCACAGAGTAACGTACCCCATGCCATAATTACTGCGTTTTAACTATCCCCACGTCAACCTGTCCTAAAGATAAACATGTCGACTATTATTCTAATTTGTACATAGTATATATAGTTCACTCGTTCTCCATGTTTAAGTTCCTTGTTCTTTGTAAATGTCAATGTTAGACTGTTATACATTGTACAACTTTGGTTACATGTGAACCGCGCTGATGATAAATAGTGCGGTATAGAAGAAATCATAAATAAATAAATAATGAATATTCATGAGTTCTATTTGCATCCACTGCCTTCCATATGGAAATTGGTCCATGAATATTCATTAGGGACATCATGAAAACAAGGCTGGATTGTGGTGCTCAAGGGCTGGAACTGCCCACCCCTGGCCTAAAGGATTCTACCAAGAAATTCAAGCCAAGTATAAAAAACTTAGCTCCTCATTAAAGCATTTGATGATAATTAATTTAATCCTTGTCTGTTCAAAGGACATCACACCTGTTTTTTCCCCATGTTCTCTCTTGTCTCTCTCTTTAAATGTTGCTGTTCCAGGAATTAATTATTCTCCGGGAACAAGCAGGAAGTCAGTCCTCACATATGGGTGACATTGGCACTGATGGAGCCCTCATGGAAGCATCTCCCCAGCTTTCATAGAAAGCCTTTGGGAGATGCTACCACACATGCATGGTTCCCTTCCCGCCCAAGGGTGCCATCTTGCTCAGTCTCCTTTTTTCTGTGGAGCCCACTGTACGTGTCTGATTTTCCTGGAAAAAGTTGATTTTTCTTTTTTATTTGCTCCAGTTGTGACCAATTCCTTTCCCACCTCAGAGTTTGCTTGCCACAGCATCGCATTTTGGACCTGTTTTCCCTTTGCATTTCGCACCTTTTTTTCCACCTGCTGACCGCTCCTCAGGTCTTTGACCTTGCCAGATTACTTTTTCTCTGATAGCTAGTGGCTTTAAAAAGTATGATCGGTGCACTAAAAATATGTCCCTCGCCAACACACACGACTGCTGCCGCCAGAGATCTGCAACCTTTGCAGAAAGATGTCCACCAAGGCTATCAAACTGTCAGCAGAAGCACGACAAGATCTTCAAAAGTCAGAGTCTGTCCCGGAGTCCCTGGTGACCCCACGCTCCGGAGTGATCCCTCTGCTACTGACCAGGACCATGGGGCCTCCGATAGGGGTTCCCTGGATCAGGAACACAGGAAGAAGAAGAAGAAATCCTTGAGGAACACCTCTTGGGACTCGGACAAGATGGGCTAGCCCCACGCTAGATCCTGCAGCCCAGGTATAGGCTCTGAGGAGTCTGAGCCAGAGCTGTCCAAGGTCCCCCGGAAGGATTCGGAGGCCTCCAGCGATTGGCATTGGACAGCTAAGGCCATCCTTGTTGAGGACTCCTTCTCCTCACCAACGCCAGACCCAGTACAGGTCAAAGGCTGCAACACCTCTTGAGTGGGAAAACAGGATGGTGGCCTTGAAGCGCAGTTTGTCTGCCTTCCTCACCGATAACCAGCTTCACCAGTGCATCTGCTCAGACCACCGGGACCTCGATATAGAGGACTTCCCTGGTTGCTAAGTAGATCTTCGTGAGCCCACCGCCTCGAGTCGATCCTCAGCAGAGGTCTCAATCATGGTCCTGCTCCTTGGGAATGAGATTCTCACCGGCGAGTGCTCATGGCTCCAGCACAAAGCCACCGTGGTCCTTTGGCCCCCAGGCCTGGGTCCTGCCCAACATCTAATCCTCCACTAACTACGCCAACTGGGTTCCAAGGATGAGGCATCACTGGACACCCGCAAACACCGCGATGTCCCGTCGGCACCTCTATGTCAGTCACCACCCGAGGTCACCTCGTTCCTCGACTTTGTGCGGGAAATGTCAAGGACACTGCCCATCTCCATGGAAGCAGAGGAGGATCCTTGTACAGAGGAGCTAGAGATTTTCCAGTATGATTCTCCACCAAAGGAGGCACTGACAGTTCCTGTCCCTGTCATCATTGAGAGACTTCTCCTCCACATGTGGGAGACACCGGCATCAGTGCCTATAGTCGCTGTTGACTCGATGTGATGTACTGAATCCGGTGAGGAACCGACTTCAGAAAGCCGCAGTTGCTGTATAACTCCATGGTAGTGAAGTCAGCCATGCTTCAGCTTAAGAGTCAGAAGACGCCTTCTTCTAAGCCCTCAGTAGGAAGTATTACCAGGGCTTGATGCTTGCCTGCCAGATCCAAGCATACCAGCTCTATATAGGCATGAACCTTTGAGACTTGACTAAGGAGCTCACCGGATTTTCCGCTGACCTCAGAAATGACCACCTCCAGCGATTCTGAAACCTGACCAAGGGTGTTGGGGAGTGCACGAAGTACCTGATTCGGGCAACCTCGATAACAGCGAGGATAGCTGCCATGGGCATCGGTGCCTGATGCCTGGCATGGCTGCAGTCCTTGGATCTGGAACAATGAGTTCAGGACAAGCTCATCGCTATCCCATGCCAAGGAGAGAATCTCTTTAGCAAACCCATGGCAGAGAGAACGGCTGAGATACAGTAGAGTCCGAGTTCGTGACAAGGAATCGACTCCCCAAAAAGACTGCTACCCTCCCTAGGAGTAAAACCCTGGAGAAAAAGCCTCCCTGCCCAAGGAAGGGTCAGGCTTACCAGGGATACCCGCAGTATCAGGCTCCTCCAGCTCCTCAGCAGGGCCACTGTGCCAAAAAAGCAGTTCAGGGCCCCCGCAAGCAGAAGGGCCCCAAGCCCCCAATGCCAGCTCCAGCACAGCCTGGGGAGGAGCCTCTCCACCCTCAGTTGTCCACAGGGGGAGTCTGGTCCACTTTGTTCACTAGTGGCTGGCCGTCACCTCGGACGCTTGGGCACTCCTCCAGATAGTCAGAGAAAGACTTCCTTTTCAACCTGGACTAAACACCTCCCCTATTCTTCCCAGGAGAGCCCTCTCACTCCCCTGCACCGGGCTTTGCTACTGCACAGGCAAAGTCATGGAACCAGTACCCCATTACCTAAGGGTAAAGGGTTCTACTCACGGTACTTCCTAGTCCCAAAATGAACCAGAGGTCTAAGGCCCATCCTATGAAACCTAAACAAGTTCCTGCTGTGGGAGAAGTTCCAGATGCTCTCCCTTAGAACATTACTGCCATACCTCCAGCAGGGAGACAGGTAATGCTCCTTTAGCTCCTTGGATCTAAAGGATGCGTATACCCACATCCTCGTTCATAGCAGCCACAGACAGTATCTCAGATTCATATCATGGGCGACCACTACCAGTGCAGTATCCAACGCCTGGACTCTCCAGATGAGGGAAGGTTACCTCCTCCACTTCAAACAGATGCCCACCCCCCCCAATTCTTCCCCAGAGAACTTCCCATGACTCCTCTTCACAGAGAGCTCCTGCATCAGGAACTTGAGGGCCTCCTCGCAGCCAAACCATTTGAGCCTGTCCTACCAACTCTAAGGGGCGAGGGGTTCTACTCCCACTACTTACTGGTTCCCAAAAAGATGGGCAGTTTTCAGCTGATCCTGGATCTGTGGGACCTCAGCCGGTTCTTGGTGAAAAAGAAGTTCAAAATGCTCTCCCTTGGAACGTTGCTGCTCTACCTCCAGTGGGGAGATTGGCTATGCTCCTTGGATCTAAAAGATGCTTATACCCACATCCTCATCCATCCTCTCCCCCAGCAGTACTTACACTTTGCCATCGGGGTATGCCATTATCAGTACAGGTACTACCCTTTGGACTTGCTTTCGCCCCGAGTGTGTTCACAAAATGCCCGGTGGTGTTCACTGCTTACCTCTGGCTGCAGGGGGTGTTTGTCTTCCCCTACCTGGACGACTGGCTTGTCAAGGGCATCGCGTCGTATCATTCTGATTCACAAGCACTTGGGCTTCATCATCAACTAGCCCAAGTCCCATCTACAACTGATGCAGCATCCCTGTCCCTTGTCACCATGTTCTTTCTCTGGACCTGTGTCTGTTCTCTACCTTTTTTGGCTTTGTCTATCCCTGTCCTGTCTATTGATGGCGTTCCTTTCTGACTTTATTTTCAGTAGCCTCTATCCATTTTGTATTGTATACCGCCCTGACACCCCGGCATGGGCGGTTTATCAAACTCTGCTAATAAAGATAAAGATAGAGTTCATAGAGGCCTTTCTTCCTCTGAAAAGAGCTCAGCGCCTAGCGGCCCTTGCTGCAGAAGTGCAGCATTGCTCGATGGCCTCAGCCTATCTCCTGTGGTACCTCCTGGGGCACATGGCCTTGACAGTGCACAGCATGTCCGACACTCGCCTCTGCATGCATCAGGCCCAGTGGACTCTCTGCACCCAGTGGACTCAGCCAACAGGGTACCCAGAGGACTCTCTCCAAATCCCTCATCTGGTGGCAGCAGCTGCTGCACCTCACTGGCCTTTCCAGGCCCCGACATATCAGAGGGTCCTCACCACGGGCGCTTCCAAACCCAAGGCATCTGGTCAATGGGGAGAGTCTCCACCAAATCAATTTTCACGAGCTTCGAGTGGTTACGAACATCTTGCGGGTGTTCCAGTTCCATTTGGAGAACCAGATTGTTCTGGTGCAGACAACCAAGTGGCAATGTTTTATGTCAACAACCAAGGCGGTACTGGGTCGTACCTCCTGAGCTGGGAAGCAGTTTGCCTCTGCACTTTTGCAAGTGAGAGTGGGATGCTCCTTTGAGCAGTATACCTTCCTGGTCAGGACAATCTGCTGTCGGACCGGCTCAGCAGGATCCTTCAACCCCATGAATGGTGACTGGACCTGCAGGTAGTCAGCTGCATCTTCAGATGTGGGGCTCTGCTTGAATGGATCTCTTTGCCATCCCCAGCAATGCCCAGTTGTCCTGCTTCTGCTCCAGTATGCCGGACTCTCTCGAGTGACGGCCACTGTATTACTCATCTCATGGATGGAGCGCCTCCTTTATGCATACCTGCCCACCCCCTTGATTTTCAAGACTCTTCTCAAGGTTCAGCTGGACCGGGCCCCGTAATCCTCATTGCTCCCAGGTGACCGTGGCTGCCTGGTTCCGCCTGCTTCTCTGCCTTTCCCAAGCATGTCCGGTTCCCCTGGACTGTGCTCCGGACTTGATCTCGCAGGAGAACAGAACTCTCCTGGATCCCAACCTCAGAGCCTTCCTCTTGATAGCATGGAAGTTGAAAAGGTTACCCTGGCACAGTTCCACTTGCCCAGAGATGTGGAGTATGTCTTGCTTGTGTCCCACAGGAATTTCACTAGGCGGGCTTACACCTTCAAGTGGTGCAGGTTCTCTATCTGATGTACTGAGAAGGGATTCAACCCTTTTTCTCCTGCTCTGTGTCGGCAGTGTTGCAGTATTTGCTACACCTTTTCAATGCTGGCCTAAAGTCTAACTCCCTCAGGATACATCGTAGTGTGCTAGCAGCACATGGTCATTTCATAGACCTAATATTTATTTATTTATTTGAAACATTTTTCTATACGGCCCCTTCCATAGATAAGGGCGGTTTACATTGGAGCTAACAATTTACATAGAACAGTGTAAGAAATGGTTATAAATTTAACTAATTACATATTAACTATTAACATATATACATATCCTTAGGAATGTTAACCAGAATACTTGCTAAGATACCAGATAGGGGATTGTAACTGATTCTGGATGGAAGGGGGGAGGGTGCATTGTTGGGCAGGTGTATTGGTTGTGTACTGGCTAGTATTGTAGTATTTGATGAAGAGCAGCATCTAATTCTTTTCTAAAGGTTTGGAGGTGTTTGATTGATCTGAGTGGGTCTGGCAGTGTATTCCATAGTATGGGGGCTATGTATGTGAATGCTCTATTGTTTGTTTAGTCTTGTGGATG
Organism: Ichthyophis bannanicus; assembly: GCA_033557465.1. Lineage (NCBI taxonomy): Eukaryota > Metazoa > Chordata > Amphibia > Gymnophiona > Ichthyophiidae > Ichthyophis > Ichthyophis bannanicus. Next base: position 151,632,359 of record CM066041.1, read on the forward strand.
GAAGTAGGTACTAAGAGGAGATTCTGGTTGCTTTTTCTTCTGCTTCTGGGGCCTGATTATGACTCAATCATGCAAGAAAGGAGGGAGCAATGTTATTGAATAACTTGAATGTGGTTATTCTACTAGCTATCGGGAGCCAGTGAAGATTATGTAAGATGGGGTGATATGGTCAGTTAGGAGTGCTTTAATATGATTTTTGCATTGACATTTTGAGCCATCTGAAGAATGTTTAGATTCTTTTTGAATGTTCCCAGCAACAGGCTGTTGCAGTAATCAAAATGGGGCATGATTAGTGCTTGGACTACAGATCTAAAATTAATGGGTGTCTAAGAGTGGTCGGAGTTGCTGTATGGTTTTTAACTTGAAGAATATGATTCTGGCTGTTTGTTTTATGTATGAAGACATGCTGAGGGATTTATCTAGTATGATTCCTAGATATTTCACTTCTTGTTTTACTGGGAGGGTGGTGTTATGTATATGGATTGTTGGGGGGGGGCAAAGCTTTGGTTTCTAGATGTGAACAATTTTTCTGTTTTATTGACGTTAACATTAAGGTTGTTTGCGTTTAGCTAGGACTTTGCTTCCTGGATGCATGCTGCGAGATTGTGATATGTGGGATTTTTTATGTCTACAGGGAAGTATAACATATCATCATCTGCGTAAATGTGCTATCCAATTTTATATTTTCTAAACATGGCACAGATTGGCTGGTAAAGATTGAAAAGGAGGGCTGATAATACGGAGCCTTGTGGAATTACCTTTTCCGGGGGGGGGGGGGAAGGTAGATGATTCCTGTTCAATTTGTACATATTGAGAGCAGTCAGACATGTAGGATTTGAACCATTGGAGGGTTGTTCATATTATCCCTGATAGGATGTTATGACCACATTGTCAAATGCAGATGCAATGTCTATAAAGACAAGCATGAAGGCCTGATTTGAATTGTCCATTCCGCAGATCAGAGTGTCAAATAGTACCAGGAGCAGTGTTTCAACGCTGTGGAATGGGCAGAAGCTGGATTTTTGCTCATCTAAGAGTGCATTTAAGTCAATCAAGTCATGGAGTTGTAATTGAACTGTTTTTTCAATGACTTTTAATATAAATGGGATGCTGGCAATGGGCCTATAGGAGCTAGGGTCATCTTTGTTGAGGGTTTTGTTCTTAAGTATGGGGCGTATAGTGGAGAGTTTAAGTTCTTTCTGTATTATTCCTTTGAGAAGGGATTGATTAACTATGTTCAGAAGGAATGGGGTTAATTCCATTTTTGTTGCTTTTATCCATGCTACAGGACACTGATCAAAGTGGGAGGTGGAAGCGTTGATTTTTGTGATTGTGTCTAGAAGTTGGTTTTTTTTGATCAGGTGAAAGGAGTGCCATTTATTGGGATTTGTTGGATACTCAGATGGGGAGGAGATGCCTGTAGGAGTTTTGCTTTTTAGTTTGGCTACAAAGTAGTTTGGGGTTTAATGCAAATTCTGGTCAGTTCATTTTGAGAGGATTTGGTTAAGGATTTAACAAGTTCAAAAAGTTCTCTTGGTCGGTTAATGGCTTTATTTAGGATATTTGTATGGTGGTTTTTCTTTGTATTGTTTATGAATTATCTATAGGTGTTCAATGCAGCTGTGTAGCGTGTTCTATATTCAGTGGTTTTCTTGGCCCTCCATTTTTTTCTCATGTTTTCATAGTTCTTTCTTTAGAATGTAAATGTCATGGGTATACCATTTTGCAGAGAGTTTGCGGTTAGTTTTTGAGTGAGTATGCATGGGCGCAGATGCTTTATAGATTATAGAATTTCATTTCTTTATTGTTTCGTTAAGGTCAGTTGATGAGGTAACAAGTTGGGGAATAATGTCATTCAGGAAAGCATCTTTGTCAAAACGCTTGAATAGGGTAGTTTGGTGTGATGTTTATGGATGGGAGGGGTGACTGGGAGATCAAGGCACAAGATGAAGTGGTTAGACCATGGGACTTGAGATAAAAGGGGGGAGGAATAGTTAAGGTGTTCTGTGAAGGGTTTTAGGAGGAATACTAGGTCGAGCGTATTACCCTTGATGTGGGTGGGGCAGTTTATTATTTGTTGAAATCCCGTATCTTCCATGAATTCGAGGAAAGCTGTGGGCTGAGTCAGGGGGAGGGAGGCTAGGTTAAAGTCTCCTAGGATGATGTGAGGCTTCTTTGTCGGGAATGTGCAGGCCAATTCCAAGATAGATGTGAGGTTAAGATGGTTGTTGGGGGGTTGTCTGTAGAGTAGGCATATAGCTAGGCTTTTATTTTCAATTTTGAGTATATCTATTCCATCGCAATTGTTACAGATAGTGGAGCGTTTAGTTCTATTTCGCATAGTATAAGGACGCCACCGCCCCTTTTGGAGTCCCTGGGGCAGTTAGAGTTTGTAACCTTTTGTGTTTAGCTGATCTAGAAGGATCGTTTCTGTCTCAGTAAGCCATGTTTCTGTGATACAGAGAATGATCTTTGTGGAACGCAAGATCTTGGTGAGAGATCATGGTGTTGGGGCCACTTACTAATATTGATCATAACATAGTTACTCATTTGAATTACTAAATGGAGAGAGAACAGCAAGGAAATTTACAGTGCTAGCATTTAACTTTCAAAAGGGAGAATATGAATCAATGGTTAAAAACAAATTTAAAGGAGCAGCTGCAAGGATTAAGGGCCCAGTATTCAACAGCGGTGGCTAGAGTGCTTAACAATGGTGAGTCGCCGCCATTGCTGAACACTAAACCTGGATATTCCATATCGGGGCCAGATCTGGTCACCAACATTGAACATCCAGGTTTGCTGCTGAAGCAGAAGCTAATCGGGCAGCAGCAATATTCAGCTGCTGCCCAGTTAGTTTCAGCAGCGAAAGTTAGGACAGTCTTTTCTGTGCCTAACTTTTACTGCAAAGGGATAACCAGTCAGCAGTTGTATAATATCGTTGACCCGTTATCCCCGAATGCTGTCCTGATGCTAACCGGTTAGCATCAGAGCATGTAGCAGTGGTACCCTGTTAGTACAGCAGAATATCTCACTTAGTAGCATTTACATGGTTTGCAGAGCACCCAGGGATCTGTACTGGGCCTGCTGCTTTTTAAGATATAAATGACATGGAAATGGGAACAGGGAGTGAAGTGATCAAAATTTGCGGATGACACAAAATTATTCAAAGCTGTTAAAACATAAGAAGATTGTGAAAAATTGCAAAAGGGTCTTGAGAAATTGAGAGACTGGATATCCGAATGGCAAATAAAATTTAATGTGGACAACTACAAAGTTATGCACTTAGGGAAGATCAATCCAAACTACAGTTACAAGATTCCACATTAGTAATCACCATCCAGGAAAAGGATCTAGGTGTCATCATGGATACCTTGAAACCCTCTGCTCATATCTTAAAAAGGATATAGCGGAATTAGAAAAGGTACAGAGAAGTGCCACCAAAATGATAAGAGGATGGAAGGATACCCCTACGAGGAAAGGCTTGAAAGGATAGGGTGCTTCAGCTTGGAAAAGAGAAGGCGGAGGGGAGATATAATAGAGGTCTGTGAAGTAACAAGCAGAATGGAATGGGTAAACATAGATTGGTTGTTTACTTCTTCAAAAACCAGAAAGATTAGGGGATATGCAATGAAGCTACAATGTAGCACATTGAAAAAATATTGTTGCTGTTTAGTCTTAACTCTGTGTGTAATCAAATTCTGGAATTTGTTACAGGAGAATGTAGATAAAAGCTGTTAATGTAATTGGGTTTAAAAAAGGTTTGGACAAGTTTGTGGAATTATTAAAGTGAAGTGGGGAAATCTACCCCTGGGATAAGTAGCATGGAATCGGTCTACCTTTTGGGAACCTGACAGGAACTTGTGACCTGGATTGGATACTGGACCTTTGGTCTGATCCAGTATGGCATATCTTATGCTCTTATCCTCTGTCTATATCATTTATTTTTCTTCAACTCCACCTTAAATTGTTTTGTTTCTTAAGTCTATCATGTTGTTGGGTATACATATCCACATTCTCTTGAGCCTTTAACAAACTTGAACAAATGTTCTCATAGTGGACACTGCTAAGGATTTCATTCCTCATCATCCTGCTAGCCAGTCCAGAGGAGTGGATTATGTCCCCCTCCTCTGCAGAATGCTTACCAGGCAGGATGTACATTGAGGGGAAAGAAAGCTTGCCAATGGCCTAAGCCCTGGGATTGATTTCAGTACCAATTCCTGGCTGGGAGCTCTAAGGACACAGCGTTCACATCCCCTGGGAAAGAGTCCTTTGCCATCTGTAGTGTGTGCACTTGCACAAGGCTCCCAAAATGGCTATGATATATAGCTCCAGTTTAAATGAGCAATGCTGTGATGGCCAGGCTAGGAAAAGGGTGGAAACAGGATAAAAATTCTAAAGGCTGTGAATAAATGTTCATGGCATTTAAAGCCCTGAGTGGACTGGGGCAACATCAGTTGGAAGCCCAAACTGAGCTGCAGTGAAGCTGCCAACTTTAAAACTCACAAACAAATCCTGCTTTTCTTTATTGCTATCTACTTGTAATCTCTGTGAATGTAAATTATTTCTGTAATTGTAAATTTTAAGGCTCTATAAGTTATTAAGGTTAGAGAAGAGAGGACATGATCTAGTACAGGGTTCTCTGTGTTTAGCTGGAGTGTAAGCTGGCTGTGTCTGGATAGCACTGTACACATCGTGTAGTGCTATAAAAGGGTGACGTATAGTGATAGTTCTCTGTAAATGTAATTAAATACACATAATCTGATCAAGGCTAATTTACATAGCTTTGCTACCCTGAAACACCTGTTTGCAGCCTGTAAAAATTAGAGTTCAGAAATCCTGGGCTAGTGGTGGTTAGAATAATAATAATTGGCAAGGAACCAGAAGCCTGCTTCTCCTGCTAAAACTCCTTGTGTTTTTAGGCAAGTTAGTATTTCTTCAGTGACCTCAGATACTTATTTGGATTTCTGAGCTCTAGTATACCTGTATTTAACTTGTCCTAGAGTACTATATGAAACTTAAATACAATCAGCCTTTGTCAATGAATAAAATTCTGCTCTAGCTCTTTCCAAGTTTTTTGGCTTAAACACTGAGTCAAGGCCATAAGCAGTGGTGTACAGAATGCAACAAGGTACTACTGGATATGTCTAAGCACAGGCGATGAAATCAAGAGTAGAAAAAGCTCTAAGAAACGGAAAGTACAGTCACAGTTTCTGAAGCCTTATAAGGAGCATTTGGTTACAGGCAACCCCCCCCCCCCTCCAAAATAAAACATTTGCTACATATTACATTTTAAAACTCTTTTAACAAAAAGTATATTCAGAGAGTATAATGGCATGTTCGTAAACAGTCTTTAGTATGAAAAAGCTATTACCTTGGAAAGCACTGTATTTTACAGTTTCAAGTATAAGCTCCATGGTACCCTGAGAGCTACCCAAGTCCGGGTTTTCTAACTGCATCAGATAAAACACATAACTGTGTCTCCTCATGCATATTCATTGTGGATATCTTAAAAATTCTGTTAACTGTGAGGTCACCAGGACAGATTTGGGAAGTTCTACCCTAGTCCTCATTTTATTTTAGTATGGGGTGGGAAATCAAACACAGGACTGGTGTGGGCTCTCAGACTAACATGGAATTATACTTGCAGCAGTACTCATTCTTCCTAGACCTTAGGAGCAGTACTCGCTCACCTGTAGCAGGTGCTCTCTGGGAACAGCAGGAATCGGTCCTCACAGATGGGTGACATCAGTACCAACTGAGCCTGCACAGTAACCTCTCCCTAGCTTTCAGAGAAAGCTTTTGGGAGATACACCACGCAGATGTGGCCACCTTCCTGCCCAAGAGTTCCATCTTGCCTCAGTATGATGAAATAGCTCTAGATGATTAAAAGAAAAGCAACTCCACAGGGAGGAGGGAGGGTTGTAATGACTGACTCCTGCTGTTCCCAGAGAACAACTATGCTTTCTCTGGGAACAAGCAGGAAGTCAGTTCTCACCTATGGGACTCCCCAGCTACAGGCTACTGAAAAAACCTGTAAGCCAAAGGTGACTCAAAAAGCAGACCATGAGGAACAACAGAGTACAGTTCAGTCCGCAAGACCACAGCGTTGACCAGGGAAACCAGCATTCTGGTAGCCTGGACACACAGAAAGGCTGGAGAGCAGGAGTTGCCTCAAACCCCAAACAGATGACTGAGTACTGCCTGGCTGAAGGTTCTGTCCCGCTGGGATTCCTCCTCCAGGCAGTAATGTTTTGCATAGGTGTGGACTAAGGACCAGGTGGTGGCCTGGCAGATCCCCAGCAAGGGAATGGAGCAGAGGTTCGCCACAGATGCCGCCATGACCCAGACGCTGTGCGCCGTGACGCTTCAGCAAAAGAGTGGCCTGCCCATGAGGGAAGGCAATGCAGTCTGCCACCCAGGTGGACAGAGTACGCTTGGAAACCACTACGCCCAGGTGATTAGGATCATAGGAAATGAAAAGCTGCAAGGAGCAGGGATAAGGCTAGGTTCATTCCATAAAGTAGGCCAAGTCCAGAGTGTGGAGAGTAGCTTCTGCCCTGTTAGCATGAGGCTGTGGGAAGCATCACCTCCTGGTTGAGGTACAACAGGGAAAACACCTGAGGGAGGAACACTAGGGTGTGTTCTGAGCACCACCCTATTCCAGTGGAAGGGGCATGAGCCACCAGAGCCTGGAGCTTACTGACTGCGTGCATATGTGAGCGCCACGAGGAAGACCACCTTCCAGGACAGATACAGGGTGGAGCAATAAGCTTCAACAGGACTACATTGAGATCCCACACTGCTGCGGGCAGGTGGTTGAGAAAGCAGGAGGCCCAGGAAGCGAGCCACAAGAGGCTGGGCAGAGAGGGCTCGATGAGGTGATGGTGCACTGACAGCACACTGAGGTGTACTCTGATGGAGTTAGACTTCAGACCAGCGTTGGACAGGTGAAGCAGGTACTGGAGCACCAGCTGGACAGAACAGAAGGGGTTGGCACCCCTCTCCGCACACCAAACGGAGAATTGACACCACTTGAAGGCATATGGCTATTGGGTGGAATCCTTGCGGGACGCTAGCAGGACCTCTTCCACCTCCCTGGGCAAGTCAAACTGGGCAAAGGCTACCCCTTTCAGCAGTCAGGCCGTCAGAGCCAGGGAGCCCTAGGTTGTGGTGCAGGAGAGAATCGTCCTGTGAAAGCTGATCTGGGCTGAACCCCAGAAGGACTGGGGGGGGGGGGGGCACCTGAGACAGGCCAAGGAGCAGAGGAAACCACGGCTGCCAGGGCCACCAGGGGACTATGAGGATCAGGCCCAGTTGAGCTGGCCCTTGAAAAGAGTTTTGGCCATGAGCAGTGTGGGATGGTAGGTATAGAGAAGGGCCTTCATCCACAGGATGAGAAACTCATCAGCCGCCACCTAGGAGGGGTGCATCACCCTGGAGCAGAAGTGGGGCAACTGAGCTTTGTCCGGGCTGGCAAAGAGATCCATCGCAGAAAGGCCCCAGTGACAGTTGGCTGGCCACCCACAGGTCAAGCTGCCACTCGGGGCTGGAGAACCCGGCTGAGTCAGTCCACCAGGGAATTGTCCTAGCCGGGGAGGTACAGGGCCCTGAGGAGCATCCCTCTCTCACTGGTGAAGGTGCAGAGGTGGACCGCTTCCCAGCACAGGAGTGACAACCCTGTGCCCTCTTGCTTGCTGACATATGAGCTAGAACATCACCACCTGATTGTCTGAATCAGAACCGCCTGGTTCCGTAAGCTGAAAAACCTAGAGAGTGTAGGAAATTAATCTAGTAGCAGGTGTTCTCTGACGCTAACCACAGGCTCTGAGTGTGGAGGTTGTTGCAGTGGGCACCTCAGCCCAACTTGGAGACATCCCCCCCTCTGAGGGGTTGGGGTTTGAAAGGGCATTCCCGCCATAAGGTTCTGCGACTGTTGCCACCAGCCGAGGGACTCTACAAGGGGACAGGTCACAGTCACCTGGTCCCGCTCATTCGTTCCCACAGGTGCCCTTGTTATCTGAGGCCACTGGGAGCAGAGGGCTCATTGGGCCGGACGCCTGTGGAGACGGGCGTCTGTTGTGATGTGCACAGTTGAGGCCATGTGCCCCAGAAGGTGCACATGAGCTGGGCAGAGACTGAGGTTTGGCCCTGAACTCCTTTGCAAGGTGCCAGGTCCTATTGAGAGAAAGGTCTGGCTTGGACTGTATCTAGCAGCGCCCCTATGAATTCTAGACATTGAGTCTGCTGCAAGTGGGACTTGGGATGGTTGATGACAAACCCCAGGTGCTCCAGAGTGAGAATGGTGCAGCATGCCACTAGCTGGACTTTGATGGCAGTGCCACCCTTGATGAGCCAGTCATCCAGTTAGGGGAAAATGACCACCCCCTGCAACCGCAGGTAGGCTGCGACCACTACCAGATACCTGGTGAACACCTTGGGCAGGACCTTGTACTGGTAATGGCATCCTCCGATGACAAAGTGGAAGTACTGCCAGTGGCAAGGATGGATGAAGATGTGTGTGTATGTATATTTGAGATCTAAGGAGCATAGCCAATCTCCCTGCTGGAGGTAGGGCAGCAACGTTCCAAGGGAGAGCATTTTGAATTTCTCCTTAACCAGGAACCGGTTGAGATCCTGAAGATCCAGTATAGGCAAAAAGCCGCTGGACCTTTTGGGAACCAGGAAGTACTGGGAGTAGAACCCCTCGCCCCTGGGGTGGGGTGGGGTGGGACCAGTTCCATTGCCTTGTTGGCAGCTTAGCAAGCTCTTGCTGAAGTAGGTTTCGATGAAAGGGACTCATTGGGAGTTCCCATGGAAAGAATGGGGGAGGCATCTGATTGAACTGGAGGAGGTAACCCTCCCTCATCACCTGCAGGGCCCAGGTGTCGGTGGTGATGCTGGACCATCGGTTGGCATAGAATACCAGACATACCCCTATGTGCTGCAGGGCTGGAGAGGCTATACCCAAGGAGTCAAAAGTCAAAAGCACCCCCCTCCCCATATTGCAGCTGGGGCGCTACTTGGGGGCTTTAGGCTTATGCAGGCTGTGCCCCTGTCCCTTGGCCTTTTGGCCCTGTTGGGGAGCTGGGAAGGTGGGGTACTGGGGGTTGTTTCTGAAGCCTTCTCCTCTTCTTCGGGTTTAGAGGGTCTTTCCCTGAAATCTTCCATCAGGAAGGGTCAGCGGTCTTTTTGGAGGGCCTGGTCCTGGTCAGGAACTCTGACTCCAGCTTGGCGGCCTTGTCAGTCATGGACTTACAGAAGAAATTCTCTATCCGGCAGGGGACATCAGCCAACTTGTCCTGAACCCATTGCTCCAAGCCGGCATACTGTAGCCAAGCTTGGCGGCAGGCACTAATCGACCTCAGCATCGCGACGGGGACTCAGATGCCGGTGACTGTGGGTCTTACATGCAATTTCAGCATCATTGCCAGATGATGCCACAGACAACGTCCGGCTCTTTGGGAACAGCCCTCAGAGGATGATCTCTGGTCCAATGCCCCGCGGCCTTGGGGCTCAGAAAGAACATGGTTGTCACGCGAGGTCAAGGGCACTGGTTCTAGGAGAGATGCCAGCCAAAATGCCGCTCTTGCCAAACATGGACTCTTGCTACTTCTCATGGTTCCTCCAGCCCTTGCTAGTCATTTGCTGACAGAGCCCACAGGAGACGTCATCATGGTCAGCACAAAGGACAGCAGCCATGCAGGACATTGTGTGCCTACAGTGGTCACGCTGCTTAGACACACTGGCCGAGGACAAAGCAGGGAAGATGGCACCAGTGAGGAGGTCAAACTCAAAAGTCCTGGCCAGGGAGGGCACGAGGATTCCCACGCACCAAGGGAAAAAACCTGAAGGGAAAAAAGGACCTGAGAAAACAACACAAAGCCGAGGTGGCAGCAGTCCTGAGAGGCAAGAAGATACCGGTATGTGTACCATAGAAGGAAAGAAAAAAGAAATGATTAACCTTTTCTGGGGTGCAGATGAATGTCTGATGGGCTCTGTGGAAAAAGGAAGACTGAGGCAAGATGGCACCCTTGGGCAGGAAGTTGGTGGATCTCCCAAAGGCTTTCTTTGAAAGCTGGGGAGAGAGATTACCACATGGGCTCTGTCAAGTGTTGACATCACCCATATGTGAGAATGGACGTCCTGCTTGTTTCTGGAGAAAGAATAAAACTGGAATCTTCCCTCTTACATCGCTCAGTTCACAGTTTCAATTACCATGTGGATCCAAGAGAAAAATGGATTCTCCACAGGCTGCAGTATCCATCATTATCCTTCCTTCTTCCATCACACCTGAAGGAGGAACCTGCAGTCTCCAAAGCTCAAGTGAAACAATATTGTGAGTTAATTCTTCTGTTAGTTCAGTGCATGATATTACAGATGGCAGAGAATCCTATTTCTCCTGTGAATCTCCAAGTAACCAACATAATCCTTGGAGAAGGACTGGGTTTTTGTTCAAAAAAGCAGCGCACACAAGATAGTAAGAATCTCAAAACTAGCTTAGTTCAGTCTCCTTCAGACGGAATGGATAATTTCATGCTATGTATTGCAATAATAGGGGCTTCGTACAATGGTGCAAGCTTCCCTAATTGCACTGGGAGATAAAGGTAACTTTATGTTTGCCTCCAGACTTTTTCCATTTTCTCTTTAAAAAAAATCCCTTTTTCATTTGAATCACTGCACAATGATAGTGACTTCTGCAGCACAGACTGTTCCTCTCCAAACAGCCACTAACAATTTAAAGCATATTTACCGTTGTAGATGAATTAAAAAATATGAGACAGAAATATTATTCTCATTGCATCCCACTTTGAGCCATCCCAGCATCTCCTACACTGCTAAGCACAATTCTGCTTCTCATCTTTCATAGGCTCACCATTCCATTTATCTCAAATGTAAGCTGTCCAGGGCAGTACTCTTCTTCCTACACTATATATCAGTTCAGCTTCTAATAGCCTATTTTTCTCTTTTATTAAATTACCTAGATGCTTGGCTGTCTGCTACAGAGCAGATGAAACAATACATAAGTTGTAGCTCCAGATTTCCATGGTGGACTGTACTGTACATCCTTCCACTCTACCCAGAGACTGACCCCAGGGTTAGTTAAAGGTGTTGGCGCCCTGGCCAAATCTTGAGCCTTATGCCTCCCTCTGGCGGTCAGAATCTATCGTTTAGCTTTGAATGCTCTGCTCTTTGCTGTGCTCCAGAAGCTGCTGCCCTAGGCAACTGCTTAGTTTGCCTAATGGTTGAGCCAGCCCTGGCTATACCACACATGGAAGCAACTCATTTGGCAAAAAAACTTGTCATTCATATGAAGGTACTTATCCTCTGGGGTATTGTAAATGTAGCCTCTCTCTTGGCAGTGGGAATCTGGAGGAGCCTGCACTGCAAACTGGGAAGGAATAAAGTTTTTCACATTTTGCTACTAACTATAGTGAAAATAACACTGATTTCCTTTTACCTGATCTCAGCTGCTGGGAGAATCCAACTAGGCTCTACTTGTAGCACAGAGATTTTTCACTAGTATGACACTCTAAAACAGCATAGAAACCAGATGCATCTTTTTCACTGCATTTGCAAGGCATCAAGCACCTTCTAGGGTCTCTTGCCTGGGGTTTGCATATGGTGTTAATATTTTTATCACGTTGGAAATATGAAAAGGACCCCAGAGAAGTCCTGCAACAGAGTAAAACTGAAATCCATGAGAAAGATTTGTTTTGCCTACTGCGTGTTTTGAATTTACTGTAAATCAGAAGCTCACCATATAAAGTGCTGAGGACAAGGGGAAGACAGCCATTATATCACATACCTAAACATCTCCTAACTGGTGGGCCTCAGCAAAGAGACAATGAATGGAATGGGCACAAAAACTGAATGTTCTGGATTCTCCAGAACAAGGCTCATATGCCTTAGCAGGGCAGTGGGCAGGGAAGCTTGCACTGCTGCAGCCAATGCTCTACTTATTCTGTGCATAAATAGGGGAATTAGTTTCCAGAATTTTCTAGATGACCTCTTTCACCATTGCTAAAATTCACTAGTTTCATGAAAAATAAGAATGAAAAAAAGTTATTAATGTACTAATAAAAATATAATCAAGCTCTCTCACTTCCTAAAGAATTTTTAAAACACTAAGAACAAGAAAAAAAAGCATATTTTCATTAGCATTTAAATTTGTGTTTAGAATCCCTGCTTATTTTGCTGTAAGTTTTATTTGAATGGTGTTTGGTATTTCTCAGCGTTGTTGGCATGGTTGTTGGGCGCTGTGCAGGTTGCAGTCTGCTGCCCACTCTTCAACCTCCTCCCTGGCTCCAGCACTGACAGAGATGTTCTGCTGCTAGGAAAGCTCAGAAGATGTCGGGGCACATGGACCAGTCCCGTCTATCCTTTGCCTCCCAGTAGCCCCCCTTGTAGACGCACATAAGTTCACCAGTCAGGGGGTCCAACTTCCGTTCAAACCACAACGGCTGGTATCCCTCGTAATCCTTCCCTGGATGTAGCAGAATCAAATGTTAGTGACAGCCATAGGACACCCCCCCCCCACCCCCCCCCCACCAATTGATCATAGAAGGATGTAACCTTTTGCCCCACCTCCTGGAACATTTCACTACCTAACCCAAACATTCCCTCTTTTCCCTCCTGTACCCTCTTTTGCTTTAAACCCAGTTTTCAATCCTGTCAAATAGGGAAAGATATGGAGAAGAACCTGTGGGAATGTGAGGTGCAGATGCAGGGGGAGGAATAAATGGAAAGAAACTTTAAGAGTAAAATGGATATGACCTTATCAGGAATAAGTAATAAAAAGGTATATGAGGAGGGAGCACCTGCAGAAGAACCTGCAGAAGAGGAACCTGGAAGGAGCAGAAGGGAAGGGGATAGAGAAAGGAAAAGAACAGGAGGGAGGATGAGAGTGAAAGAGAGAAGTAACATTGAGATGCTTTTCTGTGCATTATTGCCTCTTATATATGCTCTTCTGGTCTGCGTTATTGTGCACTTGGCATATGCTGTATACTCCTCTAGTTTTATATTACCATGTGTCTAGCATTGGCTATGTGCTCCCCAAGTCTGGCTATCACCATGTCTCTGGCATGTGCGGCTTCTTCCCCTGGTACTTTCTGCTGGCTGGCTTGCCCACACTCACCATTTTCCAAGGACTGGACAGCTTCCACTTCTCGACGACGACGCACAGATCGCTGTTTCTCTTCCAGTCGCTGCTTCTCTACATTTGCTTCGTCCCACTTGCCATTCTCCATGAGTCGCTGGTCAGGGCGCAGCCTGCTATCCGTGGGTGCAGTCCTCTCTACTGGTTCATTCAGAATCAGTGCCAGCTCTGAGAAGCAGTACATGTTTTCTGCATTCTCCCTGTCAGAAAAGGATGACTGATAAATAAGTGTGTGGACGTGTTCTGGCTTTTTCCATCAAGCTGCTGAGTAATAGGTGAAACTGGCAGCCACTAAGAGGAAAGGAACAGCCACAATGATTCAAAGTAAAAGGGGCTACGTTCATAAGTTCTGGGTAGAGAAAGCCATTTCTGTTGGTTTGGCAATATCATTTATCTAAATGTAAATCACTATAACATAGCATTTTGAATAGCAGTACAACAAATCTTAAATAAAAATATTTGGAAATCAGATTAATGTTAAAGCATCCTTTTAAAAAAAGGAGGGATTACCTTTTCAATAAATTTAGCCAGTTGAATGCTGCTTATAGTTTATTGCTAGGCAGCAAAATACTGCACAATAATGGACGAGGTATAAGGTCAACTAGAACTTATTTCAGAAAAGGATGGCATACGGTCCTGGCCAGCTCCAGCATTAATTTTCTGTTTTGCTGTGTTACTGGTTGGATACTGACAGAATGAGAGACAATTCTGCAGATGCTTCAGGCAAAACCAGTCGTAGAGTCATTTGTAGTTGGATAAACCATGCTTCAACCAGCTTGGGTGACAAAAGCCAGGCCAGGGAATTCACAAACGTTTTCTGCACTACTGCTGAACCATGAGGTCAGTCTCAGAAAACACAAACAATTTTTGGATATTAATTACTTCTCCATTTTCAATTTTTATTAATATTTAAAGAATGAAATAAACACTTTTCTACCAGGGTCGTAGGGTGACTGCTTAAGCTGGTGGTGCACCATAAAATTTGCTTCCAGCCTCCATAATATGATTCTCCAAATGCAGGAGTTTTGGAATATACGCACTCTGCAATGTGCACACAGAAGCACCGAACACAGTGCCTTTCCCTGCAGGTTGCCAAACCCCCCCAGGTCAATTGAATAGACTGATCCAGTTCTGATTTTGTCACCTTAGATTCAAGGATTTCTATCTCCGATTATCTAAAAGAAACCAATCAGTGATTCCTAACCCAGTCTTCAGGTACCTCCATGCCAGTCAGGTTTTCGGGGTATCCACAATGAATATGCACAAGATACATCTGCATGCACTGCTTCCAATGTATGCAGATGTATCTCATGGATATTCATTGCAGATATCCTGAGAACCTGAATGGCCTGTGGGGGTACCTGGGGACTGCATTGGGAATCAATGAATTGGACAAACAGAACTACAACTCTGTGCATGCAATAGGACAAAACTAGGACTGGATCAGCCTGTTTGGTCAACCTAGGGTGCACTGGGAACCCTATTCCCCCAGCCACCAAACTGCAATACAATCATTCCAATGGTCTTTGAGTCATAGTAACATAGTGAATGATGGCAGATAAAGACAAGCATGGCCCATTTAGTCTGCTTAGTAAGGTAGCTAGAGTTGTAAAGTTGCACTTGCCGCTCTGGGCAGGTTATGCCCTGCTGTGCCTTTGCTTAAGGTTGTATCTACTACTCTGGGCAGGTTACTGCTCTCTATTTATAAAGTTATTTACACTTGCTTTGATTCCATCCTCTATGTAATGATCCTCTGTGTCTCTCCCATGCCTTTTTGAATTCAGTCACTGTTTTTGCTCCTACCAACTCCTTCAGGAGGGCATTCCAGGCATCAAGCACTCTTTTTCCATGAAAAATATTTCCTGATGTTGTTTTAAGTTTACCTCCTTGCAACTTTGTTTCATGCCCTCTAGTTCTACAGCTTCCTCATCTTTAAAAAAGGTTTGTTTATTCATTAATACCCTCTCAGTATTTAAATGTCTGAATTGTATCTCTCCTCTGCTCTAAGGGTATACATATTTAGGTCATCAAATCTTTTCTCACATGCCTTCTGGTTCAAGCCTCATATCATTTTGATTGCCTTCCTCTGAACCATTTCAAGTCTTTTTATATATCCTTAATAAGGTATAGTCTCAAAACTGAACACAATACTTCAGTGAGGCCTCATCAATGACCTGTACAGGGGCACTAATACCTCCTCTTTCCTACTGGTTATTCCTCTCTGTATGCAGCCTAACATCCTTCTGGCTTGAGATTCTCAGATACTGAGGTTTGCCTCTTGGTCCGTACACCATCCTTTCATCTCCTTTTGCGTACTTCTACTTTGGGTTTCTGCATCCTGAATGCCAAGCATTTGACCATTCTTCTAGTTTTTGTAGATATTTTCTTATGTTGTCTACTCCCTCTTGAGAATCGTCCTGATCCTCTGAAGGAACTGATATTTCATCCTCAGGACTGGTATCCTTGTCAGAGGTGTCAGAACTAGATTCTGGCCCTTGGGCAAAGGAGAGATGGTCTGAACCTCTGGACTGCAGTCTCCACAGAGATCACTTAGGCGTCAGGACCCGGGCTGGGCATTGGCTATCCTGTGTTGCAGTGCCCTCTTCCAACCAGACAGAGAAAGACCAAGAGGACCCAGAAGCCCTAGGGTTTAAATTGCCTTGTCAGAAGGACCAGACGTGCTGAAGAAAAGAATAGAATTCCAGGGAGGACAACCCAGAGAATAGGAGCTCCCTATTGGGATTAGCACCACTTGTTGCTGGGCCCCTAAGAGAAGGGGAGCAGCCCACAGAACTAGAGCCAGAGTACAAGGTTTGGGAATCATCCTTCTTCAACACTGCATCCACTGCCTCCTGCAGTAAGGATGACGAGGGCAGTGCACCCATGTCCCACTGCTGAAGGAGGAAGGACACAATGCAAGAAGCACATAGGCTGGAGTCCAATGATATAACTTTCCACAGACCAGGTAGCATGCACCTGTGTCAATAATATATGCCTTATGTGTTACTAACAGCCTGGGTCTTCACAGGTTCAGAACATGCTAAATACGACGCATTGAAACATGTGTTCCAGCTACACCGGTACCACAATCATGTGCTACAGCTGCATGCAGAGCCAAGGAATGCCAGACTAACATGCAGTACGGCACATACTTAACAAATGTAACAGTGCTACCATGCGCAGACAACACAGAGGTGGGAATAAATGCTCCTCACCAATGGTAGCCCCAAACAGCCCAGAACCCGATGGACATACTGCTCAGTGGACGAGGTCAGATAGCCCTCCCAAAACAAGATAGAGACTTACCGTATTTACTCGAGTCTAATGCGCCATCAAATGTAATGCGCACCCCTATTGTGAACAGCTTGAAAGTTAAAAAAATGGTTGCTGGTGACTGTAGTGCGCGCACCCCCCTTAGTGCTGCTTCTGCTTTTCACAGAGCAGCGGCTGCAATAAAGTTAAAAGCAAAACGAAAAGAAACCTGTTAGAAGCCCTCCAGTCGTCCTAGGAAACTCCTTCTGCAGCGCCCGAGGAAGTGATGTCAGAGGGGGCGGGTGCTGAAGAAGGAGTTTCCTGTGGAGGGTCCCAAGTGCGATCGCAGCTCCAAAGCAAAAGAGGGCTTTCCCCTCAGAATGCTGGTTTACCGGTATATGGGCTTCTCGTGCTGCCGGGGGAGCTCAGGGGGCAGAGCTAAACTGCCTTGTGTAGGAGAGGGAAACCCCGATGTGCAGCAGTGGCGCCTGCTCTATTACTGCTGCACATCGGGGTTTCCCTCTCCATTGGGGATCGTGTTTGTGGGAGAAAAGCCAGAGGTTGGCTGGATCGGGCTGGGCTGGTGTAGAGCAGTTTGCCTCCGAATGTGATGCGCACCCTGAGTTTAGAGCCTCTTTTTGGCCAGAAAAGGTGCACATTACATTCGAGTAAATATGGTAGTTTTGGTACTCACTCCCAGGGAGTCTAAGGCAGGAAAACTGTGCCAGGCTAAATGTTACTTCCCTGTTGCCAGGACCTACAGACAAATACCTCTGAGGATCCTTTTTCTAATCTTTGGGGGAGGGGTGGGGGTTATGCGGGAAGAAGGAGGGAGAGGTACTGAGGGTTCTGCAAGGTGAAGAATCCTTTCCAAACTTCTGACTGCTCAACTGGCCCTTAACCAGACAAGGACAAGGAGCTGAACCAATTCCCCTCCTCTGTATGGCAATACCCAAAAGAGTACTGGAGCTTGAGGCTCCAGTAGAAAGTCATTCCAGAGGGTGGTTACTCATGAGCTAAATCAATCTTTCCCAGAAGTTTTATCAGAGCTGCATTGATGCATGCACCATCTGTTGGAAACAGAGAAACACTAAGGTGTGCCTCTAGCTGCATAGACTATTATAGCAAAATGAGGACATGAGAAACCTTAGGAATTTTTTCTCTGTCTCCACCTCTGCTGGCAAGGGGCTACAACCCACTTGTCTGGATTGGTCTAGCAGGATGATATGGAAATAAATATTCAAACTGTGGTAACATCACACTCATGTTCCACTACCAGCGTGTGGGCTAGGATTTACTGAAATGCATTACCATGTTAGCATGCACTAATGCATTTGTAAATCAATTCCTTTGTGAAGTAACACAAAAGCCCTCCAAACCTGTAAGGCAAATACCATAACCAATCGGCATTAACTCCAAGGATTCAAACGGCAAAACCCCTACCTATAAAAGGAAAACCTGCCAATATTACACCAGGTCCTAAAACACCCATTTCCTTATCGTTGGGTAGTGTACCTTTTCCTGCAGCATGGAGACTGGGCATGTCAGAAGCTTGACACATCTACCGGTGACACCTCCCACCAGCTTCCAGTGTGTCCAGTCTCCATGCAGCAGGAGGTTGTGAGCCTAGGGTGTAGGCTCAGCTTGAGGAGCACATACGGAGAGTTAAGTGGTTAGGATTAGTTTAAATTTGGGACTTTAAAATTGTTTTTGAAGGGAATTGGTTTTTTGGTACGCTGTACCTTTAATTTATTTTTATTGTTGAAAGAAAAAGAAAAACTCGAAGGTGCCGGTAAGGGTAGAGAAGGGGGCAGTGGAAAGGATTCCTGCTTCCCCTTCCCTTCAATTGCTTTCTTTGAATGCCCGATTTGCACTCCCTATCTTCATCAGACGGTGGGGAGTTGTGTTGGCTGTGCTGAGCTGCTGCCCGTTTTAGTCGGCAGCAGGGGAGAAGGCTGTGCAGTCAGGAAGGAACTTTCCTCAGCATCGCAGCTCACCAGCACGGGCTTCTGAAAGCTGCTTGCAGGAGTCCAGGTAATTCTTTTCTCTTTGCACTCCAGATTGGCAGGAAGCGTTGCTGGGCTCGTTAAAAGAGCTGCGGGGACTTTGGCTGCCGGCTGAGGCCTGTTGCCTCGTGGTAAGCCGGGGGGCTAAATTTTGGAGGCAGCCATTTTGAGTTGGGAGTGATTTTTTTCCTGCGGTTTTTGCAGGCAGCACATTTGCTGTGCAGGCAAGTCCCTGAAGCTATTTGGCCCTACATTTTGAGAAAATCTTTATTTTGGAGCTTGCCCCAAGCCTCTGAAGTGCCTGTGGTTAGGTATTGGAGGTAATAAAAAAAATATTTTGGGGTTTTTGGTAAAGTTTTATAACTAGCTGGTTTGGGGAAGCCTCCAACTCTGGTAAGGTGAAGAGTGGGCGCTGATGCCTGCTCGACCTCAGTGCCTAGTGTGCGGTACCCGCAGGGGCGCAGTTTCGGTAGACGGTGTGTGTTGGGGCTGTGCGGCGGAAGCGGTGCAGATGGAGCAGGAATTAAAGGATCAGAGTAAGGGAGAACCTCTCACCATGCCTTTAGTGGCTGTAGGGGAGGAAAAGGGGGACAAGTCCCTCCCTGGTCACCGCAGGCGTCGACCTCGTCTCTTCCAGGTATGGGTGCACCGCAGGGGACAGCATCCGAGGCCCTGGAAGATTTTTCCCCAGATTTTATGCTGCTGCTGCATCAAACGTTTTGCCTTCGTAAACAGGGGGCTCTTCCGGCCATCTCGGGGTTAAGTCCCGTGGCGCTTGCTTCGGCGGTGCAGGCAGTAGAGGGGTCTCAGGGGAGGCCAGCCAAGCGGCTACGGTTGGCAGAGAAAGAGACCCATCCCTTGGAGTCTTTCGACAACGAAGGGTTGGAAGGCGAAGTAGAGGATTAAGCTGAAGATCTTGAAGAGAGTGAAATTCAGGAACCTGAGGATCAGGCCCGGATTATTCAGGTGTTCAGGAGAGAGGAGCTGGCTGCGTTGATATCAGAATCACTGCAGGCCCTTAACCTGCCTGTAGCCGCGTCGATGGAAGAAGACAGTGTGGAAGATCCCCTCATTCAAGCGGTACGGAAGTCCCAGGCAGTGTTTCCGGTCCATAAGGTAGTTAGACAGATGATTCAGGATGAGTGGGACATGCCGGAGTCAACGCTCAGGGGTGGGAGGTCCATGGCTCAGCTCCATCTGTTGTCTGATCAGGAGCAGGAGCTGTTTCGCTCTCCTAGGATAGATGTGGCAGTTTCGGCAGTGACGAAGAAAACTACCATTCCTGTAGAAGGTAGCGCAAGCATTGAAGGATGAACAGGACAGGAAAGATTTGATGGTAAAGCAAGCCTTTGAGGCTAATGCCCTGGTGCTACAGGCCTCCATTTGTGGGGCTTGGGTTGTGAGGGCTTGTCTGCGATGGTCTCAATGTTCGCAGGGGGCGGACGTCGCAGGGTCAGGTGCAGGACGTCCAGGTTGGAGTCCGAAGCATCTTATTTAGTGGATGTGCATTATGACTTGGTCTGGACTTTAGCTAATAGCATGTCGTCCTTAGTGGTGGCGCGCAGATATATTTTGTTACGGAATTGGGCGACGGATGGTGCCTCCAAGTCAAGACTCAGTAAGCTCCCCTTTAAGGGTAAGCTGCTGTTTGGTGAGTATCTGGACAAGCTGGTTAAGGACTTGGGAGAGTCCAAAGGGGGCCGGTTACCGGAGGATAAGTCAAAGACAGCTAGGCCTGGGACGGCATTTAGGGGCCAGACTCGCAATTTTCGCCGTTTTCAAGCGTCACGGTTCAGTTTGTTTCAGAGAGGCTGGTATTCCTTTTGTGGTCAAGGTTTTCGTGGATTCAGAGGTGCAGGCAGGGGGTTCGCTACCCCGCCAGCTGCCAGTTTTAAAAAATTGCAATGAAACGAGGAGAACTCAGGCAAGCGTACAGCCCGTGGGGGGGGGGGGGGGTCGGCAGCAGGAGTTCTTGCCTGCCTGGGTTCAAGTTTTATCCGATCAATGGGTGCTAGAGGTCATTCAAGAGGGTTATGTGCTCGAATTTGCGCGACCGGTTCGGGACTTGTTTGTTCTTTCTCCTTGCAAGGGATGGAACAAGGAGTCAGCGGTTTGAGCAACTTTGACGCGTCTCGAGCAGCTCGGGGCCGTGGTTCCGGTACCTCCAGATCAGTGCGACATCGGTTGATACTTGATTTATTTTGTGGTTCCAGAGGACGGGGCTTTTCGGACGATTCTGGATCTCAAGGGCATCAACCGGTGTCTGCGGGTGACCCATTTTCGTATGGAAGCTCTAAGGTCCGTAATGGCAGCTGTGTGGCAAGGAGAGTTTTTAACTTCTCTCGACCTCACAGAGGCTTATCTGCACATCCCAATTCATCCAGAGCATCAAAGATTCTTGCGGTTTGTGGTCCCATGGGGTCATTTTCAGTTTCAAGCCCTACCATTCGGACCGGCAACGGCTCCGCAAACGTTTACCAAAGTAATGGTGGTGGTAGCAGCCTTTCTCTGCAGGGAGGGGGGTGCTGGTGCATCCCTACTTGGATGATTGGTTGATTCGGGTGAAATCAAGAGCGGAGAGCGAGAAGCGACAGAGTGGTTCGTTTCTTGCAGAGTCTTGGTTGGATAGTCAATGCCTCAAAGAGTCGATTGGTACCGACGCAGTCGTTGGAGTATCTCGGGGTTCGGTTCAACACAAGGGTCAGAGCGGTCCTCCTTCCGGAGGCTCAAGTTCTGGCGATGCATGCATTGGTGCGCGGGCTCTTAAAGCTACAGGCACCAACGGCATGGCATTACCTTCGGCGTGGTAGTCCCCTGGGCACGGGCACATATGCAGCCATTGCAGAGGTTGCTGCTCTGTCGTTGGTCGCACCAGGAGGATTCGTTGAGCAAGCGCTTGTCCTGCCTGGGAAAGGTTCGGGCATCCCTCCGATGGTGGCTGCGTCGAGAGAATCTGATGGCAGGAATGCCGTTGGATCAGCCACAATGAGTTCCGCTGATGACGGATGCCAGCCTGGGAGGCTGGGGAGCTCATTGTGAGGGACTCTATGTGCAGGGAGTGTGGAGGAAACTCGGTGGTCTATCAATCGTCTGGTGGCCCTGGCTCTACAAGCCTTCGAGTCTGTGTTGCTCAGGCGAGTGGTTCGAGTGCTGTCCGACAATGCCTCCGCGGTGGTGTATCTCAATTGGCAAGGTGGAACGGGCAGCGTTGCGCTGGAAAAAGAGGCGGAGGTTCTGCTTGAGTGGGTGGAGCCTCGGCTTCTGGCTCTGTCGGCGGCGCACATTGCAGGAAAGGACAATGTGATGGCGGATTACCTCAGCCGGGTTCAGGTAGATCCCAGTGAATGGGAGCTGAATCCGGAAGTATTCAGTCAGTTGGTAGTCAAGTGGGTCGTGCCACGGATGGATCTCATGGCGACTTACGACTCGGCCAAAGCCAGATGGTTTTTCAGCAGGAGAAGAGAGAGGATGTCCGAAGGGATCGATGCCTTAATTCAAAGGTGGCCAAGACCACGGTCGTCTTTATGTGTTTCCACCCTGGGTGCTCATAGGCCGGGTGGTTCAGCGCATAGAGAAACATCAAGGTTCCATGATTTTGATAGCGCCAGACTGGCCACGTCGCCCGTGGTATGCGGACCTGGTGAGGCTTCTTGACGGTCAGCCCTGGCAACTTCCAGTTTGGGAGGATCTACTTCTGCAGGGTCCTCTGCGAATGCCGCAAGTAGCACGATTCTTGCTTATGGCTAGGCTGAAGAAGAAAGATTATTCACCGGCGGTAGTGGCTACTCTATTGGTGGCTAGGAGACGTTCCACTTCCTTGGCGTATATTCGCATTTGGCGTATCTTTGAAGGATGGTATGCAAGAGGGTATTCAGGGCCCTTGGATAGCCAAATGATGCTCATGGGCCTTCTTGGAAGGACGACCTCGTCGCTCGCCATCAGTCCCAGCATAGCTGTTTCTCCAATCTAAGTAAATGCTTTTCCAGCTCTTGTTGCTTATGCTCATTATACTCCATAATATGTCCCCTCAACAGCACTTTGGCCGTTTCCCAAAAGGGCAGCAACTGTGCCTGGTGCTGAAAGTTAAACTCCACATGGTCCTTCCATTGCTGCTGGAGAAATTCCCAGAATTTCACATCTTTATATAGCGCCAGTGGAAACCACCATTGCCGAATCATTTCAAGCTGCCTCCCCTCCCCCCTCATCCACCCAAACCATTGCATGGTCAGAGACTTCTTTCGGGCCAATAGCAGCTGCTTGCACCCTTGAACACAAAAGCAGAGAGACCAAAAGATAGTCAATCCGTGATTGGGTAGAGTAAGCCCTCGAAACATGTGTATAGTCCTTCTGTTGGGGATGTAAGGCCAACCACACGTCACCGCACCCCTTCCCCAGTTGGTTCTATTAGTAGGACTTTGAGAGTGATGAAGCTGTGAGTCAATGACCACATTAAAATCCTCTCCAATCAAAAGGTCCACCCCTCCCCACCCCTGAAATGCACCTAGTACCTGCCTGTAAAAGGTGCCATTATAGGTATTAGGAGCACAGAGATTACAAAGTTATACTCTACCCCTAAAACTCCTGAATGATCACAAAGCGGCCTGCTGGGTCCCCCACTACCTTATTGATCTTATAGGGCATATGTTTACTAAGTAAAATAGCCACCCCCGCCTTCTTCATCCTAGATGAGGCACCATAAACCTCACATGCTCCTTCTCGAACAGATGAACCTCTTGGATTAATGCAATACTGGCCTGCCATCTCCAAAGTGTCTGCAACACTATGTCGTTTAATAGGCAAGTGCAGCCCCCCCCCCCTTTCACGTCACAGACCTTAATGGTCTGGTCATGTATCTTCCCACTGCCACAAGTGCACCCACCGACCACATAGGTTCAAGCAGGCGGGCAAAGTGGGCCCCCTAGCCTCATGGCTCACCACCCCCCCTAGTGCCTCCACTGCATGCACACACATACCTATCTGGACTTGACACCTCCACCCTCCTCCCCACCCCTAAACATAAGAACATAAGATATGCCATACTGGGTCAGACCAAGGTCCATCAAGTCCAGTATCCTGTTTCCAACAGTGGCCAATCTAGGTCATAAGTACCTAGCAGTCTCCCCAAAAGACACAGGTTCCTCAATGCTTGTATTGGGTTAAGCAGTGATATCTTGGGTCCCTTTTAATAATGGTTATGGACCTTTCCTCCAGGAACTTGTCCAAACCTTTTTTAAACCCAGCTACAATTCAGCTCTTATTACATCCTCCAGTAACAAATTCCAGAGTTTGATTACTCATTGAGAGAAAAAATATTTTCTTTTATTAGTCTTAAATAGGTTACCTTGTAGCTTCATTGCATGTCCCCTAGTCCTTTTATATTCTGATGATGTAAACAATCAATCTACATTTACCCGTTCCACTCCATTCATTAATTTATAGACCTCTATCAATATCTCCCCTCAGCCGTCTCTTTTCCAGGTTGAAGAGCCGTAACCTTTTTAGCCTCTCTTCATAGGAGTATCCTTCCATCCCCTTTATCATTTTGGTGGCTCTTCTCTGTACCTTTTCTAATAACGCTATATCCTTTTTAAGATACGGCGACCAGAATTGCACACAATATTCAAGGTACGGTCGCACCATGGAATGATACAGAGGCATTATAAAATACTTTGTTTTATTTTCCATTCCTTTCCTTATGATACCTAGCATTCTATTTGCTCTCTTGGCTGCCGCTGCACACTGGGCAGAGGATTTTAACATGTTATCCACAATGATGCCTAAATCTTTTTCCTGGGTGGTGGTTCCTAATGTGGAACCTTGCATCGTGTAACCATAGTTTGGGTTTTTCTTTCCTAGGTGCATAACTTTGCACTTGTCCACATTTAATTTAATCTGCCATTTGGATGCCCAGTCTTCCAATTTATCAAGATCCTCTTGCAATTTTCCGCAATCCTCTTGGGTTTTAACAACTTTAAATAGTTTTGTGTAATCTGCAAATTTGATAACTGCACTTGTTATTCATAAATGACCTGGAAAAGGGAATATGTCAACAAACAGCAGACCCAGCACAGATCCCTGGGGTACTCCACTATTCACCTTTTTCCATTGGGAAAATTGGCCATTTAGCCCTACCCTCTTGCTTTCTATCTTTTAACCAGTTCCTGATCCACAATAGTACATCACCTCCTATCCCATGACCTTTTAGTTTTGCCAAAAGTCTCTGATGAGGGACCTTGTCAAAGGCTTTCTGAAAGTTCAAATACACTATATCAACCGACTCACCTTTGTCTACCTATTTATTCACACCTTCAAAAAACATAACAGATTAGTAAGACAAGATCTTCCTTGTCTAAAGCCATGTTTGCAGTCTCCCATTAAGCCTTGACTATCTACATGCTGAGTAATTTTGTTCTTTATTATGATTTCTACCATTTTTCCCGGTACTGACGTCAGGCTCACCAGTCTGTAGTTTCCTGGATCACCCCTGGAACACTTTAAAAATTGGCATTACATTGGCGATCCTACAATCTTAAGGTATTTCAGATGATTTTAATGATAGTTCACAGATTACTAATAGCAGGTCTGCAATCTCATATTTCAGTTCTTTCAACACCGTTGGATGTATACCATCCGGTCCAGGTGATTTGCTACTGTTCAGTTTATCAAATAGTTGTAATACATCTTCCCAGTGTAGCGATATTTCTTTCAATTCTTCCGCAGTATCACCTTTAAATACCACTTCAGTCATGGGTAACATCCCTACATCTTCCTCAGTAAAGACCAAAGCAAAGAATTGATTCAGTCTCTCCGCTATAGCCTTGTCCCCTGTTACTGCCCATCTTACCCCTCTATCATCCAAAGGTACATCACATATAATGCTCCAGCCCAATTACCCCCCCTCCAAAATGACCCTCTATGGCCACTTCTGGGTCCCCCCCCCCTCCCGGCTCCCTCACCCCTGCTCACCTGCCATGCCTCTTCACTCCCCAATCAACCATACCACCCAGAGAGTACCAAATACAAGCCCACCCTTAGCCAAATCTTCTCCTATTATCCCCCCCCCCAGCTAAGGGGTCGGCCCGGTGGGCAGACAGAGCGCTCCAAAACCAAAGATTCCCCAGACAAACAATCCAGTAGGCCCCCAGTATGTTCAAGATGTCACAACAGAGTCCACCATGCTGCCCCGCTACACTCTCCACAGGGGAAGGGGAGAGTGCCCGCAATCCATGTCCCACTAAAAGAGAAAATGGGGGGAAAGGAAGGGGTGCCCCACACAATCAGAAAGCATTCAAGGCAGAGCAGCCATCTCCCACATTAAAGTCTCAAGGAGGAGCTGCAGCCGAAAGTCCCAGTCAGCAGGCCAACAGGTACAGGGGCTGCCTACCCTAGTCCAGTGACTCCAAACGGCATCCCCCCAACACAGTCATGAGGAGTCAGCAGAGGGACGGTTTCTAGTTGTTGAATAAAACTGATGGTCTCCTGCAGGATAGCAAAGGTCCACACAGACCCATTGTGAAACCCTGAGGCACAAAGCAGATTTTCAAAGCAAAAAGCTTAGAGCATATGGAGGAAAAAGCTCCGCAGAGCTGTGAGTGGAGTAGTCTTGGAAGCAGAATTCTTTTCCCCTGGTATTGTAGGGAGCCCCCTTTCTGCGGGTCCTGCAAGATCTCCTGCTTATGTACATAATTAAGCAGTTTGATGATAGTTCTCGCTCCCCTGTTACTCTCCCTTGTGGGCCCTATGTGGTGCATCCATTCTATGCACAGGGCACCAGTAGTACTGGTAAACTGTAGCTCCTGCACCAACCAAGTTTCCATAAAGATCCGCAGCTCCCTCTTCTCCAGGAACTTGGGAAGGCCAATGAACTGCAAATTGTTTCTCCTCATATGGTTCTCCTGATCATCTAGTAGGTCCTTCCAGGACCTTCACCTGAGAGTGCAGCCTTGCACATGTGGCTTCCAGGGCATGTTCAGCATCTTCCACCACCGAAAGCCTAATCCCTCCAGCCAACATTGTAATGATTCAAGTTTAGCAAAAACCTGGTCGAATTTGTGTTTTAGGGCTGCCTGAATGTGGCTTATCCTAACTTCCTGATTATTTGTTACCTAAGTTGCATAAATCTCTAACTGAACCCCCGGGGCGACCTATTGTTTCCTGTTGTGACTCCGTATTTGAAACAATTTCAACGTTTTTAAATTTATTTTTGCATCCGGCGGCTGGTCAAAATCAATCCTACATTTGTAATACTATTGATTTTTTTTAACAAATTGGCGATGGTGGGACAGTTACATCCAGCTGTTTATTGGCAACACTTGATATGGCAACCCTGTACACCAATATTGATCAGCATCATGCGATTGAAATTCTTCAGATGGTGGAATGGAATTTATCTGCACAGATTCTTGCTCAGTTTGTTCATTCTTTATTGGAATTGGTGTTGCTCAGTCATTATTTTTGGTATGATCAGACTTTTTTTGGAGGATATTTTCTCTTTTGGACAAGAGCAGCATCTGAATTGGAGATGTTTTCACGATATCTTAATTCCCGATCTCCAATATATATGTCCTTTATATTGACTTATCACCTACAGTCAATTCAGTTTTTGGATGTGGAAATCAGATTGCAAAATGGATATCTATATGCTTCATTATACTGTAAAGCAGTTGAATGAAATAATTTGCTGCGTACCATAACCACCATCCACCTAGTTTGAAACAGGTTTTTCCCTTAGGTCAATTTTTCCTATTCACTGCATTTGCTCTTCATTGTATGATTTTCAAGAACAAGCAGAGGAGCTTGAGGGCTGTTTTTTGCAGCAGGGCTATCCATATTGGCTTGTGCTGCCATCTACATCTAATTCTGAGGATCACATCGTATTTTTATGTGTTACCTTTTATGGGTTGTGTTTTTGAAGTAGTAGCCTTGATCAAGAAATTTTGGCATATGTTTTGGTTCATGCTTGTTTCCAAAATGATGTATTGTTCTCCTATTCTCAGAGTCAAAAAGGGTGGACATTATAAGTGTGGTCAATATAATTTTTGTGATGGCACCAGGGAAGGGGCCCAGTGGTGCCATTCTGCATTGGGGAGGTGCTATACCAGCAAATTTGTTACCTCTTGTCAGAACACCTATGTGGTGTATCTAAAATAGTGCCCATGTGGGTTACTGTATGTTGGGCGTACTCGTGTGTTGAAGATTCAGTTGGGTGAACAGCACGCTAAATTAAGAACTAAGATCTTATCTGCGCCTATGGTGCAGCATCATATTGATTGTGACCATACTTTTTCTCAATTGAAATGGTGTATAATTAATCACGTACCCCCATTGACATATAAGGTACTGTCACCACATAAATGAATACGAGCCAGTCTGACTAAAGTGTGAAAAGAATAAAAACATGGCAGTTAAAAAAGATAACACCACATTAAAAGGAAAGGTAAAAGGAAACGAAAAAAACCTCTACAATAAGTAAGCACAAAAATAAAAACGGATAAACAGCTATGAAGAAAATATAATAAGGATGTCAATTATTAAAAAAAGGGGATTGCTCGAAATGGCATCCCAAAGCATGTCCACATCGATGGTATTAACTTAATGTCACCAAAACACAAGTGCGATTCTAAAGCATGAGTTCGGAAGAAAACCGCAGACTCAAAAAAACAAAGAAGCTACGAACTGATTCAGCTTGAGTATAAATACATATACAAATAAATATAACTTGTTACCAAACACACCTTAAAAAAATTTCATAACAAACATAATAGAGCACCAGGGAAGAGGAGACAATAAAACGCTGCAAAAAGCGGATCAATGGACCTTAAAACATAAAAGCCATATGAACTAAAAGATAAAATAAACACAGAATATTCTGAACACGTAAGGGAAAAAAAAGTGTCTGGCGATAAACAATGTGAGGAGGGCATAACAAGCCGAGCATCCAAAAAAGGGGGAGAGGGTAAAATTAGCCAACATGTAGCCAACCGAGGGTAACTGTTGTAAAATCGTGATGTCCTATTCTAGTACGGGCGTATCAAATGCTAGGCGAGACAAAAAAATTTTTTTAGCAGCCGAAAGGACGGCAGACAACCCATCGTAGCATAAATATCGCATATCTACCCAAAACACCAAAAGGTAATAAATTGCATCCAACGGGAAAAGGGGTGCAGTGTGAATGAGAGGCCAATTGAAAAAATAGCCATAAAAACCAGGTATACTGTAAGAGGTACAAACAAAAAAAAGGGGAGGGGGGAGAAGAAGAAATAATCCCAAACTGATACATTCTCTCAGTAAAAACATATAGTCATAATCTGTCATAAATACCACAATTAAAGAAATTTTTGCTATACAAATAAACATGCTTAAAAACGATATATACACACACACATGACAGGGCATAAAAACACCTAAAGATCGGCAATCAGAAACAAAGGAACAAAAACCATTATGACAGACAATATTTGAACTAAGAACAAAATAATAAGCACGAGATAATAAGGAGTAAACTTTACCAGCGTCGTAGCTATGACCGGGAAAACGCCACGCAGAAGCAGAAGGGACATGTAAATATCAACACAGCACCTCCCACAAAGATTGAGTGACAGGACCAGGGCACAGGGAGAGAGGGGGGGGGGGAGGAGGGGAAAGGAAAGGAGGGGGAAAGGAAAGGAGGGGAAAAGAAACAAACGGGAAGGGAAAAAAACATATATCAGAAATAAACCAAAGCAAAGAAACAACTATGACTTCATCAATGACAACAAATGAAGGAAAGATGTGGGGCATTGAATCACAGAAAAACATGATATTCAATCTCTTTATTTAGCCCTTTCGGGACCACTGTGTCTAATAGGAAAATGTACCTCTGTTCTTCCTGAGTTAATCTGCGATCACAGTCCCCACCCTGAGGGGGTTTATTGATTTGCTTTAAGAACAAAAAACTTTATATCCTCAAGAGTATGCTGAAATGAGGACCAATGTTCCACCAAGGGGGCTGTCATAATTCTTCTTTTAATGCAGCTCTTGTGTTCCTGAATACGTATCTTAATTGGACGAATAGTTTTACCAACATATAAAAGGGGACATGGACAAACAATAACATACACTACATATGCTGAGGTGCAATCAGTCCTAGCATGCAACTTATATTGTATATGAGTAGTAGGATGTAAGAAGACAGATGATACAATAGCGTGCTTACACACCGAGCACTTATTGCATCTAAAATGTCCACTTTCTCTGGAAATAGGATTTGGACCCGGAGGCATATAGGAGGAGACTAATTTGTCAGCTAAATTTTGTCCTCTATTGTGAGCAACAGTAAGGCGCTGATTAGAAAAGCAGGAGCTAGTTTGGAGAATGTGCCAATGAGCCCTAAGAATCTTCTGTACTGTCCACGAAAGATGTGAAAACTTAAGGACACAAACGAACTTATCTTCTAAAGATCTCTCTTTAGGCAAAAGTAAATCCTGTCTGTTGGAGGCACAAGCCCGACGGAAACCTTTAGTGATGCAGTCCTTTGGATAGCCCCTGGCTCAAAAACGTGCGACCATGTCACAAGATTTGCTTCTAAAATCGTTGTAATCTGTACATAGTCTATGGAGACGTAGGAATTGTGAGGTGGCTAAATTTCTTTTAATATGACTATTGTGAAAACTATCAAAACGTAATAATTTGTTTTTATCAGTAGGTTTTCGAAAAATAGTAGTTTTGAAACCCGAGTTAGATTTCTTAATGAGTATGTCTAAAAAAGGTAAATCTGTAGTACTAGACTGCATCTTAAACCTAAGGTTAGTGTCACGGGTATTCAGCCAATCATAAAATTCAAGCAGCTGACCGTGAGTGCCTTGCCATAAAACAAGGATATCGTCAATATATCTTTTCCAGGATAAAATCAAAGTAGAGAAGGGACAATCTTTAAGGTGAGTCTCTTCAAATTCGGCCACATATAAATTGGCTATATCTGGTGCCATGGCTGCACCCATGGCCGTACCTTTGATCTGTTGATAAAAAGCGCCATTAAAAAGGAAATAATTACGTGTCAGAGCAATTTGTGCCAAATCAATAAGAAAATGGGTGGGTGTACGGACAGGTGAGGGACGTAAGTTTAAATATTTGGCGAGAACCTCTAAGGCCTCTCCCTGTGGTATGTTAGTAAACAAGGATTCAATGTCGAACGTCACTAAAATAATAGAGGAGACGTCAGTATCAAAGTTATCCAAAAAAGAAATAACTTCAGCAGCATCTCTAACATACGAGGCCATGCAGGGGACAAACGGACGTAGGAAGACATCAATAAATTTCGAAAGAGGTTCTAGGACAGAACCTATACCGGAAACAATAGGACGGCCTGGAGGGGCAGTGAGCGACTTGTGAATTTTGGGAATAATATATATCGTTGGAATTACTGGATTTTTAACCAAGAGAAAAGAATGCTCTCGTTGGGTAAGATAACCAGCATGTAGGCCATATAACAGAAGAGAGTAAACTTCTAATTTAATAGAAGATGTGGGGTCACACGGCAGAGCTTGGTAAAAATCTCTGTCATTGAGTTGACTAGACAGTTCTTGTATATAGTAAGTGCGATCCAAAACCACGATACCACCACCTTTATCAGATGGTTTTATGATAATATCTGGTCGCTTGCGCAATTCAGATATGGCAGCTCTTTCCTGGCGTGTGAGATTAGAATATCTACATTTTGATTTCTTTTCCATCGATTGTATATCTCTCAAAACACATTTCATAAAAGTACAAATTGAAAAGGGTCAATAGGGCCTGGAGGGTACCATCGAGATTTGGCACATACTACAGACAGATCTTTTGAAGAGCAAGGTTTATCTGTGAAAAAATTTTAATTTGTAATTTGCGAAAGAACTTGTGGAGGTCTATACACGTCTGAAATGCATCATAAGGTGCCGTGGGGACAAAGGACAAACTCTTCTGTAAAAGGTCAAGTTCTATTTGTGTGAGGGTGACAGAAGAGAGATTGATAACAGGGCAAATCAACTTGTGTGGAACTGTGAGCATCTATTAATACATCCTGACTCAATAAGACTCGTGGGGGTGATTTTGCGGTGGCCGAAATGTGCTGCCTCTGCCCCTTCCCCTCCCTCTGATTTCCAACCGGGGGAGAAAGGATTTTTTGGACTTGCGTTGTGCCGATTCTTTTTCCCACAGATCCTCGAATAAAAAATCCCTAGAAGTACTAGGAGAAGTAGGAAGGGGAGTGGAAACAGGGGAGGCAAAGAGATCATCAGACTCGCTCCATATACATTTTGTATTCCTCTCTTGTATGTCGTCAAATCTACTAATAGGTGAATTTCTCTTTCTAAGGATTACTTGAATCATCAAATCTATGAGTGGAATATTCATACTTTTTAGAATAATTGCCATTCTGATTATCATTTCTACGAAATTGATTGGTGTTGTGATAGTGATCATATCTTCTAGAATTTTCGTGATTACGGTTATGGAAGATGTCTTCCTTAAAGCTAACTTGGCGCTGACCATTAAAAGGAACCCGAGGTTTCAACCATAAATACACATTGTCGTTTTTGTAATCTAATTCATCACGTTTGTGTTTGTCAAGTTTCATTCTTTTTACATCCCTACGGTACTCTTCCAATTTCTTATTATAGTCGCCAATAAGTCTCTCAAAATGTCTATCTTCAGATCTTAAGAGAGTCCATTTTCTTCTCAGCTTCTGTACGAATCTTTTCAGCTTTTTTCTTAGCTGTCTCAGCTAGCAAAACCATAAGGTCAAGAGAACATTTATTCAAGATGGCGCACCACTTATCCATAAAGGGTTTATCGTCTCAAAACATATTTGGTTCTCTCGTCATCCTTAAACCTCTCGGGATCCGTTTGACCCTGCAGTAATGTAACATGCTGGCATAGTGTAGCTCGTATCTGATAGCTGCTTTTTTAGTGCGAATTAGGTCAATCCAGTGATCAGCAAGGCTAGCGTCTTCAGGCTCATCTTCGACCAGAGGAGGTTCCTTGAGGAGATGATTCAAATGGTCTTCAGAATAACTGAAGATATTATCCCATTGTGTATAGGCCATGGTATACTCCAGAGGAAGGAGCCAAACCAAGAGGAGGAGAAGGGGGATCCGCAAATTGGCAAAAGAAACAGAAGCGAATACCCAAGGACCAGGCCAAACACAAGGGTGTAGTATATGCAGAAAAAGCTTTATTTGGGGACCTTTTTTTTTTTTTTAGAATATGCAGAAAAAGCTTTATTTGGGGACCCAACTAAAAGGTTTCAGCTTGAGGCCTTCTTCAGGGGTCTAAAACAAAAACATAAATATTAAAAATGTACATACATACAAATGTAACTACAATGTAAACCATGTACAAAATAAATATAAAATATGAAATGATACATACTACGATTAAATAGTGAAGCACATGTATAATATAAGAATGATATGAAAACTGGTGTGAAAAACTGTATTAAAAACAGATACATTACCACAAGGCAAAAGCAACAACAACAATGTAAGAGGGAAAAACCACTCTTCCCAATCTGCATAAAATAAAATGAAACATAAGAGCTTGTTATCGGAATAACATATTCCAGCAATCCTAATAGAAATGAGAGGCACTTACAGGCAATGCTACAAACCAAAAAAACTTCAACAAAGAATGGATGAAGCACAAAAACAATGAATAAATAATTAAAAACATGCTATTGTAAGAATTAATAAATAAAGACATGTTATTATAAAAGAGAAATCATGTGTGAGCAAACAATTAAAAAACACATATAGGTGCCATATTAAAAACCCAGATATAAACCGTTGAATATAAAGAATAAAATATCAAACCAGCAAACAAATGAATAAGTAAAAACACATTATCTACTCATGTACAATATAAGTTGCATGCTAGGACTGATTGCACCTCAGCATATGTAGTGAATGTTATTGTTTGTCCATGTCCCCCCTTTTATATGTTGGTAAAACTATTCGTCCAATTAAGAAACATATTCAGGAACACAAGAGCTGCATTAAAAGAAGAATTATGACAGCCCCATTGGTGGAACATTGGTCCTCATTTCAGCATACTCTTGAGGATATAAAGTTTTTTGTTCTTAAGCAAATCAATAGACCCCTTCGGGGTGGGGACTGTGATCGAAGATTAATTCAGGAAGAAAACACAGTTACTTACTTGTAACAGGTGATCTCTGGGAACAGCAGGAATAAGTCTTCACATATGGGTACGTCGGTACCGACGGAGTCTGCGCGGGAACGCTTCCCAGCGTCCAATCAGAAAGCTTTTGGAAGCTTCCCAACACGCCTGCGTGCTGCCTTCCCGCCTTCCCAACTGCCTCTCCTCAGTTAAGTTTTAAAGCTGAGACAAAGAGAGAGAGCAAGGAAGGGAAAGATAGAGATAGAGAAATGCAACTCCTAGGGGAGGTGGGTGGGTTGTGAAGACTTATTCCTGCTGTTCCCAGAGATCACCTGTTACAGGTAAGTAACTGTGCTATCTCCAGGAACAAGCAGGAATGAGTCTTCACATATGGGGACTCCCAAGCTCAGATGCCCGGAGGGAGTCCTAGCATGTTGCAAGTCTAGAATGAATGGCAAAGGAGAGCAAAAAACTCCTGCACACAAAATAGTACGGCACAACGAGCAGAAGTGAACGATGACCACAATGGCTAAAAAACTTTCCTTTATTGAAGATACCCTTGGAGATCCCCGACGTGTTTCGGCTTTCGCCTTCCTCAGGGGGACTTTATAAAAGAAAAACAATTATATTAAAATAATACACTATTGTCTAAAGGGCTACCGGAACATGATTAAAAACATTGAAATACACTGCATAATAAGGATAAAAATAAAAGCTAGATGGGCACCGTTCTATGGTATTTACACATAAACACTTAAAACAAAATACACATAAGAAATCAGCAGAACTTGCAAATAAATAATTAAAACAACGTTAAAAACTGTTTTACAAACACAGAAATGGAGACGCAGGGCAGAAAAGGCAGATACTCACTGGAGAGTGCACGGTAGTGCTGTATAGGGTTTGGAGACGTTATGGTCTTCAGTAATATATTAATTTTGCCACTGAATAAATGGGAAACCAAATCTTAATGAGTGTAAAGGGATAATATTGCAAATAAATATATAAAGGTGAGATCATGTAAAACCTTTAGAAACCACTACATCGTGGGTACCTGTCACGATTGCAAAGCCAAGCTGACGCTTTTTAGGAAGCTTCGAAAAACACCCAATTCAGGTTACTGCAACACAACATAACAGATTGTAAAAGCTTTGTATTGTTTAGAAATTGCAGTGACAACTATCAAAGGAAATAATTTTTGTTACTTACTATGGACGGCAAGACTATAGCTTGATGTGTTCCTCTGAATGCAGCTGTGTTGAAAAACGCTAGTTTTCGCGCCAAAAGGGGCGGAGCTTGCATCTTCCAATCATTATCAGGGAAAAACGGAGAGTAGGAGGGTAGGAACCCGTGTGATTTGGTACTAAAGAGAGTTATATAAATTAAAGAAGATTTCTAATTGTTATCAGCCACGATCTCAAAAACCGTCTCGTTGCTAAACACATTATAAAGACATAGGAGAATGGAGCTGTGTTAAAAAAACGCTAGTTTTCACGCCAAAAGGGGCGGAGCTTGCATCTTCCAATCATTATCAGGGAAATACGGAGAGTGGGAACCCGTGTGGTTTGGTACTAAGAAGAGTTATATAAATTAAAAAGGATTTCTAATTGTTATCAGCCACTATCTTGAAAACCGTCTCGTTGCTGAACACATTATAGAGACGTGGGAGATTTGGATATAATGTGTATATGTGTTTGTAAGGCTAGAAAAGAAAAATTGCAAAAGGAATTTTGTTCCAAGAAATCTGGGTGAGGGATGAAGTGAAACATTAAAAAATACCCAACTTATAAAAACGTGTATATTTATGTTGTCATAGTGGACAAAGTAGAATCGTAAACTCTTTTTTTAAAGAAACGGTTTTAAAAAACGTAATTGTGGAGAAAGGTTTGTCCTTCTAATGAATTAATTCCATAGGGTTGTCCTTTGAAAAAACGATTCATTAAAAATGGGGCATTTGATCATGGAGTAAATGTGCACAATGGAGTGTACTGCTTCTTATTTAAATGAATCCTTGCTCATTAGATAAAACATTTTCCAACCACTAAAAATTAATTGATCTAATTAAAAACCAGAATATTGTGAAATACCTAAGAATACAAAGTATGTCTTAATATTTTCAGGAGGAATGATGTTTAAAATAACAGATGAATCTATGGAGCAATAAGTCAATTGATGACATGTTCAGAAAAAACGAATCATTAAAATGGGGCATTTGATCACGGAGAAAATGTGCACAATGGAGTGTACTGCTTCTTATTTAAATGAATCCTTGCTCATTAGATAAAACATTTTCCAACCACTAAAAATTAAAAATTAATTGATCTAATTAAAAACCAGAATATTGTGAAGTACCTAAGAACATGAAATATGCCTTGATATTTTCAGGAGGAATGATGTTTAAAATAACAGGTGAATCTATAGAGCAATAAGTCAATTGATGACATGTTCAGAAAATACTAAAAATTAAGCATAAGTAAAATGATGAACCAATCATACATAAAAATGTGACCAATATTAAAAATGTGATTAAGATAAATAAAACAAATAAATAAATAACACATACCAATAAACATGTTAATGATAATAAAAGAACATGTAAAAATATATATATTAATATAACCATAAAATTATGTGAAGAATGATTAATATGAATCACATGTTTAAGAACTAGATATTCTATGAAAAGTAACTTAAAAACAGATTCAATTGAAACATGATGAACACCATAGAAACAAAAAATTATTGTAAACACCATTGATGGTTAGTGAATCATATATTGTATATTATATGTCTTATCTGGATATGTGGAAACTTATAAGAACACTGATAAATCTACCTCTTGATTAAGACCATTGGGTTCTAAACTATTAAACTCATAAATGAATCGCTGTTCCAGTTTAAGAAGAGTTTTATCTACATCACCCCCTCTCCAATGTGGGAGAACTTGTTTCAAAACCACATATTTTAAATCTTGTATAGAATGTCTCATTTTAAGCCAATGAGCAACGAGTAAAGGAAAGTTTTTTAGCCATTGTGGTCATCGTTCACTTCTGCTCGTTGTGCCGTGCAAGTCTAGAATGAGCCATGCTATTTCTCAGGACCTCAGGCATCCTTTGGATGGAGGGTAGGAGTTGAATACAGAAAAGGAGCTGTGGAACAGCTGGCTAGAACAGGGCTTCAAAAGGGGAAGACCCTGTATCGAGGGCATTTAGTAGTAAAATATTGTAATCTGGGCCTCCCTTGTTGGCACTGCACAAGTGCACTGAGCTACATATGGATCTGATAGAAGAGCCAGTGAATGTGCTCAAGGGGTACCTCACTGAGAAGTAGAGGTAATAAAGTAGAACAAAAACAAGTGGAGGTCAGTACCCTTCAGGGTGAGAAATAGCCCCAGGGGAAAACTGGGGTAGTATAAGAGCTAGAGCTTCAGCGGAGACGCAGAAGGTACTATTAAAGGAAGCTTAAGCTGTTTTGGTCCAAAAACAGTACAAATCTAGGACCAAGAGAAAAAAATGAGTCTGACCCAACTGGACTGGGGTTGGAATCAGTTCATGTAGGGGAGAAAGGGTATGGAGACCCTTGTATCTGATAAGAAACATCTTCCACGCCCCCTTACCCCTTCTGATCCAGCAGTACCCAGTGTCTGTATATTTATGCGGATGACATCATTCTTCTTTTCCATACTTCTCCGCTCTCCTTAGATATCTCCCAATTTAACCTCTGCCTCTCCCATGTGGCCTCTTGGCTTTCTCAGCATTTTTTACGCTTAAACCCTTCAAAGTCTACAGCTATGTGGGTGTCCCTGAGTGGCCCTTGTCCTTCCATTGCCCCCATGATTGATTCAACCTCTGTTCCACTCGTTTCTTCCTTCCGTTATTTGGGCGTAATCCTTGATTCCTCACTTTCCTTCCATGGCCATATCTCCTCCCTTACTAGGCGTTCATTTGCAATCTTCTGTCAAATCAGGGCTG
Source organism: Ichthyophis bannanicus (assembly GCA_033557465.1). Classification (NCBI taxonomy): domain Eukaryota; kingdom Metazoa; phylum Chordata; class Amphibia; order Gymnophiona; family Ichthyophiidae; genus Ichthyophis; species Ichthyophis bannanicus. Next base: position 151,669,873 of record CM066041.1, read on the forward strand.
TCCGTTCTCTTCTCCCCTTTGGTTCCTTGGTTCCCTTGTTCTAGCTTTGATTACCAGCAGACTCGATTATTGCAACATTCTTTTGGCCAACCTCCCCAATTATCAGCTTCAACGCCTTCAGTTTATCCAAAACACTGCAGCTCGCCTTATCACTTTTGCCCACCGTTTTGATCACGTCACTCCCATTCTCTTTCGTTTGCATTGGTTGCCCCTCCGTTTTCATTTCCACTATAAAATCCTCAATCTAACTCATCGTGCCATTAATACTAACAATCCTCTGTATCTTGCTGATCTCATTTCCCTTCATACCCCGTATCGTCAACTTCGCTCCCTCCATGCTAATCGTTTGTCCTTACCCTCCCCATCCCAAGCACATGTAGAAAAAACTCGCCACTCAGCTTTTTTCTTCCTTGGTCCCCTGTTGTGGAATGCACTGCCTCCATTTCTCCGGTTGGAATCTTCTTATCCCCAGTTCAAAGCTTTACTCAAAACCCATCTGTTCCAACAATCTTTTGATCTTCCTCCTGATCCACCTCCCTGAAACTGCCGTAGGTTGTCTGTTCCATCCCAACCATGTCTTGTCCTGTCTTCCCTCTGTCTGTTTTCCCCCTGTTTTGTCTTTGTTTGTTCAATTGAAGTCTTTGGTTTAAGTGTATAGTCTTTCAATTTTCTGTCCTGTCCTTTTTTCTTTCTTTCCTGTCATCTCATGGCGTTCCTTTTCTATAGTTTGCAGTGTTGACCTTTTGATTTCATTGTAAACCGCTTTAATGTCTTGGCGAAAGCGGTCTATCAAGTGTGGAAATAAAGATAAAAGATAAAGATAAAGACAGACTCAGGAGCGCTAAGCTTTAGAGCAACTGAAGCTCCACAATGTCTTTCCTAAATGGGGTCAATTAGGAAAGAAAAAAGGTACATGGAGAGCTTCAGGAGTACCTAACCTGAAAAGGTTATGGTAAGGAAAAGTTTGTTAATTACCACAGGAAGTGGTTATAGGTGTAGCCCCCTAAGTATGCTGGCACAGCATTGATAGGGGTAGTGCCCATCTGTCAGGATCATATAGGAATGTAAGGATATCTGAACCTAACAGACAGATAGATAAGTAGATGGATACAGATCTATCTAAAAATATATCTCATTATATATATTTTGTCACCAGTAGTCGGCTCGTAGCTTAGGCATACGGGATAGACGGCCTGGGGACCCTTTATTGAAAGACTGGAGCAATGCTTTAGGCTTGCATTGCCTCCTGGGAGTTGTAGTATTTTTCCCTTTTCAATAAGATGCAGTTGTGGTGCGAGTGGTACAGGCAATGACAGGCTTTTAATTCCCCTCCCGGGGCGGATTCAAACACAAAATAACTCAGGACAAAAAGGCCATACACTCTGGCACAAAATAAGAAAGGAAATAATAACAGCTTCTCAACTTAAATCCAAAGTTCCCCGGTATTTACAGCATACAGTCACTTTGTATAAGCAAGGAAAATCCTGTGCTCTTCAACTGCCAGTTTAAACAACTTTCACAGATTACCTGGCTCAGCGCAGAGAAATTATATCATCTGTAACCATTAAAGTACAGTCCATTAGGTTATCTGATACTTCTTCTTCCTGAGGGTCAATCAGCATTGACTCATGCTGATTCTCTGGTAAGTACAACTTCTGCTTGGTATACAACGTTTTCAAACTTTCACCCTCTATCTGTTCCTGAGGCTTCTCTATCAAGCCCTCCGTGAGATAGGGTTCAGTATTATCATATATCTTAGAATAGCAGATAGGAGAGTCACACACTTTAGGGTTTCTATAAGAGAACTTCTTATAACCACTCTTATCCTTATAGTAATTAGACAGCCTACCTTCTGGCTTTGAGACAGGGGAAAGTCCGTGCACAGCTGGGCCAGCAAGGGGTTTAAACCTCAGAGGTTTTCCTCTGTACTTTGGCTTCTCAACCTCTTCTTCCGACATGCAAATGTCCTCCACCGAATACCTTTCACTCCCTGGAGCTTGCAAGTGCTTCCCAGATAGCTTTGCCGGTAACGTTTCCCTCTGGGTACCTTCCCAATAGGACAATTGCCTGGAGTTCTTGCCACAGGGTTTTTGGGCCCTGCTCCTCCAGTTATTCCTGCTGGTTACTTCCTGTATTTCTCTATCACTCTCAGAATCACAATCCTCTGAGTCACTCACGTACTTTCTCTCGTGTTTCCTTCCACACTGAAACACACATTGCTTCTGAGACTCAGACTTCAGCACACTCAGCTTTCCCAGCTGGGTCTGTCCAAGCTTTCTCTCTCTCTCATTCTCCAGTTCCTCTGCTCCTTCTGCTCTTTGCTTCCCTTCACCCTGAAACTCTAATGAGCGTTTCTTATATGTCTGGTTTGGAGCTAATCTAGCCCTTCCCCCTCTCAGGTGAAAACTATTGGGCTCAGGAGATGGGGATTGTTTGCTAGCTGGGCGGGGCTGTTGCACTCGTGGCTGGGTTTGTTTATGTTGCTCCTGGCAACTGGGAGTCCTGTGCTTTGCCTTCCTGTCAGCAACAGACCTACTTCTCTCTAGTTCCTCTGTTTGCATGGCAAAGGACGTCTCTTCCCCATTACAATATATATATTTAAATATATACACATATAGGGTATATATGCATATATCTATAAAGAGATATGTATGGGCAGAAGACACACAGATAGATATACTTATCTATATATACCTAGATGAATAGGCAGGCATATAGACACATGTCTCCAGGTATATGGATGGAGAGGATGTCAATAGAACCCCATCCCCCCTAGGGATATAGGGAGAGAGGAAGAGCAAGAAGGTTGATACCTGCTTGAATAGATAAATAGAGAATCCTTTTTTTCTCCAGGACCAAGCAGGAAGTCAGTCCTCACATATGGGTGTCATCGGCGCCGATGAAGCCCCAGCGGAGCATTTCCCCAGCTTTCTATGAAAGCCTTTGGGAATGCAGGCACGCATGCGCGGTTCCCTTCCCGCCTAAAGGTGCCATCTTACCTCAGTCTCTTTTTTTCCGAGAAGCCCACCGGACGTGTGTCCTGTCATCCCAGATAAAAGTTGATTTTTTTCGGCAATTCTCGCTGTTTTTTCTCCCAGTTCGACGCCGGTTCCCCTCCCGCCGGGTTTGGTACACTGGTATCGAGCCCGATTCTTCTTTTTCGGTTTTTGCCCTTCGTGGCTGGCGTTCGCGCCCTTTTTTGTTTTTTCCCTGGAAGGCCGGTCCTTCGACCTCGCGGGGACTCTTTTTTCCCCGATGGCTTCCAGCGGTTTCAAGAAGTGTGATCGGTATAAGAAATTAATGTCTCTCACCGACACACACGACTGCTGCCTTCGGTGCCTCGGTCCTGATCACGACCCTAAGTCGTATGGACCATGTGGGAAGATGTCTTCCAAGGCACTCCAAAGTCGCCAGCAGCAGAAAGAAAGGCTTTTCTCGGACTCAGCCTCCGGCCGGGCCCGGACCTCGTCTGAGGCCTCGACATCTCGGGATTCAGATCCCGAGCACTGTCGAAGCTCCTCGGACAGGGGGTCCCCCGACCGGGAACGCAAGAGGAAGAAGCGGCTCACGAGGGCATCGTCGGAGGTCGTCCCTGGCTCCTCGAGGGCCAGGTCTAAGACCCCCGACTGTCGCCCCGGGCCCATGGAACAAGAGAAGCCTGCCAAAGTTCCTCGTGTGGAGCCGGAGTCTGCTGGACACGTAAGCCCCGTAGTCCTCGAGGACTCTCCTCCCAGAGAGCCACCGCCGGGGCCCGAGTCGGTGGCTGCTGCGTCTCCCGAGCTGAGCCTCAGGATGACAGCCTTGGAGAGCAGACTGTCTGCCTTCATGGAGCAGCAGCAGGTACTGATGGCCATCCTGTCTGGCGCATCTGCCCCGACCACCGGGACATCGACTTCGAAGTCGACCCCGGAGACTGAGCCGATACTCGAGTCCATCATGGCTCAAAGTCGACCTCGATCGAGGTCTCCCTCGACCTCCTGCTCGGGACCGAGGGCGTCGACGCCGGTGCCCCCGGCGTCGGGATGGGTGCTCCAGGGCCCCGCGGGGTCGGACCTTGACTCCTCGTCGGCGAGTCCGCCTGGGAGACGGAGGATGAGGAGTCCCCCGATATGTTCAAGACTCGGTGCGTCCCGTCGGACTCACCGCAGTCTGAGCCCCGGAGTAGATCCCCTCTGGAGGATACTCGGTTCTCGGAGTTCGTCCGGGATATGGCCACTGCCTTGGCTATTCTGGAGGACCCCGAGGAAGAGCCTCGAGCTGAAGAGCTCGAGGCCCTGCAGTATGACTCTCCTCCAAAGGAGGCCTTTACTGTCCCGGATCCTCCGATGCTGGAATGGCTCCTCTTCCGGATGTGGGAGGCACCGGCCTTGGCGCCGGTTTTAAGCAAGCGAGTCGACTTGATCTATCGACTCAGAAAGAGCCCTGGCTTTCAAAAGGCACAGCTACCACACCATTCCATGGTTGTGGAATCGGCCATGCATCGTCTGAAGAGCCAGAAGATGCACTCTGCGGTGCTCCCCGGCAGGAAGGCCCGAAACCTCGATAGCGTCGGTAGAAAGTGCTTCCAGGGCTCGATGCTTGCTTGCCGTGTCCAGTCTTACCAGCTGTACATGGGCATGTACTTGCGGGACCTGGCCAAGGAGTTGGCCGGGTTCCCTGCTGGACTCTCCGGGGAACCCTTGCAGAGATTCAAGCCCTTGTCCTCGGGGATTCGGGACTGCTCGAAGTTCATGTCCCGCGCCGCCTACGATGGCTTCGAGGCTTCGGCCCGAGTTGCGGCAGCCGGCATCGCGGCTCGACGCCAGGCATGGCTGCAGTCATCGGACCTCGAGCCATGGGTTCAGGACAAGTTGGTCGATGTCCCTTGCCGAGGTGAAAACCTTTTTGGCAAGCCCATGACCGAGAAGGCCGCCCAGCTCGAAACAGAGCACCTTACACGGACAAGGCTGTCTAGAAAGACCTCTGCCCCTTCTCATAAAAAGAAGGGCTTGGGTAAAAAGCCCTTTTACCCAAGGAAGGGCACTCCCTACAAACAGTACCCTCAATATCAGGCTGCCCAAGCTGCACCCCAGGGTCAGCAAGCCCAGGGGCAGGGTAATGGGCCCCGTAGGCAGAGGACGCCCCTGCTCCCACTCAGCAGGGTGGGGGTTTTTGACTCCTTGAGCGTAGCCTCTCCATCCCTGCTCTCCCAACCCTGCACAGGAGGTCGCCTCGCCCTCTTTGCCCACCAGTGGCCCCTCATCACCGGGGACAGTTGGGTGTTGGACATAGTCCACAGAGGCTATGCCCTGCATTTTCACCAACTGCCTCCTCCATACTTTCCAAGGGAGCCTCCAAGGCCTCCCCTGCACACAGACCTTCTCCTTCAAGAGCTTCAGGGTCTGTTGGTGGACAGGGCGGTGGAGCCTGTGCCTCCCCACTTGCACGGTCACTGATTCTACTCCAGGTATTTCCTGGTACCCAAAAGAACCGGTGGCCTTCGACCCATTCTGGATCTCAGAAACCTCAACAAGTTCCTTGAGAAAGAAAAGTTCAAGATGCTTACTCTTGGAACACTTCTGCCCTACCTCCAGCAGGGAGATTAGATCTAAGGAGCATAGCCAAAGGATGCGTACACTCACATCCTCATTCATCCAGACCACAGAAAGTACCTCAGGTTCATTGTGGGGGGGAAACCATTATCAGTACTGAGTACTGCCTTTTGGCCTCACCTCCGCTCCCAGGGTCTTTACCAAATGCCTGGCAGTGGTGGCGGCCTACCTGAGAAATCAGGGAATCTTTGTCTTCCCCTATCTGGACGACTGGCTCATCAGGGGTCAAACGTGCCAGGAGGCCAGACAAGCCACCCTCAGAACTGTTGCTCTTCTTCAAAGCCTGGGGTTTGTAATAAACTTCGCAAAGTCCACTTTGCTCCCCTCCCAGAACTTGGAGTTCATAGGAGCAAGGCTGGACTCCCTGCTAGCAAGGGCTTTCTTGCCAGCAAACAGAGCCCAAAGACTGATAAACTTAGCAAACCAGTTTCTCAGCAAGTCACTGGTCTCCGCCAGACTCTGCCTAAGGCTGCTTGGCCACATGGCTTCGACAGTGCATGTGACCCCCAATGCCAGGCTCCATATGAGACCTGCACAGTGGTGCCTTCGGTCTCAGTGGTCACAGGCAGCCTCAGAGACAGGATAAGGGTGTCCAGACAATTTCTGAACTCCCTCAACTGGTGGCTGCACCCACCCAATCTACTAAAGGGGGTGCCTTTTCAGATTCCTGGGTACACGGTGGTACTGACCACAGACGCCTCCCTGCAGGGCTGGGGAGCTCATTTTCTAGGCAAGTGCACCCAGGGCCTGTGGTCTCCTTGGAAAGCTGCACAGCAGATCAATCTCCTCGAACTCAGAGCTATTCGATTAGCACTCAAAGCTTTCTCTCCTGCCCTGGCTCATCAATCTGTCCTGGTTCAGACAGACAACCAAGTAGCCATGTTTTATGTGAACAAACAGGGCAGGACTGGGTCCAGAATCCTTTGTCGGGAGGTTCAGGACCTTTGTTCATTTGCCCTCGAGCACAACATGCTCCTCAAGGCTGTGTATCTTCCAGGCCAGGACAATTACCTGGCCGACAGGTTAAGCAGAATTCTGAAGCCCCACGAGTGGTAGCTGCATCCTTCAGTAGTTCAGAGGATCTTCCTAAAATGGGGTCTCTCTTTGCCAGCCCAATGAACAATCAACTGCCAAAGCTCTGCTCCCGGCAACCGCATCCTCTGAGAATAGCAGCAGATGCTTTTCTGATTCCATGGTCTCGGGGCCTCCTGTATGTGTTTCCTCCCACGCCCTTGGTGGCCCGAACTCTCTTCAAAATTCTTCAGGACAAGGCCTCGGTCCTGCTGGTGGCTCCCAGGTGGCCGAGACAGCCTTGGTTTCCTCTTCTGCTTCAACTGGCGGTGGATCCCCCACTGCCTCTGGGGTTGCAACCTGACCTTCTCTCACAGGAGCAGGGTTCCCTTCTGCACCCCAATCTCAAAGCTCTCAATTTGATGGGCTGGAGGCTGCAAGGGTAGTTTTGGCTCCCTGGGGCCTACCTCAGGAAGTTGAGGAGGTTGTCCTAGCTTCTAGAAAACAGTCCACTAGGAAAACCTATGCTCTCAAATGGAAAAGGTTTTCTGTGTGGTGTCAGCTACGTACAGAGGATCCTTTCTCCTGTACTGTGCTAGTAGTGCTTCAGTACTTACTGCACTTATCAAATCAGGGACTTAAGTCCAATTCTGTTCGGGTCCACCTCTCAGCTCTAGCAGCTCACCACTCACTGGTGGAGGGACATTCTCTGTCGGGTCACCCCTTGGTGTCCCGCTTTCTCAGGGGCTTGCTTTTGCTCAAGCCTCCAATCCGTCCCCCTGCCCCAGAGTGGGAGTTGAATGTGGTCTTGCAGCAACTGACTCGCCCATCTTTTGAGCCGATGGCTACTTTTCCACTGCGCTTCCTCTCCTGGAAGACACTCTTCCTGATAGCTCTTACCTCGGCTAGGCGAGTGAGCGAGCTTCAGGCCCTGGTCTGTGATAGGCCTTACACCAGGATTTATAGGAACAGGGTAGTCCTCAGGACTCATCCAAAGTTCCTCCCAAAGGTTGTCTCCTCTTTCAACCTCAATCAGGAGGTGGTTCTTCCAACATTCTTCCCTAGGCCTCATGCAAGCCAGGCTGAAGCAGTCCTGCATACTCTGGACTGTAGGAGGGCCTTATCCTTCTACCTTGACCGTACGCAGGGGCATAGGAGGGCTACTCAGCTCTTCGTATCCTTTGACCCTAATAAGTTGGGGTTGGCTGTGTCCAAGCGTACCTTGTCCATCTGGGTGGCTGACTATCACCTGGGCTTACAAGGCGGCTGACCTTCCTTTGCAAGGTCGGGTCACGGCCCATCGTGTCAGGGCAATGGCTGCCTCAGTGGCTTATCTCCGCTCTGTGCCCTTGGTAGACATCTGCAGGGCTGCAACTTGGTCTTCAAGTCAGACTTTTGTGGCCCATTACTGTCTGGAGAGGGAGTCCCGTAGGGACAGTGCTTTTGGCCAGGCAGTACTCCGGAATCTCTTTGAGGTTTAGGCAACTCCTGCCCTCTGTTGGGCTACCGGTGGAGGTTGTGTCCTTGAAAAGCCTTTCTTTGCTGCTGAGACTAGAGGGAGTACTCTTGTTCAGCCTGGGTTCCTTGGTAGCCTAGAGCTAGGGAGTCACCCATATGTGAGGACTGACTTCCTGCTTGGTCCTGGAGAAAGAGTAGTTACTCACCTGTAACAGGTGTTCTCCAGGAGCAGCAGGAATCAGTCCTCACAAACCTCCCTCCTCCCCTTGGAGATGCAGTTGTACATAGTTTATTTTTTCATTTTTGTGTGCTGTTCTTAGCTATGTCATTTGACTGAGGTAAGATGGCACCTTTAGGCGGGAAGGGAACCGCGCATGCGTGCCTGCATTCCCAAAGGCTTTCATAGAAAGCTGGGGAAATGCTCCGCTGGGGCTTCATCGGCGCCAATGACACCCATATGTGAGGACTGATTCCTGCTGCTCCTGGAGAACATCTGTTTATTCATTTATTTATTTATTTTATTTTATTTATTTATTTATTTAACATTTGCTTCTATACTGCGCTATTAAAATCAGCGCGGTGTACATCAAACAAGCATACTACAATGTATACAAACAACATTGAGTTTACAAAGAACAGGAAATTGAACACTCTTATATACTGCGCTATTCTGCATCAGTGCGGATTACATTGAACAGGGCATTATAACTTGGAGATAACTATTTTACAGGGAACATTTTATTTTACCGTTTTAAGTTCAAATCTTTTTTATTGAGATTACAAGTAGCATGAACAAAACAAACACTTGCAAGGCAAGCATAAGCCCATATAACAACACATCAACCATGATACAGGGATACAGCAGAATCTTAGCCATCATAGGAAGGGGATTCAGAAATGACATAATTAGAATAAACACAATACTGTATTAGGAGAAGCTTTCCCCAACTGACAGCAGACCCCTGAAGATCCTCACCCCCCCATCCCCCCAATACAAAGCAACAAACACATACATACATACAGGAAGCACGGGGTTTCCAAGAAAAAAAGAAAACAAAATGACCCTGACAAAGGAAACACGGCACGGCAGAACTCCTGGAACCCAGAAGTAGAGCCAACTGAGCAACGGGAAAGATACATGTCCAGAAGACCCACAACTGTTCTACATTGAAAACCCACATGCAGGTGCACTTTCCCATCCCACCAAGTATCCACTCCAGGAAGTGTGTCAGATATTCAAAACCACACTCCGCTCCCTGGGGGTCAAACTATGAATAACTGGGGACCATAGGTCCAGGAATTTATCCCATTTTTTCCCACCTTGTTGCTTTGCTGTTAACTTTTCCATATACAACAAGTCCAACAGGGCCTTTTCCCACATGAGCACCCTTGGGGGCGTAGCTTCCAGCCAGAGACTCAATAAAGTCTTCTTGACAAGCAGGAAGCCACGCTCCAGGATTCCCTTATGCGCCGGGGCTACCTGATCCAGCAGACTCCACTCATGAAAGAGACAAACATCTCGCTGGCAAATGTCCCCTATGCCCAACCAACCCACCATCTTAGCACATGCCTGCTGCCACACGACCTGCACTGTAGGGCAGTCCCAGAAGCGATGCAGGAAGGATCCAACACTCTGCTTACACCAGGTGCAGGTAGGGGCGGGCTGCAAGCCTGCCTGAAAAGCCCATTTATCAGTGGCGTAAGCCCTCCAAAGAAATTTATACTGCAGCTCTTGTAAATAAACCCAGGAAGATCCCCTCGGGACGCGCCCAAACGCATTTCGCAAACACTCTACTGTCATCCCCTCCACCCCATCTGAACGCCACCGAGTCGCCAGCGCAGAAAGGTAAGACTCAGCATCCATTGAGCTAATGAGTTGGCGATACATCAAGTTCCTTTGATCCCGCTCTACCAACATCTGCAAGATGTCACGAGGGGTCCTAACTGCCGCCCGCTCCCCGGCCTGTAGCTGACCCCTTAAACTCCCCAAATAATGACGTATCTGCAGGTACCCATAAAATTGATGTGTGGGAAGTTGAAAACGTGCGGATAGGGCACTGAAGCTCTCAAGAAGCTCCCCACCCGGCATGTACAAGTCCCCGAGACACACCAACCCTTTCTCCAACCATGAGCGAAACAAATTATGAGCTGGCATCCCCGGGGGAAAAGCTGGATTACCCACCAATGGTAGTAGCAGCGAAGTCTTCGAATTCCAGCCGAGTTTAGAACACAGCGCTCGCCAAGTCGCCCGAAGGGCCCTCGTGTAAACTCCTCCCCCACCCAATATCGCCAGGGATGGATGCTCCATGTGCAATACATATAGACTATGATAAGGAGCACACATCCAGTTCAAATGGCGCACAGGGGCGCATCCCCCACTTTCCTCTAATAGGCCCCAAAGGTGACGAACCATGTAGCGAAGGTTGTAAATGCCGAAGAGAGGGTAAGCCTAAACCTCCCTCCTCCGCCTTCTGCATTAGAGCCTTCAGGGGGATCCTAGCACGTCTGCCGCCCCAGAGGAACCCTCTAAGAAGTCCATCCAGTTTCTTCCAATCTCTAGCAAGGACCCAGAGGGGCAGTAAGCGAAGAACATACAGCCAACGGGGGAACTCAACCATAGTGAATAATGCTACCCTCCCTTTCAACGACAACGGCAACCCCCTCCAGTTCAGGAGTACTGCCTTGGTCCTATCCAACAGTCTCATGATATTGGCCTGATAGAGGCGGTCAGGGAGGCAGATACCCAAATACTTTAGAGGGTTATCGGCCCAGACCAGTGGGAAGGGGCCTTCCCACACCGGCCGCGCCCGGCCGCCCACATCCAACACCATCGACTTGGAGTGTTAATTTTGAGACCCGAGAAACTGCCGTAGTCCTCTATCACCTGCAACACTCGTGGCAGCGACTGCTGTGGTTGCGTTAGGCACAAGAGCATATCATCCGCGAACGCACTGACTTTAGTCTCCTCCACCCCCATGGTAACCCCTCTAATCTGCGGGTCCCATTGGATCGCCTGCAGCAATGGTTCAAGAGCCAGGACAAACAATAAGGGGGACAGAGGACACCCCTGGCGGGTGCCCCTCTCTAGAGCAAAAGACTCCGAAAATGTGCCATTAACTCCCACTCGAGCCATAGGCTGCTCATACAACAATCAAATCCAACGCACGAACTCACCACGGAACCCCAAAGCGCCTAGTACATCCCACAGAAAAGCCCACGCCACCCTATCGAACGCCTTTTCCGCATCCAGACTTACCAACAGCATAGCCGCCTCCCAGCGGAGAGAGTGTTCCATCCCCAAGAGCAACTTAGCAATGTTCCTAGAAGCATCTCTACCCTGCACAAATCCCATCTGACGAGGGTCAATGAGGGAAGGTAATATAGGATTCAGCCTCTTCGCCAAGACTGAGGCCAGTATCTTCATATCACAATTGATGAGAGAGATCGGCCTATACGAGGCAGGATCCGTCAAGTCCTTCCCTGGCTTCGGGAGCACTGTTATGTCGGCACACCGCATGTCTCTAGGAAACTGGCCTACTCGACGCGCTTCATCAAACATAACTACCATAGAGGGGGCGAGCCGCGATGATAAAATTTTGTAATATTCATAGCTAAACCCATCAGGTCCCGGAGCTTTATGAGCACTTCCAGCTTTAATCACCTGTTGAATTTCCCCCACCGTTAACGGGGCATTCAGCTTCTGCAAGTCTACTTCGGACACTTGAGGGAGCGACAACGGACGCAAAAAATCTTGCCCTCTCCTATAATCCCTCTCTTCTTCAGTGTATAACCGAGCATAAAATTTGCGGAATAGCTCCGCCAGTTGCGGAGGCTGGTGATGTACCACGCCCCGTTCGTCCCTGAGAACTGGTATAAAACGCGCGCCTCCAGGAACCTTGACCAGTTTTGCCAACAGCCGACCATATCTGTTGCCATAGTGGAAAAATTGGTGCCTGTGACATTGCCTAGAATACACAGCTCGCCTCTGCAGGAGTTCGTGAAGCGCCGCCTGGGCCCCAGCATACTCTAACTGCAGTTCCCTCTCCCCTTTTCTACCAAGCCTCCGCTGAAAATCCCGCACTCTACGCTCCAATACCAGTAAGCTATGGTCCATATGCTTACGCCGCCTCACACAGTAAGAAATAATCGCTCCGCGCATGACCGCTTTACCAGTTTCCCATGGCAGAACTGGCAAGCATTCCGGCTTATCGTTAAAGAAGAGGAAATCATCCCATTGCTCCTCTAGAAACTTCCTAAATTCTAAATCCTCCCATAGGTATGCTGGAAATCTCCACCCCTTGCGCGGAGCCCCCTTGCATTCCCAAGTTACCCACACCAGCCCATGATCAGATACCACTATGGGTTCTATGCCAGCGTGAGCCACCTTAGATATAGCCCCTTCACTCACCAAGACATAGTCTATTCGTGACCAGGAGAGATGTGCCTGGGACTGATGGGTGTATTCACGAGTCCCGGGGTTGAGAAGACGCCAGATGTCGTCAACCAAATCCCCCATCCGACAAAGATAGCCCACCCCTCTTCTCCGCCACGCCCCTGCCCCACTATTCGGGGACTTGTCCAGGAGCGTATCATGTGGGCAATTAAAATCACCGGCCAAGATCAAATTGTTACTTTTCGCTCCCTGGACAAATCCCAGTATCTTACGAAAGAAGGCATGATCATACACGTTAGGGGCATATACATTGACTAGCCAGATATCCTCATTGTATATTTTGGCATACAGCAGGATATATCTCCCCCCCGGGTCTACAGTCATGTGCTGTACTTCAAAGGGTATTCCCCGTTTCACCAGAACCACTACCCCGGCTTTCTTAGTGCCCGAGGACGCTCCATAAGCGGCCCCCACCCAATCCCTGGCCAGCTTCTGATGTTCCCCGGCGCTTAAGTGTGTCTCCTGCAGCAAGGCTATATGGGCTCCCTTCCGTTTAAGGAATTGCAGTATTTTGGTACGCTTCACGGGGGAGCCTATTCCTCCCACATTCCAGGAAGTAATCTTAAGGTTAGGCATGCGCAATTATGGGGGCTTCATCCCGCAATGCTATCTCGAGCTCGTGCTCCAGGAGTTGCCCAGCCTCAACTCCCAGGCCATGGTTCCCCATATCATGAAATACAAAGTGCTTCCCCATGTGCCCTCTACTTCCTGCATCAAATAGCATCAAAAAACATACCCTCTTCCCCCCCTTAGCAACCACACCCCTCCTCCTCCTTACCCAGACCTGTTGTCGTTCTCCCACCCCTTCCCCGTCCTCCCCATCCCATCCCCCAACCCCTCCCAGCCCCTTCTCCATCCACTGCTCATCATCCCTATCAACTGCCACACACCAACAAACACTCTCACAATCACTCCCAGAGGCTTCCTTCCCTCCACCAAGTATTCGCACAGTCATCCACCCCCCTTTCAAGCAACAACAACCCTTGCAAACGCAAGGCACCCCAATACTGGGGTAAGATCACTGTCCATGCGCTTCCAGGCCTCCTCCTAATATCAACATCATGAGGCAACATAATGTCCATAGTGTTTCAGAGGTTTTAAAAGCAGGCCGTATCCAAATCGCCATGGTGCTACTGTCCGTTTTCCAATAAAAATCGCTCAAGACTGGGCTGCAGCTATAGTGGCGTTAGGCAAAATGGTAGAAACAAATTTCCGCGCTGCTGGCATCTGCTCAAACATGTGCGTTTCTCCTTTATGGAAAACTTTCAATGTGGCAGGGTAGCTTAAAGCAAAGCGGATTCCACCCTGGATGAGCTCACTACATACAGGCGAAAATTCCTTCCGCTTGACAGCCAAAGACGCCGAGTAATCCTGAAACAGGAAGATAGGAACATTGTCCAACTTCAAGTCCCGTTTTTTCCTGTAGGCTTGTAGGATTAATGTCTTCTGGTGAAAGTCCAACAAGCGGGCCAACACAGGTCGCGGTCTAGCCGGCTCTCCTGCCACTGCCCCAACCGGTGTGCTCTCTCCACCTTAATCTGACCCTGTAGGTCTGCCAAACCCAGCTCCTTCGGCAGCCACGTGTCGAACAGGGAAAGAAGCTGCATACCTGTCCAGGATTCCGGGACCCCGATCAATCGCAGGTTGTTCCTGCGGGAGCGATTCTCCAAATCATCAACTTTGAGCAGGAGGGCATCAATTTGCTTTTGCTGTTGGTGCTTGGACCGCTCCAGTGCTAGTTCACTATCTTCCAAAACTGTCACCCTCTGTTCCACTTCTTCCACTCTCCGGGTGAGCTCTCCAAAGGTGTCACTCATCTCCGCCAACTTTTGTAGCACGGCTGCAAATTTAGGTTCCAAAAGTTTAGCTACCTCAAAGGCGAGCTCCTCTGGGCCAGAGTCCACGCTCTCTCTGCCCGGGGAATCGGGTCCCGATGCAGACTTTGCCGCCGACGCCATCTTGGGGTCCCGCGCCCCTGCAGCCTTCTCCCGCCTCGCCGCGGTTTTCATCCTCTGCCCCGCTCCGCACACCGCTTTACTTTATTTAGACAATTCTCCAACTTTCGCCTTGACAGCGGAGCAAGTTTCCAACCCAGTCTACAAAGTAAGTTGCCGAATTTACTGCCGATTCTGAGGGAGGCCTGGGAGCACGATGAGGAGCGTCCTCACCCGCTCACGTGATCTCTCTATTTTACTGTTTTACAAGTGAGTAACTACTCTTTCCTGGTTATGACTGGCAGAGTTAGGGGAAAGATCTCTGACAAGAAGAAGGCTGAATTCTTTGCAGAATTTGAGCTCTTGAATAACCAGGATGGCCTACGTGAAAATTGCAGAGGATAACTTCAGTCTGCAGACAGGAAGTCAAGATATGTCCAGAATTGCAGTATGGAGAATGGATAGAGGACGCCTCTGGAGGAAGATACCCTAGTGATCCGCCTATGAGGGCAAGATGGGTATTAGGCGTCCTCTAGCTGCCATTGAAGAAATTTATCTCTGACGAGAAGACCCAAGGAGATATGGGCCAAGCCAGGGAATTGGCCCTCCTTTAGGCTTTCACGTAATGAAAGGCCTGAGGCTTATGCCTCAAAAGAGATTTAAGATGAGATGGAAAGGGTAGGGAATACCTTCCAGACATGAAACATGACTGGGGGAACCCCCCCCCCAACCATCTGGGGTTATCTGCTAGGCAAAATACTAATGCTCTCTAGCAAGGGCCCATAGTGCAAAGCTACTCTGTAGAGATGCAGAGAGCATGCTGCAGGTTGGTTAGAAGAAAAAACTGGCTGTGGAAAGCCAGCAGGTAACCAGCTATTCTGCCAAGGACAAGGGGGCGAAGAATAGAAGTTAACCAACCAGACTGTGATAATAGGATTTCCCAAACAAGGTTGATAACCTGTTTGGGACTTAGCACTGAGGCTAGGAGGATTGCTAGTGGAGGGGAAGCCCTGGTTGTGTAGTGAACAAAACCAGTGGCTTAACCACTAGGAATTGCTGTATCTGCAGCAACTACCAGCACAGCATGGAAAATTTCTTTTCCCTCTTCCTTTTTTAGATTAGGAAAAAGAAACAGACATGGTAGGACTTCCTATTGTCTGATGAGCGGCATGCCCTAAGGTAACAAGGGGGAAGACAACTCCAGAAGGGAGAATCCCCCGGTAGAACAGGTAGAGGACTATAGGGGCTTACCCGTGTAAAATAGCCACTCTTACAAACCAAATGTTGTAGTAAGAGGGAGGTAAGACAGAGTTGCAAGAGACCGACTATGGAGGAAGTTTCTGACAGGTGAGATGATACATGCCAGTACAGGGAAACAACTGTCTATTGTTACCTCTCTTTCCTCCAAGAGGAAAATCTGTTAAGTATGGGCATGATCATCATAAAGACTCTTAGAGAAAAGATGTCTCATGAAGAGATATCTAGGTAGGTTAGGATAAATTTAGTGCAGATACTGCAAGTGAAAAGAAGCAGACTGCCACCCTAACCACCAATCAAGAGGGACAATGATCTATTTGAAACCCTGCGACTGCTGGGTTTGTTGACCCTGTTGAGTTTGTGGATTCTTCAGACCAGGGCGATGTTTCCCCTGTTTGGGAACATCTGTATGATGGGCAGATGATGGATAAAACCTTCTCCCCCTAGGGGAAGAAAGTTTGGTAGGACATTTCCTACCTACTGGGAAAAAAGAAGGCGTAGAACAGCCTCTGGAAACAGGAAAGTCAGTGGACAACTGAGTAACCTGGAGTAAAGACTCCTTGTTGAAGAGATTTTCTCCAGTGCAAGGAGTATTTCCCAGTCTTTCTTGTGCCCATTTGTCCAAGTCTGAAGCTTGGAGCCAGGCTCTACGTCGTGCCCCTATAGCTATAGCAGAAGTCCTGCTAACAGACTCAAAGGAGTCTAGGGAAGCACGAGTAAGAAACCTAGAGATATTTTGAGTATGACTAACCAGTGAGGAATAGTCTGCACTCTTGGGCTCTTGAAGAAAAGGCGTCAAAAGATGTAATTTCTTTGTGACCTCCTCAAGAGACAGACCCATATAAAAAATATATGAGAGAATTCTTGCTGAAAGCATGGATGTCTGGAAGGTTTGACGTCCAAAGGCATCTAATGTCCTAGACTCACGACCTGGCGGACAAGAAGAGTGCTTTTTATTACTCTTCACCCGCCTCATTGATGATTCTACTACAATGGAATGATGAGGAAGTTGAGTCTTTTGAAACCCTGGAGAGGGGGGCACCTGATATAGAAGATCAGTTGCTCTGGAAGGTGGGGGTACCTTTAAAGGAGCTTCCCACATTCGTAGAAGGCGATCCTGCAAGGAATGATGCAAAGGAAGCATTATGTTCTCCTTTGCTTTGCTAGGAACAGAGAGGGATTCTGTATTCCTTTGTGTAGGATCCTGTCAAGGAATAGGAATGGCAAGTGATTTTGCCATATCCAGGAGGAAAGTCCGAAAAGAAGGATCCCCAGAGGGAACTTCCTTTGGATAGGCTAGATCTGAAGAACTAGCGTTGGCACCGAGGGATCTATCCAAGTATATAGGAATAGAAGATCCTAAATGGTGCAGTATAGGATCCTTAGAGGATGGTCGCTGGTACTGCAGGTCAGGACCAGCGACAGTCGGTAACACATCATCCATGCTAGGGATCGATTCCAAACTCGGCATCGAGGGAAACGAGCCTGACGAGAGAAGCATGGAAGGCACTGACAGCAATGGTAATGTGGATATCAGTACCGACTTCGGTACCGTATCTGATACCAGTGGATGAAGGCCAGCCGGTGGCAACTCTAATGGTATCAGAGGAACCGAGAGTTGCGGATCCGAATTATCGGAACCGAGCCTTCGGTACCAAGGCGAGTCGGTACCCAGTCCTCCAGACTGGAGATCGATTCCAGACTCGGCAGCGAAGGAAGCGAGTCTATCGATGCACGTCTGGAGGGTACTGACGTCGGTAATAGTATCGGTGCCGGTACCGATACTGGAAGGTCAGTCTGGAGCGTATCCACCGGTCCCGCAGGTACCGAGGATGCCAGACGACGATCCTTGGTGAGGAATGTTTCATCCAATACCAGTGCCGATGCCGGGGTATCGGTACCGCTCGAAGCGGATGCCACCACCGGGCATGGCTCAGGTATGTTCTGTGAGGGGTGAACCTCAGGAACAACCTGAAACCCCACACAGGCTTTGGAGGCCGAAGACTCCCACCGGGGTTTTGAAGCCAGTGGATTCTCGAGGACAAGGCCATAGGCATCTCTATGCTGTGCATGAGAACTGCCGCTCGAGGACTGGCTAGTCTTAACAGACTGTTTTTGGGTTACCTGATCCTGTGTGAAAGAAGATATGGTCGGTGCCCTGAAGTTGGAGGGGGACCGCGTGTCGAGGGGAACTCGATGTTGAAAACTTCTTCTCACAATACTATTGCCCGAGGGCTCGAGGAAAATGGTCAGGACCCCCCAAGCAGGTTAGACACCAATTGTGAGTGTCTAAAAATAAAGTTGTACCGCCACAGTTTGTACATTTCTTGGGGAAAGTGGCGAGGCCTAGAAGGCCTGAGAAACCGTGAGACACTAAGGAAGAAAAAATATTCCTTAAAAAGGAAATATTTTACAAGAAAAGAAAAAAGAAACACCGGCGGTACCGGTGGCGTCGGGGAAGGCAGCTGCGACCACAAGAAAACTAAAAAATAAAAGAAGAATTTTCTGCAGTGACAGGAGGACGTCCTGCCGGCTCCACGGAAAAACGAAAACTGAGGAGAGGCAGTTGGGAAGGCGGGAAGGCAGCACGCAGGCGTGTTGGGATGCTTCCAAAAGCTTTCTGATTGGACGCTGGGAAGCATTCCCACGCAGACTCCGTCGGTACCGACGTACCCATATGTGAAGACTCATTCCTGCTTGTTCCTGGAGATTAGAGGTACATTTTCCTATTAGACACAGTGGTCCCGAAGGGCTAAATAAAGAGATTGAATATCATGTTTTTCTGTGATTCAATGCCCCACATCTTTCCTTCATTTGTTGTCATTGATGAAGTCATAGTTGTTTCTTTGCTTTGGTTTATTTCTGATATATGTTGTTTTTTTCCCTTCCCGTTTGTTTCTTTTCCCCTCCTTTCCTTTTCCCTCCTCCCTCCCCTCTTCCCCTTCCCCTCCCCCCCCCCTCTCTCCCTGTGCCCTGGTCCTGTCACTGAATCTTTGTGGGAGGTGCTGTGTTGATATTTAAATGTCCCTTCTGCTTCAGCATGGCGTTTTCCCGCTCATAGCTAAGACGCTGGTAAAGTTTACTCCTTATTATCTCGTGCTTATTATTTTGTTCTTAGTTCAAATATTGTCTGTCATAATGTTTTTTGTTCCTTTGTTTCTGATTGCCAATCTTTAGGTGTTGTTTTTATGCCCTGTCATGTGTGTGTATATATATAGTTTTTAAGCACATTTATTTGTATAGCAAAAATTTCTTTAATTGTGGTATTTATGACAGATATTGACTATATGATTTTACTGAGGGAATGTATCAGTTTGGGATTATTTCTTCTTCTCCCCCCCTCCCCTCCCTTTTTTTTGTTTGTACCTCTTACAGTATACCTGGTTTTTATGGCTGTTTTTTCAATTGGCCTCTCATTCACACTGCACCCTTTTTCCCGTTGGATGCAATTTATTACCTTTTGGTGTTTTGGGTAGATATGCGATATTTATGCTACGATGGGTTGGTCTGCCGTCCTTTCGGCTGCTAAAAATTTTTTTTGTCTTGCCTAGCATTTGATACGCCCGTACTAGCATAGGACATCACGATTTTATAACAGTTACCCTTGGTTGGCTACATGTTGGCTAATTTTACCCTCTCCCCCTTTTTTGGATGCTTGGCTTGTTATGCCCTCCTCACATTTTTTATCGCCAGACACTTTTTTTTTTCCCTTACGTGTTCAGAATAGTCTGTTTATTTTATCTTTTAGTTCGTATGGCTTTTATGTTTTAAGGTCCATTGATCCGCTTTTTGCAGCATTTTATTGTCTCCTCTTCCCTGGTGCTCTGCTATTATGTTTGTTATGAAAAATTTTTAAGGTGTGTTTTGTAACAAGTTATATTTATTTGTATATTTATTTATACTCAAGCTGAATCAGTTCGTAGCTTCTTTGTTTTTTTGAGTCTGCGGTTTTCTTCCGAACTCATGCTTTAGAATCGCATGTGTGTTTTGGTGTCATTAAGTTAATTCCATCGATGTGGACATGCTTTGGGATGCCATTTCGAGCAATCCCCTTTTTTTAATAATTAACATCCTTATATTTTCTTCATAGCTTTTTATCCGTTTTTATTTTTGTGCTTATTGTAGAGGGTTTTTTTCCCTTTCCTTTTCCTTTTAATGGGGTGTTATCTTTTTTAACTGCCATGTTTTTATTCTTTTCACACTTTAGTCAGACTGGCTCGTATTCATTTATGTGGTGACAGTAACCTTATATGTCCATATGTATACTTTTAAGCTTGTGTTATCACATGGCTGTAATATTTTCAACATATTTGAGTATCTTCTGTCACATTATGTTTTTACTTATTCATTTGTTTGCTGGTTTGATATTTTATTCTTTATATTCAACGGTTTATATCTGGGTTTTTAATATGGCACCTATATGCGTTTTTTAATTGTTTGCTCATACATGATTCCTCTTTTATAATAACATGTCTTTATTTATTAATTCTTACAATAGCATGTTTTTAATTATTTATTCATTGTTTTTGTGCTTCATCCATTCTTTGTTGAAGTTTTTTTGTAGCATTGCCTGTAAGTGCCTCTCATTTCTATTAGGATTGCTGGAATATGTTATCGGAATAACAAGCTCTTATGTTTCTTTTTCTTTTATTTTATGCAGATTGGGAAGAGTGGTTTTTCCCTCTTACATTGTTGTTGTTGCTTTTGCTTTGTGGTAATGTATCTGTTTTTAATACAGTTTTTCACACCAGTTTTCATATCATTCTTATATTATACATGTGCTTCACTATTTAATCGTAGTATGTATCATTTCATATTTTATATTTATTTTGTACATGGTTTACATTGTGGTTACATTTGTATGTATGTACATTTTTAATATTTATGTTTTATTTGTTTTAGACCCCTGAAGAAGGCCTCAGGCCGAAACCTTTTAGTTGGGTCCCCAAATAAAGCTTTTTCTGCATATACTACACCCTTGTGTTTGGCCTGGTCCTTGGGTATCCGCTTCTGTTTCTTTTGCCAATTTGCGGATCCCCCTGCTCCTCCTCTTGGTTTGATTACTATGGAGTACCACAGAGTTATTGAGATAAGTACTTGGCCCTGAAGCAGAACTTTTGTTTGATTAAGTTAGAAAAACAGGCGCCATGTTGGCAATTTTATTTTTATATATATATATATATATATATATATATATATATATATATACACACACACACACAAAGACATTGATTCTTTTCATGATTGAATTAAACTGGACTATTTATGAGTGCTTATACCACTCTGGAATGATCGTTTGTGTTTATGGATATTTGAACTCTGTACAAAATTAAAACAGGAAATCACATTAGCAAAATCTGGAGATTAAAAGTACCACAAACTTTGCCTTAATGCAAACAGTTTGAAAATCACCCTCTTATTTCCCCATTGGATAAGTACAGAGGATCTCTGAGGGAGGGGAAAGTGACTATAGCGCTTACTAGCTGGTGTGGATGTGCAGAATAAATAAGTCATATGCTTTTTATCTGTATTTCTAATTAGCTTTTCATTCACACATATTTAAATATATTTCTCTAATGGTTCAAAACAATTTTCTAGTAGTTCATATTACAAAACAAAACCATCTAACCCCATTTCTCCAGGGAGAAGCAAGTCATCACACACTAATGGCATCACTGCTTGCTTTGGTATATGAAAAACCCACATTGACAAACTGTGATGTCATCAGTCATCTGTACAGCACCGCGTATACCTTGTGAGGCTATACAAATGATCAGTAGTAGTAGTAATTGTTTCCTTGACTGTACAAGTGATCTGTTCTGTAACAAACGTGAACAGACACACTTGGGTTGTATTTTCTAAAGGGGAGTGCTCAGGAGGTTCTGAAGCTCTGTTGTCAGCACCCTGATGTGCGTGCAGGGTTATTTCTGTCAATTTTGCATCACCCCTGTATTTTTTCATCTTGCAGCATACTGGCTAACCTTTGAAGGTTATTATCATTTTGCTCTAATGTGTGCACTGGGAAAAGTGAGAAAATGAAGCATGGTTTGCTCAGGCTGGCGAATAGGGGAGAAGAGTTAACACCATTGCCTTCCAGTGATGCAGTACCAACATCTTATCAAAGACCCATTCTTTTATTTCATACATGTTACCAGAGTTTCCTGAAAGTTCCCTCTGATACGAGCTAATTTCTTTACTGAAAGAGTGGTAAAAGCGTGGAACAGCCTCCCGGCGAAGGTGATGTAGATAAGAACAGTGTCTGAATTCAAGAAAGCATGAAACAAGTATAGAGAATTTATGAGGGAAAGGAAACGAGTATAGAGTTTAACAGTTGGTGTGGATGAAATGACTTTATAGACCATATCTCGTCTTTATCTACTGTCATTTTTTTACTCCTATCAGTTTTCTGTTCAATAAAAGGGGAAAAGAAAAACAATAGTGCCTTTATCCCACCAAAATACCCATTCTATCCAAAGTGTTCTATTTTTATTATTACACATGCCAAAATTATAAGAAAGCAAGCACCCCGTATGTGTTCACACCAGTACTCTTTAGACAGCCATTTTTTAGTCCTGTAAGAGGGAGGCATCAGTAATAGCCTCATATAAAATCAGCTCATAAAGGGATCTACAATGGGTTTAACATCATTAGTTTTCACATGTTTTTATAAATTGTTAAACTGCTTATAGAAAATACAATATGCCGTATATTAAATAAACGGAATGAACCTGATACTCTTCCCAATCAGGATACAGTAAGGGAAGACACAGGCCACTTACAGAAAGGTCAGAGGGTTGGCCAGGGACAGGGCTTAAAGAGAGTGAGCTGCGTGCGGGAGACTCTCACAAGAGAGGGTACTTCTCATGGTCAGTGAAACTGTGTGCAGGAGACCCACAGGAGGGGGCAGGATTTGTGGTTAGTGAGCTGTGTGTAGGAGACTCACGGGAGGGGGTATGCTTTCCAGATGATCTTGGGGGGCAGCGTTTGGTAGACCATCTTCTGTTTGCCCTCTGAGCTGGTGCTGCCTCGGGTGCTCTGAACAATTTTGGCATACTCCAGCTTTTCGTCCCATGTTCCAGACAAGACGAAGTGAGCTTTGCCATCTGCACCTGTTACCACGCCTGTCACCTACAAAGGATAAGAGAAAACCATCCCATCATGACTCAGACAACTAGGAATCAACATAAGCAATTGAGCTCAACCACCCCAGACTTCCCCTCATTCTCAATACACTTGTGTTACTACATACAAGGGCAGCCCAGGGATCAGATGCAAGTAATGTCCTAGAAGATTTTACAAATCCACTATGAGATCAGTAAGTGACAACACATAACAGTTTGGGAATGGTTTGTAAAATTACTTACTTGATCAGCATCAGGTGATTACAAAAGTCATTTTCTTTAAAAAAAAATCCAGAAAAACGTACATATAAATTTTGGTTGTAGAGTGACTGATGTAGCCAAAATTAATCTGTCCAAAGCAGCATGGGATTTGAGGTGGGTCAGGGACATGACCCAAAGCTATATAGATTGCAGAGATATTCAGCCGCGATGCACATAAAACATTCAACTACAACTGCAGGAATACAGTAGCAGGAATAATTTTATATGGGTTAAATTATGAAGTTGGATTTAGTTCATACCTTTTCAGTAGTAGTTCAAGGTGAGTTACATTCAAGAACAGTAGGAGGTATTTCTCTGTCCCCTGGAGGGCTTATAATTAAGGTCCCTATTTACTAAGCTGTATTATGACAATTTCTGCGATTCAAGAAGAAACAGATTAGCTTCCTCTTAAAAGACCAGAACGGTGGGCAGTCAGATCTCCTTTAGTGATGGATGAAATGAAGGACATGATAGCAGGGCAGGAACCTCAGCAGACAATTGTTCATTACAATGATGTTGTGCAGGTTCATACCTTGGTGCTTTTAGTAGGTGATCAGCTCCAAAGGTTTTAGTAGGAATGGATCCATATCAGTTCGATTTTGTGGGTAACTAGAGATGGTCTTGCAAGGTTATGCCTTAGAGTTGTTGGGCCAATTTCAGATGTCTTTATTATGTTCTCTTACATTTCTATGGCCACAGGAACAACAGTGAGATCAACCCTGGACCATCTCATTCCTCTGGGGATGGTGGTTATGGAAGTGGAGAGGGGGGTAAGGGACAGTGCTCCATTTATTTTGTGATATCCAAAGACAGTACCTTTGGACTTATCCTAAATCTAAAATGGGTTAGAAAATCTCTCCATAGTCAACACTTTTGGATGGAGATTCTGTAGTTGGTCATAGCTGTGGTGGGAAGAGGGGACTTTCTCATGTACCTCGATCTCTTTGAAGCATCTCTCTTTATTTCAATCTGGAAAAATCATCTAAAGTATCTCCAATTTGCCATCCACCTCTAATTCCTTTTCTCCTGCTTCTTCCTAATTTGGCATTACCTGATAGACCAACATTCCATGAAAGATCACAGCTGTTTATCAAGAAAAATAATCAAATAATCATAAAAATACTCATTTACTCTCAGGACTTCCCCATCCCACTGGCTGAAGCATCACATCGCCCCCCCTCAATATAAGCTCACTGACCTCCCTGCCTCTCTCGTGTGACTTTTTTCCTTTCTATGTTGTCTACCTCTTCGGTTTGGTATGATTGATTATACTATTTTCTGTCCTGTCTTGCATTGTAACTTCCATTCTTTCTCTGGCCCTTGGCCATCTTTGCAACTTATTGATTGTACACCACTCTATTTTTTTTGCAGAAGGGCAGTATATCAAATATAATAAACAATCACTTACCAAAAGCCTCAGAAAACAGCCAGGCCTTCACAAATTTTCTGAATGGCCAGGAGATTCTGTTCTTGCTAAACCTCAATAGGAATAGAATTCCAAAGTGCAGAAGCCATACAACTAGATGACTTCTGCCTTGTCTCCAACTAGCCTAACCTATGAGAATGTCTGTACTGAAGGAAGCATTTGCTGCGAAGACCTTGGCATATGCTTTAGCTGTAGGTTAGAAGGCAGTTCAAACTAGCTCCTCACCATGGAGCACACTATAGACCATAATCAAGATTTCAAAATAGTTATGCTACAAAGCTCTGGCAATCGAGGTACTTCCTCAAGCATGGGTGGCACGAGGTATCTTGCTCCCTTTCCTGTCAAGACTTAACTGTGTTCTACAAAAGCAGCAGCCAAAGGATACTCTACACCATAATAACACTAGTAAAAGAAATGAATGAATGATGGCCAAATCCTTTTGAGCAACAAATAGGCAAAATAATCTAATCATTGCAAAAACCCAAACCACAAAGTAAATATCAGCCTCGAATAAGAACTCAGAATTAAGGTATACCTCCAGGGCTCTAGGTTGGGTAAGCACATCAGCAGAAGCAGCAAGCATGAGGACAGAATTTGTCCACATTTACAAGCACTACTGTAAACTAGCCCCTCCCTCTCCTGATGTGGTCGTTGTGAACATAAAGCCTATGCTTCTTATGCTCACTGACGTCTGCCAGTAGCAATCTCTGAGTATCTGTGGAGCAGGGGCAGTGGGAAATAAGGTATCAACAATCAAAGATCCACAGCAGAGGCAGGACTGATGGCCCTGGGATAGGTGGTAGGCAGGAACTTTTCCACTCATAGAATTTTGTTGCCCTAGCCACAGGCCTAATAGGCTGTCTGTAAATGCAGGCTATTATATAATTATTTGCAGCAGCAAGGAGGTACTGCTGTTTTAATTATTCTGTTGTTTGGAATTCACCACCACAGGAGACTGCAGTATACCGCCTGTTAATAGCTTGAATCTGCATGGGCTGTTGGCACCAACTCCTGGACCACCAGAGCCATCTTTTCAGGATGAAGAGTGACTCCCCTGGACCCGCCTGTCATGCCACTTCCTCCTCCCCCTCTTACCAGCAGGAGAGCAATGCTTTTAACCTGACTGTCTTCACTGCCAATTTCAGTCTGATACATAGAAACATAGAAACATGATGACAGAAAAAGACCACAAGGCCCATCTAGTCTGTCCTTCCATAACAACAACTACAACAGTCCACTTTTTACCTTTAGAGATCCTCTGTGTTGGTCCCATGCTTTTTTGAATTCAGTTACTGTCCTCATCTCTACCACCTCCACTGGGAGACTATTCCACGGATCCACTACTCTTTCCGTAAAGAAATATTTCCGCATATCACTCCTGAATCTATCTCCCTTCACCCTCATCCCATGTCCCCTCGTCGCAGAACTTGCTTTCAATTGAAAGAGGCTCTCTCCCTGAACATTTATGCCATGGAGGTATTTAAACATCTCAATCATATCACCTCTATCCCGCCTTTCCTCTAAGGTGTACATATTAAGATCCTTAAGTCTGTCCTCATATGCTTTATAATGAAGACTACTAATCATCTTAGTAGCAACCCTCTGCACCGACTCCATCCTGTTCACATCCTTTTGAAGGTGCGGTCTCCAGAATTGCACACCATACTCCAAATGAGGTCGCACCAAAGACTTATACAGAGGCATTATCACCTCCTTTTTTCTGCTAGCCATTCCTCTCTGTATGCACCCAAGCATCCTTCTAGCTTTTGCCGTCGCCTTTTCTACCTGTTTAGCTACTTTAAGATCATCGGACACAACTACGCCTAGGTCCTGCTCTTCTTTAGTGGACAAAAGTACTTCACCTCCTATGCTGTATTGCTCCCTTGGATTGCTGCAGCCCAAATGCATGACCTTACATTTTTTAACATTAAATCCCAGCTGCCAAATTCTAGACCATTCTTCAAGCTTAGCTAGATCCCTCCTCATGTTATCTACACCTTCCTGGGTGTCTACTTTATTGCAGATTTTGGTATCATCCGCAAAGAGGCAAACCTTACCCGACAGCCCTTCCGCTATATCACTAACAAAGATGTTAAAAAGAATCGGACCAAGGACAGATCCCTGGGGCACACCACTGGTAACATCCTTCTCCTCAGAGTGAGCTCCATTTACTTGTACTCTTTGTCGCCTCCCACCCAACCAATTTCTAACCCAAGCAGTAACTTTAGGGTCCATCCCTAGGGTGCTCAGTTTGTTTATAAGTCGCCTGTGAGGAACAGTGTCAAAGGCTTTACTGAAATCTAAATACACCACATCTAGAGCTCTCCCTCGGTCCAACTCCCTGGTCACCCAGTCAAAGAAATCAATCAGATTTGTCTGACAAGACCTGCCTCTGGTGAATCCATGCTGCCTCGGATCCTGTAATCCGCTGGACTCCAGAAACCTCACTATTTTCTCTTTCAACAGCGTTTCCATTAATTTACTCACCACTGAAGTTAAACTAACCGGCCTGTAGTTTTCAACCACATCCTTACTTCCGCTTTTGTGTAAAGGCACCACATGAGCCTCTCTCCAGTCCTTTGGCACCACTCCCGACTCCAACGAGGCATTGAAAAGGTCAGTCAGTGGAGTTGCTAGAACGTCCCCAAGTTCCCTCAGTATTCTAGGGTGTATCCCATCCGGTCCCATCGCTTTGTCTACTTTAAGTTGAGCTAGTTTCTCACGAACACAGTCTTCTGAAAATTGTTCAAGATGTCCCTCGCTTCTGTTCTTATTTGTGGGTGTTTTCTGAGGTCCTGCTCCTGGTTCTTCATCTGTGAACACAGAACAAAAATATTTGTTAAGCAATTCCGCTTTATCCTTATCAGCTTCTACATATTCCCCCCCTGTACCCTTGAGTCTGACAATACCACTTTTGCCCTTCCTCTTCTCACTAATATATCTGAAAAATGTCTTATCTCCCCATTTTATTGCATTGGCTATTTCCTCCTCCTTTTGAATCTTTGCCTTCTTGACTACTTTGCTAGCTTCTCTAAGTTTTTCCAAATACAGATGCCTGTCTTCCTTTCTCTGTGATCTCTTGTATTTCATGAAGGCCTCCCTCTTTTTCTTCACTTTTTCAGCTACTTCCTTCGAAAACCATAGCGGTCTCCTGTTCCCTTTGCCTTTATTTACCATTTTAACAAAAAGGTTGGTTGCCTTTAAAATACCCCCTTTCAGTTTTGCCCACTGTTGTTCTACATCCCCCAGCTGTTCCCATCCCACTAATGACTCCCTGAGGTATTGGCCCATCTTCGCAAAGTTAGTCTTCCTAAAGTCTAAGATCTTCACCTTGGAATGGATTCTAACAGCCCTAGTCCTAATACTGAACCACACCATCTGGTGATCACTGGATGCAAAATGATCTCCCACTACAACATCAGAAACACTTTCACCATTGGTAAGCACCAAGTCCAGTATGGCCCCTTCACGTGTGGGGTCTGTTACCAATTGCCTGAATAGTTCTCCCTGTAGAGAATCCAGGATCTCCTTACTCCTAGATGATACTGCAGCAGGAAAGTGCCAATCAACATCTGGCATATTGAAATCTCCTAGCAGTAGCACTTCCCCTTTCCTAGCAATGCTGCGTATGTCTTCAATTAACTCTCTGTCCACCTCTTCCTCTTGTGAGGGAGGTCTGTATATCACACCAATGCAAATAGATTTCTCTTTCCCTCTTTCTAGTTTAACCCACAATGCCTCCTCTCTCCCTTTTAAGCTCTGTAATTCCAAAGCTTTAATAGTAGTTTTTACATATAGTGCTACTCCTCCTCCCCTTCTTCCTACCCTGTCCTTTCTGAATAAAGTATAGCCAGGTATAGTTACATCCCAGTCATGGTTTTCTGTGAACCATGTTTCTGTAACTGCCACTAAATCTAAGTCAGCCACTCCCACCAAAGCTTCAACTTCAGAGATCTTATTTCCCATGCTACGGGCATTAATACACACTGCTTTCCATATGTTACCCCTGTTACCCATTTCCATAAAGGTATTTAATGTATCACTTACCTGGGGGCTTTCACTTACCTGGGGGCTTTCTTCACCCATCCCCAACGAATCTAGTTTAAAGCCCTCTTCAGTAGATTAGCCAGTCTACTACCAAAGATGTGTTGACCTTTCTTGGACAGATGGATGCCATCTCTGCTCTGCAACCCTTGGAACAGCATCCCATGGTCTAGGAAACCAAAACGCTCTCGAAGACACCATCCACGCAGCCATGCATTAATCTCCAGGATGCGAGCCTCTCTGCCTTGGCCTTTACCCTCAACAAGGAGGATTGAAGAGAACACCACCTGTGCACCTACCTGCTTCACCCTCTGTCCCAGAGCCATGAAGTCACTTTTGATACGTTCCGAGGTATACCTGGCAGTATCATTTGTTCCAACATGGATTAGCAACATTGGGTAATAGTCAGTGGGCTTGATGAGTCTCGGCAAATTCTCCGTAACATTTTGGATCTTGGCACCAGGCAGACAGCATACCTCTCTGGACATCAAGTCTGGTCGGCAGATGGACGCCTCAGTACCCCTCAGAAGAGAGTCTCCAACCACCACTACCCTTCGTTTCCTTCTGGTCACTGATTCTGCAACTATGGGGTACTTGAACTCTGGTTCTTCCCTTTCCAGGGATGCTTTCACCTCCTCCACTTCCAGGGCTGCATAATGGTTCTTCAATTCAAGGGCTGGAGAAGTTGGATTGGTGATTTTGCAGGCTCTGGTGACTTTTGTCCAACCATCGACATTCTGTTGACACCCATCTTCTCCTGTGCTGGAGAGCCTGGTTGCTGCAAGCAGCATCTCATCAATGTACTTCTCACTGTCTTGAATGCTCCTCAGCCTCGCCACCTCCTCTCTGAGTTCCTCCACTTGTTTCCTCAGAGCTTCAGCATGCAGGCACCCTGCACATGGAACTGGTTCTTCAACTGGCAATAGAGCCTCTGTCTGGACCGAGGCAGAAGCTGTAACGGGGGCAACAGCTTTAGCAATACGATTTTTCCCAGCCATTGTTCTGTTTGTGGAGCTGTATCTGTTAAAGCAAAAGAGAGATCTACGAAGTACCAGCTGGTTTCGCAGCTGTCCTTTCAGAGAAAAAGCAGTTAAATCTCTTTAATTATATTCAAAATGTGCTGGTCCAATTCACTGTGATTTGATAAAGGGGGAGGTGCCCTATAAAGCAAGACTGCTCACTAGGGGTGGGTGGGAGTCGGGGTGGGTAGGGAGGGAACTAACACCTGATTAGGTGTTAGCAGTTCCTGAACCTGAGGGGGTTACAGAGTTCCCCTTGCTTTAACCTTGCTTTAAAAAAATATACACAAAACCCTTTTAAGAGCTCCCAGTCAGAGAGCTAGCAATGTAACAAAAAACACCAAACAAAGAAACCCTCAAAACCTCACTTACTGTTTGATGTGTGAAGCCCTTGTTAAGAAAGCCTCAAAAGGGCAGGGCAAAGCAGCCTTTTTATGCAGGCTTCAATTGCACTCAGGAAACAGGCCCACTAACCCCTGATTAGGTGTTAGCAGTTCCTGAACCTGAGGGGGTTACAGAGTTCAGCAATACTACTGTGCTCAAGTACAGATTCCCCTAAAACAGCAAAAATGAATTTAACCTTGCTTTAAAAAAAATATACACAAAACCCTTTTAAGAGCTCCCAGTCAGAGAGCTAGCAATGTAACAAAAAACACCAAACAAAGAAACCCTCAAAACCTCACTTACTGTTTGATGTGTGGAGCCCTTGTTAAGAAAGCCTCAAAAGGGCAGGGCAAAGCAGCCTTTTTATGCAGGCTTCAATTGCACTCAGGAAACAGGCCCACTAACCCCTGATTAGGTGTTAGCAGTTCCTGAACCTGAGGGGGTTACAGAGTTCAGCAATACTACTGTGCTCAAGTACAGATTCCCCTAAAACAGCAAAAATGAATTTAACCTTGCTTTAAAAAAATATACACAAAACCCTTTTAAGAGCTCCCAGTCAGAGAGCTAGCAATGTAACAAAAAACACCAAACAAAGAAACCCTCAAAACCTCACTTACTGTTTGACGTGTGGAGCCCTTGTTAAGAAAGCCTCAAAAGGGCAGGGCAAAGCAGCCTTTTTATGCAGGCTTCAATTGCACTCAGGAAACAGGCCCACTAACCCCTGATTAGGTGTTAGCAGTTCCTGAACCTGAGGGGGTTACAGAGTTCCCCTTGCTTTAAAAAAATATACACAAAACCCTTTTAATGGATAGTACCGGCAGCTCTTGCAAGACCATGGGGCCAGTGGGTTTCTATTTATTTATTTATATAATCTTATATCCCACCAATATAGTATCAATCTTTCAAGGAAGTTTACAGCATAATGAAATCAACAAATCTATAAAAACAACAAAGTTACATTTATATCCTCAACTGCGAGAAAATCCCCCGGCACTGCCATCAAACCCTGCTGTCGGACTTCATGGGCCAATGTACCACTCCCCCAATCTTTACCACAGGGAAAGATCAGTTTTCAATTGTTTCCTAAAGGAAAGGAGAATATCCACCACCTGCAATTCTTGTGGGAGGGCATTCCATATCTTAGGCGCTACTATTAAGAATGCCTTCACCCACCATCCCACTTTCCTATATACTCTGATTATAGAAATACTTAACATAATATTCTGAGAAAGCCAGTGACATCTACCTTACATATAATTTATCAACTTTTCCCTAACCAAGATTTTATTGGGCTAATATTCATCAACACTTATCTGAATAGCAGCACGCGCTTTCCAGATAAGTGCCACTGATCGGGTTATTTAGAGGCACTATTCTGATAGTGACTCTGAATGCTTATTAACCACCTCAGCACTATCGGGATAGTGCTGGATAGCAACAACATTCTTCACCACTATCTGAATAACTATCTACCTAACTTAGCTGTCCTAGATATTGCCACTATCCAGATAATGTTGGCACTGACCACCTATCCAGTGCTGAATATCCAGATTTTATTCAATTGCAGCGGCCAAAAAAATACTGACCACTACGGTTAAATATTACCCTGTAAATTTCTCTCTCTTTCTCAATGGAAGCCAGTGCAATCTGGGCAATGATGGCTGAGTACTCTCCCTCCCCCTCACCTTTTTCAAAAATTGTGCCCACTGTGTTCTGGATCATCTGCAATTATCAAATTAATCGTAGTAGAAAGCAAATATATAGCGCACTGCAGCAATTCAGGAAACATTCACACTTATAAAGAATAGTGGTGGCAATGGTGAGCCTTGTATAACACCCCGTCATAACCTCTAATTACCCATCCTCAAACATATGTGTTTCCCACACCTGGCGCTCAACAAATTGGAGTTCACCAAATCAAAGGCCGAGGGAAAACCAAGGGACATCAGTAACACCGGATGACATTTATCAAGATGATAGCAGATCAAATTCATGACAGTAAGAAAGTTTGTTCTACAACCCATTCTCAATCCTGATTGAACCAGAGGGCGTGGTAAAAACAACATAGCTCAGTTAAAAAAAAAAGTTTGGACAAGTTCTTGGAGGAAAAATCCATAAACTACTGAGCATACACTCCCCCACCTCTCTTTCTGCCACCCTCCAGATATTCACCCCCTTCTCTTCTTCTTTCTCACCCATTTGAATATCTTCCTTGCCTTATGCCCCTTTCAACTTCTCTCATTTTCTCCTCCTTGCATGGGCTATATTCATTCAAATCTACAGACGGGTTTCTGAACTGGTGTAATGCTTTTCCTCTCTTACCTCTCCCTACACCCCTCCTTTGGAACTCTGCTGTTTTGGCAGATCCCTTCTATCTGTGTTCTTCTCTTCTACTGCCAACTCCATAAGAACATAAGATATGCCATATTGGGTCAGACCAAGGTCCATCAAGCCCAGTATCCTGTTTCCAACAGTGGCCAATCTAGGTCATACGTACCTAGCAGTTTCCCCAAAAGACACAGGTTCCACAATGCTTGTACTGGGTCAAGCATTGATATCCTGGGTCCCTTTTTAATAATGGTCTATGGACCTTTCCTCCAAGAACTTATCCAAACCTTTTTTAAACCCAGCTACACTAACAGCCTTTACTACATCCTCCGGTAACAAATTCCAGAGTTTGATTACACGCTGAGTGAAAAAATATTTTCTTTTATTAGTCTTAAATAGTTTACCCTGTAGCTTCATTGCATGTCCCCTAGTCTTTCTATATTCTGATAATGTAAACAATCAATCTACGTTTACCTGTTCCACTCCGTTCATTAATTTATAGACTTCTATCATATCTCCCCTCAGCCGTCTCTTTTCCAGGTTAAAGAGCCCTAACCTTTTTAGCCTTTCTTCATAGGAGTATCCTTCCATCCCCTTTACCATGTTGGTGGCTCTTCTCTGAACCTTTTCTAATATCGCTATATCCTTTTTAAAGATACGGTGACAGAATTGCACACAATATTCAAGGTGTGGTCTCACCATGGAACGATAGAGGCATTATAATATCTTTTGTTTTATTTTCCATTCCTTTCCTTATGATACCTAGCATTCTATTTGCTCTCTTGGCCGCCGCTGCACATGGGACGGAGGGTTTTAACATGTTATCCACAATGACAATGACTCCAGATTTTAGTCTTTCTATATTGCTGCTCTTTATGCCTGGAACGAAGTACCTGAGTCGGTACGTGAAGCTCCATCTCTTGCCCTGTTCAAATCCAGGCTAAAAGCTCACTTTGAGACGGCTTTTGGATCCTGATCCCCTTAGTCTCCTGTTCACCTCCTATGTGTTTCGTTACCATTGTTGTTTGTCTTAACTAGACTGAAAGCTCTTAGGAGCAGGGACTCTCTCTTGCATGTTTCTGTATAGTGCTGCATACGTCCTTTAGCACTATGTAAATAAGTAGTAATGCATGAATGTACTACAGAGTTTTTAAAAACTCACACGTGCAAAAAATGTTAGGAATTCCCAGCCATTCTCGTGAGAATCAAACAATATTTTTATTCTGTACGTGCAGCCAAGTGATGCTGATTTGTCATGATAGGCATTGTAACCATGCTTGCATTTTCCACCCCTGTGACAAATAATGCAGTTGTTGCACTAGTCCATGTAACTATACAGAAATTTACCAACCCCATGTACAAGTAGTTGAAGAAATTAAATTGTGAAGGCATTTACTTGTAGTAGTAATGCAACAATAGAACCAGAAAGTAAGAAGTTTAAAGTGGCTAGGGATCCTTTTAGCTCTGCAGTTGGAAAATGCAATCCGAAGACGACTGAAGAGTGAGTTACCGAATAAAAGATAGATCCTTTTTGAAAACCATTTAAATGATATGCTGTTGGAGATATAGTTGCAGGAGATTATTCAGCAGTTTCCATTTGTTATTAATTTTGATTGTGTGAGTTAAGTTTAAGCCAGGGAGGGAAGGAGAGCTGTTGTCCAAAGCCGGTCCAACCATTAGCCACACTAGGTGGTCAACCAGGGCATCAGCTTCTGGGGGAAAGTAAAGAGCAGCAGCATTCAAAGCAAAAACACAGATTCTGATAGCCACACAAACTCAAAGAGCCATCAGCACATTCTTTTTACCTGCAGGAACATCAGGCAAATGCATTTATATAAAGCAAAGTTTGATGTTAAATTATGCATTTTTATAGGATTGTTAAAAGCAGCATTCAGATGATCCTGATTGCCGAGTTTAATTATTAAAATCTCAGGGGAGCCAAGGCTGAAGGTTTGCTCAGGGCACTCTATACTTAAACTGGTCTGGAGCTAGCCCTGGTTGAGCTGCCACCACTTCTGAAGCAATGGCCTTCCGATTCTAAGATGGCATTGAGCACTGAGGATGAGTTCTGGCTGAGGATGGAGTTGTGAATGGAGGTTGGATGCCTGCAGCTTGCTTCATTATTATTCATATTGTCTCATGGAATGTTTCTGGTGTAGGGTCTCCTGTTAAGAGATAGAGAATCCTTCAAGCTTTAAAACGTCATCATGTCAATATAATCTGTTTATAGGAGACTAGGCTTGATGTGGAACATTAGAAATTTCAGCAAGGATGGGTAGGTGAAGTCTTTTACACTTTTTTGGGAGAGCAGAAAGCAAGGGTTGCTATTTTGTTGTTAAAAGGTTTGCAGTATCAAGAACGATATCGTGACATGCAACCCGCAGGGATGCTACATTTTTCTTCATCTCTCTATTTTTGGATAGGAATTGCCGGTTGCCTCTGTTCCCAGATCTGTAGCTTTAAAGCTCATTAAAGCTTGTTAAAAAAAAAAAAAAAAGCAAGGGCTGAGAGGGGATCGGAAGGGATTTAGAGGAGTCTCTTTTCTCCCTCCCGTTTATTTCTATCCCCTTTGCCTGCCCTCCCCTCCTTGTTGGCACAGAGGGGAGTTCTTTAGCAAGCTTTTCATCTCCTTACCGGCTCAGTTTTCTGTGCTGTAGATTTCCAGTCAGAAACTGTTATCGGGCCTTGTTTCTCTGCTGCTGCTGCCGGCTGACAGCCTTTCTCAGCTGTGCTGCTCACAGGAAGCCCGTTATTTTTATCGGGGTGCAGAGAGGATCCGAAGGTCTCGGAGGAAGAGGTGAGTGTTTAAATCTTTGCTGCTAGTGTCCTGTGAGCGTCTTTGAGGCCTGCTGCCGCATGTGAAGCAGGTTCTGTGAGTTAGCAGAGCTCAGGATCTTGACAGGCCTTTTTTCCCCACTGTTTTTTCTTCACAGTGCTCTTTTCTTTGCTGACAGCTTTCTTTAATTAATCCTTGTAGTTTTCTGCTTACTTGGAATTACTTTTAATTTTCAATGTTTTGGAGCTTTTAAAGGGCCAGTACAGAAAAGTAAAAGAAAAAACGAAAAAATAAGAGCAGATTCTGCACATTTTTGTTTGATTGCCCTTTTTGGTGGTCTGTGGGAGCCATTTCCTT
The DNA here is from genome assembly GCA_033557465.1 of Ichthyophis bannanicus. Lineage (NCBI taxonomy): Eukaryota > Metazoa > Chordata > Amphibia > Gymnophiona > Ichthyophiidae > Ichthyophis > Ichthyophis bannanicus. The sequence goes on from CM066041.1 coordinate 151,705,293, forward strand.
TACTATCCAGTCTCTCAGATCCCGTAGCGCTAATGCCTACGCGGCCACAATGCCTAGTTTGTGGCGCCTGTAGGGGCTCAGTTTTGGATGCGGGGGTGTGTCATGGCTACGCATCTGAGGCGCTTACTATGGAGCAAGAAATGCAAGATCGGTCCTAAAGAAGACACTGCTTGTGCTGCCACTTCTGCGGAAAGGGAGTCTCTGCGGGCGTCTCCATCTGCTTTTTCTACTTCAAATTTGGCTTTGCCTGGTAATTCCGCCACTCTCAGGGTGTCGGGGGCAGTTTTTGAGGGTTTCTCCCCAGATTTTGTGCTGCTGCTTCATCAGGCTTACTGCTTGCGGCAGCAGTGGGTAGTTGCGGATGCCTCGCTTCTTGGGGCGGCAGGAGGCCAAGTGGCCACCGAAAGGTTCGGTGGTCTTGATGGTAGACCGGTTAAGAGGGCCCGGTCAGTGGAAGATCAGCCTCTTGGTTCGGACTGGCCATATCCAGAGGACCTTGAGCTGGAGCCGGAAGCCAGGATGGAGGATTTACAGGAAGGTGAGATTCAGGATCAAGCAAGGATTATCCAGGTCTTTTGAAGGGAGGAGCTGACAGCACTCATTACGGAGTCCCTTCAGGCTCTCAACCTTTCGTCGGTGGTACCAGCGGAGGATGAGGGTTTGGAGGATCCTCACATTCAGGCGGTATGAAAGTCCCAGGCGGTTTTTCCTATTCACTGTATGGTTAAGCAGATGATTCAGGATGAATGGGACGTGCTGGAGGCATGCTTGCGTGGTGTAAGGTCCATGAATCGTCTCTATCCCTTGGCGGATCAAGAACGGGAAGTGTTTCGTTCTCCGCGTATAGATGCGGCAGTTTCAGCAGTTACGAAGACTACTACCATTCCAGTTGAAGGCAGTACGGCTTTGAAGGATGTACAGGATCGGAAGGTGGACGCCTTATTGAAGCAAGCTTTTGAGGTTAATGCTCTGGCTCTGCAGGCCTCTATTTGTGGAGCTTGGGTTGCGAGAGCATGCCTTCGCTGGTCACAGCAGCCAGTTCAGCAAACGCAGGAGCAGCTAGCTGATGTGACAAGACTAGAGTCAGGTTCCGCATATTTGGCCAATGTCCACTGTGATCTTATTAGAGGTTTGGCGAATAGCATGGCTTCCTTGGTAGCCGCACGCTGCTATCTTTGGCTCAAGAACTGGGCGGCGGACAGTTCCTCCAGGTCGCGTCTTAGCAAGCTTCCTTTTAAGGGGAAATTGTTGTTTGGAGAAGATCTTGATAAGCTGGTCAAGGATTTGGGGGATTCTAAAGGAGGTCGCTTGCCGGAGGATAAACCGAAGCAGGGCCGAGCCCCGTTACCTTCCCATGGGCAACCTCGGGATTTCAGGCATCTTCGTACCTCCCATTTGGGAGGTTTTCGAAGAGGACGGTTTTCCTCTCGAGGGCAAAGTTTTAGAGGATTCCGGGGAGCAGGCAGAGGATTTGCTAGTCCCTCTTTCTCGGTTTTTCGGAAAGCATAATGAAGCGAGGTGGACCCAGGCAGGAATTCAGCTGGTAGGGGGTCGACTTCGGGAGTTTCTTCCTACCTGGGTCCAGATAACATCTGATCAGTGGGTGTTGGAGGTCATTCGCGAAGGTTATTCTCTCGAGTTTTCTCGTCCGGTGGTCGACTCTTGTCATGTCGCCGTGCAGGGGGCGAGAAAGGACGTTTACAGTGCGGGAGACTCTGGCTCGTCTTTTGCAGCTGGGAGCAGTGCTTCCGGTTCCGCGAGAGTACTACGGTATCGGTCGATACTCAATTTATTTTGTGGTGCCAAAGAAAGATGGGGCCTTCCGCCCAATTCTGGATCTCAAGGCGGTAAACCGCTGTTTGCAGGTACCTCATTTCCGAATAAGAGACCTTACGTTCAGTTATAGTGGCAGTTCGTCAAGGGGAGTTCTTGACGTCTCTCGATCTCACCGAAGCATATTTACACATTCCGATCAGGTCAGAGCATCAGAGGTTTTTAAGATTTGCGCTACCGTGGGGGCATTTTCAGTTTCAGGCGTTGCCCTAAGGTCTGGCGACGGCTCTGCGCACCTTCACCAAGGTTTTGGTGGTGGTGGCAGCAGCTCTTCAGAAGGAGGGAGTATTAGTTCATCCCTATCTTGATGACTGGTTGATTCGGGCAAAGTCCAGGGTCGAGAGTGTGCGAGTCACAAAGTGGTAGAGCTCCTGCAGCTCGGTTGGGTGGAGGAGTAGCCTAGTGGAGGAGTAGCCTAGTGGTTGGGGCAAGGTACTTCAGGCCGGAAGGTCGGTGGTTCAAATCCCACTAGAGGACAGCAACCTTGGGCCGGAAGGACTGGGGTTTCTAGTCCCATAGGTGCTCCTTGTGGTTTTGGGCAAGCCACTTAACCCTCCATAGCCCATGTTCCCTGTAAAATAGTTATCTCCAAGTTATAATGCCCTGTTCAATGTAATTTCAGTTTGTTCAATGTAAACCGCACTGATGGAGAATAGCGCGGTATATAAGAGAATGTAAATAAATAAATAAAATAAAATATGGCCAAGAGACGATTGGTTCCGACGCAAGTTCTAGAGTATTTGGGAGTTCGCTTCGACACTCGTGTGGGATCGGTTTTCCTACCGGATCTCTGAGTCCAAGGCCTGCGGCTTTTGGTGCGCGATTTTTTGAGGACTCCTGCACCATCGGGCTGGCACTATCTCCGCGTGTTAGGGACAATGGCGGTGACTCTGGAAGTTGTGCCGTGGGCCAGAGCTCACATACGTCCCTTACAGAGGTCGCTGCTCCGTCGATGGTCTCACCAGAACGACTCTCTGTCCAAGTGCCTCCCCTGTTCTTTGCAGGTCAGGAAATCTCTTCAATGGTGGCTTCGTCCGCAGAATCTCACGGCGGGCATGCCTCTTGAACAACCGCAGTGGATGCCAGTGTTAACGGATGCCAGTCTCGCAGGATGGGGAGCTCATTGCGGAGAGCTCTTCGCGCAAGGCGGCTGGACCAAACAGGAAGCCAAATGGTCCATCAATTGGCTGTAGTTGTGGGCAGTAGCTCTAGTGCTTCGGGCTTTCGAATCCACCTTACAGGGTCAAGCGGTTCGCGTGCTCTCGGACAATGCTGCGACGGTTGCATACCTCAATCGTCAAGGGGCACGGGAAGTGCGGCTCTGGAAATGGAGGCAGAAAGTCCCTTCAATTGGGTAGAGCCTCGGCTTCAGGCTCTGTCGGTGGCACACATTGCGGGAACGGACAATGTAACAGCAGACTTTCTCAGCCGGGTTCGAGTGGATCTCGGAGAATGGGAGCTTCATCTGGAGGTGTTTGCCCAAATTGTCCTCAAGTGGGGATCTCCGGTTATGGATCTCATGGCGACCTTTCGGTCGGCCAAAGCCAATCGCTTTTACAGCAGGCGACGAGAACGAATGTTGAAAGGTCTAGATGCCTTACTCCAACAATGGCCCACTCATGGTCTCCTCTACATGTTTCCCCCTTGAGCGCTCATAGGACGAGAGATACAGCGCATCGAGGCTCATCAGGGAAGAGTGGTTCTAGTAGCTCCAGATTGGCCTTGTCGTCCGTGGTATGCCAATCTGGTGCGTCTGCTTGATGGGGAACCGTGGCAGATGCCGTTAAGGGAGGATCTGCTGCTTCAGGGTCCTCTTCGAATGCCTCAGATACATCAGTTCTTGCTTACAGCTTGGCCATTGAAAGGGCTCGGTTAAGGAAGAAGGGTTATTCTAAGGCGGTGATTGACACCTTGCTTCTGGCCAGAAAGAGGTCCACTTCCTTAGCATATGTGCGCATCTGGCATTTTTTGAGGACTGGTGTGCTCAACGTCAGTTTCATCCGGCCTCAGTATCTGTACCGACAGTGTTGAGTTTTTTGCAAGACGGGTTCGTTAAGGCTGCGGTTGGCAGCTGTTTCTTGTTACCGAGGAAACGTGCAAGGAGTTCCCTTTGGGGGGTCCATACCGATGTTGTCTGTTTCTTGAGAGTGGTATCCTGTCTACGTCCTTCGCACAGGGTGGTTTCTCCTCCGTGGGATCTGAACCTGGTTTTAGGAGCCTTGACAAGGGAGCTTTTTAAGCCTTTGCATTAGGCTTCCCTAAAGGATTTGACTTTGAAGACAGCATTTTTGGCAGCCATTTGCTCTGCATGTCAAATCTCTGAGTTGCAGGCTTTGTCCTGTCGGGAACCGTTTCTGACTTTTTCTAGAGAAAAAGTGGTGTTGCATCCCATACCGTCTTTCCTACCAAAGGTAGTTTCGCCATTTCATGTGAATCAGTCTGTCTGTTTGCCAGTTTTGGGGGAGAACGCATCGGACCGTAGTTTGCGTTTGTTAGACATTAAGAGGGTACTTCGGCGATACTTGAAGGTCTTGGAGTCCTTCCACAAGTCTGACCGTTTGTTCGTTCTCTTTAGTGGGCCGCATAAAGGTGAAGCGGCGACCAAAGCTTCAATTTCCAAATGTGTTCGTGAAGCAATAGCGTCAGCTTATATCTTGCAAGGTCGTCAGGTGCCCTTGGGGCTGTGGGCTCATTCTTCTAGAGCGCAAGCGGCTTCGTGGGCGGAGCATAGCTTAGTTCTGCCGGTTGAGATTTGCAGAGCAGCCACTTGGTCTTACTTGCATACTTTTAGTAAACATTACCGCCTGGATGTTCAAGTGGCGAGAGATGCCTGTTTCGGGTCAGCAGTTTTGTGGTCCGGATGGACAGGTCCCTCCCAATAGTTTACTGCTCTGTTACATCCCAGAGGTGAGGGACTGAACTGGAGGGACGATAAGGAAAGATAAATTAGACTTACCTGCTAATTGTTGTTCCTTGAGGAGCTGCAGTTCAGTCCCGATTCCCGCCCAAGGGTCTTTTGGTCAGTTTCTGCAAAACATGCTGTGTGCGGTGCGGTGACTACAATCCAGTAGGAGAAGTTCAGCAAATGTGCTCTCTATTCAGGTAAAGTATATCTTGTATTTTTACTTCTCTCTCCTTTCTGTCCTATTTCTGAAAACGGGAGAGGGAGAGTTATCCTCTCATTTACGGGGTTTTAGTTCAGTGTTAAAGAGTTAAATTGCATTTAATATTATAGCTACTTATTTGTTGCTCCTTTGAGTCTGCTTTCTCATTAGATCACTGGGAGCTGGTGGGAGGTGCCAGCAGGATATCTATGGTGGTGTCACAGTTTTGACGTGCCCACTCTCCATGCTGCGGGAAGAGGTGCACAACCCAGAGGTGAGGGACTGAACTGGAGTTCCTCAAGGAACAACAATTAGCAGGTAAATCTAATTTCTCTTTGCTGGACCCCTTGGAAGCCTTCTATTCACCTGGTATTGAACAAGGAGAATTTCCTTAGGTGTTGAATCAGACAATGATTATGCCACTCCAAAGGGAGGTAGAGGCCTCTGCAGTTCCCAGAATTGTACCAGCCCAGCTCCCTTTTGACTGTTGAGATTTTCGCCAATATATTTGGCTCCACAGATGAAGGGCAGGTGAGCTTTGTTGATAAGCTCCTGTTCGACATGAAATGTTGGGTGGAGAGCAGGATCCCGGCTTTGGTTATGAGCTTTGACACAGAAAAGGTTTGACTGGATCAGGTAGCACTTTCTTTATGCTGCACTTGGGAAATCTGGAGAATCGGGCTATTTAGAAACATGACAACATAAAAAGACCACATGAATTATCAAGTCCTTCTATATTCCCCTCTTTTCCCTTAGAGATCCTCTATGTTTGTCCCATGGTTTTTTGAATTCAGATACTGTCCTCATCTCTACTGGGAGACTATTCCATGCGTCTACCACTCTTTCCATAAATAAATATTTCTGCATAATATTCCTGAGTCTATCCCTTTCACCCTCATCCTATGTCCCCTCGTAGCAGAGCTTGCTTTCAATCGAAAGAAGCCTTCCTCCTGTGCATTTATGCCATGGAGTTATTTAAACAGCAAATCCCACTAGAGGACAGCAACCTCGGGCCAGGACTGGGGTTTCTAGTCCCACAGGTGCTCCTTGTGGTTTTGGGCAAGCCACTTAACCCTACATAGCCCATGTTCCCTGTAAAATAGTTATCGCCAAGTTATAATGCCCTGTTCAATGTAATTTCAGTTTGTTCAATGTAAACCGCGCTGATGCAGAATAGCGCGGTATATAAGAGAATGTAAATAAAAATAAATAAAATATCTCTATCATATCTCCTCTATCCTGCCTTTCCTCTAAAGTATACATATATTAAGATCTTTAAGTCTGTCCTCATAAATTTTATAATGAAGACCACTACAAGCACTGCAGATACTCTATGCACATTCAGAAGCTACGGGTTCTAGTTAATGGAATGTATTCCTCCCTATTCCCTTTGCATAAAGGAGCTTGACAGGAGTATCCCCTGTCCCCACTCTTATTTTTAGAGCCTCTTCTCAAGTGTCTCTAGCAGAAGCCGGGGGGTCCAGGGTGTGACTACAGCGCCACATAATCTCAAATACTTACTGTTGGCAGATGATATTTTAAACGTGCATATGGAGCCAAGGACATTTCTTTTGGAGGCATCGCAGATATGTGCTGTTTGATGCCCTGTTTGACTTACAATTAAATTTGCGGAGGTCACATGATGATGAGACACTGCGCGGGAGCTGCTGAATGGAGCTCTGCTCCCAGCCCATTGCTTTTGGTCACAAATCCAGATAAAATTGGCGAGACTCCACCCTTTCATCCCCAGAGGTGAGGGGGAGTATCCTGGCGTATGGTGGGGGAGCTGACATGCTCAGCAGGGCAAAGGGAATGCCGCCTAATATCCTGAGGCTGATGAAGGAGAACACGCACAAGATGGTGGCAGAGCAGCTCCAGTCTTCATGCTCCAGGAGGAAGGCATCTGGGAGAACACCGCTGTCCTAGACGAGTGTTCATCACGGCTACACGTCTCCTTCAAGGAATTAAAGGGGAGCCTGGAAGCACAAACTCACCAAGTTCAGCAAATAGAGGGCTGTGTTACACAGCAAGAGAAGAGGATCAAGGCCATGGAAGATCATGTACAGCAGCTTGAGCAGACCCAGCAAGCACTCCTGGATCACAATGACGATCAGGAGAATAGGGGGCTGCAGAAACATCATCTGTATTATTGGGCTGCCAGAAACCACCAAAGACTCTGATATCTGGGACTTTGTGGAGGTGGGGATGCTGCAGCAGCTGGGCCTACAGCTGATGGGCCTGCGGATAACAGTGGAGCGCCTATATTGAGTGGGACCGCGGCGGGAAAATGCTGGGAAGCCGTGGCTTATCATAGTCTTCATACTGAATTATGTGGAGGACAAGCTGATGGGCTTTTATTGAGCAAGGCATCAGCTAGAGTATCAGGACCATAAACTATTGCTGTTCAGTGATTATTCAGATAGGGTGGCTGAACAGCGCAGGGCAATGGCGCCTCACTGCTCAATTTTGATGCAGAAAGGTATACAGTTTGCCTTGCAGTCAGTGCCGGCCTGTCCACTAGACGGCCACCTAGGGCAGCAGACCTTTGTGGGCAGCAGGCCATGTGCTTTGGCATACATGGCCTGTGGCCCCCCATGTGCTGAGCCACACCGCTGTCCCCCCCCACCCCCTGCTGCTGTTGATTTAGGCAGTGGGATGGGGGGCAGCTAAGCTCAGCGGCAGCAGCCCACAGCAGGCCATGTGCTTTAGCACACACAGCCTACCGCATCTGGCCCCCCACAGTTGTATCTGTCACCAAGCCACCGCCACCCTCCCAATCTTGCTGTCAGAATCAGCAGCAGCTGGGGGCAGTGGCACAGCTCAGCACAGGGAGGGGGGGGGGCAGTGTGGCCAGGATGGCAAAAACCCTTGGGCTGGCCCTGCTTGCAGTACCCAGCCCGGTTACGGCTGCATCATGGAAACCAGATGCAGTATTTTGCAACACTGGATGGAGGCCTTGAAGGACTTTGTGGATGGCTTGAACTGAAGTGCTGTGAAGTGAACTCCGTTTTCTATATTTTGGATTAACTTGCAGTTGGAAGCGCTTGGATCAGGCGGCAGCTGTGGCACTCCCCTAGAGACTTTTTTTTGTTACTGTTTGCTCCTTTTGCCCTTGTCCCCCTCACCCTCCTTTTTCTTGTTTTTCTCCCTTGTTTTTGCTGGCGGTGCGGGGTGATTCTTGAAGTTGGATACTCACATAGGATCTATTAGGAGAGCCCTGCGTGTATGGAGTGCGGTGGGGGGAGGGGTGGCCTGCATAGTTTTATTTATTTTATTTATTTATTTAACAGTATTTCTAAACCGCCTTATCATAATAATCAAGGTGGTATCACAGCAAACAATCTGGTAGTGTGAGTGTTGATACATGCAGTGAGGGTGGAAATTTCGTTGGGTGTGTGTTGTCTTGTTTGCTAGATTGGTGTGAGCTATGTACAATGTGGGCTATTTACAGTGGTGCTAAAATCATTTTATATACATCTAGTGTTAGGCGGTAACGTGTGCTGCTATACAGTTCCTTAGTTTATGTGATGTGTCCAAAGTGTTCTATGAACAGTATGGTTTTCAGCTGTTTTCTGAAGTCCTTGAGCTCTGTAGTTGCCCTCAAATCGTCCGGTAGTTTGTTCCATATTGTTGGAGCAGCCATGGAGAGTGCTCTGTCTGTTGTGTCCTTGCGTGTGTGTTTGTATTCACTTGGGGTGCTGACTCGGTTGTGTGTTTGTTTTCTTCTAGGACGTGTGCTGGTGTCTGGTTGTATGAGGGTGTGCAGGCTGTTGGCTGATGTTTGCTGTTTTATCTTAAATAGGTTTATAATAGTTTTGTATCTGATGCGTGCATCGATTGGTAGCCAGTGTAAGTCCTTTAAGGTGGGTGTGATGTGCTCCTGTCTTGCAGTTCCGGATATGATTCGTGCTGCGGTGTTTTGTGCCAGTTGGAGTGGTTTGATGGCTTGTTTCGGTAGTCCAAGGTATATCGGATTGCAGAAGTCCAGTAGAGGGGTTATCAGTGCTTGACAGACGGTACGGAAGTGTTCTGGGGCGAGGAGTGGTTTCAGTCTCCTGATGATTCGCATCTTGTAGTAGGCTTTTTGTATTGTTTTGTCTATGTGTGGCTTGAGATTGAGTTTATTGTCCAGCGTAACCCCGAGGTATCTTACTTCTGACCTTATTGGTATAGTAATGTTTTGTATCTTTATATTTGGTGGTTGTATTGTTGCATTGGAGGGGCCTGAAGATCTGAAGTTTCTCAGAGGGCCCATGGGGAGAAGGCGGGACTATATGGCGGAGCAAAGAAGAGGCATGGGACTCCTGCAGTGGACTGGTTGCTGTGATTGGGGGTGGCGGGAGAGAGGAATGGGGGCTTATGATGTGTCGGTGGTGTGTGTGGGTCTTGAAGGGGGTAGAGGAATGTGCTGATATGCGGTGGAGAGAGCATGGCTGGCTGAGTCAGGGATGGTGCCCGGGAACATTTTTTTCAGGGATTAAGTCTCCCCTATGTCTGAAAGAAAGAGCTACAGTCTTTGAATGCTCCCTTTAGTAGTGCAAACGTCTTAGGGCGATTAAGGCTCTCAGGCTGGCAAAGGCCCCAGGGGACTGACGGTCTGGGTGCTGAATTTATTTATTTATTTTAGTTTATTTACATTCTCTTATATACCGCGCTATTCTGCATCAGTGCGGTTTACATTGAACAAACTGAAATTACATTGAACATGGCATTATAACTTGGAGATAACTATTTTACAGGGAACATGGGCTATGGAGGGTTAAGTGGCTTGCCCAAGACCACAAGGAGCACCTGTGGGACTAGAAACCCCAGTCCTTCCGGCCCAAGGTTGCTGTCCTCTAGTGGGATTTGAACCCCCGAACTTCCGGCCTGAAGTACCTTGCCCCAACCACTAGGCCACTCCTCCACTCCAAGATCCTGGGGGAGGACGCCATGAGGCCCTTTTCAGGAGCAATATGAGGCCGCTCTGGAAGGGGGGAGGGATCTTGGTGGGTGGGGACGATCATGGTCCTGCCTAAGCCCAGCCGAGACAACAGGTTGGTGGTCTCATACAGGTCCATTTCCCTCTTGGAATCAGGATGTCAAACTTACAGCTTTGATCCTGGTGGAACGAATAGCTAAGGTTATCCTAGGCTTGGTCCACCTTGACCAGGTAGGGTTTGTGCCCAGAAGATTCGCCTCCACTAATCTGGAGGTGCTGATCGTGGGGGGGAGGCGGGGTGAAGGGGGATGAAATCATTGCGAGTCTAGATGCAGAGGCGGCCTTTGATAACGTCTCCTGGGAATATCTCTTCTGGGTAGTAGAGAAATATGGCATTGTTGGCCCCTTCCTGGATTGGGTATGTGTGTTGTATCATTGGCCACAGGTGCTAATATTGGTCAATGAAGGCTTGTCAGAGGGCTGTGAATTGAAGAGAGGGATGCAGCAGGGATGCCCCCTGTCACCAATGTTTTTCTTGCTGTCTTTGGAGCCGCTAGATATCAAGATATGGGAAAAGAATGAGTGGCAGGTCATCCAGGTAGGAGCAGAGATGTATAAGATCAATGTATTTGTGGATGATATGCTCCTGTTTGCAGCTTGTCGTGCTGTGAGGGCTTGCGTGCATCAGTGATGCTGAGAGCTAAACTATCGGTAGTTTAACTACTGGCAGGGTCTCCCAAGATGGACAGGTCTCAGCTGAGGTACCAGACGAAGACAAACCACCCATCTGGGCAGCAGCAGAATGGGATAGTGTTGACGGCGGAGGATCACATTTCTGTGACAACGGCAACACCACCAAACTTAAACTGCGCGGAAGGAAGGCCCGGCAATCTACTTCTGTATCTTGCCATGAAAACCCAATGGATAGTTACAACAAAACAAATTGTGCTATGGTGCTGGAAGATGAGACTCCCAGGTCAGAAGGCACTCAACTAGCTACTGGGGAAGAGCTGAAGACTTTTCAGAGTAAAGCCAGCATTTATGATGTGGTTGGATCAAAGCCCTCGGGAAGTCTGACTGCTGATGTAGCTGCGCATGAAATGAGAGTCAGAAGCTGTAAAGATGTCTTACACATTGGAACATGGAACGTACGAAGCATGAACCAAGGGAAGTTGGAGGTGGTCAAGAATGAAATGGAACGTGTACAACTTGATCTGTTGGGTGTCAGCGAACTGAAATGGACTGGCATGGGGCACTTTGCATCAGATGATCACATGGTCTACTATGCTGGAAATGAAAGACAAAGAAGAAATGGTGTTGCATTTATAATAAAGAAGAAACTTGCAAGAACTGTAATGAAATACAATGCAGTCAGCGAACGCTTAATCTCTATTCGTCTACGAGGAATGCCTATCAACACAACTATAATTCAAGTATATGCCCCAACAACAGCTGCAGAAGAGAATGAAATTGAAGAGTTCTATGAACAAGTACAAGCTGAAATTGACAGAACATGCAAACAGGATATCCTGATAGTCATGGGTGACTGGAACGCAAAAGTTGGCAACAAAGAAGAAGGCAAAGTAGTTGGAAAATATGGACTTGGCAACAGAAATGAAGCTGGAGAAAGATTGATAGAATTCTGCAAGACCAATGATCTATTCATCTCAAACACCTTCTTCCAGCAACACAAGCGGCGACTGTACACATGGACTTCACCCAATGGATTGTATAAAAATCAAATTGACTACATCTGTGGAAGTCAACGATGGAAAAGCTCTGTAACATCAACAAAGACAAAACCTGGAGCTGACTGTGGTACAGATCATCAACTACTAGTATGCAAACTCAAGCTAAAGTTGAAAAAGAGCAAACCACTCATGAATGCAGCAAAATATGACCTTGAGAATATACCACTGGAATTTAAAGACTGCCTGCAAAATCGATTTGCTGCTTTAGATACAAATGACAGAGCTCCGGAAGAGTTATGGAATGACGTCAAGAAGGTTGTGCTGGAAGAAAGCGAGAAGTCTCTACAAAAGGTGAAAAAGCAAAAAACGGCCAAAATGGATGACGGAAGAAACTCTGAAAATTGCCCAGAAACGCAGAGAAGCTAAAGCCAAAGGAGAAAGAAAGACAATCTCAGAACTCAACAGAGATTTCCAACGTGCAGCAAGACAGGACAAGGAAAAGTACTACAATGACAATTGCAAGGAAATAGAAGCAGGAACTATTAGAGGAAGAACAAGATCGGCTTTCCTAAAGCTGCGAGAGCTAAAGAAAAAGTTCCAGCCTCGAATTGGAATGTTACAAGATGCTCAAGGTTCTATGTTGAATGATGCTGAGAGGATCAAGAAAAGGTGGAAGGAATATACAGAGTTTTTATATGATAAAGATCAAGTGGACCAACAGCCGTTTCAACCTATACCTTATGATCAGGAACCATTGGTGATGAAAGAAGAAGTTGAAGCAGCATTGAAAGCCTTATCAAAGAACAAAGCACCAGGCATTGATGGCATTCCCATAGAAGTATTGCAGCAATCTGATGCAGCTGTTACCGTACTTACAAGGCTCTGCCAAGAAATATGGAAGACAACATCATGGCCAACTGACTGGAAAAGATCTGTGTTTATACCAATACTAAAGAAAGGTGATCCAACTGACTGTGGAAATTATCGCACAATCGCTCTGATCCCACATGCCAGCAAGATTCTACTGAAGATTATTCAAAAGAGACTACAGCCATACCTAGAACAAGAACTACCTGAAGTGCAAGCAGGGTTCAGGAAAGGACGAGGAACGAGAGACATCATTGCGGATGTGAGATGGATCCTTGAAAAGACTAAAGAATACCAAAAGGATATCTATTTGTGCTTTATCGACTATAGCAAGGCTTTTGACTGTGTAAACCATGAGAAACTCTGGGCCACGTTAAGAAGCATGGGTATACCAGAACACCTGATCGTTCTCTTGCGCAATCTGTACATTGATCAAGAAGCAACAGTTCGAACGGAACAAGGAGAAACAGAATGGTTTAAAATAAGCAAAGGTGTAAGACAAGGCTGCATACTTTCCCCCTACCTGTTTAATTTATATGCAGAACAAATCATCAGAGAAGCAGGACTGTATGAAGACCACAGAGGTGTGAAGATTGGTGGAAGACTCATCAACAACCTTCGCTATGCTGATGATACCACATTACTGGCTGAAAGTGAAGATGATCTGAAACATTTGCTTCTCACAATCAAAGAACATAGTCTCAAAATGGGCCTGCACCTTAATGTAAAGAAGACAAAGATCATGACAACTGGCATAATCAACAGGTTCATCGTTGAAGGAGAAGAAATTGAAATCGTGAACAACTTTAACCTACTTGGATCAACTATCAATAAAGAAGCAACAAGCAGTCAAGAAATCAGACGACGCATTGCTCTTGGCAGAATGGCTATGAAAGACCTAGATAAGATTCTCAAGAGCAGAGATGTCTCTCTCCATACAAAGATTCGACTTGTTCAAGCCATGGTATTTTCAATAACATCATATGGATGTGAAAGCTGGACAGTGAAAAAGATAGACAGGAAGAAAATTGATGCCTTTGAATTATGGTGCTGGCGGCGAATACTGTGTATACCATGGACTGCCCGAAGAACAAACCAGTCGGTACTAGAGGAGATCAAACCTAAGCTTTCTTTAGAAGCTCAGATGACAAGACTTCGACTTTCATACTTCGGACACATCATGCGAAGAGAGAGATCATTAGAGAAAGACATCATGCTTGGCAAGATAGAAGGTCAACGCAAAAGAGGAAGGCCAGCAATGAGATGGATCGCTACAATAACAGCAGCTACGGGTACCAGTCTGTCAACAATGAGCCGCCTGACTGAAGACCGAACACAATTTAGGATAGCTATCCAGAGGGTCGCCATGAGTCGACTCCGACTCGACGGCACTTAACAACAACATGCTCCTGTTTATTAGCTGGGCAAGTGTGAGCCTACCTTTTGATGATGATCACTATAGCTCTTTTTGGGGCTTTTGAGGAGGTCAAGGTAAAATACAGCAAATCTATTTATTTATTTAACAGTTTTTTAATACCGCTTTATCATTTCAATCAAAGCGGTTTACATTGTAACTTAAACTTGGTAAACGTACATTAAACAGGGACATTGATAACTTGGATTTTTCTGAGCAATGGAGGGTTAAATGACTTGTTCAAGGGCACAAGGAGTGTTAGTGGGAACTGAACCCTGGTCTCTGGGATCCCAAGCCAGTGCTCTAACCACTAGGCTACTCCTCCACTCCTAAAGTTATGCCGGTCTCAATGGCATGTACCAGTAAGGACCAATGGAATTTCCTGCTGGTGGGGGCTGGAGCATCTTGGAAGTAGTTGGGAATTCACCTTAGCATGAACATCAGGTTGGTGGATTGGAAGAATGTCAGTGAGCACTTTGTGCGGATGAAGAAGAGGTGTGCTAGGTGGAGGGGCTTTCTGCTCTGGCTCCTAGGATGAGTAGCTGTGATCAAGATGGTCTTGCTACCCTGACTGCTTTGCCCATTGCAAATGCTGCCTCTCTGCTTGAAAGGGAAGGAGGAGTGGCTGTACCAGAGTGTGGTGAGCTCCTTCCTTTGATGGGGGAGGCTGGTTTGCATCAGTTTTGACAAGCTGGCGAAAGGTCGAGCCATGGGGGGGGTGAGGGGGGGCAGAATCTTCCAGATCTTCATCTCTAAAAAAAAGTGGCAGCACTCTTACATTGACTGCACAAACTGCATGGGGGGGGGGGGCAGGATCGATACACTTCGGAGGGATTTTTGGATTGGGGGGGGGGGGAATGCCTCCCGCAAAAGTTTTTCAGTCGTTTGCAGCTCAGTCAACACTGGCGGAGGACTATGGTAAGCCATGGCAGCTTCTTGGAACTAATGTGGCAGGCATGGAGGAGATGACGCACTCAGCTCGGGGGGGGGGGGGGAGAGAGGGGCAAAGTGGAGATCGCCTTTTGTGATGCTGACTAGGAACCATGAATTTATCCAGGGCTCGAATAGCCATGGGTGTCATTGTGTGGGCCACTTTTGTCCAGATTAAGAGTAAATGGCTGGTCCCTAATAAGCATCTGATGGAATATCTGCGGTGTAGATGTTATGTCATGAGTCGATCACGTGTGGAAGTTCATAGGCAGGGATTTACAACATTAGACAAGCTTAGTGGATGGGGTTGTTCCTTGGGACTGGTTTGGATGCATAAACTGGGGGAGGAGGTCAATGAGACCCTGCTCTGGCAGTTCTTTGCAGAGATCCTCCGCCTCACTCCAAACGTGGCCCTCCAAGAGATGCAATACAAAATTCTACATCAGGCATACCTGACTCGAGATAGCGGGGAGCAGATGTGCCTTTCGAATAGCCGAGATTGTTTGCATTTTCGGGTACACTGAGGCATGTGGGTCCATACATTTTTGGAGTGCCACAAGCTGCAGGACTACTGGGGGGGAGTGCTGGAACATATTCAGGACACCCTGGGGTACCTCTGGAGTGGATGTATGCAGCACTGCTTTTGAGGGATAGCGCTTCCCTGAGGAAGAAGGTGCGGAAGCAACTAGAACTCAGGTTTACACAAGTGGCACTAATGTTGGCCAGGAAAGTTATTCTGGCCAAATGGATAGTGGAAGTTGCCCCAGCGTATGCGCAGTGGGCAGCTGGGATGAGAGAGATGGCCGATTGGATCCTGCGGGGGAAGAGTGTGAGTGGATCTCTGGAGCATAAGTGCTACAGGACTATATGAAAGTGGTTCTGGCTCCTGGGGAAGGAGAGGGGATGGGGGAGGGGGAGGGGAAGGGGCAAATTTGCAGAGGGGAAAAAGGTGAGTGGACAGGGCAGGAGAGCAACCCCCTCAGAGTTGCCCTCTTTATTGTTTGTATACTGTAGGCATCCTGGGAATGAAACCTCATTTGTATGTCTTGTTAAACTGTCTTATTGACAGGTGAGACAGGGTTACTATCTCACGAGTTTCATATTGTAAAGGTTTTGTTATTGTTCATGGTTGGTCACAATAAAAATGTGTTCTTCCTTGATAACGCTGCAGCAGCACAGTCTCACCACAGCACTGCCATTAATCAGTGACCCAATTGGGTCCTGCTGTGCTGCATTGCCATGCTATCTGCCTCATCAGCTTCACCGCTGCTAAGGGCCTCTATAAACAAGGTAGTGCTGGCCTTGCTTGGGGAGGCTGCTTTTGGATTCTGAAGTGCACAGTTTCATGCTCTTCAACTATGTGTTTCCTACTATTCCCCTCGACATAGCCAGTCCCCAGCTGTTGTGATGTCTGTCTTGACTACACTGTATGTTTGTTTATTAAAACTTGATATACCGCAAGCTCTGATGAGCAGGGGCCGTCTCTTACATGTGTCTGTACAGTGCTGCGTACACCATGTAGCGCTATACAAATGATTAGCAGTAGAAGTAAGAAAAACAGAAAAGAAGAATAATGTGATGATCCCTGTTTATTGTACTAACGTTTTAAGATTAAGTTAGGCCAATAAAAAGGTATAACCTTTTTCTATTTAACTGTATAAATCAGAATACCTGGCCATGGTATATAGATTTAGGATTTGTAGACAAAAGATCCAGATGCAAGGACAGGCACAACATTCACACATCTTATATCATTTTGTTTTTCGCAAGGACTGTGGCCATATTTTTTCCTATTTCACCATATGCCACAAGAGGGCACTATAGCACTTGGTATTACACAAGACTTTATTTATTTATTTATTTAACTAGGCTTATTTACTGTTTTTCTACCATTCAAAGCAGTGTACTTTCAGGTACTGTATGTATATTTTTCCTTCGGGCTTACAATCTACAATTTTTGTACCTAAGGCAACACAGAGTTAAGTGGCTTGCCCATAGCCATAAGGAGCACCTGTGGGTCTAGAAACCCCAGTCCTACTTGGTTCAAGGCTGCTGTACTCTAGCAGGATTCAAACTCCTGCCTGAGGTAACTTGCCCCAACCACTAGGCCACTCCTCCCTTTATGAAGGGAGCGTGAGGAAAAGAGGACAGGGATTGATGTGTCTCTATTGCAAGTCAAATGGGATGTCTCAGGAAAAGGAAACAGATGGGAAGAGGCCACTCATCATGACTCACTTATGATATTGGGTGTCTCTCAAAAAGAAGCTGTGCTCGATAAAATAAATATGAAAATGGGAGGTGCCTCAACGCTGCCTCTCAACTGTGGTCTTTTTTAAGATATTGTATCACACATGGTGACAAGAACATTTAAGGAGGAACTTTAAATTTTATATATAAAACAGGTCACTATGCCCTTTCTGAGAACATCTCACACCAAATCCAGCAATGACAGGAATGAACATTCACACAAAGTATTATGAAACTCAAATTTTCCCAATAGATCATAAGAACATAAGATATGCCATACTGGGTCAGACCAAGGTCCATCAAGCCCAGTATCCTGTTTCCAACAGTGGCCAATCTAGGCCATATGTACCTAGCAGTTTCCCCAAAAGACACAGGTTCCACAGTGCTTGTATTGGGTCAAGCATTGATATCCTGGGTCCCTTTTTAATAATGGTTTATGGACCTTTCCTCCAGGAACTTGTCCAAACCTTTTTTAAACCCAGCTACACTAACAGCCTTTACTACATCCTCCGGTAACAAATTCCAGAGTTTGATTACACGTTGAGTGAAAAAATATTCTCTTATTAGTCTTAAATAGTTTACCCTGTAGCTTCATTGCATGTCCCCTAGTCTTTCTATATTCTGATAACGTAAACAATCAATCTACGTTTACCCGTTCCACTCTGTTCATTAATTTATAGACTTCTAACATATCTCCCCTCAGCCATCTCTTTTCCAGGTTAAAGAGCCCCTAACCTTTTTAGCCTTTCTTCATAGAGGTATCCTTCCATCACATTTACCATTTTGGTGGCTCTTCTCTGAACCTTTTCTAATAACGCTATATCCTTTTTAAGATACGGCGACCAGAATTGCACGCAGTCAGTCCAGTCCTATGTTTACCCTACTTCATGCATGGACTTATTCTGATTTTCCAATTGTTTCCTAAAAAAATCAAGGCTACACATTTTTCTATGCAGTAGGATAAACTCAGGAGTGAATCAATCCCTCAGGCATATTTGGAGCTAATTGGCAATCCTATTCACAAAATGTCTTAAAAACTATCAGTTAAATAATTATTTACTTTGTTTTGGAATTCTCCAACTTTTGCTGGTACATACCTTTTTGGGGTGCCCCTGGGAAAGGAACTATATAGATGGAGTATCACTTTGCAGATAAAGCACAGTTACTTACCTGTAACAGGTGATCTCTGGGAACAGCAGGAATAAGTCTTCACATATGGGTATCGTCGGTACCGACGGAGCCTGCACGGGAACGCTCCCCAGCGTCCAAAAGGAAAGCTTTTGGGAGCATCCCACAGTGCCTGCGCGCTGCCTTCCCGCCTTTCCCAACCGCCTCTCTCCAGTTCGAGTTTTAAGCTGAGACAAAGAGAGAGAGAGAAAGGAAAGGAAAGATAGATAGAGAGATACAACTCCTAGGGGAGGTGGGGGGGGGGGGGGTTGTGAAGACTTATTCCTGCTGTTCCCAGAGATCACCTGTTACAGGTAAGTAACTGTGCTATCTCCAGGAACAAGCAGGAATGAGTCTTCACATATGGGGACTCCCCAGCTAGAGATGCCAGGGAGATCCCAAAGGTTGTGAGTCCCTGACAAGGGCTCCACCTCACCCCCATGGATCTCGGGCATCCAACCAGGGATGGGGGTAGGAGTTGATTAGGTATGGAACAGGTGTTTGAGAACAGCCTGACCAAACCAGGCATCCCGGCGGGAGTCCTTGTCCAAGCAGTAATGGGCTGTAAAGGTATGAACCGAGGCCCAGGTGGCCGCTCAACAGATTTGGTCGATGGACACAGAGTTTAGATGAGCCATAGAGGCTGCCATGGCACTCACATTGTGAGCTGTGACATGGCCTTCCAGAGAAAGGTTCTTACTCTGGTAGGCGAAGGAGATACACTGAGCAATCCAATTGGACAGAGTTCTCTTAGAGACTGGAAGTCCTAAATGAGAGGGATCAAAAGCAACAAATAGTTGAGAGGACTTTCTATGTTGCTGTGTCCTTTGTAAGTAAAAAGCAAGTGCTCTCTTACAATCCAGGGTATGAAGATTCCTCTCTGCAGTTGATGCATGAGGTCCTGGAAAAAAGACAGGTAAATACACCTCCTGGTTCAGATGAAAAGGTGAGACCACTTTAGGCATAAAGTGTGGATTATTCCTGAGGACTACCTTGTCATGATGGAACCTTGTATAAGGAGGATTAGCCACCAAGGCTTGCAGCTCACTGATACGGCGAGCTGAGGTGACTGCAATGAGAAAAATAACCTTCCAGGAAAGGAATTTCAAGGAGGTGGTGGCTAAGGGTTCAAAGGGTGGCTTTATAAGCTGGCCAAGAACCAAATTCAAATCCCATGCCACTGGAGGTGGTCTAATGGGAGGTTTAGTTAAAAGAAGGCCTCTCATGAATCTTGCAATAAGAGGATGAGAGGAAATAGGCTGTCCATTGAGAGGCTTAAGGGATGCTGCAATAGCACTCAAATGGACTCTTACTGAATTCGTTTTAAGGCCTGCATGGGATAAATGCAGCAAATACTCTAGTAAAGAATTCAGAGGTATTGCAAGAGGGTTAAGACCCTTCTCTGCACACCAAATGGTAAATCTTTTCCATTTAAAAACATAGGAACGTCTAGTGGAAGGCTTTCTGGAAGCATGAAGGATATCCTTCACTTGCTGAGAAAGATGCAAATCTTGAAGGTCTAGGCCAGGGGTCTGCAACCTTTAAGACATAAAGAGCCACTTGGACCCGTTTCCGAAGGGAAAAAAAAACTGGGAGCCGCAAAACCATTGCGACATTTAAAACAAATCTAACACTGCATATATTGTTTCTTACCTTAATGCTATATACGACCCCCTACTTTTCCTGTTAAAATATAGGTGTTTGGCCTATACTCGCCGTATAAGACTACCCCTCTTCCGTCGCACACCAAAAAAAATACGCCAGATAAAATATAACAACAAGAAGTAACAATATTTGATTTCAAAATTATGATGATTTTGTAGTCAAATCACTAATATGAAATAAAATTATTTTTTCTACCTTTGTTGTCTGACCAATTTATTCTTTGATCATGCTGGTCCCGATCTGAGGCTTCTGCTTTCCTGTCTTCTCTTAGCTCTCTTTCTGTGGTCTATGGTCCATCTGCCAGTTCTTATCTCTTCTTTCGTTTTCTTCACTTCTTTCCATCAGCCTATTTCCAGTCCCAGTAACCCTCCCCAATATCAGCCCCTTTCCAGTCCTCACTCCCAGTACCTTCCAATGTCAACTTGCATTCCCATGATTGCCACTGGTGTCCATTTCCTTCCAGTCCCCCTCCTTCCCCACTGACCAGTCCCTTCTAGTACAAATACCATGGCAGCCCCTCTCAGATCCAGTTCCATTCTCCCATCCCCTCATATCAGCCCATTTGTAGCCTTAGCCCCCAGTTATCTTCCAGGGCCAGCAGCTCTATCCTCCCCTCCCCACAAGCAGCCCATGCCCAGTCAAAGCCCCCCAATCAGCTCGCTTCCAGTGCTAATCCCCCCTCAACCCCATTACCAGTGCTAGCCTCCCCTAATCAGCCCAATACCAGTCCTACCCCCCATCAGCTCATTACCAGTCCTAGCCTCCCCTAATCAGCTCATTTCCAGTGCTCGTCCCCTCAACCCCATTACCAGTGCTCCATCCCTCCATGTCAGCCCCCGCCCTCCCTCCCTCCATCCATATCAGCTCCCTCCCTCCATGTCAGCCCCCCTCCCTCCATCCATATCAGCTCCCTCCCTCCATGTCAGCCCCCTCCCTCCATGTCAGCCCCCTCCATCCCTCCATGTCAGCCCCCCTCCCTCCATCCATTCATATCTGCTCCCTCCCTCCATGTCAGCCCCCCTCCCTCCATCCCTCCATGTCAGCCCCCCTCCCTCCCTCCCTCCATCCATTCATATCAGCTCCCTCCCTCCATGTCAGCCCCCTCCATCCCTCCATGTCAGTCCCCCTCCCTCCATGTCAGCCCCCTCCATCCCTCCATGTCAGCCCCCCTAGATCCATCCCTCCATGTCAGCCCCCCTCCCTCCATGTCAGCCCCCTCCATCCCTCCATGTCAGCCCCCCTCCCTCCATTCATTCATATCTGCTCCCTCCCTCCATGTCAGCCCCCTCCATCCCTCCATGTCAGCTCCCTCCCTCCATGTCAGCCCCCTCCATCCCTCCATGTCAGACCCCCTCCCTCCATCCAATCATATCAGCTCCCTTCCTCCATGTCAGCCCCCTCCCTCCATCCCTCCATGTCAGCCCCCCTCCCTCCATCCATATCAGCTCCCCTCCATGTCAGCCCCCCTCCCTCCATCCATCCATCCATATCAGCCCCCTCCCTCCATGTCAGCCCCCTCCCTCCATGTCAGCCCCCTCCATCCCTCCATGTCAGCCCCCCTCCCTCCATCCATTCATATCTGCTCCCTCCCTCCATGTCAGCCCCCCCACCTCCATGTCAGCCCCCTCCATCCCTCCATGTCAGCCCCCCTCCCTCCCTCCCTCCATCCATTCATATCAGCTCCCTCCCTCCATGTCAGCCCCCTCCATCCCTCCATATCGGCTCCCTCCCTCCATGTCAGCCCCCTCGATCCATCCCTCCAAGTCAGCCCCCCTCGATCCATCCCTCCATGTCAGCCCCCCTCCCTCCATGTCAGCCCCCTCCATCCCTCCATGTCAGCCCCCTCCCTCCATTCCCTCCCTCCAGGTCATCCCCCTCCATCCCACCATGTCAGCCCCCCTCCCTCCATGTCAGCCCCCTCCATCCCTCCATGTCAGACCCCCTCCCTCCATCCATTCATATCTGCTCCCTCCCTCCATGTCAGCCCCCCTCCCTCCATGTCAGCCCCCTCCATCCCTCCATGTCAGCCCCCTCCCTCCATCCATTCATATCAGCCCCCCTCCCTCCATGTCAGCCCCCTCCATCCCTCCATGTCAGCCCCCCTCCATCCATCCATTCATTCATATCTGCTCCCTCCCTCCATGTCAGCGCCCTCCCTTCGTCTGCAGCCGCGGCTCCCTGCCTCTTACGGAACCGCGGCTGTGCTTTTAAAATCATCTCGGAGCCCTTCCTGTTTGACGGGCTCCGTGCAGCATTGTCCCGCCTCCAAAACTTCCTTTAGAGGCGGGACAATGCTGCACGGAGCCCGTCAAGACAGGAAGGGCTCCGAGATGATTTTAAAAGCACAGCCGCGGTTCCCTAAGAGACAGGGAACCGCGGCTGCAGAAGAAGGGAGGGAGCTGACATGGAGGGAGCCTATAACGCGACGTTTAAAGCGGGCAGTGTGCTCCGGAGCCGCGGCAAAGGTGAGAAAGAGCCGCATGCGGCTCCGGAGCCGCGGGTTGCCGACCCCTGGTCTAGGCCTTCAGCAACCAGGCTCTGAGGTGAAGAGACTGGGGATTTGGGTACCACAACGTTCCCTCCTCCTGGGACAGGAGGTCTGGAGCAGATCCCAAGTCCAGGGAGGGAGCTTGAGAGAGATGCAGAAGTAGAGGGTACCACACTTGGCGTGGCCAATGTGGTGCTATGAGGATCATAGACCCCTTGTCTCTCTGAAGTTTGAAGAGTGTCTTGGGAATTAGGGGAATGGGTGGAAAGGCATAGAGGAAGTCTTGCCCCCAATGAAGGAGGAAGGTATCCCTGGCCTGAACTCCCTGACACGGAATCCTGGAACAGAACCGGGGAAGTTTGGCATTCCACGGACTTGCAAAGAGGTCTATGTCCGGGGTTCCCCAAATTCGGAAGATCCTGGCTATCTGGTCCCCATGGAGGGACCATTCGTGTGGAAGCAGAACTCGACTGAGTCTGTCTGCCCAAGAGTTTTTATCCCCTGGAAGATACACTGCCATGAGATGAATTTGATGCTCTCTGGCGAAGGCCCACAATCTCAGAGCTTCGTTGCAAAGCGACAGAGAGCCAGTCCCGCCCTGCTTGTTCACGTAGAACATGGCTACTTGGTTGTCCGTGTGGATGAGGACTGTCTTATAGCTGAGCAGGGTGTGGAAGATTCTGAGAGCTAGAAAAATTGCTCTGAGCTCTAAGAGGTTGATATATAGAGATGTCTCCTGTGAAGACCAGATGCCTTGAGTGGAGAGATTTTGAAGATGAGCTCCCCAACCTCTTGGAAAGGCATCTGTTGTAAGGGTTGCTTGGGGTAACACCTGTTGAAAGGGGGACCCTAGCAACAGATTTTGAGTGGACTTCCACCACTGGAGAGAGCAAAAGAGGCGACTGGAGGTTGCTATTTTGTCTGACAGGCACCCTGATCCCTGGGTCCATTGGGTGGACAGAGTCCATTGAGCTGCCCTCATGTGAAGGCGAGCGTAAGGAACCACATGCACAGTGGATGCCATGTGGCCTAACAGTTGTAACATCTCTCGAGCAGTTCAATGGGACTTTAACTGAATTTGTGAGGCTAACTGCACCAAGCGTAGGCATCGGGCATGGGGAAGATAGGCCCTTGCAGTTGTGGTATCCAGCAAGGCCCCTATGAACTCTAATGACTGAGTAGGGGTGAGATGGGATTTTGGGATGTTTATTACAAGTCCCAGATACTGAAGGATACGCCTTGTGCAGGTTAGAGAAGTCTGGGCCTCTGACTGGGATGGAGCTCGGATGAGCCAGTCGTCCAGATATGGGAATACGAATATCCCTAGAGTGCATAGAAATGCAGCTACTACTGACATGCATTTTGTGAACACCCTTGGTGCAGAGGCCAGACCGAAAGGAAGCACTCTGTATTGGTAGTGCTTCCCTTGATAAAGGAACCGAAGGAACCTTCTGTGTGTTGGATGGATGAGGACATGGGTGTACGCATCCTTGAGGTCTAGAGAGCAAAGCCAATTCTGACTCTGAAGGTATGGAAGGAGAGTACCGAGAGAAATCATCTTGAATTTCTCCTTGCATAGAAACTTGTTCAATTCTCTGAGATCTAATATGGGTCTGTAGCCCCCTGTTTTCTTTGGGATAAGAAAGTAGGGGGAGTAGAACCCTGAGCCCTGTTGAAGAAGGGGTACTTCTTCTATTGCCCCTTGGGCAAGAAGGGTAGCAATCTCCTGACCCAGAAGGTCGAGGAGAGATGTCTGAGAATTGAACTGTCTCACCATGGTGTGAGGAGGAAGGTTTAAGAAATGAAGCTTGTACCCCTCTCTTATGATGGAGAGGGTCCATTGCTCTGCAGTGATTTGTTCCCACCTGGGAGCAAAGTAAGCCAACCTTCCTGGAATGGTGAGAGGCTCTGGATGTTCTAGAGCCAGAAAGACTAACTCTCTAGTTGTAAGTCAAAGGCCCTGAGGAGGCTGAGGCTGTTGGGCCGTAGCAGTCCTAGCAGCCTTAGGTTGGCCTGTTTCGGTTGTTGCTGTCTCTTTGTAGCAAAACGACCTGCAGAAGATGACTGCTGACCATAAGCAGAATAATATATCCCTTTTTTGGGAAAAAAACCCTTTTTGAACAACCTTTTCTTAAAAGGAGCAGAAGTAGACTTTGAAAGTCTATCTAAAGCAGAATTTTCAGCATCCATCTGGGTGGCCTTTGCTTGCCAATCTTTGCCAAAAAGGTTTTCACCTGTAGAAGGAAGTTTCCTAGTCCATCTTAAAACCAGGGTTCCAAATCAGAAGCCTGTAACCAAGCAACTCTGCGTGCACCTATGGCAATAGCCGAGGCTCTGCTGGCACCTTCAAAAGAGTCAAAGGCTGCACGGTTGGAAAACTTGGAAACATCCTGGGCATGTTTGAGCCAGGTGAGGAACTCTTCCCTTTTATCTTTTGAAATAAAAGGAGATAAAGTTTGCAGGTGATCTGTAACTTCTTTTAGAAACATCCCCATATAGAGACTATAGGAGTTGATTCTGGCAACAAGCATACTGGCCTGGAAAATCCTCCTGCCAAAGGCATCTAAGGTTCTGCATTCTCTTCCTGGAGGAGCAGAAGAGTGCCTTTTTGTACTCTTTATCTTCTTCATAGCAGACTCCACCACAATGGAGTGGTGAGGAAGCTGAGTCTTATGGAAGCCAGGACAAGGAGGAACACGATACATGGTGTCCAACCTGCGAGAATGAGGGGAAGTGGTGAGAGGAGTCTCCCATATGCCCAACATGTGATCATAAAGAATCTCATGTATTGGTAAAGTGGCTGCCTCTTTAGGAGCCTTAGGATATTGTAAAATATCTAAATTTTTGGCTCTAGGCTCTGTCTCAGCGGCCACTGAGATGGAAAGGCCCCTGGCCACTTCCCTAATGAAGTCTTTAAAAGACAAGTCTTCTGGAGGAGACATTCTCCTTTTTGGAGAAGAGGGCTCCTGAGGATGGATCACCGATGCTTCGACAGAGACCTCTGATTCATCAGAGTCTTCAGAGGAATCGAAGTATCGCCTGTCTGGATGCTCCTGCAGAGCCCGATACGCGTACCGGGTGGTATCGACATCGGGAGTGATCGGTACCGATGGGAATCAGAGAACAGTGTACCGCTGCAGTCCACACCGAAGCCAATGTCGATGAAATCGGTACCGGCACCGGAACCGATATCGGTACCGGAGTCGGTACCGACAACGGAGTTTGTTGTGGTTCCGAAGGCGTCGCAGCTTGTATGAATGCCGTGATGGCACGCTGCATGGTCAGGATATTCTGATCCATCGACGCAACCAATGTCTGGATGTCGGTACCAGTGGGAACCACCGGTACCCCAGAACATGGCAACAGGTGATCGGTCGAGGCCGAGCCATCGATGTCAACCTGTGACCCCATAGATAAAGCTTTGGAAGTCGGAGCCTCCCGCCGGGGTAATTTTGCCGGTGCGGATTCCTCGAGAGCAAGCCCGGAGGCCTCTCGATACTTAGAGGGAGATTTACCCTTCAAGGACCAGCTGGACTTAAGTTTGGTTACCTGAGATCCATGTGAGGAAGAAGCAGCCCTGGAAGACGTCGATGCCACCGAAGCTGCATCAGAGGGAAACAGTGTACTGAGCTTGGCTGCTCGATTCTGTAGACCTCTTTTAGACATCATGGAACAGGACTCACAATCCGTAATGGAGTGGTCAGGACCTAAACATTTTAGACACCATTCATGGGTGTCGGTGACAGAAATAGTGCCGCTGCACTTCGTGCATTTTTTAAACCCAGAGGCAGGCTTTTCCATGAGGAAAAATTTCCTAGGCCTAAGGCCAAAGAAGAAAATGCACTGAAGTGAGAAGAACAGTAGTTTTTTTTTTTTTTTTTTAGAATAAAGAAAGAAAAGACCGGCGGTACCGGTCCAGCGTCGAGAAGGCAGACGCGCGACCAAAGAAATAAAATAAAATAAAGAAATTCTTCAGCGGTGACAGGAACACAACCTGCTGGCTCCGCGGAAAAGAAGAACTGGAGAGAGGCGGTTGGGAAAGGCGGGAAGGCAGCACGCAGGCGCTGTGGGATTCTCCCACAAGCTTTCCCTTTGGACACTGGGGAGCGTTCCCACGCAGGCTCCGTCGGTACCGATGATACCCATATGTGAAGACTCATTCCTGCTTGTTCCTGGAGATAGACCTTTCTGGGATATGAACTGTAGATGTGTTATTTGTAACTACATATCTTTCTAGAGGCATGTCTGGAAAAGAAGCTGTAGATTGGGTGTTACTCTGCAGATAGAGACTTTTCTGGGGTGCCTCTGGGGTAAGAAATCTAGGGGGTTGTTATTATGCTGTTACAAAACTTTCTGGGATGTCTCTGGTATGGAAGCTGTAGGCAGGGTGGTGTTTTGTGGGTACAGACCTTTCTGGGGGTGTCCCGTGAGAAGTAACTGTAGGGAATAAACTTCATCTGGCATTTGTCATTCGTTTTATGGTTGTTGATGTTGATCTCACCTGACTAGACAGAAACAGACAAAAAAGCAGAAGAAAATCTGATATGGAGCTGCTGTAATTATTATCAAAAAATGAATGTCTCAAAAGCAGGTGTATCACATCAACATGCATTCAGAAACTAAAACCCCAAATAAAGATTAAAAAAAAATATAAATACATTTTATGGCATTGCAGTGTCCAGGCAGTCAGCCAAGCAGGTCAAATCAACTCAGCAATTTACAGCCTATTAAAAGCCGCAGCCTATTGGATGCACAGTATGCCTGCTCCTCACATTCATTCCTCCTTCAGTTTTCTCTTAATATATTTTCTTAGACTTGGGCAAATATTGAGAATAAAAGAAGCGCTGCACTTAATGGACAGACTGGGTAAATGTAATGCTTTTTTGCTGAGACCTTTTACAGTGATGAGAAAATGTCTGTAGACCCCCTAGGATGCTCCTTATTTTAGCACAATTCATACTCAAAACAAGATTAGATAAAAGAGAAAAATAACACCATTAAATACATAACTCAATTGAAAAAGATATATTTTGATTATTTAGCCAATAAAAAACATTTAGCAATAAGTATTCTTGTGTGAAAAGATATGTTAACTCTTGAAACTGGTGGAACCTCCTTGAGCAGCAACAGCTTCATTGAAATATTTCCTTTATCATTCTTTAAAATCACCCTTGAGGGATTTTAGCCCATTCTTCCATACAAAACTCTTTCCGCTCGGTGACCAATGAAGTTTTTCTTGCATGAACAACTTGCTGCAAATCAACATTTCAATAGGGTTAGAATCAGGACTTTGACTTGGCCAATCCAAAACACAAAAGGAAGGGAGTTAGTAAGATGTACTAACATTAATGCGTGTTATTAGTAACTAGGCGCTAATGAATAACACGGGACCTCCACTAAAATAATGTGCATTAACTATGAATTAAAGCTGGTGCACCTTAGTAATTGGTCTTCAAAATCTCTTCTTTTTCAGCCATTCTATAGTAGATTTATTTGGAGATTTAGGATATTGTCTTGTTGCATGACCCACTTTCAGCTCAGCTTTACTTCACAGATAGAGGACTCAAGATTCTCCTCTGGACTTTTCTCACAAAGTAGAATTCATGATATAATCAATGATAGAAAGCCAAGCATGTCCTGATGCTAATAAGTAGCCCCATACCATGACACCTCCACCACCATGCTTGAGACTCAGGATGAGATTCTTACTTTGGAAGACAGTGGTTGATGTTTGCCAAACAAATATTGTAACCGAAAGGTTTCCTCTTGGTCAACAAGCAGAACTGACTCAGGCACACAGGTGTATGATGCCATCTGATGGTTACAGGGCAGAACAGCTCTCCCAGAGCCAGTAACTACTGTAAAGTTCTGAGTGTGTGGGGCCCTTCCTATACACAACAGTACCTGCAGTCCCCTCGTTTTTCTTCCGCTTGCCAAAAAGACGTGACGGCAAAGCTCTTCTTGCTCTACTAGCGCGGTTCTTTTTGTTAGCTCTTAAAAATGTTCAAATGATTAATAATTCTTACAATGTCTTTATGCCTATACCACCTTCTTTAGAAAGAAGCCATACTGCGGGTGAAACCAGACTTCAAGGCCTATCAGATTTGTGACAGAAAAATGGGCAACATGATACTCACAAAAGATGTGCCAGCTGCCTGGATTCTACTCCCCAAAAGGAAGATTGCTATGATTGTTGGACAAATGTCCCCAAGGGCCCAGAAACAGCACCTCTTTTGACTCCAAAAATATTACACAGCAGAGGAATGCCTCTTAAAAATGAACAAAAGCGTTGTGGCACAAAAATCAGCTGATTCTTCACAGTCCAGCAGGTCTTCATTGGTCCCACTGTGAGAAAAGGGAAGGAGCACCATACCTCTTAAGAGCAGATGTGTGTCTTAACTGAGACTTCTTGACCATCAGTTTTTGAGTACCTTGGTGCTGGTTCACTGATTTGAGCAGGGGTAACATGCTAAAGTGCACACTACCAAGATCTCTCTAAGCACCACCTAAGTGCAGAGGACAAGTATGGCATAATACCAAAAAAAAGAAATTTGCTGCCTCTTATGCTGACTCTCTGGTACTATAGAAAGTCCACTGTTATCAATCTGCGCCATCTTGGTTGCCAAAGTCCACAAGAATCGATACAGTTTGTGCCACTCAACTATGCATACCTCAGCACAGAAGTTCACCTTCTGCAAAGCAAGCACAGATGTTCATCTCTACTTCCTGCACAAGGCTTTATGCTACTACCATCTCTTTGATGCAGATAACTATGCAAGAGAATCCACAAGTTGTTTCTTCCACTAAAAAGTCACTATCCTCAACTCTAATTTTGGTCCTCCTCTTCGATATCCTTGCCTCGGCCAGAAAAACTGCATTCCTTTTTATAGAAACAATGTTCAGTAATTTTGTAAAAGGTTACTGAAAGGACATTCCAGGATTCACTTACCAAGATCCATTCCAACCTGCACCACACTGAGATTATTTTGTTGAAAACAGAAGTACAATCTTCTGAAGACCCAGTAATTTCCCTCTTATCTAGCAGATTCTGAGACATAGGAAAACCGTTCCTTACCTGCTTCATCTTTTCTTACAACACTTTATCAGAGTGCGTTGGAAAATTTCATAGATCCAGAGTCACAAGTGTACGACTCCTTCCCTAACAGGGATAGCTGTCATCACTGATAAAACTGAGGTTAAAATAAGCTACTGCTAATGCACTTAAATTCTCAAAAAGGAGACCATGATAAAATGAGGAAATTAGTTAAAATAAAACTAAAAGGAGCAGTTGCCAGAGTCAAAAGTTTGAATAAGGTGTGGACATTATTTAAAAAGACCATTTTGAAAGCCCAGACACAGTGGCATAAATTCCATCTAACCAGTCTCTACAATGTGCCCAGTCAAAAAGAGGTTCAGTGACCCTGTACTGAGGTGGCAGAGGCATAAAGTGGCAAACAAAACTTGCTTTTCAAAAAAGTTACCATGCTGCCTCCCTTGACAACAACATACTCTGCTCTGCCTTTAGAAGCCGGAAAAGTTGTTAAGGCCTCATTCCCTGCTGCCAGGCCAATGCCTCATAACAGTCATGCATAACTTTGACATGGCAATGGGAGTTGAGAAACTTACATGCTTCTCCAGTTGCTGGGCCATGACAGAGTTGGCTATCGTTGAGGGAGGTGGTGCAGCAATTTTCTGCTTCCATCTGTGTGTGTGTGAATGCTTGCATGTGTGCGTTAGTATGTGTGTATGTGTAGTTATAGTTGTTGTCAACATTATTGGCTCCCTTGCAGTTGAACTCCTTAATGTCCAATATCTCCTAAAAAAAAAAAAAGTGGCCAGTCAGATGGCTTTTGGACTATATATGCCACACATATTTGACACATAAAAGAATCAAATAAAACAAGACCAATTGAAAAAGGAAATAGTATAAAACTGGGACACTGCCAGGACATGATTATTGGCACCCTTAAGCGTAGTTACTCACCTGTAACAGGTGTTCTCCAGGGACAACAGGGATCAGTCCTCACAAATGGGTGATGTTGGCATCAAAAGAGCCTGCACGGATTCACTTCCCAGCTTTTAAAGAAAGCCTTTAGGAGTTAGACCATGCATGTGCGATCACCTTCCCACACAAGGGTGCCATCTTACCTCAGTATGACGACATAGCTCAATCAAGCATAAAAAAAAAAGAAAAAAACTCCACAGGGAGGGAGGAAGGGTTGTGAGGACTGATTTCTACTGTCCCCAGAGAAAACCTGTTACATGTGAGTAACTATGCCTTCTCCAGGAACAAGCAGGAAGTCAGTCCTCACATATGGGACTCCCAAGCTAAAAGCTACCAAATAAAACCTGTAGGAGCAACGGGCAACCCAAAAGGTGAACTGTGAAGGACAACAAGGAGCGCTGAATGGCTTGAAGTCCAGTGATGCAGCCCCAACATTGACATTAGAAACACCTCTCCGGTAGCCTGGACACAAAGGGCCGGAGGAAAGGAATTGTACTATTTCCCAAAGAGGTGATGAAGTAATGCCTGGCCGAAGGCACTATTATGCCATGAGCTCTCTTCCAAGCAATAATGCGCTGTGAAGGTATGGACGGAAGATCAGGTGGTGGCCCAGCAGATGTCCTGCAGGGGGACAGAGTGCAGGTGAGCCACTGAGGCTGCCATGGCAGGCACATTATGCGCGGTAACATGACGCTCCAGAGAGAGTCCAGCCTGCTCATAGGCGAAAGAGATGCAGTCTGCCACCCAGGAAGAAGGGGTATGCTTAGAGACCACATCCCTGAGCCTGTTGACATCACAGGACACTAACAGTTGTGACAAGCGGCGATGGGCCTGTGTCTTGTGGAGGCAGAAGGACAGTGCCTTCTTGCAGTCCAGGGTATGTAGTAAGGCCTCCGCTTGGGATGTGTGAGGCCTTGGGAAGAAGGTGGGAAGAACCACTTCCTGGTTGATGTGAAAAGCGGGACACCACCTTAGGCAGGAATCTCAGGTGAGTCCGGAGAACGACCCTCTTTTTGTGGAATCTGGTGTAGGGGGCATGGACCACCAACCCCAGTGGCTCACTAAGTCTCCTGGCTGACGTGCGCGCTACCAGGAACACTACTTTCCATGACAAGAGCTTGAGATGGCACGTAGTCAGAGGCTCAAAAGGGGGAGCCATTAGCTTCCTGAGGACAACATTCAGGTCCCTCGCCACCAGCGGTGGTTGGATAGGGGGCTGCAAGAGGAGAAGCCTCTTCATAAACTGGCCCACAGAGATGGGCTAACAAAAGGAGAGCAAAGCCCTCACAAGGAAGTGCAAGCAAACACAAGAGGCGAGGGTCAGGTGAAGTCTCTGTTACTATTGTTTATTTGAACCAAACCCAAACGCATTTCGGCATTACGTCTTCTTCAGGGGGTACGCATCTTAAAGAAATAAAAATACATAAATATACAAAATCAAACTAAAATTATATCTTAAAAATTGTATACTATTAAAAATTAAAAAAAAATAAAACTACATTTATTAAAGTCTGGACAAATAAATAAATAAGGTGACATATATCATCTGAAAGCATCTGGTAATAAAAGAACATCAGTATATAAGACAATAAATAAATGATGATACTAATCATAACTGTAAAAACATAAAATACATAACGTACATATAGAAAGCATTCTAAAAGGATTAACTGTATTGGCAACTCACAGACAAATTTAAGGCAAGTATACAGAGACAAGGAAGACATACTTACAGTTATGATTAGTATCATTATTTTTATTTCTTTAAGATGCGTACCCCCTGAAGAAGGCGTAATGCTGAAACGCGTTGGGGTTTGGTTCGAATAAACAATAGTACCAGAGACCTCACCTGACCCTCGCCTCTTGTGTTTGCTTGCCACACAGATGGGCTAGCCATCAACGAGGTGATGATGTACCGCCAGGGCACTGAGGTGCACCCTGATGGAGTTGGACTTTAGCATGGGAGAGGTGCAGAAGATATTGCAGAATATCCCACACCAAGCAAAAGAAAGGGTTGAGATTCCTGTCTATGCACCAGACAGAGAATCTATGCCATTTGAAGGCATACATGTGCCGTGTTTAGTCCTTGCACGATGCCAGTAGGACGTTCTCCACGTCCCGGGAGAGGTGGAGGTGTGCTATGGCTAACCATTCAGCATCCATACCATCAGGGCGAGGAACTGGAGGTTGGGATGGAGAAGGGTCCCATCCTCTTGCGACAGCAAGTCCGGGGCCTGACCCAGGGGTATTGGGGCCACTCGGAACAGCTGCAGGAGCAGAGTGGACCACAGCTGCTAGGGACACTGAGGAGCAATGAAAATGACCAAGGTCCAGTCCAACTGAATCTTGAGCAACATCTTGGGAACCAGGAGAGTAGGCGGGTACGCATACAGCAGGCTCCCCAGACCAGGACAGGAGAAAGGCATCTGATGTCACCCGTTTTGGATCGGCCTCTGGGAGCAGCAGCATGGCAGTTACGCATTCTCAGGGCTCATGAAGAGGTCCAAGGCAGGGGTTCCCCAACATTGAAAGATAGAGGTGGCGACCACTGGGTTGAGGCACCACTCGTGGGGTTGAAGGACTTTGTTGAGTCAATCTGTGGGCAGATTGGCCTGAACAGGTAGGTAGACCGCCTGGAGGGTCATGCCCTTCTCCACAGCGAAGGTAGAGGCAAACCTCCTCCCAGCAGAAGAGGTACGAGCCCATTGTTCCCTGCTTGTTGATGTAAAACATTGCTTCTTGGGCCCGCCAGGTGGATCTGGAACACCCAAAGGACATTTGTCACAGCTTTGAGCTCCAGGAGGTTGATCAGGAGGGCACTCTCCTCCTGAGTTCAGGCGCCCTGTGACTGGAGACCATCGCATTGGGCTCCTCAGCCGAGCTTGGAGGCATCCGCTGTCGGAAGCGTTCAGCCAGCGGGGCCTTGAAGGGTAGGCTGGCCATGAGATTCTGTTGGCTCTGCCACCAGACAAGAAAGGCCGTGAGAGGCTTGGTGATCCAGACCCGATCCTCCAGTTGGCCCGTGGCCTGATTCCTTTGAGAGCTGAGGGTCCACTGGGCCTGCTGCATCTGTAAATGGGCCTGCAGGATCACGTGAACCGTCAAGGCCATGTGCCCCAACAGGCGCAGTATGAGACGGACAGATGCCAATGAACGACCCTGTACCTCCTTTGCTAGGGTCACCAGATGCTGTGCCCTGTCTAGAGGAAGGCAGGATCTAGCCTGGGTGGAGTCCAGAAGGGTTTCTATGCACTCCAGGTGCTGCATTGGTAGCATATGCAACTTTGGGAAGTTGATCATGAACCCCAGATGCCGCAGCACCCTAATGGTGCGGTGGGCCACATAATGTACCTGCTCTGGCAGGCTGGTCTTTAGGAGCCAGTCATCTACATAGGGGAAGACAGAGACTCCCAGCAAGTGGAGGTGAGCGGCAACTACTGCCAGGCATTTGGTGAACATCCGGGATGCTGAGGAGAGGCTGAAGGGAAGCACCCGGTACTGGTAGTGGCAACCTCTGATGACGAAAAGGAGGTACTGATGGTGCCAGGGGTAGATCAGGATGTTGATATAGGCATCTGAGATCCAAGGAGCATAGCCAATCTCCCCACTGGAGGTAGAACAGCAATGTTCCAAGGGATAGTATCTCGAACTTCTCCTTGATCAGAAAACAGTTGAGATCCTGCAGATCAAGAATAGGTTGAAAGCCCACTGTCTTTTTTGGGACGAGGAAGTACCAGGAGTACAACCCCCTGCCCAAGAGGGGCCGAGGGACTGGCTTTACCGCCCGATCCTCGAACAGGGACTCGAGTTCCTTCTGCAGGAGTGCTCTGTGCAGGGAGGTCATGGGAAGTTTCCCTAGAAAGAAGGGAGGAGGCGTCTGGTCGAAATGCAGAAGGTAACCTTCCTGTACCACCTGCAGCACCAAGGCATTGGTAGTGTTGCCTGGCCAGCGGTGAGCAAAGTAAGCCAGATGTTCTCCCATGTGCCTTGGGCCCTGACCCTCAGGGAGGAAGATAGGCTATGCTCAAGGAGTCAAAAGCTCCCACCCCAAGCTGCGGCTGGGACGCTGTTTGGGGCTTGGGGGTTTTCTGCTTATGGGGGCCATGACCCTGGTCCTTGGCCTGCTGACTCTGTTGGGGAGCCTGTTAGGTTGGAAATTGGAGGTATTTTCCGCAAGCCTTCTTTGCCTTTGGAGGGAAGGGCTTTTTCCCCCAAAGCCTTTTGGCGAGAAGGGTCAGCGGTCTTCTGGGACAGCCTAGTCCTAGTCATAAACTCTGACTCCAACTCGGCCGTCTTGTTGGTCATGGGCTTGCCGAAGAGGTTCTCTCCTCAGCAGGGGACATCAGCTAGTTTGTCCTGTACCCATTACTCCAAGTCCGAGTACTGTAGCAAAGCCAGGCGGCAGGCACTAATGCCCACCGCAGCCATGCGAGTCAGACTCGAAGCCATCATAATTTGCTTGAATCTGAAATTTGGAGTATTCCTTGACCAAGGAGATGAGGGTCCAGAAGCGCTCGAGAGATTCACCTGCTAACCTGAGAAACCGGCGAGCTCTTTCGCCAGGTCCCTCAGGTACAGGCCCATGTACAACTAGGTAAGCCTGGATGTGGGTCGCGAGCATCGAGACCTGGTAGCACCTTCTGCCAAACCCATCCATGGTGCAGGTTTCCCTACCAGAGGGCACCAAGGAGTTCTTCTGACTCTTTATTTGACACATGGCCGACTCTACCACCATGGAGTTGTGAGGCAGCTGTGTCTTCTGAAAGCCGGGACTCTTGCCAACTCGATACTGGCAAGATCACACTGCTTAAATCCGCTGACTGAAGTCATAGCAGGAAAGATGGAACCCACGAGATCAAACTCAGAAATCTTGGTCAGGGAGGGCTCGAGAAAAGACCCGTGCACCATAAAAGAAAAAGGAGCTGAGAAAAACATGCCTCCGAGATGAGGGTGGACTCGGGCAGCAAGAAGGTGATCGGGAACCAACCAGCAAAGCAGAAAGAACGCTAAGAGAAGGGTCTGAAAAATCAGCTTTTACTGGGGATGACAGACAGGATGTCTGTAGTGCTCCTTGGAAATAAAGACGACGGAGGTAAGATGACACCCTTGGATGGGAAGGTGTCTATGTATGCACGGTCTAACTCCCAAAGACTTTCTTTGAAAGATGGGAAGTGAATCCGCGCGGGCTTTCTTGTGATGATGTCACCCATATGAGGACTGACTTCCTGCTTTTTCCCAGAGAATAAACAATTAAAATCTGTTTGAAAAGAAAAACTACATTCCCATTGCAGTAAAATTAGATGCACCTGTGATCAATTGTCAGTACTCACATGACTTGAATCAATCAATGAATGATGGCTCTAATGTTTAAAATGGCCATATTCACAATGGTGAAGAAAAGAACTGTCTGAGACCATCAGAAAAAGCCATTACCACCAAACATCAAAGTTCAAAGGGGTACAAGTCCATCTCCAAAGACCTTGGGATTCCTGTATCTGCAGTTCGCCAGGCTATTAAGAAGTTTTCTGCTTGTGGAACTGTCAAGAACCTCCCAGGACGTGGTGGAAAGAGGAAAATTAATCCAAGCAGTCTTTGAAGTTTAGTGCAAACCTTTGGAAAACCACCACATACAACATCCAAAGAGCTTAAGGCTGACCTGGAACAATCTGGAGTGGTGATTTCAACCCGCAATAAACAAAGGAGGACGTCACAGGAGAAGGCCAAGGAGGACCCCACTGCTCATAAAAAGGTAAGCTTGATCTTTGTCCAAGCCCACCTTGTGAAACCACAGTCCTTCTGGGAAAATGTTCTGTGGACAGATGAAACTAAACCGGAGTTCTTTAGCAATATAGATCAGTGATACATTTACAGGCGAAGAAATGAAGCTTATAAGGAAAAAAAAACACCCTTCCTACAGTTAAATATGGTGGAGGTTCCATAATGTTGTGGGGCTGTTTTGCTGCCTCAGGAACTGGAGGCCTGGAATGTATTAAAGGAATCATGAAGTCAGAGGACTACCAAGGTATTTTCGAACAAAATATGCTACTTAGTGTCAGAAATCTAGGACAATGATCCAAAACATACATCCAAAAGTACCAAAGAGTGATTAAAAAGGAAAATATGGACTGTAAACTGGCCAGCAATGAGTCCTGATCTCAATTTAATCAAGAACCTTTGTAAAGAGTTGAAATCTGCTATTGGTAAAATGAATTCTGGAACAAACTGCAGTTGAACAGTGGGAGAAACTACCAGTAGACAGATGTACAAACTTATAGATGGCTACAGGAAACGTTTGGAGACCGTCATCATTGCCAAGGGTTGTGCAACCAAATATTAGCAAAGGATGCTATTAATCCTGTCCAAGTCATATTTTCTTTCTCAGAAATTACTATGTCTAAGTTGCACAAACATCTTTTATTTTGTTGTATACCTTTGAACATACTATTAAAATATTATGACTTTTTTTTTTAAGTGCAGTCAAGTCATACAGTTGGAATATTTCCAATTATTTCTCAAGATACTGTACACAACATACCTAAAATGCAAGGGTGCCAATAATGTTGACCACAGCTGTATCCCTGTGTTGTTTCTATATGTCTCTGTGATCGGCAGAGGTGGTGAAGGGAAAGACTGTTTGAAAGGTTGTTGTTGTTGTTAAGTGCCGTCGAGTCGGAGTCGACTCATGGCGACCCTCTGGATAGCTATCCTAAATTGTGTTCGGTCTTCAGTCAGGCCCACCTGTCATTGTTGACAGACTGGTACCCGTAGCTGCTGTTATTGTATCGATCCATCTCATTGCTGGTCTTCCTCTTTTGCGTTGACCTTCTATTTTGCCAAGCATAATGTCTTTCTCTAATGA
Source organism: Ichthyophis bannanicus (assembly GCA_033557465.1). Classification (NCBI taxonomy): domain Eukaryota; kingdom Metazoa; phylum Chordata; class Amphibia; order Gymnophiona; family Ichthyophiidae; genus Ichthyophis; species Ichthyophis bannanicus. The sequence continues at coordinate 151,742,484 of CM066041.1, forward strand.
TCTCTCCCTTCGCATGATGTGTCCAAAGTATGAAAGTCGAAGTCTTGTCATCTGAGCTTCTAAAGAAAGCTTAGGTTTGATCTCCTCTAGTACCGACTGGTTTGTTCTTCGGGCAGTCCATGGTATACACAGTATTCGCCGCCAGCACCATAATTCAAAGGCATCAATTTTCTTCCTGTCTATCTTTTTCACTGTCCAGCTTTCACATCCATATGATGTTATTGAAAATACGATGGCTTGAACAAGTCGAATCTTTGTATGGAGAGAGACATCTCTGCTCTTGAGAATCTTATCTAGGTCTTTCATAGCCATTCTGCCAAGAGCAATGCGTCGTCTGATTTCTTGACTGCTTGTTGCTTCTCTATTGATAGTTGATCCAAGTAGGTTAAAGTTGTTCACAATTTCAATTTCTTCTCCTTCAACGATGAACCTGTTGATTATGCCAGTTGTCATGATCTTTGTCTTCTTTACATTAAGGTGCAGGCCCATTTTGAGACTATGTTTCTTTGATTGTGAGAAGCAAATGTTTCAGATCATCTTCACTTTCAGCCAGTAATGTGGTATCATCAGCATAGCGAAGGTTGTTGATGAGTCTTCCACCAATCTTCACACCTCTGTAGTCTTCATACAATCCTGCTTCTCTGATGATTTGTTCTGCATATAAATTAAACAGGTAGGGGGAAAGTATGCAGCCTTGTCTTACACCTTTGCTTATTTTAAACCATTCTGTTTCTCCTTGTTCCGTTCGAACTATTGCTTCTTGATCAATGTACAGATTGCGCAAGAGAACGATCAGGTGTTCTGGTATACCCATGCTTCTTAATGTGGCCCAGAGTTTCTCATAGTTTACACAGTCAAAAGCCTTGCTATAGTCGATAAAGCAAAAATAGATATCCTTTTGGTATTCTTTAGTCTTTTCAAGGATCCATCTCACATCCACAAAGATGTCTCTCGTTCCTCGCCCTTTCCTGAACCCTGCTTGCACTTCAGGTAGTTCTTGTTCCAGGTATGGTTGTAGTCTCTTTTGAATAATCTTCAGTAGAATCTTGCTGGCATGTGGGATCAGAGCGATTGTGCGATAATTTCCACAGTCAGTTGGATCACCTTTCTTTAGTATTGGTATAAACACAGATCTTTTCCAGTCAGTTGGCCATGATGTTGTCTTCCATATTTCTTGGCAGAGCCTTGTGAGTACGGTAACAGCTGCATCAGATTGCTGCAATACTTCTATGGGAATGCTATCAATGCCTGGTGCTTTGTTCTTTGATAAGGCTTTCAATGCTGCTTCAACTTCTTCTTTCATCACCAATGGTTCCCGATCATAAGGTACAGGTTGAAACGGCTGTTGGTCCACTTGATCTTTATCATATAAAAACTCTGTATATTCCTTCCACCTTTTCTTGATCTTCTCAGCATCATTCAACATAGAACCTTGAACATCTTGTAACATTCCAATTCGAGGCTGGAACTTTTTCTTTAACTCTCGTAGCTTTAGGAAAGCCGATCTTGTTCTTCCTCTAACAGTTTCTGCTTCTATTTCCTTGCAAGTGTCATTGTAGTACTTTTCCTTGTCCTGTCTTGCTGCACGTTGGAAATCTCTGAGTTCTGCGATTGTCTTTCTTTCTCCTCTGGCTTTAGCTTCTCTGCGTTTCTGGGCAATTTTCAGAGTTTCTTTTGTCATCCATTTTGGCCGTTTTTGCTTTTTCACCTTTTGTAGAGACTTCTCGCTTTCTTCCAACACAACCTTCTTGATGTCATTCCATAACTCTTCCGGAGCTCTGTCATTTGTATCTAAAGCAGCAAATCGATTTTGCAGGCAGTCTTTAAATTCCAGTGGTATATTCTCAAGGTCATATTTTGCTGCATTCATGAGTGGTTTGCTCTTTTTCAACTTTAGCTTGAGTTTGCATACTAGTAGTTGATGATCTGTAACACAGTCAGCTCCAGGTTTTGTCTTTGTTGATGTTACAGAGCTTTTCCATCGTTGACTTCCACATATGTAGTCAATTTGATTTTTATATAATCCATTCGGTGAAGTCCATGTGTACAGTCGCCGCTTGTGTTGCTGGAAGAAGGTGTTTGAGATGAATAGATCATTGGTCTTGCAGAATTCTATCAGTCTTTCTCCAGCTTCATTTCTGTTGCCAAGTCCATATTTTCCAACTACTTTGCCTTCTTCTTTGTTGCCAACTTTTGCATTCCAGTCACCCATGACTATCAGGATATCCTGTTTGCACGTTCTGTCAATTGAAAGGTGCAATTCCATAATTGCTGTTACTGTGAATCACTGTTTGTATGCTGCAGCTTTTAGAACTACTTTTCACATAGAAATTCTCTGGGTTATTTTTTATGGGGTGGCTTCATTTCTCTTCCATCTCCCACCACATGTCAAAAATTCACTAGAACAGCACAGAAACCTCCCCCAATTCACCATACCCTTTGGGACTAGAGAGCTACCTTCCAGTGCTTTGCCCCATACAGCTTTTTCAATGGCTGTGCCCTACCCACAATCTCCGCTGCTAGTTACTCTGGAGGCAGGCTCATTCACATGGGGGGGAAATTGGACATCTGCAGGGAGAGTTTTTAAACTCTAAAAAATGTCCAGACATGCTAGCCATCCTAGTTTACAACATTAATGTAAAAATCAGCAGAATCCTGAAAAAAAGCTAGACATTTGTCAATCTTAACCTTCCAAGTCCTAAGGACATAGGCAGGACCTTCCTAAACTTTGGCCCATAAGTATGTTCCAGGTATGCTAATGCCTTAATTGAGTGGGACAATGTTATTCGTTTACAATTATTGATTTTTTTAATGTTGTTTATTTGTATTTGAGGCTTGTACTTTAGCGGAAACACGTTGGGGGTTTTCTCCATAATAAAGATGCTTAACCCATTACTGTTGGTGCACCTGCTCTGTGTTCCTTTATATCACAGCTAGGGCATTATTTTGTGTGTATCTGTGGTGTGCTGTATATGGTGCTCTGCATATGTTGCATCTGTGGAAGGTAGTTGAGGGTAGTGAGGCATTTTGTTGGAGGGGGTAGTAGTTTTGTGGAGGATGCAGCAGTTTAAGGAGTACTGGTACAGTTTTAGGGGGTGGGTTTTGGAAGCAGGGCCAGTTGTGGGAGGTGGTTTTTGGGGTTTAGCAAATTTATGGCATAGTGGGGCAGTTGCAGGGTGCAGTTTTTGTGGATGGGGCAGTCTGCAGGATGGCGGCACAGCTTTTAGGGATGGCTGCCATCTGCAGGCTGGTGGGGCCAGGGATTTATTTTATGTATTTTTTTTTAAAGAGTAATTCAGTGAGAAGTGGTAGGGCAGTTGCAGTGGGTTATTTCTTGGGGGGCAGTTGTGGAGTAGTAGATTTTGGGTGTGGGGCAGATTGTGAGGGGGCAGTTACAGGGAGGTATTTTTTGGATGTGGAGCAATTTGGAGGGTGGTGGGGCAGTTGCATAAAGTATTTCTTGGGGCTTGAGTAGTTTGTAGGGTGGCAAGGCTGCTGCAGGGGGTCAGATTTTGGGGATGAAGGCTGTTTATGAAACGATGGAACAATTACAAGGAGGCATGTTTTGGGAGTGGAGCGGTTTGGCAGGTGGGACAGTTGCAGGAGTTTTAGTTTTTGGTGGTGGGAGAAATTTGTGGATGGTGGGGCAGTTGCAGGGGTAGATTTTGGGGAGGGGCAGTTTGCAGGTGCTGGGGTAATTTTAGGGTTGAGGAAGTTGCAAGGGGTTAGCCTTGGGGAAGGGGACAATTTCAGAGATGGTGGGCCAGTTGTGGAAGGGGTTCGTTTTGGGTAGTGGGGGCAGTTTGGGTGAATAGAGAACAGTGAGTGGAAGTTAGATAGGAGGAATTCTCTAACTGCTTTGTTTCACTATATCTATCTATATTTCAGAAATTGGATCTTTTTCTTCCACAGTAATGCATCGGGTCATTTTTTCGGGGGAGAAGGAGATTTAGTCCTCTGGAGCCCTGCTCCAATTTGGTCCATTTTTTAACTCAATGTTTTACTGCTTTTTCTCATTTGCCAAGTTTCATCTCATTCAGTCACATTTTCAGTTATTTTCCCCTTAGAGAGATAGACATTCTCAATCTTTTGTATAATTCTTTCCATCTTCCATTGGATTGGAAAGAATAATAGGGAAGCTGAGGGAGATTTTGAAAAGAAGCTTGCTGTAGAGGCAGGAACTACAGGAATAAAAGAAAAGGAAGAGTCAATTTTACAGTCAAAAATGATAATACAATCATAAAGAGAAATTGATTGTTGGTTGGTTGATCAGAGGAGAGAAATAAAGAGGGAAGAGGTTGATATCTTGTAAGCCACATAAGCCTTCAATTTGGCAGGGTTCAATTTCCTAACAGTTAATACTAGAGGAGATCAAACCTAAGCTTTCTTTAGAAGCTTAGATGACAAGACTGACTTTCATACTTTGGACACATTATGTGAAGAGAGATCGTTAGAGAAAGACATCATGCTTGGCAAGATAGAAAATCAACGCAAAAGAGGAAGGCCAACAATGAGATGGATCGATATAATTACAGCAGCTAATGGTGCCAACGCTATCAACAATGAGTCGCCCGACTGAAGACAGTTTAAGACAACTATTCAGAGGGTCGCCATGAGTTGACAGACTCAACGGCACTTAACAATTTCCTGCTATGATGTTGGAGCCAATGACCAATCGTTTCTAAACTAGTGTTTAATGGAGAAAGGTCAGGAGAGGAGAAATCAGAAAATAAACAATCTGAATATTGTCAGCAAAAATACAACCGTACAGACCAATGCTTTTAATAACTGTGGCCAGAGGGGCAAGAAAGAGATTAGAGAGTAGGAGCTAAGATGGAACCTTGCGGGACATCACAGGGAAGAGCATGAATGTTAGAAAATTTTGGAAGGAAACCACAAGACAACAGTACCTAAGATGCCAAACATGAAACTGTTAACCTACTACTAGTAATCTGTAGTCCATCATTTAAAATGGCCATAATACTTAAAGACTGGAAGGTGGCCAATGTAATGCCAAGTTTTAAAAAGGGCTCTAGGAAAATATATACTGGTGAGCCTGATATCAGTGCCAGGCAAAATGGTTGCAGTTATACTGAAATAAAACAAAATTACTGACCTCATAGACAGACAGTTAAATGGAAGGAGTCAGCATGGGTTTCAAGGGCAAATCTTGCCTTACCAATTATTAGGGGGGGGGGGGGGTTTGAAGGTGTAATAAAAATGTGGATAATGGGGAGTTAGCTGACAGAGTACATTTGGATTTTCAGAACATATTTGACAAAGTCCCCCATGAAAGACTCCTTAGGAAATTAAAGTCATGGGAAAAGAGGTAATGATATTTTCTGGATTGAAAACTGGCTAAAGGACAGGAGATAGAAAGTAGGCCTAAATGGCTATTTATCCATATGGAGAAGGGTCACTAGTTTAGGGTGTGACAAATTCCAGGCACAGGGTCACCATGGTGATTAAAAATTTCCCTTTGGCACCTTGGATTTTTATCCTCCCTCAATTAAAGTTTTTTTTGTTCGGGCAGTTGCTGCCAGAGCAGGAACCTCCAACCCTGTGCAAACCTTTCAAAAATAGGTTAAAAAAACCTAACCACTTTTTTTTTTTTTTTTTTTAACTTTTTCCCCATAGACAAGGAATTGACAAACAGCCTTAGTAAATCGGGTCCCAAAACGAGCTGTGGTATACATCAGATGAGCTCTCTCCTTTTCTCTCCCCCCTCCCTTTCTCAACTTCAGTGGGGACGTGTGGGAGGAGGGGAGGTCTCAGCCACCGGCTTCTTGGTTTTAGGGATGGCTCTTAAATTCAAAGAAAATTTGTCAAGGCCTTTACTAAAGACCTATGCAGTTTAACATATTCAGTGATCTGGCAACAGGCGTGACGAGTAAGGTGATCAAGTTTTCAGACAACACAAAATTATTCAAAGTTGTTAAAATGGCAGAGGACTATGGGAATCTGCAAAAGGACCTTATGAGACTAGCAAATTGGTTGCCTATAAAGTAGATGAACTTTAATGTGGAGAAGTGCAGTGATGCACTTTGGGAAAATAAATCACAACTACAGGTACAAAATGCTGAGTTCCCAAGTTAGAACATAAGATATGCCATACTGGGTCAGACCAAGGTCCATCAAGCCCAGTATCCTGTTTCCAATAGTGGCCAATCTAGATCATAAGTACCTAGCAGTTTCCCCAAAAGAAACAGACTCCACAATGCTTGTATTGGGTCAAGCAGTGATATCATGGGTCCCTTTTTAATAATGGTTTATGGACTTTTCCCCCAGGAACTTGTCCAAACCTGTTTTAAACCCAGCTACACTAACAGCTTTTACTACATCCTCCGGTAACAAATTCCAGAGTTTGATTAGACATTGAGTGACAAAATATTTTCTCTTATTAGTCTTAAATAGTTTACCTTGTAGCTTCATTGCATGTCCCCCAGTCCTTCTATATTCTGATGACGTAAACAATCTATCTACGTCTGCCTGTTCCACTCCATTCATTAATTTATAGACCTCTATCATATCTCCACTCAGCTGTCTCTTTTCCAGGTTAAAGAGCCCTAACCTTTTCAGCCTCTTTTCATAGGGGTATCCTTCCATCCCCTTTACCATTTTGGTGGCTCTTCTCTGTACCTTTTCTAATAACGCTATATCCTTTTTAAGATACGGCGACCAGAATTGCACACAATATTCAAGGTGCGCTCTTTTATTTTCCATTCCTTTCCTTATGATACCTAGCATTCTATTTGCTCTCTTGGCCGCCGCTGCACACTGGGCAGAGGGTTTTAACATGTTAAACACGATGACACCTAAATTTTTTTCCTGGGTGGTGGTTCCTAATGTGGAACCTTGCATTGTGTAACCATAGTTTGGGTTTTTCTTTCCTAGATGCATAACTTTGCACTTGTCCACATTAAATTTCATCTGTCATTTGAATGCCCAGTTTTCCAATTTATCAAGGTCCTCTTGCAATTTTCCACAATCCTCATGGGTTTTAACAACTTTAAATAGTTTTGTGTCATCTGCAAATTTGATAACCTCACTCGTTATTCCCTTTTTAGAGGTCATTTATGTATATGTCAAAAAGCAGTGGACCCAGCACAGATCCCTGGGGTACTCCACTATTCACCTTTCTCCATTCGAAAACTTGGCCATTTAGCCCTACCCTCTGCTTTCTATCTTCTAACCAGTTCCTGATCCACAATAGTACACTGCCTCTTATCCCATGACTTTTTAGTTTTGCCAAAAGTCTCTGATGAGGGACCTTATCAAAGGCTTTCTGAAAGTCCAGATATACTACTCTACTTGTTTATTCACACCTTCAAAAAAATGTAACAGATTAGTAAGTGTGATACAGTGGCCAGCACAGAACCCATGGATACAGGAGAAAAGGAAGAGCTTACCTTACAGTCACCTGGGCAGAAAGCATATTCAGGTTATAAGGAGCCAGAGAATAGTAGAACAAACTTTCCCTACACTGGGTGTGACGCAGTAGAAAGCCAGAAAGCTAATCACGTCCACCTGGGCAAGGAAGCACGTACAACGTGCAGGAGCCAGGAGGATAAAAGTGGCTGGGAAATCCCAGTAGGGGGAGGTGCAGCCAAGGGAGGAGCACCAAAGGGAGGTGCAGCAAAGGGAAGAGCAGCTGACACAGAGAGAGCTGGAAGTGCTTGTGCATAAGTCTCCCAAGCCAGAGGGGGCATCGTCCCGTGGAGAGTGAGTAAGCAGATGGAGGACAGAGGTCACAAGCAGGAGAGCTTGCTGGGTCCAGGAAGCACCGGCTGGGTCCCGACAGCAAGTAGCAGTAGAAGGGAAACCTTTCCTGGAAGTAATTACAGCCCAGACCAGACAACTGCTGAGTGGAACTCTCGGGGAAAAGCAGGCTACAGCACAAATAAAGGAACCTGGTTAACAGAGGAAGGAGTGGAAGCCAGCCACCCCAGAAGCAAAGCTAAGTACACCCATTTCTCTAGAGGGCAAGAGGTGGGCGTGGCTAGGAAAGTAAAAGCTAATACTTGGGAGGATAATCCTTGGTGGAGAGAAAGGGGAAGCCTCAGAAAAACAGGCTTCAGTAAAGGTCTCCAGGACCCTCCTTATGCAGAACAGTTTCCTGCCTTAAGAACTACAGAGCTTAAAAGGGAGAGAGGAGGCACTGTGGGTTAAAACTAGAAAGAGGGAAAGAGAAATCTGTTTGCATTGGCGTGATATACAGACCTCCCTCACAGGAAGAAGAGGTGGATGGTTAATTGAAGACATACACTGTACTGCCAGGAAAGGGGAAGTGCTACTGACTGGGGATTTCAATATGCCAGATGTTGACTGGCACATTCCTGCTGCAGTATCATCTAGAAGTAAGGAGATCAAGAAACATGTTAGTTTTGAAGATACTTCTGAGGATTTCTCTTCTTCTGACTCCAGCTCCTCATTAAAAATTAGGAAGGATTTTTTAGAAGGAGACAGGGAAGACAAGAGCAAGAAAAAGCAGGAACTCGAGAAACCCAAACAAAGAGCCACGGGCAGGAGGAAGTGATTCCTCCAGCAGAAGATCTGGTTGTCAACATTTCTGGTATAACGTTATCTTGCACTTCATTAGCAGTTTTGAATAAAGGTTTATCGTTTGTCCCTACGACCAGCTTTGATCCCTTTCAATTCAGAATGGACTTTGAAGGTTTAGTGCGTAAACTACATTTAAAGAGTTATTTTTCCAGGACTGATTTTGAGTCAACAAGACCTTCCACAGAGGGATCTCAAATGCAGGGGCATTTACCTATTAAATCTACATGGATACCTCCCAGTCCATTACCTCCAGCTATAGAAGTATTCAAACGTTTAGTTTTACAAGAAGTTCATGAATTAGAAAGTACCCGGTCATTGAGACATAATTCTTTGTCTAAAGATGAGAATAAAGCTTTATTGGATCTTCAGAGAAGGTCAGATATAATAATAAGACGGGCTGACAAGGGGGGAGCAGTCGTGGTAATGACTAGAGAATATTACGTATCTGAAGCCTTGTCTCAATTATGTGATGAAACAGTATATAAGGTGTTAGAAGTAGACCCCAAAGAGATGCTTCAGCAAGAAATTAAAACCCTGACATTAGCAGCGTTACAAGCTAAGTTCATCACTCGTAAAGAGTTTAGGTATTTAAATGTTCCAGACCCTACTACAGCTAGGTTTTATACCGTTCCCAAGATTCATAAGAACCTGAATCTGCCCTCGGGTAGACTTATTGTGTCCACCAGAGGCAGCATTTTATAACCGCTGTCAGTATTCCTTGATTCTTTCCTTCGACCTCAACTTATTACGATACCATCATATTTGAGGGACACAACACATTTTTTGTCAGTATTGCAAGAAATGAATGAGTGGTCAAAGAACACTGAAGTTATTCTAGTGTCTCTAGATGTAGTGTCCCTCTATACGAGTATTCCGCAGGAAGCAGCTATAGCGGTAGTTGAGAGGGAATTAGCTCGGAGAGAAGATGTTTCTGAGGGAAAATTGTCTTTATTGAGCTTTGCTCGCTTGGCTATCTCCCATAACTATTTTATGTTTCAGGGGACATTGTATCAACAGATCTCGGGGGTGGCTATGGGAGCAACATGTGCACCGTCAGTCGCTAATTTTTATATGGGGCATTTTGAACGTCAGTGGCTAACTTCGTCACCATATAGCTCTCACATTCTACAATGGCGTCGTTATATAGATGACGTGTTCCTGTTGTGGAAAGGGTCGGAAGGTAGTCTTATGGCATTTGTAGAATGGATTAATCAACTTGATCCTCATATAAAATTCACTCAGGTCCACCATAAAGAGACCCTTGCATATTTAGATGTGCAAATTACTCGGGGCCATGTAGGCTGGGAAACATCTGTATATAGAAAGTCGACTGACAGGAACACATTCTTGCATTTTAACAGCATGCACCCTCAGAGACGAAAGGAGAGCCTTCCGTTCTCTCAGTTCTTACGGTTTAGAAGGAATTGCTCAGATAAACATGATTATAAAAGAAAATCTAAACAACTTGGTAGGCACTTTTTGGAGAGGGGATATCCCAGGAAGGTAGTTTATGGAGCATATCGTAGAGCACTACACCATCGTAGGAGCCTATTATTCATTAGGAAACCGGCGCAGGACATCTATGACTCAGATAATGTGAATTTAATTACCAGATATTCCCCTTTAAGCGTGGAAATTCAAAAGATAATTAAAAAGCATAGCAATGTTCTTAAGGCAGTGCCAGAGTTAAAAGGTAAAAAAGTCCGTTGCGTATGGCAAAGGGACCATAATCTTAAAGAAAGATTGAGTCCAGCAGAGATTAGATCGCTGGAAGTTTTCCCTCCTTTGACAGCAAAGGGCCACAAAGCTTGTGGCAGTTGCAAGATGTGCGATCTTGCCTTATGCGTTTCCGAATTTCATTATGGGGGACAGCGAATCTTTTTGCAGTCAGCTACCACATGTGCATCGAGTAGGGTTGTATATGTGATTGTGTGCCCTTGTGGTTTAGCATATATAGGTAAAACGTCCCGCATATTTAGGATAAGGTTGAGAGAACATAAGAGTAGATTGAAACATAAAGTTTTGGAGGCTCCGATCGTTCGGCATTGTGTGTCCAAAGGACATGAGTTTAGAGATCTGAAGTGTCTTTGTTTAGACCAGGTTTGTCGAGGGTACGGTAATGGAACCACTGATGCAGAATTGTTAGTTAGGGAACAACGTTTTATATTTAAACTTGATACAGTAGAGCCCCATGGTCTTAACATGGGGATAGATTGGACTGTTTGTCTCTGACGATCTGTTAAGAATACATTAGATTATAGCGAGTCTTGGCATTTGGCTTTACACCCAAAGGTGGACTTTGTCACAAAAGTGCACATTTTTAAAGCAGTGATTAGTCAATAGTAGGTTTTTAATTAGCAGCTTGAAGAAAACATATTACTACGGTCGGAGATTTAAATGAATACAGCGAGAACGGGGTCAGTAGATTGGCATCATGTAACTAGATTGTGTAATTATGGTTAAAGCATTACAGATTAAGCCCTTGTAGGGAGGAGAGATGGGAGGAGCTTATGATATTCGTAGAACGTAGGGTCTTTTAAAAATGGAGGACTGCAGCCTGTATCCGCATGCGCGGCGTTTTTCTCAGCCCGGTAAGAGATTGACATATTAATTATTGAGCGAGGCTGAAGTTTTAAAAGAGAGCGTTGGCAGCATACATGGTAAGGTTTTTTAAAAAAAAGTTTGTATAAATGTTAGGCATTTTAGAAGTTTAAAGAGAGAAAGGATAGGATTTAATAAAGTGTATTTGTTTTTAGGTAGTTTGTATGACGTTATGAGACCAGTTATAGGATCCCGTGAGGAACCAGCAATGTGAAACGCGGGAGTGGTACCTGAGGCAAGCGTCGGGATCAACAAACCACAGTTAAGAAGTTCAGCCCATTGTTGTAAAACATTAACAAAAAGCTGGCAATAATTTAGAATAGGGTTATTTCATTGGACTGACTCTTATATTGTGAAACGTCATAAGGTCATTGATGCGAAAAGGCACTTATCTTTCTAGGACGTGAGTCGGAAAGTAGTGCTGTGTAAGTCTGAGACCTTGTTTCATAGAAGAGTTGATATTTGTTTAAACAGAAGATGCAAATTTTCTAAAAAGCTTATTTAAAGTTAGTAGTGAACGACTCACCTTTTAGTGATTGCAATAAAAAGACTGTGGAAGTGGAGCAGTGAAATGCCGCTTTGTACACGTGGCTAGGTGGACTTGAGAGAGTCATTGGTCATCCCTGGAAATGGGGTATGAGAAACACATCTTTTTGGGACTACTGGGTACATGTAACCGAGACTAGCCACTACTAGATCCAGGATGTGACTCAATGAAGCTTGGTTTGACTCTGTGGCTTTTCTTATGTTCTCATGACCTATCAACTGGTATCCCCATCCAATCGATCTCTGTCTACTATAAGAAACTCCTTCCTGTGTGAGAACTTCCCATACTCTAAGTCTGTGGGAAAGATGGCAAATACGTTTCCCAGTGCAACAAGGAGGCTGAGCCAAGATTAGATGTCTTTGAGTTGCTGAAGTTTATCCTATCTCCCAAAGATAAGAACATAAGATGTGCCTAACTGGATCAGAGAAAAGGTCCATCAAACTCCGTATCCTGTTTCCAACAGTAGCCAATCCAGGTCATAAGTGTTCTCAGGATTCTCAAAAGGTAGATAGATTCCATGCAATGGATTTTCCCAAGTCCACCTTAATAATGGTTTATGTGCTTTTCCTACATAAACTTGTCCAAACCATTTTTTAGGCCCATCTACATTAAAAGCTTTTACCACATCCTCCGGCAAGGAATTCCAGAGCTTAATTTTTCATCTAGTGAAAAAATAATTTCTCCAATTTGTCTTAAATGTGCTACTTAATAGCTATTTGCATTTTTGTATTCCACTCCACTCATTATTTTATAGCTATCTATCATATTTCCCTTAAGTCTCCTCCTCTCCAAGCTGTTCCAGTCCACAGACTACTTCAAGAGCAGCAAACTCACATATCGCAGGCTCAGGTGTATGTGCCGCCTCTGTCTAAAATAATTAAACATTAAATATAAAGTTCAACCTATACCTGGATTTAATAAACCCCACTATCCCATAGTTCTGCAGTAGTTGAATCAGTCAAATAAAAAACAAAGAAACTCCTAGATCGTTTGAGAAATAAAACCTTCCACTGTTCTATGTTTCTACAAGGATAGCTTCCCACCAGCGATGTATGGATCTGTATATGCTTATCAACACAGCTCACAAAGTGTTCAAGTAAGTACAGAATGGGTCACTGGGTGCAATGCTGTTGGAATATTCTGTGCACGTGTCTAAGCAGAGGTACCATTTGCTTTTGTCCATTTACTGAAGAAATGAGAGTGATTTATAGATGGCTGTCCCCACAAGGAATAGCCAGGGGAGGGGTTGATTTATTTTATTTATTTATTTATTTATTACATTTTCTTTTATACCGCGCTATTTAAGATCAGTGCGGTTTACAATAAAACATTGAATCTACACATCTCAGTTTAGTGATTTGTGCTTACAATAAACAGGTAAAAATAACTCGGATGTACAATGAACAAGTTTCTTAACAGGGAGAACAATAACTATATACATGGTTACGTGCACAGCACGAGCTTCTCAGAGTAAGTTAATTATGGAGGCGGTTAAGGTGTGGTTGCAGGTATTCAGACTAGGAGTGTATGATGTATGGGCTTGAGGAGCTACCATGAGGTGTGGAAGTAGGTGACTGTGGAGGGGGGGCTGCGGCATTGTAGTAAAGGAGAAAAAGGTGATGCTTCAGTTCCTTCTTGAATTGGGAGAGATCGCTGATGGTTCTGATAGGCGCCGGGAGTGCGTTCCAGCAAGATGGTGCAAAAAAGGCAAAGGCTCTAGATCTGGTAGCTTGAGAGCACTTAGTACTTGCCTTAGGTAGAATGAGGGTGTTTGCAGCATTCGATCTCCTTAGCCGGTTAGGAGGTGTGATGGATACTAGGTCGGTGATAGCAGTAGCCGGGAATTTCTTGATGGCTTTATGGGTCATTGTTAGAACCTTGTAGGAGATCCTGGCCTGTATGGGCAGCCAGTGCAACTGTTTTAGTATTGGAGTGATGTGGGATCTTCTGGAAGCTCCATGAAGGATTCTTGCAGCAGAATTCATAGCAAGTTGTAAGGGGTTGGTCGTATTCTTTGGTAGGCCATGTAATATCGCATTAGCATAGTCAAGGTGGGGCATTATTAGGGCCTGAAAAACAGTTCGGAAGTCTTCAGGTTCTAACAGCTGACGAAGATGGCGAAGGGACCGGATTTTGTGATAGACAGATTTTGTTATGTTATTGATGTGAGCCTTCATATTAAGCTGCTGATCAAGTATAACTCCGAGGTATCTTACTGTAGTCTTGCATGTGAGCTCTGCGTCCCGAACTTTGATGGATAGAGGTGGGATAAAAGCCGGGTTCCTGGTGACGAAGAGGGCTTCGGTCTTTTTGAAGTTTAATTTAAGCCTTTGTGCGTCTATCCAGTCGGTGACTGCATCAAAGCATTTGATTAGGGGAGAGAGGTCAAGATGCTCAGTCGAGATTGGCATGTACATCAAGACATCGTCGGCGTAGACAAGGCAGTTGATGTTAAATGAGTGGATAAGATCACAGATGGGTTGCATGTAAATGTTGAATAGTAAGGCCGATAAGGAGGAGCCTTGCGGGACACCTTTAGTTTGAAGGAAGGGGTCAGAGGTGGAAGGACCAGAACGTACATGTTGCCAACGGTCTGTGAGATAAGACGCGCACCAAGATAGAGCTGAGCCGTGAACTCCCTTATCTCTGAGGCGATGAAGGAGAATTTCGTGGTCTACTGTATCAAAGGCAGCGGCAATGTCCATGAATATTAGAACAAAGCCTTGTCTGATGTTATCCAACCCTATGGAAAGGGTGTTGAAAAGGGTTGTCAGTAGCGTTTCCACACCATGTGCTTCCCGGAATCCATGCTGGCAGGGATGAAGGGGTGCGTTGGAATCTATATGATCCTGTAATTGACGTTGTGTAATCTTTTCAATGATCTTCGAGAGGAGAGGTATGCTGGAGATAGGCCTGTAGGAATCCATCGATGAGGGGTCCAGCTTACTGTTCTTTAGGAGAGGTCTGATCGCAGTCTGTTTCAGGCTACAGGGGAATGTTCCAGTAGAGAAGGATCCTTCTATAAGCTTGGATAAGAATGGGCTGAGCTCAGCACGTAAGGATTTTATCCAGGGAGCTGGACATGGATCAGCGGGTGCTGTAGTGGTATTTATATTTAAAATGGTGTCTTGAATGACTCTGTTGGTTGGGGTAGAGAATGATGTGAGGGTGTGTTGGGTTTCACTTAAGAGATGATTAACTGAGGGATGAGGGGTGGAAATGGGTGGAGTAGTTGAGATGAGGGGCTTAGTAGGTTGAGCAAGCTGGTTACTTTTGTTGCGTAAGTAATTGGCATATTCCTGGGGGTCTGGGTGGAACGAGTTTCCCTGAGATGGTTCCTTTGCTAGGGATTTTACAATTTGGAAGAGTTCGTGGGGTTTGTTCAGGGAGCGTTGTAGTCTGTTTGCATGATATTGTTTCATACTTGATGCAACGGCTAAACGATGTTTTACTAATTGTGCTGTGAATGCTTCATGGCTCGCGGTTGTTCTAGATCGTCTCCAGTTCCTCTCTAGTTGTCTGAGATGAAGAAGCGATTTGCGTAGTTCTTGGGAGTACCAAGGAGCATTCTTCTTCTTATGTGAAGCTTTGTATGTTGGAGGTCTATGGATTACGGCATCTAGGTTTGAGTTCCAGGAGTCGACCATGTCATCTAGTCCTTGTTCAGGTAGGTCAAGTAGGATCAGTGTCTTCATTAAAAAATCCTCTCTATCGAAAGGATGGAAGCGCTTAAATTGTTCTGGGGTAGGATTATCATCAGTTTTAGCTTTGACAGATGTAGCACAACACAGAGGATTTAAGTAGAAGTGGTTCTGGAAGAAAGTTTGTCTTTATTGCTTTCTGTCAGTCCAACAAGAGGGTGCACAGGATTCCTAAATCAGGAGATCCTAGATGCTGTACAAGGCCTCATACAGAAGAAAAAGAGGGGTGGATGGGTTGGCTTCCTTTCACCTGTAGGAGTGCTGAGGGGAGTATGAACAGTGTGGAACACTGGGGAAGATGTTCACAATTTTTTGCAGAGATAATGACCTTATTACCAGTGTGAGTGTACTGGGAGAAAGGGTGTTCAGCAAGTGTTGTGCTACGTGCCCATCAAGTTTTGGGATCAAACTGGAGAAGTGACAATTTGGAAGATTGCCAGATTGAAGTCTTCTTTGGTTTAGGGAACCCACAGTGGAAAGAGAAGTGGAACATTGCTTGTGAGTATTTTTCAGGGTTCAAAAGGCGTTGCTTATCAAGGGTTGGTGGGCTGAAGAGGAGACATGGGCCAGTGCAACAATATGAAGTGCCCTAAGTAAATCCTCATTCCTGCTGCCCTGCTCTGGGACCTGCAGCAGCGGCCATCACAATAAAAGCAGTGCTTACCAGAGCCTCTGAATCACTGTGCATTGGTGCTGTGCTCTGAAAGGCCAGCCAGTCCAATGCTAATTGTATTTTTGCATAGGGGTGGGACTATTACTACTACTACTGATCATTTGTATAGCACTTCACTTTACCCTCCATTGCCGTGGAAGAAAAGACCTGGCAGTCTACTTCCGGTGAAACATTGCCAAGAAAACCCAGAGGCAGCTGGATCGCCAGGAGTCAGCACTGACTCGATTGCACAAAAAAAAAAAAAAAAAAAAAGACCAAGGCGTATGCAGTGCACATGTAAAAGATGGTCTCTGCTTATCAGAGCTTACAATCTAGTTAAGACAGACAACACAACAGCTGAGGAGGAAGATTAAGCGGTTCAGAGGTTCTGGTAAGCACTGCTTTGCTGTTTTACTGTCATTGGTGCTGCTGCAGGTCCTACAGGAAGATGGCTGCAGGTCCCACAGGAAGAGGGCAGCAGCAGTAATGGGCTGCCTTCTAAAGTTTGGTGGTCTAGGAACCCGCCTAGGGTTCATCTAATGGTAGCACTGGCCCTGAGAAGGGGTGTCTTGCCAGAGGATTCTTAAAAGAGGAAGAGGATAGGTGTCTGGAAGAAGGAACCACAGACTCTGAAAGGACACGAGGAAATAGAGTTCCAAGAAGAAAAGAAGCTAACAGATGAAAAAATAACCAATGTCTTTTTATGTAAATGTTTTTGCTCTTGTGTTTTCCTTGTCTATCTGTGAGCTACTTTCATTTTCTTGATTCACTCAGTAAAGTGGATTTTTTTTGCAGAAAGTTCGAGATACTGTAAATGGTAGGAGAAAATCCAGCAAACTAGGGCCCTGAGGAGTGATCTTCCCCCCTCTTCTCAGGAATAAAAATGAAGGTTTTTATCTGAAGCTGATGAATGCATACACATCTTATTCATTTTGAAATTTCCACATGAATTTTTGCCTTAACCATTCCTATCAGGACACTTGCATGATTAACTTAGAAAGATGCCCACATCAAGTTGGCTGATGCCCCTTGTATAGTGTCGTGGGGAGCCCCGTCTACGCCATTAGAATTATGGGATGCTCCACGGCAAAGATTATTTTAGGTAGCCAAAGGGAATGTAAGGTTCACTTGACGTAGAAAATGTTCTTACTTATTCCAGCTTCCTAAGAGAACTCATTAATGAAACCAAGTGTAGGGAAACAAGGCTTTTATTCCCCGTCAGTGCAAGGGTTCAAAATAAGACATTGATAATGAAACAGAAAGTCCTTTGTTTCAAAAGGTACCAGCATTTAAATCAGCTGCTTAATTGTTAAACTTCACAATTAATGCAAGGCTGGATCAGAGGAATTCAGCTCATTCCAATAGCATAAGAATTCTACAAACTTCTTCTAAGTTACACAGTGGCTACAGACTCCTGGCACGATGCCATACACAAATCACAATCCATCTGTTCAGGTTGAGGAGTGGGAACAGTATTTATGCATTCTATTTCCATGGATTCTTCATTACTATATTCATCATTGGAATAATCACTGTCCCTGTCTGATACAGGTCTGTGTGAAATGTCTCTAGGGTCTTGTCTCCAATACCACTGTGTTCTAAGTGCTTTAGGGATTTTCTGAAACCACTCTGGTTTCTTCTTTACAGAGTGAGCATTCGTTTTAACAGGGCCTTTAGGACTCAAGCATTTAGTATCATCAATAAAGCTTTCATACCTGGAGTCCGGCTGGTTTGAATCCCTGGAGTTTTCTCTTTCCGAAACTTTCCTCCTGTAGCAGGTTCTCTGCCTGTAAGCTTTAGGCAAGGCTGTGCTTTCCAGCAGTTTGGTAAAACCTGACGTGGATTCCCTTTTCTCCTTTGGTAAGAACTTAGCTTGGTCAGAAAGTGCTTTTCCTTTCTTGCCTGGTAAAACTTGGTTAGTATTTCCCAGAGACTGCAAGCTTTCCTCCAAACCGTTCCCTCTGGTTCTTTGCTTATGTCTCTCTGCTCTTGAGTCAGGAACACTGTGAGAACAGGGAGTGGCACACACTCTAGCTTCAGTGCTTGCTCTAACCAACTCCCGTGGAACAGCTGCACGCTTAGCCTGGCCCTTCTGAACTTCACCCTTGTGAACTCTGTTCCTTTGGGCTTGCTCACATAGGATTCTTTCACTTACTCCTTCTCTTGGAGCTGATCCCCTTAATAGAGCTGTTCCTCCTTGTGAAGACGTTCCTCCTTTCTCTGATCCTTTCTCTGCTTGCTCTCTCTCCTTCTCTGCTTGCTCTGCCTTGCTGGCATTCAGCTCTGGCTTATAAAGGAATCTTTCCTTCAAGAGTTCCGGGGTCATTCCCAGGTGCAAATCATTAGCCCTCTTAGGCTCATTAGCTCCTGTATGGTCATTCCTGCTCCCTCTAGCTGTGCCTGGAGGTAACTGCACATCTAGATTCCTAAAAGAAACAGGGTTTCTTTTCAAGTTCACATCTTTATTGATACCCACATCATGACAATAGGTGATAACCTTTTTAGGGAGAAGTTCAAAGAAATGGTTGATACTACCAGGGATAATTGCACATTCTTCAGCAACTCTCTGCACTATTCTCAGAGCCCACATCATCCTCTAGACTGGACTGTAAACAAGCTGTCCAATAATTTCTGAAAAGGATAGATTTATTCAGAAAATCTATTCATCTTTTCATCTACTTCTACTTTAACAGACTTTATTTTCCTGTGGCAAAGCATACATTAGCTAATTACGATCAAGCTGGAATTTCCCTATCCAGAAGGGTCAAACCTCACCAGATCAGAGCCACTGCATGTCCAAAGAGTGTCTGCAAATAATGACGTGGTCCTTGTACCATACTTTTACTTCGCACTATTGCCTGGACTGATTCTCAATCAGGAATAAATACATTTGATTGAGAAGTTCTGAACAATCTGTCCCTCTTTCGGATACCCAAGTGAGGAGATTGGTGTCTCAATAGTGGGACAATTCTATCAGACCTGGAGCGACATGGAGCTTGGCAGTCATTTACCTGTTTGTTGCTTTGCTCGCAGATAGAGAAAGCAAGGTTGTTCTCCATAGATAGTAGGATTAGTCAAGCACACAATCACACTTGCCTGTCTAAGAATAGATTTTGAGCTTTACATTAACTAAGAAGACTGAGGGAACTGCTACACATGGGAAACACCATGCTACCTCTTAGCTTCGGAAGAGCTATTCCATACCAATGAAGCTAGATGTCACCCATTTGTGGGTCAGACTAACACTGCTATTTATTGAGAAGCCTATTACAGGTAAGCAACTTTTTCTATCTTTGATTCATCTGTCCAGCGAACATTATTCCAAAAATCTTGTGGATCATTTAGATGGTCATTGCTGAACATGAGGTTGGCAACAATATTCTTTTAGGAAGCAGTGCTTTCTTCCCACCTATCCTGCCATGAACACCTTTCTTATTTAGTTTTTTCCTGATGGTTGACACACAAATTGCATCAGCCACAGCAAGAAAGGTCTGCAGATCTTCAGATGTTATTCTGGGGTTCTTTGTGACTTTGTGGATGATTTAAAGTTTGCTCTTAGGGTGATCTTGAGAGGATGACTGCTCCTAGAGCCACTGTAGTATCCAACTTTTTCCATCTGTAGACTGTTTATCAGTGTGATGGATGGAACCATTAATATTTTACAATGGTCTTGTAACCTCTCTAAGCAGATGGGCCTCTTTATTGAATTGAGCTGTTCATACAAGGAAACCATCAGTCACAAAACTGAAAATGTCCTGTA
Organism: Ichthyophis bannanicus; assembly: GCA_033557465.1. Lineage (NCBI taxonomy): Eukaryota > Metazoa > Chordata > Amphibia > Gymnophiona > Ichthyophiidae > Ichthyophis > Ichthyophis bannanicus. The sequence continues at coordinate 151,762,307 of CM066041.1, forward strand.
TGAAAGAATGGGCCAAAAATTCCTTAAGGGCGATGAGAGATGGATCAACAGTTATAGGAAACATTTAGTTTATTACTGCTCAAGGAGATGCCAAGATTTACTGAATGAAGTGTTAACTTTAACAGACAGCTACTCATCTTTTAATCTTTTTGTGGAAAAAAATCTAAATGTCTTTTTGTCCGAGTTATTAATTCAATGTGGTTATCTTTCCGATCAGGGTTACACCAGTACTTAGGGATTTTCATTAGCTCCCCCATTGCATTAAGAATTAGATTTAAATTAATGGCAATAGTTCAGAGGATAATTTGGGATGAGGTACCAATTTATTTGAATAAGCAATTACAGGCAAGGTTAACTGCACGCCAACTACGCTGCACTGTTACTTTGTGACAGCATGGTAAAAACCCTGTGTTCTGTTTAGTATACAATGGAGTAGTGACTGGACAGGTTAGGGGGGGGAAGTGTGGCTATAGACAGCACAATGAATTTAGCAGAGGCATCACTGGTGCATGCTAACTGTAAATGTTGCAGTTAGTGAGGTGCACTTAACACCTCTTCAGTGAGTGGCGGTAAGTGCACCTACTGTATGTTAAGTGGCATTTCTACTAAAGTGTGCTAACAGGAATCGTGGGGTTTAGCGCAGGCCAAGGTAATCTTCACCCTGCATCAAAAATGTTGCCACACTAGGAATCCCATTCTAATTGCATAATGTGGTTGAGGCAGAGACTAGGCAGTTCAAAGGCAGAGTATGCACCCTGCGTTTAGTGCAAGCATCTTTAATGCAGGCTAACTGGCAATTTTGCACTTAGCGGGGTACACGTACTGCCACCTCAATGGGTGGCATTAAAGTCACCCACGTTGATCATACCAAACAGCATAGCATGGGAGTAGCTACAAGAGGATATGCTGAACACATCTCCATTTTTTAGCATGAGTCGGATTCCACCTGTGTGTTCATTTTTGGGGCTGGAAATGTGGTAAACACCCCTGTTTTAGTAAACATGCCCCTGTGTGCACTTGCCATTTAGCACATTGAGGTGCATCTCCCCGCAGTTACTGGAGGGAGACATGCCAGGTACACCCTCAACAATTAGTGTGGGTTTACTTCACCTCCCACACTAACTTTTGGGACTTTGCACGTGCTACAATAGAAACTTTTTAGTAAACGCCCCTTAGAGATTTATGTTCCTTAGCATCCATTAAGATCAGTAACTGATATTGAACTGAAATTTCCTTCCAAGAAAAATGTTGGTTAATAGGTAAAAGTAAAAATATCTAAACTTGGTGGGGGGTGGGGGTAGGGAGACAAGGGGGGCCACTCTAGCAGAATGAAACAAATTACCAAAAGTTATTCAGTTAGAGAGACGATGTAATAAATTTGGAAAACTGATTAAACTTTTTTTTCTCTTAATGAGGCAATTGATTGAAATGAATCAAACTGAATCTGAGTGGATAATGGAATTACCATATATATTCACGGATAAGCCAATCCGCAAATAAGCCGGCCCTTGACTTTTTAACCAAACTACCATGAAAAATATGTCATCCACAGACAAGCCGAATGTGAAAATTTAAAATGAAATAGCTTCTGGAAAACATAACATAAAAAAAGTCCTTCAGAATTTATTGAAAGTACTTACGAAAATGATCAAAATCCTTCAAAATTATCCTCTTCATCTGATTTTCCATAAAGACATTTAAAGTCTTCCCTTTTAATATAGTCAGTATAGATGCCATCATCGCTATCTTCCTCAGTGACGTCTGCTTCATTATCTCCATATATTGCATCATCTCCTGTTCCATCCATGGCATTGTTGATATCACACTTCAGAAATGAATGGCGAACTATTTCCATAGAGATATCTTCCCATACATCGTTTACCCATTTTGCTGTCACCTGTATATCTAGCTTCTTTAGATTACCCCCTTAGTTAGCTCAGCCACGCCAGATGTCATCCATTCCTACCATATTTTTCGGACTCTGTCTTTAAATGGCTTGTTCAAACAAACGTCAAGTGGCTGCATCATTGATGTTAGGCCTCCTGGTATAACAGCCAAAGTCATCTTTAATGATTTCACTTGATGCTTAATATTTTCTGTGATATGCCCTCTGAACATGTCCCAGATGAGAAGGGAAGGTTTCTTCTTGAGGGTAGCACCAAGCGATTTATCCTAAACATCCTTGTCCATCCAGTCCTTTTCATGACAAGGGACACTCACCCCCCCTTGGAAATTTTGCTTCTTTTGGGAGCTTTTTCCCTAAAAAAATAATTGTTAGACGTAACTTAGTTCTGGTCGCTAAACATAACAGAACCACACTGAAGTGATTCTTTTAGTTTCTCGTTGACCTTAGGAAAAATGTTTTTTTTTCACCAATACTTGCCACAGTTCGTTGCACAGCACATTGAATGTCAGAGTTTTGTTCATATTTCCAATATTGCCAAGTCTAACTATACTAGCTTACACTGCTTAGTAATACATTTTTAAAAGAAACAATCTTTTCTTCAAGATTTCTGGGCAGCACTTCAGAAATTATAGCTCGCTGTCTCAAGCAAAGTCCATATCTAGTCATAAATCTGGAACACCGGCCAGAAGAGGCACGAAAGTTTGCTATGCCCTTAGTCAGGTATTTTCAGACTTTGCCATCTGAAGTGCACGCAGACGAATATTGGTCCTAGTAAAGGTGTTACCATTCTGTCGACGTTCCATTACTCAAACAGTGATGTCATTTTCTAGAGCTGGGAATGAAGACACTCCATAGCGGCATGCCTGCTTCAATTTTGGCATATCTTCTAAATTAGCTTTACATTTCTTCCAGTCATGAACTTGTTTTCATTTATGTTAAATTCTCTAGCAGCAACAGAATTGTTTCTCTCTTCCACTCTTCTAATAACTTTTAGCCTGAAAGCTGCATCATATGATGGCCATTGGCAGTTTCCAGACATGGTTATAGAGCTACCTGTAATTTCTTACTGTATAATTTAATGTATTTTTCTATTGGAAAAGAACATAAGAACATAAGATATGCCATACTGGGTCAGACCAAGGTCCATCAAGCCCAGTATTCTGTTTCCAACAGTGGCCAATCTAGGTCATATGTACCTAGCAGTTTCCCCAAGAGACTCAGGTTCCACAATGCTTGTATTGGTTCAAGCATTGATATCCTGGGTCCCTTCTTAATAATGGCTTATGGACCTTTCCTCCAGGAACTTGTCCAAACCTTTTTTAAACCCAGCTACACTAACAGCCTTTACTACATCCTCCGGTAACAAATTCCAGAGTTTGATTACACGTTGAGTGAAAAAATATTTTCTTTTATTAGTCTTAAATAGTTTACCCTGTAGCTTCATTGCATGTCCCCTAGTCTTTCTATATTCTGATAAGGTAAACAATCGATCTACGTTTACCCGTTCCACTCCGCTCATTAATTTATAGACTTCTATCATATCTCCCCTCAGCCGTCTCTTTTGCAGGTTAAAGAGCCCTAACCTTTTTAGCCTTTCTTCATAGGAGTATCCTTCCATCCCCTTTACCATTTTGGTGGCTCTTCTCTGAACCTTTTCTAATAACTCTATATCCTTTTTAAGATACGGCGACCAGAATTGCACTCAATATTCAAGGTAGCTATAGTCTCTAACCTGATCAGAAATGCGAGTAGTGCAGAGGGAACATCAAGTCATTTATGGTTTACATAAATGAAAGTTTGAATGTCGCCTCTGGTAATTGAATAGGCAATAAATGCCGCAGTCAATGTGTTAAAAATAATTTGTGATCTGTCTGGCCCGCAAATAAGCCAAACCCAATTTTTGGGTCTATTTTGGATCCTGAAATTCTCAGTATACCCGCGAGTATATATGGAATGCGGTTTTTTTATGGGATTATTTAATTGTAGCTGGAAAAGTAGTACTATTAGTAAGACGTAAAATGAAGGATAATTGTATGACTTTTTCTTGTTTATTGTAATTTTATCACTACTATGTAATCCACTTCAAATCTAATTTTTGGATAGAAGTGGGCTATAAATGCCCTTTTAAATTTAATTAAATGTTTTAAATATAAATTGTGCTAAAATATAGACCATCTCAGCGGGTTCATAAGCTTTCCAAGCATTGTGTGTGGGTAATTTTATAAAAAGGCATCCAAATAATTTTCAAAAGAACATGTTGGAGGGGGGGTGCATATTCAGTGGCTGTGGTTAGATAAAATAAAATGCCTAGTTACGGCCGCTTTAATTAAAACTGGATATTCAGTGACGGAAAATATCCAGTTTCTGCCAATGAATATGTGGGCTGCCCAGCCACCTCTGCTGCAGTCTGGTTAGCAGCTAAGTGGTTTAAGTTAGGACAGCTATTTAACTGTACTAACTTAAACCACTTAAGCTATCGAGTTAGCAGCTGAATATCGTCACTGACCCTAATCCACCTTCAGAATACCCTGCTTTTAATCAGGTGTAATTTCAGCAATCTGTGGGGATATTCAGTGGCACTAACTGCTTAGCATGGTTGAATATCGAGTGAATGTGTTTTAGGCAGGTGGCAGCTCTGCTAACCAGCTAAAACCCATCTAATTTATACAGGCAACAATGGCACCCATGTACCTTTATAGTTTGTCAAGCAATAAAGACAATTTTTCTCTGGGAACAAAATCAGGAGTCAGTCCTCACATATGGGTGATGTCGGCACTAGAGGAGCCCTTGCGGAAGCATCTCCCCAGCTTTCAAAGAAAACTTTTGGGAGATGCCACCACACATGCATGGCCCCCTTCCCGCCCAAGGGTGCCATCTTGCTCAGTCTCCTTTTTTCCACGGAGCCCTTCAGACGTTGTCTGGCCTGTCCCTGGAAAAAGTTGATTTTTCTCTCTCTGGGTTTCACACTGGTCTTCAGTGTCGCACCGGTACTCTTCCTGCCTACCGACCTCGGTGCCTCAGCATCGGGCTTGGTTTATTTTTTTCCTTATTTTTTGTTCTTTTCTTTTCTGGCATCTTTGAGCCTTTGAAGGCCAGGGCCTCATCTAAGGCCCTTACATTTCGGGTGGAACCCTCCAAACCCAAGCCTTGTTGTGGGTCCCCAGAAAGGGGGTCTCCCTCGAGGGAACTCAGGAAGACGACGACACTCTTGAAGGCGGTGTCCCTGGACGATTCCGACCGGCTGGGGGCTCCCCGGGCCTGGTCCCACAGTCTGAGACGCTTGTCCGAGGCGTCTGAGACGGAGCGGCCTACAAAGGTCCCCTGGAAAGACCCGACTGTGGACTGGCCTCGGTCCCCAGATACCAACCTCATCGAGTACCTTGGTGCTTGCGCCAAAGGCTGTGGAGCCAGCTGGTATCAAGCGCAGTTGGTCTGCCTTCATGGACCGTCTGGCACGACTGGTTCATCTGCCCCAACCACTAGGCCCTCGACGTCCAAGATGTCCCCGGAGGCCGAGCTGATCCTAGGCTGAGATCGCGCTCTGAGTCCCGTTCGATGGGACTGTGGTCATCCCTGACAAGTTTGCTGGGCACTGGCCGCAGAGCATCGGGAGCCTTGAGGCCCATGGAGCAGCCCTCCTACGAGTCCTCTACGGACTACTCTGAGTGGGAGATGAAGGATGAGGAGTCCCCTGATAACCGTCACCACCGCAATGTCCTTTCTGACTCTCCTGTCTCGAAGCCTCAGCGGCGGTCTCCGCCTGAGGACATAGGCTTCCTGGACTTTGTCAAGGACATGTCTAAGGCCCTAGCATTCCCGACCCTTGGGCAGATGAGTTGGAAATCCTCCAGTACAAAGCCCCTCCATGGGAATCGCTCACAGTGCCCATCCCTCCCATCCTGGAACGGCTCATGCTCCGAATGTAGGAGACACCGGCTTTGGTGCCGGTGGTGAACAAATGGCTCGACTCGACGTATCGAGTACGCCGGAGCCCGGGCTTCCAAAAGTCACAGCTGCTGCATAACTCCATGGTGGTGGAGTCATAAGAACATAAGATATGCCATACTGGGTCAGACCAAGGTCCATCAAGCCAGCATTCTGTTTCCAACAGTGGCCAATCTAGGTCATACGTACCTAGCAGTTTCCCAAGGGACACAGGTTCCACAATGCTTGTACTGGTTCAAGCATTGATATCCTGGGTCCCTTCTTAATAATGGTTTATGGACCTTTCCTCCAGGATCTTGTCCAAACCTTTTTTAAACCCAGCTACACTAACAGCCTTTACTACATCCTCCGGTAACAAATTCCAGAGTTTGATTACACGTTGAGTGAAAAAATATTTTCTTTTATTAGTCTTAAATAGTTTACCCTGTAGCTTCATTGCATGTCCCCTAGTCTTTCCATATTCTGATAAGGTAAACAACTGATCTACGTTTACCCGTTCCACTCCGTTCATTAATTTATAGACTTCTATCATATCTCCCCTCAGCCGTCTCTTCTCCAGGCTAAAGAGCCCCAACCTTTTTAGCCTTTCTTCATAGGAGTAGCCTTCCATCCCCTTTGCCATTTTGGTGGCTCTTCTCTGAACCTTTTCTAAAATCGCTATATCCTTTTTAAGATACGGCGACCAGAATTGCACACAATATTCAAGGTGCGGTCTCACCATGGAACGATATAGAGGCATTATAATATCTTTTGTTTTATTTTCCATTCCTTTCCTTATCATACCTAGCATTCTATTTGCTCTCTTGGCCGCCGCTGCACACTGGGCCGAGGGTTTTAACAAGGTATCCACAATGACGCCTAAATCTTTTTCCTGTGTGGTGGTTCCTAATGTGGAACCTTGCATCGTGTAACCATAGTTTGGGTTGTTCTTCCCTAGGTGCATAACCTTGCACTTCTCCACATTAAATTTCATCTGCCATTTTGATGCCCAGTCTTCCAATTTATCAAGATCCTCTTGCAATTTTCCACAATCCTCCTGGGTTTTAACAACTTTAAATAGTTTTGTGTCATCTGCAAATTTGATAACCTCACTTGTTATTCCACTTTCCAGGTCATTTATGAATATGTCAAAAAGCAGCGGACCCAGCACAGATCCCTGGGGTACACCACTATTCACCTTTCTCCATTGGGAAAATTGGCCATTTAGCCCTACCCTCTGCTTTCTGTCTTTTAACCAGTTCCTGATCCACAGTAGTACACTGCCTCCTATCCCATGACTCTTTAGTTTTGCCAAAAGTCTCTCATGAGGGACTTTGTCAAAGGCTTTCTGAAAGTCCAGATACACAATATCAACCGACTCACCTTTGTCCACCTGTTTATTCACTCCTTCAAAAAAACATAACAGATTAGTAAGACAAGATCTTCCTTGTCTAAAGCCATGTTGGCTGTCTCCCATTAGGTCGTGACTATCTACATGCTGAGTAATTTTATTCTTTATGATGGTTTCTACCATTTTTCCCGGTACTGATGTCAGGCTCACTGGTCTGTAGTTTCCCGGATCACCCCTCGAACCCTTTTTAAAAATTGGTGTTACATTGGCGATCCTCCAATCCTCAGGTATTAGAGATGATTTTAATGATAGTTCACAGATTACTGATAGCAGGTCTGCAATCTCAAATTTCAGTTCTTTCAACACCCTTGGATGTATACCATCCGGCCCAGGTGATTTGCTACTCTTCAGTTTATCTAATAGTTGTAAGACATCTTCCCGATGTATCGATATTTCCTTCAATTCTTCCACACCTTTAAATACCACTTCAGTCATGGGTAACATCCCTACATCTTCCTCAGTAAAGACCGAAGCAAAGAATTCATTCAGTCTCTCCGCTATCGCCTTGTCGCCTTCTTAGTGCTCCTTTAACCCCTTTATCATCTAATGGACCAACTGACTCTCTCACAGGTTTTTTGCTATGAATGTACTTGAAAAGGTCTTTATTTCACGTTTTTGCTTCCGCAGCAAGCTTCTTCTCAAATTCTCTCTTTGCCTGCCTTATCAATGCCTTGCATTTGACTTGCCAGTGCTTGTGCTGTTTCCAGGTTTCATCGTTTGGCTCTTTTTTCCATTTCCTGAAAGATGCTTTTTTGGCAACAACAGCCTCTCTGACCTCACCTTTAAACCATGCTGGCAGTTTTTTGGACTTCCTTCCACTTTTCTTAAAGCGTGGAATACAGCTGGTCTGGGCTTCCAAGATAGCATTTTTCAACAACACCCAAGCTTGATGTACGTCTTTAACCTTTGCAACTGCTCCTTTTAGTTTTTTCTTAACTGTTTTCCTCATTTTATCATAGTCTCCCTTTCGAAATTTAAAGGGTAGTACTGTGGATTTCCTTACTATCCCTCCTCCACTAATTAAATCAAAGGTGATCATGCTATGATCACTATTGCCAAGTGGCCCCAACACCCTTATCTCTTGCACTACATCTGGTGTTCCACTAAGGACTAGGTCTAATATTGCTTCCCCTCTGGTTGGTTCATGAACCAGCTGCTCCAAGAAGCAGTCATTTATTTCATCTAGGAACTTTATCTCCCTAGCATGTCCTGTTGTGACACTGACCCAGTCGATGCCGGGGTAATTGAAATCACCCATTATTATTACTGCACTGTAACTTTTGCTAGCTTCCTTGATTTCTTTGAGCATTTCATCATCCATTTGTTCATTCTGGCCAGGCGGACGATAGTACACCCCCACTGCCATCGCCTTCCCCTTTTTACATGGAATTTCAATCCATAGAGATTCTACAGCAAATTTTGTTTCTTGCAAAACTTTAATCCTTTCTGACTCAATGCCCTCTCTAACATAGAGTGCAACCCCTCCACCAATTTGGTCAGCTCTATCATTACGATATAGTTTGTACCCAGGTATCACAGTGTCCCACTGGTTGTCCTCCTTCCACCATGTCTCTGATATTCCAATCATATCTAACCTCTCGTTTAGTGCTATATATTCTAACTCTCCCATCTTGTTTTGTAGACTTCTAGCATTTGCATACAAGCATTTTAGAGACTGTATTTTATTCATATTAATTTGGCTATTGGTAGACATGGGTAATTTGGGATCTTTAAGTTCTGTCTGCTCCATACTCGAGGGCATTTGGGCTACTTTACTCTTTTTTTGGAACTTCTCTGCTTTTTGTAGTATCCTTCAAGGATACATTCTTCCGAACCATGCGCTCTTGGGCGACTGTCGGCTTTCCCCTATTATCTAGTTTAAAAGCTGCTCTATCTCCTTTTTAAAGGTTAATGCCAGCAGCCTGGTTCCATCCCGGTTAAGGTGAAGCCCATCCCTTTGGAAGAGCCCCTCCTTTCCCCAGAATGTTCCCCAGTTCCTAACAAATCCGAACCCCTCATCTCTGCACCATTGTCTCATCCACGCATTGAGACTCCGGAGCTCTGCCTGCCTTTTGGGTCCTGCGCGTGGAACGGGAAGCATTTCGGAGAACGCTACCCTGGAAGTTCTGGATTTCAACTTCCTACTTAAAAGCCTAAATTTAGCTTCCAGAACCTCCCTACCACATTTTCCTATGTCATTGGTACCGACATGTACCAAGACAGCAGACTCCTCCCCAGCACTATCTAAGACCTTATCTAGGTGGTGTGAGGTCCGCTACCTTCGCACCAGGCAGGCATGTTACCAGGCGATCCTCACGTCCACCAGCCACCCAGCTATCTACATGCCTAATGATCGAATCACAAACTATAACTGCTGTCCTAACCCTTCCCTCATGGGCACTTGGCCCTGGAGAAACCTCCTTGGTGCGAGAGGGGTTTACATCACCTGGAGGACAGGTCCTAGTTACAGGATCACTTCCTGCCACACCAGGGTGATGCTCTCCTGTCACGTGACCTCTCCCCTCCCTGGCAACAGGGATGCTGCCAGACTGGAGGTGGGACTTCAGGACTATATCCCTGTAGGTCTCGTCTGTGTACCTCTCTGTCTGTCTTATGTTTTCCAAGTCTGCTACTCTAGCCTCTAGAGAACGGACTCGTTCCCTGAGAGCAGAGAGCTCCTTGCACCTAGTGCACACGTAAGACCTCTCACCAGCTGGGAGAAAATCATACATGTGACACTCAATGCAAAAGACTGGAAAGCCCACATCCCGCTGCTGGACTGCTGTCTGCATCTTAGTTTTAAGTTTGTGTTTAGATCTTTAAGTTCTTTATGTACTAAAGGGTGCTATGGATATTTATACCACTAAAACTGTACCTAAGAAGTTTAATATACCTTGTTCACCTGAAGCTTAATTAATCTCAGGTCCTTAGTGTATGACTGATTTGGGTAATGAGCTTCACCTGAGAGCACCTCCTGTCTTTTAAGTTGTGCAAGTACCTATAAAGCTGTGATTATCCCAGGGGAGGGTGGGTGTGGGGAGAGAGGGAGGGATATAACACTTATTAAAAAAGGGCTGCTACACAGTACCTTGTCCTGTGCCGCTGAGGTAAGCTATATTCTGATTTGATTTAAATTATAGCTCTTTGCTGCTACTAGGCTCTAACCTATTAAGAAATTTAAACTACAAGCTCTCTGCTGGATTCTAAATTTAACCAGAAAGCTTTCTTCTGTGTTTTAATTTGAAACAAAGTACTTTGCTGATGCTAGGCCCTGAGTGACTATGAAATTTAAACTACAGCTGTCTACTGGGTATGAAAGGTAACCAGAAAGTTCTCTTCTGTGTTTTAAATTGAATCTTAAACTGTTGCTACTAGGCCCTGACTGATTTAACAAAAAAATAGTGGGTTCACAGATTAATTAGCTTTAAAAGAAAAAAATTCCTTTCAGAAAAATTCCCAGAAGTATATACTCACAATTTCAGATTTCTCTCCAGAAGTAACAGCCCCCCTTTCTAGTCCTTCAAGACTAGACCATGCATCAGTGAAAAGCCGGAAGACGCACTCCTTGATGCTCCCCGGCAGGGAGGCCTGCACCTTAAACACCCTCGGCAGAAAGTGCTACCAGGGCTCGATGCTCATCTGCCGCATGAAGGCCTACCAGCTGTACATGGGCATGTACCTGAGAGACCTGGCGAAGGAACTCGCCGGGTTCTCGGCTGGTCTCTCTGAGGAATCTTTGCAGCGGTTTAAGAACCTGGCCAAAGCAGTCCATGAATGCTCCAAATTCATGTCTTGGGTGACCTATGACAGGTTCGAGCAGCAGCAACTGGCATCAGTGCACACCGCCAAGCTTGGCTGCAGTCGTCCGACCTCGAGCAGTGGGTTCAGGACAAATTGGTCGATGTCCTCTGCCAAGGAGAGAACCTCTTTGGCAAAACCATGACCAACAAGGCTGCTGAGCTGGAGACAGAGTTCATGATGAGGACTAAGCTCTCTAAAAAGACCGCTGTCCCTCCCTGATGGAAGGGCTTGGGTAAAAAGCCCTTCTACCTGAGGAAGGGAGCTGCTTATAGAAACTACCCATCTTATCAGGCCTCCCCAACTCCCCAACTGGGTCAGCAGGCCAAGGGACATGGTCATGGCCCGCGTGAGCAGAAGGCTCCATAACCCCAGGCACCAGCTCCGGCCCAGCCAGGGAGGAGCTTTTGACTCCTTGAACATAGCCTCTACCCCAAGGAGATCAGCAGCCCACAGGGGGATGTCTGGCTCTCTATGTCCAGAGGTGGGTGACCGTCACCATTGATTCCTGGGCACTAAGGATCTCAAAGGAGGGTTACCTCCTCCACCTGTCTCAGACACCTCCCCCTTATTTCCTGGGAAAGCCCCTCAGGTAAGCTCTCTACTGGGATCTTCTTCTGAAGGAGTTGGCAGGTCTTCTCGAGGACAAAGCGGTGGAACCAATGCCCCACCACCTCAAGGGCAAGGGGTTCTACTCCAGGTACTTCCTCGTGCCAAAGAGGACAGGGGCCTGAGGCCCATCTTCAACCTGCGCGACCTCAACAAATTCCTGGTGAGGGAGAAGTTCAAGATGCTCTCCCTTGGAACCTTGCTGCCATACCTCCAGAAGATGACTGGCTGTGCTCCTTAGACCTCAAGGATGCTTGTACCCACATCCTCATCCACCCCAACCACAGGCAGTACCTGCAGTTCATAGTGGGGGCAGGCACTTTCAATACAGGGTGCTCCCTTTCAGCCTAGCCTCTGCCCCAAGAGTTTTCACAAAATGCTTGGCAGTCATAGCCGCCTTCCTCCGGCTCCAGGGGGTCTTCGTCTTTCCCTACCTGGATGACTGGCTCAAAAAGGGAGGCACAGCCTCAAAGGTGCAGCAGGCTACCGCACACACCATCCAGGTTCTGCTACACTTGGGATTTGTCATAAACTACCCTAAGTCTCACCTCCTCCCGACACAGTGTCTGGAGTTCATTGGGCAAAGATAGACACTCTTCAGTCAAAGGCTTTCTTGCCCAGGGACCGAGCCGATCGTCTCAGATCTCTGGCTCAGGACGTACAGTACCATCCCTCGGTGCCTGCCCGGCTTCTCCTACGCCTTCTAGGGCACATGGCCTTTACAGTCCATGTCACCCCAGTCGCTCGCCTCCACATGAGGGTGGCACAGTTGTGTCTCTGGGTCCAGTGGTCTCAGGCTACGGGCCATCTCCGAGACAGAGTTTCTGTGACCTGCCAATTGGCGGACTCCCTGGCCTGGTGGCAACTGCCCCAGCATCTCAAGGCAGGCATGCCTTTTCAGGCCCCAAGCCCCTTGAGGGTCCTCACCATGGACACCTCCCTGCTCGGCTGGGAAGCCCACTGCGGAAATCTCCACACTCAGGGCAACTGGCCATTGGACGAGAGCACCCAGCAGATCAAGCTCCTGGAGCTCCGAGCCACACATCTCGCCCTGAAGGTCTTCTGTCACCACCTGCGTCACCAGCCGATGCTGGTCCAGACGGACAACCAGCTGGCGATGTTCTACGTGAACAAACAGGAGTTACGGGGTCTCGTACTCTTTGTCAGGAGGCACTGGTCCTCTGCTCGTATGCAGTCCAACCGGGTATCCTCCTGTAGGTGGTATACCTGCCAGGCCAGGACAATCTGCTGGCCGACAGACTCAGCAGAGTCCTCCAGCTACATGAGTGGCAGCTGGACCCCAAGGTAGCCAGTCGGTTTTTCCGGCTCTGGGGGAACCCGTGATGGACCTGTTCGCCAGCCTGGACAACTTCCAGTTGCCCCGTTTCTGCTCCTGGCAGGCCCACCCCTCCAGAGTGGCAGTGGACGCATTCCTGGTCAGAAGGCCTCATGTATGCCTTCCCTCCAATGCCACTGATCGCCAAGACCTTGTACAGGACCCTCCGCAACAGGGCCTCACTCATCCTGATAGCTCCTTAGTAACCCAGACAACCGTGGTTCCTGCTGCTTCTACAGCTGACGGTGGAGGCCTCACAGCCTCAAATGGTGCAGGTTCTCTGTTTGGTGTGCCAAACACGGGGTTGATCAATTCTCCTGCCCGGTGGCTCTTGTATTACAGTACCTTCTCCACCTCTTTCAGTCCGGGCTCAAGTCTAACTCTGTCCGAGTGCACCTTAGTGCCCTGGCGGCGCACCACCATCTGGTGGATGGTAAGCCCCTCTCGGTCCAAGCGTTGGTGACCCATTTCCTTCGGGTGCTGCTCTTATTGAAGCCCCCGGTTTGCCCTCTGGCAACCGAATGGAACCTCAACGTAGTGTTGGGGCAGCTCACTTGCCCACCCTTCAAGCCTCTGGCTACCTACCACCTTCATTACCTCACTTGGAAGGTGGCTTTCCTGGCTACGCTCACCTCAGCTCGCAGAGTTAGCGAGCTTCAGGCCCTTGTGGCTGAGGTGCCTTATACCAGGTTTTACAAGAACAGAGTGGTGCTCCGCATGCACCCCAAATTCCTGACGAAGGTTGTGTCGCCCTTCCATCTCAACCAGGAAGAGGTGCTCCCTACCTTCTTTCCAAGACTTCATTCCAGTCAGGCGGAGATAGTCCTTCACACCTTGGACTGTAAGAGGGCTTTGTCCTTCTACATCCAATGCACTCAGCTTTTCGTCTCCTATGATCCCAGTAAGCTGAGGGAAGTGGTGACCAAGCATATGCTGTCCACATAGGTGGCGGACTGTATTGCCTCGCTTACGAGCAGGTGGGGCTCCCGCTGGAAGGCTGCATCACAGCGCACTGTGTCAGGGTCATGGCGACTTCGGTGGCAAACTTGTGCTCCATCCCAATGGTGGACATCTGCCGGGCTGCCATCTGGTCTTCAGTCCATATCTTCGCAGCCCATTACTGCCTGGAAAGAGAGCCCCGACAGGACAGTGCCTTCGGCCAGGCTGTGCTCCGTAACCTTTTCGTGGTTTCAGCAACTCCCTTCCCTTCTGTGTTCAGGCTACCAGAGTGCTGGTTCATCGGACACAGGTGTCCTACTTTGGTCTGTGTACACAGACTAAACTGCTCCTGCTTGCAGCTCCCAATGAAGGAGCCCCTATTTTGCTATGGGCTTTCGGTAGCCTGTAGATGGGGAGTCCCATATGTGAGACTGACTTCCTGCTTAGTCCCAGAGAAACCGTAGTTATTCACCTGTAACAGGTGTTCTCCAGGGACAGCAGGAATCAATCCTCACAACCCTCCCTCCTCACCTTTGAGTTGCTCCTTTACCATCTTTTATTTTTGCCGTCTTTTAGCTATGTCATCTGACTGAGCAAGATGGCACCCTTGGGAGGGAAGGGGACCACGCATGCGTGGTGGCCTCCCCCCCAAAGGCTTTCTTTGAAAGCTGGGGGGATGCTTCCACGAGGGCTCTGTCGGTGCCAACATCACCCATATGTGAGGACTGATTCCTGCTTTCCCCGGAGAGCACCTGTTACAGGTGAGTAACTATGCTAAATGGGGGGGGGGGGGGAAGATAAGGTGGGAGCAAACAATATCATACAAAGCTGAGACATTTCCCTATATCTCTTTGCTCTCCTCCCCTTTTTTCCCCTATTTGTTGTAGTTTATTTTGTTGGTAATATGTGCTTCACATCTCTCACTCCAAAGAATAGTTCTGATTATCCTGTGGGATGGCACTCTCCCTTGACAGCAGTGGCTCTCAACCCAGTCTTCAGGGCATACCTAGCCAGTCAGGTTCTTTTGATATGCATAATGAGCTGCATGAGATAGATTTGATTATAATGGAAGCAGTGCATGCAGATCTTATGAATATTCATTGCAAGCTGCTCTAGAAGATCCTCTGCAATAGAGGGGACTGCCAGATCCTGCTGACCCCCCCCCCGCCCCCCCGGGAGAACCTCTGCCGTGGAGGTGGTGTTATATATTGTTTCATCCTTCCAACCTCAGAAAAACCTCTACCACAAGGAAGATGTCAGATGTTAGTCCCCTGCCCCTTCCACAAAGTATAGTTACTCACCTGTAGATGTTCTCCGGGGACAGCAGGAATCTGTCCTCACATATAGGGTGACGTCGGCGCCGACAGAGCCCGTGCAGAAGGATCTTTCCAGCCTTTGAGAGATGCACCATGCAGGCCTGATCCACTTCCCGCCCAAAGATGCCATCTTGCCTCAGTCCAATGACATAGTTAAGACAGCAAAAATAAAAGATGGTAAAGAAGCAACTCCAAGGGGAGGAGGGAGGGTTGTGAGGACTGATTCCTGCTGTCTCCGGAGAACACCTGTTACAGGTGAGTAACTACGCTTTCTCTGGGAACAAGCAGGAAGTCAGTCCTCACATATGGGACTTCCCAGTTACAGGTTACCGAGAACATGTAGAAAGTGCCATTGTGACCTGCAAAGGTGAACCGTGATCAGCAGCAGTTGAATGCCAAAAGAGACTCTTTCAAGACCCAGTTGTCCGGCAGAGAACCAGCACTCTGGTAGCCTGAACACGGAAGGATCAGAGGACAGGAGTTGCCTACATCCCGAATAGCTTATGGAGCATGGCCTGGCCGAAGGGACTCCCTCTCCAGGCAGTAATGAGCTGTGAAGGTATGGACCAAAGACCAGGTGGCAGCCCAGCAGATTTCAGTCATGGGATGGAACACACATTGGCCATGGAAGTAGTCATGGCCCTGATGCAGTGCACTGTGACTCTCTGGTCCAGTGAGATACCTGCTTGCCCTTAGGCAAGGGTAATGCAGTCTGCCACCCAAGTTGACAGAGTTTGCTTAGTCACTGGCAACCCCAGATGGCTGGGGTCAAAGGGTAAGAAAAGCTGTTGAGCTTTGCAGTGGCCCCAAGTCCGTTGCAGGTAGAAGGACAGAGCTCTCTTACAATCCAGAGTATGGAGAATGGTCTCTGCCCTACTGGTGTGAGGCCTGGGAAAGAAGATGGGGAGCACCACCTCCTGATTGAGGTGGAATGGGGACACCACTTTTGCCAGAAATTTGGAGTTTGTGCGAAGCACTACCCTGTTCCTGTAAAACCTCATGTAAGGAGGCTGTGCCATCAGAGCCTAGAGCTTGCTGACTCTGCGAGCTGATGTGAGTGCTACCAGGAAGGCAACTTTCCAGGAGAGGTACCGCAGGTGACAGGTGGCCAGAGGCTCAAACGGAGGCTTATTGAGCTGCGAGAGCATCACATGAGTCCCATTCCATCACTGGAGGGCGGACGGGGGAGGGGGTTTGGACAACATGAGGCCCTGTAGGAACCGAGACACAAGGGGCTGAGCCAAAGTGTATTTCCCCTCGACAGAGTGGTGACGCACTGCGATGGTGCTCAGGTGTACTCTGAGTTTGATTTCAGTCCCGCCTGCGATAGGTGAAGTAGGTATTGGAGTACCACATGCACTGAGCAGGAGAAAGGGTTTGTCCGCTTTTCTGTGCACCACAATGAGAAACGGCACCACTTGAAGACAAATGCCCTGCTTGTAGAGGCCTTACAATAGGCCAGAAGAATCTCTTCCACGTCTCATGCGAGATTGAAGGGGGCTAATGCTACCCTTTCAGCAGCCAAGTCGTGAGCGAGAGGGACCCCAGGTTGGGGTGCAGGAGAGAGCCCTGCTCCTGTGAGAGTAGTCCTGGGGGATCGGCCCAGGGGAATCAGCAGTACCATTGATAGGGAGAGGAGCAGAGGGAATCAGGGCTGTCTGAGCCATCGAGGGGCTATCAGCACTAGTGATGCTCTGTCGCGCTAAGCCTTGAACAGGGTCTTGGTTATCAGCAGTGTTGGAGGGAAGACGTACAGGAGGACCTCCGTCCACAGAATGAGGAATGCATCCACCACTACCTGAGACAGGTGCAGTCGGCAGGAGCAGAAACAGGGTAACTGCGCATTGTTCAGGCTGGTGAACAGGTCAATTACCAGGACACCTCAGAGCCAGAACAGCTGTGAGGCTACCATGGGTCCAGGCGCCACTCGTGTGGCGTGGCTGGAGTAGTTTGTCTGCCGAGACATCATCCTGGCCCGGGAGGTAGACCGCCCGTAGGAGTATTCCTCTGTGTGTAGCATAGGAGCAGAGGGTTACCGCTTCCTGGCAGAGAGGGTACGACCCTGCCCTCAACTGTTCATGTAGAACATCATGACCTGATTGTCAGTCTGGATCAGCACTGCATGGTGCTGTAGTTGGTAGCGGAAGGCTCTGAGTGCTAGGAATATTGACCAGAGTTCCAGCTGGTTGATCTGCATTTCGGATTCCCTCTGGGACGATCAGCCGTGTGTCTGGAGGTTCTCGCAACGTGCTCCCTAGCCCATTAGAGAGGCACATCTGTGGTGAGGACTTTCTGGTGGGTTGGTGCCCGGAAGGGGGTCCCAGCCTGAAGGTGACATGGGTTCTTCCATCATCCTAGGAAGCTTGCTAACTGGCGGATCACCTGCACTCTGTCCTTAAACCTGCCTGTGGCTTGAGCCCACAGAGCAGAGGCACCACTGGGCTGCTCTGCTATGCAGGCAGGCATTCGGTGTCATGCTGACTGTGGAGGCCATGCGTCCCAGCAGGTGGAAGAGAGGTCAGGCGGGTAATGTCCTGCACCGTTGCACCTCTGCGGCTAATCCCCTTAGGCGTTCTGACCTCTCCTGAAGGAGGAAGACTTTTGCCTGAAGGGTGTCCAGTTGCACCCCTATGAACTCTAGGCGCTGAGCTGGAGTGAAGTGGGACTTGGGAAAATTTATAACAAATCCTAGGTGCTGCAGGGCATTCATGGTGCATCAGGTGGCATAGTGTACCTCTGTAGCTGTCTCCCCCTTTATGAGCCAGTCGTCCAAATAAGGGAAGACAAAGGCCCCTTGAAGTCTGAGGTGGGCTGCGACCACCACAAGGCACTTTGTGAAGATCCTTGGGGACAAGGCCAGACCAAAAGGCAGCACCCTGTATGGGTAGTGCTGTCCCCCCACCACAAACCAAAGGTATTTTCTGTGGATGGGTTGAATTAGGACATGAGTGTAGGTATCCTTTAGGTCTAAGGAGCAAAGCCAATCTCCCTGCTGGAGGAATGGCAGCAATATTCCAAGGGAGAGCATCTTGAACTTCTCCCTGACCAGAAACTTATTGAGCTCTCGCACGTCCAGGATGGGCCTGAGGAAATACCTGGAGTAGAAGCTGGTGCCCCAGAGAGGTTTTGGCACTGGCTCCACTGCTTTGTCCCGGAGTAGTCCTGCTAGCTCAGTGAGGAGCAGATTTTGGTGGAGGAAAAGCCTGGTGGGCTCTCCCGGGAAATACAAGGGTGGTGCCCGATGTAGGTGGAGGAAGTAACCCTCCTTGACCCCACTTGTAGCACCCAGGTATCGGTAGTGATGTCCACCTGTGGGCAAACAGGGTTGGGTAGCAGAGGACCTCCTGGGAGAGTAGAGGTCGCGCCCAGGCAGTCAAAAGCTTCAAGCTGGGCCTGTCCCTGGGGCTTAAGGGCTTTTTGTTTTCTGGGACCATGACCCTGTCCCTTTTGTTGTTGGCCCTGCTGAGGGGCCAAGAAGACCTGGAAGTGCGGAGTACTACTAAAGCCCCCTTTCTTCCTCAAGAAGGGCTTTTTCCCCTGGGGGGGGGGTTTTCAGGGTTGCACCGAGGTCTTCTTTGAGATCCTGGTTCTTCTCACATACTCGGTCTCTATCTCTGCTGCTTTATCCACCATGGGCTTTCCGAATAGGTTTTCACCTATGTAGGGAACATCAATTAGTTTGTCCTGTACCCATTGTTCCAGGTCAGATGACTGCAATCATGATTGGCGTCATGCCCCGATAATGGCGGCAGCCGCCCTGGCCGATATCTCGAAGCCATCGTAGGCTGCTTGGGACAGAACTTTGAGCATTCTTTTACTGCTGAGATTAGGGTCTTGAACCTCTGCAGGGGTTCTCCATGGAGGCCTGCCAAGAATCCCCCGAGCTCCTTCCACAGTTCTTTCTACTGGGGCTGGCAGCTCTCTCGAGGCCAGTGGCGCTTAAGGACCGCTTTGATGTCCAGGGAAGCCTTCAATGTTGAGGGTCCCATCATTGGGGCAGATGAACCAGACGAGCCGGACATAAACGCCTGCTGTATAGCCACTAGGGCAGATATATTGTTATCTATGATTGCCATTCTGGTTTCCATGCCAGTTGGCTCCACAGCCTTTGACACGGGCACCGAGGACTTGGCGTTGGTACTGTCGAGGGAGTGTCCTCAATGAGGATGGCCTTGAAGATCCGAGCCAGTCGGTGGGAGTTGACAACTCCTTGCAGGGCATCTTGGAGGGCTGCTCCTGCCCCGACTCCTAGGACTCATGCCTGGGATTGTGAGACGTGGGGTGGGATTTCACCTTCTTCCCTGATCCGTCGTCCAAGGTCTTCGAGGATTTTTTCTTTTTATGCTCCACCTCTGAGGACTTCCACTCTGAGGAACCGCAACCACGGGACTCCGAAGAGGCTCTGGCTTCACAGGGCATCAATGTATTGGAGGGGGTCCTGGAGCATGGTGCCACCAGAGACTCCGGGGCAGAGGACTTCTGAAAGAATTTTTCTTGATGCTGATGGTGGCTCTTATAGGCCTTTGGGGTCATGGTTATGCAGAGTTTGCAGTCAGAGTCATCATGCTCCGGATCAAGGCTTCAAAGGCAGCAGTCATGTAAGTCAGCGAGTGACACCATTTTGCCACACCGGTCACACTTTTTGAAGCCATTGGAGGCTATTGGGAAAAAAGGGGATCCCTGCCTCCCGGTGGGGGTCCTGAGGCCTTCAGCTGAAAAAGGGCACAAACGCCGGTCAAGGAAGACCTTGATGAAAAACTAAGAAAAAATGAATAGACAAACCTGTGGAGCAACGCCGAGGCCAGCTGGCTTGGGAGCGGGAAGGAACTGATAAGCAAACTGGACAAAACTTGAGAATAAAATCAGACTATTTCTGGGGAAAATTGGACAGCATCCAAAGGGTTCCATGGAAAAAAGGAGACTGAAGCAAGATGGCACCCTTGGGCGGGAAGTGGACCATGCATGCGTGGTGCATCTCCCAAAGGTTTTCTTTGAAAGCTGGGATGCTTCCACATGGGCTCCATCGGCGCTGATGTCAACCTATATGTGAGGACTGACTTCCTGCTTGTTCCTGGAGAAGAAAGTCTAGTATGGAGGAGATCCCATGTTCCATTCTTCTACACCTAGAAGAACTGAGGCAGGAAAGGTATCACTTCATTGTTGACACTTTGGCTGTTGCTGTGAGGAAAGGGCTGTGCAGCATGGTTGCTGCTGGTGTCCAGATCTTTCATTCTCAGAGTGAAACAGTCAACGGCTTTAAACAATCTCCATAAAGTGATATCCTAATTCTCAGCATATCATATGTCCTTACCTGGTCAATCCAAAGTTTGCCCACAATGATGTTATGCACTGTGGAGGTGACCTTCCTCCACACATAGTGATTTCCACTGGCATGGAACTCTAAATGAATGGTGCCTGTGAATGCAAATGAAGGTGTCACAGAGAGGCAATTATGGGGCAGAGCAGCAGGGCAGAAACAGAATAGCAACAGTAGGGGAGACAATAGTTCCAAGAATGGGACAGTTGTGGTGACAGAGGAAGCAGCAGTGTAGGGATGGGGCAGCAGCAGTTCAGAGATATGGCAGCTGTTGTACAGGGGTGATATGAAGGCAGTGGACAAGTCAGTGGTGCAACAAAGCTTCAGTATAGGGATGCTGTAGTAACAGGGACTACAGTGATCCATATGGATGTCCTACAAGCAGGAGCCCGATATAATAGAACAGTGTCAATAAATGTATACTAAACATTCACATTTATTAATGCACACAAATATATTTTATTATGATAAGCTATTTCTACACAGATTATTCAGTATTAAGAAAAAAGTGTGCAAAAAATGATAGTAAAGTTGGAAAGCATGCTGACTTTACTATTGATTTTAACATCCATAATTAGAGGTGGAATTTGAACTTAGCTCACACTTTCAAACACCAAATTAAAAAAAATGGATGCTGTGAACAACCCTAGCCCTCCACCCACCAAGCAAGGAGGACTGTGCCTTAAGACCAGAGAGCCCTCAACTCTCATACCTCCATCCTACAGACCCAACTACTTTCCTATCCTGCTTTCTCCTGGCTTCAAAGGCAGCCATTTTTAATAGCAGTGCTTTAGCTGAAATCACTGATCTCTGCCACCATTTTAAAAAATGTCCAGCAATGAAGACAGAAGGAGCCAGGAAAGGAAAATACAGTAAAGCTTATAGGAAAGCATCCCTCTGACTTGGAGGTTTCAGGCTGGAAAAGAGAGCCTACAATTATTTTAATTCAGCGGTTAGAAGTGTGAGTTGAGCTTAGTCTTGTCATTGTAGAGACAATCCTGGACTGAGCCATGCACCAGAGTTCCTTCCTCGCCCTTCAATCATGGGCCCTAAATCCTACCACTCTGTTGCTATTGTTCAATAGGGTTCTTAGCATTATGGTTGCAGCTAGATTCCAGATTTGCCCAACAGGTTAACAATTCTTTGTGCATGGAACTTGTAATCTTGCTTTTTAGTTTTTATTTAATTTAACCACACTGTAAGAGTCTATGCACCACATCAATAATCATATAAAGCGTAGTTACTCACCTGTAACAGGTGATCTCCGGGAACAGCAGGAATTGAGTCTTCACATGTGGGTATCATCAGCACCGAGAGAGCCCATGCAGGAACGCTCCCCAGCATCCTATAGGAAAGCTTCTGGGAGCATCCCACTGCACCTGCGCTGCTGCCTTCCCGCCTTTCCAACTCTCCCTCTTCAGCTGGGTTTGTAGCTGAGACAAAAGGAGAGAAGGAAAGAAAGATAGAGAGATAGAGATACAATTCCTAGGGGAGGTGGGTGGGTTGTGAAGACTCAATTCCTGCTGTTCCCGGAGATCACCTGTTACAGATGAGTAACTACGCTATCTCCAGGAACAAGCAGGAATGTAGTCTTCACATGTGGGGACTCCCAAGCTTGAGAGATGCCAGTGAGATGACCCCAGAAAGAAGCGAAACCTAGGCTGAGGTGGGTCATGCTTCCTCCCAAGGATCTCTGGTATCGAAACCCGGGATGGGGGGTAGGAGTTGTTCCAAGTCTGAAAGAGATGCTGGAGAAAAGCCTGGCCATACGAGGCATCCTGACGGGAGTCCTTGTCCAAGCAATAATGGGCTGCAAAAGTGTGGACAGAGGACCAAGTGGCTGCATTGCAGATGTCGCCAATCGACACTGAGCGAAGGTTGGCCATAGAGGTAGCCATTGCTCTAACATTGTGAGCTGTGACACGACCTTCGAGAGAAAGTCCCTTACTCTCATAGGCAAAGTATATGCAGTCTGCAATCCACCTGGAGAGAGTTCTCCTAGAAACTGGTAAGCCCAGGTGACTGGAATCAAAGGCAACAAAAAGCTGTGAAGCCCTTCTATGCTGCCTAGTCCTCTGAAAGTAAAAAGCTAATGCTAGTTTACAATCTAGAGTGTGAAGATTCCTTTCTGCACTAGAGGAATGAGGCCTAGGGAAGAAGACAGAAAGGTAAACCGACTGGTTCAAATGAAAAGGCGAAACCACCGTTGCCATAAAGTGAGGGTGAGTCCTAAGGACTACTTTATCATGGTGGAACCTTGTGTAAGGAGGATCAGCCACTAAAGCTTGTAGCTCACTGATGCATCTTGCAGAAGTGAGGGCAATTAGGAAGTTTACCTTCCAAGAAAAAAACTTTAGGGATGTAGCGGGTAAGGGCGGCTTCATAAGCTGTCCAAGGACAAGATTTAAATCCCATTCCATGGGTGGTGGCTTAATGGGAGGCTTAGTTAAGAGTAGGCCTCTCATAAACCGCGCTACAAGCGGCTGAGAGGAGACAGGTTGTCCATCAAAGGGCTTGTGGAAAGCCGCAGTGGCACTAAGGTGACTCTTACTAAATTAGTCTTAAGTCCCGAGGATGAAAGGTGGAGGAGATACCCCAGTAACGCCTCTACTGGAACGGAAAAAGGATTAAGTTCATAAGAACATAAGATATGCCATACTGGGTCAGACCAAGGTCCATCAAGCCCAGTATCCTGTTTCCGACAGTGGCCAATCTAGGTCATACAAACCTAGCAGTTTACCCAAGAGACACAGGTTCCACAATGCTTGTATTGGGTCAAGCAGTGATATCCCGGGTCCCTTTTTGATAATGGTTTATGGACCTTTCCTCCAGGAACTTGTCCAAACCTTTTTTAAACCCAGCTACACTAACAGCTTTTACTACATCCTCCGGTAACAAATTCCAGAGTTTGATTACACGTTGAGTGAAAATATATTTTCTCTTATTTGTCTTGAATAGTTTACCCTGTAGCTTCATTGCATGTTCCCTAGTCTTTCTATATTCTGATGACGTAAACAGTCCATCTACATTTACCCGTTCCACTCCGTTCATTAATTTATAAACTTCTATCATATCTTCCCTCAGCCATCTCTTTTCCAAGTTAAAGAGCCCTAACCTTTTTAGCCTTTCTTCATAGGGGTATCCTTCTATCCCCCTTACCATTTTGGTGGCTCTTCTCTGAACCTTTTCTAATAACGCTATATCCTTTTTAAGATACGGCGACCAGAATTGCACACAATATTCAAGGTGTGGTCACACCATGGAACGATACAGAGGCATTATAATATCCTTTGTTTTATTTTCCATTCCTTTCCTTATGATACCTAGCATTCTGTTTGCTCTCTTGGCCGCTGCTGCACACTGGGCGGAGGGTTTTAACATGTTATCCACAATGATGCCTAAATCTTTTTCCTGAGTGGTGGTTCCTAATGTGGAACCTTGCATTGTGGAACCATAGTTTGGGTTGTTCTTTCCTAGGTGCATAACTTTGCACTTGTCCACGTTAAATTTCATTTGCCATTTTAATGTCTAGTCTTCCAATTTATCAAGATCCTCTTGCAATTTTCCACAATCCTCATGGGTTTTAACAACTTTAAATAGTTTTGTGTCATCTGCAAATTTGATAACCTTACACGTTATTCCCTTTTTCAGGTCATTATGAATATGTCAAAAAGCAGCGGACCCAGCACAGATCCCTGGGGTACACCACTATTCACCTTTCTCTATTGGGAAAATTGGTGATTAAGCCCTACCCTCTGCTTTCTATTTTTTAACCAGTTCCTGATCCACAATAGTACACTGCCTCCTATCCCATGACTCTTTAGTTTTCCCAAGTCTTTGATGAGGGACCTAGTCAAAGGCTTTCTGAAAGTCCAAATACACTATATCAACTGATTCACCTTTGTCTACCTGTTTATTCACACCTTCACAAAAACATAAAAGATTAGTAAGACAAGATCTTCCTTGTCTAAAGCCATGTTGGCTGTCTCCCATTAAGCCAAGACTATCTACATGTTCATCAATTTTGTTCTTTATGATGGTTTCCACCATTTTTCCTGGTAGTGACGTCAGGCTCACCGGTCAGTAGTTTCCCGGATCACCCCTGGAATCCTTTTTAAAAATTGGCTTTACGTTGGCCATCCTCCAATCTTCAGGTATTACAGATGATTTTAATGATTACTAATAGCAGGTCTGCAATCTCATATTTCAGTTCTTTCAACACCCTTGGATGTATACCATCCGGTCCAGATGATATGCTACAGTTTACCAAATAGTTGTAATACATCTTCCCGATGTATCAATATTTCCTTCAATTCTTCCACACCTTTAAATACCACTTCAGTCATGGGTAACATCCCTACATCTTCCTCAGTAAAGACCGAAGCAAAGAATTCATTCAGTCTCTCCACTATTGCCTTGTCACCTCTTAATGCCCCTTTAACCCCTCTATCATCTAATGGACCAACTGACTCTCTCACAGGTTTTTTGCTATGAATGTACTTGAAAAAGTCTTTATTACGTGTTTTTGCTTCTGCAGCAAGCTTCTTCTCAAATTCTCCCTTTGCCTGCCTTATCAATGCATTGCATTTACCTTGCCAGTGTTTGTGCTGTTTCCAGTTTTCGTCATTTGGCTCTTTTTTCCACTTCCTGAAAGATGTTTTTTTGGCAACAGCCACCTCTGACCTCACCTTTAAACCATGCTGGCAGTTTTTTGAGCTTCCTTCCACTTTTCTTAAAGTGTGGAATACAGCTGGTCTGGGCTTCCAAGATAGTATTTTTAAACAACACCGAAGCTTGATGTAAGTCTTTAACCTTTGCAACTGCTCTTTTTAGTTTTTTTCCTAACTATTTTTCTCATTTTATCATAGTCTCCCTTTCGAAAGTTAGAAGGTAGTACTGTGGATTTCCTTACCATCCCTCCTCCACTAATTAAATCAAACGCGATCATGCTATGATCACTATTGCCAAGTGGCCCCAACACCCTTATCTCTTGCACCAGGTCTGGTGTTCCACTAAGGACTAGGTCCAATATGGCTTTCCCTCTGGTTGGTTTATGAACTAGCTGCTCCAA
Organism: Ichthyophis bannanicus; assembly: GCA_033557465.1. Taxonomy (NCBI): domain Eukaryota; kingdom Metazoa; phylum Chordata; class Amphibia; order Gymnophiona; family Ichthyophiidae; genus Ichthyophis; species Ichthyophis bannanicus. The sequence continues at coordinate 151,787,934 of CM066041.1, forward strand.
AATGCAGTCATTTATTTCATCTAGAAACTTTATCTCCCTAGCATGTCCTGCTGTGACACTGACCCAGTCGATACCGGGATAAATTGAAATCACCCATTATTATTACTGTGCTGTAACTTTTGTTAGCTCCCTTGATTTCTTTGAGCATTTCATCATCCATTTGTTCATTCTGGCAAGGCGGTCGATAGTACACCCCCACTGCCATTGCTTTCCCCTTCTTACATGGAATTTCAATCCATAGAGATTCTACATCAAATTTTCTACAGCAAATTTTGTTTCCTGCAAAACTTTAAACCTTTCTGACTCAATGCCCGCTCTAACATAGAGCTGATCAAACTGGTGGAGGGGTTGCACTCTATCATGATATAGTTTGTATCCAGGTATCACAGCGTCCTACTGGTTGTCCTTCCACCATGTCTCTGAGATTCCAATCATATCTAACCTCTCATTTAGTGCTATATATTCTAACTCTCCTATCTTATTTTTTAGACTTCTAGTATTTGCATACAAGCATTTTAGAGACTGTATTTTATTCATATCAATCTGGCTATTGGTAGGCATGGGTAATTTGGAATCTTTAAGCTCTGTCTGCTCCATTCTCAAGGACATTTGGGCTACTTTACTCTTTTTTGGAACCTCTCTGCTTTTGGTAGTATCCTTCAAGGATACATTGTTCCGAACCATGCGCTCTTGGGTGACTGTCGGCTTTCCCCTATTATCTAGTTTAAAAGCTGCTCTATCTCCTTTTTAAAGGTTAATGCCAGCAGCCTGGTTCCATTCCGATTAAGGTGAAGTCCATCCCTTTGGAAAAGCCCTTCCTTTCCCCAGAATGTTCCCCAGTTCCTAACAAATCCAAAACCCTCACCCTTGCACCATCGTCTCATCCACGCATTGAGACTCCGGAGCTCTGCCTGCCTTTTGGGTCTTGCACATGGAACGGAAAGCATTTCGGAGAAAGCTACCCTGGAAGTTCTGGATTTCAACTTCCTACCTAAAAGCCTAAATTTAGCCTCCAGAACCTCCCTATCACATTTTCCTATGTCATTGGTTCCGACATGTACCAAGAGAGCAGACTCCTCCCCAGCACTATCTAAGACCTTATCTAGGTGGCAAGTGAGGTCCACTACCTTCGCACCAGGCAGGCATGTTACCAGGCAATCCTCACGTCCACCAGCCGCCCAGCTATCTACATGCCTAATGATCGAATCACTTTCCTTTATTCAACACCAAATAGAGAACCTTCTCCACTTGAAGGCATAGGCATGCCTTGTGGAAGGTTTCCTTGAGGCCAAAAGGATATCTTTAACCGGTTGAGAGAGGTTGATATCTTCGAATTCTAAGCTCTCAGCAGCCACGCCATCAGGTGTAAAGACTGAGGATTCCGGTGCAAAAGCGTCCCATTCTCCTGGGATAGAAGATCTGGAGCACATCCCAACTCCAGAAGTCTGGCTTGAGAGAGACATGGAAGCAGTGGATACCACGTCTGTCGTGGCCAGCATGGGACTATTAGGATCATATGGCCCCTGTCTCTCTGAAGCTTGAAGAGAGTCTTGGGATTGAGGAGCATGGGTGGGTAGGCATATAGGAAGTCCTGACCCCAGTGGAGGTGGAAAGCATCCATTGCCTGACTGTTCCGAGCCGGAATTCTGGAACAGAATCGGGGAAGTTTGGCATTCTGAGGACTTGCAAATAGGTCTATATCTGGGGTTCCCCAGATTCGAAAGATTCGAGCAATTTGCTCTGGATGAAGAGGCCACTCGTGTGGCAGCAGCACTTGACTGAGTTTGTCTGCTAGGAGATTCTGTGTGCCTGGGAGATACACTGCTAGTAGGTGAATCTGAAGGCCTTTTGCGAAGGACCAGAGACGTAGAGTTTCGTTGCACAATGCCTGAGAGGCTGTTCCACCCTGCTTGTTTACATAGAACATGGCTACCTGATTGTCCATCTGGACAAGAACTGTCTTGTATCACAGATTGATTTATTTTTTAATTTATTTTACGTCTTTTCTATACCGTGCTTTTTAAAGTCAGCTCGGTTTACAATTAACAGCAGGTTTGTACAGTACAGGCGGCTCCCATACTGGACTTACAAAAAAACAGGGTTTTGCAACTTGGATTAACTGAGGTAACTATGTACATGTTACGCTATAGCTTGGCTACTCGTTTAAGTAGCTATAATAAGGCTAGGCAGTAGGGTCGATGGCAGTGCAGTAGCGACCATGCTGCCTAGCTACTATTTACAAGGTTAGGTGACTATATACATGTGCCTGACTGTATATGGCAGATGGTCCTGAAATACTTGAAGAGCGTAGAAAATGGCTGAGTTCCAGAAGATTTATGTGAAGACAAGTCTCCTGCTGGGTCCAAAGACCTTGAGTGGAGAGAATGTCCATATGAGCCCCCCAACCCGTCAAAATGGCTTGATGCAGTGGCCGCTGAAAAGGTGACCCTACAAGAAGGTTTTCTAGTGATTGCCACCACTGAAGGGATGAAATGAGGCATGCAAAGTTTGATTTTGTCCCCCATATGACCCGATGCCGGTGTCCATTGACAGGCTAGGGTCCACTGGGCTGCTCACATGTGTGGGCAAGCATAGGGGACCACATGAACAGTGGACGCCATATGACCCAGCAACTGAAGCATTTCTCAAGCAGTCAGGCATGGGTGGTAGCATGGACAGCAGCGCAACGGTAGATGCCAATACATCCAGTACCGGTATCGGTACCGATGGCTGCGGAATCGATTGTAGCGGCTTTAGCGGTACAGAGGCTGCTAACAAGGCCTCAAGACTGCGCTCAATGGCTAGGATACGCTGATCCGTGGAGCCCGCCGATGTCTGGATGTTGGTACCAGCGGAGCGGGCCACGACCCCAGAACATGGCACTAAGAGATCTCTGGAGGTGGACGCCTCGGGAACATCTTGGGACCTCGTTAATGCTTTGGAGGCAAGGACCTCCCGCCAGGATTGTTTGGCCGGTGCGTTGTCCTCCAGGGCGACGCTAGAAGCATCTCGATGCTTAGAAGGAGATCTACCCTTTGAGGACCGGCCGGTCTTCGAGGAAGACCTGGGTTTGGTTACCTGAGATTCATGGGAGAAAGATGAAGCCCTGGATGACGTCAATGCAACAGACATTGCATCCGAGGCAAAGAGAGTGCCGAGTTTCGCAGCTCTATTCTGCAGGCCCCTCTTAGTCATCTTTCTGCAGATAAGACACTCCGTTGGTGAATGGTCTGGGCCCAAACATTTAAGACACCAGTCATGGGTGTCTGTAGCAGAAATGGTACTGCCACATTTTGAACATTTTTTGAAACCACTAGTTGGTTTCTCCATTTTGAAAGAAAACAGGGCCTAATGCCCAAAATGGCACCAAAGCACCAAGAGGGGACAAACCCTCAAGAGAAAGGTTTTTTTTTTTTTTTTAGAAAGAAGATGATAAAGAAAGACGACACCGGTGGTATCAGTATAAGCGTCAACGGGAAGGCAGACGCGACCACAAAAAAGAAAATGTTCTGCAGTGACAGGAGTTGCTGCCTGTTGGCTCCGCAGAAAACAAAAAAACTGAAGAGAGAGAGTTGGAAAGGCAGGAAGGCGACAGCACAGGCACAGTAGGATGCTCCCAAAAGCTTTCCTATAGGACACTGGGGAGCGTTCCCGCACGGGCTCCATCGGTGCCGACGATGCCCACATGTGAAGACTACATTCCTGCTTGTTCCTGGAGATAAAAGGTTACATGGGGCATTGTTAAATCATTAAATCCCAGCCCCAATATATCCTTAATCACAGCCCCACTCCTTCTCCCTCTTATCTAACTTCCTTTTGCTTCCTACAAAATGCGTAATGTCCAGGCAGGGAAGGCCTCAGGAGTCTGCTCAAGGTGTTGATGTCCTAGGCAGACCTTAAGCCTTATGCACCCCGCCCCCCACCCCGCAACCTTGGTTGTCAGGATCTATTGTTTAGCTTTGAATGCCCTGCTCTTTGCCACCCCCAGAAGCTGTCCTAATTTGCCTAATGGTTGGGTGGGTCCTGTTATCCACTCTTTAGTCACCTCCTGTTTAGATTTTACTGCAAACTGCCATTTGCTGGTCTCTTCCTAAATCATTTTTCTCCCCTTCAATCCATTCAAAATTCAGCCGCATGGCTAATCTTTCAACAGTGTCGCTGTGTTCACGTAACCCCTCTTCTCAAGTCACTTCAGTGGATCCCTATTCATTTCCGCAGCCAGTTCAAATCTCTCCTACTGACCCTACATGTGCAATTATTCTGTAGCACCTGGTCTCTTTTCTCTCTACATCCTTCCTCAAAAACTCTGTTCATCAGGCAATTTTATTTTTTGTGAACCACTTTGTATATGCTTGAAAAGGCAGTACAGAAAATGCAATAAACCTCTTATCTGTGCCCTTCTCTTCACTGCCAAATCTAGACTTTGTTCATTCTATCTTGCTGCACCATAAGACTACCTGAGTCTGTACATCAGGCTCCATATCTCTGGTTTTATTGAAATCCAGTCTAAAAACCCACCTCTTCAAGACTGATTTTGGATCTTGACACCATTCTCCTATTTACCACCCATTATAACCCTGTTATAACTATTTCTCCCCTAGTTCTACTTTAGTGCCCCTGTTTGTACTATGTGTCTTGGATAGATTGTGAGCTCTCTTGATCAGGGATGGTCTCTTACATGTACAGCACAGTGCTATGTATACATTGTAGTGGTAAACAAATAAGTAGTAGTAGTAAACTTAGGATCATTATCAAGCAAGAAACCTCCAATAGCCTGTAATTCCTGCAATACCTTTGCCCAATATTCTTAAGCTTTCAGACAATCCCACCGGATGTGATACAAAGATCCTCCACACTTCATCCAATACACCCCATGGAACAATTTACTCAACCTTTCTGGGGTATACCACCATTGGAAGAGAACTTTGTAGCTGTCTTTCTTAACAGAGGCTGAGACAGGGGATCATTTTACTGTGTTACACACATCCTTCCACTGCTTCTCAGACAAACTTCCACCACAGTTCTTGCCCCCACGCATCCATATAATGTGATTTCTCATACACAATCACTATTATTTTTTGGAAAGATCAGTAATAAGGCCCCTAGAATTTTTATGCTCATTCCAGAGGTTTGTCAGTACCAAAAAACCTCTCCTCGGTGCAGAGGGTTGCTACCAAAATGATTAATGGGCTTCATTATAAAGCATATGAGGACAGACTTAAGGATCTTAATATGTACACCTTAGAGGAAAGGCGGGATAGAGGTGATATGATTGAGATGTTTAAATACCTCCGTGGCATAAATGTTCAGGGAGAGAGCCTCTTTCAATTGAAAGCAAGTTCTGCTACGAGGGGACATGGGATGAGGGTGAAGGGAGATAGATTCAGGAGTGATATGCGGAAATATTTCTTTACGGAAAGAGTAGTGGATCCGTGGAATAGTCTCCCAGTGGAGGTGGTAGAGATGAGGACAGTAACTGAATTCAAGAAAGCATGGGACCAACACAGAGGATCTCTAAAGGCAAAAAGTGGACTGTTGTAGTTGTTATGGAAGGACAGACTAGATAGGCCATGTGGTCTTTTTCTGTCGTCATATTTCTATGTTTCTATGATACTCCACCTCCCAGACGTTTTATAGCAATGGGCCACCTGAATATATTGCAAAAAAATAGGACCTTTCCAGTCCAAAGTTTTGAACCACTTCAAATGACAGCTGCTCATCATCAAAAAAGGCATAAGCCCTGGTTGTCCCAGCTCGTATAAACCCTATCATATGTGCTCCACTATGTCAAAATGAGCTCATTAAGGAAAACTGCTTTCCCTTCTTCACTTTATTTATTTATTTACATTCTCTTATATACCACGCTTTTCTGCATCAGTGCGGTTTACATTGAACAAACTGAAATTGCATTGAACAGGGCATTATAACTTGGAGATAACTATTTTACAGGGAACATGGGCTATGGAGGGTTAAGTGGCTTGCCCAAGACCACAAGGAGCACCTGGTGGGACTAGAAACCCCAGTTCTTCCGGCCCAAGGTTGCTGTCCTCTAGTGGGATTTGAACCCCCGACCTTCTGGCCTGAAGTACCTTGCCCCAACCACTAGACCACTCCTCCACTCCACTTTGGCTCTGATCTTCCCCCAAATCCCAAACCCATGCCTAGTGAAGGTGCCAAGCGAACCAGCTGCAGCAAAGCAATAAATGGGCACACTGGAGCATAGAATTATTCAATCTGGGAATCATCTTTTAGTGTGCCTACCTCTTGCCAGTCAAAAAGATGCCTTGCATGTGCTGTCCAATTACACAGGTACACTAAAACAATTTTTTTTAAACTGCCTCTAATGTTTCGATTGATTTTTACGTTTTTTGGTGCGCTGAATCCAAATCTGGTAACCAATTTGCTCCATCACGTACAGATTTTTTGCTACATTGGGTTAGCAGTTTGAGGTGAACGTTTCAGATTGAGTGCGATCGAGATAAAAGTTTCTTGGATGAATTCTTTATACTAATTGTTTAGTAGTTATTCAAATAAGAATAAAGAAAATTGTAACAAGGCAGCACATAAGAATAGAGTAATGTCAACAAAACACACTGTGATGGTAGCAAAATTGTCTGCACTTAAAACAGCCACATACATGTGCACAAACATTGAGCATATAAGAGCGAGGTTAGACACAAAGCAAAGCAAAGAAATGTGCAAAAAATGTTGTACAGGTATGTATGTAAGAATAGAAAACGCAAACCGCACCATTGCAATACATGAAGACAAACACCCGATGGTGTGAAAATAAAATTCTAATAAATGAGATCCGACACTGTGGTAATAACTAGCAAATTTTTATTTCAAAGTTTAGTAAAAACACGATATTTGTCAACACAGTTTAGATTTTAAAGTCATTCTTGGGTCAATCAATCTCCTGGTGGGCCCGTTTCTTCTTCCCCCGAATGCTTCTCTTGGTGCGCTGCTTGGCGTATTTTTCATCTGGGGTTTCCCGCAGCAGCAACCAGCAGAAATCAGCCATCATAGTGGTGTTCCATCTTCCTTGGTACCTTCTCTCTGCGTCCTTGATGTCCTGGTGAAACCTTTCACCTTGTTCTTCACTGTACGCCCCCAAGTTTTCGGGAAAGTAGTTCACATGGGAGTGCAAGAAATGGACTTTCAGGCTCATGTTACAGCCTTGTTCTTTGAAGGCATTGAGCATCCTGGCAACAATATCCTTATAGTTCTCATCTCGCCTGTTCCCCAAGAATTTGAGAACAACATCCTTGAAGGAATCCCAGGCTTCTTTTTCCTTCTCAGACATCGTTTCAGCGAATGCTCCATCTGAAATGAGTTTCCTTATATCAGGGCAAACCAGTGGCGTAGCGTGAGTTGTCAGCACCCGGGGCAAGGCAAGTAATTTGCGCCCCCTAACCCGTGGATTTTAGCACTCGAGTCTCTTCCACTAGATTAGTTAAAGAAACCCTTACCCCTAAGCACATGTATTGTTTGTTATGAAAATACTGATGTAATTAAAGTAAAATGCATCTAAATACAAGTTTATTTTCAAACACTTTATTGAGTGCGAACATGCATTACACATTCTCCACATTTTCAGCAGGTCTATGAATACAAATCTACAAATGTAGTAACCTAGCATGGGCCATGCTATTATATGTCGTCTCACAACCATCGTAAACGACAAAAAATATCAAGAACAAAAACTAAACATCCCTCTCTCCATACTCCGCTGTCGGGATCTCTCTCCCCTGACGGACCCCCTCCTCCTTTGCCCCCTTCCCTGCCTAACCACAGCAACCCCATTAGCCCCCCCCCAGCCAATCACTTTAAATGATGCACGCAGCGTGCCTACCCTGACACGCCTCGCCTTCCTCCCCAAACGCGCGTGCAGGTTCCTGCACCAGGCCGGGCACCCGGTTACGAGCGGGCTCCGGGACCCTGCCCGCACCCTGTTACTTACCTGATGGCAGGGGAAAGGTCTCAAACACTATCAAGGATCCTAAAAACTCCTCTGTATCATAGTAACATAGTAACATAACATAGTAACATAGTAAATGATGGCAGATAAAGACCAATCAATACTTTATGACCAATACTTTATGACTATTATTATTATTATATTATAATTATATCATATATTATATTATATTTTATATATATATATATATATATATATATATTATATTATATATATTATTAGTATTATTATTATCAATACTTTATGACCAATACTTTATGACTATTATTATACACAATTTAGGATAGCTATCCAGAGGGTCGCCATGAGTCGACTCCGACTCGACGGCACTTAACAACAACCATATATATATATATATATATAATATTATATATATTATTAGTATTATTATTATCAATACTTTATGACCAAATTTCAAACTGCTGAGTAGTTAAGCTTAGCTCCTCTAGCCCTAAATATGATTCAATAATTACTGACTTAAATAATATATCAGTGGCTCAAGCCACACCGATAAGCATCAGCACTTTAGTTACTAACTTCTATCACAGAAGTATTCCACACTTAACTTTCAATGGCGCTATTGTCCCTCATAAATTCTTGTAAGCAGTTTGCCCAACAAGGTCCTTGTTTCACCAAACGGCTTCATTGGGGGCCAGCAATCTGCATTCACCTTAAAGGGATTACCCTGCTTTTGTTTTAGGTGTGGTTTGAGCGACTGGCCGATTGCAGCGTCTACAGTGCCTTCGGACCGATTCGCACAGCCAGCACTGCAGAGAGCTGCGAGTGCGAGCGCGCCCCTCCATGTTGCGCCCGGCCCCCCCTGCACCCCCCACGCTACGCCTCTGGGGCCAACAAACACTCCTTCCTTTAGCTTTGCTTCAGAAAGTCGGGGGAACTTTGAGCAAAGGTACCGAAAGCACTCACCATCTTTTGGAAGGGACTTGATGAATTGCTTAATGAGACCCAACTTAATGTGGAGAGGTGGTAATAGAATTTTATCACGAGGTACCAAGCTCTCATGAAGAACATTTTTCTCACCGGGTCTCAAATACTCCCGAATTGGCCAGTCTTTTTTCCCCCAGTGTAGGTCGCGGGCCCGGCTATCCCACAAGCAAAGGAAGCAGGGATATTTGGTGAAACCGGATTGCTGCCCTAATAGCATGGATAGAATTTTAAAGTCTCCACAAATCATCCACTTATGCTCATCATAACGAATCTTCTGAAGAATCAGGGCCAAATTCTCGTATTTTTCTTGGAGAATAACAGAGTGAGCAATAGGAACTGAAGCGAATGTGTTGCCATTATGAAGAAGAACACCTTTTATGCTGTCTTTTGACGAATCAATGAACAGCCGCCATTCAGCAGGATCATACTTGAGTTTAAACTTTTCCATCACTCCGTATATATCGTTGCAAAATACCAAATCTTCCTCTTTGCTGAAATACTTCAAAAATTGTGTCTCGCGGTTGCGGTACCAATAAAAAGTTGTTCCTGGTGACAATAGATTTTTCTGTTTAAGCCGAGAACCTAGCAGTTGGGCAGCATCTTTTGGGAGTCCTAAATCCCGGACTAAATCATTCAATTCAGCTTGAGAGAAAAGTTCAGGTTTCGGATCTGGTTCAGTTTCAAACTCGGAAGTACTGGACTCATCGGGAAAAGCCATCTGATGAGTCTCATCATGATCAGAACCGTCCACACAAATATGATCCAAAGATTTTGGTGGTTCAGGCACAGGTACTTCGTTGCTATGAGGCATAGGCCTAATTGCTGAGGGAAGGTTGGGGTAACTTATTACGTTCTTATTTTTTAAGTTGTATCCCTTCACAATGCAAGAGCAAAAATAGCAGTCACTGCTGTGGTCTCTTTGTTCACGCCACATCATAGGTATTCCGAAACGAAATGCTTGTTTTTTACCTTTCATCCATAAGCGTAGATCTTCCTCACATGTCTTGCACACTTTGTGAGGAGCCCACGGTTTGTCTTGATCGCCTAACTTCAAACCGAAATAGGCGAAATATACTTTTTTAATAAATGCAGAAATGTTCCTCTGCCGCTTTTTCACGGTATATTCCCCACAAATAAAACAAAAACTGTCCGGAGAGTTGACGCAACCTCTGGCTCTGTGAGCCATCACAAATACACAGCACTGCAAACTACAACTGTAGTGAACCACTTCGGAATAAAGCTGGATTACGACTGAGCAAACAAAAGGTAATAATGAACTTGCAAGAAACTGAAATTTGACAGGAACGTTCATGTCGCAACCACCGTGTTTGAGCGAGCGAACGAGGCAAGGCGAACAGGAAAGAACATGCGCCAGCGCGAGTACTGGATTTAGCTCCCCGCCTCCCAATTGTCCTGTTAATGTATAAAATGAATACAAAACACTCTAAAATATCATGAGGGAGTGTTTCTAGTTAGTTAACCATTACAACCTCTATTTTGGGCCAAGAAAATAAACTGCAGTCGGCTAAAAAGAAATTATGTGAACATTCCTTATATGGGTAAGAAATCTAATTTTGCAAGAAAACGTGACGTGATGGAACATTTTGGCTATTTTTCCTGGATTCAGCACCCCAAAATCTATAGGAATCAGTTGCAAAACTGGAGGCAGTTTTTTGGTAGTGTACCTGTGTTATTTACTTTAAAGTCAGGGACTCCCAAACTTTCAAGGTCTCTGAATCTTCATAAAACCTTTCTGGATACTGCGGGGGGGGGGGGGGGGGGGGGGGGGGGGAGGGGGGGGGGGAAGAAGAACCAGGATGGACATAGGCAGTTTCATAATTCAGAAAATCATCCTCCTCAATTTATTTAAATGGATTTCTATACCTCTTTATCCTAAAATCAAAGCGGTTTACAATGAACAAGGGGAAGGGGGCATGCGGGTATTTCAAGTTAATTTATATATAAAATTATGTACAGAAGCAAAAAGGGTATGGGGGAGGAGGCAGGAGGAAGTGGTTGGGCATTAGGTAATGTCATCAAAGTGTTCGGTATAGAGGGTTGTTTTCAGCATTTTTTTGAAGTCCTTAGTGTCTGTGATGGCTCTGAGGTGGTCGGGGAGTGAGTTCCAAAGGGAAGGTGTGGCTAAGGAAATACCTCTTCCAGATGTTGCTTGTTTGGATTTTACATAGTCTTGTGGGGTGGAGATGGTGCGATTGGTGATATGTCATCTGGGTCTGTTGCTTGAATCCTTGGTAATGAGGGTTGTTAAAATGTTAGCAGAGGTGTTCTGCAAGATTTTGAAGATATTCAGTATAGCCTTATACTTGATGCGGGAGCTGATGGGGAGTCAGTGGAGCTAGTTCATGATGGGGGTAATGTGGTCATGTTTAGATGAGCCAGTTATGATGCAAATTGCGGTATTCTACACCATTTGCAGGGGGCAGAGTGCAAGTTTGGATAGACCGAGGTAGATAGGGTTGCAGTAGCCCAGGGTGGGTGTAATATTGGTTTGAAAAATGGTGCGGAAGTGTTTGTGGTTGAGTAATGGTTTGAGTCTTCTGAGGACACAAATTTTGTGGTAGACTGAATTGGCTGTTTTTTGGATGTGGGAATGCAGGTTTAAGTTACAGTCCAGAGTGACTCTGAGGTATTTTACCTCAGATTTAATGGGTATGGTGGTGATGTTAATTTGGATTGAGGGGGGGGGGTAATGACCCTTGCGTTGAGGGTGACAAGGAGGGCTTCAGTCTTGTTGTAATTGATACTGTATTTAGGTTGTTTTGAGTTAACTACATGTTTGGAAGATATGACAACCTGGTTATCACTGAGTAGTTTGGGTTGTCGAGGTTTATTGGAGAATAAATCATGTCATCAGCATATAGGGTGTAGTGGATGTTGTATTTTTTGATGATGTCACAGATGGGCTGAATGTAAATATTGAATAAAAGTAAAAACAATGATGATCCTTGTGTTGCTGGAAATGGTGTGGAGGTGTTATTTCCACATCTCACTAGTAGTTGTCTATTGCTGAGGTAGGAGTGAAACCATTTGTGGTTTCATGAAGTCGAATGTATTTTAGTCTGTTCAGTAGTATGTTGTGTGATACTGTGTTGAAAGCTGAAGAGATGTCTATGAAGATTAGGAGAAATCCGGTCTTTGTACTGTCTGTTCCTCTTATAAGGCTGTTAAGCAGGTAAATGAGTGTTTCGACACTGTGGTTGGGTCGAAACCCATGCTGGTAAGGGTCCAGTGGGGCATGTGAATCAAGGTAGTCCTGTAGTTGGATTTGCATTACCTTTTAGATGACCTTAGTGAGAAAAGGGAATGCAGATATGGGGTGGTATGCAGTTGGGTCTTTGTTACTTAGAGTTGTCTTCTTGGGAATAGGGCGAATGGTGGCAATTTTGAGGACGTTGGGCACGTAGCCTTGAGATAGGGATAGACATACTATGTTGTGGATGAAAGGGCAAAGATCTTCTTTTTGTTGTTCTTATCCATGTAACTGAACAAGGATCGGATGAGGCGGTGCTTGTATTCAATGCAGAGATGGTTTGCGATAACTGGTTGATGGATGGGATGCAGAATTTGTCCCAGGTTTGATTGATCTGTGGGGGGTTGGTGTTATTGTTAAGGGTGCATAGTTGGGAAGGGGAATTGTTTTTGGACTGAAGGAAGTCTATGAATGTTTGTGGATATAACATTACTTGTTCTTTGAGGTCAAGTTCTTTGGTGAAAGTCCAGACTATTTCGAATAATTCTCTGGGTTTGTTGAGAGATTTGAGAATGAGATTTGTGTGGTATTCCTGTTTGCGTTGGAGGATGAGGTTGTCATACTCTTGTTGTTTATGAAGGTAGAGAAGTCAGGTGCTTTGAGATTTGGTCTTCCTCCAGCGTCTTTCAAGTTGTCATAGCAATTTCTTTGCTTTTCTCATGTCTTCTGTATATCTGGAGGCTGATCTGGTATTTCTGAATAGGGGTTTGGAGTTTCTATCTGTAGGTTTTGCTGCAGCTGAGATGGTTGTATTCCAGTTCTCAATTAGGTAGTCAAGATCTTTAAGGTCCTGACTTAGTTATGGAAGGGTTTGTTTGAGAAATTGTTCCTTGTCAAAGTTTTTGAATCTTCTTCCAAGTTTGGGTTTTTCAGGATTAGAGTGCATGTGGTGGATATGTAGAGATATTTGTATCATGTGATGATCAGACTATGGTACTGGGGTTATTGTTGGCACTGAGATATTATTGCCTTTGAGGAGATGATCGGGTACAAATATGAGGTCTGGAGATGAGCCAAGTCTGTATGTGAGAGCATTTATGAGTTGGGTGTATTGTAGTGAGTCCAATGCAGCTAGGAAGGTTTCAGATTTCTTTGCTGAGGTGGATCCAAGGTTAAAATCTCAAAATAGTAACCGGTGTTTGTAGAGCGTGTTGTTTGCACAGACTAATTCGAGGGTTATGAAGAGCTCATCAGTGGAGGCATTTGGTGCTCTATAGGTTAAGGAGAAGGTGATATTCTTGTTCTGTATGATAATTGAGTTGCATTGTGCTGTACTTGATGTGGTTAAGATTTTGAATCTTAGAGTACTTGCCAAGATTAGAAAACCTCCACCCCGTTTGTGTGTATATGGGCAGTTGAATGAAGTGTGTGTTGGTGGAGTAAGTTGGTTGATAAGAACCTGGTCAGTAGGGGACACCTAGATTTTGGTGATGCAAAAGATGTCAGTTTGTTGTGATTGGAAGTGTCTGCTAAGGTATTGATTTTGTTCCTAATTGATCTGGAGTTAATTATTTCTGTGTAATTGGAGGATGTGGTGAAGTATGAATATGAAGAATGTGTGGTTGTGTCAAGGCGTTGGTTTGAATATGAGTTAGGTGTTTCCTGCTATAGCATTTGTATGTCTGCCAGGGAGGATTGTAAAGAGACATTTGGTGGTAGTGATTTGGTTGAAGAGAATTATTAGTGTGGGAGTTGGTGGCAAGAATATGTTTAAGAAAGAGGAGTAGAAGGGGGATAGCCACTTTGAGGTGTTGCATAATAGCCATGTTGAGGTAGAGTGAGAGGAGAAATTAGCCAGGCAGGATAGTTCGAAGCAGGGGGAAGTGGGTAGCGTAGGCTTTGATTCAGTTAGCAGAATATTGCAAGCGTTACATTCGTTTGTAATCAGAGAGCATTCTTTTAGCATTGGCTCCAGATAGGCGAGGTGTATAAAGGGCATTTTTCCGTTTAAGCACTGGTGGGACTAGGCTTTAGGACTATGCGGTATCGTTTGCACACAGGGTTGTTTTTGTTTCCGCCTCAGTGACCCACCATAGGGCTCCCCTGGCGAAGCCCTTCGGCACGGGCATGCCTGATAGAGCAGAGATTTTAAAAGTTCCTGCTGCAGTCCCTGATTGGTCCTTAGGCCAGGGATCAGGAAGGAGACTGTCTTCCCGCTCCCTCACTTGATAGCAAATTCAGGGCGCTGAAGCTGTTCTGGTGGTGCAGGCTGCACGCACCTGATAGAGCAGAGATTTTAAAAGTTGTGGATGATGTTCCCTACCTGGATTCCCCCAATGTCTGAAGACTTGCTAATAGATAGTGCCTGAGGCTCCATAAGCAGGACAAAAAAAAGGGAGGATAATGGGCATCCCTGGTGGGTCCCCTGCCCAATTCATAGCTCTCTGAGTAGAGTCCATTGACCTTGATACAAGCTGTTGGGAGTGTTTATAAGCACCTCTATTCATTTCTGAAATTTAAGCCCTGACTCAACTTTACTTAGCACCGCATGCATGCAGGGCTAATGGGCCTATTAAATGCCTTTTGAACATTAATAGTCAAAAGAATGGCAGGGGTCCCCTCTCATCTCAAAGCCCCAACCAAATTAATCCTTCTTTTGATATTATCAAATGTCTGATGCCCCAGAACAAACTTTGTCTGATCCTTCCTTATTTATTTATTTATTTATAGTTTATTAAGTTTATGACACAAAAACTCCATAAACTGAACATTTACATATTCAAGTAGCAACTACATACATTGCATCTCAGCTTCCCCCCTCCCTCTTCCCTCTTTTATCATAGTCTATACTCAATAACTACATCAAACACATTCCGGGGTGATCCATTACTCCCCTCGCCCCCCCCCCCCCGTTCCCGTCGATTACCTTCCACCTATTCTCCCCCTCCCCTATTACCCCCTCCCTCCCTCCCCCTCTTCCCCACTCCGGCAGCCTACTTCTCCATTTAGTAATCATCTTCCCATCCACTCCAGGATCACTTTTTCTCTCCATTCCTCATACCAGTGCCACACTTCTTTATGCGCCTGCTTTTGGTTATGGTGATAGGCCCCCACCATGCTCATACTCCACACTTGCTCTAACTGACTTACACCCTTTATGGTCGGGGCTTTTTTTATTTTCCACCACTTCAAAATTATCATTCGTGTTGTCACCACACTGTATCCCAGGAACATGTTTAACTGTTTGTTCCGTTCTTCCCCCATTTCAATGAGCGCTACCATCCCTGCCATTATCTGGGTCTGCACATGTGTAATTTTTTCATATAGCTTTGCTACCTCCTCCCATAGCTCCTGTATCTTAGGGCATCCCCATATCTTATGCAGCAGGTCCCCCCTCCCTCCACACCCCTTCCAGCACTCGCTAGACTTCTCTTTAAATATGGCCTGCAATCTTACCAGTGTCCATAGTATTTGTAGCCTTATTTTTAGGTTATTCTCTAGGAAAGATGTCCCCAAAGCTAGTTTCCTCCTTTGTGTATAATTTTTTTCCCATCGCCCTTCATCCTAAGACCCTAAAATTTCTCTCTCCCTCCTTTCCTGACTCTGCTTTTTTCTTTGCTTTATGTTAAGTATCCTGTAATTAGATAACAACCTGTTTAGTGTTCCATTAGTTCTTCAAAGGGTGTCGGCCGGGTCCGCAGAACCCTTTTTATTTTTCTTTGCTGTAAATAGTGCAGCAAATGTATATATGCATGTTGATCTGTTTCTCTTAGGCCATATGCATCTTTAATCCCTTCAAACGCTTTGATCCGATCCAGCACTTGGCCTATCCTTATCAGTCCTTTTGTGGCCCATTCTTTAAAGACACCACCTTCCTGCCCCGGTGGGAAGCCACCCAGTCTTTCAATATATGCCCTCCTTGAAACCCTCTTCCCTTCTAAAAGGTAGGGTCTCCACTTCTTCCAGATCTGGAAAGTGAAATCTTCCTGGGGGCTACCTGCACTCTCTCCCTGTGGCTCCCCACTAGTATCCCACATAATTGCTTCCAGACTCTCTTGCTTATCCTTCTCCATAAAAACCCATTGTGGTGTATCACCCCCCTCTCCCTCCATGCAAACAAGGCTTGCATTTGGGCCGCCGCATAGTAGTTCGCTATACAAGGTACTCCTAGCCACTCTTCGTCCTTTGCCCTATACGTTGTGTCTCTCCCCACCCTTGCTACTTTCCATTCCCAGATGAAGGCCATAATCATATCTTGCAGTTTCTTTAAGAGGCCATTTGGGACACTACAGGGTATTGCTGTAAAGAAGAACAGAATCCTAGGTAGTACATTCATCTTAATTGTTGATATGCGCCCCAGCCAAGACAGATGGATCCCCGCCCATTTAGATAAATCGTTCCTTAGGTTTTCTATTAGCAGCCTATAATTCCATACTTGCAATTTCTCTAGAGTGTTTCCCGGATTAATTCCCAAATACTTAAAAGTGTTTTGGACCCACTTAAAGGCAAAGCCATCCCGTAACCGTTCTTCTAGTTCTTCTGGCAGGTAAAACCCTAATATTTCCATTTTGCTCATATTTATTTTATATCCCGCCACCTCACTGTATCTACCTATAGCTTTCAGTAAGTTTGGTAGACCGATGAATGGCTGTCAGAGTAAAGATGACATCATCTGCAAACAAAGCTTATTTTGTCTTCTGCCCCGCGAACTCAATTCCATGTATGTCCACTTGCGCTTGATATATTCAGCTAGGGGTTCTATTATCAATGCGAATAGGAGTGGTGATAAAGGGCAACCTTGGTGTGTCCCCCTGCCGAGATTAAAACTGTCGGAATAACCCCCGTTCACTCTTATTCGAGCTCTGGGGTTTGCGTATAGGCACTCCTTGTGGCCTTGGGCAAGTCACTTAACCCTCCATTGCCTCAAGTACACATGTAGATTGTGAGCCCTTTGGGGACGAGGGATTGTATCCAGTACCTGCTTGTTGTGATTGTAAACTGCTCTGATGCCCTTCAGCCTGGGCGGTATATCAAGAAATTGCATAAACAAACATAATCCAGTTCACAAACTTCTCTCCTAGTCCCATTTGCCCTAAGACTTGCAGCATGAACTGCCATTCAACCCTAATACCTTTTTTGGCGTCCACTATGACAAAAAACACTTAATTCTCTGACCTTTGTAAGTGCCATATGGTGTTTAATATTTTCCTTATATTATTTATTTATTTATTTATTTATTTAACAGTTATTTATATACCGCTCTTTCCCTAGTATCAAGTGCGGTTTACATGGAACAGTAGGTTAATTGGTATGTAATATACCAAGTCAGTTTACATAGAACAGATAATTATAATTTACAAGGAATGTTGTAACATTAAAGGTATAACATATTAGAACATATATACATTGTTAGTTTAAATCTATAATCATCATGTGAATGAGAGTGTGGTATGGTTAATAGTGTATTAGTGATATTTATTTTGAAAATAGAGTATGTAATAATAATGTATAAATGTTAGCCTGTATCTATTTGAGTATTCTGTTCTGAGGATGTATTGTAGTGTAATATGAATAAGTGAGTTTTTAATTTTTTTCTAAATTCCTTTATATCAGATAGCAGGCGAATGTTGTCAGGTAGATTGTTCCAAAGAATTGGAGCAGAGTGTGAGAAAGCTCTCTTATTTGTTTGTTTTCTGGCTTTTGTGAAATCTTTTGGTATTGTTAAGGTATTTAAGTTTCTGCTTCTTTGGGATCGTTTATCGGTGTCTATATTAATCAGTGTATTGAGTGCCGATGGTGCAAGATTATTTATAAGTTTAAATGTAGTGACAAGAATTTTATATTTGATTCGGGAGTAAATAGGTAGCCAATGAAGTTCAGCCAAAATTGGTGTAACATGTTCAAGTGGGCTTATATTCATAATCATCCTGGCAGCTATGTTCTGAATTATTTGTATCTTTTTAATATTTTGTTTTGAAATGCCATTAAGTATTGTGTTTGCATAATCAAAATGTGGGGTGATGATAGCATGAATTATATTAATAAAGTCTTGTAGATGAATCAATGGTCTTAATTGTTTTAGTGTTTTGAGTTTGTAATGTATTTTTTTAGTTAGATATTTTATATGTGAATCCATATTTAGATTATTGTCAAGTATTACACCTAAATATTTTATTTCTTTTTTTGTATTTATTTCATGAGTATCTAGTGTGATCGTGTTTGGGGGTATGTATGTTTGATTTTTAGTGATGAATAATATATCAGTTTTAGTAAAGTTGATAAGTAGATTTTGTTCTTTGAGCCATTCAGTTAGTTCATTGAAACATTCTGTTATTTTTTGAAGAGGTGGGTGTGGGATTTCAAATGGGAGGTAGAACATTATATCATCAGCGTAGATATGATAATAAACATTGTGACGTTTAAAGATGTTACAAACTGGTTGTAAGTAAATATTAAATAATAGCGCAGATAATGCAGAACCCTGCGGGAGACCCTGAGTTTGTTTGAAGGTGTTAGAAATTTGGGTGTGGATTCTTACTGTTTGAGTTCTGTTTGATAGATATGATTTGAACCAATTATAAACAGTAGATGTAATTCCAATTTGTTGAAGTCTGTTTAACATTGTTAAGTGATTAACACTGTCAAATGCAGCTGATATGTCAAGGAAAACAAGAATAAAGGCTTGTTTAGGATTATCAATACCTCTTAATATTGTGTCATAAAGGATCGTTAGCAAGGTTTCTACTCCATGGAAGGGTCTAAAGCCATATTGATGTTCATCAAGGAGGTTTAATGTGTCAATAAAGTCTTGTAGTTGAATTTGTACAATTTTTTCAATAAGTTTGGCCATAAAAGGAATACTTGATATGGGTCTGTATGATTTTGGGGATAATTTATCTAATGTGTTATTTTTAAGTATAGGTCGTATTTGAACGTGTTTGAGAGATGGTGGTAAGTAGCCTTTTTGTAAGGATAGGTTCACTAAGGGTAGAATGAAAGAAGAGAGTATTGAGAAAGTCTTCTTTATCCAATCAACTGGGCATGGATCAAGGTATGAGGTTGTTGTATTAATGTTAGTTATTGTAGTTTTGAGAGTAGATTTTGATATTAAGTTGAAGTTGGTCCAGTTATCAAATGTAGCTTGCTTTGTTTGTGTTTGAATTTGTGGTTGAGTAATATGTAGAGGTGTTATTTGTAGCTTTGTTTTATTGATATAGTATTGAGCTAATTCTTGTGGGGAGATATCAATTGATATTTCATCAGAATTTAGTGTTTTGTTTGTTAGTTTTTGTACTATACAGAATAGTTCTCTTGGGCGATTAGTGGCTCTTGAGATTATATTAGAATAATAATTTTGTTTGGAGTTGTTTATTGTTTGTTTATAAATTTGTAGTGTATTAGTGTAGTTCTCATGATTTATTAATGATTTTGATTGTCTCCATTTCCTTTCCTCTTTTCTTAGTTGTCTTTTTAATGTTTTGATAGATATATTAAACCATGGAGCATGTCTTTTTTCAATTTTATTGTTGTTTATATTTTGGTGTGATTGTTTTGGATTACTTTCAGCTGCTTTAGAGATTATATTGTTCCAGTTTTTGATAGATTCTTCAAGATTTGTGGGTGTTTGTGTTAGTTGTGGTATTATTTGATCTAGAAATTCTTCTTCATTGAATTTTCTGAATCTATTAGTTTGAGGACGTTGTGGTCTTTTAGTTTGATTGTTGTAGGTGATGGTTATATTGAATTTTAGAAGATAGTGGTCAGACCAGGGGACTGGAATGTTTGAGAGGGATTCAGAGTTATATAGGTTGTGTAGAGAGTTTGGTAGGAAGACCATGTCAAGAGTTTTTCCTTTATTGTGTGTTTGTTCAGTTATTATTTGGTGAAAGTCCAAATTATTTATCATTTCTAAGAATTGATTAGAGTGATTGTTGGGTATTGAAGGAAGATTAAAGTCTCCCATAAGTATTACAGGATTTGTATCTGTGGATGATGCTAGTAATTCAATTAAATTGTAAATTTTATCTATGTTGTATTCTGGCGGTCGATATATTAATGATATAGTTGTGTTTTTAATTTTTATGGTGAGTATGTCAACATTATCTATATTATTAGATGATATTAATTTTGCATAGAGGTTTTTCTTTATTATTATAAGTACTCCTCCTCCTTTTTTTAGTGTTCTGTGAGTATGGAAGATCTCATATTCAGGTGTCTTTAATTGGTTTAAGAATTATCCCCCCCAGTCTCCCTTTTATAAATACTGTTTGGTCCTTATGGACCGGCTTTGGAATTACATTCTGTAGACGGGATGCTAGAAGTTTTGCTAAGATTTTAGCATCTAAGTTAATTAGGGAGATGTCGGTATGCCCCCCAGACACTATTGTCTTTGCCCAGTTTGGGCAAGACCACAATGCCTGCTTCTTCCATCGATTTTGGTAACACTTCCCCCTGGAGAATTCCATTAAACATCTTCGTTAAGACTCTTATAATTTGTTTTTGCATCAATCTATAATACTTGTCCGTATAGCCATCCAGCCCCGGTGCCTTCCCAACCTTGAGGGTCCTGATAGCTGCCCAAACCTCCTCCTCGCTTATGTCCCTCCCTAGACTTTCTGCTTCCTCCTCCGTAACCATCTGCAATTGTCACGCCTTCAAAAATTGCACTCCCTTCTGCTCCCCCTCTTTGACCTCACTTTTATATAGCTGCTCATAGTATTCTTTAAATACTCTCCATATCTCAGATGCTTGGTGCACCATTTTCCCTTGCTGGTTCTGGATTCCCCCTATATATGCCGCCTGCTTTTTTTTTGTCTTCAGCCTGCTAGCCAAAATCGTCCCCTTTCTATTTCCCCTTTCAAAATGGGTTTGCCTCAGTATTGCCAATTCATGTGCTATTTCCTTTGCCCTCAGTTGGCTCAATTCTTCCCTGAGCTTTATCAGCTCTGCTATCACCTGAGAGTTGCTATCGCTCTGGTGCCTGTCCTTCTAGTTCTGCTATCCTCCCCTCCAATTGCTGTTCGGCACCTCCCTTTTCTTTTCTTTCCTGGGCAGCTGTACTGAGCAAGTGACCCCTTACCACTGCTTCCAGTCCATCCCAAGCTGTACCTACTGATACTTCCCCATTCAAATTGTGCATCAAATAATCTTGTATTACAGATCTGATTCAATTAACATGCTTCATCTCTTCCAACAGAGAGTCATTTAACTGCCAGAATTGGACACCCTCCTCCTTTTTTCTTATATCAAAAGGAGCACTAACCAGTGCATGATCTGTCCAGGTTATGCTTCCCTGCTCTGTCTACTTTACCTTGGAAATCAACTTACCACTAACCCAGATCATATCCAACCTGTTATAGGTTCCATGTACTTGGGAGTAAAATGTGTATTTTTTCCCCTGGGTGTCTGCATCTCCTCATATCTACAAACCCCAACCATTCCTTGAATTTCAAGAGACTTTTCCATTCTTTCCACCCCCCGCTCAGAGCTTTCCCACTGTTGTCCACCCTCGGATTGCTGATCAGATTGAAGTCCACTCCCAATTTGATTGGGGCCCCTCCCAATTCCTCCAGTTCTTTTATCATTTGCTTGTAAAACTCTTCCTGTTGTGTATTAGGTCTGAATATATTGACTATCCACACCTCTTCCCCTTCTACCCGCAACCGTGCTCCTACCCACCTTCTTTTTTTTATCTCTACATTCCTCAACCATCGTATTTTGATATTGTGCACTAATTAATATCCCTATTCCCGCTTTTCTGGGATTAGCCCTTTGACCAGCCAGTATTACCCTTGGATACTTTTTCGAATAGGCAAATCTCTCCTGTCCTACCTGTAAGTGCGTCTCCTGTACACACAGTACATCTGCTTTTAACCTTTGAGAGGCCGCTCATAGAAGCAATTGCTTCTAATACTTAATTGTTATGTGTTTTAGTACACTACATGTAAATATGTCAAATATAAATTTTCAGCTAATTTGGATATGTACTTCCTAGGAAAAAGCATGTTCCATTTGTGGAATGTTGGCCCCTCCAAGCGTCATTTTTTCTAAAATTTTAATTGCTTTTTTTATTGAATATCATAAACTGGAAACAAACAAATACTTCAATTAAGCAATTTTTAAAAGTAATTAGACACAAACGGAGATGACTGTACAGAATAAAGCTTGAAGGGAAAATTTCAGCGAGAGTGAAAATCCGGAAAACACTTCTCGTGCAGGAGCTTGCCACAAAACTGGCACCATTCTTTTGTATTCTTCGAGCAGACAATGCAACGACCTTGGCTTGTAGAAGACAAATAGTGACTGGTGTTAGCTGAAGCTGTAATAGCAGAGGGAATCGAAGCTGTTGGGCCACCTTTTCGAGAACGATAGCCCTCGAGTCCAACTTTCATAGCCACCAAAGCAACCTTGCGGCAGAAATCCAAGTGACTCAGGGCTTGTTTGCCTAAAAGATGACATTGCAAACACCAGGCAGCAACAACGGCCATATTTAGACCATTGGCAAACAAATTCCACCACCATTTTTTGCTTCGTAATTTAGGACGGTAGCTACCTAGCAAACGATCTAACAAGTCGACACCACCCATACTTTGGTTATAAGCTCCAATCAATTTTGACTGCTTGATAATGATTTTTTGCTTTTGTTTGACAGAATATCGATTGGCATTTTGAAGAGGTTTTGGCTGCATCCAATTTGACATGACTGTAACCACACTGTTGTCATTCCAACGGACACACACCACATTACCATCACCACGGTAATCATATTCGCCACGAGGCTTTTTGGCAAGCTCCTTTGAAGAAACCAAGGGGCACTTGCTGGTACGGTTTTCACGAACAGTTCCAACAGCACGAAAGCCTTTTTACTTTCAGATCAATCATGAGATCATATGAAGTGAAATAGTTGTCAAAAAACAAGCTGTGATGATTTGGATTTTCAACAACTGATATCAAATCAAGAACTCCTCTAGTGCCAAGTGGAACATTGTACTGAGGACCATCTTTTTCCTTGGCACCGGTGTAAATTTGCATCGAAAATGGATACCCAGCAGGGCAGCACAACATCCACACTTTGTAACCAAATCGAATTGGCTTACCTCGAATAAACATTTTGCAACTGTGGTGCCCGTAATATGGCACTATTGATTCATCAATACTCAAGTTTTCACTGAACACTCCACCGACTTTCACAAACTGTGCTGTGAGGTGATCGTAAAATGGCTCAATTTTTGCTACTTTTCCAGGCTGCAAATTGAGATCGTCAACAATGTGGAAGTAAGTTTTCAAATCCCAGAAACGTTTGCGACTCATTATCTTTGGGACAATATTATTGCTCAAATCCTCGGCGGTCGACCAATAGTGACTTTCTTTGGGCAACTGGTGGTATCCACTGAGGAGCAAAATGCCAAAAAAACGAATCAACTCGTCCCCATATGTATCAATATTTGCCAATTTCTGCTGAGCATAAATATTAGTCATACTGGCAAGATGATCAACGTAATCATCACCAAAAATTTGCATAAAGAGGTCAAAGGGAGATTTATCAATCAAATCAGTGCGAAGATCAGCTAATTTTTCGGGAGATGCTTCTGGCATTGGAGTCAAAAAGTCATCCCTCTTCATCCATTTTGGGGTTGATTTTATCCACTTACGCTTTTTTGCTGGTTGAGCTGACTGATAATTAGATAAGAGCTCACTGTCACTGTCACTTTCTACTAGCTGATCACTTCCCTTGGATTCCACATTAGCAACTTTTTGAATATCCAGATCTAATTCACCACACACTTCGCCAGGCTCAATAGACTCCAAATTTTCTTCATCAATTTCTTTAATGTCTGAAGCAGCCATTTCATCATTGGGTGGCAAAATCAAAATGTCGGCTTCTTCTACATCTGAATCTTCCGCAATGCGTGTTACTGCTTCTTGAAGCGTCAGGCAACGGTATTTAGGCATTATAACTATATAGAATTAGTTTAATAACAATCCTGCAAAAAATATGGCAGAAATTGTAAAATGAAAAAAATGACACCCGGAAGTCCCAACGTTCCACAAGTGGAACACACGGAAAGCGTAGTTACTCACCTGTAACAGGTGTTCTCCAGGAGCAGCAGGAATCAGTCCTCACTTATGGGTGACGTCGGCGCCGACGGAGCCCTCGCGGAGCAATTTTCCCCAGCTTTCAAAGAAAGCCTTTGGGAATTGCAGCGCGCATGCGCGGTCGTCTTCCCGCCCGAGGGTGCCATCTTAGCCAGTCAGATGACATAGCTAAAAAAGACAGCATAAAAATTTGCAAAAAAAGAACATAAGCAGACGATTGCAACTCCAAGGGGAGGAGGGAGGGTAGTGAGGACTGATTCCTGCTGCTCCTGGAGAACACCTGTTACAGGTGAGTAACTACGCTTTCTCCAGGACCAAGCAGGAAGTCAGTCCTCACTTATGGGACTCCCAAGCTCAAGGCTACTGGAGACCCTAAGCACAAAAATGAGCTCCCTCTAGCTCAGCAGCACAGAAGGATAGAATCTTCGCTGAATTATCACCCACCGGTAGCCCACATCCGGGATGGAGGGTAGGAGTTGCTCAGACCTCAAAGAGATTACGGAGGACTGCCTGTCCGAAAGCACTGTCCCTACGGGACTCCCTCTCGAGACAGTAATGGACCGCAAAAGTCTGGCTCGAAGACCAAGTAGCGGCCCGGCAGATGTCTGCCAGCGGAACAGAGCGGAGGTAAGCCACTGACGTGGCCTTTGCCCGAACGCAATGAGCCGTGACTCGACTTTCTAAGGAGAGTCCGGCTGCCCCATAAGCCCAAGAGATACAGTCCGCAACCCAGATGGACAGAGTACGCTTGGAGGCCGGGAGCCCCAATTTATTGGGGTCAAAAGACACAAAAAGCTGAGCAGCTTTACGGTGCTCCCGCGTACGGTCAAGGTAGAAGTTCAATGCCCTTCTACAGTCCAGGGTATGGAGGACCGTTTCAGCTCGGCTGGAGTGTGGTCTGGGAAAGAAGGTTGGAAGTACCACCTCCTGATTGATGTGAAAAGGGGAGACCACTTTAGGCAGAAATTTTGGGTGAGTCCGTAGGACTACCCTATTCTTGTAGAACCGAGTGTAAGGGGGATCAGACACGAGGGCCTGCAATTCACTTACGCGCCTAGCGGAAGTGAGGGCTATCAAGAACAGCGTTTTCCAAGACAGAAAACGGAGAGAACAGGTAGCCATAGGTTCAAAAGGCGGACAGGTGATCCGCTGCAAAACCACATTCAGGTCCCAGTCAGGCGCTGGCGGGCGCAGAGGTGGTTTAAGTAGAAGGAGACCTCGGAGAAACCTCGCTACGAGAGGGTCATTGGAGAGAGGTCTGCCGTCCACTGGCACATGATGTGCTGAAAGAGCACTGAGGTGAACTTTGACGGAGTTGGACTTAAGTCCCAGATTAGAGAGGTGCAGCAAGTACTGCAAGATCACCGACACCGGGCAGGAGAAGGGATCCTGAGACTGTTGGGTACACCAGACTGCAAAGCGACGCCATTTAAGGGCGTAGCATTTGCGGGTAGAAGGCCGTCGCGAAGCTAAGACGACCTCCTCCACCTCCGCCGGCAGGAGAAGGGGAGCAAGGACTACCCTCTCAGCAGCCAGGCCATGAGGTTGAGAGACCTGAGGTTGGGGTGCAGAAGGGACCCCTGATCCTGAGTGAGGAGATCCGGTAGTACCCCCAGAGGGATTGGATCCTCCACCGCCAGTTGCAGCAGGAGCGGAAACCACGGCTGCCTGGGCCAGCGAGGGGCCACCAGGATCATGAAGGCTTTGTCTCGGAGAACCTAGAAAAGAGTCCGAGAGACCAGCGGGATGGGAGGGAAAGCGTACAGAAGGCTCCCCGACCACGAGATCAGAAAGGCGTCCGCCGCCACCCGAAGGGGGTGTGGCTGACGAGAGCAGAAGCGAGGAAGCTGCCGGTTGTGAGGACTGGCAAAGAGATCCACCGTGGGGAGACCCCACTTGAGGAAGAGCTTCTGAACTACCAAGGGATCCAGACGCCACTCGTGCGGCTGGAGGACCCTGCTGAGTTTGTCTGCAAGGCAATTTTCTTGGCCCGGGAGATAAACTGCCTTGAGGAGAATGCCGTGACTGACGGCCCAAGAGCAGAGCTTCTGTGCCTCCCGGCAGAGGAGGAAGGAGCCCGTGCCCCCCTGCTTGTTCACGTAGAACATGGCAACTTGATTGTCCGTCTGGACAAGGACGGACTGTTGGGAAGTCAGGTGGGAGAAGGCCTTGAGAGCTAGGCGGATCGCCCTGAGCTCCAGGAAGTTGATCTGCTGAGCAGACTCCCACATGGTCCAGAGGCCCTGAGTACGTGCCTCTTGGCAATGCGCTCCCCAGCCCAGGAGGGATGCATCGGTGGTCAGCACCCGGGTCGGCTGAGGTGACTGGAAAGGCATTCCGAATATCAGGTTCGGCTGCCGGAGCCACCACCGGAGAGACGAGAGCAGCGGCTCGGAGACGCGCACCAGGTCCGCCAGGCCGCCTGTGGCTTGTCGCCACTGCTGGCGGAGACACCATTGAGCAGACCGCATGTTCAGGCGGGCATTGGGGGTCACATGGACGGTGGAAGCCATATGGCCGAGCAGTCTCAGGAAGCGCCTGGCGGAGACCAGGGGCTGGCTGCGAAAGCGGTCGGCTAGGTCCATGAGCCGTTGCGCCCTGTCGAGCGGTAGGTACGCTCGTGCCCGAGGAGTGTGCAGCCTTGCGCCGATGAACTCGAGATCCTGTGAGGGGAGCAAAGTGGACTTTGCGAAGTTTATGACAAAGCCCAAGTGCTGCAGCAGAGTCACCGTGCGGCGCGTGGCGTTGGCGACCTCCTGAGCGGACGCTGCTCTGATGAGCCAGTCGTCGAGGTACGGAAAGACATAGAGGCCGTGAAGCCGGAGATGGGCTGCCACGACCGCGAGACATTTTGTGAAGACTCGCGGTGCGGAGGATAGGCCAAAGGGCAGTACTCTGTACTGGTAATGATTTCCTGCCACCACAAACCTTAGGTATTGGCGGTGGCTTGGGTGGATGAGGATGTGCGTGTAGGCATCCTTTAGATCCAAGGAGCATAGCCAATCTCCCTGCTGGAGGTAGGGCAGAAGGATTCCAAGGGTAAGCATTTTGAACTTCTCCCGCACAAGGAACTTGTTGAGGTTGCGCAAGTCCAGGATGGGTCTGAGGCCCCCTGTTCTCTTTGGTATCAGAAAATACCTTGAATAAAAGCCTTGACCTCTCAGGTGGTGGGGCACCGGTTCCACCGCCTGTTCCTGCAGAAGACCTGCTAACTCCTGAAGGAGCAACTCCCTGTGCAGAGGGGGGCGCGAAGGTTCTCCCGGACAATAGGAGGGAGGGACCTGATGGAAGTGGAGAAGGTAGCCTTCTCGCACGACCTGAAGTACCCAGGCATCTGCGGTGATGCTGGACCACCTGTGGCCGAAGTGAACCAGCCGGCCTCCGGTGCTGGGAGGAACCAGCGGGGGGGGAGAGGCTATGCTGAGCGAGTCAAAAACCCCCACCCTGCTGAGCAGGGGCTGGTGGTGCAGGCTTGGGGGCTTGCTGCCTACGGGACCCGTTACCCCGTCCCTTGGCCTGCTGGCCCTGTTGGGGAGCTGCAGGGGCCTGATAATGGGGGTACTGTTTGTAGGCAGCCGCCTTCCTCGGGTAAAAGGACTTTTTTCCCGAGCCCTTCTTTTTCTGGGAAGGGGCGGAGGTCTTCCTAGAAAGCCTGGTCCTGGTGAGAGTCTCAGTCTCAATTTGTGCAGCCTTTTCCGCCATGGGCTTGCCAAAGAGGTTTTCGCCTCGGCAGGGGACATCGACCAACTTGTCCTGTACCCAGGGCTCAAGATCCGACGACTGAAGCCAAGCCTGTCGGCGGGCACCGATGCCGGCTGCGGCCACTCTAGCCGAGGCCTCAAAGCCATCATAGGCTGCTCGGGACATGAACTTTGAGCATTCCCGAATGCCCGTGGACAAGGCTAGGAACCTCCGCAAGGGCTCCTCGGAGAGACCAGCGGAGAATCCGGCTAGCTCTTTAGCCAGATCCCGGAGATACATGCCCATGTAGAGCTGGTAAGTCTGGACACGACATGCGAGCATAGAGCCCTGGAAGCACTTCTTGCCAAGGCCATCCAGGTTACGGGCCTCCCTTCCAGGAGGCACCGAGGAGTGCATCTTCTGGCTCTTAAGACGATGCATGGCCGATTCCACTACCATGGAATGGTGTGGCAGCTGTGCCTTCTGAAAGCCAGGGCTCTTGCGGACCCGATAGATAGAATCGACCCGCTTGCTCAGGACCGGCGAGGAGGCCGGACTCTCCCACATGCGGAAGAGTAGTCGTTCCAGCATAGGAGGAACCGGCACAGTAAAGTGCTCCCTCGCGGGAGAGTCATACTGGAGGGCGTCGAGCTCTTCGGCTCGAGGCTCCTCCTCGGGATCCGCAGGGAAGGCCAAAGCCTTGGCCATATCCCTAACGAAGTCCGAGAACCGGGCATCCTCCGGGGGGGACTGCTTCCGAGGCTCGGACCCCGGTGAGTCCGATGGGACACACCGAGTCCGGAAAGAATCAGGTGACTCTTCCTCCTCAGACTCCCAGACCGACTCCGACGAGGACTCGGTGGGGTCGGCCCGGGCAGGGTGCGGCGCCAGCCGCCCCGACGTCGAGGGAGTCGGCGTCGGCGACCTCGGTCCCGAACGGGAGGCCGAGGGTGACCTCGACCGAGGATCGACTCGAGTTCTCATTGACTCGAGGATCGGCTCGGTCTCCGGGGTCGACTTGGACGTCGACGTCCCGGCGGTCGGGGCAGCGGCGCCAGCGAGGCCAGCGAGCAGTGCCCGCTGCTGGTCCATGAAGGCAGACAGTCTGCTCTCCAAGGCCGTCAACCTGAGTCCGAGCTCAGGTGACCCAGCAGCCCCCGACTCGGGCCCCGACGGCGTCGGGCCCGACGTCGGCTGTCGCGGAGGCGAGTCCAGAAGGACTACAGGACTTACCCGGGCAGGCATCTCCGACTCCAGGCGAGGTCGCTTCGGGAGATGTTCCCTCTCCAAGGACCCGGGGCGGCTGTCGGGGCTATGCGACCTGGCCCTCGCGGAGCCAGGAGCGTCCACCGACGCCGCCCTCGCGGGTTTTTCCTTCCGACGATGGTCCCCGGAGGGAGAACCCCGGTCGGAGGAGCTCCGGCGACGGTCCGAGCTGGAGCCCTTTGACACGGAGGCCTCCGACGAGGTCCGGGTACGGCTGGGGTCAGCGAAGATTCTCTCGCGCTGATGCCGCCGACTTCTCAACGCCTTCGAGGACAGTTTGCTGCAGGGCCCACAGATCAGTTCCTCATGATCCGGGCCCAAGCAGCGGAGGCAAAAGTCGTGTGTGTCGGTTAGTGACATATTTCGGTCACACCGACCACACCGCTTAAAGCCACTGGCAGCCATCGGGGGAAAAAGGGCCCCTGCGAGGTCAAAGGACCGGGCTGCCAGGGAAAACGAAAATGAAAGCTGACTAAGTCAGAAAAACCGAAAAAACGCTAGAGGACTCGAGACCGGCGTCGCGAGTCCGGGCGGGAAAAACGATCGGCGTCGAACCGAAAGAAAAAAGTATAAAATAAAGAGGAAAATCAACTTTTTCGCGGGGACAAGACGGGGACGTCTGCAGGGCTCCGCGGAAAAAAGAAGACTGGCTAAGATGGCACCCTCGGGCGGGAAGACGACCGCGCATGCGCGCTGCAATTCCCAAAGGCTTTCTTTGAAAGCTGGGGAAAATTGCTCCGCGAGGGCTCCGTCGGCGCCGACGTCACCCATAAGTGAGGACTGACTTCCTGCTTGGTCCTGGAGAAAGAAGTAATCACAAAAACATGAATAGGTTACCGACATGCATAAAACCTGACCAACACACTCATAAAACATTCCAGAGTATGAATCTCACCCTAATAAGACAGACGGACATGTGAGAACAAAATTGTAGAGGGATATATTACATAAACCATAAAGTGCCAACTTTGGTCTACTTTGGCATACTGTAGAAGGGGGTATATCGCCAATTGGAAAAAAATTTTTTTATTGCTCAAGAGGGTCAATGTCTATAAACTCATTGACAAAGTTTCATCTAATTTGCTTGAAAATTGATAAAGCTATATCATTGCAAAAATATGTTCCACATGTGGAACGTTGGCGCCTAAAAGGTTAATCTGTTGCCCTCCCTCTCCAAGAGGCGCCTTTTGTGCCATGTTTGTAGTCCTTTAGTATTTACTGTAGCCACTGTAAATTGTAGGCTGTTCAGGCTCCCTTTTCTTTTCCTCCCCATCTCTCTTTGATCCATATCCTCCCCATCCCCTCCCCCACCCTTTGTTCACCTTCCCCACCCCTCCTCCCTCTCATTCTCCTTCCCTACCACCTCCAGATCCAGAGGCTTTATAAGGAGTAGTGTGTCCTCCGCCTCCCCAAACCATTTGCCCCTTTCCTATCCCTCCCTACTCCCTCCTTACCCATCTTTACCTCCTCTCTCTCCCCGGGTCCCGAAATTCCCCCTCTTGTCTAGAAACACCTTATAGCTATACATTTCAGCATTCTACAAAACCTTTTAACTTGCAAACTGCTTCCATCCCCCATTGTCCGGACATCCACACTGCTTTAACCAATCAGGGTTCTCTCAATGCTTTGCCGCCAGGCCTTATGGCTCTGTTCGTGCCCCAGGTTGTAGCTTTCGCCTGACTCCAAACTCTGTCCAAGATTCCTAGTTTCTTATTTATGTTGTAGTTTATTTCCTTTTTCACCTGTTTCTCCAGTGGCTCTGTCCTTAGCTAATCAGTGCTTTTCTCCTTTCCATTGTGGCTTCCTGCTCTCTCCTTGTTTCTCTGGACGCATCCCTCTCTGCTGCCACTCCAACTAACCTCTCTGTTCACCGTCTTGTTCTCTCCTAACATACTCCTGTCGTGCTGTCGCTTCTTGGTCTTCCAGGACTGCTTCTTTCAATGCCGCCAGCGCTGCAGCCACCATCTGTATCCTCCATGTTCTCTCACCTTTAATGAAGGCCAACCCGAAAGGGTGCAGCAAGCAGTATCTGACTTCTGCATTCCTTAAAACGTTTGTAATTAGGGCCAGAGCTCTCCTTTTCTGTAATGTCCCTGGTGAGAGGTCTGCATAGAGGGCCATCGGATACCCTTGCCACATAAAGATACTTAGCCCCCTCATTTCGCTGCTATCCACTCTTGGTCGGTTTGCTTTTTGTGGTCCCAGAGCCTGATGAGCTCTATCTATAACTATTCCTTCTGTGATTTCGATGTCACGTCCCTGCCGTAATGCCTCCAAACATACTGCCTCTGCTACCTTTGCACAGTTCTGGAATGCCGCTAATTCAAAGGTTTTTCTCTTCTAGATCTGTTTTCCAGATCCTCCAGTTTGTACTGTATTTGTTCTTTCCATTCTTCCTCTTTATTTATTTTGCCTTCTAATTCCTCTTGCTGCAATTCAAAAGACTCCAATCGATTTTCATGGTCTCCTAATCCCTGTGTCATTTCCTCAGTCTCTTCCTTCCATACTACTCATTAGGTCACCGAGTGCTGTTTTAGCCGCCTGTACCTCCATTTTTAACTCGTTGAACCATTCCCGTAGTTCTGCTCTCATAATTTGGCTGGTATTTTCATCTGCTCTGTCATCCTCCTGTATTGGGATTCCCCTTCCGCCTTTCTCTGTTTGCTCTCTCTCTGTTGTGGGTCTTTTGGCACCATTTTATTTTCACTGCCACTTCTGCTCGACCCCACAAAGTCATAATCTTGCAGTTCGGCTGTTTTCTTCCCGGTAAACATGCTCCCTCGCCTTTCCGCACCTCCCATGTGTTCTTAATTTTGTCGTTTGCTAACTTTGGGGGTTATTTTTGCGTTTCTTTTCTGGGATCATCCCAGAGCTCTCTGCTCCAGCAGCTATCGTGGCGGGTGGCGTCACTTCCTCCAATCCATATTTATTAATTCAGAAGACAACCATTTCCAGTCTATTTGCTAGTATTTTAGCCAACTCTTATCGTCAGTGTTCAAAAGCAAATTGGGTGATAAGCTCCACACTATGCTTTATCTTTTCCCTGTTTATAAAGCACCAATGAGCCCACCTCAGTCATCGACTGAGGTAACAAAGGATCTTTTAATACAGCATTGAACAACTTAGTCAAAAATGGTGCTATTTGTAAGGCAAAATGCTTGTGAAATCTCATAGTAAAACTATTAGACCCTGGAGCTTTATCTACTGGGAGTTGCTAGATTACTTGCAGCACTTTGAGAGGAGTTGTATATGCCTCCATTTCTCCCTGAATCCCGCCCCCTCCCCCCCAAATCACCAGGAGGGCTAAATCCCCCAGATAAGTGATAAAGTCGAGATTTGACAGCCATATCATGAGCATAAATGGTCTTATAAAATCTTACAAACTGTTCTTGAATTTCAGAATCTTTATACAACAAACTATCATGTCCCCTTGAACTTAAGAATTGCAGATTAACCCACTCTGGCCATCAGTTTATAGGCAAGAAGTTTACAGACTTATTCTAATACTCATAATAAAGCTGTTTAGCCCTATTCGATGTTATCCAACAGCAAGTGCTTGTACTCCTTCACAACTTCAACTTCGACAACCTGTGCTGCTCTTCCAAGTGTTTTATATTTTTAGCCAGGCAATGATCTTGGTACCTCAATCTCCTCCAAATGACTTTTAGTGTCTACAGAGCAACCTCCCCAGTTTCGTTGAACCTAAAATAATCAGTGATACAACCCTCAAAGTCCTTCACCAGCTCTTTATTTTTTAATAGGCTCATTAAGGCACCAGAATCAGTGACCCTGGCCTAAACCTCACCCCTGTAACACCTCCCTAATTGGTGCATAATCTGTCCAGGTGATTGGTCTAATCCAAGCACCCATTGCCCCCGGGAGCCAAAGGTGGTCACTAATAAATCTATCCTTGTATACAAGTCATGAGGATAAGAATAAAAGGTAACATCTCTCTTCCCCAGATACACAGTCAGCCAAAAATACTGTAACTGAAAATGTTCCACAAAGGCCTTTATAATTTTAAGAGCATTAACCAAAGTCTCTGGGCCCTAGCCCTGTC
The DNA here is from genome assembly GCA_033557465.1 of Ichthyophis bannanicus. Taxonomy (NCBI): domain Eukaryota; kingdom Metazoa; phylum Chordata; class Amphibia; order Gymnophiona; family Ichthyophiidae; genus Ichthyophis; species Ichthyophis bannanicus. The sequence goes on from CM066041.1 coordinate 151,821,174, forward strand.
TTCCTCTTAGGGTCCAAAGCCAAACTGAAATTGCCCTCTATCTAGAGGCACCCTTTAGCTTTGTCCTTTAAAAGGGAATCCATAGCTCTCCAAAACACAGTATGCTCATTATTGGGGCCATAACTATTTACAAAAGGAACCACCTCACTCTGCAATTCCCCATGTAGCATTAACAGGTACCCTCCAAATCCCCTATGACTAGCACGAAAGAGAGATCATTAGAGAAAGACATCATGCTTGGCAAGGTTAAAGGTCAATGCAAAAGAGGAAGGCCAGCAATGAAATGGATCAATACAATAAAGCGTAGTTACTCACCTGTAACAGGTGATCTCTGGGAACAGCAGGAATTTAGTCTTCACATATGGGTATCGTCGGTACCGACGGAGCCTGCGCAGGAACGCTCCCCAGTGTCCAATAGGAACGCTTTTGGGAGCATCCCTCAGCACATGCGCGCTGCCTTCCCACCTTTCCAACTGTCCCTCTTCAGTTAAGTTTGCAGCTGAGTGAAAGGATAGAGGGAGAGAGGAAAGAGACAAAGAGATAGAGAGACAACTCCTAGGGGAGGTGGGTGGGTTGTGAAGACTAAATTCCTGCTGTTCCCGGAGATCACCTGTTACAGGTGAGTAACTACGCTATCTCCAGGAACAAGCAGGAATGTAGTCTTCACATATGGGGCTTCCCTAGCTGAAAATGCCAGGGAGATGGCCCCAGGAAGGTGCCACCCTAGAAAGGTAGGCATCCTTCCTCCCATGGATCTCTGGCATTCCACCAGGGTTGGTGGGTAAGAGTTGAATTAGGTCTGAAAGAGATTTTGAAGAACAGCTTGGCCAAAGAAGGCATCCCGACAGGAGGCTTTATCCAGGCAGTAGTGGGCTGTAAAGGTTTGCACCGAAGCCCAGGTGGCTTCTCGACAAATGCCATCGATAGACACGGAGTGGAGAATAGCCACGGAAGCTGCCATGGCTCTCACGTTATGAGCTGCAACATGGCCTTGAAAAGGAAGACCTTTACTCTCATAAGCAAAGGATATGCATTGGGCAATCCATTTAGATAAAGTTCTTTTGGAGACTGGAAGTCCCAAATTACTAGAGTCAAAAGCTATAAAAAGATGTGAGGACTTTCTATGTTGCTGTGTTCTCTATAGGTAAAAGGCTAAGGCTCTTTTACAATCCAAAGCATAAAGTGTGGATGAGTTCTAAGAACAACCTTATCATGATGAAACCTAGCATAAGGAGGATCAGCCACTAAAGCTTGCAGTTCACTAATGTGACGTGCAGAGGTGATTGCAATTAGAAGATGACCTTCCAGGTCAAAAACCTAAGGGTTGTAGTCAAAGCCCTTGAGGGGGCTGAACCTGCAGAGCTGGTTGGGCTCTCGGGCCTTTTGGCTTCTTTTGCTGTCTAGTTTGTCCCTTTTGGGCAACCTGACCCTGATTTTGACTCTGCTGGGTATAGGAAGGATAAAATTTCCTCTTTTTGCTGAAAGAAGGTTTTTTATAAGGCTTCTTTTTGGCTGGAGTGGCTGTAGATTTTGACAATCTAGCGTGGTATTGTCAGCATCTAACTCGTTAGCCTTTTCCTGCCAGTTCTTGCCAAAGAGATTCTCTCCCGTGCAAGGAATGTTGCCTAATTTGTCCTGTACCCAAGTCTCCAAATCTGATGCCTGAAGCCAGGCAATCCGTCATGCCCCAATGGCAATAGCAGAGCTTCTGCTGATGCATTCAAAACAGTCAAAGGCTGCACGATTCACAAACTTGGAGACATCTTGAGCATGCTTAACTACAGCAAGAAAGTCTTGTCTCTTTTCATCTGGGAAAAGTGGGCTCATAAGCTCTGTCTCCTGTAACTTCTTTGAGGAACATGCCTATATATAGTATATATGAACTGATCCTAGCTAAAAGCATGGAAGCCTGAAAAGTTTGGCGCCCAAAAGCATCCAGAGTCCTGCATTCACGACCTGGGGGACTGGATGCATGCCTCTCTGCACTTTTCATCCTATGCATGGCTTCCACCACCATTGAATGGTGTGGCAGCTGAGTCTTTTGAAATCCGGGACATGGCGGAACTTGATACATAGTATCAAGCCTCCTAGAATGAGGAGATGTTGTCAGAGGTGTCTCCCACATTCTGAGCATCAAGTTATGCAGAATTTCATGGATGGGCAGAGTGGCTGCCTCCTTTGGAGCTTTAGGATATTGGAGAATTTCCAATTCCTTTGCTCTGGGTTCCTGTTCAGGAGCTACCATGATTGAAAGGCCTTTGGCCACATCACGAATAAAATCCTGAAAAGACGTCCTCTGGAGGTGACATTCTGCATTGGGGAGAAGAGGGATCTTCCGGGAGAAACCCTCTGGTACCAGCAGAATTGTCAGAGTCTTCGGAATCGGAGGATTCGAAGTATTCCTGACCACGATGCTCATGCAAAGCACAGTCATGGTATCGATCAAAGTCGGTACCGAGTTGATCCAGTACCGATCTGTCGATTCCAGCCAAAGATGGCATGGGAAGAACTCCCACCAGGGCCGGTACCGTCGGTACCGGTGTCTGTACGGTGTAGGTACCACAGCTGTGAGAAGAGCTGCAATGCTGCGTTCGATAGCGAGGAACCTCTAGTCTATCGATGCTGCCGATGCCTAGGTGTCGGTACCGTTTAAAACAGCCGGGACCCCTGAGCATGGCACCAGTAGTTCTTGTGAGGTTGAGGCCTCGAGAACATCCTGGAGCCCCATTGATGCTTTGAAAGCTGAAGCCTCCCGCCAGGGCTGTTTTGCCGGTGTGGTTCCCTCAAGGGCAATGCCAATGGCCTCTCAATGCTTAGCAGGAGAGCTACCCTTTGAGGACCGGCTTTTTTGTTTAGTTACCTGAGATCCATGGGAGGAAGAGGAGGCTCTTGAAGATGTTGATGCAATGGATCTGGCATCCGAAGAAAAGAGAGTACTGAGCTTTGCAGCCCGGTTCTGTCTTCCTCTCTTAGTCATCTCCATACAGGAGAGACATTCAGATGGAGAATGTTCAAGCCCTAAACATTTAAGACACCAATCATGGGTGTCAGTGACAGAAATGGTACGGCCACACTTAGTACATTTTTTAAAATCACTAGTTGTTTTTTCCATATTACAGGAATATGAGGCCTAATGCCCAAAATGGCACCTAGCACCAAAAAAGAAAAGTTTCTGAAGAGAAACAGTTCAAAGTATACAATTTTTGAGAAAAGAAAAGAACCAGCGGTACCGGTAGGCGTCGTGCGGAGGCAAACGCGACCACAAGAAAACAATTTTAAAGACGGAATTTTCTGCGGTGACAGCAGGGTATGGGTCCTGACGGCTCCGCGGAAAACGAAGAACTGAAGAGGCACAGTTGGAAAGGCAGGAAGGCAGCGCGCATGTGCTGAGGGATGCTCCCAAAAGCGTTCCTATTGGACGCTGGGGAGCGTTCCCGCGCAGGCTTTGTCGGTACCAATGATACCCATATGTGAAGACTACATTCCTGCTTGTTCCTGGAGATCAGCAGCTATGGTTGCCACTCTATTAACTATGAGTCACCTGACTGAAGACCGAACACAGTTTAGGACAATTATCCAGAGGGCTGCCATGAGTTGATGTCACTTAACAACCACCATCACCACCTCACTTTGCAATTCCACATGTGGCATCAATGGGTACCCTCCAAATCTCCCATGACTAGCAGGGAAGATCTGTATGCATCAAAATGGTGACTCCAGTCGCCTTCTTACCCTCACGATTGGAACTGAAAAATATAAAGGGATACTGGTGGTCCTGCAAGAGGTTCTCATTCCAGGCCAGAAAGTGGATTTTCCTGATCATCAGAGCCTATTTTCTTTGTTTTAATTTCCTGAATAGCAGCTATCATTTCCAAGGTGCATTAAAGACCCTTGGAATAGATTGTCCCTTTCCACAATTGACCTCATAAAATCAGAAATTCAAAAACATTTAAAAAGATGGAAAAAACGGAAAGTACACCTTCTTCTGAATTGCTCCTGGGCGTTCCATTACCTGTAGCCTCCATAACTTCCAGTGGTATATAGATAAACTTCCAATATTGGACTGAATCAGATAAGCCCTACCCTCCTCCTACCAAATATGCTCACTTCTTCCCATCCAGCAAGCCCTCCCTTGAGGAGGGTCCCTGTAGTTTCCCAGACAACAGAAGATCTGAGCAGTGAATCAAACCTAGGTCCTTCTGCATGGCAGGACACAACACTGCCACCAAGGCACTGGATAGGCAGGCCTTAGGCTATGATTTTGATTCTATTATGTAAGTAAGGGCTGTGCTAGAAATCACCAATTACGGGGAATGTTTTCATCTTCAGCACGGTTCCATTGTGGGAGAGAAGGCCGGTTTCGTGGCTGGCGACTGAGCGGGCAGCCTGCTGATGTCATCTCCAGGCCCTGGTTTAAAGCTCCTGCTTTGCTGCTCTCCTTGGGAGTGTTTTCATCTTCAGCCTGGTTCCATCGTGGGAGGAGGCCAGTTTCGTGGCTGGCAACTGAGCGGGCAGCCTGCTGACGTCATCTCCAGGCTCTGTTATAATAGATCTTTTACGGCGCTTAGCCGTCGGCGTGTTTTCTAAGGGGCGCTTTTCAAAGGGGCTTATTTAGCCCCTTGTGAGCCCCTTTGGAGCTGCGTATGGTTGGCTGGATGAGCTATGCCGGGTGGGAAGCGCAAGAAGAAACCTCCTGCTGAGGATTCTCAAGCTGGCGCGATTGAGAAACATCTGACTTCCACACCGCAAGTCACCACTTCAGGTACTGTGCCTTTTGACCCCGCAATTGATGGTGCGAGTTTAAGCTCTTTGGAGCGAACACCCCCGCTTCCCCCGGGTTTTCTTGAATTGTCTGGAGAATTGTCTCCTGCTTTAATATCTTCGAAAGTGGTTCCTAAAGAAGTTTCTTGGAGTCGTCTTTCTCCTGTGTCTGCTAAACCCTCTGCTTCCACTGTTTCTCTTTCGGATATCAAGTGTGTGATTTCGCGCACAGAACAAATGCTTGCAGAGACTGTTTTCTAAGTTATATCAATTTACAAAGGAGTCTGTACAAAAGTTTCAGTCTCTTGATTCCCAGATTGGGGCCTTCAGCTGTGCTCTGGCGAAATTGGAGCCTCAGGTTAAAATGTTTTCTGATTGTACAGCTGCTCATACTAAAGATAGTTTTCTTGTGCATCAAACTGGAGAATCTTGAAAACTTAGGTCGTAGTAAGAATCTTCGGTTATTAAATTTTCCCACTTGTCCGTTATTGTCTCCTTTAGTACTCTTTAGGAAATATCTGAAGGATACCCTCCTTTACCCACAGGCTGAGTCTTGTTTAGTTACTAATGCTATTATTTGCCTTCTAAAACTTCAACCGGCCTTGGGGATAAGGATGAGGTTTCTCCATCAGACAGGGATGATTTCAATTTAACTGCATTTTTAGAGGAAACTCAAGATGTGATTACCACTAGGGCCACCTTATTGGTGACTCTATCCTTAGAGGGAGATAAGATTTCTATTTTGAAGTCTTATTTCAAAAGGAGGGAGTTCCAATTTTGTGGTGATAAAGTGTCTATATTTCCAGATGTTTCTCGCTCTACGCAACTTCGTAGGAAATCTTTTCTGCTGTTGAAACCCAGAGTACTTGCTTTAGAGGCTACGTTTTTTCTAAAATACCCTTGTAAATGTATTTCATTACATTATGATAAGTTTGTATTTTTCTCCTCATCTGATTTAGAAAAGTGGATTTTGGATCGGGAAAAGGCACGTAATGTTCCATGATTGTTTAGAGTGGGAAGCGAGGGGACTCTTCCGGCTGTATTAGTTGGCTATTTGACCCCTTTTTGGGTCTTAGCCTTGTTTTCCATTGATATACTGTTTTCTTTGCTGAATGTCTCCCCGAGATGTGGGCTATTAATTTTCATTATATTATATGTGTATAATTTCTTTTTTTTGTTTCTTTTTATTTCTTGGTTGTAACTGTTTACAGTATAACTATGTAAAAGGTATCTTTATAAATAAATATTTACAAAAAAAAAAAATAAATCACCAATTACAGAAATTTATAATCTCTTGTCATTTTCTCTTACCCAAGTGCTCAAAAAAAGTGATTTCAACCTGTAAGCTGAACAGAAACAATTTGAAATTCAAAGTGCAGCTGCACAAAGCAGCATTACAGGGATATTTTAAGCACATTCAAAGTCAAAGTCTTCACAAGATACAAAAGTATATCACACCAGGGATGGCAACTGAGGGAATTGTGTAATGGAGTCATGAGAACTTCACAGTTCTCTCTACATAGCAGGTTCCTGTTCTACCTTTCTCAAAACAGTAGCCTCCGTCCTCCCCCCACTTCTCTCCACTATGTGATGAACAATAAATAAATGGATGCCCTGCTGTGAACTGTTCTACTTACCCAGTGGCATGATGGAGAGGTACTTTCCCCGAAATTTGCTAGCAATGGTGATTTCCTGCCAAAGAGTCCATCCCCGTTTAGAATACACATGGTGGGCTGCTGCAGGTGGGTGATGGCTCACCTACGAGTTAAACAAAGTATTCAGATTTTATACTGTGCATAGTTTTCTGAGGTATAATTAAGGCAAGTTATAAATAAACTGCTTTATTTTAACTTCTTATATGACCGATTTGGTTGAATCTGCAGTCTTAGTGCATGGCTGTCCTGCATCTTGCTGAAAATGGACCTTAAACTTAGAGTTTGAGGCAGGTAAGATCTATCAGAATCAATCAGGAGTATTGTGGAAAGGATATGCATTGTTAGTTTTCTCTCTTCTCTTTGTTAGAGGGGTGGGTTTAAGATGGGGATAGTTACTGTATTTCCATTTTGATTTATTTCTTGAATACGTACTGCAAGCTACTTTTTCTCCTGTTGTGCAAAATGACACAAATGCAAGTGTAGTGTATTGTAATGAAATGAAATGTATTTGTAGTCTTGTAAAATTATCCTTAAGGGATTTTCCCATACTGCTGTGTACAGGGTTGCAGAAACATAAGATAAGATGAAGAATGGTTGTCACTGGATGCACATTCATTGTGCTCTTCAAGAGGCCACACTTGGCCCTGGGTAGGGCAAATCACAGTGCAATTAGACGGGCCAGCTTTGATACAAGGATGGGGGAGGGATTTGGATTACTTGCCTTTCAAAATCTGAGGTAAAAGTGACTCACAATCAAGTACATCAATCTAAGGGGCCTATGTACTAAACACAATAAAATATTGCAAGTACAGTGGGATTTACTAATCTGAATACCACAGGCTAGTAAATCCCGCAGTACCTTTTCTGGAATTATTGTGTTTGAGAAAATCACATGTTTTAGTGACACATCATTAGGGATCAGCCAGTGTATTCTTCAAGATGGTGCTACTGCAGCAGGAATGAGCGGTGATCACTCCTGCCCCTACTGAAATCCTTACTTTTGGGGTGAATCAAGGATCATGGTGGTAGGGGCAGTAAGGACTGAAGGATCCCAGGGCAAAAAATTACAGGTCAATATTCAGCTGCAGTGGTCAGCATTATGAGGGCAGTATTTTTTTAAAATATTGAATGTCATGGCAACAAAAACTCTGGATATTTAGTGCAAACATCCAGAGAACAGCTGGCACGGAATAACCAGACAGTGCAGTCAGAACTGTTGCTGTCCGTACAGCAGTAATATTCAGCACCACTATACAGAGAGGCTATTCAGATAGTCCTAGGATAGGTGATCATTTAGCAGCGCCGAGCATTATCGTTAAATGGGTAATTGCCTACTCCACCCATGGACTACCCCAGGATTATCTGAATATCTTTACACACCATCTCAGCACTATCCCTACACTGCCAGTGAATATCCCAGATAGCAGCAATTCTCCAGATACTGTAACTAGATAACTGATGCTGAATACGGACCTGCCAGAATTTTCCCTTTTTATGAGGGCATTAGGCACAGGGGAATGAAACTTAGTAGGAGATTGGGGTACATATTTATGTGTTCATAGCAAATTGACAATCAAATATCATTCTTGTGAGACTGGGCATCCAAACTGAAGATGAAATTTAATGTGGACAAGTGCAAAGTGATTCACACATAAGGAAGAATAACCCAAACTATGATGTTTGGTTCCACATTAGGAATCTCTACCCAGGAAAAAAATCTGGGTTGTCATGGATAACACATTGAAATCTTCTATTTTTGGGAGCTTCCCAGGTACTTGTGACCTTGATTTGCCACTATTGGAAGCAGGATATTGAGCTTGATGAACCATTCTTATGTTCTTATGACCTTCAGCCCCAGAGAAGGACTGAGGGCCAGAGCTTTGAGGGCTAATGACCCACAAGGGATTTGATCTTTCACATGGGGTGGGGGGAGGGGATAAAGGAGAGAAGGAGAGGGCTAATAGGTGACCAATATTTACCTCACTGTTATGAGATGGCATGGAGGGGATTCTTTTTATTTTCGCCTAGCTGGCTACTTTAATTTAGTCCTCAGGGATATTGTTTCCCATGTTATGAGCTGATGCTAACAGGGAAAATTAATTGCACCTCTGAAGGCATACTTAACTTCCTGGTCCAATGGGTGGTACTTTTATGTACCAATGAACTGTTTGCATGTGATACAGCTCATTATTTTACTGCACTCTATGCAACAGACATGCATTAATTGCCAAATAATGCACATTAAGGTAGCTTGGTCAATAGGAAATGAGGCAATACAGGGTGAATTGACTTGCCCAAAGTCACAAGGAGCATCAGTGGAAGAAGCAAGATTTCAGTTCTGGCTTGCCTGGTTCTTAGCCCTCAACCACCAAAAGATTCTATCAACTAGATATTTGATCAGTATTGAAACTGAGGTAGGAAAATGAAGTTGCATACCTTTAACGAGTGTTCTACTTGGACAGTAGGATCCTACAGCCACATATATGGTGATGTCATCCAAGATGGAACCACAGCGGTCCTGCTTCCCAAAGCCAGCAAAATTATAATAAAAGATTATGTGATTGCACAGGGCTTCCCACGCTGCTGATTGACCAAAAGCTCCTCCTTGAATGCTACCTTATGAGCTAATTATGGCGTTTCAACCTGGGTAGGCAGGAATGCTACCCGTAGTTAGTGAGCTTCAACCTGGGTGGGTGTGTGGGCAGGAATAGGATCCTACTGTCCAAGGAGAAAGCACAGTTACTTATCTGTAACAGGTGGTCTCCGGAACAGCAGGAATTAGTCTTCACATATGGGGTTCGTCGGCGCCGACGGAGCCCGCACGGGAATGCTCCCCAGCATCCAATCAGAAGGCTTTTGGGAGCATCCCTCACGCCTGCGCGGTAGCTTCCCGCCCTTCCTACTGCCTCTCCCCAGTTGCGTTTAATAGCTGAGACAGAAGGAGAGGAGAGGAAGGAAGAGAAAGAGAGAGAGAGTTACAACTCCTAGGGGAGGTGGGTGGGTTGTGAAGACTAATTCCTGCTGTTCCGGAGATCACCTGTTACAGGTAAGTAACTGTGCTATCTCCAGAAACAAGCAGGAATGAGTCTTCACATATGGGGACTCCCTAGCTGAGGGTGCCAGAGGAGATCCCAGAATGCGCGCCAAGGCACAGCAACCGAAGACTACAGGGGAGTCTTCAAACCACGTCAATTATCATTAAACCGTTAATGATCTAGCACAATTTAGAGCTTACCTACTGGATTGTAGAAGGCAGAGCTGCAACGGGTACTGTAGATGCAGTAGCGAAGTCTTCAAGGGAACTTCACCGCAGAGAGGACGAAGTTCCCAGTCCGGGCGGGCTGGAGACGCAGGTGTCAACCGGCACCGGAAAGATGGCAGGTCTTCACGAGGAGCTCTAAGAAGCTGAGAACTCCAGTAGGAGCAGAGTCCCCAATCCGGAGGACTAATCAGAAGACTGACCGATCTGGGAGAACCCAGCCCGGAGAAGAACAGAAGTGTACCCCGGGATACCGAGGGGTACACTGTCTACCCGAGCCGGCAAGAGATAGGAAGACAATGGGTTCGAAAACCTCCAGACAAGGAGGCGTAAACCAAGGGGCTGTTGACATCACAGCAAGTTTAAGCATAACCGGTCCGAGCACCCGAGGATAACAAAACGTCAGTACCGACAATTGGGGGATAGTCGGTAAGGCACAGGGCGCTATAACATTTCCCAAAAAGCGCCCACCTGTACCGATATATATCCAATAACAGGTATAGATGTATATCGGGCTATAGGTGGGCCCGGGAGCGCCCACCCAGGTTACTCAACCGGTATGGACACGTGAGAACGATACTGCCAACTTGGACCGGGCCTTGATCCACAGGAGGGCGCCTACCTGGAAGGTGGCGGGAGGAAGGGCCATCCAAAGTGATGGGCCTATGTGCGTGGAGCAGGGCAGACCGGCGAGAGTAGCAGTATGTTTGTGTGACCGCCAGATCAGTTGGGGAGGAGCACATCAGGAGTACGTAGACCCCTGAGGCGTCCACCTGGCAGTCACCCAAAATGCGTCCTCCGTGCCACAGGGAAGGCAGGAGGATAGAAAACCCTATAGCCACGGCGTGACCGTGGGGCCATCTCCGGCCTATATAAAAAAAACCCTCGGGGTTAGGGCCAATGCCCTCTGCCGCTCCGAAGAGTGCAGGGAGCGGAGCCGGGGATCGGCATGGGTCAGTGGGACCCCTGTCCACCGTAACCTGACGGACCCAGGGATTTCTCTGCGAGAGCGGAGACACAGACCAGGGGGAGGGGGTGGTCCGGCCCTGTCGAGGAATGGTTCGGCCACGCTCGGAGAGTAGAAGCCAAGGCCTACATTAGGAGAAGGAGATTCGGTGCGCGATCCCCTCAATCCGAGGGATGTACCCGAGGGTAAGTCCGAAGAAGATTAGCATGGCCCTGAGGAACCAGGCTAACCTAGCGTGGGAAGGTTCCCCCCCCCCCCGGGGGAGTGGGCTCCATACCTCCAATCAAGAAGCCGAACCGCTTGTCACACTGAAAGAACCCCAGTGTAGAACTGGACAGTAACTTCATGTAAGAGGAGTTAAGCGCAAACTGCCGCATACCGTAGCCTAAGGCTGCCTGGCATGGGCAGCCTGGCACTGCCGACCGGTGTGAGACGTCCCTGGCATGGGCGCACCCGGCAGGCGGGCAGAGGGATGAAACCTCCTCCTCTTCAGACAGGAGGGTCGGGAAGTACATTTCCTACCCCCGGGAGAGGGGGAGGGCCACGGGCGGCCAGTGCCAAACAGGTCGGCGGAGCACTGAGCAACCTGACGCAAAGCCTCGCCATTGAAGAGGTTCTCCCCGGTGCACGGGGAAGTACCCAGGTTATGTTGTGCCCAGCTGCACAAGTCGGAAGCCTGCAACCAGGCTGTACGACGCGCCCCTATGGCTACCGCAGAGGAACTGCTAACTGACTCGAAAGAGTCCACGGCAGCCCGAGAAAGAAACCAAGAGATATTCCTGCAATGGTAAAGAAGCAAGGAATAGTCAGGGGCCCGAGGGGCCGACACAAAGGGAGACAAAAGAGATAACCTCTCGGTGACCTCCCGCAGCGCCAGGCTCATATAGAAAATATATGAGAGAATCCTGGAAGCCAACATGGACGCTTCGAAGGTTCGCCGCCCAAAGTTGTCCAGAGTTTTAGACGCATGATTCGGGGGACAGGAAGAGTGCTTCTTCTTGCTTCCGACCTTCCTCAGGGCCGATTCCACCACAATGGAATGATGGGGAAGCTGGTGCGTCTGGAAACCCGGAGAGGGGGGCACCCGATACCGGGCATGCATGGCTGCAGGCGGCGCCGGTACCTGTAAGGGCGAGCGCCAAATCCCGAGCAGGAGATCCCGCAGGGAGGGAGGTAAAGGAAGCATTACGGCTGCCTGTTCCGCAGTACCCGGACTTAGCGAAGTGCCCGGGATAGGAATGGCGAGCAAGTCCGCCATGTCAAGGAGGAAGTCCTGAAAAGACGGCTCTCCCAGAGGGGCTATCCCGGGGGAGGCCGAGGTGGAGGGGCCCACTTGAACACCAGGGGACCCACCGTGCTGGTGCACAGGAGGAATCGCTCTAAACAGAGGAGGGTACTGACAGTCCCAATTCGAGGCAGTCGGTACTGCATCATCAGAGCCCGGGATTGACTCCAAGCGGGGCATCGAAGGGAGCGACGTCCCCAACGTGCCCGCGGGACTCGGCCTCGGCCCCGATTCCGGGGGCGGGGCCGCCCCCGGGGCAATCCGCAAGGGCGGCTGGAGTGGTGCCGAGGCCACTGGAGAGCAGGCGAGCGCAGCACTGCGCCGTCGGAAGAGACCGGGGTCGGATCCGAAATGCGCCGGAGCCACACTTTCCAGACTGGAGATCGATTCAAGGCTGGGAATCGAACCGAGCGACGCCTCCTTAGGGGGCCCCGGTGTCGGCGGCCGCGCCGGTGCTGCCACTCCCGCGAATGGAGTCGGGGTCGCGACGATCGGTGCCGAGGGCAACGAGGGCTTCCCAGGCCGAAATTCAGCGAAGAGGGAAACACCCGAAGTCGGCTCCGATGCCGGGAGAGAGGCCCTCCTAGGCGCCGGGGTTCTGCCCGCGCCTGTTTTATTGAGCGGGAAACCCTTCCGGGACGAACTACGCGGCCTCGAGGGTACCCAGGTAACCCGCCGACGAGCCCCGGCGGGGAGCGAGACGCCCAGCCCCGGCTCCGCCTCTGCGGCCGCGGCGCTTCTTTGGGTCGACTCGACCGAAGGACCCGGGTCCCGCGGGCAGACTCCAGTGACGAGTGGAGCACTCGATGCCTGCGTAGATGCCGGGAGGTCGGTGGCGTCCGGGGGAGGCCCCGGCCCCGCGCAAGGTGGGGGTGCCGACCCGCCCGACCAGGCTAGATCGATCGGCTCTGCAGGTGGAGCCCGGAGGCGACCCCTGGCGAAGAACGGGGCCCTTGTTCCCGAGACCGCCGCGGGAGGGTGGAGCCGCTCAAGGCCAGTACCGCCCCCGCGGAAGCCGGGGACAAGTCGATCGGCCCTGGCGGAGACGAGGGCACCCGGTGCCGATCCCCGGAGGGGAGTGGGCCCACCGACTCCGACGCCGATGCCGAGGACTTGGTCCCGCTCGAAGCGGTCACCACCTCCGCGCATGGCAGGGGTGTGGGCACGCCATACCGGGTCAGGTTGGTCCGACGATCCCCGGTGACGAGTGGAACACTCGACACCGATGCCGATGCCGGGGAATCGGCACCGCCGAAAGCGGGTACCGCCCCCGCGCAGGGCCGGGATGCCGTAGAGCCAGACTGGGTCGAGTTGATCGGCCCCGAAGGCACCGAGGACACCAGTTGACAGTCCCTGGCAAAGAGTGGAACACTCGACGCCGGCGCCGATGCTGAGGGATCTGCACCGCTCGAAGCGGGTGCCACCCTCGGGCATGGCTCGGGAATGTTCTGTGAGGAGCGAACCTCAGGAACAACCCGAAACTCCCTCCGGGGTGTAAGAAACTGGAGGGGAAGGCCGGAGCCGTCGTCATGCGGCGCATGAGACTCACCCCTCAAGGCTCGGTTAGTCTTAACAGACTGTTGTTGGGTTACCTGATCCTGGCGAGGAGAGAAAGACGACGACCGCACCTCAGAGGGAAAGACGTCATCGAGGGACACTCGAAACAGGGAGGGTCTTCTCCCGACGCTGAAGCCCGGGGAACCGGGGGAGAAGGGGTCAGGGCCCCAACAGGAGAGACACCAGGCGTTGGAGTCGGAGCAGAAGACAACGTCTCCACAGTGGGGGCACTTCTTAGGGGAAGAAGGCTCCATGCTGGAAAGCCCGGTAGGCCTCAGAATAACACGAGGAGGATGCTCCTCGAAGGAAATAAAGGAAAACAAAAATAAGGAAAAAAGGGGGCACCAGCGGTGCCAGAGTCAGCGGGGAAAAAACCGCGACCACAGGAAACAAGAAAAGAAGAAAAAGTTTCTGCGGTGACAGGAGGTACGTCCTGTCGGCTCCGCGGAAAAACGAAAACTGGGGAGAGGCAGTAGGAAGGGCGGGAAGCTACCGCGCAGGCGCGAGGGATGCTCCCAAAAGCCTTCTGATTGGATGCTGGGGAGCATTCCCGTGCGGGCTCCGTCGGCACCGACGAACCCCATATGTGAAGACTCATTCCTGCTTGTTCCTGGAGATCATCCATTACAGGAATGCAACTTCATTTTCTCCATGGACAGTCAGGATCATTTCAGCCACACACATGGTGACTCCCAAGTGAAGGGTAGCAGCAGGATGTTATTACTAATACTTATTTGTATAGCGCTACAAGGTGTACACAGTGCTGTACAGACACATGTAAAAGATGGCCTGTGCTCATCAGAGCTTACAGTTTAGTCAATTCACACAACACAACAGTTAAAAACAAGGATATATCTAGTGGAATGGTATGGAAATGCACAGGAGACAAAGTGGATCAGGATCCAAAAGCGGCCTCGAAGAGGTGAGTTTTCAGCCTGGATTTGAAAAGGGCCAGAGATGAAGCCTGATACACAGACTCGGGTAGTTTGTTCCAGGCATATGGAGCAGCAAGGTGAAAGGAGCAAAGTCTGGAGTTGGCAATAGAAGAAAAGGGATCTGCCAGAAGAGCGGAGTTCCCAAGGAGTGGTATAGGGAGAGATAAGAGAAAGTTAGTGAGGAGCAGCAAAATAAGTGCACTTATAGGTCAGTAGGAGAAATCTGAATTGGATATGGAAATGGATAGGGAGCCAGTGAAGCGACTTGAGAAGAGGGGTTATATGAGCATATCAAGGCTGGCAGAAGATTAGCTGCGCAGCTGAGTTTTGAACAGATTGAAGGGGAGAGAGATGATTCAGAGGGAGACCAGCCAGGAGGAGGATGCAATAGTCTAGATGGGATAGGACTAAAGAGTGGATGAGTATCTTAGTAGTGTGTAGAAAGAAAGGGACAAATTTTGCCAATGTTATAGAGAAAGAAGCGACAGGTTTTAGCTATCTGTTGATGTGTGGAGACAGAGTAGAGTCAAAGAGGACCCCAAGGTTGAGAGCTGAGGAAACAGTTTCTTCTTTGAATGCTACTCATAGTTATGGAGGAAGATGCAGGTTATTTTTATTGTTTATTGGATTTGATATGCCACCCTTTTGAAAATACGATCAGAGTGGTTGGAGCGGTTCATAGAGGATTCCAAAACTGCTCAACCAAAGGCTTCTGCCTGTAGAGGCTTGTCCAGACAGTAGCAGTAAATGACGGTATGATGTGTGGACCATGTAGCAGCTCTGCAAATTTCCTCCATAGAAATCCTTGCCAGGAGAGTTGTGGCTGCAGCTGTAGCTCGAAGTTTATGAGCAGTAATGTTAATTTTTAAATCCAGTCCAGCTCTCTTATAACAAAATTCTGTGCACTTGGAAGTCCATGTAGACAGAGTTTATTTTCACACAGTTTTTGAAATGAAAGCCAAAAGCTTTTAAACCAGGCCAACCTCCTCTTGTTATTACAGTTGCCACTCCTCTCCTGGCAGTGTCATATGAATTGAAAGCCGACCCGATGAGATATTTTGTACATTCTTGGAGGTCTTGTAATGAGCGTTTATCTGAACATAAGAAATGCCATACTGGGTCAGACCAAGGTCCATCAAGACCAGTATCCTGTTTCCAACAATGGCCAATCCAGGTCACAAGTACCTGGCAGATTCCCAAAAAGGTACACAGGTTCCACAATGCTTAGCCTGGGGTAAGCAGTGGATTTCTGGGATCCTCTCTAATAATGGTTTATGGACCTTTCCTTTAGGAACTTGTCCAAACCTTTTTTAAACTCAGCAACACTAACAGTTTTTACTATATCCTCCGATAATGAATTCCAGAGTTTGACTGCACACTGAGTGAAAAAATATTCTCTCTTATTAGTCTTAAATGGGTTACATTGTAGCTTTATTGCATTTCCCCTAGTCTTTCTACTTTTTGATGGCATAAACAACCGATCTATGTTTCCCCATTCCATTCCATTCATTAATTTATAGACTTCTATCATATCCCCCTTCAGCCGTCTTTTTTCCAAGTTGAAGAGCCCTAAGCTTTTAAGCCTTTGCTCATAGGGGTATCCTTCCATCCCCTTTACATTTTGGTGGCTCTTCTCTCTACCTTTTCTAATTGTACTATATCCTTTTTAAGATACGGCGACCAGAACTGCATACAATATTCAAGGTGTGGTCGCACCATGGAATGATACACAGGCATTATATCATCCTTGGTTTGATTCTCCATTCCTTTTCTTATGATTCCTAGCATTCTATTTGCTTTGACTCCGTGACTTTAGTTGATGTCACAGGCTTTTCTTTGAACTTGTCGGCTATGTCATACAAAAATGATGCCATCTGGGACTGCTGTGCCGCTATTCTCGCACTAAGCATGGTGGTTCATCCATTTTCCCAAGGTCTCCAAAGGTTGAGCGGCCTTCCCCGGGGGGGGGGGGGGGGGTATTAGAGTGAGTTCTGGTACTCTTACAGCCATGTTATTGTTGATTCAACCATCATGGAATGGTGAGAAAGCTGTAATCTGTCATGTCTTCCAGACAACTCTCTTCAAAGTCTGTTTCATAGCAAATGGTGTTTGCCATGATTTCTCATGTTGAGCAATAAGTACTTCATGTACTGGAAGCTACACTACATCCTTTAGTGCATCTTAATATTTTAGAGTGCCAAGTTATGCTGCCTTTGGTCAGGTTTATCGTGGGTGATGAGGCTGAGATGCTTTGACATTTTCTTGAGAAAATGAGTGTACAAAGTATCCTTTGGTGGTGACCAGTTTTGGGATTGTGGTAGTGAAAAATCTGACGGCAATCCAGGAGAATGTCACCGTGGTGATGAGCAGATGGAGAGGTCATCTGACGTGGAAGAGGAGGATGGGGATCGTCTACATTGTTTTGGAGGACTAAGACTTGTAGATATGACCGATGACTAAGAAGATGTTGACTGTAGAAAAGCAGGTGGTGATACCTTTCTTTTCTGAGGCTGTTGCTTAATTGGGACAGTTGATGAGATTTGTCCATGCCATAACGCTCTCTCAAAAATTCACGCCACAATTCCGTGATCATGGGTTGTGGTTTTGACAGCAAATGGGAGACCTGTGGCTGGAAGGAGAGGCACAGTGAAGAGGGTGAGGCATTTTGATGAGTGGTATGGTTCCGCTTGTCATTTTTTGTAGTTTACTTTTTATTGAGCAATACCTTTTTAAATTTGTAGTAGTGGTCAGAGTCAGAGGAAAAATGTTTTATTTTCATGGTGCGTTTCCTACTAAGCCAGTCTGGACAGCTGCTCAGTGATCTCTTTTTTGGTGCTTCTGGCCCTTTAAATCTTTTGAGTGTTTTCCCTTCCGCACCAAGAAAACTGAACTGCCTGAGCTGCAAAAGTAGAAGAGACCTTCGGCGCTGTGGCAACCTCGATGTGAATGGTCCGACTTAGACTTGCTATTATTGGCAACTTCTGGGGAGTGGGAAGAGTCACTGACGCTGGCTGATGTTTTTCTATCAGCGCCACTGCTTAGTTTGGAGTCATGTGTGGATGCTTCCACGCCATTGACTGAATGTGATTTGTGGGTGGACTGATCAGAACCGAAACATGGTGAGCAGTGGGCAGAGTGATTGGCACTGTCACCAGCTTTCCAGTCATGCAGCACCTCGGTGAAGAGAGTATTTTTAGCGGCATGTTTGTCTTTTTTCTTCTCCGCTTCCATCTTTTTTTATTTTTTATTATTTTTTTATTTTATACTGCGCTCTTTAGAATCAGTGCGGTTTACATGTATACTAACAGGTACTTTTTTATTCCCTTGTCCCCGAAGGGCTCACAATCTAAGTGTACCTGAGTCAATGGAAAGTTAAGTGGCTTGCCCAAGGCCACAAGGAGTGGCCATGGGACTAGAGACCTCAGTCCCTCCGGCCTGAAGTTGCTTGTCCCCATGCGGGAATTGAACCCCCGGCCTTCTGGCCTGAGGTAACCTGTCCCAACCACTGAGCCACTCCTCCCCTCTGACATCCTCTCCCTCTGACATCTTGACATCCTTAGTAAGTTTGGGAGATTTTTGAGAGGAAGCGTCAGCCGATGAATGCGAGTCCTTTTTACTCGCTGCTGCCAGGTAATCCTTCAGTTTATACTGGCATATTCTGAGCACTCCAGGTGACATTTTTGAGCAATTTGGGCAGTTTTCTACCCGATGATTTGGCCCAATGCATCGGAGGCACTTGCGGTGCGAATCAGTTATAGACATTTTTTTAAGAATAGGTCGGGCATCGCTTAAATCCCAGTTTAGGCATAGTAAATAACAGCAACACCAAATTAAATTCAGTAACTGATATCATATATATCAATTGTAAGACTGAGGGAGAGAGAAGCAAACACGTCCGATCTCAATCGTGGATCAAAAAAAGACAGCTGACTGTTGGTCAGCCAGCAGTGCAGAAAGCCCCGCACAATCACAGAAACGTTTATTATAATTTTGCTGGCTTTGGGAAGCAGGACTGCTCTGTCTCCGTCGTGGATGACATCACCATGTGTATGGCTGGAGAGATCCTGACTGTCCATGGAGAACAGTAATGTAACCTGCAGTGGTTTTGATTTGCTTATATAAGATACTGTAAACAGTTTAGAAAAAAGTTTTAAATTACCTCTGAGGGGTGGTGGAGCTCCAAGACTCCAGAGAGCCACAAGCAGGAAGAGCCCTATGCCCCCAGACTCCAGGAAGTGGCATTGGTGGTGAACAGGAATGAAGGTTTCCAGCTGCCCACATAACAGGAGGTGACATCCCCACTCCCAGAAAATAAAGGGAAGTACTGCCTATATAAGGGATAAACACATCTGCATACTTGCTGCAAGCTAAGCCCATGCCCAGGGAATCAAATCAACTTCAATTGAAAAAGAAAAAAAAAAGAAGAAAAGGGCAGGGGCAGTGTTAGGGCTTAAAAAGAAAGAAGGAGCAGGAGAATGAAATACAGAAGTTGAAAGCAGCATTTCACAGCCTGGGAAGGAAACAGCTGAGGTGAAGCTGCAAGAGAAGCTGAGACCTGCATAGTGTCTTTGGGAAAAGACTTAGACCAGCAAAGCACTGTGAAAGCCAGGAAGGTGTCTGGGGAGTGTTCGGAGCTGCCAGCATCCAAGGGCTGCAGATCTAAAAAGGAATGGCAAGTGTTGAACGCATTCAGTTGTGACAGTGGCACAGATAGCATATGTGAAGAAGAGTGGTGAAAGGGCACTGCCAAGGAAGCAACCTGTCAACTAGAGAGAGAAAGAGAGCCACCATGAGCTGTAAGTGGCAGAAGGAAAACTTGATTCAAGGGAGTGGAATCCTGCTCTTGAGGGACTGTGGAAAAAGATACCCAGCTAATGAAGTAAGCGTAATAGTTCCTATTTAGCTAGGAAGCTGAAGGCAAAATTAGATCTTACCTGCTAATTGTCTTTCCTTGAGTACCTCCAAGTCAATCCAGTTACACATGGATAGTCATTACCTACCAGCAGCTGAGGGCTGAACATGTCAGAATCCTCATATCCCAGTATAAGAGCTCTCCCTACCACTCCAGACTCCAGTCTCCCCTTGGCCAAGCAGCTTCCAGACCAAACAACCACTGTCATAGATGTCTGATAAGCACCCAACATTCAGGTGGATTTCCTCAGTGACATCGTCTGGACCTCGGTGAATGGAAGCTGAATGCAGCAATATTTCATGAGATCACAAAGAATTGGGGAAGGCCGGTAATGAATCTCATGGCCACCCTGGGCAATGCCAAGGCAGTGTGGTTTTTCAGCAGATGCAGGTAGCACATGTCCAAGGGTCTCAATGCGCTGGCACACTCTTGGCCAGCAAACAGGATCTTGTACGTGTTCTTGCCATGGGTGCTTATCAGACATCTATTGCAGTGCATAGAAGCTCACGCAGGCCTGGTGATCCTCATTGCGCCGGACTGGCCCTGGAGACAGTGGTATGAGATCTGACACTTCATTCAACTGCCCATATATGCTGCAGAGAGGGCCAACAGATGCTCCTCCACCCATCTCAATAAGGACTGACTCTTGGCTATCAGGGTCACACTGCCTGTGCCCCCCCTGCCAATTGATATATGCCACCCATGGTCACATGGTCAGAACACACCCAGATCACCTTCCAGGCAATCAAGGGATGGAAGAACTGCAAGGCTAGAACAACCGCCCTTATTTCCAGCCCGTTAATGGACCAGAAAGCTTCCTCCTGCATCCACCATCCCTGGGTCACCTGTGCCAGACAATGTGCCCCCCCACAACCCGAGACTGGCATCCATGGTGACCAGGATCCACTGCAGCTTCTCTAGTGGGAGACCCGCCGTGACATTGTCTGACTGTAGCCACTAGTCCAGACTCCACCTCGTGTTCCAGACAAGGCAGCTTTTGAGACAGAGGTTGACATTGCAGAGACCAGCAGGAAAGCAGCGCCTGCTGCAATGGCGCATATGGGCTCGAGCCCAGGGAACAAGATCTAATGCTGCAGCCATTGAGCCAAGGAATTGTAGGTAATATCTTGCTGCTGGAGCTTTCCTTTGCAGGAAGCACCGAGCCTGCACCTGAATCTTGAACACACTGTCCTTCGGCAGAGAAACTAACCCCGCCTGAGTATGAAATGGAGCTCGTAGGTAAATCAGTTTCTCTACCAGCTGGGGTTGACTCTTGGCCAGGTTGACCTTCCAGCTCAGATTTTGCAGGAACTCCACCACCCAAATTGTGGCAGAGAGATCCTCAGCCTCAGACTTCCCGGATGAGCCAATCGTCCAAATAGGGATGTACCAGGACTCCTCCTCTCACAAGGTTGCCACCACTACCACCATGATCTTGATGAAGATACAGGGAGGCAGGGGCCAAAGGGCAGAGCTTTGAACTGAAAGTGCCCATCTGGCACCACAAACCGCAGGTACTGTTGATGCTCGAGCTGGATTGGAATATGCAAGTAAGCCTTGGAGAGATCCAGAGCGGAAAGAAATTCGCCCTTTCTTGCCGCCAAAATTACCGAGTGCAGTCTCTCCATCCGAAAGTGCGGAACATGCATAGCGCAGTTGACATGCTAAGGTTGAGGATGGGCCAGAAGGAGCCCTCCTTTTTTAAGTACCACAAAATAAATGGAGTATCAACTTGAGCTGCACTGGCATCACCACCTGCAACAGCAGCAAGTATTGAAGAGTGTTGTGCACCTCTCTCGCCTTTTCTGGGGCTTTGCAGGGTGAGAGGACAAAGGCTTTTGACAGACGCCGGTCAAACTCCAGTGCATAGCCCTCTCGAATAATCTCTAGAACCCACTGATCAGTTGTAATATTGGCCCAGCCAGAATAAAACTGTTGCAACCGACTTCTGATTGCCACTTCTGTCTGGGCTCACCTGGCATCATTAAAGCTTCTTCAGTGCGACTGACAGGGCAGTGAAGCTACCCTGACTGAACTCCCGGTAGCCTCGAAAGGGCTGTCCCCTCGACCCATACCGCCCTTGCTGATATGGAGCGAAATGGTTGGCGCAGAACCTTCTGAAATCTCTGGGTTGCCCCCCACTGAGGCGCCCCTGGCTTAGGTCCCTTTGGCTATTTTCTGGCAAATGACCCCCTTTATCAGCTTATCCAGGGCCTCTCCAAACAGCAACTTACCCTTAAGGAAAGCTTGCTGAGTTGGGCTTTAGAGCCGCATCTGCCAAGCAGTTGCAAAGCCACAGACAACATTGTACCGCTATGATAGAAGTCATAGTCTTAGAGGAGGAGCGGACCAAATTGTAGAAGGCATCAGCCATGTATGCCGCAGCTGACTCCAACTTGGCTCCCTCTGCCATCGTCGATCCTTCCAGGTTGGATGGAAACAAACCTTGGATCCAGCGAACAGAAACCATGGAGGCCTGTAGCATTAGTGCGCTGGTATCAAAAGCTAGTTTAAGGAGAGACTCTAGCTTATGATCCTAAAAATCCTTCAGGGCCACACCATCTTCCACAGGGATAGTGGTCTTCTTGGTGACCACCAAGACGAGAGCACCCACCTTAGGCATCTGGAGGAGTTCCCATTTGTCCTGCGGAATGCGGTATAGGCGACCCATCGTCCTGCCATCTTCTCAAGGTAGTCTCCGGGAATTCCCATTCCGATTCAGTCATCCTCTTAATCACCCTATGGACTGGAAAGCAAACCTGCGCCCCCTTAAACCCTTGAAATAAGGGATATTCCAGGGATTCTTCTGCCATGTCGGGCAGCAGCATGATAGTCACAGCTCCCAGGGCCGCTAGCTCTTCTCTTATGAAACATCTGCACCACCGTGGGATCCTCCCCCTGAAGGATCTCGTCCAGGTCCTGAGCCACTGGCTCACTCCCAGAGGTCTGAAAGGCCTTCCCTCAGATCCTCTAAGACTGTGAATGTGGGGAGTCCTGACCCAGCCAGGCTTCAGGCTCCCCCACAAGGGAGTTCCCTCTGAAGTGTAACCCTCTTGTAGAGTCTCAGGGCCCAGCAACTGATATCTGCTTTGCAGCAGAAGGCTCAGCCTGATAAGCAGCTTACTCCCTTTTAAGGCATTATACTTTGTGTAGGGCCAAAATTAAGTCTGCAGAAAAACCCTTCTCTAAAGACACCCAAGCCTTCTGTTTCCGACTGGGGAGTAGAGGACTGTCTCCCCAACAATTTCGCTCTGCTTTTTCCCCGCTTTAGATGCTTCTGAGATGACGGCCCTGCCTATGCTAAAATGCCCATGGTTTCTACTGAAACTGCAGGAACCGCTGACTCAGGATATTCCCCCCGCAACTGCCTCGGAGTTGCGCTCATGGCTGACCCCACACCGGAACGCTCCAGCGACTGCCCCTGCCAGAAACAAACATGGCACAAGCCTGAGGGAGACAAGCTTTGGCTCCCTGCACAAAGACAATACACCGAGAGGTCCAACGGCATGCATGAAGGCCCTCAGTGAAAGACGTGCCAACCATGGCTGAGGGAAGAACGGACCCTCTGATCACTCTGGCAGCAACAACAAAGAAAAAACCTGAACGGGAGGAGGAACCAACAGACTGAAAGGTATCGGGCAACCAACCGTCCACCGAACAGTCTGCGTCCACATTCTGTATCTTTAATTAATTTATTTTTATAAACGTTTTCTCAGCAAAGCAACAGTCTTAGAAACACAGCACTGCCTCGAGGGGGGAGGGGACAGTAAAGGACCCTGGGAATCTGCTGCTCACAGGCACCGACAGACCTTGGATGGGGGGAGAAAGGGACCTGGGGCACCCAGGTATTTTAACCCCTTAAGGTCAAAAGGTTGCAGGCTCTGCAGCCCTACTAGCCCAAACTCACCACACAAACCCAAATAGGGAACCAAACGCCCCAGACACTAAGCCCAGAAATTAGCAGCATTCAAAGGCTATCATTTCCAACACCAGTTGCCTCTCTCACTCAGGGGCGGCTCAAGGGGGGTGCGGAGACTCGGTGTGGGGCCTCATTTGCATAATGGCCTCATTTGCATAAACTTTTGCATACTGTTACCATACACTAGCTTTTAGTAAACATGCTTCTTAATGACTGTATGGATAAAGAAAGACTAAAAGATTTCTACATTACTATAATCCAGTGCCAACCGCCAGGCACATTAGGAACTACTACAAACACTGCCCATTTAGAACCAATAGCAAACCCGCCGTATCTTAACAGCACTACCAGGACTCACAAAGCACCATACCCTACCTATCAAAAGGCAACACTGCAAATATTAAACCAATACATTTCAGAGAATAACAATACATGACCTACAGGGGGATAGAGAACAAGTGGCACTGTCAAATAGGAATTACATAACAGAATACCTCAGCTCAGTTACACATGCAGAACATAGACCATCACCAAACAAGGAATCACAATTTAGAAACAGGAAGACAATAATTAAACTGGGAATCCCAAAAGCCAAACTTGGAATGTACAACACTGTAGAAATAAAACTATAAATTAATTTTCTCTTGTACTAAACAAAGCGCAGACGTTAATGATGCACATTTCCCAGAGCTGAAATATTCCAGTTAATAAAGTCAAAATAAAGAGATATTTTTCTACCTTTTGTGCATTTTATTTTCAGTTGCAATTGCTCCAGACAATTTCTTCTGGTTTCTTCGTGTCTTCTGCTAACTCTCCATCGTCTGCTGCCTATTTGTCCTTTCTTCTCTTTTCTAGTTTTTTTTTCCATTCTCTCTCTACGGCTGTTTTAACATACTAATCTTTCTCCTTTTGCTCTTTCCCCATTCCTATTTCATCCACTCAAATTTTACCCCTCCATCCTCAATCCCCACTTACTCTCCCAATACCCGGCCAATTGTAGATTGGTCTTCCCTCCCACACAAAATATTTTAACCCTCTCCATTTTACTCTCCCAGCTCCATCCCATTCTAATCCTCCCCCAACATCAGCTCCCTTCTAGTTCCAGTCCCACCCAGCATCTGTTCCCTTCTAGTCCCTGCATCAGCCCATTTCCAGTCCTAGCCCCCCATCAGCCCATTTCCAATCCTATCCTAGCCACACCATCAGCCCATTTCCAGTCCTAGCTCCCCCATCCATTTCCAGTCCTATCCGAGTCCCTCCATCAGCTCATCTCCAATCCCAGCCCCCCATCAGCCCATTTCTAGTCCTTTCCTAGCCCCATCAGCCGATGTCAAATCCTAGCTCCCCTCCACTCAGCCCATTTCTATTCCAAGCCCCCGTCCCCATCAACTATTTGAAGTTCAAGTCCCCCCTTCAACTCAGCCCATTTCCAGTCCTAGCAACTCCCCACAGCCCATTACCAGTCCTAGCCCCCCCAGCCCACTTCCAGTCCTAAGCCCCCCATCACCCCATTTTCAGTCTTAGCCCCCCCATAGCCCATTCCCAGTCCTAACCCCGCGTCAGCCCACCTCCAGTCCTAACCCCCCCATCAGCCCATTTCCAGTCCTAGCCCCCCCATAGCCCATTACTAGTCCTAACTCCCCATTAGCCCACTTCCAGTCTTAGCTCCCCCATAGCCCATTACCAGTCCTAACCCCCCCATAGCCCATTACCAGTCCTAACCCCCCATCAGCCCACTTCCAGTCTTAGCCCCCCATAGCCCATTACCAGTCCTAACTCCATCAGCCCACTTCCAGTCTTAGCCCCCCATAGCCCATTACCAGACCTAGCCCCCCCATAGCCCATTACAAGTCCTAACCCCCCATCAGTCCACTTCCAGTCTTAGCCCCCCTATAGCCCATTACCAGTCCTAACCCCTCCATAGCCCATTACCAGTCCTAACCTCCCCCATCAACCCATTACCAGTCCTAACCCCCCATCAGCCTACTTCCAGTCTTAGCCCCCCCCATAGCCCATTACCCGTCCTAACCCCCCTCCATCAGGCCAGCTAGATTAAAAAAAAAAACACAATCCTGCTACCGCTGCTGCAGTGGCAGAATCGAGTGTCTCAGGGGGCCCCCCCCCCCCCTGCCCGGCAGAGTCCTGCCTGCAGCATCAGCTCCCAAAGTGCAGGCTTTTCAGAGCTGTGATGCGAAGGGAGTTTCCTTTTCTCGCGGCTCTGTTAATCCTGCTGGGGCTGATGGGATTTCCCATCAGCCCCAGCAGGATTAACAGAGCCGCAAGAGAGCAGCTCTAGCTTCGCGGCTCTGACAGCCGACGCTGAGGCAGCTGATGCTGCAGGGAGGACTCTGCCGGGCAGGGGGGGGGCCTACGAGACGCTCGATTCTGCCGTTGCTGCCAGATTGTGTTTTTTAAATCTAGCTGGGCTGATGCAGAATGTTTTTTGCGCGGGGCCCCTGAAACGCGGGGCCCTGTGCAAAAACATTCTTGCTCTCACTCTAACTAAAAAAAAATCTAACTATAAGGTTCTCTTCCTTGTCCTGAAGCAATCGTAACCCCGGGGGAGTCCACCACACAAGAGCTTTCCACTCAGCTGCTGAGGACTTGAAAACTGGATTCTGGAGCGGTAGGGGGAGCTCTTATAGTGGAATATCAGGATTCTGACATGTTCTGCCCTCAGCTGCTGGCAGGCGGTGACTACCCACGAGAAACAGGACTGGCCTGGAGGAACAATTAGGAATTTTATTTTTATTTCTAGTTTAGTTCCAGTATCAAAGCATGCACATACTAGAGCAGGCATACTTGTACAGGGCCTAAACTATGGTGGCCTGTTTGCTTAAATAGAGAGGTTTTAATTTCCTTTTATAGATAGGTGTGATGTGGGACACTAGTACCCAGTGGCCTTCATTGTGGGATTCGCCCCTGCTCCCCCAAAACCAGGAGACCCTGCAGGACCCAGCAGATCAGAGCACAATCAGGACATGGGACCCTAGATCACTTGTGGAAAAACTGGTTCATTCACAAGCATACAATAGCCAGTGGTTAGGGTAATTGAGCTCAATTACTAGTTTTAGGTGGAGCAATTCTGAATTAAAATTCGTTATACTTGTGAAGTACACACCGGGGAACCAGTACATACCTGCCTGGATTTTTGAGATGAACCACAGTAACAAGAGGGGACCCTCAGACAGAAATCCAGGGTTGTAAATTATTGCCGTAGTTAAAAGTAGAAGGCTTATTAGCAATGTGACTAGCAGAGGGAGGCCTTACCCAAAACGAGTTACTTAAATAAGTAGTGTATTCTTGTAAAGTGTGTGCTTACTGTTCATATTATTAATATTGAAAGTGCTAAGAGGTGTTGCATCCTAGAAAAAAGTGATTTATGTTCTTTTATTCTGCCTTATTTATTTTCTTTCACCCCACAACCCCCAAATAAATTTTGTCCAAACTTTTTATTATTTCTGGTAACTATCTGCCACTTCCCTTTCCAAAAGAAACTTTTATAGTGCCAGCCCCTCGCCCCTACCTCAGAGATAACCATTCAAGGCTGTGCCTAAATATGTTGTGGAGAAGTAGTGTCTCTGCTGCAGCTACACAAATTATCCATGCAACCCTTCTTCTTAAGTCAGTCCATTGGTTCTTTATCTGCTTCCACATACAGTATATAAGCTGCTTCTTCTACTCACTAGCAAGTGCCTTCACTCTACAGCAACCTTTTGCCTCTGTTCTCTTGTTTCTCCCTACACTCTGCCTCAGAGTCTTCCTTCACTGGGTAAGCTCTTCTCCATCTCCAACCCCAGATGTGATGTTTCTCTACCTTGTGCCACTGTACTCCTGAATGGTCTCTCTGGTCATATTCAAGTGTGTGCATGTGGTGTGGGGTTGGGGTGTCTGGGTGTGGTGCAGAGATGGAGGTGGGATGTATGAATATGTATGCAGGTGTGGAGGATGTGCAAGTGGAGGGAACTGTGGTGCAGGGGTGGTGTGCATATGTATGGTTCAGGGGTGGGGAGGTGGCCCTCTGCATTCTTAGACATTGCTTTGTTTGCACATGAACAAACAGAGCTATGCGTACAGGCAGAGATGGACTGACCCTCAACAATAGTTGATTTCACCTGATGCAAAACATGCCTAAAAAGAATGAGATAATACCTTTTTATTGGACTAATGCAATACATTTTTAACTAGCTTTCAATAAAGTATATTTCCTGAAACCTACAATTTGTCTTGTTTGCCTCTTGACTAGATTCTGCCATAGACTCACTCTTGCATATTTATACAAGGTACAGTCGTCCCTCGTTTATCGCGGTTAATCAGTTCCAGACTCTACCGCGATAAGTGAATTTCCGCGAAGTAGGATTCTTTATTTACAAATCAAATATTTTCGTAGTTAGAGCATAGAAAACGTATGACCTTCTAAATACGGTTTTTAACATTATTAGAGCCCTCTAGACATGAAATAACACCCCTTTAGTCATATATGAATATATTTGAAAAAACCGCGATAGAGTGAAGCCGCGAAAGTCGAAGCGTGAAGTGGCAAGGGACGACTGTACAACACTTCAGTTATTTAGTAGTAGAAATAGTGTAGAAAAGGATAAGGGAGCAGAGCAGAGCTATTAATGTAAGTCAAGCTGCTCCTTCCACACTTAGCCATTGCTTTTTTTCTGAACTTCATTTTTAAATGCAAGCACATGCAGGACCACAATATAGCTTTACTCCACACACCACTGCAAAGCCCACCACAGTGTCCAAAACAAAGTGTCAGTCTTTAAGTATACGCCAATACCCATATAGTCTCTTAAGAACCCTCCCTTCACACCCTCAAAAAATTAGCAAAGCTTACATCCCATAGCAACTTCTCCAAAGCTGGGGGGCTTTATCCACCTTTCCATGTTCCAGAATGATATGCAACAAAGAAAAACATCAACCTGGTAAAACTCAACATATACAGCTCATGAGGTGTCCTGCACAGCCACATTCACACCAGATAATTTTTTTTTAATACATTTGTAGAAACATAGCAGCAGATAAAGACTGTACGGTCTATCCACTCTGCCCTTCCATACCAACTACAAAGCTTTACAGTCTCCTTTTTTCCTTTAGAGATCCTCTGTGTTTATCCCATGCTTTCTTTTTGAAATTTTATTTTTATTCAGAATTAGCACACCAAATAGAACACATAATACAACCACATACACTGCCAACCTTAAGTTTATCCCCCCCCACCTCCCCCCCTCCCCCTCTACCGGAAGGCATGTCAAGACCAATGTTCCCTCTAATTTTCTGTAGGCTGTGTGCGCATACAATATCAGCTGTGTGCAGCTTTTGAAGGAAGGTTAAATTTTTGTGCGCCACATAACGACACTCAGAGTTATATTCTTTAAAATTTGACTACACGTCAGAATACAGTATGTACACTACATTGATTTTAATCAAATTAAATGAAAATAGACGATTACTAAATGAAGCGGGAAATTTCTAGTAATTACAATCATAACTTTTAAATTTTAAGATGTCTGTTGTTTTCTATCAGAATCATAGCCGTAATTTTTGTGCGCTCTGTTTTAAAGTATGTGCGCTCGCTCCGCGAGGTGTGCGCGCGCGCACACGCGCACAGCTTAGAGGGAACAGTGGTCAAGACCCCAAGTATACCAGGAGAGGACGCCACCGATCTTTAAATTTCTCCTCCCTCAGGCATCGCACAGCTGTCAATTGTTCCATCAGAACAATCCGACGGAGCCTGCTCTTCCATTGCTCCAAACCCGGAAGCCGGGCCTGCTTCCAAGCCCTAGCTATTTCGCTGCGGGCCACGTATATACACGCTCTAATGGGGCGTTAAAACTTCTTACCACAGCTGTCAGGCCAGATCCCCAATAGCCCCAGCCCCATATCCATTTCTACCGGTTCCCCAAAGAGGTTGAGTATCTGCTCTCCCACCATTTTCCAATAGGACTGCTCCCTTGGGCACCTCCACCACACATGCAGAAATGTTCCCTCATTCCCACACTCCCTCCAGCACCGATCAGACACTGTCGGGAACATCTTATGTAACCGCATCGGGGAATAATACACCGATACAACAACTTGTAAGATGTCTCCCTAATTGCCACCGACAGGGCCTTACGTGTTATATTCACATGTATCTGTTTCCACTCCCGCTCACCCAAATCCCTTTCCCACTCTATCTGATGGGGAAACTTCCTCAGTTCTCCTCTACCCAGCCCATGATACAGTTGGGTTATCAACCCCCTAGAACACTCCCAGCCCTGCCAGAGCACCGCCCTATCATCCTGAGCCCCCTCCCATGACTCCCGAATACGTTGCTGGGTCAGAAAGTGTTTAACTTGCAGGTGTGGAAAGAAGTCCCCCCCTCGCAGCTGGTATTTCACTCTGAGCTCTGGGAAGGGAATTAAGTCCCCATCCTTTATAAATTTCGCAAAGATGTCTAACCCTGCTCTCTCCCATCTCCGAAATGTCCCTTCTCTTCCCGGAACAAACCCGCCCGTCCCCCTCACTGGGGCCAACAACGAAAAACACGCCCCTGGTGCAAACTGACTACATGCCCTACGCCACTGTGTAACCAGGTGCCATATATATGGATTTGCCCGCCATCTCCCCTCAGGGAGTCTATCAAAAAACCAGGGCAAGTACTTCAATTGAGTCCCTTCTGCCCAGTATTGCTCTATTTCCCGAAATCGCTTCAAGGCCCCCCCCTCCACTCAAATACCTGCCGCAACTGGGCTGCCGCGTAGTACCTCGCGACATCTGGTACCCCTAGCCCCCCCTCTCTCCCTATTCGCATACATTACCCTTCTACTCACCCGCAGGCGACTATTACCCCATACAAAAGCAAAGATCTGGTTCTGAAAGGTTCGCAACTCCCGACGAGCGATCCCAACTGGCAGTGTTTGGAACAAGTATAGCAGGCGCGGCAACAGGTTCATCTTCAAAACCGCAATTCTCCCCAACCATGACAGATCTACCCCTTTCCATCTTATCATCTCTTTCCTCAATTGCCCAAATATAGGGGGATAGTTCCCCCGTAGAGCCCTAAAGGGTGGGCCGTGACCTGTACTCCCAGATATTTTATAGATCTACTCGCCCAGCGAAACGGGAAAGCACCCTTCAAGCTCTCAATGACCTGGGGTCTCAGCAAAATAGACATAGCTTCAGTTTTGTCCCAATTAACTTTAAATCCCGAGAGGCTCCCATATTCCTTAAGCTCCCTCATCAGCAACGGAAGGGAGACAATCGGCTGTGTCAAGGCAAAAAGCACGTCATCTGCAAACAATACCATCTTATGTTGCTCCGTCCCTACCCCTATACCCCGAATATCCTGTGCCGCACGAATCCTAGCAGCTAGCGGTTCCATTACAAG
Organism: Ichthyophis bannanicus; assembly: GCA_033557465.1. Classification (NCBI taxonomy): domain Eukaryota; kingdom Metazoa; phylum Chordata; class Amphibia; order Gymnophiona; family Ichthyophiidae; genus Ichthyophis; species Ichthyophis bannanicus. Next base: position 151,851,805 of record CM066041.1, read on the forward strand.
TGCAAAGAGTAATGGGGACAATGGGCACCCCTGACGAGTCCCACACCCCAGGGGAAAGAACTCGGAATACCCTCCGTTCACACACACGGGCCGCCACTGGTGAGGCGTACAGCGCCTTAATCCATGCTCGAAACTTGGGACCCAACCCTATATGTTCTAACACCACGTGAAGGAAATCAAAGCTAACCCTATCAAAGGCCTTTTCCGCATCTATAGAGAGGAACATGGCCTGCTGTTCCTCCTGCCTTGCCAGCCATCCCAACTGGATCACCCTCCATATCCCATCCGCTGGCTGTCTCCCTAATATAAATCCAGACTGATCCGGATGCACCAGCTTCGGCATATGCGGATTCAGCCTCTGGGCCAGCACCTTAGCCAAAAGCTTAACATCTATATTCAGCAACGATATGGGTCTGTACGATCCACATACTGCTGGATCTCTCCCCGGCTTAGGGATCACCACTATAGCTGCCTGACTCATAGATGTTGGCAGAGCCTCACCCTTCAACACTGCGTTAAACACCCACATTAAAACAGGGGCCAACTCCTCCGACAGTTTCTTATAAAATAAGCCCGAGAACCCATCAAGGCCCAGTGCTTTACCAGGAAGCAGAGACTTGATGGCACCCAGCACCTCCTCTAGTGCAATATCCTCGTTCAACCCCTCCCCTTCCAAATCCCCCAACCGCGCACTGCCTTTCCCCCGGTTCTGTAAGTACTGCTTAATTGCCTTTTCCTCACCCTGAGTGTCCGCTGTATATAGTTCTTTATAAAAACCCCGAAACCTCTCCCAAATGTCCCTATTTTTAAACAACAATTTGTCTTGTGGGCCTTTGATTTTAACAATAGCTCGTCACTGCTTTTGAGTCCTTATTTTGGTACTCAGGAGGCGACCAGACTTATTGTCAAATTCATAATAGCGCTGACCCACCTTCTCCAACTGTCGGGATATCCATTCTAATTGGAGGGCATTGAGTTGCTTACAAATTTCCTCTACCTATCCCCACAATCTAGCCCCACCCCTTTGCTTGTGGGCCCTCTCTAATTCCTCCAGTTGTCCCGTGAGATATCGGGCTTCCTCCTCCCTCTTCCTCTTCCTTTGGGCACCAATCTGGATCAGGTGACCCCTTACCACTGCCTTCAATCCATCCCAGAGTCCTCCCATCGTTACTTCCCCATTATCATTCAATTCCATATAATCCATTATCACTCTCTTTAACTTCTGCTCCACTCCCTTCCCCCTGCAGAAGATAATCATTCAATCTCTAAAAAGTCCGCTTTCCCATCTCCCCAGGCGTCCCGAACCAAGCCCCCACCGGGGCATGGTCCGACCAGGAGACTACCCCAATAGTGGCCTTATCCAAGGCCTCCACCCAATACCCGTCTCCCAGTAAATAATCTATTCTGCTATAAGACTCATGTACCACTGAGTAAAATGTAAAGTCCCTTGCCCTCGGATTAGCTACCCTCCACAGGTCCTCCAACCCCAGATCCTTCATCCAGATCTGAAACTCCCTACACCCTCCCTCGCTGCTCTCCCTCCTCCCTCTGTCGACCATCCAACGCTATATTACAATCCCCTCCCACCAACACCCTCCCCTGAGTTAACGATCCAATTACCCATCTCCACCCAAAACCCCCTCTGCGCAACATTCGGCCCATAGAGAGAAATTAGGGTCACTTGCTCACCCCCCAACTCTCCCACCACTACCACCGCCCTTCCGTTTTCCTATACACGTGCCCCACCTCAAAGGGAACATCCTGTCTAATGAGAATTGCTACCCCTGCTTTCCTCCTTCCCCCCTCCTCCGCAGCAACGTACCCCTGGAATGTACCCGATCCCAGAAGGCGTTCATCCCCCTTACGCAAATGGGTTTCCTGCAAAAAGGCCACCTGCCACTTCTGATTCTGCACCTCGCCCCACATCCACCTTCTCTTCTGAGGCGAGTTCAGGCCCCGCACATTCAAGCTCCCTATTATCAAGCCCAATGCCATAGCCACTGTACACCCCCCCCTCCTGGTCCCATTACTCACCCTCCATGCCTTCCCATGCCCCCCCCAACCCGAACCTACGGATCTCCCCTCAGCCCATCTCGAAGGATGTGACCCCCCCTTGGACACCACTCCAATCCCCCATCCCTTCAGATCCACACAAATACCATGCCCCCTGCCCAACCAAACAGCAACCAACATTTTGAACAATCTGAACAATAACTCAATTAAGTAAAGTTACCCCTCCCCCTCCCCCCTTCAACCCTCCAAACACTGTCCCAATTCAACAGTCTAGCCCATAGACCCCTTGGTCCTTAACCCTTTCCAGGCCGAGCCCAAAACTCTTGGGATCCAAAATTCTGACTAAATATTCCTATCAAATGGTATATAATACATGACCATAGCAGAAGGAAAATCACTATTAAAACATATTGAATAAGACGGGTTCAATTTTCCTGAAATATGCAAAAATCAACATGGCTGCAGAATGTGGATTAAAAATTTAAATTAGGCCTTCAAAGGGTTAATCATGGCTCCTTGGGGACCGGATATCAAAAACCTCCTTCGCAACGGTTTGAACCTCACACAGTCCCGAATCCGGTTTCTCCAGTCTTTTCCCCTTGCTCCGCCAGGCTGGTCTTCCTCCTCAATCGCTGACCCTTTACCAACACTCTCTCCCATCCGGGGTGCATGCCTTTACTGCCTCTCTGTCCCAATGCTTTGTCCGCCTCTGGCAGTCGAGGGGCCCCCTCCTGGCGCAAAGTCCTCCAGGCCTCCTCCTCCATTCGCACTCTAAATCCACGTCCATTGATGTCCATCAACAGAGCAAAAGGAAACAGCCACCAGTATTTCATATTCTCTGTCCGCAAATACTGTGTGACCTGTTTCATATCCCGGCGTCTCTGCAGCGTGCCAGCAGAGAGATCTTGATACATCTCCACCTTTTGGCCCTCCCAGATGAAACTCCGCCGGGCCGCCGCAACCCTCATCACTTTCTCCTTTATAGCAAAGGAGGCCAGGCATGCCACGATATCCCGCGGCTGTCCCCCGCGCGCCAGTCCCAGCGCACGGTGCGCTCTCTCCACAATCACTTCCACTCCTTCCTCTGGAACTTCATCTCGCCGCAGCAGGAACCTGCATACCTTTTGGACCACCGCTATCGCTTCTGCGAACGCCTCTGTCTCCGGCAGCCCTCTCAAGCGCACGTTGTTCCGCCGGGAGCGGTTTTCAAGGTCCTCGAGCTTGTCTTTCAGATTAGACTGTTCGGTTTGATAGCGCTGCATTTGGGCCTCAATTTCCGTCTCTCTCTCTGCTTGCTGGTCTGCCTGTTCCTCCAACGTTTCCACTCTATTGCCAAGTTCTCTTACATCGTCCTTAATGCCTGCCAGGGGGTTGCTTTTAGTTCCCCCCACGTGGCAATTATTTCTCTCTTTAAGGAGCGCATCCAGCCCCATATATCGCCACGGGTACAGCTCTCATCCACCCACTCCAGCTCCTCCTCCGACTCGTCTCCCGACGCCTTGTGCTCTGGTGATTCCCAGGCCCGTCGCTCACTGTTAACATATGAGGACTTGAATTTTGCTAGTTTCTTGCGGACCGACATCTCCTCTAATCCCACACTTCATAGGCACTAATTTTTCCTGAAGGGATGTGGTAAAATAGCACTTTTCTACCTTAACTGTACGTCCCAATGGGAGCTCCAAAGTTAAGCTGCTATCTCCCAGGTGACGTCACTTCCTCCGTGTCCCATGCTTTCTTGAATTCAGATGCAGTCCTTTTCTCTACTACCTCCACTGGGAGACTATTGCATGCATCTACCATTCTTTCCATAAAGAAATATTTCCAGAAATTACTCCAGTCTCTATCGCCTTTCACCTTCATCCTATGCCCCTTGTTGCAGAGCTTTCTTTCAATGTGCAGAGGCTCTCCTGCACATCTATGCCACAGAGGTATTTGAAAGATATTTAAGTCCGTCCCCACATGCCTTATGACGAAGCCTACTGACCATTTTGCTAACTACCCTCTGCATTGACTCCATCCTGTTTATATCCTTTTGAAGGTGTAAAACTGCACACAATACTCCAAATGTTTATGTTTATTTGAATACTTGATATACCTCACCTTATAATCCAGGTCTCAGCAAAGACTTACGCACTATCATTTCTTTCTTCCTGCTAGCTATTCCTTTTCCTATGCACACAAACATCGTTCTGGCTTTTGTCATTGCCTTTTCTACCTGTTTAGCCACATTAAGATTAGCAGAAAAAAAATCACCCCCAGGTCCCACTCTTCTTTCATGGACTGAAGTACTTCACTCTGTACTGCTTCCTTGGATTTTTGCAGCCCACATGCGTTTTTTAACATTAAATCTCACCTGCCAAATTCTTAATCATTCTTTAAGATTTGCTAGATCCCTCCTCATGTTATCTACATTTGTCTGGGTGTCTACTCTATTGCAGATTTTGGTATCATCTACAAAGTGGCAATCAAATACCCAACAGTCCGTCTGCAATATCACTTACAAAAATATTAAAGTGAACTGGACCAAATACAGATCCCTGCAGCACACCACTGGGTACATCCTTCTCCTCAGAGTAAGCTCCATTTACTTGTACACTTTGTTGCCTCTCACGCAACCTTTCTAACCCAGTCGTTTTAGGATTCATCCCTGTTGTTGTTGTTAAGTGCCGTCGAGTCGGAGTCGACTCATGGCGACCCTCTGGATAGCTATCCTAAATTGTGTTCGGTCTTCAGTCAGGCGGCTCATTGTTGACAGACTGGTACCCGTAGCTGCTGTTATTGTATCGATCCATCTCATTGCTGGCCTTCCTCTTTTGCGTTGACCTTCTATCTTGCCAAGCATGATGTCTTTCTCTAATGATCTCTCTCTTCGCATGATGTGTCCAAAGTATGAAAGTCGAAGTCTTGTCATCTGAGCTTCTAAAGAAAGCTTAGGTTTGATCTCCTCTAGTAACGAATGGTTTGTTCTTTGGGCAGTCCATGGTATACACAGTATTCGCCGCCAGCACCATAATTCAAAGGCATCAATTTTCTTCCTGTCTGTCTTTTTCACTGTCCAGCTTTCACATCCATATGATGTTATTGAAAATACCATGGCTTCAACAAGTCGAATCTTTGTATGGAGAGAGACATCTCTGCTCTTGAGAATCTTATCTAGGTCTTTCATAGCCATTCTGCCAAGAGCAATGCGTCGTTTGATTTCTTGACTGCTTGTTGCTTCTTTATTGATAGTTGATCCAAGTAGGTTAAAGTTGTTCACAATTTCAATTTCTTCTCCTTCAACGATGAACCTGTTGATTATGCCAGTTGTCATGATCTTTGTCTTCTTTACATTAAGGTGCAGGCCCATTTTGAGACTATGTTCTTTGACTGTGAGAAGCAAATGTTTCAGATCATCTTCACTTTCAGCCAGTAATGTAGTATCATCAGCGTAGCGAAGGTTGTTGATGAGTCTTCCATCAATCTTCACACCTCTGTTGTCTTCATACAATCCTGCTTCTTTGATGATTTGTTCTGCATATAAATTAAACAGGTAGGGGGAAAGTATGCAGCCTTGTCTTACACCTTTGCTTATTTTAAACCATTCTGTTTCTCCTTGTTCCGTTCGAACTGTTGCTTCTTGATCAATGTACAGATTGCGCAAGAGAACGATCAGGTGTTCTGGTATACCCATGCTTCTTAATGTGGCCCAGAGTTTCTCATGGTTTACACAGTCAAAAGCCTTGCTATAGTCGATAAAGCACAAATAGATATCCTTTTGGTATTCTTTAGTCTTTTCAAGGATCCATCTCACATCCGCAATGTCGTCTCTCGTTCCTCGCCCTTTCCTGAACCCTGCTTGCACTTCAGGTAGTTCTTGTTCCAGGTATGGTTGTAGTCTCTTTTGAATAATCTTCAGTAGAATCTTGCTGGCATGTGGGATCAGAGCGATTGTTCGATAATTTCCACAGTCAGTTGGATCACCTTTCTTTAGTATTGGTATAAACACAGATCTTTTCCAGTCAGTTGGCCATGATGATGTCTTCCATATTTCTTGACAGAGCCTTGTAAGTATGGTAACAGCTGCATCAGATTGCTGCAATACTTCTATAGGAATGCCATCAATGCCTGGTGCTTTGTTCTTTGATAAGGCTTTCAATGCTGCTTCAACTTCTTCTTTCATCACCAATGGTTCCCGATCATAAGGTACAGGTTGAAACGGCTGTTGGTCCACTTGATCTTTATCATATAAAAACTTTGTATATTCCTTCCACCTTTTCTTGATCTTCTCAGCATCATTCAACATAGAACCTTGAGCATCTTGTAACATTCCAATTCGAGGCTGGAACTTTTTCTTTAACTCTCGTAGCTTTAGGAAAGCCGATCTTGTTCTTCCTCTAATAGTTTCTGCTTCTATTTCCTTGCATGCGTCGTTGTAGTACTTTTCCTTGTCCTTTCTTGCTGCACGTTGAAAATCTCTGTTGAGTTCTGCGATTGTCTTTCTTTCTCCTCTGGCTTTAGCTTCTCTGCGTTTCTGGGCAATTTTCAGAGTTTCTTCCATCATCCATTTTGACCGTTTTTGCTTTTTCACCTTTTGTAGAGACTTCTCGCTTTCTTCCAGCACAACCTTCTTGATGTCATTCCATAACTCTTCCGGAGCTCTGTCATTTGTATCTAAAGCAGCAAATCAATTTTGCAGGCAGTCTTTAAATTCCAGTGGTATATTCTCAAGGTCATATTTTGCTGCATTCATGAGTGGTTTGCTCTTTTTCAACTTTAGCTTGAGTTTGCATACTAGTACTTGATGATCTGTACCACAGTCAGCTCCAGGTTTTGTCTTTGTTGATGTTATAGAGCTTTTCCATCGTTGACTTCCACAGATGTAGTCAATTTGATTTTTATACAATCCATTGGGTGAAGTCCATGTGTACAGTCGCCGCTTGTGTTGCTGGAAGAAGGTATTTGAGATGAATAGATCATTGGTCTTGCAGAATTCTATCAGTCTTTCTCCAGCTTCATTTCTGTTGCCAAGTCCATATTTTCCAACTACTTTGCTTTCTTCTTTGTTGCCAACTTTTGCATTCCAGTCACCCATGACTATCAGGATATCCTGTTTGCATGTTCTGTCAATTTCAGCTTGTACTTGTTCATAGAACTCTTCAATTTCATTCTCTTCTGCAGCTGTTGTTGAGACATATACTTGAATTATAGTTGTGTTGATAGGCAATCCTCGTAGACGAATAGAGATTAAGCGTTCGCTGACTGCATTGTATTTCATTACAGTTCTTGCAAATTTCTTCTTTATTATAAATGCAACCCCATTTCTTCTTTGTCTTTCATTTCCAGCATAGTAGACCATGTGATCATCTGATACAAAGTGCCCGATGCCAGTCCATTTCAGTTCGCCGACACCCAACAGATCAAGTTGAACACGTTCCATTTCATTCTTGACCACCTCCAACTTCCCTTGGTTCATGCTTCGTACGTTCCATGTTCCAATGTGTAAGACATCTTTACAGCTTCTGACTCATTTCATGCGCAGGGCACTCATCCCTAGGGCACTCATTTTATATATAAGTCACCTATGTGGAACGCATAAGAAGTTGACTGCCTAGGACATTTTTGAAACTTATGTTCCAGATAAGTGTTTTTGGGATATCTATCAATATGGCGTCTTTTGTGAAAGTACTTCAATTACTTTTTATCATTCTGATTGTGTTTAAATGGAAGTATATTGGTGGCTATGACCACAGAAGAAGTTAATATTATTATAAGAAACAGTTTGAAAAAAAGAAATATTCCTTATCGTTCCTCCAGTTTAGTCCTCTACTTCTGGGTTGTGCACCTCTTCCTGCAGCTAGGAGACTGGGCATGTCAAAGTCGTGACATCACTGGATATAGCCTGCTGGTATCTCCCATCAGCCTCCAGTGTGTCCAGTCTCCTTGCAGCAGGAGGACATAGTGAGCCTAGCTTCTGGGCTCACTTGGGGGGAACAGATAAGGAGCATTTAGTGTGACAAATTCTATTCAGATTTTACTTTTGCTTTTTACCTTTAATTTACTTTTAATTCAGTTACCTTTGGTTAATTGACAATCAGGGATTAATTCCCTTTCGTTAGGAGCAAATTTCCTTATTTACAGTAATTTTAAATTTGAGCCTGGTTCTTTAAATTAGTAGCAGTTATCGCCTTCCCTCCTTCTCAGTTATTTTCACTTGCTGCAGGCATTTGCCGGTGCGGATCTCTCTCCCTTGACTGTACGGGAGAGAGCTCCGGGACCCGTACAGCCACACTGAAGCTGTGTGAGACGGAGCCTCTCCGTTGCTGCGGGATTTTAATTTACTCTGTGGAACCGGCTGAGCGATCCTCGCCACGGCTGCCAGGCGCATCAGCGCGGCTTGAGGATCGGAGGAATTCAAGGTGGTAGGAGCAGGCGGTGTGGCTTTTGGCCCTGCAGGTAAGGCCTTCGGGCTCGGTCGGTCTGCTGAGGCCTCCTTTTTGCAGCGGCTGTTGTTCTTGGCACCAAAATTCATTGGCGAAGGGGCGGCCATTTCCTCTCTAGGTATTTGGACCGCATGGCGAGAGTTGCAGTGAGCTGCCTGCATGAGGGAAAACAGGCAGAATAGCTAAATTTTTGGGCCTAGTGTTTGTTTCTTTCTTTGGTTTGTAGGATTTTTTTTTTTTGAGGCTCAGGGGGTTCCTCAGCATTAAGGGGGACTGTTGTCAATCCTCTTTATAGAATAAATAAGAATAAACTTAAAAACAGGACAGAAGTTTTGGCATTGATCCCTGAAACCACATGGTCTTTCCCTCCTAATCATGTCTCTGAGGAGCATCTGTTAAGACCCAGGATATTAGGCAAATTGCCAGCTTTTAAGTTCCAGGGCAGAGCCCTAACTTGTAGTTGGCAGGAGGGTAAGCCTAGAAGTGTGCCTTTATGTATTCTATAGTGAAAGTTGCCCAAAATTCACAGGGACAGGTTTAGGAAACCTTAGGATATAAAAAAAATAGACAGTTAAACTGTCAACCAGGAAGTGCCTGTGCTACGGTCTATGGCCACCAGAGGGCAGCTGCTACACTCAATATGCCTTTCTATGACTGTGGGTATGCATGCTGCCATTATCTGCAGGTCAGGAAAGAAATCGCCACAGAGCCTCTGTAAGGTGATGTTATGTTCTGAGAATCCAGATTATATGACCAAGATTTAAAGCTCTTAACTTCTGTATCATTGGTCGGGCTCTGGTGCCCTAAAGGCCACTGAATGACAGTGCTGCTCATGAATCACATATAGTATTCAGTGCCCCCATCCCTGGGGGGTGGGTGGTACAATACAAAATCATATTACTCATCAGGTTCACACAGGCAACAACCTCTCAGACCTCCATTTGCAAGGTGGTCGGTGTATTCCACTGCTATTTCTCTGACTCCAGGAAGGCCTGGGGAGGTGCTTGTGTGTTTCATAGCAACACTTAGCAGGCCCTTCCCAGGAAATTCTCATCTATTACTAGAGCAGGGTTTCATTTCATTTCTCTGGTTGTGGTTAATGCACAGCGTCAGGGGCTGTGTTCGAAAGCTTGGGTCCCACGGACTTCGGTGGGATTTCAAAAAGAAAAAGAAACTCACTTTAGTGAGAGAGGCCTTGCGTTCTCTGGACAATGCCCTGCATACACTGAATCCCTTCAATTCGATCAGCTGCTGGCAGGACACAAGGCACACTCGCATGCTTTTTTGCTTCAGTGGTCTAAAAGTGGAGTCTTTACCAGGTGGTATAATGGGAACTTGTCTGCAGTTTCTCGGCTTCTTCTTTGCTGACTCAATTGCCACTGCGGAATGAGAGCTGTATTTCATATCACCAGGTGCTAGTTGATCTTAAAATATAAAGTCCATCTTTGTGCAGTCAGATGGAATGGGGCGTTACTCTAGCAGGAAGGCCGTGGATTAGTATGCCTGTGTTTGGGAGTTCTTTCTACTTCATATTGTTGGCACGGAAAGAGCGTCTCTTAACATATGCTGACTGCATTTTTGGTTTAGAGGTGTCTTTGTAAAAATAAATAAATAAATAATAAAATAATAAAAATAAAAGAAAAGAAAGAAAGAAAATCAAGAAAGTATTCAGCTGTCCTGAATTCGCCTGTTCTTGATTGACATTTTGAGGCTAAGCAGGGGCAGGCCTGGGTACTACGTGGGTGGGTGCACACCTTGCACTACCAGGGGGTGCGGACTCACTGTATGGAACAGAGCCCTAGCAATCTTCTTTATCACAAGATGGGAAAGTAGATGGTTCACTGAAGCGATCGTTGGGGGCAATGCTCTGGCCTTACAAGCTCCCATTTTTGGAGCCTGGGGAGGCAAGAGCATGCTTCAGGTGGTCACAGTGTTTACGGCAGTCTACTCACCTGGAACAGGAAAGGATCAGGGAGTTGAATCGACTAGAGCCTGATTTGCTTTATGGGGCAAATGTGCATTATGGCTTAATTCAAGCGCTAGCTAATATTATTGGCTTCCTTGGGGTTCACCCAGAGGTCTCTCTGGTGGAGGAATGGGGCAGCTGATGGTTCATCCAAGTCGAGGGTCAGTAAGCTCCCAATTAAGTCTTTGTCTTGTCCTTTCCCCGTGGGCTCTCATAGGGCAACTAGTTGGCGTTTCGAGGCTTTTGGAGAAAGGCGCTCTTGGTAGTGCCCGGTTGAGCGAGACGGCCTACTAGGCTTTTCTCATTCGCCTACTCGACAGGCTTTTCCTAGAAGTTGTCGGTAGCAGACGTTCTGCTGCGGCTAGGTCCGTGATAAATGTCTCAGGTGGATCGGTGCCCGCCTACGGTTTGGCCTTTGTATGGGCGGGGCTCAAGTAGAAGGGTTATTCTGCGGCAGTCTTCGCCGCCTTGTTGAGAGCAAGGAGGCAGGCTGCTTCTGCTACGTAGGTCCATGCTTAGCGCCTTTGGGAAGGCTGCTGTTCTCGGCGGCAAGTCCGGGCGACTAAGGTGTCTGTATCCTTGGTCTGAGTTCTCTGCAGGACAGTGTCTGAAGGAACTAGCGGCCAGTTCCTTAGAGGATCCAGCGGGCGACTGTTTCCGGCTGTAGAGGTCTGTGAAGGGAATAGCGCTAGGTGTTCGGATCGATGTGTAGCGTTTCCTTAAGTTGGGATCCGACTGCGCTCCTCAAGGAGAGTTCGGGTGCCGCCGGGGAATCCCGATTGGGCCTTAGAGGCGTTAGCTAAAGGGTCCTTTGATTCTTTACTCCAGGCGTCGGTAAAGGATTTGCTGTTATAGACAGTGGCTTTGATAGCTCATTGTTCGGTGCGACAAGTTTCGGAGTTTCGGGCGTTGTCATGTAATGAGACGTTTTCACCCTTTTTGGGTAGAGGGTGGTGTTTGCGAGCAGTCCTGTCGTCCTTCCAAAAGGTGGTTTCTGATTTTTCTCCTGAGCCTATTGGTTTCTCTTCCAGTTCTCGGTTTTTCTGGAAGGGGAGGTTTTGATTCGTAGCTTACGCCGATAGGAAACATTACATGCAGGGTGCGATGTTCGTTTCTTTGTTTTTGTGTGCTGGTTGGAGGTCCCCACAAAGGGGAAGCAGCAGCGAAGGCGGCCGTTTCGCACTGGGTTAAGGCGGTGGTTGCCTCAGCTTTCTGCTGGCGAGGTTGTATGATTCCGGGGGGCTTTCTGACTCTTGCTACCAGGGCACAAGCGGCTTCATGGGTGAATCACTGTGTCATTCCACCAGGGGGGATTGGTAGAGCAGCTTCCAGGTCGTCTCTTCATTTCCTCAGTAATCACTACTGCCTAAATGTTTTGGCAGTAAAGGAGGCCTGTTCTGGGTTGGTGGTGTGGTGAGTTGGCTGGATAGGTCCCTCCCAATGATTACTGCTCTGTTACATCCCAGAAGTAGAGGACTAAACTGGAGGAACGATAAGGAAATAGAAATTACACTTACCTAGTAATTGTCGTTCCTTGAGTGACGACAGTTTAGTCCTCATTCCCGCCCAGGAGTATGATTTCTTCAGTTTATTTTCAGGCGGAGTGGAGCATCAATCTCAAGGAGTAGACAGATCCTTTCAGTTTCTAGATCGCAGTGAGTATCCCTCTCTGTTCTTTCTTTCTTTTCTCTTATTTAAACGAGGTGATGGTATAGGATACGTGTTTACATAGGGGGGACATGAATGTAAAGTTAAAAAAAAAAAAAAGAAAAGAAAAGAGAAAAGAAAATATAAGACGGATACGGTTTAAAAGGCTCCTCCGGTTGAGGAATGGGGAGTTATTTAAAGTTATGGTATAGTTACTTATTTGTTGTTCCTTTGAGTTTGCTTTGTCAATAGTACACTGGAGGCTGATGGGAGATACCAGCAGGCTATATCCAGTGATGTCACGACTTTGACATGCCCAGTCTCCTAGCTGCAGGAAGAGGTGCACAACCCAGAAGTAGAGGACTAAACTGTCGTCACTCAAGGAACGACAATTACCAGGTAAGTGTAATTTCTATTATAAAAGCATTAAAAGTATAAGGAGTTTCTTTAGAGCTATGATGTTCTAATGATTATATTCTCCTTTGGCACAGAAGTTGTCCCTGTGCATTGTGAAGGAAGAACAGAAACTGAGGTCTTTTTCTCCTTATTTTATTACAGGCTCATGCCATCCCAGACATACAGAGGGGGGTCACGATTCTGATCCCGCGGGGTTAGACGTGCCCCGCGGGACCAGAATCATGAACAGCCCTATACGTGCAGGCCGGGACTGCGATTCAGTCCGGTCTGCAAGTACAGGAAAAGCCCGACTAACTCAGTCAGGGCTTAACCATGGCACCACGGCTCCATTGTAAAGCCGCGATCCCGGCCGCAGGCTTAACAAAGGCTTTCCCTGGAGCCTGATTCCCGATCCGACCACCTACGGCCAGGGTCGGGCTGCAGGGAATGTCCTCGGGCCCCTCCTGCCCCATATGCACCCGGGGCCTTCCGAAAAAAACCATCCAGGGAAGTTATTGTACCTCAGAGGTGGAATAACTTCCCCGCAGAAGTCGCCGGCCCTGGACGTACAAGGCCGACATTAGAATCAGCCCTGTACATTCAGGACCGGCAACCGCCACCGCCTGCCCTAACTCCACTCCTGATCTGCCCCTTCCCCGCCCCACCTAACTTCCCCATAAACCAGCGGGGAGGTTAGATTCCAGCGGGGAGAGCACGAATAGCGGGGATGGACTTCCTTTGGGACATCCATCCCTGCTATTTGTGGGCCAGAATGGGGCCCTTAGTGTCTATCAGCATTGTATGACATAAGATCTACCAACTTTTAAATTTAAGGCGGTCTCAGAAAGTTGGCAGAAAAGCTCTCTCTAATTAGCTGAGAAGTTATTTTAAAAGCTTCTATACCACAGATCTAATATAGTTTCTGTGGTTTACAAAATAGCATAAGAAATATTGTAACACACAAGAAAAACAAACAAGACTCAATAAAACAAAATAAAACATGCACTAAATCAAAAATGCCTCCAAATAGAGCCACATATTATCCACCTCCTACACCAAATACTTTCTTAAAATAAAAAGTTTTCACTGTAGAAATCTAGGCATGATCCTTCTGATGAAGGAGATAAGACCTGAAGAATACTAACGGGTCAATAATCAGTCTGGGTAGTGAACATTTTTTTTAAAGGCTAGTCATGGCATTTAAAAAATATGTATATTCAGCACTGCTATATGGACAGAGGGTAGTGTTGATTATATGTGGAGAGTGCTCACCAGTGGAGACCATAGGGGTCATTTTGGAAGCCTTATTCATGCTTTGGAATCAGAAAACAGGCATAGAGACATCCACAGTAAAGAGACATCTCCAGAGCCATTTTAGAAGCCGGCTCTGTGGATGTCCCCAGCATGAGGATGTCCAATTTTGAACAGCGGTGTTGGGAAAGCATGGCCGGAGCATTCCCATGAACCTGGATATCCCTGCCTGATCTCAGAAACATCATGGATGTCCGACGTCATGTCTAAGTTTAGATCTGCTCCAGGCATGAATAAGCATCTGAACAATGCTCATGTTGGCTGAAAAACATCTGAGGGTGTAGAGAAGATAGCACTTCATCATCCCCCATACTCAACACAATGTCAATAAAAGCAGCAGTGGGATTGGAACCCTGGCTTTCTTATTCCTAGCCCACTACTTTAGAAACACAGAAACATGATGGCAGAAAAAGACCACATAGCTTATCTAGTCTGCCCTTTCATATCGACTACTACAATAGTCCCCTCTTTTCCCTTTCCCTTAGAGATCCTCTGTGTTTGTCCCATGCTTTAGCTATTAGGCTATTCCTAGACGTTCAGGTTCTGAAATACTATTCTGGGGACATCTATGTAGACACACCTGCAGATGTGCATATCAGGCACGTTCACATTTGTGAAATGGTATCTGCACCTGGATGCGCCTGCTTTTTTCAGACATTCTAGCTCAGATGTCCCTTCTAAAATTCCCCACTAAATGACAAGCAGCCATATTTGGGTGCTATATGCATATAGTTAAGCAGTTTATTTTAGAACAGCCTTTTTTCTGGTCTTAAATGTTTAATGACTGCCTTTAGAAAACTGACCAATATACAGTTTTCTATAGCTTCTTTCATAATAGAGATATCTAAAATGCTTTACTGCCAGCAAGAGTGGCAGGAGAGCACAATAAAAATCAGGAAGAAGGTGGGAAAGAGAAGAGTGCATGAGAACCTAAAACCTAAAAACCTGAATACCGCTAACTGCAACACAAGTAATGAGGTTGTGATGTTATGTGCTGTTGAGTCGGTGTCGATTCATGGCGACCCTCTGGATAGTTGTTCTAAACTGTGTTCTACTTCAGTCAGGTGGCTCACTTTTAACAGAGTGGCACCTATAGCTGCTGTTACTATATTGATCCATCTCATTGCCAGCCTTCCTCTTTTGCATTGACCTTCTACCTTGCCAAGCATATCATCTTTCTCTAATGATCTTTCTCGTCACATGATGTGTCCAAAGTATGAAAGTCGAAGTCTTGTCATCTGAGCTTCTAAAGTTAGTTTAGGTTTGATCTCCTCTAGTACTGACTGGATTGTTCTTCGGGCAGTCTATGGAAAGCATAGTTACTCACTTGTAACAGGTGTTCTACAGTGACAGCAGGAATCAGTCCTCACATATGGGTGACGATGGCACTGATGGAGCCTGCGTGGCTTTGGGACATGCTAACACACGTGTGGTCCTCTTCCTGCCCAAGGGTGCCTGGACATGCTAACACACGTGTGATCCTCTTCCTGCCCAAGGGTGCCTGGACATGCTAACACACGTGTGGTCCTCTTCCTGCCCAAGGGTGCCATCTTGCTCAGTCAGATGACATAGCTAGGACGGTAGATAAAATTTAAAAAAGGTAGGGAGGCAACACCCAGGTGAGAAAGGAGGGTTATGAGGACTGATTCTTGCTGTCCCTGGAGAACATCTGTTACAGGTGAGTAACTACGCTTTCTCCAGGAAAAAGCAGGAAGTCAGTCCTCACATTTAGGACTCCCTAGCTCCAGGCTGAAGAGGACCAAACCATGACAGCACCAATGGTGACCAAGTTGGGTAACCGTGAGTTGCAGAAGATGAGTCCCCACTGAGAAACTTTGCATAACCCTAGCGTTCAGCGGCACTATCACTCCGGTAGCCTGAACATAGACGTTTTGGAGGGCAGGAGTTGCCTACACTCCGAAAATATTACAGAGTACTGCCTGACCAAATGCACTGTCCCTATGGGACTCACTCTCCAGGCAGTAGTGAGCTGCGAACGTGTGAATCGAAGACCATGTGGCGGCCTTGCATATCTCTGTCACCGGCACTGAGCGCAGGTTGGCCACGGACATGGCCATCGCCCTCATGCGATGCACTGCGAACCGGTGCTCAAGGGAGAGGCAAGCTCACTCATAAGCAAGGGCAATACAGTCTGCCACCCAAGTGGACAGAGTTCGCTTAGTCACAGGGAGCCCCAGTCTGTTGGGTTCATAAGACATGAAAAGCTGAGGAGCTTTGCGATGGGCCTTGATCCACTGTAAGTAGAAAGACAGGGCCCATTTGCAATCCAGTGTATGAAGTACTAGTTCTCCAGGACCAAGCAGGAAGTCAGTCCTCACATATGGGTGACGTCGGCGCCGACGGAGCCCTCGCAGAGCAATTTTCCCCAGCTTTCAAAGAAAGCCTTTGGGAATTGCAGCGTGCATGCGCGGCCCCCTTCCCGCCCAAGGGTGCCATCTTAGCCAGTCTTCTTTTTTCCGCGGAGCCCTACATACGTGCCCATCTTCTCCCCGCTGAAAAAGTTGATTTTTTCGTGATTTATCTCATTTTTCTCTATCGGTTCGACGCCGGTCCTTTTCCTGCCCGGACTCGCGACGCCGTTGCGAGTCCTTCTGTTATTTTTCGGTTTTTCTGATTTTCTGTCAGTTTCGTTTTCGGTTTTTCACTGGCAGCCCGGTCCTTTGACCTTGCAGGGGCCCTTTTTCCCCCGATGGCTGCCAGTGGTTTCAAGCGGTGTGTTCAGTGTGACAGAAATATGTCACTCACTGACACACATGATAATTGCCTCCGCTGCCTTGGCCCGGATCACGAGGAACTGATCTGTGGGGCCTGCAGCAAGATGTCCTCCAAAGCGTTAAGGAGTCGGCGGCATCAGCGGGAACGAATCTTCGCTGACCCCGGCCGTACCCGGACCTCGTCGGAGGCCTCGGCGTCCAGAGGTTCCAGCTCTGACCATCGCCGGAGTTCCTCCGACAGAGGTTCTCCCTCCGGGGACCATCATCGGAAGGTAAAGCCCGCGAGGGCGGCGTCGGTGGACGCTCCTGGTTCCGCGAGGGCCAGGTCGCATAGCCCCGATAGCCGTCCCGGGTCTTTGGAGAAGGAGCATCTGCTGAAGCGACCTCGTCTGGAGTCGGAGTTGCCTGCTCGGGTAAGTCCTGTAGTCCTCCTGGACTCGCCTCCGAGGGGTCCGACGTCGGGCCCGACGCCGTCGGGGCCCGAGTCGGGGGCTGCTGGGTCACCTGAGGTCGGACTCAGGTTGACGGCCTTGGAGAGCAGACTCTCTGCCTTCATGGACCAGCAGCGGGCACTGATCGCTAGCCTCGCTGGCGCCTCTGCCCCGACCGCCGGGACGTCGACGTCTAAGTCGACCCCGGAGACCGAGCCGATCCTCGAGTCCATGCGGGCTCGAGTCGATCCTCGGTCGAGGTCACCCTCGGCCTCCCGTTCGGGACCGAGGTCGTCGACGCCGACTCCCTCGGCGTCGGGGTGGCCGATGCCTCCGCCCGCCCGGACCGACCCCACCGATTCCTCCTCGGAGTCGGCCTGGGAGTCTGAAGAGGAAGAGTCACCTGATTCCTTTCGGACTCGGTGTGTCCCCTCGGACTCGCCTGAGTCCGAACCTCGGAAACAGTCCCCTCCGGAGGACGCCCGGTTCTCGGACTTCGTCAGGGATATGGCCAAGGCTTTGGCCTTCCCTGCGGATCCCGAGGAGGAGCCCCGAGCCGAAGAGCTCGATGCCCTTCAGTACGACTCTCCCGCCAGGGAGCACTTTACTGTATCGGTTCCTCCCATGCTGGAACGACTACTCTTCCGCATGTGGGAGAGTCCGGCATCGTCGCCGGTATTAAGCAAGCGGGTCGATTCCATTTATCGAGTCCGCAAGAGCCCTGGCTTCCAAAAAGCACAGCTACCGCACCATTCCATGGTGGTGGAATCGGCCATGCATAGGCTTAAGAGCCAGAAGATGCACTCCTCGGTGCCTCCTGGCAGGGAGGCCCGCAACCTGGATGGCCTAGGTAAGAAGTGTTTCCAGGGCTCTATGCTTGCTTGTCGGGTCCAGACCTACCAGCTCTACATGGGCATGTATCTCAGAGACCTGGCTAAAGAGATAGCCAGATTCTCCGCTGGGCTGTCCGAGGAACCTTTGCGGAGGTTCCTAGCCTTGACAACTGGTATTCGGGAATGCTCCAAATTCATGTCTCGAGCAGCCTATGATGGCTTTGAAGCATCGGCACGAGTGGCCGCAGCCGGCATCGGTGGCCGCCGACAGGCTTGGCTTCAGTCGTCTGACCTTGAACCCTGGGTGCAGGACAAGTTGGTCGATGTCCCCTGCCGAGGTGAGAACCTCTTTGGCAAGCCCATGGCTGAAAAGGCTGCCCAAATCGAGACGGAGACTCTCACCAGAACTAGGCTTTCTAGGAAGACCTCCGCCCCTTCCCAGAAAAAGAAGGGCTCAGGAAAGAAGTCCTTTTACCCGAGAAAGGCGGCTGCCTATAAACACTACCCTCAATATCAGGCCTCTGCAGCTCCCCAACAGGGTCAGCAGGCCAAGGGACGGGGTAACGGGTCCCGTAGGCAGCAAGCCCCCAAGCCTGCACCACCGGCCCCTGCTCAGCAGGGTGGGGGTTTTTGACTTCATCAGCATAGCCTCTCCCCCTCCGCTGGTTCCTCCCAGCACAGGAGGCCGGCTGGTTCACTTTGCCCACAGGTGGTCCAACGTCACCTCAGATGCCTGGGTGCTTCAGGTGGTGAGAGAAGGCTATCTTCTCCACTTCCACCAGGTCCCTCCCTCCTATTTCCCGGGAGAACCTCCACGACTCCCTCTGCACAGGGACTTACTCCTTCAAGAGTTAGCAAGTCTTCTTCAGGAACAGGCTGTGGAACCGGTGCCCCACCACCTGAGGGGTCAAGGCTTCTATTCCAGGTATTTCCTAATACCAAAAAGAACGGGAGGCCTCCGACCCATCCTGGACTTGCGCAACCTCAACAAGTTCCTCGTCAGGGAGAAGTTCAAGATGCTTACCCTTGGAATCCTTCTGCCCTACCTCCAGCAGGGAGATTGGCTATGCTCCTTGGATCTAAAGGATGCCTACACACACATCCTCATCCACCCAAGCCACCGCCAATACCTAAGGTTTGTGGTGGCAGGAAATCATTACCAGTACAGAGTACTGCCCTTTGGCCTATCCTCCGCACCACGAGTCTTCACAAAATGTCTCGCGGTGGTGGCGGCTTATCTCCGGCTTCACGGCCTCTATGTCTTTCCGTACCTAGACGACTGGCTCATCAGAGCATCGTCCTCTCCAGAAGTCACAATAGCCACACAACGCACTGTGACTCTTCTGCAGTACTTGGGTTTTGTCATAAACTTCGCAAAGTCCACTTTGCTCCCCTCGCAAGATCTCAAGTTCATCGGCGCAAGATTGCACACTCTTCAGGCACGAGCTTTCCTGCCTCTCGACAGGGCTCAACGGCTCATGGACCTAGCCGGCCACTTTCGCAGCCAGTCCCTGGTCTCCGCCAGGCGCTACCTGAGACTACTCGGCCATATGGCTTCCACCGTCCACGTGACCCCCAATGCCCGCCTGAATATGCGGCCTGCTCAGTGGTGCCTTCGCAAGCAGTGGCAACAGGCCACGGGCGGCCTAGCCGACTTAGTGCGCATCTCCGACCTGCTGGCCTCTTCTCTACAGTGGTGGCTTCATCGGCCGAACCTGGTGCTCGGAATGCCTTTTCAGTCTCCTCCGCCAGCTCAAGTGCTGACGAACGATGCTTCTCTCCTGGGATGGGGAGCGCATTGCCAAGGGGCATGTACTCAAGGTCTCTGGACCACGTGGGAGTCTGCGCAGCAGATCAACTTCCTGGAGCTCAGAGCAATCCGTCTGGCTCTCAAGGCTTTCTCCCACCTGACTTCTCACCAGTCCGTCCTTGTCCAGACGGACAATCAAGTTGCCATGTTCTACGTGAACAAACAGGGAGGCACGGGCTCCTTCCTTCTCTGTCGAGAAGCTCAGAGGCTCTGCTCTTGGGCCGTCAGCCACAGCGTTCTTCTCAAGGCAGTTTATCTCCCAGGCCAAGAAAATTGCCTGGCGGACAAACTCAGCAGACTCCTCCAGCCGCACGAGTGGCGCCTGGATCCCTTGGTAGTTCAGAAACTGTTTCTGAAGTGGGGCCTCCCCACGATGGATCTCTTTGCCAGTCCTCTCAACCGGCAACTTCCTCGCTTCTGCTCTCGGCAGCCGCATCCCCTTCGAGTAGCGGCGGATGCTTTTCTGCTCTCATGGTCGAAAAGCCTTCTGTATGCCTTTCCTCCCATACCGCTAGTCTCCCGAACTCTTTTCAAGGTTCTCCGAGACAAAGCTTCCATGATCCTGATAGCTCCTCGCTGGCCCAGACAGCCGTGGTTTCCACTCCTGCTGCAATTAGCGGTGGAGGATCCGTTCCCTCTGGGGTTTCAACCAGATCTCCTAACACAGGATCAGGGGTCCCTGCTACACCCCAACCTCAGATCTCTACATCTGATGGCCTGGCTGCTGAAAGGGTAGTCCTTGCTCCCCTTCTCTTGCCGGCAGAGGTGGAAGAGGTCGTCCTAGCTTCCCGGCGACCTTCTACCCGCAAATGCTACGCCCTTAAATGGCGTCGCTTTTCCGCTTGGTGTGCCCAGCAGTCTCAGGATCCCTTCTCCTGCTCGGTGTCGGTGATCTTGCAGTACTTGCTCTACCTCTCTAATCTGGGACTTAAGTCCAACTCCGTCAAAGTTCACCTCAGTGCTCTCTCAGCACATCATGTGCCGGTGGACGGCAGACCTCTTTCCAGCGACCCTCTCGTGGCGCGGTTTCTCCGAGGTCTCCTTCTACTTAAACCACCTCTGCGCCCGCCAGCACCTGACTGGGATCTGAATGTGGTTTTACAGCGGATCACCTGTCCGCCTTTTGAACCTATGGCTACCTGTTCTCTACGTTTTCTTTCTTGGAAAACCTTATTCCTGATAGCCCTCACTTCCGCTAGACGCGTAAGTGAATTGCAGGCCCTCGTGTCTGATCCCCCTTACACTCGGTTCTACAAAAATAGGGTAGTCCTACGGACTCACCCAAAATTTCTTCCAAAAGTGGTCTCCCCTTTTCACATCAATCAGGAGGTGGTACTTCCGACCTTCTTTCCCAGGCCACACTCCAGCCGAGCTGAAATGGTCCTGCATACCCTGGACTGTAGAAGGGCATTGAACTTCTACCTTGACCGTACGCGGGAGCACCGTAAAGCTGCTCAGCTTTTTGTATCTTTTGACCCCAATAAATTGGGGCTCCCGGTCTCCAAGCGTACTCTGTCCATCTGGGTTGCTGACTGTATCGCTTGGGCTTATGGGGCAACCGGACTCTCCTTAGAAAGTCGAGTCACGGCTCATTGTGTTCGGGCGAAGGCTACGTCAGTGGCTTACCTCCGCTCTGTTCCATTGGCAGACATCTGCCGGGTCGCTACTTGGTCTTCGAGCCAGACTTTTGCGGTCCATTACTGCCTCGAGAGGGAGTCCCGCAGGGACAGTGCTTTCGGACAGGCAGTCCTCCGAAATCTCTTCGAGGTTTGAGCAACTCCTACCCTCCATCCCGGATGGGGGCTACCGGTGGGTAATAATTCAGCGAAGATTCCTTCCTTCTGTACTGCTGAGCTAGAGGGAGCTCATTTTGTGCTTAGGGTCTCCGGTAGCCTTAAGCTTGGGAGTCCCATATGTGAGGACTGACTTCCTGCTTGGTCCTGGAGAAAGCGTAGTTACTCACCTGTAACAGGTGTTCTCCAGGAGCAGCAGGAATCAGTCCTCACAACCCTCCCTCCTCCCCTTGGAGTTGCAATTATCTGCTTTAGTTTTTTTGCAAATTTTTATGCTGTCTTTTAGCTATGTCATCTGACTGGCTAAGATGGCACCCTTGGGCGGGAAGGGGACCGCGCATGCGCGCTGCAATTCCCAAAGGCTTTCTTTGAAAGCTGGGGAAAATTGCTCCGCGAGGGCTCCGTCGGCGCCGACGTCACCCATATGTGAGGACTGATTCCTGCTGCTCCTGGAGAACACCTGTTACAGGTGAGTAACTACGCTTTCCTCCCTGCCGACGTGAGGCACCGGGATGAAGGTAGGGAAGAGCACTTCTTGGTTGAGGTAGAAAGGAGATACCACCTTCGGGGGGAAATTGGGCTGTGTGTATATGGTGGATCTGCCACCAGGGCCTGGAGTTCACTCATTCTTCGAGCAGACATGAGGGCCACCAGAAAGGCCACCTTCTAAGATAGGTACCGCAGGTGGCAAGTAGCGAGGGACTCGAATGGTGGTCTGGGGAGCTATGAGAGCACCACGTTGAGGTCCCACTCTGCTGGCATAGGACAGAGAGGGGGCTTGGATAACAGGAGGCCTTGGAGGAACCTGGAGACCAGGGGCTGGCCCGAGAGGAGATTTCCCTTGGCAGGGTGGTGGTGAGTGGCTATCGTGCTCAGATGTACCCTCACTGATTTAGACTTCAGCCCAGAAGGAACAGGTGCAATAGATACTGGAGTACTAATTGCACATGGCAGGAAAAGGGGTTCTCCATTCTTTCTGCACACCAGGCAGAGAACCTTCTCCACTTGAAGGCATAAGCTCGTCTGGTAGAGGGCTTTCGGGAGGCCAGTAGGATCTCCTCGACTTCTCTCAGAAGATTGAAAGGGGCCAATGCTACCCTTTCAGCAGCCATGCTTTTAGCGTTAGGGACCCCAGGTTGGGGTGCAGGAGGAAGCCTCCCCTCCTGAAACAGGGGGTCTGGGGCTCAGCCTAGCGGGACTGGGGGTACCACTGACAGAGAGAGCAGCAGTGGAAACCAAGCCTGCCTCAGCCACCTGGGGGCAATTAGTATGACTGCCTCTCGCTATGGACCTTGAAGAGGATCCTGGCAACCAGGGGGGTTCGTGGGAACACATAGATTAGGTCCTTGGACCATGAGATCAGGAAGGTATCGGCCACCACTCTCTCCGTGTGTGTTTGGCACGAGCAGAAACGAGGCAGCTGTGTGCTGTCCGGAGAGACAAATAGATTCATCACAGGCCTGCCCCACAGGTGAAAAGCCTCTTAGCCATCCTGGGGTTCAAGTGCCACTCGTGCAGCTGAAGGACTCTGTTCAGCCTGTCCGCTAGGTAGATGCCCTGGCCCGGGAGGTAAACTGCCTACAAGAGCATGCTGCTGCGAGCTGCAAAGGATAGGAGGGCTATCGCCTTCTGGCAGAGGGAGCACGAGCCTATGCTCCCCTGCTTGTTAATATAGAACATAGCGATTTGATTGTCCATCTGGATCAGTACAGACCGGTGTTGCAGACAGTGGCGGAACATCCATAAGGCTAGAAAGATTGTCCTGAGCACCAGGAGACTGATCTGTAGGAGCAACTCCTCCTGGGACCAGCTGCCCTGTGTGCGGCAGTCCCCACAATGTGCCCCTTAACCTAGGAGGGAGGTGTCTGTGGTCATAGTTCTCCTTGATGCGGGTGATTGGAAGGTCATTCCCACCCTGAGGTGGCGAATGTTTTGCCACCAGTTGAGGGATTCTGCCAATTGGCGGGTAACCCTGACCCTGTCCCATAGCTTGCCCGTGGCTTGAGTCCACTGTGAGCGGAGGCACCACTGGCCTGTCCACATAAGACTATTTGTGGTTCTGCTGTAATTCCACTCTCCCCTTGACCCTCTATCTTGCTTTTCTGATTTTAATGGCATTCTTTTCCTGTTTTCGTTCATTTTTATTTTGTATTTTATTGTAAACTGCCCTGGTTGTTTGAAGGGCAGGATATCAAATTTTAATAAACCATAAACTATCCTGAAGAACATGAAAATAACTCATTAACTGTACTATGTTGTGTTCCAGCTTTAAATGCTGAGGTGAAGTTGATGACAAAGAAATAATGAAATATTAGGGAAAATGACCAAGAAAGGGTTCTTCCTTACCTGCTCACAGAGGGATCGGAAACCCATTTCCTCCAACTGATCTAGTTCATAGGTTTCCCCAAGCAAGGGATTGAATGGCTTTGCTGTGCGGTGGACTGTGGTGGAATAGGAAGACACGGAGAATGCAGCTACAAAACACAATTGCTCAGTTGAGCTCTCACACTTGGCAGCTTTGTCCAGCAGTTCATGATATTCCAGGTCCTCTGTTAACCTCTGTAGCATGGAGAGTGGTTCATTAAAATTTACCTAATGTTAACAAAAAAAAAATCATATCAGGCTTTTTTCTTAAATGCTGCACATTTGTGCTTGCAAATAAACATTTATTAACTTGACACATTTTTACAATGCAACAAAATTTGGAAAGAATTATAGAAAAGGAGTTGGGAGTGTTTGTCAGTCTGAAGTTAAAATAACTCTTTGAAAATTTAATGGAATAGGATAAAACTTGGCATTTGGGAAAAACCAGTTAAAAAGCACACTGAGTTTGAGAAAGGGTTGAATTGGCCTAGGGGTACCAGAGAAGGAAGAAAGAGGGAGCAGGATCTTCAGACCAGCAACAGGAACACACAACAAAGTGAGGGCCAGTTAAGGGTCACAGGTGCTAATTTTATTCAGAAAAACCCCTACATGTTTCGGTAGTATGCCTTCCTCAGGGAGTACACATCTTAAAAACATAAAACAAAATAGATAGGTGAAAGTCGTGTACAATAAATAAATAAATAGTAAAACATGTAATACATTTAAAGACAATGTTAAAAAATAAATAGGATAAACATATACAGTACATATATCTAAAACATATGAATGGTAAAAGTGGAAATATAAATATAAATAATAATATGCTGTAATTAAATTACCAAAATAGTCAAAACAATTAAAACTAAAGAGGCATGAATAAAACAGTTAAAAAGCAAACATAAAAAGTAAAACATTTTAAGAAGCCATACTGCTAATGGTATTGTACAATGTGACAAGGAGTAGGACCACAGAAGAAATACTTACATAGGGCACCCTGTGAATAAGTTGTCTTTAAAAAGACACCATTCGGTCTGAAACTTGAGGGCTAAAAATGTATACAGCATAACATGATATCATTGCATGGTCATGTTTTAGGTACACAGAGCCAGAGTAAAGACCAAAGATGTAGAGGAGCATTAGTAAAAATGTAAATAAAACAAGCCAGTGCAGAACTACACCAGTCAGGGATTATATCAGAGGAGGGGGGAGTTTAAAACTGATCTCATGTCGTAAAACGTTTCCATTTGTAGTGCTGCTTAAGGGATATACTGACATGATAGTAAGAGCTATTGTCCATGTGGTATACAGTGAATCGTATTATAAAGTAGTACCCATGTATAAGAACTACACCTACCCAGCGATTCTGGAGAACTAACGTGCTAGCGTTGTCACCAAATGTTTCTTGCTTTATTGAGAGAAAACTCTCCGACGGCATTTCTTTTAAGCGCTGGATTTGAGCGCCAAAAAAAAATGATTGGCATGAAACCGCGCATGGCAAGAAGAGTAACCAACAAAGAGAATAGTGGAACAGAAAAGATGTATCATGATAACTATATCATACAGCAGAGCAGATAAGCAAGAGACCACTGCTAAAAAATAACAAGCTGGACCCATCGAAAGTGGAATCATACAGACCAATTTCAAGTATCCCCATGCTTGCCAAAGTAATCGAAAAGTTAGTACAGCGCCAAATCCAACAGCATATTGATACTGAAGCCCCACTGGATCCTTCCCAGCATGGGTTCAGAGAAGCACATGGGGTTGAAACCCTCCTCACCAACCTATTTGACCATCTAGTCTCTGGAACCGACAAAATTCATCAAGGATTCGCCCTCATATTCCTTGACATTGCGGCGGCTTTCGACTCGGTGAGTCACAAGATACTCATACAACGCCTCAGCGAGAAAGGAATTCAGGGAACAGCCCTAAAGTGGTGCAAGTCATACCTGACTAATAGATGGCAACATGTAAGGTCAGGCTCCACAACCTCCGAACCATTTTTACAAAACCAGGGTGTACCACAGGGCTCGTCACTATCTGCATTGATGTTTAACATCTACATGCAGCCCATATGTGCCCTAGCACGTTCATTCAAGGTCAACTGTTTAGCCTACGCAGATGACATCCTCCTATACATCCCATTCAGGACTAACCAACCGGACCTCTCCCCTCTAACAAGATGTTTTGAGGCAGTAGCAGAATGGTTCAGCACACAAAACATGAGAATCAACTACAGTAAAACAGATGTCCTTTTCCTCTCAAGGAACCAGGACTTCACCCCTCCACTCTCTTTAAAAATCGGCAACACAGAACTGAAAACCAAACCCACAATCCGCTACCTTGGCATGACACTGGATCAACACCTGGATCTGAAAACTCACATAAAAAACACAGTAAAAACAGTATACATGAAAATAAAGACCTTAAAACATCTCCGACCGCTACTCGACTTCAGCGACTACCGATCGATCTATCAGGCATTAATATTACCTCATTTCGACTATGCCAACGTAATTCTACACGGTCTCCCTCAAGCAACGCTAGCTCCCCTCCAGCTTGCAATGAACACTGCTGCAAGAGTACTAACAGGGGCTTCACGGAGAGAGCACATAACGCCAGTACTGATGAACCTCCATTGGTTACCTGTTCAAGCAAGAACCCTCCACAAAGTTCTAACCTTAACTTTCAAAGCCTCAAACACTCTGACCCCCACAGCCCTCAGCAAGATGATACATAAAGTACCACAGAACAGAAATAGAAGACCCATGATGCAAAACACCCTAGAGGTCCCAAAAGTAATAACAAAATGCACAAGAACAACAACAAATAGGGCCTTTACGATTTACGCTCCCAGAGCATGGAATGCTCTCCCTACCTATATTCGGAACATCACTTACCTAACCCACTTCAGGAAGGCAATAAAGCAGCACCTGTTCACTACATACTACCCTGAATCTAGCCTTAGTAACCATACATATGGCCCCCCAGACAATCTCTCATTACAAGTAAACAATCAGACTCAGCATGAAAAAGGATAATCAACTGATCGCTCAGAATGTACCCCAGTGTAAATAAAATGTAGATATGTTCTGCCTGAAATCAGGTACCAGTGTGATACAATGTATAGAGTTAAGAATGTACATAGTTTCCCCCAGTTACTTCCAAGTTGATCTCCCTGTTTATTGTAAATACAACTCAAAGTTCCTTGTGTTGTATAGTTGATGTTAAATGTAAACCGCTCTGATCTAAAATAGAGCGGTATAGAAGAACTGTTAAATAAATAAATAAATAAATAACTTCTGGCATTAATTAAGTGCAATACAATGAAATGAATAGTTTGATTAATTAGTTTCAATATTGTACGTATAGTAATCTATGAGGAGGCGGGGAACTGTGTCTAGCACTTTTTATTAGAAGGCACCTCCTAACAAGGAACATCACTCTGTTTATGGCAATCTAATGAACTGGTTTTGGATTATGTTTATAAAAAACAGGGGAGAAATATTCAGCGATACATCGTAGGGGAACAGCGGCACGCTCCAGATTTAGAAAGGCACGAACATCAAAGCCGATGTAAATCCTGTGTGCAAAGAGACGATTCGTGAGACTGTCAGTTTCACGATCTGTAAGCAATAAATAGTGTATACAAAAGGGCAATTCCTTAGACAGCTGTGTTGCGATCAGGAAGCAAGTCAAAAAGTGCAAAAGTGGGATGTAATAATTAAACTGAAAAAATGAAGGCTTAAATATGTTTTACACTAGAGGATGATGAATGGGGCTGTTGAATATGCAATAAAAGGGAGTAAAAAATAATAGCCAAATGGTCAGATGCTGTTAAAAAAAAAGTCATGTAAAAGATTAGAGAGGGGGAGGAGCCTGTACGCAAAGGGAGATATAATAAAAATAATCAATAAAAATATACTTAATCCCAAATTTTAAATAATAAATCTAAATGAATGATAAAAATGAACAATAAAAATAATTACTAAAGCATAACAGCAAATTAAGAGTGCAAATAAACTTAAAAATATGTAAATAAAAAAATGTAAATAAAAAACTGTATGGATACAATGGGGGCGGGGGCCATCGGAATAAAAGGTTAAACAAATTTTTAATAATTAATAAACACATGTAGTTAAATCATATATAGCTAAAAACATATCGAATAAAATAAAAAGGAAATAATGAATTAAAAGAGGAGTCCACAACTTTAAAAATGTATAATTAAATACCGTATGGATAAAGGTAATAAAATGTAGTTAAACCCTATATAGCTAAAACAGCATACCAACTAAAATAACATAAAAAGGAAATAAATATAAAAAACTAGTTAAACCATAAATAGCCAAAAACAGGGTGTCAAATAAGATAGAAGATCAAAGGTCAAAACTGAATGAGACCCAACTTTCAAAAGTAAAAGATAAAAAATAATAATAAATAAAAGATAAATAGTAAATAAAAATATTTAAGACCATGAAAAATAAAACCAAAAAACAGAAAATAGAGAGCAAAGGGGAGCATGGGCTGATTATGGAAAAACTGAAAGGTCAACTTCTTGGTTAAGGCCATGCGGCGTCAGAGTATTCAGCTCATAAATGTAGCGTTGTTCAAGTCTTAGCAAGATCCTGTCCAGATCACCACCAAATCCAGCAATTAAAAGAAATGCCGTCTGAGAGTTTTCTTTCAATAAAGCAAGAAACATTTGGTGACAACGCTAGCACGTTAGTTCTCCAGAATCGCTGGGTAAGTGTAGTTCTTATACATGGGTACTACTTTATAATACGATTCACTGTATAGTGCACGGACAATGGCTCTTACTATTATGTCAGTATATCCCTTAAGCAGCACTACAAACGGAAACGTTTTCTGACATGAGATCAATTTTAAACTCCCCCCTCCTCTGATATAATCCCTGACTGGTATAGTTCTGCACTGGCTTGTTTTATTTACATTTTTACTAATGCTCCTCTACCTCTTTGGTCTTTACTCTGTGTACCTAAAACATGACCATACAATGATATCATGTTATGCTCTATACATTTTTAGCCATCAAGTTTCAGACCAAATGGTGTCTTTTTAAAGACAACTTATTCACAAAGTGCCCTATGTAAGTATTTCATCTGTGGTCCTCCTCGTCACATTGTACGATACCATTAGCAATATGGCTTCTTAAAATGTTTTACTTTTTATGTTTGCTTTTTAACTGTTTTATTGATGTCTCTATAGTTTTAATTGTTTTGACTATTTTGGTAATTTAATTAAGGAATATTAAGTGGAGGAGTAGCCTAATGGTTAAGAAAACTGGCTTGGGAACCCAGAAACCAGGGTTAGATTCCCACTACCATGCCTTGTAGCCTTGGGCAAGTCACATAACCTTCCATTGCCTCAGAAAAATCCAACTTATCAATGTCCCTGTTTAATGTGCATTACCAAATTTAAGTTTCAATGTAAACCACTTTGATTGAAATGATAAAGCGGTATATAAAACCTGTTACATAGTAACATAGTAAATGACGGCAGATAAAGACAGTACGGTCCATCTAGTCTGCCCAGCAATATGGCAGGAGTAGGTGCACCCCTTCCCATGTCTTTTAGGGAGTAGGTGCACCCCTACCCATGTCTTCACCCCTCCCCATATCTTTGTTTCTTTGTTTGTTTGGTGGTGAACCCACCGTTCCTCCCCCATCGCTCCATGTAGGACACCCCTATTTGTTGAGAAATTAGATGGTTCAGTTTATTTTGATTTAATCTTGTTGCTGTTAAATAAATTTCCACTTTTACCATTCATATGTTTTAGGTATATGTACTGTATATGTTTATCTTATTTATTTTTTAACATTGTCTTTAAATGTATTACATGTTTTACTATTTATTTATTTATTGTACACGACTTTCACTTATCTATTTTGTTTTATGTTTTTAAGATGCGTACTCCACGAGGAAGGCAGTGTGCCAAAACATGTAGGTTTTTTTTCTGAGTAAAATTAGCACCTGTGACCCTTAACTGGCCCTCACTTGTTGTGTGTTCCTAGGGGTCCCAGATAAAGACCAGTATGGTCCATCTAGTCTGCCCAGCAATATGGCAGGAGTAGGTGCACCCCTTCCCACATCTTTTAGGGAGTAGGTGCACACCTACCCATGTCTTTGCTTAGTGGTGCACCCACCAGGAGCAGGTGCACCCCTCCCCATGTCTTCACCCCTCCCCATATCTTTGTTTCTTTGTTTGTTTAGTGGTGAACTCACCGCTCCTCCCCCCATCGCTCCATGTAGGACACCCCTATTTGTTGAGAAATTAGATGGTTCAGTTTATTTTGATTTAATCTTGTTGCTGTTAAATAAATTACCACTTTTACCATTCAAATGTTTTAGGTATATGTACTGTATATGTTTATCTTATTAATTTTTTTTAACATTGTCTTTAAATGTATTACATGTTTTACTATTTATTTATTTATTGTACATGACTTTCACTTATCTATTTTGTTTTATGTTTTTAAGATGCGTACCCCCCGAGGAAAGCAGTGTGCCGAAACGTGTAGGGTTTTTTCTGAGTAAAATTAGCACCTGTGACCCTTAACTGGCCCTCACTTGTTGTGTGTTCCTAGGGGTCCCAGAGAACATAGGCATAGTTTGGGAGGGGCAAGGGAGGCAATAGTCCCTCAAATGTTGCAGGCATAATGGTGATCTGGTACCCCTGCCCCTACTGTCACTATGACTTCCTTACCCTTTGGCCCCCAAAATAAGACAGCAAACCACACCAATGCCAGATAAATACCCCCCCCCCCAACAAAAAATAGGTAATGGATTCTACGGGAGGAGGACTTCCGGCTTCTGTTAACACAGAAACTTACATACAGTGGAAACACAGCAGTTTGTTTGTTTGTTTATGCAATTTCTTGATATACCGCCCAGGCTGAAGGGCATCAGAGCGGTTTACAATCACTATAAGAAGGTACTGGATACAATCCCTCGCCCCCAAAGGGCTCACAATCTGTGTACCTGAGATAGGGAATATCTCTTTTCAAACTGCTTCACCCAGTTCTCTACTCGCTCGGCCCCTAAAGTTAGCTCCGCTGCAACTGCCCTACCATTCTATAAACTTCCCCCACTCCTAAAAACTATTCTCTTGCAACTGCCTCACCATCCTGAAAACTACTATCACCTCTAAAAACTACTTTTACAACTGCCCCACCTGCAAAAACTATCCTTTTGCAACTACTTCACAAACAAGAAATATCTCCCACAAGTGCTGCACTACCCTCAACTGCCCCCCTCCCCCCACACACTACCCTGCAAACTGCCTGAGGTCCAAAAACTACCATCCCACAAACTGCTCTCACAACTGCCCCATCACTTTGCAAATTGCATTGTCCTCAAAAATACTCCTGGCAACTGCCTCACCACCCTGCAAACGGTACCCCCCCCCCCCAACCCCCTTCCTCCGCAACTACCTCACTATCCTGAAAATCTGTCTCACTGCTAAGAACTTCCCCCCACAGCTGCTATACCACCCTACCAACTGACCCTATTCCCTCAACTGCAAACCATGCCCACCACTCAACTAGTCCACTTAAAAATGTCCCATCACCCTCAGCAACCCTCTACAGACACAATGCATGCAAAAGTACAAAAAAAGATATGTATATATATACACACCTTCAACCACAAACACATTTACACCACACACATATGGATTGCAAATAAGCCTCTAGTTAAGATGTACTACATTTTAAGTTATTCAGATATCTATTTCAGGGCTAGTATTCACAATCCTTAGCCGGACGGCTCAAAGGGAGGCTGTCCAGATAAGGATGCTGAGACTGCTCCAGCAGTATCTGATTAGTGCAGAGGTGGTCCGTGAGCGAAGAGAGGGCAGCACTGACATTTATCCAGAGAGTGTGCTTTTTGGCTAGCACTTAATTGGACAACTTAAGCCACATGAAAATCAGGCTAAGTTGCTATCCGGAAAAGTACCAGCTGAAAATCACGCTCTCCAGATAGGTGCCGACACATATCTGGATGGTGCTACTCAACCCAGATATTCAGCAGTAGCTCCTATCCTGATACTGTCGCTGAATATCCCGCTGATACTTAAATGCCATGATGAACCACTGTGGCATTTGAATATTGCCCCATCATATCTCTCCTCGCTCATCACCAAGAATAATATCACTCGCTCACAACGTGACTGTAATAAAAAAAAAACTCGCAATACCAATTGACTTCACGAAATCAAGAAAAGTAAAACAAGGCATTCTCCCACTTTGCTCCTAACCTTTGGAATAACTTCCCAGACTACCTAAGAGATGTCAATGACCTCTTCACCTTCTAAAAAAAACTTAAAACCTATCTTTTTACCCTTCATTTTGGTACCCACACTGATCACAACTCTATAGACCCTCCACCCCCTTCTGCATAAACCCCCTAGCAAAAATGCACTTCTCACCCCCCTCAATCCTCCCTAACACTCCCATCTACCCAACAACAAAATTGTACATAGTTTTATAAGACTGGTCTTGCTGCAGTAAATGTATATAGTTATAAAGCCCTATGTAACTCAATATGTACCCTACACTGTTCTATTCAAAATGTTGTTCCTTGTAAACCACATTTGATCTTCAGGAAAATGCGGTATAGAAACGTATAATAAATAAATAAATATAAATATTGGCTCTTCTGAAAACTAGCCCCTTCATTTTCTTTCCTGTTTCTACTGTGAAATCTACTGACTGAACTGTACAGTCTTCTTATGTGTACTACCAAGTAGTATCTGTTGCCCTGGGCAGGGCTAGATAAGGCACTGGCAAACCTGGAACATACCTACGGGCAAAGTTTAGGGAGCCCTGTCAGGTGTGTCAGGACTCAGAAGTTTAAGACTGACAACTGTCTGGCTTTTTTCAGGAGTCTACTGATTTTTACATTAGTGTCCAGAAACTAGGATGTCTAAGATGTCTGGATATTTTTCTGAGTTTAAAAACTCTATCTGCAGATTGCCAATCCTGCCCTACTGTGTGAGTGAACCTGCCCTGCTTACCTTTAGGGTAACTGGGAGCAGACGGTGTGTAGGATTTAGTCAATGGGCAGGCTGTGGGGGTGGAGCACTCTAAGGCAGCTCTAGTCATAGAAAAGGAGGTGGTCAGCTGCGGGAAGTTCCTGTAGTATAATAATAAAGTTTCTGCATATGATGGGAGATTAAAGAGAAATATAAAGCAACCCTCAAAAAAATGTCCCCATCTATTACTATGTGAAAAGTAGTTCCAACAGCTGCAGCAAACACTGATAACAGTGACACAGCAATTAAGGAATTGCACCTTTCCATTATGCGTGTGACATGTTATTGGAGGGGATCTCAGGCACATACACAAATATTACCTTTTTCTCATACAGTCAGCAGCCAAGGCTGTGATGTGGCCATACAGGATCTGCTCCCCCTCCCCCTACCACTGCTGTTACCCTACCTCTGCCAGCTGCCCTGAATCATTGAAGAACAACTGTGGACGGCACAGGACCCCAGAATGCAAGTGCGTGCTCAAACCCTTCTAGGTCCTACCTCTTCTGGCAAAACGTGACAGTGGATGGGGCTGACCCAAAAGAGCCCAAGTGTGCAGATGTGCTCAGTAGTACTGCTGCATCCACAACTGCTTTACAATGATTCAGAGAGGCCAGCAGATGTAGGATGACAGTAGTGGCAATGTTGGGGGAGATGAGGGTAAAGGTGCTGGACATGCAGAGATACTAGATACAGGAGAGGTAAAGATGAGGGGACGGGAAATGCACCTGAGGGGGGGATGGGAAAATGCTGGTCACTTTGGAGGGTGGTATAAGGAGTAGAAGGGGAAATGCTGGCCATCTTGCGTGTATGTGTGTGGTTGGGGGGGGCGGTAATTGAGGTCAAAAAGGGATGCTAGAGAAGAGACACTGATTGACTGAGGCCAAAAAGAAGGGAATGCTTATGGGGAAGGGTTTGTTTGCATATACTTCCGATACTCCACTGGAAAAAAAACTCTCATTGGCCTTAAATCTTGCTCTCTGGGATGGACCATACTTGGCATCTCTGCTTTTCAAATAGCCCCCTCATTTCCTTTCCCGATCACAGAACCAATACAGACAGAACCACATAGAACCAGTATAGATATTCAACAGTAGCAGCCAGCATTTGTAAAGCAACTAGCCATCACCATTTAAAATTAGACACTAATATTCTATGCTGGGGATATATCTGCCTACCGGCACTGAATATCTGGTTTGCCCAGATAGTGGTTTAGCTAACCAGGCAGCGACAATAATCAGCCACTGACAGATAGCTAAACTGGCTAAAGTTAAGCCAGCCCTTTATATTCCTAACCTTAGTCGGTTTACGTTAACAGGCCAGCAGCTGAGTATCACCATGACCAGTTACATTGAGCGATACCCCTAGAATGCCCCAATGCTATGCTGTTAGCATCGGGGCGTGAAGCTATGCTAGGAGGAGATATTTAGCAGCACAAAATAGCTATGTGTTGCTGAATATTCCACTCACAGGATTTATTGCAGTTAGCAGGACTACTATGTTAATCCTTTTGAATATGCCCCCCATAGTCACAGACATACAAATACACATGCACTGACACACAAATACATGTGCATAAATAGAAACATGAATAGACATACTGGTTCACAAAGATACACACACTCACAAAACATACACATACCCACACAAAACACAGACAGAAGACATACCACACATGCATAGGGGTTACAAAGGCTTCTATGATGCATGTTCTGCATGCTTCCCCTACTTGTTATTTTAAAAATCATAGTCTACATCCTTTGTTATATCATCTACTTCTGATCCTACTTTATCAAGAAAACCAGGAGATAGTCACAACATGGACAACTATCCACAGGGTCACCAGGAGTCAATGTTAACTCGATGGCACACAACAACATGATCAAGGAAACTGAGGATGGCTTGCTCAAATGGGAATCGGAATCTCTGAACTTCTCTTCTACAGTAACACACACCTGAAATCCTTGACTGGTTTGATTCCACTAGTACTACAATGTCCACTGCACATAACTTATATGTGCAAAGGACAAATTATTTTGCATCCACTCCCAAGCCTGAGATTCTTATAGCACCAAGAAAAGCCATGAGTTGAGTCATTGCTAGACATGAGTCCCTATGAATTCCAGTTGAGGCGTTTGATTCAATCTGGATTTAGGATGATACACGGTGAGCCCTTGCAACTCTAGAACCCAAATGGTGATGTGTATGGATTTGTTTGTTTCTGTCCAAAAGTTGTCCTTACCAGCCAACCATCCAGGAATGAAACATATGCACCCCAAATTGTACAGGAATGCTGTAATAATGACAAGACATTTTGGGACCAATAGCTAATGGGACAATATGCTGTTAAAGTTTATTTGGATAAACTTAAACTGGATATGCAATGGACTTATACAAACAAGTCTGACCCCTGAATATAACCAGTTATAACAAGATAACATTAGAATTGCTGTTTCATTGACCTGACCTACAGCATGATATACAGTATTATCAAGTGCTATGTTATTGGAATGCCCTAAGACAACTGGACAAACTTTGTATAGCCAACTTGTAGAATGCAGAGAATTTATCCATTCAGCAGGGGGAAATTAAAAATGTAAATTAGACTTACCTGCTAATTGTTGTTACTTTAGGAACTCCAGTCCAGTCCCGGAATTTCAGTCTCCAAGCAGCTTGAAGTTCTAAGAGCCTAGAGGTGGCTCTAAAGAGGAACAATTAAGGATTTTATTTCATTAAGGAAAATTTAAAAAGTTTTAAACAGTGTATAGAGAAGGATTTAGTAGTTTGAGTGCTATAGCTTTAAAACTACAAAAGCAAAAGAAACCTACAGGTAAAGGCTAATTGGCAAATAGATCAAAACCCAACCTCAGAACATAGACCTTCAATTTTTAAATATATAATTTTTGTCGGAGCTGACCGGAGGAAGGTCGGATAGAGAGCCGACCCACACCAAGCGGGCAACCACTTTTTATTATATTAAGGTTCTTCACCATAGGTAAAAATTCATTTTTTCAAAAAAATAAGCTGAAAACTTATCTGAGATAGAAACGCTGATTTTTTGGATAAATCTCAACACGACGCGCGCGTTTCGGGCACTATCACCCTGTATCAAGTGTAAAGTCCAAAATTCACAAATTCAGCAGTCATCCTTAGTAACGCTGTCGTTGCAGCAGAGGTCATATCTTTTATATAATGGCAGAACAAACGCCATTTAAAGAGAGAACCAACCTATCAGATCGGGCAAACCCCCACATGACAGGGAACCCCTGATCTGATTGGTAATAACTTGAGTGACGACAACATTCATTCAAAGCAAGCTCTGCCATTCAATTTCTCTATTAAGACCTCCCGGCTCCATTGAATCAAGATAGAATATCCAGCGTTGTTCCAAAAATTGGAGTTTATCTTCCCTTGACCCTCCACGGGGATTATTAGGAGCTTGATCCAAGATAGTCCA
This sequence comes from Ichthyophis bannanicus, assembly GCA_033557465.1. Classification (NCBI taxonomy): domain Eukaryota; kingdom Metazoa; phylum Chordata; class Amphibia; order Gymnophiona; family Ichthyophiidae; genus Ichthyophis; species Ichthyophis bannanicus. The sequence goes on from CM066041.1 coordinate 151,888,032, forward strand.
ATTAAGGTGGTCAAAAGTATGGCAAAAGTCAATACAATGAGAAACCAGCGGAGCAGAAAGTACTGCATGATGAAGACGTGATGCATGTTCACTTAAACAACGTTTAATAGGGCGTATTGTTCTCCCAGCTTTAAAACTAGCTCATGCCCTCCCTCTCTCTGGTGTGGGGGAGGAGTTTTTGCAGCCGCAGAGATCGCTGAGTTTGAAATTTTATTTAAGCTCCCGATCCTACTGTTATTAGGAGAGGAGCGGTAAAGAAACAAGTAAGGTGTTTGAGGAAACTTTACAGATCAAAGGTAAAGTTTGTCTATTTAAAATTTCTGTCACTGCGCAGCTACAGTTGAAGCGCAGTTTTAACTCTGTTTAAGAAGCATCGCAGTTCCCGATCCTACAATTATTAGGAGAGGAACGCTAAAGAAACAAGTAAGGAGCTAGAGAAAACTTTACAGGTGAAAGGTAAAGTTTATCTATTTGAAATTTCTGTCTCTGCCCAGCTACATTTGAAGTGCCGGTTTAATTCTGTGTTAAAAAGCATTGCAGCGGCAGGAGGTAAGCTGCTGATTGATTTTTTCTTATTTTACTTCCGGGTTTTTAGCGAGCGGAATAAAGGCTCTTTTGTTAGACCCGGGGATGTAAAGAAGCATTTTTTGGACGTTTTAGTTTTAAAACGATACAGCTATAAAGGTTGATAAGCTGAGATCGTTTCAGTGACAGTTTAGAATTTAGAGCTCGAGCGTCAAGCGCATTTCACAACTGAGGCACTTTTAAAGTACCATAATAGAGAAAGCTTTATTTAAACTAATGATAATTTGTTTTTAATTTTAAAAAAAAGGAGGAAACTATTAATTTGTGATAAGATGCCTACAAAACCACAATGTTTGGTATGTGGTTCTAGGAAAGGAATATCTTTAAAATCAGGAATTTGCAAGCATTGTGCTCAACAGAGTGCAGATCTACAGAATGCTGTAGACAACACTGCGGAGAGGGAGAAACATTTATCTTCAGAGAGAGATGTTGAGTCTCCTCCACAGCTTTTGCCTGAACCTATTCCGGGTCCTTCTTCAAGACCAGATGTACCTATGACTCTTGCTGCAGATCTAACAAGTTTATCTTCAAGTATAGCAGCAGTAGTTTCAAAACAGTTTATTTCCCTTCTTCAAAAGACATTTGGAGATGATCATAAGCTCATTGACTTACCACTGGTTTCTAATTTGGGAGAGAAGCGTCTTGCTGCTTCTCTAAAGTTGGATGAAGCTATGCTTCCTGCTAAGAGATCTAGATTGGCAAAGAATTTTTCAATATCATCTCAGGAGGTTCATTCTGATCTTGATGATGATATTGAAGAAGAGCTGGAAGAAGGAGAATTGGTGGATCAAGAAGACCAGTCCAGAATTGTAAGAGTTTTTTGTAGGGAAGAGTTACCTGCGTTAATGGAGGAAACCCTTAAAACTTTAAATATTTCATTGCCAGAGCAGATGGGGAATCTGGAATTGGAAGATCCATTGTTACAAGCGGTCAGGAAGACACAAAAGGCTTTTCCAGTACATAGAGTGGTAAAAGAAATGATACAGCAGGAGTGGAATGTTCCTGAGGCTGCATTAAGAGGATCTAGAATTATGGCTCATTTATATCCTTTACAAGAGGAGGATTGTGAGTTATTTGTTCCACCTAAGATTGATGCAGCGGTTTCGGCAGTTACTAAAAGAACTACTATTCCAATAGAAAGCGGTGCAGCTTTAAGAGATAGTTATGATAGGAAAATAGACACACTCTTGAAACAAATATTTGATATAAATGCATTATCTGTTAAAGCATCAATTTGTGGAGCATGGGTAGCTAGAGCGTGTTTATGATGGTCACAAGGCTTACATTCAGACATGGAAGGAACCTCTTCGGAGGACGCATCTAAATTAGAGACGGGTGCAGCTTATTTAGCTGACATTCACTATGATCTTATCAGAGCATTGTCAAAAGGAATAGCCTCAGTGGTTGCAGCTAGAAGACATGTGTGGCTGCGAATCTCAGTAGTGCTCTTTGCAATGGACGCATATGAGCCCTCGCCCACGGCACCAGTTCCAAAGTTGCTGCCATGGTTCCTAGCAACTGGAGATAATGCCACGCTGTGGGATCCTTTTTCTTCAAAAACTGCCGCACCAGATTCATGACTGCTAACACTCGAGATTGTGGTAAGAAAACTCTTCCTGCCCTCGTATCGAATCGAGCGCCTAAATGTTCTAGATTTTGGGACGGTATTAATTTGCTCTTTCTCATATTCACCACCCAACCTAGGCTTTGTAACAATTCAACCACTCTTCTCGTTGCTAACTTGCTTTCGCTCTCTGACTTTGCCCGTATCAACCAATCGTCTAGATAAGGATGAACCAATATTCCCTCCTTTCGCAAGGCCGCTGCCACCACCACCATTACCTTGGTAAATGTTCTTGGAGCTGTCGCCAACCCAAACGGCAGAGCCCGAAATTGGTAATGGCCCATTGGAACGGCAAATCTTAAATACCTTTGGTGTTCTTGACGAATTGGAATATGAAAATAGGCCTCTGTCAAATCCAGAGATGTAAGAAATTCCCCTTTCCTTACTGCCATAATCACTGATTTTAACGTTTCCATGCGAAAATGCGCCACTCGAAGATAACGATTCACTCCTCGAAGATCCAACACAGGTCGGAAGGAACCTTCTTTCTTTGGAACTAGAAAATATATTGAGTATCGACCGAACCCTCGTTGATTTAATGGCACAAGTACTACTGCTTCTAGTTCTAAAAGTTTTTGTAAGGTCTGGCGTATCGCAATCTCTTTGCAGTGCGCCTTGCAAGGAGATTGAACAAATAGATCGAGTAGTGGACGTTGGAACTCCAGAGCATATCCTTTTTGCATTATCTCTAAGACCCATTGATCTGACGTGATTTGTGCCCAGGCGGGATAATATTTGTGTAGTCTGCCACCTACAGGAACAAAATCCGCCTGGGAAATCCTTATCTCATTGTGCTTTCCTTGGGTTAACATTGGAAGAAGAGGCTGTGAACCCCCTTCCTGCGCCACGAAAATTTCAAAATCCCAGAGACCTATAATACTGACGTCCTCTTTGCATTTGACCGAAACGAAGAGAACGGAAACGCCGAAAGTCCCTATACTGACCTCTATAGGTCTGAGTCGGACGACCGAGCCTTTGCCTCCTCAGGGAGTTTGCCACCTTTGCAGTTTCCCAAATCCTTTACCAACTTTTCCAGATCCTCTCCAAAAAGGAGTTTACCCCTAAAAGGTAGTTTCGAAAGCCTTGCCTTTGAAGAAGTATCTGCCGCCCAGGTTCGCAGCCACACATGTCTTCTAGCTGCAACCACTGAGGCTATTCCTTTTGACAATGCTCTGATAAGATCATAGTGAATGTCAGCTAAATAAGCTGCACCCGTCTCTAATTTAGATGCGTCCTCCGAAGAGGTTCCTTCCATGTCTGAATGTAAGCCTTGTGACCATCATAAACACGCTCTAGCTACCCATGCTCCACAAATTGATGCTTTAACAGATAATGCATTTATATCAAATATTTGTTTCAAGAGTGTGTCTATTTTCCTATCATAACTATCTCTTAAAGCTGCACCGCTTTCTATTGGAATAGTAGTTCTTTTAGTAACTGCCGAAACCGCTGCATCAATCTTAGGTGGAACAAATAACTCACAATCCTCCTCTTGTAAAGGATATAAATGAGCCATAATTCTAGATCCTCTTAATGCAGCCTCAGGAACATTCCACTCCTGCTGTATCATTTCTTTTACCACTCTATGTACTGGAAAAGCCTTTTGTGTCTTCCTGACCGCTTGTAACAATGGATCTTCCAATTCCAGATTCCCCATCTGCTCTGGCAATGAAATATTTAAAGTTTTAAGGGTTTCCTCCATTAACGCAGGTAACTCTTCCCTACAAAAAACTCTTACAATTCTGGACTGGTCTTCTTGATCCACCAATTCTCCTTCTTCCAGCTCTTCTTCAATATCATCATCAAGATCAGAATGAACCTCCTGAGATGATATTGAAAAATTCTTTGCCAATCTAGATCTCTTAGCAGGAAGCATAGCTTCATCCAACTTTAGAGAAGCAGCAAGACGCTTCTCTCCCAAATTAGAAACCAGTGGTAAGTCAATGAGCTTATGATCATCTCCAAATGTCTTTTGAAGAAGGGAAATAAACTGTTTTGAAACTACTGCTGCTATACTTGAAGATAAACTTGTTAGATCTGCAGCAAGAGTCATAGGTACATCTGGTCTTGAAGAAGGACCCGGAATAGGTTCAGGCAAAAGCTGTGGAGGAGACTCAACATCTCTCTCTGAAGATAAATGTTTCTCCCTCTCCGCAGTGTTGTCTACAGCATTCTGTAGATCTGCACTCTGTTGAGCACAATGCTTGCAAATTCCTGATTTTAAAGATATTCCTTTCCTAGAACCACATACCAAACATTGTGGTTTTGTAGGCATCTTATCACAAATTAATAGTTTCCTCCTTTTTTTTAAAATTAAAAACAAATTATCATTAGTTTAAATAAAGCTTTCTCTATTATGGTACTTTAAAAGTGCCTCAGTTGTGAAATGCGCTTGACGCTCGAGCTCTAAATTCTAAACTGTCACTGAAACGATCTCAGCTTATCAACCTTTATAGCTGTATCGTTTTAAAACTAAAACGTCCAAAAAATGCTTCTTTACATCCCCGGGTCTAACAAAAGAGCCTTTATTCCGCTCGCTAAAAACCCGGAAGTAAAATAAGAAAAAATCAATCAGCAGCTTACCTCCTGCCGCTGCAATGCTTTTTAACACAGAATTAAACCGGCACTTCAAATGTAGCTGGGCAGAGACAGAAATTTCAAATAGATAAACTTTACCTTTCACCTGTAAAGTTTTCTCTAGCTCCTTACTTGTTTCTTTAGCGTTCCTCTCCTAATAATTGTAGGATCGGGAACTGCGATGCTTCTTAAACAGAGTTAAAACTGCGCTTCAACTGTAGCTGCGCAGTGACAGAAATTTTAAATAGACAAACTTTACCTTTGATCTGTAAAGTTTCCTCAAACACCTTACTTGTTTCTTTACCGCTCCTCTCCTAATAACAGTAGGATCGGGAGCTTAAATAAAATTTCAAACTCAGCGATCTCTGCGGCTGCAAAAACTCCTCCCCCACACCAGAGAGAGGGAGGGCATGAGCTAGTTTTAAAGCTATAGCACTCAAACTACTAAATCCTTCTCTATACACTGTTTAAAACTTTTTAAATTTTCCTTAATGAAATAAAATCCTTAATTGTTCCTCTTTAGAGCCACCTCTAGGCTCTTAGAACTTCAAGCTGCTTGGAGACTGAAATTCCGGGACTGGACTGGAGTGACGTAAAGTAACAAAACAAAATTTATCTAACTTCTAAAACGTTTCAGAGAAATCCAAATGTGAGCTCTTGGTGAAAACCAAGAAGCTTAAGTTAAGCCAAACAGCAACATGCAGCACTGAAGCTGGCGCTTCCCTACAATGAATCTGAGGTCCTTTCTTGGTTGAATGTATGAATTAAAGTGTAGGCTTCCTTCTAATCTAGAAAACAGTCATATCCCATGGTTGAGAAAAGAGGTTAAGGTGCCCAGGATAATCTAATGTCTTTTTTTAGTCAATATTTGGTCATGGATTCAAAGGAATCCTCTTCTTTGGAACTAGGAAATACCTTGCCCTTTTCCCTAAAGTAAAGCAAGTTAAATCACCTGGGTCTCCAAAACAGATGAACAGAGTACAACACAAAATTCACCAGCAGTGGTTGGTGAATTGCTGTGTATCTCTTAGCAGGAGAGAAAAAAAATTTCCTTCTTGTCTTGCTGAGTATCTTCATGTGGTGACCCCGTTGTATCAAATCTCAGTAAGGCCACACAACATTTGAAGTGGCGCAGAAAAGAAAATTATATACTGGCCACACATCACCCAGGATAAAAAGGTGCTCACCCACAGTTTGTGCGCTAGAGCTAATGATGTTGGTAATGATCATGCAGACGCTGCAGATGAAAGTAACATTCCTGCCACAGATAAAGGCTACAGTGAACTTGTTCATGGATCTATTGTGGCAGAAAATATATCATAGAAGTTAATGAAGAAGTTAAGAGCATTAATTACAATTAAGTGGACCCCGCAAATAAAGAGGAGACAATATACTGCTACAAACTGTACATTTAAACCAAAAGAGTATACAAAAAGAATCTGTCAAAAACAGGAAGAAAGAGGCATACTGCCACTGGAAAAGCTGCGAAAAACCACCAATGCAAACTTAAGATCCGTAATTTTGAAGATCAGAGTAAAGAAGTACATGAGTAATAACATCATAGAACAATTGAGGGTTTCTGTACAAAAAGAAATAGAGAAAGAGGAGACCTAGTTAAACACATCATAAAAAGGCATACACAGAAAAAGAAAGAAGAGCCTCAGAAAGGGCCAACAGAAGAAAACCTGGTGGGGAAAGACAGAGGAGATTTGGAAAGGACCATAGAAGAAAGGCTTTTGCACAGCAAGAAGGGGATTTGGAAAGGAACAAAGAACTGCAGCAGGAAGAGAAAGAAGGGAACCGGAAAAGAACACCAGAAACAAGGCTGAACAGGAGAAAGCGAAAGGAGATTTGGAACAGACCACTAAAAGGAAGCTGATATAGAGAGGAGATCCAGGAAAGCGAGAGAGCAGGATAAATGAAGAACAGGCCGAGGTCAGCTGAAGAGGAGGAAGAAAGTCAATAGAAAGACCCTGAGGTGAAGGAATCAATGATTGAGCTCTTGGCCTGTACTAAAAGAGATGAGAATTCTGCGATCCAGGCAAGGAAAAATTAAACTAAGCTGAATTTAACATTCAAAGTTTGGAATATGATAAGTAGGATGAATAAGGCCATTGAAGGGACCATCTATGGACATCACAGAAATAGCATAGTTACTCACCTGTAACAGGTGTTCTCCAGGGAAAGCAGGAATCAGTCCTCACATATGAGTTGACATCAGCACCGACGGAGCCCGCGCAGAGCAAATCCCCAGCTTTCAAAGAAAGCCTTTGGGATTGCTACCACGCATGTGTCACCTTCCCACCCAAGTGTGCCATCTTGCTCAATCAGATGACATAGTTAAAAGACAGCAAAAACGAAGATGGTACAGCTGGAACTCCAAGGGGAGGAGGGAGGGTTGTGGGGCTTGATTCCTGCTGTCCCGGGAGAACACCTGCTACAGGTGAGTAACTACACTTTCTCTGGGAACAAGCAGGAAGTCAGTCCTCACATATGGGATTCCCCAGCTACAGGCTACCAAAAACACATAACAAAAATAAGGCTCCCTCATGGAGAGCCACAAGCAGCAGCAATTGCGTCCGTATAGACAGACCAACAGAACCCCTGTGTCCGATGAAACCAGCACTCTGGTAGCCTGAACACAGAAGGGTCGGAGGATAGGAGCTGCCTAGACCCCGAAAAGGTTACGGAGCACGGCCTGGCCGAAGGCACTGTCCCATCAGGACTCTCTGTCCAGGCAGTAATAAGCTGTGAAGGTATGGACTGAAGACCAGGTGGCGGCCTGGCAGATGTCTGCTAGCAGGACCGAGTGCAGGCTAGCTACTGAGGTCGCTATAGCCCTGACCTGGTGTGCCGTAACCCGGCCTTCCAACGGAAGCCTCGTCTCCTCATAGGCAAGTGCAATACAGTCCGCCACCCATGTGGACAGCATACGCCTGGTCACCGCCTCCCCTAGCTTACTGGGGTCGTAAGAAATGAAAAGCTGAGAGACTTTTTGGTGGCCCTGAGTATGTTGTATAAGAGAAGGAGAAGGCCCTCTTACAGTCCAAGATATGGAGGACTGTCTCTGCCCGACTGGCGTGCTTTCTGGGAAAGAAGGTAGGGAGGACCACCTCCTGGTTGAGGTGGAAGGAGGACACCACCTTCGGAAGGAATTTAGGGTGCGTGCAAAGCACCACCCTATTCTTGTAAAACCTGATGTAGGGCGTTTCTGCCACCAGGGCCTGGAGCTAACTTACCCTTTCGTGCAGAAGTGAGCGCGACCAGGAAGACCACCTTCCAGGAAAGGTAGCAAAGGTGGCAAGTAGCCAATAGCTCGAATAGTGGGTGAGTAAGCTGCCCCAACACCACATTGAGATTCCATTTGGTCTCCGGAGGACAAACCGGGGGCTTAGACAGGAGCAGGCCCCATAGGAAGCGGGACACCACTGGATGGGCCGAGAGGGGCTTCCTGTCTACCTGGTAGTGGTTCACTGCTAGAGCACTAAGATGTACCCTAACAGAATTAGACTTGAGCCCTGAATGAGAGAGGTGGAGCAGGTACTGTAGTACCATGACCACTGGTGTACTGAGCAGGAGGCCGACCCCTTCTCTTGTCCAAAGTCAGAATCTGCGCCATTTAAAGGCATAGTCCCGTCTTGTGGACACCTTGCACGTGGACAGCAAAACATCCTCCACCTCTCTGGGGAGGTGGAGTGGAGCTAGAGTTACCCTCTCAGCAGCCAAACTGTCAGCGAAAGAGATCCCAGGTTGGGATGCAGGAGAGAGCCCCCCTCCTGCGAAAGGAGTCAGGGAGCGTACCCCAGGGGTATGGGATCCTCCACCGCCAACTGCAGAAGCAGCAGAAACCACGGCTGCCTGGGCCACCGTGGAGCTACCAAGATGACAGAGGCCCTGTCGTGGAGGGTCTTGAACAAAGTCCTGGCAATCAGTGGCGTTGGAGGGAAAGCGTACAGAAGTCCCTCTGACCGTGAGACCAGGAAGGCATCGGCGGCCACCCTGGCGGGGTGATGCTGCTGGGAATAGAAGCAGGGCAACTGATGATTGTCCGGGCTTGCAAACAGGTCCATCACTGGTTCCCCCCAGGTTTGGAAAAGCCTGCTGGCTACTCCAGGGTCCAGCTGCCACTCTTGCGACTGGAGAATCCTGCTGAGTCTGTCGGCCAGCAAGTTGTCTTGGCCCGGCAGGTACACCGCCCTGAGGAGGATGCCCTATTGGACTGCAAAAGAGCACAGGTCTAGCGCCTCTCGACAGAGGACATGTGATCCGTGCCTCCCTGCTTGTTCACATAGAACATGGCCACCTGGTTGTCCGTCTGGACTAGGACTGACTGGTGGCCTAGGTGATGAAGAAAGGCCTTCAGGGTGAGGTGAATGGCTCTCAGTTCCAGGAGGCTGATCTGCTGAGCACTCTAATCCAAGGACAGGGCACATATTTTTTCCACATATTCTCTCTGAGCTCTGTGCCTAATTAATGTATGGGACCACAAGGTAACCCACTTTCCAGGACTTTTACACCTGAAACGTATATTGGACTTATTTTGTGCTCTCTCAGGGCACTGCCCATTGTCCCTATACACATGATTGGGGTAGCTTACCAAGGAATAAAAGTTGTACTTTACATAAGAACATAAGATATGCCATGCTGGGTAAGACCAAAAGTCCATCAAGCCAGCATCTTGTTTCTGACTGTGGGCAATAATGAAAAAAATGATGCAAAGTCTAAGTAAAATCATAAAATGTATGGATGATATAAATCTAGACAATATGGAGAGCACTTGGGTCCTCACTGACCACATGAGAAAGGAACCCAGAGCCTCACATCTGAATACCCTGAAAAGAGAGAAATAGAGCAACGGAGGCCTATAATCTCTCTATGTCTTGGGAGAAAAGAGGCAAGGAGTATGGGGGTGATTGATCAGAAGCTTGAGGAAGACAGAGACAATGAGCAAGGGGTCAGGTTTAGAGAGGGACTGTGTACAGGGCCAGGGATTCCCGGACTATGTCCTCAAGCAGAGACAAACTGAGTAAGAGACAAGGGAATCTTCTCCCTGGATCTCACCAATGAACAAGAATGAGAAGGAGCCCAAGGATCCTCTCCGTAGACGCTAAAATGAGATAGGAGTCTGTCCAAGTTAGATTGCATACCTGGGATACAGTAGAAGAGAGTTAGTTCAGGCCATAATTTTTCATGGCTTGCCATTTGTTGTGTTATAATAAATTGCACTACTGATATATTTAAAACCTACCTCTTACTCTAGGACTTCATTTTGATATTCCTATGAATTCACACCTTCTACTGCCAATCTCCCAGAAAATCTTTAAAATAATGACACCTAGGTCCTTGGTAATCCATACTCAGGTAGACACAGATACAGATACCTTGCATATTCAGTGCAGAGAGCAATCACATATAGAAAACTGGACACACACACAAACACATTAACTCTGTACAGATACAGACTTCACACATAGACATGATGCAATCTATACAAAACAGTCCAATTAATAAGGTTCTGTACACTAGCCAGTCATTTAAATGATCACCCTCAATTCCATCTAGATTTAAAGAGACCCTCAGAATAGGCTAATATTGTGTAATCACACTTTTAAATATTAGCCTTAGGCATCATTGGTCTCTTATCCCTGTGCAAAATTTTTTCATTTTTTATATTCCATTCACTATCTATTAAGGTGAGATTAGGCCTTACCTGTTAATTGTCTTTCCTTGAATTCCTCCAGTCCAGTCCTATTACTTGTGGGTTGTCGCCTCTCACTAGCAGCTTGGAGACTAAGCATGTTAGTTTCTGACATCACCATAGATAGCTGGCATATCCTTCCAGCCCTCAATATCCTACTGACTCACAGAAGTAACAACTAATAATGTGCCTACTTGGCCACAATAAACCTACTCTGCTATCCCCAACAGGCAGAATGACCGCTCCCCCCCCCCCCCAACATTAAAAGTGCCATTTCCCACTTACCGAGATAATGGAATACACGTACTTACAAAGAAGACTTCATTGCTCCCTCTACAGAAGTCAAACCCCCAGAAAGGAACTGGGCAGCCCCCAATGGCACCATCGAAGAATGAGGACTGCTTGAAGAACTACCAGACCCAATACCTGCCAATGAACCTCTTTAGGCCCAGGAACGCCATCACTATACAGATGCACTGAACCTCAGGAAGGGTCCGAGACTAGACTGGAAGAACTCAAGGAAAGACAATTAGCAGGTAAGGCCTTATTTTTCCTTCCTTATCATCCCTCCAGTTCAGTCCCATTACTTGTGAGATGTACCATAGCAGTACTAACACGCTGGAAGGGACCCGCAAGCCCAGCCTGAAGCCCAGCCGAACAAAAACGCGCATCCCCCATTGTTTGAACATCCAGACAATAATGCTTTAAGAAGGTATGCAAAGAGGACCAAGTCACTGCCCTATAGATCCTCCCCCCCCCCCAGTGGGACCAAACTATATTCCACCCAGGATGCTGTCTGAGCACACGTTGAATGAGCCTGAAGCCCCTGGGACAATTCCATACGCTGGAGCAAGTAAACTGTGGAGATAGCCTCTTTCACTCAATGAGCAATGGATGCCTTAGAGGCCAACTTTCCCTTGCGTGGCCCCCCTAAAAAAACGAAAACAGATGTTCCGACTTCCAAAATGGCTCCATCTGCTTTAGGTACTGTCGAAGCACCCGAACATCCAGACGATGGAGAAATGGATCTTCCACTTCTGTGAAAACAGGGAGTATCACAGACTAATTAAGATGAAAGGTCGATAACACCTTCAGAACAAACGAAGGCACAGGTCTCAGCACCACTTTCTCCTGGGAGAGGCACAGAAAAGGGACGCAGCACAAAAGTGCCTGCAGTTCTGATATCCTCCTAGCCGAACAAATAACCACCAGATCTTTCAAGGTACAACTCTTTAATGACTCAAAGGGCTCCTCCATCAACACTCGAACGAATTTCACACCAAACCTTTCTCCAAATCAGTCTGTAAAAAGGAGAGTATATCTGGGACAGTGGCCACAAGTGGGCGACAACCGTGTTCAGAGCACCTTGAAAATCCTCCATACATGAATGTAAGCCAGGGAGATAGAACACTTCTGGGCTTTCAGCAAGGTGGAGATCACTGGGGCCGAGTACCGCCGTTTCTTCAACCGTGCCCTCTCAAGAGCCATGCTGTAAGCAAGAATCAAGCAACCTGAGGCATAAGTACCAGGCCCTGGATAAGCAGGTCATCCTGAACCGGAAGCCACCATGGATGATCGACTGTTAATCTGATCAAGTCCGCATACCAAGGCCATCTGAGCCAATCGGCAGCTATGAGGATAACCAACCCCCAAATGTGCCTCTATCCTCTGCAGTATGCACCCTATAAGCGTCCATGTGGGAAATGCATAGAGCAGCCCCTGCACCAGCCAGGTTTTGCACCAGTGCATCGAGGCCCTCCAACATCCACTCTCTTCCTCTGTCGTAAAATCTCTCTGCCTTTGCCAACTGGAAGGTCGCCATTAGATCCATGATTGGCTGCCTCCAATGGCGCATCACCTGCGAGAAGACCTAGTCATTGAGAAACCATTCTGCGGGATCCAATTGGACCTGACACATAATCCACCACCATGTTGTCTTTTCCTGCTACGTAAGCCACTGAAATCACTTGGAGATCGTCTTCCGCCGTGCCTCCTTGGCAACTGATGTAAGCCACCGTTGTGGCATTGTCAGAGAATACTCACACCACCTTCCCTTGCAGGAAGTTCTGAAACTCTTGTAAGGCTAGGAGTACGGCTTGCATCTCTAACCGATTGATCGGCCAAGAGCTCTCTTCCTGCGACCAGAGACTCTGAGCAATCTAGGCTTTGCAGTGTGCCCCCCTAGCCCATCAGGCTGGCATCCATGGTCAGCAGAATCCAGTGTGGAGCCTCCAGACACATGCTCACCTTCAACTTGTCCAATCAGAACCATCATTAGAGATCCACTCGAACCTCCCGAGGACAAGGTAGTGGATGATCGAGTTTGTGATGCTGCACTGACCACCTGTATAGCAATGCCCTCTGCAGTGGCCTCATGTGTGCTTGTGCCCAAGGCACCAACTTGATCTATGCCACCACTGAACCTAGCACCTGTAGATAATGCCACGCCATTGGCTTTTTCATTCACGGCAACCGACAGACCTGATTCTGCAGCATAACTTGTCTGTCCGATGTCAAGGACACAGTGCCTATGTCCATTTGAAATCAGGCTCCCAGATACACCAAGTTCTGAGAAGGCTGGAGCCTGCTCTTCACGAAGTTGACGACCCAGCCAAACTCCTGCAGGAAGGCAATGACCCGCTCTGTCACCTGCATGCTTTCCTCTCTGGACGTCTCCCGAATGAGCCAATTGTCCAGGTAAGGATGTACCAATATCCCTTCTTGCCAAAGACCCACTGCCACTATCATCACCACTTTGATGAAGGAGTGAGGGGCGGTAGCCAGCCCAAAAGACAGGGCATGTAACTGAAAGCACACCATCGGTACTGTAAAATACAGAAATTGCTGATGCTTGGCCTGGATGGGAATGTTCATGTAAGCTTCTTTGAGATCAAGCGAGGTCAAGAATTCTCCTTTCTGGACTGCCACTATGACCGACCGGCGAGTCTCCATGTGGAACCTGGAAACTCTCAAACAGCGATTCACATGCTTGAGGTCTAGTATGGGCCGAAATGGCCCTTCTTTCTTGGGAACTACGAAAACACCTCTGCTTACTTCCCGGCTGCCGTGGAGAGCATCCTACATGGCCTCTCAGCTGATCAGACTGAGCTGAAGTGGCGTCGGGGCTCCAGAGTACCCAGATAACCTCCGTGATTATCTGTCTTGTGGCTCTTCGATCACACTGACAGTGCCTGCTCTTTCCCCCTCTGGCTGCAAAACTTTCCGCGGATGGAGTTCTGCTGCCTGGCTGCCCGGAACTCCAATCAACTTATCCCCACCAGCTGCTTGAAATTTTTTTTTGAGGCTTTGAGGCTCCCCACCAAATTCTCCCCACTTGCCACACACTCCTTATTTGTCCCTTCAGTGAGTCTCCAGCTGTTGGAGACTGAGATACTGAAGGTTGGAAGGAGGTGCCCGCTATCTATGGTGATGTCAGAAACTGACATGCTCAGACTGAGATACTGAGGGTTGAAAGGAGGTGCCAGCCGCCTATGGTGATGTCAGAAACTGACATACTCAAACTGAGATACTGAGGGTTGGAAGGAGGTGCCAGTTGCCTATGGTGATGTCAGAAATTGACATGCTCAGTCTCCAAGCTGCTGGTGAGAGGTGACAAGTAATGGGGCTGGACTGGAGAGACGATAAGGAATATTAGTTAGTTTCATCAATAAATCCTTTCAAATTTTTTTCTTTCTAAGGATTTATTGATGAAACTAATTTAACTAATATTAATGGATGGTGAATGGTATATAAAAAATAAAAAAATTTTGCACAGGGATAAGATGATGGTTCCTAAGACTACCGTTTAAAAGTGTGATTACACTTAATATCAGCCTATTCTGAGGGTCTCTTTAAATCTAGATGGAATTGAGGGTGATCATATAAGTGACTAGCTGTAGGGAACCTTATAATTGGATTGCTATGTTATAGTTGAGGTTTCCAGAGTGAGATCAATCGATGTCTGTGATAATCTGTACAAAAGCAGAAACCTCACATATACAGGTAGAAGGGGATCTTTCTTACACACAGGTAGAAATTGCTTACATACAGGCATAGGGATCTTGGACAGTTCTTTTCCAATACAATTTTTCATTATGCTCCAGAGGTTAAGGCTGTAGTTTGGTTTGTCTGGAATTCGGGTTCGCCTCCTTTTCTTGGTCTGGACCTCCCTGCTTGGTACATCACTGTAGCACGTCTGTGCACTGTAAAATACCTGAGAACACAAACAATATCCAGATTACACACAAAGAACAGATAACACAAACTACAAAGATCATATGGGGCCATTGGTATCTCTAGATTAGAGGTTCTTAACCCAATCCTCAGGACACACCTAGTCAGTCAGGTTTTCAGTATATCAAGTTTTATTAAACCATAAACATGCATGAGAGAGATTTGCATGCACCGCTTTCATTGTATGCAGATCTCTCTCATGCATCACTGTGGCTGTCCTCAAAAAAACCTGACAGGCTAGGTGTGTCCTGAGGACTTGGTTGAGAACCCTAGCTCTAATCTAGACAAAAGGATTTGGGTGAGGGAAGGCAAACCAAAGTAAAATTTCCACATATCATGCCCATCAACTCACAGCCCTCTTCTCCCCCCACATTTAAATTAGCTATAAAAGATACTATAAAATAGGTTCCAACCATCTTTTATGCATGAAAAACACACAGTAAGTTTCAGCCACCTAATAAAACTACCATTATAATTATTTGATGGTAACATTCAATTAATTTTTCTACATTGAAGTCTTTCATCTATACAGTATGGGTCAGATCCTCAATTTAAAAAAAAAACACACGAGTTTGGGCAAAGTGCGCAGGAAGTTGCTATATATACACATATTTTAGAAAATATGTATGTTCACACATACTTTCCATGTGAATATTTATGTCTGTTTCTGAGCAGGCGTAATTATCTGTGGTTTCTTTTTAGGTACCATTTCTGTAGCATTTGTCAAAGATAGAATGCTGGCCTTGATGGACCTTGGTCTGACTCAGCATAGCTTTTATATTCTTATATTATATTCTTATGAGTTCACATTCTTCATTCCCTCATTTCCCTGGTAGCCCATTCTTTAAATCTCTTTCTTGGCCCACCTGGCCTTTCGGCTCTGATCACGGGTGCCATTTCTCTCTTACATTTGCGCTATTGAAACATCCTTTGTTTGAATCATTGGGCTCTGTATCTGTGGAGTCCTATGTAGTTCAAACATTATCAGTTCGAACCACCCAGCCTCTGTGGTTGAAATAGCTGCTGTTTGAGTCTCACAAGGTTCCACAAATACACAGCCCCACAGCTCTAACAAAACATGTTTCTTTTTTTTATTTTTCTTAAATTTAGTTATAACATACAATAGTACACCATATATCCCATGTCATATTACAGGTAGCGCTTACCACGCAATATAATAAAACATGTTTTAATCATGTGGCTGTAAGAGAGAAACAGCGCCCATGGCCAGAGCCCCATCCACAGCAAGCTAGAGATGGTTCTGGCAAGCCATTTTTTTGTAGTGGCACTTGTCATCCTTTAGTGATTCCTATGATGGGAATGGAATCTCAACAGCACAGACTGCAGCAAAATCACTCAGATACGAATAAAATACCAATGCAGATCACAATGGAATCATTTGGGGACAGAGTCCCAACACCACAGACCACAGCTAAATCTAAATCAAATAAGAAACACAGCATTGCAACACTGCTGTACAAACTCTCCCTTTCCCTTAACTTCCTACAAGATTTGGCTTTTCCAGCTGGCATTCGATCTTTTTGTTTTTTAGTACTGTCCTATTGGCGTTCTAACATTTGGTTTTTTAGTACTGTCAACCGAAGTGCATGCTCGAGTAAGATATTGCTCTGTATCTCCAAACCATGTCTTCATCCATTTAGAGTTAAAATGTTTAGGAAAGAAGAAATCAGAGTGGAATCATAAATTAATCAGGTGGCTTAGCATTTCTGTATCAGGTGCTTATACCATTGTTGCATATAGACTTAATAGAATAACATGGCAAAGAGATTGACTGATTATCTCAAAATGTATATTTCACACCATGTAATATCCTAGGTGAGTGGAGAAGTAGCCTGATTAGAGCACTGGTTTGGTGGTAACCAAGAGACCAGGGTTCAAATTCCCACTAGCACTCCTTGTGCCTTGGGCAAGTCAAGTAACCCTCCACTGCCTCAGAAGAAAAACCTGGCAATCGGTTACACTGTCAAGAAAACCCAGGAGCTGCTTGGCACCAGGAGTCACCACTGACTCAAAGGTACACACTGCACTGCAATATCCCGCGTGGATCACAAACATCAGAAAAAATAATAATTATATCTCAAACGCCATATACTGTACATATAACACTAATACAACAACATACATGTAAAATCAAAGCTAAATAAAAGCACCACACACATTACATGATGGTCTGCTTGGAACATAAAAACAACTGGGTCAATATTCAAATGCCATGGTCAGCAATTTTTTATACCCTGGCTGTGGCATTTAAATTATCCATGTATATTCAGTGCCACTATCTGGATAGTCACTGGACAGCAGTGACAGCAACTACTCTGTGGATGGCAGCAATATTCAGCTGCTATCCATTTTAGCTAAAAACAGCCTTTTTGCTGTCTAAAATTAAAACACATAGCTATATGTACAGCACCTGAATATTGCTGACTCTCCATAGTTAGGCAGAACACACGTTCTACCTTCTCTCTGCCTTGGCGCTATCCGGATAGTGCTGGGGAGGTCTGTAAAAATTTCTAGGAATAGTGCTGCTGAAAATTCACAGATATGGCACTTAGCCATATAGTGGCAGGCGCTATGAGGATAAATGGTTTTGAATATCAAGTCGAATATGTTCAGTATAACACTCACATTACCTCACGCCAAAAAGGAGGATTCAAGCAAATGTGTCCCGATCTCTCTTCTAAAAGCAACCCAATCATATTCTGCCCTAATTTATAAGAGCTAAAATATGTGGTCTCACATGATGAAGATGGGCACACTTCTACCATACAACACAGAAAGCCTAGTTACTCACCTTAACAGGTGATCTCCGGGAACAGCAGGAATTTAGTCCTCACATATGGGTATCGTCGGTAGCGACAGAGCCTGCGCAGGAACGCTCCCCAGCATCCAATTAGAAAGTTTTTGGGAGCACACCGCAGCGCCTGCGTGCTGCCTTCCTGTCTTTCCCAACTGCCTCTCTCCAGTTGAGTTTTAAAGCTGAGACAAAGAGAGAGAGAGGGAAAGGGAAAGAGATAGAGAGATACGACTCCTAGGGGAGGTAGGTGGGTTGTGAGGACTAAATTCCTGCTGTTCACGGAGATCACCTGTCACAGGTGAGTAACTATGCTATCTCCAGGAACAAGCAGGAATGTAGTCATCAAATATAGGGACGCCCTAGCTTTAGATGCCAGGGAGAGACCCGAGAAGTTGTGCGTCCCTGAGAAGGACTCCACTTCCCCCCATGGATCTCTGGCATCCAACCAGGGATGGCGGGTAGGAGTTGATTAGGTATGGAACAGGTGTTGGAGAACAGCCTGACCAAACAAGGCATCCCGGCGGGAGTCCCTGTCCAAGCAGTAATGGGCTGTGAAGGTATGAACCGAGGTCCAGGTAGCTGCTTGACAGATGTCGTCGATAGACACAGAGTGTAGATGAACCATTGAAGCTGCCATGGCTCTCACATTGTGAGCTGTGACATGGCCCTCCAGAGGAAGATTCTTGCTCTGATAGGCGAAGGAAATACACTGAGCAATCCAGTAAGACAGTGTTCTCTTGGAGACTGGAAGTCCCAAATGAGAAGGATCAAAAGCAACAAAGAGTTGAGAGGACTTTCTATGTTGCTGTGTTCTTTGTAGGTAAAAGGCTAAAGCTCTTATCTCCAGGAACAAGCAGGAATAAGTCCTCACATATGGGTACGTCGGTAGCGACGGAGCCTGCGCGGGAAAGCTCCCCAGCTTCCCAGAAGGAAAGCTTTTGGGGCCTCCCACTGCGCATGCGCGCTGCCTTCCCGCCTTCCTGACCAACTCTCCTCAATTCTTCTTTTTCCGCGGAGCCAGCAGGTCGCGTTCCTGTCACCGCTGAAGTTGTTATTTTAATTTATTTCTTTGGCCGCGTGTCTGCCTTCCCCGATTCCACACCGGTACTGCCGGTCTTTTTTCCTTTATTTCTTTAAAAAAAAAAAAAAAATCTTTTTTCCTCACTTGGTGTTTGTGTTCTGTGAGGCCTTTAGGCCTTCACAAATTCTCCCTCATGGAGAAACAAGCCTCTGGGTTTAAAAAATGCACCAAGTGCAGCGGTACTATTTCAGTCACAGACACCCATGAATGGTGTCTTAAATGTTTGGGGCCTGACCATTCCATTCCGGATTGCCCATCCTGTTCTTTGATGTCTAAACGTGGCTTACAGAACTGGGCAGCCAAGTTTCACATGCTGTTTTCTACAGATACTCCAGCATCGACATCTTCCAGGTCTTCCTCTCCTGATGGATCTCAGGTAACCAAACATTCCTCTAGCAGGTCCTCAAAGGGCAAATCTCCCTCTAAGTATCGAGATACCCCTGGGCTTGACCCTGAGGACCCTGCCCCAGCCAAACAACCCCGGCGGGAAGCTCCGGCTTCCAAAGCTCCTCCTATGGGGTTACAGGTTGACATCGATGGCACGGCCTCGACCGATCACCTGTTAGACTGTTCTGGGGTACCAGCTCATTCATCCGGTACCGACATCCAGACAGTCGTGGCGTCCATGGATCATACAGTTCAATCCATGCAGCAGGCCATTTTCGCTTTCATTAAGGCTGCGACGCCCTCGGTACCGCACCCTGCGGTACTGACTCCGGTTCCGGTACCACAACCGATACCGGTACCCAGGCCATCCACATCGACCAGGATACCAATTCCGGTTCCCGGTTTTTTCCCGATACCGATCCGGTTCCGGGTACCCCCGATGTCGATACGCTTATCGATCCCTGGAAGCAAACAGACGATACTTTGAGTCTTCTGATGATTCTGATTCATCAGATGACTCTGCTGAAGTATCCCTTACTCTACCTGAGGAGCCCTCTTCTCCAAAGAGGAGAATGTCTCCTCCAGAGGATTTATCCTTTCAAGACTTCATCATTGAAGTAGCTAAAGGTCTTTCTATTTCTGTATCCTCTGAAAAAGAACCTAGAGCAAAAAGGTTAGACATTTTAGGATACTCTAAGATTCCCAAAGAGGCAGTCACCTTGCCCATCCATGAAATTCTTCAAGAACACATGATGGACTTATGGGAGACTCCTCTCACCCTATCTCCACATTCTCGTCGTCTGGACACCATGTATCGTGTTCCCCCTTCTCCTGGGTTTCAAAAAACTCAGCTCCCTCACCACTCCATCGTGGTGCAGTCAGCTATGAAAAGGATAAAGAGTACTAAAAGACACTCTTCTACTCCCCCAGGAAGAGAATGTAGGACTCTGGATGCTTTTGGAAGAAAAATCTTCCAAGCAAGTATGCTTATTGGCAGAATCAACTCATACAGCCTCTATATGGGCATGTTTCTGAAGGAAATTGCATTAAGGATACGCCATTTTCTCCCCTTTATCCCAGAGGATAGAAAGGAGGAGTTCCTTCTTTTGCTGAAGCATACCCAAGATATTTCAAAGTTCTCCAACAGAGCAGCCTTTGACTCCTTTGAGGGTGCTAGCAGAGCCTCAGGTATTGCCATTGCGGCTCGCAGAATTGCTTGGCTCCAGGCCTCTGACCTAGAACCCTGGGTCCAAGATGGGTTGGGAAATTTGCCCTGTACAGGTGAGAATCTGTTTGGTAAGGAGTGGCAAATCAAAGCCACTCAAATGGATGCAGAAAATGCTGCATTAGATAGACTTTCTAAGTCTACCTCTACCCCTGTCAAGAAAAAATCTTTCAAAAAGCCTTTCTACAAGAAGGCCAGATCTGCCACAAATACTGGCCAACAATCTTCTGCAGCTCGCTTTGCTCCTAAGCGTCAGCAGCCTAAACAGGCCAGGGCAAAACCTGCAGGGGCTGCTACAGCCCAACAGTCCCAACCCCCTCAGGGATTTTGACTTAAATCTAGAGAACTTAACCTTTCTGGCTCTAAAACCAGAACCTCTCACCATTCCAGGAAGGTTAACTCATTTTGCTCCCAGATGGGAGCAAATCACATCAGAACAATGGACCCTCTCTATCATCAGAGAGGGCTACAAACTACATTTCTCCAACCTTCCTCCCCATACCATGGTGAGAAGTTTCAATTCTCCCCCATCTCTCCTAGACCTGTTGAGTCAGGAGGTGACCACTCTTCTCGCCCAAAAGGCAATAGAAGAGGTTCCTCTTCCTCAACAGGGATCAGGTTTTTACTCCCCTTATTTTCTCATTCCCAAGAAAACAGGGGGGTACAGACCCATTCTGGATCTCAGAGAATTGAACAAATTTCTATACAAGGAGAAATTCAAGATGCTTTCTCTAGGTACTCTCCTTCCATACCTACAGAGTCAGGATTGGCTTTGTTCTCTAGATCTCAAGGATGCGTACACACATATACTCATCCATCCATCCCACAGAAAATTCCTACGGTTTCTGTTCCAGGAAAAACATTTCCAATACAGAGTGCTCTTCCCTTCGGTCTAGCCTCTGCTCCAAGGGTATTTACCAAATGCATGGCAATAGTAGCTGCATCTCTACGCGCCCTGGGAATTTTTGTCTTCCCATACCTGGACGACTGGCTCACCCGAGCTCCATCTCAGTCCGAGGCTCAGACTTCCCTGGATCGCACCAGACGCATCCTGCAGTATCTGGGACTTGTGATCAATCTGCTAAAGTCTCAACTCACCCCTACGCAATCCCTGGAGTTCATAGGGGCCTGGTTGGATACCACCACTGCAAAGGCCTTTCTACCCCAGGCCCGTTGCCAACGTCTAGTGCACTTAGCCTCTCAGACTCAGTCCAGAAGCCACTTGACTGCCAGAGAGATGCTACAACTATTAGGCCACATGGCCTCCACAGTGCATGTGGTGCCTTATGCTCGCCTACATATGAGAGCAGCTCAATGGACTTTATCCACCCAGTTGACTCAAGCATCAGGAGCTCTCTCAGACCAAATAGCAAACTCCAATCGTCTCTTTTGGTCTCTCCAATGGTGGATATCCACTCAAAATCTGTTGTTGGGGGCCCCCTTTCAACCATTGTTGCCCCAAGCAACCCTCACAACAGATGCCTCCCAAACAGGTTGGGGGGCTCATCTCCAAGATCTCTCCACTCAGGGCACTTGGTCTCCACAGGAGACCACCCTTCATATCAACCACTTGGAACTTCGAGCAATCTTTCTGGCTCTCAAAGTTTTTCATACCCTCCTCAGCAACATGACGGTCCTTATTCACACGGACAATCAAGTAGCCATGTTTTACATAAACAAACAAGGAGGGACTGGCTCTCTGTCACTTTGCAACGAAGCTCTAAGATTATGGGCCTTCACCAGAGAGCATCAAATCCATCTCCTGGCAGTATATCTTCCAGGAATCCAAAACTCTTGGGCAGACAGACTCAGTCGAGTTCTGCTTCCACCCGAATGGTCCCTGCACATGCATCAGGTACTCAGAATCTTCCAGAAATGGGGAACCCCGGACATAGACCTCTTTGCAAGTCCGTGGAATGCCAAACTTCCCCGGTTCTGTTCCAGAATTCAGTGTCAGGGAGTTCAGGCCAAGGATGCCTTCCTCCTGCATTGGGGTCAGGGCTTCCTGTATGCCTTTCCACCCATTCCTTTGATTCCCAAGACTCTATTCAAACTTCAAAGGGATCAAGGGTCCATGATCCTCATAGCTCCACGCTGGCCACGCCAAGTGTGGTACCCTCTACTTCTGCATCTCTCCCAAGCCCCCTCCCTGGACTTGGGAGCGGCTCCAGACCTTCTGTCTCAGGAGGAGGGGACTTTGTGGCACCCAAACCCCAAGTCCCTTCACCTCAGAGCTTGGTTACTGAAGGCCTAGACCTTCAACACTTCAATCTTTCGCAGCAAGTGAAGGATATCCTACATGCCTCTAGGAAACCTTCCACTAGGCGTTCTTACGCTTTTAAATGGAAAAGATTTTCCATTTGGTGTGCTCAAAAGGGTCTTAACCCTCTAGCACTCCCATTGAATTCTCTTTTGGAATATCTCCTGCATCTCTCCAATGCAGGACTCAAAACGAATTCAGTAAGAGTCCATTTGAGTGCTATTGCGGCATCACTTAAGCCCATCAATGGACAACCTGTTTCCTCTCATCCTCTTATTGCAAGATTCATGAGAGGCCTAACCTTAACTAAACCTCCCATTCGACCTCCTCCGGTGGCATGGGACTTAAACTTGGTTCTTGGTCAGCTTATGAAGCCTCCTTTTGAACCCTTAGCCACTACCTCCTTGAAATTTCTTTCCTGGAAGGTTATTTTCCTTATTGCAGTCACCTCAGCTCGCCGTATCAGTGAACTGCAAGCTCTAGTGGCTAATCCCCCTTATAAAAGGTTCCATCATGATAAGGTGGTCCTTAGGACCAATCCCCACTTTATGCCTAAAGTGGTCTCCCCTTTTCATCTTAATCAAGAGGTATATTTACCTGTCTTTTTTCCAGCTCCTCATGCATCCAGTGCAGAGAGGAACCTTTAGACTGTAAAAGAGCTCTTGCCTTTTACCTCCACAGGACACAGCAACATCGAAAGTCTTCTCAGCTTTTTGTTGCTTTTGATCCTTCTCATTTAGGTCTTCCAGTCTCCAAAAGAACACTCTCCAATTGGATTGCTCAGTGTATCTCTTTTGCTTACCAGAGTAAGAACCTTTCTCTGGAGGGCCATGTCACCGCTCACAACGTGAGGGCCATGGCCACCTCTATGGCTCATTTAAACTCTGTGTCCATTGACCAGATCTGTCGAGCAGCCACCTGGGCCTCGGTTCATACCTTTACAGCCCATTACTGTTTGGACAAGGACTCCCGCCGGGATGCCTTGTTTGGTCAGGCTGTCCTCAGACACCTGTTCCATTCTTGAACAACTCCAGCCCACCTTCCCTGAATGGATGCCTGAGATCCATAGGAAGATGAGGAACCTTTCAGGGTCTCATACCCTTCAGGGGATCTCCCAGGCATCTTAGCTAGGGAGTCCCCATATGTGAGGACTTATTCCTGCTTGTTCCTGGAGATAGCACAGTTTCTTACCTGTAACAGGTGATCTCTGGGAACAGCAGGAATTAGTCCTCACAACCCACCCGCCTCCCCTAGGAGTTGTATCTATCTCTCTCTTTCCTTTCCTCTCTCTATTGTCTCAGCTTTAAACTCGAACTGAGGAGAGTTGGTCAGGAAGGCGGGAAGGCAGCGCGCATGCGCAGTGGGAAGCCCCAAAAGCTTTTCTTCTGGGAAGCTGGGGAGCTTTCCCGCGCAGGCTCCGTCGGTACCGACGTACCCATATGTGAGGACTAATTTCTGCTGTTCCCAGAGATCACCTGTTACAGGTAAGTAACTGTGCTTTACAGTCCAAGGTATGAAGATTCCTCTCTGCATTTGATGCATGAGGCCTTGGAAAGAACACAGGTAGGTAGACCGCTTGGTTTAGATGAAAAGGCGAGACCACCTTTGGCATAAAGTGTGGATGGGTCCTAAGGACTACCTTGTCATGATGGAACCTTGTATAAGGTGGATCAGCTACTAGTGCTTGCAGCTTACTGATGCGACGTGCTGATGTGATTGCAATGAGAAAGATAACCTTCCAAGAAAGGAATTTCAAGGAGGTAGTAGCTAAGGGTTCAAAAGGTGGCTTCATGAGCTGCCCAAGAACCAGGTTTAAGTCCCATGCCACCGGTGGTGGCCTAATGGGAGGCTTAGTTAAAAGAAGGCCTCTCATAAATCTTGCTATAAGAGGATGAGAGGAGATAGGTTGTCCATTTAGAGGCTTGAAGGAAGCTGCAATAGCACTCAAATGGACTCTTACGGAGTTAGTCTTAAGTCCTGCATTGGATAAATGAAGGAGATACTCCAGTAATGATTCCAGAGGTATTGCAAGAGGGTTAAGACCCTTCTGCGAACACCATATGGTAAGAACATAAGATATGCCATACTGGGTCAGACCGAGGTCCATCAAGCCCAGTATCCTGTTTCCAACAATGGCCAATCTAGGTCATACGTACCTAGCAGTATCCTCAAAAGACACAGGTTCCACAATGCTTGTACTGGGTCAAGCACTGATTATCCTGGATCCCTTTTTAATAGTGGTTTATGGACCTTTCCTCCAGGAACTTGTCCAAACCTTTTTTAAACCCAGCTACACTAACAGCCCTTACCACATCCTCCGGTATAAGAACATATGATATGGTAAACCTCTTCCACTTAAAAGCATAAGAGCGTCTTGTGGAAGGCTTCCTGGAAGCATAAAGGACATCCTTTACTTGCTGAGAGAGGTTAAGATCATGAAGATCTAGGCCTTCAGCAACCAAGCTCTGAGAGGCAGAGACTGGGGATTGGGATGCCATAACATTCCGTCTTCCTGTGACAGGAGATTCGGAGCAGATCTTGGACTTTAGCCACTCAATGGACTCAGGCATCAGGGTGCCTGTCAGACAAAATAGCAAACACAAATCGCCTTTTTCACCACTCTATTGTAGTGGAATCAGCTATGAGAAGGATTAAGAGTGCAAAGAGGCATGCCTCTAATCCTCCAGGACGTGAGTGCAGAACTTTAGATGCTTTTGAACGTCATGTCTTCCAAGCTTCCATGCTTTCTGCCAGGATCAGTTCCTATAGTCTATATATGGGAATGTTCCTGAAGGAAGTCACAGGAGATTTAAAGGCTTTGAGCCCTCTTCTTCCTGAGGATAGAAGACAGGATTTTCTCACATTGGTCAAACATGCCCAGGATGTTTCTAAATTTGTCAACCGTGCAGCTTTTGACTGTTTTGAGTGCATAAGCAGAACCTCTGCCATTGCCATAGGTGCACGTAGAATTGCTTGGCTCCAGGCATCTGATCTGGAGCTCTGGGTACAAGACAAACTGGGAAATATTTCTTGTACTGGTGAGAACCTGTTTGGTAAAGATTGGCAGGAAAAGGCCAATGAGTTGGATGCTGACAACTCCACCTTGGATAGATTATCCAAGTCCACAGCTGATCCTGCAAGAAAGAAATCTTTCAAGAAACCATTCTTTTCTAAAAAGAAAAGATTTTATCCTGCTTATTCTCAGTAGGGACGTTCTGTCCGGAAGGGTCAGCAACCACCCAAACCAAGGAAAGCAAAGACTGCTAAGCCTCAACCGTCTCAGCAGTCTCGGCCTCCACAAGGCCTTTGACTTTCAGCTAGAGAACTTAGCCTTCTTGGCTCTCAATGGACCAGAGCCTTCCACCATTCCAGGAAGGTTATGTGGCCGTGGCAAGTGTGGTACCCTCTGCTTCTACATCTCTCTCAAGCTCCAGGGAGGGAGCTTGAGAGAGATGTAGAAGCAGAGGGTACCACACTTGCCACGGCCAATGTGGAGCTATGAGAATCATCCGCCCTCTGTCTCTCTGAAGCTTGAACAGGGTTTTGGGAATTAGGGGAATGGGTGGAAAGGCATAAAGGAAGTCTTGCCCCCAGTGAAGGAGGAAAGCATCCCTGGCCTGAGAGCCCTGAGCCGGAATTCTGGAACAGAACCGGGGAAGTTTGGCATTCAACGGACTTGCAAAGAGGTCTATATCCGGGTTTCCCCAAATTTGAAAAATCTTGGCCACTTGGTCTGCATGTAGAGACCATTCATGTGGAAGCAGAACTCGACTGAGTCTGTCTGTCCAAGAGTTTTGTATGCCTGGAAGATACACTGCCAGGAGATGAATCTGATGCTCTCTGGCGAGGGCCCATAGTCGCAAAGCTTCGTTGTAAAGCGACAGAGAGCCTGTTCCCCCCTGCTTGTTCATGTAGAACATGGCTACTTGGTTGTCCGTATGAATGAGGACTGTCTTGTAGCTGAGCAGGGTGTGGAACACTCGAAGAGCAAGGAAGATTGCTCTAAGCTCTAAGAGATTGATATGTAGATGAGTCTACTGTGGAGTCCAAGTGCCTTGGGTGGAGAGGTCTTGCAGATGAGCTCCCCAACCCATTGGTGAAGCATCTGTTGTGAGAGTTGCCTGGGGCAAAGGCTGTTGAAATGGGGACCCCAGCAACAGGTTCTGAGTGGACTGCCACCATTGGAGAGACAAAAAAAGGCGATTTGTGTTTGCTATTTTGTCTGACAGACACCCTGATGCCAGAGTCCATTGAGTGGCTAAAGTCCACTGGGCTCCTCTCATATGGAGGCGAGCATAAGGAACCACATGCACTGTAGATGCCATGTGGCCTAATAGTTGTAACATTTCTCGGGCAGTGAGATGAGGTTTTAGCACTGCTTGAGGCCCTTGCTTTTCTGGTATCCAGCAAAGCTCCTATGAACTCTAAAGACTGAGTGGGAGTTAGACTGGACTTTGGGATGTTTATGACCAGACCCAAATACTGAAGGGAAATCCTGGCCTCTGACTCTGATAGGGCTCGAATGAGCCAGTCATCTAAGTAGGGGAAGACGAATATCCCTAGAGTGCGGAGAAATGCTGCTACCACAGCCATGCATTTCGCGAACACTTTTGGTGCTGAGGCCAGGCCAAAAGGAAGCACCCTGTATTGGTAGTGCTTGCCTTGAAAAAGGAACTGAAGGAACTTTCTGTGAGTTGGATGGATGAGAACATGAGTGTACGCATCCTTGAGATCTAGAGAACAAAGCCAATCCTGACTCTGAAGGTATGGCAGCAGAGTTCCTAGAGAAATCATCTTGAATTTCTCTTTGAACAGGAATTTGTTCAATTCTCTGAGGTCTAAAATAGGCCTGTGTCCCCCTGTTTTCTTTTGGATAAGGAAATAGGGGGAGTAAAACCCCATACCCTGTTGATGAATGGGTACTTCTTCTATTGCCCCTTGGGCAAGAAGCATAGTGACCCTCTTGATCTAACAGGTTGATGAGAGAGGTTTGAGAATTGAACTGTCTTACCATTGTGGGAGGGGCATGCTCAAAAAATGAAGCTTGTACCCCTCTTTTATGATGGAGAGTGTCCAATGCTCTGCTGTTATCTGTCCCCATCTGGGGGCAAAATGGCATAACCTTCCTGGAATGGTGGAAGGCTCTGGTCCATTGAGAGCCAGGAAGGCTAAGTTCTCTAGCTGAAAGTCAAAGGCCTTGTGGAGGCCGAGACTGCTGAGACGGTTGAGGCTTAGCAGTCTTTGCTTTCCTTGGTTTGGGTGATTGCTGACCCTTCCAGACAGAACGTCCCTGCTGAGAATAAGCAGGATAAAATATTTTCTTTTTAGAAAAGAATGGTTTCTTGAAAGATTTCTTTCTTGCAGGATCAGCTGTGGACTTGGATAATCTGTCCAAGGTGGAGTTGTCAGCATCCAACTCATTGGCCTTTTCCTGCCAATCTTTACCAAACAGGTTCTCACCAGTACAAGGAATATTTCCCAGTTTGTCTTGTACCCAGAGCTCCAGATCAGATGCCTGGAGCCAAGCAATTCTACATGCACCTATGGCAATGGGAGAGGTTCTGCTTATGCACTCAAAACAGTCAAAAGCTGCACGGTTGACAAATTTAGAAACATCCTGGGCATGTTTGACCAATGTGAGAAAATCCTATCCTCAGGAAGAAGAGGGCTCAAAGCCTTTAAATCTCCTGTGACTTCCTTCAGGAACATTCCCATATATAGACTATAGGAACTGATCCTGGCAGAAAGCATGGAAGCTTGGAAGACACGACGTCCAAAAGCATCCAAAGTCCTGCACTCACGTCCTGGAGGATTAGAGGCATGCCTCTTTGCACTCTTGATCCTTCTCATAGCTGATTCCACTACAATAGAATGGTGAGGAAGCTATGTTTTCTGGAAACCAGGACAAGAAGGGACTCGATACAGAGTATCCAGTCTACGAGAGTGAGGAGAGGTGGTAAGAGGTGTCTCCCATATTCTTGGCATGAGATCATGCAAGATCTCATGGATGGGCAAAGTAGCTGCCTCTTTAGGAGTTTTAGGATATTGTAAAATTTCCAACTCCTTTGCTCTGGGTTCTGTTTCAGGGGCCACAGTAATGGACAGACCCCAAGCCACCTCCCTAATGAAATCCTGAAAGGAAATGTCCTCTGGAGGAGAAGTCCTGCATTTAGGGGAGGAAGGCTCCTCCAGGAGAAGTATTCCCGCTTCGACAGAACTGTCAGAATCCTCAGATTCCTCTGAGGACTCGAAGTACCTTCTGTCGGGATGCTCTTGAAGTGCCCGATACCTGTACCGACCGAAGTCGGTACTGAGGGGAATCGGTACCGGTGTAACGGTACCGGAAGGCATCGCATGACTGTGTGCTGGCAATGCGGATGCCGATGCTGTCAGTACCGGTACCGGTTGAACTGTCTGACGCGGTTCCAAGGGCGTCGATGCCGCAAGGAGAGCCGCCAGACTGTGTTCAATAGCCAGGACCCTCTAGTCTATCGACGCTGCCGATGCCTGGATGTCGGTACCGGAGAAGACCAGCGGTACCCCAGAGCATGGCACCAGTAGTTCTGCTGAGGTCGAGGCCTCGAGAACGTCCTGGAGCCCCGATAATGCTTTGGAAGTCGAAGCCTCCCGCCGGGGCAATTTTGCTGGTGCAGAATCCTCAAGGGTAACGCCAGAGGCATCTCGATGCTTAGAGGAAGATCTACCCTTTGAGGACCGGCTAGACTTATGTTAAGTTACCCGAGATCCACGGGAGGAAGACGAAGCCCTGGAAGACGTTGATGCCACCGAAGCTGCATCAGAGGGAAACAGGGTACTGAGCTTGGCAGCTCGGTTCTGTCGACCTCTCTTGGACATCATGGCACAGGCCATACATTCCGAGATGGAATGGTCAGGACCTAAACATTTAAGATACCACTCTTGGCTGTCAGTGACGGAAATGGTACCGCCACACTTGGTGCACTTTTTAAAACCCGAAGAGGGTTTTTCCATTGTGGAAAAAATCTTGGGCCTAAGGCCCAAAAGGGCGCGTGCACCTGGAAAAAATGGGGAAAAAAGTACTAAGACATTTTTTTTTTTTAAAGAAAAGAAAGAAAGAAAAACCGGCGGTACCGGTGAAGCGTCGAGGAAGGCAGACGCGACCACAAAAAAAGAAGGAAAATTTTCTGCGGTGACAGGAACACGACCTGCTGGCTCCGCGGAAAACGATGAACAACTGGAGAGAGGCAGTTGGGAAAGGTGGGAAGGCAGCACGCAGGCACTGTGGGGTGCTCCCAAAAGCTTTCTAATTGGACGCTGGGGAGCGTTCCCGCGCAGGCTCCGTCGGTACCGATGATACCCATATGTGATGACTACATTCCTGCTTGTTCCTGGAGATAAGTGGATTATGCTGCTGAAAGCAATGAAAGGAGTTACCATATCCCTCAAATATACGAACACAGTAAACAGGCCTCAGATATTATCCATAAGGGCCTGAATGTTATATAGAGGGGGAAGGAGATTCCTGAGTGTTTGCTGCTTTTGGCAGTAGATGCAGAGAAGGTTTTTGATTGGGTTTATTTGCCCTTTTTGTTTCAGGTGTTGGAAAAAATGGGTATAGAGGGCTGTTATCTAGATTGGGTGAAAATACTGTATAAAGCTCCCCTAGCTTGTTTAAAGATTAATGGGTCTTATACCCAGCCCTTTGAGTTATTTCGGGGAACAGAGCAGGGATGCCCTCTCTCCCCTTTGCTTTTGTTCTAGCCAAGGATCCTTTGGAGCGAGTGTGGTTAAATTCTAAGGTGAGGAGGTTGGCGATTAGGGGTAAAGAATATAAAGTATCCATGTTTGCAGATGCTGTCCTCTCCGCATGATTCTTTGAAAGAACTAATTGGAGATTTGGATAGATATGGGGAGGTGTCAAGCTTCCCAGATGAATGCTACCAAATCAGAAATCCTGAATCTCTCTACCTGCAGAAAGGTGTGCACCAGTGCAGAAGGACTTCCCATTTCAGTGGGCTAAGGGCAGCATTAAATACCTGGGTATCCATCTTACTCCTTACCCTGAGGAGCTATTTGAAGATAATTACCCCCCCTCCCCCAAGGACGAAAATTATGGGAGAACAGGATAGCTGACTAGGGAAGGGGCTGTCCTGGTTTGGCAGAATAGCTTTGGTCAAAATGATGATTTTGCCTCGTCTGTTATACTTGTCCACCACATTGCTGATTTTAGTGCCGGATCCCTTTTTGGAGCAAATCCAAAAATGGATAATGTGATTTATTTGGAAAGACAAGAGACCTAGCATGGCATGCCATATTCTGCCTAGGAGTAGGGAGAGGGACAGCCTAGTTCTGCCAGACTTTTGGCGCTATTATCATGCAGCTAGATTATATGGTCCGCACTGGAGTGGTGGGGCCATGGATCCCAAGAATGGATGGAATTAGAAGGGGCAGAGTTGGGGGGTCCATCCTTGGGGGCGATCCTGTGGGTGCCGGGGGGAAGATTTTCCAGACGGAAGTGCCTTAATCCCTTCATTTCATTGACCCTCTGGATTTGGTTTAAGTAGAGGGCGCAGTGGCTGGGTCAAAATGGTTATTTGCAGCTGACTCCCCTACAGGAGAATGCTGACTTTCCCCCAGGAGGTATGGGCCTGATTTATGAGAGGTGGGCTAATCTAGAACTTAAATTAGTAAGAAAGTTTCTGGAGGATGGGACCATGATGGCGTTTGAGGACCTCCATGAGGCCTACTCTTTGCTGAAGGTGGACTTTTTTTCATTATCTTCAAGTGGTGCACTACCTTCATCTAAAGATCCGCCCAGTAATAGGGGAGGCTTCTACTCCTGTAGAAAAGCTCTTCACCACAGGCGTAGTTAAAGGAGCTATTTCTAAGTTCTATAACATAATGGAGGAGGAAGTGGTTGCAAAAGTCTTTTCAGCAAAGTTTGGAGGCAGACCTTGAAGTAGTGTGGGAGAAGTATTGGAAAAAGGTGATTAGAGGGATATATACACGTAAAGACATTTGAGCTTGTAACTTACTGGAGCAGAACTATAAGATGTTATACAGGTAGTATCTCACCCCAGATAGGCTTTAAAAAATTAGTGGTACAGTGTGTGCTCAATGCTGGCAACAATGTGAGGAGAGGGGCTCCTTTTTTCATGTGTGGTGGGCATGCATGAAAATTCAGAGATTTTGGAGGTGATCAGCGTTTGGGATCCATTTTGGGTTGCCCACTGATGGTTTGCCTAGCAGTGACCCTATTAAGTGTTGCTCCCCTAAGGTGTTGGATACAGCCCTTTTTGTTCGCATGGGATGTCTGGCTGCCCGGCTGGCCATTGCCCAGGTGCAGAAACAGCTAGAGCCTCCTGTGTTAGGTGAGATGGAAGGAAAGCTGGGACATATTTACCTGATGTATACATTAATGGCCCTGAAACATTCAAAGTTGGAACGATTTGTAGAAATCTGGAGCAAATATTCAGAGTGGAAAAAAGCAAACCGAGTCCATACTGGTATAAGTGACATTTATTATTGGAACCTGAGTGTGTGATGCAATGTTGCTGTTTTGTTATTCCCATAAACAAAAATAGAGTGAAAAAATATGTGAGCTAGCGTGTATATGACATGCATTTATGTCAGAAGATCAGCCATGAGATTAAAACAACCTCTCAAAGCTATACTTCCATTTTACTCAAATTTAATGAGCTCACATCGGAGCCATATAACATAGGTATAAACTACCATAAAATAGTGCTACCTACTCACAAACTTCTATTTTAAATATACGTGCAAGGGTGCAAACAGAAGGAGCAATAAATCATTACTCATCTCCACTGCTATCCTCAAAAATCTTCTTAAAGTTCATGTGAAACAAACAGCAGTTGTAAAGAAGGGTCATTAAGCACCAACTGCTGATATGTTTGAATGAGGGGATGAATAGTTCCTTGAGGTACCCACTTAGAAGGTGCACAGACCACTGAAATGTGCTACACATGAGATGGGTACAGACATTTCAGTGTCTGGAAGCTTCTCACTCCCATAACATCAACTGGTGCAAGACATTCCTCCACTCCCAATATTCGGGCCCTCCTGCCTTCCTCCAATTACGGAGGATACATTGTTTGGCTAGCAGGCAACATTTTCTCACCATCGTTCTGTTTCCTGCTGTGGCAAGTCCCAGGGGGTCAGGGGCATCCAAGATAGCCAGACTCGGTGTCAACTTCAGTACCTGTCCCAGTAATCCCCCTAAAACTTGTTGGATCCTACTCCAAAACTTCCCTATCTGTCCACATTCCCAGAACATATGCCCCAAATGTGCCCCTCCAACTCCGCACCATCGACAACCACTGTGTTGCGCGAATCCTGTCTTCCACGCCCTTTATGGTGAAATATATGCACGCTCTAATATTCTAAATTGCATATCTCGAAGCCTTGCCCCTATTATTAATCGGGGGATTCTTCCTGTTGCCGCTTCCCAGGCAAATGAATCAAAACTGACTCCCAACTCCCGACCCCATTGTGTACTCAACTGGTCGTAGCACTTATCTTGGAGCAATATTATTCAAGGCCCTAAAGTAACCAGCAACTGTTATCTGTTCTTTATCTTCCAAGTCAAAGCATTCCACTAATTTCCCCAAAGTTTTCCTTTCTCAGGCCACACCTCCCCTCCTTCATTGATGCCACATAATGCTTTAACTGCAGGTAGGCATAAAAATGCCCACTTGGTAAGTCGTGGCGTTCTTTCAGTTCCAGAAAGGGTTTGAGTTCTCCCTCTTTGTTAATTACTTGTCGCATCTGTTGAAGACCCTTTAACGCCCACCCTCGAAAGAAGCTTGACATTGTGCTTGGTTTGAAAGATAAGTTGCCTTGTAGTGGCAAATATCCTGATACCTCGTACAGGATGCCTAATTTACCACATAAAACTTTCCAACTCCAGCGAACCCCTTTCCATAGGATATTATCTCGAAAACCTTCAAGTAGCTGCCCCCGCGGAACATGTAACACAGAAGTGAGTAAGGGGCGGCCAACGCTGACTCAAAATCATAGGGGGTATACACCGATGCCCCACCCGCCCAGTCATGAACATGCCGGTGTAAACATCCCAAATTGTATTGCTCTAATCTACTGTAGGTAGTCCTCTATTCCCCCACTGTTGCCACTGACCATATAAACGATCAATTTTGAGTCTGGGCTTTTTCCCTCTCCAAAAGAAACTGTGTAGGGATCTCTCAATTTTTTGAATATCCTGTGTCTCTGCAACTGCAGAGGAAGGAGTTGCAGGATATACAAAATTTTTGGAAAAAGTATCATTTTATAGGCAGCCACCCTACCGCTGAGGGAGGGGCAAGGGCATCCAGTCTCGCAACTTATTTTGAATTTCTTGTAATAAAGGCCAGACATTTTGATGATACAGTTTGTTCGGGTATCGATGTAACCGTATTCCTAAATACTTAAATTTATTTTTTGCCCATCGTAAGGGAAATGTTCCGCCCCAATCTTCTTGTAACCCTCTATTTACATCTAGTGCTTCTGATTTAGTCACATTCATCTTCAAACCTGCTATCTCTCTGTATTTCACTATCACCTCTAGAAGCCTGGGCAAAGAATCTCGAGGTTCCATCAACATGACTAATAAGTCATCTGCAAAAGCCGAAACCTTAAATGTGCAAGACCCCACCTTCACCCCCCGTATGTCATTTCGGGCATAAATCATTCTCAATAGTGGATCTAAAGAGAGCACAAATAATAACGGGGACAGCGGACAACCCTGCCGTGTTCCACTCGCAATGTTAAAACTGGGTGTGACCAGCCTATTTACTCCCACTACCGCCGCTGGTTTCGGATATAATTCTCGGATACCTTGTATGAACCCTGCTCCCAGACCTTATGCTTCCAGGGTCTCAAACAAATATGCCCACCCTACCCTGTCAAAGGCTTTTTCGGCATCAAAACTGACCAGAAGGGATGGGGTGCCCCGTTTCTGGACCCAGTTCAAGGCTCCTAATATTTTCCTAACATTTTTGGTGGGATAACACCCCTGCACAAATCCTGTCTGACATGCATGTAATAAACGGGAGAGGTGCATAGCCAAACAATGCTAGAAGTTTTGCAAACAGCTTGAGGTCATAATTAATTAATGAAATTGGCCGGTATGACCCCACTTCTGTCGCATTTTTACCCGGCTTTGGTAGGACCACTACATGAGCTGTATTATTGTTATACTTAAATACTCCAGAGTCCTTCCACTTATTAAACAGATCTACTAACACCGGAGTAACCTGTGTCTTCAGCAACTTATAGTATTCAGCTCTATATCCATCTAATCCCGGGGCTTTGCACATTGCTGCTTTTTCAATACCCCTTTGTACCTCATCTGTTATTGGGGCTGTCAACTGTCCCCGCTGCTCTTGCATAAGGCGAGGTAAATTCACCTCCGCCAAAAACTTCCTGATCCTTGAACGTGAGGCATCCTCACTTGCGTACAGTTTACAATAATAATTTACAAAGATTTTCCCAATATCTGCAGCATCCGTGTGCGCCCTCCCCACCTCATCTTTTAAAGTGGCACAAATCAGGACCAGACTCCAGGCAAGACAGCGAGCCAATAGCCTCCCTGCCTTATCCCCATATTGGTACAACTGATATTTATAATAGACTATAGGACTTTTTGGCTCTCTGATGCAATAACGTATTTAAAGCTGCTTGTGTTGCCAGCAACTGTGCCCTATTGGCTGTAGTGGGGCTACTAGCTAGGAGCCGGCGTTCTCTGCAAATCTGTTTCTCCATTCTTAGAATCCTAGCTGCTATCATACGTCTCCAGCGGGCATTGTAAACTATTATATCCCCCATAGGACCACTTTAGATGCCTCCCAGAACAGCTTTGGTTCTCCTTTATGGGCCTGATTATGATCCTCATACTCCTTCCACTTGTCCATCAAATACCCTTGAAACTCATTGTCATGGCATAAATCTAGCAGCAAGCAACATGGCACCCCCATCAAGCTGTCCACTTTCCCAGTCTGTCCATACGGGAGCATAGTCAGATTTTGTAGGGTCCGATTACCGCATCCGTTATTACTTGAAATAGTTCCTCAGAAACTAATATGGCGTCAAGTCTTGCACTTGTGCCATGTGCTCTGGACAGATGGGTATAATCTCGCTCCGCCGGGTGTAGGGTTCTCCATACATCTATGAGTTGGCACCTTTGGAAAAACCTCCTCAAATGCCTTGTGATACTGAGACGATTACCCCCATGTCCTCCTGACACATCTATGCTAGGGTCAATGACTCCATTCCAGTCACCCCCTAAAATCATTGGGGATTCCGGTAATGTGTTAATTTCCGCCACTAGTCTAGCAAAAAAACTTGGGTCTGGCACATTTGGAGCATACACACTCCCCACTAGCAACTTCCGCCCCTTGAAGTCTCCCTGTATTAGTACAAACGGCCCTTCTGGGTCTGCCACAGTCTGTTCCACTTTAAATCCTACCTCTGTCTTAATTAATATTGCAACCCCCCCCCCTTTCTTCCCCTGTGCTGATGCCCCATAGATATATTCTATTCCTTTCCTCTTTAATCTGGCCAAGTCTCCTATGGCTTGGTGGGTTTCTTGCAATAATATGATGTCCCCTTTATGTCGCCTTAATGCGTGCAAAATTTTGTTCCTTTTAAAAGGGGCTCGCTAGTCCACATACATTCCACGAAATTATTCATACTCCAATTTTAGCATCTGTAACATATTACCTGAGTATACCTTCTTCCTATTTGTATTGGAAGGGCCCCCCCCAGCCTAGGACCCCCCTTCCCTCTTCTACTTCTTTTGTTCTTCCCCTCTTAGCTCCAAGTTGACTCTGGCTATGTAATACCCTTTCATACCCCCTATATCTCCCTCCCCTTCCCTTAGCACCCCCCTCTATTCCTACCCTTTACCCCGCCCCATAAGTCTCCCACTCCCTCCCCATGGCCTTTTTAGTGCCAAGCCCTCTCCAATCCTCCCCTGCTATTCCTATGTATCTCTTCCCCTTCATGATTGGCATACCACTCTCCCCGTTACACGCCTCAGCTTCCCCCTCCTCGCCTTATTCTAGTGGTTAGGCCAGTTAATTAACTCACTCCTGTTTTACCCCTCTTCAGCCAACAGAATTATTGAAACATTTTAAACCATGAGAAAAATGCAACCATAACACAATCAAATTATTAACTTTTAGTCCTCTTTCTGCTTCATAGTCATTTTTCTGCAACCATTCCACAATTGTAACTTCCCTCATGTTACTGCCCACCAGCTTCTTTTCCTTGAGTTCCAACAAAGCGTCACATTCCTGTGTTCAGGTGTTACCCTTTGAGCTATCTATGTGTTGCTGGATTCATTTATGTGCTTCTTCAGGCGTCTCCATTGTCACTGTCTTCCCATTATAGAAAATCCGCAGCCTCGCCGGGTATTGTACCACAAATTTCAGATGTGCTGCTACCAGCTTCTGACATACAGCAGCATACGCCTTCTGCTTTAAACCCAGTTGTATTGAACAGTCCTGGAAAACCTGTATGCATGCCCCTTCGTGCATCAAAGCCCCTTTGGCTCTTACTGCCTGCAAAACTTTATCTTTCTGCAAAATGTTCATAAATCTGGCCAGCACTATTCAGGGTCGCGTGTGTTCTGGTCGGGGTCTTCCCAGCCGATGAATCCTTTTGATGACAATTTAGGTACTTTCCTCTCCCAGGTTTAATATGTGTAGCATGCCCAAGAAGTAGTTGCGCAGTTCTGCATCTTTTATGGCCTCTGGTATACCAATTATTCGGAGATAATTCCTGCGGCCTCGATTCTCTAGGTCTAGTTTTTCGCCCTACTGACTGCCGCTTGCAATGTAATGATCTCTCTGCCTGCTTTGAGCAGTTCATCTTCCAACATCAATATCCATCCCTCCGCTGCTTGTATCCGCGTGCCCACTGTCTCCAATTGTTTACTAATCCCTTCCAGCTGTCCGGTGATACCATCCAGCCTTCCACTCAAAGCACTCACCACTGCATTAGTCACCTCTTCAGTGGGCATCGCTGTCTGTCCTGGTGAGGAAGGTCCGACAGTCATCTTTGCTTGGGCTGGGGTTGTGTTTTTCTCACGGTCCCGGCGGGCTGCCTTCATTGTATACTGCAATTTATAACTCACAATTTGTTGCTTTGATCTTGCTGCTGTCGTCTTATCACTTTACTTTTTACTTAGTTGGGGCATCCACAGGGTCTCCTGGGTCAAGAGAGCCACAGAACCAGCCCTGTTCACTTCCAGAATCACCCGGCATGTCCCGTGACCTCCGAGCCAGATTTCTTTAAATGCTGTCAGAAGATGTTCCACGATCATCCACTAGGTGGAGCTCTAGGCTGAGTAATGAGACCTCTCTCTCCCAAACAGCTAAAAGTAAAGCTGCCAGTTCAATCTTAGATCCTCACTCCTCCAGCTGCATCCAATGCTTATTTTGACCGCTGGAAAAGATCCCAGGCCCCATCACTGCCAATTTGAAGCTGTCAGCTTGGGTCGGAAGGAACTGTCTCACTATCTCTAGGTGGGTGTCCCATGCGCTCTGAGCCTCTGTCGGGGATGTCTTCTCTCCACTTCCGCTACGTGGAACGCAGGAGTGATGGTGCATTTCACTGCCACCTGGTCATGGCCGCAGCGCCTCCAGATCCACATGCACCAGCATCTTTCAGGTCAGTAGCACTGAAACAGCCCTCGGGGTCTCCTGCCTCGCCCATCTGTTGTCCAGCCTTCCGCACCCATGATCGCCGCAATACAGCTCACCGGGCCACCGAGGTAGTTTTTTCTCCACTCCCCTAGTCTCTCCTGCATCTCCGGTGGGCTGCTCCCCTCTCAGAGGATCGTCAGCTGCACCGGCAGCGAGGTCGGACGTGCTCCTTGAGGTACCTCGAGCTTCAGCACTTTTCTTTGGGCACTTTCTTCGTGGTTTCTGCAGCGGATGATTTTTCCACAGGTTGGCCGGCGCCGCATCAGGGATGGCTGCGTTAGGGGCTTTTACTTCTCCACATCTTTCCAGCTAAGTAGACACCAATCCGCAACACCAGATGGTCAGTCTGCTGTACTCTCACCCCCAGCGTTCTTTTTAGAGAATCAGGATACTTTCCAGCATTTTTTCTCTGTTTATCCTTTAACAGGGAGGATCGGGACTGGAGCTGCACTAAGATGCGGCCATCTTTGCGCAGGCTCAAGAGCGCCCCTCCCCCCCCCCCCCCACCACTGAAATGGTATTTAAAGGTGATGCTGCAGAAGAACTGGAAGAAATATCAAAGCACTGGGAAGATGTATTACAACTATTTAATAACCTGAAGAGCAGCAAATCACCTGGACCGGATGGTATACATTCAAGGGTGTTGAAAGAACTGAAATATGAGATTGCAGACCTGCTATTAGTAATCTGTGAACGATCATTAAAATCATCTGTAATACCTGAAGATTGGAGGATGGCCAATGAAACACCAATTTTTAAAAATGGTTCCAGGGGTGATCCGGGAAACTACAGACTTGT
Source organism: Ichthyophis bannanicus (assembly GCA_033557465.1). Lineage (NCBI taxonomy): Eukaryota > Metazoa > Chordata > Amphibia > Gymnophiona > Ichthyophiidae > Ichthyophis > Ichthyophis bannanicus. The sequence continues at coordinate 151,927,019 of CM066041.1, forward strand.
GAGCCTGACGTCAGTACTGAGAAAAATGTTAGAAACCATCATAAAAAACAAAATTACTGAACATGTAGATTGTCATGGCTTAATGGGAGACAGCCAACATTGCTTTAGATAAGGAAGATCTTGTCTTACTAATCTGTTGTGTTTTTTGAAGGTGTGAATAAACAGGTAGACAAAAATGAGTCAGTTGATTTAGTGTATCTGGACTTTCAGAAACCCTTTGACAAGGTCCCTCATCAGAGACTTTTGCTAAAACTAAAAAGTCATGGGATAGGAGGCAGTGCACTATTGTGGATTAGGAACTGGTTAAAAGATAGAAAGCAGAGTGTAGGGCTAAATGGCCCATTTTCCCAATGGAGAAAAGTGAATAATGGAGTACCCAGGGATCTGTGCTGGGTCTGCTGCTTTTTAACATATTTGTAAAAACCTGGAAATAGGAATCACGAGTGAGGTAATCAAATTTGCAGATGACACAAAATTATTCAAAGTCGTTAAAACCCAAGAGGATTGTGAAAAATTGCAAGAGGACATTGATAAATTGGAAGACTGGATGTTCAAATAGCAGATGCAATTTAATGTGACAAGTGTAAAGTTATGCACCTAGGAAAGAACAACCCAAACAATGGTTACACGATGCAAGGTTCCATAATTAGGAATCATCATCCAGGAAAAAGATTTAGGCATCATCGTTGATAACATGTTGAAACACTCCGCCCAGTGTGCAGCGGCGGCCAAGAAAGCAAATAGAATGCTAGGAATCATAAGAAAAGGAATAGAGAATAAAACAAAGGATATTATAATGCCTCTGTACAGGGGTGGCCCAAGGGGGATGCGGGGCCATGTGCGGAGACTCGGTGCGGGGCCTCATTTGCATAAGGGACCTCTTTTGCATAAATATTTGCATAATGTTGCCATACACTAACTTTTAGTAAACATGTCTCTTAATGAATGTATGGATAAAGAAAGAGTAAAAGATTTCTACATTACTATAATCCAGTGCCAACCGCCAGGCACATTAGGAACTACTACAAACACTGCCCATTTAGAACCCATAGCAAACCCGCCGTATTGTAACAGCACTACCAGGACTCACAAAGCACCAGACCCTACCTATGAAAAGGCAATACTGCAAATATTAAACCAATACATTTCAGAGAATAACAATACATGACCTACTGGGGAAAGAGAACAAGTGGCAATGTCAAATAGGAATTACATAAACAGAATACCTCAGCTCAGTTACACATGCAGAACATAGACAATCACCAAAAAAGGAATCACAATTTAGAAACATGAAGGCAATAATTAAACTGGGAACCCCAAAAGCCAAACTTGGAATGTACAACAACACTGTAGAAATAAAACTATAAATTAATTTCCTCTTGTACTAAACAAAGCGCAGATGTTAATGATGCACATTTCCCAGAGCTAACATATTCCAGTTAATAAATTCAAAATAAAGAGATATTTTTCTACCTTTTGTGCATTTTTTTCAGTTGCAATTGCTCCAGCCACTTTCTTCTGGTTTCTTCGTGTCTTCTGCTAACTTTCCATCGTCTGCTGTCCATTTGTCCTTTCTTCTCTCTTCTAGTTTTTTTTCCATTCTCTCTCTCTACATCTGCTTTAACATACTAATCTTTCTCCTTTTGCTCTTTCCTCATTCCTATTTCATCCACTCAGATTTTACCCCTCCATCCTCAATCTCCACTTACTCTCCCAATACCTGGCCAATTGTAGATTTTTCATCCCTCCCACACAAAATATTTTTCCCCTCTCCATTTCACTCTCCCAGCCCCATCCCAAAAAAAGCTGGCTGCTGCTGCTGCTGCCGCAGCAGCAGAATCGACTGTCCCGCGGGGCCTCCCCTGCCCGGCTGAGCCTCTCCGCGACGGCTTTCAGATCCGCGAAGGGAGAGTGTCTCACTGTCCCATCAGCCCCTGCAGGCTTAAGAAAGCCGCGAGGAGACACTCTCCCTTCGTGTATCTGAAAGCTGTCGCGGAGAGGCTCAGCCGGGCAGGGAGGGCTCGGCCGGGCAGGGGGGGGCCCCGCGGGACAGTCGATTCTGCTGCTGTTGCGGCGGCAGCGGCAGCAGCCAGCTTTTTTCTTTTTTTTCTTTTCTTTTCTTTATTTTTAAAGCAGAATGTTCTTTGCGCGGGGCCCCTTGAAACATGGGGCCCTGTGCAAAAAACATTCTTGCTCAATGGACAGGCCGGTCCTGCCTCTGTATCATTCCATGGTGCAACTGCACCTTGAATATTGTGTGCAATTCTGGTCACCATATCTTAAAAAGGTTATAGTTTTATTAGAAAGGTACAGAGAAGAGCTACCAAAATGGTAAAGGGGATGGAAGGATACACCTATGAAGAGAGGCTAAAAAGGTTAGGGCTCTTCAACCAGGAAAAGAGATGGCTGAGGGGGTATATGATAGAGGTCTATAAATTAATGAATGGAGTGGAACGGGTAAAGCGTAGTTACTCACCTGTAACAGGTGTTCTCCAGGAGCAGCAGGAATCAGTCCTCACTTATGGGTGACGTCGGCGCCGACGGAGCCCTCGCGGAGCAATTTTCCCCAGCTTTCAAAGAAAGCCTTTGGGAATTGCAGCGCGCATGCGCGGTCCTCTTCCCGCCCAAGGGTGCCATCTTAGCCAGTCAGATGACATAGCTAAAAAAGACAGCATAAAAATTTGCAAAAAAGAACTTAAGCAGATGATTGCAACTCCAAGGGGAGGAGGGAGGGTAGTGAGGACTGATTCCTGCTGCTCCTGGAGAACACCTGTTACAGGTGAGTAACTACGCTTTCTCCAGGACCAAGCAGGAAGTCAGTCCTCACTTATGGGACTCCCAAGCTCAAGGCTACCGGAGACCCTAAGCACAAAAATGAGCTCCCTCTAGCTCAGCCGCACAGAAGGAAAGAATCTTCGCTGAATTATTACCCACCGGTAGCCCACATCCGGGATGGAGGGTAGGAGTTGCTCAGACCTCGAAGAGATTACGGAGGACTGCCTGTCCAAAAGCACTGTCCCTGCGGGACTCCCTCTCGAGACAGTAATGGACCGCAAAAGTCTGGCTCGAAGACCAAGTAGCGGCCCGGCAGATGTCTGCCAGCGGAACAGAGCGGAGGTAAGCCACTGACGTAGCCTTTGCCCGAACGCAATGAGCCGTGACTCGACCTTCCAAGGAGAGTCCGGCTGCCCCATAAGCCCAAGAGATACAGTCCGCAACCCAGATGGACAGAGTACGCTTGGAGACCGGGAGCCCCAATTTATTGGGGTCAAAAGACACAAAAAGCTGAGCAGCTTTACGGTGCTCCCGCGTACGGTCAAGGTAGAAGTTCAATGCCCTTCTACAGTCCAGGGTATGGAGGACCGTTTCAGCTCGGCTGGAGTGTGGTCTGGGAAAGAAGGTTGGAAGTACCACCTCCTGATTGATGTGAAAAGGGGAGACCACTTTTGGAAGAAATTTTGGGTGAGTCCGTAGGACTACCCTATTTTTGTAGAACCGAGTGTAAGGGGGATCAGACACGAGGGCCTGCAATTCACTTACGCGTCTAGCGGAAGTGAGGGCTATCAAGAACAGTGTTTTCCAAGAAAGAAAACGGAGAGAACAGGTAGCCATAGGTTCAAAAGGCGGACAGGTGATCCGCTGTAAAACCACATTCAGGTCCCAGTCAGGCGCTGGCGGGCGCAGAGGTGGTTTAAGTAGAAGGAGACCTCGGAGAAACCTCGCTACGAGAGGGTCGTTGGAGAGAGGTCTGCCGTCCACCGGCACATGATGTGCTGAAAGAGCACTGAGGTGAACTTTGACGGAGTTGGACTTAAGTCCCAGATTAGAGAGGTATAGCAAGTACTGCAAGATCACCGACACCGGGCAGGAGAAGGGATCCTGAGACTGTTGGGTACACCAAACGGAAAACCGACGCCATTTAAGGGCGTAGCATTTGCGGGTAGAAGGTCGTCGCGAAGCTAAGACGACCTCCTCCACCTCTGCCGGCAGGAGAAGGGGAGCAAGGACTACCCTCTCAGCAGCCAGGCCATTAGGTTGAGAGACCTGAGGTTGGGGTGTAGCAGAGACCCCTGATCCTGAGTGAGGAGATCCGGTTGTAACCCCAGAGGGAATGGATCCTCTACCGCTAATTGCAGCAGGAGTGGAAACCACGGCTGTCTGGGCCAGCGAGGGGCCACCAGGATCATGAAGGCTTTGTCTCGGAGAACCTTGAAAAGAGTCCGAGAGACTAGCGGGATGGGAGGGAAAGCGTACAGAAGGCTCCCCGACCATGAGAGTAGAAAAGCGTCCGCCGCAACCCGAAGGGGGTGTGGCTGACGAGAGCAGAAGCGAGGAAGTTGCCGGTTGTGAGGACTGGCAAAGAGATCCACCGTGGGGAGGCCCCACTTTAGAAAGAGCTTCTGAACCACCAAGGGATCCAGACGCCACTCGTGCAGCTGGAGGATCCTGCTGAGTTTGTCCGCCAGGCAATTTTCTTGGCCTGGGAGATAAACTGCCTTGAGGAGAACGCCGTGACTGACGGCCCAAGAGCAGAGCTTCTGTGCCTCCCGGCAGAGGAGGAAGGAGCCCGTGCCCCCCTGCTTGTTCACGTAGAACATGGCAACTTGATTGTCCGTCTGGACAAGGACGGACTGGTGAGAAGTCAGGTGGGAGAAGGCCTTGAGAGCCAGGCGGATCGCCCTGAGCTCCAGGAAGTTGATCTGCTGAGCAGACTCCCACGTGGTCCAGAGGCCCTGAGTACGTGCCCCTTGGCAATGCGCTCCCCAGCCCAGGAGGGATGCATCTGTTGTCAGCACCCGGGCCGGCTGAGGTGACTGGAAAGGCATGCCGAATATCAGGTTCGGCCGCTGAAGCCACCACCGGAGAGACGAGAGCAGCGGCTCGGAGACGCGCACTAGGTCTGCTAGGCCGCCTGTGGCTTGTCGCCACTGCTGGCGGAGACACCATTGAGCAGGCCGCATATTCAGGCGGGCATTGGGGGTCACATGGACGGTGGAAGCCATATGGCCGAGTAGTCTCAGGAAGCGCCTGGCGGAGACCAGGGGCTGGCTGCGAAAACGGTCGGCTAGGTCCATGAGCCGTTGAGCCCTGTCGAGCGGCAGGTACGCTCGTGCCTGAGGAGTGTGCAGCCTTGCACCGATGAACTCGAGATCCTGTGAGGGGAGCAAAGTGGACTTTGCGAAGTTTATAACAAAGCCCAAGTGCTGCAGAAGAGTCACCGTGCGGCGCGTGGCGTTGGTGACCTCCAGAGCGGACGCCGCTCTGATGAGCCAGTCGTCGAGGTACGGAAAGACATAGAGGCCGTGAAGCCTGAGATGGGCCGCCACCACCGCGAGACATTTTGTGAAGACTCGCGGTGCGGAGGACAGGCCAAAGGGCAGTACTCTGTACTGGTAATGATTTCCTGCTACCACAAACCTTAGGTATTGGCGGTGGCTTGGGTGGATGAGGATGTGCGTGTAGGCATCCTTTAGATCCAAGGAGCATAGCCAATCTCCCTGCTGGAGGTAGGGCAGAAGGATTCCAAGGGTAAGCATCTTGAACTTCTCCCGCACGAGGAACTTGTTGAGGTTGCGCAAGTCCAGGATGGGTCTGAGGCCTCCTGTTCTTTTTGGTATTAGAAAATACCTGGAATAAAAGCCTTGACCTTTCAGGTGGTGGGGCACCGGTTCCACCGCCTGTTCCTGTATAAGACCTGCTAACTCCTGAAGGAGTAATTCCCTGTGCAGAGGGGGTCGTGGAGGTTCTCCCGGAAAATAGGAGGGAGGGACCTGGTGGAAGTGGAGAAGATAGCCTTCTCGCACGACTCGAAGCACCCAGGTATCTAAGGTGATGCTGGACCACCTGTGGGCGAAGTGAACCAGCCGGCCTCCGGTGCTGGGAGGAACCAGCGGGGGGGGAGAGGCTATGCTTAATGAGTCAAAAGCCCCCACCCTGCGGATCAGGGGCTGGTGGTGCAGGCTTGGGGGCTTGCTGCCTACGGGACCCGTTACCCCGTCCCTTGGCCTGCTGGCCCTGTTGGGGAGCTGCAGGGGCCTGATAGTGGGGGTACTGTTTGTAGGCAGCCGCCTTCCTCGGGTAAAAGGACTTCTTTCCCGAGCCCTTCTTTTTCTGGGAAGGGGCGGAGGTCTTCCTAGAAAGCCTAGTCCTGGTGAGAGTCTCCGTCTCAATTTGTGCAGCCTTATCAGCCATGGGCTTGCCAAAGAGGTTTTCGCCTCGGCAAGGGACATCGACCAACTTGTCCTGCACCCAGGGCTCAAGGTCAGACGACTGAAGCCAAGCCTGTCGGCGGGCACCGATGCCGGCTGCGGCCACTCGAGCCGATGCTTCAAAGCCATCATAGGCTGCTCGGGACATGAACTTTGAGCATTCCCGAATGCCAGTGGACAAGGCCAGGAACCTCCGCAAGGGTTCCTCGGACAAACCAGCGGAGAATCCGGCTAGCTCTTTAGCCAGGTCTCGGAGATACATGCCCATGTATAGCTGGTAAGTCTGGACACGACACGCAAGCATAGAGCCCTGGAAACACTTCTTACCAAGGCCATCCAGGTTACGGGCCTCCCTGCCAGGAGGCACCGAGGAGTGCATCTTCTGGCTCTTAAGACGATGCATGGCCGATTCCACTACCATGGAATGGTGTGGTAGCTGTGCTTTTTGGAAGCCAGGGCTCTTGCGGACTCGATAGATAGAATCGACCCGCTTGCTCAGGACCGGCGAGGTGGCCGGACTCTCCCACATGCGGAAGAGTAGTCGTTCCAGCATAGGAGGAACCGGTACAGTAAAGTGTTCCCTTGCGGGAGAGTTATACTGGAGGGCGTCGAGCTCTTCGGCTCGAGGCTCCTCCTCGGGGTCCGCAGGGAAGGCCAAGGCCTTGGCCATATCCCTGACGAAGTCCGAGAACCGGGCATCCTCCGGGGGGGACTGCTTCCGAGGTTCGGACTCCGGTGAGTCCGAGGGGACACACCGAGTCCGGAAAGAATCAGGCGACTCTTCCTCTTCAGACTCCCAGACCGACTCCGACGAGGACTCGGTGGGGTCGGCCCGGGCAGGGCGCGGCGCCTGCCGCCCCGACGCCGAGGGAGCCGGCGTCGGCGACCTCGGTCCCGAACGGGAGGCCGAGGGTGACCTCGACCGAGGATCGACTCGAGTTCGCATCGACTCGAGGATCGGCTCGGTCTCTGGGGTCGACTTGGACGTCGACGTCCCGGCGGTCGGGGCAGCGAAGCCAGCGAGCAGTGCCCGCTGCTGGTCCATGAAGGCAGACAGTCTGCTCTCCAAGGCCGTCAACCTGAGTCCGAGCTCAGGTGACCCAGCAGCCCCCGACTCGGGCCCCGACGGCGTCGGGCCCGACGTCGGCTGTCGCAGAGGCGAGTCCAGGAGGACCACAGGACTTACCCGAGCAGGCAGCTCCGACTCCAGGCGAGGTCGCTTCGTGAGGTGCTCCTTCTCCAAGGACCCGGGGCGGCTATCGGGGCTATGCGACCTGGCCCTCGCGGAGCCAGGAGCGTCCACCGACGCCGCCCTCGCGGGTTTCACCTGACGTCGATGGTCCCCGGAGGGAGAACCCCTGTCGGAGGAACTCCGGCGACGGTCCGAGCTGGAACCTTTGGACGCGGAGGCCTCCGACGAGGTCCGGGTACGGCTGGGGTCAGCGAAGATCCTATCCCGCTGATGCCGCCGACTTCTCAACGCTTTAGAGGACATTTTGCCGCAGGGCCCACAGATCATTTCTTCATGATCCGGGCCCAGGCAGCGGAGGCAAAAGTCGTGTGTGTCAGTTAGTGACATATTTCGGTCACACTGACCACACCGCTTAAAACCACTGGCAGCCATCGGGGGAAAAAGGGCCCCGGCGAGGTCAAAGGACCGGGCTGCCAGGGAAAAACCGAAAACGAGAACTGACTAAGTCAGAAAAACCAAAAAAAAGAAGAGGACTCGTGACCGGCGTCGCGAGTCCGGGCGGGAAAAAGACCGGCGTCGAACCGAAGGAAAAGAAATAAAATTATGAAGAAATATCAACTTTTTCGCGGGGACACGACGGGGACGTCTGTAGGGCTCCGCGGAAAAAAGAAGACTGGCTAAGATGGCACCCTTGGGCGGGAAGAGGACCGCGCATGCGCGCTGCAATTCCCAAAGGCTTTCTTTGAAAGCTGGGGAAAATTGCTCCGCGAGGGCTCCGTCGGCGCCGACGTCACCCATAAGTGAGGACTGACTTCCTGCTTGGTCCTGGAGAAACGTAGATCTATTGTTTACACCATCAAAATATAGAAAAACTAGGGCACATGTAATGAAGCTACAGTTTAACCTATTTAAAACTAATAAGAGAAAATATTTTTCACTCAACGCGTAATAAAACTCTGGAATTCGTTACCGGAGGATGTAGTAAAAGCTGTTAGTGTAGCTGGGTTTTAAAACTGGTTTGGAGAAGTTCCTGGAGGAATGGTCCATAAACCATTATTAAAGGAGACCCGGGAAATCCACTTCTTGCCACAATACAAGCATTGTGGAACCTGTGTCCTTTGGGAAACTACTAGGTACTTATGACCTAGATTGGCCACTGCTGGAAACAGGATACTGGGCTTGATGGACCTTGGTCTGACCCAGTGTGGCATATCTTATGTACGTATATATTTATGGTAGCTTTCTATAATAGGATTTTGATTGGTTCAGAGATCTCAAGACTTACAATAAAATGGACTCTTTAAGAAGGCTGCTCCTTTAGGAGTATGTGGCATTAAGAAATAATATTGCTAATAGAATTGATGACTGAAATTGTTGTTTTATAATAGGAATATTAAAAATGTGGAACCCAGGAAATAAATTAAATTCTTGTCCAGTGAATTCTGTAAAGCCTGAGCAAATAAAAAATACTTAGAGGCAGATGACTAATGGAATATATTTTTTTAACTAAATGAAGCCCATATTAGTGTTGGAAATAAGAATAAAATTACTTTCCTTTTTAAACCTGCCCCACTGTCTGAGTTGGTTTCATTCCTCTTCTGACTTATCTTTGCAATGCTGATCTTTTTTTCTTTTTGTTTATATTTGTTTGCTTCTTTATTATGAAGTTGGTGTAATGTTGTTAAGTAATGTGTCAATTTAATGAATATGTAGAGGGAGATGAGACACTATGATTGATTTTGCAGTGGTAATGTGCTTGTATAGCTAGTAGTTTGGGAAGAGGAATGCATTGTACACTGCAGTAATAGCTCTGCTAGAGGAGAGATTGCTGAGTTGTTCAAGGTCTTCTTGCCAGATAACAGCTAGCATTGTTAGAAAGGTTACATTTTAAAAAGTTTGTAGTGAGAAAACAATATGGTTAATGTAAAGCATGCAATTTCTTTTTTCCTTGTAAACATACAAAAACAACAACTTCTGATTCTAATAGCAGCATTATTGAGAAATAAATCCACATGAACATGATTTTATTAAATTGTTTATTTTGCAGAGATCCTGGATTTGAAAATTATGATAGAAGGGGGAGAAAAATCTCCCAAAATGATTAACCATTCCTTTACTTGTGTTTGAACAGAAAATAAGTTTAATCCACAAGTTTTGTTTCTAAGTTATGGGTCTGAGCGTATCCTGGATAAGAGTTTTGTCTGCTGATTTTATTCTATTTGTAAAAATGCAAATGCTGAGAAACAGTACCTCTCAGAGCTTCTCACACCTGCAGATAAGAAACTCGGAGGAATGGTTCCTGTTTTTTTCTTTATGATTAATTTGTGTATTTATGTGAATGAATGGGAAGATCTTCTATGATATTTAGATATCTGATAAGTTGTGTGAATTTGCATGTTGTGTACAAAGACTAAGAAAAGTTATGAAGGTGTTTAAAGGAAATGCAGATAGAAGTTTATTTACTTAGCTAGGCTTATATACTGCTTTTCTATGAGTCCCTTGTCCCTGAAAGGCTCACAAGCTATACTGTTTGTACCTGAGGCAACCTAGAGTTAAGTGGCTTGCCCAAGGCCACAAGGAGCACCTGTAGGACTAGAAACCCCCAGTCCTTCCGGCCCAAGATTGCTGTCCTTTAATGGGATTTGAACCCATTGGCCCTCTGGCTTGAGGTAACTTGCCCCAACAACTAGGCCACTCCTCGCTCCTTAAAACTGAATTGCTTGTCGAAGTCAAAGCAAGATTGTTTAATTAAAGGGAATTGTGAAAAAAAAGAGAAAAGAATACAAGGAAAAGAAAACTAAAAAAAGGAAGGTGTACAGTGGATTCTGTCTGGGAGTGCAGATCTGTCAGGTGCATTTATCTCATAGTGCTTGTCATGAAGATTTGATGGTTTGTTTTCATTTCGTGATTTCTCTTTGACTCCACTGGGGGCTGCTATTACCATCTGGGCTCCCCCGAGAACAAGGAAACAGCGCTCCTCTGCTCATCAGATACCACCGGACCAGCTCCTTGCAAGAGCAAGCTATTTCCAGCGCTGTCTTCTCCTATACCTAGAGAGCATTCCTGCCTGAAGGCGTTTTGCCTGCTCTGCCCTTCAGCATTACGAACAGCAGCAGCGATCCCACATAAAAGCCCAGTGTGCTACAGGTGGGCCTGCACCTGAGGGCCCTTAGGCATGACCCGAGGTGCAGATTGCTCCCACAAATGTTTCAAGCTAAGAATCCCAAACCCTGCAGAAAGTTACATTCACTGATAGAATAAACTTGATCCTGGAGATACCAATAATGGTGAAGACTTTTCACGTAGAGGTTTTGGCATCAACTCGGGTCAAGCCCGACCAGCTTCTCATGCAAAACCACTGAACTTCTGTCAACCCTTTTTCCGTAAGTTACTGAACATAATAATAATGTAACTTTACAGCATCCAAAACCAGCTTGCTCAACAGGGTATTCAATTTTGTCTTGCCTTTAACAGCAAAACAACAAATGCCCCTCAGTCTGTTAGATCAACATTGTCGTATTTTATTAACCTAACGCTCTATCTACAAATGCACCTCAGCCTGTTTGACCAGCATTTTTGATTGTATCAATTGCGTTTTACACTCATTATGTTGACAGCATTACTACATGGTAATTCATATTTATAACACTGATCCACTAGAACTAACACCTCTATTTAATCAGAAACCTTTTCAAAAAGTCACTCACCCTGAACATAGTTAGACCACACTATCTTACACACCTTCAGTGCAGGTTCCATAACCATATCATCATTTAAACACCCTTAACAAATATAAACTTTAACGTCTTCCTGTAGCGCCAAGCATACACCGTACTGCACTATACCACCTAATTTTCCACAGCAGGTACCTTTTGACCTCTACTCTACCTGGTGGGCCTAAGAGTACCTACATCATTACCTAAAATCTATATATTTGATAATTACCAATAACCTCATACCATTATCAAACCAATTGGACTCACCACAATCAGGCAAACCACACAACAACAAAAATGTACTCCCAGCTCTTACTACCCTTCATACTTCGTTCAATTATCCTTGCTATCCTAACATCGAAACTAAATGCTCAACTCTCACCTCACACTTACTCTGAACCAATCCCAATCATCCGTGCTTTTAACAATGCTCACTTAACTCCCCTCCTTCACAGACCTTACAACAGGATTCCAAACTACCCACATACACGTAGACTAATCTACATAAACACCTCCTCCTTATCCACCAACATACCACAGACTACCACAAAAATTCTCACCTTACTCAAATGTGCTTACATCAATGCAAGATCCATAAAAAAGAAAACCCCAATAATAACCGATTATACAAAAGATGTTAACCCAGACTTAATTTTCATAGCAGAAACTTGGCTCAGTGAATTTGATAATGTACTTTCAAACCAACTGAACCCACCCAATTGCAAATTATTTCATACACCCAGGTCAAACAAACGAGGTGATGGTGTATTGATACTTATAAAAGATTCACTATCTCCACAAATTCATAGCTCCAAACCACATCTGACATTGATCTTCTCCTAATAGATAGCAGATGACACAAAACTATTTAAAGTTGTTAAAACCCAAGAGGATTGTGAAAAATTGCAAGAGGATCTTGATAAACTGGAAGACTGGGCATCAAAATGGCAGATGAAATTTAATGTGGACAAGTGCAAGGTTATGCACCTAGGGAAGAACAACCCAAACTATGGTTACACGATGCAAGGTTCCACATTAGGAACCACCACCCAGGAAAAAGATTTAGGTGTCACTGTGGATACCATGTTAAAAACCTCGGCCCAGTGTGCAGCGGCGGCCAAGAGAGCAAATAGAATGCTAGATATGATAAGGAAAGGAATGGAAAATAAAACAAAAGATATTATAATGCCTCTATATCGTTCCATGGTGAGACCGCACCTTGAATACTGTGTGCAATTCTGGTCGCCGTATCTTAAAAAGGATATAGCGATTTTAGAAAAGGTACAGAGACGAGCCACCAAAATGGTAAAGGGGATGGAAGGATACTCCTATGAAGAAAGGCTAAAAAGATTAGGTCTCTTTAACCTGGAAAAGAGACGGCTGAGGGGAGATATGATAGAAGTCTATAAATTAATGAACGGAGTGGAACGGGTAAACGTAGATAGATTGTTTACCTTATCAGAATATAGAAAGACTAGGGGACATGCAATGAAGCTACAGGGTAAAAACTATTTAAGACTAATAAAAGAAAATATTTTTTCACTCAACGTGTAATCAAACTCTGGAATTTGTTACCGGAGGATGTAGTAAAGGCTGTTAGTGTAGCTGGGTTTAAAAAAGGTTTGGACAAGTTCCTGGAGGAAAGGTCCATAAACCATTATTAAGAAGTGACCGAAGCTATCAATGCTTGACCCAGTACAAGCATTGTGGAACTTGTGTCTCTTGGGGAAACTGCTAGGTACATATGACCTAGATTGGCCACTGTTGGAAACAGAATACTGGGCTTGATGGACCTTGGTCTGACCCGGTATGGCATATCTTATGTTCTTATGTTAGATACTTAGCTTTCTGTCTAATCTATAGACACCCAACCTCCGATCCAGACGGTCTAACTAACATTATTGATGAAATGTTCAGCATATCACCTAATAAAAAAGTAGCACTTCTTGGTGATTTCAATCTCTCTTCATTCCAAAACTTGCAAGCATCCTCCTTTATCACTGCTATGGAACAAGTAGACTATAAGCAAATTATCACCAAACCAATGCACAAAAGAGGGAACATACTAGACCTCATATTTATACCACGAGAAATAAAATTACATAATAATACCCCCCCCTCTTATTACTCCGGTCCCATGGTCAGACCATCATTTCATAGAATTCATGCTAGAGTTCACACTACCACTTTTTACAACCCAAACAAAACACGCTAAACAATACTCTAAATATGTACATTTTGAAAAAGAAGTCCTCGCAGACACCACTAGCACAGAAGATCTTGACAGTCTCAAACAATTGGAACACCTCTATCACCAACCTGGCAATCAAGCCACAGAACACACAACAAGCCCTCAAAAAATCCTTCTAAGCAATGTTTCTCACATGAGCTAAGACTAATCAAAAGAAAACTACGAAAACTGGAACGCACTTGGGGTTCCAAAAACAAAATCACAGAAAACAGGGACAAATACCTATGCTTGCTCACAAAATACTGTCATCATATTAACTAGACAAAGAAAAAGACACCCCTGCGAACACCAGATCCCGTAGGGAAAATGCACTACACTCCATAATAGTCCCTCCCTCTATCCGCAAAACGAAACAAACCACCAGTTCCAGAGCTTTTTCATACACTGCTCCCAACCTCTGGAACTCCCTCCCACTGCACATCCGTACAACAAAAGACCTCAAAGACTTCAGAAAACAGCTCAAAACCTACCTCTTCTCCATCCACTACAGTAGTGAAAGCTCGCACCTAAAAACCCACACACCGCCAGGCTAGCCCATCACCCATTACAACCATGACAAGGCATGCCTAAGACCAACCAGTACAAACACAAAGACATCCTGCACGGAGGCAACCCGTACATAGTTATGTCCTTAAGCTACTACAGTCAAACCTCGGTTTTCATTTGCCCCGGTTTTCATACGCTTCGGTTTTCAACGTCTTTTCTGACTGAGATTTTGTCCCGGTTTTCATGCATTGCTTCGGTTTTCAACGTCTTTTGACTGAGATTTTGTCCCGGTAGCAGGGAAGAAAAGCTGTCAACGTAAGCAGGAGATGTTGCATGAATGTGGGAGGCAGTTCTTTCTCTTGCAGGGTACGTCTGAAGCTATATCATTAAGATTTTCTGCCATTCTGAAGCATTGAGCAGATAATGTAAAGGTATTTTAATGGACTGAATTCAATGTGATTCCGAAGAGAGCTGGGCACAGCAGCTTGTCAGGGGTGGCTAAGGCCAGATGTTAACATACTGTACTGTACAGTACTGTACTTAGCTTGCTTTCAGTGATGTTAAATGTTCATTTATCCATTTCATTAGTCATTTATATTTATTTCTCATTGTTTTCTGTATGTAAAAATATAGTTATTCTCTATAAAATGTATTTTTTGTGAATATTTTTGGGTGTCTGGAACGGATTAATTGGATTTACATTATTTCTTATGGGAAATATTGCTTCAGTTTTCATACGTTTCGGTTTTAGTCAGACTTTTTCGAACGGATTAATCATGAAAACCGAGGTTTGACTGTATATATAAACTTGTTTAGAAACCCAAGTTATCCTGTACAAAGGTTGTTCCCCCGTTCTATGTAAAATGTTATTCTGTACAAAAGTTGTTTCTTGTTATATGTAAACTGTTGTTGAGTTTCTTCTAAACCGACCCTGATCTCTGGAAGGGGCAGTAGAGAAAAATGTACCAAATAAATAAATAAAATACAACGCTCCAAATGAAATCAATTAACAAACCTAAAGACCTATTCTCAATTGTAAAATCCCTCATGACTCACCTAAATTCCTCAACAGAATCAACTAGAATCTCACCACAAACCCTAGCAGACTTTTATGTGCCCAAAGCAAACTCAGCAACAAATACACCTGCTGCATATATTCCAGACATTACACAGCCTACTGAAACTTGGGATAAGTTCTATCTCATACACTTAGACTCCTTCAAACGTACAATATCAATATGAACACCAGCACATCAAAAGCCAACCCTTGCCCTGTCACATGGATTAAAATTGCATGCAACGAACTAGCACCCATCGTATTGATGATAGTTAACCTCTCCCTCTCTCAAATTTCATGCCTAGTGACCTTAAAAAAGCCATCATATGCCCAATACTAAAAAATAATACTCTAGATAAAAATAACCCATCCTCGTACAGACCCATCTCCAGTTTACCTTTCCTTGCTAAAATAGAAAAAAACGTATATATGCAACTCCAAGACCACATAGATCTCTATTCTCATGATGATAACCAATATGGATTTAGACCTCACCATAGCTTTGAGACTCAGATTTTAATCTAGAATAAGATAATTAAGGGGATTGACAACAACAATCAAGCCTTTATACTTATTTTCCTAGATATTGCAGCTGCATTTGACTCAGTAATCCATACTCATTTAATATAAAGACTAAAACAAATTGGCCTAACCAATACTACCCTGAAATGGTTTATGTCTTATCTCTCCAACAAAACACAACAGGTCTGCATAGACCAATCTTTCTCTAATACTCATACATACTCACAAACCACAGGCTTACCACAGGGCTTTCCACTTTTAGCACTACTATTTAATATTTATATCCAGCCAACTTGCCACATAATAAAAAAATTCTCGATTGATTATGCCATCTACACAGACGACATAATGCTGTACATGCCCTTTAACATTAACATACCTAACATCAATCTTATCATATCATGTTTCAAAGAAATAGCGGTCTGGTTTAAAAATCACAGACTGAACTACAGAAAACCAGAAGCCCTAATAATTACCAGAAATCAAAAATACATCACACAACAAAATATAACTATCGATGTATTTGACCTTGAAATTAAAGGTGAAGTAAAATACTTAGGTATAACTCTTGACAGGCATCTGTCATTCAAAACTAATATTAAGGCCATTTATGCACAGCGTCCCCAAAAGGGGGACGCTCAACTTTTATGCCTTAGGTCATATGAAACCACACATAAAACACTTCAATCACACAATATTGTATTAGGAACAAATGTAGAATTCATGCATTAATGGGTTAAAAACATAGCAAGGCCAATATTCAACAAAATCAAACATAGAAACATAGAAAAATGACAATAGAAAAAGACCATATGGCTTATTCTAGTCTGTCCTTCCATATCAACAACTACAACAGTCCCTTTTTTTCCTTTAGAGATCCTCTGTGTTTGTCCTATGCTTTTTGAATTCCGATACTGCCCTCATCTCCACCACCTCCACTGGGAGACTATTCCATGGATCCACCACTCTTTCCATAACGAAATATTTCTGCATATCACTCCTGAATCTATCCCCTTTCACCCTCATCCCATGTCCCCTCATAGCAGAATTTGCTTTCAATTGAAAGAGGCTCTCCCCTGTGCATTTATGCCAAAGAGGTATTCAAACGTCTCAATCATATCACTTCTATTCCGCCTTTCCTCTAAGGTGTACATATTAAGATCCTTAAGCCTGTCCTCATATGCTTTATAATGAAGACCACTTACCATTTTAGTAGCCACCCTCTGTACTGACTCCATCCTGTTTATATCCTTTTGAAGGTGCGGTCTCCAGAATTGCACACCATACTTCAAATGAGGTCGCACCAAAGATTTATACAGAGGCACTATCACCTCATTTTTTCTGCTAGCCATTCCTCTCCCTATGCAGCCAAGCATCCTTTTAGCTTTTGTTGTTGCCTTTTCTACCTGTTTAGCTACTTTAACATCAGACACAACCACACCGAGGTTCCGCTCTTCTTTAGTGGACAAAAGTACTTCACCCCCTATACTATATTGCTCCCTTGGATTGCTGCAGCCCAAATGCATGACCTTGCATTTTTAACATTAAATCCCAGCTGCCAAATTCTAGACCACTCTTCAAGCTTAGCTAGATCCCTCCTCATATTATCTACACCTTCCTGGGTGTCTACTCTATTGCAGATTTTGGTATCATCCGCAAAGAGGCAAATCTTACCTGAAAGCCCTTCTGCTATATCACTAACAAAGCCCCTTAAAGTCCCTACTGCAGCACTCTGATTTCAGAACTCTAATGCAGGCTATGATAATCCCGCACATCGACTATTGTAATAGTCTCCTTACACAGCCTTCCTAAAATATCTCTTCATCTGATAGTAATGGCACAACATACGGCCGCTCGAATTACCAACAATTCATGCTGTATTGACCATATCACCCCAATTCTACACAACCTATACTGGCTTCCTATCAAAGCAAAATAAAATATAAATTAATATTGACCACTTTCAAAATCATAAGAAAGTTAGCACCATCAACTCTTTCCCAATTGATCAAAGTTGCACCCAATGACCAGCTAAGACGAGGTCAAACCACCACCACCCTCACAACCCCGACTGACTTTAGAAAAACAATACAAAGCACCAGCAATAGAGCATTTGAATATGTATCCCCAATGGTCTGGAACCTTTTACCCAAAATGCTCAGAAATATCAGACTTAACCTTATTCCAGTCCCATCTCAAAACCTATACACAGAAGTGACTTATCTAATAAATTTACGCAGTGGACTCCGCCCCTTGAAATATTTGCAACTGCACATATGGATAGAAATACTTGCAACTGCACAGTGGCTGCAGCGCTGCTTTAGTTAGTGGCCGGATGGATTTTTTAAGAGACAGAAAACACGACTTGTCATGGATAGCATGAGAGCCCATTTCACTGAAGACATGAAAAAAATAAAAATCTCTGAATCCTGTCCCGGTTATTATACCCAGTGGTATGACAAAAATGCTTCAACCGTTTGACATTTCCATCAACAGAAGATTCAAAGCTGTGTTGCATCACCTATGGGAAAACTTGATGTGCCATGGAAAAGAAGAGTTTCACAGCTACCGGCCATATCTGCCATGCCACGTTTGCAGAAGTTACCGGGTAGGTTGCAACAGCATGGTGGGAGGGGTGTAAGCGATAAAATAATCAAATCAAGTTTTGTGAAGGCTAAGAGCCTAAAGTTCCCCGATAACTGTGACGATGAAGACAAAGACAATAACGAACACGAACTGGCACAAGAAATTGCAGAACTATTTCACAGTGACACCAAAGATGAGAACTTCAACGGCTTTCCGGAAACCAATACAGAACAAATCTGATGTAGAACGAGTGTTACTGTAAAGTGAAAGTGACACAGCAATGCTGTCTTGTGCTTTATTTTTTTGTAATTGCAACTTCTATATAGGGGCGACTTATACTAGTAATTTACACGTGGAACCGCCAAATTGAGGCACTGCGACTTATACAGAGGGACGATTTATAATCTGGGAAATACAGTAATTTTCTGTGTACGTGTTTCCATTTCATGCCTTACTTCAATTTAGAGAATCAAAGTCAAAGAGCAGAGGTTCAATTTTGCTATCTGGTGATGCCCAATCAAGGGT
Source organism: Ichthyophis bannanicus (assembly GCA_033557465.1). Lineage (NCBI taxonomy): Eukaryota > Metazoa > Chordata > Amphibia > Gymnophiona > Ichthyophiidae > Ichthyophis > Ichthyophis bannanicus. Next base: position 151,945,563 of record CM066041.1, read on the forward strand.
AGGTCATGCAAAGAGATTCTTTCACAGACTAAATGATGTTGAGCGCCAGAAATTAAAATGCAATTGGGTAGGGAATATTTTTTGTGCATCCTCGGGAAGATGCAGATCAGGAATTTCTATTTTAAAAGCAAAAGGATTGCGATATCAGCTTTTTCGGGACCTACACAGCCATTACTCTTTTAAATGTAAACATTGCAGGGTAAGAATTTTTTTATAGCATCGGTCTGTGTGTCCAATGTGTTTGCGCAGTATTTTTATAGGTCCTTGTATGAATGATGCTCTTTAATGGAAGATCTACCTGTTTTTAGTGAGGGATTTTAATTCAGTAATGGATGCGAACTGCAGACAGGTTAGAAGGACCCTGGGAAGGGGGTCCTCTTTCTCGGCACAGAGACTTGCCCTACTTATGTAATGATCTTAACTTGGTGGATGAGTAGTGGACATTGCATCGTCTGGAGTCCGATTACATCTATCTCTCTAGGGTACCAAGTTCTATGTCACGTATTGACCTTGTCTTAGTACTGTGTGAATTATTTGACCAGGTAGCAGCATCTGGGCAGCAGCAGAATGGGACAGTGTTGACGGCGGAGGATCACATTTTTGTGACAATGGCAACAACACCAAACTTAAACTGCGCGGAAGAAAGGCCCGGCAATCTACTTCTGTATCTTGCCATGAAAACCCAATGGAAAATTACAACAAAACAAATTGTGCTATGGTGCTGGAAGATGAGACCCCCAGGTCAGAAGGCACTCAACTAGCTACTGGGGAAGAGCTGAAGACCTTTCAGAGTAAAGTCAGCATTTATGATGTGGTTGGATCAAAGGCCTCGGGAAGTCTGACTGCTGATGTAGCTGTGCATGAAATGAGAGTCAGAAGCTGTAAAGATGTCTTACACATTGGAACATGGAACGTACGAAGCATGAACCAAGGGAAGTTGGAGGTGGTCAAGAATGAAATGGAACGTGTACAACTTGATCTGTTGGGTGTCAGCGAACTGAAATGGACTGGCATGGGGCACTTTGCATCAGATGATCACATGGTCTACTATGCTGGAAATGAAAGTCAAAGAAGAAATGGTGTTGCATTTATAATAAAGAAGAAACTTGCAAGAACATAAGAACATAAGATATGCCATACTGGGTCAGACCAAGGTCCATCAAGCCCAGTATTCTGTTTCCAACAGTGGCCAATCTAGGTCATACGTACCTAGCAGTTTCCCCAAGGGACACAGGTTCCACAATGCTTGTATTGGTTCAAGCATTGATATCCTGGGTCCCTTCTTAATAATGGCTTATGGACCTTTCCTCCAGGAACTTGTCCAAACCTTTTTTAAACCCAGCTACACTAACAGCCCTTACTACATCCTCCGGTAACAAATTCCAGAGTTTGATTACACGTTGAGTGAAAAAATATTTTCTTTTATTAGTCTTAAATAGTTTACCCTGTAGCTTCATTGCATGTCCCCTAGTCTTTCTATATTCTGATAAGGTAAACAATCGATCTACGTTTACCCGTTCCACTCCGCTCATTAATTTATAGACTTCTATCATATCTCCCCTCAGCCGTCTCTTTTCCAGGTTAAAGAGCCCTAACCTTTTTAGCCTTTCTTCATAGGAGTATCCTTCCATCCCCTTTACCATTTTGGTGGCTCTTCTCTGAACCTTTTCTAATAACTCTATATCCTTTTTAAGATATGGCGACCAGAATTGCACACAATATTCAAGGTGCGGTCTCACCATGGAACGATATAGAGGCATTATAATATCCTTTGTTTTATTTTCCATTCCTTTCCTTATCATACCTAGCATTCTATTTGCTCTCTTGGCCGCCGCTGCACACTGGGCCGAGGGTTTTAACATGGTATCCACAATGACGCCTAAATCTTTTTCCTGGGTGGTGGTTCCTAATGTGGAACCTTGCATCGTGTAACCATAGTTTGGGTTGTTCTTCCCTAGGTGCATAACCTTGCACTTGTCCACATTAAATTTCATCTGCCATTTTGATGCCCAGTCTTCCAATTTATCAAGATCCTCTTGCAATTTTCCACAATCCTCTTGGGTTTTAACAAATTTAAATAGTTTTGTGTCATCTGCAAATTTGATAACCTCACTCGTTATTCCACTTTCCAGGTCATTTATGAATATGTCAAAAAGCAGCGGACCCAGCACAGATCCCTGGGGTACACCACTATTCACCTTTCTCCATTGGGAAAATTGGCCATTTAGCCCTACCCTCTGCTTTCTATCTTTTAACCAGTTCCTGATCCACAATAGTACACTGCCTCCTATCCCATGACTCTTTAGTTTTGCCAAAAGTCTCTCATGAGGGACCTTGTCAAAGGCTTTCTGAAAGTCCAGATACACAATATCAACCGACTCACCTTTGTCCACCTGATTATTCACTCCTTCAAAAAAACATAACAGATTAGTAAGACAAGATCTTCCTTGTCTAAAGCCATGTTGGCTGTCTCTCATTAGTTCATGACTATCTACATGCTGAGTAATTTTATTCTTTATGATGGTTTCTATCATTTTTCCCGGTATTGATGTCAGGCTCACTGGTCTGTAGTTTCCCGGATCACCCCTGGAACCCTTTTTAAAAATTGGTGTTACATTGGCGATCCTCCAATCTTCAGGTATTAGAGATGATTTTAATGATAGTTCACAGATTACTAATAGCAGGTCTGCAATCTCATATTTCAGTTCTTTCAATACCCTTGGATGTATACCATCTGGCACAGGTGATTTGCTACTCTTCAGCTTATCTAATAGTTGTAATACATCTTCTCGATGTATCGATATTTCCTTCAATTCTTCTGCACCTTTAAATACCACTTCAGTCATGGGTAACATCCCTACATCTTCCTCAGTAAAGACTGAAGCAAAGAATTCGTTCAGTCTCTCCGCTATCGCCTTGTCGCCTCTTAGTGCTCCTTTAACCCCTTTATCATCTAATGGACCAACTGACTCTCTCACAGGTTTTTTGCTACGAATGTACTTGAAAAGGTCTTTACTTCGCGTTTTTGCTTCTGCAGCAAGCTTCTTCTCAAATTCTCCCTTTGCCTGCCTTATCAATGCCTTGCATTTGACTTGCCAGTGCTTGTGCTGTTTCCAGGTTTCGTCGTTTGGCTCTTTTTTCCATTTCCTGAAAGATGCTTTTTTGGCAACAACAGCCTCTCTGACCTCAACTTTAAACCATGCTGGCAGTTTTTTGGACTTCTTTCCACTTTTCTTAAAGCGTGGAATACAGCTGGTCTGGGCTTCCAAGATAGTATTTTTCAACAACAGCCAAGCCTGATGTACGTCTTTAACCTTTGCAACTGCTCCTTTATTTTTTTCTTGACTGTTTTCCTCATTTTATCATAGTCTCCCTTTCGAAAGTTAAAAGGTAGTACTGTGGATTTCCTTACTATCCCTCCTCCACTAATTAAATCAAAGTCGATCATGCTATGATCACTATTGCCAAGTGGCCCCAACAACCTTATCTCTTGCACTAGATCTGGTGTTCCACTAAGGATTAGGTCTAATATGGCTTCCCCTCTGGTTGGTTCATGAACCAGCTGCTCCAAGAAGCAGTCATTTATTTCATCTATGCAAGAACTGTAATGAAATACAATGCAGTCAGCGAACGCTTAATCTCTATTTGTCTACGAGGATTGCCTATCAACACAACTATAATTCAAGTATATGCCCCAACAACAGCTGCTGAAGAGAATGAAATTGAAGAGTTCTATGAACAAGTACAAGCTGAAATTGACAGAACATGCAAACAGGATATCCTGATAGTCATGGGTGACTGGAACGCAAACGTTGGCAACAAAGAAGAAGGCAAAGTAGTTGGAAAATATGGACTTGGCAACAGAAATGAAGCTGGAGAAAGACTGATAGAATTCTGCAAGACCAATGATCTATTCATCTCAAACGCCTTCTTCCAGCAACACAAGCGGCGACTGTACACATGGACTTCACCGAATGGATTTTATAAAAATCAAATTGACTACATATGTGGAAGTCAACGATGGAAAAGCTCTGTAACATCAACAAAGACAAAACCTGGAGCTGACTGTGGTACAGATCATCAACTACTAGTATGCAAACTCAAGCTAAAGTTGAAAAAGAGCAAACCACTCATGAATGCAGCAAAATATGACCTTGAGAATATACCACTGGAATTTAAAGACTGCCTGCAAAATCGATTTGCTGCTTTAGATACAAATGACAGAGCTACGGAAGAGTTATGGAATGACATCAAGAAGGTTGTGTTGGAAGAAAGCGAGAAGTCTCTACAAAAGGTGAAAAAGCAAAAACGGCCAAAATGGATGACGGAAGAAACTCTGAAAATTGCCCGGAAACGCAGAGAAGCTAAAGCCAGAGGAGAAAGAAAGACAGTCGCAGAACTCAACAGAGATTTCCAACGTGCAGCAAGACAGGACAAGGAAAAGTACTACAATGACACTTGCAAGGAAATAGCAGCAGAAACCATTAGAGGAAGAACAAGATCGGCTTTCCTAAAGCTACGAGAGTTAAAGAAAAAGTGCCAGCCTCGAATTGGGATGTTACAAGATGCTCAAGGTTCTATGTTGAATGATGCTGAGAAGATCAAGAAAAGGTGGAAGGAATATACAGAGTTTTTATATGATAAAGATCAAGTGGACCAACAGCCGTTTCATCCTGTACCTTATGATCGGGAACCATTGGTGATGAAAGAAGAAGTTGAAGCAGTATTGAAAGCCTTATCAAAGAACAAAGCATCAGGCATTGATAGCATTCCCATAGAAGTATTGCAGCAATCTGATGCAGCTGTTACCGTACTCACAAGGCTCTGCCAAGAAATATGGAAGACAACATCATGGCCAACTGACTGGAAAAGATCTGTATTTATACCAATACTAAAGAAAGGTGATCCAACTGACTGTGGAAATTATTGCACAATCGCTCTGATCCCACATGCCAACAAGATTCTACTGAAGATTATTCAAAAGAGACTACAACCATACCTGGAACAAGAACTACCTGAAGTGCAAGCAGGGTTCAGGAAAGGGCGAGGAACGAGAGACATCATTGCAGATGTGAGATGGATCCTTGAAAAGACTAAAGAATACCAAAAGGATATCTATTTGTGCTTTATCGACTATAGCAAGGCTTTTGACTGTGTAAACCATGAGAAACTCTGGGCCACATTAAGAAGCATGGGTAAACCAGAACACCTGATCGTTCTCTTGCACAATCTGTACATTGATCAAGAAGCAACAGTTCGAACGGAACAAGGAGAAACAGAATGGTTTAAAATAAGCAAAGGTGTAAGACAAGGCTGCATACTTTCCCCCTACCTGTTTAATTTATATGCAGAACAAATCATCAGAGAAGCAGGATTGTATGAAGACAACAGAGGTGTGAAGATTGGTGGAAGACTCTTCAACAACCTTCGCTATGCTGATGATACCACATTACTGGCTGAAAGTGAAGATGATCTGAAACATTTGCTTCTCACAATCAAAGAACATAGTCTCAAAATGGGCCTGCACCTTAATGTAAAGAAGACAAAGATCATGACAACTGGCATAATCAACAGGTTCATCGTTGAAAGAAAAGAAATTGAAATTGTGAACAACTTTAACCTACTTGGATCAACTATCAATAAAGAAGCAACAAGCAGTCAAGAAATCAGACGACGCATTGCTCTTGGCAGAATGGCTATGAAAGACCTAGATAAGATTCTCAAGAGCAGAGATGTCTCTCTCCATACAAAGATTCGACTTGTTCAAGCCATGGTATTTTCAATAACATCATATGGATGTGAAAGCTGGACAGTGAAAAAGATAGACAGGAAGAAAATTGATGCCTTTGAATTATGGTGCTGGCGACGAATACTGTGTATACCATGGACTGCCCGAAGAACAAACCAGTCGGTACTAGAGGAGATCAAACCTAAGCTTTCTTTAGAAGCTCAGATGACAAGACTTCGACTTTCATACTTTGGACACATCATGCAAAGAGAGAGATCATTAGAGAAAGACATTATGCTTGGCAAGATAGAAGGTCAACGCAAAAGAGGAAGGCCAGCAATGAGATGGATCGATACAATAACAGCAGCTACGGGTACCAGTCTGTCAAGAATGAGCCGCCTGACTGAAGACCGAACACAATTTAGGATAGCTATCCAGAGGGTCGCCATGAGTCGACTCCGACTCGACGGCACTTAACAACAACAGTGACAGCTACTATTGCATCCCTAGAGAGTTCCGATCATATGCTGGTTTGGGTTGATCTAGGTGGCTTTGGGGAAGAGAAAGATGTAATGGGGCACTGGCACCCTTAATCGCTATACTAATGATAATTTTTAAACATTTTTTGATGCAAAAATGGCAGGCTTATAGAGAGCATGTGGAAGTACCAACCCTGTTTTGAGCAGCCACTAAAGTGGTCATGAGAGGTGAAATCATAGCTTACACAGCTTGGAAACAGAAAACACTGGTAGCGAATATTTTTCATTTGGAAGTGCAGTTATAGAGGGACAAACAAAATTTATTTCCCAATCTACATTAGCACAAACTCGAGAGACGCAGAAGGCACTTGATATAGTGATTCATGAGAGTCACGACTATTATTGCTATCAACTTTTTCAATATATAAATAGGCTTAGGAGGCTGCTGGCAAATTTGATTAGGGCTACACTTGGCCCCAAACCAATTCTAGTGATTTGGGTGCCTGCAAGTGGGTTAGTTCATAAAACCTGGAATATGGTGACGTTTTTTGTGCATATTATGGAGCAGGTCTTACTGAATATAGGGCTTCAATGTAAAACTATTTGGGAACTTTGTTTTCTACCTTGGGTTTGCCGGTTCTACCCCCCATTAGTGGTCAGTTAAATGAACCAATCACAGCTTTGGAGGTGCAGAAGGTACTTATCATTCCCTAGGTCAAATGATCTCAGTGGGGAAATCTACAGGCTTCTTCATCTCCAACTGCAGGGCCCCGAATGCATTTTATGCCATTATTATTGCCCAGGATGAAATGCCATTACATTTTAACCAAGCTTTAATAACAGCCATTCCTAAGGAGGGTAAAGATCCGATGCCTCCTGAATTGTGTGTCTCTTAACTGTCAATGTAAACATTCTTGGCTAAAATTTTAGTGAATAGACTTGCTCCACTCATTCCTGCTCTAGTGGTGGATGATCAGGTGGTATTTTATCCAGGGCAGATAATCTGTGGTTATTGTACACAAGCTACTATTAGCCTTGGAGTGGTGTCCTGAAGGGGAGATACCAGCCCTCATCAGTTTTGATACTGAAGGCATTTGATAAGGTTAGGTGGCACTCTCTCTTTGCTGCCCTGCAACAGTTCAGAATGGGGTTTTTTCCCTTTAAGCTCTCTCCTTGACATCTTTCTTCCTTATGCCGGTTCTGGAAGAAATTCAAGAGAGTCAACATACATCGGCTTGGAACATGTTGAGAATGTTGGACCACATGACCTCAATGTTACATGTAATGTCCTTGGCATATCTCAAAATAAGATAAGCTCAATGGACCTTGAGCACACAGTGGATTCAGGCTACCCATAGGCTCCAAGATGTCATATCTAACTATCTTTCCACAAAATCCTCTATGTATACAATATATATAAGGAGAAAAAAAGACATCAGTCACCAAGCCAGCTACATTCACTATTCATATGTGAGGCTCTTTGTTCCCATCAAAGATCCTGACAGTTTTCCAATGCAGGAGGTATGATCCTGTAACATTTAAAATAAATCAGAGAGAATATATTTCATGCAACATATAATTAAGCTCTGGAATTCATTGCTAGAGGATGTGGTAAAAGCAGTTACTGTAGTTGGGTTTAAAAAAGGTTTGGGCAAGTTCTTGGAGGAAAAGTCCATAAATCATTGTTAAGATGGATCTGGAGAAATCCATGGCTTATACATGGGATAATCAGCATGGAATCGGTCTACCTTTTGGAATCCTGCCAAGTACTTGTGACCTGGATTGGCTGCTGTTGGAAACAGTATACTGGGCTTGATGGACCTTTGGTATGACAGATATGGCAAATTTTAATGTTCTTAAGTTCTTAATTGTAAGCCTGACAGTGAACAATAGTCTTCATCCCTAGTTTTGAAATAATGATCTCGCAGGTTTAGTGTGTCAGGATCCTTATCTGCTTGGACTGACCATTTAGATATATCAGTTCCAGAAGTTATATTGTGGAGTAACACTTGGCTGGAATGTACAGCCAGCTAGGGATCGTTATCTGGCCAAAGTTCCCCTCAATGATTCCAAGGGGGGACTGCTCTAGGACAACCTCTAATATACATCAGACTTACTGTTTGCTTCATAGACTGCAATCTCAACATGTCTTTAAAGAACATTTTTATGAACTCCTCAATGCATTTCTTAATGCTCATGTATTTAAGAACCAACTCTAGTACTACCACATTTAAGGATGGGCCTGAGGAGGGATCATCTGCTTCTGGAATGAGCACTTAAGATGATGTCGACATTTTTTGAAACCAAGAAATCTTTCTGCGTACCTGTATGCATTGAATCCTTCTACATATACAGAATAGCCTGTCCTGTGCCGAGCATACTTTTTCCAGTGCGGTAATCTACCTCTTGCACCAAACACATCTCTTTTAGCTCAAAGCATGCCTTCCCATATGCTGGTCTCTGCATAGAGTTCCCTCTTTGCACAGCATGCAACTTCTGTTTAAGCTTATCTTATTCTGAGATATGCCAAGGACATTACATGTATCGTTGAGGTCATGTGGTCCAACATTCTCAACATGTTCCAAGCCGATGTATGTTGCTTTTAGATCTTGACTCTCCTGTCCTTTACTCACCTGATCTCCTTTTCCCTCCCTTGTTCCACCCCTGCCTACACCCTCTGTGTTTGTGTGTTTTGTCTTGATTAGATTGTAAGCTCTGATGAGCAGGGACTGTCTCCTACATGTCTGTAATGTACAGCGTTGCGTACTGGTAGCGCTATATAAATGTTGAATAGTAGTAGTAGTTCTGTACTGGGTCTTTCAAGGCCAATGTTTCATGAGTTGGAGGCAGCCAATATCTCTGTACTGGTAAAATAAGCTGTGACGCACCCACTATCTGCACCATGGATCCTTCTGCTGAGTCCTATGACATTTTAGGATCTGTTGTGTGCCGTCTTATTGATGCAGTCTCCTGGTGACACTGTGGATAATTTTCCCATCCTCTGGGTTTTCTTGGCAAGGTGCGACTGGAAATAGATTGCAAGGCCTTTCTTCTGTGCAGTAAGTTTACAGCACCTGTTACTCCAAAGTAATCTTCCATACAACTAGCTTCTTCTTTATACAGTAGAGTAACTATCATCATTTGAAGGACACGTCCTTTCATGTGCCTCCTTTTTTATGTCTTTTGAGGAGGACCCACTCCCTAAAGTCGAATGGTGTCTTTCTCTTCACTTGGAAGGGGCTTAGACCCGCAAGGCCTCCAAGATGCCTCTCCCACCTTTGTGCTTTTTCAGAAGCATAGAGAAGTTAGATGGAGAGTACTAAAGATCCTTCATCTTGATGTTCTTGAAGCATCTTGCCCTTGGTGACATCCTGTTGTAGTGATAGCAGCTTGGAGCATTACAGTTCTATCCAAAACAGCTGTATCACCAATGGCGAGTGTCCAAAACAGTCGTTTTTCACCCGTGGGAGCACTGATTGAAGCCCCCTCAAAAGGCTAACAAATGAGATGGAACAATTTTTTTTAAATATCTTTATTAACAACTCCAACACACAAAACTCAGAGCATTGTGGGTACCCTTACACAGTATCCCTGAGTAGCAGCAGTACACAACCAACAGAACATTTTTCAAATTTTATCCCCAACCCAACACACACCTCCCTCCCTTCTCCCTCCCCCCTCCCTTGCAACTGGAATCAGGTACTAGGTTTCTCCGTGATGCAGCGAATCAGCAAGTAAGCAAACCCAGAGGTGTAGGCTGTCTCCCCATCATCCAGACCACCATCTTACACGTTTCCAGCTCCCCTTCAGCCATTCAACAGCCATCAGCACCAGTCACATAGCCCAGGATTCCCCAGCCAATTCTAATATGTCATAACAACATAAGAACACTTATCACTTTCCAGATACCCACCAAAGATAGCCAGTGGCCTGGCAACCGAAAGTGCAACAGCATAATGCGCACTTCAACAAGAAACTTCTGCACATTCAACAAAGAGTTAATCCTCTCTCAAACCCACTCCCTCCTGAGCAAAACCACTTCTGATCCTGAAGAACTAGTCTCCTCCTGGAACCTCAACCTCAATGCCATCTCGCAACGTCCACAGTCCAATAACATATCCAGGAGAATAAGAAGTGCTGCCCCATGGTTCTCCCAAGAGCTGAGAGCTTCTCTAACACAACTACGCAGACTTGAGAAAAAGTGGCGCCGATCGCACTCCACAGAAGATATGACCACCTACCAACTCCACCTTTCAATGCACAGAGAAGCAATCTCAATGAAAATGAAACACCACACTGACACTCTGAAGAGATCTCTGAACAAACCACGGGATCTTTTCAACTTGGTCCAAGCCCTTTCAAAGGAACCATCTCCTGAACAACACGTGGATATCCAACCACAAAAATTCGCTGACTACCTCCAATCGAAGATCATACAGACCGACAAAATCTCAACAGCCTCATTTCAAACACCTACCGGCTTAACCCCCTTGCTCAAATTCTCCACACCATCCCGAAAAAGCATTGAAGATACAATAGCCTCTCTCAATACCTCCACAGCGCAAACTGACCCTTGCCCAGCATTTTGGATTAAGGAGTTACGCAAGGAGTTCAGCCCATTCATCGCAAAGCTAATAAACCTTTCTTTCACTACTGGTTCCTTCCCCACAACACTCAAACAAACATCAATCAGGCCCTTATTGAAGAACCCCAAACTTGATCCCCAAAGGGTCGATTCTTACAGACCAATAGCTAGTATTCCCCTACTAGCAAAGATAATTGAGAAAGAGGTCCAAAGGCAAATTCAGGATCATATAGACTCCACAGCTCCTTTAGATCACTGCCAACACGGGTTCAGAGAGTATCATGGAGTCGAGACCCTTCTCACATTCCTATTCAACAACATAATCACAGGCATTGATGACATCAGACAAGGCTTTGTGCTCATCTTTTTAGACGTTGCTGCGGCCTTTGACTCGGTACATCATGAGCTTCTCCTTGGGCGGCTGAAAGAAAAGGGAATCTGCAATACTGCGCTTGATTGGTGCAAGTCCTACCTAGATGGTAGGTGGCAATACGTTAAATCCGGTTCAGAAGAATCAAAACAATTCCATCAAACACAAGGTGTTCCTCAAGGATCCTCATTGTCATCTCTACTGTTTAACATATATATGCAGCCCATCTGCAATATCATTAGATCATTTAACATGAGCTGTCTGATATATGCGGATGACATCCTCTTATATATGCCTTTCTCGACTGTTCAAATGGACCTTACATCACTTGTAGAATGCTTCAATGCAATATCAGACTGGCTACAATCACAAAACCTCCGTATCCAGCACAAGAAAACGGAGGTACTGTTCATCTCCAGAGATCCTGACTTTATTCCACCATCCCATGTAAGAGTCAAGGAAGCGGAACTACAAACCAAAGAAACAATAAAATACCTGGGGGTCACCTTAGACCAACATCTGGACATGAAATTTCATATAAGCAACATAGTCAAAGCTGTATATTTCAAAATCCGTTCACTCAGGCATCTGCGCTCCCTACTGGACCCAGATGATTTCCGGACCATATACCAAGCACTGATCCTGCCGCATTTTGACTTTGCCAATTCCATTTTACAAGGTCTCCCTCATTCCACACTATACCCATTACAACTGGCCATGAATGCTGCAGCAAGAATCCTCCATGGAGCATCCAGAAGTGACCATGTGACTCCTATTCTAAAACAGCTTCATTGGCTACCAATACACGGAAGAATTATCTTCAAAACTTTACTTCTCTCTTTCAAGGCCATCAAGCGCATCTCCTCTACTGCACTTACTGAGCTTATCCAAACCGTGCCACCCAACAGATCCAGGAGATCAACAGCTCTAAATCTACTAATAACACCGAAGATTTTGACTAAATGCAATTGTACAACGGCAAACAGGGCCTTCAGTCTTTACGTCCCCAAATGCTGGAATGCATTACCACCTGACATTCGAGCTATTGCAGACCTAACTAAATTCAGGAAGGCAATCAAGTTTCACCTCTTCCGCCAATTCTACCCAGCCAGCAATGGAATCTAAATAACCCCACCTAAGAAACACCCATTCTTAGTCTTATTACAGTCCCAACCTCCTTCCTGCAGATCAGACACATTCCGTCTTAAAGTAAGCATTGTGTTGCATATAACTCATTGCAACTAATATTTCATATATATAGTCCAACCCTGTTATTGAATTTATCCCTCATGTATATAGTTCAACCCTGTTATCCAAGTTGGTATTCCTGTTCTATGTAAAACCAAACAGTTTGTGTTTAGGTTGTTTTTGTTATACTGTAAACCGCGCTGATACCGAATAGTGCGGTATATAAGCAACTGTAATAAATAAAGAAAGAAAGAAAGAAAATAAGATATGCCATAGTGGGTCAGACCAAGGTCCATCAAGCCCAGAATCCTGTTTCCAACAGTGGCCAATCTAGGTCATACGTGCCGAGCAGTTTCCCCAAAAGACACAGGTTCCGCAATACTTGTACTAGGTCAAGCATTGATATCCTGGGTCCCTTCTTAATAATGGTTTATGGACCTTTCCTCCAGGAACTTGTCCAAACCTTTTTTTAAACCCAGCTACACTAACAGCCTTTACTACATCCTCCGGTAACAAATTCCAGAGTTTGATTACACGTTGAGTGAAATAATATTTTCTTTTATTAGTCTTAAATAGTTTACCCGGTAGCTTCATTGCATGTCCCCTAGTCTTTCTATATTCTGATAACGTAAACAATCGATCTAAGTTTACCTGTTCCACTCCGTTCATGAATTTATAGACTTCTATCATATCTCCCCTCAGCCGTCTCTTTTCCAGGTTAAAGAGCCCTAACCTTTTTAGCCTTTCTTCATAGGAGTATCCTTACATGCCCTTTACCATTTCGGTGGCTCTTCTCTGAAACTTTTCTAATAACGCTATATCCTTTTTAAGATACGGCGACCAGAATTGCACACAATATTCAAGGTGCGGTCTCACCATGGAACGATATAGAGGTATTATAATATCTTTTGTTTTATTTTCCATTCCTTTCCTTATGATACCTGGTATTCTATTTGCTCTCTTGGCCGCCGCTGCACACTGGGCCGAGGGTTTTAACATGTTATCCACAATGACGTCAAAATCTTTTTCCTGGGTGGTGGTTCCTAATGTGGAACCTTGCATTGTGTAACCATAGTTTGGGTTGTTCTTCCCTAAGTGCATAAATTTGCACTTGTCCACATTAAATTTCATCTGCCATTTTGATGCCCAGTCTTCCAATTTATCAAGATCCTCTTGCAATTTTCCACAATCCTCTTGGGTTTTAACAACTTTAAATAGTTTTGTCTCATCTGCAAATTTGATAACCTCACTCGTTATTCCCCTTTCCAGGTCATTTATGAATATATCAAAAAGCAGCGGACCCAGCACAGATCCCTGGGGTACATCACTATTCACCTTTCTCCACTGGGAAAATTGGCCATTTAGCCCAACCCTCTGCTTTCTATCTTTTAACCAGTTCCTGATCCACAATAGTACACTGCCTCCTATCCCATGACTCTTTAGTTTTGCCAAAAGTCTCTGATGAGGGACCTCGTCAAAGGCTTTCTGAAAGTCCAGATACACTATATCAACTGACTCACCTTTGTCCACCTGTTTATTCACACTTTCAAAAAAACCATAACAGATTAGTAAGACAAGATCTTCCTTGTCTAAAGCCATGTTGGTTGTCTCCCATTAGGCCATGACTATCTACATGCTGAATAATTTTATTCTTTATGATGGTTTCTACCATTTTCCCGGTACTTACGTGAGGCTCACCGGTCTGTAGGTTTCCGGATCACCCCTGGAACCCTTTTTAAAAATTGGTGTTACATTGGCGATCCTCCAATCTTCAGGTATTAGAGATGATTTTAATGATAGTTCACAGATTACTAATAGCAGGTCTGCAATCTCATATTTCAGTTCTTTCAACACCCTTGGATGTATACCATCCGGTCCAGGTGATTTGCTACTCTTCAGTTTATCTAATAGTTGTCCTCCCCAAAGTGCCAAAAAGGCCTTTTACTGTTTCACAGCCCCCCATGCTGCCAATCTCTCCATAAGTATCAGATTATGGAAGCTACTCCACCACACTCAATACAATGGAGCGTCTTCGGTCCTCCAATGCTTAAAAATAGACTGCTTCCCGACTAGACAAGCCTTCCGCAACAGCCTCGTCAACTGCCCCTTTGGTAGGCCCGGGTGCAAAATATCAAAGACAACTAGGTGCGATTTCAGCCTCACCTGTTGTTCCAGTAGTTCCCTAAAATAGGCCTGTATCTGAAACCGGTATGCCTTTACCTGTGCACAGTACCACCACATATGGGCAAGATCCCCCAGGGCTTCTGACACCAAGGGCAGTTCCCCCTCTCAGAAAGGCCACTGTGGTGGACATGGAGTTGGGAGAACTGGGTTCGGCATACTGCCTGGTATTGGATCCTTTGCCATCAAGCGGATTGTACTAATAGTGGAATGCAGGAGATAGTACCACGTATAGTACCAGGACACACATCGGTCTCCAGCTCCCTCACCCAGTGAGCAAGGCAGAATAGTCATGAGTTGGACTCTGTCACGAGTTTACAGCTATACTGTGAAATGGAAAGAGCCTGCCCCTCCTCCAACTCAAAAAAGCTCATCACGCGGTCTCCCACCCCTGAGAATAATGCCTCCTGCAGAAGAGATCTTACATAGTGGTGGAGAACGAAGTAGGAAAAATAGTGACAGCCCTGCAACCAAAATTAGTCTTGAAGATCCAGAAAGGGTCTAGGTATCCCCAATGTGTTGACCACATGCCGAATCAATCATACCCTTTTCTCGCCCAGTCACCAAAAGGCCTCACCGCTATGCCTGATTGGAACCTGCAGGTTACCCTGCAAAGGCAGAAAGCTCGCTACCAAAGCAGAGACCTGCCAGTGGATGCAAAGATAGTGCCACGCATTCTGTAATGGTCGAATCAACAGGCTATGGCAAAGATGGGAAGGGAGCAGTTGATTCTCCACATGTAACACGGATAACAAACTATGGGGAGAAAAAAATCTTCCTCGAAAGCTCTAGGTGTGAATGTGAAAGCATACCCAGCCAGTAGCGCAAGTGATGCAGCTGGGAGGCTAGTGCATATTGCTGTAGATCAGGCAAACCCACCCCCCTGCTGCCAGCTGCCTCGGAGACACAACAATGCCACCCGCGTCATACTACCCCGCCACACAAATTTCCTTTTCGATCTCCAAAATATCCTACCATATCAGCCGGAAAGGAAAGGTCTGAAAGAAGTACAATAATCTCGAAACAGGGTCATGCGGAATGCGTCCACCCTCCCCAATAGAGAATGGCAGTGGCATCCAATCCCACATGGTGGAACGCATTTTTTAAGTAAAAGTACTTAATTCAAGTGGTAGAGCCTAGTAGGGTCCCGGGGTAACTGAATACCCAGAAGGTAAAGACCTGCTCCACCCATCAGAGAGGGAACTCCAATCCTCATGATATCCGCAGCTGGTCCAACACATCCAAAGTCTCAGACTTATCCATGTTCAGTTTAAGTCCAGCCACTTCCCTGAAATGATGAAATTCAGCCAGCAAGGCCCTATCTTTTTGTTTTGTTTTTTAAACTTTGAACAAGGAGAACTA
The DNA here is from genome assembly GCA_033557465.1 of Ichthyophis bannanicus. NCBI lineage: Eukaryota > Metazoa > Chordata > Amphibia > Gymnophiona > Ichthyophiidae > Ichthyophis > Ichthyophis bannanicus. Next base: position 151,961,456 of record CM066041.1, read on the forward strand.
AAGGGAACCAGGAAAAGAAAACCTTTAAATGAACAAGTGAAAAAGATTTTCTCAGTGGCATAAAGCAAAATAATATGGAGTGCATAAACCACATCTGGGCAACAGCCTAGACAAACCCCCCACCCCCCCCAAAAAAACTAAGGAGACTTGTGAGGTAGTGGCTGTGAGAGAAATCTCAAGCAAGCTCAGAAAAACCTTCTATGTTTTTCTAAGCTTTGAACAGCTACCTGTGTCTATGTCATTGGATGGTGTCACTTGTATGATTGATTCTTCCTGCATATTGACAAAAAACTAGGCTAAGAGGGGTTACCAAAAGAAGCAAGACAAACATATTATTGCTATCATCATTATGACTTGTATAGCGCATACCAGGTATATGTAGTGCTATATAGACTCATAGGGGATAGTCTTTATTTTTATTTATTTATTTATTTATTTATTTCAACTTCTTATATACCGCACTCTTTGACATCAGCGCGGTTTACAAATAACAGAAAGAAACCAGAACAACAGGCTGTTTGGTATTACATATAACAGGAGTATCAACTTGGATAACATGGGATAACTATTTACATGGAGTATATAATCTATTAGCTAGATAACATGCTCAAACTATTTACATAGAATTAGTAGGGGTGCTTGGGACAAGAGGGATATTGTGGAATGTGCTAGGGTGAGGTTGTTATGTTACAGTTCATGTGGGGTAGTATTTGATGAAAAGGTGCAATTTAAGGGCTTTTCTGAACTGGGTTAGGTCGGTTATGGCACGGAGATCAGGTGGGAGAGAATTCCAGTATTTTGGTGCGCTAAACATGAAAGCTCTGTTTGATGTTGATAGGCTGCACGTTGTAATAGCCTTTGGGGTTGTTAGTGAGTTTAATGCTGCATGTCTCCTATTTCTATTTGATGGAACGGATTGGATGAGTGCGGTGAGTGATGTGGACGATAAACCATTTAAGGCCTTAAATGTGAGAATGAGGGTTTTGAATGTAAGTCTTCCGTGTATAGGGAGCCAATGGAGTTGTTTGAGGATAGGGGTGATGTGTTCACTTCTGGCCGCTCCTAGAAGAACCCTGGCAGCGGTGTTCATTGCGAGCTGCAAGGAGCTTATGGTGGATTGTGGTAGTCCTTGTAGAATGGAATTGGCGAAGTCGAAATGCGGCAGTATCAGAGCTTGGTAGATGGTTCTGAAGTCTTCGTGGTCTAGTAGGGGACGCAGGTGTCTGAGGGTGCGTATTTTGAAGTATACAGATTTTACGATATTGTTTATGTGTGATTTCATGTCGAGTCTATGGTCTAGTGTGACTCCGAGGTAATTTATTGTATCCTTGGTGCCTAGGTCAGCTCCCTTGACACTTATATGTGGTGGTGGGGTGAAGTTGGGGTCTCTTGTGATAAAGAGAACCTCAGTTTTCTTATGCTGAATGCGGAGGTTCTGTGACAGGAGCCATTGTGAGACTGCATCGAAGCAGTTTGTTATAGGCAATAAGTCCATTTGCATTGTGGAAAATGGCATGTAGAGTAGGATATCGTCGGCGTATATCATACATTTCACATTGAAGGACCTGATGATATCGCAGATAGGCTGCATATAGACGTTGAACAAGAGGGATGAAAGTGAGGACCCCTGCGGAACGCCTTGTCTTTGGTGGAAAAGTTTTGATTCTCCTGTTGCGGATTTGACGTATTGCATCCTGGTGTCGAGGTATGATTTACACCATTCAAGTGCTGAGTTGCAGATGCCTTTTTCTTTCAGTCGACCGAGGAGAATCTCGTGATTTACCGAGTCAAACGCTGCTGCTATATCCAAGAAGATTAGCACAACGCCTTGTCGGATGTTGTTTATGGTATTGAGAACATCATTGAAGAGAGTGGTAAGCAGTGTCTCCACGCCGTGGAATTCTCTGAATCCGTGTTGAGAATAGTCTAGAGGGGCTGTGGAGTCTATGTGGTCTTGGATTTGGCGCTGTGCCTCTTTCTCAAAGATCTTTGCTAAGAGGGGGATACTGGCTATAGGCCTGTATGAGTCTGGCCGTTTTGGGTCTAGTTTAGCGTTTTTTAGCAGTGGCCTGGTGGATGTGAGTTTTAATGCAGATGGGAAGGAGCCAGTAGTGAAGGAGAGGTTCATGATTCTTGCAATGAAGGTGCTAAAGTCACACCGCAGATCCTTTATCCAAAAGGCTGGGCAGGGATCGGTTTGTGCAGTGGTCGTTTTGAGTGAGGAGATGGTGTCTTCAATGTGTTTGGAAGAAGGCGTGTTAAGTGAGGATAGGGATGTTGGGCAGGTTGTTTCTTGTATATTGTTTTTTGAGAGTTCATCTGTCTGTAGGAGTTTTGATTGCAAGTAATCAGCGAATTCTTGCGGGTGAATATCATTATTTTGTTCAGTGGATGGTTCCTTTGATAGTGACTTAACCAGGTTGAAGAGGTCACGAGGTTTGTTCAAAGATCTCTTGAGCATATCTGAGTGGTATTGCTTCTTTCTGGCTGCGATTGCCTCGCGGTGAGTTGAGAGGTGAAGTATGTAGGCTTCGTGGTCATCGGTGGCTAGTGTGCGGCGCCAGCGTTTTTCTAGCCTTCGTAGGTGAGTAAGAGAGGCCCGTAGTTCCGGGGAAAACCATGGAGCAGAGGTTCTTTTCCCTGAAAAGGTCTTTTTGTTTGGTAGTTGAGCAACAGCGTTGAGGCTGTTGTTCCAGGCAGTGATTGACTCGTCAAGGTTGAGTGACGTGTTGTTGAGGATTGGTTGGGTACTTGACAGAATAAGTTCTCTGTTGAAAGGTCAAAAGCCCCGTGTTACTCTGGATGTATTGGCGAGTTTGCTGGTGTTCAGATTATGACTGTTGTTCAGGGGGATTCGTAGGTTTATAAGTTTATGGTCAGACCATGGGACATCGGTGATCGATTCTACAATGTTGCTGTTTTGCTCAGAGAAATGGTGTGGGGCAAATACCATGTCAAGAATGTTTCCTTTGGTATGAGTGGGTTCAGTGATCATTTGTTTATAACCAAGATTTTCGATGGCATTGAGGAGTGATGAGGATTGGTTTTGTTGTAGTGATGGGAGGTTCAGGTCTCCCATGATCCAATTGGGAATGTTGGGGTTGTTGGTGTTAGCGGCCAGATCCAATATAGTGGGCAGATCGTCTGGGGAGCTCGAGGGGGCTCTGTATACCAGGTTTATGGAGCATTGTTTATTGGCTATGGTGATTATGTCCAGATTGTTTGTGCTATGGGAGTTGGTCATGTTGAAGAGGAGTTCAGACTTGGTGAGTATGAGTGCTCCTCCTCCTTTCTTGTTTTCTCTGTGGGTTGTGTGTATAGTGAAGTTTGGTGGAATGAGTTGGTTGATAAGGACATTGTCCTCTTTAGATAACCATGTTTCGGTGATCATGAGAGCATCAAGATCATGGAGGGTAACTATGTCTAGGATTACAGGCCATTTTTTCCGAATTGATCGAGCATTTATAAGGGCACATTTTAGGCTTTGTGAGGGCGATGGTTTGTGTTGCTTCAGGTTGCTGGATTGCTGTATTGCAATGTGGATCAGGTGGGAGTGTCGGATATGCGCTTCCCTAGTCGAATACTGAAAGGGGTTGCCTGCCCATTGCTTTCCGTGGTTTTTGAGGATGGGGATAAAACTGTAGGTGGGGGAGTAGGCAGTGGTGGTTCCGAGCCAATCTGTGAAAAGATAGAAACTGAGGAGAGTAATGAAGTGGAGAGACATTTTGGTTTCTAGGATGTGATATGAGGGGGTGATTGAGTTTTGGGTGGTAAGAATACACAATACAGTATACAGGTAATTTCACAGTACAGTATACAGGCTATGAGGAGGTAACAAAGATATCACTGATTAAGGTGTATGTTACAGAGCTAGTATGGCTACAGCACAATATAACAGGTGTCAGGTGTGTGCGTGTGTGAATGCGATATAGACAACTGTAAGATATCACTGATTAAGGTGTATGTTACAAGGCTAGTAATGGCTACAGCAAGATGTAACAGGTGTCAGGTGTGTGGGTGTGTGAATGCAGTACAGGCAACTGTAAGAGTCAGGTAGATATACAGGTGTCAGGTGTGTGCGTGTGTGAATGCGATACAGATAACTGTAAGATATCACTGATTAAGGTGTATGTTACAAGGCTAGTAATGGCTACAGCAAGATGTAACAGGTGTCAGGTGTGTGGGTGTGTGAATGCAGTACAGGCAACTGTAAGAGTCAGGTAAATATACAGGTGTCAGGTGTGTGTGTGTGTGAATGCGATACAGACAACTGTAATAGGCAGGCTGATGAAGACAGTTAGTGTTTGTGAGTGGTGTTGCTTGGTGAGGGTGAAGTGGGAGATCAGTTAGGAGTGAATACTGACGACAGTATAAGATAGTGTGTGACCACATAAGACAGCAGAATGTTGATGGTTACTGACAACAGTATGGGACTAGTCAGGAGTATAGTCAGTTCGTTGGATCTTACGGTGTATATTCAGGGGACAGTCATGAAATGCTATCAGTGGTAGTATGTGGGATTGCTTTGCACTGCTGAGTGAGTTTCTTGGTTATAGAGTTGAAGTATACTTGCTGTGAAGTTGGGCAACTCGCTGGAGACGACTGAGGGATCAAGTTGGGGGTTGGGTGTAGTTGCAGGCTTCTTGGCTTGGCTGTTACTCGGTTTCATCTGAGAGAGCCTTTGCCTAAGGGCCGTGCCAAAGGGCCCTCTGGCGAGGCCCTCAGGGAATGACAAATCTAGTCAAGACCAACAGACAAGACACAACAAACAAATACAAAGCTTCGAATTAGGGAGTCCTAGAATCGGATGATCAAACCTAGAAACCCAGTAATGTTACTACACAATCATTTTGCTGTTAGTAAAACATAAGTACACACTGAAGTTACATCATGTGTTTTATCAGGGTTTAGCAAGATCAGGGAAAATATCAATACTCCCTCCTCAATTCCAAGAGAAGTTATGAACCGATATTTGCTGTATTTCTAGCAGTGGCTAGTTGATGAGAGTGATACAGGTCTGCAAGGAAATGAAGGTTATGGTATCAGTGGAGAGAACCTTTCATAACCTCTGTCTCCTCTAAATGCAATACTCACGCTGTTCTCCAAGGCCCAGTCTTCCGCATGACCCCCACTAGCGCCACTCAGATTACTCCCAGAACGCCTGCAGAAAGACAAAGAGTGACCACTAGTGTTAAAAACAAATGTCTGAGAGTTCATACAATATGTGTAATACTAATATGCACTGAGGTATATCAGACAGAATTAACCTAAAGACAAAGACATGAAGGGACATGAGTTATGGTGTATTTATTAGTGTTTATTAGCTTTAAATCTTTTAACATGTATTAACACAACAGGTATTAGTATATAGTATTGTTTTCATGTAATCACACAACAACCACCAAATACAACATACTCACATTCCTTTTATCCACCCTCTAGGTTATAAATGGCGTTATTCATTTGAAATAAATATTATGGATGACTGTATAGCTAAATAAGCAAAGTAGCTGTTGCACATTTCCTAAAGAAGTATATGCTTGATGCAACCCCTTCAGATATGCTGCATGTTCAAAATTACGTTGTGGGCTTTATGTGGGAAGGGAATACATATGGGCTGCAAACCTCCAAATATCTATCAAAGGCCAAAGCATGAAATGATTTCACAGTTATTAATTCCATTGCCATTAAAACATGGAACTGAATCCTCCATCGTCTTACTGCTGAGTCCTTATTTGAGATCCAGTTTAATAACATTACTTTTTTTGTTATTAAATGGGCTTTTCTTAACATTTGTATTTGATTCAATTACAGGCTGGGTAGTGAAAAAACTTCTAAAGAGAGACAGCTCAGCCAAAAAGAAAACTGCACCTTGAGTAGTTTTGCATGAAACTATACACTTTAGTCCAAAACTGCTGCATAATAAATAGTACCAATAGCTGAGGAGAAATGATTATGGTATATTTATGACATTACAGTCTACTATAACGAACAGGCAAGCTACTTATTCTGGAGCAAGAACACATCTGATCACGTTCCTGGACACAGCACAGCTGAAAATCCAAGCAAAAAAACAACCAGATTGTTTCTGTGGGTACATCTCCCAATCATCATTCCTTTTCAGCATTATATGGCTGGGCTTCAAGAAAACTGTTAGTTTTGACACTTCAGAAAAAAAAAGTCTTCCATATATCTGGATACAGCACAGGCAAAGCACTACAAGCTGACCTTCCATCACATAGGCAATAAGAACATAGGTAACAGAAGTGTAAGTTTTCTTCACACACAAACGCACCCACCACAGAATAGGCTTGATTAAAAAGAATTTCCAAGAGCATCTTGAGATGCTGCTTGTGCATATCACACCTTACAAACTCCAAAAGGCGGTTTTCTTTGGAATAATTCAACCACTGAGATGGGCATTAGCCATGAATCTGAGAGACTGAGATCATGTCCAACATAGGTCTGAGGTTCAGTCCTGTAATAGTGTGCATGGAGATGAGATGAGATGAGATGAGCTGAGGGGAGATATGATAGAGATCTATAAAATCCTGAATGGAGTGGAATGCATAAATGTGAATCGATCGTTTAATATTTCAAAAAGTATAAAGATTAGAGGGCATGCCACGAAGTTACTTAGTAGTATATTTAAAACAAATAGGAGAAAATATTTCTTAATTCAATTCATAGTTAAGCTCTGTAATTTGTTTCTGGAGAATTGATAAAAAAAGTTAGCATAGCTGGGTTTAAAAAAGCTTTGGACAAGTTCCTGTAGGAAAAATACATATACCACAATGGTAGATGTTTATTTGAGTTAAACAGACATAACAGTACAATGAATACAGAATCAAACAACATTACCCACTCCCCCCCCCCCCAAAAAAAAAGGCAGAGGCCAACATAAACCAAGAAAAGACAAGTTAAGTGCTGGACAAGTGGTCATCAAGGGACTTCCAGATCCTTTCTACTTTATCAATACAATTAGAAGACACAGAAGCAGCACCTTCCAACTTTTCAGCCAAGCATAAGCATGCCACCAAAACGTCACATTTAAAAGGGATGCATCTTTCCAGTTGCGTAAAACATGCTGGATAGCAATGGATAACATGATATCAAAAAGCGCCATCATACTTAGTGAGTTCATCACGCATACATAGTGATTGAAATAGTACTATCCATAAGGACAGACTAGCATTCAGCTTAAAGACATCACAAAAACTCCAACACACCATGCCAAAAGGTCTTTACAAGCAAGCAATCAAATAGCATATGTAAAAGTTCCCACTTCCACTGAGCAGTGCCAGCACATGCTGGGCTATAGGAGGCCCACTCTACACATACGCAATGGGGTCCAGATTGCGCAGTGAACCACAAAGTATAATGTTTGTGAAAGGCTGCTCAACATGGTGGGCTGCACTGTATGACTCCAAAAAATGTTCCAATTTATTGCATCATGCGGGAGGTCAGTGTTGAATTACCATGTTCTTCATTGGCCCTGCAAAGAACCACCTTTGTTGCACATCAACAGCACATCGAAATTTGAGGTCGGCCGGGAGGCACCAGCGGGGCTTGCTACTCGCGTTGGGGGATGCTTGAGCAGGCGAAATACATCTTGGCACCTGATTGGATGACTGCTTCTCCTTCCTTGCGTTGGAGTCTTTAAATCATCAGTGTGCGCACCGCGGTACATGGCTGCAGTTGCATGGCCTAAGGGGCGTGGCACAAATGGAACCCCTTAGGAGCACTAGATGAGCATCGCGATTCCCTGCTGTCCTTACTTGCACCAGAATGGAGAAGAGGAAAGCAAAAAGGAAGGAACAGGTGGTGGTTAAGGGGCCCATGGGCCAACATCTTCTGAGTACACCCCTGTCTTGGGTATCAACTAGGCGGGAGGACAGCGGGGGATTACAATCTAACATTTCCTTAAGTTCAGGGGCATGTACCCCTCCCCCACAACCTAGCTTGACTGTCTCCAGGCGATTCATGACAGACTCCAGGAGAGGGGTAGGAGGGAGTCTGCCTACCCCATCTCCTGCACTCATTAGGTAATTTGCTTGGGGAGGCCAAGTTGCTATACCCAACTCCAGTGTCCTTGCCACCGCAGAATGTTTTGTTGGCAAAAGTGATTGCTGGTTCTTCTGACACTTCATTGAAGGATGTGATGGCGGCAATAAATCAAGTGGAAAGAGTACTTTTGGGTCCTCTCTTGCAGCTATGTGATTTCACTTGAGGTACCACTGCAGTTTTGCACGGTCATGGTGATCTTCTTGCAACTGCAGGGGAAAGGATCCAAGGGTTGGAAGGGAATGTGGGGTCAGCCCAGACATTGGTGGTATCTTGTGTTAAAGACAATGTTTTGTTATGTAATCGATTAGAAGCTTTAGAAAATTCTTCCCGCTCCTGGAACCTTAGGGTTTTGAATTTTCCGATAGTTCGGCTCTTTTCTTCAAAAAGAGTTATTCAAAAAATATGTTAAAGAAATTTTGTTACTTCATATGTTTGATGAATCTTGTATTTTCTCTATACTTTATGTTCCACCGCTAACTCGAGGGGATGAGGCCAACCTGCCAGAGAGTACAGATGAAGTAGATTTAACAATTTTTGGAGACCTCTTTGGAGATGGTCTCCAAATGAGCAATTTTACTGATAGTGTTTTACCTCTGAGAAAGAGATGATTTTGATTATGCGGCTTTATTTTTCTAAAAAGGACGCCCTCTTTTGTGGTCAGTCCTTGAAAATGTTTCCTGATGTAGCTAAAGTGACACAGCTGTGGTGAAAATCTTTTCTACAATTGAAATCCATGGTTTTGGCGTGCAGAGGCACTTTTTATTTAAAATTTCCCTGTACATATTTAATTTCCTATTTGAGTAACAGATATGTCTTTACTGAGGTCTCCTCGCTGGAACAGTTTTTGATAAGTAAGTCCCCCCTTGATTGTGGTGAGAAATTTTGGGCAGACTGGGATGTGAATTGGGGTTAAGAAAGTTTTAGATGATTTCATTTTCTCACTGTATGGTCTCCCTTAATGTGGACTTTTGACTATCATAGTTTTGTTTTTATGTTAGATTTCCTGCTTTGTTTCTTTGTCACATCTTGGATTATTTGAATTGAAATCAAGATTAACATTTTTAATTAAAACAAAATTGAGGTCAGCTTACCATACATCATAGTTTTTCTACATAAGTTTGACATGTCAGATGAAGGGCAAGCTCTTCCCCCACCCCCCAGACAAAGGTGAAACCCGTGTCAAGCCCAGAGCCAGGTACACAACCTTAGAGGCCTGGGATGGCTATAACCTTAAATGCAGCCAGGTGCTCTTGACCAACTATAGCCCCCCCATCCTCAAACAGCTGGCCAACTCTATAAATTCCTTTAACAAACCATCCTTTCCAGAAAACCTTCCACTCACTATCTGCACCAATGGACTGTACCAAAGACATGCTGCTTCAGAAGTTGAGTAAGGAGTTATACAAGCAGCATCTAGCTCTTTTAATGCTTTAATGGTACTGATTAAAAGTTGAGCATTCAATTTGGAATGCAGAACATTCATTGTAGACAGTGCCATTAGCAAAAAGGGCCTTGCAAATACGTTCTACATTGCTAGCCATGGGGATGAGGGGTCTCCAAGAAGCCACCCAACCCCATAGCGCAACAATGTCACCATATGGCAAGTTTTAAAATCAGGAAATCCAACCTTCCCCTTCCTTCTTGGTATCTTCCATTTAGCCACTGTAATATGTGACTTTTTGCTTTTCCACATAAAGCTGGACAGAAGCTTATCCATCTGTGCATAAAAATTCTGATTGCAATAGCCCGGCAGCATCCCCAACTTATAAACACTGGGTAGCACCATCATTTTGATCAAATCCAGTCCCCCCCACCATGACAACCATAAAGGAGACCAATGCTGCAAGATGCTCTTCAAATCTGTAACTATCATATTACAATTGTATTTGTTTCCTCTGGGCACATGTAAAAGTGCATATCGAGATACTTAATTCTCCAAGGAGACCATTGGAACAGAAATTTCTCCATGTCTTCCCATGTAGCGAAGTCATTCATTGGAAGTAATTCACTTGTGTACCAATTCACTTTGAAACCTGAAAAAGCTGAGAACTGGTCAAGCACCCTCAATAGGCAATGAATGGAAGCAACAGGATTTGAGAAGAGCAACAAAATGTCATATGCCGCAAATTTCCAGTTCCCTTTACCAGTATTTATACCCATAATGCCATCCTCTTTCTTTTTTTGAGAAGTGGCTCCAGTGCCAAGATGAATAGTAAAGTTGAAAGAGGACAACCCTGTCTACCCAAAGGAATTACTTCCCAAAGAAAACCATTTACCAAAATCCTTGAACAGGGAGAGGTGCACAATACTTTAACCCTTTGCAGAAAGGCAGAACCACATCCAAACCATTCTATCACATGGAAAAGATAGGGCCACTCAATAAAATCGAACACCTTTTCTGCATCTAGAGACAGGCCACTACAGGACCACTTTCACTCCTTGCAAACATGAGCAGATTGTGAAAAATCCTGGCATTATCACCTATATTTCTCCCTTTCATAAAGCCAGTTTGCTCCTCTCCTATCAGCAAACACAACACATGACCAAGTCTGGTAGCTACTATCTTTACCAGTATCTTATAGTCCACATTTAAAAGAGAAATGGGCTGATAGTTGCCCACAAAAGCAGGACCACGCCCAGGTTTGGCTAGTAACACCGTATTAGCTTCTGAAAAATTTGACAACTGCGGCTGCGCATACAAGCTCTGGAATAAAAGTTGCAACTTTGAAGCTAGAATAGTTGCAAATTGCTGGTAGAATTCCACAGTGAACCCATCGGGTCCTAGAACCTGCACTGAAGCCCCCGATCGCTCTCTCACTTGCTCAGATAGCCTAGGGCAATCCTCCATTGCCCAAAATGCTTCTTTCTGCCCAATATTAGTAGCACTGGCAACTGAAAACAACTTCCTATAGAAAGAGGCAAAAGCCTTAGAGATGACCTCCGATTTTGTAAGGGTATGGAAACCATTGGCCTGTATTGACGTGATAAAGTGCTTCATTTTTGAATCTTTAAGAGCTGTGCTAATAGCTTTCCTGATTTATCACTACCAGCGCAGTATCCTGTCTGTTGCATGAACAATTCCTGCTCAGCTTGCTGCATTATGGTTCTATTGAACTCATAACGAAGTTTAATCAGTCGTTGATATGCAACACTACTGTTAGACCTTATATGAATTTCTTCTAATCAGACTATTTCCTCCTCCAACCTTTTTACATTTTCTGCCTCACTCTGATGGAGCCAAGAGGTGAAGCTTATGACTTCACCACGCAGGGTGACCTTAAAGGCCTCCCACACTGTATTTACTATAGTGAATTTGCTCACTCATTTCTCTGGAAAAAAATCTTATCCACAAAAGATGCCTCAAGTAAAAGACCCGTTGGAATAGCCAAGGTAGCCTATGGACAGGCTGAGTCCAAGGCAAAAACTCTAGCAACAAAGCAGCATGATCTGAGATGTGTATAGGCCTAATAACACAATGCCGCGCCTCAGGAAGGAGAGACCTGGACATGAAAAGGTAGTCAATACGAGAATATGTTTGGTGAGGGAAGGAAAGAAATGTACGAGTATATTTACACAGAAGGGTAAAGACAATGCCACACATCCATCATACAAAGGGTCTCTAATAAATTGTGTAGAGCCCTGCAGGATTTTCAAGGCAAACTTTTACATAGTGATTTTCTGTTTTTTTGCTATATTGAAATCACCTCTTAACATGGTATTCCCATTCCCAAAAGCTGACAGCGTTTGAGATAATCCCTTAAAAAAAAACTGGGAGTCTACTGTTGGAGCATAGACATTCACTAGAGTGCATCTACGCTTAGTAAGGGCAACATCTACATAAAGCCACCCACCCTCATTGTCAATTTTCTGCTGCAGTATTTGCCCTGGCATACCCTTACGAAAAAGAATGGACAGTCCATTTTTTTTTTGTTGGTACCAAGCGAAAAAATGTGATTGTCTAATCACTCAAGCCTGAGCTTGCCACGGGACTCAAAAGGCATATGTGTTTCTTGGAGAAACAAAATATCCATATTCATAGTATTAAGATAGCAAAATATTTTCTTAGGTTTAATTGGGGTGATTAAGGCCATTTACATTCAAAGAAACAATTGTTAAGTGTGAGATGAACTGACCAGCTTGATGCTTTTCACAGAAAAAAACAAAAAGAAGAAAAAATAAAGATGACCTTTGCCTCCCCCCCTAAAAAACAATAAAACAAAATAAAAAACGTAGGAAAGAATAAACACCCCAAAATACAGGCATGACCCCAACCCCACTCCCACCCCAAGCCCAATCAACTGGCCAAAAGCAGATGGCAAAAAACAAGCTACCCACCCATGGGAATTGGATAGAATGAACCCCATCCATAACAAACACCTATTGATACATTCATTAACTATTATGAAACACTCACCACATATTTACTAAAAGTATAATATCTATAGATCTTAGGCCACTATGCTAAACCATGCCCAAGGCAACTCACTATACTACTAATGGGACAACCAGCTGAAGATTTTGTGCTCAATATACTACAGATATTAGCTGTTTCTACAATTCTAACAGGATCTTCACAGAGGTTTCTCCAGAATTAATAATGAACCCAATCCAGGAAAGAAAAGAAGGTAAGGCATTTCTATTGCCACAACTTCAAAGACTACCTACTCCTTGATCCAATACAGAGGACCAATACAAAAAGCATTTTTAAATAGAATTATAGAGGAGACCACCCTCCAACTCCATGACAAAACTAAGCATGCTTCAATTGGGAGTAGAAATGAAATGCAGCACATGAAAAGAATAAAAGGAGAGAACACCATAATCAGAAACTGTACAAAAAGATGCCAGGAGGAGGTTCCAAGATGGCGGACTGAAGGGAGCGTTGTGCGGCAGCGCTATACTTAATGGGGAAAAGGAAAGCCAAAGGGGCTAAGAAGCCCTCCTCTGCCCCGGCAATCTCGACCCCTTTACCTTTTTAGGCGGTTGGTCCGCTAGATCCTTTTTTAGTGCCACGGCAGCAGTTGGGGCAACCGGCGAGTAGTGGCCCTAGGAACCTCTCGGCTGAACTGAGTTCGTCGGCAGGAGGATCTGGGCCCGACATTTCGTCGCCGGAGCAGTGGCGGCCCCCTAAAGAGCCTTCGCTGGTGAGGCGCTCGGTGCCGACGACGATATCTCTCCCTGCCACTGGAGGGGGAGTGGAAAGTGGAGGGACGCCGGCATCGGGGAGCGGCAGAGGTGCCGCGGTAATTTCTCCCACCGCTGTGGCGTCATCTTTGTTGGCCTTGGGGTCTCCTGTTGCATCGGAGGTGGAGCGACGAACTATGGAGGCTGGAGCAGCTGTTATGTAAGCCCCGATGTCTTTCTCTTTTGAGAAGCCCGAGGAATTTACTTTGGAGACAATTTGGTCTGCTATAGTCAAGTTGGGTGAATTTCTGGCTCCTCAGGTCTCTACTTTGTCTTCCCAGTTACAGTCCCATACGGGTCTTCTTCAGCAACATACTGTGGAGATTTCAGTGATGCAGAGCTCTGTTTCTGAGCTCCAACAGAAAATAACTCAGGTTGATAACTTGTGCTCTGGCTATCAGAAAGATGTTATGGCGTTACGGTCTCGAGTTGAAATCATGGAAAATTTATCTCGATACTCCAATCTTCGTTTGGTTAATTTTCCTAAGGTTCAGTCTGTTGGGTCGAAAGAAATGTTTAAAAAATATATGATTGAGGTGTTGGGGGTTCCGGTTGAGTCACATCCACCCTTAGTTAAGGCATATTACCTGTCTACTAGGAAAAAAGAGGAGGGTGGTGGTATTATACCTGGTGTAGATTTGGTTGACTCTTTGAATGTATCTGCTATGTTAGAAACATCTTTAACTGATACAGCCACTCCTGCTACGTTAATTATAACTTTTGCATTGAATTCTGATAGGGATTGGTTCCTTAAAATGTTTTTTCGTAAACGGGATGTGTTATTTCTTGGTTTAACTGTTCGGGTATTCCCTGATTTTTCTCGGGAAACCCAGAAACGTAGGCGTGAGTTTTTGCTATTACGTCCAGGCATATTGTCTTTGGGGGGTCAGTTTTTTCTTAAGTTTCCCTCTAAATGTATGATCAAATTGAATTCTGTAACATATGTTTTTTATGATCCATCTCAGTTGTTAGCCTTCATAAATGCTCGTCATCCCTCTGATGCAGTATAGGTTCTACTGCATAGTTTATTCCTAACTGTCTCCCTCCAGTAGGATTTCCTTCATTATTGTAATTATTATTGTTTCGGATGTCCTCCTCCATATTGTGGGCTGTAGAAGGAACAGAAATGTTATTTTGCCTGTGTTGTTTTCCCATATTGAGGTTGATGTATTTCTGACCTTTTGTTTTCTGTATCCTTATTTCCATTCAAGTTTTATTTTGCTTGGATTTATTGTAAAATTCATAAATAGATAATTAAAAAAAAAAAAAAGAAACTGTACAAAAGTTAAGGTAACAATGTGTACTATCCTATATTCTCTCCATGGCCCACAAGATCAAGGACTCTATGGCCAATTCTCTGTTACCTGCAATAAGCTCAAATGGAGGGAATATAAATGAAATGTTCTTGTTTTTTAAAATAACTCACTGAAAAAATGCATCCTCTACAAAACTAAAAGCCCCACTTCCCCTGTGCTTACACCCTTCATTCACACAGATACTAATACATAACCAATACAAGCATACATCATACTGTTCACCCTCCTTTCTTACACGAATAACAGTTGAAAGAATCACAACACAAGGAGTGTGTTTCATCTGGCTGCAGAGCCCTGCTGTGCTAGTGTTCTGTTTGGAGACTAATGTTTGCCTGCTGATGTAGCTCACCGGAACAACCAGCCCTTCTAGTGAAGTTGTTGCAAGGACATTCAGGATGCTATTTCAGGCTAAGCAGATGATCTGCATGCCCTTTTAGCCACTGGAAATGCCCCATGGGCAGGGGAAAGAGGAAGATCAAGAACAAGTCTGTGAAGAAGAAGTTAAGTGCAGGGAACTTCAACACCTATAACAGCTGGCCTTTGGATCACTTTGTGAATTTTAAGACAGACATCGAGGTGGAGTTAAATGGGTCTGTGTGAGATTTTTCTTCCTTGATACCCTTGGGGGCGTCCATTAGCCCTAAAGTAGGTCTCCGCCTCCTAACCCTGACTCAGTGCAGGCAATAACGGACGAGAGCCTTGCAGTTCCCCTAATGGGCCTGGGTGTAGGCAAGGAAGTATCTTCACTGGTTAGTCCACCGCATGTTCTCCCTGGTGGCTCGCCTGGAGATTTAATTTCCCTAAAGTCCTCTGCTCAATTTCCACTTGTTTCTGAAGTTTCCGCTGGAGGTTACACTGGGGAGGCCTGTATAGTTAGGTCATTGCGGGTCAGAGGAGGGAGGGCACCCACTCACATTTTGGTGACTTCACAGGAATAGGAGAAGAGAGGAAAGTAGGAAGGTTGAAGAAGAGGAAGGGGAGGATGGAGGGGGGAGGGAGGAGAGGAGGCGAAGGGGGGGAGGGAGGAGAGGAGGCGAAGGGGGGGTAGGAGGAGAAAGGGGGAGTGGGGTCACGAAGGGGGGGATTTGGTATAAGAATAGCCTATTGGGGGGGAAGAAGATAAGGACACACTGGAGTATGTGGGAGTTACAGGGTGGGCTTCAGGCTGGGGAAGCCCTCACTGGGGTAAGGTTTGGTTCTGTGAGTTCCGAACCTGATTTGGATCTTCCAACCTGAAAATCATTTCATGGAATGTATGCGGAATAGGGAACCCGATCAAGAGATATAAGTGGTTGAAGGCCTTAGCCAGACAAAACTGTGATATTGCCATGTTACAAGAAACCCACCAGACTGTGGCCGAGCACCAGAAACTGCAGAGAGATTGGGTGGGACAAAGGGTGGGGGGCGCAGGCCCTAGGAAGGAAAAGGGGTGTGGTTATTCTGATCCATCGGCGGGTGCGATTTGTGCTGGAGCAGGAATACCATGACCCAGATGGACGTTTTGTGTTAGTATATGGGTGGCTAGAGGGGAAGCCCTTAGTGTTGGGTAACCTCTATAGCCCCAATAATTTGGATAGAGAATTGTATATGCGGTTAGCAGCTCATATTGAACAGCTACCAGAGGCCCCCTGATTTTGGGAGGTGACTTTAATGGGGTGATGGATGTGGAGTTGGACACGATGAGGGGAGGGGGAGGGGAGGGGATAGAGGGCATTCGCAAGCCTCCAAAGCGTTACAAGGGTTATGTCGAAGATTAGGGGCGGTGGACCCGTGGCATTTGTTACATCCGACAGATAGGGATTTCACCCATCAATCACGAGCGCATGGTTCGAGTGCAAGAATAGACTATATTTTCACTTCTGAAAGGCTTTTCACTCACATTTTAGATGCACAGATTGGCCCGGTGGAAATTTCGGACCACGCCTTGATCTGGATAGACCTAGAATGGCAGGATAGCAGTACGCAGGTGAGATGGTGGAGATTTCCGTTGGAGTTATATAGAGACTCGGACTTTCACCTTTATTTGAAAAAGAAATGGCAGGACTTTGCTTGTTACAACCAGGAGCACCAAAATGATCCGGAGCTGTATTGGGAAATGGCTATAGTGGTGTTGAGGGGAGACATTATTGGCTATGCGGCACGGAAACTGCGATTGGCGTCAGAACAGATAGTTCGGCTTGAGCGGCAATTGGAGAAAGAAAGGAGGAAATGTATGAGCTGTCCCAGCGTAGGAAATAAGAAGGGACTCTGGGAGATGCAAATGGCTCTTAATGAGCTGCTCCATAAAACAGCAAAGAAGTCCTTTCTCTATCATCACTATCAGCTTTACCGCTACGGGGATAGGCCAGGAAAACTTTTAGCGAGGTTTTTACAGGGGAGCAGAGGCACTAGGGCGGTAGCAACCCTGAGGGATGACCAAGGTAAATTGCACAAAGATAGCAGAGAGATTTCCCAATTATTTCGAGCCTTCTACCAGAAGTTATATTTGGCGGAGGAGGGATCTGGATATACAATGGAGGAATATTGCTGGGCAGTGAACCTGCTGCGGCTTGGAGAGGAGCAGAGGGCCCAGTTGGACAGGCCCATAACGATTAGCGAAGTGCAGCAGGTGATACAAGCGGCTAGCTGTTGTAAGTCGCCGGGACCGGACGGATATGGGGTGGAGTTTTACAAGCTGTTGAGCGATCAGGCGGTGCCTGCTATGCTGGCAGTGTGTCATAGGCGAGTGGAACAAGGTAACGTTCGGTGGGGAGGGAACCATGCACATATTATGATACCTAAGCCTGGAAAAGACCCGCTCCAGGCAGCTTCGTATAGGCCTATATCATTACTGAACTATGACTGGAATGTAATGTCCAAGGATTTTGGCAGAGCGGTTGGCATTGGTTTTGGAAGACCTGATATATGAAACGAAAGTTGGGTTTGTGAAAGGAAGGTACGTAGTGTGGAATTTGCAGAAAATACTAGCATCATTAGAATGGGTCCCAGAAAAAAAGCTCCCCTCTTTGTTAGTGAGCTTTGATGCAGAGAAAGCGTTTGATCGGTTGAGTTGGCGCTACTTGAAATTTCTTCTGCCATGGTATGGCCTGGGTGACTCTTTTTGTAAAATGGTAGATCTATTATATGCGAGCCCCACAGCTGGGGTGGTATGTAATGGAGCCATGTCCGAACCCTTTGCCTTGGAGAGAGGACTAGACAGGGCTGCCTGCTTTCCCCTTTGCTGTTTGTGTTGACCTTGGATCCACTGGTGCGGACGATAGAAGCATCGCATGAGATATATGGGGTGCAGATTGGGAAGCAGGGATTCAAGATGGCAGCGTTTGCGGATGATATGTTGGTGCATTTGCTTTCCCTGCAACAGTCTCTCCCTACGTTGATGGAGGAATTTGCACGATTTGGAAGCTTTGCAGGACTGTGTATCAATAGGGACAAGTCAGAAGTCTTGGATGTGTCGGGCAACCTTCAAGAGATCTGGGAAGGCTCCTTTCCGCTCAAGTGGGCAAAGGATTCCTTTTTGTATTTAGGCATTCTTCTGACCCGAAATCCGACAGAGTTGTATAGGCAGAATTTCGAGAGAGTCTTCCATAAACCTCACCGGCAGCTGCAGGCGTGGAACCCACTTCCGTTGTCGTTGCTAGGTAGGGCAGCAGCACTGGGGATGGTAGTACTGCCGAGGGTGTTGGATTGGCTGCAAACCCTCCCAGTCTGGTTATTGTGGAAAGATTTGAGTAGATTGGAGAGGGAGATTCAGGGTTTCTTGTAGAAGGGAGCCCGAGCGTGCATCCCGATGGGTCGTCTGCAAAGGGGGTGGAGAACGGGGGGCATAGGTGTTCCGGATTTGAGATTATATGTGTTGGCATGCTAGGCGCAACATATTGGAGACTGGTTGGGCGGCACAGAAACATATACCCCTAGGGCATTGGAGGAAGCGATGGTAACACCTCAGATGTTGTTGGCAGTTTTACATTTGGAGACTGCTACGCTGCAGAAGGATGTGAGTGGCAGTGGGCTATTGATGTCAGTGCGGAAAACGTGGCGACAGTTGAATAGATATTAGGGTAGTTCCCCGGCAGTTTCGAGTTGGTTGCCATTGCAGGGTAACGTAATCTTCACGCCTGGTTCAGATTCGGCCGTTTTTCGGTCATGGTATGGGTTGGGCATTCGAAAGCTTGGACATGTAGTAGGACCTTGAGGGGAAGTGTAAATCCTATGGGGTTTTGTGTCAGGAATATGAGGTGAGTAGCAGTCATTTCTTTGCATATGCGCAACTTTCCCATTATGTGGCATCTGTCTCGAGGGGTGAGCTAACTGGGGAACGTTCAGCACACCTGCTGGAATTTTTTTTGCTGGGAGGAGAAACTCCCCCAAAGGTTTCAGGTTTGAAGAAGAGACTGGACCAATACAGTGTGTGCCCAGATTACATGAGAGAGGAAGCCAGGTGGGTGACGGAATGGCATCAGAGGGTGGCCTCCGGGTCAGTATGTCAGGCCTTATGCCATATTGCAGGCTTGGTAGCAGGGGCGAGATGGAGGGAAGTACAGTTTAAGTGCATTATACGTGCACATTTCTCTCCAAAGCGGGCCCTGAGGAGTCATCTCACCCGGGATGGTAGTTGTACGAAATGCACCTGCCCCCTGGCGGATCTGGGGCACATGTGGTGGCAGTGTCCAAAACTTCATCAGTATTGGACGCGAATAAGCACATACTTGGGTGGCCTGCTCCACCAACAGATCGCCTGGTCGGGGACCTTAGTAGTCTTGGACCAGCTGGGACCTCACCCCAAGGGGAGATGGGAGCGTATTCTGGTGCGGAAGGCATGTCTGGTGGGTAAAGGACCGATGGATAGATGGAGAGTGCCAGAGCCCCCTACCTTTTGGGAATGGCGGAACAATTTCCATCAATTGATGCTCTTTGAGAGGCGAGGGGCGAGGGGAAGTGTTTCGTGTTGGTCTTCCTTTTGGCTGATATGGGAGCCCTATATCCAAACGTTGAGACCATGTGTCCATAATGAAATATTGCAGGAGGGATAGGAGAGGATCTGAGTTAAAGTCCAAGGGGGGAGGGAGAGTTCTAAGACGTTAGGAATACGTAGTGGGTTGGCAGGGGAGGGTGGAGGACAGATTCACCTCTGGGGCTTTGGATTAGAGTAGTGGCGGGGTGGGGTGGGGTGGGTGGGGGGAGGAGGAAGGCTAAGGGGAGGGTAGGTGCGGCGCGTTCTATCACTGAAAATGGAGTTCTCTGAGGCGGTGGATAAGAGTTCACCCCGCCGGGAGATGCTGTGTATGTGGATTGGTTGATTGCTATGTAAGGTAATGTGATGTGGGTGCATTAATAAACAAAGTTAAAAAAAAATAGAGACGAGGATTAGAGACAAGAGAGTTAGTCAGATGGGTGAAGTAGATTTGTTTGGCAAGTGCAATGGCTGATTGGAAAGAGAAGAGCATGAATTTAAAGTGGAGAAAGTCAGCATGAGAGCAAGATTTGAGCCAGGCATGCTCAGCAGAGCGGGCACAGGAGCACAAATAACGGGCAAAAGGAGAGAGCCAAGGCTGTGGAGGAGAACGTCTAATAGGACGTGAGATGAGGGGAGCAAGAGAATCCAAAGCAGAAGAGAGTACAGCATTATAGGAGGTCACAGCCTCATCAATAGAATTAGAAGAAAGAGTGGATGAAAGGGGTGAGGAAATAGTGGAGGAGAGAGCTAAGGGATCAACAGCAAGAAGGTTTCTAAATAGATTAGTGGAAACAGGATGAGGCTGAGATGGAGGATGATGATGAATAAGACTTAAAAGGTGGTGGTCAGATAAAGGAAGGACAGAGTTAGAGAAGTTGGAGGGTGAGCAGTTAGAGAAGAAAATTAGGTCAAGGCAGTGACCATGTTGGTGAGTAGGAGCAGTGGAAGCCCTTACTGTGCTCCTATTTCCTTCAATGACTGTAGTAAAGGCAGGAACTCCCGTTAATGTTGAACGGTCTTTCGAGGCAAGGACCAGAAATAACTTCCGATCCAGATTTATTTATTTAACAGATTTTATATACCGCCTTATCCTTTCATCAAAAGCGGTTTACAGAGGTATAAAATAAACAACTAAACATTAGGTATAAGTTATACTTAAATATCAATAAACACTTAATTTCAATTTAATACAATGGGACTCAGAGATGTAAGTGCAAGGAGGGTTATTTTGATTAAGTTAATAGAAATGAGAACTATTGCAGGAAGGGAAGGATTAAAATTAGAGGGCATAGAATAGGAATCAAGGGAACTTATTTAAAATAAAATGAGTGATCTATATATAGCATATACATTGGGTTAGGACTTTATAGATGATAGGGGTAGGGTCAGTGAAAAGAAAGGTCTTCAGTCTTGTTTTGAAGTCTTTGGCATCAGAAGTAGATCTGATATCATGAGGGAGGGAGTTCCAAAGGGAGTGCGCTGCTAGGGAGAGAGCCCTTCTGGAAGTTGAATTCATGGTTTTGAGGTTCGCAGCAGGGGTCTGAATGAAGTCGATCATCTGAGTGCGTCTTGGTCTATTGTTGGAATTAATTTTGATGAAATCATTCAGGGTGTTGGGGACCAGGCTTCGTTGAATCTTGAAAAGGATGAGGGCCATTTTAAATATGATTCTTAAAAAGATTGGGAGCCAGTGTAATTGGCTTAGGATTGGGGTGATGTGTTGGTGTTTTGCAGTACCTGTAAGGATACGGGCTGTGGTATTTTGTACCATCTGTAAGGGACGAATTGTTGAAGTAGGTAGACCAAGGAGTAAGGAGTTACAGTAATAAAGTATAGGTGTTATTAAAGCTTGGCAGACTGTCCTGAAATGGTCATGATTTAAGATAGGCATTAGCCTTCGTATAATAGCCAACATTGTGGACACATGATCTCAACATTCTTAGTGGTCCTAGCAATGTGTGAGTGAAAGTTTAAGTTTCTATCTAGTATTACACCCAGATATTTTAACTCCTCTTTGACTGGAATGGATTCATTTATAAAGTCAATGAACTGAGGGAGAGAGAAGTTGTTGCATGTGACAAAAAGTGCTTCAGTTTTTTTGAAGTTAATCTTGAGGTTGTTGTTAGATAGCCAACAGTATAGAGCGTGGAGACAGTTGGTAATGGGTGTGTAGTCAGGCTTGTCTAAGTTTATTTCAGTGTAGACCATAATGTCATCGGCATATAAAGCATATTGAATGCCATGTTGCATGATGACTTCACAGATAGGTTGAACATAAGAACATAAGATATGCCATACTGGGTCAGACCAAGGTCCATCAAGCCCAGTATCCTGTTTCCAACAGTGGCCAATCTAGGTCATACATACCTAGCAGTTTCCCCAAAAGATACAGGTTCCACAATGCTTGTATTGGGTGAAGCATTGATATCCTGGGTCCCTTTTTAATAATGGTTTATGGACCTATCCTCCAGGAACTTGTCCAAATCTTTTTTAAACCCAGGTTGGATGTAAAGGTTAAAGAGAAGAGCAGAAAGCGAGGAACCTTCAGGTACTCCTTGTGTTAATGGAAACGGAGATGAAGAAGCTGAGCCAATCTTAACTTGCTGCTGTCTTCTGTTCAGATATGAATCAAACCATTTCAGTGTATTTTATTTATTTAACCAGTTTTCTATACCGCCTTATCCTTTAATAAAAGCGGTTTACATTATGTAATCACTACAAACAAGTACTGGATACATTCCCTTGTCCCCAAAGGGCTCACAATCTATGTGTACCTGAGGCAACTGAGGGTTAAGTGGCTTGCCCAAGGCCACAAGGAGTGCCTATAGGACTAGAAACCCCAGTCCCTCCGGACTGGGATTGCTGTCCCCAGGTGAGACTTGAACCCCCCGGCCCTCCGGACTGAAGTACCATGTCCTAACCACTAGGCCACTCCTCCCTATGTTGTATTACATAGCCCAATGGATTCAAGTCGTTTGAGAAGGATAGGGTGGGATACAGTATCAAACGCTACCGTTATATCAAGAAAGATGAGGAGGAAGCCCGTCTTAATGTTATTTAGACCTTTGATGAGTTTATCTAGAAGCAATGTAAGCAGATATTCTACATTGTGGAGAGGTCGGAAACCAAATTGGTAGGGGTCCAGAGGAGCATAGGTATCTATATGGTCTTGTAGCTGTCGATAAACTGTTTTCTCAAGGATCTTGGCTAATAAGGGGAGACTAGATATTGTGCGATATGTTGTTGGGTCATTAGGGAAAGGGGTCATGAGTTTGAAGACAGGTCGTATAGTGGCCAGTTTTAGCAAGGGGGCATATAACCCTGGGTTAATGAAGCCTGAACTATCTTATGAACGTAGCAAGCAAGCTCTTCATTTGCAGATTTGACCCATGGGACCGGGCAGGGGTCTGTAGGAGCTGTACTGGTGTTAAGGGAAGATATGGTTTGAATAATTTCTTTTTTTGTGTGAATGTGAAATTTATTCCAAAGATGGTTGGGAATTGTACTTGTAGGCATGTGGTTAAATTCCTGTGTTTGTTCTGAACTAGGTGGGGTATGTTTAGAAGCTAAATGTTGTGCAAAGGACTCTGGAGGGTTTTTAATCACTCCAGAGTTGTTTGGGTCCTTTGTGAGTGTGCGAACAATATTGAAGAGCTCTCTTGGATTATTTTTTGACTTGAGGATGAGGTTGGTGTGGTGTTCTTGCTTATGATGGTTAATTAGGTTATTGTATTCTTCCTGTTTTTGTTGATAGAGCAACAGGGTAGTCTGTGTCTTGTATTTTCTCCATGCTCGCTCAAGTTTTCGGAGAGTTCTCTTAGCTTTTCTTATTGAGCCTGAATACCAGGGTGCAAAATGCCTTCTTGGTTTGGAAACTAGTTTATGGTTGTTTGTTGGCAAATTTGATGCAGTTGATAGGGTGTTGTTCCAGTGGTAAACAGCAATGTCTAAGTCAGTTGTATCATATTCAAGGACTGGGAGGATGCCTATTTGAGTCCCACGGAGTTATCAGCTAAGCTGCAATCTTTGCTGGGCTCCACAGCAACCCCATCTATCTACTTTTTGGGATGGTTTATGGTTTAATTTGACTTGACATACTGCCTTTATAATCAAAAGCAAATGGTTTACAAAACAAATTTAGAAACATAAAAACTGAACAAATTTCATGGACTTGAGATACACCACACAACTAAGGTACACTGAGGGTGAAACAAAGGAGAAAACATACAAATCCTGCCAAGTACTTGTGGCCTGGATTGGCAACTACTGGAAAGAGAATACTGGGCTTGATGAACCTTTGGAAATTCTTTTGGTTCTTATTCACAAAACTAACCCATTTGGAGACATTACACAACAGAAGAAGCACAAGTAAAAGCAGTACAAGGTTCCTTCACGCATACACTGCCCTGCCACAGAACAGGTACAGGACACAAAGCAGTGCAAAATTCCCTTATATACAAAGTCCACCACAGGACAGTTATAGCATAGGTAGTAACAGTGCAAGCTTCATTCACACATACAGGGGGTCATTTTGGAAGCCCTACTTGTGGCCTTTGATGCCCGAAAATGGGCATAGAAACATCCAAAGCACAGAAATGTTGCCAGAGCCATTTTAGAAGCCAGGTCTGTGGATGTCCCTCAGCATGAAGACATCGAAGTCTGAACAGGGGTGTGCTGGAGGTATGGCTGGGGCGTTCCCAGGATCCCGGACGTCTCCACCTGATCTCAGAAATGTCCCGGATGTCCAGCATCGCATCTAAGTTTAGACCTGATCCAGGTACAGACAGGCATCTGAAAAGTGCTCATTTTGGCTGAAAAATATCCAGCGAGTGTAGAAGGAGAAAGCACTCCATCATCTCCAGTACTTAGCACAATCTCAATGAGAGCAGCAGTAAGATTTGCACTCTCACTTCCCCATTCGTAGCCTACTCCTCTAACCATTAGGCTATACCTAGATGTTCAGGTTCTGAAATACTATTCTGGGGCCGTCTATGTAGATGCCCCTGCAGACATTCATATCGGGCATGTCCACATTTGTGAAATCATGTGTGCACCTGGCCGGGCCTGCTTTTTTTTTCTAGACATTCTGGCTTAGACCTCCCAGACATTCTGGCTTAGACCTCCCAGACTCCCATACATCTACAATTCCCCTCACACTGCCCCATTACAGAACAGGTTCAGAATATGTAAAGTAGTGCAAGTTTCCCTCATACAGTGAAGGCAGAATATAAATGTTGGATCTGCTTTTCATTTAAAGAATAACTACCAGATGGATTTGTCAGTATTCAGTCACTCAGTAATACAATGCCTGGTCCAGCCCAGAGACTCATTGGTAGTATTGAAGAGTGGCCAGTGTAATGCCAGTTTTTAAAAAGGTTCCAGGGATGAGCCAAGAAACTATAGATCGGTGAACCTGATGTCAGTGCCAAGCACAATGGCAGAAACCATATAAAGAACAAATGACTGAACATATACAACAGATAGTCATGGTTTATTTATTTATTTAACTAGGCTTACATGCTACTTTTCTACCAGTCAAAGAGGTGTACATTCAGATAATGTATGTATATTGATGGTTCAGGAGATGGATACAGGGATACAAAGTCTGTCACCTCTATAGCCAGGTAGTTCAGAGGACAGGAACAAGAATACACATCTGGTCATCTCAGGATTATGATATCAAAATTACATCGATTTTTTGGCATATTTAAAAAGAGCCTTTAGGTTCTTTCACTACAAACTATTCTTTTCAAGCAAAAGACATACTGAGATGGTCAGAATGGATTGAACCATTTTGCTATGGTACTCTCCTCCAGAAGGGTAAAGTCCAAGGTGTTGCTAAGTCAGTCTTCAGAAGACTGTAATCAGAGAGTGCAGTCATCTCCTATTCCTCAGAGTCACTGGAAGGAAGAGGCAGTGGCCTACTGTCCTGTTTCCAGGACTGCCAGCAGAGGGAAACTGGAACTGGAGCAGGAAGCTTTTCTTGACTGTCCACCTGAGAAGGATGAAGAGATAGACAATGAAATCCTAACAGAAATTACAAAGGCTAACAAATTTGGTAACACAATAAAAATGGGAAATTTCAGTTACCCTAATGTTGATTAGATAAATGTCCCATTGGGACATGATAGGGAGATAAAGCTTCCAGATGTTCTAATTGATTGCTTCATATAGCAGTTGGTTCTGGAATAGAGAAGAGAAGTAACATAATGGATCCTGATCTACTTAGTCTCCTATATGTTTCCTTACCATTCCCCCTAAATATATCCTTGTCCTCAGCTGTTATGCTGTCTGTCTTGACTAGATTGTAGGCTCTAATGTGCAGGGACTGTCTTTTACATGTACCTGTACAGCACATGTAAAAGAGGGTCCTGAGGCTGCTAATTCTTCAAGGCAGCTTTACACGGTTTTGCGTAAGCTCTCGTCTACTACATCTAACCCCTAGGCTGCAGGCCATCATACCTGCTCCTTCAATACCGGCCACCTTCTTCTCCGATAAGATTCTTAACCTTCACTCTTCGTTCCCGAATCCCCCGCTACCACCCTTATCTCCTCCTCATTCTCCTCCCTCCTTCCCTGTCTCTTCCCCCTCAGTGGTAACCACTTCAGAATCAGTCGATCTCATTCCTTCCTCCTCAAACCAAGCCTTAGCACATACTTGGGCTTCATTTCATAACATTACTCCCCCAGAATTGTTCAAAGTTATCTCTAATTCCAGGAAGACTACCTGTCAGTTGGACCCCATTCCTTCAGGCTGGTTGGTCAAACCCTCTCTAGAGTTGCTGCCATTTATCCTACTCATCCTGAATGCCAGTTTGTCTTCTGGTTGTTTCCCCTCACCATGGAAATCTGCCATTGTTCACCCTCTCCTAAAAAAGCACTCTTTGGATCTTGCGGTTTTATCCCACTGGCGCCCTGTTTCAAACCTCCCCTTTCTGGAAAAAGTACTCGAACGTTTTGTATTTCTCCAATTATCATCTCATGTGGAGGCCACCAATACACTTCATCCTCAACAATCAGGATTTCGTGCAGGACACAGCATGGAAACAATTCTCTTGGCTCTTCTAAATGAAATACATGTGGCTCATGACCATGGGGATATCACTCCGATAGTGTCTCTGGATTTATCTTCAGCATTCGACTTAACTGACCAGCGGATTCTTCTCTCCCGCCTCCATGACTCTGGGTTGCGGGGCACTGTGTTGCAATGGTTCCATTCTTTCCTCACGGCTCACACTTTCTCTGTCCACTTTAATCATCAGTCATCCTCTCCTTTTCCCCTAGCATGTGGGGTGCCCCAAGGCTCAGTCCTTTCCCCTTTGCTTTTCAATATCTTTCTTGCCCCTCTGCCCCTCCTGATTCAACAGTACCCAGTCTCCACTTACATTTATGCTGATGACATCGTTCTTCTTTTCCACACATCACCTGTGAATGTCGATCTCTCTCTGCTTAACAATTGTCTTTCTCACATTGCTTCTTGGCTCTCCTCTAATTATCTTCACTTGAACCCGTCCAAATCCACAGCCATGTGGGTCTCTCTGAGTACTCCCTGTCCAGTCATCGCCCCTCAAATCTACTCCACTTCAGTTCCCCTCACTTCATCCTTCCGTTATTTAGGTGTAACACTAGACTCGTCTTTTTCTTTTCACAACCATGTGTCTTCTATCATCCGTCGCTCCTTCTATGTACTATGACAAATTAGAGCAGTGCGTTCCCTGCTATCTCCTTCTTCATTCATCACTCTATTGCTGGATTTGGTGATGAGCAAATTAGACTATTGCAATGTGGTCCTAGCAAACTTACCATCCTATCAGCTTCAGCGCTTACAATTATTACAAAACACGGCAGCACATCTCATTACACATGCTCGGGGGTCTGATCACGTCACCCCTCTCCTTCACCACCTCCACTGGTTACCACTCCGATATAGGTTTCAATCCAAGTTTCTTATTCTGACACATAGGGCACTCCATACATCAAATTCACTTTATCTGGCGAATCTCATCTCTCTTCATACCCCTTATTTACAACTTTGGTCATTACATTTCCTTTCCTTACCTTCTCCCTCCCAGGCTCATCTGGAACAAACTCGTCACGCTGCCTTCTTCTTTCTCGGTCCCTCACTCTGGAACGCTCTACCTTCTTCCCTCCGTCTGGAACCCTCCTACCCAAACTTTAAAAGTTTACTAAAAACCCATCTATTCAAACAGGCTTTTGAGCTTCCCTGTGGATAACCCTACCTAGCTATTGTTTGTTTGTCTACTTTTGCTGACTTTACTATTCCCCTCTACTTCTCTCCTATAATATAATGGCATTCCTTTCCTTTTTCTATGGCATAGACATGATTATTGTAAAACGCTCTAATGTCTCGACAAGGGCGGTATATCAAATGTCTAGATAAAGATAAAGATTGTGTATACCTTGTAGCGTTTTACAAATAAGTAGTAGTAGTAGTAAGACTGCCAGAACTGGCGCAAAGGGTAATGGTGGTGGTGGGGCCGTTTGCAGTAGTGACCACAATGTAATCAAATTTATCATAGTCACTGGAAGGAGAACATTAAAGAAAACTTCTGTAGCATTTAATTTTAAAAAGGGAGACTATGAATGACTATTTGTTAAAGAGGAACAAAACCACTGCAGCATTGTAACATCCAACCCTAACTCACAGAGCTGGTGAAGGAGCAAAGAATGATCCACAAGATCAGAGGCTGCAGACATTTCTACAGAAATTAGCAGGGCATCACTGCCTCCATAGAGCTGTGTGCAGAAAAAGTCCCGAAGTCCAAAGCAAAGCAGTCTTCGTGCTGTGCCTGGGACAAAAACTGGCCTGCTTAGGGTGTAAGGCATTAGTTTTATTGAGAAAATCAGAAATCGTAAAGCAGCAACCTTTTCAAATACTTTAGACATGATTAGAAGATTGGATATAGGACAGCAATTCCTGCATTGATACTATTAGCCTTAGCATCCTTAAGTCGGGGACAAATACAAACCTGTTTTCACTGCTCTAAGCTCTAAAGTGATCTGCCTGCTATGTGAGGAACGTAAAGTGCGATTGTATCCTTCATACTTGCCAACATCTTCCCAATGGCAAAGGGAGAGGGAATATTGAAAATCAAAAAGGATCTACATCCAATGTGACCTGTTGACTAAGAGGATGAGGCAGACTTAACCTAGATGAGGGCAACTGACATTGTTGCACATCAGGAGCCAGAGTAAGAGGCGATGTAACTTGAGCTGCAGAGAGAGACTCTGTCCCACCTCATATCTTTCTTCTCTTATCTCTCCTTACACCCGTCTTCGGGAACTTCGCTCTTCTGGCAAATCACTTCTGTCTGTGCCCTTCTCTTCTATTGCTAATTCCAGACTTCACTCCTTTCACTTTTCTGCTCCTTATGTCTGGAACAAACTACCTGAGTCTATATGTCAGGCGCCTTCTCTGGCCCTTTTCAAATCCAGGCTGAAAACTCACCTCTTCGCTGCCGCTTTTGGATCTTGACACACCTGGTCTCCTTTGTGTTTCCTTACCATTCCCCCTAGATGTATCCCATGTCTACAGCTACTGTGTTGTCTGTCTTTACTAGACTGTAAGCTCTGATGAGCAAGGACCGCCTTTTACATGTGTCTGTGCAGCGCTGAATACATCTTGTAGCGCTATACAAATGTTCAGTAGTAGTAGTAGAGTCATGCAGCTGAGTAACTGTCTAAATAGGCACATGCAAATTATTCACGTTATGGTTCCATCAATAGTTGGCAGGCACGAGGATGGAGGAGGAAGAGTAAGTCTTCTTAATATCCAGAAAGGCCCGACTGGATAAGGTTATGCGTAATCAGAGGAAAGGTAGTACTCTTTCCTAGAAGCTTTTATGTTGTTGTTGTTAAGTGCCGTCGAGTCGGAGTCGACTTATGGCGACCCTCTGGATAGCTATCCTAAATTGTGTTTGGTCTTCAGTCAGGCGACTCATTGTTGACAGACTGGTACCCGTAGCTGCTGTTATTGTATCGCTCCATCTCATTGCTGGCCTTCCTCTTTTGCGTTGACCTTTTATCTTGCCAAGCATGATGTCTTTCTCTAATGATCTCTCTCTCCGCATGATGTGTCCAAAGTATGAGAGTCGAAGTCTTGTCATCTGAGCTTCTAAAGAAAGCTTAGGTTTGATCTCCTCTAGTACAGACTGGTTTGATCTTCGGGCAGTCCATGGTATACACAGTATTTGCCGCCAGCACCATAATTCAAAGGCATCAATTTTCTTCCTATCTTTTTCACTGTCCAGCTTTCACATCCATATGATGTTATTGAAAATACCATGGCTTGAACAAGTCAAATCTTTGTATGGAGAGAGACATCTCTGCTCTTGAGAATCTTATCTAGGTCTTTCATAGCCATTCTGCCAAGAGCAATGCGTCGTCTGATTTCTTGACTGCTTGTTGCTTCTTTATTGATAGTTGATCCAAGTAGGTTAAAGTTATTCATGATTTCAATTTCTTCTCCTTCGACGATGAACCTGTTGATTATGCCAGTTGTCATGATCTTTGTCTTCTTTACATTAAGGTGCAGGCCCATTTTGAGACTATGTTCTTTGATTGTGAGAAGCAAATGTTTCAGATCACCTTCACTTTCCGCCAGTAATGTGGCATCATTAGCATAGCTAAGGTTGTTGATGAGTCTTCCACCAATCTTCACACCTCTGTTGTCTTCATACAATCCTGCTTCTCTGATGATTTGTTCTGCATATAAATTAAACAGGTAGGGGGAAAGTATGCAGCCTTGTCTTACACCTTTGCTTATTTTAAACCATTCTGTTTCTCCTTGTTCCGTTCGAACTGTTGCTTCTTGATCAATGTACAGATTGTGCAAGAGAACGATCAGGTGTTCTGGTATACCCATGCTTCTTAATGTGGCCCAGAGTTTCTCATGGTTTACATAGTCAAAAGCTTTGCTATAGTCGATAAAGCACAAATAGATATCCTTTTGGTATTCTTTAGTCTTTTCAAGGATCCATCTCACATCTGCAATGATGTCTCTCGTTCCTCGCCCTTTTCTGAACCCTGCTTGCACTTCAGGTAGTTCTTGTTCCAGGTATGATTGTAGTCTCTTTTGAATAATCTTCAGTAGAATCTTGCTGGCATGTGGGATCAGAGCGATTGTGCGATAATTTCCACAGTCAGTTGGATCACCTTTCTTTAGTATTGGTATAAACACAGATCTTTTCCAGTCAGTTGGCCATGATGCTGTCTTCCATATTTCTTGGCAGAGCCTTGTAAGTACGGTAACAGCTGCATCAGATTGCTGTAATACTTCTATGGGAATGCTATCAATGCCTGGTGCTTTGTTCTTTGATAAGGCTTTCAATGCTGCTTCAACTTCTTTTTTCATCACCAATGGTTCCAGATCATAAGGTACAGGTTGAAACGGCCATTGGTCCCCTTGATCTTTATCATATAAAAACTCTGTATATTCCTTCCATCTTCTTTTCTTGATCTTCTCAACATCATTCAACATAGAACCTTGAGCATCTTGTAACATTCCAATTCGAGGCTGGAACTTTTTCTTTAACTCTCATAGCTTTAGGAAAGCTGATCTTGTTCTTCCTCTAATAGTTTCTGCTTCTATTTCCTTGCATGCGTCATTGTAGTACTTTTCCTTGTCCTGTCTTGCTGTACGTTGGAAATCTCTGTTGAGTTCTGTGATTGTCTTTCTTTCTCCTCTGGCTTTAGCTTCTCTGCGTTTCTGGGCACGTTTCTGAGTTTTTATAGCTTTTATAGAGATGCTTTAAGAACTAGCTAGTTCCTTATAAGTAACCAAATACCCTATTCTTAAAGAAAGGAAAAATGGGCAGGAAACAGAGCAAAACCAATTGCAAAATTGTCAGTAATGGCACTGTTTATCTTCTAGGTTTTCATTTTTAAAGGAGCAGAAATGGCTGGGCCAGACAAGGTAAAAGCTATGAGGAAATTATTGAACTAGGCAAGGGGGGTAGAGGACAAATCATGGGCACTTACAGGTGAACAATCTTAGGTGAAAAACAGGTCTAGAGTGTGGCCAGCTGACTGGGATGGCAATTTCAGATGTTGGGATATTTTCAAGTCGTTTATAGATTTATTCAGTAGTATTTGCTCATACCTTTTCAGTAGTAGTTCAAAGTGAGTTACATTCAGATGCAGTAGGCATTTCCTGAGAGAAAGTCTAGCTCCTGAGCAGGGAGAATGCATATTAAGATTTGAAACAATTTAAAATGCACACAATATCTGTATATTAACATTGCATAATCTCTATGAGAATGGGCTGAACACAGATTTATAAACACACTACTACTAAAACACTCATCCAACTCTTAGTCACCTCCCATCTAGACTATTGCAACCTCCTCCTAACTGGTATCCCTCAGAATCCTCTCCCTCCCCCTTCAATCTATTCAAAATTCAGCTGTGTGGCTAATAGTCTGCCAGTCTTGCTATGCTC
This sequence comes from Ichthyophis bannanicus, assembly GCA_033557465.1. Taxonomy (NCBI): domain Eukaryota; kingdom Metazoa; phylum Chordata; class Amphibia; order Gymnophiona; family Ichthyophiidae; genus Ichthyophis; species Ichthyophis bannanicus. The sequence continues at coordinate 151,993,437 of CM066041.1, forward strand.
ATATAATCCCTCTTCTTAAGTCCCTTCTTCACTGGCTCCCTATCCGTTTCTGTATATACGGTAGTTCAAACTTCTTCTACTGACCTAAAAGTGCCTTCATTCTGCTGCTCCTCACTACCTTTCCTCTTCTCTCTCCATACACCCCTCAGAACTCCGTTCTGCTGGCAAATCACTTCTATCTGGGCCCCTCTCTTCCACTGCTAACTCTAGACTTCAATCTTTCCACCTTGCTGCTCCTTATGCCTAGAACAAACTACCTGAGTTGGTACATCAGACTTCATCTCTGGCCCTTTTCAAATCCATGCTGAAAACTCACCTCATCGAGGTTGCTTTTGGATCTTAATCCCCACAGTCTCCTGCTCTACAGCTATGTTTTTTTTTTTACCATTCCCCTAGACCAGGGGTGGGCAATTCTGGTCCTGGAGGACCGCAGACCAGTCAGGTTTTTATGATGTCCCTAATGAATATTCATGGACCTATTTCCACACAATGGAAGGCAGTGGATGCAAATAGATCTCATGAATATTCATTAGGGACATCATGAAAACCTGACTGGTCTGCGGCGCTCCAGGACCGGAATTGCCCACCCCTGCCCTAGACATATCCTAGTCACCAGCTGTTGTGTTGTCTGCCTTGATTAGACTGTAAATTCTGATGAGCAGGGGCCATCTCTTATATGTCTCTGTGCAGTGCTGAATATGCCTTGTAGCGTTATACAAATGATCGGTAGTCGTTTTCAGAGCTACAGCAGCAGGGATGTTCTGTTCCAACTTCACCCTTCTAAGCAGCCTGCAGGGAAGCAGCTGAGCCTGGATATGAAAGAGCAGAGAATGGCCACACTGCTCCATAATCCAACCTTTCTTCTGCTCTGTAAGTACAAGGAGAGAGGGTGATCCTAAAGCAGACACCGCAGAGCAAAGACCAGATATAAAAGGGGTGAATTAGCATAAGTCTGAAACTTGTGACCAGCTGTGCCTATCTTCAGGCTTCAACCTGGCTTTGCGTGGCGTTTCTTCTCACAAGTTTTGAGGCGCAACTCAAGGCAATCTGCTGCCTTAGGGGAAAGATGAATTTCCCCAATCCCTGGGAACCCAAAATAGTGGACTGGGCGCACTCCTCAGAGCTTCGGTCAGGGTGCCATTCACTAGCACAACCAGTTAAGGTGGTTGAGCCAAGAAAATGGAAAGCAACATATTCCCAAGCTATACAATTAACAAAAATAGTTTGAAATGTTATTTCTATGCAGCAAAATTGTAGCAGTTTATGTAGCCTAGGACTCTAATATAAAACATACCGATTCCTGAAACACACTGAACTTGTGTACTGTAAAATGAACTGAATAAGCCGGATTACTATAGATCTCTACACAGAAAACCCATGCTAACAAACACTCGGCTTTGCTTACACACACAGACCTTCACTGAGTACGGAAAAAGTACCCATAAAATAGAAATAGGTAAGAAAAGAGCTAAATGGAAATGCCAAGAAGCCAGAGTGCATGCAATACAACACCCGAGAAATAGAAAGAGATGTAATTCCATGTGTCTTGTGCAAAATATAAAGATATCAGATGTTGTTAGTGATATAGCGGAAGGGCTGTCGGGTAAGGTTTGCCTCTTTGCGGATGATACCAAAATCTGCAATAGAGTAGACACCCAGGAAGGTGTAGATAACATGAGGAGGGATCTAGCTAAGCTTGACGAATGGTCTAGAATTTGGCAGCTGGGATTTAATGTTAAAAAATGTAAGGTCATGCATTTGGGCTGCAGCAATCCAAGGGAGCAATACAGTATAGGAGGTGAAGTACTTTTGTCCACTAAAAAAGAGCGGGACCTAGGCGTGGTTGTGTCTGATGATCTTAAAGTAGCTAAACAGGTAGAAAAGGCGACGGCAAAAGCTAGAAGGATGCTTGGGTGCATACAGAGAGGAATGACTAGCAGAAAAAAGGAGGTGATAATGCCTCTGTATAGGTCTTTGGTGCGACCTCATTTGGAGTATGGTGTGCAATTCTGGAGACCGCACCTTCAAAAGGATGTGAACAGGATGGAATCGGTGCAGAGGGTTGCTACTAAAATGATTAATGGGCTTCATTATAAAGCATATGAGGACAGACTTAAGGATCTTAATATGTACACCTTAGAGGAAAGGCGGGATAGAGGTGATATGATTGAGATGTTTAAATACCTCCGTGGCATAAATGTTCAGGGAGAGAGCCTCTTTCAATTGAAAGCAAGTTCTGCTACGAGGGGACATGGGATGAGGGTGAAGGGAGATAGATTCAGGAGTGATATGCGGAAATATTTCTTTACGGAAAGAGTAGTGGATCCGTGAAATAGTCTCCCAGTGGAGGTGGTAGAGATGAGGACAGTAACTGAATTCAAAAAAGCATGGGACCAACACAGAGGATCTCTAAAGGTAAAAAGTGGACTGTTGTAGTTGTGTTATGGAAGGACAGACTAGATGGGCCTTGTGGTCTTTTTCTGTCATCATGTTTCTATGTTTCTAAATTTTAAAAAACAGCATATTCTAATCACTAAATTGAAAATACTTTTTTTTCTGCGTTATCTAGTAATTTTGTTTTTCTGATCAGGTTGGTCTTCCTCTCCAGTTTGTTTTTTTGTTTTCACTTAATTCTCTTTCCAGGTACTCTAGTTTATCTGCTGTTCTTTCTGCTCTCCTCTCCCGTCTTCTTCACCTACATCCATCTCTAACAGTGATCTTTATCTATCAGCTTTTTTTCCATTTATTTTTCTCTGTCAGTTCATAATACACTCCTCTTCCTTTCCAGTCCTCAGTCTCCCTCTTTTTACTCCATCTACCTACAGCTTTTCAACCTTCAACACAGCCCTCCCCCATTGCTCATCTCTTTTTCCTTGCACCGCCTCTTATTCTCCAGGCTTTCACTAACTCTCCCCATTTTCTCTTCTTCCACCTCACCGTCTAGCATCTCTACCCTCTCCCTCACTTTCTCCTTACCCAGCATCCCTCCTCTCTCTTCCATTCCCCTCCCTGTGTCCAGTATCTCTCCCCCCCTTCTGTGTCCAGCAACTGTACTTTGTCCCCTCCATTTCTATCATCTCCCTTTGTTTCTCTATGCCCACGTCAAGCAGCCCCCCTACATCTCCCTATGCCCTTCTATGTCTGACATATCCCTTCTATTTTACTATGCTCTGTTGTGTCCTCCATCTTCCCTCCATCTCCTTATACACCCCTAATACCTGACATTTCTCCATCTTCCTATGCCCCTTCCCATGTCCAGCATCTCCCACCTGCCTCCTTATGCCACCCCCTCATCTACCACTGCTGGTCACTTCCCTCACCCACCACATAGTCCTGCATTGCTATTCCAACCTCTGCTCCCCAAATCCAGCATTTTCCTTCCAAAACTCTCCCTCCATCCCTGTCCTGCCATTGCTGCCGTACCACCACACCATTTCCCCAAGATGCAGCCACCACGGTGATCATCAAAATCTTTATTGGCAAATTTGATATACCACACCTTCATGACACCAGAGCGGTTTACAATAAAAAAAACAAAAAACAGAAAGAGATGGCTAAGCCATGAAAAAGAAAGGAACTACAATGGTGGACAGGAAAGAGACACAGTCAGACAGGACACAGAAGAGAAAAACAGAGAAGGGATAGACAATCAAGGGTCAGCAGGGGAGGAGGTCAAAAGCAGAGAAGAAAAGGTAGGTTTTGAGAAGGGCCTTGAATCTTTAGAATGAGGACTATAATAAGCACAGGGTCTTTGAAACTCTTGCAGGCTTTGAAAGCTCTGACAGTCTGATGCAAAAAGGAGGAAGTGGGACCATCATGGCCTTCGAAGCATGCAGGCATGTTGCAAACCGCATGCTTATCGTTTTGTTGATTGCCATGTTGGATGAAAACTTGGGGAGATGATGTGGCAGTGGCAGCAGTAGTGAGCTGCAGGGAGATCATAGAGGAATGAAATGAGGCAGCTGCTGCTGGTGTGTTTTTTGGGGCTTAATTTCTAGCCCAACAGCCCAGAATGGTGGTCTCATTTTTTTCCCAGGACCCAAGGAAAGAAAACAAAGCAACAAGTGTAAATCAGTTGTGGATCTCCCATAGAAATGGGGTGAAGTGCAAACCTGTGTAGATCATTTCTAACTCCTTTGTTCAGACAGGAAGAAACACTCAGCCGGAAGGTTTATACCGGAAGGGTTATAAGCTGCTTACCAAAAAATGTGTGTAGTTACATAGCCTTGAATTTTTCATGTTTTGTCCACATAAGTGAGGAAACCATGAGGGAGAACACATAAGATCAAAGAGATGAGAAATGAATGCCTGTGAGGCCCACTGTTTCTTCTACTATTTTGTATGTCAGCCTCCTGGTCCCATTAATGCTTATCATACTCGTTTCTTTGGCCTTTGCATTTCTTTGGCCTTGCATAGAAGGGGTGGGGGTGAACAAATGAAAGAACTAGAAGAGGGGAAGGGGAGGGGGAAGAGGAGAGAAGATAGGGGAGGGGCAAAGCTGTTCATAAAAGGATTTAGAGAGTCAATAAGAGCATTCAAGAGATTGTGGGTCATGTGGAGGAGAAAAGTGAGAGTGTGGTTAAGTGAGGGGACTGAAGAGAACACGAGATATAAGTGAAGAATAGGGGCAGGTTTGAGAAAGGCAATCAGAGAAGGAGGGGGAAGAGTTGCAGTGGAGAGAGGGATAAAGAAACATGAGTGAGGCTAGCAAAGGAATGAGAAGGCAAAGAGTAGTCCATGCTTTTGAATTCCATGACCCCTCTTCCACCCTTCTAAGAAGGCTTAGGAGAGTACACTATGCAGTCAGTCTGGACCTATCCCCCAAGTCAGAGAAGAGCCAGCTGATTATGGCTTGAAGAGGAGTCCCTGCAGCTTACAACAAGGAAGGAGAAGAAGAAAGCTGCTACAGAAGGCGATTTCCAGGAAAGCGAATTAATGACCATCATGGGTGCTCAAAAAACATCAGGGATTGGGGTTTGAGCTTTGGGAGCCATATGACTACCAGGATGTTTGGGAAGGAAGACCAGGATCATGAGGGCAGAGAAAGTGTAGTTACTAACCTGTAGAGGTGTTCTCTGTGGACAGCAGAAAAAGTCCTCATGTATGGCTGACATCATCTGATGGAGTCCCATGAAGAAACTCCAGTTCCTTCCAGAAGTTTTTGGAAGATCAGTTGTGCATGTGCGTGCCTTCCCGCCTACCATCACAGCATCATTTTATCCAGCTTAGGAGAATTCAACTCTAAGAGTAGGTGGGAGGGTTGTGAGGACTTTTCCTACTGTCCACGAAGAACACCTCCTTATAGGAGAGTAACCACACTTTCTCCATGGACAAGCAGGAAAAAAAGTCTTCACATATGGAAATCCCAAGCTACAGGCTGCCATTAACAAAAGAAAAGAGGAGAATACATCAACCAAACTGAGGCTGAAATGAAGTATTTTTGTTGGCAAAAAGCCTTTTCTAAATTTTCTCTCTTTTTTTTTTCAGGCACCTGAACAGAAACAATGGGCATAGGAGGGTAGAGTTGGATTCTATGCCCCAAAAACATTCTGCAGTACTGATTGGCCAAATCTACTGTCACAATGGGAATCCTCATACAAGCAGTAGTGAGAGGAGAAAGTGTGAACAGAGGTCCACTTTGCAGCTTTGCATATCTCTTCCATGGAGACAAAGTACAAGTGGGCAGCCATGGCTCTGACATTATGAGTTCTGATATGATTTTCAAGGCTTAGGCCAGCTAGGCATAAGTGAAAGAGATGCAGTCCGCCAAACTGAGAATGCGTATTTGGAGACAGACACTGTGGGCAGCTTATAGGGGTCTGAGAAGATGTAAGCCCTGCATGAAGCAAACAATTAAGAGCTCTACAGAGATGGGCTTACCAAAACACCACAATGGTAAGCTCTAATTGCAGTGAGGTGAACCCTTACTGAGTTGGGCTTGAGTCCAGACTCTGAAAGATGAAGAAGATATTCCTCACACCACAGCAAACTTCCTCCATTTGAAAGCATAAGTCTTCTTGTCGAGGCCCTTCTGGATGTCCAAAGGACATTAGCGACACCAACATACAGACCAAGAGCAGACAAAGATAGCCTCTCAGATTGTGCCAAACTGATCTGATTGATTTCTTTAGATTACCAGAGAACTAGATCAAGGGCATGTGATGGATGTGGTCTACTTAGATTTCAGCAAATCCTTTGATACAGTTTCTCATAGGAGGCTTTTGACTATACTAAGCAGCCTGGAGATGGATCCCAAAGTGGTGAACTGGATCAAGAATTGGTTGACTGACTACAGAGGGTAGGGATGAATGGAGCTCTCTTTGAAGAACAGAGCAGGGCTGGTGCTACCTGTTTTGCTGTCCCGTGTGAATGAATACTGTGCTGTCCCCCTAACCTTGCCTCACCCCACCCTATGGATTCCATGGATCTCTTCACAAGCTTCTCTTCTGTAGACACTTAATATGAGCAGAGTTGCCAAGTTAACCAGTTCCAGGAGTGAGATTTTAAGCCAATCTTGGATTTCTGACATGCTCCTCATGTTGCATTATGCGACCTGCATCACTGATGTCAATGGGTAAAATCAGAGACCACAAATATCATGCTGCATTGCAAGGCAAATTTAAAACCAGAACTGGCAAAACAAAACTCACTCCTGGAACTGGGTATCTTGGCAACTCTGAATGAGGATCAGAATACAGTTCATACATGAAGCAGAATTAGAGCAAGGCTATCTGGTTTCCACATGACTTCTCTCAAGTTACCAACATAAGATATGCCATACTCAGTCAGACCAAGGTCCATCAAGCCCAGTATCCTGTTTCCAACAGTGGCCAACCTAGGTCATATGTACCTAGCAGTTTCCCCAAAAGATACAGGTTCCACAGTGCTTGTATTGGGTCAAGCATTGATATCCTCGGTCCCTTTTTAATAATGGTTTATGGACCTTTCCTCCAGGAACTTGTCAAAAACCTTTTTTAAACCCAGCTACACTAACAGCCTTTACTACATCCTCCGGTAACAAATTCCAGAGTTTGATTACACGTTGAGTGAAAAAATATTTTCTCTTATTTGTCTTAAAACGTTTACCCTGTAGCTTCATTGCGTGTCCCCTAGTCTTTCTATATTCTGATAATGTAAACAATCGATCTACGTTTACCCATTCCACTCCATTCATTAATTTATAGATTTCTATCATATCTCCCCTCAGCCGTCTCTTTTCCAGGTTGAAGAGCCCTAACCTTTTTAGCCTCTCTTCATAGGAGTAGCCTTCCATCCCCTTTACCATTTTGGTGGCACTTCTCTATATTTATTTATTTATTTACATTCTCTTATATACCGCGCTATTCTGCATCAGTGCGGTTTACATTGAACAAACTGAAATTACATTGAACAGGGCATTATAACTTGGAGATAACTATTTTACAGGGAACATGGGCTATGGAGGGTTAAGTGGCTTGCCCAAGACCACAAGGAGCACCTGTGGGACTAGAAACCCCAGTCCTTCCGGCCCAAGGTTGCTGTCCTCTAGTGGGATTTGAACCCTGACCTTCCGGCCTAAAGTACCTTGCCCCAACCACTAGGCCACTCCTCCACGCCACTCCTATACCTTTTCTAATAACGCTATATCCTTTTTAAGATACGGTGACCATAATTGCACACAATATTTAAGGTGCGGTCTCACCATGGAACGATATAGAGGCATTATAATATCTTTTGTTTTATTTTCCATTCCTTTCCTTATGATACCTAGCATTCTATTTGCTCTCTTGGCCGCCGCTGCACATTGGGCTGAGGGTTTTAACATGTTATCCACAATGACGCCTAAATCTTTTTCCTGGGTGGTGGTTCCTAATGTGGAACCTTGCATCGTGTAACCATAGTTTGGGTTGTTCTTCCCTAGGTGCATAACCTTGCACTTGTCCCCATTAAATTTCATCTGCCATTTTGATGCCCAGTCTTCCAATTTATCAAGATCCTCTTGCAATTTTCTACAATCCTCTTGGGTTTTAACAACTTTAAATACTTTTGTGTCATCTGCAAATTTGATAACCTCACTCGTTATTCCACTTTCCAGATCATTTATGAATATGTCAAAAAGCAGCGGACCCAGCACAGATCCCTGGGGTACACCACTATTCACCTTTCTCCATTGGGAAAATTGGCCATTTAGCCCTATCCTCTGCTTTCTGTCTTTTAACCAGTTCCTGATCCACAATAGTACACTGCCTCCTATCCCATGACTCTTTAGTTTTGCCAAAAGTCTCTCATGAGGGACCTTGTCAAAGGCTTTCTGAAAGTCCAGATACACAATATCAACCGACTCACCTTTGTCCACCTGATTATGCACTCCTTCAAAAAAACATAACAGATTAGTAAGACAAGATCTTCCTTGTCTAAAGCCATGTTGGCTGTCTCCCATTAGGTCATGACTATCTACATGCTGAGTAATTTTATTCTTTATGATGGTTTCTACCATTTTTCCCGGTACTGATGTCAGGCTCACCGGTCTGTAGTTTCCTGGATCACCCCTGGAACCCTTTTTAAAAATTGGTGTTACATTGGCGATCCTCCAATCTTCAGGTATTAGAGATGATTTTAATGATAGCTCACAGATTACTAATAGCAGGTCTGCAATCTCATATTTCAGTTCTTTCAACACCCTTGGATGTATACCATCCGGCCCAGGTGATTTGCTACTCTTCAGTTTATCTAATAGTTGTAATACATCTTCCCGATGTATCGATATTTCCTTCAATTCTTCCGCACCTTTAAATACCACTTCAGTCATGGGTAACATCCCTACATCTTCCTCAGTAAAGTCCTTGCAGTGGGCTCCCCATCCCAGCAGGGAGGCGTCTGTCGTGAGAAGGGGCATGGAGTCTGGAAGGGCAGCCCTGCCTCGAGGTACTGGGGATTTTGCCACCAGGTCAGGGTTTCTGCCAACTGGCGGGTCACTAAAACTCTGTCATGGAGACAGCCTATGGCCTGTGTCCACTGGTCCTGAAGGCACTGCTGTGCGGCCCTCATTTGGAGGTGGACATCTGGGGTGACATGTATCATGGAGGCCATGTGTCCAAATAGGCGCAGCAGGAGCTGAGCAAACACCAAGGGATGGTGTTGTATGTCCAGGGCCAGAGCCCTGAGCCGGATGGCTCGGTCGCGTGGAAGGCAGGCCTTTACCTGAAGGGTGTCTAGTCTTGCCCCATGAACTCCAGATACTCTGTTGAGAGGAGGTGGGACTTGGGGTAGTTTATTACAAACCCCAGGTTTTGCAGAATCTGAATGGTGCGTGCGGTGGCCTGCTGCACCGCTGAGGCCGTGCCTCCCTTTATGAGCCAATCGTCCAGGTAGGGGAAGACAAAGACCCCCCCCCCTGGAGGCAGAGGAAGGTGGCCATGACTGCTAGGCACTTGGTGAAGACACTTGGGGTGGAAGCCAAGCCGAAGGGCAACACCCTGTACTGGCACTGGCTGCTCCCCACCATGAACTTCAGGTACTGTCTGTGGTTGGGGTGAATGAGGATGTGGGTGTAGGCATCCTTCAGATCCAAGGAGCATAGTGTGGTGAGGAGAGCACTGCTGAACATAGAGATACACAGGGAAATGAGTCCTATCACTTTAATTCAGAAAGTATCAAGGGTTTCCCTAGTAACCAAGAGTCTCTGACTCAGAACCTAGTCATCCCTAAGCCCCGCCCACAGCAGCACGTCAGGGAGAAGCTTGACCCTAATCACATGTGCTGGGAGCAAGGTGTGGCTCAGGAAGAAGGAAAGTTTAAAAAGCTGACTTTCAGAAACACAGATAGAGAAAGAGAAGGAGAAGGAGAAAGGGGAGCTGGAAGTGAAGCAGCAAGAACAAGGAACGCAAAGAGGGAAGCGAGAGCAAGTGAGAGAGTGCTTGCAGAGCATGAAAGACTGTGTGAAGGAAACACTGGAAGCCGAAGAGAGAGAACTGATGAGAGATTGCCAAGCACAGCTGAGAGAGAAAGGAAAGAGAGGCTGGTGCAAGCAAACGAAGCTGCTGCAAACGGAAGACAGCATGACTGGCTTGCAGGGCAGAGAGAGATTCTGAATACCTCTGAAACCAGGCAAGTGTGTCCTTCTCAGTTCTTAACCAGTAAAAGTTTGAGAGAATTAGCTTTAGAGTTAAAAGCTGATTCCAGCAATAAGCCAAACCCCAGGATAAAGAGAGACTGTTTATCTAAGTATCAAGTAGCTCATATAGCAGACGAGCTAGTGCAGAAACAAGCCCTGCTTAAGAAATTGAGTGAATTGATTAGGAAAGAGAATAGTAAGCTCTCCCCTCAGATGTCTTTGGATGTGTGTGAGAATGACAGCGTTGAAGATATGGAGATAACAGATATGGAAGACAGTTCCTTTGAAATGCAATGTGCTGTATGTCAAGCCTCTGACGTAGAAGAGAGTTGAGCCAGAAAGCCATTGAATGTATGCCTGCTTAGGAAGCAGCCTGAATTGTGAAGACGTCACAACCGAAGAAAACAGCTGAGTGCTAAGCTCAACTTATATGGTTGAAAGCTGATACTAATGTTCAAGGGACATTTAAAGAGTTGTTTTGCTGCAAGAGTTTTGTGCCTGTAAAGAAGAGAAACATTTAAGAATTTAAAAGTTTTGGAATAAGTGGCATTTTGATTTACAAGCAAAGTTGTGCCTGTTTCTTTGCATTTTTGAAATACAAGCAAAGTTGTTCCTTTTTCTTTTGAAGCTGTAGCGTGGGATTAAAAATCCTTTATTTGATTTTTCCACTTGTGTCCTGTGTATGAAGGAACCCCTGATTACATTAAATAAATTTTCTCTGTCTTATGCCTAACCCTCGGATCACAACTCCTTTGCTTTAAGATAGGACTACAATTCCCAGCAGCCCTCCTGACAGCCATTTTGAGGGAAACTTATTTTAAAGCCAAAAAGGCGACCTCACCTGGTATCAGTTATCTACCTGGCCAGGCGGGGGCGACAATAGCCAATCTCCCTGCTGGAGGTAAGGCAGCAATGTTCCAAGGGAGAGCATCTTGATTCTCCCTCACCAGGAATCGGTTCAAATTGCGCAGATCGAGGATTGGTCTTAGGCCCCCTGTTTGTTTTGGTATGAGAAAATACCTGGAGTAGAACCCTTTGCCGCTGAGATGGTGGGAACTGGTTCTACTGCACTGTCCTCAAGAAGATTTGACAATTCCTTCAGTAGAAGGTCCTGGTGAAGGGGAGACCTGGGGGGGGCTCTCTTGGAAAGAAAGGGGGAGGTGTCTGGGCCAAGCGGAGAAGGTAGCCCTCCTTGACCACTCGGAGTGCCCAAGAATCGGTGGTGGTGGCTGGCCACCTTTGGGCATAGTGAATGAGACATCTCCCTGTAGCCTGCTGACCTCCTTGGGGTGGATAGGCTATGCCCAAGGAGTCAAAAGCTCCCCCCTGGCTGGGCTGGTGCCGACACCTGGGGCTTTGGAGCCTTCTGCTTACGAGGGCCTTGCCCATGTCCCTTGGCCTGTTGACCCTGCTGGGGAGGCCTGAAAAGGTAGGTAGTTTCTGTAGGCAGCCCCTTTCTTCGGGTAGAAGAACTTTTAATCCAAGCCCTTCCGCCGGGGAGGGGCAGCGTCTTTTTAGAGAGCCTGGTCCTCACCATGTACTCTGTCTCCAGCTCAGCAGCCATGTCATGAGTTTGCCAAAGAGGTTCTCTCCTTGGCATGGGACATCGACCAATTTGTCCTGAATCCATTGCTCGAGGTTGGACGACTGTAGCCAAGCCTGGCGTCGGGCACAATGCCCGCTGCCGCTACTTAAGCCACTGACTCGAAGCAGTCATAGGCTGCCTGAGACAAACTTGGAGCACTCACAGACAGCTTTGACCAGGTTCTTGAACCGCTGCAGGAGAAAGACCAGCTGAGAACCCGGCGAGTTCCATCGCCAGGTCTCTTAGGTACATGCCCATGTACAGCTGGTATGCCTGGATCCGGCCAATGAGCATCGAGCCCTGGTAGCACTTTCTGCTGAGGGCATCCAGGGTGCGTGCCTCCCTGCAGGGGGACACCGAGGAGTGCATCTTCTGACTCTTCAGATGATGCATGGTTGACTCCACCATCATGGAGTTGTGTGGCAGCTGTGACTTCTGGAAGCCCGGGCTCCAGTAGACTTGATACACTGAGTCAAGCTGCTTGCTCACCACCGGCACCAATGCTGGTGCCTCCCACATTTGGAGCATTAACCGTTCCAGGATGAGAGGGATGACACCATAAGCAAGTCCCTCAGAGGGGCTCGTATTGGAGGACTTCTAGCTCCTGCATCTGAGGGTCCGCCTCCAATTCAGTTGGGAACACTAGGGCCTTGGACATGTCCTTGACAAAATCGAGGAATGACATGTCCTCGGGTGGGGATCAACACCTGGGCTCCGAGGGAGGGGAGTCCAAGGGGACGTTGCAGTGGCGATGGGTTTCCAGTGGTGACTCATCCTCCGTTTCCCACTCAGAATAGTCCATCGAGGACTCGAAGGAAGGATGGCTCACAGGCTCTGGGGCTGATCCTTGCCACGGGCCTTGGAGGCCCCATGGCCAGCGCCGAGCCCACTGGCTACTGGATCGAGACCTAGGCCGAGGATCAACTCGAGGTCGAAAGACCTTGAGAACCTGCTCAGCCTCTGGAGACATCCTTGATGTCGAGGGCCTGAAGGTTTGAGTGGAGGAACTGGTGGTACCAGACATTAGTGACTGCTGCTGGTCCATGAAGACAGACAGGCTGCGCTCCAGGGCCGCCATTCTGGACTCCAGGCCAGAAGGTTCGGCAGCCATCGGCGCAGGCACCAAGGGAATCGGGCCTGATGCTGGTTCCCCCGAAGTGGAGTCCTCGACGAAGACGGTGTCAGGCAACTGAGGCCGGCCCAAGAGTCCTTTCAGGGGGACCTTCACAGGTCACTCCTTCTCTGATCCCTTGGACGAGCATCTAGGACTGCGGGACCTGGCTCAGGACTTACCCAATCTGTCTGATTCATCTAGGGACACCACCTTTGAGGCCTTCTTCTTCTTGAGTTCCCTCGAGGGGGATCCCCTTTCCGAGGAACCACGGTGTTGGTCAGGGTCCATAAGGGACTCTGGGAAAAACTTAATATGCTGCTGCTGGCAGCTCTTATGGGCCTTGGTGGACATCATCTTACAGAGGCCACATGACATAGGGTCGTGGTCTAGTCCCAGGCAACAAAGGCAGCAGTCATGTGTGTCGGTCAGACACAATATTTTGGCACACCGATCACACTTCTTAAAACCACTGGTAGCCATGGGAGAAAAAAGTATCCTAGCGAGGTCGAAGATCTGCAGTGCTGCCAGTTGAAAAAAAAAAAGGCATGAAGGCACCAAGGAGGAAGAAAACTATAAACCCAAGACTTGATGCCGGAGCAGCAGGCTTGGGTGTTGGGAAGAGGACTGGTGCACTACAGGAGGAGAGTCTGAAATTCAGGTCAAGAAAATCAACTTTTTCCGGGGGAAGAGCAGACAGATGTCTGAAGGGCTCAGTGGAAAAAAGGAGACTGAGCAAGATGGCACCCTTGGGTGGGAAGGGGACCACGCATGTGTGGTGGCATCTCCCAAAGGCTTTCTTTGAAAGCTGGGGGGATGCTTCTGCGAGGGCTCAATCGGCGCCAATATCACCCGTATGTGAGGACCGACTTCCTGCTTGTTTCCGGAGAAACAAAATTACACACAAACAAAATTCTGTTAAAACACAAGTAAACATATCTTCCCCCTACATAACAAATCATCCTGTCACAGTAAAAGCTAACCTAAAAAAGTAGGAAGCTGTAGAACTAGAGGACATGAAATGAAGCTGCAAGGAAGTAAACTTAAAAGAAACATCAGGAAATACTTTTTCACAGAAAGGTGGTAAATCCCTGGAATGCCCTCATGAAGGAGGTGGTGAGAGCAAAAACAATGACGGAATTCAAAAAGGCATGGGACAGACAGAGGATCACTACATAGCAAGAGGATGGAATCAAAGCAAACGTAAATAACTTCAGAAATAGAGAGGAGTAACCTGTCTGGAGTGGCATGTACAATCTTAAGCAAAGGCACAGAGGGGGAGTAACCTGCACAGAGTGACAGGTGCAACTCTATAACTCTAGCCACCTTACTGGGCAGATTAGTTGAAGTATGCTGGTCTTTACCTGCCATCATTTACTATGTTACTAACCAAGCTGTGACGGTTGGGACTTGATATTGGGATGCAATATTGTGCCGTTCTCCTGCAAAATTAGGTTTGATGTATGACCCAAACAAATTGGTTCTGCAATCCAGAAGTAGAGGGAACCATGCATGTCGAGGCCAATAAGGAGCAATGGGGATTATCAAACCTCTGTCAGTTCTGTGGTTCAGAAGGGTTTTGGCAATGAGAGATATTGGAGGATACGCGCTGTGACATAGTGAGTCCTTTTAGCCCTGTAGAAACTCCCCAAAACCAGGTAAAAAGTGCAGGGTTGCAAAATAAACAAAAGCACATGGCTACTGGTTGTCAGGGAAACCAAGCCCCAGAGAGAGAAACACGCCCCTGCTACCAGTTTAACAGAGAGTTACAAAGTAATTCAGAACACCTGCTAGGGGGCGGAGTCAGGCCCTACCCGAGAAAGCTGACTCATAAAGAGGTCCCAGTAGGAAGAGAAGAGGGAGAGGAGGAAAGCCAGATTGAAAGAGAGAGTGAACAAGAGGAGAGACAAGCAGAGTCCCCTTGGAGGAAGAAAAGCCAGCTTCCAGTAAGGAGGTGGACTGAGTCTCTAGCTGAAGAAAGGTCAGAGGCTCTCAGTCAAAGATATAGCAGGAGCAGACCAAGGCAGCTGAAACACTCTCTGGATTATAAACAGAAGGAAAAGCCAGGAAGGCAGTTGAATTCTGTTTTGCACAAGTCAGGTTGGGAACCAACAGCTATCTGTAAGCCACGGAGAAAACCTTCCACAGCCAGGTTCCAAGGTAAGCCTAAGGGCTGGAATCATAATAATTACTGGGAGTTTATTGATCCAGAAGGTTGGGGCTATGGTGGAAAGGACTATGGGGAGAATGATTGTTTAGAGCGGTACCAAACCCAAGAGCTTATCACAAAGCCTAGGGTTGGAGAAAAGGGCGCGGCTCCAGAGGGAGCGTGGCAAACAATTCCTACCCCAGAGGTGGAATTTATGGAAACAGAGCCATCCTATGTAAATACTCCTATGGAGGAAATGGACTGTACAATTTCACTGGCTGAGGAGATAATATCTCTATGTTAAAATTGTGCTGTGAAGAAAATACAGACTTACTGCGAGAAGGGAACAGAGCTGTAGGAAACAGTACTGTGGTGTTTAATCTGCTGGAAGAAAAATGTTTAACGCTGACTGAAGCTATTTAAGTTGGATATCTTATTTTGTCCTTTTTCTGCCAAAGTGCAAGATATTTGTGTTACCTTTATTCCTTGTGAAATCCACCCCGGGAGGGGAAATAAATCCTTTTGCTTGAAACACTTGAATCACACTACCCTTCATTGAACTTTTTAAGAAACTACATTTCCCTACAAGCATTGCTTTAGGAAATAGTGAAACTTTGGTTCAGGAAGGAACTTAACCTCCTTAAACCCTACATGCCTACGGGTATCGGCAAGGGGGGAGGATCACAGCGCATACATCAGGACCTCCCCCCAATCGTGGAGGAAAGCATCCAAGCTTAGCTTGTTGTGTGGACCCAACCTGGAATAGAACTGAGGCACCTGGGCATTTTGAAGAGTGATGAAGAGTCTATCAAGGGGGTGTCCCATTCCTGAAAGATGTGGCGTGCCACTTTCCTGTCCAGGGTCCATTCGTGAGATTGAAGGTCTTGGCTCAGCCTATCTGCCAGGGTATTGTGTATATCGGGTAGTTTTGTGGTTCTCAATTCTATCCTGTAAGAGATAGCAAAGTTCTGCAGTTTGACCATTTCCCAACACAGGAAGTATGATCCCGTATGTACTTGATTGTTGATGTAAAACATGGCGACTTGATTTGGTTTGCTAGCCAAACCCTGAAAGCACTTAAAGCATTTGCTGTTGCTCTTTATTCCAAGAAGTTGATCTGATGGAGCTCGTCTTGGAGAGACCAATTCCCTGAGTGTGAAACCCACTGAGGTGAGCTCTCTATCCTAGTTTGGATATGTCCACTGTAAAAAATTTTGATAGAAAGAAATTTGAATGGGAAGGCCTTTGGTCAAACTGTCTTGGATAGAGATTCTGTGGGTGAAGAGTGACAGACAAAGCATCACTCAGCTTTTCTGTGATATGAGTCCACTACATGCTCAAGGTCCATTGAGCTGGTCTCATATGGGGTGTTCCAAGGACGGTTGAGGCCATGTGGCCTAATAGTGTCAACATGATACAAGCTAATGTCTGCTGACTCATTTAAACCTCCTGCATTATTGTTATCAATTTGGATAGTTTGTCATGTGGGAGGAAGGCCTTTGCCCGAGTTACGTCGAGCAGAGCTCTGATAAACTCTAATTTTTGAGTGTGATGGAGGTGGGTTTTGGGTAGTTGATTATGAAGCCTAGCAGTTCCAGTACCCAAATGGTGACTTGCAGAGATTCCTGAGCACCTTCTGAAGTGGTATTCTTGAGAAGCCAATTGTCCAACTAGGGAAAAATGTGTATTCCCGACTGGCATAGAAACATTGCTAAAGTCCTCAGTTCAAATCCCAATCTCAAATAGTTCCCTTAGTCTTATTTTTATTTTTTTATTATTCAAGTATTCTTTAATATATTTTTTTATTTTATTAAAGATCCAAATGATACAAGTAAACAAATACCATGTTACATTTCCAAGGATCAACAAGAGTTTTGTTGTTGGGTATACAAATCCCCCCCCCCCCCTTCAGACAGACTAGTGCCACTACATCAAACAGTCCAGTTCTGTTTTTTGACTAAGACAAGCAATGAGCTGCTCCATTGGGACAATTTTCCTCAAGCGAGTCTGCCAGGCAAGAAGTCCAGGTGCCTCTGCTTTTTTCCAATTCCAAGCAATATCCCCCCCCCCCCCCCCGTAGCCTGCAAGCATGCCCTAATCAAATGAATCCATTTCAGGAGTAAGCCTTCCGGCCAGACTCCCAACAGACTTAGCCTCATGTTAAGCCCAATATCCACCTGTTCTTTACTTTGTTTTAATGATTTCATTGTGATTGACTGTTTTACCGTATGTCTTTTGGTTTTATTTCAGTTTTTACCCTATATGTGTTTATATACGTTCATATTACACGTATTTATATCTTAATGGTTTTTAATATTGTTTTCTGATTTGTACATGCATGATCTTATCTTTTTGACCTTTTGATTTTAATTTTTAGATGTCTTTGACCCCTGAAGGTGGCCCCCAGCCAAAACACGTGTCGGGCTGACCTCTCTGTATATATGTACACTTCTCTGTATGTAATAAATCGTGCCTTCCATGGTGAACTCTTCTGTCCTGCTTTTCTTGTGTCCTGGTTCACTGCAGGAGGGGTGTCTTCCCTTGCTTAAAGGTGTCCAATCCCGACAGGTTCCAATGCTGAAAGACTTAATCCCACCCCAGGCCTAATTGACCAGTTTCCCCAATAGCGGTTAGCACAGAAAACTGACATAATGGCGCCACCCTCACCCCTACTGTGTCCAGAGATGGTATGTGTGTTATCTTTCCATCTCCCAGGTGGTGTCGGCCCCCACACCCACAGAAGGTATCATAGGGGGAACTCTCCCATCCAATACTGCTCAATCTCGCAGAAACTTTCAACCTCCCTCCCCCATCTGCCAATCCATCACCTGGAGCATCTGGACTGCCAGATAGTAAGAACCCAGATTGGGCACCCCAACCCTCCCCTACATAAGGATGCATAAAGAACCCGCTGCACCACCCTGAGTGGCCTGCACCTCCAGATAAAATGGAAAACCCGGCTCTGGAGGCACCAAAGATCCCCCAGGGCCACATAGAGCAGGCGGGGGGATATATTAATTTTAACTAAACTAATGTGGAGGAGTAGCCTAGTGGTTAGAACACTGGCTTGGTAACCAAGCAACCAGGGTTCAATTCCCGCTAGCACTCCTTGTGGCCTTGGGCAAGTCACTTAACCCTCCACTGCCTCGGAAGAAAGGCCTGGCAATCTACTTCCGGTGATACTGCCAAGAAAACCCAGGAGCTTCTGGGTCGCCAGGAGTCAGAACTGACTCGAAGGCACACATTGCATTGCAATGTTTTATGTACCAAGTTCAAATGTTCTATGTATAATGTTTTATGTACCAAGTTGTTACAATGTAAACCGCACTGATTTAAAAAAGCGCGGTATATAAAACCAAATAAATAAATAAAATAAACAAACTACTACCACCCTCCCTAACCAGGAAATATCCCCATATCCCATCGGGAAAGATCCTTTTCCAGGTCGTGAAATGGGGGAGGGGGATAAACTGTACAGAAGAGCCAGAGCACTATCCCTCTCTGCCCCAGCGCCATGGAACACCCTACCAGAAGACATTAGGTTGACCATGGATATCAAGGACTTCCACAAAAATCTAAAGACCCACCTCTTCACTGAATATTTTAGTCACATCACAAACTTTACAGAAACAATAATCCTCAGACCACACTAACAAATTACCATAAAGACCAATGTAACACACCACTCCCAAATAATCTAAGCTCAGTTATCACCCTTCCATATCTGCCCTATGCACTGTATATAGTTCCTTGCTATTCCAGCTTATAAGTTTCATAAATATGTTAGTATGCTATTGAGTATATCTAATGTAGCAGTCAACACTGTGATTTCCTCCCTTTCGTCTGCATAAGTTACTGTTTAATGTAAACCGTTCTGACTGAAGGATAGAGAGGTATAAAAAAACCCTGTTAAATAAATAAATAAAATTAACTTGATATAAGCGCTCCCCTCCTGAGAGACCATCACACCCAAGTAGCAGATCTCCCGCTGAGCCCACCGGAAAGAGTAGTTACTTACCTGTAACAGGTGTTCTCCAGGAGCAGCAGGAATCAGTCCTCACATATGGGTGACGTCGGCGCCGACGGAGCCCTCGCGGAGCAATTTCCCCAGCTTTCAAAGAAAGCCTTTGGGAATTGCAGCGCGCATGCGCGGTCCCCTTCCCGCCCAAGGGTGCCATCTTGCTCAGTCTGATGACATAGCTAAAAGACAGCAAAAAATTAGCAAAAATGAAATGATAGGACTGCAACTCCAAGGGGAGGAGGGAGGGTTGTGAGGACTGATTCCTGCTGCTCCTGGAGAACACCTGTTACAGGTGAGTAACTACTCTTTCTCCAGGACCAAGCAGGAAGTCAGTCCTCACATATGGGACTCCCAAGCTTAAGGCTACCGGAGGCCTCAAGCGGAAAAATGAGCTCCCTCTAGCTCAGAAGCACCGAAGGAAGGAATCTTCTCTGAAAACGCCCCCGACCGGTAGCCCAACACCAGGGCCGGAGGGTAGGAGTTGCCTAAACCTCAAAGAGATTATGGAGGACTGCCTGTCCGAAAGCACTGTCCCTGCGGGACTCCCTCTCCAGGCAGTAATGGGCCGCAAAAGTCTGGCTTGAAGACCAAGTAGCGGCCCAGCAGATGTCTGCCAACGGAACAGAGCGGAGATGAGCCACTGACGCAGCCTTCGCCCTAACACGATGAGCCGTGACTCGACCCTCCAACGAGAGGCCAGCTGCCCCATAAGCCCAGGCGATACAGTCAGCTATCCAAATGGACAAAGTACGCTTGGAGACAGGTAGCCCCAATTTATTGGGGTCAAAAGAAACGAAGAACTGAACAGCCCTCCGATGCTCTCGCGTACGGTCAAGGTAGAAGGACAAGGCCCTCCTACAGTCCAGGGTATGCAGGACCATCTCAGCCCGACTAGCGTGCGGCCTGGGAAAGAAGGTCAGAAGAACCACCTCCTGGTTGAAATGAAAAGGAGAAAACACCTTTGGAAGAAACTTAGGGTGAGTCCGTAAGACTACCCTATTCCTGTAGAACCTAGTGTAAGGAGGATCAGACACTAGGGCTTGCAGTTCACTAACGCGCCTAGCAGAGGTAAGGGCTACCAAGAACAAGGTTTTCCAAGAAAGAAAACGAAGAGGGCAGGTAGCCATAGGTTCAAAGGGCGGACAGGTAATCCGCTGCAAGACCACATTCAGATCCCATTCAGGGGCTGGTGGGCGTAAAGGAGGCTTAAGGAGAAGAAAGCCTCGGAGAAAACGAGCCACCAAAGGGTGGTGGGAAAGAGGCCTGCCATCCACCGGTGCGTGATGTGCAGAGAGAGCACTGAGGTGGACTCTGACAGAGTTGGACTTAAGGCCCAGATTAGAGAGGTTAAGCAAGTATTGCAAGACCACTGCTACCAAGCAGGAGAAGGGATTCTCAGACTGCTGAGCACACCAAATGGAGAACCGATGCCACTTAAGAGCGTAGGACTTCCGGGTGGAAGGCCTCCTCGAAGCAAAGACAACCTCTTCCACCTCCCGAGGCAGCTGGAGGGGAGCAAGGACTACCCCTTTCAGCAGCCAGGCCATCAGATGAAGGGACCGGAGGTTGGGGTGTAGGAGAGACCCTTGATCCTGTGTCAGGAGATCGGGCTGAAACCCCAGAGGAAGAGGAGTGTCCCCCTCCAGCTGCATTAGAAGCGGGAACCAAGGTTGTCTCGGCCACCAGGGAGCCACTAGGATCAGCGAGGCTTTGTCTCTGAGAACTTTGAAGAGTGTTCGAGACACCAGCGGCATGGGAGGAAAGGCATACAAGAGGCCTGTGGACCATGGAATCAGAAAAGCATCCGCCGCTACTCGGAGAGGATGCGGTTGTCGAGAGCAGAATCTGGGAAGTTGCTGGTTCAGAGGACTCATACAAAAATTGTATTGGTCTTTTTGGAGTAATAAACCTATGGTTCAAATCACTATAATTCACTCCACCTTAACTTCCGGCTGTGTTGAGAAGAAACTGTGATGTTACTCTTGTACAGACTCAACCTTCCGCTATGTAGTCTCAGACCAACATCGCGCTCTTGATCACATATACTAGTGAAACCAGATAGCGAAGTTGGTAGCACATATACTAGTCTTCGAAACTTTGGGAGCACATGAGTGTATCCAGCAATGGAGTAGTAGTTCCACACGGTGCTATGAGCGGAATCAAGATTTGTATATGGGTTCTAAATGGGCAGTGTTTGTAGTAGTTCCTAATGTGTCTGGCAGTTGGCATTGGATTATAGTAATGTAGAAATCTTTTAGTCTTTCTTTATCCATACACTCATTAAGAGGCACGTTTACTAAAAGTTAGTATATGGTAACATTATGCAAATATTTATGCAAATGAGGCCCCGCACCCTCCTTGGGCCGCCCCTGGCTCCAGGGCTGCAAAAAGATATTCCCAACTCACCCTATCAAAAGCTTTTTACACCTCAAAAGAAAGAAACATAGCTCACTGTCCCTCGCGAAGCACTACCCAGCCATGATGCAAAATAAGCCAGATGCTGTCCCCTGCCTGGCAGCCCAAGATAAATACAACCGATAAAGATGAATAATTTGGGGTAACAGGGGCCTCAGTCTGCCTGCCAATACTGATGCCAGAAGCTTGGCATCAACATTTAACAGGGAAATTGAATGGTATGAGCCGCACACTGCGGGGTCCTTTCCCGACTTTGGCAGGACCGTGATCCAAGCCTCCCCTTATAACACTGAATTGAAGACTCTCCTCAACAATGGCACTACTGTGGAGGGCAGTTGCTTGTAAAAGAATCCCGTAAAACCATCCAGCTCTGAGGATTTGTGGGGGGGTCACACCTGGGATAGCAACAAGCACTTCGTCCTCACTGATGGCTGCCTCCAACTGTGCTCACTCTCCTTCTCTGAGCCGTTGCAACCCAGTACTCTCCTCCAAGTAAGACCGGAGGCAGTCTCCCTCCACCATCTGGTTCAGCTGCATAAAGGCATCAGGAATACAGTGCGAACTGGTCCCTAATCTCACCACACCACTCTTAAAGCACAATTGATCCCACGGGTCCTTTATCTTCTCAATGGTGGAGGCCCCTACTCGTGCTGGAAGTTTGTGGGCAAGCAAGGCACAGGATTTGTTATCAAACTCTTAATAGAGTTGATTGACCCTCTGAAGCTGGAACGTGATTCTGTCAATCTGCAGCTCCTGCAGCTGCCATCAGACCTCTTCCAGCTTGCTCCTATTCCACCTGTCCCCCATGTGTTTATGCATAGATTCAAGTCCTGAATATGCAAAGTAAAGTTTGTTCCTTCTCCTCCCACTCACGCTTCCTCCGCGCTCACAACTTAATCAAATGGCCCCTCACCACAGCTTTAAGACCATCTCAAAGGATCCCAGTGTTCACCTCCCCATTGACAATTCAGTTCAAGATAATCCTGTATCACCCCTTCCAAGGCCTGGATCTTGCATTCCCCTTTCAGTAAACTGGCGTTAAGACACCAGAACATCTGCAGGGTTGCATCTGGGGTGCACTCAAAAAGAGCGTCCAAAGGCCCATGACTGGACCAAGTGATAGGGCCAATCACCACAGACTCCAACTGATATGTCTAGTATTGGTTCCCCATAAGGTAATCAATGTGGCTATAGCTATCATGAGCTGCAGAAAAGAAGGTATAATCGGCTCAGTAGGGTGTGCTGCTCGCCAAGGATCTATAAGCGCAAAGTCTTTCATCCACTGGTGGACCCCCTACTTCCAGGTCTCTATCCCCTAACACCCCAACCCCATGCTCCGTTCCCAACCATCCAATGCCACATTAAAATCCCCATTCACCAACAGATGCCCCCCCCCCCCCCAATCCAGCAGACATAGACTCCCAGAACATCTGTTGGTCAGAGTTAGGTCCATAAACATTTAACAAGGTGATCTGCTCACCTGCCAGTTCCCCCCACACCAACAGGGCTCTACCATCCCCCTTACAGATAACCCCTCCCATGGTGAAGAAAACATCCCCTCAAATTAGGGTAGCTAACCCTCCCTTCTTCGTACCCTCCCCCCCATCAGCAGCAAAGAAGAGTTGAGGATATGCCAGAGGATGCACATGGCGCTCATCCTTCGCTAAGAGATGTGTTTGATTGCACCTACTCTTGCCATCTTGCTGGGCAGACTAGATGGACCATGCTGGTCTTTATCTGCCGTCATACACTATGTTACTATGTTTCTTGGAGAAATGCTACATGCCACTGCAACTGCTGCAGACTATGTAGCAGCTGTCTCTGCTTCCGAGGTGAATTGAGCCCCTTTACCTTCAGTGAACCCACTTTCAAACTGGCAGCTATGACCATACTCTTCCTTTCCACTCACTTGCCCCCTATACCCACGCCTAACCCCACCCCGACTTACCTTGGATCTCAAATAAGGCAAAAGAAAAAAGCCACTTGTATTTGTTGTTCTCATCCCTAGAGATATTGGGTCACCGCATGTAGCATTTTCCAGCGCTGCAAAGTATTGGGCACCAAATCCTGGAAAATCTCGCGTTAATGCCCATCCCAGATGAAGCCACGCTTTCGTGCTGCGATCCACACTCTGCGCTCCTTCTCCAAAGAGGCGACCAAGCACACCACAATGTCCCGGGGTTCCAAGGCCCAGTGAGTGTTCTTGATCACAATATTTTCCTCCACTACGGCCTCCCCCCAAAAGTACATGTTGGCATACTCGTTGTGTTACCATGAAGGCTTGCCTGTATTGATCAGTCTTGGGCATCCCTTTAATTCTAATATTGCACTGGTGGGTGTGATTTTTGAGGTCCTGAATTTTATTGCAAAAGATTTTCCTATTCCAGGTGCAGCTGCTGTGATTAGGTTTCCGATATGCTCATGTGCTCTTCCATAATGTTTTCAAGGCCCTCCTCACGCTGGCCTATGTCCTGAACTTCACTCTGGAGCTCTCCCAACACCTCCTGGATCTCATCGTACACAGCGCCAAAGTCCTGCCGGAGCTCTCAAAACCAGCTCCAAGGTTGCCTTGGTGCACTGCTTATCTCTGCACTGAAGCTGACATCCTCCGACGCCATCCCATGGGTTCTTCTTTTGAGGCACGGACGCTTTTTCAACGTAGGGAGACTAACTTTTCTAGTTTTTTCATGACGACATGGGGACAGCATTGCCAGTTGCAGGGGAGATAGGAAAGCTAAATTTTTAAATGGGGATTGCCCAAAAGAAACTCAACTTGATGGCACCACAACGGAAGCTTGAAATTCAAGCTGCCATCTCCACTGACGACATCACTTCCTCCTCTTTAATAATTTTTATTTATTATATCAAATTAAAGCTTTCCTTTGAAGAACACTGGCTATTACTGAGGTCTTACTGGCTATTACTGAGGTCTTTTTCTTCTCCATTTTAAGACCTCAGTAATAGCCAATGTCCCTCTATACAGCAGATCTCTGCCAAAGGGGAATTACCTTCCACCTACATCACAGGTCAGAAAATACTCCTCCTGCTTTATATTTCTTCATTACTCTAGACTATAGTGATTCTCATGTATATAATTACAATCCAATTTAGTTTAATTTGATTTGATTTTTATATTGGACAGAGACATTTAATCTCAATTCATCTTAAAGCGGTAACATTTCAAAATCGTAAACCCAACATCGCCAGTATCAGCAGACTAGAACAAAATAGAAAACTCACTGGAGTAAAGATCGCATTATAAAATAACTCAATAGAAATTGTTTACTTAACTTCACATAACACAATCAGCGTCCCTCAAAGGAAATGATCATTTAAAAAAAAGTGGATCTAATTACAGTTCATTGATGTAATTATTGACCCAATATGGCTGTGTTTTGACACCAAATGTTTGCATTTTGGGTTATTGTAAAAATGAACTTTGTAAGAAGTATACTGACTCAATATGACACATCATATGGTATTATAGTCTTATGATCAAGGGAAGTCTGCAGATCTCCCTCTGACGTCTCTCCTCTATAGAAAAGAAGAACGTCTCCACCGTAGTGCCTGTTCTTTGCCAACTTTGTCAAGAGCATGACAGAGGCCATTCCATTTCATTTAGAAAAGAAAGATGAGCCCAGGATATAAATATTGGCCGCCCTCCAGTTTTTCAAATTCTCTTAAGGAAGGTATGGAAGTGCTTTACTGATATCCTTAAAGAGGTGCAGATAAGAATGTGGGTGACTTGTGAACAAAAAGGTGGAGTCTGTGTATTGAGTGCACGATGCTCCCAGATTCAAGAAACACATTTACCACACCAGTCAGTAGTAGTCTAACCTGCTCTCAAGAAGACCATGAGGACAAGGACCCATTTCTCGGAATTCTCTGGAGAGAGATGCTTGTACTTTGGATCTTCTTGAAAGCAAAGTTCATGAAAATGCTGTGCTCCTTCTTGGTTCTTCGTGGGCCAGTATATGCAAGACATAAAGGAAATGGTAAAGGATATGTCAGAGTTTATCCCTCAAATAATGTGATGACCTTGGGACATTATGATGGTTTAAAGAAAGACTAGGGGACATGCAATGAAGCTACAAGGTAAACTATTTAAGACTAATAAAAGAAAATATTTTTTCACTCAACGTGTAAACAAACTCTGGAATTTGTTACCAGAGGATGTAGTAAAGGCCGTTAGTGTAGCTGGGTTTAAAAAAGGTTTGGACAAGTTCCTGGAGGAAAGGTCCATAAACTATTATTAAGAAGGGACCCAGGATATAAATGCTTGACACAGAACAAGCATTGCGGAACCTGTGTTTTTTGGGGAAACTGCTAGGTACGTATGACCTAGATTGGCCACTGTTGGAAACAGGATATTGGGCTTGATGGACCTTGGTCTGACCCAGTATGGCATATCTTATGTTCTTATGTAAAGGTGGCACCGACAGCTTCCACAATTGGTATTAATGCTTGCAGATTTCTTGTGGCTGTGGGCATAAGCATTTGTTTGATTGTAAACTGCATAGATTGCGAGCAGTTTTGCGGTATATCAAATAAAGGTAACCATAACTATGTGCAAGCCAAGCTTGTTGACATGCCCTGTAAGAGAGATAATCTCTTAAGATGAAGAAAGCAGTTTAAATACCACAGTGTTAAGCGTCAGACTATCTCAGCAGACTTTTTTTTTTGGCTTCAAACATATTGATATAACCAGGAAAACATTAAACCAAAGAATAGGGGAAAAAGGACAAAACTGTAACAGATAAAACCCTATGAAATCAGGCCAGAGTTTTAAAAGTCTATCAATAAGAGTGAAGCTAGAGCCACAGTTCAGGAAAGAAACTACCGCAGGCAACAAAAAAAAAAAGCAAACATAATTGATATTCATATTTTTCATGCATTGTCACAGCTAGGGGCACTATGAGCTATTTAAGAGATAGTTTCTTTAGGCTAAACTGAACAGGTCATGTTTGATAGATCTCCTTTGGCTGAGGAACAAACAAAAAGGTCTAATGGTTAATGCTTTTATTCCACTATCAAGCAACAGCAACCTCCTACCTTTTTAGGAATCTTCACAATACTGATCCTTCAGCTTTCTCCACTATTGTCTATATCATCTTTTTCCTCCACCTTGTCTTCTAAGTCTATTGATGATGCTATAATTTCCTATAATACTGCTCTCTCCTCTGCTCTGGATGCTTTTGCTCCGCCCATGCCATATCCTGTGAGGCACACTATACCACAGTCCTGGCTGTCCTCAACTACCCGTTATCTATGCTCCAGTGCCCGCTCAGCTGAGCACATTTGTCTTAAATCCCGTTCCCTTTCTGACTTTCTTCACTTCAAATTCATGCTTGCCTCCTTCCAGTTAACCATAGAACTCACCAAACAAAGCTACTATGTTCATCTGACTAACCCTCTTGCCTCTGACCCCCTGTTGTCTCTTCTCAACTTTCAACTCTCTCCTCAAGGTGCTTCCACCTCCGACCTCTCCTCCTCCCTCTGCCCAAACCCTAGCCAATTATTTCCAAGACAAAGTTCACAAGATTACACTCCAATTCCCCACAAGATCAGCTTCATTCCCTCTTCCCCCTCTTCAATACCAACTTTTGCCCTCAATCTCTGCTACCCTTTCATCCTCTTCTAAGAGCTCTGAAGAGGAAACCTCTCATCTTCTTTCCTCTTCTAAACTTACTACCTGCTCCTCTGATTCTATCCCCACCCACCTCCTTAACTCCATCTTCTTAAGGAAAAATGGGGACTGTTGTAGTTGTTGATATGGAAAGACAGACTAGATAGGCCATGTGGTTGTTTTCTGTCGTCATATTTCTATGTTTCTATGTTTCCTCCTCTGCCATCCCTTCCCTCATATTATCCAACCTATCGCTCTCCACTGCAACTGTCCCTGCAGTCTTCAAGCATGCTGTGGTCACATCTCTGTTCAAGAAACATTCACAACCCTACTTGTCCTTCTAATTATAGACCCATTTCCCTTTATCCCTTCATTTCCAAACTTTTTGAATGTGCAGTTCTCCACCATTGCCTTGAATTTCTCTCCTCTCAAGTCCTACTAGACCCACTTCAATCTGGCTTTCATCCGTTACATTCTACTGAGATGGCTCTTGCCAAAGTCTCCAGTGACTTGTTCTTGGCTAAATACAAAGCCCTTTACTCAGTCTTCATTCTTCTTGACCTTTCTGCTGCTTTTGACTATCACCTTCTCCTCGACACATTGTCTTCACTTGGTTTTAGGGGCTCTGTGCTGTCTTGCTTCTCTTATCTCTCCCACTGCTCTTTCAGTGCTGGTTCTGGTGGTTCCTCCTCTATTGCTATCCCACTTTCAGTTGGTGTACCCCAAGGATCTGTTCAGAGCTCTCTCCTTTTTTCTCTTTATACCCAATCCCTTGGTGCTCTCATCTCCTCCATAGCTTTCAGTATCATTTTTTACTGCTGACTCTCAGATCTCTCTCTCTACACCAAGCAACCAAGCTCTCCAGCAGAGGAGAAGATGGGTGCCAACAGAATGTCGATGGTTGGACACAAGTCACCAGGGCCTGCAAAATCACCAATCCAACTTCTCCAGCCCTTGAATTGAGGAACCATTATGCAGTCCTGGAAGTGGAGGAGGTGAAAGCATCCCTCGAAAGGGAAGAACCAGAGCTCAAGTACCCCAAAGTTGCAGAATCAGTGACCACAAGGAAACGAAGAGTAGTGGTGGTTGGAGACTCTCTTCTGAGGGGTACTGAGGCGTCCATCTGCCGACCAGACTTGATGTCCACTTGATGCCTGGTGCCAAAATACAAGATGTTACAGAGAGTTTGCCGAGACTCATCAAGCCCACTGACTATTACCCAATGTTGCTAATCCATGTTGGAACAAATGATACTGCCAGGTATACCTCGGAACGTATCAAAAGTGACTTCATGGCTCTGGGACAGAGGGTGAAGCAGTTAGGTGCACAGGTGGTGTTCTCTTCAATCCTCCCTGTTGAGGGTAAAGGCCAAAGCAGAGAGGCTCGCATCCTGGAGATGAATGCATGGCTGCGTGGATGGTGTCATCGAGAGCGTTTTGGTTTCCTAGACCATGGGATGCTGTTCCAAGGGTTGCAGAGCAGAGATGGCATCCATCTGTCCAAGAAAGGTCAACGCGTCTTCAGTAGTAGACTGGCTAATCTACTGAAGAGGGCTTTAAACGAGATTCGTTGGGGATGGGTGAAGAAAGCCCCCAGGCAGGTGATACATTAAATAACTTTATGGAAATGGGTAACATATGGAAAGCAGTGTGTATAAATGCCCATTGCATGGGAAATAAGATCCCTGATGTTGAAGCTTTGGTGGGAGTGGCTGACTTGGATTTAGTGGCAGTTACAGAAACATGGTTCACAGAAAACCATGATTGGGATGTAACTATACCTGGCTATACTTTATTCAGAAAGGACAGGGTAGGAAGTAGGGGAGGAGGAGTGGCACTATATGTA
The DNA here is from genome assembly GCA_033557465.1 of Ichthyophis bannanicus. Taxonomy (NCBI): domain Eukaryota; kingdom Metazoa; phylum Chordata; class Amphibia; order Gymnophiona; family Ichthyophiidae; genus Ichthyophis; species Ichthyophis bannanicus. The sequence continues at coordinate 152,022,282 of CM066041.1, forward strand.
AAAACTACTATTAAAGCTTTGGAATTACAGAGCTTAAAAGGGAGAGGGGAGGCATTGTGGGTTAAACTAGAAAGAGGGAAAGAGAAATCTATTTACATTGGTGTGATATACAGACCTCCCTCACAAGAGGAAGAGGTGGACAGAGTTAATTGAAGACATGCGCAGCATTGCTAGGAAAGGGGAAGTGCTACTGATAGGAGATTTCAATATGCCAAATGTTGACACAGTCCTGCTGCAGTATCAGCTAGAAGTAAGGAGATCCTGGATTCTCTACAGGGAGAACTATTCAGGCAATTGGTAACAGACCCCACATGTGAAGGGGCCATACTGGACTTGGTGCTTACCAATGGTGAAAGTGTTTCTGATGTTGTAGTGGGAGAGCATTTTGCTTCCAGTGATCACCAGATGGTGTGGTTCAGTATTAGGACTAGGGCTGTTAGAATCCACTCAAAGGCGAGGATCTTAGACTTTAGGAAGACTAACTTTGCGAAGATGGGCGTCGTTAGTTGAATGGGAACAGCTGAGGGATGTAGAAAAACAGTGGGAAAAACTGAAAAGGGATATATTAAGGGCAACCAACCTTTTTGTTAAAATGGTAAATAAAGGTAAAAGGAAAAGGAGACCGCTATGGTTTTTGAAAGAAGTAGCTGAAAAAGTGAAGAAAAAGAGGGAGGCTTTCATGAAATACAAGAGATCACAGAGAGAGGAAGACAGGCATCTGTATTTGGAAAAACTTAGAGAAGCTAGCAAAGTAGTCAAGAAGGCAAAGACTTAAAAGGAGGAGGAAATAGCCAATGCAATAAAATGGGGGGATATGACATTTTTCAGATATATTAGTGAGAAGAGGAAGCGCAAGAGTGGTATTGTCAGACTCAAGGGTGCAGGGGAGGAATATGTAGAAGCTGATAAGGATAAAGCAGAATTGCTTAACAAATATTTTTGTTCTCTGTTCACAGATAAAGAACCAGGAGCAGGACCTCAGAAAACACCCATAAATAGGAACAGAAGCAAAGGACATCTTGAACAATTTTCAAAAGACTGTGTTTGTGAGAAACTATCTCAACTTAAAGTAGACAAAGCGATGGGACCGGATGGGATACACCCGAGAATACTGAGGGAACTTGGGGACGTTCTAGCAGTTCCACTGACTGACCTTTTCAATGCCTCGTTGCAGTCGGGAGTGGTGGCAAAGGACCGGAGAGAGGCTCATGTGGTGCCTTTACACAAAAGCGGAAGTAAGGATGTGGTTGAAAACTGCAGGTCGGTTAGTTTAACTTCGGTGGTGAGTAAATTATTGGAAACGCTGCTGAAAGAGAAAATAGTGAGGTTTCTGGAGTCCAGCGGATTACAGGATCCGAGGCAGCATGGATTCACCAGACGCAGGTCTTGTCAGGCAAATCTGATTGATTTCTTTCACTGGGTGACCAGGGAGTTGGACCGAGGGAGAGCGCTAGATGTGGTGTATTTAGATTTCAGTAAAGCCTTTGACACTGTTCCTCACAGGCGACTTATAAACAAACTGAGCACCCTAGGGATGGACCCTAAAGTTACTGGTTGGGTTAGAAATTGGTTGGGTGGGAGGCAACAAAGAGTACAAGTAAATGGAGCTCACTCTGAGGAGAAGGATGTTATCAGTGGTGTGTTGTGCCCCAGGGATCTGTCCTTGGTCCGATTCTTTTTAACATCTTTGTTAGTGATGTAGCAGAAGGGCTTTCAGGTAAGGTTTGCCTCTTTGCGGATGATACCAAAATCTGCAATAGAGTAGACACCCAGGAAGGGGTAGATAACATGAGGAGGGATCTAGCTAAGCTTGAAGAATGGTCTAGAATTTGGCAGCTGGGATTTAATGTTAAAAAATGTAAGGTCATGCATTTGGGTTGCAGCAATCCAAGGGAGCAATATAGTATAGGGGATGGAGTACTTTTGTCCACTAAAGAAGAGCGGGACCTAGGCGTGGTTGTGTCTGATGATCTTAAAGTAGCTAAACAGGTAGAAAAGGCGATGGCAAAAGCTAGAAGGATGCTTGGGTGCATATGGAGAGGAATGGCTAGCAGAAAAACGGAGGTGATAATGCCTCTGTATAAGTCTTTGGTGCGACCTCATTTGGAGTATAGTGTGCAATTCTGGAGACCGCACCTTCAAAAGGATGTGAACAGGATGGAGTCGGTGCAGAGGGTGGCTACTAAAATGATAAGTGGTCTTCATTATAAAGCATATGAGGACAGACTGAAGGATCTTAATATGTACACCTTAGAGGAAAGGCGGGATAGAGGTAATATGACTGAGATGTTTAAATACCTCCATGGCATAAATGCTCAGGGAGAGAGCCTCTTTCAATTGAAAGCAAGTTCTGCTACGAGGGGACATGGGATGAGGGTGAAGGGAGATAGATTCAGGAGTGATATGCGGAAATATTTCTTTACGGAAAGAGTAGTGGATCCATGGAATAGTCTCCCAGTGGAGGTGGTAGAGATGAGGACAGTAACTGAATTCAAAAAAGCATGGGACAAACACAAAGGATCTCTAAAGGTATAAAGGGGACTGTTGTAGTTGTTATGAAAGGACAGACTAGATAGGCCATGTGGTCTTTTTCTGTCATCATATTTCTATGTTTCTATGATATTTCGCTGACACTCCAGGCCCAAATCTTTGCCTGCCTATCTGACATCGCTGCCTGGATATCTCGCCATTTGAAATTGAACATGGCCAAAACCAAACTTATTTTTCCCCCTAACCCTCCTCCCCACTTCCTCCCTTCTCTATCTCTGCAGATAACACACTTCTACTTTGTTTCCTCAGCCTGCAACTTTGGGGTTATCTTTGACTCCTCCCTCTCCTTCTCCACATACATCCAACTGAATGCTAAAACCCGTCACTTCTTTCTCTATAACATTAACAAAATCCGCCCCTTATTTTCTGAACACACTACTAAAACACTTATCCACTCTTTAGTCGCCTCCCATCTAGACTACTGCAACCTCCTCCTTGCTGGTCTCTGTCATCTCTCTCCAATCTGTTCAGAATTCTGCTTTGTGGCTAATCTTCTGCCAGCCCTGATATACTCATATAACCCCCTCTTTCTCAAGTCACTTCATTGGCTCCCCTTCAGTTTCCATATCCAATTCAAACTTCTCCTTCTGACCTATAAATGCATTCATTCTACTGCTCCTCACTACTTTTCCTCTCTCCTTACACCCCTGCTTGTGAACTCCGCTCTTCCACTGGCTTACTTCTCTCTATGCCCTTTTCTTCCACTGCCAACTCCAAACTTCGATACTTTCATCTTGATGCTCCTTATGCCTGGAACAAACTACCTGAGTCTGTAGGTCAGGCTTCTTCTCTTCCCCTTTTCAAATCCATGCTCACCTCTTTGAGGCTGCTTTTGGATCCTGATCCCTTGCTTTCCTTGTATTTCCTTAACTTTCCCCTATTTCTACCCTTGTTCCCAACTATTGTATTGTCTGTCTTGATTAGATTGTAAGCTCTGACAAGCAGGGACCATCTTTTATATGTATCTGTACAGCGCTGCATACACCTTGTAGCGCTACATTATTTTTATTTTTATTTAACATTTCTTATATGCCACCTTTCATGATATCAAGGCGGTTTACATTGAACAAACTGAAATTACATTGAACAGGGCATTATAAATACATTAATATTTAATAGTAGTAGCAGTAGAAAGTTTGCCACCTTACAAAGATCTTCATTTCGCCATAGCTTCGTCAAGGGTATGGTTTAATTCCTTCCACTAGTTAAAAAGTATCTTTACTTGAAGAATAGGTGATGCCCAGTCATGGTGTCTGACATAATCACTCCATTATTTATACAATCCTTGAATCAATCGAGGACAAGGGGGAGGAGCCATGCAGTCATCCCTTGTCTTATCCTCTTGTCTGTGTGGTTCTCTCTCTTATTCTCAATTAGGATTTGAGATTTGAACAGAGGACTTTTGAGATATTTTGTGTTCTTTTTTTTTAAATTTAACTTTTTATTAACAACAATTCCAATACAAACAGATAAACCAGCTGGATAAACAAACAAAATGGGTATCAGTGTACACACAGAGCATACCATAAATCCTTTCCATTGACATACATTTATGCAAGCTTTCTACCCCACAGGCCCCGCAATGCAATGTCCCAGCCATCCCCCTCCCTCCCTCTCTCAACAGGGACCTAGCGTAACAGCCATACTCTTCCCCTCCCAAGAAAGCAGGATGCAAGTCCAGCACCGTATGCCCAACCGTCACTTCTACCCATTGGCTCCCCTGTGGAGTTGTATTTTGTTAAGGAGATACCCCCCCCACTAACAGCCCCCCAGCCCCCCATTTTCACCCCCTTTGTCCCCCCCCACCCCCCGACCCCTTCCCCATGCAATCACTGGGTGTCGTTCTGTAGGTAGCTCAATATTTTATCCCATTGCTGCTCAAATCTATCCACTCATTGCCTACGCGCAGCTGTCAGTTTTTCCATCAAATACACTTGTCGCAGGCGCTCTACACACTGCCCCACCTGAGGTGCGTCCCTCTGCCTCCAGCGGTAGGCCAATTCGCAACGGGCCGCACTCAGGCATGCCATAATTTGCCGCTTGTCTTGGGTAGGCCCCCCTTCGCTCCACCACCCCATTAAAAACCCACTAGGATCCAGCGGCACTTCTCGCCCCACCACCTCCCTTATCCAATCCCTAATCGCCCCCCAAAATTGCTGTATCCGCGGACACGTCCACCAGATATGAAAGAACGTGCCCACCTCCCCACATTCCCTCCAGCACTGTTTGGACACACTGGGGAACATCTTATGTAGGCGAGCAGGCGTATAATACCACCGCATCACCACCTTGCACCAATTCTCCCTGATAGCTATGGACAAGGGCATAAGCCTCAGCTGGTCAAACACAGTCTTCCATTGCCCCTCCTCCAATTCCTTGCCTAAGTCCCTCTCCCACTCCCGCATGTATCTATGCTTCCCCCCCGTGGGCCCCTGGATAGCCCTATACAGCACCGAGATGAGCCCCGGGGATGTCCGCTTCCCATACCAAACCACCTCGAGCGGGGTATAGTCCCGTGCCAACCCCTCCTTCCCCAGTTTCCTCCGGAGGAAGGATATCACTTGCCCATAATAGAAGCGATCCCCGTCTCGCAGTCCATACAACTCTTGCAACATCTCAAAGGGAACCCACTCACCCCCATCTATAAACTGGTAGAAGCACTTCAACCCCCCTGATGCCCACCGCCTATATCCCCCCCCCTCTCTCCCCGGGCCAAATTCCACCGTATGGCATATTTCCCGCATCAGCGAGAAGCACTTGCCCCCTCCCTCCCCTGCTCCCCTGCGAATATTGTCCCATTCCCCTAGCACATGACTCACATATGGGTGGGCCTGCACCCCCGCCCCCTCTCCCCCCTCCCCATCCATGGGTGCCCCGCCAGGGTCCGCCCCCCCCCCCCCACTGGCCTGCTCCAGCGCCACATAAGTCTTCCCTTCCCCCCCCACCCCGCCAATCCATCACATGGCGAGCCTGAGCGGCCCAGTAATAGGCCTGCATGTTGGGCACCCCCAACTCCCCCTCTTCCCGCCTCCGGTATAGCACCTCCCGCGCTATCCTAGGTGGGCGCCGTCGCCAGATATATTGATTCACCTGCTGCTGTAGGCGCCGCATGTGCGGTCCCGGAATGGCCACCGGCAATGCCTGTAAGTAATATAGCACCCGTGGGAGAATATTCATTTTTACCGATGCTATCCTACCCAACCAAGAGACTTCCTGACCCACCCACCGCTGCAAATCCCTCTCTATCTCTTTCCACAGCTTACTATAGTTAGCCTCATACATCCCACTGGGTTGGGGGGTGATGTTAACCCCCAAATAGCGGATGACTCTCTCCTTCCATTTAAATGGGTATTCCCGCTGCAACCTTGTCAGCCTTCCCGGGGGCATATTAAGGTTCAGGGCCTCTGTTTTGTCCGGGTTCATCTTGAACCCCGATACCGCCCCATACCCCCCTATTTGCCGGAGGATCTCCGGTAGAGACTCCTCAGGTTGCGTCACCACTAGGAGGACGTCGTCAGCGAATAGGGATATCTTATGATGGCCACTCCCCTTCTGCAGCCCCTTCACCCCCCCATGTCCTCTGAGTGCACACGCCAAAGGTTCAATAGCTATAGCAAAAAGGAGAGGAGATATCGAGCAGCCCTGGTGGGTCCCCCTTTCCAGCTCCAGTGCCTCAGTATACCACCCATTAATTTTAACCCTTGCTTTAGGGCCCCGGTACAGCGCTTGTACCCACCGCATGAACTTGGGTCCTATGCCCATCTGCTGCATAGTTTGAAATAGAAATTCCCAGTCTACCCTATCGAACGCCTTTTCCGCGTCGATAGACAGCAGCATGGCCTCTATCCCTTGCTCGTGCACCCCCCAGACAACCTCCAGCACCCTCTTAATATTATCCGATGCTTGTCGCCCCATAATAAAGCCGGTTTGGTCTAGCCCTATCAGCCCGGGCATCTTGGGAGCCAACCGATTGGCCAGCACCTTGGCAAGAATTTTAACATCCGTATTGATGAGGGAGATAGGCCTATAAGACCCGCACTGCCGCGGAACCCTGCCCCCCTTGGGCAACACTGTTATCCCCGCGGTAAGCATCTCTGCCGAGAGGTGCCCACCCTCCTGCTGTACCCCATTCGCCACCCGGACCAACCTATCCAAGAGTTCCTCACGAAAAACTTTATAAAAGGCCCCCGTCAGGCCATCCAATCCCGGGGCCTTTCCAACCGGCAGCGCTCGCAAGGCCAGCGCCACCTCCTCCCTGGTGATATCCGCCTCCAGGTCCTGCACATCCCCTTCCCCCAAGCACTGCAGCTCAATACCCTGCAAATAGTCCTCTCTCGCCCCCATTGACTCACCCTCCAGTTTCTTGTATAAGTCCCGGTAGAATTGGCAGAAACGCTCCCCAATTTGCTTCTCCGACCTCAACGACTCCCCCTTGTCCCCCGCCAACTCCCCTATAGTAGTCTGGGCCTCCCTCTTCCGTAATTTATTGGCTAGCAATTTCCCCGCTCTATCTCCCCACTCATAATAACACTGCTTCAATCTTGTCAGCTGGAACCCAATCTCCTCCACCTGTAATTTTTGTTCAGCTCCATCCTCAGCTGATTGAGGCGCTGAAGATCCCGTTTGTTCCCCCGGCCTTGATATCGCTCCGCCACCTGCTTAATCTCTAATTGCAGGGCCTCCTCCTTCGCCATCCTCTGCTTCTTAAATCGGGAGGACCACATCACCAGCCTCCCCCTCACTACCGCCTTCATCCCCTCCCACAGGCCCACCGCCCCCACATCTCCCGTGTCATTTAATTCCCAATACTCCCTCAAGCAACCCTTGACATCTTGCACTACCTCCGCTCTCCTTAAGAAGCTCTCATTAAGCCTCCAAAACCGTACTCCCCCCCTATCTCGGGGGTCCCCCACACTCACCCATATGGGGGCGTGGTCTGACCACGTAATGTTCCCTATCGTCGCTTCCTGAATCCTAGGGCCCCACCCAACAGGCATCAGAAGATAATCGATCCGACTACAGCTATCATGGGGGGTAGAATAGAAAGTGTAGTCCCTGCTCCCCTCGTGCAATTGCCTCCATACATCACTCAGCTGGTAAGAGTCCATAATACTCTTCAGGATCTTGAGAACATTATTCTTCCCATCTCCCCCCCCCGTTTGGCGATCCCATCTTGGGTGTATAGCCAAATTAAAGTCACCCCCCAATATGAGCCTCCCCTGTACATGCCTGGCTAAGAGAGATTGCACCCCTCTCCAGAAACGCACCTGCTGTTCATTCGGGGCATAGATGTTGACCAGGGTGACCTGCTCGCCCTGCCATTCCCCACGCAGGAGTAGCACCCGCCCCTCATCATCCCTTTCCACCCTACCCACCTGGAAGGTGCTATCCCTACGCATCAATATCGCCACCCCCCCCCCCCTTCTTGCTCGCCTCCGTTCCCCTCAGACCGCCAAAGTACTGTTGGGGGTATCGGGCATTCGTCAACAACCCCTCATTTTTCCTCCGCAAGTGGGTCTCCTGGATCATCACTACTTCCCAATCCAGCCGGGTGGCCTCTCGGTACAGCTGCTGCCGCTTCCGAGGGTTATTGAGCCCCTTGACATTAAGAGATCCTATCCTCCCCATAATAACCTATCCTTCACCCCCACCCTCCCCGTCCATTACCAGCACACCCCCGTTGCGTATATCCCCCCCCGCCTTTCCCCCTCCCCACCCACACTCCCTCCTCCCCCCTCCCCCTCCCGCCCCCGCTCCCCCCCTGCATTACCACTCCCTCCGGAGTCTCCCGAACCTCCCAGTAGCACTCCCCGGGTGCTTCCCCTTTTCCCCCCCCCTTAACCCCCCTTGCCCCGTTCCCATCCTTCTGCCTCCCCCCCCCGTATCCCCCTCTACTGCCTCCTGCCCTCCTTCCGCCCCTTCCTGGTTCCCTTCCCTCCATTCCCCTCCATCCCCTTCCACCCCTCCCCCTTGCCTTCACCCTGCAGGCTGCTCCCCCTCTTCCCCCCCTTGCCTCCCCCCACCCTCCAAATATAACAGATAAACAATAAGAGTAATATCATTGAGCCCATTCCTCCACATCCCACCATTGCAAAATAAATAGGTGGCCCTGGGTATCCCCGGACATTACCCCCGTGCCAGTCCAAAGCAGCTCTCCAACGTCCGCCAGGCCTAGCCAGGTCCATCATGTCAAGGCTCCGCCCGATGCAGGGATCAGGATACTCAAAAAGAGAATGGGAGGTCTAAAAGTACTACGCTCTAGCCATAGTCCTCTGGTATGCAGCCCACAGCATTTGCAGGATAGCCTGGAGGTCCCCTTCCGGTTTTACTCCATCATGCTCAGGTGGGTTGAAGTGCAAACAGTTCACAAACGTCAAATGCCCAACTACAACAATTTCAGGTGCTTCTTAGCTGCCCTTCTCAGCCAGCTTTCTATGTAACTGTCCTCCGGTCTGATATCCTTAAAGACTATGAAATTAAGCACCAATGCCCCTTGGTATTGGCCTCTACAAAGTAGGCCCCAGGTCGAGACAGCACGTGTCCTGAGGGTAGAACCCCCACCAACGGCCTAGTGGCTCAGTCACCAGTTTTCTCCGCTGCCAGCCGCTCCTTGCCTCCAGAGAGCCTAGTTAGCCTCCGGCTCTTGTTCTTGCTGCCAACTCTCTGCCACTTCGTCCCTGCATTCCGTTCAGGAGGATGCTGATCTTTAGGTGGGTTTTGCAGTTGTGCCTCCGGGAGGTTTTCTACTCCCAAGTCCCTGAGGATCTGCCAGGCTCCCTCAGCACTCTGGATGCGACGGGTATTTCCCTTTACAGTCACCAACAGGCCAAACGGGTAAAGCCATTTATAGCGCCAGCCTTCTCTGCGCAGCACCGATGTGACCCCTCGCAGCTCCCACCGCCGTTGCAGCGTGCCTGCAGAAAGGTCATGATACAGCTCAATTTTTGCCCCTTCCCAGCTATACGGGCCAAGTTTCCGTGCCGCGGTAAGGAGCTGTTCCTTCATTTTATAGGAGCTCATGCATGCTATCACATCCCGGGGCTTGTTCTCTTTCGGGGGGCCCAGGCTCCGATGAGCCCGCTCCATTAGCAGCGGCTTTCCCGCCCATTCCCCTGCAGGATCTGCCTCCTGTAAGATGGCGGCAAACAACCTTGCCAACGTCGCCTCGCAATCCTGGAAGCGCTGCTCCTCCGGGAGGCCCCTCACCCGCACATTGCTCCGTCTCGAGCGGTCTTCGAGGTCCTCCGTTTTAGCCTTGAGCTCCTCCTGGGCTTGTCGCAGCTCCACTCAGCCACTCCGCAAGTCATTCACCATCTCCTCCTGGTGCTCCATTCGCTCCTCTGAGGCTTCCACTCGAGCCCCGAGCTCCTTCACATCCTGCGTTAGCGTGGCTAGCGTCTCTCTCAGGTCTCTCTTGAAGGAGCCCATCTCTGCCTTCCACTCCTCTTTAAAGGCCATAAGCCACTCTTTCAGGCTCTCCATCGACTCCTGTCCCATATCGGAGTCCCCGTCCGAGTCGGGCCTGTCCTCTTCCACATCCACCATGCTGTCCGTAGGGCCTTTCTCTTCCCTCCCCTCCTCCACCGCGTACGAGCGGTACTCGGACAGCCGCTGTTTCACCGACATCCTCTTAGGTATCGAGGATATTAGGTTCAACCAGCGTGCTCCAAAAAAAGGTTAAGGGTTGCTCTTATTTTAGCGAAATTTCATCAGCGCCCCGGAGCTCCCTCAGAGAGCAGCCACCATGCTCCCCGACGTCACCCAGATATTTTGTGTTCTAATAGTTCTTGGTGCAGGTTCTTGATTGGATTATTATAGAAGCATTGCTACCATGCTGAGGCATATGAGATGTGCAGATGCGAGGCCAAAAGGCAGGAGACTGTATTGGACTGCCATTTCCCCAAATCTGATATACATCCTGTGACTAGGATGTATCTGGATGAGGAGCCAGTCTCCTTTTTTGTAGATAGGGTAAAGGGTGCCTAGAGAAATCATTCAGTTTTTCTTTGACCAAATATTTGATCTGATCTCTTATGTCTACAATGGGACCTCCTTCTTTTGGGTACCAGGAAGTACCTAGAGTAAAATCCTCGTTCTTCTTGCCCTGGTGGAATAGGCTCAATTGCAGATTCTGTCTGAAGAACAGAAATTTCATGAAGCAGTCATTCCTGATACTGAGAGCTTAGTGACTGCATCCTCGGAAGGAAATTTGGAGGGAGTTAGTAATCCTTTTGGATAATTTGCAAGACCCAGGTGTTGGAAATTACAGAGAACCAACTTTGAGCAAAAAGAGTGAGCCTCCCTCTGACTGATGTCCTCCACCAAGGCTACTAGAAGAATGGCTACACTCTGCAGGAACCAGTCAAAACCTAACCCCTGGTTTTGGTTGGGGTATGGACTTGGCCTTCTGAGACTTCTCCTGGTTAGGACAAGCACAAGGACTCTACTTGGGTTGGGAGTAGTGAGAGGCAAGGAAATACCTATGTCTTTAAGAGTAATAGGTTTTCCCCGACTGCCACCATGATACACCCTGTGATAGGAGGCTCAGACATGCAAGCGGACAGAATTCAAAGCATATTAGACGGCTTCTCAATGACACTAGCAGCTTCCTCAATCTAGTCTCCAAAGTTTCTCTCCACAGTACGGTATGTTAGCAAGCTTGTCTTGCATGGATGATTCCATGTATAAGGCCTGAGCCATGAGAGTCTCCGGGCGCCAATACTAATGGCAGAAGCTCTGGATACCATATTGAAAATATCATAGGTCACTCGGATCATGTATTTTAAACAGTCCTTACATTGGTTCACTAGGGAACATCTGTGTTTGAGCTTCTCTAGAGAAAGAAACCGGACATATTATCTGGGCTGCGCATGATGTCCCATAAGAACGTGCCCATGTAGAGCTGGTAAGCGGCCACCAGGAAGCAAGCATGGCACTCTGAAATTCTTCCTCCCGAAAGAAACCAGAATCCAAGCCTCCCTCCCTGGGGATGCCAAGGATTGTGATTTGGAGCTTCTGCACCTTTTTGAGGACTGATTTGATAACCAGAGAGTGGTGCGGAAGCTGGAGCTTCTCAAATTCGGGAGCCTTTTGACCTTCATACATGGAACTATCTTTCTGCTCACTTTCTACTCACTGGAGGTATAAAGAGGAGGGTCTCCACATTCTCAGTGGCACAGGCACTGTCACCACTTCCTTGGGGGCAGTGAAGTGTTGAATGATTTCCAATTCTGCCCTGGGCTCCTCCTCCATTTCCAACAAAAATAGTATGGCCTTAGCCATATCTCTTACAAAATCACAGAAAGTCATATCATCAGGAGGGGCGTTATGCCTCTCATGAGGTGGAGAAGAATCCAACAGGATTTCAGACTCCTCATCTGAATCAGAAATACTTCCGAATCAGAGAAAATGGAAGTACCTCTGAGGATCTGCCTGGTTGACTCTCCTTCCCTTTGGGGATGATCTGGTGCTCCTTTGGGAGAGTTGATGCACCAATGACTTTCTAGTGATATCAGCCAGTCAGGTATTGGTGTCAGAGTCCTTTGATGCCCTGATGTCTATGTTTCTACTGCGGGCCGTTTGTGCTTGTTGAGGATAGGTTCGATATTAGGTTGTCCCATGGACTGGGTTATCGAGACTTTGACCTGTTGCATGGTGAAAAGCATCATGATTCTTTCTTTGACAGCCTTCAGAAGGTGATTCTCCAAGCTTTCCATCTCCAAAGGCACAGAGGGCACAGCAGAATATGCTGATGTTTTTGGACTTGACTGGAGAGTATCAGCTGGCTGGACTTGGCTAACAGTTGGCTGTTGCTACTCCTTCAAATGTACCGAGAATGAGATCTCCTCTCTTTGGGTATGCTTAGAGGGATGTGCTGGCGATCAATCGATGCTCTTGGATCATGCCTTGGAGAGCTCAGACACTGATGCATCTGAACCTATATCTGATATTGAACCTATGTCTGATATTCAACATTCTTACACTATAGTGCCTACGAAGATGTAGTAGAATCCTTCCTTCCTTGTCCTTGAAGTGACATTGATGGAAGACAAATGCTCATGAGGGGTCTACGAGTGCTTGGTTTCAAATGGGCTCAAGAACGCCTCAATACTGATGCACCACCAGTATCCAGTGCAGCCTGGAAAGTCATCGAGACTGATGCTGCCGATGCTGAAGTCTACGAATTGGACTTAGAAGTGCCAAAAATCCTTTTGCACTGTTTCTCTTGACCCTTAAGCCCTTATGTTGTCATTTGGAGACACAAATTACAAGACGGCTTATGGTTGAGTCCCAAGCACTGGAGGCACCATTTATGAGTGTCCATTATAGATATGATCCTCAAGCACATGGTACACTTCTTAAACTTGCTGGCAAGTTTTTGGGACGTGTGGTAGAGAAAACTAGCTGCAGTGAAATCAAATGGCTTGAATTTGAAAGAGATGTTGTGGCCAGAACACCAAGTGCCCAAGGGGGCTGCGGCATCGCGGAGACCTGAGCTAAGGAGAGCTTGAGAAAGCAATATAAAAATCACAATGGTGGGCAGGAAAAATATGCAAAAAAACCCTTGAAAAAGCATCAAAGGACAGACACTAACAGAACATCAAAAAACATGTCTGTGGGGCTCCACTAAAAGATATGGACTAAGTACTACTACTACTGAAGATCATTTGTATAGCGCTACAAGGCGAATGCAGCACTCTACAGAGACATGTAAGAAATGGTACCTGCTCATCAGAGCTTACAATCTAGTCAAAGTAGACACCACCTCAGCTGGAAACTAGGATATGTCTAGGGGAATGATATGGAAACAGTTTGAGAGCAAGAGACTACGCAGATCAGGATCCAAAAGCAGCCTCAAAGAGGTGAGTTTTTAGCCTGAATTTGAAAAAGGCCAGAGATAAAGCCTGACGTACCGACAAGTAGTTTGTTCCAAGTATAAGGAGCAGCAAGGTGGAAATATTGCAGTCTGGCGTTGGCAGTGGAAGGGAAGGGCACAGATAGAAGGGATCTGCCAGAAAAGCGGAGTTCCTGAGGAGGGATGTAGGGAGAGATAAGAGAGGAAAGGTAGTAAGGAGCAGCAGAATGAATGCATTTATAAGTCAGTAGGAAAAGTTTGAACTACATACAGAAATGGAAAGGAAGCCAATGAAGTGACTTGAGAAGAGGGATTTTATGAGCACAGCAAGGATAAAATAGCACTGTGGCGGCAGGCGAGAAGGTGTGCACATGCGCAGTTGAGCTTCCAAAAACTTCTGAAAGGAACTGGGGAAGTTTCCGCACAAGGCTCTGTTGGATGATGTCACCCATACATGAGGACTTTTTACTTCTTGTTCATGGAGAAAAGGAGGGTAGAATGATCCAATTATCTCAACTCTCCTCCTTCTTGTTCCAGTGAGCCTCCATCTCTAGCACCAACCAATGCTCACCCCCAGACATTCTTTGCCAACTAGTGCTCTATGAGGATGAGAAGGAGGTGGAGAAAGAGTGTGTGTTTGTGTGAGTGAGAGAGAGAGAGAGAGAAAAAGAGCATGAAGGGTTTGGTTTTTGGAACCTGAAAGTTCACACCTGCCCTGGATCCCACTCTTGGGTTACCTCCTCCCCCACTACACAGTTCCACTTTCTTTTGTCTGCAAATTAAGCCCTGATTATTAATGGAATTCTGTTTCATTGTAAAAGGGCCTGAAATTTATGAGCAGAATATATTTGGAAGTCCTAGGGAAATAGAAAAAAAATGATTCAAGATGGGTTCCATTTTCCAAATAGGCAAATCTGTAGAGCAGCCCAACACAAAATATTACTCTAATGGCTGATCTGACAGGCTCCATACTGTAATGTAAAAAGAAATTTTATCCCACAGTGGTTGATCTTTAAAGGCTCCATATTACACCCATTTACCCAGCCCAGTATGAAATGTTCCATAATGCCTTACCTGACAGTCTACAAACTGCACCAGTTTATAAACCCAACATTAAATGTTACTTCATAATGCTTGATCTTTACAGGCTCCTCACTTAACCCATGTGCCCAGTCCAAAATGACATGTGACCCTATAAAGTATGGTTTCTTCAAGTGCTATGATGTACCTGTGCTGTTTAGGGTCTGTGGTTACTGTGATGAAAGCTGCTGCATCCTCCATGGCATCAAAATACTCTGTCTCATCATCTTCATCACTGGCTTCCCCTTTTACAGGCTGCACATTCCCTGCAAATGCAAAATCAATCCAGTTAATTCCACCAGCAAGACACATGGGAGATGCAAGGTGTTTCTTACAGTACATGAGTAGCACTGTATATGTGACCCAGTCACTAAAACTTCCCTTATTATTTATGGCCCCAGAGATGAATTCAGCTTCTTCTTTCAAATTATAATGGCAGCTTCAGGTATTTTCACTAGCTTTCGTGCTGGAAGGAGTCCCTATCATTAGCACTTCAAAAGAAGGGTAGAGAGAATATATTCCCAAATATATTATCATGATACTTCCCTCTATAGAACATATCATTTGGAAGTATCATAATATATTTGGGAATATGTTCTCTCTACCCTTCCTTTTGAAGTGCTAATGATAGGGACTCAGAAGGAACATCTGGGCTCTGGGAACTGATGCTTGTGAGTGTGTTATCACAAGTTGGGTCTGAAAGTCACATATTCCAAGAGGACTCAGGGAATCTATGAGTGAGAAGAGTTTACCATTTATTTAAGACTTTATATACTGCCTTACACAAAAGTACCAAAGTGTTTTACAAAATTTTAAAAATATACCATCTCTAACCAACCTGGCATATAAATACAGAAAATTTTCAGACAGACAATTGATGTATAAAACAATTCAGAATGACTCTGATCTCAGAAACTGCGCTCTGCATTTTCCAAGGCAATCAAAATCCAAATGCTAGAGGACTAAAGTAGGTCTTTAGTCCCACTTTAAAACATTTCAGAGAACTTTCTATCCGCAGGTATGGAGGAAGCAAATTCTAGAGATAAGGGTCCAGATAATAAAAGGTTCCCTGACAAGTGCTCTCCATACGTGCACATCTGCTAATGAATAAAGATTCACACAATTGGTATCTTTTGAATGATGAATCCTGCCTGGTGTATAGGGTGTTAAAAGCTCTGCCAAAAAATGGATTTCCTGGGCAACCATGAATATCTTGAATCCAACTCTAGAACATACTGGCAGCCAGTGGTGCTCCATTAGCACTGGCATGACAATCAAACTTTCATCTACTGCTAACTAGCTAATGGCTGTTTTAAGGTAGCCTGCTTAAGGCCATTATATAAGGAATTACAGTAATATAATCAACTTATCAAAGTTGCATGGAACAATTTTAGTAGCACTGATTTATCAAAATAAGGCCTTGATGCTCTAATTCATAGCAGGGCCAAGAAAAATCTTTTAACCCTACTAGAAACCTGCCCTTTCCAAGATACTTGAGATTCAATCTGAACCCCAAGAATCTGTAAAGACAAAACTAGAGATACTGGCTGATTCAGAAGCACAGGTGACATAAGAAAATGACCGTAATCCGCACAGCTTGAGATTTTGTTGATGCAACTTTAGAAAGTGACTATTGATCCAATCTGCTATAGACATCAAACAGTCATTAATTTATATCTAAGGTCCATACAACCTGGTTTACAGGAGAAAATAAACTGAATATCATTGGCAAGATCTGTTATTGGGCATACAAATTAAACAGAATTGGTGGCAAAGGGCATATTCAACGAACCAAGTAAGCAAAAGAATGGTTCAGTGAGCCTGGAAGAGGAGTCAGAATGAAGAGAAAAGAAATGGAGAGAATCCAAAGTCGTCAAAGGATCATCTTTGGGAGGAGACAGCTTCAATCAGGAAGAGCCATTTGTGTGCCTGATTAATCCTGTCATCCACAAAGAACATCTGTTACAGGTAAGCAACTTTGCCTTCTGGGCTTTAATACTTTAACAATCTGAAGCAAAAATGAGAATTAAAGCGAGCACACAAGGCAACTGCCTGTGGATCTAAATTTAAGTGGCAACAGTTAAAATCATTTGGAAAATGGAATCTTCTAGAACCATTTTCTGTCTCCCTAGGAGTTCCAGATATTTTCTGCTTATAAATTTCAAGCCCTTTTACGGTGACATAGAAATTCATTTAACAATCAGGCCTTAATTTTCAGACAGAAAAGGAAATGGAACTGTGGAGTAGAGTAAGGGAGGGGAAGCCAGGAGTGGGGCCCAGGGGCAGGTGTGCACTATCATTTTTCAAACAAAAACCCCTCTCATACACACTCACACGTACACAAGAACACCCTTCACACTCTTCATCCTCCTCTTCCTCATGAAGAACTGTAATGCAAAGGATGGCTAGGGAATAAGCATTGGTGGGGGCTGGGGATAGAGGCTCACTGAAGTAAGGTGTAGTAGAGTGGAGAGAATGAGCCCTTTTTTCTCTACCTTCATAATCCTGGTTCTCCATCCCAAGCCCCCAGCTCCCAAAATGATTTCCTCACTATTCCCATGGATCCCAAATCTGAAACTTCAAACCCTGGTGGTATTTGAGCACTCATGATGGTCACTAATTTCCTTTCCTGGAAAATTACATTCTCTAACAGCTTTCTCTCTCTCCTTCCTTGGCCTGTAAGGTGCAGGGTATCCTCTTCAAGTCAAAATCAGCTGGATCTCCCTCTGCTTTAAAGGATAGGACCAGACTGACTGTAATGTCTATTCTCTTAAGCTTTCTCAGAAGGGTGGAGGAAGGGTCTGAATTCAAACACATGACCTACTTAATGCCTCTTGTTCCTTTGCTATCCTCATTCATTTTCTTTTATCCTTCCCCCTCCTTCTCTGATTGTCTTATTCAAAACTTGCCCTCCCCATTCATACCTGTTGGGAAATTTGACTTAAGTCTGCCTTAGGTCTGCTGTATATATTGGCTTTATATGACTGCACCCTTGCCTAGTGAAACTACACAGTATATGGATGGCACAGAAGACAAGAAGACAATACATATGAGCTATATGAGAGTATATGCTTGCCATAAGATAATAGATGCGGCCTGCTATGGAGGATTCTGGGTAACTATATTCTGCATAGGAGTATGCAGAATATTGGGGCCTAGCAAGAAAATACAGGTCAAGCAAAGAATTCAAACTAATGAGCACAAAACACTCTCTCTTGCCCTGACGGTTTCAATTAGTGCCAAGAGAAGGAAAAATACAGGAAGGGGCAGAGGTCACAGGCCATGCATAGATGAGCAGACCTAAAAGCAGATCCAGATGTATAAATGTCACAGGCCATGCATAGATGAGCAGACCTAAAAGCAGATCCAGATGTATAAATGTAAAGGGATCCTCCCCTGGGGAAAAGTGTTGCAGGACGCCTGGGGCCTTGCAGACACTTAAGAACTTATGATGAATTCACTGAAACTAATTTGAAACAGACATTTGAGACAAGGAGAAATGTATATAAATCAGCCATTTTAAGGAATGGTGGGCAGTGCTTTCTCCCTTTACAGAGAGAAGGTGCTGTCCGCCATCTCTAGACAGACTTTGCTGTTCTGCATGACACTATTATTTTGCTATGCTAAAATAAAAGTTTTTGTAGTTAAAGCAACTGCCGTCTAAGTAATTGATTGGTGATATTTGGGCAACTGCTTGTGGGAACCAGGCCACAATTGGTGCCGAACCCCATACTTCTAAATTTTCTTTTCTAAATTGCCCAAGGACTCCTCTGACTGCAGTTTTGACTTGCCTGCGTTTTTGTCAGAGGGACTACCTCCTGTTTTTCACAGAGAAAAAAAACAGGGGATGAGAATACCTTCTCATTATTAGGAGAAGAGGATTCCTTCTGCTGGTACAGAAGATGGGAATACCGTTCTGAGTGACGTCGAGAGAGATTTTGATACCCTAGGACGACTCCAGCGGGTGAGTTTTGTTTTTCCTGTCTACAAACAAAGACGGAAGATTTACCCAGGTTCGATTGGTGGGTGAGTACCAAATTTACACATATGCATATGTATTTTATGTGCTTAATGTTTTGTTATGTAGAAAATTATTAGAGTGTTTTTGCATTTAGTTGTAATGTTAGGAAAAGAAAGTTTGAAAGTTTTGCCCAGACATTAGGTCTCTGTCTTTCCGGGATTGATTGATGTACGCTTGAGACTGTACGTATTATTGATACGAAGCGAGTGTGTGTCCCTATCCACGTTTCCATACCCCCATCACTGCGAGGGGATTGGCTGGGTTTGGACGAGGCACAAGAGTTGTATGTTTGTATGAGTCCTGGATTCATAATTTCGCACCTCTGTTAATTAAGAGGTTTGGATTGCCACCTAAAAGCGAAATTACGCGCGCCTCTGTAAATAAGGAGGTTCAAGTTGCTATTGGTAAAAGGCGAAGTTAATTGCCCCTGTCCCTGAACAGTGAAAACACCAGGTCTACATAGACTATAGAGAAGGGACAGCTAGGGAAATGTTTAAAAGAAAATCCAAACAGGAAGAAAATAATGAGAAAGGAACTGAGCCCGGTCCTAACCCCATAGATAGCCTTGTTAAACAGAACCCCCTATTGGAAGCCTCGATAAAAAATTGTTCTAAACAATGGGAAAATGGATGAAGAAAACACCCTCTCTTGCCTGGCCAGCAGGGGGGTCGTTTGATCTGCTCATTTTGACCAAAATTAGGGATCATATTTTATTTAACAAATGTGGCAAAGCCCAAATGGAACATTTGCGACATATTTCCCTGTGGATGCAGGCCGGTCCAGAGCCTTTGCCTTCTGCCCCTGTACCCCCACCTTCTTATTGGGAAGCTGAAAGTAAAGCTATGGCAGCCATAGGTTATTCTTACCCTGTCTTACAGCCCAAGTCAGAACAGACTTCTCACTCAGCAGCCTCTCTACCCCCAGAACAGGTCCTGCATAAACTCTTGGACACTGAGGGAGCTTGGGCAAAGATTGAGGGTCATGTTAACTTAAAAGCCACCCCTGCCCCAGATCCCAATGCATATGCTGAAGCACAGGCAAAATTAGAAGAGTTGAAACAACAATTGACAGCAGAACATGAAGATTTAGTAAGTCAGGCTCAAGCTTTAAAGCAATCTGAGGAAAAAATTACTGGGAATCTTAAAAGATGGGAGTTAGACCTAGCAGATAGGGAAAAACGTCTTAAGGAGATTATAGAAGAGGAGAAGGTAGATGAGGAAGTAGATGATGAAGAGAAAAAAAGTGAACTTACACTGGTTTGTGGTGTCGTGCAAGGTGGTAAAACCCCTCGAGCTCCACAACATGTATTCTTACTTTTATTACAGAGCAGGAGGATGGAAATGGTTATTATGTTTACCGATGGTCCTCCAACATGTACGGTTGGACAAGAGCCAACCAGCCCCAGATGTTACAGTGGCCCCCTAATGGATCACTGGAAACTGTACACCTTAACACCGCCCGACTCTGCATTCGCGGAGGAGTGGGAGATCCTAACTGGGATTCTGCCTATATGGAGGCAGGTCTTAGGGTTTGGGAGAAGTATGAGAATCAGGACGCTAATAAACAGCTTCTGTTTCCAGTAATCTACACAAATGAAGGAAAACCTAAATATATACCATGGAGTTTTACTGATATGACTAATATAGCCAGTAGTCTACCACCTCTCAGTAGAGGGGGAGAGACATGGATTCAAAAATTTGAAAGAATTACGGCTGGATATAATTTGGCTTTGGGAGATATCAAAGCTTTATTGGCCAAAATTCTGGGAAACAGTGCGACAAATCAAGTGTTCGCCAATGCCGACTTAGACCAGGTGAAGGTCACAGTTAACACTTATGATGGTGCTTCCTTCAACGAGTTTCGTCCTCGTATTTGGGACGCCCTCAGGGAGATGTACCCTACTCAGCGCAGTTTGGCTCCTCTCACTACTATGAGATTCCAAATAGGTGAGGATATCAGTGCATACCTCGTACGATTTCAAGATTTATGGGAAGCACAAATGGGGGTACCATACAATGATGTTTGTATGAGACCCGTATTTTTCCAGACTTTGTGTAATACATTACCCCCACCCGTGAATGCAAAATTAAAGTCTATAGTAGCCTTGGAGTCTGAGCCGTGGCCTAAACAACAGGCCCATATTTTGCATTATATTCGATCTTTAGAGGAGGACACTTTGAAACCTGAGAAGGATTTGAAACAGACCCAAGCACGCTTGTTATACCTTCAACTTAAAGGGTTACAAGAAATTAAAGATCCCCAATCCACCACCAAATTACATCTTGATAAATCTAATAATGAACTTATTAGACAACTAAAACAGAAAATTAGGGAACAGCAGGAGAAAATTGATGACATGGAATATCTGGATCCTTATGAGGATGATGTTCCAGACCCCTGTGATGAGGTATGGGATAGAGATAAGGAGCGCATTTACTATAACGGAGCCCAACGACCCCGTTATCCTCAGCCACAGCGTCGAGGTCCCTCTTACCAACAAAATAACCGTACTCCTGCCCCACAGTGTTGGAACTGTGGTGGTTACGGTCATTTTCAGCGCTCATGCCATGCTCAGCGCAGAAATGAGAACTTTGACAGGAGGCGTTTTCCCTTGTGGACACCTCCCCGGGATTCTGGACCCCCACCCCAACAATGACTGGGAATCTATATCTTACAGGCGAGGCTCACATATCAGGAACCTCTGATCACAGTATATCTTAATGATGAGCCCACAGAAATGTTACTTGATACAGGAGCCACTTCCTCTGTATTAACTGCTTTACCGCAGAGATGCCAGCTTAGTAGAAAGAAAATGACTACCACTGGTTTTGATGGTAGACCCCTTACATCTTACCTAACTGCACCTATTTGTTGAAGAATAGGAGATCAGCAGATTTCTATTCTTTTCTGTTTGCCCCATATTGCCCAGTAAATTTGATGGGTAGGGACTTATTGGTGAAATTACAGGTTGAATTCACCTATGGTCCGCTGGGAGAAAAAGGCCCTGAGCGGTCACTGCTCCTCAGCCCTTATGGCCGAGTTAAATCACATCTGCCTGTTACCATTCATATTAAGCCTGGCTGTAAATCACCAAAGATTCCGCAGTATCCTCTCCAACCGGAGGCCTGCAGGGATCTCGCCAGGAGATTCAGGAGCTGTTACAGCATGGAATCATTGAACTCAGTAACTCCCCATACAACACCCCACTATTCCCTGTGAAAAAGCCTAATGGGAAGTGGCGAATAGTTCATGACTTACGTGCACTTAACAGTGTTATTGAACCACAGTTTCCAGTAGTCTCAAACCCTGCCACATTGCTGACAACTACTCTGTACAAGTATCATACTGTTCTGGACCTTTCCCATGCCTTTTTTGGGATAGAGGTCGAACCCACATCCAGGCAGTTTCTGGCATTTATTTTTGAGGGTCAGCATTATCAGTGGACCAGGTTACCCCAAGGATACGTGGAAAGTCCCTCCATATTCTCTCAAGCACTAGTTGCTGATTTGCAATCATTCAGGGCAGAGCTGCCCAGCAATGTGTCTTTGTTACAGTATGTAGATGACTTACTGCTTTCCACAGCTGAGGCTGCAACAAACCTGGCCCTCACAGATAAACTTGTTTGTTATCTTTTGGAAAGTGGTTACCATATTAACATGGCCAAGGCACAGATCTGCCAAACTGAAGTCACTTTTCTGGGTTTCCTAGTAGGAGATGGAATGCTGTGTCTGACAGAGAAAACTAAACAACACTGCCTGCAATTACAGATGCCCTCCACTGTAAAGCAATTGCGATCTCTGCTCGGCATGATAAACTTCTGCCGTAATTGGATCCCAGGTCACAGTCAACGCACACATCCCTTTCGCAAATATTTAAAAGGGGGGGGGGGGGTCAAGGGGTCGATTGCTATCAGCCTGTCAGCTCCTGACCAGATTTTGCTTCAGTCTCTTTTGTCTGATGTCTCACACACACCAAGTCTCTGTCTCCCTGACTATTCAAAGGAAATGTTTCTCATTAGCTTTCACGGACATCACACGTGGGCAGCTGTGATTTACCAGGATGATGGTAAAATTGTGTTCTACTTGTCAGGATCTTTTTCTGTTACAGAAATAGTTCTGCCTGACGTTGAGAGAGGGTTAGTAGCCACCAGTGAGGCAGTCAGGAAGACCTATAACACCTTTCATCACTTGCGACTCACTGTGTATTGCTCCGGTGATGTAGAGGCATTGTTATGCAGTAATACTCTCCACTTTACCCCACATCGGGTGCACCAGCTGTGTGCTGCCCTGCTACGGAGTCATATCCTCATTAAGCCATTCCCTGCAAGTCACCCTTTTGGCTACCTACAAAATTTAGTTTCTGTTATTGTTGGTGAGGAAGGGGATAATTCTGAAGTCTGGTTCACTGACGGTTCTGAGACGTCACTATGTTCTGGTTTCAGTGCAGTACAGATATCTCCCTCTGGTGACATCCTGGATGTTTTGCAATATCAGTTGCCGAGTACTTACAGCGCCCAAGGTGCTGAACTCTGTGCAATTTTGGCAGTCTTACTGCATCAGGAGAAACAGAACATTATCATATTCACTGACTCCCATTATGCAGCACAAGTGCTGACAGCACTTCATCAGAAATGGTCACAAAGAGGTTTTATTACCTCTTCAGCCAGCTCAATCTCACATCTTGATGAGATACATCAAATTTATGAGTGTTTAGAGAAACGCAGAATCAACAATCTGTTTCTGTGCTGTGAATGGGTTCCTGGACATACACAGGGAGACTCTTTCCGCCAGATGGGCAATGCCCTGGCAGATCAGTTAGCCAAAGAAGTAACTAGTAATGCTTCTCTGACTTTACTTGTCACCAGATCACAGATCTATTTAGTACCTGACCTTGCTGATTATCAGAAAGATGCTGTTTCTCATGAGATAGGAAATTGGAAGAGATTAGGTTGTTCCCAAATTAAGAAAATGTGGGTACATCCATCAGGAAAACTCTGTATCTGTTATGTAGCACTGAAATGCCTCACAGATCTCATTCATGATATCTATCATTCTAGTGCTGCAAATGTTTACAGCATGCTAGAGGACACTTTTTGGTGTCCACACATGAAAAATCGCATTCAGGAACTAGTAGCTAAATGTCCCGTGTGTATTCTGAACTCTCAGCCAGGGGGAAAGGCCATAGTCAAAGGTCACCTCCCGGTTCTAAGTGGTCCTTTTGAATCCTGGTATGTAGATTTCACTGACATGATTCACAGATGTGCTCAGAAGCGGTACCTTTTAGTGTGGGTTTGCCCTTGGTCTAAATGGATTGAGGCTTTCCCCTGCAATAAAGAGACTGCTGAAGAAGTAGTAGAGGTTTTGCTAACACAAATAATTCCCCGATTTGGCATTCCTAAAGTCATATATTCTGACAATGCTCTTGTGACGGCACTCACCCAGCATCTTCCTGTTCAGTGGAAGTATGTTTCTGTGTATAAACCTACTTCCAATGGTCTTGTTGAACGATGTAATGGCATTTTGAAAACTCAACTCAGAAAGATTTGCGCTTCTGGTCACATGACCTGGCTACAAGCATTACCAATGTGCTTGTTTCAGCTGCGTAATAGCCCGATCAAGCGATTACATCTGACACCTCATGAAATGGCCACTGGCCGGCGTATGCGCACGACTAACTTATCACAGTCCCAGGTTCCGATTCATGATAGTCTCTCTGCTTACCTTGCAGGACTCCGGATTGCGCTCCAAGAAATCGCTGACCGTGTAGCAGACACACAGTCTGTGTCCAGTCCATCCTTATTACCTTGCTTCCCTGTAGGGTCCACTGTCTATAAAAGAAATTGTGTTCGTGCATCCTGGGACTGCCCAACCTTTTCAGGACCCCACGTAGTCACTGCTGCTTCCCCTTTTGCTGCCAAACTGAATGATACTGATACTTGGGTGCATGTCAGCCATCTAAAAGCGTCTCCAGCTGTCCCATCTGATTAATCAGTTTTATTTCCCTACAGAACTCACGTGTTCTCACCACAGTGCTATGTTATTAGTACCAAAGATGATCGCTGTCAAGCCTACTCCGTGGGCGTCCTTGTGCCTTCTTCTGGGAATCTCTGTCATAATCGTGCTCCTTATTGAGTGTTTACATCCAGATGGACAGCTAGCTTTGTTTCTCCAGGGATGGAACCAGACTAACCAGACGATATCTCGAGTACCCCGAGCTTTACCTGGAGGCTCTCTGAACTTGTGGAAGCAATCAGTATTACACATTGTTTCCCTGATGAACATTGCAGACTGCATTATTTGTACCCCTTTACCAAAGGGTGTATCATATGCTCCAGTACATGTTTCAAAGGTTCCCTTAAATGAGTATGCAGGACAGCTTGCTTGTGTAGATAATAATAATTTTTCTGCCAGTTATGAAGCTTTTAATTGTTGCCAGACGTGGCATGCAATGAATATGATACATGACCCTTTGCGTGTATATGTTGACCCGAATATGATTTTTGATCTATGTTTAATAACAAATGTATCCATTGCTTTTTCAGACAGGTGTAACCTGTCATATAATGTGATTAATGGATCCTTTCATTTTGCTAGTAATTCTGTCATGATAAAGTGGTATAATCAATCCGGTAATATGGACCCCTCCAATATGAAATATGATTGGAGAAATATTACAAGGAGCCCGGTAGTGTTTAATGGATCTGACTTCCGCTGGTATGTGGGGGTTGGTCCCATTTACCAAGATGGTTCAGCTGTGCTGACAACGGGTTCTCAGAATGAATCTCCATATACTTCATGCTATCTCCCAATGTCCAGTTTCAGGAGGGATCTTACCTCATCTACCACGGGAAAATCTTTTGTTAAGTGGTTTGATGGGCATCATATGAGTCGCATATGGACACCTGCTACAAACCTCTTTGCTGTAGTGGGTCATTATTGGTTGTGTGTGGAAACTCTGTATCAGGTAGTTAACCTCTCCCTATTACCCTGTGCTTTGGTCAAAGTTTCTTCTTTTTCTGTCTTGATACCTCTTAATGTTACCCATCATTCTGCTTCTCGCTCCACCCTGCATAGATTAAAATGTAGCTCCTCAGCTTATGCTAGCCCCTGGGATTCCTCTATAGCCGAGGATGATGCCATTCAGGCCTCATTCGAGTATATCAATTCCACTTATCCCATGACTAAAACTCGTTTGGATGCCCTTAGCGCAACAGCCTGGATTCCCTTTGCCACCCCCGCCCTTACTGCTGAGCTTGGTATGGCTGTACGCCGTTTGCAATGTTTGTTGCATATTCAAATGAAAGCTGTTACCGAATCTCTCATGCCTAGCTGAGTCCCTTGAGCAAAATACACAAATGACTCTGCAGAATAGGCAAGCATTGGATTTACTTTTGGCTGCTGAAGGCGGAACATGCACTTTCATTAATGTTACAAACTGTTGTACTGTCATCGCCAACCATACCATTTTTGTCCTTGATGCTATGAATAAGATAAAGCATCTCTGAGTTGCATATTGATGATTTTAAGGGGGGGCTTCAACTTGATAATATCTGGGGTAGTATTGCTTCATGGTTTGCTAGTTTAGGTGTAGGACTTAAAGCCTTCTTTATTACGCTTTTAAGTATAGCTTGTTTTGCAATCATTGCCTGTTGTGCCTTATCCATTTTACTTGCCTGTTGTAAACGAATGATATCGCAAAGCACTAAAACCATGTATATTGTATCAAGGGAACAGTACCAGCGATTGCCTTTGGATGATCTATCTTTGTCTCAAATGGTTGTTATTCATGCCCCTTAGTGGGATTACTTTTGCTACCCCCCCAAACAAAAAAGAAAAAAAAGAAAAAGTGGAGAATGTTGGGATATTTGACTTAAGTCTGCCTTAGGTCTGCTGTATATATTGGCTTTATATGACTGCACCCTTGCCTGGTGAAACTACACAGTATATGGATGGCACAGAAGACAAGAAGACAATACATATGAGCTATATGAGAGTATATGCTTGCCATAATAGATGCGGCCTGCTATGGAGGATTCTGGGTAACCATATTCTGCATAGGAGTATGCAGAATATTGGGGCCTAGCAAGAGAATACAGGTCAAGCAAAGAATTCAAACTAATGAGCACAAAACACTCTCTCTTGCCCTGACGGTTTCAATTAGTGCCAAGAGAAGGAAAAATACAGGAAGGGGCAGAGGTCACAGGCCATGCATAGATGAGCAGACCTAAAAGCAGATCCAGATGTATAAATGTCACAGGGCATGCATAGATGAGCAGACCTAAAAGCAGATCCAGATGTATAAATGTCACAGGCCATACATAGATGAGCAGACCTAAAAGCAGATCCAGATGTATAAATGTAAAGGGATCCTTCCCTGGGGAAAAGTGTTGCAGGACGCCTGGGGCCTTGCAGACACTTAAGAACTTATGATGAATTCACTGAAACTAATTTGAAACAGACATTTGAGACAAAGAAATGTATATAAATCAGCCATTTTAAGGAATGGTGGGCAGTGCTTTCTCCCTTTACAGAGAGAAGGTGCTGTCCGCCATCTCTAGACAGACTTTGCTGTTCTGCATGACACTATTATTTTGCTATGCTAAAATAAAAGTTTTTGTAGTTAAAGCAACTGCCGTCTAAGTAATTCTTTGATTGGTGATATTTGGGCAACTGCTTGTGGGAACCAGGCCACATACCTCACAGCCTTTTTAGTCCTCTCATTTAACTACACTCTTCCTTCTGTCCCCCACATGATCTACAGTCTCTTAAATGTCCTCATTAGTCCTCCAAATCCCTTCACCTTTGCAACAGTCACTGTAACAAATCGGCATATTCTTGTCATTTGGTATGACCTATGACCTAAAAGGGATACTCCTTAAGTAGGGATCCAGGTGGGCCCTACATACTTGTCAGGATATAATGTTACAATTTCAGAAACATTAATCCTCAAATAGGCAAAGAGAGCAAGCCTAAAAGCTAGCTGACAACATTCTATCTTAATTCACACACATCTAGCACCCTGTTGTCCAATGTGTGGGGAGAAAGTCACAGACAAGTCCTGAGCTATCTCTTGTAAGTTTAGCTGTCTCACAGAATATTTATTTTACACTAACTGCATATTTTTATGGAAAGTTTAGCCGGAACAGAGTACCTAGTTGCAAAAGTTAGCTTAAACAGAAGGAATCCCTTCCTCTTACACCATTCGAGTTGTAAAACAGGGTTTCTCAACCTTTTAGGTAAGGAGTGCCCTCAAACTTCAGAAAATTTTCATAGGGATGACTAATGCCGCACAAAATTCAGCATAAGAACATAAGATATGCCATACTGGGTCAGGACCAAGGTCCATCAAGCCCAGTATTCTGTTTCCAACAGTGGCCAATCTAGGTCATACGTACCTAGCAGTTTCCCCAAGGGACACAGGTTCCACAATGCTTGTATTGTATTGTATCAAACACTTTGCTACAGTTTTAAGAGAGAAAGAGGTAAACAGAGAAAAAAGGGGAGGGTGAGAAAAAGAAAGTGAAGGATGATGAGAGAAGAGATAGGTGGCTCCTCCCATAACAGCGGCTTAGTGTCTCCAACATACTATCCTCAACCCTCACAACATCTATGAGGACTGGGCAGCCCCAATAGCTACTGCCTCTCATAAAATCAAGAGGGGCTTATAGGCGCTTCATGAAAAGCCTCCTCATACATACAGAAAACTTCCTGGAGCGACTAACTTACACACACACGAACATATATACATCTCTGAAGTGACACCTTAGACCCTAGTGACACACACAAAATTCCTCCTGAAGCAATTGACCCTCCCCCCCACTTCTCATTCATCCTCTCCGACCCCCAGTGCAACTGACTCAACCTGACCTCTCAATCTTCCCCAACCTTCTTTTTTTTTAAACCTTATTTTTACTTATAAGAGGAAAAAGCTTACAATATATCTCCACAAGCGAATATGATACAGCAGATTTATATATTGTGATAAGGAAGCTTATCATAGCTCAGGAAGGAGCTATAGAAAAGGTGAAGTGACTCTGAACAAGCAACCTGTCAGTGCTGGTAGAAATGAGAAAACAGAATTTTGCCATAAAAGACTACCAGTCCCAGAATGCACCAGGTTTCCAACAGCCATGAGAGGAGCTGAAGTGAGAAAACGTGTGTTCAATCAGGAGGGCTATGAGGTAATCCCTAAGCACTCATCTCAAAGGGCAGGGCCTGATTCAGCACAGCTGCGCTGTATTAGGGAGGAGCACTCATCAAGGCAGAATAAGAGTAGAGTTTATTCTACAGATGACCATCTTCAGGATCACCTTGGATATACAGAGAAGGATCATCAGTTTCATCTGAAGGATCAGCAGAAGCAGAAGCCAAACCGGAAGGATAGAGAAGGAAAGAAACCCTCTGGAAGGAAGAGGAGAAAAGCCTTTGAGAGGTCTAGAAGAGTCCAAGGCAGTACGTATACTGGGAGGTATTCCAAGGGCCAGCATAGACCATTGGACTGGGGAAAGCCAGAGGAATGGTGCTGCAGAACAAGGAATCACCAGAGGCTACCTGTGAGGGAGACGGCTGCACGTGGAAGGGACTCTAAGACCTATGCCAGAAGGTATGTGAAGAGAGATCCAGTGTCCAGGGATCAGGACTGGAAGGCTGGACATAAGAACTGGACTACATACTGGCCAGGCTATATAGAGAGGAACTATAGCAACAATGGAAGCTCAGGTATGAACACTGATCTATGCCCTAGCTATAACCTTGGAAGACAGCAGGGAAATAAGTGTTCTCCTGAAAATGCTCCATTGAAAGATTCATCTGTGCCAATTCCTGATAGTGACCCTAGGCTTGTTGATGAAGGGGAAATAATAGCAGATCAAGATATTGTTTATATGGACTGCTCTCTATCCAAACTGTTGGTAACTTTCTGTGATAAAACACAGCAGCCATCACAAAGAAATATAAATTTGTTCTTTATTCCACTAAGAAAAGCTCCTGAAGCAGGATTTGACTCACACAGTAGAAAACCAGCCAGCTAAAGGGTTTCAGCTGGATAACTGATAGCAATTGAGCTGCACCTAATTGCTTGTGAGCTAGGAGAGAATTACTTCTGGATCTGTGTGGAAAGTAATCAGAAGTTAACCTTACAAGAACAGTTTATTTCTTTCTTTGTGGCTTTTCGTTTGTTAGAGATATGCTAAGAAAACTTTAGCTAGTTGCCTGACAAGTTTGAAGGTTGTTTTCCTGATTTTGAGTTTTTGACTTTGTTTTACCAAGTTAAACACTGCAAGCAAGTAACCTAATTTATGTGCTACCAAGCATATCTGTGCTGGGAGAAATAACCCCATAAATAAAGAAGTATCTTATTGGCTTTAACACTTGTGCACAACTAAATTATTGTCAGCAGCTGTGTCTGGTGTGAATGAACTACATTACCCACAATACCTTGCAAAAATCATATAAATATATGCATTGTCAAGACTGTGAAGATTCTCAACCAGGCAGCCGTCTGACAATATATATATACACAATGAAAACTTAAAATAAAGCTACGTGTCATCGCCCAATGACCTTTTCCTATACAAAAAAAGAAAAAAAAACCCTGCTGCTCTCTCTAAATGCCAGTACACTACATGATAAGCTTGTACCTTTAAAAGTTAGCCAACGTAACACTCAAATGAAACCCACCATATTTAAACTGACGAACAAATTTGTCAACATAAAAATAAACATAAATAAATAACTTCACAGACCAATTGATTTAGACAGATTTGTATACCATCTTATCCTACAATCAAAGTGGTTACATCACATTGGAGGGTTACATTTAACATGTGGGTACTTTACAACATTTATCATGAGGGTATTTAATTTGCATGAGTCATCAGTTATCAGTCAATATTCAGCTACATTGGGATTATGAAAATGGGATCATCCTTGTAGTGAAGGGACACCAACAAGGCCACTATTTACCACCAAGAAGAAGCAAAGTGTATAAAATGGGTACAAATTTTGCAGAACAACCTCCTCTCTTTAATCTTTTTTTTCCAACTTATTCTATCTTTTTGTGTCCTCAACTCTTTCCCTTCTGACAGTCAACTTTTTCTCTCATATCACTCTTCCTTCCTATTCCCTTTCTCATCTCTCTTCACCTTCCCATCATTCCCTCATTTGTCTTTTCTCTATGCCTCCTTCTTTCTCTTTCCTTCCTGCTGCAACTACCCTGCCTCCTACATCTTTCCTCATCCACCCTTTTCTTGTTTTTCTTCTCTTACGCCCCCAACCCCCACCCCTCATTTCTCCTCCTTACAAAAGTCTGTAGTTACTTCTTTGGCTAAGTGAAGCCATTTAAAAATGTATAGAATAAAACTAAAACCATGTGCTCTGCTTAGAGTAGCGCTGCTAGGGGACATATTCTTTCAACACTACCAGCTTGGTTGCCTTCCTGATACCTTTTCCTGTGACACCTGCCAAAGGCATTCCACTGTAACTTACTTTTTTTTGATTGGATGTAAAGAGCCATCACTGCTCCTACCCCTTCCTGTTTGAGCCAAAATTCAGATGCAGCTCCTACCCAAAGCAACCAACAGCATATCAAACTACCCCATGCCAGGGCCAGTTCAAGGCTTGGAGGTGCCCTAGGTGGGCTCCTCCATCATGTCGCTCCCTGCTTCTCCCCCACCCCCACTGCCACCACTATGGCAATTTCTCAGAAAATGTGGAGCTGCGCGTACCTCAACTCTCCAGCACTGCCCCGCGATTTCTGCCCTCTAGTATGTCTCTTCCACCCCACTCTGATACAACTTCTGGTTTTGAAGTTTGTGCCAGAGGGGAGCAGAAGAAATTACTACAGGACAGAAAATGTGGGCAGCACTGGTGAACTGAGGTAACCATTGCCCCACGTTTTCTGAGCCACTGCATGCCTCAGAGAGGGGCGGCAATCAGAACTCCCCCCGCCTCCCCAGAAGGAAATAGCTCTAGGCAATTGCCTAGTACGCCTGATGGATAGCATCGGCCCTGCCTGCACCCTGCTGTTCATGGAAGGAACTCTCTCTCAAAAACAATACCTATCAAGCCAATAAAGCCCCATTAAGTAAAACAAAATATATTTTTTGTACACTAAAGTAAGCTGCCCTGCAGGTCTCCTTTCCACTTTTACTTTGTTTGATACTTTTAACTTTGGTTCCACTTTTAATGGTTGATAAACTAAAACAACAACAAAAAAAAAAGATTATAATGCAATACTTTTTACTGGATCAATTATACATTGTTTGACTAGCTTTCAAATATTAAAACCTTCCTCAGGTCAGGATAGTAGTCCTTTCTGCTTCCTGTAGCTAATCAGCACAGCCAGAGTGAGTTCCCCCTCCTGCAGCACAACTAGTGGGGGGGGGGGGTGGGGGGGAGAGAAGCATGCAATAGGAAGCAGGAAGTGCTGGCAGTTGGCCAGTTTTTAAACCTGCTTGCAATACCAACTGAAAAATGATGTACAGTGGTCAACTCCTCCCAGACCTGTGCCTGCCTCTCTTGACTATAGGAGTCTCCTGCTCTTCTATGTGCCAAAAAGCCCTGTCATGTTCATTCTTCTTCCTATTTATGTCTCTTTGGGGGAGGGTCGAGGCAGAATGTAGCAGCAGCAGGTGGTCTGAGCAGCAGGAGAGTAGCTGTAGGCTCAAGGCTTTCAATCATGAGGCACATGGCATGGGGATGGAGGCAGAGAAGGTGCAAAATAGCTCCCCTTCGCACACCTTACACCTTCCCTCCTTGCTACTTCGGCACTTTTCCATGGCTGAGTTCCCGTACTCTGGCAAAATAATAAAGGTGACTGCAGTGAGCAGCATGGCCAGAAGGGCATTTTCTAGCCAACTCCAGGAGTATGTATATTATGGGTTGAGAAGCACTGTTTCAAAGCAAAGCTACAAAAGAAAAGTATGCAAGTCCAAGACCAGGTTCACAATACGTGTTACAGCAACCAGTGCTGCTTCTTGGGAATTTTCCAGAAACTCTGTTAAATGCAATGCATCAAAGGACTCTTGAGTCTTTATATTCTTTCCAATCCAATGGAAGCTGGAAATAATTATACAAAAGGGATCAATGTCTGTCCATCTGTCTGTCTGGGAGCATAACTACTCTCTGAAATATCAATGGAATGAGAAGAAACTTGGCGTGTGGGAAAAACTGCTAAAGAGACGCATGGGGGCATGTTTACTAAAGTGCGCTAATGATTAGTGTAGGGTTTAGCGCACACTGTGTGCGCCATAGTAACCTTTACTACACATCAAAAGAGTGGCTGTGCTAAAAAAAACAAACAAACCCATGCTAACTGCTTAGAGCGGGTTGGGGTGGAGATTGGGCAGTTCAGGGATGAAGCATGCACATGGGCATCTTTAACGCATGGTAACCGGCAATGTTGTACTTAGCATGGGTGCACTTACTGCCATTGCAAAAGGTGGCATGAAGTAAAACTGTGTTAACTGTGGCAAACAACTTAGCATGGGGTGGGTGCAGAACCTGCACTAACCGTGTGGGAACATGCTGCTCATGCCTCCAAATTTATTTTTTATTTTTTTTTAGGATGGGTCCAGCACCATTCCCATGCTAAATGTTTGGGCTGAAGGCACGGGTAAACTACCACATTTTAGTAAACATACCCCACAAAGTTTAAAAAAGATTAAATTAGACTGAAGATCCAGAAAAGCAACCCCCCCCCCCCCCAAAAATGGTTGTGTATTTAGTGCCAGCGTCTGTAGCACAGAAACTTACATACAGTGAAACAGTCACAAAATTCCTCCTTTCAAAATCCCTCTCTGTTCTCTACTTTCCTGACCTCCCCAAACTGCCCCATCCCTAAAATATGCCCCCCACAACTCCCCCCCTACCCCCCAAAAAATACTCTCTTGCAACTGCCTTATTATTGCTAAATGTCCCCAACTTGAAAAATATACCCTCACAACTGCCTCATACCACTCTGAAAATGGAACCACCACTCTCAGAAACTGCCCTACCACACCGGAAACTGTTCCCACCCAAAAAAACCTCCCACAATTGTCCCACAACACCGAAAACTGTCCTCACCCCCATAAAACTACATCTTTGCACTGCCCCCCCCCCAATGCCCTCACCTCCCAAAAACCACCCTCCTGCCAACTGCCCTGCCACCCTCCAAACTGCCTCCACTCTCAAAAACCACCCTCCTGCCACAACTGTCTTGCTCCAAAATCTGAGGTTCAAAGGGCAAACTTGATGCATCTATGGCTAGTGATGCAAAAGGATTATCTATTGAGAGAATATGGACGTGCACAATCGTAACATAACAGTGTGGTGTGAGCACACAGAGGATGGATGTGGAAGGAGGAAAAGAAGAAATCAGCTGGACTTGAAGATGTTATTAGGACTCTTGACATTGTAAAGGGTGGTACATGAACAGCTTCAGCCTGTGTTTTAAGGCCTCAAATGCAGGCCTTGGCTGGTACTCCAAATGGTCTTTGAATGGCTTGCAAATTGCCATGAAGCCTGAAGTCCATCCTATAACAGAAGGAACGCTCACTAACACTTTGCTTGGGCTGGCACCTGACAGCTGTGTAGTGCCAGAGGAAAACAGAGCAACCGTTCAGAGGCACTGTCAATTCAAGGTTCCAGAGCAGGTGGTAGAGAGAGAGAGCTGGCTCTTAAGAATGATGAGAGTTAACACAGTCTCTTGGGTCCATACAATGAAGAACACTGCTTTCAGATAACAAAACTATGAGGGGAAAGGATAAGACATAATGAGGACAATCTCAAATCCATTTACATAGGTAAATAATGATTAACCCAGGTTAAACTGGCTGCCTGAAAACTGATATCCCTAAGCCCAGCTAGGAGTGTGATGTTCTATAGCATGTGAACATTTAGCGGCATTTGGTGGAGATATTATTGGAACATGTCTTGGGCTTGGTCAGGAACTGATGTGCACATTACTTTCCATAAAAATTTTACCAGCACAAAAAAATAGGTGCCAAAGTCAAACAGGCACTTCGTACACATGGAAATTTTCAAACAGAAAGTTTGTACACATTTTATCTTTGAAATGGGATGCACTTGAATTATGCATCAGAGTGGGCAGCTGGAAAACCACCCCGGTATAATTTTAATTTTCAGAAATTAGTTAATGTAAAGGGCCTCATCTGCCAAACTGAGTTAGTGTGTTGACACATATTAACATGTTATTTAATGCAAGCCCCATTATTGTCAATTAGCGGGGCCTGTTCAGTAAGTGCATGACATATGTTAACACAGAATAGCAAATGAAACCCAAAGAGAGCAGTTAGGTCCATATCATAAGGGATTGGATGAACCAGTCCTTGTTTTAACTCCTTAGTTTCTCCCCCATCCCCTTTACTTCCCCTTTGCAGTCTTGCTGTTCTTCAAAAAACTGAAACAAGTCCATAAATGGATGTTATATGATCTTGTTATAGTTATAAAAAAAAAACCATGACAAAGATGTATTGGATTGTATTTCACTATAATTATGTTTTAGACAAAAAGGTAATAGTGAAATAAATAAATGTAACAGGGTACATCTCAAACTGGCTCAGCCTGTCCCTTAGGACATCGAGTTCTCTGGTCACGCTTGATAACGGAGAAAGTACTGTAGAACAGAAAATAAATGCCACTCACCCATAGCCACCCTCACTTACTTCCACGTTCCAGGTCTGTGCATGGGGACAAAATGAGAAAGTAAGGGGAGACCGGGAGCGCATCAAATCGCTCCATTCTTCAGTGTTCCGTGCCCCGACATGGGAGAGAGCCAGTTGGTGGTATGCGGTGGGCAGCTTGCAAGTGGCACCTTAGCTCCTCTGTCAGTGGAAGAGAACTTTGAGCCCATCACAGAGAGAATTCTACAGGAACCTTCCACTCACAGCTGCATGCAGGGGGGGGTAAGGGCGAATGGGTGCTACCATTACCAATTACACGCTACCAAAGCACTCTGGACACTAAAAAAACCTCAGATCTTAAATTTAGGAATTTAAGTTAGATGCCTAAATTTGTCCACTAATTTCAGTCAAATTTAGAAGCCTAAATTTTCAGTCCAAAATAGGAGCTTACAACCCATACCTTCAAAATTAATAGCAGCCTAAATTGAAAAGTACTGTATGTACACACTTGAGCTTGTATATGCGTCTATGCATATGTGTCTCTGCATGCGTGGACATGTTAGCATGTGTGTATGTATGTCTTTATATCTGTGTTTCTCTGTACCCGTGATCGGCAGAGGAGATGAGAGGGGAGGACTGTTTGACAAATGCAGTTCCATAATCACTATATTACTCTGAATCGGAGTTAGTATGCTGCTGCTGGAATGGCTTTTCCTCTATAAATGTAGGGGGTGGGGGGGCTTCATCTTACTTTCATCTCCCATTACACACAGACACTGAACTTATACAGCACAAGAAATTCCCCAGTTTACCTCCTTCCTTCCTGTGACTAGAGCAGAATTCCAATGCACCACCCAGATCACCTTGCCATTGGCTGAATCCTACCCCAGTCTCTGCTGCTAGATAAAACTGGAAACAGGAAGGACAGGTTCACACACACAAGGGAAAGAATTACAGACAGACGTTTTAAACTCTGAAAAATATCCAGACATGCTAGTCATCCATCTAGCTTCCAAATTTTATTGTAAAAATGCATAGATCGTGAAAAAGAGAGTTGTCAATCCTAACCTCCTGAATATAGAGAATATCTGACAGCACTCACCTAAACTTTGGACTTTAGGTATGTTCCTAGCTTGCCAGTGCCTTAATCTTTTGCCCTGCCCATGGCTATAGATGTTAATTGCAAGTACCAACAAGTACCAACCGATACAAAAGCAGTGTCATTCAGTTGGTAGCTTTCAAAGTAGAAATATCATCACATAAAATAAAATTTATATAAGAATAGTTTAAAATACAGTAAATCATAACGAGGAAATTATTTCTAATCCTTGTGTCTGTACTGTGTCTCTCTCTTTGTGTGTGCTGTGCATGTATTGTAGCTATGAAAGGGAGGGGGTGCTGAGGCATTTCTGGAGGACAGTTTGAGAAGTACGGAGGTGGTTTTGGATGTGGGATAGTTTTCAGGGTGATGGACTAATTGTGGTGAGGAGTTTTTGAGGGCGGAGAGAATTTGAGGGTCAACCAGTTATGAGGGGGTATTTGGGGGGGGGATGGGGCAATTGTGGGGCAGTTTATGGGATGGTGGATGAGATGGTGGTCGGGATAGTTTGCAGTTGTGGGACCGTTGTGGGCAGATATTTTTTATGGGTGGGGCAGTTTACGGGTGCTGGGGTAGATGCGAGGGAGTATATTTTAGACTAGGACAGTGTGCACAGTGGTGAAGCAGTTGTGTAGAGGTATTTTTGTGGAATGAGCAGAGTGGTTTTGAGGCAGTTACAGGAAGATAGGTTTTGGGGTTGGGACAGTTGCAGGGGGATAGGTTTTGTGGTTGGGGCAGTTGGGTAGAGGGCAGGGCAGTTTCATGTGTTTGTGCTTTGGAGGGGTAGTTTGTGGTGTGGTGGGACAGTTTTGAGGGGATGGATTTTTGGAGGGTAATTCAGTTTACAGGCTAGTGAGTGTGGGGGTATATTTTTGGGGGTGGGGAATATGGCAGGTGGTAGGTCAGTAGTGAGGGAGTATCTTTTAGGGGTGGGGCAGTTTAGGCAGGTTGCTATGTTTCACTGTTAAGTAAGTTTCTCTGCCACAGGAGATTGCATTTCTATGGGAAAAGGAGTGCTGACATTTCTTTTTTGGGGGGGGGGGGTGCGCGCATATTTTTCTGGAACCCCTAGTCTGATTTGGCCTATTTTCAAACTCAATGTGCCTTTCTTTTTTGTTTTTCCCATGTGCCAGGTTTCATCCCATTCTGTTACTTTTTCAGAAAGTTATTTTGCCCCTAGACAGATGCTGTCGACCGTTTCTGTATAGTTTTTTCCAACTTCACTTGGGTTGGAAAGACCAACAAATAAGAAAGAAGGGGAAGGAGTAGACAGTGTGTCTTGCTGGCCTGGAAGGAAAATGTCTGGAGTTGCTGGACTAGTCGTGCCTTTGGCGTTGCCTGGATGTGTCATCACTGTCATGCTATACCTTTCATAAAAGACCAGAAAGCCCTGTGACACGTGGTCATGAATATGTCCCCAAAGGAGCACGTCATGCTACTGCAGAGGCAGGGCCAGATCTAAGCATGTTAAAAAGCATGTTGTCTGTACATGGCCCCATTCCACCAGAGGCCCCGCGCTCTAAGTTTCTCCTTTGGCCTCTCTCCAGCTGTGCTGGCACTACCGCCGCTATCATCCTCTCAGCTGCTGCCGCTGGAATCATCATTCTCCGAAACTCCCAGCTGTCGCTGCCACCACCGCAATCACCATTCTCCAACCCTCCCAGCTGCCACCGCCACCCCAATCGCCATCCTCCACCCCTCCTAGCCGCTGCTGCCGCCATCGCAATTGGCATCCTTCAACTCTCCCAGCAGCTGCTGCAGTTGCCGCCACAGCACAGCTATTTACTCAAAAAGACACAGGGACCTTTTCTCTCTGTGCGCTGCAGATAGATCTGCCGGTCCTGCACCTCTGAAACAGGAAGTACACATCAGAGATATGGGACTGGCAGAGCTATCGGGCAACACATGGAGAGAAGGTCACGCTGGATCTCTTCCAAGGTTATTGCAGCTATCCACCACCATCCCATTAACAGTAAGCTTAAGCCTTGGAGATAGTCTGGAAGGGAGGGAGAGAGTGGGTGGGGGGGGGGGCAAACTGGATGTACGACTGAAGCTGAGGAGGGGGAGGGGGAGTAGATGAAGACAATAACTGATAGTGTGAATCTGGGGTGAAAGAGTCTGGTAAAAGTGAGGCTTGGGAGAAGAGGGCAGTGAGAGAAAAAAAAAGATGAACTGGTGGGGGGGGGGGGAAGAATGGATGAATGAGTGAGTCTGAAGGTACTGAATGGATGAATCTGTGGGAAAAAGGAAAGGGATGAGCTGGGGAGAGGGGACGAAGAACTGTTGAAACCAGGGGAGGTAATCCTGAGGGTTGAAAGTGGTTGAGAGAGGGAATGAGTCTGGAGAGGTGAACTAGGGAGGTAGAGAGGAGACACACAGAACAGGCTTGGAAAGCTTGAGAATGAGGGGATGAACCTGAGTGAGTGAACCCGGGGGGCTGTGAGAGAGGTGATAAGTCAAGAGATGAGTGCATCTGTGGATGGATGAGCCTGTGGTGGGAAGTTAAGAAAGAGAGGGCGTGATACTGGGGGAGGAGAGAGGGAGGGGATGAGTCTGAGGGGACATGAAACAGAAAAGAAGGTAAATATATAGGCTAGATGGGAAGGAAGTTGGCATGAGAGAATGGAGGGAAGAAGAGTAGACAGAAGAGGAGAGAGTGAAGCAATTTGCATACTTCACTCAGCTCCTCACTACTCCTGCAGAGACACATTCAGCCACTGTCCATTCACCCAAATCAACCCACTCAGTCACACACACACACACCTCCACTCACTCATACACATACATATCCCTAACTATATACTGTAAATTTCCCTACCTACTTACTGTAACATACCATACCAGGGCAGCCCAAAGGTGATGCGGGGCCATGCATGAAGACTCATTGTGGGGCCTAATTTGCATAAATTTTATTTATTTTAAAATGTATATGTTGGCCATCTAAAATTTTAGGCGGCTTTCAAAGGAACCCTTCACAAGCCTCTTTTTTTCTCTCCTGACAATAGACTTAGGGGCATATTTATTAAATATTAAATGTGTTAAGTGCCACTTCACCAATAGAAATAAATGGATGTTCCTGCACTTAACGCACATTAACATTTGTGAATGTGCATTAACTTTTAGTAAACATGCCTCCTAATGAGTGTCTGAATACCATTTGCATGGGTAGTGAGGATAAAGAAAAGCTATCAGATTTCTACATTACTATACTCCAGTGCCAAATGCCAGGCACATTAGGAAGTATTATAAACCATGCCCATTTAGAACCCATAGCAAACCCACCATATCATAACAGCACTACCAGGACTCATAAAGCATCAAACTCTACCTATCAAACACTGCAAATATTAAACCAATACATCTCAGAGAATAACAATACATCTCCAAGAATACCAATACATCTCCAATTGGAGAAAAAGAACAAGTGGTGCTGTGACATAGAAACTATATGAACAGAATACCTCAGTTCACATGCAGAACATAGACTGTCAGCAAACATAGAACAAGGGATCACAATTTAGAAATATGAAGACAATAATTAAACTGGGAACCCCAAAAGCCAAACTTGGAATGCACAACACTGGAGACATAAAACTATAAATTAATTTCCTCTTGTACTAAACAAAACGCAAAGACGTTAGTGATGCAAAAGCTGACATATTCCAGTTAATAAATTCAAAATAAAAAAGTAGTTTTCTACCTTTTGTTGTTTGGGCATTTTATTTTTCAGTTGCAATTGCTCCAGTTATTTTCTTCTGGTTTCTTTGCATCTTCTGCTAACTCTCCATTGTCTGCTGTCCATTTGTCGTTTCTTCTCTCTTCTCGTTTTTTCCATTCTCTCTCTACATCTGCTTTAACATACTGATCTTTCTGCTTTTGCTCTTTCCTCCATTTCTTTCTTTTTTCCTTTTTCATTCACTCAAATGTGTAATAAGCATGGCCCTTTATATTTTTAATAGTAGAGGAGGAAAAACATCAGTGTTTCTATTTCTCAGGTATTATCTTATATGCAGAGTTTGGCTTCTTGGGGTTTCAGTTCAATTTTTGTCTACATGTTTTTATTTTTAGTTTGTCATCTCTTATCCTGTACTTGGTGAGAGTCTATCTGTTCTAAGTGTATGATTGAGGTCGGGTGTTCTGTTAGCATGGAGTTTCTATGTTAGAATCTGGCTTGTTAGGTTTAACTAGTAGAGCGGATGGATTTTCTAGGACCCATGGCAATATTTACCATGCTGCCCTTTTCTGGGTAGGCTCCTTGTTGAGAATTTTGGAAATTAGTGCTGTTTTTGAATGGTAGATTTGCTCTATAGGTCCTTTGCTGTGGTTCTTGCATTTTCTTTTTGTTTCCTGTGTGAAGACAACTGTAGGGAGTTGGGTGGGAAAGGGGGTTACTGGAATAAGGATAGTCTAAGACAGTGATGGCTAACCTTTTTGAGCCCGAGTGCCCAAACTGCCGCACAAAACCAAAGAATTTCCTCAAAGTGCCAGCACGTCAATTAAAGCCTCATTTGCATAAGGTGCCTCATTTGCATAAATATTTGCATAATGTTACCATACACTAACTTTTAGTAAACATGCCTCTTAATGAGTATATGGATAAAGAAAGACTAAAAGGTTTCTACATTACTATAATCCAGTACCAACCGCCAGGCACATTAGGAACTACTACAAACGCTGCCCATTTAGAACCCATAGCAAACCCGCCGTATCCTAACAGCACTACCAGGACTCACAAAGCACCATACCCTAACTATCAAAAGGCAACACTGCAAATATTAAACCAATACATTTCAGAGAACAACAATACATGACCTACTGGGGAAAGAACAAGTGGCAATGTCAAATAGGAATTATATAAACAGAATACCTCAGCTCAGTTACACATGCAGAACAGACCATCACCAAACAAGGAATCACAATTTAGAAACAGGAAGACAATAATTAAACTGGGAACCCCAAAAGCCAAACTTGGAATATACAACAACACTGTAGAAATAAAACTAAACAAAGCGCAAAAATTAATGATGCACATTTCCCAGAGCTGACATATTCCAGTTAATAAATTCAAAATAAAGAGATATTTTTCTACCTTTTGTGCATTTTTTTTCAGTTGCAATTGTTCCAGCCACTTTCTTCTGGTTTCTTCGTGTCTTCTGCTAACTCTCCATCTGCTGTCCATTTGTCCTTTCTTCTGTCTTGTTTTTTTTTTTCCATTCTCTCTCTACATCTGCTTTAACATACTAATCTTTCTCCTTTTGCTCTTTCCTCATTCCTATTTCATCTACTCAAAATTTACCCCTCCATCCTCAATCCCCACTTATTCTCCCAATACCCGGCCAATTGTAGATTTTTTATCCCTCCCACACAAAATATTTTTCCCCTCTCCATTTTACTCTCCCAGCCCCATCCCATTCTAATCCTCCCCCAACACCAGCTCCCTTCTAGTTCCAGCCTCACCCAGCATCCATTCCCTTCTAGTCCCTGCATCAGCCCATTTCCAGTCCTAGCAGCCCCCCAACCCATTTCCAGTCCTAGCAACCCCCCAACCCAATACCAGTCCTAGCCCCCCCATATCAACCCACTTCCAGTCCTAACCCCCCCATCACCCCATTTTCAGTTTAAGCCCCCCCTATAACC
The DNA here is from genome assembly GCA_033557465.1 of Ichthyophis bannanicus. Lineage (NCBI taxonomy): Eukaryota > Metazoa > Chordata > Amphibia > Gymnophiona > Ichthyophiidae > Ichthyophis > Ichthyophis bannanicus. The sequence continues at coordinate 152,064,148 of CM066041.1, forward strand.
CATTACCAGTCCTAACCCCCATCAGCCCACTTCCAGTCCTAACCCATCAGCCCACTTCCAGTCCTAACCCCCATCAACCCATTTCCAGTCAGCCCCCCATAGCCCATTGCCAGTCCTAACCCCCCCATCAGCCCACAGTCCATTACCAGTCCTAACCCCATCAGCCCACCTCAAGTCCTAACCCCTCCCCATCAGCCCATTTCCTGTCCTAGCCCCCCCCCCCATAGTCCATTATCAGTCCTAACCCCCCATAGCCCATTACCAGACAGCCCCCATCAGCCAACAGCCCATTACCAGTCTTAACCCCCCATAGCCCATTGCCAGTCCTACCCCCCCCCCATCAGCCCACAGCCCATTACCAGTCCTAACCCCATCAGCCCACCTCAAGTCCTAACCCCTCCCCATCAGCCCATTTCTTGTCCCAGCCCCCCCATAGCCCATTATCAGTCCTAAACCCCCCCATAGCCCATTACCAGTCCTAACCCCATCAGACCACCTCCAGTGTTAACCCCCCATCAGCCCATTTCCAGTCCTAACCCCACCCAACAGCCCACCTCAAGTCCTAACCCCTCCCCATCAGCCCATTTCCTGTCCTAGCCCCCCATAGCCCATTACCAGTCCGAACCCCCCCCAACAGCCCACCTCAAGTCCTAACCCCTCCCCATCAGCCCATTTCCTGTCCTAGCCCCCCATATCCCATTACCACTCCCAAGCCCCCATCAACCCACTGCCAGTCCCAATCCCACCAGCCCATATAGACTTAGCTCCCCCATAGCCCATCACCACTCCTAACCGCCCCCAGCCCTTCACCACTCCTAACCCCCCATCAGCCCATTTCCCCTCCTAGCCCCCCATCGCCCACTACCAGTCCTAGCCCCAACAGCCCACAGCCATTACCACTCCTAACCCCCCCCAGCCCATCACCAGTCCTAACCCCCCCCAGCCATTACCCCTCCTAACCCCCTCCCCAGCCATTACCACTCCTAACCCCCCCAGCCCATCACCACTCCTAACCCCCCCATCAGCCCATTTCCTGTCCTAACCCCCCCCCAGCCCATCACCAGTCCTAACCCCCCAACAGCCCACAGCCATTACCACTCCTAACCCCCCCCAGCCCATCACCAGTCCTAACCCCCCCCCAGCCATTACCACTCCTAACCCCCCCCCAGCCATTACCACTCCTAACCCCCCCCAGCCCATCACCACTCCTAAACCCCCCCCCCAGCGAAATTTTTTTTACAAAGAAAGCTGTTGCTGCCGGGGCCGGGGCCGCCGCGGCAGAATCGAGTGTGCCGCGGGGCCCCCCCGCCCAGCAGAGCCTGCCCTCCGTCCCCGGTATCACCTCTCTCAGCTGCCTCCAGTCACACGCGCCGGCTTTCAGAGCGCGAGGGAAGAGTTTCTCCCTCGCTGCTGAGGGACAGACTGGATGGGCCGTGTGGTCTTTTTCTGTCGTCATGTTTCTATGTTTCTATGTTTCTATGCAACATGATCTTAAATTCACAGCTACCAGGATCTTTTTTCTCATTTTATATCTTTCTTCCTCATCATTAACCTGGTCACAGCACTGACCAAATAAGTCCAAAATGCAAATATGTATGCAAATGAAGCCCAGTGGCTAGGCAAATGAGGTCCCACAATAAATCTCCACACATGACCACGCATCACCTTTGGGCCACCCTTGTGCAGAGATCTGTGGAGGAAAAGATTTTGTTTAGTAAGCCTGGAAAATTTTATTCTTGTTTCAATTAATATACATGCAAGAGGAAGATTAAGACCAAAAGGAAAACTGTAGCTTCTTTTACTCCTGTTCAGAAAGAACTATTGGATAAGCATTTGGCCCCGCAGTCTAGATCAGCACTGGAGTTGGTTTCTTCTCCTGAGGGAGTTTCCATCAGTTTAGATGGTAGAACCCTTTCCTTGTCAACCATCAATGCCTTTGAAATCTTTGACTCAGGGTATTAGTTCTGAGTGCTGTTTCTCTGGGTCTCTTGATTGCCTGTGATTCTCCAGATATTCCACAAGTGATAGTTTTTCCAGTAGATGGGGGGAGCCCTTTGAAGGCTCCTCCACCTAATGAGATCTTTGTTGGTTGTGTGGACTATAGTATCTCGGACTGAGGAACTTCCAAGGGGGATAGTTTCTCAGTTATGAAATTTCATTGGCGAGATGGTGGCTAAATTGCAAGGCATCGACTCCCAAGTGGTTTTACTTGAAGACCATTTGTCTTCACTCAAATCTTAAATGCAAAAGTTGCAGACGGTGGGAGCTTCATCTATAAAATATTCCCTATGCCTACATTATAAGCTGGAATCTATTGAGGATGCTATGTGGAAAAATAATCTTAGAATATTGACTTTTCCTAAATCATACTGTATTTGCTAATGTAGAAGAATTTCATATTGTGAAATGTTATGTACCTTTGCTATTGCTCCAGAAAAAGTCAAAGATAAGCCTTTGGTCTCATCATCCAAGGAGTTTGATTTGACTGCTTTCTTGGAAGATTCCCATGATGATATTTCTACATGGAACACCTTGGTAGTGACTTTCTTTGGAGCAATATAAATTACAAATTTTGAAGGTTTACTTTAAGTATTGATTTATAAATTTCTGTGGTCAGAGGGTTCAGATTTTTCCTGATGTGGAACGTGCCACTCAAGTCAGATGGAGACATTCTTTCCTTGAAAGTGCAAAGGCTCCAATTAGGGGCTACTTTCTTCTTAATGTATCCTTGATGTTGTCTAGCAATTATCAGGGGAAGAAGTTCATCTCCTATGGTTCTGACCACCTGGCTAAGTTTATTGCAGACAGGAATTTAATACTTTAGTTATTTCAAAATGATTATTATCTGTTGCAAGGTGAAAGAAAGCATAGTTACTCACCTGTAACAGGTGATCTCTAGGAACAGTAGGAATTTAGTCTTCACATATGGGTGGATTCAGTACCAACAGAGCCAACACAGAAACGCTCCCCAGCGTCCAACTGGAAAGCCTTTGGGAGCACTCTCACGACTGCCTTCCTAACTTCTTCTCTCAGTTGAGTTTGTAGCTGAGAAAGCATAGTTACTCACCTGTAACAGGTGATCTCCGGGAACAGCAGGAATTTAGTCTTCACATATGGGTATCGTTGGTACTGACGGAGCCTGCGCAGGAACGCTCCCCAGCGTCCAATAGGAAAGCTTTTGGGAGCATCCCACAGTGCCTGCGTGCTGCCTTCCCGCCTTTCCCAACTGTCCCTCTCCAGTTGAGTTTACAGCTGAGACAAAAGAGAGAGGGAAAGAGAGAAAGAGAGATAGAGAGATACAACTCCTAGGGGAGATGGGTGGGTTGTGAAGACTAAATTCCTGCTGTTCCCACAGATCACCTGTTACAGGTGAGTAACTATGCTATCTCCAGGAACAAGCAAGAATGTAGTCTTCACATATGGGGACTCCCTAGCTGCAGATGCCAGGGAGATGGCCCCAGAAAGTTGTGTGCCCTTGTGAAAGGGCTCCACTTCCCCCCATTGATCTCTGGCATCCTACCAGGATGGGTAGGAGTTGATTAAGTGTGGAACAGGTGTTGAAGAACATCCTGACCAAACAAGGCATCCCGGCGGGAGTCCTTGTCTAAGCAGTAATGGGCTGTGAAGGTATGAACCGAAGTCCAAGTAGCTGCTCAACAGATGTCGTTGATAGACACAAAGTGAAGATGTGCCATTGAGGCTGCCATCGATCTCACATTGTGACATGGCCTTCAAGAGGAAGGTTCTTACTCTCATAAGCAAAAGATATACACTGTGCAATCCAGCTGGACAGCGTCCTTTTGGAGACTGGAAGCCCCAAATGACTAGGATCAAAAGCAACAAAGAGTTGGGAGGACTTTCTATGTTGCTGTGTCCTTTGCAAGTAAAAGGCCAAAGCTCTTTTACAGTCCAAAGTATGAAGAATCCTTTCTGCATTTGAGGCGTGAGGCCTTGGAAATAATACAGGAAGGTAAACCACTTGGTTTAAATGAAAGGGCGACACCACCTTTGGCATAAAGTGTGGATGAGTCCTAAGGACTACCTTATCATGATGGAACCTTAAATAAGGAGGATCAGCCACCAACGCTTGCAAATCACTGATGTGACGTGCTGATGTGATTGCAATAAAAAAAGATAACCTTCCAGGAAAGGAATTTCAAAGAGATAGTAGCTAATGGCTGAAAAGGCGGCTTCATGAGCTGCCCAAGAACCAGATTTAAGTCCCATGCTACCGGTGGTGGCTTAATGGGAGGCTTAGTTAAAAGAAGGCCTCTCAAATCTCACTATGAGAGGATGAGAGGAAATAGGTTGTCCATTTAGAGGCTTGAAAGAAGCTGCAATAGCACTCAAATGGATTCTCACTGAATTGGTCTTAAGCCCTGCATTTGATAAACGAAGGAGATACTCCAGTAATGATTCCAGAGGTATCGCAAGAGGGTTAAGGTCCTTCTGTGAGCACCATAAGGTAAACCTTTTCCACTTAAATGCATAAGAGCATCTTGTGGAAGGCTTCCTGGAAGCATAAAGAATATCCTTTACCTGCTGGGAAAGGTTAAGACCGTGAAGTTCTAGGCTTTCAGCAACCAGGCACTGAGATGCAGAGACTGGGGAATGGGATGCCAAAGCATCCCGTCATCTTGAGAAAGGAGATCTGGAGCAGATCCTAACTCCAGAGGTGGAGCTTGAGAGAGATGTAGGAGCAGAGGTACCACATTTGCCGTGGCCAACGTGGAGCTAAGAGGATCATATGACCTCTGTCCCTCTGAAGCTTAAACAGGGTTTTGGGAATTAGGGGAATGGGTGGAAAGGCATACAGGAAGTCCTGACCCCAATGGAGAAGGAAAGCATCCCTGGCCTGACCATCCTGAGCTGGAATTCTGGAACAGAACCAGGGAAGTTTGGCATTCAGCGGACTTGCAAAGAGGTTTATGTCCGGGGTTCCCCAAATTTGAAAAGTTTTGGCCACCTGGTCTGCATGCAGAGACCATTATGTGGAAGCAGAACTCGAATGAGTCTGTCTGCCCAAGAGTTTTGAATGCCTGGAAGATACACCGCAAGGAGTTGAATTTGATGCCCTCTGGTGAAGGCCCATAGTCGCAAAGCTTCGTTGCAGAGCGACAGAGAGTCTGTTCTGCCCTGCTTCTTCACATAGAACATGGCTACTTGATTGTCCATTTGAACTAGGACTGTGTTGTACCTGAGCTGGGTGTGAAATACTCGAAGAGCAAGGAAGATTGCTCTGAGCTCCAGGAGGTTGATATGAAGACAGGCCTCCTGTGGAGTCCAGGTACCCTGGGTAGAGGCCGTGCAGGTGGGCTCCCAGACGCACCTGTGAAGCATCTGTTGTTAGAGTGGCCTGGGGTGGGGGTTGCTGAAAAGGAGACCCCACCTGAAGGTTTTTGGGTGACTGCCACCTTGCTATTTTGTCTGACAGGCAACCTGACGCCTGAGTCCACTGAGTGGATAAGGTCCACTGGGCTGCCCTCATATGGAGGCGAGCATAAGGAACCACATGCACGGTGGATGCCATGTGGCCTAGCAACTGTAACATTTCCCGAGTAGTGAGGTGAGGTTTTAGCACTGCTTGGGAAGCTAACTGCACAATGCGAAGGCAGCGGGGCTGTGGAAGGAAGGCCCTTGTCTGTCTGGTATCCAGCAGAGCTCCTATAAACTCTAGGGATTGAGTGGGAGCAAGGTTGGACTTTGGGAAGTTTATGACAAGTCCCAAATACTGAAGGATACGCATTGTGCGAGAGAGAGCAATCCTGGCCTCTGGCTCTGAAGGTGCTCGAATGAGCCAGTCGTCTAAGTAAGGGAAGACGAATATTCCTAGGGTGCGGAGAAATGCTGCCACCAAAGCCATGCATTTTGTGAACACCCTTGGTGCAGAGGCCAGGCCAAAAGGAAGAACCCTGTATTGGTAGTGCTTCCCTTGAAAACAGAAATCGAAGGAATTTTCGGTGAGTTGGATGGATGAGAACATGAGTGTACGCATCCTTGAGATCTACAGAACAAAGCCAATCCTGACTCTGAAGGTATGGCAGCAGAGTTCCTAGAGAAATCATTTTGAACTTCTCTTTGAACAGGAATTTGTTCAATTCTCTGAGGTCTAAAATGGGTCTGTGTCCTCCTGTTTTCTTTGGAATAAGGAAATAGGGGGAGTAAAACCCTGTACCTCGTTGGGGAATGGGTACCTCCTCTATTGTCCCTTGAGCAAGCACAGTGACCTCTTGACCTAACCGGTCGTTGAGAGAGGTCTGAGAATTGAACTGTCTTACCACAGTAGGAGGGGGCATGCTGAGGAAATGAAGCTTGTACCCCTCTCTTACAACAGACAGAGTCCAATTTTCTGCTGTTATCTGACCCTATCTGGGGGCAAAATGACATAACCTTCCTGGGATGGTGGAGGGTTCTGGGCCGTTCAGGGCCAGCAAGGCAAAGTTCTCTAGATAGGAGTCAAAGCCCTTGTGGAGGCTGAGTCTGCTGAGCCGGTTGAGGCTTAGCTGCTTTTGGCATCCTTTGTTGCCTAGGTTGTTGCTGCTGTCCCTTTTGGGCAGACTGACCTAAATGATGTCCCTGCTGGGTATAGGAGGGATAAAACTTTTTCTTATTGCTGAAGAAAGGTTTCTTAGAGGATCTTTTCCTCGCAGGATCAGCTGTAGATTTAGACAATCTATCCAAAGTGATATTGTCAGCATCTCTCTCATTAGCCTTTTCCTGCCAATTCTTGCCAAAGAGATTCTCTCCTGTGCAAGGTATATTCCCTAGTCTGTCCTGTACCCAAATTTCCAAGTCAAATGCCTGGAGTCAGGCAATCCGATGTGCACCTATGGCAATGGCAGAGGTTCTGCTTATGCATTCAAAGCAGTCAAAGGCTGCACGATTCACAAACTTGGAAACATCCTGAGCATGTTTGACAAGACAAGATAATCTTGCCTTTTATCATCAGGAAGGAGAGGGCTCATAAGCTCTAAATCTCCTGTGACCTCTTTAAGGAACATTCCCATATACAAGATATAGGAACTGATCCTAACAGAAAGCCTGGAAGCCTGGAAGGATCGACGTCCAAAGGCGTCAAGAGTCCTACACTCACATCCTGGAGGATTAGATGCATGCCTTTTTGCACTCTTTATCCATCTCATTGCTGATTCCACCACCATGGAATGGTGTGGTAATTGAGTCTTCTGAAACCCAGGACAAGGAGGAACTCGATACATGGTGTCGAGTCTTCGAGAGTGAGGAGATGTGGTCAGAGGTGTTTCCCACATCCTTAACATAAGATCATGCAAGATCATGTAAGGTAGCTGCCTCCTTGGGAGCTTTAGGGTATTGTAGGATTTCTAATTCCTTTGCCCTAGGCTCTTTTTCAGGCGCCACTGTGATGGAAAGACCTCGGGACACATCTCGGATAAAATCCTGAAAAGACATATCCTCTGGTGGAGACATCCTACGCTGAGGAGAAGAGGAATCCTCAGGAAGAAGTACTCAGGTATTGGCAGAGCTTTCAGAGTCTTCAGACTCATCCGAGGATTCGAAGTATCTCCGATCCGGGTGATTGTGGAAGGCATGGTACCGGTACTGATCGAAGTCGGCATCGGGGTGGTCCGGTACCGACTTGTCGATCCCGGATAGAGACGCATGACTCGGTCCCAGTAGAATACCTGCCGATGTCGATGCTGTCGGTGCCGGTACCGGTTGAATTGTCTGAAGCAGTTTCAGGGGCATCGAGGCCGTGAGAAGAGCCGCCAGACTGTGTTCAATAGCCAAGAATCTCTGGTCTATTGACGCTGCTGATGCTTGGGTGTCGGTGCCGGATGAAGCGGCCGGAACCCCAGAGCATGGCACCAGTAGTTCTGCCAAGGTTGAAGCCTTGAGAACATCCTGGAGCACCGTTAGTGCTTTGGAAGCCGAAGCCTCCCGCCGGGGCAATTTTGCCAGTGAAAGTCCCTCAAGGGCAACGCCAAAGGCATCTCAATGTTTAGAAGGAGATCTACCCTTTGAGGACCAGCTAGATTTATGTTTAATTACCTGAGATCCATGGGAGGAAGACGAAGCACTGGAAGACGTCGATGCCAAGGAGGCTGTATTGGAGGGAAAAAGGCTGCTAAGTTTAGCAGCTCTGTTTTGCGGGCCCCGTTTCAACATCATCCCACAGGCAACACACTCTGAAATAGAGTGGTCAGGACCTAAACATTTGAGGCACCACTCATGGGTGTCGGTGACGGAGATGGTAAGGCCACTCTTTGAACACTTTTTAAAACCCGAAGCGTGTTTTTCCATTTTGAGGCGAAAACTGGGCCTAGTGCCCAAAATGGTGCATGGCACCTGAGGAGAAAATTACTGGAAAAGACTCGAGAATGTTTTGGGGGGGGGTTTGAAAAAAAAGAACACAACAACCGGCAGTACCAGTGTAGTGTCGAGGGAAGGCAGACGCGACCACAAAAAAGAAGAAGGGATTTTTTTCTGCGGTGACAGGATGTGCAACCTGTCAACTCCACGGAAAATGAAGAACTAGAGAGGAACAGTTGGGAAAGGCAGGAAGGCAGCACGCAGGTGCTGTGGGATGCTCACAAAGGCTTTCCTATTGGACGCTGGGGAGCGTTCCCACGCAGGCTCCGTCGGTACCGACGATACCCATATGTGAAGACTACATTCCTGCTTGTTCCTGGAGATAAGAGTAAATGAAACCTTATGTCTCCTAGGGGAGGAAGGCAGGCTGTGAAGACTAAATTTCTGAGTTTCCGGAGATTACCTGTTACAGGTGAGTAACTACGCTATCTCCAGGAACAAGCAGGAATGTAGTCTTCACATATGGAATTCCCTAGCTCCCAGATGTCAGATGAAGTGACTTCAGAACCGGTAGAGGTTCGCCTCAGAGTAGATCCCACGTATATTTCTGGTATCTTCAAAGCTCGGGATGGAGGGTAGGAGTTGTATCTAAGTCTGAAAGAGGTGCTGGAGTACAGCCTGACTAAACATGGCATCCCAACGGGAGACTTTGTCCAGCCAATAATGGGCAGCAAAGGTATGGACAGAAGACAAAGTTGCTGCTTTGTAAATTTAGTCAATGGCTATTGAGCGTAGGTTTGCCATCAAGGTGGCCATGGTGCGAACATTGTGAGCAGTGACATGCCCTTCCAGGGAGAGTCCTGCTTTGTCATAGGCAAATGAAATGTATTCCGCTACCCATATGGAGAGCATACACTTAGAAACAGGTAATCCCAGGTGACTAGGATCAAATAAGACAAAAAACTGTGAGGCTTTACGATGATGATCTTGAGTCCTTTGTAGATAGAAAGCCAAGGCACGTTTGTAGTCAAGAGTGTGCAGAGTTGCTTCCACTTGAGATGCAAGCGGTTTAGAAAAGAAAACTGGAAGTTAAAATAGACTGGTTTAAATAGAAGGGAGACACCACCTTTGGCATGAAGTGTGGGCGAGTCCAAAGGTCATCAAGTAGATGGTGAGAGGCTGTAATGGCACTAAGGTGGACTCTCACAGAGTTTATCTTTAGACCTATCAAGGACAGGTGGAGGAGATGCTGGAGGAGCGACTCCACCAGAGCAGAAAAGGGATTGAGATCTTTCTGGGAACACCAGACAGAGAATCTACGCCACTTAAAAACATATGAATGTCTGGTGGAGGGTTTTCTAGAAGCCAAAAGGATCTCCTTAACCTCTTGAGTAAGGTCAAAGCCTTGTGAAGCTATACTCTCAGCAACCAAGCTGTGAGGCGGAGAGATTATGTATTGGGACATAGTAGTGAGCATTCGTCCTGGGAGAGGAGATCTAGCACATATCCCAGTCGAAGAGGATGAGTCTGAGTCAGACGTAGTAGCAGTGGAAACCACGGTTGCTGTGGCCAGTGAGGGGCTATGAGAATCATAGAGCCCTTGTTGGACTGAAGCTTGAAAAGTCTCTTGGGAATGAGGGGTATAGAAGGGAAAGCATAAAGCAGACCCTGACCTCAGTGTAGGTTGAAGACATCCACTTGTTGGTTGGTGGATGTCATAAGAAAATAAGAACATAAGATATGCCATACTGGGTAAGACCAAGGTCCATCAAGCTCAGTATCCTGTTTCCAACAGTGGCCAATCTAGGTCATAAGTACCTAGCAGTCTCCCCAAAAGAGACAGGTTCTTCAATGTTTGTATCGGGTCAAGCAGTGATATCCTGGGTCCCTTTTAATAACTGGTTTATGGACCTTACCTCCAGGAACTTGTCCAAACCTTTTTTAAATCCAGCTACACCAACAGCTTTTTCTACATCGTCCGGTAACAAATTCCAGAGTTTGATTACACATTGAGTGAAAAAATATTTTCTCTTATTAGTCTTAAATAGGTTACCCTGTAGCTTCATTGCATGTCCCCTAGTCTTTTTATATTCTGATGACGTAAACAATCGATCTACGTTTACCCGTTCCACTCCATTCATTAATTTATAAACCTCTATCATCTCTCCTCAGTTGTCTCTTTTCCAGGTTGAAGAGCCCTAACCTATTTAGACTCTCTTCATTGGAGTATCCTTCCATCACTTTACCATTTTGGTGGCTCTTATCTGTACCTTTTCTAATAATGCTATATCCTTTTTAAGATACGGTGACCAGAATTGCACACAATATTCAAGGTGCGGTCGCACCATGGAACGATACAGAGGCATTATAATATCCTTTGTTTTATTTTCCATTCCTTTCCTTTTGATACCTAGCATTCTATTTGCTCTCTTGGCCGCTGCTGCACATTGGGCGGAGGGTTTTAACATGTTATCCATGACGACGTCTAAATCTTTTTCCTGGGTGGTGGTTCCCAATGTGGAACCTTGCATCATGTAACCATAGTTTGGGTTGTTCTTTCCTAGGTGCATAACTTTGCACTTATCCACATTAAATTTCATCTGCCATTTTGATGCCCAGTCTTCCAATTTATCAAGATCCTCTTGCAATTTTCCACAATCCTCTTGGGTTTTAACAACTTTAAATAGTTTTGTGTCATCTGCAAATTTGATAACCTCACTCGTTATTCTCTTTTCCAGGTCATTTATGAATATGTCAAAAAGCAGCGGACTGAGCACAGATCCCTGCGTTAGGTACTCCACTACTAACCTTTTTCCAGTGGGAAAATTGGCCATTTAGCCCTACCTTCTGCTTTATTTATTTATTTAGACAGTTTTGTATACCACCTTATCCTTCAATCAAAGTGGTCACAACACAATTTGGGGATACATTTAACACGAGGGGATATGAGACATACATAATACTTACAGGGAACATGGGCAATGGAGGGTTAGGTGGCTTGCCCAAGACCACAAGGAGCACCTGTGGGACTAGAAACCCCAGTCCTTCAGGCCCAAGGTTGCTGTCCTCTAGTGGGATTTGAACCCCTGACCTTCTGGCCGAGGTAACTAGCCCCAACCACTAGTCCACTCCTCCCTATCTTTTAACCAGTTCCTGATCCACAATAGTACACTGCCTCCTATCCCATGACTTTTTAGTTTTGCCAAAAGTCTCTGATGAGGGACCTTGTCAAAGGCTTTCTGAAAGTCCAGATACACTATGTCAACCGACTCACCTTTGTCTACATGTTTTTTTTAAGATGTGAATAAACAGAACAGATTAGTAACACAAAATCTTCCTTGTCTAAAGCCATGTTGGCTGTCTCCCATTAAGCCATGACTATCTTCATGTTCAGTAATTTTGTTCTTTATGATGGCTTCTACCATTTTGCTGGTACTGACGTCAGGCTCACCGGTCTGTAATTTCCCGGATCACCTCTGGAACCCTTTTTAAAAATTGGCATTTTAAAAATTGGACCAACTGACTCTCTCACAGGTTTTCTGCTACGAATGTACTTGAAAAAGTCTTTATGTCGCGTTTTTGCATCTGCAGCAAGCTTCTTCTCAAATTCTCCCTTTGCCTGCCTTATCAATGCGTTGCATTTGACTTGCCAGTGCTTGTGCTGTTTCCAGGTTTTGTCGTTTGGCTCTTTTTTCCATTTCCTGAAAGATACTTTTTTGGCAACAGCCTCTCTGACCTCACCTTTAAACCATGTTGGCAGTTTTTTGGACTTCCTTCCACTTTTCTTAAACCGTGGAATACAGCTGGTCTGAGCTTCCAAGATAGTATTTTTCAACAACACCCAAGCTTGATGTAAGTCTTTAACCTTTGCAACTGCTCCTTTTAGTTTTTTTCTTAACTATTTTCCTCATTTTATCATAGTCTCCCTTTTGAAAGTTAAAAGGTAGTACTGTGGATTTCCTTACTATCCCTCCTCCACTAATTAAATCAAATGCGATCATGCTATGATCACTATTGCCAAGTGGCCCCAACACCCTTATCTCTTGCACTAGATCTGGTGTTCCACTAAGGACTAGGTCTAATATGGCTTCCCCTCTGGTCGGTTCATGAACCAGCTGCTCCAGGAAGCAGTCATTTATTTCATCTAGGAACTTTATCTCCCTAGCATGTCCTGCCGTGACACTGGCCCAGTCGATACCGGGGTAATTGAAATCACCCATTATTATTACTGCGCTGTAACTTTTGTTAGCTTCCTTGATTTCTTTGAGCATATCATCCATTTGTTCATTCTGGCCAGGCGGTCGATAGTACACCCCCACTGCCATCGCCTTCCCCTTTTTACATGGAATTTCAATCCATAGAGATTCTACAGCAAATTTTGTATCCTGCAAAATTTTAATCCTTTCTGACTCAATGCCCTCTCTAACATAGAGCACAACCCCTCCACCAATTTGGTCAGCTCTATCATTATGATATAGTTTGCACCAAGGTATCACAGTGTCCCACTGGTTGTCCTCCTTCCACCATGTCTCAGATATTCCAACCATATCTAACCTCTCATTTAGTGCTATATATTCTAACTCTCCCATCTTATTTTTTAGACTTCTAGCATTTGCATACAAGCATTTTAGACTGTATTTTATTCATATTAATTTGGCTATTGGTAGACATGGGTAATTTGGGATCTTTAAGCTCTGTCTGCTCCATAATCAAGGGCATTTGGGCTACTTTACTCTTTTTTGGAACCTCTCTGCTTTTGGTAGTATCCTTCAAGGATACATTCTCCTGAACCATCCGCTCTTGGGCGACTTTCGGCTTTCCCCTATTAGCTAGTTTAAAAGCTGCTCTATCTCCTTTTTAAAGGTTAATGCCTAAATAGTCTAAAGTTTACCCTGTAGCTTCATTGCATGTCCCCTAGTCTTTCTAAATTCTGATAACAAACAATTGAGCTACGTTTACCCGTTCCACACCGTTCATTAATTTATAGACTTCTATCATATCTCCCCTCAGCTGTCTCTTTTCCAGGTTACCCTAACCTTTTTAGCCTTTCTTCATAGGAGTATCCTTCCATCCCCTTTACCATTTTGGTGGCTCTTCTCTGTACCTTTTCTAATAACGCTATATCCAGAATTGCACACAATTTTCAAGGTGCGGTCTCACCATGGAACGATATAGAGGCATTATAATATCTTTTGTTTTATTTTGCATTCCTTTTCTTATGATACCTAGCTTTCTATTTGCTCTCTTGGCCGCCGCTGCACACTGAACTCCTCAGTGACAAGCCTCATGAAACGGTTCTTCACTCTTAGATAATATCGCTTTGGGCAGCTACACCTCCTTCACCTTAAAATGTAAATCTAAATCTGGGTGGGATCAGGGACTGGACTGGAGTTCCTTCAGAAAGGCTAATTAGCAGGTAAGGTCTAATTACTACTTCCTAAGCGTCCCTCCAGTCCAGTCCCTTTCCTCTGGGATGTAACACAGCAATTCAAGCATGGGAGAGGCCCCCAAGACCGGACCTAAGCACCACTCCTCCGAACCTCGTATTCTCCAATGCCTGAACGTCCAAACGATAATGCCTAGCAAAAGATAGCCAGAAGTGGAACCAGACTAGACAGTCCATGAGGCCACTTGAGCTTACGTAGTGTGCCCGAAAAACCGTCGGAACTGTTCTCCCTTTTAGAATGTATGCCGAAGCAATGGCCTCCCTGATCCACTGGGAAATGAAAGCCTTGGCCACTGCCTGTCCTCTACGTGGCCCCCCAAACAAGACAAACAGCCGATACGATTTGCGTAACGCTGCCGTACAATCCATGTATCGCCTCAGCACTCTGTGTACATCTAGACAGCGCAGTCGAGCATCTCCAGGCTCTTGCCCTTCCTTAGAGAAGGATGGAAGAGACAACCAGCTGGTTCACATAAAATGGCGAAACCACTTTGGGCAAAAAGGAAGGCACTGTCCGCAAAACCACCTTCTCCTTAACGAAAGACAGAAACGGAGGGCGACATGAAAGAGCCTGAAGCTCCGAAATACATCTAGCTGAACAGATCGCGACTAGAAATATGGTTTTGAGGGTCAAATCCTTCAATAAGGCATGCCCTGCCGGCTCAAAGGTTTCCCCAGCTAGAGCGTTTAGCACCAGATTGAGGTCCTAGGGAGGAACTGATGACCTCTGTTGTGGCCACAGGTGCCTCACTGCTCTCAGGAACCAACCTACATCTGGATGCTCTCCCAAGGACTTACCCTGAATCTTGCCTCGGTTCAGAAAATCAATGCCAACTGCACCCGTAACAAGCTGGCCGCTAGAACCTTTTCGAAACCAGCCTGTAAAAAGTCCAAACCTCCGACACCGAAACTGTCATAGGCCTCTTTTCCTGGGTCGCACACCAGTCCTTGAAGATGCGCCAGACCCTTACATAGGAGAGGCAGGTCAAGCGCTTCTGAGCGCTTAGTAAAGTTGTGATCACTGCTCTGGAATATCCCCACTTCCATAGCCTTGCCCTTTCAAGAGCCAAGCCGTAAGCAAGAATCAATCCACCTGCGGCATCCGAATCGGACCCTGTACTAGAAGATCGTCCCTCACCGGGAACCGCCAAGGGCGATCAACCAGCAGCCAGTATGAGATTGGCATACCACGGCCTCTGCAGCCAGTCCGGGCTATGAGAACTACCAGTCCTCAGTGGGCCTCCACATGCTGAAGGACCCTGCCTATGAGAGCCTAAGTGGGAAACATACAAAAGCCCCTCTGTGGGCCACCTCTGAACCAGAGCATCAAGGCCCTCCGACATCCTCTTTTCTCCTGCTGAAGACGCGGCTTGCCTTGGCAGACCCCCACCTTGCCATGAGATCCATGATGGGGGTACCCCATCGGCTGACTACCCGCTCGAACACCTCCTGACAGAGCTCCCATTCGCCGTGATCTAGCTTGAACCGGCTCAGGTAGTCCACCATGACATTCTCTACTCCGGCCACATGTGCCGCCAATAAGGCCTCAAGATGGGCTTCGGCCCAAGCCATCAGATTTTCTGCCTCTTCCTCCAAGGGAGGGCTGCTCGTGCCGCACTGCCTGTTGATATAGGCCACCGCGGTCACGTTGTCCAAAAACACCCGAACTGCCTTTTGCAGATCCAGCTTGGAAGGCTCTGAGCGCTAGCGCCACCACTCGCATTTCTAACCTGTTGGACCACTGGGCTTCCAGGGTGCTTCAGCGCTCCTGAGCAAGGTGCCCCTTGCAGTGAGCGCCACAACCACCCAAATTGGCGTCTGTCATCAATAGAATCCACTGAATCAATAGAATCTTTTTCTAATGATCTCTCTCTTCGCATGATGTGTCCAAAGTATGAAAGTTGAAGTCTTGTCATCTGATCTACTAAAGAAAACTTAGGTTTGATCTCCTCTAGTACGGACTGGTTTGTTCTTCGGGCAGTCCATGGGATACATAGTATTCGTCGCCAGAACCATAATTCAAAGGCATTAATTTTCTTCCTAGCTTTTTCACTGTCCAACTTTTGTATCCATATGGCATTATTGAAAATACCATGGCTTGAATGAGTTGAATCTTTTTATGGAGGGAGACATCTCTGCTCTTGAGATCTTGTCCAGGTCCTTCATAGCCATTCTGTTGAGCGATTTGTTGTCTGATTTCTTGATTCCTTGTTGTTTCTTTATTGATAGTTTATCAAAGTAGGTTAAAGTTGTCCACTATTTCAATTTCTTCTCCATCAAAGATGAACTTATTGACTATGCCAGTTGTCAGGGTCTTTATCTTCTTTACATTAAGGTGAAGGCTCATTTTAAGACTATGTTCCTTGATCTTGAGAAGCAAATGTTTCATATCATGTTTACTTTCTGCCAGTAATGTGGTATCATCAGTCCAGCGAAAGTTGTTGATGAGTCTTCCACCAATCTTCACACCTCTGTTGTCTTCATACAGTCCTGCTTCTCTGATGAATTGTTCTGCATATAAATTAAACAAGTAGGAGGAAAGCATGCAGCCTTGTCATACGCCTTTTCTGATTTTAAACCATTCTGTTTCTCCTTGTTCCATTCGAACTGCTGCTTCTTGATCAATGTAAAGGTTGTGCAAGAGAACGATCAGGTGTTCTGATATACCCATGCTTCTTAATGTGGCCCAGAGTTTCTCATGGTTTACAGAGTCAAAAGCCTTGTTGTAGTCAATAAAACACATATAGATATCCTTTCGTATTCTTTAGGCTTTTCAAGGATCTATCTCACATCTGCGATGTCTCTCATTCCTCGCCCTTTCCTGAACCCTGCTTGCACTTCAGGCAGTTCTCGTTCCAGGTATGGTTGTAGTCTCTGCTGAATAATCTTCAGTAGAATCTTGCTGGCATGTGGGATCAGAGCGATTGTGCGATATTTTCCACAGTTAGATCACTTTTCTTTAGTACTGGTATAAACACAGATCTTTTCCAGTCAGTTGGTCATGACGTTGTCTTCCAAATTTCCTGGTAGAGTCTTGTAAGTATGGTAACAGTTGCATCAGATTGCTGTAATACTTCAATGGGAATGCCATCAAAGCCTGGTGCTTTGTTCTTTGATAAGGCTTTCAATGCTACTTCAATGACTTCTTTCATCACCAATGGTTACAGATCATAAGGTACAGGTTGAAACAGCTGTTGGTCCACTTGATCTTTATCATATAATAACTCTGTATATTCTTGCCACCTTTTCTTGATCTTCTCAGCATCATTCAACGTGGATCCTTGAGCATCTTATAAGATTCCAGTTCAAGGATGAAATATTTTCTTTAACTCTCGTAGCTTTAGGAAAGCCAATCTTGTTCTTCCTGTAATAGATTCTGCTTCTATTTCCTTGCATACATCATTGTAGTACTTCTCCTTGCCTTGTCTTGCTGCACATTGGAAATCTCTGTTGAGTTCTGCGATTGTCTCTTTCTCCTCTGGCTTTAGCTTCTCTGCATTTCTGGGCAATTTTCAGAGTTTCTTCGGTCATCCACTTTGGCCTTTTTGGCTTTTTCACCTTTTGTAGAGATTTCTCACTTTCTTCTAACACAACCTTTTTGATTTCATCCCATAACTCTTCTGGAGCTCTGTCATTTGTATCTAAAGCAGCAAATCTATTTTGCAGGCAGTCTTTAAATTCCGGTGGTATATTCTCAAGATAATATTTTGCTACATTCATGAGTGACTTGCTCTTTTTCAACTTTAACTTGAGTTTGTATATTATTATTGGTAATCTGTACCACAATCAGATCCAGGTTTTGTCTTTGTTGATGTTATAGAACTTTTCCATTGTTGACTTCCACAGATGTAGTCAATTTGATTTTTGTACAATCCATTGGGTGAAGTCCATGTGTACAGTCACCGCTTGTGTTGCTAGAAGAAGGTATTTGAGATGAATAGATCATTGGTCTTGCAGAATTCTATCAGTCTTTCTTCAGCTTTTCAACCACTTTGCCACCTTCTTTGTTGCCAACTTTTGCGTTCCAGTCACCCATGACTATCAGGATATCCCTGTTTGCATGTTCTGTCAATTTCAGCTTGTACTTGTTCGTAGAACTCATCAAGCTCATCCTCTTCTGCAGCTGCTGTTGGGCATATACTTGAGTTATAGTTGTGTTGATGGCAATTCCTCGTAGATTAATAGAAATTAACGTTCACTGATTGTATTGTATTTCATTACAGTTCTTGCAAGTTTCTTCTTAATAATGCAACACCATTTCTTCTGCGTCTTTCATTTCCAGCGTAGTAGACCATGCAATCTTCAGATGCAAAGTGCCTGTCAGTCCATTTCAGTTCACTGACATCCAACAGATCGAGTTGTAAAAGTTCCATTTCATTCTTAATTATATAAGAAATAATAACCTCACTAATGGAATCAAAAATATGGAGTGTGTGAAAAACTCTTATCTTTATTTATCTTAATTTATTATAAAACCATCGTTATCAAAGTGAATGCATAAATTCTATTGTACAATGACCCACACTCCGGATAGACTCACAAATTAAATTTCATTAACAATAATTCCAAAAATTCAATTAATGCTAACAGCAAATAGCAACAAACATCCAACATTATATCTTCCATATCATTCATAAATCATATAGTATTGTAAAATCTCACATTATGTCATATAACACTCACATAAATTCCTAAAGTTCATATAACACACTATAAATTTATTTCATATGTACAATGCATCCATAATCACATTACCCTTCATACATCCATAATCACATTATCTCTCATATACCAAAGTTCCAAATGTTGGATGTTTGTTTGTTGCTATAGTATTTGCTATCAAATTGAGGGGATTTTTGGGGTATCAATAGAAATGGGTCCCCAATTCTTTTTGTTGGGAGTTTGGCCGGAGTGGGTCAGGGTGAAGGCCCTGATAAAGGCATGCCTGACAGCAGTGCGGTGTGATGTTGCTTGGTACTGGAAAAGGGTGTCTCCTCAGTCTTTGGAGATTTGGCAAGAGCGCTTGAGGAGAGTGGGGTTAATGGAGAAACTCATGGTTTACCGGTGGAGCAGGCAAGAATTGTTTCTCATTAAATAGAAGCCATTGTTGGAGTATTTGGAGAAGGCTTAACATTCCAAGGGGGAAGGGAGGGTTGGGGGGATGGTATGAGATTATTTATTTTACATAGCTTTATGAAGAGAGGGATGGAGTTATGTTGTTATAAAGTATACGGCGACCCTCTGGATAGCTGACCTAAACTGTGTTCGGTTGTCAGTCAGGCGATTCATTGTTGATAGAGTGGCACCCATAGCTGCTGTTTTTGTTTCAATCCATCTCATAGCCGGCCTTCCTCTTTTGCGTTGACCTTGCCAAGCTTGATGTCTAACGATCTCTCTCTTCACATGATGTGTCCAATGTATGAAAGTCAAAGTCTTGTCATCTGAGCTTCTAAGGAAAGCTTAGGCTTGTTCTCCTCTAGCACTGACTGCTTTGTTCTTTGGGCAGACCATGATATACACAGTATTCATCAGCACCATAATTCAAAGGCATCAATTTTCTTCCCGTCTTTTTCACTGTCCAACTTTGGCATCCATATGATGTTATTGAAAAAAACATGGCTTAGACAAGTCAAATCTTTGTATGGAGAGAGACACTGTTGCTTTATGAAAAATTGTGTATTTGCGGTTCCCAGGTTTTCTCTGGGGTTACGTAGAGCTGCTGTATTTAGGAGAAACCCTTTGGATGTACAATATAACTTATGGGGTTAAGGTATGTTCATTGTTGGATATATTTTAATACTGAGTGAGGGGGGTTATTTGGAAGGCAAGGGTCGAATTCAGTCTCCAAGATTTGATATATATGAAGGAAGGAGCAGTGGTGGGTTCCATTGGATACTTATGGTATATTTTTTCATTTACGTTATTTGGTGACTTAATAAAAAACATTAAAAGAAAAAAAAGAAAAGGGGCTCTGTTGCTGTTGCAACAGCTAACATACCCAAGTGTGCAGCAAGGACAGAGAGGATCTGCCATGGCGGCAGTAGAAGTAGAAATCAGAAAAGCAGTTGCTGTGGATATTGGCAAAGATACGAGAGATTGACACAAGGATCCCAAATCCCATGGCATAAGAAGAGCTGGCCCAGCTGCTGCAATGTACCTAAATAAGCTTGAGGAAAGGGAATGGGGAAAGGAGTGAGTGCAATAAAAAGAGGGAGGGTAGGTAATGGGAAGGAGAAAG
Organism: Ichthyophis bannanicus; assembly: GCA_033557465.1. Classification (NCBI taxonomy): domain Eukaryota; kingdom Metazoa; phylum Chordata; class Amphibia; order Gymnophiona; family Ichthyophiidae; genus Ichthyophis; species Ichthyophis bannanicus. The sequence goes on from CM066041.1 coordinate 152,084,121, forward strand.
GAAGAGAGGAGGATGAGTGCAAAAGGAAAGGAAAGGGGGAAAGAATGTGAGAGGAGTAAAAACACCCCAAAACATACCCCCAAACAACCACATATCCCACACACATTTTACCTACAATGGTCCCCCTTATCCCCCCCCCCCAATATATTCCCCAATCCACCTATCAGACACAAAACCCAACTCTCCCCAACATCTGTCACACTGTCCACATACCCACAAGACATTCCCACATCACACACCTACATATGCAGCTACTGCTACTACTTATTTGTATAGCGCTAATTAAGACGAACAATATCACAAGACTGGGGCCTAGATTATGGGATGATACACGAGTGGTGAACAAGAGAGTGAAGGGCATCGGGATCCAAAAGCAGCCTTGAAGAGGTGAGATCTGAATAATTCGCATATACCACCAATCACAACACAGACCCCATATACTCCTCTATATCCAATCCCACAACCCCTGACACCCTACTGAGACATACCTTACCATGTCGCTCATTATTGAAACCCCTATACAGACATGTCTGAGTCTATGCAAGCAGAAAGGGGAAATTTGCTACTTTGTCACAATATACGTGTGCAACTTGTTAAGCCTTGTTGCTTATTTTGACATTGTTAGCACTCATATTGCTAATTGCTCTTGCAAACCATTAATAAGGAGGCAAATAAACCAGAGATGGAGAGGAGGAAAAAACAAGGAAAAACACAAGAGGAAGAAAGGATATATCCAGCCAGAGATAAAGAGAGGTTAGAAATCAGGTCATTTTGGGAGGTTTCCCTGCTGTTTTGTTTTTCCTGTTCTAATTAATTCAGTTCAGATATTACTTAGCTCTTAAAAGCCAAGACAGATTCCTCAGCTCTCAGATTTTCTGGTTGGACTATAATTAATAATAGCAGGTGCCTGTGGGAAGCTCGAGTAACTCCTTGAGCACTTGTCAGGAACGATAAACAGAAATGAGCAAATACCACAATGTGGGGCTCATTTTCAAGGACAAAGGAAGGAGGAGAGGGGACCAGAATTGCTTCTATCAAAAGAGAGAAATTCATGAATGCCAGTATCCAGGGGATGTCTAAAAACATGAGATGGGTAATTCTCAGCAGCGAGTCCTAGAAAATGCAGAACATGACCTACATAAAGATAAAAATAGATACAGACTGGCAAAGAACCTTACAATCCAAGCAGCACACCAAATGCTTTACAAGGTCTGCACATTCTTTTACAAATAAGCAAAACATGTACACTATTATGTGAACATGTTGTTCATCTGTCTGCCCATCTATGACCTGCTGTCTTCACCTAAACCCAATACCCTATATGTTGTCTCCATTTCTGTGATTGTGGCTCTTGGTCCATTTAGTGATACATAATAATGGTGTTAATGTGTACCTCAGTTTCACACGTTATACAGATTTGAACCTAGGAGAACAGCAGGATGTAGCAGCAAGCTCAGTTTCAGTATAGTTAAGGGAAGAAGCCAGGGTGAAGCAAGCTCTCAACCTCTATATGGTGAGAGAAAGGAGCCAGAGAGATACAAACCCTCAGCCTCTTTATACTATGATCAATGGTCTTTCTCATAAAGCATAAGGAGACAGACAAAGATCTCAACATATAGACTCCAGAAGAAAGGCAGACGAGGGGAGATATGAGAGAGATGTTTAAATATCTCCGTGGCATAAATGCACAGGAGGAGAGCCTCTTTTCATTGTAAGTAAGTTCTGGAACAAAGGGACATAGGATGAAGATGAAAGGGGATAGAGTCAGGGGTAACCTGAGGAAATATTTCTTAATAGTTTGTGTGGAATAGCCTCTCAGTAAAGGTGATAGATGAGGACAGTCTCTGAATTCAAGAAAGCATAGGACAAACACTGAGGATCTCTAAGGAAAAAAAGGGATTCTAAAGCTTAGTAGCTGGTATGGAAGGGAAGGCTGGATAGGCCATATGGTCTTTATCTACCATCATTTTTCACTAAGTACAGTGAGAGGAGGGCCTGGGGAGATGTAGGCTCTCAGCCTTTGTACAGTAAAAGGAAACTAGGCTGATGAGAGATACAGATAAGAGAGCACAGATCATGGGAGCAGCAGTCATCAGCTCGTGTCTTGAATGGAAAGAGAGGCTGGGGAATGATGCAGGATCTTAGATCATATATAGTGAGGGAGTGGGGAAGCAGGAAAGAGCATGATGAATCCCATATAGAAACATGACGACAGAAAAAGACCACATAGCCTATCTAGTCTGCCCTTCCATATCAACTACAATAGTTCCCTTTTTACCTTTAGAGATCCTCTGTTTGTCCCATGCTTTTTTTTAAATTCAGATACTATCCTCGTGTCCACCACCTCCAATGGAAGACTATTCCACGCATCTGCCACTCTTTCCAAAAAAGAAATATTTCCACATATTACTCCTATCCCCTTTCACTTTCTTCTATGTCCCCCCAATTGAAAGAGACCCTCCTGTGCATTTATGCCCCGGAGGTATTTAAATGTCTCTATCATATCACCCCTATCCCGTCTTTCCTCTTTAATATCTTTAAGTCTGTCCTCATATGCTACATAACAAAGGCCACTAACCATTTTAGTAGCCACCCTCTGAACAGACTCCAACTTGCTTATATACTTTTGAAGATGCAGTCTCCAGAATTGCAAACAATACGCCAAATGAGGTTGCACCTCCTTTTTTCTGCTGGCCATTCCTTTCCCTATACACCCTGTTTAACTACATTAAGATCGTCAGACACTACACCTAGGTCCCAACTCTTCTTTTATGGACAGAAGTACACCGCATACACTATACCACGCTCCTTTGGATTTTTGCAACCCAATTGCATGACCCTACATTTTTTAGCATTAAATTTCAGCTGCCAAACTCTAGACCATTTTTCAAGCTTCGCTAGATCCCACCTCATGTTATCTGTTTCTTCCTGGGTGTCTACTCTATTGCACATTTTGGTATCATCCACAAACAAGCAAACCTTACCCAACAGCCCTTCCGCAATATCACTAACAAAGATGTTAAAATGAATCAAACCAAGAACAGATCCCTGCGGGACAACACTGGTAACCTCCTTCCCCTCAGAGTGAACTCCAGTTACCTGTACCCTTTGTTGCCTCTCACTCAACCAATTTCTAAACCAATCAGTAACTTTAGGGTCCATCCCTAGGGTGCTCATTTTGTTTATGAGTTGCCTGTGCAGAATAGTGTCAAAGGCTTTACTGAAATCTAAATACACCACATCTAGGACTCTCCCTTGGTCCAACTCCCTGGTCACCCAGTCAATGAAAATCAATCAGATTTGTCTGACAAGACCTGCCTCTGGTGAATCCATGCTGCCTTGGATTCTACAATCCATTGATCTCCAGAAACCTCACCTTTTCAATAATTTACTAACTATAGTACAGAGTTCTCAATTTCATCCTTATGTCCGCTTTTGTGTAAAGGGACCACATGTGTCTTTCTCCAGTCCTCTGGCACCACTCCCGACTCCAAAGAGGTACTGAAAAGGTCAGATAGTGGAGCCACTCGAATGTCCCCCAATATTTTTTGATGCATCCTATCTGGACCCATGGCTTTGTCTACTTTTAGTTTAGATAGTTTCTCACAAACACAGTCTTCTGAAAATCGTTCGAGATCTCCATCGCTTCTGTTACTATTTGTGGGTATTTTCTGAGGTCCTGATCCTGGCCCTTCATCTGTAAACAAAGAACGGAAATATTTAAGCATTAATTCTGCTTTATCCTAATCAGTTTCTGCATATTCCTCCCCTGCACCCTTGAGTCTGACAATACTACCTTTGCCCTTCCCTCCTCTCACTAACATATCTGAAAAATGTCTTATCCCTGCATTTTATTGCACTGACTATTTCTTCTATTTTTGTACCTTTGCTTTCCTGACTACTTTGCTAGCTTCTCTAAGTTTTTCAAAATATAGATGCCTGTCTTCCTCTCTCTGTGATCTCTTGTATTTTATGAACGCCTCACTTTTTTTTTCACCTTTTCAGCTACTTCTTTTGAGAGCCACAGCGGCCTCCTTTTCCTTTTACATTTATTTATCTTTCTAACAAAAAGGTTTCCTGCCCTTAAAATATTCCCTTTCAGTTTTGTCCACTGTTTTTCTACATCCCTCAGCGGTTCCAATCCCACTAATGATTCTTTGAGGTACTGTCCCATCTTGGCAAAGTAAGCCCTAGTCCTAATACCGAACCACACTATCTGGTGATCACTGGATGCAAGATGATCTCCCACTGTAACATCAGAAACACTTTCCCCATTGGTAAGCACTAAGTCCAGTATGGCCCCATCATCAGTTGCCTGAATAGTTCTCCCTGTAGAGAACCAGGATCTCCTTACTTCTAGATGACACCGCAGCAGGGATGAGCCAAGCCACATAAGGCATATTAAAATAACCTATCAGTAGCATTTCTCCTTTCATGGCAATACTGTGTATGTCTTCTATTAAATCTTCATCCACTTCTATGCCCTGTGAGGGGGATTTGTATATAACTCCAATGCAAATGGATTTTTCTTTCCCTCTTTCCAGTTTAACCCACAGTGCCTCCCTCTCTTCCTTTTAAGCCCTGCAATTCTATAGCTTTAATATTTTTTTTACATATAGTGCCACTCCTCCTCCTCTCCTTCCTACCCTGTCCTTCTTGAATAAAGTATAGCCTGGTATAATTACATCCCAATCATGGTTTTCCATGAACCATGTCTCCATAACCACCACTAAATCCAAATCAGCCTCTTCCATTAAAGCTTCAACATCTGAGATCGTATTTCCTATGCTATGGGCATTTATACACACCACTTTCCAGATGTTGCCCCTATTATTCATTTCTACAGAGGTATTTAATGTTTCATTTACCTGGGGGCTCTCTTCACTTACCTGGGGCTCTTTTCACTCATCCCCAATGAATCTAGTTTGAAGCCCTCTTTAGTAGGTTAGACAGTCTGCTGCTGAAGACACTTTGACCCTTCTTCGATAGATGGACACCATCTCTCTCTGCAGCCCTTGGATTATCATCCCATGGTCCAGGAAACCAAAATGCTGTCGATGACACCATCCATGCAGCCATGCATTCATCTCCAGGATGCGAGCTTCTCTGCCTCGGACCTTACCCTCAACAGGAAGGATTGTCGAGAACACCACCTGCGCACCTATCTGCTTCACCCTTTGTCACAGAGCCATGAAGTCACTTTTGATATGCTCGGAGGGATACCCAGCAGTACTATTTGAGCAACATCGGATAATAGTCAGTAGGCTTGATGAGTCTCGGCAAATTCTCCGTAATATCCTGGATTTTGGCACTTAGCAGACAGCAAACCTCTCTGCACATCGAATCTGGTCGGTAGATGAACACCTCGGTACCCCTCAGAAGAGAATCGCCAACCACGACTACTCTTTGTTTCCTTATGGTGATTGATTCTGCAACTTTGGGGTGTACAAACTATGGTTCTTCCCTTTCCTCGGATGCTTCCACCTCCTCCATTTCCAGGGCTGCATACTGGTTCTTCAGTTCAAGGGCTGAAGAAGTTGGAGTGTTAATACTGCAGGCTCTGGTGACTTGTTTCCATCCTTCTTCTTTCTGTAGCCTCCCATCTTCACCTCTGCTGGAGAGCTTGGATGTTTCAAGAAGCATCTCATCAATGTACTTCTCACTGTCTCAAATGCTTCTCAGGCTCGCCACCTCTTCACTGAGCTCCTCCACTTCTTTCCTGAGAGCCTCAGCATGCAGGCATCCTGCACATGGAACCGGTTCTTCAACTGGCATTGGGATCTCTGTCTGGACAGAGGCAGAAGCTTTCTGACCAGGAAGTCTCACCAGACTTTCAGGTCTGAATCTCAGCCAGCTTGTCTGATATTGCTGCCTGGATGTCCCACCACTATTTGAAAATGAACATGACCAAGATAATTTTTTCTCTTACAGTAAATCCACCTCCCCTTTGCCTCCTTTCTCTATTTCTGCAAACATCGTCATCCTCCCTGTCTCCTCAGCTCATAACCCTAAAGACATCTTTGACTCCTCTCTTTACCTCTGCACATATCAGACAGTTAAAACGCGTTGTTTCCATCTTTATAAGAAACGCAAAACTTGTCCCTTTCCTTTCTGAAAATATTAACATACTTATTCATTCTCTCATCACCTCCTGCTTACGCTATAACCTGCTCCTCAACTGTCTCCCATTGAACCAACTCTTTCCTCTTCAATCTAATCAAAACTCAGACACACAACTAATTTTCTGCCAGTGTCACTATGCTCACATAACCCCGGCTTTTCAAATCACTTCATTGGCTCCCTATCCATTTCTGCATACAGTTCATACTTCTCCAGTTGACTTACAAGTGCATGAGTTCTGCAGCTCCTCATTACCTCTTTCCTTATCTTTCCTTACACCCTTTCTTTTTGAATTCTGATCATTAGGTAAACCATTTTTATTTGTGCCCTTTCTCTTCCACCACCAATGCTGGACTCCATTCACTCCACCTTGTGCCAAACACTTGGGATAGACTTCTTCAATCAGTACATTAGATTTAGTCTCTGGTTCTATTAAAATCCAGGAGAAAAAAATAACATCTTTTTTAGGCTGCTTTTGGATCTTGACCCCCTTATTCTCCGGTCTAATACCCAAGGGTGTTTTTTAATCATTTTCCTTAAAGAGTTCCAGGGGTGATCCAGGAAACTATAGACCGGCAAGCCTGACAACAGTGTGTGGCAAAATGGTAAAAGAACATTATAAAGAACAAAATTACTGAACCTATAATTCATGGTTTAATGGGACAAAGCCAACATGGATTCAGCCAAGGAAAGTCTTGTCTCACTAATCTGCTATATTTTTTTGAAGGAGTGAATAAACAGGTAGGCAAAGGTGAGCCGGTCGATATAGTATACCTGGATTTTCAGAAAGCTTTTGACAAGGCCCCACATGAGGGACACTTGAGGAAACTAAAAAGTAATGGGATAGGAGAACATGTACTATTGTGGATTGGGAACTGGTTAAAATATAGAAAATAGAATAGGGCTAAATGGCCAGTTTTTTCAGTGAATCTATGCTAGGCCCACTGCTTTTTAACATATTCATGACTTGGAAATGGGAACTACTGAGGTGATCAAATTTGCAGATGACATAAAATTATTAAAATTTGTTAAAACACAAGAGGATTATGAAAACTTGCAAGAGGATCTTGATAAATTGGGAGACTGGGCGACTGGTAAGCCGGTTGATATAGTGTATAGTGTATCTGGATTTTCAGAAAGCCTTTGCAAGGCTCCTCATGAGAGACTCTTGGTCAAATTAAAAAGTCATGGGATTGGAGGCAGTCTACTACTATGGATCAGGACCTGGTTAAAACATAGAAAGCAGAGCGAGTAGGACTAAAATGGTCAATTTTCTCAATGAAGAAAGGTGAATAGTGGAGTACCCCAGGGATCTGTGCTGGGCCAACTGCTTTTCAACATGTTCATAAATGACATGGAAATGGGAATAATGAGTGAGGTGATCAAATTTCCAGATGACACAATTATTCAAAGTTGTTAAAATGCAGGAGGATTGTGAAAAATTGCAAGAGGACCTTGATAAATTGGAAGACTGGATGTTCAAATGGCAGATGAAACCTAATGTGAACAAGTGCAAAGTTATGCACCTAGGAAAGAACAACCCAAACTACAGTTACACAAAACCACCACCCAGGAAAAAGATTTAGGTGTCATCATGGATATTACGTTGAAAACCTTCACCCAGTGTGCAACAGCGGCCAAGAAAGCAAATAAAATGATAGGAATTATAAGGAAAGGAATGGAAAATAAAACCAAAGATATTATAATGCCTCAGTATCATTCCATGGTGTGACCATACCTTGAATATTGTGTGCAATTAAAACGGATATAGTGGAATTAGAAAAAGTACAATGAAGACCCACCAAAATGATAAAAGGGATGGAAGGATATCCCTTATGAGGAAAGGCTTAAAAGGTTAACACTTTTTAACTTGGAAAAGAGATGACTGAGGAAAGATATGTTAGAGGTCTATAAATTAATGAATGGAATGGAACGGATAACTATAGATTGGTTTTTTATGCCATCAAAAGTAGAAAGACTAGGGGACATGTAATGAAGCTACAATGTAACCCATTTAAGACTAATAAGAGAAAATATTTTTTCATTCAACGTGTAATCAAACTCTGGAATTCGTTACCAGAATATGTAGTAAAAGTTGTTAGTGCAGCTGAGTTTAAGGTTTGGACAAGTTCCATTATTAAAGAGATCCCGGGAAATCCACTGCTTGCCCCGGGACAAGCATTTGGAACCAGTGTGCCTTTTTGGGAACCTGCCAGGTACTTATGACCTGGATTGGCCATTGCTGGAAACAGGATGGACCTTAATCTTACACAGTATGGCATTTCTTATGTTCTTAGAAAAGGTCCAGAGAAAAGCGACCAAAATGATAAAGGGTTGGAAGGCTACCTCTATGAGGTAAGGCTTAATTTAGGACTCTTCAAGTTGGAAAACAGACTGCTGAGGGGAGATATAAGTTTATAAAATAATGAGCGGAGTCTAATGGGTAAATGTAGATCAGCTGTTTACTCCTTCAAAAATTATTAAGACTAGCATGTATTTTTCACTCAACGCACACGGCAACTCTGGAATTCATTGCTGGAGGATGCAGTAAAAAGTATTAGCATAGCTGGGTTTAAAAGAGCTTTAAACAAATTAATTTTATTTATATATTTATTTAGCTGTATTTTTATACTGCCTTTCTCCAGGTCAAGGTAGTTTACATGGAACAAAAAGTAACTTACATTTAAACAGTGGAAAGTTCATAAACCATTATTAAAGTGGACTGAGGAAACCCACTGCTTACCCTTGGGATAAGGAGCAGGGAATCTGTATACCTGTTGGGAACCTGAGAGGTATTTGTGAGCTGGATTAGTCACTACTGGAAACAGGATACTGGGCTTAATGGACCTTTGGTCTGAGCCAGTAGGGCATATCTTATGTTCTTATGTAATACCCTAGTCCCTGTTTATTACTTGTATTGAACAGACAGGGACTGTCTCGTATGTGTACATCGCTGTGTATAGTTGTGCTATACAAATGTTTAAGTAGTAGTAGTAGTAGATGTGTGTGTATAGATGGTGTGAGAAACGCAGTAGTGACTTATTTAGAAGCACTTTTCCCCAAAATGAGAGATACTAGCCGAAATTAAAATTACATCCACTCCCACACTCATGGACAACACGTATAAAATTACTCCCACACTCATGGACAACACGTATAAAAAGGTGCACTCCCAGAGGTTAACAACTAGATCATAATTATTATTCTGCTTATTATAACTAATGCTCATCTGTATAATGGAAAGTGTATTGGAATACATGCTTACTGGTTAACATTCCAGGCTCAGGGTCTTTGACATGCCTCGACTCCAGTTCCTGTGTTTCTGTTTTTCTCTGACCAGTTTCTTGGTAAAACTCACAAGCTGTTAAACTGAGCCAAAGATCATGATGAGCTGAGAGCACTATGCACTGAGTGGATTATGATCTGTTGACATCAGTGGCTGAAAGTACACAGCCAGAACGTCGGATCAAATTCTCTATTGCCGATACAGAAAGTAGTGTGGTTTCTCACTAATGGGGCAACTTTCAAACCAAGTGTATATGTTTAAAATCTATGGGTGCCTTTCATCTGCAGACTTTACATCAATTTTTAAAAGGAAAAACGTCCTCTTAATAACTCAACTTTGGAAATCCAAGAGCATGCATATAGATATACACTTTGCCTCAACCCCATACCTGGGAACACTTTCCCAATATGTATAAACATTTACATGTGTACTCACTACACTTGTGTTTGTATGTGTTAGTTGATTTTCAAAAGCCCCTTTTTGTACTTAAAATCCTGTTTTAGCTGCAGAAATGCTTTTGAAAATTGTTCTTTCTGTGTTTATGAGCTGAGCATTGCAGAACAGCCACATACAGGCACACTTGCAGTCCCCCAAAGCTGACAGGCATAAATGCCAGTCAATGACACTATGGACCTTATTTCAAAAACATCTCCATTTATTTATTATTTATTTATTTATTTCAACATACAGTATTTGTATACCAACAGTCTCAAAGTTCTTGGTCGTTACAAGTTGGAAAGTGTACACTTAAGTGTGTGACATAATAGTGCATTTCTCCTTTCAGACATGAGTGCAGTTTGGGGGAAATATTGCCCCCTCAAACACTGGACTACCTCCCGTCGTAACCCACCAAATGCAATGTGATTTCAAACCTGGCTGCAGCTCCAGAGAAACTAAGAGCTCCAGACTGCTTTCACACTCTCGTGCTGAAAGCGTTATGATACCAGTCCCACCCCTTATTTTTATTTTATTTATTTAAAACAGGTTTTTTTTATACCATTTTTTATACCATCCCCATCATAGGATTCAGAGAAGTTTACATTAAACAAGGGTGCTAAACATTATGCATGCTTCCTGTATACGGTAGGGTAGGGGGACGGGACTAGCATTGCAGCACTTTCAATGCAAGTTGTTAGAAAGGAAGCCATGAATTCCTCTCAGTATGATCAGGACAGCGACCTTGAAGCTGTCTGCAGCACCGATCAAACCAGGGAGAGCACAGGGCTTGCTTTAGCACACTTGCACCGAAGGCACTGTGATACTGGTCCTGCCTCCCAGAAGATAAAGCATAGTTACTCACCTGTAATAGGTGATCTCCGGGAACAGCAGGAATTTAGTCCTCACATATGGGTATCGTCGGTACCGACGGAGCCTGCACAGGAACGCTCCCCAGCGTCCAATCAGAAAGCTTTTGGGAGCATCCCACAGTGCCTGCGTGCTGCCTTCCCACCTTTCCCAACTGCCTCTCTCCAGTTGAGTTTTAAAGCTGAGACAAAGAGAGAGTGAGGGAAAGGAAAGAGAGAGCTAGAGAGATAAAACTCCTAGGGGAGGTGGGTGGCAATGTTCCCTCTAATTTTCTGTAGGCTGTGTGCGCATAAAATATCAGCTGTGTGCAGCTTTTGAAGGAAGGTAAAATTTTTGTGCGCCACATAACTACACTCGGAGTTATATACTTTAAAATTTGACTACACGTCAGAATACAGTATGTACACCACATTGATTTTAATCAAATTAAATGAAAATAGACGATTACTAAATGAAGCGGGAAATTTCTAGTAATTACAATCATAACTTTTAAATTTTAAGACATCTGTGTTGTTTTCTATCAGAATCAGAGCCGTAATTTTTGTGCGCTCTGTTGTAAAGTATGTGCGCTCGCTCGGCAAGGTGTGTGCACGCGCATACGCGCACATCTTAGAGGGAACAGTGGTGGGTGGGTTGTGAGGACTAAATTCCTGCTGTTCCCGGAGATTACCTGTTACAGGTGAGTAACTATGCTATCTCCAGGAACAAGCAGGAATGTAGTCATCACATATGGGGACTCCCTAGCTTTAGGTGCCAGGGAGAGACCCCAGAAGTTGTGTGTCCCTGAACAGGGCTCTACTTCCCCCAATGGATCTCTGGCATCCTACCAAGGATGGTGGGTAGGAGTTGATTAGGTATGGAACAGGTGTTGGAGAACAGCCTGACCAAACAAGGCATCCCGGCGGGAGTCCTTGTCCAAGCAGTAATGGGCTGTAAAGGTATGAACCAAGGCCCAAGTGGCTGTTCGACAGATGTCGTCGATAGACACAGAGTGCAGATGAGCCATTGAGGCTGCCATGGCTCTCACATTGTGAGCTGTGACATGGTCCTCCACAGAAAGGTTCTTAATTTGATAGGTGAAGGAAATACACTGAGCAATCCAGTTAGACAGTGTTCTCTTGGAGACTGGAAGTCCCAAATGAGAAGGATCAAAAGCAACAAAGAGTTGAGAGGACTTTCTATGTTGCTGTGTTCTTTGTAAGTAAAAAGCTAAAGCTCTTTTACAGTCCAAGGTATGAAGATTCCTCTCTGCATTTGATGCATGAGGCCTTGGAAAAAATACAGGTAGGTAGACCGCTTGGTTCAGATGAAAAGGCGAGACCACCTTTAGCATAAAAGTGTGGATGAGTCCTGAGGACTACCTTGTCATGATGGAACCTTGTATAAGGTGGATCAGCTACTAGCGCTTGCAACTCACTAATGCGGCATGCCGATGTGATTGCAATGAGAAAGATGACCTTCCAAGAAAGGAATTTCAAGGAGGTAGTAGCTAAAGGTTCAAATGGTGGCTTCATGAGCTGCCCAAGAAGCAGGTTTAAGTCCCATGCCACAGGTGGTGGTCTAATGGGAGGCTTAGTTAAGAGAAGGCCTCTCATAAATCTTGCTATAAGAGGATGAGAGGAAATAGGTTGTCCATTTAGAGGCTTAAGGGAAGCTGCAATAGCACTCAAATGGACTCTTACTGAATTAGTCTTAAGACCTGCATTGGATAAATGAAGGAGATACTCCAGCAATGATTCCAGAGGTATCGCAAGGGGGTTAAGAGCCTTTTGCGAACACCATATGGTAAACCTTTTCCACTTGAAAGCATAAGAGCATCTTAGGGAAGGTTTCCTGGAAGCAAGAAGAATATCTTTCACTGGCTGAGGGATATTAAGATCATAGAGATCTAGGCCTTCAGCAACCAAGCCACGAGATGCAGAGACTGGTGATTGGGATGCCATAACAGTCCATCCTCCTGGGATAGGAGATCTGGAGCAGACCCTAACTCCAGGGAGGGAGCTTGAGAGAGATGTAGAAGCAGAGGGTACCACTCTAGCCGTGGCCAATGTGGAGCTATGAGAATCATATGGCCTCTGTCACTCTGAAGCTTGAACAGGGTTTTGGGAATTAGGGGAATGGGTGGAACGGCATACAGAAAGTCTTGACCCCAGTAAAGGAGGAAAGCATCCCTGGCCTGAGCCTCCTGAGCCGGAATTCTGGAACAGAACCGGGGAAGTTTGGCATTCCATGGACTTGCAAAGAGGTCTATGTCCGGGGTTCCCCAAAGTTGAAATATCCTGGTCTCCTGGTCTGCATGCAGAGACCACTCGTATGTAAGCAGAACTCGACTGAGTCTGTCTGCCCAAGAGTTTTGAATGCCTGGAAGATACACTGCCAGAAGATGAATCTGATGCTCTCTGGCGAGGGCCCATAGTCGCAAAGCTTCGTTGCAAAGCGACAGAGCCTGTTCCCCCTTGCTTGTTCACATAGAACATGGCTACTTGATTGTCCGTATGAATGAGGATTGTCTTGTAGCTGAGCAGGGTGTGGAACACTCGCAGAGCAAGAAAGATTGCTCTGAGCTCCAAGAGATGATATGTAGATAACTCTCCTGTGGAGACCAGGTGCCCTGGGTGGAAAGGCCTTGCAGATGAGCTCCCCAACCCATTGGAGAAGCATCTATTGTGAGAGTTGCTTGGGGTAAGGGTTGCTGAAAAGGGGACCCCAGCAACAGGTTTTGAGTGGACTTCCACCACTGGAGGGACAAAATGAGGCGACTTGTGTTTGCTATGTTGTCTGACAGGCATCCAGATGCCTGGGTCCATTGGGTGGATAAAGTCCACTGAGCTGCCCTCATGTGGAGGCGAGCATAGGGAACCACATGCACGTTGAATGCCACGTGGCCTAGTAGTTTTAACATTTCTCGAGGAGTTAGATGAGGCTTTAGCACTGCTTGAGAAGCTAACTGCACCAAGCGAAGGCAACGGGCCTGGGGGAAATAGGCCCTTGCCTTTGTGGTATCCAGGAAAGCTCCTATGAACTCTAAAGACTGAGTGGGAGTCAGACTGGATTTTGGAATGTTTATTACCAGCCCTAAATACTGAAGGATACGCATTGTGCAGGATAGAGAAGTCCTGGCCTCTGACTCTGTTGGGGCTCAAATGAGCCAATCGTCTAAGTAAGGGAAGACGAATATCCCTAGAGTGCGGAGAAATGCTGCTACAACAGCCATGCATTTCGTGAACACCCTTGGTGCAGAGGCCAGGCCAAATGGAAGCACCCTGAATTGGTAGTGCTTTCCCTGAAAAAGGAACCGAAGGAACCTTCTGTGAGTTGGATGGATGAGAACATGGGTGTACGCATCCTTGAGATCTAGAGAACAAAGCCAATCCTGACTCTGAAGGTATGGCAGCAGAGATCCGAGAGAAATCATTTTGAATTTCTCCTTGACAAGGAATTTGATCAATTCTCTGAGGTCTGTAACCCCCTGTTTTCTTTGGAATAAGAAAATAAGGGGAATAGAACCCTGTACCCTGTTGATGAAGGGATACTTCTTCTATTGCCCCTTGGGCAAGAAGGATAGCGACCTCCTGACCTAACAGGTTGATGAGAGAGGTCGGAGAATTGAACTGCCTTACTATTGTGTGAGGGGGCATGCTTGAAAAATGAAGCTTGTACCCCTCCTTTATGATGGAGTGTGTCCAATACTCTGCTGTTATTTGCCCCCATCTGGGGGCAAAATGACAATCTTCCTGGAATGGTGGAAGGTTCTGGTCCCTCCAGAACCAGGAAGGCTAAGTTCTCTAGATGAGAGTCAAAGGCCCTGTGAAGGCTGAGCCTGCTGGGCCGGTTGAGGCCTAGCAGCCTTTACTTTCTTCTGTTTGGGTGGTTGCTGACCTTTCCTGGCAAGCTGACCTGCAGAACATCCCTGCTGAACATAAGCAGGATAGAATTTTTTCTTTTTAGAAAAGAATGGTTTCTTGAACAATTTTCTTCTAGCAGGATCAGCAGTGGACTTGGATAATCTATCCAAGGTGGAATTTTCAGCATCCATTTCATTGGCTTTTTCCTGCCAATCTTTACCAAACAGGTTCTCACCAGTACAAGGGATATTTCCCAATTTGTCTTGTACCCAGAGCTCTAAATCAGATGCCTGGAGCCAAGCAATTCTACGTGCACCAATGGCCATAGCCGAGGTTCTGCTTATGCACTCAACGCAGTCAAAGGCTGCACGGTTGGAAAATTTTGAAACATCTTGACCAAAGTGAGAAAAGCCTGTCTTTTATCCTCAGGAAGAAAAGGACTTAAAGCCTCTAAATCATCTGTGACCTCCTTCAGGAGCATTCCCATATAGAGACTATAGGAACTGATCCTGGCAGAAAGCATGGAAGCTTGGAAGACCCGACGTCCAAAAGCATCCAGAGTTCTGCACGCACGTCCTGGAGGATTAGAGGCATGTCTTTTTGCACTCTTGATCCTTCTCATAGCTGACTCCACTACAATAGAGTGGTGAGGAAGCTGAGTCTTATGGAATCCAGGACAAGGAGGGACTCGATACACAGTATCCAGTCTACGAGAATGAGCAGAGGTGGTAAGAGGTGTTTCCCGGTAGAGCGTCGAGGAAGGCAGACGCGACCACAAAAAGAAAGAAATAAAAAAGAATTCTTCTGCGGTGACAGGATCACGACCTGCTGGCTCCGCGGAAAAAGAAGAACTGGAGAGAGGCAGTTGGGAAAGGCGGGAAGGCAGCACGCAGGCGCTGTGGGATGCTCCCAAAAGCTTTCTGATTGGACGCTGGGGAGCGTTCCCGCGCAGGCTCCGTCGGTACCGACGATACCCATATGCGATGACTACATTCCTGCTTGTTCCTGGAAATTAGTCTTTATCGGGGGTGATACCAGCATTGCAGCACTTTCAACGCAGGTGTGTGAAATCAGCCTGGAGCTGGCAGCAGAAAAGGAATATGAGGGCTTGGAGTGGGGGAGAGGAGGGAAGAAGGGACATGCTGGACATGATGGGACTATAGGAGAAGGAATAGGAACACAGATGGGAGAGATGGCAAGGTTGGAAGGGGGCATGTTGAATATGAAGGGGCAATTAGTGGGAGGGGAAATAGGGAGCCAGATGGAGGAGATGCCGAATTGAGGATAGATAAGTTGGAGGGGGTGTGCTGGACATTAGGGGCAGTCAGTGGGAATGTCAACAGGAACCCAGATGATGATGGGGATTGTGATGGATATGACAGGGGCTATAGGAGGGGAAAAAAAGAACACAGATTGGAGAGATGCTGGACAAGGTGAGGAGCAGAAAGGCAGGAGGGGGCATGCTGGACATGAAGGGGCCATCAGTGGAAGGGGGATGGGGACACAGACGAAGATATGCTGAACCACCTAGGGAGAGGGGAACAGGGTCACAGATGGAAGATCCTGGACATGATGGGCCCTTGTAAGGACATAGATGGGAGAGATGCTGAACCACAAGGAAGGGTGAATAGGTAAACAGTTGGCAGATGCTGGGCCTTCTGGATAGAGGGAGCTAGGGAGAAAGAGAGGGCATGTCCCATGAAGAAAGGGTACTAGAAAGAAAGAGGGGATGCTGAATATGGGGGAAGATGACTGAGGAAACAGAAATGGAATGTTGGACAGGGGAGCTAGGAAAACAGAGGGAGGATGCCGGAGCTAAGACATGATGGGAAGAGCAGGAGATGATGAACCTAGGTGGAGGAAAGAGAAACATAGAAACATGACGACAGAAAAAGACCACATGGCCTATCTAGTCTGTCCTTCCATATCAACAACTACAACAGTCCCCTTTTTTCCTTTAGAGATCCTCTGTGTTTGTCCCATGCTTTTTTAAATTCAGTTACTGTCCTCATCTCCACCACCTCCACTGGGAGACTATTCCACAGATCCACCACTCTTTCCATAAAGAAATATTTTCGCATATCACTCCTGAATCTATCCCCCTTCACCCTCATCCCATGTCCCCTCGTAGCAAAACTTGCTTTCAATTGAAAGAGGCTCTCCCTCTGTGCATTTATGCCACAGAGGTATTTAAACATCTCAATCATATCACCTCTATCCCGCCTTTCCTCTAAGGTGTACATATTAAGATTCTTAAGTCTGTCCTCATATGAGTTATAATGAAGAGCACTAACCATTTTAGTAGCCACCCTCTGCACCAACTCCATCCTGTTCACATCCTTTTGAAGGTGCAGTCTCCAGAATTGCACACTATACTCCAAATGAGGTCGCACCAAAGACTTATACAGAGGAACTATCACCTCCTTTTTTCTGCTAGCCATTCCTCTCTGTATGCACTCAAGCATCCTTCTAGCTTTTGCCGTCGCCTTTTCTACCTGTTTAGCTATGTTAAGATCATCAGACACAACCACGCCTAGGTCCCGCTCTTCTTCAGTGGACAAAAGTACTTCACCCCCTATACTATATTGCTCCCTTGGATTGCTGCAGCCCAAATGCATGACCTTACATTTTTTAACATTAAATCCCAGCTGCCAAATTCTAGACCATTCTTCAAGCTTAGCTAGATCCCTCCTCATGCTATCTACACCTTCCTGGGTGTCTACTCTATTGCAGATTTTGGTATCATCTGCAAAGAGGCAAACCTTACCTGACAGCCCTTCCGATATATCACTAACAAAGATGTTAAAAAGAATAGGACCAAGGACAGATCCCTGGGGCACACCACTGGTAACATCCTTCTCCTCAGAGTAAGTTCCATTTACCTGTACTCTTTGTCACCTCCCACCCAACCAATTTCTAACCCAAGCAGTAACTTTAGGGTCCATCCCTAGGGTGCTCTGTTTATAAGTCACCTGTGAGGAACAGTGTCAAAGGCTTTACTGAAATCTAAATACACCACATCTAGGGCTCTCCCCCTTGGTCCAGCTCCCTGCTCACCCAGTCAAAGAAATCAATCAGATTTGTCTGACAAGACCTGCCTCTGGTGAATCCATGCTGCCTCGGATCCTGTAATCCGCTGGACTCCAGAAACCTCACTATTTTCTCTTTCAGCAGCGTTTCCAATAATTTACTCACCACTGAAGTTAAACTAACCAGCCTGTAGTTATCAACCACACCCTTACTTCCGCTTTTGTGTAAAGGCACCACATGAGCCTCTCTCCAAGTCCTTTGGCACCACTCCCGACTTCAAGGCATTGAAAAAGTCAGTCAGTGGAGCTGCTAGAACGTCCCCAAGTTCCCTCAGTATTCTAGGGTGTATCCCATCCGGTCCCATCGCTTTGTCTACTTTAAGTTGAGCTAGATTCTCACGAACACAGTCTTCTGAAAATTGTTCAAGATGTTCCTCGCTTCTGTTCAAGAAAATTGTTCAAGATGTTCCTCAAGATGTTTTATTTTATTTATTTAGACAGTTTTGTATACCGCCTTATCCTTCAATCAAAGCGGTCACAACACAATTGGGGGATACATTTAACACGCGGGGATATGAGACACATACACTAATACTTACAGGGAACATGGGCAGTGGAGGGTTAAGTGGCTTGCCCAAGACCACAAGGAGCATCTGGGAAACAGTCCTTCCGGCCCAAGGTTGCTGTCCTCTAGTGGGATTTGAACCTCCGACCTTCCGGCCTGAAGTACCTTGCCCCAACCATTAGGCTACTCCTCCCCCAAGATGTTCCTGTTTGTGGGTGTTAGTGAGTGGGTTTAGGTGAGTTAGTGAGAGATTGGGGAATGGGAGGACTGGGGTAATGAAAAAAGATGGAAAGACAACTTAGATGCAGATGCAGTACGTAATAAAGAGGAGATTGAAGATTGGTTGATAAGGAGGAGGAGTGAAATCTGAATAGAGAAGCAGAAAAATAAATGGGAGAAGCCAAAAGGAAAAGACAACTGTTAGAGATGGATATAGGGGAGGAAGTGAAGACAGGAGGAGAGAGAAATGGCCAATGGACAGAGTGGATGGAGAGAGAGAGGGGGAAGGAGAAGGGGATTGTGGAGTGAAAAGGGCAGGGGTGAAGGGATGATGTTAGAGAGGTGACAGTTTAGGGTGATGGAGTGAGACATGGAACGCAGGGAAAAATGTTAGAGTAAAAAGAGGTATGTGGCCGAAGAGGTGGGAGGCAAAGAGTGGAGGGCAGGGATGAAGGAGTGGGGCATGAAGAGTACAGCAAAGTGAAGAATGGGAGCAGGGGGGGGGGGGGAAGAGGAAGAAAGGAATTCTGGGACATGATTTTCACCCTATGTTGGGCCCAAAGCCCTTCAACTTGCACTCTTCTCTCTTTGTCACCAACTAGCTCCCATGCTGAGAGATAGAGAGCAGGGACAGGGGGTAAGGATATGGGCAGAGAGAGCAGAGTGCAGGGTGAAGGGTATGAAGAGCAAGAGAATGGGGAAGATATTGTGCAAATCCTCAAGGGGAAGCGAGTACTGAGAAAGAGTACTTTGTGCTTTTGTGTGTGGGAGGGGGGGTGTTGCCAAGGAGAGGTCATCAAGCCCTTTTTATGCCTGGGAGGCTCAAGGTGATATGGTGGATTCATTGAACCCATTTATGTTGTTCTGGGGGGAGGCATAGTTTTTTTTTAGATGACCATAGTGATTATGTATGAGATATATATATGCAAATGTCAACCCCCCCCCACCCTGATAAAACAGTCAAATTATACCCATGCTCACAGACTCAGCCATGTCTGTGTGCGGGACTCAGCTGGAATAGCCATGGTAAAGTATGTTTCAGTAGGGTAACAGGGGATATGTGAGTGTGTGTCTGGGTGGATGGGCATAGTATGCACATGGATGTATGTATCATGAGTGCGCGCATGTCGGGGGCACGAGTGCGCGCAGCGTGTATGCGCATGTCGGAGGCATGAGTGTTGGTGGTTCTGTGTGTGTTGGAGGTTCTGTATGCATCAGGAAACTGTGTACATGCATGCATGTGTGCCAGGAATGCATGTGGGAATTCACATGAGTGTGTCAGGGCTCTACTGGGCATGTGTTGGACTTTGTGGGTACGTGTGTTTGTCGGGGCTCTGTGCATCTACGTGGGTGGGTGTTTGTGTCAGGGGCTGGGTGTGTGTTAGGGACCATTTGCGCGTGCCACGGTAAACCCCATGCATGTGTGTCATGGTGTTTACTGTGTGTGTACACATTCCCCTGCATTCTTAAATCCACCTCTTGTCCTTCCCATTCTCTTACACTATTCTCCCTTCTTACCTTCTTTTTTGCACTCTGCCTCTTTCCACACACCCATGAGCTCTCCCCCCCCTCTTTCTTCTCTTGCCATCCAACCTTGCAATCTCTCTTTTTTGCTCCCTCCCTCTCTCTTCGCCTTTAATGCACAGGTCTCTTTTCTTTTCTAATTCTGCCCCTTCCCTTATGATCTAGCCCTCTTCTCCTTTCCTCCTCTAGCCCTACCCCTTCCCTTCTGTTCCTCACCTTTTTCCTCTGTAGCCCATCCTTTCCTCGATGCCCCACCTTTTCTTTCCTCCTAATCCCACCCCTTCCCTTATGATCTGCCCTTTTCTTTCCTCCTAGCCTGCCCCTTCCCTTAGGCTCTGACACTTCATTTACCCTTTCCATAGGCACTACTCCCTCACCCACCCCTCCCTATCCTCACAATGCTCCTCGGCACTTCTTGCTAGTGGTACCTGTGGACTCCCACCAGCTGTTGCCCTGTCCCATGTAAGTATATGCATGTGTTTGTTTATGCATGCTCAAACAGATGTGTACAAATGGATGGACAGACAGAGAGATAGGCCTTCCCCAATAGGTGCTATTGCTTAAGCAAAACACACAATTTGTATAATACAGACAGCACACTTATAATTACATAAATGCAGGGCTTTTTTTTGAGGGGGTATGTGGTAGTATGGAGTGCCGGTACTTTTTTCATTGCTTGCTAAAATTGACCCATGGTCCTCATACATTAATGAACGTGCCCTGCATATGAGTACCAGCACCTTTTTCTTGTAACTCTTAAACAACCAGGATTTGGATGTTTTTCTAAAATCTTTCAGATCAGTTTCCAAACAGATACTGGCAATAATGTTTTCCAAGCACTTGGCCCAATACTGAACTGGCAAGATTCCTAGTTGTTGCTTTCTATGCAAGTCACAAAGAAGGAATTAGAGAATTTCTTGCGACTGTGAGCTCAGAATACATATTCCCTGATGTTTACTTACATCGGCTATACATGCAAATAGTAATTTTAGAAAGCTGCCTTTTACCCATGGAGATCCACACCATGCAGAGATTTCAAGAGTGCATGGTTTGAGTAGGCCAAAAATATCACTGTATATGCCACAGTTTACAAGGGGAATACATGTATCTACCAAGATTTTCCATGTCGACACCTTTGCACCTTCCCTAAGGGGTGGGGACCGAGATAGACGTTTAACCCAAGAAGAACAGCGTTACATTTTTCTGTTTAATACAGTGGCTCCACATGGTTTAAATAAAGAAATTGAGTATCACCACTTTCTGTGATTCACAGAATCCCCCTGCCCTCCATTTTTGCTGTATATATTTTATCCATTTTATTAGTACAAGTTAGATGTAGTGTGTAATTTTTTATACCTTTTACATGTCGGTCTTAATTATGATTCTCCTGCTTGAAGAATGTCCTTTATAAGACTTAGTATTATCCCTTACACTTCTTTATAATTTCTAGATATACAAATACTTTTAATCATCCAAATATTTATTATTTATTATTTTTATTTACTTTGCTCGCTACTAAATTAATTAGTTTGGTTTACACCTTTATTTTTAAGCGCAATTTGTAATTTTTCAATATTCTTATCTCTTTCATTCTGAATAGGGTACATTTCCACGTGCCCCTTTCAGCATTTTTTGATATCCTCTTTGAGGACATACCTCAATTATATATGTTTTTTGTTTCCCTCTATCATATTTATTTTGCTGATTAATCCGGAGCCCGTGTTAGAACCCCATGATATTGTTAGGTTTTGCACAGTATATGTGTCCAGTGTAATACTTTCTACTGTAATTTATTATTATTATTAATTTATTCTGTTACTTACTACATGCCCTTGTCGGCAGTGTTTTAATTATTAATCCTTATGTGCATAGTTATTGCTTTTTAATTTCTCTTTATGTTACGCTTGTGGTTCATATTACCCCCTATTTTGCATGCTTTCTCTAATTATAATGTTGTGGTTTCTGATGACTTTTATATTAAGTACTATATTTTTATATTATATATTATCTTACAGTATGTTTGAGTTTTTAATATTGCATCTTAAGAGGATATTCCTCACCTGCCTAAAGGTTCATCCACACAGACATAGCTGATTTGCTAAGGACATTTCCCCTTTTACAGTAGTATGTCTGCAACGTTTGGATTATGTACCAATGCATTGTTAGCGATCTCAGTTTGCTCCTCACTTAATATATAATCAATTTCACCTCCACTTACTGTTTGATTGTTGTTTTATTAATTTTATGAAATATGGTTCTTTTTGCACGATTCTGCTTAGATTTTTGTTTACTTTCAATTTGACAGTCCTCTGATTCGCAACTCTGGGGACACCATTTAGAGATACATCGTTGTTTTATTATTTTGCACATATTTGATTTTAATGTAGTTATTGTTTTGTCCTCCTGTGTTTACAGTACATGCATTTATAATAATGTTTTTAACTTTCTTCAGACGGGAAGTTTACAGCCCCGCTTCAGCACCATTTAAATGTCCCCTCTGCTTCTGCGCGGCGTTTTCCCGCGCATAGCCACGATTCCGGTAACGTTTGCAGCTTCTTCGAGCCTTCCCTTCTTTCTTCGGTTCTAAGTTATAAGTTTGTGTATAGATATTTTTGTTTATGGCTCCTTTTGCTATATGGTGGTATTTGCATCAAGTCTTCTTTACACTCTGGGAAATATATGCACTTTTCGATTATATCGTCGAAATATCGATTATATCCTTTTTTTCTCCTTCACTATGATGTCTCAGTCGCCACCTCACACCCTCCTACTTTCACACCTCAATGCAGCACCTCAAGCTCATGCATCTCACATTCTTGACCGAATACTCGCTATCACACATTGAACCTCCTCCCATCATGAGATGCTTGTACAGTTCATAGAACCCTTTATATAGTTACATAAAGTGGTTTGTATATATTTATCATATTTTCCTTGTTAAGAAACTTGTTTAATGTATACCCAAGTTATTATACCTGTTTATTGTAAGCACAAATCACCAAGCTGAGATGTGTAGTTTAATGCTCATTGTAAACCGCACTGATTTCAAATAGCGCGGTATAAAAGAGACTTTAAATAAATAAATAAATAAAAAATATCGCATTTCGGCGGTTATTATATGTGCCCCTATTTAAATCATCATTCCTTGTATACTTATGTGCCCATATAATGTTACATTTAGATACATGCTGTTTTTACAGTAGGAGATTTTTATCTTGTTCCCAATGCGGTTTCAATTTTATTTACTGACATGCTTGCAGCGGCTCAATGCCAATTGTTTTTGTAACAGTTTGCTACCTTGTGGTGTATCAAAACCTTTAAAGCTTTTGATACAAGTGGCTGCTCTGGTAGCATTTTTTGCAGTCTTGCACATACAAATTTCCTTCCTATGTAATCGATACTATCATGCCCTTCTTTGCATCGAGTCTTAATCCGTTGCTTTTATATGTTACGTTCACATGTTAGACCGGCCCATTTGTTTTTTAATTGATGTTTTTTGCCGCAAGGTTTTTGCTACGTTGATTCATTACACAATTCTCATCGTATTCTTTGTACATTTTTACCTTCATGTTTTGTGTCTATACATTTAAGGTTTATATAATGTTTTTTCTTTGCACTTTTATTTTATCTTTGAGCCCACTATCAACACGCTGTAAATGTGTCCAACATTCAGCTAAGCCTTAGCGATGTTTTGCTTATATGTTTGGCCCTAACGGTCTTTTTTAGGGCTCATCGTATATTTTGTTTGTCAGACTCGTGGTTTTTCATCAATCCCTTTTTGCAATTAGGACTTGTTGAAGTGCAATATGATCATACCAATCAGAGTAGTGTATTAGAAGAACGAAATTTTCTAAACAATTCTTTTCCATACGAGGGGGTACCTAAAAAAAACAGGAATTATTTTTTAAAAGCTATTTATTTCAAATTCTTTACAAAACAACTTTATCCCCTTCAAAATACTCTCCATTACAACTGATACCTTTGTCCCACCGGTGCTTCCACTGTTCGAAACATTTTTTGTAGTCATCTTTAGAAACGGCTGACAGCTCCTCCCTCTTTTTTTTATTGACTTCTTCAATGTTGTCAAATCGGTGTCCTTTCATGCCCCTTTTCATGCGTGGAAATAAGAAAAAGTCGCACGGAGCCAGGTCAGGCGAGTAAGGTGCGTGGGGCAGCGGAACCATGCCATTTTTAGCCAAAAACTGTCTAACAGAGATGGCTGTGTGTGCAGGTGCGTTGTCGTGGTGGAAGAACCAGTCTCCTGTCTGCCACAAATCGGGTCTTTTTTGACGAACACTGTTGCGCAATCTTCTTAAAACTTCCAAATAAAAGGTTTGATTGACGGTCTGACCTGGGGGAACAAACTCTGAATGAACTACCCCCTTGGCATCAAAAAAGCAAATC
Organism: Ichthyophis bannanicus; assembly: GCA_033557465.1. Lineage (NCBI taxonomy): Eukaryota > Metazoa > Chordata > Amphibia > Gymnophiona > Ichthyophiidae > Ichthyophis > Ichthyophis bannanicus. The sequence continues at coordinate 152,108,418 of CM066041.1, forward strand.
AGCATTGTTTTGATGTTTGATTTGACTTGACGACATTTTTTTGGACGGGGTGACGATGTCGTCTTCCATTGGCTTGACTGTTGCTTTGTTTCTGGGTCGTAACCATAGCACCATGACTCATCACCTGTAATGACCTTTGACAGAAAATCTGGATCAGTTTCAAACTGTTTCAAAACACGACATGTTTCAACTCGATGTTCCTTTTGATTGTCAGTCAGAACCCGAGGAACAAACTTGGCAGCAACCCTTTTCATTCCCAAATCTTCCGTTAAAATTCGCTGAACCGAGCTCCAAGATAACCCACTAATCTCTGACAGTTGATCAATTGTCTGTCGACAGTCTGTGAGCACAAGCTCTCTAATTTTTTCAATATTTTCGCCGATTCGGGCAGTTGATGGACTCCCAGAACGAGGTTTGTCATCAATCGACATGTCGCCATTTTTAAACTGAGCAAACCACTGGTACACTTGACTTTTTCCCATAGCGTCATCTTGATAAGCTGTTTTCAACATTAAAACAGATTCAGCAGCATTTTTACCGAGTAGAAAACAAAATTTCACAGCTGCACGTTGTTCACTTAAACTTGTCATCATAAAAAAAGAAACAAGAACAAAACAGCGCTAGCAAAAACAATCACTGCAGATGAACAGAACAAGCCAGGTCGACAACACAGGCGGCACTGAACTGACAATGAGTTGCACTATACACGCCTAGCGGCAGAAGTGCGTACTACACAAGCTCCGCCCACGGCAATGTTATTCCTGTATTTTTTGGGTACCCCCTCGTATATAATACATTTATTTGTATTGTACTTATGTCTCTTAGAGACTTTGACACAACATGAAGTTTTATGTTATATTTTTCCTTTAATTCACACAGATTGAGGAAAGCATTCTGCTTCTTTACTACTTGTTGCTATGCCCTGTGGTAATGTATTCTACATTTTCGTTGTATATACTTTTAACAGCTGTGCAATTTATGTAATGCTCTCATACAGATGTTTCTGTTTGCCTTTCTCTATATTTTAAGTCTTTTTGGTTTTTATAGTTATATTGTATGGTGCTACACCCTGTGGTTGTATATCCTATGTTTTTATCAGCTATGTATTTTTATGTAACGTCCTTATATAGATGCCTTTTTTCTGTCCATTTTATGACCCTTTGCTTTTTGATGCTACAGTATATGTACAATATTTATTTATATTTTAATATGCGTGTTTTAATGTATGTTTTATTTATTTTTAGACCCCTGAAGAAGGCCTCCGGTCGAAACTTTTTAGTTGGGTCCTCAATAAACTTTGTCTGTATTAAGATACCTACGTGTAGGCCTGGTCCTTAGGTTCCGCTTCTGGTTTGCCTCACCCTGTTTTCTGCGGATACCTACTCTTCTCCTTTGTTTTCACTCCTTCCCTAAGGCAAACAAAAGTGTGACTAAAGTGGCAAGTGCAAAGGTTACCTATTACTGATCCCCACCTCCACAACCCAGAATGACAGCCAAGAACCTTCACCCCCACCCCCTCTACCAGGCAAGAATCTTACCCCCAAATCCCATTAGGCAAGACCCCTCACCGCCCCTGAAGACCTCCTCATTCCTTCACAGACTCGCCTGGGCCTACCCTCTGCAATCTATGGTGTCTAGAAATTTAGGGCAGGAACAAATCCCAGTCATTCCTGCTTGTTAGGTACCAGGTTCAAAATGACCATGGTAGATCCCTAGTGGTAGTCTCGTGGTACTACTATTGCTAGAGTCAAGCTGCCAAATAAGGACCAAAGGCAGTTGTCAGCTTGACCTTTAGGGGCATACAAACACTAGGGGGCACACCATTAAGTTACAAAGTAATATAAAGTAGGAGGAAAACAAACAAAAGAAAATATTTTTTCACTCATCGCATTTTTAAGCTCTGGAACTTGTTGCTGGAGGATGTGGTAAAAACACTTTGCATAGCTAGGTTTAAAAAAGGTTTTAAGCAAGTTCCTGGAGAAAACTTCAATAGATTGTCATTAAGCTAGACTTCAAAGCCATTAGTTATCCCAAAAGTTAAGGAGCAATGGAATCTAACCATGTACTTGAAACATGGATTGACCACTGTTTGAAGAAAGATATTAGGATCAATTGACCTTTGGTCTGAAGTATTGCAATTCTTATGTGCTCAGCCCTCCCTTACTTTTTTGTACTTTAAATTTCATTAGGATTTAATACACAAAGAACAATAGGAAATGTAAATCAAGAAGAAAAAGGTAGAAAGGAGAAAAAAAACCTATACTCTATCAGTCTACATTTTTTTAGAAGCTTTTTATTTATTGAATTTTTCAATGTTACACAAGCTTAACTTGATCAAGAAAAATACTGTAGAAGAGGTAATTAGATCTTACCTGCTAATTATTGTTCCTGAAGGAACGACAGTCCAGTCCCTTTACTTCAGGGTTACGCAACCCTTCCAGCAGCTTGGAGGCTGAGCCCAACCTTTTTGGGGTGGAGCGGTATATATACCACTGGTGCCACCCACCAACTCCAGTAGACTACTGTAAAAGCAGACTTAACAAACCTATATAACTGTGAAAACGGAAATAATCAAACTCAAGCAAAAACACTATATATATATATATTTTTTTTTTCAAACAGGAATAGGTAGAAGGAGCGGAGGTCAAGGGGGGAGGTAGGAGAACTGCTATAGCGCGGGCCTTTCCTCCCGCTTGACCCACCAGCACAGCCTGAATCCGCCCTCGGGCCGCAGTCCCGCATCAGAGAAAGGGCCGGAATGGCTAAAGAGCTAGGGAGGGGAATAGGGACTGGACTGTCGTTCCTTCAGGAACAATAATTAGCAGGTAAGATCTAATTACCTCTTCCTTATCGTCACTCCAGTCCAGTCCCTTTACTTCAGGGAAGTACCAGAGCAGTACCCGCTCGGGTGGGATTCGCCATTCCGGAACGTAGCACTGCCTGCGCAAACCTGGAGTCCGCCGTGCTCTGCACGTCCAGCCTGTAGTGCTTGGTGAACGAGTGCAGAGAGGACCAAGTCGCTGCCCTACAGATATCCAAAGGAGGAACTAGGCTGAACTCCGCCCAAGAGGTAGCCTGTGCTCGAGTTGAGTGAGCGCGCAGGCCCCCTGGGACCTGTTTCCCCTTGAGGATATAGGCGGAGGCAATCGCCTCCCTGATCCACCTGGAAATTGAGGCCTTGGCCGCCGCCTCTCTCTTGTGAGGCCCTCCGAACTGTACAAAGAGTCGTTCGGATTTCCGGAAGGGCGCCGTGCGGGAGAGGTAACGCTTCAAGGCTCTGGAGACATCGAGCAGATGAAGCTTACTATCTCCCCCTCCTGGTCCCTCTGACGAGAGAGTTGGGAGAGAGATGGATTGGTTAACGTGAAAGGGGGAGATCACCTTAGGCAAAAATGAAGGAACCGTCCGAAGGACTACCTTATCCCTGAGGAAGGACAGAAAAGGAGGCCGAGCAGACAGGGCTTGTAGTTCGGAGACTCGTCTAGCTGAGCAAATGGCCACCAGGAACACTGTCTTCAGAGTCAGATCCTTCAAGGAGGCCTTCTTCAAAGGCTCAAAAGGCTCCGTGGCTAGGGCATTTAGTACCAGGTTGAGGTCCCAAGGGGGTATGACCGATCTTCGTTGCGGTCGGAGCCGCCTGACCGCTTTCAAGAACCTGACAACGTCCGCATGAGCTCCCAAATCTTTTCCGCCCACTTTGCCCCTATAGCAAGCGATGGCCACCAGTTGTACTCTCAAGGAGCTGTGGGCTAGACCCTTGTCGAGACCCGCTTGCAAAAATTCCAGCACCTCCGGGACCGAGGCTGACAGAGGATTCTTCCGGCGTTCCGTACACCATGCCTCAAAGATACGCCAAACTCTTACATAGGAAAGACAGGTGGAGCGCTTCCTCGCGCTCAACATGGTCGCGATTACTGCCGGCGAGTAGCCGCGCTTCAAGAGCCGCGCCCTTTCAATAGCCAAGCCGTAAGCGAGAATCGATCCACGTGTGGCATCTGAACCGGTCCTTGCTTGAGTAGGTCCTTCCTGACGGGAAGGTGCCACGGGCGGTCGGCGATCATTCTTACCAGATCCGCATACCAAGGACGACGAGGCCAATCCGGGGCAATAAGGACTACTAGGCCCCGGTGAGCTTCCACCCGCTGGAGGATCTTCCCGATTAGGGCCCAAGGGGGGAAGACATAAAGAAGGCCCTCCGAGGGCCATCTTTGAGACAGGGCGTCTAGGCCCTTGGGCATCCTTTCCTTCCGCCGGCTGAAGAATCGGCTTACTTTGGCGGATGCGAACCGCGCCATGAGGTCCATGACTGGAGGACCCCACAGGGCTACTATCTGGTCGAAGATCCCCTGATGCAGTTCCCACTCGCCGTGGTCTATCTTGTACCTGCTGAGGTAATCGGCCATGATGTTGTCCGTACCGGCCACGTGCTGCGCTGAAAGCGCTTCCAGGTGAACTTCCGCCCATTTGAACAGGGAGTCTGCCTCCTTTTCCAATGCCGGACTGCTGGTGCCGCCCTGGTGATTGATGTACGCCACGGCCGTGACATTGTCGGAGAGAACGCGAATCACTTTCCCTAGCACTGAGGGCTGGAGAGCCTTGAGTGCCCGAGTGACGGCTCTCAATTCCAGACGGTTGATAGGCCATAGGGATTCCACTGCCGACCACCGCCCCTGGACAAACTGGTCCTCGAAATGTGCTCCCCAGCCTGCCAGACTGGCGTCCGTCGTCAACAGTACCCACTGAGGAGGCTTGAGGGGCATTCCGCGACTCAAGTTCCTTGGGCACCTCCACCAGAGGAGAGAGTGCTTGGTCCGAGGGGCGCAAGGAAGCTGCCGGGACAAGGGGTGCTGTTGGGGAGACCACCGCCGCAACAGAGACCGCTGTAGCGGGCGCATGTGGGCTCTGGCCCACGGGACAACTTCTATTGCTGCCGCCATGGTTCCCAGCAATTGTAGGTAATGCCACACTGAAGGGAGCCGCCTGACCATGAACTGTGAGACTAGGGTTCTCAGGTCCTTCATCCTTGAGCTGGACAGAAAGACCCTGCCTCTGCCTGTGTGGAACTTTGCTCCGAGATATTCGAGCTCCTGTGATGGGAGCAAACTGCTCTTTGCTCGATTGATGACCCATCCTAGCTCCTCCAGAACTTGAACCACTTTGGCTGTTGCCCGGTGACTTTCTTCTTCTGATTTTGCCCGGATCAGCCAGTCGTCCAGATAGGGGTGCACTAAGATTCCCTTCTGTCGTAGGGCGGCTGCCACCACCACCATCACCTTGGTAAAGGTTCTCGGCGCTGTCGCTAGACCAAAGGGTAGCGCCTGAAATTGAAAATGACGAGGGACAGCGAATCTGAGGAACTGCTGATGGGCCCTTCTGACCGGGATATGCAAGTACGCTTCTGTCAGATCCAACGAAGTTAAAAACTCTCCGGCTCTCACGGCCGCTATCACTGATCTGAGGGTTTCCATCCGAAAGTGAGGTACCTTGAGACAGCGGTTGACCTGCTTTAGGTCCAGGATCGGACGAAAGGAGCCCTCCTTTTTTGGGACGACGAAGTAAATCGAGTACCGACCCGTACCGCATTGGTCTGGAGGCACCGGAACTACGGCCCGAGATCTATGAGGCGAGAAAGTGTTGACTCTATGGCTTCTCTTTTTGCTGCGGAACCGCAGGGAGACTGAACAAAGGCTGGGAGTATTTGCTTTGCAAATTCGAGGGAGTATCCTTCTCGAATCACTTCCAGCACCCACTGATCGGATGTGACTCAGGACCAGGCGGGAAGAAACTGCCTCAGGCGACCGCCTACCGGCAATCCGCCCTCCTGGGCCCCCTGTATCTCATTGTTGCTTTCTGGGGCCCGAAGAAAAGGAGGAGGAGGAGGATGAGAAACCTCTGCCCCGAAACCCCCGGGATCCTTGACCTCTAGCGTTAAAACGACCCCTGAGGAAAGGGTTAGGTCTAGTCGAGCGAAACCTCCGAGGTTCTCTAGGTTGGTTCCGAGCTGGGGCAGAAGATCAAGTTTGCTTGGGCCTGTCCTCCGGAAGCCTGCCGCCCTTGGACTCACCCAGGTCTTTTACTAACTTGTCCAGGTCCTCTCCGAATAAAAGTTTCCCCTTAAAGGGAAGGCGACTCAGGCGAGCTTTGGAGGAGGCATCAGCGGCCCAATTTCGGAGCCACAAATAGCGCCTGGCTGCCACCACCGAGGCCATGTTCTTAGCTAAGCTCCGGATGAGGTCATACTGGCTATCCGCCAAGAAGGCCGTGCCTGATTCCAACCTTGCTGCGTTGGCTAGAACCCCCTCGGAGGAGCCCTCCTCTGCCTGGAGTTGTTGTGACCACCTCAAACAGGCTCGTACCACCCATGCCCCAGAAACTGAGGCCTGTAAGGCGAGAGCGCTCACATCGAAGGCTTGCTTAAGGAGCGTGTCCAATCTTCTGTCCTGGGCATCCCTCAAAGCCGCGCTGCCCTCCACTGGGATGGTGGTTTTCTTCGTCACTGCCGAAACCGCCGCATCCACCCTGGGGGACTTCAGAAGCTCTTTGTCTGCTTCTGGGAGAGGGTAGAGCCGAGACATGGCCCTGACCCCCCTCAACGCTGACTCTGGTTGATCCCATTCCTCCTGAATCATCTGACGCACCACTCTGTGGACAGGAAAAACCTTCTGGGACCTTCTGATGGCCTGAATCAAGGGATCCTCCAAGGCTTCATCCTGCGCGGGGGCATCCGAGGCCACGTTGAGAGCTTTCAGGGAGTCATTTATTAAAGCGGGCAACTCCTCCCGCCGGAATACTCTTATTATGCGAGAGTGGTCCTCCTCCGGGATCTCCCCTTCCTCCAGCTCCTCCTCTTCCTCCTCCAACTCCTTTTCCGAGGCCTCTTCTTCAGGCAAGTCCTGGGAGAGCGGAGTGAGGGGCTCTTCAACCACCAGTCTGGGGCGCTTTGAGGGTATCCCAGAGTCCTGGGCGTTAGACTTCAAGGGTCTGACCAGTTTAGCTTCGGCCGAAGGACCCGCTTCCCCCGGACCAAGACCCTTCTTACGCAGGCAATAGGCTTGGTGCAGTAAGAGAATGAAATCAGGAGAGAAGAAGTCCCCGACTCCCCCTTCTCCTGCGGGAAGGGAGGAGGGAGGAATAGGGGGAAGGGGGGCCTCTGAGTGAGAAGGGGGGGACAACTGGGACGCTACTTCCCCCTCCGACGGGTCTGAGGACCCCTGTGAGACCTGGGACATGGCAAGGCTGATTTCCTGTTCTACAGAGGAAGCCACTGCCGCGCAGCCCCTGCAGACCCCTGCCTCGGATGCAGTACCTCTCCGGGTGCCACAAGATGGACACCTTGGTTTGCCTGCCATGCTCCTCGGGAGTAGCTAAAACGGATTTCCCTTTCAGTAAAGAAAGTAAACAAACTACCCCAATTAAGTCAATAAATGAATTAACCTTAAAGAAATTGAACAAACTGAACAAGTTAAATAAAAACTTAAATTAATTAAAATTAAAATTGAACCAATTAACCCCCGACTAAGATAAGAAATGCTCCCCGGTAACCGGCCTGAGAAGAAAGGACTCCCGAAGAAAAACGGGGACACAGAAAGCCCTTTTATAATAATTTACAATGTTCAGGCTGAGTAAAAACTTTTAAAACGTTTAAGGCTTTTTCAGCACATCAGCTGAATACTTGCGGTTTGTAGGACTCTCTCCAGGCCCGAAGCCGTGATTCTCAGGAGTCGGCTCAACACGTGGTAGGCCTCGACCACGTGGAGCCGTTCGCAGAGGAGCTCGCACAACAGCTCTTTTTCTGTCTCGGCCACTCCGGCGGTGAAGGAGAGACTAGAAGCGGAGACCCGACTACCGCTGGAGCATCCCTCGCGGCTCCGGAGTCCGTCGCTGCCCTCTATCACGCCGCGGTAAGAAGAGGAGCTGAAGGAAGTAGCACCCTCTCCCTCCTGAACGGCGAGTCCTCTAGCGCTCAGCCGCCGGCGGGGGCTTCGGCGCGAGGACGGACAGGTCTTCAGGTAGGGCAGCAGAGGAGCTGGTCGCCCTAACAGCGAGAGGAACTCTGCTCGTTCCTCCTCGCTGCAGCAGTGAGTAGAGGAAATCTCCTCCGGTCCCCGAATCGGGCCGCGGGGGGGGGGGGGGGGGGAGAGTGGGGGGGGAAGGAGAGAGAAGGAGTGCTCCAACAAGAGGTAAATAAATTAAGTAAAGAAATTAAGTAAAGAGAGCTAAATAAGAGTAAATTAATTAAATTAAATTAATTAAAATTAAAATTAGGAGAAGTTAGGACTCCAGTAAGCCCTAGGCTTACGGAACCCTCCAGCTGCTTGGAGGCTGAGAATACTGGAGTTGGTGGGTGGCACCAGTGGTATATATACCGCTCCACCCCAAAAAGGTTGGGCTCAGCCTCCAAGCTGCTGAAAGGGTTGCGTAACCCTGAAGTAAAGGGACTGGACTGGAGTGACGATAAGGAACAAAATTAAAAAAAAAATAGCATACAAAGAAATAAAACACTACTACTCAGTCCACTATGATTGTTATTCTGTGCCACGAATAGCAGGATCTTCCCCCGCCGCATCTAACCTCGCTGCCGGTTGTGCGGGGAAGGGGCAGCTCGGGGGTGCAGTTTGGGCGAGCGGTGGGTGATGGGTGGTCGCCAGCCCTGGACATACAGGGCTGATTCTAATGTCGGCCCTTTATGTCCAGGGCCGGCAACTTGTGTAGGGATGGGGCGGGGGGGGGGGTGCGCTGAGGACATTCCCCGCAGCCCAACCCCAGCCTTAGAAGGCTAGATCGGGGGTTGGGCTGTGGGGAATAAGTTTTTTTTTCCGGCGGGCTGGCATCGCGGCTCTTCAATGGAGCCGCAGTGCCATAGCAACATGACGCCATGGTGCTGCAGCTCCATTGAAGAGCCTTGACTGAGTTAGCTGGGAAGGTCCTGTAAGTGCAGGTAGGGCTGAATCGCAGTCTTGGCTTGCACGTGCAGGATTGATCATGATTCTGATCCCATGGGGCTAGACGTGCCCTGTGGGATCAGAATCGCGATCCCTTCTGTACGTCCAGCTCAGACCAGGCATACAGAGGGGATCTACATCCAGGACAGAATGAGCCCTTATATGGACAGGCACCAAGATGTCACCTGAAGTTGGGTACTTCAAAGTTAAAACAAAACTATAAGATATTTAAAGGAGAAATGCAGTAATAGCCAAACAAATACCCTGAACCACCATGCTCACACTCTATCTTGAGCATTAGCTAGAGGCGCTGACTTCAGCATCCGAAAGAAATTTCAATTGCTCTAGCTCAAAGAACATATATCTAACGGCAGTAAATATTACTAGTGTAACAATGCCAGTTGCAGAATGAAGCGCGAAGTACTCATCCAAATTTACAGCTTCACTCCACTCAACAAAAATAGGGTTCAGAATACTTCTTATGTTTTAAGGAGAAAAGGATCTCGGGAACAAGGAGCTCATCGCCAAGGCATATAATATCTGAGTCACAGACGTATGCTCAGAACATCAAGGATCCTAAAAAACTCCTTATAGATTGCTTGTAAGTTAATTATTTAATTGGCAGTAGCACTTTTGCAACTATTGTATTTAAACAGCTCAATGCTTTCTTGCCCGCAGAGCATTATTCAAAGACTGCATATCAATCATTTCATGTATCATAACAGTGCCTGGAATCTTCAGAACCACTCGCACACAATTCTGAAAATGATTTCCAGGGGAAGATAAAGGAAGTTTAAGAAATGTAAGGACTCAAATTTAAATGTCTCACTGAATTCTCAAAAGTTTTTGATTTATTATGTATTAAGTTCTTATATTTAATCAAAGCAGTCTGAACCTGCTGGAGCTTCCCTGTAGAAGCTTCTACTTTATTATGCTATTCTTGGCATTACTTAATTTCCCCCGACTGCATCAAATTTTTGCTGAGTATCAAAAACCATAGTAGTTAATATGGAAACAGATTTATGAAGACTTGTCAGAGCTTCCCAGATATTGCCCAGTATGATCTGGGCTGGTGTCTCTAGTCTGAGGAGGATCTTTTAATATTAGACTTCCCAGGTTTGATAGCAAGGCTCCTTGGGACCTCCCAATGCATATCACCACTACGCTCTTATTTTTTTTTTTAATTTTATATTTATTGAATTTTCTAATACATATCCAAGCATCACACTTGTTTAGAAAAAGGAACATAGTAAAGAAAATGATACATAATTCCAAATGCCAAAAGTAGAAATAAAAAATGCTAGGTCCCATAAGCCCTCAAAACCGGGGGACAGGGGGGCTGTGACTTTGTATATGGAAAAGGGAATCCCTCAAAAAGGGAATAGGAGGAAAATAAATGCCGGCCTGAATGCCACAGCAAACTAGTGTAAGTTAGCATGTATATCGCTAGACATATTGGATGGAGAGGGAATAACTTGCCTAGCATTAATAAAATGTAACAATTCAGAAGGTTGAAAAAAACACATAAGTGACTGAATTATACTTGAAATTGCACTTGCGGGGAAATTTTAAAATGAAAAGTGCCCCAAACTGCAAAATACCCATCTTTAGAAGCAAAAATTATTTTCGCCATTTCTGAGTCTTTCGAGCAAGGTCCGGGAAGATCCTTACATTACATCCGAGGAATGGAACTTGACATTTTTTAAAGAAAAGCTTGAGAAGCCTGTCTCGATCAGGTACATGTGACCAAGGGCATCACTGGAAAAACAATCTCTGATTGGGGTTTTTCAAGTAAGACGGACACATTTAAAGTGTCTATTGCCAGAGGTACCTCTGAAAATTCTCTTCCCCACCAGTAAACAGTAAATACATGAAAGATGGCTACAAAGGAAATCTACACATAAGTTGCAAGGGGGAGTGTTGGGGGCATATTTAAGGCATGGCCAGGGCAGGTCAAAAATCTACATGCCCCAGTCTCAAAAACAATGCGAAGAACAGGTTATAGAGATCTTCACCTTATTAAGTGGAGTCTGTAAGCAGGATGCAGTACCTTTGGTTGTGCTGGTGACAGTGTCAGTATTGGCAGACAGAGCAGGAGCTCCTCTGCAGGCACGCTCCAAGCTGTTGTGCTGTTTTGCCAGCTGCTCTATGGTCTCCTCCAAGCGGATCCTTTGTTCACGTTCGTACTGTAGCACTCGCTGCCACTTCCGGCTGTGTGTGTCTGCTAATTCCAAGAAATCACGGCATGCCTGGGTGAAATGAGAGACATCAATAACCATTGAGCCACAAGTCATTATTACTGTGACAGGTATCACACTTCTGCATCTCATGGATAACTACCTCCAACTGTATTCATTGTCTTTCTGGTAAACAGTAAATGTTATTTTGTATTCATTCTGATATATTGTCTTTTCCCCAAAAATGGAGACCCAAAGCAGTTTGCATCCTAAAATATAAAAACATAATAAAATGATAAATATAAGTTCATAACATATAAATATTAAATATAGTCACAAAATATAAAAACATATGATCACATAATAAAATACAGCTCAAGCAACTAAAACCTAAAGAATGACTCAATATAATTAAAAACAAATACAAAATAACTAACATAAAATAATATATGTAGAAACATGGCAGCAGAAAAAGACCACATGGCCTATCTAGTCTGCCCTTCCATATCAACTACAATAGTCCCCTTTTTACCTTTAGAGCTCATTTGTGTTTGTTCCATGCTTTTGTGAATTCAGGTACCACCCTTGTCTCTACCACCTCCATTGGGAGACTATTCCACGCATCTACCACTCTTTTTATCATATGCTTTCTGTCAAATACTGATACTCTTTCAAAGATATTTTACATTTCTCTGGTAGCATATGCAATGCTTTTGTCACAGCCTGGTCCCTCTAACATAGATTTTGGAGCAGGAATTCAGCAATCTCTTCCCATCCCAATAGATGAGGTAGGACACTAGTGTACTATTTACATACATTATTTACAATTTTAAATGGATGCTTCACCGTGGGCTTCTAATTAACAACTTTACAACTATTATGTACAACGTGATCCAAAGTGCAAATACAAAAGAATAGGCAGTAAAGTTCCCTAATCACAGCTTGTCTGATTCTCCATTGCAGAGATTACAGCCTACAGCAGCAGTTTCCAAACCTGTCCTGGCAGCTCCCTGGTCAATCGAGTTTTCAGAATATCCATAATTTTTATTTATTTATTTTTTAAATTTATTTAACATTTCTTATATACCGCCTTTCATGATATCAAGGTGGTTTACATTGAACAAACTGAAATTACATTGAACAGGGCATTATAACTTGGAGATAACCCTTCATTGCCCATGTTCCCTATAAAATAGTTAAGTGGCTTGCCCAAGATCACAAGGAGCACCTGTGGAACTAGAAACCCCAGTCGTTCCAGCCCAAGGTTGCTGTCCTCTAGTGGGATTTGAACCCCCGACCTTCCAGCCTGAGGTAACTTGCCTCAACCACTAGGTCAATCTCTATCATGCATATTCATTGTGGATATCCTGAAAACCTGACTGGCTGGGGAGCCCCCAGGTCGGGTTTGGGAACCACTGGCTTAGAGGCTTTAATGCACTGTCTGTACACCACAACCAACTTACAGCTCCTTACATAACTTAATTCCCGCTACATCTTTCAAACAGACAATACAGTTTCCCTCTTTCAATTCCTCAAGTGCAGCTCCTGGCTTGTCTGTCTCTACACACCTTGGACCTAAGCCTCTTGATATTAATCTATCAAGAGGCTACTTCCTGGGGCCCTGATCAATTACTTTCCAAGCCAACATATAGATCCCTGATACAACTATAAACCAGGGTGTATGTCTAATGACAATATGGTAAACCTTTTCCACTTAAATTCATAAGAGCGTCTTGTGGAAGGCTTCTGGGAAGCATAAAGGATATCCTTTACCTGCTGGGAAAGGTTAAGACCGTGAAGTTCTAGGCTTTCAGCAACCAGGCCCTGAGATGCAGAGACTGGGGATTGGGATGCCAGAGCATCCCATCCTCTTGAGAAAGGAGATTTGGAGAAGATCCTAACTCCAGAGGTGGAGCTTGAGAGAGATGTAGGAACAGAGGGTACCACATTTGCCGTGGCCAATGTGGAGCTATGAGAATCATATGACCTTTGTCTCTCTGAAGCTTGAACAGGGTTTTGGGAATTAGGGGAATGGGTGGAAAGGCATACAGGAAGTCCTGATTCCAATGGAAGAGGAAAGCATCCCTGGCCTGAGCCGGAATTCTGGAACAGAACCGGGGAAGTTTGGCATTCAGCAGACTTGAAAAATTTTGGCCACCTGGTCTGCATGGAGAGACCATTCATGTGGAAGCAGAACTCGACTGAGTCTGTCTGCCCAAGAGTTTTGAATGCCTGGAAGATACACTGCAAGGAAATGAATCTGATGCTCTCTGGTGAGGGCCCATAGTCGCAAAGCTTCATTGCAGAGTGACAGAGAGCCTGTTCCGCCCTGCTTGTTCACATAGAACATGGCTACCTGATTGTCCGTTTGAACTAGGACTGTCTTGTAGCTGAGCTGGGTATGGAATACTCGAAGAGCAAGAAAGATTGCTCTGAGTTCCAGGAGATTGATGTGCAAATAGGCCTCCTGTGGAGTCCAGGTACCCTGAGTAGAGAGGCCTTCTAAGTGGGCTCCCCAACCCACTTGTGAAGCATCTGTTGTTAGAGTGGCTTGGGGTGGGGGTTGCTGAAAAGACCCCACCAAAAGGTTTTGGGGTGACTGTCACCATTTGAGGGACAAAATAAGGCGATCTAAGTTTGCTATTTTGTCTGACAGGCAACCTGACACCTGAGTTCACTGAGTGGATAAAGTCCACTGGGTTGCCCTCATATGGAGGCGAGCATAAGGAACCACATGCACGGTGGATGCCATGTGGCCTAGCAACTGTAACATTTCCCGAGCAGTGAGATGAGGTTTTAGCACTGCTTAGGTAGCTAACCGCACAATGCAAAGGCAGCGGGGCTGTGGAAGGTAGGCCCTTGTCTGTCTAGTATCCAGCAGAGCTCCTATAAACTCTAGGGACTGAGTGGGAGCAAGGTTGGATTTTGGGAAGTTTATGACAAGTCCCAAATACTGAAGGAATGCGTATTGTGCGAGAGAGAGCAACCCTGGCCTCTGGCTCTGAAGGGGCTCGAATGAGCCAGTCGTCTAAGTAAGGGAAGACGAATATTCCCAGGGTGCGGAGAAATGCTGCCACCACAGCCATGCATTTTGTGAACACCCTTGGTGCTGAGGCCAGGCCAAAGGGAAGAACCCTGTATTGGTAGTGCTTGCCTTGAAACAGAAAGCGAAGGAACTTTCGGTGAGTTGGGTGGATGAGAACATGAGTGTATGCATCCTTGAGATCAAGAGAACAAAGCCAATCCTGACTCTGAAGGTATGGCAGCAGAGTTTCTTGAGAAATCATTTTGAATTTCTCTTTGAACATGAATTTGCTCAATTTTCTGAGGTCTAAAATGGGTCTGTATCCTCCAGTTTTCTGTTGGAATAAGGAAATAGGGGGAGTAAAATCCTGTACCCCATTGGGGAATGGGTACCTCTTCTATTGCCCCTTGAGCAAGGAGCACAGTGACCTCTTGACCTAACTGCTCATTGAGAAAGGTCTGAGAATTGAACTGTCTTACCATTGTAGGAGGGGGCATGCTAAGGAAATGAAGCTTGTAACCCTCTCTTACAATAGACAGAGTGCAATTTTCTGCTGTTATCTGACCCCATCTGGGGGCCAAATGACATAACCTTCCTGGGATGGTGAAGAGTTCTGGGCCGTTCAGGGCCAGGAAGGCAAAGTTCTCTAGATAGTAGTCAAAGCCACTGTGGAGGCTGAATCTGCTGAGCCGGTTGAGGCTTAGCTGCTTTTGGCTTCCTTTGTTGCCTAGGTTGTTGCTGCTGTCCCTTTTGGGCAGACTGACCTAAATGATGCCCCTGCTGGGTATAGGAGGGATAAAACGTCTTCTTCTTACTGAAGAATGGTTTCTTAGAGGATTTTTTCCTCGCAGGATCAGCTGTAGATTTAGACAACCTATCCAAAGTGATATTGTCAGCATCTATCTCATTAGCTTTTTCCTGCCAATTCTTGCCAAAGAGATTCTCTCCTGTGCAAGGAATATTCCCTAGTTTATCCTGTACCCAAATTTCCAAGTCAGATGCCTGGAGCCAGGCAATCCTACGTGCACCTATGGCAATGGCAGAGGTTCTGCTTATGCACTCAAAGCAGTCAAAGGCTGCACGATTCACAAACTTGGAAACATCCTGAGAATGTTCGACAAGGGCGAGGTAAACTTGCCTCTTATCATCAGGAATGAGAGGGCTCATAAGCTATAAATCCCCTGTGACCTCCGTAAGGAACATTCCCATATACAAGATATAGGAACTGATCATAGCAGAAAGCATGGAAGCCTGGAATGTTCGACGTCCAAAGGCGTCAAGAGTCCTACACTCACGTCCTGGAGGATTAGATGCATGCCTTTTTGTACTCTTTATCCTTCTCATAGCTGATTCCACCACCATGGAATGGTGTGGTAATTGAGTCTTCTGAAACCCAGGACAAGGAGTACCTCGATACATAGTGTCGAGTCTTCGAGAGTGAGGAGATATGGTTAGAGGTGTTTCCCACATCCTTAACATGAGATTATGCAAGATCTCATGAATAGTTAAGGAAGCTGCCTCCTTGGGAGCTTTAGGGTATTGTAGGATTTCTAATTCCTTTGCCCTAGGCTCCTTTTCAGGAGCCACCGTGATGGAAAGACCTCAGGCCATGTCTTGGATAAAGTCCTGAAAGGACATATCCTCTGGTGGAGACATCCTACGCTGAGAAGAATCATCCTCAGGAAGAAGTACTCTGGTATCGGCAGAGCTTTCAGAGTCTTCAGACTCATCCGAGGATTCGAAGTATCTCCGATCTGGGTGATCGTGCAAGGCACGGTACCGGTACCGATCAAAGTCGGCATCAGAGTGGTCTGGTACCGACTTGTTGATGCCGGATAGACACGCATGACTCGGTCCCGGTAGAATACCTGCCGATGTCGATGCAGTCGGTGCCGGTACCGGTTGAATTGTCTGAAGCGGTTTCAGGGGCATCGAGGAAGTGAGAAGAGCCGCCAGACTGCGTTCAATAGCCAAGAATCTCTGATCTATTGAAGCTGACGATGCTTGGGTATCGGTACCGGATGAAGCGGCCGGCACCCCAGAGCATGGCACCAGTAGTTCTGCCGAGGTTAAAGCCTTGAGAACATCCTGGAGCCCCGTTAGTGCTTTGGAAGCCGAAGCCTCCTGCCAGGGAAATTTTGCCGGTGAAAGTCCCTCAAGGGCAATGCCAGAGGCATCTCGATATCTAGAAGGAGATCTACCCTTTGAGGACCAGCTAGATTTATGTTTAGTTACCCGAGATCCATGGGAGGAAGACGAAGCCCTGGAAGATGTTGATGCCACGGAGGCTGCATCGGAGGGAAAAAGGGTGCTAAGTTTAGCAGCTCGGTTTTGCCGGCCCCTTTTCGACATCATCCCACAGGCAACACACTCTGAAATAGAGTGGTCAGAACCTAAACATTTGAGGTACCACTCATGGGTGTCGGTGACGGAGATGGTACCGCCACACTTAGAACACTTTTTAAAACCTGAAGTGGGTTTTTCCATTTTGAAGGAAAAAATAAATGGCGCGTGGCACCTGAAAAGAAAAATACTGGAAAGACTCCAGAAAGAAAGGTTTTTGGGGTTTTTTTTAGAAAAAAAGAAAGAACCACTGGCGGTACAGGTGTAGTGTCGAGGGAAGGCAGACGCAACCACAAACCGGCCGCCCACGCCGTCCTGCCCAATTGGGGCAGCAGTCGTTCGCTTGAAAAAGAGCGCCATCGGGTGCCAGGAGCTAGGACTGCCACGTTCCTTCCTCATTTTCTACAAGCCATGGGATCCTTACAATACACCCAACTGATCAATACCCCGACGCACAGACACAGATCATCACCAGATCTCATATTCACGCCCAACTTTCTATTGGACAGCGGTAACAGTTGCTTTGGAATCAGTGAAACTGATGATTCTGCATTATTGGAAGACCAACACATAGAAAAGGAGAACAAAAAATGTCACTTTTTTTGAGGCACCGATAAGGTAGTCAATCTGAAAGACACCCCTTCATCAAGCAAAGACCGTGGATGTTGACTAGCTATAGGTTTTCAAGAACAACTCTTTGCCAGGTGCCTCTGACCAGCACAATAAAAACACATGCCTATCCTCCTCCTTCAGACTCTCTTCCCCTGGGATAAGTGAGCCCCAAACTGGCCTGATTTGATAGGTCTTTGCTCCCAAGATAGAAAGAGTTACAGGCTCATAGGAGAAGACTGCAGCTCTCAGCAGCATTTTGAAATACAGGTATCCACACTCAAACAGAAGAATCATATGGAGTCCAAATCAGGAGGTTACTATCGAGAAGAGAAGGCATTTTGGATTTCTCTCACACATTTTTCTGAAGTAGCTCATAGTAAGTTACATTTGGCTACAGTAGATATTTTTCCTTTCCCCAGTGGGTTTTAGCAGAGGCAATGGAGGATTAATTGACTTACTCAGAATCACAAGGAATGGCAGCGGGATTTGAACCCTGGCATCGCTGGCTGTAAGGCTGCTGCTCTAATCCATTAGGCTACTCCTCCACTCTAATTTATTTCTGATCTGCTTCAACAGGTCATTTCAAAATGTCGCTAAAGAGAGCCTCATTGTTCCACTGCACCTCTAGCCAAAGGAGATAGATGTTTAAACTATATGATCTGGGTCATCAAAGAAATGCTTAAAAGGTTGAGACAAAAAGCATCTATATAAAAATATCAGTGGATCTTGTTTCTCACAAAGTGGAGAGGACTACACAGAGGCTTTCCTAGTTAACAATGAAATATGTAGGCAACTTTGGAGTTGTGATCCAAAAAACAACAGCCCTGAAGGGTAAAAGTAATGAAGCACTAGTTCAGAAATCTCCTACAGTCCCGTGGGTTTCTCAAATACCCTGGAAGAGCCTCTACCAGGAGCTCCTTGTGAGATTATAAAGGCTGTTGGAGAAGGTAACATTTTACTTACCAGTTAATGTCCTTTCCTTGAGTCCTGCTAGACCTGTCCAGACAAGTGGGCTGTGCTCCCCACTTTTTCTTTTTTTTTTTAAAGTGTCATCAAGTCAATGCTGACTCTTGGCGACTCAGCCCCTGGGTTTTCTTGGCAAAGTATGACTGGAAGTAGATTGCCAGGCCATTTCTTCCCAGGCAATGGAGGGTAAAGTGACTTGCCCAAGATCACAAGGAATTGAACCCAGATCTCTTGGGTACTAGGCTGTTACTCTAACCACTAGGCTACTCCTCTATTCTGTGTTCTCTACAAGCAGATTAGTGGCAACAAAGAACCAATGAAAAGCCCAGGTTTCAATAACATCACTCCCATGCCTCTATTAACTTCAGCCACCAGAGGTCTCTTCAGTATTTGTCCCAAAGCATATGGGAGAAACATGGCAAGCCTCAAACAACCTCAATCATTGGCAACAATAAGCAATCAACAGTAGAGAACTATGTACAGCGAAGCATAAACAGAAGGCTATCAGTAGAAGATGAGCCTGCAGAGCCAAGTATAAAAATCACAGGGGACCCAAGGGTACCATAGCAGAAGAATAGGGCAAATACATTTTCAGGGGCAAGCTCTGGACTGTTATAGCAGGACTCAAGGAAAGAACATTAACTGGTAAGTAAAATGTCACCTTCCATATTGTCCTGCTAGACCAGTCCAGACAATTGGGACATACCAAAGCTACAACTCTACTGGAAGGAAAGAAGATACAGCAGCTCACAAAACTCTTGAGCCAAAGGCTGTGTCCGCCCGAGTGTGGACATCCAAGCTGCAATGCTGAAAGTGATGCCCATATTGCCCCCTGACAAAGGTCTGTAGGGGCTAGAGCTCTACTCTGCCCACAAGGACACTTATGGAGGGTTTGCATGCCCATTCTACCCAAGCGCAACTGGCTGGTTCTGCAACAGATATGCCAAGGCAATGGACTTCTTAATCCAGTGCCCCAAAGTCGACTTAGCCACATCACCCTTGTGCAGGCCAGCAAACAGCACAAAAAGATGGTTGAACTTACGAAAAGAATTTATAACTTCCAAATACCAGAGAAGCACCCTCCGGATATCCACAAGGCGAAGATCCTTATCCTTTCCCTGACACTGCTCCTTAGAGGAGGGGGGCAGGCACACCACCTGGTTCACATGATAGGGGAAAATCACCTTAGGCAAGAAGGAATGCACTGGTTGAATGGAGACTGTCTCCTTTGGAAAAAATTAGATAAGGATCTCTGCAAGACAGAGTCTGCAGCTCAGAAATCTGCCTTGCTGAACAAAATACGACCAAGATGACTGTTTTGAGCATCAAATCCTTCAAAGTAACACGCTTCAACAACTCAAAGAACGATGACATCAGGGCCCTGAGCATCAGACATAGATCCCAGGAAGGGACCACAGACCAGAGAGGACGACACAGATGTCGAACCCCCTGAAGAAATATGAACTATCCGGATGCAAGGCTAGAGACTTATCAGCCACTGGACCTTGGAAACAGGCCAAAGCTGTCACCTGAACTTTCAGAGAGCCAAAGGAAAGGACCTTCTCCAGGCCATCCTGAAGAAAAGCCAACAGAGATGACAGATTGGCCGCCTTAAAAGGCAACTTCTGAGCACCACACCATCACTCAAAGGGGCACCAGACCCGCACATATGCTAGCTTAGTAGACATCCTTCGGGCTCTGAGCAGAGTGGTGACCACCGCCGGAGATCAGCCCTTACATGCTAGCTGTCTCTTTTCAAGAGCCAAGTCATAAGCGAGAAGGGAGCCAGGTCCTCTAGAATGATCAGTCTCTGTCGCAATAGGCCCTGAAACAGAGGCAACCAATGAGGAGGCACCTGTAGGAGCCGCATCAGGTCTCTGGAACCATACTCTCCTTGGCCAATCCGGCACCACCAGGGCAATCCTGTCCAGGTGATGTTCTGTATGCCGAGTCATATGCCCCACCAGGGGCCACAGAGGAAATACGTACAGCAGGTGCTGACTTGGCCAAGACAGCGAGGGTGTTGATGGCCTTGGACCCCGTCGCTGTGCGGCAACTGAAGAAGCGGCAAACTGTGGCATTGGAGTGAGTCACCATCAGATCCATTTCAGGGTGACTCCAGTGGTGCAGAATTGCTTTCTGACCCAACTTCCACTTTCCAGGATCCAGAGAGTGCCGGCTGAGGAAGTCTGCTTCCACATTGTCCACCCTGGCAATGTGCTGAGCCGAAAAAGGCTAAGGAGGTTCTTCTCCGCCAAAACAGGAGATCCATCTCCATAGCTAACCCAGCATTCCTCGTGCTGCCTTATCAATTGACATAAGCCACCATCATGGCATTGTCTGAAAACATTTAAACTGTCCAGCCCTCAACCAGGGGCTGGAAACGCATTAGAGCTAACCTGATGGCCCTCGACTCAAGGCAGCTGATGAACCACACCTGCTTCCCTGTGGTTCCAAGGCCATGGGCCATATGATCTTGGCAATGGGCTCCCCAGCATGAGAGACTGGCATGCGTCATCCAGCACCATGCCCTTCCTCAGATGTCAGGGCTACTGCCACCATCACAGGCTGGACTTCACCATCACTAGGAGCAGGAGCCCACACTCAAACTCTTGAGAACTTGGGGACCTTAGAGTCAGCAAGTACTGCTGGAGCGGTGGCATGTGAGCACCCACCCACGGCACCATCTCTACAGTCACCACCATCAATCCGAGGAGCTGGAGATAATCCCAGATTCTGGAAGCCTGCTGTGCACAGAACAGTGCCAGGCAATCCAACAGTCTTGACTTTCTCCTTTCACAGGAAAGCTCTGTCCACTCGAGTATCAGCTGGGTTTAAAAAAGGTTTGGACAAGTTCCTGGAGGAAAGGTCCATAAACCATTATTAAAAAGGGACCCAGGATATCACTGCTTGACCCAATACAAGCATTGTGGAACCTGTGTCTTTTGGGGAAACTGCTAGGTATGTATGACCTAGATTGGCCACTGTTGGAAACAGGATACTGGGCTTGGTGGACCTTGGTCTGACCCAGTATGGCATATCTTATGTTCTTATGTTCTAATATCCTTAAAGCAGTTGATAGTCCGAAAGGGATGGTAGCGAGCTGACAGTGAGAGCCGAGCATTGCAAAACAGAGATACATTTGCTGATCCACCTGGATCGGGATATGAAAACACACCTCGACCAGATCCCAACAAGCAAAGAACTCTTCTCAGTACACTGCTTGAATCAGAGTGCAAGGTTTCCATCAGGAAGTGCAGGACATGCATGTGCTCATTTAACCCCTTGAGGTCCAGAATTGGCTGGAAGGAACCATCTTTTTTTGGGCACTACAAAATAGATAAGAGTATCTGCCATTGCCATGCTTGTCCGTAGGGACAGGCACCAATGCCTTTAGGTGCAGCAACTTGTCCAAGGTGGTCCACACAGCACCACTTTTGATTGCAGACCCACAAGAATAAATGACTAAAGCATCCAGAATCAGCTCTTTGCATTCCAGAACACAGCCAAACTGTATGGTGTCTAGCACCCAGAGGTCCTTGGTAATCCGGGCCCATTCCTGAAAGAAAAGGCGAAGCCTGCCTCCAACCGGAGGAACCAGGGATGGGCCTCAAACCTTCATTGCGCAGCCCGGGAGGTTCCTCCTCTGGAGCGGACCGAGTCCCTGGGCCCACATGCTCCACAAAATGGACTGAGAATGAGCCTGAATCCCAGAAGCAGATGGGAAGAAAGGTTTTCCAGGTCGGTACCGACTAAAGTCGCAAGAGCCCTATGGATCCAGCCAGCATGCCCTAGGTGGACAGGCAGAGGTAGACAAGAAAGAGGCACCATCCCGCTTCACAGGCTGCCTGGACCCATCTTCCGAAAGGCAGCAAGATTTTGTCTCCTCTAAGTTCTTCACCAGCTTCTCCAAATCGGCTCAAAAAAAGAAGCTTCCCCTTAAAAGCCAGTTGGACCAACCAGGCTTTGGAAGATGAGTCCGCTGCCCAGTATCTGAACCAAATCCAATATCATGACACCGTTGTTAGGGTACTTATCCCTGGCCACAAAATGTACCAGGTCATATATGGCATCAGAAAGGAAAGCCATAGCAGACTCCAAAAGAGAGGTAAGTATTATCCAGCGGAAGAGACTGAATCCACTGGAGCAGGGCTCGAGCGACAGACTGGCACATATCACCAGCTGCAGAATAGCAGCCATCACAGCAAACTGGATCTTCAATACCGAATCCACCTTACAGTTCAGAAAACCCTTTAAGGTTAATCCAACTTCCACTGGAATGGTGGTTGGTCTGGTAACCGCCATGATCTGTGTGTCAACCTTGCGAATACCAAACCACTCAATGCACGCCTTCTCCGGGAGAGCGTAGATCTTCTTATACATCCTTAACCCCTTAGGAGAGGTCAGAAAGATTCCACTCTGACCAGATCATATCCTTGATCACATCTGGGAACGGGAAGACAGAATTTCAGCACTCCTTGAAGGAGTAGGTGGCACCTTCGGCTCCTGCTCTGTGCCAAAAGTATCCATCAAGTTCAAGACGAATAAGACCCTGGCAATCAACGCTGCTAGCTCTTCCTTCCAGAATAGGTGGATCACTCCGGCCTCCTCACAATCTTCTGAAGACAAGAGTACTTCATCCATGTCAGAGCCCAAAACCAAGCCATCTGAATCCAAGTCATAGTCAAAATCTTGGATAGCTCGAGCTGTTCCCCATCTCCAGGGGGCGCCCCTTGCCAGGGATGCTTAGCCAAAGGCAATTGAACAGGTCTTTCACGCTCAGGCTGCCACACATGAGACTGCACCCAGGGACAGCCAGAGGCCATAGGGTTTGAATTTCCACATCAGAAAGAGCAGGCCTGCTGCAAAAAAAGAAAATAATTCCGGGGAAGACAATATAGAGTCCAGAAGCTCTCCTCTTGGTAGTGACCCCCCAATACCAGGTGGCACAATACCCACAGACCCTCTAGATACCAAGTAGCGGCTCACAGAATGGTTGCCAGACCCTCTGGCCGGCTGGATATCCTTATCCATAGTGCCATCCATCACCTCCTGCCCTGAGACAGGCAAGGCCAGACTGACTGAATCCCCGGGCTGAGAGAGGGGGAGGAGGCCCTCCAGGGATGATTCAAAAGCTACCATGCAAGAGCAGAGCCCAGAAAGCATAGTTACTCACCTGTAACAGGTGTTCTCCAGGGACAGCAGGAATCAATCCTCACTTATAGGTGACGTCGGCACCGATGGAGCCCGCATGGAGCAATTCCCCAGCTTTCAAAGAAAGCCTTTGGGATTGCTGCCATGCATGCGTGGTCCTTTTCCCGCCCAAGGGTGCCATCTTGCTCAGTCAGGTCCCTTAGCTCGAGCCTTACCAAGCAGATGGCAAGGGAAGGACAAAAATTCAGCAACTCATTAGGGGAGGCGGGATGGTAGTGAGGATTGATTCCTGCTGTCCCTGGAGAAAATCTGTTACAGGTGAGTAACTACACTTTCTCCAGGAACAAGCAGGAAGTCAGTCCTCACTTATGGGACTCCCCAGCTACAGGCTACCAAACCTGTAACTAAACACGCCTCTGCGAGGCTGTGACCAGAAGCTGGAGCCCGAGTCCTCAGGGTGAAGCCCTCGGTGGCCGTGAAGAAGGGACGGAGGGCAGGAGTTGCTTATACTCCAAACAGATTACGGAGTACAGCCTGGCCGAAGGCGCTGTCCCAGAGGGACTCCCTCTCCAGGCAATAGTAAGCAGCGAAGGTATTTGTGGAAGACCAGGTAGCCGCCTGGCAGATGTCCATCAGGGACACGGAGTGTAGCAAAACCACTGAGGACACTTTGGCCCAGACCCCGTGTGCAGTGACTCGATGATTTAGTGGGGCGCCCACCTTTGCATGGGCGAAAGCGATGCAGTCCACCACCCAAACCGAAAGGGTGCATTTGGTAACTGCCTGCCCCAGTCTAATGGGATCGTAGGTCACGAAGAGCCGGCCAGACTTGCAATGAGTCTGGGTACGCTGCAAGCCCATCTGCAGTCAAGGATATGGAGAGCCGTCGACGCCTGGTCGGCGTGCGGCCTCGGAAAGAAAGTCGGCAGGACTATCTCCTGGTTAAGATGGAAGTCTGAGACAACTTTAGGCAAGAATTAGGGGTGGGTGTAGAGGACCACCCTGTTTCGATAGAACCTGGTGTAAGGCATGTCAGCCATGAGAGCCTGGAGCTCACTGACTCGGCGGGCCGAGGTCAGCGCCACCAGGAAGACCACCTTCCAGGACAGGTGCCAGAGCAAGCACATCGCCATTGGCTCAAAAGGTGAACAGGTGAGCTGCATGAACACCACATTCAGGTCCCATTCCGCCGGGGGAGGGCAGATGGGTGGCTTGGAAAGCAAAAGACCCTGCATATAGTGAGAGACTAACGGCTGCCCCGAGAGAGGCTTTCCCTCGATGGAGAGGTGATTCGCTGAGATGGCACTCAAGTGTATCCTGACAGAGTTCGACTTCAGCCCTTCCTTCGAGAGATGGAGGAGGTATTGGAGGATCCATCGAATGGGGCATGAGAACAGGTCGATCTGGAGCCCCAAGCACCAGACCGAGAAGTGCCTCTATTTGAAGGCGTAGGCTCGTCTAGTGGAGTCCTTTCTCAAGGCGAGGACTTCCTCGACCTCCTCCAGAAGAGCCAGTGAGGCTAGGGAAACCCGTTCAGCCGCCAGGCCGTGAAGGATAAGGAGGCTAGGTTTGGGTGTTGCACCAGCTCCTCTTCCTGTGTCAACAGACCCAGAGCAGAGCCCAGGGGAACAGGAGGTTCCATCGACAGCAGAAGCGGGAACCAAGGCTGCCGAGGCCATGAGGGGGCTATGAGGATCAACGATGCCCAATCTCACTGAGCCTTGAAAAGGGTCCTCGCAATGAGAGGGAAGGGCGGGAATGCATAGAACAGGCTGGATGACCAGTCCAGAAGGAATGCATCGGGGCTTTCCCTGCTCGGATGCGGTACCGGCCCACAAAAGCGGTGGAGCTGGGTGTTCTGGGGACTGGCGAAGAGGTATATCGCCGGTGCCCCCCAGCGGAGAAACAGCCAGCCCGCTAATCCTGGATCTAGCTGCCATTCATGGGGGCGAAGAATTCTGCTGAGACTGTCCGCCAGGACATTCTCCTGACCCAGAAGGAAGGTTGCCTTGAGGACATCTTCTGTCAGACAGCCAAGGAGCAGATAAGGACCGCTTCCCGGCAGAGGGAGCGCAATCCCATGCCTCCCTCTTTGTTGATGTAGAACATCGCCACACAGTTGTTGGTCTGCACGAGAACTGACCTCCCTCTGAGGTGGTCCTTGAAGGCCCTCAGGGCCCACCGAATCGCCTGGAGTTCAAGCAAGTTTATCTGCTGCTGAGACTCCTCGAGCAACCACTACCCCTGCATGCACAGCAGCCCTCAGTGGGCTCCCCACCCTAACAGGGAAGCGTCTGTCATCAGCACTACATTGTGCCGTGGGGTCTGGAAGGGCAATCCCTGCAGGAGGCTGTGGGGGTTTTGCCACCAGCTGAGGCACAGAACTCTGACGGGGTCCCAGAGGTGACCGAGGGACTGGCTCCACTGGGCACTGAGACACCACTGAGCTGTCTGCATGTGCAGGCGGAGGTGGGGGACCACGTGCACGGTAGAGGCCATGTGGCCCAGGAGGTGTAGCATGGTCCGAGCGGTGACCTGGGAAGTGCTTTGAACACAGGTCACCAGAGCTCAGAGGCAGTCGGTGCAATCCGCTGGTAAGAAGACAGTCGCCTGAGTATCGAGGTGCGCCCCGATGAATGCGAGTGCCTGCACGGGCTCGAGGTGAGACTTTGGGTAGTTGACCAAGAACCCCAAGCTCTCCAACAGAAGGATGGTGCGCGACATTGCTCCTCGTCAAGGTAGGGAAAGATTGGCATGCCCCGATGCCGGAGATGGGTGGCGACGACGAGGCACTTTGTAAAGACTCACGGGGCAGACGCAAGGCCGAAGGGGAGCACCCTGTACTGGAAGTGCTCTCCCTGCACCCTGAAGCGCAGATACTGCCTGTGCTGGGGGTGGATTAAGATGTGGGTGTAAGTGTCCTTTAGATACAAGGAGCACAGCCAGTCGCCCTGCTGGAGGAAGGGCAGCAGAATGCCAAGGGATAACATCTTGAACTTCTCCCGCACCAAAAACTTGTTCAACTTGCGGAGGTCGAGGATGGGCCGCAGACCCCCCGTCTTTTTTGGGAAGAGGAAGTACCGGGAGTAGAAGCCCCGACCTTGAAGGTGCGGAGGGACCTTCTCGACTACCCGTTGGGCAAGGAGAGCGTGTAATCTCTGCTGCAGTAGAAGCTGGTGTACGGGGAGTCGAGGAGGCTGCGCCGGAGAGAAAGGAGATGGAAGCCTGTCGAAGTGAAGGCGATAGCCGTCTTGGATGACCTGGAGAACCCAGGTGTCTAAAGTGATGGAGGCCCATGACAGGGCAAAATGGGACAGGCGTCACCCCACTGGCTGCTGCATCGCCGAAGGGCGAGGGGCTATGACAATGGTGTCAAAACTCCTGAGGGGGTTATGGAGGAGCCGGAGTTTGGGCTTTCGGTCCTTTCGGCTTACGATGCCCATGGCCAGATTTACCCTGAGCCGGGGTGGTTGGCATGGGGGTAGCCTGGTATAGCAGATAGCCCCAGTACTGGAGGCCCTTTGGAGGAAAGAAGAGCTTCTTGGATGGTTGTTTCTTTCAGGGCAGAGTGGAGGTCTTGAGTGAGAGACGGGTTCTGGTGACGAACTCTGTCTCTATCTTTGCGGCTTTATCCTCCATCAGCTTGCCGAAGAGCTGCTCGCCGAGGCAGGGCACATCTAGGAGTTTTTCCTGCACCCATTGCTCCAAATCCGAGGATTGGAGCCATGCCTGGCAGCGGCCCCGATGCCTGTGGCCGCCACTCGAGCCGATGACTCGAACCCATCGTAGGTGGCTCGGGAGAGGTCCACCATAGAGGTGTGGAGGAGTTGGATCTTCCTGAAACCTGGCCCACATTGTACCTTGTACATCGTGTGAAGGTGCTTACTCACGATGGGGACAGAGGCAGGGGTCTCCCACATGCAGAGCAGCAGCAGAGATAAAATAGGAGGAACTGTCACAGTGAGGGATTCCCTGGGCGGGGACTTGTACTGAAGAATATTGAGTTCTTCAGCACGAGGGTCCTCCTCGTCCTGAGAGGCCAGGTTAAGGGCCCATGCCATGTCCCGAACAAACACCAGGAAGGAGGTGTCCTCGGGTGGCGAGCGCCGCTGGAACGCGGGTGGGGAGGGATCCGACGGAAGATCCCAGTGGGTACAGGTTTCCAGGTATGTGTCCCCATCGGACTCCCACTCCGAGAAATTGGCCGAGGAGTCCAAGCCGGGCAAATCGCCCTGTCCAATGGCCGGTGTCCGCTTGGAACCCCAGAGGACTTGGAAGATCTCACCTTCAAGGAACGGGAGGGCGAGCGAGACCGATGTCGAGGACCCTCACGAGGCCCATGGCTCTCGGGGGTTTCCTGGATGGATTTAGATGTCCCACGTGAGGGATCCACAGTCTGTGGGTGCGAGTCAGTAAAGCTGGCTACGAGCGCTTGCTGGGAAGCAATGAACGCAGAAACACTGTTCCAGCAACAGCATGCAGGACTCCCAAGCGGGCGTAGTGCCCTGTGACGCCAATCCCAGGGTCACTGGGTCAGGCATCGAGGAGGAGAGGGGATCCTCACCAAGAAGGCCCTCAGGAGACTGGGCGCCTTCGCCGGAGGCCTCTGCTTCTGTGCGGGGTACCTTGCAGGGCCGCTCCCTGTCCGACTCTCGGGAACACCGAATGGGGCTGAGCAACTGAGCGTGGGAGCACTCGCACTTGTCGGGAGCCCCCGACAGCGACTTCAAGGCCGCTTTCTTTTTGCACCACTCCACCTCAGGGGATCCCTGATCGCATTTCCGCCAAGAGCATGGAGCCACAGGAGGGGGGACCCCACCAGGGGAGAGATGACCGAGGGTGCCACCGGGGATTCCGAGGCAGCCTTTCGGAAAATGTCTTTGGACTTCTGCTTACGGCTGAGCAGGGCCTTAGAGGACATTTTCTTGCAGAGCGAAGTCATGAGTGTCCATAAGCAACATGTTCCTAGAGCATCTATTGCAATTTTTGAAGCCAGTGGCCATAGGGGCAAAAATGGCCCCTGCGAGGTCGAAGACCCACGCAGCCAGCGGTTAGAAGAGAAAAAGGGTGCGAAGCTCGAAACAAAAAATGAAGACAGCCTATCCCCTAAAGCTCTAAAAATGAGAGCAGGGGAGGATGGGTAGAGGACTGGTGCAACTGGAAAACAGAAAGGCCTGTAGGTCCAAAAATGAGAACTTTTTCCAAGGGACAAGGACGTGCATCCGATGGGCTCTTCAGAAAAAGGGAGACTGAGCAAGATGGCACCCTTGGGCAGGAAGAGGACCATGCATGCATGGCAGCAATCCCAAAGGCTTTCTTTGAAAGCTTTGGAATTGCTCCGCGCGGGCTCTGTCGGTGCCGATGTCACCCATAAGTGAGGACTGATTTCCTACTTGTTCCTGGAGAATCTAGAGAAGAGGCACCTTGCTTGACTGAGTTCAAAACGTTTCCTGGAAGAAGACAGAGTAAGGCAAGTATCACAACAACACGCGCTAAGGCCGCAGCAGCCCAAAGGCACCTATTAACTATGCTTTTACTGCAGCAGGCATTAACTGCACTTTTACTGCAATGAGCATTACTGGTGCTAGGGTAGGAATGTGCATTGGAGCCGTCTGGGCGGAACGTGCGTACAGACTGTGCGACCGACAGGCACACAATAGGAGAAAACGTTACTAACACGTGCAGAATATGGCAGGAAACCCTACACCGCACCAATGGTCACCAGTGGTCTACCCTGCATTGCATCCCAGGAAGACAGAATCAGGAGCCCCCAAACAAGGACAATGATGAGGCCAAGCCTTGGTACTCACCCCCTGAGAGCCCCAGGCAGAGAATCCGTGCCCAGCTTAGCTCTATTCCCCTGAAGCTGCTCTACTGGCTTTGCAGTTCTATGTTTAAGGTGACATGCAGACAGATTCCTCTGAGAGCCTTCTGCAATCTTCAGGAGAAAGCAGGTGGGACAAAGGAGAAGGGAGGGGGCACTGAGGTTGTGTACGGCTGCTGCACTCTTCCAGATCCTTCCAAATCCTTACAATTTCTGGCTGCTCAACAAGCTGTTACCATGTTAAGCGCATGGAGCTGAACCAATTTTTCCCCCTTCTATGGCTACTGAAAAGACTGCAGTCTAATGAAGCTTCCCACATTGTGCTCAAGTGGAACAGTCACTCTTAAAGATGGTCATTCAAGAGAATTTAATCCATCTTTTCCTCTCAATCTTCAGATTTTTTTCAGAGAGGAGAAAATCTAGCCACCATCTGCTGGCGACAAAGAAATACTGACGAGGCCTCTGGTGGCTGAGGCAAACAGAAGCATGGGAATGATGTTTTTGAAGTCTGGGCTTTTCATTGGTTCTTCTGTATATCAGCACATAGACATTCATCACCGGTATCCAGATAGTGGCCGATGCTGAATATCCAGTCTTTGTAGTCAGACCCAGTCACAATCCATAAAGCAGCGATGTTCATTGCCATTATACACACAAATAGACAGAAATTTATGACAGAATTTTTCTGTCCTAAGCTATCCATTTAGCTGTTCTTGTAGCAGCACTGAAAATCACCATCATACAGATAACGTCTGCTTCCACTCCGCACTCTGATTAGTGCTAAGGTGATCACTGGGAATATTTAGTGTCACTATACACTGCTAATTGGAGAAGTTCCCAAAATTTAAACATGCATTCCTTTCTGATTATCACTCATTTATTTTATGACTGTTCTGGGGACACTTCTCTATTTCCACTTGATGCTACAAATAATATGCGGGTCATTTGGACTATTTATATTGTATCCTAAAGGCATGTGACAGATGGCAATTTGTTACAATTTTGGTCAACATTATTGGCACCCTTACATTTTATGTATGTTGTGTACTATATCTTGAAAAATAATTGGCAATATTCCAACTGTATGTCGTCATATTTTAATAGTATGTTCAAAGGTATACAACAACAAAACAAATGATATCTGTGCAACTTAAGTAACAGCAATTTCTGGAGAAAAACACAAAAATATGACCTGGACAGGATTAATGTCACCCTTCACTAGTATTTAGTTGCATAACCTTTGGCAGTGATGACAGCCTCCAAATGTTTTTTGTAGCTATCTATAAGTTCCGTATATCTGTCTTCTGGTCGTTTTTCCTATTCTTGAACTGTGATTTGTTCCAGCTCATGAATGTTTCCAGGATTCCTTTTACCAATGGCAAATTTCAGCTCTTTCCAAAGGTTCTTGATTGGACTGAGATAAGGACTCATTGCTGGCCAGTTTAAAACAGTTTGGTTGTTCCTTTTTAACCATTCTTTTGTACTTTTGGATGTATGTTTTGGGTCATTGTCCTGCTGGAGGACCCATACCTTCGACCCAGACCTAGCTTTCTGACACTAGGTAGCACATTTCACTCCAAAATACCTTGGTATTCCTTTGACTTCATGATTTCTTTAATATCTTCCGGGCCTCCAGTTCCCGAGGCAGCAAAACAGCCCCAAAATATTATGGATCCTCCACCATATTTAACTGTAAGAACGGTGTTTTTTCCTTTTATAAGCTTCATTTTTTCGCCTGTAAATGTATTGCTTGTCTGCATTGCCAAAGAGCTCTTTTTGGTTTCATCTGTCCACAGAACATTTTCCCCAGAAGGATTGTGATTTCTCAAGGTGGGTTTTGTGCAAAGATTAGGTGTGCCTTCTTATGTCTGTCTATTTGTCTTTGAGCAGTGGGGTCCCTCCTTGGCTTTTGCCCATGAAGTCCTTCTTTGTTTAGTGTGTGGCATATGGTGTCGGTTGAAATCATCACTCCAGATTGCTCCAGGTCAACCTTAAGCTCTTTGGATGTTGCACATGGTGTTTTTCCAACAATTCACACTAATCTTTGGGTTCATTTTCCTCTTCCCACCATGTCCTGGGAGGTTCTTGACAGTTCTAGGAGCAGAAAACGTCTTAACATTACGAACTGTAGGCACAGGTATCCCAAGGTCTTTGGAGATGGCCTTGTACTCCTTTAAAGTTTGATGTTTGGTAATAATGGCTTTTCTGATGGTCTCAGGCAGCTCTAGTCTTCACCATTGTGAAAATGGAACAGGGAGTGAATGTGGCCATTTTAAACATAAGAGCCATCATTCATTGGTTGATTCAAGTCATGTTGAATACTGACAGTTGATCAGAGGTGCATTTACCTTTACTGCAATGGGAATGTGGTTCTTCTGTTCAAACTGATTTAAATTATTTAGAAGAGTGCCAATAATCACATCCTACAAATCCTGCTTTCAACAAATGCTCACAGTTCACAAAAAATTATTTTTGTCAGACCAACAGCATCTAAAAAAACGCTAACGGTCAGCTGCTCTTTTTCATTAGTTCATTTTTATTTAGTTAAGTGATTAGACATAAAATGTTTCAAAATATCAAAAATCAAACTAATGTTCAAACAAAAATCATTCATACAACACTATGACCATCATGTTTCAAAATTCTTATTTCTGCATCAGGGCATGAATAAACAGTCACAAAAGGTTGCTACTTATCTCAGCCGTTTTTTCTTTTTTCATCTTATCAAGCTCTTGGCGTAACGCTTCATTTCTACGAGCTCTCCTGTAATATGGTTATATGGTTTTTACTGGAGGTTCGTAATGAGTCTGGGACTGTGTTCCATGCTGACAGTGCACACAGTTCAAAGAGTCGTGTACATGCTTATGAGGGGGATGATTAAGGTGTTCTTGGTGGATTGTCTTCTTGCATGATTGTGTTGCGGGGTGTGGAGCAGTGTCCGTAAGTGTGATGCCAGGTTGCTGTTGATGGCTTTGTGAGTTAGTAAGAGCATCTTGTATCTGATTCAGTTGGATAGTGGAAGCCAGTGTATATTGTCCAAAGCCATTTCACTGGACACCTTTTTTCTTTAAAAACATTGGACATTAAGGGGTTGAATTGCAAGGGTGCCAACAATGTTGACCACAACTGTATATTTAAATGTGTGTTCCCTAGTGAAAATATGACAGAGAAATTTAAATACTTGTGAGATATACATGCATTCACAGGAGTCAGGCCTCTTTCAATGGAAAAGACGATCTGGAATGAGGGACTTCAGGTTTTCACTTGTTCTCACTGTCTGACACACTCACATTCCTGTTCCCACTTTCTTCCCCACGCTCTGATTCTTCCACTCTTTCTTTCAGAGTTTGTTTATTGCTATCAAACATTTCAGCAGTCTGTCTTTTTCTCCCTCTGGCTGAGACTCTGAATTTTCTGGTTGCTCACCCATTTCTGGGGCACATTGTGAGGGTAAAAAGTACTCTGCAGTTCTATATCTGTGTGTGTAGCCGATGAGACATGTGACAGGAATAAGTTGACAAGTACATGGTATGCTGTTCTCTTCCATTTATAGCTGCAAATCACAAGCTGCCTCATTTTTACCAGTTCTCAGCCTCTGGAGAGTCCGATTTCTGTTCAGACTACTTCAACTACTACTATTTCTCATCGTTTGTATAGCACTACTAGGTATACATAGCACTGTACACATACACATAAAAGACAGCCCCTGCTTCACAGAGACAGAAACGGTAGAATCAAGGGACTAAGGTAATTCTTTGAGGGACATGATTAAAACAAATAAACAATAAACATATGAATGTTAAATTGGAGAATAAGGGAGTCAGGATCCAAAAGCAACCTCAAAGAGGACCAGGGACAGAGCCCGACATACTAACTCAGGTAGTCTATTCCAGGCATACAGTACAGCAAAGTAGAACAAAAGGAGTCTAGATTTGGCAACAGAAGAGAAGGGCACAGATTGTAAACTGCCCCGATCTCTGGAAGGGACGGTATAGAAGAATCAAATAAATAAATAAACATGATCTGCCTGATAAGTGTAGTTCCCAAGCATACTGTACACAAAAGAGGTGATTGCTCAGTGAAGGCCTTCTGATTTATAAAGAGAAATGTGTGTGGTACCTATCACTTAAGGGACAAGGAGCTAAAGATTATTTGTCAAAGATCTCCTGACTATCACCACCACCTATGGAGCTGTTTAGTTTTTCTCCAACCACATACAAGCGTAAAATATTGACAGCAAAAAAAATAAAATAAAATATGGGCCCAATATTCAATCGGGACAGCTTTGCGCCGGTATGGCACAGAGCCATCGCCGCCAACCTCTAATCCTGCTTATTCAATGACAGGGTCATATGCTGAATATCCAATGTCATCACACAGCCTCCGATGACACAGAAGCTAACCAGGTAGCGGTGATATTGCACAGCTACTCGGTTAGCTTTCAAAGGTAAAACTAGGTCAGCTTTTGTTTCGCCTTATTTTACCCACAGGTCATTAACTGCATAGCAGTACAATATCGCCACTACCCGATTAGCAACTGTCACCACCCATGACACGCCAAGATGCTAAGCGGTTAGCATCGGGGAATATAGGAGGGAGGAGTGGCTCAGTGGTTGGGACAGGTTACCTCAGGCCGGAGGGCCGGGGGTTCAATTCCCACATGGGGACAAGTAACCTCAGGCCAGAGGGACTGAGGTCTCTAGTCCCATGGCTGCTCCTTGTGGCCTTGGGCAAGCCACTTAACCCTCCATTGCCTCAGGTACACTTAGATTGTGAGCCCTTCGGAGACAAGGGAATAAAAAAGTACCTGTTAGTATATACGTGTAAACCGCTCTGATGCGTAAGTAAAGGGCGGTATATCAAATGCCTAAACCATAAACCATAACCATAGCGGCATTAGAGATATTCAGCAGCACTAACCTGTTAGTGCCATTGAATATCCTGTTCAGCGGCATTTAGAGGTCAGTAAACCATATAAATGCCTTTGGAATATCAGGCCCTATATAACCAAGTGACTATCCACACCAACGGCTCAGTTCTGTAGTCTCTTCCTCTCCCCCCCTCAGAGATCCTCTGTGCCAGTCCCATGCTTTCGTGAATTCAGATACAGTCCTCGTCTCCACCACCTCTGTTGGGAAGCTATTCCACAACCCCAACATCCTTTCTGTAAAGGAATATTTCCTTAGATTACTTCTTAGTCTACCACCTTTCACTCTCACACTTATGACCCTCATTCCAAAAAAGATTCCTTTCAACTGAAAAAGGTCCAATTCCTGTGCATTTATACCTTGAAAGTACTTAAATGTCTCTATCAGATCTCCCCTATCCCAACTTATGTTTATACCTTCAAATCTCTCCCCATATCTTTCTTGATCAAGATCACTGACCACTTTAGTAGCTATTCTGTGGACCACCACCATTTGGTTTATATCCCTTTGAAGGTGCAATCTCGAAATACTCAAAGATACTCCAAATGAAGTCCACTCAGAGATATGCAAATGCAATATCACCTCTTTCTGTTAACCATATTTTCCCTATTCATCCAACTACTTTTCAGGCTTTTGTTGTTGCCTTATCTACCTTCTTGGCCACATTAAAATCATCAGATACAATCCCCTTCAAATTCTGCCCTTATGTTGTGTACAGAAGACCTTCACCCCCTATTCTCCACTCTCCCTTGGGTTTTTGCATTTTGTAGTATTAAACCTTAGCCGACACATTCCAATCCTAAAAATTTGCTAGACCCTCTCATATTGTTTTCCACACATTCCAGGGTGTCTTATCCTGTTGCAGATGTTGGTATCATCTACAAAAAAGAACTCTTCCTTACAGCTCCTTCTGCAACATCACTTGAAAAATATTGAAAAGAACGAGACCAAGGACCAATCCCTGTGGCATACTACCGGCAACGCCTTTTTCTTTGGAATGAATTCCATTTGCCTCTATTCTTTGCTACCTCCCACGCAACCGGTTTCTAACCCGATCAGTAACTTTAGAACCTGTACCAAAGGAGCTAGTTTATCTGAAGTCACAGAACTGGGATCATGTCAAAGGCTTTTCTGAAATCTAAGTATACTATTTTATTTATTTTATTTATTTATTTAACGGTCTTTTCTATACCGCCCCTTCCAGAGATCAGGGGCGGTTTACATTGAACTTTAAACAGAACAATTGTATACTTCTGTATACATTTACAAGGAACATTATGCTTTAACTATATACAGGTGTGCTTACAGGGAACATATTTTGAACATATTTTGAACAACATTTTGAACATATTTTGAACATTAACTATAACAGAGCTTTTCAAACTATTTACAAGTTATATACATGGAGCGCATCTTAGTTAGTTACAGTGGTGAAATAGTCAACTGTTTGAGTGGTTCATTAGCGTGTTGTGAGGGGTTAGAGAAATTTTCTGTGTTAGTCATTTGTTCTGTCTTGGGTACACCTAGCACTCTTCTCTGATCCAACTCTCTGGTCATCCAATCAAAGAAATTGATCAGATACATCTGACAAGACCTCTCTCTATTAAAAATCTATGATTATTCCACAATACAGTTTCCTGCAGAACATTTTATCTGGTTTGACTCTATACCATCAGTTTCTCAAAATAGGTTAGTTTTGTGCATCAAAAATAACAAAAACGCCCTTAAATACAAGATTTACTCCTAAACAAGATTACCTGAATACTTCAATAAACACCTTCAAATCTCACATAGGCAACAATTGACCTCAGGATGGCTAGAGCCCTACATTTAGTGATAAAATCACTATAGGGAACAGCTGACGCTCACATCACAGGTCATGTAGCCACTTTTATTCAACCCGTACTCAATCACCACTAATGTACCCTAAAACCACAAAAAGTACTTCTGGGAAATAAATATTACATCTAATCACACGCACTTCAAATCACACTTATACTACATACACAACATCCATAAACATACGAGTACCGTCATAATCATCTCAGCGTTAGGATGAGTAATCACAGGAACAAATCGTGATTCCCTAAAAAAAGGAAAAATAAAAGATAAGTAGCTATAAATAAAGCCCACCAATGGAGTCAACAATTACTTATCTTTAAAGACACTTCAAACCAATCGCTCCGTTCAGCGCTCAACCGCTACGCTGAAAACATCCCAGACATCGCAAAGCAGAGAGACTCCCAAATTAATTCAGATCAAATTTCCTTCACGATACAGCCCTACGAAAGCTCTCGTTTTGCCACAGCCAGGCTTCATCAGGGGAAAGAATGACAATTTAATGAGTCCATGTAAACTCTCACAAAACTCTCCGCTCCTAAAAATCACAGCGTCTGACGTCACACTTATAAGGCCTCAATGATAAAATTGAATGGTCTTTGTGTTTATGACTACTATACAATCATTAGTTTATTTTGGTTTGTGTGGCTGTGGAGCTCCTCCTGCTTCTTTAGTTTTTTGTGTAGGTAATGACGTGTTTTGTTGTGATTGGGTATGGGGTCTTATAAGTGTGACGTCAGACGCTGTGATTTTTAGGAGCGGAGAGTTTTGTGAGAGTTTACATGGACTCATTAAATTGTCATTCTTTCCCCTGATGAAGCCTGGCTGTGGCGAAACGAGAGCTTTCGTAGGGCTGTTTCGTGAAGGAAATTTGATCTGAATTAATTTGGGAGTCTCTCTGCTTTGCGATGTCTGTTTGGGATGTTTTCAGCGTAGCGGTTGAGCGCTGAATGGAGCGATTGGCTTGAAGCGTCTTTAAAGATAAGTAATTGTTGACTCCATTGGTGGGCTTTATTTATAGCTACTTATCTTTATTTTTCCTTTTTTTTAGGGAATCACGATTTGTTCCTGTGATTGCTCATCCTAACGCTGTGATGATTATGACGCTACTCGTATGTTTATGGATGTTGTGTATGTAGTATGAGTGTGATTTGAAGTGCGTGTGATTAGATGTAATATTTATTTCCCAGAAGTACTTTTTGTGGTTTTAGGGTACATTAGTGGTGATTGAGTACGGGTTGAATAAAAGTGGCTACATGACCTGTGATGTGAGCGTCAGCTGTTCCCTATAGTGATTTTATCACTAAATGTAGGGCTCTAGCCATCCTGAGGTCAATTGTTGCCTATGTGAGATTTGAAGGTGTTTATTGAAGTATTCAGGTAATCTTGTTTAGGAGTAAATCTTGTATTTAAGGGCGTTTTTGTTATTTTTGATTATTATATTGCCCTTGGACAGTTGATGTTTTGTGTTTAGTTTTGTGCATACCATGACAGTCATGAACCTCACTTCTAAATCAGAGTATGTGGAGTATGATCTCACTCTTTCAAATTTACTGGTAACACTCACCTTAGTACTTGCATTGTGCCAAAGAGAACTTCCTTCTGGAGTTCATAAGACGTAATATGGATAGGTAATTTGTCAAGATATGACTGGGAGTTGTTCTTTATCAGGCCTGGTCTTGTTTTATTTGATTCTTTTGTGTGGCAAATATGTGTCCATAAATATGTGTGAACTATGAGTGCATAAATATGTGGCAAATGTGCCAAATATGGGTCCAAAGCCATTTCAATGGCCACTTTTTTTTAAGGGTATATTGGACATTAAGGGATTGAACTGTAAGCATGCCAGTAATGTTGACCACAACTGTATTTTACCTTTTGTGGCATGTAAGTATAATGGAATGAAGTGAATATACCTTGCTCTACAGTTATGTTGTACTGAGTGACTGTTGGCTTTCCCCCATTGAAAGCTGCTATATATTTTTTTTTGTAAGTGTTAGTGTCAGCGGCTGAATTCTAACTTGGTTTAGTAGGAACTCATTCTATTGGAATAGGCTCTCCTATCCCCAAAATGTTGATCAGTTCCTACCAAATCTAAAAGGTTCTTCACTGCACCATCATTTTTCTCTTGTTTGGTTAAGTATTGGATTTTTTTTCTTGCTTTTGTAGAAGGGGATTATTTTAAAGATTTTAATTGTTTGCTTTATCTCTAGTTCAAAGAGGATGAAGGTTAACACACTTTTGAAATCATAGCACTTCTGAGGTATTAATTCCCTCCCCCTTCTCACCCCACCTTGCATCCAACCACCTTCCAATACTGCTAAACAGATCCACCTACCAACTGGCAGGTTAGATAATTGTTTAGCATTGGTTGGAAAGGAAAAAGAAGGGAATTAATTAAATCAAAATTTGGTATCTATGAAAAGAACACTTAAGTAATATCTTATTAGTTCTTTGCAATAATTCCTTAAGAAAAACCACACTAGTCTGCATATCTCTTAGATACATACATACCACAATAAGAGGCAAGTTAACAAACAGGACTATACACACAGGGAATTGGATTGTAAAGGGTTGAATTTCATAGAAAAGAGGTTAGGTAATTATATTTTCAAAAGGTACCAGAGTTCTGAACAGCAGAAAGATGACTGGGAAACAATGTGTTGCCAAAATGTCACCACCGTCACTACTTGTTTGTGTCTCTAAACAGATTGTGTCTCTAAACAGATATGGTGACTGATTCCGTGGAGCCAGTTTAATATGAAACATGCCTATAGATGGATTCTCTCAGGAAACAGGTCTGGAAGTACTACTAGGAAGCTGCTCTTGCTGGGAAGGAATCTGCATTTGTAAGTATTTACCTGCTGGAAATTTCTCAAACTCTTGAGTTAAAGGGAATTCTTTGAGTTTAAGCTGATAAAATCTCTTT
The DNA here is from genome assembly GCA_033557465.1 of Ichthyophis bannanicus. Taxonomy (NCBI): domain Eukaryota; kingdom Metazoa; phylum Chordata; class Amphibia; order Gymnophiona; family Ichthyophiidae; genus Ichthyophis; species Ichthyophis bannanicus. The sequence continues at coordinate 152,147,157 of CM066041.1, forward strand.
CTATTTTAAAATTCTGTATTTTATAAAGTCAGTAAGAGCACTGTGTAGCAAGCCAGCTTTCAGCTAATGTTTCTTTCCTACCCATCCACCACAGGCAAAATCTTTGATTTATAGGCTCAAACCTATTAAGGGGAAAGAGGTGGTCTAATTCACTTTCAGGTTAACTGCTTATGGTCATCAGCAAGTTATTAGGCCTTAGGAATACATCTTCAGGTGAACATTAAACAAAGTCCCTTAAACTTATTAGATATAATTGTATTGGTAGAAGTATCCCTATTCCCCTAGCAACGTTAAATAAGTCATAACAAATAGCTGAACAAATCCTTAAAACTAAGATGCAGAGAGTCATCCAGGACTAAGACCTACAGGAACAAAGTAGTGAGGTTTGGCAGCCTCTCTGTTGCCATGGAGGAGAGAGGTCATATGAAAGGAGAGCATCATTTCAGTGTGGCAGTAAGTTATCCTGAAGTTAGGACCTGTCCTCAAGGTGACGTAAAACCCTCTCACACTGAGGAGGTATCTCCAGGACAGTGTGCCTACGAGGGAAGGATTAGGACAGTCGTTATAGTTGGCGATTTGAACATTACGCATGCAGATAGTTGGGTGACTGGTGGATTTGAGGATCACCTGGTAACATGCCTTCCTTGTGCGAAAGTAGCAGGACCTCAGTGCCACCTAGATAAGGTTTTATATAGTGTCGGGAGGAATCGGCTGTCTTGGCACATGTTGGTACCAATGACATAGGAAAGTGTGGAAAGGAGGTTCTGGAAGCCAAATTTAGGCCTTTAGGTATGAAGCTGAAATCCAGAACTTCCAGGGTAGCATTCTCAGATATGCTTCCTGTTCCAAGCACAGGAAAAGAAGCAGGCAAAGCTCCCGAGTCTCAATGCATGGAGGAAACAATGGCACAAGAAAGAGGATTTTGGAATTGTTAGGAACTGGGCAACATTCTGGGGGAGGGGGATGCTTTTCTAAAAGGGTGGGCTCCACCTTACTAAGGGTGGAACCAGGCTGCTGGCATTAACCTTTAAAAAGGAGACAGAGAAGCTTTTAAACTAGATAATAGGGGAAAGCCAACAGTAGCCCAAGAGCACATGGTTCTGAATGATGTATTTTTGAAGGATACTAGGGCAACAGGGAAGTTAGGGCTTGCCGATAGAGAGGTTCCAATAAAGCTTAAAGTAACTCGGATGCCTTTAAGTAAAGAGCAGACGGACTTGAAAGATTCCAAATGACCCCTGTCAATTGATAAATAGATTGTTAATATGAATACAATATAACTCCTGAAATGCCTGTATGCAAATACTAGAATTCTAAATAATAAGATGGGAGAGTTAGAATATATAGCACTGAATGAAAGGTTAGATATAATTGGCATCTCAGAGACTGGTGGAAGGAGGACAATCAATGGGACACTATGATACCTGGGTACAAGTTATATCACAATGATAGAGTAGATCAAATTTGTGGAGGGGTTGCAATTTATGTTAGAGAGGAAATTGAGTCTAACAGGATAAAAATTCTGCAGAAAACAAAATACACAGTAGAATCTCTATGAATAGACATTCCATATATAAAGATATAAAAAGGGGAAGGCAATGGTAGTGGGGTGTTTTACCATCTGTCTGGCCAGAATGAACAGATGGATGATGAAATGATAAAAGAAATCAGGAAAGCTAAGAGAAGTTACAAGACAGTAATAATTATGGGTGATTTCAATTACTCTGATATTGACTGGGTCAATGTCATATTAGGACATGCTAGGGAGGTTAAATATTTAGATTAAATCAATGACTGCTTCATGAAGCAGCTAGTTCATGAACCAACACAAGGGGAAACTATTTTAGACCTAGTCCCTGGTGGAACACAGGATTTGATGCAAGAGATAATGGTGTTGCGGCCACTTGGCAATGGTAATCATAGCATGATCACATTTGATTTAATAAATTGAGGGAGGACAGCAAGGAAATCCACAGCACTGCTTTTAACTTTCAAAATGGAGATTACAATAAAATGAAGAAAATAGTTAAAAACAAAAACAAAAAACCCCAAAACAAACAAACCTAAAAGGAGGAGCTGTAAAGGTTAAAGCTTTATATCAAGCACTGGTGGTGTTTAAAAATACTATTTTGGAAGCCCAGATCAGATGTATACCATGCTTTAAGAAAGATGGAAGGCAGGCCAAACAATTGCCAGCATGGTTTAAAGTTGAGGTCAGAGGCTGCTGTAGCCAAAACAGCATTTTTCAGGAAATGGTAAAAGAAGCCGAATAATGAAAACTGGAAACAACATAAGCAGTGGCAAGTTAGATGCAAGGAATTGATAAGGCAGGCAAAGAGAATTTGAGAAGAAGCTTGCCGTGGAAGCAAAAACGTATAATAAAAACGTTTCAAGTACACTCATAGCAAAAAACTTGTGACAGAGTCATTTGGACCATTAGATGATATAGGGGTAAAAGGGGCACTAAGACGGGACAAGGCCATAGCGGAGAGACGGAATGAATTCTTTGCTTCAGTCTTTACTGAAGATGATCTAGGGAAGTTACCTGAAGACTCTCTCACCCAACTAGGGTCTGTAATCCTTCACTAAACCTGGATTCTTTTAATTATCTGTAACCTCTTAACAGGAAGGAAAAAAACAAGACACAATTGGTCACTTAAATGCTACGGAGCTTTGTACAGAAGAAAGACGTGGAGCCTAAAGGACAGGCATGTCCATCAGAATTTCTTCAAAGATGGCTTTGCAGGGCTCTAGCTTTTATTGTAAAATATCAGCTGACATAGTTCATTTTTAATTAACATCTGGTGATATTCAGGTTACAAAAGTGCATATAGAATTTGCTAACATCTGTGCCACGTCATATAAAAAGAAGAAATTACATATAAAAAAGAAGAAGTTACAAGCTTATAACTATGTTTACCAGACTCAATAGGTGTCGCTGTGTTTCTACTATACAACAGAAGCTAATTAGTTACTTATAATATTTGCTGATTTTCTACTATTTACACAAGCTTTGTTTGCCGTTGACCTAAGCCTAGTTCCTTAAAACAGTCCACCCTGACCCAGCTAAGTCTTTAGCCTATCATGTTGCAGAATAAAAGAGGATGTACTATTTGTTCTATCGATTTTAGAGAACTATCTATGTCTACACAAGCTCTATTTGCCAATTCTATGAAGTAACACTCAGAAGCAGAAGTACAGGTCAAAGTAACTTTTAAAGAGAACACTTTTAATTTCACTGACACTTGACCTGTAATTTCTTTTATTACATGAGTATATATATACTCCACTTATAGCAAGTCCCTATAATCCAGTTTCTCTTATAGATCTACTGCTTTCACTTCCAATTCCTTTGTCCAGTATAGATCCAGAATCACTATCTGTTCCTGAGTCCATTAAGTCCAGATTCCCGTATACTGGGTGGACGATAGTGGCATAAGTTAGTGCATCAGCAGCTGATTCGTCCAATTCCCTGATTGTATCCAATTTGGTTTTCAAGCCTGACCTAGCTGGCCCTTTTCCACATTACTCATGACTGAAATGGTATTTAAAGGTGATGCATCAGAAGAAATATCGATGAACCAGGAAGATATATTACAACAATTTGATAAACTAAAGAGTAGCAAATCACCTGGACCAAATGATATACATCTGAGGGTGTTGAAAGAACTGAAATATGAGATTGCAGACCTACTATTACAAATCTGTGAACTATAATTAAAATCATCTATAGTACCTGAAGGCTGGCAAATGGCCAATGTAACGTCAATTTTTAAAAAGGGTTCCAGGGGTGATCCGGGAAACTACAAGCCGGTGAGCAGCATCTTAGTACCGGGCAAAATGATAGAAACCATTATAAAGAACAAAATTACTGAACATGTAGATAGTCATGTTTTAATGGGAGAAAGCCAACATGGCTTTAGCCAAGGAAAGTCTTGTCTAACTAATCTGTTATATTTTTTTGAAGGTGTGAACAAACAGGTAGGCAAAGATGAGTCGGTCAATATAGTGTATCTGGATTTTCAGAAAGCCTTTGACAAGGTCCCTCATGAGAGACTCTTGGTGAAGTTAAAAGTCATGGAATAGGAGGCAGTGTACTATTGTGATCAGAAACTGGTTAAAAGACAGAAAGCAGAGGATAGGGTTAAATGGACAATTTTCCCAATAGAGAAGGTGAATAGTGGAGTACCCCAGGGATATGTACTGGGTATACTGCTTCTGAACATATTCGTAAATGACCTGGAAATGGGAATAATGAGTGATGTAATCAAATTTGCAGATGACAAAATTATTCAAAGTTGTTAAAACCCAAGAGGATAGTGAAAAGTTGCAAGAGGACCTTGATAAATTGGAAGACTGGACGTTCAAATGGCAAATGAAATTTAATGTGGACAAGTACAAAGTTATGCACCTAGGAAAGAACAACCCTAACTATGGTTACATGATGCAAGGTTCCACATTAGGAACCACCACCCAGGAAAAAGATTTAGGTGTCATAATGGATAACATGTTGAAACCCTCCACCTAGTGTGCTGCAGCGGCGGCCAAGGGGGCAAATATGGTGCTAGGAATCATAAGGAAAGGAATGGAGAATAAAACAAAGGATATTATAATGCCTCTGTATCATTCCATGGTGTGACCGCACCTTGAATACTGTGTGCAATTCTGGTCACTGTATCTTAAAAAGGATATAGCAGAATTAGAAAAGGTAGAGAGAAGAGCACCAAAATGGTAAAAGGGATGGAAGGAGGAGAGGCTTAAAAGGTTAGGGCTCTTCAACCTGGAAAAGATGGCTGAGGGGAGATAAGCTAAAGGTCTATAAATTAATGAAAAGAATGAAACAGGTAAACGTAGACTGATTGATTCTTTATGCCATCAAAAAGTAGAAAGACTAGAGGACATGCAATGAAGCTGCAGTATAAACCGTTTAAGACTAATAAGAGAAAATATTTTTTCACTCAACATGTAATCAAACTCTGGAAATCGTTACCAGAGGATGTAGTAAAAGCTGTTAGTGTAGCTGGGTTTAAAAAAATCTTTGGACAAGTTCCTGGAGGAAAAGTCCATAAACCATTATTAAAGGGGACCCGGGAAATCCACTGTTTGCCCCAATACAAGCATTATGGAACCTGTGTGCTTTTTGGGGAACTGCTAAGTATTTGTGACCTGGATTGGCTACTGTTGGAAATAGGATACTGGGCTTGATGGAGTTTAGTCTGACCTAGTAATGCATTTCTTATGTTCTTATGAACTAAAGAGTAGCAAATCACCTGGACCAGATGGCATACATTCCAGGGTGATAAAAGAACTAAATATGAGATTTCAGACCTACTATTAGGAATCTGTAGTAAATAAAGATTGGAGAATGGCCAATGTAACGCCAAGTTTTGAAAAGGATTCCAAGGATGATCAGGGAAACTACAAACTGGTGAGCCTGCTTTTACTCTCTGAGGGAGAGACTACCCTTGAATAAGAACTCTTGAAGATCTGCTACCTCCAGTTTTGTGGTTGGAGACCGGGCCGTTGGACAGTTGGTGTGATCGACCCTGTTGAAAAGGTTTTTAAAGGGAAGTCTACAGCATGAGGACATGTTCTACATCCACATAAGTGACCTTTGACTTTTTATCCATTGCATGGATTGTTTAGGGGGAAAGCCTGAAAATTAAGTGATAATGTCTGGTATCGAGGGGTTGAGTCCCCTTTGAACCCTTTGATGGGGTTGTGTCCCCAATTAAAAGAATAAAAAGGAACATTGCACCACGAGAGGTGGTTTTCTCTTCATTGTGCTGGTTCCGACAAAAATTTTTATTTTGTGAGTCTCTCTGAATTTCTGGTTAATACATGTGGGGGACCAAATAGGTTTAAGAACTTTATAGTTTATGATATCAGTACCGGGCAAAATGATAAAAACAGTTATAAAAAATAAAATTAATGAACATTAAGAAAGTCATAGTTTAATGGCAGAAAGTCAACATGGAGTTAGCCACGTTTTCTCTTGCTAATCTGTTATATTTTTTTAAAGGTGTGAACAAACAGATAGATAAAGGTAAGCCTGTTGATATAGTATAAATGAATTTTCAGAAAGCCTTTGAAAGATCCCTCATGAGAGGCGCTTGGCAAATTAAAAAATTATGTGATAGGAGGCAGTGTACTCTTGTGGATCAGAAACTGTTAAAAAGATAGAAAACAGAGAATAGGGTTAAATGGCCAATTTATTTTAATGGAGAAAGGCAAATAGAGAAGTACCTCAGGGATCTGTGCTGGGTCCACTGCTTTTTAACATATTCATAAATGACCTGAAAATGGGAATAACGAGTGAGGTGATCAAATTTGCAGATGATACAAAATTATTCAAGACTGCTAAAACACAAGAAGATTGTGAATAATTGCCAGAGAACCTTGATAAATGGGGAGACTGGGCTTCCAAATGGCAGATGAAATTTAATGTGGACAAGAGCAAAGCTATATGCACTTTGGGAAGAACTACCCAAACTACAGTTACATGATGCAAAATTCCACATTAGGAACCACCACCCAGGAAAACGATTTAGGCATCATTGTGGATAATACATTGAGACCTTCTGCTCTGTTTGCAGTGAAAACCAAGAAAGCAAATAGAATGCTAGGAATCATAAGGAAAGAAATGGAGAATAAAACAGAGGATGACATCATAATGCCTCTGTATCGTTCCATGGTTCAACTGCACCTTGAATCTTGTGTGCAATTCTGGTCACCATATCTTAAAAAGGATAGAACAGAATTAGAAAAGCCACCAAAATGGTAAAGGAGATTAAAGGATATCCCTATGAGGAAAGGCTTAAAAGGTTAGGGCCCCTTCAACTTGGGAAATAAAAAAAGACGGCTGAGGGGAGATATGATAGAGGGCTATAAAATAATATGGAGTGGAACAGGTAAACAGACTGGTTGTTTACTCCTTCAAAAAGTGGAAAGACTAGGGGACAAGCATAGTTGGAGAAAATATTTTTTTCACTCAACATGTAATCAAACTCTGGAATTTGTTACCGGAGGATGTAGTATAAACTGTTAATATAACTGGGTTTAAAAGAGGTCTGGAGAAGTTCCTGAAGAAAAAGTTCATAAACCATTATTAAAGATGACCAGGGAAATCCACCACTTACCCTTGAATAAGCGACGTGGGATCTGTCTCTTTGGGAACCTGACAGGTACTTGTGACCTGGATTGACCACTGTTGGAAACAGGATTCTGGGCTTGATCGACCTTGGTCTGACCCAGTACGGCATATCTTATGTTCTTAACTATTTGGATGGTTGGTAGGCATCAGGATCTCTTGATAACTAGTATGCCTGGTGTGAAAGTGGTAGATGTAATGCATCACCTGAATAGAATTTTAGACAGTGCTAGAGAAGAGCTGACTGTCATGGCACATGTTAGTAGCAACACCACAGTGACAGTGGTGGGGGGTCGGCAACAGTCATTTTGGTAGAGGGAATCATCAGAGCAGGAGTAAATGGGTGGGGGAAATTTGTTCCTGCCCTCATGTCTCTTGGATCCCCCTAGATGAGCCAGGGACGCAGAGGAGGGGGAAAGGCATAGGGGAAAGGGCTGGCTCTGAAGTTTGATTTAAGGAGCAAGTCTCAAGGGCTGGGACTTCAGTGGGTTATGGGGACCATTGGTCCATCAGAGCATTAAGGCCCTCACATGGGGCCTCTGATTCCAGCTAGTAAATGAACCCCTACATAACCAGACAACTGAAAACTGCAGAGTGCACAGTGAGCATGGAACCTTTACTAACACATTCTCCTTAATTTCATTTATCAGTCATTCATTCTCTCCCCCTCCTTCCCTAGTAAGCTGTAAAGTGATATAAAGCAGGAGAAAGATCCCTGTATAGTTGTTAAGGAAAGCTCTTGATGCTGAATCCCAACCCTGGCTCCTAATAAGCAGGAAGCCCAAATTAGCAAGAGAAAATTGCTGGTCCAAAAAAAAAAGAAAATACATCATATTTACTGAGTGAAAATATCATTTATATATAAAAAATCAGGCCTGATGTATGTGTAGAAGTGTGACAGAGTTACTGCTTACATGAGTATTCAACAGCATCAATTAAATGACCAGCGCCTGCTGAATATATGAAACCAAATTATTCAAAATGTTAAATCACATGCAGATTATGAGAAAATGGAGGATAATGTGAAATTGGGCATCCAAATGGCAGATTAAATTTAATGTAGATAAGTGCAAAGTGATGCATGTAAGAAAGAATAACCCAAATAATAGATATACAATGATAGGTTCCATATTAGGAGTCACCACTCAGGGAAAGGATTTAGGTGTCATCATGGACAATACATTGAAATCTACTGTTCAGTGTGTGAAGATAGCCAAACAGCAAACAGAATGTTATGAATCATTAACATAGTAACATAGTAAATGACTGCAGATAAAGACCAGCATGGTCCATCCAGTCTTCCCAGCAATACGGTAAGAGTAGGTGCACCTGTCGCTCTGTGCAGGCCACCCCTCCCCCCATATCTCTGTTTAGGGGTGGACCCACCACTCCATGTAGGACACCCCTATTTGTTGAGAAGTAAGATGGTTCAGTTTATGTTGTTTTTATCCTATTAGGAAAGACAAAGTGAATAAAACAAAGAAAATAATAATGCCTCTGTACTGCTCCACACCTAGAGTAACGTGTGAAATTCTAGTCTCTGCATTTCAAAAAAGATAGAGTGGCATTAGAAAAACTATAGAGAAGGGCAACAAAAATTATAAAGTGTAACAACTCTCCTATGAGGAAATTCTAAAGAGGTTAGGGATCTTCACCTCAGAAAAGAGACGGCTGAGGGACACTATGATGGAAATCTATAAAATCCTGAGTTGAGTAGAATGAGTAAATGTGAATTGAATGTTTACTTTATCTAAAAAGACTAGAGGACACATCATGAAGCTACAAAGTAGTATATTTAAAAGAGATTTAAGGAAATATTTCTTCTCTCAACTTACAATTAATCTTTAGAACTCACTGCAAGAGGATGTGGTAAAAGCAGGTAGTGTAACTGGGATTAAAAAAGGTTTAGACAAATTCCTGGAGGAAAAGTCCACAAATTGTTATTAAAGGTGACAGAGAAAACCACTGCTAATCCCTGGGGGTAAGTAGCATGGAACTAGCTTCTTTTGGGATATGCCAGGTTTTTGTTACCTGAATTGGCCACTGTTGGAAATACGACAAAATGAACCTTTGATGAACCGAATATGTCAGATCCCATCTTCTAAATAAAGCACTGCTTTACATTATCTGATAGTTGCATCCCAAAATATTTATGATACGTCGGCGATAATATATGCTGAAAATCTTTTTTTTGCCCCCTCACACTGTGCAAGTGTTGTTGTTAAGTGCCGTCGAGTCGGAGTCGACTCATGGCGGCCCTCTGGATAACTATCCTAAATTGTGTTCGGTCTTGAGTCAGGCAGCTCATTGTTGACAGACTAGTACCCGTAGCTGCTGTTATTGTCTCGATCCATCTCATTGCTGGCCTTCCTCTTTTGCGTTGACCTTCTAGTGGGAGATCATTTTGCATCCAGTGATCACCAGATGGTGTGGTTCAGTATTAGGACTTCGGCTGTTAGAATCCATTCCAAGGTGAGGATCTTAGACTTTAGGAAGACTAACTTTGCGAAGATGGGCCAATACCTCAGGGAGTCGTTAGTGGGATGGGAACAGCTGGGGGATGTAGAAAAACAGTGGGCAAAACTGAAAGGGGATATTTTAAGGGCAACCAACCTTTTTGTTAAAATAGTAAATAAAGGCAAAAGGAAAAGGAGACCGCTATGGTTTTCTAAGGAAGTAGCTGAAAAAGTGAAGAAAAAGAGGGAGGCCTTCATGAAATACAAGAGATCACAAAGAGAGGAAGACAGGCATCTGTATTTGGAAAAACTTAGAGAAGCTAGCAAAGTAGTAAAGAAGGCAAAGATTCAAAAAGAGGAGGAAATAGCCAATGCAATAAAATGGGGGGATAAGACATTTTTCAGATATATTAGTGAGAAGAGGAAGGGAAAGAGTGGTATTGTCAGACTCAAGGGTGCAGGGGGGGGAATATGTAGAAGCTGATAAGGATAAAGCGGAATTGCTTAACAAATATTTTTGTTCTGTGTTCACAGATGAAGAACCAGGAGCAGCACCTCAGAAAACAACCACAAATAGGAACAGAAGTGAGGGACATCTTGAACAATTTTCAGAAGACTGTATTCGTGAGTAACTAGCTCAACTTAAAGTAGACAAAGCGATGGGACCGGATGGGATACACCCTAGAATACTGAGGGAACTTGGGGACGTTCTAGCAGCTCCACTGACTGACCTTTTCAATGCATCGTTGGAGTCGGGAGTGGTGCCAAAGGACTGGAGAGAGGCTCATGTGGTGCCTTTACACAAAAGCGGAAGTAAGGATGTGGTTGAAAACTACAGGCCGGTTAGTTTAACTTCGGTGGTGAGTAAATTATTGGAAACGCTGCTGAAAGAGAAAATAGTGAGGTTTCTGGAGTCCAGCGGATTACAGGATCCGAGGCAGCATGGATTCACCAGAGGCAGGTCTTGTCAGACAAACCTGATTGATTTGTTTGACTGGGTGACCAGGGAGTTGGACCGAGGGAGAGCTCTAGATGTGGTATATTTAGATTTCAGTAAAGCCTTTGACACTGTTCCCCACAGGCAACTTATAAACAAACTGAGCACCCTAGGGATGGACCCTAAAATTACTGCTTGGGATAGAAATTGGTTGGATGAGAGGCGACAAAGAGTACAAGTAAATGGAGCTCACACTGAGGAGAAGGATGTTACCATTGGTGTGCCCCAGGGATCTGTCCTTGGTCTGATTCTTTTTAACATCTTTGTTAGTGATATAGCGGAAGGGCTGTCGGGTAAGGTTTGCCTCTTTGCAGATGATACCAAAATCTGCAATAGAGTAGACACCCAGGAAGGTGTAGATAACATGAGGAGGGATCTAGCTAAGCTTGAAGAATGGTCTAGAATTTGGCAGCTGGCATTTAATGTTAAAAAATGTAAGGTCATGCATTTGGGCTGCAGCAATCCAAGGGAGCAATAGAGAATAGCAGGTGAAGTACTTTTGTCCACTAAAGAAGAGCGGGACCTAGGCGTGGTTGTGTCTGATGATCTTAAAGTAGCTAAACAGGCAGAAAAGGCGACGGCAAAAGCTAGAAGGATGCTTGGGTGCATACGGAGAGGAATGGCTAGCAGAAAAAAGGAGGTGGTAATGCCTCTATATAAGTCTTTGGTGCGACCTCATTTGGAGTATAGTGTGCAATTCTGGAGACCGCACCTTCAAATGGATGTGAACAGGATGGAGTCGGTGCAGAGGGTGGCTACAAAAATAATTAGTGGGCTTCATTATAAAGCATATGAGGACAGACTTAAGGATCTTAATATGTATTGTACAACTTAGAGAAAAGGCGGAATAGAGGTGATATGATTGAGATGTTTAAATACCTCCGTGGCATAATGTTCAGGGAGAGAGCCTCTTTCAATTGAAAGCAAGTTCTGCTACGAGGGGACATGGGATGAGGGTGAAGGGAGATAGACTCAGGAAGTGATATGCGGAAATATTTCTTTACGGAAAGAGTAGTGGATCTGTGGAATAGTCTCCCAGTGGAGGTGGTAGAGATGAGGACAGTAACTGAATTCAAAAAAGCATGGGACCAACACAGAGGATCTCTAAAGTAAAAAGTTTACTGTTGTAGTTGTTGATATGGAAGGACAGACTAGATAGGCCATGTGGTCTTTTTCTGTCATCATGTTTCTATCTTGCCAAACATGATGTCTTTCTCTAATGATCTCTCTCTTCGCATGATGTGTCCAAAGTATGAAAGTCAAAGTCTTGTCATCTGAGCTTCTAAAGAAAGCTTAGGTTTGATCTCCTCTAGTAACGAATGGTTTGTTCTTCGGGCAGTCCATGGTATACACAGTATTCATCACCAGCACCATAATTCAAAGGCATCAATTTTCTTCCTGTCTATCTTTTTCACTTTCCAGCTTTCACATCCATATGATGTTATTGAAAATACCATGGCTTCAACAAGTCGAATCTTTGTATGGAGAGAGACATCTCTGCTCTTGAGAATCTTATCTAGGTCTTTCATAGCCATTCTGCCAAGAGCAATGCGTTGTCTGATTTCTTGACTGCTTGTTGCTTCTTTATTGATAGTTGATCCAAGTAGGTTAAAGTTGTTCACGATTTCAATTTCTTCTCCTTCAACGATGAACCTGTTGATTATGCCAGTTGTCATGATCTTTGTCTTCTTTACATTAAGGTGCAGGCCCATTTTGAGACTATGTTCTTTGATTGTGAGAAGCAAATGTTTCAGATCATCTTCACTTTCAGCCAGTAATGTGGTATCATCAGCATAGCGAAGGTTGTTGATGAGTCTTCCACCAATCTTCACACCTCTGTTGTCTTCATACAATCCTGCTTCTCTGATGATTTGATCTGCATATAAATTAAACAGGTAGGGGGAAAGTATGCAGCCTTGTCTTACACCTTTGCTTATTTTAAATGGTTTATGGTTTAGGCATTTGATATACCGCTCTTTACTTACGCACTGAGCGGTTTACATGTATATACTAACAGGTACTTTTTATTCCCTTGTCCCCAAAGGGCTCACAATGTAAGTGTACCTGAGGAAATGGAGGGTTAAGTGGCTTGCCCAAGGCCACAAGGAACAGCCATGGGACTAGAGACCCCAGTCCCTCCGGCCTGAGGTTACTTGTCCCCATGCGGGAATTGAACCCCCAGCCCTCCGGCCTGAGGTAACCTGTCCCAACCACTGAGCCACTCCTCCCTCCATTCTGTTTCTCCTTGTTCCGTTCGAACTGTTGCTTCTTGATCAATGTACAGATTGTGCAAGAGTACGATCAGGTGTTCTGGTATACCCATGCTTCTTAATGTGGCCCAGAGTTTCTCATGGTTTACACAGTCAAAAGCCTTGCTATAGTCAATAAAGCACAAATAGATATCCTTTTGGTATTCTTTAGTCTTTTCAAGGATCCATCTCACATCTGCAATGATGTCTCTCGTTCCTTGCCCTTTCCTGAACCCTGCTTGCACTTCAGGTAGTTCTTGTTCCAGGTATGGTTGTAGTCTCTTTTGAATAATCTTCAGTAGAATCTTGCTGGCATGTGGGATCAGAGTAATTGTGCGATAAATTCCACAGTCAGTCGGATCACCTTTCTTTAGTATTGGTATAAACACAGATCTTTTCCAGTCAGTTGGCCATGATGTTGTCTTCCATATTTCTTGGCAGAGCCTTGTAAGTATGGTAACAACTGCATCAGATTGCTGTAATACTTCTATGGGAATGCTATCAATGCCTGGTGCTTTGTTCTTTGATAAGGCTTTCAATGCTGCTTCAACTTCTTCTTTCTTCACCAACAGGTTGAAACGGCTGTTGGTCCACTTGATCTTTATCATATAAAAACTCTGTATATTCCTTCCACCTTTTCTTGATCTTCTCAGCATCATTCAACATAGAGTCTTGAGCATCTTGTAACATTCCAATTTGAGGCTGAAACTTTTTCTTTAACTCTCGTAGCTTTAGGAAAGCCGATCTTGTTCTTCCTCTAATAGTTTCTGCTTCTATTTCCTTGCATGCGTCGTTGTAGTACTTTTCCTTGTCCTGTCTTGCTGCACGTTGGAAATCTCGGTTGAGTTCTGTTATTGTCTTTCTTTCTCCTCTGGCTTTAGCTTCTCTGTGTTTCTGGGCAATTTTCTGAGTTTCTTCCGTCATCCATTTTGGCCGTTTTTGCTTTTTCACCTTTTGTAGAGACTTCTCGCTTTCTTCCAACACAACCTTCTTGATGTCATTCCATAACTCTTCTGGAGCTCTGTCATTTGTATCTAAAGCAGCAAATCAATTTTGCAGGCAGTCTTTAAATTCCAATGGTATATTCTCAAGATCATATTTTGCTGCATTGGTTTGCTCTTTTTCAACTTTAGCTTGAGTTTGCATACTAGTAGCTGATGATCTGTACCATAGTCAGCTCCAGGTTTTGTCTTTGTTGATGTTATAGAACTTTTCCATCCTTGACTTCCACAGATGTAGTAAATTTGATTTTTATACAATCCATTGGGTGAAGTCCATGTGTACAGTCGCTGCTTGTGTTGATGGAAGAAGGTGTTTGAGATGAATAGATCGTTGGTCTTGCAGAATTCTATCAGTCTTTCTCCAGCTTCATTTCTGTTGCCAAGTCCATATTTTCCAACTACTTTGTTGCCAACATTTGCGTTCCAGTCACCCATGACTATCAGGATATCCTGTTTGCATGTTCTGTCAATTTCAGCTTGTACTTGTTCATAGAACTCTTCAATTTCATTCTCTTCAGCAGCTGTTGTTGGGGCATATACTTGAATTATAATTGTGTTGATAGGCATTCCTCGTAGACGAATAGAGATTAAGCGTTCGCTGACTGCATTGTATTTCATTACAGTTCTTGCACATTTCTTCTTTATTATAAATGCAACACCATTTCTTTTTTGTCTTTCATTTCCAGCATAGCAGACCATGTGATCATCTGATGCAAAGTGCCCGATGCCAGTCCATTTCAGTTCGCTGACACCCAACAGATCAAGTTGTACATGTTCCATTTCATTCTTGACCAGCTCCAACTTCCCTTGGTTCATGCTTCGTACGTTCCATGTTCCAATGCGTAAAACATCTTTACAGCTTCTGACTCTCATTTCATGCGCAGCTACATCAGCAGTCAGATGTCCCGAAGGCTTTGATCCAACCACATCATAAATGCTGGCTTTACTCTGAAAAGTCTTCAGCTCTTCCCCAGTAGCTAGTTGAGTGCCTTCCAACCTAGGGGTCTCATCTTCCAGCACTATAGCACAATTTGTTTTATTGTAACTATCCATTGGGTTTTCATGGCAAGATACAGAAGTAGATTGCCGGGCCTTTCTTCCGCGCAGTTTAAGTTTGGTGTTGTTGCCGTTGTCACAGAAATGTGATCCTCCGCCGTCAACACTATCCCAATTCTGCTGCTGCCCAGATGGGTGGTTTGTCTTGGTCTGGCACCTCAGCTGAGACCTGTCCATCTTGGGAGACCCTGCCAGTAGTTAAACTACCGATAGTTTAGCTCTCAGCATCACTGAGGCACACAAGCCCTCACAGCACGACAAGCTTCAAACCAAGTGAGGGACTGTGCAAGTATCTATTTTAAAAATTTCATCAAAGATCTCAGACAATTTTTTTTTTACGACAATTACCATTTGACAAAGACAAAACATCTCTCACTATTTGCCGTCCATAAGAACATAAGAACATAAGACATGCCATACTGGGTCAGACCGAGGTCCATCAAGCCCAGTATCCTGTTTCCAACAGTGGCCAATCTAGGTCATACGTACCTAGCAATATCCCCAAAAGACACAGGTTCCACAATGCTTGTACTGGGTCAAGCATTGATATCCTGGGTCCCTTTTTAATAGTGGTTTATGGACCTTTCCTCCAGGAACTTGTCCAAACCTTTTTTAAACCCAGCTATATTAACAGCCCTTACTACATCCTCCGGTAACAGATTCCAGAGTTGGATTACACGTTGAGTGAAAAAATATTTTCTCTTATTTGTCTTAAATAGCTTCATTACATGTCCCCTAGTCTTTCTATACTCTGATAGCGTAAACAATTGATCCACGTTTATCCATTCCACTCCATTCATTAATTTATAGACCTCTATCATATCTCCCCTCAGCCGTCTCTTCTCCAGGCTAAAGAGCCCTAACCTTCTTAGCCTCTCTTCATAGGAGTAGCCTTCCATCCCCTTCACCAATTTGGTGGCTCTTCTCTGTACTTTTTCTAATAACGCTATGTCCTTTTTTTTTTTTTTTTTTTTATTGAAAGGCTTCCAAAGAATACATAGAATCATAAACCACAAAGATCTGCAAAGAAAATGCAACAGTAACAACGTAACTTCAGATCACACCAACATTCAACAATATGCCTTCATTTTTGCAATTTTGAGATAAGGAAATGGGGAGCAATAACCCCCCAACCTCCCTTTCCCCCCCCCCCAAAGCCTCCCTAGCCCAGAACCCCCCCTCCCTCCCAACCTCCCAAACCCTCCAACTTCCAGGCTGCTGCAAGGGACAATCTAGCTGCATTCAGGCCATGGCGAAGTAGAGCAAGCTGCAGAGCCCGTGCACCCGGCACCGAGGCCCCAAGCAGGAAAATCCCCGGATCCCAAGGGATACTCACGCCCAGAAGCAATTGCAGCCGGAATTGTATACCCCTCCAAAAGGCGCGAATGCGGGGGCAATCCCACCAAATGTGCCCTAGGGTACCCCGTTGCCCACAGTTATGCCAACAGAGGTCCACTGCCCCAGGATATATACGTGCGATCCGTGCCGGGGTCATGTACCAGCGGTATAGTATTTTATAATTGGTTTCACGGGCATTAATCGCTACCGCACTCTTCCACAAGTGTGTTTCCGCCCCTTCCCACTGCTGCTCAGTATAGGAGAGGTTCAAATCGGAATTCCAAAGTTCCCTGTGTCTAGTAGAACACGATTGGGACCCCTGCAAGTGGGCATACAAGGTCGCCACGAGTCCCTTAGTGGTGGTGCACCCTTCACAATAACGTTCCAGATCTGTCAGGGCCCGAGCAACCTGGGGCCGCACAATCTTGGATCGAACCCAGTGTGTTACTTGCATATATTGATAGAGATGCCTAGCCGGAATGTCAAATTCATCTTGTAACACACGAAAGGATTGTAATCGACCGTCATCAAAGAGCTGTCCGACCCGACCAAGGCCGTGATGTCCCCATTGCCGAAAAACTGTATCGCTTAGCCCCGGCGGGAAAGAGGCATTATCTACTATAGGGGCTAAAGGGGTTAAGTCCATGTCTCGAGACCGAAAGTGCTGGTCCCAACAACGGAGGGTATGAAGAACATAGGGGTTGCTGGTGCATTTACTACGCCGGAGTTTGGGACCAAGCCACAGCCAGTCTCCTAGGCCGGCTCCCCCCGCCAAGCTCATTTCCAGTTGTACCCATCGCTTAGTGCTATCAGCAATCATCCACTCCACCCCCCGCCCGACATTGCGCCGCCGCATAGTACCAGTGTAAATTGGGCATGCCCATACCTCCAGAGCGCGTACGGGCATAGAGAACATGGCGCGCTAATTGCGGGCGACGATAATGCCATATGAATTTCATAAGCAGCTGCTGCCAGGTCGCCAAAGTGGCCTGCGCAATGGGAAGCGGCAGAACCTGAAAAAAGTAAAGAAAGCGGGGAACGACCACCATCTTGACTACGGCTATATGCCCGAACCAGGAAAGGAGCAGGCCATTCCAAACCTCTAGGTCCCGCCGAATTTGACGAAGCAGGGGATCATAGTTGGCCCTAAAGAGGTCCGCCCGCTCCACAGTCAAATGCACCCCTAAATAACGTAGGGCTCCGGACACCCAGCGAAGAGGATAAGCCGCTTGAAGCTCCGCGCAAACCGCCCCGGGGACCCCAACATTCAAGATCTCTGATTTGGTGTAATTAATTTTAAAACCCGATACCCGAGAATAGTTTTTGAACAACTGCATCGCAACTGGAAGGGAAGTGGACGGGTCCACCAGGGACAATATGATGTCGTCCGCAAAGAGTGCAATCCGGTATTCCGCAAGGCCAACATGGACCCCCTGCAAGCCTGGATGTTCTCGAAAGCTCTGAGCCAAGGGCTCCATCGCGAGTGCGAAGAGCAGAGGCGAAAGAGGGCAACCCTGTCGTGTGCCCCTCTCCAGAAAGAAGTGTCTCGAGTGTCCCCCATTAATCCGAACGCACGCCTGGGGCGTCTGATAAAGACTACGAACCCAACGGATATAATTAGAGCCAAAGCCCATTGTCTCCAGAACACACCATAGGTATTCCCAGTCGACCCAATCAAAAGCTTTTTCTGCGTCAATCCCCACCAGCAGGGCTGGCTGTAGTTCCTGGTGGGCTACGTGAATAACCTGCAACATACGCCTAATGTTGTCTGCAGCCTGGCAACCTGGCACAAATCCAACCTGATCTGGGTGCACCAAGCCCGGAAGGACCCGATTCAAGTGCGCAGCCAGCACAGAGGCAAATATTTTAACGTCAACATTTAACAGGGAAATGGGGCGGTACGACGCCGCGTCGTGCAGTGGTTTACCAGGTTTCGGTATCATCACTATCAATGCCTCACGCTGGGACGCTGGTAGAGAGACCCCTCCCAAAATCTCATTGAACAAGATAGTCAAGGTTGGCGCCAATTGTGCCCGGAACTTCTTATAATATTCTGCTGGGAAGCCATCACTACCCGGCGCACTGCCAGTTTTCAATCGCCGGATCGCAGTTTCCACTTCGTCTACCGTGAATTCAGAATCTAGTTGAGCCCGGTCAGGGTCAGAGAGATGCGGCAGAGCAATCCCCTGCAAATAGTCCTGTACACGATCCCGATCATAGGGCTCTGCCTTATAGAGCTGCTCCAAATAATCAGCAAAGAGATCACGTATCTCCCGGGAAATAACCCTCTTCTGTCCCCCAGAGTCGCGCAGTTCGCGAACCACTCTCGCGGACTGCTGTTGTCGAAGATGCAAGGCTAGGAAGCGGCCTGTTTTATTCCCATGCTCATAAAATGTTTGCCGTAAGTTCCGGCGTTTATTATCTAATTCTTTCTGCAAACACGCATCCAAGTTGGCTCGAACAGTCCGCCACTGGCGCAGAACCTGACGCGAACCAGTTTGGGCGTGTTCCAAACCTAGGCGAGTAGCCTCCTTCACCAACTGGTCGTGGTCACGCATCCACATTTTGCGCGTGCAGGCCGCCTCAGCCATGAGTTGACCTCGAGCCGTAGCCTTATAAGCATCCCACACCGTGGGGAGGGGAACATCCCCAGAGTTATTAAGCTCAAAGAATTCAGTGATAAAACGGACATGGTCTTGCACTGCACCCTGCCGCCGCAGGAACCTCACGTCTAAGCGCCAAAGCCGTTGGTGCTCACTATACAATCCGGCCGGAAGAGCAAGCCAGCACGGGGCATGATCTGACCAAGTCAGCGCTCCATGTCCAGCCTTCACTCTCCCGTCCATCAGGTGCTGATCCAATAAAAAATAGTCAATGCGAGTATGAACCTGATGGACCGGAGAGTAATACGTATAGCCTCTCTCCCCCCATGGGTGTCCCTCCAAACTTCCCGCAAACCTAGGTCTAGCATAAAGCGTTGAAGGGCTCTTGCCGGCCCCCCCACTCTCCCCCCAGCGCGACTTGTGGAATCCAAGTGGGGCACCAAATGCGTATTACAATCCCCCCCCAGAACAATGGGGCCCTTTGCAAAATCCGCCAGTAAAGCTTTCAATCGTGCAAAAAAGGGCCCCTGACCTGTATTGGGCGCGTAAACATTAGCTAAAGTTAGCAAGTGTCCTTCTAAATGGATATTCAAAAAAAGCCACCTCCCCAGAATATCCCGCTTTATCTCCTCTATCTGTAGAGAGAGGCTCTGATGAAATAGTAAGGCCACTCCCCGTTTCTTCCATCCCTGCGCGTCTGAGGCCACCTGCACCTCAGTATACGGGGACCTCTTTAACCAGCCCTGTTTACAATTCTGAAGATGGGTCTCCTGTAAGTAAACAATGTCCCCCTGCAAAGTGCACAATTCTGAGAACAGCAGGGACCGCTTCCTCGGGGAATTAAGGCCCTTAACATTCAAAGAGATAAAGCGCACCATCAGCAGTTACAATCCAACCCCTCGCATCCGCCAGCTACCCAAAAGGTCCCAATGGCAGCTCCCCCCCAGCAAACCCGGGGAATTAGTTAGTCGGGTCCACCCATTCCATCTTCCAAGAACATAAGCCATAGTCCCTCCTCCCAAACCCACCCAACCCCCCCCCCTTCCCGTCAATACCACCTGCCTGTCAAAGGTAATACAGGACACGGTAAATTGACCACAAACCCTGTTCCCCCCCAAACCCCCACAAAGCAACATTACAAGCAAAGCAGGTGATAACAGCTCCCCACTATCCCCCCCCCCACCCTGAGTCAGCAACTCCATCACGTCTCCTCAGCAAGACAATATCATCATCAAGACATTTGCCAATCACCCATCACCCCCCTGTGTACTAGAGTGGGAGCCCAGGCCGGCTCACGCCAATGACCAATAACTCAGTGGAAAAAAACTACTGAGAGAGAACACAAAACGGTCAGGCATCAAGAGCCAGTCCTGCTATCCCAGAGCTGAGGGTCGAGAGACCCAGCAGATGGGGCTCGCAAAAAGGTAATAGGAGCGCTCCCACTCCCCCAAAAAAAATCAAGCGGAGTTACCCACTCGAGTCCACTTAGAGTGATGGGGCTTAGGGGGCGGCGGGTGAGGCTGAGCATTATCATCAACTAGTCCCGCCTGACGAAGAGCTCGCCAGGCTTTAGTAGGGTCTTTTGCAGAAATCTTTTTGTTTCCCAAAAGGAAGTTCATTCGAAATGGAAAAGACCAAGAGTAACGAATCCCCTTGCTATTCAGGACCGTCGTAATCGGCTTCATCTCCCTCCGACGCGCCAAGGTGAACGTCGAAAGATCTTGATAGATGGATACTGTGGTGTCCTGAAAGCGGATCGTTTTCCTCTCCCGGCCACGGCGGATGAGCAGCTCAGCATCAGAATAGCACAAGAATCTCGCAATAACATCACGAGGTTGATTATTGGGAGGCTTCCCTAAGGCCCGATGGACTCGTTCAATTTCCATCCCAGAGGCATGGGCAGTCAGGTCCTCCGCCGGGAGCAATTCTGTCATCAACAGCTTAAGCACAGTCGGCAAATCCTCTCAGCCCCTCACCGCCTCTGGAATCCCTCGAAAGCGCACATTATTGCGGTGGGAGCGGTTTTCAATGTCATCAATTTTGTAGGTCAGCTCCATTGCTTGCGCATGCTGCCGGTCAAGCGCACACTGTAAATCCACCAAGGACCCATCATGGTCAGCTACCTTGGTCTCCACATCCTCCACACGGGCACCCAGCTCTTTGACGTCATTTCGGAGTTCTGCAACATCCTTCACCAGTTCCTCGCATAATGAGCGGAATTTGCTGGCTAACTCCGCAAAACCCCTGCGGAGCTCTTGTTTGATTTGAGCAGAGGTGAGCGGCTGATGGGAAACCAGGTCATCTTCACTTACAGTCTCATCATCAGTGTCTGATGGACGGATTTGCTCAGGGGGGCTGCCTGCGGCCCCAGATTTACTCTGCAGGCGCTGGGAGGAACGCGTCCCCTCTCGGGTATCAGAATTTTTAGCTTTAGCGGCCATTCCGCAGGGCCCCCAATGCCACACAGTGTTAGGAGAGGGAGAGAGTCAATGTCAGCAAGGGCAGAGGCTCTAGAGAGGTAACAGAGCACTAGGCTTCACAAGCCCGCAGGACAGTTATTAGCACACAGTGTTGGGAGAAAAGCACAGGCAATGTCCGCAAAGACCAAGGCTCAGAAGGAGCAGCAATGCAAAGATGGAGACGGCTGCTTTTGACCCCCTCGGGTAGATGGGCTGCCAGATATAGTGTTCAGAGTACTCTGAAGGGCTGGAGAAGAATAGATCACAATAAGCCCCTGGTTGCAAGGTGTGCGCTCCAAGAGAGGATCCAAGATCACAGAGAACTCAGAGAAATCCCAGCAGGGCACAGGAGATCCACGCTGATAAATGTAGGCCTCAGCAGGGCTCTAACTCGCTAACAGGCAGGCACTGTCGGTGGTTCCATATACTATCCAGAGACTCTGAGATTCGGAGAAGAAAAAGAGGCAGTCTGTAAACCTACCCCCCTCAGGAGATTTGCGTTTAAAGGTTGAGATATTGGGCATTGATTTTCGCCGCCAAAACTCCAGGCCTTCTCCTCAGCCCCCCCGACGTGATTCACAAGTTGCGTGCAGGCAGCTCAGCCCCGGAAAAGTTGCTCCACCCGGCGGCCCACCGTCGCACGTGCTCCGACCCGACGGAGAGATCCGTGGGAACAGCCCAAGGGAAGCCTGTCCAAGCACCGCTCAGTTTACCCAGAGGGTAGGGGCAGCCGCGGAGTGCGCCGGGCCCAAGGCAAGCATCGAGAAGTGGAACCCAGCAGGCCTCACTGCAGAGATGGGCTCCACCGCCGCCCAGCCGCCAGAGCTCTTACCGGGAGACAGATCAGGCTTCCGCAGGACACCGCTCACCGGCGCCGACCCAGGGTAAGTGATTTCGGGGGAATTTGCAGTAATTAGCGCATGTTAGCTGTAGTTTTTGTGGTGGTTGAGACGGAGCTCAGCTAGGATGCGGCCATCACGTAGCGGGCTCACGAGCGCCCCCCCCCCCCAACGCTATGTCCTTTTTAAGATACGGTGACCAGAATTGCACACAATATTCAAGGTGCGGTCGTACCATGGAGCGATACAGAGGCATTATAACATCCTTTGTTTTATTCTCCATCCCTTTCCTTATGATACCTAGCATTCTATTTGCTTTCTTGGCCGCCGCTGCACACTGGGCGGAGGGTTTTAACATGTTATCCACGATGACTCCTAAATCTTTTTCCTGGGTGGTGGTTTCTAATATGGAGCCTTGCATCGTGTAACTATAGTGTGGGTTGTTCTTTCCTAGGTGCATAACTTTGCACTTGTCCACATTAAATTTCATCTGCCATTTGGATGCCCAGTCTTCCAATTTATCCAGATCCTCCTTCAGTTTTCCACAATCCTCTTGGGTTTTAACAACTTTAAACAGTTTTGTGTCATCTGCAAATTTGATAACCTCACTAGTTATTCCCTTTTCCAGGTCATTTATGAATATGTCAAAAAGCAGCGGACCCAGTACAGATCCCTGGGGTACTCCACTATTCACCTTTTTCCATTGGGAATATTGGCCATTTAGCCCTACCCTCTGCTTTCTATCTTTTAACCAGTTCCCGATCCACAATAGTACACTGCCTCCTATCCCATGACTTTTTAGCTTCGCCAAAAGTTTCTGATGGGGGACTTTGTCAAAAGCTTTCTGAAAGTCCAGATACACTATATCAACCGACTCACCTTTGTCTACCTGTTTATGCACACCTTCAAAAAAACATATCAGATTAGTAAGACAAGATCTTCCTTGTCTAAAGCCATGTTGGCTGTCTCCCATTAGGCCATGACTATCTACATGCTGTGTAATTTTGTTCTTTATGATGGTTTGTACCATTTTCCCTGGTATTGACGTCAGGCTCACCGGTCTGTAATTTCCTGGGTCCCCCTGGAACCCTTTTTAAAAATTGGTGTTACGTTGGCGACCCTCCAATCTTCAGGTATTACAGATGATTTTAATTAAAGTTCACAGATTACCAATAGCAGGTCTGCAATCTCATATTTCAGTTCTTTCAACACTCTGGGATGTATACCATCCGGTCCAGGTGATTTGCTACTATTCAGTTTATCAAATAGTTGTAATATATCTTCCCGGTGTAGCGATATTTCTCTCAATTCTTCTGCAGTATCACCTTTAAATACCACTTCAGTCTTGGGTAACATCCCTACATCTTCCTCAGTAAAGACCTTTGGCACCTCCAGGTGCCAAAGGTTTTGGAGGAATCAATTCCAATGTGACTCAAAACTGACACAGCATGGCAAGAAAGACAATATTTTATACATTTATATAAAATGTGTGCAATCCTATTTATGGCACATTGGTTATATGTTTTGTCAGTGGGCCACTAACCTATCAGCCAGATGGAATAGAGTAAGCTGAATGATCTGCATAATGGCTCTGGAAAGCCAATGGAAAGTGAGGAAAGGGGTCGTATTTTGTTGCTCTCGAATGAAAGTCAAACAGAAAGGAGTAAGTAGAGGTGCTGTGCATGCTAGCTCACTGATGAGTGCTAGATCAGAAGAAATAAGGAGAAAGACCATGTGTTGCTCCCTGATAAAAATCATTAAAGAAGGTAGAAGAAAGAAGCAATATAATTTAGATGTGTGCATGCAAAATATATTTCTTTCCTTTTGCTTTGTTTCATTCGGTTTTCATTTCGTTTCATTTTTCATTTGAATTGTTCCATTTTGTAATAACGCATACTAGTACTATATAGTGCAAATTATGGAATAGTGTTACAAAAAGAAACAAAACAATACAAAAATGCACATTTATAGTATTCTGATGCCCCTTGATGTGAACCAGAGAGAAGTACAGGCCATACTTGGTTGCTTCCTGAGAACGAATGGGAAAGTACATAGAGTTCATGCTTGGGTGATTTTGATGAGAGCCAAATTTGAACGACTAAACACAACGTCGATACATGTGTGTAGGGATAATCCAACATCAGGCAAGGACAGTTCTTTAGCTTTTTCAGGCCTTTTATCTCTCTTTGTACTATCATTTTCTTTACATTTTAGAACCATGGGGATTTCTGTTCTTCTGCATAGCACAAGGCAAACATGGACAATTAACTGCTATTCATGGATCAGCATTTTCCTTCAGTTGGACACTAAAATCTAATATTCATTTACATAAAACAACTAACTAATTTCCACTCACTCTAAGAACACAGAGCCATACTGATGTGGAAATGTTAACGGGAAGAAATTCTAGGTGCCTGAAATGGAAAGGAAAGCACTCCAATCAGAAGTCAACTACATAGTGAAATAAAAAAAATTGTAAATATCATACACAAACAGTGGAATAAAGCGTAGTTACTCACCTGTAACAGGTGTTCTCCAGGGACAGCAGGAATCAGTCCTCACTTATGGGTGACATCAGCACCAATGGAGCCCACGCGGAGCAATTCCCCAGCTTTCAAAGAAAGCCTTTGGGATTGCTGCCACATATGCGTGGTCCTCTTCCCGCCCAAGGGTGCCATCTTGCTCAGTCAGGTCCCTTAGCTCGAGCCCTACCAAGCAGATGGCAAGGGAAGGACAAATATACAGCAACTCATCAGGGGAGGTGGGAGGGTAGTGAGGACCGATTCCTGCTGTCCCTGGAGAACACCTGTTACAGGTGAGTAACTATGCTTTCTCCAGAAACAAGCAGGAAGTCAGTCCTCACTTATGGGACTCCCTAGCTACAGGCTACCGAACCTGTAACCAAAAAATGCCTCCGCGAGGCCGTAAGCAGAAGCCAAAGCCCAAAGGAGCTCGAGTCCTCAGGGCGAAGCCCTCGGTAGCCATGAAGAAGGTGCAGAGGGCAGGAGTTGCTTATACCCCGAACAGATTATGGAGTACAGCCTGGCCGAAGGCGCTGTCCCGGCAGGACTCCCTCTCAAGGCAGTAGTGGGTGGCGAAGGTGTTTGTGGAAGACCAGGTCACTGCCCGGCAGATGTCCATCAGGGGCACAGAGCGCAGCGAGGCCACTGAGGCTACTTTGGCTTGGACCCCGTGCACAGTGACTTGATGATCCAGAGGGATGCCCGCCTTCACCTGGGCGAAAGCGATGTAGTCTGCCACCCAAACCGAGAGGGTGGGCTTGGTGACTGCTTGCCTCTGTCTATTGGGATCGTAGGTCACGAAAAGCCTGTCAGACTTGTGATGAGTTTGGGTATGCTGCAAATAGAAGGCGAGGGCCCGTTTGCAGTTGAGGGTGTGGAGAGTCGCCGACGCCTGGTCGGTGTGGGGCCTCGGGAAGAACATCGGCAGCACTATCTCTTGGTTAAGATGGAAGTCTGAAACGACCTTGGGTAGGAATTTAGAGTGGGTACGGAGGACCACCCTGTTCCGAGTATAACACTTGTACAAAGTTCTCCTTTTTTAAGGCTGCTTTTAAATCTTAACTCTTATTCTTCTGTTTTATACCCAACAACATACCCTGTTTATCTTCTCACTACCCTCTTTAGTCTCATTGACTAAAATCTTATTTACTAGCCATCTCACTACTTATCTTTTAGATCCTGTTCCATTGAAATGGTATGTAGAAGCCTCTTGTGGTCTTGTTCCACATGCTCTCTCCCTTATTAACAATGGGCCCAATATTCAAAGGCATTTATTCGGTTTACAGAGATGTAAACCATGTAAATGCCGCTTAAAGGAATATTCAGCGGCATTAATACGGTTAGTACCACTTTACATCCCAATGCTAAATTGCTTAGCATCGAGGAGTGTTGGAGGCATTCTGAGGGCTGTACCTAGGGACAACTGTGCAGCGGCGATATTCAGCTGCTGCCCGTTATCCTCAGCAGTGAATATTGGACACAGTAAACATTGTCCTAACTTTCGCCACTGGAGCTAACCTGGCAGCGGCTGAATATTGCCGCTGCACAGTTAGCTTCTGCGCCATGCGTGGCAACCCTGGATATTCAATGCCAGTAGCCAGATATGGCCCAAGATTGAATATCCAGAGTTAAAGTTTAGCAGCGATGACTATGCTAGGCTAGGCGCATAGCCATTGCAAATGAATATTGGGCTCAAGTCTTATTTCTGGCACAGTTCCAACATCATGAAAGCAAGCGACTGTATGGCCTGCTCTGAAAAAAATCATTATTGGACCCATCTAATCCAGCTTATTCTAGGCCCATTTCAGATCTACCATTTATAAGTAAGCTTTCTGAAAAGATTATTTTCACTCAAATTCAGAATCAGATAGAGCACACTAACATTTTATATCCTCATCAATCTGGTTTCCATCTGGGAAACAGCACAGAAACCATCATTACTGCATTGTTCAGTGAAATCCATAGCTGTTTGGACAAAGGTAAAATTGCCATTATTGTTTCTCTGCATTTGAGCTTATTTTTGATCTTGTGGATCACATTCTTCTACTCTCTTGACTCACCAACACTGGGATACAAGGCACGGTACTGATATGGTTCTTCTCATTGTTCATTCATATTCTGTTCTAATTGCAGGCACTCTATCAGACACAACATATTGACTGTGCAGTCCCTCAGGATTCCATTCTCTCCACACTGCTTTTCAACATCTGTCTTAGTCCTCTAGTCACTATTATTCAAAATGCTGGCATTTCTCTCTTCTTCTATGCTGATGACATTCTCTTGAACCATTATATCAGCTGCACTTACTCAGGTATTCCAATATTAAACAGTTGTTTGACACAAATTGCAAGTTGGCTGGATCAGTTCAAATTAAAACTGAACCCATCAAAAACTACTGCTACCTGGATTACCAGTTCTGACTTGCAGCCTTCCATCTCTCCAATACGTTTAGGCCAACCTATTAAGAGCACCACTTTCAAATACCTTGGAGAGTTAATAGACTCTAATCTTGCATTTACAGACCAAATTTCCTCTGCTATACGTTCAGTATTTCCAGTTCTACGTCGGTCAGGCTTTGTAAACTGCTTTGATGATTTTTAGAAAAGCAGTATATCATTTAGTCTTCATATACCACATCTCCAATTGTAAAGAGCTTTACAAATTAAAATCAAACAAAAATAAAAATGTGAAAAGAACTCCAAATTTCAAAATGGGATAGTAAGAAAAGGCAAGACAGAAGAAGAGAGAGCAAGAGACACAGGAAATTAAAAAGAAAAAGTACAAGCTCTGCACATATCGGAATCAGGACCACTACATGCCCCCAAACGCTGCTGTGAAAAGGTGGATTTTGAGGAGCTGTTTAAATCTGGGATATGACTATTCATCTTGTATATTCAAAGATTAAAGTGGAGAGAGATGGTTTAGCCAGAGATCAATGAGGAGCAGTCTAAGCAAGAGGTGATGAAAAATGGATAAGGATCTCGGTACTATGTGGGCTGAATTTTGTAGATGTTATAGAAAAAAAAACAATGGGTCCGATATTCAGCAGTGGCAAGCTAGCCGTCACTGCTGAACTCAAGGCCCGGATATTCAATGCTGGGGACATATCAGACTACTGGCATTGAATATCTGGGTCAGCTGGATAGCATGGAAGCTAAACAGGCAGCAGTGATATTCAGCCACTGCCCGGTTATCCTTAGGCTGCGAAAGTTAGACACCTTGAAGAGTTGCCTAATGCTGCTGCAGAAGCTGAGTGACATCATCAGCAGGACACTCCAGAGCACCTTTTAAGTTTGCTTGGGCTGTGGGGTGTGGCTGAAGGAGCATGGCCAAAAGAGATATGTTCCTTTGGAGCCTCTTCAGAACCACCGAGAATCCCTTACTATGCAAAATGGTTGTCAAGAAGAAGGCTAAAGTAAAATCAAAGTAGGCCATGTCTGAACATGCAGTTAAAAACCTAGGATCACCACTGCAATTCCACTCATGTGTATTAAAGAGACTTCTACAAAGGAAATTGATGAGACATCTTTTTTGTCTTGTGCTTCCTTGGGTTCTGGAGAAAGGTCTGCTTCTTCTCTGCCTGGAACTTTGTCTGGAGGGACTCCTGACTCCAAGCGCTCTGTGGAGGATGGTTAGTTGAGGCAAGTCGAGATGATGCATTTTCCACTATTCCTGTTGTAACTACAATGGATAACGTGGATTTGAGAACCCTGCTGCCCAAAATAATTGTACCATCTTCTGGAGGAATGCCTCCAGTAGAAAAAGATATGGTGAAGTCACAAGATATTTCGTTATTGGACATTTTGGAGGTAGTTACAAGAACTGAAGCTGTTGATGCTTTTGTGGAGTAAGTTACAGTATTCTCCAAAGAAATGATAGCCAAATTGCAAGAGTTTGAGAAACCTGCCTCTGGTGTAGAGTCTTGCTTGGATCTTGTAAAGTCTGAAGGTGCTTCCCTGCAAACTGTCTCTGTTGCAAGGATTAAAGACAATTTGGCTTTTACCATAAATTGGAATCAATTGAAAATCTTGCCAAGTACAAAAAAATTTGAGGTTCTAATTTTTCGGTCAACTGAATTATTGTATATATTATTATATGTATTACTGTGTGTATATATTGCTAATTATGCTCAAATATCTATTTTGAAACTATATTATCGTTTACCTAGTATGCGTGTAAAGAACGCCACTGAAGGTGGCCTAGATGAGATTTTGTCTCCTGACAGTCTAGAGCTCTCAGCATTTCTTAAATCTTTTACTGACAATATCACAATCAGAACCACTCTTTTAGTCATGTTTTCTCAAGAAACTGATAAGAATATTGCTCTTTTTGAATATTTCAAAGTTAAACGTTCCATTTTATGGCCAGAGGATATCTATTTTCCTAAAACTAACAAGAGCTACTCAACTTTGTACGTAGAGTTTTCTTTATCTAAAAAGCTGGATACTTCACATAAACGCAACTTTTTCCTTGCATTGTCAATGCAAGTGCCTGCTGACATATCAGGGAACTAGATAGTTAAACAACTGCAGAAAATTAAATCTTCTATTTTAAAATCAAATAAAAAGAAAAAGAAAGGAGGAAAGGGAGAGGTGGCTTTAGGGGGAACGATAAGAAGCTATACACTGGCCATGTTAAGTTTCAGATGGTGGTGGGACATCCAGGCAGCAATGTCACAGAAGCAGTCATAAATTTGAGAATGGTTTTCTGGTGAAATCTCTAGTGTAAGAAAGTATAGATCTGGGAGGCATCCTCAAAAGGATGGCACTGAAAGCTATAGGAGGAGACCAGATCACCAAAGAAACAAATATAGAGAAAGAATAGACAAGGTCTTCAGAAAAGAGCCTGAACTAAGTCCAAAACAGCACCTATTTTATAAAAGCAACATAGAAACATATGTGTCTTTTTAAAATAAACTTCTAATTTTTGCCCCAATTGTGCACAACAGCCGTTGATCTCCAGTGCAATCTTTCTCATTTTTATTGGAAGTAACTTCTATCTTACCAACTGGTCTGCACTAGGATTTGCAGTGCCATTCAAACTCTCCAGTCTTATTTTTAAGACTGTTAGGATTCTCATATAGACCATTCAAAGTACATTTTTATTATCCTTTCCCACCCAACAGAAGATGGAAAGAATTGTACAAAAGGGGTCAAGAATATCTGTCTATTTGGGACAAAATAACACTCCAAAGATTTAAAGGAATGGGATGAAACTTGGCATGACACAGGCATATCAAGTTTGAAAAAGGGGCAGATGAGACTGAAGATTAGAGAGAAATAAGACCCCCCCCCCCTTCACGAAAAAAAAAATGCCCCAATGCATTTCTTTGGAAGCAGCAGTTCCAGCCTTTGGAGAAACTTCCCTGCAATATAGCAATTAGGGAATTCCTTCTTTCAAACTTCCTCTCCCCCTGTCCTCTACTCTCCCCACTCCATGGACTGCCTCTAACCTCCAGAACTACCTTCCTGCAGCTGCTTCCACACCCACCCCTCAAAACCTTCCCTGCAACTGCCCCCCCCCCCCAAAATGCCCCTACACAACTGCTGCACCTCCTTTCAAACTGCCTAAAACTACCCCCTCCCATACAACTGTCCATATGAAATTGTCCCACCTTACAAATGGTTCCATCCCTAAAACTGCCTTCCCAGAAACTGCCCCACCACCCCTCAAAACCTCCCCTCTGCTACTGTCCCACCAGTTCCCAATCTGCTTCCACCCCAAAACCACTCTTGAAACTTCCCCCAGCACTCAAATTGCCCATAGACTCAAATACTATTTCCCCGTGCAACTACTCTATCATGTCTACACTGCTGCTTCCCCCAAAGCTACCCTCTGCAAATTCTCCAACCCCAAAATGACCTGCCTGCAATTGTTCCACTCTCTTAAACCTCCCTTTGCATGTGCTGCAGCAGCCCCCCAAACTGCTCTATACCTCAAAACTATCCCCCTCACACAACTAGTATTTAGAAATATTTGCTATACTGCCATTTACACAAAAATTGGTATCATGGCTGTTTACAGGTTTTATGAGACTATAAGGTCTATATAGCATTTTTAAATACAAAGAACAGGTTAGATAACTATGTAGAAAGACTAAGCACATAGGGTGTAATAGCAAAGCATTAATGCCATTGGACCTTTTAACAGAAAACAAAAGGGCGGGGAAAGAAGTCTAGAACTTAAATAAGCAGAGTGTACTCTCATATGTAAATCAAATTAAAACTAAAGATTAAAAATTAAAGATTAAGATCAAAGATGTTCCACATACAAGTTCAGAAAAAGCCAGATTTTCTTGGCTTTTTAAAAATTTTTATAGGAAATTTTCAGACATAAATTGAGGGGGAGGGCATTCCATAAAGTAAGAGTCTGAAATGCAAAAGTGCTATTGCTTATAATTTCCAGTCTTATGAATCGAAATGCAAGAACTATGAGGATGTCAGCTTGAGAAGATCATAATTGTCTGAGGATGGTATGAAATCAGAAAAGGAAATAGATAACGTGAAGTACTAAGTGCGATGGCTCAGCATCAATATTTTAAACTTGATTCTATTTATGATAGGGAGCCAATGCTGTTCTGTTAACAATGGGGTGATGTGGTCTGACCTTTTGACATTAAAGAACAATTTTAGCGCCGTATTTTGTACTCACTGGCGATGTTTGATAAAGTATAAAAATAAACCTAATAAAAGAGAGCAACAGTAATCTAAAAGAGTGAGAATAAAGGCCTGAATTAAGGTTTTAATGCTTTAGAACTGAGATAAGATTTTATAGATCTGATTAATCTGAAAAAGAGTCATCTTTCTTCCAAGCAGAGACATAGGGAGAAAAAGATAATTCTTTGTCAAGAATTTCCAGTGCGGTGACTGTGTCTTTTATAGGTAAATATATTCCAGCTATTTGTGGACAATATTTATTCCATTCTTATTTCAGATGCGGATGTGCAGATAACGGAAGATTTGTTGGGGTTTACCACTAGGTTATAGGAGGTAATCCAGTCCATTATGTTCTCCAAAAATGAGGCTAGGGATCTTTGAAAATCCCTATCCCACGAGACTCATCAAGCCCACTGACTATTACCCGATGTTGCTCATCCATGTCAGCACAAATGCTACTGCCAGGTATCCCTCTGAGCATATCAAAAGTGACTTCATGGCTCTGGGACAGAGGGTGAATCAGTTGGTGCCCAGGGGTTCAATACTCCCTGTTGAGGGTAAAGGCCAAGGCAGAGAAGCTTGCATCTGGGAGATAAATTCATGGCTGCATGGATGGTATCATCAAGAGTGTTTTGGTTTCCTGGACCATGGGATGCTGTTTCAAAGATTGCATGGCAGAGATGGAGTCCATCTGGCCAAGAAATGTCAACATGTCTTTAGTAGCAGACTGGCTAACCTACTGAAGAGGGCTTTAAACTAGATTTGTTGGGGAAGGGTAAAGAAAGCCCCAGGTAAGTGAAAGCCCCCGGGTAAATGAAACATTAAATATCTTTATGGAAATGAGTAAAAGGGGCAACATACGGAAAGCAGTGAGTATAAATGCATGGGAAATGAGATCCCGGATGTTGAGGCTTTAATGGGAGAGACTGATTTGGATTTAGTGGCAGCAAAAGAGACATGGTTCACAGACAACCAGGCTATACCTTATTTACCTTATTCAGAAAGGACAAGGTAGGAAGAAAGGGAGGAGTGGCAATGAATGTAAAATAATATTAAAGCTATGGAAATACAGGGCTTAAAAAAGAGAAATGAGGTACTGTGGGTTAAATTAGAAAGAGGGGAAATCTATCTGCATTGGGAGAAGAGGTGTACGGAGATTTAATAGAAGACATACTCAGCATTGCCAGGAAAGGGGAATTCTACTGATAGGGGATTTCAATATGCCGGATGTTCATTGGCACATCCCTGCTGCAGTATCATCTAGAAGTAAGAAGATCCTGGATTCTCTACAGGGAGAACTATTCAGGCAACTGGTAACAGAACCCACATGTGATGGGGCCATACTGTACTTGATGCTTACCAATAGTGAAAGTGTTTTTGATGTTATAGTTGGAGATCATCTCGCATCCAGTATGATCATCTCGCATCGCAGCCAGATGGTGTCATTCAGTATTAGGACTACGGCTGATGAAATCCATTCAAAAGTGACGGTATTAGACTTTAGGAATACTAACTTTTCTAAGATGGGCCAATACCTCAAGGAGTCGTTAGTGGGATGGGAACAGCTAGGGAATGTAGAAAAATAGTGGGCAAAACTGAAAGGGGATATTTTAAGAGCAACCAACCTTTTTGTTAAAATGGTAAATAAAGGTAAAAGGAAAAGGAGACTGCTATGATTTTCGAAAGAAGTAGCTGAAAAGGTGAAGAATAAGAGGGAGGCTTTCATGAAATACAAGAGATCACAGAGAGAGGAAGACAAGCATTTATATTTGGAAAAACTTAGAGAAGCTAGCAAAGTAGTAAGAAAAGCAAAGATTCAAAAAGAGGAGAAAATAGCCAATGCAATAAAATGGGGGATAAGACATTTTTCAGATACATTAGTGAGAAGAGGAAGGAAAAAAGTGGTATTGTCAGACTCAAGAGTGAAGGGGAGGAATATGCAGAAGCTGATGAGGATAAAGCGGAATTACTTAAATATTTCTGTTCTGTGTTCACAGATGAAGAACCAGCAACAGGACCTCAGAAAACACCCACAAACAAGAACAGAACTGATTGACATCTTGAACGATTTTCAGAAGACTTTGTTCATGAGAAACTAGCTACACTTAAAATAGACAAAGTGATGGGACCAGATGGGATACACCCGAGAATACTGAGGGAACTTGGGGACGTTCTAGCAGCTCTGTTGACTGACCTTTTCAATGCCTCTTTGGAGTCGGGCGTGGTACCAGAGGACTGGAGAGAGGCACATGTGGTCCCTTTACACAAAAGAGGAAACAAGGATGTGGTTGTAAACTACAGGCTGGTTCGTCTAATCTCTGTGGTGAGGAAATTATTGGAAACGCTGCTGAAAGAGAAAATAGTGAGGTTTCTGGAGCCCAACGGATTACTGAATCCGAGGCAGCATGGATTCACCAGAGGCAGACTAATCTGATTGATTTCTTTGACTGGGTGACCAAGTAGTTGGACCGAGTGAGAGCCCTAGATGTGGTGTATTTAGATTTCAGTAAAGCATTTGACATCGTCCCACACAGGCAACTTATAAACAAACTGAGTAATCTAGGGATGGACCCTAAAGTTACTACTTGGGTTAGAAATTGGTTGAGTGGGAGGCAGCAAAGGGTACAAGTAAATGGAGCTCACACTGAGGAGATGGAAATTACCAGTGGTGTGCCCCAGGGATCTGACCTTGGTCTGATTCTTTTTAACATCTTTGTTAGTGATATTGCGGAAGGGCTGTCAGGTAAGGTTTGCCTCTTTGCGGATGATACCATAATCTGCAATGGAGTAGACACCCAGGAAGGTGTAGATAACATGAAAAGGGATCTAGCTAAGCTTGAAGAATGGTCTAGAATTTGGCAGCTGGGATTTAATGTTAAAAAAAATCCAAGGTCTTGCATTTGAGCTGCAGCAATCCAAGGGAGCGATATGGCATAGGGCAGCAGTTCTCAACCTGTGGGTCGCAACCCACACCGGGGTTGCCACAGGATTCAGCAGTTGTCGCCTCACTCTGCTGTTAAAAAAAAAAAAAAAACACGCACAAGTTGCTGCCGCTACCGAGTCCGCTTCTCAGCAGCAGCAAACTGACAGACTCCAATCTTCTGCAGCCGTGGCTCACTGCCTCTTAGGGAACCGCAGCTGTGCCTGTGAGTGAAGCCGTTGCGGGGCCTGCCTGTCTCTCGATGGGCTCCGTGCAGCATTGTCCCGCCTCCAAAGGAAGTTGTTTACCACTTCCTTTAGAGGCGGGACAATGGCATGCTGCACGGAGCCCGTCGAGAGAAAGAAAGGCTCCGCAACGGCTTCACTCACAGGCACAGCTGCGGTTCCCCTAAGAGGCAGGGAGCCGCGGCTGAAGAAGAACAGGGCAGTAGCAGGCAGACAGGGAGAGGGGAGATGGGGCAGGGAACCTGCAACGGGGCTGACATGAGGGAGGGAGGGGGCTGACATGGAGGGGTGGATGGAGGGAGGGAGGGATGGAGGGGGGGCCGACATGGAGGGAGGGATGGAGGGGGGGCCGACATGGAGGGAGGGGAGAGCTGATTGTTGGATGGAGGGAGGGAGGGGGCTGACTTGGGGTCTGACATGGAGGGAGGGGAGAGATGATAGATGGAGGGAGGAAGGGGGACTGACATGGACAGAGGGGGGGCTGACATGGAGGGAAGGAGGGGGGCTGACATGGAGGGATGGATAGATGGAGGGAGGGAGGGGCCGACATGGATGGAGGGAGGGAGGGCTGACATGGAGAAATGGAGGGAGGGAGGGCTGACATGGAGAAATGGAGGGAGGGAGAGATGGAGGGAGGGAGGGAGGGCTGACATGGAGAGATGGAGGGAGGGAGGGAGGGCTGACATGGAGAGAGGGAGGGAGGGGGGCTGACATGGAGGGAGGGAAGAGACAGGGGGACATACTGGACAGACGGGGGATAAATGCTGGACAGAGGGGAGAGGCAGTGCGGGTTAGGATTATAATGGGCAGATGGGTGGGCTAGGACTGGTAATGGGTTGATTAGGAAAGGCTAGGACTGGGAATGGACTGATCAAGGGGGGGTTGGGACAGGTAATGTGCTGATAGGGGGGTAGGACTAGTAATGGACTGATGGGGGGCTAGCATTGGAAATGAGCTGATTGGGGAGGTTAGGACTGGAAATGGGCTGATTAGAGGAGGCTAGGACTTGGTAATGGGCTGACGGGGGGGGGGGGGGTTCGGACTGGTAATGGGCTGATTAGGGGAGCCTAGCACTGGTAATGGGGTTGAGGAGGGACTAGCACTGGAAATGAGCTGATTAGGGGAGGCTAGGACTGGTAATGAGCTGATGGGGGGGTAGGGGTGGTAGTGGGCGGATTAGGGGAGGCTAGCACTGGTATTGGGGTTGAGGGGGGACTAGCACTGGAAGCGAGCTGATTGGGGGCTTCGACTGGGAATGGGCTGATTGTGTGGAGGGGAGGATAGAGCTGCTGGCCCTGGAAGAAAACTGGGGGCTAAGGCTACAAATGGGCTGATATGAGGCGATGGGAGAATGGAACTGGAAGGGAGTGGATCTGAGAGGGGCTGCCATGGTATTTGTACTAGAAGGGACTGGTCAGTGGGGAAGGAGGGGGACTGGAAGGGAATGGACACCAGTGGCAGTCATGGGAATGCAAGTTGACATTGGAAGGTACTGGGAGTGAGGACTGGAAAAGGGCTGATACTGGGGAGGGTTACTGGGACTGGAAATAGGCTGATGGAAAGAAGTGAAGAAAACGAAAGAAGAGATAAGAAATGGCAGATGGACCATAGACCACAGAAAGAGAGCTAAGAGAAGACAGGAAAGCAGAAGCCTCAGATTGGGACCAGCATGATCAGACAATAAATTGGTCAGACAACAAAGGTAGAAAAAAATAATTTTATTTCATATTAGTGAATTGACTACAAAATCATCATAATTTTGAAATCAAATATTGTTACTTGTTATAGTGGTTTAAATAAGTACATTTTATAAATAAAAACATATTGCAAAGGCCTATAATATATTAATAATTCAACAAATGATTACAGCGACAATGCGTTAACGATAAAGGAAGAGAGATGCATTTGATTTTATCATTGGGGGTCACCACAATTGACCAATGGTAAAAGGGGTCACGGTTCAAAAATGCTTGAGAACCACTGGTATAGGGGGTGAAGTACTTCTGTTCACAAAAGAAGAGCAGGACCTAGGCGTGATTGTGTCTGATGATCTTAAAGTAGCTAGACAGGTAGAAAAGGAGACAGCAAAAGCTAGAAGGCTGCTTGGGTGCAATTGGAGAGGAATGGCCAGCAGAAAAAAGGAGGTGATAGTGCCTCTATATAAGCCTTTGGTGCGACCTCATTTGGAGTATTCTGTGCAATTCTGGAGACTACACCTTCCAAACAATATAAATAGATTGGTGCACAGGGTTGCTATTAAAATGGTTAGTGGTCTTCATTATAAAGCATATGAGGACAGACTTAAGGAGCTTAATATGTATACTTTGGAGGAAAGGCGGGTTAGAGGTGATATGATTGAGACGTTTAAATACCTCTGTGACATAAATGCACAGGAGGAGAGCCTCTTTCGATTGAAAGCAAGTTCAGCTATGAGAGGACAAAGGATGAGGGTGAAAGGGGACAGACTCAGGAGTAATATCTCTTTACGGGAAGAGTGGTAGATGTGTGGAATAGTCTGTCTCCCAGTGGAGGTGATAGAGATGAAGACAGTATCTGAATTCAAATGCATGGGACAGAGGATCTCTTAAGGAAATAAGGGGACTGTTGTAGTGGTTGATATGGAAGGGCAGACTAGATAGGCCATGTGGACTTTTTCTGCCACCAAGTTTCTATGTTTCTATCATGGGGCGGCAGTGTTGCCCACATGTTCCTGGCATCTGCATCAGCATCTTGTAAAATGGCGGTGCCTGGCCTCACACTGAGGGAGAGAGAGAGAGAGAGAGAGAGAGAGGTCAGACTGCCATATAAGGCAACAAATGCCTTATATGTCAGTGTTATATCCTGGGGTGGGAGTGTGGCCAACGCTCTTGCCCAATGATTTAAGGTGGAGAGATTTGGGGCCACTGGGCCACCAAGGATTTTCTTAATTTGGAGGTGGGGGGGGGGGGGGGAAATAAGGACCACTGGGCCACCAGGGCTTTTATTTCTGTTGGGGGGGGGGAGGTTTTTCTGATGTCTGGATCATCTGAGGTGAACTGTCAAACCTCACCTCGGATGACCCTGTTTCTCTGGGACAGCATGCCAAACTTGCAGAGATTTCTGTGAGCATGTATTTGGCTTGCTCTCCTAGTTTAAAGCTGACATTTTGCACACTGGGTAATTTGCATATTGCATTCCAGCACTATGAAACCCTGCACTAGGTAGTTCCAAGCCTTGGAAGCTTGCAGTCACTGAAATGCTCCCAGTCAAGAACGCAGCCTCTGCACCCTCTTTCCAGACAGGAAAAACACTTCTGGAGTCACTGCCTCAAGGTATTCTAAAGACTGAGTAGGCTTCAGGTAGTTCTTGTAACAGGTGATCACCCAGCCCAGACTCTCCAGAAACTGCATCACTCAGGCCAACAATAGAAGAGATTCTGATCATCACCTGGCCCGAATAAGCCAGTCGCTAGATAAAGATATAGCGTAGCTACTCACCTGTAACAGGTGATCTCTGGGAACAGCAGGAATTTAGTCTTCACATATTGGTATCGTCGGTACCGACAATGCCTGCGCGGGAACGCTCCCCAGCATCCAATAGGAACACTTTTGGGAGCATCCCTCAGCACATGCGCGCTGCCTTCCCGCCTTTCCAACTGTCCCTCTTCAGTTAAGTTTGTAGCTGAGTGAAAGGATAGAGGGAGAGAGGAAAGAGATAGAGAAATAGAGAGACAACTCCTAGGGGAGGTGGGTGGGTTGTGAAGAGTAAATTCCTGCTGTTCCCGGAGATCACCTGTTACAGGTGAGTAACTATGCTATCTCCAGGAACAAGCAGGAACGTAGTCTTCACATATGGGGAATCCCTAGCTGAAGATGCCAGGAAGACAGCCCCAGGAAGCTGCCACCTAGAGTAAGGTGGGCCATGCTTTCTCCCATAGATCTCTGGCATCCCACCAGGGTTGGTGGGTAGGTGTTGAATTAGGTCTGAAAGAGATTTTGAAGAACAGCTTGGCCAAAGAAGGCATCCCGATGGGAGGCTTTATCTAGGCAGTAGTGGGCTGTAAAACGTGTGTACTGAAGCCCAGGTGGCTGCTCGACAAATGTCATCAATAGACACAGAGTGAAGGCTAATCATAGAGGCTACCATGGCTCTCACATTATGAGCTGTGATATGGCCTTGAAGAGGAAGACACTTACTCTCATAAGCAAAGGATATGCATTGTGCAATCCATTGGGATAGAGTTCTCTTGGAGACTGGAAGTCCCAAATGACTAGAATCAAAAGCAATAAAAAGTTGAGAAGACTTTCTATGTTGCTGTGTTCTTTGTAGGTAAAAAGCCAAGGGCTCTTTTACAATCCAAAGTATGAAGGTTCCTTTCTGCATTAGAGGCATGAGGCCTCGGAAAGAATACAGCAAGATAAATTGATTGATTTAAATGAAAAGGCAAAACCATTTTTTGCATAAAGTGTGGATGAGTTCTGAGAACAACCTTATCATGGTGAAACCTAGTATAAGGAGGATCAGCCACTAAAACTTGCAATTCACTAATGCGACGTGCAGAGGTGATTGCAATTAGGAAGATGACCTTCCAGGACAAAAGCTTTAGGGTTGTAGTGGCTAAAGGTTCAAAAGGCGGTTTCATGAGCTGCAAGAGAACTAGGTTTAAATCCCATGCCACGGGTGGTGGCCTGATGGGAGGCTTTGTTAATAGAAGACCTCTCATAAATCTTGATATGAGTGGATGAGAGGAAATTGATTGTCCATTTAGAGGCTTATAGGAAGCTGCAATTGCACTAAGATGGACTCTTACTGAATTTGTCTTTAGACCAGAATTTGATAAATGAAGTAGATACTCTTAATATCAATTCCAAAGGTATCATAAGGAACACCAGGAGCAGGACCTCAGAAAACACCCACAAACAGGAACAGAAGCGAGGGACATCTTGAACAATTTTCAGAAGACTGTGTTCGTGAGAAACTAGCTCAACTTAAAGTAGACAAAGCGATGGGACCAGATGGGATACACCCTAGAATACTGAGGGAACTTGGGGACGTTCTAGCAGCTCCACTGACTGATCTTTTCAATGCCTCGGAGTCGGGAGTGGTGCCAAAGGACTGGAGAGAGGCTCATGTGGTGCCTTTACACAAAAGCGGAAGTAAGGATGTGGTTGAAAACTACAGGCCGGTTAGTTTAACTTCGGTGGTGAGTAAATTATTGGAAACACTGCTGAAAGAGAAAATAGTGAGGTTTCTGGAGTCCAGCAGATTA
Source organism: Ichthyophis bannanicus (assembly GCA_033557465.1). Classification (NCBI taxonomy): domain Eukaryota; kingdom Metazoa; phylum Chordata; class Amphibia; order Gymnophiona; family Ichthyophiidae; genus Ichthyophis; species Ichthyophis bannanicus. The sequence continues at coordinate 152,186,896 of CM066041.1, forward strand.
CAGGATTCGAGGCAGCATGGATTCACCAGAGGCAGGTCTTGTCAGACAAATCTAATTGATTTCTTTGACTGGGTGACCAGGGAGTTGGACCGAGGGAAAGTGCTAGATGTGGTGTATTTAGATTTCAGTAAAGCCTTTGACACTGTTCCTCACAGGCGACTTATAAACAAACTGAGCACCCTAGGGATGGACCCTAAATACTGCTTGGGTTAGAAATTGGTTGGGTGGGAGGCGACAAAGAGTACTAGTAAATGGATCTCACTCTGAGGAGAAGGATGTTACCAGCGGTGTGCCCCAGGGATCTGTCCTTGGTCCGATTCTTTTTAACATCTTTGTTAGTGATATGGCGGAAGGGCTGTTGGGTAATGTTTGCCTCTTTGCAGATGATACCTAAATCTAAAATAGAGTAGACACCCAGGAAGGTGTAGATAACATGAGGGGGGATCTAGCTAAGCCTGAAGAATGGTCTAGAATCTGGCAGCTGGGATTTAATGTTAAAAAATGTAAGGTCATGCATTTGGGCTGCAGCAATGCAATTCTGGAGACCGCACCTTCAAAAGGATGTGAACATGATGGAGTCGGTGCAGAGGGTGGCTACTAAAATGATTAGTGGTCTTCATTATAAAGCATATGAGGACAGACTGAAGGATCTTAATATGTACACCTTAGAGGAAAGGCGAGATAGAGGTGATATGATTGAAATGTTTAAATACCTCCGTGGCATAAATGTTCAGGGAAAGAGCCTCTTTCAATTGAAAGCAAGTTCTGCTACGAGAGGACATGGGATGAGGGTGAAGGGATATAGATTCAGGAGTGATATGCGGAAATATTTCTTTAAGGAAAGAGTAGTGGATCCGTGGAATAGTCTACCACTGGAGGTGGTAGAGATGAGGACAGTAACTGAATTCAAAAAAGCATGGGACAAACACAGAGGATCTCTAAAGGTAAAAAGGGGACTGTTGTAGTTGTTGATATGGAAGGACAGACTAGATAGGCCATGTGGTCTTTTTCTGTCATCATATTTCTATGTTTCTATATAGTAAAACGTTTCCACTTGAAGGCGTAAGAGCGTCTTATGGAAGGTTTTCTAGAAGCCTGATGGATATCTTTTACCTTTTGGGAAAGGTTGAGATCCTGAAGGTCTAAGCTTTCAGCAACCAGGCCCTGAGATGCAGGGACTGGGGATTCGGGTGCCATAGCATCCCGTTCTCTTGGGAGAGAAGATCTGGAGCATAGCCTAACTCCAGAGGTGCAGCTTGAGAGAGATGTAGAAGCAGGGGATACCATGTTTGGCTTGGCCACTGTGGCGCTATGAGGATCATACGACCTCTGTCTCTCTGAAGCTTGCAGAGTGTTTTGGGGATGAGGGGAAAGGGTGGGAAGGCATAGAGGAAGTCGTGACCCCAGTGAAGGAGGAAGGCGTCTCTTGCCTGGTAATTTTGAGCCGGAATTCTGGAACAGAACTGGGGATGTTTGGCATTCAGTGGACTTGCAAATAGGTCAATGTCTGGGGTTCCCCAGATCTGAAATATCTTGGCCACCTGGTCTAGGTGGAGAGACCATTCATGAGGCAGCAGTACTTGGCTGAGTTTGTCTGCCCAAAGGTTTTGAATGCCTGTCAGATATACCACGAGAAGGTGAATTTGATGCTCTCTGGCGAGGGCCCATAGTCGTAAAGCTTTGTTGCGTAACGACATGTTTCCTGTTCCCCCTGCTTGTTCACGTAGAACATAGCTACTTGATTGTTCATTTGGACTAGGACTGTCTTGTAGCTGAGCTGGGCATGGAATACTCGAAGAGCTAGATAGATTGCTCTGAGTTCCAAGAGGCTTATGTGAAGACAAGCCTCCTGTGGAGTCCAAGGTACCCTGGGTAGAGAGATGATGAAGGTGTGCTCCCCATCCCACCTGTGATGCATCTGTTGTTAGGATGGCCTGGAATAGGGGTTGCTGGAAAGGAGACCCCACTAGAAGATTTTCCAGTGATTGCCACCATTGGAGGGACAAAATCAGTCGTTGTGAGTTTGATATCTTGTCCGACAGATGACCTGTGGCCTGTGTCCACTGTGTGGATAGGGTCCACTGGGCTGCTCGCATATGAAGGCGAGCATAGGGAACCACATGAACGTGGATGCCATATGTCCATGCCATGCATTTCGTGAACCCTGTATTGGAAATGTTTTCCCCTGAAAAGGAATCGTAAGAATTTCCTGTGATCTGGATGGATCAGAATGTGAGTATATGCATCCTTTAGATCTAGAGAACAAAAGCCAATCCTGGACTTTGACGGTATGGCAGAAGAGTTCCCAGAGAAATCATTTTGAACTTTTCTCGGAACAGATATTTGTTCAATTCTCTGAGGTTTAGAATGGGTCTGTGTCCTCCTGTTTTCTTTGGAATAAGAAAATAGGGGTAGTAGAACCCTGTATCCTGTTGAAGAATGGGCACCTCCTCTATTGCTCTTTGAGCAAGGAGTGTTGAGACCTCTCGATCCAGTAGACTGTCTGTAGAGGTTTGGGAATTGAACTGTCTTACGATTGTAGGAGGGGGCATACTGTGAAAATGAAGCTTGTACCCCTCTCCCACAATGGATAGAGTCCAATTTTCTGCTGTTATTTGGTGCCATCTATTGGCAAAATGTCACAACCTGCCTGGAATGTTTAGGGGTTCTGGACCTTTCAGAGGCAGGAAGGCTAGGTTCTCTATGAAGGAGTCAAAGCCCTTGAGGGAGCTGGGCCTGTGGAGCTGGTTGAGCTCTAAGGCCTTTGACTTCTTTTGTCTGGATTGTTGTTGTTGACCTTTCTGGGCAACTTGACCCTGAGCTTGCCCTTGGCTGGGTATAGGACAGATAAAACTTCCTCTTTTTGCTGAAAAAGGTTTTTTTATAGGGTTTCTTTTTGGCTGGATTGGCTGTAGATGTTGACAATCTATCTAAAGTGATAGTGTCAGCATCTATCTCATTAGCCTATTCCTGCCAATTCTTGCCAAAGAGGCTTTCTCCTGTGCAAGGGATGTTTCCCAATTTATCCTGTAACCAAATCTCCAAGTCTGATGCCTGAAGCCAGGCAATCCGATGTGCACCAATGGCAATAGCAGAGGTTCTGCTGATGCATTCAAAGCAGTCAAAGGCTGCACGGTTTACAAACTTGGAGACGTCTTGAGCATGCTTGACAAGAGTAAGGAAGTCTTGTCGTTTGTCATCAGGGAGAAGGGGGCTGATAAGCTCCAAATCTCCTGTGACCTCTTTGAGGAACATTCCCATATGCTCAACAAGGGCTGCAACGCCGGACGTCCCATCGGCTCCCCTGTCCAATCGGGGCAGTGCTCCTTTATAAAAAGAGAAGCGCCAGCTCCGGATCTCTCTCTCCGGCCCTGCACAGCTCCCAGGAGGGAGACTGCCGCGTGCTCAACAAGGGCTGCAACGCCGGACGTCCCATTGGCTCCCCTGTCCAATCGGGGCAGTGCTCCTTTATAAAAAGAGAAGCGCCAACTCCGGATCTCTCTCTCCGGCCCTGCACAGCTCCCAGGAGGGAGATTGCCGCGTGCTCAACAAGGGCTGCAACGCCGGACGTCCCATCGGCTCCCCTGTCCAATCGGGGCAGTGCTCCTTTATAAAAAGAGAAGCGCCAGCTCCGGATCTCTCTCTCCGGCCCTGCACAGCTCCCAGGAGGGAGATTGCCGCGTGCTCAACAAGGGCTGCAACGCCGGACGTCCCATCCCTGTCCAATCGGGGCAGTGCTCCTTTATAAAAAGAGAAGCGCCAGCTCCGGATCTCTCTCTCCGGCCCTGCACAGCTCCCAGGAGGGAGATTGCCGCGTGCTCAACAAGGGCTGCAACGCCGGACGTCCCATCGGCTCCCCTGTCCAATCGGGGCAGTGCTCCATTTATAAAAAGAGAGGCGCCAGCGGGCGCGCCCGCGCCTGGCGGGCCCGCGCCTGAGGGCCTCGCCAGAGGGCCTCGCCAGAGGGCCTCGCCAGAGGGCCCTTTGGCGTGGCCCTTAGGCAGTGGCCTCCCCGAAAACACCCATCTAATCATCGCGTCGACTGACCAACTGCTTGAGCTCCTTCAGGGTTGAGCTCGCTATCCTCATCAGCGATAACTTTCCCGACAGCAGTACCATTCCCAGCCGCCTCAAGGTAACCAGCAGCAACTTCTTATAACCACTTAAACTGTAGCCAACAGCTCGAACTCTTCTCCACTGTTGCTAGAACCACACCTTACAAATCCCGTCGGCTAGCACTACAGTATACTGGTTTCATCAGCTTGTTGCTAATACACTTACCTCCTATCTATCTAAGGGCTACTGTAACCAATAACTTGTTGCCAAGAACTTTACTGCCTGTCCACATCATAACTACTGTAGCCAGTAACCTGTTACCAGTGTCTACCTCATAATTACTGCTTATCTACCTCATAATTGTCTACCTCATAATTACTGTAGTCAGTATACTGTTACCAATTGCTAAGAACTTTACTGATTGCCTACCTCATAATTACTGTAGTCAGTAACCTGTTACCACTGTCTACCTCATAATTACTGCTTATCTACCTCATAATCACTGCTTATCTACCTCATAATTGTCTACCTCTTAATTACTGTAGTCAGTATAATGTTACCAATTGCTAAGAACTTTACTGATTGTCTACCTCATAATTACTGTAGTCAGTAACCTGTTAACACTGTCTACCTCATAATTACTGCTTATCTACCTCATAATCACTGCTTATCTACCTCATAATTGTCTACCTCTTAATTACTGTAGTCAGTATACTGTAACCAATTGCTAAGAACTTTACTGCTTGTCTACCTCATAATTACCGTAGTCAGTAACCTGTTATCAGTAGCCATACTGCTTGCCTACCTTTCAATTACTGTAGTCAGTAACTTGCCACCAACCGCCCACACTAAAGGCTCAACCTGACCCTCTATGATCTACTGACAACACGGCATCCTACGCCATGGCCGCACTATCACTTGCATTGCCACACCACAACATCATGTTTCTAAGAATATCATACACTTGTATACTTTTAGCAATATTAATAATTAATCTATCATTAAGCCTAAACATCAAAAATTACATGACCATTCCCATAATACACACCCAACCTCGATATGACAACCATATTGGACACAATTACCCAAATAACTATCCAAAAATAAACTATCATAGACTAATACACATAAAACAAACAAACTCATCCCAAATTTACAAGGAAACCTGCTCAAACACATCCTCACTGTCATGCATACTTATTAATGCTCGCTCAATGAAAAACAAACTCCCTATATTTAATGATCTAATAACAGACTCTAAACCAGACATATTATGTGTCACAGAGACTTGGCTTTCTGAAACGGACACAGTCTACCTAAACCAACTTGATAATGAAAACTACGACCTCTTTTACAAACATAGATCCAACAAAAAAGGTGGAGGAGTCTTAATGATGACAAAAAAGATACTAAAAGCCAAATCAATTCAATCAAATATCTCTAATAACATAGACACATTATTGATAAAAATTGGCCTCATGAAAATTTGTTTAATTTATAGACCTCCAGACCAAAGTGCAGATTGTCTGGACTCATTTATTGATCTCCTTAGCTCATCTACCGAACAAAACCCTATAATCATGCTAGGTGACTTCAACCTACCATCACTATCAACACAAAACTCCAAATTATTTATGGATGCCTTATCAGATATAGATTATCATCAAATAATAAATACCGCAACACACATAAAAGGAGGAAACACTAGACCTGATCTTTCTTCCCGATTCACTCTTCAAACTAATGAATCTAAATTCCATAGTACTCACAGAGACACCATGGTCTGATCATTATATAATCAAAACAAACTTCACATATCATACTACTAATGTCAAAAGCTATACATTAAGTGGCCCCACATCAAAATTTAAAAAATTTAATGAAACGGAATTCCTCGATTTAACAATTCCCCACCTTATACCATCCACATCAGACCTTGATGATGCTGTTAAAAATTGGTATGATACCATCAATAATGCAGCCAAAATCAATCACATAAATAAACAAAGGATACACCCCAAAACCAACACCACCCCATGGTTCAATAACATATTAAAACAAATGAAAAAAGAACTAAGAAAACACGAAAGTAAATGGCGAAAATCTAAGTTGACTATACATAAGGAAATATACAATAACCATCTCATAAAATATAAAGAAACACTCGATAGTACAAAGAAAAACTACTACGCTGCAACCTTATCAAAATCATATAACAGACCTAGAGAACTATTCTCTATTGTCAGAAACCTTACCAATAACGCTCAAAATTCTAGCAACGAAATCACCGACATCTCAGTACAAATACTAGCTAATCACTACCAAGATAAATCAAAAAAACTTCAAATGCCATTTGATACAATCAACAACTCTCACCAATCTGTTGACCAATGGTCAGACTTTTACCCCATTTCAAGAACAACATTAAAAACTATCATATCAGGACTCAATACCACAACCTCTTATTTAGACCCATGCCCAGTGTCATGGATAAAAAACACTCTGCCTACCTTACTATCCTTCATTCTCCCAATAGTCAACCTCTCATTATCCCAAGGTTACCTTCCTCAAACACTTAAACATGCACAAATACGCCCAATCCTAAAGAATGGCAAACTAGATAAAACATGCCCAGCATCATACAGGCCCATTTCTAGCATCCCATTTTTGGCCAAAATAATAGAAAAAGTAGTGCAATTACAGACACAGGAATACATAGACACTTCTTACTCACTTGACGAACAACAATATGGATTTCGGCCCCCGCCACGGAGTAGAAACACTACTAACAGTATTAATTGATACTCTCCTAAGAGGAATCGATAATCATAAACAAGCATTCATCCTCCTCTTTATCGACATATCAGCAGCCTTTGATAGTGTTCACCATTCAATAATGCTCAGCAAACCTAAGACAGATAGGCATAAACTCCACAGTACATAATTGGTTCACTTCCTATTTAAACAACAGAACACAAAATGTACGAATAGGTAATCAAACTTCAACTACATATAACCAAGAAATAGGATTACCACAAGGATCTGCTCTTTCAGCCCTACTCTTTAACATTTACATAAAGCCGGTTTGCAATATCTTTAAAAAATTTGGAGTACATTATCACCTCTATGTAGACGATATTATGATGTACATTCCATTTACAATCCCTAACATACCATTACAACTCCTCTCAGACTGCTATAATGAAATCACAATTTGGCTAAAAACTCAAAACCTTTACATAAACCATGCCAAAACTGAAGTCCTAATCGTAACAAAAAATCAATCATTTATCCACCCTACCCATATAACACTACAAGAGCAAGAAATTAAAATAAAAAACAAAATAAGATATCTAGGTGTTATCCTAGATACACACCTTACAATGGAAACCCATATTAGAAACACTTTAAAGAAAATCTATTTCAAGCTTAAAATTCTCAAACTACGTCCGCTTGTATTTGTACAAGATTTCATTAATATAACACAAGCAATCATAACCCCTCACTTTGATTTCGCCAACCTAATACTTATAGGCATTTCAAAACAGAACATTAAAAGAATTCAATTAGCCCAAAATGCAACAGCAAGAATTATACTAAAATAAACTCTCTCCAACACATAACACCTATACTTGCATCACTTCACTGGTTACCAATACAAAGCAGGATAATATACAAAACAATAATAACCTCATTTAAAGCATTAAACGACATGGTGCCGATTACTCTATGTAATCTAATATGCAAAGAAACACCTAAGCCTACTAATAGAAAAGAACAGTTAAATAAACTAAAGACCCCGAAGGACTTCATAAAAGCAAATAAATTGACCAACAACAGAGCTTTCTCACACATAGCCCCAACTATCTGGAATTCCCTACCAGAGGATCTACGTTCACTAACAGAGATCTTGGAATTCCGCAAAAAATTAAAAACTTATCTATTCACTAAACACTACAACACCATGGAAAACCTTGCATTCAACATAGACAAAGGATAATCAGGTAAATGACCACTTAAAGCACAAACCTCCCACCTAAACGGACAACACTCAGCTCTAACGAATTGACGATCCTATCTCTTATGCCCAATACCTAAGCATGTATATAGTTGTATCAGTTATGTACTGTCTTACGTATATAGATACTCCACTTTGTTAGTTAACTGTTTTTACACGGTCCCAGTTCAAAAACCCACCTTGTTTACTTTTGATATGTTAAGATGTTCTATGTAAAATTAAGATGTTCTATGTAAAACAAACTTAGCTTTGTTAAATGTTGTTGTTTGTACACCGCAACTGATCTATGGAAGATGCGGTATAAAAATGAGTGTTAAATAAATAAATAAATTAAATAAATAAATATATAAAATATATGAGCTGATCCTAGCTGAAAGCATGAAATGTTCGACGCCCAAAAGCGTCAAGAATCCTGCATTCACGACCTGGAGGATTGGATGCATGTCTTTTTGCACTTTTCATCCTACGCATGGCTGACTCCACTACCATTGAATGGTGTGGCAGCTGAGTCTTTGAAAACCAGGACATGGTGTAACTCGATACATGGTATCGAGTCTCCTAGAATGAGGAGATGTGGTCAAAGGTGTCTCCCACATTCTGAGCATCAAATCATGAAGAATTTTATGAATGGACAGAGTGGCTGCCTCCTTGGGAGCCTTAGGGTATTGGAGAATTTCCAATTCCTTTGCTCTAGGTTCTTTTTCAGGAGCTACCGTGATTGAAAGGCCTCGGGCCACATCACAAATAAAATCCTGAAAAGACATGTCTTCCGGAGGAGACATTCTGCGTTGGGGAGAAGAGGAATCTTCCGGGAGAAACACTCTGGTACCGGCAGAATTATCAGAGTCATCGGAATCGGAGGATTCGAAGTATCTCTGATCCCGATGTTCATGCAAAGCACGTCTCGGTATCGATCAAAGTCGGTACCGAGTTGGTCCGGTACCGATCTGTCAATGCCAGAAAAAGTCGGCATGGGACAAATTCCTACCGGGGCTGGTACCGTCAGTACTGGTGCCCGTTGAACCGCCGGTGTCAATGGTACCACAGCTGTAAGGAGACCTGCAAGACTGCGTTCGATAGCAAGGAATCTCTGGTCTATCGACGCTGCCGATGCCTGGGTATCGGTACCAGTAAAAGAAGCCAGAACCCCTGAGTATGGCACCAGTAGTTCTGCCGAGGTCGAAGCCTCGAGAACATCCTGGAACCCCATTGATGCTTTGGAGGCCGAAGCCTCCCGCCGGGGCTGTTTTGCCGGTGTAGTTTCCTCAAGGGCAATGCCAATGGCCTCTCGATGCTTTGAAGGAGAGCTACCCTTTGAGGACCAGCTCTTATGTTTAGTTACCTGAGATCCATGGGAGGAAGACAAGGCTCTTGAAGACGTTGATGCAATGGACCTGGCATCCGAAGAAAAGAGGGTACCGAGCTTTGCAGCTCGGTTCTGTCTTCCTCTTTTAGTCATCCCCATACAAGAGAGACACTCAGATGGAGAATGGTCAGGGCCTAAACATTTTAGACACCAGTCATGGGTGTCAGTGATGGAGATGGTACCGCTACACTTAGTACATTTTTTAAAACCACTAGCTGTTTTTTCCATCTTTTAGAAGAAATGGGGCTTAATGCCCAAAATGGCACCTAGCACCAAAAAGAAAAAGTTTCTGAAGAGAAACAGTTCAGAAGTATATATATATATATATATTTTTTTTTTTTTTTTTTGAAAAGAAGAAAAAAGAACCGGCGGTACCGGTAGGTGTCGTGCAGAGGCAGACGCGACCACAAAAAAACAAGTTTAAAGAATAAATTTTCTGCGGTGATAGGGTATGTGTCCTGTCGGCTCCGCGGAAAACGAAGAACTGAAGAGGGACAGTTGGAAAGGCGGGAAGGCAGCGCGATGTGCTGAGGGATGCTCCCAAAAGCTTTCCTATTGGACACTGGGGAGCGTTCCCGCGCAGGCTCTGTCGGTACTGACGATACCCATATGTGAAGACTACATTCCTGCTTGTTCCTGGAGATACACAGGTACCCTCGTGCCAACAAGAAACAGCAACAATCATAACCTCGCTGAATATCCGTGGTGCAGAGGAGAGATGATAGGGTAGAGCAGCAAACTGAAAGAATAAACCAAGAACAGGAAAGCGCAGTAAGTTCTGCTGATCCTCAAAGAGGAATGTGGAAGGACAGCTCAGCCAAATCTGACAATACAAGCAGTTCTCCTCATTGAATTGCTCACAGAACTTACCACAATTTTCCATGAACATTGATGTCCTTCAGATCCAAAAATGGGCAGAAGGATTAACCCTTCTTTGGCATCACAAAATCATCCTGCCCTATCAGCAGGTGGCACTGGCATGAATGCCTGGAGGCTGAAGACCCTCTCCCAGCTTTCCTGGCTATTAAGCCACATTGAGAAATCAAGGCGGTAACTAGGATGAAGCCCTCGCATTCCAGAAGCTAGATGCCCAGAAAGATATCAAAAACCCATCGGTCTGAGGCAACATAGGCCTATGCCTGGAAAAAATTAAGGAGCAAGCCGCCAACTGGAGGCACCCCGGAATGGGACCCAAAGCTATCATTGCATCATGACAGGAGAACCTAGATATGGAAGAGAAGGGAACCTCATGGGGTCCGCAAGTGCCTCAGAAGGACTGAAACTGGGAACAGGAGCCAGAGGGAGGAAGGGATGGCCCCATGAATCCTGGTAGTAAGAGCAAGGAGAACGGGATGCCGGGGAGAAGAGGCCTCGTTTCTCAGGCTGTTTAAGTCTATTCTCCAGAGACAAGTGGTTTGGATGTTCCCAGTATCTTGACCAGCTTACCCAAGTCCTCCCCAAACACAAGCTGCCCCCTGAAGGGAGTTTAGACAATTGGACATAGGGTCTGCTGTGCAATAGCAAGGCCAAAGTCAGAAAAGTGCTACCAGAGAAAAATGCTATTTTGGCCTCCAGGTGGACCAATTCATACATGACATCAAATAAGAAAGTCGCTGTTGAATCTACAAGCATCAAAATGTCATCCCGAAGGGGGGATCTGAATCCAAAGCGGGACACGAATCCCCTGCAAACTACCATCGGGAGGATAAGGGGGTGGCAGCTGAAAAAAGATATTCAGCACCAGTGGCTAGGGCGAATACAGCAGATAGCTGCTAGTGCGTTAGAGATAACCCGGATGTTCAATGCCGGGGCCATATCCAGCCACCGACATTGAATATCCAGGTTTGCCACGCAGCTTCTGCAGAAGCTAACTGGGCAGCGGCGATATTGAGATGCTGCCCAGTTAGCTCCCATGGGTAAAGATAGGTGCAGCAAAAACTGACCTATCTTTATTTGCAGGTTGCTAACCGGGCAGCGGTACAATATTGTCTCTGTCTGCTTAGCAACCATACCGCCTCCTCTCTGCTCCAGAACACCCATGACATGCTCCGATGCTACGTGGTTAGCATCGGGACGTGTAATGGTGTTAATCAGGGATATTCAGCCTCTAAGCAGTATTTACACAGTTTACAGGTCTGTAAACTGTATAAATGTCTTTGAATATTGGGCCCTGGCTCTTTAGGAAGGCCTTAACCTTGCAATACATTTGGTTCCTAAGGTCCACACCACCCTCCACCAGAATGGTAGTGCATCTAGTGCCAGCCATCATGTGTGCATCCACCTGGGATAACCACATCCAGGCAGCAGGTTCCTCTTGAGAAAGAGTGTAGAGCCTTTAACTGCTCAGGGGAAAAGGATAAAAAGAAAACAGCAAACATGTCAGAAATATGCAGCGACATCCAGTGCCAAAGCACATGTTGTTCCACATGACAGCAGAAAGATTTGAATATGTAATATGCCTCCAAATCCTTATTTGTTTTTGATTAACCATCTATTGTTAAAAATAAATCCCAAGGTGAGATGCAATTAAAAATAGTCAGAGAAATTTACCACACTATCTATTTAAGCACATCCTGTTTAAAAACTGCTTTTTAATGAGGCTGCGATGATTCATGACAACAAAACTACATAACTGATTTATAATTTTCAGTGTTTTACACTAGATTTTCTCCTCCAGCTGTTAGCTAATATCAGTGACACGGATTCTGTCTGCAGTCAGCATGTGTGTCAAGTGTGCCTGGGGGTTCAGGGGGACTAGAAGCCATCGTTGTGCAACTGGAGCCACAGAAGCAACAGAGACCGAGCTCAAGCTCTGCTACCAAGTTGTGAGCAACAGAAGGGGAAGCCCATACCCCGGAGCAGCCAGAGGTGTCTCTTATGAGCCGCCATATTATAAGAAAGCCCAATCACATATCCCCTTGGCGGTTCAACAGTTTTCAGTGACCCTGACCTGTGTCTACTATCCAGCATCTCTTTGCTGCTTCAGTGGAGTGTTCCTTCTCTATACCCGATTTCCGCTCCGCGCCTGCATCACTCCACCCTGCCCTGGGCCTAGCCTCTCCACCACACTCCTGCCAGCCCAGTGTACACTCTAACTATAAAGGGAAATTGGATTTAGCTCGCACCTTTTCTGAGAAGATCGGATTTAGCTCGCACCTCTTCTGAGACGATCAAGGTGAGAAACAGTCAGGTACAGTATTTCCCTGTCCTCAGAGGACTTACAATCTAATTGTGTACCTGAAGCAATGAAGGGTTAAGAAACTTGCTCAAGATCATAAGGAGCAGCAGTGGGATTTTAATCCTGGCTTCCCTGGTTCTGGCCATTAGGCTATTCCTAGACTATGTGCTCCTGGTGGAAGTAGCCCGTGACAGTGTCCATGTCCTGCAATTTGGTCATATGGAGGCCGATTGTCTGAAAAGCGTGGTTACTCACCTGCATCACTTAGACAAATGATGATGGAATGGATCAGGGAAAGCTTGATGCTGGATTTAATGCTCACCAACAGAGATAGTGTGTCGAATATTCAGGTGGGTGGCCATGTGAGCAGCAGCGATCACCACACGGTGTGGTTTGAGATAAAAGCCAAGGTGGAGTCCAGTCACAGCAAGCTCAAAGTCCTAGACTTCAAAAACACTGACTTCAGTAAAATGGCCAAGTACCTGAAGGAGGAGTTAGCAGAGTGGGAGGGGATAAGGGAAGTGGAATTGCAATGGGCTAAACTAAAGGAGGAAATAAAAGGGGCAATAGATACATATGTAAGAAAAGTAAATAAAAAGAGGAAAAGGAAATCCAAAGAAGTGGGTGCTCTAATAGAGGCAAAAAACACAGCTTTCACAAAATTCAGACGTTTGCAAACAGAGGAACACAGGAAAGAACACAGGATCAAACTTAAAGAGAAATAGCAAAAATCAAAGGCAGAAGAAAAGGTGACTATAGATGTGAAATATGGGGACAAAACATTTTTCAGGTATATTAGGGAGAGGAGGAAAATCGGAGGTGAAATTGCAGGACTCAAAAGTGCTGGGAACAGATTTGTGGAAAGTGACATTGAAAAAGCAAAAATGCTAAACAAATACTAATGCTCTGTTTTTTTACTAGAGAAAATCCTGAAAAAGGACCACCTGTGATTGACAAATATACAAATGGGAATAAAGTCGATACCACACCATTCACAGAAGATGATGTGTTAGAGCAGCTTGCAAAACTGAAAGTGGCTAAGGCCATGGGACCGGATGGGATACATCCCAGGATACTAAAAGAGCTCAGAAGGTTCTTGCAGGGCCGTTAAACGATGTTTTTAATACATCCTTGGAGATAGGAGAAGTTCCACAGGACTGGAGAAGGGCTGATGTGGTACCTCTTCACAAAAGTGACAATAGGGAAGAAGTGATAAACTACAGGCCAGTAAGCCTTACCTTGGTGGCGGGAGGAAATGCAAAAAGATCAACTAGGGTCCATGTTATTTCACGCAAGGGCCACGGAACACCTCTTTAAATGGAGGAGGGGGCAAGCTCTGCCTTGACTCCACTCCAAGCTCCACCCTAACTCTGCCCCTAGCCTCCTGTGGCCTTCTCCTCCTGTTCCACTCGCAGGAATCCTATCTCCCATAGGCAGACAGGAGGAGTGTGGCTTTCAAACCCTGCCTGTGGGGCTCCAATCTTCCATGGGCAGACAGGTGTCTGCTACTATCGTGGCTTCCCTCTTCTGGTGGCAAAATTTTGGTGGGGCCAGGGCCCGTGTGGCTCACCCCGTTCTGACGCTTTTGATTTCAACAACGATGCCTTACAGTCCTTATGCCAGGCTGAATGATAAAATATTTTAAACTTGATAAAAGAGAAAAGGAAACATTTAAGCAAAAGGTTATGTAACAATTGCTTAATGATTCCATAAATTGACATTAACAATCAGTGTGTAAGGACAGCTTTCTTTTAACACATGCACACTGTGATTCATTAATAAGAGAGAACCATACAATAGACATTTTTGAGTGCTTTACCAGAGTGACTCGTCAGGTTCAGGTCATTTTCCATAGTTTTCTGCTGGACTATGGGTGATCTTCACCCCAATTTTGAAGCTGATCTTTGCAGTTTACAAAAAAGTTATTGAGTATCCATATGGACAGATAAATTGAATCACCCCCTTAAAGTGTTTTTCTACTGCATTTTGAAAAGCACTAATAAAGAAGCACCTTGACTGCTATGTGCTTATAATGGCCAAACACATTAAGTCTTAATATATAGTGGCTATCAGCCAATCCATATCATTGCTTCTGCCTGCCTGAGTGCTTCTTTCACATTAGACTGATTTCGAGGAGAAACTATACTCGGATGTTTCAAAATTTCTAGGCACCACAGTCAGTGACTTAAAATTAGATTGACATTCCTGTTTGGCTTGATCTGATTTAAACCTCCTTTCAAAAAAATCTCTCCACAGATCACAGCTACCAGGGATAAAAATTTAATCCCCCAATAAACTACATCAATCGTTCAACAACAAATTTGCCAGTAAATATAACAAGAGTTTCCAGGAATAAAAAGGTTTACCTTCCAACACATTTGAACATTTTCTGTTCAGAAAAATACAAGAACCATCTCTCAGAAGACTAAGCAAAACTAGGACAAAGCATGGATGGATTTAAAGTAGTCTTTAGGGATATTGTATTCCCTTTCTTTAGACACTGAATAAACTGCTCTAAACAAAAAATAAAATAAAATAAGGAAGAAGTTCAATTAAGGCAGTAACAGACAAACCCCAATTCTGTGCCTTCTAAAGCTCTCAACTGTGTAAATAGTGGACAATTAATATTAGTATATTTATGTTTAATACAGTACATCAGTTTACCAAGAAAATAGTTCTACAGTTAGGGATGAAGTTCATTTTAAAATTATAAAATCTTCTGGTATTATGTCCAAAGGAAACTGCTGAGAAAATAACAAACAGATCTGAATATTTGCCACAATTAGCCAAGCTTGCATTAGTTAAAAATCATTAACAAACACAAATGCACAAAAGCCAGAACCATACCTGGGTTTAAATTCTTTGCAGGAGAAATTTAAAATCTAAAATACCTTCTGCTCTGAATCTCTTTGTGCTTTCTCTCGCTCAGAAACAATGCGAGGGGAGCCGATGCTCAGAAGCAGCCCAGGGTCGCTGAGATATCCTGCTCCCACCTACAGACTAAGCTGTAGACTGATATGTGCTGTTATTAGAATCTGCAACGTCTTTTGTCTTATACATCACAGTATTCACTGCAGAAGCTGGACTCTTCCATTTAGATTCAGGAACTAGGATAAACACAATTTATTTTTTAAATGGAAGGGTTACCCACGTGGCAGAGAGACTATAAAACAAGGCAGGGTTTGGGGACCAGGTCCCTAAGCTTCAGTCCCCCAAACTATTCCTCCATTGGGTGCCCTAGTTCTCCATGCTAATAAGGTTAAGGTCAGTGTATGGCAGGCACCAAGAGGTAGAGTTTTAAAATGACCCAGCTGTCCAACAAAATAATTAGGTGGTAAGACTGGAGGTTTTGGAAACTGACTGCTGCAGAGCAGTCAAATATAGCTTGGCATTTACATTTAGAGGCTCAAATTCCTGGAGAGCCAAGTAGAGGTGTGCTTGGGTTCGGAGAAAATAGCTGGCTAGCACTATTTTTATTTTTTTCACTTCCGGCCAGTTAATTGGTTATAACTGTGCACAGAGATAACAGACTTAAATCTAGCTGGCTATCATACAGCTCACCAAATCCAAGTCATTTCTTAGCTGTACCTTAGCCAAATAGGTTGTGACTGAAAATGCAATTAAATGTTGCTGTCTTTGTCCCCCTATGCTTTAAAAACCAAATCTAAACACTGTAAATTCTGAAAGCTGCCTCTTTAGACATGAAAAGGTGGCCCCAATTCACTTAAATTAAACATCTTGTTCCAAAACAGCAAGTCTTTATTGTTTTATACGTAGAGACTGCTTGGATATTACTGTGTGAGCAGCAGCACAATCCAGTGTCCTTACTAGATTACTACAATGAAGGTCAGAGAAAAGCCTAACATTTTCCAAAACTGGGGAGGTTCTTGCTGTCAGTCACTTCATGGAAGTCACTAGAACAGCGCAGGGAGGACATGGCCACACCTCTTTAAAACAAAGAAACCTTTTATTTCATAAAACCTTCAAAGGTACAGACCCGACTTGGCCAATTAAGATGCAATTGCATATATATTCCAATGGCTTCTCAGGTATGCTTTTGGCATCTACTTTCACTTTCTCAGTATATGCCAAAGGCATACCTGAGAAGTGCTTTTTGAGCTTTCAACTACTGGCTCTTGTTACAATGTCCTGACTGCCATTGGAATATATATGCAATTGCATCTTAATTGGCTGACTGCCGAAACTTGGCCAAGTCGGGTTTGTACCTTTGAAGGTTTTATGAAATAAAAGGTTTCTTTGTTTTAAAGAGTTGTGGCCGTGTCCTCCCTGCGCTGTTCTAGCGACTTCTGTGATTTCTGCGGAGGGTTGTTGCTCCTCTTCTTTTCTTGGTGTCAGTCACTTCATACCAAGAGGAGATGTCACCAGGAAGGAAAATCCAAATCATACGATTTATATGTATATAAACCACTCCCAAAATACAGAACCCTGTTTTTGGCAGCTAGCAACTGCACCAAGTAGGAGTGAAGTGTCTGCCCTTTGAGCAGGTGTCTTGGGCACACAGCCACTTGTACCATCCACAGCAAGAAACAGACAGAGCGAGCGAGTGATCTATTTATTTATTTAAACATTTTTATACTGCCTTTCTACCATTCTAAAAGAGACAAAAAAAGAAATAAGGATAGCAAAACCAAAGGCAGAAGAAAAGATGGCTAAAAATGTGAAGTGTGGGACAAAACTTTATTCAGGTATATTTGGAAGAGGAGGAAAATCAGAGGTGGAATTGCAGGACTCAAAAGTGCTGAGAACGGATTTGTGGAAAGAGACATTGAAAAAGAAAATATGCTAAAACAAATACTTCTGCTCTATTTTTACTAGAGAAAATCCTGGAGGACCACCTGTGATTGACAAATATACAAATGGGAATAGAGTAGATACCACACCATTCACAGAAGATGTGTTAGAGCAGCTTGCAAAACTGAAAGTGGCTAAGGCCATGGGACCAGATGGGATACATCCCAGGATACTAAAAGAGCTCAGAGAAGTTCTCGCAGGGCTGTTAAAAGATGTTTTCAATAGATCCTTGGAGACAGGAGAAGTTCCACAGGACTGGAGAAGGGCTGATGTGGTACCTCTCCACAAAAGTGACAGTAAGGAAGAAGTGTCAAACTACAGACCAGTAAGCCTTACCTCAGTGGCGGGAAAAGTAATGGAGGCGCTCCTGAAAGAGCGAATAGTGGACTTTCTCAAAACCAACAGGTTGCATGATCCGAGGCAACATGGTTTTACCAAAGGATGATCTTCCAAACAAATCTGATTGAGTTCTTTGACTGGGTGACCACAGAACTAGATCAAGGGCATGCAATGGATGTGATCTACCTAGATTTCAACAAAGCCTTTGATACTGTTCCTCATAGGAGGCTTATCAATAAATTCAACAAGCTTGAGGATGAGTCCCAAGGTGGTGAACTGGATCAGAAATTGGTTGACTGACAGACAGAAGGTGACGGTAAACGGAGCTCACTTGAATGAAAGGAAGGTGATTAGCAGTGTGCCCCAGGGTTCGATCCCGGGACCAGTACTGTTCAATGTATTTGTGAGTGATATTGCTGAAGGACTGAATGGAAAAGTCTGTCTTTTTGCAAATGACATGAAAATTTGCAACAGAGTGGACTCCCCAGAGGGAGTGGATAACATGATGAAAGATCTAAAAAAGCTGGAAAAATGGTCTAATGCTTGGTAGTTAAGATTTAATGTGAAGACGTACACTGTCATGCACTTGGGAAGTAGAGATCCAAGGGAATTGTACGCGATAGGGGGTAAGAGGTTGGTATTCACGGATCAGGAGAAGGACCTCGGAGTGATTGTTTCTGACGATCTCAAGGTGGCAAAACAGTGTGACAAGGCAGTGGCAAAAGCCAGAAGGATATTGGGTTGCATAGAGAGAGGAATTGCCAGCAGAAAGGAAGAGGTACTAATGCCACTGTACAAGTCCCTGGTGAGGCCTCACTGGGAATATTTTGTTCAGTTTTGGAGACAATATCTCGCAAAGGACATAAAAAGGCTGCAAACAGTTCAGAGGAAGGTGACCAAAATGATTTGGAGCCTGCGTTATTAGTCTTATGAGAAGAGACTTGAAGACCTAAATATGTACACTCTGGAGGAGAGGAGGGACGGGGAGATATGATTCAGACCTTTAAATACTTAAAGAGTATTAATGAACAAACCTCTTCCAAAGATAGGGAAACTGCAAAACTAGAGGGCATAACGAAGTTGTAAGGGGATAAACTGAAAGGCAATATCAGGATATACTTTTTCACTGAAAGGGTGATGGATGCATGAAATGCCCTCCCGATGGAAATGGTGGGGGCAAATACAGTGACAGAATTCAAAATGGCATGAGACAGACACAGTGGATCCCTTTCTAGCAACAGGATAAAATCAAAACATACACTTGTGTATCTCAATAAATAGGGGTGACCTACATGGAGCGGTGGGTACATCCCTAAACAAAGGCATGGGGAGGGGTGACCTGCATGGAGCGGCAGGTGCACCTACTCTTGCCACCTTGCTAGGCAGACTAGATGGACCATACTGGTCTTTAACTGCCATCATATACTATGTTACTATGTATGTTACTATGGTTTACATTTAACAAGAACATAGCAGGGCTTTGGTGGGTCTCTGCTGTACATAGAACTAAACATTGTAAATTTTGAACTAGATAACAGTAAACATTGTTTCTCAACTATTTATAAGATATCAGAATTGGGTAACAATATCCTTAGTTCTTAACTATTTACATTGTAGTCAGACAGAGAGCTGAGTACATATTTACATTGGCTTGGGCTGGTGGGTTGCTGTAGTGGTTTGCAGTTGATTTAGTTTGTATTTATGGTGGACGGGTTTGTGGTTCCAGATGTGTTTTATACTCTTCTTGGAATATGAATGTCTTGAGCTTTTTCGGAATTCAGTTATGTCTGGACATGCTTGTAGCATTGGGGGTAGGGAATTCCAGAGTATGGGTGCAAATAGTGAGAGGGCACAGTTGCAAATAGATTTACTCTTTAGCTTTCTGGAAGGGATTGCGAGGAGATTGATGGAAGAATTTTTCTATGACCTTTCACTGGGAGGCTTTGAAAGTAGGGTCTGGAGGCTGTTGGCTGATTTATTGTGTTGTATTTTGAATATTGTGGTAAGTGCTTGTATTTGATTCTGGCTGTGATGGGAAGCCAGTGTAGCTGGATCAGTACAGGGGTGATATGGGATCGGTGGGAAGCTCCATAGATGAATCGTGCCGTTGTGTTCTGTGCCACATGTAAGGGGTGAAGGGTGGTTTTCAGGAGAACATCATAGATGTTATATTGGTGTAATCATGGATTGGCAGTCTGAAATAGTTCTGTGGTGAAGAGGGGGTGGAGATGTTTTAGAGTTTAGTCTGTAGTAGACAACAGATATTGTTCTTTTTATGTGCGATTGGAAGTCGATAGTTACTCCCAAGTATTTTGTTTCTGTATTGACTCTGTTATGTTGTCAAGTTTCAGTGTTGCTGGGGATCGGATAAAAGCTGGGTCAGTAGTTGCATATAAAGCTTCTGTTTTCACTGTGTTGATGGTCAGGTTGAGTGTGGCAAGCCAACTGTGTGCTTCTGTGAAACATTTCTGCAGGTTGGAGAGGTCTGGGGATAGGAGGTTGATAGGATTGAAGAACATTACATCATCTGCATAGATCCTGTATTGTATCTTGTGGGCTTTGAATATCTGACATAGTGTTTGGATATATATATTCAAGAGGAGGGCTGAGAGGCTTGAGCCTTGAGGTATTCCAGTTTGTTGAGTGAAGGAGTTTGATAACTTAGTCCCGCTTCTCAACTGCTATTTTCTGGAGTTCTAGGGTTGGAACTAGCTGAACATGATATCCTGGATCCCAATCTCTGAGAGTGTCTGCAGCAGTTGGTGGTGTGGGATAGAATCAAATGCAGACAAAAGGTCAAGGAAGATAAGGATGAAGTTGTTGCTGGAGTCTTTTGAGGAGGTGAGGAGTGCATTTAGTAAAGAGGTAAGGAGGGTTTCAACTCTGTGTTGTCTGAACCCATGCTGATGGAGGTCTAGGGGTGCATGTTCTGTAAGGTGGTCTCAGAGTTGTGTGAAAACAATCTTTTCAATTAATTTCTTTATAAAAGGTATGCTTGATATAGGTCTATATGAATTTGGGGATATAGGGCCTGGTTTCTTTAGGATGGATCGGATCGAAGGCATTTTTAGTAGGTTGGGCATTGTGCCTGAGGTCAGGGAGGTATGTACTATATATTTGAAGTAAGAGCTGAGGTGTTATCTGGAATGACAGGGCAAGGGTCCAAAGGAGATGTAGTTGTATTTTGGTTCTGAATCGTGTCTTCAATGTTCTTCATGGATTGGAGTTGGAATTTGGTCCATAACATTTGAGTCATTAGCTTGTGGTTGAGGGTCTCGGAACACTGATGTGTTGCAAGGGTGTTCTATTATTTGGTGAGGAGATAAGTGGCAATCTTTTGAGGGCATATTGGTTCCTGTGGGGTTCCTTTGTTTGATTCTTTTATTAGTTATTTTGCTATTAAGAAGAGCTCTCTTGGTTTGTTTAGTGATCTGCTAATGAGGTTGGTCTAATACTCTTTTTTCCGTTTGAGTTTCTGCATTGTACAATTTTAGCTTTTCTATGTATCAGGTTTGGAGTTGTATGCTCTTTGATCTTCTCCATTTACGTTCTAGTTGCCGTAGCTCGGTCTTTTGCTTCTGGAGGGTGGATGAGAACCAAGGAGCTCTGGTCTTACGTTTTGTTGTTAGATTCTTTGGATTCCTTGGGGGTGCTGTGGCTGCCACAGAAAGTGTGCCATTCCAGCCCTGGATTAAGTCTTCTAGGTTTGTCTTTATGGTTTTGATGGTGTCTAAATGTGGAGTGATCATATTGAGAAACCACTCACTGTTAAATTCTTGGAATCTCCTAGATATCATTTGTGGAGAGGTTTGCATTATTTGCTTGTTGGTAATATGGATGAGGAAGAGCATAGTTGAGTGGTCTGACCATGGTACTGGTAGGATTGTATGGGGTGTTTGTTGTGGGTCAGTCAGGTGGCATGATTAGGAGATTGAGGATGTTTCCTTTCGTGTGTGTGTTTGGATGAGTATTTGAATGAAGCCCAGAGTTTCCATTGCTTTGAGGAATGTGTTTGCATGTGAGCTAGGTGTGGATGCAAGGTTGAAGTCTCTGAGGATTATTGGGGGTTGATGTCTTGTTGAGGTGGAACAGGCAGCTTCTAGTATGTTAGCGAAGTCTGAAGAGTTGCTCTGGGATGCTCTGTATACAAGGAGTAAGGAGAAAGAGTTATTCAATACCATTATAGTGTTAGTGTCTGTAGTAGTGGTAAAATTGGTGACTGAAAGCTTCAGGTTCTTTCTTGAAATTACACAGGCATCCCTCTCCTTTTCCATTTGCTCTGAGGTGAATATCGAGTAGGATGGTGGGCATAGTTGATTTAATAGAACTGAATCAGTGTCAGTGAGTTAGGTTTCTGTGATGCAAAGGATGTCGAGATTATGTTCCTGTATAAGGTCTGTGAGGGTCTAGATTTTGTTTCAGGTGGAATGTGCATTTATATGAGGGCACATTTTAGGGAGTATGACACCTTTCTTTGATGTGGTCCTGTGGTTCTACTGTCAGGTTGAGAGATCTGTAGTAGTGATCAGGAGTTGCCTTTGATACTGTGTATATCTTTGTTGAGATAGGGCTCCATCTAGGGGGTGGCTGTGATTATAAATTATAGGAAACTGGTTGCTGTATGTTGTTTTTAAGGCTTCTGTTAGGAGATAAGTTATAAGTAGAATTAGGAATAGGTGTGGAGTTGTGGTGTACCACTGTTTTCTGGTTTCCATTTCTTTATTACGGTGTATTACAGTCAAACTTGTGAGTGTGCAGGATCAGAGGTGGATCAGCTGGTCACTCTTCGGCTCTTAGGTTTTAGTTATAACTTTGGCCTTGTGCTGGTCACTGGGTCTACACAGGAGAGTCTGAGTGCATGTCTTACTCACATTTTGTTGATGTCAGTTTCAGGTGGGAGCTATTTCCATGTTTCTGCTTGCTGAGGAGTTCTGCGCTGGCAGGCTGCTAATTAGTGCCTCTTTGGCAGTATCTGTTAAAGCGCCATTTGCTCGGTGAGTCCCCACCTAAGGGCCACGCCAAAGGGCCCTCTGGTGAGGCCCTCAGACATGGGCCCACTAGGCACAGGCACACCAGAGCATGCTGGTTTTTAAATGTCCTGGTTTTGGGGGTTGCCTTCGGCCCGATTGGCCTCGTCTGAGGGGAGCGGGGAGGAACTTACCTGCATGCTCTCCCTCGATGCTGCCGATCGGGGCTGTGTTGGAGAGACCAGCTTCCTGAGCATGCTGGTTTTTAAATGTCCCGGTAGTGGGGGTTGCCTTTGGCCCGAATGGCCTCATTGGAGGGGAGCTTACCAGCTCATTCTCCCTTGATGCCACCAATTGAGGCTGTGTGGAGTGGAGTAGCCACCTAGTGGTTAGAGCACTGGCTTGGGAACCCAGAGACCAGAGTTCAATTCCCACTAGCACTCCTTGTGGCCTTGGGCAAGTCACTTAACCCTCCATTGCTCAAAAAAATCCAAGTTATCAATGTCCCTGTTTAATGTACGTTTACCAAGTTTAAGTTACAATGTAAACCGCTTTGATTGAAATGATAAAGCGGTATAAATAAACTGTTAAATAAATAAATTGCATAGGAGAAGACAACAGAGGATTGATGTCTGTGCAAAACCTGCCAGCATCTCACTGTCTCAGAAGGAGAGTATCTCTGCACCAATTCACCCTTCCAGTTCATCAGAG
Organism: Ichthyophis bannanicus; assembly: GCA_033557465.1. Taxonomy (NCBI): domain Eukaryota; kingdom Metazoa; phylum Chordata; class Amphibia; order Gymnophiona; family Ichthyophiidae; genus Ichthyophis; species Ichthyophis bannanicus. Next base: position 152,210,343 of record CM066041.1, read on the forward strand.
CCAGGAGTCCTGCAGAGCAGTTCCAGGAACCTGTATCTACAGAAGCCATCAGCTCTCAGGCAGAAATGGAGCCAAAGCACTTATACACCAGTAATACCAGATCCAGGAGTGAGTACAGCACAGTACTGGGGACAGGGCCGGATTTACCTTGAGTGAGGCCCTACGCCAACAAAAATTGTGGGCCCCCAGCAGGGGCGGCCCAAGGGGGGGTTCATTTGCATAAGGGGCCTCATTTGCATAAATATTTGCATAATGTTACCATATACTAACTTTTAGTAAACGTGCCTCTTAATGAGTGTATGGATAAAGAAAGACTAAAAGATTTCTACATTACTATAATCCAGTGCCAACTGCCAGACACATTAGGAACTACTACAAACACTGCCCATTTAGAACCCATAGCAAACCCGCCGTATCCTAACAGCACTACCAGGACTCACAAAGCACCATACTCTACCAATCAAAAGGCAACACTGCAAATATTAAACCAATACATTTCAGAGAACAATACATGACCTACTGGGGAAAGAGAACAAGTGGCAATGTCAAATAGGAATTATATAAACAGAACACCTCAGCTCAGTTACACATGCAGAACATAGACCATCACCAAAAAAGTAATCACAATTTAGAAACAGGAAGACAATAATTAAACTGGGAATCCCAAAAGCCAAACTTGGAATGTACAATACTGTAGAAATAAAACTATACATTAATTTGCTCTTGTACTAAACAAAGCGCAGACGTTAATGATGCACATTTACCAGAGCTGACATATTCCAATTAATAAATTCAAAATAAAGAGATATTTTTCTACCTTTTGTGCATTTTTTTCAGCTGCAATTGCTCCAGCCACTTTCTTCTGGTTTCTTTGTGTCTTCTGCTAACTCTCCATCGTCTGCTGTCCATTTGTCCTCTCTTCTAGTTTTTTTTCCATTCTCTCTCTACATCTGCTTTAACATACTAATCTTTCTCCTTTTGCTCTTTCCTCATTCCTATTTCATCCACTCAAATTTTACCCCTCCATCCTCAATCCCCACTTACTCTCCCAATACCCGGCCAATTGTAGATTTTTTATCCCTCCCACACAAAATATTTTTCCCTTCTCCATTTTACTCTTCCAGCCCCATCCCATTCTAATCCTCCCCCAACATCAGCTCCCTTCTAGTTCCAGCCTCACCCAGCATCCATTCCCTTCTAGTCCCTGCATCAGCCCATTTCCAGTCCTAGCCACCCATCAACCCACTTACAGTCCTAACCCCCCATCACCCCATTTTCAGTTTAAGCCCCCCCTATAACCCATTACCAGTCCTAACCCCCCATCAGCCCACTTCCAGTCCTAACCCCATCAATCCATTTCCAGTCAGCCCCCCATAGCCCATTGCCAGTCCTAACCCCACCCCCATCAGCCCACAGCCCATTACCAGTCCTAACCCTATCAGCCCACCTCCAGTCTTAACCCCCCAGCCCATTTCCAGTCCTAGCCCCCCCATAGCCCATTACCAGACAGCCCCCATCAGCCCACAGCCCATTACCAGTCTTAACCCCCCCCAGCCCCTTTCCAGTCCTAGCCCCCCCATAGCCCATTACTAGACAGCCCCCATCAGCCCACAGCCCATTACCAGTCTAAACCCCCCCAAAGCCCATTACCAGTTCTAACCCCCCCCCCCAACAGCCCATTACCAGTCCTAACCCCATCAGCCCACCTCCAGTCTTAACCCCCCCAGCCCATTTCCAGTCCTAGCCCCCCCGTAGCCCATTACCAGACAGCCCCCAGCAGCCCACAGCCCATTACCAGTCTGAACCCCCCCCCCCCAAAGCCCATTACCAGTTCTAACCCCCCCAACAGCCCACAGCCCATTACCAGTCCTAACCTCATCAGCCCACCTCCAGCCTTAATCCCCCAACCCATTTCCAGTCCCCGCCCCCGCCCCCCCAATCGCCCATTCCCAGTCCTACCCCCCCTCCCCCGGCCTAATTTAATTTAAAAAAAAAACCTGGTGGCTGCCGCCGCGGGGCCCCCTCTGCTGCCGCGGCAGCATGGACTGACCCGCGGGGGCCCCCTCTGCAAGCTCGATTCCTCCCTCCGTGCCTCCCTCCGTGCAGGCTGTGAGAGGCGCGAAGGCAGACTGTCTCCCTCGCGTCTCTGTTAAGCCCGCAGGGGCTGATGGGAAATTTACATGGCGTATAGGTAAATACGGCCCTGACTGGGGACCTGCATTTGCATCACCACCAGCTTCAAATACACTGGAAAACAGTACTAGAAATAGGAGAGAGAAATTCCCATTCAGGAAAACCAGTCTAAGTGACAAAGATGTAGAAGTGGTGAAGAAACTGGGCTTAATAACAAAGATGCAGGAGTGATGAAGAATGGAGTGAGTTTTGTAGCATACCCAACTGAGGGGAGGAAGGGCTGTGCTGTGGAGAAGTAGGCTGTCCTGTTAAATGTTAATGGCAATGTAAAATTTGGGACAGAGGTTCTGGAAGCCAAATTTAGGCTTTTAGACAGAAAGTCGAAATCCAGGATCACCAGGATAGCATTCTCAGAAATATTTCCTGTTCCATGCAGAGGACCCAAGAGACAGTCAGAGCTCCAGAGACACAATGAGTGGATGAGAAGATGGTGTAGGGAAGGAACTAGGCTACATTCTAGAGAAAGGGAAGGCTATTCCACAAAGATGGACTTCACCTTAACTAGGTGGGACCAGGCTGCTAAAGTTCAAAAAACGAGATAGAGCAGTTCTTAAACTAGAGCCTAGGGGAAAGACAACAGTTGTTCAGGAGATGCATGGTTCGAAGTAAGGTATCTTTGAAGGATATCATTATAACAGGGAAGTTAGGGCATCCTGATAGAGAAGTTACAATAAAGGCTAGAACTAGCCTAGGTGCCTTTAAATAAAGATGAAAGAGTGCAAATTATCCCTGCCAACTGTTATGAACATTGTAAATTCAAGCAAACATACTTTCAAATGTCTGTATGCCAATGCTAGAAGCCTAAAAAAATTGGATAGAGTTAGAATATATAGCACTAAATGAAGAGATAGATATAATAGGCATCTCAGAGACCTGGTGGAAGGAAACTGAAATATAGAAAAATGACAGCAAATAAAGACCATATGGCTTCTCCAGTCTGTCCTTCCATACTATCTACTAAGCTTCAGAGTCCCCTTTTTTTTTTTTTTTTTTTTTTTTTTTTTTTTAAGAGATCCTCTGTATTTGTCCAATGTTTTCTTGAATTCACATACAGCGCTTGTCTGTACCACCTCCCACTAGGAGACTATTAATCTACCACTCTTTCCAAAAATAAATTTCTGTAAATTACTCCTTTCGTCTTTATCCAATGCCCACTAATTGCAGAGTTTTCTTTCAGTTGAAAGAGGCTCTCATCCTGTGCATTTATGCTACAGAGGTATTTAAACATCTCTATCTTATCTCCCAAAGTATACATATTGAGATCATTAAGTCTGTTCCCACATGCCTTATGATGGTGGGTACTAAAATGGTCATTGTTCAGACTAACTGGCCTGTAGTTCCCAACCTCACCCTTACTTCTGCTTTTGTGTAAAGGGACCACATGCACCCTTCTCCAATCCTATGGAACCACTCCAAACTTGAAAGAAACATTGAAAAGGTCAGAAAGTAGAGCTGTTTGAACATCCCTAAGTTCCTCAGATACTCTCTCTCGGATGTATCCCATCTGACCCTATTGCTTTGTCTGCTTTTAGTTTAATTAGCTCCTCACGAACACAGTCTTCGAAAATAATTCATGTTCCACCTCACTTCTGTTCCTATTTGTGGGTGTTTTCTGATGTCCTGCTCCTAGCTCTTAAACTGTAAACACAGAACAGAAAGGTGACTTTTTACTTACCAGATAATGTCCTTTCCTGGAGTCCTGCTAGACCAGTCCAGATAAGTGGGTTGTATTCCTCTACCAACAAAGATGGAGACAGAAGAAAAATCCAGAGGCTTCTAATGACCTCATCTTCTATTATAGCTGATGCAGCTAGGGGCATACTTTAGTATTTATACCCAAGCTATGGTCAAGGACTCCTCACCATACACAGCCTCAAAAAGGGTAACAAAGATCAACAAAACAAGGAACCATATCTATATACTAAACACTTTTTTGGACAGAAGGCTTGTCAAGAGGATTATAAGCCCACAGGGCCAAACCGGAGAGAACATAGTAGATCATAAGGGTGGATCCTAGACTGGTCTAAGCAGGATTCTAGGAAAGGACATTATACAGTAAGTAAAATGTCACTTTCTATATTGTCCTGCTAGATTAGTCCAGACAAGTAGGACATGCCAAAGCTTACAACTCTACTGAGAGGGAATAAGACATGGCAGCCTTCACAATCTCTGCACCAGAGGTAGTATCCACCCAAGTGTGGACATCCAAGTGGTAATGCTTGACAAAAGTGGAACATAAAGACCATGTTGCGCCCAACAAATGTCTTAGAAAGCAACTGAGCTATGCTCCGCCCAGGAGGCAGCCTGCCCCTGGCTGGAATGTGGACACTACAATAAAATGAGGAAAATCATTAGAAAGAAATTAAGGAGAGCAGCTGGAAAGTCCAGAGCTTACATCAGGCATGAATGTTTTTTAAATACACAACCTTGGAAGCCCAGACCTGATGTATCCCATGCATTAAGAAAGATAGAAGGAAGGTCAAACAACCAACTTAGTTAAAAGGTGATGGGAAAGAAGCTATTCGAGTCAATAACACATCATTCAAAAAAATGAAAAAAAAAGAACCTAATGAAAAAAATAGGAAATAGCATAAGCACCTGCAGTTAAAAGCAAGGCAGTGATAAGAAAGGCAAATACAAATTTTGAAAAGAAGCTTGCCATAGAGGAAAAAACACAAAAACAAATTTCAGTTACATACAAAGCAAGAAGCCGGGACAAGGAGTCAGTTGGACCACTAGACGATCAAGGGGTGAAAGGGACACTCAGGCAGTATAAGGCTGTAGCTGAGACACTAAGAGGCCCATTCTGAGGGTGCACATCTGGGCCATCCGGATGTCCAGAAATCTGGACAGCCTGGAGATGCACCCGATTCTGCTCCAATCGCAGTACAGTGGCTGGACGTTCAAGGGTGCCCCCATTCTGGCATCCCAGATGTCCAGCCACCCGCCTGGCTAACTCAGCCAGGCTCCTTTCTTTCCCCGCAGCCCAACCCACATTGAGGACTTCCAAAGGCAGGGTCAGGCTCCAGGAAGCTCCTCTGCCCCCTCGCCCCACTGATCTGGTCCTGCACTGCTGTCCCTCAGTGTCCAGGGGATTTATTCCACCTCTGAGATGGAATAAGTCCCCTGTTGATGTTGGCGACCCCAGACATGCAGGGCCAACCTCAGGATCGGCCCTGTATGTTCGGGGTTACATCCCCACCCACCATCTGCCCTCACTCCTCTCTCAGCCTGCCCCCTTCTCCTCCCACCTCCATCCAGAACTCCTCGCACATCTCCTATGTACGTGCAGGGGAGCTTTGGGCAGGGGATATGGTCCCCATTAAACACAGCTCAGAACGACCTCCTAAATGAATTCTTTACTTTGGTCTTTACTAAGAAAGATGTGAGGAAGATTCCAATGATGGAATGGTATTTAACTGTGATGAGTCAAAAGAGCTGAATGAAATCTCAGTGAACCTGGAAGATGTGGTAGAACAAACTGATACATTAAAGAGCAGCAAAACACCTAGATCAGACGGTATATACCCAAGAGTATTTATTTACTTATTTTTATTTATTTATTCACATTCTGGATATACTCCCAGGGCTGGAGCATAAAAGCTGTTTACAATACAATGACTGCTAATGAAAAGGAAAAAGAGAGGAATGCCAGCAATTTGATAGGACAGTGAAGCAAAGGATAGGGGGACAGAAAAGGGGGAAAAGATTGAACAGACAAAACACTCAAAATGGGGAGGGGGGTTCTTATGTAACTGACCAGTCAAAGTAGTTGAGGCAGAAGATTAAATGCCAACTGAAAAAGATGAGTTTTTAAGGCAGCTTTGAACCTTAGAAAAGACAGCTCAGAGCGGAGGGTGAGGGAGAGAGTTCCAAAGAGCAGGACCCAAAAAGAAAAAGGCAGCCCCTTGAGTGCGCTCAAGGTGTGCACCATGGAGACAGAGAGGACAGATAACCAATGGATGTGGACAGAGCGGAGTAGATGGTGTGGGTTGTGAAAATGGAGGAGATCAACCAAGTAACGAGGGCTGGCAGTATGAATAACTTTGTGAACAAAGATAAGAATTTTATACTGTATTTGGTATCGGATAGGCAGCCAATGAAGGTGAACAAGAGGAGGAGAAATATGGTCGCAACGTGAGGAGTGGGTAAGGACTCGGGCAGCTTTATTCAGAAGTAATTGTAGTCTATGAAGCTGACACTGTGGGAGACCAGCTAAGACAATGTTACAGTAGTCAATCCTAGAGATAATGAGCGAGAGAAGAAGTGTAGACAAAGCAGCCGAGGAGAGGAATAGATGGATAGCGTGAATTTGTCAGAGGTGAAAGAAAGAGTGATGGGAGACATGCTTTTTAAAAGAAAGGGAGGAATCCAGAATGACCCTGAGATACCTAAATGAGGAGACCAGTGGGACAGAGACAGATGCCAGAGTGGGGGCTAGTAATGGAGAAGATGCCCCAAAGATAATCCATGTGGCAGACAATTTAGCTGGGTTCAAGTGGAAATAGTTAGAGCTCAACCAGGCATGAATGAGGACTAAGCAAGGTCTTCAGCAGAGAAATATCAGGCGCCGAAGGACTGGTGCAGTGGAGGAGTATTATATCATTTGCACAGTAGTATGTGGAGATACCAGATTGCTGAATAAGAAGACAGAGAGGGGCCAAGAAGATGTTAAACAAGAGAGGTGACAGTACTGATCCTTGTGGGACTCCATGTGATAGGGGAATGGAAGGAGAGGAGGATGACTTAGAGAAAACAGAAAAAGAATGCGCCATGAGAAAGGACCAAAACCATCTTAGTGGAACACCAGAGACACCAAAATCTGAGAGACAGGTGAGAAGAATGCGATGATCCACAAGGTCGAACACCGAGGAGAGGTCAAGTGAGATGACAAGAGAGAGGTCAGCCTGATCGTGTGTGACGTGTAGCTCATTCAGCAAAGAAAGGAGGATGGACTCCATACTATGACCTTCACAGAAACCCGACTGAGGGGATGAAGAGCATTGGTAGTGTAATGGGGAAAAGATATCCTGTGATAGGAAAGCAGAGGAACCTATGAGTAATAGGGCTGTTTCTAGCAGGAAGGAAGATATCAGGACACCCAGTTGCCAAGAGCAACATAAACATTCCCAGCCACGAGGGAAGGAACCCTGCACAGCTGATAGGCATTCCCCAGCTCTTAGCTCTAATAGCTCTCACCTGGGAGGGGGAAGGGCTGGAGTAGAGCCTCAGCAAATGTATAAGGGACGTTCATTAGAGAATAGAGGTAGCTGTAGGACGAGCGGTAGGAGCAACAATAGCAGGAGCTGGAGAAGGAGTTCTGACTTTGGCTTTGGTAGCTCCGGTAACTCCAGAGAAAGCAGTGTGGAAGATTCAGTGAAACCAGTAACTGGAAGCAGGAGAGACATGCTGAATGAGAACCAGCTGGATATTAAGTGCAAGCTGAGGTTTGAATCTGGGAAGCAACGTCTGCTTTGGGCTGGTAGGAAAACTGATGTGAATGACTTTGATTCTGAATGTGAAAGAGAAAGGCAGATAACAGCTGATAGTCTTAATTGGAGGAGAAAGGCTCAAAACCCTTTTAACCAAGCCTCCAAACATATACCTTATCGTGAAGGCATTTATAAGGAGAAAGTACCAGTCAGAATAACTGGAAAGCAATTACAGGCTTCAGGAAGGAAAGAATATACGGTGCAAGACATCTGTATGTTGGAAGAGGGTGACAAACAGCCTAAGCATAGAGAAAAGCCTCTGAGGTTTAAACCCCGTCTGAATGAAGCTGTGCATAGCTTTTCTCCTGCCTCAAACCAAGAAGGTGGCCTAATTAACCAAGGTAAAGCTGTTTACAAGTCTTTTTCACCTAGAAGTTATAAAGGACGTAAGTCTTATTGGAATTGTATGCCAAGATATGGTGACTCTGACCCTTACCTGCTGGAGGAAATAGTAGGGAGGTCAAGGGAGCTGGCAGAGGAGAATAATCTACCAACTCACTATGGGCAACAACCTTATGCAGATGATAGTCAGATTGAATCAATGATAATTGATCCGCCAGAGCCTGAATTATCTGACTACCAGATGGACTGTACATTGGCTGTGATGAATGATAAGTTTTCATTGTGCTGAAGATATACCATTGTGGAAGTGAATTAACTGCCTGTTTAAAAGCACAAGAATTTACTTTGTCCTTTTTGCCAGAGTATATGGCTTTTGTTCTTTTGTTACCTGTGTTATAATCCAAACCCCGGGAGGGGAAATAAAACCTTGATTTGACCTTACCACTCGGGTCTCAACTATCTTATTGCAAAGGAGCCCAACTACAATCCTTTCAATAAAAGGTCCCCCTGTAGCCCAACCAGTATACCACGCTGCTGGCCGAACAGGGTGTGACAGTAGACAACTGGACAAAGACAAAACGTTCTAGAAGCTTGGAGAGAAAACAAAGGTTAGATATAGGACATCAATTAGCAAGCAGAGGAGTTGAGGGAAGGTTTTTTGATAATAGGACAGACTAAGGCATGTTTCCAGAGAGCAGAGAAGGATCCTGTGGAGTTGAGCATTCAGAGAAGAGATGGGAGGAGGGTGAGTGACGATTGAAGGAGCCAAGTGGAAGGAATGGAATCCTTAATTTTTTATTTATTTAATTTTGTCAAATATCAAGACAAGCTTGTACAGAAAGAAATGGCAAAAGAAACAGTCAAAAAAGTAATTACAATGAGAACTTCATATGACCATTCCTGTAGTTCACAACTGGAGAAGGAAAACGTATAGAATGCATGGTCAAGCAGGGGTTAACCCTGAAGATGCTTACAATCAAGAAACCAAAAATACAATAGAAGTAACAACATGGCTGCAGAGGGACCGAAGTCTATTTACTATAACACACTGTCAGATGTCTCTGGAGGTTCAGTGGAAGTTGGTGCTACTGGAAGTCTGCTGTTAATAAAAGCTGATAAATTGGAAGGCTGAAAAAAAATATACCTATGAGACTTATAGATCACTAAACATTTACAGGGAAAATGAAGATAAGAGGCACCCAACTGCAACACGCCAGACTTAAGTAAAAGAAGCCATAAAAGGGAAGCAACCTATTTTTATAATACATTTTTAAAAGCCATTCCTCATCAGTTACTAATGCACAAGTAACGAGAAGGGTTTAGGTGATTCCGAGCATGATACACATAACAAATCCAAGACATTCAGAATTGTCCATATTAGTATCCAAGGCAGCACCTGGCTTCTTCCCCTATAGGCAAATAATATGCCTGGAAAATAGATGGTGTCAGTTTCTTGTGGTACTAAAAGGATCTCTATAAGAGATTTTTTGAACAATTCCATTGACGAGATACCCAGTAACCTAGGAAACTTTAACACTCTTAAATTAGCTGCTTGGTGGGTGGGGGGGGGGGAGGATTGAGCTACATCAGATACTCCCAGACACTGGTAGAGCCACTCTGGTGATGTCGGGGCAGCAGGCCCATAAAAGACCAGGGCCCTGTGAGCACTGCTGGGGATTGAGTTGTTTCCTTACTGGACTGCAGCAGACACTCTCAGCACTGGTAGAGCCACCCCGGTGATGTCGGGCAGCAGGCCCATAAAAGACCAGGGCCCCTCCACAGGAAGCAGAAGTGGGCGCATCCTCGGGACATGATCCCAAGGGGCATGTCCTAAGAGGCTGACTAAGCCCCTCGGGCACTCCTTTGGCGCACTGGGTGCATAAGAAGAATTTCACCAGTGGATGGGGCTGAAGAGGAAGAAGGCTTGACGATTAAAAGGCCAGAATGTGTTTAAGGTACAGGGTCCTATGGACCAACATGTAACATGTCTGATTCCCGCAGCTGGCTTAAAAATTCAAGCTTGCCTGATAGTGGTGACTCTTCATTTGTGCCCTCTTCCGCTGAGAGTTTGTTGTCTCCACCCAGCTGATAAGCAGACTTGGATGCCTTCCATGGGTTCCCCAGTTTTAGGTGGTCGCAAGGCTACAATTGTGTCCCCCCTCCCAAATGAATACTTTGGATGAGTTTATGGATTCGGGGGTAGAAGCTGGCACAGTTTCCTGTTCCGGTTTCTCTTTCCTTTCCCTCTGCTGCAGTTTCTCTGCAGACGGAGGCGACGCTTACAGACATCTGGCAGATTGTTAAACATATTGGTGTGTATTTATCTACTGCTTTTCAACAGACTTCTAAAATCTCCTTGGATACCGCTGTCAAAATGGAAGAGCAGGAGGGTAAAATTTCTGAGTTGCTAGCTTCTGTTGGGCAACAGGCCGATCGGATTACCGCTTTACAAACTGTGTCTGAAACAACCACCAGTGGATCTTTCCTCCTCCAGCGACAGCTGGAAGCCCAGGAGAATGATTTGAGGGGCATCTAATTTGGAATTTCTTAATTTTCCATGTATTAGGTTCTTGTCCCCAAAACAATAGATTTTTTTGTTCTCGGACACTACAGCGATTGCTATTTCTAATATCTATTATCTACCTAAGGCTGTCAGGGGAGGGAATAGTGAGCTGGATGGGTCCAGATCAGTTTTGTCGCTGATTCTTTAAGACCCTTCATCTTTTCTTGAATCATCCACTGATGAAATACTTTCATATGCTACATTGCTAGGAACGTTTGTATCTCTGCTAGATAAGTCTTATGTCCTTAAGTGCTTTTTTCAGCATAAAAATATGTCCTTTGGTGGCCAGCCAGTAAATGTATTTCAGTTGTTTCTCGGGCTACATAACTCTGCTAAAAGGTGTTTTTGAAACTTTGGCCAAGAGTTTTAGCTCTGGGTGCAACATTTTTCTTGAAATTTCCATGCAAATGCCTTGTTGTGCATCAGGGAATCCATTATAACTTTCTTGATCCTACTTTATTGGAATCCTTTTTGGGTGGGAAGGAGGGATAATTTGATTTATGTTTAATTCTTATGGTGGTAAATGGGCTAACAGCTTAGTATAAAGCGTGTCTCAATGTAAGATATTCTGCTTCGGTTGTTAGGGTTTAATTTGTTTCCTTTATTTAGCTTTAATTGATTAGTTATGTAAGCTTCATCCCCCATGATGTGGGCTTGAGTCATGTTTGGTATTCTTTATGTTGTTTTGGTTGTTATTGTTTCCTTTCTTTTACTTTTGATGACTGATTTTGTATTTATATACAAATGTTCTGAAATTTTTCAATAAATATAAAATAAATTAGCTGCTCAGGTAGTATTTTCAAGCATTTCTAGTTTGGCTCTAAGGTCACATTATCTTTAATAAAAGCCAAAGTTGTTTCAGAATATACTTCCAACTTATGTCATTCTCGTCAACTTTAGATTTTAAACCGTTAATGAGACTCACAAACGTATCCAACTTCTTGGTAGTCTACACCAGTTTAGCAAAAATATTAGCAGTTTGAAGAGAAATGGCTTCCGAAAGTTCAGTTATCGATTTCCAGATATTATCCAAGGTAATCTTTTTCTGGCGAGATAAGCTTAAGGCAATCGGCGTCAATGCAGCTGATGGCTTTTCAACAGCCTTACCCCTCCCAGGGTCACTGACCAGGGGGCACCTCCACCGTTGACGCTCCACCAGGAGTTTCTCCAGAAGAACCAGAAGTAACCACTCCAAACTCAGACATCGAATCCCACCGCACTAGGGTGCTCATATCAGCAACTTCAGACACAGCAGACACACAGGCAGACGACTGGGGAGTAGAAACGTCTGAGGGTGGAGGTGGAAGCTGCACCTTGGAAGAAAAATCACATCCAGGTCAGCCAGCTGCAGAGATTCCTCCAAATCCACCGCAGCAAAGTCTTCTCAAATCTCCTGTTTTGCAGCCTCTGTGACCCCCTACAAATTAATCCATCGGACCTGTAACCGGTGGCTGTGACTCGGCAGGGTAAGCCTTAGCCATCCTGTTCCTTTTTGGCTTAAGGCAAAGGAGTGAAGTACAACCCTCAAGTAGCCATATTGAAACCACGCTTCTCCCAGTTTTTTTTGTTTTCTGTGTTTACATTTAATTTTGGGGATTTCACCATATAAAAGTGAATTTTAAGAAATGCTGATAAAAAGACATTGACAAAAATGGTATGGTATTTGTGCCAGAAGCCAGATGAAAAGAGACTTGAAGACCTGAATATGTATACTTTAGAGCAGGCATGTCCAACAGGTAGATTGCGATCTACCTGTAGATCGCGATCTACCTGTAGATCGCGGAGAGGTAGATCGCCAGCCCCACTTGGCTCCATCTCTCCAGCAGCTCGCCCCTTCGCTAGGAGAGAGCTCGTGCCGGCAGGTCATCTGCCGAGGGCTTGCCGCCGCCGCTGCTGATCCTTTGCCTGTCTTTTATCCCTGCCTGCAGGAATCTTATCTGCGGGTGTATTGGGGGCGCTTGTTGTTTTGGTGCCAATAGTTTGTGGGTACCCCAGGGGGCCGCTGCCCACGCCCCTCAACGAGACGCCACAGGCCCGGCGTCATACCTGGTATCCTACCTCTCAGAATCACCCATTCCTGCTCCCGCCCCAACACCCTTAGAAGTGTGTGATATACCGGGCAATATCCATTCGCCTGGGCTTTACCTGAATACACTTACCATATTAGTTGTGCTGTGTGCTGGTCGTTGGTCGCTTTATAGTTCACTTTCATTAAACGTTTTCAGGCAGACACAACAAAGTGTCAAGAATTTGGTGATTTTGGCGGGCTTTTCCAATTTTGTTCTAACTTGCCCATGCCTTGCCTTCAAATTGGTTCAAACCACTGTGACGTTTGCTTGCCTCTGCAATTTTATTTTGCCTAGCCTTTGCGTTGATTCTACACTGTGTGGAGAATTTATTAAATCGCGTGTGGTGGTATTTGAACTTGTTTGGCGGTATTTGATTTTATCTGGTTTGCTGGACAGGTGTTTGAGTTTTTTTGATGAATGTTTGGTGGTATTTGATTATTGGTGCCAGTATGACTAATTCTTATTTTTTACTTTTAGAACTGCATGTGTGGTTTTGGCATCTCCAGTCCTTGTATTGCACATCATCTAGGAGGTCTTCAGTTCCTGTTTATCTTTAATACTTTTGGACAGTGACAGTTTTGGACCAGATTCAGCCAGTGTTTATACTAACCTAACAGATTTGGCCTTCTTACATCCAGCCACCCCAGTATAATGAAGATGTGTGTTCCAAAGAAGAGCAAAACCTACCACTTTCATGGTGAATGGGAAATGGACTACTTCTTCATCATGGTGAAAGACAAGTATTGTTGTCTAATTTGTAACGCCCCAGTATCCTTGCCCAAAAAGGGTAATCTGGAACGTCATTATAAGGCTCTGCATAGCGATAAGTTTGATGCTGATTTTCCACCCAAAAGTGAAATTCGTAAATTGAAGCTCAAAGAACTTAAATTGAAATTGGCTACTCAGCAACAGTTGATGGCGAAGCTAAGGTCACATTCGGTCAATGCAACTATAGCATCCTTCAAGGTCAGCAACCTGATCGCAAAGAAATGCAAACCTTTCACTGAAGGGGAATTTGGAAAAGATTATTTTCTTGAAGCAGCTGAGAATCTTTTTGAAGGATTTAAAAATAAGAGAGAGATCATAGCTGCTATTCAAGATGTACAATTGTCAAGAAACACCGTCGTGCGGCGAATAGAAAAGATGTGTGGAGACGCAACTAAACAATTGTTGGAGGATGTTTCAAATTGTGTTGCTTTCTCACTCCAACTGGATGAATCTACAGACATAAGAGACATAGCCCAGTTATTAGTCTTTATCTGGATGGTTTTTGAAGACTTCAGTGTTAAAGAACTACTTGGAATGATTTCTTTAATAGGGAGAACTAGCGGTCAGGAAATATTCAGTTTTTTCCATTCTTTTGTGACAAAGAGTAATCTTTCATTGCATAGACTTGTTTTCATCACTACTGATGGAGCAAGAGCAATGAAAGGTGAGGTTAACAGTTTCATAGCCCTCTGTAGACAGCATGACGACTTCCCAGATTTCCTTTCTTACCACTGCATCATTCACCAGCAAGTTTTGGCAAGCAAGAGACTCAATACAAAGACTGTCATGGACATTGCTTTCAAAATTGTAAATTCAGTTCGTGGAAGATCACTTCAAAGACGGCTTTTCAATCTTACTCTTGATGAAGGGACAGCGGAAATCATTTTGCACACAGATGTAAGATGGCTAAGTAGGCACAAATTTCTGCAAAGATTTCGTGATTTGCTGAATGAAATAAGCTGTTTGAAGGAGAGGGGAGATAACCAAGCAGAGTTGGAAGATAAGGAGTGGTTATGTGATCTGGCATTTCTTGCTGACTTTACAGGCGAACTAAGTGATATGAACCTTGAACTACCAGGTAAAAACAAATGCATTGGCGAGATGAGTACAGTTTCATCCTACAAGAGCAAATTTGAGCTAATGATGACTGAACTTGCAAACAACACTTTTGATCATTTTCCTAATATGCAGGACTATCTGGGACAATATCCAAATTTTGTTTTTCAGAACGAGAAGTATGTGACAGAAATCTATTCTGTTATCCAGGAATTCAAAAATAGATTCTGTGACTTCCAAAAAATTGGAACAGTTGTGGAGTACTTGTCATACCCATTCAAAGTAGATGTGGACATTAAAGAAACTGCAGCTGCTATCAATAAAAATTACTCATTGAACAAGCCATCTCTTGTAAATGAAATATTAACCCTTAAAAATGACATTTTTCTCAAGACCCGTGCTGAGCAAGAATCATTTTGGAAGCTAGTGCCTAGAGACAAATTTCCCAACTTGAGAAGATGCAGTGAAGCTGTACACTCCTGTTTCGGTTCAACTTATTTGTGTGAATCTGTGTTTTCCCATCTGAAAATGACGGAGTACACAACGTTCCAACATGACAGAAGAACATCTCCAGGATTCCCTGAGAATGGCCCTCATGCAATATTCACCCAACTTCAAAAAGCTGGTGGATGAAATGCAGGCTCAGATGTCTCACTAATGAGCAAGAGCGAAATATTAAAGATTGTGCAAGATCAGCCTGGATCAATACTCAACCTAAATTTAACACAAATTACTCAGTAAAAGTTAAAGAAAGTTATTGCTCAAAAAAACTAAGAAAAAATGTACTTTCCATTTCCCCACACAGTTCTTACTGGATCTTTGTCTGTTTTGTTTTTGCTTAATTTGCTTAACAGCTGATCACATCCAAGTAAATGACAGAAAGTTCATTAAAACGGGGGGAGGGGGGGAAATCCTCCAACTTTATTGGGTTAAAATTTAATTTGAAACTTAATTTTCATGGTGGTAGATCACCGGCACTTTTGGCCAGAAAGAGTAGATCACGACCTGTTCGAAGTTGGACATGCCTGCTTTAGAGGAATGGAGGAACAGAGGACATACCATACAGACATTTAAACATCCGAAAGGTACTGGTGAGCAAATAAATATTTTCCAAAGACAGGAGACACTATAAAACTAGAAGACAATGAATTAAGCTGAAAGCAGGAAAATGTAAAAGCAACATCAGGAAATACATTTTCATGGAAAGAGTGCTGGATGCCTGGAACGCCCTCCCACTAGAAGTGCCAAGGACAGAAACTGTGACGGAATTCAAAATGGCATGGGATAAGCATAGAGGATCTCTAAATACGAAGGGGCATTCCTTCGCAAAGCAAAACTGAAAAGACTTTCACTCTTCAAAAAGGTTTGCATAGCAGGAGTAGATGTCACAGAGTGACAGTTACAACCCAAAATATAAAAGCATAGAATGGAGGTTAACCTGCACAGAGCGGCAGTTACACTGCAGTAGAAAAGCAGAGGGCAAGGGTAATCTGCATGGAGAACAGTTTCAACCCTAAACACTTAGATGAGCAAAGGTGGTCTTTAGCTGTTGTCATTTACTATGTTAATATGTTATCATAAAAATGGGCCCAACTTGGACCAGGATTCCAGATAAATAGGCTCTCTAAAAAATAGCCCAATGCATTTCTATGGGAGAAGTTACAGCTTCTGTAGCATAGTAACTTCGCACAGTCAAACATAGCAGTTAGGGATTTGCTTTTTTCATACTCCCTCTTCCTATTCTCCATTCTCCCAACTCACCAACCTGTCCTTTCTCTCCCCTCTCTCCCGCCAGGGCCAAACCAAGAGTTGTGCAAGTGGTATGGCTGCACAAGATACAGGCACACAAGGGGTGCTGATATCACTAGGTTTCAAGGCAGCCTGACAAGACAGCGTTCCCATGCATGGCAGGGAGGTGGGGGCACACCAGCTTCATAAATTGCACAGGGAGCATTTCTAGCTTGGTACAGAGTCCTGGATCCTAACCTTAAAAAACACACACTCGCAACTATCCTCCTACCCAACAAACCTTTCTTCTCTCTCATCTCCTCTCCTTCCTGATCACAGATACACAGAGAAGAAACGGATATAAATTCACACAAGCGCAAGCATGCAAAGAAATACATACAAGTACACATACAATGACACAACCCCAAATTTATACGAACATGTGCAGTTCACAAAGATCTATACATGCAAACAAAATAGAGATTACTGCCTTACTATGTATGGTCAAAATTATTAAGCAAATCACTACAAAACTAAAAATTTGATTTTTTTTGCTTAAAGTTTCACCTACTAGGAACTAATGTATCAAAATTTACAAAGGCTCGTGGGTCTCAGTATAAAACACCGCAGTCTTTTACAAGGTCCAAAAATCACCACCCTTGCTAGACTGCTGTTCACATCAACAACCCAACTACTAATGCCTTTGAAATTATTTTATAATAATATTAACCTTATTTTATCATGTATATTTCTCATTTTTTCTTTTTTTCTGTGTTTTTCTTATTTTCTCATTTTTAACTCAATCAATTCTTTCTGTTTCTACTGGTTCAGTTATAGACATATCTCTCTGTATTTCAATATATTGCAGAACAATGTCCCGTATGTGTATGCTGATTGCCAGTATTGCCAGTATTGCAAACACCACCTCAAAGTCCAAATGCAAACTGCTATAAAATGTCCAGAGCAATGACATTCATAAATCGTTCACAGAGTTTGCTTATCTATAAATCATGAACACTTATCTTCTTCACCGCCGATATCTATCCTCTTTTCATTGAGGTGATGAAAACTTTCTTTGCTGGCGAATATGCACTCAATTCCCAACGCCGATATTCTAAGGCGCCCAAGCGTTTCTCTCCTTGAGGTTCTTCAGGGGAGTGTTTTATTGCACCAAGGACTCTTCTAAAAAATGAATTCAAACTTTCACTATTAATAGTTTTTTCAAACACATTAAAACTAATACCATATTGTTCCCAAAACTCATTTTATCATGTCGTCTATGATGATTCCTACCACTATGCACTTATAATAATAAATTCTACTCAAGATATTTAACACGTTGCGCCATACTCATTCTTTATCTTAAATGAAGAGAAATTGTGAGCGTTGTTTTTCCCATGTGAAAAGCAAAAAACGCCGCACATGCGGCTTGATGTTTCCACCAGCTATCTTATGGGTGTCGAAACAACTCCTCCCACAATTTCCATGATGTCACCTAGATGATCCGGGTACCACTGATTTCGTTAAACACATAACTGCCAATCTATAGATGCGTTTAAACCATGCGGACGTACTGTGTTAAGGTTAAAGATCCATCGTTGCTCCTCTCGAATTAATGTTTGTTCTTGAGTTCGTGATCCCCGGGACTCCACTACCTGATCTATAACAAATACCCGAAGCTGATCAAAACTATGGTTCATATCGAGGCAGTGCTGTACTACGGGGCCGCTATCACTCTATTCGATATTCTACTACGATGTTCAGCCATCCGTACTTTTAATGGCCTAATTGTCTTGCCCACATAAAGTAACAGGCAAGGGCATCGTATTCCATAAACAACATTACATGAAGAGCAAGTAGTAGCTTTGCGCAGTTCGTACTCCGTGCCATGATATTCAAACTCTTGGCTTAAAGGATAAGACTATTCGCTGTGTATGGGGTAGAGGCATTAATTTAAAGGAACAACTGAGTCCCTCTCGTCTCCGCCCACAAGGTTCCCCGAATAAAGCTGTTATTGAGCGAGGTCATCGGCAATGCGGATCTTCCAGCATATGTGCCATAACGCTGCAAATACAGAAATTTGAATATCATGGCACGGAGTACGAACTGCGCAAAGCTACTACTTGTTCTTCATGTAATGTTGTTTATGGAATACGATGCCCTTGCCAGTTACTTTATGTGGGCAAGACAATTAGGCCATTAAAAGTACGGATGGCTGAACATCGTAGTAGAATATTGAATAGAGTGATAGCGGCCCCCGTAGTACAGCACTGCCTCGATATGAACCATAGTTTTGATCAGCTTCGGGTATTTGTTATAGATCAGGTAGTGGAGTCCCGGGGATCACGAACTCAAGAACAAACATTAATTCAAGAGGAGCAACGATGGATCTTTAAACTTAACACAGTACGTCCGCATGGTTTAAACGCATCTATAGATTGGCAGTTATGTGTTTAACGAAATCAGTGGTACCCGGATCATCTAGGTGACATCATGGAAATTGTGGGAGGAGTTGAGTTTCGACACCCATAAGACAGCTGGTGGAAACATCAAGCCGCATGCGCGGCGTTTTTTGCTTTTCACATGGGAAAAACAACGCTCACAATTTCTCTTCATTTAAGATAAAGAATGAGTATGGCGCAACGTGTTAAATATCTTGAGTAGAATTTATTATTATAAGTGCATAGTGGTAGGAATCATCATAGACGACATGATAAAATGAGTTTTGGGAACAATGTGGTATTAGTTTTAATGTGTTTGAAAAAACTATTTATAGTGAAAGTTTGAATTCATTTTTTAGAAGAGTCCTTGGTGCAATAAAACACTCCCCTGAAGAACCTCAAGGAGAGAAACGCTTGGGCGCCTTAGAATATCGGCGTTGGGAATTGAGTGCATATTCGCCAAAGAAAGTTTTCATCACCTCAATGAAAAGAGGATAGATATCGGCGGTGAAGAAGATAAGTGTTCATGATTTATAGATAAGCAAACTCTGTGAACGATTTATGAACGTCATTGCTCTGGACATTTTATAGCAGTTTGCCTTTGGACTTTGAGGTGGTGTTTGCAATACTGGCAATCAGCATACACATACGGGACATTGTTCTGCAATATATTGAAATACAGAGATATATGTCTATAACTGAACCAGTAGAAACAGAAAGAATTGACCGAGTTAAAAATGAGAAAATAAGAAAAACATAGAAAAAAAGAAAAAATGAGAAATATACATGATAAAATAAGGTTAATATTATTACAAAATAATTTCAAAGGCATTAGTAGTTGGGTCGTTGATGTGAACAGCAGTCTAGCAAGAGTGTTGATTTTTGGACCTTGTAAAAGACTGCGGTGTTTTATACTGAGACCCACGAGCCTTTGTAAATTTTGATACATTAGTTCCTAGTAGGTGAAACTTTAAGCAAAATAATCAAATTTTTAGTTTTGTAACAAAATAGAGATGGCACACACACCCCCGCCCCCAGATAAACATGCAAAATACAAGACACACACACTCACAGAGGCAATGCAGATACAGATGGGCGCGTGCATCCACACGCAATGCAGTGGGGTTGGAAAGAATTCTATCAACCATGGTCTGTATGTTTTCCCCAGTAGCTCAAGTCAGACAGTGAGACTTAGGACATTTGCCTGCTCACTAGGACCTATAATTTTCCCTATAAAAGTGACCCTCAGAATATAACACACACACACCTGTAGGATTAGAGTTGTATAAGTATCAATAATTCAGCATTGCATTACTAGAGTATTTCAACTTTATTTATTTTACTTTATTATTTAGCTGACATCTTTCCAGTAGTAGTTCAAGGCGAGTTCCATTGCATGCAAAACTCTTTCATGAATATTCATTGTGGATATTCTGAAAACATGACTGACTAGAGTCGAGAACCACTCTAATGAGTTGAGAATTTCACTGTATGGCCCAACGCGCTTGGGTACTGAAACCTAATGGGAACCTAACTCAGATAGCTACAGGTTTGGATCATTCTTCCTGATGTGTATCACACTATACTGTTTACATTAAATTGTATCTGCTATCTAGGACCTGCCACAATTTCTGACAGTCCACCTGTTATTTAACAACTTTGAATAATTATTTTCTATCCAAATTTGATCATCTCATTCATTCACACTCCAGATCATTTATAAATATATTACAAAGCACCAGACCCAGTACAAATCCTTGGGGCACTCTACATTTGCTTTTCTCTATTGAGAAAGCCAGCCATTTAGTCCTGCTCTTTATTTCTTATCTTTTAACCAAGGGGGTACATGCATGTGTGTAATAGGGTGCGGTGTTGGGGAGTGCACATGCATGTATGTGCATCTGTCATGGACAGTGTCGAGGGGTGCATGCATTCGTTATGGTGAGTGTTGGGGTATGTATGTGCATCATGGCAGCTCTGTGCATGTATGCATTGGGGCTGTCTGACCAGAGGAAGGGAATGTTAGCTACTAAAAGCTAGTAAACGTTTGTCCAACAAAAACGTATCACTTTCTTACTCTCTTTACCTTCATTTCTGTACTTTTCTCAAGCCATTCTGCTAAAAATGGAAAGGAGTGATGAAAACGTTTGGCATGAAATCAATAATTCCAAAAGGGAATTTAAAAGTAAATCTTTTGGTGGCAGTTCTCAAGATGTCAGCATTGGGACAAAGACCGTACATACATTTTCAGCCAGATTTTATGCCTGTTTTCAAAAGGAATGCATGTGTGTGCTTTCCCTTGAAAAGTGCCACAGGGACAAAGTGCAGTAACTTGTGCATGCTTTTCTGCGGATATAAATTTGTTAGAAAAGTGCATGCAAAGATTTGAAAATACAACTTCAACATGTATTTGTCCTCCCCCTGACTTAAACTGTCCCCATGGACGTTCTTTAGGCACACTAAGAACAATTTTCAGATGCCAATACATACAGGTAAATGCTATGTTTACAAGGAACTTACTTTGAAAATCAAAGCCTAGTGGTTAAAGCAATAGCCTAGGACCCAAGAGATTAGGGTTTGATTCCCACTAGCACTGCCTGTGACCTTGGCAAGCCACTTTACCCTCCACTGCCTCGGAAGAAAAGGTCTGGCAATCTACTTCCGATCATACCTTGCCAAGAAAACCCAGGGGCTGCTGGGTCGCCAGCAATTAACACTGACTTGACGGCACTTTAAAAAAAAATGCCAAGGAACAAGTGTAGCAGCACTGTCATCCACTGGATGCTCAAAGTCCCTGGCTTAACCTTGCTTGAAAGTGCGGTATAGACGTCATTGAATGAATGAATAAATAAAATAAATGGCCTGCAATCTACATTGATGCAGCACTTGCAACAAGCACTACAGTCTGATATGTTATAGCACATACCTGATACAGTCTGGTTTAAAGCAGCACAAGGTTTTCAAGACCTGTCAGTAAACCTGTCACCGGAACCTCAGGGTGGGGCATTCACTGGCAAGCACAGAAAGTTCCTAAGCAGACCACAGCAGGGAGGAGGGAAGGCACGAAACTTCCTCCACAACTCTGTCTGCCAGGCACACAGCAACCACAGCTATTTACTCAACATCCTTCTGAACCAATGAAAACAGATGCATTTTGCAAGTTTGAAATCAGCTCTTCCACTTTACACAATATTAACTTGCTAATTAATGTCTTCACATCTCAGTGAAAGGGTTGAGAGCTTTCCTCTCTTTCTGTATTGGTGACAAAGTGTCTTGTCTCCCCTACACTATATCAGTATTACTCATAACAGGCCACCTGAACTGAAAAGTTGGGACACATTCGGGAACTGTAACTTCCAATACACTCTGCTTCATATACTCCTGCTATTAGTTGGAAGCAATTCATTCAAGTCTAACACAAACTCGCCCATGTATGTCTAGAGGTTCAAATGCTACTTTTGGAAGAAGGGGTTCCAAATTCCTCCCTGATTATGGGGTTCTTTAAACATAATAGTCTAACAGCTTTTGTAATGGACAAGACCCAAGGTGAACAGCATTCAGGACAGGGTATACCAGACCCTTCTCTTGCTAGCAAATTTTCTGTCAACTGGCATAGGCAAACACTATTGCTTGTTACTTCTCTTGAACCCATGATCCCGAGATTAAGAAATTCAATAAATTGCCTTTGGGAACCACCCAGCACGATTTTCATATTGAAAGGAAAAACAGCAGGATTCACATGTTAGTCAACAGAGCAGAAACATCTCTCTACAGCAGCATATACTTTGCAATTACACAATTAACACACAATTGATTTTGTCACAGACCCAGATACCGTTTACTTGCATGATGCCACAACATATTAGGAGTCCCTGCTCCAGGAGTACTTTCCCCCTTATTCTAGCGCCTGGTCAATCCAATTTCTATTCCTTCTCAACATTCATAAACACATCAAGTCCCTTGGGCTGGAATGGATGGAGAGACATCTAGATCAAGATTCCACAATCCTCTCTGGAGGTTTATTTTTGGTCCTAAACCTAATGGCTAGAAAAGCTGAAATGCTGAAAGATATATTTCTCAAATTGAAAATAAAGGAAGATCTCTCTCTCTCTCTCTCTCTCTACACACACACCTCGCATCACAGAAATGACATCAGCCTCGCAGTCACAGGGTGTATCACAGCTTTACATATTCTCTCCAACTGTAGCTCTAATAATAAAATTTTAGAAACAGGTCACACACTTGAAAGATTTTCTGAGGTATGAAAAAAAAAAGCCAAAGCTCCACTGAAATACATATTTATCACTAAATGAACAGTCTATAGCACAAACATGCATTTTCTATTAAAATAAGAGAACATCCCACCAAGTGCAAGGCAACTAGCAACTGTTTATCTTCTATGCAGAGAAAAGATACATTCTCGGACCAATTCAGATGGTCTGCTTTAGTCTCCTACACTTATTATACCCCCTTTATCCAGAAGACCTTCGCTCAAAAGCAGCTCAGAGTATGCAATGGATGTCCTTTTAGAGTACTTATGGGTTTCAAGGGTTCATCTTCTGCAACACTATTGTGCTGCTGGAGGAATAGCAAAAAGGAAACATTAAATGTGGGAAAGGAGGAGGGGGGATACAGAGAGGAAATTGTAGTATCCTATCCTGAATGACCTCTGTTCTTTACTCCTTCCCATTCAGTTCTCATTGGGAAGACAGAGAACAGTAGAGAATGAAGAGATTGTGTTGAAATGGGACATTCCCATTCCAAGCGATAAAAAGCTTCATGCAAGAATGCTGCACATGGCAGTAAAGGAGAAACACACAAGAATGACATTGATAATGGAAGGGTCAATGCCAAGTTATTATTCTGTTCATCTTACAGAGGAAGAAGATCCTCAAGTACCAAGAATGCAGTCAGAGACCAATAAAATGTAGCAAAATATACAGAAAGTTTTCCCACTGTGCTGGGCGTTAGTGGCCTAATTAAAAAGAACTTCCAAACACACCTTGGTAAGTTTTGTAGATACATTACATCTTATGAATTCCAGAAGAAAGCTCTCTTCAGCAAGATTCAAGTACTACGGTGAGCATTAGCAGTAAATCTGAAAGACTGAGATCATACTGCACATTTCCCTGACTTAGTTGTGAAGTTCATTAGTATCATGGCATTATGTGCAAAATAAACCCATTTGGAGACATAGCCCCTCCCCCCCCCTAATTATTCCCTGTATTTGTATTTAGTTCATGTCTTTAAGATGATTTCCTTTCAGGCACAGTATGATTTCCCTGTCTCCCAAGGGCTTACAATCAAAATGTGCACCTGAAGTAAGGAAGGCAAAGTGACTTGCCCAAGACCACAAGAAGTGTCAGTGGGATTTGAACCCTGATCTCTCTGGCTCCTAGGCCAGTCCACTCCTTCCCCTCTGACTCTTATCAGGCAGACCTTAGTTATAGTCTCTTTCCTAACTCTCACCCAGCTTTCATCTAGGAAAGCTCATGCTCCGTCTCCATTATTTTCTCTTTTAATAGATCATGAAGAGAAAGGCACAGCGACAGGGCTGGCTCCACAGTCGGTTGAAGGTGTCTGCGTCCTAGGCAAACCACCCCCAGCTGTCAAAGACTTCCGTTCAGCTTTGAATGCCCTACTCTTTGCCCCCCCCCCCCACCACAAACCGCCGCCCTAGGCAACTGCTTAGTTTGCCTGATGGTTGGGCCGGCCCTGCACGGTGATCTCCTATAACTACAGCAGCAGGATACAGTACATGTAACTGAGGATACCATAAGAGCACTAGTGTTTCATCCTACCCTCTCCAAAGGCTATGAGTGATACCTCTGCAGCTCCCTCAAATGTGACCAACCAAGGAAAAGGTAGCTCAAGGATGAGGCTTCAGCCTTGAATTCCTTTAAACTGCCATGTTATACAGGCAGAAAGCAAAGCTAAGAAAAAGTCCTGCACATGTCAAGGCAACATTTCAAAAGCTCAATCAGAAATAATTGGATTCCTGAATATGTATACCAGAGAGATGCACACAGATGTTTCAGTCTGTGCTTCATTTCCTAATTAGCACCAAATATAGAGATTTAAAAAATGCACTGAAAAAATACTCTAAAAGAAGAGAACAAGTTGAGCTGTAAAACAGAAATGATCATGATTCGTAAATAAACATCCATTTAGAAGACAGCAGTCATCCAGGAAAAGGTGGCTCTACCACGGCCGAGGCGATGGTTGTGACTGTACGCCCTGATGTTATTTCCCCTTCCAGTTTATACTACTGTCATTAGAGATGAGGGTCCAGCACTTGAGAGTTGTGCTGGATAAGCTTCTTTCATTATGCCCCAGGGTAAGCGGGCGGTTCAGGCAATTTATTGTAAGGGGAAAAGACCACATTCATCTCTGACACGTAAAATTTCATCCATCATTAAGAAGAATTGGTCTCTCTTGCAACTACATGATTGTTTTCCAGATCATTTACTTGTTGCTTACAGTAGAAGCAAAAATGTAAAAGTTACATAGTCCCACTGTCATTGATTTTAAATTTGATGAACCTGTGAAAGCAGTGGGGCATTTCAAATGCGGGAGTTGTAAGTCTTTTGAGAATATGGATGAATTAGATTTTTTTTTTAACCTGCAGATGAGAACAAAAATATTTTTTTGAAACATCATTATTCTTGTCTTACTGATCATGTCATTTATCGCATTCAATGCCCTTGTGCTAAATTATACTTGGTAAGATCACTAGATCCTTAAAGGTCTGAATTAACGAGCACAGATACGGTCTTCATCATACAAAAAAGAATCAGCACCACTGGTCAACACTGTTTGGCGTGTTTCCAACCTTTTTCATCTTTGTGGATTATGGCAAGTGATCTTCCATTCAAGGAGATGACAGGAATCGTCGATTGCTTCAGTTGGATCTTTCCTTTACACACACTATATCCAGATGGTCTTAATTCACTTACTAATTATTCCATGTTTTTTTGAATGTTGGCTACTTTCTTGAGAAGGCAGGAGGAAGCTGTTTACCATCAATATATGGCACAATGTTAAAATGAACATCAATGTTTGTTTGCTTTTTTAAGAGGTATCCCCATTTCATTTTTTATTATGACCTGTGGATTGAATGAGCGGCCATCTTCACAACTTCAGCCATGACAGGACATTTTGGCCAATCAACGAGGTTAATGCTTGCATAATACTGGTTCCGGTTCGATGGCGGTAACCTTTAAAAGTGTATTTGGCGGTGAAAAATGTAGGAGCGTTGCTTTCACAGCTTCATTCCATGGTTTCTTCATACTACAGCACAATAGTGTTTGAAGATTTCTGCTTCCATACTGAATTTGGAAGGTACTTTGTCACATTTATCTGTGCTTCAATTTTTCAATTATGAACATTTAAAGGGTTTTTTTGTTCAATCTAGCTTTGTTGTAGAATTCAGTGTTTCCAGCAATTCCTTTGGTTGGTGAAGAATACATACAGTCATTTTATACCAGCGTTTAAACATTTGAAGGCACATTTTACAAGGGACGTCCAAGTGCAATCTGGGATGTCAAAGCCAGAATGTCTGGGGGGAAAAAAAAGCAGGCATGTGCCAAGTTCAGACATGATCCCAGAAATGTGGACGTGCCTGATATAAATGTCTATGGAGACCTCTATATAGATATCCCCAGAATAGAATTTCAGAACACAGAGATCTAATAGCCTAATGGTTAAAGTAGTGGGTTAGGAGCAGGGTGCCCAAGGTTCAAATCACAGAGAGCGCCTTTGTGATCTTAAGCTAGTCACCCAGACCCAGAGACACTCCATTGTGATCCTAGCAATAAGTTATCCCCACCCATGGTCCCCCAGTGGGTCCTCCCCAGTGATCCTGCAATAATTAAACAAAGGTCTGCCAGGAAATTTGGAAGACATCATGGCCAACTGACTGGAAAAGATCTGTGTTTATATCAATACTAAAATAAGGTCATCCAACTAACTGTGGAGATTATCGCACAATTGCTCTGATCCCACATGCCAGCAAGATTCTATTGAAGATTATTCAGCAAAGACTACAACCATACCTGGAACGAGAACTGCCTGAAGTGCAAGCAAGGTTCAGGAAAGAGCGAGGAACGAGAGACATCATCACGGATGTGGATGGATCCTTGAAAAGACTAAAGGATACCAAAAATATATCTATGTGACTACAGCAAGGCTTTTGACTGTGTAACCATGAGAAACTCTGCTGCACATTAAGAAGTATGAGTATAGCAGAACACCTAATCATTCTCTTTCATAACCTTTACATTGATCAAGAAGCAACAGTTCGAATGTAACAAGGAGAAACAGAATGGTTTAAAATCAGCAAAGGTGTACGACAAGGCTGCATACTTTCCCCCACCTCTTTAATTTATATGCAGAACAAATCAGAGAAGCAGGACTGTATGAAGACAACAGAGGTGTGAAGATTGGTGGGAGACACAACAACCTTCGCTATGCTGATGATATGACATTACTGGCTGAGAGTGAAGACGATCTGAAACATTTGCTTCTCAACATCAAGGAATATAGTCTTAAAATTGGCCTGCACCTTAATGTAAAGATGACAAAGATCCTGACAACTGACAAAATCAATAAGTTCATCGTTGATAGAGAAGAAACTGAAATAGTGGACAACTTTAATCTACTTGAATATCAATAAAGAAACAAGTAGTCAAGAAATCAGATCACACATTGCTCTTGGCAGAATGGCTATGAGGACCTAGACAAGATTCTCAAGAGTAGAGATGTCTCTCTCCATACAAAGATTAGACTCGTTCAAGCCATGGTATTTTCAATTACGTGAAAAAGATAGACATGAAGAAAATTGATGCCTTTGAATTATGATGCTGGCGACGAATACTGTGTATACCATGGACTGCCCAAAGAACAAACCAGTCAGTACTAGAGGAAATCAAACCTAAGCTTTCTTTAGAAGCTCAGATGACAAGACTTCGACTTTCATACTTTGGACACATCATGCAAAGAGAGATCATTAGAGAAAGACATCATGCTTGGCAAGGTAGAAAGCAACGCAAAAGAGGAAGGCCAGCAATGAGATGGATCGATACAACAACAGGAGCTATGGGTGCCACTCTGTCAACAATGAGCTGCCTGACTGAAGTCCAAACATAGTTTAGGATAAACTATCCAGAGGGTCGCCATGAGTTGATGGCACTTAACAAGTACATTACAATGGATGTGCAAATAGACGGGGATTACCAGGGTATAAATGTTCAGGAGGAAGCAACAGAACAAAAGTGAGGAGATGAATAGAAAGAGTAAAGAAACAAAATGCAGAGCCAATCTATAGCAGTCCGATGAAGAATAGCAAATGCATGGCCCCCTGGTCACCAACCAAACCTGCTGAGAAGGAGAATGCACATGGCCAGTCCAAGGTCAACCGACCCATTTCAAAAGCCAGAACCCAGCAGGGCCAATCACCACCTCCACAGATGCTGATCAGGGCCAATGTATCAGTCTATCATATTATGAAGACAGTAAAGAGGACACAGACTGGGTTGACAAACTGAAGACCCTGTAACCCGGGCAAGCCTTTCTTGTTCACGTCGTCACAGCCAGCCGCTATTCCAGTGCATGATCGAGCCAGGCTGCTTTAAACTTCTAGGATAGGTAAAGTGTCTGCAGAGCTGAACCAAGTAAAGCTCGGAACCCCCCAGCAAAAGTTATCAGCAACCCAGACAGTATTTAACCAGGCCAAGTTCTGCTCACTTAGATCCAGTCTCCAAACTCAGTAAGGCACAGAGACAGTCTTGAAGGCAGGAGACTCACAAAAAGCACGTTCTTCCACCAGGTTGGCAAGTGCTGCCGGTGGCTCTGGAAGGTAACGCTGAGCTGAGTGGGACACAAGAGCGAAAAGTGGATCCCACGCCTCATGAGGAGACTGCACACTTCCGAGTATTCTTTTTGCCCCTTGCTCACCAAGGTGGGGTTGTTTGAAAGATTAATATTTTCTGACTTCCTGGACTGACATTTCATTGATCTCAAGCTGCGTGGAATACTAGTTCTTTGTGGCAGTAGTTGTGAAAGCGCACGCAATGACCACTCTGGGCTGAGTGTCACTCTTTTCAGGGTCCCAGGCAGTGCTCTCTCTCTAAGTATTTTTATGGGTTGACCCTCCAGACTCAGATTCAAAGGAATTCAAGCTTTCAAAAAGCCCCTCAGTTCTGCATTCAACACACTTTCTTCAATCCCAATGAACCTCAAATTCTTGCGGTGGCCTCGATTTTCAAGATCATTGATCTTCTCGGCCTGTTGGATTTGCTCCTCGAGCCACTTCAACAGGGAGGCTTGGGTTAGGCTTGAGTCCTCTAAGTCAAAGATACACTGTTCAGCAGGTCCAATCTGTGCCTGAAACTCAGTCACCGACTGTACCAACATAGAAAATTGCTCTGAAAGCACTCTGAATCAATCTTCCAATGCGCTGACCACAGTAGCAGACACTTCAACAATATGCGCTGCAGGTTCAATGTGCAGGCTAGTAGGGGCTGGATCCACCATACTGCCATGGGGAGGGTTGGACCGTCTCCTTTCACAATTTTCACCGCCAAGGCTACATAAAATTGGGCAAAATAAGGAGAAGGGATTACCACTCTTTCACCGGTAAGGTAAGGAAATGGGTCATATTTATAGGAAACCAGCGACGGGAAGCTCCAGAGCCGAAAAGAAAGCACCTTCCCAGTTCACCGCATCACGTGACCCTTTTAAGACTTAAAATTACCTCTTTAGTGAATATGCTAATATTATTTCTATAACTATTTATGTGCTATTCATTTATTGTTTGTTTAACCTTTGAGACATTTTGAGGACTTTTTGTTGTGTATGTGTTGTAGATCATGCTTGCAGCTGTTTGAATGTTATTGGCACACTCCTGATGCAGCTTGATTGCGAAATGTGGCACATAATGGAAGTAACTGGCTGGAAGATGGCTTAAGATAAGTTCAAAGGAACAAATATTTTACAAAACAACTTTAAATGCTTCACTTAAAATAAGGGTTTTTTTTATGACCTATGAGGAAGAGCTCCCGAAGCCTAATTTAGATTGGCTTCCTGAGTAATAGTGTGGCTTCTCTGAGGTATTTTCCCCCTTGTTTCGGTTATTGTGAATATACAACTATGCACATATAAAAAGTTAAAAAAAATAAGAGGAATTAATTTTTTTGAATATTTGTTTTTGATGTGTAAAGTTTGTCACTAGATTTTGCCTTTGTTGTGGTGTTGATTAGACACAAAATTCAGCAGCCTATATGAATAAGGGCTTACAGAAGTATGAGCCTATTACTCTAGCTTTCATTGATTTGCACTGGTTACTTGTATTGTATAGAATCCAGTTTAAATGTGACTACAATTTATAAGGTTTTTTTATTATCTCATCTCCACTGAATTGTTGAGTTTACTGCATTTATACATTCCATCTCGTTTATTATGCTCTGTATCTCGGGGCTTATTATGCGTTCCCTGAATTCATAAAGAAATTACCTATCGTCATGTTTTCCCCATGAAAGGGCCTGAATGCTGGAATTTATGTTATGTTGTGCATGTTTGTAAGCATGTGAAGATATATTTCTTCAAAAAAGGCTTTCCCTGTCTGAGTAAAATGTTGGTTTGTTTTGTTTGCTTTTATCATGAGATTTTTTTTTTTTTTTTTAGTTTAAACTTCTTTATTCATCAAACTTTCTATGGTACAACCCAATGTACCAATCAGTGTTACAGGAAACTGTGTACTCCTGATTAACATATTACAACTGAAATAAAGAATATTCATCCTACTTAGTGAGTATCATTTTCATAATTAACCTTATATTGCATAAACGTATCACATTTCCAGTAAGCATTATAACCAGCTATCTATATACAATACCCCAGCACCTACCCCGACCTTTCCCCCTATTCCTAATCCCTTCCCTGTAACCAGTAAACCATGACCATGTTACCCCACTATGCTACCCCCTCCTTTATCATTATACCCCTCCCTGTTTCTCCCCTCCTCCCGCCCCCCCACATCCCTCCCCCACCTATCCCTAATCCCTTCCCTGTAACCAGTAAACCATGACCATGTTACCCCACTATGCTACCCCCTCCTTTGTCATTATACCCCTCCCTGTTTCTCCCCTCCTCCCGCCCCCCCACATCCCTCCCCCCTCGATTTAAAACCCGCCACAACTCCCCCCACTGCACTTCAAACTGGCCCCCCTTCTCCCTTCTAGCCGCCATTAATTTTTCCATCAGTATTATGTGTCTCACTCTACCTTCAAACCCCCCTATCGAGGGAGCTTCTTTCTGTTTCCAAGCAGCTGCCAACGCACACCGAGCTGCACTGATTCATGCCGCCAAACTTTGCCCCCCCCACCTTGCCCTTCTCCCCACCAAGATAGTAAAAATATACCCGGTGCCATCTCTAATTCCTCCCCCAACTTAACTCTTATCTAATCCCTTATCATACCCCAGAATACTTGTATCTTTGCACATCCCCACCAAATATGCCAAAAGGTGCCCACCTCCCCACAATCCCTCCAGCATGCTGGTGTCACCCTTGAATACATCCTATGCAGTCTCTCTGGGGTATAATACCATCTGTACATTATTTTATAACTATTTTCTCTTACACTGCTGGACCGTGGCGCCTTCTTAATCTGGTCCCATACCTGCTTCCAATCTTTGGGATCCATCCGTACCCCGAGTTCTTTCTCCCACTCCTTCATATATCGAAAATTCCTTCCCACCCCTCTCCTTACCCCCTTATACAGTACCGATATCAACGCCTTCATTCCCTCTTTCCCAAACCAAATAGCTTCTATATCGGAAAGCTCCCCATCTAACCCCCCTTTCCCCTGAATCCCTGTAAGAAAAGATTTCACCTGTACATAGGCATACCTATCTTTTTCCTCCAGTCCATAGTCCTTTACCTCAAAGCTCATTACTTCATCCCCCTCCAGCAATTGAAAAAAAACATTCCAACCTTTTATTCGTCCACCATCATAGGTTCCCCCCTCCCAGCCCAGGTTGAAGGCTTTGCACCCCCTCCATGTGGTCACCAATGAAAGCCCCCTCCCCCTAACGTTTATAGCCTGTGTTCTCACCCCATCCCATACCTCGGCTATGTGTCTCATAGCCGGTGATCCTATCCCCATATCCCTCCTTTCTTGCTTTGCCGCCCACAACCATGCTGCCAATCGCCCTCCTTTTACATATGTTTTTTCTACTGCCACACCTAGCTTAACCCGTCCTTTCCCTCTCCAATCCATTACATGTCAGACCTGTGCTGCCTTGTAATAGTCCCGAAATTTAGGCTCCCCCAGATTCCCTGCATCCTTAGGAGCATACATAACCTCCCTTGCAATCCTCGGGGGCTTTTTTTTCCAAATATATTGAAAAACCTTCTGCTGCAATGCCCTTAACACCCCATCCGGCACTTTCACTGGGAGTACCTGAAACAAATATAAGATCCGTGGAAGGATATTCATTTTAACCCCTGCTATCCTACCAAGCCAGGACACTTCCAAGTTTATCCAACAGTCCAAATCCTTAGAAATTTCCCCCAACACTCTTGGGTAATTCATCTGATATGTATTTCCATATCTCACCGGTATCTGGACAGCTAAGTAGCCCAACGATCTCTTAACCCACTTCAGCGGGTATTCTTCTTTTAACTGCTTCTCGACCCTCTTGGGGGCTGAAATATTTAACACTTCCGTTTTGTCCAAATTCATCCGGAATCCCGAGACCCCTCCAAACCTCTCTATCTCCTCCATAATTTCCGGCACCACCACCTGCGGGTTACTAATATACAATATTTCTGCATATAACGAAATTTTATGTTCCACCCCCCTTTTTTTCACCCCCCTTATCCGCTCATTATCCCGTATCCTCTGTGCCAGTGGTTCAACCACTAAGGCAAAAAGCAACGGTGAAATGGGGCATCCCTGCCTCGTCCCTCTCTCCAATTCAAAGTCCGCCAAATATCTCCCATTTACTTTCACTCATGCCCGTGGCCCCTTATATAAGCCACCCACCCATTTTTCAAAATTTGGCCCGCACCCTATTTTCTCCACTACTTGCCACAGAAAATCCCAGTGCACCCTATCGAACGCCTTCTCGGCATCAATGGACATCAAAATACATTCCCCCTGCCCCTCCCTTGCTGCCCATATCACTTCCATTGCCCGCTTAATATTATCAGCCATCTGTCTCCCCATAATAAACCCCATCTGATCCTCCTTTATCAATCCTGGCATCAACGGCGCCAACCTATTTGCTAATACCTTCGCTAAAATTTTAACATCCACGTTAAGTAGGGTAATAGGTCAATAGGATCCACAGCTCAGCTGGTCTTTCCCCGGTTTTGGCAGTATAGTGATTCCCGCAGTCAACATGCCCGGCAGTAATTCCCCCCCCCCCTTCCACATTCCGTTAAACACTCTGATCAATACTTCCCCAATTTCTCCCCAAAACCTTTTGTAAAAAGTCCCTGACAATCTGTCTAATCCTGGTGCCTTCCCCCCCCCCCACCAACCCTTTTACCACTTTCCCCACTTCCTCCCCGGACATTTCCGTATCCAGCATTTCCCATGTTTCTTCCATCAATTTAGGTTTGCTCCATTCCCGCCAGATACCCTCGTATTTGATCCAGCCCTATCCCATCTTGTCTCTTATATAATTCCTGATAGTACTGTTCAAATCGCTCTCTGACCTCCTTCTCATCTCTCACTACCTCCCCATTATTTCGTTTTATTTGGTGTATCACGGAAGCCCCTTTCCGCTGCCGTAACTTTCGGGCCAGCAGTCTTCCCGCTGTATTCCCAAACTCATAATACACCTGTTTCATCTGATTCATTTCAAAGGCAATCTGATCCACCTGCAATGCTTGGATCTCCCCTCTCACCCATTCAACCTCTTTCCTATCCCTCCCCACTCCCGACTTCCTATATGCCCTTTCTACTTCCACCAACTCTCTATTCAGCGCTGCCTCCTTCACCCTTCTCTCTTTTTTCAGTCTCGCGCCCCACATGATAAACCTCCCCCTAATGTAGGCCTTCAAACCCTCCCATAACATTACCTCTCGTACCTGGCCGTTATCGTTAATTTCTAGATATTCCCGTATCGCCTCCTTTATATCTACTACCACCTCCTTTCGTTTCAAACTCTCATTCAACCACCAAAATTTAGTCCACAGTTGCTGCCTACCCCGAATTTCCACCATCACTGCACTGTGGTCTGACCATACTATCGGTACTATCCCCCCCTCCTGAACTTCCAACATCCATTCTGCATCCATCATGATCATATCAATCCTACTCCAACTACTGTGTGGCGCTGAAAAAAAGGTATATTCTCTTCCAAACGGGTTCCGCGCTCTCCATACATCCACCAGATTATACTGCTCCATCATCTGTTTGAGCCCTTTCCTATTCTGTCCTCTCCCATCCCACCCTCTCGGGACAGCAATCTCAGGCCGGAGGGACTGGGGTTTCTAGTCCTATAGGCACTCCTTGTGGCCTTGGGCAAGCCACTTAACCCTCCATTGCCTCAGGTACACATAGATTGTGAGCCCTTTGGGGACGAGGGAATGTATCCAGTACCTGCTTATATAGTGATTGTAAACCGCTCTGATGCCCTTCAGCCTGGGCGGTATATCAAAAATTGCATAAACATAAACATATCTATCTATCCCTTCCTGTACTGTAACATTATAGTCCCCCCCTATAAGCAACTTCCCTTGAACCTCCCTCTCCAGCAGTTGGCTAGTACTCTTCCAAAATGTCCCCTGTACCCCATTTGGCCCATATAATGATACAATGTTTATATCCTCATTCCCCCACCTCCCCTTTATACCAACTACCCTCCCATCCTCATCTCTAAACCAATCTCATATATGTATTCCAATTCCCCCCTTCACCAGAACAGCTACTCCCCCCTTACTACAAGAGAAGAATTGATCCAGGAACCCAGGGTGTTTTAATCTCCCAACTTCCCCCCTCCGCAAATGGGTTTCTTGCAGCAAGATCACCTCCCAATTATTTTTCTTAATTTCCCTAAAGAGTTGGCTTCTTTTATATGGCAAGTTCAATCCCTTCACATTTACTGATCCAATCCTCAACATTTTCCTATAAATCTCCTTGCCCCTCCTTCTCCCTCTCCCCTAGTTGCAGCCACACCCCCTACTCCCTTCCCCTCCTCCCTCCCTTCCCCGCTCCCACCATCCTTCCCCGCTCCTCCCCCCTCGCCTCCAATGTGCCTTCTATGTGTGTCATGTCCTATCCCAATGCCATCCTCTACTCACATCCCTATTTACCATTACGTCATACATCCCTGAAAGACCCACCCCTTTTTTTTTCACCTTTCCCGTCCTCCACCTCTTTCCAAAATTATCATATACATCACTCCATACATATCCCCCCCTCCAAGTGACTACATTATATGTCCCATATCACACCGACCACTCAAATCTTTCTTCCTGAGCGTTCATGTATTAATTTCCTTCTCTGCTCTGTTCTGATCCTGCGAGAGTCTTTTTAAGCGTTTCCCCTTCTCGGACACTCGCTGCCATTGTGAAGAACTTTGCCCCTTATTTCTAGTTTCTTTATTGCTCGTGTCCCGCTCTCTCTCTCCTGTGTCTTTGGAAGTTGCTCACAGCCCAGTTCCTGCAACACAGTCCACGCTTCCTCCGCCCCTTTCACTCTCTTGGAGGTCCCATTTACCATCATCAGGAAGCCAAAGGGGAATAACCATCAATATCTCAGTCCTTTTCCCCATAAATATGCAGTCACCTCCTTCAGGCCTCGCAACCTCTCTAAAGTCCCTTTGGATAAATCATTGAATATCTCCACTTCGAATGACTCCCAAGCAATGCGGCCAAATTTCCTAGCAACATTCAGCACTCGGTCTTTTATTGGAAAGCTGCTCAAACAAGCAATAACATACCTTACTTGTTTCTCCCGCCTTGGTCCCATGCTATGATGTGCTCTCTCCGCTACGATGGTGTTCACTTGTTCTGCATCGCTCCCCTCCAATCTCAGAATATGGAGACACAGATGCTTCACCACTTGTACACAATCCTTATATTTCTCCAATTCAGGAATCCCTTTGATTCTAAGATTGTTCCTCCTCGCCCTCTTCCATTTCCTCCATCTTTTCCTGCATTTCTTCTTGCATCTCCTTTATTCTGCTCTGCTCCGTTCCCATCTCCTGCAGCATGCCATCTTGCGTACCACGTGCTCTTCCATCTCCTCGACTCGTCCCATATTATTCAACTCCTTCTGTAGGGTATATAGAGTTTCTTTTAGATATTTTCTCATTGCTTTTATATCTCCTTGAATTTTTCGTTTAAACTCCATCAGCCAGTCCTTCAGCTCCAGTCCCTCCATCGACTGCTCTCTCTCTCCGTTGTCCTCATCCAGGCTCTCTATCTCGCCGCTCTCCTCGGCCTCTCCCACACTCTTTAGTACTGTCTCTTCTCGTTGCGCATATGCCAACTGAAACCCCACCAGGTTTTTTCTGGGCTGCCATAGCACTCACCGGGGTCCGTTTGCCTTCCACTTTGTCCATATGGATGTCACTTATTTTCTAACTCAATTGGGAATTGGACGGAGCTCAGCTAGTCTGCAGCCATAAGCTCCGTGACATCACTGGAAGTCCCTTTTATCAAGAGTTTATGTTGTAACCACTTGGACGCTGTACTGATAAGCAGAATAAATGTTTTATGAAAATAAAAGGCACTTTGCACAGTCCAATTGGCTTTCAATTAGAGTGACATACAGGACAGCATAGTTACTCACCTGTAACAGGTGATCTCCGGGAACAGCAGGAATTTAGTCTTCACATATGGGTATCGTCGGTACCAATGTAGCCCACGCGGGAACGCTCCCCAGCGTCCAATTAGAAAGCTTTTGGGAGCATCCCACAGCACCTGCGTGCTGCTTTCCCGCCTTTCCCAACTGCCCTTCTCCAGTTGAGTTTTAAAGCTGGGACAAAGAGAGAGAGAGGGAAAGAGAAAGAGATAGAGATACACAACTCCGAGGGGAGGTGGGTGGGTTGTGAAGACTAAATTCCTGCTGTTCCTGGAGATCACCTGTTACAGGTGAGTAACTATGCTATCTCCAGGAACAAGCAGGAATGTAGTCTTCACATATGGGGACTCCCTAGCTTTAGATGCCAGGGAGAGACCCCAGAAGTTGT
Source organism: Ichthyophis bannanicus (assembly GCA_033557465.1). Classification (NCBI taxonomy): domain Eukaryota; kingdom Metazoa; phylum Chordata; class Amphibia; order Gymnophiona; family Ichthyophiidae; genus Ichthyophis; species Ichthyophis bannanicus. Next base: position 152,247,202 of record CM066041.1, read on the forward strand.
GTGCCCCTGAAAAAAGGGCTCCACTTCTCCCCATGGATCTCTGGCATCCAACCATGGATGGTGGGTAGGAGTTGATTAGGTATGGAACAGGTGTTGGAGAACAGCCTGACCAAACAAGGCATCCCGGTGGGAGTCCTTGTCCAATCAGTAATGGGCTGTGAAGGTATGAACCGAGGCCCAGGTGGCTGCTCGACAGATGTCGTCGATAGACACAGAGTGTAGATGAGCCATTGAAGCTGCCATGGCTCTCACATTGTGAGCTGTGACATAATCCTCCAGAGTAAGATTCTTACTCTGATAGGCAAAGGAAATACACTGAGCAATCCAGTTAGTGTTCTCTTGGAGACTGGAAGTCCCAAATGAGAAGGATCAAAAGCAACAAAGAGTTGAGAGGACTTTCTATGTTGCTGTGTTCTTTGCAAGTAAAAAGCTAAAGCTCTTTTAGTCCAGAGTATGAAGATTCCTTTCTGCATTTGATGCATGAGGCCTTGGAAAGAACACAGGTAGGCGAGACCACCTTTGGCATAAAGTGTGGATGAGTCCTAAGGACTACCTTGTCATGATGGAACCTTGTATAAGGTGGATTAGCCACTAATGCCTGACACTCACTGATGCGACGTGCTGATGTGACTGCAATGAGAAAGATAACCTTCCAAGAAAGGAATTTCAAGGAGGTAGTAGCTAAGGGTTCGAAAGGTGACTTCATGAGCTGACCAAGAACCAAGTTTAAGTCCCATGCCACAGGTGGTGGCTTAATGGGAGGCTTAGTTAGCAGAAGGCCTCTCATAAATCTTGCTATAAGAGGAAGGGAGGAAATAGGTTGTCCATTTAGGGGCTTGAAGGAAGCTGCAATTGCACTCAAATGGACCCTCACTGAGTTAGTCTTAAGTCCTGCATTGGATAAATGAAGGAGATACTCCAGTAATGATTCCATTGGTACAGCAATGGGGTTAAGACCCTTCTGCGAACACCATATGGTAAACCTTTTCCACTTGAAAGCATAAGAGCATCTTGTGGAAGGCTTCCTGGAAGCATAAAGGATATCCTTTACCTGATGAGGGAGGTTAAGATCATGGAGATCTAAGCCTTCAGCAACCAAGCCCTGAGATGCAGAGACTGGGGATTGGGATGCCATAACATTCCATCCTCCTGAGATAGGAGATCTGGAGCAGACCCTAACTCCAGGGAGGGAGCTTGAGAGAGATGTAGAAGTAGAGGATACCACACTTGCCGTGGCCAATGTTGAGCTATGAGAATCATGCGGCCTCTGTCTCTCTGAAGCTTGAACAGGGTTTTGGAAATTAGGGGAATGGGTGGAAAGGCATAAAGGAAGTCTTGGCCCCAGTGAAGGAAGAAAGCATCCTTCGCCTGAGAGCCCTGAGCCGGGATTCTGGAACAGAACCAGGGAAGTTTGGCATTCAACGGACTTGCAAAGAGGTCTATGTCCGGGGTTCCCCAAATTTGAAAAATCTTGGCCACCTGGTCTACATGTAGAGACCATTCGTGTGGAAGCAGAACTTGACTGAGTCTGTTTGCCCAAGAGTTTTGTATGCCTGGAAGATACACTGCCAGGAGATGAATCTGATGCTCTCTGACGAGGGCCCATAGTTGCAAAGCTTCGTTGCAAAGCGACAGAGAGCCTGTTACCCCCTGCTTGTTCACATAGAACATGGCTACTTGATTGTCCATGTGAATAAGGACTGTCTTGCAGCTGAGTAGGGTGTGGAACACTCGAAGAGCAAGAATGATTGCTCTGAGCTCTAAGAGATTGATATGTAGATGAGTCTCCTGTGGAGTCCAAGTGCCTTGGGTGGAGAGGTCTTGCAGATGAGCTCTCCAACCCATTGGAGAAGCATCTGTTGTGAGAGTTGCCTGGGGTAAAGGATGTTGAAAAGGGGACCCCAGCAACAGGTTCTGAGTGGACTGCCACCATTGGAGAGACAAAATAAGGTGATTTGTGTTTGCTATTTTGTCTGACAGGCACCCTGATGCCTGGGTCCACTGAGTGGATAAAGTCCACTGGGCTGCTCTCATATGGAGGCGAGCATAAGGAACCACATGCACGGCAGATGCCATGTGGCCTAGCAGTTGTAACATCTCCCGAGCAGTGAGATGGGATTTTAGCACTGCTTGAGAAGCTAACTGCAGAATGCGAAGGCAACGGGCCTGAGGAAGATAGGCCCTTGCTTCTCTGGTATCCAGGAACACTCCTATGAACTCTAAAGACTGAGTGGGAGTTAGACTGGATTTTGGGACGTTTATGACTAGACCCAAATACTGAAGGATGTGCACTGTGCAAAATAGAGAAATCCTGGCTTCTGACTCTGATGGGGCTCGAATGAGCCAATCGTCTAAGTAAGGGAAGACGAATATTCCTAGAGTGCGAAGAAATGCAACCACCACAGCCATGCATTTCGTAAACACCCTTGGTGCAGAGGCCAGGCCAAAAGGAAGCCCCCTGTATTGGTAGTGCTTCCTTGAAAAAGGAACCGAAGGAACTTTCTGTGAGATGGATGGATGAGAACATGAGTGTACGCATCCTTGAGATCTAGAGAACATAGCCAATCCTGACTCTGAAGGTATGGCAGCAGAGTTCCTAGATAAACCATCTTGAATTTCTCCTTGAACAGGAATTTGTTCAATTCTCTGAGGTCTAAAATAGGTCTGTGTCCTCCTGTTTTCTTTGGGATAAGGAAATAGGGGGAGTAAAACCCTGTACCGTGTTGAGGAATGGGTACTTCTTCTATTGCCCCTTGGGCAAGAAGAATGGTGACCTCTTGGTCTAATAGGTTGATGAGAGAGGTCTGAGAATTGAACTGTTTTACCATTGTGGGAGGGGGCATGCTCAAAAAATGAAGCTTGTACCCCTCCTTTATGATGGAGAGTGTCCAATGCTCTGCTGTTATCTGCCCCCATCTGGGGGCAAAGTGCCACAACCTTCCTGGAATGGTGGAAGGCTCTGGTCCATTGAGAGCCAGGAAGGCTAAGTTCTCTAGATGAAAGTCAAAGGCCTTGTGGAGGCTGAGACTGCTGAGACGGTTGAGGCTTAGCAGTCTTAGCTTTCCTTTGTTTGGGTAGTTGCTGACTTTTCCAAACAGGCTGACCTGCAGAGCGTCCCTGCTGGGAATAAGCAGGATAAAACCTTTTCTTTTTGGAAAAGAATGGTTTTTTGAAAGATTTCTTTCTTGCAGGATCAGCTGTGGCCTTGGATAGTCTATCCAAGGTGGAGTTGTCAGCATCCAACTCATTGGCTTTGTCTTGCCAATCTTTGCCAAACAGGGTCTCACCAGTACAAGGAATATTGCCCAATTTGTCTTGTACCCAGAGCTCCAAATCAGATGCCTGGAGCCAGGCAATTCTACGTGCACCTATGGCAATGACAGAGGTTCTGCTTATGCACTCAAAACAGTCAAAAGCTGCACGGTTGACAAATTTAGAAACATCTTGGGCATGTTTGACCAATGTGAAAAAATCCTGCCTTCTATCCTCAGGAAAAAGAGGGCTCAAAACCTCTAAATCGCCTGTGACTTCCTTCAGGAACATTCCCATATATAAAATATAGTTACTGATCCTTGCAGAAAGCATGGAAAGTACGACGTCCAAAAGCATCCAAAGTTCTGCACTCACGACCTGGAGGATTAGAGGCATGCCTCTTTGCACTCCTGATCCTTCTCATAGCTGATTCCACTACAATAGAGTGGTGAGGAAGCTGAGTCTTCTGGAAACCAGGACAAGGAGGGACTCGATACATAGTATCCAGTCTACGAGAGTGAGGAGAGGTGGTAAGAGGCGTCTCCCACATTCTTAGCATGAGATCATGCAAGATCTCATGAATGGGCATAGTAGCTGCCTCCTTAGGAGCTTTGGGATACTGTAAAATTTCCAACTCCTTTGCTCTGGGCTCTGTTTCAGGAGCCACAGTAATGGACAGACCTCGAGCCACCTCCCTGATGAAGTCCTGAAAGGAAATAATCCTCTGGAGGAGACATCCTGCGTTTAGGGGAGGAAGGCTCCTCTGGGAGAAGTATTCCCGTACCGACAGAATCCTCAGATTCCTCTGAGGACTTTAAGTACCTTCTGTCGGGATGCTCTTGAAGAGCCCGATACCCGTAGCGACCGAAGTTGGTGCCTGGAGGAATCGGTACCGGTGTATCGGTACCGGAAGGCATCGCATGACTGGGTACCGGCAATGCGGATACCGATGTCGATGCTGTCGGTACTGGTACCGATACCGGCGCCGGAGTCAGTACCGATTGAACTGTCTGACGCGGTTCCAAGGGCGTAGATGCCGCAAGGAGAGCCGCCAGACTGCGTTCAATAGCCAGGAACCTCTGGTCTATTGACGCTGACGATACCTGGATGTCGGTACCGAAGAAAACAGCCGGTACCCCAGAGCATGGCACCAGTAGTTCTGCAGAGGTTGAGGCCTCGAGAACGTCCTGGAGCCCCGATAATGCTTTGGAAGCCAAAGCCTCCCGCCGGGGTAATTTTGCCGGTGCAGAATCCTCAAGGGCAACGCCAGAGGCATCTCGATGCTTAGAAGGAGATCTACCCTTTGAGGACCGGCTGGACTTATGTTTAGTAACCTGAGATCCACTGGAGGAAGACGAAGCCCTGGAAGAGGTCGATGCCACCGTGGCTGCATCAGAGGGAAACAGGGTACTGAGCTTAGCAGCTCGGTTCTGTCGACCTCTCTTGGACATCATGGCACAGGCCATACATTCCGTGATGGAGTGGTCAGGACCTAAACATTTAAGACACCACTCATGGGTGTCGGTGACGGAGATGGTACCGCCACACTTGGTGCACTTTTTGAAACCCGAAGCGGGTTTTTCCATAGTGGTGGAAAATTTTTGGGCCTAAGGCCCAAAATGGCGCGTTCACCTGGAAAAGAAAAGTTTGGAAAAAATCCTATATATTTTTTTTTTTTAAAGAAAAAGAAAGGAGAACCGGCGGTACTAGTATGGCGAAGAAGGCAGACGCGACCACAAAAAAGAAAAGAATAAAGACAAATTTTCTGCGGTGACAGGAACAACGACCTGCTGGCTCCGCGGAAAACGAAGAACTGGAGAGAGGCAGTTGGGAAAGGCAGGAAGGCAGCACGCAAGCGCTGTGGGATGCTCCCAAAAGCTTTCTAATTGGACGCTGGGGAGAGTTCCCGCGCAGGCTCCGTCGGTATCGACGATACCCATATGTGAAGACTACATTCCTGCTTGTTCCTGGAGATTATACAGGCAGAACTCATTATTACAGCAAATGAATATCGGTCATAGAGTGCATACAACCCCCCACACTTACACCCTTATTTATTTATTTATTTAGACAGTTTTGTATACCACCTTATCCTTCAATCAAAGTGGTCACAACACAATTAGGGGATACATTTAACATGAGAGGATATGAGACACATACACTAATACTTACAGGGAACATGGGCAATGGAGGGTTAAGTGGTTTGCCCAAGGCCAGAAAGGAGCACCTGTGGGACCAGAAACCCCAGTCCTTCCGGCCCAAGGTTGCTGTCCTCTAGTGGGATTTGAACCCCCGACCTTCCGGCCTGAGGTAACTTGCCCCAACCACTAGGTCACTCCTCCCTAGTACTCTTTCAATTTTGGACCCAAATTTAACAGGGAGCTTAAGGTTTTAGCACTAGAACAGACCAGGATCCAGATAGAGAGTCATTATTTTATGGCACTGTGGATGCACTGCATGTTCATGATAATCCAAATATGTCCTGTGGTAAGTGTCACCCACCAGCGTCCCCAGAGGCCAGCGGCGTGGGTACGTCAGTGGGGTAGTACTCTCGTAGCTATAGAGTATCTGTGGGAAGGCTTTGAAATGCCTTCTGGAACCTGTGGTTCTAAACACTAGTGAAATAATTGTAGTTGCAGACCAAGTGTAAGGTTTTTATTCCCCATCCGGGATTGGATATTTTAGCATTTGAAACAAAGGAAAACAGACCATTCATCTGGCATCAAAATTAAAGAAATGCTGAACAAAACTTGGCTTTAACTTCAGCTTTTGTAACAAACAGAGGGAAAAAGAAAACAGTCCTTTTCACATGAAAAACCTTCTTCCTGTTTTCTTTTAAACAGTTTTCACAGCACTCTAACATAGAGAGGATATGGCATCTGCCATAGTGTACGTACAGTCCATATCACTGCCATTCAAAGATTCCTCATAAGGCTCGTATTGCATCTCTTGAAGCCAGGAGTCAGGACTGACTTGAAGGCACACATTGCATTTGCAAAGCTTCCGTTGCAAAGTTCCTCTCTGTAACTCACAGCATTCCCCTCCTCCACTGAACTAGAGGGAAATGGATAATTACGACATTCACTATAATCACGGTCAAGAGAGCTACACAGTTCCTGGTAAGTGCAGGGTAATTCTCTGTATTCTGGACCTCTTCTATTAGGGTTAATACACCTATCCTCTGGCACTCTCTCTTCCTGGTTTCTCAGCCGAGCCGAGCTCCGTTTGTGTGAAAACCTTTCACTGTATTTCTCTGCTAGCTGCTTTTCTGGTATAAAAGTTTCCTCAGGGTAAAAAGTATTCCCTGCTTGGTACCTTGTGCTGGGTAATTTGGCTCTCTTTAGCCTGGCCACCGGACTGCCACCTCTGCTCCCTTCATAGCAAGGTTCCCGGGGATTTTGGAGAGCTGTGCCTTGCTTCTCAAAGCAGTCCCTCCTGGATTCCACAGTTCTGTGTTTCCCTCGTGAGGCTTCTCTCCAAATATTCCTTTGGCTTCTCTCCTCAGCAACTCTCTCACTGAACGTCCCTCCAACTCTCTTCCTGAACGTTCCCTCAGCAGCTCTGCCACTACCTTCAGGTGAGTGACTTTTAACTGCCTTTCTCGTGGTGTTTGTTTGGGCTCCGCCCCTACCCAGCTGCCCCTCATTTCCTAATGAGTTCCTATCCAGGCTTGTGTTAGGGCGTTCCCTTACACCTCGTAACCCAGCTTGTATCTGTTGCCCGTGGCAACCTTTCTCCACGTGTATTTCTGAGCTGTCAGCTATGTTTTGCTCAAAGTTCTCTATTTCCCTGGGCTCTGACAGCGCTACCTCATGACATAAGGAAGTCTGTTCCATTTTGGCTGGTCATATTGCTCAGAAGCACCTGATGCATTCAGCCACTGCCAAAGTTACCACTGGAAATTTAACTGGCACCTAGCCAATCTATTATACCACTTTGCACTAGCCCCTGATCTTTGTATCCTGTTTAGTACACCTTCTCCCCATTGCTCACTTCCAGGGCCGGATTTAAGCGTATTGTGGCCTCTATGCTGTAACATTTAGCACAGTTACTTACCTGTAACAGGTGATCTCTGGGAACAGCAGGAATAAGTCTTCACATATGGGTATGTCGGTACCGACGGAGCCTGCGTGGGAATGCTCCCCAGCGTCCAATCAGAAAGCTTTTGGGAGCATCCCTCAGCGCCTGCGTGCTGCCTTCCCGCCTTTCCAACTGTCTCTCCTCAGTTGAGTTTTTATAGCTGAGACAAAGAGAGAGAGAGAGGAAAGAAAGATAGAGAGACAACTGCTAGGGGAGGTGGGTGGGTTGTGAAGACTTATTCCTGCTGTTCCCAGAGATCACCTGTTACAGGTAAGTAACTGTGCTATCTCCAGGAACAAGCAGGAATGAGTCTTCACATATGGGGACTCCCAAGTTAAGATGCCTGGAGTCCCAGCATGGTGAGGATCGGAACATGCTACACCTCATATGGCCAGGCATCCTGAAGATGGAGGGTAGGAGTTGAAAAGAGAGGAGCTGTAGGAAAACAGCTAACCTAAGGACTACAAGTAAGGAGTCCCTGAATGTAAGATAATTACCATGAAAAATATTGACATGAACAAGCACAATATGGACCTCACCTACTGGATTGCAGGAAGTAGAGAGGCTGATGGAGTCTACCGGAGATCCAGCAGAGGAATGTTCAAGGTGATCTCACGGAAGTGAAGGCGAAGGTTCAAATCTGGATTTGACAGGTGACCCAGGTGTCAACTGGGGTAGTACCAAGCGTCAGGTCTTTAGTGGAAGCTTTATAGAAAAAGCTGGGAACTCTTTTGGATACAGAGTTAGTAACATTTAGGAACAAAAGAGGAAGACTTACTGATTTGGACAAGTAGTCTAGTCCTGGAGGGAAGAAGGGGTATGTAAAAAAAAACCCATATTCCCAAGGAGGACAGATGTCTGAAGGGCTGAAACTTCAGGTCTACTGAAGAGCCACCCTGTCTTTCCTATCTGTTGAGAGATAGGAAAGATAGTGAAGCATGGAGCTGCAGGGATACCTAGACCTAGGGTTAAAGTAGGAGCTGTCAGCACCACAGTAGTGGTTGTGTGCATAATACCCCAGACATACTGAGGGACAGTATGAAGATATGCAAGCCCACTGTCTGGAACCTATAGGAAGGTGAAAACCTTTTATAAGCATAGACAGAGAGATAAGTATGTAAATACATATCTATCTATAGGGAAGCATCTTGACAGATACACATATATATAAGGATATATATAGATATATGTGTATATATATAGATATACAGGGGTATATATAGATATATGTCTATAGTGAGATCTGGAGGGGCATAAGATATGCACAAGCAGCTTACAGACATAGGTATCTATAGAGAAGTATATAGAAATATGTACATGTATATAGATGTCGAAAGATAAATGTCTGCAACTAAGCAGATAGAGATATGCCCATAAGAACATTCACATGGGAAATGTGAAGGAGAAAGATTCATATAAGAACAAGAAGGTGGAACCTACTTGAGAAGATATATAGAGAATCTATTCCCCCTGGCTAAGATGGTGCAGGAATGCTATCCAGTAAAATAACCAGGATGGTTGCGTGAAAAACAGAGGATAATATCCATCTGTAAACAGCAAGCCCTGAGTCCTATAGAACTCTCGCATGGTAAATGGACAGAAAACGCATAGGATGAGATACCAGGTTGACCCACTTGAGGAACAAGGGGGGGGGGTATCATGCGTTGTTTAATTAAATATGTGCTGTCCATGAAGGATTAGGATACCATGAGGACAAGCTGTAAGTAAAAAGAGCAAATTTCCTGTAGAAACTGTGTAACTCTTTAGACTGTCACATAGAGAAGGCTTATGTCCTTTATTAAAAGGAAAATAGAAGGGTGTAAAGAACCCCTACAGTCATGGAGAATGACTGAGGAAGCCTTTTTCAACCATATAGGATAGTAATTAGAGAAAAAATCCCCATGCTCTCTAGCAAGGGCCCACAGTGGAAAGCTTCTCAGTAGGATTGCAGAGAGCACTATGCAGGAGAATTGGGAAATAAAAATGGCTGTTGGAGGAAACCAGCTGCCACTTCAGTTATGCTGCCAACCCCAGGGATTTGGAGATGACAGAAAAGAAGCGATAAGGATTTTCCAAGATAGATGAGCACTATCTTGGAAGCACTACTAAGGCAATTGAAAGTAGTGGAAGACAAGACTGGAACTTATAGAAAGTACCAGTAGTCAAAGCACTGGACCTCCTGCATGGGCAGCTGTTGAATAGAACAGCAGAGAGACTCCCTCTGTTAGTAACAGAGAGAACAGACAGAACAAGTGGAGAAATCCTGATCATGTCTGATGAGCTGCCCCATGAAAGCAGGGAGGTAACTCCAGAGAAAACTCTACACTGGAAAGGAAAAGAAGACTAGAAAGTCTAAGAAAGCCTTCCAGTGAAGGGAGACTTGCTATATGGTAAGTCTGTAGAAGGAAAAAATTCATGGTGGTACAGGGAACTATCATAAGATAGTTGGCAAACCTCTCTTCAAGGTGGGAAGAGGAGGAAAAACCTTGTGACCCACAGACATGAATCTCCTGACAGCTCAGCCTACTTGAGAGCAAGTGGAAGTCCTTAAAAAAGGAATCCAAGCGTAGAGTTTTAAAAGAAAAGACAGTGAAAAAACTTCTGCTGAGAAGAAGTGAACTGTAGGTTATAAGAGATTAATTAGAACCTCATTGAGGGTTAATTTTCCTGGTCTGAGTTTGGATTCTTCAGACCAGGGCGAGGTTTCCCCTATCTGGGAACATCGGCATGATGGGCAGGAGAAGAATAAAACCTTCTTCTTTTAGGAAAAGGAGGTTTGGTAGGGCATTTCTTACCTGCTGGGGAAGGAGAAGGTTTAGGATGGCCCTGAGAAGCAGGGAAGTCAGTGGAGCAATGAGCAACCTGACGCAAAGACTCCTTGTTGAAGAGATTTTCCCCAGTACAAGGAGTGTTACCCAGTCTTTGTTGTGCCCATCTGCTCAAGTCTGAAGCTTGGAGCCAGGCTCTACGTCGTGCTCCTATGGCTATGGCAGAGGTTCTGCTAACAGACTCAAAGGAGTCTAGGGAAGCACGAGAAAGAAACTTAGAGATATTCTGGCTATGACTAAGAAGCAAACATCCTTGGGCTGTGAAAGAAAAGGAGTCAAAAGAGATAATTTCTCTGTGACCTCCTGAAGGGATAGACTCATATAAAAAATATATGAGAGAATCCTTGTTGCCAGCATAGATGTTTGGAAGGTTTGACGTCCAAAGGCATCTAGTGTTCCAGATGCACGACCTGGCGGGAAAGAAGAATGCTTCTTCTTGCTTTTTACCTTCCTCATTGCTGATTCCACTACAATGGAATGATGGGGAAGTTGAATCTTTTGAAACCCTGGAGAGGGGGGCACCTGATACAGAAGAGTAGTTGCTGTAGAAGGTGAGGAAGCCCTTAAAGGTATTTCCCATATTTTCAAAAGAAGATCCTGTAAAGAATGATGTAAGGGAAGCATTATATTTTCCTTTTCCCCAGCAAAGCCTTGTGTAGGATCATGGCCAGGGATAGGAATAGCCAGGAATGTTGCCATGTCAAGGAGAAATTTCTGAAAAGAAGGATCTCCAATGGGAACAATCCCTGGACAGGGTGAACTCAAAGAACTAGGCTGGGCACCAGTACTTGTGCGGTGCAAAACAGGATCTCTAATGAATGGATACTGGGACTGGCGGGTATGACTTGAAACCGTCAGTACGGTATCGTCCATGCTAGGTATCGACTCCAAACTAGGTATAGAAAGGAGCGATCCTGGTGAAAAAGGCATGGGTGGAGCTGGTCCCGATGTTACTGCAGGTACCAGCGTGGACACCGATACCGGTAGCTGAACCGGAATCGAGGGCGATACCGACATCGAAACAGTCATCGGAGGCTGCTCAAACAGTACCGAGGAAACTCGAAAGTCTCGGTGAATATCCTCGGTACCGGGCATCCGGAATCGGTGCGTGTCGGTTCCAAGACGCGTCGGTACCCAGTCTTCTAGACTAGATATCGATTCTAGACGGCATCGAAGGAAGCGAATCTATCGATGCATGTCTAGATGGTACCGATGTCAAGGGTTGTATTGACAGAGCTGCCGATACTGGAAAGTCAATCTGGGTATCGATCGGTCCCGAAGGCACCGAGTACACCAGATGACGATCCCTGGTGAGGAGTGGATCGCTCAACACCAGTGCCAATGCCGGGTTATCGGTACCGCTCGAAGTGGATGCCACCCCCGAGCATGGCACAAGAAAACAAAAAGTAAAAGATTTAAAGAAAAAATTTTCTGCGGTGACAGGAAGACATCCTGTCGGCTCCGCGGAAAAACAAAAACTGAGGAGAGACAGTTGGAAAGGCGGGAAGGCAACACGCAGGCGCTGAGAGATGCTCCCAAAAGCTTTCTGATTGGACGTTGGGGAGCGTTCCCACGCAGGCTCCGTCGGTACCGACGTACCCATATGTGAAGACTCATTCCTGCTTGTTCCTGGAGATAAGCAGTTTGCACTTACTAAATAGGAAGTAAATTTTAGGTTTAATATTTCTAATGCAAGCATGAAAAATTATATTATGAATAGTTGATGTTGATATCTCAGGTAGATGAACCCTTGTTTACTTACGTTACTTTAAAATAAGTGTCTACTTTTGGTAAACTAGCTAAATGAGTCACTAGCAATGCTCCCTCTAAGCTGCACTGGGTCCTTCGCCAGAGGGGGGAGGGGCGGAGCATCGATCGCACTGCAACCCCTCCCCCCCCGGCAGGAATGCCGGCGGAGGATCCAGCGCAGCTTAGAGGGAACATTGGTCACTAGTAACTTTTTTTTCTCTTCATCTTTATCCCTAAAACAACACTGATTTTACATATCTTAAAATGCACAAGATCACACATACACAAATTTTGTATCTTTGAGAAATGACATCTAACTGTAATCTAGAGCATCCAGATCAAAACATATGAAAGAAGGCTAGCCATATGCAAGTTTTGGCCAAATTTCCTTTTTTTTAACTAAAAATTTCATCACTTTTTACAGAAGATAAAAAGAAAGAAACAATAAGGTCACATAGGAAAATAAAAGAAACACAACATTGCGTCTAATAGTCCATGTCAAAGAGAAAGGATTGAAAAGCCTTTCCTAGAGCAAAGCAAGCTTCTCAGATGACATCAGGATGACTTTTGGCATTGACAAATCTGCTAAGGTAACGTTCCCAAGAAGAAACTTGAGCAAAATGGAAAACATCTTCTTGGCTGAGGACTGTGACATCAAGGAACTTGAGCAGGAAGGCATATTTAAATATTTAGGAGAAGAGGAAGTAACGACAATCAAGCAGAAATTACTGAAAGAAAAGATTAGTATAGATTATTACAGGAGATTAAACTCATTACTGAAAAGTGCTTTAACATCATGAATAAGATACAAGCCATCAAACAGCTGACAATTCCTTCACTTTTATAGAGCTTTGGGATTATAGGCTGGCCTCAAAGATTTTGAAAAACTGGATGTATGGACAAGAAAACAGCTCCATGCCCATGAAGTAATTTACAAGAATTAGTGTATGCCAAGACTATACCATCCCTAGAGCTGAAGGAAGGCTAGGCATCACAGAAAACTGATTACACATACAGAACTATCAACATAGGTCTCCAGGCCTACCTAACAGCATCATGGGATCCAAATATGCAAAAAGTACTGAAATATGAAAATAAACATACAGAATCTGCCTCCATCATCAAACTTGGATAAGTGTTCCGATGATTAGAAAGAATGAGTAAGAATCCACAAGCACACACAGGGAAGGAATTTACAAAAGAAGAAAAAAAAAAACACTTCACAGAATTAGATCAGCAAACAATTAAAAATAAGTGGAAAATTGACACACACAGTGAGAAATACAAAGTGTTACTCCAAGAGCCCTTTGTCTATCAAGACTGGACACATGAATGGTTAAGGAAAGGAAAACTGAACCAAAGGACAACGGATTACAGAAGAGATGTTTACCAACGAGCATTGAAAAAACTGGCAAAAAACAGACATTTGTAGATTCTGTAAGAAAGAGCTAGAAACAGCGACTCACTTAACACTTGAATGTAACTCGCCTTGAATTACCTTTGGAAAGGTGTGAGCTAAATACTAATAGTAAATAAAGTTCTGATAGCAGAAAATGTCCATACAGAAAGGCACAATAAAGTAGCACGTCTCATCCACCATTGATGACATTAAAAAGGGTATTATAATGATTTTTATAGACATTTCGGCTGCATTCGATTCTGTAGATCACAATAGGTTATTACATAGATTAGAGGAGATTGGTCTACATGGGGTCACATTAAAATGGTTTCAATCATATCTGACAGAGAGATTTTTACAAGTAAAGATTGGACAAAAAACTTCTCTGCCCATAAGAGTATTACAAGGTGTGCCACAAGGTTCCGCTCTTTCTTCGCTTCTCTTCAACATTTATTTGCAGCCAATTTGCAATATTCCATTAAAAAGTGGCATAAAGTATACAATTTATGCTGACGATATTATGATTTTCACAACTATCTCCATCGAGAAACCTGATTTTTCAAGCATCACAGATTGTCTATCACAAATTAATTTTAGCAAGACAGAGGCATTATTTGTATCTCGTAACCAAAATTTTGCACATCCACCTGTCATCAAGATAGATAATTCAATTATTCCTATTAAATCAGAAGTGAAATATCTTGGAGTTACTCTAGACAAGGAATTAAATCTCAGATCACACATAAACAAGACGATTAGAAGCGCTTATTATAGAATGAAAATCATCAGAAGACTAAGGCCGCTTCTGGAAACTGTTCACTTCCGCAATGTTTGTCATGCTCTAATTACACCATTACTTGACTTCTGCAATCCAATATATCTGGGTCTAGCTAAGCAGTCACTGAAGCCTTTACAGTTAGCGCAAAACACCGCTGCTCGTATAATTTTTGGTCTATCAAGTAAAGAGCATATAACTCCTATCTTAAAGGAGCTTCATTGGTTACCAATATCATCTCGTATTAAATACAAAACAGTAATTTATATTTTCAAGATAAAGCAACAATGTTCTGCAAAAAGTCTGACGTATCTTATCCGGTCAGATATTAGCAACAGACCTAGGAGAAGTGTATCTGAAAATAGAATCAGCTCCTCAAATGACATCAGAAAAACACGCAAGGAGACCTCTGAGAGAGCTTTCTCGTTTATTTATTTATTTATTTATTTATTTAATTGGATTTCTATACCGCCTTATCATACAATCAAAGCGGTCTTACAAACAAAGATATTAAGAGTATTAGTGAGAAAATGTAAAGAAATAAAAGTTAAAGTTATGGTATAATGTGTTAGAGTGAGTTGCATTATCTACATAGTGAGCTATACTATAATGTGAGCTATTATACAATATGTATATGATTTACATTCCAGACAAATTAAGTTAGTTAATTGCATGACCGTAGTGTTCTATAAACAAAGATGTTTTCAGTTGCTTTCTAAAGTCATTGATGTCTTGAGCTGCTCTTAGCTCATTAGGTAGAGAGTTCCAGATGGAAGGTGCAGCAAAAGAGAAAGCCCTTTCAGAGGTGTCTTTACGTGTTTTTCTGACATCATTTGATAAGCTGATTCTGTTGTCAGATCCTCTTCTTCTAGGTCTGTTGCTAATATCTGACTGTATGAGATATGTCAGGCTTTCTGCAGAATATTGTTGTTTTATCTTGAAAATATAAATTATAGTTTTATATTTTACACGTGAAGCTATCTGGAACTCCCTACCTAATGATCTGAGAGCAGCTCAGGACATCAAAGACTTTAGAAAACAACTGAAAACAGTTTTGTTTACGGAGCACTACGGTCATGCAATCAACTAATTAATTTTTAAGAAAGCAATTATTTATATATACATTGTACAATAGCTCACTTTATAGTATAGCTCACAATATATATAGTGCACCTTTTCCAAAAACATTTAATCATATATTTACAAACTATGTATATATTATCACAGATTTTTTCACTATTACTAATTTTCTCTCTTGTTAAACCGCTTTGATTGTATGATAAGGCGGTATAAAAATCCAATTAAATAAATAAATAAAAAATAAATAAATAAATCCACTGGAAACTCTGTTAACACTACAATATTACTGTGTCTGAAAAGCACTAACATCATGACCCTAAAAGAATTACAGATGTAAGGAAGCCTGACATAGTGGTAAAGGAGAACACCACCAGAACATCATTGATTAAAGAGGAGTCAGCCCCAAGTGACTATTCTGTGAATCGTATTGAGAGGGAGAAGATCTTTAAGTACTAAGAAATGCAGCAGAAAGATACCAAATTATTTCCCATCGTATTGGGTGGCACAGGCTTGATTAAGAAGAATTTGCAAGCACACCTTGATAAATTACCCATACATGTTAGAGCTAATGAACTCCAGGAGGCGGCAAGTATTACATCAAACATTATCAGTAAATTTGAGACTGAGATCATACTCCAAATATCCTCTCTTGGAAATAAGGTTCATGACTATCATGGTATGGGCAAAACTAACTTTATTTATTTATTAAAAATGATTTATATCCCGCTTTATCCTGAATTCTGACCTTTAACCTGAAATATTTGGAGTGGAGTAGCCACCTAGTGGTTAGAGCAACAAACCTAGTACCCAAGAGTTCAGGGTTCAATTCCCACTGGCTCTCCTTGTGACCTTGGGCAAGTCAGTTTACCCTCCATGGAAGAAAAGGCCTGGCAATCTACTTCTGATCATACCTTGCCAAGAAAACCCAGGGGCTGCCAGGTTTTCAGCAGTGACTTTATAGCACTTCAAAAAAAAGAAACCATGTGTAGAAATTGCACCCCCACCCCACAAAAAAAATGTTAGTAAAGCTCCTTACACTAATACACCCCAAAAAAATGTTTTAAGAATAAGAAAATAAATTTTTTCTACGCAGTAAGGCACATATCACTCCTTGCTCCTCACAAAGTTGGAAAAAAACATATCAGGCTCCGAGTAATCCAACTCTTACAAGGAAAACATAAAAAGAATGTCATTCCCAAACTCACCACACATGGTTTAAGTTGAAGAAAACGGTTTCGGTGGATTTCAGAAACTTACACATACTTGAAATGGATGGCAGTATCCATGGCCACAGAGATATCCCCACTACAAAATTTTAAGATAGAGACATCTATCCCATGCAGCCTACACATCACTGCCTGCTATTTTGCAAGCAGAGATAAGCATCAGAGTGCCTATCCGGTAACAACTGTCCTCATTTTCCTTCAGTTTTCTTTATGGTCATGAAAAGCATTGGGAATATCAGCGTACCTTCCTCTCTACTCCCTCCAGGTATTTGGTGGCAGAACAAGAGCTTTCCTGAAGCCTATTTGTGCCCTGGAGCAAGAACAGACATGGACATTACTGCTAGTGGGTTTAGATGTGCTCATCATTTCTGAAATTGGGAGTGCACATATCTTTTCCAGAATGTCCCAGACACACCTCTGCCATCCCCTCATATGACACAGAGACATGATCGCTCCGGAGACATTCATGTATCTGGCTTTCTAGAACGGCTCCGAGGATGTCTTTGTGATTTGCACATTAGAATGCCCATTTTCAGATGTCCAAATCAGAAATACAGTTTCTAAAACAGCTCCCTTTATATCCTTCTGTAAAAAAAAAAGTTTATTAAATATGATTTACTTAAATGGGAAGGGGGGGAATTCTTGTGGACAAAATCTTCTATGCAGTTAAGCAGCAGAAACTTCCATAGGGCGTGTCAGGCATATGGTCTTCTTTATTAATTTAGCCATGTCTGCAGCTAAAATAAAACATGCTGCCCACAGCAGCATTTCAACAAGCTTCAATGGACAGGCATGAGGGAAGTATAAGCACTACTAGACTGGCTGTGGGAGCAGGCTGATGCAGAATTTTTATGTTGCTTAATAAACATTTGCTGATGTGGCCTCCAAAATACCTGATTTTGTGGTAAGACTATAATCTGGGTGGATGTAGCAGCCTGAAAATCATAAATATAAATATATATATATATATACACACATACATACATATCTCAAACCCTGGGATAAGAAAAAATCATGACATGGAAACAATAGTCAATATAATAATAATTATCATTATTATGTACAGTATTGTGATTTTCATCATTTACAAATGCATTTAATTTGTTTTTAGTGAGGCCCTAAGCTGTACTTTGTCTAGCATATATGTAAATGCGGCCCTGCTCACTTCCTCCATTGATGCTAAGCTTATTCCATGTTATTATGAGATGACAATAAAGCTATGGTTCTCCTATTATACTTTAGAGGGAGGCCAGAATTTCCATTAGGTGAACTAGGCAGCCTCCTATAACACCAGCCCTCCGAGGGCACCTATTACCGCCACTGCCACTCTTCTCCGGGGCTTGCAATGGTGGCAATAGTTCAGGAACTGTGAGGCAGCACATTTTAAAGTTGCCAGCGCTGCCTTGCAGTTTCTGCTCTCAACCCGGAAGTGTGCGTCGCAGGGGGCAGAAGAGGCTGAGGGTTAAGAGCAGAAACCACGAGGCAGTGCTGGCAAATTAAATTAAGTACTGCCTTGTGGTTTCTGAACTATTGCCGCCAATGCAAAACCCGGAGAGGGGCGTCAGGGGCCCATGGGGGAGGGGGCGGGTGGCAGGGGCCCATGGGGGAGGGGACGGGTGGCAGGATAGAGGGGTCTGCCTACAGTGCTTCTAACCCTTGTACCAGGACTGATTTTAGATAATGAGAAAGGGTACCCCATCAGGGCTGGCTCAAGGGTATCAGACGCCACAGGCAGAAGTCCTGGCATGCCACCCCCTCTCCCTTGTACCGAGCTCCCACCCCCTGGGTCGAGCCACGCTGTGCCATCACCATCACCCCTCACTGCTGCTGTCACCAATTCCATCTTCTGGGGGGCCACCAGTAGCAGTAGTTTAAAAGCGGTGGCTTTGTGCCTCGGCTTTGGTGCCTGCACCAGGCCACATACTTCAGCACACATGGCCTGCTGCTTTTGACCTCTTCCAACAAGAAGTTGCATCAGAGGGTGGGCAGAAGCATCAAGCCATGTGTACCAAAGCACATGGCCTGCCGTGGGCACCAAATGGGTGGCACAAAGCTGCCATGCTGCTTGCCATGGTCAGCCACCCTAGGCAAATGCTTAGCCTGCCCAGTGGACAGGCCGGCTCTGTATACCATATCAGAACTTCAAACCAACAAAATAACAGATTTCACGTCTTAGCTGACTAGTTTTAAGAGCAAAAAAAATCATTTTATTAGGAAAGTAAATGTGAAAGGAAAAGGATGCCACTATGGTTCTCGAAAGAAGTAGCTGAAAAGATGAAGTAAAAGAGGAAAACAAACATCAAATTTGGAAAAACTAAGAAAAGCTAGGAAAGCAGCTAGAAAACAAATATACAAATGAAAGAAAAGTTAGTCAATGTATTAAAATGGGGGGAGAAAACATTTTTCAGATATGTTAGGGAGAGGAGGAAGTGTAAACGTGGTATTGCAAGCTAAAGGGTGAAGGGGAGGACTATGTAGAAGCTGAGAAAGATAAAGTGGAATTGCTTCACAAATATTTTTGTTCTGTGTTCACAGATGCAGGGCCAGGAGCAGGACCTTAGAAAATGTCTAAAAATAGGAAAAGAGAGAAATGGATCTTGAACGATTTTCAGGATACTGTGTTCATGAGGACCAGGTGATATATCCAAGAGTACGAAGGAACCTAGGGAGGTACTAGTGGCTCCACTATCTTTTCAATGCTTCTTTAGAGTCAGGAGTGATCCCACAGGACTGGAGAAGGGTGCATGTGGACCTTCTGCACACAAGTGGCAGTAAGGATGAGTTTGGGAACTATAGACTGGTTAGTTTGATCTCTGTAATAACTAATGGAAACGCTGCTGAAAACAGAGAACAATGGATTGCAGGATACAAGCCAGCATGGTTTTACTAGAGGCAGGTCTTGTCCAACCAATCTTATTAGAAATATAGAAACATGACAGCAGTAAAAGACCACATGGCCTATCTAGTCTAACCTTCCATAACTATAATAGCCCCCTTTTTACCTTTAAAGATCCTCTGTGTTTGTCCCATGCTTTTTTAAATTCAGATACTCCCCTCATCTCTACCACCTCCACTGGGAGACTATTCCGCGTACCTACCACTCTTTCTGTAAAGAAATATTTCTGCATATTACTCTCGAGTTTATCCACTTTCACCCTCATAGAAACGTAGAAACAAAGAAATATGATGACAGAAAAAGACCACATGGCCTATCTAGTCTGTCCTTCCATATCAACAACTACAACAGTCCCCTTTTTACCTTTAGAGATCCTCTGTGTTTGTCCCATGCTTTTTTGAATTCAGTTACTGTCCTCATCTCTACCATCTCCACTGGGAGACTAGTCCACGGATCCACTACTCTTTCCGTAAAGAAATATTTCCGCGTTTTCCGGTATGGCACTGAGCTGATCGGGCGTTGTGCAGATCAGCTCCGGACTTCCATCCCGCAAAACTGCTAAAAAATCTTGCCGATCGCAACCGAATGCCCCAGGCGGCTCCCAAAAGCAATAGAGATAGTGGAGGTGCGGCAACAGAACATCCATTGCGTCCCGAGCGGCACCTGATGGCTTCTAAACCAACCAAGAGGGAGAAAGCACGCGGCCCTGACCCAAAGATGGCGGAGGGAGCGCCGCGGAGCCCGGGGTCAGAAGGAGAGAGCAGTATGGTGGCAGATGTGAGTGCCGCGGTCGTGCGGGCCCTAGACGGACGTTTTACGGAGCTTGGGGATCAACTGCACTCTGTGGTGCAAAAGATAAATGATTTCACCGGACGGATGGATCAAGCCGAGACTCGGATCTCGAGCTTGGAAGATGACCAGCATACCCTCCAGACTAAAGTGCAAGCCCTGGAAACCCTTGTGCGACAGCAGGGTGAGAAGCTAGAAGATTTGGAGAACCGGGGCCGCAGGAAAAATCTGCGGTTTATTGGTATCCCGGAAACGGTGGCTGATGCTGCCCTACCTAGCTTTCTCCTGGACTGGATGGGGACCATCCTGGAAGTGACAGAGGGGTGCCCCATCGTGCTGGAGAGAGTGCATCGACTGGGGCCGCGGCGAGACCAAGCACAATGGCCGCGTGCCGTGATAGCGTGTTTTCTGGACTATCGCCAGAAGGAGAGGGTGCTGAAAGCGGCCCGCGCTCGTCGGAGACAACCTGGGGAAAATGATCGCATTTTGGTGTTTCAGGACTACTCACTGTTGGTGAGCCAGCAGCGCAGGGCCTTCTCACCGCTCTGTGCTCAGCTAGTGAACAGGGGGATCCGTTTCTCCTTACTGTACCCGGCGAAGCTGCGAGTGGAGTTTCGTGGACAGATAAAGGTACTGGAAACCCTGGAGGCGGCTCGCACATGGCTGACACGACTGGAGGAGACATCAGCGGCCGGGCCATGAAGCCGGAGATGAAACAAGCGGCTCATTGGAACAAGGCCTGGTGCAAGCTGTGCTAACACACTTTAAGACTAGCTGTGTGGGGACTTGTGTAGCAAACCGCTGTTTTTGTGGCTTTGCACAGTCTGAGCTCTCCGCGGTTAAATTTTTGGGTTGCTGTTAGAGTGATCCCCTCAGGGTCGGAGTCACGAAGTGGCCGATAACATCTGCGGCTCAGAATACAGCAGACCCCCGGGGGGATGGGAGCCCATCTGTGAAGTGGGTGAGGGGAGCAGGAGCCCGGCGATATTAATCCTTAGTGGCCTAGGCCCCTGGGCTTCCTTAATTTTCTTAAGTTTCTGGGTCTCTTCTTTTTCTCTTTCCCCTCCCCCCCTCCCCCCGTGGTCGAGGGGACCCACTCCTTTAATGTTAGTGATTTCTTGACACAGATTTGGGACGCCATTCTTGGGCTGCCAGGAATCGACCCTTCTGAGCGGGGCATCCAGCTGTGTCTCCTTTTGGGTTTGTTACATTGTATTTATATACAGTTGTATTGTTTGTTCATTACATTGTTGCTGTAGTGCTGGGGATTAAGCTGGGATACAGTATTTCAGTTTTTTGCTATGTTTCCCTTTTATTCCCCTACTCTTTGTGTATCTGGGCCCTGGCACACATAACTTTTGGGAATGAATAGGTTGGGGGAGGGTTTTGGGCACGTGTGGGCGGGCATATTTAGCCTAGGTGCCATTTTGGAGTAGGGAGATAGGGGGGGTGGTATGGGGGAGTGGTAGGAGGGGGATGTACCCCCCTGACAATGGGGTGGGGGGGGATCCTAGCCGATGTGTGTGTGTGTGTGCCTGGGGTGGGTCCGAATGCCAATGGAAGTGTCCGATCTGATGAACGGACTAGGAGGGGAAGTAGGGAGTGGGGTGGGAGGGGGGGAGGAGGGGGGCAGGGGAGGGGGGAAGAAGAGGGAGGAGACAAGGGATGGGAGGGACCACACTCTGGGGAGGTTACCTCAGCAGCCTAATAGTAATTGGGTAAATGACAAGGAGGAGGCTCCAGGCTGGGGGAGCCCCCCTGATGTGCTTAGATCTTTCTTCTCAGAGGGACTTGATATTGCCCCACCACCCTGAGGGTTATCACTTGGAATGTCTGTGGCTTAGGTAACCCCATCAAACGATATAAGGTTCTCCAAGCACTGGCCCGACACAACTGTGATATAGCCTTGCTCCAAGAAACTCACCAATCAGCAGAAGAGCACAGTAAACTCTGCAGGTCCTGGGTTGGGCAGGTTTGGGGATCCCCGGCAGCTGGGAATAAAGGGGGGTTGTTATTTTGGTCCATAAGAGGCTTCGATTTGTGGTGCAATCCACCAGCGCGGACGATGTGGGCAGGTCTCTTTTGGTCCATGGTCAGCTGGAGGGAAGGCTGGTGACTATTGGGGCTCTCTATGGCCCGAATGTTTCCGACTCTGGGTTCTATAACACGGTGGCCTCCAGACTGGAGCAGCTCCCCGAATGCCCCTTGATTTTAGGGGGAGATTTTAATGGGGTTATGGATGTGGAATTGGATACGTCGCGAGGGGCAGGGGCCAGGGAGAGAGGGCTGTCCTCTCGGTTGCTACAACGTTTTTGCAAGAGACTGGGTGTAATTGACCCATGGCGGCTGCTGCATATCTCTGAGAAAGACTTTACGCATACATCCAGAGCGCATGGCACCAGTGCCCGTATCGATTATTTGTTTCTATCTAAGGAATTGTTTGCTCCTACAGAGGAGGCTCAGATTGGTCCCCTGGAAGTATCGGATCACGCTTTAGTCTGGCTGGATTTACGCTGGGGACGGGACAGTGCTCGAGCGCGTCTTTGGCGCTTCCCCTTGGGGTTGTACCACGATGTGCAATTTCGTCAATTCCTCCGCCAACGTTGGACGGAATTTGCGAGGGATCATCAAGTCCATGTGGACGAACCGGAGCTGCTGTGGGAAACGGCGAAAGTGGTGCTGCGGGGCGACATCATCGGCTATGCAGCGCGGAAACGTCGCTTGCTCGCAGAGCGCGTTCTTGCACTGGAACTACAGGTTACCAAACTTCGACGCAGATGTGCCCAAGTTCCCTCGGTTGATAACAAGAGGCGGCTGTGGGAATCCCAAGTCGACCTCAATGAACTCTTGCATCAGAAAGCCAAGAAATCAATACTCTATTATCGATATCGCCTGCATTGTTTTGGCGACAAACCTGGCAGATCGCTGGCTCGCTATTTGAGGGGTAGGCGTGGCTCCACACTGGTGGCGGCCCTGCAAGACGCTAAAGGGAAAGTGCATAAGGAGAGTGGGGATATTGCCAGAGTTTTTCGGGAGTTTTTCCAATCCCTATACAAGGCGGAGGAGGGCCCCGGTGCGACCCTGCCTATCTGCGAGATTTGAACCTGCCGCGGCTGACAGAGGTACAGAGGGAGGTATTGGACCAGCCCCTCACTTCCCAGGAGATTCAGTTGGTTATTTCTGCGGCCAGCTGTTGTAAAGCCCCCGGACCAGATGGCTTGGGAGCGGAATTTTATAAAATCTTAGGTGACTGTGTTAGCCCTGTGCTACGGGAGGTGTTTAGTGTGAGGGGGGATTGGGGGGCCTTCTCTTGGGGGCAGAACCATGCCCATGTCACTTTGATTCCCAAACCGGGTAAGAATCCGTTGTTAGCAGCCTCTTATAGGCCTATCTCACTTCTTAATTTTGATTTCAAAGTTCTGGCAAAAGTCTTAGCCCTACGGCTAGGTGAAGTGTTGGGGAGCTTGGTTCATGAATCACAGGTGGGCTTTGTTAAGGGGCGCTACGCAGTTCGGAACCTACGGAAAATCTTAGCCTCCTTGGAATGGGTCCATGCTCGGCAATTGCCCTCGCTACTTGTCAGTTTCGATACTGAAAAAGCATTTGACAGGGTGAACTGGCAGTATCTGTGGGAGTTATTGCCCTCCTACGGCATAGGCGACATCTTCTGTAACATGGTGCGTAGTTTATATATCACACCGACGGCGGGGATCCTTTGCAACGGCGTACTGTCAGAGGGGTTTGCACTGGAGAGGGGCACGCGTCAGGGCTGCCCTCTATCTCCGTTGCTGTTTGTACTTTCTTTGGACCCCTTGATTCGTAAAGTGGTGAGTTCGGGCGGGATTAAGGGTGTGGCGGTGGGTTCGCAGGAGTTTGTTATCTCGGCCTTTGCGGATGACCTCTTAGTTCATGTGACTTCCCCTGTCGATTCTTTGCCGAATCTGCTGGGGGAATTTGAGCGGTTTGGGGCACTGGCTGGCCTCCGTATTAACTACGACAAATCTGAAGCTTTGGATATCTTGGGAGACCTTCGTGGAGCTTGGGGGGAGCCTTTCCCACTTCGGTGGGCGGAGGAGGAATTTCTTTACCTGGGTATCGTATTGCCCCGACAGCCCCGGGAGCTATATAGACGTAACCTGGACCGGACATTGCGGCGTTTGACGGTACAATTGCAGACTTGGGCATCTCGCCCCCTGTCTTTGCCTGGGAAAATAGCGGCGATACAAATGGTTATATTACCTCGTATTTTGTATTGGTTACAGACCCTGCCGGTCTGGCTACTTAGTCGGGACGTGCGTCGAATTGAAGCCTCCTTGAAGGGGTTTCTTTGGGATGGGAAGCGGGCTCGGATTCCGTGGGCTAGGTTGCTGGGGAAATGGAAAGATGGGGGTATGGGACTGCCCGATTTAAAGGCGTATGCTCTGGCGTGCCAGGCGCGGCATTTGGGAGACTGGTTAGGGGGTTCGGAGGACTACACACCTCGATCGGTAGAGGAGAGTTTAGTGGCGCCGTGGCCCTTGTTGGGGGTTCTGCATGGGCGACACGGGGATCTGCCAGAGGTGGCTCAGAACAGCGCCTTGGTGACTTCGGTTAGACGCACTTGGCAACAGCTGAATCGGTATTGGGTGGCGCCCTGGGAGGTTTCTAGCTGGTTGCCTCTCCGAGGGAATGTTCAGTTCCTCCCGGGATCCGACACGGCGATGTTTCGCGATTGGTGGACGCGGGGTATAAGGATGGTGGGTCACCTGGTCGAACCCTCGGGATGCTGTAAGTCCTTCTTGGCCCTGAGCCGGGAGTATGATTTGCCTTCGCGGCACTGTTTTGCCTACATGCAAGTCGCTCACTATGTGGCCTCACTGCCAAGAGAAGCTCTGCACTCTGATCGTTCGGCCAGAATTGTGGAATTTTTTGGGTTGGGGGAGGATAAGCCCCCGTCCATTTCCCAGCTGAAGAGCCGCTTGGATTGTTATAGGGGCCTTCCTGACTATCGGGGGGTTGAGTTGGCCTGGGCCCTTGAACTGGGAGAGCAAGTGGCCCCGGGGTTGGTTGGTAAAGCTTTGAAACGAATAGTTGATGTGGCATATGGGGCCCGTTGGAGAGCGATCCAATTCAAGTGTGTGACTCGAGCTCATTTTTCACCGCGCGGCGGGCTCTTCGGAGTCGGCTGGAGACAGATGGTAGTTGCCCTCGCTGTAAGGAACCCTTGGCGACGTTACTACATATGTGGTGGGGCTGTCGTAGATTGAGATCTTATTGGGAGAGAATACGGGCTTTTCTTAGTCGGTTGTTGCAGAAGCGGGTTCGTTGGTCGGGACGCTTCGTAGTTTTCGATCAGCTGGCGGCCCCAGTGCCGGTAAAGGCCAGGGAACGCCTACTTCTGAGGAAGGCTTGTCTAGCGGGGAAAGGGCCGATTCTCCGACTATGGAGAGAACCCCGACCACCTACTTTCACGGAATGGCGAAATAACTTTCACCATTTAATGCTGCTGGAGCGCTGGCTGGTAAGGGGCAATGCCAAGCGCTGGACAGTGTTCATGTCAGTTTGGGAACCCTATATACAGCAACTGGGGGCACGTAGCCGCAACGAAATTCTTCAATTGGGGTGCTGAGCGGAGGGTGGGGGGGGAGTGTTCGGCCCCTCTCCCTTAGGTCAGTTTTACTCTGCTGGAGTGGGGGGGGGGAGGGGGGGGGAGGATGCTATTTCATGAAAACTGCCACCAAGTGTATTGTTATGTTGTCTCCCGGAGGGGATAAGAGTGCACCCCTCGTGGAGACCTGGTTAATTGTTAATTAATTGTTTTTCTTTCTTTGCTTGTATTTCTTGGTGGATAAAATAAAGTATATAAAAAAAAAAGAAATATTTCCGCATATCACTCCTGAATCTATCTCCCTTCACCCTCATTCCATGTCCCCTCGTAGCAGAACTTGCTTTCAATTGAAAGAGGCTCTCTCCCTGAACATTTATGCCACAGAGGTATTTAAACATCTCAATCATATCACCTCTATCACGCCTTTCCTCTAAGGTGTACATATTAAGATCCTTAAGTCTGTCCTCATATGCTTTATAATGAAAACCACTAATCATTTTAGTAGCCACCCTCTGCACCGACTCCATCCTGTTCACATCCTTTTGAAGGTGCGGTCTCCAGAACTGCACACTATGCTCCAAATGAGGTCGCACCAAAGACTTATACAGAGGCATTACCACCTCCTTTTTTCTGCTAGCCATTCCTCTCCGTATGCACGCAAGCATCCTTTTAGGTTTTGCTGTCGCCTTTTCTACCTGTTTAGCTTCTTTAAGATCATCAGACACAACCACGCCTAGGTCCCAGCTCTTCTTTAGTGGACAAAAGTACTTCACCCCTTATACTATATTGCTCCCTTGGATTGCTGCAGCCGAAATGCATGACCTTACATTTTTTAACATTATGTCCCCTCATAGCAGAGGCTTGCTTTCAGTCGAAAGAGACTCTCCTCCTGTACATTTATGCCATGGAGTTATTCAAACATCTCTATCATATCTCTTCTATCCCACCTTTCCATTGAAGAATACGTATTAAGATCTTTAAGTATGTCCTGCTGGTCTAACCCCCACCCCCCCTTCCTATAGGGGTCCTGAGCACACTACCTTATCCTATAATTCCCTATAAGATTCCTGTAGTGGCACGTCCATGACACACAGTCTCACTTCCTGTGCCACACATTTACCAGACACAGTGTTGGCATCTTACTGTGTGTATTTCCTTATCACATCATCTAGCTTGTTTTATGGTTTCTTTCTGTTTCTTCTAGCCATTGCTAGCTTGTTCCTTATCGTTCCTCCAGTTTAGTCCTCCACCTCTGGGTTGTGCACCTCCTCCCACAGCCTGGAGACTGGGCATGTCAAAGTCGTGACATCACTTGATATAGCCTGCTGGTATCTCCCCTCAGCCCCCAATGTGTCCAGTCTCCATGCAGCAGGAGGACGTAGTGAGCCTAGGTGCTGTGCTCACTAGAGGAACGAAGGAGTAATCTTTAGTGTAGTTAGTGTTAGTGTTTTTTATTTCCGTTTCTCATTTAATTTTTTGTTTTCAGGTGCTGTGGTAAAAAAAAAAAAAAAAAAAAGGAAGTGCTTGAGGGGAATCGAACCGGCTTCCCTTTAGCTCATTATTCTACCTCAGGACTGACCCGGCTGACTCTCACCCGCTCTCCCCTCCTTGTTGGAACGGAGGGGAGTTGTGCGGCGGCGGCAATGCTGAGGCCAGGCTGCTACGTCCCTGTCGGGGATCACGTGGCAGACGCTGGGAGCAGGAAAGCCCTCTCCACTGCGGCTGATCACATTGTGCTGTGATCGGGGTGGTGGATAGCAGGGTGTCGGGCCGGCAGCGGGAGACAAGATAATGAGGTCTCTCCTGCGCATACGGCCGGCAGACCGGAGGAGCGGCCTGATAAGCCTGAATAGAGTGGGGAAGCTTCGGGCCGCGAACCCGGGGGCAGTGCAGGTAACCAGGCCCTCCCGATTTGCACAGGCTGGGGTTCCAGTGCTATTTTTGCAGGCCGCAGATGAGCAGAGCTGGTTACTCATTTTTTCAGAACTCTGACTGGCTCTGTTTTTAAGTGAAATCTGCAAAGCTATATTTTTAATATCCTTAGCTCTATCTTTACTTTAATTCCTTTGAATTTAATGGCAGTTCTGACCGTTGGAAGCACGCCTCTGCCTGGGTGGTCATTGGAAGCCCTTACTGTCGAAGAAAAAAAAAAAAGAAGCTGATTGGGAATCCCTTCCCTGTGTCCTTCAGAATGTATCTTAGTTTTCATTTAATTCTATTGTTCATTGCTAATGTCAGCGAGACCACAGAGCGGGTCTGCGGCATTCACAGGGGCGCAGCCGCGGACAATGGGGTCCGTGCTGGTTGTGCTGAAGTTTCTGCCTCTTTAGAGCAGGAGATTCAGAGGATTTGTTTTTTTCTCCGAATCTTTGGCTCATAAGGCCTCCAGAGTATTTCTGGCAACAGCAGGAGACTAGCACAGAGCCCTCGAGGCTGCAGACTCAGGATCAGCAATCTGGTTAAAAAAAAAGTTTTCACCGAGTAATGCCCTGCCTCATAGCATGTTGTTCCTGGAGTATATTCAAACCTTATTGGTATTCATATCTTTCCCTGGGGTACTGGATGTCATAAGCTTTCAGCAGGATTAAACATTTCCAGTACTTGAATGGAAGTCATCTGTCATCTATGGAATACTGGCTGCCTGTATTAAGGATTTTCTTCCATCTTGCGTCTGTATGGGACACATAGTTAGGTGCAAGGTCTGCAACCGCTATGGTGCCTTGCGGGGTCAAAAGGAGAAGGGTACAGCAGTTTATAATAACCTCATAGGGGTTTCAGAATGGCCTAAAAGTAGTATCCCTTCTTCCTTCAGTTTTCGGGTTTAGTAAGTATATCCGATAAACATTTCATCCCTCGATCAGTATGTTCAATTGATTTAGTTTGAAGTTATTATTTTTGTTTGATTTAATGATTGGCTCCTTTCTCAAAGGCATCCCAAGTTGGATTGTAAGCTACTACTACTACTACTATTTAGCACTTCTAGAGCGCCACGCACGCAGCGCTGCACAGCTAACCTAACCTACAAGAGGTAGTCAGCATACATGAGACAGTCCCTGCCCGTCAGAGTCATGCTCATCGGAGCTTACAATCTAGTTAGAGTAGTACATTAGTTAAAAAGAGTGCAGAGTGTTAATTTGTTCTACGCAAGGTACGGTGTGGTGCAGTTTGGTCTGAAGTTGGTCATAAGCAGTTATGGGAACATGAGGACACGTTTTAGAAAAGATGTCCAAGTGCGGTCTGAGATATGCTGCTAGAATGTGAGTTGAGCAAGCAGGTATATCCAACTTCAGGCACGATTTCTTAAACGACGGCGGGGGCAATTTGGGCAACTAATTACACACCCCCAGAATGGTATTTCAGAATGGAGATGTCTAACAGCCTAATGGTTGAAGTAGTGGCTTGGAGCCAGGATGTCCAGGGTTCTGTTCCTGGTTCTCCTCAGTGGATTTTAGGCTAGTTCCCGCACTTTCCTGGGGTCCATTTGGCCCTGGAGTAGGTCTAAGCGTGGACGGGGCCGCAGACATTCCCAGCATTTTTGGGAGCTACAGGGGATTTAAGTCCATTGTATCTTTCCAAACACGCCTTTGCCTGGCCTGCTGCCTACTCGGACTTCCCCGCAACCGGAGTCATCCTTAATAGATTTTTTGTAAAAAAAAAAAAATAGAATTAGTTCTAGGTACAATTTCTCCAGAATTCTTGACTTAGGTTTTTAAAACCGCCCTCACTGTGTGAAAACAATCTCAACAATTACAATTAAATAGTAATAATCTAAAAAGCTAACTATCCAGATAAAGTACTGGAAGACAAGGGCGGATCAAAGGATCTCGGGGATTTGTTGAGAGGGCAGGGGGTTCGCTTCTCCCCCTCAGCAACTTCTCGAATGCCACAAGGAGGTGAGGCGGGCCAGGCAGGACTCCTACCGATAGGAGGGTGGCGTCGGGAGTTTCTTCCTGCCTGGGGCCAGAATACGTCCGACCAAAGGGGGAGGTTCGGTTCTTGAATTTGCTCGGCCGATGCTAGGCTCGCTCGTGCTATTCCCCTGCAGAGGGCAGCTGGCTCGGACGCGACCCAACAGTCCCTAGATCGTCTTATGCAGTTAGGAGCAGTGGTGCCGGGGCCGCAGGAGTTGTCCGGCGTGGATCGGCACTCGGCGATCGTTCATAGTGGCGGTTTAGCAAGGGGAGTTCTTGTCTCCTTTTGTTCTGTCCGAGGCATACGGGCATATTACCTCAGAGCAGTTTTCTAGAAGTTTCTAGAATTCAAGCTTCATTCGAGGGGGGGGGCCCTTTCAGTTTCAGGCCTTTCCCCTCGGCATAGTAGGGGCTCCACGTGGATCCACCAAGGACAGGATGGTGGGAGCAGCGGCCCCGCAAAAGGAAGGAATCGTAGTTCACTCTCATATACACGATTGGCTGTTTCGGGCAACGCTCAGGGCCGAGAGCATTCGGAATATAAACTGGTGGTGAAGTTTCTTCAGAGGTTCGGCTACGTGGTTAATCTGATAAGCAGATATGCTGTATCAGGGCCTAGAATACTTGGGAGTGCGGTCCACATTCAATTGGGAACAGTGTCTCTGCCTGTACGCCGAACTCAGATCCACCGATGGGGAGATAGGACAGTTACTATAGACTCAGGCTCTGGTGGCTTGAAGCTACCAGCAGGTCTGAGGGACAACGGCGGTGACCCTGGAGGTAGTACCAGGGCCCAGGGCACACATACGGTTCTTCCAAAGGGCGTTGAGTTTAGTTTTCCCAAAGCGTGTTGCCCCGTCAGCTGGGAGCTATCCTCAAGGGCTAGAGTCCATGGCGGCGGCTCTGGAAATAGTGCCTTGGGCCAGAGCGTGCATGCGTCCCTGGCAAAGGTCGTTACTTTGACGTGGGTCCCTCCAGAACGACACTCTTAACAAGCAGCTTTCTTGCACATTGCGTGTCAGGCGGTCGCTTCAGTGGTGGCTTTGCCCAGGCAATCTGGCGGCAGGCATGCCACTGGAACAACCGCAGTGGCTTCCAGTGTTGACAGATGCGAGCCTCATAGGTTGGGGAGTGCACTGCGGGGATTGGTTCACACAAGGAACTTGGAATGACCAGGAGGTCCAGGGCTCGATCAACCCTCTGGGACTGCGAGCGGGGGTTCTAGTTCTTCAAGCAGTCAAGGCCACAGTGAAAAGTCGAGCGATACGAGTCTGGTTGGACAATTCCGCGACGGTGGCCTACCTCATTCGGCAGGGCGGTGCAGGAAGCGTGGCCATGGAGGTAGAAGCAGGAGCTCTGTTCTCCTGGGTGGAGACTCGTCTACAGGCAATCTTGGCGGTGCACATTGCGGGATCGGACAAGGTGATGGCAGATTCTCTCAGCAGAGTACGGGTAGATGCTGGAGAGAGAGCGTTATCCGGAGGTATTTGCGTAGATAGGCCATAGGTGGGGTCCTCCGATCATGGATCTCATGGCAACGTTTCAATCGGCCAAGGCGAGTCATTTTTCCAGCAGAAGGTGAGAAAGAATGTCGGAAGGGATAGATGCCATAATGCTAGTTTGGCCTTTGCCCGGTGTTCTCTATGTTTTCCTTCCGTGGACGCTCATAGGACGAGTCTTCTGATTCAAGGTCTGCTTCGATTGCCTTGGGTGGATCGGTTCTCACTTATGGCGTGGCCATTGAAAGGGGCAAAGTTAAGAAGAAAAGGTTATTCTGGTGCGGTAATTGCAGCCCTGCTTTGAGCCAGAAAGAGGTCCTCTTCCCTGGTGGAGGTGCGAGTTGGCGCATATTTGAGGATTGGTGCGCTCAGCGGCAGGTCAGGCCTTCCCCGGTTTTTCGTGCTTTTGGTATTAAGGTTCTTGCAGGAAGGTTTTGATAAGGGTTTAACAGCCAGTTCCTTAAAGGTCCAGCTCACAGCTCTGTCTTGCTATACAGGCAAGGTCCAGGGAGTGGCCTTGGGCTCGCACATCGATGTGGTGCATGTTCTGCAAACGGTGTCTAGGCTACGTCTTTGTCTCAGGGTAATGGTGCCTCTATGGGGCCTCAATTGGCCTTAGGGGTGTTATCTAGGGAATCCTTGAGCCTTTGCATCATGCTAGTCGAAGATTTAACTTTAAAGTCAGGGTTTTTAGAGGCCTTCTGTTCAGCACGGCCAGTTTCGAAGCTACAGACGTTATCCTACCGGATGCCGTTTTGTCCTTTTCTAGGGAAAAGATAGCGTTGGGGTTGGTACCGTCATTTTTGCCAAATGTGGTTCTCCTTTTCTCGTGAATCAGTCAGCTTCATTGCCAGTATTTGGAGCATCGAAGGGGAACATATCAGACTGTAGTCTAAGTTGCTTGGATATAAAGAGGGTTCTGCTTCAAGATTTCAAGGTCTCAGAGACTTTTCGTAAGTCTGAACACCTATTCGTTCTGTTTGGAGGTCCCCATAAAGGGGAAGCGGCAGCTACAGCTTCAATGTCCAGATGGGTACGAGAAGCGATAGCGTCAGCATATATTTTGCAAGGGCGTCAGATGCTGGTGGAGTTAAGGGCTCACTCTACTAGAGTGCAAACCACGTCTTGGGCAGAGCACAGTTAGGCCCCACCAGTGGAGATTGCAGAGTGGACTCTTGGTCGTATTTTCATACATTCAGTAAACACTAGCAACTGGATATTCAGGCTGCGATCAATGCCTGTTTTGGGTTGGCGTTGTTGCGATCCGGGTGGAAAGGTCCCTCCCAATAATTACTACTCTGATACATCCCAGAGGTGGAGGACTAAACTGGAGGAACGATAAGGAAATAGAAATTACACTTACTGGTAACTGTCGTTCCTTGAGTGATGACAGTTTAGTCCTCATTCCCGCCCGGGGTGTGTTTTCTTCAGTATTTATTTTCAGACGGAGTGGAGCATCAATTTCAAGGAGCGGAGAGATCCTTTCAGACTCTGGATCACAGTGAGTATTCCTCTTTGATCTGTTCCTTCCTTCTCTCTTATTTAAGTGAGGGTGGCACAGGAAAAGTGATAAAATAAAGGAGACGTGAACGTAAAAAAAAAATACGAATAATAAAGTTTAAAAAGGTCCCTCAGATTGAGGAATGGATAGTTTGTTTAAAGTTATGGTATAACTACTTATTTGTTGTTCCTTTGAGCTTGCTTTGTCAATAGTACACTGGGGGCTGAGGGGAGATACCAGCAGGCTATATCCAGTGATGTCACGACTTTGACATGCCCAGTCTCCAGGCTGCGAGAGGAGGTGCACAACCCAGAGGTGGAGCACTAAACTGTCGTCACTCAAGGAACGACAATTACCAGGTAAGTGTAATTTCTATTTTCTGAGCACATAGCTGCATGTAGGCTGCAATTTATTCCATACAGACCTCATGTATTTTATAATGAAGACCACTAACCATTTTAGTAGCCAGCCTCTGCACCAACTCCAACCTATTTATACCTTTTTGAAGGAGAGGTCTCCAGAATTGCACACAATACTCCAAATGAGGTCACACAAGAGACATACAGAGGTACTATCACCTCCTTTTTTCTGCTGGCCATTCCTCCCCCTATGCACCCAAGCATCCTTCTGGCTTTTGCCATTGCCTGTTCTAACTGTTTAGCTACTTTAAGATGGTCAGACACAATCATGCCCAGGTTCCCCTCTTCTTTTATGGGCATAAGTACTTCACCCCTACACTGTACCTCTCCCTTGGATTTTTGCAGCTCAAATGCATGACCCTGCGTTTCCTAGCAGTAAATCTCAGCTGTCAAATTCTAGGCCATTCTTTAAGCTTAGCTAGAGCCTTCCTCATGTTATCTACTCAATCCTGGGTGTCTACTCTATTGCAGATTTTGGTTATCATCCGCAAACAGCTCCCGACAGCCCTTCCACAATATCACTAACAAAGATGTTAAATCGAATCCGAGCAAGGACAGATCTCTGTGGCACCCCACTAGTAAAGCATAGTTACTCATCTGTAACACTAAAAGGTGATCTCCGTGAACAGCAGGAATCAGTCTTCACATATAGGTGGACATCACAGACAGAGCCCGTGTGGGAACACTCCCCAGTGTCCAATAGGAAAGCCTTTGGGAGGACTCCACTGCACCTGCATGCCTGCCTTCCCAACTCCTCTCCTAGTTGAGTTTGTAGCAGAGAAGAAGAGTAAAACGAAAGAACCCTACAATTCCTAGGGAAGGAGGGCAGGTTGTGAAGACTGATTCCTGCTGCTCCCAGAGATCATCTGTTACAGGTGAGTAACAACGCTATTTCCAGGAACAAGCAGGAATTTTGTAGCCGAACAGGCTGGATGAGTTCTGTGCCATTGGACTCGATTCCAGGAGGCAATACTCCCCCAATGATAGTCTTGTATATTGTAGAAGTTCAGGTCAGAGGGTAGGAGTTAAGTTTTTCACATAGAGGTCTGGAGTACAGTTTGGCCAAAGATAATATCCCAACAGGAGTCTCTGTACAGACAGTAGTGCACAGCAAAGGTATGAATGGAGGTCCAGGTAGCTGCCAGACAGATCTCCTGAATGGCTACGGAAGTTGCCACAGCACACACATTGTGAACAGTGACATGACCCTCCAAAGAGTCCTGCTTCTGCATAAGCAAAAGAAATGCAATCTGCTATCCACCTGGATAGAGTAAGTTTTGTTACCAGTAGACCAAGGTAACTAGGATCAAAGGAGATGAATAATTGTGAGGATCTTCTGTGATCCTAATTTCTATCCAAGTTGTAAGCCAGTGCTCGTTTACAGTCTAAGGTGTGTAGTGCTGCTTCAGCCCGAGACACATTCAATCTAGGGAGGAAAAATTAGGAGGATTACTGGCTGGTTTAGATGGAAAGAGGAAACCACCTTTGGGAGGAAGTGTGGATGGGTATGAAGAACCACCTTATCATGGTGGAACAGAGTATAGGGCAGATCTGCTAGAGCTTGCAGCTCACTGATACAGTGAGCTGAAGTGAGGGCAATGAGGAAGATGACCTTCCAAGATAGAAACATCAGGGAAGTGATGGCTAAAGGTTCAAAAGGTGACTTTAGAAACTGTGCCAGAGCCACATTCAGATCCCAGGCTGCCTGCGGTGGCTTAATGGGCGACTTGGAAGGGAAAAGGAACACAGAAGGAGCATGACCCTCGTACTAATAAGCAGAAGAACACAACAAGCGAGGGACAATTAGGATTACAAGTGCTTATTTATTGAAAAAAAAACCTAGGCGTTTCGGCAACAAGCCTTCCTCAGGGGGTATGCATCTTAAAACATAAAACAAAACAATTAAAAATCGTATACAATAAATAAAAGCTAAAACATAATGTATAAATATTAAAAATAATAAAAATGACAGTAAAGCGTAGTTACTCACCTGTAACAGGTGTTCTCCAGGAGCAGCAGGAATCAGTCCTCACATATGGGTGACGTCGGCGCCGACGGAGCCCTCACGGAGCAATTTTCCCCAGCTTTCAAAGAAAGCCTTTGGGAATTGCAGCGCGCATGCGCGGTCGCCTTCCCGCCCAAGGGTGCCATCTTAGCCAGTCTGATGACATAGCTAAAAGACAGCATAAAAATTTGCAAAAAAACTTAAGCAGATGATTGCAACTCCACGGGGAGGAGGGAGGGTTGTGAGGACTGATTCCTGCTGCTCCTGGAGAACACCTGTTACAGGTGAGTAACTACGCTTTCTCCAGGACCAAGCAGGAAGTCAGTCCTCACATATGGGACTCCCAAGCTTAAGGCTACCGGAGACCCTAAGCACAAAAATGAGCTCCCTCTAGCTCAGCGGCACAGAAGGAAGGAATCTTCACTGAATTATCACCCACCGGTAGCCCCCATCCGGGATGGAGGGTAGGAGTTGCTCAAACCTCAAAGAGATTTCGGAGGACTGCCTGTCCGAAAGCACTGTCCCTGCGGGACTCCCTCTCGAGACAGTAATGGACCGCAAAAGTCTGGCTCGAAGACCAAGTAGCGGCCCGGCAGATGTCTGCCAGCGGAACAGAGCGGAGGTAAGCCACTGACGTAGCCTTCGCCCGAACACAATGAGCCGTGACTCGACTTTCTAAGGAGAGTCCGGCTGCCCCATAAGCCCAAGCGATACAGTCAGCAACCCAGATGGACAGAGTACGCTTGGAGACCGGGAGCCCCAATTTATTGGGGTCAAAAGACACAAAAAGCTGAGCAGCTTTACGGTGCTCCCGCGTACGGTCAAGGTAGAAGTTCAATGCCCTTCTACAGTCCAGGGTATGCAGGACTCGTGCAGCTCGGCTGGAGTGAGGCCTGGGAAAGAAGGTTGGAAGTACCACCTCCTGATTGATGTGAAAAGGGGAGACAACTTTTGGAAGAAATTTTGGGTGAGTCCGTAGGACTACCCTATTTTTGTAGAATCGAGTGAAGGGAGGATCAGACACGAGGGCCTGCAATTCACTTACGCGTCTAGCGGAAGTGAGGGCTATCAGGAATAAGGTTTTCCACGAAAGAAAACGCAGAGAACAGGTAGCCATCGGTTCAAAAGGCGGACAGGTGACCCGCTGTAAAACCACATTCAGATCCCAGTCAGGTGCTGGCGGGCGCAGAGGTGGTTTAAGTAGAAGGAGACCTCGGAGAAACCGTGCTACGAGAGGGTCGCTGGAAAGAGGTCTGCCGTCCACCGGCACATGGTGTGCTGAAAGAGCACTGAGGTGGACTTTGATAGAGTTGGACTTAAGTCCCAGATTAGAGAGGTAGAGCAGGTACTGCAAGATCACCGACACCGAGCAGGAGAAGGGATCCTGAGACTGCTGTACACACCAAACGGAAAAGCGACGCCATTTAAGGGCGTAGCATTTGCGGGTAGAAGGTCGCCGAGAAGCTAGGACGACCTCTTCCACCTCTGCCGGCAGGAGAAGGGGAGCGAGGACTACCCTTTCAGCCGCCAGGCCATTAGGTTGAGATATCTGAGGTTGGGGTGTAGCAGAGACCCCTGATCCTGTGTTAGGAGATCCGGTTGAAACCCCAGAGGGAACGGATCCTCTACCGCTAATTGCAACAGGAGTGGGAACCACGGCTGTCTGGGCCAGCGAGGAGCCACCAGGATCATGGAAGCTTTGTCCCGGAGAACCTTGAATAGAGTTCGAGAGACTAGCGGGATGGGAGGAAAAGCATAGAGAAGGCTTTCCGACCATGAGAGTAGAAAAGCATCTGCCGCTACCCGAAGGGGATGTGGCTGACGAGAGCAGAAGCGAGGAAGTTGCCGGTTGAGAGGACTGGCAAAGAGATCCATCGTGGGGAGGCCCCACTTCAGAAAGAGTTTCTGAACTACCAAGGGATCCAGACGCCACTCGTGCGGCTGGAGTATCCTGCTGAGTTTGTCCGCCAGGCAATTTTCTTGGCCTGGGAGATAAACTGCCTTGAGAAGAATGCCGTGACTGACGGCCCAAGAGCAGAGCTTCTGAGCTTCTCGGCAGAGAAGGAAGGAGCCCGTGCCCCCCTGCTTGTTCACGTAGAACATGGCAACTTGATTGTCCGTCTGGACAAGGACGGACTGGTGAGACGTCAGGTGGGAGAAAGCCTTGAGCACCAGACGGATTGCTCTGAGCTCCAGGAAGTTGATCTGTTGAGCAGACTCCCACGCGGTCCAGAGACCTTGAGTACATGCCCCCTGGCAATGTGCTCCCCAACCCAGGAGGGAAGCATCGGTCATCAGCACTTGAGCCGGCTGAGGCGACTGAAACGGCATTCCGAGCACCAGGTTCGGCCGATGAAGCCACCACTGTAGGGAAGAGGCCAGCGGCCCGGAGATGCGCACTAAGTCGGCTAGTCCGCCGGTGGCCTGTTGCCACTGCTTGCGAAGGCACCATTGAGCAGGCCGCATATTCAGGCGAGCATTGGGGGTCACGTGGACGGTGGAAGCCATATGGCCGAGTAGTCTCAGGAAGCACCTGGCGGAGACCAGGGACTGGCTGCGAAAACGGCCGGCTAGGTCCATGAGCCGTTGAGCCCTGTCGAGAGGCAGGAAAGCTCGAGCCTGAGGAGTGTGCAGTCTTGCGCCGATGAACTCGAGATCCTGTGAGGGGAGCAAAGTGGACTTTGCGAAGTTTATGACAAAGCCCAAGTACTGCAGAAGAGTCACCGTGCGGTGTCTGGCGTTGGTGACTGCCGGAGAGGACGACGCTCTGATGAGCCAGTCGTCGAGGTACGGAAAGACATAGAGGCCGTGAAGCCTGAGATAGGCCGCCACCACCGCGAGACATTTTGTGAAGACTCGCGGTGCGGAGGATAGGCCAAAGGGCAGTACTCTGTACTGGTAGTGATTTCCTGCCACCACAAACCTTAGGTATTGGCGGTGGCTTGGGTGGATGAGGATGTGCGTGTAGGCATCCTTTAGATCTAAGGAGCATAGCCAATCTCCCTGCTGGAAGTAGGGCAGAAGGATTCCAAGGGTAAGCATCTTGAACTTCTCCCGCACGAGGAACTTGTTGAGGTTGCGCAAGTCCAGGATGGGTCTGAGGCCTCCTGTCCTTTTTGGTATCAGAAAATACCTGGAATAAAAGCCTTGACCTCTCAGGTGGTGGGGCACCGGTTCCACAGCCTGGTCCTGAAGAAGACTTGCTAACTCCTGAAGGAGTAAGTCCCTGTGCAGAGGGAGTCGAGGAGGTTCTCCCGGAAAATAAGAGGGAGGGACCTGATGGAAGTGGAGAAGATATCCTTCTCCCACGACTTGAAGCACCCAGGCATCTGAAGTGATGTTGGACCACCTGTGGGCGAAGTGAACCAGCCGGCCTCCGGTGCTGGGAGGAACCAGCTGAGGGGGAGAGGCTATGCTGAGGAAGTCAAAAACCCCCACCCTGCTGAGCAGGGGCAGGTGGTGCAGGCTTGGGGGCTTGCTGCCTACGGGACCCGTTACCCCGTCCCTTGGCCTGCTGACCCTGTTGGGGAGCTGCGGGGGCCTGATATTGAGGGTAGTGTTTATAGGCAGCCGCCTTCCTCGGGTAAAAGGACTTCTTTCCCGAGCCCTTCTTTTTCTGGGAAGGGGCGGAGCTCTTCCTAGAAAGCCTGGTCCTGGTGAGAGTCTCCGTCTCGATTTGTGCAGCCTTTTCTGCCATGGGCTTGCCAAAGAGGTTCTCACCTCTGCAGGGGACATCGACCAACTTGTCCTGCACCCAAGGTTCAAGGTCAGACGACTGAAACCAAGCCTGTCGGCGGGCACCGATACCAGCTGCGGCCACACGAGCCGATGCTTCAAAGCCATCATAGGCTGCTCGGGACATGAATTTGGAGCATTCCCGAATACCAGTTGTCAAGGCCAGGAACCTCCGCAAAGGTTCCTCGGTGCCAGGAGGCACCGAGGAGTGCATCTTTTGGCTCTTAAGCCTATGCATGGCCGATTCCACTACCATGGAATGGTGTGGCAGCTGTGCTTTTTGGAAGCCAGGACTCTTGCGGACTCGATAGATGGAATCGACCCGCTTGCTCAATACCGGCAACGAGGCCGGACTCTCCCACATGCGGAAGAGTAGTCGTTCCAGCATGGGAGGAACCGGTACAGTAAAGTGCTCCCGGGCGGGAGAGTCGTACTGAAGGGCGTCGAGCTCTTCGGCTCGAGGCTCCTCCTCGGGATCCGCAGGGAAGGCCAAAGCCTTGGCCATCTCCCTGACGAAGTCCGAGAACCGGGCATCCTCCGGAGGGGACTGTTTCCGAGGTTCAGACTCAGGTGAGTCCGAGGGGACACACTGAGTCCGAAAGGAATCAGGTGACTCCTCCTCTTCAGACTCCCAGGCCGACTCCGAGGAGGAATCGGTGGGGTCGGCTCGGGCAGGCGGAGGCGTCGGCCGCCCCGACGCCGAGGGAGTCGGCGGCGACGACCTCGGTCCCGAACGGGAGGCCGAGGGTGACCTCGACCGAGGATCGACTCGAGTTCGCATGGACTCGAGGATCGGCTCGGTCTCCGGGGTCGACTTAGACGTCGACGTCCCGGCGGTCAGGGCAGCGGCGCCAGCGAGGCTAGCGATCAGTGCCCGCTGCTGGTCCATGAAGGCAGATAGTCTGCTCTCCAAGGCCGTCAACCTGAGTCCGACCTCAGGTGACCCAGCAGCCCCCGACTCGGGCCCCGACGGCGTCGGGCCCGACGTCGGACCTCTCGGAGGCGAGTCCAGAAGGACTACAGGACTTACCCGAGCAGGCAACTCCGACTCCAGGCGAGGTCGCTTCGGGAGGTGCTCCTTCTCCAAAGACCCGGGACGGCTGTCGGGGCTATGCGACCTGTCCCTCGCGGAGCCAGGAGCGTCCACCGACGCCGCCCTCGCGGGTTTTGTCTTCCGTCGATGGTCTCCGGAGGGAGAACCCCTGTCGGAGGAGCTTCGGCGATGGTCAGAGCTGGAGCCTCTGGATGCCGAGGCCTCCGACGAGGTCCGGGTACGGCTGGGGTCAGCGAAGATTCTATCCCGCTGATGCCGCCGACTCCTCAACGCTTTGGAGGACATTTTGCCACAGGCTCCACAGATCATTTCTTCATGATCCGGGCCTAGGAAGCGGAGGCAATTATCGTGTGTGTCAGTGAGTGACATATTTCTGTCACACTGACCACACCGCTTGAAACCACTGGCAGCCATCGGGGGAAAAAGGGCCCCTGCAAGGTCAAAGGACCGGGCTGCCAGCGAAAAACCGAAAACGAAAATGACCAAAAATCAGAAAAACCGAAAAATAAGAGAAGGACTCGCAACGGCGTCGCGAGTCCGGGCAGGAAAACGACCGGCGTCGAACCGAAGTGAAAAAAGAGAAAAAACTCACGAAAATCAACTTTTTTAGCGGGGACACGACAGGTACGTCTGTAGGGCTCCGCGGAAAAAAGAAGACTGGCTAAGATGGCACCCTTGGGCGGGAAGGCGACCGCGCATGCGCGCTGCAATTCCCAAAGGCTTTCTTTGAAAGCTGGGGAAAATTGCTCCGCGAGGGCTCCGTCGGCGCCGACGTCACCCATATGTGAGGACTGACTTCCTGCTTGGTCCTGGAGAATAATAATATAATCATAGGGCAAAAACATATAGTGTGTTCATTAAAAATGTGTAGATGATTAAAGAAATAATTAATGGCATTTATTAATAAATTATTAAAAAGATATATCCATTAAACATATAAGAACACGAATAAAACAATTAAAAAGCATGTAGTAAACAGACATAGATAACTGAAACATTAAAATCAACTATGTAAAAGGGAAGCCACTAATAGTTTTGTGAAGAAAAACAAGGTGGAGGAGGACCACAGGAGAAATACTTACACAGGGCACCTTGTGGAGGGGTAGTCTTTAAAAAGACACCAGTCAATCCAAAGCTCAAAGGCTAAAAATGTACAGAGTATATACCATTATGCAGTTATACAATCATATTTCAGAGAGCCAGGTACAGGGCTAGTGAGTCATATATTGAGTAAAACTAGATTATTGCAAAGCATTATGAAGCAGGAGGAGGTCAGAGCTAGAGGGGTGAGAAGTAAACCAACTGTAAGATACAGTAACTGCCGGTTAAAAAGTGCATGAGCTACGAGTTGTGTCTAAAAGGGAAAAACATTAAGTCAATCCTGTTATCAAAAAAGGTTCCCCATGCAGAACCTGTCAAATAGAGATGTTTTGAATGCCGGGAGTTGTGTATTTCGTCTTGTGTTCCAAAGAGAGTAAAGCAAAGGCATAATGGGACCGGAAAGAGAAAGAGTGTCGTTTTTAATCTTTGTGCTGTCTACAGTAAGACATAGTGGTATGTTTACTAAACCCTCTTAATGTGCGCGCCGCGTTAGTCTGCAGGATGCCATAAAAGGAGTGGGCGGTCCGGTCAAAAGTAGCAAAACGGGATTAGCGCGCGCTGCGCGCTCTTGTGCACCACGCACATTAGCGCACGAGAAACGTGCACGGGAAGCATAAGCAGGCGCGCTGATGTGCAAACAGAGAACAGGGCTGCAGTACAATGGTGAAGACACTGACAGATGGTGCAGGGGTCATGGGTTCAATCCCCCACTGTGCCCAATGAAGAAGGCTGGCTGAGGCACTACCATTTATGTGTATAATATTGCATTATGAGGCTTTTTAATTTTATTTTAA
The DNA here is from genome assembly GCA_033557465.1 of Ichthyophis bannanicus. Lineage (NCBI taxonomy): Eukaryota > Metazoa > Chordata > Amphibia > Gymnophiona > Ichthyophiidae > Ichthyophis > Ichthyophis bannanicus. The sequence continues at coordinate 152,288,882 of CM066041.1, forward strand.
TTACTGCTGCTAGCAAACGCACTCTCAAAGCGCTGTAACATAAGGTGCTGCATAAGGCACCCCATAAGGTACCCCAGAGGGCACATTTTAAAGTGCACTGTCCGCCATGGCACCCTACAATGTTGCTTAAAGGGTAGCCTATAGGACGCCATATAGGGTGCCCTATGAGGCACGGCAAGGTCATAGCACTGTTTTTGATGGCAGCACTGTGCATTTAAACACATGGAAATCTTAAGTAGGTGCGCTGACATGCAAGGAGGAACAGCAGTGTAGCACAATGGTTAAGGCACTGACTGATGATACAGGGGTCATGAGTTCGATCCCCAGTGTGCCTAATACTTAAGGCTGGCTGAGGCATCAGCTTTGACATGTAAGTATTGTTTCCTGCGGCACTTTATTTGTATTTTATTAATTGCTGCCAGCAAACACACCCTCACGTGCCGTAACCTAAGGTGCCGCATAAGGCACCCTATAAGGCACTCCATAGGGCACATTATAAAGTGCACTGTCCGCCACGACACCCTATAATGTCCCCTATAGGGCACCCTATAAGTCGCTCCATAGGATACCGTATAATGCACCTTATATGGACGGTAACCATAAGGTGCCCTATAGGGCGCCCTATAAAGCGCCCTCTGAGGCACCTTATGGGTACAGTACGCTGAGGGTGTTTTTGCTGGCAGCACTAATGTACATTAAAAATAGATAATGCTTTGGACAGCCCTATCAAATAACCCCACTGTGGGTTTGAACCCATGACCTCTGGCTCCACAGGCAGTGAAGTAACCAGTGGGCTACAGCTCTATAGCTGCTAGCAAGCCCCTGGCTGGCTGCAGAAGGACTGCACGTCACCACACAAACAGTCTGCTGTGGTCACCAGGATAGGGTTAGCCCACCCGTACCCATGATGCACTGCACATGCAAATCAGCCATCTACAGATGAACACAAGATGGGGTATGCACCCCCACAGCACCTCGGCCTGGTAGGGGGAACTGACCGTGTGTGGTACTGGCACAGAGTAGCTACACGCCGTCACATTGTGCAGGTACTGCACTCACCCTGAGGGTGAGGTGGGGCGCCCAGCACCAGGTCCACAGCAGAGATAGGCCATGCTGCAGGTCCCCAGCAGTGCTAATGTGTGAGATAGGTAGTTTCTGCAGACACACCTTGGATATATCTGTATGTCTCAGTCAGGTGTAGCCCCTATGGACCCCTAGGAGGATTATGTACCACCACCCTCCTCCTCCTCCTCCAGGGCTGAGGGTGGTAAACAGGGTCTCCCACCAACAGATCCACATTCTACCTCCCTGCAATAGTGGCAGTAGAGGAGACCATCAACCCCAGTCCTGCTGGGGAACAGACACCCTACAGGGCAGTCAATGCAGCTCTGTACACATCCATAACGCAATAGCAGACAGACATTAGGCCTGGATATGCTAAGCTGCACCCCACCACTATCTGATATTCTCCTGCAGCAAGCCTTCAGCCGCTACACCCTGCAAGGCGCTCCATCAAGACACATACCAGCTGCAGACAGTCTGCTAGCTAGTCCATAGTGCATGTTCCTGGTGGAAATGCGTGCACCCAGAACTGGGATGTCAGCATACACAACAAGCAGATAAGTCAGTGACTGGGCCCCAAAAGAAAACCCATAAATATCACGTGAGAGAAATACTATATAGCACTATGGGGGAGCCTAGCCATGCTGTGGTCATTGCACAGTCAGGGTGAGAGTGATCTCCCAGCATGACATGCTGTGGCCACCCTGTCTGTGCAGGCTTTGGTGTTGTACCCCTCTTGCCAGTTCGATGAAGTTCTCTAGGAAGGAGTCAAAAACTAGGCACAGGTTTGTGCCCGTTTAGCTGGTTGAGGCTTAGGCGCCTTGGGTTGGCGAGGGTCCTGCGTCTCTCTGAGGATGCTAAGGCTGATAGGCAGCTGAAGGTGGGTAAGGATAGTATGTCTTCTTTTTAGGAGAGAAAGATTTCTTGGGAAGAGCCTTCCTCTTGGATGAGTCAGCTGTTTTCCTGGAAAGGCATTTCAGGGTGAGATCATGTGTCTCAATTTCTCCTGCTCTTTTCTAAAAAAGGTTTTCTTCAGTACATGGGATATTGGCCAGTTTATCCTGGACCCTGTAACCAGGCTATTCTGCAAGCCTCAATGCAGTATTTTCACCTTACTTCACGAGTGTCTGGAAAGCATTACATTTGTTTGTTTATAAGTCGCCTGTGCAGAACAGTGTCAAAGGCTTTACTGAAATCTAAGTACACCATGTCTAGGACTCTCCTTCGGTCCAACTCCCTGATTACCCAATCAACCAATCAGATTTATCTGACAAGACCTGCCTCTGCGAAATATATGCTGCCTCGAATCCTGCAATCTATTGGACTCCAGAAACCTACTATTCTTATTAATTTCTTTAGCTGGGTGACCAGATAGTTGGATCGAGGGAGAGCACTAGATGAGGTATACTTAGATTCCAGTAAAGGCTTTGGCACTGTTCCACACAGGTGACTTATAAATTAATTCAGTGCCCTAGGGATGGACCCTAAAGTGACCGATTGGGTTAGAAATTGGTTGAGTGGGAGGCAACAAAGTGTACAGGTAAATGGAGCTCACTCAGAGTGGTATGCGGCAGGGAACTGTCTTTGGTCCAATTTTTTTTTAACATTGTTGTATGTGATATTGCAGTAGCTCCCTTGCATTTTCCTCAGTAAAGACAGAAGCAAATAATTCATTTAGTCTCTCAGTTATAGTCTTGTCCTCCATGAGTGCACCCTTTACCTTTTGATCATCTAATGATCCTGGCTTCTTGCTTCATATGCATCTGAAAATGCTTTTATTATTAGTTTTTGTCTCTATGGCTGTTTTTTTATTTTCTTCATTTGGTCCTTTAATCCATTTTTTGAAAGATATTTTTTTTGGCTCTAATAGCCTCTTTTGCCTCATCTTTTATTTTGCTGGCTGTTTGGCCTTTCTTAATGCATGGTGGGATACATTTTGGTCTGGGCTTCCAAGATTGTTTTTAAGCACGCCCATGCCTGATATAAACTCTTAACCTCTGCAGCTGCTCTTTTTCGTTTTTCTCTAACCATTTTCCTCATTTTATAATTTGAAGATTCAATGCTGACAGTAGATTTCCTTTGCATACTCACTACAGTTATTAAATCAAATGTGATCATATTATGATCACTAGTGCCAAGTAGTCCTAACAGCTAGCTCTTGTAACAAACCCCGTTTTTCAACGAAGGACTAAGTCTACATAGGTTCTTCTCTAGTCAGTACCCAAACCAACTGTTCCATGAAGCAGTCATTTATTTCATCGTGCAACTTTACCTCCTTAGCATGTCCTGATGTGACATTTATTCAGTACTGGGTAATTGAAGTAACTCATTATTTTGTTAGCTTTCCTAATTTCTGATAAAATTTCATCATCTGTCTGCTCATTCCATGAGGACAGAAGTAAAACTACTACTATTTTTTCTCCTTCATACATGGGATTTTTGTCCATAAGGATTCAATGGCACATTTTGTTTCCTGCAGAACTTTTATTCTATTTGACTATATGCTCTCTGAAACACAGCGCTATCCCTCCAGTAATGGATCCATCCTATCATTGCAATATAATTTGTACCCAGATATCACAGTGTCCCATTGGTTATCCTCCTTCCACCAGGTCTTTCAGTTATATCTAACCTTTCATTTAGTGCTATATATGCCATCTCGGGGGTAAGACCACCACCAAAAGCGTAAAATGCTCTCATTTTCACCTTATCAAAAGGGCTAATTTAGGCTTCCCATGAGTGGAATCTCAGAGCTCAAACACATCTTCTCTGGCTCACCACATCATGTGACTTCCTGGCTTTAGCATTTATCCTTGTGTTCAACATTAATTTCTGTTGTCAATGTTTGATTTTTTACTTAATCTAGCTCTTTTGCTAATGTTGGCTGGGGTGGAATTTTTCCAGTTTTCCCTAGGCTTATCTTTAAGGGGGATATTTTATTTTGTGTTACTTTACTTATTGCATTAGCGATGCATTTTTATTGGATATTTTTGTAATTTCTAATTTCTCTTGATATATAGTCAATGTTTTCATATTGATTTGGCCATTTGGCTACAATTCACCTTGAGTACAGCTTAGTGATAGACCAAGTAACAAATGTTTAAATAATGCACATTCAAAAAAAATAGAAGAACCACCATAAACTACAAATTAATTTAGAGGCCATTTTCAGTAACTCGTGGTATATTGCAAGATATGAGCATGTTTTTGAATGCATAAGTCTTATAATTAAATTTCAACAGGGAATTACCTGGTTATGCACATTTAAAGGACTGCATTTCCTATTTCTGTGGGTAGCCAATTGCAGGTCAAACAGTGTGCATAATTTGAAAATCAAATTTAAGTGTCTTGTTTTCCTCCCCTGGCAATATCTTGTTAGTCTTTCTGAAAGCGCATATGCTGTGAAAGTCTGCTACTGGGGCAGAATTTTCAACCGCAGCAAATGCCTTTGAAAATTGTCCTCCAAGGGGACCGCTTTATGATTGTGAGCATGCATTTTCCTTTGGCTGAAACTGGTCTCCTGCTTTTCTATAGGAACATTGTACACACATATGTATACCTGCTCTTTGACGCATGGGGTTAATTTACACACATGTGCAAATTTTCAAAAGCATGTGTGTAAATTGCAAACCCTGCCCTGGGAACCTCTGCTCTGTATGAGTAAACTTACATGCAAACATGCAGTGACTGTACAAATTTACCAAAATATTGGACAGATGCTTTTAAAAAAATATTTCCAGGAATAGAGTACTGATTTGCCCACAAAAATATTTTTGAAAATTACTCTCAATGTAAAAACCCCTTCCTCCTTACTTTCTACTTAGTGTTGAGTCCAAACCTTTGCTCCTGACTTTATACTCCTCTCTTGCTACGCATTTTAAATGTAACAGTTTTTTATATACCGTCTTTGATCCAAGGCGCTTCAACCTTTTGTTTATGACCCTTTTAACCTACAATGAAGCCAATATTCAAAAACAGCTGAGTGCCTAAATGTGAGGCCTCATTTTGCATAGAATGTGGAGGAAGAAATTGGAATGTCCAGGTCAGAAGATTCGCTATTCTCCTAATATTTTACAAAAGCCTCCGCACATACAGCAGAAGCAATCATTTGAGAAATTACTACTGCTAATTTTTATAGCACTACAAAGCTTACACAACATTGTACAAAAACATGTAAGAGACAGTCCATGCTCATAAGAGCTTACAGTATAGTCAAGACAGACAATACAACTGAGAACTAGGAAATATCTAGGGGAATGGAAAGGAAACACATAGGAGGTGAACAGGAGACTAGGGGGATCAGGATCCAAAAGCCATCTCAAAGAAGTTGGTCTTTAGCTTGGACTTGAATAGAAAATACCAATCTAACAGTCACTGCAATTAAAGCCCAGAGAAAATATTTTCCATTTCCTCAAATTCCTATTTATATTTAAACATAGAAACATGATGACAGAAAAAGACCACATGGCCTATCTAGTCTGTCCTTCCATAACAACAACTACAACAGTCCACTTTTTACCTTTAGAGATCTTCTGTGTTGGTCCCATGCTTTTTTGAATTCAGTTACTGTCCTCATCTCTACCACCTCCACTGGGAGACTATTCCATGGATCCACTACTCTTTCTGTAAAGAAATATTTCCGCATATCACTCCTGAATCTCCCTCCCTTCACCCTCATCCCATGTCCCCTCGTAGCAGAACTTGCTTTCAATTGAAAGAGGCTCTCTCCCTGAACATTTATGCCACGGAGGTATTTAAACATCTTAATCATATCACCTCTATCCCGCCTTTCCTCTAAGGTGTACATATTAAAATCCTTCAGTCTGTCCTCATATGCTTTATAATGAAGCCCACTAATCATTTTAGTAGCCACCCTCTGCACCGACTCCATCCTGTTCACATCCATTTTGTATAATGTAAATTTTTTGTTGGGTTCTATTCACAGCACATATGACATGACCATCGTAGCTTTTCCACATCCAGGCCTATTTTACTCACTATTTTCTCTGCAACTATTATTTCATCAAATTTAGCAGATTTTTCATTGGGAAACAGTGTCCAATAAATTTAGACTGGGTACCTTAGAAAACCAAAATCACCTGATAGCATCATGTTTCGGAAAAAGCATTTAACCATGTCCTGCTTCAGGGAGTATCCGCAAAGTTCATACTCAGCTTCGTAGGACCATTTGACACTTTTCCTATTGGATCTCTTCCTGGCTTGTCTCAATAATCATAAATGTCTACTGAAGTTTAATGTGAAAAAAGCACAGTTACTTACCTGTAACAGGTGATCTCTGGGAACAGCAGGAATTAGTCCTCACATATGGGTACGTCGGTACCGACGGAGCCCGTGCGGGAAAGCTCCCCAGCTTCTTAGAATAGAAGCTTTTGGGACCTCCCACTGCACATGCGCACTGCCTTCCCGCCTTCCTGAACAGCTCTCCTCAGTTTCGAGTTTATAGCTGAGTCAACAGAGAGAGGACAGGAAGATAGATAGATAAAAGATACAACTCCTAGGGGAGGTGGGTGGGTTGTGAGGACTAATTCCTGCTGTTCCCAGAGATCACCTGTTACAGGTAAGTAACTGTGCTATCTCCAGGAACAAGCAGGAATAAGTCCTCACATATGGGGACTCCCTAGCTTAGATGCATGGGATCCCCTGTAAAGGTTCGCCATCTTCGTATGGATCTCAGGCATCCATTCTGGGAAGGTGGGCAGGAGTTGTTTAGGAATGGAACAGGTGCTTGAGGACAGCCTGGCCAAACAAGGCATCCCGGCGGGAGTCCTTGTCCAAACAGTAATGGGCTGTGAAGGTATGAACCGAGGCCCAGGTAGCGGCTCGACAGATCTGATCTATGGAAACAGAGTGCAGATGAGCCATAGAAGTTGCCATGGCCCTCACATTGTGAGCAGTGACATGGCCTTCCAGAGAAATGTTTTTGCTCTGGTAAGCAAAAGAAATACACTGAGCAATCCAATTGGAAAGTGTACGCTTGGAGACTGGAAGTCCCAAATGGGAAGGATCAAAGGCCACAAAAAGTTGAGAAGACTTTCGATGTGGCTGAGTCCTATTAAGGTAAAAAGCGAGAGCTCTTTTACAATCCAGAGTATGAAGGTTCCTCTCTGCATTGGATGCATGAGGAGCTGGAAAAAAGACAGGTAGATATACCTCTTGATTAAGATGAAAAGGCGAGACCACTTTAGGCATAAAGTGGGGATTCGTCCTAAGGACCACCTTATCATGATGAAATCTTGTGTAAGGTGGATTAGCCACTAAAGCCTGCAGCTCACTGATGCGGCGAGCCGAAGTGACTGCAATGAGGAAGATGACCTTCCAGGAAAGAAATTTCAAGGAGGTGGAAAACATTGGCTCAAAAGGTGGCTTCATAAGTTGACCGAGCACTAGATTCAAATCCCATGCGACCGGGGGTGGTCTGATGGGAGGTTTAGTGAGAGTCAGGCCTCTCATGAATCTTGCAACAAGAGGATGAGAGGAGATAGGTTGTCCATTTATATGTTTCAAGGATGCTGCAATAGCGCTTAAATGGACTCTTACCGAATTCGTCTTGAGGCCTGCATTGGATAGATGCAGGAGATAATCAAGAAGAGAATTCAAAGGAAGTGCCAGAGGGTCAAGACCCTGCTGAGCACACCAAATGGAAAAACGTTTCCATTTGAAAGCATAGGAACGCCTGGTAGAGGGTTTCCTAGAGGCAGAAAGGATATCTTTCACTGGTTGGGAAAGATGAAAGTCTTGAAGGCTTAAGCCTTCAGTAACCAAGCACTGAGGTGAAGGGATTTGGGGTTTGGGTGCCACAAAGTCCCCTCCTCCTGAGACAGGAGGTCTGGCGCAGCTCCCAGATCCAAGTAGGATCCCTGGGAGAGCTGTAGAAGTAGAGGGAACCACACTTGGCGTGGCCAGCGTGGAGCTATGAGGATCATAGTGCCATGATCCCTCTGGAGTTTGAACAGAGTCTTGGGAATCAAAGGAATGGGTGGAAAGGCATATAGGAATGCCTGATTCCAATTCAGGAGAAAGGCGTCCGTAGCCTGAGCTCCCTGACACGGAGTTCTGGAACAGAACCGGGGAAGTTTGGCATTCCACGGACTTGCAAAGAGGTCTATGTCCGGGGTCCCCCATTCCTGAAAGATTCGGTTTATTTGGTCCAAATGTAGGGACCATTCGTGTGGCAGCAGAACTCGACTGAGCCTGTCTGCCCGAGAGTTTTGAACTCCTGGGAGATACACTGCTAGCAGGTGAATCTGATGCTCTCTGGCGAAGGCCCATAGTCTTAGAGCTTCGTTGCAAAGCGACAGAGAGCCCGTCCCTCCTTGTTTGTTTATGTAAAACATGGCCACCTGATTGTCCGTCTGAACTAGGACAGTGAGGTTGGCTAGGAGGGAGTGGAAGACCTTGAGGGCAAGGTAAATTGCTCGCAGTTCCAGAAGATTGATATGAAGGGTGGTCTCCTGTAGAGACCAAGTGCCCTGAGTGGAGAGAGTTTGCAGATGGGCTCCCCACCCTGTTTGGGAGGCATCTGTTGTGAGGGTTGCTTGGGGTAGCAATGGTTGAAATGGAGCCCCCAACAACAGATTCTTGGTGGAAGTCCACCAGTGGAGGGACCAAAACAGACGATCGGAGGTTTGTATTTGGTCTGAGAGCGCTCCTGACGCCTGAGTCCACTGAGTGGCCAGGGTCCATTGAGCTGCTCTCATATGAAGACGAGCATAGGGCACCACATGCACTGTGGAGGCCATATGACCCAGTAGGCGTAGCATTTCCCTGGCTGTCAAGTGAGTGCTGGACTGAGCTTGGGAGGCCAAACTCAGGAGGCGCTGGCCTCGAACCTGTGGAAGGTAGGCCCTTGCAGTGATGGTGTCCAACTGGGCCCCTATGAATTCTAGAGATTGAGTAGGGATGAGTTGGGACTTGGGAAGGTTTACTACCAGTCCCAGATACTGCAAAAGGCTCCTTGTGTGGTCCAGGGAAATCTGGGCCTGTGACTGAGTTGGAGCTCGGATGAGCCAGTCGTCCAGATATGGGAAGACAAAGATTCCCATGCCTCTTAGAAATGCGGCTACGACTGCCATGCATTTTGTGAATACTCTTGGAGCAGAGGCTAGACCGAAGGGGAGTACTCTGTATTGGAAATGTTTTCCCTGAAACAGAAAGCGAAGATACTTTCTGTGGGATGGATGGATGAGTATATGTGTATACGCATCCTGTAGGTCTAGAGAACAAAGCCAGTCCTGACCCTGGAGGTAAGGAAGGAGAATGCCGAGAGACAGCATTTTGAATTTCTCCTTGAAGAGAAATTTGTTCAATTCTCTCAGATCTAGGATTGGTCTGAATCCCCCTGTCTTCTTTGGAATGAGAAAATAAGGGGAGTAGAAACCGGACCCTTGTTGAGGAAGAGGAACCTCTTCTATGGCCCCTTGGGCAAGAAGAGAGGAAACCTCTTGACCCAACAGGGTTAGGAGAGATGGGGGAGAATTGAATGGTCTCACCATATGATGGGGAGGAAGGCTGGAGAAATGAAGTTTGTAACCCTCTCGAATGATAGAGAGGGTCCATTGTTCTGTTGTGATTTGTTCCCATCTGGGAGCAAAGTGAACCAACCTTCCGGGTATGGTGAGAGGTTCTGGTTGTGTTAGAACCAGAAGTGGCAAGTTCCCTAGGAGCAAGTCAAAACCCCTGAGGGGTTGGAGCCTGCTGAGCTACAGTAGCTGCTGCAGGCTTAGCTCGTGCTTGTTTGGATTGCTGACGCTTAGCAGTATAGCGAGGTTGAGAAGACTGCTGGCCAGTATTTGAAGCAACTCTGGCCTTCTTATAGTAAGGCCTTTTAAAAGACTTTTTCTTAGTAGGAATTGAAGTGGACTTTGAAAGTCTTTCCAAGGTGGCATTTTCAGCATCCATCTGGGTGGCTTTGATTTGCCACTCTTCCCCAAATAAGTTCTCACCTGTACAGGGCAGATTACGTAAGCCATCTAGAACCCAAGGTTCCAGATCAGAGGCCTGGAGCCAAGCAAGACGTCGGGCTGCAATAGCAATGCCCGAAGCCCTACTGGCTCCCTCAAAGGAATCATATGCTGCCCTATTAGAGAACTTAGAAACCTCTAAGAGTTGTTTCACTAGGGAAAGGAAACCCTGCTTTTTATCCTCAGGGATAAAGGGGGCAAAATGCCGCACCTTTTTGGCAAGTTCCTCCAGGAACATGCCCATATAGAGACTGTAGGAATTAATCCTGGCTATAAGCATACTAGCCTGGAAAATTTTCCTACCAAAAGAGTCCAAAGTCTTACATTCCCGTCCTGGAGGGGTGGAAGAGTGCCTTTTGGTACTCCTAATCTTCTTCATTGCAGACTTCACCACAATAGAGTGGTGGGGCAATTGAGTCTTTTGGAAACCAGGAGAAGGAGGGACCCTATACATGGTGTCCAACCTACGGGAATAAGGAGACAAAGTCAAAGGATTTTCCCAGAAATCCATCAGTTGTTCTTGAAGGATTTCATGGATAGGCAGGGTAACTGCCTCCTTAGGGGCCTTTGAGTATCCCAAAATATCCAGTTTTTTGGATCTGGGTTCCTTTTCAGAGGATGTGGTAATAGAAAGGGCTGTAGCCATATCTAAAACAAAGTCCTGGAAGGACAAATCCTCTGGAGGGGACATTCTCCTTTTAGGAGAAGAGGGCTCCTCAGGTAAGTTGAGTGAAAACTCAGCAGAATCATCAGAGGAGTGAAAATCCTCAGAGGAATCGGTGCTTTCCTCTAACGCACGATACGCGTACCGATCGGTATCGATATCGGGCGTATCGGGTATGGAACCGGTATGGAGCGAAAGCCCATACGGTACCGACTTGCGTTTAGAGGTGGACGGCCTCGATACCGGCATGGCGGACGATACCGGTATCGGGCCCGGAACCGCTGAAAGCGGAACCGATGGCGTTGCAGCTTTAATGAAAGCCATGACGGCCTGCTGCATGGACTGTACAGTATCGCCCATGGACGCCATAGCTGCCTGGATGTCGGTACCGGAGTGACCCGGTACCCCAGAGCAGGCTAACAGGTGATCTGTCGAGGCCGTAGCATCGATATCAACCTGAGACCCCTGAATTGGCGTTTTTGGAAGTTGGACTTCCCGCCGGGGTTGTTTGGCTGGGGCAGGGTCCTCAAGTTCTAAGCTAAGAGCCTCTCGATGCTTTGAAGGAGATTTGCTCTTTGAGGACTTGCCCACAGAAGGTTTGGTTACCTGAGATCCATCCGGAGAAGAAGACCTGGATGACTGTGATGCTGTATTCTCTGAAGCAAACAGCACATGGAATTTGTTGGCCCGGTTCTGCAGCCCACGTTTAGACATGTGGGAGCAAGATGGGCAGTCCGGTATGGAATGGTCAGGCCCCAAACATTTCAGACACCAGTCATGGGTGTCTGTGACTGAAATAACAGCATTACATTTGGTACACTTCTTAAATCCAGGGGCTGGCTTCTCCATGAGGAGAAAATTGAGTAGGCCGAGAGGCCTCTCTGAAGTGACCAAAAAGCTAAAAAATAAGAAAAAAGAATTATAATTTTTTAAAGAAAGAAAGAAAAGACCGGCGATACCGGTATCGGTATGGGGAAGGCAGGTACGCGGTCTAAAGAAACAAATAAAATAACAATTTCTTCAGCGGTGACAGGAACACGACCTGCTGGCTCCGCGGAAAAAGAGAAACTGAGGAGAGCTGTTCAGGAAGGCGGGAAGGCAGTGCGCATGTGCAGTGGGAGGTCCCAAAAGCTTCTATTCTAAGAAGCTGGGGAGCTTTCCCGCACGGGCTCCGTCGGTACCGACGTACCCATATGTGAGGACTTATTCCTGCTTGTTCCTGGAGATACAAATTATGTACCTATTTTTTGGATGTTAAGATTAGGAAGGATGGTGATTCTATAATTACATCTCTCTATCAGAAGGAGATAGAAAGAAACAACCTTTTGAGGTATATTAGCTGTCACCGGCATTCAGCGCACTTCACAGTAACAGCCGCCAGTGTGAGGGAAAACACTCTTCATGCTGGCAGCTGTGCAGAGGGAGCCGGGGCCTCGCATGTGCTTCCCCGGCTCACCTCCGAACGGCTCACCTCCGAAGCCACTTAGACGGCCGCAGGACTCTTCGGCGGATGGACGGGAGGTCTAGGGGAGGGGGGTTAGGACTGGAAATAGGCTGATGGGGGGCTGGAATAGGACTGGAAATGGGCTGATGGGGGGGGGCTAGGCCTGGAAATGAGCTGATGGGGGGCTGGAATAGGACTGGAAATGGGCTGAAGGGGGCCTAGGACTAGAAATGAGCTGATGGGGAGGGCCAAGACTGGAAATGGGCTGATGGGGGAGACTGGACTGCAAATAGGCTGATGGGGAGCTAGAATAGGACTGAAAATGGGCTGATGGGAGCTGGCATAGGGCTGGAAATGGGCTGATGGGAGGGCTAGGATTGGAAATTGGCTGATGGGGGGGAGCTTGGACTTGAAATGGGCTGATGGGGGGCTGGAATAGGACTGGAAAGGAGCATATGGGGGGCTAGGACTGTTAATGCGCTGATGCAGGGGCATAGGAGAATGGGGCTAGAAGGGAGAGGATGTTGGGTGGGTGTAGAACTAGAAGGGAGCTGATTTTGGGGGAGGACTAGAAGGGGATGGGGAATGAGGATGGAGAGGGGAAAAGATATTTTGTGTGGGAGGGAAGAAAAATCTACGATTGGCCGGTTATTGGGAGAGTAAGTGGGGACTGAGGATGGAAGGGTGAAATTTGAGAGGATGATAAAGGAAGAAAGAAAGAAATGGGGGAAGAGCAAAAGGGGAAAGATCAGTATGTTAAAGCAGATAGAGAGAGAATGGAAAAAATCTAGAAGAGAGAAGGACGGACAAATGATCAGCTCGCAGAAGACACGAATAAACCAGAAGAAAGTGACTGGAGCGATTGCAACTGAAAAATAAAATGCCCAAACAAAAGGTAGAAAATCCTTTTATTTTGAATTTATTAACTAGAATATGTCAGGTCTGGGAAATGTGTATCGCTAACATCTTTGCGTTTTTGTTTAGTGCAAGAGGAAATTAATTTATAGTTTTATTTCTTCAGTGGTGTTGTACATTTCATGTTTGGCTTTTGAAGGGGTCCCAATTTAATTATTAATCTTCCTAATTCTAAATTGTGATCCCTTGTTCTTTTTGAGTTACCAAGCTCAGGTATTCTGTTCATGTAGTTTCTATTTGAAAGTCCCACTTGTTCTCTTTCCACCAGTGAGATGTATTGGTGTTCTCTGAGATGTATTGGTTTAATATTTGCAGTGTTGCCTTTTTGATAGGTAGGGTTTGGTGCTTTGTGAGTCCTGGTAGTGCTGTTATGATACGGTGGGTTTGCTATGGGTTCTAAATGGCCAATGTTTATAGTACTTCCTAATGGTCATGGCGGTTGGCACTGGAATATAGTAATGTAGAAATCTGGTAGTCTTTCTTTATCCAGACACTCTTTAAGAAGCATGTTCACTAAAAGTGCATGTTAACTATTATGCAAATATGTATGCAAATGAGGCCACGCAATGAATCTCCGCACATGGCCCCGCACCCCCCTTGCGCCGCCCCTGCCCTTGGGGGAAACCATTATGTCTCCAAGGAAGACAGTCAAGAACAGACCGGCTGAAGCCTATGTCCTATATTTCTAGTGATCTTTAGTTCCTGTTTCCCGACTGGCCTTAAGTTTTTCTAGTCTTGAATGCCATAGTAAATGCTAACTAGCTTTTTTGTCTTGTTCTAGAGACTTACTCCAAAGACTTTTCTTTTCCCATGTTCTTGTGCCAGAAATTCTGTGATACCATGTTTAAGCATACTATCAAAGCCATTTACCGAGTCTAATCCAGATCCTGGTTGCCCACAACCAAGCAAAAGAAAAGTACTATAAAACAAACTTTGGGCCAATCAGGAAACAGGAATGAAGCTCACCAAAAATACAAGACACAGTTAAGAGCAGGCTGGCTAGAGCTAGCCCCTCTGGCGATATAATAGCTCTTCCTGCAAGATTCGTGTCTTCAAAGTCAAGAGTTACAGGCTTGAGGCAACGCTGTAATAAGTTGGAGGAGCCACTCTCACCCCCTGACTTTCACATTTTTCATGTTATGTTCAGATTAACATGAAAGATAATGAAACACCATACGGAGCACATCAACTTCTGCTCCAAGAAGGGTGACGACACTTTTGAAGCTGGAGAAGTGCCGGTAAGCCATTCCACCCTGTTCTGGCACAAACTAAACCCTGTGTGCTAAACACCACAGATTTTAACACAATTGCCCCCTCAATCACTGGAGGAGACCCTAGGTCTAAACTGGCAAGTAAATGGCATGTGTGCACGTCTCGGAACAGTAGAAAAGCTGATGTAGAAATTTTTAAAAATACATGTGTATTCCGATTAAAACCACACACACATTTTATTGGCCCACCCAAACCACACCCCTTTGCATTCTGCATCTTTAAGCTTATACATTTATTTATTTAAGGTTTTTCTATACCGCACTATTCGGCATCAGCACGGTTTACAATAAACAAGTTTGTACAATGAGGAACAGCCATACATTGAACTTACATAGAACAGGGAGTTTAAACATGGATAACAGGTGAACTTTATACATAGCAAACAAAGGGAGATTTAAACAAGGGTAACAGGTGAACTTTATACATTATATACACAGGGATTGCATCACATCTAAGTTTATGATACAGGCCCTAAGGGGGATAGATGGGGGAGGTGAAGAGTTTTCATCGGAAATTGGTTAGACAGTGTTGGCTTGTTAGACTATAAGATCATGTGGTACTGTCTAGGTGATGCTGTCGGAGTTACCAAAGTGTTGTATAAATAATTGCAGTTTGAGGGCTTTTCTGAACTGGGGGAGGTTATTTATGCTACGGATTTCTGTTGGGAGGGAGTTCCAGCAAGAAGGGGCGAATAAGGCAAAGGCACGCTTTCTAGTGGATTTGTTGCATTTTGTGATGGCTTTTGGAAGGAGGATGGTATTGCAGGATGTGGTTCTTAATCTGTTGTTTGGAGTAAGTTGGATCAGATCTGACAATATATTTGCGGTGATACAGTTGACTGCTTTGAAGGTCAAGGTGAGGATCTTAAATGTGATCCTGTACTGGACGGGGAGCCAGTGCAAGCTCTTCAGGATAGGGGTGATATGTTCTCTGCGAGATGCGCCATAGAGGGTTCTTGCTGCGGTATTCATCGCAAGCTGTAAGGGGTTTATCGAGCTCTTTGGGAGTCCGAGTAGGATGGGGTTGGCGTAATCGAAGTGGGGCATGATTATGGCCTGGAAGACTGTTCTGAAGTCGTTTGGTTCAAGGGTGTTCTTTATGAGGCGTAGTGTCCGTAATTTGTGGTATATTGTTCTGATTGTATTGTCTATATGAGCATGCATGTCCAGGTGCTGGTCCAGTGTTACGCCTAAGTATTTGATCGTTGTCTTGGAGAGGAGTTCTGCATTGTTCACCTTGATTGAAGATGGGGGAGTGAATGACTGGTTTCTTCCGATGAATAGAACTTCTGTCTTTTTCAGATTTATTCTGAGCATTTGGTTGTGTAGCCAATCTGTGACGGCATTGAAGCAAGAGGAGAGCTGGTCGAGGTTTGGATGATCTGTGTCTATTGGGGTGAACATTAGGACATCATCAGCATATACTAGGCAGTTGATGTTAAAGGACCGGATAAGATTGCAGATGGGCTGCATATAGATATTGAATAAAAGTGCTGAGAGGGATGAGCCCTGGGGAACGCCTTTTTCTAGTGGGAAAGGGTCCGATAAAGAGGATCCGGAGCGGACATGTTGCCATCTGTTATTCAGATATGAGGCGCACCAAGCTAGAGCGTTGCCACGAAGACCCTTCTCAGTGAGGCGTGATAGGAGTATCTTGTGGTCCACCGAGTCAAAGGCGGCTGCGATGTCCAGAAAGATAAGGGCAAAACCCTTCCTGATGTTATCGAGCCCAATGGTAAGGGAGTTGAATAATGTAGTCAGAAGGGTATCGACTCCATGGGACTCTCTGAATCCATGCTGGCAGTAATCAAGAGGCGCGTTGTTTTCAATGTGATGGGTTAGTTGCTGTTGGACTGTTTTTTCGATGATTTTAGCTAGAAGCGGGATGCTCGATATGGGCCTGTAAGAGTCCATCTTTGTGGGGTCGAGCTTTTTGTTCTTCAGTAGGGGTCTTATTGAAGTTTGCTTCAGGTTCTGTGGGAAAATCCCCGAAGTGAAGGATGATCCTATTAGTTTGGCGAGGAAAGGGCTGAGGTCTGATTTTAGCGCTTTTATCCATTGTGCCGGGCATGGGTCGCTCGGAGCTGTGGTGGTATTGATGCATGTGATGGTATCTTGGATCTCCCTTGCTGTTGGGGGGGAGAAGGAGTTAAGAATGTGGTGGTTATCTGCTGTCTCATTTAGAGGGAGGGAGTCGGGAGGTAGCGGGCTTGTATGTATCAGAGGGTGGTGATTTGCAGGAGCAATGTGTTGGCTTGTCTTTGAGCGAAGGTAGTCCGCATATTCCTGAGCGTCAGGTAGATTTGTTTGGTTGGAGGTGGGCTCCTTAGCCAGATTTTTGACCAGATTGAATAGCTCACGTGGTTTGTTTATGGCTCTCAGTAGGACGTCTGAATGGTATTGTTTCATTCTTGATGATACTGCTGTTCTATGGTCGTCAAGGTGGGTGTTATAGGCTTCATGGCTCTCGGTTGTCCTTGATCTGCGCCATCGTTTTTCGAGTTGACGTAACCGCCGGAGGGATGCTGTTAGTTCAGGTGAATACCAAGGTTCTTTTTTCTTACCTCTGAGGTTTTTCTTGGTGGTTGGGGCGTCTATTACTGCGTTGAGGGACTTGTTCCATAATGTTAACATGTCGTCAAGGTTGAGTTCAGGTGTTTCCAAGAGAGGGTGTATTCTCCCAATGATCTCCTGCTCATTGAATGGGAGATAACGTTTCCGAGTAGTGATGGTATTGTCAATTGTGGTGGGGAGGTAGTTAGATCCGCGAAGGGAAGGCAGTGAGAATCTCACAAGACTGTGGTCAGACCATGGTACTGGGTTCAGTGAGAGATTGAATTTGTGAAAGGGGTAGTTGTCTATTTGAGGTGCAAATACCAAGTCGAGGGTGTTTCCCTTAATATGAGTGGGGGAGTTAACTAGTTGGGTGTATCCTAATGCTTTGAGGGCATCAAGGAAGGCATTAGCTTGTGTGTCTTGCAGTACAGGGAGGTTAAAGTCTCCTAACACCCAGTTTGCTGTACGGGGATTGCTGGGGTTGCATGCAAGGTCAACAATCACTGAAAGGTCATCAGCTATTTACATGTGTAAATAACAACTTTCTGAAATAACCATTTACACATGTATGCAATCTCCGTATGTAAATTACACTTTTTCTATGTAAATGCTTCTAAAATGACCTCCTTAAGAATCAAACTTATGAACCTATTTTCAGCCACACACAGGCTGCCAGGTTTTGAAACTCAGAACCACAAGCTGTCTTTATCTCAGCTATTTGGTTTACACATGGAAGCATCTACCCCCCAATAGCTCCAGTTCTTTTAGACTCCCCCATTCCTTTAGTGTCCTCCCTTCGTTATCTCAGAGTAATTCTTGACCTTGATCTTTCCTTTAAGGACCACATCTCTCAGCTTACCAAGAGATCTTTCTACTAGCTTCGCCAGATCCGTGCAATCCACCTGTTCCTCACTCCCCAAGCATTAACTACTCTTCTTCTATCCTTAGTCATATCCCATCTAGATTTCTGTAACTCTGCATTTGCTGGTATCCCTCAAGTTCAATTCCACAGACTCCAATTGATCCAAAATACAGCAGCCGGAATTATTAGCACACTACATGCCGAGACCATGTCACGCCTCTTCTTTTTCAGCTCCACTGGCTCCCCATGGAATATCGTATCTGATACAAAATTCTTATTCTGGTTCATCAAGTTATCTATACTCATACCCCACAGTACCTAGCAGATCTTATTTATTTATTTAACTGTATTTATATCCCGCTTTTCACCGGGTCAAAGCGGTGTAACAAAAAGGGGGGGGGGGTTAATCAGTCATAGGGATAGGGCCATCACCAGGAGGGCAACATTGATGATTTTGACAAAGGATAGACATAGACATGGACAAGGTAACAGTTTTTGATCATGGGTTTTTGGGGGTGGCCTAGAGGGGTTGGTGTAGTTATTTGTGGGAGGGTGTTTCTGTTTTGAGATATTTTTGGAATAGGATGGTTTTTAGCTGTTTTTTGAATGACAGAAGATCGTTATTGTTCCTGAGGTGGCTCGGTAGAGAATTCCAGAGGGATGGGGCATAAAGTTCAAAGGCTCTGTTGCAGGTCCGTTGTGTGCATCTGGTTCTTTTGTGAGGGATGGTGAGGGAGTTGCTTGCTGGAGGTCTGTCTGGTCGTTTTGCTGTGGGCTGGACGGGTCAGTAGGGTGTGGAGCCGGGTGCTCTGTGTTTGCTGGATGGCTTTGTGGGTGAGTAGAATGGCTTTGTATTTAATTCTTTTCCCCTTAGACTAGAAACGGATACTTTCCTGTGTGTCATCAATTATGGCTTTGTATTTAATCCTTTTCCCCTTAGACTAGAAACGGATACTTTCCTGTGTGTCATCAATTATGAATATACCTTTAAATTTGCTGTATACCATCCTTTCCTCCCGAATCAACTATGTATATACCATATAAATTTTACTGTCTTGATTTGACAGCTCTCTCTTGTAATCATACCCGCTTCTGATCGCTGGAAGGAGCGGTATACAAATACCTGTTTAAATAAATAAAATAAATAAAATTCTTGCTTCAAGGGGAAGTATGTGGAGGTCTCTTAGAATTGTGGTGATGTGGTCTCGTTTCCTCGCATTCTGAATAATTCTCGCTGTGGTGTTCAAGGCCGTTCGGAGGGGGTTGGTTTGTGTGGCGGGTAGTCCATGGTAGATTATATTGCAGTAGTCCAGATGTGGGAGTGTCATAGCTTGCATTACTGTCCTGAAGTCTTGAGGTTCGAGGAGAGGTCGGAGACGTTGTACTGTTTTAGCCTTGTGGAATATAGTTCCGGTGGTCTTAGTGATTTGTTGCTTGAGGGTTAGAGCCTGGTCAATGATAATGCCCAGATATCTTATTTGTGGCTGTATTTGAATTTGTGTAGTTCCCATGTTGAGGTGTGTAGGCGGTTTGAAGTCCGGGTCTTTGGTTACTATAAGAGCTTCAGTTTTCTTTATGTTAATGGAGAGGTTGTTCTCTTGCAGCCATTTAGATACATCAGCGAAGCAGGCTGATAGTTGCTCATTCGTTGGGTTTGTGGTTGTAACTGGGGCATAGAGCATTATGTCGTCCGCATATATGTGGAAGTTGATGTTGTGAGTACATATGACTGAGCAGAGTGGTTGGAGGTAAATGTTGAAGAGCATGGCTGATAGTGTGGATCCTTGAGGTACTCCTTGATGTTGCTGGAAGGGGGGTGAGGTTGAGGTGCTGGTGCGGATCAATTGCTGTCGGTTGGTTAGGTAGGACTGGAACCATTGAAGTACAGTATCTTTGATCCCTATTGATTGGAGTCTGTGTATGAGGATGTTGAGGGAGATGGTGTCGAAGGCTGCTGATATATCTAGGAAGATCATGGTGTATCCGGAGTGTTTTTCTTGAGTTCCCATGATGAGGATGTTCATCAGTGTGGTCATGAGGGTCTCGACTCCATGTAGTGGACGGAAGCCGTGTTGCTGCGGGTCCAGTATGTTGCTGATGTCTAAATGTTCTTGAAGCTGGCGTTGGACTATCTTCTCGATGATTTTGGCGGTGAATGGGAGGCTTGCTATCGGCCTGTAGGAGGTGGGGTCTAGGAGATCTAGGTTATGCTTTTTTAGGGTTGGTCGAATGATTGTGGTTTTGAGGATGTCCGGCATGCGTCCTTGAGTGAAGGATTCGATCTCCTCCAATTTTACACTCCTACATGCAACCTTCACTCAGCACTTAACTACCTTCACCTTCCATCACCATCCTGTGCCCATTTACAATCCACCAGCCACTCAGCCTTCTTTTTCCTGGGTCCAGTCCTATGGAATTCCCTCCCCACCATCCTTTGATTAGAACAGACTTGCACTAAATTCAAGTCACTTCTCAAAACCCATTTGTTTTCCTCCGCTTTTGACCACCCATCACCCATTGTCTGACTCCGCTTATCTATGTTGTCTGCCTTCTGTCATGTTTGATTGATTGATTTCTCTCCCTTTCCTGTCTCAAATTGTAGCTCTTTTCTTTTTCTGGCCTTTGGCCATATCTATATATTTTTGGATTGTACACTGCCCTAATGTTGCAAAGGAGCAATATATCAAAAAACCTAACAAACAAACATAATCCTAAATTAACTGAAACAAACATCTAAATGTATTCCTACACTGAAGTAGCTAAATTTAGGCCTGCAATTCACTCTCCTAACCTTAGGTTCACATGCAGGAGTGCAGTGCTGGAAATCAGTACTGAATGCTTAAATTTGCTCTCTCAAACTGACCCTTCATCTGATTCTACTACTACTATTTATCATTTATAAAGTGTTACAAGGTGTACACAGCGCTATACAGAGACATGTAAGAGACAGTCCCTGCTCATAAGAGCTTACAATCTAGTCAAGACAAACACAACAGTCAGACAACACAACAAGTAGGGATTAGAATATATCTAGGAGAATGGTAAGGAAAGACATAGGAGTTTAACTGGAGACTAGGGGGATCAGGATCCAAAAGCAGCCTTGGAGAGGGGAGTTTTTAGCCTAGATTTGAAAAGGGCCACAGATGGAGCCCGACATACAGACTCAGGTAGTTTATTCTAGGCATAAGGAGCAGCAAGGTAGAAAGACTGAAGTCTGGTGTTGGTAGTGGAAGAGAAGGGCACAGATAGAACGGAGTTCCCGAGGAGTGTAGGGAGAGATAAGAGCAAAAGCAGCGAGGAATAGCCAAATGAAGGCACTTATAGGTCCACAGTAGAAGTTTGGATGGATGCGGAAACAGATAGGAGCCAATGAAGTGACTTGAGAAGCGGAGAGACATGAGCATAGCAACACTGGCGGAAGATTAGCTGTGCCACCCACATTTTTAGGCTCTTAAATCTAGGCACTCAAAGAAAATGTTCAATTTGTCAGATCTAGACACCTAACCCCTTAGCTTAGGCACCTAGCTCTTTTGAATATCGATCTAAATATGACACAAAAGCTACTCACCTTATAGTTCTTGCTGAACGAAAGCCTTGGCATTTACAGAAATATTAATATGTTTATTGTTTATTGTTTATATTTATTAAAACTTTATATTCAGCCTTTCTTGTACAGGAAAAGTGGTTAACTATAATAAACGCAGTTAAAAAAGAAAAAGAACTCTATTTAAATTAGATAGGATACGAGAGTGAAAGCAGCGAGACAAGGGAAAGAGAGGAAAGGCAAGTATAGCAGAAAGGTTCTAGAAAATACCAGGGCTGCCAGCTCATCTAAGGCCCAAAGGTTCCAAGCAAAGTTGTAATGGAAGAGAATTCCAAAGAATGGGTACAGAGAAGAAAAAAGATGAAAGGCAGGCGGATGCAAATTTAGTTTTGGAGGGTGGGGTAATATGGGAGTCTGTTGTCAAAGGAGACTATAGATATTCTGGCAGACCAGAGTATAGAACTTTATGTGCAAGCGTTAGACGTTTGAATTGGACATGATAATGGACAGGCTGCCAATGGTGATGTTAAAGAAACAGAGTAATATTTTTTAGCATAAGATAAAATACAGATAGCAGTGTTCTGGATAGATTGCATATGTTTTATTTCTGAAATATGGATACCAGCATAGATAGAGTTACAGCAGTCTAAGCGTGAAATTGCTTAATTGAGAAGAGAAGTTAACAAGGAAATATCAAGAAATGGGCAGATTTCATAATACAGTCATGCAGCATAAAAGATGTTTGTATGATGGAACTGATATGAGGCGAAAACGATAAATCAGTGCTCAATATCACACCAAGATATTTCAGAGTGGCACTGAGTTGATTAGAAGTCCCTTCCATAGTGGGAGCTAGGGATGGTGGACTTGAGCCCCCAGTGAGTCACACAGATGTTTTATTAGGAATCTTAGATTTTAATCTGTTGAAGTATGGATGTTTTATTTGTTGCTTTTCTTTGAGCTGAAATTAAAGGCATCTATCATATTATGTTGTGTGTACCCAAGGTCAAAGCTTTTCCTTTTTTCTTTTTTTTTGTTCCATAGGAATCCTTTGAATAGTGACAGCTTTTCATTAAAAATGTCACATTTATTTATTAACATCCTATACAGGACAATATCCAAAAATTTACTAAAAATAGGTTTACAGTATCCAGTGCCTGCCCCATTTTGATTTCCCGGACACCAAATCAAAGACCTTGATCAGATTTGACCGACACATTCTCCCTCTGATGTTGCATCCCATTGAATTCAAGATACCTAAGGGAAAGGGCAGTAAAATACATTCCTATGCATTTTCCCACCGAGGTGAGATTAGGTGGTCTGTAGTGTCCATCCTACTTGTTGTTACCAATTTTATGAAGGATAACATCTTCTCTCATCCTGCAGAACTGCTCTCATTTTCAAAGAGTGACTGAACCAATTTATCAGCAAATTCAATCTGTGAACACCTTTAATATTCTTATGAACTCTCATCTAGTTCCATAGCTTTGCTCACTTTTGATTGGCTAATTTCATATAAGCTTCCCCTCCTATAAATGGTATGCATTTACCCCACTGATATAAATAGTCATGCCAACTATTGATGGCCCTTCAATCCCTTCAGCAAACACAGAACAAAAGCATTTACACAATCCTCTTTTTCTCCCCCTTGTGCATGTCTTCTGTTAATAGGCAAATCTATATAAAGTCTTGTCACCTTGCTTTATTGCCTTAGCTATCTTTACTTTTGCTTGCATCTTTGCACTCTGCTTCTCTCAGCTTTTCTAGATATTCTTCTCTGTACTCCACCCAAGGATTACAACTTCATCCAATGGGACACCACCATACTCACAGCACTGACTGCTTCCCTCTCATTACCAGTGCTGAAGAGTACATGCAACGAAGGAGTGATTACAGCAGCAGCTTGATGCCTGGAAGGACCAAGGTTCACATCCTACTGACATTTCTTGGAGGAGTGGCCTAGTGGTTGGGGCAAGTTACCTCAGGCCGGACGTTCGGGGGTTCAAATCCCACTAGAGCACAGCAACCTTGGGCCGGAAGGACTGAGGTTTCTAGTCCCACAGGTGCTCCTTGTGGTCTTGGGCAAGCCACTTAACCCTCCATTGCCCATGTTCCCTGTAAAATAGTTATCTCCAAGTTATAATGCCCTGTTCAATGTAATCTCAGTTTGTTCAATGTAAACCACCTTGATATCATGAAAGGCAGTATATAAGAAATGTTAAATAAAATAAAAATAAATAAATTTCTTGTGGCCTTGGGCTAGACACCCCCTCCATTGCCTCTGACCTGCAATAGGAAAATACCTACTATACCTGAATGTAACATGCCTTGATCTTCTACTGGAAAAGTGTGAGCTAAATGCAAACAAATAAAATTAACAGCTTTTCCTCCCTCATTATGCCAATCTCCTTAAGTCAATCAAATTGGGCACTCTGAGGATATATATCAGGCTTGCTATCACACACACAAACACATATACACCTTTTCCACTGCAAAGATCACATCACTATAGGACCGATTCACTAACTGTGCATTTTGTTTGCTACTGGTCCCGTTATTTTCAATGGGACCAATTTACTTAAAAACAGATGGTAAACTGTGGTAACAATAGTATTTATTTACTCTGCTTTAGTGAATCAGTCAGTAAATAAGACTAAGCACTTGTTGGAACCACACCAGAAATAATATTTTTGTTCTTGTGGTAGGTAATTTCACAAAAGAGTGCCTACGTAATATGTCCAAAAAGGTTTTCTATTTTAAGCCGATTTTATAAAGGCAGTCATGACAAAAACACCAACCAACTCCTTGTCATCTTGTATGTTATCACTCCATTAATGAAAAGATTTTTCTGTCAGACTCCACTATTGATAATGCATAGCCATCAACGCTAGCACCACCCCCACCCCCAAGGGAGTACTTTTTACTTTATTTATATTTCCATTAGATCCCAATGTATGAAAACTTTCATGCAAAGCTTCATGCAAATACTTTATAGTTTCGCCAGAACAGCCCATTCCAAACAGACAAGAATCTCCATATTCCAGATTGCAGTCAGAAATCCCAACGTGCCCAAAGCATATAGCATATTTCGAAAGTTTCAGTTTCAAAGGCATCGCATATAAGACAACAAGATGGCGGTTGGGGTTTTTGTAATGGTTTTGATTTTACCCCGCCGCATGAACATTTAATTTGGGGATTTTATAAAGGCAACATAGGCGCCTGTGCACCTTTATAAAATACTTGTACAATGACAAGGAACAGTTTTGAAATGGGCCTGCACCTTAACATAAAGAAGCCAAAGATCCTGACAACTGGAAAAATCAATAAGATCATAGTGAAATAGTGAACAACTTTAACCTGCATGGATAAATAATCAAAGAAACGAGAAATCAGACGACGCATTGTTCATGGCAGAATGGCTATGAAGGACCTAGACAAGATTCTTAAGAACAGAGATATCGCTCTCCATACAAAGATTTGACTTGTCCAAGCCATGGCATTTTCAGTAATGTCATATGGATGCGAAAGTTGGACAGTGAAAAAGACAGACAGGAAGAAAACTGATGCCTTTGAATTATGGTGCTGGCGAAGAATACTGCGTATACCATGGACTGCCTGAAGAACAAACCAGTCAGTACTAGAGATCAAACCTAAGCTTTCTTTAGAAGCTCAGATGACAAAACGTTGACTTTCATACTTTGGACACATTGTGAGAAGAGAGAGATCATTAGAGAAAGACATCATGCTTGGCCAGGTTGAAGGTCAATGTAAAAGAGGGAGGCCAGCAATGAGATGGATTGATACAATAACAGCAGCTATAGATGCCACTATCAACTATGAGCCACCTGACTGAAGACTAACACAGTTTAGGACAACTGTACAGAGGGTCGCCATGAGTCAACACCAACTCGACAGCAATAACAGCAGCAGCACACAAATTCTCTTGCACAAATGTACACTTGTTCTGAACTTGTAAATGTATGTGTGCATACTCATATTTTATAAAATATACATGTATATTGGAATTATGCCCCAGTTCCACCTAAACAATGTCCACAAGAATACCTCTGTATAGGCTGGGTAAAGCACAGTTACTTACCTGTAATAGGTGATCTCTGGGAACAGCAGGAATTAGTCCTCACATATGAGTACGTCGGTACCGACGGAGCCCGTGCGGGAAAGCTCCCCAGCTTCCCAGAAGGAAAGCTTTTGGGGCCTCCCACTGCGCATGCGCGCTGCCTTCCCGCCTTCCTGACCAACTCTCCTCAGTTCGAGTTTAAAGCTGAGACAATAGAGAGAGGAAAGTTAAGAGAGAGATAGATACAACTCCTAGGGGAGGCGGGTGGGTTGTGAGGACTAATTCCTGCTGTTCCCAGAGATCACCTGTTACAGGTAAGTAACTGTGCTATCTCCAGGAACAAGCAGGAATAAGTCCTCACATATGGGGACTCCCTAGCTAAGATGCCTGGGAGATCCCCTGAAGGGTATGAGACCCTGAAAGGTTCCTCATCTTCCTATGGATCTCAGGCATCCATTCAGGGAAGGTGGGCTGGAGTTGTTCAAGAATGGAACAGGTGTCTGAGGACAGCCTGACCAAACAAGGCATCACGGCGGGAGTCCTTGTCCAAACAGTAATGGGCTGTAAAGGTATGAACCGAGGCCCAGGTGGCTGCTCGACAGATCTGGTCAATGGACACAGAGTTTAAATGAGCCATAGAGGTGGCCATGGCCCTCACGTTGTGAGCGGTGACATGGCCCTCCAGAGAAAGGTTCTTACTCTGGTAAGCAAAAGAGATACACTGAGCAATCCAATTGGAGAGTGTTCTTTTGGAGACTGGAAGTCCGAAATGAGAAGGATCAAAAGCAACAAAAAGCTGAGGTAAAAGGCAAGAGCTCTTTTACAGTCTAGAGTATGAAGGTTCCTCTCTGCACTGGATGCATGAGGAGCTGGAAAAAAGACAGGTAAATATACCTCTTGATTAAGATGAAAAGGCGAGACCACTTTAGGCATAAAGTGGGGATTGGTCCTAAGGACCACCTTATCATGATGGAACCTTGTATAAGGTGGATTAGCCACTAGAGCTTGCAGTTCACTGATACGGCGAGCTGAAGTGACTGCAATAAGAAAAATAACCTTCCAGGAAAGAAATTTCAAGGAGGTAGTGGCTAAGGGTTCAAAAGGTGGCTTCATAAGCTGACCAAGAACCAAGTTTAAGTCCCATGCCACCGGAGGAGGTCGAATGGGAGGTTTAGTTAAGGTTAGGCCTCTCATGAATCTTGCAATAAGAGGATGAGAGGAAACAGGTTGTCCATTGATGGGCTTAAGTGATGCCGCAATAGCACTCAAATGGACTCTTACTGAATTCGTTCTGAGTCCTGCATTGGAGAGATGCAGGAGATATTCCAAAAGAGAATTCAATGGGAGTGCTAGAGGGTTAAGACCCTTTTGAGCACACCAAATGGAACATCTTTTCCATTTAAAAACGTAAGAACACCTAAGTGGAAGGTTTCCTAGAGGCATGTAGGATATCCTTCACTTGCTGCGAAAGATTGAAGTGGTGAAGGTCTAGGCCTTCAGTAACCAAGCTCTGAGGTGAAGGGACTTGGGGTTTGGGTGCCACAAAGTCCCCTCCTCCTGAGACAGAAGTTCTGGAGCTACTCCCAAGTCCAGGGAGGGGGCTTGGGAGAGATGCAGAAGTAGAGGGTACCACACTTGGCGTGGCCAGCGTGGAGCTATGAGGATCATGGACCCTTGATCCCTTTGAAGTTTGAACAGAGTCTTGGGAATCAAAGGAATGGGAGGAAAGGCATACAGGAAGCCCTGACCCCAATGCAGGAGGAAGGCATCCTTGGCCTGAACTCCCTGACACGGAATTCTGGAACAGAACCGGGGAAGTTTGGCATTCCACGGACTTGCAAAGAGGTCTATGTCCGGGGTTCCCCATTTCTGGAAGATTCTGAGTACCTGATCCATGTGAAGGGACCATTCGTGTGGAAGCAGAACTCGACTGAGTCTGTCTGCCCAAGAGTTTTGGATTCCTGGCAGATATACTGCCAGGAGATGGATTTGATGCTCTCTGGCAAAGGCCCATAATCTTAGAGCTTCGTTGCAAAGCGACAGAGAGCCAGTCCCTCCTTGTTTGTTTATGTAAAACATGGCTACTTGATTGTCCATGTGAATAAGGACTGTCATGTTGCTGAGGAGGGTATGAAAAACTTTGAGAGTCAGAAAGATTGCTCGAAGTTCCAAGTGGTTGATATGAAGGGTGGTCTCCTGTGGAGACCAAGTGCCCTGAGTGGAGAGATCTTGGAGATGAGCCCCCCAACCTGTTTGGGAGACATCTGTTGTGAGGGTTGCTTGGGGCAACAATGGTTGAAAGGGGGCCCCCAACAACAGATTTTGAGTGGATATCCACCATTGGAGAGACCAAAAGAGACGATTGGAGTTTGCTATTTGGTCTGAGAGAGCTCCTGATGCTTGAGTCCACTGGGTGGATAAAGTCCATTGAGCTGCTCTCATATGTAGGCGAGCATAAGGCACCACATGCACTGTGGAGGCCATGTGGCCTAATAGTTGTAGCATCTCTCTGGCAGTCAAGTGGCTTCTGGACTGAGTCTGAGAGGCTAAGTGCACTAGACGTTGGCAACGGGCCTGAGGTAGATAGGCCTTTGCAGTGGTGGTATCCAACCAGGCCCCTATGAACTCCAGGGATTGCGTAGGGGTGATTTGAGATTTTGGCAGATTGATCACAAGTCCCAGATACTGCAGGATGCGTCTGGTGCGATCCAGGGAAGTCTGAGCCTCGGACTGAGATGGAGCTCGGATGAGCCAGTCGTCCAGGTATGGGAAGACAAAAATTCCCAGGGTGCGTAGAAATGCAGCTACTATTGCCATGCATTTGATAAATACCCTTGGAGCAGAGGCTAGACCGAAGGGAAGTACTCTGTGCTGGAAATGTTTTCCCTGGAACAGAAACCGTAGGAATTTTCTGTGGGATGGATGGATGAGTATATGTGTGTACGCATCCTTGAGATCTAGAGAACAAAGCCAATCCTGACTCTGTAGGTATGGAAGGAGAGTACCTAGAGAAAGCATCTTGAATTTTTCCTTGTATAGAAATTTGTTCAATTCTCTGAGATCCAGAATGGGTCTGTACCCCCCTGTTTTCTTGGGAATGAGAAAATAAGGGGAGTAAAAACTTGATCCCTGTTGAGGAAGAGGAACCTCTTCTATTGCCTTTTGGGCGAGAAGAATGGTCACCTCCTGACTCAACAGGTTTAGGAGAGATGGGGGAGAATTGAAACTTCTCACCATGGTATGGGGAGGAAGGTTGGAGAAATGTAGTTTGTAGCCCTCTCTGATGATAGAGAGGGTCCATTGTTCTGATGTGATTTGCTCCCATCTGGGAGCAAAATGAGTTAACCTTCCTGGAATGGTGAGAGGTTCTGGTTTTAGAGCCAGAAAGGTTAAGTTCTCTAGATTTAAGTCAAAAACCCTGAGAGGGTTGGGACTGTTGGGCTGTAGCAGCCCCTGCAGGTTTTGCCCTGGCCTGTTTAGGCTGCTGACGCTTAGGAGCAAAGCGAGCTGCAGAAGATTGTTGGCCAGTATTTGTGGCAAATCTGGCCTTCTTGTAGAAAGGCTTTTTGAAAGATTTTTTCTTGACAGGGGTAGAGGTAGACTTAGAAAGTCTATCTAATGCAGCATTTTCTGCATCCATTTGAGTGGCTTTGATTTGCCACTCCTTACCAAACAGATTCTCACCTGTACAGGGCAAATTTCCCAACCCATCTTGGACCCAGGGTTCTAGGTTAGAGGCCTGGAGCCAAGCAATTCTGCGAGCCGCAATGGCAATACCCGAGGCTCTGCTAGCACCCTCAAAGGAGTCAAAGGCTGCTCTGTTGGAGAACTTTGAAATATCTTGGGTATGCTTTAGCAAAAGAAGGAACTTCTCCTTTCTATCCTTTGGGATAAAGGGGAGAAAATGGCGTATC
Organism: Ichthyophis bannanicus; assembly: GCA_033557465.1. Lineage (NCBI taxonomy): Eukaryota > Metazoa > Chordata > Amphibia > Gymnophiona > Ichthyophiidae > Ichthyophis > Ichthyophis bannanicus. The sequence goes on from CM066041.1 coordinate 152,318,173, forward strand.
TTTAATGCAATCTCCTTCAGAAACATGCCCATATAAAGGCTGTATGAGTTGATTCTGCCAATAAGCATACTTGCTTGGAAGATTTTTCTTCCAAAAGCATCCAGAGTCCTACATTCTCTTCCTGGGGGAGTAGAAGAGTGTCTTTTAGTACTCTTTATCCTTTTCATAGCTGACTGCATCACGATGGAGTGGTGAGGGAGCTGAGTTTTTTGAAACCCAGGAGAAGGGGGGGACATGATACATGGTGTCCAGATGACGAGAATGTGGAGATAGGGTGAGAGGAGTCTCCCATAAGTCCATCATGTGTTCTTGAAGAATTTCATGGATGGGCAAGGTGACTGCCTCTTTGGGAACCTTAGAGTATCCTAAAATGTCTAACTTTTTTGCTCTAGGTTCTTTTTCAGAGGATACAGAAATAGAAAGACCTTTAGCTACTTCAATGATGAAGTCTTGAAAGGATAAATCCTTTGGAGGAGACATTCTCCTCTTTGGAGAAGAGGGCTCCTCAGGTAGAGTAAGGGATACTTCAGCAGAGTCATCTGATGAATCAGAATCATCAGAAGACTCAAAGTATCGTCTGTTTGCTTCCAGGGATCGATAAGCGTATCGACTGGTATCGACATCGGGGGTACCCGGAACCGGATCGGTATCGGGAAAAACCCCGGAACCGGGAACGGTATCCTGGTCGATGTGGATGGCTTGGGTACCAGTATCGGTTGTGGTACCGGAACCGGAGTCGGTACCGCAGGGTGCGGTACCGAGGGCGTCGCAGCCTTAATGAAAGCGAAAATGGCCTGCTGCATGGATTGAACTGTTTGATCCATGGACGCCATGACTGTCTGGATGTCGGTACCGGATGAATGAGCCGGTACCCCAGAGCGTGCCATCGATGTCAACCTGTAACCCCATAGGAGAAGCTTTGGAAGCCGGAGCTTCCCGCTGGGGTTGTTTGGCTGGGGCAGGGTCCTCAGGGTCAAGCCCAGGGGTATCTCAATACTTAGAGGGAGATTTGCCCTTTGAGGACCTGCCAGAGGAATGTTTGGTTACCTGAGATCCATCAGGAGAGGAAGACCTGGAAGATGTCGATGCTGGAGTATCTGTAGAAAACAGCATATGAAACTTGGCTGCCCGGTTCTGTAAGCCACGTTTAGACATCAAAGAACAGGATGGGAAATCCGGAATGGAATGGTCAGGCCCCAAACATTTAAGACACCATTCATGGGTGTCAGTGACTGAAATAGTACCGCTGCACTTGGTGCATTTTTTAAACCCAGAGGCTTGTTTCTCCATGAGGGAGAATTTGTGAAGGCCTAAAGGCCTCACAGAACAAACACACCAAGTGAGGAAAAAAGAAGATTTTTTTTTCTTTTTTAGAAATAAAGGAAAAAAGACCGGCGGTACCGGTCTGGAATTGGGGAAGGCAGACACGCGGCCAAAGAAATAAATTAAAATAACTTCTTCAGCGGTGACAGGAACACGACCTGCTGGCTCCGCGGAAAAAGAAGAACTGAGGAGAGTTGGTCAGGAAGGCGGGAAGGCAGCGCGCATGCGCAGTGGGAGGCCCCAAAAGCTTTCCTTCTAGGAAGCTGGGGAGCTTTCCCGCGCGGGCTCCGTCGGTACCGACGTACCCATATGTGAGGACTTATTCCTGCTTGTTCCTGGAGATAAGCAGATATAGCTTTCTGGTGCACCTACTTTTTAAGCATGTGTAAGTGCTGAAATGCTTTATAAAGTTACCCTTTGGAATTAGGAATCTCAATAATTATATCATCAAGTTCAGATGTAGGTAATGAACCTTGAGCAAAGGACTATTTACAGCATGTTACTGCCGCCCATAGTACAGCCAGGGAACTTCGCTCTCGGTAAAAACTTTTATTAGTGTAATTATTGCTATGAGCCAAGACTGTGATTTGCTTTTTGTTTTTAGAATAGGGACAAAATCTTGAAATATTTCAGCATCTCTGGAGTATGTCTGGGTCATACCAAGCATTGCTTTGTCTTCAATATTTGCTGTTACATTTCTGATTGTGGACTCACATTTATCATTGCATTGGAAGTGATTCGGAAGAGAGTGGCTCTCTCATTGACAGCTTTGATCTTCTCTCCACTTTCTGCAGGAAGTCTAAGATTCTCCAGCTCACTCAGGGACCTCTGGAGAGCTGCCCCATGCTTGGCAATAAGCTCATTGCATGTGTTCAGGTCATCCAGCTTACTGGAGAGGGCCTTCAGTGTACTTTGCAGCTCACTTTTGTCAGACTGTGAGGAGAGGTCCTCATCACCAGAATCATCTGTAAGAATGACAAGAAAAAATATAGTTGTTGTGATTACCCATAACTGGTGTGAAATTACAAAGTTCATTGAACTAGTACATAAAAGCATGTGCTCTTAGACTTCAGTTTCAAGTGTGCAAGAAGTCTCATTAGTGTAACCCTTTCTACCCATTTAGAGTACATTAGACTCAGGGCTGACCCTTCACTAGGCAGACTAGGCAGGTGCCTAGGGCGGCTGACCCTGGTGGGCGGCATGGCTCAGTTTTCAAAACGGCAGCACACATACATGACATTGCCGCTGCCACCACTGTGCTCCCTCCCCTCCCCCCGCCCCATCCGAATCCATCTTCTCATTTTGCGGTGGTGAGGGAGCAGCAGCACAACTCCGTTTTGAAAGCAACAGCATGCTTTCAAAATGGAGTCATGCTACCACAGGCCCTCCCCCCCCCCCACGACCATAAGATGAGAAGATAAATTGAGGGGGCGGCTTCTGCCTGGTGTGGCAGAAACCTTTGGTCCGGCCCTGATTAGATTTGCTTCACACAAACATGATTCTGTCTTTGCTATCTAAGACAACAGCAGATGATTTCATGCAAACCTTGGCATCTTTATGCATCTTACTACTCCTGTCTAAGCTTCTTGAGCTACCTCAACAAATGGCCATGGGTTATTCCATTCTACAGAAGTACCAAAGATATAGGTGGAAATTCAGATTTTCTTAAGATACTTTTGTCTTTTTCTTATGGAGTACGTTGGTAAATCTGGCATCCCCTTCTTGAGAGTCATGCAATGAAGGCATGCATTCAAAGCAAAGGATATCTGAGTTTCTGGACAAGGTGCACACTATGAGATTTTTCTGCAGGGAATCTTACACAGGTCTTCAATTGTGCAAAATTAATGCATTTGAGCACGGAGTCCTAGACTTGGACTGTGTTCTGCATCAAATTGGTTCCGGACGACATATCCCAATTTAAAAAAAATGAACAAAAAACCCCCACACCTTTGTTTTTCCCAGTTGAATTGGGGGATGCTGGCAAAATTGGAAATTATGGGCCCCTTCAGGCAGCACTATGGACTGTTGACAAGGCTCACCCTTGTCACCCTCAGCCGTTTCATTGCTTTACCAAAATTCCATTAATCACTTGTTTTGATCCTGGATGCAGGCAAGCTTGCCAAAACTCAGCCGAGTCAGGTCTTGTTTTGGAATAAAATTCTTTGATTGGGCTAATTAATACTGTATGTTTACCTCCTTTTCCTGTTCATTGACTGATCTCAGAAGCTAAGCAGAGTCGGGTTTGGTTAGTACTTGGATGGGAGAGGCTTACTGCATGGAAGGAAAGCCTGGCAATCTACTTCCAGTCACACCTTGCCAAGAAAACTCAGGGGATGGACAACTATCCACAGGGTTGCCAAGCATCAACATTGACTTCATAACACTTAACAAGTCAGGCAGCCCAATACTCAATCTAGCAGTTCTTTAGAAAGCACTCCATACCCTCATTGTGTACGAGAAGAAAAGTATAACATATTTTTACAATTTGAGAACAAAAATAATGTAGATAGTGATAATTTTCATTACATACCAATATTATTCCTAATGCTCTCCCAAACACTGCACAATAATGGCACCTCATACATTACAGTCAACTCGTGTGTACATGATCTAAAATGCAATTTTCAGATACCTAAGGGATAATTTTCAAGCCAGATTTATAGAGAACGTATCTCTTATGAACCAAACTAACAAGATGGAAACGCAGCAAAGCACCATGGGATATGTCACCAGCCAGCAACTTCTAGGGTTGCCAGATATTTTTGGTCCAAAATCAGGACTTTCTTCAAAAAAATAACACACTTCAAAAAAAACGTTTTATTAGACATCAAATACAATAAAACATTTACATGTACTTATTGTTTGACGATATTTGATTTAGCAGATTTTTGTCACCCAAAACCTTTTTGTACATATCACCACAAGATAATGAATAGTTTATTTTAACTTGAAGCAAGCATTTTACAGTTTTAATTAATGTTTAATTTCTCGATTTTATGTACAATAAGCGAATAAAAATAACTTCATCTTAATCATTTGTCAAAATTTTACAGAAATTCAGGACAAGTCAGGACAAAACGCCAAAATTCAGGACAAAATCAGGACATTTTTCAAATCAGGACAAGCTTCCAAAAATCAGCACAATCCTGATAAAATCATTTATACCCTACAACTTCCCAAGGATTAAAAGAGGAGACAAAGATATCACTTGATTTCAGCTGGTCTTCCAGCTTAAGCCTTCTATAAATAAGTAGTGTCTTTTAGTCTGGTCAATGATTGATATATGTCTGCCTCTAATGAATTCTAAAACTGCAGTCTGAACACACAAGATTTGGGAGAAAGGAACAGATCAATAAGGCTGATGATAATATATGAGTATGTATTTCTCCCACTTTTAAAGGCCTATACAAGGATTTTGGAAAACAGCTCCACTGTGGTCACTTTCATCAGCACTGCTGCACCACCTGCCAGCTTCGAGGCCTGCCTGCCTGCCCTACCACCAGCCTACACGAGTAAACAATGCAATTTAACCCATGTTAAATAACACAAGCCTAATTATTTTCCATGGAACCTATTTACCAACTATGTATTTAATGCATATTAACCCACTCTAGTAAATGAAGCCTTAAAGCTCTTCTGCTTTATCTTTAGCAAGCTGCTTCATCCTGGCTCAGAAGTACCATACTTAGAATGGCTGAAATTTTAAGTTTGAAAAACTGTAGATAAGTATATAGCAATAAATAAGCTGTGCATGTTCTTGGTTAATTTGACCTACTATGCAACTCATTTGTGCTTAAAAGCCATTTCTAAGTGATTTATTTTAAAATTTCACTTTTTGGAAAATGACGTGTCGTATGTACTAGAGAAATAACCATTCATAAAAATATAGAAACATAACAGAAAAAGACCACATGGCCTATCTAGTCTGTCCTTCCATATCAACCACTGCAACATTCCCCTTTTTTCCTCTAGAGATCCTCTGTTTTTCTCCCATGCTTCTTTAAATTCAGATACTGTTCTCATCTCTACCACCTCCACTGGAAGACTATTCCATGGATCCACCACTCTTTCCGTAAATAATATTTCCACATATCACTCCTGAATCTATCCCCTTTCACCCTCATTCCATGTCCCCTCGAAGCAGAGCTTGCTTTCAATCGAAAGAGGCTCTCCTCCTGTGCATTTATGCCATGGAGGTATTTAAATGTCTCAATCATATCACCTCTATCCCGCCTTTCCTCTAAGATGTACATATTAAGATCCTTAAATCTGTCATATGCTTTATAATGAAGACCACTAACCATTTTAGTAACCACCCTCTGTACGGACTCCAGCCCGTTTATATCCTTTTGAAGGTGGGGGTCTCCAGAATTGCACACATTGGCTCTAGACAAACAATGGAATTACTATCCCAAGACAGTAGTACATGCACTGTAATGGTAAGTACTACCAAAGACAAAGATTACACAAGTAACATTTAGCCTTCAAAGGCCATACAATATATCTCTTAACTTATATCAAAAAGCAGGACACCTATTTGTACAGCATTGCATTAATAGTATAATATTTTAATGAATTAAACATGTTCTATAGAATCATATTTAAATTACCCTTAACCAAATTGATTTTTAAATTAATTTTCATAATACAAATGTTATAGTATTTAAGACAATATTTCTTTTACAAGTAAGATTGTCTATTACCATGCATACTACACCACCACACTCACAAACATTAATTATAGCAATTAAAAACGACCTTGCTGGACCACTACTGGCTGCAGTGATTAATTGGCAAAACAGAAAGCAATCTTAAAAAACGTCTAGTCCCACGATCTCCAAAGATTTTGATAACTAATACAGTCCCAGAATCTTCTCTTCTCTTATCATGTAGCTCTTCTCATCAAGCTTATGAATGGGTCCATAACACATCCTAGTCAGCAACAATTCACAAAGTAATTTGAGCCAGGAGTCAGCAACCCACCGGCAATGCAGTCTCCCCAGCCTTCAAGACAACTTCAAACCACTGCTAGCTCAGCATCGCCAAAAGTCGTTTACCACATCTCACTCTACAATGCACATCCTCATCCACCCCAGGGGCCAAAGCTTTGCTAATCAATGGTTCCTCAGGGTATCTAAATCAGCATAACAAAAATCTTTTAACACAAAAAACAACCACAGCATTCAACCACAAAAATGCTTTGTATAATCCACTAACCTGTCCTCCTCATACCTTCAATTCAAAACAGCCTCGGCACCAAAAAAACCCCCAGAGCATGTGCTTCACTGTTTCTTCTCCCTGGTTCTATTTAAAGAACCAATGCCATTCAATCTGGCTGTTTAAGCCTAATGAAATCATCATGTTCAAATTGTAAACCATCATCTATTACCAATGACACAAGTGCTTAATAAAGTACCCACCTCCCTCCACACATAACTGCAAGAGACCACCACATCTGAAATCCTCTATATGATGCCCATCTGGCACCAATGTGGCACCAGAGGAGTTGATTCAATCCCTCTACATAACGCTGAAAGATGTTCAACCATGTGTTGTTTAAAGGGGTGCGCCATCTGCCCAATATATATTTTTTGACATGGGCACAAAATTGCATACACAACTTCCTGAGATAAGCATGTTGTATTACTTCTTAACCTAAAAAAATTTTTCATAGTAAGATGATCAAATACATCAGTCTCCAAGCTATAAGGACAGATTACACAACACCAACAACATCTATGACCACTCTGTACAGACACCATCTCTAATTTAGGGCGTAATCTGGAATGTATCAGACAATCCCTCAGATTCTTACCCCTACAAAAAGCAAACATTGGAGGGTCTTTAAACACAGAGGGTGGCATTTTCGAAGCATTTACACAGGTAACTGCTCTAGTTACCCATGTAAATGCCTTATCTGGGATTTTCGAAAAGCACCTACATGGGTAGTATCCTTCAAATATCTCAGATAAGTCCCTAACGTGCCCAGTTGCTATGCGGTTAGCATTGGGGCATGTTAGTGGTGTTTTGGGGCGAAGCGAAGTGGGGGTGGAGGAAAGGACTACACGGGTAGCACCAATTTTCAATGTTATCTGCTTAGCCCCTGCGCCTGAAATATAGGCGAGGTTTCCTGAAATATAGGGAGGAGTGGCTCAGTGGTTGGGACAAGTTACCTCAGGCCAGAAGGCTGGGGGTTCAATTCCCACATGGGGGACAAGCAACCTCAGGGCGGAGGGACTGGGGTCTCTAGTCCCATGGCCACTCCTTCTGGCCTTGGGCAAGCCACTTAACCCTCCATTGCCTCAGGTACACTTAGCATGTGAGCCCTTCGGGGACAAGGGAATAAAAAGTATCTGTTAGTATACATGTAAACCGCACTGATTCTAAAGAGCATGGTATAAAAAATAAATAAATAAACAAACAAGTCATGGGTGACCAGAACAAAGGTGAATCGTGAGAAGCAGCAACTGAGTCAAGGAACACCAGACCCATGAGCGGCCCAAGTATCAAGCGAGGAACCAGTTCTCTGGTAGCCTGAACACACTGAAGGGCCAGAGGGCAGGAGTTGCCTTATACCACAAACAAATGACAGAGTACTGCCTAGCCAAAGGCGCTGTCCCGGCAGGACTCCCTCTCCAGGCAGTAATCAGCTGCAAAGGTATGAACAGAGGACCAGGTGGCGGTCCAGCAGATCTCTGCCAAGGGGATGGAACACAGGTTTGCCACAGAGTCCACCATGGCCTGGACACTGAGCTGTGACCGGGCTCTCCAGCAAAAGACCAGCCTGCTCATAAGCGAAGGTAATGAAGTCCATGACCCAAGTGAACAGGGTATGCTTAGAGACTGCTGTCCCCAGTCGATTTGTGTTGTAGGAGACAAAGAGCTGTGAGGAGCAGCAGTGGGCATTGGTACACTCCAGGTAGAAGGACAGGACCTGTTTGCAGTCCAGAAAGTGGAGTGCCGCCTCTGCCCTGCTGGCATGGTGCCGTGGGAAGAATGTGGGAAGTACCGCCTCCTGGTTGAGGTAGAATGGAAACATCACCTTTGGAAGAAAGTTGGGGTGTGTGCAAAGCACGACCCTGTTATTGGGGCTCACTGACCCTATAAGCTGAGGTGAGCGCCACAAAAAAGACCACCTTCCAGGATAGATACTTGAGGTGGAACGAGCTGAGAGGCTCAAATGATGGCGCAGTGAGTTTGGAAAGGACTACGATGAGGTGCCATTCCACCACCGGGGGGCGGATGGATGGCTTAGAAAGTAGTAGGCCCCTCAGGAATCAAGTTATGAGAGCTGAGCGGAGGAGGACTTGCTCTTGACCAGGTGAAAGTGTGATGAAAGCGCGCAGAAGTGAACTCTGACTGAGTTGTACTTTAGCCATGCCTGGGACAGGTAAAGCCGGTACTGGAGTACAAATTGGACTGAACTGAAAAGGGGTTAATCCGCCTCTCCACGCACCAAACTGAAAACCTTTGCCACTTGAAGATGTAGACTCAACTCGAAAGTATAACAATATCGTCAAAACTGATGTGGTCATATAGAAACTTGAAGAAGATATTATATGGCAAGTAAATTAAGAAGCCCTACATACAGAAGCAACTATTAGGTTTCAGACTCGACGGGCAAACAGAACCCAATCAAAAATATTTGACTGGTCATAGCCCTTTTTGCATCAACGACCTTTGATGATTAGTTGCTCTGAAGGGGGCATCCACTGACTCTTTAACCAAAGTAAATAACGGCTTGAACCAGAAAAACTCAGCCAAAATTGTATAAAGAGAGTGGTTAGCTTAACTTAGCTTTGTAGGCAGTGCTTGGAAAACAGTGCTTGGCCATACCTCCAGAGCAATTAGCGATTCTTAACAAAGGACCTTCTTTCATTCAGAGTATACATTTTGATTCGTTCCAGTTCAGAATCGATTTAGAACAGCTCATAAGGAAATTAAATTTGAAGATCTATTTCAGGGCTCATCCTTGTGTCACTACTACTGAAGAGGACTCTCGACGTATTCGCCTTCCTTTAAAATTTACCTGGTCCCCCCCGGGTCCTCTACCTCTGTCATTGATACTGTATAGAGATTTAATTCTTAAAGACATGCATCAATTAGAAAGTGTGCGGTATTCTACTCGTAGTAGCCTTACATGTCTGGAAAAACAGGCGCTACAAGCCTTAAGAGCTCGGCCTGAACTTGTTATTCGACGGGCCGATAAGGGTGGGGGAATAGTGATTCAGAATCGTGATCAATACTTTGGTGAAGCATACAAACAACTTTCTGATGAAAATACCTATCAGGTGTTGCAGACTAATCCAACTATGGACATTCAAAAACAGATTAGGCAGATTACTACACAAGCTTTGGATGCTCGGTTGATCTCAAAGAAAGAATGGACGTTTTTGAATCCGTCTGATTCTAGTTTAGCAAAATTGTATCTGCTTCCAAAGATTCATAAGAACATCGAAAATCCCCCAGGGAGGTCTATTGTTTCCACTAGAGGATCATTGCTTGAACCCCTCTCAGTTTTTATTGATTCTTTTTTAAGACCTTTATTGATGTCTATTCCATCTTTTATAAGAGATACGACGCATTTTTTGCAGATTTTAGCCGAGCATACATCATTGGCTGCAGTTCCTGAGATTATTCTTGTACCGTTAGATGTGACATCTCTATATACAGTGATTCCGCAACTTGATGTCCATGCTATTGTAGTAGAAGCACTTACCATGAGAGGCGCTCTATCAGATAATCAGGTGTCTTTTTTATCTGAAATTGCTGCTATAACAATGTTTAAAAACGTTTTCGTTTTTGAAGGTGTGATATATCATCAAAAAGCGGGGGTGGCAATGGGCGCTACTTGCGCCCCATCAATAGCCAACCTTTATATGCAATGATTCGAACGGCAATGGATTGATGTGTCTCCGTTTCAGAAGAATCTTCAACTATGGAGAAGATATATAGATGATATATTCCTGTTATGGCGTGGTACAACTGAGAGCCTGGAAGAATTTTTCTTATGGCTGAATGGCCGAGATGTGCATATAAAGTTTACATTGCACTATCATGCCGAGAAGATTACATTTTTGGATGTTGATTTTCAAAATGCTGAAACTGGTTGGCTTACCTCTGTACATAGGAAAAGGACCGATCGTAATACTTTCCTTCATTACGCTAGTGCGCATCCTTTACAACTGAAAGACAGCTTACCGCTGTCACAATTTGTGCGCTATCGTCGAAACTGCACTAGTTTCAGGTTTTTAAAGATCAATCACGGCTATTGAAACAAAATTTTTATGATCGTGGTTATCCTCGGTCTGTTGTTGATAAGGCGTACAAAAGAGCTTTGTATGCCAACGGAGATTTACTTTTACGTCCTCGTGAGGTCGGTCTTGAAATCCAGTGAAGATTCTTCGGTCAATTTTATCACGAAATTTTCTCCTTTTAGCTCCCATTTGAAGCGGATTGTCAAACGTCATGCAAATGTGTTGCACAGTATCCCTGGCCTTGAGGATAAAACCGTACGATGTGTATGGCAGCGGAAAAATAATCTTAAAGAAATGCTGAGTCCGGCTGTGTTGCACCCTCTGTCTCCACCTCTTGAATATACTGAATTTGGGCATGTGAAGTGTGGCGAATGTAACATCTGCCACATTACAAAAGAATTATGTGAATTCAGTTATCGGGGCAAGACGTACCGGCTTAAACATTCTACTTCCTGCACCTCTACATATGTTGTTTATTGTATTCTCTGCCCTTGTGGCTTAGCATATATTGGCAAAACTATCCGAATGTTTAGAGTACGTATGAATGAACATAAGAGCAAATTAAAATGCCAACGCCGTGAAGCACCGATCGTGGATCACTGTCTGCAATTGCACCATACATTTGAGGAGTTACAATGTTTCTGTCTTGATTTAATTTGTTCATCACAACACGGTAAAACCCGAGACCGCACTCTTTTATGGCATGAACAGCGTTGGATCCATAGGGTGGGATCGGTGGTCCCTTAGGGTCTCAATTTGCGGGTAGAATGGGAAGTCTGCACCTGAGTTTTTTGCGGGATAGAAGAGCCAATCCCGAGTGTCTATTCTATAAAATGCATAGTCCGCATGCGCGGCGTTCTGAAACAGCCGGCAAGTTTGGATAGTGTCTTCAATCAACGTGTTGTGAGGTATGCGGCTCTAATTCCTTCTCCCTTTGCATTGGATATGTTGAACTTATATCATCACTAAAAGTATGTACGGATTAAAGTCTGATGTGTTTTTGTATTGTAGTGCTTTTAGCCACCCCCTGAAGAAACCTTGTCTAGGTGAAACGCACGATAGCGCGAGTGAGAGCGTTGGGGATAAGGCGCTGGCCAAGCACTGTTTTCCAAGCACTGCCTACAAAGCTAAGTTAAGCTAACCATGATATTGTTATACTTTCGAGTTGAGTGTGCAGAGTCGTGTTTTTTATTGACAGAATTATAGCTCTGTGATAAATTTGACCACTATTACATTTGTGAAATACTTGAAGTTGTAGGCGCGGCGGGTGGTAGGCTTGCAGGAAGCCAAAAGGACAGCCTTCACCTCACTGAAGAGATCAAGGTGGGCTGTATCCTTTTAGCAACCAAGCTATCAGAGACAGGGACCCCAGGTTGGAGTGCAGGAGAGAGAGCCATCCTCCTGCGAAAGCAGGCCCAGGTCATACCCCAGAGGATCCAGGGGTACCTGGGACAGGCGGAGGAGCAGCAGGAACTCGAGCTGGACCTTGAATGGGGTCTTGGCAATCAGCGAAGTGGGCAGGAAGGCATAGAAGAGGCCCTCCATCAATAAGATTGTGGTTACTTATTCTGTACTTGATGAGGGTCTGTGTTCCGAGTGTGTGACTGAGGCCAGGTATTCTGTTAACATGGAGTTTGTACATAAAAATCGATATTGTACTGTAGTAATTTGACTTGTTCAGCTTTTCAAATAGGTGTATGGATGCTCCAGGGCCCACTGTAATATTTAGTGACACTTTTTTTGGATGGGCTCCTTATGTGAGTTTTGAAAGTTTGTGCTGATATGGTATGGTAGATTTGCTTTTTGTTGTAGGGGGTTTTGTATAAGTTCACAATATGCCTGGTACTGGAGAATGTTTGCGACCATGTCTTAACAACACAGCCTGTAATGCAGAAGACAGCTACACTTCTCAAAGTGCAGTGAACTCCTCCAGTTATCTGTTGCATTAGCAAAGGACAATGACTGTTAACTGCAAGGTGCCCTTCCTACCCATTCCCCTCACATACCACACCCCCAATAAGAATTTCTGTATTAGGTGTTTCAAATGCACACAGTACACGTTAACAGTTAACACAGTGCTCCTGAGCCTGCTACACAGCTAACACAGCTTAGTAAATTGGACTGTAAACTGTCTGAGGCAGGTAATAACTCACCTTGAGCTACCAATGAAAAGGCATGAGTTAAATCCAACTACATTTTGAAAACCATTTACATGGGTAAATTTGTTGGGCTGAAAAAATATTCTCCTTTATTATTAAAAACAATAAAAGTAATTATTAATTTATTACATGTGTACCTCAACAATACTATGTGGTACTTTTAGTCAGGTTCAAAAGAAGCATGAAACAAACAGCCATCATATGAGGGATTTCCTAAAGTACGCATACTATTTTAGGGGCTTATTTACCAGCCTATGTAAAGCAGAGCACTGTGGGTGGCTTGATGCGCTGCCTCTGCTCCAGGCCCAGCATTAGTTCTCTCTCAGCCGAAGTCATGCAAATTGCAAGACTTCGGCCTGGAAGAGAACAGCCATCGGGCCTGAGTGGAGGCAGTGTGGCAAGCCATCCACGGCTTTAAATTAAGTTTGCTGTCCTGGCTCTGCCATGTGGGCCCGGCAAAGGGGGGTGTGCACTGCATCTTGCTGTGGGGGGGGGGGGGGAAGACACCCATCTCAGGTGCCCATGGTACTTGGAATGCCACTGATAGGAATCATAAGAAAAGGAATGGAGAATGAAACCAAGGATGATATAATGCCTCTGTAATGCTTCATATGTGACCGCACCTTGAATATTGTGTGCAATTCTGATCACCATATCTTAAAAAGGATATAGCGGAATTAGAAAAGGTACAGAAAAAGCCACCGAAATGATAAAGGGGATGGAAAGATACCCCTATGAGGAAAGGCTTAAAAGGTTAGGGCTCTTCAACTTGGAAAAGAGACGGCTGAGGGGAGATATGATAGAGGTCTATAAAATAATGAATGGAGTGGAACAGGTAAACGTAGATTTGTTGTTTACTCCTTCAAAAAGTAGAGACACTAGGGGACACGCAATGAAGTTACAATGTAGCACATTTAAGACTAATTGGAGAAAATATTTTTTCACTCAACGTGTAATCAAACTCTGGAATTCATTACTGGGGATGCAGTAAAAGCTGTTAGCATAGGCAGAAACTTTGGGTGTGTGCGGAGCACTATCCTGTTCTTGTAGAACCTCATGTAAGGGGGCTTTGCCATCAGAGCCTAGAGCTCACTGCATGCTGATGTGGGACCTATCAGGAAGGCAACCTTCCAGGAGAGGTAAAAGGTGTAGCACAGAAGCTCAAAGGGAGGCTTGGTGAGCTGTGAGAGCACCGCATTAAGGACTGGATTCGGCATGTTAGCATCAAGCCCTGGAAGCCTTTCCTGCCAAGGGTGTCGAGGGTTCAGGCCTCCCTGCTGGGTGATACCGACGAATGGAGCTTTTGGCTCTTGAGCCTACGCACGGCAGACTCCACAACCATGGCGTTGTGGGGAAGCTGGGTCTTTTGGAACCCCAGGCTTCGGTGTATTTGGTACATGGCATCGAGGTGCCTGCTATCAATTGGAATTGATGCTGGTGTTTCCCACATGCGTAAGAGGAGGCAGTCGAGGATCGGGGTTACCGGGACCATAAAGATTTCTTTCAGGGGTGCCTTGTATTGGAGGATCTCCAATTCCTCAGTTTGCAGATCCTCCTTGGCTTCAGCCTCATTAGCAAGAGCCTTGGCCATATCCCTCACAAAATTGATGAACACCACATCCTTAGTTGGGGAATGGCATCAGGTCGCCAGGGGAGATGGGTCCAAGGGCACATCATGGTGGCACCTCATGTTCAGGGACTCTTCATCCTCGAAGTCCAAATATGACTCTGATGCTGTACGATCGCCTCAGTCAAGGACCGCTCTCTGCGGTGCATGACCTTTGGAGGGTCATCGGTCCGAGCAACAGGTGCTCACCGGGGTCCCGAGAAATGGGACTGGGACCTTGACCAGGGCCCAGGCCCTCTTGAGGCCGATGGCACTCAAGGACTGGTTCGACATCCGAGGAAGCCCTTGATGTAGAGGGTCTCATCGTCTGGGCAGATGAACTGGATGAGCTGGACATGAATGCCTGCTACATGGCCACTAGGGCAGATATACTGCTGTCTAGGGCTGCCATTCTGGTCTCCATGCCAGTTGGCTCCACAGCCTTCAACACAGGCACAGAGGACCTCAGACCCGGTGTCGGTACTGTTGACAGGGAGTCTTCAATGAGGATGCCCTCAGAGGCCCAAAGCCAGTCAGTGGGAGCCGACAACTCCTTGCGGGGCATCTTGGTGGGCCACTCCTGAGGCAAGATGGCACTCTTGGACAGGATGTGGATCATGCATGCGTGGTGCATCTCCCAAAGGCTTTCTTTGAAAACTGGGGAGATGCTTCCAAGCGGGCTCCATCGGTGCAGACATCACCTATATGTGAGGACTGACTCTCTGCTTGTTCCTAGAGAATTTACCGTGTCAGTATTTAATTTTACAAAGGGAGATGCTGATAAATGAAGAAAATAAATAAATAAATAAAAATACAGTCTGGAAGCCCAGATCTGATGTATCCCACATGTTAAAGACATTTGGAAGACCAAATGATAACCAACATGGTTAAAAGGCGAGATGAAAGAGGCTAATGGATCAAAAAAAAATCTTTCAAAAAAATGGAAAAAGGAATCAAATGAAGAAAATACAACGGCATGAACACTGGCAAGTTCAATGCAAAGCACAGATATGAAAGACAAAAAGAGAATTTGAAAAGAAGCTTGCTATACAGACAAAAACTCACAACAACATCTTTTTCAGGTATATTCAAAACAAGAAACCAGGAAAGGAGTCAGCTGGACCATTATACAATCAAGAGGTAAAAGGGGCAGTCAGGAAAGACAAGGTCATAGCTAAGAATAAATGAATTATTTTCTTTGATTTTTAATGAGGAAGCTATCCATGCCAGAAAAGGTATTTAACAGCGACGAGTCAAAAGAGCAGAATTAAATCTCGCTGAATTTGGAAGCCATAGTACAACAAATTGACAAAGTAAAGAGCAGCAAATTACCTGGATCAGACGGTATACACCTAAGACTGCTGAAAGAACTGAAAGATGAAACTGCAGAGCTGCTATTAGAAGTTTGTAACCTACCATTAAAATCATCTATAGTTCCTGAAGACTGGAAAATGGACAATATAATGCCAATTTTTTGTAAAAGAGCTCCAGAGGTGATTAGTGAAACTACAGACTGATGAGCTCGACATTGGTACTGGTCAAAATGGTGGAAACTATTATAAAGAACAAAATTACTGAACACATTGACAGAAATAGTTTAAACTGGCCAAAGTCAAGACTGATTTAGCCAAGGGAAATCTTGCCTCACCAATTCGCTACATTTCTTTGAAGACAAAAACAAACATGAGAATAAAGATGAGCCAGTTGATTAAGAAACACATTTTAGAAAGGCCATGTAGATACAAGCTGGTACGCCTAAGAAAGAACATCTGAAATTCCATGAGAAGGGCAGTAGAGAAGGTGGACATGTGCAAGTGCATTCCAAAATCAGCCTGTCTCTCTGTAAAATAAAAACTATTGGGAACATGCAGAATATTGGGCCAGGCAAGTGTAACTTTCTGGCTGATTTTAAAAACTTGTACGTGTCCAACTTGGATGATGGTGGCTTGGGCGGCAGACATGCCTGTGATGATATTTTAGAATGGGCAATTCTGACACCACATATGCATCCCGGCCTGCCATTTTGCAAGCAGACATATTAAGCGGTGTGGCAGCCACAAACAAGTCTCTTTATTTACCTGCATGCTTTTTTGACATAATGAAAAGCAATGGGGGGGATGAAATAAGAGTGCTTTCTTCTCTTTTTTCCACAGGTGTTAGATTGCCGAAACAAGCACTTTTTTATTTATTTTATTTTATTTAACAGGACTTTTATACCACCTTCCCATACAATCAAAGCAGTTTACATAGAACTTCAAAAAATGTTAGAGAACTCAAAACAAATAAGGTAGGGGAGGCATGCAGGAAATGCCTGGAAGCAGAAATTATATACCAGGCAACATGTTGAATGGGGTTAGTTGTACTTTAGGTTTGGTCAATGAGATGACAGCTAGGTGCTTTCTTTGAAGTGGTCGGTGAATAGAAAGGTCTTGAAGAGTTTTCGAAAGTCCTTTAAGTCTTTGGTGGTTCTGATTTTTTCTGGCAAGTTGTTCCATATGGTGGGAGCAGCTAAGGAGAAAGCTCTTTTAGTGGTGGAATTATTTGCTTTGGTGTAGGAGCTAGGAATTGGTATTGTATCTCTGGTGTTAAGTCTTTTCAGTCTGCTGCTCGAGTTTGTGGAAAACAAGTCTTGTAGAGTTCCAGCTGATAAGTTGTTTCATTGTCTTGAATATTGTAAGAATGATTTTGTATTTAGCTCTTGAGGAGACTGGAGCCAATGTAATTGGTACAGTAAAGGGGTTATGTGTTCATGTTTAGTCGATCCTGTTATGATGCGGGCTGCTGTGTTCTGGACCAGTTGCAAAGGCTGGATGGTTTGGATTGGAAGACTGTGGAAGAGTGAGTTACAGTAATCCAACATAGGGGTTATTAGTGTTTGACATACTGTGCGAAAATGGTCCTGAATGAGAAGGGGTTTTAGTCTGATGTCTACTCAAATATATCCTTATCTCTCCTCTAAAATGAAAAATCCAACTCAACTGTTTCAACACTTCAAAGCCTTAGTTCTTCTGTCTGTTTATTATTTCCATATTCTTCTATTTTCCCAGAACTTGCGCTAGTATCCTTATGTGCCTCCCATCATGGGGCCTGTTCCTGGGTCATTATTCCTCCTCTCGTGTTCCATTTTAGGGCAGGTGTTATAGCCCAAAGAGCCAGTCTAAATCTTGGCATAAAATAGACCATCAAGACAAGAGTAGCCCAGACGACCACCATTATCTGCCACATATGGGCATCAGTCAGTCACTGTGATCTATCCCACCCTTAACTCTGGTTCTCCTTTAAAGACTGTTTCTTCTCCAGCCATGTCATTCAGAAACGTAGGGGGAGACTACACAGATGCCCTGCATGGACTAGAACCGGGAACCCTGCCAAATTTCCAGTGATGGCTCTCGTTCAATCAGCGATGTTGATGTACTATCTTATTTTTCACACAGCCTCGTATTACAGGATAGAGCATCCAAAATTTTAAAAAGCTTACTGTGTAAAGGTATATGCTGCTGATTGTCCAATATCCTTATTATACTATGTGGTTCATTTGGTAAAGTTTAAAACTGTTTCCTGAGGTGTGTGAATACTTGTTACCTTTAACCCTCCTGTGGGAGTACGGTAAACCCCAAAACAAAAAAACAATGAGAAATTTAGGGCCTGGTTTGGGGCATTCATAGGCACTTTCTGACCCAATTGAGACATATGAATCCCATCTCACAATTTGATGCCTCTCTTCCTGGGTGATGGATACTCTGCCTAGAGGAATTTGCTTATTGTAAATCATTCTGGAGCCTTCCATCATAGTGCAGTATATAAAGTATTATAAGGACAACATGTTTCCTAACTTCTAAATACTGTATAACAATTATGGTGTGCTAATGAGGTTAACAATAACAGTGTTGCAGACTTTCACAGCAGCTGAACATATGGTGTGTGAATCACGGAGTCCAGCCTTGGATAAGAGATTTTACCTGCTGAAGCAAGCGGCATCAAGCCAACACTTCATGAACCATGCTGAATTAGCACTATCTGTAAAAGAAGATAAACTGAATAGCAATGCACTGATTAGGGAAACTCAAAGCAAAAGTTATGCAATGAGAAATATTAGAAACAGCAGAAAACAAACTAAAAGGAAGAAAAGCAGAAGACAGAAAAGAAAAAAATAGCAAAGGGTATGAATGCAAGAACAATAAAAACAAATGGAGAAAAAAAAAAAGAAAAGGTGAGAGGAAGTGTGTGTGAGAGAGAGATACACAAACACAGACAGAGAATCAAGGAAAGAGACCTTTTCTGAACTATCATGTCTCTAGTTATGACGACGTTTCTTTGTTGTAATGAGCATTACAGCAGCCCTCAGCAAAGTATTAATGCCACAGGAAAACATCAATCAAAGGTCAAGATGGAGGTCAGAAACAAGGCAACCAAGCTCCAATATTGAAAAATCATCACCTCTTTTAGAAATGCAATAAAACCCTTAGGTTTTAGAGTATTTCCAGCAAATTTCGGTTTGCAAACCATATAAATGCCTTTGAACATGTCCCCCCTGGGATTCAAGTGTCAGCAAGCTGTAAAGAAGGGATCCCCTACTTTAAACAAGTAGGGATGCTTGCAGAGATATGCCATTAAATTAATGATCAGCAGACTGAAAACAAATTATAGAAAGCTTTTTTTTTATATAGCGCATAAGGAGACTGTATAATTTGTTGCCAGAGAATGTGATCAAGGTGAATAATACAGCAGCATGCAAAAGAGGTTTGGACAAGTTCTTGGCAGTAAAACCCAAAAAATATTAGCTACGTAGACTTGGAACTATAATAAATAGTAAGAAATTGAGCTACTTTTTTGGGATCTTCTGGGTAATTATATTAACTCTGCTGATTAAACACGCATTACAATTGGTAACCAGGATACACCATAGACGGGTATAGCAGTTACACTACTCTACAAATTTACAAACCCAAGAACGGGCAGTTACAACAAAGTTTATAACTTCCCCACCATCTGACGATCACTGATCCCCCGCCCCAGAAAACCAGAGCATAGAGAACAACATGTAACCCTAATGGGACAAAGAAACTAACACCAGGTGCATCTCAACCCAATTCAGCACCCTGTATACAGAGTAGCACTTTGTATAATTTTCTCCCATCAACCTTTAGCCCCAGACCCCTCCCAACCCCCACTTTCCAATTCTCACTAACACCTATCCAAGTGGGTTGACTTTGCATCTCTCCGAGAGGAATAAGCCAGCTGCCAATCCTCTCCCACCGCCACTTCCTCTACAACAGACACACTAGTAACAAATGGGGGGACCAAACCAGAACCCACCAGAAGGGGAGCATGTCATTGCATTCTTTCTGGTTGAGATGGGAGATATGTTTCTAGAGCACGAGGAAGGCCTCCCTCAGACCACCCAGGCTAGCCCCTCTAAAAAAAATAACCAGCAAATGAAGTGCATTATGCCATTCCCAGAAACGAGGGCTCACCAAATCCCTTTAGTGTCTCAGTATGCATTGCTTAGCAAGTACACAGCCCTTTCACACCAAGGTTTGGGCACCCACTCCCTTAACCCCAACTCCTTGATCATCATCCAGTATAGCAATGCTCAAGAACAATACAAGCTGTTGCCCAAGGAGACCCCTAAAAAACTGTTGAATCGCTTCCCATATGTGAGGACGACCCCAGAGCATGTGGTCCAAGTGGGCAGCCTCTTGTTGACACCTGGGACAATTCCCAGAATGAGTAGATCCTGCAAATTGAGCCCACAGGGGTGAAAAATAAGCCTGCTCCAGAATTTTATACTGCATTTTCCGGAAACATTCTCCTTTAACCACTGTATGGCTCCACGCCACTACCGGCCCCCGATAGAAAAGCCCTCCAGGTTCACCCACAACTCTGTTGCCCACTTAGTTTCAATGCGAGTATAAGAGCATGCCCCTCCCAAGTACCCCAGCTTTTTATAACACAAGGCTATAGACAGCCTCTCTCGACCTTGAATTCAAAAAAGCCCTCTATTTTGTCCACTACAGTCTTAGCAAGATTTTGTGTATCCAACGAATGCACATAGTGCCACAACTGCAGATACGCAAAGAAATGAGCGCTGGGCAAAGCAAAACGGTCCCTGACCACCTGAAAGGGCAGTAGCATGCCCTCATCATCCAGAACCAGCTGCAACTGTGTCAACCTCACTACCCCCCCTCCCCCCATGTCCGAAACTGCTTAAAATCCAGATTGGGGGACAGTGCCACATTGCCCTGCAGCAGCAGGTATCCTGACTAAATGGATTAATCCCCCAGAGCTGGCAGAGGGACCTCCAGCCTTCCAAACTGTCTGGATTGGTGCGCTGTTCTGCACATTGGTGGGCAGCTCTCAGCCCTCCACATGCAGCACCAAGAATACGCTGTAGGAGATGAACGTAGATTCTATTTCCCAAGGGGTAAACAATGATTGCCCACTCAACCTGTCTCTGACATGTTGCAAAACACAGGTCAAGTTGTATTTATGTAGATCAGGGAGCCCTAGCCCCCCTTTGTTCTACAGTCCCTTCAGCCTACCCAGCGCTATGTGGGGCTTCTTAATACTCCCACAGGAAAGACCCCCAAGACACGCTCCAGGGTGATAACATCTTGCTGCCACAACGTTAGTGGCAGGGTTTGAAGAAAAAAGAGAATCTTCGAGCACACTATCATCTTGTAGGCGGTCACGCGCTCCAGAAGAGACAACAGCAGCGGACTCCAGTCCCCAATTTTACCTTTCACCAAGGAGAGTAAAAAGTGCATATTCAACAGACAGTGTCTTTTCGGCTTCACAGGCAACCAGATACCCAGGTATTTAAACTGATCCTCTGCTCAACGAATTAGGAAGGTCTGCGGCCAACCTCCTCTCAGGCCACCCAACATGTCCAGAGCCTCACACCTGGTCCTATTCAACTTCAATCCCGCAAGAACCCCAAACTGCTAGATTTCCTCCAGCAAATTAGTCAAAGGTACCACGGGATTTGTAAGATGGACTAGAAAGTTATCGGCAAAGGCTGAAACCTTAAAACTAGAAGCTCCCACCCCCTCAATATTGCTGCAACTGTGAAAAAGCGCAACAAAGGGTCAAGTGAAAGCACGAAGAGAAGTGGTGAAAGAGGGCAGCCTTGTCATGTATCCGCTCCAAAGTGAACCGCCTCGTAAGCTCCTCGTTGATAACAAGTCACCGCAGATGGGGCTTCATACAACACCTGGACAACTCGAAGGAACCCCTACCCCAGCCCATAAACACTCAGAGTGAACAAGTACTTCCACCTCATTCTATGAAATGTTTTTTCAGCATCAAAACTAATACGCAGGGAGGGCCTTGAATGATAATGCCCCCACTCACGTGAGGCCAATATCTTATGTAAATTGCCCGCCAAACACCTCCCACAGACCAAGCCCACTTAACTCGGATGCAACAACCCAGGGAGCCATATTATAAATTGTTGTAAATATTGTAAAATATTGTAAATATTGTTGTAAATAGTTATCTAATGGACCCAGTAAAAATCGTGGAGGCAAGGAAGGAACTGTTTATACCACCTTTATTTCACAAAGCCAGGCCCGACATAGGCCGTGTTTCGTTTATGCCTTCATCAGGGGCTTTGGCTATAACAACATATAAAAATCTCATTAAAAACAAAATCACAAGGGAAATTATAACTATAAACATATAAAGCACATTAAAAATCCATAAAACTATGAATCAATAACTAAATAAATAAATAAATATTAACTGCTAAAGTACAGCGAAAAGTCTGTAAACCAAAGGGCAGATAAATAGATAAATAAATACGTAACTGCATGTAATACATGTAAAGCCACACATGTAAACACTTAAAAACATATGGTCACACTCATAACTAATCAATAAATTACTGACTAGTGACACCAAACCATCTGTTAATTAAAAAACAATAAATAATTAATTAAATAAATCAAATAATAATTGTTTACATATATAACGCGCATATAACACATGTAAACCCACATTGTTATCAAACTTAAATCTTTTTAAAAAGAATTAATTAAATAAATTAATTACATAACCCATATATAAACCAATGTTTGAACAAATAATAATTAATTACATACATATAACGCGCATATGACACATGTAAAACCACACAGTTATAAAACTGAACTGAAATTTTTTTAAAAAGAATTAAATAAATTAAATAAATAACCCATATATAAACCTTAAAACTGATGTCTGAACAAGAACCAACATAACCTACATTTTTATATACTAAAAGTTACTATCACATTCTTACCTATATGATTTTCCTGCCACACTGCAATGACTAAAGGAAAAGAAGAGGAAAGAAAATGGAGGAACCATTCAAAAATACTACATCCTATAAAATTCCTTGTTGGTGCAAAAATCAATATTAGATAAAATCGCAATTAAAATCATAAAAATTAATAAATAATAAATAAATAAAAACCAATAAATAAAGACCACTCTATTAGAGGAACACTGAAACCAGGAAAGCGCAACAGGTTAATTAAATGGGTATGATTAACATACATAGTTAAAGCAAAATCAATTTAACATTCTTTTATTGTCTTAGAGATTGCTTTAAATTATAATATGAATCCTTTCAATCCCACCACAACCATTATACAATTATGCATTATGTAATTTTATGTATCTATTTGCCTGAGGGCATTTTAATAATTAAATTATTCACCAATCCTGCCTCTAACCAATTTACCATCTTTCTCAAAACTTTTCAAACCTACTGTTATTTATATAATATATAATTTAATATGATGAACGCTATCACGACTCTTGATCATCCGTTCACTCCTGTAATACGTCTTTCTTAAAAAACTAATTAAACGTTTGAAATTTTAAAAAACAATTAAAATAATTAAATAAATTAATTAAAATTAATTAAAATTGGTAGAGACCGTAATACCCACTATGGAATTCTTTGAAAATGCCTTGTATTTTTCTAAACAAATGAGAATCTTTCTCGCTTACCGGGTATTATGCCAAGTCCGGCTAAACACAGCCCGACGTCTCTTATTGGTCACCCCCATCCACAACTACTGTCATCAGGGATCGTAGCTTAATAATCTAATACCTGTCTTAAATGCTTTTGTGTATGCGCGCTCCATTATATACGACCTTTCCTACCATTCACTTGACCTCGTTATATATACATCTATATATAGCAAGGTGGGGGGGGGAAAAAGGGGGAAGGGGGGGGGAAGGTGGAAGGGGGAGGTAGGTAGTGGGGGTAGGTGGGTAGGGGTGGGTAGGGGGGTGAGGGAAAAGGAAAACCGGGGGGGGGGGAAAGGAAAGGGGGGGGAAGGGGGAAGGAAAAGAGGAGGGGGGGAAAGAGGAGGGAGGGGAAGGAAAGGAGGGGGGGGAAGGGGAGGGGGAAAAAGGGAGGGGGGGAAGGGGGGAAGGGAAAGAGGAAGGGGGAGGGGAAGGAGGAAGGGGAGAGGGGAGAGGGGGGGGAGGGGAAAAAATAAAAACTGAACAACTTCCATAACTGTCCATATCATATTGGTTACCAGTACCGTAAAAACAATAAATTCAATGACCTACAAAACAGTTATGGAAGTTGTTCAGTTTTTACCCCCACTACCTACCTTCCCCTTCCCCCCCCCCCACCTTGCTATATATAGATGTATATATAACGAGGTCAAGTGAATGGTAGGAAAGGTCGTATATAATGGAGCGCGCATACACAAAAGCATTTAAGACAGGTATTAGATTATTAAGCTACGATCCCTGATGACAGTAGTTGTGGATGGGGGTGACCAATAAGAGACGTCGGGTGACGTCACTGTTTCCCGCGCGTTTGAAGATTTAAACAGTATCAGACAATCGCGGGCGGTTTTAGTTTCACTTGCAGTAAGAAAGGAGCAGTGCGGGGACGGTCCAGTGTAATTGAAAAACCTTTTTAATACTTGGGTGAGTGATACATGGTAGTGGATCTGGTGCAAATGCCACGTTTTTGTGACAAGTAAAGAGAAAATTCTGGATATATTGCAAGAAGTTGTTTTATATAGGAGCAATACAGGGAGTGTTTCCCCTTTTTACCTTTAAGTATACGGCTTTTGTAATGACAGTGGTTAGTGGGTAAGGTTTTTTATAATGTCGGGTGCAAGTGCATATCCGGCTAGTATCAACAGAGTAAAAGCGTATGTTGGATTCACGATTTATATTTTATACATAAGAGTTTTCTGTGAAAGTATCTGTCATTGAAATGGTTAGTGTACTAGATATTGGTGTTTCCGGTAGTTAGATTTGACAGATGGAATAGTTCACATTTAAAATAAAGAATATGGCTAGGGAGCAGGGCATGTGCACAATGAGGTCATCTTTTTCCCGCGTATCTGCAGATTTAAGTACAATAGTGCCGGGTGGTCGGACAAGAAAGCAACGGAAAAGGCTGTGTTTAGCCGGACTTGGCATAATACCCGGTAAGCGAGAAAGATTCTCATTTGTTTAGAAAAATACAAGGCATTTTCAAAGAATTCCATAGTGGGTATTACGGTCTCTACCAATTTTAATTAATTTTAATTAATTTATTTAATTATTTTAATTGTTTTTTAAAATTTCAAACGTTTAATTAGTTTTTTAAGAAAGACGTATTACAGGAGGTGAACGGATGATCAAGAGTCGTGATAGCGTTCATCATATTAAATTATATATTATATAAATAACAGTAGGTTTGAAAGTTTTGAGTAAGATGGTAAATTGGTAGAGGCAGGATTGGTGAATAATTTAATTATTAAAATGCCCTCAGGCAAATAGATACATAAAATTACATAATGCATAATTGTATAATGGTTGTGTGGGATTGAAAGGATTCATATTATAATTTAAAGCAATCTCTAAGACAATAAAAGAATGTTAAATTGATTTTGCTTTAACTATGTATGTTAATCATACCCATTTAATTAACCTGTTGCGCTTTCCTGGTTTCAGTGTTCCTCTAATAGAGTGGTCTTTATTTATTGGTTTTTATTTATTTATTATTTATTAATTTTTATGATTTTAATTGCGATTTTATCTAATATTGATTTTTGCACCAACAAGGAATTTTATAGGATGTAGTATTTTTGAATGGTTCCTCCATTTTCTTTCCTCTTCTTTTCCTTTAGTCATTGCAGTGTGGCAGGAAAATCATATAGGTAAGAATGTGATAGTAACTTTTAGTATATAAAAATGT
Source organism: Ichthyophis bannanicus (assembly GCA_033557465.1). NCBI lineage: Eukaryota > Metazoa > Chordata > Amphibia > Gymnophiona > Ichthyophiidae > Ichthyophis > Ichthyophis bannanicus. Next base: position 152,343,721 of record CM066041.1, read on the forward strand.
AGGTTATGTTGGTTCTTGTTCAGACATCAGTTTTAAGGTTTATATATGGGTTATTTATTTAATTTATTTAATTAATTCTTTTTAAAAAAATTTCAGTTCAGTTTTATAACTGTGTGGTTTTACATGTGTCATATGCGCGTTATATGTATGTAATTAATTATTATTTGTTCAAACATTGGTTTATATATGGGTTATGTAATTAATTTATTTAATTAATTCTTTTTAAAAAGATTTAAGTTTGATAACAATGTGGGTTTACATGTGTTATATGCGCGTTATATATATGTAAACAATTATTATTTGATTTATTTAATTAATTATTTATTGTTTTTTAATTAACAGATGGTTTGGTGTCACTAGTCAGTAATTTATTGATTAGTTATGAGTGTGACCATATGTTTTTAAGTGTTTACATGTGTGGCTTTACATGTATTACATGCAGTTACGTATTTATTTATCTATTTATCTGCCCTTTGGTTTACAGACTTTTCGCTGTACTTTAGCAGTTAATATTTATTTATTTATTTAGTTATTGATTCATAGTTTTATGGATTTTTAATTTAATTAATTAATTAATTAATTAATTAAATTTAATTAATTTACAGATTTTTTATATACCGCTCCTTCCATTGATCAGGTGCGGTTTACATGGAACAACAATAAAACAGTGAACTGTTTTTACAGATAACAAGTTGTAACTTACATTTAACAATTTGTGAACTATGTACAGAGTAACAGAGTTAAAACTATATACAGGCTTAAATATTATTCGTTAGTCTTTGAATACATTGTTTTCGGGCTTTAGTGGTTCGACCTTTTTTGGAATAGTTGTATTGGCTGAAATATGACTATCCTTTATCTATCTGTGAGGTGGGAGGTGAGTTCGCCAAGGGTGCATAGTACATTGTGAATAAGTGTGTTTTGAGTTTTTTCCTAAACTCCATGATTTTGGGTAAGGATCTTAATTCTGATGGGATAGTGTTCCAAAGTATGGGGGCAGCATGGGAGAAGGCTTTCTTGTTTGTGGTCTTTTTGGCCTTAATAAATTCTTTTGGTGTAGTTAATTTGTTTAGCTGGTCTCTCCTTTGAAGGTTATGAGTAGGCTCAGTTTTAATGAGGTTATTTATAGACAGGGGTGCTGTTTTATTTAGAGCTTTGTAGGTGGTTAAAATAGTTTTATATTCTATTCGACTTTGAATCGGGAGACAGTGTAGATGTTCTAAAATCGGGGTTATATGTTGGAAAGGTGGGGCCTTTGTAATGGTCTTAGCTGCCGCATTTTGTGCCAATTGGAGCTTTTTCAAGGTCTGTTTTGTTACACCTAGTAGGATTTGATTTGCGAAATCGAAGTGGGGGGTTATTATCGCTTGTATAATTCGTTGAAAATCTTGTAGGTGCATTAGTGGGCGGAGTTGCTTTAATATTTTGAGTTTGAAATAAACCTTTTTTGTTATGTTTCTTACATGTGTGTCCATGCTGAGGTGTTTGTCTAGTATTACGCCTAAATAACGTACTTCAGTTTTTAGTTTGATATCGTTATTCTGCAATGTGATATGTGAGGGGGGAATGAATGTTGTGTTTTTTGTTACTATTAGGGCTTCTGTTTTTGAGTGATTGATGTATAGGTTGTTCTCATTTAGCCAGGTGTTTATTTCATTGAGGCAATCGTTAATAAGTTGTAAAGGGATATTTGGTATTTTGAAAGGGACATACATCATAATGTCGTCCGCATATAGGTGATAGTGGACATTGAATTTTTTGAAGATTTTACAGATGTGTTTTAAGTATATGTTAAATAGTAGCGCTGACAGTGCTGAACCTTGGGGGAGGCCTAGTTCTTGATTATATGTATTTGAAGTAAGATTACCGATTTTGTACCGTTTTTAAAAAGGGTTCGAGGGGTGATCCGGGAAACTACAGACCGGTGAGCCTGACATCAGTACCGGGAAAAATGGTAGAAACCATCATAAAGAATAAAATTACTCAGCATATAGATAGTCATGACCTAATGGGAGACAGCCAACATGGCTTTAGACAAGGAAGATCTTGTCTTACTAATCTGTTATGTTTTTTTGAAGGAGTGAATAAACAGGTGGACAAAGGTGAGTCGGTTGATATTGTGTATCTGGACTTTCAGAAAGCCTTTGACAAGGTCCCTCATGAGAGACTTTTGGCAAAACTAAAGAGTCATGGGATAGGAGGCAGTGTACTACTGTGGATCAGGAACTGGTTAAAAGATAGAAAGCAGAGGGTAGGGCTAAATGGCCAATTTTCCCAATGGAGAAAGGTGAATAGTGGTGTACCCCAGGGATCTGTGCTGGGTCCGCTGCTTTTTGACATATTCATAAATGACCTGGAAAGTGGAATAACGAGTGAGGTTATCAAATTTGCTGATGACACAAAACTATTTAAAGTTGTTAAAACCCAGGAGGATTGTGGAAAATTGCAAGAGGATCTTGATAAATTGGAAGACTGGGCATCAAAATGGCAGATGAAATTTAATGTGGAGAAGTGCAAGGTTAAGCACCTAGGGAAGAACAACCCAAACTATGGTTACACGATGCAAGGTTCCACATTAGGAACCACCACCCAAGAAAAAGATTTAGGCGTCCTTGTGGATACCATGTTAAAACCCTCGGCCCAGTGTGCAGCGGCGGCCAAGAGAGCAAATAGAATGCTAGGTATGATAAGGAAAGGAATGGAAAATAAAACAAAAGATATTATAATGCCTCTATATCGTTCCATGGTGAGACCGCACCTTGAATATTGTGCGCAATTCTGGTCGCCATATCTTAAAAAGGATATAGCAATTTTAGAAAAGGTTCAGAGAAGAGCCACCAAAATGGTAAAGGGGATGGAAGGCTACTCCTATGAAGAAAGGCTAAAAAGGTTGGGGCTCTTTAACCTGGAAAAGAGACGGCTGAGGGGAGATATGATAGAAGTCTATAAATTAATGAATGGAGTGGAACGGGTAAACGTAGATCGATTGTTTACCTTATCAGAATATAGAAAGACTAGGGGACATGCAATGAAGCTACAGGGTAAACTATTTAAGACTAATAAAAGAAAATATTTTTTCACTCAACGTGTAATCAAACTCTGGAATTTGTTACCGGAGGATGTAGTAAAGGCTGTTAGTGTAGCTGGGTTTTAAAAAAGGTTTGGACAAGTTCCTGGAGGAAAGGTCCATAACCATTATTAAGAAGGGACCCAGGATATCAATGCTTGAACCAATACAAGCATTGTGGAACCTGTGTCCCTTGGGGAAACTGCTAGGTACGTATGACCTAGATTGGCCACTGTTGGAAACAGAATACTGGGCTTGATGGACCTTGGTCTGACCCAGTATGGCATATCTTATGATCTTATGATCTTATGTTCTTATGTTCTTATGTTCTTATGAGTTCTGTCCGTTAGGTAGGAGGTAAACCATTCTAGTACTGTGGATTTTATTCCTATTTGCCTAAGTTTATTGATCATTGTTGAGTGGTGAACACTGTCAAAGGCTGCGGAGACATCAATGAATATAAGTAGGAATGCTTGTTTTGAGTTGTCTATTCCTCTTACAAGTGTATCAATTAGAACTGTTAGAAGAGACTCAACTCCGTGTCTGGGACGAAACCCATACTGCTGATCATCAAGGGGGGCTGAGCTGTCAATGTAGTCCTGGGTTTGGATTTGTACTGCTTTTTCAATTAATTTAGCCATGAACGGAATACTTGATATGGGTCTGTAAGATTTAGGTGATGATTTGTCAAGGGTAGTGTTTTTTAAGATTGGGCGGATCTGAGCATGTTTTAGTGTAGGGGGTAAGTATCCGTTTTTTAGGGAAAGATTTATTATTGGGAGGATGAATTGGGAGAGTATTGATAGAGAGTTCTTTATCCATGTTACAGGACAAGGGTCGAGGAGTGAGGTTGTTGTATTAATGTTTGTTATGATGTTCTTGAGTGCAACGTTAGTTAGGGGTTGGAATTCAGACCATTCGTCTGCGTGATGTGTTTGAAAAGTATAAGTATCAGTGTGATGTGTTTGAGAGGTATATGTGGATTTAGGTAGGGGGGGGGTGGGACATTGTTTTGTTCATATAATAATTTGCCAAGGTCTGAGGAGTAATATCTGTGATTTCCTTGCTGGAGTTGTGGGTATTATTTGTCAGTTTTTGTACTATTGAGAAAAGTTCTCTAGGTCTATTTATGGCATTATTTAGGATGGAGGCATGGTAATTTTTCTTGGCATTGTTTATTGCATCTTTATATTTGTTAAGAAGCATGAGGTATAAATCTTTTTTAATCATGTTTTTATTTTTCCTCCAATTACATTCAGCTTTCCTTAAGTTTCTTTTCATTAGTTTTAAATCATTATTGTACCAAGGGGTTTGGTCAACTTTGGAATGCTTGTTTTTCTTAATGATTAGTTTATTAGCTGCAGCATTATTAATAGTTTTGTGCCAGTTCGTTACTGCTGCATCTAGGTTTAGTGGTGAAGTAGATAGGTTTGGGATTATAAGATCTAGGAAATCTTCCTCATTGTATTTCTTAAATCTGGAGGTTGGTGCATTAGTTGTGATTCGTTTAATAGAGGTGTTATTGGTTGTGATATTAAAGTTAATAAGGTAATGGTCTGACCATGGGATGGGTGTGCATTTAAGGGAATTGGGATTATAGAGTTGGTGAAGTACATTTGGCAATAAGACCATGTCAAGTATACTACCTTTATTGTGTGTGCTGGTGTTTATTATTTGGTGAAAATCCATATCTGTTATTGATTCTAAGAAGAGGGAAGCATATGAGGCTGGTAAGGAGGGGAGGTTAAAGTCACCGAGCATTAGAATTGGGTTTTGATCAGTGGAGGAGCTTAGAAAGTCAATTAAAGGGTCCATGTTTTCTGAGTGTTGGAGTGGTGGTCTGTAAATTAGGCAAATTTTTATGTTGCCGATTTTCATAATGATGGTATCTATGTTGGTGGGTAAGTCCGATGTTAGTTTTTTGGCTTTTAGTACTTTTTTAAACATTATTAGAACTCCACCGCCTTTTTTGTGAGTTCTATGCGTATAGAAGGTGTCATATTCATTGTTACTTAGTTGATTTAGATATACGTTGTCTGTGTCAGCTAGCCATGTCTCAGTTACACATAATATGTCTGGTTTTTGATTGTCTAGTATGTCTGTGAATATAGGCAGTTTATTTTTCATTGATCTAGCATTAATTAGTATTATTGATAATGATTCAAAGTTTTTGCATGGACTGATTTTTGTTGGTCGAGGGGGTGATGTATATTTTATTTGAATTAGTCTATGGTGGTTCATTTTGGGGTGGTGTTCTATGTATGGTTGCCATGATGGGGGGTTGTTTCGTGTTAGATTGTGTATGATGGGGATGTTTTTAACATTGTTGTTATGTAGACATTGGGCAAGGGTAATTAGTACGGATATAGTGAGGCAAATTAATGGTAATTTACATTTGAGAGCATTAAGTAAAGGCATTTTGGCTGGTGTAGTATCCGGTACTTATATAGAATTGTGACAAGTAGGGTAATTTTTGGAGAAAGTTATTGGTGGCAGTATGTTACAAATTCTTTGTGATGTTGGATTGCTGATAGGATGCCCCGCTCTGGGATCTCTGTGTTGGGTTAGGGTGGGGGGTAGGAAAATTGAGTTGTCTATAGCAGCTAGACAAAATTAGCTTTTGTAGGTGTTTTCAGTTAAATTGGACTTAACCTTAGTTTTGCTGAGCTGAGTTGTCTATGATAGGCGGGGATTAGATAATAATGTGCGTGTTGATGCTTTTGGTAGTGTTAATGAAATTTGACTTACTAGTGACAGTACAGTATTTCATTAAGGGTGTAATACTAGTGACAGTGATAACAATGGGCTAGGTGTTAATTTGCAGTTGTACAATGGCTAAGACTTAAAAGCAAAGTGAAATACAATTAAGGATACTGGCAACAGTAGCAAACAATTGTAAATACTGGCAACAGTAGCAAACAATTAGAAGTACTGGCAACAGTAGCAAACAACTGAAAACACTGGCAACAGTAGCAAACAATTGAAAGTACTGGCAACAGTAGCAGACAACTGGAAATACTGGCAAACAGTAGCAGGCAATTAGAAGTACTGGCAACAGTAGCAATTAAATATACAGTTGTATAAAGTCAGTAGATTAAATACAATTTAAATACTGGTAATAGTAATGTGTTAATTCACAGAGAATTTCATTTGCTAGATATATGATCTGTGCTAGTGAAGTGATGTTACCCAGGTCAGTTAATTAATGTGCTTTATATGTTTATAGTTATAATTTCCCTTGTGATTTTGTTTTTAATGAGATTTTTATATGTTGTTATAGCCAAAGCCCCTGATGAAGGCATAAACGAAACACGGCCTGTGTCGGGCCTGGCTTTGTGAAATAAAGGTGGTATAAACAGTTCCTTCCTTGCCTCCACGATTTTTACTGGGTCTGTTGTTGGTACGTGGACGGTGCTTATCTGTTGAATAGTTATCTAATGTTCACTTTAATAACTATTGATTGTACATAGTTCATTGAAGTTCAATGTATTAGTAAATATGTATATAATCCAGCCGATGTTTAATGTAAAAAACAGACCTGTTACGCTGTTTCTTCACCTGTTTTCTGTAAACCGCACCTGATCTGTGGAAGGTAACGGTATATAAGTGAATGTTAAATAAAAAAATAAATAAATATTGCCAATCTGCCTGCCAAAATCTTGGCCAAAGTCTTCATATCAAAATTAATCAAGGATATAGGATGGTAGGATTCCGCTAGATAGGGCTCCTTACCTGGTTTTGGGAGGACTATAATATGAGCAGTGTTAACATTGCACTTAAGGGAAGTCCATTCCAACCACTCATTGAACACATCTACCAAAGGCGGGATAATCTGTTCCTGCAGGAGTCTAATACTCTGCCCTGTACCCATCAAGGCCAGGAGCCCAACAGGCCGCTGCCCCTTTAATAATCTGTTACACTTCCGCTGCAGTAACTGGGGCCTTTAATTACGCCACCTATTGAATGGACAACCATGGAAGCTGTGCTCGAGCCAAATACTGCTCTATACAGGCAGCAGACGTCTCCTCCACCTTATACAGAGATTGACAGTAATCCACTAAGATCTCTCCTATCTCCATTGTCTTCTGCAGAGTGCCTCCTCGGTGCCTAAGAGCTGCTACAAATTGCAAATCTTGGCTCTACTGCAGACAGCATGCCAACAATTTCCCTGTTTTGTTTCCATACTGATAGAACTGAATAGACCAGCGGCTTCATTATACATTGATGCAAGAGGGTATTAAGGGCAACCTGGGATGCCACAGACAAGCCCGATTAGCCGCAGTTGGCTGCTGGACCAAAAGCCTACATTCACAACAAGCCTGCTTTTTCAGGCAGAGCACCCACAAATTCATATCCCGGCGCCTCTCAGCAGAATATGCAATATCCCCCCTAAGAACCACTGTTTATGGCATAGCTAGTCCATCCACTGTCTCTTTAAATATGCCCCAAAGCCCGCCTCTCTCTATAACTTCAATGGGAATCTCTATTGCCGGCTTTTCCCTGCCAGCCCTCCCCCAGACAAGTCCACCCAGATGAGGGCGTGGGCAGAAATCTCATATGGGTCAACTGTCGCCTCCTCTACCTTCCCAAACTTGGACTCATATCAGAATGTAATACACGCGCACTTATACCATAGTTGCAACACATATGGATATAGTCCTGCTCCTGTGGGAGCAAAACATGCCAGGCATCTATCAACCGATAACACTCAACAAAGCGCCACAAATACTGGGCCATAGGCAACCTCCCTCCTGAGAGACTCCCTGAAGCGTCCATCTCAGGATCCACAGAAAGCATTCACAATCCCTAACTTACCAATAAAACTACTATCAGATTGTTTCAATGAAATAACAACTTGGCTTAAAGCTCAAAACCTCCACATTAATCATTCAAAAACAGAAGTTCTAATTGTAACAAAAAACCAATCATATATTCCTCCAACCCACATAACAATACAAAATCATGACATTAAAATAAAAAACGAAATAAGATACCTAGGTGTTATTCTAGATACACATTTGACGATGAACACTCACATCAGAAACACCATAAAGAAAATATATTTTAAACTCAAAATCCTTAAACAACTACGCCCATTAGTACACCTACAAGACTTAATTAATATAATCCAGGCAACAACAACCCCGCACTTTGATTTTGCCAACCTAATTATTTTAGGAATAACGAAACAAAACATCAAAAGAATCCAATTAGCACAAAACGCAGCAGCTAGAATTATAATGAAAGCACACTCATTCCAGCACATAACCCCAATACTAGCTTCCCTTCACTGGTTGCCAATTCAAAGCAGGATAATATATAAAACTACAATAACTACATTTAAAGCCTTAAATGACATGGCTCCAATCCCACTAAGCAACCTAATCAGCATGGAATTTCAAAAAACTACGCACAGAAAAGGACACTCAAATAAATTAAACACTCCTAATGATTTCATAAAAGTAAATAAATTAACTAACAACAGAGCTTTTTCTCATGCAGCCCCAGCCATTTGGAATTCCCTTCCAGAGGACCTACGAACCATAACCGAAATTATGGAACTCCGTAAAAAACTAAAGACCTATTATTCTCCATGCACTACAGCAACATAGATAATCCCTCGATATACTCAGATAAAGGTTAAAAACACCGGACGGAGTAATACTACCGGTAAATCCAACAACTTAACAGAAAATACACTGATCTAAAAACAATATGACTCCACTCTAAAGTGCCCACAACCTGTATTTGTATATAGTTTATTGTACATAGTTTACAAGCCAGTTTTGTGCTGTTATGTATTAGCCCATGCTGTTAACCATTATATTGTTTGATGTTCAAAATGTTCAATGTAAAACCAAGCTCTTCCTTTGTGGATTGTTGTTTTATTGTGAACCGCAACTGAACTCTGGAAGATGCGGGATATAAATGATTGTTAAATAAATTTAAAAAATAAAATAAAATAAAATAAAGCACAAAAGGCGAGGATGTAGAAGGTCACTGGTTTATTAAAAGTAAAGCCCCAACGTGTTTCAGCAGAAATGCCTTCTTCACGGGGCACACATCTTAAAAATAAAACATAATATAAAACAAGCAATAAAAATCAAAAGTATAATATTAAAATCAGAAATAAAAATTATATGTAAAGCATAAATAAGACATACTAAATCTATAAAAACACGTGAAACAATATATATATACATATATGACCAATTTAAACAAACATAAGAACAAATACTCAGATTGAAACGGTAAGATTCCATGAGAAGACAGAATAAATAAATAATATAAGCTATAGTACATATAAAACAGATAAATAGTAGTACTTATAAAAATTGTAAAATAAAAATATGTAAAGAAACCATAATGGGATTGTAAATGATTAAATGTATGTTAGAAAGCGAAGAGGAAGTATGAGAGTTGCTCAGAAAGTAATGCCCCACATGATTTTCTCAGTCCAGAATGAAGATAGAGGTGTGAAATTGAAAGGGTAGTAACTTGGAACTTCAAAGGACACGTGTGTAATTTTACAGTCGTCCGACAAATAGCGAGGCGGTAGTGATCCTTCAAATGGCGTCTGAGTGACACACGGTACAAACAACGAGCTGTAATTGAATTCTTGGTGGAGGAGAAAAAGTGTGAGAAACATTCACAAACGGTTGTGTGCTGTGTATGGATGTTCTGCAGTAGATAGGAGCACCGTTGGACGATGGGTGAAGAGAGTAAAGGCTTCAGGAAGTGGTAAAATGGAAATGGAAGATCGGCTGCGGTCTGAGCGTCCTGCTTCAGCCACCAGTCCAGACAAGTTGCAGTTGTTGTTGTTGTTCTTGTTAAGTGCCGTCGAGTCGGAGTCGACTCATGGCGACCCTCTGGATAGCTATCCTAAATTGTGTTCGATCTTCAGTCAGGCGGCTCATTGTTGATAGACTGGTACCCGTAGCTGCTGTTATTGTATTGATCCATCTCATTGCTGGCCTTCCTCTTTTGCGTTGACCTTCTATCTTGCCAAGCATGATGTCTTTCTCTAATTATCTCTCTCTCCGCATGATGTGTCCAAAGTATGAAAGTCGAAGTCATCTGAGCTTCTAAAGAAAGCTTAGGTTTGATCTCCTCTAGTACAGACTGGTTTGTTCTTCGGGCAGTCCATGGTATACACAGTATTCGCCGCCAGCACCATAATTCAAAGGCATCAATTTTCTTCCTGTCTATCTTTTTCACTGTCCAGCTTTCACATCCATATGATGTTATTGAAAATACCATGGCTTGTACAAGTCGAATCTTTGTATGGAGAGAGACATCTCTGCTCTTGAGAACCTTATCTAGGTCTTTCATAGCCATTCTGCCAAGAGCAATGTGTCATCTGATTTCTTGACTGCTTGTTGCTTCTTTATTGATAGTTGATCCAAGTAGGTTAAAGTTATTCACGATTTCAATTTTTTCTCCTTCGACGATGAACCTGTTGATTATGCCAGTTGTCATGATCTTTGTCTTCTTTACATTAAGGTGCAGGCCCATTTTGAGACTATGTTCTTTGATTGTGAGAAGCAAATGTTTCAGATCATCTTCACTTTTTTTCCGCCAGTAATGTGGTATCATCAGCATAGCGAAGGTTGTTGATGAGTCTTCCACCAATCTTCACACCTCTGTTGTCTTCATACAATCCTGCTTCTCTGATGATTTGTTCTGCATATAAATTAAACAGGTAGGGGGAAAGTATGCAGCCTTGTCTTACACCTTTGCTTATTTTAAACCATTCTGTTTCTCCTTGTTCCGTTCAAACTGTTGCTTCTTGAACAATGTACAGATTGTGCAAGAGAACGATCAGGTGTTCTGGTATACCCATGCTTCTTAATGTGGCCCAGAGTTTCTCATGGTTTACACAGTCAAAAGCTTTGCTATAGTCGATAAAGCACAAATAGATATCCTTTTGGTATTCTTTAGTCTTTTCAAGGATCCATCTCACATCCACAATGATGTCTCTCGTTCCATGCCCTTTTCTGAACCCTGCTTGTACTTCAGGTAGTTCTTGTTCCAGGTATGATTGTAGTCTGTTTTGAATAATCTTCAGTAGAATTTTGCTGGCATGTGGGATCAGAGCGATTGTGCGATAATTTCCACAGTCAGTTGGATCACCTTTCTTTAGTACTGGTATAAACACAGATCTTTTCCAGTCAGTTTGGCCATGATGCTGTCTTCCATATTTCTTGGCAGAGCCTTGTAAGTACGGTAACAGCTGCATCAGATTGCTGTAATACTTCTATGGGAATGCAATCAATGCCTGGTGCTTTGTTCTTTGATAAGGCTTTCAATGCTGCTTCAACTTCTTCTTTCATCATCAATGGTTCCAGATCATAAGGTACAGGTTGAAACGGCTGTTGGTCCACTTGATCTTTATCATATAAAAACTCTGTATATTCCTTCCATCTTTTCTTGATCTTCTCAGCATCATTCAACATAGAACCTTGAGCATCTTGTAACATTCCAATTCGAGGCTGCAACTTTTTCTTTAACTCTCGTAGCTTTAGGAAAGCTGATCTTGTTCTTCCTCTAATAGTTTCTGCTTCTATTTCCTTGCATGCGTCATTGTAGTACTTTTCCTTGTCCTGTCTTACTGCACGTTGGAAATCTCTGTTGAGTTCTGTGATTGTCTTTCTTTCTCCTCTGGCTTTAGCTTCTCTGCGTTTCTGGGCAATTTTCAGAGTTTGTTGGGTCATCCATTTTGGCCATTTTTTCTTTTTTACCTTTTGTAGAGACTTCTCGCTTTCTTCCAACACAACCTTCTTGATGTCATTCCATAACTCTTCTGGAACTCTATCATTTGTATCTAAAGCAGCAAATCGATTTTGCAGGTAGTCTTTAAATTCCAGTGGTATATTCTCAAGGTCATATTTTGCTGCATTCATGAGTGGTTTGCCTCTTTTTCAGCTTTAGCTTGAGTTTGCATACTAGTAGTTGATGATCTGTACCACAGTCAGCTCCAGGTTTTGCCTTTGTTGATGTTATAGAGCTTTTCCATCGTTGACTTCCACAGATGAAGTCAATTTGATTTTTATACAATCCATTGGGTGAAGTCCATGTGTACAGTCGCCGCTTGTGTTGCTGGAAGGTGTTCGAGATGAATAGATCGTTGGTCTTGCAGAATTCTATCAATCTTTCTCCAGTTTCATTTCTGTTGCCAAGTCCATATTTTCCAACTACTTTGTCTTCTTCTTTGTTGCCAACCTTTGCGTTCCAATCACCCATGACTATCAGGATATCCTGTTTGCATGTTTTGTCAATTTCAGCTTGTACATGTTCATAGAACTCTTCAATTTCATTCTCTTCTGCAGTTGTTGTTGGGGCATATACTTGAATTATAGTTGCGTTGATAGGCATTCCTCGTAGACGAATAGAGATTAAGCGTTCGCTGACTGCATTGTATTTCATTACTGTTCTTTCAAGTTTCTTCTTTATTATAAATGCAACACCATGTCTTCTTTGTCTTTCATTTCCAGCATAGTAGACCATGTGATCATCTGATGCAAAGTGCCCGATGCCAGTCCATTTCAGTTCGCTGACACCCAACAGATCAAGTTGTACACGTTCCATTTCATTCTTGACCACCTCCAACTTCCCTTGGTTCATGCTTCGTACGTTCCATGTTCCAATGTGTAAGACATCTTTACAGCTTCTGACTCTCATTTCATGCGCAGCTACATCAGCAGTCAGACGTCCCGAGGGCTTTGATCCAACCACATCATAAATGCTGGCTTTACTCTGAAAAGTCTTCAGCTCTTCCCCAGTAGCTAGTTGAGTGCCTTCCAACCTGGGGGTCTCATCTTCCAGCACTACAGCACAATTTGTTTTGTTGTAACTATCCATTGGGTTTTCATGGCAAGATACAGAAGTAGATTGCCGGGCCTTCCTTCCGCGCAGTTTAAGTTTGGTGTTGTTGCCGTTGTCACAGAAATGTGATCCTCCGCCGTCAACACTATCCCATTCTGCTGCTGCCCAACACTATCCCATTCAGCCACCAGTCCAGACAAGTTGCAGTGCGCTGACATTATTCGTGCGGATCAGCGCATCACGAGTCAGGAATTGTCCGTACAGCTTTCCGTCAGTAGAGGTAGTGCAATGGAAATTATTGACTCTTTGGGATATTCAAAGGTGTGTGCAAGGCACACCGCAACAGCTTACAGTATTTTAATGCCCACTGGCAGCTATCACAGGGCGCTTTACTCTCTTCACCCATCGTCCAACGGTGCTCCTCACAGACACCATTTGAAGGATCACTATCGCCTCGCTATTTGTCGGATGACTGTAAAATTACACATGTGTCCTTTGAAGTTCCAAGTTACTACCCTTTCAATTTCACACCTCTATCTTCATTCTGGGCTGAGAAAAATCATGTGGGGCATTACTTTCTGAGCAACCCTCGTACTTACAGGAGGTACAGTATACCATTTAGTCTTTACAAAGACTCCATGTGGAGATACTAATGGAAACAAATGTATGCCAGAGCCAGAGGGATGTAGTATAATTCATTGAATAAATTTTAAACATACAGGAAAACAAAGGCAAAGGAAATCATTTGTAATCTAACTTGAAGCGATAAATCAGACAATTACACCATAAAAATGATTATAAATAGTTAGTTGTATGACAGCTAAAAATTTTTGTAGCCATAAGTGATATGAAACCAACATAATAGATAACAGTAGAAAATATTTAAAACGGGGAAAATAAAAATGTAAACAGAGGGGAGAGCAAAGTATTCCAGGACAGGAATTCATGCAAATAGCACGATGTGCATTCAATATACTATATAATATAATATTGTAGTCCAGCAGTACTGTGTAAATTATGCGATATAGCTTAAATGGCGATAATTCTATGTTCATAATTTTACTGGGCACAGCACATTCTAAAAGGCATTTTTTTTAAAAAGTCTGAAAACACTTTCAGCTCTGGCGTTACGCGGCAGTGTTATAAGTCAAATGGGTGCTGCTGCAAGCATATTTAGTTCCACGCTCATTTTTATAAAAGAAACTCAGTATGCGATTTGTCTAATGTACAAAGACACGGTCAAAAAATAAAAGATAAAAACAAAAGAACGGCGCCTACAAGAAAGTGAGAAAACTGAGTAAAATACCTAAAAATATGCATATGTATAGAGCAGTAAAATTATCGCTTCAAGTTAGATTACTAATGATTTCCTTTGCCTCTGCTTTATTTTTAAGATGTGTGCCCCCTGAAGAAGGCATTCCTGCCGAAACACATTGGGGCTTTACTTTTAATAAACCAGTGACCTTCTACACCCTCGCCTTTTGTGCTTTCTTTGGACTTCTGCTGTGAGGGATTTTGTTTGTTCTCCTTGTGTCTCCATCTCAGGCTCCGATACACCATTCAATTCGCCCCCCACTATAAGGGGGTGTTCAGGAAGTTGCTCGATGTCTGCTGCCAGTCGAGCAAAACACTGGGGAACAGCTATATTAGGTGCATAGACACTATACAAAACAAGTTTCCCCTGGAGCTCCCCCTCCATAATCACATATCGACCATACAGATCCACTACCACCTTCTTGAGCGGAAACTAACCCTCTGATAGATCAATATTGCTACCTCACCCTTCTTCCCAACTTTAGGGGCACCAAAAACTTGCCCCACCCTCCCTTCCTTCAATTTTGCCAATTCTGTTTCCGACTTATATGTCTCCTGCATCATCACTACATCCCCCGGTGGCATGTGCTAGGGCTTGCAACACCTTCCACCTCTTAATAGGGCTGCCCAGTCCACACACATTCCAAGAGATAACTCTCAATCCGGGTGTAAATATAAAAGAACCACCTTGTATGGTGTTCCCAGTATAGCTATTGCAGAGGGTTCCTCCCAGCCTAGAACCCTCCACTTCTGTCCTCTTCAATATTGCTCAAGGTCCCTTCACATCCCTCTACCATCCCAATCCTCCAGTACCCCAAGATTTTGGTCCCCCCCTACACCCAACCCCCCTCTCCATCCTCCTCCTCTCCCACCACTATCCACCTGCTCCATACATTACCCAGATCACATTTATTATGTAGGACCTCCTTTACCCCCTTCTTCTCCCCTCTTCAACCTGCCCGATTCCCCTGCCCCACTCATTCATAGCACTTTTCATAAAATATATCAAATCACCCACGCAGAAATCAGATCCACTCCCACCCCCACCCACACAGTTCTTTACCAGATTCAATACCTCCCCCCCCCCCCAACCCATAAACAACCACCATCCTATATGTGCTATCCCTGGGACTTCATATCACCAACCATAGTAGGTCCTCTGCCCTATCCCTTTGCCTCTCCTGCCCCATTCATATACTTGCCCAAAGCAATGCTACTCGTGCCCACACAACCATATGGTCAAAGCCAAAAAAGTCCAATATTCAATCCCCTAGGTCCCCCCAAGACCCAAGCCCGCCTCCATTCTCCCCAACCGGGGCCAAGACTGAGAGCACTGGGGTGCCAGCCACAATCTTTCCACTTCCCCAGGCACAGAGTCTGTCCAATGCAGGGGTCTCCTTATACAGCCGTAGGTTCCAGAGAGGTCAACCTGGGACCTCCTGCAACATTCCCCCCTAGCAAACCATTAGCATGTCCAGAGCCTAAGAAGCCAATTACAGAGTCTAGCATTGCTGCAATTGTAGATCCTGGGCTCTGGAGCGTGTCCACAAACCATGTTGCCGCAGTCACATCCATAAAGATCTGCACAGCCCCAATATGCACAATCCCTCAGATGGGCTGAATACTGGAGGGTAAACCAGATCTTGGCATCAAAGAGGCACCGGAAGACCAGGCTGAAGGCCCTCTGGCACTGTGCCAACTGCACGGAATAGTCTTGAAAAATTAATATCCGGGTACCTTGATGTGTTGGTGGGGAATTCTGTGTCTTAGCCACCTGAAGTACTTTGTCCTTCTGGATATAATTCAAAAAGTGGGCAATCACTACCTGCATCCATGCCCCATACTCATACCGCACTTCCAAATGGTGGGCCCTCTCGATCACAAAAGATCCAAAATCTGTGCCCAGCTCAAAAATGGCAGTCAACCAGGCCTCCAGAAAGCCCTGGAATTAGCCCTCCTTCACCTCCTCCGAGATGCCCACAAACCGAAGATTATTCCATGAACTCCATTTTTCTAACGTTAAATTTTTCTTGCTGCTGCCCCACCAATTGTTTCAATTCTCACAGGGCCACCATCGCATTCGCAGACTCACTCTCCACGGCATCCAAGTGCTTCTCCGCATCACCCAGCCACTTCCTGTAGCCCTTCAGAGCCTGGGAGACACCTTGCAATTCGGCAAAAACTAAATCAAATTTCCCAGATAGCGCAGCCATCACTGATTCAGTGACCTCCTCCACCAACACATCTCGGGCAGGGGATTTGGGGGCCTGCCACGAGGCCTTCTGGGTAATTATAACTCGGATCTTGACTAGTGGAGAAGGATGCTGAAACATGATAGAATTTAATTTGACTCACCATAGCTTTTCTTATGTTATGACTTAGGGAAGTTTCAAAATTTGATTTATAGAAGGGATCTGTGTGGGTATAGTTTGTATATAAGAGGTTTGTGGAAAGGATGTGTCTGGAAAAGATTAGGGCTGTGGGAATGCATGGGGGAAGTATAGGTGGACTCTGTTTGGGGCACCTTTTATGACCCTTTTGAAATCCAGGCTGAAACTCACCTCTTCGCTGCTGCTTTCGGATCTTAATTCACCTGATCTCCCTTGTGTTTCCTTACCATTCTCCCTAGATGTATCATATGTCTACAGCTATTGTGTTGAATGTCTTGACTAGATTGTAAGCTCTGATGAGCACGAACCATCTTTTACATGTGTCCATGCAGCACTGCATATGTCTTGTAGTGCTATACAAATGTTCAGTAGTAGTAGTAGTAGGGCTATGAGAAGTATATATGAGGGTATGGGTCTAGGGCTGTGTGAAGGCCTAGGGATGGATGCATTTGTGTTTTTGGATGGTCAGAGTTGTGTGGGTAGGGCTTTGTTTATGAAGGAGGCTTGTGTGTTTGGAGCTGTGGGATGTGTAT
This sequence comes from Ichthyophis bannanicus, assembly GCA_033557465.1. Taxonomy (NCBI): domain Eukaryota; kingdom Metazoa; phylum Chordata; class Amphibia; order Gymnophiona; family Ichthyophiidae; genus Ichthyophis; species Ichthyophis bannanicus. Next base: position 152,360,850 of record CM066041.1, read on the forward strand.
TATTTGGGAGCATGGCTGTGTAGAGGGTATGTGTCATGTACTAACACCACCCTCCCTCCCTCCCCCCCCCCCCACGAGGACACACTCCTCAAAAAAAAATTCTGTAAAAGAACCACACAAGATTGACAAAAGGTACTAATGACAATTGAACAAATGCCACACCACTCATGGAAGATCATGCCAACTAAATACGATTTCTTTCTTTTACTGGATGAGCTGAGAACTGGATCAAGAGCATGCAAAAGATGCAAGCTACTTAGATTTGAGCAAAGCCTATGATGCTGTTCCTCATAGGAGGCTTATGATTAAGCTGAGAAGCTTGGAGATGGGTCCCAAGCTGTGAAATGAATCAAACTGGTTGACTGGAACTGGGGCTGCTCTGCAGACAGCATCTCACAGAAGGGTACCAGGTGATTGGGGGAGTGGGGAGCAATGCTGGACCCCACACTGCCCTGGACACTGTTGTGAACTAGGGGCAGGAGGGAGATATGGCTAGCATCAGAGAAGAGTTGGGGTGACACCCAGAACTAACTGGGCAGCGGTGATATTGAGCTACTGCTCGGTTATCACAAAGTGACGAGAGTCAGCAGGGCTGGTGTTAGGGGATGGCAAACACAGCAACTGCTCTGGGACCTTATGCCATAGGGAGCCCCAAGTCTTCCTCAAGCTGAAGGAGGCATGGCAGAGGCAGACTGGGATTCCCTCATAAGTTTCTGCCCTGGACCCCTGCATGTCTAACACTCTCCCTGAAAGTCAGGCACAATAAAAGCTAGCATATCTTTCGCCGCTGAAGCTAACCAGGCAGCAGTTGAATATCGCCACTGCTCGGTTAGCTTCATAGCTATCCGGGCAATCCAGATAAGGCCCCAGCATTGAATATCTGGATCTAATGTTCAGAGGTAGCGGCTAGTCATTTTATTTATTTATTTTTATTTAATATTTCTTATATACCGCCTTTCATGATATCAAGGCGGTTTACATTGAACAAACTGAAATTACATTGAACAGGGCATTATAACTTGGAAATAACTATTTTACAGGGAATATGGGCAATGGAGGGTTAAGTGGCTTGCCCAAGACTAGCAGCACTAGTTGTCACCACTGAATATCGAGCCCATAGTAACACAGTAAACAATGGCAAATAAAGACCATTATGGTCTATCTCATCTGTCAAGTGAGGTGGCTAGAGTTGTACCCACCACTCCATACAGGTTCCCCCCCCCACCTTATGCCTTTGTTTAGGGTCTTGCCATCCTGTTCAGGATACCCCTTCTATTGTTTTATGTTTAAAAGATACAGTCAAACTTCGGTTTTCGTATGCCTAGTTTTCATATGATTCGGTTTTCGTTGACTTTTTTCGTCAAGATTTTGTCCCAGTTTTCGTACATTGTCTCGGTTTTCGTACATTTGAAAATGGAGCACCATCCCGTGGCCAGAAGTGGGATTTTCCTTATTTTGATTCTCTTGCTGATTGTCTTCCATATGCCAACAAGAGTCTTCAATAAAGGTAAAAGTGATGTTAAATATTCATTTATCTATTTCATTAGTCATTTATATTTATTTCTTATTATTTTCTGTATGTAAAAATATAGTTATTATCTATAAAAAGTATTTTTTGTTAATATTTTTGGTTGTCTGGAACAGATTAATTGGATTTACATTATTTCTTATGAGAAATATTGCTTCAGTTTTCATACATTCGGTTTTAGTCAGACTTTTTCGAATGGATTAATCACGAAAACCGAGGTTCCACTGTACTTAAATTCTCCTTGATTCAATCCTCTTGCTATAAAGGGATCCTTTGTGTCTGTCCCATACATTTTTGAATTCTGTCACAGTTTTTGCTCCCCCATCACCTCCACTGGGAGGGCATTCCAGTCATCCACAACCCTTCCTAAGAAAAATGTATTTCCTGATGCTGCTTTCGGGTATACCTCCTTACCTCCTTGCAGCTTAATTTAGTCTCTGAAAAGGTTTTGTTTGTTCATTAATGCTTTGATTTATTTATTTTTTAAAAGATATGCCATACTGGGTCAAACTAAAGGTCTGGATTGTGCTGGCTGCTAAGGAAGGCACTGGCCAGGTGACCACGTCACTAGATCTCACATAGTTCCTCGCAGCTTTCCTCCCCAGGATGGTACTGTACATCAGCTTTCCCAGCACAGCTCAGCGGCGACAACAGACCATAATAGACTTTCATTGGGTAGCAGGTTTTCCCACATGCTGGGTGTCAAACTGCATATATATGATCCTGCACCCCCTACAGGTGCAGAAAGCCACCTACAGGAATTGAAACTCATATCATTCCATGAACATGCAGGGTGTCTGCAATGGTGACGGTGTAATTACTGATGTTGCCCCATTTTCCAGGGTCATGTCATGATGCCTACATCCTGGCATAATCAGGCATTCATGAATACTTCAACAGTGCAGAAATCCCTGGTGGATGGCTCCTCGGGAATTACCACCATCCCCATAAGTACTAGTGTGTGGCACCAACACTTAGGACAACACAGCTAAAGGGGGAAGGGGGTCGTCAGCATGGAGCAACAAATGAAGTCTAGAAAGCAGGCACTGGAGCTGGAAATAGCTGGGTGGGGGCCTGAGTGAAGGCAACCCAAACTGAGAGCCCAGAGTGCAAATGAAACCCTTGGCTCTAGCAAAGAGGCAAAGAAGAAGCCTTGCAGAAGCTAGGATCGTGTTGCGGAGGAGCTGGGCACGAATGGCATTTCATCTGCACCTGGAATTTCGGATACACTGGAGACAGCATCACACAGAAGGGTGCTAGGAGACAGGGGGGAGGGGAGCAATGCTGTACCCACTGATCTGGACACTGTTGTGAATTGGGTGCAGGACAGAGATATGTAAACTGGGTGCAGGACAGAGATATGTAGGCCACCCGTCAGAGGATAGGAGAATGGTGCATGCGGGCACTACAGGGTACAGCCCCTGGAAGAGGATGCCACAACATGGCACAGGTATGGGCCCTGGTAGGGGTGCCCTTGGTATGAGGGCATAAAGGTGTGAAAGGCATGCACTAGGCAAAGCCAGGCCCAAAAAGCAAGGGTGGCCGGTATGACAATGTGGACCAGATGGCATACATCCAAGGGTGTTGAAAGAACTGAAATATGAGATTGCAAACCTACTATTAGTAATCTGTGAACCATCATTGAAATCATCTGTAATATCTGAGGATTGGAAAATGGCCAATGTAACTCCAATTTTTAAAGAGGGTTCCAGGGGTGATCCGGGAAACTACAGACCAGTGAGTCTGAAGTCAGTACTGGGCAAAATGGTAGAAACCATTATAAAGAACAAAATTACTGAACATGTAGATAGCCATGGTTTAATGGGAGAAAGCAAACATGGATTTAGCCAAAGAAAGTCTTGTCTTACTAATCTGTTATTTTTTTGAAGGCATGAATAAACAGGTAGACAAAGGTGAGCTGGTTGATATAGTGCATCTGGATTTTCGGAAAGCCTTTGACAAGGTCCTTCATGAGAGGCTCTTGACGAAATTAAAACATCATGTGACTGGAGGCAGAATAGGATTATGGATCAGTAACTGGTTTAAAGATAGAAAGCCAAGAGTAGGGCTAAATGGCCAATTTTGCCAATGGAGAAAGATGAATAGTGGAGTACCCCAGGGATCTGTGCCAGGCCCGCTGCTTTTAAACATATTAATAAATGATCTGGAAATAGGAAACACAAGTGAGGTGATCAAATTTGTGGATGACACAAAATTATTCAAAGTTGTTAAAACCCAAGAGGATTGTGAAAAATTTCAATAGGACCTTGAAAACTTTAAAGACTGGACGTCCAAATGGCAGATGAAATTTAATGTGGACAAGTGCAAAGTTATGCACCTAGGAAAGAACCACCCAAACTATGGTTACACAATGCAAGGTACCACCTTAGAAACCACCAACCAGGAAAAAGATTTAGGTGTCATTGTGGATAATACATTGAAACCCTCTGCCCAGTGTGCAGTGGTGGCTAAGAAAGCAAATAGAATGCTAGGAATCATAAGGAAAGGAATGGAAAATAAAACAAAGGATATTATAATGCCTCTATCATTCCATGGTGCGATTGCACCTTGAATATTGTTTGCAATTCTGGACGCTATATCTTAAAAAGGATATAGCCGAATTAGAAAAGGTACAGTGACAAAAATGGAAAAAGGAATGGAAGGATACCCCTATGTTGTTGTTGTTGTTAAGTGCCGTCGAGTCTGAGTCGACTCATGGCGACCCTCTGGATAGCTATCCTAAATTGTGTTCGGTCTTCAGTCAGGCGGCTCATTGTTGACAGACTGGTACCTGTAGCTGCTGTTATTGTATCGATCCATCTCATTGCTGCCCTTCCTCTTTTGCGTTGACCTTCTGTCTTGCCAAGCATGATGTCTTTCTCTAATGATCTCTCTCTTCGCATGATGTGTCCAAAGTATGAAAGTCGAAGTCTTGTCATTTGAGCTTCTAAAGAAAGCTTAGGTTTGATCTCCTCTAGTACAGACTGGTTTGTTCTTCGGGCAGTCCATGGTATACACAGTATTCGCCGCCAGCACCATAATTCAAAGGCATCAATTTTCTTCCTGTCTGTCTTTTTCACTGTCCAGCTTTCACATCCATATTTATTTAAAACTTTCTTATATACCGCCTCTTCCATAGATCAAAGGCGGTTTACATATAACAAGTGTAAGAAGAACAGGTTTTACATAGAACAGATTTTTAAATTATTTACAAATCAACTTTTGATGACATAAACAACTGATCTACGTTTACCCCTTCTACTCCATGTATTAATTTATAGACCTCTATCATATCCCCCCTCAGCCGTCTGTCCAGCTTTCACATCCATATGATGTTATTGAAAATACCATGGCTTGTACAAGTCGAATCTTTGTATGGAGAGAGACATCTCTGCTCTTGAGAATCTTATCTAGGTCTTTCATAGCCATTCTGCCAAGAGCAATGCGTCATTTGATTTCTTGACTGCTTGTTGCTTCTTTATTGATAGTTGATCCAAGTAGGTTAAAGTTGTTCACAATTTCAATTTCTTCTCCTTCAACGATGAACCTGTTGATTATGCCAGTTGTCATGATCTTTGTCTTCTTTACATTAAGGTGCAGGCCCATTTTGAGACTATGTTCTTTGATTGTGAGAAGCAAATGTTTCAGATCATCTTCACTTTCAGCCAGTAATGTAGTATCATCAGCATAGTGAAGGTTGTTGAGTCTTCAACCAAACTTCACACCTCTGTTGGCTTCAGACAATCCTGCTTCTCTGATGATTTGTTCTGCATATAAATTAAACAGGTAGGGGGAAAGTATGCAGCCTTGTCTTACACCTGTGCTTATTTTAAACCATTCTGTTTCTCCTTGTTCCGTTCGAACTGTTGCTTCTTGATCAATGTACAAATTGCGCAAGAGAACGATCAGATGTTCTGGTATACCCATGCTTCTTAATGTGGCCCAGAGTTTCTCATGGTTTACACAGTCAAAAGCCTTGCTATAGTCGATAAAGCACAAATAGATATCCTCATAGATACCCCTATGAGGGGAGGATTAAAAGGTTGAGACACTCTTCAACTCGGAAAAAAGACGGCTGAGGGGGGATATGATAGAGGTCTATAAATTAATACATGGAGTAGAAGGGGTAAACGTAGATCAGTTGTTTATGTCATCAAAAAGTAGAAAGACTAGGGGACAGGCAATGAAGCTGCAGTGTAACCTGTTTAAGACTAATAAGAGAAAATATTTTTTCACTCAACGTGTAATCAAACTCTGGATTTCGTTACCGGAGAATGTAGTAAAAGCTGTTAGTACAGCTGGGTTTAAAAAAGATTTGGACAAGTTCCTGGAGGAAAGGTCCATAAACAATTATTAAAGAGGACAAGCATTGTAGAACCTGTGTGCCTCTTTGGGAACCTACCAGGTACTTGTGTCCTGGATTGGCCACTGTTGGAAACAGGATATTTAGCTTGATGGATCTTGGTCTGACTCAGTAAGGCATTTCTTATGTTCTTAATGTGGATGTGCTGCAGCAGGGACAGTGACAGCATCATCCGCCATGTGGGTTAACCAATGCCGTCCCCCTCCCCCCATGTCCCCTTCTGCAGGTGACCGTGGCTAGCCACTGAGGAGATGGCTGATGATTGCCCATCCTTTCCGCCCAGAATTAAGCAGAGTAGCATTATAACCAGGCCCATAGGACCACCTCTTACATCACAGAAAGAACATTTGGGCAGCTGAAAACCCACTTTTCATACCTGCACATGTCTGGGGGCAAGCTTCTGTACAGCTCACAAAAGGTCTGTGAGATCTTCATAGCATGTGGCTTAACCTGGGAAAGAGAAGGCGCCTGCCTCTGCCCCCGGAAAATGCACTGGAGGACAACACAGAGGAGGGCAGATAGCGGCACAATCATCAATTCCCATCCATCCCAACAGGGAGAAGGAGCAAGGAACAGACTGTTCCAGAATCACTTCACGTAAGGTATGTGTTTATTTTTGAGTATTCAAGTAAACGTACAAACATACCCCCTTGTCCACCCACCCACTTGACCCCTAGACCGCAAACACTTGCACACCAATGGCTCAGCACATCCTCCCCCACCATTTTGGCCCCCCATAACACCACTGCAATCCCCTACTGTTGCTGTCCAACACTGCCCCACCATTCACTTGTCCTAATGGAAAGGATGCACCCCCCCATTCAATCACACACCGTGCTCCTCCCTTCCACCACGCCCAACTGCTGCCATCACACATACCTATACTCTATACATGCAGGTCACATACATTGTCCGTCTCCCCCTGCCCTTGTCCTGTCTTGTCCCCTTGCTCTGTGCCCTCTTCTGCCCTAACCCTCAGGTATGGCTATGGACTGTGGAGATGGATGACTATCTGGACCACCGTCGGTGGACTCCAGAGTGCTGTCCTCCTCATCCCCGATCCACTCACCACCCTACCTACTAGCAGAATGAAAATCTTGGAATCTCATGTGGGAGCCTGTGCCCCGTGAGAGTGCACCCAGATTGCTGCTGTGTGATTGCTCACTGGTCTCACGACACCGGACCCTTGTGCCACTTCCATATGTATGGGTTGGTATGGAAACAGCAGAAACAAGGTCAGGGGCAGGGGACACATTGCCAGGATGTTTGTGATTGGGTTAGGTGGGAGACCAGAACACTGACGTGCTATACAAGGGTGTCCAAGGTCTAGCTTATGTGATCAAGCCTTTGCAGGCTACATATCTTCTATCACCTTCCTCCCCTATAGCACCTGTAGAATGTTGTGAAAGATGGCGGTTTACTCCCTCTCCATCACAAGGTGGTCTTCGTTCTGCCATAGGCAGTACTCCCCACAGCAGATCATCTGGAGCCTCCAATGACTCTGCTGCTGACCTTCTTCGTGTGGAATCAGTGGTGCCTCTTCACCAGGAGAGTCACTTGTGGCATTGGGGTCTGCTCCGTGCAGCTCCGTCTCCTCAAAATGCTCATCTGCTCCTTCCTCTGCCAGGTCTAGCTGCATATTTGCTTCTGCTGGCCTGTTCACTCCAGCGCTAGCCTCCTGCTGCCTCTGGTCGTGTTGAGTGTCTGCCTCGGATATACCTGGATGGGGTTCCTGGCTGTCTCTCATCGCAGTCCCCCTATCATCATTCCTGGTGGGTTGCAGTCCATTGCCAACAGCACCATCACCTGCAGGTGAATGGGAAATGACAAGCTGGCTGCTTATATGTCACTAACACCAGGGCTGTGCAGGCAGGGAAGCCACAGACCTTTATGTATGACTCTTGTGAGCCTGGGCATGGATGCAATAGACACCAGTGTCACGGTGTCTGTGACATGACCAATGATCACCAGAGGAAAGGGGCTTGCATGTGTAAGGCCTGAATGGGTCGGTAGGGACACTGCATGGTATTAGGGAAAGGGAACATCTGTGATGCAGCCATGTCCCTCTCCCAGACGCACTGTATGACATTCATCCCAATGTAGCACTGGACCCCCATCCATCCTGCCTCATTGCATACATTCATGCTGACAGCAGACCCTCAAACAGCAGTCACCATGGGACATGGCATAAATATGTGCAAGGTGATGGCAGCCGGTTATACATGTACATCCATTTCCCCTCCTCCCCCCCCCCCCCCTTGCTGCAGTGGTCCATTATTCTTTTTGCATGCCCTGCTGTACTTAGACACCCGGGTGTGGGTTATAATGCATATACAAATCTGACCAGTGCCGTGGTCGGTCAGTAGTTTGTGCCGCAGGAATGTTGCTGCAGTGTCTGTACCACAGATCCCTGAGTGACTGACCACAGATATATTACATTATAGGAGAGCGCTACCACCCATTTGCTGCAAGGATTGTGAGGTATCCAGATCTCCAACACCAGTCAATACCTCCTCATCCTTCATGCCCAGAACCCTTTCTTCCAGCACAGATGGCAGTGCTAGCCTCCCATCATGACCATGCAAGGCCGCTTTTGCCCTGTGTTTCTCTGCCCTCCATTTCTGCTTAAAGTCTGCAACACACCAGTTGCGGTGGTAGATCACGTTCAGCTTGGCGCTGATGGCACGTCAGAAACACTCTTTCTGGTGGGTGCTATAGTTGGTGCCTGCATTTCCAAAAAGGAGCTTATCGAGGACTTCTTGCAGTGGCATCTCCACCTCAGTAGGACAGACATTCTCTTTCCTGCTGAATAGTTTTACCTTTGGTACCATGCTACATGGCCTATGACATTGGGCCCATGCTTGGTTTGCAAAATCAACCATATGTACTGTCAGGGGTTCTGTGCACGTATGTGTGGGTCATAGAGACTGTCAGGAGTTATGTACATGCGTATGATATGGGGAGTGCGGAGACTTCAAAATCATGAGATCAGCCCAAATTTCCCTACCATAGAAGGAAGTGTGAAATGGCAAGATTCTCGGGAGCTGCAGCCAAATCAGGAGCTAGTATATGCATGTTTGTTTTCACATGCTTATGGACGAATGCTTGCCCAGTCACCTAAACCCTCAATAATAGGTGCTATGCCTAAATGAAATGCACCTAAAAATATAACTGCCTGAGCTTTGGATTCCATTTTTGGGCAGCATGGGATTGTGAACAGTAACAAATTTAGCATTTTAAGTAAACTGACAAAATAACTGAAAATCACAAGAGTCTTATATAGGCAGCCCACAGCTTTGAGTATGCCTTCTGACATGTCCAGTGATCAAAACCAAAAGGCCTATATTATCTCAAAATCTCTCATGCATCTGCATAATTCTCATGTTTGTTCAATAATATGTTTCTCAGCCTGCAGAGAATAGACTTGAATTGAAAGGCTTAAACCATTGTCCTATCCTTGATCCAACAGTCAAACATAGGGCACTGCTGTGAGTAAAATGCTAGCACACAGTGAGGAAAATGACAGCTTATACCCAGTGAAACAGACAAGGGACCTCATTCAGTTTTCTGCCAAATCCAGTGCTACTCCATGCATAACCATGTCCCAGATGTACAAAATTAGCTCTTTTATTTTTAATGAGCAGAAGCGATAATAGGCAGGAATTCTTTCCAGTTATCGAAAAACTTTGCAAGATGCACGGGTTGCTATGGTAACGGCTGGCCTCAGGAGAAAAAGCTATTTATAGCTCAATGACACAGCTGAAACCTTTGTGGAAAATGAATTGGTGGCTGTGAGCATCTCTACAGTAGGACAGTACTTCAGTGGAAAATAGAGCAGCAATATCACAGACCCAAGCACAGCACTGCAGCCAAGGGAGCATAATGAGCTTGGAGCACACAGGGCAATGGCAGGGAAGGTCAATGGGATTTCAGAGTTTCCAGCCAGCGGGATGCTGGAGATCGCTCAACCAAAGGGACATCGAAGAGCTCAGAGTCAGCATAACACCAAGGAGCTCCCAATCATTTCAGCACTGGAGAGTTCTCACCCAGTGGGACACAGCAGAGTTCCCAGGCAACATGAAGTCTGCCGTCTCAGTCTGATTCTTTTCCTACAGCAACTCTGACTCAGAATAATGTACAGTATAGCATGAAAAAAATCCTCAGAAATCCTCAGACACTGGTGCCACAGAAACGACACTGCTTACTCAACTGTACATAGTTTAACTTATTATCTGTATACAAATTCAATTGTTCAATTTGTTCAATGTAAAATCCTAATCACTGTTCATTGTAAACCGCCTTGACCATGGTGAAAGGCAGTACATAAACCCTGCTAAATAAATATATAAAAATACTATCATATCAGGTCACTATTAGTTCACTCAAACCAGCCAAATCCCAGGAAGGATCAATCTTATCTCTGCTCAGCAAAACCCACTGTGCCACACTGACATCAAGTAAAAGTAGGGATTGATGAGCACTCCTCCAGGAGTGGAGGAGTGGCCTAGTGGTTGGGGCAAGGTACTTCAGGCCGGAAGGTCGGGGGTTCAAATCCCACTAGAGGACAGCAACCTTGGGCCGGAAGGACTGGGGTTTCTAGTCCCACAGGTGCTCCTGTGGTCTTGGGCAAGCCACTTAACCCTCCATAGCCCATGTTCCCTGTAAAATAGTTATCTCCAAGTTATAATGCCCTGTTCAATGTAATTTCAGTTTGTTCAATGTAAACCGCACTGATGCAGAATAGTGCGGTATATAAGAGAATGTAAATAAATAAAATAAATAAATAAATTATCTGTGGGCAGTGAACTCTCATACTCTAACAAGTCTACTGGTGTCATGGATTCCGATTCTCAGAAAAACAATTGCATTATAATGTAACAGGGAAAAAGATATCGCTCATTAATTATCCAAATAATACAGTAAAATATCTCTTGGTGAAGACGACTATCTTAAAACAAAGAAAAGGTTTGAAGGTGGGATTTGGAAGTTTCATTATGTGGGGTTTTGATGGGATACTGTAAGTGGGTGTCTGCAGGAGGCTGGGGAGGGGAGGGAATGGGAAAGGGGTTGTTATATGCTGAATTTTGTGCATCAGTTATAATGATGTTAAAAACAAACAAGTTGAAAACTGCACACATAGTGTAAAAAAATGCCGTATTTCCCTTGCCTCCATTAGCAAACTCATATCTATAGGAGGACTGGGTACGAAGACACGTTAAACCTGTCTCATTAAGGTCAGGTCTATGTTGAGGTGGAGAGTTGGTGATGTGCTGTACTGAGAGTGTGGGCTGTGGGGGGGGGCTGGAGATGTGACCTATGTGTGTGGGGAGGGGGGTTTCAAACTGTATTTAATGTTAATTATATATCAAATATATAATTAACCCAGCACTCCGGCCCAGCTCTCCCAGGAGGGATCGAGCCCGCCGACGCCTGCAACGTGCTCTGCCCAATCAGGGCAAAGCAATCCATTTAAAAGAACCGTGCCATCGGGCGCACACCTCTCTGCCTGCCGGCCCCCTGACCCAGCACTCCAGCCCAGCTCTCCCAGGAGGGATCGAACCCGCCGAGCCAGAGGCCGCCGACGCCTGCAACGTGCTCTGCCCAATCGGGGCAAAGCAATCCATTTAAAAGAACCGCGCCATCGGGCGCACACCTCTCTGCCTGCCGGCCCCCTGACCCAGCACTCCGGCCCAACTCTCCCAGGAGGGATCGAGCCCGCCGAGCCAGAGGCTGCCGACGCCTGTAATGTGCTCTGCCCAATCGGGGCAAAGCAATCCATTTAAAAGAAACGCACCATTGGGCGGGCCCCGCCAGAGGGCCCTTTGGCGTGGCCCTTAGGCGGCAGCCCGTACATCGATGCCAAATCGCACAATAAATCCAGCAAACCAGACTGCAGGACGGACATCTAACTACACCAGAAGACCTTACTCGAAGCTCTTCATCCCGCTGGATACACCGCTCTCAAAGACCCACAAGATATCTTAAGCGTGCATGAGGCCAAAGCCTTACTACGAATACCACCAACAGCAACCTCAGTCCAGCTGCAACAAGACTAAACTACCCTTAATACATTGGCTCACCAACTCCGTGAGTAAAAACTATTGAGCTGAAATAAGACTGCCTAACATCTTAACAAGTCTATATCACTCATCTCGATATTGAAAAGTCGTCACTATTTCAAGCAGTACAGAGATTGTTAGCACCGTATAATATTATACCTGACCACTCTGCATAACCTGCACCGCTAATAACTTACAATAACATTGTATATATGCACCAGTAATCCATAGCAACATTGTATATTGCTAGTTGCTCCATTGCTGCATTTCCACTCTGCATAATCCTCACTGCTAGTGACTTACGATAACATTGTATATATATACCACTAGTAATTGCTAGAAACATTGTATACTGTTAACTGCTGTATCAAAGATAATAATACATTGTTACTCTACCAACTATACACCTCACGTCCAGGCATCCATACAAGATCATCTTTGGTTACACACAGCTAAAAATGATCCCCCCTAGCCTACTCATAGGTATATTATATCTACTCAGTTATACACTAACTAGCTCCCTCGCTGAGACAACCAACCACAATCCAATCCTGATCATAAGACGACATGGAAGAAGAGATCACAGCAACCCACACCACTCACCTCCAGAATATCCCCATAACTCACACCCCCACCTAATCCACATACCACTTCTACACCACAATGATACCAAGCAACTACACGATCCATGCATCCTTAGCTGTGCCCTCAAACGCACGATCGGTCCGTAAAAAATGGCCAGTCATCCCTGCCATTATATCACACCTCAACCTTGACATGCTACTAGTGACCGAATCTTGGCTCAACAGCTCTGACTCAATCCTCATCAACCTCCTCACCCCTCCTAACTTCACATTCCATGCATGTCATAGAACCGACCGCAGAGGTGGTGGTGCATTCATTCTAGTTAAAACTGACCTACATTATCAAACAATCTGTGCCAACAGTTCAAACCACCTCGATACTATCTCGATTGCGAACAAATACAACACAATCAACTTAATATATAGGTCTCCATCTCCATCTACTGATGATCTCGCAACTATAATGGATCTAGCATCTAACCCGCAAAACGCACGAAAACCTAACTGGCTACTGGGTGATTTCAATCTCCCAGCTCTACATGATATCCACTCCAGAGCCCTACTAGAAGCACTCAGTAACTTATACTATGAGCAGATAGTAGATGCCCCCACACACCAAAAAGGGAATACGTTAGACCTTATCTTCAGCCCCCGACCAGAGGTAAAACCTGACCACAAGTTCAATATATCCATCTCACCAGTACCATGGTCCGATCACAACCTAATCAGCTTCCAAATACCCTTAAACCAAGAAGGAGAAAACACCCATGAACCAGCTGAAAATACAACACCTTACCCTAGACGCTTCAGACCCTTTGACGGTGAGGAGATCATCAAAAACGTCCTCCCCAACATCAACACTACTTCACCAATTCTTGAAGATGTACTGGCATCATGGTCTAACAACCTGAGTACATATGCATACGTACCTACCCCAACAAAAACATGAGTCATCGAGCAGCAACCAGATAAGAAGAGATCTGCCCCCTGGTATACTGCTGAATTAAAATCCTCCCTACGTGCCCTCAGGAAACTAGAAAGAAGATGGCGACGCACACGAGCCACATCAGACCGGACACTCTACAACTCCCACTTGCAAGCCCATCGAACTCTTGTATCATCTAAAATTAAAGAATACTATGCTGAGCTGCTGAACCAATCTCTGAACAAGCCTCATGACCTGTTCAGCATAGTTAAGTCCCTAACGAAGGAACCATCAGCCTCACAACCAATGCTGATACTCCCTCAAGACTATGCCGACCACCTGATAGCCAAATCCAATAACGTTAGTAAAGCCACACTATCCCGCCCCACCATGAGTCCACCCAAGCAGCTCATTACCTTCTCGACACCATCACAAAAAAGCATAGAAAGCATCATCTCAAGCATCAACGCCACCACGGCCCCCAACGACCCTTGTCCAGCGCTCTGGATAAAGGCATTACGCCACGAAATCAGTCCGGTAATAGCCAAAATCATTGACCTCTCTTTCTCCTCTGAACAGTTCCCATCAAGCCTCAAGCAGACATCAATCAGGCCCCTCTTAAAGAACACCAAACTTGATGCCCTCAAGGTCGAATCATACCGACCCATATCCAGCATCCCACTACTAGCAAAGATAATTGAAAAGGTGGTGGTACAACAACAGCTACAGGATCACATCGACACCAATGCGCCCCTCGACACAAGCCAACACGGCTTCAGAGAATCACATGGTGTCGAGACAATCCTCACCACCCTCCTCAATACACTCATTAATGGGACCGACTCCATCAAACAAGGATATGCACTAATTTTCCTCGACATCGCCGCAGCATTTGACTCTGTAAACCATGAACAACTTCTGATCCGGCTGCATGATAAAGGGATAAGCGACTCAGCATGGCACTGGTGCAAATCTTACTTAACCGACAGATGGCAGCAGATAAGAACGGGATCTACGACCTCCATGCCGTTAAAACACTATTGAGTACCCCAGGGCTCATCCCTCTCAGCACTCCTATTTAATATCTACATGCAACCGATATGTGATATAATTCGATCATTTAACATCTCCTGTCTACTATATGCAGACGACGTACTACTCTTCACTCCATTTACAATTGAATCCCCAGATTTCACCCAATTGATAAACTGCTTTAATGCCATAACGGATTGGCTCCTTTCCCAAAGTCTCAAAATTAACTTTAAGAAGACAGAAGTTCTATTTGTGACAAGAGATGCAGAACTTACAAGCCGACACTACATCCGCTATCTAGGTGTGACTATTGACCAAGAACTCAATTTCAAAACGCACATCAACAACATAATCAAACAAGTATATCACAAGATACGAACCCTACGACATCTTCGACCGTTGCTACACCCAGAAGATTTCAGAACAGTCTTCCAAGCATTGGTGATCCCCCACTTTGATTACGCCAATGTAATCCTACATGGCCTTCCTAAAAATACCCTTAGCCCTTTACAGTTAGCGATGAATACAGCCGCAAGATTCCTGAGCGGAGCATCTAGAGCTGACCACATCACCCCGGTCCTCAAAAGCCTACACTGGCTACCAATTTACTGCAGACTATCATATAAAGTGACCATCATCATGTTCAAAATTATCAACAAGATGGCCCCCTCAGCTTTACTGGACCTCATCCACCCCATGCCAGCAAACAGAGAAAGAAGAACAAGCACTGCCAACACACTATTGATTCCCAGCGAAATAATAAAATGTACCAAAACAACCAGAAATAGAGCATTCATGTTTTATGCCCCTAGCTGCTGGAATGCATTCCCTGCACCCATTAGAGCCATCAAAGATCTAGCTCAATTCAAAAGAGCGCTTAAACACCACCTCTTTCTTTTACACTACTCACAGTTTTCTGACATGGCACCCCCTAACTCACTACCATCCACGAACATGTAAACCCTACCAATGTCGTACACACTATAAATACGGTCTGTTGACAGATGTAAATTGATGTATATAGTTACCACCAGTTTATTCCAAGTTTATCCTCCCTGTTCATTGTAAGTGCTCTTATTGCACCACACCGTTTTATGTAAGCCGCGCTGATTTTAAAGAGTGCGGTATATAAGAACAATAAATAAATAAATATACAGGAAATCACAGTTAAACTGAAATCAGAATCACTAGAAAGTGAACACTCAAAAGCAACAATAATTTAATAATAGCCCACATTACAGGAAGTAAGGCATCTTGGAGCAAAAAACCTAAAAATGTATTACATCCAACTTGGAAACACAACTACCAAAGAATTAAAGAAAAAGAAAGAATAAAAAGGACAAATTACTGACTATTCAGGTCTTATTATCCAAAAAGCTAATTAGCTGCACTGGATCCGTATACACATATCTCACATTAACAGAAACAAAACATTTGCATGGGAAGTGCAGAAAGAGGTTCCGCCTGCAGCCAAAACTCGAGGCTTCAGCTGCAGGAAGGACCTCCTCTGCATCTGATGACACATCTGGAAATATTGCTATCTTTTGGCCACAGAAAAGTGAATCTTTCTTATGGAACTACAACTGCAAAACAGACGCCTTATCCATCTCTGTGCCAAATGAACAATTAAGGTAGAACGTGTAGAAATCACATCTGCTGACGATTCCAAGAAATCAGTTAAATTTTCAGAGCCTGCAGACTCCTCTAATCATTCCTCACCCACTCGAGAAACACTAAGAGAAAGTGAAACAGAATCTGGAGACCACTATTTTTTCAGGTTCGGGTATCAAAAAAATATCCTTGTAATATTTCTGAAATAAAGCAGATGCAGACAAAAAGCGATGTTGAGGAAAATTAAGAAACCTCAAAGTTTTAGCTCTCAAATGATTCTCTAATAATTCAATTCACTGATAAAGTATAAGATTATCTTTAAGCCTTATAACCCCATCAGACTGTAAGCCAGAGAGTTTAAAATCCAAAATGCTGCTAGGCACCGGCCTTTCTCAACTGCTGCCGACCGGACCCATCAGCAGGGAGCAGGCAGGTAAGCTCCTACCCTATCCCCACTGACAGACCCAATCGCGCTACAGCCTTCTTCCTGCCGGAGAACTTAAAATCCAAAGCGCTGCTAGGCGCGCCCGCTCCTGAGGGCCTCGCCAGAGGGCCCTATGGCAGGGAGCGAAGGTGGGAACACTATCTGCAGGATTCCTCCACGTTAAAAACTTACTAGGATTACAACAACTCCACCATCTGGACAAATAGATACAGTATGTAAGTAAACAAAGAACATTTTAACAAACTTTTACCTTTCTCCAGTAAGCACACGCACAGCATTAACAGCAGGAGAACTCCACAACTAACCTCTATTACAGCACCTTTCCATTATCACATTCAGAATATCAAAAGTGCTATAACCCTCCCACCTTCATATATCTTCCAGCCATGAAAATGACAGCAAAAGCAGCAGTCATCCTATTTGCTCTAATAATCTGCATCTCCTTCAACCAAATTCTCTCCCTATCCCAATATCAGCAGAAACACTTTACCCCAATAATCCCCTACCAAGTTAAACAAAGGGAAATATGTACAACCAACCCTTGTCCCCCCCATCTACTGCACTAGACCACCTTAGCTCTTATACATAAAAACATGGCCACGCCAATGCAACCACAAACATCATGGAAAAGAAGAAGCAGTGTCTCTAAAATGGTACTTAATAAATGTACGATTACTAAAGAAAAAAATCCCCATTATACAAGACCTTATGAACAACTCAAAACCCAACATCATATGCCTTACTGAAACATGGCTCTAAGACACAGACACCATACTCCTCAGTCAAATTAAATCACCAGAATACAGCATATACCACTACAAAATGCACAACAAGA
The DNA here is from genome assembly GCA_033557465.1 of Ichthyophis bannanicus. Taxonomy (NCBI): domain Eukaryota; kingdom Metazoa; phylum Chordata; class Amphibia; order Gymnophiona; family Ichthyophiidae; genus Ichthyophis; species Ichthyophis bannanicus. The sequence continues at coordinate 152,378,232 of CM066041.1, forward strand.
AAGGAGGAGGAGTAATTATTCTATGCAAAACCGCACTAGGAGCCCAACAAACTTCCTCTTCAAGCACTGAAGATTTAGATAAGCTAACAATTCAGACTAAAAGACTTGCAATTACACTCATATATAGACTCCCATCCTCTGAAACCAATACACTAGACAACATAATTGAATGCCTGCTCTGAAACCCCAAAAGGCCAAGAACATATCTTAGGAGACTTCAACCTATCATCATTATCTAATGCACATAGCACATCATTCCTTCAAGAAATGGAAGACATTGGCTACAAGCAAAAAAATCAATACCTCAACACACAAAAGGGAACACTCTTGACCTGATCTTCTACCCCAAAAATTGGTCTCAAAACAAAAACATATCTATTATAAGCATTCAACCAGTGCCATGGTTGGATCACTACCTCATACACTTCAATATTGAACAGGACCCCTATACAATCAACAAAGTCCAGGAACAGCAAACATATAATAGATTCAAACAATTTGACAAAGACGAGTTCATGAAGAACATAATTCCAAACCTGTCAATTAATAGTGACGACATTGACACCCTCATCACAACCTGGAACAGAACTCTAAGTGCAGTGTCAATAAACCACCCACCTAAGAAACACAGGAACTCCCAACCTTGGTACGCTCATACAGAGAGATGAAGAGAGACTTAAGGAAGGATGAAAGGAAATGGAGATCCACAAAATCTGATGAAGATAGGATGAAATACATGATCTCTTTAAAAATATACAGACAGAGAATCTCAAACTGAAAAAAAGAATATTACTCAAAACGTCTATGAAAATCTCTTAACTGCCCAAAGGAACTGTTTCCTCATTGTCCAAAATCTAACTAAAAAAACAAGCTCAGATAACTCACCAATAAATGACGTCAGTGATCAGCAACTTGCAAATTACTATATGGAGAAACTTAAAATCATGACAGCATGCAATACTGCATCCCCATACCTCAAACCAATCAACAATGCAACATGTAACTCATTCTCAACAACAAAGAAGAGATAGAACAATGCATCAAGTCTTTAAATACCAGCACCTCAATACTAGATCCTTGCCCAGTCAGCTGGATCAAAACACTAACAGAGCACACCCCATACATCCAAAAAATTGTCTATCTCAGGGTAAATTACCAAATAATCTAAAAAGAACATCTATCCACCCAAACTTAAAACAAAGCACACTAAATAAATCCTGCCCCAACTCCTATAGACCAAAATCAAGCCTCCCATTCATATCCAAAATCATTGAAAAATCAGTACAGCTGCAACTTCAGGGCTTCATTGACACAAATGCTCCATTTGACTCACACCAATATGGATTAAGAGCATATCATGGAGTCGAAACTCTATCATCACTACTCCTGGACTCGATCATACAAGGAATTGACAACATGAAACATACATTCATCCCCTTATTTCTGGACATATCTTCAGCTTTTTATTCTATAAAACACAATATACTAACCGCCTCAAGCACCTTGAAATAGGTGGTATTACTCTACGATGGTTTGAAGACTATCTGTCCAACTGCATCCAACAGTTGTGCTTCAACACCCTCTCTAACCAATTCAGCCAGACATAAGGCGTCCCTCAGGGATCCGCACTATCCGCCCTACTATTCAGTATATATCTACAGCCCATTTGTAATGTCATCAGATCACATGATGTTGACTACAGAAGATATGCAGACGACAATGTTATTTACAGCATTCAACACTACAAATCCCAACTACACAATGATTAACTGCTTCAATGATATCTCGAAATGGCTAAACTCAGTTAACCTCTCAGTCAACCTAAAGAAAACAGAAGTACTCATTATCACCCAGAACAAAACATTTGATCATCCCCGTCTATTACATGTAAACAATGCATCACTGGAAGTAAAAAAGGAAATAAAATACCTAGGGGTCTACCTCGACCAAAACCTCAAATTAACTAAACACATTCATATGACAACTTGCCCAATATACAACTAAACTAAAATGATACAACATCTGAGACCTCTCCTTACTCATGACGTCTTCCGCTTAGTAGCACAGGCAATGATATGCCCACATTTTGACTACTGCAACAGCATACTCTCCAAGAGCTGCCCATGAAAACCCTAAAGCCCTTACAACTCGCTCAAAATACGGTTGCATGGACAATAATGAAAGCTGAAAGATCCGAACACAACACCCATTCTGTTCCACCTCCACTGGCTCTCAGTAATCCAAAGGATTAAATTCAAAGTTCTAATGACCATCTTCAACATAATAAACATAGCTCCAACATACCTCAGCACACTGAAACATGCAGCAACACACAAGAATAAGAAGAGATAACATGAAAAACATACTAACTACTCCGAAGAGTGTCAGAAAAGTAAATCAATTCACAACAGGGCTTTCTCATTTTACACACCAGCCCTATGGAACAATCTACCTAGCCTCCTAAAAGAAATTAAAGGCTTAACACAATTCAAAAAACATCTCACAACATTCATCTTTACAGACTACTACCAGTGTCATCAACCTCCCATAGACCACACACACACTCATGGTTAAAATCCCACTGTACATCATCCCTTAACCTAATACCGCTGGTATAACACAATGCTTCACATAGTTCAGTGTAACTTCCCATGTACAATAATGATTATGTCTTCTGTAAATAGTTTAACACTAATGTTATTTGTTATTTGTAACTGTTCTCTGTAAGCTGCCTAATGCAGTAGTTGAAATGTTTCCTGTAAACAACTTTGATTACCTAGAAAAAGCGATATATAAAATAAATAATGACCTCACCTGACCCTCCAGCCTGTCTAGTCATTGAGCAACAGGTGACAAAGACTCATCCATTACACAAAATTTCTCAAACACTTGCTCAGAAAAGGAAACAGTTTCATAAGCCCCTGTAATAAGTATTTGATATCTGATACCAAATATCCAGCAGTATGACATCTGCCCCTAGAGCTTCCAAAGAAGGAGGAGGTATCATGGGCCTCTGAGCAGCCTTCACTTGGACTGCTGACACAAGCGCCTGCAGCAGGCCCACAGCACTGGCAGTACCAACGGCCTCGGCAGGGGCTGTTAAGGGGGAAATACTCCCATCTATCACAGCCAGTCTTTTGCCCAGATTCAGTGGTGGAGTTCTAGCCATAGGGCTTAAGGAGACCTCCAACAGATACGAAGGAGGTGAATTTTTCAGTCCCGTGGCATATGCAGACAATAGCTGGACATGCTTTCCATAGGCCCAACAAGGGCCTTTGGTGTAGATGCTACCTCACCTTCGGCTTGCTTTTCTGTTTCCATGATCCACAGGGCATCTCCAGCGGCACAACAGGGCCCTTCTGCCCCGAATTGGCACCAATGGTGCACCAAAAGGGACAAGCCCCTGTGGTCACGCGGCCTTTCAGGCATGTGCCCACGGCTGCGGAGAAGCTGCACGCTGTTTTGTATTGTCCGGTGGTGCCCCCATTGCTGAGATCACTGGGCACACCTGCCTCTGCAACACACAAATGCAATGGGAAGTGGTAGGGACACAGCAGCACAGGTCACAAACTCCCAAACACCTCTCTCTCAGACCTATGTGTATTTTATGGTCTGGGGCATGTGGTGTGGGAGTGGAGTATGTGGGAGTAGGTATGTGGTGTTGGGTGGCAGATGCATGATTGGAGGAGTGACCTAGTGGTTGGGGCAAGGTACTTCAGGCCGGAAGGTCAGGGGTTCAAATCCCACTAGAGGACAGCAACCTTGGGCCAGAAGGACTGGGGTTTTTAGTCCCACAGGTGCTCCTTGTGGTCTTGGGCAAGCCACTTAACTATTTTACAGGGAACATGGGCTATGGAGGGTTATCTCCAAGTTATAATGCCCTGTTCAATGTAATTTCAGTTTGTTCAATGTAAACCGCACTGATGCAGAATAGCGCGGTATATAAGAGAATGTAAATAAATAAAATAAACAAATAAATATTATGGCAGTAGAAATGCGTGTGTATAGTAAGTGCACGAATGTGGCATGGTGGTAGGGATGTACGTATGTGGGCACACACAGTAATGTAGTGTGGGCATACACAGCTATATGGTATGTGGTGAGGAGTGTTTGTGGGCATATGCACATATGTTGTGTGGAAATGCACACATGTGGTGTGGAGGTGGGATGTATGTCTATGTGATGCAGGGATGGAGATATTCCTCTTGGCATATAGACATTCTGATCCTTTACCCACCAAACATTTTTCTCTGCCCTCCCCCCTTCAGTGCCTCTTCCACTTCATCTCTGTTCCCCTTCCTTTAAACTCTATTTATCCCTTTCCCTTTGCACTCTCACCCCCTGCCCTTCATTCCCATTCCCTTTTAAAAGCAGACTGGATAGGCCATATGGTCTTCATCTGTTGTAGTTTCCACAGCTGCCACTGAACATCTCTTGCAAGCACAGGAATGGCAACCTTCTCAGAGCTGGTATGTGATGATGATGCAGGAAGAGTCCAGACCTGTGATCCCAACAGGTTACTTAGCCAGCACACCAACACATTGGTTTCCTGATTCGTGTTCACTAAGCACTTTCTGATTAGCCTATGGTCATGCTCAGGCCTTTACTGAACAGTACTGCCATGGACTGGACTTCAGCAGCAGTGGTTATGACAAAATCATTTCTAAGTGTTTGCCTGTTGTGCTGCAGCATTAAGTAATTACCAGCCTCACACCCGTATCATCTGTCCCCTTGCCCAAACCCAATCCCCACTCTCACACACTCATCTGCTTTCTTCCCCCTGTAATCTTCTGTTCTCCAGATGCCACTCTCCCTCTACTGAAGGGAGCTATTATCTAAGCCATGATTGCATCTTGCAGCACTTCTGCCAGTGGCAGATGGGATCCCTGGTGGCAGTAGCTCCACGCTCCCACCCTCGCCACAATCATGGAATGTGACACTTCTTCAGCTGGCAAGGGATAGGGAACTGCTGGAGGCAGTTATCAAGCCGTGCTGTTGCAAAGCTGGGGGGGGGGGGGGGGAAGGCGGGGGAGGGCGGGCCCAAACCCAGGCATCTGTTTGTGCACGAAACAGAAGCACATGGACAAACTTGTCCACAGAAAACCCTTTAGAATGAACACACCACAACAGACGCCAATGCTTACACGAAATGTACCTAATAAAGCCATAAAGTTTAAAAACAAAAGGTGACTCTTAGTGCCAACATTTAAACTTTAATGGGGGACCCGACTCAGATGCATTTTGGCAAAACTCACCTGCATCAGTGGTCTACAAAAAATATAAAATAAGATTAAAAAAATATATAAAGCCACATTTATAAAACTCAGTGATGTTCGCCAAGACCAATATAATAAAACATGAATTAACATAATCCAAAACAGTTAAAGAAATGTATATAAAGAAATATAAAAACACACATATAAAACTCAGGAGTAGAGAAGTAGCTTAAAGGTTAGAGCACTGGTTTAACCAAGAGACCAGGGTTCAGTTCCCACTAGCACTCCTTGTGGCCTTGGGCAAGTCACTTAACCCTCCATTGCCTTGGAAGAAAGGCCTGACAATCTACTTTCAGTCACACTACCAAGAAAACCCAAGAGCTGTTGGGTCACTAGGAGTCAGCATTGCATTTTGTATTGCATACGAAACTCAACCATATTTGCCAAGACCAATATAATAAAACATGAATAAACAATCCAAAACAGTAAAAGATATGTATATATAAAAAAAAGACTCATTTCAAAAAGGATTACATGCATAAACAAATACATTTAAAAAAAGAAATGCATTCAAAAACGAAAGACACCAAGTCTGTTGTATAAAAGCGAAGCAAAAGGAAACCATGTGCACAGGAAAGTGTAGTTACTCACCTGTAACAGGTGATCTCCAGGAACAGCAATAATCAGTCTTCACACATGGGTGATGTCGGCACTGACAGAGCCCAATGCAGGAACCCTCCCCAGCATCCAATAGGAAAGATTTTGGGAGCGTTTCTCCATGCATGCGTGGCTGCCTTCCCGCCTTCATCCTGGTCTCCTCAGTCAGGTGTATAGCGGAGACAAATTGAGATTAAAAAGAAAAATTGGGACAAATTGAAGGGGAGGTGGGTGGGTTGTGAAGGCTGATTCCTGCTGTTCCCAGGTAAGTAACTATGCTATCTCCAGGAACAAGCAGGAAATCAGTCTTCGCATATGGGACTCCCTAGCCACTGACTGCCGAGCAAGAAAAGAGCCCTGGTGCAACCAGAATTTGCAGCAAGGATCGAACAGACTCAGCTCATTCGGAGCACTCCTCGCGAGGTAGTCCAGTGGGCAGATGGCAAGAAGTTTAAATTTGAAAAAGATTACTTAGAACAGATTGACCGAATTGAGCATCACTTCTGGAGTCCTTGGTATGAAGTGAAGACTAGGTAGCTGCTTGGCAGATTTCAGAAATAGGGACGGAATGGAGGTTAGCTACAGCAGTAGCCATGGCCCGGATATTATGAGCAGTGACATGGTGCTGAAGAGATAGACTAGCCTGTGTGTATGTGAAAGATATACAGTCTGCTAGGCAGTTAGAAATTGTTCTTTTGGAAAGTGGTAGCCCCAGATGACTTTGAGAGGATTGCTGTTGAGCCTTAGTATGGTCAAGGTAGAAAGATAATGCTCTTTTACAATCCAGTGTATATATAGTCTAGCCTCAGCAGGGGAGCTATGAGGTCTTGGAAAGAACACTGGAAGTGAGATGGATTGGTTCAGGTGGAAGGAGGTAATGACCTTCAGTAAGAACTTAGGATGTGTCCGAAGGATCACCTTGTTGTGGTGGAAAGTAGTATGTGGAGCATAGTCCACCAAAGCTTGCAGTTCACTGACCCTATGGGCAGAGGTTACTGCAATGAGAAAAAGAACTTTCCATGTTAAGAATTGTTAAAGCAGCTGATGCAATGGGTTCAAAAGGACTGTGTATGAACTGTGCAAGAGCAACATTTAAATCCCACGCTGTGAGTGGTGGGCAAAGAGGCGGTTTGTTCAGGAGTAGACCCCTCGAGAGTCTAGCCACCATGGGATTTACCACAGGCTAGTTTTCCAGAGTATTGTGAGAGGCCATAATGGCAGATAAATGTACCCTCACCAAGTTGGTTTTGACACCAGAGGACAAGTGGCTTGGGCCCACCGCCTAAGGACCTCACCAGAGGGCCCTTTTGTGCGGCCCTTAGGCAAGGACCTCACCGGACCTAAAGAATCAGTAAAGGAGGACAAAGAAATAACCTATCCAGCTTTTGTGAGTGGTCAGAAATCAATGCTTCTCTAAAGTTGCTTCTGTGTTTTAACAATGTAGCTCACGGTTATTTCATAGGCACTGAATATCTAGCCTTCTATAGTACACATTAGTACCTATTTTACCACATTAATACCTATGGTGCCTCATTATATATAATATCTATGCTACCTCTACTTATTCTGATGTGCACAGTTCCAGAATACTGTAGCTTGTTAGATAATTAATTGATGAGCTGCTCTCACCTCTGTTATCCAGCCATACTTATGTGATGAGTAGTGATCATCTTTACAGCTCAATATACTACTGACGCACATTTAATACCAATTGAGATAAGATCTACTGATCCAAAAGGGTACCTATGACACTTACTCTGTCTGCTAGTTATATTCTGCCTTACTTCTTAGAGCAACTCATAGGCAATCATCCTATACCAAAATATCTCTACAATACATAGCAGTATCCTTCCTTTCTACATTATTCATACCCATAAAAGTATTAACAGCTCTAGGCACCGCCATGGCAATATCATATATCAAGCTGCAAACACCATACATTCTACATAATAAACAAGACATCTCAATGAAAATGAATTGCTGTCTTTTTAAAGCATGTTCTGTAAGGAGCAAGATACCTATAACAGACCTCAGAGATAGCAAATCAAACATTGTCTATATTACTGAAACTTGGCTTTCTGATATAGATTCTGTGCTATCCAACCAACTACGTATCCCTGGATACGATTTACTATTTTGTCCAAGAATTACTAAGGAGGAGGTGTACTTATAATTATAAAACAGGAGCTTAAAGCCACACTCCCCTAACAAAAATACATTGAATGCATGGACATCCTAATTGCTGAAAATAAGCAGTTATCCATCTGTTTCCTGTACAGCCCCCGACACCTAATTCTGATAGCCTAACTGCGATTATAGAACATGTCTGATGCTAATGTAAAAAAGCCATTAATCCTATTAGGAGACTTCAACCTACCATCAGCACACAATGTTCATACATTAGCATTCCTCAACTCCATGTCAGACTTGGATTTTGAATAGCTTGTCCAGGAACCTACTCACCAAAAAGGTAACACTCTGAATTTAATTTTTCTGCCCAGCAAACTGTCAGCACTACTTATATTCCCCTCTGAAAACTAAACCTGTATCATGATCCAATCACTATTTAATAAATTTTAGCCTTCCATCACACGTGCCATACATATTACCGGAGAATAAGGTCCACCAAACCAACAGATGTAAAGCTTTTGAGAAGGAAACTTTCTTGGAAGAAATTCTACCTCAAATCAACTCTGCATCCACTGATTGGAATAATACATTAACAAAGACCTCCTCTTCCCCAAACCCACATCACTCTAACAGGCAACGCTGTTCAGAAGATTGGTACTTACAAGACCTCAGAAAAATTAAAAGATCACTAAGGAAAATTGAGTGTAGTTGGAAAGCCATAAGATCTAACAAAGAAAAAACAAACATTCTATATGAACATCCTCAAACACTATAAGGAATCCATCAAAAAAAAAAAAAAAAGACCACCACTCCAATATTCTTACCAATTCATTTAATAGACCAAGGATGTTATTTGAAATAGTCAAAATGCTCACTAAGACACCTAATACAGATACAAACAACATTAATATAAATCCACAGGCTATAGCTAACCATCTACAGAATAAACTAAAAAGACCCCTATCTGAATCCACCTTTCAACCAACCACAGAACACACCTCAGCAGCTGGATAGCAGGGCCTTTCACAAAATCAGCCCAGACAACCTGAATGACATTTATTTATTTTATTTAACATTTCTTATATACCGCCTTTCAGTGGTATCAAGGCGGTTTACATTGAACATAAACAAAAATTACATAGAACATGGTACAACTAACAAGTTACATGCAATCTGAATTCTTATGCAGGTAACTATTTAGTGTTTAACTCTTAAGACAGTTCAGCATTTACCGTCTGATCCTTGGGCTGTTAACTATTTACATTTTGAATGGAATAGAGTCCAGTTTTTTATGTATTTCAGTCATTTGGGTGTGAGGGAGATTAACAATTTGTCCCATAACATTTCTGGAATATTCGTGTTTTAGCATCTGAAGTCCTTCAGATCAATAATAGTTGCTTTGAGATTAGCCAGAAGGGAGTTCCATAAGATAGGTTCGTATATGAAAAAGGTGCGATGGCATGTTTCTTGCGTACTGATTTTATGTCTGGGGACTTTAAGGAGATTTGTGGTTTGGTCTCTTCTCGGTCTGTTGTCTGTAGGTGTGTGTATGAGAGATTGTAAGCAGCCAGCAGTTAGGTTGTGCATACTCTTGAAGGTGCTCATGATAACAAAGATCAACACAACAACTTCCAGTCTGGATCCTTGTCCAGTTAGTCAGCTGAAAGTAACTCGCACAAAACTATCTCCTATTATCATGGTGGAGTAATCGCTGAATCAAGGGTTTATGCCATCTTCTTTAAAACATGCCATGATCCACCCAATATTGAAGAATAAATCAATAGATAAAGATAGCCCCGCATCATATAGACCAATTTCTAGCCTTCCTTTTCTTACAAAAGTGATTGAAAAGGTAGTGCAAACTCAATTACAAGATTATATTGATCTGAACACCCCATTAGATAAGCATCACTATGGCTTTAGACAGCATCACGGGGTCGAGACGCTCCTAATAGCACTCATTGACAAGCTGATCAGAGGTATTAACAACTCCCATAAATCATTTATTCTTATTTTTCTAGACATTACATCGGCTTTTGACTGTATCAGTCATAATCTCCTCCTCAATCGCCTAAACTAAATAGGAATACAAGGCAAGGTATTTCAATGATTCCAATCATACCTCACTAAAGCACCCAGCAGATCAAGGTTGGAAAGCAAACCTCCAACCTATCCAAACAAGAGCAAGGCGTACCCCAAGGATCCGCCTTAGCAGCCCTTCTATTTAGCATATACCTTCAGCCTATATGCAACATTTTCAAGAAATTTAATGCAGGAGTCCACTTATACACTGATATAATGTTACATCTCCATCAACATTTCAGATCCCTTGCCTCTTCAAATTAAGTCATGCTTCACTGAAATGGCACAGTGGTTAAAATCACACAATTTAAAAATAAACTATAAAAAGACTGAAATCCTGAAGGACTACAAAAGCAGACTGCTACTGCTGGAGAGAGATCTGCAATTGTAAGTATTTACTTCTGGGAATTTTTCTAAATCTTGGGGAAAAAGGGAATTCTTTAAAGCTGATTAATCTGTGAACCCAGTGTATTTGTTAAATCAATCAGGGCCTAGTAGCAGCAAAGAGTTTTCAGTTTAAATTTAAAACACAGCAGAGAGCTTTCTTGTTAAATTTAGAACCCAAGACTCCCTCTATCCAAGCAAGGTCTGTGGGACTCCCCCTGGAGATGGTCACAGATTACCTTAGAAGCACAGGACAGGGTACTGTTCACCAACTTCAGATGGTCCAGAATGTTGCAGACCATAAAATCTACAAAGCCCATAGCACAGATCATATAACACTCATCCTGCACAATCTTCATTGGCTACCGGTTCAAAATAGGATGCCATATAAATTGCTAATGATCACTTTTAAACTACTGGGAAATATAACCCCCTTATACCTATCCACCTTAATCAATACACTGTCTAACGATAGACTACGTAGAGGTTGCACCCAGAACACCATACTTGTCCCTAGTGACTTTCGAAAGACTAATCGCTTTACAAGTAATGTTACCCCTACTCTCTGGAATTCTCCGCCAGGAAAACTAGGGTCCATTAAGGATCTCCAAACATTCCGGAAGGAGATTAAAACATATCTATTCCTTGATCATTTTAGGGATCCACCAGAACAGAACAAAGTATTACCAACCTAACATAAGCTCCTCAAAACATCCCTTCTCATGATATAACCACCTTGCAACTATGTTATTTATTTATTTATTTATTTATTTACATTTCTTATATACCGCACTATGCGATCAGCGCGGTTTACATAGAACAAACAGTATCCGACAATAAACAAGAGTCAGGTCATTACAATGAACAGGAGCAGTAAACTTGGATAACAGGGGAAACTATCTACATGTGTGGAACATTGAAATAGGTAACTGTAAATATGTGAGATGGAGTTATTGTGTGTTGCTCATACATGGTGGCTGGGGTTCGGGGGAGGCTGTGAGGTATTTAATGAAGAGGAAGTGTTTTAAGGCCTTCCTAAACTGGCCCAAGTTGGGGATAGCTCTGATGTGTGGTGGTAGGGAGTTCCAGAGGCTTGGGGCACTCAGACTGAAGGCTCTGTTTGAAGTTGATATGGCGCATCTTGTCATAGCTTTTGGTATTGCTAGCATGTTGGCTGCAGAGGTTCTTCTTATCCTGTTGGGTGTGGGTGGATGTATGAGGTCACATATTGAAGAGACGGATAACCCGTTGATGGCTTTGAATGTCATCACTAAGGTCTTGAAGCTAATCCTGGCTTGGATGGGGAGCCAGTGCAGCTGCATCAGGAGGGGTGTGATGTGCTCTCTCCTTGGTGCTCCAAAGAGGATTCGCGCAGCGCAGTTCATGGCGAGTTGTAAGGGATGTAAGGTTGCCTGAGGGAGTCCTTGTAGGATGGCATTTGCATAATCAAAATGAGGAATGATGAGGGCTTGGTAGATGGTACGGAAGTCGCTCAGCTCGAGTAGAGGGCGTATGTGTCTGAGGGATCTGATCTTGAAGTAGACCGCTCTTACTGTTTTTGCTATGTGCTGCTTCATGTTGAGGTTCTGATCCAATGTGACTCCGAGATACCGTATGGCTGATTTTACTTGTAGCTTGGCGTTGTCTACTTCCAAGTGGTTAGGTGGAGTAAATTCCGGATTTCTAGAGATGAACAGGACCTCTGTTTTCTTATGTTGGATGCGGAGATTTTGGGAGAGGAGCCATTCTGATATTGCATTGAAGCACTTGGTTAGTGGGGTGAGGTCCGGGCAATCCAGTGATATTGGCAGGTACAGTAGGACATCGTCTGCGTAAATCATGCAACTCACGTTGAAGGATCTAATGATGTTACAGATGGGTTGGATATAAATATTAAACATAAGTGACGATAGGGAGGATCCTTGAGGGACTCCTTGACTTTGTAGGAATGGCTCGGATGTGGTTCCGTTTGCTCGTACATGTTGCCATCTTCCAGACAGGTAAGACCTACACCACTCAAGCGCTGTTTCGGTAATGCCTTTCTCTCTTAGCCGAATCAGGAGAATCTCGTGGCGGACTGAGTCGAAGGCTGCCGCAATATCTAGAAAGATAAGTGCGAAACCTGTACGTGAGTTGTCAATGCCTGAGATTATGGTGTTGAAAAGAGTAGTGAGTAGTGTTTCCACACCGTGTGACTCTCTGAACCCGTGTTGTGATGGATCTAGAGGTGCGTTAGTGTCCACATGATCTTGTAGCTGCCTGTAGACTATTTTTTCAACGATTTTGGCGAGCATCGGGATACTGGATATGGGTCTGTAAGACTCGACCTTTTGAGGGTCTAATTTGGTGTCCTTAAGCAGCGGTCTAACTGAGGTCTGTTTGAGCATGGATGGGAACGACCCGGTGCTGAATGATAGTCCTATCATTTTAGCTAAGATTGGGGCAAGGTCGGATCGCAGATCTTTTATCCAGAATGCTGGACATGGATCTGAGTATGAAGTGGAGGTATTTAGGGTAGCAATGGTGTCTTCGATAGTTCTCTTAGAAGGAGTGGTAAAGGTGGTTAGATACGCTGCGCATGCTTGATCATCAGGAGGGTCTGGTATCATCATCTTGTCAGTCTTGCATAGTTTTGATTGCATAAAGACGGCATAATCCTGTGGGTGTATAGATCCTGTGCGCTCCGGGGTCGGTTCTTTGGCAAGAGATTTGACCAGGTTGAAGAGGTCATGCGGTTTGCTTAATGAACGTTTCAGAGTGTCGGTGTGATGTTGTTTCATCTTGTCTGTGACTGCCCTGCGATGTGTGTTTAGGAGTTGGATGTATGCTGTTTGGTCACTGCTGGTACGTGATTTCCTCCAGCGTTTTTCCGATCTTCGTAGGAGGGTTAGTGACGCCCTTAGGTCAGCTGTGAACCATGGTGCGGATGGTCTTTTCTTTGGGGCTTTAGATGTGAGGGACGGATTGCGATCGAGCTGAGTCTGCTGTTCCACGTGGAAATTAGGACATCTAAGTCTTGCGAGGTATTGTCAAGGAGAGAGTTTGTTTCAGCCAGGATGCGTTCTTTGTTAAACGGGTGAAATCTTCTGGCATTTGAGGTTGGGTTTGTTTGTGAGTTCGTAATGGGTCTCTCTGACCTGATGGGGGTCGGAATTTGGAAGGAAATAAGCTTATGATCCGACCATGGAACTGCTGTTAGTGATAACGTGATGTTTTGTGCTTGCTGAAGCACCGTTTGTGGGGCGAATATCAGGTCGAGAATGTTGCCCTTTGTGTGTGTAGGTTCATGAACCAATTGGGTGTATCCCAAGATATCTAGGGCTTCTGTGAAGGCGGCTGCCTGATTGTCCTGTAGGGATGGTAAGTTAAAATCTCCTAGTATCCAGTTTGGTTTATGTGGAACATGGGTATTTGATGCTAAGTTTATGATATTGGAGAGGTTGTCTGGATCCGCAGAGGGTGCTCTATAAATAAGGTTTATGGAGCAAAAGTGGTTGGAAATAGATAATGTTTCAAGGGTATTGGTGTTGCTGGCTTCTTCCATTTTGAATTGAAGGTCAGATCTGGTGATGATGGCAACTCCTCCACCCCTTTTGTTTTGCCTGTGGCTGGTGAAGGTAACGAAGTTGGGTGGGAGAAGTTGATTGAGGATGGTATTATCTTCCGGTGAGAGCCAGGTCTCAGTAATCATAATGATATCTAAATTATGGTGAGTTATTGTTTCAGTGATTGCTGGCCATTTTTTGCGAAGTGATCGAGAGTTAATGAGTGCGCACTTCAGGCTGTTAGTGTGTGGGCGTTTATTTTGCTTTAGTTTTGAGGAATTTTGTAGAGGGATATAAACTAGATGGGGGCAGCGTGGATAGCTCGCTCCATGATAAAGGTTGTTGGAGTGGTCGGTTATCTGTAAATAGGTTAATTGTAAATATGTTATGAAAAATTATATTGTAGATACAATGGTCAATGGTCGGTTATCTGTAAATAGGTTAATTGTAAATATGTTATGAAAAGTTATATTGTAGATACAATGGTCAATGTCTCCTTCCTGACAACTGACAGTCTCTGATTACAATGTTAACTTTGCGTTCAATGTAACAATCTCTGTTTCACTCTAAACCACCTTTGATCACTGGAAAGGGCAGTATAGAAAAAAATAATAAATAAAATAAATCAATAGAGCAGGTATAGAAGTAGATCTGGAACTGAACACGTGTAAGGACTTAGTGTTTTCTGTGAACACCAAATGGAAAATCTGCAGCACTTGAAAGTGTAAAAGTCTGGTGGAAACTTTTCTGAAAGATAGGAGAACCTATAAAACCTCCTCTTGGAGTCCTAAGGTGTGAGAGGACTACACGCTCAGGAGTCAGGCTGTCAAGCGGAGTATCTCAAGTCTGGGGTGCAGGAGGGTCCCCTTTTCCTGAGAGAGAAGGTTGGGAGAATAAGCAAGGTTGAGAGGAGGTTTCTGAGCTAGTTGAAGAAGCAGAGGTAACCAAGGTTATCTGGGCCAGTAAGGGGCAATGAAGATCAGAATTCCCCTGTCAGCCCGAAGCTTGAATAGTGTCTTTGCTATGAGGGGGAGAGGAGGAAAAGCATAGAAAAGATTCTGTCGCCAATGGAGGAGAAACGCATCTGAGCTCTCCCTGTGAGGGGTTGAGATCCTCAAGCAGAAATGAAGTAGTTGAGCATTTACAGGAGAAGCAAAGAGTTTGATTATCGGCCTCCCCCCAAAGACGGAACAAGTGTTGTGCTACTTGAGGGTCCAGCTGCCATTTGTGTGGATAGAGGATGCAACTCAAGTCAGTTGGCTAAGGAATTCTCTGTTTCTGGAAGGTATATTGCATGGAGGTGAATTCCCCAAGAGATTGCCCAGTTCCAAAACTGGATGGCCTCTTTGCATAAGGGGAGAGAGCCTGTCCCTCCCTGTTTGTTTATACAAAAAATGACCACTTGGTTATCCATCTGGATCAGGACTGACGGTACCCGAGTTAGGAAGAGAAGACTCGAATGGCATTGAAGACTGCTCGGAGTTCGAGGAGATTGATGTGTAGGAGATTCTCTTGAGTAGTCCATAGACCCTGGGTTGTAAGACCCTTCAGGTGAGCTCCCCAACCTTTGATGCATCAGTCATCAGGGTACACTGTGGTACAGACCTTTGAAAAGGTAACCCTATGAGGAGGTTGCATGGTTTATACCACCACTGAAGGGCTGACTTATTCTGAGGAGTGAAGATGGAGTCTTGAGAGGTGGTCTGTGGACTGCTTCTCACTGCTGTGAGGGAGTCCATTGTACTAATCTCATGTTTAGACGGGCGTATAGGACGACATGGACTGTGGAGGCTATGTGGCCTAGCAGGCTTAGAAATGTTCTGGCCGTTACTGATGTTTATTGTTGAACTTGTGAGGCCTATAAGAGTTCCTATGAATTCTAGATTTTGAGTTGGAGTAAGGTGTTATTTTGGATAATTTATGACAAACCCTAACTCCTGTAAGACGTGGATGGTCTTTTTGAAGGCAGCAGTGACTGCCAGAGTGGTATCTGCCCTTAGCAACCAATCGTCTAAGTAGGGGAACAGAAAAGTCCCTAAAGTTCGAAGATAGGCTGCAACCAGAGCCAGATATTTTGGGCCCGATTCCATCCCGCACAGCCCAACTAAGTCAAGGCTTTTAAATGGAGCTGCAGCGCCATGTCGTCCTGTTGCCATGGCACCATGGCTTCATTTAAAAACAGCCACACTGGCCGCCAAATAAAAGTGTTTATTCCCTGCAGACCGACCCCCGATCTGGCCTCCTAAGGCCAGGGTCAGGCTGCAGGGAATAGACCCTGGCCCTCCTGCCCCATCCACGCCCCAGGCTGTTCAAAAAAAAAAAAAAATCACATCCAGGGAAGTTATTCCACCGGCCCTGGACGTATAGGACTGACATTAGAATTGGCCCTGTATGTTCAGGGCCCCCGACCGCCCACTATCCACCCAGACTCTGCCCCCGGGCTTCCCCTTCCCACTTCCCTGCATAACCGGCAGGGAAGTTAGTCAGGGGCAGGAGCTGGCACGAATAGTGGGAATGGACGTCCCATAGGGACGTCCATACCTGCTATTTGTAGCACAGAATCACCCCTTTGTGATCACTCTGGGTGCCAAGGCTAAACCGAAAGGACTCGATATTGGTAAGGATTGTTCTGGAAAACAATTCTGAGGAACTTTCTGTAATCTGGGTGGATGAGGATGTGTGTATAAAGCATCCTTTAGGTCTAAGGAGCAAAGCCAATTGTTTGATTGAAGGTAAAGAAGAAGGGTACCCAGAGAAATTATTTTGAATTTTTCCTTGACCAGGAATTTGTTGAGATTTCAGAGATCTAGTATAGGCCTTTGGTCTCTGTCTTTTTTGGGGTAAGAAAGTATCAGGAGTAGAACCCTTGGCCTTGTTGAGAGAGAGAGAGAGAGAGAGAGAGAGAGAGAGAGAGAGGGGTACTTCCTCTATTGCCCCCTGAAGTAGTAACATAGTAAATGACGGCAGATAAAGACCAGTACGGTCCATCTAGTCTGCCCAGTAAGATGGCAAGAGTAGGTGCACCTGCCGCTCCATGCAGGCCACCCCTCCCCATGTCTTTGTTTTAGGGGTGAACCCACCGCTCCGTGTAGGACACCCCTGTATGTTGAGAAATTAGTTAGTTAAGTTTATTTTGATTTTATCAAAATAAAATCCTTTCCTTTCTTTTTCGTTGGCCATTGGCCTTCTTTTATTGAATTGTTTTAAATTGTACACCGCCTTGGTTATTTTAGAAAGGCGGTTTTTATCAAATAAAATAAACATAAACATAAACATATCCTGTTGCTGTAAAGGGATCCACTGTGTCTGTCCCATGCCATTTTGAATTCTGTCACTGTATTTGCACCCAACACTTCCATCAGGAGGGCATTCCAAGCAACCACCACCCTTTCAGTGAAAAAGTATTTCCTGACATTGCCTTTCAATTTACCCCCTTGCAGGTTCCATGTTATGCCCTCTAGTTTTACAGCTTCCCCGTCTGTGGAAGAGGTTTGTTTGTTCATTATTTCTCTAAGTATTTAAAGGTCTGAATCATATCTCCCCTAGCCCTCCTCTCCTCCAAAGTGTACATACTTAGGTCTTCAAGTCTCTTCTCATAAGGCTTCTGACACAGGCTCCAAATCATTTTGGTCGCCTTCCTCTGAACAGTTTCCAGTCTTTTTATATCCTTCACAAGATACGGTCTCCAAAACTGAACACAGTATTCCAAGTGAGGCCTCACCAGTGACTTATACAGTGGCATTATTACCTCTTCCTTTCTGCTGATAATTCCTCTTTGTATGCAACCCAATATCCTCCTGGCTTTTGCCACCACCTTGTCGCACTGTTTTGCCACCTTGAGATCCTCAGAAATAAATCACACCAAGGTCCTTCTCCTGGTCCGTGTACACCAACCTCTCGCCCCCTATCGCGTACATTTCCCCAGGATTTCTGCTTCCCAAGAGCATGACACTGCACTTCTTTGCATTAAATCTTAACTGCCAAACATTAGACCATTCTTCCAGCTTTTGTAGATCTTTCCTCATGTTATCTACTCCCTCAGGGGAGTCCACTCTGTTGCAAATTTTCATGCCATCCACAAAAAGACAGACTTTTCCATGCAGTCCTTCAGCAATATCACTCACAGATACATTGAACAGTGCCGGGCCCAGGACAATCACCCTCCTTTCATCCGAGTGAGCTCCATTTACCACCCTTCTGTCATCTGTCAGTCAACCAATTTCTGATAGAGAGAGGATCTCCTGTTGTAACAAGGTGGTTTGATGGAGATCTAAGGAGGGATGGGCTACAAATGAGTGTGTGGAAGATCTCTGAATTTCAACTGCAGACCCTGGCTTACTAGATATAAGGTCCAGGGTTCTGAGGCGATGTTGCTCCAGTGGTGTGAAAAATGCACTAGTTTCCCTGGGATCCTGGGAGGATTGGCCATGCTCCCCAGAAAGGAATCAAAAATTCTGAAATGGTTGAGCAGGAAAAGCAGGTTGTGGCTTGGTAACCTTGAGTTTCCTGGGTTGTTTTTGCTCTGCTGCCTTTATTGTTCTGGAGCAGAATAGGAGGAACAGGAATGATAGGGTGGATAGAAACATTTCTTCTTTGGGAAAAAGGGTTTCTTGGTGGCAGTCTTCTTTTTAGAAGGATCTGCAGTCTTTCTAGAAAGCCTTCATGGTCTGTCTCTATCTCACCTGTCTTTTCCCTCCACCTGTGGCCATTGTTCCAGGTCAGATGCCTGAAGCCAGCCTGTTTGTCTAACTCCAATGCAGGCTGCAGCACCCTGCTCTTGGCCTCAAATGCTGCCCTTGTTAGAAATTTGGAAGTGTTCTGGGTATGTGTGACCTGATGAGCTGCCTGTTTCTCAGGAGGCAGCAAGGTGGTAAATTCTGCTAGATCCCTGCACATATAGCATGTAAGAATCTGTTCTGGAGGCTAACATTGTTGCCTAAAAGCCTGTTCCCCCTTGCTTGTTCACATAGAACATGGCTACTTGATTGTCCGTATGAATGAGGACTGTCTTGTAGCTGAGCAGGGTATGGAACACTCAAAGAGCAAGGAAGATTGCTGTGAGTTCCAAGAGATTGATATGTAGATGAGTCTCCTGTGGAGACCAGGTGCCTTGGGTCGAGAGGTCTTGCAGATGAGCTCCCCAACCCATCGGAGAAGCATCTATTGTGAGAGTTGCTTGGGGTAAAGGTTGTTGAAAAGGGGACCCCAGCAACAGGTTTTGAGTGGACGTTCACCACTGGAGGGACAAAATAAGGCGACTTGTGTTTGCTATTTTATCTGACAGGCATCCTGATGCCTGGGTCCATTGAGTGGATAAAGTCCACTGGGCTGCCCTCATATGGAGGTGAGCATAGGGCACCACATGCACGGTGGATGTCATGTGGCCTAGTAGTTGTAACATTTTTCGAGCAGTAAGATGAGACTTCAGCACTGCTTGAGAAGCTAACTGCATCATGCGAAGACAACGGGCCTGGGGGAGGTAGGCCCTTGCCTTTCTGGTATCCAGCAAAGCTCCTATGAACTCCAAAGACTGAGTGGGAGTTAGACTGAATTTTGGGATGTTTATTACCAGACCCAAATACTGAAGGATACGCATTGTGTAGGATAGAGAAGTCCTGGCCTCTGACTCTGTTGGGGCTCGAATGAGCCAGTGGTCTAAGTAGGGGAAGACAAATATCCCTAGAGTGCGGAGAAATGCTGCTACAACAGCCATGCATTTCATGAAAACCCTTGGTGCTGAGGCCAGACCAAAGGAAGCACCCTGTATTGGTAGAGTTTTCCCTGAAAAAGGAACCGAAGGAACTTGCTGTGAGTTGGATGGATGAGAACATGGGTGTACGCATCCTTGAGATGTAAAGAACAAAGCCAATCCTGACTCTGAAGGTATGGCAGCAGAGTTTCGAGAGAAATCATCTTGAATTTCTGACAAGGAATTTGTTCAATTCTCTGAGGTCCAAGATAGGTCTGTATCCCCCTGTTTTCTTTGGGATAAGGAAATAGGGGGAGTAAAACTCCGTACCCTGATGAGGAATGGGTACTATCTCCCCTTGGGCAAGAAGGATAGTGACCTCCTGACCTAACAGGTTGATGAGAGGTGTCGGAGAATTGAACTGCCTTATTACTGTGGGAGGGGGCATGCTTTAAAAATAAAGCCTGTACCCCTCCTTTATAATGGAAAGTGTCCAATGCTCTGCTGTTATCTGCCCCCATCTGGGGGCAAAGTGACATAACCTTCCTGGAATGGTGGAAGGCTAAGTTCTCTAGCTGAAAGTCAAAGGCCTTGTGGAGGCTGAGACTGCTGAGACGGTTGAGGCTTAGCAGTCTTTTCTTTCTTCTGCTTGGGTGGTTGCTGACCTTTCCTGACAAGCTGCTTGCAGAACATCCCTGCTGAGCATAAGCAGGATAATATCTTTTCTTCTTAGAAAAGAATGGCTTCTTGAACGATTTCTTTCTAGCAGGATCAGCTGTGGACTGTAATCTATCCAAGGTAGAGTTGTCAGCATCCAACGCATTGGCCTTTTCCTGCCAATCTCTACCAAACAGGTTCTCACCAGTACAAGGGATATTTCCCAATTTGTCTTGTACCCAGAGCTCCAGATCAGATGCCTGGAGCCAAGCAATTCTAAGTGCGCCTATGGCAATGGCAGAAGTTCTGCTTATGCACTCAAAGCAGTCAAAGGCTGCACGGTTGACAAATTTAGAAACATCTTGGGCATGTTTGACCAATGTGAGAAAATCCTGTCTTCTATCTTCAGGAAGAATAGGACTCAAGGCCTCTAAATCATCTGTGACCTCCTTCAGGAACATTCCCATGTAAAGACTATAGGAACTGATCCTGGCAGAAAGCATGGAAGCTTGGAAGACATGACGTCCAAAAGCATCCAGGGTTCTGCACTCATGTCCTGGAGGATTAGAGGCATGTTTATTTGCACTCTTAATCCTTCTCATAGCTGATTCCACTACAATAGAGTGGTGAGGAAGCGGAGTTTTCTGGAAACCAGGACAAGGAGGGACTCGATACAGAGTATCCAGTCTACAAGAATGAGGAGAGGTGGCAAGAGGTGTCTCCCACATCCTTAACATGAGATCATGCAAAATCTCATGAATGGGCAAGGTAGCTGCCTTCTTAGGAGTTTTGGGATATTGTAAAATTTCCAACTCCTTAGCTCTTGGCTCTGTTTCAGGGGCCACAGTATTGGACAGACCCCGAGCCACCTCCCTGATAAAATCCTGGAAGAAATATCCTCTGGAGGAGACATCCTGCACTTAGGGGGAGGAGGGCTCCTCTGGGAGAAGCATTCCTGCATCAACAGAACTGTCAGAATCTTCTGAGGACTCGAAGTACCGTTTCTCCGGATGCTCTTGAAGAGCCCGATACCCGTACCGACCGAAGTCGGTACCGGGAGCAATCGGTACTGGGGTATCGGTACTCGAGGGCATCGGATGACTGGGTACCGGCAAAGCAGACACCAATGCCGATGCTATCGGTACCGGTACCGATACTGGCCAGATTGTCTATCGCAGTTCCGAGGACGTCGATGCCACAAGGAGAGCCGCCAGACTGCGCTCAATAGCCAGGACTCTCTGGTCTATCAATGCTGCCGATGCCTGGATGTCAGTACCGGAGAAAATTGCTGGTACCCCAGAGCATGGCACCAGTAGTTCTGCCGAGGTCGAGGCCTCGAGAACATCCTGGAACCCCGATAATGCTTTGGAAGCCAAAGCCTCCCGCCGGGGCAATTTTACCGGTGCAGAATCCTCAAGGGCAACGCCAGAGGCATCTTGATGCTTAGAAGGAGATCTACCCTTTGAGGACCGGCTAGACATGTTTAGTTACCTGAGATCCACGGGAGGAAGACAAAGCCCTGGAAGACGTCGATGCCACCGAAGCTGCATTAGAGGGAAATAGGATACTGAGCTTGGCAGCTCGGTTCTGTCGACCTCTCTTGGACATCATGGCACAGGCCATACATTCCGAGATGGAATGGTCAGGACCTAAACATTTCAGACACCACTCATGGGTGTCGGCGACGGAGATGGTACCGCCACACTTGGTGCACTTTTTAAAGCCCGAGGAGGGTTTCTCCATTATGGAAAAAATCCTGGGCCTAAGGCCCATAAAGGCGCGTGCACCTGAAAAGAAAAGGGAAAAGTACTAAGAATTTCTTTTTTTTTAAAGAAAAGAATGAAAGAAAGAAAAACTGGTAGTACCGGTAAAGCGTTGAGGAAGGCAGACGCGACCACAAAAAAGAAGAAACATTTTCTGCGGTGACAGGAACACGACCTGCTGGCTCCGCGGAAAACGAAAAACTGGAGAAAAGCAGTTGGGAAAGGTGGGAAGGCAGCACTCAGGCACTGTGGGATGCTCCCAAAAGCTTTCTATTGGACGCTGGGGAGCGTTCCCGCGCAGGCTCCGTCGGTACCAACGATACCCATATGTGATGACTACATTCCTGCTTGTTCCTGGAGATAGAGAAGATCTTGTTGTATATTCATCACAAACTCCTTGCCAGAAATAAAACAGCTGCCCCAGATTAATTCCACAGCCCACAAACTCACCAACCCACCGAGTCCAGCCTCAAAAATAATCCACTCTAAGAGCTTATGTAGTCGAAATACGTGTTTCTTTCTTCAAGCCTCAGGAAATTTCAAGTGTGCATTGCATCTTAAATACCGGATGCCGTGTCCTGATAACCAAGCAATTCTAGGTACATCTACTTTGGTATAGAATTAGAGACTGTCCCTTTATGTCACCAAGACAATAACCAATGATAACCTCTTCAGCTTGGGTGTCCACTCCGAGTTTCAATGGTCAGTTGCTCAACTGACAGTCTTTCCCAATATTGTGCCACCCAAGACGGTCTTGGTATGGAAACAAATCTGGTCATTAAAATAATATTCTTCCTCCCCCTGTCTCTTATTGCCCATAACCCTGACACACTTCCCCCATCTTGCTACAAAACATTCTTTTAAGACATTTTACCATATGTATATAATAGTTCTAGTCACAAATAGTTAAACATGAACTTCACTATAATACAACTCCGTGCTTAGGCCGCACAGAACCCACTAATGTGACCAGATTTATTTAACAGTTGAGTCTAACAGTGTTTGGGGGGGAAAACCCCTACATCTGGGTCTCTACCCATCTGAATTATATAAACCTGAAAGGGAAGGGAAGGGAAGCCTTAGCAGCACAAAAATTAATAGGAGGGAAAGGAGAAAGAAACACAAGAACAAAGTAAGAAAATTTCAGAAGTAGAAAGAGAAAAAAACAGCAAAATAAAAATTAAAGAAAGAATTATGGGAACCTTATGGACCCATTCTGAATCATAAGTCTGCTCTATGGATCCTGTAACCTAAAATAAGTGGATCAGACTAAAACTGAACATTTCTAAATTGGTGAGTTGCTGGTCCAAAAAAAAAAAAGTCCAGAAAAAAATACAGGAAAAAAAAAGAAAAATTAAAGAGAAAAGATAATTTAAAAATCCCACTTTATATTATGGGTTGTCTGTATGAGACAGTCTTATATTGGGGTGAAATCCTCACTTGACATAGATCTGGGCACATTCCCATTCTATCTCACGAAAGGATCCAAAGAATAGTACTTCCAGACTGATAAAGTAGCCCACTCGCGGAGACATTAAAAGACCCAGTTAATTCAATGCAAAGCAAAACATTTAGGCTAATCTACTTGTCTGGACTCGTCTAGCTACAACTCCACTGGACAACGCAATTCGAAAATCCCTTGAGCCAAAGGCTGTGCCCTCCCTTGCGTAGATATACAAGCGGTAATGTTTGACAAAAGTGGAAAGCAATGCCCACATTGCTGCCCGACAAATATCTGCAGGGGCTACAGAGTTCTGCTCTGCACAGAACCCACGAAGATGCCTGTGTTCAAGTAGATTGGGAGCACAAACCCTCCAGAATCATCTGGTTCCGTAACAGATATGCTGAGGCAAAGGCCTCCTTAATCTAGCACCCCAAAGTTGACTTAGCTGCTGTATAATCGTTGTGCAGGCCAGCAAACACCACAAAAAGATAGTAGAACTTGCGAAAAAAATTTGTAACCTCCAAGTACCAGAGAAGCACCCTCCGGACATCCACAAGGCGAAGATCTTATCCTTCCCCAACACTTCCTTAGAGAAGGATAGGCAGACCACCTGGTTCAGGTGAAAGGGAGAACACACCTTAGGCAAGAAGGAATGGACAGGCCGAATGGAAATGGCCGCCTTTGAAAAGGACAGGATTAGGATCTCGGCAAGACAGAGCCTGCAGCTTGGAAATCCATCTTGTGGAACAAAATGCGACCGAGAAGACCATCTTGAGCATCAAATCCTTCAAAGTAGCACGCTTCAACGGCTCAAAGGGTGCCACCATCAAGGCCCTGAGCCCTAGACACAGATCCCAGGAAGAGATCACAGACTGCAGGGGAGGATGCAGATGCTGAACCCCCTGGAGAAGGCATGAGATGTCTGGGTGTAAGGCTAGAGACTTACTAGCCACTGGGATCTTGGAAACAGGCCAAAGCTACTACTGAACCTTCAGGAAGCTAAGGGAAAGGCTCTTCTCCATTCCATTCCATAGAAAGGCCAACAGAGATGGCACCTTGACCACCTTAGGAGCCAACTGCCAAGCACAACACCATCGCTCAAAGAAGAACCAGGATCCATATGTATACTAGCTTGATAGACCTCCTCCAGGCTCCAAACAGAATGTAGACTTCTGCTGGCGAGTAGTCCTTAAGTGCTAGCCATTTCCTTTCAAGAGCCAAGCCATAAGTGAGAAGGGAACCAGGTCCTCCAGAACGATCGGTCCCTGCCGCAATAGGCCCCAAGACAGAGGCAATCGAAGATGAGGCATCTGCAGGAGCCGCATCAGGTCTCTGAACCACAATCTGGTGCCACCAGAACAATCCTGCCCAGGTGGCATTCTATATTTCAAATCACACACCCCACCAGGGGCCATGGAGAAAATACATATAGTAGGTGCTGACTTGGCCAAGGGCTGGGTCAAGGCGTCGATGTCCTTTAACTCCACCTCCTTGTGGCGACTAAAGAAGCATCAAACTTTGGCAATGGAGCAGGTCGCCACCAGATCCATTTTGGGATGAGCCCAGTGGCACAGAATCAACTGAAACGCCTCCTGACAACTCCCACTCTCCAAGATCCAGAGAGTGATGATGGCTGAGGAAGTCTGTTTCCACAATGTCCATCCTGGCAATGTGCTGAGCTGACAAGGCTAGGAGGTGGCTCTCTACCCAGGCAAACAGGAGAGCCATCTCCAGAGCTACCCCGGCACTCCTCATGCCACCCTGCCAATTAACATAAATCACTGCTGTAGTATTGTCCAAAAACACTTGAACCAAACATTGTGAGAGCAAGTCTTTCAGTGTCCCCCATCCTCTTAAGGATGGCCCTGCATTTGAGAACAATCACCTTCTTTGCTAGAATAAAAAGAACTGATGCTATCACAACTCACTGGGAGGTACATTCAAAAGCATTTATGTGGTTTGCAGACATACAAACACTGTAAATGCCGCTCAGTAGGATATTCAGTAGCACATACCTGGTTTGTGTTGCTGACTATCCAGTCTCAGCCCATCTAAATGCCCCAAAACTAGCCACTTAGTATTGGGGCATTTCAGAGACAGAGCAGGGGCAGCAAAGGGTAGTTAGCTACTCACCTGTAATAGGTGTTCTCCACGGGCAGCAGAAATCAGTCCTCACATATGGGTGACATCGGTGCTGATGGAGCTCATAAGGATCATTTCTACGGCTTTCAAAGAAAGCCTTTGGGACATGCTACCACACATGCGTGGTCCTCTTCCAGCCCAAGGATGCCATCGTGCTCAGTCAGATGACATAGCTAGGATGGCAGTAAAAACTAAAACAAGGTAGGGAGGCAACTCCCAGGGGAGGAGGAAGGGTTGTGAGAACTGATTCCTGCTGTACCTGGAGAACATCTGTTACAGGTGAGTAACTACACTTTCTACAGGAACAAGCAGGAAGTCAGTCCTCACATATGGGACTCCCTAGCTCCAGGCTGCTGAGGACTGAACCACGACAGCACCAACGGCGACCAATCAGGTAGCTGTGAGCTGCAGAAGTTGAGTCCCCACTGAGACTCTGCAGATCCTAGTGTCCAGCGACACTATCACTCCGGTAGCCTGAACACAGAAGGGTCAGAGGGCAGGATTTGCCTACACCCCAAGAATATTACGAAGTACTGCCTGGCCAAAGGCACTGTCCCTACAGGACTCACTCTCCAGGCAGTAGTGAGCTGCAAACATATGAATTGAAGACCATGTGGCAGGCTTGCAGATCTCTGTCATCAGCATTGAGCGCAGGTTGGCCACCAACGTGGCCATCACCCTCACACGATGCGCTGTGATCCAGTGCTCAAGAAAGAGACCAGCTCACTCATAAGCGAGGGCGCTACAGTCCGCCACCCAAGCAGACAGAGGTCACTTAGTCACAGGGAAACCCAGTATGCTGGGGTCAAAAGACACGAAAAGCTGAGGAGCTTTGCGATGGGCCTGGGTCCATTGTAAGTCGAAGGACAGGGTCCATTTGCAATCCAGTGTATGAAGTACTAGTTCCTCCCTGCTGGCATGAGGCTGCAGAAAGAAGGTGGGGAGGACCACCTCCTGGTTGAGGTGGAAAGGAGATAACACCTTAACCTTGTATATGGTGGATCTGCCACCAAGGCGTAGAGTTCACTCACTCTTCAAGTGGACGTAAGGGCCACCTGAAAGGCCACTTTCCAAAACAGGTACCACAGGTGGCAAGTGGCCAGGGGCTCAAATGGCAGTTTGGTGAGCTGCGAGAGCACCACATTGAGATTCCACTCTGCCGCTGGAGGGCAGAGAGGGGACTTGGATAACAAGAGGCCCCGGAGGAACTTGGACACCAAGGGCTGGTTTGAGAGGGGTTTTCGCTCTATAGGGTGGTGGTGAGCAGCTATGGCGCTCAGATGCACCCTCACCGAGTTAGATTTTAGCCCGGTGTGTGACAGGTGGAGTACTGAAGTACTAGTTGCACTTGGCAGGAGAAGAGATTCTCCTCCCTTTCCGCACATCAGGGGGAGAACGTCTTCACTTAAAGGCATAAGCCCATCTGGTGGAGGGTTTCTGGGAGGCCAGTAGGATCTCCTGGAAGATTGAAAGGGGCCAACGCTACAGCCACGCTGTTAGCGTTAGTGACCCCAAATTGGGGTGCAGGAGGAAGTCCTTCTCCTGGGACAGGAGGTCTGGGGCTCAGCCCAGAGGGACTGGAATGCCACTGAATATGGCATATGGGAAAGGAACCATAAAGCACAAAGGCCTGTAAGCATTCTTACATTTAGCTCCAGAGCCAAATTTTTGGTGAGTTTTGCAGAAGCTTTTTTTTCTGAATTTTTCTGCGTTTTTTTCCCTTTCCAGAATTTTGCAGGAAATTCATTCTTTGGAGAAAGAATGCTATTTCACAATTCTCTAAAGAAATCAACACGTGTTTTTTGCCTAACTTTTGTCTTAAATTTCAATCTTGCCAATCTTCATGGCAAAAGGAAGAATTAAATGATAAATACCTGTCACAAAACTAATCTAAATGCAGCAAGAAATATATGGGATAAAAGATCCTGTCCCTGGTACATTTTCTACAAGACACCCACTTCTCACCATCTCTGTACAAGCTGGCTTAGCATATACATCTGAGAAAATATGTACAAAAAAAGTGAAAGCATCTAATACAGGCAAAAAGCTTTGAAACTGAAAACCAGTGGCATCTTTAGAAAGTCACATTCAGAATAAATGAAGCATTAAGGGAGCCTTAGCCACAAAATCTTTTTTCAATACCTTTTTTTTTAAAGTCTCTCTTTAGCCCTTGTTTTCCCCCTCATTTATGCATCCTCTGAATAGCAGAGGGCATGCTCAGATGACATATGCACCCTTGTGGGCTTTAAGGACTGCAGGGGAGTCTCCTCCAGGCTTAACCTCATTGTTCCTCCTTTAACTGACAAGGTGCTCATCCTCCCTGGCTTCAGTGTCTTGCATCTACAGTATGCATGACCACTGCTGGACAGAAGATTCACATTCAAGTGTCCTGCATGTCACTGCCGTAGACTGATCTTGTAGCTCAGCCTGATGTTGCCTCCTTTTAGCTTAGTTTATGCACTTTGATTATTCACTTACATATTTCATAACCAGTCTCAAAACAAAGTACAATAAAATACCTTTACAATTAAAATGAAATAAAATCAGTAAATCCCATCATTTCCCACCCTGCCCTTATCCTAAAATAATCAGCAGTGCAATATATTCATCAGCAATAGACCTAAACAAACCTACTGTACAGGCAAGATATTACTTTCTTTCTAAAATTAATATAATTCAATTTCCACAGTTTGTTTCACACCTTGGTGCCTTGATACGAAGGCCACACCTGACAAGAAGCCACTTTCATCTATAGTGTGCAGATCTGCTTTATGGGACATGGGTTCTGAACCAAAAACCTCCGGCTCTTAGCTGAAAAAAAGGGCTGGATACACATAGTAATTAAAAGTTTTATATATATTAAGATCCAGGCAGAGGATGCTGTCATGCAAAATAGACTCCTTTTCCTTTACCAATTATTTTTCTTCTTTGTATTTATGAATTTATCTCCTGCAGAGATCCATATAAATACTTTTTTCAATAAAGGGTGTTTCCCTCTTGCCATTTTTGAAATGCTGATGAAAATTCCATATAAACAAGGTCCCTAGAGCTATCCCCACATGCACTGCATGACATGTCAAAAAAACTACAAACAGATGCAGTGAGCCACTAGGGAATGAATACAAAAGAAGGCCCCCAGATGGTTTAACAGAAACCAACCCCCACACCAATGTGATTTAGCCTGTGTCAAGGCAGCATGCATTAAATAGCAGGAGGGGTATGTGATGTGTGATGAGCACAGGCCTCCATCCAGAAGCCAGCAAGGCCACTAACCCTTCTTAAATGTATTCAGGCAGCCGGAATTGCAGAAGGAGCGAACAGATGCTGTCTCCCAGCAGCCCCTACCCTTCATCCCTTCTGCTGAAGCGATTGTGGATGCTAAGCCTCTACATGCCTAGCAGCAGCCTTAGGATGGAGAACAAAACCATCAGCTACTCCTTATTCCGCAATCAGCTCCCGCGTTGCTGCACTTACACGTCCTCATCTCACATTACAAAGTCAGGCCTCATGCAGTTATATCAGGGCTGTCGGCGGCCAAGGAGGCCGATGGCGGCTCGCCCCAGGGCAGGACATCAGGCTTAGCTTGGTCACCGAAAGGAAAGCACTACAAGGGGAGGTACAGCTGCAGCATGGAGCAGAGGAGACCCTCCCACCAAAGCTCGCCTGCAGCTAATGCAGGGCTTCTGTATGCTGCTACTACTCGAAATGTTACTGAAATAAGCATTTTCTCTGAAAGGATGTGGGGGATGGGGAGGAGAAAGCAAAAAAGGATTTAACCTTGAAAATGCTAGACATCAAAAGCAGAGAGATTCACATATAAAATGAAAATCGCTGAAATTAAACAAACAATAATCAGATTAAGCACCAACACTAATGCAGAATGTGACAAATTTTCAACTGAGATCATGCAGTGTGATTAGAGTTATCATCAAGAAAGTATTTATATTCTTAGCCCTAAAACAAGTTGGAGATGTTCTCCATCAACCTTCATCTGTCCTTTGCACCTTTTAAAACAGACTCAGATTAACTGCTGATTTCTTTCTTTCTTTCTTTTTCTCTGAAGTTGTATTATCCTGCAGAGATGATATACAGCTAAATTTGTGATATTGTAATTACCATCATTCACCGTCCAGAAAAGCAGAACATAGTATGGGAGTTCTTGCATAGATACTTTATACCTAAGTTCCACATACATAGTTTGTGTTATAATCCTATGCTAAGCTTAGTACAGGATTTTCTAATGCAGAAATGGCGTGGCAGTTTTGACTCCAATAGTATAAAGAAATCACATACAAATAAGATGGGCACAAAACATTTGTGTTAAACACAGTGAATGCCCTAACTATATATACAGATGGGTTGTACTAGGCATGACCAGCTTTTGGTTTAAATAAATGTCAATTTGCGCATAAGAAACATTCATAATTATTAAAATGTGTAATATCTGTGCAATGAGATGTTGACTACAGCTTCATGGTTTTACTTGAGGTAGTTTCTCCAAATGGGTTAGTTTTGCGCATACTATGGCAGTCGTGAACCTCACTTCTAAGCCAGGGTATGTGGAATATGATAGCGCAGTATGGTGCATATATGTATGTCCTTAATAGATGTGCCAAACAAATGTTCTTAATACAAAGTAAAATATTATAGGGAAGTAAAAATTTAAAAAAATGGTACATTGCTAAATTCTGAAGTTATAACATTGTTTTACTACAGTAGCAATTTTATAGCTTGAGAACAATGTGTGCCAGAAAGCGAAGAGTATTGTAAAAGTGCTGTAGCTATGGGGAGCAGGGGGAGGGGGAGAATATAAAGAGACAGCCTGCAGATTGGGAATATTTCTCCTTTGTTGTGGCTAGCTGCACACATTGGTTTTCCATCAGTGTTCTGGCCTTTTTTTCTTTCTTTTTTTTTTTTTAACTCTTTGTCCTGTGCTTTTTTCTTTGTTTTAAACTGTTGCGTTATTTTATGAGTTGTTTGTGTGTTTTTGTGCTATTTTCTGTTGCTTTCTGCATCTGTAGGGATTGATGGCAAAAACGCAAGAGATGTCTACACCAGGTGCAAATTTTCAAGAGGAGGCAGAGACCAGCAGCCAGAAAAAGCAGCACATCCACCCAGCGCAGTTCACAGAGAAGAAGAACCTGCTGTTTTACTGTGTGCGCACAGACTACAATAAAATGTTAAGGAAAAATATATTGCAAGGCCAAAAATATATAACATGGGGACCTACTACTATTACTACTACTGATCATTTGTATAATGCTACAAGGCGTACGCAGCGCTGTACAGACATGTAAAAGATAGTCCGTACTCATCAGATCTTACAGTCTAGTTAAAACAGATAACACAACAGCAGGGGACAAGGATATATCTAGGGGACTGGTAAGGAAACACATAGTTGGAGAGCAGAAGACTACACGGATCAGGATCTAAAAGCAGCCTCGAAGAGGCAAGTTTTCAGCCTGGATTTGAAAAGGACCAGAGATGAAACTTGACGTACAGGGTCAGGTAGTTTGTTCCAGGCATAAGGAGCAGCAAGGTGGAAGGATCAAAGTCTGGAGTTGGCAGTAGAAAAGAAGGACACAGACAGAAGTGATCTCCTTGAAGGGTGGAGTTCCCGAAGAGGAGTATAGGGACAGATAAGAGAGGAAAGGTAGTGAGGAGCAGCAGAATGAGTGCACTTATAGATCAGTAGGAGAAGTGTGAACGGGATACAGAAACTGGTAGGGAGCCAACGAAGTGACTTGAAAAGAGGAGTTATAGGAGCACATCGAGGCTGGCTAAAGATTAGCGGCGCAGCTGAGTTTTGAACAGATTGAAGGGGAGAGAGATGATTCAGAAGTAGACCAGCAAGTAGGAGGTTGCAATACTCTAGATGGGGGATGACTAAAGAGTGGATAAAGGTCGTATTTGTGTGTTTAGAAAGGAAGGAACAAATTTTGCTGATGCTATAGAGAAAGAAATAATAGTTTTAGCTATCAGTTGGACGTGTGCTCCACATTAGGAATCACCACCAAGGAAAAGGATGTATACACCATGGTGGACAACACATTTAAATCTTCTTCTCAGTATGTGGTAGCAGGCAAGAAAGCAAACAGAATGTAAGGAATTACTAGGAAAGGAATACTTCTACTCGGCCAGATGTTGTTCTCATACATGTGGGTAGCAACAATTTGGGTATTACATCTTGTAAACTAATTACTTGCATTAAAAGGGACCTATTCGCAATGTCATTCATATGCCACAACACCTGCGTAATATGGGATATTATTCTTCCAAGGCTTTAATGGGTTGCTTCCAAACTGTGAAATTGCAGCCTCAAGAAAGTGAATGGACATACTCTAAATGGAACTGCCACAAAGATTGCCAGAAGATTTGGTATGAGTGGGCTATTCATTACACGCAGAGAAATTTCTGGCATGATCAAATATACCCTTCTGATCTAGCCCAAGATCTAGTACTTTACTTTCAAGAGGCCTTTGAGCACTACCTCTCACAGCAATAGTGACCGCCTCACCATTTTAGTTTGAAAGGAGCACGATGGTTTGGGGGACCCAGGTTAAACTGCTACTGCAAGCCTATGGCAGGGTACACAAGTCAAAGGTCAGACATGGGAGGCATATCATGCAGTAGTGCAAGTCCTGTTGTTAATATCTTCAGCAAGCATTATAGAGCAGCAGTGGTATTTAGCTGGAGGGGGGTTGAGAACAGCACGATGACATGGTGGAATGGACGTCAAATCTAACATGTTGAGCAGGGACAGCCCAAGCCTGTCCACCACTCTAGCCAGACCTGTTTTATGACAAGTCAGTGCTCAAAAAGAAAATGAAGCAGTTGCACTCAGGCCGAAGCATGCTGAAAGCCCTACTGGTCTCACCGCGAATGGCAGCAGGAAGTACACGTCAGAGGAGACAAGACTTGCAAGGGCCTCCAGCATGTTTCAATGTGAAGACCAGCAATGGCTGGATCCTGGGAGCCGGTGAGGGGAGGAGGCACTCATCCTGCAGCATGTTAAGGGGTGGCAGCTGATCTGGAGTCTCCTGCTGCCAATACCTCTTAAGACTTCTCTACAGGTGCTGCCCCTGAAGCTGTGCCATCCTATGCTGTTGCCTGGCTTGCCTAGTAAAGGCCATATGTGATGGGAGGGGTTACAAAATTATTCAACCAACAGAATCTCCTACTTCAGAAAAGGCATAGCAAATGACTTACTTAAGAGGCCAAGCTTGGTTTGAGTTCCCAATTTACCAATGACAGATTGTTGCCAAGTTAATAAAAGCTGCTGCCATTCTGCACCATGTCTAACAGTTACGCATTTTGTTCTGTAATGTTTATACTTCTGCTATTTGTAAGAATAATGCAGTGTGCTGTGTGGGTACCGCCTGCTTATGTAGGTGTTCTGCTGTGGGCTGCAGTGCCTGCAAACCTGGGTGCAACATGGCGATGGTCCCATGACCCAGTAGGGTGCCTAATAGATTCCTTGCTTCCTTTCTGCTGTACCTCCCAGCCAAAAAGCTTACCAAACTGTGTCATCAGGGAAAGAAGCTGGCAATGAGTAGCTGAAGGACAGAGGAGAGGGAGGAAGCAGTGGGTATGTGGGTGCAGTGACTGCCACACTACTCATTGCCATCACTCCTGCTGCATACTCACCCACCCACCTTCCCTTCTCTTATTTGTACATTAGCAGCTCTTGTATGTTATAAAAGTGCATTCCATGTAACTATGTTTGCGAAAACTGATTGTTCATTGAATTGGTGCATTTCTTGCATGGTGAATTACCGGAGCCAAAAGTCAGAAAGAGGAAGCATAGTATGTAGTTACACAAGTCATGACATTGAACAGACATTGATATCTACACCTAAGTGGACGACAAGGTGGACACAGACTTGAAAAAGAATGGATGCAGCAGAAGGTGACTTTTTACTTACCAGATAAATAATGTCCTTTCCTGGAGTCCTGCTAAACCAGTCCAGGCAAGTGGGTTATGTTCCCCTACCAGCAGGGATGGAGATAGAGAAGAAAGATCCAGCTTTCTTATGGCCTCATTCTTCTATTAACATTGATGCAGCTAGCAGCATGCTCAAGTATTCGTACTTATCTCCAGGGGCGGCTCTATCATGAGGCGAAGTGAGGCGGCTGCCTCAGGCGGCGAAGTTTTAAAGGCGGCAAAAAATGCCCCCAAAACAGCCGCCTCACTTCGCCTTCAAAAGTTAAACATAAAAAAATCCAAACGCTCAAGTTGCTGCCGCTGCCAAGTCCACTTCTCGGCAGCGGCAGACTCACCTCTCCTTCCTATAGCAGCCGCGACTCCTGCTTCTTGGAACTGCGACTGTACTAATGAGATCAGCCAGCCAGTGCGGAGCCTTCCTGTGCAGCAGCGCCCCGCCCCAAAGGAAGTAACTTCCTTTGCATACAATTTCCTTTGGGGGCAAGACGCCGCTGCACGGGAAGGATCCGCATTGGCTGGCTTTATGTTTAAGCTGATCTCGCAGCCGCGGTTCCAAGAAGCAGGAGCTGCGGCTGCTATAGGAATGAGAGGTGAGTCTGCAGCTGCCGAGAAGCGGACTCGGCAGCGGCAGCAACGTGAGCGTTTTTTTTTTTCCTGGGGGACAGGACTGGAAATGGGCGGGGGGGGGGGTCTAGGACTGGAAGTGGGCTGATGGGGGGTGTAGGGCTGGTAATGGGCTGATGGGGAACTAGGACTGGAAATGAGATGATGGGGGGGGACTAGGACTGGTAATGGGCTATGGGGGAGTCTAGACTGGTAATGGGCTATGGGGGGGTCTAGGACTGGAAATGGGATGATGGGGGTAGGACTGGAAGTGGGCTGATGGGGGTGTTTAGGACTGGTAATGGGCTATAGGGGGCTAAGACTGGAAATTTTATTTATTTATTTATTTATTTATTACAGTTGCTTATATACCGCACTATTCGGTATCAGCGCGGTTTACAGTATAACAAAAACAACCTAAACACAAATTGTTTGGTTTTACATAGAACAGGAATATCAACTTGGATAATGGGGTTAAACTATATACATGAGGGGTCAATTAAATAACAGGGTTGGATTATATACATGAAATTTTAGTTGCACTGAGTTATATGCAACACAATGCTTACTTTAGGACGAAATTTGTCTGATCTGCAGGAAGGAGCTTGGGACTGTGATAATGGCTTAGATTGGGTGTTATTAGGTGGGTATTTTAGGTTCCATTGGGCTGATGGGGGGGTTTAGGACTGGTAATGGGCTATGGGGGGGTCTAGGACTGGAAAAATGGGATGATGGGGGGTAGGACTGGAAGTGGGCTGATGGGGGTGTTTAGGACTGGTAATGGGCTATGGGGGGCTAGGACCGGTAATGGGCTATGGGGGGCTAGGACCGGTAATGGGCAGATGGGGGGCTAGGACTGGAAATGAGCTAGGACTGGAAATGAGCTAGGACTGGTAATGGGCTGATTGAGGGCTAGGACTAGAGTGGGCTGAAAGGGGATAGGACTGGAAATGGGCTAATGGGGGAGGGGAGGGGAGGAGAGGAGAGTGCTGCTGTCCCTGGAAGAAAGCTAGGGCTAGGGCTACAAATGGGCTGATGCGGGAGGATGGTAGAATAGGACTGGAAGGGAGCAGATAATGAGAGGGTCTGCCAGGGGAAGGAGGGGGCACGAAGGGAGCTGACAATGGGGAAGGAGGGGGTTGGAAAGGAGCTGACACCTGGGATGTACTGAAGGGGGACTGGAAGGGAGCTGACATTTGGGGATGGGAGTGGTAGGTGGTTGGGTAATGGGGAGAAGGCTGGAAGGGATCTGACATGCAAATGGCACTGGAAAGGGGAAGGACAGAGGGTAGGGTGACTGGAAGGGAGCTGACTGGGGGGGGGGGGTGGCACCAAGACTGGACATGAGCTAATATCTGGGATGGTATTTGGACTAGAAGGGGCTGGACAGTGGGGAAGGAGGGGGACTGGAAAGGAATGGACACCATTTGCAGTCATGGGAATGCAAGGCGGTTGAAAGTGGAAGGAACTGGGAGGGAAGGACTGGAAAGGGGGTTGATACTGGGGAGGGGAACTGGAAATGGGTTGATGGAAGGAAGTGAAGAAAACAAAAGAAGAGATAAGAAATGACAGATGGACCACAGACCACAGAAAGAGAGCTAAGAGAAGAAAGGAAAGCTGAAGCCTCAGATCGGGACCAGCATGATCAGAGAATAAAATGGTCAGAAAACAAAGGTAGAAAAAATAATTTTATTTAATTTTAGTTATTGGACTATGTGTTATTTTTATATTTTACACAGTATTGAGGAACTGCATCTCTTATTTATCTGATGTTGCACTGCATGCGGAGTCTGGCTTCTTGGGGTTTCAATTTAAATTTAGTCTACATATTTTTATTTTTACTTTAGATTGTGGTTACTTATTCTGTACTTGGTGAGGGTTGATGTGAGTGTTTGACTGAGGTCAGGTGTTCTGTTAACATGGAGTTTGTACATAAAGATCTATTCTGTACTGTAGTAATTTGACTTGTTCAGCTTTTCAAATAGGTGTATGGATGTTCCAGGGCCCACTGTAGTATTTACAGTGATTCCTTTTTTGGATGTGCTCCTTATGTGAGTTTTGGAAGTTTGTGCTGATATGGTATGGTATGGTAGGTTTGCTCTTTGTTGTAGGGTTTTGTATTAGTTCACAATATGCCTGGTACAGGAGAATAGTGGTTGTTGTTGTTGTTAGTGAGATGATCAGAATCAGATTTATTTTTTTTTTAAATTGAGTTCTGTGGGTGAATGTCCTGGTTCTGCTCTGCATCTACTGTGGATGCAAAATATATGCTGAAAAAGAAAAAGCAAGAACCATAACGCAGTTTATAACAAAATAAAAATGAGTTATAATTTAGTTTTATAAACTGTGCTGTTGGTTCTTGCTATCTTAGTTCCTTGATGTGCAAACGGGACCGTAAATAGCCCTGTGCAAGCGGTGCAGCCGCACATGGCAGAAAGGTTTGGGGGGGCACATTTTGACTGTCTGCTGTTGCCCTGCCGCCGCTGGCAGGACAATAGCAGGCAGACAAAATGCGCTCCCTAAGCCTTTTTGCAGCACTTTAAGCAGGTCTGATCCCTCCCTTCTCCGACACGATGTCAGAGTAGGGAGGGACAGATCTTCTTAAAGTGCCGGCACCTTTCAGAATGGGCGCATACCTCCATCCAGCACTGCCTGCTCTTTCCCTGCTGCCGGCACCTCCATGAAAAAAAAAACAGAGGGCGGCAGTAGCAGGGAAAGAGCATGCAGCGCTGGATGGAGGTATGGGGGAAAGGGGGGGGGCGTGTGTCCAAGCTGCAAGTCACACTGGGTGCGATTGCAGCTCGTTATGGCCCTGTGTGCAAACATCTTGCATTTCCTCCATATAATCTAATCGGCTTTTTGGTTTGGTTCAGTCTCTGATTGTATTTCTGAAAAAGCCCCGCCCCCCTCTAAGATAGGGGGAGGGGGGCGCCTTTTCATACTTCACCTCGGGCAGCAGATTGCCTTGAGCTGTCCCTGCTTATCTCCTTTGCTCAGCAACCCAGGGTAGACTTCATAAGTGTCACCTTTACATGGGAATGCAACAAGGATGAAAATATTGTCTGTTTTTCGGAAGTAGTTAGTGACCTTAAGGTACTGAAGAAGCACCCTTCTGACATCCACCAGGTGAAGGTCCTTATCCTTTGCCTTCCTTTCCAAAAGAACAATTCCAGGTGAACAGACCACATGAGTGACATGGAAAGATGACACTACTTTGGGCAAGAAGGAAGAAATGGGCCAAATATACACGGCCTCCTGTGAGGACAACAGATAGGAATCTCAGCATGACAAGGCCTGCAGTCAAGATGGCAGTCTTGAGGGACAAATCGGGGGCTCAAAAGGCTCACATTAAAGCCCAAAGAACTAAGCTGATCACAGGGGAGGACACAAGTAACTTACTACCCAAAGGAAAAGGATCATATCAGGGTGAGAGGCCAAAATAAATATCCCATCACCAACCCCCTAAAGCATAACAAGGCTGCCACTTGAACCCTCAAACTAAGGGAGAAGCCCTTGTCAAATCCATTCTGAAGGAAGGCAAGTAAGGCTGGCAAGTCCACTGTGCTAGGACTGACTTGACGTTCACAACACCAGTGCTCAAAAAAAGCACCAACACACATTTAGGCGAGACAATAGAGCGCCTCTTTGCTTTCAGGAATGTGGAAACCACATCAAAAGAATAGCCCTTTGCGCAAAGCTTTGCATCTCAAGCAAAAAGGGAGCTGGGCCATCTAGGAGGCCTAGCCCCCTGCTTCAAGAGCACCTGAGCTGATGGGAGAGGAAAGGAAGGTTCCTGCAGAAGTCACATCAGATCTGCATACCATGATCTCTGTGGCAAATCCAGTGCCAGCAGAACCACTAGATCCTGATGGTGCTCTATGCAATGAAACATGCATCCTAGGAGAGGCCATAGAGTTAACACATACAGCAGAATCTGCCTTGACCAAAGCTGAACCAGGGTGTCCATGCCCTTGGAGCCTGCCCCTTTGAGGTGACTAAAGAACCTTCACACTTTGGCATTAGCCTGGGTCGCAATCAGATCCAACTCGGTGTCCTCAGAATCTTCTGGAACACCATCCGGCTTAATTCCTATTCACCGGGGTCAAGGAATTGGTGACTGAATACTGTAGTCCACTTCGATGTTGTTCACTCTCACAATATGCTGAGCTGAGAGAGCTAGGAGATTTCTCATTGCCCAGGAAAACAAGAGGACCATTTCCAGGACTCTTCATGCCCCCTTGTCTGTTGACATATGCCACAAATGTGTGGCATTGTCTAAGAAGACTTGGACAGCTTTGCTCCATATCACAGTCCCAAGACACAAGAGGGCCAAACAAATGGCACTTGCTTTGAGCTGGTTGACTGTTGACTGTTCCAACAGCCCTAAGTTGTTTGCCTCTCACAATGAAAACAGGCTGGTGTCTGTTGATGGGAGAAGCCACTGGGGGATCATCCAGAGGAAGGTCCTTCAACAGATGGCTGGGCTGCTCTCACTAATGCAAGCTGTCCACCACTGATGGGGAAGGGGAAGCTTGATCTTGAAGTTCTGAGAGCAAGGAGATCAGTGAGACAATAAGGACCTTTGCAGCAACCTCATGTGAGCCCACGTTCAAGGAAGCACCTCGATTGTTGCTGCCATCAAGCCAAGGAATTGAAAGTAATCCCAAACCTTGGGGGTCTGCTGCTTCTGAAAGGATGTCAGCTGAGGCAGTAGCTTCTCCACTCTGTCGGGCAGGAAGACCCTGTTGGTGATGGGGTCAAACGATGCCTCAAGGTACTCTAGTAACTGGATAGGCTCTAGATGGCTCTTGCTGCAGTTGATCACCCAGCCCAGTAACCACGCCACTCGAGTTGACACCCGATAACACTTCAACAGTGACCTGGCTTGGATAAGTCTGTCATTCAGGTATGGATGAACACAGATCCCTTCGTTCCACAGAGCAGTGGCCACTACCACCATTATTTTTGTGAACGTCCTCAGGACAGTGGGAAGAGAAAAAAAGAGATGGCAAACTGAAAGGACAATGGTGAAGCACAGAAATTGCCGCTGATCCTTGTGGATAGGAATGTAGAAATAGGCTTCAACCAGATATAGGAATGCAAGAAATTCCTCACGCTGAACCACTTGGATGGACTGATCTCAACGCTTCCATGTGGAAGTGGACGTGAAAGGTCCTTCGGTGAGCACTTCTCTTGAGATCAAGGATTGGCTGTAAGAATTTGTCCTCCTTTAGTACCACGAGATAGATGGAATACTAGCCCTTGCCCCTTTGGGCAGATGGCACCAGCACTACAGCGTGGAGGTTGAGCAGTCCTTTCAGGGTGGCCTGGACAGCAGTCTTCTTGACCGCAGAATTGCATGGAGACATCACAAAGCTGTATTGAGTAATGTCTAACACCCAGCAGTCCAAAGTCACGTGGGCCCATTCTTGGTAGAAAACACAGGAGTCTTCTGCCTACAGAAGGCACCTCAGAAAGGACCTCCAACCCATCATTGTGTCTGACATGAGAAGTTAGACCTGTAGGAGGAAGCATCCTAGGGATTGTAAGTCCTGCAAAAGGACCGAGACAGGAAACAAGAGCCAGAGAAAGGAAAAGAAGATTTTCCTGGGTAATTCTTTTTTTTTTTTTAAATTTATTAGCAAGGCTTGATATACCGCCCATACCGAAGTGTTAGGGCGGTGCACAAAAATTAAACAACAAGGCTACTAGAAAATTAAAAGGAGGAAAGGAACGCCATTGGGTTGACAGGAAAGCAGAGATAAGAAAAAGAGAAGAATATAGAAAGGAACGAGATTAGGCACATGAATAAAACTGACAGCTGGAGGGGATGGAAGGGACAGGGAAAGGGGAAGGATGGAGATCGTGTATGGCATCGGGAACATGATATGATGACAGGGAGATCAAAGGCCTGACAGAAAAGATAGGTTTTAAGTAGAACTTTAAAGCGAGGAAATGACGCTTCCGTGCGGAGAGAGTGTGGAACAGAGTTCCAGAGGGCAGGGCTTAGAAAGAAGAAGGCAGAGTGGCGAGTGAGTTCGAGATGTGCTTGGGATGGGGAGGGAAGAAAAAGACGATTACTATGGGTGGTACGAAGGAGACGAGAGGCAGGCTGGTGGTAAATAAGGTCAGATAGGTATTGGGGGGGAACCCGTGTGGAGAACCTTGTGTGTAGTAATGAGGTACTTATAGACAAATCTGAATTTGATGGGAAGCCAGTGGAGGGAGAGAAGACAGGGGGTGATGTGACCAAAAGGGGAAGTATGGGTGACAAGACAGGCGGCCGTATTTTGAATAAGTTGAAGTCGACAGAGCTGGTAATTAGGAAGGCCGGCGAAAATTGAATTACAGTAATCCAGGCGGGAAATCACAAAGGAGAGAACCAGGGTAGTGAGGGAGGAAACAGAGAGAAAGGGCCGAAGAGTTCGAATCCTACAGAGGTGGAAAAAACAACTGCGTACGAGAGAAGAGATATGTGGATGGAAAGACATGGAAGAGTCAAGGGTGACACCAAGATAATGGAGCGTGGGGACAAGCGGGATAGGGAGGGAGGACATCGTGGGAGCTAGAGTAGGAGGAGTGGCGGCAAAGGAGAGCCAGATAGCGGAAGACTTGGCGGGATTGACACAGAGGAAATTATCAGAGAACCAGGCAGCAATGAGATCAAGACAAGTGTTAAGAGCAGTGAGATCCGGGATAGACGAGCTGGCGTGGTGAATGAGAAGAATATCATCAGCTTAAAAATAAGAAGATATACCAGTCTGTTGAATGAGCAGGGCGAGAGGAGCAAGAAAAATGCTGAATAGAAGAGGGGCAAGGATGGATCCCTGAGGGACGCCACAGTGCAGGGGAAACGAGGAAGAAATGTTGGGGACCGAGTGGACAGCAAACGTGCGAGAGGAGAGGAAGGAGCGAAACCAGTAAAGAACAGTACCTCGGATGCCAGAATCAGACAGACGAGTGAGGAGAGTGCGATGATCGACAACATCAAACGCTGCAGAGAGATCCAAGGAGACAGTGATAGAGAGATCACCACGATTGTGGATTTCACTAAGGAGAACTAGGAGAACAGTTTCGGTGCTATGGCCGGGCCTGAAACCGAACTGGTGGGGGTGAAGAGGGTGTTGTCGAGATGGGAAGAAAGCTGGGTAAATACTAGTTTTTCAAGAACCTTGGAGAGGAAAGGGAGATTCGAAACGGGCCGCCAGTTAGCGGGGAGGGCGGGGTCAAGGGTGGGTTTCTTCAAAAGTGGACAGACCATAGCGTGTTTCCAATGTGTAGGAAATGTGCCGGAGGTAAGACTAGAATTAATTATAGCCAAGATATATGGAAGAAGCATGAGAGAGGGATCGAGGAGCCAGGTAGAAGGAAGTGGATCTAGCAAACAGGTGGTCCGGTGGGATGAGGATATTGCTTTGGTGAGTTCAGAGGAGGTAACAGGCCGGAAGGAGTGCCAGGTGTGGGGGAAAATACCAGGGGGTGGGGGAGAATGCACAGGGGGGGGGAAACGGGGGGGGGGGAAGGAGGG
Organism: Ichthyophis bannanicus; assembly: GCA_033557465.1. Lineage (NCBI taxonomy): Eukaryota > Metazoa > Chordata > Amphibia > Gymnophiona > Ichthyophiidae > Ichthyophis > Ichthyophis bannanicus. The sequence goes on from CM066041.1 coordinate 152,420,017, forward strand.
GAAGTAGGGGGGGGACAGAGTTGAAAAGAGGAGCGGAGAGACTGGATCTGGTCAACCAAGAAACTATCTGTACTGGTACTCCCCTCTATCTCGCCGATTTAATACGTCTTCATTCATCTCACCGTTCCCTTAGGTCAGTTCACCTGAACCGTATGTCCCTTCCCTCTCTGTCACAAGCTCACCTTGAGTCTACCCGTTCCTCAGCATTTTTCTTTTTGGGCCCTCGACTCTGGAACTCGCTTCCCCTCGCCCTCCATCTGGAGCCCTCCTATAAAACCTTTTAAGGCCAAATTGAAGACCCACCTTTTCTGCACTGCCTTCAACCTTCCTCCCCCCGCCGTTCCCCTTTCTCCTCTACCTCGCTGAACCTAGCCGTTCCTATTTCTTTGTTACCGTACATGCTGTTTTGTCTACTGCTTTATCCTTTCTCTTCACTCTATCCTTTCTCTTAATTTCTTATGGCATTCCTTTTCCTTTCTCAGCAGCTTATATATTTTGTTATTGTACACCGCTCTGGTGCCACTGGTAAAGAGCGGTATATTAAATGAGCCAATAAAGATAAAAAAGATAAAGGCAAGGCAGGTAGCACTAGGGGCAGCAGGAGGGAGCACTGACGAGGAAGGGAGAGTGGTGGGGGAAGTCAAGAAGTGGTGAACCTGATACAGACGGCGAGAGGAGTTTGAAGAGGACGCAATAAGATTTGAGTAATAAGTCTGTTTAGCCTCGGTGAGCATAGAACGATATAGATGATGTTCATGGCGGAAAGAAGCGAGTGAAATGGCAGAAGGGCGTTTGTGCCAACAATGCTCGGCACGCCGGAGGTGGGTACTTTGGAGGTACAAACCTGGGTGATACCAAGGGTGATGAGACATAGGGTGACGAGGAATGGGGCGGAGAGGGGCCAGAGTATCGAGTGTCGCGATGAGGGTGGTGGACCAGGTGTCGACCCGCTGATCCACAGGAAGGGAGTGAAAATCGGAGGAAAAAAGGGGAAATGCTGCAGGGTAGAAGGGGTAAGATGCTGCTTGAGGACCTGGGAAGTAATATCGGAGCTAGGCAAGGTAGGGGGGCTTGCAGGGGCAGAAGAGAAAAGGAAAACAGAAGACAAAGGTGGTCAGACCAGGGAAGAGGAAGGGACAGGATACCAGAGAGAACATAGGGGGAGGTGGCAGAGGTGAAGATAAGATCAAGAGTATGTCTGGAGGAATGGGTCGGGCACTCCACGTGTTGAATCAAAGAAAGGTCAGAGAAAAGGGACAGTATGGCCCTGTCGCGGGGTCGGGTCTGAGAGTTCAGGTGGGCATTAAAGTCGCCTTGGATGACAAGATGAGAAGGTAGAAGGGCTGTTTCGGAAAGAGTAAGTAGGAGAGAGTCCCAGAGATCAGAGTGCATTGAGGGAGGCGCGTAAAGAAGGAGAAAGTACACAGGGGAAGAAGTCCCTGAGCGCAGCCAGTAGGGCTTCCGGATAGCGGGGAGGGGTGAGAAAAGTGAGAGAGGTAGAGAAGCTTGATGAATGACTGCCACACCACCACCTGTGCGGTGAAGGCGAGGAGCATGAAAAGCAGAGTAGCCAGGGGGAAGGCAGCGGTGGAGGAGACCATCTTCCCCCTCGCGGAGCAGGTTTCAGTAAGAAAGAGAGCATCGAGTGAATGTTGAATCAGTAGATCGTGCACCAGAGGGGTTTTTGCACGGAGAGATCTGCAATTGAGAAGGGCAAAAGAGCGAGTTAGCAAGGAAGTAACTGACAAAGTGGGCAGAGTGGGGGCGAGCTGACTTTGGTGACAGGCCAGAAGGTTACTCATATTGCGAGCGATGATCCCGGGTAGAGGCACAGAACAGAGTGGGCGGTGCCCCCAGAAAACAGGGATAGAGGCCATGGAAGAGTCCGGGAGGATCTGGAGGGGAGAGGACAGGTGAGAGGGAAAATAGGGAGAAGTGCTTGGTGGACAAGGAGCGTGAGCTATTGGGAGGATAAGTGACAGTAGAAGTGTAACGAGGTTCCGAGAGGCCTGCCTAAGAGGGGAAGATTGACCTATTTGGTGATAATAGCTGCCCCAATCGTCGCCGCCCCAAGGAGCTCACCCAAGGAGCAGGCCCTGCTCCTTGTGCGCACTCCATCAGCACGGAACGGCGCCCCGGAGCTTCTTATAAGTGGCAGGATACCTGGATTTTGACACGGACACGTCACTTCCGGGGGGGGGGGGGTGAAGCAAGTGTCGGAGGACCAACTGATGGGCAACGGTGCAGTAAGGGACCTGGATTTTGACGTGGACGGAGTCCAGGAAACTCTAGTATTGGGGGAAGGATAATATGAGGATGCAGAGGAAGACAATAGACCATTCAATCTCCAAGGTCCTTTGGCCCTATCCTGCAGAAGATAATAAAGTTTGGATTCTTCCAACTCCTTAATCAGTTTCTTCAAGTCCTCTCAAAATACGAGCTTCCTCTTAAAGGGAAGCTTAGATAGCTGGGACATGGAGGCCACTTCTGCTGCCCAATGGCAAAGCCAAAGCCAGAGCCAGAGTCAGAGTCAGAGTCATGCCACCATAGAAAACGCAAAATCTTTGGCCACTAGATGGACCAGATCATACAGTACATGGTGTCCATGCCGCAGACTCCAGAACTGAGGTACCATCCTGAGGGAGCAACTGGATCCATTGGAGGAGGGTATGAGCCATAAGCCCTCCACAAATCACTGTCTGAAAAATTAGGGAGGAGGCTGACAAATGGTTCTTCAGGAGAGCTTCCATCTTGTGATCTAACTGGTCTGAGAGCCAAACCACCCTCCATCAGGAAGATGGTGGGCTTAGCGACAACCATCACATGCGCGTCTACCTGAGGCAAATGTAGCCAGCTACTGAAACCCTCCTGAGAAAGAGTGCATAGCTTCCTCATGACCCTTTCAATGGCGAGTTAGGCAGGTCTCATTCTGTATACACCATACTCTTGAAGGGCCTCTGGGAAGGAAAACACCCTAGAATGTTTCCAAACCTTCTGCAAGAGGGAATGCACTTGTGGCACCTGCTCTGATGCTGAAATATCAGACAGCCGCAGGGCAGAGGGCATCTAATTGATCAGCATCGCCAGCTTTCCCTTGGTTAAAAAAAAAAATAAACAAAAAAAAAAAATAGATGACAAGGGAGCTTCCATCAGAACTATCCAAGCTCAAGTCAAGATCACAAGTGCAGGAAAGACAGTCTGAGTTCCTGGAATCAAATCTCTGCCAGGGCCACTTCTGTGTTGGAGCTCCCGCAGGGTTTTGTTCGTCCTGTGAAGCAGGACCCTCCTCCTCCTCCTCCTTTGACTGAAAGGAGAGAGAATGGGAGGGCTCAAAGGCCTCTCAATCAGAGCTGCCTTAGCAGAAAGACACTGCTTGCTGAGGAAAGCACAGAACGCTGAAGAGGACACCATGTAGGCTGGGAACTCCCTGCCAGCTTGTCTCTCCCCACCAGTGGGGATGGATCAGCCACTAAAGGGCCCACTGAGAAGCTTCAAAAAGAGGCAGACCAAGGCTAGTAGACCAAGAGTTAGAATGCAAAACTGGGGCGCTCTCTTTTCTTCCAGCCACGCCTGTTGTGGAGGGTGAGCAGAAGCCTCCATGTAGAAATCAGAGGGAGTCCAATGAAATAACTCAGCATTTGCCACAGATCAGGCTGTCTCCTCTTAGATCAGGGATGTCAAACTCCAGTCCTGGAGGGCCGCAAGCCAGTCAGGTTTTCATGGTATCCCTAATGAATATTCATTAGATATATTTGCATACAATAGGGTCAGTGCATGCAAATATATCTCATGCATATTCATTAGGGATACCCTGAAAACCTGACTGGTTTGCAGCCCTCCAGGACTGGAGTTTGACATCCCTGTCTTAGATGATATGCACCTGTCTCAAGTAGAGCGGCCTCCATGATCCAGCAATTCCTCTCAGTGGGTTCAGCCAAAGCACATTAGAAAGGGCCACGCCCACAGCATATGTGCCAGAAGCATGGACATCACTGTGCAGTGGGGATGTAAGCACCTAAACAGCACAGCTAACCGCCATGTGCTGAGAATGTGCAGAGGGGTTCCCATGCGTACTAATGCACATAGTGCCATATATGAGTTAACACACAGCCAAGCACCATTAATGCATGCAAACACCACTAGCACGAGGCGAGAACCAACGGGAGAAAAAATGCACATAACCAATGGGTTCCTTCAGTGAATGAGGTCAGTATGCCTCCAAAGTCAATTTTAGTTGAGCAGAAGAAACCTGACAGGTAACTGTGACCTGGATTGGCCCCTGTTGAAAACAGGATATTGGGCGTGATGGACCTTAGTCTAACCCAATATGACATATCTTATGTTCACAAATCTAGTGATCACCCCCGAGGAGTCCCAAGCAGCAGTGCTGGGCTCAGTGCTACTCTGCTGCTGCCAAGACCTGCAGGCAAATACCTCTGAAGACCTTCATCCAAATCTTTGAGGAAACAGCCAGAGGAGGAGGAAGGGAAGGAGTGCTGAGGCTGTGCTAGGCGCAGGATCCCGATCCAATAATTCTGGCTCTTGAACTGGCTCTTAACAAAACAGGAACGGGGAACTGAAACACCTCTCCCTCCATGTGGACTATTCCCAGGAGACACCCTCGTTGAGCTAAAACTGAGGTGGTCACCCCAGAGAGAGTGGTTATTCATGGGCTAAATCAAATTTTCCTCAGATTGCTGGAGACATCCTGTAACAGCAGGATGAGGTCATAAGAAACCTCTGGATTTTAATTTCTGTCTCCACTTCTGCTGGTTTGGGAACACAACCCACTTGTCTAGACTGGTTTAGCAGGATGATATGGAATGGACATCAGACCTAGCTGGGAGAGGCTCATTTTACAAGTCAAGCCCGGTTTGGGTATCGAATTTATCAGTGGCAGTTTGTTGCTGAGTTAATAAAAGCTGCAGCCCTTCTTTACCATATCTAACAGTTCATTTTTTTATTTTGTAATGCTTATTATTAGTATTTAGCTAACACCTTTCTGGTAGTAATTCAAGGCAACTTACAGTTGGGAACTATAATTATTTCACTGTCCTCATAGGCCTTAGAATCTAAGTTTGTACCTGAGGCAAGAGACTTGCCCAGGGCCACAAGGAGTGCCAGTGGGATTCAAACCTGCTGCTCCAACCACTAGGCTACTCCTCTAGAAACTTACACTGCTGTTAGTAAGGATAATGTTAAGTGCTGTATGGGTACTACATGCCTACATTACCCAATTATTTAAGTAGAATTTACTACTGCTTATCCCTGGGATTAGCAGCATGGAATAGGTCTACCTTTTGGGATCCTGCCAGGTGCATGTGACCTGGAGTCACCACTGCTGAAAACAGGATACTGGGCTTGATGGACCTTTGGTCTGATCCAGTATGGCATGTTTTAGGTTCTTATGAGAAAGAGCAGTTGCAGAAAAGGACTAGATCAAGACAGTAGCCATGTGGGCAAATAGGGGTGGTAGAATATGGAAGCTAAAGCAAGGAACTCTAAAGCTAAGAATCAGAGAGCTCATCAGCATGGAAGTTAAAGTCCTCAAGTATAAGTGTAAGGCAACGAGCCAACAAAGAAAGAAATTCAGATATCAGTTAGTGAGAATGGAAGTAGAAAGCTTATCAGGTGAATCACTCCTGCCTGGAGAGATAGAACGATAAACATTATCCTTTTGGGAACCCAACAGGTACTTGTGACCTGGAATGGCAACTGTTGGAAACAGGATACTGGGTTTGATGCCCCTTGATCTGTTATATTTTTTGAAGGTGTGAACAAACAGATAAAGGTCAGCCGGTTGATATAGTGTATCTGGATTTTCAGAAAGCCTTTGACAAGGACCCTCATGAGAGACTCTTGGCGAAATTAAGAAGGCCGTGTACTATTGTGTATCAGGAAAGCGTAGTTTTCACCTGTAACAGGTGTTCTCCGGGGACAGCAGGAATCAGTCCTCACATATGGGTCACGTCAGCACCGACGGAGCCCGCGCGGAGCAAATCCCCAGCTTTCTAAAAAAGCATTTGGGAGTTGCCGCCACACATGCATGGTCCACTTCCCGCTCAAAGGGTCCATCTTGCTTAGTCAAATGACAAAGCTAATGACATAGCTAAAGACGGCAAAGAACAAAAAAACAGTAAATACAGGAGGACTGCAACACCAAGGGGAGGAGGGAGGGTTGTGAGAACCGATTCCTGCTGTCCCCGGAGAACACCTGTTACAGGTGAATAACTACGCTTTCTCCGGGAATAAGCAGGAAGTCAGTCCTCACATATGGGACTCCCCAGCTACAGGCTATCAGGAACCCATAACCAAAAAAGGCTCCCTCATCGAGAGCTGCAAGCAGCTGCACGGAAAACACTCTCAATCTGAGAAGAAATTAGCACTCCGGTAGCCTGAAAACAGAAGGGTCAGAGGGCAGGAGTTGCCTAGACCTCAAAAAGGTTACAGAGTACAGCCTGGCCAAAGGCACTGTCCCATCGGGACTCCGTATCCAGGCAGTAATGAGCTGTGAAGGTATGAACCGAAGACCAGGTGACGGCCCGGCAGACAGAGGGACGGAGCGCAGATGAGCCACGGAGGTTGCCATGGCTGTGACCTTGTGAACCATGACACGGCCCTCCAATGGAAGTTTTGCTTCCTCATAGGCCCAGGCAATACAGTCCGCCACCCACGTGGACAGCATGCGCTTGGTCACCGCCTGCCCCAGTTTGCTGGGTCGAAGGAAACAAAAAGCTGTGATGCTTTCCGGTGGTCTTGAGTATGATGGATGTAGAAAGATAAATCCCTCCTACAGTCTAGAGCAGTGATGGCTAACCTTTTTGAGCCCGAGTGCCCAAACTGCCGCACAAAACCAAAGAATTTCCTCAAAGTGCCAGCACGTCAATTTGCATAAATATTTGCATAATGCTAACATACACTAACTTTTAGTAAACATGTCTCTTAATGAGTGTATGGATAAAGACAGACTAAAAGATTTCTACATTACTATAATCCAGTGCCAACCGCCAGGCACATTAGGAACTACTACAAACACTGCCCATTTAGAACCAATAGCAAACCCGCCGTATCCTAACAGCACTACCAGGACTCACAAAGCACCACACCATACCTATCAAAAGGCAACACTGCAAATATTAAACCAATACATTTCAGACAATAACAATACATGACCTACTGGGGAAAGAGAACAAGTGGCAATGTCAAAAAGGAATTACATAAACAGAATACCTCAGCTCAGTTGCAATTGCTCCAGCCACTTTCTTCTGGTTTCTTCATGTTTTCTGCTAACTCTCCATCATCTGCTGTCCATTTGTCCTTTCTTCTCTCTTCTAGTTTTTTTTCCATTCTCTCTCTCTACATCCGCTTTAACATACTAATCTTTCTCCTTTTGCTCTTTCCTCATTCCTATTTCATCCACTCAAATTTTACCCCTCCATCCTCAATCCCCACTTACTCTCCCAATAACCGGCCAATTGTAGATTTTTTATCCCTCCCACACAAAATATTTTTCCCCTCTCCATTTTACTCTCCCAGCCCCATCCCATTCTAATCCTCCCCCAACATCAGCTCCCTTCTAGTTCCAGCCTCACCCAGCATCCATTCCCTTCTAGTCCCTGCATCAGCCCATTTCCAGTCCTAGCAACCCCCCAACCCAATACCAGTCCTAGCCCCCCCCCATCAACTCACTTCCAGCCCTAAACCCCCATCACCCCATTTCCAGACAGCCCCCATCAGCCCACAGCCCATTAGCAGTCCTACCCCCCCAGCCCATTAGCAGTCCTACCCCCCCCGCCCGCCCGCCCATTAGCAGTCCTACCCCCCCCGCCCGCCCGCCCATTAGCAGTCCTAACCCCCCCAGCCCATTAGCAGTCCTAACCCCCCCCCCCGCCCATTAGCAGTCCTAACACCCCCCCTCCTGCCCATTAGCAGTCCTAACACCCCCCCTCCTGCCCATTAGCAGTCCTAACCCCCCGCCCGCCCGCCCATTAGCAGTCCTAACCCCCCCAGCCCATTAGCAGTCCTAAAACCCCCCCCGCCCGCCCATTAGCAGTCCTAACACCCCCCTCCTGCCCATTAGCAGTCCTAACACCCCCCTCCTCCTGCCCATTAGCAGTCCTAACCCCCCCTCCTCCTGCCCATTAGCAGTCCTAACACCCACCCCTCCTGCCCATTAGCAGTGATTACTCCGCCCCCCTGCTGCCCAGTAGCTGTCCTATCCCTCCCCCCCTGCCCATTAGCAGTCCTAACCCCCCCTCCTGCCCATTAGCAGTCCTAACCCCCCCCTGCCCATTAGCAGTCCTAACCCCCCCCTCCTGCCCATTATCATTCCTAAACCCCCCCTCCTGCCCATTAGCAGTCCTAACCCCCCCCCCTCCTGCCCATTAGCAGTCCTAAACCCCCTCCTGCCCATTAGCAGTCCTAACCCCCCCCTCCTCCTGCCCATTAGCCGTCCTACCCCCCCCCCCCCCCGGCAAATTTTTTTTAAAAAAAAGCAGGCTCTGGCTGCTGCCGCGGCACATTACAATGTCCCGCGGGGCCCCCTCCGCCCGCTAAGCCCCTCTGCAAGGGCTTTCAGATTCGCGAGGGAGAGCGTCTCCCTCGCGTCTCTGTTAAGCCCGCAGGGGCTAATGGGAAATTTCCCATCAGTCCCTCGCGTCTAAAGGGGCTGATGGGAAATTTCCCATTAGCCCCTGCGGGCTTAACAGAGACGCGAGGGAGACGGTCTCCCTCGCGAATCTGAAAGCTCTTGCAGAGGGGCTTAGCGGGCGGAGTGGGCCCCGCGGGACGCTGCATTCTGCCCTTGCCGCGTCCGCGGCAGCAGTCAGAGACAGCTTTTTTCTTTTTTTTGCGGACCTATTGCCCGCGTGCCAGCTGCAAGGCCTTCGCGTGCCACAGCTGGCACGCGTGCCATAGGTTCGCCATCGCTGGTCTAGAGTATGGAGGATGGCCTCAGCGCGACCAGTGTTCGGTCTAGGAAAGAAGGTAGGGAGGACCATCTTACATATTACTTGTATATTTACTGTTCCAGTGTTTTCAGTTCAATTTAAACTGTTCTATGCAAATCCAAATACTGTTCATATTTGGGTAAATAAAATCATTTCTTCGATTAGTCTTAAATATGCTATAAGAACATTGACTGCATTGCAAACTGGCACCAAAATTCTTGTTTCTGTAATACTCCTATTTTTTTTAAATCAATGAAGTATATTTTCATTTCTGAAGGTTTATACATAGCTCTATATGTATATATTCACACACTACGTTACTCCATTTACTCTTCCGGGTAGCAAAAATCCCATGAAAAGAAGATTGTTGGTAATGGGAACAAAGCTAAATGAAAGATAAGATAAAAACTTGTGTTAAAATAGCAATTTTTAATATAAGGTGTAATGGTGATAGGCTGAAGAATGTATGAATTAAGGTATGGGATAGTTAAAACTATACTTATGGCTGTAACTAAGGTCTCTGTGCAAGGCAACCACAATCTTAAAGATGCTAGCTAGCATGTTCTACAACTAGTGTAGGCAACCCTACTGCCAATTGCCACAAGTGATGAGTTTGCTATGAAAAGGTGTAAAATCTGAGTTTGCAATATTTTGGCTCTAACAATAAAACACAGTGTGGTCAGCTGTGTAGAATCAGTCAATGGGAGAATGGCATGATTACACTATCACTCACTCGCTCGCTCATTCTATTCCATTTCTGACTGACTCAGTGACACAATGCTCCCAGTTGATACGCCCCTCCACAATCAACAGTATGGTGAATTTTACTTTTCATTCACCACACCTGTGACTACATTGAAAGAAAAAGATTGCCCACCCCAGCCCTACACTATACTCCTTGTTGTAACTTCTCCATAATGCAGTGTTTAAAATAATCCTCTCAGTTTTGGAATGTCCCCCCCTTTGTGTAAAAACTAGCTTTAAAACCATCTAACATGCTTTGGGAAGAAAATATTTAATACAGATTGTGGACTACAAGTCACGCTGTCCTTGCAAATTGCTTCCTGCCATTCCCTCATAATAGTTTCCAATCTTTAAAATTATTACTGAACAAAGAATGCTGATTTCTAAAATATTGCAGCACTGATTAGAGATACAAAAGCTAAAAAGCAGGCTCTGTAAGAGCCCATTTAATTAAAAGAGTTTCACTTCAGAAAATGAGCACCCAGGTGTCAGAATCACTGAAATTATAACTCTTTCAGAAAAAAAAAATCTAAATTCAAATGCCAGCCACATGGATCACTCAAAAGATGCTCAGTACTGGGAGAATAAGTGCTGGAGCAGCTCTAAACAGCTGAAGTGCTGATAGGCTGCTGAATGGTCCCAGTCCAACAAAGAATGCAGCTGCTTTTCTGCTCCAACAAAACCACAGTAAGCACTAACTGGTCTCAAAGGCTGCCCACGTCTCTCTCTTCATACAGTTTCTGACCTTGCTGGTTGACAAACAGGCAGATTCCCAGCGTGCTGAGGATGGAAATATTGAAGAGGTCATCTTCACAGTTCCTGTACATGAGGGAAGTGGGGGAAGGGAAGCAGGATCGATCAGTCATTGTGCAGTGGTAACCCCAAGGAGCATCACTGCATGGCATCTAGCTCAGGACCATTCCTACAATGATTTGATTAAATTAAGTTGCGAAGATACACAAAACAGGGGGAAAACGCCATGGGCATTTGTGAATGAAAGCTTATAGTGCACAGATTTCAACCCTAATTCCTATTGTGCTGGAAGCCCAAGAGGAGCAGAAAAATAAAAACAAAATTACTTTGAAAGGTCACAAAGGAAAACAGCTGAAAAAGAATGAGTCGACTACATATTCTCTCTAAATAGTTTTTCTGAAATCTTAGATTGCTAAACATTTCATTACACTCTGAATTGCCGTGTGAAACATTCTCTCTGTACCTTAGGGGCTGACAGAATAAGCCGTGCTAGGCTAAGCATAGCTTATTACATCCAGGTTAGCACAGACGTTTGTAGAATGCGGACATTCCTCCTCCTCCTCCCCCACTATTACTAGCTTTCCCCGTGATGTCTCAGCTAAGGTTCCTTTATGGCAAATAGTAGCTTGTCTCTCTAAAGGAAATGGTATATTTGAACTATGATTGGCACCTAATTCCTCACATGATCTGAATGCTGAGACAGCTCCAAATGAAAGGTGCTGCAGGGGTTAGTATATTGTTTTAGTATGTTTTATTATGGATGTCAAGTTGTACTCCATCTTGAACATGCATATGCTAGATGGACTATTAATTTTAATAAATAATACAATGATATCTCCATGGCGGGTTGGAACCCATGCAAAGTTATGTTGACATATGTATTTATGTATTTATTTCAGCAACTTGATTCCTGCTTAATTACTTTAGTTCAAAGTGGGTTAGGGTTCACAAACAACTTTGTCAATCACATTAATAAACTTCAAGATCAATAAAGTTTGTTTTATTGTCTGATTGGTTTTAGGAGTATATTGTATTAGTTGAAAGGGAGTAATGGGGGGGGGGGGGGGTTATTGTTGCAAATCGCTTTGATGTGTTAACCTTTCTGTGCCACTATCAAGCATATTATAAACAAACAGAGAAAAATAAACTGACAGTGAGTGCATTATATCATTTTATATTCCATAATGTTCTTAAAATATACAAGTGTTTAGAAAGAAACTGAAAGCACTCCTATCACTTACAACATATAATTCCATAGAACTGGGGGCATAGAGTGAAAGTGCCCTAACATGGGTAGATTCATTCTTTTCAACACCTAGAGATGGGATGACATATGTTTATGTTTATTCATTTGATAAAAATCGCCTATGACAATCAAGGCGGTGTACAATTAAAAACAATTAAAAGGAGGCCAATGGCCAACGAAGTAGAAGGAAAAGTTTACAATGTTCTGATAGGAGAATAGAAGAGAGAGAGACAAGACAGGACATTACCACACCACAGAACTATCTTGAAGTGAAATGGTGGTCGCTTATTCAGTCATCGGTCTCATAAAATAAAATGTCCTTACTTGCAATATCAGTCCCGTAATTTAATTTTTTCTATTTTTTTAATGCATATAAAATACAATACTGTCCCCACTGCCAACAGAACATCCTTTCCGAAGCTAATTAAATGATAGACAGGGCACAGTACCTACAGTATCTGGTTAGTTCACCAATCTGGATTTAACAAAATGGCTTTACTGCACAGAGAATATGGTAGCTGAGCTCAGAAATACACCAGCCCCTGATGCAGGACTTCCAAATTGTGATACTGATTTGGGTGCAAATTTTGGCAGTGGCGCTTCTTCTAATGGCAATATGTTTTAGTGGCTGACTACTCCAGCTGTGTTTAAAATCTAATCAATAGCTGCAGAACGATGGAGACCATATCATATTTTATATGCATTATAAAAATATAAAAAAACAAAACCATTGGACTGATATTGAAATAACAGGTTCCTGTTTGCAATAGAATTTATACAAAGGTTTTTGTATATTGAATTATTTGGATCTTTTCCAATTTGTGTTTTTTTGTTTAGAATACCTATTCTGGAAACATGTGCACATGGGTCAGTTGGTTAGGGGGTCCTTTTGTAAGCTCTATTCATGATTTGCACATCTGAAAATGCCCATTCAAATGTGCCAAAGACACATACAAAAAGCCATTTTAGAAATTCCTGAATTTACATGTCTGACGTGATCATGTCTGTGTTATATGGGGATGTGGCAGAGGCATGTTCCAAAAAATATACATGTATATATCCAAGTTTTAAATAGTGCTGCACATCTCAATCCACATGTCTATACATGCTCCTAGGTACGAGAATAGCCATCTGATAAGTGCTCATTTTGGCAACCTAACTGTACAGAGAAGAGGAGAATGCCCACTCACTCTCCCCAGTAATTATCACGCCTTCAAAAAAGTATGCCAGCAAACAGAGGGGCCTTTTTCCTAGCTGCTGCAAGGCAGCACATCTCCATTTGCAAAATGGCAAGCAGGGACATGTTATGTGGCAAGAGATACACATGCACATTCTGAAACCGCACTGTCAGCACATCTATGTTCCCAGACCCACTGCCATCTATATCTGGCACATGCCTGTTTCTAAAATCCATCAACAACCTGCACATCTGACCCTTTATTCTTCATGTCCCCATTTATTTTTCTCTTGCTAAAGTAGCTTATCTTTTAGGCTGGAGGAACAGCCGATTTTAGAAAACACTTGCACACGTCCACCTTCAACTGCTGCCTCTCCCATGGAATTTCAGACTTGGATGTCCCAGACTGCACCTAAACAACCTTTCTAAATGTGCCTTCACGTGTTTATGTAATAATACATTTAAACAGTCAGAGAGCTTGCAAAAGGTTTTGAATACTGTCAAGAAAACCGTATACTTTACCCTTACAATGGGAAGCCAGTGAAGCTGTCTTAATAATGGTGTTCTGTATGCTGACTTAGAATGGTTCAATAATATTCTTGCTGCTGCACTGTGCCATTTGTAAAGTTTTAATTGTATTGGTTGTTAATCCCTGCTAGATAAATGCTACAATAGCCATATACATCTATAAGAGGCACATTGTAGACCTAACTCAATTCAGGAAGGCAATCAAATTTCACCTCTTCCTCCAATACTACTCAGCCAGCAATGGAATCTAAATAACCTCGCCTAAGAAAGTATCCATTGTTAGTGCTGAACAGTCCCAACTTCCCTCCTGCAGATTATACACATACTTTCCTCATTTGATTGTGGCATTCAATATGGTTCTTTGTAATTATTTCATGTATATAGTTCAACCCTGTTAGCCAAGTTGGTACTCCTGTTCCATGTAAAACCAAACAGCTTGTTGTTCTGGTCGTTTTTGTTATACTGTAAATCGCGCTGATATCGAATAGTGCGGTATATAAGCAACTGTAATAAAATAAATAAAATAAATAAATAAAAAGAACCAACCTAAGGTTTAATTCCTAGAAGATATTGAAATATCCATGTAACACTCTCCTCAAAGAGTCTATGTAATAAGCACTTGAGAAAAGGGAAAACATCAGATAATTTCAAAACTTTGACCAGATTTAAAAAAAAGTCAAAATAAAACTTAACATGACAGACAAATGCCAGCATATTTAATGAACATAAAACACAGTCCATGTGGAGGCATATAGAAAGTCAGAAAAGATGTACACATATAAAGACAATCCAGCAAATGTATCACCACAGTTCTAAAAAAGAATGGAAAACATCTCCCTGACTGATGTCTGTGACATCAAAGAACTTGAACAGGAAGGTGTATATAAATATCTAGGAGTAGAGGAAGGAGCAACAATCAAGCACAATTTATTGAAAGAAAGCATCAATAAAGAATATTACAGGACATTACAGTAGTTATTGAGAAGTGCTTTAATACCACAAAATAAGACAGAAGTCATTAACCAGCTGGCAATTCCCATACTGTCATACAGTTGAGGTCAACATTATTGGCATTCTTCCAGTTCAATCCCTTAATGCCCAATATCTCCTAAAATAAAGTGACCAGTAAAATGACTTTGGACCATTATGCACACTTATTTGACACATAAAAGAATCAAATAAAACAAGATCAATTAAAAAAGAAAATAGTAGGAAATAGTATAGAAATGGGGACATTACCAGGACATGATTATTAAATAAAAAAAATCCCAAAACACAGTGATTACCATAAAGCCAGAATGATTTGCAGATTGCAGAGGAGGTAATGGGTTTGTTACCCACATTTTTCCGGTTTGCACCGGCACGGATACCAAAGGCTTTCCTGTTGGATTTAATGAGACGTGTTCTTATGAATGATTAATTCATATTTGATGGCAGTTATTTTTTGCAAACATTTGGCATAGCAATGGGAGCCATGGTAGCACCTTCGGTCGCCACGCTATACATAGCTGATATGGAAGAGCACTACATTTATCCATCTGCTTTTTTCAGGCACGTTCAATTTTGTCAAAGATTTTTGGATGACATTTTCTTTTAATGGATGTCATCTCATGATGAATTACAACTTTTTTTGTCTTGATTTAACATGGTAAAACCAAACATCAAATTTACTGCTCATGTACATCATCGACAAACTGATTTTTTAGATATTACACCTTTATAAGAGTAAAGATAAATTATGGTCCACTCTGTTTAGAAAAAACATTCAATGTAATAGCCTTCTCCACTAGCATAGCCATCATCCTGGTTCCCTTCGTCGTGGCCTTTCCTTTGGTCAATTTTTACGATTGAAATGGCTTTGCTCTTCAATGGAGGCGTATCATATCTGTGCTGCAGATTTATGCCCTCGACTACAGGCTAAGGGTTATCCAGATAGAATCATTCACAAGGCCTATAAACGGGCCAGCAATGTCCATCAAGATTGGCTTTTGATTGGGAAGACAACTCAACAGGACTCAGACACTATAGTGGGTGTTCTGTCTTTTATGCGGAGTTCCTTTTGGGTGGTTAATTTGTTAAAAAAAACATTGGTCAGTATTGAATTTACATCCCAGTTTTGCTAAATCTTTAACCATCGCTTATTCCAGAGGTTCAAATCTATGGAATATTTTGGTCAAATCTGCGTTACCTAAGGACCACTCTCTGCAATCATTGGGACAGAGTTTTGGGCATACATCTGTCGGCGCTCCCCCTTGTGGCCAGGCAGTTGCCTAGGTGTAAGAGGGTGCCCCGATCGTCGTCCTTAATGAAACTGGCCTTTTCGCATGTAGTTGTGTCTTACAGATTATAGCCGAGATTGAAGGTCACAGGAAAATTTCTTTTATTTGGAAAATAAAGTTCTACATAACCAAATTGAATTCTTTGGTTAGGAATTCAGCTACTACAAACAAAACTCAGGATGCTTCTCCATTCACAAAAACATAAGCCTTTATACACAGTCCAAGCCTTGGCTTTGTTTCTGCGGCTAAGTTTAAACACGTCTCCAAAATCATTCCTTTACAAGCAGAAATCTGTTCTCAGGTCTCCAGGATGCAGCACAGCACCTAACTTTCTTTCACAGGTTTTAGCCGCACTTTAACTTCCTGGTCCACCAACAGTTTAAAACTTATGACATATTCTTTTTCCCAAAGATGCTTTCAGACTTTAGTTTTCTCAGGCATCCATTAACTCTTGAGGCTTATTCAACCAGCTCTCATTAATTGCCTAATTAAAGTCATGAGCTTCAGCAGAGAATGTTCTCCATTTAAAACTTCTGGGTTTCCCCAATTACTTTAAAACCCTTCAGTTTCTTACTTCTGACTGGCACAGAAAGAACATTCTATTTCCATATCTGAATAGTCTTCCTCTATATAACTATCTCCTATTTCCATTTCCTCTTCACTGGCTTCCCTCAGTGACTTGCTATCCACAGCGTCTGCATGGGAAGGCTTCAAATGCTGCAACACTGTTTTCAGCTGTTCCCATTGAGATCCCTCACTACATGAGGTTGTGGGGGAAGGGCATGAAAGAGCTCTCTTATTCAGAAGCTTTTTAAGAGCTTGTAATGGGCTCACCTTGCTAGCAGTAGTGTGTCTCCTTTCAGACCCTGCCACGGATGTACACTTGCTTTCTGGTCCTCCCAGGAATATTCCTTTCTCCTGCTCCCCAACAGTACCCTGTTTAAAACAGGCTCTCCAAGGCTCCACGTTAGCTGCAGACTTCCTGTCAGCTGAACTACGTTCTAGGCTTGAGCTGTCTCTGTACTGTTTGCAAGAGGAATCCCTTTTTGTATGGCCAGTCCACCAGCTTCTAGAAAATACCTCCTCCTCAGAAGATTCCTCCCCCGAGCTTGCCTCTGCCCTTTTCTCCAGCTTTCTCTCAGACCTCCTCCTGGACCTCTCCTCTTTACCATGCTGCTTCTCGTCTGTGCTTCGGTGTTGGAGATAGTGCTTCTCTCTGCCACGCTGCTGATGATTCTTGTGACTGAAACTTCCCTGCTTAAATGTTTGGGGCCGTCCTATAGCTCTAGACTCCACCCCCAAACCACTCCCATTACCTCCCTCGGTTTCCATGGGGACTGGGTGTGTCTCTGGTTCTATACTTCTGTGCAGGGAGTTTTTAGCTTTGTTTAGAGTTTTAACCCCTGCTGTGCCTGCAGTTCTGTTGGGCTCAGGGAAAAAATGACTTTTTCCCCTTTTTCCTTCCACTCTAAACCTGCTTCGCCACCACACATCATGCGGCCAATATCAACACTGTACTACCATTTTACCAGATGTGGTTTGTGGAATTTGATTTCGGGCCTTTCACATCAATGGCATTGGAATACCACTTGTATGTCTGAATGTGTGGTTTATTTGCTTCAATGCATACGCAGTCTATTGTACATTGGCTGCACAATTCAATCTATAAAAATTTGTTTGAGTGACATGCTTCATGTATTCGTTCCCAGACTACTTCTGCCCCGATGGTAGAGTACTGCATCGAGTTATCTCATCAATTTGAGGATTTTGTCTGGACAATCACTGACCATGTCCCTTTTGACCCTCGCAGTGGGAACCAGATTTTGAAACTTCAATGGTTTGCACAACGTTGGATATATACTCTAAACACTGTTCACCCCCATGGTCTCAACAGGGAGATCGATTGGCTGAGTTTGTTCTAAGCTGACTCAATGGGAAGTGAGTTTCCCCAATGACGTGGGGAATTCCCTTGCATCTCATTGATGGTTTTAGTATATGCATAGGTCTATGTATAGCCAATAATGATGCTTGCAGACTCTTAATAACACATCTTTGGTGTTTTTTGGCGGTTACATGAATCCTACAGGTGTAACACAATTTTCCTGCAGCGCTTGATACAGAGTCCTTTGTTGGCTCGAAACGTGCATGTCGCAATTTGGGAGTTACCTGGGCAGGATTTTGGATACGGTCCTTGAGCTTGGATGATATGTGAGATAACTGAAGTTTATTTCTTTAGAATCATATTGATTAAAATGGATATTATCAGCATTCGAGCGTGAGAAACAGCTCTTCTCCTGTTAATATATCCAACAAAAGAACACATATAGATTTAAGGGTTTTCTGCAATCTTTTGGCAATTTTTTTCGTTCTGAGGACATTGTCACGCTTATAAACAATTCAAATCAGTTTGAACAAAAGAACCACATTCCCACTGCAGTAAAATTAGACACACCTGTGATCAATTGTCAGTACTCACATGACTTGAATCAACCAATGAATGATGGCTCTAATGTTTAAAATGGCCACATTCACTCCCTGTTCCATTTTCACAGTAGAGGAGACAAGAGAACTGCCTGAGACCGTCAGAAAAGTCATTATCAACAAACTTCAAAGGGGTACAAGGCCATCTCCAAAGACCTTGGGGTTCCTGTGTCTACTGTTCGCAATGTTAAGACGTTTTCTGCTCATGGAACTGTCAAGAACCTCCCAGGACGTGGTGAGAAGAGGAAAGTTCATCCAAACAGTCTTCGAAGGTTACTGCAAACTGTTGGAAAAACACCACGTACAACATCCAAAGAGCTTAAGGCTGACCTGAAGAAATCTGGAGTGGTGATTTCAACCCGCACCATATGCCACACACTAAACAAAGAAGGAATTCATGGGCAAAAGCCAAGGAGGACCCCATTGCTTAAAAACAGACAGACGTAAAAAGGCATGCCTGATCTTTGCCCAAACCCACCTTGAGAAACTACAATCCTTCTGGGAATATATTCTATAGACAGATGAAACCAAACTTGAGCTCTTTAGCAATGCAGACCAGCAATACATTTACAGGCAAAGAAATTAAGCTTATAGGGGAAAAAAAAACCACCCTTACTACAGTTATATATGGTAAAGGTTCTATAATGTTGTGGGGCTGTTTTGCTGCCTTAGGAACTGGAAGTTTGGACCGCATTAAAGGAATCATGAAGTCAGAGGACTACTAAGGTATTTTGGAGTGAAATGTGCTACCTAGAGTCAGAAAGCTAGGTCTGGGTTGAAGATCATGAGTCCTCCGGCAGGACAATGACCCACAACATACATCCAAAAGCATAAAAGAATAATTAAAAAGGAAAAAATAGATTTTTAAATTGGCCAGCAATGAGTCCTGATTTCAATCCAAACGAGAATCTCTGGAAAGAGCTGAAATCTGCAATTGGTAAAAGGAATCCTGGAAACATTCATGAGCTGGAACAAATCACAGTAGAAGAGTGGGAGAAACTACGAGCAGACAGATGTACACAACTTATAGATCGCTACAAGAAATGTTTGGAGGTTGTCATCACTGCCAAGGGTTGTACAATCAAATATTAGTGAGGAATGCCATTAATCCTATCTAGGTCATGTTTTTTTTCTCAGAAATTACTACCTCTAAGTTGCACAGACATTTCTTTTTTGTTGTATACCTTTAAACATACTATTAAAATATTATTTCTCAAGATATTGTATACAACATACCTAAAATGCAAGGATACCAATAATGTTTACCACAACTGTATAGCTTTGGAATTGTAAACTGGCCTTTTAAAGATCTTCAAAAACTGGATGTATGAACAAGAAAACTTCTCCATGCCCAAGAGGTAATTTAGATTTCAAGGCTGTACCTTCCTTGAGCCAAAGGAGTAATGGGCCTCAAAGCATTGATTATACAGAGAAAGTAATCATCATAGGCCCCTAAGCCTTGCTAACAGCATCAACAGATCGCAAAAATGCAAAAGTGTTGAAATATGAAAGTACAAGAAAGAGATATGTACACCACACAAAAAACAGCAGCAAAATAAATAGTGGTGATAAAAACAGGTAAAGGTACACACAAATTTATTACAGATAAGAAAAACTTCATAACAAAGCAACATGACTATACATAAATAAATATAAGTAAAATTAAACCACCATATAAAACAAACCAGACATGTTTCAGCCGCAGCCTGCTTCAGGGGTAAAAACATCTCTGCTACATTTGACTCCCTCCCACACCACCAAATCATACAGAGACTCTCAGAGATTGGACTACGCAACTCTCCTCTAAGCTGGTTCCAGTACTATCTGAACGATATAAGACAACATGTTCAAATAGGCATCACGACATCCTCACAGTTCCAGTAGCTTCAAGGAGTCCTGCAGGACTCAGGTCTCTCAGCCTGTTTAACATCTTCCTCCAACCCATATGTACCATATTTAAAGCTACAAGTTTCACTATCAAATCTATGCAGATGATTTTATGTTCTACATGCCTTTCAATACTACAACCCCAGACATCTCCAACATACTCAACTGCTTTTCCAACAGTGGCTCCAACAGCACAATTTAATCATCAACTAGGAAAAAACTGAAGCCCTCCATATATTCTCTGACCCCTCATTCTGTCCACCAAGTACTCTGAATTGCAATGGCCATCTAATCAATGTAAAATCTGAAATCAAATAAAGCATCATTCTTGATCAAAAACTGAACCTACAATCACAAATAAAGAAAACTATTAACTTGGTGTACCTCAAATTAAGGACCCTAAGAAATCTACGTCCTCTCATCAACTCAGAATTATTCCGCTCAGTCTGCCAATCCTTAGTCACACCAATTTTTGATTATGTCAACATTATATACCATGGTCTCCCCAAACAATCTCTTCATCCTCTCCAGATGGCTCAGAACACAGTGACAAGATTAATCAATTCCGTCCCACAACAAGCACATATAACCCAAATACTATTTCAACTTCACTGGCTCCCAATCGTAGCCAGAATAAGATATAAAGCTCTTGTCACTTTCTTCAGAATTATTTTATTTATTTATTTATTTAACAGCTTTTATATACTGCGCTATTTGTCATCAGTGCGGTTTACATTGAACAACATAACCGGGTAAGGCGGACCGGCCTCCGCCACACCGCAACACCCCCCCCGACCCCCTCAACCATCATAACAAAGGTAGACCACACATATATGGGAATTCAACTGGTCGCAGCTTTATTGCCATAAACCAGAGGTGTCCAAACCTGTCCTGGAGGGCCACAATCCTGCCAGGTTTTGGGATAGCCCTAATGAATATGCATGAGATATATATGCATTAGAGATATCCTGCCAACCTGACTGGTTTGTGGCCCTCCAGGACTGGATTTGGAGACCCCTGCTTTACACCTCTGTCATTTAAGATGGTGAGTGGGCAAGGTACAGATGTCCTAGACATCAAAAGGGTAGCTAGAATGTGTCACATTCATCCTCGATTCTCACCACCACCAAAAAGATGTCTAATGGACAACATTTTGGTGGTGGTGAGAAGTGAGGAGGAATGTGACAAATTCTATCTAACCTTTTTGATGTCTTGGACATCTGCACCTTGCCCACTCACAATCTTAAATGACAGAGGTGTAAGGCAGGGGTCTCCAAATCCAGTCCTGGAGGGCCACAAACCAATCAGGTTGGCAGGCTATCTCTAATGCATATATATCTCATGCATATTCATTAGGGCTATCCCAAAACCTGGCAGGATTGTGGCCCTCCAGGACAGGTTTGGACACCTCTGCCATAAACCATAACATCAACAATCCAAACCTTAAATTGTATTCCCCCCCGCCCCCAGCAGAGTGAACCCTCACCAGCCATGTGAGTAGCAAAGTGATGCCGCTTCCGCCTTGTCCAGGCCCCGGCAAATTGCCAAGCCTCCCTCATCCGGCTTCACCATATTATTAGCAAAAGCCTGAGGGACCGCCCGGGCGGGGGTACCCCACCCCCGCCCTACTGCTTGACTCCGGCTCCGGACCCCGGAAACCTCCGGGATCCCGCCCCACCCCCCCTAGCTGCAACACCCCTCCAAAGCCACCCCACCCCCGATCCCCAATAAAGGGCGGGAGGGCAGGACGTCCGGCACCTCCGGCCACCTCGAGGGAAAGGCCGGAGGACACCGCAATGCTCCCCTTACTCCCCCCCCCCCGAAACGCCTCTACTCCTCCCATTGGCTCCCGCGCCCTGCCATGTGCCGCGGGAGCCAATGGGAGCCCTCCACGTGCCGCGGGCCCTCCCCGCGAACCACGTAGCCACGCCGCGGCGGGCACGCGGCCGGCCGCCCCCCCGGTTAACGCCGGCCGCTCGCACGCCCCGGGGGGGGCCACGCGGCCTCGCCATTACACTCAGACTTTAGAGATCTTGTCTTGATCTTATACACAACTGTCCAGCCAACTGCCTCCAAGCCTGCATTTCCATGCAGAAAAGTGACTGATCTCACAGACAGAGCTGTCTGCATCCCCTCTCCATCCCTATACAAAAAAACAAGTCTAAACAATCTATTAGCAACTGTGCTCTTTCTCTCTTTGCCCTCTCGCTATGGAACACTATTCCAACAGCATTAAGAGGATCCCAAAACATGGCAGGCTTCCAGAAAAAACACACTTAAAAAAATGTACCTTTTCCAGGATTACTTTCAAACCAACCTAAACCCACATGCATAAGATGATACTCAAACAATGCATATGGACATCCAACACAAGCATATGTTTGCCCGGCCACGGACAACCTTGCATATGACTAAACTTCCCACATATATACACACCTCCAATGTAAATAGTTATCATGCCACACCCCAATGTAAACAGTTATTATGTTTCAAGTATCACTGTTCCTACTTTACAGCTGTTTCTATAAGTTATTTAGTTGTGTTCTATGTAAATGAGATGCAATATGCTCTGTACGTTCTGGTTCAATGTAAACCGCTTTGATTTATAGAAAAGCGGTATAAAAATCCATTTAAATAAATAAATAAATGTCCAGTTCATCTCTATTCTTTTTCCCATCTCCAGAAAGTGAAACATCTCTTGAACAGAAATTAAAATTTGTGTACTTAATTACATCCACCAGATTTTCTATCTTGGCTTCAATAAACGTTTATTAGCTGCTTCTAGCAAAGTTAGCTTATTCAGTTTAGAACCTCTTACAATCATGAGCTGTAAACCTTGCAACTATGCCCTCAGAAAATTTACATAACCATAGTAAACAGCCAAACAGTATTGTCAAACAGAGATCAAATTCCACAAATCGGGATGGAAACCTCCCCTTGGTGGCAAAATGGGGAACCTCCAGACCAAGGATCTTCCTTAAATTGCCTGCTTGTGAGTCAGAAGGGGTTATCATCAAGATGTTGACCCCCTACCACTTGTTACAGCTTCCTAATATCTTTACCAACAGACTCACTTCCAGCACCCAATGGCACATATCAAAGGTAGGAAGTACCTATCATACTCCTCCTCCTTCTCAATAATAAAGATATCAGGCCTAAAAGATGGATGAGATTGTGGCTCCACCTGAGCCCTGGTGTCACTCTTATGTTTTACCATTATTTAAACAACTACAACAGAAATAATGTGACCAGAAAAATCCCAGCATGCAAGTAAATTCAAGATAATCTTTCTCTTCTCACTTCCTTGTTGTTCCTGAAGGCGGCTCCTAAAGCAGAATGTCATAGTAACATATAGCAACATAGTATATGATGGCAGAAAAAGCACAGTTACTTACCTGTAACAGGTGATCTCTGGGAACAGCAGGAATAAGTCTTCATATATGGGTATCGTTGGTACCGACGGAGCCTGCGCGGGAACGCTCCCCAGCATCCAAAAGGAAAGCTTTTGGGAGCATCCCACAGCACCTGCGCGCTGCCTTCCCACCTTTCCTAACCGCCTTTCTCCAGTTCGAGTTTTAAAGCTGAGACAAAGAGAGAGTGAGGAAAGGAAAGATAGATAGAGAGATACAACTCCTAGGGGAGGTGGGTGGGTTGTGAGGACTTATTCCTGCTGTTCCCAGAGATCACCTGTTACAGGTAAGTAACTGTGCTATCTCCAGGAACAAGCAGGAATGAGTCTTCACATATGGGAACTCCCCAGCTAGAGATGCCTGGGAGATCACCCAGGTTGTGAGTCCCTGGGAAGGGCTCTACCTCCACCCATGAATCTCAGGCATCCAGTCAGGAATGGAGGGTAGGAGTTGATTAGGTATGGAACAGGTGTTTGAGAACAGCCTGACCAAACAAGGCATCCCGGCGGGAGTCCTTGTCCAAGCAGTAATGGGCTGTAAAGGTATGAACCGAGGCCCAGGTGGCCGCTCGACAGATTTGGTCGATGGACACAGAGTTTAGATGAGCCATAGAGGCTGCCATGGCCCTCACATTATGAGCTGTGACATGGCCCTCCAGAGAAAGGTTCTTACTCTGGTAGGCGAAGGAAATACACTGAGCAATCCAATTGGACAGAGTTCTCTTAGAGACTGGAAGTCCTAAATGAGAGGGATCTAAAGCAGGGGTCTCAAACACGCGGCCCGCGGGCCGCATGCGGCCTGCAAGACAACTTTGTGCGGCCCGCGACGGCGGAAAACCAAAAATCCCCCAAAACCCTGGCTTCTGCTGCTGCCGTTGCCGCCGTGGCAGCAGCAGAATCAATTGTCAAATTTAAAAAAAAAACTGACTTCTGCTGCTCAAGCAGCTGTCCTGCGGCCCCTTTCCCTCTGCCCGGAGATCCGACTCTGCTCTCAGCGGCGTGCTTTTCAAGCCGCGAAGAGAGTATTCCCCTCTCGCGCGGCTTGAAAAACCGCGCGAGAGGGGAATACTCTCGTCGCGGCTTGAAAAGCACGCCGCTGATAGAGCAGAGTCGGATCTCCGGGCAGAGGGAAAGGGGCCGCAGGACAGCTGCTTGAGCAGCAGAAGTCAGTTTTTTTTTTTAATTTGACAATTGATTCTGCTGCTGCCACGGCGGCAACGGCAGCAGCAGAAGCCAGGGTTTTGGGGGATTTTTGGTTGGCCGGTAATGAGCTATGGAGGGGCTGACTGAACTGGAAGTGGGCTATTGGCAGAGGGGGGAGGGGGGGTTATGACTGGTAATGGGGCTGGGGGGGGGTTATAACTGGTAATGGGCTATGGTGGGGGCTAGGACTGGAAATGGGCAGATGGGGGTTAGGACTGGAAGTGGGCTATTGGCAGGGGGGGTTATGACTGGTAATGGGCTGGGGGGGTTATAACTAGTAATGGGCTATGGTGGGGGCTAGGACTGGAAATGGGCAGATGGGGGTTAGGACTGGAAGTGGGCTATTGGCAGGGGGGGGTTATGACTGGTAATGGGCTATGGTGGGGGCTAGGACTGGAAATGGGCAGATGGGGGTTAGGACTGGAAGTGGGCTATCGGCGGGGGGGGGGGTTATGACTGGTAATGGGCTATGGTGGGGGCTAGGACTGAAAATGGGGTGATGGGGGTTAGGACTGGAGGTGGGCTGATTGGGGGGTTAGGACTGGTAATGGCCTATGAGGGGAGGTAAGACTGAAAATGGGGTGATGGGGGATACGACTGCAAGTGGGCTATGGGGGGGACTAGGACTGGTAATGGGCTATGGGGGGGGGTAAGACTGAAAATGGGGTGATGGGGGGGTAAGACTGGAAGTGCGCTATGGGGAGGTTAGGACTGGTTATGGGCTATGGGGGGTCTAGGACTGGTAATGGGCTGGGGGGGTTGCTAGGACTGGAAATGGGCTGAGTGGAAGGGGGGCTTGAACTGCAAATGGCTGATGGGGAGGGGGCTTGGAATGGAAATGGGCTGTGAGGGGAGGGAGCTAGGATTGGAAATGGGCTGATGGGGGGCTAGGATTGGAAATGGGCTGATGGTGAGGCTAGGATAGGACTGGAAATGGACTGATGCAGGGACTAGAAAGGAGCAGATGCTGGGTGGGGCTGGAACTAGAAGGGAGCTGATGTTGGGGGAGGATTAGAATGGGATGGAGCTGGGAAAGTGAAATGGAGAGGGGAAAAATATTTTGTCTGGAAGAGAAGACAAATCTACAATTGGCCAGGTATTGGGAGAGTAAGTGGGGATTGAGGATGGAGGGGTAAAATTTGAGTGGATGAAATAGGAATGAGGAAAGAGCAAAAGGAGAAAGATTATTATGTTAAAGCAGATGTAGAGAGAGAGAATGGAAAAAAAACTAGAAGAGAGAAGAAAGGACAAATGGACAGCAGACGATGGAGATAGCAGAAGACACGAAGAAACCAGAAGTGGCTGGAGCAATTGCAACTGAAAAAAAATGCACAAAAGGTAGAAAAATATCTCTTTATTTTGAATTTATTAACTAGAATATGTCAGCTCTGGGAAATGTGCATCATTAATGTCTGTGCTTTGGTACAAGAAATTATTTATAGTTTTATTTCTACAGTGCTGAGGTATTCTGTGTAATTCCTATTTGACATTGCTACTTGTTCTCTTTTCCCAGTAGGTCATGTATTGTTCTCTGAAATGTATTGATTTAATATTTGCAGTGTTGCCTTTTGATAGGTAGGGTCTGGTGCTTTGTGAGTCCTGGTAGTGCTGTTATGATACGGGGGGTTTGCTATGGGTTCCAAATGGGCAGTGTTAGTAGTAGTTCCTAATGTGCCTGGCGGTTGGCACTGGATTATAGTAATATAGAAATTTTCTAGTCTTTCTTTATCCATGCACTCATTATGCAACATTATGCAAATATTTATGCAAATGAGGCCCCTTATGCAAATGAGGCCCGTGTCTTATGCGGCCCCCGGGTTACTTTACAAGTCCTCATTCGGCCCTCAAAGCAATTTGAGTTTGAGACCCCTGATCTAAAGCAACAAAAAGTTGAGAGGACTTTCTATGTTGCTGTGTCCTTTGTAAGTAGAAAGCAAGGGCTCTTTTACAATCCAGGGTATGAAGATTCCTCTCTGCACTTGATGCATGAGGACCTGGAAAAAAGACAGGTAAATACACCTCCTGGTTCAGATGAAAAGGTGAGACCACTTTAGGCATAAAGTGTGGATTAGTTCTGAGGACTACCTTGTCATGATGGAACCTTGTATAAGGAGGATTAGCCACTAAGGCTTGCAACTCACTGATACGGCGAGCTGAGGTGACTGCAATGAGAAAAATAACCTTCCAGGAAAGGAATTTCAAGGAGGTAGTGCTAAGGGATCAAAGGGTGGCTTCATAAGCTGGCCAAGAACCAGATTCAAGTCCCATGCCACTGGAGGTGGTCTAATGGGAGGTTTAGTCAAAAGAAGGCCTCTCATGAATCTTGCTATAAGAGGATGAGAGGAAATAGGATGTCCATTGAGAGGCTTAAGGGATGCTGCAATAGCACTCAAATGGACTCTGATTGAATTCATTTTAAGGCCTGCATGGGATAAATGCAGCAAATACTCTAGTAAAGAATTCAGAGGTATTGCAAGAGGGTTAAGACCCTTCTCTGCACACCAAATGGTAAACCTCTTCCATTTAAAAGCATAGGAACGTCTGGTGGAAGGCTTTCTGGAAGCATGAAGGATATCCTTCACTTGCTGAGAAAGAGGCAAATCTTGAAGGTCTAGGCCTTCAGCAACCAGGCCCTGAGATGAAGAAACTGGGGATTTGGGTGCCACAACGTTCCCTCCTCCTGGGAGAGGAGGTCTGGAGCAGACCCCAAGTCCAGGGAGGGAGCTTGAGAGAGATGCAGAAGTAGAGGGTACCACACTTGGCGTGGCCAACATGATGCTATGAGGATCATAGACCCCCTGTCTCTCTGAAGCTTGAACAGTGTCTTGGTAATTAGGGGAATAGGTGGAAAGGCACTGAGGAAATCTTGCCCCCAATGAAGGAGGAAGGCATCCCTGGCCTGAACTCCCTGACACGGAATCCTGGAACAGAACCAGGGAAGTTTGGCATTCCACGGACTTGCAAACAGGTCTATGTCTGGGGTTCCCCAAATTCGAAAGATCCTGGCTATCTGGTCCCCATGGAGGGACCATTCGTGTGGAAGTAGAACTCGACTGAGTCTGTCTGCCCAAGAGTTTTGAACCCCTGGAAGATACACTGCCATGAGATGGATTTGATGCTCTCTGGCGAAGGCCCACAATCTCAGAGCTTCAATGCAAAGCGACAGAGAGCCAGTCCCCCCCTGCTTGTTCACGTAGAACATGGCTATTTGGTTGTCTGTGTGGATGAGGACTGTCTTGTAGCTGAGCAGGGTGTGGAAGACTCAGAGACAGAAATATTGCTCTGAGCTCTAAGAGGCTGATATGTAGAGATGTCTCCTGTGGAGACCAGATGCCTTGGGTGGAGAGATCTTGTAGATGAGCTCCCCAACCTTTTGGAGAGGCATCTGTTGTAAGGGTTGCTTGGGGTAACACCTGTTGAAAGGGGGACCCCAGCAACAGATTTTGCATGGACTTCCACCACTGGAGAGACAAAAGAGGCGACTGGAGGTTGCTATTTTGTCTGACAGGCACCCTGATGCCTGGGTCCATTGGGTGGACAGAGTCCATTGAGCTGCTCTCATGTGAAGGCGAGCATAAGGAACCACATGCACAGTGGATGCCATGTGGCCTAACAGTTGTAACATCTCTCGAGCAGTTAAATGGGATTTTAACTGAATCTGTGAGGCTAACTGCACCAAGCGTAGGCAACGAGCCTGGGGAAGATAGGCCCTTGCAGTTGTGGTATCCAGCAAGGCCCCTATGAACTCTAGAGATTGAGTAGGGGTGAGATGGGATTTTGGAATGTTTATTACAAGTCCCAGATACTGAAGAACACACCTTGTGCAGGCCAGGGAAGTCTGGGCCTCTGACTGGGATGGAGCTCGGATGAGCCAGTCGTCCAGATATGGGAATACGAATATCCCTAGAGTGCGTAGAAATGCAGCTACTACTGCCATGCATTTTGTGAACACTCTTGGTGCAGAGGCCAGACCGAAAGGAAGCACTTTGTATTGGTAGTGCTTTCCTTGGTAAAGGAACCAAAGGAACCTTCTGTGTGTTGGATGGATGAGGACATGGGTGTACGCATCCTTGAGATCTAGAGAACAAAGCCAGTCCTGACTCTGGAGGTATGGAAGGAGAGTTCCGAGAGAAGTCATCTTGAATTTCTCCTTGCATAGAAACTTGTTCAATTCTCTGAGATCTAAAATGGGTCTGTAGCCCCCTGTTTTCTTTGGAATGAGAAAACAGGGGGAGTAGAACCCTGAGCCCTGTTGAAGAAGGGGTACTTCTTCTATTGCCCCTTGGGCAAGAAGGGTAGCAATCTCCTGACCTAGAAGGTTGAGGAGAGATGTTGGAGAATTGAACTGTTTCACCATGGTGTGAGGGGGAAGGTTTAAGAAATGAAGCTTGTACCCGTCTCTTATGATGGAGAGGGTCCATTGCTCTGCTGTGATTTGTTCCCATCTGGGAGCAAAATGAGCTAACCTTCCTGGAATGGTGAGAGGCTCTGGATGTTCTAGAGCCAGAAAGGCTAAGTTCTCTAGTTGTAAGTCAAAGGCCCTGAGGAGGCTGAGGCTGTTGGGCCGTAGCAGTCCTCGCAGCCTTAGGCTTGGCCTGTTTTGGTTGTTGCTGTCTCTTTGTAGCAAAACGACCTGCAGAAGATGCCTGCTGACCATAAGCAGAAGAATATTTCCCTTTTTTTGGGAAAAATCCTTTTTTGAACAACCTCTTTCTAAAAGGAGCAGAAGTAGACTTTGAAAGTCTATCTAAAGCAGAATTTTCAGAATCCATCTGGTTGGCCTTTGCTTGCCAATCTTTGCCAAAAAGGTTTTCACCTGTACAAGGAAGGTTACCCAGTCCATCCTGAACCCAGAGTTCCAAATCAGAAGAGACTATAGGAGCTGATTCTGGCCACAAGCATACTGGCCTGGAAAATTCTCCTGCCAAAGGCATCTAAGGTTCTGCATTCTCTTCCTGGAGGACTAAAAGAGTGCCTTTTTGCACTCGATCTTTTTCATAGCAGACTCCACCACAATGGAGTGGTGAGGAAGCTGAGTCTTATGAAAACCAGGACAAGGAGGAACATGATACATGGTGTCCAACCTACGAGAATGAGGGGAGGTGGTGAGAGGAGTCTCCCATATGCCCAACATGTGATCATAAAGAATCTCATGTATTGGTAAAGTGGCTGCCTCTTTAGGAGCCTTGGGATATTGTAAAATATCTAATTTTTTGGCTCTAGGCTCTGTCTCAGAGGCCACTGAGATGGAAAGGCCCCTGGCCACCTCCCTAATGAAGTCTTGAAAAGACAAGTCTTCTGGAGGAGACATTCTCCTTTTTGGAGAAGAGGGTTCCTGAGGAAGGATCCCTGATGCTTCGATAGAGGCCTCTGATTCATCAGAGTCTTCAGAGGAATCGAAGTATCGCCTGTCTGGATGCTCTTGCAGAGCCCGATACGCGTACCGGGGGGTATCGACATCGGGAGTGATCGGTACCGATGGGCATCACAGAACAATGTACCGCTGCCGTCGACGCTGATGTCGATGCAATCGGTACCGGCACCGGAACCGATATCGGGTCCGGTACCGGAATCGGTACTGACAACAGAGTTTGTTGCGGTACTGAAGGCGTCGCAGCTTGTATGAATGCCGTGATGGCACGCTGCATGGTCAGAATATTCTGATCCATAGACGCCACCAATGTCTGGATGTCGGTACCAGTGGAAGCCACCGGTACCCCAGAACATTGCAACAGGTGATCGGTCGAGGCCGAGCCATCGATGTCAACCTGTGACCCCATAGATAAAGCTTTGGAAGACGGAGCCTCCTGCCGGGGTAATTTTGCCAGTGCGGATTCCTCGAGAGCAAGCCCGGAGGCATCTCGATACTTAGAGGGAGATCTACTCTTCGAGGGCCGGCAGGACTTAAGTTTGGTTACCTGAGATCCATGGGAGGAAGAGGAAGCCCTGGAAGACGTCGATGCCACCGAAGATGCACCAGAGGGAAACAGGGTACTGAGCTTGGCTGCTCGATTCTGTAGACCTCTTTTAGACATCATGGAACAGGACTCACAGTCCGTCATGGAATGGTCAGGACCTAAACATTTGAGACACGAGTCATGGGTGTCGGTGACAGAAATAGTGCCGCTGCGCTTCGTGCACTTTTTAAACCCGGAGGCGGGCTTTTCCATGAGGAAAACCTTTTGTAGGCCTAAGGCCACAGAAAGAAAATGCACTGAAGTGAGAAAAACAGTAGATGTATATATATATATATATATATATATATGTATATGTGTATGTATGTATGTATGTATGTATGTATGTATGTATGTATATATATATATATGTATATGTGTATGTATGTATGTATGTATGTATGTATGTATGTATGTATGTATATATATATATATATATATATATATATATATATATATATATATATATATATATTTATTTTATTTATTTATTTATTTAAGGTTTCTTATATACCGCGCTCTTTAGCATCAGCGCGGTTTACATGGAACAAAACATTATATATATATATTTTTTTTATTTTTTTTTTAAATAAGAAAGAAAAAGACCGGCGGTACCGGTCCGGCGTCGAGAAGGCAGACACGCGACTAAAGAAATAAAAGAAAATAAGAAATTCTTCAGCGGTGACAGAAAACACGACCTGCTGGCTCCGCGGAAAAGAAGAACTGGAGAGAGGCGGTTAGGAAAGGCGGGAAGGCAGCGCACAGGCGCTGTGGGATGCTCCCAAAAGCTTTCCTTTTGGACGCTGGGGAGCGTTCCCTCGCAGGCTCTGTCGGTACCGACGATACCCATATGTGAAGACTCATTCCTGCTTGTTCCTGGAGATAAACCAGTATGGTCCATCTAGTCTGCCCAGCAAGAATAGGTGCACTTGCTGCTCCATGCAGGTCACCCCTCCCCGTGCCTTTCTTTAGGCGCTTACCCACCGCTCCGTGCAGGTCACCCCTATTTGTTCAGATATAAGAGATAGTTATGCTTATTTTGATTTTATTCTGTTGCTATAAAGGGATCCACTGTGTCTATCCCATGCCATTTTGAATTCTGTCACTGTGTTTGCCCCCACTACTTCCATCGGGAGAGCATTCCAAGCATCCACCACCCTTTCAGTGAAAAAGTATTTCTGGACATTGCCTTTCAGTTTACCCCCTTGCAGCTTCATGTTATGCCCTCTAGTTTTAAAGCTTCCCCATCTTTGGAAGAGGTTGATTTGTTCATTAATACTCTCAAGTATTTAAAGGTCTGAATCATATCTCCCCTGTCCCTCCTCTCCTCCGGAGTGTACATATTTAGGTCTTCAAGTCTCTTCTCATAAGTCTTGACACAGGCTCCAAATCATTTTGCATGCCTTACTCTGAACCGCTTCCAGCCTTTTTATATCCTTTGCAAGATACGGTCTCCAAAACTGAACATAGTATTCTAAGTGAGGCCTCACCAGCAACTTGTACGATTGCATTAGTACCTCTTCCTTTCTGCCGGTAATTTCTCTCTGTATGCAACCCAGCATCTTTCTGGCTTTTGCATCCGGGTACACAAGTGTTGTCATGGGGATGCTATCGTTTTTCAGTCCTAGCACACAGCAGTACTCATAGTAGCTAGGAACACCATACAAATACATAGAGGGCTGTCCCCCTATTCACAAGGGCATCTGCTATTGAATCATTCTCTCAGACACTTCCTGTAGAGTTGGCTTATATCCACACACATCATATGTTTCAATGCTGTAAAAGTGGGCTGTCTCATCTGGATCAAAGCACACAGCATGAGTTTTTCAGTATTCATACTACACAGTCCCTCCATATTCACAAGGGCATCCATTGTTACATCTCTCCCAAAACTGTGTGCCCTATTTTCAGCCACACTTAAAAGCCTAAGTGTTCAGCTGAAAATTCATCCTAATTTAAAAGCTTAAAATGTATGCTCCTAAATTTAGGCTTGCTCTTCATTTGCCTAGATTTATGAGCCTAATTTAGGTGTCTAGTGCTGAAAATCAGTCCTAAGCTCCTGACTTCTAGACCTTGCCCTAAATCCGCACCCAGTGTCACTCACTTCTTATGCTCCTAAATTTAGGAGTTTAGTGAAATTTAAAAATAATATTTAGGCACTCAGCCCTAGTAAGTTTTTAAAGAGGCTAATTTATAAGCATTACGCTTAAAGTTAGGAACATAAATCCTTTGAATATTGGGCCCTGTGTTTTTATTCAGAGACTAGCCTGGGCAGTGGACTTTGTGAAGTGCCGGGGGGAGTGGTGAAAGGACTGCCAAAGATGGAAGACAGTATCCCACAGAGATAGTGCTTTGTTTGCTCCTTTTAACACAGCCCCAGGGGTTAGGAGACTGGAGATTTGCCCCAAACCATGCTGTATGCTTGAAGTTCAGCTCCCCAACCACCCAGAGAATTACGCTTGGTGTAGTAAAGATGGAGCAAGCTAATTTTAGTGCATGTAACAAGCTAAATGATCTTAACAGAATAACTTCCAATGTAGGAAAGGTGCACCAAAAATGAGCACACTTTATTTCAACCCTGAAGTTAAGTCATCTGAAGATAAAAAAAAATATTAAGCCAAAGCCTGAGATCCCCAAACTAGGGGACTCTCAAACCTGGGACTTGGATCCTGATTGGCCCCTACGTTTTAGGTTGGCTAAGTCTGGGACTCCATCCCCTCAACTCTCTCACCTACCCCCAGCCCAAAAACTGTCCTCTCACCTTCCCATGTTTAGCGTGAATGTTGAATGTATGTAACTTTGATAAATAAGCTTGATGTTAAAGGAATACTCAATTGATTTTTCTGAATTTTTGTTTTATGACCTAATTTGAAGGTTTGGGCTTCATTTTTTTGGTTTTAGTAAAAAAAACATTTCACATAGATTTTCAGCATATTTTTATTACATCAGCTTCTAAAGGGGTATGTATTTTCTCAGAGGATTGGCTGTACATAAAAGGCTTAAATACAAAAAGCTTCCCTGAAAAAAATATAATTATGGCAGATCATAATTTTTAGCTTACTGTTGGGTAAAAATGTTTTAGGATTTTAGTGTTCATTTCCCACTGTATTGTTTGTATTCCTGTTTACAAAAGGAAATCTCCATCGGTGAGGGCAGAAGGAAACAGCCCTGTGCCACCCAAGTTTGAAGTTAAACGCCGCAGAAGTGTTTCAAGGAATTGCCACCACTGTAGGTCCCGATAACAATATAGTGGCAGCAGCAGCGGCAATGAGGGGCAGCTGGGGGGGGGGGGGGGTGCATGGGATGAGGCTAGCTTAGAGGCCTCATCTCCTTGTGCTGACCCTGCTCCCAAGCAAAAGAAAGTCTGTATAGGAGGAGGAGGCGAAAGCACAAACAGCACACAGCATTGGAGATGTTGGGAAGCGCTGTGGTACTGTTTAAAGTAATTGCCTGCTGCTGTGGGTCCCAAAGAGGAGAGTCAGCAGCAGCAATGGGAGCAGGAGGGTGCCAGGAATGAAGTTCACCTTGCGCATCTCATATCACTGCGCTGCATACAATCATGCATCCAGTCATAGCAAACACATTAACAGATCCTTGGAACACTAACCCTTCTCATCTAGAAGAAAGCACAGCCATGAAGCTTTTGCTTTGTGACTTAATTGTGCACAATCAGTCCTCTCCAAGATGCTGCCTCTGTCAGCAGTATTTGCAGGGGGAAGCTCTAGTTGCTATTTATCTTCTCTCTGCTTTCGATCCCATATTGCCTGAATTAGATTTAACTTTGTATACACTTGCTGAAAAGAATAACATTTCCTTCTGCTAGGTACAGCTTTCCGGAGGCTGCTGGTAGTCGTATCATAGATGTCATTTTTATCTTGTTTATAAAATTAAATGCATCTGATAAGGAGTTGCAGAAAAATCTTCCAAGACTAGGGAACTCGATTTAAAGAGTGGTTAACATTTAGTGTGGACAAATACAAAGTGATACCTGCAGGAAAAAATAATCCTAACCGCAGCTACACAACAATGGTTCCAGATTCCAAATACAGAAAAAGATTTTGGAATCACTGTGGATTTTTTTTTTTTTTTTTTTTTTTAGTGCAGGCAACTCAGCTGCCTCTGGGTTTTCTTGGCAGTGTATTACTGGAAGTAGATTACCAGGCCTTTTCTTTTGAGGCAATGAAGGGTAAAGTGACTTGCCCAAGATCACATGGAGTGCCAATGGGAATTGAACCCTTGATCTTCTGCATACTAGACAGATGCTCTAACCACTAGGCTACTCTTCCACTCACTGTGGGTAATATGTTGCAATTTCCAGCTAAGTGTACAGCAATGGATTAAAAACAAAGTTAGGAATCATTAAGGAGGACTGGAGAAAATGGTGAATATAATCATAGCTTTGTACTGGATTTATGCTGCAGCTTGAGTACCTTGTGCAGTTCAATTGCCTCATCTCAAAAAAAGATAGCAGAACTAGAAAAGGCATACACAAGGGCAAGCAAAATGATAAAGAATATGGAATGGTTTCCCTATGAAGAAAGGCTAAACAGGTTTGGGCTCTTCAGTTTGAAGAGGAGATGAATGTGAGGGGATAAGATAAAGATCTGTAAAATTCTAAATGGGTAAACATGAAATGGTTCTTCACCCGTCAAACACTAGTAAGACTACAGGCCACTCAATAAAACTAGTGGAGGTATATTCCATAATATCCGGTAGCCCCCAGGGGATCAGAATCGCGTCTAGTCCTGTACGTGCAGGCCGGGACCAGATTACCATCGGCCTGCATGTACAGGCCCCTGCCTGGCTAACTCAGTCAGGCTCCTGAATGGAGCCGCAGTGCCAGTTCCATTCAGGAGCAGCAATACCCAGCCGCCAACCACTTTTGTCTTTCCCTGCAGCCTGACCCCCAATCTGGCCTCCCGTGGCCAGGGTCAGGCTGCATGGAATCTCCTGCACCCCCTCACCTTTATGCTCCCATCTAGGCCTCCCGTCCCTGATGTCTATGCAGACTTATTCCACCTCAGAGGTGGAATAAGTCCCCCCATCCAGTCTGCCGACCCTGGACGTCCGGGGCTGCAGATCGCCCACTGCCCGCCTTAACTCCACCTCTGCACCACCCCCTCCTGCCCTTTTCTAAGCCTCATCGTACAAACTCCTTGTTCCAACAGGACGGAATAGACCCCATAGCTAACAGATTTACAATAAATGGAGTATTTTTTTATTCAAATAATAATCAACCTATGGCAGAATAGTTGGGTTTAAACAAGATTACTGTAAGATTAGCTCCTAGAAGAATGTCAAGCTATTACTGAAATGTAGTCTTGGGAAAGCCATCATTAACTTATTCCTGAAAGTGAGAAACAAGGAATGGATTTTTTTCCTTGGTATCTTGTAGGGAGGATTGCCACTTGCGACCAGGATTGTGGGAGGGAGGTTCTGGAGGCCAAATTTAGGCTTTTAGATAGGAAATCCAGAACTTCCAGGGTAGCATTTTCAGAAATGCTTCCTGTTCCAAGTGCAGGACCCAAAAGGCAGGCAGAGCTCTGAAGTCTCAATGTGTGAATGAGACAATGATGAAAAGGTAGTGGTTTTGGATTTGTTAGGAACTGGACAACATTCTGGGTAAAGGAGGAGCTTTTCTGAAGGGATGGCTCCACCTTAACCGGGGTGGAACCGGGCTGTTGGCATTAGCCTTTAAAAAGGAGATAGAGCAGGTCAAAATGGCAGCTGAGTAACTCACAGTGTGCAAGCTCTTCCTCCGAGGTCCTCTGTTGGCAGAGAGGAGTCTTCCTGATTGCTCGGATAGGAAGGCTGAAGCGAAAGGCATACCTACCCTCGGGTAATGCCAGGGAGAGTGGAGCAGCTCAGCAGATTTTGGAGGCATGTGGCTTTGGCCCAGGAGCTGCGTTTATGGCAGGTCTGCTGGGTGTGGAGCCAGAGACCTCATGCATATCAAGAGTTTGGTTATCTCCTGAGTTATGGACCCCACTGACACAGCCCGTAGGTGATGTGCTGGCTGGTGGTGTGCTTCCCTTCAGCCGGGCGGCGAGTAAACTGGCGAGGGGGAGTGAAGATGGCATGCTGGTCCTGCATTCCCCGTCCCTAGTGCCTCGTGGGCCAGTGGAGATATCTTTGGTGGTGGAAGCACTGAAGGTGGCACTGGGATAGAGGGCCTGCTGGGAGCCAGGGAGTTGGTGAGACCCGTACAGATAGAGATTCTAAAGTTATGGAATGATATTGCAGCTATGAATACCTCCCTGAGGTCTATCGTTGGAACTGTGAGTACTTATTTTTTGGGGTTTAAGAGTCAATTATTGGAAGTATTCCGAATCCAGAGGAATGGGAGTAAAGCAGGCAAAGTTGGAAGAAGGGCTTCAATGGCTGCATGGTTTGGAGGATGCCAGGATTAAAAACAGGTCTGTGTGCTCCAAAAAGATTGAATACTTGGAGAATAAAGTCCGGAAATATAACTTGAGATTGTTGAACTTTCCTCGTTCTCCGGTTCAGTCACCTTTGGAGATGGTGCGCAGATACTTTCAGGTGGTACTGTTGATTCCTCTGGGAGACCTGACCCCCACTGATGAGGGTCCAGTACCTGTCCCTGGGCTCTATTCCTATTGCAGCTTTAGGGGGCTCCTCCAGTGCTACCGGGGACCTTACAGGGTTTCTTCAGAGTTCACTAGAGGTATTAATTGGCCGCTCCACCCTTCTCATTACACTGGTTTTGGAATCTGATAAATGGTTGATTCTACGTTCTTATTTTAAGAATTTTGGGAAGCAGTTTTTTGGCTCTTTTGTTCGCATTTTTTGGGATTTAGCTGGAAATACCCAGGCTAGGAGAAGAGAGTTCCTGGGGTATAAATCCAGGACTCTTTCCCTTAGTGGGTCTTTTCTGTTAAAATTTCTTTCTAGATGTTAAGCATCTTACCAGGGGAATAACCGTGTTTTTTAAGCTATGACAGCTCCTGGAATTCCCTGTAGCTAGGGACAGTATAACAGTTGTGGTTGGGTCCCATACTGCTGATGCATAAGTCTCCAGTCAGCCAGTGTAAGTATATTTCTGTTTGGTGAGGATGTTTCTGTTAATAATTTTCCTGTAGCCCCACTGTTTCCTGTTTCTTTGTGGGCTAATATAATGGCTTTGTTTTGTGTTTTTCAAATGTTTAACTAGTAATTATGTTTCAATGCCATGATTTGTCTTTCATTCATGTATACATGCCGGGTTGTTATTGTTAAACTGCAATAAATAAATAAAAAATAAAGAAGAAAAAAAAAAAAAAGCGGCTTTTAAACTAAATAGGGGAAAGCCGACAGTTGCCCAAGAGCACACGGTTCGGAATGATGTATCCGTGAAGGATACTAGCAAGACTGAAGTTAGGGCAAATTGACCGAGAGGCTCCAATAAAGACAAAAGTAACCCAAATGCCTTTAAGTACAGAGCAGACAGAGCTGAAAGATTCCAAATTACCCCTGCCTACCGATAACCAGATTAATATAAAATACAACCTTTAAAATGCTTGTATGCAAATGCTAGAAGTCTAAAAAATAAGATAGGAGAGTTAAAATATATAGCAGTAAATGATAAGTTAGATATGATTGGTATCTCAGAGACCTGGTGGAAGGAGGACAGCCAGTGGGTCACTGATACCTGGGTACAAATTATATTGCAATGACAGAGTAGATCAAATTGATACCTCCACCCATCAGTCCAACCATCTAATTGTAAATAACTGACAATCCTGTAAATAACTTACAACGCCATGTCACAACAAATGCTCAGCGCCATCCTGCTCATACTGTATATAGTTACCCCAGTTCTAAATCCAAGTTACATTACCCGTCCAAATTAAGTACGAAGCAGGCTCCTCCTGCTTTGTACAAAAATGTTATTTGTAAACCGCACTGATTTTAAAGAGCGTGGTATAGAAAAGCGTTAAATAAATAAATAAATAAATAATGGAGGGGTTGCTCTCCATTAGAGAGGGCATTGAATCACACAGGATTAAAGTTTTGCAGGAAACAAAATACACTGTAGAATCTCTATGGATCGAAATTCTGTATAAAAAGGGGAAGGCGATGGCAGTGGTGGTGTACTATCAACCGCCTAGACAGAATGAAAAAATTGATGATGAAGCTCAAACAATTCAGGGAAGCTAACAAAACTTACAATATGGTAATAATAATGAGCAATTTCAATTACCCCGGTACTGAATGGGTCAGTGTCATGGCAAGACATTCTAGGTAGATAAAGTTTTTAGATAAAATAAATGACTGCTTCTTGGAGCAGCTGGTTCATGAACTGACAAGAGGAAGCCATTTTGGACAGAGTCCTTAGCGGAACATAAGATCTGTTGCAAGAGATAAGGGTCTTGGGGCCACTCGGCAACAGCGATCATACCATGACACATTTGATTATTAGATGGAGATAGGACAGCGAGGAAACCCACAGTACTACCTTTTAACTTTCAAAAGGGAGACTATGATAAAATGAGAAAAATAGTTAAACAACTAAAAGGAGTAGATGCAAAGGTTAAAGATTTACACCAAGTACGAGCGTTGTTTAAATATAGTATCTTGGAAGCACAGACCAGCTGTATTCCACACTTTAAGAAAAGTGGAAGAAGTCCAAAAAACTGCTTTAAAGGTAAGGTCAGAGAGGCTGTTTTTGCCAAAAAAACATCTTTCAGGAAATGGAAAAAGGAACTAAATGACGAAAACTGGAAACAAACACTGGCAAGTTAGGTACGAGGCACTGATAAGGCAGGCCTAGAGAGAATTTGAAAAAAAGCTTGCCGTGGAAGAGAAAGCACATACTAAAAACTTTTTCAAGACCATTTGTAGCAAAAAACCTGAGAGGCAGTTGAACCATAAGATGGTAGAGAGGTAAATGGAGCACTAGGAGGGGATAAGGCTATAGCAGAGAGACCGAGTGATTTCTTTGCTTCGGTCTTTACTTAAGAAGATGTAGGGAAGTTACCCAGGACTGAAATGGTATTTGAAAATGATGCATCAGAAGAATTGAAAGAAATATCAATAATCCGGGAAGATGCGTTACAACTATTTGATAAACTAAATAGCAGCAAACCACCTGAACCAGAAGACAGTATACATCAGAGGGTGTTAAAAGAACTGAACTATCAGAATGCAGACCTACTATTAGTAATCTATGCAATGCAATGTGTGCCTTCGAGTCAGTCCTGACTCCTGGAGACCCAGAAGCTCCTGGGTTTTCTTGGCAGTGTCACCGGAAGTAGATTGCCAGGCCTTTCTTCCGAGGCAATGGAGGGTTAAGTGACTTGCCCAAGGCCACAAGGAGTGCTAGTGGGAATTGAACACTGGTTGCTTGGTTACCAAGCCAGTGCTCTAACCACTGAGCTACTCCTCCACTACTCCTCCAGTAATCTATGAACTATCATTAAAATCATCTGTAATAACTGAAGACTGGCGAATGGCCAATGTAACGCCATTTTTTAAAAATAATTCCAGGGGTTATCCGGGAAACTACAGACCGGTGAGCTTGACGTCAGTACTGGGCAAAATGGTAGAAACCATTATAAATAACAAAATTACTGAAAATATAGATAGTCATGGTTTAAGGGAGAAAGCCAACTTGGCTTTAGCCAAGTAAGGTCTTGTTTTACTAAACTGTTAAACTAGATTCATTGGGGATGGGTGAAGAAAGCCCCCAGGTAAGTGATACATTAAATACCTTTATGGAAATGGGTAATAGGGGTAACACATGGAAAGCAGTGTGTATTAATGCCCGTAGCATGAGAAATAAGATCCCTGATGTTGAAGCTTTGGTGGGAGTGGCTGACTTGGATTTAGTGGAAGTTACAGAAACATGGTTCACAGAAAACCATGACTGGGATGTAACTATACCTGGCTATATTTTATTCAGAAAGGACAGGGTAGATAGAAGGGGAGGAGGAGTGGCACTATATGTAAAAAAATACTATTAAAGCTTTGGAATTACAGAGCTTAAAAGGGAGAGAGGAGGCGTTGTGGGTTAAACTAGAAAGAGGGAAAGACATCTATTAGCATTGGCATGATATACAGACCTCCCTCACAAGAGGAAGAGGTGGACAGAGTTAATTGAAGACATACGCAGCATTGCTAGGAAAGGGAAAGTGCTACTGATAGGGGA
The DNA here is from genome assembly GCA_033557465.1 of Ichthyophis bannanicus. Lineage (NCBI taxonomy): Eukaryota > Metazoa > Chordata > Amphibia > Gymnophiona > Ichthyophiidae > Ichthyophis > Ichthyophis bannanicus. The sequence goes on from CM066041.1 coordinate 152,460,773, forward strand.
TTTCAATATCCCAGATGTTGACTGGCACATTCCTGCTGCAGTATCATCTAGAAGTAAAGAGATCCTGGATTCTCTACAGGGAGAACTATTCAGGCAATTGGTAGAAGAACCCGCACATGAAGGGGCCATACTGGACTTGGTGCTTACCAATGGTGAAAGTGTTTCTGATGTTATAGTGGGAGATCATTTTGCATCCAGTGATCACCAGATGGTGTGGTTCAGTATTAGGACTACGGCTGTTAGAATCCATTCACAGGTGAGGGTCTTAGACTTTAGGAAGACTAACTTTGCCAAGATGGGCCAATACCTCAGGGAGTTGTTAGCGGGATGGGAACAGCTGGGGGATGTAGAAAAACAGTGGGCAAAACTGAAAGGGGATATTTTAAGGGCAACCAACCTTTTTTGTTAAAATGGTAAATAAAGGTAAAAGGAAAAGGAGACCGCTATGGCTTTCGAAAGAAGTAGCTAAAAAGGTGAAGAAAAAAAGGGAGGCCTTCATGAAATACAAGAGATCACAGAGAGAGGAAAACAGGCATCTACATTTGGAAAAAACTTAGAGAAGCTAGCAAAGTAGACAGGAAAGCAAAGATTCAAAAAGAGGAGGAAATAGCCAATGCAATAAAATGGGGGGATAAGATATTTCAGATATGTTAGTGAGAAGAGGAAGGGCAAAAGTGGTATTGTCAGACTCAAGGGTGAAGGGGACGAATATGTAGAAGCTGATGAGGATAAAGCAGAATTGCTTAACAAATATTTCTGTTTTGTATTCACAGATGAAGAACCAGGAGCAGGACCTCAGAAAACACCCATAAACAGGAACAGAAGCGAGGGGCATCTTGAACAATTTTCAGAAGACTGTTCGTGAGAAACAAGTTCAACTTAAAGTAGACAAAGCGATGGGACCGGATGGGATACACCCTAGAATACTGAGGGAACTTGGGGACGTTCTAGCAGCTCCACTGACTGACCTTTTCAATGCCTTGTTGAAGTCAGGAGTGGTGCCAAAGGACTGGAGAGAGGCTCATGTGGTGCCTTTACACAAAAGCGGAAGTAAGGATGTGGTTGAAAACTACAGGCCAGTAAGTTTAACTTTGGTGGTGAGTAAATTATTGGAAATGCTGCTGAAAGAGAAAATAGTGAGGTTTCTGGAGTCCTGATTACAGGATCCGAGGCAGCATGGATTCACCAGAGGCAGGTCTTGTCAGACAAATCTGATTGATTTCTTTGACTGGGTGACCAGGGAGTTGGACCGAGGGACAGCCCTAGATGTGGTGTATTTAGATTTCAGTAAAGCCTTTGACACTGTTCCTCACAGGCAACTTACAAACAAACTGAGCACCCTAGGGATGGACCTTAAAGTTACTGCTTGGGTTAGAAATTGGTTGGGTGGGAGGCGACAGAGTACAGGTAAATGGAGCTCACACTGAGGAGAAGGATGTTACCAGTGGTGTGCCCCAGGGATCTGTCCTTGGTCCGATTCTTTTTAACATCTTTGTTAGTGATATAGCAGAAGGGCTATCGGGTAAGGTTTGCCTCTTTGCGGATGATACCAAAATCTGCAATAGATACCCAGGAAGGTGTAGATAACATAAGGAGGGATCTAGCTAAGCTTGAAGAATGGTCTAGAATTTGGCAGCTGGGATTTAATGTTAAAAAATGTAAGATCATGCATTTGGGCTGCAGCAATCCAAGGGAGCAATATAGTATAGGGGGCAAAGTACTTTTGTCCACTAAAGAGCGGGACCTAGGTGTGCTTGTGTCTGATGATTTTAAAGTAGCTAAACAAGTAGAAAAGGCGATGGCAAAAGCTAGAAGGATGCTTGGGTGCATACGGAGAGGAATGGCTAGCAGAAAAAAAAGGAGGTAATAGTGCCTCTGTTTAAGTCTTTGGTGCGACCTCATTTGGAGTATAGTGTGCAATTCTGGAGACCGCACCTTCAAAGGTATATAAACAGGATGGAGTCAGTACAGAGGGTGGTTACTAAAATGGTTAGTGATCTTCATTATAAAGCATATGAGGACAAATTTGCATTCTGGGACTGGTAGTCTTTTATGGGAAAATTCTGTTTTCTTATTTCTACCAGAACTGACAGGTTGCTTGTTCAGAGTCACTTCACCTTTTCTATAGCTCCTTCCTGAGCTATGATAAGCTTCCTTATCACATACCCCCCTGCTTAAGTTATTACGGACTGGTGTCACTGGTGAAACTTCTTCTCTACAGTCCGTAATACGGGAAAGGGCATCCGCATTCTTGTGTAACTTCCCAGCACGATGTTCAACTTGAAAATCAAATGCCTGTAAGGCCATGTACCAGCGTGTCAACCTGGCACTGTGGTTCTTCATTTGCTGCAACCACTTAAGTGGGGCATGGTCTGTGACCAACTGGAACTTTCTCCCTGTAAGGTAAAACCTTAACGCCTCCACTGATCACTTGATAGCTAAACATTCTTTTTCTATTGTGGAATACTTTTGTTCAGCCGGTGACAACTTCCTGCTCAGGTACATCACAGGATGCTCCTCCCCTTCATGACACTGGGATAGAACCGCTCCTAGCCCTACATCCGATGCATCGGTTTGAACCAGAAAGGGTTTCTTGAAGTCCACCCCTTTCAGTACCGGTCCTATACACAATTTTCCTTTTAAGACTGAAAACGCTTTTTCAGCTTCAGGTGTCCACTTTAGCTGGTTTGGACAATTCTTCCGCAGCATATCCGTGAAAATTGCACTTTTCTCTGCGAATTGCGGTATAAACCTGCGGTAGTATCCAATAAGTCCTAAGAAACTTCTTAGTTGTTTCTTTGTTGTTGGAGGAGGAAAATTCCTGATGCTATCTACTTTACTCATTAGAGGTTTAATTTTTCCTTTTCCCACTAGGTGGCCCAGGTATTTTACCTCCCTATTTGCAAAGGCACACTTCTTCGGGTTTAAAGTGATTCCCGCTTGCTTCATGGAGCACAAGACTGCCCTGATCCTCTTCAGATGCTCCGCCCAGGTGTTACTATGGATTATGACATCATCCATATATGCAAAAGCATAATTTTGGTGGGGTCGAAGTACCTGATCCACTAACCTTTGGCAGGTAGCCGCTGCTCCATGCAATCCGAAAGGCATCCTCTTGAACTGGAAAAGGCCAACGGGGGTGCTGAACGCAGTCTTCGGCTTCGACTCCCTGGTGAGAGGGATTTGCCAATATCCTTTTGTCATATCAAGGGTGGTTAAGTATTGAGCCTGTCCCAGCTGGTCCAACAGCTCTTCAATTCTTGGCATTGGATATGCATCAAAAACTGATATGGCGTTTACCTGCCGGAAGTCAATACAAAATCTTAAAGATCCATCAGGCTTTGGCACCAGGACTATGGGGCTATTCCAGGGACTCTGACTCCTCTATTACTCCCATGTCCAACATCTCCTGGACTTGTGCCACTACTTCCTGTCTCTTGGCTTCAGGCAAGCAGTATGGCCTTTGACGAACTAATTTCCCAGGTGGAGTTATTATTTTATGGGCAACCAAATGTGTCTCCCCAGGTATGGGTGTCAACACATCTGGGAATTCTTTAAGCAATTTCCTAATTTCTTCCTGTTGTACCACTGTCAGGTCCTCACCTATTTGGGGCTCTGATTTTTCTTTACAATCAGATACCTGGGGTCCCAAATCTTCCTCTTCATTCACCTCCCTCTCTCGGGCACAGGTGGCAGCTAGGCTTTTAACCCCTTTGTCATCAGTAGAACCAAAGCCTTTGGTTCCACGTTCAGAATTCTCCAGGGATGTGACCTCCTCCACAGGTGGAAAACCCAGCCTCTCACAGATCAATTGGGCAATTCTGTCTCCTGTCTTCACGTGATAATCATTCTGTCCAAAATTAAACAACAAAACTTTAATATTGCCCCTGTAATCGGGATCAATTACTCCCGCACCCACATCGATGAAATATTTAAGGGCTAATCCGGACCTTGGGGCTACTCTCCCATAGCATCCAATAGGTATTTCCACTTGGAGACCAGTGTCCAGCAGGGCTCTCCCTTGGCTAGGTACAGTCACATTTTCTATGCTGCACAGGTCAAACCCAGCAGCTTGAGGGGTTGCCCGCTTAGGAGCTTGGGCCTTCTCTGTGACCCTATGGTACTTTAGGACGAATGTCTGCTTTGGGGTAGCTTGGTCTTCTGGACGCTTAACCATCTTTTTAGCTGGGGTCTGAGGACTTCCAAATAAAGGCCCGGGAGCTATTATCATTAAACCTTCTCCCTCCTTCTTTCCTAGTCCTTCAACTAGACCCTGCTTAAATCTTGGCCAGTCTCTTCCTAGAACCAAAGCAAAGGGTAGCCTAGGCACCACTGCTAACAGGACTTCCTCTTGTTCCCCCAGGCACTTAACCTTTAGCCTATAGGTGGGATATGATGTTGCAGCACCATGAATGCATCTGATGTGAACTTGGCTTTCAGGGGTTCTAGGCACAAATCCTTCTTGGGCCTCTATCCTCTTCCAAAGCCTTTTTGACATCATACTCTGGTCTGCCCCAGAGTCTAACAAAGCATTTGTGGTAATTCCTTGCACATCAACCATCAAAAGAAATCCTTCTTTGGGCTGTTTTAAATCCACACCCACTAAGCTAGTGTGTGTCTGGCATCTCTTTTCTAAATGTCCCCATTTTCCACATTTGAAACATTTCTTTCTATTCCACTGTGTCATCTGGTTTGATACAGTACATTCATTTTCAGAAACATTTTTAATTATTTTCTTTTCTGATACAGCACATCTTGCCTCAGCACCTATCTTCAGAGGGCCACCCATTCTATGGCAAGCCTGCGTGGCTTCCAAGAATCTCTCTGCTAGCATGGTTGCCTCTCCAAGATTTTGGCAATTTTGCTGTATAAGGAAAGTGTGCAAATCTTTAGGGACCGCAGACAAATTGTTCGAGCATTATAATGTCTAATAACATTTCTACCGTCTTTTGCTCAGGCTCCAACCATTTTACAGCTAAACCTCTGATTCTCTGACTCAGAGCCCTGGGTGTCTCACCCACTCTCAATGTAGTAGCTCTAAACATTCGCCTATACTCTGAAATAGACAACCCAAGGCGATCTCTAATAGCAGCCTTTACATCCTTATAATTCAAAGCCTGGGCTGCTGGCATTGCTCTATAAGCTGCAAGCGCCTCTCCAGTTAATGAGGCTGCCAGCCTTACTGCCCACTGGGTCTCTGGCCATGCTAATGCTTGTGCCACTCTTTCAAAAGACTCTAGAAAATCATCAACATTATCATCTGGAGTTAGCTTCCCAAAACTAAATGCCCCAATCCCTTGATTGAGTCCCACACTGTCCACATGTGGTGTACCAGTATTTACTGCTGGTCTTGCATCTGTTCCACTTTGGTTCTGCAGCTGAACTAGGGCTTGCACCAGATCAAGCACTGGCTTCTGCTGGTCCATTAAGGCTTTCATAGCAGTGTCCTGTGCTTGCTGCGATAGCTCCTGTTGCCCTGCTAAACTGGGCTGCCATCCAGCTAGCTATCTCCCTTGGATCCATCTTGATCCCTGCAAGAAACAAAGAAAAAAAAACAAAAAAAAAACAAAGTGCACCACCTTCCAAACAGGTGTGTTTTTTTCTATTTTTTTTTCAATTACCCCTGTGCTTACTCCCATCCACCACTAGACATGCCCAGGTACTTATTACCTTGTCTCAGTGATGAATCCAGCTCTGCACAGGGTCTTTTCCTCCTGGGACATCCACTTCTCCTCAAAAGTGCAGTTGAGGGAAAATCTTTTTTTCCAGCTTTAAACTTGAACTGTAGTTGTAATCCTCAGCAAGTAAATTCCCTTTGTGCAAAAGCAATCCGAAAAACTACGCCATTTGTCAGACAGCTGCCTGGGTGAGAATCTTCACAGTCTTGGCAAGTGCATATATCTATATGATTTGCAAGGTATTGTGGGCAATGTAGTTCATTCACACCAGACACAGCTGCTGACAATAATTTAGTTGTGCTCTTGGGTAAAGCCAATAAGATATTTATTTATGGGGTTATTTCTCCCAACACAGATATGCTTGGTAGCACATAAATCAGGTAACTTGCTTTCAGTGTTAACTTGGAAAAACAAAGTCAAAATCAGGAAAACAACAAATGAAAAGCCACAAAGCAAGAAACAAACTGTTCTTTTCAGGTTAACTTCTGATTACTTCCCACATAGATTCAGAAGTGATTCTCTCCTAGCTCACAAGCAATTAGGTAAGGCTTAATTGCTAGCAGTTATCCAGCTGAAACCCCTTAGCTGGCTTGCTTTCTACTGTGTGGGTCAAATCCTGCTTCAGGAGCTTTTCTGAGTAGATTAAAGAACAAGTTTATATTTCTTTGTGATGGTTGCTGTACTTTGTAACAGAAAGTTACCAACGGAGTTTAGATAGAGAGCAGTCCATATAAATAGGATCTTCATCTGCTATTATTCCCCCTTGTTCAACAAGCATGGGTTCAATATCATGGATTGGCACAGATGAATCTCTCAATGGAGCACTTTCAGGAGAATACTTGTTTCCCTGCTGTCTTTCAAGGTTATAGCTAGGGCATAGATCAGTGTTCATACCTGAGCTTCCATTGCTGCTAGAGTTCCTCTCTATATAGCCTGGCCAGTATGTAGTCCAGTTCTTATGTCCAGCCTTCCAATCCATATCCCTGGACACTGGATCCCTCTTCACATACCTTCTGGCACGGGTCTTAGGGTCCCTTCCACGTGCAGCCGTCTCCCTCACAGGTAGCGTCTGGTGACTCCTAGCTCTGCAGCACCATTCCTCCGGCTTTCCCCAGTCCAATGGTGTATGCTGGCCCTTGAAATGCCTCCCAGTATACGTACTGCTTTGGACTCTTCTAGACCTCTCAAAGGCTTTTCTCTTCCTTCTTCCAAAGGGTCTCTTTCCCTCTCTGTCCGTCCGGTTTGGCTTCTGCTTCTGATGATCCTTCAGATGAAACTGATGATCAAGCTGATTCTCCTCTGGATATCCAAGGTGATCATGAAGATGGTCATCTGTAGAATAAACTCTACTCTTATTCTGCTTAGATGAGTGCTCCTCCCTAATACAGCGCAGCTGTGCTGAATCAGGCCCTGCCCTTTGAGATGAGTGCTTAGGGATTACCTCATAGCCCTCCTGATTGAACACACGTTTCCCCACTTCAGCTCCTCTAATGGCTGTTGGAAACCTGGTGCATCCTGGGACTGGTAGTCTTTTATGGGAAAATTCTGTTTTCTTATTTCTACCAGAACTGACAGGTTGCTTGTTCAGAGTCACTTCACCTTTTCTATAGCTCCTTCCTGAGCTATGATAAGCTTCCTTATCACAAGGTGTGAATAAACTGGTAGACAAAGGTGAGGCAGTTAATATAGTGTATCTGGATTTTCAGAAAGCCTTTGACAAGGTCCCTCATCAGAGACTCTTGGTGAAATTAAAAAGTCATGGGATAGGAGACAGTGTACTATTGTGGATCAGAAACTGATTAAAAGATAGAAAGCAGAGGATAGGGCTAAATGGCCAATTTTCCCAATGGAGAAAAATGAATAGTGCAGACCTGCAGGGATCTGTGCTGGGCCTGCTGCTTTTTAACATTCGCAACTGACCTGTGAATGGAAATAACGAATAAAGTTATCAAATTTGCAGATGACAAAATTATTCAAACTTGTTATAACCAAAGAAGATTGTGAAAAAATGCGAGGACCTTGATAAATTGGAAGACTGGATATTCAAATGCCTGATGAAATTTAATGTGGACAAGTGCAGAGTTATGCACCTAGGAAAGTACAACCCAAACTATGGTTACATGATGCAAGGTTCCACATTAGGAAAAAGATTTAGGCGTCTCATCGTGGATAACACGTTGAAACTCTCCACCGAGTGTGCAGTGGTAGCCAAGAAAGTAAATAGAATGCTAGGAATATATGGAAAGGGATGGAGAGTAAAACAAAGGATGTTATAATGCCTCTGTATCGTTCCATGGTGCAACCGCACCTTGAATATTGTGTGCAATTCTGACTGCCGTATCTTAAAAAGAATATACGGAATTAGAAAAGGTACAGAGATGAGCCACCAAAACGGTAAAGAGGATGGAAGGATACCCCTATGATGACAGGCTTAAAAGGTTAGGACTCTTCAACCTGGAAAAGAGATGGTTGAGGGGATATACGATAAAGGAGTGGAATGGGTAAACATAGATCGATTGTTTACGCCATCAAAAAGTAGAAAGACTAGGGGACATGCAATGAAGCTAAAGTGTAACCCATTTTAGACTAATAAGAGAAAATATTTTTTCACTCAACGCATAATCAAACTCTGGAATTCATTACTGAAGGATGTAGTAAAAGCTGGAAGAAAGGTCCATAAACCATTACTAACGAGGACCCAGGAAATCCACTGCTTGCCCCAATACAAGCATTGTGAAACCTGTGTGTCTTTTTGGGAACCTGCTAGGTACTTGTAACCTGGATTGGCCACTGTTTAAAACAGGACTGGGCTTGATGGACCTTGGTCTGAGACAGTATGACATATCTTATGTTCTTATATCAGAGCCAGATAGTTGGGCAAAATGGACCTTAATATGCAAGATAACACCATGCTCAGTGGGTTTTTTTTGTGTTTTAAAGACCAGCCATGATGCTTAAACATTTTATGTATATTCAGCCCTGCTACAAATAGAGTGGTGAGTGCTGCCTCTATATGGACTGTGGTGATAATCAGTCTGCTATGCATATAGCTATATAGATACAATTTAGGACAGCTCTTTTGTTGTATGGATAGCAGACTGAATATTGACATTTATTTATTTATTTATTTATTTATTTTTTTACAGTGATTTGATATACCACCATTCGAAATGTATATGAACCAGTTAGAGCCCCAAAAGGCAAAATAAATAAAAACACAAATTATATTATAAGACATAATGTAACAAAAGAAGGGGGAAGCATATACTATAAAATATCAACTAGGACTAATATTTTTTTAAAAACCCTGAGAAACAGGTTGAATATCGTTCTCCGTATAGTTAGGCAGAGCTTCCTCATTCTACTCTGGCACTATTGAGAGAATGCTGGGGCAATCTGCAATAATTTTCAGTAGCACTGTATGGAAAGCCATCGATAATTGACAGATAGGGCACTTATCTGTATATGGGCTGCCACTATCCAGATAAGTGTTTTTGAATATCAATACACAAAAAAAATAAAACTGCACTCAAACGTTGGTCTGCAAAATCTCCAATACTAATATTATTGTCTGGATGCAAGAAAACAGACTATAATATTGGTTTCAGTTTGTTCTATAATCGAGCAGAAAATAGCAGGTGGCACATCTAAGAGTTGAAGACAGGGAGCCCAGTTTTGAATGCCATTAAGAAACTGAGACCAGGTATAGCAGGTATATATCTAGTGATATGCATTAACTTCTTATCCAGATACTCTCAGCAGCTTTGTTCTAAACCTAATCAACTTTCTTTCCATAAAATTATACGAACTCCTGAGAGTTTTCTCCAGCAACACTACTGTATATAATTAATCAAGACCAAAAGGACATCAGGTGTCATGTACCTATCCCCAAGAGGTTCTCTTGCATAGGATGTACGTTTTGGCTTCTTCCCATATTTTATTCTGTCCCTAGTCGCATCTTGATATAGCCTGACCTAATTGGTTCTCTGACTACCATCTCCTTTGATTAGTTTCCTGCACCTATTTAGACGTAGAAACTCCCATTTTACCTTGCCCTTGGATAGATTTCATGTGTAATCTGTGTCTTAATATTTCTGCTGACTACTACTACTACTACTAATTTATATAGCACTACAAGGTGTATGCAGAACTGTACATATAGATGTAAGACTCAGTCCCTGCTCATCAGAGCTTACAATCTAATCAAGATGAAAAACCATCACAAAACTGGAGACTAGAGTAAGACTAGATGCACATAAGTAGTGGACAAGAGAATGAGGAGCATCAGGATCCAAAAGCAGCCTCAAAGAGGTGGGTCTTCAGCCTGGACTTGAATAGGGCCAGAGAAGGAGCTCGACACCACAACTCAGGTAGTTTGTTTCAGGCATATGAAGCAGCAAGGTGGAATGAACAAAGTCTGGAGTTGACAGTGACAGAGAAGGGCACAGATAAAAGGGCTCTGCCAGAGGATCTGAGTTCCTGAGGAGGAATGTAGAGTGAGATAACAGAAGAAAGGTAGTGAGGAGCCACAGAATGAATGCACTTGTAGGTAAGTAGAACCTTGAACTGGATGCGGAAATGGATAAGGAGGCAGTAAAGTACCTATCTTGACTACTGTAACCTACTCCTTTCTGGTCTCCCATTGAATCATCTCTCTCCCCTTCAATCTGTTCAGCACTCTGCTGCGCGGCTAATCTTCCGCCAGCCTCATCATGCCCACATTACCCCCTCTTCTCAAGTCACTTCACTGGCTCCCTATCCGTTTCAGCATCCAGTTCAAACTTCTCCTACTGACCTATAAACGCATTCACTCTGCAGCTCCTCACTACCTTTCTTCTCTTATCTCTCCTTACAACCCCCCTCAGGAACTCCACTCTTCTGGCAAACTCCTATCTGTGCCCTTCTCTTCTATTGCTAACTCCAGTCTTCGCTCCTTTCACCTTGCTGCACCTTATGCCTGGAACAAACTACTTGTGTCTGTACGCCAGGCACCTTCTCTGACCTTCTTCAAATCCAGGCTGAAAACTCACCTCTTTGCTGCTGCTTTTGGATCTTGACTCACCTGATCTCCTTTTTCTTTTCATTTCCCCCTTGTTGTATCCAAGCCTAGTGGTTGGGGCAAGGTACTTCAGGCCGGAAGGTCGGGAGTTCAAATCCCACTAGAGGACAGCAACCTTGGGCCGGAAGGACTGGGGTTTCTAGTCCCACAGGTGCTCCTTGTGGTCTTGGGCAAGCCACTTAACCCTTCATTGCCCATGTTCCCTGTAAGTATTAGTGTATGTGTCTCATATCCCCGCGTGTTAAATGTATCTCCCAATTGTGTTGTGACTGCTTTGATTGAAGGATAAGGCGGTATACAAAACTGTCTAAATAAAATAAAATAAATAAATAAATACACCTCCTGTATTGTCTGTCTTGACTAGATTGTAAGCTCTATGAGCAGGGACTGTCTCTTACATGTCTGTGCAGCGCTGCGTATGACTTGTAACGCTATACAAATGCTCAGTAGTAGTAGTAGTAAAGTGACTTGAAAAGAGGGGTTACATGTGCATAGCGGCACTGTCGGAAGATCAGCTGTGCAACTGAGCTTTGAACAGATTAAAGAGGATTCAGAGGGAGATTAGTGAGGAGCAGGTTACAATAGTCAAGATGGGAGGTGACTAGTAAGTGGATGAGGGTCTTAGTTTAAGTAGAAAGGAAGGGACAAATTTTGCCAATGTTATAGAGAAAAAAGCAACAGGTTTTAGCCATCTGTTGGATGTGCAGAGAAAAAGAGAGTAGAGTCAAAGATGACTCCAAGATTGTGAGCTAAGGAAAAAGGGAGGAGTGTGGTGTTATCCACAGAAATAAGAGAAGGGAGGAAGGGGGAGGTGGGTTTAGGAGGAAAGATAAGGAGCTCAGTTTTGGTCATGTTCAGTTTCAGACTATGCAGCAAGACATCCAGGCAGCAATATCACTTAAGCAGGCAGAGACCTGGGCCTGGATTCCTGGAGAGATTTCAGGCACAGAAAAGTAGATCCGAGAGTCATCAGCATGGAGATGGTACTGAAAACCATGGGAGGAAATAAGTGCATCAAGAGACTGAGTGTAGAGAGAGAAAAGGAGAAGTCCCAAGACAGAGCCCTGAGATACACCAAATGAAGGCAGGGTGGCAGCAGAGGAGGATCCACCAGAACATACACTAAGTGCAATGGAAGAGATAAAAAGAAAACCAGGGCAGAACAGAGCCCCTAAATCCAAGCAAGGACAGGGTATCAAGGATTAGGTGGTGATCAACAGTTATCAAAGGCAGCAGAAAGGTCAAGAAGGATGAGAATTGAGTAGAGGCATTTGGATTTGGCAAGCAACAAGTCACTGGAGACTTTGGCAAGTCATTTCTGTGGAATATAGAGAGCAAAAGCCAGATTGCACTGGCTCCAGAAGGGCTTGAGAGAAAAGAAAGTCAAGACAGTGGTGGTGAACCGCTCCTTCATGTAGTTTTGAAGCAAAGGGGAGGAGAGAGATAGGATGATAACTGGAAGGACAGGTAGTATATCTAGTGAAGGCGTTTTGAGAAGAGGTGTAACCACAGCACAGGAATAGCTGCAGTGGAAAGCAGAAGGTTAAGGATATGATATAGAAGGAAGGGATGATGGCAGAAGAGATAGAGCTTAGAAGATGGGTGGGAATGGGATCAGAGAAGCAGGTAGTCAGTTTGGAGGAGGAGAGAAGATCTGCAGTTTCCTCCTCAGTGATTTCAGAAAAAGGAAGAAAGGATCACTAAAGGTGAGGGAAGGATTTGGGACTGAAGAGGGGGCAGATGAGGTGGAGGTGACCATGTGGAGAATTCAAGGCTAATCTTCTGGATTTTGTTATGGAAATAATCAGCCAAGGTCTGGGTAGACAGTAAAGGAGGGATTGGGGGAGGAGGGACCTTGAGAGAGTTGAGCACAGCAAAGAGACGGCGAGGGTCAGAGGCAAGAGAGTTAGTCTGATGAACATAGTACTCTTGCTTGATGAGTGCTATGGCTGACTGGAAAGATGTTAGCATAAATTTGAAATGTAGGTAGTCAGCAAGGGTAAGTGATTTAAGCCAAAGGTGCTCAGCTGAGTGGGCACAGGGATGTAGGTAGTGGGTTGTCGAGGGCAGCCAAGGTTGAAGTACAGTATGCCTCAGAGGGCGTGGAATAGGAGAAGCAAGTGCATCCAGAACAGAGAAGAGTATAGCGTTATAGGAGGATATTGCCTCATCAATGGACTCAGATGACATAATGGAGGAAAGAGGTGATAAGATAGCAGTTTTGACAGTTGAAGAGTTGATAGTGTTTAAGATTTCTAAACATGTAGTGGAGATGGGTGAGACCAAGACTGGGGGGGGTTAAAGGTGAAGGTTAGCAGATGATAGTCAGATAAGGGCAGAACTGAGGTGGAGAAGTCTGAGGGTGTGCAGTTGGAGGAGAAAACGATGTCAAGGCAGTTGCCATACTTGTGAGTAGGAGCGATAGAGCACAACTGGAAGTTGAATGAGGTGGTTAGGAAAAGGAGCTTTAAAGCATAAGGGTCAGAAGGGTCATCAACGTGAATGTTAAAATCCCCAAGAATAAGGGAAGGGGAAAATGCATCCAGAAAGGAGAAGAGCCAGGAGTCAAAGTTGGCGAGAAAGGTAGAGGTGGACTTGTTGGGGGTTGATAAATGATGATTATCCAGAGAGGTAGTGGATGGCATGGACTTCAAAGGAAGCAGATGGAGACAGAAGGAGGGGCTGAAATTGCAAGGAGAGAGTAGGAACCAACACCACCACCACGGTCAATGGGCCGAGGTGTATGGGAAAATAGGTAGCCTCCATAACAGAGGGCAGCAACTGAAGCAGAATAATCAGGGAGAAGCCAAGTTTCAGGTAAAAGCCAGGAGATGCAGAGCATTAGAGATAAAGGGGGAGAGGAGAGGGATATGAACAAGATTAGAAAGGTTACATATTGATCTGCCCTGGGAATGTGAAAAACGTCTAGGGGTTGACATCTTCAGATGAGAGAAGGAGAAGGAGAGAATGGGAGAGAGAGGAGGCAGCACAACGGAAGCGAGAGCGAGGTTCCCTCTGTGAGAGTGGAGATGGCTGATTGAGAGGAAGAAAATGGTGACATTCAAGGGCAGATGATAGTGTAGAAGACAAAATGGTAAGAGAAGTGGGGACAGTAAGGAGTGGGCAATAAGAAGAAGGGTCATGGAATTGTCAGAATGAGGGGAAAGGATTAGGGAGAGTTAACAAAAAGAACACAAAGTGATGTGGAACCATTGGAGAGGGAGGATAGGAAAGAATGCAAATCAAAGGAGATACAGTGGAGAGGAAGGAAAAAGTCCTGGAGAGTTCAGCTGCACCTGAGTAATTGTGTCAATAAGCAGAGGAAGGCTATGAAAGAACATCAAGCCAGGAGTGGGTGATATACACCTGAAGATTCTGTACAGTTCCTGTTCCATTGGAAGTACGCTGAAGACTCTGAATATGTTGGAGCAGCACTCCTGTATATCCCCAGCCTCCTTCTACTATCTGATGTCTATGCTCACTCTGTGGAGAATATCGCAAGCTCATGCTTTAAGACCGGGCAGCTTCTGAATACCAGAGAGCTCAACCTGTAATAGGTGAACATGCACATCCTAGGCCCTGGGCCCCTGTTGTTCCTCGTGGTGCCTGACTTGGACATGACATCAGGTATAAAAGGACTGGACATAGAAATACAATGGTAAAAAAAGACCACATGGCCTATCTAGTTTGCTCTTCCATATCAACCAATACAACAGTCCTCTCTTATCCTTTAGAGATCCTCTGTGTTTGTCCCATGCATTTTTGAATTCAGATACTGTCCTCATCTCTACCACGTCCACAGGGAAACCATTTCATGCATCCACCACTCTTTCTGTAAAGAAATATTTCCTCATATTACTCCCAAGTCTCACCCTCATCTTATGTCCCCTTGTAGCAGAGCTTACTTCCAATTGAAAGAGACTCTCCTCCTGTGCATTTATGCCATGAAGGTTTTAAACATGTCAATCATATCACCTCTATCCCGCCTGTCTTCTAAAGTATAGATATTAAGATCCTTAAGTCGATCCTCATATGCTTTATAACAAAGACCATTTTAGTAGCCACCCTCTGCACAGACTCCAACCTGTTTATATCCTTTTGAAGGTGCGGTCTCAAGAACTGCACACAATACTCCAAATGAGGTCGCAAGAAAGACTTATAAAGAAACACTATCACCTCCTTTCTTCTGCTGTCCATTCCTCTCCCTATGCACCCAAACATTTTTCTAGCTTTTGCTGTCACCTTTTCTACCTGTTTAGCTATTTTAAGATTATCAGACACTATCACGCCCAGGTACCACTCTTCTTTTGTGGACAGAAGTACTTAACCCCTACACCATAGTGCTCCCTTGGATTTTTGCAGCTCAAATGCATGACCCTGCATTTCTTAGCATTAAATCTCAGCTGCCAAATTCTAGACCAAGCTTAGCTAGATCCCTCCTCATGTTATCTACACCTCCCTGGATGTCTACCCTATTGCAGATTTTGGTATCATCCACAAAGAGGCAAACCTTACCCGACAGCCCTTCCGCAATATCAGTAACAAAAATGTTAAAAAGAACTGGACCAAGGACAGATCCCTGTGGCACTCCACTGGTAACCACCTCCTCCTCAGAGTGAGCTCCATTTAGCTATATTCTTTGTCGCCTCCCATTCAACCAGTTTCTAACCCAATGGAGTTATATCCAACATCAACACCACAACCTCTAGTCTCGACCCTTGCCCCATAAGCTGGCTAAAAGTGGCTCGCGCAGAACTGGCACCTTACTTAATGGGGTCAACACATCACTCTCATAGGGGACGATGCCCAAACCTCTGAAACAAGCCTCAATTTGTCCAATATTAAAACACAATTCTCTAGACAAGCTCTGTCCAACTTCCTAAGGCCAATATCCAGTCTTCCATTCTTGGCCAAAGTCATAGAAAAAGCTGCCTATTCCCAACTCCATGACCACATTGATACACATGCACCACTTAACACCAATATGGATTCAAGCCATATCATAACGTTGAGACCCTGCTAACTGATCTACTTGACAGATAGCCCTAAACCAGCAGTTATTCTAGTATTTCTAGATATAACTGTGGCCTTTGACTCGATTAGTCATGTAACCCTCAATGAAGGGCTGAGACAAATCAGATTATATGGGACTATCTTAAAATGGTTCCAATCCTATCTCTCTGATCGATCTCAGCAAGTGAAAATCGGGCATCAGACATCAAAACCATTCTCACTGAGGCAAGGTACACCACATGGACTGGCCCTTTCTGCTCTGTTATTTAATATTTATTTGCAGCCAACTGCAACATTATCCAAACATTCAATGTAGGCTACTCCATATACGCAGATGATGTAATGCTATTTCTCCCATTTGATGAAGCGCAAATTGACTTCACTCCTATCACTTCATGCTTCTCCAAAGTTGCACAATGGTTAAATGATTTTAACCTCAAAATTAATTATAAGAAACTGAGGTCCTAATTACTATAAGAAACCCACACACAACATTGCCCACACACCTCATCATAGATAATGTAAATCTATAAATTAAAAAAAAAAAAAAAAAAAAAAAAGGTAAAATACCTTGAGATCACCCTTGATAATGCTTTAAACTTAACCAGCCATCTTAAAAAAACAGCTGGCCTAATCTACAACAAACTAAGGCTTAAACACTTGAGGCCCCTCCTACCAGATCATGACTTCAGGACCGTGCTCCAAACTATGGTATTCCCACATATTGATTTCTGTAGCAGCATCCTCCAAGGACTACTCAGACAAACCCTAAAACATCTCATGATCATGCAACATGTAGCTGCTAGGATAGTTGTCAGGCCAACTCATCGCATCACATTACTCCCATTCTATATAACCTGCACTGGCTCCTAATTCTTAGCCAGATTAAATATAAAATAATGACTACATTCAAGTTAATAAAGGATATAGCGCCATCTTACCTGTCAAACCTCAAAGAACCCACAAAATGACAGCAAGAAGGGAGTACGGACAAAACACCCTCCTTGTACCATCCATATTCAAAAAATATATCAGGGCAACAACGAACAAAGCCTTTAGTTTCACTGCACCAATGATATGGAACTCCCTCCCAGACAAACTCAGGGCCACCTCAGACCTGATTTCATTCAGGAAACTACTTAAGACACACTTGTTCATAGAACATTTCGGCACAGATACACCAACTCGAGCTCTTCCCCACATAAACGTTTCCAACACAAATCAGAACAAAGATCTCTTCTCTCTCCCCCCCCCCTACCCACTAATCCTCCCCTCCCTCCTGACCTCCCCTATTAAAAAGCATCTAACCTTCAACCTTTTTCACCTAGCCTAAGAACGAATTGATTTTAGTAGACGCACCAGTATTGTATTATGGATAGGCTTGCTCCTGTAAATAAATTCCCCTGTACATAATGTACACACATGTAAATAAGTTAGATTTCTCACACTGTAAATAAGTTTCATTCTTACACGGCACTGTTAATGCCAAAGTTCTAATTACCATGTTTTATGTTAAAACAAGTTGGAAATCTGTTAATATGTAATGTTCTTTCACTGTTACATATAAACTGCTTTGATTCTGCTGAAAGGCGGTATATAAATATGACAAATAAATAAATAAATAACCCAAGCGGTAACTTTAGGGTCCATCCATAAGGTGCTCACTTTGTTTATAAGACGCCGGTGTGGAACGGTGTCAAAAGCTTTACTGAAATCTAAATACACCACACCTAGGACTCTCCCTCGGTCCAACTCCCTGGTCACCCAGTCAAAGAAATCGATCAGATTTGTCAGACAAGATCTGCCTCTGGTGAATCCATGCTGTGTCAGATCCGGTAACCCACTGGACTCCAGAAACCTTACTATTTTCTCTTTCAGCAGCGTTTCCAAGAATTTACTCACCACCGAGGTTAAACTAACCAACCTGTAGTTTTCAACCACATCCTTATTTCTACTTTTGTGTAAAGAGATCACATGTGCATCTCTCCAGTCCTCTGGCACTACTCCAGATTACAAAGGGACATTGAAAAGGTCAGTCAGTGAAGCTGCTAGAACATCTCCAAGTTCCTTCAGTATTCTCGGGTGTAGCCCATCCGTTCCCATTGCTTTGTCTACTTTTAGTTTAGCTAGTTCCTCACAAATACAGTCTTCTGCACACATAAGGACATGTGTATTGTTCTACAAGCCAGTATTAAGTCTCTAATCAGACAGCCTGCATGCAGAGAAAGTCCTATACCTGTGCATATAATTATCTACCTTCTTGTACCTTGCCATTCCCCTTGAATTACCCCAGTCCTCAGTTGTGTGGTCTGTCTGCCTTAGATTGTAAACTTTGATTAGGGACGGTCTCCTGCTTGCACATCTATAGCACTATGTATGCCTTTTAGAGCTATACATATGAAAAATAATAAGAGTAGTAGTAACAGCAACAATTTTTTTTAAATGATTTGTTTCATTTTACTCATCCTTATTTAACAAAATATTTATTTCCCCATATGACCCACATAAGGTTTCAGCCAGATAAATTTTCCTAATCTTATGGGTCTCCTGTGAGTCCAACTCTCTTTATTCTCCATGACAACTGTGCCTAATGCATGCAAGGCAGAGGCACAGAGGTTAACAGGGTCATTCCTGTTAACTGTCCGCCAGGGTGCTCGGACAAATCTCCCCTGGGGTGGATACAATAATCAATCAGGCGACACTCTGCTTATTCCATAATAAAATAATTTATTTGGGCAAAAACAAAAAGTAAGGAAGTTACAAGCAAAGCTATAAACAGTCTGCCTGATGCGGACAGAGTTCTCTGGCTCTGAATAATAGTGAAAGAGAAGGCTGTCCTGCCCACACTCGGCCGTTACCTCTGTTATATACTCCTCTGCAGCAAATAGTTCCAGAACATTCTGCATATATTTGCAGGCTCTGCCCTGGGACCCTCCCCATTATCAGGTTTCTGTCTTGAGGCACTTCACTCAGTATCATATAACTAAATGTGCTGTGCTTCTTATCAGGTAGGCCGTTCCCTGCTGGGCTGCTCGGTCTGGGCTGCTCGGTCCCCGCCCTGCATCTTCTTCTTTGTTTCACTGTAGTTTCGCTTGGGTGATTTTCGCTTCAAGCACAAGTTAGAATCTTCAAGGCTCAGCTCTGCAAACTTTTTCATCAACCTTCTGTAAGTCCATTCTCTGCACACTCCTGTCCAGAGTCTGGTATCCTACATGTTTCAGCAGGGATCATACATGTTGTCAATCACAGCCCACATGCAGTTCTTCTGTGCCATTTAGAAGTTAGTCAGCTCTTTGGGATAGGATCATAACTTCCAACATCATTATCAAAGTAAGCCAAATTAAGTAAGCCAAATTAGTCCTTAACCCCGTCCTTAACCCCTACATAACTCACAATTAGGACAGAAGGATCAGGGGACCTCCAAATCAGAAAGAGGAAAATATCCTTAACGTCACCAAATGGATGAATGGATGAGAATGTGTAACACAAACCTTGCTATTAAGCTCAGGGAAAGAGGTATATAAAGGCAAAAGGAGGAGATGAATGGAGAAAGAGGGGCAGATGAATGATGGGAAATAAAAGAAATATGGAAGATGTGAGAAATTAAACAGAATATACATTGTGCTGTAAAGATATAAAGGGGCGGTTTGTGCGTGTATGTTGCACATATGCACACAGAAAAGCTGATACCTGGAGAAATTCACTGGAGGAACCAGCTGCTCTTGGAAGTCATCTCTCTGCAGCCTGACTCCATTACTTCTCATCCAAACATTTTCCCACCTCTCAGGTGCCCAGCCCCAGATATAGATACAAACCCAAAACCAGACTCATTCACTCTTTCAAGTCCCCCTCATTCCTGGCAGTCACACGCGCACTTTCAATCCGTCCTCTCCGTCTCTAGCAGTTTCTCTCTCTTTGTCCCCTCTTGCTTTGTCCAGCAGTCACCCACTTTTTCTCTCTGTGTCCCTTCCCTGTCCCAATTGTCTGTCTTTTGTGCACTCTCACTCAATCACCCCGCCCTGTCTTATGAGATATGTACTAAGTTGTTATATTGTAAACCGCACTGATTCTAAATAGTGCGGTATATAAAACCACATAAATAAATATTCTTTATCTCTGTCCATCAGTCTCACTCCCTGCCCCTATCAATCAGTTACTCTGATTCCCTTCCCCCACTTCTAGCATTTACTCTCTTAATTTCCCCAACACCAGAAGCAGCTCTTAAAGTTGCCCATCCTGTACTTATTTTTCTCTTTTAGTGTCTCCAGCTAGGACCAAGCACTTAACCATCTCAAGTCAAGATGTGCCTCACTCATCCAAAGACAGATCCTCCTCCTCCCACGATCCACAAGCATACTGTACCTCTGCTTAATAGTTCCAGTACCACTCGCAGCAGGAAAGATGTGAAAGGCATGTCATGTGCCACCTACCAATTTCTAGTGCCAGAAAGATTCACAATGTCTGCTGTAAAGATATGCTGCTCCCAGTAGAGTGTGCAAGCATGTTGATGAATGTATCTGCACACCACAGATCTCTACCATCGGAGATGTGCTGTTGGTGAAGCAGAGCTTCCGTATCCCCCTGATTTCTTGCACCAGGGTCTCTCTCTGCAACATGGAGATGGGAGTATTACCCAGTGATGGGTGCACATGTGCATCCCACCCAAGGGAAACACACAAGATACCACTTCTAGCACTAGGCATGTATATATGATCCTTAATGGTATCCCATAGTCTCTTTAAATGTTTCAACAAAGGAAGCATCTCTAGTGCCAACTGCATTTGTCAGATTAGCTTTCATGCCTTCTCAGAGACCCGACACACGTAGCTCTGCAAGGCATTTAGTACCAACGGTTGATGCAGATACTTTCTACGACATGTCAAAGATGACATGCTGAGCGGATCAGGTGGATTCCACACTCATCTGTTTCAAATAAAATAATATGAGTCTGTTTAGATTGTGTTTGAGTAGAAAGACTAGCAGAAATCCCTTGTATCTTTTGAAGAATAGTATGCATGTATTGTACCATATATACCCAATGAGAAGCAATTCTTGCAGACAGAATGGTTCCCTGGAAAACTTTAATTTCCCAGTGGCATAATATAGAAGAGACTACATTTCTTCACCTCTTTTGTAGCTGATTCAGTTACCACAGATGTATGTGAATCCAGGAGTGAGCTGCATCTTATAGTTGAAATCCAACTTCCTAGAAACTGGATGCAAAATTACTGGTGTTCACCACACACAAATCTGCTGTTCATGTAGCAAGCCATGGACTGGAACTGCCACTGTGACCTTTGGAGCTTCTACACATTTTTTTTTTAATCTTTTATTTAAGGTTTTTTCTTTCCTGAATACAAAGTAACAAAACAAGAAACAATTCGAAATATTCAAGATACAATTCAAACAAAGAATATACAGGAAAAAAGATCACTACACATCACGGAGAAAACAATCAATAATACACAGGAAAATACAAAATTATTATAGCAATTAAGAGTTTAACTCCTCCACATTAGGGTGCACATAAAAAACAAACAAACCCACCCCCTTACTTCTCTGCCAATTCCCTAGCAATCAAAAACTTCTGTAACTGGTCAACATCCGTATAAGCAAAATTTTGCCCCTGGTAAACAACCAGGCAGCGACAAGGAAATTTTAAAAAGAAAGATGCTCCCAAAGCAATAACCCTAGCTCTCAACCCCAAAAACTGCTTACATCTGAGCTGCGTCACACAACCAACATCAGGAAAAACTTGGAGCTTGAAACCACAGAATAAAGCTTCCCTGTGCTTAAAATAAGCCCTAAGCACAGTCAATTTGGTAGATTCAGAACCAAAAGTTGCAACTAAAGTGCAACGCTTGGATATAAGATCTGTAGAATCCTCCAAGAAAGCGGTTAAGTCTTGGTCGACCGACTGAACAGAGGGAGCCGAAGCCCCCTCTGCAACAGGTGTCGACAGACCACCCGAAGAAAAAGAGTATACCTGAACTACCTCCAAGGAGCCCTTCAATTGCAATATCTCAGAGAAATATTTCTGCAGTAAAATTTCAGGAGACAGTAAGTGAGTTGAGGGAAAATTAAGAAAACGTAGATTCCTAGCCTGATGTTGATTCTCCAACAACTCCACACGATAGGAAACAGCAGAAATATCTTTAAGTAAAGGGAGAGGAGAATTAACACGGGCAGAAGTCTGAACCAGAGAATTTAACTGTTTATCAACTACATTAAATTTATCAACTACTTTGCTCGTAAAACAACACAATGATGAAACAGTGGATGACAAACGTTTATCAATTTGCTGAATGGCAGTCCAGATATCAGCTAACGTTACCTCCCCAGTAATGAGAGGAATACTTTGATCAGAAGCAGCCGGACAAACAGGCCTCAGAGGCGAGACCAAAGGCGTTGCGGGTGCATCTAATAAAGTAGAAGACGAGAAAGGCTGGGGAAAGGGAGGCGGGAGCCGGAGCTCCGGGCTTAAAGAAGCTCGGTCCGACGAAATGTTAACAGGCTGCAGCAACGAAACATGCCTGTCCATAGGGCCAGTCACTTTACCTCCAGAATCTCGATCTCCCGATTCAGATTTTGCCACCGATTTCCCTTTTCGCTTCCCCATGGACACGGCAGGCAGCGTCAAGCGCTCTCAGATGCTTCTCAGGAGCGCAAAAGGAGCGTGTCTAACCCCTTGTGACATGCCCCTTTGGACACTGCCCCGCAAGCCGCGAGTAGCACTCACAGAGCTTTATGGGGATCACAGGGGGGGTCCTCCAAGGCAGGAACGTCCGCCCAGGTGCCTGCAGCTGTACTTCCGAGTCTCCGCTCCCTCCTGCAGCCCTGCTCCGCGCAGTTGTAGTGACCGCGTGTGCTCCCCGGATAAGATGATGTCTCCCCGCTTCTACACATTTTAAAAGACCAAATACATCTGCTGTAGTTTCCCCTTCTTGTTATAGGAGAAAGGGAACTTTCCTTGCCATGTGTTGCACAACCTAGGAAGAGGGACACTGAAAGGTCCTCAATATCAGGGAAGGATACTTCTGGGATGAAATGATGATTTGTGAAATCTTCTGTAACACTGAAAATGTTCTGAACATGGAGAGGATGGAGGTAAAAAGTGGTTGCCCGGAAACTCAGGATCAGAGATAGATAGAAGAGATTATCGGATCTTGAGAATAGTGTGGCTCTTTCGGCACAGGGGTTACTTCTGTGGATTAAAAAGCTTGTGGCATAGCATGATTCTGATGTGCAATGCCTGCGATCTCTGAGTACACTAACAAAATCATTAAGCATCTTCCTGCAATAATGAATGGAGATCCTCCAATAGGTGCGGTGTGAAGATGGTAAAGATTCATTTGCCACAATCACTGAAATTGGGGTCAATGAAACTGACATTATAGCTGCAGCTTGAATGTGTGAAGTGCACATCTCAGGAGCATAGTGCCAAGCAGATAATCGACAAAAATCCTGTACTTAAATTGGTGAACAATGAGATTTTTGTACCGGATCTATTCTGGAAATATCGGTGCAGAGAAGGGCCTGAAGTGCTGGTTTGAAATCCAGATGGCCTACGGCAGCTAGTACCAAACTTACATCTATGCCTCAATGAGTCTTCTGGTGCAGCAATGATGGCACCAGAGTTTCTTCAGTGCCAGAAGTCTGACTAGCTTTTTTTGGCACAGACAGGGCAGAAGCCTTTTGCAGCTCTTTACGCTTAGAAGTGGCACAGTTACAGTCTCCTACACAGAGATGGAACTTTTCAACTACTTTTGCTCCATGTGATTTGCGAGTTGCCTTATGCACAGACCAATGAAACTACACCGAAGATATCTGAACTTTAGTCTGAAAGTCTTGACCTGGGGCATATAAAGAATGAGAGAAGCTGGGACTAGAGCCCATGTCAAGCTTTAACAAGGAGATCAAGGCTCCTTCATTGTCATAATACTAGGAATTCGTATTTAGTTTTATATATGAGGAGGAAAACATCAATTTATCAGATGAATGTATGCATGAAATGTTGATGTTCCAGGTACAGAGTCCTTTTGTAATATGTCATGCCATGAACTGTGGCAGACGTTCAGTATTTACCAACCTTTTAAACTGAAACACACAGAAGAATTAATCCCACTGCTGGTTAAAATAAGATATAGTTCCTAATTGGTGTTTAGTTTGTAGTTTCCTTTACACAGGAAATGCTCAAAGGAGTTGTTCTAGGACCGGGTCAGCAACCAAAAATATTTTGGCAGGTACAAAACCTGCAGAGGGATGGGGAGGGGTACTCTGCAACATATAAGACTAACACAGCTGACCTGGGAGTTTTGAAAATTTTCTTGGTGCTAGCATTTTCAGTAAGCAATGAGTAGGGCAGTTAATAAACCATTATTAAGAAGGGACCCAGGATATCAATGCTTGACCCAGTACAAGCATTGCGGAACCTGTGTCTTTTGGGGAAACTGCTAGGTACGTATGACCTAGATTGGCCACTGTTGGAAACAGGATACTGGGCTTGATGGACCTTGGTCTGACCCAGTATGGCATATCTTATGTTCAGAGTTTTGTTGGGGGACTCGAAGGCAGAATACATTCTTAAAAGGAAATTAATTGGGGAGGAAGTGATGTCACCAACCGGGATGGCCGCCTGAGTGCTGAGCTCCCATCGGGACAGCGAAATTGTAGCAAGAAATAGCGCACCTGGACCTCCGATGTTAAAAGCAAAGGTGGGATAAAACACTTTAATCCCCAAGCATGTCCGTCTGGAAAAAATTGGAATGCTATTGGTCCACTTATGTGAATAAACAGCAGCAGCCAATGGCCACGAGGGGAGAACGGGCAGATACAGAGATGGATGAGGATCGCGAACATGTAGAGGAGCAGTGCACGAAAGGCGACTTGTGGCGCTGGTGCAAAGAAATTAAGAGAGAAGTTATAGAAGTTAAAAACAATGTGAAAGCGGTGATGGCTGAACTACGTACAGACTTACAGATCTTGGGACAGCGGGTAAAGCACCGAGAAACACGCGGATGAGACGGAAATGACTGCACAGAGCACACAGGAGAAACTACAAATGTGGCAGAGGGAGCATGAAAACTTGCAGGACAAGATTGAAGATCTCGAGAATTGCTCCCGACGCTGCAACATCAGAGACCGAGGAGTCCCAGAAGAAGAGCATTTCCAACAGACAAGCCGGGAGGAAAACATATCTGCATGGCCCTGCTGAAAGATGGAGGACAGGGGGCCAATTCAGACATGCCTGAGATTATGCTGGAGAGAGCGCATAGAGCTCTGGGGACTCCAACTGGCTCAAGGCCTCAAGATATAGTAGCATACTTCACTAGTCATCAACAGAAAGAAGTGATAATGAGAGCTGCTGCTAAGAAAGGCAAGATCGCTTGGCAAAAAATTATGAGATCGAGATTTACCAAGATCTGGCTCCATCAATGCTGCAGAGACGCCGAGCTATGCGACCAGTGACTCTACATTTAAAGCAGGAAAAACTCAAATATAAATGGCTCTTTCCTTTTGGACTGCAGTTTGAGGTGAAAGGACTGGCGAAACGGGCACAGACTGTGGCGGAGGCTTAGGACCTGCTTGCTACCATTTCTGTCATGTAGTCCTCAGAGAATGAATGGCGAACAAGTGGGTCAGCCAGACCGACCAAAGTGGCAACACATACCGGAAAAGGGCCAACGCCTACAACGCCTCTCTAAGGGACTACAGCATCATGGAGATAAGCCCAGTACATGAGATGTGGCAACGAACTCTGTGATAAAAGACAGAATCTATGCTCAATAATGGCTTGAGAACTATTTAGAATTGTGAAGGGGGAACGGAGAAGAAGCAGAAGGAACCTTTCCAGATCATGCCCTCTCCCTTCCCTCTGTACAGACTGGATGGTATATAGGAAGCCATATATTGGTGGTTAAGGCTTGATGCTTAAATCTGTAGCTTAAAAGTTAGTTTTTGTTGGGGTAAAATGATCTGGTTTGGGTGGGGGGAGGCGAGGCAAGGGTTATAGAGGAGCTGAGTTGAGGGGCTGGTTCTACAATGTGAGGAGCAAGGGGGAGGGATATCTCGGAATAGCATGGTGAAGAAACCGGGGGATAGAAGGCTGCCGAGAAGAATGAGAGCAGAGGGGGAGCACTGGGATGAGGCAGGGAGGATATAGAAGGGTGGAAGGCGGGCTAGTGAGTAAAGGGGGAGAAGCGGAAAGCGGATAGATGATGGCGAGGCAGGTGATAACTGGAGGCTAGGGGTTACAGCGGGGGTAGGCGAGTCAATTCCTCAAGCTTAGGAGGCGCAGAAAGGAGTTCTGCAGGCTATGGGAGGTTTGGGAAGGGGGGAGTGGGGGAGAGGGGGAGAGGGACTGGGAAGGGGGGAAGGAAGTAGGATTCAAGGTAGAGGCTCTGGGGGGGGGGGGCGGTAGAAGGAGAAGCTGGGGAAATGATAGCTCTTAGGGTCGGGACTTTAAATATGCAGGGGCTCAATACACCACAAAAGCATAAATCATTATTTCAGGATGTGTAGCGCTGGCAATGGTAGGTGACCTTCTTGCAAGAAACGCACTTGCTCCAGCGGGATGAGCGTTTGTTACAGCACGGGGCATACAGCCAGTATTTTTTTTTTTTTTTTTAATGTGGAAGGCAAACATAAGAAGGCAGGAGTGGCGATTCTGATTAGAGGCGATGTTCCCTTCCAACTGGGAGGGGTGGCGAAGGGCTTCATGGGCTAAGTGTTATTAGTGTGGGGGGAACTGCAGGGCCAACAAATTACTTTTCTAAAAGTATATGGACCTAATGAATCGACTGCTGCTTTTTAGGAACAATTGGTAGCATGGATGGGGGATAAGATCCATGGGGCTGTATTGGTGGAAGGGGACTTAAATGAGGATCTCAACCCAGGGAACGATAGGACTCGGGGTACAGACAGCGGGAAGAGAGGAGGGAGGTGGCGAATTTGGGAACGGATGAAACAATATGGCCTGTATGATTTATGGCGCCAGAACCACCCTCATCTGTGTTAGATTTATAACTGTCATGATTCCTCATGAGAGGAGTTGAATTTAGTTGTATGTTGGATAAATGGAAAAATTTGATTATAAAATAAAAATATTTAAAAAATAATAATTTTGCTAGATTCCTTTTCTCTTTCTTCCTCTCTCCCATCCAAAGCAGGATTTTAGAGGCAAAATAGCACCGTTATTAATTTGTTTTTGACATTAGGCCAAAAAGGGTGTCTGCTCCTGTTCTATGATAAAGTTCTATATTTGTTTTTGCCATGTATGGTTATGAACACGTCACTATTATATACCCTCTTCCAGATATGAACACCTTCTCTGTTACTCCTTTTCAGAGCACTTGCGATTGGATTTATTTTCCTGTTTGTGCTTCCAAATCTAGTTATTTCCTACACTCATGTGAAGCTTGTCTACACAAGCACACACATGTGCAAGTAAACAAAATGGGAGAATTAGAGTGATAAGGTGCTGAAAAAAAACAAAGACGCAATGATTATACTCTTTTGGGATAATTTGCAATCAGGATAATTATACCACCACGCTAATGAAGTTCACTAATTTCTAATTATGCGACTTCAAGTCATCTACATGCAGTGTTACTGACTCTCTTATATAAGAATTGTAATACATACTAAACATTAGTACTGCTAGCCAAAATTAGACTAACAGTCACTAATGCTGCAGGATTATATATGGTGTATAGATTTCTTTTAGGCATGCAGGGCTGAATTTTACACTCTAGCGCCCAAAGGCAGGACTAGCATCATCATGGATAATACATTGAAACCCTCTGTCCAGTGTGCAGCGGCAGCCAAGAAGGCAAATAGAATGCTAGAAATCATAAGGAAAGGAATGGAGAATAAAACAAAAGGATATTATAATGCCTCTGTATCGCTCCATGATGCAACCACACTTTGAATATTGTGTGCAATTCTGGTCATTATATCTTAAAAAGGGTATAGCAGAATTAGAAAAGGTAGAGAACAACGACCAAAATAGTAAAGGGGATGGAAGGATATCCCTACGAGGTAAGACTTAAAAGATTAGGGCTCTTCAACTTAGAAAAGAAAATATTTTTTCACTCAATGGTAATCAAACTCTGGAATTCATTACTGGAGGATTAATAAAAGCTGTTAGTGTAGTTGGGTTAAAAAAAAAGGTTTGGACAAGTTCCTGGAGGAAATGTCCATAAACCATTATTGAGGACCAGAGAAATCCACTGCTTACCCAAGGATAAGCATAATGGAATCTATGCACCTTCTGTGGAACCTGTGTACATTTTAGGGAACTTGTGGCATGATTTGGTCACTACTGGAAAGAGGATACTCGGTCCAACCCAGTATGGCATTTCTTATATTCTTAAGAATGTGGATGTTTCCAGGGGATATATGTGGGGATATCGATGGGGGTGGATGCATGTATGAAAGGGATCAATTAGATAGGGGAATGTTTTTGAATCAATAGGGTATTAAGTGAGGGAGGGGGGGGGGTCTATATAAGGGCTGGTTACAGGTCGACTAAACTGTGCTCAGCAGGATATTCGGTGGCACTGAAGCGTTTAAGTCATTTTAAAATGAGAGAACCTAGCTATTGGTGAAGAGAGAGTTCCAATCTACCACATAACTGATGAATTATGGTGTTCTCTAGGGGTTAATCTTATCTCATTATTATTTAATCTCTATTTAAGACTCCTATGAAATATCATTAAGCAATTGGGGCTTAGATTCCAGCTTTTTCCTGGTAACATTCAACTTTATGTTCATTGGCGTGTAAAGCACAGTTACTTACCTGTAACAGGTGATCTCTGGGAACAGCAGGAATAAGTCTTCACATATGGGTTTCGTCGGTACCGACGGAGCCTGCGCGGGAACGCTCCCCAGCGTCCAATCAGAAAGCCTTTGGGAGCATCCCACAGCGCCTGCGTGCTGCCTTCCCGTCTTTCCCAACTGTCTCTCCTCAGTTGAGTTTTAGAGTTGAGACAAAGAGAGAGAGAGAGAGGGACAGGAAAGAGAGAGAGAGAGAGACAACTCCTAGGGGAGGTGGGTGGGTTGTGAAGACTTATTCCTGCTGTTCCCAGAGATCACCCGTTACAGGTAAGTAACTGTGCTATCTCCAGGAACAAGCAGGAATGAGTCTTCACATATGGGGACTCCCTAGCTTTAGATGCCAGGGAGAGATCACAGAAGTTGTGTGTCCCTGGGACAGGGCTGCACTTCCCCACATGGATCTCTGGCATCCCATGAGGGATGGTGGGTAGGAGTTGATTAAGTATGGAACAGGTGTTTAAGAACAGCCTGACCAAACAAGGCATCCCGGCGGGAGTCCTTGTCCAAGCAGTAATGGGCTGTGAAGGTATGAACCGAGGCCCAAGTGACTTCTCGACAGATGTCGTCAATAGACACAGAGTTTAGATGAGCCATTGAGGCTGCCATGGCTCTCACATTGTGAGCTGTGACATGGCCCTCCAGAGAAAGGTTCTTGCTCTGATAGGCGAAAGAAATACACTGGGCAATCCAGTTAGATAATGTTCTATTGGAGACTGGTAGTCCCAAATGAGAAGGATCAAAGGCAACAAAGAGCTGAGAGAACTTTCTATGTTGCTGTGTCCTCTAAGTACAAAGCCAGAGCTCTTTTACAGTCCAGGGTATGAAGATTCCTCTCTGCACTTGATGCATGAGGTCCTGGAAAAAAGACAGGTAGGTAGACCTCTTGGTTGAGGTGAAAAGGCGAGACCACCTTAGGCATAAAGTGTGGACGAGTCCTAAGGACCACCTTGTCATGATGGAACCTTGTATAAGGTGGATTAGCTACGAGTGCTTGCAATTCACTAATACGACGTGCTGATGTGATTGCAATGAGAAAGATAACCTTCCAAGAAAGGTATTTCAAGGAGGTGGTAGCCAAAGGTTCAAAAGGCGGCTTCATAAGCTGACCCAGAACCAAGTTTAAGTCCCATGCCACCGGGGGTGGTCTAATGGGAGGCTTTGTTAAAAGGAGTCCTCTCATGAATCTTGCTATAAGAGGATGAGAGGAAATAGGTTGTCCATTTAGAGGCTTAAGGGAAGCTGCAATAGCACTCAAATGGACCCTTACTGAATTTGTCTTAAGGCCTGCATTAGACAGATGGAGGAGATACTCCAGCAAAGATTCCAGAGGTATGGCAAGGGGGTTAAGACCCTTCCCAGAACACCAGATAGTAAACCTCTTCCACTTGAAAGCATAAGAACGTCTAGTGGAAGGTTTCCTGGAAGCATAAAGAACATCTTTTACTTGTTGAGAAAGATGAAGATCCTGGAGATCTAGGCCTTCAGCAACCAAGCCCTGAGATGCAGAGACTGGGGAATGGGATGCCATAACTTTCTGTCCTCTTGAGAGAGGAGGTCTGGAGCAGACCCTAACTCCAGGGAGAGAGCTTGAGAGAGATGTAGAAGCAGAGGGTACCACACTTGCCGTGGCCAATGTGGAGCTATGAGAATCATGTGGCCTCTGTCTCTCTGAAGCTTGAACAGGGTTTGGGGAATTAGGGGAATGGGTGGAAAGGCATAGAGGAAGTCTTGATCCCAGTGAAGGAGGAAAGCATCCCTTGCCTGAGTTCCCTGAGCCAGAGTTCTGGAACAGAACCGGGGAAGTTTGTCATTCCACGGACTTACAAAGAGGTCTATGTCCGGGGTTCCCCAAATTTGAAAAATCTTGGACACCTGGTCCACATGTAGGGACCACTCGTGTGGAAGCAGAACTCAACTGAATCTGTCCGCCCAAGAGTTTTGAACGCCTGGAAGAAAAACTGCCAGAAGATGAATGTGATGCTCTCTGGTGAGGGCCCACAGTCACAAAGCTTCGTTGCAAAGCGACAGAGAGCCAGTTCCTCCCTGCTTGTTCACATAGAACATGGCTACCTGATTGTCCGTGTAGATAAGGACTGTCTTGTAGCTGAGCAGGGTGTGGAACACCCGCAGAGCAAGGAAGATTGCTCTGAGTTCCAAGAGATTGATGTGTAGACAACTCTCCTGTGGGGACCAGATGCCCTGGGTGGAGAGGTCTTGAAGATGAGCTCCCCATCCCATTGGAGAAACATCTGTTGTAAGAGCTGCTTGGGGTAGAGACTGCTGAAAGGGGGACCCCCAGCAACAGGTTTTGAGGGGACTTCCACCATTGGAGGGACAAAATGAGGCGACTTGTGTTTGCTATTTTGTCAGACAGGCAGCCTAATGCCTGGGTCCATTGGGTGGATAAAGTCCACTGAGCTGCCCTCATGTGAAGGCGAGCATATGGTACCACATGCATGGTGGATGCCATGTGGCCCAGCAACTGTAACATCTCTCGAGCAGTTAGGAGGGGCTTCAACTCTGCTTGAGAAGCTAACTGCACCAAGCGAAGGCAACAGGCCTGGGGGAGATAGGCCCTTGCCCTTGTGGTATCTAGCAATGCCCCTATAAACTCCAGGGACTGAGTAGGGATCAAATTGGATTTTGGGATGTTTATTACCAGCCCTAAATACTAAAGGATACGCATTGTGCAAGTCAGAGAACTCTTGGCCTCTGACTGAGTGGGAGCTCGAATGAGCCAGTCATCCAGATAAGGGAAGATGAATATTCCCAGGGTGCACAGAAAAGCAGCTACCACTGCCATGCATTTCGTGAACACCCTTGGTGCAGAGGCCAGACCAAAAGGGAGCACTCTGTATTGATAGTGCTTCTCTTGAAAAAGGAACCGAAGGAACCTTCTGCGAGTTGGATGGATGAGAACATGAGTGTACGCATCCTTGAGATCTAGAGAACAAAGCCAATCCTGACTCTGAAGGTATGGCAGCAGAGTTCCCAGAGAAACCATCTTGAATTTTTCCTTGACTAGGAATCTGTTCAACTCTCTGAGATCTAAGATGGGTCGGAAGCCCCTTGTTTTCTTCGGAATAAGAAAATAGGGGGAGTAGAAACCTGTGCCCTGTTGTTGAAGAGGCACTTCCTCTATTGCCACCTGGGCGAGAAGGGTGGCATACTCCTTCCCCAACAGGTTGAGGAGGGAGGTTGGAGAATTGAACTGGTGCACTCTTGTGAGGGGGCAAGCTTGAAAAATGAAGTTTGTACCCCCCTCTTATGATGGAGTGTCCAATGCTCTGCTGTAATTTGCCCCCACCTGGGAGCAAAATGACATAACCTTCCTTGAATGGTGGAGGGCTCTGGTCCTTCTAGAGCCAGGAAGGCTATGTTCTCTAGCAGAAAGTCAAAGGCCCTGAGGGGGCTGAGGTTGCTGGGCTGGAGCAGGCCTAGCAGCCTTTGCTTTGCTCTGTTTGGATGATTGCTGACGTTTGGTAGGGAACTGAGCTGCAGAAGATGCCCACTGACCATAAGCAGGATAGAATCTTCCCTTTTTAGAAAAAGGTGTTTTCTTGAATAACCTTTTCTTAGCAGGAGCAGCTGTGGATTTGGATAGTCTATCCAAAGCAGAATTTTCAGCATCCATCTGATTGGTAAAGATTGGCAAGCAAAAGCCAAACAGGTTCTCACCTGTACAAGGGATATTTCCCAATTCATCTTCAACCCAGATCTCTAAATCAGATGCTTGAAGCCAAGCAATCCTACGTGCACCTATGGCAATAGCTGAGGCTCTGCTTACGCATTCAAAGGAGTCGAAAGCTGCACGGTTGGAGAATTTGGAGATATCTTGGGCATGTTTGAGCCCAGTGAGAAAGTCCTGCCTTTTATCTTCAGACATAAAAGGACTTAAAAGAAGTCACTGACCATTTGCAGACTTTAAGAACATTCCCATTTAGAGACTATAAGAATTCATCCTCGCAGCAAGCATGGAAGCTTGGAAGACTCTTCTTCCAAAAGCATCCAGGGTTCTACATTCACGTCCTGGAGGATTAGAGGCATGTCTTTTGGCACTTCTAATCTTTCTCATTGCAGACTCAACCACAATAGAGTGGTGAAGAAGTTGAGTTTTATGGAAACCAGGACAAGGAGGGACACGATACATGGTATCCAACCTGCGAGAATGAGGAGAGGTGGTCAAAGGTGCTTCCCACAACCTCAACATGAGATCATACAGAATCTCATGAATAGGCAAGGTAGCTGCCTCCTTTGGAGTTTTAGGATATTGTAAGATATCTAACTCCTTGGCTCTGGGTTCTGTCTCAGGGGCCACTGTGATAGAAAGGCCCCGAGCCACCTCCCTGATAAAGTCTTGAAAAGACAAGTCCTCTGGAGGAGACATCCTTCGTTTAGGAGAGGACTCCTCCTGTGGAAGAAGCATCACTGCATCAACCGACTCTTCAGAATCCTCAGAGGAATCGAAGTATCGTCTGTCCGGATGCTCCTGCAAAGCCCGATACCCGTACCGACCGGGATCGGGATCGGGAATAACCGGTACTGGGGTATCAGTACCAGAGGGCTTCAGAGGACACAGTACCAGCATAGCGGACACCGAAGCCGATGTCGATGCCACCGGTACCAGGATCGGTACCAATGGCGATGCTAGAGCCGGTACCGGCGGAGTAGTCTGTTGCGGTACCACGGGCGTTGATGCCACAAGGAAAGCCGCCAGACTGCGTTCTATGGACAGAATCCTCTGATCCATCGATGCCGCCAATGCTTGGAAGTCGGTACCGGTGGAAGCCACCGGTACCCCAGAGCATGGCACCAGGAGATCTGTCGAGGCCACGCCATCGAGATCATCCTGGAACCCCGATGATGATGCTTTAGAGGCCGAAACCTCCTGCCGGGGTAATTTTGCCGGTGCAGAATCCTCGAGGACAACGCCAGAGGCATCTCGATGCTTAGAAGGAGATCTACCCTTCGAGGACCGGCTGGATTTATGTTTAGTTACCTGAGATCCATGTGAGGAAGAAGCAGCCCTGGAAGACGTCGATGCTACCAAAGCAGCATCAGAGGGAAACAGGGTACTGAGCTTGGCAACTCGGTTCTGCCGACCTCTTTTAGACATCATAGAACAGGACATCCAATCTGTTATGGAATGGTCAGGACCTAAACATTTTAGACACCAGTCATGGGTGTCGGTGACGGAAATGGTACCGCCACATTTTGTGCACTTCTTAAATCCTGAGGCAGGCTTTTCCATATTAAGGAAAAAACATTTTGGGCCTAAGGCCCAAAACGCAAGTGCACCTGAAGAAAAAGGGGGGAAAATTTTTTTTCTTTTTTTACAAGAAGAACAGAATAAAGACCGGCGGTACCGGTAGAGCATCGAAGAAGGCAGACGCGACACAAAAGAAATAAGAAAAAATAAGAAAATTCTTCTGCGGTGACAGGAACACGAACTGATGGCTCCGCGGAAAAAGAAGAACTGAGGAGAGACAGTTGGGAAAGGCGGGAAGGCAGCACGCAGGCGCTGTGGGATGCTCCCAAAGGCTTTCTGATTGGATGCTGGGGAGCGTTCCCGCGCAGGCTCTTTCGGTACCGACGAAATCCATATGTGAAGACTCATTCCTGCTTGTTCCTGGAGATTGCAAATTCTGCAGTGGAGCTTATTAATAAATGTCTGGCTGAGTTGCAAAAGTGGGATACCATTAATAAACCGCAATTGAATACAAAGAAAACAGAGGTGTTGACAGTCTGCAAGAAGCTTTAGGAGAACAAAAACTGAACATAAATGGAGTTACATTTATTTAAAGACCAGAAGTTTTACATTTATTTGTGTGATTTTTATACCGCTATTTCGGGTAATCATAGTGGTTTACATTATAAACAACTGAGATACATTAAACATTTTAAACAAAACTAACAGGTACAGGTGACTTTCAATCAAAGCTATGTACAAGATTCACACACTTTGAATCAAAACAAACTCCAAATTCAGAAGAATTGTAAATAAATTTAGTCTTGCATTTCGATTCCCAGATAAAAGGCCTTTATTGCTAACCTGGCTTTCAGCTCAAGCGGATTACAATAACAACATTTAGAGAATGGTCTGGCAGCTGAGTTTAATGCTAAAATATTTAGGGTCATGCATTCGGGATGTAAAAACCCAAGGAAGTAGTGCAGTATAGGAGGTTAAGTACTTCTGTACATGAAAGACAACAGAATCTGGGGGAGACACTGTCGGATGATCTTAAAGTGGCCAAACAATTAGAAAAGGTGATGGCAAGTCAAAAAGATGTTTGAATGGATGGGGAGAAGAATGGCCAACAAGAAAAAGGACACAATAGTGTCTCTCTAAAAGTCTCTGTTCAGACATCATTTGGAATACTATATACAATTCTGGAGTCCGCACCTTCAAAAAGATATAAAACAGGATGAAGTCAATGCAGAAGGCTGCCACTAAAATGGTTAGTGGCCTTTATCATAAAGCATATAGGGACAGACAAAGATATCAGTATGTATACCCTGAAAGAAAGGCAGAAGTAAATTCCAGGAGGAAAGTCCATAAACCCTTAAAATACACGGGAGAAAACCACTGCTTATCTCTAGGGATACGTAGTATGGAATCTGGCTACTTTTGGGATATGACAGAACAAACAGGAATTGGAGGTAGACAATGACTAAATAACAATCAATGTTCAAAGCAAGAAGTAAATTTATTAAAAGATCCAACTCAGCTGAACTTCGGCAAATGAACCTGCATCAGCAGTCAGGGTAGGTATTCACCAATCAACACTGGTAAACAAAATTCAAAAACTTTTCTGTCACAGAAATGGAAATGGCTGATTCTAGTACTGTTTTTGGTTACGAACTCGGATATGTACTTAGAAATTCTCCACCACGTAACATTTTTGAGTGACATGCAGTTTAAATTTAGATGGAGTGGAGGAGTAGCCTAGTGGTTGGGGCAAGGTACTTCAGGCCGGAAGGTCGGGGGTTCAAATCCCACTAGAGGACAGCAACCTTGGGCCGGAAGGACTGGGGTTTCTAGTCCCACAGGTGCTCCTTGTGGTCTTGGGCAAGCCACTTAACCCTCCATAGCCCATGTTCCCTGTAAAATAGTTATCTCCAAGTTATAATGCCCTGTTCAATGTAATTTCAGTTTGTTCAATGTAAACCGCACTGATGCAGAATAGCGTGGTATATAAGAGAATGTAAATAAATAAATAAATAAATAAAATAAATTATGTTGCTCATATTTACATTATATGTATATAGATGTATATTGTAACGTAATGTCTCCTAAAAGGTAGTTCTATATGATTTTCTGCTGTATTGCGCCTCAAGAACATCCCTCTTAAGGGTTCAACAATAGTCTGCAAGCATACTGGAGCTCCACTTGCCCTGGTACCTATTTTCCATTACCGAAATGTCCCGACTTCAAACCACCTTCCCACCTCAACATGGGAACCACGCAAATCCAAATCCAGCCTCAAATAAGATATCTAGGCGTCATCATTGACCAAGCGCTCACCTTCAAACAACAAATCAACAAAACCGCTGGGACGATATTCCACAAAGCCAAAACTGTTCAACGCCTCCGACCCCTCCTAGAACCTCACGACTTCAGGACAGTAATGCAAGCTGTGACACTCCCTCATCTAGATTTCTGCAACATAATCTATCATGGACTTCCTGCCTCACACACCAACCCCCTCCGTACTGCCTTAAATACTACAGCGAGGATTATTCAGAATGCAAAAAAATGCGAGCACATCACCCCAATCCTAAGAGACCTTCACCTCCTTCCACTACAAGCAAGAATCAAGTACAAAGCTATCCTGCTCATCCACAAAACTATCCACCAAACACGGAACACCTCACTCCACTCCTTACTGCCTCGCCCATCCCACAACAGATCAACCAGACATTCCTCCAATAACTCTATCGTTGTCCCCCACAAAAGAACCAAATCCACACAACGGACCTGCAGCAGAGCATTCGAACTCTATGCTCCATCCCTCTGGAACTCTCTACCAAACCACATCAGGAACAACGCTGACATCACATCATTTAAGAAACAGCTGAAGACAATCCTATTCCGTGAACATCTCTGAACAGAAGCACCACCATGACCTAATACATAGATTCAGCAGAAATATACATGTCCATGTCTACCCAAATCGTTAATTGTTGCCCCCTGGTGATGGCCCCCACCCTAAAGAAAAATTACCCCCCTCCCCTATGTTATATGTTACACCGCTTTGACCCGGTGAAAAGCGGGATATAAATGCAGTTAAATAAATAAATAAATAAATAAAATGAAACCTTTCCCCACGTTCATCACTGACTGCTCCTAGATTTGCAGGAAAAAAATCCAGGTGTGAACGCAAGAAGTGCATTTTCAAAGACATGTTACATCCCAGTTTCTGGTAAGATTTCAGTAGAGTATCCACTGATTCTGCATAGTTGTCTGCCTTGTTATTTCCCAAGAAGTCGCGGCAAACAGTCTTAAAGGACTCCCATGCAGCTCTTTCAGTTTCATTCAACTGACCAAAGTTTTCATCTTTCATCAGTTTTCTAATATCAGGTCCTACAAAGATCCCTTCTTTGATCTTCGCCTCACTGATGTGTGGAAATGTCTTTCTTAGATATGCAAATCCAAGTCCACTTCTATCCATGGCTTTTACAAAGTTCTTCATAAGACCCAACTTTATATGGAGTGGAGGTAGATATACTTTATTCGGCTCCACAAGTGGCCTGGGACTAGTGATGTTCTCTTTGGCCACGGTTTCCGGATGTAATGATTTTTTCTGTCCCTGCTGTCCCACTCACACAGAAAGCAACAATACTTTGTCCAACCAAGCTGTTGTCCAAGCAAGAGGGCAATTACATTTAAATCTCCACAAATATTCCACTTGTGTTCTTCATACTTGATATTTGTTAGCAGGAGATGCATACTGCTTCAAGTTTCTTTCATATTGGCGGCATGAGCTACTGGAACTGATGGTAAAATATTTCCATTGTGGATAAGCACAGCTTTTAGGCTATATTTAGAAGAATCAATAAATAGTCGCCAATCCTCTGTTCTATAATCCCGACAAGGTGTTTCCATCAGGGATTTAACTTCACAACAAAAAGCAATTCCATCTCCAAAGGCAAAGTAATCCACAAACTCGGTACGCCTATTTCTAAAAGTGGTTTCTTTCTGAAGAAGATTCCAGCCTTTCAATTGTGACCCTAACAGTTCTGCTTGTCGCTTTGAAAGATTCAAATCTCTGACGAGATCATTCAAATCGCCTTGGTCCAGTAAATGTGGTTCAGAAGAGAAACCGGATGCCTGCATTACAGCATCGCCATCATCGTTAATATCATCAGCATTCATTGGTTCTTCTTCTTCGTCCTCATTCACTGTAAGATTTTCTAGAGGTTTTGGCACAAGCAATTCTTGACAGTGAGGCTCAGGCCTCATGGCAGATGGTAAATTTGTGTAATTTACAGTGTGTTTTGATTTTGAAGTAATGCCTGCAATGTTGGTAAGGCAGAAGTAGCAATCTGTCAAGTGATCTCTTGGTTTCCTCCAGATCATTGGAACAGCAAAATTTGTGTGTCGAACACCCTTTACCCAACCTGTTAGGAGTCTGACACAGGTAATACAGCAGACATGAGGCGCCCAATTTTTTTCCTGGTCACCGACTTGACATCCAAAGTACAGCTTATAACATGTCTTAACAAGCGGAGTAAAACGTCTTCTCTGCTTCTTAAAAGTAACCTCAACGCAAATGTAGCAAAATGAATCCGGACGATTAACACATTTTCGAGGCATTGTTAAACTACAAGCGATAACCGTAATATTTATTAACCAACTGCTGTTTATGAAATAGATTAACGCAAATTCACATCCATTCAGATTCTGGTTTTTTCAAACAATACAAACCACAATCGCTGACGGCGACAGAAAGCATACCAATACATGACTCAGCGTTTTCTGCTTGTATCAGCCAGACCAGTAGGGCAAGGGGCCCGGTTAATTAATTATATTATAACTACATGATTCAGCATTTTTGGTTGTGGCTGACAACATACAATAATAATTATAATGGAATTTTTCGTATTCAACCTTTGTTTACTGAAACAAAACTGTAATGGCTAATTTACAGTAATGGCACAAGGAAGAGCAGAACCGCTCTTGCTGATACAGCCAGGAACACACAAAGAGCAAGAGCGAGCGATGATCACAAGGTGCTTTATTAATATACCCCAAAGCGTTTCGGCAAACGCCTTCCTCAGGGGAAAATATAACTTATAAAAAAACAAATAAAACATAATTAAAAAAGAATCAGAACATTAAAATAGAAATCATAAAAACAGCTAGGAAATAAAATCAATATATAATAAACAGCACTTAAATAAATAGGTACACACATATATATATGATGTCACTATTACATTGTGTTAACTTGAATAGACATTACGTTAACTTAAATAGACGCAGGGCAGTGTGAAGTCACCTTCAATAGTGGAGATATTAATCAAAAGGACTAAACTGATCATCAATCCTGGACCGCATGTGCATTATATCCTACTTACAGTTATGCACCATAGGTGCATTGCACGTGTAGAGTGATCGCGTGCTTTATTCTTGCTGATGTTGGACTAATAAAGAAGAATTTACAAACTAAGCCACAGATATATACAACAAAATAAATCTATAATTTAAAAAATGACTGTATTGCGACAAGTGAATGAAAGAGGGAGGGTACATTCTATCTGTTTTAAAATCAGTAAAACCCGAATTTGAGTTATAAACTGATGTAAACACTAAACGTAAAACGTGTAAAGGGACAGTATGTATCCTAAACCACACTCTGCACTGGGTGAAGAATGATAAAAAATTATAGTGAAGAAATATGTATTCTTAGAGGATGCTTATATTATCATGCCAATAAAAAAGAAAGATCTTGAAAGATGTTTGTATTCTAAAGAAATCATTAAGAAAACATCTATACTGCAACCATTCTGATGCCAAATTGTTTTGCAACCATTCTGATACACAGTGATTCTGATGTTGTAAAAACGTGAAACTCCCATCTAAACAAACTCTAACAAAAGACCTTATGAGGGAGTCAGATTAAAGCGGAAAGCCTCCCAATTCTCGCAGCGGAGGCTGTTATCTGGCTTTCTAATTTTGGACAGGATACTCCGCTGCGACAATTGAGAGGCTTTCTGCTTTAATCTGACTCCCTCATAAGGTCTTTTGTTAGAATTTGTTCAGATGGGAGTTTCACGTTTTTACAACATCAGAATGAGCGGTGAGTGATATTGCAACAGTTCTTTTATTTAGGTAATTCTGGTAATGCAAGATTAGTACTGTCTT
The DNA here is from genome assembly GCA_033557465.1 of Ichthyophis bannanicus. NCBI lineage: Eukaryota > Metazoa > Chordata > Amphibia > Gymnophiona > Ichthyophiidae > Ichthyophis > Ichthyophis bannanicus. The sequence goes on from CM066041.1 coordinate 152,500,728, forward strand.
TAAACCCCTTTTAAGACAAGATAAGTTTATCAAAAGGGCACATTTTACCATTATTACAATTATAGTTGCACACGGTCAGTTCACTGTGTATCAGAATGGTTGCAAAACAATTCGGCATCAGAATGGTTGCAGTATAGACGTTTTCTTAATGATTTCTTTAGAATACAAACATCTTTCAAGATCTTTCTTTTTTATTGGCATGATAATATAAGCATCCTCTAAGAATATATATTTCTTCACTATAATTTTTTATCATTCTTCACCCAGTGCAGAGTGTGGTTTAGGATACATACTGTCCCTTTACACGTTTTACGTATAGTGTTTACATCAGTTTATAACTCAAATTTGGGTTTTACTGATTTTAAAACAGATAGAATGCACCCTCCCTCTTTCATTCACTTGTCGCAATACAATCATTTTTTAAATTATAGATTTGTTTTATTGTATATATCTGTGGCTTAGTTTGTAAATTCTTCTTTATTAGCCCAACATCAGCAAGAATAAAGCACGCGATCACTCTACACGTGCAACGCACCTACGGTGCATAACTGTAAGTAGGATATAAAGCACATGCGGTCCAGGATTGATGATCAATTTAGTCCTTTTGATTAATATCTCCACTATTGAAGGTTACTTCACACTGCCCTGCGTCTATTTAAGTTAATGTAATGTCTATTCAAGTTAACACAATGTAATAGTGACATCATATATACATGTGTACCTATTTAAGTGTTTATTATATATTGATTTTATTTCCTAGCTGTTTTTATGATTTCTATTTTAATGTTCTGATTCTTTTTTAATTATGTTTTGTTGTTTTATAAGTTATTTTTTCCCCTGAGGAAGGCATTTGCCGAAACGCATTGGGGTATATTAATAAAGCACCTTGTGATCATCGATCGCTCTTGCTCTTTGTGTGTTCCTAATTTACAGTAATGTACACACTTTACTAGATGATATCTCCTGAAGTATGGGTGATAGAAAAATTCTGGTACCATATTTGTAAAGAATGGGAAAAATTACATATGAAACAGGTCAGAGCGGGTCTGTGACAAAAATTGTGTTGACCTTATAAGTGATCATGAGGGTTGTTTGAGTTAAAAACCTAGAGTGTAACCTTCTTGCTGGATTGTCGTTGGACCGTTGTCTACCTCCAATTCCTGTTTGTTCCTTCTTTGATTTGTCTTTTGGAGGTTGCCTTTTTTCTTCTGTTTGACAGTGGTACTTTTGGGATATGCTAGGTACTTATGACCTGGATTAGACACTGCTGTGAACAGGATACTGGACTTGATGGGCTTTGGTCTGACCCAGTATGGCATGTTCTTAAGAAGATTAGACGGAATATAAGTAACTACTGACTCTGATTCCCACATTAGTTATATCCCAAGTGCAACTCTTGCACTCCTTGTATTTGGGTTGCCACAAATAAATAAATACATACACAAGCAACAGTCACAACTGCTTCTAAATGTGACTACACATCTGTTACTTGGTTTTTCAGTAACAAATCAAAATTACACTAATTATTCAGTTATTTTCTTTCAATCTTTCCTCTTGTCCCACTGTTCCAGCTTCCTTCCACTGCTGCCCAAGACAGTGCCTCCTTTACAGTGAGACCCACATGGATCCTGTCTTCTTTCAATGCAACCTTCCATTCCATAGCAACTTGCTTCATTCAAGACCTCTTTACCTTCCTTCCCTCTTATTGCCCATTCCTCCCTTCAAGTTCTATCTTGCTCTCTTCCCCACCTTTGGCATCCACCACTCTCCTTCTCTTCTCTATCACACCTTCCTTCTTTCTTCCCTCCTTTTATGTTTCCTTCCCCATTTCTACCCTCTGGCTCCAGCTCTACCCAATCTCCTCCTCTACCTGGTCCTCCTTTCCCCAATCTCACCTAACCTATGCCTTTCCTACTGTCTGCCCTTCTTCCTCCCCTCTAGAACCTTGGCCTCCTTATCTCATCCTGAAACCTGCAGATCTCCTTTCCCCCTCCTCCCCCAGTATGTTTCCGCCGCCTCCTGCCGTGGAAACATGCAGTGATCTCTTTTCTATTCAAGCAGCCATCCTTAGATTCTTCTAATCTCTCCATTTTCTGTCCCATTTCTAATCAAGCTTCTCTCTCCAAAGATCTATAACACATCATCCTCAGCTCTTCCTCTTCTTAGATAAGATGTTTATTTATTTATTTATTTACTTATTTATTTACATTCTCTTATATACCGCGCTATTCTGCATCAGTGCGGTTTACATTGAACAAACTGAAATTACATTGAACAGGGCATTATAACTTGGAGATAACTATTTTACAGGGAACATGGGCTATGGAGGGGTTAAGTGGCTTGCCCAAGACCACAAGGAGCACCTGTGGGACTAGAAACCCCAGTCCTTCCGGCCCAAGGTTGCTGTCCTCTAGTGGGATTTGAACCCCCGACCTTCCGGCCTGAAGTACCTTGCCCCAACCACTAGGCCACTCCTCCACTCCATGATCCTTCATTCAAAAGCAGCTGGGTTCTGTCCCAACCACGGTACTGCATCAATACTTACAGCACTCCTGTGCCAAGTTCGTTCTGCCCTTTATCATGATCACTCAGTTATTCCTGTCATTCTTGACCTCTTCTCAACCTCTGATCTCATCAACCACCAACTCCTTCTACCGAGACTCCATGACATTAGGTTTCATGGCACTGTCTTTAAATGGTTCTCTTCTTACCTCCCTCCAGCATGCCTTCCAAATCTTTTCAGATTCTAGATTATCCACTTTTTTCACAGTTCTGTCAAGGGTCTTTGTTGGCTCCAATATTCTTCAACATTTTCCTAGTCACACTTTCCATCCTGATTCAATCCTTGGATTGCAACCCCTACATATATGTTGATGACATTCAAATTCTTTTCACTGCCTGCTCGCCTCAATTTCATATCTCCCCCTTGCAACACTGCCTCTGAACTGTGAACAGCTGGCTTCAGGAGCATCATGTCCTCCTCAACATTACAAAATGTGAATCCATCTGTTTTCCTTCCCCTAACCTTCACCCTGCACTCCTACACACTACAATCTTCTCTCCCTTATCATAATTCAATTGAGACACTAAGCTTCATCTTAAGACTCCACTTTGTTCTTCAATGATCAAACTGGCTCGGTTGTGAAAAGCTCATTTTTTGCATTGCGTCACATCCTCGCTGTTTATTTAGTTCTCACCTTATCTCAACTTAAGCTTTTGGTTCTTGCTCTGGTTATCACAAAACTTTGTATTCTAGTTTTCTACACAATAGGATCTCCCTCTTCATTTTATTAAACCCCTTCAACTAATTTAATCAGCTTCACCGAAATGTCTGTTTGGTGTTTGCCACTATGATCACATCTCCAATCTTTGCTTACTTTTCTACACTGGCTTCCAGTCTCCACTCACCTGCATTGAAAGACATTAATCCTTATACACCAGGCCCTCTTTGTACCTTGTCCACCATTATCTTACTTCTCTCCTCTACCCTCTATCCCTACACACTCTCCTGCAGCGAGCGTGTCTCTTAAGTCTCCCTGCCTGCCCTCTACCTAGAAGTCTCTAGAAACTGCTTCCTTTACTTAGCTTAGCCAACACCTCTGGAATTCTCGCCCCCTTTCCCTTCATCAAGAACCCTACATCTGAATGTTCAAAAAAGGTCTCAAGACATGGTTCTTCCAATGATCCTTCCCTGAAACCCTCACCAGTCAACCCTCTGTTTCCATCCCATTCTCTCTTCATAGGACATGACCCATTTCTTTCCTCTCATCCCTCTTCTTGCCATTGATAGTTGTACTCCTCTTTCCATTTCTTCTCTCCCGCCTTCCTTTCTAACTCTATCTTATATTGTTTTTGTAAATCACTATAATGGCTTCCAAACCCATTGGCAGTATAGCAAATATCCAGAAAAATAAACTGTGGATGGTAAAAGGGGGGAGGGGAGGGAGTCTGGGGAATTTTGATTCCTTCAAATGGTGGAAAATTCAGGTTTTTGCCCAGGGACTGTGCCCACCAGATTCCTATTTTGAAAGGATAAGGGCTGTAACTCCATAAGGTAACCACTGTAACTTAATAAAGTGAATTTCCATCTTTTGAGCAGGTAGAACAAACAGATCTCTAATATCCATTTACTGTGCTTTAAGTCTGGCATTATTATGGGTCTGTAAACTTGCCAAGTAAGAAGGAATTACAAATTACTGAGTTGGATAATTGTTTTAAAGATGCCATATTCCCAGGAAAAATTAGTAAAATAGTATAAGCGTGGAAGGGATTAATTCAGTGTTTAGAGCCCCTAGCAAAGAAGTGGATGACAGAAGTTGAGGAGGAAGCGAGTCCATTGGATTTAGTAGAAACATTCAGGCGAATTGGGCAAATGGATCAAAATGCTGGATTATAGGAAATGCAGTATAGGATTTTGCAAAGTGCATATATTTCAAGAATAAAGAGTGAAGCAATGAAACTGTGGGATGACCAAAAGTATTCAAAGTGTAAATTGCAAGAAGGAACATACAGACTTTTTTTGAGACTGTATTACTTTGCCTTGGCAGCACTAGAGGATGTAGGTCAACTGGACTTGATGTTGTTAGGTACAAACAGGCCATTAAGAGATGAAGGCCTACAGAATGCAAAGCAGAAATTTGTTCAGGTGGCCTGCTGCTGGTGAAAAAAAAAGTAATTCTGAGACACCGGATAGTAGAAGATATACTTTATTTTCAATAAGTGGGTGGATTTGATGCATAACAAGGGGTTTTGTGAACTGCAAAACTGCAAATACAAATTTAAGCCAGATTGGTTATACAGACAACTGTGGAAGAGCTTCCAGATGGAATGAATGATGGGATTAGAAGAAGAAAAAAATGCATCTGGAAGAGGGATTTTTCAAAATGTTTAGCTGAGGGAAGGTGTTTTTGTAAAGGAAGTAATGTGTAGTAACACTGGATCAAAATTGTGAAATATGTTGGAATGGGACTGTATCTCTTCCAGTTATTCAATAAATTAATTTAAAATAAAAATAAATGGCAGTTGCTATTTAAAAAAAAAAAAGTTGAACCCCCAAAATTTAGGCACTAAGTTAGGAACACATTTTCATCTGAATTTAGGCAGCTAACTTGGAAACCAATTTACTCATCTGCAGTAGAACAGTGTACTCTTAAGCAGTTGTGCTATGAGAACATTTCTGCAGGATTTATTAAACTGTGATAAATGAGTACCTGCATGCAGTTTCTTTCATTGTTGCAAATGGGAAAATCATGCAATCCTGGCCATAGCTATGCTCAATCCTGGGAATGCTATCTTTTAAAAGGACTACAAGGTCCTGAGTTTATCTGGCCCAAAACTGATCTTAAAAAATCGCCCAGTCTTAAGCCCTCTCTCCTGGGCATCATGACTTCCATTTTGCCCCTTCAAGAAGTACATTACCCATCTGGGCCTCTCCCCAGGATTACTGTTAAATGTATGTATTATTAGGAATTAGCTCACATCTTTCCAGTAGTAGTTCAAAGCGAGTTACAATCGGGTACTGATTGTAACTTCCTTAATCACCTAGCTGCTAACTATATAACTATTTCCCTGTTCCTGGAGGGCGAACTATTTAACAATCTTAAATCCTGAGGGTCTTGAAGTCTTCCCCACTTCCTCCTGCCCTGCTAGCACCATCTTTCAAAATGGCACCAGCCAAGCACACATACCCTTTTGCTCCTCACACCAAACTATTATGTTAGGCACTTGGACCCTTTCAACAATTAGCCTGTTTGCTTATACTGTACCATCAAGAGCAACCCTATCTGGTCTGGGGTACTTACATAAGAATCACCCTGTGTCATATAAAAATCAATGCAAGTGATCAGCGTTCCTGACCAGCAAACCCTTAGACAGAAAGAATTCTGTGAATATTTTCTTCCTCTCCTACTCGGCAGTAATGTTAAGTCACTTACTTATACAACATTGCCATCTTCTGCTCACAGCAATACCAAGCATACTTCATTTAACTAATTTATTCATTTAAAATACTTGTAGACTACTTCCCTGGTCCCCAAGAATTACCCAAAGCACTTTACAATAATAAAACGTTAAAATACAATAAACCAATTAAAATAGCACAAAATAAGATACACATGAACACATACCTCTTAAAATATTGGTGAACATCATTTGTAATATCCCAAAAGAACCCAAGATAAAATTTGCCATACTGGATCAGACCAATGGGCCATCAAACCCAGAATCCTTTTTCCAATAATGGCCAAAACAGGCCTAAAAGTAGAGAGATTCCATGATGCTTATCCAAAGGATAAGCAGTGGACTTCTCACATCCACTTTAATAATATTTATGGACTTTCTGTCCAGGAACATGTCCAACTCTTTTTTAAATTCAGCCAAACTAACAGTTTTTATTACAGCCTCCAGCTACAAATTCCAGGGCTTAATTATGTGCTGAGTGAAAAAAATACATTCTCCAATTAAATGTACTACTTTGTAGCTTCATGGTATGCCCCTTAGTCTCTGTAGCTTTTGAAGGAGTAAAACGGCTGATTCACGTTTACTCATTTCATTACATTCATTATTTTATAGACCTGCATCACAGGGTTCGACAAACCATGTGCACCGGGTCGCCATGGCACCTAGAACTTGCACCTTGGGGCCTGAGATTTCATGCCCCCAAGTGATTTGGTGTGCAACAGGTACAGCAGCGAAAACAGCACACTGCTAACTTCACTTTCACGACGGAGTGTCTTCAAGCACTTAAGATTGGAGACACGTGCTTTCACATTTAATGTCAAATTTACATTTCACCCTACTGACTGAAAACCTTGTGCAGAGAAGATCATGAAACAAAGGAGGTCATTTTAAAAGCACTGAAACATATAAATAGTAATTTCAGAACAGCATTTTCTACACGTATAAATGACCAGGATGCCAAGATTAGTAAGACATGTCATAGGTTTGGTTTGAGCAGGCCAAAATAATTATACATGTATTTCCATTTTACAGTGGGAATACAAGCATAAGCAAAGAAGTGGAGAAAGCATGCAGAGCATAGCTCATGGAATTCTTTCCATCCCCTCTGCATGTGTGTGTGTGCATTCATGCATGAGTGTGTGCACACATACTCGTGTGTATCAGGGCCGGCACAAGGAGATGAGGCGAACCTCATCTCTTGCGGCCCTCGTCCTGGCTCCCATTGCCCGGTCCCCTCTGTGGGATCTACAGCAGCGGCAATGGTCCCAAACAGCCCCACAGCCCTCACATTCAACCTCTGGTGCTGCAAGGCTGTTCAATTCCCACCCTATTAAGGCCCGATGCTGACTTGATTTATAAAACCAATTTAGTGTTAGTCTACTGATTTCCCTCCATTCCAAGTTTCATACGGTTCCATTTAATTTTTGGGGAGTCATTTTGCCTCCAGACAGACATCTCAACCCCTACTGCATACTGTAATTCTTTCCAACTTCCACTGACCTGTAAAGAATAAAAAGGAGCATGATACTATTTTGTGGTTAACTGTGTTGAAGGCAGTGCTACAATTTAAAATGACTAAGGAAGAATCAATTCTTTTGTCCCAGTGTAAACACAAATCATCAAGTACCATGAACAGAGTTGTCTTCATGCTGTGATATTTTCCAAAACCAGAATGACATAGATCTAGCATCTTAATCTCTTCCAGGAAATCTTGTCCCTAAATATCCACTGCGTTCAACTCAATCAACATCAGACACTGTATGGTAGCTCTCCATTTCAATAATAGAGACTGTCCACTTTTTTCTAAAAAGTGGATTCGCTATCCCTTCCTTCAAAGGACGTCAAATACAAAGCCAAACGCTACCCTCCCTTAAAGAAGTATTAACCAAATTATTGAAGGAACCTATGCATTCTCCACAAAGAAGATGGATAAGGATCCACTACAAATGTCACACCTGAACTGCTTTTAAGTTTTTGTCTCTTTCAGGCAGAATTCTTTAAAGCAGTAGTTCTCAACTTAGAAATTGGGACACACTAAATCAGTCTGGTTTTCAGGCTATCTGCAATGAATATGCAGGACATAGATTTGCAGGCACTAACACCAATGTATGCAAACCTCTCATATACATATTCACTGTGGATAGCTTGAAAACGTGACTGTCTGGGTATGTCTCAGGGACTAGATAGAGAACCACTGTTCTAAAGCTAGCTAGTAGACTAATCTCCATTCCTGACTCTCTCCTCCACAGGAATATAAGAACATAAACACCATCCTGAGTTAGAGCAAGGTCTACTGAGCTCAGCATCCTCTAAGAGCGGTCACTTCTGGTCACAAGTACCCATAACATCCCAAAAAGTAGATCAAATTTCTCACAGCTCATTTCCAGGAATAAGGAAGACTTTCCCCAGGTCTACATGACTAATAATTTATGGGTTTTCCCTCCAGGGACTTCATCAAACATCTTTTGAATCCCACTATAATTAGTCTCCATGACCATGTCCTTTGGCAACATATTCCACTGCTTAATCAGTTTGTCATTAGCTTCATTGATTACCCTCTTGTTTTAGTGCTGCTTGAAAGGTTAACCAACAAACAGATGAGAAGAGTACTCTGCGGTCAATTCCATCCAAATACAGAACGGAGGAATCAGAACCACAACCACAACCACACCAGATTAGTCTTCACATAAGCGGTTTTATTTAGTGACCCGACTTGGCCAAGTTTCAGCACTCAGGCCTGCATCAGGGGTCTATAGGCCCTGTGGGGTCCTGCTGCTCCTCTTCAGCCCTCTAAATGCTAGAAACTGTGGGAAACCCTGTACACAAGGCATTTGTCAGCTCCTGGAGACATGGACAGCTGAGGAAAAGTTAGGAACTTTGGTAGGTCTCTCTTGTCTACTTCAACAGGTATCAAAACTCTACCAATTGAACGATGGCTGGGAAAAAAATCATATTGCCAAAGCTGTTGCCTCGATACAGCTTTTGCCTGTGTCCAGAGTCTGATACCAGTTGAAGGACCAGTTCCATGTTCAGGATGTCTGCAAGCTGAAGCCCTCATGAAACAAGTGGTAGGAGCTCAGAAAAAGAGGTGGCGAGGCTGAGAAGCATTCGAGACAGTGAGAATTACATTGATGAGATGCTTCTTGAAACATTCAAGCTCTCAAACAGAGGTGAAGATGGGAGACTACAGAATGAAGTCAGCAGAGCCTGAAGAATCAACAATCCAACTCCTTCAGCCCTTGAATAGAAGAACCTGTATGCAGCCCTGGAAGTGCAGGAGGTCAAAGCATCCCAGGAAAGGAAAGAACCAGAGCTCAAGCACCCCAAAGTTGCGGAATCAGTGACCACAAGGAAGCAAAGGGTAGTGGTGGTTGGTGACTCTTCTAAGCTGTACTGAGGCGTCCATCTGCTGACCAGACTTGAGATACACAGACGTGTGCTGTCCGCCAGGTGCCAAAATCCAAGATGTTACAGAGAGTTTGCAGAGACTCATCAAGCCTACTGACTATTATCCGATGCTGCTCATCTATGTTGGCACAAATGATACTGCTAGGTATCCCTATGAGTGTATCAGAAGTGACTTCATGGTCAGGGACAGCCAAAAGGGGCAAGCTGGTGGTCTAGAGGCTGCACAGGAAGCAGTGTGGTGAGGTTCTCTTGCGCCTACCGGCATGCCTCACAAGAGGAAGGGGAAAGCCTTGGCGTTGGAGTCTAGTTCCATGCTGAAGGCATTGGTGCAATCGACCTTGCCATTTGTTGTCCCTGGCCTGAAGGAACTGACTTCTACTGCTCAGCCCAATGTGGTTTCATCAGACGCTACCTTCAGCGGGGCGTCTTAGAACCCCAAGCAGACAGCCCCGCCACCGCCATGACTGCAGCTGGCCGAAGAGAGGCAGGAAGCCGCCAGAGAAGTATTGCCGAGTGTGTCCCCGCTAGCAGAGCTTCCTTCAGTGATTGAGACATCTCTAGAGGCATCGATGGAGTTATCGGCTGGCAGTGGCTGACTGACCAGCTTTGGTAACACTGGGAATGTCGAGGCTACTTTTGGATCCTGGTCCACTTAGTCTCCTAGATACTGTATATCCTTGCCCTCAGCTATTGTGTTGTCTGTCTTGACTAGATTGTAAGTGCTGATGATCAGGGACCGTTTTTTACATGTGTCTGTACAGCACTACTTGCGTCTTGTAGCGCCATACAAATGATACTGATACCCTGGTTTATCGTTTATTAAAATTTGATTGACTGCCCTTGGCCAGGCAAACAGAGCGGTTTACAGTAAAAAGTAAAAAAAAAAAAAAAAAATCATAAAAAGAGACACAAAATAGAGGAGGAAAAAAGAAAAGAAAGTCCATTTTGTGAAAGGAAAGAGATAGCAAAAACGTATAGTGATAGGGGAAAACAGACAGAGGCAAATCCTGACAAACTAGGAGATCTAGAAATCCAGGAGATCTGGTTAACCAAATGCAGGTCTCAGGTGGGTTCCAATCCAAATGCTTGAGTGAATAAGAATGTTTTAAGGAGTTTCTTAAAGCTGGGAGGGGAGGTAGTTCCAAAGGGCAGGGGCGAGTGGATTCGTGTTTGGCACGTGCGGAGGAAGGGAGGACCAGGTGGTTATCTTGGTTCAGCCTTGGCCTTGAAAACCTCTTCTATACCTATTTTTTCCATGACCACTTATAGGGTGAGTGATATGCCAGACAGAGAGACATCCAGGCCTTGCTAATCTGGTGGCTCTGGATTGGCCACAGAGGTCTTCGTTTGAGGATCTGATGCGGCTCCTTGAAGGTCCTCCCCTGTATCTTCCTCAGATCTGGGGCCTGTTGTGCCAGGAACCCAATCTGTACAAACTGGCTCCCTTCTCGCTTATGGCTTGACCCTTCAGAAGCACCACTTAGCTCGCAAGGGCTATTTGCCAGCTGTGTTTTTTGACTCTCCTGAAGGTGAGGCGTGGCTCCACCTGTCTTTTCTATGTGCGAGTATGGTGTCTTTTTGAGGGCTGGTGTCAGGATCACCACTTAGCCTCGGGAAAGTGGATTGGCTTCCTTGCTCGCCTTCTTATGGGATGTTTTTGAAAAGAGTCTCTCTCAGTTCCTTGAGGTTACAAGTTATGGCCTACTCCTGTTTACAAGGGCTGGTAGCTGGGGGTTCTTTGGCTTTGTGCTCGGGTATTGTCTGCTTTCTTAGGGGAGTCCATCATTTATGTCCCTCTCGGTGACCAGTTGTCCTACTGTGGGATTTGAGCCTCGCCTTCGGATCCTGTTATCTCCCTTTGAACTTTTGAAATGGGTTACTCTTAAGGATCTCTCCTTAGACTAAATTTTTGGTTGCCATCAGTTCAGCGTATCACATTTCTGAGTTGCAGGCCCTCTTGTGTAGAGATCTTTACCTCTCTTTGGAGGACACTGTATCTAATTGGCCGGTTTCTTCTTTCTTGCTTAAGGTGATTTCTGCCTTTCATATCAATCAGGTGGTCTGCTTTCATTCCTTTTTGGCAAAGCGGTGTAGAGGGAAAGACAAGGATTTTCATTTACTTGTCTGTACACAGAATGCTTCTCAATTATCTGAAAGTCACTAATTCTTTCCGAAAGTCAGATAGATTTGTGCTATTTGCAGGTCCGCATAAGGGCAAAGTGACTTGTAAGGTTACCTTGGGCTATTGGATAAAAGAGATTGTGTCCTCAGCCCATCTTTTGCAGAATTGTACTGCACTGGAGGGGCTGCAGCTACACTTAATTCATCCTGGGTGGAGCACAGTTTGGTCACCCTTAATGACATCTGAAGGGCTGCGACTTGACCTTTGTCTAGCATTACTGCTTAGACATGCATGCAAGGGCGGATGGGACCTTTGCTGCAGAGATGTTGAGAGCAGCTGTGTCTTCTTCCCACCCAGTGGATTCATAGCTTTGGTACTTCCCACTTGTCTGGACGGTCTACAGCGGTGATTTGTAGCCTTTTTTATTTTGTAGCATGCTTTTTGAGTTTGTGTGATCTTCGCAACGCACCAAACCCAGTTTTGCTTGATCCTCACTCTCCATCCCTCCCACTAGCAGAGGAAGAGCAGCACTTTTATCATGTGTGGGTCTCATTTTGTTAGGTTTAGTCTGATGTGTGAATATGTGTACTATCCTGGGGATGATGTCATGTGATATTTTTTGCTAGGAGGGGAGAGAGAGAGAGATTTTGAGTGAGGGAAGGGATATACTGAATAAGGGGGGGGGGGAACAGGTAGAGAGAAGATACTGGACTGGGAGGGGAGAGAGAGGAGAGATGCTAGACCACAGGAGTGGGTAGGGAATGGAAAAGGAGAAGGGGATAGAAAGTTGTGGGGCTATGAGGAAGAGAGGGAAGAAAAGGAGGGAACAGAAGAGAAAAAGAGGGGAGATGTGGGCATGGTGGAATTATGTGGGTGAGGCCATGAGAGGGTTGAAAGGAGACAAGTGAGGGGATGAAAGAGAAGGGAATAAGATCAGGGAAGGAGTGAAACAGAGAAATAGGAGTGGGGGGGAAGGTAAGAGGAGATGGAACGTTGATAGGTGAAAAGTCAAAAAGGGATTGAGGACTATATGGCAAGAAGTAGTAAAGATAGAAATGGAGAAAAGAGAAAAATAGGAAACCCCTATGAAGAGAGGCTAAAAACGTTAGGGTTCGTCAACCTGGAAAAGAGACAGCTGAGGGGAGATATGATAGAGGTCTATAAATTAATGAATGGAGTGGAACGGGTAAATGTAGATCAATTGTTTACGCTATCAGATTATAGAAAGACTCGGGGACATGCAATGAAGCTACAGGGTAAACTAAGACTAATAAGAGAAAATATTTTTTTCACTCAACATGTAGTCAAACTCTGGAATTTGTTACTAGAGGATATAGTAAAAGCTGTTAGTGTAGCTGGGTTTAAAAAAAGGTTTGGACAAGTTCCTGGAGGAAAGGTCCACAAACCATTATTAAAAGGGACCCGGGATATCACTGCTTGACCCAATACAAGCATTGTGGAACCTGTGTCTTTTGAGGAAACTTCTAGTTACTTATGACCTAGTTTGGCCACTGTTGGAAACATGATACTGGGCTTGATGGACCTTGGTCTGACCCAGTGTGGCATATCTTATGTTCTTATGTTGTGGGATGCTATCAAGGTTGTGGATACTTTCTTAGCTGACTATGCAGGCAAGTTCCAAGTTCAAGTGGATCAGGTGCTGGCTAAGACTGCTAGGGTGGGAACTCTGGAAGCAGCCCTGGAAGACCTCCGCTCTGTGAGTAATGCTCAGCTGAAGGACAAGAAGTCTTGAACAGGAAGGTCCTGTTTTAGGAAAACCAAGTCTGGAGGAACCATTTAAGATCCTTAAATTTTACCAAGTGGCCGATTATACCACTTATGGACATGCTTAGGAGGTATTTGGGGTTAGTGTTGAAGATTAGTTGAGATGCTATACCACTGTTTGTATGGGCTCAATATTTGTCTGAGCACTCTGGTTCAAGGGTCTGAGGGAGGATCTGGTTTAGCTCACCCCTCTGGTGTGGGGGAGTCTAACTGTCTATTTGGAGTCATCATTAGAGACAGAGAGAACAAAGCTAGTGGTATGCTTTGCCTTTGAGTCAGACAGAAATATCTCTTACGTTTATTCTTTCGTAATATGTCTGATGAATTCTTTGGTTCAAACATATATGTTTTTCGAGATGTGTCTAGAGATACGAGGAAGCAGCGTAAGGAGTTCCTGGCCCTAAGGTCTAGGGTGGTAACAACTGGCACATCTATTAAAGTTTTATTTCCTTGTAAATGTTTGATTTCTTATCAGTCTAAACAGTTTGTGTTCTTTGAGCCAGAGCAATTGCTTCAATTTCTTGTATCTAGAGAGGGATCCGCAAATTAGGTTGATTGTCCTGAGAATATAGCTAGTTAAAAGCCGGCTGATCTCTGATGTATTTGGGATGCTGCTGCTAGTTCTGTGTTATTTCCTAGGTTAATCCTTGGTATTGTTCTATTATCTGTTCTTACCCACTTGGGGGGATTTAGTGGTTTATGATATATGTAATTTCCAATTATGATTAATGGCCTTTGTTTTGTTTTCTATTTTTTCCTTTATCATTCATATGCTGGATGTATAACTGAAATTGCATAAATGAAAAAATGTAAAGAAAAAATTGACTTCATGTCTCTGGGACAGAGAATGAAGCAGATAGGTACGCAGGTGGTGTTCTCTTCAGTCCTCCCTGTTGAAGATAAAGACAGTCAGAGACGTTTGCATCCAGAGATGAATGCATGGCTGTGTAGATGGCATCATTGAAAGCGCTTTGGTTTCCTGGACCATGGGATGATTTTTAAGGGCTACAGAGCAGAGATGGCATCCATCTGTCCAGAAAAGGTTGAAGTGTTTTCCGCAGCAGACTGGCCAACCTACTAAAGAGGGCTTTAAACTAGATTCGTTGAGGATGGGTGAAGAAAGACCTCAGGTAAGTGAAACATTAAATACTTGTGTAGAAACTGGTAAATGGGGCAATATCTGGAAAGCGGTGTGTATAAATGCCCATAGCATGGGAAAAAAGACCTCAGATGTTGTGGTTCTAATAGAATAGGCTGACTTGGATTTAGTGGCAGTTACAGAGACATGATTCATGGACAACGATGACTGGGATGTAATGATACTGGACTATACTTTATTCAGAAAGGACAGGATAGGAAAAAGGGGAGGAGTGGCACTGTATATAAAAAGTAATATTAAAGCTCTAGAATTACAGGGACTATAAAAGGGAGTGAAGAGGCACTTTGGATTAAACTAGAAAGAGGGAAAGGGAAATCCATTTGCATTGGTTTGATATACAGATACCCTCACAGAACGAAGTGGTGTAAGGGGATTTAATAGAAGACATACACAGTATTGCCATGAAAGGAGAAGTGCTACTGACAGGTGATTTCAATATGCTAGATGTTGACTGGCACATCCCTGTTGCAGTGTCATCTAGAAGTAAGTAGATCCTAAATTCTTTACAAGAACAACTATTCCGGCAACTGGTAAAAGAACCCACACTGAACTTTGTGCTTACCAGTGGGGAAAGTGTTTTTTATGTCATAGTGGGGGATCATCTCGCATCCAGTGGTCACCAAATGTGTGGTTTAGAATTAGGACTAGGACTGATAAGATCCATTCAAAAGCAAGGGTCTTAGACTTTAGGAAAACTAACTTAGCTAAGATGGGTCAATAACTCAAGGAGTCGTTAGCGGGATGGGCACAGCTGGGGGATGTAGAAAATCAATGGGCAAAATTGAAAGGGGACACTAAGGGCAACAAACCTTTTAGTTAGAAAGGTAAATAAATCTAAAAGGAAAAGGAGGCCACTATGGTTCTCAAAAGAAGTAGCTGAAAAGGTGAAGATAAAGAGGGAGGCTTTCATAAAATATAAGAGATCAGAGAGAGGAAGACAAGCATCTATACTGGAAAAACTTAGAGAAGCTACTACTACTACTACTACTAAGCATTTGTATACCGCTACAAGTCATATGCAGCGCTGCACAGACATGTAAGAGACAGTCCCTGCTCATCAGAGCTTACAATCTAGTCAAGACAGACAACTAGCAAAGAGGTCAGTAAAGCAAAGATACAAAAAGAAGAAGAAATAGCCAATGCAATAAAATGAGGGGATAAGACATTTTTCAGATATGTTAGTGAGAGGAGGAAGGGCAAAAGTGATACTGTCAGACTCAAGGGTGAAGGGGAAGAATATGTAGAAGTTGCTTAACAAATATTTCTGTTCTTGTTCACAAATGAAGAGCCAGGAGCAAGACCTCAGAAAACACCCACAAATAACAGAAGTGAAGAGGATCTTGAATGATTTTCAGAAGACTGTGTTCGTGAGGAACTAGCTAAACTAAAAGTAGCCAAAGCAATGGGACCAGATGGGATACATCCAAGAATATTGAATGAATTTGGGGACATTCTAGCAGCTCCACTGACTGACCTTTTCAATGCTTTTTAAGAGTCAGAAGTGGTTCCAGAGGACTGGAGAAAGGCACATGTGGTCCCTTTACACAAAAGAGGAAGGGTGTTGTTGAAAACTACAGACTGGTTAGGTGACTTCTGCAGTGAGTAAATTATTGGAAACGCTGCTAAAAGAAAGAAGTGAGGTTTCTGGAGTCCAATGGATCTAAGGAAGCATGGGTTTACCAGAGGCAGGTCTTGTCAGACAAATCCGATTGATTGACTGGATGATCAGGGAGTTGGACTGAGGGAGAGCCCTAGATGTGGTGTACTTAGATTTCAGTAAAGCCTTGGACACCATTCCACACAGGAGACTTATAAACAAACTGAACACCCTAGCAATGGGCCCTAAAATGACTGACTGGGTTAGAAATTGGTTGAGTGGAAAGCAACAGAGGGTACAGATAAATGGAACTTGCTCTGAGGAAGAGCAGGTTACCAGAGGTGTGCTGCAGGGATAGCACAGTTACTTACCTGTAACAGGTGATCTCTGGGAACAGCAGGAATAAGTCTTCACATATGGGTACGTTGGTACCGACGGAGTCTGCGCGGGAACGCTTCCCAGCGTCCAATCAAGAGCTTTTGGAAGCATCCCAGCACGCCTGCGTGCTGCCTTCCCGCCTTTCCCAACTGCCTCTCCTCAGTTAAGTTTTAAAGCTGAGACAAAGAGAGAGAGAGAGAGAGGAAAGGAAAGATAGATAGAGATACAACTCCTGGGGAGGTGGGAGGGTTGTGAAGACTTATTCCTGCTGTTCCCAGAGATCACCTGTTACAGGTAAGTAACTGTGCTATCTCCAGGAACAAGCAGGAATGAGTCTTCACATATGGGGACTCCCAAGCTGAGATGCCTGGAGTCCCAGCATGTCATAGGTTGGAACATGCTATCTACCAGAACACCAGGCATCCTGAGAATGGAGGGTAGGAGTTGAAGAAAGAAGGATGCTGTGGAACAGCTAAGCTAGCATAGGACTGCAGAGAAGGAGTCCATGTGAGGATGATGATGGTCATCAATAATATTGCAAAGGATATTGCAATATGGACCTCCCCTGACAGGATTTCACAGAAGTATGGAGGTTCATGGATCTACTGGGAAACCTAGTAGAGGAACCTTGAAGAGGACCTCACTGTAAGTGGAGGTAATAATCCTGTAGGAAAAACAGTGGAGGTCAGAATCCTGAAAGGTAACAGGTAACCCCAGTAGGAAAACTGGGGTAGTCCAAAAACGGTGGGCCTTCAGCGGAAGGCTTTATGACAAAAAAAAAACAAACCTAGCTCTTTTGGAGGCAGAGTGAGTCACTCTTAGGAGCAAAAAGAGAAAGCTAACCGATTTGGACAAACAGGCACAGTCCTTGTGGGGAGAAAGGGTGTGGGAACTCCTTGTATCCCAAAAAGAGAGGACAAAGGCCTGAGGCATTAAAGCCTGTGATTAACTGAAGATCCACAATGTCTCTCCTAACTGGGGTAAGCTAGGAGAGATATTGGGCACGGAGAGCTTCAGAGGTACCTAAACCGTTAGGTTATGGTATAAAAATTGTTGACTACCACAGGAGTGGTTGAGTGTGTAGAACCCCAAACCTGCTAGATAGCATAAGTATGTGGATACATATCTATCTATAATAAAATATCTCAAGAAACATAGAAATATGACGACAGAAAAAGACCACATGGCCTATCTAGTCTGTCCTTCCATAACAACTACAACAGTCCACTTTTTGCCTTTAGAGATCCTCTGTGTTGGTCCCATGCTTTCTTGAATTCAGTTACTATAGAAACATAGAAATATGATGACAGAAAAAGACCACATGGCCTATCTAGTCTGTCCTTCCATAACAACTACAACAGTCCACACAACTACAACAGTCCACAACTACAACAGTCCAAGAGATACATATATATATATATATTTTGTGATGGGGCCCGTATGGTGGAGCCCTTTTAAAACCCTAATTAGGCGGTCGCCTAGGGTTGTAGAAATTTACCCTGCTCTTGCTATGAAAAACAGAGTCTTGTGGTCAAGTGGTAAGGAAAAATAAGTATGGGTTTTATTCCCCTTCCCGCACGGACATTCTTTAAGGACAAAAACTTAAACACAGCAGTGCACAAAAATGGTTAACAAAAACCTCTCTCCTTTGTTATCTTCACAAAGCAGTTTCCTTTAAAAGGTCAACATAAAGAAGTGTGGTTATTCTTATAGCATATATTACAATCCATTGGTATGGGATCTGAAAGGTGGCTGCTATTCTCCCATGCCATCCCTTCAGGCTCACTTCCCAAACCGTCTGAATCTGATTCCTCCCATGTGTAGGACTCTGGCACAACCTCTTGTGAGAGTTCACTATCGCTTCCTGCTAAAGCTTCTTTAATCTCCAGGTTATATTTTCCTGGTCTGTGGAAAGCTCTCCACTGCTCCTCTTCACGAAGTGAGAGTTTAGGATATCTTTCCCTCACAGCATTATATTCAGGGCTGCGCCCTTTACAACAGTCATGGTATTTAGACCTTTCTTTAAAAGAAGAAGGTTCCCTTCTCTTTACCTCGGTGCTAGTCTTAGCTCTGGGGTTGTAGTGGCTTCTCTCCCTGGCTTCACAGTCAGGCTGTGAGTTAAGAAACTCTGTGTCAGCCTTCCAGCTGTTCTTTAGATTACAGCTACGTTTGAAGCTCCCTTCTCTAGGTAAACTTCCTCTGGGCTGACCTGTGCTCCGTGACTGCAGATACCGTCCTCCTGAACTGCTGGCCCCTCCTGGTTTCTCTCCAGGTCTGCTTCCTGTATCAAAGCGTCTCCCAGCACTGCTCCTTCCAACCCTTCTCTCTCGAGCACTGTGTCTGCTGCCACTTCCTGGTTCCTGGATTGCAGCTTCCTTTCCCAGCACTCCTCTGCAACTTCCTTTGCAGTTCTCCTGGCAGTTCCCCTGGCAGTTCTGCCTGCACTGACTAAAACTCTCCCTTATATGGCTCCCAGCTCTGTACGTAACGTGAGAACTAGGAGACAGGTGCTCTTGATGAGCTTTTGGCTTTTCTTGTACTAACAGCGTTTTCTGCTCAGCTGTTTTCCTATGCCTTGTATCTTTTCCTACAGCTGAATCAGAGGTAAGCTCTTCACTTTCCTGAACCTCCATATGCTCTATTTTATCCACTGCATCACATATCCCCCCTCTTAAGATATTCCGGGATGGGGAACTTCTGTGCCCACAGCTCGGAATCTGCCCTGGATACGTGACCTTCCTGCTATACCTACTGTCTGCTTCTTTACCTGTGACCGTTACCCTGGAACGGTTAATGGCTGCCGTTCTCTCGTACCATGGTTTTAGTACGTTTATGTGATATGTCTGAAGACGTCCCTTGTCGTTCTTCACAACATACGATACTGGACCCTTGCAGTCTACTACTACGTAAGGACCTTTCCACTGGGCCTCAAACTTTGGCCCTGGATCAGCGACCATTACGACCACTCTGTCGCCCACGGTTAATTGCCGCGGCTTCTTACCTCTGTCATAATACTTCTTTTGATTTTTCTGGCTATTCTGTAAGTGCTCATCTGCGACTCGTGACGCTCTCTGTAGGCGACTCCGGAGTCCAAAAAGAAACTGGGGAACCCCCATTTCCTCCCCTTCTGGCTCCACCCACTGGTCCCTTAAAATATCTAGGACCCCTCGCGGTG
This sequence comes from Ichthyophis bannanicus, assembly GCA_033557465.1. NCBI lineage: Eukaryota > Metazoa > Chordata > Amphibia > Gymnophiona > Ichthyophiidae > Ichthyophis > Ichthyophis bannanicus. Next base: position 152,520,310 of record CM066041.1, read on the forward strand.
TCCGCCCGAACATTAGTTCGTAAGGGGACGCTCCTAAAGAAGTTTGAGTCCGCTCCCTACTGGCATAGAGGGCGAATGGGAGCATCATATCCCAATCTGCCATCTGCCCATCTAACCCTCTCCTTAGCAACTGTTTAAGGGTCTGATTAAAGCGTTCCACCAGACCATTCGTCTGTGGATGGTACGCAGATGTTTTTATATGGCGGATGCCAAAAGCATCCCATACTTGTGCTAAGTATTTTGAAACAAAATTGCTTCCTCTATCCGTAAGCATTTCCCTCGGGAACCCCACCTCGCAGAATAGTTTTACTAACTCTGCAGCTATAAACCTAGCCGATATATTCCTCAAAGGAATCACCCAAGGAAACCTGGTAGCAACATCCATTATAACAAGGATGTAGTGAAATCCTCTAGGGGTTTTCATTAGTTGACCAACAATGTCCATCGCCATTCGGCGAACCGGCTCTGTTATGGTAGGAGTCTGGATCATAGGAACTCCTACGGGCTTAGCGGCGCTTACCCGCTGGCACGCCGGACAGGCCTCACAGAACCTCTTCGTCTCCCTAAACACTCCTGGCCAGTAAAAACGCTCAAGGATCTGGTCGAGTGTAGCCTGCACTCCTTTATGTCCCCCAATCGGGTGATCGTGAGCTAGCCTCATAACGACCGCCTTAAAAGTAGTGGGAACCACTGTTTTCTATTTGCACCGTTATGAGGATTGCTGCTTTCCCTATATAAAATATTTTCCTCTAACAGGAATCTGGGGAGCACATCCCCACCTGCCTGTGCAAACTCAAAGGCATACTTCAATACTGGGTCTGCCTTCTGCTCCTTAGAAAAAGACGGGAACTTTTTCACTAGGTCAGCAGGTACCCACGGTAGCCCTTGTCTTTGTTTGTTTATGCTGTTCTTCTGCTGGCTTGCTGCTTACTCCATTTACGTGTTGTGTCTCCCCAGTGTCTGCCCTCTCCACCCGGGCCAACACTTGCCTGCCTCCAGCCTTGCTCCGCCCCTCCCGGACATCTCGCGGCCGTGCGTTCGCGGCCGCGTCCAGCTAGTGTCTGCCCTCTCCACCCGGGCCAACACTTGCCTGCCTCCAGCCTTGCTCCGCCCCTCCCGGAAGTCTCGCGGCCGCGCGTTCACGGCCGCGTCCAGCTAGGTACGCTGCCTGCCAAGTATTTAAACCCAGCGCCTGTGGCATTGTAGTGCTGTCTTTGTTTGTTTATGCTGTTCTTCTGCTGGCTTGCTGCTTACTCCATTTACGTGTTGTGTCTCCCCAGTGTCTGCCCTCTCCACCCAGGCCAACACTTGCCTGCCTCCAGCCTTGCGGCCGCGTCCAGCTAGGTACGCTGCCTGCCAAGTATTTAAACCCAGCGCCTGCGGCGCCTGCCGCCGAGGCGCGCGTCCTTGGCGCGCACCGAAGGAGCGCACCGAAGGAGCGCACCTAAGGAGCACGACGTGCTCCTTAGGTGCGCTCCTTGGGACCGCTCTGGTCGCGGAGGACTCCCCATGCTCCTAACGTGGTTCAGCATCTTCTTTGCCGCACTCTTCTCTCCTTCCTCACCTGGACTTGCCCCTTTCCTTCTTCAGTCCCCTAGGCCCGTTTTTTTCCCCGCCCTCCTGTATCTCCCTCCAGTGCCAATTCTAGGTTTGTATCCGGCACTCACTTCATCTTTGCATACTACTCCTTTTCCCTGCTTTTGTGCCACCACGGCCTCCATTCCTGTCTTATGGGGTAGACGTCCAGTGAGACCTTCTCGCGACCGCTCCCGCTGTCTTACAAATCTACGTTTATGCTGCCCCTCTGTCTCTGTCCGTTCTCCGCCCTCTCATTCCCTCCCCCCAGATCCTCTCAATGTCGTCTTTCCATAGGCCTTGTTAACTGTCGTTCTCTCCGCAACAAAACTCTTCTTCTCCAAGATCTCATTCTTCAATCCTCCTTTGATCTTACCCTTGTCACTGAGACCTGGCTCAAGGACGGTGAGGATGCTTTGCTTGCCCGCTGTCTGCCTCCTGGTTTCTCTGCGGTCTCTGTTCCTCGTATTGGGCGCTCTGGTGGTGGGATTGCTGCCCTACTCCATCCGTCCCTTAGATTCACCCAGGTCTCTTCTGCCTTATTACACTATCCGGAATCCCTTCTGCTTCACCTCCACACCCCTTTTCCTTTCCACGTACTTCTCATCTATTCCCCCCCTGCTATTCGCTCAGAGCTCTGGGACGCTCTCTTACGGACAATCACCGATGTATCTCTTGAGTTTCCTCATATCATCATTGCAGGTGATTTCAACCTCCATGTTGACGCTCCCTCTTCCTCTCGGGAGCACGCTTTCCTCACTTTTCTTCACAATCTTTCCCTCACACAACATGTTGCCTTCCCCACTCACCAGGCAGGTCACACACTTGACCTATTCTTGACTCCTTCCTCCTCTGCTCTTTCCCTCTCCGATTTTAGCCCCACTCCTCTTCCCTGGTCTGATCATGTCTGCCTCTCCGTTTCCTGCTTAGGTCCAGATGTTCCTTCTTCCCCTTTATCTCTCTCCCCACCCCCGTCAGAGAAGTTGCGTCGCGTTATTACCCCTCTCTCACTTCAGCAGTTCCCTGCTGCAGCAGACCTCCTCCCCTCAGACTTTCCTTTGCTATCCCCTTCTGCTCAGGCCACTCTTTGGTCCTCCTCCCTTTCTGCCGCCTTTGATCAAGTTGCTCCTCTCCGTCCTCGCCCTGCCCGTCACCGTCCTTCCCACCCATGGTACCACAGTGGTCTCCGGCTCCTTCGGACCCAACTCCGTAGGGCAGAACGGCTGTGGTGCAAGTCCCCCTCTCCTACCACTCTCTCAAATTTTCACTCCCACCACTCCTTCTACCGCTCTCAAGTACATTCTGCTAAGCACTCTTACTTCTCGACTGCAATCTCCAAATCAAACCAGACATCTTTACTCTGTTCTCCGTTCTCTCACCTCTTTACAGGCACCTTTCTACTCCTCCCCCGCTTCCTCTCTTCCTCCTCCATCGCAACTCGCTTCTTTCTTCAGTGGCAAGGTCTCCTCCTTAAGGGCATCCCTACCCTCCTGTCCTGCCCCCATCTCCTCCCCGCCACCTGTTCCCTCCCCTCCCCCCGTCTCCTGTCTTTCCCATTTCTGGGCCTCTTTTGACCCAATTACCGCTCCTGAACTTTTCCACCTTATATCCTCTTCTAAGAAGACTTCCTGTCCTCTCGACCCCATTCCTTCTTCCTGGCTTTTTGACCCCATCCTTAGGTTTTCTTCCCTTTATTCTCACTATGTTTAACTCAAGTCTCTCTACTGGAACTTTTCCGAAATCTTGGAAACATGCTTTGGTGCGCCCTATCCTCAAAAACACCTCACTAGATCCTTTGGTCCCTGCCCACTATCGTCCTGTTTCCAACCTCCCTTTCTTATCTAAACTCCTGGAGAAATTTGTCTTTGCACAGCTTTCCCATCACCTTGACTCTACTAACTTCCTTCACCCCCGTCAATCCGGGTTCCGTCTTGGCTTTCACAAATGCATTGCATGTTGCACATGATCGTGGTGATATTTCGGTGGCGGTTGCTTTAGATCTCTCAGCTGCCTTTGACCTGGTTGACCACTCCCTCCTTCTTCAAAGTCTACGGGATGCAGGTCTTTGCAGCACTGTACTTCACTGGTTTCACTCTTTTCTTTCTTCTCAGACCTACTCAGTTCTTTCATCTTCCCCGTCCTCTCCCTCTTCCAATCCTCACGCTCTTCCCTGTGGGGTCCCCCAGGGTTCTGTGCTCGCCCCCCTCCTCTTTAATCTCTTCTTGGCTCCCCTTGCATCTCTGATACAGCAGTTTGGTGTTTCTACTTTTTTCTATGTAGATGATATCCTTTTGCTCCATCACACCTCTCCTTCCTCCCCCGACCTTGCTGTACTGGATTCCTGCCTTGCAGCAGTAGCTGACTGGCTGACACTCAACTGTCTCCACTTGAACCTCACTATAACTATCGCTATCTGGTTCTCTCACGGTTCTTCTCCTCCCTCCTTGGTTCCCTCTTTCTCTGGGTCTCCTGTACCTCTGGTTTCCACTTTCCGATACCTCGGTGTACACTTTGACTCCAACTTGTCTTTTCACTCTCACATTTCTCACATCACCAAAACATCCTTCTTCTTTCTTCGTCAGATCCGTTCTATCCGTCCTTTCCTCTCTCCCTCGGCCATTGTCACTCTGGTTCTCTCCTTAGTTATGTCACGGGTGGACTTTGCGAATTCTTTATTTCTCAGCTTCCCGAAATACCAACTTGCTCGCCTCAGTAGAATTCAGAACACTGCCGCACGCCTGGTCACACACTCTTCACCTCGGGATCATGTAACCCCTCTGCTCTTTCACCTTCACTGGCTGCCTGTCCCCTTTAGGGTCACTTTCAAATTACTTATTCTGACTCAAAGCTTTTCACACTAGCACTCCCCAATACTTGACTGATCTCCTCTTCTTCCATTCTCCTAGACACACTCCCCGCTCTTGCCACCTTAACCGCCTTACCCTCCCTTCCCCTTCCCGCGCTCACCTACAATCTACCCGCTCCTCTGCCTTCTTTTTTGCTGCTCCTGCCCTCTGGAATGCCCTCCCCCCCTCCCTCCGCCTAGAACCTCAGTATGCCACCTTCAAACAACAGTTAAAAACTCACTTGTTCTCCCTAGCCTTTAATGTTCCCTCCCCCTTCGTATGATTGTTCCTCTTCCCTACCTTCTGTTTCTTGCCTAGGCCCACCCTATGTTATGTTTGTTCTGTTTCTTTGTTTGCTCTGCTGTCCTATCGAACATTGTACACTTCCTTTCTTTTTCGTTGGCCTCGGCCTTCTTTTATTGAATTTTAATTGTACACCGCCTTGGTTTTGTGAAAGGCGGTTTTTATCAAATACAATAAACATAAACATAAACATACCCCGGCTCTCCATTGAGCTCGATGATGACGTTCTTGGCGCTTTTCGCCTTTACTTTTCTTTTTAGTTTTGGAAGGAGTACTAATCAACTCTTCGTGCTGGGGAAGCTCACTTAGAGTTTCATCTAGCACCCTATCTTCCCCCCTTAAAGGCTCTTCTTCCTTTCCTATGGGATCTCCTTCCTCTTCTAAGGGAACGGGATTATCTTCTGGAATCTCACTAGGTGTCTCTAGGCTTTTCGCCTGGGACCTGGTAGTAACCAGTACTCCCTTTACACATGTACTTCCCTCTATACCCCTGTAAAAAGGTGACCAATCTCGCCCTAGTACTATGTCATAAGGCAATTTGGGGATGATGGCTACTAAGATGCTTTCCTGGGTGCCTAGACCCTTAACCTTTACTTTGTAAAGGGGATAACAGGTTGATGCCCCGTGTACACATTTTATCTTAGTTGTGCCCTCTTGCTGACTCGGGAAAAAATCCTTTTTGGCCTGTATGATCTTCCAGAACCTCCGGGAGATCATACTTTGATCGGCCCCCGAGTCAAGCAAGGCCATTGTAGGTACCCCCTGCACCTCTACATCCACTCGGAAGCCTGCTGGTACATGTTATAATTAGCGCAGTACGCTGGGTGCAATCTTTCTTTAAGTGCCCTGTCTTACCACACTTAAAGCACCTTGGAAATACATTCCTATCCTCTTTTCCATACAGAGACTCATTTGCATACCTCATATTCCTACGAGGTTCTCTAGTATCTCTTACAGAATTGACCAACCCCAACTTACTTTCAGCACCGGCCTTTTTAGCTAATTCGGCTTCAAAGAACAGTTCAGTTAGCAGTGCTGCTTCGGTGGAGGTTCTGCAATTCTGAAGTGTTAAAAAGGTTTTTACCTCTATAGGTACTGCCTCATAGAACTGCTCAAGCACAATTTGATCTATTATGCTCTCTATGGGTTTGCCATCTGGTTCAAGCCATTTTAAAACTAAACCATGCACTCTATAGCGCAGTGCCTTGGGTGTTTCATCAGCTTGAATCTTAGTGGACCTGAGCATACGTCTGTAAACTGCGGGAGTTAGGCCTAGCCTATCACGTACTGCTCGTTTCACCTCTTCATATTCCACTGCCAAAGCGGTAGGCATGGCTCTATAAGCCGACTGTGCTTCCCCAGTTAAAGCTGAAGCCAGTCTAACCGCCCATTGCTCCTTTGGCCAGTTGGAATTGAGAGCTACCCACTCAAAGGTTTCAACAAAATCAAAGTTATCTGTTTTACTCATTTGTCCAACAGTCCACATCCCACAACTCTGTGGGCCTACCCCACAGGATGCTGGTAGCGCTGTCCTTGTCTTCGGCTCTTCCAGAAAAGCTTGCAGTAAGTCTGTCAGAGGCTTTTGCTGGTCCTTCAGTGCTGCGATGGCCTGCTCCTGGCTGAGCTGAGCCAGCTCTCTCTGTTTGTCAAATTGCAGACTCATCCATCTTAAGACTTCCTGGACATCCATCTTTTCCCTCCTTGGATCCTGGAAAACAGATCAAAACACAACCACCAAGTGCGGTACTATACAACAAGAGAGAAATGTCCCTTTTCCTCTTTCCTTTACAAGCCCTCCCTTCTCACCAGGAATCCTCCCAGCCTGTGCCCAAATACGCTTTACCTGAGCCAGGTGGAGGTTCTCGCTTTGAGAAGGTGCTTGACTTTTTCCGCCTTGCAGGAACTGGATCCGCTCCGGGCGTGGCGCCGTCCGCTCTTCCACGCGCTTTAGCTTGCTGCGTTGCCGTTTGTATCCTCTATAATGGATCTGCAACAACTACGCCATTTTGTGATGGGGCCCGTATGGTGGAGCCCTTTTAAAACCCTAATTAGGCGGTCGCCTAGGGTTGTAGAAATTTACCCTGCTCTTGCTATGAAAACAGAGTCTTGTGGTCAAGTGGTAAGGAAAAATAAGTATGGGTTTTATTCCCCTTCCCGCACGGACATTCTTTAAGGACAAAAACTTAAACACAGCAGTGCACAAAAATGGTAACAAAAACTTCTCTCCTTTGTTATCTTCACAAAGCAGTTTCCTTTAAAAGGTCAACATAAAAAAGTGTGGTTATTCTTATAGCATATATTACAATCCATTGGTTTGGGATCTGAAAGGTGGCTGCTATTCTCCCATGCCATCCCTTCAGGCTCACTTCCCAAACCGTCTGAATCTGATTCCTCCCATGTGTAGGACTCTGGCACAACCTCTTGTGAGAGTTCACTATCGCTTCCTGCTAAAGCTTCTTTAATCTCCAGGTTATATTTTCCTGGTCTGTGGAAAGCTCTCCACTGCTCCTCTTCACGAAGTGAGAGTTTAGGATATCTTTCCCTCACAGCATTATATTCAGGGCTGCGCCCTTTACAACAGTCATGGTATTTAGACCTTTCTTTAAAAGAAGGTGGTTCCCTTCTCTTTACCTCGGTGCTAGTCTTAGCTCTGGAGTTGTAGTGGCTTCTCTCCCTGGCTTCACAGTCAGGCTGTGAGTTAAGAAACTCCGTGTCAGCCTTCCAGCTGTTCTTTAGATTACAGCTACGTTTGAAGCTCCCTTCTCTAGGTAAACTTCCTCTGGGCTGACCTGTGCTCCGTGACTGCAGATACCGTCCTCCTGAACTGCTGGCCCCTCCTGGTTTCTCTCCAGGTCTGCTTCCTGTATCAAAGCGTCTCCCAGCACTGCTCCTTCCAACCCTTCTCTCTCGAGCACTGTGTCTGCTGCCACTTCCTGGTTCCTGGATTGCAGCTTCCTTTCCCAGCACTCCTCTGCAACTTCCTTTGCAGTTCTCCTGGCAGTTCTGCCTGCACTGACTAAAACTCTCCCTTATATGGCTCCCAGCCCTGTACGTAACGTGAGAACTAGGAGACAGGTGCTCTTGATGAGCTTTTGGCTTTTCTTGTACTAACAGCGTTTTCTGCTCAGCTGTTTTCCTATGCCTTGTATCTTTTCCTACAGCTGAATCAGAGGTAAGCTCTTCACTTTCCTGAACCTCCATATGCTCTATTTTATCCACTGCATCACTATATATATATATATATATAGTAAACGGGGGCGCTGGTCGTGAATGTCCACAGTCTTGGCAAAGGAAAAATATTATGACTTGCAAAGGAGTGTGGGGGTTGTAGTTCATTCATACCAGAATCAGCCGTTCACAAAATAATGAGTTGTGATGCTCGAGTGTAAGCAAAGAAAAACAGATTTTATTCATGGGGTTAATTCTCCCACACAGATTTACTTGGTAACACAAAAGGACACTTGCTTCAAGTATTGTACTCAGGAAAAACAAAACATGTTATAAGGTAACTGAACTTCTTAAGCAATAAATCAATAAAGACCTTGATGGGAAACAGAAAAGGTCTTTTTGATGGCTCCTGCTAATGACCTTCTTAGCAGTGCTCCAAAAGGCAAAAAAACAAACCCAAAAGTAACAAAAAAAACTGTTCTTTACCAAGGATAACTTTCTTCTATTCACACACACAAGGAAGACGTTTCCTTCTAGAGCTCACGTGCACTTGTGCCTGGTTCAATTACAAATAATTAGCCAGCTGCAAACCCCTTTGCTGGTTTACTCTCTCTACATGGCTCAATCCTACCCTAAAGCTTTCTTGCAGAGACTTTTCTGGGTAGATAAAAGAACAAGTTACAGTTCCTTTTGGTGGTTGTTGTATTAGTGAGAAACTACTTTAAAACAGCAGTCTAGACAGAGCAATCCATGTATTCCAACTGATCATTTGATATATCTCCTTCTTCCTCAAATATCATGGAATCAATATCATGGTCTGGCTCAGAGGAATTCCTTAATTGATCACTCTCAGGATAATACTTGTTTCCCTGCTGTCTTCCAGATGAAGAGCTAGGGCAGCGATGGCGAACCTATGGCACGCGTGCCAGCTGTGGCACGCGAAGGCCTTGCAGCTGGCACGCGGGAAGGTCCGCAAAAAAGAAAAAGCTGGCTCTGACTGCTGCCGCGGACGCGGCAAGGGCAGAATGCAGTGTCCCGCGGGGCCCCCTCCGCCCGCTAAGCCCCTCTGCAAGGGCTTTCAGATTCGCGAGGGAGAGCGTCTCCCTCGCGTCTCTGTTAAGCCCGCAGGGGCTAATGGGAAATTTCCCATCAGCCCCTTTAGACGCGAGGGACTGATGGGAAATTTCCCATTAGCCCCTGCGGGCTTAACAGAGACGCGAGGGAGACGCTCTCCCTCGCGAATCTGAAAGCCCTTGCAGAGGGGCTTAGCGGGCGGAGGGGGCCCCGCGGGACATTGCATTCTGCCGCAGCAGCGGCAGCAGCCAGAGCCAGCTTTTTTTTTTTTTTAAATTTGCCAGGGGGGAGGGGTTAGGACTTCTAATGGGCTAGGGGGGGGGTTAGGACTTCTAATGGGCTAGGGGGGGGGGGGGGTTAGGACTGTTAATGGGCTGGGGGGGGGGTTAGGACTGCTAATGGGCTAGGGGGGGGTAAGGACTGTTAATGGGCTGGGGGGTGTTAGGACTGCTAATGGGCGGGCGGGCGGGCGGGCGGTGGGGGTAGGACAGCTAATGGGAGGTGGGCTGATGGGGGCTGTCTGGAAAAGGGGTGATGGGCGGAAATGACTGCTCCTGGGCAATGTGGGGGTTAGGACTGCTATGTGGCTATGGGGGGGTTAGGACTGCTAAAGGGCTATGGGGGGGTTAGGACTGCTAAAGGGCTAGGGGGGGTTAGGACAGCTAAAGGGCAAGGGGGGGTTATGACAGCTAATGGGCTATGGGGGGGTTAGGACTGCTAATGGGCTAGGGGGGGGGTTAGGACTGCTAAAGGGCTAGGGGGGGTTAGGACTGCTAATGGGCTATGGGGGGGTTAGGACTGCTAATGGGCTAGGGGGGGGTTAGGACTGCTAAAGGGCTAGGGGGGGTTAGGACTGCTAATGGGCTAGGGGGGGTTAGGACTGCTAAAGGGCTAGGGGGGGTTAGGACTGGTAATGGGCTGTGGGCTGATGGGGGCTGTCTGGAAATGGGATGATGAGGGGTTAGGACTGGTAATGGGCTATGGGGGGGTTAGGACTGGTAATGGGCTATGGGGGGTTAGGACTGGTAATGGGCTTTGGGCTGATGGGGGCTGTCTGGAAATGGGGTGATGGGGGTTAGGACTGGTAATGGGTTATAGGGGGGGCTTAAACTGAAAATGGGGTGATGGGGGTTTAGGACTGGAAGTGGGTTGATGGGGGGGGGGCTAGGACTGGTATTGGGTTGGGGGGTTGCTCGGACTGGAAATGGGCTGATGGGGGGCTAGGACTGGAAATGGGCTGATGGGGGGCTAGGACTGGAAATGGGCTGATGCAGGGACTAGAAGGGACTAGAAGGGAATGGATGCTGGGTGAGGTTGGAACTAGAAGGGAGCTGATGTTGGGGGAGGATTAGAATGGGATGGGGCTGGGAGAGTAAAATGGAGAGGGGAAAAATATTTTGTGTGGGAGGGATAAAAAATCTACAATTGGCCGGGTATTGGGAGAGTAAGTGGGGATTGAGGATGGAGGGGTAAAATTTGAGTGGATGAAATAGGAATGAGGAAAGAGCAAAAGGAGAAAGATTAGTATGTTAAAGCGGATGTAGAGAGAGAGAATGGAAAAAAAAACTAGAAGAGAGAAGAAAGGACAAATGGACAGCAGATGATGGAGAGTTAGCTAGCAGAAAACATGAAGAAACCAGCCATTGCAACTGTGTAACTGAGCTGAGGTATTCTGTTTATGTAATTCCTTTTTGACATTGCCACTTGTTCTCTTTCCCCAGTAGGTCATGTATTGTTATTCTCTGAAATGTATTGGTTTAATATTTGCAGTGTTGCCTTTTGATAGGTATGGTATGGTGCTTTGTGAGTCCTGGTAGTGCTGTTAGGATACGGCGGGTTTGCTATTGGTTCTAAATGGGCAGTGTTTGTAGTAGTTCCTAATGTGCCTGGCGGTTGGCACTGGATTATAGTAATGTAGAAATCTTTTAGTCTGTCTTTATCCATACACTCATTAAGAGACATGTTTACTAAAAGTTAGTGTATGTTAGCATTATGCAAATATTTATGCAAATTGACGTGCTGGCACTTTGAGGAAATTCTTTGGTTTTGTGCGGCAGTTTGGGCACTCGGGCTCAAAAAGGTTAGCCATCACTGAGCTAGGGCATAGATCAAAGTTCATACCTGAGCTTCCCTTGCTGTTAGGTTTCCTCTCCTGGTATCCTGGCCAGTAAGTAGTCCAGCTTTTATGTCCAGCCTTCCAATCAAGATCCCTGGACACTGGGTCTCTCTTCATATACCTTCTTGCACCGGTCTTAGGGCCCCTTCCAAATGCAGCCATCTCCCTCAAAGGTGCCGTTTGGACGTTCCTGGCTCTATAACCCCAATCCTCTGGCTTCCTCCAATCCAATGGAGTATGCTTGCCTCTGGAATCACTCCTAACACACGTACTGCTGTGGGCTCCTTCTTTAGACCTCCAAGATGTCTTTCTGGTCTTCCTTCTGCGTTGCTTCTGCTGTTGTAGTTCTCTCTCTTCTTTCTCCAATGGCTTCTGTTTCTGGATCTGCAGCTTCTGCTTGTTCTCCCTGTTCTGTGTAGAATATCTTTTACTTTTAAAGTGCTTAGAGGGACACTCCACCCTAGCACAGCCCAGGTGTGCTGAATCAAGCCCTGCCCTTGGAGTTGAGTGATTGGGGATTACCTCATAGCTCTCCTAATTGAACACACGTTTCCCCACTTCAGCCCTTCTAGAGGCTGTTTGAAACCTGGTGCATTCTGGGACTGGTAGTCTTATGAAAACATTCTGTTTTAGTATTTCTACCAGCAAAGACAGGTTGCTTGTTCAGAGCCAATTCACCTCTTTTATAGCTCCCTCCTGAACTATGATAAGCTTCCTTATCACAATATATATATATAGATAGACATTTAAGAATATATCTATAGTGAGATATGGAAGGGCATAAAATACACACAAAAAATAAATATGGATATTTAGGCCTACATATGGGTGTCTGCAATTAAACAGACAAAGATATGCCTACAGCACAGTGATCACATAGGATATGTGAAGAGGAAAGATTAATCTAATAACAAGGAGGTGGAACCTACTTAAGACGTATAAAGAATCTATTCCTCCTGGTCATGATCTGCAAGAATGCTAGGTAGTGAAAAATAACCAGGACTATTACGTGAAAAACAAAGGATAATATCAATGTGCAAGTCCCGAGTCTTCCAGGACTCTAGCATGGTAAGTAGAGAGAAGACGCCTAGAGATGAGATACCATGTTGACCTGCTTAAGGGCAAAGGTATCATGCGTTCTTACCATGAGGACGAGCATATCCCCGATTGGGAATACTATAGACCAAAGCAGGGAACTGGCAACTCCTTGAGCTTTCACGTAAGAGAAGGCCTATGTCCTTTATATCAAAAAGGGAGATAGTAAAAGAAGGGAGAACCTTCTAGTCATGGGAGACATGACTGAAAAGCCTTTTCTAACCAGCTAGGATAGCTGTTGGAGAACCCCCCCCCCCCCCATGCTCTCTAGCAAGGGCCCATAGTGGAAAGCTTCTCTGTAGATTGCAGAGAGCATGATGCAGGAGAATGAGGAGATAGAACTGGCTGCTAGAGAGCCAGTATCTCTGCCAACTATGCTGCCAAACCCAGGAAAATGGAGATGGCAGAATAGAAGACAATCTAGAAAGCTTGTAGTGAGATGATCTCCAAGAGAGATGAAGCACTGACTTGGAGCCACTACTAAGACTAGACAGAATGTTAGTGGAGGACAATCTGGTTGTTTGAAGACAAGAACCAGTGGTCCAAACATTAAGGCTCCTGCATAGGCAGCTGCTAGCAAGACAGCAGAAAGAATCTTATTGTTGAAAACAGAAAGAACAGACAGAACAGGAGTAGGAAACTCTGGACATGTCTGATAAGCTGCCCCAAAGCAAGATTGAAGCAGAGGAGGTAACTCAGAGAGGAAAACTCCGCACTGGAAAGTGAGAAAAGTAGAAAGGCTGAATAAAAAAGCCTCCCAGTAAGTAATTCCCTCTTACAGGGGAAAAACTTGGTAGAGGGTGAAGAGAATGGAGCTGAAGACGACTTACGAAGTAGGAAGTCTATAGAAAGGAAAAAATACATGCTGGCACAGGAACTATCATTTGATAGTGGTTAGACCTCTTTCCCTAGCAGGAAAAAGAGGAGAAACCTGTGACCTATAGGCATGAATATCCTGACAGCTCATAGAAATATAGAAAAATGGATATCTTTTGGAAAGAGATCCATGTGTAGGGGTTAGAATGAAGCGGTGGATTGTCTTCATTGAGAAGAAGCAACTGTAGATGCTAACCCCCAGAGTCACAAGCATCTGATGATGATTGATCAGAAACCCTGCAGATGCTGGGTTTGCTGAGCCTGGTGAGAGGTTGGATTCTTCAGACCAGGACGATGCCTCCCCTGTTGGGGAACATCTGTATGATGGGCAAGTGATGAATAAAACCTTCTTCTCCTGTGGGAAGAAAGTTTGGTAGGAGATTTCCTACCTAGTGGGACAGAAGAAGGTGTAGAACAACCCTTAGGAACAGGTAAATCAGTGGATAACTGAGTAACCTGACGTAAAGACTCCTTGTTGAAAAGATTTTCTCCAGTGCAAGGAGTATGTCACAGACGTTGTTGTGCCCATTTGTCCAAGTCTGAAGCTTGGAGCCAGGCTCTACGTCGTGCCCCTATAGCAATAGCAGAAGTTCTGCTAACAGACTCAAAAGAGTTTAGGGAAGCACAAGAAAGAAACCAAGAAATATTCTGGATATGCTTAAGCAGTGAAGAATAGTCTTTACTCCTAGAATCTGGAAGGAAAGGAGTCAAAAGATGTAACTGCTTTGTGACCTCCTCAAGAGAAAGACTCATAAAAATATATGAGAGAATTCTTGCAGAAAGCATAGATGTCTGGAAGGATTGACGTCCAAAGGCATCTAGTGTCTTAGACTCACGACCTGGCGGATAAGAAGAGTGCTTTTTCTTACTCTTTACCCGCCTCATTACTGATTCCACTACTATGGAATGATGAGGAAGTTGAGTCTTTTGAAACCCTGGAGAGGGGGGCACCTGATATAAGAGATCAGTTGCCCTGGGAGGTGGGGGTACCCTTAAAGGTGTTTCCCACATTCCTAGAAGGAGATCCTGCAAGGAATGATGCAAAGGAAGCATTATGTTGTCCTTTGCTTTTGTAGAAACAGAGCCTTGTGCAGGATCATGTCCTGGAATAGGAATGGCAAGGGATCTTGCTATATCCAGGAGGAAACTCTGAAAAGAGGGATCCCAAACAGGAATCTCCCTTGGGCAGGGTAGATCCAAAGAACTAGCCTGAGCATCCACAGAGTTATCCAAATATTTAGGAATAGAAGATCCTGCAGAGTGCAGTGTGGAATGCTTAAAAGATGGTTGCTGGTACTGGCTGTCAGGAGCAGCCACCATCCTTACCACATTGTCCATGCCAGGTATCGACTCCAAGCTTGGTATAGAATGGAGTGATCCTGTTGAAAAAAGCATGGCAGGAGTTGGCCACGATGCTACTGTGGGTACCGGTACCGATGCCAATACCGGTACCGATGTCGGAGTCGAACCCGACAAAGACATCGGAGCAGTCATCGGTGACAGTTCAATCGGTACCGAGGTAACCGAAAACCTCCGGCTGCTATCCTCGGTACCGAAGCACCGGTATCGATCGGTGTCGGTACCAAAATCTATTGGTACCCAGTCTTCTAGACTAGAGATCGATTCCAAACTCGGCATCGAGGGCAAAGAGCCTGATAAGCGAAGCATGGAAGGCACCGACCGTGAAGGTAATGAGGACATCGGTACCAACTTCGGTACCGTGTCTGATACCAGTGAAGGAAGAGTAACCAGTGGCAACTCAATCGGCGTCGGGGGAACCGAGAGTTGCGGATCCGAATCATCGGAACCGAGCTTTCGGTACCATCGAGAGCCAGTACCAAGGCGAGTCGGTACCCAGTCCTCCAGACTGGAGATCGATTCCAGACTCGGCATCGAAGGAAGCGAGGCTATCGATGCACATCTGGAGGGTACCGACATCGGTTGGAGTATCGGTGTTGGTACCGATAATGGAAAGTCAATCTGGAGGGTATCCAGCGGTCCCGAAGGTACCGAGGACGCCAGATGACGATCCCTGGTGAGGAGTGTTTCATCCAACACCAGTGCCGATGCCAGGGTATCGGTACCGCTCGAAGCAGATGCCACCACCATACACGGCTTAGGCATGTTCTGTGGGGGGTGAACCCCAGGAACAACCTGAAACCCCTTATAGGCTTTGGAGACCGAAGACTCCCGCCGTGGTTTTGAAGCCAGTGGGCCCTCGAGGGCAAGGCCGGAGCCGTCTACATGCTGCGCATGAGACCTACCACTCGAGGACTGGCTAGTCTTAACAGACTGTTTGTGGGTTACCTGATCCTGTGTGGAAGGGGACGGTGCCCCGAAGTTGGAGGGCAACCATGTATCGAGGGAGCCTCGATGTTGAAAACCTCTTCTTACCAAACTGTTGTCAGGACCCAAGCAGGTTAGACACCGACTTCGAGGGTCTAAAAATAAAGTTGTACCGCCACAGTCTGAACATTTCTTGGAGAAAGTGTCTGGCGGTTCCATGAAGGAAAAAGAAGAGGCCTAAGAGACCGTGGGACACTATGAAGAAGAAATATCCCGTGGAAAAGGAAAATTTTACAAGAAAAGAAAAGAAAACACCGGCGGTACCAGTGGAGTGGGGAAGACAGCCGCGACCACAAGAAAACTAAAAAATAAAAACAAGAATTTTCTGCGGTGACAGGAGGACGTCCTGCCAGCTCTGCGGAAAAACGAAAACTGAGGAGAGGCAGTTCGGAAAGGCGGGAAGGCAGCACGCAGGCATGCTGGGATGCTTCCGAAAGCTCGTGAAGCGTTCCCGCGCAGACTCCGTCGGTACCGACGTACCCATATGTGAAGACTCATTCCTGCTTGTTCCTGGAGATCTGTTCTTCGTCCGATTCTTTTTAGCATCTTTGTTAGTGATATTGCGGAAGGGATGCCTGGTAAGGTTTGCCTCTTTGCATATGATACCAAAATCTACAATAGAGTAGACACCCAGGAAGGAGCAGATAACATGAAGAGGGATCTAGCTAAGCTTGAAGAATGGTCAAGAATTTAGTAGCTGAGATTTAATACTAAAAAATGCAGGGTCATGCATTTGGGCTGCAAAAATCCAAGAGAGTAGTAGAGTGTAGGGGGCAAAGTACTTCTGTCCACAAAAGAGTGGGACCTGGGTGTGATTGTTTCTGATGATCTTAAAGTGGCTAAACAGGTAGAAAAGGCGACAGCGAAAGCCAGAAGAATGCTTGGGTACATAGGAAGAGAAATGGCCAGCAGAAAAAAAAAAAAAAGGAAGTGACAGTGCCTTTTTATAAGTCTCTGGTGTGTTCTCATTTGGAGTATTGTGTGCAATTCACTTAACCCTCCATTGCCTTGGAAGAAAGGCCTGGCAATCTACTTCCAGTGACACTGCCAAGAAAACCCAGGAGCTTCTGGGTCGCCAGGAGTCAGGACCGACTCGAAGGCACACATTGCATTTGCATTTTTGTGCAATTCTGGAGAGCGCACCTTCAAAAGGATATAAACAGGATTGAGTCGGCGCAGAAGGTGGCTACTAAAATAATTAGTGGTCTTTGTTATAAAGCATATGAGGACAGACAAAGATCTTAATATGTATACATTAGATGAAAGGCAGGAAAGAGGAGATATGATAGAGAGATTTAAATACCTCCATGGCATAAATCCCAAGAGAAGAGCCTCTTGATTGAAAGCAAGCTATGAGGGGACATAGGATAAGGGTGAAAGGGGATAGATTTAGAAGTAATATGAGGAAATATTTCTTTATGGAAAGAGTGATAGATGCATGGAATAGCTAGTCTGCCAGTGGAGGTAGTAAAGACTAGGACAGTATCTGAAATCAAGAAAACATGGGCCAAACACAGAAGATTTCTAAAGGAAAAAAGGGGACTGTGGTAGTTGATATTGTGGCGGTCGCGCCCCTACCAGGCGGTCGCCTAGTAGGGACAGGAAGCCATCTTGAATTCCTCTTTACCAAGGATTGTAGCTGTGTATAGAGATAAATGAACCAAGTGGTTGTTTCAAGGCACACAGGAATTTTATTAGCTTCCGTGGCAAGTGGGTAACAAATCTTTAAAGCAGTTGTACACTCAAGTCAAAGAAAATAAAGGATAATCTTCTCCCATTAAAGCAAAGCTTACAACCAGTGTTGTAGTAGAATTCTTTATACAGGCTTTCTTTTCTTTTCCCTTTATGATGCTTCTCAATTCCGTAATCATAAAGCACATGTATTTACAATTCCTAACTTCTCACTGCTCTCAGGCTTTCATTACTTAGCCACAATGCACATATCACAGTCCATCTCAGAACAAGCTGAAGTCAGGTCACTTTCTTTACTTTCTACCTCCATGCTTTCTGCTGAGCTGTATCTTGGCAAAGTTTGAAAACGCTCTGGCACTTTATGCTTAATGTCCTTTAACAGGTTAAACAGCCTATTCCACTGAATGGCCCCTTCTCCTCTAGGTAGGACTTCAAGGGCTTCTCCTGTTCAGTTTCTCCTGAAAACCCCTTCTTCCTAATCCGGGTTTTCTCAGGCCTAAACCTCTCTTCAGAGTCAGAGCAAGAAACACAGGGTTTTGGGTTTACTGCTTTCTTTCTCCTACCTTGGAGTCTTGTTGCAGCACCTTCCTGGCTGAGGCTTCTGTGGCTTGTGACTTTCTCTGCCTCTGAGCTAGACAGGGAATCAGGGTAAGATCTCCACTTCCCTTCCTGGGGCTTCTGCTGCCTGCAGACAGACCCTTCATCAGAGGAGTCTAAGCACTCTTGCCTTAGCCTTCTCAAAGCCAACCTTTTCTCTCTCTCCCTCTTGCCAGTCTGTTTGGTCCTCTGCCTGGAACCTTCTCTGTAGCTTCCTTGGCTGCAGTGCTGGCTGCTCTTGTCTCTGCTGCTGCTCTCTTTTTGGCTGCTTCTCTCTTGGCTGCTTCTTGCTTGGCTGCTTCTTGCTTGGCTGCTTCTGCTAACTTTGTTTGTTTTCTCAAACTTAAACGTTGAGCAGGGCACCTCCCTCTCTGACTCCACCCACTTGTACCTCCTACTCTTACCTGGGGTTGTCATGGAGTCTGGGAGTGGCTTAAACCTAGCTCTACCCTCTTGGTTTCTCTCAGGGATTTTGCTGTGGTGTATGTGTTCTAGTGCACCCATCCCCCGAAAAGAAGAAAAAGTTCTTCTTTCTCTTATTTCCATGCTGAGCTACACTCTCCTTACCACATATCCACCCCCCCTTAGACTATTACGGGCTGGCGCATTAACCCGCGAACAGCATGTAATACAAGGCACGGGTTGAGAATCATCACCAACTCTTAGGGCTAGCTGGACATTCCCTATACGCTCCTGCCATAGCCTCAACAGATTAATATGGTATACCTGTTGCTTTCCCCGTCCAGTATCCACAGCATAAGACACTGGTCCGAGCCGTTTCGCTATTTTGTAAGGGCCTTTCCAGGAATTCTCAAACCTAGAGTTTCCTGCAGCTACCATTACCATAACCTTATCCCCGACCTTTAAGAGACGTGGCCTTGCTCGCCGGTCGTGATAAGTTTTTTGTTTACTCTGACTCCTTTTTAAGTTTTCCTCCGCTACAGTGGCTATCCGCTGTAAGCGATTCTTCAGGTCTGTTAGGAATCTGGGAACCTCTTGTACATCCTCTACCGGTGCTACCCATTGTTCCCTTAGTATATCCAGCACCCCGCGTGGAGTTCTCCCATACATACGTTCGTATGGTGATGTGCCTGTAGAGGTTTGTCTCCTCTCTCTGCATGCATAAAGCACGAAAGGCAACATTGTATCCCACTCACTCAACCTTCCCTCCAAACTCCTTTTTAACAGGTTCTTTAAGGTTTGATTGAACCTTTCCACTAACCCGTTGGTTTGGGGATGATAAGCTGCTGTGCGGATATGTCTGATCCCAAATGCGTCCCATACCTGAGCTAGGTGACGGGACATGAAATTTGTTCCCGTCTGTTAAGACCTCACGAGGGAACCCTATTTCGCAAAATAATCGTATTAGTTCCATAGCTATCAAACGGGCAGACGTGTTTAACGGGATAGCCCAAGGAAAACGAGTGGCATGGTCCATTATGACCAAAATGTATTGGTGACCCCGGGGTGTTTTCAGCAAAGGCCCCACTATATCCACCCCCAACCTATGTACCGGTTTATTCATGACAGGGAGAGGAATCAAAGGTACCTCCGGTGGATGGTTACTTGAGACCCTTTGGCAAGCCGGGCACGAGGCACAGAACCTCGCTGTCTCTGTATATACGCCTGGCCAATAAAACCTAGCAAGGACCTGATCCAGGGTGCTCTGCACACCCTTGTGTCCCCCTACTGGGTGATCGTGGGCCAATCTTAAAATGATATTTTTAAAAGAAGAAGGTATCACCAATTGCCTTCTTAGATCTCCTGTCCGTGGATTTATATCTCCCTATATAGTAGGTTACTATCCCATAAAAATCTAGGTAGAGCCTCCGATCCTTTCCGGGCGAACTCACATGCTCGCACCAAAGCGGGATCTGCTTTTTGCTCATCAGGAAATGAGGGAAACTTCGCTATTAACTCCTCAGGAACCCAGGGCAGCTCCTGACCCGACATTAACTGACCCCTATTCTTGGCCCTGACGCACCTCTCCTGCCGCTTTTCGGCCTTTCCTTTCCTGGGGGCATCCTTGGCCGGGGTTATTAAGTCCTCATGAAAGGAGGTCCCTGGTATTGGCTCCTCCTGGGAATCTCTCTCTTCCTCCGCAGGTTTTGAGCCTGCGCGTGTGGTTACCAAGCCTGTTTCCTCCTGCAGCTGTTTCTCTACCCCTTTCCTGAACTGGGACCAGTCACGGCCCAATATCATCTCATGTGGGAGTTTAGGTATCACTGCTACTGCTACCTCCCTTCCACTGCCTAACCCCTTTAATCCTAACACTCTGGAGAGGATAGGTGGAGGCAGCCCCATGGCCACATTTGATTTTAACCTGCCCCCTTGAGGACTCTTGTAAGCACTGTCTCTGGGCCTCTATCTTTTTCCACAGCCTGCTGGAAATCATGGACTGACTGGCCCCTGAGTCTAGTAGAGCTTCTGTGGGTATCCCTTCCACCTCTACGGATAGGAGGAATCCCTCACCTATCTCCTTGGGACGTGTGATTACAAAAGCTCTCCTTACTTGACAGTTTCTGTTAAGGTGACCTGGCTCACCACAAGAGAAACATTTTCTCTGCCGGTTATATCTGCCTTCCATGGGTTTATTCCTTTCTATCTTATGGCTAGTAAAGGTTGCATTCCTTTCCTGCATTTCTGCACCTGCCCTCGGGAAAACGCCCTCTTTCTTGAGGCTTAACTTCTGGGCCTCCAGAAAGCACTCAGCCAACGCAATGGCTTCCTGGGTGTTTTTACAGTTCTGCATTACCAGAAAACTTTGCAACTCTTTAGGTACAGCTTCTGTAAATTGTTCCAGTATCACAGTATCAATAACAGAGTCTATACTGCCATTCTCGGGTACAAGCCATTTACACACTAAGCTTTTATTCTATGGTATAAAGCTTGGGGTGTTTCACCCTCCTTCAATACACATGCTCTCAGAAGCCTCCGATAGACCGAGGGACTTAACCCCATCCGATCTCTTATGGCCTTCTTTACATGCTCATACTCAGCTACCAATGCAATCGGCATTTCCCTGTAGGCTGCTAAAGCCTCCCCACTAAGGGTAATAGCAAACCTCATGGCCCATTGCTCCTTCGGCCATTGAGCTTTCAAAGGCCTCAATGAAATCATCAATGTTGTCCTCTTTAGTAAGGCGGCCACATGAGAAAGTTCCAGCACCAGGGCCTTCCCCTCCTGGAAATACAACCTGTGCACCTGGTACGGCCTGTGCCTTTTGTACAGTCTGTGCCACCTTGGTCGCTTCTTCCTGGGTCCGGATCCACCTCGCCATCACCTCCAGTAGGGGTTGCTGTTGAGCACGAAGCATGGACGCCGCTTGCTCCTGGCTCACTGCCGCCATTCTCCCTCTGTTTGGCGAACTGGTCTGCCACCCAGGCCAATATGTCCGCTGTCTCCATCCTGGACCGCGGTTTCTGGGAACACAAACACAGGGAAACCACACAAAGTGCAGCACTTTTCTTTTTTTTTCCTCCTCCCACTTTCTCCTAGTGAGTACCTGGTGGCCCCTTATATCAGAATCCTAGGCTTATCCCCCTCTAGCCTACGGGTTACCTGATTCTGATGCAGGTCTTCGCTTTACCACCAAACAGCGCTCCGGATCCGACTCCACTCCGGATTTTCCCTCCGCGTTTTCTCTCGGTCCGGTCACTCCGTCCTTCCTGGATCTTCCTCGTCCCGAGGTACAAGCTTGGAGACGCACCACTTGACCGCTGGAATGCTGAATCCGAAAAACTACGCCACCTGTGGTGGTCGCGCCACTACCAGGCGGTCGCCTAGTAGGGACGGGAAGCCATCTTGAATTCCTCTTTACCAAGGACTGTAGTTGTGTATAGAGATAAATGAACCAAGTGGTTGTTTCAAGGCACACAGGAATTTTATTAGCTTCCATGGCAAGTGGGTAACAAATCTTTAAAGCAGTTGTACACTCAAGTCAAAGAAAATAAAGGATAATCTTCTCCCATTAAAGCAAAGCTTACAACCAGTGTTGTAGTAGAATTGTTTATACAGGCTTTCTTTTCTTTTCCCTTTATGATGCTTCTCAATTCCGTAATCATAAAGCACATGTATTTACAATTCCTAACTTCTCACTGCTCTCAGGCTTTCATTACTTAGCCACAATGCACATATCACAGTCCATCTCAGAACAAGCTGAAGTCAGGTCACTTTCTTTACTTTCTACCTCCATGCTTTCTGCTGAGCTGTATCTTGGCAAAGTTTGAAAACGCTCTGGCACTTTATGCTTAATGTCCTTTAACAGGTTAAACAGCCTATTGCACTGAATGGCCCCTTCTCCTCTAGGTAGGACTTCAAGGGCTTCTGCTGTTCAGTTTCTCCTGAAAACCCCTTCTTCCTAATCCGGGTTTTCTCAGGCCTAAACCTCTCTTCAGAGTCAGAGCAAGAAACACAGGGTTTTGGGTTTACTGCTTTCTTTCTCCTACTTTGGAGTCTTGTTGCAGCACCTTCCTTTCTGAGGCTTCTGTGGCTTGTGACTTTCTCTGCCTCTGAGCTAGACAGGGAATCAGGGTAAGACTCCACTTCCCTTCCTGGGGCTTCTACTGCCTGCAGACAGACCCTTCATCAGAGGAGTCTAAGCACTCTTGCCTTAGCCTTCTCAAAGCCAACCTTTTCTCTCTCTCCCTCTTGCCAGTCTGTTTGGTCCTCTGCCTGGAACCTTCTCTGTAGCTTCCTTGGCTGCAGTGCTGGCTGCTCTTGTCTCTGCTGCTGCTCTCTTTGTGGCTGCTTCTCTCTTGGCTGCTTCTTGCTTGGCTGCCTTTTCCTTGGCTGCTTCTGCTAACTTTGTTTGTTTTCTCAAACTTAAACGTTGAGCAGGGCACCTCCCTCTCTGACTCCACCCACTTGTACCTCCTACTCTTACCTGGGGTTGTCATGGAGTCTGGGAGTGGCTTAAACCTAGCTCTACCCTCTTGGTTTCTCTCAGGGATTTTGCTGTGGTGTATGTGTTCTAGTGCACCCATCCCCCGAAAAGAAGAAAAAGTTCTTCTTTCTCTTATTTCCATGCTGAGCTACACTCTCCTTACCACAATATGGAAGGGCAGACTAGATAGAAACATGATGGCAGAAAGACTATATGGCCTATGTATTGTGGCTGTGTCTGGATCCTGATGCTCCTCATTCTCTTGCCCACTACTTATGTGTATCTTGCCATATTCTAGTTCCCAATTTTGC
Source organism: Ichthyophis bannanicus (assembly GCA_033557465.1). NCBI lineage: Eukaryota > Metazoa > Chordata > Amphibia > Gymnophiona > Ichthyophiidae > Ichthyophis > Ichthyophis bannanicus. The sequence continues at coordinate 152,543,194 of CM066041.1, forward strand.
AATTTTTTTCATCTTGATTAGATTTTAAGCTCTGATAAGCAGGGACCGTGTCTTATATTTATATGTACAGCATTGTGTACGTAATGTGGTGCTATACAAATGATTAGTAGTAGCAGGGTCGGATTTACCTTGAGTGAGGCCCTACGCCAACAAAAATTGTGGGCCCCCAGCAGGGGCGGCCCAAGGGGGGTGCGGGGCCTCAATTGCATAAGGGCCCTCATTTGCATAAATATTTGCATAATGTTACCATATACTAACTTTTAGTAAACGTGCCTCTTAGAGTGTATGGATAAAGAAAGACTTAAAGATTTCTACATTACTATAATCCAGTGCCAACCCATAGCAAACCCGCCGTATCCTAACAGCACTACCAGGACTCACAAAGCACCATACTCTACCAATCAAAAGGCAACACTGCAAATATTAAACCAATACATTTCAGAGAACAATACGTGACCTACTGGGGAAAGAATAAGTGGCAATGTCAAATAGGAATTATATAAACAGAACACCTCAGCTCAGTTACACATGCAGAACATAGACCATCACCAAACAAGTAATCACAATTTAGAAACAGGAAGACAATAATTAAACTGGGAATCCCAAAAGCCAAACTTGGAATGTACAACACTGTAGAAATAAAACTATACATTAATTTGCTGTTGTACTAAACAAAGCGCAGACGTTAATGATGCACATTTACCAGAGCTGACATATTCCAATTAATAAATTCAAAATAAAGAGATATTTTTCTACCTTTTGTGCAATTTTTTTCAGCTGCAATTGCTCCAGCCACTTTCTTCTGGTTTCTTCGTGTCTTCTGCTAACTCTCCATCGTCTGCTGTCCATTTGTCCTTTATTCTCTCCTAGTTTTTTTCCATTCTCTCTCTACATCTGCTTTAACATACTAATCTTTCTCCTTTTGCTCTTTCCTCATTCCTATTTCATCCACTCAAATTTTACCCCTCCATCCTCAATCCCCACTTACTCTCCCAATACCCGGCCAATTGTAGATTTTTTATCCCTCCCACACAAAATATTTTTCCCTTCTCCATTTTACTCTTCCAGCCCCATCCCATTCTAATCCTCCCCCAACATCAGCTCCCTTCTAGTTCCAGCCTCACCCAGCATCCATTCCCTTCTAGTCCCTGCATCAGCCCATTTCCAGTCCTAGCCACCCATCAGCCCATTTCCAGTCCTAGCAACCCCCCAACCCAATACCAGTCCTAGCCCCACCATCAACCCACTTCCAGTCCTAACCCATCACCCCATTTTCAGTTTAAGCCCCCCCTATAACCCATTACCAGTCCTAACCCCCCATCAGCCCACTTCCAGTCCTAACCCCCCCAGCCATTTCCAGTCCTAGCCCCCCCCCCATAGCCCATTACCAGACAGCCCCCATCAGCCCACAGCCCATTATCAGTCTTAACCCTCCCTCATAGCCCATTACCAGTTCTAACCCCCCCCAACAGCCCACAGCCCATTATCAGTCTTAACCCCCCCATAGCCCATTACCAGTTCTACCCCCCCCCAACAGCCCACAGCCCATTACCAGTCCTAACCCCATCAGCCCACCTCCAGTCTTAACCCCTCCAGCCCATTTCCAGTCCTAGCCCCCCCATAGCCCATTACCAGACAGCCCCCATCAGCCCACAGCCCATTATCAGTCTTAACCCCCCTCATAGCCCATTACCAGTTCTAACCCCCCCAACAGCCCACAGCCCATTATCAGTCTTAACCCCCCCAAAGCCCATTACCAGTTCTAACCCCCCCAACAGCCCACAGCCCATTACCAGTCCTAAGCCCATCAGCCCACCTCCAGTCTTAACCCCCCCAGCCCATTTCCAGTCCTAGCCCCCCCCATAGCCCATTACCAGACAGCCCCCATCAGCCCAAATCCCATTATCAGTCTTAAACCCCCCCAGCCCATTACCAGTCCTAACCGCCCCCAGCCCATTTCCAGTCCAAACCCCCCCCCCCCAGCCCATTTCCAGTCCTACCCTCCCCCCCCCCCCCATCGGCTCAAGTAAAATGAAATTTTAAAAAAGCAAAACTGCTGGCTGCTACCAAGGCCGCGGCAGCATAGACTGTCCCGCGGGGCCCCCTCTGCCCTGCCGAATCCCTCCCTCCGCGACGGCTTTGAGAGGCGCGAAGGGAGTGTGTCTCCCTCGCGTCTCTGTTAAGCCCGCAGGGGCTGATGGGAAATTTCCCATCAGCCCCTGCGGGCTTAACAGAGACGCGAGGGAGACACACTCCCTTCGCACCTCTCAAAGCCGGCACGGAGGGGCTCTGCCGGGGATTCGGCAGGGCAGAGGGAGCCCTGCGGGACCGTCCATGCTGCCTCGGGAACGTCCATGCTGCCGCGGCAGCTTTTTGTGGGCCCTTACCAGCTGTGGGCCCTACGCCATGGCGTACATGGTGTATAGGTAAATCCGGCCCTGAGTAGTAGTAGTATTCATACTCCAAGCAAGATGCCATCTTGGTGAACAGTACACCAAAGTGTAAGCCAAAAGAGTCTGCCCCAGCTGTACCAGTCCACACACCACCTGCAGGAAGCAAAAATATTGGCTTCTTTCAGTGATGCACCAGAGTATATAGATGGTGATGACAACACTGAAAATTGCTCAATTCTGCCTCCACCTGCTGGCATGGGATCAAAACCTATTCATCGGGCAGGAGAAAAAAGGTGACATTCGAGCACAATGTTTGCTGTCGTCCTGGCAGTGGTCAGGACCCAAACAGAGAAGGGATGGAGTGCATTTCAAACCTCTACATTTTTAGTTGCACTTGGGGGACGTACAAAAACATGCTTTTGATTTCAGATTCTTGGCTTTTTTTTCTTTTCTTTTTTTAAGACAAACTATGAAAACCACAGCTGAGGAAACCCCCCAAAAAACAGGAGAGCTCTGTTATACATACAGAGAGAGCTACAACCAGCAGAAAAAAAAGGAGGTGATGATGCCTCAATACAGTACAGATGAAGCCTCAGTTGGAGCACTGTGTTCAGTTTTGGAGGCCATATCACACTGAGGATATAAACAGACTAGAAGCAGTCCAGATGAAACCATATTAAAATGGTGTAGGGTTTGTGCCAGAAGATATATGAGAAGAGACTTTAAGGCCTAAACATGTATACCCTAGAGAAGAGGAACAGGAAGGATAGGACAGAGTCATTTAAATATTTGAAATGTATTAATATGTGAGAAACAAAGGAAAGTAAGCTATAGAGAGTTAGGAAATATGACATGAGGCTGACAAGGGGATAAACTTAAAAGCAATGTCAAGAAACATTTTCTAACAGAAAGGGTAGTGGATGTCTCAAATGTCTTCCTAGATAAGGTGGTGGAGACAAAAATTCAAACAGAAGTGTAACACTCAGTGGATCCTTAAATAGCATTATGATCTAAACCAAACAATTTTCATTGACAAGCAAGACTGAGTTTAGCATGCAAGTGGGTAATGTCTTCTAATGGCATTGGGACATATCAGCTCTCCTGGAGCTCAGTAGTAGTACTGAGCGCACACAACCCCTTCCTGCATGTAGTGGATGCCCCAGTCCCTCTGTTGTACTTTTTTCGTTCTGCTGAATGGACATGAAAATAAAGCGCTACTGTTCATGCCACATTAAAGATTAAAACATGGATTTCAAGCAAAAGATTCAGGAATTATCAAACCTGTACCGAGTTCTACATTGCTTAATGCTGAATAAACAGCACATTGTTCTAACACGTGAAGAAGCTGACACTAACTTGACAGCAATCCTATCATTTCATTTACACAGCTGTAAGATGAAGACTAGACTTTACTGAAGCACTGGAAGCAAATCCTTCTCATATGGGAGTAGACTTGATAATAGCATTTGATTCTTCAGTGTGGTATCTATGGGCTGGTATTGCCATTCATACTGTATGCTTTTGATTACACATAACTGATAAGAAGAAAATTCTTCAAAAAACGAAGTCTAAGACTTTTACAGAGCTTCCTTTACTCTGAGCTCTAAGACGTCTACTATGACACTTATTGTGAGCTCTAAACTCATACTTTGAGCTCTCTGACATATTACTGGACCTGCACCTTTCCTGTGCTAGCATTCAGATCCTGGTGTAAATCTAGCCTTGTATGCCAGCACTGGAAGGCATCTGAACATCTCCTGGTGTTTTGACCTTGAATTACTATGAGCTGTCCTGTATCCAAGCCACCAAAGCTGCTTGGCAGTGTTCTTTCAAAATAATTATGGCTGAAGCAATGGAAATGGCTGCATGTCCTGAGACTGTCACCCTGAGAGACAGACTGCTAAATAAAGAATAAGGCTATTTTTTTTATTTTATAGTGGGTTATTAGTCCACAAAGTTTATCTTTAACGTGCCAGTGTTAGCCAATCTGAACATTAACAGGGGTAATTTTATAAAGCCATTTTCATGAGTGTGTGGTCACTATGCACGTTAAGGTGACATCTTACTTACCAGATAATGTTCTTTTCTTGAGTCCTGCTAGACCAGTCCAGACAAGTGGGTTGTATTCCTCTACCAGCATATTGGTGGAGACAAAGAACCAATGAAAAGCCCAAGTTTCAATGACATACTCCCATTCCTCTATACATCTCAGCCAAAGCATATGGAAGAACAGGGCAAGCCTCACACAACCTTAATCGTGGGCAACAATGAACAATCAAACTGTAGAGAACTATACAGGAAGGCGTACACAGAAGGCTGCTCATAAAAGATTAGCCTGCAGAGCCAGATAAATAAATCATAGTGGACCCAAGGGTACCGCCACAGAAGAACAGAGCAAAAACAGTTCCAGGGGTGGGGCTTGAACTGGTCTAGTAGGAGTCAAGGAACAGACATTATCTGGTAAGTAAAATGTCACCTTCCATATTGTCCTGCTAGACCAGTCCAGAAAAGTGGGACATACCAAAGCTATGACTCCACTGGGCAGGAAGGCACTGCAGATCGCAAAACCTTAGAGCCAAAGGCCGTATCTGCCAGAGCATGGACATCCAAGCCGTAATGCTTGACAAAAGAGGAAAGCAATGCCCACAAATATATGCAGGAGCCGGTTACCAAACTCTGCTCCACCCACGAAGACTCTTGCACTCTGGAAGAATAGCCATGCAAACTTTCTGAAACCAGTAAGTTCTGCAAAAGAGATGCTGAGGCAATAGACTCTTTAATCCAGTGCTCCAAAGTAGACTCAACCTCCGTGTCACCCTTGCGCGGGACCAGCAAACAGCACAAAAAGATGGTCTGACTTAAGAAAGAAATTCCTAAACTTCAAGTACCAGAAAAGCACCTTCCAGACAGTTACAAGGTAAAGATCCTTAGCCTTCCCCTGACACTGCTCATCAGAGGATGAGGGCAGGCAGACCACCTGGTTCACATGAAAGGGAGAAATCATCTTAGGCAAGAAGGCAGGCACAGGCCGAATGGAAATGGTCCCCTCTGAAAAAGACAGATGCAAGACAGAGCCTGAAGCATGGAAATCCGCCTTGCGGAACAAATCATGACCAAGTAAAGTCTTGAAAACCAAATCCTTCAAAGTAGCGCACTTAAACGGCTCAAAGGTCCGTGACACCAGGGCCCTGAGCACCAGGCCCAGATCCCAGGAAGGGACCATAGATTGGAGGGGAGGATGCAGATGCTGAACACCTTGATGAAAGCGTAAAATATCGGGGGTCTAAGGCTAGCGAATTACCGGCCATCAGACCTCTGAAACAGGTCAAAACTGCCACCTGCACCTTCAAGGAGCTAAGAGATGGCCTTTTCCAGACCTTCCTGAAGAAAGCCAGCAGGGATGGCATCTTAGCTGCCTCAGGGACAAATTGCTGTGCATCGACCCACTTGAAAAGGTATCAAATCTGCACATATGCCAGGTTGGTTGACCTCCGGGCTCTGAGCACAGTGGAAATCACCACTGGAGAGTATCCTTATGCTCTAGCTCTCTTCTTTCAAGAGTCAAGTCATAAGTGAGAAGGAAGCTGGGTCTTCCAGAACAATTGGTCCCTGACACATTAGGCCCAGAGATGGTGAACTAATCTCTGTTTGCATCCTCGGCCAAACCAGTGCCACCAGAACAATCCTTCCTAGGTGGCACTCTATATGTCGAATCACAAATCCAACCAGGGTCCACAGAGGAAACACATACAACAGACATAGTATGGCCAGGACATCGACACCCTCAGACTCCATCTCTGGGCAGCGACTGAAGAAATGGCCCACTTTGGCATGGGAATGGCTCACCATCAGCTACATTTCAGGGCAACTCCATTTTGCGCAGAATCAGCTGAAATACCATCTGACAACTTCCACTCTCCTGGATCCAGAGAGTGCCAGCTGAGAAAGTCCGCTTCCACATGGTCCACACCGCATTGTGCTGAGCCAGCAAGGCTAGGAAATGGTTCTCCACCCTGACCAACAGGAGAGCCATCTCAGAATCACCCCGGCACTCCTCGCTAATTGACATAAGCCACAGTGGCATTGTCCAATAACACGAACTGCCTGGCCCTCGACCAGGGGCTAGAACACAGAAAAACCAACCTGCCCTCACCTTGAGAAGTTCCAATGCCCTGGGCCATTCGGCCTTGGCAATGGGCATCCTAGCCCAAGAGACTGGCATCCATCTTCAGAAGGATCCATGAGTAACCATCCAGCAACATGCCCTCCCTCAAATTTCTGGACTGCTGCCACCACTGCAGGCTGGCCTTCATCCTCACCCAAAGTGGGAGCCTGAGCTCGAATTCCTGAGATCTTGGGGACCAACGAATTAGCAAGGACTGGTGAAGAGGCCGCATATGAGCACATGCCTATAGCACCATCTCTTCTGTTGCTTCATCAATCCAATAAATTGAAAATAATCCTGAACTTTGGAAGCCTGCTATGAAATGGACAGTGCCAGGCAATCCAACAACCTTGTGACTGTTTCCTCTGGCAGGAAGACTTCGTCCACTTGAGTACTGAAATGTGCTCCCAGGAACTCCAGGGACTGGGAAAGCATGAACTGGCTCTTTTTCCAATTGATCACCCAGCTGAGGTTTTCCATAAAGACCACCACTCGGGGTGCTACCTGAGATGCCTCTGAAAGAGAATGGGCTCTATTTAGCTAGTCATCAAGATATGGTGCACACAAATCCTTTGGTGCCGTTGGTCCGCAGCCACCACTATGACCTTGGAGAACATCCCTGCGGCAGTGGATAGGCCAAATGGGAGGGCAGTGAACTGTTGGTGAGAGCCAAGCACAGCAAAACAGATACCTTTGCTGATCCTCCCAGATTTGGAATAAAGCGTAGTTACTCACCTGTAACAGGTGTTCTCCAGGAGCAGCAGGAATCAGTCCTCACATATGGGTGACGTCGGCGCCGACGGAGCCCTCGCGGAGCAATTTTCCCCAGCTTTCACAGAAAGCCTTTGGGAATTGCAGCGCGCATGCGCGGTCGCCTTCCCGCCCAAGGGTGCCATCTTAGCCAGTCTGATGACATAGCTAAAAGACAGCATAAAAATTTGCAAAAAAAACTTAAGCAGATGATTGCAACTCCACGGGGAGGAGGGAGGGTTGTGAGGACTGATTCCTGCTGCTCCTGGAGAACACCTGTTACAGGTGAGTAACTACGCTTTCTCCAGGACCAAGCAGGAAGTCAGTCCTCACATATGGGACTCCCAAGCTTAAGGCTACCGGAGACCCTAAGCACAAAAATGAGCTCCCTCTAGCTCAGCAGTACAGAAGGAAGGAATCTTCGCTGAATTATTACCCACCGGTAGCCCCCATCCGGGATGGAGGGTAGGAGTTGCTCAAACCTCGAAGAGATTTCGTAGGACTGCCTGTCCGAAAGCACTGTCCCTGCGGGACTCCCTCTCGAGACAGTAATGGACCGCAAAAGTCTGGCTCCAAGTAGCGGCCTGGCAGATGTCTGCCAGCGGAACAGAGCGGAGGTAAGCCACTGACGTAGCCTTCGCCCGAACACAATGAGCCGTGACTCGACTTTCTAAGGAGAGTCCGGCTGCCCCATAAGCCCAAGCGATACAGTCAGCAACCCAGATGGACAGAGTACGCTTGGAGACCGGGAGCCCCAATTTATTGGGGTCAAAAGACACAAAAAGCTGAGCAGCTTTACGGTGCTCCCGCGTACGGTCAAGGTAGAAGTTCAATGCCCTTCTACAGTCCAGGGTATGCAGGACTCGTTCAGCTCGGCTGGAGTGAGGCCTGGGAAAGAAGGTTGGAAGTACCACCTCCTGATTGATGTGAAAAGGGGAGACAACTTTTGGAAGAAATTTTGGGTGAGTCCGTAGGACTACCCTATTTTTGTAGAACCAAGTGAAGGGAGGATCAGACACGAGGGCCTGCAATTCACTTACGCGTCTAGCGGAAGTGAGGGCTATCAGGAATAAGGTTTTCCACGAAAGAAAACGCAGAGAACAGGTAGCCATCGGCTCAAAAGGCAGACAGGTGATCCGCTGTAAAACCACATTCAGATCCCAGTCAGGTGCTGGCGGGCGCAGAGGTGGTTTAAGTAGAAGGAGACCTCGGAGAAACCGTGCTACGAGAGGGTCGCTGGAAAGAGGTCTGCCGTCCACCGGCACATGGTGTGCTGAAAGAGCACTGAGGTGGACTTTGACGGAGTTGGACTTAAGTCCCAGATTAGAGAGGTAGAGCAGGTACTGCAAGATCACCGACACCGAGCAGGAGAAGGGATCCTGAGACTGCTGTACACACCAAACGGAAAAGCGACGCCATTTAAGGGCGTAGCATTTGCGGGTAGAAGGGCGCCGAGAGGCTAGGACGACCTCTTCCACCTCTGCCGGCAGGAGAAGGGGAGCGAGGACTACCCTTTCAGCCGCCAGGCCATTAGGTTGAGAGATCTGAGGTTGGGGTGTAGCAGAGACCCCTGATCCTGTGTTAGGAGATCCGGTTGAAACCCCAGAGGGAACGGATCCTCTACCGCTAATTGCAACAGGAGTGGAAACCACGGCTGTCTGGGCCAGCGAGGAGCCACCAGGATCATGGACGCTTTGTCCTGGAGAACCTTGAACAGAGTTCGGGAGACCAGCGGGATGGGAGGAAAAGCATAGAGAAGGTTTTCCGACCATGAGAGCAGAAATGCATCTGCCGCTACCCGAAGGGGATGTGGCTGACGCGAGCAGAAGCGAGGCAGTTGCCGGTTGAGAGGACTGGCAAAGAGATCCATCGTGGGGAGGCCCCACTTCAGAAAGAGTTTCTGGACTACCAAGGGATCCAGACGCCACTCGTGCGGCTGGAGTATCCTGCTGAGTTTGTCCGCCAGGCAATTCTCCTGGCCTGGGAGATAAACTGCTTTGAGAAGAATGCCGTGACTGACGGCCCAAGAGCAGAGCTTCTGAGCTTCTCGGCAGAGAAGGAAGGAGCCCATGCCACCCTGTTTGTTCACATAGAACATGGCAACTTGATTGTCCGTCTGGACAAGGACGGACTGGTGAGAAGTCAGGTGGGAGAAAGCCTTGAGCGCCAGACGAATAGCTCTGAGCTCCAGGAAGTTGATCTGTTGCGCAGATTCCCACGCGGTCCAGAGACCTTGAGTACATGCCCCCTGGCAGTGAGCTCCCCAGCCCAGGAGGGAAGCATCGGTCGTCAGCACTTGAGTCGGCTGAGGTGACTGAAAAGGCATTCCGAGCACTAGGTTCGGCCGATGAAGCCACCACTGTAGGGAAGAGGCCAGCGGACTGGAGAGGCGCACTAAGTCGGCTAGGCCGCCGGTGGCTTGTTGCCACTGTTTGCGAAGGCACCATTGAGCCGGCCGCATATTCAGGCGAGCATTGGGGGTCACGTGGACGGTGGAAGCCATGTGGCCGAGCAATCTCAGGAAGCGCCTGGCGGAGACCAGGGACTGGCTGCGAAAACGGCCGGCTAGGTCCATGAGCCGTTGAGCCCTGTCGAGAGGCAGGAAAGCTCGAGCCTGAGGAGTGTGCAGTCTTGCGCCGATGAACTCGAGATCCTGTGAGGGGAGCAAAGTGGACTTTGCGAAGTTTATGACAAAGCCCAAGTACTGCAGAAGAGTCACCGTGCGGTGTGTGGCATTGGTGACTGCCGGAGGGGACGACGCTCTGATGAGCCAGTCGTCGAGGTACGGAAAAACATAGAGGCCGTGAAGCCTGAGATAGGCCGCCACCACCACGAGACATTTTGTGAAGACTCGCGGTGCGGAGGACAGGCCAAAGGGCAGTACTCTGTACTGGTAATGATTTCCGGCCACCACAAACCTTAGGTATTGGCGGTGGCTTGGGTGGATGAGGATGTGCGTGTAGGCATCCTTTAGATCCAAGGAGCATAGCCAATCTCCCTGCTGGAGGTAGGGCAGAAGGATTCCAAGGGTAAGCATCTTGAACTTTTCCCGCACAAGGAACTTGTTGAGGTTGCGCAAGTCCAGGATGGGTCTTAGGCCTCCTGTCCTTTTTGGTATTAGGAAATACCTGGAATAAAAGCCTTGACCTCTCAGGTGGTGGGGCACCGGTTCCACAGCCTGGTCCTGAAGAAGACTTGCTAACTCCCGAAGGAGTAAGTCCCTGTGCAGAGGGAGTCGCGGAGGTTCCCCGGGAAAATAAGAGGGAGGGACCTGATGGAAGTGGAGAAGATATCCTTCTCGCACGACTTGAAGCACCCAGGCATCTGAAGTGATGTTGGACCACCTGTGGGCGAAGTGAACCAGCCGCCCTCCGGTGCTGGGAGGGACCAGCTGAGGGGGAGAGGCTATGCTGAGGAAGTCAAAAACCCCCACCCTGCGGAGCAGGGGCTGGTGGTGCAGGCTTGGGGGCTTGCTGCCTACGGGACCCGTTACCCCGTCCGTCCCTTGGCCTGCTGACCCTGTTGGGGAGCTGGAGGGGCCTGATATTGGGGGTAGTGTTTGTAGGCAGCCGCCTTTCTCGGGTAAAAGGACTTTTTTCCCGAGCCCTTCTTTTTCTGGGAAGGGGCGGAGGTCTTCCTAGAAAGTCTGGTCCTGGTGAGAGTCTCCGTCTCGATTTGTGCAGCCTTTTCAGCCATGGGCTTGCCAAAGAGGTTCTCACCTCTGCAGGGGACATCGACCAACTTGTCCTGCACCCAAGGCTCAAGGTCAGACGACTGAAGCCAAGCCTGTCGGCGGGCACCGATGCCGGCTGCAGCCACACGAGCCGATGCTTCAAAGCCATCATAGGCTGCTCGGGACATGAATTTGGAGCATTCCCGAATACCAGATGTTAAGGCCAGGAACCTCCGCAAAGGTTCCTCGGACAGTCCAGCAGAGAATCCGGCTAGCTCTTTAGCCAGGTCTCGGAGATACATGCCCATGTATAGCTGGTAGGTCTGGACACGACAAGCCAGCATAGAGCCCTGGAAACACTTCTTACCAAGGCCATCCAGGTTACGGGCCTCCCTGCCAGGGGGCACCGAGGAGTGCATTTTCTGGCTCTTCAGCCGATGCATGGCCGATTCCACTACCATGGAATGGTGTGGTAGCTGTGCTTTTTGGAAGCCAGGACTCTTGCGGACTCGATAGATGGAATCGACCCGCTTGCTCAATACCGGCGACGAGGCCGGACTCTCCCACATGCGGAAGAGTAGTCGTTCCAGCATGGGAGGCACCGGTACAGTAAAGTGCTCCCGGGCGGGAGAGTCGTACTGAAGGGCGTCGAGCTCTTCGGCTCGAGGCTCCTCCTCGGGATCCGCCGGGAAGGCCAAAGCCTTGGCCATATCCCTGACGAAGTCCGAGAACCGGGCATCCTCCGGAGGGGACTGTTTCCGAGGTTCGGACTCAGGTGAGTCCGAGGGGACACACCGAGTCCGAAAGGAATCAGGTGACTCCTCCTCTTCAGACTCCCAGACCGACTCCGAGGAGGAATCAGTGGGGTCGGCTCGGGCAGGCGGAGGCGTCGGCGGCGACGACCTCGGTCCCGAACGGGAGGCCGAGGGTGACCTCGACCGAGGATCGACTCGAGTTCGCATGGACTCGAGGATCGGCTCGGTCTCCGGGGTCGACTTAGACGTCGACGTCCCGGCGGTGGGGGCAGCGGCGCCAGCGAGGCTAGCGATCAGTGCTTGCTGCTGGTCCATGAAGGCAGATAGTCTGCTCTCCAAGGCCGTCAACCTGAGTCCGACCTCAGGTGACCCAGCAGTCCCCGACTCGGGCCCTGACGGCGTCGGGCCCGACGTCGGACCTCTCGGAGGCGAGTCCAGAAGGACCACAGGACTTACCCGAGCAGGCAACTCCGACTCCAGGCGAGGTTGCTTCGGGAGGTGCTCCTTCTCCAAAGACCCGGGACGGCCGTCGGGGCTATGCGACCTGGCCCTCGCGGAGCCAGGAGCGTCCACCGACGCCGCCCTCGCGGGTTTTTGTCTTCCGTCGATGGTCTCCGGAGGGAGAACCCCTGTCGGAGGAACTTCGGCGATGTTCAGAGCTGGAGCCTCTGGATGCCGAGGCCTCCGACGAGGTCCGGGTACGGCTGGGGTCAGCGAAGATTCTATCCCGCTGATGCCGCCGACTCCTCAACGCTTTAGAGGACATTTTGCCACAGGCTCCACAGATCATCTCTTCATGATCCGGGCCCAGGCAGCGGAGGCAATTATCGTGTGTGTCAGTGAGTTACATATTTCTGTCACACTGACCACACCGCTTGAAACCACTGGCAGCCATCGGGGGAAAAAGGGCCCCTGCAAGGTCAAAGGACCGGGCTGCCAGGGAAAAATCGAAAATGAAACTGACTAAAACCAGAAAAACCGAAAAATAAGGGAAGGACTCGCAACGGCGTCGCGAGTCCGGGCAGGAAAACGACCGGCGTCGAACCGAATTGAAAAACGAGTAAAACTCACGAAAATCAACTTTTTTAGCGGGGACACAACGGGTACGTCTGTAGGGCTCCGCGGAAAAAGAAGACTGGCTAAGATGGCACCCTTGGGCGGGAAGGCGACCGCGCATGCGCGCTGCAATTCCCAAAGGCTTTCTGTGAAAGCTGGGGAAAATTGCTCCGCGAGGGCTCCGTCGGCGCCGACGTCACCCATATGTGAGGACTGACTTCCTGCTTGGTCCTGGAGAAAATACGTATTGGCAAAATCCAGAGATGCCAGGAACTCCCCTCGGTGCACCGGTTGAATCACAGATCACAAAGTTTCCATCCAGAAACGTAGGACGTGCAAGTGTTCATTGACACCCTTCAGGGCCAGGATGATCCACCATTTTTCGGAACCACAAAATGTATGGAATACTTCCACTTGTCCCGATCATCCAGGGAAACAGGCAACATGGCCTGCAAGAGTAGCAACTTTGTCAATGTGATCCGCACAGCAGCCCGTTTGTTCGCAGACCCACAAGGAGAGATGACAAAAGCATTCGGGATTGGCTCTTTTTATTCCAGGACATAGCCATTCTGAATGGTGTCTAGCACCCAGTGATCTTTGTTGACTTGAGTCCATTCTAGAACAAAAAGGCAAAGCCTGCCTCCAACCAGAGGTACCATGGAATGGGCTCCCAAACCTTCATTGCGCAGTCTGGGAGGAACCCCCTCTGGAAGGGACTGAATCCCTGGGACCACAAGCTCTTCAAAAGAACTGAGAAAAGGTCCAAAATCCAGAAGCAGAGGGGAAGAAAGGCTTTCTAAGCCAGATGGGAGTCCCGAGAATCCTGGAGATCTGACTAGTGCACCTGCAAAGCGTGGGTGGAGGCTGATGTAAAAGGGGCTCCTTCCCACTTCACAGGCCCCCTGGACCTATCCTCTGGAAGGAGGTAAGATTTCGTCTTACTCAGATCCTTCATCAGCTGCTCCAAATCGGCCCCAAACAGAAGTTTCCCTTTGAGGCCAGTCAGGACAAATGGGCTTTGGATGAGGTGGCGGCTGCCCAGTGTCAGAGTCAAATCCAATGCAGTGTCAAGTCAACAGAGTGCTGTCCTTGCCACTAGGTGGATGAGGTCATACATGGCATCAGAAAGGAAGGTGGTAGCAGACTTCAAAAGAGGGTTAGTATCATCTAGCAGAAGAGAATGAATACACTGGAGCAGGGCTCGAGAAGTCAGGCCTGCATATATTGCCAAATGACATACAGCAGCCGCTGCGGTGAACTAGTTCTGCAACAAGGAATTCACCTTGCAATCCAGAGCATCCTTTAAGGTCTATCTGCCTTCCACAGGAATGATGACCCATCTGATAAATTGCTGTGACCTGCACATCAACCTTGGGAATATCAAACCACACAATGCACCCCTTCTCTGGGACAGCATACATCTTATACACCCTTAATCCCTTAGGTGGGGAGTCCCACTCCGACCAGATCATGTCCTTGATCAGGAAAGGTGGACTTCCGCACCCCTTGCAGGAGCAGATGCAGCTTTAGCTCCTGCTCTATGTCTGGAGCATCTGCCAAACTCAATGTGGATGAGACCAAGACAATCAAAGCCACCAGTTCCTCCTTCCAAAATAGGCAGATAACACCGGCCTCTACACAATCCTCCAAAGGAGAGAGTACTTCTTCGTCCACATTAGAGCCCAGAATAGAAGCATCGGAATCAAAGTCGTAGTCCAAATCTCATACAGATTCCAGGTGATCCCCATCTCCAGAGGGCACCCTTCACCAGAGATGCTTAGCCAAAGGCAATCGAGCAGGGCTTTTACTTTCATCCTGCCCCTCACAAGACTGCACTCAAGGGAACCCAGACACTGCAGGGTCTAAAGTTCCAAACCAGAAAGACAAAGCCTGTTGCAAAAAGGAAAGGAATTCTGCAGAAGACAATCTGGACTCTGGAAGCTCTCCTTGCAGAAATGACCCCCCCTACACCAGTTGCCACTGAGTCCCTAGAGGACAGGGGACAGTCCACAGCATGGTCACCGGAAACCTTGGCCAGCTGGACATCCTTATCCACAGCGCCATCTACCACCTCCTGCTCTAAAACAGGCAAGGCCGGACTAACTGCATCCCCCAGCTGGGAGAGAGGGAGCAAGCCCTCCAGGGATGACTCAGAAGTTGCCATGCAAGAAGAGCAGAGTCCAGAAGCCAGAGATGAAGTGCCTCACTAGCCACAGGTCAAACAACATTTCATGGAAGAAGACAGAGTTAAGGCAAGTATCACAACAGCGTACACTAATGTCACAGCAATCCGAAAGGCACACTTTAGTGGCACTTATACAGCAAGATGCATTATGGGTGCTTGGACAAGAACGTGTGTTGGAGCCATTGCAATGGAACATGCACACAAACCTTGCGATCACCATGAACACAATAGTAAAAGACGCTACTAACGTGGGCAGAAAATGGTGGGAAACCCCCACACCACACAAACAGTTGCCAGCTGTCCACACCAAATTGCACCCTAGACAGATGGAAACGGGAGCCCTCAACAAGGACAATGATGATATCCAGCTTTGGTATTCACCCCCTGACAGCCCCAGGCAGAAATCCATGCTGGGCTCAGCTCTACTCACCTGAATCTGTTTCTCTGTTTTTCAGGCAGTGTGTTTAAGATCGCTGGTAGGCAGATTCATCTGAAAGCCTTCTGCAATCGTTGGGAGAGCACAGAGTGAACCGAGGAGGAGGGAGGGAATGTTGAAGTTGTGCGAGGCTGCTGAATTCTTCCAGATCCTTCCAATTTTCTGGCTGCTCAATAATCCCTTAGGAGGATAAGAGCATGTTGCTGAAACAGTTTTCCCTCCTCCTGTGCTACAGGAGTAGCATAGTGGTTAGAACAACTACCTAGCACCTAGGAGATCTGGGTTTGATTTCCACTGGCACTCCTTGTGACCTTGGGCAAGTCATTTTATCCGCCATTGCCTTGGAAAAAAAAGGCTGGCAATCTACTTCTGGTCATACCTTGCCAAGAAAACCCAGGGACTGCTGGGTCACCAAGAGTCAGCATGGACTCGATAGTACTAAAAAAAAAAAAAAAAAAAAAGAAAAGAAAAACACCCACACACTACAGAAAAGATTGCAGTCCAGTGGAACCTCCCATGTTGTGCTCAAGTACGAGAGTCACTCTCAAGGCGTGTAAATCAATCTTTTCCTCTCAATTATTTAAATTTCTTTCAGAGTGTTGAAAATCCATCCACCATCTGCTGGAAACAAAGAAATACCGAAGAGATCTCTGGTGGCTGAGGTATATAGAGACATGGGCGTTGTCACTGAAACCTGGGATTTGGTTCTTTGTCTCTACCAATGTGCTGGTAGGGGAACACAATTCACTTGTCTGGACCGGTCTAGTAGGATGATATGGAATGCCCTCTTATAAAATACCAACCAGTGTAAAAGTACATGCATTAGCATGACACAGCAAGCAGGAATAGCTGGGGTGCACAGTCTGGGGGAGCATGGGTGGATTTCACACACTATTTTTTTTTTTTTTTTAATTGCCATCGAGTCAATGCTGACTCCTGACAACCCAGCAGCTCCTGGGGTTTCTTGGCAAGGTATGACCGGAAGTAGATTGTCAGGCCTTTTCTTCTAAGGCAATGGAAGGTAAAGCGACTGGCCCAAGGTTATAAGGAGTGCCAGTGAGAATCAAACTGTGATCTCTTGGGCACTAGGTGTTGCTCTAACCACTAGACTACTCCTCCACTCTTTGTATTCAGTATAAAATTCCTTAATTTATGTGCATACATGTGTATTTACTGTGTGTTCATTTATACCTGCTATAGAATAGGTATAACCATCTGCACCTGCTTAAAGGCACCATCCCTATGCTAGTATAAAACAGGCACCTGCTTACTTTTTTATCTCAGATGCCCTGTTATAAAATTACCCTCTAATAGTTTTTAAGATTTGCTAGGGAAATATAGTTTCATATAGAAAGGGTTTGCTTAACTCGAAGAGCTTTAACATGATTTTTGCCTGTTGTGAATCATTTTCTCACCAACTAAACTCCTACTGCTAATCCATGAGAACATAGGACTTGCCATACTGGGTCAGACCAAAGGTCCATCAAGCAGATTATCCCCTTTCCAACAGTGGCCAATATAGGTCACAAAAACTGAACTCAGCGATGAGGAGAGGAAATGTAGTGCACTCAGATAGCCCCGAAGCAACTTCGGTTTGGGGGCGAAACCACCAGGTTGTATGTGGATAAAAATGGAGATACTATAGCTTCTTGAGAAAAAGAATGCTGGATGACCAGTTTGGACAGAAGTTCATTAAAGACTTTTCTATCGATGTGCTGCAAGTGTTTTTAGAATTTTGGCCTGTGAATGAACATAATATACTATGAATGCTTTGAACACTTTCGAATTCAAGTCTTTTCATGGTGGAATGATAACAATCTAAGCCAGAAGGGTTTCTACAGACTATGAGTTGAGCTCTGCTTATATATAGTTACAAAAATAATTTTTGGTGGAAATATCTTTGTAAAACAAGTAAGAGAAATTACTCTAGATAAACTATGGCAAAATCCAAGAGGGTTTTATGGTTCAACGTTTTCTGACGAGGCACGGAAATGTCTCAGTATATTCGGCTAGTAACTGCTGGATAGAAAGATTGCTCACTCACCAGCCTAGCCTATTAACATCAATGACGTGTTCCGGCCTATTTTAACACTTTTAAACACCCTCTTCCCGTTGTATTGCTTAATCATTAACAGTCTTTAGTGAAATAGCACTTAACTTCACAAATCTTATCGTATCATATCGTTGTCTTAGAGCAATGTATTCTTTGTGGCAATATCTTTGTGGCATAAATGTATAGGAGGTGGGCCTGTTTCAATTTAAAAGAAACTCTGGAACAAAAAGGTCATAGGATGTTGGTGAAAGGGGTTAGTATCTGAATAATCTGAAGAAATATTTCTTTACAGAAAGAGTGGTAGATGTATAGAGCAGCCTTCCAATGCAAATGGTGGAGATCAGAACTGTATCTGAATCCAAGAAAGCATGGAACAAATATGTAAGATCTGTGAGGGACAGGAAGGGATTGAGGAGCTTAATTTGTATGGACGGGAGAACTGGATAGGATGTATTGTATTTTATCTGCCATCATTTTATATATTTCTATGTCCTCAAAGTAGTTTTCAACCTCCATTGTATTTGACATTTTTGTCTTAATTCTTGTGGGACATTTCACAAAGTCAGGATTTAGCCCATGCCCTCATTGTGGAAGAAATATCCAGAACTTCAGTACCCATGCAAGATGCCCGTCATGTCTGGATTCAGAATGGGCTTTCTGCAAACACCTATAGATGTCTCCATGAGCCTGATAGGACTGCCTGAATCACTTCTGTAGTCACTACAAGGCAGAGAAGATTCTCCTACTCACACATGAGGAGGAAGAAAGAATGTTATTTGTGCAGAAATCAGTTGACTCTGTGCACTTCAGTAGATCCTTTTCTGTGGATGTTGCCTACATCGCCCTGCATAGTGGCTTTAAGAGGATACGGCTACCTAGGTGAGGAAGCCAAACAGGCACCTATTTTGAGGCTATTTTATAAAGACACATAGACCGATTGCTTCCTTATCATCATTCAGGCTGTGATGGCTAAGATCCTTATGTTGGGACAGAGCATGTTCCTTGATTTTGCATGCCTGCTGTTGTGAACTTCCCAAAGCTGTCTTGGCCAAAAAGGGATTATTAGGATCCCAGTCCTCACGTCTCCAAGTTTTAGTAAAGTTTTGCACAAAAGAAACTGTAAAGAAAGTGTACAGAAGACTATTTCTTTAAACTGATACATCACAAGTTTTCCCCACTCATGGAATATGTGGTCTTCTACTGCCCTGTCTAGATGCCATTAGTATAATTCCAAATACTGACTTAATTTGTCTGCTAAGATATTGTCCTTTCCTAGAAGATAGGTGGCTCTTAAGTTCATCCCTCAAGAGATTGCCCAGTCCCAAATTCCGACAGCCTCTTGCCACAAGAAGTACAATCTTGTACCTACAGGGCTGGCCCATCCACTAGGAAAACTAAGTGCTTGTGCTGGCATGCTCACGGCCTGCCACCCCTGCCCCCTCCAACAGGCAGTTGTGTTGAAAGGGGGGAGGGGGACAGGAGTGGCAAGTCATGAGTGTAGTTGTTTTAAGGCCCGATGCAGCAGAAAGATCGCCGTGCTGCCTTCCTTACCCCAGGTGAGATGATGGATGACAGGGGGGGGGGTGGCAGAGTGACGTGGTGGCATGATGAGTCAGGTGGTGCTGTAATCTTTGTGGAGGGAGAGGCACAGCATGGAGGGTCTGCATAAGGTGGCAGAAACCCTCAGGCAGGTCCTGTGTACCTCCCTGCTTGTTCCAGATTGTCTGTTTAAAGTAGGATCATTTTATTGATCAGCTGATTTCTGAAAGCCCTTAGCTCTGGACCATTTGAGGACCTTTTTCCCCCTCTGAATAGATCATACAACATCTCTATATGACCTCCCCAGCCCAGGTTCGATGTGACCATGGTCAGAAAACTTTGGATTACAGGAATTTAAAAGGAAACTCGTCTGGCCAGATTTGATTGAACAAATCACCCTGACAAGAAGCCATTATGGGATTTAGATGCTGTTTCCAAGATCTTGAGTGGACTGCAGTGATTGAGATCATAAGGTCCTTTGGACCTCTGTCATATTGAGTCTTAGCAAGAGAATCACATGTACTCTTAATGCCATTAGAGCTGACACTCTCAACAAAATCCCAGGGATGGCCCTAGGCATTTGCCAGCATGTTTTTTGCACAGGGTCCCACTGAGCAGGGGCACTACCAATTGCAGTGCCTCTTGGCCAATGCTTCCAAAATAGGGTCACAAGCCATCAGCACAGTGAGTTAAAAAGAACAGCACCTATATTGTGGTCTGACAACACACTTAACAAGCTCATGCTCTGTTTTCACATGCTTCTTAAAAAGAATATAACACAAGAAATGTGTCAGACCAAGGTCCATCAAGCCCAGTATCCTAATTCCAACACTGGCCAATCTAGGTCACAAGTACCTAGCAGTTTCCCCAGAAAACACAGGTTCCAGAATGCTTGTATTGAGATAAGCAGTGGATTTCCCGTGTCTTCTTTAATAATGGTTAATGGACCTTTCCTCCAAAAACTTGTTCAAACCTTTTCTAAACCCAGCTACACTAACAGCTCTTACTACATCCCCCGGTAACGAATTCCAGAGTTTGATTACACGTTGACTGAAAAAAAATTCTCTTAATAATTTTATATGGGTTACACTGTAGTTTCATTGCATGTCCCTTAGTCTTTCTATATTGTGATGGTATAAAAAAATCGACCTACATTAACCCATTCCACTCCATTCATTAATTCTTAGACCTCTATTATATCTCCCCTCAGCAGTCTCTTCTTCAGGTTGAAGAGCCCTAATCTTTTTAGCCTGTCCTCATAGGGGTATCCTTCCATTCCCATTACCATTTTGGTGGCTCTTCTCTGTACCTTTTCTAATTCTGCTATATCCTTTTTAAGATACGTCGAATAGAATTGCACACAATATTCGAGGTGCAGTTGCACCATGGAACGATACAGAGGCATTATAATATCCTTTGTTTTAGTCTCCATTCCTTTCCTTATGATTCCCAGCTTTCTATTTGCTTTCTTGGCCACCACTGCACACTAGGCAGAGGATTTCAACGTGCTATCCACAATGGATGCCTAGATCTTTTTTCTGGGTGGTGGTTCCGAATGTGAAAACTTGCATCATTAAACATAGTTTGGGTTGCTCTTTCCTAGCTGAATAACTTTGCATTTGTCCACGTTAAATTTCATCTGTCATTTGAACGTCCAGTCTTGCAATTTTTCAAGGTCCTCTTGCAATTTTTCACAATCCTCATGGATTTAAACAACTTTGAATAGTTTTTTATCATCTGAAAATTTGATTATCTCACTCATTATTCCCATTTCCAGGTCATTTACAAATATGTTAAAAAGCAGCGGACCCTGCACACATCCCTAGGGTACTCCACTATTCACCTTTCTCCATTGGGAAAATTGGCCATTCAGCCCTACCCTCTGCTTTCTATCTTTTAACCAGTTCCTAATCCACAGTAGTACACTACCTCCTATCCCATGACTTTTTAATTTTGCCAAGAGTCTCTCCTGAGGGACCTTGTCAAATGATTTCTGAAAATCCAGATACACTACACTGACTGACCCACCTTTGTCTACCTATTTACACCTTCAAAAATATAACAGATTAATATGACAAGACATTCCCTGGCTAAAGCCATGTTGGCTTTCTCCCATTAAACCATGAATATCTACATGTTCAGAAATTTTGTTCTTAATAAATAATGGTTTCTACCATTTTTCCCCAGTACTGACATCAGACTCACTGGTCTGAGGTTTCCTGCATCACCCCTGGAATCCTTTTTAAAAACTGGCATGATATTGGCCATCCTTAAATCTTCAGGTATTACTTGTGATTTAAAATGATAGGTCACAGATTAGGAATAGTAGAACTGCAATCTCATGTTTCAGTTCTTTCAACACCCTTGGATGTTGACTTAGAAAAGTTACAGAGAAGAGCAACCAAAATGGTAAAGGGGATGGAAGGATACCTCTGTGAGGAGCGGTTAAAAAGGTTGGGTCTCTTCCACTTGGAAAAGACAAAGATGAGGGGGATATAAGAGGCCATTAAGGACTTCCGGTTTGACAATGAGCTGATCAGACGTGTGGCGATCAGCTCCGGGTATCCTACCCCGAAAAACGGCAACAATTCTATATAGTAGTGGGTGAACACCACTAGTTTAACTGGCTAATAGTTGAAGAGGCCGCTGGAGAATTGCTGTGAGCAGCCAAAAAGCGGGAGGCAGCCCGATGGCAGCAAAACCGCCAAGAAGGGAGAAGCCGCGAGTCCCCGAGGTAAAGATGGTGGAGAGAGTGCCTAAAAGCCCAAAGTCAGATGGCAACCAGGGGCTGGTGGCAGAAGTAAGTGCCGCGGTGGTGCAGGCATTGGATGATCGTTTGAGAATTGGCGGAGCAGATGCACACTGTCGGTCAAAGCATCACCGAGTTTACGGAGCGCATGGAGCAAGCAGAAACAAGAATATCGGATGTGGAAGACACCAGCACTCCCTGAAAGCCAAAGTGGAGGCCTTGGAGGCAATCGTGAAACAACAGGGCGAAAAATTAGATGATCTTGAGAACCGGGGGCGTCGTAAAAACCTTCGGTTCGTCGGGATCGCAGAGAGCGTGGCAGATGGCGCCCTTTTCGGCTTTTTACTTGCCTGGATAGAGAAACTGCTGAGCGGCAAGGTGGAAGGTCCCATCAAAGTGGAGCGTGTGCACAGGCTTGGCCCTAAACGTGAGCAGGCACGAAGACCACGTGCGGTTATCGCACGTTTTCTGGATTTCTGCCAGAAGGAAGAGGTGTTGAGGGCTGCCCGGGGCCGCAACGGCAAAAAAGGTTGATTCGGATCAAATCCTGGTGTTCCAAGATTATTCTGCCTTGGTCAGCCAACAGAGACGGGCATTCTCTGCTGCCTGTGCCCAGCTGATGAACAAGGGGGTGCGTTTCTCTCTGTTATATCCTGCCCGACTACGTGTGGACTTCCAGGGACAGACACGTTACCTGCTGACCCCAGCGGAGGCTCAAAATTTCTTGGACGGCTTGAATGACAACCCTGAATCGGCCCCGTGAGTGTAGTGGCGAAGTCTGGAAAGTGGGGGAAGCAACGACGGAATCTCGCATCTTTGAGGAGGACTCGCGCTGAGAACGACTAACGACATGGATCTTTGCACACCTGAGACTGATGTCTATTATTGAAGACTGTGGCGATCCAGGCTCGTTCTGGGTGCATGGTGCCTTTGGCTGAGTGTCTGTGCGAGTGCCTGTTTGTATATCTGGATGTGTGCTATCTTGTATGTGCTTGTTTGCTAAAGATATATGTTGAACTTCTCTGCAATTGTTTTAATTGTTGTAACCTTACTGCTTGAATTGTCCCGGCTATGGGCCTTTGCTCCAGGGCACGGGGAGGGGGGGGGAGATGCTTTCAAATGGTTAAACATAAAAAGGGACTATGCGTGTTCTTATTGTTAAAGTATGACGTGTTGACTGGTGGGAAGTTGGCTGTGTACCCCGCTAGGGGCCTATCTCTTCCTGGTTCCCGGGGTCTCTGTGAGCAGATGTGATGGTGACTGGGAGCGGTGGGTCTTCCACTCTCCAAAGCCTTGAGGGGGGTTCCTAATTGAGGGAGTATGTAGTGGGGAACTCGTGGGGACTAGTGAACCCAATGTGTGGTCCCCCGATGCGATGTCGAGTGGCGACAGATCTGGCCTTATCCCTGGACCCTGCCCGTTAAATGGGGACCTTGGGAGGAGACACAAAGATGGCTGTTTGTTGTTGCCTATAGTTTCTTGGGTAGCCGGGGCCCAGGGTTGAGGAGGGGATGGTAGCTCACCAAACCTTTAACGTAAACGTTGTCTGAGACGGGCCGCATTACCTACACCACCTTACAGAGCGACTATCTGTTCCTATGCCCAGGCCTTCTTGCTTAGGCACTGTTTATAGGCCGGGGGTGGCGGGGATGTTCCTAATGACCAGATCTGTCTCTGGCCATAGGGGACCCAGTATATAGACGGGTTGATGGTATTGGACCTGGGGCGAGTTGGGGGGGGGGACACCAACCTGCTATTTGGGCTGGGTGATATGCTAGACACCGAGAAGGGCTTGTGTGATGGGGGTGGTGGGAGGGGCTTCTGGTTCACGCTAGAGCCGTGCGAGCCCCAGGGTGTCTCCCTTGATGCCTGGTACATAAGCATTGGGGGCAACAAAACCCAGGACTCTGTTTACTTAGTACTGATTTAGATTCCAGGGGAGTGGAGAGAAGAAGTGTGGGGGGAGGAGGGGGCACGGGACACAAGTGGGTGGTGTCGAGGTTGGTAAGAGAAGGTATTAGGATGGTTGGTTAATAAGGGAACAGGGAGATCTTGGGTAAAGGGTAGACCCGAGTGCCATAGGAAGGATGTCCGGCCTGATGGGTGGACTGGGAGGATTTGTAGAGGGAGGGTGTAGGGCGAATATATGGGAGGGATGGGGAGGGGGTTTAGGGAGAGGGATAGCTCACACTCCAGAGCCATATAGTTGGCAGGTCCGTAGCCTCCTGATTAGAGATAGGGAGGGGTTCCAGGCTGGGGGAGCCCCCTCTGGGAGATTAGAGATGGTCGTGTGGACGAATCTTGACACTGCCCTGAAACTCTGAAGATAATTACATGGAATGTTTGTGGGTTGGGGACCCCAATTAAGAGATACAAAATATTGCAGGCGTTAGCTAGACAGAAATGTGACATCGCACTTCTGCAAGAAACACACCAGACGGCTAATGAGCATAGTAAATTGCGTAGAGATTGGGTGGGGCAGGTATGGGGCTCACCTGCTCTGGGAAAAAAAGGGGGAGTGGCCATCCTGATTCACAAACGAGTGCGCCTTGAGGTGGAAACTGCTATAGGAGATGCTGATGGGAGATTCATATTGTTGCATGGAATTTTGGAAGGGAAACCAGTGATTGTGGGGAATCTTTATGGCCCCAACCCGTTAGATCCCAGTTTCTATAGCTGCCTGGCCTCCAAGGTGGAACAGTTGCCGGAATGCCCCCTGCTTCTTGGCAGGGACTTTAATGGGGTTTTAGATGTGGACTTAGATACTTCTAGAGGGGGGGAGGCGCGAGAGAGGGTCTCGACAACTCGGATGTTACAGCGCTTTCGTGCGCGATTGGGGCTGATAGATCCATGGCGGCTATTACACCCTTCAGAGAAGGATTTTACTCATCAGTCCCGAGTGCATGGCTCCAATGCTCATATTGATTATCTCTTACTTTCTGGAGGCTTGTTTGCCCATACGGGAGACGTGCAGATTGGTCCCATGGAAATTTCGGATCATGCGATGGTTTGGGCGGAATTGCAGTGGGGAAGGGACTCTACACGGACACGGGTTTGGCGTTTTCCGCTGGAGCTTTATCACGATGTCTGGTTCCATCAATTTATAAAGCAGCGCTGGCGGGAGTTTGAAAGCGATCATCATTGCCATAAGGAAGATCCTGAATTAGTCTGGGAGACGGCTAAAGTGGTGCTACGTGGCGATATTATTGGTTTTGTGGCCAGGAAGCGCCGGATGATAGCGGAACAAATAATTTGCCTTGAACGGCAGGTCACTAGATTGAGACGTGTGTGCGCGCGCACTCCGACGACCGCAAATAAGAAAAAGCTATGGGAAGCCCAGGTAGACCTGAATGAACTTTTGCATCAGAGAGCCAAGAAGTCTGTCTTATACTACCGGTATCAACTGCATTGCTATGGGGATAAACCGGGGAAGTTGTTAGCCCGCTGCTTGAAGGGCCAGAGAGGTTCAGCTTTAGTGGCGGCAGTTCGGGACGAGAAGGGAAGATTACAAAAAGAGTATGGAGATCACCCAAGTATTTCGCACATTTTTTCAACCATTGTATGCGGCAGAGCCCACGTCTAGCAAGGAGATGCATGAATACTTGCGGGAGTTGGACTTACCCCAGCTTAGTGAGGAACAGAGGACGCTGTTGGGCCAACCCATAACTCCGCAAGAGGTATGTACAGTAATCTCTACAGCCAGTTGTTACAAGACGCCAGGACCGGATGGCCTAGGAGCAGAATTTTACAAAGTCCTCAGTGAGTATGTAAGCCCAGTCTTGGCAGAGGTCTTTGGCAGACGGGCGGAACAGGGGGTCTTCCGTTGGGGAAGTAATCATGCTCATATCACATTGATCCCTAAACCGGGTAAGGACCCAGTACTGCCAACATCGTATCGGCCCATCTCACTGCTAAACTTTGACTTAAAATTGTTCGCAAAGATTCTGGCAGTGCGATTGGCAGGATTGTTGGGCTACTTGGTGCACGATTCACAGGATGGATTTGTCAAAGAGCGATACGCAGTTCGTAATATGCGTAAAATACTGGCTTCGTTGGAGTGGGTGAACGACCGACAGCTGAAATCTATACTTGTCAGCTTTGATGCTGAAAAGGCTTTTGATAGAGTCGATTGGCAATACCTGCGATACCTGTTGCCACAATATGGACTGGGGGCCTCCTTCTGTAGGATGGTGGAGAGTTTATATGCAAAGCCAATGGCCGGGGTACTTTGTAACAGGGTACTCTCAGAGGCTTTTTCTCTAGAACGCGGTACGAGACAGGGATGCCCCCTTTCGCCTTTACTGTTTGTCTTGTCTCTGGATCCTCTGATACAGACCATAGAGACCTCTCGAGAGATACAGTGAGTTAGGATAGGTTCGCGAGAGTTTAAGTTGTCGGTCTTCGCGGATGACCTCCTAGTACACCTGCTATCCCCCGGTCGCTCGTTGCCTCGGTTGTTGGAGGAGTTCACGAGATTTGGTCACTTTGCAGGGCTGCGCATAAATAAAGATAAATTGGAGGTCTTGGATGTCTCGGGGCAATTGCGAGGGAGTTGGGAAGGTTTGTTCCCTCTTAAATGGGCAGAAAATGATTTCATATACTTAGGTATAGTGCTGACTAGACAGCCTCATGAGTTGTATGTGCGTAACTTAGAACAGACCCTGCAGCGCCTGCAGACCTAGTTGAAGGCATGGGAACCCCTACCGCTTTCCTTGTCAGGGAGAGTGGCGGCAGTTAAAATGGTGATACTGCCACGGATTTTGTACTGGCTGCAGACTTTGCCGGTCTGGCTACTACGTTGGGATTTGCGGCGCCTGGAAACAATAATTAAAGCATTTCTGTGGAGGGGGAGAAGGGCGCGTATTCCGTTGCCCCGGTTGTTAGGGAAATGGCGCGAGGGGGGATGGGACTTCCAGATTTAGGGGTCTATGGTCTGGCCTGCCAGGCCAGGCATATTGGGGATTGGCTGGGTGGGACAGACATATACACGCCCAGGGCCTTGTGGCCCCTCTAACATTGTTGGGGGTCTTACACGGGGCGAACCGGAATTTACCGAGTAATATCGTAAACAGTGAGTTGATTGGCTCAGCTAAGAGAACATGGAAACAACTTAATACTTATTGGAATACATCGTGGAGTGCATCAAGCTGGCTACCATTGCAAGGGAACATAAATTTTGCTCCTGGTTCAGAGACGACGATATTCCGGGATTGGAGGAATCGGGGCATAAGGAATATAGGGCATTTAGTGGACTCCGCAGGTAAATGTAAATCATTTCGGACATTGAGTCGGGAATATGATCTGTCTTCCAGGCACTGCTTTGCTTTCATACAGGTCTCCCATTATGTGTCCTCCTTGCCAAGAGAAGCGCTGATGATAGAACGGTCAGCGCAGATCTTGGACTTTATTTATTTATTTAATTTATTTAACTGTATTTATATCCCGCTTTTCACCGGGTCAAAGCGGTGTAACATAAAAAAAAAAGGGGGGGTGGGCAGGAATCAGTTTTTGGGGTCGGGGTCATCACCAGGTGACCAACAGTAATGATTTCGACAAACAATTGGGATATAGACATGAACAATGTGACGCAGTCATTTAGAGTAAGATCTTCTGGGGGGTGGGGGGGTTTGGGGTAGTCAGTGTCGTGTGTTCTCATCAGTTCCGAGGTATTCCTGGAATAGAATGGTTTTCAGTTGTTTCTTCAATGCTAGGGGATCTCTGTTGCATCTGATGTGGCTTGGTAGAGAGTTCCAGAGGGATGGTGCATAAAGTTCGTAGGCTCTGTTGCAGGTCCGTTGATTGTATTTGGTTCTTTTATGGGGGTTGCTGATGGTTTGTCTAGTTGTTCTGTTGTGGGCTGGTTGAGGCAGTAGTGTGCGGAGCTGGGAGGTTTGAGTTTGGTAGAGGGCTTTGTGAGTGAGTAGGACAGCTTTGTATTTGATTCTTGCTTCGAGGGGGAGTATGTGGAGCTCCCTTAGGATTGGGGTGATGTGGTCGTGTCTTTTTGCTTTCTGGATAATCCTTGCTGTGGTATTTAAGGCAGTTCGCAGTGGGTTGGTATGAGTGGCAGGCAGTCCGTGGTAGATTATATTGCAGTAGTCCAGGTGGGGGAGTGTCATGGCTTGCATCACTGTTCTGAAGTCCTGCGGTTCAAGTAGAGGTCTAAGGTGTTGTACTGTTTTAGCCTTGTGAAATATTGTTCCGGTGTTTTTTTTTATTTGTTTGCTGAGTGTGAGTGCTTGGTCTATGATGATTCCCAGATATCTTATGTGCGGTTGTATTTGTATTTGTGTAGCTCCAATGATGAGGTGTCTGGGTGGTGTGAAGTCCGGATCCTTTGTTACAATGAGGGCTTCTGTTTTCTTTATGTTGATGGACAGGTTGTTTTGTTGTAGCCAGCCGGATACTTCTGTAAAGCATGCTGATAAGTGTTTATTTGTTGAGTTAGAGGTTATGATTGGGGCATAGAGCATTATGTCATCTGCATAGATGTGGTAATTGATGTTGTGGGCGCGTATGACTGAGCAGAGTGGTTGCAGATAGATGTTGAAGAGCATGGCAGACAGTGTGGATCCTTGGGGTACTCCCTGGTGTTGCTGGAAGGGAGGTGAGGTTGATATGTTTGTGCGGATTAGTTGATGTCTATTGGTTAGGTAGGAGTGGAACCATTGAAGTACGGTTCCTTTGATGCCAATTGCTTGTAGTCTGTGTAGTAGGATGTTGTGGGAGATGGTGTCGAAGGCTGCTGATATGTCTAGGAAGATCATGGCATATCCAGAGTGTTTGGCTTGTGTTCCTATGGTGAGGGTGTTCATCAGTGATGTCATGAGGGTTTCGACTCCGTGGAGTGGACGGAAGCCATGTTGTTGTGGGTCCAGTATGTTGTTGGCATCTAAGTGTTCTTGAAGCTGTTGCTGGACTACCTTCTCAATAATTTTGGCAGTGAACGGGAGGCTCGCTATAGGTCTGTAGGAGGCAGGGTCCATGGGATCCAGGTTGTGTATTTTTAAGGTTGGTCGGATGATTGAGGTTTTGAGGAGGTCTGGCATGCGACCTTGGCTGAGGGATTCGTTAACAATGCGGGTTAATGGGGTGCTCAGGTCTTCTTTGGTTTTCTTTATCCATTCTGTAGGGCATGGGTCTAGTGGGGAGGTGGTGGTGTTCAGGCGGGAGATGGTGGATGATGTTTCTTCTTTCGTGATTACTTGGAATGTGCTCCAATCTCGGTCTGTGATGGTGGAGTGGTTTGTTGTTGTTGTTGTCTCCGTGTCCAATTGCGGATTTTGTGGTTGTTGGAGCTATTTGTATGTTGTGCTAGTAATTCTGGTGGGATGTTTGGTAGTTGGTCGGAGTGGTTGGGTGCTTTTGTTAGTTTTTTGACTATCTCAAAGAGTTCTTGTGGTTTGTTTATTGAAGTGTTTATGATCTTCGAATGGTAGGCCCTTTTGGCTTTGTCTGTTTCTTTGTGGTACGCGTCTAGTTCGTATATGTAGTTTATCTTGTCTTCTTTTTTGTTTTTTCTCCATTTTCTTTCCGCTCTTCTGAGTTTCGTCTTCAGTTTCCGGAGGTTGGGGGTGAACCATCGGGCTTTTGCGGAAGTGTGTTTGGTGTTAGGTATGTTCGTTGTTGCGCTGGATGCAGAGGAGATTGTGGATTTTTGGTTTGGGGGGGGGGGGACAGCCCGCCGTCGACTTCAGAATTGAAGCTTTGATTAGATTGTTTTAGGACTGTCCCTGACTATCGGGTGGTGGAGGCGGCATGGGAGGCTGAGCTAGGCGGGGAGGTGTCCCCTGGGACGGTTCGTAAGGCCTTAAGACGGATAGTGGGAATCGCGAAGGGGGCACGTTGGAGAGAGGTACAATTCAAATGTATAACTAGGGCCAACTTTTTGCCTAGGCGGGCACTGCGTAGTCATATAACCTCTGATGGCCGCTGTCCTCGATGTTCGGAGCCCTTGGTGAATTTGCTGCATATGTGGTGGGGATGTAGGCTTCTCCAGTCCTACTGGGCTAAGATTTGTACTTTTATAAGTGGGCTGTTGCAGCAGAGATTGAGATGGACTGGCCCCTTTGTGGTATTGGATCAGATTGCCCCCCCCCCCCCGACCTAAAAGGAAAGGGGAATGTTTACTGATGCATAAGGCCTGTCTGGTAGGGAAGGGTCCGATTCTCCGTAAATGGAGAGAGCAAAGTCCACCTACATTTGGGGAATGGCGTAACTGTTTTCATCAAATGATGTTAACTGAGCGGTGGAGAGTGCAGGGCAGTGTCAAACGCTGGACAGCTTTTTTGCTTGTATGGGACCCTATATTCAAAATTTAGGGGCTCGTTGTTGTAATGAAATTTTGAACATAGGTAGTTGATGGAGGATACGTTGGTGGGTAGGGGATGGAGATGAAGCGGAGAGTAGCGGAAGAGATAAGACCGGAACTGGCAGTTAGGAGGAGTGTGGCTGCAGGTGGGGGGAGGGGAGGATTGGTGGGAAGGAGTGGGGGGTTGGGGGGGGGAGGGGGGTGGGATAAAATGTTATAACTCACCTGTATTTGTGAAAATCCTCCAGAAGGGGATCAGAGTTCACCCCATTTGGAGATGTTTGTACAATGGTTGTTGATGTTGGTTGGTGATCTAGAAATAAAGTATATTAAAAAAAGAGGCCATTAAATTAATGAATGGAGTGGAATGAGTAAAGGTAGATCAGTTTACGCCATCAAAAAGTAGAAAGACTAGAGAGAACACAATGAAGCTACAATGTAACCCATTTAAGACTAATAAGAGAAAATATTTTTTTCATTCAACGCGTAATCAAACTCTGGAATTCATTACCGGAGGATGTAGTAAAAACTGTTAGTGTAGCTGGGTTTAGAAAAGGTTTGGGGAACAAACGGAGCAAGAGACGAAAGTAGGTTTGGACCAGACTGCTTTATTGAAGAATATCCCTACGCGTTTCGGCTTACGCCTTCTTCGGGGGACATACAGCTACCATGGATAAAACAAACAATGTTATAATAATGGACATATATAACATCAAATCCAATAAATAATGTGAGGTATAAATAAGAACAAATAAATAAATATATATATATAGAAAATATATTAAGACAATAAAATGACTAATATATTATGTGTGAAAAAGTGTAACATTTAAACCAACCAGAGGAACAAACAGAGGGTGAAAAATCAATAAAACAAAATATATAATGACAATAAAGTAAAAACAAATGAACTACATCTTACTGAATAAATTAAAATAAAAATAAAAATAAAAATAAAAACAACGAGGGCCGAGACAGAGGACTAAGATATTGTGAAAAGCAAATTAAATTAGAACTAGTTGATAATCCACATGAATACAATTCTGTACATGTATACATATAAATAACAGAAGTAAAAATATGTATTGAACAAATAAATAAGAATAAAAATAATAATGATGATGATGAGCAATTAAATAAATATATAAAATATATATATAAAATATATAAAAATATATATATATATATATATATATATATATACATAAATAAATATAATAAAATAAATGGCGACATACCAGTGTTGTACAGGTTGAGATGTCTCATAAAGACAATTGGGTAAAAAAGCACTATGTATTGATAGCGCCGTAATTGATGAGGTTGTCTCTTAAGGACAATTGAGTCGTAGCACTATGTAATAGCTATAAAAGGAAAAACTATATAATCACTCATTAGACCAAATAATACAGTTTACAATATATAGTTTTTCCTTTTATAGCTATTACATAGTGCTACGACTCAATTGTCCTTAAGAGACAACCTCATCAATTACGGCGCTATCAATACATAGTGCTTTTTTACCCAATTGTCTTTATGAGACATCTCAACCTGTACAACACTGGTATGTCGCCATTTATTTTATTATATTTATTTATGTATATATATATATATTTTTATATATTTTATATATATATTTTATATATTTATTTAATTGCTCATCATCATCATTATTATTTTTATTCTTATTTATTTGTTCAATACATATTTTTACTTCTGTTATTTATATGTATACATGTACAGAATTGTATTCATGTGGATTATCAACTAGTTCTAATTTAATTTTCTTTTCACAATATCTTAGTCCTCTGTCTCGGCCCTCGTTTTTATTTTTATTTTTATTTTTATTTTAATTTATTCAGTAAGATGTAGTTCATTTGTTTTTACTTTATTGTCATTATATATTTTGTTTTATTGATTTTTCACCCTCTGTTTGTTCCTCTGGTTGGTTTAAATGTTACACTTTTTCACACATAATATATTAGTCATTTTATTGTCTTAATATATTTTCTATATATATATATTTATTTATTTGTTCTTATTTATACCTCACATTATTTATTGGATTTGATGTTATATATGTCCATTATTATAACATTGTTTGTTTTATCCATGGTAGCTGTATGTCCCCCGAAGAAGGCGTAAGCCGAAACGCGTAGGGATATTCTTCAATAAAGCAGTCTGGTCCAAACCTACTTTCGTCTCTTGCTCCGTTTGTTCCCTTGTGCATCTGCAAGAGTTACGCTCCTTCTCTGTATCTCTTTAGAAAAGGTTTGGACATGTTTCTGAACAAAAGGTCCATAAACTATTATTAAAAAGAGGACACGGAAATCCACTGCTTACCCTGGGACAAGCATTGTGGAACCTATGTACCTTTTTGGGAACCTGCCAGGTACATAGGTTCCACAATGCTTGTCCCACTGGCTTGGCCACTGCTGGAAACAGGATACTGGGCTTGATAGACCTTGGTCTGACCCAGTATGGCTTTTCTTATATTCTTCTTGCTCTGCTCTGTAACTAGCCTTCATCTATCCTCATCATGAAATATAGAAACATGGAAATATGACGACAGAAAAAGACCACATGGCCTATCTAGTCTGTCCTTCCATATCAACAACTACAATGGTCCCCTTTTTACCTTTAGAGATCCTCTATTTGTCCCATACTTTTTTGAATTCAGTTACTGTCCTCATCTCTACCACCTCCACTGGGAGACTATCCCACAGATCCAGTACTCTTTCCGTAAAGAAATATTTCCGCATATCACTCCTGAATCTATCTCCCCTTCACCCTCATCCCATGTCCCCTCATAGCAGAACTTACTTTCAATTGAAAGAGGCTCTCTCCCTGAGCATTTATGCCACGAAGGTATTTAAACATCTCAATCATATCACCTCTATCCCGCCTTTCCTCTAAGGTGTACATATTAAAATCCTTAAGTCTGTCCTCATATGCTTTATAATGAAGACCACTAATCATTTTAGTAGCCACCCTCTGCGCCGACTCCATCCTGTTCACACCCTTTTGAAGGTGCGGTCTCCAGAATTGCACACTATACTCGAAATGAGGTCGCACAAAAGACTTATACAGAGGCATTATCAACTCCTTTTTTCTGCTAGCCATTCCTCTCCATATGCACCCAAGCATCCTTCTAGCTTTTGCCGTTGCCTTTTCTACCTGTTTAGCTACTTTAAGATCATCAGACACAACCACGCCTAGGTCCTGCTCTTCTTTAGTGGACAAAAGTACTTCACCCCTATACTATATTGCTCCCTTGGATTGCTGCAGCCCAAATGCATGACCTTACATTCTTTAACATTAAATCCCAGCTGCCAAATTCTAGACCATTCTTCAAGCTTAGCTAGATCCCTCCTCATGTTATCTACACCTTCCTGGGTGTTTACTCTATTGCAGATTTTGGTATCATCCGCAAAGAGGCAAACCTTACCCGACAGCCCTTCCGCTATATCACTAACAAAGATGTTAAAAAGAATCGGACCAAGAACAGATCCCTGGGGCACACCACTGGTAACATCCTTCTCCTCAGAGTGAGCTCCATTTACCTGTACTCTTTGTCACCTCCCACCCAACCAATTTCTAACCCAAGCAGTAACTTTAGGGTCCATCCTTAGGGTGCTCAGTTTGTTTATAAGTTGCCTGTGAGGAAAAGTGTCAAAGGCTTTACTGAAATCTAAATACACCACATCTAGGGCTCTTCCTCGGTCCAACTCCCTGGTCACCCAGTCAAAGAAATCAATCAGATTTTCTGACAAGACCTGCCTCTGGTGACTCCATGTGACCAGAGGAAACACACAGTGATGTCAGGAATCAATCCCCCTGACCTCTCCATTGTTCCTCTATCGAAGAGGTCCACTTGCTTTTGTCCCTAGAGCCAGAAGAGGGACTCCTGCGGGTCCAGGGTCCACTCATGAGGGTCTAGTTGGTGACTCAGCCTGTCTGCCAAGTCATTCTGTGCACCGAGGAGGTAGGAGGCTTACGACTGGAGAGGGCAAAGGACCAGAGTCTGAGCGCCTCTGCACAGAGGTTGCAGGAGCCCATCCCCTCTTGCTTGCTGATGTAGAACATAGCCACCTGATTGCCCATTTGGATCAATGGGACCCTGTGCAAAAAACATGCTGGCACATGCCTAGGGCCAACCCTGGGGTTTGTTGAGAAATTCAGTTCTAATGGCATTGAGTATATGTGATTCCCTTGCCTAGTGTCAATATGACAGAGATTGCAGGTGCAGGAGGAGCCAGAGTGGGGAGGACCAGATCCACCATGATGGCAGCACATTCCAGAGAGAGGGCAAAGACTCAAACATTTGTCAAAGGGCCTCAGGGGAAGCAGGGGCCGAAAGCCCAGTTAAGGATTTTAATATGGCAGAATAGTACTGGACTGGACTGGCTTGCAATGAGGATCCAGAATAAGTTTGGCTGGGGCCATTGTATTGGTTGATATTGGCGCACTGGGGACAACGATGGTGGGAAGGTTCTTTGGGTTGAGTGTGAATGTTACAGTGGATGGAGGGTGGATGGGGATGGGATCAACAAACGCTGGGCATTGTGGAGAATACTGACCACACTTGATACAGAGTCATAAGTGGGCTCAAAACATACATGTTGTGTGAGATATGGACGTCGGAGTATCATTTTCACGCCATCTATTACCCAATACACTTTTCGAACTATCATTCAGATAAGCGAACACAATTTTATCAGTGGTTTGGAATTTCTGTATGATTAATAGGGATGCTTTGGTCATTCGAGAGGAGGAGGAATCCTTTTAACTTCTCTCCTGACCTTTTGGTCTGACATTAATTATAGTATGGTGCTCTGCACATTTGATGATCTTTTCATTTTGATTGGTATTCCTGGGGGCATATTTTAGCCAAAGTAAGGATTTGTAAGTTACTGTATGAACATATTTTATAAAATACATGAGTTCACACAGGGTACACAGATACATTTACGCCTTGTTTTGAGCAGATGTACATTTGTGTTTGAGAATTTGTGTGCTATTAGGGATAGATGCTCAAGTTGCCCAGGCATGTTTCAGACTTAAGGAAATAGGAGAGAGGAAGTCCTCTGCAAACAGCACATCGAGGGAGTGGAGAACAACCACGGTCACACCAACTATATCTTCACAGATAGAAACATAGAAACATGACGGCAGAAAAAGACCACATGGCCTATCTAGTCTGCCCTTCCATACCAACTATAATAGTCCCCTTCTTACCTTTACAGATCCTGTGTTTGTCCCATACTTTGAATTCAGATTCCGTCCCCATGTCCACCATCTCCATTGGGGGGCTATTCCATGCACCCATCACTCTTTCCGTAAAGAAATATTTCCACATATTGCACCTGAATCTATCCCCTTTCATTCTTATCCTATGTCCCCTCATAGCAGAGCTTGCTTTCCATCGAAAGAGGCTCTCCTCCTATGCATTTATGCCACGGAGGTATTTAAATGTCTGTCATAACACCCCTATTCCGCCTTCCCTCGGAAGTATACATATTAAGATCTTTAAGTCTGTCCTCATATGCTTCATAACGAAGACCACTAACCATTTTAGTTGCCACCCTCTGCAAAATTGTATTTAAAACCCGACTTAGCCAAGTTTCAGCATAAACTCCTGCATCAGGTTTGTCTGAAAAATACAAACAATGTTGTCTACAATCAGAGTGCAGAGCTACAGCTGGTCAGAACTGCTGAGGTCTATACATCAGGCAAAGCACCTCAGCTATTCTGACCAGCTGTAGCTCTGGCCTCTGACTGTAGACGACATTGTTGTATTTTTTGGTCAAACTAAAGTTGACCAAAATATTCTTACACTGACCCCTGATGTGGGCGTTTATGCCAAAACTTTGTCAAGTTGTGTTTTGAATAAAATTTTGCATCTGCGAAGATATAGTTGGTGTGGCCGTGGTTCTTCTCCTCTCCCTTGGTGTGATGTTTTCAGACTTTCCACATAGACACTATATTATAAAATTACCTCCATATTCATGTGTCATTCAGTAGGGCAATATTGTATTATATATGCATCGGTCAATCAATAGGACAACCAAAGAGGAAGATAAAATTGGGAAGAGAGGCAGTTTCCAAAGTACTGCACCCTGTCTTAGTAGAATTCAATAAACCACCAATATAATCAGCATTCAGGAGTGGACTGTATGGTGACTGTCTGCATACACAAACAAGCATAAAAGAAAACATCAATTGCAGCACTTAAACTGTCATCGTTGTGATTTGCTTTTCTAGATTCACTAAAGCAGCTTTTTCAATGCTTTCCTTAAGAGGGCAGTGGTACTGCATCACTGAGGGATCCCATCCATAACAGACCTTAAGGATGTTCCATGTCAACTTTTAAATGCTGTTTTTCTGAATTCACAGTGAGAACAAGACAGACATGTCTTTAAATTCCACTGAAATACATTTGACTAGAAACTGTACTTTTTAATTTTTTCACTGCACAAACTTGGTAATATCAAAAAATTGTTCCTCCAAATACAGGACAACTAAACATGTTTATGAGCAAATATTTATTAAAATGATGTCGTATTGCATACTGTAATTTGTACACTACTATCAGGCATACTCAGAACTTTATAGGCACGTAAGACGCACATATTCAAAATACAAGAAGCTTTGAAGTAAACCAATGAGGGCATGACTGGGAAGAACAAAACCAGATGGATTAGAGATAGGATTCGTTGAGAAAAGGGCATCTTGAATTGATTACATCTACAAGAAACTAGTCCTTTTATGTGGGACTCAAGTCTTTCCCACATGGCTTTATCTACTTGGTTAAAGCTGCAAGAATCAGACCTCTTTACCACTAGCAATCCCATAAAAAAAGCAGAAACGAGGAGAAAGTGAAGTCAAGGTCCAGCATGGATGCCTAAGCAGCGAGTTCTGCTTAGCTGGGAAATAAGATTTTAGTGGTCTACCTTGAAGCTGTGGAACAGTTGCTCATGTCAGGGAGGTACAGAACAGTCAGTTTCCACGAATATTCGTACAAATGGAGCCAAATTGCTAGCTGCTGGCGCTGAACGTAAAACCCAGATATTCAATGACAGCCATACTGGAGCTGCCCGGATTGCTGCAAAGCTAACCATGAAGTGGCGATATTCATCCACTGCAAAATTAGCTTCTGAGGTGAAAGTTAGGCCAGCGTTTCCTCCGCCCGGCTTTTGCCGCATATTGCTAACCAGGCAGCGGCTCAATATTGCTGCTGCCTGGTTAGCAATAGGTATTGCCCTGGATATCGGTATCTGTGGATATTCAGCAGTACTAACATTGCTGGTGTCGCTGAATATCCCGCAGAACGGCATTTACACAATTGCAGGTCTTTGAATATCCCCTCAATTGGGACTTGTGTTCAAGATTTCCTTACTAAGGACAAAGTTGTAGCTAAAGTGCATGCTTTCCCATATTTGCTTTGGGAAGGACAAAGCACATTTATTCTTATTGACTTTCCAGAGGCATAAGAAGTTCAAGGAAGTTACTGTTTTCTCAATGACTTTCACCAGGAAGGGGAGGCTTACAATGAGTCGATATGATGCAGAATCTGTCGGGTCAAGGTTCAATTTCTTTAAGATGGGGCGGATGGAGGATAGCTTTAGACAGTTTGGATTATTCCTTGTTGTAGTGTTTCATTTGTTATTTTGGTGAGGATTGGGCGGAGTTTGAGCCTTGTAGCTTTGATCCAGTTGCCTAGGCATGGGTCAAGTGGTGAGGTAGAGGTGTTAAGCGTAGTTAGAATACTCTCTATCTCTTCACTACTAACTGTACAAAAGGTGGACCAGCAATTGGTGCTAGGAAGAACAGCAATGGGAACAGAGGTGGTGAGGTCCGAGCAGGGGTGTAGCTGCATAGCAAGTTGTTGATGACTGACAGACAGGTTGTGGTTGATTCTGTGAGGCACCTGACTAAGTCAAATAGTTATCGCAGGTGATTGATAGAGGTACTGATGATCTTTGATAGTCCTTCTTGGCTTTATCTGCGGTCGCATGGTAATTCTGAAGTAGTGCTAGGTAGTTGTTGCGATTTTCAATCTGGTTGGTCTTTCGCCATTTCCGCTCTAGCTGTCTTAGTTTGGTTTTTAGTT
This sequence comes from Ichthyophis bannanicus, assembly GCA_033557465.1. NCBI lineage: Eukaryota > Metazoa > Chordata > Amphibia > Gymnophiona > Ichthyophiidae > Ichthyophis > Ichthyophis bannanicus. The sequence continues at coordinate 152,581,369 of CM066041.1, forward strand.
GGCGCAGGGTACAGGAGTACCAGAGAGATTTGTGGATGTGTTGCTTTTTGGGTAGGCTGTGTTGATTAGGTGGTAGTCTAGCTGCGGCTCCAAGCACTTTGTTCCAGTTGTCTGTCAATACTGTTGTGTCTGATGTGTCCATCTTTGTGTTTGGTATGGTGTGCTCCAGGAAGGCATCCTTGTTGAAATGTCTGGAAACGTCATGTGGCCTGTTCTTCTGTCTGGGTTATTGGAGATTTTAGGGGTACAGAGAAGATGAGATTGTGGTCAGGTCCATGGCATTGGGTAGGTTTGTAGTGTATGGGGGGGGGGGCTGGTATGGATTGGGAGGGTGGGGGTATAGATTAGGTTGAGGGTATTGCCTTTGTTGTGTGTGGAGGATGTCGCATTTTGAGTGAGGTCCATTGATTCCATGGCTGTGAAGAAGGTATCTGCTACATCGGTGGGTAGGGAAGGGAAGTTGAAGTCTCCCAGGATGAGGTCCTCCTTGGTTATGGAGTTTTCTATTATATTTTTTTATTATGCCCTATAGGTTACTGGAGGAGAGGGTGGGAGATGGTGATTGAGTCCATTTCATCAGTGCTCATCAATGATAGATGATGGAAGTGTAGATGTGTTTTAGTTAGCAGCAATATCCCTCCTCCTCTCCAGTTGTTTCTTGGGCAGTGGAACAGTGAGTAACCTTCTGCTTTGAGCTGGTTGAGGAGGACATTATCAGTGTCTGAAAGCCATGTTTCAGTTATGCATAGAATGTCTAACTGGTATTCTGCGAGCAGGTCATTGATAGTCTGGATTTTATTTTTCACTGACCCAGCATTGATCAGTGCGCATCGGAGTAGCTGCATTGTTGTGTCAAGGGTGGTGGTGAAGGGAGTAATGTGTGGAGAGGTATGCATGGTTATGAGGCATCTGAATGAGTGTTGCCATGATCGGTTGGGGAGGTGAGTGCTGGGTGGTACTTGTAAAGGTTGTGAAGAAGGTATTGACGGGAGATGAGGGTATTGTGTGCTGTTGTCAGGAGTATGAGAGCAAGCACCGAGTACACTGCTAAATATAATGAGAGCATGGTGGAATTATATAGCAGCATAAGGGCACCTAGGGTCTTTGGAAGGATTTGTCTGTCTTTCCTGAGCAAATTTTTCTGGTTAGTGATTAGTGGCGGTATTATGGTGTTTTAATATTGTGATTACTTATGCCAGGCACAGGCATGCCTAGAGGCACCCTGTTTTGGTGCTGATTGGCTTTGTGGCGGGGAGCAGAGAGGGGCTCTCCTTCCTGCTCCCTTCCCTGATGCCGATCGGGGCTGCCGGTGAAGAACTTTGTGCGCCTGGAGGGCTTGTGGTGCCTCAGCCAGATAGTCAATGAGAAGACTGTGATTTTACTAGGTGAAAGAGTGTTGAAAGAAAACATGACTGTGCAGACTCTCTGGAGAGCTGGAGGAGGTGGCACCTGTGTGATCCAATGCGTTCAGTGTCTGTGGCAAAGGACTAGAATTTCCTTGGGTGGGCCTTAGGCTTCTGATGACCGGAAAATTCATCAGACTATCCATGCAAAAAATTGAAACTATGGTGTGTATGGGATAGTGTAAGGGGTTGGTTGGGGTAGGCGTTGTGGGGAACACTGGTACATGGGGATGTGGGGTATGTATGGTGGAAGAATCGTGGATGTGGGGACAAAGGAAGGGGATTTGTGAGATGTGTTTTTCCTGGGGTGGGTGGGGGGACAAATGCATTCTTTTAAAGGTATAGTCTGTGGTTTGGCTGTGATGAAGTGGGGGTAAGTGTAGAAAGGAGGGATGGAAGGAGAGGGTGAGGAGGGGTTGAGGTGGGTGTGGGAAGAGAGTAAGGTGAAGTAGGGGGGGGAGCAGGGATGGGCTCCTGGAATGTAAATGGGTTAAATAGCCCTAATAAGAGGAGAGCAATCTTCTTGCAAATGTGGAAATTTCAGTGGGCTCTGTGATTAAAAGTTGTTGCGAGATAGGGCCTCTAGCCAAGTGATCATTAATTCTAGGCAGGATGGAGGAATAATAAACCACCTGCTGAGGTGGCAATTTTAATTCACAGAGACATCCCATTCCATAGAGGAAATTTTCAGGGATAAGGGAGGTAGATTTATAAACCATCATGCTCCAATATGGGATGATTTGAAGGGGACAGAGGGAGGAGGGCCTAGTGGTTGGGGCAAGTTACCTCAGGCCGGAAGGTCAGGGGTTCAAATCCCACTAGAGGACAGCAACCTTGGGCCGGAAGGACTGGGGTTTCTAGTCCCACAGGTGTTCCTTGTGGTCTTGGGCAAGCCACTTAACCCTCCATTGCCCATGTTCCCTGTAAAATACTTATCTCCAAGTTATAATGCCCTGTTCAATGTAATTTCAGTTTTTTCAAAGTAAACCACCTTGACATCATGAAAGGCAGTATACTGTATAAGAAATGTTAAATAAATAGCAAGGTTTTTGAAGATAAATGGGCCACTGCTGTGGGATTAGGTAGTGGAGGGCTAATGTGAGGGACTGCGTAAGAACATAAGATATGCCATACTGGGTCAGACCAAGGTCCATCAGGCCCAGTATCCTGTTTCCAACAGTGGCCAATCTAGGTCACAAGTACCTAGCAGTTTCCCCAAAAGACACAGCTTCCACAATGCTTGTATTGGGGCAAGCAGTGGATATTCTGTATATAATGGCCTATGGACCTTTCCTCCAGGAACTTGTCCAAACCTTTTTTAAACCTGGCTACACTAACAGCTTTTACTACATCCTCCAGTAGCAAATTCCAGAGTTTGATTACTTTGAGGGAAAAAATATTTTTTAGCCTCTTCATAGTGGTATCCTTCCATCCCCCTTACCATTTTGGTGGCTCTTCTCTGTACCTTTTCTAATAACGCAATATCCTTTCTAAGATACAGCGACCAGAATACCACATAATATTCAAGGTGCGGTCACACCATGGAACGATACAGAGGTATTATAATATCCTTTGTTTTATTCTCCATTCCTTGCTTTATAATACCTAGCATTCTATTTGCTCTCTTGGCCGACGCCGCATACTGGGCGGAGGGTTCTATCCACGATGACGCCTAAATCTTTTTCCTGGGTGGTGGTTCCTAATGTGGAACCTTGCATTGTGTAACCATAGTTTGGGCTTTTCTTTCCTAGGTGCATATATTTGCACCTGTCCACATTAAATTTCATCTGCCATTTGGATGCCCAGTTTTCCAATCTATCAAGATCCTCTTGCAATTTTCCACAATCCTCATGGGTTTTTAACAACTTTAAAATAGTTTTCTCTCATTTGTAAATTTGATAACCTCACTCATTATTCTCATTTCCAGATCATTTATGAATATGTTAAAAAGCAGCAAACCCAGCACAGATCTTGGGGTACTCTACTATTCACCTTTCTCCATTTAGCCCTACCCTCTACTTTCTATCTTTTAACCAATTTCTGATCCACAACAGTACACTGCCTCCTATCCCATGACTTTTTAATTTTGCCAAATGTCTCTCATGAGGGACCTTGTGAAAGGCTTTCTGAAAGTCCAGATACACTATATCAACCGACTCACCTTTGTCTACCTGTTTATTCACACCTTCAAAAAAAAACATAACAGATTAGTAAGACAAGACCTTCCTTGGCTAAAGCCATGTTGGCTGTCTCCCATTAAGCCATGACTTTTAATTTTGTTTTCACCAGTCTATAGTTTCCGGATCACTTCTGGAACCCTTTTTAAAAATTGGCATTACATTGGCCATCCTCCAATCTTCAGGTATTACAGATGATTTTAATGATAGTTCACAGATTACTAATAGTAGGTCTGCAATCTCATATTTCAGTCCATTCAACACCCTTGGATGTTGCTACTCTTCAGTTTATCAAATAGTTGTTATACATCTTCCCGATGCATTGATATTTCTTTAAATTCTTCCGCAGCTTAACCTTTAAATGTCATTTCAGTCATGGGTAACATCCCTACATCTTCCTCAGTAAAGACCAAAGCAAAGAATTAATTCAGTCTCTCCGTTATGACCTTGTCCCCTCTTAGCACCCCTTTTAACCCTCTATCATCAAATGGTCCAACTGACTCTCTCACAGGTTTTTTGCTACGAATGTACTTGAAAGAGTCTTTATTATGCGTTTTTTATTTCTCAGCAAACGCCTTCTCAAATTCTCCCTTTGCCTGCCTTATCATTGCTTTACATCTAACTTGCCAGTGCTTGTGTTGTTTCCAGTTTGTCATTTGGCTCCTTCTTCCATTTTCTGAAAGATGCTTTTTTAGCAACAACCTCTCTGACCTCACCTTTAAACCATGCTGCCAGTTTTTTGGACTTCCTTCCACCTTTCTTAAAGCATGGAATACAGCTGATAGTATTTTTAAACACCCAAGCTTGATATAAATCCTTAACCTTTGCAACTGCTCCTTTTAGTTTTTTCTTAACTATTTTCCTCATTTTATCATAGTCTCCCTTTGAAAGTTAAAAAGAAGTACTGTGGATTTCCTTACCCTCCCTCCTCCATTTATTAAATCAAATGCGATCATACTATGATCACTATTGCCAAGTGGCCCCAACACCCTTATCTCTTGCACCAGATCTAGTGTTCCACTAAGGACTAGGTCCAAAATGGCTTCCCCTCTGGTTGGTTCATGAACCAGCTGCTCCAAGAAGCAGTCATTTATTTCATCTAGAAACGTTATCTCCCTAGCATGTCCTGCCATGACACTGACCCAGTCGATACCGGGGTAATTGAAATCACCCATATTATTACTGTGCTGTAACATTTGTTAGCTTCCCTGATTTCTTTGAGCATTTCATCATCCATTTGTTCATTCTGGCCAGGCGGTTGATAGTACACCCCCACTGCCATTGCCTTCGCCTTCCCATTCCCTTTTTTACATGGAATTTCAATCCACAGAGATTCTACAGTGAATTTTGTTTCCTGCAAAACTTTAATCCTTTGTGACTCAATACCCTCTCTAACAGAGCGCAACCCCTCCACCAATTTGATCTGCTCTATCATTACGATATAATTTGTACCCAGGTATCACAGTGTCCCACTGGTTGTCCTCCTTCCACCATGTCTCAGATACCAATCATATCTAACCTCTCACTTAGTACTATATATTCTAACTCTCCCACCTTATTTTTTAGACTTCTAGCATTGCATACAAGCATTTTAGAGGCTGTATTTTATTCATATTAATCTGGCCATCAGTAGACAGGGATAATTTGGAATCTTTAAGCTCTGGTTGCTCTGTACTTAAGGGCATTTGGGTTACTTTTGTCTTTATTGGAACCTCTCTGTTGATATGCCCTAACTTCAGTCTTTTGGTAGTACCCTTCAAGGATACATTGTTCCAAACCATGTGCTCTTGGGCGACTGTCGGCTTTCCCCTATTATCTAGTTTAAAAGCTGCTCTATCTCCTTTTTAAAGGTTAATGCCAGCAGCCTGGTTCTGTCCCGGTTAAGGTGGAGCTCATCCCTTCGGAAGAGCCCCTCCTTTCCCCAGAACGTTCCCCAGTTCCTAACGAATCCAAACCCCTCATCCTTGCACCATCGTGTCATCCACGCATTGAGACTCCGGAGTTCTGCCTGCCTTTTGGAGCCTCAGTTGTATGGGGGAGGTGAGATTGAGGATACTATGGGACATTCTTATAGTAATATAAAAGGGGGTAAGGATAAACATGAGAGAACAGAGTAATTAGAACATTTGGAATCTCTGAGGAACTTAGAGAACAGACATAAATCACAGCTTTCAGCTCATGATTTAGCAGAGCTACATATGTTTAGGGGAAGGTTTAAAGAAATCCAGCTGGATAAATTTTCAGTTGGCCAGAATGAAGCAGCATTTCTACAAGTTTGGAAACAAACTGGGGAAATTGCTAGCAGAAAAGTTGAAGGGAAGGGCAAAAATTTGAAAGTCATTTGTTAAATGTTATCGGTAATTATATATGGCAGAGGAGGGAGGAAAGCAACGAAGACCTGGAAGATTTATAGGGTTTGCTCCTTCCAGTCTTATTGCTAGAGGCTAGATTAAGTTTAAAAGAACTTTTGAGCCCAGAGGTACAAGGGGTCATTATTTATTATTTATTTAATCAGTTTTATATACCACCTTATCCTTCAATCAAAGTGGTCAACAAGACAACAGAGGGACTACATCGAGGGGGGGGGGGGAGACAACAAGATAGTACATTACAGTAAACTACAGTACATTACATTAAATTATACATAAACTACTGCAAAATTACATTTCATAATTCATTACAATTACATTAAACAAATAATTGCAATCTTACAAAGTTAAAATAAAGTGGCTCCCTGGGTATAAGGTGACAGGGTTGGGGAGGTTAACAAGGAGGTTTAATTAGAAGTTTCTAGTAGTGGGGACATAGCTGAATTAACTCTGTCAATCTTCTACAAGGGAGGAGAGGGCAGGGGCTTGGCCCCTTCAATGCAATGTGCAGGGATTACAGTCTTAGCTAAACAGGAACCTATCCTGCTTTCTGTGGACTGTATAGATTGTATAGTTACTTAATGAGGTGTTAAAATTTTGGCAAGAATTCTAGCTTGGAGGTTAGCTACTGTAATTCCAAATCTAGTTCACATCAGTCAGTCAGGATTCATACCTGGGTGGCAGGCAGGCAATGGATAACAATTAGCACACTCTGCAGGTAATTAGGGCAGCTGGGTGAGTAGGGGAATCAATGCTGAAAAAGCATTTGATAGGGTTTGTTGGACTTTTTTGTAGAAAATATTTTATTCTATGGAACTGAGGGATGTTTGTCATTTGAGTATGGAAACTCTAGGAGAGGCCCAAGGCCAGAGAAAGTAAATGGGGGATATTCTGAGGTTTGTCCCTTGAGAATAGAGATAAGAAGGGGTGCCCTCTCTCACGCCTGCTGTTTGCCCTCTCAGTGTATTCCTTTAAAGCTAAAATTAGATTTCTTCCTGATATTAAGGGGCTTGAGGGGAAGGACAGGACTAGATGTCTTTGTTTTCAGCTGACATTTTGATGTATGTTAAAACCCCTTTTCTATCAATGCAAATTTTGATGAAAGAGTTCTGAATTTTTGAGAAAGTTGCAGTGTTTAAAGCACATTGGGATAAGTTTGAGGTCTTGGGTGTGGGGTTGAGGATGAGAAGGATGTCTTACATATTGCCTTTTCCTTTAGATGGGTAAAACCACCCATTAGGTACTCAGGGATTCAAATTGTGACCAACTTAAGAAGGCATTTAGCATAGAATTATGTGGATTTGAGGAGGTTGCATGATGGGTACTTGCCTTGGTGGGGTAGGCTAGCGGAAGGTAAAATGAATATACTTCCTAGGCTATTATATTGCTTTCAGATGTTACTCACTGAGATCCTAAGGAAGGTTAGAGGACCTTTAGAAAGAAGTTTTCGTTTTATCTGGATAAGAAAAAGTAGAGGGTGGCATGGAACATTCTGTTTAGGAGAAAGGGATAGGAGGGCTTAAATTATATTACCTGGCAGCTCAAGTAAAGCATAGTTTAGTTTGGGAATTGGGCAGTATCAAACCTGGGGTAAGCCTGGAACAAGCGGAGTTGAATAGATGGAGAAAGTGGATAGACAATCAGCTTACTATGCATTCTGTGGCTATTTGGGGGAAGTTACTCAGAATTAAGGGGTTGAAAAGGGTTCATTTTGGACAAGCCCCCATTTGACAGGAGGCAGAGGAAGGGATCCCCGAGTAGGAGAGAGTTTCTATGATTGGTAGGAAAAGAAAGGGCTTTTGTTCTTCAATCAACTGAGTGATGATGGACATTCTATAGAGTTCTGGGAGTTGGCAAGCTCGATATGATTTGCCAATGGGAGACTTTTTAGCAACAGAGTTTAACGACTGAAGCCAGGAATAGGGAAAGAGTACAGGATCTGGAGGATCTTTGGGATTGTTCCATGGGGCTTTAAAGGCATTACTACTTGATGGTATAAATGATAGACCCTTGGTGAAACCGAATTTGTCAGACAAGAAAAGAGACTTTGGGGAAGAAGTCTCTGAAAGGGTGAGAGTGTGTGTGTGGAAGGGGGAGGGAGAATAAGAGTATTTGGAGACATGGGGAAATGTTTGGCAAGTACAATAGTTATGGAAAACACATACAAGGTACTTTACTGGTAGTATCTCATGCCTGATAGACCTATTCAAACTTATGGTAATGAGTCTGCAAGATGTTGGAGAGGATATGATCAGGGAGGGTCTTTTCTGCATATTTGGTTGTAGTGTCCTAAAATGGCACAGTCTTGGACTCAAATAGTTGGTGAGACAGAAGGGCTGCTGGAAGATAGGCCAAGTTAGGACTTCAAAATACTCTTGTTAGGGTTATTTCCTAGGAGACTGAGGTGGGGACAGCGGAGTGTGGTGAAAAATGGGGATTGTTTCAGCCCACTGTGAAATAGCAAGTCACTGGAAAAGGTTGGAGGCTACCACATTAGCAGACTGAAGAGGCATTTAGAACAAGTAGGTCTTATGGAAAGTTGTACAGACTTGTGTAATGAAAGATTTGATTCAGAATCTCAGTAGTGGGAAAGGCTGGCACTTTATTTGGTATTGACTATTTGTAAAAAGAAGGGCTTGCTTTAAACTGAATTGTTAGTTAATTCAAGATTGTGACCCATAGTACTTTTCATGAATGACATGGGATTGGATTTACCCTTGTGTATGGAGGGGGAGGGGGAGGGGGAGGGGGAGAGGGGAGGGTGACAAATGAGAAACTGGGTGGGTTAGCAAGGGAGGGGGTAGAGGGGAATTTTTTTTTAAATAATCACTCTGATTTTGTGTATTGAAGGTTAGGAGGAAGATGTGGAATTATGTATTGTGTTATCTTGCCTATATGTTCACTTACAATTTTGATTGTAAACCATGATGCCTGCTTTTGCTGTCGCTATTGGAGGCATAACAAATCACCTAAGTAAATAAATATCTGAACGTGTCGGTTAGTTTGCTATAAGTGAACAGAGACTTAAAATTAAAAAAAAAAGAAAAGTAGGAACTGGGCTGAGTAGATGAGAGAGGGGTTTGGAGAAGAATCACAAAACGTCTAGCATCTCTTTTTTGGGAAGATTTATCATTGTTTTTCAAACCACAGATGAACTGGCAGAGTTGAGCCTTCTACAAAAGCTATTCACGTCCTGTCCACGTCCAAAGTCTGTCTCCTGTCAAAATCATCAATGTTGCCTCCCTGGTGATGGCCCTACCCTTATACTTAATTTCCCCACCCTTGTATGTAACGCCGCTTTGACCCGGTGAAAAGCGGGATATAAATACAGTTAAATAAATAAATAAATATTCTCTCACCTGCCTTATTAAAGGGTTTCCTAAGTGGTTCAGGGAACAATGATACTTAGAAAATGTTTACAGACAAGAACACTATATGTAGGAGAAATAAGGCTCAAGTTTTAAAAGCTCCTTAGAGGCATGTTTTCAGGCTGTATCTGAACTTGGTAAGAGAGGGAATATGGTTCACATATTCGAGAAGGCTATTCCAGACATGTTGGTGGTAATTTTATGAAAGGTTTTCTGCATATAAAGTCTTTTCTGATGCAGCAAGTGACACTTTATATAACCAAATGGCCATATGTGAGTGCATATGAAAGTAGAAAGCACAGATAATTGCAATAGAGAAAGCGTAGTTACTTACCTGTAACAGGTGATCTCCGGGAACGGCAGGAATTTAGTCTTCATATATGGGTATCGTCGGTACCGACGGAGCCTGTGCGGGAACGCTCCCTAGCGTCCAATAGGAAAGCTTTTGGGAGCATCCCTCAGCACATGCGCGCTGCCTTCCCGCCTTTCCAACTGTCCCTCTTCAGTTAAGTTTGTAGCTGAGTGAAAGGATAGAGGGAGAGAGGAAAGAGACAGAGATAGAGAGACAACTCCTAGGGTAGGTGGGTGGGTTGTGAAGACTAAATTCCTGCTGTTCCCGGAAATCACCTGTTACAGGTGAGTAACTACGCTATCTCCAGGAACAAGCAGGAACGAAGTCTTCACATATGGTGACTCCCTAGCTGAAGATGCCAGAGATAACCCCAGGAAGGTGCCACCCTAGAAAGGTAGGCATCCTTCCTCCCATGGATCTCTGGCATTCCAACAGGGTTGGTGGGTAGGAGGTCTGAAAGAGATTTTGAAGAACAGCTTGGCCAAAGAAGGTATCCCGACGGGAGGCTTTATTCAGGCAGTAGTGGGCTGTGAAGGTGTGTACCGAAGCCCAGGTGGCTGCTCGACAGATGTCATCAATAGACACAGAGTAGAGATTAGCCATGGACGTTGCCATAGCTCTCATGTTATGAGCTGTGACATGGCCTAGAAGAGGAAGACCCTTACTCTCATAAGCAAAGAATATGCATTGGGCAATCCATTTAGATAAAGTCCTTTTGGAGACTGGAAGTCCCAAATGACTAGAGTCAAAAGCTATAAAAAGTTGTGAGGACTTTCTATGTTGCTGTGTTCTTTGTAGGTAAAAGGCTAAGGCTCTTTTACAATCCAAGGTATGAAGGTTTCTTTCTGCATTAGAGGCGTGAAGCCTCAGAAAAAATACAGGAAGATAAATTGATTGATTTAAATGAAAAGGCGAAACCATCTTTGGCATAAAGTGTGGATGAGTTCTAACAATAACCTTATCATGATGAAATCTAGTATGAGGATGATCAGCCACTAAAGCTTGCAGTTCACTAATGCGACATGCAGAGGTGATTGCAATTAGGAAGATGACCTTCCAGGTCAAAAACTTAAGGGTTGTAGTGGCTAAAGATTCAAAAGGCGGCTTCATGAGCTGCCTGAGAACTAGATTTAGATCCCATGCCACCGGTGGTGGCTTAATGGGAGGTTTGGTTAATAGAAGACCTCTCATAAATCTGGATATGAGTGGATGAGAGAAAATTGGTTGTCCATTCAGAGGCTTATAAGAAGCTGCAATTGCACTAAGAGGGACTCTTACCAAATTGGTCTTTAGACCAGAATTCGATAAGTGAAGGAGATACTCTAGTATCGATTCTAAAGGTATGACAAGGGGGTTTAATCCCTTCTTGGAGCACCATATAGTGAAACATTTCCACTTGAAGGCATAAGATCTCCTTGTGGAAAGTTTACTAGAAGCCTGAAGGATATCCTTTACCTGTTGGGACAGGTTGAAATCCTGGAGGTCTAAGCCTTCAGCAACCAGGCCGTGAGATTCAGGGACTGGGGATTCGGGTGCCATAGCATCCTGTCCTCTTGGAAAAGGAGATCTGGAGCATGCCCTAACTCCAGAGGTGCAGCTTGAGAGATGTAGAAGCAGGGGATAACATGCTTGGCGTGGCCATCGTGGCACTATGAGAATCATGTGACCCCTGTCTCTCTGAAGCTTGAAGAGTCTTTTGGGGATAAGGGGAATGGGTGGGAAGGCATAAAGGAAGTCCTGACCCCAGTGAAGGAGGAAGGCATCTCTTGCCTGATAGTGGTGTGCCGGTATCCTGGAACAGAACCGGGGAAGTTTGGCATTCAGTGGACTTGCAAAGAGGTCTATGTCTGGAGTGCCCCAGAGATGAAAAATCTTTGCCACCTGGTCTAGGTGGAGAGACCATTCGTGAGGCAGCAGTACTTGACTGAGCTTGTCTGCCCAAAGGTTTTGAATGCCTGGAAGATATACCACTAGAAGGTGAATTTGATACTCTCTGGCGAGGGCCCAGATTCGTAAAGCTTTGTTGCATAACGAAAGAGAGCCTGTCCCGCCCTGCTTGTTCACAGAGAACATGGCTATTTGATTGTCCGTCTGGACTAGGACTGTCTTGTAGCTGAGATGGGCGTGGAATACTCGAAGAGCTAGATAGATTGCTCTTAATTCCAGGAGGTTTATGTGTAGACCAGCCTCCTCTGGCGTCCAGGTGCCCTGGGTAGAGAGATGATTCAGGTGTGCTCCCCTACCCACCTGTGATGCATCTGTTAGGGTGGCCTGAAAGAGGGGTTGCTGGAAAGGAGACCCCACTGTCAGATTTTCTAGTGATTGCCACCATTGGAGGGACAAAATTAGTCGTTGAGAGTTTATTATTTTGTCTGATAAATGTCCCGTGGCCTGTGTCCACTGTGTGTATAGGGTCCACTGAGCTGCTCGCATGTGGAGGCGAGCATATGGGACTACATGAACTGTGGTTGCCATATGTCCCAGCAACTGTAGAAGCTCTTGAGCAGTTAGGGAGGATTTCCCTGCTGCTTGATAAGCCAGTTGCATTATGCGAAGACACTGGGCATGTGGAAGGAAAGCCCTTGCCTGTCTGGTATCTAGACAGGCCCCTATGAATTCTAGGCATTGGGAAGGAACCAGTTGAGATTTTGGGAAGTTTATTACCAACCCCAAGTACTGGAGGATTCGCATTGTGCGAGACAGTGCAGTACTGGTCTCTGCAACTGTAGGGGCTCGAATGAGCCAGTCGTCTAAGTAAGGGAAGACAAATATCCCCAGGGTTCGCAGAAATGCAGATACTACTGCCATGCATTTCGTGAATACTCTTGGTGCTGAAGCCAGACCAAAGGGAAGAACCCTGTACTGAAAATGCTTTCCCTTGAAAAGGAATCATAAGAATTTCCTGTGATTTGGATGGATCAGAATGTGAGTGTATGCATCCTTTAAGTCTAGAGAGCAAAGCCAATCCTGGCTTTGAAGGTATTGCAGAAGAGCTCCTAGGGAAATCATTTTGAACTTCTCTCGGAATAGGTATTTGTTCAATTCTCTGAGGTCTAGAATGGGTCTGTGTCCTCCTGTTTTCTTTGGAATAAGAAAATAGGGGGGAGTAGAACCCTGCACCCCGTTGAAGAATGGGTACCTCTTCTATTGCCCCTTGGGCAAGAAGTCTTGAGATCTCGTGATCTAGCAGATTGTCTGCAGAGGTTTGAGAATTGAATTACCTTAGAATTGTAGGAGGGGGCATGCTGTGAAAATGGAGCTTGTACCCCTCTCCTACAAAGGACAGAGCCCAATCTTCTGCTGTTATCTGATGCCATCTGTTGGCAAAGTGGCATAACCTGCCTGGGATATTGGGGGGTTGGGGACCCCTCAGAGACAGGAAGGCTACGCTCTCTAGGAAGGAGTCAAAGCCCTTGAGGGGGCTGAACCTGCGGAGCTGGTTGGGCTCTTGGGCCTTTTGGCTTCTTTTGCTGTCTAGTTTGTCCTTTTTGGGCAACCTGACCATGAGTTTGACTCTGTAGGGTATAGGAAGGATAACATTTCCTCTTTTTGCTGAAAGAGGATTTTTTATAAGGCTTCCTTTTGGCTGGAGTGGCTGTAGATTTTGACCCTCTATCTAGAGTGGTATTGTCAGCATCTAATTCATTAGCCTTTTCCTGCCAGTTCAGGCCAAAGAGATTCTCTCCCATGCAAGGAATGTTGCCTAACTTGTCCTGTACCCAAGTCTCCAAGTCTGATGCCTGAAGCCAGGCAATCCGTCGTGCCCCAATGGCAATAGCAGAGGTTCTGCTGATGCATTCAAAGCAGTCAAAGGCTGCACGATTCACAAACTTGGGAGACATCGTGAGAATGCTTAACTAGAGCAAGAAAGTCTTGTCTCTTGTCATCTGGGAGAAGTGGGCTCATAAGCTCCAAGTTTCCTCTAACTTCCTTGAGGAACATTCCCATATATAGTATATATGAAGTGATCCTAGCTGAAAGCATGGAAGCCTGAAAAGTTCGGCGCCCAAAAGCATCCAGAGTCCTGCATTCACGACCTGGGGGATTGGATGCATGCCTCTTTGCACTTTTCATCCTACGCATGGCTGACTCCACCACCATTGAATGGTGTGGCAGCTGAGTCTTCTGAAATCCAGGACATAGCGGAACTCGATACATAGTATCAAGTCTCCTAGAATGAGGAGATGTCGTCAGAAGTGTCTCCCACCTTCTGAGCATCAAGTTATGTAGAATTTCATGAATAGGCAGAGTGGCTGCCTCTTTTGGAGCTTTAGGATATTGGAGAATTTCCAATTCCTTTCCTCTGGGTTCTCTTCAGGAGCTACCGTGATTGAAAGGCCCTTGGCCACATCACGATTAAAATCCTGAAAAGACATGTCCTCTGGAGGTGACATTCTGCATTGGGGAGAAGAGGGATCTTCCGGGAGAAATAGCGTAGTTACTCACCTGTAACAGGTGTTCTCCAGGAGCAGCAGGAATCAGTCCTCACTTATGGGTGACGTCGGCGCCGACGGAGCCCTCGCGGAGCAATTTTCCCCAGCTTTCAAAGAAAGCCTTTGGGAATTGCAGCGCGCATGCGCGGTCCTCTTCCCGCCCAAGGGTGCCATCTTAGCCAGTCAGATGACATAGCTAAAAAAGACAGCATAAAAATTTGCAAAAAAACTAAAGCAGACGATTGCAACTCCAAGGGGAGGAGGGAGGGTAGTGAGGACTGATTCCTGCTGCTCCTGGAGAACACCTGTTACAGGTGAGTAACTACGCTTTCTCCAGGACCAAGCAGGAAGTCAGTCCTCACTTATGGGACTCCCAAGCTCAAGGCTACCGGAGACCCTAAGCACAAAAATGAGCTCCCTCTAGCTCAGCAGCACAGAAGGAAAGAATCTTCGCTGAATTATCACCCACCGGTAGCCCACATCCGGGATGGAGGGTAGGAGTTGCTCAGACCTCAAAGAGATTACGGAGGACTGCCTGTCCGAAAGCACTGTCCCTGCGGGACTCCCTCTCGAGACAGTAATGGACCGCAAAAGTCTGGCTCGAAGACCAAGTAGCGGCCCGGCAGATGTCTGCCAGCGGAACAGAGCGGAGGTAAGCCACTGACGTAGCCTTTGCCCGAACGCAATGAGCCGTGACTCGACTTTCTAAGGAGAGTCCGGCTGCCCCATAAGCCCAAGAGATACAGTCCGCAACCCAGATGGACAGAGTACGCTTGGAGACCGGGAGCCCCAATTTATTGGGGTCAAAAGACACAAAAAGCTGGGCAGCTTTACAGTGCTCCCGCGTACGGTCAAGGTAGAAGTTCAAAGCCCTTCTACAGTCCAGGGTATGGAGGACCGTTTCAGCTCGGCTGGAGTGTGGTCTGGGAAAGAAGGTTGGAAGTACCACCTCCTGATTGATGTGAAAAGGGGAGACCACTTTAGGAAGAAATTTTGGGTGAGTCCGTAGGACTACCCTATTTTTGTAGAACCGAGTGTAAGGGGGATCAGACACAAGGGCCTGCAATTCACTTACGCGTCTAGCGGAAGTGAGGGCTATCAAGAACAGTGTTTTCCAAGACAGAAAACGGAGAGAACAGGTAGCCATAGGTTCAAAAGGCGGACAGGTGATCCGCTGCAACACCACATTCAGGTCCCAGTCAGGCGCTGGCGGGCGCAGAGGTGGTTTAAGTAGAAGGAGACCTCGGAGAAACCTCGCTACGAGAGGGTCGCTGGAGAGAGGTCTACCGTCCACCGGCACATGATGTGCCGAAAGAGCACTGAGGTGAACTTTGACGGAGTTGGACTTAAGTCCCAGATTAGAGAGGTGTAGCAAGTACTGCAAGATCACCGACACCGGGCAGGAGAAGGGATCCTGAGACTGTTGGGTACACCAGACTGCAAAGCGACGCCATTTAAGGGCGTAGCATTTGCGGGTAGAAGGCCGTCGCGAAGCCAAGACGACCTCCTCCACCTCCGCCGGCAGGAGAAGGGGAGCAAGGACTACCCTCTCAGCAGCCAGGCCATGAGGTTGAGAGACCTGAGGTTGGGGTGTAGTAGAGACCCCTGATCCTGAGTGAGGAGATCCGGTTGTACCCCCAGAGGGAATGGATCCTCCACCGCTAATTGCAGGAGGAGCGGAAACCACGGCTGTCTGGGCCAGCGAGGGGCCACCAGGATCATGAAGGCTTTGTCTCGGAGAACCTTGAAAAGAGTCCGGGAGACTAGCGGGATGGGAGGGAAAGCGTACAGAAGGCTCCCCGACCAAGAGAGCAGGAAAGCGTCCGCCGCAACCCGAAGGGGGTGTGGCTGACGAGAGCAGAAGCGAGGAAGCTGCCGGTTGAGAGGACTGGCAAAGAGATCCATCGTGGGGAGGCCCCACTTTAGGAAGAGCTTCTGAACTACCAAGGGATCCAGACACCACTCGTGCGGCTGGAGGACCCTGCTGAGTTTGTCCGCCAGGCCATTTTCTTGGCCCGGAAGATAAACTGCCTTGAGGAGAATGCCGTGACTGACGGCCCAAGAGCAGAGCTTCTGTGCCTCCCGGCAGAGGAGGAAGGAGCCCGTGCCCCCCTGCTTGTTCACGTAGAACATGGCAACTTGATTGTCCATCTGGACAAGGACGGACTGGTGGGAGGTCAGGTGGGAGAAAGCCTTGAGAGCTAGGCGGATCGCCCTGAGCTCCAGGAAGTTGATCTGCTGAGCAGACTCCCACGTGGTCCAGAGGCCCTGAGTACGTGCCCCTTGGCAATGTGCTCCCCAGCCCAGGAGGGATGCATCCGTGGTCAGCACCCGGGTCGGCTGAGGTGACTGGAAAGGCATTCCGAATATCAGGTTCGGCTGCCGAAGCCACCACCGAAGAGACGAGATCAGCGGCTCGGAGACGCGCACCAGGTCTGCTAGGCCGCCTGTGGCTTGTCGCCACTGCTGGCGGAGACACCATTGAGCAGGCCGCATATTCAGGCGGGCATTGGGGGTCACATGGACGGTGGAAGCCATATGGCCGAGCAGTCTCAGGAAGCGCCTGGCGGAGACCAGGGGCTGGCTGCGAAAACGGTCGGCTAGGTCCATGAGCCGTTGAGCCCTGTCGAGCGGTAGGTATGCTCGCGCCTGAGGAGTGTGCAGCCTTGCGCCGATGAACTCGAGATCCTGCGAGGGGAGCAAAGTGGACTTTGCGAAGTTTATAACAAAGCCCAAGTGCTGCAGAAGAGTCACCGTGCGGCGCGTGGCGTTGGTGACCTCCCGAGCGGACGCTGCTCTGATGAGCCAGTCGTCGAGGTACGGAAAGACATAGAGGCCGTGAAGCCGGAGATGGGCCGCCACCACCGCGAGACATTTTGTGAAGACTCGCGGCGCGGAGGACAGGCCAAAGGGGAGTACTCTGTACTGGTAATGATTTCCTGCCACCACAAACCTTAGGTATTGGCGGTGGCTTGGGTGGATAAGGATGTGCGTGTAGGCATCCTTTAGATCCAAGGAGCATAGCCAATCTCCCTGCTGGAGGTAGAGCAGAAGGATTCCAAGGGTAAGCATTTTGAACTTCTCCCGCACAAGGAACTTGTTGAGGTTGCGCAAGTCCAGGATGGGTCTGAGGCCCCCTGTTCTCTTTGGTATTAGAAAATACCTGGAATAAAAGCCTTGACCTCTCAGGTGGTGTGGCACCGGTTCCACCGCCTGTTCCTGCAGAAGACCCGCTAACTCCTGAAGGAGTAATTCCCTGTGCAGAGGGGGTCGTGGAGGTTCTCCCGGAAAATAGGAGGGAGGGACCTGGTGGAAGTGGAGAAGATAGTCTTCCCGCACGACTTGAAGCACCCAGGCATCTGCGGTGATGCTGGACCACCTGTGGGCGAAGTGAACCAGCCGGCCTCCGGTGCTGGGAGGAACCAGCGGGGGGGGGGAGAGGCTATGCTTTGTGAGTCAAAAACCCCCACCCTGCTGAGCAGGGGCTGGTGGTGCAGGCTTGGGGGCTTGCTGCCTACGGGACCCGTTACCCCGTCCCTTGGCCTGCTGGCCCTGTTGGGGAGCTGCAGGGGCCTGATAATGGGGTATTGTTTGTAGGCAGCCGCCTTCCTCGGGTAAAAGGACTTTTTCCCCGAGCCCTTCTTTTTCTGGGAAGGGGCGGAGGTCTTCCTAGAAAGCCTGGTCCTGGTGAGAGTCTCAGTCTCAATTTGCGCAGCCTTTTCCGCCATGGGCTTGCCAAAGAGGTTTTCGCCTCGGCAGGGGACATCGACCAACTTGTCCTGCACCCAGGGCTCAAGGTCTGACGACTGAAGCCAAGCCTGTCGGCGGGCACCGATGCCGGCTGCGGCCACTCGAGCCGATGCTTCAAAGCCATCATAGGCTGCTCGGGACATGAACTTTGAGCATTCCCGAATGCCAGTGGACAAGGCCAGGAACCTCCGCAAGGGTTCCTCGGACAAACCAGCAGAGAATCCGGCTAGCTCTTTAGCCAGATCCCGGAGATACATGCCCATGTATAGCTGGTAAGTCTGGACACGACATGCGAGCATAGAGCCCTGGAAACACTTCTTGCCAAGGCCATCCAGGTTACGGGCCTCCCGGCCAGGAGGCACCGAGGAGTGCATCTTCTGGCTCTTAAGACGATGCATGGCCGATTCCACTACCATGGAATGGTGTGGCAGCTGTGCCTTTTGAAAGCCAGGGCTCTTGCGGACTCGATAGATAGAATCGACCCGCTTGCTCAGGACCGGCGAGGAGGCCGGACTCTCCCACATGCGGAAGAGTAGTCGTTCCAGCATAGGAGGAACCGGTACAGTAAAGTGTTCCCTCGCGGGAGAGTCATACTGGAGGGCGTCGAGCTCTTCGGCTCGAGGCTCCTCCTCGGGATCCGCAGGGAAGGCCAAAGCCTTGGCCATATCCCTAACGAAGTCCGAGAACCGGGCATCCTCCGGGGGGGACTGCTTCCGAGGCTCGGACTCCGGTGAGTCCGATGGGACACACCGAGTCCGGAAAGAATCAGGCGACTCTTCCTCCTCAGACTCCCAGACCGACTCCGACGAGGACTCGGTGGGGTCGGCCCGGGCGGTGCGCGGCGCCAGCCGCCCCGACGCCGAGGGAGTCGGCGTCGGCGACCTCGGTCCCGAACGGGAGGCCGAGGGTGACCTCGACCGAGGATCGACTCGAGTTCTCATCGACTCGAGGATCGGCTCGGTCTCCGGGGTCGACTTGGACGTCGACGTCCCGGCGGTCGGGGCAGCGGCGCCAGCGAGGCCAGCGAGCAGTGCCCTCTGCTGGTCCATGAAGGCAGACAATCTGCTCTCCAAGGCCGTCAACCTGAGTCCGAGCTCAGGTGACCCAGCAGCCCCCGACTCGGGCCCCGACGGCGTCGGGCCCGACGTCGGCTGTCGCGGAGGCGAGTCCAGAAGGACCACAGGACTTACCCGAGCAGGCATCTCCGACTCCAGGCGAGGTCGCTTCGGGATGTGTTCCTTCTCCAAGGACCCGGGGCGGCTGTCGGGGCTATGCGACCTGGCCCTCGCGGAACCAGGAGCGTCCACCGACGCCGCCCTCGCGGGTTTCACCTTCCGACGATGGTCCCCGGAGGGAGAACCCCGGTCGGAGGAACTCCGGCGACGGTCCGAGCTGGAGCCTTTCGACGCGGAGGCCTCCGACGAGGTCCGGGTACGGCTGGGGTCAGCGAAGATTCTCTCACGCTGATGCCGTCGACTTCTCAACGCCTTTGAGGACATTTTGCTGCAGGGCCCACAGATCAATTCCTCATGATCCGGGCCCAGGTAGCGGAGGCAAAAGTCGTGTGTGTCAGTTAGTGACATATTTCGGTCACACTGACCACACCGCTTAAACCCACTGGCAGCCATCGGGGGAAAAAGGGCCCCTGCGAGGTCAAAGGACCGGGCTGCCAGGGAAAAATCGAAAACGAAAGCTGACAAAGTCAGAAAAAACGAAAAAAGTAAGAGGACTCGTGACCGGCGTCGCGAGTCCGGGCGGGAAAAAGATCAGCGTCGAACCGAAGGAAAAAGAATAAAATAATGAAGAAAATCGACTTTTTCGCGGGGACAAGACGGGGACGTCTGTAGGGCTCCGCGGAAAAAAGAAGACTGGCTAAGATGGCACCCTTGGGCGGGAAGAGGACCGCGCATGCGCGCTGCAATTCCCAAAGGCTTTCTTTGAAAGCTGGGGAAAATTGCTCCGCGAGGGCTCCGTCGGCGCCGACGTCACCCATAAGTGAGGACTGACTTCCTGCTTGGTCCTGGAGAACCTCTGGTACCAGCCGAATTGTCAGTCTTTGGAATTGGAGGATTCAAAGTATTCCTGACTCCGATGCTCATGTAAAGCACAGTCATAAGAACATAAGATATGCCATACTGGGTCAGACCGAGGTCCATCAAGCACAGTATCCTGTTTCCAACAGTGGCCAATCTAGGTCATACGTATCTAGCAGTATCCCCAAAAGACACAGGTTCCACAATGCTTGTACTGGGTCAAGCATTGATTATCCTGGGTCCCTTTTTAATAATGGTTTATGGACCTTTCCTCCAGGATCTTGTCCAAACCTTTTTTAAACCCAGCTACACTAACAGCTCTTACTACATCCTCCAGTAACAAATTCCAGAGTTTGATTACACGTTGAGTGAAAAAATATTTTCTCCTATCTGTCTTAAATAGTTTACCTTGTAGCTTCATTACATGTCCCCTAGTCTTTCTATATTCTGATAGCGTAAACAATCGATCTACGTTTACCCGTTCCACTCCATTCATTAATTTATAGACCTCTATCATATCTCCCCTCAGCCGTCTCTTTTCCAGGTTGAAGAGTCCTAACCTTTGTAGCCTCTCTTCATAGGAGTAGCCTTCCATCCCCTTTACCATTTTGGTGGCTCTTCTCTGTACTTTTTCTAATAACGCTATATCCTTTCTAAGATACGGCGACCAGAATTGCACACAATATTCAAGGTGCGGTCGTACCATGGAACGATACAGAGGCATTATAATATCCTTTGTTTTGTTCTCCATTCCTTTCCTTATGATACCTAGCATTCTAGTTGCTTTCTTGGCCGCCACTGCACACTGAGCGGAGGGTTTTAACATGTTATCCACGATGACTCCTAAATCTTTTTCCTGGGTGGTGGTTCCCAATGTGGAACCTTGCATCGTGTAACCATAGTGTGGGTTGTTCTTTCCTAGGTGCATAACTTTGCACTTGTCCACATTAAATTTCATCTGCCATTTTGATGCTCAGTCTTCCAATTTATCCAAATCCTCCTGCTGTTTTCCACAGTTCTCTTCGGTTTTAACAACTTTAAACAGTTTTGTATCGTCTGCAAATTTGATAACCTCACTAGTTATTCCCTTTTCTAGGTCATTTATGAATGTCAAAAAGTAGCGGACCCAGTACAGATCCCTGGGGTACTCCACTATTCACCTTTTTCCATTGGGAATATTGGCCATTTAGCCCTACCCTCTGCTTTCTATCTTTTAAGCAGTTCCTGATCCACAGTAGTACACTGCCTCCTATCCCATGACTCTTTAGTTTTGCCAAAAGTCTCTGATGAGGGACCTTGGCTTGCTGAAAGTCCAGATACACTATATCAACCGACTCACCTTTATCCAACTGTTTATTCACACCTTCAAAAAAAACATATCAGATTAGTAAGACAAGATCTTACTTACTTAACTTGCCAGTGCTTGTGCTGTTTCCAGTTTTTGTCGTTTGGCTCTTTTTTCCATTTCCTGAAAGATGCTTTTTTGGCAGCAACAGCCTCTCTGACCTCACCTTTAAACCATGCTGGCAGTTTTTTGGACTTCCTTCCACTTTTCTTAAAGCGTGGAATACAGCTGGTCTGGGCCTCGAGGATAGTATTTTTAAATAACACCCAAGCTTGCTGTAAGTCTTTAACCTTTGCAACCGCTCCTTTTAGTTTTTTCTTAACTATATTCCTCATTTTATCATAGTCTCCCTTTCGAAAGTTAAAAGGTAGTACTGTGAATTTCTTTACCATCCCTCCTCCACTAATTAAATCAAACACGATCATGCTACGATCACTATTGCCAAGTGGTCCCAACACCCTTATTTCTTACACCAGATCTGGTGTTCCACTAAGGACTAGGTCCAGTATGGCTTCCCCTCTGGTCGGTTCATGAACCAGCTGCTCCAAGAAGCAGTCATTTATTTCATCTAGAAACTTTATCTCCCTAGCATGTCCTGCCGTGACACTGACCCAGTCGATACCGGGGTAATTGAAATCACCCATTATTACTACTCTGCTGTGACTTTTGTTAGCTTCCTTGATTTCTTTGAGCATTTCATCATCCATTTGTTCATTCTGGCCAGGCGGTCGATAGTACACCCCCACTGCCATCACCTTCCCCTTCAAACATGGAATTTCAATCCATAGAGATTCTAAAGCAAATTTTGTTTTCTGTGCAAAGTGTTTATCCAGAGGACCGGTTGCTTTACTATCCCCAGAACCGGCCTCCGTAGGTTTAAGCTGGGATTTGCCCTTGCGTTTACCCATAATAAACAATTTACCACAAGATACGTTCACTACGACACCTACGACCACTACTTGATCCGTCTGATTTCCGCACCATATTCCAAGCACTGGTAACCCCCCACCTTGACTTCGCTAACATCATCCTCCTTGGGCTCCCACAAGCAACATTGAACCCCCTGAGGTTAGCCATGAACTCCGCTGCAAGAATACTTTCCGGAATATCTAGATCGGAGCACATAACTCCAGTGCTGATGAACCTACACTGGCTGCCTTTACAAGCTAGAATTGTCTACAAAGCCCTCGTACTAACCTTCAAGGCCTCAAGAAATCAGCCCACCACCCCGCTTACCAAGCTTATCCAACATACACCACCAAACAGATACAGACGCTCGTCATGCTTGAACAAATTAGAAGTGCCTAAAGCAATCACAAAATGTTCAAAGACAACATCCAATAGAGCCTTTTCACTATTTGTACCAGGAGCATGGAACTCCCTCCCCCCAGAAATTCGTTCCATTACCAATATAATCTCGTTCAAAAAGGCTATCAAACACCATCTTTTCCTAAAACACTATTCTGATCTTATCCCCCCTAGCCAACCCCGACATAATACACGTACTCTCCAAGATTCACAATTAACGCAACCCCAACTACATAATACACGTACTCTCCAAGATTCACAATTAACGCAACCCCAACTACAAAAACCGTTAGCCTGATACCCCTCCTGTTACATATCCACTCTTTACATTACAACCCTTAACCATGCCCTCACTTGATCTTTAATCCTCCACTTCTATAACACTGTACATAGTTTTTCCCCTGTTTTTCCAAGTTTGTATCCCATGTTTTATTGTAAACCCAATGTAACTGCTACATTGTTTTATGTTCTGTTCCACTGTAAACCGCACTGATTGTAATAGCGCGGTATATAAGAGATGCAAATAAATAAATAAATACAAGCAAGTATCAATAACAGAAATAATAAGAAACAAATAGTATACCCAGGGTATATCCAATAAACACTACAAACCAAAATAAATAAGAAAAAACAAAAAACATACCCAGGCGCCGCACGCGTCGCAGAGGCGTCGAAGGGGCGTCTAAGGGGCAGGACCTGCCCCTTTAGATATGCTCCGCAATCGCGGAAGGAGGGAAAACAAACTTATAAACTTATCCCACAAGGAGCAAGCTGCCCAGGGCACGCCTGCCCGGTAAAGTCAGACCCCACTGCAGCATCGGGAAACAGGTACGGGCACTAGAGCACACTAGCCCGCTGGTCAGGGTCGCACCTCCACACACCTCAGCAGTGCACTCCGACAAGATGATCTCCGGGCGGCAATTTAAAACTCCACAGGTCCCACAAGGAGCAAGCTGCCCACTTTGCACCTAAACCGTTGGCACAATCGTCTCCTGAAGGGGCGTCTTTAAGCCCGGGTGGGAGATCCCCCCCCCCCTTGCCCAGCTCCGTTGGATATTGATGTGATTGGTTCTTTTTCAGAGGTTCATAGATTGGAAAATTTAATTTCTTTTCCTATTCCCGTCCACCTTCCGTCTTCGGAAGGTGTTCCGGAATTACCTGTTTTACTCTCAGATGAGGATGTTACTTTAAAAGATTTATGGAAGGCTCTAAAGTGTATTGACACTAAGGTTTCAGCTACTGTTGGCTCTTTATGTCAATACACTCAAGAAGCTACTGTTTCTTTACAACAGCTTGACAAGAAATTATCTATGGTTGACTCTGCTGTGGCTAAATTGAAATCACAGGTCTCTCCCCTTCAATCGGTTAATGTGTTGGGAATTAAGGATTCCTTAATTTTACATAACAAGGTAGAGACCTTAGAGAATTCAATTCGGGCTTACAACTTGAGATTTTTAAACTTTCCTCAGACTTCTTTACTTTCTCCTCAAATTCTTTTGGATAAATATCTGAAGGAAATCTTAGGTATAATTGATCCGGTAGAGATTCGACAGATATTTTATATTCCTGCTGCTTCAAAGAAAGTAAATCCCGTTGAGGGTGACCTGGACGAAATTGTTCCCTCTGTGGCCAATATTACGGCTTTCTTAGAAGATTCCCTTGATTTGATTACAATTTGTGCTACATTATTGGTCACTTTCTCATCTTTATTGATGAAAGTACGTATTCTTAAAGCTTTTTTTAAGGTTAAATTAACCAAATTCTGTGGACAACCGATAAATATCTTTCCCGATGTTTCTCGTCCCACGCAGATGCGTCGGCGACAATTTCTAGCTCTTAAATCTCGAGTACAGGCTATAGGGGCTTCGTTTTTTCTACGATTCCCCTGTAGATGTGTAATAAATTATGAAAATGCTTCTTATAATTTTCAGGATGTGTCTCATTTAGAGAAATTTCTAGCGGACAAAGTGGGCTCACGGGGGGTTGGAGATGTGTAATCACTTCTATATTGTGGTCCTTGGACTTGTTTTCTTCATCCTTCATGGATGTTATATTTTCTTAATTTAAAGTGCTGTTGTCACTCCCTTGATGTGGGCTTCATTGATGTTCTTGAGGTGTTGTATCTCTGATGTTTTCTTTGACTTGTGTTGAGATGGAATGTCAATTTTCTTTCATTATCTTGTATAATGTTTTTTGTTAAAATTCTATAAAAAAAAATAATTTTGTTTTCTGCAAAACTTTAATCCTTTCTGACTCAATGCCCTCTCTAACATAGAGCACAGCCCCTCCACCAATTTGATCAGTTCTATCATTACGATATAGTTTGTATCCAGGTATCACAGTGTCCCACTGGTTATCTTCCTTCCACCATGTCTCTGAGATTGCAATCATATCTAACCTCTCATTTAGTGCTATATATTCTAACTCTCACATCTTAATGTTTAGACTTCTAGCATTTGCATACAAGTATTTTAGAGACTGTATTTTATTAATATTAATCTGGCTATTGGTAGGCATGGATAATTTGGAATCCTTACGCTCTGTCTGCACCGTACTCAAGGGCATTTGGGCTACTATACTCTTTTTTGGAACCTCACTGCTTTTGGTAGTATCCTTCAAGGATACCTGCTTCCGAACCTGGATACAAACTATATCGTAATGATAGAACTGATCAAATTGGTGGAGGTGTTGCGCTGTATGTTAGAGAGGGCATTGCGTCAGAAATTGCGTGAAAAACTGTAATATATTGTAAATATATCCCTTTACTGTTGTTATACTGTTGGTAGTATTTTTGAAACATTATCTAATTCTTACCCAGTTCAATTGTTCCTACCTCTCTTACTATCTCCTTGTATCTATAAGTTACAATTAATAGTTGAATGTTCATTGTTCTAAATCTGTTCTATGTAAAATAATAGTACTCTATTATTAAAGTTTGTGTTACCTGTAAACCGCCACTGATCTCTGGAAGTGGCGGTATAGAAAAGATGTATAAATAAATAAATAAAAATAAATAAATAAAAAGGATTAAAGTTTTGCAGGAAACAAAATTTGCTGTAGAATCTCTATGGATTGAAATTCCATGTATGAAGGGGAAAGTGATGGCAGTGGGGGTGTACTATCGACCGCCTGGCCAGAATGAACAAATGGATGATGAAATGCTCAAAGAAATCAATCAAGGAAGCTAACAAAAGTCACAGCAGAGTAGTAATAATGAGTGATTTCAATTACCCCGGTATCAACTGGGTCAGTGTCACGGCAGAACATGCTAGGGAGATAAAGTTTCTAGATGAAATAAATGACTGCTTCTTGGAGCAGCTGGTTCATGAACCAACCAGAGGGGAAGCCATACTGGACCCAAGACTGAAGTGGTATTTAAAGGTGATACTGCAGAGGAATTGAGAGAAATATCACTACACCGGGAAGATGTATTACAACTATTTGATAAACTGAATAGTAGCAAATCACCTGGACCGGATGGTATACATCCAAGAGTGTTGAAAGAACTGAAATATGAGATTGCAGACCTGCTATTGGTAATCTGTGAATTTTCATTAAAATCATCTGTAATACCTGAAAATTGGAGGGTCGCCAATGTAACGCCAATTTTTAAAAAGGGTTCCAGGGGCAACCCAGGAAATAACAGACCGGTGAGCCTGACGTCAGTACCAGGGAAAATGGTAGAAACCATCATAAAGAACAAAATTACAGAGCATGTAGATAGTCATGGCCTAATGGGAGACAGCCAACATGGCTTTAGACAAGGAAGATCTTGTCTTACTAATCTGATATGTTTTTTTGAAGGTGTGAATAAACAGGTAGACAAAGGTGAGTCGGTTGATATAGTGTATCTGGACTTTCAGAAAGCCTTTGACAAGGTCCCTCATCAGAGACTTTTGGCAAAACTAAAAAGTCATGGAATAGGAGGCAGTGTACTATTGTGGATCGGGAACTGGTTAAAAGATAGAAAGCAGAAAGTAGGGCTAAATGGACAATTTTCCCAATGGAATAAGGTGAATAGTGGAGTACCCCAGGGATCTGTACTGGGTCCGCTACCTTTTGACATATTCATAAATGACCTAGAAAAGGGAATAACTAGTGAGGTTATCAATTTTGCAGACAATACAAAACTGTTTAAAGTTGTTAAAACCCAAGAGGACTGTGGAAAACAGCAGGAGGATCTGGATAAATTGGAAGACTGGGCATCCAAATGGCAGATGAAATTTTAAGTGGACAAGTGCAAAGTTATGCACCTAGGAAGGAACAACCCACACTATGGTTACACGATGCAAGGTTCCACATTGGGAACCATCACCCCAGGAAAAAGATTTAGGAGTCATCGTGGATAACATGTTAAAACCCTCCGCCTAGTGTGCAGCGGCGGCCAAGAAAGAAAATAGAATGCTAGGTATCATAAAGGAATAGAGAACAAAATAAAGGATATTATAATGCCTCTGTATCGTTCCATGGTACGACCGCACCTTGAATATTGTATGCAATTCTGGTCGCCGTATCTTAAAAAGGATATAGCATTATTAGAAAAAGTACAGAGAAGAGCCACCAAAATGGTAAAGGGGATGGAAAGCTACTCATATGAAGAGAGGCTACAAAAGTTAGGTCTCTTTAACCTGGAAAAGAGACGGCTGAGGGGAGATATGATAGAGGTCTATAAATGAATGAATGGAGTGGAACAGGTAAACGTAGATCGATTGTTTACGCTATCAGAATATAGAAAGACTAGGGGACATGTAATGAAGCTACAGGGTAAACTATTTAAGACAAATAAGAGAAAGTATTTTTTCACTCAACGTGTAATCAAACTCTGGAATTTGTTACTGGAGGATGTAGTAAGAGCTGTTAGTGTAGCTGGGTTTAAAAAAAGGTTTGGACAAGTTCCTGGAGGAAAGGTCCATAAACCATTATTAAAAAGGGACCCAGGATAATCAATGCTTGACCCAGTACAAGCATTGTGGAACCTGTGTCTTTTGGGGATACTACTAGGTACGTATGACCTAGATTGGCCACTGTTGGAAACAGGATACTGTGCTTGATGGACCTCGGTCTGACCCAGTATGGCATATCTTATGTTCTTATGTTTTGGGGGAGGGGGGGGGGTTTGGAAAAGAAAAGAACCGGCGGTACCAGTAAGCGTAGTGCAGAGACAAACGCGACCACAAGAAAATTTTAAAGAAGGAATTTTCTGCGGTGACAGGGTATAGGCCCTGTCGGCTCCGCAGAAAACAAATTACTGAAGAGGGACAGTTGGAAAGGCGGGAAGGTAGCATGCATGTGCTGAGGGATGCTCCCAAAAGCGTTCCTATTGGACGCTGGGGAGCGTTCCCGCGCAGGCTCCATCGGTACCGACGATACCCATATGTGAAGACTACATTCCTGCTTGTTCCTGGAGATAGAGAGTATGTGAATAGAGATATATGGACAAATCTGAATGGCAAGGTAAAAGGGCATTAGTGAGTTAATGAACTGGAAGTAGATTAGTCAAAAAATAGTGATTTAAGAATACGTTAAATTATCATAATGACACTGGATGTAGAGAAGTCATGCAGCTAGATTTGGAAAAAAATTGCAATGGTGATAAGAATTTTCAATGGCAGACCCGTGAAGTGCAATTGGATGTAATGAAAGAGCAGATAATAGTTCTGGTATTATGTTCAGAAGGGAGGAAATGAATTTTGGAGATTTTATAGAGAAATAACTCTTTTTAATGTTATGGATGTGCATAAAGAATGAAGGGGAGTCAAAAAGGATCCCAAGGTTGTAGGCCCAGGGAACCAGAAGAACAGCAGAGTTATTCATAATGATCAAAACAGGAGGAAGGAAAAATAACTCCCATTTTGGCCAGATAGAGTTTAAAGTGAAAACGGGGCATTCAAGAAGCAATGTCACATAGGCAGACTGAGATCTGTAATTGGATTAGATGTGAGATTTCTAGTGCAGAGAGGTAGATCTGGGGACTTGTCACCATATTATGGTACTGGAAGTCAAAGGATGAGGAAGTGTGTACACAGAGGAATAGAGGGCCCTGGAAGAAACATCTCCTCTCTCTCCACACCCAACTGATGAGACAGCAGTGGAAGGTAATCCACCAAAGGATACTGCCCCTGCACATTTTAGCCATTTATTTTTAAAGTATAAGAACAGATTCAAGATAGGACTTAATATCAAAATCCAGATGAGGATAGGGTGGGAGATAAAGACCAGATGGTGGACTAGGGTGTCAAGAACAACAAATAGACCTTTTTATCCTCCTTGATCTATATTCAGAGGAGCACATGCTATAGAGAGAGGACTTATCCACTTATGTGAATTTTCAGCTGTCTATCCGATATTCAGCATTATCTGGATAACGCTTGGTTCCATTCCTCAGAATGTTTCCCAGTCTTCCTAAGTATATAACGTCTGGTAAGATATTAAGACATCCAGTCAACCTTAAATTTTCAACACAAGTGATCTATGTGGTTAATTCAGAAGTTAACCAGGAGTGGGATAGCAGCAGGATGAGAATCAGGAAAGCCAGGGTTCGAATTCCACTACTCCTTGTGATCTTGCACAAGTCACTTAATCCTCCATT
The DNA here is from genome assembly GCA_033557465.1 of Ichthyophis bannanicus. Taxonomy (NCBI): domain Eukaryota; kingdom Metazoa; phylum Chordata; class Amphibia; order Gymnophiona; family Ichthyophiidae; genus Ichthyophis; species Ichthyophis bannanicus. The sequence goes on from CM066041.1 coordinate 152,610,496, forward strand.
GCTTCAGGTAGAAACTTAACACCCTAACATTTAAATACCATGGTCAGTATTTTTTTTTAAGCACAAGCCATTGCATTTATATAAAATCTGGATATTAAGCACCAAAAACTGAATAGTGGCCAGTGCAGAATATCTGGATAAAATGGCAAGCTCTGCCAGTTTGCATAAAGTGCTATACAGATCACTATCTGGATAACTTCAGGACAGCCTTTTTGCTGTCCTAACACTATCCAGATACCTATGCAGAGAATGGTCTGAATATTATTGTTCTCTGGATAACTTTCCAATCTGACCACCCAACACCCCTAGATTATCTCATGTGTATGCCCTCACACTGCAGTGTAGATAGTTTATGTATATAGTTAACCCAGTTATCCAAGTTTGTACTCCTGTTCAATGTAAAACCTGACAGTTTGTCGTTATGGTCGTTTTGTTATGATGTAAACCGCGCTGATTCTAAATAGCGCGGTATATAAGAAACTGTAATAAATAAATAAATAAATAAATATTAGCTCACACCTTTCCAGTAGTAGCTAAAGGTGAATTACATTCAGGTACAGTACTATTTGGATAATGCTAAGGCAATCTGTAAGGATATTTAGCAGCACTATACAAAAAGTGCAATGAATACGCATGAGAGAGACCTCCATTACAGTATAAGCAAAATATTATCTTTAAAAGCTGATTGCCTAGGTGTGTCCTGAGGACTGGGTTGAAAACCCCTGTTATACACTATCAATTTATTGAGGCATGAGCTTTTGAGGACAACAAGCTACTTCATCAGATGCATCTAGTCCTTAGAAAGCTAAATAGCTCTTCTTTGGAAACAGCTGCCCTCAAATCCTCAAAGGCAGTGGTTCAAGGCTAACCTATGCCTATGCTTTCTGAACACCTACCTTTATGTGGGTATGCTTCTGAGCATCAAAGTGGACTCTTGTCCTCAAAAGCTCAGGTCTCAATAATTTGATTAGTCTATAAGGTGCTACCTCCCTGTGTCATTTTTGCCATTGTATCTGAATGTAAGTCGCTTTGAGTTACTACTGAAAGATGTCAAATTAAATCCAAAACAAACACAAAAAATCATTTGGAATATCAAAGTCCCTTAATATTGCTATAAGGAAGTTACTGGAGAATTTGGTAAGGGCCATTTCTATGGAACGTAAAGGGCAAAATCCAAATGGGAAGAGAATGAACATTTTGGGATGCAAAAGAGTTGAGACAGCAGACAAATCCAATGAAAGATTCTCGAGTAGTTATGTGATCACTGGATACTTGACAGTGGAAAGGAAGGTGGCCATAAAAAGTGGCAGACTGAGAATCCAACAGAGTGGATGATGGTAGGGAGACAGTACTGAACAGCTAGGCGTTAAATAAAGTTAAAGTGACAAGTATTCCATTGTTAGGTTGCTAAATACTTCATTTATAATTGTATACAATCTTTTTGCAACTCTTTGTGAGCATTTGTACAGAAAGATGAATTTAAAAAATGAATAAAATTAAACGAAAATATTTTGGACGATGCAAAAAAATACACAGTTACTTACCTGTAACAGATTTTCTCTTGGAACAGCAGGAATCGGTCCTCACATATGGGCGACGTCGGCACCGACTGAGCCCATGCAGACCATTTCCCCAGCTTTCAAAGAAAGCTTTTGGGAATGCTACCACGCATGCATGGTCCCTTTCCTGCCCAACAGTGCCATCTTGCTCAGTCAGATGACATAACTAAGATGGCAGTCAAAACAAAAAAAACAAAAGGATGGCAACTCTAAGGGGAGGAGGGAGGGTTGTGAGGACTGATTCCTGCTGTTCCCAGAGAACACCTGTTACAAGTGAGTAACTATGCTTTCGCCAGGAACAAGCAGGAAGTCAGTCCTCACATATGGGACCCCTAGCTCCAGGCTGCCGAGGACCGAACCACAATAGTACCAACAGCGACCCATCGGGTGGCCACGAGTTGCAGAAGATGAGTCCCGCTGAGAGGCTCTGCAAGACTCTAGCATCCAGCAACACTATTACTCCGGTAGCCTGAACACAAAAGGGTCAGAGAGCAGGAGTTGCCTATACTACAAGGATATTACACAGCACTGCCTGACCAAAGGCGCTGTCCCTGCAGGATTCGCTTTCTAGGCAGTAGTGCGCTGCAAATGTGTGGATGGATGACCAAGTGGCGGTTCTGCAAATCTCTGTCATCGGCACAAAGCAGAGGTGGGCCACTGACGTGGCCATCGCCCTCTCGCGATGCGCTGTGATCCAGTGCTCCAGGGAGAGGCCTGCATGCTTATAAGCAAAGGCAATACTGTCTGCCACCCAAGAGGCTAGGGTATGCTAGGTCACAGGGAGTCCCAGTCTGCTGAGATAATAGGACACGAAAGTTGAGGTGCTTTGCGGTGGCCTTGGGTCTGCTGGAAATAGGACAGGTCCAGTGTATGGAGTATGAGCTCCTCCTTGCTGGCATGAGGCTGAGGGTAGAAGGTGGGAAGTACCACTTCTGGTTGAGGTGGAACGGGAATACCACCTTCGGGAGGGTGGGTGTGGAGAAGTACCCTTTTCTTGAAGAACCTGGTGTACGGAGGGTCCACTACCAGAGCTTGAAGCTCTCAGACTCTGCGAGATGAAGTCAGGGCCACCAGGAAAGCCACTTTCCATAAGAGGTGTCTAAGGTGGCAGGTGGCCAGGAGCTCGAACAGTGGTCTGGTGAGATGGGAGAGCACCATGTTGAGCTCCCATTCTGCCACTAGAGGGTAGATAGGGGGCTTGGATAGCAGAAGGCCCCATATGAACCAGAAGACTAGGGGCTGGCTGATAAGACTGGGTGATGGTGAGCAGCTATGGTGCTCAAGTGCACCTGGACAGAGTTCAATTTCAGGCCTGTGCGTGACAGATGCATTAGGTACTGGAGTACCAGTTGTAGGTGGCAGGAGAACTGGTTCTCCTTCCTATCCAAGCATTACAGGGCGAACCTTTGCCACTTAAAGGTGTAGGCCCTCTTCGTGGAGGGCTTCCTGAAGGCCAGCAGGATCTCTTCAACCTCTAGCAGTAGGGCTGAGCGGGGCTGGAGACTACCCTCTCAGCAGCCATGCCATCAGGGTCAGCAACACCACATTGGAGTGCAGGAGGGAGCCCTCCTCCTGGGTCAGGAGGTCTGGGGCCTGACCTAGGTGGACTGGGAGTGTTGCCAATAGCGAGAACAATAGTGGGCGCCAGGGTTGCTGGGACCACCTGGAGGCGATCACTATCACTGATGCCTTCTCGCTCTGGATTTTGAATAGAATCATGGCAATCAGAGTTGTCTGTGGGAATGCATATAGCAGTCCCCTGGACCATGAGATCAGGAACATGTCTGCTGCTACCCTCTGTGGATGTGGCTGACGGGAGTAGAAGCGAGCCAATTGTGTGTGTCCGGGTAGGCAAAACAGGTCTATCTCAGGCCAGCCCAAAAGGCAGAAGAGCTTCTCCACCACTGCAGAGTCGAGACACCACTCGTGTGGGCACAAGACTCTGCTGAGTCTGTCCGCCAGGCAGTTGTCCTGGCCCGGGAGGTAGATTGCTCGCAGGAGTATGACATTCAGTACTGCAAATGAGAGGAAGGCTATGGCTTCTGGCAGTGGGAGTATGAGCCCGTGCCCCCTTGCTTGTTTATGTAGAACACTGCAACCTGGTTGTCCATTTGGATCAGGACAAATCTGTTCTGCAAGAGAGTGCAGAACGCTCGTAGGGTGTCGGACACTGCCCAGAGTTCCAGGAGGTTGATCTGTAGCAGGGACTCCTCCCGGGACCAGCAGCCCTGAGTGCAGTCGGCTCCACAATGAGTGCCCCAGCCCCAGAAAGATGTCTGGTCAGGATCATCTGTGGCGGGAGTGCCTGAAAGGGCATTCCGGCCCTGAGATGGCCCAAATCCGGGCACCAGTAAAGGGACCTCGCCAGCCTTTGGCTTCCTGGGTCCGTGTTCCTGGCACTTAGGCTGGGATCCCTATTGCTGCTGGCTCGGGAAGGCTTAGTAGTGGTGACTCTGGTGAAAAGGGTCGTCCTTCTCGAGAAAGTTGGCCTTTTCCCTGAAGTTTTCTTTCAGGGAAGGGGAGAGGTCTTCTTTGAGAGCTTCTGCCTGGTCACCACCTCAGCCTCAATCTCGGCTGCCTTGTCGGCCATAGGTTTTCCAAACAGGTTCTCCCCATGCAGGGGACATCCAGCAGCTTTTCCTGGACCCATTGTTCGAGGTCAGAGGTCTGCAGCCAGGCCTGGCTTCGAGTGCCGATGCCTGTGGCTGCTGCCCGGGCTGCAGTCTCAAAGCCATCGTAGGCAGCCCGTCAGGAACTTAGAGCAGTCCCGGATGACGGCAACCAGGGTCTGGAACCGTTGTAGGGGTTCCCTGGCAAGCCCTGCTGAGAAGCCAGTGAGCTCCTGAATGAGGCTCTTTAGATACATGCTTATGTAGAGCTCATAGGTTTGTATCCAGCAGCTCAGCATGGACCCCTAGAAGCACTTGCATTGGAGGGCTCTGGCCTCTCTACATGGGGGTACAGAAGAGTAATTCTTCTGGCTCTTGAGCTTCTGCATCAATGATTCCACCACCATGGAGTTGTGAGGGAGTTGGGATTTCTGAAAGCCCGAACTCCTCTTGATGCAGTAAATGGCATCGAGGCACTGACTGACCACTAGCACAGAGGCCGGGTTTTCCACATCCGCAGGAGCAGCCACTTGAGCATAGGTTGCATCGGCACCAACAGAGTCAACTTTGGCAGAGACTCATACTAGAGAATCTCCAGTTCTTCGGTGCGTGGGTTGTCCTCGGGTTCAGTCGGGACCAAGAAGGCTTGAGCCATGTTCCGGACGAAGTCGTGGAAAGCCACATCCTTGGGTGGGGAATGGCACCAGGGCTCCGGGGGAGACTACTCCGAGGGAATGTCTCAGTGTTAAGAGGTCTCGGATGAGGCCTCGACATCGGACTCCTAGTCTGAACCAGAGGGTGTTGAGGAGTCCGAGTTCGGAGCTCCCGCACCTTGAGGCCTACATCGGGGAACAGAGATCCCTCAATGGGTCTCGAGTCAGACTCCTGGAACTAGCTGGGGAGGACCAGACACCCGAGGATCGGGACCGTGACCTAGATCAGTGCCGAGAGCTCACCCAAGGCCGGTGGCACTCAGGGCCTGGCTCGGCGCCCAGGGACACCACCGCAGTCAGGGGCCTGGTTGTCGGGGTAGATGATGCAGATGAACCCGACATCGCCTGCTACATGGTCTGGATGGCAATGATATTCTGCTCCAGGACTGCCATTCTGGAGCAGGTACCGAGGGTCTCCGACCTGGCTCCAGCATGCTTGCAAGCATGTCCTTGACAAGGACCATGGCTTTGGGGAGCCACACACAGTCACCGCCAGTGGAGGACTCCTTCCAGGATACCTTAGGGGGGTGCTGCTCAGAGTCACCCGAGTCCCGCTGCAGGACCTTACCAGGTTTCCCCAGTGGAACCTCGACTGGCTTCGAGGATTTTTTCTTTTTCTTGCCAGGGTCCGGCATCTTTCCAGAGGAGCCACCGCCGCGGGACTCCAAAGATGCTCGGCTTTGGACTCGGTGATGGAGAAGCCAGAGCTGAGCTGGACTACGGGAACATCTTCTCTTGTAACTCCGACCTTTTCTTGTTGGTTCGCAGAGTCTTGGCCTGGCACAGGTCGCAGGAGGTACTGTCGTGGTAAAGGCCGAAGCAGTGCAAGCAGTAGTCATGGGTGTCTGTGACGGACATAATTTGACTGCAGCAGTCACACTTTTTGGAACCATCAGGAGACATGGTGAACCACACCTGGGCGGGGTTCAATGACCCCCGGGCGAAAAATGGCATGAACGCTGGTCAAGGCAAGCCTCAATGGAAAAAGGGGGAGCCAAGAACAGCACAGAGGGTGGAGCCTGCTCAAGGTGGGAAGAGGAACTGGTACGTAAACCGGGAAAACCCCAACTATAGAGGATAATTTTTAAAGGCTTTTTCTAGGGAAACAGGACATGTATCCATTGGGCTCCACGGAAAAAAGGAGACTGAGCAAGATGGTATGCTTGGGTGGAAAGGGGATCATGCATGCATGGTAGCATTCCCAAAGGCTTTCTTTAAAAATTGGGGAAATGCTCCGCATGGGCTCCATCGGCGCCGATGTCACCTGTATATGAGGACTAACATCCTGCTTGTTCCTGGAGAAGTGGGGAGTTTCTAGGATTGGTCCTAGAGTTGGTTCAAGGTGTTGGCGCTCTAGGAAAACCTTAAGCCTTATGCCCCACTTGGCTGTCAGAATCTATTGTTTAGATTTGAAGGCCTGATCTTTGCTGCTGGGCTGGCCACCCCTCCCCCCCTCCAAAGAAACTGTTGCCCTAGTTAATTGCCTAGTTTGCCCAATGGTTGGGCCAGCCCTGGCAGTATAAGACTCTGAAGAGACCTCATTTGAATATTCAGAGGTCACATCTTCAAAAGGATATAGAATGAGCTAGTTCAGAGAGCAGCCAACAAAATGTTCAATGATCTTCCACAAAAAGGACAAAAGGAAAGACTTAAAAGATCTCAATATGTAGACATTGGGGAAAAAAGGCAGGATAAGGGAGAGTGGATAGAAACATGTAAATATTTCCAAGGTATTATTAAATTCCCAGGGCTTCTTAATGAAAAGAAAGCTCCTGAGGAGGGATAGTTGCATGAGGGCAAAAAAGGATAGATAGGAACAAACTAGGGAAATATTTCTTTATGGAAAGAGTGGTGCACGGAACAGCTTCCCAGTGAAGATAGTAAAGATGAAGGCAGCATCCAATTTTTTTTTTCTTCTCCTCTAGCCTTCAGCTTCAAAGAGAAAGACCAGCATTTTGAAGTTACCGCCCTTCTCAGGTGTTAGATGCCTCACTTCCTACCCCAGCTCCTACCCACCCTCATGTGAGAATTCTTGCTATATAGGGCAACTCACCAATTAGCTTGTTAGTAAAGATAACAGATTCTTTATTGGTTGGTAGGCAAAATCTAGGAAGTAAACCATTCCACATTTGGATATCTACTAAAAGTAAACAATTTGATATCCTTGAAGGAGCTTTGGTTAGGCAATTTTACAAAGGGAAAACATTAAACAATATACCTCAAACACAATATCAGAATCTAACATGCACAGTAAAATTGTATATACCTTATTTACTCAAGATGTAACTAAGAAATCCTATCCCCTGTATATATGTTATTTACAAATATGTACAAAGTTTCCCAAAGTTAAATTCCCAGTTGACTAATCCTGTTATATGTAAACTTATCACAATTTGTTGATTGTAATGAGTATTTCTGTTTAATGTAAACCGCGCTGATGAAAAAGAGTGCGGTATAAAAGAACAATAAATAAATAAATAAATAAAATAATAGCTCTTTAGCAAGCTAGCAGGACTAAACAAAGGTACATAGAACAGAGCTCTTACAGCAGACATAGAAGAGGCTGGCTGTTTTTTCTGGAAGGAAAAGTTAGGGACTTTGGTAGATCTTTCTTTCTTTCTTTCTTTACTTCTCTTATATACCGCGCTATTAAAATCAGTGCGGTTTACAAATGAACAAAAAACATACTGCAATGTCACACGACAATTGAGTTTTTACATTGAACAAGGATGAGATAACCTGGAGATAACAGGGGTAACTAATTAGAGAGTAATTAATCATGGAGTATGGTGAGAAATTATACATATAATATAGCTTGGTTTCAACATATTTATAAGAGGTTTAATCAATAAGATGTGTGATCAGTACCAATAATAAATAAGAGAGGGGATATGGTGGTAGAGCTAGTCATTTTCTTTATGGTGTTGGATTTTGGGTGGGGTGGGGTGGGGTGGAGTAGGGTGTAGGATGTGAGGATGGGTGGATGTTTCTGGGATTGGATTCTGGGTAATGGATGAGGAAAAGGTGTTGTTTGAGGGCTTTTCTAAATGACAATAGGTCTGGGGTGGAACGGAGCTCAGTAGGGAGGGCATTCCAGGTCATGGGTGCAAATAGGGAGAAAGCTCTATTGGCGGTAGCCTTTTTGCACTTGGTTAGAATGTTGGGGATCTCTAGAGTGTTTGCTTGATTAGATCTCCTGATCCTGTTGAACGGCCGGCTTTGAATGAGTTTGCTGATGGGTGAGGTGATCTGGTTCCTTAGGGCTTTGAATGTTAGTACTAGGGACTTAATACTGGATTCTAGCCTGAAGTGGAAGCCAGTGGAGATCCATCATGACTGGGGTTATATGTTCAGCTCTTGATGTACCTGCAAGTACCCTTGCTGCAGCATTCATTGCAAGGCGAAGAGGTCCTAGTGTTGACTGAGGGAGGCCATGAAGGATAATATTTGCAAAGTCTAGATGTGGGAGCACCAAGGCTTGGAAGATAGTTCGGTAGTCATTAAAGTCCAATAGGGGGCGCAGGTGACGTAGTATTCGGACCTTGTAGTAAATTGCTTTCGTGATGTTCTTCACATGTGTAAACATGTCGAGTCATTGGTCGAGCGTGATGCCGAGATAGCGGATAGTTGATTTTGCTATCAACTCAATATTGTTTACTTTTAATGTGGGGAGTGGGGAGAACATCTGGTTCTTGGTGAGGAATAAGACATCTGTTTTACTATGGTTGATCCTTAAATTTTGTGTTGTAAGCCATTGTGATACAGCTTCGAAGCAGCTTGATATAGGTGAAAAGTCAGGTTGATCAATCAGGAATGGTGAGTAGATTAGGACGTCGTCTGCGTAGACTAGGCACTGGATGTTGAAGGAGCGGATTAGGGTACAAATTGGTTGCATATATATGTTGAACATTAATGCAGATAGGAATGAACCCTGAGGTACACCTTGATTGAGAGGGAATGGGTCAGAAGTCATGGGACCTGTTCTGACTTGTTACCATCTGTTAGATAGGTAGGACTTGCACCATGCTATAGCTGAGCCTTGTATTCCTTTCTCCACAAAACGAAGTATCAGAGTTTCATGGTTGACTGAATCAAAGGCTGCAGCAATATCCATAAAAATGAGGACAAATCCCTGGCGGATGTTATCAAGTCCTGTAACTAGATCATTGAAGAGAGTTGTGAGGATGGTGTCGACACCATGAGCTTCTCTGAAGCCATGTTGAGATGGATCCAGTGGAGCTACATCGTCAATATGTTGTTGGATTTGTCGTTGAACTACCTTTTCAATGATTTTGGCAAGTAGGGGGATGCTTGATATTGGGCGAAAGGATTCAACTTTGGAGGAATCAAGTTTGTTGTTTTTTAATAATGGGCAGATTGAAGTAAATTTCAGGCTTTGTGGGAAAGATCCCATGGAGAAGGATTGGTTCATGATTCTGCTTATAGTGGGACTAAGTTCTTGGCGTAATTCTTTGATCCAACTAGCTGGACATGGGTCATTAGGAGCAGTGGTAAGATTAATGGATGTGATAATATCTTGTATTTCTTTGTTGGATACCTCGCAAAATTTGAGTAGAGGGGTTTTACATGTAGTAGAGGAGATTGTGCAGGTTGTTAACTTGTTGGCTTGGATTATCTTTGATTGTAGGTAGTTTGCATAATCTTGTGGGTGAGGCATAGTTGTTTGGGCGGGAGCTGGGTCACCTGTTAGGGACTTAACTATGCTGAACAGATCATGGGGTTTGTTAAGCGATCGCTTCAGAATATCTGCATGGTATTGTTTTCTTTTTTCCATCGTCATTGCTCGATGAGACTGTAGATAAGAGGTGTATGTACGTAGAGATTCAGGGGACCGGGCGTGGCACCAGTGTCTCTCGAGTTTACGTAAGTGAAGAAGCGACGCTCTAAGGTCATTGGTGTACCATGGAGCATGTTCTCGCTTCTTGATGTTTATTCTTGTGGTTGGAAGGGAGGCAGCTGATTTAAGGGCGTGGTCCCAGTTGGAAACTAGTTTATCTGGGTCAGATAGTGTGATAATAAGGCGAGGTAAGATTTCATCAAGGGCTTTATCCTTAACAAAAGGCTTAAAATGTGTAGATAGAGAGCTCGGTGGGGCTTGTGCCTTGATAGTGCTGTTAGTCTGATGGATGGTGGGTATCTGAAATGTGATAAGATCATGATCAGACCAGGGTACTGAAGTTATTGATGTGGCGAAGTGGTGAGCTATATTTGTTGCTATCTTTGGGGCGAAGATCAGGTCAAGTGTGCTTCCCTTGATGTGGGTAGGTGATTCAATAATCTGATTGTATCCCAGATCTTTCATAGCATCAATGAAGGCTGTTGCATGTGCAGTTAGAGAAGGCAGGTTAAAATCTCCCATTATCCAGCTTGGGATACTGGAATTGCAAGCAAGATTGATTATTGTTGATAATTCGTCTGGTGAGGGTGTTGGAGCTCGATATAAAAGGTTGATAGAGCAAAGTTCATTTGTTATAGTAATCATATCGAGGTGAGTGGTGCTGGATGCATTGCTTGTTTTGAACTGGAGATTGGATTTTGTGAGGATGAGTATACCTCCTCCTTTTTTATTAGACCTGTGGCAAGTGTGGATGGTGAAGCCAGGTGGTGACATCTGGTGGATGAGAGCATTATCGCAGTCTGATAGCCAAGTTTCGGTTATCATTAGGATATCAAGATTGTATTGGGATATCAGGTCGTGGACCACTGGCCATTTTGAACGTATAGATCTTGCATTTATAAGTGCACACCTGATTGGGTGTTGGGATTTGTTTTTCTGGCTATGGTCCTTTTTGCGGTTTTGCAATGGGATGTATAGTAGGTGGGGGTGGGTTGTGATGGTCTTGGTGAAGGGTGACGGGGGGTTTCAAACCATTTTCTTCCCGTGTAGCGGAGAATTGGGATGAAGCTGGTGTCAGGGTTAAAGGCGTGCAGAAGGTTGGGGTAGTAGGAGGTAAGGAGGAGTAGGGTTAAGGTCAAGATTGAGTGCATTTTTGGTATCTTGAGTGAAGAGTACATATGTGATTGCAAGGTAGGTAGAATTTAGGATAGTAAATTAGAAAAGGCCTGAATGTTTTAGTAGATCTGTATTAGTGTGAGGTAAATAGTAGAGACTATAGGGTGTCTACAATGTGATTATGTACTATGGGTTACAAGATATATACTATAACTACATTGTACACATTTGTGTAGTAGCAACATTAATTAAAGTAATGCAAATATAACGAACAGTAATTGTATCAGTAGTGGTGGTAACTAAATATAGGTAGTCAAACTAACAATGGAACACCAGTGTAAATAGCATTTTTGATAAAAGGATCAAACTATAAAATTACATTAGTGTGGTAGCATTATTAATTAAACTAACATAGTAGGCAGTAACAGGTAGACAATGGAGACAACTTTAAAACATAATGTTGATTTAAGTTAGTGAACCTGGTTGCAGAAATTTGCTCAGTGGTGTTGGTTCAGAAGAAGATTTGAGGGATCAGCAGTTTGTTGCCAAGTGTATATTTGCAAGCTGCTAGTATGTCGTAGGTGAAGGTTTCTTTAGAGCGTTGCTAGATGTGTAGGCCACTGTGGGCCCTCGCCTAAGGGCCACGCCAAAGGACCCTCTGGCGAGGCCCTCAGGCGCGGGCCCGCCAGGCGCAGGCGCGCCCGATGGCGCTTTAAATTTAAAGGGCAGGCTGGAGCCCCGATTGGGCCGTTGAGCACGCTGGCTGTTCCCGCTTCTGCCGGCGATGAAGGCTCGATCCCAGGGGGAGGGGAGAGCAGCTGGAGCTGGCTGGAGAGCGTCCCTTATTTCCTTCAACAAGAACCACAGCTCCGCTCCAACTGAACTATGGCTAGGAAGAATCGTATTGCCAAAGCTGTTGCTCCCGTTACAGCTTCTACCTCTGTCCAGATGGACAACTCAATCCCAGTCAAGGGACGAATTCCATGCGCACGATGCCTGAAAGTTAAAACCCTCATGAAACAAGTGGAGGAGCTCGAAGAATAAGTGGCAAGGCTAAGAAGCATCCGTGACAGCGAGAAATACATTAATGAAATGGCTCCTGAGTCATCCAAGCTCTCTGAAAAAGGTGAAGATGGAATGCTACAAAATGCTACCAGATCCTGCAGAATTGATAATCCAATTCCTCAAGCCCTCAAATTGAAGAACCAGTATGCAGCCCTGGAAGTGGAGGAGCTGAAAACATCCCAGGGAATGGAAAGAACCAGAGCTCAAGTACCCCAATGTTGCAGAATCAGTGACTACAAAGAAGCGAAGGGTAGTGGTGTCTGGTGACTCTCTTCTGAGGGGTACGAGGCATCCATCTGCCAACCAGATTTGATGTCTGGGGAGGTGTCTGCCAGTTGCCAAACTCCAAGATGTTACGTACAGTTTGCTGAGACTCATGAAGCCTACTGATTGCTATCCGATGTTGTTCTTCCATGTCGGCCCAAATAATAGTACTAGGTATCCCTCTAAGTCAGGGGTGGGCAATTCCGGTCCTGGAGGGCCGCAGACCAGTCAGGTTTTCATGATGTCCCTAATGAATATTCATGATATCTATTTGCAGCCACTGCCTTCCATTATATGGAAATAGGTCCATGAATATTCATTAGGGGCATCATGAAAACCTGACTGGTCTGCGGCCCTCCAGGACCAGAATTGCCCACCCCTGCTCTAAGTGTATCAAGTGTTACTTCATGGCTCTGGGAAAGAGTGAAGTAGATAGATGTGCAGGTGGTGGTCTTTTCAATCCTCCCTGTTGAGGGCAAAAGCGGAGGCAGAGAAGCTCAAAATCCTGGAGATTAATGCATGGCTGCATGGATGGTACCATCGAGAGCATTTTGGTTTCCTGGGCCATGGGATGATTTTCAAAGGTCTGCTGAGCAGAGATGGTGTCCATCTATCCAAAAAGGGTCAAAGTGTCTTCCACAGCAGACTGGCTAACCTACTAAAGAGGGATTTAAATTAGATTCATTGGGAATAGGTGAAGAAAGCCTCCGGGTAAATGGAAGCCCTCAAGTAAGTGAAACTTTAATGTCTCTGTAGAAATGGGTAAAAGGGGAAATGTCTGGAAAGCAGTGTGCATTAATGCCCATAGTATGGGAAATAAGACCCAGATGTTGAGGCTTTAATGGAAGAGGCAGACTTGGATTTAGTGGCGGCTATGGAGACATGGTTCACGAATAACCACGGCTAGGATGTATTCATACCAGGCTATACTTCATTCAGGAAGGTCACTGTAGGAAGAAGGGGAGGAAAAGCGGCACTTTGTGTAAAAAAATCATATTAAAACTACAGAATTATATGGCTTACAAGGGAAGACGACGACACTGTGGGTTAAACTACAAAAAGGGAATGGGGAATCCATTTTCATTAGTGTGATATACAGATGTCTTTCAAGGCAGAAAATGTGGACAGAAATTTAATTGAAGATATTCGCAGTATTGCCATGAAAGGTGAAGTGCTACTGATAGGTGATTTCAATATGCCGGATGTTTATTTATTTATTTATTTATTTACATTTCTTATATACCGCACTATTTGCGATCAGCGCGGTTTACATAAAACAAAAAGGTAACCGACAATGAACAAAAGTCAGGTCATTACATTGAACAGGAACAAGTAACTTGGAAAACAGGGTAAACTATATACATATGCATAACCATGAATGGGTAACTATATACATGTCAGAGGGAGTTATTGGGTATTGGACATGCTTAGTGGCTGGGGTTCGGGCAGTAAGTGAGATGCTTGATAAAGAGGAAATGTTTTAAGGCCTTTCTGAACTGGCTCAGGTTAGGGATTGCTCTGATGTGTGGTGGTAGGGAGTTCCAGAGACTTGGGGCGTATAGTCTAAAGGCTCTGTTCGATGTTGCTTTGGAGCATTTTGTAGTGTCTCTCGGTATCACTAGCATGTTAGCTACTGAGGTTCTTCTTAGCCTGTTGGGTATGGGTGGTTGGATGAGGTCACATAGTGAGGAGGAGGAGAGTCCCTTGATGGCCTTGAATGTCATCACTAGGGTTTTGAAACTTAGCCTGGCTTGAATGGGGAGCCAGTGAAGCTGTCTCAGGAGGGGTGTGATATGCTCTCTTCTTGGTGTGCCGAGGAGAATCCGCGCTGCACTGTTCATGGCAAGTTGCAGGGGCTGTAAGGTGGCCTGAGGGAGTCCTTGCAGGATGGCGTTTGAGTAGTCCAAATGGGGGATGATGAGGGCTTGATAAATGGTGCGGAAGTCGCTTGGTTCAAGTAGGGGGCGTAAGTGTCTAAGAGATTTAATCTTGAAGTAAATCGCTCTTACAGTGTTGGTTATGTGTTGCTTCATGTTGAGGTTCTGATCCAATGTTACTCCGAGGTAACGAATAGCTGATTTTACTTGTAATTCAGCGTTGTCCACTTCTAGGTAGCTGGGTGGTGTAAACTCAGGATTTCTGGAGATGAATAAGACCTCCGTCTTCTTGTGTTGGATGCGCAGATTCTGAGAGAGGAGCCATTCGGATATGGTGTTGAAGCACTCAGTCAAGGGGGTAAGGTCTGGGCAATCCAGGGATATTGGAAGGTACAGTAAGACATCGTCTGCGTATATCATACAACTCACATTGAATGATCTGATAATATTACAGATGGGTTGGATATAGATGTTAAACATAAGTGATGATAGGGAAGATCCTTGAGGAACTCCTTGGCTTTGTAAGAATGGCTCGGAAGTAGACCCATTTGCACGTACGTATTGCCATCTGCCTGACAGGTAGGATCTACACCATTCAAGAGCTCTTCCACCAATGCCTTTCTCTCTTAGCCAACCTAGGAGAATTTTGTGGCAGACAGAGTCGAACGCCGCCGCTATATCCAAAAATACGAGTGCATAACCTTGGCGTAGGTTGTCAATGCCTGAGATTATGGTGTCAAAAAGCGTTGTGAGTAGTTTCGACTCCGTGTGACTCTCTGAATCCGTGTTGAGATGAGTCTAGGGGGGCATTGGTATCAATGTGATCTTGTAACTGTTTGTAGACTGTCTTTTCGATGATTTTAGCAAGCATCGGGATGCTGGAAATGGGTCTGTATGACTCCACTTTTTGAGGGTCTAATTTGGCGTTCTTCAGGAGCGGTCTAACGGAGGTCTGCTTGAGCGTGGAAGGGAACGACCCAGTGCTGAATGAAAGGTCTATCATCTTTGCTAAGATCGGGGCAAGGTCACAACGCAGATCTTTTATCCAGAATGCTGGACAGGGGTCTGAGTATGCAGTGGAGGTATTTAAGGTTGCGATGGTATCTTCAATAGATTTTTTTGATGGTGTGACAAAGGTGGTTAGGGTTACTGAGAACTCTTGTTCGTTGGAGAGGTCCGGTGACATCACTTTATCAGTCTTGCACAGTTTAGATTGCATAAAGCTGGCGTAGTCCTGAGGGTGTATGGTTCCAGGGTGTTCCGGGGTGGGTTCTTTGGCAAGAGATTTGACCAGGTTGAAGAGGTCGTGCGGCTTGTTTAATGACCGTTTCAGGGTGTCTGTATGGTATTGTTTCATCCTGTCTATGACAGCCCTGCGATGTGTGTGTAAGTGCTGGGTGTATGCTACTTGGTCATTGGTGGTGTGTGACTTCCTCCAGCGCTTTTCCAATCTCCGTAATTGGATTAGAGATGTCCTTAAGTCAGCTGTGAACCATGGTGCAGTTGATCTTTTATTTGGGGCTTTAGTTGTTGGTGTACGGATTGCGATTGCGCTGAGCTTGCTGTTCCATGTGGTGATTAGGTCCTCTAGGTTTTGTGTATCCTTATCGAGGAGTTTGTTCGTTTCGGCTAGGATGCGTTCTTTGTTGAACGAGTGAAAGCTTCTGGTGGTTGAGCTCGAGGTCATACTGGTGTCCACAGTGGTTCTTTTTGGCTTGATAGGGGTCGGAATCTGGAAGGTGATGAGCTTGTGATCGGACCAAGGTACTGCTGTTAGTGATAACATGAAATTTTGTGCTTGTTGAAGCACTGTTTGTGGGGCGAATATGAGGTCGAGAATGTTGCCTTTTATGTGTGTTGGTTCTTGTACCGGTTGGGAATATCCCAAGATATCTAGGGCTTCAATGAAAGTAGCTGCTTGATTGTCTTGTAAGGATGGCTGGTACATCCCTGCTACAGTGCCATCTAGTAGTCAGGGGTCCTGTACAGGGAGAATTATTCCAGCAACGGGTAACAGAACCCACACGTAAAAGGGCCATACTGGACTTGGTGCTTACCAATGGGGAAAGTGTTTCTGATGATATAGTGGGAGAATCATCTCATATCCAGTGATCACCAGATGATGTAGTTCAATATTAGGACTAGGGCTGATAAAGTCCATTCAAAAGTGAGGGTCCTAAACTTTAGGAAAACTAACTTTACCAAGAGGAGACAATACTTTAAGGTGTCATTAGCAAGATGAGAACAGCTGGGGGATGTAGAAAAGCAATGGGCAAAACTGAAAGGGGATATTTTAAGGGCTGAAAAGGTGAAGAAAAAGAGGGTGTCCTTTATAAAATACAAGGATAACAGAGAGAGGAAGAATAGCATCAATATTGGAAAAACTTAGAGAAGTTAGGTAAGTAGTCAGGAAAGCAAAGATGCAAATAGAAGAAAAAATAGCTAATGCGGTAAAATAGGGAGACAAGACATTTTTTAGATACGTTAGTGAGAGGAGGACATGCAAAAGTGGTATTGTCAGACTCAACAGTGAAGGGGAGGAATATGTAGAAGCTGATTAGGATAAAGCGGAATTGCTTAACAAATATTTTTGTTCTGTGTTCACAGATGAAGGGCCAGGAGCAGGATCTCAGAAAACATTCACAAATAGGAACAGTAATGAAGGGGGAACTTGAACGATTTTCAAAAGACTGTGTTCATGAGGAATTAACTAAACTAAAAGTAGACAGAGATGGGGCCAGATGGGATACATCCCAGAGTATTGAAGCAACTTAGGGAAGTTTTAGCGGCTCCACTGTCTGACCTTTTCTGTACTTCTTTAGAGTTGGCAGTGGTCCCAGAGGGCTGGAGAACAGCACATGTGATCTCTTTATACAAAAGCAGATGGAAGGATGAGGTTGAGAACTACAGGTCAATTAGTCTGATCTTTCTGGTGAATAAATTAATAGAAGTAAGGTTTCTGGAGTCCAATGGATTGCAGGAGCAGAGGCAGCATGATTTTACTAGGGGCAGATCTTGTCAGACAAATGTAATTAATTTCTTTGACTGGGTGACACCAGGGAGAACCCTAGATGTGATGTACTCATGGCCAGCCCAAGGGTTTCTGCTGCCCTAGATTGACGTCCCGGCCGGGCCGCCCCCCCCCCCCCCCCAGTCAAGCCACCCTCCCACACGCCGAGCTGCACCACCCATACTGAGCCCACGCTACTACCTATTCTAGTGACGGGGTCGGGGGGGGGGCATGGCTCAGCTCAACGGCAGGCCATGTGCTTTGGCACACATAGCCTGCCACTTCTGATCCTCTCCGACATAACTTCTCGGGTTCAGAAGCGGTAGACGATGTCTGCCAAAGCATATGGCCTGCCACCAAGCCTAGCTATCCCCCCTGCTGCCAAAATCAGCGGTAGCGGAGAGACGGCTCAGCACAGGGTCGGAGAAGGGCAACCACATCTCAGCACACAAATGGGGGCGGCCACAGTCTGCCACTCAGAGATCTGCCACCCTAGGCGGCCACCTAGCCGACAGGTTGGCCCTGGATTTACTTAGATTTCAGTAAAGCCTTTGACTCTGTTCCCAGGATGCTCAATTTATAAGTCATCTGTATGGAATAAACCCAAAAGTGACTGACTGGGTTAGAAACTGGTTGAGTGAAAAGCGACAAAGGGTACAGGTAAACGGAACCAACTCTAAAGAGAAGGATGTTAACAGTGGTGTGCCGCAGAGATTTGTCCTTGATACAGTTCCTTTTAACATTTTTGTTAGTGATATTGCAGAAGGGCTGTCAGGTAAGGTTTGCTTCTTTGCAGATGACACAAAATCTGCAATAGAGTAGACAACCAGGATAGAGTAGATAACATGAAATCTTGCTAAGCCTAAAGAATGGTCAAGAATTTGGCAGCTGAGATTTAATACTAAAAAAATACAGGGTCATGCATTCGGGCTTCAAAATCCAAGGGAGTGGTACAGTATAGGGGATTTAGTACTTCTGTCCACAAAAGAAGAGCAGGACCTGGGGGTGATTGTTTTTTATTTTCTTAAGGTGGCTAAACACGTAGAAAAGGTAATGGAAAAAGCCAGAAAGATGTTTCCTGCAGATGGGAGGAGGTGATAGTGCTTCTGTATAAGTCTTTGGTGAGACCTCACTTGGAGTATTGTGTGCAATTCTGGAGACCACAGCTTCAAAAGGATGGATTCTGTGCAGCGGGTGGCTACCAAAATGATTAGTGGGCTTTGTCATAAGGTATATAGGGACAGTTTTAAAGATCTCAGTATGTATACTTTGGATGAAAGGCCAGAGAGAGAAGCTATGATAGAGGTGTTTAAATACCTCCGTGGCTTAAATGCACAGGAGAGCCTCTTTCGATTGAAAGAAAGTTCTGCAACAAGGGGGCATAGGATAAAGGTGAAAAGGGATTGACTGAGGAGTAATATGTGGATATATTTCTTTACCAAAAGAGTGTAGATGCATGAAACAGTCTCTCAGTGGAGGTAGTAGAAATCAGGACAGTATCTGAATTAAAGAAAGCATGGGACCAACACAGAAGATTTCTAAAAGGAAAAACAGGACTATAGTAGTTGATATGGAAGAGCTGACTGGATAGGCCATATGGTCTTTTTCTGCCGTCATGCTTCTTGTATTTCCCTATGTATGTGTCTATGTTCTGACAATCTGATGCTTGTTTCCCTACCTTTTTATGTAACTTGTGCTGTATTAACCGCTTTGATTTAAGGAAAAGGTGGGATACAAAACTTGTTATGTAATCTCTGTTGTACATGTGTCATGTATTGAAATGTATTGTATTGTACTGTGGCCGCTTTGATTGAA
Organism: Ichthyophis bannanicus; assembly: GCA_033557465.1. Classification (NCBI taxonomy): domain Eukaryota; kingdom Metazoa; phylum Chordata; class Amphibia; order Gymnophiona; family Ichthyophiidae; genus Ichthyophis; species Ichthyophis bannanicus. The sequence goes on from CM066041.1 coordinate 152,629,382, forward strand.
GGATAAGGCGGGATATAAAACATGTTAAATAAATAAATAAATAAATAAGAAAAGATTGGACTAGGACATAAGATCTCTAAGAGGTAAGGATTACAGTAAGTAGGTGGTATAGATGGCCAGATTGGATAAATCATATGGCAGTGGTTCCCAAATTATAGGTCCATACCCCAAATAGAGTCTCATCATCAGTAGATGGGGGTCACAGAAACAAGGCTGCTCCTCTTCCCTCTGAATCTCCATTTTGATTTATGCCCAGTAGTGGCAGTCAGCATGGGGCTTGTGAGGCAGTTAATATTCACAGGCCCTGCCTCTTCCTCCTGTGTGGGTTTCCTGTTAGACTGGAAACCCATACAGTATACTGGGATCAGCATGAGCACATTGACACACAGGATCCTGTGCTGACTGCTGAACTATCACTACTGCCTTCATATTCTGGATAAATGTGGGAGGGGGAAGGGAGAAATGAAAGTGGTCATCTGCTATTTTACTTTTTACATAATATAGAGTCATGAATTTTTAAGTGTTATAATTGGGATACATTGGATAATGTTTTGGGAAACCTTATGGTCTGTATCAGCTTCTATGTGCTTGTAAACTCTGCACCTGATTTTGCACAAGTGTAATGAATGTGTGGGAAAGAAGGTATATGAATTTGAAAATTAAATTCCCGACTAGTTTACTGTCTCTGCCTAACTTCCTCCTTCTCCCCCCTCTCTCCCTTCCCCTTCCCCCCCCCCCCCCCCCGGACTCCTTCTTATTGTAATCTGCCAAATCTAAATTGTTTTCCACATGGCTCATATAGTAAGAAAATTTTAAACGCACCAATACTTATAATAAATGAATACCTATTTGGAGTTTTAAAATGCTGAAGCCAGTAACATTCTTATATTCCCCTATTGTTCTATTTAGATTAGTTAATATTAACTGTTATTTCTATTTAAAAGATATTATGGAGATTATTTTTTATAGGTTGCATTTTCATTCACCAATTTCCTTTATAGTAAAGCTAACTTTTTGAAATTGTGCATTTTATGCCCTCTGTTCTATGTCTTTCAAAAGCTAACACAGATTTTGAATAATTCCTCTTATGATGTGAACCATTTTTATTAGTCTCTTGTTTGAGATCATAGAAACTAAGTGGCACATTATTACAACAATTTTAATTTTTTCATCTGAAATAACTATCAAATCAAATTACTTCTGTTTGGAAATCTACAATTTTAAAAAAGATTTCACTTTATATAATGTATTAGTTTTTCATACAGTAATAGCGATGATGAGATATTACTGTTAAAAAGAATATTACAAACTGCTGTTTTAGCTATGTGATCTAAACTATTCCAATAATGAAGATTCCACCAGCTTCCTACACACTGGCTACTGAAAGCAAGGCAACACAAACTGCTGCTGAAGGAAATATTTTGTCACTTAATACTATTAACTTCAGAAGTAAAAATCAAGGATCAGGAAGGGAAGAGGATTATTATTTAGTATTTGGATACCGACGATATACATGGACACGGCCCCCATTTTCCTGCAGCAGCTCATGGGTAGCTCTGCAATAATTTTCCAACACAGTTGCATCAATGTACTGAATAATACAATATTCCATTTAACGTTATAAAAACAAAGAACCCAATATTCAAAGCGATTAATGTGGTTAGCAGCATAAATCACGGCTACCAGGATATTCATTGGCACTAAAGCTGTTAGTGCTGCTTAATATCCCTGGAGCCACTGCTAAACGACCTGGGGACAGAGCAGAGGCGGCACCTGGGAATAACTAGGCAATGGCAATATTCAGCTACTTCCTGGTTATCCCTGAATAATCACCACTGCCCGGTTAGCTTCCACACTATCTGGCCGACCCGGCTATCCAATGCTGTTGGCCAGATCTGGCCCCACATTGAATATCTGGGCCTTCAAGCTCAGCGGCAATGGATAATCACTTTTCTAGCGCTAGTCACTGCTGCTAGCAAAGTTTTCTAGTATTTCTCTTGGGGAAACTGCTAGGTACATATGACCTAGACTGGTCACTTTTGGAAACAGAATACTGGGCTTGATGGACCTTGGTCTGACCCAGTATGGCATATCTTATGTTCTCGTGTGACAAGATAATTTATTTTGAGAGGGGACCAAGGATGGCGATGGGGAGAATTGAGAGTAGAAGTAAAAAGAATAGAAGAGGATTGAGGAAGGTATCAGGGAGGGAGAGATTATGGGATCAGGAGATGGATATGGAGGGAGGATAGATCCACCTTTCTTCACACCCCTCCTAATACTGATCCTCTCTCACTCATATATATATCTATACATACATACACACCTCCTCCAATTCCTTTATCACTTTCACTCCCCCCTCTTTATTATTCACTCACCCCACACTCCTTTCTGATTCCATTACTTACATACTCATTCTCCCTACCCCTCTGCAATCTCCTCACCCAGGCACATCAAACCCTGTACCACTCCACGAATCTTGCTTCTCCACCCTCAAACTCCATCTCATTATGACTCCCTCTACCCTGTCAATCGCCTCTCTGCATGCCCTCCCCCCTTCCAATCTTGACTTGACAACAGAGAGCAGTAGTAGCTCTAGATGTGGGCTGCTTCCTCTTTTGTCTGGAGTTGAACCATTATGCTTTGAACACAAGGGACACCCTAGAGCCATGCAGTTCAGAATAAAGCATACTGATCTCCTCACAGAGAAAAGGAATCAATCTAAGGCACCACTCCACAGGTTTCTCCTTCCTATTCCAAACCCAATTCAACATGAGTTAAGAGGACAGAAAGAAATGTGGGTGCCACTAACACCATTACCTGTTTCATCCAGACCCCTATTCCCCCATAGCTTTTCATCAGAATGGAGAATTCCATGGTAAAGGTCTTTGTGCCCCTTCAAGCAGCTCAAAAATTATAGGAGATCAGGCACTGTACTTCCATTAGTACTCAGCTATTATTACGTATATGAATTTGTACAATTAAGAAGTAGCTCAGTGAGAGACCTGCCCACTAAATAAATTTAGCACCATCACTCTTGTCACAAATAGTTTCCCCTCTATGAATTTATTTTTTTGTCTCAGTGCTATGGTCAGAGCAACATTAAGACATGTAAAGAAAGGCATGACTAGTAGACAGAAAGGAGGTAATAAGGTTACTGTACAGGTTGTTGAGTTCTCACCAATTAGGAACTGGGGAACATTCTGGGGAAAGGAGGGGCTCTTCCGAAGGGATGGGCTTCACCTTAACCAGGATGGAAGCAGGCTGCTGGCATTAACCTTTAAAAAGGAGATAGAGCAGCTTTTAAACTAGATATTAGGGGAAAGCCGACAGTCGCCCAAGAGCGGATGGTTCGGAAGAATGTATCTTTGAAGGATACTACCAAAAGCAGAGAGGTTCCACAAAAGAGTAAAGTAGCCCAAATGCCCTCAAGTATGGAGCAGACTGAGCTTAAAGATCCCAAATTACCCATGTCTAACAAATAGCCAAATTAATATGAGTAAAATACATTCTCTAAAATGCTTGTACGCAAATGCTAGAAGTCTAAAAAATAAGATGGGAGAGTTAGAATATATAGCACTAAATGAAAGGTTAGATATGATTGGAATATCAGAGACATGGTGGAAGGAGGACAACCAGTGGGACACTGTGATACCTGGGTACAAACTATATCGTAATGATAGAGCTGATCAAATTGGTGGAGGGGTTGCTCTCTATGTTAGAGAGGGCATTGAGTCAGAAAGGATTAAAGGTTTGCAGGAAACAAAATCTGCTGTAGAATCTATATGGATTGAAATTCCATGTAAAAGGGGGAAGGCAATGGCAGTGGGGGTGTACTATCGAGCGCCTTGCCAGAATGACCAAATGGATGATGACATGCTCAAAGAAAACAAGGAAGCTAACAAAAGTTACAGTGCAGTAATAATAATGGGTGATTTCAACTACCCCGGTATCGACTGGGTCAGTGTCACTTCAGGACATGCTAGGGAGATAAAGTTCCTAGATGAAATAAATGACTTCTTCTTGGAGCAGCTGGTTCATGAACCGACCAGAGGGGAAGCCATATTAGACCTAGTCCTTAGTGGAACACCAGATCTAGTGCAAGAGATAAGGTTGTTGGGGCCACTTGGAAATAGTGATCATAGCATGATCGCCTTTGATTTAATTAGTGGAGGAGGGATAGTAAGGAAATCCACAGTACTACCTTTTAACTTTGGAAAGGTAGACTATGATAAAATGAGGAAAACAGTTAAGAAAAAACTAAAAGGAGCAGTTGCAAAGGTTAAAAACGTACATCAGGCTTGGCTGTTGTTGAAAAATACCATCTTGGAAGCCCAGACCAGCTGTATTCCACGCTTTAAGAAAAGTGGAAGGAAGTCCAAAAAACTGCCAGCATGGTTTAAAGGTGAGGTCAGAGAGGCTGTTGTTACCAAAAAAGCATCTTTCAGGAAATGGAAAAAACAGCCAAACGACGAAACCTCGAAACAGCACAAGCACTGACAAGTCAAATGCAAGGCATTGATAAGGCAGGCAAAGGGTGAATTTGAGAAGAAGCTTGCTGCGGAAGCAAAAACGCGAAGTAAAGACCTTTTCAAGTACATTCGTAGCAAAAAACCTGTGAGAGAGTCAGTTGGTTAGGTATGATAAGGAAAGGAATGGAAAATAAAACAAGATATTATAATGCCTTTATATCGTTCCATGGTGAGACCGCACCTTGAATATTGTGTGCAATTCTGGTCGCCGTATCTTAAAACGGATATAGCGATTTTAGAAAAGGTTCAGAGAAGAGCCACCAAAATGGTAAAGGGGATGGAAGGATACTCAACGTGTAATCAAACTCTGGAATTTGTTACCGGAGGATGTAGTAAAGGCTGTTAGTGTAGCTGGGTTTAAAAAAGGTTTGGACAAGTTCTTGGATGAAAGGTCCATAAACCATTATTAAGAAGGGACCCAGGATATCAATGCTTGAAGCAATACAAGCATTGTGGAACCTGTGTCCCTTGGGGAAACTGCTAGGTACGTATGACCTAGATTGGCCACTGTTGGAAACAGAATACTGGGCTTGATGGACCTTGGTCTGACCCAGTATGGCATATCTTATGTTCTTATGTTGTTATGTTCTTATGTAATTTTGGAGGCCATGCCTCCTAAAGGATATAGACAGAGTGATACCTGACTCTGCATCAAGCACCATATGCAGTCAAGAACCTAAACATATATTTCCAAGGAGAAAGATAGAGATGTGTTAGGGACATTCAATACTTCATTAAATATGAATAATGCACAAAGGGAAACCTATGGTTCAGCTATAAGGGGTAAAATCAGGCATAAAACTTTAGAAAATATTTCTCCAAAAAGGGTAGTAGATGCATGGAATGTTCTTCCAGGGGTGGAGGTAGTAACAGAATTTAAGAAAAAACAGGATAAGCTCAGATGATCTCCAAATGTGAGGAAGGGGCAATCAAAGATCAACTGGAATGAACCAACAAACTGGTCAAAGCAGATAGAGTTTTCAGGTCTTTATCTAGCATCATATTCTAAGCTTCAAGTAGGAATCACTGCATTCTAACACAGCTGTGATGCACAACATCTCCAGTGTTTGTGTACAAAGAACTTTACCTGACTGGTTGTTCATCATACGAATAGCTTTGGCTTTGGCCAGCTCCAAAGCGGTGACCCAGCGCTGCCTCTCTACTTCAGAGCTTGCCTTCAAGTGATACGTTCTGCCTCCACTGGAAAGAAGAATGTTACAGGCATCTTCTGTATCGATGTGAGCTGTCGATAGGTTGATCGTGCCACGGCAAGTATGAGCCATCTCAGCTTGAGTCCTGCGGTGGAGAAAAAACATTTACATCCCTAAAGAAATCATTCAAAAACGATCATACAATGCAGACCCAGAACAGAAGCTATCCAGCTTCAACATTACAGACTGTTCTCTAGAACAGTGTTTCTCAACCTTTTATATTTTGTGCCACACTTTTCAGTTTGTTCAATCCTCCTGCCGCACAAAACAAATTTTACATAATCCTTAGTGCCCAGTCCCTCCCGCCGGCAGAAGGAGAGCAGCAGGCCTACTAGGCCAGCAAGTCCTGTGAAATGGCTGCGCTCCATGTTCTGACACCAGACTGAAGCCAGCAGAGGAGGCACAGAAGAGTAAGGAGGGCTGCTGGCCTACCCATGGGAGCACAGGAGGGGAACTAAGGCAGTCAGATTTTGGGTGGATGATTCTGGGACCTTTGTTCCCTGTAGTGCTGGTAATGAGCAATTAGTTCAGTTTGGTGGGGAGATATGAAGGGAGTCCAGTGGATTTGCTTCATGGAAAACAGTAGCAAGTCACTCGCAAATGATCCCTAAAAGCACCGCACAATCAACTATTCCTAGCATATAAATTCTGGGTAGGAGATAGGTTCAAGAGCACTGGGTTCCAGAGCATCCGGCTCCTAGATAAAGACATTACAATCACTTACCAGAAAATAAAATGTGTTTTTGTACCTCTAGAATAGAAGAGAAAGGGGTTGGAGCAGGGAAGGTAGGGACTGTACTTTGATCTGGAGTCTCTGCTCCAATCACACTCTTCCTCTGTTATCCGAGAATGGCAAGAGCCTAGGTGTGGATTAAGAGAGAGTGTGTTGTTTTTTGTGTTTTTTTACTCCAAAGCTTACCCCTTCTCTCCTGGTCTCTGACATGGCTGGAGCAGGAAACAGATAGTTTCCTGCCACAGCTTAAGATTTAATAGAGAAGACTGCAAATATTTGTAACATAACTATATATGCAAAAACCTTGTGGCAGTAGCAGAAGTTCAAATTAAGGGACCCCAAGAACCAAATTCTGAAAGCGTTCCAGGAACAGGAATGATCCATTTCACAAACTCCAGGAACAGTTGCAAGCAGGCATACCTCTTTGTATCTCCCTGTACTGTAGAGACTATGGGCCTGATTCCGTCCTGGATGTTGATACCCTCTGTATGTCCGGTCTGAACTGAACAGAGGGGATTGCGATTCTGATCCTGTGGGGCACATCTAGCCCTGCGGGATCAAAACAGTCCTGCACGTTCAGGCCGGAACTGCGATTCAGTCCAGCCTGCACATGTAGGATTGTCCCCAGCTAACTCAATCAAGGCTCTTCTATGGAGACGTGGCACCATGGCGACATGTTGCCATGGTACCACAGCACCATTGAAGAGCTGCGATGCCAGCCGCCAGAGAACAAATGCTCATTCCCCACAACCCAACCCCCGATCTGGTCTCCTAAGGCTAGGGTCGGGCTGCGGGGAATGTCCTCCGCCCCCCCCCCACCCCATCTGCACCCCAGCGTTTAAACAAAAGCACGTCCAGGGAAGTTATTCCACCTCAGATGCGGAATAACTTCCCCACACATGTCGCCGGCCCCGGACGTACAGGGCAGACATTAGAATTGGCCCTGTACATCCAGGTCTGACTGCCCAGACTCCGCCCCCGTCTAATTTCCCGTTGGGCCGTCCATCCCCGCTATTCATGGCACACAATAACCCACTATCTGGGTGGGATTTATACCCCTGTCCTGCATTCTATATTTAAAATGATTTATGTAGTTCATTTTGAATTTAGCTGTATAAATCATTTGGGCTAAAAATTCTGGGACAATGGTCACATAACGTTTTGTCAAATATCTTGATATCTGACAAGATGTTTTTTTAACAGGTTTTCTATACCGCCTTGTCCTTCAATCAAGGCAGTTTACATTGTAACTTCGAACATTTTACATTACAACATTGTAAATTGTGCATTATAAATTTAGAATAACCAAAAACCATTCCAAGGAGAAGGATCAAAAAGTTAACCCAACAGTACTGAATATTGGCACTATCTGGATAAATTGAGCTGTTTAAGTGGCTGCATTAACACAGGTACACTACCAAAAAACTGCCTCCAGTTTTGCAACTGATTCCTATAGATTTTGGGGTGCTGAATCCAGGAAAAATAGCCAAAATGTTCCATCACGTCACGTTTTCTTGCAAAATTAGATTTCTTACCCATATAAGGAATGTTCACATAATTTCTTTTTAGCCGACTGCAGTTTATTTTCTTGGCCCAAAATAGAGGTTGTAATGGTTAACTAACTAGAAACACTCCCTCATGATATTTTAGAGTGTTTTGTATTCATTTTATACATTAACAGGACAATTGGGAGGCGGGGGGCTAAATCCAGTACTCGCGCTGGCGCATGTTCTTTCCTGTTCGCCTCGCCTCGTTCGCTCGCTCAAACACGGTGGTTGCGACATGAACGTTCCTGTCAAATTTCAGTTTCTTGCAAGTTCATTATTACCTTTTGTTTGCTCAGTCGTAATCCAGCTTTATTCCGAAGTGGTTCACTACAGTTGTAGTTTGCAGTGCTGTGTATTTGTGATGGCTCACAGAGCCAGAGGTTGCGTCAACTCTCCGGACAGTTTTTGTTTTATTTGTGGGGAATATATCGTGAAAAAGCGGCAGAGGAACATTTCTGCATTTATTTAAAAAGTATATTTCGCCTATTTCGGTTTGAAGTTAGGCGATCAAGACAAACCGTGGGCTCCTCACAAAGTGTGCAAGACATGTGAGGAAGATCTACGCTTATGGATGAAAGGGAAAAAACAAGCATTTCGTTTCGGAATACCTATGATGTGGCGTGAACAAAGAGACCACAGCAGTGACTGCTATTTTTGCTCTTGCATTGTGAAGGGATACAACTTAAAAAATAAGAACGTAATAAGTTACCCCAACCTTCCCTCAGCAATTAGGCCTATGCCTCATAGCAACAAAGTACCTGTGCCTGAACCACCAAAATCTTTGGATCATATTTGTGTGGACGGTTCTGATCATGATGAGACTCATCAGATGGCTTTTCCCGATGAGTCCAGTACTTCAGAGTTTGAAACTGAACCAGATCCGAAACCTGAACTTTTCTCTCAAGCTGAATTGAATGATTTAGTCCGGGATTTAGGACTCCCAAAAGATGCTGCCCAACTGCTAGGTTCTCGGCTTAAACAGAAAAATCTATTGTCACCAGGAACAACTTTTTATTGGTACCGCAACCGCGAGACACAATTTTTGAAGTATTTCAGCAAAGAGGAAGATTTGGTATTTTGCAACGATATATACGGAGTGATGGAAAAGTTTAAACTCAAGTATGATCCTGCTGAATGGCGGCTGTTCATTGATTCGTCAAAAGACAGCATAAAAGGTGTTCTTCTTCATAATGGCAACACATTCGCTTCAGTTCCTATTGCTCACTCTGTTATTCTCCAAGAAAAATACGAGAATTTGGCCCTGATTCTTCAGAAGATTCGTTATGATGAGCATAAGTGGATGATTTGTGGAGACTTTAAAATTCTATCCATGCTATTAGGGCAGCAATCCGGTTTCACCAAATATCCCTGCTTCCTTTGCTTGTGGGATAGCCGGGCCCGCGACCTACACTGGGGGAAAAAAGACTGGCCAATTCGGGAGTATTTGAGACCCGGTGAGAAAAATGTTCTTCATGAGAGCTTGGTACCTCGTGATAAAATTCTATTACCACCTCAACACATTAAGTTGGGTCTCATTAAGCAATTCATCAAGTCCCTTCCAAAAGATGGTGAGTGCTTTCGGTACCTTTGCTCAAAGTTCCCCCGACTTTCTGAAGCAAAGCTAAAGGAAGGAGTGTTTGTTGGCCCTGATATAAGGAAACTCATTTCAGATGGAGCATTCGCTGAAACGATGTCTGAGAAGGAAAAAGAAGCCTGGGATTCCTTCAAGGATGTTGTTCTCAAATTCTTGGGGAACAGGCGGGATGAGAACTATAAGGATATTGTTGCCAGGATGCTCAATGCCTTCAAAGAACAAGGCTGTAACATGAGCCTGAAAGTCCATTTCTTGCACTCCCATGTGAACTACTTTCCTGAAAACTTGGGGGCGTACAGTGAAGAACAAGGTGAAAGGTTTCACCAGGACATCAAGGACGCAGAGAGAAGGTACCAAGGAAGATGGAACACCACTATGATGGCTGATTTCTGCTGGTTGCTGCTGCGGGAAACCCCAGATGAAAAATGCGCCAAGCAGCGCACCAAGAGAAGCATTCGGGGGAAGAAGAAACGGGCCCACCAGGAGATTGATTGACCCAAGAATGACTTTAAAATCTAAACTGTGTTGACAAATATCGTGTTTTTACTAAACTTTGAAATAAAAATTTGCTAGTTATTACCATAGTGTCGGATCTCATTTATTAGAATTTTATTTTCACACCATCGGGTGTTTGTCTTCATGTATTGCAATGGTGCGGTTTGCGTTTTCTATTCTTACATACATACCTGTACAACATTTTTTGCACATTTCTTTGCTTTGCTTTGTGTCTAACCTCGCTCTTATATGCTCAATGTTTGTGCATATGTATGTGGCTGTTTTAAGTGCAGACAATTTTGCTACCATCACAGTGTGTTTTGTTGACATTACTCTATTCTTATGTGCTGCCTTGTTACAATTTTCTTTATTCTTATTTGAATAACTATTAAACAATTAGTATAAAGAATTCATCCAAGAAACGTTTATCTCGATCGCACTCAATCTGAAACGTTCACCTCAAACTGCTAACCCAATGTAGCAAAAAATCTGTACGTGATGGAGCAAATTGGTTACCAGATTTGGATTCAGCGCACCAAAAAACGTAAAAATCAATCGAAACATTAGAGGCAGTTTAAAAAATTTTTTTTTAGTGTACCTGTGTAATCGTTATCTTATTTAAGTTTAGGATTGCATATTCAGCAATCCAAACTAAATGGACAGTGTGGCTGAAAACACACTTAAAAATATCCAAATAGTTTACCACTGAATATTAACCTCCCTATTTTTTTTTAATCTATTTTGTTTTTTGGTCTTTTCTAGTTTTTCACGTTCCATCTCCAAACCCCCATCTGAGACACAGCATGCCTGTGTGTCTCTATAAATCCTTGCCTGCTGAGGTCTGGAGAAAACATCTTCTCTGCTCCTTAATTTGCAGGCATTGCCATGTTGGTGACAGCCATCTTCTTTTCTTCCCACAGGCATGTGTACAACATCTCTTCTTTTAAGCTTATGGCTTAAACTAGTATCTGCCTCAGCTGGATTAAAAAAAAACAAATTCTTCGTGTTTGCTGATACTTGAACTTCCCTAAATGCTCCCATTATCTCCTTTTTAGGCCAGCCATCTGGCCAAAGGGCAAAGGATGTAGTTCCCTCTGGAACCCACTCAAGTGAGTTCCTGAATCATTGCTCATATTGTGAAATAGCAGAGAATCCGGTCCTCAATTCCTCTGGACTCAAAAAGCAGGAGCCATTCTTGGGAAATGAATGCAAGTCTCCTGCACTTTTCCGAGGCCAGGACATAGCTAGATGGAAGAAATAGTTTAGAAGTGCAGTAGCATGCTGAAAGAAATACATTATGGAACAGTGCCTCCAGAACTTGGCTTTTTCGCATCATGATGCTGTCTGAAAACAGGGCTAGATTAACTCTGTAATGGTCCTAAGCAAACATACATTTGTGGCCCCTACCATGGACTTCCAAACCACCTCTCCCACAATCACATTTATTTGTTCTCTATCCTTCCCCCCCACAGCTGCCACACTTCACCTCTCCAGAAGTAGCATAAGGAAAACTGAAGGGCCAGTTGCTCAATGTTGTAGCAGGATGAGGTTGTGAGTGAACCTCATCCTGCTACAACAGGATGCTTTGAGTGGAGTGGCCTAGTGGTTAGTGCAGCTGGCTGAGAACTACGGAAGCTGGGCAAGTAATTTTCACCTTCTGTTTATTTATTTATTTATTATTTACATTCTCTTATATACCGCACTATTCAGCATCAGCGCGGTTTACATGGAACAGAAACGCTCAGTACAGTTAACATGTATGAGTTTACAGATAACAGGGCAAGTAACTTAGATAACAGGGGTAACTATTTACAACACTTGCTACATAAGCTTGTAAACTATTTACAAATATTGCTACATAAGGTTGTATGATCATGAATTCTATAGAAACAAATGCACCACTAAGGGTTAGAGAATCTTTCTTGGCATGTTGTTGGGAAACCATATATTTGCTTAGTGGGTTGCATCTCTGTCTCGGTGGGTGAGGTTCGGTTCTATGAGGTACTTATTGAAAAGATGGTACTTGAGGGCTTTCCTAAACTGCGTAAGGCCCTTAATAGCCCGGATATCTGGAGGTAATGCGTTCCAGCATCTTGGTGCGCTGATACTAAACGCCCTGTTGCCTCTGGTACAAAGCTGAGATGTCTCAGATGTATGGGTGATGTGTTTGAGGCATAACATTTAAGAAACGGGGCCAGTCCCAGAATTGGTTCAAGGTGTTGAAGCCTTAGGCAAACCTTAAGCTCTCTTGGGCTGTCAGAATCTACGGTTTAGCTTTAAATGCCCCGCTCTTTGTCCCCTTCCCCCCTCCCCAAAAAAGAAGTGGTCACCTAGTCTGCCTAATAGTTAGGTCAGCCCTGTCTAGAAAGTGTCAAAAACATTTCACAAATGGAACAAACAAAAGAAAATTATATTTAGTATTCTTTGGTGCTTCTAAAAGGATACAAGGTACAAGCAAGCATTAGGCCAAAATTCATAGAGAATGCCCCAATAAATAGATAGTTAGCTAGGTAAACTCTACAAATAAACTTTATTCCATGTGTGGATGGTAATTTTATAACAGGGCATCTAGGCCTGGAGATATAGAAGATGCCTATTTTGGCTCTATGTTATAAAGACACAGGCGCCTAGGTGCCTTTATAAAGTATTACCACAAACCCAGTGTAAATCATGTCTACACTGAAGACAGACACTGCACACAGAGATGATCATATATTATAATTATGACTTCTAAGGTGTTTATTTTCCATTTAATTAGGGGTTATATTAAGGTACAAAAATCAGTATTTATTGGTGTTTTCACACGACAGGTACTATTGCTGGGCATCTGAAGTGGAACCAAATCTGTACATTTGTGTCCCTTAGGAATCAGCAATGCAAAAACAGAATGAAGGATACAAGACAAGCCAGGAAAGGAGTAAGAGTACCAATGGAAGTGGGGGCTTGTTCCAGTGTTTATTCAATAAACATCTATTTTAATTCTTTTGCATCAGATGGTATCTATCAGTTGAAACCTAAAAACAGAAGCACTATTTATAATCAACACATGTACTTTACGGCTCACCTGTGCTCTATCCAAGCCATGCCCCTGCAATGCCCACAGTAAAAGCATATTCACGTCTGCCACTGTGCATACCTTGTCAGACGGCTGCCTAGGGTGAGAACTTACACAATCTTGACGATGCATATATTCATATGATTCTTGCAAGGTATTGTGGGTATTGTAGTTCATTCACTCCCAAACACAGCTGATGACAATAATTGAGTTGTGAAACCAAGTGGTAAGGTCAATAAAATACTTCTTTTATTGATGGGGTTTAATTCACCCAGCACATGTATGCTTGATAGCAATATAAATGAGGTTACTTGCTTGCAGTGTTTAAATGGATAACAAAAAGTCACAAAGTAAACCAGAAAACAACCTTCAGCTTGTCAACAAAGGCACAAAGAAAAGAATAAACTTTGCTGGTTAGGTTAACTTCTGCTTATTTTCCACGCAGATCTCAGCAGTGATTCTCCCTTGCTCACACACACAATCAGGTGCAGCTTTAATTACTATCAATTGACCAGCTGTAAGCCTTTAGCTGGCTGGCTGCTACTGTGTGAACCCAAATCCTGCTTTAAGAGCTGTTTGCAGTGGAAATAAAGAACAAAGTTAGGTTTCTTTGTGATGGCTGATGTGTTTGCTCACAGAAAGCTAGCAATAGCATTTAGATAGAGAACAGTCCATGTAAACTGTACTTTCATCTGCTGTATCTCCCCCTTCATCAATCAGCATAGGGTCACTATCATACATTGGCACAGATGAGTCTTTCATTAAGGCACTATCATGAGAATGCTTATTCCCTTGCTGCCATTCTCTATTATAGATAGGGTCTGGATCAGTGTTCATACCTGAGCCTCTCCTGCCATCATAATTCCTCTCTGTAAAGCCTGGCCAGTATGTAATCCAATTCTGATGTCCAGCCTTCCAATCTTGATCCCTGGACACTGGATCTCCTCTCACATACCTTCTGGCCTTGGTCTGAAAGTCCCTTCCACGTGCAGTCTTCTCTCTTCCAGGTAGCCACTGGTGATTCCTATCTCTGCCATTCCATTCCTCTGGCTGAATCCAGTCCAATGGACACTGCTGGCATTTGGAATACCTCCCAGTATGGGTACTGCCTTGGAATCTCCCAGACCTTCCAATGGGCTTCCTTCTTTTCCTTCCAGAGAGTTTCCTTCTCTCTCTATCCGCTTGGCTTGGCTTCTGTTTCTCCAGGTGATACTGGTGCTTGAGCTTGTAGCCGTTGCTGTCTCCTTTCCTGAAGCTCTTTCTGTAGCTTTTGCTGAAGCTGTTATCTGAAGAATAAGCTCTATTCTTATTCTGTCCTAATGTGTGCTCCTCCCTAACACAGCGCAGCTGTGTTGAATCAGGCCCTGCCCTTTGAGATGAGTGCTTAGGGATTACCTCATAGCTCTCTTGATTGCACACACGTTTTCTCACTTCAGCCCCCCTCATGGCTGCTGGAAACCTGGTGCATTCTGGGACTGGTAGTCTTTTAGGTGAAAACTCTGTTTTCTTACTTCTACCAGAACTGACAGGTTGCTTGTTCAGAGTCACATCATCTTTTCTATAGCTCCTACCTGAGCTATGATAAGCTTCCTTATCACAACCTTTACTCCCAATGTAATTTTATGAGAGAGACATTTAAAGTGTGAATACTGACACATGCATGCTAAAATGACGTTATAAAAAATTACTCCCTATGTGTACACGGGTGTATATCTGTAGCAGTGGATTTCTCCACTCTGGCCCAAATTTTTAAAGAGAAACTCTACTCTACACTGTCCCCACCAGAGAAAGAGACACACACATGCATTCTGAAATACAAGGGCACACATACATACACTTGATTATGCTTCAGACACACATACGCTCTCTCTCTCTCTTCTGGTGCTGTGATGAGCTGCTGCCCACTGCTCATTTGCTTACTCAGTCATTGCCCCCCGCTACCATCCACCATTTCTACCGCCTTATCTGTAAGTCCTAGTGAAACATTCAATAATGTCATGTTTATCCAATTATTTTACTTACTTAATATAATATTACAAAAATACTAGTGGGTATATGACAGAGTAAAAAAACATACTCAATGAAGTCTCTCCTGGTCACATAGACTTTCAATTTGATCATAACAATCAAAAAATTATTATTATGCAAGAGATCTTCAATATAACTCATGTAGTTGCAATGTTCAATTTCAGTTATCAAAAACATTTATGCAGTTCTTATGTAGTCCCTTCAAAACATGTATTCATGATTTGAATGTCAGTGATAAGTGACTGCCATAACCACAAAAATTGCTGTTGAGTCACTTGTGTTGCTTCCCACTTGGCCTTCAGTTTCCTTATATCCAGATTAATCAAGGAGCATTTACAAAGTGAAGCACTCCTGTTGACAATACCATAAGTATTTTGTAATACTAAATTAACCAAGTAGAATAATAAGATGAGGAAGCAACACCACCCAACAAGGCCAAGGTGTAAAAGCTCCAACTTCATTAGTTTTAGATTCCCCAACACCCTGGTGTGGGCTCTGTATGTACAATAAAGTCAGTATAAATGCCCACTTACAAGAATGGAGATTTCATGGTCACTATGTAAGCCAGGATGGGAGCATGCCCATGGAGCTGGCATGGTGGGCAAGCAGTCGGATGCTCTTGAATCTGAAGTGGAGAGCCACGAGGAGTGGGTCATGAGTGGATATTAAAAGTCTGTTATTGAAATTGAAGCATGGGTTAAAAAGTGCAAACCAGGAGATGTTGACAACTGTTGAAAGCATGCGCCACAATATGACCGAGCTTGGCAATGCATGAATGCTCTGGAGGGCCATATGTCACGTCAGGTGAAGATAAGGCAAAGCTCAAGCACAATGAGGCTCTCATGCATGATCACAAACTGCTGTGGAATGTTGAGAACCTTGAGAATCACACCCAGAGGAACCATGTTTGAATCTGAGGTAGCCCAGAAGATCCACCATACCTGAATTGTAAAGCAGCAGTAGAGGCAGTATGTACAATGCTGCTTGAGGAGAGAGCCTCAGATGGGGCCACAGCAGCTGTTAAGGTGGAGAAGACCCATCGTAGTTTAGACTCCAAAGGAGGATCCCCAGCCTCGTGACTTTGTTGCATGTTTTCATCATAATGTGGACAAAGAGGCTGATCCTGGTAGTGCGTAAGAAGGGAAATGTAACATGGGAGGGTCACGGTGTTAAGATTTACAATGTCTTGTCATTGGGAACTCTGCAGAAGAGACAGAAGATGCATATAGTGACCGCCTTCCTATGCAAAGAAGCCATCAGTTACCGGTGGCTCTATCCATTTGGACTAGCTTTCATAGTAAAAGGAGTCACTCGACGTGTCAGAACGGAGCGAGAAGCCTCCTCACAAGGAGAGCAAAACAACTGTTTGATCGAGATAAAATGAGGACAGCACTTTTGGAAGAAAGGATGGAATAGCTGAAGGAGACCAAAGTTCACAAGATGACCAAAAAGGGCTTTCTGCAGGACAAAGCCTGCAGATCTGATGCCCAACTGGCAGCCAAGACAGCTACAGGAAACCCACCCTTAAGGGTCAAATACTTGAGAGGCACCTTATGACTGAGCTTAAAAAAAGGGGTCTTTAACACCAGAAAAGGATTCAATGAAGTGCACTGGCAGATGGATCTGCTTTACTCTCTTAAGAAACCTGGAGATATCACGTGTGCTGCCAAGGACCTACTTTACTTTAAACCTGCCCTGGTAGCATGCTAGGGCTACTACCTGAATCATCTTGATCTAAGCCAGACTGCAAGGACAACAAGATGATTATGTCAGTGTTCCTGGCCTCTAGAGTCTGAGCAGCACACTTCCTCTCTAATTCTCTAAACCCTAACAAAGGCTAAAGATGTAGAGTCCCTAAGGACCTTGAGAAGGATATCTGATAGCACTCTCGAGTAGCTTAATCCTGTACAGATGGCAGATCACCCCAGGCCATGGGAGAAAGACATATAGAAGTCCCCCTATGATATTGCAGCAGGGTATCCAAGCCTGCCGCCCACAGGTCCCTCCTACTATTGAAAGCACAGTTACTTACCTGTAACAGGTGATCTCTGGGAACAGCAGGAATTAGTCCTCACATATGGGTACGTCGGAACCGACGGAGCCTGCGCGGGAAAGCTCCCCAGCAGACCTCCCACAGCGCATGCGCGCTGCCTTCCTGCCTTCCTGACCAACTCTCTTCAGTTCGAGTTTAAAGCTGAGACAATAGAGAGAGGAAAGGAAAGAGAGAGAGAGAGATACAACTCCTAGGGGAGGTGGGAGGGTTGTGAGGACTAATTCCTGCTGTTCCCAGAGATCACCTGTTACAGGTAAGTAACTGTGCTATCTCCAGGAACAAGCAGGAATGAGTCCTCACATATGGGGACTCCCTAGCTAAGATGCCGGGGAGATCCCCCTGCAAGAATTCCTCATCTTCCCATGGATCTCAGGCATCCACTCAGGGAAGGTGGGCAGGAGTTGTTTAAGAATGAAACAGGTGTCTGAGGACAGCCTGACCAAACAAGGCATCCCGGCGGGAGTCCTTGTCCAAGCAGTAATGGGCTGTGAAGGTATGAACCGAGGCCCAAGTGGCTGCTCGACAGATCTGATCGATGGATACAGAATGAAGATGAGCCATAGATGTGGCCATGGCTCTCACATTGTGAGCTGTGACATGGCCTTCCAGAGAAAGGTTCTTACTCTGGTAAGCAAAAGAAATACACTGAGCAATCCAATTGGACAGCGTTCTTTTTGAGACTGGAAGTCCTAAATGAGAAGGATCAAAAGCAACAAAAAGTTGAGAAGACTTTCTATGTTGCTGTGTCCTGTGGATGTAAAAGGCAAGAGCTCTTTTACAATCTAACGTATGTAGGTTCCTCTCTGCACTAGATGCATGAGGAGCTGGAAAAAAGACAGGTAGATATACCTCTTGATTAAGATGAAAAGGTGAGACCTCTTTAGGCATAAAGTGGGGATTTGTCCTAAGGACTACCTTATCATGATGGAACCTTGTATAAGGTGGATTAGCCACTAAAGCCTGCAGTTCACTGATGCGGCGAGCAGAAGTGATTGCAATAAGGAAAATGACTTTCCAGGAAAGGAATTTTAAGGAGGTAGTGGCTAAGGGTTCAAAGGGCGGCTTCATAAGCTGACCAAGAACTACGTTTAAGTCCCATGCCACTGGAGGAGGCCGAATGGGAGGTTTAGTTAAAGTTAGACCTCTCATGAATCTTGCAATAAGAGGATGAGAGGAAACAGATTGTCCATTGATAGGCTGAAGAGATGCTGCAATAGCACTCAAATGGACTCTTACAGAATTGGTTTTAAGTCCTGCATTGGAAAGATGCAGGAGATATTCAAGTAAAGAAGTTAAAGGTAGTGCTAGAGGGTTAAGACCTTTGTTAGCACACCAAATTGAAAATCTTTTCCATTTAAAAGCATAAGAACGCCTGGTGGAAGGTTTCCTCGATGCATGGAGGATATCCTTCACCTGTTGAGAAAGATTCAAGTCTTGAAGGTCTATGCCTTCAGTAACCAAGCTCTGAGGTGAAGGGGTTTGGGTGCCACAAAGTCCCCTCCTCTTGAGACAGAAGGTCTGGAGCAGCTCCCAGATCCAGGGAGGGTGTCTGGGAGAGATGCAGAAGTAGAGGGTACCACACTTGGCGTGGGCCAGCGTGGAGCTATGAGGATCATGGATCCTTGATCCCTCTGAAGTTTGAATAGAGTCTTGGGAATCAAGGGAATGGGTGGAAAGGCATATAGGAAGGCCTGACCCCAATGAAGGAGGAAGGCATCCTTGGCCTGAGCTCCCTGACACGGAATCCTGGAACAGAACCGGGGAAGTTTGGCATTCCACGGACTTGCAAAGAGGTCTATGTCCGGGGTCCCCCATTCTTGAAAGATTCTGAGTACCTGATCCATGTGCAGGGACCATTCGGGTGGCAGCAGGACTCGACTGAGTCTGTCTGCCCAAGAGTTTTGGATTCCTGGGAGGTACACTGCCAGGAGATGGATCCCATGCTCTCTGGCGAAGGCCCAGAGTTTTAGAGCTTCGTTGCAAAGCGACAGAGAGCCAGTCCCTCCTTGTTTGTTTACGTAGAACATGGCTACTTGATTGTCGGTATGAACAAGGACTGTCATGTTGATGAGGAGGGTATGAATGACCTTGAGAGCAAGGAGAATTGCTCGCAGCTCCAAAAGGTTGATATGAAGGGTGGTTTCCTGTGGAGACCAAATGCCCTGAGTGGAGAGGTCTTGGAGATGAGCTCCCCAGCCTGTTTGGGAGGCATCTGTAGTGAGAGTTGCTTGGGGTAACACAGGTTGGAAGGGGGCCCCCAACAACAGATTTTGAGTGGATATCCACCATTGGAGAGACAAAAAAAAGACGTTTTGAGGTTGCTATTTGGTCTGAGAGAGCTCCTGATGCTTGGGTCCACTGTGTGGACAAGGTCCATTGAGCTGCTCTCATATGTAGGCGAGCATAAGGCACTACATGAACTGTGGATGCCATGTGACCTAGCAGTTGTAGCATCTCTCTGGCAGTCAAGTGGCTTCTGGACTGAATTTGAGAGGCCAAGTGCACTAGACGGTTGCAACGGGCCTGAGGAAGATAGGCCCTTGCAGTGGTAGTATCTAGCCAAGCCCCGATGAACTCTAGGGATTGAGTAGGGGTGAATTGAGACTTTGGCAAATTGATGACAAGTCCCAGATACTGCAGTATGCGTCTGGTGTGGTCCAGGGAAGTCTGAGCCTCGGACTGAGATGGAGCTCGGATGAGCCAGTCGTCCAGGTACGGGAAGACAAAGATCCCCAGAGTGCGTAGAAATGCAGCTACTATTGCCATGCATTTGGTAAATACCCTTGGAGCAGAGGCTAGACCGAAGGGGAGTACTCTGTATTGGAAATGTTTTCCCTGGAACATGAACCGTAGGAATTTTCTGTGGGATGGATGGATGAGTATATGTGTGTACGCATCCTTGAGATCTAGAGAACAAAGCCAGTCCTGACTCTGTAGGTATGGAAGGAGAGTACCTAGAGAAAGCATTTTGAATTTCTCTTTGTAGAGGAATTTGTTCAATTCTCTGAGATCCAGAATGGGTCTGTATCCCCCTGTTTTCTTGGGAATCAGAAAATAGGGGGATTAGAAACCTGACTCTTGTTGAGGAAGAGGAACCTCTTCTATTGCCCTTTGGGCGAGAAGAGTGGTCACCTCTTGTCCCAACAGGTGCAGGAGAGATGGGGGAGAATTGAATTGTCTCATCATGGTATGGGGAGGAAGGCTGGAGAAATGTAGTTTGTAGCCCTCTCTGATGATAGAGGGGGTCCACGGTTCTGATGTGATTTGTTCCCATCTGGGAGCAAAATGAGCCAACCTTCCTGGAATGGTGAGAGGTTCTGGCTGTTGCAGAGCCAGAAAGGGTAAGTTCTCTAGAACCAAGTCAAAAACCCTGAGGAGGTTGGGACTGCTGGATTGTAGCAGCCCCTGTGGCCTTTGTTCTGGCCTGCTTAGTTTGCTGACGCTTAGGAGCAAAGCGAACTTGGGAAGATTGCTGGCCAGTATTTGTGGAAAATCTGGTCTTTTTATAGAAAGTTTTCTTAAAAGGTTTTTTCTTGGCAGGGGTAGAGGTAGACTTAGAAAGTCTATCTAAAGCAGCATTCTCTGCATCCATTTGAGTGGCTTTGATTTGCCACTCTTTGCCAAAGAGATTTTCACCTGTACAGGGCAGATTGCCCAAGCCTTCTTGTACCCAGGGTTCCAAATCAGAGGCCTGGAGCCAAGCCAGTCTGCGAGCAGCTATGGCTATGCCAGAGGCTCTGCTTGCCCCCTCAAAAGAGTCAAAGGCTGCTCTGTTGGAGAACTTGGAAACATCTTGAGTGTGCTTTAGCAAAAGAAGGAATTCCTCCTGTTTATCCTCTGGGATAAAGGGGAGAGAAATTGACGTATCTTTAATGCAATCTCTTTCAAAAACATGCCCATATAAAGGCTGTATGAATTGATTCTGGCAATAAGCATGCTAGCTTGGAAGATTTTTCTTCCAAAAGCATCCAGAGTCCTACATTCTCTTCCTGAAGGGGTAGAAGAGTGTCTTTTGGTACTCTATCTTTTTCATAGCAGACTTCACCACAATAGAGTGGTGAGGAAGCTGAGTTTTTTGAAAACCAGGAGAAGGAGGAACCCGATACATGGTGTCCAAACGTCGAGAATGTGGAGATAGGGTAAGAGGAGCCTCCCACAAACCCATCATGTGTTCTTGAAGAATTTCATGTATGGGTAAGGTGGCTGCCTCTTTAGGGACCTTAGAGTATCCTAAAATATCTAATTTTTTTGCTCTAGGTTCCTTTTCTGAGGATACAGATATGGAGAGTCCTTTAGCTACTTCAATAATGAAGTCTTGAAAGGACAAATCCTGTGGAGGAGACATTCTCCTTTTTGGAGAAGAGGGCTCCTCGGGAAGAGTGAAAGAGACGTCAGCAGAATCATCTGAGGTATCAGACTCTTCAGAGGATTCAAAGTATCATCTATTTGCTTCCAGAGATCGATACGCATACCGATCGGTACCGACATCGGGCGTACCGGGTATCGGAGCGGTATCGAAGAAAGCTCCGGAACCGGAGACCGGAACCGGCATGCTACTGGAAGTAGATGCTCTGGGTACCGGTATCGGTTGCAGTACCGGAATCGGAG
The DNA here is from genome assembly GCA_033557465.1 of Ichthyophis bannanicus. Lineage (NCBI taxonomy): Eukaryota > Metazoa > Chordata > Amphibia > Gymnophiona > Ichthyophiidae > Ichthyophis > Ichthyophis bannanicus. The sequence continues at coordinate 152,651,238 of CM066041.1, forward strand.
TCGGAACCGATTGTCGCGGTACCGATGGTGGTGCAGCATTAATGAAAGTCAGTAAGGCCTGCTGCATGGATTGTACCGTAGTACCCATAGCCGCCACAACTGCCTGTAAGTCGGTACCGGTGTTAGCCGGTACCCCAGAGCAGTCTAACAGGAGATCGGTCGAGGCTGTGCCATCGATGTCTACCTGTAACCCCATAGGAGGAGCTTTGGAAGCCGGAGCTTCCCACCGGGGTTGTTTGGCTGGGGCAGGGTCCTCAGGGTCAATTGCAAGGGCCTCTCGCTGCTTAGAGGGAGATTTGCCTTTTGAGGACTTGCCCGAAGAATGTTTGGTTACCTGAGATCCATCAGGAGAAGAAGACCTGGAGGATGTTGATGCTGGAGTATCGGTAGAAAACAGCATATGAAATTTAGCTGCTCTGTTCTGTAAGCCCCTTTTGGACATCAGAGAGCAGGATGGACAATCCGGAATGGAATGGTCAGGCCCCAAACATTTAAGACACCACTCATGGGTGTCTGTAACTGAAATAGTACCGGTACACTTAGTGCATTTTTTTAAAACCAGAAGCTGGTTTTTCCATGAGGGAGACCTGAGAAGGCCTAGACGCCTCACAGAAAAAATAATACACCAAGTGTAGGAAAAGTAATATTTTTTTTTTTTTTTTTTAATAAACGAAAAAAGGACCGGCGATACCGGTCTGGAATCGGGGAAGGCAGACACGCGGTCAAAGAAACAAATTAAAATAACAATTTCTTCAGCGGTGACAGGAACACGACCTGCTGGCTCCATGGAAAAAGAAGAACTGAAGAGAGTTGGTCAGGAAGGCGGGAAGGCAGCGCGCATGCGCTGTGGGAGGCCCCAAAAGCTTCCTTTCTGGAAAGCTGGGGAGCTTTCCCACGCAGGCTCCGTCGGTTCCGACGTACCCATATGTGAGGACTCATTCCTGCTTGTTCCTGGAGATAGTGTTCTCCACTTTGACAATCGCCTGCATGGCCGTCAGATCAAATACTGGAAGGCCCCATTTTCTGCACTATGATGCTGAATAGGACTCAGCTCCCACCCACCGGGATGCACCCTGTTTTGACTTAAGAAGTCCGATTAAACACAGCTGACTCCTGCCATGTGGGCTACCAACAGGGAAATCAGACGTTCCTCTGCCCAAATGCACAGTTCCACCACTGTGAAAGCCGCTCCAACACAGCAAGTTCTGTCCTGCTTGTCAACATATGTCCATGGTAACAATCACACGATCTGATGCTTCCAGAGGCATCCTAACCATCAGATGGCGAGACTGCAGCCACCATGCTAATTGATTCTTGCTCTCTGTGGGGAGAGTTAGAGTCTTGTCAAACAACTGAGAACAGGAGGACCAAAGAGACTGGAGGTACCTCTTAAGGGGGTAGCCCAAGGGACAAGTTCCAGGATCCTAGGAGACGGAAGTATTCACAAGCCTAGGGAACTGATTGAGCACAAAATTCCCTAAACTGGATCTTCAGTTTGAGGGTACCTCTCTCCAACATAATGAAAACCTGACCCAGGAGCATGCTGAATTGGACTCAAATATATTCCAAGGCTGCTCTTAATGTAGTTGATCACCAACCCCAGCAACTTTAATTGCCAAATCACCAGGGCAATATCTTCGCTGGACTTCTCCAGGGAATCCGAGCAAATCAGCCCATCGTCCAGATACAGGTGAACCCCACTTCTTTGCTTGCGCAAGAACTCCACCACCAGCAGCATGACCTTCGAGAAGATGCAAGGAGCTATGGCCAGATTAAAGGGCAGAGTCCAAAAGTAGACATGACAGCTCAGGGCATAGATGCAGAGGAATCACTGATAATGCTCCCAAATGAGAATATGAAAATACACTTCAGCAAAATCTACAGAGGTAAGAAACTCTCCTTGCCAGACTAACGTAATGACATGTGGGGGACAGTTTGGCATTTACCACCTTCAGGTCCAAGATAGGTCGGAAAGATTGTTCCTTCATGGGCAATACAGAGTATTATACCACAAATTCGGTACCCTTCAACACCTCCGTCCCCTACTAGACCCATCCAATTTTCGTACTGCCTTCCAAGCAATTACATCACCGCATTTTGTCTAATACAGCTCCATTTATCAAGGTTTACCTAAAGCCACTCTGCTGGAATATCCTGGCAGAGTAAACTAATGAAACAGAGGAACAAGGTTTACCTAAAGCCACTCTGCTTCCACTCCAAACAGCCCTGCACACCACAGCACGCATGATTCAAGGAGCATCAAAGTACAATCATATTACATCTATTCTAAAACAACTCCACTAGCTTCCATTACTCAGCCGCATATGCTATAAAATCTAACTCCTGACTTTCAAAAACATCAATAACCAGTCATCACATTACCTCCAATCACTTCTAAACTCCTCCAACTCAAACAAGACAAGAAGGCAATACACCATAAACATGCTAAATATACCACATGAGAAAATCAAAAGCACCCAGAATGCCTGCAACAGAGCATTTGAGCTATATACTCCAACAATCTGGAACTCGCTACCAGGAACTCTCCGTGCTACCAATGACCTCTCCACATTCAGAAAACTTCTCAAAACCTACCTATTTAATGAACATTTTGGTTCCCTCACATAATCCTTCCTTCCCTCTTCCTTCCCCCTCCTCAGAACAAATTCTTGTTCACATACACAACCTGTAGAGATAGCCACTCATCTCAATGTAAATAAGTTTCTCTGTTCTTTGTAATAAGTCACTGCTATACTCGTTCAAATAGTAATGTAAATAAGTTCTTTTTGTTCTCTGTACAAGCTCTAGTTGTAATGTACACTGCTTTGCCCTGGTGAAAAGCGGTAAAAAACCCCAACCAAATAAAATAAATAAATAGAATAATGCATGGACAGAATACCTTGTAATTGCGGAAGCACTGTAGAGCTGCTTTGACTGCCACAAATATATTATATATTTGCTGGCTGACTGCACTTGTTATACTGTCAATGGCCAAACAAACATCATAGCGGTTTACAATAAAAACAGCTGATACAAGGAAAGAGGAGAGAAGCAGTAATAAAAGAAAAGATAAAAGAAGAGAGATAGGAAGGGGATTTACAAATGCAAATAGGAGAAGAGGGAGGGGAAAAGCGGAAAGAGAAAGCAGGCAAAAGAACCTGGGGAAGGGGAGAGATATGGGTTAAGGAAGAGAAGACAGAGGGAAAGCTTATTGGAAAAGCCAGGTCTTCAAACTCTTTTTACATTTAGGGAGAGAGGGTTCCAAATGAAGACTAAGTGGTAAAGAGTTCAAGAGGGAAGAGCCAAGGTAGGAAAAGAAAGAATTTCTAGTCATAACCAGGTGGTTAGCAGAAGGAGGTGAGAGAGAAAGAGGAGAGCAGCACTGGCAGAACGGTGGGGGCGGGAGGGTTGGTATGGTGTGATTAAAGTGGCAACATAAGGTGGGGCAAGCTGAGTATAGAGCATGGTGGTTATTTTAATTTATTTACAGAGGAGAACCATGAGCCAATAAAAAGAAACACAAAGGGGGGAAACATGATCAAAACAATGGGCAGTAAAAATGAGTTTGGCAAAGGTAGACAATCAGTTGGAAATGGAGAGAGTACTGGTGTTAGACCAGCAAAGAGGACATTACAATAGTCAAGGCGAGCGAGGACAAGCTGAATTAGCTGTAGAATGGTGAGAAAGGAACACATGGAACGAAGATGGCAAAGCATATGGAAAGAAGACTGAAACTGAACTCAAGTGGGTCTTAAAGGTAAGAGCGGAGTAAAGGGTAACCCGTAGCATTTTAATGGTGTCCAATACGGAAGAGTGGAGAAAGGCATTACAGGAGGGGGAGGAACAAGAAAGCACATAAAACAGGGAAAGTAAGAGATTCACACAGAGATATTAAGATGACTGATCTACCTCTTCCTAGAACACTATGGAGCTGTCACTTAATGCACAACTCCCCCCTCCAACAAAATCAGCTGCCTCAACTCATGACACTGTCTTGTAAATATTGTATATACGCCTCTTTGTAAATAAGTTACTACCAAGAACCTCACGCAAGTCCCTTCCACCTCACACTACTATGTAATGTATAAATGTCATGTATGATGTTTGTCATATAAACCGCTTTGATTATAAGATAAGGCGGTACACAAACCTGTTAAATAAAATAGGCAAGGCTGTGGAGAAGAGATATCAGAGGAAGAGGCAGGAAAGATGTAGAGAATCTGAATGTCATCTACATACAGGAAAGGGATGCAACCAAGGGACTGTGAAAAAAAAAGCAGCAAGAGGCAAGAAAAATATTAAATATTAGAGCCAGAAGAAAACCTTGATATAGACCAGAAAACAGTGGAGAAAAAAAAAAAGAGGAGAACCTAGAATTAGAATAAACTTGAAAAGACTGATCAGAAAGACAGGAGGAAAAACATTTAAAGGCAGTATCACTGAGACAAATACAATAAAGATGGTAGTCTCTTATTTACCAGCTAATATTTGACCCCCTAGTGAGGATTTTGGAGGGGGTCCTAATTCTCAGGTCAATAGACTGGTAATTTCAACTATACTGGATGAGTCAGAGGATGAGAATATTGAAAGAGCCACTTTGTCCTGTGGAAAATAAATGTAATGAGCAGAGACTATTTTCAGACTGTACATCAGAAATTGTCAGATTTTGTTCTTTGGTCAAAAAAAAGAGTCAAATTTTTCCAGATCTCTCTCGTAAAGCACAATATAGAAGGAAGAAATTTTTGGAGTTATACCAGGAACCTTGGTCTCTTGGTGCAACTTATGCTTTGTTTCCTTGTAAAAGTATTATTTACTTTGAAGGTCATAAGTTCGTTTTTCTTGAACCCTCCCATTTGAGACAGTACTTAAGATGTTTGGTGTTCTGGCCCTGGGCCCTAAGTTTGTTTTGTTTTGCTGTATGTAATATATTGGGTTCTGGTTATCTATAGTAATTGTAACCACTGTTTGTGCTTATGGTAGATCCTTATATACACTGAAGCTGTCTTTTTACATCCCAGTATGTTAAATAACTTTTTTTTTGCATCCCTGCTCCATAGGGTTTCTTTACCTCCTTCCCCCTTATACTGTGGGTTGAGGGTATATTGTATTGATGTATTTTTAGTTTCTTGATGGAAGTATATTTTCCTTTTTTTATATTGTATCTGTAGTAATCCCTTTACTTTCTTAAATGGATGTTTGACTGAATGATGATTAAGCTTATAAATAAATAAAAAAATGAATAAAGATAGTAGAGAAGGAGACGGTAATCAACTAAGTCAAAGGCAGGTCAAGAGAGACAAGGATTACCGAATTGCCGTGATCAAGTGAGATCTATATGTCATTAAGGGGGGCACAAAGAGGAAAGTCAGTACTTTGGCAGAGAAAGAATTCTGCTTGATGAGGGTGAAGGTCCATCTGTAGAAAGATGTAGAGTCCTTCCAGAGACAAAAATCAAGAGGAGAACAGGATTTCTGCCAACGATGTTCAACGTTGCAAAGTTGCCAACAAAGAACAGAAAGACCAAGATCAAGGTTTATGAGCAGCAAAGCAGGTTCTAACAAGATGGAGAGGAGCCAAGGAATCTAGGGAATAGGAAAGATTGGTACACCAGGTAGACAGTTGCAAGTCAAGAGAGGCAGATGGGAAAGAAAAGGAGATAGTACAAATGTGTGCAGAGAGAAGTTCAATAACAGGATCTGAAAGGTTATAAGTAAACATAGGAGATGAAGGTGGGCAGAGGGAAGAGGGTGGGAAAGGACAGTGAAAAAGTAAGAAGAGAGTGGTCTGATCAGGAAACAGCAAAAACAGAAGATGTAGGTGGAGGAAGGTCGTGTAGGGGAAAAAAGATACGATTAAGAGTATGACCAGCTTTATGTGCAAGAACAAACTAATTGAGAGAGACAGAAATGAATCACAGTATCCAAAAGGTCAGAGGGAGGGTACAACTGAAATCCCCCTTAACCAGAAGATGGGAAACCTAAGGGAAAAGTCAGCCAGGAAGGAAGTAAGCTCAGCTAAAGAGGTGAAGGGGAAGAAATGGGAGTGATAGCTCAGCAGAATGAAAAAAGAGGAGGAACCACAATGAACATGGGAAAGAAGGGCTTCAGAGCAAGTGATATCAGGAAGGGGGATTGAGGAAAGAGAAAAATCACAGGAAAAAAGAAGCATTAGGCCACCACCCCAGCGGGAGGGACAATTGCGATAGAGGAGAGAGAAATCAAGAGGGCATGCATCTTGCAGATGAGCAAAATCACAGAGTTTAAGCCATGTCTCGGTGACAGCAAAGAGAGAAAGAGAATGAACTAGAATGAGGTTGGCCAGCAAAGCGGATTTATAACAGAGTGAATAGGAATTAACATAAGGAGCTAAAGAAGGAGAAGGAAAATGGTTAGCCGAGGGGATAGAATAGAGAAAACAGTAAAGAGGTTTACTCACTGGGAGCTTCTGAGAAGGAGGGCAGCACCCCCAGAAAACCATAATACTGCAGGAGGACACCATCTAATTTCTGTGGCAGAAACAGAAGGAGCAAAAACAGTAACATAGAATATGACGGCAGATAAAGACCAGTATGGCCCATCTAGTCTGTCCAGTAAGGTGGCTCAAGTAGGTGTGTATCTGCCGCTCTGTGCAGGTCCCTCCCCATGTTTAGGGTTGTACGCTCTGTTCCATGCAGGTTTCCCCCTCTATGCCTTTGTTCAGGATTAAGGTCAAGCAATAAAGTACAGAAAGGCCCAGAAGGGGCAAAGGGTTACAGAGCTAGTCGCCTCAGAAATGCCCCAAGAAGCTCACAAGAAGCTATGCCTGTTCCTTGGTTGTGCTTCTTTGGTATGTGCCCATGGCACAGCCATGAAGAGCCTGGTTGAATGATATACTTGGAGGGAAGTGATATTACTTCTGCAGCGTTGGAGTCTGGAGGATTACTGAAGTGCATATGTAAAGATAAAACCAGGTAGCCTGCAATGAGAAAGACAAGAAAACAGCATTAGATGAAACAGATTAAGCAACCGCGGGAAGCCTGGCTCAATAATATACCATGAGGGAAGTGACGTCACTGCCGCAGCAACGGGGTCAGGATCCGGACCAGGATGGTTACAGGAGTGCAAATGTGCAGAACAAAAAGATATTCCAGAGAAGTTCTGCAAAGTCCAGTGCATGCCCCTGACTTAGGTTCTCCAAAACCCATAGGTCTAATATGATTGGGAGAAATGGTCGGAGTCATCTCCCAACCAGAAGTATTTTGGAAAAGGACCTGCCGTATCTCACTGCAGGGGCTTATTGGGTTTGGTGGGAGCCATGGCTGAGCCTTGAGATCGTTGAAAGTTGCAAAAGGGCTCAATCTTCTTAAGTCTAGAAACACAGGCCAAGGAGGCCCTACCCAAGTGGTGTCCTCTTGTAGTACTTCTAACAGTCCAAGGGTGTTTCCAAATTCCATGTAAGGCCCTATAGCAGAGGTTTCCAACTCCAGTCCTGGAGGGCCAAACACCATTCAGGTTTTCAGGCTGTCCCTAATAAATATGCATGAGATGCATTTGCATGCACTGCCCCCATTGTATTCAAATGCATCTCATGCATATTCATTAGGGACAGCCTGAAAACCTGAATGGTGTTTGGCCCTCCAGGACTGGAGTTGGGAACCTCTGCCCTATAGGATGCACATCTGCCACCTTTAGGCCTGTCTTCAGGAAACCTTTAAGGATGAAACCGAGGTCTTTCACCAACTTCTCCAGGTCCTCTCCAAAACAGCAATCTACCTCCAAAGTGAAGTTTGCTCAGATGCAGTTTTGAGGCAGCATCAGCAGACAAACTGTGGTGTCACAACCAGTGCCGAGCCACAACTGCTACCAAGAACTCTAAGGAGGTCCTGATCAAGTCATAAAGGGGAACTGCCAAATACGTAGTGCCCAACTCCAGTCTCACAGCCTCTAGACTGTCCAGCAATTGCTAGACCCAGTGAAAGAGTTTGAGCCACCAGGCCCACACATAGTACTGCCTTTATAGCCTCTGAATTGGGTTGACAAGGCATAATTAAGGAGGGCCTTCACCCTCCTATAATAAGATTCCTTGAGTGCAGCACATCCTTCCACAGGAGATGGTCATGTGCTCTGTCACAGCTGTGACCAGGGCATCCACAGCTGTGACCAGGGCATCCACATTAGGAAGCCCCTACAGCTGATCTAGCTTGCCCTAGGGCAGATAAAGACCAATATGGTCCATCTAGCCTGCCCAGCAAGATGGCAAGAGTAGGTGCACCTTCACTCCGTGCGGATCACCCCTCCCCACGCCTTTGTTTAGGGGTGTAACCCACCGCTCCGTGCAAGTCACCTCTATTTGTTGAGATATAAGAGATAACAGGCTCGAGTCGGCGGCTTGAGTAGCGGTGGCTGGCATCGGTGCATATCGCCAAGCTTGGCTACAGTCGTCCGACATCGAGCAGTGGGTTCAGGACAAATTGGTCAATGTCCCTGCCAAGGAGAGAACCTCTTCGCAAATCCATAACTGAAAAGGTGGCCGAGCTGGAGACAGAGTTCATGACAAGGACCAGGCTCTCTAAAAAGACTGCTGCCCCTCCCCAATGGAAAGGCTCGGGTAAAAAGTCCTTCTACCCGAGGAAGGGAGCTGCTTACAGAAACTGACCACCTTATTAGGCCTCCCCAGCTCCCCAACAGGGTCAGCAGGCCAAGGGACATGGGCATGGCCCACGTAAGCAGAAGGCTCCAAAACCCCACGGACCGGCTCCGGCCCAGCCAGAAGGGAGTTTTTGACTCCTTGAACATAGCCTCTCTACCCTAAGGGGATCAGCAGCCCATAGGGGGACGTCTGGCCCTCTATGCCTAGAGGTGGGTGACCATTCTGGGCACTAAGGATAGTCAGGGAGGGTTACCTTCTCCACCTGCCTCAGACACCTCTCCCTTATTTCCCAGGAGAGCCCCTCAGGTCTCCCCTCCACCGGGACCTTTTTCTGAAGGAGTTGGCAGGTCTTCTTGAGGACAGAGCTGTGGAACCCGGTACCCCATCATCTCAAGGGCAAGGGGTTCTACTCCAGATACTTCCTTGTGCCAAAGAGGACAGAGGGCATAAGGCCCATCCTCGACCTGCACAACTTCAACAAATTCCTGGTGAGGGAGAAGTTCAAGATGCTCTCCTTTAGAACGTTGCTGCATACCTCCAGTGGGAGTCTCCTTATGTTCCTTAGACCTCAAGAATGCTTATATCCACATCCTCATCCACCCCAACCACAGGCAATACCTGCGGTTCGTAGTAGGGGGCAGACATTTTCAGTACAGGGTGCTCCCCTTTGGCCTAGCCTCTGCCCCAAGAGTTTTCACAAAATGCCTGGCAGTCATGCCGCCTTCCTCCGACTCTAGGGGGGGGGGGTCTTTGTCTTTACCTACCTGGACGACTGGCTCATAAAGGGAGGCACAGCCTTAGAGATGCAGCAGGCCAATGCATGCATGATCCAGGTTCTGCAACACTTGGGCTTTGTCATAAACTACACCAAGTCTCACCTCCTCCTGACACGGTGTCTGGAGTTCATTGGGGCAAAGATTGACACCCTCCAGTCGAAGGCTTACTTGCCCAGGGACCGAGCCGATCATCTCAGGTCTCTAGCTCAGGATGTACAGTACCATCCCTTGGTGCCCGCTCAGCTTCTCTTGCGCCTCCACGGGCACCTGGTCTCCATGGTCCACGTCGCCCCAGATGCTTGCCTATACATAATGGCGGTGCAGTGGTGTCTCAGGCCACAGGCCGTCTCCAAGACAGAGTTTCTGTGACCCGCCAATTGGCAGACTCCTGGTCTGGTGGCAGTCACCCCAGCATCTCGGAGCGGGCATGTCCTTTCAGTTCCCAAGCCCTCAAGGGTCCTCACCACGAATGCCTCCCTGCTCAGCTGGGGAGCCCACTGCAGAGATCTCTGCTCCCAGGGCAGCTGGTCACCAGACAACATCCAGCAGATCAAGCTCCTGGAGCTCCGAGCCATATACCTAGCCCTGAGGGTCTTCTGTCACCAGTCAGTTCTGGTCCAGACAGACAACCAGGTGGCGATGTTCTACATGAACAAACAAGGGGGCATGGGGTCTCGTACCCTTTGTCAGGAGGCTCTAGCCCTCTGCTCGTATGCAGTCCGACAGTGTATCCTCCTGCGGGCAGTGTACCTGCCCGGCTAGGACAACCAGCTGGACGATAGACTCAGCAGAATTCTTCAGCCGCACGAGCGGTTCTTCCAGCTCTGGGGAGAACCTGTGATGGACCTGTTTGCCAGCCTGGACAACTTTCAGCCTGGGGGTGGCACCGGACGCATTCCTGATCTCATGGTCGGGAGGTCTCATGTACGCTTTCCCTCCTACCCTGCTGATCACCAAGATGTTGTTCAGGAACCTTCGCGACAGGGCCTTGCTCATCCTAAAAGGGCCTCGCTCATCCTAATAGCCCCTCAGTGGCCCAGGCAACTGTGGTTCCCGCTGCTTCTACAGTTGATGGTGGACACCCCATCTCCTTGGAGACTGCCCGGGACTCCTATCTCAGGAGGGGGGGCTCTCTCCTGCACCCCAATCTGGGGTCCCTGTCACTGACAGCGTGGCTGCTGAGAGGGTGACTCTCGCCCTCTTCCACCTCCCAGTTGGAGGACATCCTGCTGGCCTCTAGCAAGGTCTCTACAAGAAAGGCTTACGCCCTCAAATGGTGCAGATTCTCTTTGATGCACTGTTCACTGGGCTGACCCTTTCTCCTGTCCAGTGGCTGTAGTGTTGCAATACCTTCTCCATCTCTATCAGTGTTGGCTCAAGCCGAACTCCGTCCGGGTGCATCTCAGTGCCTTGGTGGCGCACCACCATCCAGTTGATGGTAAACCTCTCTCGGTCCAGCCGTTGGTGACCCGTTTTCTTCAGGGCCTGATCTTATCAAAGCCCCCAGTTCGCCCTCCAGCAACTGAACAGGACCTCACCGTGGTGTTGAGGCAGCTCACTCACTTGCCCTTCGAGCCTCTGGCTACCTGACACCTCCGCTTCCTCTCTTGGAAGGTGGTTTTCCTGGTTGTGCTTACCTCCATTTGCAGAGTTAGCAAGCTCCAGGCCCTTGTGGCAGAGGTGCCCTATACCGGGTTCTACAAGAACAGAGTGGTGCTTCACATGCACCCTAAATTCCTGCCAAAGGTGGTGTCGCCTTTCCATCTCAACCAGGAAGTGGACCTCCCTACCTTTTTTCCAAGACCTCACTCCAGTTGGGCAGAGACAGTCCTTCACACCTTGGACTGTATGAGGGCTTTGTCCTTCTATATCCATAGCACTCAGGGCCACCACAAAGCTGCTTAGCTTTTCATCTCGGAGTGGAGGAGTAGCCTAGTGGTTGGGGCAAGGTACTTCAGGCCGGAAGGTCAAGGGTTCAAATCCCACTAGAGGACAGCAACCTTGGGCTGGAAGGACTGGGGTTTCTAGTCCCACAGGTGCTCCTTGTGGTCTTGGGCAAGCCACTTAACCCTCCATAGCCCATGTTCCCTGTAAAATAGTTATCTCCAAGTTATAATGCCCTGTTCAATGTAATTTCAGTTTGTTCAATGTAAACCGCACTGATGCAGAATAGCGCGGTATATAAGAGAATTAAATAAATAAAATAAATAAATAAATAAATAAGTTTATTTTGATTTTATCCTGTTGCTATAAAGGGGTCCACTGTATCTGTCCCATGCCATTTTGAATTCTATCACTATATCTGCTCCCACCAATTCCATCGGGAGGGTATTCCAAGCATCCACCACCCTTTCCGTGAAAAAATATTTCCTGACATTGCTCTTCAGTTTACCCCCTTGCAGCTTCATGTTATGCCCTCTAGTTTTACAGCTTCCCCGTCTTTGAAAAAGCTTTGTTTGTTCATTAATACTTTAAGCATTTAAAGGTCTGTATAAGGTAATACCTTAGGTACCCCTAAGGCCCAGCTAGGAGCTGACACATGGGCTCAAGAAGGGGAAAAAATCCCAAAGGATGCCAGATATCCTCCAAAATAGGATCTGCTTGGGAAACTTGTGCAGTAGCAGGCTCAGCTATACAGAGCTGCCATCACATCCTGAATCTGTGCAGGGAGGTCCACCCTATGGAATAGGCAGACCACAGATGGATCCTTGCCTTCTGAAGAGATTTCCTCTATCATCCCAGACAACCCCCCCTAGGGGATATGGTTTGGGCCCCTGAGGAATGGGTATAAAAGGGCCACTGCCAGGATGCTTAGTCCCTTCCCGCCAATGGCAGAGACACTTGAGGGGCTCTGAATCTCCAGTAGGGGAGGCCTGGGCCCTGGATGCCCGGTGAGGGGGCTGTCAAGCAGCTAGGAAGGTTTCAAAGCAGCAAGATTGCATCTGAGATATTACTATCATACATGGGGCAAAAAGATACTGCCATAGAACTGACCCAATGGGAACCGCAAGAGGTACCGTGTCAGGCACCCAGTATCACAGCACAGCTCCATGTGGCAAAAAAGAAAAAAGTGCAAAGCAGCAGCCCACTGAAAAAAGTAACAAGGCTGCAATGAAAAGGATATTCCCAACATCTGCAATGCTAGCCAGTTTCGGCTGAAACCAGAGAAGGAAAACCAAGTTGCCCTCAGAAGTCTGAAGCCCAGCGCCAGAGCGATTTAAAAAAGGAAAACAAAAAAACCCCCTATTTTTGTTTATGGAAGTGTGTTCTAAATGCAGCAAAGAGGGGGAACCACGTGACGCATGAGCGGGTGAGACGCATCTCTCCTTGCTCCGGGGCTATCTTGCCTTTCTATTGATATTTGACCCCCCCCCCCCTGGTTGTAACCCCACCAAAGCATCGGGGGTGATACCGCACGATTTGCTGCAGGTGTAGATCAACTTACTATTCTCCGCAATGCCTCTCACGGCCAGGAAGGAGCGGGAAAAGACGGCGAAGTTGGCGGTGGCCTCCGCTAGCAAGATGGCATCCACCATGATACAGCCGCGGTCGCCGGATGCGGAGAGCGTGGAATCGAGCTCGGAAGAGCTAGCGAAGGAGGTTGCTAAATTCCTGGAGCCGAAATTTGACCGCATTCTGACCAAGCTCGAGGCTGTCGGAGAGACCCTGGCTGATTTTGGCCAACGGGTCGAAGAACTTGAGCATCGGGTGTCCGCGATTGAGGAGGCCGAGGGGCTGCAGACACGTGAGCACACTGCTATGCAGAAGACTATTGAGGCCCTAAAGGAAAAAGTGGATGATTTAGAAAATCGTTCCCGCAGAAACAATCTGCGGTTAGTGGGCATTCCTGAAGCACACACTGAAAACTTGCTACAGGCGCTGGTGGAGTCTTGGCTGCCCAAAGAGCTTGGGTTGGAGCAGCTGGTGGGAGAAATAAGAGTTGAGCGGGTGCACCGCATTGGGCCTAAGTCGGAGGCTCCACAGCGACCCCGGGTTGTGATAGCTCGCATTTTGAACTTCCAGCACAAGTGGCAATTGCTCCAGGCATACCGCAAGAAGCGTTCACTGATGCTGGACAATCACAAAGTCCTCATATTCCAGGACTATTCGGCCTCTGTGGCGGCAAAGCGCAAGGAGTTCTCCCCCTTTTGCTCTACTTTATTCCAGCGACAACTGCGGTTCACACTAGCCTTCCCCGCGACGCTACGAGTGTTCCATGAGGGGAAGAATCATGTTCTCAACACTGTGGCAGCAGCCTGGAAGTTTGTGGAGGCCTTGGGGAGCCCGGTGTCTTCGACTTGAAGGGACATCTGCCACCTGGCACTACCTTAGTGTTACATTGGCCTATTCGCCAGGTTTGGCTAGTGCAGTGGCTTTGGCATGCTGATAACTGGGTGATTTCCTAATTGGTGAGCCTGGAGGAGACATCGCGTGGTCGTGCCCGGCCATACGTTTCTCACACGACGTTTGGGACTTTCTCTGCTATTGTGGGGCTTGTTACGAGATGTGTGGTGGGCGGTGGGTGGGGGTATTGTATATATTTCTTTGTTGATCTTTATTTATGAAGGTTTATTATCATGTTAATGGGGGGATATCATTGCCAGTGCCCTTCTGGGAGGTGAAGCAGATGTAGTTTGCTGCGAGATAGATGAGATCCGGTGCAGAGTCCACTGTAGGATCGCTGGTTTGAATGGGGACTGTATTGGATTTAGTTTGTCTTGGGTGGGGGAGGGGGTATATTCATCAAGCGTTGTGATGTGTATTTGTGGGGGGGGGGCGAGATAGCCCTGTAGCGCACAAGAAGTGGGCACCGAGCCTGGCGCAGTTAGCCGGGCGTGCTGCAGGGCATGTTTTACCTTGGGGGTGGGTGGGGGGGAGGGCGGGAGGAAGGGGGGAGGAAGGGGGAGGGGGGTGGGAACTGGGGGATGCATGGAAGGGTGTGCGGGGGGTTCAGTGGGACTACTTGTGTGAATGTTCGGGGATATACGTGAGGGGGGGTAGGTATGCAGTACAGAGAGTGAGTGTGTTCTATGGTGGCTATGGATTAGCAAACAACAGCGCCTATTATCCAAACACTCATACACCCGGAGGGAGAGACTGATGTTTGACTGTTCTGAGTCGAGGCTGGGCGACTTGGAACGTTGGTATGCATGGGAGTCCTGTTGGATGAGACGTACATGGCATGAGCTGAATGAGTGATGATCTACGTGTCGTTTCTTGGAACGTAGGGGGGCTGAATACGCCTGTAAAAAGGACGAAAGTGCTGCAGGCCCTGAAGAAGGGACATACACATATAGCTTTATTACAAGAAACCCACTTAACTGCGGTTGAACACACTAAGTTAAAGAAAGATTGGGTGGGGCAGGTATATGCCGCTTCTACGAAGGTAAAGAAGCGTGGAGTGGCGATTTTGGTGAAAAGAGGTTTAACACTGGAGGTGATTAGAGAGGAGGCGGACCCGAATGGGAGGTTCCTCTTTCTACATGCCAAGATTCAGGGACAAGAGCTACTCCTGGGAAACATCTATGCCCCAAATACATATGATCACCGGTTTTTCCAGTTACTCCTGGGGAAAGTGTTAGGGGCCCCGACGATACCTTTGATACTAGCGGGGGATTTTAACTGCCCGCATGACCCGCTCTTGGATAGATCCGCTGGTGGGGTTTCTCCTGGGGCTTGGCGCAATAAAGGGGTAGAATACCTGTGTAAGTTGGGGGGCTTAGTGGACTCCTGGAGGGTCTTGCATGGTGGGGAAAAAGACTATACACATCTGTCGAGAGCACACCAAACCTGGTCCCGGATTGATTACATCTTGATTTCGAGAGCGAGCTTGGGAAAAGTGGTCAAAGTGGAAATTGATCCTATTGTAGTGTCCGATCATGCTAAGGTGGTGTTGGATTGGAGAGGAGGATCTCAGGGAGGAGCCCGTTGGGCATTCACGGGGCACCTTTGGCAAAATGAGGCTTTCCGAGCCTATTTGATCCGCCAGTGGGAGGAGTATCTTAGTCGGAATGACACCGGAGAGGTGGATGTAATGACCTTCTGGGAGGCTGGGAAAGCAGTGCTCCGGGGACTCATTATAGCGTATGTTGCGAGGGAGAGGAGGCGGTTGGACGCGCGGCTCATGGAGTTATCGCGCCAATTACAGGAGGCAAAGCGAGCGGCTGTGGCTCGACCGCAGCTCCTCGCGGCATATTTCGAAGTGCAGAGAGCTCTTAATGAGGTGCTCCATGAGCGTGCAGTTCAGTCGCTACAGTACTATCGCCACCAATTATTTCGTTTTGGTGATCGGTCGGGACGTCTATTGGCGAGACTAGTTAAACGTAGAGGAGGCATCCAGGGGGTGACTCGGATCCGGGACAGTCAGGGGGTGCAGCAGACTACCATGCCAAAGATTGTGCAGGTGTTTAGTCAATATTATCAGGATTTATATACCCCAGACGCGGAGAATAGAGAACAGGAGAGCGCGTTTCTTGCAGCCGTGTCTTTACCTCGAGTGACGGAGGCTGAACTTCAGGCTTTAAATGTTAGGATAACTTGCACAGAAATCCAAGCAGTGATAAAGAAAGGGAAAGCGCACAAAGCTCCGGGCCCCGACGGATATGGTGCAGAGTTTTATAAGATATTGATGCCCCATATTGTGCCTACTTTGATGGCAGTATATCAAGAAGCGCAGGAGCGAGGTTCATATCCGCGGGATATGCGAACGGCGGCCATTACTATCATACCAAAAGAGGGCCGAGATCTGGAAGACCCTGCATCTTATCGCCCCATTTCTTTAATCAACTATGATATGAAAGTGGTGGCCTCGGTCCTGGCGGCCCGGCTACAAGAGGTTTTGCCCCGGCTCGTTGGTGTCCATCAATCGGGTTTTGTTAAAGGACGGGATGCTTTTACTAATATTAGTAGGGTACTTCTGGGCATGGAACATTGTCTGCACCAGGGGGCGCCTCTTCTCCTGGTGAGCCTTGACGCCGAGAAGGCTTTCGACAGAGTGTCGTGGGCTTATATGTTCGAAACGCTCAAAAAATTTGGCTTTGAGGGTGCCTTTCTTTCGTGGGTGAGAGCGCTATATGCGGGACCGCTGGCGTGTGTGGCCAGTGGGGGAACTTTCTCGGTACCATTTGAACTACGCAGAGGTACTCGTCAGGGTTGCCCGCTGTCGCCCCTCTTATTTGTTCTGCAGTTGGAACCTTTACTCCTGGCTCTTATCGCGGAGCCTGAGATACACGGGATTGAATGGCCGCAAGGGGGAATCAAGGTCAGCGCATTTGCCGACGATATGTTTTTGTGCTTATGTGACCCTCAGCCTTCACTGGAGTGCGCTTTGGGAGTGATTCAGAGTTTTGGCTCGTTCTCAGGGCTCCGGATTAATCTTAGTAAATGTGTCGCGTTAGATGTAGGGGGCCGGGCGCGGAGACAATGGCGAGGGTTTTTTCCTTTGCGTTGGGCGAATGGGGAATTTCGCTATTTGGGGATTCAGATACCAGATCAGATCTCCCGATTATATGATGTCAATATCCGCCCCATGATGCAGAGATTGGCGGCTGTACTGCATAGGTGGCGAGATCTCCCTCTCTCGCTCATGGGGCGGCTGGCTTTGTTTCAGATGATGGAGGTGCCCCGTTGGATATATCTATTACGCCATTTACCTCTGTGGCTGTTGCGACGTGATGTCATATTGTTTCAGCGCTATCTCAGACAATTCCTATGGCGTGGTAGGAAAGCAAGAATCCCGCTCGCGGTCTTGATGAGTAATAGGGAGGAAGGGGGACTCGGACTCTTCTCGATCCGGGATTATAATTTTCTTGCTTTGTTGCGGCCCTTGCGCAATCTGATCCGGGGTGGGGAGGGAGCCCTGCCATGGGGGTTGATCGAGACACTATCGGCGCCCTATCATCCGGCCTACTTGTTACATAGTCCCCCGATGGGCTTGCCGCGTTTCTGGCGACACTCGGTATATCTTAGTGCGTTGAGACAGGCGTGGCACTTTCTATGTCAGAAGAAGCGAGTGCCTTGGAACAGTACGGAGTGTCTGCCCTTGAGGGATAATGCTGATTTTGCGCCGGGTGCCCTGGGAGGACTTCCAGGCAGTTGGACAGCGGCTGGCCTGGGACATCTGGGTCAATTGCGTATGCAGTCTCAGGAGGCATTGGACTCCTTTCAAACTTTATCCCGGCGCTATCAGCTTGCGCCTCACTCCTTTTACTTCTATTTGCAAGTGCGACACTATATACAGGCGCTCCAGCGGACTACGGGTTTTCAGTTTCGAGATAGAGGGGTGTGGGACCTAATAGCGGACGCAGATGGCAAGTTTTCGCTCCGCTCATGGCGTGAGGAGTGTTGGCCGGGGGGGGGAATGGACTCCGTTGGAACGACTGGCACAACAGTGGTGTAAAGCCGATGCTGTGTCCCTTACGGTAGAGTTGCTCCAGACTGCTTTCCAGCACATAAAGCTCCTCTCGGAATCTATTAAATTACGTGAAATCCAGTATAAATTGCTATGGAGGGCATATGTACCCAACACACGGGCGTTTCAGATGAAGTTGCTCTCGACTGATGTCTGCCAGCTGTGTGGCACTCATAAAGGGACCTTACTCCATTGTTTTTGGAGCTGCACCTGGATAATTCAGTTTTGGGGGGAGATTTATACTGAGCTGCGCGCCTGCAGACCTATGAGAGGGGAACTCACGTATGAATGGTGTTTGTTTGGGGTGTGTGCTATAGCCTCCAGGGAATCCTCTCCGGATTTGTTTGATGTGTCAAATGGGGGTGGGCAAATACCCGGACATGATCGTATCGCTGACCCCAGTAGCGTGGCTAATCGGCAACTCTATACTAGAGCCTTCCTGATTGCGAAACAGTATATCCTGCGACATTGGCTGGACGCCCGCCCCCCGGGGATTCGGGAGTGGTGCAGAACTCTCTTAATTCTGAGAGACCACGAGCTGCGCACAGCGAGACTCCTGGGGGCCAAACAGCAGGCGAATTGTGAGAGTATCTGGAGAGGGGTCACGGAGCATTATTTCTCAGCCCGGGGGCTCCTGGGGGGAGTAGTGGCAGATAATGAGGGGGTGTGATGTGTGGGGAAACTTGAACTCTGGGTGTACGGGTGTACGAGTGTTAAGACTTGAGAGGGGTTACTGGGCTGAATGTCTGTACTGCGGGAGGGGGGGGCCGGGAGGGCTGGGGGAGGGGGGAGTAGCTCGGGGTGTTCTCAGGTTTGTCTGGGATAGGGAGCTGGGGAGAGGGGGGGGTTGGTGGAACTGCTCCACTGCCATTGACAACTATTTCAGGCTTTCCCGCTTGATATGATTTGTGTTGTCTGTACAAAGGGGGCTACGGGGATGACCTGTCCTTCTGTTACTGTTATACTGTTGGTTCTCTGTTAACCCCTGTTTCTCTCTGTATTTGTGAAAACTTAATAAAAATGATTTGCACTAAATGCAGCAAAGAGTCAAATACAGCAAACCAAAAAAAATAGGGAAGAAAAAAAAAAAGAATCTGAAAAAAACCCAACCCAGAAAAGGCTTAGTAAGCGCAAAAAAAAAAAAGAAAAAAAAAAAAAAAAAGAAGAAGAGGGCAGCCAGAGGACCTGCGCCCAATTTACCAAACTGCCTCAAAGGCCCAGTGAGGTCCTCCTGTCTGCGCTCTAGCTCATCAAGTGCTTGAAACCCATAGGTAGCAGTACTGGACACTAGGTAAGCTGTCTGTTTAAGGAGACTGGGGTATGTATACCCAAGCTCCAAGCAATGTTGGGCCTACATGTCTCCTTCACACAGACCACAGGACTGTGGTCCGCGCCAGGGATGATAGGCCTATCTGCACTGCTGTACCAGTCAAAGATAAATACTGGCTTCTCTTGGTGCTTCACCAGTAGATATACAGAGTGATGACATCACTGAAAGCTGGTTAAATCTGCCTCCACCTCCTGGCAAGACAGCATAACGCACTCATCTGGACTGGTCCAACAGGATGATAAAGGAGGGAGTATTTTTTTTTAATTAAATTTTTATTGAGAGAATAAAGATAACTATATCTCATCAAGCAAGCGAGACAGTGTAATAGTGACTATTAAATCATCGTTTCATACAACTATCACAAAAGAAAAAAAATTATAAATAAAGTCATATCATTAAAGGAGACTTGCACATTGTGATTATTAACCTTACCAATGATCATTATTTCAATCCAACACCACATTATTTTATTTTGTAATCCCCCTCCACCCCCAGTTTCCCAACCCCTCTATATGTTTAGAACTCTGCAGCTCCCCATAATTACCCAAGACCCCAAACTCTGCTTGATTTTCCACACTATCCTTCCTTAATCCTCCACCACACCGAACACTTTTCCCACAGGTCCTGAGCCTCCAGACTTCTCTTGCTGTCAATTTATTGAGACTACACAGATTCCTCAACCAAATGCCATTTTAATGGGCCTCTGAAAGCAATGCATCAGACACATCCAGCTAGCCCAAAATACAGCGGCTAGAGTAATATATCGCAGGCTTCTATCAAAGACCACATTAGCCTAATATTTATTTATTTATTTTATTTAGATAGTTTTGTATACCACCTTATCCTTCAATCAAAGCGGTCACAACACAATTGGGGGATACATTTAACACGAGGGGCTATGAGACACATACACTAAAAGTTACAGGGAACATGGGCAATGGAGGGTTAAGTGGCCTGCCCAAGACCACAAGGAGCACCTGTGGAACTAGAAACCCCAGTCCTTCCGGCCCAAGGTTGCTGTCCTCTGGTGGGATTTGAACCCCCAACCTTCTGGCCTGAGGTAACTTTCCCCAACCACTTGGCCACTCCTCCCTAGGACACTCCTCCCAGTTACACTGGCTACCAATAGAGAGCAGAATAAAATTCAAAGCACTCCACACTATATTCAAAACCATTCAATCAAAACGTACCGTCTGCCTGAAAGATTATATCCGGAAATCAGAACACAGAGAAGCAACAATAGAAATTCTCTTGAGGCACACGCCGATTTCAGAAGCTGCAATTCAACTACATCCAAGAGAGCCTTCTCCCTTTATGCCCCTCTATTATGGAATTCACTTCCCTCATTCATTAGACACACTAAGGACCCCAAATCCTTCCGTAAACTGCTAAAAACATTCCTGTTCAAGGAGCACTATGGTAAACCAGTCACTTAGTTAAAATACCTCTTGTAAAGCTACAGTTCTCCCACTTTACAAAATGACCTCTAATACATTGTAACTAATTTATATATCTGCTTATTCCTCTGTACATAGTTATCACTTAAATCACTGTTTCGGATTTAAGTCAGTTCTTTCCTTATCCCCTTTTCACTCCTGTTTAAATGTTACATGTAATTTTGTTTAATGTAATGTTTAACCTTTTGAATTCTCTGTAAACCGCTTTGATTCACGAAAAGTGGTAAATAAGCACAAATAAATAAATAAATGCAAAACTCTTGAGTATATGACAGTCTTGGGGCTTGCTATTTCTCCGCTTGCCATGATTACACTATATTCAATAAATTCCCATCCTTCTTCATTGTGACAGAAGTGTATCATGTAACAAAAAAATATTTTGATCTTTGCATAATTTATGTCTTATAATTCCTTCCAAGATTTGTATACACTCATTCCAGAAATGCTAAACTTCAGAAAAATCCAACCACATATGTTTAAAGGTACCTAAAGCTCCACATAGCCGCCCCAGTGATATCTCGCCATCCTTTGTAATTTCATAGATGTAGTATGCCACCTACAGAGCAGTTTCAGGCCTTTTTTTCCATTAAATTGACAGCTATAATTCCCTTTCATATTCAGACATTGTTTCTGGCATTTTTCTTCCTACAAGGCATAGCCCAAATCCTCCTTCCATCTAAGCAAATGTCAGGGTTTATTAACCAAATCTCCCAACAAAACCCAGTAGATCTTAGAAATAATTCCCTTAACTCTCAACCTCCCTTCACAGAGTGCTTCAAATACTGTTTAAGATTTCTCCAGATCTCCTCTAATGGCAATATTATAGTGGCTCCCGAATCATAACCTTATCATCATCAATAAAACTGAAATCCTACACATTATATAAGGACAAACGTAAACCTCCAACTACAATTAAGCCTGGATCTACAGAACTTACTGTTAAGACTGAAGTAAAATACCTAGGACTTATCCTTGACCAAGGCCTTCAGCTGCAGTCCCAAATTGAACACACCACTAAATCCATTTATCACAAACTTAGAATCCTAAAATCTACGCTCCCTCCTAAATCCAGGAGACTTTCGCAGTCTGCCAGGCCATGACAACTCCCATCCTTGACTACTGTAATTCAATCTACTATGGCCTGCCTAAACACACATTATACTCCTTACAATTAGCGCAGAACACAGCAGCCAGAATCATTCACAGAACCTCTTGACAGACACATCACCACAATCCTCCAGCAGCTATACTGGCTTTCCATCTTATTTTGAATCAAATATACTGTATAGTGCTGCTTACACTCTCATAAGATAAAGCACGAGGAATCTGCGGCCTCCCTATAAACCCTCATAAAAAAAATCCCACCAGTTCCAGACCACAAAGAAGCAACATCCACAACCTTCTGGAGATGCCCACAATAAAACTCAAGAGCAACCAGCGTACTTGCAATAGGGCCTTCTTCGTCTATGCACCGACATTATGGAATGTCCTACCAACCCAATTAAGATCCATCGAAGGCACACGAGACTTTTGAAAGAAACTAGAAACTCACTTATACCGTGAAGCCTACAGTATCAATCCAATCACTTCACACAGCCCTACTCTTAACAACATTACTTAGATCCTTCGATCCTGCATAACTATGAAATCACTATGTTCCATAAATAAGTTAACATTTTGCTTCTAACTCTACCTTACTCACTATAAATATCTACTCCCTCTCTGCCTACATGACTGTTAACTCTGTCTTTGTATATTAAGTTCCAATCTTACGCTCCTCATGATGTTAATTGTAACACACACCACTCTTAAAGTTATTTAATTAAATTGCACCGAGTTCTCTGTATTGACTTTCAGAAAGACGGTATAAAAATTATGTTAAATAAATAAATAAATACATAAATACATACTACATTGTTCATATCAATCTGAGAAACATGGGACCAAACCCATTTTCTACAATGTTCTGAACATGAACATCCAGTTCACTCGATCAAAAGCATCTATAAATAACAATAATGGGATTTGTTCTTTTTTCTGTGCCTCACAGATCAAATTCAGAACCTTTCGATCATCATCTTCCATTTGTCTCCCCGGTATAAAGCCTGATTGGTCTTTATGTACTAGATATACTAAATTTCCCAATAAATTTATTCATTGAGGCTCTCTAAACTGTTTCTAGAATTTTAGCATCAAGATTGACTATTGAAGTAGGTCTAACACCCAAAGTCTATATTTCTCACTTCCTTTGGCATTACAGTAATTCTTGTCCACCTCA
The DNA here is from genome assembly GCA_033557465.1 of Ichthyophis bannanicus. Lineage (NCBI taxonomy): Eukaryota > Metazoa > Chordata > Amphibia > Gymnophiona > Ichthyophiidae > Ichthyophis > Ichthyophis bannanicus. Next base: position 152,674,117 of record CM066041.1, read on the forward strand.
TTGACCCTTCTAAACTCCTACCTACTCTAACTGTATTAGAGACTTCTAGTAATGAACAAATAGATCTTTAAAGGTCTTTAAAAAAAACTTGCCAGTTAACCCATCAAATCCAGGTGACTTCCCTAATTTCAGAGAATCAGTAACCTTAAAATATCTCTTTGGACTCACTCCATCTAAATCAGCTCTTCTGCTTTTAAAATCAGATCCAAGGTAACTATCCAGATGATCCTCTGGAGCTCAGGGTCCTGTCTTATACAGACCTTTATAAAAGTGTTGAAATTGTTCCCTAATGTTTTCCACAATACTGACAGGTCCCCATGTCCGACCCTTTATTTTACACACTTGCCCCAACTCTGTTTATGTAGACAGGATGCCAATAATTTCACAGCCTTATCACCGTGCTCATAATAGAGCTGCTTAGTCCTTATCCGATACCAGTGAACCTCTTGCATGCCCATATCCCTTAGCTTGTTCAAAGTCTCCAGAAGTTGAGCTTTTAGTCTGAGATCAGGTTTAGTTTATCTTGTTCCTCTAAGTTCACAGTCTTCTGCCTTAGTTCCTCCATGGCCTTAGACAGTAGTTTTTAAAGCTCCCTGGCTAATCCGTCTCCCTTTAATTACTGCCTTAAATCCATCTCAGACAGTAGCTCAATAAATAAATATTCTCTGTGCAATTAAGTGTAAAATACTTCTGATGACAGTCTGAAAGGATTCTACTATGGCTTTATCATTCAATAGGCTATCAGTAAGACGTCTTCTTCTGGCTATTATTTTCCACCCCCCCCCCCCCGCCCCCATCTGGAGGGTAAGCCTAAGGCATGATCATACCAAATTATGTTCCGTAAGTCCACCTCATCAATCACAAACAGAGCACCTGGAAAGCAAAACAAAGAGGAAAAGAGAAAAAAAAAGTATAGTTTTTGCTGGTTGAGTGCCGATCCCTCCAGACATTTTATCTTGGCCCTGTCCCTTTTTATTGACTACTGCCACTTTTGGATCTGTCAATACTGGGAGATATAGCAACACTAAAATCCCTCCCATAACTAACATACCATCCCATCAACCATTATGCCTACACATTCAAAACAATCTCCTTGTAGCCTCTTAGGACTGTATTCATTAACAATGTCAACTTGATTAATTCTAGCTGTCAGAATTAAATGCCGCCTCTCCTTATCCCAGACTACTACAAGTTCTTCAAATTGCACTTCATTTGTGACAAATATTCCCACACCACCTTTTTTCTTGTTTTCCTGGTCACATGGGTATTTTTCATGTCTAAGAAGCCTCTTGTATCGCCTACATAAATGTTTCTTGAAGCAAGTATACGTCTGCTTTTATTTGTAGGGCCTCCCAAAAAAAACTTCTGATATTTAAAGGGGAAGTTCAATCCTTCTATATTTAAAGTCAAAGTTTAGAGTGTTTTATTCATCAGCATGAATCTGTCCCCCACTCTTCTTAGACCTAACCCGCCTCCATCCCAAAAGAATCCCCATTCAACCCCATCCTTCCTCTAGCATCCTCACCCCTCCCCGTCCTTCTCTTCCCTGTCCACTCATCTCATTCACAACTCAGGAAAGTAGCCCAGTGCCAGATAGCTGCTCCCATCCCAAGGGGTTCCAATCCATCACACATTTCACACCTCCACCCATTCCTGCCACTGCTCCAGGCTATCCAAAATTGGCAGCTCTACCACTGCTCTCAATAGTCCGGTATATAACATTTTATAGTACTGAAAAAAATGATAGACTGTGACCATCCTCTGAATCCCATTAGTGCTGCAGTTCATCTACTCAGTATCCGACTGGCTCCAAACCCAGAACCTCAGGATACAACACAAGAAAACGGAAGTGCTCTTCATTACAAGGAACCCAAACTTCTCCACACCACCCTTTCTAAGAGTCAAGGAAGCAGATCTCCAGACCAAACCGATGACCCGATATCTTGGTGTTACCCTGGACCAAAGACTAGACACGAAGATACACATAGGCAATGTAGCGAGGGCGGTGTATCATAAGATCAGATCCCTCAGACCCTTACGATCGCTGCTGGAGCCAGATGATTTCAGGTCAATTTACCAGGCGCTGATCATACCACATTTCGATTATGCTAACGGGATCCTACACGGGCTCCCCCAGGCCACCCTACATCCGCTGCAGCTAGCGATGAACACCGCAGCGAGGATTCTATACGGTGCCTCTAAGAAAGACCATGTTACGCCCATACTAAAGCACCTACACTGGCTCCCGATACATATGAGACTCAAGTACAAAACCCTACTCCTAACTTTTAAGGCCATCCATGGACTCTCACCCCCATCTCTAACCGGGTTGATCCAGACCACCCCCACCAATAGGTCCAGAAGATCGATGGCAGTCAACACCCTGATAAGTCCCAAAATCAATAACCCAATGCACCCAGGCTACGGCAAGCAGGGCCTTCAAATTCTGTGCGCCCAGAAATTGGAATGCTCTTCCAGCCAATATCCGTGCAATCCCTGACCTATTCCAATTTAGGAAGGCCTTGAAACATCACCTTTTCCTCCTCTACTACCCAGTAGATAATGATGATAACGCCCCAGCCACGTACACCACTCAAAACTCTCACGGCTAGTTCAAGGTAGCGAACCCTACTCAGTGCACGATTGTAAATAGTTACTCCATGTTGTCCAAGTTTTAACACCTGTTCATTGTAAACAGAGTACCCTAGGAAATGTGTAGTTCTATGTTTATTGTAAACCGCACTGATGTTGAATAGCGCGGTATAGAAGAGACTGGAAATAAAAAAATAAATAAAATTATCAGGTCTCCATAGCCACTTCTCCATGTTGCTCTTCTTTGCTGTTTGACTATCTAGAAATTTCCCCTGAATGCCTTTGGAGTCTCCTGCCGACCACAGACATTTGCTGCCATAAGACTCTTAAAGTTTCCTTAAGTTGGACCTCTGACTTTCTTGCATTGTCAGGCAGACTCTCAACTCCCAAAGAAACAAAGTTGCAGACAAGGCTTGGAAAGCCCCGACAAAGGAGGGTCTTCCCATTAATGGTAAAGATCAGCACAAAAGGGAACAACTAGAGATATCTTATATTTCGTTAAGGAACCTGGGTCAGATCCTCAAGATCCCTGCACAACTATATTGTAGTGAACGAGGGGTCCTGAAAAATTTCTACTCCATCTTGCTCATTTCATAGCTTGTTCTTTGAGCTCAAAGCTATTTAGGCAGGCTATTATGTCTCTGGGCTGTTTTTTCTTCTCATCTTGAGGCATCTATGGACTCTCTAGTTATATTATCTGACTCAGGCTAGCTTTGCCCAGCTTATGTCCCAGCAGTGCTATACACGTTTCCTGCACTACTGTGATGTAGTCTTGGGTTATCTCAGACTCCGTAATACCTTTGATATGAATGTTATATCTTTAAGACCTAGTTTCTAGATCTTCAAATTTATCGAGCATGGCCTTTGAGCCTCTTACAAGATAGTCGGTCTCTGGACATTTCTTTGTGGCTTCCTCCTGGGCTGCAGTGCGGTCCCTCCAAGTCCTCTGCATTCTTCCTCAGCTCATCCACCTCCTGCCGTAAGCCCAATACCACTTACATGATTTCTGCTTCACCGTGGCTATTTCACATTTAATTTCCACCAATCAATGATGCATTTCACTACAGGTAAGGAGTGCATCCTCAAAGTGAATCTCTAAATTCAGTTCGCTTTCCAAATCAGAGCTACTTTCTACCATTTTGTCTGTGTTGCACTTGCAGCAGGATTACAGTCATGTTTGCCGTTTCCAGAAACTTCTTTAAATGATTTGAGTTTCTTTCGGATAGAGACGGTTTAATACCTATCTAAGGCAAATACCTCTCAGACAGGGGGAGGATCAGTGTTAAAAGCTGCTTATGCTGATTAGAGTTCCTGCATTAAGCAGCAATCTTTCATTCATGATGTCATTTCACCAGGTTTATTGTATTTTAACATTTATTGTGTATATATATCTTTGGAAGCCATCCAGGATTTTAAATGTGTGGCATATAAGTTTTAAAATAAAATTAATTAATTTTACACAAAGGAGGTCCAATGAATATGCAAATATTTATGCAAATGAGGCCCCACAAGGAGTCTCCACATATGGCCCCGTATTACCGTCAGGCTGCCCCTACGTTTAAGTGCATATACAACAGCATAATCTTATAAAAGGCTTTTTCCGCACGTAAAACAGGAAAGCCTTTACAAGATTACCCCAACATGCACCGTTTTATGTGCTGCTGTTTATGTGCAATAATTTAAAGAGCATAAAATAATTATAGCTGGTTGCACAGATCTGAAGCTTCCCATAATGGCCACTAAAAAATATAATTGCCCTTTAATAGATTAACAGGCTTAATGCTACCTTCTATGAAATGATGATTTATAGTTTAATTCTCCGTGGCCCTAATCTAGTGTAGTTCTACATCAATGCTGTAACCACATGAACATATTTTTATTCTTTTTACTTCAGGTCTATTAATGAAGGCAGACAATGTAATATAACATGTATAATGAAGAGCACTGTGAGAACCTAGTAAACTTAATCCTTCAGAATATATAGGTTCTGCACTCCTACCAAATTTAAAGAATTCTGTCAGTTAGAAAATCTTAACTGAAAGTATAAAAGGGTTGAACTTATGATTTACATGAGGGTTAGAAGATCCAATGATCCTCAGATATCCTGGATAATGCCACACAGTGTTGTAGAATCAGTGCATTGTGTTTCTCTGGTATGTCCCCACCCTCCAAGGCCCTTCTGTTCATTGTTCTCAAGTTGTTTCATTTCTGAGCATCTTCTGTCCATTGCTGGCAACTCTTGCATTAGAATGAGAACGTTTGCACAGAAAAAAAAAAAGGGGAATTGGTTAAGGTCGATTCCCACAAATTCCACCCAAAGCTTGCCAGACATTGCTCACATTTTACTTGCATGAGGTATAAAGCCACTAATGTGCAGCTTACATACCATGTCCCCCTCAGTGCATCAAAAATATTTTTCTCATTTGTTCTATTTTCTTAGGCACATTTTTGCTAGAGCAATAGCCCCTATGGGAGAGGATCTGTCCATTCGTTCTTGTGAATGGGTTTATTTACATATGCACAAACAGAAGCATGCATAGTTAGAAACAGAAGCCCAGTGGAAAGGGGTACATCCATGAAGGTGGAATCCCAAATGGGGTGCTGGCAGAAACGCAACCCCCACTGGCAGAAGCAGAGTAGGGCGTCCCATAGTAGTACTGAGGTAAGTGGCCAGAGTGGACCCAACCTCTCTAGCAAAAGCCTAACAGCAGCATCCCCTCTTCCTAGACATCCCCTTTAAATGTTCAGCATTTCTCCTGTCCTATTCCCTCCCCCCCCTCCCGCAGGGTCCAGCATTGCCCCCCACCCCACCTTGCTTCCCTTACTACTTACTTAGGCTCCACTCCCGATGCATCATCCTAAAGTAAATTCAACATAATGAAGGTCTTAGAGCACTTTCGCGTTCTCTAACTTGTTCTGTCCTGCCCCCTTCGATGGAAATTTGCATCAGAGGGAACAGATGAGGCAGGCTTTCAGCATGCACAAATGGTTTAAGGTTCGCCACTACGCCAAATCCACTTTAAATGTAGCTGCAGGTCAGAAAGAGGGGGGAGGTAATGCAGTGGCAGCTACGGTAAGAAAAGCGGGGGAGGGGGGCTGACAATCACAGACACCAGTGGGGGAACAGAGGAGGAGAAATGCTGGGCTGGGCTGGGCAGATGGACAGAAAAGGAAGGGAAAGGGAGATGCTGTACTACTGGAGGCTTTCCCAGGACACTGGGGACAGGAGTGAGGGCATTTGATCTGTAGCTCTCTCTCTTCCTTTTTCTCTATGGCTTTCCTATTAATTGATGGTGTTCTTTTCTTTTAATGAAGATTTTTTTTAAAAATTATATATCACTTTGCTAAATGCCCACATCTAAGGCAGTGTACCAATATTTTAATAAACAAACATACAGGAAAGGGATAGGAAAGGGAAGGAGGCATGCCAGCATTCCTAAAGGGTCTCCATGACAAGTAAGGTCTCTTTCATTTATTTCAATAGGTAGCAAAGCTCCACCAACTGAACAATGGCTGGGAAAAATCGTATTGTCAAAGCTGTTGCTATTGTTACAGTTTCTGCCTCTCTCCAGAAAGACAGCCCAATGTAGTAGAGGGACTGGTTCTATGTGAAAGATAACTGCAAACCGAAGCCCTCATAAACCAAGTGGAGGAGCTCAGAGAACAGGTGGGTGAGGTTGAGAAGCATTCGAGACAGCGAGAAGTACATTGAAGAGATGCTTCTTGAAACATCCAAGCTCTCCAACAGAGGTGAAGCTGGTATGTTACAGAATGAAGAGAGCTGGACACGAGTCACTAGAGCCTGCAGAATCAAACTTGTAGCAGCGCAGAGAGCAACTGGAAGGGGTCTTATTTAGCCAGCAACATCATAATACAAACATGATACATCGCACATTTAAAACAAGCCACATCAAGGAGGTGATACGTTACTTAAATCAAACAATCCACTCACTGGTTCCTGAACAAAATCCAAAAACTCCTTTTAAACTGGTCAAGAGACACAAAAATAACTAACACAAAAATCCATTCCTTGTATCAAGTCTTACCTTTAAATGTGCGATGTATCAGGTTTGTATTATGATGTTTCATGTATGGATAATGATGTCGCAATATTTTCTTTATGTAAATATAAAATGTTCTAGCCAGCAAAAGAAGAGTAGGGATGCAACGGAGGCATCTATACGTACTGCACTGTGTATACCCTTGTAGCACTATACAAATAAGTAATAGTAGATTGAAAGTCTGGTAGTGCTAGGAAGAAGGGGGAAGTTCAAGCAGTGGTGGTGACACCTCAGATTTGAACAAAACTCCAGTTGTCATGGGTGCATAACGTTTGCTTCATCTAAATAGGCAGTGAATTGATCTAGGCTTACTTTCTCTAAAATTGTTTCCAATTTGCCTTTGCTATAAACAGAGTGAAAAGGTGAAATATTGCCCAGTTCAGGCTTGGCCTTCTTGGGAAGTGGTTGAATAATCACTTGCCTCCATAATGACCAATCCTAGAGCCGTTATTATTTATTTTTATTTTATTTTATTTAGACAGTTTTTTCATACCGCCTTATCCTTCAATCAAAGCGGTCACAACACAATTGGGGGATACATTTAACATGCAGGGATATGAGACACATACACTAATACTTACAGGGAACATGGGCAACGGAGGGTTAAGTGGCTTGCCCAAGACCACAAGGAGCATCTGTGGGACAAGAAACCCCAGTCCGTCAAGTTGGTGTTGACTCATGACAACCCTCTGTATAGTAGTCCTAAACTGTGGTCAGTCTTCAGTCAGGCATTTGATCATTAACATCCATGGCTGCTCTTATTATATTGATCTATCACATTGTTGGCCTTCCTCTTTTGCGCTGACTTTCAACCTTGCCAAGCATGTCGTCTTTCTCTAATGATCTCTCTTTGTATGATGTGTCCAAAGTATGAAAGATGAAGTCTTATCTTAGCTTCTAAAGAATACTTAGGTTTGATCTTCTCTAGTACCGACTAGTTTGTTCTTCAGGCAGTCCATGGAATACAATATTAGTCAACAGCAGCATAATTCAAAGACATCAATTTTCTTCCTGTCTCTTTTTCTCTGTCCAACTTTTGTATCCATATAACATTGTTGAAAATGCCATGGCATGGACAAATCAAATCTTTGTATGGAGAGATGTCTCTGCATTTGAGAATCTTGTCTAGGTCCTTCATAGCCATTCTGCCAAGAACAATGCATTATCTGATTTCTTGACTGCTTGTCATTTCTTTATTGATTGATTCCTTCCCTACCTGTCCCCCTGCCCTTTCTTCCTCTCTTCCCCCCTTTACCCCCAACCCCACTTAGCTTACTCCTGGTTGGCTTTTCCCTGATTTCTGAGGTTCAGCTCTCTAAAGCTCTCTCTTCTGCCAGGAAGACTACACGTCAGGCTGATCCCATTCCCTCTTCTTGGCTTCTGGAGCCCTCTCTAGAGCTTCTTCCTTTCATCCGAACTATGCTGAATTCTAGTCTCATCTTTGGCTGCTTCCCCACCCCCTGGAAACACGCTTCTGTCCACCTGCTCCTGAAAAGGCCCACTCTTAAACCCTTTGACCCATCCCATTATAGTCCAGTCTCCAATCTTCCCTTTCTTTCAAAATTCCTTGAGCAGTTTGTTTTCTCTCAACTGTCACAACACCTAGAATCTATTCACTACTTACACCCCTGCCAATTTGTTTTTCAGCAGGGTCACAGCACAGAGTCTATTCTTTCTCTTCTAAATAAGCTTCACACATCTCACGACAGCAGTGATTTCTCTTGTTGTGTGTCACTGGATCTGTCTTCTGCATTTGACTTTGTTGACCACTCTACCCTCCTTTCTCGCCTGCCTGATGCTGGTGTATCTGGAACAGTCCTGAACTGGTTTCTTTCTTTTCTTTCCTTTCACTCTTTTTCTGTCATCTCAGGTTCAAACTCCTCTGACCCTGTTCCTCCTCTCATGTTGTGTCCCCCAAGGCTTGGTGTTGGCCCCCCTTCTTTTCAATCTTTCTTGCTCTTCATGCATTATTAATCCAAAATTTTGGTTTGTCAGCATACTACTATGCAGACGATATTATCATACTACACCATACCTCCGCCGCATCATCTGATCTCTCACCTTTGAACTCCTGTCTCACACAAGTTTCAAATTGGCTCGCCTCCAACTATCTCCATCTCAATGCTCTGAAGACCTCTGTTATCTGGTTCTCTTTTGGTCTTTGGCCCCATCTTTGGCACCTTCCATTTCCAGTTCACCAGTCTCTTTAGTTGCTTCTCTCCCTTATCTTGATGTTACCCTGGATTCTGTCCTCTCCTTTCACTATCACCTCTCACTGTTTATTCGCAGATGTTTCTTCACTCTTCAACATATCAGAGCACTCCATCCTTTTCTGAGTACTTCGTCTCTTACCACTCTTCTTCTTTCCTTGGTAACTCCATACTCGCAGGCCTCCCCCAGTCCCAACTTCATTATCTTCAACTAGTCCAGAACACTGCTGCTCGGATCATCTCTTACGCTTCCCGCTATGACCATATTACACCACTGCTCATTAACCTTCATTGGTTCTCTGTCACTCACCGTGTTCAATTCAAGACTCTCATTACAGTTCACAAAGCCATTTACACATATATCCCATTGTACTTTTCCAATCTCCTTCAATTTCACACTCCCTCCCAGAGTTTCCATTCAGCTCATATCAACCATCTGAATCTTCCTTCCCCATCCCATATCTACCTTCAGTCCACTCGACATTCTGCTTTTTTCTTCTTAGGCCCTTCCTTGTGGAACTCCCTCCCTTCTGCCCACCATCTGGAACACTCTTTCCCCAAATTTAAAACCCTCCTCAAGACTCATCTTTCTCGCTGCCTTCTTCCTCCCTCCCTCCCTCCCTCTCTTCCACAACCCCCTCCCCTTTCCACTCCCCCTCCATTTTTCTTCTCTAACTCTGTGGCTGTATGCCTCTGTCCTATTTAATTATGTAGTTCTTTTTCTTTTTCCTGGCTCTGGCCTCATTCTCTCATTTTTTGTCATTGTAAACTGTCCTGATGGTGCGATATAAAAAGTGTGAAGTGTAAAGTGTAAAGCCCACTAGTTCTATTTCTTCTCCATCAAGGATGAACTTACTGATTTTGCTAGTTGTCAGGATCTTTGCCTTCTTCACATTAAGGTGCAGGCCCATTTTAAGACTAATGTTACTTGATCTTGAAAAGCAAATGTTTCAGCCTGTCTTCACTTTCAGTCTGTAATGTGCTTCCATCAGCATAGTGAAGGTTGTTGCTGAGTCTTCCACCAATCTTCATGCCTCGGTTGTCTCCATACAGTGCTGCTTCTCTGATGATTTGTTCTGCATATAAATGAAACAGGTAGGGGTAAGTATGCAGCCTTTCATACATCTTTGCTGATTTTTAACCTTCTGTTTCTCCTTGTTCTGTTCAAACTGTTGCTTCTTGATCATTGTAAAGCTTGTGCATGAGAACTATCAGGTGTACTCGCATAACCATGCTTCTCAATGCAGCCCAGAGTTTCTCATGGTTTACACAGTCAAAGGCCTTTCTGTAGTCAATAACACATACAGATATCCTTTTGGTATTCTTTGTCTTTTCACGGATCCATCTCACATCCATGGTGTCTCTCGTTCCTCACCATTTTTTGAGCCCTGCTTGCACTTCAGGCAGTTCTCATTCCACGTGTGCTTGTACTCTCTAATGAATGATCTTGAGTAAAATTCTGTTGGCATGTGGGATCAGAGGGATTGTGCAATAATTTCCACAGTTACTTGGATTGCCTTTCTTCAGTATTGGTATGAACACAGATCTTTTCGAGTCAGTTGGCCATGATGTTGTCTTTCAAATTTCCTGGCAGAGCTTTGTAAGTATGACAACAATTGCATCCACTTGCTGTAATACTTCAATGGGAATGCCATTAATGCCCAGTGCTTTCTTCTTTGATAATGCTTTCAATGCTGCTTAGATGACGTCTTTCATCACCAGCGGTTCCTAATCATAAGGTAAAGGTGGAAAAGGCTGTTGGCTTACTTTATGGTACAAAAGCTGTGTACTCTTTCCACCTTTTCTTGACCTTCTCAGCATCATTCAACACGGATCCTTGAACATCCTTTAGCATTCCAATTTAAAGCTGGAATTCTCTTTAACTCTTGTAGCTTTAAGAAAGTTGATCTTGTTCTTCCTCTAATAGCATTAACCAATGCACTTTTTGACGTGATTTTATTAACTAAGCTATCAAAGGGTCATTTGAAGAAGATGAGGTTTTAATGTTAGTGTCTTATTGATTATAAGATTTGACACAGAATTAAAGGTGAACAGTGTTCTAGACTAGTTACCTCTACTACTATTACTTAGTTATACGGTGCTACAAAGCAGCACTGTGCACATACACATAAGAGTCCCTGACACACACAGCTTACATTCTGTTCAAGACAGACAACAGAGCAAACAGGGAATTAAGGTACGGTAATTCTTAAATGTAAAGAACTAAAACACACATGGGTATAGACAGGAGAATAAGGGGGTCAAGATCCAAAAGCAGCCTCGATGAGATGAGTTTTTAGCCTGGATTTGAATTGGACCATAAAGAGAGATTTACATACTGACTCAGGTAGTCTATTCCAGGCATACAACATAGCAAGTAGGAAACAAAGTGTGGAGTTGGCAGTAGAGCATAGAGTACCATTGGGGATCTCTTGGGTACTAGGCTGTTGCTCTAACCATTATGCTATTCTTCCACTCCAAGAAGGATTAGAGATGTGGAAATAGAGGAGTAAACCAGGATGGTGAATGCCTGAGAACTGTAAGAAAGAGGAGTCTATGTATGAAAGTGTGGCAAGGAAATAGAGGTATAAGAGCTAGGAAGGGAGTGCAAAGGAACCAGTAAAATGGTGGTAGATGCAAGAGTTTCAAGGGGTATATGAGAAAGTCAGAGATAATTGTTGAGGTTGGCAGTCATGCAGTATGTCTGAAAGAGAGCCAGAAGTGGTGAGGGTGCAGAAAGGGTGACAGAGAACCAGAAATGATAGCGGTGGGAGGATAACAAACAGATGGTGAGAGAAAGACAGGCTTGGTGAATGGTAGAGGAGATGGAAAGTTATAACAAGCGTGAGTGAAATTAAAAAACTGAAGGGTGATATGGACACGGAGTGGAGTAAGAGGGATGATTGTGAAGAGAAAGATTCAGTGAAGGACATGGAGAGTGACAGAAAGGGGTTGGCTGCTGGGGCATAGTGTTCTTCTGGAGGATAGGCTTGATGGCCAGCAATGCCATGGCAACATTCATCAAGGCTCCGATGTACTATATGGTGAACAGCATTGTGATTCTTTCCCTCAACAGCTTTCAGAAGATGATTCTCCATAGCTGCCATGTCCAAAGGCTCTGGGGGGTCTAGCAGAAGTGACTGATGTTCCAGGAATATGAGCGGGTATATCGGCAGACTGCTCTCGGCTAAGAGCAGGTCGGTGCTGCCCAACAAAGTACTGATGAGGTTGAGCCTTCCTCCCTTCAGGGCAGTTTAGAGGGGTGCTTGTGTGAACCCTCAATGCTCTTGGCACCATGCCTCTGAGGGCTCAGACATCTATGCATTGAGGCCTCCAACTGATGTTCTGTGTCTTTGCCCTTTGATGCTGAAGATGAAGTTGAATCCTTCCTCATTGTCGTGGAAACACAGGTGGATGACTGATGCTCTGGCAACCTACAGGTGGCTCAGCTTTGAGTGATTTGAGAACTTCTTCATACTGATGCAGTGCCAGTGTCCAATGCAGCTTTGGAAGCCATAGAAACTGATTGGCTGATGCATCAGACTCAGAAGCAACAAAAGGTTTGTTGTGCTGTTTCTCTCAACCTTTTAGCTCTATCTGTAAACAAAGATTACAAGAAGAGAGTTTGTGATCAGAAAATTAAAATTAGGAGGGACACTTTAGTATATGATAAGGGCATTAGGGACCAATTTGCTCAATTCTACAAACAGACAATTATACACTAAGGAGGACTTGGACAAGGATGGGCAAATAGTGAGTTATTGCTGAAGTTCTGGGCCCACTGCTGACTTGGAAGCACAAGAAAAGCTAAATGCTCCCATTTTCGAGCTCTAGGTACAATTGGGTAATTTTAAAAAATCATAATCACACTACCCTGGGCTTAGATAGCCTTCGAGCTCATTTTTATAAGAAATTTAGTGGTGAGGTGGGAACATTTTTGGTGCAAATGTTTAACAGTGGGTGCAGGGGAACCTTTTCCCTAGTCTATGTGTAGGGCAGGTATAATGATATTAGCCATTAGGTTATATGAGGTGCTCCCTTGGTTAGTTTATATGGATGGGACTGGACAGCAAGCAACGATAAATGTTAAAAGGACCTTGCATGTCATGTGGAAGGATCAGAAGGGAAAACTCCCATTATGTTGCTTGCTATTAATGCTGAAAACACATCAGACTGTGTAAAGCTGGGATTTTCTGTATGTGGTTTTACGGAAGGTCAGGGCAGAGATAAATTTCTGTATGTGGATGCAGAGGTTGTACAAGGCATCAGAGGTGTGTGTCAAGGTAAATGGGGGGTATTCACAGGATTTTAAGATAGAGAGAGGCACCTGACATGGTGCTCGCCATCTCCCTTGCTGTTTGCATTAGTGGTTGAGTGGCTAGCAATAAGGATATTAGGGGTGGTGGTGGAGGAAGATCAAGACCATAAGACCTCTATTTCCGATGACATTTTCTTGTATGTGACTTATCCAGGACAAATGCTGGATTACGGAATTAAGTGCGTTTGCAGGGGTATATGAGTTCAAAGGTTAATACAGATGAAACAGAGGCCCTAAATGAATATGGAACCGGGGAAGGTGGGGTATTAAAGTCTACAAAGACGTTTCCCTTTAAACGGACATGTGAGTCAATACGGTATAGGGGGACCAAAAACTCAGCAGAAAGGAATAAATTATACGGGTGGAATTATGAGAAGTTAATAAGGAATATACAAGACAATTTGAGAAAGTGACACAAGGGTTATTTGTCCTGGTGGGGACAGATGGTAGTTATAAATGTGCTACCATGTTTGTTGTACCCCTTCCAACTTATACTAGTGCGGGTGCCAAGGGAGTGTTGGCAGATTTACAAAAGGAAATCACCAGATTCGAGGTAGAGGCCACAAGTGGCATGGACTGTGCTACAACGGGGCAAGGAGGTGGATTACCAAAGTGTTATTTAGAGGGACAGATAGGACATGCAATGGACTGGGAAATATGGTGTGACAAGTTAGCGGTAAAGTATGAGTAAGCATTAGTGGGTGAGTGCCCCAAGGTACTTACCTTGGATGACTGATGGGGGATTGGGAGGGACTGAAGTGGCTAATCCCTTATAAGATATCTGTTGGGAGTATAAGCAAGAGGCAGAAGTGAAAGCACCAAGGAAGGGGGCGGAGGTAGTGGTAGCATATAGTCCGGTGCCGATAGAGTAGTTACTCACCTGTAACAGGTGTTCTCCAGGAGCAGCAGGAATCAGTCCTCACTTATGGGTGTCATCGACGCCTATGAAGCCCCAGCCTGTTGGTGGCCTGTTGAACTTCTAGGGAAGTCTGGCCTCTGATGAGCCAGTCGTCTAGGTAAGGAAACACAAAGATGCCCTGATTTCTCAGGTAGACTGCCACCACTGCCAGGCACTTGGTAAATACCCTGGGAGCGGAGGTCAGGCCAAAAGGCAGTACTCTGTACTGATAATGGTTTCCTCCCACAATGAACCTGAGGTACTTTCTGTGGTCTGGATGAATAAGGATGTGAGTGTAAGCATCCTTTAGATCTAAAGAGCAAAGCCAATCTCCCTGCTGGAGGTAGGGCAGAAGTGTTCCAAGACTAAGCATCTTGAACTTCTCTTTCACTAGAAACTTGTTCAGGTTTCTGAGATCCAAAATGGGCCGAAGACCACTGGTTCTTTTTGGCACCAGGAAATACCTGGAGTAAAACCCGTGACCTTGGAAGTGGGGAGGCACAGGCTCCACCGCCTTGTCCAGCAACAGACCTTTTAGCTCCTGGAGGAGAAGGGCTGTATGCAGGGGAGGCCGGAAAGGCTCCCCTGGGAAGTGTGGCAGAGGCAGTTGGTGAAGGTGCAGGGCATAGCCTCGATGGACTATGTCCAGCACCCAACTGTCTTGGGTTATCAAGGGCCACTTGGGGGCGGAACAAGGCTAGGCGGCCTCCTGTGCAGGGCTGGGTCTGCAAGGGAGGTATGGCTATACTCAAGGAGTCAAAAAACCCCACCCTGCTGAGTGGGAGCAGGGGCTGCAGGCTTGGGGGTCCTCTGCCTACGGGGCCCATTACCCTGGCCCTTGGCTTGCTGACCCTGGGGGGCAGCTTGGGCAGCCGGATATTGTGGGTACTGTTTGTAGGCAGTGCCCTTCCTCGGGTAAAAGGACTTTTTACCCGAGCCCTTCTTATGAGAAGGGGCAGAGGTCTTCCTCGACAGCCTTGTCCTCGTGAGGTGCTCTGTCTCGAGCTAAGCGGCCTTCTCGGCCACAGGCTTGCCAAAAAGGTTTTCACCTCGGCAAGGGACATCGACCAACTTGTCCTGAACCCATGGCTCGAGGTCCGATGACTGCAGCCATGCCTGGCGTCGGGCCGCGATGCCAGCTGCCGCTACTCGGGCCGAAGCCTCGAAGCCATCGTAGGCGGCGCGGGACATGAACTTAGAGCATTCCCGGATCCTCGAAGACAAGGACTTAAAACTCTGCAAGGGTTCCCCGGAGAGACCAGCAGAGAATCCGGCCAACTCCTTGGCCAGGTCTCGTAAATACATGCCCATGTACAGCTGGTAAGTCTGGACACAGCAAGCAAGCATCGAGCCCTGAAAGCACTTTCTACCGACGCCATCAAGGCTTCGGGCTTCCCTTCCAGGAGGCACCGCGGAGTGCATCTTCTGACTCTTCAGACGATGCATGGCCGATTCCACAACCATGGAATGGTGTGGTAGCTGTGCTTTCTGGAAGCCAGGACTCTTGCGGAGTCGATAGATGGAATCGACTCGCTTGCTCAAGGCCGGAGCCTCCCACATCCGGAAGAGGAGCCGTTCCAGCATCAGAGGAACCAGGACAGTAAAGGCCTCCTTCGTCGGAGAGTCATACTGCAGAGCATCAAGCTCTTCGGCTCGAGGCTCCTCCTCAGGGTCAGCCGAGATAGCCATCTTCAGTCTCCCAAGCAGACTTGTCCGATGTCGAGTCGAGGTCTGACCCCGCGGGGCCTCTAGGCACCCACCCCGATGCCGGTGGCACAGGCGTCAAGACCCTCGGTCCCGAACGGGAGGTCGAGGGAGACCTCGACCGAGGACGACTTCGAGCCGCAAGGGACTCGAGTATCAGCTCGATCTCCGGGGTCGACTTCGAAGTCGATGTCCTGGTGGTCGGGGCAGATGCGCCAGACAGGCTGGCCATCAGTGCCCGCTGCTGATCCATGAAGGCAGACATTCTGCTCTCCAAGGCTGTCAACCTGAGACTCAGCTCGGGTGACGCAGCAGCCCCCGACTCGGGCCCCGGCGGCGCCGGGCCAGACGTTGGTACTCGGGGAGGCGAGTCCACGAGGACAACAGGACTTATGTGTCCAGCAGACTCTGGCTCCATGCGAGGAACTTTAGTTGGCTTCTCCTGGTCCACGGGCCCAGGACGACAGTTGGGGGTCTTAGACCTGGCCCTCGAGGGCTCAGGGACCTCCTCCGACGCCGCCCTCGCGAGCCGCTTCTTCCTCTTACGTTCCCGGTCGGGGGACCCCCTGTCCGAGGAGCTCCGACACCTCTCGGGATCGGAATCCCGAGATGTCGAGGCCTCAGACGAGGTCTGGGCCTGGGCAGAGGCCGAGTCCGAGAAAAGCCTTTCACTTTGTTGCTGACGACTTCGGAGGGCCTTGGAAGACATTTTTCCACATGGCCCGCACGTTTTAGAATCGTGGTCCGGGCCAAGGCACCGAAGGCAGCAGTCGTGTGTGTCGGTGAGAGACATTATCTTCTTACACCGATCACACTTTTTAAAACCACTGGAAGCCATCGGGGAGAAAAGGGTCCCCCGCGAGGTCAAAGGACCGGCCTTCCAGGGAAAAAGAAAAAGATTTGGCGCGAGCGCCTAGCCACTAAGGGCAAAAACCGAAAAAGGAAAAAAGGGATTTGATACTGGTGTACCGAACCCGGCGGGAGGGGAACCGACGTCAAATCCAAGGAAAAAAGTGAAATAACGCCAAGAAAAAAACTTCTTTTCCGGGAAAAGAAGGACACACGTCCGATGGGCTTCACGGAAAAAAAGAGACTGAGGTAAGATGGCACCTTTAGGCGGGAAGGGAACCGCGCATGCGTGCCAGCATTCCCAAAGGCTTTCATGGAAAGCTGGGGAAATGCTCCGCTGGGGCTTCATCGGCGTCGATGACACCCATAAGTGAGGACTGACTTCCTGCTTGGTCCTGGAGAATAAATATTACAGGAGATATTTGATAGATGGGAAAGAGTTGGGATTATGTAGTTTTGTCACTTATTGGAAAGGAGGAACTTATTTTTTAGGTGTTTCAGGAGAGGTAATTAGCTGACAATGGGCAATTGGCAATTTCCTCCAGGTGATGCATTTTATGAGGGTGAATACCAATGGAAGAGGAGAGAACAGTGGGTGGTGACTGATGAAGAAATTATGGATGTTGAGAGGGATGAAAGGGGCGATAACAGTTTTTGTGTGTTTCTGACGCAGAGGAGATTTAAAAAATTTAAATTTATGGTTAACTGGGAAAAGGATTTAGGGGTGAAGTTATATAGATGGTACTTGACATCGGTCATGATCAAAGTGTGGTATTCGGGTGCATCAGATATGTTGTTGGCTAGGGGGGGAAGGGGAGGGGGATTTTCTGCACATGTGGTGGACGTGCTTTCAAATAAAGGATTTGGGGGGGGGGGAGGGCAGGGCATTAGAGAAATTAGTTGGAGTTCATATACCTATGAATTTGAGGAAATCTTTCCTGGGAGTAGAGTTGAGAGGGATTCATAAGAGGAATAAGCTGATTTGGATAGAGCTTATAGCAGCCCACTATGCAATACTGATGGCACTGGAACATACCACTAGTGCCTGATCTGACAAGATGGAGGGGTAAGTTGATGCAAATTGGACTAATGGAAAAAACTCAATGAACAGACATAAGCCTGAGACTTGGAAGGATGCATGGGTGAAGAAAGCATAGAAAGTATGGGGTTATGTATAGGAGCGAGTTTGACTCGGCGGGGGATGAATTCTATGGGCAATGACAAAGTCTCAAGAAAGTAAGCATGGAACATCTCCCATGCTGAAACAGGACAAAGCTTTAGGAAAGTTAATCAACTTAAATTCGCAGCTCTCGAATTCTCAAGTAGCTCCAATTTCAGTTTACCACTGGCAAAATTCTTTATGAAAGATTCAGACTGCCCCCTCCAATGCAATCACCTTGGTCAAAGTCTCTGAAATTGCGGACTGAGCCACCACAAGCTTGGCAGCATTTTTCTCTATTGCAAGAGAGTTACCTTGAGTCTTTAGTGAAAGAGAGGAAATCTGTGGCACCAAGGCTTCTCCCAACTGCCGACCAAATCGACTCCAATGTAAAAGTTTCAGGGTGCGCCAGAGAAAAGGAGACAGAACCTCCAGGTTGTAATGTCTTTTCTTCCATACCTCTCAATGCCACTCTGCCACTCTCAGTAGCAACCAAACCTTCTGCTTGATGTCCTTCTGATGACCTCAAGATAAGAGCGTTCTTTAGTTGTTCCGGGGTAGGTTCAACACCAAACACAACAGCTCCTAGGTCCAACCCTCGACAGTGGGAAGACTCACTTTCAGTAGGAAGGGTTTCCAACAGCAGACTACTAGGAGACGAGCATAAGAACACAGCCTTGGGGAACCGGCGTGAATCGGAGGAAGGAGATGAAACACCTGAAGCGGCAGCTGAGCTCTCCAGCCTCGACAAAACCACAATTGAGCTTACCTCCCCCAAAACAAATGGCTGCTGGAGCGGATGGGTGAAAAATGCATCCAATGGCCAAACGGGCAAAACAGGTAAAGGTGCTGAGGTTCCAGGAGTCTGAGAGGGTATCACAGCCCCTTTAGCCTTACAATTCTTCCGCCCCATCAAAGAAAACCATCTGCTCACAAACATGTAACTGCCGCCATCTTTGATCCCCCAGCACTGGACACCTACGTTAAGAAGGAAAGTAAGCACCTACTTAAATGCAATTTTATAAAGACACAGAGGCGACTAAGTGACTATATAAAATATTAGTTTAAGTGGCATAACCTGCACTTACATTGAAGATGTGAATATTTACACCAGCCCTGATTTGGTGTAAATGCCCAATCCCATAACTTTCCATTATGCACATAAATTATAGTATTTCATATACTACACATATACTCTCGCATTCTGCCCATGCTCCGCCCAAACTCCTCCCATATGGACAACTAGCAGCAAAGTATATACATTCATGCCAACGCAAATACATTTATACCCATCAGTTGTTTTATACAAGACTAGTTATACGCATATATGATCACATACATGTGGGAAAGGCTTTATAAACTATCTCCAATATGTCCTTACTGGGGGCTTAGCTGTATAGTCATCTCCAAGTACTGAGACTCAACTTCCAAGCACTTACCAGGGCCTGAGTCATCTGAAGCAACAGGCACAAAATTATTTTGCAAATGCTTTACAAGTGCATGCTGTTCTGCTGTTTTATAATGTCTCTCAATGATCAGCTGTCTACACTTAGAACGTTTCTTCTGTGTAAATGAACCTTAAATAGATAGCAGAAAATGATCAGTCCAAAGAACCAGCAAGGTTAACACCAATAATAAACTAACAGCATCAATGATGGCAGAAGGCACAAAGACTAGATCCAAGACATGTATTGGTTCATTAATTATCTGGGAAAACCCCAAGGAAGGTAATCATTAAAAATCATCAAATACCCAGGGCTATATAAACAACATCATTCACAGGTTAATTAAAGCCCTTAAAACTTCCAGCTAAGATATATCAAAAGTGGTGCTTCAAGGAATGTAGACATGTCTACAGAACTATTAACAGGTGGCATTTACATATAACAAGTTCCCTGCTCTGTCCTCCACTAAAATAAACCCCATCCTTCAGACTAAAACAGCTATAATACACAGAAATTCTAACTCTTTTTTTTGCTAAGAGCAATACATTCCCTCCCTACCCCCCCCCCCCCAACCAGATGCCCACCAGATGTGGCTGAATGAATTCTTCATATGTCAGATGGCACAACAGATATAAAAACACTGCATCACTTTGTGTGCCAGAACTAGGTGACACACAACACATTTACATATCAATCTCCAGTAAAATCATAAATTACTAGGACCTTACCACAGCTCAAATGAGTATTATTCATAAAGTGCAATCCAGCAGTATCAGTCATTAACTACTCTGAAGAACACTGAAACAAATCTAATGGGCCATGCAGGGCCGGATTTAGCTATACGCCATGTACGCCATGGCGTAGGGCCCACAGCTGCAAAGGGCCCACAAAAATTGAAGTAGTTAGGCTTTTTTTTTAATAAAATAAAAAAAAACCTGCTGGCTGCCGCCGCGGGGCCCCCTCTGCTGCCGCGGCAGCATGGACTGACCCGCGGGGGCCCCCTCTGTAAGCTCGGTCCCTCCCTCCGTGCCTCCGTGTCTCCCTCCGTGCAGGCTGTTAGAGACGCGAAGGCAGACTGTCTCCTTCTGCCTTCCCGTCTCTGTTAAGCCCGCAGGGCTGATGGGAAATTTCCCATCAGCCCCTGCGGGCTTAACAGAGACGCGAAGGAGACAGTCTGCCTTCGCGTCTCTAACAGCCTGCACGGAGGGAGACACGGAGGCACGGAGGGAGGGACCGAGCTTACAGAGGGGGCCCCCGCGGGTCAGTCCATGCTGCCGCGGCAGCAGAGGGGGCCCCGCGGCGGCAGCCAGCAGGTTTTTTTTTAAAAAATAAATTTTACTTTAGGCCGGGGGAGGGGGGGGGAGGGGGTAGGACTGGTAATTGGGGGGGCTGGGACTGGGGCTGGAAATGGGTTGGGACTGGGACTGGAAATGGGCTGGGACTGGGACTGGAAAAGGGTAGGGGGGATTAAGGCTGGAGGTGTGCTGATGAGGAGGACTGGTAATGGGCTGTGGGCTGTTGGGGGGGGGGTTAGAACTGGTAATGGGATTTGGGGGGGTTAAGACTGGTAATGGGCTGTGGGCTGATGGGGGCTGTCTGGTAATGGGCTATGGGGGGGGCTAGGACTGGAAATGGGCTGGGGGGGTTAAGACTGGAGGTGGGCTGATGGGGTTAGGACTGGTAATGGGCTGTTGGGGGGGGGGTTAGAACTGGTAATGGGTTTTGGGGGGTTTAGACTGGTAATGGGCTGTGGGCTGATGGGGGCTGTCTGGTAATGGGCTATGGGGGGGCTAGGACTGGAAATGGGCTGGGGGGGTTAAGACTGGAGGTGGGCTGATGGGGTTAGGACTGGTAATGGGCTGTTGGGGGGAGTTTAGAACTGGTAATGGGTTTTGGGGGGGTTTAGACTGGTAATGGGCTGTGGGCTGATGGGGGCTGTCTGGTAATGGGCTATGGGGGGGCTAGGACTGGAAATGGGCTGGGGGGTTAAGACTGGGGGTGGGCTGATGGGGTTAGGACTGATAATGGGCTGTTGGGGGGGTTTAGAACTGGTAATGGGCTTTGGGGGGGGTTAAGACTGGTAATGGGCTGTGGGCTGATGGGGGCTGTCTGGTAATGGGCTATGGGGGGGGGGTTAGGACTGGAAATGGGCTGGGGGGGGGTTAAGACTGGAGGTGGGCTGATGGGGTTAGGACTGGTAATGGGCTGTGGGCTGATGGGCTGATGGGGGGTTAGGACTGGCAATGGGCTATGGGGGGCTGACTGGAAATGGGTTGATGGGGTTAGGACTGGAAGTGGGCTGATGGGGGGTTAGGACTGGTAATGGGTTATAGGGGGGGCTTAAACTGAAAATGGGGTGATGGGGGGTTAGGACTGGTATTGGGTTGGGGGGTTGCTAGGACTGGAAATGGGCTGATGGGTGGCTAGGACTGGAAATGGGCTGATGCAGGGACTAGAAGGGAATGGATGCTGGGTGAGGCTGGAACTAGAAGGGAGCTGATGTTGGGGGAGGATTAGAATGGGATGGGGCTGGAAGAGTAAAATGGAGAAGGGAAAAATATTTTGTGTGGGAGGGATAAAAAAATCTACAATTGGCCGGGTATTGGGAGAGTAAGTGGGGATTGAGGATGGAGGGGTAAAATTTGACTGGATGAAATAGGAATGAGGAAAGAGCAAAAGGAGAAAGATTAGTATGTTAAAGCAGATGTAGAGAGAGAATGGAAAAAACTAGAAGAGAGAAGAAAGGACAAATGGACAGCAGACGATGGAGAGTTAGCAGAAGACATGAAGAAACCAGAAGAAAGTGGCTGGAGCAATTGCAGCTGAAAAAAATGCACAAAAGGTAGAAAAATATCTCTTTATTTTGAATTTATTAATTGGAATATGTCAGCTCTGGTAAATGTGCATCATTGACGTCTGCGCTTTGTTTAGTACAAGAGCAAATTAATGTATAGTTTTATTTCTACAGTGTTGTACATTCCAAGTTTGGCTTTTGGGATTCCCAGTTTAATTATTGTCTTCCTGTTTCTAAAATGTGATTACTTGTTTGGTGATGGTCTATGTTCTGCATGTGTAACTGAGCTGAGGTGTTCTGTTTATATAATTCCTATTTGACATTGCCACTTGTTCTCTTTCCCCAGTAGGTCATGTATTGTTGTTCTCTGAAATGTATTGGTTTAATATTTGCAGTGTTGCCTTTTGATTGGTAGAGTATGGTGCTTTGTGAGTCCTGGTAGTGCTGTTAGGATACGGCGGGTTTGCTATGGGTTCTAAATGGGCAGTGTTTGTAGTAGTTCCTAATGTGTCTGGCAGTTGGCACTGGATTATAGTAATGTAGAAATCTTTTAGTCTTTCTTTATCCATACACTCATTAAGAGGCACGTTTACTAAAAGTTAGTATATGGTAACATTATGCAAATATTTATGCAAATGAGGCCCCTTATGCAAATGAGGCCCACACCCCCCTTGGGCCGCCCCTGCTGGGGCCCACAATTTTTGTTGGCATAGGGCCTCACTCAAGGTAAATCCGGCCCTGGGGCCATGAACAGAAAATTTAGATATTGGCTTCCCACATTCTGTAACACGCCCTACCCATGGTAATGGTATACAATTATACAACTTTCCCCACCGCATCACATGGCTCGTTTCCCACATCCCACAATAAGACTCAAATTATGACCCATAGAAGCCTACTGAATTCCAGCTGACCTAACAGGTCTAAATTGAACTTTGATAACTTATGAAGAACTCTTAACATACATACCAATGTGGATAATATTATTCATGGATCTGCTTGTTACTGCTTGATATGTGCTCTTGATCAGCCAATCACCCAAACAATGAAACACAAACCTTCAGTCTATAGAAAGTCAGTGGCTTTTTTAAAATTGTATTTTATTTATTTATTTTAAGTACTTTGATGTGGAAGCTAGGTCAAAGGGAAAAAAGGGATACTGGAGATATTAATTGCCTATTATGATCTTTAGGTATTTCCTGTGACTGAGATATAATGAAGTTACTTACCTATAAGCAGGTGTTCTCCATGGTCAGCAGAATACGAGTCTTCACATATGAATGATGTCACCAACAGAGCCTGAGCACAGTAGAAGCTCCCTACCAATGATCTCCTGTGTCTCAGTGAGTTCCTTCCCACCTTGATAGAGTAAAAATAGACACCGGACATGCAGTCACCAGAACAGAGGCCCTTCCATGCTTGGAGACTATATCTTTTGTGCAAGCAGGGCATAAGTCTCCAGAATCAGCTGAATTTTCAATTATCTGATGCACTCAATTTGCCTGACACATACAGGCTTGGAAGTTATGACACAGCTTCTTGAGCATATGCAGTGTGGGGGCAGAGTGTCCCTGTGGGCAGGGCCGGTGCTAGGATTTCTAGCGCCCCCTGCAACCTATAAATCGGTGCTCCTTCGTTATTATTATTATTATTATTATTAATGTTGGCTACACCCTACCCTCCTTTTTCCCAAAACCACTTTGTGAACTCTTTTCAAGAAATATTAGTATTTCTCCTTCTAATCCAGTGTTGTAAGAAAATTGCAGTGAAAGAGCAAATGCATAGCCAAAATAAAAATATTTAGCAGTAAATAATCATCATACAAACAGGCTGGATAGTTCAAAGAAATAAATCTGATTCTGGTCATCTCACTAACAACTAAACATTTTCCAGCGCCAGGCATATTGTGAACTAATATAAAACACTGCAAAAGTCACAAGGCCAAATCTGTCATACCATACCAGCACACACTTCCAAAACTCACACAATAAGGGGCCTACTATAAAAAAGCAGCACTATAAATACTGTAATGGGTCCCAAAATATCCATACACCTATTTAAAAAGCTGTAGCAGTCAAATTACTACAATGCAGATTTCTACGTACAAACTCCATGTTAACAGAACACCTGGTCTTGGTCACACACTCAAAACACAGACCCTCACCAAGTAGAGAATAAGTGATCACAACCTAAAGTAAAAATAAAAATATGTAGACAAAAATTAAACTGAAACCCCAAGAAGCCAGACTTCGCATGCGGTGCCACACCAGATAAGAGATGCAGTTCCCCATATTATGTGAAATAAGAGTATAAAGATGCTGATCTGGATCTGAGGTTTCTGTTTTCCTCGGTCTTCTCTTAGCTCTCTTTCTATGGTCTATAGTCCATCTGCCATTTCTTGTCTCTCCTTGTGCTTTCTTCATTTTCTTCCATCAGCCTTTTTCCAGTCCCAGTAACCCTCTCCAGCCCCCTTTACAGACTCCCCTCCCAGTACCTTCCAGTGTCAACTCCCTTGCATTCCCAGCACCACCACTGGTGTCTATTCCCTTCCAGTCCTCCTTCCCCACAGTCCAGCCTCTTCTAGTCCAAATACCATCAAAGGTATCAGCGAACTTCCAGTCCCAGTACCCCCCTCCTGTTTCAGCTCCCTTCCCATCACCCTCTCCTCTGTCCATCCGCCTTCCAGTGCCATCCCCAGTTGTCAGCTCCCTTCTAGTCCCATCCCCAGGTATCAGCTCCCTTCCAGCCCCCACCTTCCCCTCCAGACACTTCCTTCCCCTCTTTCCCACTCTCTTCCAACCCCCCATGTCAGCTCCCTTCCAGCCACCACCTTCCCCTCTATCAGCTCTCTTCCAACCCCAGCACCTTCCAGCCAGACCTCCCTGTCATCTCCCTTTCAGCCCCACCTCCCTGTCAGCTCCCTTCTGGTCCCTTCCCTTCCCTCCTGTATCAGCTCCCCTCTCCTCATCCTTCAGAAAAGAAAGCAGCAGCGGGAACATTTCTCTGTTCCCGCAGCTCTGCTATTTTTTAAACTGCTGGACCGCGGAGTTTCTAAAGGTAATAAGCATTTCCTGTTTCTTACGAGAAACGGGAAATGCTCGTTACTGCTGGAAAGGCTGCAGTCAAGCGGTTTAAAAGATAGCAGAGCCGTGGAAACAGGGAAATGTTCCTGCGGCTGCTTTCTTTTCTGAAGCAATGGGTGGCGGGCGACTAGTGATGGCACCCCCTGCCGCCGGTGCCCTCCTGCCACGCTTACCCGGCTTACCAAATAGTGCCGGCCCCATCTGTGGGCAGTGTGGGCCAAAGGTTAAGCGTCTAGGACAGTGTGAGTGTGTCTGAAGCTGAAGAAAGTGAGTTTTGAGGTCCCCTTCCAAATTTTTGCCTCAAGCTGGGCCCCAGTCATATTTTACACTGTTCCTAGCAGATGTGCATTCCAAAAATTCACATATTCCAGTCACTAAATAGAAAATAAAAAAATTTTACTTTGTTTTCTGGCCATTTTATTTTTCTAATCATGTTGGTCCCAGGGTCTGGTTTCTGTTTTTCTCTGCCTTCTCTGAATTTGTTTCCAGTGCCACCTATTTGCTATTTCTTCTCTCTCCTCCTGTCTTCACTCCATCACTTATATCAATCTGTAATATGATCTCTTCTTTTCAGTTTTCTTCCTTCTCCTGCTATTCGCTGTATTTACCCACAGCTTTCCATCACTTTCTGTCCTCCAGCTCTCCCATCTCTCTCTCCTTCCCAAGCCTCTTATTGCCCACTTTTTCACTAACTCTCCCCTGTCCTTCCTCCCCATGTCTTGCATCACCCTCCCCATCCAAGGTGTCTTTATCTTTGTTTAATATATCCTGTCAGCCTCCCTCATCCCTCCCACACGTCCAACATCTCTTCTATCTCCCTAGTACCCCCATGTCCAGCATTTCTTGTGTCTCCCTCCCTCTCATGTCCAGCATCTCCTCATTCTGTCTCTCTAGCCCCACCCTTAATGTTCAGCATTTCCTGTCAGTCTCACCAGTACTTGTGCTCACCCTGTCCAGCAGCTCCTTTCTCTCCCCTCCTCAGTACTCCCCCAATGTCCATCATTGCCTGTCTCCCTCCTTCCCATGTCCTGCATCTCTATGTCTCCCTAGTTCCCTCTCCTCCATATCTAGCATCTCCTTTGTTTGCCTGCCCCTCCACCACCCCCATGCTAAAACATCTCCCTGTCATTCAAATTATTCCAACCCCCATCATGTCCAGCTTCCTCCCTATTTCCCTATACCCTGGTGGTCCAGCTTCCAATGTTCTCTCTCCCCTCCTCCACAGTCCAACATCATCCTGAAATCCCGCACTCTTAGCCAGGCTACAGCTGACTGCGTTGTGTTCCTGTATCCTCTGAACTTGCAGCAGCAAGCACTCATACTAATGCCTTTAATCAACCTCCCCCATCCCCTTTCCAGCATCAGTCTTCCCCTTCCTTCTGCGGCCAACTGACCCCATTCCCTCCCGTTGGTTACTAGATCCCTCTCTGGCTCTTTCCTCCTATCTTCTCTCCATCATCAATAATAGCCTATCCTCTGGTATTTTCCCCACTCTCTGGAAGCACGCTATCATCCGTCCTGTCTTGAAAAAGAGTTCCCTTGACCCATCCTCCCCCTCTAATTGGCGTCCCATTTCTAACCTTCCTTTCCCCTCCAAGCTCCTCGAAAAGCTTGTCTTCTCCCAACTATCCTCACATCTTGAAGCTTCACTTACCCTGCACCCTCTCCAATCTGGTTTCCGCCCCGGTTATAGCACTGAATCTGTTCTTCTCTCCCTTCTTAATGAGCTTCACTCTGCCCACGACCGTGGTCTTTTCACCATCGCTGTCTCACTTGATCTTTCAGCTGCGTTTGACCTTGTAGATCACCGTACCCTCCTTTCACGCCTTCTGGATGCGGGTCTTTCTGGTACTGTGTTTCGCTGGTTTCAGTCTTTTCTCTCAGGTCGTTCTTTTTGTGTGTCCTCCGGTCCCCTCTCCTCACCTTCCACTCCCCTTCCTTGCGGTGTCCCACAGGGGTCTGTTCTTGCCCCTCTCTTGTTCAATGTCTTTCTAGCCCCTCTTGCTCTTTTAGTACAACAACAGGGTATATCCGCACATTACTATGCCGATGATATTTTCCTTCTTCATCATACAAACTCTGCTTCTCCTGATATTTCGCCTCTCAACAACTGTCTTTCCACTGTGGCCTCCTGGCTCTCCTCTAATTTCTTGCACGTCAATCTTACCAAAACCTCAGCCATTTGGTTCACCGCCGGCAGTCCCACTCCTTCTCTTTTCCCCGTACTTTCCTCTTCTCCTATCCCTCTCGTTTCATCCTTACGATATTTAGGTGTTACCCTTGATTCCTCCCTGTCTTTTAAGGCTCATATCTCCTCTGTCGTCCAACGTTGCTTTTCCACCCTGCGCCAACTCCGCTCCGTTCGCCCTTTCCTCTCTTTCTCGTCCCTAACCACCCTCCTCCTCTCACTCGTTGTCACCCTACTCGACTACTGCAATGCTTCCTTGGCCGGTCTTCCCAAGTCCCAATTACAACGCCTTCAGAGAGTCCATCACACTGCAGCTCGCATCCTCACTTGCTCCTCTCGCTACGACCATGTCACTCCTCTTCTCATACGACTACACTGGCTTCCCGTTCCCTTCCGTATCCAATATAAGGTCCTTACATTTGTACACAAATCTATTCACTTAGGCACCCCTCTTTATCTCGCAGACCAGATCCACCTTCACACCCCTCACCGTTCCCTCCGCTCTATTCACGCCAACCGTCTGCTCCTACCTTCCCCCTCACAGGCTCACCTTGAATCCACCCGCTCCTCTGCCTTTTATTACCTTGGGCCCCGTCTCTGGAATTCGCTTCCCCCGGACCTCCGCCTGGAACTTTCCCTGAAATCCTTTAAGACTCGCCTAAGACCTACCTTTTTTGTCTCGCATTCGACCTTCCCCCCCCCTCCCCCTCCCCCTCCCCCTCCCCCTCCCCCTCCCCCTCCCCCCCCCCTCCGCTGACTCTTTGTAAGTCCTTATCTTTGTTACTTTACCTCTCTCTTTAGTTCTTTCCTTTGCTCTTCATCTATCCTATCACTTATTTGGCGTTCTTTTCTTTTTCTCTGCAGCTGTTTTGCACATTGTACACCGCTCTGATGCAATTTGCCTGAGCGGTATATTAAGCCTCAAATAAAGATAAAGATAAAGATACTTCTACCTCCAATGGATTCTGCATCAGTGCTCACAATACAAATGCAATGTGTGGAGACCTCAAGATGGAGTCTGTGCATGTGTAAAAAGGTTCAACTTCAACTGCGCCCTGCCCCAAAGAAACAGGAAGTCTGGGAGGGAGCGGGACATGACCGAGACTAAGATTTAAATGCATGCACACTCCAGTTTGAGGACCCCACACTTATCATTGGTTATGTGAGCACTTGCTGTTACAGGTTCTAGGGAACAGAGGAGGGGGATGATTAAATTGGCCGCAGAAGGAAAAGGAAGGCTGACACTAGATCAAATGTAGGGGAGGTCAGTTGAAGGCCACAGTGGCATAGTAGTGACCATCTTCTTTATCTTCCCCCAAAACTCTGCATGTGATTGTGACCCCATTTGGGATCATGACCCACAGTTTAGGAACTGCTGGCCTACAGAATCAGTTGAAGGGGTATCAACAGGCTGGTGCTGGCTCCTTGGAGACTAGCATGGCCTCTCCAATATGGAGGAAGATGAATGGTCCTCATGCTGAGGATGCTTTGAAGGTATCAGCTCCTCTAAATCCTTGATGCTCATAACATCACTCCAAAAAGCTTCAGCTCTGATGTATAACAGCCTCCACTATGTGTTTGGTGATGGAGAGCATCGATTTCAAAGATGACAATGAATTCCTCTTCTATGGGCAGGACTCAGGGGATGTCCATTTCCAATGGACTCTATTGATGCTTGACACAGAGTGGGATCGATGTCCTCTCAATGCACTTCCAGCATCCAGTGCAGCACCATGTGCCATAAGGACCAGTGCTGTCAAAGTCAATATTGATGGTCTTGACTTATCCATGCCAAAAATTCATTGCGCTGTTCTTTACCACCTAAAACCTCTATCTGTCATCGTAAACACAATTTATGAGAAGGTTCATGGTTGGGGCTCAAGTACTGTAAGCACTAATTATGAGTATCTGTGATGAATACGGTACCGTTATGCTTGGTGAAACCACTGGGAGGTGTCTGGGACACAGTCCAACAAAACAGTCCTATAGCAGCAATGCAGAAAAAAACAAACAAACTACAGGGTAGAGAAAAGGAAACTGTGCACAGCAACAACAGAGGGAGAAAAAAACCTAAGAATAATCGTGGAGACACGACATTACCAACAGAGGTTCGAGTGACATATCCACTTAGCTCTGCGAAAAATGAAGACTGAGAAGGTTCTGCATGACAAGAAGCAGAAAGTGGCGCGGATGTGTGGTGATGCACTTCCAAAGTCTTCTACAAAGCCTGGAAGCTGGGGAGCTGCTCCTGCTCCATCGATTACCTCACCCACATATGAGGATTTAAATCTGCTTAGACATCTTTTGTCTCTTTGCATCTACCTGTTCAGTTCCCTGCAGTTTTCCAAAAAAGTACCAAGAAAAGATAATGCAACTTTTATACTACCCAGTGATATTGCTAAACAGAACGTGGCATATCCTACCGCCCCCTCGCCCACCCCCCCCACCTTACACCTAAGTGAAAGCACAATTGTTAAATTATGTTTTAAGATCATTTAAGCAGCACTCCTGCAACTCCCTTCTTCATCTGGGAGCATCTAGAAAAGTCTCAAATGTTATCACAGAAATGGAATCTGACTCGTAAGTTCTAGCAAGGTCACCAGAATATGTTCAACATACTGAATGTCACTAATGTCACTCTAAAATAGTCTACACAGATTAATGGAATACCAGTGAGTGCTTCTCATGGGAAGCACACTTACCTGTTGTCTGGTTGAAGAAATCTAAAAGGTTAATGTTAGGATTAAGGGAATCCATAGGAAAAGGTTTTCATCCCAGCAACAAAAAAGCAGAAGCAGTCACCACTTGTAAGGAGTCTAACAAATAGGACCAAAGGGAGGCTACAGATGTGTGAAAACAATGCAGAAGAAAACAACCAACCAACAGGGGAGAGAAGAGGAATTTAGAAATTAATCTTAAGAAAAATCTAAAAGATTTAGATAAAAAGATTCTGATACGACCATGTTTTGGCTATATGCCTGAATCAGGTGTGTGAAATTCCAATTGCAATTTTTCAAATATGCCATATATCACCAAGAACAATGAGGGGGGGGGGGGCATTTTAAAGATGATTAACAGACCTGCTAATTGGGTTAATTGTGGCAAGCAGGATATTCAGCAGCATTGACATGATTAGTACTGCTGAACATGTCCAGGTGCCAGCACTGAATGCCCCAGTGCTAGCCGAAGCATTCCGGGAACTGTTCGGAGGCGGCACCAAGGGATAACCAGATAGTGATGAAATTCAGCTGCTAGCTGATTGTACCTCAGCAGCGAAACGCAGGCACTTTTACCATGGGAGTTAACTGGGAAGAGGCTGAATATCGCCGCCGCCTGGTTAACTTCACTGCTATCTGGCCAGTCCAGATAGTGAATGCTGGAGTTCGGATATGGCCCCAGCATTGAATATCCGGGTTTAAAGTTCATTAGCAATGGCTAGCCACTATAGAAGCACTAATGAACATTGACTAATCTGCGTTCAAAAAAAACGGACCACGAATTAAAGTAGTTGTTACTATAGAAGCACTAGCCACTGCCACTGAATCTCTCTACCCCCCCCCCCCATGTTTATGTACGAAGCATAAGCCGTCTGTATAAATCTCAGACAGCAAAGGACATTGCTAATAACCACCTAAGAGTTTGCCGACTCCATCCAGCCCAAAAAAAATCCAGAACTGTCTGATGTGCCAGTGCTTCAACACAGATCATAAATTGCAAATTCTCCAGAAGTAGCTGTTATAGAGCCATGCTTTGTCTGTCAGCACTATTGGATACAATCATGTAAAGCTCCCATGGATTCCACTGCTTACTGAAACCAGACTCGGAGTGCAGCTCTGGAAACAATAATGCCAGCAAACCTCTTTTTATTGGGTGTACCAACCCCCTGATATTCCAAGTTGCAAGCTTATCACCACCCATAATGGGTACCCCACCTCTCTATATGTTCAGCTGTGTAAGGCGGCCCAATCCATCTTTGAGCAAATGCATATAAACAATGCTGTAACTGGTTCAATAGACCACTGGTGAATCCCACCTTCTTTCCCCATTTCTATCCCCTCCCTCCACCCCATTATTGTACATCCATGCAAAAAACGTCTGTATTATCCCAACCATCTCCCACTTCTGCCTCACACAAACATTCCACTCAGTCCACACATATGCACACCTTCCCGCTTCACCCTTCCACAATCCAGTTTTGTGTGGACCTTCTTGAAACATAGGTCAATGAGAGGAAGCAACTCCATAGGAGGAAATCTCAGTTGAGCTCCTTATTGTCTGGCTTGTACAGTAAAACATCTTTGCCAGTCCAAATCTCTTCTCCCCACTTTCAGTCAGTGTTGCAAATGGCTTCAAATGTTTCTTAGTTCAACTCCTCCAGAATCTAGGCACTGTGTCCAACGGTATCTCAATCTGGCTCTCTCCCATTATTTCTACCATGACGGTTAGCAGATCACCTCTTGAGTTGCTTGCCATCAAATGGTACTCTTCGTTACCTTGCCATTGGATCACTCGGTCCTTTCAGTCTCTTTTTATTGAGGCTTAGCATAGTTAATGCCAGCCTGGTGCAGTGCAATCCACTGCACACCCAACACTGCTCGTCATGTCACCGATGACAAACTTACGTTTCAAGTTTATTTGATATATCCAGGTTATCTATGCAGTTTACAATTATATAATTAACATATGATAAACAAATAATTGAGAACAGCTTATACCTGTACAATGTGACGTCCACAAAAATCACATACTGTACAACAGATACATATTAAAGACAACAAGTAGATCAAAATATCAGATATACTATCCTTATCTAAAGTGACGTGTAAGGATACAGAGCCACAGACAGGTGGTTACAACTGCTTCACTGGCCAACCCTGTGGCCAATTCATTACAGCATAGCAATCAGTCTAACTATGCTAACCTAAAAGGCCGTCTCTCCAAGCTAGATCTGAATTTAAATACAGGAGGATTCTAGTCTCAAAGCCAGGGGGAGCTCATTCCACAGAAATGGGGCAGGCTGGTAGTTTCAAAACAAAACAAAACAAATCCCATGAAAATACAGAACTATAGAAGTGACGTCACTGGTCGGTAATGGACACTTAAATAGTGTGATCCATGAGAGAGCAGACTCACTCCAAAATAAAAAGCAAATAACTGAAACAATCCCCCTCTTCAAACCCCAGAGCAGAGTGGTAAAACCTCCCTTGATGTCATCATTTACTGTATATGTCTAGAAGAGTTTAAATCCCCCTATATGGAGATGGGAGAGGGCCAAGGCAGCATGTCGTCAAGTAGCAGCCGCAGCTTGGAGGGATAATCAGAATGGAGAAGCTGAGAGAAACCTGTACCCACAGTGAGTTGAGAGAAAGGAAACCATAACTTCTGTCAACTCCAAGATGAAGGAGGTGAGGACAATGCTCTGCCAAGATCTAACAGAACTGCCACATTAAAGAAAGTGGAAGCACAAGTGGAGAGACATGAGGAAGCCATAACAGAAGTGCACAGTAGGAAAATAATGTGATACCTTTCTATTGGACTAACTTCATAAGAGATGCGATCATAAAGTATTGAGACTTGTTGTATAGCTATATAAAAATACGTCGCACCATGATGCTATTAAGCATGCAGTGACCTAATTATGTGCTCTACATGTGCAGAGTGTAGCATGGCTGCAGCACACCTGTACTTACTTTTTTTTAATCACGTGATGTTTGGTATTGTGCAAAAGCAATTTGTCATATTTACGATGAGTGAAAAAAATGAACAGAGAATTTGCATTAAATTCTGCCAGAAACTTGAAGATTCGTACAAAGAGATTTATGACAAGTTACAGCAAGTGTATGGAGATGAATGCATGAGTCATGCTCTAGTTTATGACTGGTACAAACGTTTCCAAAAGGGCCGCCAAAGTGTTGACAGTGAATAACCTTCTGGAAGGCCATCCATGAGCAGGAATGAAGACAAAGTTGAAGCAGTGCATGCCGCAATACACTCAAATCGTCAATTCACTATCAGGGAGCTTGCTAAGGACATGAACATCAGTTCTGGGTCAGTACAGTCCATTTTTACTGTCAATTTGGGGATGAGACGTGTGTCTGCAAAATTTGTGCAAAAACTCTTGTCCCCTGACGAAAGAGAAGATAGACTGCATCCAGTGAGTTGTTGGAATGCATTAAAAATGATTCCGATTTCATCAAAAAGATCATTACTGGTGATGAAGCATGTGTTTATGGTTATGACTGGCTCAATCCTCACAATGAAAAACTCCAAATTCTCCTAGACCCAAGAAAGCCTGTGAGGTGAGAAGCAATGTCAAGGTCATGCTCACAGTTTTCTTTGATTACCAGGGTATTGTTCATCATGAGTATGCTCCAGAAGGCCAAACCATCAATAAGAAGTCCTACATCCAAATTCTGACTCCTTTGAGAGATGCAGTTCATCGTAAGAAGCCAGAGTTGCACAAGAATGGTGAATGGCTGCTTCATCACGATAACGCCCCAGCTCACACATCACATCTTGTCCAGCAGTTCTTGGCCAAACACCAAATCAAGCAAGACCATCAGCCTCCGTACTCACCTGCTCTCACACCCTGCTACTTTTTCTTGTTCCCAAAACTGAAATTACCACTGAAAGGAAGGAGATTCGATGACTTGGAGACCATTAAGCAAAATTTGACACAGCAGCTTCACAGCATAACAAAAAAGGTATTTCAAAATTGTTTCCAGAAGTGTAGGAAAGCTGGAGGAAGTGTGTTTTATCGGAAGGGGACTATTTTGAAGGAGACAGAGTGCAAGTCACTGGTGAGGCCTCACTTGGAATACTGTGTTCAGTTTTGGAGACCATATCTTGCAAAAGATGTAAAAAGACTGGAAACTGTTCAGAGAAAGGCGACCAAAATGATTTGGAACCTGCGTCAGAAGCCTTATGAGAAGAGACTTGAAGACCTAAATATGTACACTTTGGAGGAGAGGAGGGACAGGGGAGATATGATTCAGGCCTTTAAATACTTAAAGAGAAATGATGAACAAACAAACCTCTTCCAAAGACGGGGAAGCTGTAAAACTAGAGGGCATAACATGAAGCTGCAAGGCAATATCAGGAAATATTTCTTCACTGAAAGGGTGGTGGTTGCTTGGAATGCCCTCCCGATGGAAGTGGTGGGGCAAACACGGTGATGGAATTCAAAACGGCATGGGACAAACACAGTGGATCCCTTTACAGCAACAGGATAAAAGCAAAATAAACGGTACCATCTAACCTCTGAACTATCTAGCGTCTCAACAAATAAGGGTGTCCTACATGGAGTGGTGGGTTCACCCCTAAACAAAAACAAAAACAAAAACATGGGGAGGGGTGGCCTGCACAGAGCGACAGGTGCACCTACTCTTGCCATCTTACTGGGCAGACTAGATGGACCATGCTGGTCTTTATCTGCCGTCACTTACTATGTTACTATATGTTAATATGTAATAACTGTCAGTTATACTTCTTGTGTTATTGTGGAAGTCTCAATACTTTTGATCGCACGTCATACATTTGTAGACTAGTTTTCAGAGGTAAAACCTTCAAGTCTGGACAGTATGAGCAACAGATGTTGATACAAAAATATATATACAGGAATCTATACAGTATTACATAGACAGGAGGGGAGGGAATGGATAGTTGATCAGACGGTGGCCAGGCTGTAAACGTTTAGAGTTTATAATGCGACAAAATACATGTGTTTGTTAGGTGATTAGGTTGTAAATATTTATTGTTTATAATGTGAAATGAAATCAATGTCCTTGTTGTGTCTTGTCTGGTCTGATTCAAAGTATCTTATCTTCATTTCAAAAGTTTTACCGTCCAGAATAAATTTAAATCTTCCTCTCAAGATCCTCACCATAAAATCGATGTTGTGCTCTGGCCCTGTGAAGTCCAGACCAACAGCAGATGCTGGAGTGGCTGAATTCACACCTTGTTCTGTTCTGTTTTGCAGAGTTATATGTTTGTGAGCATTCATCCTTGTCTAACATTTGGCTTCTCTCTCCAACGTAGTAGCCTTTTGTACATTTCCTGCATTGAATCATATAAACTACATTGGAAGAGCAGAATGTGTAGGAATCCCCTTATGTTGAATGCTTTTCCCATGCGGGTGGCTGTGGGGTCCTGTGCAAACTATGCCAACATATATCAGTTTGGAATATGGCAGGGATTGGTGCCATTTACCTCTTTTTGGGCTCCTATTGGGAGTCCACTTCTCACACATTTTTATTTCAGATTCAGTGGCTGCGAAAAGTCAATATTGGTACATCAAAGAATCTCTCTCAGTAATTCGTCTTCCTAGAGTAGCAACTGCAATTATGATTTTCTCAGTTTTTCCAACTCTAGGTTCTATGTCACTATAAAGTGGACTCTCTTAGAAGCTGTCTTTTCTCTGTATTGTCTCTGGTTGTTTTGAGTGAAGTGGTAATCCTCTTGGAGATGATTTTGGGACTGTATCCTTTTTGTTTGAAGGATTCAGCCAGATTTGGAGTTGTTTATTCTTGTTTTTTGGGTCAGAACATAGGTGATGATATTGTGTTGCTTGGCTGTGTATGATGCCCTTTTTTGTACGCGAGGGGTGAAAGCTGGAATTGTGAAGGCAGCTGCATCTGTCAGTGGGTTTCTTTTAAATGGATATCTGTACACTGCCATTGTTGATAGAAAATGTGTCCAGGAAGTTGACTTTTTCTGTGGAGTAGTCAATTTTGAATCAGATTGGAGGGATGGGAGCGTTAAAAGAATTGCAAAATTATTTGAGAGACTCCTCTCCCTTAGATCAAATTATAAAAACGTCATCGGTGTACTGGTAATATTTGAATGGTTTAGTTCGATATTTCTTCAAAAATGTCTTCCAGTTCTGTCATGAAGAGGCTGGCATATTTGGGGGGTTATCCTTGTAACCATAGCTTTGCCCATGGTTTGCAGATAGATGTCCTTATTGAAGCTGAAGTAGATGCAAGTTAGAATGAACTATCAATTCTGTAATAGTTTCTAGTGGTGGCCCATGGTAGATGCCCTAAGGAATTTGTCATATGCATTAATTCAATCTGTATGCAGAATGTTGCTGTATAGTGATTCCGCATCCATTGTCAACAAGAGAGTACCAGGCTGTAGTTGTTCAATGTCTTTTAGCTTGTTCAAAAGGTCTGTGGTGCCTTGTATAAAGCTCCTTGTTCTATGTACTAGTGGTTTGAGACTCCTCTCTAGAAGTCCAGATATTTCCTCTGTGAGTGTGTCAATACAGATATGATTGGTCTGCCAGGAATTTCAGGTTTGTGGATTGGGGGTAAATGTAGAAAATGCCCATAGAAGGATTGGTTAATATGATTTTTTTCAGATGCGACTATATTGGTTGAGGAAATGACTGTGGTCTACATTATTGGCACTCTTGCATTTTAGGTATGCTGTATAAAATATCTTGAGAAATAATTTGAAATATTTCAACTGTATGTCATCATAATATTTTAATAGTATGTTCAAAGGTATATGACAAAAAAAATTATGTTTGTGCAACTTAGACATAGTAATTTCTGAGAAAAAAACAAAACAAAATATGACCTGAACAGGATTAATGGCACACTTCACTAATATTTGGTTGCACAACTCTTGGCATAGAAAGGCACCCCTGATCTTTGCCCAAACCCACCTTGAGAAACTACAATCCTTCTGGTAAATTTTATGTGGACAAATAAAACAAAAAACTTGAGCTCTTTGGCAATGCAGACCAGCAATGCATTTACACAAGAAGTCTTGGAAGGTTAGTGCAAACTGTTGGAAAAACATAATGTAAGACATCCAAAGAGCTTAAGGCTGACCTGGATCAATCTAGAGTGGAGGTTTCAACCTGCACCATACTCTATGCACTAAACAAAGAAGGACTTCAGGGTGAAGGCCAATGGAGGACCCCACTGCTCAACGACGTTATCGTGGATACTACTTTAGGCAACATCATAGTAATATAGTATATGACAGTAGATAAAGATCAGTATGATCCATCTAGTCTAGCCAAGGTGGCTAGAATGGTTGTAACTGCAGCTCTGTGCAGGTCACCTCCCTCTATGCCTGCGTTTAGGGTTGTACCTGCAGCTTCATGCAGGTCAGCTCCCTCTATTGAAGTATAAAAGATAATTAAGTTTGCTTTGATTTCATCCTCTTGCTATAAAGGGATCCACTGTGTCTGTCCCATGCCATTTTGAATTCTGTCATTGTATTTGCCCCCCATCACGAGGGTATTTGAAGCATCCACCACCTTTTTAGTGAAAAAGTATTTCCTGATGTTGCTTTTAAGTTTACCTCCTTGCAGCTTCATCATATGCCCTCTAGTTTTACAGCTTCCCCTTCTTTGAAAAAGGTTTGTTTGTTCACTGATACAGACCTTTAAATACTTAAAGGGTATCATCCAGTATCTCCCCTGTCTCTTCTCTCCTCTAGGGTATAAATATTTAGGTCTTCAAGTCTCTTCTCATACATCTTCTGGTGCAGGCTCCAAATCATTTTGGTCGTCTTCCTCTGAACCATTTCAAGTCTTTTTATATCCTTTGTGAGATATGATCTCCAAAATGGAACACAATATTCCAAGCACTGTTCCCTCTAAGCTGTGCGCATGTGCGCACGCACACACCTCACCGAGTGAACGCACATACTTTACAGCAGAGCGCACAAAAATTATGGCTGTGATTCTGATAGAAAACACAGACGTCTTAAAATTTAAAAGTTATGATTGTAATTACTAGAAATTTCCCGCTTCATTTAGTAATCGTCTATTTTCATTTATTTTGATTAAAATCAATGTGGTGCACATACTGTATTCTGACGTGTAGTCAAATTTTAAAGTATATAACTCCGAGTGTTGTTATGTGGCGCACAAAAATTTAACCTTCCTTCAAAAGCTGCACACAGCTGATATTTTATGCGCACACAGCCTACAGAAAATTAGAGGGAACATTGATTCCAAGTGAGACTTCAGCAATGACTTATACAGGGGCATTAATACCTCCTCCTTTCTGCTGGTTATTCCACTCTGTATGCAGCCTAGCATCCTTCTGGCTTTGGCTACTGTCTTCTCACATTGTTTCCCCACCTTGAGATCCTTGGACACTAGCCCCGGAGGTTCCTCTCCTGGTCTGTGCACACCAACCTCTCTCCCCCTATCGCATATGGTTTGTTTGGATTTTATGGATAATACATTGAAAGCCTCACACCCAGTGTGCGGTGGCAGCCAAGAAAGCAAACAGAATGCTAGGAATCATGAAGGAATGGAGAATAAAACTAAAGATATTATATTTCCTCTGTATCATTCCATGGTGCAACCACACTTTGAATACTGTGTGCAGTTCTGGTCACCATATCTTAAAAAGGATATAGCAGAATTAGAAAAGGTACAGAGAAGAGCCACCAAAATGGTAAAGGGGATGGAAGGATACCCCTATGAGGAAAGGCTTAAAAGGTTAGGGCTCTTCAACTTGGAAAAGAGACGGCTGAGGAGAGATATAATAACAGTCTTGTGTGCACATATAGTCCAAAGCCATTTTACTGGCCACTTTTTTTTTTTTTTAGGATATATTAGGCATTAAGTGATTGAACTGCAAGGGTGCCAATAATGTTGACCACAAATGTTAAGCTTCTTCAATTGCTTTGTGTACTCCTCTGTGGATTCCTCAGAAAAGAAGTTATTATAGAGCTTAGCAGTTGGTATGGATGGACAGACTGGAAGTGACACGTGGTTTTTAACTGCCATCATTTTTCTGTGTTTCTAATTAAACCAAATTAGGAAAAGAAACGTATCTAAAATACCTCCCTTATGTTTCTTTTCTTCTTTCTACTAAATTATAATTTGATTCCTTTTGTGTCATGTTATTGGCATCTATTAGTAATGGTTCTGTTAGGTACTCCTCTTTTAGTGTACACTGCTTAAATGTATTGCTGTTAGCAGTATAATAAATGCTATAAACAAGAAATATGCACATATATTTACCCGACCTGAGTAAGGGCATTCCCAGAAGTGGAGCTGGACGGTACATTTACATGCATATTTTATAAAAAATATACATATATGCACAGAAAATAAATCATAAAATTGCTGCATATTAGATAGCTATAATATATACATGTACGTTTCATGCAGTAATTTTCAAAGAGAAAGTATGCATACAATGTCTCTTTAAAATTTGGTTTAGATTATGCAGATAGATAGATATTACACATACACAAATTAGGCAGCCATTTATATGCAAATATGAATTGTTACAAAATTGCTCAGTATAATGTTCTTGTTATTTGGCACATACTTACACCTGTAATGAGAAGAGGCATTCCCAGGGAAGAGTTCCAACAGCTTTGGACTTACAAGGGTAATTTTATAACAGAGCAATTACGTTAAGTGGCCAAGTAGGTACCTACTTGGGGGCTATTTTATAAAGATACATTGGCACCTATGTGATTTTATGAAATACTATCTTTAAATGGCAGAAATCATGCACTGAATGTAGACGTGGACACCTATTGGAGAACAGGTATAAATTTATACACACAGGCATCATTTTAAAAGACGTAGTCGTGATTTAGGATCTCTGAACATCAAAATCACAGATATGTCTCTGAAGCCATTCCACAAATGATGTTTACAGACGTCTCCGGTGCAGGGATGTGCAAGTAGGCAAGGGGGTGTGGTGTGGTGGAGGCATGTCTGAGGAGGTGTAATGGACTTAAATGTCCCCATTCAATTTCAGGAACAACAGGGACATCTGTGGGCACATCCACATTAAGAAATGCTGCAGGCACAAATAGGCATCAGGAAAGTGCTCGTTTTGGCCTTAAAACATCCAGAGAGTGTAGACAGGATGCAGAATTAAGTGACTAGACTAAGATCACAAAGACAAACACTGGGATTTGAACCCTGGCCACCCTTCTCCCAACCCCACTACTTCAAGCATTAGGCTATTAGATATCCATGTTCTGAGATGCTATTCTGGGGACATCTATGTAGACATCGCTATAGATGTCCATCTCCGACACATCCACGTTTCTGAAATTGTGCCTGAACCTGCTTGTACCTACTCCCCCCCCCCCCCCCCGTGCACTTTGACGTCCCATTGTAAAACATGCCTTAAAGTTTGGAAGTACATGTTGATTGAAGTATTTTATATCAACTTGTGCACTTGCAAACTCAGCCTGCACTCCATCCAGACCACGCCCCCTGTTACACCTATCAGCAAATTACAACCCTTCTTGACAAGGCGCATAATTTAAGCAAGTTGGTATTTTATAAAAGGCTTTTTATATGTATATGTGGCCATATAATCAGAAGAGAGAGTCTTTATAAAATTACCCCCCAAATGCATACTTTTGGATTTTCAAATGAATGTATGTAAAATTTACTCCAAAGTGGTGCATATACTTTTGGCATGCATATGCTTTTGCTTTGAAAACTGGCACAATTTATGCACAAACTTGATGCATAAGCTAGGTGGCCTGTTACAAAATTATCCTCTTAGCATACATCATGCGCACTAAACAAAAACATTTAAACAAGTTGAAATAGAAAAGAAATAAAACATTTTTCTTCTATTCACAACCTTTTTACATAACCAGATTTAATCAAAATAGTTTCATGATGGGAAATTTAAGGGGCTAGTCACTAAGGTGCGCTATATCATTAATGCATGTTCGTTTGCCATTAATCCGATTAGTAACTAGGTCCTATTGAATTACATGAGATCTGCGGTAAAATAATACACAATATGATAATTTAATGCACATTAACCATAGTGCACAATAATAACTACCCCCTTAATTGGTAATTTTGTATGTCCATCTCAAATATATTCAGACTTCAAGGATTATTTAGTGCAATTAGTGCAAGATATTTTCAAATAGCATTCGTTTTTTCTTTCATTTCAAAACTGCATGAAAGGAATGGCATATGAAATATCATTGATATTTCCTATAGTTTAATTATATTTGATGTGTTTGTACCCTCCTATTATCTAATTTCTAATAGGATGAAATTTGATCATTATTTTCCTGCTTTCACAGAAAAAATAAGAACTACAAATATCACACAGTGGGGATGGTAATCAGAAAACCACTAGTGGGGTGGTTATTCAGCTATAGAAGATAGCAAAAAGGAAAAAAGTTGTTATACTGTTTAATCATGATTCCCGTTCTTCCTCTTATTAGTAAAATGGGCACATTACAAAAATTACTACTATTTATAAAATCCCTTCTATGTGCCTATATAATTTCTGATCTCCTATGTCTTCTCACTGTACAAAAATGTCTGACCTCTGAAGTACCTAATAAAACACCTCCCTGCTGTCTGTCTGGAGACTGATTCACATCTGGAACTCATGCACTGTAGCTTTCTTGTTCCTGTAAGAAAAACAAAAAACCTAGATAACTTAAGATACAAAGAGAGCTAGGACTGGACCTCTAAAGGCAGTTAACAGTGGACAAGTGTACATGTGTTTTAAAGGAGCTAATAACGCTTTCTATTTAAGATAGGCTCCCTCTTAGTTTGCTAACTCCCTTCCCCACAAATGATCATTTTTGGAAGTGAAAAAAAAAATTATCTACTCCATTTTACGTGACTGGAAGAGTAAAACACTTGTCCACTTCCTCCCCAAAATGCCTTTTCAGAAAGCGGCACACTTTCTTATGGGCAAGGTTTCGCAAACTTATCCCAGTAACACCACAGCCAGTCAAGTTTTCAAGCAGCCACTAAGAATAAGCAGGAAATAAATCTGCATTCAAGGAAGTCCCTTTATTTATGCATGCCTTTTTATAAAACCATCCAACTTCAAAAAGGTCAAAGCACCGTACACAGTGAAACAAAACAATTTGCTTATAAACTACTGTACTTCATTATACAATGGCTCAAAACTCTGTTCTATAAAAAAGGTTTCAGATGCTACAGAACCCAGCAATCAGATTGCTTCATAAAGCACTAAAGTATGATCATATTACACCGCTACTGATAGTACAAGATTGGCTTCCTGTTAGTTACAGAATTAGATTTAAAGTGCTAGTACTAACTTTTAAAGCATTATGAACAGGGGTCCCAGAGTCTCTCAGACCTGCTGACACCATATGCACCCTCTCCTGCCCTATGTTTTCGATAAGGGAACTTACTTGCTATACCTACTCCAGCCCATGTTCAG
Source organism: Ichthyophis bannanicus (assembly GCA_033557465.1). Classification (NCBI taxonomy): domain Eukaryota; kingdom Metazoa; phylum Chordata; class Amphibia; order Gymnophiona; family Ichthyophiidae; genus Ichthyophis; species Ichthyophis bannanicus. Next base: position 152,716,600 of record CM066041.1, read on the forward strand.
AATGAAAGCACATGCCAAACTGAATTTTTTTTTTTTTACCAAGTTCCCATCCTTTACCATAATATTTAAAAGGGTGGAATCTTCAATAACTAAATTCATAATCAGGGCTAGAAATATTACCATTTGATCAGGCATTTGGGGTTTTTTTCCAGATTAGTAGGGACACTTATTACCAGTGCTCAGAGCATCTTTCTACCATTATATCACTCAATTGTACCTTTTGCTTTCTTTTTTTTAATTTTAGTTCAATATTCATAATTTGTAAGTAATTTTTGGGTGTTAAAACTTGGTTTTATTTCTTGCTTTATTTTAATATTTTATATGTATTTACAATTAATTATTGCCTATGCTGTATTTATATTTTTTGTTCACTGCTTTGCTGTCTTATTCATCAGCAGTTAAATAAACATAAATAAAACAAACATAAAAAAGGACAAGGCAATATTCAGCAGAAGGGCAACCGTAAAAGACGTATAAACCTTTTAGCTTTCCCCCCCCTCCCTCCCCTTTGGCATACCTGTAAGTAATGTATCTAAATATTAAACCTAGAATAGAATGTCATTTTAGTTATTTGAAAATGGATTCCATCAAAGAGCAGAAAGGGAGGATGCAAGTTAAAAGTATTCCTTATAGCCCCGAATGTTTCGGTTTCACCTGAAACAAGCAGCTTATACCTTAGTACAGAGGTACTCAAATCCAGTCCTGGAGGGCCGCAAACCAGTCAGGTTTTCAGGATATCCCTAATGAATATGCATGAGATATATTTGCATGCACTGGCTCCATTGTATTTGAATCTCTCTCATGCATATTCATTAGGGCTATCTCGAAAACCTGACTGGTTTGCGGCCCTCCAGGACTGGATTTGAGTACCTCTGCCTTAGTATCTAGGGCAGAGGTTCCCATCTCCAGTCCTGGAGAGCCAAACACCATTCAGGTTTTCAGGCTGTCCCTAATGAATATATGCATGAGATACATTTGAATACAATGGGGGCAGTGCATGCAAATGCATCTCATGCATATTCATTAGGGACAGCCTGAAAACCTGAATGGTGTTTGGCCCTCCAGGACTGGAGTTGGGAACCTCTGATCTAGGGGTAATATTCAATCCATGACAGATGGCAGATTTTTTTTTCAAAATGACAGCTGCCACAGGCAAAAAAAAATCCAGATATTCACAGCACTACGTGGATGGAGGCTGCCATTGAAAACACGGATTGTACAGCCACTATTTGGATAATTGCTGCCATTATCTGGATAGCTATGATTTTTACATAGATATCCTTATGGTATTCTTGTTCTAAGTGCTATCTATACGTGTTATCGACTACAGCAAAGCTTTTGACTGTGAACCATGAGAAACTCTGGGCCACATTACGAAGCATGGGTATACAAGAACACCTGATCATTCTCTTGCACAACCTTTATATTGATCAAGAAGCAGGGTCGGCCCATCCATTGTGCGATAATATTGTTCGCACAGGGCCCCACGTGAACACCATTATGGCACACTGGACGGTTTCAGAGGGAGCCGGGGCAGCCCGCGCGAGGCCCCGGCTCCCTCTGTACAACCGCCAGCGTGAAGATCCTTTTCCTTCACGCTGGCGGCTGTTTCTGTGAAGAGGTAATTAGATCTTACCTGCTAATTATTGTTCCTGAAGGAACGACAGTCCAGTCCCTTTACTTCAGGGTTACGCAACCCTTCCAGCAGTTTGGAGGCTGAGCCCAACCTTTTTGGGGTGGAGCGGTATATATACCACTGGTGCCACCCACCAACTCCAGTAAACTACTGTAAAAGCAGACTTAACAAACCTAGGTAACTCTGAAAACGGAAATAATCAAACTCAAGCAAAAACTCAATATAAAAACTTTTTTTTTTTTTTTTTTTTTTTTTTTTAACCGGAATAGGTAGTAGGAGAGGAGGTCAAGGGAGGAGGTAGGAGAACTGCTATAGCGCGTGCCTTTCCTCCAGCCTGACCCACCAGCACATCCTGAATCCGCCCTCGGGCCACAGTCCCGAATCAGAGAAACGGCTGGAATGGCTAAATAGAGCTAGGGAGGGGAATAGGGACTGGACTGTCGTTCCTTCAGGAACAATAATTAGCAGGTAAGATCTAATTACCTCTTCCTTATCGTCACTCCAGTCCAATCCCTTTACTTCAGGGAAGTACCAGAGCAGTACCAGCTCGGGCGGGATTCGCCATTCCGGAACGTAGCACTGCCTGCGCAAACCTGGAGTCCGCCGAGCTCTGCACGTCCAGCCTGTAGTGCTTGGTGAAAGAGTGCAGAGAGGACCAAGTCGCTGCCCTACAGATATCCAAAGGAGGCACTAGGCTGAACTCCACCCAAGAGGTAGCCTGCGCTCGAGTTGAGTGAGCGCGCAGGCCCCCTGGGACCTGTTTCCCCTTGAGGATATAGGCGGAGGCAATCGCCTCCCTGATCCATCTGGAAATTGAGGCCTTGGCCGCCGCCTCTCCCTTGTGAGGCCCTCCGAACTGTACAAAGAGTCGTTCGGATTTCCGGAAGGGCGCCGTGCGGGAGAGGTAGCGCTTCAAGGCTCTGGGGACGTCGAGCAGATGGAGCTTACTATCTCCCCCTCCTGGTCCCTCCGACGAGAGAGTCGGGAGAGAGATGGATTGGTTGACGTGAAAGGGGGAGATCACCTTAGGCAAAAATGAAGGAACCGTCCGAAGGACTACCTTATCCCTGAGAAAGGACAGAAAAGGAGGCCAAGAAGACAGGGCTTGCAATTCGGAGACTCGTCTAGCTGAGCAAATGGCCACCAGGAACACTGTCTTCAGAGTCAGATCTTTCAAGGAGGCCTTCTTCAAAGGCTCAAAAGGCTCCGCGGCTAGGGCATTTAGCACCAGGTTGAGGTCCCAAGGGGGTATGACCGATCTTCGTTGCGGTCGGAGCCGCCTGACCGCTTTCAAGAACCTGACAACGTCCGCGTGAGCTCCCAAAGCTTTTCCGCCCACCTTGCCCCTATAGCAAGCGATGGCCGCCAGTTGTACTCTCAAGGAGCTGTGAGCTAAACCCTTGTCGAGACCCGCTTGCAAAAATTCCAGCACCTCCGGGACCGAGGCCGACAGGGGATTCTTCCGGCGTTCCGTACACCATGCCTCAAAGATACGCCAAACTCTTACGTAGGAGAGACAGGTGGAGCGCTTCCTCGCACTCAACATGGTCGCGATTACTGCCGGCGAGTAGCCGCACTTCAAGAGCTGCGCCCTTTCAATAGCCAAGCCGTAAGCGAGAATCGATCCACGTGTGGCATCTGAACCGGTCCTTGCTTGAGTAGGTCCTTCCTGACGGGAAGGCGCCATGGTCGGTCGGCGATCATCCTTACCAGATCCGCATACCAAGGACGACGAGGCCAATCCGGGGCAATAAGGACTACTAGGCCCCGGTGAGCTTCCACCCGCTGGATGACCTTCCTGATGAGGGCCCAAGGGGGGAAGACATAAAGAAGACCCTCCGAGGGCCACCTTTGAGACAGGGCGTCCAGGCCCTCAGACATCCTTTCCTTCCGTCGACTGAAGAATCGGCTTGCTTTGGCGGATGTGAACCGCGCCATGAGGTCCATGACTGGAGGACCCCACCGGGCTACTATCTGGTCGAAGATCTCCTGATGCAGTTCCCACTCGCCGTGGTCTATCTTGTACCTGCTGAGGTAATCGGCCATGATGTTGTCCGTACCGGCCACGTGCTGAGCTGAAAGCGCTTCCAGGCGAACTTCCGCCCACTTGAACAGGGAGTCCGCCTCCTTTTCCAATGCCAGACTGCTGGTGCCGCCCTGGTGATTGATGTACGCCACGGCGGTGACATTGTCGGAGAGAACACGAATCGCTTTCCCTAGCACTGAGGGTTGGAGAGCCTTGAGTGCCCGAGCGACGGCTCTCAATTCCAGTCGGTTGATAGGCCATAGGGATTCCACTGCCGACCACCGCCCCTGGACAAACTGGTCCTCGAAATGTGCTCCCCAGCCTGCCAGACTGGCGTCCGTCAACAGTACCCACTGAGGAGGTTCGAGGGGCATTCCGCGACTCAAGTTCCTTGGGTATCTCCACCAGAGGAGAGAGTGCTTGGTCCGAGGGGCGCAGGGAAGCTGCCGAGACAAGGGGTGCTGTTGTGGAGACCACCGCCGCAACAGGGACCGCTGTAACGGGCGCATGTGAGCTCTGGCCCACGGGACAACCTCTATTGCTGCCGCCATGGTTCCCAACAATTGTAGGTAATGCCACGCTGACGGGAGCCACCTGACCATGAACTGTGAGACTAGGGTTCTCAGGTCCTTTATCCTTGAGCTGGACAGAAAGACCCTGCCTCTGCCTGTGTGGAACCTTGCTCCGAGATATTCGAGCTCCTGTGATGGAACCAAACTGCTCTTTGCTCGATTGATGACCCATCCTAGCTCCTCCAGAACTTGAACTACTTTGGCTGTTGCCCGGTGACTTTCCTCTTCTGATTTTGCCCGGATCAGCCAGTCGTCCAGATAGGGGTGCACTAAGATTCCCTTTTTTCGTAGGGCGGTCGCTACCACCACCATCACCTTGGTAAAGGTTCTTGGCGCTGTCGCTAGCCCGAAGGGTAGCGCCTGAAATTGAAAATGACCTAGAGGGACAGCGAATCTGAGGAACTGCTGATGGGCCCTTCTGACCGGGATATGCAAGTACGCTTCTGTCAGATCCAACGATGTTAAGAACTCTCCGGCCCTCACGGCCGCTATCACTGATCTCAGGGTTTCCATCCGGAAGTGAGGTACCTTGAGGCAGCGGTTGACCTGCTTTAGGTCCAGGATCGGACGAAAGGAGCCCTCCTTTTTTGGGATGACGAAGTAAATCAAGTACCGACCCGTACCGCATTGGTCTGGAGGTACCGGAACTACAGCCCCGAGATCTATGAGGCGGGAAAGTGTCGACTCTATGGCTTCTCTTTTTGCTGCGGAACCGCAGGGAGACTGAACAAAGGCTGGAAGTATTTGCTTTGCAAATTCGAGGGAGTATCCTTCTCGAATCACTTCCAGCACCCACTGATCGGATGTGACTCGGGACCAGGCGGGAAGAAACTGCCTCAGGCGACTGCCTACCGGCAATCCGCCCTCCTGGGCCTCCTGTATCTCATTGTTGCTTTCTGGGGCACGAGGAGGAGGAGGATGAGAAACCTCTGCCCCGAAACCCTCGGGATCCTTGACCCCTAGCGTTAAAATGACCCCTGAGGAAGGGGTTAGGTCTAGTCGAGCGAAACCTCCGAGGTTCTCTAGATTGGTTCCGAGCTGGGGCAGAAGATCGCGTTTGCTTGGGCCTGTCCTCCGGAAGCCTGCCGCCCTTGGACTCACCCAGGTCTTTTACTAACTTGTCCAGGTCCTCTCCGAATAAAAGTTTCCCCTTAAAGGGAAGGCGGCTCAGGCGAGCTTTAGAGGAGGCATCAGCGGCCCAATTCCGGAGCCACAAATAGCGTCTGGCTGCCACCACCGAGGCCATGTTCTTTGCTAAGCTCCGGATGAGGTCATACTGGCTATCCGCCAAGAAGGCCGTACCTGATTCCAACCTTGCCGCGCGTTGGCTAGAACCCCCTCGGAGGAGCCCTCCTCTGCCTGGAGTTGCTGAGACCACCTCAAACAGGCTCGTGCCACCCATGCCCCAGAAACTGAGGCCTGTAAGGCCAGAGCGCTCACGTCGAAGGCTTGCTTAAGGAGCGTGTCCAATCTTCTGTCCTGGGCATCCCTCAGGGCCGCGCTGCCCTCCACTGGGATGGTGGTTTTCTTCGTCACTGCCGAAACCGCCGCATCCACCCTGGGGGACTTCAGAAGCTCTTTGTCTGCTTCTGGGAGAGGGTAGAGCCGAGACATGGCCCTGACCCCTCTCAACGCTGACTCTGGTTGATCCCATTCCTCCTGAATCATCTGACGCACCACTCTGTGGACAGGAAAAACCTTCTGGGACCTTCTGATGGCCTGAATCAAGGGATCCTCCAAAGCTTCATCCTCCACAGGGGCATCCGAGGCCACGCTGAGAGCTTTCAGGGAGTCATTTATTAAAGCGGGCAGCTCCTCCCGCCTGAATACTCTGATTATGCGAGAGTGGTCCTCCTCCGGGATCTCCCCTTCCTCCAGCTCCTCCTCTTCCTCCTCCAACTCCTTTTCCGAGGCCTCCTCTTCTGGCAAGTCCTGGGAAAACGGAGTGAGGGGCTCTTCAACCACCAGTCTGGGGCGCTTTGAGGGTATCCCAGAGTCCTGGGCGTTAGACCTCGTGGGTCTGACCAGTTTACCTTCGGCCGAAGAACCCGCTTCCCCCGGACCAAGACCCTTCTTACGCAGGCAATAGGCCTGGTGCAGCAGGAGAATGAAATCAGGGGAGAAGAAGTCCCCGGCTCCCCCTTCTCCTGCGGGAAGGGAGGAGGGAGGTATAGGGGGAAGGGGGGCCTCTGAGTGAGAAGGTGGGGACAGCTGGGACGCTACTTCCCCCTCCGAGGGATCCGAGGACCCCTGCGAGGCCTGGGACATGGCAAGGCTGATTTCCTGTTCTACAGAGGAAGCGACTGCAGCGCAGCCCCTGCAGACCCCTGCCTCAGATGCAGTACCCCTCCTAGTGCCACAAGAGGGACACCTCGGTTTGCCCGTCATGCTCTTCAGAGAAATCTCTGAGTTGTCTCCCCAACAGTTATTATTTTAAATAAATCACTTAAGGAAGTAAATAAACAATAAACAAAAACAAAATTAAATAAAATTAGGCAATTAAAATCCCCCCTGGCTCTGAAAAGTTCTCCGGGAACAGGAGGCACAGATAAAATCTTTCCCCTTAATTATCCCATTAAACGCTAAAATAATCTTCAGCAGAAAAAACCTTCTCCAACTTGATTTCAGCCTAAGCTGTATACTTGCGGTTTAGGAGCTTCTCCCAGGCCCGAGACCGCAGTTCTCCGTAGGGGGCTCAACACGTGCTAGGCCGCGACCACGTGGAGCCCTTAGCCGAGTGGCCTGCAAACACTGGCCTTTGTGCTGCCCCCCACGCTCCGGCGGTGAGGGGGAGGGTGGGGACTGAGGCCCGAACTATCCTGGGCCTCGCGCTACCCCCTGCGCTTCTCTTCCCGCCGCTGACCTTTAGCGCGCCGCCGTAAGAAGGAGAAGGGGGCTGAGGAGGAATTTTACCCTCTCCCACGTGTACAGCGCGTCCTCCAGCGCTCAGCCGCCAGCGGGGCTTCGGCGCGAGGACGGACAGGACTCGAGGCAGGCAGGCAGGCCGAGGAACAGGCAGCACCGGCAGTGAGAGGAGCTCTGGTCTTTCCTCCTCGCTGCTGCAAGACCTGCAGGGAATCACCTCCAGCACCCGGGCCGGGCCGCGGGGAGGGGGGGGGGGGGAGGGAAGGAAAGAGGAGAGAAGGAGTACTCCGGAGGAAATCAACTAAAGGTAAGATTCCAAACCAAAAATAAGGCAGACTCTGTCAATTAGTAAAGATTAAATTAAATTAAATTAAAGTAAATAAAAACGGATTTAAAAGGAAGATAGGACTCCAGTAAGCCCTAGGCTTACGGAACCCTCCAGCTGCTTGGAGGCTGAGAATACTGGAGTTGGTGGGTGGCACCAGTGGTATATATACCGCTCCACCCCAAAAAGGTTGGGCTCAGCCTCCAAGCTGCTGGAAGGGTTGCGTAACCCTGAAGTAAAGGGACTGGACTGGAGTGACGATAAGGAAACCGCGATTGCTGGGAAAGGCTGGAGAAGTTGCTAAATCACCACTAGGTGGCACTGTATCAACAGACACTGAAGCTGGCTGCAGAAGAGGAGAAACTGCAAAATGGCTGCTGTTCCTGTGCTTTTCACATGGCCATATGCCCCAAAGACTCAAACAAAAACCTGGTCAACACCTTCAAAAATTACTTGGCACAATTTCTCCCTTATTACCAGGGCCTCCTGCCCTGCTGTAACAAGTGTCACACTGCCCTGAGGCACCTCGGTGGCTGCCAAAGCAGAAGCAGCATTTAACAGCAACATACAATATAAATGAAAACATGGTTCCCACAACTCACCAACCTGTCAAAGAAAGACTGCTGCAAAAATGAAAGTACATGCTGTTCAACAAGCTTACAGAAGTCTCTGCCTGCACTAACACTGAAGCTCCCTTCAGCTGACATACAATTGGTTGGTTCCCACTTTCTCCTCACACCAACCAACAAGGCAAGGCAGGAAAAAAAACCACACTGCCACCACAGAAACAAAAGGAAGCAGTCACAAGAAAGAATAAGTCCTTTTTAAAAAAAACTGTTTTTGTTTTTATTCAGTGAGGAGAGAAGGGAAGTGAAAGAAAAAAGGGAGTGGAAGGAGGAGGAAGAGAAAGGCAGCCAAAAAATACACCAGGCAATCCTATAAGGGAAGGACCCCAAATCCTCTAGGTATCCCCCTGTTGTCAACACTCAAATGGAACCCTGGATTTCTTCCCCCTGCATGAAGCTGCTCAACTGGTTCTTCAACAAGAAGAGGAACCAATACAGACCAGACTAGATACACTGCATGGACATTCACCATCTGCTGGAGACTGAGAAAAATACTGCTGAGCCAAGGCTGCATGGTACCCTTACAGAGCAGAGCTCACTTCTGATTGGTTTCCATGTCTCATCTGCTGGTTGACAGGTATAAACCTATTGGTTCATACCAATAGGTATAAACCTATTGGTTCTAGAGGGATCTGGTAGGGATATTAAGGAAATCCAGATTAATAAGCCGCTATAATACAAATTTATAAAGAGATTTACAAATGTAGCACTTGAAACTTTTTTCCTGCACCTGTTTGAAAGAAAAAATAACTACATCTCCAGAACTGTAGCTATTTTTCAAATGGGCCTCCTTAGAGAGCTTAAAATGAAATTAAAGGACGTCGAGGCCATTAGAACGCCGAAAAAAGATGCCTTGGTTAAAACTGGTGCAGCACTTTTCTTATTGCTGAGCTTACTGTGTGCAGGTACTGGAGACGTTTTAAATCTGCCACTGCCACTGCCACAGACCTGCAGAGCAGCTGGATAGGGAAGACAGTTGATGACTATTTTGTTTTTAAAGGCAGGGTGAGGTAGCACCCAGGTGGATGTTTGGGGGCATTTTTTTGCTACCCAAAAATTTGCTACCTGAATCGGCACTTCACTCTGCCTAATGATAGAGCTGCCCCTGGTAGCCAGACTTCAGAAGACAGCTTCCCCTAAGCAAGTAATACTGCCAGCGCTCCAGGTCATTACGGTCTGCTTGTAGCAGACACCCCCGTTGATGCCCAGGAAGTCTTATATTCCTTTGGCTCCATCTCTTCAACTAACTCCAGTGCAACAATTACATCAAGCACAACATTGTCTCCTAACTGCACTCATTCCGAAGGTCACCGTTTAAATTCTGTTTCTTTAGAAGCAAAACATTAAGAATATAAGAACATGAGAACTGCTATCCTGGGTCAGCCCAAAGGTCCATCAAGTCCAGTATCCTGTTTCCAGCAGTGGCCAATCCAGGTCACAAGTATATGACAAATCCCCAAAGTGGCCAGTTCTATGCTACTTATCCTCAGAGATAAGTAGTGTTTTTTCTTGGACTACATTAATAACTATTTATGGATGTTTCCTCCAAAAATGTGTCCACATTTTTAAACCCAGCTACTCTACACCTGCATTTACCACATCCACTGGCAATGAGTTCCAAAGACTAATAAGTTCAGAGAAAAAATATTTTCTCCCATCTGTTTTAAATATACCACTTCCTAACTTAATGGCATGTCCCCTAGTTCTTGCATTTTTTCAAACAGTAAACAATCTATTCGAGTCTACCCATTCAACTCCACTCAGGATTTTATAGACTATCATATCTCCCCCCTCAGGCATCTCTTCTCCAGGATGAAGAGCCCTAATCCCTTTAGCATTTCCTCGTAGACAAGTCATTCAATTCCCTTTATCATTTTGGTTGACCTTCTCTACCTTTTCTAAAGCCGCTATATATTTTTTGAGATGCAGAGAACAGAACTACACACAATACTCAAGTTATCATTGCACCATGGAGCAATAGAGGCATCATAATATCCTTTGTTTTATTTTCTATTCCATTCTTAAGATTCTGTTCATAATTTTGCCCACCATTACATACTGAACAGAAGATTTCAATGTATGGTCTATAATCATAACCAGGTCTTTTTTCTTGGGTAGAGACTCCTAACATGGAACCTATCATAGTGTACCTAAGATTTGGGCTATTCTTCCCGACATGCATCACTTTGCACTTGTCCACATTAAGTTTCATCTGCTGTTTTGATGCCCATCTCTTACTCTCACTAGGTCCTCCTGCAGTTTCTCACAATCCACATGTGATTTGATGTCATCAGCAAATTTAATCACCATCGCTTATCATTCCCTATTCCAGATCATTTATAAATATATGTTAAAAAAACACCAGTCCCAGTACAGATCCCTGGAGTACTCCACTAGTCACCTTAATCCACTGAGAAAACTAACCATTTATCTCTATTCTGTTTTCTCCCTCTCAACAAGTTGCCCATCTACAGTATTTATTTATTTATTTATTTACATTCTCTTATATACCGCCCTATTCTGCATCAGTGCGGTTTACATTGAACAAACTGAAATTACATTGAACAGGGCATTATAACTTGGAGATAACTATTTTACAGGGAACATGGGCTATGGAGGGTTAAGTGGCTTGCCCAAGACCACAAGGAGCACCTGTGGGACTAGAAACCCCAGTCCTTCCGGCCCAAGGTTGCTGTCCTCTAATGGGATTTGAACCCCCGACCTTCCAGCCTGAAGTACCTTGCCCGAACCATCGACTCTTATGCAAATGTTTTTTTTTTTAAACTATCTCAGGAGTCTGATGTGGGACTTGTTAAATTCTTTCTGAAAGTCTAAACACACTATATCAATTGGCTTGCTTTTATCTATCTATTTATTCATGTATACAAAGAAATGGTACACATTGGTGAGACAAGACTTCTCTTGGGTAAATCCATGTTGGCTTTGCCCCATTAAACTATATCTGTCCAAGTATCAAGTAATTTTGCCCTTAATAACAGTTTCCACCATTTTGCCCAGCACCAACATTAGGCTCACTGGTATGTAGTTTCCCAGATCACCCTCTGTACCCTTTTTAAAAGCGTTACATTGGCCACTCTCATATTTTCTGATGACATAGATGATTTCAATGATGGGTTTAAAAACTAATAGTAGTTCTGCAATTCCATCTTTGAGTTCTCTCAGCACTCTTGGGCGTATGCCATCCTTTTTAGTTTATCAATATGTTCTAGTACATCTTCCAGGTTCACTGAAATTTCATTCAGCTCTTAACTCATCACTGTTAAATACTCTTTCTGCCATTGATAGCTCCCTCACATCTTACTCAGTAAAGATTGAAGCAAAGAATTCATTTAGGCTCTCAGCTATGGCCTTATCTGTGAATGCCCTTTTTACCCCTTGATCATCTAATAGTCCTACTGTCTCCTTCCCCAGCTTTTTACTTCTTATGAACAATAAAAAGATTTTTTTTAGGTACATGTGTGTCTCTTTGACTAGCTTCTTTTCAAATTATTTTTGCCTTTCTTATCAGCACCTTGCATTTAACTTGCCAGTGCTTATGCCATTTTCTATTTTCTTCATTTGAGTCCTTTTTCCATTTTTTGATCGATTTTTGTTTTTGGCTCTAATAGTCTCTTTCACCTCACCTTTTAGCCAAGCCAACTCATTTGGTAGTAGTGATGGGCTTCTAAGATTGTATTTTAAGACAAAGCTGCATCTGATGTAAACTCTTGACCTTTGTAGCTGCTCCTTTTAGTTTTTTTCTAGCCATTTTCTTCATTTTATCATAGTCTCCCTTGTGAATATTAAGCATTAACACAGCAGATTTCCTTCACATACTCAAGTTAAATGTGATCATGTTATGTTCACTAGTGCCGAGTGGTCCCAATACATTTAGCTCCTTTACCAAAACGAGTGTTCACAAAGGACAAAATTCAAAACAGCTCTCTCTCTCTCTCTCTATAATCTGTTCCAAAGCCAGTTGCTTAATGAAGCAGTCATTTATTCCATCTAGGAACTTTACCTCCCTGGCATTTCCAGATGTGACATTTATTCAATCAATACTAGCCAAATTTGCTAGTTTCCCTAATTTCTGAAAAGCTTTCATCATCTGTCTGTTCATTCTTTTCAGGCAGACAGTAGTAAATTCCTACCACTATTTTCTTCCCCTTCACACATGGAATTTGTATCCATAAGGATTCAATGGCTCATTTTATTTCCTGCAGAACTTTTTATTCTAGTTGACGCAATGCTCTATAACAAACGCCACCTGTTTACCAATTTGACTCATCCTGTCATTGCGCTATAATTTATACCCTGGTATCACAGTGTTCCAGTGGTTATTCCCTTTCCACCAGGTCTCGGACACCTATTATATCTCTCTCTTCATTTAAGATACTCCTATGAGGAGAAGCTAAAGGGGTTAGGGCTCTTCAATCTGGAAGAGACGGCTGAGGGGAGATATAGCAACATAGTAACATAGTAAATGATGGTAGATAAAGACCAGTATGGTCCATCTAGTCTGCCCAGTAAGATGGCAAGAGTAGGTGCATCTGCCGCTCCATGCAGGCCACCCCTCCCCATGTCTTTGTTTTAGGGGTGAACCCACCACTCCGTGTAGGACACCCCTGTATGTTGAGAAATTAGTTAGTTAAGTTTATTTTGATTTTATCCTGTTGCTGTAAAGGGATCCACTGTGTCTGTCCCCCTATGATAGAGGGAAGGGGATATAAATTAATGAATGGAGTGGAACAGGTAAACAGATTGATTGTTTACGCCATCAAAATGGAGAAAGATTAGGGGATATGCAATGAAATATAGCAACATGACAACAGAAAGACCACATGGCCAATCTAGTCTGCCCTTCCATATCAACCACAACAGTCCCGTTTTTGCCTTCAGAGATCCTCTGAGATTGTCCCATGCTTTTTTGAATTCAGAAAGCGTCCTCATCTTTACCACCTCTACTGGAAGACTATTCCATGCATCTACCACTCTTTCCGTAAAGAAATATTTCCGCATGTTACTCCCGAGTCTATCCCCTTTCACCCTCATCCTATGTCCCCTCGTAGCAGAGCTTGCTTTCAACCGAAAGAGGCTCTCCTCCTGTTCATTTATGCCACGGAGGTATTTAAATGTCTCAGTCATATCACCTCTATCCTGCCTTTCCTCTAAAGTATACATTTTAAGAAGTTTAAGTCTGTCTTCATATGTTTTATAACGAAGACTATTAACCATTTTAGTAGCCACCCTCTGTATCAACTCCAAACTGTTTATATCCTTTTGAAGGTGCGGTCTCCAGAATTGCACACAATACTCCAAATGAGATCTTACTAAAGACTTATACAGAGACACTGTCACCTCCTTTCTTCTGCTGGCCATTCCTCTCCCTATGCACAATCACGCCTAAGTCCTGCTTTTCTTTTGTGGAGAGAAGTACCGTATTTTCCGGCGTATAAGACGACTGGGCGTATAAGACGACCCCCTACTTTTCCTGTTAAAATATAGGTGTTTGGCCTATACTCACCGTATAAGACTACCCCTCTTCCAGCGCACACCAAAAAAAATACGCCGGAAAATATCACAACAACAAGTAACAATATTTGATTTCAAAATTATGATGATTTTGTAGTCAAATCACTAATATGAAATAAAATTATTTTTTCTACCTTTGTTGTCTGACCAATCTATTCTCTGATCATGCTGGTCCCGATCTGAGGCTTCTGCTTTCCTGTCTTCTCTTAGCTCTCTTTCTGTGGTCTATGGTCCCTCTGCCATTTCTTATCTCTTCTTTCGTTTTCTTCACTTCTTTCCATCAGCCTATTTCCAGTCCCAGTAACCCTCCCCAATATCAGCCCCTATCCAGTCCTCACTCCCAGTACCTTCCAATGTCAACTTGCATTCCCATGATTGCCACTGGTGTCCATTCCCTTCCAGTCCCCCTCCTTCCCCACTGACCAGTCCCTTCTAGTACAAATACCATGGCAGCCCCTCTCAGATCCACTCCCTTCCAGTTCCATTCTCCCATCCCCTCATATCAGCCCATTTGTAGCCTTAGCCCCCAGTTTTCTTCCAGGGCCAGCAGCTCTATCCTCCCCTCCCCACAATCAGCCCATGCCCAGTCAAATCCCCCCAATCAGCTCGCTTCCAGTGCTAATCCCCCCTCAACCCCATTACCAGTGCTAGCCTCCCCTAATCAGCTCATTACCAGTCCTAGCCTCCCCTAATCAGCTCATTTCCAGTGCTAGTCCCCCCTCAACCCCATTACCAGTGCTCCATCCCTCCATGTCAGCCCCCCTCCCTCCATCCCTCCATGTCAGCTCCCTCCATCCCTCCATGTCAGCCCCCTCCATCCCTCCATGTCAGCCCCCCTCCCTCCATCCATCCATATCAGCTCCCTCCCTCCATGTCAGCCCGCCTCCCCAATCCATCCATATCAGCTCCCTCCCTCCATGTCAGCCCCCCTCCCTCCATGTCAGCTCCCTCCCTCTCCCCATGTCTGCCTCCCTTCTAATGCAGCCGTGGCTCCCTGTCTCTTAGGGAACCGCGGCTGTGCTTGTAAAATCATCGCGGAGCCCTTCCTGTCTTGACGGGCTCCGTGCAGCATTGTCCCGCCTCCAAAGGAAGTGGTAAACAACTTCCTTTAGAGGCAGGAGTGGAGTGGAGGAGTGGCCTAGTGGTTGGGGCAAGGTACTTCAGGCCGGAAGGTCGGGGGTTCAAATCCCACTAGAGGACAGCAACCTTGGGCTGGAAGGACTGGGGTTTCTAGTCCCACAGGTGCTCCTTGTGGTCTTGGGCAAGCCACTTAACCCTCCATAGCCCATGTTCCCTGTAAAATAGTTATCTCCAAGTTATAATGCCCTGTTCAATGTAATTTCAGTTTGTTCAATGTAAACCGCACTGATGCAGAATAGCGCGGTATATAAGAGAATGTAAATAAATAAATAAATAAAGGAAGGGCTCCGCGATGATTTTACAAGCACAGCCGCGGTTCCCTAAGAGGCAGGGAGCCGCGGCTGCAGAAGAAGGAGTCGGTGAGTTTGCCGCTGCCGAGAAGCAGACTCGGCAGCGGCAGCAACTTCTGCGCATTTACCGGTAATTTTTATTTTTTAACGAGGCGACCCCCGCTAAATCCTACAGGTTGAGAACCGCTGTGCTAGAGTGTCGGAACGCCAAGGCAATGCTTTGCATAAGTCAAGCAATTGGATTCGTAGCAACGTTGTACACAAAGCGAGACAGAGCCACGTCGCAGAACGTGGACCGGCGTATAAGACGACCCCTGACTTTTGAGCATATTTTCAGGGCTTAGAAAGTCGTCTTATACGCTGGAAAATACGGTACTTCACCCCCTATATTATATCGCTCTCTTGGATTGCTGCAGCCCAAATGCATGACCTTGCCTTTTTTAACATTACATTTCAGCTACCAAATTCTAGACCATTCTTCAAGCTTAGCTAGATCCCTCCTCATGTTATCTACTCCTTCCTGCCTATTCTATTGCAGATTTTGGTATCACCTGCAAAGAGGCAAACCCTACCTGACAGCCTTTCCACAATATCACTAAGATGTTAAAAAGCATCGGACCAAGGACAGATCCCTTGGGCATATCATTGGTAGCCTCCTTTTCCTCAGAATGAGCTCCATTTACCTGTATCCTTTGTCAACTCCCATTCAACTAATTTCTAACCCTAGCAGTAACTTTAGGGTCCACCCCTAGGGTGCTCAGTTTGTTTATAAGTCATCTGTGTGGAACTGTGTCAAAGGCTTTACTGAAATCTAAATGCACCACATCTAGGGCTCTCCCTCGGTCCAACTCCCTCGGTCCAATCCCTGGTTACCCAGTCAAAGAAATCAATCAGATTTGCCTAATAAGACCTGCCTCTGATAAATTCATGCTGCCTCAGATCTGGTAATCCATTGGACTCCAGAAACCTCACTATTTTCTCTTCTAGCGATAAACTAACCGGCCTGTAGTTTTCAATCACATCATTACTTCCACTTTTGTGTAAAGGAACCATATGTGGGCTCTCTCCAGTTCTCTGGCACCACTCTCAATTCCAACGAGGCATTGAAAAGGTCAGTCAGTGGAGCTGCTAGAACATCCCCAAGCTCCCTCAGTATTTTCAGGTGTATCCCATCTGGTCCCATCGCTTTCTCTACTTTAAGTTTAGCTAGTTCCTTTATTCTTTATTATGTCATTTCATGAACAGTCTTCTGAAAATTGTTCAAGATGCCCCTCACTTCTGTTCCTGTTTGTAGGTTTTTCCTGAGGTCCTGCTCCAATGAAGCTACAATGTAACTCATAAGACTAATAAGAGAAAATATTTTTTCATTCAACGCATAAACAAACTCTGGAATTCATTACCAGTGGATGTAGTAAAAGCTGTTAGTGTAGCTGTGTTTTAAAAAAAAGGTTTGGACAAGTTCCTGGAGGAAAGGTCCATAAACCATTATTAAAGTGGACTCGGGAAACCCACTGCTTGTCCCAATACAAGCATCGTGATCCTGTGTCTTCTGAGGAAATTGCTAGGTACTTGTGACCTAGATTGGCCACTGTTGGAAACAGGATACTAGACTTGATAGACCTTGGTCTGACCTAGTATGGCATATCCTATGTTCTTGCTATTATATGCTAATTCTCCTATCTTATTTTTTAGGCTTCTAATAATTGCATAGAGACATTTCAAGGTATGCTTGCTTGAATTTACAACCTTCACAGCATTTGGCAGGGATAATTTGCAATCTTTCATCTCTTTCTGGTCTTTAAAGGCACCCGCACCATTTTAGCCTTTATTGCATCCTCTTTACTGAGATGTCCTAACTTCCCTTTTATGATATCCCTTCATAGATACATTATCTTGCTCCAAACCATGCACTCCTGAGCGACTGTCGACTTCCCTCCTGGTTCTAGTTTAAAAACTGCTCTATCACTTTTTGACCATTAGTACCAGCAGCCTAGTACCACCCCTGTTAAAGTGAAGCCCATCTTTAAAAAAGTAGGCTCCTCCTTCCTTAGAGAGTAGCTCAGTTCCTAACAAATTTAAACCCTTCCTTTCTGCACCATCGTCTCATCCATGCATCCAATCATAAAATGAATGAAGATCTCCCCAATGTCCTGGACAGACCATTATTTTCTAAAATTTTGTTCAACAGCAATCCCTCCTCCAATTACTGCCCAACTCTAATATAAGCTTATCAGTAATATTAAATAAATGAACAAAACAGTCTCCTTTAATATATGCCATCTTTTCCAAGAGGAATTTTGTTTTCAAAACTATACCTTGCGGAAAAAAAATGAAGACTCTTTCTTCATTGTATCATATGGCTCTGATCCAAGAAAATCACAATAAAAAAGGGCAAGGCACAGCCTTGATTTAATTCTGAGCTTTATAAACTTTATTATTGCCACTGTCTTGACTTTCTTTCCTCTCAAGACCTTCTGGATCCACTGCAATCTGGCTTTTGTTCTCTACATTACACAAACAGCTCTTGCCAAAGTCTCCATTTGTTCCTTGCCAAATCCAAAGGCCTCTGCTGAATTATACTTCTTAACCTTTCTGCTGCTTTTGATACTGCTGATCACCACCACCTCCTCAATACCCTGTCCTCGCATGAATTTAGGGACTCTTATGTCCTGGGTTTTCTTATCTCTCCCATCACACTTTTAGTGTATGTTCCTCCTCTACCGCCATCCCGCTTTCAGTTGGTGTACCTCAGGGCTCTGTCTTGGGACTTCTCCTTTTCTCTCTACACTTGGTCCCTTGGTGCACTTATTTCCCCTCGCGGTTTCCAGTACCATTTTTATGCTGACAACTTTCAGACCTACCTTTCTGTGCTTGAAATCTCCAAGAATCCAGGCCCCGATTTCTGCCTGCTTATCCAACATTGCTGCATGGATGTCTCACCGCTGTCTGAAACTGAGCTCCTTATCTTTCCTCCTAAACCCATCTCCCCCTTCTCCCTTCTTGTGGATAATACTACACGCCTCCCTGTTTCCTCAGCTCATAAACTTGGGGTCATCTTTGACTCTACTCTCTCCCCTTCTATCTGTGCCCTTCTCTT
This sequence comes from Ichthyophis bannanicus, assembly GCA_033557465.1. Classification (NCBI taxonomy): domain Eukaryota; kingdom Metazoa; phylum Chordata; class Amphibia; order Gymnophiona; family Ichthyophiidae; genus Ichthyophis; species Ichthyophis bannanicus. The sequence continues at coordinate 152,734,709 of CM066041.1, forward strand.
CTGCCAACTCCAGACTTTGATCCTTCCACCTTGCTGCTCCTTATGCCTGGAACAAACTACCTGAGTCTGTGCGTCAGGCTTCATCTCTGGCCCTTTTCAAATCCAGGCTGAAAACTCATCTCTTCGAAGCCGCTTTTAGATCCTGATCTGCTTAGTCTATGTGTTTCCTTACCACCACCACCACCCCCCTAGATATATCTTTGTCCTTAACTGTTGTGTTGTCTGTCTTGACTAAACTGTAAGCTCTGATGAGCAAGGACTGTCTTTTACATGTGTCTGTACAGCGCTACATACGCCCTGTAGCGCTATACAAATGATAAGCAGTAATGGTAGTAGTAATAATAGTAGTAGTAGTAGTAGTATTGCCCTTTTAGCCACATTGGTCCAAGATTTCAGACTGTGTGTATTTATATATGATGATATTCAGATCTTAATTGCCAACGAATCATGGGACACTGCATTCCAAAAAAATCTGACAAAATATGTGGATAACATAGCTTACTGAATTAGACAACAAAAACTTTTGCTTAATCCCTCAAAATCCTTTGCCATCTGATTTTCTAAAAATAACTTTCTCCAAGTTATCAACCTTGTTTAGTAGATATGTTCATTCCCATTAAAGCATCAATTTCTACACAAGGGGTTATACTAGATACGTTTTCCTTCTCTTTGCAGATTTCTATGCTCGCTAAAACTTTTATATACTTAGAATGATAAACTCTATTAGGCCTTTTTTGGAGCCAAAAGCTTTTAAAACTTTAATGCATACATGAGTTTTCAATAGATTAGATCACTGCAATTCACTACTTAAATTTACAAGCAGAAGTATAAATCTAGAAAGATTTAGGTATCTAAAAGGTTTCACAACTGAAAGAAAAAAAGCAGAAAATGAAATTTAGCTTTCTTTGGTGCCTCTGAAATGATTTAGGCAGAGTGGAAGCAGGACAGTTTTAAAATAATTGATGGAGTTCCTTTCATGGATCATTGTATTTTATTATTGACTGTAAACTGCTTTGACTATCCAGAAAGCACAGTTACTTACCTGTAACAGGTGATCTCTGGGAACAGCAGGAATAAGTCTTCACATATGGGTACGTCGGTACCAACGGAGCCTGCGCGGGAACGCTCCCCAGTGTCCAATCAGAAAGCCTTTGGGAGCATCCCACAGCGCCTGCGTGCTGCCTTCCCGCCTTTCCAACTGTCTCTCCTCAGTTGAGTTTCATAGCTGAGACAAAGAGAGAGAGAAAGAGGAAAGGAAGATAGATAAAGAGATACAACTCCTAGGGGAGGTGGGTGGGTTGTGAAGACTTATTCCTGCTGTTCCCAGAGATCACCTGTTACAGGCAAGTAACTGTGCTATCTCCAGGAACAAGCAGGAATGAGTCTTCACATATGGGGACTCCCTAGCTGCAGATGCCAGGGGGAGATCCCATAAAATGCGTGTCCCTGGGACGGGACTGCACTTCCCACACATGGACCTCTGGCATCCCATGAGGGATGGTGGGTAGGAGTTGAAAAGAGAGAAGCTGTAGGAAAAAACAGCTAACCTAAGGACTACAGGAGAAGAGTCCTTGGTATGTATGATAGTTACCATTAAAAATATTGAATGAGCAATCACAATATGGACCTTACCTACTGGATTGTAGGAAGTAGAGAGGATGATGGAGTCTACTGGAGATTCAGTAGAGGAATCCTCAAGGTGACCTCACGGCGGTGAACGTGAAGGTCCAAATCTGGAATTGGCAGGTGACCCAGGTGTCAACTGGGGTAGTATTTATTTATTTATTTATTTAGTAGACACTTGTATACCGCTGCTTCCTACGATCAGCAGCGGTTAACTTTACAGATCAGGTTGGACTGCACAGTGCAGTAATTTGTATGATTTACATTATGATTGGTTCAGGATTTGATTAGAAACAACACAAACACAGAGTCATTTGATTTACATTTGAATTAGTGTGTGCGGGTTTGCTTACCTATATATACATTAGGATGCATGGGTGGGGGTGTGCTCCGTATATACATATATACAATATGACAGATCTGGTTTCTGGTTAGTTCAGTCTATATACATATATAGAATTATCAGACTGGTTTTGGTTAACTCAGCCTAAAATGGGACTGAAAAAGGTGTGTCTTGAGATTTTTTCTAAATTCTTTTAGGTCACTTATTTGTCGTATGTCGTGGGGCAGCCGATTCCAGAGTAATGGTGCAGTATACGAGAAGGCCCTGCGGCTTGTCTCCGCTTTGACCTTTCTTATGCTGTTTGGGACGTTGAGGGTGTTTTGAGTTATGGTTCTTCTGCTTCTATTGGATGCCTGGATGGTGATTAGATTGTTGAGGTATGACGGGGCTACGTTGTGAATGAGCTTGTACGTGGTTACTAGTATTTTGTATAAGATGCCGGCAGTAATGGGGAGCCAATGGAGTTCAATGAGTACAGGAGTGATGTGTTCAGTGATGCCTTTTTTCATAATGATCCTGGCAGCGACGTTTTGGGCCATTTGTAAAATGTTTAGGGTGCTCTTCGGGAGGCCTTGGAGGATAGCGTTGCAGTAGTCCAGGTGCGGAATGATAAGAGCTTGTGCCACTGTTCTGAAGTCGGAATGGTCGATGATGTTGCGGAGTGGTTGAAGCACTCTTAATTTATGAAATATGGCCCGGTTTGTTGTTCGTAGGTGTTTTTCCATCCGCAAGTTGCTATCAAGTAGTAACCCTAGATACTTTATTTCGGGCTTGGTGTGGTAGACGTTATTGTTGAGGGTGACGGTGGTGGGCGGAGTGAAATCCTTTTTCTTGGAGATGAACATCACCTCCGTTTTTTTATGGTTTATTGACATGTTGTTTATTTGTAACCAGGTCTGGAGCATGCTGAGGCATTCCTTGAGTTGAGTGTAGTTTGGTTGGTTTATGTCCAGCTGGGTATACAACATTAGATCGTCTGCGTATATATGATAGCTGATCTTGTGCTTCTGTATGATTTCGCATATTGGTTTAATGTATAGGTTGAATAGGAGGGAGGATAGAGCTGATCCTTGTGGTATTCCTTGGGTTTGTGGGAAAGCATCAGCTTTTTCATTGTTGAACTGTACTTGTTGCATTCTATTTGATATATAAGATGTGAACCATTTTAGCGGGGTCCCCGTTACACCTATGGAGGCGAGACGGTTGATGAGGGTTCTGTGGTGCACTGTATCAAAAGCGGCGGATATGTCGATAAAGATGAGAATGTACATCTTGCTTCTGATTTCGAGACCCTTAAGGAGGTTGTCAAGGAGTGCTATAAGCAGGGTTTCCACTCCATGATGCTGACGGAAACCATATTGATGCATGTCCAGGGCATTTGTGTCATCTATGTGGTCTTGGAGTTGTTGCTGGACTGCCTTTTCAATGATCTTGGCTAGGAATGATATGCTCGAGATGGGTCGATATGATGCTGGATCACTGTTGTTGAGCGTTTTGTTTTTTAAGATGGGTCGTATTAGTGATTTTTTTAGTTGCGTTGGCATGGTGCCTTGCTGGAGTGATTGGTTTACAATATGGGTGATAGGTTGGGCAATTTCACTCTTTGTAGCTTTGATCCAGGCCGCTGGACATGGGTCTAGAGGGGAGGTTGTGGTATTCAAGTTGGTAACAATGTTTATGATTTGCTGGTCTTTAGTATGAAGGAAGTTACTCCATTGCACATTTTGCTCATCATTTGGAGATGCGTGTTCTTTTGGTGGGTCGTTGTCCATATTCTGGTCTTGAGTGGTGTAGGTGAGTACTTGTGGGTTTAGTTTCTTGGCATAATGGTCTGCTAGCGTTTGGGCATTTATTGCGACCATCGCGACACTGTCTTGTGATGTTTTGGTGAGGGCCTTAACAAGTTCGAAGAGTTCCCTTGGCCTATTAATTGCCTTGTTGAGCAGATTTGTGTGGTGTGCCTTTTTGGCCAGGTTGGTCTCGTTCTTGTACTTTGTGAGGAGTGTTAGGTATTCCTGTTTCCGTTCTTCAGTTTGGGCTTTTCTCCATTTCTTTTCCAGCTTACGTAGTTGTTTCTTCATTGAGCTTAAGGTTGTAGTGTACCATGGTTCAGATTTAGATAAGGTTTTGGAGTTTGTATCTTTCCATTAGGTTTGATGCTAGTTCGACTCCTGAATTCCATTGAGCCACGAGGGTTTCGAGATCCGTTTGTGTGGTGTCAACGTGTGATAAGACGGATGTTGTTAAGGTTTCCTTGTTGAATTTTTTGAATCTTCTCTGGTGATGTATTGCTGGGCAGGTATGTAGTGGTTCTTGTATGATGGATAGGTATAATGAGAGTTCGATTTGGTGATGGTCTGACCAAGGTACCTGAGTAATTTGGGTTTCGGGTTGATTTAGGTCTTTGTGCAGTTGTTCAGATGATAAAAATACCAGGTCAAGAGTGTTACCTTTATTGTGAGTGGCTTCCTGGATTATTTGCACAAATCAGAGTTGATCCATGGCTTCAAGGAATGTATTGGCTTGCACGGGGGGAACGGATGGTAGATTTAAGTCACCCAGGATTATCTGATGCTTTTTGTTTGCAGTGGTTGATATGGTCTCCAGTGCAGTGGCCAGCGTTTCGTGGTGTGATGCGGGGGGCCTGTAGATTAGGCATATGGCCATTTTTTTGTTTTCAATTCTGAGTATGTCAATGCCCTCGGTTGCGGATTGTGATGTGTTCGCTAGCTGTAGGGAGGTTCTGGCAATGATTAGGACGCCTCCACCTCTTTTGTTGGGGCGGGGGCAGTTGAATATTTTATATCCAGGTTTGGATATTTGGTTTACAATTGCTGAGTCGGTGTCAGTGAGCCAGCTTTCAGTGATGCAGAGGATATCCGGCTTTTCATCTGTGAGGATATTGTGAATAATGTGGGTCTTGTTTCTTAGAGACCTGGTGTTAATCAGGAAGAGTGTGATAGGGGTCTGTGGCAGGCTGCAATGTTGCTGGTTCTTGCTTTGTTTGGCTGTGATCCCCGGTCTCCGCAGTTTTTTTGGTTTTGGTTTGCGATATTTAAGTGATTTTCTTGGGGATGGGATGATTGCCCTCTGGTCAGTGAGGGGGCCTGGCTGCCCGTGGGTAGGGTAGAGAGGACTGTGCAGAATGAAAGTAGGTATCAGGATAGGGTTATGTAAAAATATTGGGTTCCAGGTTTGTGGTAAGTGGTAATACATGATTGGATTACATGCCCATGTGAGTAGAGTGAGGCAAGCATATAGGGTTAGGATAAATGGTGTGAGGGCCATGTCACAGTTGTTTGTGAATTTAATGCTTTAGTTCTAGGTGGGTCAATGATTTGCCTATCGTCTCAAGTTTCTAATTGTCCCTGCAGTCTGATAAGTACAATACAGCAAAATATGGTCCCGTAGTATAGAAAAGTAAAAATACAGAGTAATAGAATTCAGCGGTACAAGAAAAACAAATACAATGCTGGTAGGATATAAGCGTTTGTAAAGTGTGACAAATGCTGGCAGTAGATAATGCGTTTGGACAATGTATCTCTATGGTTATACAGCAGTTAGTTGTAGTCTGTTACATATAATGGGACAAGGCATTACAATCTATGAGTCAGTCTGAGTTTCAGGTCTTCGATTTTACATAGTATGTCAGCTATCGTGCTTGTCGGTAGACAGGGTGTGGGTAAACAGTTGAAAGAGCGTGTAGATAGTCAATTACCTGGGTGGTTGGCTTAGCGTCTGTGTTCAGTGTAGGCGAGCTCGACCTGATTCGGGAGCTCAAGCCGTGTGGGTCTTCAGCGTCTTGTGGTATCGTAGATTAGTCTGAGCGTTCCACAGTTGTGTACTCCTTAGAAATGTAGAATGGCTGAGGTAATGGGAGTTAGCTGGTAGGCGGTTACAGCGAGCTCAACCTATATTGGGAGCTCAAACTGCGTGTCTTCGTGGCTTCCCTGTACCAATTTCAGAGGTTTTCGTGCAGTTTGTGTGTCTCGGTCGGTGTTGGGTGTTTGGGTAGGCTGCTCAGGAGTCTCAGTTGTGTAGGTTCGGGGTGGCGTTGGGGGGCCACTTCTTGAGTTGTAGGTCCACTGCCTAAGGGCCACGCCAAAGGGCCCGCCGGCGGGGCCCTCAGGCGCGGGCCCCGCCGGCGCGGGCCCCGCCGGCGCGGGCCCTCCGGCGCGGGCCCTCCGGCGCGGGCCCTCCGGCGCGGGCCCTCCGGCGAGGCCCTCAGGCGCGGGCCCGCAGGCGCGGGCCCGCCGGACGGCGCTCTCTCTTTTATCTGTGGCTGCCTGCCCCGATTGGGCAGAGCAGCAACGGCAGCGGTGGATGCTGTTCCTTCCCCCGATTGGGGATGCGACTGGGCTCTCCTAGCGCCGGACGGCGCTCTCTCTTTTATCTGTGGCTGCCTGCCCCGATTGGGCAGAGCAGCAACGGCAGCGGTGGATGCTGTTCCTTCCCCCGATTGGGGATGCGACTGGGCTCTCCTAGCGCCGGACGGCGCTCTCTCTTTTATCTGTGGCTGCCTGCCCCGATTGGGCAGAGCAGCAACGGCAGCGGTGGATGCTGTTCCTTCCCCCGATTGGGGATGCGACTGGGCAGGTCTTCAGTGAAAAGCTTTGTGGGAAAAAGCTGAAACTCTTTTAGCTACAGAGTCATTAACATGTAGGAGCAAAAGAGGAAGACTGACCGATTTGGACAACTAGCCCAGTCCTGGAGGGAAGGAGGGGTATGGGAAAAAACCCGTATTCCCAAGGAGGACAAATGTGTGAAGGGCTGAAAACCTCAGAACCACTGAAAATCCACACTGTCTTTCCTAGCTGGTGAGAGATAGGAAAGATATTGAAGCATGGTGCTTCAGGGATAGCGAGACCTAGAATAAAGTGGGAGCTGTCAGTACCACAGTAGTGGTTGTGTGCATAATACCCCCGACATACTGAGGGACAGTATGAACATATGCAAGCCCACTGTCTGGAACCTCTAGGAAGGTAAAAACCCTTATAGCATAGACAGTTAGGGAGATAAGTATGTAAATACATATCTACTTATAAGGAAGCATCTCAAGATATATATATATATATATAGGGGCATAACATATGCACACACAGCTTACAGACATATGTATCTACAGAAGTATATAGAGAGATATATATACATGAATATGTATGTCTGAGGATACATATCTGCAACTAAGCAAATAGAGATATGCCCATAAGAACATTCACATGAGAGATGTGAAGGAGAAAGATTCATCTAAGAACAAGAAGGTGGAACCTACTTGAGAAGATATATAGAGAATCTATTTCTCCTGGTTAAGATAGTGCAGGAATGCTATCCAGTGAAATAACCAGGATGGTTGCGTGAAAAACAAAGGATAAAATCAGTCTGTAAGCAGCAAGTCCTGAGTCTTGTAGAACTCTGACATGGTAAATGGACAGAAAACGCATAGGAGGAGATACCAAGTTGACCCCCTGGAGGGGCACAAGGGGAATCATGCGTTACTAGTAGAATATGTGCTGTCCATAAGAGTAGGATACCATGAGGACAAGCTGCAAGGAAAAAAGAGCATAATCCTGCAGGATTGGAAAACTTTTTGGACATTCACGCAGAAAAGGCTTATATCCTGAATATAACAGGAGATAACAGGGTGTGGAGAACCCTCACAATCTTGGAAAATGACTGAAGAGCCTTTCCCAACCATATAGAATAGTCATCAGAAACAAAACCCCATGCTCTCTAGCAAGGGCTCATAGTAGAAAGCTTCTCTGAGAATTGCAGAGAGCATTATGCAGGAGAATTAGGAAATAAAACTGTCTGTATGTCAACTCTGTTGCCCAATCCAAGGAAGTGGAGATGGCAAGAAAAGAAGACCGTATGATAAACCTGAAGTGATTAGAATTATCCAAGATAGATGAAAGCACTATCTTGGAATCACTATTAAGGCCAGACAGAGAGTAGTGGAAGACGGACTGGAAACTTGTAGAAAAGTACCAGTAGTCTAATCACTGGAACTCCTGCATGGGTAGCTGCTGAATGAGACAGCAGAGAGAATCTCTCTGTGTAAAACAGAGAGAACAGACAAAAGGAGAGGAGAAATTCCTGTCCCTGTCTGATGAGCTGCCCAGAAAAAAGAAGGGAATTATTCAAAGGAAAAAACTCTACACTGGAATGAAAGGCTAGAGAAAACTCTGCAGTGATATGGTACCACTCATTCAGGGGAAATCCTGGATGAGAGGGTAGAGAAACAGGAGCTGAAGGGTGACTTACCATGTGGTAAGTTTGCTGAAGGAAAAAATGTTCATGTTGGGACAGAAAACTATCATGGGATAGTTGTTAACTTCTCTTCTTGGTAGGAAGAGGAGGAGAAATCTGTGACCCATAGACATGAATATCCTGACAGCTCAGCATATCTAGGAGGAAAAAGATGTGTAGAGATTTGAAGAAAAAAACCAGTGAACAAACCTCTGCTAAGAAGAAGTGAACTGTAGGATGCAACCTTCAGGAACCTATGGTTGCTGGGTTTGTTCAGCCTGGCTAGAGTTTGGATTCTTCAGACCAGGACGAGGTGTCCCTTGCTTGGGAACATCTGGATGATGGGCAGGAGAAGAGTGAAACCTTCTTTTCCTAGGGAAAGAAGGTTTGGTAGGACATTTCCTACCTACTGGGAAAGGAGAAGGCTTAGGATGGCCCCCAGAAACAGGGAAGTCAGTGGAGCAATGAGTAACCTGACGTAAAGCCTCCCTATTGAAGAGATTTTCTCCAGTACAAGGAGAATTACCCAGTCTTTGTTGTGCCCATCTGCTCAAGTCTGAAGCCTGGAGCCAGGCTCTACGTCGTGCTCCTATAGCTATAGCAGAGGTTCTGCTAACAGACTCAAAAGAGTCTAGAGAAGTACGAGAAAGAAACCAAGAGATGTTCTGGCTATGACTAAGAAGTAAGGAATAGTCTGTAGCCTTGGGCTCTGATAGAAAAGGAGTCAAAAGAGATAATTTCCTTGTGACCTCCTGGAGAGATAGACTCATATAAAAAATATAAGAGATAATCCTTGTTGCCAGCATAGATGTTTGGAAGGTTTGACGTCCAAAGGCATCAAGTGCTCTAGATGCACGACCTGGCGTATAAGAAGAATACTTCTTCTTGCTTTTGACCTTCCTCATTGCTGATTCCACTACAATGGAATGATGGGGAAGTTGAGTCTTTTGAAACCCTGGAGAGGGGGGCACCTAATACAGAACATCAGTTGCTGTAGAAGGTGAGGGAACCCTTAAAGGTGTTTCCCATATTCTCAGAAGAAGATCCTGCAAAGAATAATGTAAAGGAAGCATTATATTTTCCTTTTCTGCAGGAGAGCCTTGAGTAGGATCATAGCCAGGGATAGGAATAGCAAGGAATGTTGCCATGTCAAGGAGAAATTTCTGAAAAGAAGGATCTCCAATGGGAACCATCCCTGGATAGGCTAAAGTTGAAGCAGCAGCCTGGGCACCAGAGGATGTACTGGTCCGGTGCAGAAAAAGAGCCGCACTAGATGGATACTGGTACTGGCAGTCACGATTTGAGACCGGCAGAACTGCATCGTCCATGCCAGGTATTGACTCTAAACTAGGTATAGAAAGGAGCGATCCTGATGAAAAAAGCATGGAAGTGGCTTGTCCCAATGTCACTGCAGGAATCGACATCGATACCGATACCGGTAGCTGTGCCGGAATCGGAGGCGATAACGCCATCGAAACAGTCATCGGAGGCTGCTCAAGCGGTACCGAGGCAACCAAAAACCCCTGGTGAGTATCCTTGGTACTGCGCATCCGGAATCGATAAGCGTCGGTTCCGAGACGCGTCGGTACCCAGTCTTCTAGACTAGATATCGATTCCAGACTCGGCATCAAAGGGAGCGAGTCTATCGATGCATGTCTGGAGGGTACCGACGTTGGTGGTGGTATCGGCGATGCTGTCGATACTGGAAAGTCAATCTGGGACATATCGACCGGTCCTGAAGGTACCGAGGACGCCAGATAACGATCCCAGGCGAAGAGTGGATTACTCAACACCGGTGCCGATGCCGGGGTATCGGTACCGCTCGAAGCGGATGCCACCACCGAGCATGGCTCAGGTATGTTCTGTGAGGGGTGAGCCCCAGGAACAACCTGAAACCCCTTAAAGGCTTTGGAGACCGAAGACTCCCGCCGGGGTTTTGAAGCCAATAGGGTCTTGAGGGCAAGGCCGGAGCCGTCATCATGCTTGGCATGAGACCTACCACTCAAGGATTGGCTAGTCTTAACAGACTGTTTGTGGGTTACCTGATCCTGTAGAGAAGAATTGGTCGGTGCCCTGACACTAGAAGGGAACTCGGTATCGAGGGAAACTCGAAATGGAAAATCTCTTCTCATAAAATTGAAGCCTAATGGCTCCGGAGGAAAAGGGTCAGGAGAGGACCCAAACAGGTTAGACACCAGTTGTTGGAGTCTAAAAAGAAAACTGTCTTTCCATAGTTAAGGCACTTCTTAGGGGAAGAAGGCTCCATGATGGAGAGGCCTTACAGGCCCAAAAAATTTAAGACAGAAACTGAGGGAAAAACTTTCCCCGAGTTTGAGAAAAAGAAAAAGAAAAAGAAAAAACCCACCGGCGGTACCGGTGGAGGCGGGAAAAACAGCCGCGACCACAAGAAAACAAAAAATTAAGAATTAAAAAAGAAATTTTCTGCGGTGACAGGAGTACGTCCTGCCGGCTCCGCAGAAAAACGAAAACTGAGGAGAGACAGTTGGAAAGGCGGGAAGGCAGCACGCAGGCACTGTGGGATGCTCCCAAAGGCTTTCTGATTGGACGCTGGGGAGCGTTCCCGCGCAGGCTCCGTCGGTACCGAAGTACCCATATGTGAAGACTCATTCCTGCTTGTTCCTGGAGATAAGCGGTATATCAAGCATAATGAACTATAATTATAACTACTTGTTGGTATTCATCGATATAGTTTAAAACATTCAAATCCTTCAAAACACCGAAGCCAAACTGATATACAGAGCTTTAAGATCAGATCAAGTAACTCCACTGTTCATAGAACAGTAGTGACTTCCAATAAGTTGTAGAATTAAGTTTGAGATATGATAGACCATACAGTCTTCTATACTGCTATTTTTCCCTTTTTTCATCATACCCCTATGTCCCATGTGACTACGTGCCAGCTAAACTGTCACAATTTCTTCGTTTAGTGGTCCCCTCTGTTTGGAAATATAGATTTAGTCAAACTTGGAATACAGTATTTTGCTGTGTTGCTTTCACACTATGGAATTCTCTTTCAATGAATCTTTGACTTGAGTCAGCCACTAACAAGCTTAGAAGACAAGATATCCACATTCATATGCGGGACTTTTTCATTAATAACATGAGGACTGTGGGTCAATTTTTAGCAGGCACTAAAAAAAGATGCAGTGACTCCATACCACTGCCTAGCTCTTCAAAAAGGCCCTGGTTCTCTGCACCAAACCTTTTCTTTTGTATACCACTGATTCCATTATCTTTAGGACTTTACAGTTGTGCTACTCAACTTGCCACCTCTTAGTCTTATAATCTGTTGTCATTTAAGTATGTTATTGACAATCCCAGGTTCTAAATCACCATGACATCGCATTTGTGTTAGAATGGCGGCATATAAAGCATAGTTACTCACCTGTAACAGGTGATCTCTGGGAACAGCAGGAATTTAGTCTTCACATATGGGTATCATTGGTACCGATGGAGCCTGCACGGAAATGCTCCCCAGCGTCCAATAGGAAGCTTTTGGGAGCATTCCACAGCGCCTGCGTGCTACCTTCCCGCCTTTCCCAACTATCCCTCTCCAGTTGAGTTTAAAGCAGAGACAAAGAGAGAGGGAAAGAGAGAAAAAGAGAGAGATAAAGAGATACAACTCCTAGGGGAGATGGGTGGGTTGTGAAGACTAAATTCCTACTGTTCCCGGAGATCACCTGTTACAGGTGAGTAACTATGCTATCTCCAGGAACAAGCAGGAATGTAGTCTTCACATATAGGGACTCCCTAGCTGCAGATGCCAGGGAGAAGGCCCCAGAAGTTGTGTGCCCTTGTGAAAAGACTCCACTGCCGCCCATGGATCTCTGGCATCCTACCAGGGATGGTGGGTAGGAGTTGATTAAGTATGGAACAGGTGTTGAAGAACAGCCTGACCAAACAAGGCATCCCGGCGGGAGTACTTGTCTAAGCAGTAATGAGCTGTGAAGGTATGAACCGAAGCCCAAGTAGCAGCTCGACAGATGTCTCCGATAGACAGAGTGAAGATGAGCCATGGAGACTGCCATAGCTCTCATATTGTGAGCTGTGACATGGCCTTCAAGAGGAAGGTTTTTACTCTCATAGGCAAAAGATATACACTGTGCAATCCAGCGGGACAGTGTTCTTTTGGAGACTGGAAGTCCCAAATGACTAGGATCAAAAGCAACAAACAGTTGAGAGGACTTTCTATGTTGCTGTGTCCTTTGCAAGTAAAAGGCCAAAGCCCTTTTGCAGGCCAAAGCCCTTTTGCAGTCCAAAGTATGAAGATTCCTTTCTGCATTTGAGGCTTGAGGCCTTGGGAATAATACAGGAAGGTAAACCGCTTGATTTAAATGAAAAGGTGACACCACCTTTGACAAAGTGTGGATGAGTCCTAAGGACTACCTTATCATGATGGAACCTTGTATAAGGAGGATCAGCCACCAACGCTTGCAATTCACTGATGCGACGTGCTGATGTGATTGCAATAAGAAAGATGACCTTCCAGGAAAGGAATTTCAAAGAGGTAGTGGCTAATGGTTCAAAAGACGGTTTCATGAGCTGCCCAAGAACCAGATTTAAGTCCCATGCCACCGGTGGTGGCTTAATGGGAGGCTTAGTTAAAAGAAGGCCTCTCATAAATCTCGCTATGAGAGGATGAGAGGAAATAGGTTGTTCATTTAGAGGCTTGAAAGAAGCTGCAATAGCACTCAAATGAACTCACTGAATTGGTCTTAAGCCCTGCATTTGATAAATGAAGGAGATACTCCAGTAATGATTCCAGAGGTATCGCAAGAGGGTTAAGACCCTTCTGCGAGCACCATATGGTAAACCTTTTCCACTTAAATGCATAAGAGCGTCTTGTGGAAGGCTTCCTGGAAGCATAAAGGATATCCTTTACCTGCTGGGAAAGACCGTGAAGTTCTAGGCTTTCAGCAACCAGGTCCTGAGATGCAGAGACTGGGGATTGGGATGCCACAGCATCCTGCCCTCTTGAGAAAGGAGATATGGAGCAGATCCTAACTCCAGAGGTGGAGCTTGAGAGAGATGTAGGAGCAGAGGGTACCACATTTGCCATGGCCAACGTGGAGCTATGAGGATCATATGAACTCTGCCTCTCTGAAGCTTGAACAGGGTTTTGGGAATTAGGGGAATGGGTGGAAAGGCATACAGGAAGTCCTGACCCCAATGGAGGAGGAAAGCATCCCTGGCCTGACAACCCTGAGCCGGAATTCTGGAACAGAACCAGGGAAGTTCCGCATTCAGCGGACTTGCAAAAAGTTCTATGTCCGGGGTTCCCCAAATTTGAAAAGTTTTGGCCACCTGGTCTGCATGGAGAGACCATTCGTGTGGAAGCAGAACGCGGCCGAGTCTGTCTGCCCAAGAGTTTTGAATGCCTGGAAGATACACCGCAAGGAGATGAATTTGATGCTCTCAGGCGAGGGCCCATAGTCACAAAGTTTCGTTGCAAAGCGACAGAGCCTGTTCCACCCTGCTTGTTCACGTAGAACATGGCTACTTGATTGTCTGTTTGAACTAGGACTATCTTGTAGCTGAGCTAGGTGTGGAATACTCGAAGAGCAAGGAAAATTGCTCCGAGTTCAAGGAGATTGATGTGTAAATAGGCCTCCTGTGGAGTCCAGGTACCCTGGGTAGACAGGCCTTGCAGGTGGGCTCCCCAACACACCTGTGAAGCATCTGTTCTTAGAGTGGCTTGGGGTGGGGGTTGCTGAAAAGGAGACCCCACCAAAAGGTTTTGGGGTGATTGTCACCATTGGAGGGACAAAATAAGGCGATCTGAGTTTGCTATTTTGTCTGACAGGCAACCTGATGCCCAAGTCCACTGAGTGGATAAGGTCTACTGGGCTGCCCTCATATGGAGGTGAGCATAAGGAACCACATGCACAGTGGATGCCATGTGGCCTAGCAATTGTAACAGTTCCCGAGCAGTGAGGTGAGGTTTTAGCACTGTTTGGGAAGCTAACTACACATTGCGAAGGCAGCAGGGCTGTGGAAGGTAGGCCCTTGTCTGTCTGGTATCCAGTAGAGCTCCTGTAAACTCTAGGGACTGAGTGGGAGCAAGGTTGGATTTTGGGACGTTTATGACAAGTTCCAAATACTGAAGGATGTGCATTGTGTGAGAGAGGGCAACCCTGGCCTCTGGCTCTGAAGGGGCTCGAATGAGCCAGTCATCTAAGTAAGGGAAGATGAATATTCCTAGGGTGTGGAGAAATGCTGCCACCACAGCCATGCATTTTGGGAACACCCTTGGAGAAGAGGCCAGACCAAAAGGAAGAACCCTGTATTGGTAGTGCTCCCCTTGAAACAGAAAGCAAAGGAACTTTCGGTGAGTTGGATGGATGTGAACATGAGTGTATGCATCCTTGAGATCTAGAGAACAAAGCCAATCCTGACTCTGAAGGTATGGCAGCATAGCTCCTAGAGAAATCATTTTGAACTTCTCTTTGAACAGAAATTTGTTCAATTCTCTGAGGTCTAAAATGGGTCTGTGTCCTCCTGTTTTCTTTGGAGTAAGAAAATAGGGGGAGTAAAACCCTGTAGCCCCCATTGGGGAATGGGTACCTCTTCTATTGCCCCTTGAGCAAGGAGCACAGCGACCTCTTGACCTAACTGATCGCTGAGAGAGGTCTGAGAATTGAACTGTCTTACGATTGTAGGAGGGGGCATGCTGAGGAAATGAAGCTTGTACCCCTCTCTTACAATAGACAGAGTCCAATTTTCTGCTGTTATCTGACCCCATCTGGGGGCAAAATGACATAACCTTCCTGTGATGTTGGAGGGTTCTGGGCCGTTCAGTGCCAGGAAGGCAAAGTTCTCTAGATAGGAGTCAAAGCCCCTGTGGAGGCTGAGTCTGCTGAGCCAGTTGAGGCTTAGCTGCTTTTGTCTTTCTTTGTCTAGGTTGTTGCTGCTGTCCCTTTTGGGCAGACTGACCTAAACGATGCCCCTGCTGGGTATATGAGGGATAAAAATCCTTCTTACTGAAGAATGGTTTCTTATAGGATTTTTTCCTCGCAGGATCAGCTGTAGATTTAGACAATCTATCCAAAGTGATATTGTCAGCATCTATCTCATTAGCTTTTTCCTGCCAATTCTTACCAAAGAGATTCTCTCCTGTGCAAGGAATATTCCCTAGTTTATCCTGTACCCAAATTTCCAAGTCAGATGCCTGGAGCCAGGCAATCCTACGTGCACCTATGGCAATGGCAGAGGTCCTGCTTATGCACTCAAAGCAGTCAAAGGCTGCACGATTCACAAACTTGGAAACATCCTGGGCATGTTTGACAAGGGCGAGGTAATCTTGCCTCTTATCATCAGGAAGGAGAGGGCTCATAAGCTCTAAATCTCCTTTGACCTCCTTAAGGAACATTCCCATATATAAAATATAGGAACTGATCCTAGCAGAAAGCACAGAAGCCTGGAAGGTTCGACGTCCAAAGGCGTCAAGAGTCCTACACTTACGTCCTGGAGGATTAGATGCATGCCTTTTTGCACTCTTTATCCTTCTCATAGCTAATTCCACCACCATGGAATGGTGTGGTAATTGAGTCTTCTGAAATCCAGGACAAGGAAGAACTCTATGCATGGTGTCGAGTCTTCGAGAGTGAGGAGAGGTGGTTAGAGGTGTTTCCCACATCCTTAACATGAGATCATGCAAGATCTCATGAATAGGTAAGGTAGCTGCCTCCTTGGGAGCTTTAGGGTATTGCAGGATTTCTAATTCCTTTGCCCTAGGCTCTTTTTCAGGAGTCACTGTGATGGAAAGACCTCGGGCCACATCTCGGATAAAATCCTGAAAGGACATATCCTCTGGTGGAGACATCCTACGCTGAGGAGAAGAGGAATCCTCAGGAAGAACAACTCTGGTATCGGCAGAGCTTTCAGAGTCTTCAGACTCATCCGAGGATTCAAAGTATCTCTGATCCGGGTGATCGTGCAAGGCACGGTACCGGTACTGATCGAAGTCGGCATCGGAGTGGTCCGGTACCGGCTTGTCTATGCCGGATAGACACGCATGACTGGGTCCTGGTAGAATACCTGACGATGTCGATGCAGTTGATGCCGGCACCGGAGTCGGTGCCGGTTGAATTGTCTGAAGCGGTTTCAGGGGCATCGAGGCCGTGAAAAGAGCCGTCAGACTGCGTTCAATAGCCAAGAATCTCTGATCTATCGACGCTGCCGATGCTTGGGTATCGGTACCGGATGAAGCGGCCGGTACCCCAGAGCATGGCACCAGTAGTTCTGCCGAGGTGGAAGCCTCGAGAACATCCTGGAGCCCCATTAGTGCTTTGGAATCCGAAGCGTCCCGCCGGGGCAATTTTGCCGGTGAAAGTCCCTCAAGGGCAACGCCAGAGGCATCTCGATGTCTAGAAGGATATCTACCCTTTGAGGACCGGCTAGATTTAGGTTTAGTTACCCGAGATCCATGGGAGGAAGACAAAGCCCTGGAAGACGTCGATGCCACAGAAGCTGCATCGGAGGGAAAAATGGTTTTAAGTTTAGCAGCTCGGTTTTGCCAGCCCCTTTTCGACATCATCCCCACAGGCAACACACTCAGAAATAGAGTGGTCAGGACGTAAACATTTGAGGCAACACTCATGGGTGTTGGTGACGGAGATGGTACTGCCACACTTAGAACACTTTTTAAAACCCGAAGCGGGTTTTTCCATTTTGAAGGAAAACGTTGAGCCTAGTGCCCAAAATGGCATGTAGCACCTGAGAAGAAAATTACTGGAAAGACTCCAGAAGAAAGGTTTCTTTTTGTTTGTTTTTTTTTTAAAGAAGAAAAGAAAAAAGAAGTGGCGGTACTGGTGTAGCGTCGAGGGAAGGCAGACGTGACCACAAAAAAGAAGAATAGAAGGGATTTTTTTCTGCGGTGACAGGATGTGCGACCTGTCGGCTCCGCAGAAAACGAAGAACTGGAGAGGGACAGTTGGGAAAGGCGGGAAGGCGGCATGCAGGCACTGTGGGATGCCCCCAAAAGCTTTCCTATTGGATGCTGGGGAGCGTTCCCACGCAGGCTCCGTCGGTACCGACGATACCCATATGTGATGACCACATTCCTGCTTGTTCCTGGAGATATAATTATATAAATAAACAATCATCCATCCAGCATCCATCCCTGATTATGTAGTTGCATTCTTATAATGATCCCCCTACCCTTTATAAAAACTTTATTTATCAATATTTGTTATATCACCACTCAAATGAGTAAATTGACAGCATGGTGGTTTGCAGTACTAAAGGCCCCACCTTATTCTACAGACAAGAAAAACAACAACAAAAAATATTCAGGAAACAGAAAGAACAAGTAGATGAATATGACAAATCAATACCTTTAATACAGATCAACAGCCGAGACAAAAGGGGATGATAGCACAAAAGTAATCTTGTAAGCAGGCTACATCCCAGGTTCTACATAGTCAACATATAAGCATTGGAAGAGCCAAGTTTCGACCAGTTTTTAAATTTCTTATATACTCTCTCTACTCAAAATGTCAAGAAGTAATGAATTCCAGTTAACGGATGCTTGGTAAGGGAAAGCAGTCTGTGTCCATACAAGGGGACAATCAAGAAGTGCTGCTGTAAGGATCTCAACTAGAGATATACAAAAGTATTACGTTTGCATGGATAATCAGAGTAGAAGGTGCGATGGGCAAAAATAAAGATGTTGAACTTAATTCTACTCAGGACTGCTGTTCTAATCAATAGGGAGATTAGATGGTCACATCGTTTGGCATTATAAATAAGTTTGAAGGCAGTATTTTGAATTAACTGGAGTCATTTAATATTTTACTGGGGGATTCCAATGAGCTAAGAATTACAATAACTGATTTATGATAAGTGAAGGAATGTTAAAACGCCTTAGCATCAAGATAAGTTAATAAGATCAATCAGACCCTAAGAGCAAAGAAGGACTTCCTGACGAATGAGGATATTTGAGGTCCATAGGAAAGAGTATTAGCTATAATTTCTCCTAATGAAGTAATAGCATCTGTAACGGCAATAGGTTACCCACAGTAAAAGGAAAATACTTACAGGGAGAATGCTGTCTGAAAAGCCAGATGGTAGAGGATATTTTAGTGTTAGAAGAAATAACTGGTTGGATTACACATCACAAGCTAATACCTAAGTGTTCAGATAAAGAAGATATAAAGGAGTTATCCCAAGTATCATGAATAAAGCGTAGTTACTCACCTGTAACAGGTGTTCTCCGAGGACAGCAGGAAATCAGTCCTCACATATGGGTGATGTCAGCACCGACTGAGTTCTTGCGGAAGCATCCCCCCCAGCTTTCAAAGAAAGCCTTTGGGAGATGCCACCACGCATGCATAGTCCCCTTCCCGCCCAAGGGTGCCATCTTTATGACATAGCTAAAAGACGTAAAAAATAAAAGATGGTAAAGGAGCAACTCCAAGGGGAGGAGGGAGGGTTGTGAGGACCGATTCCTCTGAGAACAAGCAGGAATTCAGTACTCACATATGGGACTCCCTAGCTACAGGCTACCGAAAACTCAGAGCAAAAGACAGGGCCCCCTCACGGGGAGCCACAAGCAGCAGCAATAGAGTCCGTGTCCACAGACCACAGTAAGACCCCCTGTGTCCGAAGAAAAACTAGCACTCCGGAGCCTGAACACAGAAAGGCCAGAGGGCAGGAGTTGCCTAAACCCTGAAATAGTTATGGAGTACAGCCTTGCTGAAGGCACTGTCCTGTTGGGACTCTCTTTCCAGGCAGTAATGGGCTGTGAAGATATGGACTGAAGACCAGGTGGCAGCCCGGCAGGTGTCCCCCATCGAGACAGAGCGCAAGTTTGCTACGAAGGCCACCAAGGCCCTGATACGGTGTGATGTGACACAGCCTTCCAGCAGGAGCCCCACCTGCTCATACGCAAGGGTGATAAAGTCCGCCACCCAGGTGGACAGGGTACGCTTGGTCACCACCTCCCCCAGCCTAATGGAAACATAGTAACATAATAACATAGTAAATGACGGCAGATAAAGACCAGTATGGTCCATCTAGTCTGCCCAGTAAGATGGCAAGAGTAGGTGCACCTGCCGCTCTGTGAAGGCCACCCCTCCCCACGTCTCTTTCTAGGGGTGAACCCACAGCTCCATGTAGGACACCCCTATTTGTTGAGAAATTAGATAGTTCAGTTTATTTTGATTTTATCCTGTTGCTGTAAAGGGATCCACTGTGTCTGTCCCATGCTATTTTGAATTCCGTCACTGTATTCCCCCCCACCACTTCCATCGGGAGGGCATTCCAAGCATCCACCACCCTTTCAGTAAAAAAGTATTTCTTGACATTGCCTTTCAATTTACCCCCTTGCAGCTTCATGTTATGCCCTCTAGTTTTACAGCTTCCCCGTCTTTGAAAGAGGTTTGTTTGTTCATTATTTCTCTTTAAGTATTTAAAGGTCTGAATCATATCTCCCCTATCCCTCCTCTCCTCAAAAGTGTACATATTTAGGTCTTCAAGTCTCTTCTCATAAGGCTTCTGACGCAGGCTCCAAATCATTTTGGTCACCTTCCTCTGAACAGTTTCCAGTCTTTTTACATCCTTTGCAAGATATGGTCTCCAAAACTGAACACAGTATTCCAAGTGAGGCCTCACCAGTGACTTATACAGTGGCATTAGTACCTCTTCCTTTCTACTGGTAATTAACATCCTCCTGGCTTTTGCCACCGCCTTGTCGCACTGTTCTGCCACCTTGAGATCTTCAGAAATAAAATCACACAAAGGTCCTTCTCCTGATCCGTGCACACCAACCTCTCACCCCCTATCGCGCACATTTCCCTTGGATTTCTTCTTCCCAAGTGCATGACACTACACTTCTTCGCATTAAATCTTAATTGCCAAGCATTAGACCATTCTTCTAGCTTTTATATATCTTTCCTCAAAATCACTCACAAATACATTGAACAGTGCCAGGCCCAGGATCGAACCCTGGGGCACTCCGCTAATCACCCTCCTTTCATCCGAGTGAGCTCCATTTACTATCACCTTCTATCATCTGTCAGTCAACCAATTTCTGATCCAGTTTACCACCTTGGGACCCATCCCCAAACTACTGAGTTTATTGATAAGCCTCCTATGAGGAACAGTCGTAAGACGAAAAGCTGAGTAGCTTTGCGATGGCACTGAGTGTGTTGGATATAGAAGAAAAAAGCCCTTACAGTCCAAGGTGTGAAGGACTGTCTCCGCCCGACTGGAGTGAGGTCTGGGAAAGAAGGTAGGGAGTACCACTTCCTGGTTGAGATAGGAGGGCGATACTACCTTCGGCAGGAATTTGGGGTGCGCGCGAAGCACCACTCTGTTCTTGTAGAACCTGGTATAAGGCTCCTCCGCCACTAGGGCCTGTAGCTTGCTAACTCTGCGAGCGGAGGTGAGCGCAACCAGGAACGCCACCTTCCAAGAGAGGTAGCGAAGGTGGCAGGTAGCCAGAGGCTCGAAGGGTGGGCGAGTGAGCTGCCCCAACACCACGTTGAGGTCCAATTCAATTGCTTTGATAAGAGCAGGCCCCTAAGAAAGCGGGTCACCAGGGGCTGGATCGAGAGGGGTTTGCCATCCACCAGGTGGTGGTGCACTGCCAGGGCACCAAGGTGCACCAGGATGGAATTAGGCTTGAATACGGATTGCGAGAGGTGGAAAAGGTACTGCAATACCAGTCCCACCGGGCAAGAGAACAGTCAGTCCCTTGCTTGCCACACCAGGCTGAAAACCTGCACCATTTAAGGGCATAAGTCTTCCTAGTAGAGGCCTTGCAAGAGGACAGCAGAATCTCTTCCACCTCAACCAAGAGGTTGAAAGGGGCTAGAGTCACCTTTTCAGCAGCCACGCTGTCAGCAACAGGGACACCAGGTTGGGGTGCATAAGAGAGCCCCCCCCCCTCCTGAGACAGGAGTCCCAGAGAGGTCCCCAAGGGGATGGGGTCTCCACCGTTAACAGGAGGAGCAAGGGGAACCATGGTTGTCTGGGCCACCAAGGGGCTATTAGGATAAGCGAGGCCCTGTCGAGGAGGATCCTGAATAAGGTTTTGGCAATCAGCAGCGTGGGAGGAAGGCGTACATGAGGCCCTCTGACCATGAGACGAACACATCCGCCGCAACCCTGGAGCAGTGGGGGCCTGCTGGGAGTAGAAGGGGGGCAACTGGAAGTTGTCCGGGCTGGCGAGCAGGTCCATCGTTGGTTCTCCCCAGATCTGGAAAAAACAAATCGGCAACCCAAGGAGTATGCCAGTTGGTGGGTTACAGAGACTGTCTCAGAGGCGTCCCATGGCCTGAGACCACTGGTCCCAGAAACACCACTGTGCCGCCCTCATGTGAAGGCTAGCACCTGGTGTGATGTGGAC
Organism: Ichthyophis bannanicus; assembly: GCA_033557465.1. Taxonomy (NCBI): domain Eukaryota; kingdom Metazoa; phylum Chordata; class Amphibia; order Gymnophiona; family Ichthyophiidae; genus Ichthyophis; species Ichthyophis bannanicus. The sequence continues at coordinate 152,756,293 of CM066041.1, forward strand.
CGTGGAGGCCATGTGCCCAAGGAGGCACAGAAGCTGCAGAGTAGGCAAGGAGGAACGGTACTGTATGTCTCGTGCCCAAGTTCTGAGATGGTCTGCCTGTTCCCTGGGTAAGGCGGCCTTTGACTGGAGGGCATCTAGCTTTGCCCCGATGAACTCCAGACACTGTGCCAGGAGCAGATGAGACTTGCAGTAGTTTCTGACAAAACCCAAGTGCTGCACATCTGAGGCTGTGCCTCCCTTTATGAGCCAGTCATCCAGATAGGGGAAGACAGACTCTTGGAGATGGAGGAAGGCGACCATGACTGCCAGGCATTTTGTGAAGACCCTTGGGGCAGAGGCTAAGCCGAAAGGGAGCACCCTGTACTGAAAGTGCCTGTCCCCCACTATGTACTGCAGGTACTGCCTGTGGTTTTGGTGACTGAGGATGTGGGTATAGGCATCCTTGAGGTCTAAGAAGCATAGCCAATCTCCCTGCTGGAGGTATGACAGCAATGTTCCAAGGGAGAGCATCTTGAACTTCTCCCTCACCAGGAATTATTATTTATTTATTTGAGTCTCTTTTATACCGCGCTATTCAGCATCAATGCGGTTTACAATGAACAATAAAATACACATTTCCGATGGTACTTTGTGTTTACAGTTGAACAGGTAATGCAACTTGGATAACAGGTAACTATTTACAATTTAAGACATAATTGGGAACTCTTTTGACTTCAGTTAGTTCAATTAGTTGAGGTTGCGCAGGTCGAGGCCCCCTGTTCTTTCTGGCACTACCTGGAATAGAACCCCTTGCCCATGTGGTGGTGGGGCACCGGTTCCACCACCTTGTCCTCGAGAAGATCTGCCAGCTCCTTCAGTAGAAGGTCCCGGTGAAGGGGAGACCTGAGGGGCTCTCCCAGAAAATAAAGGGGAGGTGTCCGAGTCAGGTGAAGGAGGTAACCCTCCCGACCACTCAAAGTGCCCAGCCACCTTTGGGCATAGTGGGCCAGACAACCCCCTTGGGCTGCTGATCTCCTTGGGGCAGATAGGCTATGCTCATGGAGTCAAGACTCCTCCCTGGCTGGACCAGAGCCGGTGCCTGGGGTTTTGGAGCCTTCTGCTTATGAGGCCCGTCCCCATGTCTCTTGGCCTACTGACCCTGTTGGGGAGCTGGGGAGGCCTGATAAGGTGGGTAGTTTTTGTAGGCAGCCCCTTTTCTCGGGTAGAAGGACTTTTTACCCAAGCCCTTCCGTCAGGGAGGGGCAGCAGTTCTTGGAGAGCCTGGTCCACGTCGTCAACTCTGTCTCCTGCTCAGCAGCCTTATCGGTTATGGATTTGTCAAAGAGGTTCTCTCCTTGGCAGGGGACATCAACCAATTTGTCCTGAACCCACTTGCTCAAAAGTCGGACAACTGTAGCCAAGCTTGGCGTCATGCACCAATGCCCGCCACTGCTACTTGAGCCATTGAATCAAACCAGTCATAGGCTGCTCGAGACATGAATTTGGAACACTCACGGACTGCCTTGACCAGGTTCTTGAACCGCTGCAAGGGTTCCTCGGAGAGACCAGCTGAGAACCCGGCGAGTTCCTTCGCCAGGTCTCTCAGGTACATGCCCATGTACAGCTGGTAAGCCTGGATGCAGCCAATGAGCATCGAGCCCTGGTAACACTTTCTGCCGAAAGCATCCAGGGTACAGCCCTCTCTGCCGGGGGGGCACCGAGGAGGGCATCTTCTGGCTTTTCAACCGACGCATGGCCGACTCTGCAGCTGTGATTTCTGGAAGACCGGGCTCCGGCAGACACGATACATTGAGTCGAGCAGTTTGCTCACCATCAGTACCGACGCCAGTGTCTCCTAAATCCGGAGCATCAGCCATTCCAGGATGGGAGGAATGGGCACCGTGAGTGATTCTCTCGGAGAAGTCTCGTACTAGTGGATTTCCAACTCATCTGCCTGAGGGTCCTTCTCAGACTATGTAGGGAACGCCAGGGACTTTGACATATCCTTGACGAAATCAAGGAAGCCCATATCCTCTGGCGGGGACCGCCTTCAAGGATCCGAGAAGGGAGAGTCGGATGGGACATCGCAGTGGCGATGGGTGTCATAAAAACATAAGAACATAAGATATGCCATACTGGGTCAGACCAAGGTCCATCAAGCCCAGTATCCTGTTTCCAACAGTGGCCAATCTAGGTCATAAGTACCAAGCAGTCACCCCAAGAGACACAGGTTCCTCAATGCTTCTATTGGGTCAAGCAGCAATATCCGGTGTCCCATTTAATAATGGTTTGTGGACCTTTCCTCCAGGAACTTGTCCAAATCTTTTTTTAAACCCAGCTACAATAGCAGCTTTTACTACCGTACTCCCGTAACAAATTCCAGAGTTTGATTACACGTTGAGTGAAAAAATATTCTCTCTTATTAGTCTTAAATAGGATACCCTGCAGCTTCATTGCATGTCCCCTAGTCTTTTTATATTCGGATGACGTAAACAATCTACATTTACCCGTTCCACTCCATTCATTAATTTATAGACCTCTATCATATCTCCCTCAGCCGTCTCTTTTCCAGGTTGAAGAGCCCTAACCTTGTTAGCCTCTCTTCATAGGAGTATCCTTCCATCCCCTTTACCATTTTGGTGGCTCTTCTCTGTACCTTTTCTAATAACGCTATATCTTTTTTAAGATACGGCGACCAGAATTCCACACAATATTCAAGGTGCGGTTGCACAGAGGCATTATAATATCCTTTGTTTTATTTTCCATTCCTTTCCTTATGATACCTAGCATTCTATTTGCTCTCTTGGCCGCCGCTGCACACTGGGCCGAGGGTTTTAACATGTTATCTATGATGACGCCTCAATCTTTTTCCTGGGTGGTGGTTCCCAATGTGGAACCTTGCATTGTGTAACCATAGTTTGGGTTGTTCTTTTCTAGGTGCAGAACTTTGCACTTGTCCACATTAAATTTCATCTGCCATTTGGATGCCCAATTTTTAAATTTATCAAGATCCTCTTGCAAGTTTCCACAATCCTCTTGGGTTTTAACAACTTTAAATAGTTTTGTGCCATCTGCAAATTTGATAACCTCACTCGTTATTCCCTTTTCCAGGTCATTTATGAATAAGTTAAAAAGCAGCGGACCCAGCACAGATCCCTGGGGTACTTCACTATTCATCTTTTTCCATTGGGAAAATTGGCCATTTAGCCCTACCCTCTGCTTTTTATCTTGTAACCAGTTCCTGATCCACAGTAATATATCACCTCCTATCCCATGACTTTTTAGTTTTGCCAAAAGCCTCTGATGAGGGACCTTGTCAAGGAAATTGTGAAAGTCCAAATACACTTTATCAACCGACTCACCTTTGTCTACCTGTTTAGTCACACCTTCAAAAAAACATATAACAGATTAGTAAGACAAGATCTTCTTTGTCTAAAGCCATGTTGGTTGTCTCCCATTAAGCCATGACTATCTACTGCTGAGTAATTTTGTTCTTTATGATGGTTTCTACCATTTTTCCCAGTACTGATGTCAGGCTCACCGGTCTGTAGTTTCCCAGATCGCCCCTGGAACCCTTTTTAAAAATTGGCGTTACATTGGTGATCCTCCAGTCTTCAGGTATTACAGATGATTTTGATGATAATTCACAGATTACTAATAGCAGGTCTGCTAGGTATCATAAGGAAAGGAATGGAAAATAAAACAAAGGATATTATAATGCCTCTATATCAGGGGTCTCAAACATGCGGCCCGCGGGAGAAGATTGTGCGGCCCGCGACGGCTTCTGCTGCTGCCGTGGCCGCCGTGGCAACGGCAGAATCGACGGTCAATTTTAAAAAAATAAAAAACTGGCTTCTGCTGCTCTGTCCTGCGGCCCGGTCCCCTCTGCGCGAGAGCCCTGAATGTGCTTCCTCTGCGGCGTGCTTTTCAAGCCGCGAAGGGAGTATTTCCCTCTCGCGAGGCTTGAAAAGTGAATAGGCTTAAGCCGCGCGAGAGGGAAATACTCTCTTCGCGGCTTAAAAAGCATGCCGCAGAGGAAGCACACTCAGGGCTCTCGCGCAGAGGGAAAGGGGCCACGGGACAGCTGATTTTCTGCTGCAGCAGCAGCAGAAGCCAGGTTGTTTTTTTTATTTACCAGGGGGGGGGGGTGTAGGACTGGAAATGGGCTATTGGCAGGGGGGGGTATGACTGGAAATGGGCTATTGGCAGGGGGGGTGTAGGACTGGAAATGGGCTATTGGCAGGGGGGGGTATGAAGAGATGGGCTATTGGCGGGGGGGTTATGACTGGAAATGGGCTATTGGCGGGGGTGGGGTGTAGGACTGGAAATGGGCTATTGGCGGGGGGTGTAGGACTGGAAATGGGCTATTGGCAGGGGGGGGTATGACTGGAAATGGGCTATTGGCAGGGGGGGGTATGACTGGAAATGGGCTATTGGCAGGGGGGGTGTAGGACTGGAAATGGGCTATTGGCTTGGGGGGGTATGACGAAATGGGCTATTGGCGGGGGGGGGGGGTTATGACTGGAAATGGGATATTGGCGGGGGGGTATAGGACTGGAAATGGGCTATTGGCAGGGGGGGGTTATGACTGGAAATGGGCTATGGTGGGGGCTAGGACTGGAAATGGGCAGGTGGGGGTTAGGAAGGACTGGAGGTGGGCTGATGGGGGGAGTTAGGACTGGTAATGAGCTATGGAGGGGCTGACTGAAATGGGGTAATGGGGGTTAGGGCTGGAAATGGGCTATTGGCGGGGGGGTGTAGGACTGGAAATGGGCTATTGGCAGGGGGGGGGTATGACTGGAAATGGGCTATTGGCAGGGGGGGGTATGACTGGAAATGGGCTATTGGCAGGGGGGGTGTAGGACTGGAAATGGGCTATTGGCAGGGGGGGGTATGACGAAATGGGCTATTGGCGGGGGGGGGGGTTATGACTGGAAATGGGCTATTGGCGGGGGGGGTGTATGACTTCAAATGGGATATTGGCAGGGGGGGGGTTATGACTGGAAATGGGCTATGGTGGGAGCTAGGACTGGAAATGGGCAGGTGGGGGTTAGGAAGGACTGGAGGTGGGCTGATGGGGGGAGTTAGGACTGGTAATGAGCTATGGAGGGGCTGACTGAAATGGGGTAATGGGGGTTAGGGCTGGAAGTGGGCTATTGGCAGGGGGGGTTATGACTGGTAATGGGCTATGGGGGGGTAAGACTGAAAATGGGGTGATGGGGGGTAAAACTGGAAGTGCGCTATGGGGAGGTTAGGACTGGTAATGGGCTATGGGGGGTCTAGGACTGGTAATGTGCTGGGGGGGTTGCTAGGACTGGAAATGGGCTGAGTGGAAGGGGGCTTGAACTGCAAATGGCTGATGGGGAGGGGGGCTTGGAATGGAAATGGGCTGTGAGGGGAGGGAGCTAGGATTGGAAATGGGCTGATGGGGGGCTAGGATTGGAAATGGGCTGATGGTGAGGCTAGGATAGGACTGGAAATGGACTGATGCAGGGACTAGAAGGGAGCGGATGCTGGGTGGGGCTGGAACTAGAAGGGAGCTGATGTTGGGGGAGGATTAGAATGGGATGGAGCTGGGAAAGTGAAATGGAGAGGGGAAAAATATTTTGTCTGGGAGAGAAGACAAATCTACAATTGGCCAGGTATTGTGAGAGTAAGTGGGGATTGAGGATGGAGGGGTAAAATTTGAGTGGATGAAATAGGAATGAGGAAAGAGAAAAAGGAGAAAGATTAGTATGTTAAAGCAGATGTAGAGAGAGAATGGAAAAAAAACTAGGAGAGAAGAAAGGGCAAATGGAAGCAGACGATGGAGAGTTAGCAGAAGACATGAAGAAACCAGAAGAAAGTGGCTGGAACAATTGCAACTGAAAAAATGCACAAAAGGTAGAAAAATATCTCTTTATTTTGAATTTATTAACTGGAATATGTCAGCTCTGGGAAATGTGCATCATTAATGTTTGCGCTTTGTTTAGTACAAGAGGAAATTAATTTATAGTTATATTTCTACAGTGTTGTTGTACATTCCAAGTTTGGCTTTTGGGGTTCCCAGTTTAATTATTGTCTTCTTGTTTCTAAATCTTCTAGTCTTTCTTTATCCATACTCATTAAAGAGGCATGTTTACTAAAAGTTAGTGTATGGTAACATTATGCAAATATTTATGCAAATGAGGTCCCTTATGCAAATGAGGCCCCGCGTCTTATGCGGCCCCCGGGTTACTTTACAAGTCCTCATTTGGCCCTCAAAGCAATTTGAGTTTGAGACCCCTGCTCTATATCGTTCCATAGTGAGACCACACCTTGAATATTGTGTGCAATTCTGGTCGCCGTATCTTAAAAAGGATATAGCACTATTAGAAAAGGTTCAGAGAAGAACCACCAAAATGGTAAAGGGGATGGAAGGATACCCCTATGAAGAAAGGCTAAAAAGGTTAGGGCTCTTTAACCTGGAAAAGAGACGGCTGAGGGGAGATATGATAGAAGTCTATAAATTAATGAATGGTGTGGAGCGGGTAAACGTAGATCGATTGTTTACGTTATCAGAATATAGAAAGACTAGGGGACATGCAATGAAGCTACAGGGTAAACAATTTAAGACTAATAAAAGAAAATATTTTTTCACTCAACGTGTAATCAAACTCTGGAATTTGTTACCGGAGGATGTAGTAAAGGCTATTAGTGTAGCTGGATTTAAAAAAGATTTGGACAAGTTCCTGGAGGAAAGGTCCATAAACCATTATTAAGAAGGGACCCAGGATATCAATGCTTGACCCAATACAAGCATTGTGGAACCTGTGTCTTTTGGGGAAACTGCTAGGTGCATATGACCTAGATTGGCCACTGTTATAAACAGGATACTGGGCTTGATGGACCTTGGTCTTACCCAGTATGGCATATCTTATGTTTTATGTTCATATTTCAGTTCTTCCAACACCCTTGGATGTATACCATCCTGTCCAGGTGATTTGCTACTCTTCGGTTTATCAAATAGTTGTAATACATCTTCCCGGTGTATCAATATTTATTTCAATTCTTCTGCAGTATCACCTTTAAATAACACTTCAATCATGGGTAACATCCATACATCTTCCTCAGTAAAGACTGAAGCAAAGAATTCATTCAGTCTCTCCACTATACCTTGTCCCCTCTTACTGCCCCTTTTTCCCCTCTATCATCTAATGGTCCAACTGACTCTCTCAAAGGATTTTTTGCTACAAATGTACTTGAAAAAGTCTTTATTACGCGTTTTTACTTCCATAGTAAGTTTCTTCTCAAATTCTCTCTTTGCCTGCCTTATCAATGCCTTGCATTTAACTTGCCAGTGCTTGTGCTGTTTCCCGTTTTCGTCATTTGGCTCTTTTTCCCATTTCCTGAAAGATGCTTTTTTGGCAACAGCCTCTCTGACCTCACCTTTAAACCATGCTGGCAGTTTTTTGGACTTCCTTCCACTTTTTTTAAAGCATGGAATACAGCTGGTCTGGGCTTCCAAGATAGTATTTTTAAACACCACCACCCAAGCTTGATGTAAGTCCTTAACCTTTGCAATTGCTCCTTTTAGTTTTTTCTTAACTATTTCCCTCATTTTATCATAGTCTCCCTTTCGAACGTTAAAAGGCAGTACTGTGGATTTCATTACCATCCCTCCTCCATTAATTAAATCAAATACGAACATGTTATCATCACTATTGCCAAGTGGCCCCAACACCCTTATCTCTTGCACCAGATCTGGTGTTCCTCTAAGTCCAAAATGGCTTCCCCTCTAGTCGGTTCATGAACCAGCTGCTCCAAGAAACAGTCATATATTTAATCTAGAAACTTTCTCTCCCTAGCAAGTCCTGCCGTGACACTGACCCAGTCAATACCGGGGTAATTGAAATCACCCATTATTATTACTGTTCTGTAACTTTTGTTATCTTCCCTGATTTCTTTGACCATTTCATCATCCATTTGTTCGTTTTGGCCAGGCGGTCGATAGGGGAAGGAGATGGCAGTGGGTTTGTACTTTTTACATGGAATTTCAATCCATAGCGATTCTACAGCAAATTTTGTTTTCTGCAAAACTTTAATCCTTTGTGACTCAATGCCCTCTCTAACAGAGCACAACCCTTCCACCAATTTGATCAGCTTTATCATTACAATATAGTTTGTACCCAGGTATCACAGTGTCCCACTGGTTGTCCTTCCACCATGTCTCTGAGATACCAATCATAACTAATTTCTCATTTAGTGCTATATATTCTAACTCTCCCATCTTATTTTTTAGACTTCTAGCATTTGCATACATGCAATTTAGAGACTGTATTTTATTCATGTTGTTGTTAAATGCCGTCGAGTCGGAGTCGACTCATGGCGACCCTCTGGATAGCTCTCCTAAATTGTGTTCGGTCTTCAGTCAGGCGGCTCATTGTTGACAGACTGGTACCCGTAGCTGCTGTTATTGTATCGATCCATCTCATTGCTGGCCTTCCTCTTTTGCGTTGACCTTCTATCTTGCCAAGCATAATGTCTTTCTCTAATGATCTCTCTCTTCGCATGATGTGTCCAAAGTATGAAAGTCGAAGTCTTGTCATCTGAGCTTCTAAAAGAAAGCTTAGGTTTGATCTCCTCTAGTACCGACTGGTTTGTTCTTCAGGCAGTCCATGGTATACACAGTATTCGCTGCCAACACCATAATTCAAAGGCATCAATTTTCTTCCTGTCTATCTTTTTCACTGTCCAGCTTTCACATCCATATGATGTTATTGAAAATACCATGGCTTGAACAAGTCGAATCTTTGTATGGAGAGAGACATCTCTGCTCTTGAGAATCTTATCTATGTCTTTCATAGCCATTCTGCCAAGAGCAATGCGTCGTATTTTATTCATATTAATCTGGTTATTGGTAGGCAGGGGTAATTTGGAATCTTTAAGCTCTGTCTGCTCTGTACTCAAGGGCATTTGGGCTACCTTTATTGGAACATCTCTGATGATGTGCCCTAACTTCATTTTTTTTGGTAGTATCCTTCAGGGATACATTGTTCCAAACGTGCGCTCTTGTGGCGACTGTCGGCTCTCCACTGTTATCTAGTTTAAAAGCTGCTCTCTCTCCTTTTTATAGGTTAATGCCAACAGCCTGGTTCCATCCCAGTTAAGGTAAAGCCCATCCCTTTGGAAGAACCCCAGAATTGTCCCCACTTCCTAACAAATCCAAACCCCTCATCCTTGCACCATCGTCTCATCCACGCATTTGGACTCCGTAGCTCTGCCTGCCTTTTGGGTCCTGCGCATGGAACGGGAAGCATTTCGTATAATGCTACCCTGGAAGTTCTGGATTTCAACTTCCTACCTAAAAGCCTAAATTTAGCCTCCAGAATCTCCCTACCACATTTTCCTATGTCATTGGTACTGACATGTACCAAAACAGCAGACTCCTCCCCAGCACTATCTAGTTATTATTCTGTGAATCATGTGGATAGGGAAAAGATCTTCAAGTACCAGGAAATGCATTCAGAAAGTATGAAAATGTGGCAGAAAGATATAGAGATAGTTCCTAAAATGTTGAGTGCCACGGGTTTGATTATCAAAATGTGATTGGAAATTCCTCTTAAACTGCTTCTACATATTACATCTCATTGGAATCAGAAAGGGGTGGGGCAGATGGGCCCTACCCCCACCAAAAACCACAGCATGGCAGGCAGCAGGCTGCCCGCAGGGATCCCATTCTTCTGAGGCAATGGAGGGTTAAGTGACTTGCCCAAGGCTACAAGGAGTGCTAGTGGGAAATGAACCCTGGTCTCTCTATTTATTTATTACAATTTCTTATATACTGCACTATTCGGTATCAGCGTGGTTTACAGTATAACAAAATGACCAGAACAAGCAGCTGTTCGATTTTACAGAAAACAGGAGTACAAACTTGGATAACATGGGGGAACTATATACATAAAATATTTACAAAGAACAAGAGTAAAAGCTAAGATAACATGAGTAGAATGTGTACATAAATCTGCAGGTGGGTGCTGACACAACATCAGAAGTAACATATGGTTACTTTCTTAGGTGGGGTTACCTAGATTTCATTGCTTACTGGGTAGTATTGGAGGAAAAGGTGGTATTTGAGTGCCTTCCTGAACTGAGTTAGGTCTACAATGGCCCGAATGTCGGATGGTAGAGCATTCCAGCATTTGGGGACGCAAAGACTGAAGGCCCTATTTGCTGTTGAACTGTTGCATTTTGTCAAGGCCTTTGGGGTTATTAACAAGTTTACAGTTGTCGCTCTTCTGGATCTGTTAGGAGGCACTGTGTGAATGAGTTCTGTAAGTGAAGAAGATGAAAGGCCATTGATGGCCTTGAATGAGAGGAGTAAGGTCTTAAAGATAAGCCTTCCGTGTATAGGGAGCCAGTGAAGCTGCTTCAGGATAGGAGTCACGTGGTCACTTCTGGAGGCTCCGTGGAGGACCCTTGCTGCAGCATTCATGGCCAGCTGTAACGGGCTCAGTGCAGATTGAGGGAGACCCTGTAAGATGGCATTGGCAAAGTCGAAATGGGGTAAGATTAGAGCTTGGTATATAGTCCGGAAATCGTCCGGATCCAATAAGGGGCGCAGATGCCCGAGCGTACGGATTTTGAAATATACAGCTTTTACTATATTGCCTATGTGTGATTTCATATCGAGACGTTGGTCCAAGGTGACTCCAAGGTATCTTATTGTGTCTTTAGTCTGCAGGTCAGCTTCCTTGACTCTTACATGGGATGGAGGAGTAAAGTTGGGGTCTCTCGAGATGAAGAGCACCTCCGTTTTCTTGTGCTGAATGCAGAGGTTTTGAGATTGGAGCCATTCTGAGACAGCACAGTTACTTACCTGTAACAGGTGATCTCTGGGAACAGCAGGAATAAGTCTTCACATATGGGTACGTCGGTACAGACGGAGCCTGCGGGGGAACGCTCCCAGCGTCCCAAAAAGGAAAGCTTTTGGGAGCATCCCACTGCGCCTGCGCGCTGCCTTCCCGCCTTTCCTGACCAGCTCTCCTCAGTTCGAGTTTAAAGCTGAGACAATAGAGAGAGAGAGGAAAGGAAAGACAGAAAAGAGGTACAACTCCTAGGGGAGGTGGGAGGGTTGTGAAGACTTATTCCTGCTGTTCCCAGATCACCTGCTACAGGTAAGTAACTGTGCTATCTCCAGGAACAAGCAGGAATGAGTCTTCACATATGGGGGACTCCTTAGCTAAGATGCCTGGGAGATCCCCAAGGATATGAGACCCTGGGAAGGGTCCTACGTCCTCCTATGGATCTCAGGCATCCATCCAGGGAAGGAGGGTAGGAGTTGTTTAAGAATGGAACAGGTGTTTGAGGACAGCCTGACCAAACAAGGCATCCTGGCGGGAGTCCTTGTCCAAGCAGTAATGGGCTGCGAAGGTATGAACCGAGGCCCAGGTGGCTGCTCGACAGATCTAGTCGATGGACACAGAGTTTAGATGAGCCATAGAGGTGGCCATGGCCCTCACATTATGAGCTGTGACATGGCTCTCCAGAGTAAGGTTCTTACTCTGGTAGGCGAAAGAAATACACTGAGCAATCCAAATGGATAGTGTTCTCTTAGAGACTGGAAGTCCTAAATGAGAAGGATCAAAAGCAACAAAAAGCTGGGAAGACTTTCTATGTTGCTGTGTCCTTTGCAAGTAAAAAGCAAGAGCTCTTTTACAATCCAGAGTATGAAGGCTGTTCTCTGCACTGGATGCATGAGGAGCTGGAAAAAAGACAGGTAAATATACCTCCTGATTAAGATGGAAAGGTGAGACCACTTTAGGCATAAAGTGTGGATTTGTCCTAAGGACCACCTTGTCAAGATGGAACCTTGTATAAGGTGGATTAGCCACTAAGGCCTGCAGTTCACTGATGCAGCAAGCTGAAGTGACTGCAATGAGGAAAATAACCTTCCAGGAAAGAAATTTCAAGGAGGTAGTGGCTAAGGGTTCAAAGGGAGGCTTCATAAGCTGACCAAGAGCCAAATTTAAGTCCCATGCCACCGGAGGAGGCCTAATGGGAGGTTTAGTTAAAGTTAGGCCTCTCATGAATCTTGCAATGAGAGGATGAGAGGAAATAGGTTGTCCATTAATGGGCTTAAGGGATGCTGCAATAGCACTCAAATGGACTCTTACCGAATTCGTCTTAAGTCCTGCATTGGAAAGATGCAGGAGATAGTCTAAGAGAGAATTCAAAGGTAGTGCTAGAGGGTCAAGACCCTTTTCAGCACACCAAAAGGAAAATCTTTTCCATTTAAAAGCATAGGAACGCCTGGTGGAAGGTTTTCTAGAAGCATGTAGGATATCTTTCACTTGCTGAGAAAGATTCAAGCCTTGAAGGTCTAGGCCTTCAGTAACCAAGCTCTGAGGTGAAGGGACTTGGGGTTTGGGTGCCACAAAGTCCCTTCCTCCTGGGATAGGAGGTCTGGAGCAGCTCCGAAGTCCAAGGAGGGGGCTTGAGAGAGATGTAGAAGTAGAGGGTACCACACTTGGCGTGGCCAGCGTGGAGCTTTGAGGATCATAGATCCTTGATCCCTCTGGAGTTTGAACAGAGTCTTGGGAATCAAGGGAATGGGTGGAAAGGCATACAGGAAGCCCTGACCCCAATGGAGGAAGGCATCCTTGGCCTGAACTCCCTGACACGGAATTCTGGAACAGAACCGGGGAAGTTTGGCATTCCACGGACTTGCAAAGAGGACTATGTCCGGGGTTCCCCATTCTTGGAAGATTCTGAGTACCTGATCCATGTGCAGGGATCATTCGTGTGGAAGCAGAACTCAACTGAATCTGTCTGCCCAAGAGTTTTGGACTCCTGGGAGGTAAACTGCCAGGAGATGGATTTGATGCTCTCTGGCGAAGGCCCACAATCTTAAAGCTTTGTTGCAAAACGACAGAGAGCCAGTTCCTCCTTGCTTGTTTATGTAAAACATGGCTACTTGATTGTCCGTATGAATGAGGACTGTCTGGTAGCTGAGGAGGGTATGAAAGACCTTGAGAGCTAGAAAAACTGCTCGAACCTCCAAGTGGTTGATATGAAGAGCGGTCTCCTGTGGGGACCAAGTGCCCTGAGTGGAGAGGTCTTGTAGATGGGCTCCCCAACCTGTTTGGGAGGCATCTGTTGTGAGGGTTGCTTGGGGCAACAGTTGTTGGAAGGGGGACCCCAGCAACAAATTTTGAGTGGACATCCACCATTGGAGAGACCAAAAGAGACGTTTGGAGGTTGCTATTTGGTCTGAGAGAGCTCCTGTAGCTTGAGTCCACTGGGTGGACAAGGTCCATTGAGCTGCTCTCATGTGTAGGCGAGCACAGGGGACCACATGCACTGTGGAAGCCATGTGGCCTAGCAGTTGTAGCATCTCCCGGGCAGTTAAGTGGCTCCTTGACTGAATCTGGGAGGCTAACTGTACTAGACGTTGGCAACGGGCCTGAAGAAGGTAGGCCCTTGCAGTGGTGGTATCCATCCAGGCCCCTATGAATTCTAGGGACTGAGTAGGGGTAAGCTGAGACTTTGGGAGATTTACCACAAGTCCCAGATACTGAGAATGCGTCTTGTGCGGTCCAGGGAAATCTGGGCCTCTGACTGAGATGGAGCTCGGATGAGCCAGTCGTCCAGGTATGGGAATACAAATAATTCCCAGAGTGCGTAGAAAGGCAGCTACTACTGCCATGCATTTGGGGAACACTCTTGGAGCAGAGGCCAGACCAAAGGGAAGCACTCTGTATTGGTAATGTTTTCCTTGGAAAAGAAAACGTAGAAACCTTCTGTGAGATGGATGGATGAGGACATGGGTGTACGCATCCTTGAGATCTAGAGAACAAAGCCAATCCTGACTTTGAAGGTATGGAAGGAGAGTGCCTAGAGAAAGCATCTTGAACTTCTCCTTGCATAGAAATTTGTTCAATTCTCTGAGATCTAGAATGGGTCTGTATCCCCCCTGTCTTCTTTGGAATGAGAAAATACGGGGAGTAGAACCCTGACCCTTGTGAAGAAGAGGAACTTCTTCTATTGCCCCTTGGGCAAGAAGGGTAGTTATCTCCTGACCTAGAAGGTCGAGAAGAGATGTGGGAGAATTGAAGTGTCTCACCATGGTATGAGGAGGAAGGTCTGAGAAATGAAGTTTGTAGCCCTCTCTGATGATGGAGAGGGTCCACTGCTCTGATGTGATTTGCTCCCATCTGGGAGCAAAATGAGCTAACCTTCCTGGAATGGTGAGAGGTTCTGGCTGTTTCAAAGCCAGAAAGGCTAAGTTCTCTAGCATCAAGTCAAAAACCCTGAGGGGGTTGGGACTGCTGAGTTGCAGCAGCAGCTGTAGACTTAGTCCTGGCTTGCTTAGGTTGCTGACGCTTAGTGGTAAAGCGACCTGTAGAAGATTGTTGGCCAGAAGTGGAAGGGAATCTGCCCTTTTTGAAAAAAGACTTTTTAAAAGTCTTTTTCTTGGCAGGAATGGAGGTTGACTTTGAAAGTCTATCCAGAGCAGAGTTCTGTGCATCCATTTGAGTGGCTTTTATTTGCCACTCCTTGCCAAATAGATTTTCACCTGTACAGGGCAGATTTCCTAAGCCATCTTGAACCCAGGGTTCTAAATCAGAAGCCTGGAGCCAAGCAATTCTGCGAGCAGCTATGGCAATGCCTGAGGCTCTGCTAGCACCTTCAAAGGAGTCAAAGGCTGCCCTGTTGGAAAACTTTGAAATGTCTTGAGTATGCTTAAGCCAAAGGAGAAATTCCTCCCTTCTATCTTCTGGAATAAAAGGGAAGAAAGTGTGCAGCTTTTCTGCCACTTCTTTTAGAAACATACCCGTGTAGAGGCTATATGAGTTGATTCTGGCAATGAGCATACTGGCCTGGAAGATTTTCCTACCAAAAGCATCCAAGGTTCTGCATTCTCTTCCTGGAGGAGCAGAAGAGTGTCTCTTTGTACTCTTTATCCTCTTCATAGCTCCTCACCATTCCATTGTGGTGCAGTGAAGCTGAGTTTTTTGAAATCCAGGACAGGGAGGGACACAGTACATAGTGTCCAACCTGCGAGAATGAGGAGAGAGAGTGAGAGGAGTCTCCCATAAATCAATCATGTGTTCATAAAGAATCTCATGAATTGGTAAGGTGACTGCCTCTGTAGGAGCCTTAGGGTATCCTAAAATATCGATTTTTTTTGCTCTAGGCTCTGATTCAGAGGCTACTGAGATAGTCCTTTAGCTACTTCTCTTATGAAGTCTTGAAAGGACAAGTCCTCTGGAGGAGACATTCTTCTTTTTGGAGAAGGCGGCTCTTCAGGAAGGGCTATGGATACTTCAGGTGATTAATCTGATGAATCAGAATCACCAGAGGAATCGAAGTACCGCCTGTCAGGGTGCTCTTCCAGCGCTCGATACGCTTATCGAGCGGTATCGACATCGGGCGTTTTCGGAACCGGATCGGTACCGAGAAACAGCCCTGGACAAGGAACCGCTGTCCTAGTCGATGTCGATGCGGTCGGTACCGGTATCGGCGCTGGTGCCGGTACCGGAGCCGATACAGACAACGGAGGTCGTTGCAGTACCGCCGGCGTCGCAGCTTGAATGAAGGCTGAAATAGCCTGCTGCATGGACAGAACATTCTGATCCATCGACGCCATGAATGCCTGGAGATCGGTACCGGGAGATTGTGCCGGTACCCCAGAGCAATCTAACAGGTGATCGGTCGAGGCCGTGCCATCGATGTCAACCTGTAACCCCATAGGAGGAGCTTTGGAAGCCGGAGCTTCCCGCCGGGGTTGTTTTGCTGGTGCAGGGTCCTCGAGGGCAAGCCCGGAGGCATCTCTATGCTTAGAGGGAGATCTACCCTTCGAGGACCTGCTAGACTTATGTTTGGTTACCTGAGATCCATCAGGAGAAGAAGACTGGGAAGAGGTCGATGCTACCGACGCTGCATCAGCGGGAAATAGCACATGGAGCTTAGCTGCTCGGTTCTGTAAACCCCGTTTAGACATTAGAGAGCAGGACGGACAATCCGGAATGGAGTGTTCAGGACCCAAACATTTAAGGCACCATTCATGGGTATCTGTAACAGAAATAGTACCGCTACACTTAGTGCATTTCTTGAACCCGGAGGCTGGTTTTTCCATGAGGGAAATTTTCTCTTGGGCCCTGAGGCCTAGAAGAAAAATTACACTAAGTGGGGAAAAGTATAGATTTTTTTTTTTTTTTTAAAGAAGAAAGAAAAGACCGGCGGTACAGGTCCGGAGTCGGGGAAGGCAGACACGCGACCAAAGAAATAAAATAAAATAAAGAACTTCTTCAGCGGTGACAGGGCTCGACCTGCTGGCTCCGCGGCAAAGAAAAACTGAGGAGAGCTGGTCAGGAAAGGCGGGAAGGCAGCGCGCAGGCGCAGTGGGATGCTCCCAAAAGCTTTCCTTTTTGGGAAGCTGGGGAGCGTTCCCGTGCAGGCTCCGTCGGTACCGACGTACCCATATGTGAAGACCCATTCCTGCTTGTTCCTGGAGATCGCATTGAAACAGGCTACCAGGGGTGTTAGGTCCATTTGATCTGTGGAGAACGGCATGTATAAGAGTATGTCATCAGCATATATCAAACAGCTCACGTTAAATGATCTGATGATACTGTAAATGGGTTGCATGTATATATTGAACATGAGAGATGACAAAGAGGAACCTTGCGGCACACCTTGTGTTTGATGGAAGCGTTTTGATTCTTCTGATCCAGATTTTACATGTTGCCATCTTCCATCCAGATAAGACTTGCACCATTCGAGTGCAGTGTTGCAGACGCCCTTCTCTTTCAATCGCCCCAGGAGAAGCTCGTGACTTACCGAGTCAAATGCCGCGGCAATGTCTAAGAAGAGTACAAAACCTTGTCGGATGTTGTCAATGCCTGTGATTATATTATTGAATAGGACAATGAGGAGGGTCTCAACTCCATGATATTCTCTGAACCCATGTTGGCAATGATCTAGCGGAGCTGCAGAGTCTATATGGTCTTGGATTTGCCTTTGTACCTCTTTCTCAATTATCTTAGCTAGGAAAGGAATACTAGCTATGGGTCACTCTTGGTCACTATTGAGGCTAGGAATGAAAGCCTGACCTCTAAACTCGTAGTGAAATGGCCAACAGGATAGTCTTATATGAGCCAGGGTCCAGGGAACTAGCTATAAAACTTTGCCACCATTGATTTTAGGAATGGAAGAAAGTTTGAATCCTCAAGAACCTGCTGCTGCTGAAAGCGAACAATTGAGCTAACAATGTGGTCACTCTCTTGGCAGTCAAGACGACTCTGCCTATACAGGATTGACCAAGAGGCTCCAAGATGCCTGGTGAGGTTACACAAGCACAGCCTGTGGTTACTAAAATAAGGATGACCAAGGATAGCTTCATAAAGGAGCCAAGGCAGTAGCTTGACAATTCGTGGATTATTATAAGAGATTGTATAGCAAAGGTTGAATGCGATTTAATGATTAGCTAGAAGAGAACCTATTTGGACCAGTGTCAATCCAAATTTAGATACATTTGTGGGATGGAGACAGCCCTCGTATACCAAACTAGATCTCCAGAGAAAGCCCGACAGGGAGTCGCTTCTATGGTAGTGCTGCTGAATTTCTCAGAAGCTTTTCACACTGTCGACCAGAACTTCATGCAGAGTAGAATCTGAAAGTTACTAGCAGCTGCCTCAAACTCAAGAATAAGTCAGATACCTTTCACTTGCATACCACAGCATACAGTAATGCCGATCATACTCTCAAACTATATATAGTTCAGAAGACAGCTGTATGCTCCCAGCAGCAGAACCATCTTTGCCAGCTGCCTTAAAAGAAAGTCCCCTGCTAATTCTGTGTGAGGGCTTCTCCCCCATGTTATGCCTAATACAATTATTAATGTATTTTACTGGTGATTAAAGTCACTTCATAAAATAGCTATATTGGGATTTTCAGTTCTAACAGCTCAGTTTCAAATCATTTTTTTTGCCAAGTCTTACTCTGTCCAAAAAAACTGTAGCGTAAAGCCAAGAATGTAGCACTGTTTTTTTTCCAGGAAATAGTTGATTTTAAATAAAAATAAAATATATATCACTTTTCTGGCATCATATCAGCTTCAGAAAAGAACAAAGTTATTTCACTGTGCAAGATTTGTGAGAGAAAAAAAAATTAAAAATGGGTAAGCTGAGAAAATATCATTTAGGAGTCAGAAAGCAGCCATACACAAACTACCATAAAATTATCTATACAAAGAAAGGAATAAGTAGGTTTTTTTTTTATTTATACACTTTTGCCAAAATACAAATCCAATAAAACATATAGGTAATGCTCATGGAATAAGTAGTTCTTTTCATGCTTTGCAATTTTTATTAGTTCCCTTTACACCAATTCAAATCAGACCCTCTAACTTACTGGTCAGAAGGGTTTCTATTTTGTTCTAAAATGTAACTCTGCTTTTGGTAGGTCAGTTTGGTAGGTCAGAGTTGCCAAGTATGTCAAGTTGCTTAAACACAGGGATGTTGTCACAAAGGGCATGTTATACTAACCACCACGAACCCCACTGCTGCCAAATGAGAGAGAAGCTAAAAATGTTTGATACATTTATATATGTCACAGTGTTTTCAGCTAAGGTTACCAGATGTTTGGTGAGCAAATTTGGTACATTCAGATTTCCTCAATTTGGGAGGGGGGGGGGGAGAGGAGAAGGGGCGGTGTGGTGGTATGAATGAGGCTGGCACCACAGAGTTCTGGAAATGAGGAGCACGGGAAAGGGACTGATCCCCTGGAGTTGCAAAAGATGAGTTCTATCTAGTCACATAGTGGCAAATACCACTCGTGGGTACATGGCCTGGGGACGCACATCTCTGCCACAGCATCTACAGTTTATGGACCATACATGCACACTATGGTGCCTTTGGATTGGGTCCCTTGATATTTTTATAAGAGCATATCCTGAAAGAGAATATTAACGAGTTTTCTAACCTGTGGTGTGTCTGATGCTATTTCTGCACTGCTTCTCTGTTATTCATTCTCTGCCTGTTTTATTTATTGTCTGTTTAGTGTCTGCAATTTCTTTTATTTTCCAGTTCAGCTCTCTATCTTCTTTTTCCTCTTCCGTGAATGCATAATTCCTTTCCCCCCCCCCCCCCCCATTTTTCTCCTTTCCTTCCTCCTTGTTCTAGCAATCAATCATTCTCTCCTTTTTCCT
Source organism: Ichthyophis bannanicus (assembly GCA_033557465.1). NCBI lineage: Eukaryota > Metazoa > Chordata > Amphibia > Gymnophiona > Ichthyophiidae > Ichthyophis > Ichthyophis bannanicus. The sequence goes on from CM066041.1 coordinate 152,775,443, forward strand.
TCTCCCTCCTTTCCTCTTGATCCTCAATCCTCCCTTCAGCCTGTGGGGGCGAGAGAGGCAGGCAGGAGCAAGGGAACCAGGGATATCTGGAGGGAGATGAAAAGCAGCAGTATCATCAGGGAGGAGAGGGAGGGAGGGAGGCAGGCAGCAAGCATCACAGGGAGGAGGTAGCGAGTAGCAACAGATGGAAAAGCAAGAGGACCGACCAAGGAAGAAAGCAGAAACACTGGAAAGGAGGGAAAGTGAGGTTGAAGGAAGCAGCATTAGACAGGAGGAAGGATGGATAAGCACTGGAAGGAAGCAGACGAGGGAGGCAGCACCGGGCAAGAAGGAAGGAGAGGCAGCCTCGGCTGGGTAGAGGGAGGGGTAAGGAGCATCAGAAACTAGAGAGAGAGATGGAAGGGCACCATCAGGAGAGAGAGGGGCTGCAGGATGGATTAAACACATAGGAAGTGGCAGAATTTGGCAGGAGAGTCAGTCAGTCAGGCATGAGGCAGCAACATGCAGTGCTAGGACTAGTTTTCCAACTCCCACTCATCTCTCTAATATTCCTTTCCAAGTAATTAAAGTTAGCGCCTTAAACCAAAATGACACACAAAGGACCATAAGAGCAGGAAATATATTTTTCACAACATTCTATTCCTTCTTCCTTTCACTCTTTTCATCAACTCCTCCAATTGTCCCCTTCCTTTCTCCCCATCATGCCTTCTCCACCCTATCATCATCATCATTTCTTACCCCATCTCACTTACCCAGCCCTTTCATGCCTTGCTCATACCCCTTTCCATCCCTTCCTTGTGTCCCTTCACCCTAAACCTCTTCTCTCAAATATTCACTGTACCTCCATCCCCAGGTTTCCACTGTCTCAAAGCCCCAGCTCAATCTCCAACCCAATCTGCAAGTCTCCACTACCCTCCTCTGACCCAACCATTACGTCTACATTTTCCTTCATCTGCTGAGTCTCCACTCCCCCTCCCTCTCTCCCATCCCCCCCCCCCCCCACTCACCACTCTCTTCCACTCCCAACCCTTTAATCCCCACTCTTTCCTCGGCTCCCTGTCTCCAGGTCCCTCTCTCTCCCACCTTCCTCCCAAGCCCAGCTAGCCAGCAGAAGAGCAATATAGTGGACTGGGCACTTCTAAGCCGCTTCTCCAACCACCTGATTCTCTCCCTCCTGCACAAACAGCTAATCTGAACCACACAGGGGGAGAAAAGCCAGCTGCAGGAGGTGTACAATATCAGTCCAGATCTCCTATAAGACATGCTAACTTTGTATGGTGGGGGGTGGAGGGAGGGGAAGGGGGACTTGAAGAAGCTATTCCTTTTTCCTTTCTCCATGCCAGCAGCAAGAGCACTGCTTAGTAGCATATCAACTTCCTGTGCCACACAGGGGCACCTCACAAGACTGGTTGCATGTGGCACAGGAAGCTGATACATGGTTCAATACTGCTCCTGCAGTATGGATCAGCAGCATAACCAGGACTGATTTTTTTTTTGAGAGGGCCTGAAGTTAACATAGGTGGGTACATACTATATAATCTTCAGTTAGTGGTTGAATAACATTTATCCTAACAATATATTATTAGCAGAGATGTCTTGCAATAAGACTTTTTCAATACTGACTCCTGGTAATCCATCAGCCCCTGGTCAGACTGCCATATAAGGTAGACTATGCCTTATATGGCAGTCTAATCCCACCTGATGCATCTCAGGATGCATGGCAGGGGGCCAGGAAATGCCATTTTTCAAGACGGCGGACTCAGAGTGGGAGCACATAGGCAGCTCTCCCGCTTATTTTAAGGTACTAGCTGGGGGGTGGTCAATTTAGGGGCCACTAGACCACCAGGTTATTTATTTTAAGTTTGGTGTCAGAGGGGTTTGGAGGCCACTAGACCACCAGGTAGTCACTTTCTGTCGGGGCACTGGCCCCTAACAGTATTTTGATGGCATCGGGGGCTTTTCCTCGATGTCGCAATCATCCCTAATGCCATCAAAATACTGTCAGGTGAGGAGATGAGGGCTGCTGGGACACCAGGGATTTTTTTTCCCTATTTTGATGGCATCAGGGACTTTGCCCAATGATTGATCTGAGGACAAGCACCTGGTGCCATTAAAATACTGGTCAGGGGGCACACAGAGATTTAAGTCACCTCAGACCCTACAGTAAAGATATTGGTGCTATGACTGGGTGTGAAATCCTCTATTGCTGTCTCTGCCATGATTTGCATACCAGACTATTATGTGCAGCTCATTTTCCTTCAATTTAAAGACGCTTAAATACATTTAAATACTCGTGGCATTAAGTGGGCACTATTCTTTCCGTCAGTGTTTACGCATGCGTCTGTCTGTTTTCTGCATTTGAGGTTAGCTAAAGAGTGCTTAATGTGTGTTTAAACGTGGCATTATCGGTGCTTAAAGGCCGCGCTAGCTTTCTGCATCGGTCTGACTGTGCACTCCTGTATATGAGCAGAGCATTATGTTGCTGTGTCCACCCACACTAGTACCTGTGTACCGGCACTACGGCTCCCAGCTGACGAAGCCGCAACAGGGTCTCTTACCACTGCCGCCTTTCCCTGCACCTTGCAGGGAGGCTGCACAAAGGACAGACCCAACAGCTGGACGAAGTCCAGCACGTAGCCTTCTCTGTTGACCTCTAGCACCCATTGGTCAGAAGTGATCCAGACTCAGGCGGAGTAAAACTCCTGTAGCCAACCCCCTAAGGGCTGTACGCAAAGTGGAGGACTGGACTGGAGGGATAAGGAAGTTGCTGTGTCCACTGATATGGTATCTACTTTTACAGGACAGTGCTCTGCTTGATGCCTACTCCTCTAGATTATGTTTTACAATTATGCATTTCATGTCTTCCCTGTGCACTGTATTTATTAATTTGGATTTGCAGTCACTTGAGTAACTGTTTTGGTTTATTTTCAGTTTGGATGGTTTTTTTGGGAGGGGGGATTGTTTTTTTGGGGGAGGGGTTAAGTTCTCTTATAAGATTTAAATTATGTTTTTTGGACTGGTTCCATCGCCAAGTGGAACCAGTCCTGGTTTAAAATGAATCCTTCCCTAGAGGTTTCTTACCTATTTACAGCTAAACGTCTGAGCAGCTCTATGCAGCAAAGAATCAGCTCGCCACCTTCTCTTCCTAGAGGGTAGGCGAGCTCTTTAGAACCACCTAAGCCAGGATTGGCCTGCTTTCCTCCAGCAGTCTCCAGGAGATCTCCACAGCAGCAACAGCTCTACCCGCCACCATATGCAGGACTGCAGAAAAAACTCTTGTAGACTGCTGTGCTGGAGGGAGTTGCCACTTTCTTTCCTTTTTTGGGCATAACTTCCTGTTAATCATTGCGGGAGGGGTGTGGGGGAAGGGGTGGGGGATGAGGAGAGAGGAAGGAGGAAGGAGGTAGGGGAATAGCTAATACTTGCCAGCAGTATTGCCGAGAATGAGGATAAGCTGACAAAGCAGGATGAGGAGCTGTCGATGCCTAATGCCTAATTAGGTGGGTCTCCATGAGGATGAAAAGAACAGAATAGGCAGCTGGGGGGGGGGCGGGATTCTTTATTCTTTATTATGTCATTTAATATACCACCCAATACCAAGGCATCTGAGCGGTTTATAATTAAATCAAGAGAGCTACAAGAAAAGGAAAGGAATGCTAATAATGACAGGACAGCGAGGGCAAGAGATATGAGTAGCTGGAACGAGAGGGAGCAGGGTGACAGAGGAAAGGAACTAGGAGGAAGGTAGAGGGAGGTCAAAAGCAAGGGAGAAAGGGTGGGTTTTTAGCAGCGCTTTAAAACGGGGGAATTAGAGCTTCAGCAAAGGTCAGGGGGAAGGGAGTTCCCAAGGAGAGGCCCAAGAAAAAAAGGTAAAGGCTTGGGTTGATTCGAGGTGAGCGGACAAGGGGGATGTGAGAAAGAGGTGATTAGAGTAAACCTGTTGGAGGTAGTGAGAGGAGTAGAGATGAATTTGATCAGAGACATACTGAGGAGTGCTGGTGTAGATGGTATGGTGAACCACAGTGAGAATCTTGTATTGAACGCAGGACTTTATGGGTAGTCAGTGGAGTTTAAAAAGAAATAGTGTGACGTGGTCAGTGTGGGAGATGTAAGGATGCAAGCGGCGGTGTTCTGAAAGAGTTGCAGATGGCGGAGCTGATATTGAGCGAGTCCGGCTAAAGCAATATTGAAATAATTGATATGGGGATTAGTTGCCCCATTGACTGCACTTGGAAGGGGGGGAGGAGAGAGACAGCTTTTGCCTCTGTCCCCACTGGATTCAGGAACAGGAGGGTAGGTCCCAAACTGGGGTTAATCACCAAAAATTGAGGACATCTGATAAACTTATTTCAGAGGAAAGGGTTACTGAGATTTCTTAAAGTTATTTTACTTAACAAAGCTGCCCTCCGAATCCATGCGAAGCTATTAAGAGAATAGAGAAAGAGAGACTGTGAGAGGGTGGCGATGTAGTAAAGGTTAAGAGCCAGGTTCTGACGCCTACAGTGCTGATTTAAAATGGAAGATACAAGACCATAAATATCTTGGGGAGGGAGAGTGGTGGGGGGTCAACGGCGGTGGTAAGCACACTTAACGTGGCTGGCCGTCGCCGCTTTAAATTCACCCAGATATTCAATGCCGGAGCCATATCTGGGCACCACCATTGAATATCCGGGTTGCTGGACAGTGATTTTGCAATCCGGTCACTGGAGATATTCAGCCCCCTAAAAAAAATTAGAAAGGGCTTATACTTTCTTTCCAGAAATAAGAATGGAGAAGCCACCAGGGACTACAGTTTCAATGAAGATGCTATATGTAACCTTCTTTTCCTCCCCTTATGTCTTACTTTGGTGCGACTGAGTCTATCCTTTTTTCTATATTTTATTGGAGTTCCTTTCTTACCATAAAGTTTTTATTATGCACATCGTTCTGCTAGATCGAAGGGCAGTATAGAATTTTTTGAATTTTTTTTTTAATTAAGAACTTTTTCATATTTATGCACACAAGAATACAGGAAATTTACAAATTGTCCAATAAGCTAAAAAGAACCACATTGTAAAAAATACAGGAAGTACTTCAAGTCCACATCATGGATTACATCTATTACTCAAAAAAAAAAAAAAGTAAACTAAGAAAAGAAAAATAGATTGAACCAAAGCAGGCAAAAATATATATAAATATATATATATATATATATATTTATATATATATATATATATATACCCCCTTACGTAGACATACCATATATTACCAAAACCAAAAACTAGACGTTTTCCCCCCCCCCCCCTCAACAAGGAAACTCGCCAAGTGGGCTGGATCCAAAAAAGTATAATGGACTCCCTGTAAAACAATTGTATACATTTGCACGGGACCCTAAGGAATATGCAAGTCCCTGAGCCAATACCATCACTCTAAGGCATGGACTAGAGGCTCAATTTCCAAGCTCATATCAACAAAACCACATCCAAAGTCTACTACAAAATTAAGATCCTACAGAACCTACGACCCATATTAGAATCAAACCACTTCAAAACTGTCTGCCAGGCAATAAATCACCCCGCAGCTAGACTACAGCAATATGATACTCCATGGCCTACCCAAAAGCACAACCCACACCCTGCAACTGGCACAAAATACTGCTGCTAGATTAATTACTGGATCAAAGAAACACGAGCATATCACCCCCACCTTAAAAGACCTCCACTGACTACCCTTTGGATCCAGAAAAGAATATAAAGCCATAATGATGATGTACAAGATATTAAATAACCAGTCCACTCAATGTTTAAACAAAATCATCAAAAGAGTACCAAACACACGTTCAAGGAGGAAGTTCCACCAAAACACCCTCTCAACATCATCCATACCATCCAACTCATCACAAAGATTGCTTCACAGAGCATTCAAATACTATACACCTCCACTATGGAACTCACTCCCACACCACCTAAGAGATATTACAGACATAGACAACTTCAGAAAATATCTAAAAGCCTACCTTTTCAACAAGCACTACAACAGCATATGAAACACAACCACCGGATTGAACTCCCTACACAACTGCCCCATACCAAGATGTCGTCTAGGTTAGTATCTATATATTGTAAATAGTTATAGCACTGTAAACAGTTAAATGTAAATAGTGCTTATACCGTTCCTTGTAAGACTTGTTCTGTTTCACTGTAAACCGCTTTGATAAATTGAAAAGCGGTATATAAGAAATGTTAAACAAACAGGTCCAAAGGCAAAGTTGTGTTGACCTGGAGACATCAGGAAACGCACTAATTGGTCATCCACAAAAGGAAACTAATTTTTGTTTAAAATACTTTTTAAAAATATTCATTTTATCCAGAGAGGAAAATACTACTAACCAAGTTGCCCTAATAGGAATTTCATCAATAGATGATTCAAGAAAAGCAGAAAGATCAAGACTACCTTCCGAAGAAAGTTAATCCAGACCCTCCACTCCTTTATCACCATTTTTAATCCCTTTAGGGATATAATATAAATTTGAAATAATAATTACAGAAGGATCAGAAATCAACAGTACCTCTTTAAAATACTTATGCAGTAAATGTAGAGGAGAAAGAAATCTTTACAAGGAAAATTTAAAAAGTGAAGATTGCGAGCCCTAAGAATTCTTGACCAACTCCAGCTGCCAATGAATTAACAGGGAATCTTTTAGAGAAGATGCAGAGATCGCAGGTATAGAAATTTTTTAATAAACCATACTAGTGAACATGGAAAAAGGCAGTTTTCTAAATTAAAAAAAAATACAGGTGTTTGAAATGTGGCATTAAAGGATATTTCTGAAAATTAGCTGGAAGATCATAATCTCAAATGAAATGGAAAGGTATGGAATGTGGATGAACCCTACTAAAAACATCTGGGTAAAAGGAAATTATATCTGCTTGTCAAGTACCTAGAGGTTCTAGTGGCAAATTAGTTAAATCTGTTACAGCATACCAAAAAGAGAGGAGATAAACAAAATCATCTAGGGTGATGACATTAAATATAGATAATAGAATCGAGCAAGGCCAAAAAGCCTATTCAGTCTCTCTAGCCGTTCCTGCCTGTCAAGGATATGTGTCAGTTACCAGCCACAGAGCATGACTGCATCGCTCATCTTTTTCTGCATTCTCTACACCTGGGGGAATTCTGTGCAAAAAAAATTAAAATTCTTCAAAAAACAAAAAACAAAAAGAAAATTCTGCAAACACTATTTTAAAATTCTGCATATTTTATTAGTCATTTTTTGTGCAGAATTCTCCCATCATACAGCATCTCTAACCACCCCCCAAACATCCCATCAGCCCATCTCCAGCCCCAGTCATACCCCCCTTCCCCCCGACTCACCATCAGCCAATTTAGAACCTCAGCCTCTAACCTCTTCTCCATCACAGTAATTTTAACACAGCCACAGGGGCATTTCCCTTCACTCCCGCAGCTGTACTACATTTCAGACGCCAGCATTGTGAGGTTTCAAAAAGGTAAATGGAAGCGCTTCTGTTTATCTTTCTAAAACCTTGTGGTGCCGGCAAGCAAAGTGAAATGCTTCTACTGCTATGAAGTGGCAAACAGTGAGGCAGCCTCAGGTGCTCTTAAAGCTTGTATACTCCGAGCCTGCCTTAAACACTCACTGATGCCAGTGCTGGTGCCCGCGCAAAATTCTACAGAGATTTGGAATTCTGCACCAAATTTTGTGTTGCACAGAATTCCTCCAGGAGTAACTCTACATAAGAACATAAGATATGCCATACTGGGTCAGACCAAGGTCCATCAAGCCCAGTTTCCTGTTTCCAACAGTGGCCAATCTAGGTCACACGTACCTAGCAGTTTCCCCAAAAGACACAGGTTCCACTTGTATTGGGTCAAGCAGTGATATCCCGGGTCCCTTTTTAATAATGGTTTATGGACCTTTCCTCCAGGAACTTGTCTAAACCTTTTTTAAACCCAGCTACACTAACAGCCTTTACTACATCCTCCGGTAACATATTCCAGAGTTTGATTACACGTTAAGTGAAAAAATATTTTCTCTTATTAGTATTAACCAGTTTACCCTGTAGCTTCATTGCATGTCCCCTAGTCTTTCTATATTCTGATAATGTAAACAATCAATCTACGTTTACCCGTTCCACTCCATTCATTAATTTATAGACTTCTATCATATCTCCCCTCAGCCGTCTCTTTTCCAGGTAGATAAGCATGGACACTCCCCTATTCGGTTCACATCCCGCATGCCTCCCATAGTTAGCCACAAAACTTTGCAAAAAAACTAAATACCAACAAACGTGCAGCCTCCCAGGTTTCCAGGGCTTGTTGTGCTGACCTAGCCAACATGGAGGTGGACAAAAACTTTATAGTCATTCTGACACTATGACTGTAAATTGCACGCATCCAGTTTACTTGTTGTGCACAACCTTGGGTGAATTTCTTCAAAACAGCAGGAAACAGAGAACCATCTACAGCAGCACCTTTCTGATAACACTATTTGTAACCTGCTGCAGAGCCAGCTGCTTAGTAATTCCGTCACTGTATTCTGATCAGAACTGACTGCATAGCTATGCGTGTTTCTGCTAGGATTTCTAGTTTCTACCGTATTCTAAATTCTACCACCACATCCTGCCAAATATACCCAGGCAGATTTGCATGTTTCTACCAGGACTTCTACAGGACAGTTTTGCTTTACCCAATAACTGTCATTCTTTGAGTCCTGCAGATTAGTTCCCACCAGTGGGATTTGCCACCCTCCCAGTAGGCAGAGACAGAGCAAAATTCTTATCTACCCTACATATGCAGGTGTGATCAGAAGGCCACAGTTTCCTTTTTCTACAATTTAGAGCAGTGGTTCTCAACCCATGGACACATCTAGTCAGTCAGGTTTCAGGATAACTACAATGAATATGCATGATAACAGATTTGTGTACAAAGGTGGTAGTGCATACTAATCTATAATATGCATATTCACTGTGGTTATTCTGAAAACCCGACTGCCTAGGTGTATCCTAAGGACTAGGCTGCGAGGTTCTAACAGATTCCATATTTTAGCTGTATTTATATCCCGCTTTTCACCGGGTCAAAGCGGTCAATTGGGGGATACATTTAACACGAGGGGATATGAGACACACACACTAAAACATACAGGGAACATGGGCATTGGAGGGTTAAGTGGCTTGCACACTAATACATACAGCATATTAGCATCTTAGCTCATTCACCTAGCATCTAACTTGCTGTTACAAATGTATTGTCAGCTATATGTGCCTTTTCATGCGTCCATGTTGTTGTCGTACTCATCTGAAAGACTTCTCTAACTTACCTTGATAATGTGGAACTGTCTATCAGAGCCGTACCAACGGCTGTCCAAGAAGGGCGGCCGCACAGGGCGCAAGCACAGAAGGTGGTGCCAGTATCATTACTGGGCTTCCAAGAAGCTCAAAAAGATTAAGTTACTGAACATGGCTGGGTGGAGGAGGGTATCAGAGCACACAGAGCACATTTCTAGCTTGGTACAGTCCTGCGTCTACAGTTCTAGATGTCTGGATTTGAGAGTCCAGGACATAATCTTGTCCATTTGGTGAATTTGAATCAGTAAGAAACAGCTGCCTACTTCATTTAGGGGAGATGCAAGAAGCAATAGATTGTTTGTATATAAAATAAGTTATATACTGTTGTTCAAGAGGCACTTCCTAAAAAAGTAGACTGTCTCAATGAGCAGCTAGTTCCCCAGTCTATGCCAGGTGTTAAATGCTCTTCAGGATGGCCTTCTGAATAGTAAGGATTGGCATCTTTCCCATTATTCAGAACTGTCCTTGATAGTACTGTTCCTATTAAGCATCATCACTATCAACTAAAATAACAGGGAGCGGGCACTACACAAGATGCATAAGCTTGGCACTGTGGTTGGTAGTGATGAACACTGACCACCAGAAGTAGGCATTTAGCTAGTTCTCAAGGAGTCAGCCTGTATGGTTGCTGACCTTCCACACTGCCAAAATTCCATTCTAACCAGCAATGGCCTACCTTCAGTGCCATGCTTCTCATCAGCCTTTAGCTAACACTGCCAGTAGTAGAAGGCACCAGCCTTACACAGTATCAAAACCCAGGTGCATTGGTCCACACCTCCAGTGCCAGTGCTGAAAATATGCTGATTTTGAGCAGCCAAGTGTGATGAAAACAGGCCTCAGTCTCACAAGAACAATAGAGAGTGAGCACCATCTACAAGTAAAATTACCTACCAAAAAAAAGAAAAATCAGTGGGTTCTCAACTGGTATCAACCACTGCGACGAGGGCTGACCCACAACTAACACAAATCTTCCCAATGAAGACTAGCCTGACCTAGCACTGCCCAAATGAGAAGTGCTGATTCCACAATGATAAGTTGCAGTTTATTTATTTATTTATTTATTTGGTATACATTTGTATGCCGCCACTTCCAGTGATCAGCAGCGGACCAATGGTGGAGAAAACAAGGGAGTATGCACATAATCACTTATGAATACAGTCTGATTTGAGGGAGGGGTGCACCACAAACACATGGAATTACAATTATACATTAGAGTGAGCAGATAAATTACAGTTTGATCACCCATTTTGAGCAACCAGATAAATTACAGGTTGATCAACAACATAAATTACAGTTATATAATACATCGCCAAATATGCAATCTTATTAACATTGACATTGGATCTATACATATAGACATTTTGAATCGCCATAGATGTGAGATATCGGTGAGATCGATTTTTATGTCTCATGTGCTTCGGGGGAGGTAGGCAAGTTGGGTAATGATGAAGGTTGAAATCTGCCTAGGTGATGCCGTAATGTGATTGGAACAGGTGGGTTTTAAGCTTTTTTCTGAAGTCCTGTAGGTCGTTGATCAGGCGTATCTCATGAGGTAGTTTGTTCCAAAGCATGGGTGCAGCGTACGTGTAAGCCCGGTTGCTCGTTCCCTCTTTGACATCTCTTATACTGCTGGGAACGCAGAGCGTGTTCAGGTTAGTAGTCCTTCGGCATCTGTTGGGGGGCTGTGTGGTGATGAGGCTATTGAGGAATGAGGGGGATATTTTGTGAATGATTTTGAATGTTGTTACCAGTATTTTGTATACTGCTCGTGCAGAGATGGGGAGCCAGTGAAGCTCAATCAGGACTGGTGTAATGTGATCCATCAGCTTCTTATTCATGATAATCCTGGCTGATACATTTTGTGCCAATTGTAAGATGTTTAAGGTTTTTTTTGGTAGACCTTGCAAGATGGCATTACAGTAGTCAAAGTGAGGAATGATGAGCGCTTGAGCTACTGTTCTGAAGTCCGTGTGGTCAATTATGTTGCGTAGGGGTTGAAGGACTCTCAGCTTGTGAAATATTGCTCTGTTGGTTAACCGGAGATGTTTGTCCATTTTTAGGTTAGCATCAATTAGTACTCCTAGATATTTGATCTCATTTTTAGATTGATAGGTGGTGTTGTTAAGGGTGATTGAAGCAGGAGGTTTGAAGTCTTGTTTTCCTGATATGAACATCACTTCAGTTTTTTTTTTGTGGTTTATCGACATATTGTTGTCTTGGAGCCAATTTTGCATTTCACCTAGGCATTCTTCTATTTGGTTGAAATTAGGATTGTGTGCTGCTTACCTCTGGGATGTTCACATGACGACTGCAGCACCCGGAGTGCAGTTTCCACTGTAGCACCCCGAGTGCAGAAAACACAATGTGCATACCGAAGCCTGGCTCCAGCAGCAATATCCAGGACATACACATTGTCAAACTACACAGGGAGTATTTATTGAGTACAGACTCCAGTGTAAAGTTCTGATTCCACCACAATACATGGGATCCCCCCCCTAAAGAAAAGGTTCTTGAGCAATACAGAGAACAAGCAAAGTGGAAACTATAAATTCACACCTAGAGTACACACACTGTACATGCTCCAGGACAAGTGGAGTGTGCACAGCATACAACTCCAAAACAATATGTATACTGTGTACTGTGCACTGCATACCCACATGAGCACCAGAACATTAACTATAGTGCACAGAGGATACACAACCCCGAAGTGACAGAGTGCACAGAGAGTGCAGACCCCAAACCATGCATGAAGTGCCCAGCAAGTATAGACTCTAAAGCCATACAGGGTGCCAACTCCAAGCAAGACACAGAGTACAAACCTCAAAGCAATGCATGGAGTGCAGACTGCAGAGCAATACATAGGGTGCACATTTAATGCAGACCCCCAGAGCAGCACACAAGACTGATTTTCCTGCATCACATGCTGCTCTACATCACAGCTACACACACAAACAACAAGACACAATGTTGGATTCTCTGCTGCACACACCAAACGCTGGTTTCAGGCCCAGATTTATGCATGGACAACATAGGCAAATCCCTAGGGCACCAAATTTTGAAGGCACAAAACAACTGAACCAAACAGGATTGCTTTAGAATTGTGCTCTATGTTTTCTAGGATAGGAATCTCTCCTCCACACCATTCCTATCTATGAGCCCCAACATCTTAAATCCAGCCCTCTTTTACAGCTAACCACCAAGAACGCCGAACTCACAGCAGCACACACCGAACACTGGATTCACATCTGTGCACACCGAGCGCTGGCATGAAAAGGGCTGAATGTACTGCAACTTGCTAGATTCTCAGCCAGGCATGCCTTTAGCCATGAAAGCAAAACACAAGTTACAATATATGGAAATATATAAACACAATTGCATTATATACTGTTCCTTTCTTGTAGAAGAACTGCTTTAGCTGGTCTATCTGTTCAACACCGAGCAACCCGGATCCAACCGGAGGATTTATCTTGAGTTTGCTCTTGTCCTGTCAGAGGAGTAAACACACACCTGGGGCTTCCTGACACTAGTCCAACAACCCTTCCCAAAGAATAATTCAGGAATGTGCCTCTCAGCTGTCCTGCCTAAGCAAGTTGCTTCTGAGAAAAGGAAGCAGCATAAGATGGCTTTTCAAACTCCTTTCTCTTTGTGTTTTAAAAAGTGTACTGCTTACTCCTTACACAGGTCATGACTGTGAGGGGGTCCTTCAACAGGTAAATCATCATGTCTATACTTACAGTTTGACATACTCAGTGGTGTGGAGTGCCTGCTGCTTAGCTAGGTAACTTATACATTTGGGGAGGGGGCTGACTGACAAAGGATTCCCCAGGACCTGTATGGTATGCTGAACAGTATAGGGATAACTATGTGACTTAAATAAGAACATAAGATATGCCATAATGGCTCAGACCAAGGGTCCATCAAGCCCACTATCTTATTTCTAACAGTGGCCAATCCAGATCACAAGTACCTGTTAGATTCCCAAAAGGTAGACAGGTATGTTGCTTATCCCAGAGGTAAACAGTGGACTTCCCCAGTACCCTTTAATAATGGTTTATGTACTTTTCCTCCAGGAACCTATGTATGTGTGTGTGTGTGTGTGTGTGTGTGTGTGTGTGTGTGTGTGTGTGTGTCTGTTGCGAGTTGTGTGCTGTGCGTGGTTTTAGGAAGGGTGGCAGCAGGGGAAGGTGGAGCATTTCTGTGAGGCAGTTTAAGAGGGGGAAAGGTCAGAAACAGGAAGGTTAGTAGGGGAGAGGTGGGAGTAATGTGCAGGGTAATAGAAACTCCCCACCACAAATTTCCTGAGTGTGGGGCAGTTTTGGGGTAGAGGTAATTTTTGAAGGTAGGGCAGGTAGCAGGACAATTGTGGGGCAGCTGGTGGGACATGGAGGTGGAGCAATTGTGATGGGATATATTTTCAAGGATAGAGAAGTTTGCATGATGATAGGGCATTTGTAAGAGTTTTCTTTTTTTCTTTTTTACTGGTAGGACCGTGTGGGAATGGAACAGTTGAAGGACTATTTTTAGTGGGGCAGAGTGCAGGGCAGTAGGGCACCTGTGGCAGAGTGGTTTCTAGGGAGTGGGGCAGTTTGCAGGATGGTGGATCAGTTGCAGGGGGTGTTATGTTTTGGAGTAAGGCTGCTTGCAGAGTGGCTGGGAAGTTGTAAGAGGTATTTTTGGGAGTGAGGCAGTTTTCAGGGTGTTGGGGCCGTTGCAGGACCTTGTTTTCTGGGGTGGGGTAGCATGCAGGGTGGTGAGGCAGTAGTATACGTGGTTTTTGACATTAGGTAGGAGGTGGGGAAGTCTTACTTGATAGTGGGACAGTTGTGAGTGGGGAAGGGGGTTTAGGAGAATAGTGAACAGGGGGGATTTGAAAGGAGGAATTCCTTAACTGCTATGTTTCACTTTATTTGAGCTTCCAATGCTACAGAAGATAAAACTACTCTTTCCACAGAAATGCAATGGGTCATATTTTTTTGGGTGGTGGGGACAGACTTTATTCTATGGAACCTCTAGTCCAACTGGCCCATTTACAAACTCCATGCATCTTTTACCAGTTTCTAACATGTGACGTTTCAACCCATTCCATTAAATTTATTGGAGAACTATTTTGCCACCAGAAAGCCAGACAGACATTCTTGACCCCTTTAATATAAGGGTATACAATTTGCCATGCTGTATCAGACTAAAGGTTCATCAAACCCAGTATGCTGTTTCAATAGTGACCAATTCAAGTCAAAAGTATCCAGAAGGATTCCATATTGCTTATCCCAGGGATAAGCTGTGGATTTCTCCCAGTCCACTTTAAGAGTTGATTATGGACCTATCCCCTACAAGAACTTGTCCTAGCCTTTTTTTTTTAAAGCCAGCTACACTAACAGATTTTACTACATCCTCTGGCAATGAATTCTAGATCTTAATTAACATCATAAGACATGCCATACTAGGTCAGACCAAGGGTCCATCAAGCTCAGTATCCGGTTTTCAGCAGTGGCCAATCCAGGACACAAGTAATTGTCAGGTTCCCAAAAGGTACACAGATTGCATGCTGCTTGTCCAATGGGTAAGCAGTGGATTTCTCTGATCTTCTTTAATAGTGGTTTATGGATTTTTACTCCAGGAACTTGTCCAAGCCACTCTTAAATCTAGCTACACTAACAGCTTTTACTACATCCTGTGGTAACAAACTCCAGAGTTTGATTACATTTTGAGTGAAAAAATATTTTCTCCGATTAATCTTAAATATGCTACATTGTAGCTTCATTGCTTGTCTCCTAGTTTTTCTACTTTTTGAAGAAGTAAACAACCAATCTACATTTACCCGTTCTACTCCATTCATTATTTTATAGACCTCAATCATATCTCCCCCTCAGCCGTCTCTTTTCCAAGCAGAAGAGCCCTGACCTTTTAAATCTTTCCTCGTAGGGATATCCTTCCATCCCCTTTATCATTTTTGTGTTTCTTCTCTGTACCTTTTCTAATTCTGCTATATCCTTTTTAAGATATGGTGACCAGAACTGCACCCAATATTCAAGGTGTGATCGCACCATGGAGCGATACTGAGGCATTATAAATATCCTTTGTTTTATTCTCCATTCCTTTCTTTATGATTCCCAGCATTCTATTTGCTTTCTTGGCCGCCGCTGCACCCTGGGCAGAGGGTTTCAATGTATTATCCATAACGCAGCCTAAATCCTTTTCCTGGGTGGTCATTCGTAATGTGGAGCCTTGCATTGTGTAACTGTAGTTTGAATTGTTCTTCCCTAAGTGCATAACTTTGCACTTGTCCACATTAAATGTGATCTGCCATTTGAATGACCACTCTCCCAATCTGTCGGGGTCTTCCTGCAATTCTTTACAATCCTCTTGTGTTTTAACAACTTTGAATAATTTGGTATCTGTAAATTTGATCACCTCATCTGATATTTCCATTTCCTTTATAAATTGTTAGAAAGCAACGGGCCCAGCACAGATCCGCGAAGTACTCCACTATTCACCTTTCTCCATTGAGAAAATTAGCCATTTAATCCTACTCTGGTTTTCTCTTTCAACCAGTTCCTAATCCACAATAGTACATTGCCTCCTATCCCATGACTTTTTAATCTCCCCAAGAGTTTCCCATGAGGGACTTTATCAAAGGTTTTTTGAAACTAGAGATGCACTATATCAACAGGCTCACTTTTATCTACCCGTTTATTCACACCTTCAAAAACATGTAACAGACTGGTGAAACAAGACTTTCCTTGGCTAAATCCATATTGGCTTTCTGCCATTAAACCACGACTATCTACATGTTGAGTAATTTTGTTTTTTTTATAATGGCTTCTACCGTTTTGCCAGATACTGATGTCAGCCTCACTAGTCTGTAATTTCATGGACACCCCTGGAACCCTTTTCAAAAATTGCTGTTACATTGGCCACTCTCCAATCTTCGGGTACTATAGATGATTGTAATGATAGATCACAGATTACTAATAGTGGTTGCACAATCTCATAGTTCAGTTCTTTCAGCAATATGAGATGTATGCCATCCAGTCCAGGTGATCTGCAACTCTTTAGTTTATCAATTAGTTATATTACATCTTCCTGATTTATCGAGATTTGTTTCAATTAGTCCAATACATCACCTTTAAATATCATTTCTGGCATGAATAAAGTTTCCTACATCTTTTTCAGTAAAAACTGAAGCAAAAAAAATCATTCAGTCTCTCCGCTTTGGCTTTGTCCTCTCTCAATGCACATTTTACCCCCATCATCTAATGGGCCAACTGACTCCCTCACAGCTGTTTTGCTACAAATATACTTGAAAAAGTTATTATGCACTTTTACTTCCACGGCAAGCTTCTTTTCAAATTTTCTCTTTGCCTGCCTTATTAATGCCTTGCATTTAACTTGCCAGTACTTAGGCTTTTTCCTGTTTATAGTTTGCTGTAGTTGATAAAACACATACAGATATCCTTTTGGTATTTTGTATTTTCACGGATCCATCTCACATCCGCGATGATGTCTCTCATTCCTAGCCCTTTCCTGAACCCTGCTTGTACTTCAGGTAGTTCTTGTTCGAGGTATGGTTGTAGTCTCTGCTGAATGATCTTGAGTAAAATCTTGCTGGCATGTGGTATCAGAGCGATTGTGTGATAATTTCCAGTCAGTCCGATCACCTTTCTTTAGTATTGGTATAAATACAGATCTTTTCCAGTCACGTTGACTATGATGTTGTCTTCCAAGTTTCTTGGCAGGGCCTTTTAAGTACGTTAACAGCTGCATCTGATTGCTGTAATATTTCAATGGAAATTCCATCAATGCCTGGTGCTTTGTTCTTTGATAAGTCTTTCAATGTTGCTTCAACGACTTCTTTATTCACCAATGGTTCCTGATCATAAGGTACAGGTTAAATCGGCTGTTGGTCCACTTGATCTTTATCATATAAGGACTCTGTATATTCTTTCCACCTTTTCTTGATCTTCTCGGCATCAGACCCATCTCCTCCACTGTTGTCCCTTCCATCTCTCATATTTTCAACCTATCGTTCTCCATTGCAACTGTCACTGCAGCCTTCAAGCATGCTGTAGTTACACCTCTCCTCAAGAAACCCTCACTTGATCCTACCTGTCCTAATTATTGACCCATCTCCCTCCTCCCCTTCTTTTCTAAAGTACTTGAATGTGTGGTTCACCGCCGCTGCCTTAGGCTTCCTCTTCTCTCATGCCCTCCTGGATCCTTTACAATCTGGCTTTCATCCTTTACACTCTACTGAAACGGCTCTTGCCAAAGTCTCCAGTAACTTGTTCCTGGCAAAATCCAAGGGCCTTTACTCTGTCCTTATCCTTCTTGACCTCTCTGCTTTTGACACTGTTGACCACAACCTTCTCCTCGATATCTTGTCCTCACTTGGTTTTAAGGGCTCTGTACTATTCTGGTTCTCCTCCTAACTCTCCCATCACTCTTTCAATGTTAGCTCCAGTGGCTCCTCTGCTGCTATCCTGCTCTCAGTTGGTGTACCCCAAGGATTTGTCTTGGGTTCACTCCTTTTCTCTATACCCATTCCCTTGGTGTGCTCATCTCTTCCAATGGCTTTCAGCACCATCTTTATGCCAATGACTCCCAGATCTACCTCTCTACACCTGAAATCTCTGGCAATCCAGATCCAGATCTCTGCCTGCCTTTCTGACATTGCTGCTTGGATGTCTCACTGCTGCTCGAAATTGAACACGGCCAAGACTGGGCTTCTTATTTTAATCCCTAAAACCTCCTCTCCTCTTCCTCCTTTCTCAGTCTCTGTGGATAACTCTCTACTCCTCCCTATTTCCTTGGCTCACCACCTTAGGGTTGTCTGACTCCTCTCTCTCCTTCTCCACACACATCCATCTGATAGCTAAGACCTGACATTTCTTTCTCTATAAAATCAACAAAATCCGCTTATTCCTTTCTGAACACACTACTAAGATGCTTATCCACTCCTTAATCATCTCCCGACTTGACTACTGTAATCTAATACTTCCTGGTCTCCCTTTGAATCACCTCTATCCCTTCAATCTATTCAAAACTCTGTTGCGTTGCTAATCTTCTGTCAGCCTCATCATACCCACATTACCCTTCTTCTCAAATCACTTCATTGGCTCCCTATCCATTTCCGCATCCAGTTCAAACTTCTGATGACCTCTAAGTGCATTCACTTTGCAGCTCCTCACTACCTTTCTTCTCTTATCTCTCCTTACACCCCCCCAAGGAACTCCGCTTTTCTGGCAAATTGCTTCTATCTGTGCCCTTCTCCTCTATTGCTAACTCCAGACTTTGCTTCTTTCACCATGCTGCACCTTAACCTGGATCAAACTACCTGTGTCTGTACGCCAGGCATCTTCTCTGACACTTTTCAAATCCAGGCTGAAAACTCACCTCTTCGCTGCTACTTTTGGATCTTGACTCACCTGATCTCCTTATTTCTTTACCTTTCCCCCTTGTTTAATCCCTGTCTGCACCTTCTGTGTTGTCTGTCTTGACTAGATTGTAAGCTCTGATGAGTAGGGACTGTCTCTTACATGTCTCTGCAGCGCTGCGTATGACTTGTAGCGCTATACAGATGCTCAGTAGTAGTAGTAGGATCCTTGAGCATCTTCTAACATTCCAATTCAAGGTTGGAATTTTCTCTTTAGCTCTCATAGATTTAGCAAAGCAGATCTTGTTCTTCCTCTAATAGATTCTGCTTCTACTTCCTTGCATGCATCATTGTAATACTTTTCCTTGTTTTGCCTTGTCTTGCTGCACGTTGGAAATCTCTATTGGGTTCTGCAATTGCCTCTTTCTCCTCTGGCTTTAGCTTCTCTGTGTTTCTGGGCAATTTTCAGAGTTTCTTCGGTCATCCATTTTGGCCATTATTGCTTTTGCGCCTTTTATTTATTTATTTTATTTAACATTTCTTTTATACTGCGCTCTTTTCCATCAGTGCGGTTTACAGATAACAAAAGTGACTCAATGACAGCGAAGGCAATCAGAGTTTACATAAAACAGGGGAAAACATGGGATGAACTGGGGAAACTATGTACAATTTGCATGTTATCACGTTAATCTTCATTGTTCTTAGGGTTATTCAATTAATCAGAGTGAGTGTAGGACAACAGGGTGTAATCTAGCGAAGGCTGTATTACATGACCTGTCAGTTGCCTCTTGTGGATTATGTAGTACAAGTTGAGATATTGGGTAGAGGGGAGGGAGGTGTGGTGGGGTAGTTATGTTGTGAATAGTGCATGAGGAACAGGTGGTGTTTGATGGCTTTTCTAAACTGCATGAGATCTCTGATTGCTCTAATATGGGGAGAAAGATTGTTCCAGGCCCTGGGGGCATAGGACACAAATGCACGTTTGTTGGTTGATTGTGCCCATTTTGTGGTTATTTTTGGGATGATTAGCGTATTGGCAGCCAGTACTCTTAGGTCTGTTGCTGGGAGTGTGGGTAAGAAGCGCTGAGATTGATGAGGGTGATATGTTATTTAAGGCTTTAAACCTCATTAGGAAGGCTTTGTAAGCTATCCTACAGCTTACTGGAAGCCAGTGTAGCTCTCTTAGTATGGGGGATATGTGATCGCTCCTAGGTATCCCACACAGGACACGGGCGGCAGCATTCATCGCTAATTGGAGCGGGTTCAATGAGTTCTTGGGGAGGCCGTGGAGTATAATGTTTGCATAGTCAAAGTGGGGTGTGACTAGTGCTTGGAATATTGTTTGGAATTGTCGGGGTCCAGCATGGGTCTAAAGGTGTCAAAGAGTCTTGATCTTCTGATAGATGGACTTTACTGTGCGGCTTATATGCTCTTTGAAGGTTAACCGTTGATCTAGTGTCATGCCTAGGTAGTGTATGGTGGACTTGATTGGTAGTTCCACGTCTGACTTTTAGGGTTGGAGGGGGTTTGAAGCTTTTGTTTCTCATGATGGTTAGAACCTCTTTTTTTAAAGTTTATTCTCAGGTTATTGTTGAAGAGCCAGTCTGTTATCGCATTGAAGCAGTCAATGATGGTCATGTAGTCTGGAAGCATGACGTTGATAGGTGTGTATAACAGCACATCGTCCGCATAGATGAGGCACTATATGCCGAATGCATGGGTAATTTCACAGATTGGCTGCATGTATATGTTGAAGAGCAACGCCGAGAGGGAGGAGCCTTGGGGTACTCCCTGTTTTTGTTGTAAAGGTTTAGATGTGCTAGAGCCAATCCTAACTTGCTGCCATCGTTCTTCAAGGTATGATTTTCACCAATCCCAGGCTAGACCCTGGATCCCCTTTTCATGGAGACGGGCGAGGAGTTGGTCATGATTAACGGAGTCAAACACTGCAGAAATGTCCAGGAAGATCAGCACAAAGCCCTCTTTGATGTTGTCTACCCCACAGATTTTAATGTGTTACATAGGAAGGTCAGGAGGGTTTCAACTCCGTGGGCTTCTCTAAACCCGTGTTGGCAGGGGTCTAGGGGGGCTGAGGCATCTATGTGTTGTTAAATTTGTCTTAGGGACACATTCTCAAGTATTTTAGCTAGTAGTGGGATACTTGAGATTGGCCGGTAAGACTCCTCCTTCGGATCTAGTTGGTTGTTTTTTAGTAGAGGCCGGATTGATGTCTGTTTAAGCGCTGCTAGGAAACTTCCTGTTGAGAATGACAGCTTTGTTATTTCTGCTATGATTGGGCTGAGCTCAGGTTGCATTGCTCTGACCCAGTGTGCAGGGCATGGGTCGTTAGGTGCCGTGGTGGTGTTGATGTTGGCGATAATGTCTTCAATGCTGTTCGCTGTTGGGGGTGAGAGCTTCATGAGAGGCTTCACGTGCAGTGGAGTTTGTGGTTTTCCTGGACTGGTGGCCATAATTGGTTGGATGGCTTTGGATTGTATGTAGTTGGCATATGCTTGGGGCTGAATTTGCTCATTTTGTGGCGGTGAGGATTCTTGGGTTATAGATTTTACCAAATTGAAGAGTTCACGTGGTTTGTTTAGTGAATGGTTTAGGAGCTCGGTGTGAAATTCCTTCCTCTTGACCCAAATTGTTTCTCGGTGAATTTTTAGGTGGGCTAGGTAATTAGCTTGGTCAACTGTGTTGTAGGTGCACCTCCATTTTCTTTTGAGTTATCTCAGGAGAAGTAGGGACGTCCTTAGCTCTAGTGAGAACCATGGGGCTGTCTGCCTTTTAGTCATATTATTCTTGGGCGTTGCCTGATTGTTAGGCGGGGGCTGGCGTGCGTACAGCTGCAGAGTGTCATTCCAGTTAGCAACCATGTCGTTGAGATTGACTGATGGCTGAGAGAGCTTTAGGATTGCATGTTTGGACATCAATTCCTTATCAAGTGGTTTGAAGCGACCTGTGTTTGCTGTTGTCCTTGTTTTTGTCCCTGTTGTCCCTCCTTTTGTACAGACTTCTCACTTTCTTCCAACACAATCTTCTTTATGTCATTCCATAACTCTTCTGGAGCTCTGTCAATTGTATCTAAAGCATCAGATCGATTTTTCAGGCAGTTTTTAAATTCCAATGGTTTTGTTTATTCTCATGGTCATATTTTGTTATATTTATGAGTGGCTTGCTCTATTTCAACTTTTGCTCGAGTTTGCATACTAGCATAGTTGGTGATCTATACCAGTCAGCTCCAGGTTTTGTCTTCACTGATGTTATAGAGATTTTCCATCGTTGACTTCCACAGATGAAGTCAATCTGATTTTTTTTACAATCCACTGGGTGACGTCCATGTGTACAGTTGCCATGTGCGTTACTGGAAGAAGGTGTTTGAAGTGGACAAAGGTGAGTCGGTTGATATTGTGTATCTGGACTTTCAGAAAGCCTTTGACAAGGTCCCTCATCAGAGACTTTTGGCAAAACTAAAGAGTCATGGGATAGGAGGCAGTGTACTACTGTGGATCAGGAACTGGTTAAAAGATAGAAAGCAGAGGGTAGGGCTAAATGACCAATTTTCCCAATGGAGAAAGGTGAATAGTGGTGTACCCCAGGGATCTGTGCTGGGTCCGCTGCTTTTTGACATATTCATAAATGACCTGGAAAGTGGAATAACGAGTGAGGTTATCAAATTTGCAGATGACACAAAACTATTTAAAGTTGTTAAAACCCAAGAGGATTGTGAAAAATTGCAAGAGGATCTTGATAAATTGGAAGACTGGGCATCAAAATGGCAGATGAAGTTTAATGTGGACAAGTGCAAGGTTATGCACCTAGGGAAGAACAACCCAAACTATGGTTACATGATGCAAGGTTCCACATTAGGAACCACCACCCAGGAAAAAGATTTAGGCGTCATTGTGGATACCATGTTAAAACCCTCGGCCCAGTGTGCAGCGGCGGCCAAGAGAGCAAATAGAATGCTAGGTATGATAAGGAAAGGAATGGAAAATAAAACAAGATATTATAATGCCTCTATATCGTTCCATGGTGAGACCGCACCTTGAATACTGTGTGCAATTCTGGTCGCCGTATCTTAAAAAGGATATAGCGATTTTAGAAAAGGTACAGAGATGAGCCACCAAAATGGTAAAGGGGATGGAAGGATACTCCTATGAAGAAAGGCTAAAAAGATTAGGTCTCTTTAACCTGGAAAAGAGACGGCTGAGGGGAGATATGATAGAAGTCTATAAATTAATGAACGGAGTGGAACGGGTAAACATAGATAGATTGTTTACCTTATCAGAATATAGAAAGACTAGGGGACATGCAATGAAGCTACAGGGTAAACTATTTAAGACTAATAAAAGAAAATATTTTTTCACTCAACGTGTAATCAAACTCTGGAATTTGTTACCGGAGGATGTAGTAAAGGCTGTTAGTGTGGCTGGGTTTAAAAAAGGTTTGGACAAGTTCCTGGAGGAAAGGTCCATAAACCATTATTAAGAAGTGACCGAAGATATCAATGCTTGACCCAGTACAAGCATTGTGGAACTTGTGTCTCTTGGGGAAACTGCTAGGTACATATGACGCTCTCCGGCCAGCTCCAGCTGCTCTCCCTATCCGGGGATCGAGCCTTCATTGCCGGCGGAGGCGGGAACAGCCATCTTTACACGGCGGCCCAATCGGGGCCCGTGCCTGCCCACATAATCAGAAGCGCCATCGGGCGCAGGACCAGAGACGCTCTCCGGCTAGCTCCAGCTGCTCTCCCTATCCGGGGATCGAGCCTTCATTGCCGGCGGAGGCGGGAACAGCCATCTTTACACGGCGGCCCAATCGGGGCCCGTGCCTGCCCACATAATCAGAAGTGCCATCGGGCGCAGGACCAGAGACGCTCTCCGGCCAGCTCCAGCTGCTCTCCCTATCCGGGGATCGAGCCTTCATTGCCGGCGGAGGCGGGAACAGCCATCTTTACACGGCGGCCCAATCGGGGCCCGTGCCTGCCCACATAATCAGAAGCGCCATCGGGCGCAGGACCAGAGACGCTCTCCGGCCAGCTCCAGCTGCTCTCCCTATCCGGGGATCGAGCCTTCATTGCCGGCGGAGGCGGGAACAGCCATCTTTACACGGCGGCCCAATCGGGGCCCATGCCTGCCCACATAATCAGAAGCGCCATCGGGCGGGCCCGCGCCTGAGGGCCTCGCCAGAGGGCCCTTTGGCGTGGCCCTTAGGCGCGGACCTGGAAGGTGAGACCGGGAAGTTTAAACCACCGCTCAGCACCCTCGAACTCAGATACCACCG
Source organism: Ichthyophis bannanicus (assembly GCA_033557465.1). NCBI lineage: Eukaryota > Metazoa > Chordata > Amphibia > Gymnophiona > Ichthyophiidae > Ichthyophis > Ichthyophis bannanicus. Next base: position 152,799,449 of record CM066041.1, read on the forward strand.
GTAACTTAAGACCAGGTACCTCTACCATGTGTTATAATAGCCCCTACTCAGAATCGCTCTCTAGTCAGCGTCTCCTGCATACAGCTAAACATATCTAATCAGTGCAGTACCATATATTTGTACTAGACCAGAACAGCCAGTAAGTATTTGCCAGCCAATATCGCAGTTAATGTTAGCACTCCCAGTGTAGAAAAGAGAACCCACTAAATCAAACGGGACAGGAAAGCCTCCCTCTGACATACTATGTAATGTAACTTAATGTAATTACATGTAAGGTAATTTAATACTGATAGTTGTACCAGAATAGACCAGCCAGAGAAGTTTTATCTGCTTTTCTTTTCCTGTTAAGCATTATGCTGTGTAGGTATATATTTAATTCATACCTAAGAGATGAATGTTCCAGCAAAGTTATTGTATGACACACTGAGTCTGTTTGCCTGTTGCACAATATACTAGCTAAGATCCAGTCAGCTCTAGCTTGCCAAGAACCCCTCTGATTCGCCTCCCGAAAAAGCCTCCTACCTCACAGAGTTAGAATGGAAGACATGATCATCAGGTTAATGTGCCTTTTCCTACTTACTATAACCCTACCATCCAAACTACTAGCCCTCACCACCTCACAAAATCACATTCCTATTGTACCAACTAGTGAGAGAAAATGGTCAGGAGACCCCTATTACAACTCACGTGGGGCTAACCTCCCGCACCGCAACCTCCTATTACATGTCCCACTACAACACAACACGAAAGCCAGACAATTTAAAAAGATTTTTTCTACCCTAGTAGCCTGAAGTGTGCACTTATAAATGCCCGCTCACTTCGAAACAAGTGGCCAGTGATCACGGACATAATAATATCCCACAACCTAGACAGACATTCTCATGGTCACCGAAACATGGCTCTCAGCGGAAGACAATATCATCCTCAACCAGCTTCTCCCACCTAACTTTACAGCCTTCACTGGACACAGACAAAACAAAAAAGGTGGAGGAGTACTCATCATCACCAGAGCTGACCTTCAGTTTAAAATGGATGAATCCAACAGTAACAACCATCTAGAAACGGTATCAATTTCAAACATATGCTCCATAAACCTGGTCTATAGATCACCGTCAGCAGATCCAGACGACCTAGCAACCATAATAAATCTGGCATCCTTCACCCAGGGTCCAAATAAACCTAATTGGATCGTAGGGGATATCAACCTACCATCATTACAGGACACTCAAGCAACCTCATTCCTAGAAGCCCTAGATATCCTTGGATACACGCAAATGGTGCAAGAACCTACTCACGAGAAAGGCAACATCCTTGACCTCATATTCGCCCCGCAGCTAATTCTGGAGCAACCACAAAACATCGTGCTATCGATAACTGCAGTCCCACGGACTGACCACAAACTCATCACCTTTCAGATGCCTACCATTAACTGTTCACATAAGACAAAAACGGATAAAAGCAAATCTGCTAACTCAGCTGCCAAACGTTTCCACCCATTTAACAGAGAACGCATCCTCGCTGAAATGTGTACACTCTTTGATGAGACCTCATTAAGCCTAGATGAGTTGATCTCCTCCTGGAACAGCAAACTCAGCACAATCGCTATCCGCCCTCCTATGAACAAGAACCCAAAGAAGAGATCATCAGCCCCTTGGTTCACAGCCGATTTAAAAACTTCACTAACCATTTTAAGGCGGCTAGAAAAACGCTGGAGAAAGTCACGCACCAGCAGTGACCGATCAGCCTACATCCAACACCTGGCGGAGCATCGTAAAGCCATCACAGATAAAATCAGACAACACCACACAGACACCCTGAAACGGTCATTGAATAAACCGCATGACTTGTTTAACCTAGTCAAAACGCTTGCCAAAGAACCAACCCCTGAGCACCACAGCAGCATCCACCCACAGGACTATGCAATTTACATGCAATCTAAAATGTGCAAGACCAACAAAATATTAATACCGGACCCTCCTGATGAACAAGACTACCCAGCACCACTGACATCCTTCTCCACTCCCTCAAAGAAAATTATTGAAGATACCATCCTAGCTCTAAACACAACTACTGCGCACACAGATCCTTGCCCTGCGCACTGGATAAAGGACCTGCGATGTGACATATCCCCAATTATAGCCAAAATCTTAAACCAATCCTTTACCACTGGCTCTTTCCCACCTACTCTCAAGCAGACCTCTGTAAGACCTCTTTTAAAGAATACCAAACTTGATCCTCAAAAGGTAGAATCTTATAGGCCCATATCTAGCATACCTATACTAGCAAAAATCATCGAGAAAATAGTGCACAGGCAATTACAGGATCATATAGACACCTCAGCCCCACTGGATCCGGCCCAACATGGATTCAGAGAGTCACATGGAGTGGAAACACTACTCACAACCCTCTTCAAAAACATAATCTCAGGTGTGGATAACATACGCCAGGGTTTCGCTCTTGTCTTTCTAGACATAGCAGCGGCTTTTGACTCGGTATGCCACGAAATTCTCATCTGCCGGCTAAGGGAAAAAGGTATCTGCGGAACAGCACTCGAATGGTGCAAATCTTACCTGTCTGGTAGATGGCAGCACGTTCGAGCCGACGGGGCTACATCTGAACCATTCCAACAAAGTCAAGGTGTACCTCAAGGATCCTCCCTATCCGCATTGATGTTTAATATATACATCCAACCCATCTGCGACATCATCAGATCCTTCAATGTCAGTTACATGATATATGCAGACGATGTGCTATTATATATGCCAATATCATTAGATTGCCTAGACCTCACCCCTCTGACTAACTGCTTCGACACCATATCAGAGTGGCTCCTATCACAAAACCTGCGAATACAACACAAGAAGACAGAAGTCCTTTTTGTCTCGAGGAACACCAACTTCACCCCACCTAGTTGTATTAATGTAAAGGATGCCCAACTCCAAGTGAAACCTGCAATACGTTACCTTGGAGTAACGCTAGACCAAAACCTTGACATGAAAAACCACATAGCCAATACAGTCAAGGCAATCTACTTTAAAATCAGATCCCTCAGACACCTACGCACGCTACTTGAACCGGATGATTTCCGCACCATTTATCAAGCCCTTATACTTCCCCACTTCGACTTCTCAAACTCCATACTACAAGGACTCCCCCGGTCCACCCTGAACCCCCTGCAGCTGGCTATGAACAGTGCAGCGCGGGTACTCTTCGGAGCATCCAGGAGAGACCACGTGACACCCCTTCTAAAACAGCTACACTGGCTCCCCATTCAAGCAAGGATCAGTTTCAAGACTTTACTGCTAACATTCAAAGCGGCTAAGGGGCTCACCTCTTCCTCTCTCTCCAACCTCATACAACCACTTGCACCAAATAGGCCACGAAGAACAGCAGAATTGAACATGCTAGTTATCCCAAATGAAACCACAAGATGCACAAGATCAACAGCTAACAGAGCCTTCCGACTCAGCGCCCCAACTTTATGGAACACCTTACCAGCACAAATCAGAGCAATCCCCAATTTGAGTCAGTTCAGAAAGGCGCCAAAACATTTCCTATTCCTTAAATATCTCAATGACAGCACCGAACATAACCCCCAGGCGAATAGCAGAAGTGGTCAAACAGGCAGACCCTCGCAACAGGCCAACTCCACAATGTAAATAACAAGCAGTTTCAAGTACTGTTGTACCACCTATGTATATAGTTAACCATGATATCCCTTATCAGATAAACCACCATTGTATTTAGTTACCCTATTTCTCCAAGTTAGACTTCCTGTTAAATGTAATGACCAGACATATGTAAACTGTTGGATGTTTTTCTGTTCAATGTAAACCGCGCTGATGTCTAATAGTGCGGTATATAAGAATTGTTAATAAATAAATATGACCTAGATTGGCCACTGTTGGAAACAGAATACTGGGCTTGATGGACCTTGGTCTGACCCAGTATGGCATATCTTATGTTCTTATGACTACATCATTAATTAGTCTTGCAGAATTCTCAGTCTTTCTCCAGCTTCATTGCCATGTTTTCCAACCACTCTGCTGCCTTCTTTGTTGCCAACTTTTGCATTCCAGTCACCCATGACTACCAGGATATCCTGTTTGCACGTTCTGTCAATTTCAGCTTGTACTTGTTCACAGAATTCATCCACTTCTTCCTTTTCTGCAGCTGTTGTTGGGGCATATACTTGAATTATAGTTGTGCTGATGGGCATTTCTCGTAGACGAATAGAAATCAAGTGTTCACCGATTGCATTGTATTTCATTACAGTTCTTGCAAGTTTCTTCTTAATTATAAATGCACCACCATTTATTCTTTGTCTTTCATTTCCAGCATAGTATACCATGTGATCATAAGATGCAAAGTGCCCGATACCAGTCCATTTCAGTTTGCTGACCCAACAGATCAAGTTGTATGCGTTCCCTTTCATCCTTGACCACCTCCAACTTCCCTTGGTTCATGTTTCTTACATTCCATGTCCCAATATGTAAGACATATTTGCAGCTTCTGACTCATTTCATGCACAGCTACATCAGCAGTCTGACATCCCAAGGGCTTTTGATCCTACCACATCATAAATGCTGGCTTTACTCTGAAACATCTTCAGCTCCTCCCCAATAGCCAGTTGAGTGCCTTCAGCTCTGGGGGGGGGCCTCATCGTCCAGCACTGTAGTGCAATTTGCTTTGTTGCGACTATCCATTGGGTTTTCATGGCAAGATATGGAAGTAGATTGCCAAGCCTTTCTTTCACGCAGATAATTCTAGTGTTGTTGCCGCTGTCGCAGAAATGTGATCCTCCGCCGTCAACATCGTCCCATTCTGCTGCTGCCCAGATGGGTGGTTTGTCTTGGTCTGGCACCTCAGCTGAGTTCTGTCCATCTTGGGAGATCCTGCCAGTAGTTAAGCTACCAATAGCTTAGCTCTCAGCATCACTGATGCACACAAGTCCTCACAGCACGACAAGCTGCAAACCAAGCAAGGGAAACAAGGTTTAACTAAAGCAATTATATCAACTGTTCTAATTACTGTATTATGAATATTAATCACATCTGATACTGGAAGTTTCATTAGAGGTCCAGGTAGATTCCTCAGCTCCTGACATAAATTTTCTGGAGAGAGATTTGGATAGGAACCAAACCTCTTACCAAATCCTTTACTTCTTTATGGGGCCTAAATTCCAAGCATCACCAGCCAATTATAAAATATTACCAAGAAACGTGCGACATTTGTTTTGTGCCAGTCATGCAGACTCCTGGTGACCCTGTGGATAGCTGTACGTGTTGTGACTATCCCCCCTTAGGGCTTTGGCAAGGTGCAACCAGAAGTAAATGCCACACAGTAATTCCAAGGTAGTCTTCCATCCAAGTACTAACCAAGCCCGACCTAGCTTAGTTTCCAAGATCCTTAGATTGAACAACAGAGCTGATCAATTCAGAGCAAAGAATAGCATCGAGGATAAGGTCAGCATCATGGGTAGGTTCATTAATAATCCTTAGGGCATAAAGAATGGAATATCTCCAGCATTTCACTCTTAGGCTCAGTCAACATTAACAGAATTGTCTAAGCTATTTCCATGACAAAATCAGAGGTGGAGAGGTTATCCAGAGAATTTATTTAATTTTTTATTTATGCAAATTTACAAATATAAACCACACAAAAAATACTTGTACAGAAATAGAATGGATATTGCAACATTCAGAAACCCCAATATCCCAAAACCTCATTAGGAGACGCGTAACTAGCAGGAAATACAATACTACTCAGACCCTCAAGCCCAAACAAAGGGAGATCCAAAATTGAAAATATAATAAACGTATACACAAGGGGAAAGCAGTTCATCAACCAATTATCAAAATCTAAACTGTTACAATGCGGATTTTAGCTAAACTAACCATTAGCCTAGGTGACAGCTGGCAAACAGGTACTTATAAAAGGATACCAGCTGGGCAGGATCATAAAAAACATAAGCTACAGAATTTAACTTTACCATACATTTGCAAGGAAATTTAACAACCCCCTCCCCTCCCCCAACTGGAAGAATTTATTTTTTTAATGTGAAGAAGAAAGCTGAAAGAGATTAGTTAGTCCTTCCTGTCCAGAAAATCTTTCTGATCTATAAACCAAATTACAGGACTGCTTAGATACTGTGTTAGAGAACTCTTCTGTACTGAGTGCCCAAGTCTGTGCCTGGAGTTCGAGCAAACAAAAAACAGTAATTAAGTCAAAAATTATGGAACGCACACAGATGATTTTTAGCAGGTCTGCATGGAATGGCAGTTCAGTTCAAAATGGTAGTGAAATGACTGCATTGTACTTGCAAGAAGGCATCAAGGTGGCTTACATGGAGCAGCAGGTATAACCCTAAATAGAGATGTAGCCTTCTGGGACTCTTAGGCATCTCTTCAGAAATCACAGGGTAAACTGCATGGAATGGAATGTATAGGTTTAACCACCTTGCTGGATAGACTGGTTGGGCCACTTTAAAAAATACATAGTAATGTAGTAACTTACAGCACAAAAAAGAAAGCAAATGGAGAGATACATAATAAGATATGGGGACAGTTCCACTGAGTGTATGGTATTAAATTCTGTATAGAGTTCTAAGGGTAAATGGAGTATGTTGCAAGAATCTCAGGGAGGAGGTAGTTGGGCAACAAAAGGTGCAATGGTTAAATTGCTTGTTAAGAGTTCCAACAAGTAAAACTGAAAAAATAACAATTAATAAATATATGTCAGAGATATGTACTCTATACAGGGATGAGAACACGCTGTGTATTAGAGTAATATGAGGGGCTATGACTTGCTTATTATAAGTTGTATTAAGTATGCTCCCTGGAATGTTATAAGACCTCTATAAATTAAAAAATAAAAATCTGTAAATGTTTTTGGTTGTTTAAAATGTGCTAGAATAGTTATGTTTCAACACACAAAACTTCAGGATAACCGATCCACAACTCAGTGTATCTGTTTCATATAAAAGAATGCTTGTCAAATATACCAAGCAAATTATAAAAGCAAATGAATTTGTCCTCTCTACTTTAGGAGGCTAATTTATAACACAGCCTGAATGGGAACTTGTCCTGTGATAACTTGTCTAATGTGATTCCCATGCTCCCATGTATAATATTTTCATTTTTAAATCTGCTGACACTATTTCTTTTTCATCTGATAGAGGTAAACAGCTGTGTTGGATCTCTCTTATATCAGCAAAATTAGTGAGCCCTGACCCATTTATAGTACTTGTACCCTTCTCTTGCTACTGCAGGCTCAGCAGCGATCCTAGGAAGAAAAAAAACCCCAAAACACCCTGAATAAGTAAAGGGAGGGCCAGCAAAAGGGCTCTAATTCTACAATACTGAACACAGCATTCCAGCATAGCCTAGCAAACTGCGTCCTTGGCCTCTTATATAGTATTTAAAAGTAAATGTATTAATTAACAATGCTCACCCTGCGGCAATTACCCATGTTTTGTTTCCAATCTATGTGACTCTAATAAAACAAAACGCCTCAAAACTAGTCATGTTTTCAGTTTCTGTAAACTGCACCAATACAATGTATATTTGTATAGATTTAAAAAGAAAATGATCCAGTAGTTAACTCCTACTACCTTTATATTCCAGCTCAAATTAAACGGTTATGATCTGACGCCATGAGGCATCATTTTCAAATAACTGTGGAAATTTCTGCTATTTTAAATCCCTTTCTTAACTATTTTAATCCACTCATTATTGTGACAGTCTTCAACCAAGGGCCATGCACTAGGGCTCCTTCCAGAACCTTACAATCACGGGCCTTAAAACGTATGGCACAATGATTAATTGCATGTGGCATGGATGAGATCAAAAGCTTTGTATATAGCCAAAAGTGCATTATAAGCTCTTAACACATATCCCAGATTACCTAATTGTACTTACAATGCATCCAGTTAGGGGTAATTAAAAAAAAAATTTACATTGGATTTTTTCTACAACACAGGGAGATCTCAGAATATGCAAAAAGACTGAATTTTCAGGCAAGGTCAACTGCTACTTGATCATCATGGAAACCGCTTAACCTCTTGCAAAGCTAAGAATAAAGTCTCCTGACCAATAAATCCATTTTATTTTCAACTGCACTTTAATGCTATTTAAAACCAATGCTATTTAAAAACAGAGTGTGCTGCTTTTACTTCTAAGATCTAGTACATAGTGTTAGCTAGAATGCAGAATTAGCATTCCATTTCCATCCTGTGCCATTTAAACTGAAGAACAATGGTGCTAACAGAGGGGGGAATTACCTTTAGTAATCCAAACAACTAGAACTTCCTACCAATAACAAATGCCTGCAAGATCTAAGGAGAAATTAGTTCTTATCTGACAATTTTCTTTCCTCGAATCCTGCTAGACCAGTCCAAAAAAGTGGGTTGTGCCCCTCGAGGCAGAGAACTCTGACTTTCAGTGATGTCACCACCAATATAAGGATTGATGCAGCACTGATCATGTCAGTATCCTTTGGTCCAAGCAAAGAAATCCATTAAAGAAAATAAAATGAAAAATCAAAACATATGAACCTGATTCTCTCTACAGGGCCAAGAGCATGTGGCCTGCACTTCAGGGAAGTCTTCCAGGGTAGGTTCTAGGCTGGTCTGGCAAGATTCAAGAAAGGAAATAATCATCATCATCAGGTAAGAACAAATTTCTCCTTCCTTTTCATTCTGCTAGACCAGTCCAGAGAAGTGGGATATACCGAAGCTTAGGACATCAGGTGGGAGGAAGACAAAGAGCCTTCCAGCACCACTCTACTGAAGGCATTGAGAGAGGACAAGGCCATAGCAGAGAGACTGAATGATTTTGATGAGCTTCTCTGTTTAGCTTTTGCACAGCACAAAAAGATGATCAAATGTGCTGAAAAAATTTGTCATCTTTGGATATCTGAGCAACACCCTGCACAAATTCAAAGAATCCTAGAACCTCTCAACCTGTCCTTACTAAAAAAGCTAGCGCAAAAATGACTGATTAAACCGTCACTAAAAATGAAGTAACAGTCTGCAGAGAGACTGCCTCAGAGGAAAACAAATGTTAAGGGAACCAGATTGTCCATGGCTGTCACTGCTGAAAAAGGTCCCACATCTGAGGATAGCTCAAGTGCTGTCCGTCCAAAAAAGAACCACTAGGTCTGCATACCAAGGTCACAATGGCCAATCCAGCACTACCAGAATCTTGCGCCTCGAGTTGCTACCCAGTGAAGCACTCAGCCCACAAGTAGCCAAGGAGAAAAAAAAAAAAAAAAAGGACATACAGGAGTCCCGATGCCCACCACCATAGGTTCCTATTTTCTACTGAAAAACTGTTCCACCTGAGTGTTTCAATGGGAAGCCAGACTGACAACCAGATGACCTCACTGTCACATCATCAACTGAAAAACCCATTCCCCCAGATCGAGGATTTAAAGACCTAGGAAATTTGCTTGGATGTTGTCTATGCAGGCGATGTGGGCCACTGACAAGGCCAGAAGCTGACTCTCTGCCCAGAAGCAGAGCAACATCCAAAGAGATCTGCCCTTCCAAATAGCTGCCAAAATTTACTCTACGCAAAATCATGGCAAACGAAAGGCCCTCTGACTCTCAAGTCCATGATGGGCCAGACTGTGCCCCTCTTGTTTGATATCATGGAGTAAATGGAATAACAGGCTCTCCCCCTGGTCCTGTATGGGTACCATGATTACAGCCCCTACTGATAAAGGCAAATTAAGGTTTGTAACAGTGCTGTCCTTTTGGATATAAACTCTCATGGAGACTCCAAAGAGACATCTGAAAGGGGCTCTGGATCTAGCAACTACCCTCACCAAATCACTTTGAGAACACACTGATCCAAAGTGACTTGGACCCACTCTGAGAAAAAAGTGACAAAGTCCACCTTCAACATGCACAACCTCGGAGTGGGTCGGCCGCAACTCATTTTGACTACTCTAGGAATAGGGTTGCCAACTTTTTCACCGAGAAAAACCAGACACCTGTGGCTCGCTATGCTCCACCCATTCTCCGCTCCTAGTCCCACCCCTGCCCCGCCCCCAGCCCCACCCACAAAAATTACCGAGGATACGTGTAGGCTAACTTCCTTGGTCAGATAATAATTAAACTGGGAACCCCAAAATCCAAACATGAAATGTACAACACTGGAGAAATAAAACTATAAAGTAACTTCCTCTTGCACTAAACAAAAACGCAAAGATGTTAGCAATACACACTTCCCAGACCAGACATATTCCAGTAAATAAATTCAAAATAAAAAGTATTTTTCTACCTTCTGTTTGGGCGTTTTATTTTTCAGTTGCAATTGCTCCAGTCACTTTCTTCTGGTTTCTTTGTGTCTTCTGCGAGCTATCCATTTGTCCTTTCTTCTCTTTTAGTAGTTTTTCCATTCTCTCTCTATTTCTGCTTTAACATACTGATTGTTTCCCTTTTGCTCTTTCCCCCAATTCTTTCCTTATTCCTTTATCATCCGTTTAAATTTCACCCTTCCATTCTCAAGCCCCTCTTACTCTCCCAATACCCGGCCCATCATAGACCTTTCTTCCACACAAAATATTTTTTTCCCTCTCTATTCTCATTCCCCATCCATTCTAGTCCTCCCCCTAAATCAGTTCCCTTATAGTTCTAGACCCACCCAGCATCCACTCCCTTCTAGTCCCATTCTCCCATGCCCCACATCAGCCCATTTACAGTCCTATTCCAGCTCTTCATCAGCCCATTTTCAGTGCTAGCCCTCACATCACAGGCCATTTCCAGCCCTAGCCCCCCCCCCCATCACAGCCCATATCCAGTCCAAGTCCCCCATCACAGCCTATTTCCAGTCCTAGGCCCCCCCACCATCACAGCCCATTTGCAGTCTGAGTCCCCCTAATCACAGCCCATTTCCAGTCCAAGTTCCCCCTCCCTCCACCATAGCCCATTTCCAGTCCAAATTCCCCCCCCCCCAATAGCCCTTTTCCAGTCCAGGTCCCCTCCACCCCATCACAACCCATTTCCAGTCCATGTCCCCCCCATAGCCCTTTTACAGTCCAGGTCCCCCCCCCCATCACACCCCATTTCCAGTCCAAGTCCCCCCCCCCCATAGCCCTTTTCCAGTCTAGGCCCCCCCCATCACAGCCCATTTCCAGTCCAAGTCCCCCCATAGCCCTTTTCCAGTCCAGGTCCCCCCCTATCACAGCCCATTTCCAGTCCTAGGCCCCCCCACCATCACAGTCCATTTGCAGTCCGAGTCCCCCCGCACCATCACAGCCCATTTTCAGTCCTAGCCCCCCTAATCACAGCCTATTTCCAGTCCAAGTTCCCCCTCCCTCCACCATAGCCCTTTTCCAGTCAAGGTCCCCTCCACCCCCATCACAACCCATTTCCAGTCCATTTCCCCCCCCATAACCCTTTTACAGTCCAGGTTCCCCCCCCATCACAGCCTATTTCCAGTCCAAGTCCCCCCCATCACAGCCCATTTGTAGTCCTAGCCCCCCCCCCCATCACAGCCCATGCAATCCTTGGCCTCCCACCCCACCCCCCCCGACCAGCACCGCGGCTGTCTGAGGGGCTTTAGAGGGAGCCGGGGAAGCCCGCGCGAGGCCCTGGCTCCCTCTGTACAACCGCCAGCGTGAAGATCCTTTTCCTTCACGCTGGCGGTTGTTTCTGTGAAGCCGCGAATGCTGGGAAAGGTTAACGGGTATTGCCTTTAACCTTTCTCAGCAATCGCGGCTTCACAGAAACAGCCGCCAGCGTGAAGGAAAAGGATCTTCACGCTGGCGGCTGTACAGAGGGAGCCGGGGCCTCGCGCAGGCTTCCCCGGCTCCCTCTGAAGCCCTCCGGTGTGTGGGCCGGCCCTGGGTGGTTTGTTTTTTTTTTACTTCGGGTCGGAAGAAAAGCCGGTCTTTTGCTCTGGCCGCTCCCGATCTTGCGGCCAGAACAAAAAACCGGCTTGTCAAGGGCCGGTTTTGCATCTGCGCCGGCAGCCGGCCTGGCCATGGAAAAACCGGCCAGGCCGGCTGAAAACCGGCCAGTTGGCAACCCTATCTAGGAAACTCTGACCAAGGTTCCTCCACTATTATTATTATTATTACTAAGCATTTATAAAGCGCTGCAACATACGAAGCGCTGTACAAACATAAAAAGAGACCGTCCCTGCCCGTTAGAGCTCACAATCTAGTCAAGACAAAATATGAAATAAATTAGATAATACAAATAACAATTAACAAGACAAGAATAAATGTTTATGGAGAGAACAAGAAAAGACGAGTTAGGAACAAAAAGCAATAGTGAAGAAATGGGATTTCAATTTCGATTTGAAGATGGCCAGGGAGGAGGCTTGGCGGACAGAGACAGGTAGAGAATTCCAGGAAAAGGGTGCAGCCAGCTGAAAGGAGCGAAGTCTAGAATTAGCAGTACAAGTAAAAGGCATAGATAAACGAAAATTAGATGAGCGGAGTAGGCGAGAGGGGGTGTAGGTAGAGATGAGGGATGAAAGGTAATGAGGGGCAGAAGAATGAATACATTTATAGGTTAGAAGGAGGAGTTTGAACTGGATACGGAAGCGGATGGGGGAGCCAGTGAAGTGACATGAGAAGAGTAATGTGTGAAAAACGAGACTGACGGAAAATCAGACGAGCTGCAGAATGTTGAATAGACTGGAGAGGAAAGAGGTGGTTAGCAGGGAGGCCAGCAAGGAGAAGGTTACAGTAATCAAGGCGGGAGGTGATTAAAGAGTGGACAATCAGTTTAGTAGTGTTATCAGAGAGAAAAGGGCGAATTTTGGAGATATTGTAAAGAAAGAAACGGCATGTTTTAGCAATGTTTTGCATATGTAAAGAGAAGGAGAGAGATGAGTCAAAGATAACACCAAGGTTCCGTGACGAAGAGACAGGAAGGATAACAGAGTTATCCACAGAGATTGAGAAAGGGGAAGGAGGAGGGGAGGCATTAGGGGAGAAAGACAAGGAGTTCAGTTTTGGCCATGTTCAGCTTCAAGCAGTGGTAGGACATCCAGGAAGCAATGTCAGAGAGGCAGGCCGAGATCTTAGCTTGAATTTCAGGAGAGATAACAGGCGTAGAGAGGTAGATTTGAGAGTCGTCAGCATAGAGATGATAGTGAAAGCCATGGGAAGAGATAAGGGCACCAAGGGATTGGGTATAGAGAGAGAAGAGGAGCGGACCTAAGACAGAACCTTGAGGTACACCCACAGGTAAAGGGGTGGAAGAGGAGGAGGAGCCACCGAAGTACACACTGAAAGAGCGGTCGGAGAGATAGGAGAACCAAGAAAGTACAGAGCCTTTGAAGCCGAGTGAAGACAGGGTGATAAGAAGATTGTGGTCAACGGTGTCAAAGGCAGCAGAGAGATCCAGAAGAATGAGGACAGAATAAAAGCCTTTGGACTTAGCCAGAAACAAATCATTGGCGACTTTGGCAAGAGCAGTTTCGGTAGAATGTAGGGGACGGAAACTGGATTGTAAAGGATCAAGGAGGGCATGAGAGGAGAGGAAGTCGAGACAGCGGTGGTAGACAGCACGCTCAAGTAATTTAGAAATGAAGGGAAGGAGAGAGATGGGACGATAGAAGGACAGGAGGGATCGAGTGAGGGTTTCTTGAGGAGAGGTGTGACAATAGCATGCTCGAAGTCAGAAGGGAAGGTAGCAGTGGAGAGCGATAGGTTGAGAATATGAGTGATGGAGGGGACGATAGTGGAAGAAATGGAGCTAAGGAGGTGGGTGGGCATAAGATCAGAAGGGCAGGTAGTCAGAGGAAGAAAGGAGGAGTGTTGTTTCCTCATCAGAGACCAGAGGGAAGGAAGAAAGGGAAGCAGAAGTAAGGGGGGAAGAGTTGGGGAAAAGGGGGGGGGGGAGAAGAGGAGGTAGTGAAATGGAGGGTGATTTTATGGATTTTGTCATGGAGGTACTGTGCCAAGGTTTGGGCAGGAAGGGAGGTAGGAGCCAGAGGTGGGGGCACACTATCACAGCCTTCATGTACTTCTTGAAATGGCTGATTGTTCCTAAACTTACTTGCCACACAGGAAGAGGAAGATGCTTTTGCCATTCAACTAGTACAGCTGCAACCCCCGTCTCTTGACCAGGAGCATCCAGAAGAACTCTGCCCAGAAATAAGAGGACAATCATCCAAGAGACATTGAGGCTTGGCTTCACCAAAGTCTTTTACTGGCTTCTTCAAATCTTCACCAAAAACAGAAGTCTACCCCAAAAAGGCAACTTACAGAGATGCACTTAGAGGTGGAATCCACTGACCAGTTGCAGAGCCAGAGGCACCAACAGGCCACTACCACCAATGTCACCAATTTGAAGGCAATGCAAATAAGATCATAAAGAGCATCAGACAAAAAGACTGCAGCAGATTCCAACCAAGCAGACTCCTCAGACTCCAGAAGTTGTGTCTCTAAAAGACAGTTTGCACAACATAGCCACAACAAATCGTGGTCTGCCTGCCCAAGGCAGAGGCAGCAAAGGCCTGCTTTAGAAAATGTTCCACTGGTCACTGCCATCACCAAGGCATCCACCCTCAGCAAACAGAGCAATTACTCAAGATCATCCACAGCCAAGGGATGAGGCGAGAACCCCTCAAAACCATCTCAGGAGCTTCCCATTCTCTGGTCACCATCTTGCACATAGCCTAATGTAAAGTAAAAGCCCTTTAAGGGCTAACATAAGCTTTCCAAGATGGGATCATCCAGTATCACTTTGTTCACTATTGGTTCAGCCATACAGAAGGTCAACGTTACCTGAGTTATTAAAGAAAACTGCTCTTCCCTATGAAACAGATTAATAACTGGAGGAGTCATTTCCCTCCCTCCAAGGGGAAGTCATCTTCCTCCAGAAACAAGCTGCCAATTGCCAGTCTCCATCAAAACCAGAAAGTGGCTGGGACCTTTCAATTCCAAGATTAGAAGTACCTCATACCTGTGGCACTTAAGCTCCCTGTGGTCTCCCCTCCACTGTAGTAGTAGCACCCCAACCACAGCACCTCAGCACTGGACCAGGAACTGAGAGATGCAGCCCTGCCAGCCTCTGCTGCAAACAGTGAGCTCCTTAAAAAGTGCTGGCATAAACCAATGGAGCTGAAGACATCAGGAGCCTGAGCTATCTGCCCCTCCTGCTCAACTACAATGCGCTCCAGAGGCCCAGTCCACCTGGGAGACATACAGCCAGTAGCAAGATGGCCACCTTTCCTGCTGGTGGGAACATCTCTGCAACAGGGTCCTCATGTTCAGCCAGTCAATCCTCAGCTTAGCCTGAGCCCAGGAAAACATCCACAGCCACTGCCTGCTTCTCAATACAATTGGGGCAGAACACCCCAACAGATGGGCTGATGTGGTGACTGCCACAAATGATGGTTGTGCTCCTCTACCTGCAGCTTGGAGACTGAGTATGTCATTCTTCGATCACCTCAGGATATATACCTCTGGCACTACCCACCAGCCTCAGTATCCTGTTGACAAAGTAGACCTAACGGAGAGACAACTAAACCAAAAAATTAACTAACTATAACCAAAACAGCACTTCCCCCTCCTGGAAAGGGATATGCCAACCCTCACCCTCCCCCGAGGAGGTGGCTTACCTGAAAGGCCTTTACAAATTCCGACAGCCACCTAGACTGTCCATTAGTAAGCAGGGCCATGCGATCGCCTGATCCGCTCCGTCACTGAATCCTAGAGCCAAAAAACTTCTTTCCGCCCTCTTCGAACCGGTACTCTATTTCTTAACCTATCACACTGGGCGGGATCAGGGACTGGACTGGAGATCCTTCAGGAACACTTATTAGCAGGTAAGGTCTAATTACTTCTTCCTAAGCATCTCTCCAGTCCAGTCCCTTTCTTCTGGGATGTAACAGAGAAGTTCAACCATGGGAGCGGCCTGCCAAACCGGACCGAAGCACCGCTCCTCCAAAACCAGCATCTGCCGCCGCCTGAATATCCAACCTGTAGTGCTTGGCAAAGGTATGAAGGTAAGACCAAGTGGCCGCCCTACAAATTTCCCATGGAGGAACCAGAGACTAAACTCTGCCCACGAGGCCGCTTGAGCCCGAGTGGAGTGAACTCGGAAGCCCATCGGAACCTGCTTTCCCTTTAGTAGATAAACAGATGCAATGGCTTCCCTGATCCATCTTGAAATTGAGGCTTTGGCCGCTGCTTCTCATTTACGTGGCCCCCCCAAACAAAACAACCTTTCTGACTTGCGGAATGTCTTAGTACGCCTCAAATAACGCTTTAAAATTCTTTGCACGTCCAGAAGATGCAAACGTGCATCGCCCTCCACCTGCCCCAAAGTGGCAAAGGAAGGGAGAGACGCTGACTGATTCACATGGAAGGGGGAAATCACCTTGGGCAGAAATAACGGTACCATCTGCAGCACCACCTTCTCCTTGAAGAAAATGAGAAACGGCGGGTGACAGGACAAAGCTTGCAGCTCAGACACACACCTGGCTGAGCAAATGGCCACCAGAAAAACTGCCTTAAGTGTCAGATCCTTCAAAGATGCATGTTGAGCTGGTTCGGAAGGCTCACCTGCTAAGGCATCCAACACCAGATTAAGATCCCAAGAAGGCACAATCGACCTCTGCTGAGGCTGTAAGCGCCTCACTGCCTTAAGGAATCGAACCACATCTGGATGCTCGCCCAATGATCTACCCAAAATCTTACCTCTGTAACAGGAAATAGCCGCTAGCTGTACGCAGAACAAACTGGCTGCCAGTCCCTTATCAAAACCATCCTGCAAAAAATCTAGGACTTCAGAGACAGAAACTTTCAGGGGCCTCTTCCGTCGCCCCTCACACCAGTTCTCAAATATACGCCACACTCTGACATACGCCAGACATGTTGACCGTTTCCACACCTTTATCAGAGTTGAGATCACTGCTCCCAAATATCCTCTCTTACGCAGCCTAGCCCTTTTAACAGCCAAGCCGTAAGCGAAAATCGATCCACCCGAGGCATCTTCACAGGACCCTGACTGAGGTCCTCTCTTACTGGGAGGCGCCAAGGCTGATCCACCAACAGCCTCATTAGATCGGCGTACCACGGCCTCCTTGGCCAGTCTGGAGCTATCAGAATCACCAGTCCCTGATGCGCCTCCATCTTTTGCAGAACCCTGCCTATGAGCGCCCACGGCAGGAACACATACAGTAACCCCTGTGTCGGCCATCTTTGAACTAGGGCGTCCAAGCCCTCTGACATTCTCTCTCTCTCCTCCTGCTGAAGAAACTGCTCACCTTGGCTGACTCCCAGCATGCCATCAGGTCCATGACAGGCGAGCCCTGCCTGCATTCTACCTGTTGGAAGACCTCCTGGCAGAGCTCCCATTCGCCGTGATCCACCTTGTACCTGCTGAGATAGTCGGCCGTCACATTCTCCACTCCTGCCACGTGTTGAGCTGATAGAGCCACTAGATGAGTCTCGGCCCATGCTAGGAGGTTTTCTGCCTCTTCTTTTAACATGGGACTGCTGGTGCCTCTGTCTGTTGATGTAGGCCACCGCTGTCACGCTGTCTGAGAGAACTCTGACCACCCTCCTGCGAACCCAACGCAGGAACGCTTTGAGAGCCAGAGTCACCGCCCTCAATTCCAATCTGTTGATAGGCCACTGCAATTCCAGCGCACTCCAGAGCCTCTGGGCAAAGTGCCCCTCACAGTGGGCCCCCCAACCCGACAGACTCGCGTCAGTCGTGACCTGAACCCACTGAGGAGACTCGAGGGGCATTCCTCTCTGCAGATTCCCTGGGGATAGCCACCACTGAAGTGCCTCCTTGGTTGCCGGGTACAAGGGAGCGTCATCGACAAGGGCTGACACTGATGAGACCAACGTCGCAGGAGGGACCTCTACAGCGGCCACATGTGGGCCCTGGCCCAGGGCACCAGGTCTAACGTTGCCACCATCGTCCCAGCATCTGCAAGTAGTGCCATGCCGAGGGTGCTTCCCGAGCCATAAATTCACGTATCAAGCGCTGAAGGTCTCTTCCTCTCTGAACTGGCAAGAACACCCTGCCTGAAGCCATGTCGAACCTTGCACCCAGGTAATCGATTTCCTGAGAGGGAACCAACCTGCTCTTTGCCATATTGATTACCCATCCTAAGCTTTGCAGGAAACCGACCACTCTGGCAGTTGCCCTCAGACTCTCGTCTCTGGACTTGGTCCTGATCAACCAATCGTCCAGGTAAGGATGAACTAGGACATCTTCCTTGCGTAAGGCCGCCGCCACCACCACCATCACCTTGGTGAAGGTGTGCAGAGCCATTGCTAAGCCGAACGGAAGCACTTGGAACTGAAAGTGCCCCCTTGGCACCACGAAACGCAGGAACTGCTGATGAGACTCCCTGATGGGGATATGTAAATATGCCTCGGTGAGGTCGAGAGAGGTTAAGAATTCTCCCTGTTGAACCGCCACTATCACCAAATTCAGTGTTTCCATACGAAAATGTGGAACCCGAAGACACAGATTGACCCGCTTGAGGTCTAAAATTGGCCTTAGGGATCCTTCTTTCTTCAGGACCACGAAATAGATGGAGTATCGACCGCAACCGCACTGAGCTTTTGGTACGGGAACGACCGCTCCCAAGGCTAATAGTCTTGTTAGGGTTTCCTCTACTGCTATTCGCTTGATTCGCGACTTGCAAGGCAATTGGACAAAGAAAGGAAGGACCAGCCTTGTGAACTCGAGGGCATAATCGACCCGCACTACCTCAAGCACCCACTGGTCTGACGTAACCCGAGCCCCAGGCAGGAAAGAACTGCCGTAGGCGCCTCCCTACTGGCAGAATTCCACCCAAGCCCCCGCAACTTCATTGTGTCTTTCGCTGGGCGGAATTGGTTGAAGAGGCCCCAAAACCTCTTCCCGCTTCACGAAACCCACGGAAAAACTCTGTCCTCTCGAGGGAAACCGTCCCCTCTGAAAGAAGTTCTGCAGAGCCGGATGAAATCTCCGGGACTCCCTCTGTTGTGACTGTTCCAGAGCTGAAAAGCGACTCGGTTTGGGCCTGTCCTCCGGAAGTCTGCTGCCCTTTGACTCACCTAACTCCTTCACCAACTTGTCAAGACCTTCCCCAAAAAGCAGCTTACTAAGTCGGGCCTTGGATGAACTATCCGCCGCCCAATTGCGGAACCAAAAGGTACCTCTGAGCCGCTACCACCGAAGCTATGTTCTTCGACAAACTCCTAATCATATCAAATTGGCTATCCGCCAGATATGCAGCGCCCGACTCAATTCGCGCTGCCTCTCCTTGCGGTCCCACCGCCGACTCATACGTTCCTTGTAACTGTTGGGAACATCTCAGGCAAGCCCGTGCTACCCAGGCCCCACATACCAAAGCTTGCAGGGCCGGGGCACTTCTGTCAAAAGCTTGCTTCAACGGCATATCTAGCTTTTTGTCTTGGGCATCCTTTAGCGCTGCACTACCTTCCCCCGAGATGGTAGTCTTTTTAGTAACTGCCGAAACTGCTGCATCCACTCTAGGTGATTTGAACAGTTCCTTCTCTGTTTCCGGCAGGAGGTACAAATGCGACATCGACCGCACTGCCCTCAAACCTGTCTCCGGCTGATTCCATTCCTCCTGAATCATCTGCCGTACCACCCTGTGGACAGGGAAGACTCGCTGTTATTTCCTAACTGCCTGAATTAATGGATCTTCCAGATCCTCCTCTTGTGTAGGGGGCACTGCTGACATGTTGAGTACCTTCAGGGACTCCAATTAACGCCGGCAGCTCCTCTCGATGAAAACCCCTTACAATCCTCGCCTGCTCCTCTGGGATCTCTCCCTCCTCAAGTTCTTCTTCCTCCTCTCCCATCTCCTGTTCAGAGACCTCCCTTTCCAGTATCTCCGATCCAGGTGAGAGAGGTTCCTCTTCTTCCGAAGTTCTCACATTCTTGGAGGGGATAACTGTCTCAACCAGAGATTTGGCCTCCGCTTCACACTTTCTTGCACCTCCCTGTTGACGCAAGCACAAAGCCTTGTGTAATAGCAACACAAACTCCGGAGAGAAACCTCCTCCGAGGCTTCCCTCCCCCAAGGATGTCCCTGGCTGTGGCTAAGAGGGTACCTGCTGTTCCAAACTCAAGGAGAGAGAAGAGCCCTCCCCTAGGAGACCTTCCAAGGGCTCCACCGACTCCTGAGACACCGGAGCTGAAGAATCTTGATGCTATTGCTGCTATTAAAGGGAATAAACTTTGAGACCCGCAAGCCTATAGTCCCTGCTCCACTGAGGCTGCCTCCATGGCACAGCTTCTGCAAACGCCTGCTTCTGAAACTACATAGCAAACACTGTGGCCGAGCCGGCATCTTACAAACCACCAGCTTATCCTTTTTGTTCTTAAAAAAAAAAAAAAATCTATACTATTCTATACCCTCACACTCTTCGGTAATTTTTTTTTCTTTTCTCTATATCTATATACAGTATATACCCCAACTCTAACACTGTAGAGAATAAACTAATTTAAACTGTTCCAGCCAGAAGCGCCCCCTTCCCCCAACCACGGGGAAGATCCGTTTGCCTGGCTTCACCGGGCGCTGCCCCACACCTGCTCTGGCGCGTGGAAACAAAAGAGAAAGGGAGAAATAAACCCCTCTTCCCCGAGTTGTGCCCCTACCTCCTTTAATATGAACAGTAATTAACTGGACTTACACAAATTCCCAACAAATTTTACCCTACTAAAAAAAAGGGGAGTTCTGGACACTCATTATAATAAAATAAGAAAGAAAAGAAGCTGAAATGAAAACCAATAGAGGCTCCTGCCCATCCACCTCAAAGTAATCCCCTTCCTTTATTACAGTATCAAGTGGTCCAGCTTCACAAAAGCGTTGACAGAAAAGTGCGAAGCTACAGGTCAATAAACTTCTCACTCCCATCAGTCTTTCAATGTTTGTTCTAGTGGTTCTTCCTCGACTGCTATCCCACTTTTGGTGTAACCCAAGGGTCTGTTCTGGCCTCTCCTTTTCTTTTTCTATACCCAGTCCCTTGGTGATCTCATCTCTTCCCATGGTTTTCAATATCATTTTTATGCTAATAACTCTCAGATCTATTTATCTACAGCTGATATGTCTGAGACACTCCAGGCCCGTATCTCTGCCTGCCTATATGACATTGCTGCCTGGATGTCTCACCACCGACTGAAATTGAACATTGCCAAAACTGAACTTCTTATTTTTCCCCCTAAACCATCTTCCCCCCCCCCCCTCCTCTATCTCTGTAGATAACACTCTTCTACTTCCTGTCTCCTTACCCACAACCTTGGAGTCATCTTTGACTCTCCTCCCTTTCCACATCCAACTGACGGCTAAAACCTGTCGTTTCTTTCTCTGTAACATTAACAAAATTCACCTCTTCCTTTCTGAACACACTAAAAACACTTATCTACTCTTTAATCACTTCCAGTCTCAACTTTACAACCTCCTCCTTTCTGGTCTCCCTCCAAGTCATCTCTCTCCCCTTCAATCTGTTCAGAACTCTACAGCGTGCCTAATCTTCTACCAACCACGACATACTCATATAACCCCTCTTCTCAAGTCACTTCATTGGCTCCCGTTCCTTTTCCGTATCCAATTCCAACTTCTCCTTTTGACCTACAAACGCATTCATTCCACTGCGCCTCACTACCTTTCCTCATTCCCTACACCCTGGTTTGCTTCAATCTATGCCCTCTTCTTCCACTACCAATTCCAGATGTCGATCCTTTCACCTCGCTGCTCCTTATGCCTGGAATAACTTCCCGAGTCTGTACGTCAGCCTTCATCTTTCCCACTTTTCAAATCCATGCTAAAAACTCACCTTTTTGAGGCTGCTTTTGGATCCTGATCTCTTGTTTTTCTCTTATGTCTCTTTACCTTTCCCTATTCGTACCTCTTGTTCTGAGCTATTATATTGTCTGTCTTGATTAGATTGTAAGCTCTGTCAAGCACGGACTGTCTTTTATCTATGTCTATACAGCGCTGCATACACCTTGTAGCACTATATAAATGATTAACAGTAGTAGTAAGCCTACCTCAACATTGGGAAAAGTAATGGAAACACTACTGAAGAAACAGAGAATGATCTACAATCCAGCAAATTGAAAGATCCAAGGACAATATGGTTTTAGCAGAGTTAGGTCATGCCAAACAAGTCTGCTCAATTTCTTCAACTGGATGACTAGAGAACTAGACAGAGCCACCACTGGATGTGGTTTACGTGGATTTCGGCAAGGCCTCAGATGCTGTTCTGCATAGAAGATTTCTGAATAAACTGAGCAGCTTGGGAATGGGTCCCAAGGCAATAAACCGTATTAGAAACGGGTTCACTAACAGATAAATAGTAAAGGCAAATGGAATTCACCCAGATGAGGGGTGAGTAATAGGAATGGTCTCAGGGATCAGTCCTGGGACAGATTCTGTTCAATATCTTTTTGAATGTTAACCACAGACAGGGACTGCAATTTTCTAAAAGATAATTTCCACAAGCAAAATACTGTTTTACATGTTTGTGTATACTGGTAGTTCAGGTTGGTGATCATGATGTTGGATTGTTCTCCAAGCTTGATAGTTTGATTGCAGACATTTAGTCACTATTTGAGGGGACATCAGTGTGGGGGTTCCAGATGGTAACGTGCTTGAATGCTTGCGTTTGTACTTACATTGGTTTGGTCCGCAGGGGTTGACTGGCTGGTTTCCTTGAGGAAAATGGCTTACATTGAAAATGGCTTTGAATATTATACTCCCTACAAACAGTTAAAAGGAGTGGAGAAGAAGCCTGGTGGTTAAAGCAACTGCCTAGTACCCAGAAGATCAAAGGTTCAATCCCCACTCCCTTGTGACCTTGGGCAAGTCACTATACCCTCCATTGCCTTGGAAGAAAAGACCTGGCAATCTACTTCCAGTGATACAGTGCCAAGAAAACGTAGAGGCAGCTGGGTCGCCAGAAGTCAGCACTGACTTGACAGCACTAAAAAAATAATAATAATAATAAAAACAGTTAAACGGGCACGATTACCAAGGACCTTACTAAGAGGGAGAAGATGCTCAGGGAACTAAGATAGAGTAATACTGGTCCTATGCCTACCTATTTATACTGTTTGCCTCTCTCTGCTCTGGGAAGAGCAGTGCCCTCACAGTGCTCTGCTAGAGAGGTGGATATTTAACTCCTGTGACAACTTTGCTGTGAGTACTAGCTGTCTATTTGTTTGTCTTTACTGGTGTGCTACTTCATCTCCCTCCCTTTAGTTTTGCACTTCAGCTTTCTCAACTGTATAACTTACCCTGCCTCTTTCAACTATCTGGCCTTTGTGTGGTAGCCAAGTTAACTGTTACTTTAAATTAAATCTCTCTCCCTGCTCTGTCTCCAGAACGTGCTGCGTTTTGAACTTTGTTTCCTGCTCTAGTCTACCTGAGGGACTAACCCCTTCCCCCTCTGCTGAGGTTACAGGACAGGGTACCTTGTAGCAGCCCTCTTTTAATAGGTCTTATTTCCCTACCTCCCTCCCCAACACCCACCCGCTCCTGGGGTAATTGTAGCTTTATAGGTACTTACACGTCTTAGAGGAAAGGGGCTGCTCTCAGGTGCAGCTCTTTATCCAAATCAGTCATACATTGAGGACCTGAGATTAATTAAGCTTCAGGTGAACAAGGTATATTAAACGTATTAGATACACTTATTAGTATAAGCATTCACACCAACCCTTAGTAAGTACAGAATTTTAAGACCTAAACACAAGCTTTAAACTAAGATGTAGACAACAGTCCAGCAGCAAGATGGGGGCTTTCCAGTCTTTTGCATTGAGTGTCACATGTATGATTTTCTCCCAGTTGCTGAGAAGTCTTACGTATGCACTAAGTGCAAGGAGCTCTTTGCTCTCAGGAAACAAGTCCATTCTCTAGAGGCTAGAGTAGCAGACCTGGAAAACATAAGAACGACAGAGAGGTACATGGACGAGACCTACAGGGATATAGTCCTGATGTCCCACCTCCAGTCTGGCAGAATCCCTGTTGCCATGGAGGAGAGAGGTCACGTGACAGGAGAGCATCACCCTGGTATGGCAGGACGTGATCCTGTAACTAGGACCTGTCCTCCAGGTGATGTAAAACCCTCTCGCAACGAGGACGTTTCTCCAGGGCCATGTGCCCATGAGGGCAGGGTTAGGACAGCTATTATAGTTGGTGATTCAATCATTAGGCATGTAGATAGCTGGATGGCTGGTGAAACTGAGGATCGCCTGGTAATATGCCTGCCTGGTGCGAAGGTAGCAGACCTCACACACTGCCTAGATAAGGTCTTAGATAGTGCTGGGGAGGAGTCTGCTGTCTTGGTACATGTCAGTACCAATGACATAGGAAAATGTGGTAGAGAGGTTCTGGAGGCTAAATTTAAGCTTTTAGGTAGGAAGTTGAAATCCAGAATTTCCAGGGTAGCGTTCTCCGAAATGCTTCCAATTCCACGTGCAGGACCCAAAAGGCAGGCAGAGCTCCGGAGTCTCAATGCATGGATGAGACAATGGTGCAAGGATGAGGGTTTTGGATTTGTTAGGAACTGGGGAACAGTCTGGGGAAAGGAGGGGCTCTTCCGAAGTGATGGGCTTCATCTTAACCAGGATGTAACCAGACTGCTGGCATTAACCTTTAAAAAGGAGATAGAAAAGCTTTTAAACTAGAAAATAGGGCAAAACCGATAGTCGCCCAAGAGCGCATGGTTCGGAAGGTATCCTTGAAGGATACTACCAAAAGCAGAGAGGTTCCAAAAAAGAGTAAAGTAGCCCAAATGCCCTTGAGTATGGTAGAGACAGAGCGTAAAGATTCCAAATTACCCATGCCTACCAATAGCCAGATTAATATTAATAAAATAGAGTCTCTAAAATGTTTGTATGCAAATGCTAGAAGTCTAAACAATAAGATGGGAGAGTTAAAATATATAGCACTAGATGAGAGGTTAGATATGATTGGAATCTCAGAGACATGGTGGAAGGAGGATAACCAGTGGGACACTGTGATACCTGGGTACAAACTATATCGTAATGATAGAACTGATCAAATTGGTGGAGAGGCTGCGCTCTATGTTAGAGAGGGCAGCGAGTCAAAGGATTAAAGTTTTGTAGGAAACAAAATTTGCTGTAGAATCTCTATGGATTGAAAGTCCATGTATGAAGGGGAAGGTGATGGCAGTGGGGGTGTACTATCGAGCGCCTGGCCAGAATGACCAAATGGATGATGAAATGCTCAAAGAAATCAAGGAAGCTAACAAAAAGTCACAGCACAGTAATAATAATGGGTGATTTCAATTACCCCGGTATCGACTGGGTCAGTGTCACGGCAGGACATGCTAGGGAGATAAAGTTCCTAGATGAAATAAATGTCTGCTTCTTGGAGCAGCTGGTTCATGAACCGACCAGAGGGGAAGCCATATTGGACCTAGTCCTTAGTGGAACACCAGATCTGGTGCAAGAAATAAGGGTGTTGGGGCCACTTGGCAATAGTGATCATAGCATGATCGCGTTTGATTTAATTAGTAGAGGAGGGATAGCAAGGAAATCCACAGTACTACCCTTTAACTTTTGAAAGGAAGACTATAATAAAATGAGGAAAATAATTAAGAAAAAACTAAAAGGAGCGGTTGCAAAGCTTAAAGACTTACATCAAGCTTGGGTGTTTAAAAATACTATCCTGGAAGCCCAGACCAGCTGTATTCCACGCATTAAGAAAAGTGAAGAAAGTCCAAAAAACTGGAGGAGGCTTAAAGGTGAGGTCAGAGAGGCTGTTGCTGCCAAAAAAGCAACTTTCAGGAAATTGAAAAAAGAGCCAAACGATGAAAACTGGAAACAGCACAAGCACTGGCAAGTTAAATGCAAAGCATTGATAAGGCAGGCAAAGCGAGAATTTGAGAAGAAACTTGCTACGGAAGCAAAAACGTGAAATAAAGACTTTCAAGTACATTCGAAGCAAAAAGCCTGTGGGAGAGTCAATTGGACCGTTAGATGATAGAGGGGTAAAAGGGGCAGTAAGAGGAGACAAGGCTATAGTGGAAAGACTGAACTAATTCTTTGCTTTGGTCTTTACTGAGGAAGATGTAGGGATGTTACCCAAGACTGAAGTGGTATTTAAAGGTGATACTGCAGAGGAATTGAGAGAAATATCGCTACACCGGGAAGATGTATTACAACTATTTGATAAACTGAATAGTAGCAAATCACCTGGACCGGATGGTATACATCCAAGGGTGTTGAAAGAACTGAAATATGAGATTGCAGACCTGCTATTAGTAATCTGTGAACTTTCATTAAAATCATCTGTAATACCTGAAGATTGAAGGATCGCCAATGTAACGCCAATTTTTAAAAAGGGTTCCAGGGGTGATCCGGGAACCGATGAGCCAGACATCAGTACCGGGAAAAATGGTAGAAATCATCATAAAGAACAAAATTACTCAGCATGTAGATAGTCATGGCCTAATGGGAGACAGCCAACATGGCTTTAGACAAGGAAGATCTCGTCTTACTAATCTGTTATGTTTTTTTGAAGGTGTGAATAAACAGGTAGACAAAGGTGAGTCGGTTGATATAGTGTATCTGGACTTTCAGAAAGCCTTTGACAAGGTCCCTCATCAGAGACTTTTGGCAAAACTAAAAAGTCATGGGATAGGAGGCAGTGTACTATTGTGGATCGGGAACTGGTTAAAAAATAGAAAGCAGAGGGTAGGGCTAAATGGACAATTTTCCCAATGAAAAAAGGTGAATAGTGGAGTACCTCAGGGATCTGTACTGGGTCTGCTGCTTTTTGACATATTCATAAATGACCTGGAAAAGGGAATATCGAGTGAGGTTATCAAATTTGCAGATGACACAAAACTGTTTAAAGTTGTTAAAACCCAAGGGGATTGCGGAAAACTGCAGGAGGATCTGGATAAATTGGAAGACTGGGCATCCAAATGGCAGATGAAATTTAATGTGGACAAGTGCAAAGTTATGCACCTAGGAAAGAACAACCCACACTATGGTTACACGATGCAAGATTCCACATTAGGAACCACCACCCAGGAAAAAGATTTAGGTGTCATCGTGGATAACATGTTAAAACCCTCCGCCCAGTGTGCAGTGGCAGCCAAGAAAGCAAATAGAATGCTAGGTATCATAAGGAAAGGAATGGAAAAATAAAAGAAAGGATATTTTAATGCCTCTGTATTGTTCCATGGTACGACCGCACCTTGAATACTGTGTGCAATTCTGGTCACCGTATCTTAAAAAGGATATAGCGTTATTAGAAAAGGTACAGAGAAGAGCCACCAAAATGGTAAAGGGGATGGAAGGCTACCCCTATGAAGAGAGGCTAAAAAGGTTAGGGCTCTTTAACCTGGAAAAGAGACAGCTGAGGGGAGATATGATAGAGGTCTATAAATTAATGAATGGAGTGGAACGGGTAAACATAGATCGATTGTTTACGCTATCAGAATATAGAAAGACTAGGGGACATGTAATGAAGCTACAGGGTAAACTATTTAAGACAAGAGAAAATATTTTTTCACTCAACGTCTAATCAAACTATGGAATTTGTTGCCGGAGGATGTAGTAAAGGCTGTTAGTGTAGCTGGGTTTAAAAAAGGTTTGGACAAGTTCCTGGAGGAAAGGTTCATAAACCATTATTAAAAAGGGACCAAGGATATCAATGCTTGACCCAATACAAGCATTGTGGAACCTGTGTCTCTTGGGGATACTGCTAGGTACGTATGACCTAGATTGGCCACTGTTGGAAACAGGATATAGGGCTTGATGGACCTCGGTCTGACCCAGTATGGCATATCTTATGTTCTTATGTTCTATTTATACATCCCCACCTTCCCTCATGGCATCAGGTTACACAGCCAGATTTAACCCCTTGCTGGAGTACTTTCTGCTAATGATTTTCCCAAACACCTTTTCAATGGCTGAACAGTCATATCTCAGGATCTATCACTTCTAGCAAATTGCTATGACGGTCTTTATTAGAAACTCCACAACTATCCATACTATGACCTCATGGAAAGCTTTCCTTTCTCATGCTACACTCCTCCATTCTTCAGTTTCACATCAGAGCTGGCCTTTGACATCCTCCAGCCTGAAAGTCTGAATATTTTTGGACTTTCATTGTGTATGACAGGGTGAGATATTACAGATGCCAGGTCACCACGGCAACTAGAAATTTGCACCTAGTGCCTGGGATTTTCTTCCTACCCCCCTTTTCCTTTTACGTTGTTATCAGGACAACGACCCTGCCTGCCCGCCCTGAGGAACCAGACCTACGGGCAGAAAAGAAAGGAATGTCAGAATCGCAGGCTGCCTTGGGGAACTCCATCTCCTGTGGGCAGAGGGAAGGAGAATGGCTGTGATCGCAGCAAAACCCCTTGTGTCGGCCATGGAAATCCAATCTCCCACAGGTAGAATTCGAGGGGAAGTCACTGCTGCAATTCCAGCTGGCCTAAAATAATAAAAAATATTTTGTTGGGGAGGGGGAGTATGAGGTAGCAAAAATGTAAAGGGGCAGTATCTCTTTAAAAAGAAGGGTGGAGGGGAATGTAAGGTAGGGGTGGAAGTGTTAAATGGGAGGTAGAAGGGGAACACAGAGTAGGGGGAGGTAGCAAGAGGTTGGGGATGGGGAGGGAAAGTGATTGGCTTTTGAAGGGATGCACGCAATGTGTATACAAGCAGCGCACACATACAGAAACACTCCCATCACTTTGCCACACACACACACACACATACCTATCCCTTGCAGGCCCGCACCCTACTGCCACATCTCATGCAGACTGACAAACTGTTGCACCATACACACCCACACCCTGATACTTGCTATCTGAAGCTATAGCTGTTATCTATATTCTTGTGTCTAAAGTTGCCTCATACAGCCCCTGCCACCATAAGAAAACTGGAGGAGGCTTAGAGAGCTGACTGATTTGCAGGGGCTGGGAAGGCTGACTTGACTGCAGGGGAAGAGATGGGGATAGACTGGGGGGCTGACTGCATGATTTTAAGGGAGGAGTGAAACTGGGCGATGGAAGGGGGGAAGGGAATGGAGAAGCAGACTATGTGAGAAGGATGGGAAGGAAGAGAGATTGCAAGACTGGGTGACAACAGGGTAGGGAGGGAGCTGCCAGCTGTGTATTCTGCCAGTGGCCTACAGGACTGCATTAAGGACCTGCTTTACTAACTTTTTTTCCCTTGGACATAGAATGGGAAAAAAAGCCTTAGCAAATCTGGTCCTAAAAGAGCTGTGGTAGGGAATGCCTCAGAGGAAATTCAGACATCCCCCCCCCCCCACCCCTTCCAGCTCCTGAATTTCAGTGGAGAATGGAGACAGAGGGGGGAGGGCACGAGGAGTCAAAAACCACTGGCTCCTAAGATTCTGACCTGGTTCCTAAATCCAAACAGAATTTGTCAAGGCCTGCTGCATGAGAATCTGTGGGATACTATGTTCTTCATTGTCCATGTCAACCCTTGGAATACTGCTTCCTCCTTACTACTACTACTCATCATTTATATAGCGCTACAAGGCGTATGCAGTGCCGTACAGATACAAATAAAAGATGGATACAAGAACATATCCTTCCATTCATGGGACAGAGTGAAGGAGAGACGGCAGGCAAGGGCAGACTTCCCAACAGGCAGAATAGGCAACTGCCTAGGGGTAGCCACTCCTAGGCTCCCCATCTGCCTCCCTACACCCCCCCCCCCCCCCTCCAGGATCATCTGAGCTGTCCCAAGTCTCTTCCTCTTTCACTTTAACTGTTTGCTCCACAGTATCATCCTGTTTCATATTGGTATTGATACCCAGTTATTCTGCTGCTTCACCTTGTGATATATGTAGGTATTGACTGCTTAGGGCTCATTGCAGTCATGGCATGGATGTCAAAGAATGCCCTTTGTATCCTTTACCTCCTGCATCTTCTGATTTGTTCACTGTCGGGGCGATGCAGAAAGACCAATGTGCCCTTTGTGCGCAGATAACACAACTTATAAACACAAGTTCCGACAGACCAAATGCAGACAAGAGACTGTCGTGCACGTAAACAGCAAAGGAAAAAGCAAGCGCACACAGTAATGCCAAGCGCATTTAAATTATAGGCAAATGAGCTGCATGTATTAAAATGGCATGCTAATACTACCTGTACCTGATGCAGAGAAACACAGAGGATTACGTAACCAGCTGAAGTGCCAAAATCTCTATGCCTGGGTCTGAGGTGGCTTAAACGTCTTGCACGTGCCCCCGACTATATTTTGATGGCATCAGGGGGGTTTCTCCAATGCCTGGATCATCTGAGATGAAGTGTCAAACGTCCCCTCAGATGACCCTGTTTCTCTGGGAGAGCATGCCAAACTTGCGCAGACGTCTGTACGCATGTGTCTGGCTTGCTCTCCCAGTTTAAACACTGACATTTGCGCCACAGTTTAACACAGGGGTCTCAAACTCAAATTGCTTTGAGGGCCGAATGAGGACTTGTAAAGTAACCCGGGGGCCGCATAAGACACGGGGCCTCATTTGCATAAATATTTGCATAATGTTGCATAATGAGTGCATGGATAAAGAAAGACTAGAAAATTTCTATATTACTATAATCCAGTGCCAACCGCCAGGCACATTAGGAACTACTACTAACACTGCCCATTTGGAACCTATAGCAAACCCCCCGTATCATAACAGCACTACCAGGACTCACAAAGCACCAGACCCTACCTATCAAAAGGCAACACTGCAAATATTAAATCAATACATTTCAGAGAACAATACATGACCTACTGGGAAAAGAGAACAAGTAGCAATGTCAAATAAGTAGTACACAGAATACCTCAGCACTGTAGAAATAAAACTATAAATTAATTTCTTGTACTAAAGCACAGACATTAATGATGCACATTTCCCAGAGCTGACATATTCCAGTTAATAAATTCAAAATAAAGAGATATTTTTCTACCTTTTGTGCATTTTTTTTCAGTTGCAATTGCTCCAGCCACTTCTGGTTTCTTCGTGTCTTCTGCTATCTCCATCGTCTGCTGTCCATTTGTCCTTTCTTCTCTCTTCTAGTTTTTTTCCATTCTCTCTCTCTACATCTGCTTTAACATACTAATCTTTCTCCTTTTGCTCTTTCCTCATTCCTATTTCATCCACTCAAATTTTACCCCTCCATCCTCAATCCCCACTTACTCTCCCAATACCTGGCCAATTGTAGATTTGTCTTCTCTGCCAGACAAAATATTTTTCCCCTCTCCATTTCACTTTCCCAGCTCCATCCCATTCTAATCCTCCCCCAACATCAGCTCCCTTCTAGTTCCAGCCCCACCCAGCATCTGCTCCTTTCTAGTCCCTGCATCAGTCCATTTCCAGTCCTATCCTAGCCTCACCATCAGCCCATTTCCAATCCTAGCCCCCCATCAGCCCATTTCCAATCCTAGCTCCCTCCCCTCACAGCCCATTTCCATTCCAAGCCCCCCTCCCCATCAGCCATTTGCAGTTCAAGCCCCCCTTCCACTCAGCCCATTTCCAGTCCTAGCAACCCCCCCAGCCCATTACCAGTCCTAGACCCCCCATAGCCCATTACCAGTCCTAACCTCCCCATAGCGCACTTCCAGTCTTACCCCCCCATCACCCCATTTTCAGTCTTACCTCCCCTCATAGGCCATTACCAGTCCTAACCCCCCAATCAGCCCACCTACAGTCCTAACCCCATCACCCCATTTTCAGTCTTACCTCCCCTCATAGGCCATTACCAGTCCTAACCCCCCAATCAGCCCACTTCCAGTCCTAACCCCCATCTGCCCATTTCCAGTCCTAGCCCCCACCATAGCCCATTACCAGTTATAACCCCCCCCAGCCCATTACCAGTCATACCCCCCCCCTGCCAATAGCCCACTTCCAGTCCTAACCCCCATTACCCCATTTCAGTCAGCCCCTCCATAGCTCATTACCGGCCAGCGAAGGAGGGAAACAAAAAAAACCCCAAAACCCTGGCTTCTGCTGCTGCCGTTGCCGCCGTGGCAGCGGCAGAATCAATTGTCAAATTAAAAAAAAACTGACTTCTGCTGCTCAAGCAGCAAAATCAGCTGTCCTGCGGCCCCTTCCCCTCTGCCCGGAGATCCGACTCTGCTCTATCAGCGGCGTGCTTTTCAAGCCGCGACGAGAGTATTCCCCTCTCGCGCGGTTTAAGCCTATTCACTTTTCAAGCCGCGCGAGAAGGGAATACTCTCTTCGCGGCTTGAAAAGCACGCCGCTGATAGAGCAGAGTCGGATCTCCGGGCAGAGGGGAAGGGGCCGCAGGACAGCTGCTTGAGCAGCAGAAGTCAGTTTTTTTTTTGAATTTGACAATTGATTCTGCCGCTGCCACGGCGGCAACGGCAGCAGCAGAAGCCAGGGTTTTGGGGTTTTTTTTGTTTTCCTCCGTCGCGGGCCGCACAAAGTTGTCTTGCGGGCCGCATGCGGCCCGCGGGCCGCGTGTTTGAGACCCCTGGTTTAACACATGGCTAATTTGCATGTGCACCTCTTTCTGCATGCTAGCACTGAAGTTGTATGTTGTGCGCTGCATAGAGGCGCACATAGTTACTGGCGCGCAACTTCTGAGATGGCTTTCTGCATTGCCCTGTGTGTCTGTTCAATTTAGAGCACTTTTCACTCAGGACATGCATGCAGGCTTGCAGCTGAGAGGTGACTTACGTAAGATGTCATGCCACATTTTGTAAAGTGTCACCTCGTTTGCCTTTGTCAGTAGCACGTTCACAAGTTCTTCACAGTCAATGCTTCATTCCAGAACATCTCAGGAAGGCTGGCATCCGACAGTGCTTTGTGTCATCTCCACAGGAGTGCAGTTTTCCCCTACTGTTACGCTGTTCTCTTCAGGAGTAACGAGCATTGCTGTCCCAGGATTGATCTTCTGTTGCTCGAATTACCCTGTTAGTGTACTCTCCTCTATTAGTGCAGAAAGTCCCAGGTTTCCAATAGAATTTGTGGCTTGTAATTGGCACATAATCCTCAAGTCTCTCAGTCAGATATAATTTTGAATTTCAAGTAGTAAGTCTTTGTGTACATGCAGTAATCATCAATGAAAGTCAAAAAATATCTGAGATATCTTGCAATGCCAGGAACATAGCCATGGAAAATGACAGCTCGCCTCTGCTTTAGGCCCCATAATTCTAGAGACTGAACCTCTCATAGTGACTATGCTTCAGGATCACAAGAAGTGATACAATTTGATTTGATTCGTATGCCACATTTTGCCACCAGATCATCTTTCCATCTATGTTTTGCCAAGAAGATCCCGGTAGTGAGAGAACAGCCAGTCCCAAAAGATATCAAGGGAATCTAACGTTTTTTGTGATCTGGCAACTATTATTGACTTTTTATCTGAAGGTTCTCCAGAGTGACCCCTTCACTGATGAAAATCCTGAAAAAGAGTAGCTCGTTCAAATGGGGCAGAGAGCATTCACATCTCCCCCCTACTCTGATTAATCCTGTTCTGACCTAAAATAACCATTCATTGTGGAGGCTAGTGCGTCCAGAGGGATGATATTTGCTGTATTCTCCCAGAAGGTGGCACTAGGGAATATCCTCCATCTGTGTGCATTCTACGCCTGGAGGCAGACTACAGCTGAGAAAAATTACCACAAATAGAAACCAGGAGTTATTGGCCATTAAAAGTGCCTTTGAAGAATGATGCCACCTCCTTGATGGAACAGGTCATCAAATTCAGATCTATGTGGACCTAAGAATTTGGAATTCCTTAAGACTTCATGAAACATGAGCTCTAGACAGGCATGCTGGTCATTTTTTTTTTCCTGCTTCAGCTCTGTTCTGACCTACCAATTGGGCACCCAAAATAGCAATGCCAATGCCCTCTCCTGGACAGAATGGGAAGAGGTGCCAGAGCCAGAGTTTCCTGGCACAGTCTCCCATCTAGGGAACTTCATCCTAGGTACTGTCAGCAACACTTCCCTGGTGGCCAGTGGACGCCAGGGCAGGTGGGACACAAAAATATAAGGTTGAGATTGGAGAGTCTTCTAAAGGCCCAAATGGCTCTTGGTCCTTGTAGTTGCTTTAGCTCCAATCTTCAATGAAACA
Organism: Ichthyophis bannanicus; assembly: GCA_033557465.1. Classification (NCBI taxonomy): domain Eukaryota; kingdom Metazoa; phylum Chordata; class Amphibia; order Gymnophiona; family Ichthyophiidae; genus Ichthyophis; species Ichthyophis bannanicus. Next base: position 152,833,498 of record CM066041.1, read on the forward strand.
ATCAAGCTGAGTGGTGGGAATTAGAAGGCTTTTATTTCCCTTTTTCACAGTGGTTCTAAATAGTGGGTTACAACTTTAAAGCAAATGTCCTTAATGCAGGTAGAAAAACTCAGGGTTCAAAGCAAACTGTTATACGTCACAGGAATGGAGGTGCTCAAACAAATAAAGAATGCTCTGCTGGCAATTCACCCAATCACAAGTCTGGCAGTGACTCTAAACTTTCAGAAATGCAAAGTGTACAGTCCATCTCTTGGTCAAACAAATCTCCTGCCAGTTCCACTTGCATTGGCACGGTATCAGAAAGCTCTGATTCTATATCCCTGGTTTCTTGTAAAACACATTCAGGGGTTTTGTATATTTTCTGTAGCAGCTCCCAATGTCCTTGGCCTAGCCTAGGGCGTCGGCCACTTGCTTTGTTAGGCTTTAAAGTACCCTCTTTCCTTAGAGGCTTTACAGCAGCTTATCATAGCTTTTACCATTCACAACTTTCTTATTAGGCATACATTTCTCATACCTTGTATGGCAGCAATCCTCCAGTAACCGGCTTTCTTCCACTGCCTGCCTTTCCCAGGCAGCAGCTTGGTGAAATTCTTTTCTATGACGGTTAGGCTTACCCTGTAGCCTTTGACTTCCTTCTCCTGGTGAAGGCCTGCCTCTGTACAAGCCCAGCTTCTGGCTTTCAGTGTGGCGTGGCTTCTCCAGCTGATTCTTGTTTGGCTTAAGGTTGCAGTTACTGCATGGCTTTTGCCTCTGAGGGCAAACAGCTCTCGGTTTGGCTTGAGCTGACACCTCCTTAGGTCCTTCCTCAGCTCCTGAGAAATCACCTCTCCCTCCTGGGAATCCTCTAGCACTAGAGTAGTCAGGTTTCCACTTCCACCTCTCTCTCTCGGTGCTGCCAGTGATTCTCCCCTTGCTTCTGCTTGGGCTGCTGCTTCTATCTCCGAGGCTGCCGGTACTCCTTCTGCCTCTTCTCCTTCCTCTCTTCCAGTCTTCCACACTCCCCTTATGAAGCCCTCCTGCTCTTGAGGATTGGAAGCTGGTTGGCATTTCCTCGTGACCAGCTAGGCGTGGCTCTTCAGTCTCCCTGAAGACACTCTTGCTCCCTCTAGCTGGTTCCTGGGAATATTGCAAGTCTTTTTCTCTGTGAAAAACCCCTTCTTTTCTCTCAACTGGGCTCTCATCAGCCCTCGCTGCATGACAGTACCTGTAGGATGAACATTCTGGAACATGTAAAGGAGAGAGTCTGCCCAGTGAAGAGTTTGCATAAGATCCACCATATGCGTATAAGAACGCCCAACCAAACACACCCTTGCTGTTTCAATAGTTTTCAGTGGGCCTGACTTCTCTACTGATACCCAGCTCCACTTCATTGCTTCAGTAGAGATGGTGAGACCAGATCAACCATTGCCGTTGGCGCTGACTTGGGTCCCTCTTCCCACTCTGGACGTACCCAGGCATTTCCAAATGTGGCTCCTATTACCACTGCCACGGCGGCTGCATTTGGAGTCATCTAGCATTATTTTCTGGTGGCTCCAGCACACTATCCCAGCAATCGAGATGCTCCTTCCTAACAAGCAGCAGCTAACTGTGCAAAGCTTTGCAGATTCTTCCAGATACAAGCGCTTCAACCTCCTTCCATCGGTTAACAGGGCCCTGCCTATCTCCACTCCCAGCTATAGCTAATGGCCTCTTCTGCCTCACACTGTTCTTCCTTGCAGAAGTTTCCTTTTTTGGGACTTTTTTTGGCTAACCAACACTATATTAGGAAGATGGAAGGGCACACTCATGAGAGTGAGTAGGGAAAGTGGAGCCACTGCCCAAATTACCTAGGGCACTTCAGCTGGGACACTAAGGCTCCAGGCAATATTCCTCCTCATCACCCCCCCCCCCTCAATCAAGAGCCAGAGAGGACCTAGGAGCACTACCTCCCAGCCTCAATATAGCCAAAATAGCCACATTTCATCTCAGGGACTTGACCAGGGAAAACAGCCTGCGAAGGCAGTCTGGAGAATCAGCACGCACTCAGTTAGGGGAGTCAGCCTATAAACTGCTGTCTTGGGAGCCTTGGGAATCACTCACCAAGGGAAACTAGAGGGCTGACACCCTGAGGGTCTCAAAAGGTCCTGTCAACTAGGGGAGATGACCCAGGGACTACTCCACCTGCAGTCTTGACTAGGTCCAGTGAACTTTAATACTGCTTCATCAGACCAGCACAGCCACTGTCTGCTGGAGGCAAAGAAAACTTGCTAGTTCCTGAGATAGACAGCCTCTTTTAGGCATCGATATCATTGCTTCAAACTTGTGTTCTTTCCTCCACCATTTGCTGAAGAAAAAAACAAACACACACTTATCTGGGCTAGTCCAGCAGGATAAGGAAAAAGCATAGATTCATCACTGCTATATGCATACTAGTTATAGATCACCAGTCATTATCCATATTGTGGTGACATTCAGCTGCTGTATGGAGAGCCTCAGTGTGTGGCTATCTACTTCCATCGCATCTTGGCAAGAAAACTCAGTGACAGTGTTACCAGGTATTAGTATTGATTCAATGGCAAATATTGTATTTGCATGGATAGCCTATGTGGTTTACTTTAAGGCTACTACTAAGCAGGCCTAAAGTAAATGCACAGATTATCCTTAGAACAATTGAATATTACAGCTATATGGATCATTTATGGCTCCCACCCTTGCTCCATCCCAGCCAGCACTATAAAATATTCAGCCCATCACTATCCGTATATGAGCTGATAATGTATGGCTAACGGATTTCTATGTATACTAACTGCTAACATCTGTATAAATCCTTCCGAAAATTGACCCAGTTATGTTTATGAGTCAGGGGGTATAGGTATATGGAAGCAGATGCAAAAATATGTTTTTGCATAAGCATTAAGAAAATTTGGCTTTGACTTGTGAATTTTTCTCCCGAGACATCCTTCAAAATATTTGATTAAATTTTCTAATGATGGATAGTTATTTTTTGATCCTAGATAAGGTTGCTGAAAAAGCCATTGGAGGGCCAAAGAATTTGATATGTGATGCAGGAAAAGTTATTTTAAACCAGTGTTTTTCTTCATTTCTTTTCCTTTTATTTAGATCAATTAGTGTCATCTTTTCCCACCCTGTTATTAGATCTCTTTAGTTGCTAGGGGCTTACTAAAGGGTTCCCAGCAATATTTTGATTAATAGGAATCATCATCTATGCTTTTCTTATTTTCCTGTACAACAGCATGCTTATATTAAGTGTATAAACTGAAAACAAACATATGTCAGAAAAAAAGACCATATGGCCATCCCATCTGCCCATTTATGCCAACCGAGATATCTATATCTGTATCTATATATATAGAGAGAGATCTATAGATAGATATAGATATATATAGATATATAGATATAGATATAATTTTTTTGTTGTTGTTGAACAATTGTGAAAATGTCTGATGTGCAAAATTATTCATAACAAAAATGAACAGACATAAAATATGCTTATGTAAATTAGACCATGGTCAAACTGCCAAATATTGAACATGGAACCTAATTGAAGCCATTTCTGTGGGATAAACAAAATCACACTATAAAGTTTGTACCCTGATGAAATTGAATTTTACACAAAAAATTAATTTCAGTTTCTTATCAAAATGGCGCTAGGTATAAAGAGAACAAAACTGATCTCGTGTTTGCTATGTTAACAAGTATCTGGAGTTCTACAATCTGGAAGTTCTAACTAATTTTCTTCAGAAATCACTATGATAGTTTTAGAATCAGGCCAATATTCCAGGTACCTATGCATCAATATGTGCATTTTGATCTCTTCCCCCAAGTCAATACTCGAGCAGTTAATGTCAGACCGAAGTTCAAAACACAGACTTGGAGGTACAGTATGCCTACAAAGAATCTGAAATACTTTCCAGTCACTGACAGTATCTATATAAATGGGTGTAGCTCTCCTAAGGTCCAGAAGAGGAGAATGGTGCCTAACAAAACCATCCTGCAATGAAATGTTAGTTTTCTGATGCCTTTCCATGGCCTACGTCTACATCCCATGCATATTACAAAAAGCTTAACACAACAACAAAATATAAGCATGTAAAAATCATCAAATAGATAATAAAATACAAAATAAAATAATACATCTTTAGTATAGCTTAACCCTCCCCCCAGCTCTCACTAAAGGTCTCTACAAATGTCTGATAAAATTTTTAAAATGTAATGCCATCAAAAGTCAACTGTACCTCTACGGCTATATAAAAACAAAGAGCACTGAAGAATGGTATGCTGGCAATGTGAAATCCTTCAAAGAATTTCTATGCTAAATTCCACACCAATGTCACATATTTATAAATAAATCTGGAAGACCAGTGGTGCTACCCTTATCCACAAAGCTATTTCAGCAAACATGTTTCAAAGAATCACATTCAAGTCATATTTGCACCTCAAAACTTAAGTATTTGCCCCATTTAATTTTTATAGCTTATGATAGAGGAGGACCAAGAAAACTGCATGCTGCTCGGAAGCTTTGGGTTAATTACTAACACTAAACTATGCAGGAAAGGCATGTCCCACCCATCTCTGCAGACCACACACAACCTTAGGGTTGTGTGTTGTCTGCAGAGGGTGGCTACTAAAATGGTAGAGGGTGGCTACTAAAATGGTTAGTGGTCTTCATTATAAAAGCATATGAGGACATACTTAAGAATCTTAATATGTACACCTTAGAGGAAAGGCGGGATAGAGATATGATTGAGATGCTTAAATACCTCCGCGCGGCGTTCTTTGGACACTTGGTAGTGAACGCTTAAGCGCTGGATACATGTGAAAAAAAACAGCTTCTGGAATGGGCGGATGGGCCCCTGAAGAAATGACACGGGTTCGTGAAACGTAGCAGCGCTGTGTCTGGCGTTGGGACGTGAGGAAAATATGAAAGATAAGCCTCATTCTATTTATGTTTTGCTACCTGTAAGGATTTCGATGATTTATACACAAATATAAAACAAAAAATGGGTCATTGATGCAAAAGAGGAGTAAGAGAAGGCAGTTGATTTTGCCACGGCTCCTAGTCTGAGACCCGCTTAGGAAAAAGCATTAAATTAATGACATCGAATGTTTGAATGACTTGAAATATACCAGGCAAGGTTTAGCTGGATCTGGCATTATTTGTTCTGCCATTTGAGTAATTTATTCATTCACTTTTTGGCTCAACTGTTGAATTACTCGCAAGTCTAAAGACCATATAAGATTGTCTAAATACCTCCATGGCATAAATGCACAGGGGGAGAGCCTCTTTCAATTGAAAGCAAGTTCTGCTATGAGGGGACATGGGATGAGAATGAAGGGGGATAGATTCAGGAGTGATATGCGGAAATATTTCTTTACGGAAAGAGTGGTGGATCCATGGAATAGTCTCCCAGTGGAGGTGGTGGAGATGAGGACAGTAACTGAATTCAAAAAAGCATGGGACATAGTAACATAGTAAATGACGGCAGATAAAGACCAGCATGGTCCATCTAGTCTGCCCAGCACGATGGCAAGAGTAGGTGCACCTGCCGCTCCATGCAGGCCACCCCTCCCCACGTCCCTGTGTTTAGGGGTGAACCCACCACTCCATGCAGGACACCCCTATTTGTTGAGAAATTAGATGGTTCAGTTTATTTTGATTTTATCCTGTTGCTGTAAAGGGATCCACTGTGTCTGTCCCATGCCATTTTGAATTCCGTCACCATGTTTGCACCCACCACTTCCATCGGGAGGGCGTTCCAAGCATCTACCACCCTTTCCGTGAAAAAGTATTTCCTGACATTGCCTTTCAATTTACCACCTTGCAGCTTCCTGTTGTGCCCTCTAGTTTTACAGCTTCCCTATCTTTGGAAGAGGTTTGTTTGTTCATTATATCCCTTTAAGTATTTGAAGGTCTGAATCATATCTCCCCTGTCCCTCCTCTCCTCCAAAGTGTACATGTTTAAGTCTTCAAGTCTCTTCTCATAGGGTTTCTTATGCAGGCTCCAAATCATTTTGGTTGCCTTACTCTGAACAGTTTCCAGTCTTTTTACATCTTTTGCAAGATATGGTCTCCAAAACTGAACACAGTATTCCAAGTGAGGCCTCACCAGTGACTTGTACAGTGGCATAAGTACCTCTTCCTTTCTGCTGGTGATTCCTCTTTGTATGCAGCCCAACATCCTCCTGGCTTTTGCCACCGCCTTGTCACACTGTTTTGCCACCTTGAGATCTTCAGAAATAATCACACCAAGGTCTTTCTCCTGATCCGTGCACACCAACCTCTCGCCCCCTATCATGTACATTTCCCTTGGATTTCTGCAACCCAAGTGCACGACTCTGCACTTCTTCGCATTAAATCTTAATTGCCAAGCATTTGACCATTCTTCCAGCTTTTGTAGATCTTTCCTCATGTTAACCACTCCCTCGGGGGAGTCTACTCTGTTGCAAATTTTCGTGGCATCTGCAAAAAGACAGACTTTTCCATGCAGTCCTTCAGCAGTATCACTCAAATACGTTGAACAGTGCCGGGCCCAGGACCGACCCCTGGGGCACCCCGCTAATCACATTCCCTTCATCCGAGTGAGCTCCATTTACCATCACTCTCTGTCGTCTGTCAGTCAACCAATTTCTGATCCAATTTACCATCTTAGGATCCATCCCCAAGCTACCGAGTTTATTGATAAGCCTCCTATGAGAAACAGTATCAAAGGCTTTGCTGAAATCCAGGTAGATGACATCCATCGCATGCCCCTGATCTAGCTCCCTGGTCACCCAGTCAAAACTCAATCAAATTTGTTTGGCAAGATTGTCCTTCGGTAAAACCATGTTGCCTCGGGTCTTGCAACCTGTTGGTTTTGAGAAAGGTTCACTATTCGCTCTTTCAGGAGTGCCTCCATGACTTTTCCCGTCACCGAGGTAAGGCTCACAGGCCTGTAGTTTGACACTTCTTCCCTGTCTCCACTTCTGTGAAGAGGTACGACATCAGCCATTCTCCAGTCCTGAGGAACCTCTCCTGTTTCCAAGGATCTGTTGAAAACATCCTTTAACGGCCCTGCAAGAACCTCTCTGAGCTCTTTCAGTATCCTGGGATGTATCCCATCCGGTCCAATGGCCTTGTACACTTTAGGTTTTGCAAGTCGTTCATCTTCTGTGAATGGTGTGGTAACTACTTCATTCCCATTTTTATATTTGGGAGTCACAGGTGGTCCTTCTCCAGGACTTTATATAGTAAAAACAGAGCAGAAGTATTCATTTAGCAATTTCGCTTTTTCAATGTCACTTTCCACGAGTCCGTTCACAGCACTTCTAAGTCCTGCAATTCCACCTCTGATCTTCTTCCTTTCCCGAATATACCAGAAGAAGGTTTTGTCACCACACTTCACATCTATAGCCATCTTTTCCTCTGCCTTTGATTTTGCTATCCTTATTTCTCTCTTTGTCTCTTTGAATTTGATCCTGTATTCATTTTTGAGTTCCTCTGTTTGCGAGCTTTTGAATTTTGCGAAAGCTGTGGTTTTTGCCTTTATTTGAGCAGACACTTCTTTGGAAAACCAAATAGGCTTTCTTCTCCTCTTGTTTTTGTTTACTTTTGTCACATATTTATCTGTTGCCCCTTTTATTGCCACCTTTAGTTTAGCCCATTGCAATTCCACTTCCCTTATCTCCTTCCACCCTGTCAGCTCCTCCTTTAGGTACTCGGCCATTTTATTGAAGTCGGTGTTTTTGAAGTTTCGGACTTTGAGCCTGCTACGATTGGCCTGTACCATGGCTTTTATCATCTCAAACCACACCGTATGATGATCGCTGCTGCTCATAGGGGCACTCATGCAGACATTTGACACGCTATCGCCGTTGGTGAGCACTAAATCCAGCGTTGAGCTTTCCCTGGTTGGTTCCATCACCATTTGTCTAAGTAACGCATCTTGGAGAGCATCCATGATTTTTTTGCTTCTTTCCAGATGTGCAGAAGGAGTAATCCAATCCACATTAGGTAGATTAAAGTCACCCAATATGATTGCTTCCCCCTTTGTGGCTATCTTGGCAATATCTATAATCAAATTTGTTATCTATCTCTTCAATTTGTGTTGGAGGTCTGTAGACTACAGTAGTATGGATGGCAGTGCCATCTCCTCTTTCCAACACAATCCAGAGCGCTTCTTTTCACCATGCCCCCTGCATTTCAGTAGCTTTAATATTGCTTTTGACATACAAGGCTACTCCTCCTCCTCTTCCATTTTCTCTGTCTCTTCTGACTAGATTATAGCCAAGTATGGCTATATCCCAATCATGCGATTTGTTTAGCCATGTTTCTGTAATGGCTACAATGTCCAAATCCATTTCCATCATTAGGGCTTCTAGGTCTGGAACTTTGTTGGCTAAGCTTCGAGCATTTGTGCTCATTGCTTTCCAGCATTTAACTGGCTTGCGTGTATTTAGCATTGATTTTGTTCTGCCTACATCTTCCCACTTGTTTATAATGTGTGGTTTAAATGTGTGGCTGTTTCTGATTTTAATCTGCTTTTGCAGGGGGTGATGTCCAGAGCTTGACCTTCCACATCCGTCACCCCCTTTTTCTAGTTTAAATGCATATCCACATATTGCTTGTATTTTTCACTTAGGATTCTTTTCCCAGCGACAGAGAGATGTAGCCCATCATCACAGTATAGTCTCTTGTTGTTCCATCTGTTACCCCAGTGGCCAATAAATCTGAATCCCTCGTTTGCACCAGGTCTGGAGCCATGTGTTAATGCGATGCAGCCTTTTTGCCCCTTTACCAATCACTGATCACTTCAACGGCTCTGAAATCGCTGCAGCAGAGGCAGTTTTAGAATCGGGGAAAGCTAAGATAATCAGCTGTTTGCCTACAATTGTGCTCCACGTAGGGGAAACCTGCTGCCAATCACGGATCACTTCAACGGCTCTGAAATCGCTGCAGCAGAGGCAGTTTTAGAATCGGGGAAAGCTAAGATAATCAGCTGTTTGCCTACAATTGTGCTCCACGTAGGGGAAACCTGCTGCCAATCACTGATCACTTCAACCGCTCTGAAATCGCTGCAGCAGAGGCAGTTTTAGAATCGGGGAAAGCTAAGATAATCAGCTGTTTGCCTACAATTGTGCTCCACGTAGGGGAAACCTGCTGCCAATCACTGATCACTTCAACCGCTCTGAAATCGCTGCAGCAGAGGCAGTTTTAGAATCGGGGAAAGCTAAGATAATCAGCTGTTTGCCTACAATTGTGCTCCACGTAGGGGAAACCTGCTGCCAATCACTGATCACTTCAACCGCTCTGAAATCGCTGCAGCAGAGGCAGTTTTAGAATCGGGGAAAGCTAAGATAATCAGCTGTTTGCCTACAATTGTGCTCCACGTAGGGGAAACCTGCTGCCAATCACTGATCACTTCAACCGCTCTGAAATCGCTGCAGCAGAAGCGCGCCCGCGCCTTGCGGGCCCGCGCCTAAGGGCCACGCCAAAGCCCTTTGGCGTGGCCCTTAGGCGTGACACTTAGGCTAAAGAAGGATTCAACACGGAAATATCCCTGCTTCATAGCAGCAAACAATTCATCATCAACTATAAGAGCAAGCTTCCAAACGCATGTATTAGTTTCAGTATTTCCCTCTATTATCTGGAAGTTGATATCTGATATATTGTTCTGTTTATGCCACTACTAGTTTGTTAGTTTAAATAATTTCCTACTACTTCACATCAGATCGTTTTATCTATTTTATGTATTTTAGAGTACAATTATAATCTTCAACACTAATTCTTCCTACTGCACTCTACCAATGAGGATAGTTTATAAGTTACTATAGATCAAACCACACCATCCTTCGGTGCGTAAAGATAAGGACAACAATCTTAGACTATGGCAGTGCCTTACTACCACCCCAAATTTCTCTTCAACAACCTACTCTACCCACAGAAATTAATATCTTTACACTTATACCCCCTATACCTATGGTTACCAACTATCATCTCAACATATCGCATGCTTCACTATCCCTTGCTGAACATACACACTAAAGCCAGAAACAATGACAATAACATTAAACAGCATAATCATTTAAATCCAGAGGCATACCCTAAGATGCCCTATAACTTAAACACCACTTCCATAGAACTTATGAATACCAGATCTGTAAGAAACAAGATCAATATCATCAGAGACCACATTGAAGATCAACATCCTGACATCTTATGCATTACTGAATCCTGGCTCAACCCCACTGACCACGTTCTCCTCAACCAACTGGTCCCCCCCTCATACTCCGCCTTTAACAACCCTCGCACTCACAAAAGAGGAGGTGGAGTGTTAATCATTGCAAAAGACTCACTCAAGCTTCAACCTATTACTGCTAACAGCTCTGACCATTGCAGCTCTATTGTAGTTGGAAATAAGCATTTAACCATTTGCCTAATTTACAGAGCCCCCCACACTCCAGCGGAAGAACTAACCTCCATTCTTGAAACCGTATGTGCAGTCAACATGAACCACAAACCGCTAATCCTACTAGGTGACTTTAACCTCAGCTCTGCCTCAAATAATGACAAGGTAACCTTCCTACAAGCAATGGACTCTTTACAATACACCCAGCTTATAAGCACTCCCACGCATAGATATGGATCCACGCCTGATCTCATTTTCGCACCAAAACACATCATGGACAGGGGCTTCATCTCGTCTCCTGTAATCACTCCCTCCGGTTCCTTGGTCTGACCACCACAGAATCAAAATAGAATTCTTAAACAAAATAGATAAGCTTAAAAATACACAATCTTCTTTATTTAGGATAAGAAGATTCAAAGCTTTCAAAAAAGAACAGTTCCTAAAAGAAACACTACCTTACCTTAATTTAAACGAACTCGATCTCAACAAGCAAGTTAACAATTGGTACAATACCATCAACACAGCAGCAAAAACTAACCTAGTCTTTAATCCGAATAATAAACGACATCACGCGCCATGGTACTCCAATAGCATACGCCGCGCTAAAAGAGAATTAAGAAAACTAGAACGCCATTGGAGACGTTCCAAATCGCCCACCTCACAGAACTCTTATTCGACACAGCAAATTAAATACAACAATCTTATCAACGAAGCAAAACGAGAATATCACACTAACACAATCATGAGATCTTTCAACAAACCCAGAGAACTATTCGAAATAGTAAAAAAACTTACCAATGAACCCAGCCCTGACATAGACATACAAGTCAACCCTCAAATATATGCAAATTTTCTTCAGAAGAAAATAGGCCTTACACCGCCTCTAAAACTCACAGAAACCATTATTCTCACCATACCCGTCATAAGTTGGGACAGGTTCCACACCCCTTCAACCAAGCAAATTTCAGACATCATCTCTTCTCTCAACACAAGTACCGCACCTACCGATCCTTGCCCAGTTCCATGGATCAAAGCTACCAAGCAAAACTTCCTCAATTTCTTACACAACCTTGTTTCCAACTCCCTAACTCAAGGAATAATGCCAGAACAACTAAAATTAGCCACAATAAGGCCTATCCCCAAGAAAACTAACTTAGAGAAGAGCAATCCAGCAGCATACAGGCCAATCTCCAGCATACCTCTCCTAGCTAAGATCATCGAAAAAGCAGTCCAACTACAGCTCCAGGACCACATTGACGTACATGCCCCGCTTGACGTTCATCAGCATGGCTTCCGCCCTAACCATGGAGTTGAAACCTTACTGCTCTATCTGTTCAATGACATCATCCACTCCTTAGACAATTACAATCAAGGAACATTATTGATTTTTATAGACATATCAGCGGCCTTCGACACAGTGGACCACAGTATCCTACTAACTAGACTCCAGAGTATTGGCATTAACGGCACTGTCCTAAGATGGTTTAAATCTTACCTAACTGATAGACAGTTTAAGGTAAAAATTAATAACACCACCTCTCTACCCACTAAGATTAAACAAGGTGTTCCCCAAGGTTCTGCGCTTTCATCTCTTCTTTTTAACATATTTATCCAGCCAATCTGCAACATCATGATTGCCCATCAAATAGATTATACTATTTATGCTGATGACATAATGATTTACACGACAGTCAACCTTAACAGCCCCGATTATAACAAGATTATGAACTGCCTCGACAACATGTCTGCCTGGCTGACGCTCAACAACCTGGCCATGAACCATAACAAGACAGAGGCTCTCATCATTACTCGAAACACTGACTTCAGCCCCCCGCCTTTTATTAAATTTAAAAATACAACAATACCTTTAAAGGACGAAGTAAGATACCTCGGAGTAACCCTTGACAATCGACTCAACCTTCAATCTCACATCAGAAAAACTGTTAGAAGCGCTTACTATAGAATGAAAATAATTAGACGCCTGAAGCCTCTTCTCTCCCAAGAACATTTCCGCTCAGTCTGTCAGGCTCTAATAACTCCAATTCTTGACTTCTGCAACCCTATTTACAACGGAATCCCGAAACACTCACTAAAGCCACTTCAGATGGCTCAGAACACAGCTGCCAGAATAATCGCCGGCTCTTCAACTCAAGCCCACATCACCCCAATCCTTAAAGAACTCCACTGGCTCCCAATAAGCCTCCGTATTAGATACAAGTTGGTCATCAATATATTCAAAATCAGACATAAGACTTCAGCAATCAGTCTCCAAGCCCTCTTATTCTCTAACACCAGCAAAAGACCTAGAAGGAAAGCCACAACTGACACCCTCAGCACCCCAAGTAGCTACTCTAAAGTCTGTAAATTCACCTCACAAAGAGCTCTTTCCTTATCGGCCCCTCTAATATGGAACTCTCTCCCCCCCGACCTACGATCAATTGAGGAACTGAAGGAATTCCGAAAACAACTAAAATTTGTTCTTTTCATTGAGCACTATGGCTATGACACCTAACTAACTCATATTAATTGTAATCTCTCAATATTGTGTTTTTTGTAATTGTTCACCATGTTATGTTTCCCTTCTTTCACTTCCCTTGCCTATGTTTAGCCTTTGTATGTCTTTGTAACCGCTTTGATTTAAGGAAAAGGCGGTATAAAAAACCTGTTAAATAAAATAAATAAATAAAGGTATAACCTCTGAGAATGCAACAGTGTTAACAATGGGCTTGAGTTTCTCTCCCAGAAATTGGAAGTTCTTTTGGACTGCAGAGGTACTGTTTCTAGCCAGGTCATTTGTGCCCAAGTGGATAACATCATCAAGTTTGGAGTGTTCACTTTCTGCGCCAAGTACTTCAACAACGTGGTTTGTATTCCTGCTGGCTGAAGAGCCTGGGGAGGCACTTGACTATTTTCTCTCCTTTGAACTGTTTTCTCAAGTTCATGCCAATGATGATGGAATCACCAAGTAGTAGTAGTTTGCTGTTTGGTGAGGTTTTCTTCATATTTGGTCCTTTAGCAGGAGATTGGGCATTGTCTGTCTCATTTAAGGGCCCTTCAGTTTCTTTGGATTGGGCATCCTCATTCGCCAAGGCAGAGAAGGCATTATGCAGGGATATCTCCTGATGCATAGGATGCCTCTGTCTCACAGGTCGCAATCTACCAGAACCCACTGTGATCCATTTGTTCCTGGAGTGTTTCATTCTTTGTGGAAGTGGTAGTGGACTTTGTTCAGTTTGTATCTTAGAAGAGGTGCGCTTCATTGCAGCCAGTACCTCCCTCAGTTCCTCATCCTCATTAACCAAGGCAAAGAAGGCATTATGCAGGGATATCTTTTGATGCATAGGATGTCTGTGTGTTACAGGTCGCAATCTACCAGAACCCACTGTGATCCCCTTGTCCCTGGGATATTTGGTGCTTTGTGGGAGTGGTGGTGGGCATTGTTCAGTTTGTATCCTAGAAGAGGTATGCTTCACTGCAGCCAGTTCCTCCCCAAATAGGATCACCTCTATGCATGGCAGCTAGGTCTTCCCTTAGTAGAGTCAGTTCTTTATGCATGGTAGCTGACCTGAGGCACATAGGACAAGCTCCGAGGTTCCATATGATTCATCTTGGAATGAAAGTACTGCAGTTATTGCACCGAATACATGGCATGCTGAATAAGCAGTCCTAGAAGGAGAAGAGGAAGAGGAAGAAGAAGGAAGGAAGGAGGAAGACGATGTGGGCTGTAACCTAAGTTAAGAGGATAGATGGCAACGTATGTGAGTACTATATAGGCAATGCAGCCCCTGGGGTGGGTGGGAACCTAAGTGTCTCTGGCCAGTAGTCTGTTCCTGAACTGGGGGCACCCACAGATATCTGCTCCAAGGTTACCCAGAAAAGGAGACAGTCAGATTAGACCCAAGCTTAATTTATAACCACAGTTAAACTTTATATTAACAATTCCCACAAGACAGAACAGTCAGACTCTATATTGATAACTAGAAAGCATCAGAAATAAGAGAGAAAATAAGAGTCTTAGCTTTGTGAAATATCCACAGCTCCTGCAGCCAGCCTACAAACACAGAGGATCTCTAAATGAAAAAAGGGGACTGTTGTAGTTGTTGATATGGAAGGACAGAGTAGATAGGCCATGTGGTCTTTTTCTGTGGTCATATTTCGATGTTTCTATGTTTCTAACTACTCAATAAAATTAACAGCGCAAATATTATCTTGTGATAAGTCTTATTTTTAATCCTCACTGAGACAATTAAATGCCTGCTAAAATGGGAATATTTGGAGTTGGCAGAGTCGTCCAGCCAATTATGATCAGAGCGGCATTTGAACAGTATAATTTTTAAAGAATCTTTAATATGAGTATTTATTACTTGAAGAGCGACAATGATGTTATCTTTCACAGATTGCATTACAGCTAGTTGGCTAGACTCCTGAAGCAGCACACTTGCAAAACACGTCTACGTCGAGTGTGACAATATTGGCTGAAAGATACACTCAGATAAGTTGAAGCTATTAAATCTTGCTATTAGGAAATTCAAATTGTTAAAGGAGTTTTTCGGACCAATGAAGACAAGTGGGCCAGGCCTTAATATATGGCTTAAAGTTTGAATACTGGGAATGTACTGTATTGAGGTCTCTTCTCCTTTTGTAAATTCATCATTATCTCTTATTGCTATCATTATGTTAAGGTAAAAAAAAAAAAAAGATTGGGAAATCAATTAAATATTCATTTTTTGGTGGCTTGTTTGGTTGGTGCGAGGTTAATTGACACCTGGTTTAGCCCATGTGAGAGCAAGTGCTTTGTCTAATCTGAGTTAAAGATTATAGGCCTGATATTCAAAGGCATTTACATGGTTTACAGACCTGTAAACCGTGTAAATGCCACTTAGAGAGATATTCAATGTCACTAATATGATTAGTGCCGTTGAATATCCCTGAGTAACGCCGCTACACGCCCCAATATTAACCGTGTAGCATCTGGGCGTGTTGTGGGTGTTCCGGGGCAGAGCAGAGGCCACATTCGTTATAACCGGGCAGCGGCGATATTGCTGCCTGGTTAGTGACCCATGGGTAAGACAGGCGCAGCAAAGGCTGGCCTATCTTTACCTGTGGGAGCTAACCGGGTAGCAACTCAATATCACCACTGCCCAGTTAACTTCTGCAGCGTCTACAATAGCGCGTCAACCCCGGATATTCAATGCGGGGCCGCATACGACCCCGGCATTGAATAACCATGTTTAATATTCAGCGCTGGTGGCTAGCAGCTGTAATCGCACTAGCTGTCGGCGCTGAATATCAGGCCCTACGTTTTTGTTTATGGGCTATGAGTGTGTCTAATAAATGCGTTCATTTCTTTGAACAAAAAAAGGGTCTTAATAATCCAATGAAATATGGGCGTACTACGAACAGCATAAACATGTCGCAGTGTATCCACAGGAAACTCATCTGGCTTTCAAAGACTCTAAGCATTATTGCTTGGGTGCTTGTTCACCTACTCAGCGTAAGAATGGGGTGGCAACCCTATTCAGGAGCAGAGCCAATGCTATCTTTTTTTCTGCCCTGTGCAAGTGATTAATGTGCTGCCCAACACCAGTGAATGCCAGAAGGTCTCTTTGCAAGCCTCTCTTTATACAAACATGTTGAAAATTTTCTGGAGGGATAACTCTGTTAGTCTTGTATAGCAAAAATGACAAAAAAAGCAAGTGGCACCTTATAGACTGCCACCCACCTCTACTCATTTTTGTCAGGACACAGCTTGAATAGCAATACAGCAAATCTCCATAAATAAATATGAGTGTTTTAACATCATTCATATGTGCAGTGGGGTTAGAGAAAAGTTAGCAGATTTCTATGTGACTTCCCTCCAGTACCAACTACATGTACATGAAGTATTATAAAACTCTGCACCAGGACCATGAAAAACCTGCCATGACATAATATCAGGACTCACACAACATCAATCTTGCCTATGAAAAGGCAGCACTACAAATATTAAATCAATATATCTAATAGAATGCTACTTCTCCTACTGGGAGGACAGAGCAAGTTGAACTGCTACAGATTTCTACACCGAAACTATATGCTAACAGAATGCTGCACCTCAGTCACACACACAAAACAGACAGACCCTCAACAAATACAGAACAAGGGACCACAAATTAAAAAAAAAGAAATACAGGCGAGCAAAAGTGTGGTGATACCTGCCTCAGCCTGGTAGAGAGGGCCAAAAGAAGCATTTCTGGTCTGCTGCATCCTCAGCTGTACACAGTCCTGCAAAACCAGCCAGCATTTAAAATCTTGGCCGCTACCTCATGAAAAATCACGGTTCATGCAGCTCGTTATGCCAGCTTTACAGCGTAAGGTTTGTCTAGGGTGCCAATACCTTTAACCTACTCTGGGGCCAGCCCTGATTTTGTGGAGAGGAAGAATATCCTTAATTGACAACCTAATCACTATACAACCACACAACAGGAACAGAAGAACCATAAATCTCAACACTCTCTGTGTTCCAATCAGCATAAGAACTGTCAAAGCAGAAACAAGCAATAGAGCATTCACATATACAGCACCAATCCACTGGAACCAACTCCCACACGAGTTGCGACTGACAAATAATTTGAGTGAATTCAGAAAGAAACTCAAAACCCACTTATTTCAGGCTCACTACAACCCGACCTAAGTGCGACACCTTACCTCAACAAGATGGCTTTTGCCTGCCATGACGGCATGTGGAATACCGGTATATAATCTTGTATATATGTATAGTTTGGGCCCCTCCCACGCACCTACAATCAAATGTATTTTTAGATTTGTGAGCCCAAATCCAATGTATAAAGTATCTAATTGCTATTTGTGTTATTTAAATCATTGCTCAATCGAAATGTATATCTTAAAAATTCTCTGTATTGTACAATACATTATGATTCTGTAAAGTAAACCGCTGCTGATCGTAGGAAGCAGCGGTATACAAATGTTTACTAAATAAATAAAATAAATAAACCAGAAATGCAGTCAGAGACAAAGAAAATGTGGTAGAACGATACAGAAACTTTTCCCATCACACCTTACATCTTATGAACTCCAGAAAGAAGCTGTCTTTGGCACAGTGCAAGTACTATGACAAGTGTTCACAGTAAATCTGCGAGACTGAGATCATATTCCACATACCCTGGGGCTTAGGAGAGAAGTTCATTACTGTTATGGTATGCACAAAACTAACCCATCTGGAGAAACTGTACCAGAGATAAAGAAAATACTGATGTACCTCCATGCTACACAAACCTTCATAGTGAGGCGAGCAGAAGTTTCTCTGCCTCCGACTGCTGGGGGAGGAGCCAACTCCATTAATCTAGACTGGTCTGCCTGGGACCCTAAAGAAAGGGACCAGGTAGTTAAAGGATGCAGCAAGACGTGGTCAGTGCAACAACGGAGCATTAAACCAGGCATTCAAAAGTACTCACATTTCACAAATGAAAAAATAAAATTAACTAAATAGGCTCAATATTTCCTTATCCGCATAACTGAAAAAAATTGTTTTTTTACTGTCTAGTATGATATTTAGCATAGAAGCATGACGGCAGATAAAGACCATACGGCCTATCCAGTCTGCCCTTCCATACAAACTAAGCAGTTCTACAGTTTTTTTTTTTTCCTGTAGAGACCTTCTCCAGGAACAAGCAGGAAGTCAGTCCTCACATATGGGTGACGTTGGCGCCAACGGAGCCCTCGTGCGGAGCAATTCCCCAGCTTTCAAAGAAAGCCTTTGGGATTGCATCACGCATGCGCAGTCCCCTTCCTGCCCAAGGGTGCCATCTTGCTCAGTCAAATGACATAGCTAAAGAGACAGCAAAATGCACTCACTGCAACTCCAAGGGAGGAGGGAGGGTCGTGAGGTCTGATTCCTGCTGTCCCTGAAGAACACCTGTTACAGGTGAGTAACTACGCCACAGAGATAGCGTGCGCTTCGAGACAGCAGCACCCAGCTTACTGGGATCAAAGGAAACAAAGACTAAATGGACTGACGGTGCACCTTCATGCATTCCAGATAGAAGTCAAAGCCTACTTGCAGTCCAACGTGTGCAATGCCACCTCGCCCCTACTGGCATGAAGCCAGGGAAAAAGTAAGTAGGATTATCTCCTAATTGAGGTGGAATGCAGAGACCATGTTCAGCAGAAACCGGGGAGGAGGGGGTGTGCAGAGCACCACCCTGTTCTAGTGGAACCTGGTATAAGGTGGGTGAGCCATCATGGCTTGGAGCTCACCGACACGTCAGGCTGATGTGACTTCCAAAAGAAAAAGGACCTTCCGGATCAGGAACTTTAAAAGACAAGAGTCCAGCAGCTTGAGCGGAGCCCACACGAGTTGAGTAAGGACTATGTTGAGTAAGGACTATGTTGAGATCCCAAGCCAACATAGTGGGCTTGAGAAGAGGCTTCGAGAGGAGCAGTTCCCACATGAAGTGAGCCACCAAAGGCTGGACAGAGATAGGCTTCCCTCCGGAGCCACAATGGTAGGCCCCAGTCATGCCGAGATAGACATGCACAGAACTGGACTTAAGACTTTAGTCCGAAAGATGCAGGAGGTACTTCAGGAGCTGTTCCACTAAACAGGAGAAGGGGTGCAGCGCCCTGTCCATGCACCATGAGGTGAATCTCCGCCACTTAAGCACGTCAAGTCCTTGTGCGATACCAGAAGGATGACTGTCTGCCTGGAGCTTCAGAAGGGTCTTTGCCACAAGTGGTATCTAGGGCTACCCATACAGCAGACCCTCTTCCCAGATGAGGAGGAAAGCATCAGAGGTGAGGCAGTTGCCGGCCAGTCTCCAGGAACAGAACTCTGGCAAAAAGATTTGTCCCACAACGCTGTTGAGTAGCCACTCATGCAGTTGGAGGACTCAGTTGAGCTGATCTGCCAGGACATTGAACCCACTAGGCAGAAAGGTAGCCCTCAGGTCCATGCTATGGAGCAGGGAAAACCTCCACAACCAAACCGCCTCCCAGAAGAGATATAAGCCTGTGCCTTCCTGCTTGTTCAAGCAGAACATCGCCACCTGGACCAGGACTCTTTGAATGATGCCTGGAAGGCACAGAGGGCATTTGCTATAGCTTGCAGCTTGAGGAAGTTGATCTGGTGCAGGCTTTCCTGCTCAGACCACAGGCCCTGTGTGCACAGGCCATCCAGGTGAGCTCCTCACCCAAGCTTGGACGCATCCATCATGAGCGTCTTACGTGGGGGCGCCATCTGGAACGGAAGGTCTTTTAGGAGATGTTCAGGCTCGGGCCACCAGTTGAGGAACTTCACCAAGGAGACAGGAGTCAGCATGTTCAAGGTTCACTGAGCCTAGCGCATGAAGAGGCAGGTCTGGGGTGTAACATGCACTGTGGAAGCCATGTGGCCAAGGATTTTCAGCATCCCCTGGGCAGTCATGTGGCTCTGGCGCTGCACTGCACCTGCCACCTCTATCAGCCCCACATGCAGTCTGCTGGTAGGAAGTCCCGAGCTTGAGTTATATCGAGGGTGGCCCTGATGAACTCCAGTTGCTGCATGGGCTGGAGATGGAACTTCAGATTAGTTGACCACAAATCTCAGCCAGCCCCTTCAAGCACCTGGATGGCGAAATTGGCAAACTGCTGGATGATGTCCAGTGTGGGAACCTTGATAAGCCAGTCATCCAGGTAAGGGAAAATGAAGACTCCCATGGTCCAGAGATAGTAGGCTATGGCTGCTTGATACATCGTGAAGATCCTTGGGGCTGAGGCCAGCCCAAAGGGGAGCACCTGTTACAGATAGTTCTGGCTGCCCAGTACGAATCATAGTTACTGTCTCTGGTTTGGATGGATTGGGATGTGTGTACACATATCCTTCAGATCCAAGGAGCATAGCCAATTGTTCTTTAGAAGATACGAGAGCAGCATCTCCAGCGAGACCATCTTGAACTTCTCATGCACCAAGAACCGGTTAAGGTTCCGAAGGTCCAGGATGGGTCAGAACCCGCTCGTTTTCTTGGGAACCACAAAGTATCTGGAATAGAAGCCTCGTCCGACCTGAGCAAGAGGGGACTGGCTCAATGGCAAGGTCCATTAGCAGGACAGTGACTTCTTCCTAGAGCAGGGTCCGGTGCATCGGGTCCATGGGGTATTCCCCAGGGTGATAGGGAGGCAGAAACTGGGCGAAGTGTAGCAGATATCCACTTTGGACAATCTGCAGCACCCAGGTGTCCAATGTAATCAGAGGCCACCTGTGGGTGTAGTGGATGAGCTATCCCCCTCCCCCAACTGTAGGGGTACCAGGCAGCCAGCAAATGGCTGGCTATGTTTCTGAGGAGCCAGTCAAAAGCCTGCCCCAGGTTGGGCTGCGGGGCAGGCTGAGCCTTTGGTATTTTCTCACTACGCTTCTGACGGGGCCTGCGTCTTCGGCTGAGCCGGTTGCTAGACTGGGTAGTAGCAACGATGGCGTGGGTAGAAAATTCTTTTACCATGACGCTTCTTCCATGAGGGGTCAGCAAGCTTTCTCGAGAGCCTAGAGAACATCACATGCGCCTTCTCGAGCTCCACTGCCTTCCTTTCAACCGGCTGCCCAAAGAGGTTCTCCTCCCTGCAGGGGACACTTGCCAGTTTAATCTGGACACCCTGCTCCAGGTCAGAGGACTGCAACCATGCCAGCTGGCAGGACGTGATGCCCACCACTGCTACCTTGCTGGCAGATTTGAAGGCATGGTAGGCGCCACACACCATGAACTTAGAGGAGTCCCTGCCATGGCTCACCAGAGTCTGGAAGCTCGATCCCATCCACGGAGACAAAGGTGGCAAACTCCGCCAGGTCTATCATGACATCCTACAAGAACACACTCATAAATCTGGTAGGCCAAGATCCTGGCCACCAGCATGGACCCTTGATAGCACTTTCTCACAAAGGAGTCCAGTACCCAAGCCTCCCGTACCAGGGGCACCCAGGAATGGGTCTTAGTGATCTTGGCCCTCTTGAAAGCCGACTCCACCACAAATGAGTTGTGTGGGAGTTGGGGGTCTCCTGCACCCAGTACAACAAGTCCAGCCTCCAGCTGATGATGGAAACCATGAGAGGGCTCTCCCAGAGTCTCAGCAGCAGCTGCTGCAACACTTGGTGCATGGGCAGTCACAGCCTCCTAAGGGAGGAGCTCTAGCTCTTCGGCACTCTGTCCCTCCTCCAATTCTGGGGAGAAGGGGATGGCCTTGGCCATGTCCCTGACAAAGTCCTGGAAGGACATATCCTCCTGAGGAGACTTACGCTGCTCAGGAGGAGGAAATGAGTCAGATGGGAGGTCCAGGGACCGAAAATCTGATGCTGTCTATTCCTCCTCAGATTCCCATTCCAATTCAGATTCTGAAAGGAAGTCAAAGCAGCATCAGGTCTCCTCCTCCTATAGCCAGCCCCAGTCCTGGAGGGAGGGCTGGCGGCAATGGGACCCATGCCGTCCCAATTATGAGGGCTGGTGCTGCCAGCTGTCAAGATTTGGACATGCTGGACAGGGAAATAGCTGTCGGAACTGGCATCAATTCTGACCTCCCACCTGATGTGTCTGCCTCAACGGGCAGTGCATGGGTCTCCAGGAAGGGCTGGATTGAGTGCAGTGACGACACAGCCAGCAACGCAAAACCCACATTGCACAAGGCTAGCACCATGGCCAGGTGAGCTTCAAGGGCTCAAAGGGGATCCTCCAGCACCGCCACGTTAGAGGGGGTCAATGCCATGGCATCAGTCACCGACGCAGATACCTCAAGGCAGGGACTCCACAATGACAGGTTCATCAGGAGACACCCGCCTGCCCTCCTGGGCTGGGAATGTCGACTCCTCCCATCTGGGGGTCGATTCCTCCTGCCAGGGAACTTGGCCAGCCGCACTCTGCCATCTCTCTCCTCGTCACAAGTACTGCAATGATGCTGCACTTGGGTTGTCTCCCTGTGTCCACCCCTTGATGACAAAGGGATCGGATCCTTGCCCAGTTGAGACCCAGGATCCTCGCGGTGCCTGGGTCTCAACTGGGCATGTCTCCCCTCAATATCAGCATCTCAGCAGAAGCCTTGATGGGCATTGATGCCGGTGTCGAGGCAGAGGATGCTGAATCCAAGGAGCTGAAGAGGGACTACTACTTTTCCCAACCCTTCAGTCGATGAGGCGTCATCTGTAGGCACAACTTGCAGAACGTGGGCTGATAATCAGGCCCAAAGCACTGTAGGCACCAATTGTGGCGGTCAGTGACCAAGATAGTCCTACCGCACTTGGTGCATTTCCTAAAGCCACTAGTAGACTTAGACATACTGGAAAACACCGCCTCAGGTAGGTCATCTTGGCCATTGCCAAAGATGGAAAAAACAAAACAAAACACGAAACAAAACAAAAAAGCACCCAAAGGGCAAGAAAGGAGAGGAAAAAAGCCCCTAGGTCATGTGAATGACTTTACTGATGACAGACAGTGAAAGCTAAGAAGAAAAACAAAAAGCCCGATAGGACGAGAAACGAAAACTTCTTTCTGACATGAAGAAAAACATCCTTTGGGCTCCACATAAAAAAAAAAAAAAAAGACACAACTGGAGAAGATGACGCCATGGCAGGATGGAAGGCAGGCACGCATGCGCAATGTACCTCCCAAAAGCTTCCAATGGAAGCTGGTAAGCATTCCCGTGTGGGGCTCCATCAGTGACGTCACCCATACATGAGGACTTATTTCCTGCTTGTTCACGGAGAATATAAGCTCTAATGAGCACAGACTATCTCTTACATGTCTCTGTACAGCACTGCATAAGTCTTGTACCGTTATACAAATGATTAGTAGTAAACACAAATCACCCCTAGGTCCTGTTCTTTTGTGAATAAAGCATAGTTACTCACCTGTAACAGGTGATCTCCGGGAAAAGCAGGAATTTAGTCTTCACATATGAGTATCGTTGGTACCGACGGAGCCTGCGTGGGAACGCTCCCCAGTGTCCAATAAGAAAGCTTTTGGGAGCATCCCAAAGCGCCTGCGTGCTGCCTTCCCGCCTTTCCCAACTCCCTCTCCAGTTGAGTTTAAAACTGAGACAAAGAGAGAGGGAAAGAGAAAAAGAGAGAGAGATTGAGAGATACAACTCCTAGGGGAGGTCAGTGGGTTGTGAAGACTAAATTCCTGCTGCTCCTGGAGATCACCCATTACAGGTGAGTAACTATGCTATCTCCAGGAACAAGCAGGAATGTAGTCTTCACATATGGGGACTCCCTAGCTGCAGATGCCAGGGAGAAGGCCCCAGAAGTTGTGTGCCTCTGTGAAAGGGCTCCACTTCCCCCCATGGATCTCTGGCATCTTACCAGGGATGGTGGGTAGGAGTTGATTAAGTATGGAACAGGTGTTGAAGAACAGCCTGACCAAAAAAGGCATCATGGCGGGAGTCCCTGTCTAAGCAGTAATGGGCTGTGAAGGTATGAACCGAAGCCCAAGTAGCTGCTCAACAGATGTCATCAATAGACACAGAGTGAAGATGAGCCATAGAGGCTGCCATGGCTCTCACATTGTGAGCCGTGACATGGCCTTCAAGAGGAAGGTTCTTACTCTCATAGGCAAAAGAAATACACTGTGCAATCCAGCTGGACAGTGTTCTTTTGGAGACTGGAAGTCCCAAATGACTAGGATCAAAAGCAACAAACAGTTGAGAGGACTTTCTATGTTGCTGTGTCCTTTGCAAGTAAAAGGCCAAAGCCCTTTTACAGTCCAAAGTATGAAGATTCCTTTCTGCATTTGAGGCGTGAGGCCTTGGGAAAAAATACAGGAAGGTAAACCGCTTGGTTTAAATGAAAAAGTGATACCACCTTTGGCATAAAGTGTGGATGAGGCCTAAAGACTACCTTATCATGATGGAACCTTGTATAAGGAGGATCAGCCACCAACGCTTGCAATTCACTGACGCGATGTGCTGATGTGATTTCAATAAGAAAGATGACCTTCCAGGAAAGGAATTTCAAAGAGGTTGTAGATAATGGCTCAAAAGGCGGCTTCATGAGCTGCCCAAGAGCCAGATTTAAGTCCCATGCCACCGGTGGTGGCTTAATGGGAGGCTTAGTTAAAAGAAGGCCTCTCATAAATCTCGCTATGAGAGGATGAGAGGAAATAGATTGTCCATTTAGAGGCTTGAAAGAAGCTGCAATAGCACTCAAATGAACTCTCACTGAATTGGTCTTAAGCCCTGTATTAGACAAATGGAGGAGATACTCCAGTAATGATTCCAGAGGTATCGCAAGAGGGTCAAGACCCTTCTGCGAGCACCATAAGGTAAACCTTTTCCACTTGAAAGCATAAGAGCATCTTGTGGAAGGCCTCCTGAAAGCATAAAGGATATCCTTTACCTGCTGAGAAAGGTTAAGACCATGAAGTTCTAGGCTTTCAGCAACCAGGCCCTGAGATGCAGAGATTGGGGATTGGGATGCCACAGTATCCTGTCCTCCTGAGAAAGGAGATATGGAACAGATCCTAACTCCGGAGGCAGAGCTTGAGAGAGATGTAGGAGCACAGTGTACCACATTTGCAGTGGCCAATGTGGAGCTATGAGAATCATATGACCTCTGTCTCTCTGAAGCTTGAACAGGGTTTTGGGAATTAGGGGAAAGGGTGGAAAGGCATACAGGAAGTCCTGGCCCCAATGGAGGAGGAAAGCATCCCTGGCCTGACAACCCTGAGCCGTAATTCTGGAACAGAACCGGGGAGGTTTGGTATTCAGCAGACTTGCAAAGAGGTCTATGTCCGTGGTTCCCCAAATTTGAAAACATTTGGCCACCTGGCCTGCATGGAGAGACCATTCGTGTGGAAGCAGAACTCGACTGAGTCTGTCTGCCCAAGAGTTTTGAATGCCTGGAAGATACACCGCAAGGAGATGAATCTGATGCTCTCTGGCGAGGGCCCATAGTCGCAAAGCTTCATTGCATAGCGACAGAGCTTGTTCCACCCTGCTTGTTCACATAGAACATGGCTACTTGATTGTCCGTTTGAACTAGGACTGTCTTGTAGCTGAGCTGGGTGTGGCATACTCGAAGATCAAGGAAGATTTCTCTGAGTTCCAGGAGATTGATGTGTAGATAGGTCTCCTGTGGAGTCCAGGTACCCTGGGTAGAGAGGCCTTGCAGGTGGGCTCCCTATCCCACCTGTGAGGCATCTGTTGTTAGAGTGGCTTGGGGTGGGGGTTGCTGAAAAGCAGACCCCCACCAAAAGGTTTTGGGGTGACTGCCACCATTGGAGGGACAAAATAAGGTGATCTGAGTTTGCTATTTTGTCTGACAGGCAACCTGAGGCCTGAGTCCACTGAGTGGATAAAGTCCACTGGGCTGCCCTCATATGAAGGCGAGCGTAAGGAACCACATGCACGGTGGATGCCATGTGGCCTAGCAACTGTAACATTTCTCGAGCAGTGAGGTGAGGTTTTAAAACACTGCTTGGGAAGCGAACTGCACAATGTGAAGGCAGCGGGCCTGTGTAAGGTAGGCCCTTGTCTGTCTGGTATCCAGCAGAGCTCCTATAAACTCTAGGGACTGAGTGGGAGCAAGGTTGAATTTTGGGAAGTTTATGACAAGTCTCAAATACTGAAGGATGCGCATTGTGCAAGAGAGAGCAACCCTGGACTCTGGCTCTGAAGGGGCTCGAATGAGCCAGTCATCTAAGTAAGGGAATACAAATATTCCTAGGGTGCGAAGAAATGCTGCCACCACAGCCATGCATTTTGTGAACACCCTTGGTGCTTGAGGCCAGGCCAACAGGAAGAATCCTGTATTGGTAGTGCTTCCCCTGAAACAAAAGCGAAGAAACTTTCGATGAGTTGGATGGATGAGAACATAAGTGTACGCATCCTTGAGATCTAGAGAACAAAGCCAATCCTGACTCTGAAGGTATGGCAGCAGAGTTCCTAGAGTAATCATTTTGAACTTCTCTTTGAACAGGAATTTGTTCAATTCTCTGAGGTCTAAAATGAGTGTGTCCTCCTGTTTTCTTTGGAATAAGGAAATAGGGGGAGTAGAACCCTGTACCCTGTTGGAGAATGGGTACCTCTTCTATTGCCCCTTGGGCAAGAAGCATAGTGACCTCTTGACCTAACTGGTCATTGAGAGAGGTCTGAGAATTGAACAGTTACCATTGTAGGAGGGGGCATGCTGAGGAAATGAAGCTTGTACCCCTCTCTTACAATAGACAGAGTCCAATTTTCTGCTGTTATTTGACCCCATCTGGGGACAAAATGACATAACCTTCCTGGAATGGTGGAAGGCTCTGGGCCATTCAGGGCCAGGAAGGCAAAGTTCTCTTGATAGGAGTCAAAGCCCCTGTGGAAGCTGAGTCTGCTGAGCCGGTTGAGGCTTAGCAGCTTTTGTTTTTCTTTGCCTAGGTTGTTGCTGCTGTCCCTTTTGGGCAGACTGACCTAAACAATGCCCCTGCTGGGTATAGGAGGGATAAAACTTCTTCTTACTGAAGAATGGTTTCTTGTAGGATTTTTTCCTTGCAGGATCAGCTGTAGACTTAGACCATCTATTTCATTAGCTTTTTCCTGCCAATTCTTGCCAAAAAGAGATTCTCTCCTGTGCAAGGAATATTCCCTAGTTTCTCCTGTACCCAAAGTTCCAAGTCAGATGCCTGAAGCCAGGCAATCCTACGTGCACCTATGGCAATAGCAGAGGTTCTGCTTATGCACTCAAAGCAGTCAAAGGCTGCACGATTTACAAACCTGGAAACATCCTAAGCATGTTTGACAAGGGCGAGGAAATCCTGCCTCTTATCATCAGGAAGGAGAGGGCTCATAAGCTCTAAGTATCCTGTGACTTCCTTAAGGAACATTCCCATATATAATATATAGGAACTGATCCTAGCAGAAAGCATGGAATCCTGGAAGGTTCGACGTCCAAAGGCATCGAGGGTCCTACACTCACGTCCTGGAGAATTAGATGCATGCCTTTTTGCATTCTTGATCCTTCTCATAGCCGATTCCACCACCATGGAATGGTGTGGTAACTGAGTCTTTTGAAACCCAGAACAAGGAGGAACTTGATACATGGTGTCGAGTTTTCGAGAGTGAGGAGATGTGGTTAGAGGTGTTTCCCACATCCTTAACATGAGATCATGCAAGATCTCATGAATAGGTAAGGCAGCTGCCTCCTTGGGAGCCTTAGGGTATTGTAGAATTTCTAATTCCTTTGTCCTAGGCTCTTTTTCAGGAGCCACTGTGATGGAAAGACCTCGAGCCACATCTCGGTAAAATCCTGAAAGGACATATCCTCTGGTGGAGACATCCTACGCTGAGGAGAAGAAGAATCCTCAGGAAGAAGTACTCTGGTATCAGCAGAGCTTTCAGAGTCTTCAGACTCATCCGAGAATTCAAAGTATCTGCGATCCAGGTGATCGTGCAAGGCACGGTACCGGTACCGACTTGTCAATACCGGATGGATAAGCATGACTCGGTCCCGGTAGAATACCTGCCGATGTCGATGCAGTCAGTACCGGTGTCGGTACCGGTACTGATTGAATTGTCTAAAGCGGTTTCAGGGGCATCGAGGCCATGAGAAGAGCCGCCAGACTGCGTTCAATAGCCAAGAATCTCTGGTCTATCGACACTGCCAATGCTTGGGTATCGGTACCGGACAAAGCAGCCGGTACCCCAGAGCATGGCACCAGTAGTTCTGCCGAGGTTGAGGCCTTGAGAACATCCTGGAGCCCCGTTAGTGCTTTGGAAGCCGAAGCCTCCCGCCGGGGCAGTTTTGCCAGTGAAAGTCCCTCACGGGCAACGCCAGAGGCATCTCGATGCTTAGAGGGAGATCTACCTTTTGAGTACCAGCTAGATTTATGTTTAGTTACCTGAGATCCATGGGAGAAAGACGAAGCCCTGGAAGACGTCGATGCCAGAGAGGCTGCATCGGAGGGAAAAAGGGTGCTAAGTTTAGCAGCTCGGTTCTGCCGGCCCCTCTTCGACATCATCCCACAGGCAACACACTCAGAAATAGAGTGGTCAGGACCTAAACATTTGAGGCACCACTCATGGGTGTCTGTGATGGAGATGGTACCGCCACACTTGGAACACTTTTTAAAACCCGAAGTGGGTTTTTACATTTTAAAGGAAAAGTTGGGCCTAGTGCCCAAAATGGCGTGTACTCCTCCAACAAATAAGTCGTTCAATACAACATACGGGTGACTAGGGATATAAACCTGATCACTCCAAAAAATTCCCAATTACTGAAATCGTACGTATTCTAGCACAATTTAGCAATGTAAAGAAGGTCTCAGACTTAATTCGGCACTTAACTCAAGGGCTTACGCCTACAAGTAAACATGTGCCTTATTTTGCATCAATGACCTTCAAATCACAGACGAGGTACAATAACGCTGGGGAACTTAAAGCTTGAATGAATGCACTATATCGCTACTTGAAAATCCTATTACTCAGCTGATGATTCCCCACTGAACAGTCTTGGACTTCTCTGTTCTTTGTTCTATGTTGATCCCATAGATACATTACATTGCTAAATTGTGCTAGAATACGTAAGATTTCAGTAATTGGGAATTTGTTTTGGAGTGATCAGGTTTATATCCCTAGTCATCCGTATGTTGTATTGAACAACTTATTTGTTGGAGGAGTTAACCCTCCTCGTTCAAGAGTATGGCCAAAGAAGGTGGTGGGGACACAAAATGGTGTGTGGCATCTGAGGAGAAAATACCTGTTAGAGACTCCAGAAGAAAAGGTTTTGGGGGTTTTTTTGGAAAAGAAAGAAAGAACCACCAGCGGTACTGGTGTAGCGTCGAAGGAAGGCAGACGCGACCACAAAAAAGAAGAATAAAAGGGAATTATTTTCTGCGGTGACAGGATGTGCGACCTGTCGGCTCCGTGGAAAACGAAGAACTGGAGAGGGACAGTTGGGAAAGGCAGGAAGGCAGCACGCAGGCACTGTGGGATGCTCCCAAAAGCTTTCCTATTGGACGCTGGGGAGCGTTCCCGCGCAGGCTCCGTCGGTACTGACGATACCCATATGTGAAGACTACATTCCTGCTTGTTCCTGGAGATAAGTACTTCACACCTTATACTGTAAGGCTCCTTTGGATTTTTGCAGCCCAAATGCTTGGCGCTGAATTTTTTAGCATTAAATCTCAGCTGTCAAATTCTCAACCATTTTTCAAGCTTCACCAGATTCTTCCTCATGTTATCTACACCTTCCTGGGTATCTACTCTATTGCAGAATTTAGTATCATTTGCAAAGCGGCAAACCTTACCAAACAGGCCTTCCACAATATTACCAACAAAGATGTTAAAAAGAATCAGACTAAGGACAGATCTCTGGCAGCACACCACTGGCAACATCCTTCTGCTCTTTACCTGTACCCTTTGTTGCCTCCTACTCAACTAATTTCAAATCCAGTCAGTCAATCACTTTAGGGCTCATTCCTAGGGCACTCCATTTATTTATAAATCGCCTGTGTGGAACAGCAAAGGCTTTAATAAAATCTATGTACACCACATCTAGAACACTCTCTCTGACCAACTCTCTAGTCACCTAGTCAAAGAAATTAATGAGATGTGCCTGACAATACCTGCCTCTAATAAAACCATGCTGCCTCAGATCCTCCAATCCATTGTATTCCAGAAATCTCACTATCCTGTGTTTCATTAGTTTACTCACCAAAGAGGTCAGACTAAGCAGCCTGTAGTTCCCAACCTCATCCTGACTTCTCCTTTTGTGCAGAGGGACACATACATTTTCCTCCAGTCTTTTCGAACCACTCCCGACTCTAGAGAAGCACTGAAAAGGTCAGACATTTAAGCCACTAAAACCTCCCTAAGTTTATTCAGTACTCTTGGATGTAGCCTATCTGGTCACATTGCCTTGTCTACTTTTAGGTTAGCTACCTCCTCGTGAAAACAGTCTTCTGAAAATCATTCAAGAGTCATCTCACTTCTGTTCCTATTTGTGGGCATTTTCTGAGGTCCTGACTCCTGGCCAGTCATCTATAAAACACAGAACAGAAATATTTATTAAGCAATTCCGCTTTATCCTCATCAGCTTCTACATATTCCTCTTCACCCTTCATTCAGACAATACCACTTTTGCACGTCCTCCTCTCACATACAGTATCTGAAAAAAAGTTTTGTCCCATTTTACTGCATTGGTTATTTTTTCTTCCATTTATATCTTTGCTTTTCTAACTACTTTCCTAGCTTCTCTTAGCTTTTCTCAATACTTGTCTTCTTCTTTCTGTGATCTCATATTTTATGAGGGCCACCCTCTTTCTTCACCTTTTTAGCTACTTACTTTCCTAACAAAAAGGCTTGTTGTCCTTAAAATATCCCCTTTCAGTTTTACCCACTGTTTTTCTACATAGCCGCTGCTTTTGACTCTGTGAGCCATGACCTCCTCCTATTACGGCTGAAGGAGAAAGGAGTAGGCGGAACTGCCCTTGAGTGGTGCAGATCGTACTTATCCGAAAGATGGCAACATGTTCGTGCTGGGGGAGTGATGTCTGATCCATTCCACCAATGGCAAGGGGTCCCACAAGGCTCCTCTCTCTCTGCTTTGTTGTTCAATATTTATATGCAACCTATTTGCAAGATCATCCGGTCTTTCAATGTTGGTTGCATGATATATGCGGACGACGTCCTGCTTTATATGCCTTTCAACATTGACAATTTGGACCTGTCCCCTCTGAGCAACTGCTTTGACGCCATATCGGAATGGCTCCTATCACAAAACCTCCGGATTCAACATAAGAAGACAGAGGTGCTTTTCATGTCAAAGAACCCGAACTTCAGCCCTCCACAATTCCTTAAGGTGAAAGATGCTGAGCTACAATCAAAACAGCAAATACGTTACCTGGGTGTTACACTCGATCAGAACCTGGACATGAAGGCGCATATAGCTAACACGGTAAGATCCATATACTACAAAATCCGATCACTAAGACACCTTCGCCCACTGCTTGAACCTGAGGATTTCCGTACCCTCTACCAGGCTCTGATCATGCCCCACTTTGACTATGCTAATGTCATTTTGCTAGGCCTCCCTCAATCCACCTTGAACCCTTTACAGCTTGCAATGAATAGCGCTGCGAGGATTCTCTATGGGGCATCTAGGAGTGAGCATGTGTCGCCCCTTCTGAAGCAGTTACACTGGCTTCCTGTACAGGCCAGGATCATTTTCAAGACATTACTACTTACCTTCAAAGCGGTAAATAGTCTCTCATCCACATCATTAACTGATCTCATCAAACCCATTTCTTCTAATAGATCAAGAAGATCAATGGCATTAAATACGCTATTGGTTCCCCGTGAACTTACAAAAAGCACCTCATCAACAGCAAACAGAGCTTTCAGTCTCCGTGCCCCGAAGCTTTGGAATATGCTGCCACCTGATATTAGAGCAATTACCAGCATACTCCAATTCAGAAAGGCCCTCAAACATTACCTATTCCTTATATACTTCCCAGTGAGTGCAGAATCACGACCCATCACTGTTATAGAAACTCTGAATCACCCATTGACCCTGAATTCCCCACTTAGTAAGTTCAACGCTCAACTGACCATTACGTCTCAACGGTGCCCTAACTTATTGATGTAAATAGTTTACACTACAATCAAAGTTTATTTACCTGAGTTGTAAATTACCCTGTTGTCCAAGTTGTTAACCCTGTTTAATGTAACTCAGACATTTTTGTGTACTGAAATGTTTTGTTTGATGTAAACCGCGCTGATGTCAAATAGTGCGGTATATAAGAAATGTAAATAAAATAAATAAATAAATAAATAAATCCCCTTGAAGTATTGTCCCATCTTGGTAAAGTTAGTTTTCTTAAAATCTAGGACTCTCACTTTTGAATGGACTATATCAGCCCTTGTTCTAATATTGAACCACACCATCAGATGATCACTGGATGCAAGATAATCACCCAATGTAACATCAGAAACACTCTCCATATTCATAAGCACAAAGTCCAGTATGTCCCCTCACATGTGTGTTCTGTTACCAGTTGCCACAATAGTTCTTCTCTGTACAGAATACAGGATCTCCTTACTTCTAAGATGATACCGCAGTATGGATGTCCCAATCAATATCTGGTATATTGAAATCAGCTGCCCAGAAGAGAGCAAAACCACCCGTGGGTAAGAAATGCCACAAGAAAAACAGGTGCACCAAAACAGTGGCAGATAGAACAATTACTACTACTAAAC
This sequence comes from Ichthyophis bannanicus, assembly GCA_033557465.1. Taxonomy (NCBI): domain Eukaryota; kingdom Metazoa; phylum Chordata; class Amphibia; order Gymnophiona; family Ichthyophiidae; genus Ichthyophis; species Ichthyophis bannanicus. The sequence continues at coordinate 152,866,068 of CM066041.1, forward strand.
ATTTATAAAGGTCATTCTACCTGCCAGTGTTTTTTTGCTCCCGTTTTCTTGTCATATTGAAATCAGCTATCAGTAGCACTTCTACTTTCATAGCAATACCGCTAATGTTTTCATTTTAATCTCTGTCCATTTCACACCAATGCAAATTGATGCTTCATCCCTTTTCAGTTTATCCCATAGTGCTTCCTCCTTCTCTCGTAAGTCCTGCAATACTGTAGCTTTAAATTTATATTTTACATATAGTGCCACTCTTCCTCCCTTTCCTTTCTACCCTATCCTTCCTGAATACACTACAGCCCAGTATAATTATATCAGCCATGCTTCTCTGTGACCCATATCCCCTTAATTGCTGCTAAATCAAAGTCAGCCTCTTCCATTAAAGCTTCAATATCTGGAATCTCATTTCCCATACTACAGGCATTAATACATACCACTTTCCAGATGTTTTGCATGTGGATGATGATAGAGTACTTTAACGAATGAGCTCCTTTTATGCTTCAAACCTAGAAAAAGAACTATATAGCATACACACTGAAAAAGGCACTGGTGAACATAGAGCCAGCCCAAGGTTTTCTGCCACCCTAGGCAGAAACCCCAGCTTAACTGGCCCAAGGGTTTCTGCCACCCTAGGCAGAAACCCTGCCCTTGCTGCCCCGCCTCAGCTGCCACCGATTCCATCTTGGGAGGGGGGAGGCAGGCAGGCAGGCAGCGGCAGCATTTCCAAAAGCGGTGGCTATTTGCTGCTGCTTCTGGAAATACTGCCACTGCCCACCCTCCTCCCTCCAAATGGAATCAGCAACAGCTGGGGAGGAGGTGGTGGCATGGCCACCTGTGTGTGCCACTGCCGCCACCACCCACCCAGGCCAGTCACCCTAGCTTGCCTAGTGCAGGCTGGCCTTGGGTGACCACCACATGAAGTATCCTTTGTCTCAAACATAGCTATAACAGAGATTTAAACCCAAAAAAGGAAAAAAAGTCAACAGAATTTTCTTGAATCCTGCTAGACCAGTCCAGATGAGTGGGTTATGCTCCCATTGCCAGCAGGTGGAGGCAGACTTGCGCATCTTTTAATTATGTCATCAAAAGGTATAACCAGTAGTGCAGCACTGAGAGAAGAAGCCAGTAAGACATTTCCCAAGCAGTAAGCAAGACTGAAAAACTCAGAGAGATAAAACTCAACTACTAGCAATAACAGTCAATCAGAGCAAACAATTGGAACAAGTATTTGGCTCTCTTATCACAGCTGAATCTTCAACAGGCACTGTAACAAAGCTAAATGTAAAGGCAGAAGGGCTTACCAACTTGTAGTAAAGTCTTCTAGGACAGGTCCTGGTATGGCCTAGCAGGATTCCAAGAAAGAAAATTATCCAGTATGTAAAAATTGTCCTTCCTTGATATCCTGATAGACCAGAACAGATGAATGGAATGTACGCAAGCAGTCAGGAGCCAGGGTAGGAGAGAGACAACACTCTGACCAGAATAGCTTTGCCAAAGACACCATCAGCACTCACTCCCACATGCAACTTGTAGTGCTTCACAAAAGGTACTCAACCAGGTAGCTGTTTTACAGATGTCTTCCAGAAACACCAAGGTAGACTGTCCTGGAGATTGCCTCACTTGATTAGGTCACAGCCCTATCTCCCTCCGGTACTTGTTTCCCAGTCAAAAGGTAGGCTGGACCAATGGCCTCTTTGATCCAATGGGAAATAAGAGGACTTGGCAGCTGCCTGTCCTTTCCTCAAAACAATGAGAGCAAAAGGATGGTTCAACCAATGAAAAAGTTGGTCACTTCTAGATATCTGAGCAACACCCTCCTCAAGCAGAAACAGAGTATGATCTGACCAAAGGTTTACCGTCATAAAGGAGGGCAGGTGACTACCTGATTTAAATGAAAAAGAGAGCCCTTTTGAATGGAAGGCCAGCACTGTTCACAAAGCAACTGAACATGTCGAGATGACCAAAACCCACTAGAACCCCTACCTTAAAAAAGAGTCACATCTTTGAGAGAAGCCTTATGGATTGCTTCAAAAGGTGGGGCCCTTTCAATGCTTTCAAAATCGGTGAAAGGCTCCACTGACAAACTACTTGACGCACAGGAGGATAAATCTGTTTAACCCTTGAAGAAGTGAGAAATATCAGTGTGCTGCCAAGGACAAGTCCTGGCTACACCCTGGTAACATGTCATGGCCGCTACCTGAACTCTTAAGAGTTCAAGGTCAATCCTTGATCCAAGCCCACCTGTAAGAAGGCTAAACCAACACCTATATCCTCTTTCCCTGTTATCGGGACCTGAGAGAAACTCTCAAAACTCCTCCAAACCCTCACATAGGGCCTTGACTTCCTCAACTATGGGCCTTGAGATGGTTATTCACTATTGGCTCCAGGGTAGCTTCTCTTGGACAAGGCTGTAAGTGAGAAAGAACATCCCTCTGGGCAAAGAAAGCCTTTCCCCTGCAGGGCCCTGCTAACAATCCCATTAACAGCCAATCCCAAATACTCCAAACTCCTAAAAGAGATTGAGGCTATTGTTAATAATTGATTACCAACCCAGCCACAGAATGATGAGGGCCTTGTCCTCTCTCAATTTCTACAGGGAGTCTGATCGAAATAGGCCAGTCATCCAGGTACAAGTGAATCAGAAACCCTGCTTGTTCAGGAACCACAATCACTTTCAAGAATGTGTGAAGGACCATGGCTGTGGCCAAGCCAGAATGTCAGGGTCCAGAACTGGAAATTATGGCCTAGGATGCAGTAAGCGTGGGAACCACTAATGATGATCTCCGATGGGAATATAAAAAACTGGCCTTAGCTAGATCTAGAGAGAGAAGAAACTCCCTTGGCTGAACAGCCATAATGACCAACCACATTGTCTCCATTGGAAAATGGGGGAACCAGAGTCTGGCATTAACTGCCTTCAGGTCCAGAATAGGCCAAAAGGAGCAACTCTTCTTGGCCACCACAAAGTAGATGGTATATCAGCCCTGATCATGCGCTGTGGCTGGCACAGATAGAGTAGCCTGAAACTGCAGAGTTTCTGCGACTGCAGCCCGTTTCAATGGGGAGCCACAGGGAGACTCTAAAAAAGGGTTCTGCAAACTCCAGCACAAACCCCTGTCTTAACACTTCCAGAACCTACTGGTCTGATATGATATGGGTCCATTCCAAAAGAAAATTCTGAAACCACCCGCGCCCCCCCCCCCCCTATATATCTTGGAGGGGACTCGCTGGATCTCCTTGCGGGGGCTTACCAGTTCCAGAAGTGGCCATCGAGTCTCCTCAAGACAGCTGAGAGCTCCACAAGGCTGGCCCTTCTTAGGGCTAGATCCATAAGAGTAATATGCTGTACTTGAGCTTCTGGCTACCCACAGGCACCTCCAAGCTTCACGTAAGGCATTCTCTGAGAGGCTAATTGAGTACTCTTGGGCCTGGATTTAGAAGCCTTTGAGGAAAGGATTCTCTCAGGTCATTCACCAATTTTGAGATCCTCAAAGAGCAAATTCACCTTGAAATGGAGCTCTCAGTTGTAACTTGGAGGCTGACCAATTGCGAAGCCAGAACCAGTGCCTACCAACTTCGAAGCCAGAGATGCCACCCTAACTACAACCACCACCAAGGACTTGGGAGGAAAAATCTCTGATCAGATCATATACAGCATCAGCCATAAACATGGCTCCCGACTGAAATCTGGCAGTCTTCGAGCTGTCCAGCAGCTGTTAAACCCAGTGCCAAGAGCGCTCTGGCTACTAGCCCTGCACAGAGGGTCACACTTGGAAACCCAAGGCCGAGACTGTAAAGGCATTCTTCAGGAGAGTTTCTACCCTCTAGTCATAAGCCTCCTTAAGTGCAGTGTCTCCTTTCACAAGAACAGTTGTGCACTTATCCACAGCCATGCCAAAGGCATCCACCCATGGGAGCCCACAGAACTGATCCAGCTTGCCTTGAGATAAGGGACAAAATGTTCTGGTTCAACTTTATACCCCCTGAGGGCCAACTTCAGATTCTCCAGCTAAGAGACAAGCTGTTCCATTGGGCTCAGGTAAAGGGGAAAAATAGATGGATGCCCGATACCTGTAGAATAGGTGTACCTTAGACAGTGGTGCGGATGTAGGCTCAATTCCTAAGGCTGCATAGTGTCCTGAATCAACCCTGAAAGGTCCTCCTGGTGAAAAAAAAAGCAGATCATAGAAGAATCCTTGCCCTCCATAAAGTAGAATTTATTTATTTAGCTGCATTTATATCTCGCTTTTCACCGGGTCAAAGCGGTTGGGGGATACATTTAACACGAGGGGATATGAGACACATACACTAATACTTACAGGGAACATAGGCAATGGAGGGTTAAGTGGCTTGCCCAAGACCACAAGGAGCAACTGTGGGACTAGAAACCCTAGTCCTTCCAACCCAAGGTTGCTGTCCTCTAGTGGGATTTGAACCACCGACCTTCCGGCCTTTAGTACCTTGCCCCAACCACTAGGCCACTCCTCCTTCGAGGTCATTCCTCCTTTCTCCTTATTTCTTCTTCAGCACCCCTGTAGGGGGATAAGGCTGGACTCCCCAAAGAGTGCCCGAGCGAATCTGTGATGCTTAGCTTCCTAAGTAGCTGTGGCAGTGCCACTCGAGGGCCCGGCCCCTATGAAAGGAGTTGCCAAGCAACAAGAAGAGAGACTAAACAGCCCAAAAGCTCTTCCAGCAGCTGCTGCTCAAAGCCAGCAGACAGGGTCCTCTGTGGCCCCAAGAGGCCCAAGAAAGCCTGCTGGTCTGAGCCAATGGCCTCCTTGGCACTCCACAAAGCACCCATGCGAGAGCAGCCCGCCCCATAGACAAAAGTAGTCGAGGAAGATGTGGAGCAGGCCCTGAATTGGCACTGGGTCCCGATGATGTCAAAACAAATTTAGGCTCCTTACACCCACGTTGCATAGGGGGCATAAAGAAGCCCACCAAAGAGCTGGCCTATTTGCCATAGAAGGCACAGCAATGAGCACGTGACATGTTTGCCAGACTCCATGCAGCTGCAAAGAAAAAAAAATTTTTCAAAAAGCTGCAAAAAACGTCCGCCAAAGGAAACAGGACAGACTTTAAAAAGAAGACACCACCAGAGTGAAAAGGGAGTCCTGACTCCCAGCACCTAAAAGGCCAATCACAGAAACCAGATCAAAATGTTCACAAAAATCCAGTAGGCCCCGCTGCCAAAAAAAGGTCTGAGCTTTTTTTTTTCATCCAATCTGCTTTATAAAACAGACGAGAGCGCTAAATACAGCCCAATGTTTTTTTAATGGGATAAAAATTTAAATAGTATTTTTTCTAATTTTCTCCAGATTTTTCTCCAACATGCAGATAAGGGACCACAAGAGGGAAGGAGGGCTCGAGCCCAACTTACCAGCCTCCCTTCAGGGGTCCCCAAGGGGTGCTCTTGAATCTCTTTGGCCCACTAGCACTGGAACCTGTGGGAAACAGTGCTGGACACAGGGCGGCTGCCAGATCAAGAAGACAAGGGCATACCCATGCTCAGAGTCCTGCACAGGGCCCAACACTGCTCAATTACAATGACCAGAGCACCACAATCTGGGTCAGGAAAGAGTAAGGGCCTATATGCACTGCTGCAAGAATCCTTATACCTTCTGATGACATTACTAAAAGATGCTCAAGTCTGCCTCTACCTGCTGGCAAGGGAGCATAACCCACTCGTCTTGACTGGTCTAGCAGAATAAGGAAAAGCTAAGTGAAGAAAAGTAAGTGCTTATCCTTTTAATATAACATAGTAAATGACGGCAGATAAAGATTTGCATGGTCCATCTAGTCTGCCCAGTGAGTTGGAGAGGATTGTACCCACAACTCTGTGCAGGTTACCCGCCCGCCCCCCCCCCCCCGCGCCCCCCCCCCCCCCCCGCCGCCCGCCGCCCCCCCCCCCCCCCCCCCCCGCCGCCCGCCGCCCCCCCCCCCCCCCCCATATGCCTTTGTTTAGGGTTTACCTGCCACTCCATGCAGGTTACTCTCCTCTGTGCCTTCGTTTAGGGTTTACCTGCCACTCCATGCAGGTTACTCTCCTCTGTGCCTTCGTTTAGGGTTGTACAAAGGCACAGAGGAAAGTAATCTTCACTTTTCAAAATTTATCAGGGTTCATTCAGGTACAGTAGATATTTTTCTGTCCCAGACAGCTTACAATCTAAGTTTGTACCTGAGGCAATGGAGGGTTAAGTAACTTTCCCCAAAGTCAAAAAGAAAATGGCCATGGGTTTTGAACTTGTCTTCCCTGGTTTTTAGCCAACTGCTCTAATCATTAGACTATTCCTCCACTCCTAAAATAAAATTATACTAAATAATTATCTTTCAGCATTTGTTAGACTGAACTTTCTAGAAGTAAAAGCTTGTATTCTGTTCAAATAAATGTGGTTATAAATAAACAACTGAATTTAAACTATCAACCAAGGGAGAAGGAAGATTAATGGAGGCGGTTGTTAAATATGTAATTTTGTGCAATGATACATAAATATTATCTTGCCAATATGTTAATGCCATAACTGAAGGGAGAGCAAGCTTATTCCTGGGCTTCATTTCAACATGTTCATTGTGGCCAAACACATTCTGTGAGATCAGCAAATGCACAAAATTGTTACACACACATATAAACAGCAGAGCAGACAAATTCACAGCTTTCACTGCTGGACAAGGCCAACTCACGGTCATGTTTTGTTAATTAGAAACACATGAAACTAGAGAACATTACAGTACGGCCAAAACAGAAATATTTTTCTTATATAATTCAGTTGAAAATTAGAACAAAATCATCATTGCTCAGACTTTCATACTGGTGAGATGGTGAGCTAGGTGCTTTCAAAAAACTGAAATTAGTGCAGTAATGCTGCAATTCGAATCATATACAGACTGATAAATAATATAAATAAATCAGTTGCATTTAAACAGTGTTTCTATACCGCTTTATCCTATGGTCAAAGCAGTTTACATTATAACAGAACATTATACATTAAACAGGGAAGTCAACTTGGAGGTAACATTTCACAATTTGTTCAGGTTTGGAAAGTCTGATATATGTAAAACATGAATGGATGGCTGAAAACCAACTCTTCCTATATTAGTATGATGCCTTTGATGAAAAGTATGAACACAGCATAGATTGAACATGAAAAGCCTAAAGTTTAGCATAACTGAAGAATGGATTTTCAGGAAAACCATCAAGCACTTGCCCTTTATCATTACAAGTTCTAGTCTTATCATCTAACAGCACAGAGCATTTTTTTAATAAAAGCTGCTATCAGTACTAAGGGCTGTTTCCAAACTATAGATTCTGCAATGGATGATTACACAGAAGTATCCTTACTACCAGGGAGTTAAGTAGACAGACAGCTATAAAGTGGATTCTTGCAATTGCCAGTTAACCTTCCTGTGGTGACTATGGATCTTCTGTGGAAATAAATGATTGGTATAAGACAAGGCTAAAAACAACAAATTGGTATCAGAGATTTATAAATTCAAAACAAACCTGAAAAAAAAAATCTCCATTGATTGATTCAACAATAACGATTGCAAGACCCTTCAATAAAGATCACCAATAAGATAAACTACAAAAAATAAGGAGAAAAAGACCTCAGTTTCTTTGCTTCCTCCACTATACACAGAAGCAACTACCGGTTCAACACGGAATAAAATGATTGGATCATCATAGGTCTAAAAAAAAAAAAAAAAAAAAAGACTCCTCCTTATACTTTTTTTATCTCTCTTTTTCAGAAAATTTTTTAAAACTGTTTCTCAAAACATCTTCTTATATCTCTTCAGTACAACTTATAACAATTATTGAAAAGCCCACGTTCCTCAGAGTACTTATCTGAAGTATAAGATCCTTGCAATCAACTTCCAAATGCTCAACAAAGATCTTCGTTTTGCTTAGCCGCTGTGTCAGGAGCTTTCTATTCAGACTTTGTCAATACTCAGCATCTAATGTATAGTGTGTGCATACCCTCTTTATACTCGATTCAGAACCACCAAGCCACATCTCAATTATTCCAACTTCCAATCATTGAGTGCACATGAACTCAATAGCTTCATCTCCATAGATCTATTAAAGAAACAATGTCCATTCAATTAGTCCATTGGGACCCTTTGGTTCCAAAGTTTGCAACTTGAAAATCCACCGCTGATCCAACTGAAGTAAAACTCTTACCATGATCTCCCTTCCCATCACTCTCTGGAACATGATCCAAGACCAGACACTGCAAGCCCTTAAAATTGTGTCCAAAAGCCATAAAATGCTGCGCTATAGGAGCTTCCACTCTCTGCTTCGATATACAGTGTTTATGCTCTGCAATCCACACATGAAGCTGATGAGTAGTCTTATCTATATATACCTTCTGGCTTTGGCAGCATACAGCATACACAACAAAATCGGATGTACAAGATGTGGAAAAATGTGACTTCACAATTTCTTTACTACAGGGAAATATTATGGAAGAAGGAAAAGAGGTTTAACACAGATTTAACAATGGCCACACTTAAAAGAACCCTTTACCTGTGGTCCCAATATCCGTTCAGATCATAACATCGCTGGACAAAGGAAATCCCTTAAATTTCTACCTCTGCTATATGCAAACCATAAATGTCTTTGCCTGAAGCATGGATGTTATCTGTAATATGCCCCAACGTCTCTTAGATGATGCAATAGTCCTTGACAGGGTAGAATGCTACAACACGCAAGTGATGGAATCTTCACTGCCTGTATTCACCCAGTACCCGATTCCAAAAGCCACTCCTTGCGATTATTTTTAGCTCATTTATAGGCTTTAAATAAGACCTCACACGAATACCCTCACTCAAAAACAAAAATTCTTTTTAAAAACATTCTTGCTGCCGATATTCACCTGTACTTGAACAGATACGACAATACCTCAAAAATTGTGAATAAGGAAGGCTGTCCTTTAAATGTACTCCTATCAGTAGGTTTGTATAATTGTAGTCTCAAAATCATCCTCTTCCTTACACACTAAAACATTCAAGAAAGTAATCTTTTTAGGATCATACTGCATATCAAAATGCATTGCAGCACTGCACCCATTCAAATATTCCAGAAAAGTGCTGAAGTTGTAACTCCATACCAGTCCATAATAAAAAAACAGTCAATAGGCCTTCACTTCAAAATATATGAATATATACGAGGGGTGTCCGATATTAAAGGTACAAGTGGCAATCATACCGGCTCCGCATGCACAATAGTGCCGTCATAAGCAGGACTACTTGTACTCATAGTAGGAGAGTCTGTAGTGTTGTTTTTTTAAACACTCAAATTACGAGTAGTTTTCAGGAAGCAAACAAACATGGCGTGTGTAATCGCAGAGTATTTGAAGTTTGAGGTGCGTGGAGTTATCAGATTTTTGCAAGCCAAAGGAGTTAAGCAGAGCGAAATTCATCGCAGATTAGAAGGCATGTATGGCCCGAATGTTTTAAGCCTAAAAGAAGTCAGCATCTGGTGTAACAAGTTTAAAGATGACCGAATGGAGTTGAATGATGATCCAGAAAAGAAAAGAGGCAGACCAAGGACCTCACACACGAATGACAACTGCACAATTGTCGAATGCCTGATTAGGGAGGATCGTCGCATCAAAGTTTGTGAAATTGCTGAAATGACTGGCATTCCTAAGAGTTCTGTTCATGAAATCATATGCGATCTCAACTTCCGCAAGATCAGGAGGAATTGCAAGACACCGTTATGAACTACTTCAAGCAACTTGACACGCAAATGTACCGTGAAGGGATGTTCAAACTAGTGTCACGCTGGGATAAATGTCTCAATGTTTACGGCGATTATGTGGAGAAGTAAACAAAAGTATGTAGTCTTTGGTGGAATGTATTGAATAATTTATTTAAATACAAATGTTATTGTAATTTTGGCCTGTACCTTTAATATCGGACACCCCTCGTATATTCATACTGCGAATACACAAGAGGTATATATCCAAAGATCTTCATAAAAACATAAGAACATAAGATATGCCATACTGGGTCAGACCAAGGTCCATCAAGCCCAGCATCCTGTTTCCAACAGTGGCCAATCTAGGTCATACGTACCTAGCAGTTTCCCCAAAAGACACAGGTTCCACAATGCTTCATAAGATTGCATATACAGATTGGCCAAAGATGGGGTAAAAGTAGCCCCCATGGCCGTTCCAGAAATATGTAAAATATTCTCTTATACAAAAAATAATCCTTCTTTAAAGTCATTTCTGCCATCACCACAAAAAAGGCAGTAGGAACCCGATGTAGCTTCTTTCTTCTATCAAACATGAAACAAAATATTGAACGCTTCATTTTGAAGAATCAAGGTATATAAAGAATTGTTAAAGAACTGAAAAAAAAAAAACCCCTTTAACCTACTTGGATCAACAATCAAAGGACAAGCAGTTTCTCTCCATACAAAGATTCAACTTGTCCAAGCCATGGTATTTTCAACAACATCATATGGATGCAAAAGTTGGACAGTGAAAAAGACAGACAGGAAGAAAACTGATGCCTTTGAATTATGCTGCTGGTGACGAATACTGTGTATATCATGGATTGTCTGAAGGATAAACCAGTCAGTACTAGAGGAGATCAAACCTAAGCTTTCCTTAGAAGCTCAGATGACAAGACTGACTTTCATAATTTGGACACATCATGTGAAAAGATAGTTAGAGAAACACATAATACTTGGAAAGGTAGAAGGTCAACACAAAAGAGGAAGGCCAGCAATGAGATGGATCGATACAATAAACAGCAGCTATGGGCGTCACTCTATTAACAATGAGCTGTCTGACTGATGACTGAACACAGTTTAAGTCAACTATCCAGAGGGTCACCCCGAGTCGACAGACTCGACAGCACTTAACAACGAATTGTTATAAGTTGTACTGAAGAGATATAAAATATTTTGAGAAACAAACAGTTTTGAAAAAAGTTCTGAAAAAAAGTGATATTAAAAAACACATAAGAAGTTTTCTTAGGCCTATGATCTTCCGATCATTTAATTCTTCTTTGACATAGTAGTCGCTTCTGTGTATAGTGGAGGAAGCAAACTGAGGTCTTTTTCTCCTTATTTTTTTGTAGTTTATATAATATAAGGCTTCCATATCGTTCTGTTAGACTAGTCCACACAAGTGGTTGCATCCCCCTACTAGCATGTCACAGTGGGCACAAAATAGACCACCATCCTGGTCGAGGGTGGTGCAGCCCTAAAAGGCCACCTGGATTGTAAGATGGAATCTATCCTGAAGAGTCAGTTCTCTACTTCCTCTGTTATTCTCCAGTTGGCTGTGTGCACAGATCTGACAACTCGATTTCTTCTTCGACAGCGACCCAACTCAGACTATGGCTGCACCACTGGACAGCAGACATGGTCTCCAAGTCCCGGCTGTCCCGACTTGCTTTTAAAAGGGAAACTTTAGTTTGGAGTTGACTTTGAAAAGCTGGTTAAGGATTTAGGCACATCCAAAACCTCATCGCCTCCTGGAAGATAGGCCAAAAGGGGTCTGGGAAGTGAATAGGTGAGTCTTCTTCCTCAACATCTGCCCATTTTCCTCATTCTTGATAACTACAGGGATTTCAGGAACTCCAGGATTCTAGATATCACCCCAGAAAGCCCACTTTATCTTTATTTGCACAATTTGATGGAACCGCCCAGGCCGAAGCATCAGGGCGGTGTACAATACAAAAAGCAGGCTACTGGAAACAAAGCCAGAAAAGAACGCCAAAAACCGATAGGATAGGAAAGAGCAAAGAAAAGATAGAAAGGGGAAGGAGCCCAAGAGGGGCAAGAGGGACAATAGGGCGGGAGGAGGAAATAGAAAAAGGAAGGGAGACGAGGAACGGACAGGCAAGGGGATAAATCATGGAGGGTGGGGGGGGGGGGGGGAACAGGGGACAAGGCACCATCATCGGGGGGAGGGAGATCAAAGGCCTGGCAAAAGGGATGTGTTTTGAGGAGAGTTTTAAAGCGGGGATAGGAGAGTTCCAGACGAAGACAAAGGGAGTGAATTCCAGAGAGCCGGACCTAAGAAGAAGAAAGCAGAGTGACGGGTGAGCTCTAAGTGGGCCTGAGCGGGGGAAGGGAGAAAAAGACGGTTACCAAAAGAGGATCGGAGAAGACGAGGAGAGGGCTGAAGGTGAATGATGTCCGACAAGTATTGGGGGGTGCTGGAGTGGAGGGCCTTGTGTGTGAGGATGAGAACCTTAAAGATGAACCGGAACTTAACCGGAAGCCAGTTTAAGGCAAGGAGGTAGGGGGACACGTGGGAGCGAGCTGGGGAACCAGTGATGAGGCGAGCGGCGGCATTCTGTACTAATTGAAGATGGCAAAGCTGAGAAGAAGGAAGGCCTGCATAGATGACATTACAATAGTCTAACCGGGTCATGACTAGGGACAGGACAAGGGTGACAAAAGAGGAAGGGGGGAGTGATGATTGGACGGCCCGAATCCTGCGTAAATGGAAAAAAGAAGTACGTATGACAGAAGAAATGTGTTGGTGAAAGGAAAGGGATGAGTCCAGAGTAACACCCAAATAGCGAAGGGTTAGAACCAGGGGAATTGAGTGGGAAGACATTACAGGTGACAAGCAAGGAGAAGAGAGACCGAAGGAGAACCAAATTGCGGAGGACTTGGCGGGGTTAGCGTGTAGAAAGTTAGAGTCAAACCATGATGCAATGGAAGACAGACAGCGGTTAAGTGGAACAAGGTCGGGAGTGGAGGAGGAAGTATGGTGAACCAGCAGGATGTCATCGGCATAAATGTAGAAGGAAATGCCAGATTGTTGAATGAGTAGAGCTAGTGGAGCGAGGAAGGCATTGAAAAGTAGGGGGGCGAGAATAGATCCCTGAGGAACACCGCAAATAGAAGGGGATGGAATGGAGGCGGAGTGATGGGAGTGCACGGAGAAGGTGCGTGAAGACAGAAAGGAACGGAACCACTGTAAGACGGTCCCACCAATACCAAAGTCAGACAGACGAGACAGGAGAGTGCGGTGATCAACCATATCAAATGCGGAAGAGAGGTCCAGAGATACCACCAGGGAAAAATCACCATGGTCGTGAGCACAGTGAAGCTCGGAAAGTAGGGCTGTGAGAATAGTTTCGGTGCTATGGCCTGCGTGAAATCCGGATTGACAGGGGTGAAGGACAAAAGTAGAATCAAGGTGAGTGGCAAGTTGGGAGAACACCAACTTCTCAAGGACTTTCGAAAGAAAAGGGAGATTGGTGACTGGACGCCAATTTGCGGGAGCAGCGGGGTCAAGGGTGGGCTTCTTCAGGAGAGGACGAACAATGGCGTGCTTCCAGCTGGAGGTGAAGAGACCAGAAGAGAGGCTAGTGTTGAAAATGGAGAGAATGTAGGGCACAAGAGCAAGGTCAGAGTTAAGCAGCCAAGAGGAAGGCAAGGGATCAAGAGGGCAGGTGGTCCGGTGGGCTGAGGAGATAGCTTTGATGATTTCAGGGGCGGAAACAGGCGAAAAGGAACGCCAAGTATGGGGAAAGGCGAGAGAGGGAGGTGGAGAGCCAGCAGCGGGAGGAGCAGGAGGGGAAGCAGGGGGAGGGGAAAGAGGAGGGGGGCAGTCGGGGAAGGAGGAACGAAGGGAAAGGACCTTGTTGGTAAAGAAGGAAGCAAGAGTAGACGGGCTGGGGGCTGACGAAGGGGAGTGTGGGGGGAGAGTGGAGGTTGAGGAGAGAGATTTAAGGATGAGAAAGAGGCGTCTGGATGAGCAAGAAGAAGTGGTGATGAGCTGAGAATAATAAGACTGTTTGGCCAAAGTTACCTGAGAGCGATAGGAAAGATGAGCCTGACGAAAAACTGAGTAGGAGTCAGGGGAGCGATGCTTCCTCCATAAGCGTTCCGCCCGACGAAGATGGGAGCAGTGAAGAAAGAGGCCAGGGTGATACCAGGGGTGACGAGTTGAGGGACGAAAAGAAACAGGAAGAAGGGGAGCAAGAGCATCAAGGGCGGTAGAGAGGGTGGAGGACCAGGTGAAAACCTGCTGGTCAACAGAGAGAGTGGAAAAATCCGGGGGGGGGGGGGGGGGAAGACCTAGCGGACTGGGAGAAGGAAAAGGGAAGGAAAAAAAGATGGCAATGGTGGTCTGACTAGGGAACAGGAACGGTGAGAAAATTAGACGGGGAATGGGGGGAAGGATTAAGGGTGAGAACAAGGTCTAGTGTCCGGCCAGAAACATGTGTGGGGCAGACGACGTGTTGGGTAAGGGACAAGTCAGAAAACAGAGATAAGAGTCTTATCGCGAGCACGCAGAGGGAGGGCCAAATGGACATTGAAATCACCTAAGATGACTAGGTGAGGAGACAAAAGGACGGAGTCAGACAGGGTAAGCTGGAGAGAATCCCAGAGATCTGGGTGTAGGGAGGGGGGCACATAAAGAAGGAGGAAAAGGATTGGGGAGGGAGAGTCAGAACGAACTAGGAGGGATTCAGGATAAACTGGGGGGGGGCGACACCTTCGAGAATGAAAGGGTGGACCTGAAAATTAACGCCACCCCACCCCCGGAGCGGCGGAGGCGGGGGGTATGAAATGCAGAGTAGCCGGGAGGGAGACACTGATGGAGAAGGGCGTCCTCCCCCTCGCGGAGCCAGGTCTCCGTGAGGAAGAGGGCGTCTAGGGAGTGCTGGGTCAGGAGATCATGGACAAGATGGATCATGGACACTTTTCTTCCTCTTCTGGTTTTCGGTCCTGGACTCAGTCCTTTCATGGGTCTCGCTGATCCTGAGATCCTATCATCTCTCGAAGTGCCACATCACATCTAGCACATTAGGAAGGTGGCACTTCTGGATGGGTTAGGGGCCCATTCTGGGATGCTTCTAGTGGGCCCGGGTGACCAGGATCACTGGGTGCTAGACACCATTCAGCATGGTTACGTCCTGGAATGAAGGGAGCCTATCCTGGATGCCTTCATTGTCTCCCCATGTGGCTTTGCAACCAAGAGAGATACCATTCAGGTCACACTGGAAAGGCGGTAGTCTCAGCTCCTCCTGATGAGCGAAGCAAGAGCCAATACACCATCTACTTCATGGTGCCAAAAGGAGGCTGATTCCTTTCAGCCAATCTTCGACCTCAAGAGGATTAATGCTCACCTGCAAACTCTACACTTCCATATGGAGACTCTGTGGTCAGTAATCCAGGTGCTGTAGCAGAGGGAGTTCTTAACATATCTGGATCTAACTGAAGCCTATTTCTACATTCCTATCCACAAGGATCAACAGTGCTTTCTCTGTTTTGCTGTGCTTGGCTCATTTTCAAATTTTCTGCTCTTCCCTTTGGCCTCTCCACTACCCCACTGACATTCTCAAAGATCATGGTGGAGGCAGCTGCAGCACTGAGGGGCCAAAGGATCTATGTTCACTCATATATGGACGATTGGCTCATTGAAGCCAGGTCACAGTCAGAAGCAAGTGTTGACCCGTGTGGTGCAGTTCCTGGAGAATCTCAGCTGGATGATCAATCGTGAGAAGAGTTTCTTGGAGCCTTCCCAATTGTTGGAATACTAGGAGCATGATTTGACATTCTGGTAGGCAGGGTCTTCTTACCCAAGGAGAGGATGGAAGTGGTTGTCCCAACTGGCAGCCTTCTGGGCTCAGCAGGCTCCTGGGTTTTGGGAATAACTGCAGCTTCTCGGCTTGATGGCTGCATCAATCAAAGTGGTACCTTGGGCATGAACTCATATGAGATTACTGCAGAGGTCCTTGCTGTCTCGCTGGTCTCCAAGCTCTCATGATTTTGAGACCAGTCTTCCCCTCCAGCCTGCATTGGTGGAGGCAGCCCCAGCATCTGAGGGGGGGAGGGGGGGGGACATGCCATTAGATGATCCTTCATGGCTTCTCCTGTTAACTAATGCCAGCTCATTTGGCTCTCAGAATAGGCTCCCCAGCCAAACAGCTCAGGACAATTGGAGCAGCCAGGAGTCAGAATGGCCCATCAACTGCCTCAAGACAAGGGCCATTCATTTGGCCCTTTTCAACTTCCAATCCCTAGTTTGGGGCAGAGTGGTCCAAGTATTCTCTGACAATGCCAAAGCAGTGGCATATGTCAATTGACAAGGGTATACAAAGAGTGCTGGAATGGCACTGGAGGGGACCCTCCTGTTCTCCTGGGCAGAAAGGAACCTCCTTAATATGTATACTTTAGAGGAAAGGTGGGATATAGGTGATATAAATGCACAGGAGGAGAGCCTCTTTCGATTGAAAGCAAGCTCTACTACAAGGGGACAGAGAATGAGGGTGAAAAAGGATAGGAGTAATATGCGGAAATATTTCTTTATAGAAAGAGTGGTTGATGCGTGGAATATTCTCCCAGTGGAGGTAGAATAGATGAGGACAGTATCTGAATTCAAAAAAGTATGGGACAAACACAGGATCTCTAAAGGTAAAAAGGGGACTGTTGTAGTGGTTGATATGGAAGGGCAGACTAGATAGAAACATGACAGCAGAAAAAGACCACATGGCCTATGTTTCAGTGCAACGCAATGTGGGAGTCAACAACGTGGATGGAGATTTCCTCAATCATTTGATCCCAGGGAGTGGAAAGAGAATTAGATAGCATTTCAGCAGATTCTGCACTTCTGGGGTCATCCTACAACTACTATTAGTAAACATTTATAAAGTGCTACAAGGCATACACAGCACTGTACAAATACAGAGGCGGTCCCTACTTGTCAGAGCTTACAATCTAATCAAGACAGACCAGACAAAAGATAGGAGAATGATAGAATAGGGAAGGGTAAGAAGACACAAGGAAACAAGGGATCAGGATCCAAAAGCAGCCTCAAAGATGTGAGTCTTTAGCATAGATTTGAAAAGGGGCAGAGATGAAGCCTGAAATACTCAGGAAGACTTTTCCAGGCATAAGGAGCAGCAAGGTGAAAGGACCAAAGTATGAAGTTAGCAGTGGAAGAAAGGGGCAAAGAGAGGAACAAGCCAGTAGAAGAGCAGAATTCACGAGGAGGGGTGCAAGGGGAAAGGAGAGAGGAAAGGGAGTGAGGAGCAGAAGAATGAATGCATTTAAAGGTCAGAAGGAGTTTGCAGTGGATACAGAAATGGAAGGGAAGTCAATGAAGTGACTTGCGAAGAGGATGGACAAAGATTAGTCACGCAGCAGAGTTCTGAATAGATTGAAGGAAGAGAGATGACTCAGGAGACCAGTAAGGAGGTTGGAATAGTTGAGACGCAAAGTAATTAGAGAGTGGACAAGTGTTTTAGTAGTGTGTTCAGAGAGGAATGGACAAATTTTGTTAATCTTATAGAGAAAGAAATGACAGGTTTTAGTTATCTGTTGAATATGCGAGAAGGAAAGGGAAGAGTCAAAAATGACACCAAGGTTACAGGCTGAGGAAACAGGAAGTAGAAGAATGTTATTAACAGATAAAGAAGGGAGGAAGGGGAGAGGAAGGTATAGGGAAAAAAGAAGTTTGGTTTTGTCAATATTTAGTTTCAATATGACAGTGAGACATCCAGGTGGCGATGTCAGAGAAACAGGCAGAGATACAGGCCTGGAATGTCTGAGAATCCATTAGATGATAGAGGAGTTAAAGGGGCACTAAGAGGCGACAAGGCGATAGCGGAGAGACTGAATGAATTCTTTGCTTTGGTCTTTACTGAGGAAGATGTAGGGATGTTACCCATGACTGAAGTGGTATTTAAAGGTGCGGAAGAATTGAAGGAAATATCGATACATCGGGAAGATGTATTACAAATATTAGATAAACTGAAGAGTAGCAAATCACCTGGGCCGGATGGTATACATCCAAGGGTGTTGAAAGAACTGAGATTACAGACCTGCTATTAGTAATCTGTGAACTATCATTAAAATCATCTCTAATACCTGAAGATTGGAGGATCGCCAATGTAACACCAATTTTTAAAAAGAGTTCCAGGGGTGATCCGGGAAACTACAGACCGGTGAGCCTCACGTCAGTACTGGGAAAAATGGTAGAAACCATCATAAAAGAATAAAATTACTCAGCATGTAGATAGTCATGGCCTAATGGGAGACATCCAACATGGCTTTAGACAAAGAAGATCTTGTCTTACTAATCTGTTATGTTTTTTTGAAAGTGTGAATAAACAGGTGGACAAAGATGAGTCAGTTGATATAGTGTATCTGGACTTTCAGAAAGCCTTTGACAAGGTCCCTCATCAGAGACTTTTGGCAAAACTAAAGAGTCATGGGATAGGAGGCAGTGTACTACTGTGGATCAAGAACTGGTTAAAAGATAGAAAGCAGGGAGGTCCCACGTGATGCGTGAGTGAGCAAGACGTGTTTCTGCTCGCTCCGGGGCTGTCCTGGGCAAGATCTTCAATATTACCAATTAATACCCACAAAAACTACGATTTCTGCCAAAAGGATGACGAGGCACTCTTGGCTCCCATGAAGCGCACCTCCAGAATCGAGAGCTTGCTGACCACGCCGCAGAAAAAAGATAGAGAGCGTGCGGGCAGGCCGGGGGCCTTGCAATCGGCGGCGTCGCAGCCGCCCTCGCCGAATACGGATAGCATGGAATCGGGCTCAGAAGAACTGGCTAGAGAGGTGGCAAAGCTACTGGAGCCGAAGTTTGACCAGGTACTTAAAAAGTTGGAAACCCTGGGAGATTCGTTAACGGAGGTTGGAAAAAGGGTGGAGGAACTGGAGCAACGTGTTTCGGCTATCGAGGATGAGGAGGGACACCAAGACAGAGTGCGCAGAGAGAAGCAAGAGCAGATTAACCTCCTACAAGCTAAAGTAGATGATCTGGAGAACAGATCGAGGAGGAATAACCTGAGAGTGGTGGGGGTGCCTGAAGAACACTCAGAGAGCATGTTACTGCCACTACTGGGAGAATGGCTGCCCAAGGAATTGGGCCTCACGGCTCTGGTGGGAAAATTAGATATTGAGCGTGCGCACCGCCTGGGCCCGAAGAGGACGGACCAGCAGAGGCTGTGGGTGGTAATAATGAAATTGCTTAACTTTCAACATAAAGTCCAAATAATGCAGGCTTATCGACGGAAGAGAGAGCTGAAATTGGAGAACTACTCATTTTCCAGGATTATTCAGCGTTAGTAACGCAGAAGCAAAAGGAGTTTGCATCGATTTGTTCAGCGCTATTCAAGAGGAAGATACGCTTCACTTTAGCGTTCCCGGCTACGCTTAGGGTTACAGATCATGGACAGAACTACACGTTTTCAACGGTGAAAGCAGCGACGCAGTTTCTGGCGGGATTGTCGAGTGCGGGCAGTGGAGGAGAGGAATCAGCGCTGGAGACTTGAGAGGGTCTGTGCGCACGGACTGGTATCCTGAGATGCGCAGATCCTCAAGAAATGCAGGAGGATGAATGAACTGAGAGTCCTTTAGATTTGTGATAGGTTTACAAACGGACTTTACATGGTAATGTGGGTTGAGCTGCTGGGGAGCCCGGGGCAGCCCTGCGGCATTTAATTGGGATCGGGCCTCAGCGGAGCTGCTGAGGGTAGCATTGTTATTTTGATGGGGAAGGGGGAGGGGATAGGGGGGGTTAGGAGGGGAACAGAAGTTGGCCAGGGGGATTGGGGGTGTGTATGGGGGTGCGAATGGGGGTATGCATGGAGAGGGTGTGTGAGCAGTGTCTGGACTGAGAAGAGTGGGGGCGGAGGGGTTCGGGAGGCAACATGTCTGTGGGGCTGGCCATGTGCAGTGGAACCATTTGGTAAAAATGTGAATTGGGGTGCTGGGTATCTGTGTGCCTGTAAGTTCAGGGTTGAGGCTGGGCAACCCGGAGCTGTAATGAGTATGGGAGCAGAGCCTAGGTTGTATACAATCCACACGGGGAGTGCATGGGACATGACTTGAGAATCACAACTTGGAATGTGGGAGGAGTGAGCACCCCGGTAAAGACGAAGAAAATCTTGCAGGCCCTCAAAAGGGGGAAAACACACATAGCATTGCTACAAGAAACCCACTTAGGGGACAGGGAGCATGCCAAATTGAGGAAAGATTGGGTGGGGCAGATTTACGTGGCTTCATCAGGGGGGAGGAAACGAGGAGTGGCGATTTTGATCAAGAAAGGGATCATGGTAGAGGTCATCAGGGAGGAGGTAGACCCGCACGGGCGGTTTGTGTTCCTGCATGCAAAGATTCAAGGGGAAGAATTGTTTTTGGGT
Source organism: Ichthyophis bannanicus (assembly GCA_033557465.1). Lineage (NCBI taxonomy): Eukaryota > Metazoa > Chordata > Amphibia > Gymnophiona > Ichthyophiidae > Ichthyophis > Ichthyophis bannanicus. The sequence goes on from CM066041.1 coordinate 152,886,210, forward strand.
AACATCTATGCACCAAATAGTTATGACCACAAGTTTTTCAAGTTACTGTTAGGAAAGATTTTGGGAGCGCCAAAGGTTCCGGTAATATTGGCGGGAGACTTTAATTGCCCGCACGATCCAATGGTAGATAAATCACTGGGTGGAAGAGTGAGGGAGACTACTGAGAGGGCCAATAAAGCAGTGGGCTACCTCTGTAAAATGGGAGGTTTGGTAGATACCTGGCGAATTCTACATGCAGTGGAAAGGGATTATACGCATCTGTCGAGAGCACACCAGACATGGTCTCAGATTGATTATATCCTTGTTTCAAATGAGAGCTTGGGGAAGGTGGCACAGGTGGAGATTGAACCAATTGTGGTATCTGACCATGCTAGGGTTACTATGGATTTCCGAGGCCGATCTCCTGGAGGGCTAAAGTGGTCATTTCCCAGACATCTCTGGCAGAATGAAAATTTTCGCCAATATTTGATCCACCAGTGGGAGGATTATTTACGGATTAATGAGACATCCAGGGTAACCATGGCGACCTTTTGGGAAGCTGGTAAAGCGGTCTTAAGGGGTTATATCATAGCCTATACAGCCAGGGAAAAGAATTAATGCAGCAATACTTGAGTCGGCGAAACAGCTGCAGGTGGCCAAGAGGGAAGCACTTGGGCAGCCACACGGTCTCCCGAAGTATTTAGAAGTGCAGAGAGCCCTAAACGAGGCTTTACAGGAGAGGGCGGTTTATTCTATGCAGTATTATCGCCACCATTTTTTCCGATATGGAAATCGTACAGGGAGGCTCTTAGCGCACTTAGTAAAGGAGAGAGGGGGCCCTCAGGGAATTACCGCGATCAGGGACCGAACTGGAGTGCAACAGAGAGAGTTAGATGGGATAGTCCAGGTTTTCAAGCAGTACTACCAGGACTCTTATACGCCTGAAGAGGACGACAGAGTGAAAGAACGCAAGTTTTTAGATGCCGTTCGGCTACCACAGCTGACGGCTGTGGACCTGCAGGAACTGAATAAGCCTATTGCAAGTACTGAATAAGCCTATTGCGGGTGCAGAGATCATGAACATAATCAAAGCAGGTAGGCCGCATAAGGCTCCGGGACTGGATGGATATGGGACCGAATTTTATAAAATATTGATGGGCCCAGGTCACCCCTACTCTAATGGCCCTATATCAGGACGTGCTTGAGAGGGGTTCTTTCCCGAGAGATATGCGCATGGCAGCAATTACTGTTATACCTATGCAGGGCAAGGACCCGGAGGACCCTGCGTCCTATCGGCCGATATCGTTAATAAATTATGATATGAAGATCCTGGCATCAGTGTTAGCGGCCTGGCTTCAAACAATTGTAGCACGAGTGGTTGGGAGCCATCAGTCGGGTTTTGGAAGGGCAGGGATGCCTTCTCGAACATTAGCCACTCCCTTGATTCTGGTGAGCTTAGACGCAGAAAAGGCCTTTGACCGAGTATCTTGGCCTTATATGTTTGAGATGTTGGCCAGATTCGGGTTTGAAGGGGCGTTCCTTGGCTGGGTAAGAGCACTTTGAGGACCCTTTGGCCTGTGTTACCAGTGGGGGGACATACTCCCAGACTTTTTCCTTGAAGAGGGGAACTCAACAATGTTGCCCATTATCTCCCCTTTTGTTCATGTTGCAACTAGAGCCTCTGCTGTTATCTCTTATCGAGGCCGCGAGTGTAAAAGGCATAGAATGGAGAGGTGGCGGTATTAAAGTTAGTGCATTTGCCGACGATATGCTGCTGTGTTTGAGTGACCCACAACAGTCGCTGATCTCTGCATTGGGAATCATTGAATGTTTCGGTAGCTTCTCGGGGCTTCGTATCAATCGTAGTAAATCCCTGGTATTAGATGTGGGAGGTAGAGCGAAGCCAAGGTGGCAGGGGGGGGGGGGGGTTTCCCTTGCTCTGGGCATCTGGGAAAATCCGTTATCTTGGAATTCAAATTCCAGAGCATATTTCAAAATTATATGAGGTCAATATTGTCCCAATGTTAGCAAACACAATTACTCGCCTGCAGCGGTGGAGAGACCTTCCCATTTCGCTCATGGGTCTTGTGGCCTTGTTTCAGATGATAGGAGGTGCCAAAGTGGGTTTACGTATTACGCCATTTACCAGTGTGGCTATTGAGGCAGGATATAATAACGCTGCAGAAACATCTTGCTAGATTTCTCTGGAGAGGGAAAAAAATCACGCATAGCTCTGGCGGGATTGATGAGGCCTAGGGAGGAGGGGGACCTGTGTTTGCTGTCCCTGAGGACGTATAATCTCGCCTGTATGCTCAGACCATTGCAAGATGTAATTGTAGGCTTGTCAGATATAATGCCCTTGAGTCTCCTCAATCAGATGTCGCAGCCTTACCATATAGAGCGTACCCTTCGCATGCGGCTGCCAAAGATCTTCCCGTGGCTTGGTGGGGAGTGGGTTATCTTAACGTCCTTCAGCAGGTATGGAAAGTGCTATGCCATCAGAAAGGACTCAACTGGCATGCCACTGACTGTCTCCCCATTTTTGGAAATGGGGACTTTATGCCGGGGCAGCAGGGTGGGGCTCCCAAGAAATGGTTCCAGAGGGGTGTTGAATATATTGGGCAGCTGCGCATGCAGACAGCAGGGGAGGTAGATTCTTTTCTAAACCTGGCAAAAAGGTTCAACCTGGACCAAAGAACCTTTTATTTCTATTTGCAGGTCCGCCATTACATAAGAGGTCTCCAGAAGCGGTATGGCCCGGACTGCTACACAAGGGGTTGGTAGGGTTTCATGACCGAATGGGATGGGAGGGCGTCGGTGAGAGCTCTGCGGGATGAGTTGTGCCCCGGGAGGGAGGTGGGACATTGGAACGGTTAGCCCAGAGGTGGGTTAAGGATGGTGCTTTGGGGATCACAGCTGATCTGTTGCAAGAGGCTTTCATATGTCTGAAATCGCTCTCTGAATCAGTGCGGTTCCAAGAAACGCAGTATAAATTGGTGTGGAGGGCATATGTGTCTAATGTATGGGCGGGTAAAATGGGACTGCTCTCGACAGATGTGTGTCAGCTCTGCGGGCTGGAATCAGGCACCCTGTTACATAGATTCTGGTTCTGTAAGCAGATCCAAGCTTTTTGGAGTGAAGTGCAGGACCAGTTGGGGGTCTGGGGGCAGCAGATAGGCACACTCTCGATAACATGGTGTTTGTTTGGTGTTGCAGGGCAGGGGGAGCATTTCCTAAAAAGTCACGGTAGGAAATTATGTGATAAGGGCTTCTTAGTCGCAAAACACTGTATACTTAGACACTGGCTGTCCAACAAATCTCCAGAGATTAGGGAGTGGCACAGGGGGATGCTCGACTTAAGGGATATGGAGGAGCGTACTGGTCGGCTGTTGGGTGGGCGTAAGCAGGTGGAATAGGGTGAAATATGGAGCACTGTCCCGGCAGGAGGGCCGCCCCAAGAAGGAGGCCCAGGCGACACTATGGACGTATAAGCAGGGGGGGGGGGGTGAGTGTGGGTGTGTGTGAGAATGGAGGGGGAGGGAGGTGGGGGTAACGGGGGGGGGGATGCTGGAGAGGGGTTGGGTTTGGAAAGTAGGGGGAGGGGAGGGGAGGGGGAATATCGATGGAGGGGAGTAGCAGGAGTTAGTATAGTTTCTTTGGTTTTTGGTGGAGATAGAGCCTGATATATGCAGATGAGGATGCTACTTGTGGTGGTAGTTCTGCAGATGAAACTGGGAGGGACCAATGCCATGAAGTGCTGTGTGTACTCTCACCTTTTAGGGTTGAAACCTTAGTGTCTCACTGCAAGTTAGCCGATCGGGCTGATGGGGGAGAAATTGTGGATAAAGGGAGGCGCCTCTGATGTATAGTGACAGGCTCTGAACTGCTGAATTTGTTGTACTGCTGAGTTTGCTATATTGCTGAGTTAGTCAGGTTGCTGTCTTCCCTACTCTAGTTGTACTAGTGTGGGGTGTATTAGAGTGGGGTGTTACACTGTTGGGTGCGGGTTTTAACTTCTGCTGTATAATCGCTTTAGCTAGGTCTAGGTATTGCATACTCTGATGTGGCAATGTGGTATGATAATGATAATAATAAAAATGATATTCCTAAAAGATAGAAAGCAGAGGGTTGGGCTAAATGGCCAATTTTCCCAATGGAGAAAGGTGAATAGTGGTGTACCCCAGGGATCTGTGCTGGGTCCGCTGCTTTTTGACATATTCATAAATGACCTGGAAAGTGGAATAACGAGTGAGGTTATCAAATTTGCAGATGACACAAAACTATTTAAAGTTGTTAAAACCCAAGAGGATTGTGGAAAATTGCAAGAGGATCTTGATAAATTTGAAGACTGGGCATCAAAATGGCAGATGAAATTTAATGTGGACAAGTGCAAAGTTATGCACCTAGGGAAGAACAACCCAAACTATGGTTACACGATGCAAGGTTCCACATTAGGAACCATCACCCAGGAAAAAGATTTAGGTGTCATTGTGGATAGCAAGTTAAAACCCTCGGCCCAGTGTGCAGCAATGGCCAAGAGAGCAAATAGGTATCATAAGGAAAGGAATGGAAAATAAAACCGATATTATAATGCCTCTATGTCGTTCCATGGTGAGACCGCACCTTGAATATTGTGTGCAATTCTGGTCGCCGTATCTTAACAAGGATATAGCGTTATTAGAAAAGGTTCAGAGAAGAGCCACCAAATTGGTAAAGGGGATGGAAGGATACTCCTATGAAGAGAGGCTATAAATGTTAGGGCTCTTCAACCTGGAAAAGAGACGGCTGAGAAGAGATGATAGAGGTTTGAAAGATACAGTCTCCAAAACTGAACACAATATTATTGGATAACATTGCTTTCAAACGGAAGCAGGAATCTTTTAAACTTTGAGCTGTTTATTGCTTTCATGGATTTGCATTCTGTGGTGAAACTCTTCAAGAAATATGACGGAGAAGATCAAGGTGAGTTACATTCAGGAATGGTATGTATTTCTCTGTCCCCAAAGGGCTCACAATGTAAGTTTGTACCTGAGGCAATGGAGGGTTATGTGGCTTGCCCAAGGCTACAAAAAGTGCCAGTAGGCTTGATATTTAAGGGTCAATGCAGAAAGCTGGCATTAGAGCCATGTGCTAAAAGCCGTGTGCATGGTTTTGTAGCGCGAGTACCGCAAAAACTGTGTGCCAGTATGCTGCAAGCAAAACATATGCAAATTATTTATGCGCAAAACTTTTGCACTAAAAACTTGTGCAGAAGGTTTATGCACTAGCCGTGACACCTCTTACACACATGGGAATGACATAACACTTCTACTTATCAGATAATTTCCATTCCTTAAGTCCTGCTAGACCAGGACTGGTCAAACAGGACAATATGGAATTAAACACATTTTCTGAATGGAGTAAATTGTTTACCAGTATGGCAGTGCGGAAGATACTGTGCATATTAATCAAGCATCCAAAACAGCGGTTTCTGGAGCAGGGCTATAAGAGTTTGTAATACATGTGCGGGCACAGTAAAGAAAGGAATCAAATGTGACCCCCATGATTCACATGAGCTAAATGTGGTTAAAGCAAATGCACAGCCACTGTGCCAGAAAGGAAGTATTGAGAAAGTGCTGTGAATACAGGGAGAGATATTTAAGGGATAACTGCAGAGGCCATTTTTCTTTACTCATCGGACAAGTAGCACGGAATCTGTGTACCTTTTTGGGAACCTGACAAGTATGTGTGACCTGGATTGGCTGTTGTTGGAGACAGGATACTGGGCTTGGTCTGACCCAGTATGGCATGCTACATACAGTTCCTTGTGACATTTTTTTTTAATTTAAAACTTTATTAAATTTTACATTAAACATCAGAAAAACTCTGAACAAGCTTCAGAATTACCTGACAACCACAATAAATCAACCTCACAGGAGGATAGCAGGCAAATATATTACTACTGGAATAGACAAAGAAAAAACACCTCAATTAGGTCCAAGAAAAAAAGAAATAGCAATAATCTGGCATGTTACACCATCATATAGAAAGAAATTATATCATTGGAGCATTGTTATTATGATATGGGACTCACCCCTGCCTCACCAGCTTCCTTACCTAGTAAAAAATTGCAATAGTTGTTGGGACTCAAAAAACAAATTCTTTTGACCGAAAATTAACCACACATTTATAAAGGATATCTTAACTTAAATTGCGCACCCAAGGCTATTGTTCTCTGACGTAATGCCAGAAACGCCCTATGCCTTTTCTGGGCGTCTCTAGCCAAATCTGGAAAAACTAAAATTTTTGAGCCCATAAACTGAGATACTGACATTTTACGGAAATACAAGTATTGTGTTCCTATCCGATTCAAAGGCAAAATTAACCAACAAAGTAGCCTTACTGGTCACCACCTCTAAGGAATTCTCCAAAAAATCTGAAAGTTCCATCTGAGGCGGCACAGGCTCTACAACCTGACCCTGTTGCCCAACATCATCCAACAAAGAAATTGTCACATATTGAGCCCTTACCACCGGAGGCAGTGAGTCAGCGGGCATCTGAAGAACATCAGTTTGGAATTGCTCCTTTCAAACTACCTCTCTTCTGTTTTCCCCTAATCCCACTACCCCAATCCCAACCCCCAAAATGTCCAACTCCCAAAGACAACCCCCCCCCCAAATCCACCTTGACCCTGAAGACTGCCCTTACCTCCAGGATGTACCCCCACTAAATGGCCTCATCTCCTCCAAATGCCCCACCAACACAAAAAGTACCCCATCCCAAAAACTATTCCTAACTGCCCCAACACCCTACAAATTGCTCCCAACCACCTAATACCCCTGCATCTGTCCCACCACCCAAACTGCCCCATCCCCATTACTGTCCCATCATTCCTCAAACTGCCCCCTCATAAAAGCTAGGCCCACAACTGCCCAAACTTCTAAAAACTACCCTCATAACAGTCCCACCACTGCCAAAGGTTAACCCCCACAATTGTTCTCACTTTCAAAAGCTATTCCCCTGCAACTTCTCCACCCCCCTAGCTATCCCAGTCCTACAAACCATACCCCCTAACTACCCCACAACAAATGCAGAACACAGACAAAACAAAAATACACAAATATAGATGTGTGAACAAGCGCACACATCTGCAGCAGTGTTCAAAAGAATTCCATGAGCTATGCACTACATGCTTTCCCAACCTTTTTAGTTCTAACAATTTTATTATAAAAATCATAAACGAACAATATCAAGTACTGCATGATGAAATACAGATGGTTGCCTGTGGCTACATATTTAGCAATTTATATTTTATTAAGCATTTCAAAACATAATTAAACAAGTAATGCATACTGTCATAAAAACAAAAAGGGCAAGAAATTAACACAAAATTAATAAGAACTCAGATATAAGTTGACATTTCGACCACAAAGCAGAGACCAAGAAGGAAAAAAATACAGGAAAATCGTGGCTTTTTTTTTTTTTTGGAGGGGGTACTCAGTGGTACTAAGTACCGGCATCTTTTTCATTGCCTGCTAAAATTGATCCATGGTCCTCATGTATTACTGAAAAAGTCCTGCATATAAGTACTGACATCTTTTTTTGCTAGAAAAACACACTGCAAGAAATAAAGTAAACAAATCAGAGACAGAGGAATGTCCCAAAAGAGCCAAAGCGCACAAACTATGAGACTTCAGAAAGAGCCCTGAGGTTCCCTTCTTGTGAAACTGCAAAGTCCAAAAGCTGTTTTGATTCAACAAAGAAATAAATGTTAGCATCTATGTTTACACAGCACAAAACAAGGAAAAATTTAAACTCCAGGAGCCACCCAAAGCCAGGGCTCTTGGCCTAATGGTCAGGAATTCTTAGCACCTAAATTGGGTGGTCTTTGAAAGATCAGTAAAAATACAAATAGAACCACTAAAAAACTGCTCATTCATATGTCTGAAGTAAAGATGCAAAACGGAGCTCCTGTCCTGTTCAAAAGGCAAAAGCCACCAACAATATGGATTGAGCAGTCACCAGCTCCAAAGAGCTTTTCAAAAACCGTGTCAAATCCAGCCGATCTTATTGCTCCTTAAGCCCACCAGTGTCACCAACTCCACTTGATAGAGAAAGATGATATGCATGAGTAATAGGTAGCAAATGGTCAGGTACCATCCCCAGTATTTCAACCAAATAATTTTTCACCACCTCAAATTATTCTTTCGGGTCTGATTTTCTAAATACTCCCAACTTCCTTCACAATGCTGAACTTTCTTTAATTTGGGCATCCCTTAATTCTCCCAGCCCTTCAACCTGATGTTCCAACTGTTCAATCCTATCTGAAGACGAACTCCAACTTGTTTGAGAGTAAGCTGGCTCTTGCTTCACTAATTCATCTACCCCGATGGGTGCGCAGGTTTTTGCCCTTTCTTTTTCACATTGTTCAACCAAAAGAGAAGTGCTGCTCCAATATGTAGAGCTCACCACCGTATCTCTGCAATCCGCCATCTTGGTCTCTCCAGCTGGATTTGGATTTAGCAAAATCCCACGGCCACATATTTAATGTATTTATTCAAACATCTCAATTATTGCTAGCACCCTGAAAACTGCATGCAGTGCTTCATTTCAACGACCTCATATTTCTTCGTTAGACATACTGTGCTATATGATATATGCACATCCAACCTTGTATTCTGTCCCCAGTTATTCACAAAAAGTTTGATCCCCAAAGATAGCAATATATCAAATAGGAATTTCTATCTTTGTTCATGTTAGTCTGAATTCCTAACAACTTCTATTTTATAACTTGAAAAGTAAGTTGCTCCTGAATTCAAAAGTTAGTAAGATACGATGGCCAATGTGGCTTGCCAAAAGATCTGAACAAATCTGCAGAAGTATAGCATACATGGCAGCCTGCCAACCTCTCTATGACATGACCAGCATGTATGTATCAGCACCATCTAATGTGAGCTTTACTAATTTGACTGGAGTTCATAAAGCACAATTTGAGACTAAGGGGTATGTTTACTATTCAGTGGTAGTGGCTTCCATGCAATAATCGGAGCAGCGGCCCCATTGATTTCAATGGGGCTACAGCTCTGATATCACACAGAAGCCGCTACCGCCGAATAGTAAACATACCCCTAAGTATAAAAAGTTAAGACACAGAGCACGACACCCTATTAATCTTAGCCTCCACTCCTTATCCATATTAGAAGTTCTAACAGAAATGCAGGCACTCTGTCTAGCAGGCTACATGCTCATTGTGTCACCTGGGTCAGCGTAGCAAGATACCAACAAGGCGGCTACTTTTTCTACCTTTGTCTAGCTATTTTATTCTCTAATCATGTTCATGACAGTTTCTGGTTTCTACTTTCCAGAGTCTCCAGTCTATCTGCCACTTTCCTCTCCCCTCCTGTCTTCTTCACTTTCTTCCATTTCTGACAGTGATCTTTTACTCTTTCAGATTTCTTCCATTTATTTTCTAAGTCTCTATCAACTCAGATTTTACTCCCTCTTCTTACCATCCAATCCTCAAATCTCCCTCTTTTTAACCCATTTACCTACTACTTTTCAACACTTAGCACAGCCCTCAATTTTCTCCCTTTCCCTCCCTCCCCCCACACCTCCCAGTGCCCAGCATCTGCCCCCTCTACCCACTCCCCCACACCTCCCAGTGCCCACCATCTGTCCCTCTCTACCCCACACCTCCCAGTGCCCACCATCTGTCCCTCTCTACCCCACATCTACCCCCTCCACTGCCTAGCCTTGCTCTCCAACCCTGTCATAGCTGTCTTACTCCCACCATTTTCTGTCGAGCATCCACCCTCATACTCCCTAACCCATGTCCAGCATCTCTCCTCCAGTCCCACACACACTGTGCCCAGCATTCACCTCCACCTCCCCAATGAGTCCTCCATCTGCCTTCCACCCCCACTATATCCAGCATGCCTCCTTTTCTACCATCTTCTCTCCCCCAGCCTGCCATCACACTTTTTTTTTAACCGGGTCTGTGGCAGCAGCAGGCCATCAGCATAAAAACAAAGATCATAGGTCTTTGCGACTCCTGCATATTTGGAAGGCCCTGCCAGTCTCCTCTCCACCCCAGATACGAAAGCATGCATTCAACGGGAGCAGGACCAGCCCAGCCTTCTAAGCTGCAAGAGTCAAGACCACCCTATGCTTTTGTTTTTTAAGCAGAGGGCTGCCACTGCTGCTTTTGCAGTACCTGTGACACATTTTGGGGAAATACAGACATCAAAAAATTGCATTTCATCTCTCGAAGGACCAAGCTTTCAGATAAGCTCTGGATGCTCTGAACACATTCAACCATAGCTCCCCAATCTCTGCTCCATTTAACTGCCACCTGCACAAAATCTGACATCTTAAGCTGCTTTCCTATCCAATAATACTCAGCCAGTTAAAAATTGCCCCTCCACTTCCAAGAGTAAATTCTCAACGAATTGCTCCAACACACCCATCTGCAAATTACTCTCTTCCAGAGATTGCACATAATGCCTGGCTTGCATAAGACTTGACACGAGAAGTGGTGGGCTTTTTAAGAATGAAGACTTTTTTCCTCTTTCTTCCCTCAGCATCTAATAAATTGCCTATATTAGTACTTCAAATCCTGGCTGGCCCACACATGAAAAAATTTAACACTCACACTAGCAGCAAAATCTCCAGTACCCTCAAACAAAGGAATAACATGGGGGCTTACAAAACCAAGGCCAAGCATTAGGTAATATCTGAACCCACACAAAAGATTTACTGTTCTGGTGCCAAATTATGTAAAAGAAATATGCAATAAAGGAGAATTAAGAAGAGGCCGTACAGCTGAAGAAGTTACCACCTTCCCTGCTCAGCACATCACGTGATCTGCTTTCTTCAGTTGGTTTAAACGTCATGATCAACTCTCAGGCAGATAAGTGGATTGTGTGCCTCATTCATGCTGCTGTCTATAGCAAACACCTATTACAGGTGAACAACTTTGCTTTCTCTAGCAAACAAATGGGCGACTCCCAAGCCCAGCGCAATTCCAGTTTCCCAAGCCAATGGCCACCTACATTCAACAACCCACCCACTCATGTCCTATACACTATCCATGTTCCTCTGAGTGAGCCCAAATTGTTAAAGTTTCTCCTGTTAATTACTCCAAGTTAACTTATCAGTTATCCTTGAAAAGACTAAAGAATACCAAAAGGATATCTATTTGTGCTTTATCGACTATAGCAAGGCTTTTGACTGTGTAAACCATGAGAAACTCTGGGCAACATTAAGAAGCATGGGTATACCAAAACACCTGACCGTTCTCTTGCGCAATTTGTACATTGATCAAGAAGCAACAGTTCGAACGGAACAAGGAGAAACAGAATGGTTTAAAATAAGCAAAGGTGTAAGACGAGGCTGCATACTTTCCCCCTACCTGTTTAATTTATATGCAGAACAAATCATCAGAGAAGCAGGACTGTATGAAGACAACAGAGGTGTGAAGACTGGAGGAAGACTCAACAACCTTCGCTATGCTGATGATACTACATTACTGGCTGAAAGTGAAGATGATCTGAAACATTTGCTTCTCACAATCAAAGAACATAGTCTCAAAATGGGCCTGCACCTTAATGTAAAGAAGACAAAGATCATGACAACTGGCATAATCAACAGGTTCATCGTTGAAGGAGAAGAAATTGAAATTGTGAACAACTTTAACCTACTTGGATCAACTATCAATAAAGAAGCAACAAGCAGTCAAGAAATCAAACGACGCATTGCTCTTGGCAGAATGGCTATGAAAGACCTAGATAAGATTCTCAAGAGCAGAGATGTCTCTCTCCATACAAAGATTCGACTTGTTCAAGCTATGGTATTTTCAATAACATCATATGGATGTGAAAGCTGGACAGTGAAAAAGACAGATAGGAAGAAAATTGATGCCTTCGAATTATGGTGCTGGCGGCGAATACTGTGTATACCATGGACTGCCCGAAGAACAAACCAGTCGGTACTAGAGGAGATCAAACCTAAGCTTTCTTTAGAAGCTCAGATGACAAGACTTCGACTTTCATACTTTGGACACATCATGCAAAGAGAGAGATCATTAAAGAAAGACATCATGCTTGGCAAGATAGAAGGTCAACGCAAAAGAGGAAGGCCAGCAATGAGATGGATCGATACAATAACAGCAGCTACGGGTACCAGTCTGTCAACAATGAGCCGCCTGACTGAAAACCGAATACAATTTAGGATAGCTATCCAGAGGGTCGCCACGAGTCGACTACGACTCGACGGCACTTAGCGCACATAGAACTGATGATTTGTTGTTGTTGTTAACGTTTATTTTTTTTTATGTAAACCACTTTGACTGCAAAATAAAGTGATATATAAAATTGGTTAAATTAATAAATAAAAGTGATAAGGAGCAACTCGGTAACCTGATAATGTGAAAACTGAATGGATTACAAAGATAGCACATTTGGTCAAGAAGTACAAACTATCTCTAAAGACTGGTTCAGGCAGTAATATGAAATGTAGGTATGGAGCAAGGACCAAGTAGCTGCTTTGCAGATACTCTAGAAAGCAGATTTCAAGAGAACTACAGTAGCAACAGTGGCTCTGCATTGTTGAGGATTGATTGTAATGGGGAGATTACTGGATTCTGGGGAGATCAAGGCTTTCTTTGTACAGCCACATACCCTGTCTTAGGAGTGAGGTCCATGACTGTCATTTGGAGAAATTGCCCCCAAGTAACGCCTGTGGATTGAGAAATTTGTGGCACAGTATGATCTTGATACTCCACCCTTGAAATATCCTTCAAGTATACACCACCAAATGGATCCGTTATAGTTGAGATGAGGAAACAGGCGAGGAAGACTCATGGTATCCAGAATTGAAGTAGAGCATTGATTGAAGGATAAGGTGGTATACAAAACTGTCTAAATAAAATAAAAATAAATAATAAATAAATAGTAGCTCTTTTTTATTGGATTTTTGAAGTTTATGACACAGCAGTATCATGTGCATAGGAGAGGAAACGTCTGTGGAGGTTCTGCACTGAAGAACATCTGCACCGAACAGACTATGGAACAATTTGATGCGACAGTATAGAAAGGCCTGTGTCAGACAAAGCACAGTTACTTACCTGTAACAGGTGATCTCTGGGAACAGCAGGAATTAGTCTTCACATATGGGTACGTCGGTACCGACGGAGCCTGCACGGGAATGCTGCCCAGCTTCCAATCAGAAAGCTTTTGGCAGCATCCCTCGCGCCTGCGCGCTGACTTCCCGCCTTCTCCAGAGCCTCTCTTCAGTTGAGTTTCAAAGCTGAGACAAAGGCGAGGAGAGAAAGGAAGAAGATAAAGAGATGCAACTCCCAGGGGAGGTGGGAGGGTTGTGAAGACTAATTCCTGCTGTTCCCAGAGATCACCTGTTACAGGTAAGTAACTGTGCTATCTCCAGGAACAAGCAGGAATGAGTCTTCACATATGGGGACTCCCTAGCTAGGGATGCCAGGGGGAGATCCCATAAAAATGCAGAGGCCTCGGCCAGGGATGCATTTTGTCTCCAGGAATTCCCGGCATCCTTCGTGGGATGGAGGGCAGGAGTTGACAATAAAGGAGCTGTGAGGAAAGAAACAGCATAGCCAAGGACTATAGGGGAGAAGTCCTTGGTATATATGATAAGTAACATTAAGCACATTTAATGTACACTTAAAATATGCAGCTTACCTACTGAATCGTAGGAAGTCGAGAGCATGATGGAGTCTACTGGATAAGCAGTGGCGGAATCTTCAAAGTGACCTCACAGCAGTGAGGATGAAGGTCCAGACCTGGAGGTAGCAGACGATCCAAGTGTGAACTGGGTAGGATTAGACGTCAGGTCTTCAATGGAAAGCTTTATGGGAAAAAGCTGAAAACTCCTTTAGGCATAAAGTCATTAACAATGAAGGCTAAAGGAAGAAGACTGACGGAGGTAGAGAACTAGCCCAGTCCTGGCAGGAAGAAGGGGAGTGGAAAAAACCCCTATTCCCAAGGAGAACAGTTGTCTACCCAAGATAAAGATGTACACTATTTTTCCTGGCTGGCGAGAGATAGGAAAAAATATTGAAGCTTGATGCTTCAAGGACTTAAAGAAAAAATGGAAGATGTTAGCACCACAGTAGTTATTGGTGCCTAACAGTTCCTGCATCATAATATGGTATGCAAGTAGGGCGATAGACTGTCTAAACCCTCTAGAAGGTAAAACATTTAGTATAGACAGTAAGGGTTATAGTGTGTAAGACATATCAACCCTTGAGCCCTCCAACAGATATATATATATATATGTGTATATTAGGATATGGGTGGAGAATTGTATCAAAATATATATACATTGGTGGGGCCTTGAATTGCACCACCAGGGTAATGAGATAGGTATGTAGACATATATGGAGATGCTACATACAAGATAGAGATTGAAGATACATATCTACCACCCAGCCCCATAGTTGTATATGGGGAATATAAAAGAAAAGATTCTCTGCTCCACAAGAGGGTGAACCCACTTGGGATATGTGTAAAGAAACTATTTCCGTGGATTGAGGGAATCCAGTAAGATAATATGATGTTTGCGTGAGAACAGATGATGATATCAGTCTGTAAAGAACAAGGCGGGAGTTGCAAAGAACACTGACATGGCAGATGTTCAGTAACGCAAGAAGATATCAGAGGGACCTGCTGGAGGGACCCAGAGGGAGCATGCATAAACATCAGCCTTGGATCTTCACGCAGAAGAACTTATAGATCATACCAACAGCCCAGACCAGAGGGTTTGGAGAACCCTCATAGGCTTGGGAAGGAATTAAGCTTTTCCCTACTGATAGCTTCAGAGATAAGGTCAATGCTCTAAAATAAGGCCCTCATAGTAGAAAGCTTCTCTGAGAGTGCAGAGAGCATTGTGCAGGAGAAAGAGGAGATAAACTGACTGAAGTCAGTGGTATTGCCATATCTTAAGAGAGGAGATGGAGGAAGATTGTGAAAAAGCCAAAGAGTAGGAGGATCCAAGATAGCTGAGGAGCAGCCTGGAATCACTACTGAGGCTAGATAAACCTTGGAACAAGGGACTGGAACTAAAAAGTACCAGTAACACAATCATTGTAACTCCTGCAGGCACAGCTGGTGATAGAAACCAGCAGAGAGATTGTACTGTGCCCATTTAAGAATAAGAGACAAGGAAGGAGAGGAGGCATCTCCTGTCTCTTTCTGAGGAATAAGTGTGCTAAGAAGCTTCTCAGTATGGTACCTCTCAACCAGGAAGAAGTCCTGTAGAGAGGGTAGGCAAGTAAGTGGAGGGTGACGTACCCTCAGGGTAAGTGCAACTTGAAGGAAAAAACTGTTCAAAGTGGGACAGAACTATCAGGGGATAGTAGTAACTGCTCCTCTAGAGTGTAAAGGAGGAGAAGTGCGTAGTCCCTGAACAAGAATGTTCCGACATCTTAGTACACTGAGAAAGAAAAGCACAGTGAAGCAACTTCTAATAGGTAGAAGTGAACTGCAGACTATAATTCTCAGCCCCTATGGTTGTTGGGAATGCTGAGAGTGGCCAGAGCTGGAGGACTTCAGACTAGGCTGAGGTGTCCCTTGCTTAGGTACCTCTGAATGATGGGCAGGAGAGGAATGAAACTTTCTTTTCTTAGGGAAAGAAGGTTTGGTAGGACATTTCCTACCCCTCGAAGAATGGGATGGCTTAGAATGGTCTGTAGTGGAAGGAGAGTCAGTGGAGCATTGAGCAACCTGACGTAAAGCCTCCTTACCAAAAAGACCGTCTCCTGTACAAGGAGAATGAGCCAGTATAGTTTGTGCCCGTCTATTCAAGTCTGAAGCTTCGAGCCAGGCTCTGCGACATGCTGCAATGGCAATAGCAGAGGATCTGCTAACAGACCCAAAACAGTCTATAGAAGCACGAGACAGAAACCAGGATATATTCCGGCTATGATTGATGAGCAAGGAATAATCAGTAGCCTTCGGCTCTGGCAAAAAAGGGGTCAAGAGAGACAATTTCTCTGTGACCTCCTGGAGTGTTAGACTCATGTGGAAAATATATGAAAGAATTCTGGAGGCCAGCATAGATGTTTGAAAGGCTTGACGACCAAAAGCATCGAGTGTTCTTGAAGAACGACCTGGCGGATAAGAAGAATGCATCTTCTTGCTCTTAGCCTTCCTCAGTGCTGATTCTACTACCAGGGAACGATGAGGAAGTTGCGGCTTCTGAAATCCTGGAGAGGGAGGCACTCGGTACCGAACCTCAGTAGCTGTGGAAGCTAGAGGAAGTGGTAAGGGTGATTTCCAAACCCTCAGAAGGAGATCCTGCAGAGCAGGATGTAAAGGAAGCATGATATTTTCCATTTGTGCCGGTGGGCTATGAGTATCAGCACAACCAGGGATAGAGATATTAAGAAAGGTTGCCATGTCTCGGAGAAAAGTCTGAAAAGACTGATCCCCTATGGGAACCATCCCTGGTAAGGCCAAAGAAAGAGGCTGAGCACCAGAGGACGTACCATGGTGTGAAGCAAGAGACGTAGTAGATGGACCGGGATACTGGCGTGTTAACTCAGAGGCAGTAGGTACTGCATCAGCAATGCCAGGTATCGGTTCCAACGGAGGCATCAACATCGATTGTGATACAGGACCAGCGGTCAAAGTTGTCATCGGGGACTGCTGCAGTGGTACCGAGATCATGAGTTTAGAGTTATAGCTAGGATCTGCGGAACTGCTTATCTGGAAGCGAGCGGAGTCGGTTCCAGGACGCGTCGGTACCCAGTCCTCGAGACTAGAAATCGATTCAAGACTCGGCATCGATGGAAGCGAGTCTATCGATGCATGCCTCGAGGGTACCGACGACAGTGGCAGTATCGGCGATGCCGATGCCGATACCGACAAAGCAGTCTGGGTTACATCGATCGGTCCCGAAGGTACCGAGGATACCCGATGATACCCACCTGCGAGAAACAGGTTACTGCATCCCGATGTCGTAGCCAGGGCATCGGAACCGCTCGACAGCGGTACCATCTCCGAGCATGGCTGGGATATAGAAATGTCCATGCGTAGCGTATCGATCGGCCCCAAAGGTACCGAGGACGCTTGAGGACGATCCCTGGTGGCGAGTGGAACACTCGACACCGGTGCCGATGCATCGGTACCGCTCGAAGCGGATACCACCACCGGACACGGTGGGGATCGAGGGAAGTCAATCTGAAGCGTATTGATCGGCCCCGAAGGTACCGAGGACGCCAGATGACGATCCCTGGTGAAGAGTAGAACACTCGACACCGGTGCCGATGCCAGGGGATCGGTACCGCTCGAAGCGGATACCACCCCCGAGCATGGCTCAGGTATGTTCTGTGAGGGGTGAGCCCCAGGAACAACCTGAAACCCCTTTAACGCTTTGGAGCCCATAGACTCCCGCAGGGGTAATGCCAATGGATTCTTGAGGGTAAGGCCGGAGCCGTCACCATGCTGGGCATGGGACATACCACTCAAGCATTGACTAGTCTTAACAGACTGTTTGTGGGTTACCTGATCCTGTGAAATGGAGAAACCGGGTACCCTCACTGCCGAGGAAAAAACGGCATCGAGGGAAACTTTAAAAACTGAAGGTTTCCTCACAAAAATATCTCCTGACATGTCAGGGGAAAAAGGGTCAGGACCCACACAGTTGAGACACCAGTTATTGGAGTCTAAAAGGAAACAAGTGTTTCCACATCGAATGCACTTCTTAGGAAAAGAAGGCTCCAGGAGGCCTGGTAGGCCTAACAAGTTAAGGCAGAAAAAACTGAAGAAAACGTTTCTCAGAATTTAGGCAAAAATCCACCGGCGGTACCGGTGGCGGCGGGAAATACAGCCGCGACCACAAGAAAACAAAAAACTAAAGAAATTAAGTAAAAAGAAAAGTTTCTGCGGTGACAGGAAGGACGTCCTGCCGGCTCCGCGGAAAAACGAAAACTGAAGAGAGGCTCTGGAGAAGGCGGGAAGTCAGCGCGCAGGCGCGAGGGATGCTGCCAAAAGCTTTCTGATTGGAAACTGGGCAGCATTCCCGTGCAGGCTCCGTCGGTACCGACGTACCCATATGTGAAGACTCATTCCTGCTTGTTCCTGGAGATCACCTGAGTTTTATCTGCATCAGGATTGCAAAGCAGCTTTTCACGCCCAGATAATGCAACTGAAGTATTCGCTTTGAGGAAGCATCACAATTACTATCCTCTGTGCTGGGATAATGACACTTTGTAACCAGTAGCCATGTAGTTTAGAAGGTTCATTTTACTCAAACCTATTAAAGTTGAAGAATTCAGAACTTTCTTGCAGAGTGTGCCAGTCTCATCCAAGACCGAGGTGTTGTGTGGCCCTGTCATAACAGGACTTTTCAAGCTATTGTATAAAGAGTTGAACGCAACTTCAAGAGAGGAGGACCTGCTGGACTGCACAGAGTTGCCAAACTTCTGCATAGGAAAATATGTTCATTTTTAAGAGCCTCTGCCTCGTAATAGTCACCAAGTTGGTTACGGCGATTCTCCTAGGCTTGCCGACACATGTCTCTTTTCATAGCTGTCCTCCTGGTGATGCACTGAACTCCAACAAATGACACAAACTCTGTGTGTCCTTATAGGCTATCTTTATTCTGCAGGATGGCCAGGGTCTGAAACCTGACTGACTTTTTCTGTACTGTGGTCCCACAGTGTCAAAGCAAAACTGAAAATAAGAAAAACGTTCTCTATTTAAGAAGAAAGAAATAAAAAACAAAGGATGACACACAATGAAAATGTGGAAGAGAAGACTTCAATAAAAAGTCAGGAGATCTTTGTTTAAACATCTGTTCCGCATAGCAGATAAAACAAAACTGAAGAGAGCGCTCTGTGTGAGAAGGACCACGCATGCTCAGAACCGTCATCTAGTTCCGAGCTCTGGGACAGCTGTTTGTCCCAGTGCCCTTAGATGACATCATCCACTGGTGTGCCAGATTAAATCTTGCTTGTCGAGGGAGAATGGGCTTTTGTATTTGGGATCCAGCAGACACTTCAGGTGACCTTCGCTAGATACTGTGTGGAACAGAATGCTGAGCTTGGTGGATTATTAGACTGACCTAGCTTGGCACTTATCTGCTCATGGGAAAGTTCCAGCAATTCTTCTCTTTAAAATTAGCTTATAATCTGTGCTCAAATCACTCCAAATCTTTAGAATATCGATTTGTCTACTGTAAACCTCATTGCTTCCTCCTCTATTGTAATTTCTCAGTTTCCTCTTTTCGTTTCAATCCTAATGCATTTTCTTTTTGCACTTTGCTATCAAAGATATGCATTTTTTGTTGCGAGCATACCTACTCTAAGTTTTCAGCTGTCCGAGTTGCATGTAGAGTTTATTTATGCTGCCTGCATAGGATTCTGATGGGGACTAGAGCAGAAGCCTCCGTTTTACTTTTACATTCATAATGAAGGAAGTGATTAACTAGCAGGAACTGTTAAAATTATAAGCTTTCTGCCAAAATTAAGTATAAATCAAAATGGAAAAAAAATGCTAAAGAGGTTGTTTCAGCTTGGCCATCTCAGAGTCAGCCGATGAAAACATTACAATGTTCCCCAAAGGTGTGCAACACTATACGCCCATGTTTTGGTGCTTAGTGTATGCCAGCTCCATGCTATGTTTGTCAGAGTAGTACACTGTTGCTGTCACTGATTTTCTCAGCCGGGGGTTGGATACCAAAAGGAAGCTTAAATTACAGTAACCTTGTACTTCAAATTTCTTCTGAGGTGGAACTTTTCTTTCATTGTGGGACTGGGATGGCATTTCAACTTTAATCAATGTTATAGCTGGATAAACTTTAAATACTTCCATAGTCACCTCAACCATGTCTACCATTTCTGCTGTCTTTATTTACCACAAATAGGAGACACTGATGCTTTTAATTTATTCTCTACTATTTCATATGGCTCGTGTTCATAACAAAACAAATGGCTCGGAAAATATTTGTAGTTGGCTTTAACAACATAATATGCTTTTGAGTAGCTACTTTTAGAGGTCATCGGTGGACACTGTATGAATTATGTTTCCACATTAATCGGTGGTACAAAGATTTAGATGAATAGAGTTCTCATCAGATCCAGTAGGAGCAGCAATTTTACAAAACTGCGGATTTATTTATTTAACTTTTTTGTATACATCTTTCTATTAGTCAAGATGGTTTCCAGAGAACTCAGTGCAGTAAAATTAACGCTGAAACAATTAACGTGCACATTACAGAGAACATTTGGTTCAACAGTTATTCAACATCAAACAGTTTAGGGCTTAACTATTTACAGTCAGCTATATCAGCATTGGATGATTTAAACGCTCAATATACAGTGTGCTACAAGTTTGTATAGCGGAGTGTTCATTGTTCCGTATTTGATCCATAATACTCTAGGAATAGCACGGTCTTTGGGCTTTTGCGGAATTGGCTGGTTAGCATATGAGAAAACAGTGCCCTGCGCTGCTCTTCCCCAATTATAGGTGGGAGATGTTTTTTTAAAATCACTGCTCCCGACTCATCCTTCTCCCTCATCCCCCAACAGTATCGCTACCTTCCGACTTCAAGAACCCCCCCCCCCCCATTTGCTTCAACCCCCTCACCCACCCAAAAGGAGATCACCTCCTAACCTCTGTTCTTACCAGAGTCTTTAGCGATCTAATGGGAGCAGAGCAAACCCAATCACTCCTGCTCATCG
Organism: Ichthyophis bannanicus; assembly: GCA_033557465.1. Classification (NCBI taxonomy): domain Eukaryota; kingdom Metazoa; phylum Chordata; class Amphibia; order Gymnophiona; family Ichthyophiidae; genus Ichthyophis; species Ichthyophis bannanicus. The sequence continues at coordinate 152,906,881 of CM066041.1, forward strand.
CGGTGCGGTATTCATAATGGCCTTGATCTCTAGCAGTAATCTTGCAGTACTACTGCAAGGGGTCAAGCTACCAAATAGGGAAAAATGCACACAGAACTTTCCACTAGTTTTGAATCCCTCTCTCCCTTGATGGTGGCTGGCGCCACATCAAGAAAACCCTCTCCACCCCGATGATGCCTCCCCCAAAGCTGTCAAGTGAGAACCATGCATGCTCAGAACTTCCCACCACGTGTTCTTCGTAAAACCGCAACATTAGTCAGGCATATAATCCCACTTGTCTCCCCAAGAGTTGATCATGAGGTTTAAATTAACTGAAGGACTGAGGGGACAACTGCACACAGGAAGGGTCATGCATGCTCAGAATTTCCCATTAGTTTTCAGCTCTGGGAGAGATGATCCATCCCAGCACCATCAAATAATATCACAACCTTATATGCTATCTATGAAAACTATTACATAAAGCAACTTTGCTTTCCATGATGCTCACTCCTAGAAACAGGAGGTGGAAACAACCATTATGTAGCCAGATAACCTTGAGGTAACAGACTTGCACATCACAGACTTATCCAAAGCTTTATCATACTCTGCTAAACTGCTAACTTTAACCACATCTTCTAACAGCAAATTCCATGTTTTAATTACACATTGAAAAAATTCCTATAATTCACTTTAGATCCAAGTCTACTTGGTTTTATAGAGTGCCCCTTAATCCCAACACTAGTGGAAAGAGTAAATAACCATTCCTATGCTCTTGAGTAGAAACACAAAAAAAAAAAAAAAAAAAAAAAAAGATTCCCTTTCCATTACATGACTCTGCCAAACTAAGCCTTAATGCCACACAACTCTTGAACAGAATAAACAGCCAAAATAACTGCATCCAAGTTGTATTACCTGTTCAACTGTAAACACAAAGTACCATCGGAAATGTGTAAATTATTGTTCATTGTAAACCGCACTGATGCTGAATAGCGCGGTATAGAAGAGACTATAAATAAATAAATAAAAAACTGCATATATTTGACCTCTATAAAATGCTAATTCATGCTGTACCACAGATATTTCAGAGATATTCTGATGGGGATAAACTCCATCTCACCTCCAAACTTCACACAGTAATGGTTATTTAAACAGAAAGTCCTTGCATCTGTTTCCTGGACAGAGATGCCAAGTCTCACTCATTTTTTTTTTATTTTATTTATTTCTTTTTTATACTGCGCTCTTTAGAATTAGTGCGGTTTACATGTATACTAACAGGTACTTTTTATTCCCTTGTCCCTGAAGGGCTCAGAATCTAAGTGTACCTGAGGCAATGGAGGGTTAAGTGGCTTCCCAAGGCCACAAGGAGTGGCCATGGGACTAGAGACCCCAGTCCCTCTGGCCTGAAGTTGCTTGTCCCCATGTGGGAACTGAATCCCCCGGCCTTCCGGCCTGAGGTAACCTGTCCCAACCACTGAGCCACTCCTTCCTCACTTATGGGAGCTCTCTCACTCTCACACTTTGTGAGCCCTTCCCTCACCCATGGGAGCTTCAGTTATCAGTGCATAAATCCTGATCCCGGCTTACAAGAGGAGAAAGCCTGATGGCCACAGAGAAAGGAAAAAATTGGAACACAACTTCCTGCCTCCTATGGCCAATTGGCTCACTTAGCTCTTGAGAACTGATCAGCCCTGAAAGGATGGCCATTAAGAAGGTGTGCTTGGAAGCTGTTTTTGAATGCACAGAATAAATGAAGGGACTCCTCCAAATGTATACCTACACACATAAAAAGGTGGACACACACAGCTATCTTCCCACACTCATCCTTGTGTGTGGCTCTCCCTCTATCCATCTGTCTCTCTTCACTTGTCTGCAAATCTGCCTCTCCTCCTCCATCTAGGTCTTGCTTTATTTACGATCCAAAAGTATGCCAACAAGGATTTAAAATCAAATCCCCCATTCTCTAGTCTAACAAAATAATTCTTTGCCTTTTAAAATCAAATGCCCAATCATACTTCTCCTCCCCTGACTTTCCCACCCCATTCCTTTTACCTAAAGCTAAAAGTATACATGCTGTAAAACCTGTGTGCATATTCTTAATCTCTTAATCTCCAATTTGAGTAAATTTTCTGGGTTGAAAATTGTCCAAAACTACCTGCTTAGTTACCTGGGTAAATTCTCTGGAAAACAGTCCTCATATTTTTTCCACGCTATCTATATCCTTCAGAGACATTAAAGAACATAAGAACATAAGAAATTCCATACTGGGTCAGACCAAGGGTCCCTCAAGTCCAATATCTTATTCCCAACAGTGACTAATCAAGGTCGCAAGTATCTGTCAGGTTCCCAAATGATAGACAGCTTCCATGCTGCTTATTCCAGGGGTAAGCAGTGGATTTTCCCAGTCCACGTTAATGGATCTCCAAGAACTTGTCCAAACCTCTTAAAACCAGCTACACCAACAGTTTTTACTACATCCTCCAGCAACGAATTCCAGAGTTTATTTATGCACTGAGCAAGAAAATACTTTCCCCAATTAGTCTTAAATCTGCTACATTATAGCTTCATTGCATGTCCCCTAGTCTACTTTTTGAAGGGGTAAACACCAATCTATGTTTACCTCTTCCACTCCACTATTTTATAGACCACTATCATATTCTCCCCTCAACCATCTCTTTACCAAGCTAAAGTGACCTAAAATTTTAAAGCCTTTCCTCCTAAGGATATTCTTCCATCCCCTTTATCATTTTGGTCACTTTTCTATTTCTGCTATATCCTTTTTAAGATATTCCAATCAGATGCACATAATATTCAAGGTGTAGTTGCACCATGGAGCAATACAGAGGCATTATAACATTCTTGGTTTTGTTCTCCCATTCCATATGATTCCTTGCATTCTATTTGCTTTCCTTTTCCTAAGGTGGAAACTTGCATCATGTAACCGTTTGGGTTGTTATTCCCTAAGTGGGGTCATTCCAAAACGCAAATAGGCCGCCTGGATGTGCAGGCTAGACGTTTTTCTCGCAAAAAATGTCTAGGATTGTATTTTGAAATCATGCAACCACGCACTTACCTGGCACTAAAAGCAGGGATTTCAGAATGTGGGTGGGAGGGGGTGGAACGGGGGCATGGCAAATCATGGAGATGTCTAAAGCATATTCAGGAAAGGCCCATGTATAACCTGAGTGTATCCCGTGGATGCCTACGTTATAGCAGCAGCACCGTGGAATAAGGCTAGCACTTAAAAGAATTTCTGCTCTGATCTTCAACGCATTCCATAGAGATAAATGGCTGTAACGTCTATATAGAACTGGTGGGTCTGTTGTCTGGGAGGGCACAAGATGCAGTTGTAAAGAATAGAATACACAGGTGAGGGATGTTTGTATGGTGAAGTAACAATAAAAAAAACACCCCTATAGAAATATAAAGCACTGCAATACCCTTTATTCTGGCTATGCTGGCATTTGTCGTTTGTGCTAAAGGGGCTATTCTAGACTACCCTAATAATTCCTGTCTTCGGAGACATGGTAATGGAGTGGAGGAGTAGCTTTGTGGTTAGAGCAACTGCCTACTACCCAGTAGATCAAGGGTTTGATTCCCACTAGCACGCCTTGTGACCTTGGGCAAGTCACTTTACCCTCCATTGCCTCAGAAAAATCCAAGTTATCAATGTCCCTGTTTTATGTACATTACCAAATTGAAGTTCCCATGTAAACCACTGACTGAAATGATAAAGCGGTATAAAAAAACCTGCTAAATAATTTAGATGTAGGGGTGGTAAGCGAGTGGGTATGGAGCAGAAGCGGTTTTGCCTGAGACGTGTGGTCCTGAGATGCCCTGCTATTATGTATTACCAGCAGTTGTTTATAGGTGGAAGGCGTGATTTTGACAGGGGTATGTTACTTATGACCTCAGGTAAGAGTGTGTGTGTGAGTGCATGCATGCGTGAGTGCGTGAATAAGATATGAACGCTGCAGGAGAGGCCCTAGTGTGCTGATCCGCAACTCGGGGAAGGGGGGGGGGGGAAACCATGTATGCTTGGCCAGTACCTGGACCATAGGGCTGATCGCAGCATCACCAGGTGCCAGTGTGAATAGGCTGTAACTTCTGTACAGCTGCACTGCAACAACATAGCAGGGCATGTCCTTGCCAATGGTGGAGGATCCTTGGAGTGGGGGCACGCTGCAGTGCAAACAGCACTAATACATATCCAAATGCACCATCAGGGGTCTCTAACATTGTGCACATTTGTAAAGACAGATGATGGTACATTTGGCATGTATTTCTTATGTTTGCATCCTGATGGTTTTCTAGAATAACAGCGATATGTTTTGACATGTAGCTGTACAGATCCATGTCAGTTTTTTACGGCCCATTCTTAGCACTGCGAATACCGTTTTCAGCGATGAGCACCATAATTCTTTCAGTGTTCATCAAAAGCAGAGTCTGTCAGGATAAACATCGCACTTTCCACTTGCTTTTACAATAGCTTTGGTGCACTTAGATAACCTTGTAGTGTTATGAGCATGCAAAAGAAATAAGATCATGCAACAGACAATATATATATATATACACATACATACACACACACACACACACACACACACACACACACACACAGTTTCATCAGTATTAATTTGTTTGCATGAGGCACAACACTGTCAGTGTGAGTATCAGCTTAGGAGATATACATTTTGCCAGTGGAGACGGGAAGCATCGCAAATGTCTATCTTTTCAGAATATAGCAACCATGGGGACACAGGCTGTCTGCTGCGATTAGCCATGTCCCATTATAGCAGTGAGGGTCCGTGTTTCCCCAGACATGTTTGGAATGCCCTCCCGGTGGAAGTGTTGGGGGCAAATACTGTACAGTGACAGAATTCAAAATGGCATGGGACAGACACAGTGGATCCCTTTATAGCAACAGGATAAAATCAAAATAAACTTAACTAATTTCTCAACATACAGGGGTGTCCTACACGGAGCGGTGGGTTCACCCCTTAAAGACATGGGGAAGGGTGGCCTGCACAGAGCGGCAGGTGCACCTACTCTTGCCATCTTACTGGGCAGACTAGATGGACCATACTGGTCTTTATCTGCCGCCCTTTACTATGTTGCTATGTTATTTATGCCGTGCCAGAAGCATATATCTTCCTGATGCCGGAAATGCGGGCATGTTTATATCCATGGTATGAGAATTGGTTATATTACGTGCCCGTTTTCACTTTAGATGTTTCAGCTGGCAGGACGTGGATGTTACAGAATCAGGCTCTAAGTGCACACCTTTGCATTTTTCCATATTAAAAATGTAATCTGCAATTTGGATGCCCTATCTCCCATTTTCTTAAGGTCCGCTTGCAATTTTTCATAATCCTTTTGTGTTTTAATAATTATGTGTCATCTGCAAATTTCATCACATCACTTGATGTTCCCATTTCCACATCATTTATGAATATTTTAACCCTTTCAGACCTGAATTTTTTCACAGACACCATATATATATATATATATATATATATATATATATATATATATATATATATATATATAGATAGATAGATATAGATATAGATAGATAATATATATAGATGATATATATAGATATAGATATAGATATAGAATTCAATGAATAACGAAGTCCATTACAGTGGACATATGGTCTGAAAGGATTAAAAGACAGCGGGTCCAGCACAGATCCCTGGGGTAGTCTACTATTCAGCTTTCTCCAATGTTAAAATTGGTCAATTAGCCCTACTCTCTATTTTCATAAGGCACCTTGTCAAAAACCTTCTGAAAATCAGACACACTATATCAACTAGCTCACCTTCATCTCCTGTTTATTAAGACCTGCAAAAAAAATATAGCAGATTAGTGAGACAAGACTTTCCTTGGCTAAATCCAGGTTGACTTTGTCTCATTAAACCATGACTATCTATATGTCCAGTAATTGTATTCTTTATACTCGTTTCTACCATTTTTTCCTGGTGCTGATGTCAGGCTCACCATTCTGTTGTCTCACCCCGAAAACCCTTTTAAAAATTTGCCATTACGTTAGCTACTCTCCAATCTACAGGTACTACAAATTATTTTAATGATAGTTCACAGATTGCAGACCTACTATTAGTAATCTCATTTTTGAGTTTTCAGCACCCTGGGATGTATATCATTAGGTCCAGGTGATTTGCTACTCTTTAGTTTATCAAATTGCTGTAACACATCTTCCAGATGAATTGAGATTTGTTTCAATTCCTCTGATATATCACCTTTAAATATAATTTCTGACATGAGTAGCTTACCTATGTTTTCTTCAGTAAAGAGCAAAGCAAAGAATTAATTCAGTCTCTCCGCTATGGCCTTGTCCACCCTTAACACTGCATTTACCCCTCTTATCGTCTAATGGTCCAACTGATTCTCTCATGGGGTTTTTTTGCAATTAATGTACTTGAAAATGTTTTATTATGTGTATGGCTTCCACAGCAACCTTCTTTTCAAATTCTCTCTTTGCCTGACTTATGAATGCCTTGCATCTAACTTGCCAGTGCTTATGTTGTTTCACCATTTAGCTCCTTTTTCGATATGCTTTTTTGGCTATAACAGCCTCTCTTGCCTCACCTTTAAACCATGCCAGCAGTCATTTGGCCTTCCTTCTACCTTTCTTAAAACATGAATACATCTGGTCTGGGCTTCCAAGATAGTATTTTTAAACAATGCCCAAGCTTGATAACATTTGCTGCTGCTCTTTTTAATTTTTTCTTAACCATTTTCCTCATTTTACCATAGTCTCTCTTTTGAAAGTTAAAAGCTAGTCGTGTGGATTTCCTTGCTCTCCTCCCTCCCTTTATTAAATCAAATGTGATCATGTTATGATCACTACTACCAAGTGGCTCCAACACATCTCTTGCAATAAAGATCCTGTGTTCCATCAAGGACTATGTATAAATAGCTTCCCCTCGTATCAGTTCCTGAACCAGCTGCTCCATGAACCATGCTCCTGAACCAGCTGCTCCTTATCTCCCCTATTATATCCTGAAGTGACACTGACCCAGTCGATACTGGGATAATTGAAATGCACCATTACTACTCTCTGGCAGTTTTTGTTAGTTAGCTTCTCTAATTTTCTTTTAGCATTTCATTATCCATCTGTTGATTCTGGCCACTTCCATTGCCTTCCCCCTTTTTACATGGGATTTCTATCCATAGAGATTCTACAGTGTATTTTGTTTCCTGAAAAGCTTTTATCTGGTTTGACTCGATGCTTTCTTGAAGATATAGTGCCCTCCCCCCTCCATGTAAATGTACATGCAATCTTTTGACATGGACTCTTTACGCATATATCATGCCACGTCGTTTTATAAAAAGTCTTTTCCACCTATAAAACATAATTTGCATGCAATATAATCTTTATAAAATTATCCCCAAAATACTGTTTTATGGATGAAAATGCCTTTGGACACTGTCCTCAGAGCAAATATTTACTTTTAGGAGGTAATTTTAAGGAACTTATCACAATATTTTCAGGGACTGCTGGATTTTCAGTATGAAAGCATGTGCTTATTTTTACCCAGAAGTTACTCAAGAAAATGATATGCACATATTTAAGCCTGCTATTTAGTAAGCTTAGTTTTCAGGGAGGAGGAGCGGGTGCATGTTTTTGAAAACTCAAAACATATGCACAGAAGTGTACTTTTCCCCTACCACTCCTGGAAACATCTCTATTCACTGTGGCTAAAAATATGTGTGTATAGGCCACACACATTTTTATCCACATTATCGTCATTGCAGCACCCAGGGAAAGGACTCTGAGAATCACCTTCCATATGATGTTTTCAAAAAAGCTAACTTATGCAGTACAGAAATGTTGAGCTAGAACTAAAGGAAGAGAAGACTTGACGCTGTTTTTTTGGCAGTTACGTCTTTTCAAACATTCAAAAAACAAATTTTGAAATTTCTAATATCCACATTTATTTTTTTTTCTCTTTCAGCTACCTAGACAGTTTAGATTGAATTAGAGCAGCTGACTACCAGCCAACAGAAGATATCCTCCAAATCAGGCATCGTAGAAACCCATTTCACAAACAAAAATCTCTACTTCAGCTTAGTCAAAGAAAATGTTAAAAGAAATAAATCCATTAAGAAGTCATTCAGGGATGGAGTCAAGATGGCAGCACCACAGGAGGTTCACGTCTGAGCTGCTCCGCACTATCACCTCTTTGCTGATTTCCTATGGCTCCTGAGCAACAAGGGAAAGGCCAAGCTAAAAATCGGCCATCTCTTCCACTGCGGGCCAGCAGAAGATTGAGGTGCACCTCCTGAAGGCTTTGGCAACTGAAGCTGTCGCGAAGGAGAGCTTGACTGTATGGGCTTCTAGTGGGAGAACGCCCCTGCTCAGGCAAGTCTCACCTTTGTTACTGCAGCTGCATCTAAACAGTTCCCCGCTGAACTCGGATCGGTCTGACCTGAGCCATACTTCCATCAGTTTCATGTTTGGTTCCGTCAGCAATGGAACGGGCAAGAACATTGGGGGCCCCACCTCTTTCTCCATGCCACTAACCTCAGCTCCTGAGCAAACCGTTGGTGTCGACTTGGACTCCATGGAGATGGGCGTTGCTCTGGGGTCTTTACACTCTGCCCCAATTCAGGAGAGAAGTAGTGAGAAGGAAGTTCTCCCTGCTTGTACAACAAAGGAAGTTCCATCTGAGGTATCCTTACATTCCATATGGGCTATGCTGGTTAAATTGGATGGAACTGTTACTAAGTGTTCTCAGGACATATCAGCCTTAGTTCAAACTGGTCGGCAGGTTTCCTCTCAACAAGAGATACTGGTTAAAGAGACTTAGGAGAAACTATCTACGATGAGGAAAGAAGTTAAAGACTCTAAGGAAGTAATTGTTCACTTAGTAAAAGATAAGGTACTAAAGGGGCTGGCCCATGGGTTTCTGCCGCCCTTGGCAGAAATCCTGGCTTGTCGCACCCTACCGTGCGCCACCCCCTACACGTTCCCCTTCCCCGTGCTGAACTGCGCTACCACTGATTCTGATGGCGGGGTAAGGAGGCAGCAGCAGAAGGCCACGTGCTTCTTCATGCATGACCTGCCGCTTCTGACCCCTCCGACACAATTTTGGAGGGGGGGGAATCAAAAGCAGCAGACCATGCATGTTAAAGCACGTGGCCTGCTGCTGCTGCTGCTGTTGAGCTGACCCCGCCGCTGGAATCAGCAGTAGCAGGGGGTGGCTGTGCAGCACGGCAGATCTCAGCTCAGGACGAGGGGACGGCAGACCACACGTGCCATGCAACCCATGGAGGTCTGCCACCCTAGGCTTGCCTAGTGGATAGGCCAGCCCTGCTTACTAATTCATCGAAAGCTAGAGCAATTTGAAAAAAAAAAAGATGCGTTATTTAAATCTACGGTTTCTAAACTTCCTCTAAGTGGAAAATGTGTCGCCATTGGAAATGTTTAAAAAATACCTGCAATGCTTCCTGCAGATATTTATTTATTTATTTTATTTATTTATTTAGCAAACATTTATATACCGCTGCTTCCAGCGATCAGCAGCGGTCTGATTACACAAGGAGAACATAAGGAGGACTGTCAATCAGTACAGTAAAATTTGGGTGTGTACAGGTTGATCAGGAGGGTAGGCACATCACACGAGGGGTTTGTTAGGTATATGAGTACTAATTACATATATACATTATACATAAATGAGCAGGAGTACATAAATATGTTCTGGACTTAGACCTCTTAGGTTAATTCAAATTATAATGACTCTGGAAAAGATGAGTCTTGAGGTTTTTCCTGAAGACAGTTAGGTCTTTGCAATCTCGTAACTCTGGCGGCAGATGATTCCAGAGTGTAGGTGCTGCGTATGAGAACGCTCTATTACTAGTAATGGTTTTAACAGTTCTTATATCAGCTGGAATGAGGAGGGTGTTGGAGTTGCAGGTTCTTCTGCTTCTGTTGGGTGGTTGTGAGCATATCAAGGTGGAGAGGAAGGATGGAGCAATGTTATGTAGGAGCTTGAAAGTGGTCGTGAGTGATTTGTATTTTATACGAGCCGTGATGGGGAGCCAGTGGAGCTCAATCAATACCGGGGTGATGTGATCAGCAAAGCCTTTTTTCGTGATGACCCTAGCGGCTACATTCTGCGCCATTTGCAGAATGTTCAGAGTTTTCTTTGGGAGACCCTGCAGGATGGCGTTGCAGTAGTCGAAATGTGGCATGATGAGTGCCTGGGCAATGGTCCTGAAGTCCTGAGGTTCGATAATGCTCCTTAGCGGTTGGAGGACCCTAAGCTTGTGGAATACGGCTTTGTTTGTTTTGCGGAGGTGTTTCTCCATTTTTAGATTACTATCGAATGTTACTCCCAGATATTTTATTTCCTCCTTCGTTTGGTAAGTATTGTTACATAAGGTGATTGTTGCGGGGGGATCGAAGTTTGGCTTTCTGGAGATGTACATTACCTCTGTTTTTTTGTGGTTGATCGTCATGTTACTTTGGAGTAACCAGGCTTGCATCTCACTTAGGCATTCTTCGAGTTGGGTGTAGTTTGGGTTGTCAGTGTCGAGTTGAGTGTACAGCATAATATCGTCTGCATAGACATGGTATTTGATATTATGATGTTGGAAGATTTTGCAAAGTGGTTGCATGTAAATATTGAACAGGAGTGCTGAGAGAGCCGAACCCTGTGGTATACCCTGTGTTTGCGTGAATGCTTCTGCCTTTTCTCCGTTGAACTGGACCTGTTGCATTCTGTTTGATATGTACGAGGAGAACCATTTTAGAGGGGTTCCTGTTATTCCAATGGATTTAAGCCTGTTTAAGAGGGTGCCATGGTGAACTGTATCGAATGCTGCAGATATGTCTATGAATATGAGTAGAAACATTTTCTTTTTGTCTTCTAAACCCTTGAGGAGGTTGTCAAGCAGCGCAAGGAGTAGTGTTTCAACGCTGTGATATCGTCTGAATCCATATTGTTGTTTATCCAGGGTTTCGTTGTCATCCAAATGGTCTTGCAGTTGTAGTAACACGGCCTTTTCAATGATTTTGGCCAGGAACGATATGCTCGATATTGGTCGATAGGAAGCGGGGTCTTCTATCTAAAAGTGCTTTTCCACCTGTAAGTATGATTAATTTCCTGCCACAGGGAAAGTCTTCTCAAACTACACCTATAGAATCTGGTGACTTCCAAGATTTTTGTCCGAGTCAGACTTACGCAGAATTTTCTCTCTTTTCTTTAAGAAAATGGATACACCGTTTCTGGGTCAAACAATTAAGATTTATCCAGATATTAGTCGTCCTACCCAGGAGAGGAGACGTTTGTTTTTGTCCATTAGACAAGAGACAATATCGTTGAGAGATCTTTCACTTCCAGTGTCCCTGTAAATGTTTTACTTCCTATATGAACGTTAAGTATGTTCTTTTTCTCTACTGAGCAACTTTGCACCTTTTTGGACCTCAAGAAGATTTCCATGCAGTGAGTTTTGGACTCTTGTGGGGTGGTGTGCGAGGGGTGGTTGATGCATGGTATGATTATTTTCCAGAGCGTGAGTGTCTAATGCCTTGTGTTACTTATTTTTGCTGTTTCCTTTTGTTTAATGACCCCATTTATTTTGTTTCCACCCCCTATCTTCTACTGTGGTCTAATGACAGGGTGCTTATTTTTCAATGAATTACCTTTTCTTTGTTACAGGTGACTTGATATATGTTATGCACTTTTGTTACTCGAGCAAGTGGATACTTGTGAATCTTGTTTAATTTCATAAATAAAAAGTAAAAAAATAAAAAAAATAAAAAATTTAAACACAATGGACCCTATTACCACTCACACATGACAATACTAATCAAAGCTGAAAAATATTTTTGTCAGACCAATGTAATTTATTCACTAGCACAATAATTGTCAGCAATTTATTTTTTGTTTAAAAAGGGCATCCGACACAACTTCAGTGCTTTTAGCGTTTCGAACTAAAATACAGTTCTGCTTCGGGAAAAATAACTTTCAATGAACCTCCGCTTAGCCACTCAAATAATCTTTAATACTTAGCTTATAATTTGCTGCTTTCAATCAAGTATTAAAGATTATATGAATGGTTAAAATGAAAGTTCATTGAAAGTTATTTTTCCCTAAGCAGAATTGTGTATTTAAGATAGTTCAAAATACAAAAAGCATTGACAATGTGTCAGATACCTAAAGCTTTGGGAATATGGTACAAATCAAAATGAAACTTCCACACATATTTAAAACAGATAAAGAGTAGTTACTCACCTGTAACAGGTGTTCTCCAGGAGCAGCAGGAATCCTTCCTCACATATGGGTGACATCGGCGCCAACGGAGCCCTCATGTGGAGCATTTCCCCAGCTTTCAAAGAAAGCCTTTGGGAATTGCAGCGCGCATGCGCGGTCCCCTTCCCACCCAAGGGTGCCATCTTGCTCAGTCTGATGACATAGCTAAAAGACAGCAAAAAATTAGCAAAATAAATCATATGACTGCAACTCCAAGGGGAGGAGGGAGGGTTGTGAGGACTGATTCCTGCTGCTCCTGGAGAACACCTGTTACAGGTGAGTAACTACTCTTTCTCTAGGACCAAGCATGAAGTCAGTCCTCACATATCGGACCCCCCAGCTTAAGGCTACCGGAGACCTCAAGCCGAAAAAATGAGCTCTCTCTAGCTCGGCAGTACGTAAGGAAGGACTCTTCTCTGAGAACGCCCCCGACCGGTAGCCGAACACCAGGACCGGAGGGTAGGAGTTGCCTAAACCCCAAAGAGATTATGGAGTACTGCCTGTCCGAAAGCACTGTCCCTCTCAAGGCAGTAATGGGCCGCAAAAGTCTGGCTTGAAGACCAAGTAGCGGCCCGGCAGATGTCTGCCAACGGAACAGAGCGGAGATGAGCCACTGACGCAGCCTTCGCCCTGACACGATGAGCCGTGACTCGACCCTCCAACGAGAGGCCGGCTGCCCCATAAGCCCAGGCGATACAGTCAGCGACCCAGATGGACAAAGTACGCTTGGAGACAGGTAACCCCAACTTATTGGGGTCAAAAGAAACGAAGAGCTGAACAGCCCTCCGATGCTCCCGCATACGGTCAAGGTAGAAGGATAACGCCCTCCTACAGTCCAGGGTATGTAGGACCATCTCAACCCAGTTGGCATGCGGCCTGGGAAAGAAGGTCGGAAGAACCACCTCCTGCTTGAGGTGAAAAGGGGAGACAACTTTAGGGAGAAACTTCGGGTGAGTCCGTAAGACTACCCTATTCCTGTAGAACCTAGTGTAAGGAGGATCAGACACTAGCGCCTGAAGTTCACTCACTCGCCTAGCAAAGGTAAGAGCTACCAGAAACAAGGTTTTCCAGGAGAGAAAATGGAGAGGGCAGGTAGCCATAGGTTCAAAGGGCGGACAAGTAATCCGCTGTAAGACCACATTCAGATCCCACTCAGGGGCTGGTGGATGCAAAAGGAGACTTAAGCAGAAGGAGGCCTCTGAGAAAACGAGCCACCAAAGGGTGGTTGGAAAGAGGCCGTCCGTCCACTGGCAAGTGGTGCGCTGAGAGAGCATTGAGGTGAACCTGGACAGAGTTGGACTTAAGGCCTAGATTGGAGAGGTAAAGCAAATTTTGCAAGACTACCGCTACCAAGCACGAGAAGGGATTCTCACTGTGCTGAGCACACCATGCAGAGAATCTACGCCACTTAAGAGCGTAGGATTTCCTGGTGGATTGCCGCCTAGAGGCTAAGACTACATCTTCCACCTCACGGGGCAGTAGTAGGGGAGCCGGGACTACCCTTTCAGCAGCCAGGCCCATCAGATGAAGGGACTGGAGGTTGGGGTGCAAGAGATACCCCTGATCCTGAGACAGGAGATCGTGCTGAAACCCCAGAGGAAGAGGGGTGGCCACCGCCAGTTGCAGCAGAAGTGAGAACCACGGTTGCCTCGGCCACCTGGGGGCTATCAGGATCATTGAGGCCCCGTCCTGGAGGACTTTGAACAGTGTTCGGGACACTAGTGGGGTGGGAGGAAACGCATGCAGCAGGCCTGTGGACCACGAGATCAGAAACGCATCCGCTGCTACTCTGAGAGGATGCGGTTGTCTGGAGCAGAATCTTGGGAGTTGCCGGTTCAGAGGACTGGCAAAAAGATCCATGGTGGGGAGGCCCCACCTGAGAAAGATCTGCTGAACTACCAACGGGTTCAATCTCCACTCGTGTGGTTGCAGGATCCTGCTCAGTCTGTCCGCCAGGTAATTTTCTTGACCTGGGAGGTAGACAGCCTTGAGGATTATTCCGTGATTGACGGCCCAAGAGCACAGCCGTTGTGCCTCCTGACATAGAAGGAAGGAGCCTGTGCCTCCTTGTTTGTTCACGTAGAACATGGCAACTTGACTGTCCGTCTGGACTAGTACAGACTGGTGAGAGACGAGATGGGAGAAGGCTCTCAGAGCTAGGCGTATCGCCCGTAGCTCCAGGAAGTTTATCTGTTGAGCAGCCTCCCAGGGGGTCCAGAGACCCTGAGTACAAGCCCCTTGGCAATGTGCTCCCCAACCTAGAAGAGAAGCATCTGTCGTCAGCACTTGAGAATGAGGAGGGGATTGAAAAACCACTCCGAGTACCAGATTCGGAAGATGAAGCCACCATTGCAGAGAGGAGACCAGCAGGTCGGATATTCTTACGGAGTCCGCTAGGCTCCCTGTGGCCTGATGCCACTGAGTGCAAAGGCTCCACTGGGCAGGCCGCATGTGCAGGCAGGCATTGGGGGGCAACATGAACCGTGGAAGCCATATGGCCGAGTAGTCTCAGGAATTGCCTGGCAGAGACCAGGGAATTGCTGTGAAACTGCCTGGCCAGATCCATCAGCCTGTGGGCCCTGTCCATTGGCAGAAAAGCCTTCGCTTGAAGAGTGTCCAGCCTTGCTCCTATGAATTCTAAGTTCTGGGACGGGAGCAAAGTAGACTTTTCAAAGTTTATGACAAACCCCAAGTGCTGAAGCAGAGCCACAGTGCGAAGGGTGGCTTGATTGGCCTCCTGGGAAGACTGGCCCCTTATGAGCCAGTCATCCAGGTACGGAAACACAAAAAGACCTTGAAGCCTTAGGTAGGCTGCCTCCACTGCCAGGCACTTGGTGAACACCCTGGGAGCGGAGGTCAGGCCAAAGGGTAGTACTCTGTACTGATAGTGGTTTCCTCCCACAACAAATCTGAGATATTGTCTGTGGTCTGGATGAATAAGGATGCGAGTATAAGCATACTTTAGATCCAAGGAGCATAGCCAATCTCCCTGCTGGAGGTAGGGCAGCAGGATTCCAAGGGTAAGCATCTTGAACTTTTCCCTCTCCAGGAACTTGTTGAGGTTGCGTAAGTCTAGGATGGGTCTGAGGCCTCCTGTACTTTTTGGTACCACAAAGTACCTGGAATAAAAGTCGTGACCTCTCAGGTGGTGGGGCACAGGTTCCACAGCCTGTTCCTTTAGTAGACTTGCCAACTCCTGAAGGAGTAGGTCCCTGTGCAGAGGGAGTCTCGGAGGTTCCCCTGGAAAATAGGAGGGAGGCACCTGGTGAAAATGGAGAAGATAGCCCTGTTGGACTATATGAAGTACCCAGTTATCTGATGTGACAGCTGACCACCTGTAGGCAAAGTGGGCCAGCCGGCCTCCTGTGCTGAGAGAAGCCAGCTGAGGAGAAGAGGCTATGCTTTGTGAGTCAAAAACCCCCACCCTGCTGAGCAGGGGCCGGTGTTGGTGGCTTGGGGGCCTTCTGCCTACGGGGCCCATGACCCTGTCCCTTGGCCTGCTGACCCTGCTGGGGAGCTGCAGAGGCCTGATAATGAGGGTATTGTTTATAGGCAGATGACTTCCTCGGGTAAAAGGACTTTTTTCCCGAGCCCTTCTTCTTCTGAGAAGGGGCAGAGGTCTTTCTAGACAGCCTAGTCCTGGTCAGAGTCTCGGTCTCGCGTTCTGCAGCCTTTTCAGCCATGGGCTTGCCAAAGAGGTTTTCACCTCGGCAGGGGACATCGACCAACTTGTCCTGTACCTATGGCTCGAGGTCGGATGACTATAGCCAAGCCTGTCGGCGGGCACCGATGCCGGCCCCGGCTACTCGGGTCAAAGCCTCAAAGCCATCGTAGGCTGCTCGAGAGATAAACTTTGAGCACTCTCGAATACCGGTGGACAAGGCCTGAAACCTCTGCAAAGGTTCCTCGGAGAGACCAGCAGAGAACCCGGCAATCTCCTTTGCCAGGTCTCGGAGATACATGCCCATGTAGAGCTGGTATGTCTGGACACGGCAAGCAAGCATAGAGCCCTGGAAGCACTTCTTACCGAGGGCATCCAGGTTCCGGGCCTCCCAGCCAGGAGGCACCGAGGAGTGCATCTTCTGACTTTTCAGTCGATGCATGGCCGATTCCACAACCATGGAGTGGTGCGGTAATTGTTCCTTTTGGAACCCGGGGCTCTTGCGAACTCGATAGATGGAATCGACCTGCTTGCTTAACACCAGCGTCGAGGCCGGGGTCTCGCACATGCGGAAGAGCAGCCACTCCAGCATCGGAGGAACCGGTACAGTAAAGGCCTCCTTCGGGGGAGAGTCATACTGGAGGGCCTCAAGCTCCTCGGCTAGAGGCTCCTCCTCAGGATCCGCGGGGAAGGCCAAGGCCTTGGCCATATCCCGCACGAAGTCCGAGAACCGGGTATCCTCCGGTGGGGAGCGTCTCCGAGGCTCGGACTCCGGCGGGTCCGACGGGACACACCGAGTCCGATAGGTGTCGGGTGACTCTTCGTCCTCCGTCTCCCAGCCTGACTCCTCGGAGGAGGTGTCGAGCGGGCACCGATGCCTTCCGACCCGACGCCGAGGGTATCGGCGTCGACGACCTCGGTCCCGAACGGGAGGCCGAGGGAGACTGTGGCCGAGGATCGACTCGAGCCCGCATGGACTCGAAGATCGGCTCGGCCTCCGGGGTCGACTTGGACGTCGATGTCCCGGTGGTCGGGGCAGATGCACCAGTGAGACCAGCGATCAATGCCCGCTGCTGTTCCATGAAGGCAGCGAGGCTGCTCTCCAAGGCCATCAACCTGAGTCCGAGCTCAGGAGACCCAGCAGCCCCCGACTCGGGCCCCGACGGTGTCGGGCCCGACGTCGGCTCCCTTGGAGGAGAGTCCAGGAGGACTACAGCACTCACATGTCCAGGAGACTCCATCTCGAGACGAGGTTGCTTGGCAGGCCTCTCTGACTCCGAAGACCCGGGACGGCTATCGGGGCTATGCGACCTGGCTCTCGAGGAACCAGGAGCGTCCACCGACGCCGCCCTCGCGGGTTTCTTCTTCCTGCGCTGTTCCCGCGAAGGAGACCCCCGCTCAGAGGAACCTCGCCGCTGCTCGGGGCCGGAGTCCCGAGACATCAAGGCCTCTGACGAGGTCCGGGCCCGTCCGGACACGGAGTCAGAGAAGTTCCTATCCTTCTGGTGCTGCCGACTCAACGCCTTTGAGGACATTTTGCCACACGGACCACAAATCATCGGGTCATGATCGGGTCCGAGGCAGCAGTCGTGTGTGTCAGTAAGAGACATAAGTTTCTTACACCGATCACATTTTTTAAACCCGCTGGCAGCCATCGGGGGAAAAAGGGCCCCTGCGAGGTCAAAAGACAGGGCTGCCAGTGGAAAAAGAAAAAATGGCGCAAACGCTAGTCACGAATGACAAAAACCAAAAAAAGGTGAGAGTGGGCTCGATACCGGCGTATCGGGCCCAGGCGGGAAAAGGATCTGGCGTTGAACTGAAGGAGAAGTACAAAAAATAGGGAAATCAACTTTTCCTCGGCGAAAAACGAACTACGTCTGTTGGGCTCCGCAGAAAAAAGAAGACTGAGCAAGATGGCACCCTTGGGCGGGAAGGGGACCGCGCATGCGCGCTGCAATTCCAAAAGGCTTTCTTTGAAAGCTGGAGAAATGCTCCGCACGAGGGCTCCGTCGGCGCCGACGTCACCCATATGTGAGGACCGACTTCCTGCTTGGTCCTGGAGAAATAAAAAGACCCTAAAAAATATTTCCAATGGTTATTATGCTAGTGAACAAATTACATTGGTCGGACAAACAACATTTCCTTTGCTGCAAAAAATAAAAATGTTTAAGTTACTTTTCAAAAGCAGCTTAAACTGGCCCATATGAAAGCTGACAAGGGCTCAGTTCCTAAACTTCGGCTACTATGGCTCTACTTTTAAAAGTATGTATTTGTATAGCTGCAGTCACTACATAGATAAGTGTTCTATCCATCAATTTTCAGCAGCACTTTCCAAATAGTACCACTGCAAATATTTACAGATTGCCCCGATATTAACCACCTAACTATACAGAGAGCAGTGATATTCAGTCCTTTATCCATATAACTATGTGGATAAATTTAGGCCAGCAAAAAGCTATCCTAAATTTATCCAGATAGCACACCTAATATCACTGCTGTCTGCATAGCAATGATACTCATTGCTCTGAAGTAATTTTATAAAGAGCTTCCTAAAGTTATATGCCATTTCAACTTGTAAATCATGGTATTTTAGTGAGCCACACACCTAAATGAGCATCTGCATGCATAACTGAGGCAAGCGCTATTTTAAAAGTATGAGCGTCGGGCTGATGGTGTGTACTTTCACTGTAGTTGTGTATATGGGCAGAGCATGAGCAGAAAATACTATAATTTATGTGTGGGGGAAGTAGAACTTTGTAGACAAGTGGGAATGGGATCTGAGAAGCAGGTAGTGAGGTTGGAGGAGGAGAGAAAATGTACAGTTTCCTCCTCAGTGATTTCAGTATAGAAAGAATGGGCGATATGAGTTGAAGGGGGGATGGAGGTGACCCAATGGAGAACTAGAGACTAATCTTGTGAGCCTTTTTATGGAAGTAGTCAGCCAAAGTCTGGGCAGAAAATGGAGGGGTAGCGGGTGGAGACACTTTCAGGAGGGAGCAGAGTGCTGCAAAGACATGGTGAGAGTCAGAGGTAAAAGTTTGTCAGATGGACATAGTACATTTTGCTTGGCAAGTGCTGTCGGAGACTAGAAAAAGGTTAGCATGAAGTCAGCATGGGCACGGGATTTAAGCCAAAGGCGCTCACAAGAACAGGCAGAGCGACGCAGGTAGGGGATTTTGGAGGTCAGTCGAGACTGAGATACAGTATGCCTCCCAGGACATGAATGGGAGGAGCAAGGGCATCAAAGTAAAAGAGAATATAGTATTGCAAGAAGAAACTCTCTCAACAGACTCAGATAACATAGTGGCTGAGAGAGGAGATGAGAGAGCAGTGGAGGGAGCTGAAGGGTCAACAGCCTGAATATTCCTAAATATATGTTAGTGGAGATTGGTTGAGACTGTGGTGGGGTGTGGCTAAGACTGAAAGTTAGCAGATGCTGGTCAGATAGGGGAAGAACTGGGGGGGGGAGAAGCTGGAGGATGAGCAGCTGGAGAAAAAGATAAGGTCAATTCAGTAACCATGCGGTGAGTAGGGACAGTAGAACATGGCTGGAAGTCGAACAAGAAGAGCAAGGCAAGGAACTTTGAGGCATAAGAGCCAGATGATTCAAGCAAAATAGGTAAGCCAGGTGTCAAAGTCAGTGAGAAAGGAAGCTAAATATTGTATTGCTTTTTTCAATGGCAAGGCCAGTGTCTCTATGCTCATGTTACTTCACTGGCTCCCTATCTGCTTCTGCATCCAGTTTAACTTCTCCTACGGACCTATAAGTGCAGTCATTCTGTGGCTCCTCACTACCTCTCTTCTCTTATCTCACTCTACACCCCTCCTCGGGAACTCTGCTCCTCTGGCAGATCCCTTTTATCTGTGCCCGTCTCTGCCACTGTCATCTCCAGACTTCGTTCATTCCACTTTGCTGCTCCATATGCCTGGAACAAACTACCTGAGTCAGTATGTCAGGCTCCTTCTTTAGCCCTATTCATGTCCAGACTAAAATCCCACCTCTTTGGGACTGCTTTTGGTTCCTGATGCCACTCACTCTTGTTTATTACTTATAGTGACGTTTTACTTACCAATTAAATGTCCTTTGCTTGAGTCCTGCTAGACCAGTCCAAACAAGTGGGTTGTGTTCCCCTACCTGCAGATTGGAGGAGACAAAAAAAAAACACAATGAAAAGCCCAGGCTTCAATGATATCACTCCTATGCCTCCATTCACCTCAGCCACCAGAAGTCCCTTCAGTATTCATCCCAAAGCATATGGGAGAAAAACCATGGCAAGCCTCACACAACCTAAATTGTGGGCAACAATGTGTAACCAACAGTAAAAAACTATGCACAAGAAAGCTTAAACAGAAGGTTGTCAGTAGAAGATGAACCGGCAGAGCCAAGCATAAAAATCATAGCAGAGCCAAGGATATGGCAGCAGAACAAATACAGTTCCAGGGGCGGGCCATGGACTGGTCTAGCAGGACTCAAGGACAGAACATTAACTGGTAAGTAAAATGTCACCTTCCGTATCATCCTGCTAGACCAGTCCAGACAAGTGGGATGTACTAAAGCTACAACTCCACTGGGCAGGAAGAAGAAACAGCAGCAACTCGCAGAACCCTTGAGCCAAAGGCCGTGTCCACCCACGCATGGACATCCAAGTGATAATGTTTAACAAACCGCCCTGATATCATGAAAGGCGATATATAAGAAATGTTAAATAAATAAATAAAAAGTTGAAAGTGATACACATGTTGCTGCTCGACAAAATGTCTGCAGGGGCTACCGAGCTGTGCTCTGCCCACGAGGACACTTGTGCTCGAGTAGAATGGGAGCTGGTTCCGCAACAGATATGCCGAGGCAATGGCCTCCTTAATCCAAAGTGCCAAAGTCAACTTGGCTGCCACTTCACCCTTGCATGGGTCAGCAAATAGCACACAAAGATTGTCGGACTTACGAGAGGAATTCATAACCTCCAGTACCGAAGGAGCGCTCCTGGACATCAACCAGGCAACACCCTTATCCTTTCCCCAACACTTCTCCTTCAGGAAGGAAGGAAGGCAGGCATACCTCCTGGTTCATGTGAAAAGGGAGAAAGCACTTTAGGCAAGAAGGAAGGCACAGGCTGAATGGAAACAGCCTCCTTCAAAAAAGGACAGATAAGGATCTCAGCAAGACTGAGACTGCAGCTCAGAAATCCACCTTGCGAAACAAAATCGCGACCAAGAAGGCAATCTTGAGTATCAGATCTTTTAAGATGGCGGCACCCTTTGAACCATTGAGACATGCTATCAGGGTCCTGAGCACCAAACATAGATCCCAGGAAGGGATCACAGACTGGAGGGGAGGATGTAGATGCCGAATTCTCTGGCGAAACCGCAAGGCGTCCGGGTGAAAGGCCAAAGACTTGCCTGCCACCTGAACTTTCAGGGAGCTAAAAGGAAAGGCCCTTCTCTAGGCCATCCTGTAGAAAGGCCAACAGGAAGGACACTGTGGCTGCCTCAGGAGCTAACTGCAATGTGCTGCACCAGTGCTCAAAGATGCACTATATCCATATGTTTGCTAGCTTGGTAGACCTTCTCCATGCATCAAGCAAAGTAAAGACCACTGCTGAAGAGTAGCCCTTATGCTCTAGCAATCTTCTTCCAAGAGCCATGCTGTAAGTGAGAAGGGAGCTGGGTCCTCCAGGACAATCGATCCCTGCTGCAATAGACCATGAGATGGAGGCAACCAAAGAGAAAGTGCCTGCAGGAGCCACATCAGGTCTCCGAACCACGCTCTCCTCGGCCAATCCAGTATTACCAGAACAATCCTGCCCAGGTGGCATTCTATATGCTGAATCACACTCCCCACCAGGGGCCACGGAGGAAACACATACAGCAGTCGTTGACTTGGCCAAAGCTGGGTCAGGGCATAGACACCCTCGGACCCCATCGCCATGTGGCAACTGAAGAAGTGGCAAACTTTGGCAATGGTCACCATTAGATTCATTCTGGAGTAACCTCAGCGGCGCAGAATCAACTGAAATGCCTCCTGACTCAACTCCCACTCTCCAGGATCCAGAGAGTGCCAGCTGAGGAAGTCCTCTTCCCATATTCCACCCCAGCAATGTGCAGGGCTGACAAGACTAGGAGGTTCTTCTCCGCCTAGGCAAACAGGAGAGCCATTTCCAGAGCTACCCTGGTGCTCCTTGTGCCGCCTTGCCAATTGTTTACAGATAATGCCACAATGGTGACTTATGTCACTTGAACCACCCAGCCCTCAACTAGTGGCTGGAAACACAGAAAAGCCAACCTGATGGCCCTTGCCTTGAGGCGGTTGATGGGCCACACCACTTCCCTGCGGTTCCAACAGCTTTGGGCCGCATGGTCTTAGCCATGGGTTCTCTAGCCTGAGATACTGGCATCTGCCGTCAGCAGGATCCAGGAGAAGTCATCCAGTGGTACCCCCTTCCTCAGACGATGACAGGGCTGCCGCCATCATTGCAGGCTGGCCTTCACCATCAACATAAGCAGAAGCCTGTGCTCAAACTCCTGAGAACTCGAGGACCACTGAGTCAACAAGGACCACTGGAGTGTTGCATGTGAGAATGCACCCACGGCACCATTTCTATGGTTGTTGCCATTAGTCCGAGGAACTGAAGATAGTCCCGGACTCTAGGAGCCTGCTGTGCACAGAACAGTGTCAGACAGACAGACAATCTAAGTCTTTACTTTCTCCTCTGGCAAGAAAGCTCTGCCCACTTGAATGTCAGAATGTGCTCCCAGAAACTCCAGGGACTGGGAATGCAAAAGCTAGCTCTTTATGACTGATCATCCAGCCAAGACTTTACAAAAAGGACACCACTCGTGATGCTATGCAAGACACTTCTGAAAGGTAAAGGGCTCAGATGAGCCAGTCGTCCAGATAGGGATAGATAGATCCCTTGGCACCTCAGCCACCACCATGATGACCTTGGAGAATGTCCTTTGGGGTGATGGATAGACCAAAAGTGAGGGCAGCAAACTGATAGTGAGATCCAAGCATGGCAAGACACAGATACTTCTGCCGATCCGCCTGGAACGGGATATGAAAATACACCTTGGCCAGATCCAGAGAAGCCAACCTCTCCATTTGGGGCACTGCTTGAATCCTGAAGTGCAAGGTTTCCATCCGAAAGCGCAAGTGCTCATTGACCCCCTTGAGGTCCAGAATGGGCCAGAAGGAACAGTCCTTTTTTGGCACCATGAAATAGATGGAGTATCTGCCCTTACCCCGCACATCCAGGGAGATGGGCACCGCCACCTTCAGGCATAGCAACTTGTCCAAGGTGGTCCGCACAGAGGCATTTTTGATTGCAGATCCACAAGGGGAAATGACAAAAGCATCTGTAATCGGCTCTTTGCATTCCAGGACATAGCCAAACTGAATGGTGTCTAGCACCCAACAATCCTTGTTTACTTGGGCCCATTCCTGAAAGAAAAGGCAAAGTCTGCCTCCAACTGGAAGAACTAGGAAATGGGCCCTCAAACCTTCACTGCACAGCCCAGGAAAGTCCTTAAGGGGATGGAGTCCCTGTGCCCACACACTCCACGAAAGGACAAACAATGAGCCTGAGGCCTGGAAGAGGATGGGAAGAAAGGTTTTCCACGTGGTAATGAGAGCCCCAGGAATCTGATCAGCATGCCTTTGGTGGATGGGCGGAGGCTGACGAGAAAGGGGCACCAGTCCACTTCACAGGCCCTTTGAACCTGTCTTCCGGAAGGCGGTAAGATTTTGTCTCACCCAGGTCCTTCACAAGCTTCTCCAAATCAGCTCAAAACAGAAGCTTCCCCTTAAAAGCCAGCTGGGCCAACTGAGCTTTGGAGGATGTGTCCGCTCCCAGAGCCAAATCCAATGCTATGACACCATAATCAGGGCACCATCCCTGGCTGCCAAACGTACCGGGTCATACATGGAATCAGAAAGGAAGACTGTGGCAGACTCCAAAAAGAGGGGTAGTATCATCCAGCGGAAGAGACTGAATCCACTGAAGAGGGCTCAAGACATCAGGCTGGTACATACTGCCAGCTGCAGAATAGCCACTGCCATGGCGAACTGGCTCCTCAGCAAGGAAGCCACCATACGGTGCAGAAAATCCTTTAAGGCTGATCCGCTTTCCACAGGAATGGTGATCCTTCTGGTAACTGCCCAGACCTGCGCATCCACCTTGGGAATGCCAAACTACTCAACGCACTCCTCCCTCCAGGAGAGCACAGATCTTCTTAAATCCCTTAGGCAGGGAGGCAGGGAGTCAGGAGGGTCTCACTCAGACCAAATCATATCCTTGATCACATTTGGGAACAGGAAGACAGTAATGAATTTTCGTATCCCTTGAAGGAGCAGGTGTACCTTCAGCTCCTGCTCGGTGCTGAAAGCATCCATCAGCTTCAAGGCACAGATGAGTGGCTCACAGCACAATCACCAGAGCCTTTGGCTGGCTGAATATCTTTACCCAAAGTGCCATCCGTCACCTCCTGCCCTGAGGCAGGCAGGCAAGCAAGCAAGGTTGGACTAAGTGCATCCCCTGACTGAGAGGGGGAAAGCAGGCCCTCCAGGGACAACTCAGAAGCTGCCATGCAGGAAAAGCAGAGTCCAGAATCCAGGGATAAGGCATCTTGCTTGCCACAAAGTCAAACAACGTTTCCTGGAAGAAGACAGAGAGTTAAGACAAATATCACAACAGCGCACAGTACGGCTGTGTCGGCCCACAAGTGCACATTAACTGTGCTTTTACATTATGCACGTTACAGGCACTAGGGAAGGAACATGCACTGGAGCCACTTGGGCAGAACGTGCGTTAGGACCATACGATCACAAAGCGCACAGTAGGTAAAAATGTTACTAGTGCATGCAGAAAACTGCAGGAAGCCCCACACCATGCCAATAGCCACCCGCGGTCTATTCCGAATTGCATCCCAAGAAGATTGAATAGGGAGCCCAGATGAAGTCAAGTCTTGGTATTCACCCCTAAAAGCCCCAGGCAGGGAATCTGTGCCGGGCTCAGCTTTGCTCCCCTGAAACTGTTTTACTAGCTGGCTGGCAGATTTCTCTGACGGCCTTCTGCGATCTTTGGAAGAGAGTAGGGGGTGGGGCACCAAGGTTATGTGAGGCTGCTGCACCTCTTCCAGATCCTTCTTATTTGTGGTCGTTCATCAGGCCCTTATGATAACAGCATGGAGCTGAACCAATTTTCCCTCCTCCTATGGCTGCTGAAAAGACCACAGTCTAGTGGAGCCTCTCACATCACACTCAAGTGAGAATCACCTTTCTATACTGAAGGTGGTCATTCACGAGCCTTTAATCAATTCCTTTTTCTCTGAAGCCTCGAATTTTTTACAGAGAGGAGAAAATCCATCCACCGTCTGCTGGAGAAAAAGAAATACTGAAGGGACCTCTGGTGGCTCAGGCAAATAAGAGGCATGGGAGTGATGTCACTGAAACCTGAGCTTTTCATTGGTTCTTTGTCTCCACCAATCTGCTGGTAGGGAAGCACAGACCACTTGTCTGGACTGGTCTAGTAGGATGATATGAAAGTTTATTTTACCATATGCTAGTCCCCAGTTTTGTGATGATATTCATCATTATTAGACTGTAAGCGCTGATGAGCAGGGATTGTCTCTTACATCTATAGATACAGCACTGTTTACGCCTTGTAGCACTATAAAAATTGATAAGTAGTAGTAAAGCAATAACACTTAAATCCTTCTAGATTTCTACCCCAAAGAGTCTGAAGTTTCTCACTCTTTGGGATGGTTCCATTGGCATTTCTGCACGTGACAGTTCTTCGAGAAGCTCAGTACCCAATATGCTCAACTAGTCTTACTCATCTAAGTTTTAAATGATCAAACGAAGACTTACTTTTGTGAAAAATCTTCATGTTTACATAACTGAAATAGGAGTACTCAAAATAGATGCATGAATGGAAAGCAGCTAAGACAGAAAACTGATGACTGGCATTTACTGCTCACAAGTTTAAAGCTTGTGCTAATTCACCTCCTTTGTGTGCATGCTATCATGTGTCCATTACATACTGGGTGGAATTTTAGAGGCTCAACAGAGACATCCAAAGCACAAAAGATGTCTCCAGAAACATTTTAGAAGCCAGCTCCATAGCTGGGCCTGATCTCAGACACGTCCTGCACGCCCAAAGTCACATTTATACCTGCTCCAGGCACAAATAAGCATTGTGAAAGTGTTGATTTTAGCTGAAAAACATCCAGAGGATGTAGAGAAGAAAGCACTCCCTCATCCCCAGTACTCAGCACAATTTCAATGAGAGCAGCAGTGGGATTTGAACCCACTACTCTAACCATTAGGCTACCCTAGATGTCTGGGTTCTGAAACAGTTCTGGGGATGTCATCCATATCCAGCACGGCCACGTTTGTGAAATCATCTCTGTACCTGGACATGTCTGCATTTTTTCCAGACATTCTGGCTTAGACGACCCAGATTGCACTTGAATGTCCCGTCTAAAATTCCACTTATATGCACTTATTTTTCTATAAACTATTTATAAAAGTAAAATGAATACAATTCACATTTTTATTATCGTAAACAAAGACATAGGCCTGTACGTTCTTCATATGCAGCGGAATGGGGTGGGCCAGAGGGGCTATGGCCCACAAATATTCTGCTCAACCCAAGATCAGCAATTAGAGCGCATTGTAGCAAGGCTGGAGATTGATTTGTTTGGCCCCCTCGAACAAAAAGATGTTCTACTGTCCCTAATGTGCCAGAATATCAATCCAGATTTGTGTTGTGTTGAAGAACAACTTCCTGAATTTAAAAAAAAGATAACCATTGGATTAGATTTCCACCCTTTGCTTCTCCTCAAAACAGTTAGGATTGTATTGTGATGGCTTTCACAAAACATTACAATAATTTCCATATTTGGATATAATCACATTTTTTCACTAAAGAATTACAAAGTTTTGTGGAAAGCACACTGTGCAATACAATACGATACGATATAATATAAGTGACATGCCTCATCTTGATTCTGGCAAGACAATGTGGCAGTGGGCTGTATAACGTGGCTGAGCATGATACGTGACATGAGCTGTGTGATGTGGCAGATGGCAAGATGCAAAAATCTAAAAATCACTAGTTCTAAAAAAACAGTATTGGTAAATAATGTCAAACAACATCCAATTGCCTCAATTTCTACATTTTTAAAAAATGGATCATATCACCGAGACTTATTGAAACTCAATAGCTTTTAAGTTTCAGACAATAAACATCATTAAGATAGCACCAGAGCCAAAAAGGGAGAAAAGAAACAGTTCTCAGTATTTTCTCATCTTCCCCACCCTTGCAGCTCTCTACTCTGTTTTTCAGACTTTTCCACACTGACTCCTTAGCTGGAATAGTTCCTAGTAGCCAACAGGCCTTTGCTCTCCTACCCCTTCTGTCGAATGTGCTGCACAGCTGGGCATCAAAACTGAGGGTAGGAGGACAGACCAAGCAAAAGAGAGCAAGCTTAAAAGACAGTGGTGCAGACGAAGAGCGGAAGACACCGTTAGCTTCATCTTTCATGTTTGCAAAAATATAACTTTCAAAAACAAACACCAATGTTTCTAAACTATAAATCACAAAAGCCCGAAATATAAAATGAAGAAGCTGATTCCAGTACTATAGCATAATATGTGCAAGGCCCTGTTCCTCTCCACAGCCCTGCGGAGCTTTCTTACCCCTCCTCCCCCTTCAGGATCCAAGTTCCTTGCTACCTTTGCATGTTTTCCACAGTCTCCAGGAGCTGTGCTGCTCTCTGCTCCATATCTCCTGCCCACATCCTATTCACTAGTTCTCCGGTGGCACTGTCACTTCAGCAGTCTCTCTTCCGAGTTCTAAGATCCTTATTTATTTAACAAGTTTTGTACCCCGCATTTTCCTTCAATCAAAGCGGTCTCAAAGGTTATACAAAGGTAAGGAAATAGCTCGGTTCCCCTAGTCACCTGTTGCGCTTCTCTGTATTCTTTATAGATGTACTAGCTCCTTTTTTGACATGGAGGGACCAAAAATCTTACACAGTACAGTGAGAATAGCGTAACATTTGCAGTTTTGTTTGTAAATCCCGTTTTATTAATTTACAATGCGCTACTGGTCTGACAACTGCGCATACTTTCCTATAGACTGGGTTAATTTAGAGCTCGGTCCATAGCCATTTCAAGATCCTCTCTGCCTGTAGGTCCTCCCCATGCATTACGCTCTACGTATATTTGCTGAAAATCTTGTGTTAACCGATTACCTACTTAAGCAGTTTTATGAGATCCTTTTGTAGCTAGTCACCATCAGTATTCGGTTTTCATTGTTTAAGTGATTTGCCGTGTCTAGATACCGTCTTGAGTAAGCTGAACAGTAGCGATCCCCGTGAGCCAAATTTTTTCCTGCCACTGTGAAAAATGAGCATTAGGTCCTAGATCTGCTTCCACGTTTTCCAACCCAGTTTTTGATGTATACAGCGACTTTTCTTCAGCCTGGGGACCCTTCCGCCCCAGTCCACAGTCTCAGCTGCCCCTTCCCAGCCCTGAGTCGGGGGGAGGGGGGGTGTCTGCTCTTTCCCCCCTCCCCCTCCCTCTCCCTTTCCCCCGCTCACCTGTAGTAGGAGAGTAAGCCGTTGCTCAGCACGCACCAGCGCCGCTGATACCCCTTCAGGTAGTTGGTCCATTTGAAAAGCCAGCCCTTGTAGGTGTCGGAGGCTGGGCCTGGAGATGCCCCCAGCGGCACGGCGCATTTGCTGCCCTCGCTCATGCCCGGCTCGTGCGCTCGCTATTAACAGGAGGTGCAGGCTGGGCACCGGCGCGAGGAAGGAGAACGGCCCGTGCAAGGAACGACCTCTCCCCCCACACACGCTTCACCACAGCTTGGGAGCCGGAGCCGGAGCCGTCGGCATGTGACAAGACGGGGGCGGGGCACACAGAGAGACAGGGTTCTACTGTCAAATGACGGGGGCGGAGCTCGGAGGAAAGAGAGGAGGGGGGTTGGCGCGTGCATGCAACTTGTCAGGTGGTTATGCAATGAAAACCCTAATAGAAGCGGCGAGGGGAGTCTAAGAAATATATGCAGCGCGGCTATAGGCTGCCCACAGGCATCAATGACGCTCGAGAGCGGTGAGCGCCGCCGTCACGTGGGAGGGCGTGACGGAACAGCTTCACCACAGCCGCATCGCACAAGTCTTTGGGAATGTTGTTGTCCGGGATGAGGGGAACAGGGCGCAGTTGCATCGCCTGGAGAATCGGCGTCGTTATAGGGACCAGGCTGGGCTCTGGTATCTTCTGCCGTTAGGGTCTTCCACACCCACCGCTGTCTTCGAAGATGGACCGCGAGAGTTTCAGACTAGCAAGGAAAGAAAGACATCCGCTGCAACGCCTGTGCCCGGTGTTTGGTCGATCTTGCAGAGCTGTGGAGCTGCTGAAAGAGCGGAAAATAAAATTGATGAGATCTAACTCAAAACCCTTAGCACGGTTCTTTAATATCGCCTTCATCCTTTCTCTATTCTTCTATTGTCTTCATTCCTTCTAAGCCCTCATCATACTGTGCGATGCCCAAAGTGAAGTTTTTAGAAGCTTCTTTCATGAGTGAAACAAAATCAGTTTTAAAGTTGCATGGAATATTGTGGCGATTGACAAATTGTCTGCAAAGAATGATAGAAACAGAACTTTGGATAATGTCTAGGAACCAACTTCCAAAATGATTGAGGTTGCTAAACGCAACAAATTACACATTCCTGAACAGAATAATAGAGTGCTTAAGCATTCGGGGCACGCATAGAGCTGGCACTTTGCTAACGATTCTTTTATATTTAAGCCAAAGAACATTTTCTATAGCAGGTACTGGTAGTTTCTCAAAATCGCATTAAAATGTATGCAAATCAAGAGGCATTTCCTATTTATATGTACTGTTGGCCCTGTTTTATGGGAAAAAATGTGATTATCAAATTAATAAACTTTCACGAAAGATGGTATCTTTTAAATTTAGTTAATACATGTCAGAATACAGAACTAAACTTGAAGTCGTAGGTGCCTGCCTGCTCTGTAGGTGCTTTGAAACCCACAATATTGAGTAAAACCCAAAGTTGTGTCTAGGGAAAAATAATTTATGTTGATTTAGAACCCTAGATTGTTTTGAAAAGTTGGCTGCTATGTCTGAAGTTATGTTTATGCTTCTTGCATGTCCAAACAAATGTGTAAATGTATTTATTGTGAGACCACGTGATGCGTGAGTGAGGGTGGACGTGTCCCGCTCGCTCTGGTGCAGCCCCGACGCTTAATCAGCTAATTTATCTTGACTTTTGGTAGTTGCTTCCCTCCTCCTCCGGGGTCATATCCACAAGATCTGGTGCAGTTTGCAGTCCCCTTCTATCTCGTCTTACGATGCCTCTGGTACAGAAAAAGGACCGTGAAAGATCTGCACGAGCGGGGCCTTCATCTGCGGCCATGACACAACCGGCCTCGCCGAGTGGGGACAGTGCCGACTCGGCGTCAGCTGAACTAGCTAAAGAGGTGGTCAAATTACTTGATCCTAAATTTGACCTCTTAATTAAAAAGCTGGACAGCATGGAAGAAGCTTTGACGGTGTTTGGGAACCGCATGGATGAAGTAGAGCTCCGCGTGGCGAGTGTGGAGGAAGGAGAGGGCGCCCGCGACAGAGCAATTGCGGCCCAAAGGCAACAGCTGCAGGAGCTACAGCAGAAATTGGACGATCTAGAGAATAGATCCCGGCGCAACAACTTACGCATTGTGGGCATTGGCAAAGAAAAGCCAGAACGGGAGCTGTTGGCGTTTCTGGAACACTGGCTGCCGGAAGCTCTGGGCCTAACAGATCTAGTGGCAAACTTTAAAATTGAGCGGGCTCACCGGCTGGGTGCCCGAAGAGAGGCCTCTGAGCGCCCTAGGGTTGTAATTCTGCACGTTTTGAACTTCCAGCACAAAGTGCAAATCCTACAGGAATACAGGAAAAAAGGTGAGCTGTTGTTGGGGAATCGCAAGGTCTTATTGTTCCAAGATTATTCTGCTCCCGTGGCGGCACGGAGAAGAGAGTTTGGCCCAACATGTGCGGAACTGTTTCGACGCCGGGTTAAATTTACTTTGGCCTTCCCGGCTACGTTGCGCATTACCCATCAGGGACAGAATCACGTTTTCAACACTGTGAGTGCGGCGCAACAATTTCTCACGAAATGGCCGGAGCCGGACATGGCTGTTTGAGGCGCTGCTGGCTTTGGGTGCTTTGGAGAGCGAACATACTGGGATGACGTCCTAGCAGAGGCCCACGGTTAGAGGCCCCTGCCTCCGGAGCTGATACCTGCTCTAATTCTGCGGTGGACTGTGAGCAGTGGACTTCCCTTGTTCTCAATTAATGTCTACTGTTTTCTTTGTGTTTTTTTGGGTTTTTTTTAGTATTGCTTGTTCCTTTCTTGCTTCTTCATATGCCTTTTCTTATTTTACTTTGCCTCTTTTCAGTCACTCGGATGCATCAGCTTGGTGGGCTGGCTGTCTAAGGTCCACTGTGGTTATGTTACCGAGTGGAGTTGCTTGGGAGGGGGGGGAAGCTGCGGTTGGGGCTGCCCCACGGCATCACTTTAGGCTCAGACCTCAGTGCACTTAACTGAGGGATAAGATGTGTTTGGTGGGTAGGGGATTTCGGGGGGGAATGGGGTAGGGGATGGGGTAGGAGGGGTGGAGGAGGGCTGTAGGGGGTTTTGGGGGGGAAGGGTAGGGACTGGGGTAGGGAATGGGATGGGAGAGATGGGGGGGGAGGGGGAAGTCGTATTGAGCCCTTGTGGGGGAGACCGAGACCATATGTTCATTGTGAGGGAAATCACACATAGCTCCTGGGGCGACATGCTCCTGAGTTTGGCGCTATGGCTGGTTAAGTGTGGAGTGGAGGCTGGGCTGCCCCGCACACATAGTGGTACCACCAATGATGGCCAACTGGACACTCTGTTGCAGACTACTACATGTCGTCTGACTTGAATTTTGTCACTTGGAATGTGGGGGGGGTTAACACACCGGTGAAACGTACAAAAATCTTGCAAGCCCTTAAACGATGCAAGGCCCAAGTAGCATTGTTACAGGAAACCCACTTAACCGCCACAGAACATGCTAAATTGCAGAGGGACTGGGTGGGGTCGGTTTATTTCGCCTCGTCGGACACACGGCAGAAGGGAGTTGCCGTCTTAATTCATAAAGCCCTTTCCTGCGAAATTCTGGGTCTGGAAGGGGATCCCCTGGGCAGATATCTTTTTTTACATGCCAAAATACAGGGCGAGGAAATTTTTATTGGAAATGTCTACGCCCCCAATACTTATGATCATGGCTTTTTCCGGGATATTTTAACTAAAGTATTGGCTGCCCCAAAAATCCCGATTATCCTAGCCGGGGATTTTAACTGTCCTCACGATCCGCGTTTGGATAAGTCCCGGCCCTCCTCGGAGTGGAAGTGGGACACTAAGGGAGTAGGGTTTCTATGTGAACTGGGAGAGTTGGTGGACACATGGCGTGTTCTGCACCAAGACAGCAGAGACTTCACACACCTCTCGCGCGCCCATAATACCTGGTCAAGAATTGATTATATTCTGGTATCGCGACAGTGGTTTTGGAAGGTCTGTAGTGTGGAGATAGAGCCCATTGTTGTGTCGGATCATGCCATGGTTTGTCTAAGTTGGCGGGGGGAGAGACTGGGGAACCGCAAGTGGGCTTTTCCTGGTCATCTTTGGAAGAAGCCGGAATTTGGTGACTATCTGCGGAAGTGTTGGTCGGAATATGTGCTGTATAATGAGGGGACAGCGAGTTCAGTGGCAACCTTTTGGGAAGCGGGTAAGGCCGTTCTACGAGGACATATCATAGCCTATGTCACCGCAGAGAAGCGTAGGGTTAATAATGATATTCTTAGACTGACTCGCGACCTACGCAAGGCAAAGGCCCAGGCAATTCGCCGGGCGAGTGGCGTCCCACCATATGTGGATATCCAGAAGCAATTGAATGCCTTGTTGCAAGAGAGAGCAATCCAATCGCAACAGTATTACCGCCATCAATTTTTCCGTTACGGAGATAGGTCGGGCAAACTGTTGGCGCGGTTAGTAAGGGATAGGGCGGGTCCCCGTGGAGTGACGGTCATTCGGGATGCGGAGGGCCGGCAGCATACGCGAGGTGATGAGGTGGCCTGTGTGTTCCGCTCCTTCTATGCGCAGCTGTATAGACAAGAAGAGGGGGATGCCGATCAAGTAGCAGCTTTTCTGCAAAGACTTTCCCTCCCTCGGCTTTCGGACGAGCATAGGACAGCGTTGAATCAGCCGGTCACAGGGGGGGAGGTACAAAAAGCGATTCGCGCTGGAACCACACACAAGGCCCCTGGCCCTGACGGCTTTACCTATGAGGCCTATAAGCTGTTGGAGGTTGCGTGGGTGCCCACGCTGGTGGCGGTCTATGAGGAGGCGGGAGCCTCAGGCACGTTTCCGCGTGATATGCGCACTGCTAGTATTAGTTTGATTCCCAAAGTCGGGAAGGACCTGGAGGACCCGGCCTCCTATCGACCTATCTCTCTGATTAATGTGGACTTGAAGCTGTTTGCTTCGGTCCTGGCGAACCGGCTTCAATTATTTCTACCAGCCTTGATTGGACGCCATCAGGCGGGCTTCGTCAAGGGGCGGGAGGCTTCGAATAATATTGGCAGGGTGCTCTTGGGAATTGAGAAGTGTCTGCTTCATCGCGAACCACTGATCCTCGCCAGCTTGGACTCGGAAAAGGCGTTTGATCGGGTCTCTTGGAACTATATGTTCGCAGCCCTACAGAATTTTGGTTTTCAGGGGCAGTTCCCGCAATGGATCCGGGCACTCTACGCTGATCCCCGAGCAGTTGTTGACACAGGAGGTGGGTCCTCCCAACCGTTTACCTTACACAGAGGGACGCGGCAGGGGTGTCCTCTTTCCCCACTGTTGTATGTTCTCCAGCTGGAACCCTTGTTAGTTGCCTTAGCCGAGTCGCCCCTTATACAGGGCATCGAATGGCGTGGGGGGGGCATTAAGGTAAGTGCTTTTGCAGACGATCTTTTACTCTGCCTTACTGATCCCGAGAAGTCTTTGCCAGAGGCCCTACGCCTCATTGAGAGCTTTGGTAGTTTTTCGGGACTCCGCATCAATCGTTTGAAGTCCCTGGTTTTGGATGTGGATAATAAGTCGCGTCCAACGTGGTCGGGGGTCTTTCCACTAACTTGGGCATCTGGACCCATTCGGTATCTGGGTGTCCACATCCCGGCACATCCCCGGAGTCTCTATGAGGTCAATGTTCGGCCTCTCCTGCTGTCCACTATCGCTAATCTGCAGAAGTGGAAGGCTCTCCCGCTCTCTCTCATGGGCCGGATAGCCCTAGTGAAAATGGTGGAATGGCTGCGTTGGCTTTACCTCTTACGGCAACTGCCTTTGTGGGTAACTCGAAGAGACTTAACGGAGCTGCATAAACGGTTGGGTTGGTTTATTTGGCAGTCGAAGCGGCCTCGGATAGCGTTGGCAGCGCTTATGCGCCCGGCAAGTGAGGGGGGTGTGGGTTGGACCTCCCTCAGGACTTATAATCTTAGCTATCTAGCGCGCAGGGTGAGCGATCTAGTCATGGGTAACGAGGAGCGCCTCCCTATATCTCTTCTCGATCAGGTCTCTGAATCCTGGCATCGCGTGTACTTGCTACACTGCGGGGGCTCGTCGCTACCGGCGTTTTGGAAGGAGTCGACTTACTTACGGACGCTTCGGTTGGTCTGGCGAATTGTCTGTTGTTCTCGCGGGCAGCGTTGGTCGACCACGGACTGCCTCCCTTTGCTTGGGAACCGTAGCTTTGTGCCTGGCAGAGGGGGGGGAGTGGCTCGGGCCTGGCAGCATGCCGGAGTGGAATACTTGGGACAGCTGCGGATGGAGACCTCCGACCAATTGGACTCCTTCACGCAATTATGTGGGCGTTACCATTTGCAGAGGACAACCTTCTATTTTTATTTGCAAGCTCGCCACTATGTGGCTAGCGTGGCAAGGGATGGATCGCCCTGGTCTAGAACAACTAGTCTTTGGCTACTGATGGGCCGGCTGCAGGAGTCCACGTCTGCCAGTGCGCTGCGGGCTGAGTTGGCTCTCCCGGCAACTTTGCAATGTTTGTCTCCTCTGGTGGCCCGCTGGAGGAGCGATGGGCTAGAGGGCCTTACAGTGGAGACTCTGGGACAGGCTTTTCGGCAGCTCAAGGGTCTGGTGGAGGCTGTGCGCTACCGTGAATTGCAATTTAAGTTGTTGTGGAGGGCTTATATCTCGGAGGTGCGAGCGAAACAGATGGGTATCGTGTCGGTGGATGTGTGCAGTCTCTGCAAGGCGGAGGTGGGAACCTTGTTACATAGATTTTGGTCCTGTCCCCTTATTCAATTATTTTGGGAGGGCGTGGGGAAAAACATTGGTCATTGGACAGGAGTACAGTTTCCCCTTCACCCGCTTTGGTGCTTGTTCCACCTGGCTTGCCCGGGGGCCCAGGGTGCACAACCCCAGCGCCAGCTTTATGAGAAAGGTTTCTTAGTGGCCAAGCGCTGTATTTTACGCCATTGGCTGTCTGAGTTGGGGCCGGGTTTGGAGGAATGGGAACGCCAACTCCGAGACTTAATGCAGATGGAGTGTCGCACAGCCAAACTGCTTGGGCCTAAGCCCTGGGAACGATTCCAAGCAATTTGGGAGCCCCTGTTTGGCTCTGTTAAGTGGGTCTCCGATGAGCATTCAGAGGGTTGCCCTGGGAGTCTCGCACCTTAGGGACCTTGACAGTGGGGTGAGCATTGGATACGCCAGTATGACGAGCTGGGAATGGTTCTCGTGGTCTCTCTACTGGGGTAAGTGGTAGGGCTTGGGGAAGTTAGGGGTGGGGGGGGGCTTATAGGGTGGGTGGAGGGGAGATGGGGGGGGGCCAGGGGAGTTTGGGAGGGGTGGATTTGCTCTTATGTTTTATTATTGCTGTTTTGGGTCAGACCCCTGTGAGTCTGCTTTTGCTTTGGGGTCCATCAGGGATCTCGAGTATTTAGCTGCAACGGTTAGGGGTTACCCCTTGTCTGACTGTTACTTTCCTGTACGGCGCTTCCCGAGCGGGATATACTCTGCAGTTGAGTACTTTTCTATACTTCTCTGTTAGCCTTCGTACTTGTTCTGATTTAGTAGCATGATGGTCCTCCCTGGTTGGGAGGGCCTTAGTCACTGTTTGTTTATATATGAAAAAACAATAAAAATGATTTTACATAAATGTATTTATTGTCTTTTCTCAATATGCACTCATGACAAGTCTTATTAAAATATGTGAGCCCATTTGGGCATGGAAATAACTCATGTATCTATAGCAGTGTTTCTTAGGTTGGTTCTGGTGTACCCACCAGCCACTCTGGGTTTTTTTAATATATACATTGAGGGTCATTTTGGAAGCCCTATTCATGCTTTCGGTGTCCGAAAAGATGCATAGAAACATCCAAAGACATTTTAGAAGCTGGCTCTGGGGACAACTCCAGCATGATGATGTCGTAGTCTGAAGGAGGGCATGGTTGAGGTGTGGCCGGGTCATAAGAACATAAGACATGCCATACTGGGTCAGACCGAGGTCCATCAAGCCCAGTATCCTGTTTCCAACAGTGGCCAATCTAGGTTATACGTACCTAGCAATATCCCCAATGCTTGTACTGGGTCCACAATGCTTGTACTGGGTCAAGCATTGATATCCTGGGTCCCTTTTTAATAGTGGTTTATGGACCTTTCCTCCAGGAACTTGTCCAAACCTTTTTTAAACCCAGCTATACTAACAGCCCTTACTACATCCTCCGGTAACAGATTCCAGAGTTTGATTACACGTTGAGTGAAAAAATATTTTCTCTTATTTGTCTTAAATAGTTTACCCTGTAGCTTCATTACATGTCCCCTAGTCTTTCTATACTCTGACAGCGTAAACAATTGATCCACGTTTATCCGTTCCACTCCATTCATCAATTTATAGACCTCTATCATATCTCCCCTCAGCCGTCTCTTCTCCAGGCTAAAGAGCCCCAATCTTCTTAGCCTCTCTTCATAGGGTCATTCCCTACCTGATCTCAGAAACGTCTGATGTTGCATCTATTTAAACCTGCTCCAGGTATGAACAGGCATCTGAAAAGTGCCTGTTTTGGCTGAAAAACATCCCAATGGTGTAGAGAAGAATGCACTCCAGCATCCCCAGTACTCAGCACAATGTCAACAATAGTAGCGGTGGGATTTGAACCCTGGCTGCCCTGTTCCTAATCCACTACTCTAACCATTAGGCTGTTCTAGATGTTTAAGTTCTGAAATACAGTCCTGGGGATGTCCGAAGTGCGCACATCCATATTTTTGAAATCATGTCTAAACCTGGAGATGCTTGCTTTTCTTTCAGCTGTTCTGGCTTGGACATCCCTTCTAAAATTCCCCTCAATGAGTATGCATGAAACAGATTTGCATGCAGTGGAGGGGCCGGTTTTCGCTATCCAGTTAGTGGCTGAATATTGCCATTAATCAGATAGCGATGTTGTTATCCTGCAAGCCTGGATATTCAGCAGCGGAAACCAGATATTTTCTGCCGCTGAATATCCAGTTATATATAAAGTGGTGGCAATGGCTAGGTGCTTAGTCCTCCCATCATGTTTTTCCCAAAAAAACAAAGGTTTCCTTAGGTAGGGCCAGCCCGTCCACTAGGTGGTCCTTCGAGTGCAGATCCTTCCTTTGAAGTATTGGCACCTCAGCCACTACTTCAGCACTGCAGCAGGCATTGTAATGTGCATGTGTGTAGTTATGGCAGGAAATTGCTTTGGAGGGGCAGGAGTGGCAGGCCATGAGTGCACAGGCACTTTAAAACCTGCTGAGGCACTGAAGCAACAGCTGAACTATCACTGCTTCAAAGGAAGAATTGGTATGCCGCCCCCATCCCCCAGTTGGGTAGATGGATGCCTGGGGGGGGGGGGGTGGCAGCAGGGCAGTGCCTCAGGCATGAGGGGGGGTGACGCAGAGGGCCTGCCTAGGGCAGCAGAAACCCTTGGGCCAGCCCTGTCCTTAGCAGATACTTTACACAGTCAGTGGTTTTGTTTTTTTTTAATATTTATTGAGACTTTTACAACTTACAAAGCAAGCATAAAGAAACTTTCAGATAATAATGATAATTCATATAAGAAGAAATACATAAAAGAAAAAGAAAATATATAAATTAACAATATATAAATTAACAATACATCTGAACCTAGCCCACAATAAGGGGAGAGATTAATAAACATAATAATAAAAGGAGGAAACAACCAGGAGACTAAACTCCTGAATACCTAAGCAGCTACTAACAATACCACCTATCCCAGTCCCTTCTTGCCAGACCCCTCTTTATCAGAAAGAAACAATTCAAGTTAAGTAGGGTCAAGGAAAACAAACCTAGAACCCTGGAAAGTTAATAAACATTTACAGGGATACCGAAGAAAAAAAGTAGCCGGTAGGGCGATCACCCTAGGTTTAAGGGCCAGAAACCCCTGTCTCCTAGTCTGAGTCGCCCTGCAGACATCAGGAAATATTTGCACTTTCGCTCCACAAAAAAGAGCAGACATATTCTTGAAATAACTACGAAATACAAGAGCTCTGTCTTGATCAGACACAAAGGAAACCACCAATGTGGCTCTAGAAGAAATATTATCTTGCGAGTCCTCCAGAAATTTGGTGAGATCAAGGTCAACAGCACCTTGAACCTCGTCAAACCCACCCGGAGAACCCCGAGACAGGGCTCTACCAGTCAAGTAATAAAATTTAGAAAGGCCAATGGAATCGGCCGAAGCCAGCCCCAAAACCTCTCTAAAATACTTACGCAAAAGTATTTCTGCTGAAAGCAACCGACAATGAGGAAAATTCAACATCCTAACATTTTTAACACGTAGCAAATTATCATACTGTTCCATTTTGTGGTGCAAAACTAAACTATCTTTTATATGAGACACATTCACATCTTTAAGGGCCTGACATTGATTTTCACAATTAGTAATCTGTTTAGAAATAGCCTCCACCTTACTATCCACTTCAGAAACTTTTGCTGTAATCTCCAAAGAGAAACTGCAAAGTTGCACAACAGTAGGTACTAAGGAACTTTCAATGCGGGTAACCACTTTCCAAATATCAGCCAGAGTTACCTGCTCATCAGGCACCAAACTGGCTTCCTTTGGAACGGGTACCCATACCACAGGCTTCAGCTTTTCCCCTGTTATCACCGGGGTACTCTGCTGAAACCGCATACCATCTGAAGTGGATAGAGGAGGAGATACATAGACTGGAGGAGAAGGTGGTGTCCGGTCTGGAGAACTCAAAGACACCGGAGAGGGCTGGAGCACCAGAAATTCAGGGTCAAGTGTGGTATCTAGACCAGAAAGTACCTTCACATGTTTGTCCATGGGGCCCACCGCAGATGTAGCTGCCACAGCCGGCTCGATCTTCTTCTTACGTTTCCCCATTACCAAGCGATGACAAACCAGGCTCTTTGCTCCTTCGTTGCTCCAAGGGGCTCTCAAGGGGCCTGTAATGCCCCTTGTATCTAGCCCCTTCTATCGCTGCCCCGACTAGCGCCTCCGGCTGCGCCTATTCAGAGAACCTTTAAAACAGGTCCCCGATGACGTCGGGACCGTCGGAGCAGGTGCCTGCCTCCCCGGACCTCTGCGCCGGCTCTCTGCTCTCTCCCGAGGCAACTCTCACCACTGCTCCGAATTTCAGCAGGTCCCCGATGACGTCGGGACCGTCGGAGCAGGTGCCTGCCTCCCCGGACCTCTGCGCCTTCTCTCTGCTCTCTCCCGAGGCAACTCTCACCACTGCTCCGAATTTCAGCAGGTCCCCGATGACGTCGGGACTGTCGGAGCAGGTGCCTGCCTCCCCGGACCTCTGCGCCGGCTCTCTGCTCTCTCCCGAGGCAACTCTCACCACTGCTCCGAATTTCAGCAGGTCCCC
Organism: Ichthyophis bannanicus; assembly: GCA_033557465.1. Lineage (NCBI taxonomy): Eukaryota > Metazoa > Chordata > Amphibia > Gymnophiona > Ichthyophiidae > Ichthyophis > Ichthyophis bannanicus. The sequence continues at coordinate 152,946,772 of CM066041.1, forward strand.
GATGACGTCGGGACCGTCGGAGCAGGTGCCTGCCTCCCCGGACCTCTGCGCCGGCTCTCTGCTCTCTCCCCGTCAGTGGGTTTTTTAATGTCAACTGCCATGGCTGTAAAAAAAATTAAGACATTCAGCACCAGTATCCGGATGGTGACTGGCATGGAATATCCAGATTCGGTGCTGTCCACCAGTGCTATCTGGATAGCAGTGACATTAAATCCACTATCTGGACAAAGTTAGGATTTAAAGGAGCAGGAGGAAACTGCTGCGTCAGTCATTTCCTTTTTAAATTGTTTACAATTCCAGCTGAAAATTCAGGCACCATTGAGCACCAACTAGCTAGCTAGCACACCAGCTTTACCAGCAGATAAATATTGAAAAACTAAAGTAAAAGGTACAAAAGAACAACAAAAACACAGCGACGTCTTACTTCAGGTGAATCTTACCGAGATCAGAGGGGCCAGTTGCCTTAATTTTATTTATGAAAATGGCAATGTTAGGAGCGAAAGTAAACACTCACTATTAGACTGACAGCTTGGGCCTGCAAGAGTGCGTGCCAACACAGCATCCCTCACGTTTGCCGCTATAGCGGTTCACGTGGGGAGAAAACTGAGATGGCCTCTCAGCCTACCACGGTGCATGGCATATGCGAGGGCCCCAGGAGGAAGACAAAATTGCAGCACACAGATGATTAAGTGGTGTGACGGACCAACAACCTGCAACCCCACGGTGACCGCTTAAGAACTAAAAACACACCTGTTCACAGAACACTTTGCAAATTTAAATGAATCCCCCCATCTTCCATAATACACCTCCCTAACAATCTACCATAACCCTGGATTAAAAACCCCCCAATACACCTAAAAAGAAAAACGAAAGTCTTACAAAACTACGATTAATGACGAATGTTTGATGTAAATAGTTAATGGCATTGCTATCGCCACTATTCATGCTTGAGTTGACTTCAATTAATTACAAGATGTAAAAAGTTACTAAAATTGATATTGTTCATGAAAAAGTTAACGTATATAGTTAAGAAAATGCTGTTCCATGTAAAACCATGTTCAATATTTGTTATATGTAAACCGCCTTTGATCTCTGGAAAAAGCGGTATAGAAGAAAAGCATAAATAAAAAATAAAATAAAAAAGAATACAGCAGCTACAACTGCTCCTGAACTTATTATATGGACATTTACCACCAGCACGGCTAGGAAGGCAGTTTTGGTCTTGTCTTGCTGCAGCTCACGTGCTTCCTGCAGCTGAGGCAGGCCTGGATCCGACAGCTGCTGACTCCAACAAGGAGTAGCAGACCAAGTGCAGCAGGTTCAAGCAGATTGACAGATCTGTCAATTGAAGTGCTCTCATCAAAGACTTGGCAGGTTTGAAAGATATGACTCTCCTCTGTCTCCCTCGTACCTTGAGGTCTGGCACAAGCACTTGAAGATCTCATGCATACTCCCTGACTGAGTGGGACGATGGCTACAAGCATTGTTCTTGTTTGAAATAAAGGCCTCCCTATCTCCTCCTTCTTCACCACCTTTGATTCTTTTTTTTCCCAGAGCTATTGCTCCTGGAACTACAATATACACTTCAGCCAGTGAATATTTATTGTGAACAGGGGCGGCCCAAGGGGGGTGCGGGGCCATGTGCGGAGATTAATTGCGGGGCCTCATTTGAATAGGGTGCCTAATTTGCATAAATATTTGCATAATGTTAACATGCATTTTTAGTAAACATGCTTCTTAATGAGTGTCTGGATAAAGAAAGACTAATAGATTTCTATGTTACTATATTCCAGTGCCAACCGCCAGGCCCATTAGGAAGTACTATAAACACTGACCTTTTAGAACTCATAGCAAATCCACCATATCATAACAGCTCTGCCAGGACTCACAAAGCACCAAACCCTACCTATCAAAAGGCAACACTGCAAATATTAAACCAATACATCTCAGAGAATACCAATGCATCTCCTACTGGGGAAAGAGAACAAGTGACATGGTCAAATAGAAACTACATGAACAGAATACCTCAGCTTGGTTAAAATGCAGAACATAGACCGTCACCAAAGAACAAGGGATCACAATTTAGAAATAGGAAGACAATAATTAAACTGGGAACCCCAAAAGCCAAACTTGTGATGTACAACAACACTGGAGAAATAAAACTATAAATTAATTTCCTCTTGTATTAAACAAAACACAAAAGATGAATGCACATTTCCCAGAGCTGATATATTCCAGTTAATAAATTCAAAATAAAAAAGTATTTTTCTACCTTTTGTTGCTTGTGCATTTTCTTTTCAGTTGCAATTGCTCCAGTCACTTTCTTCTGGTTTCTTTGTGTCTTCTGCGAGCTATCCATTTTCCTTTCTTCTCTTTTAGATTTTTTTCCAAATTTTTTCTCTATATCTGCTTTAACATACTGATCTTTCCCCTTTTGCTCTTTCCTCCATTTCTTTCCTTATTGCTTTATCATCCACTCAAATTTCACCCTTCCATTCTCAATCTACACTTACTCTTCCAATACCCGGCCCTTCGTAGACTTTTCTTCCCTCCCACACAAAATATCTTTTCCCCTCTCCATTCTCATTTCCCATCCCTTTCTAGTCCTCCCCCAAAATCAGCTCCTTTATAGTTCTAGACCCACCCAGCATCTGACCCCTTCTAGTCCCAGTCTCCCAAGCTTCCACATCAGCCCATTTCCAGTCCTAGCCTCCCATATGCTGTTTTCCAGTTCCATTCCAGCCCCCCCATCAGCCCATTTCCACTCCAAGCTCCCCATCAGCCCATTTCCAGCCCTTTTCCAACTCCCATCAGCCCACTTCCAGTCCTATTCCAGCCCCCATCAGCCCATTTCCAGTGTCCTATTCCAGCCCATCACTCATTTGCAGTCTACGTTCCCCCCATCAGCCCATTTCTAGTCCTATCCTAGCTCCTCATCAGCCCATTTCCAGTCCTAGCCCCCATATGCTCTTTTCCAGTTCCATTCCAGTCCCTCATCAGCCCATTTCCTCCACGCTCCCCCATCAGCTAATTTCCAATCCTAGCCCCCTCGTCAGCCCACCGCCCTATTCCAGCCCCCATAAGCCCATTTCCAGTCCTAATCCAGCTCTTCATCAGCCCATTTCCAGTCCAAGTCCCCCCCCATCACAGCCCATTTCGTCCATTCCCCCACCATCACAGCCCATTTGCAGTCCTATCACCCCCACCATCACAGCCCATTTGCAGTCCTCCCCCCATCACAGCCCAATTTGTCCGTTCCCCCCATCACAGCCCATTTCCAGTCTGTTCCCCCCCCCACATCACAGCCCATTTCCAGTCTGTTCCCTCCCACACCTCACAGCCCATTTCCAGTCTGTTTCCCCCATCCCAGCCCCGCCCATTTTCAGTCCATCCGTCCCCACCATCACAGCCCATTTCCAGTCCTATCCCCCCCACCATCACAGACCATTTGCAGTCCTAATCCAGCTCTTCATCAGCCCATTTCCAGTCCAAGTTCCCCCCCATCATAGCCCATTTTGTCCATTCCCCCCACCATCACAGCCCATTTTCAGGCCTCCCCCCATCACAGCCCAATTTTAGTCCGTTCCCCCCATCCCAGCCCATTTCCAGTCTGTTCTCCCCCCCCCCCACCACAGCCCATTTCCAGTCTGTTTCCCCCATCCCAGCCCAATTTGTCCGTCCCCCCATCACAGCCCTTTTCCAGTCCGTTCTCCCCCCCCATCACAGCCCATTTCCAGTCCGTTGCACCCCCCCATCTCAGCCCATTTCCCGTCTGTTTCCCCCATCTCAGCCCATTTTCAGTCTCCCCCCCATCACAGTCCATTTCCAGTCAGTTTCTCCCCCCCATCACAGCCCATCCTGTCCTAGCCGCACCCCCCCCCCGAAGAGCCCCGCGCCATCTAAGGGGCTGCAGAGGGAGCCGGGGAAGCCCGCGCGAGGCCCCGGCTCCCTCTGCACAGCCCGCCAGCGTGAAGAACCTTTACCTTCCCGCTGGCGGCTGTTTCAATGAAGCCGCGAATGCCAGGAAAATGCCTCTCATCTCTCTCTGATAAACCTCACCCTTCTACACAGCCACTTCTTAAAGGATTACTCCCAGGTGCTCCCTAATCCCCTTGATCTTTCTCCTACCTATCCTTCAATTACTTCCCATCCTCATTTCTTCCCCCACCTTGTCATCTACCCTTTCATCAGCTCTTGAGCTTCACCCTTTTCTTCCTCTCATTCATCTCTCTCTGAAAGAACCTCACCCTCGTTTCCGCCGGACTGTCTCCTCTCTGCCCCCCACTCTTCTGCTCCTTCTCTCTTCTGGAGATAATCCCAACCCTGCCCCCCCCCCCCCTAGACCTTTCTCTCCCTCCCAAGTCAGTTCCTCAGGTAACTCATCTCATTCATATCCCTCTTCTTTCTCCCTCCTCTCCGATTCTCATGTGCCATATGGAACGCACACTCCATATCTAATAAACTCATATTTACCCATGATCTCTTTATCTCTAATGCTCTCCATCTTCTGGCTCTAACTGAGACCTGGCTTCTCTCTGATGACTCATCTTCAGTTGCTGCCCTCTGTCACGGCAGCTACCATTTCTTCCACTTGCCTTGTCCCACTGGTGTTGGGTTTCTACTCTCTCATTCCTGCCAATTTCAACCCCTCCTTCTGCCTCAGTCTCACTCCTTTCCCTCTTTTGAAGTTCACTCTGTCTACCTTTTTAATCCATTACCTCTCTACATGGCTGCTATTTATCGACCCCCAGACAAGTCCACCTTTACCTTTCTCACTGACTTTGGCTCATGGCTTTCCTTCTTTCTGGCTTCATTTTCCCCCTCCCTTATTCTCAGTGATTCTAACATTCATGTTGATGATCCCTCTGATCCTTATGCTTTAAAGATCTTTTCCCTTTCCTCATTCAACTTCCAGCTTTGCTCTACTGCCCCCACTCACCAGCACTGTCACTGCCATGAACTTGTTTTCTTCTCTACTAGTTTACCCTCTAATTTCTGTACCTCCGTTCTTCCCTTATCTGACCATCACCTGCTAAGCTTCACTCTTCATCACCCCCCCACCTCATTCTCGCCCAGTTTCCTCCAACCTCTTTAGAAATCTTCATGCTATCGACCCTTTGGCTCTCTCCATTGTTGTCTCACCCCCTTTTTCCTCCACTACATCATCTAAGTCTGTTGATGAGGCTATAGTTTCCTATAATACTGCACTCTCCTCTGCTCTGGATGCTCTTTCTCTGCCCATACCATGTCCTGTGCGACATACTGTACCTCAACCCTGGCTGTCTTCAACTACCCTTTATCTACGTTTCTATGTCCGCTCAGTTGAGTGCATTTGGCTCAAATCCTGCACCCTCGCTGACTTTCTTCACTTCAAATTCATGCTTACCTCTTTCCAGTCAGCCATAGCACATGCCAAGTAAAACTACTATGTCCATTTGACTAACTTTCTTGCCTCTGATCCTCGCCATCTCTACTACTCTTAACTCTCTCCTCAAGGTGCCTCCAGCTCCGATCCCTCCTTTCCTTTCTGCACAAATCCTGGCTAACTACTTCCATGACAAAGTCCACAAGATTATACTCCAATTCCCCACAGATCAGTTCCATCCCCTCTTCCCCTTCTTCACTCCCAACGTTTTCCCTCAATCTTTGCTATCCTTTCTTCCTTTTCTAAGATCTCCAATGAGGAAACCTCTCGTCTTTCCTCCTCTAAATTCACTACCTGCTCCTCTGATCCTTTCCCCACCTGTCTCCTTAACTCCATTTCCTCCACTGTCATCCTTTCCATTTCTCATATTCTCAACCTGTCACTCTCCACTGTAACTGTCCCAGCAGCTTTCAAGCAAGCTGTGGTCACACCTCTCCTCAAAAAACCTTCATGACCCTACATGTCTTTCTAACTATCGACCTATCTCACTCTCCCCCTTCATTTCTAAACTACTTGACCATGCGGTTCACCACAGTTGCCTTGACTTTCTCTACTCAAGACCTTCTGGATCCACTGCAATCTGATTATCATCCTTTTCATTCTACTGAAAGGGCTCTTGCCAAAGTCTCCAGTGACCTGTACTTGGCAAAATCCAAGGGTCTTTACTCAGTCCTCATCCTTTTTGACCTTTCTGCTGCTTTTGACACTGTTAACCACCTTCTTTCTCCTTGACAACTTGTCCTCGCTTGGTTTAAAGGGCTCTCTGCTATCCCAGTTCTCTTCTTATCTCTCCCATGGCTCGGTGCTTGTTCTGGTGGATCCTTTTCTCCTGCTAGTCCACTCTTAGTTGGTATACTCCAGGGATCTGTTTTGGGCCCACTCCTTTTCTCTCTACCCAGTCCCTTGATGCACTCATGTACTCATCTCTTCTCATGACGTTCAGTACCATTTTTATGCTGATGACTCTCAGATCTTACTTGATATCTCTCAGGCAATCCAGGCCCAGATCTCTGCTTGCCTATCTGACATCGTTGCCTAGATGTCTCATCGCCATTTGAAATTGAACATGGCCAAAACCTAGCTTCTTATTTTTCTCCCTAAACCCACTTCCCACTTTCCCCCTTTCCTCCTTTCTCAATCTCTGTGGATAACACTCTTCTACTCCCTGTTTCCTCAGCCCACAACCTTAGGGTCGTCTTTGACTCCTCCCTTCTCCACAAACATCCAACTGATAGCTAAAATCTGTCATTTCTTTCTCTATAACATCAGCAAAATTCACCCTTTGCTTTCTGAACACACTAAGACACTTATCCACTCTTTAGTCACTTCTCATCTAGACTATTGCAGCCTCCTCCTTGCTGGTCTCCCCCTAAATCATCTCTCTCTCCTTCAAACTGTTCAAAATTCAGCTGCACAGATAATCTTCCACCAGCCCCAATATGCTCATATAACCCCCCCCCCCCTTCTCAAATCACTTCACTGGTTCCCATCCATTCAAACGTCTCCTACTGACCTATAAGTGCACTCATTCTGCTGCTCCTCCTCACTACCTTTCCTCTCATCTCTCCTTACACCACTCCTTGGGAACTCCGCTCTTCTAGTGGATCGCTTCTCTCTGTGTCCTTTTCTTCCACTGCCAACTCCAGACTTTGATCCTTTCACCTTGCTGCTACTTATGCATGGAACAAATTACCTCGGTTTGTACGTCAGGCTTCACCTCTGGCCCTTTTCAAATAAATGCTAAAAGCTCACCTCTTTAAGGCTGCTTTTGAATCTTCATCCATGTGGAGGCACGTTCAAATGGGACGCCCAAGTACAATCTGGGACATCAAAACCAGAATATCTGAAAAGAAAGGCAGGCATGTGCAAGTTCAGACACAATTCCAGAAACGTGGATGTGCCTGATATGCACGTGTATCAAATGTCTGTATAGATGTCTCCAGGAGAGTATTTCAGAACCAAAATGCCTACTAGCACAATGGCTAGAATAATAGCTTAGGAGATGGTTAGCCAGGGTTCAAATAACAGTGTGGGACTTTGTAATCTAAAACTAGTTACTTAATTCTCCATCTACACTCTCTGGATTTTTTTAAGGTGAAAAGAAACATTTTTCTGATACCTATTTGTGCCTGGAGCAGGAATAAACATGCACATGCCTGCTGCTTCTAGGAGTAAACGGGGACATGTAAGTCCATTGCCTCTCCCCAGACTCGCCTTTTCCATACCCCCGTGCCTATCTGTATAATATTGAGGTGGTCAGAAAGAAAATTCGGCAGCACAGTATGCATATGTTGTTGTTAAGTGCTTTCGAGTCGGTGTCGACTCATGGCAACTCTCTGGATAGTTGTCCTAAACTGTGTTTGGTCTTCAATCAGGCAGCTCATTGTTGACAGACTGACACCCATAGCTTCTGTTATTGTATCGTTCCATCTCATTGTTGGCCTTCCTCTTTTGCGCTGATCTTCTGTCTTGCCAAGCATGATGTCTTTCTCTAATAACTTATCTCTTTGCATGATGTGTCTTGTCATCTGAGCTTCTAAAGAAAGCTTAGGTTTGATCTCCACTGTTACTGACTGGCTTGTTCTTTGGGCAGTTCATGGTATACACAGTATTCATTGCCAGCACCATAATTCAAAGGCATCCATTTTCTTCCTATCTTTTTCCCTGTCCAACTTTTGCATCCATATGACGTTATTGACATACCATGGTTTGAACAAGTTGAATCTTTGTATGGAGAGAGACATCTCTGCTCTTGAGAATCTTGTCTAGGTCTTTCATAGCCATTCTGCCAAGAGCAATGCATCATTGGATTTCTTGACTACTTGTTGTTTCTTTATTGATAGTTAATCCAATTAGGTTAAAGTTGTCCACTATTTCAATTTCTTCTCCATCAACGATGAACTTATTGATTTTGCCAGTTGTCAGGATCTTTGTCTTCTTTACATTAAGATGCAGGTTCATTTTAATACAATGTTCCTTGATCTTGAAAAGCAAATGTTTCAGATCGTCTTCACTTTCAGCCAGTAATGTGGTGTCATCAGCACAGCGAAGGTTGTTAATGATTCTTCCACCAATCTTTACATCTCGGTTGTCTTTATACAGTCCTGCTTCTCTGATGATTTGTTCTGCATATAAATTAAACAGGTAGGGGGGAAAGTATGCAGCTTTGTCGTACACCTTTGCTGAGTTTGAACCGTTGTGTTTCTCCATGTTCTATTTGAACTGTTGCTTCTTGATCAATGTAGTGCAAGAGAACAATCAGGTGTTCTGGTATACTCATGCTTCTTAATGTGGCCAAGAGTTTGTCATGGTTTACACAGTCAAAGGTTTGCTGTAGTTGATAAAACACATGTAGATATCCTTTTGGTATTCTTTTGTCTTTTCAAGGATCCATTTCACAACTGCGATTATGTCTCTCATTCCTCGTCCTTTCCTGAACCCTGCAAGTAGTTCTTGTTCCAGGTATGATTGTAGTCTCTGTTCAATAATCTGGCATTTGGGATCAGAGTGATAGTTTCTGCTTCTGTTTCCTTGCATACATCATGGTAGTTCTTCTCCTTGTCTTGTCTTGCTGCACATTGTGTGATTGCCTCTCTTTCTCCTCTGGCTTTAGCTTCTCTGTCTTTCTGGGCAATTTTCAGAGTTTCTTCAGTCATCCATTTTGGTGCCTTTTTTGCTTTTTCCTCTTTTGTAAAGACTTCTCACTTTCTTCCAGCACAATCTTCTTGATATCATCCCATACCTCTTCTGGAGCTCAGTCATTTGTTTATAAAGCAGCAAATCAATTTTGCAGGCAGTCTTTAAATTCCAGTGGTATATTCTCAAGGTCATATTTTGCTACATTCATGAGTGGCTAGCTCTTTTTCAACTTTAGCTTGAGTTTAAATACTAGTAGTTAGTGATCTGTACCACAGTCAGCTCCAGGTTTTGTCTTTGCTGATATTACAGAGCTTTTCCATTATTGACTTCCACAGATGTAGTCAATTTGATTTTTGTATAAGCCATTGGGTGAAGTCCATGTGTACAGTCGCTGTTTGTATTACTGAAAGAAGGTGTTTGAGTTGAATAGATCGTTGGAGAAAGACTGACAGAATTCTGCAAGACCAACTTCATTTCTGTTGCCAAGTCCATATTTTCCAACCACTTTGCCTTCTTCTTAGTTGCCAGCTTTTGCGTTGCAGTTACCCATGACTATCAGGATATCTTGTTTGCATGTTCTGTCATTTTCATCTTGTATTTGTTCATAGAATTCATCAAATTCATCCTCTTCTGCAGCTGTTGTTGGGACATATACTTGAATTATAGTTGTGCTGTTGGGCATTCCTCATAGACGAATAGAAATTAAGTGTTCACTAATTGAATTGTATTTCATTATAGTTCTTGCAAGTTTCTTCTTAATTATAAATGCAACACTATTTCTTCTTTGTCTTTCATTTCCAGCATAGTATATCAGGTGATGCAAAGTGCCTGATGCCAGTCCATTTTGGTTCACTGACACCCAACCGATCGAGTTCTACACTTTCTATTTCATTCTTGACCACCTCCAACTTCCCTTGGTACATGCTTCATACGTTCCATGTCCCAATGTGTAAGACATCTTTACAGCTTCTGACTCTTATTTCATGCACAGCTACATCAACAGTCAGACATCCTGAGGGCTTTGATACAACCACATCATAAATGCTGGCTTTACTCTGAAAAGTATTCAGCTTTTCCCAGTAGCCAATTGAGTGCCTTCCGACCTGGGGTCTCATCTTCTAGCACTATAGTGCAATTTGTGTGACTATCCATTGGGTTTTCATGGCAAGATACAGAAGTTGATTGCTAGGCTTTTTTTCTCCGTAGGTAATTTTAGTGTTGTTGGTGTTGTCACAGAAATGTGATCCTCTGCCGCCAACACCGTCCCATTCTGCTGCTGCCCAGATGGGTGGTTTGTCTTGGTCTGGCACCTCAACTGAGACCTGTCTATCTTGGGAGACCCTGCCAGTAGTCAAGCTACCGATAGTTTAGCTCTCAGCATCACTGATGCACACCAAGTCTTCACAGCACGACAAGCCGCAAACCAGGTGAGGAAGTATGCATCTAGTGCTGCTGAATATCTACCTCACTGGCACTTATCCAGTCAGCAAATATTGCTAACTGGTTATGTGCCTTTGAATATTGACCCCCCTAGGATTATACAATTATACAAATCAATAACTTTTAGTTAACACTCAACCTCCAATGAGAATTAAGAAAAGTATAACAAGGAATGAATCGCAGACAGGAATTTTCTCCACTGTTCTACCAACTTCAAAAGTGAGGGAGGAAGGAGCAAAAACATTCACCCACAAATTCTGTTTATACACAATGGCAAAGTCAAAATGGTCAATCACAGCTCTTTAGTTTCAAAAAGAAAACATACGTCCAAAGTCTCTTGTAAACTTCAAGATTCAAATGAGCAGATCACAGCTCTCAAAAGGAATTTGATCACAAAATCATCACAAAAAAAATAAAGTTTGCAAAAAAATCCCCAATCTCTTTTCTGGTTTAAACCTAAAGGATGAACCATATTCTATGTAAAGATCCACCTTTGTTCTTTGCACAATAGTTGAGAAGGTGAAATACTAGATAGGGAGCAGGATGAAGGGAAGAGAAAGGAAAAGAAGACGGGATCTGGAGAGAAGAGGGAGTTAATGAGAGGGTGGGAAGGAGGGAGAGAGATGGGGAATGGGAGGACTGGGATGAAGGAGATGAAAACCATAGGTAGATGCAGTAAAAAGGGGAGGAGGAGGGGCAAAGTCAGAATGGATAGAGAAGCAGAAAACTAAATGGAAGACAGCAGAAAGATCAATGTTGGATGTAGGAGAGGAAGTGAAGACAGGATGTGAGAAAGAAATAACAAACGGACAGGTCACCTTGGGAACAGCATTAAGAGAAGACAGACAGACAAAAGTAGAAACCAAAGCCTGGAAGTGAGATGATGAGGTAAAAATGACCAGACATGCAGAAAAAAATAATTTTATTTTCAATGTAATGATTGGAATATGCTAGTTTTAGGAATTTACATCAGCAGTGATTATATTTTGCATAGTACAGTGGCGGAAATGCATCACTGTTTCTATTTCTTTGGCGATTAATTTGCTTAGAAGTGATATTGTTGCTGTCATGAGATAGATGGGCAGAAGAGAATAGCGCTTCTTTCCTCCCCCACCCCCTATTGTGCAATCCTGGAACTAAGTTCCCCTCCCCCCAACCCCCAACATTGGATGAGTGTCCCAGATTTGCCTCCCAAAAATCTGATAATGTTAATAAAGTGGGCTAGTGGAGACAGGCTTGGTGTTGAGGGGAGGGAGTTGGAGGAAGAGTGGTGGAGATGAACTGTTTAGAGTTTAATAAGGGGTCCATACAACCAAAAAGGTTGGGAACCACTGACCTAGAGCACATACATTAAAAAAAAACAAAAAACTGCGGGCTTTTGTGAATTTTGACAGTCGACACAAATGAAAAAAATATAGGGCCTGATATTTAAAAGGAGTAACACAGCAGACCTTCTAACCGTGTTATTCCCTTATAAGAATATAAGATATGCCATACTGGGTCAGACAAAGGTCCATCAAGCCCAGTATTCTGCTTCCAACAGTGGCCAATCTAAGTCACAAGTACCTAGCAGTTTCCCTAAAAGACACAGGTTCCACAATGCTTGTACTGGGGCAAGCAGTGGATTTTCCAGGTCCTCTTTAATAATGGTTTATGGATCTTTACTCCAGGAACTTGTCCAAACCTTTCTTAAACCCGGCTACACTAACAGCTTTTACTACATCCTCCAGTAACGAATTCCGGAATTTGATTACACGTTGAGTAAAAAAATATTTTCTCTTATTAGTCTTAAATAGTTTACCCTGAAGCTTCATTGCATGTCCCCTAGTCTTTCTGTATTTTGATGGTGTAAACAATCAACCTATGTTTACCCGTTCCACTCCATTCATTAATTTATAGACTTCTATCATATCTCCCCTCAGCCGTCTCTTTTCAGGGTTGCAGAGCCCTGACATTTTTAGCCTCTCTTCATAGGTATATCCTTCCATCCCCTTTACCATTTTTGTGGCTCTTCTTTGTACCTTTTCTAATAATGCTATATCCTTTTTAAGATACGGCGACCAGAATTCCACACAATATTCAAGGTGCAGTCGCACCATGGAACAATACAGAGGCATTATAATATCCTTTGTTTTATTCTCCATTCCTTTCCTTATGATTCCCAGCATTCTATTTGCTTTCATGGCTGCTGCTGCACACTGGGCGGAGGGTTTCAACATGTTATCCATGATGACGCCTAAATCTTTTTCCTGGGTGGTGGTTCCTAATGTGGAACCTTGCATTGTGTAACCATAGTTTGGGTTGTTCTTTCCTAGGTGCATAACTTTGCCTGTCTGTTATGTTTTGTTCCATGTAAACCGCATTTGATCATTGGAAGATGCGGTATATAAGAAACTGTTAATTAAATTAAATTAAATTTGTCCACATTAAATTTCATCTGCCATTTGGATGCCTAGTCTTCCAATTTATCAAGGTCCTCTTGCAATTTTTCACAATCCTCATGGGTTTTAACAACTTTGAATAATTTTGTGTCATCTGCAAATTTGATTACCTCACTCGTTATTCCCATTTCCAGGTCATTTATGAATATGTTAAAAAGCAGCGGACCCAACACAGATCCCTGGGGTACTTCACTATTCACCTTTCTCCATTGGGAAAATTGGCCAATTAGCCCTACCCTCTGCTTTCTATCTTTGGACCAGTTCCTGATCTACATGAGTATACTGCCTCCTATCCCATGACTTTTTAATTTCACCAAGAGTCTCTCATAAGAGACCTTGTCAAAGGCTTTCTGAAAATCCAGATATACTGTATCAACTGACTCACATTTGTCTACCTGTTCATTCACACCTTCAAAAAAACATAATAGATTAGTAAGACAAGACCTTCCTTGGCTAAAGCCATGTTGTCTGTCTCCCATTAAGCCATAACTATCTACATGTTCAGTAATTTTGTTCTTTATAATAGTTTCTACCATTTTTCCTGGTATTGACATCAGGCTCACTGCTCTGTAGTTTCCCGGATCACCCCTGGAACCCTTTTTAAAAATTGCCATTACATTGGCCATCCTCCAATCTTCAGGTATTACAGATGATTTTAATGTTACAGATTACTAATAGCAGGTCTGCAATCTCATATTTCAGTTCTTTCAACACCCTTAAATGTATACCATCTGGTCCAGGTGATTTGCTATTCCTTAGTTTATCTAATCATTGTAATACATCTTCCCAGTGTATCGATATATCTTTCAATTCTTCTGCGGCATCACCTTTAAATACCATTTCAGTCATGGGTAACATTCCTACATCTTTCTCAGTAAAGATCGAAACAAAGAATTCATTCAGTCTCTCCGCTATGGCTTTGTCCCCTTTTACCCCTCTATCATCTAATGGTCCAGTTGTCTCTTTCACGGTTTTTTTTCTATGAATATACTTGAAAAAGTATTTATTATGTGTTTTTACTTCCATAGCAAGCTTCTTCTCAAATTCTCTCTTTGCCTGCCTTATCAATGTGTTGCATCTAACTTGCCAGTGATTTTGTTGTTTCCAGTTTTTGTTATTTGGCTCCTTTTTCCATTTCCTGAAAGATGCTTTTTTGGCTACAACAGCCTCTCTGACCTCAACTTTAAACCATGCTGGCAGTTTTTTGGACTTCCTTCCACTTTTCTTAAAGCATTGAATACAGCTGGTCTGGGCTTCCAAGATAGTATTTTTAAACAACACCCCTTCTTGATGTAAATCTTTAACCTTTGGAACTGCTCCTTTTAGTTTTTTCTTAACTATTTTCCTCATTTTATCATAGTCTCCCTTGTGAAAGGTAAAAGGTAAATATCCTTTATCCAGGATATTCAGCAGCACTAACATGTTGCATTGGGGCAGTCTGGGGACAGCACCCAGCCATAACCAGGAAGCATCAATATTGAGTTGCTGCCCGGTTATGGCTACACAGTGAAAGTAAGGTGCAGCAAAGGCCGTACCTTCTCCACAGAATCTAACTGGACAATGGCTGAATATCACTGCTGCCTGGTTAGCTTCTGCGGAACTCACATATTCAATACTGGGGCCGTTGTAATGAAGAAGCCTCTACTGAGCCCATGGAGATAGGGATAGTAGAAGATTCCACCTTAGAATCTGACAGGCAGTCTGAGCACATGGCTCAATGTTTACAAGAAGAAAGTAAACAGAGAAAGTCAGGAGCCGAATGGACACGCCCAAGCTGTGATGTATCACCAAGCTTAGGGGTTAATGAGAAACACCTGTTCAGGGGAAGGGCAGAGCTAAGCCCTGAGAAACAGGACTATAATAATTGGTCATTAGCTTTAAAAGAGAGACCGAGAGACACACAGAGGCAAGGAAGAGAGAGACCGGGTGAAGATCCCAGTCAGAGACCAGGTCAAGAGAGAGCCATAGCAAGAGCCAAGGAAGCCAAAGCCCGAGAACCTGAAGGAAGCAGCACAAGAGAGGTGCCGTTCAGGAAAGGCAGGAGAAAGGAGAGACCTCCTGGGAAGCAGGCTTGGAAAAGCTCGGAGGCTCCAGAGAGAGAGAGACGGTGGCAGGAAAATATTTATAAGTCTGAGGCAGAAGCCAGCAAGCTAAGAGGAAAGAAAACACAGCCGGTGTTTGGAAACCTGCCTGAGCCAAGAGAGCAGAGAATTCCTCCCTCCTTAAAGCCAGAAGGTAGGCTTCAAAGTTTGCCCAGTTATGAATCTAGTTTAAAAGTATTTCCTTGTTGTTAACAAGAAATAGGAAACAGCCCAGGAAGCAACTCCAGAGTACAGGGTAGTTTCAAGCCCTGCTGTTTAGAATGGTATAAAGGGAAGATCCCTGAATGCCTAGAAGAAGGTTACTTTAAAACCCGCGATAGCAGCTTACAGACACACCCAGCTAATGCTGAGCTGGAAGAGATGCAGATAGACTCTGATGTTTATGACGCAGCTGATATACGGATGGATTGCACCCTATGTATAGCTGACCATATTGAATCCCTGTGCTGAGCATTACTATAAGAGTGCTGATAAAGTGGCAAAGAAAAGGGGAACATTTTCCTTTGCTATCAGAAGCTGTTTGTTTGCTTTTGTTTTTGTGACGAGCACTGCACGTTTGGAAGCCTGAGAATGAAGAGGCACATTTACCTTAGTTCTTGTATGCATTCCTCCTACCAAATATATGGAAAGTTGTCCTAATTTCATCTGCACTTAAGTTCTGTTGGGAGGGGAAATAAAATCCTTGCCATTTTTGCCTTTAACACTCGACTGCAACTCCTTCTTGAATCAGAGGGTAGAAAGGGAACTACCATTCCCACAAGGCATTGCAGGAGCAAATGCAGTGTCATACTCCCTGAAGATAGAATATCAAGGCAGACCAACCCTACTCACCCTAGGCAGTAGGCTGGCCTGATGACACCGTATTAGATCAGCTAGCTGCCACTGCCCCTGAACATTTGACCCATAATTTCAACTTTAAGCTATGTGACATTCACACAGATACTGCATGCAAAGTACAGACAGACAAACCTTTACCCAGTACAGAATAAGCACAAAGAAAATTGAAAGATGCAGACTCTGCATGCAGTGCAGTCCTGGAGAAACAGAAAACAGAAATGCATTTCCTTTCATACCCTGCAAAGTACAAAGATATCCCAAAACTAACAGAGAAAACATCAAGGATTTCCCACAAAAGAATGAGCAGGAAAAATTCTGAATCACTGGGTGGAGGGAGGGGGGACACATTGTAACTCATTTGTTGGATCCCCCATAGCCCTTCCTTTTTGATAAAATAGTTTGAAGGATTTATATTATCCTAGAGATCTGTTAGAAAAAATAAAGAGTATACAAGCTGCATTTACTAATAATTGCACGCAGTGTTATCTTCTTGGGCTGCTGACACTTGTGCTCAAACAGCATGACTTTTAAGAAACTGAGAACCCTTGGAATGGACTCTAAAGTAACTGGGTAAGAAATTGGATGAGTATTTGGTGGCAGAGGAGAGCAGTTCACTTTGAGATGAGGGTGTTACCAGGGATCAGTCCTTGGTCCTGTTCTTTTTAACTTTTTGGAAGTAATATTGTGGAAAGTCTGTCAGGAAAGGCATGCCTCTTTGTAGATGATATCAAAATCTTCAACAGGGTAGACATCCTCAAAGGTATGGGTAACATGTGGAGGGATCTAGTCAAGCTAGAAGAATGGTTGAGAATTTGGTAACTAAGATTTAATGCTAAAAAATACAAGGTCATACATTTGGGCTGCAAAATCAAAGGACAAATACAGAGATGTACTCTTGAATTCTCCTATTGTGACATGTCCAATCTTGTCACAAGTCTTAAAGTTAGAATTATAAAAGTTTCTGTACATGGATTTGTAGCCATAAGGAAAGAGAAGTGTTACTTCTATTTATAAAACATTCACATGGAAATTCCAACCTGTGTTTTTCATTGAAACATGGTTTAAAACATAGAAACAGAGAAAATGACAGCAAATAAAGAGCATACGGCCTAGCCAGTTTGTCTATCTATGAGAACTATTAAATTCAACAATCCCCTCTTCTCCCTGAGAAATTCTCTGTATTTGTCCCTTGATTCCTTGAATTCAGATACAGTTCTCATCTCCACTATCCCACTGGGAGGCTGTTCCATGCATCCACTATCCTTTCCATAAAGAAATATTTCCTCAGATTACTCCTGAGTCTATCCCCTTTCACCTTCATCCCATGACCCTCAGTTCCAGAGCTTCCTTTCAACTAGAAGAGAGCCGTCTCCTGTTCTTTTGTATCACAGGGGTATTTACATGTCTTATCTCCCCCTCTTTCGCCTTTCCCTCCAAAGTGTACATATTGAGATCTTTAAGTCTTTCCTGTGCTTTGTTTCAGCGGAGTGTGCAGCGGGCGTGGAGGCAGTTTTCTTGCTTGTGCTCTTAAGAATCCTCCTTTGGATATACAACATTCTTTACAAAGAGCTCCCTGACGAAGCCGTATGGGCAAAACACCTGGGGTCGGAGCTTCAGGTTGTTGCCCTGTTCATATTGGACTCAGTGTCTTGCTGCTGTTCTTGCAAAGAGTTTTTGGCTGCTGTTTTGATTATTGTTGGGCTCAATATTTTGCTGACCGCTATTGCCAGAGCTGCTCACTGTGTGCTTTTTGGATTGTTCAGTTTTTATAGTTTGGGCTCAACTCCCTTTCTTGATAGAGGTTTCTTTTCTGATCACTGATGTCATCTCAAGTAGAGTTCATAAATGGAGCATTGCGGTGGCAGGATTTTTGTCTTAGGACGAGCCAGTCATATGGCAAGACTTTCTGCTGGTATTGACAGAAGGGGTGACTGAGGTCTTTTTTCCTCTAGCACAGTGTTGTTTGTCATTATATATTTATTTATTTGACAAGTTTTGTATTCCGCCTTTTCCTTCAATCAAAGCGGTACAATACAAGACAAAGGATATACAAAGGAAGAGAAACAAACACCGGTTCTACATTACATCAAGAAGTAAGCACTGGGGGCACATAACAAAGGGGAAAGAATACACACGTCATATAACATTCAACCTAAAACAGGCATACCAGCAAAGTAACCATTCATAAATACAGCTGTTTCTCTGGTCCCACTTGGTCCAATGCCTAAGGGCCACGCCAAGAGGCCCTCAGGCATGGGCCCGCAAGGCGCAGGTGCGCCTCCAGAGCAGGTGGTTTTAAAGTTGTTAAGCAGGGCTGATTGGCAGTTGTTTGAAGTGAGGGGAAACTCCCGCCCACAGTCCCCGATCATGGCTGCTGCCTCCGCTGATCCCTTCGTTCTACTGATCTTCCCCGGAGCAGTGGAGGCAGCAGCCATGATCGGGGACTGTGGGCAGGAGTTTCCCCTCACCTCAAACAACTGCCAATCAGCCCTGCTTAACAACTTTAAAACCACCTTGTCAGTATTATTTGCGGAGCTATTCTCACATTTTTGTTTTTTGTTTTGAGAGTATAGTTGGGAGTTTTTTCTTAGTATTTTTAGATAAAGATAGTAGTCAGGCCCATGTGGGCATCCATGCAAGTGGTCTTCCTGGATATGTCCTCCTTGAGTGATTATTTAGGGCAATTAGCAAGCAAAAAACCCTGCAGAAGAGCATATCATGGAGTTTGTGCTAACAGGCCCAAAACTGTCAAATAGGGATTACACTAAATGCTGAAAACTGCAAGAAAAATCTATTTTTTAGAGTTTGAAAGAGTTAGTCTTGGAGAATGTATACTAAAGTGCAGGTAGTAGAACGGGAATAACATGCAGTTAGCACATGTATTTAACAAGGTAGGGCGAAACATTGGAGTAGCTGCGCCCACATGGCAATAGTGCACGTGCCCACTGATGAAGCACGCAAAGTACTGTTCATGCCACTTGTCTATCTGTCAATAGGCAAACAAAACCCTCTGTATGATGTCCTGCCCCCGCCTAGGGCCGGTGACTCTAGAGCAAGGGTGACCTCTACTTTGTCTTCAAGTGTCCTTTTTGACTAAGGTAGCAGCAAGGTACGCTGGGAGTTGTAGTCTAGGTTTACTATCAAACAAAAGTGTTGTGGCACGAGGGTCATTTGAACAGATAAATTTTTATTTGGGGTTTTCCCTTTCACACATAGATTCTTGGTTCAAAACATGACACGGATTACTTTCCAAAACAATAGGAAACAGGAGCAATTCAAAGTTAGAAAATAAAGCATATGGCAAACTGTTTCTTCACAGCAAACATTCAGGAGAAAACAACTTTGCATTACCTTCATGCAAAGGTTGTCTAACGTAGGTCCAAGTGATCAATCTCACATAAAGAACAATCCATCTCACAGATATCAGTTGTATCAGGAGTGCTTTCTACGTCAACAATCATCTCCTCGCTGTAATCATTATAATTCTGCTTAGGGGAACTTCTAGACTGCAGGTCACTGAGAACGTCTTGCAGCTGTTCAATAAAGTTGTCCCTCTGATTGGCAGTAACTTTCTCTAGTGTAGGAAACTGATTCTTACGTAAGCTCTTAGCAACAGCCTTTACATCTGTTTCAAAACACTTACTAAGAATGTTTCTGACTGGAGCTGTTTTCGCAGCAGTGCTATCTCTGCTCTTATTAGCACTGTTCTTTAACTGCTGTACAATCTCCTCAGCAAGTCTCTGGCTAGGAATTATGGCAGACGTACCTTTCTCACTCGCAATGCCTTTTCTGTAATCAGAGCTTTCCTCCCTCGTATAGGTAAACTCTTCTACCTTTTCTTCGGGTAGTTTCCACAGAGGTTTTGGCTTTGCTTTTAGTGCTCTCGGGGTATAGGAAATGGACCTTCCAGAATCCTCCTTTGCTAGTTCTGGGTTCCAAAGTTTCCCTCTTTGCTGCTCTCCTCTTTGCCTTCCTTGCCTGCGTTGCTCTGTCTGCTGTCGTTGCTCGCCTCGTGGCTTCTGTGTGCTCTCTCTCTCTCCACCTCTCTTCCTGAACTCTAGCTCTGAAGCAGGTTTAAAACGGCTTCCTTCAGCAGCCACACCCTTCTGGCTACTCAGGTGCAACTCATTAGAGT
This sequence comes from Ichthyophis bannanicus, assembly GCA_033557465.1. Classification (NCBI taxonomy): domain Eukaryota; kingdom Metazoa; phylum Chordata; class Amphibia; order Gymnophiona; family Ichthyophiidae; genus Ichthyophis; species Ichthyophis bannanicus. The sequence goes on from CM066041.1 coordinate 152,966,791, forward strand.
TCCACTCAGCTCCTACGTCACTGCTATGGCTGGGCTCAGTTCTAGTTAGAAGCTTTCAGTTTCTATGGGAACCTGACTTGTCCTTTACTCTTAAAGGTACAATGCTCATTATTTTCCCAATCTATCTGCTCAGCATTGCTGTCATTATCACAATGAAGCATACGTCATGAGCTTGGCAATGTCATAGTAGGATGTGACAATTTTGGAGATGTCATAATTTTAAAAAGCACTAGTGAAAAAATGGTACAATTTCATGTGGCAAAACAACAACAAGCTTTAAATTTTGTGTAATATGTTATTTACCCACCTGTAATTTCTAGGAAATTATGCAAAAATACACAAATTACTGAAATATGTTTAAGTGCTCTGATGGTAGTTTTTATGTGTTTGCATTGCATATTAATGCCTTTTGTGTCTCAATTATCAATTTACCTTACTTATTTCTGTGTTGGGGTTTACATGGTGAACTGGTTCAATATAAAAATATATAGCAATTGAACACAAGATCCCAGGCATCTTCTTTTCCAGCTGCAACTGTTGAAAGAACAGTGTGAAGAGGTAAGGAAGATAGTCATGCCTACAGGGAGGAGGTCAGCTTGGTATGGTTACAGTGAGTCTGTTCTGCAAGCTATGTTGTGCAGTGAAGAGGAACAGGAGAGAGGAGATGCAGGAGAAGATATTGAAGATCAGAGGTGAAAGAGATGAGAAGACTCAGCTTGGAGATAGCAGTGTGAGACCCAGGAAAACACCAAACACCATCCAGCAACTCTGAGGCAACTACACTCACCCAATTACTTGACTGGAGCTCCGGAGTCTTTGAGCCTCTTACCTGTACCATGACAACAGCAAAGATCGAGGCATTTCTGAGCAAGCCAAGGTGATTCCAGACTAGCCTTCATACACCCAGTCCATAAAGAGGTGTGTAAAAATGACAACTGAGGCTGATGGTCATGTGTACAATCAGAAGAGGAAGGAACATTATATTAAGGGTCAGATGGTCAGCAGGGAGCTCATGAGCCGAAAGAGAAGCAAACAAGATATGGCTTCTTTGCTGGATTTGGTTAAGTAACATTAAATTAACTGCATCAATGACATTTTAAAGACAATTATGTGGCTAAAGGTGTTGTTCAGACTATTTGTACGTTCAAATAAATATTTAATTTCCACATACTTCAACTATTTGATGTTAGTAAAACTCACTTTACGCAGTTTCTGAAGATAGCTTTAGATTCAGCATGCAAAACTGCATAATTTGGTTACTGTTTGTAAAGTTTGGAAAAATAAAAATCTACCCCTAAAATTGGCATTTCCTAATGTGATAGAGTTACCAGATGGCTGCAAGTCATCAGGGACAGACTGCTCTACTCCTGATTCCACCTCAATTGCATTTAAACATAACTTTCAGGTGTATTCAATGAAAATAAATGCAGGACTGGCTCAGACTGTCTTTGATGACCTGCAGCCATCTGGTAGTCCTATGTTGTGAGGGGGGTAAACAGCAACTGCCAAAAGCATGCTGGATGACTGAGAAAGATGACAACGAGCCTCTCAGTTCCCAGCAGCACAAGAGCAATGGTCCAATGAAGGCCAGAGTGGTTTGACAAATGTCTCCAGAATCAATGGACAGGTGGATCCAGTCCATGGCTGACCCCACTGCATGCAGGTATCTGTAGCTCCTTGGATAGCTGGTAATAATGAAATCAGTTTGACTCTACTTAGCATGCAGTTAGGTAAACCAGTGACTGGATGCCATCAGTTTTAGGTCATGGAGTCATGCGGAACCTCACTGTGAGCTGTCCCAGGTGTCTGTCCCCCTCCTCCCATGAGCAGCTGGCAGACCCTCAATGTTCCACAATGCACAAATGTATGACAAGAATGTTTGGAGAGGTCATCAGCAGATGGTACTTCCAAGAGCAATGTCTACAATAATGGTAGTTGAAGGTCCATAGAAAATGCTATGTGAATTGCAGTCTGTCAATTTAATTAATATATTTAAAAGAATTATATATACTGCCATTCAGTTGTACATCATGGCAGCTTACAACAAAGGCAATAATTGCAGAGTCATACAGCACATAAAAACACATGAGACCATACAGATACAACTAAAACCAGCACTAAAAAACAATATATATGGGTTGCAAGGCAAAAAATGTAAACATAAAAGGGAGAGTATGAATAACACAACAATTTTTCCAGATACCAAAAAATAACACAGGTACACTAAAAAAAATTTTTTTTAAACTGCCTCTAATGTTTCGATTGATTTTTACGTTTTTTGGTGCGCTGAATCCAAATCTGGTAACCAATTTGCTCCATCACGTACAGATTTTTTGCTACATTGGGTTAGCAGTTTGAGGTGAACGTTTCAGATTGAGTGCGATCGAGATAAAAGTTTCTTGGATGAATTCTTTATACTAATTGTTTAGTAGTTATTCAAATAAGAATAAAGAAAATTGTAACAAGGCAGCACATAAGAATAGAGTAATGTCAACAAAACACACTGTGATGGTAGCAAAATTGTCTGCACTTAAAACAGCCACATACATGTGCACAAACATTGAGCATATAAGAGCGAGGTTAGACACAAAGCAAAGCAAAGAAATGTGCAAAAAATGTTGTACAGGTATGTATGTAAGAATAGAAAAAGCAAACCGCACCATTGCAATACATGAAGACAAACACCCGATGGTGTGAAAATAAAATTCTAATAATTGAGATCCGACACTGTGGTAATAACTAGAAAATGTTTATTTCAAAGTTTAGTAAAAACACGATATTTGTCAACACAGTTTAGATTTTAAAGTCATTCTTGGGTCAATCAATCTCCTGGTGGGCCCGTTTCTTCTTCCCCCGAATGCTTCTCTTGGTGTGCTGCTTGGCGTATTTTTCATCTGGGGTTTCCCGCAGCAGCAACCAGCAGAAATCAGCCATCATAGTGGTGTTCCATCTTCCTTGGTACCTTCTCTCTGCGTCCTTGATGTCCTGGTGAAACCTTTCACCTTGTTCTTCACTGTACGCCCCCAAGTTTTCGGGAAAGTAGTTCACATGGGAGTGCAAGAAATGGACTTTCAGGCTCATGTTACAGCCTTGTTCTTTGAAGGCATTGAGCATCCTGGCAACAATATCCTTATAGTTCTCATCCCGCCTGTTCCCCAAGAATTTGAGAACAACATCCTTGAAGGAATCCCAGGCTTCTTTTTCCTTCTCAGACATCGTTTCAGCGAATGCTCCATCTGAAATGAGTTTCCTTATATCAGGGCCAACAAACACTCCTTCCTTTAGCTTTGCTTCAGAAAGTCGGGGGAACTTTGAGCAAAGGTACCGAAAGCACTCACCATCTTTTGGAAGGGACTTGATGAATTGCTTAATGAGACCCAACTTAATGTGGAGAGGTGGTAATAGAATTTTATCACGAGGTACCAAGCTCTCATGAAGAACATTTTTCTCACCGGGTCTCAAATACTCCCGAATTGGCCAGTCTTTTTTCCCCCAGTGTAGGTCGCGGGCCCGGCTATCCCACAAGCAAAGGAAGCAGGGATATTTGGTGAAACCGGATTGCTGCCCTAATAGCATGGATAGAATTTTAAAGTCTCCACAAATCATCCACTTATGCTCATCATAACGAATCTTCTGAAGAATCAGGGCCAAATTCTCGTATTTTTCTTGGAGAATAACAGAGTGAGCAATAGGAACTGAAGCGAATGTGTTGCCATTATGAAGAAGAACACCTTTTATGCTGTCTTTTGACGAATCAATGAACAGCCGCCATTCAGCAGGATCATACTTGAGTTTAAACTTTTCCATCACTCCGTATATATCGTTGCAAAATACCAAATCTTCCTCTTTGCTGAAATACTTCAAAAATTGTGTCTCGCAGTTGCGGTACCAATAAAAAGTTGTTCCTGGTGACAATCGATTTTTCTATTTAAGCCGAGAACCTAGCAATTGGGCAGCATCTTTTGGGAGTCCTAAATCCCAGACTAAATCATTCAATTCAGCTTGAGAGAAAAGTTCAGATTTCGGATCTGGTTCAGTTTCAAACTCGGAAGTACTGGACTCATCGGGAAAAACCATCTGATGAGTCTCATCATGATCAGAACCGTCCACACAAATATGATCCAAAGATTTTGGTGGTTCAGGCACAGGTACTTCGTTGCTATGAGGCATAGGCCTAATTGCTGAGGGAAGGTTGGGGTAACTTATTACGTTCTTATTTTTTAAGTTGTATCCCTTCACAATGCAAGAGCAAAAATAGCAGTCACTGCTGTGGTCTCTTTGTTCATGCCACATCATAGGTATTCCGAAACGAAATGCTTGTTTTTTACCTTTCATCCATAAGCGTAGATCTTCCTCACATGTCTTGCACATTTTGTGAGGAGCCCACGGTTTGTCTTGATCGCCTAACTTCAAACCGAAATAGGCGAAATATACTTTTTTAATAAATGCAGAAATGTTCCTCTGCCGCTTTTTCACGGTATATTCCCCACAAATAAAACAAAAACTGTCCGGAGAGTTGACGCAACCTCTGGCTCTGTGAGCCATCACAAATACACAGCACTGCAAACTACAACTGTAGTGAACCACTTCGGAATAAAGCTGGATTACGACTGAGCAAACAAAAGGTAATAATGAACTTGCAAGAAACTGAAATTTGACAGGAACGTTCATGTCGCAACCACCGTGTTTGAGCGAGTGAACGAGGCGAGGCGAACAGGAAAGAACATGCGCCAGCGCGAGTACTGGATTTAGCCCCCCGCCTCCCAATTGTCCTGTTAATGTATAAAATGAATACAAAACACTCTAAAATATCATGAGGGAGTGTTTCTAGTTAGTTAACCAATACAACCTCTATTTTGGGCCAAGAAAATAAACTGCAGTCGGCTAAAAAGAAATTATGTGAACATTCCTTATATGGGTAAGAAATCTAATTTTGCAAGAAAACGTGACATGATGGAACATTTTGGCTATTTTTCCTGGATTCAACACCCCAAAATCTATAGGAATCAGTTGCAAAACTGGAGGCAGTTTTTTGGTAGTGTACCTGTGTAATCTGTGAAAAATTATGAACATCAATCTCATGATGGGGAAGAGCGTGGAAGATGGTCAAAGGGGAAGAAAAGTGATGAGGCCACAGATGTGCATGCTTGCCAATAGGCTAAGAGCTGGTTGACTAGTTGGATCCAGTCCAGGAAGTATGTGGTTCAGATATTCCCACCAAAAGCTATAAGACAAAGCAGGCAGCAAGTCTTTGCATGCAGCGGGCTAAACCCTGGGAAGGATACCACCTGTTGGGTGATGACTGTGCCCATGTACAGCTCTAGATATGTATTAGGTAAGCCTAGCTGAAAAGCTTGCAGAGATGAACCTGATAGTTGCTCGTGCTTGTGAGCTTCCACCTGCACTCATCCTTCATTGGGTGAAGGCCTAGGCAATGGTGGGTATGCAGGCACTGTAAGACAGGTATACCTGACTATGGGTCAGAGAATGCACATTGCCATGGAACCACTATCCACATGCCATATGAGGCCTCTGAATGAAATGAAGCCTAACCCATGCACCCACGTATGTTACTACATGCACATGTGTGAGCTTAGACAAAGTGAATGCCCCCTGTATTTGTGTGTTGTCCTCATTACAGACCTAAGTAGCGCAGCTCTCAGAAACAGAAGATAGATCCTGCAGCAAGGGTGAGCATACCACTCTGCACGTCTTCCAGGTAACAGCATGTGATAGAAGCCAGTGTGGAGAAGGCACTGTGTTCCCTGCTGGCATACTTTCCCTTGCCAGACTCTTTCTGATATATGATGTATGTTCGATGGGCAAAATAGTGTGATCAGCAACTCTGAGTGGATGGGTCGCACTGTGGCCCCCCCCCCTCCTTACTGTTAAATCCTTAGTGACAGGCTGGTGGAGTCAGGCATGTTTGTCCGACAACCATAACATGGAAAACCCTGTGTTCAGTAGAACTTGGGTGAAGGCACTGTACCAATACACAACAAAGCAGACCCTGTTCTATAGAGTTTGCAGGCAACGAAGAGAGACACAAGTAGTGGTGCCTAGAAGTGTTCTGTTGGTATCAATTCCACAGCTAATTGTTGCCCAGGTTGTTTGACCTAAGTGAATGTTCACACTGTGTTGCAGGGGCTGTCTCTCTCTGGTGTTCGCATAGTGCTGTGTATGACATGGAGTGCACTGAGAATGATAAGCAATAGGAGCGTTTTATGTGGTGGGAAAGAAAGCCATGGCCCAAAATGCTACACCCCCTTCCTTCCCCCCTCCCCCCCCCCCCCATGAATGCACAGCAAGATTGTGGCACAGCCCTCAGTTCCCACATGTAGTTGTGTTTTCAACCCTCCAGGCCATTATAAAGGTGTCATACATATGGAAATGTATGTGGAGACAAAGAGACAAATGACACTGTGCCGGGCTGTGTAACTGTCTAGCACAAATGCCAACAACAGAGGCAATATAGGTGCTAATGCATTCCAGCTAGGGTTGCCAACTGGCTCCAGATGCGCCCGACAGGCTTTCTCCAGTTCTGGGTTTACCCCATTGCATGCAGTTACTTGTAGTTTTCCTTTTCTTATGGCATGCAATGGAGAAATCAGAACTACATATCCCTGCATGCAATGTGGTAAATCCAGGACTGGATCGAACCTGTCGGGCGCATCTGGAGCCAGTTGGCAACCCTAATTCCAGCACGCTTCCCTTGCTGGTTTGTTTGTTTTTCAGGCCTCACTTCAGCAAAGTCCAAAAAAAGCTGCAGGGGGGGGGGGGGGGGGTAGTCCGCTTGAGAACTAGGCACACTTTCCTTCTCAGCATTGACCACAGGCCCCTTACGTCTCTTCTGAGATGGTGTGAAAGTCCCAGCGTTGAGTTCAGCCTTCTGCTCTTCAGTGCACTTCTTTGCATCCATGTGGCATAGCTAGTTGCTTCATTACTATCTATTTTGAATATTTTAAAATGTGCTGTGCATTACTGTTAGCACAGACATCTGTGCAGTAAGTAGGTTTCTGCGTTCCTGCATTCTGCACTCAAGCTAGCGCAGAAAAATTGTGCTTAAACGTTGAGCTGATGCCACAACAAATAGCAGCATTCTTTTCTGCATTGACCCCATAGTTTGTTAGAAAATGCAGTCCAGGGATTCTGGCAATTAAGTTGAATGCCACTGATACTGACAAAGGATCACATATGTTGCAGGTTGTAGTTATCAAATAATCATGGCACAGTAAAATAGTTTATGGAAACTAATGTCTGGACTTCCTGATCCAAATTATTAACAGTGACTTGCTGGCACAGCAAAGCATGTGAATAATATACTCAAAAGTATTATATTATTTTATAGCAGTTTAATAACATGCTTCTATACTATTTTACTAATTATTCTTCACAGTGCTACAACTTGTAACCTACTGCTTTGTCAATGAAACCTACTTAACACCTGTGGTTTAAATCAGCAGTATATTAATGTTGTCAGTGACTTCCTACAGTAATAGACTATATAGCAACTATCCCTTTACATCAACATTATGCTAATTTTGTAATTATAAAGGCATGAAAAGCTAAGTGGTTGTAACTTTGCTGATGATTCCTGTCAGCGTGGCAAGTAGCTAGCAATCATTATTCATGGTTAAAAATAATTAATAATTTGTGATCAAGTATTTCTCAAGAAAAGCTTGTAAACCTTGTCATGGTAGCTATTGAGAGCAATATATGTGCCCAGTTAGACATCAGTGAATTAACAGATAAGTAGTTGTAATCTTTGTAGAACCTCCTTTTTTTTATTAAATAAATACATTGATTTAGTTTGCTGATCATATTAAACCTTGGACTATCACAGCCTCGTCATATGATAAGTATTTACTGCTCAGTACTTATTTTTTTTTTTTCAATATTTTATTTTGAACCATCAAACAGAACATCAAATACAGAGCATAAGACAATCGCTCCCTGGGGTGGGCTCTGATCCCCAAGGTGCAAGATACATAGATGGTTACATAGTTTTTAAGATAATACCCCTAATTCCCCCCCTCCCCCCCCCCATAAACCCTTCCCCCCCCCTCCACCCAGACGCAATACCCACCCGGACCAGCATATATAACAGTGCCGAACCTCTTAGGTCTCCACATACATCCAGGGCTATCAACAGCCTAATTGCAGGGTTACATTACGTGTCCGAGGACTCAACTTTTGAATATAGGGCTCCCACAGTAGCCAGAAAGCAGACCATCGCTTCACATGACCTCGTGCAGCCCGACACTCCAGGAGCATAAGTTGATGGAAGGAGTTCCGCCACTCCCAAAAAGAGGGAGGATGGCTGTCCCTCCACCCACGTAGAATGGGGCCCTTACCCACCAGACATACCTTCCGCACCAGCCAACGACTCCATTTCCCCTTTGGAGAGGTGAGACCCAGGAGATCCAAGACGATCAAGGCCGCATCCCAGTATACAGGTTGTCCAAGGAGGTCGGCCATATAGAGGGCAATTCTATGCCAATAGGGGCGTATGCGCCGGCAGCCCCACCACATATGGTACAAGGTCGCCAGGGGCTCCGCACAGCGTGGACAACTACCATCTGCGGTTAAATGGCAGCGAAGGGCTCGCCGTGGGGAGAAATGAACCCTAGTTAAACACTTAATTTGAATTTCTCGCCAGCGAGCACCATCTGCCAGGCTCGCCACCCTCCGGAGGGCCACCAAAATAGTACCATGGGGAATCTCTCGACCCAATTCCACCCCCCAGGCTCTTTCCACACCGCTGTAATCTGGCTGTGGTCGAAACTGCTCCAACCGAAGATGGAAGGTCCGAATAGACGGCCACTCAACGTCGCCAAACCCGAAAAACGCTATTATCTGGGCCGAGCGGTCGCCACAGAGTTCCGACCGTGGAAGGGAAGCCACGTAATGGGCCACTTGCATGTATGCAAAGAAGTGTAGCGGCCCCAATTTATATTCGCGGGATAGCATGGGAAAGGGCTTAGGTTTACCCGCCAGGTCCACCACATGGCCCAGCGCCCGCACTCCTCTCTCCCCCCACTGACGAAACGCTGCCGTTTCAGTCCCCGGGGTAAAATTGGCGTTGCCCCAAATAGGTAGCCAGCTCGACACCTGCCACCGTCGGCCCCAATAGACATTCAATTTCCGCCAGGTTTTATATACCGGGGCCAATAACACGCTGTCCGCTAAATGCGTAGGCCACCTACTCACCTCCAAATGCAAAAGGGCCCGTAGAGAATGGGGTGCCACGTATGCCTCCTCAAACGCTCTAGGGGTATAAAGATCATTATCCCTGAGCCAGTCCCCCAAATGGCGGGCTTGACAAGCCAGCACATAAGCACCAAGATCTGGAAGCCCCCATCCCCCCCCACGGATCCTCCCCATGAGTCTACGGTACGAGACCCGAGCTCTCGACCCCCGCCATAGAAAGCCCCGAAATTCCGCCTCAAAGCACCTGATATCCCGACGAAGGATCCACACAGGGAGGGTCTGTAGCCAGTATAAGATCCGCGGCAGGAGGACCAATTTGATCGCCGCAATCCTCCCCATAAGGGATATGGGGAGGGACTGCCACGCCTGCAGCTGAGTCCTCACCTTGGCCAGCATCCGTCTCAGGTTAGTCCTATATAGGCGACCCGGCTGACAGGACAGTACAATTCCCAAGTATATGAACTGGCGCTCAGCCCATCGGAGGGGAAAATCGCCCACCCAGCTACCCCGAAGTCGGCCAGAAACATCAAGGGCTTCAGACTTATCCCTATTGATACTAAACCCCGCAATCTGCCCGAAAACGCGGAACTCCTGCAACAGAGGGGGTAGGGAATCCCCGGGAGAAAGCAAGTGCACCAACAAGTCATCGGCAAAGGCCGAAATCTTAAATACCTGAGGGCCAATACTTACGCCCCGGATTGTCCGCATACCCGCCACTCGGCGTAGAAGAGGGTCCAAAGAAAGAACAAAAAGGAGAGGAGAGAGGGGGCAGCCCTGACGGGTCCCCCTCTGCAATGAAAAAGGCTCTGAGATGACTCCATTACAGAGTATCGCTGCGGTAGGATTGGCATACAAACTGTCGACCATGTTACAAAACGACGGCCCCAAACCATACTGAGGGAGGATGAATCTCAGGTATTGCCAGTCCACCCTGTCAAAGGCTTTTTCTGCGTCAAAGCTAATCAAGAGAGAGGACAGGTGTCTATACTGAACCCATTCTAAAGACGCTATGATCTTACGTAAGTTACGGACCGCGTATCGCCCCTTAACAAAACCGACCTGGGACTCATGGACCAACTGCCCCAAAAACTCCGCCAGGTGGTCTGCTAAGATCTTAGCCATTAATTTAAGGTCGAAGTTGAGCAAGGAGATCGGACGATACGAGGCTGCAGAAAGAGGGTCTTTGGCCGGTTTGGGGATAAGAACAATATGAGCATGATTAACCCCCCACCGAAAAGAGCCCTGCTGCGCTCGCCGATTATGTACAGCAGTCAGCGTTGGGGAAATCTGTTCCTTGAAGATTTTGTAGAATTCGGCACCTAGACCATCGGATCCTGGGGATTTGTAGCAGCTGGCCTTGGAAATGGCCCCTTGCAGCTCGGCCACCGTAATTGGCTGATCTAACTGAGCTCTTTGCTCAGTGGAAAGGCGGGGCAAGTCTAGTCCCCTCACATAATCCGCCATCTTCGTGGGAGAAGTCGCCTCCGCAGTGTAAAGTTTCTGAAAGAAAGAGCGAAAGACACGCGCTATCGCCGGGCTTTCCCTTTGCAAAGTCCCAAGATCATCTCGCAAGGCGGGCACCAATTTAGAGCCCCTGGGTCCACGCAGGCACCGAGCCAATAACTTTCCCAGCTTGTCCCCATAACGGTACAATTGATAGCGATAATACAAGACTGACTTCTTTGCTCTCTGGTGTAAAAGTTCGTTTAATTCCATTTGAGAATCCCATAGCTGCTTTTTTAAGCCCGCAGTGGGAGTATGAGCCCAGCGGCGTCGCAAGTTCGTCACCAATCGCTCTAAGACCATAATACGTTCGGCCCTTAATCGTCGTTTTCTGGCAAGAAACCCAATTATATCCCCCCTCAGTACGACTTTCGCCGTTTCCCAGAGCAATTCGGGGTCATCTTGATGACCCCTATGGTCGGCCTCGAATTCCTGCCACCGCCGCTGTATAAATGCGCAAAATTGGGCGTCTCTGTATAATTCCAATGGAAAACGCCATTGAAAGGCCCGTGACGTACTCCCACTCCAGAAGACTTCCATCCAGACAAATGCATGGTCAGATATCTCTACAGGCCCTATCTGGGCGTCCCCCACCTTGGCAAACAGCTCAGCGGATAACAACAAATAGTCTATACGTGCACTTGTGCCGTGGGCCCGGGATTGGTGTGTGTAATCCCGCTCGCCCGGATGTAGTAATCGCCAGGAGTCCACTAGCCCCAGTCTGGAACAGAAACGTCGCAGTGCCTGAACCGTCGCCCGTCTTTCTCTTTGCTCCCCCACTTTAGAGGTATCGAGATCGATATCCATGACCCCGTTGAAGTCTCCCCCCAAAATAACGGGGAGCTCCGGCAGCGTCTCAAGTGTGGAGGCAATGCGCGCATACAGGGACAAATCAAGTACATTGGGACAATACACGCTACCAAGAACTACTGGCCTCCCCTCAAGGACTCCCTGCACCAGTACATATCTGCCCGTCGGATCAACGAGTTCCTTCACCACCTCCATCCTTACCCGTTTGTGAATCAAAAGCACTACCCCACCCTTCTTACCAAGCGCTGGGGCCCCCCAGACCTGTCCCACCCACTCCCGGCAAAGTTTACGGTGTTCGTCGGCAGTCTGGTGGGTTTCCTGAAGCACAGCGATGTCTGCTCCCTGCCTAGCCAAGGCCTGCAAAATTTTTGCCCGTTTAATCGGACTACCCAGGCCACAAACATTCCAAGAGATTATCTTAAGTGGCATACATTATTAAACTGGGCACACAAATGTCTGTTAAGTACCATACAAAATATAGGGAAGACACCCCCCCAGCCCGGGGTCCTCCCCCATAGCCCTTCAAAGACCGTCCTCGGCCCGTCACTACCTCAACTGGTCCCCAAAAATACAGTGTTCCGACTCCCCCCCTCCCCCTACCCCACTTCCCCCCTTCCCCCCCCTTAGCTTCTGCCTCTCCCTCTCCACCCCTCCCCCTCCCTCCCTCCACCCCCCTTCGATTCCTTAATTCTACTACCATCCTCCTCTCCTCTTCAGTGAATTCCTAGATGCGTGCAGTACCCCCCCACTCCTCCAACGCCCCTATCCCACTACAAACCACCCCTCCCCCACGGCCCCCCCAAAGACACAGCCACCACCCGGACTGCTCCCCACCCGTCCCCCACACCCAGAGGAAACCAACATTTCTACTTAAAGCAGTCAAGACAATCCCAGCAGCCCTCCACCCCCACAACAATTACCATCACCATCACTTTACAGTCCAAAGCAAGGAACTCTGAGCTTGTTCATCAGGGCATTAATCTTCTCCTCCGATCCTCAGGACTCGGCTGCCACTGCGGCCCTCCGCCGTATCTCCTCCACGTAGGGCGTTGCTGCTAACGCGGAGTCAAAAGTCCGACGGATCCCGTCGTGGGTGAAGACCAATCGGGCGGGATATTGCACCATGAACTTAATATTATTGTCTATCAGGGTCTGGCACAGTGGTCCGTAATCTCGTCGCCGCTGTCCTAGGGCTGCTGAGTAATCCTGAACAATACGTAGCCGGGCATTGTCCTTCTGAATGGTCCCTGTCTTACGCGCTGCACGCAAGACCGCTTCTTTCTGTGGAAATCTCAGGAACCGTGCTATTGTCACCCTGGGTCGGGTATCGTTAGTCCTCCTGGGTCCAACCCGGTGCGCTCTCTCTATTTGTACTGAGGCACCTTCGGGTTCATTCGCCAGTAGTTGTTTCACCAGATCTTCTAAGTAAGGTTGCAGGTCCCGATCCTCGACGGTATCTGGGATCCCAAGAAATCTCAGGTTGTTACGGCGGGATCTATTTTCTAGGTCATCTAGTTTGGCTTCCTGCCCCTGAAGCAGTTTTTTCACCCGAACCATCTCCCGCTGTAGCTCCAGCACGTGCTCCTCGGACTTCTCTATCCGGTGCTCCGCCTCCTGTAGGCGGCCGCCCAAGGCCTCCACTGAGGTCTGGACAAGGTCCATACGGCCCCGTAGGTCCTCGAACTGAGCAGACAGCGCTCCCGCTACAGCTATGGAAATTTCGTCCACCATCTCTGCTGTGGTCTTGGCCTCCCCCCTCAGCGGTGAGGATTGCTCCCCCCCCCTGGGCGGCAGGGGAGTCTTCTCCTTCTCCACCCGACGGCCTCCCTTTGCCGCCATCACCAAGGCCTCTGTTGTAATCCACTCAGGGGGAGGGGGGGTCCCCCTCCCGTCCCCGCTCCACACGCCGGGCGATGAGGGCCTCCTTCGTCGACCTCCCTGGTTCGCAACACAGTCCCAGATCCGAGCCTCAGGTGTCGCCGGGGCTACTCAGGCCTCTGTACACAGGAGATAAAGTATGGGTTCAGGGCTCTGAGGCACTAAATGAAAGGCAAGGATCCCGGTCAGCGGCGCTCTGGAGGGAAAGCCGGGGCCACGGGTACTGACGCCCCGTAGTTAGGTACAGTTCTGAGGCCCCTAGGTGTCAAAGGTGGGGCAGTGCGCTGAAGAAGGAACACCAGTCCCGGGCCCCTACACTCAGCGGGGTATAAGCTTCAGTCTCGGGCGCCTATACACCGGAGGCCAGGTGCAGGGCGCAGGTTACAGACTCTTCAATGGTGAGAGCAGGGCTCCGGTCAGACACTCCAGAATGCCAGAGGCAGGGGGGGGGGCAGGATGCAGTCCAGTATGTCCTAGTGCAAAAGGACAAATCTCAGGATCCCAGCTGGCAGAAAGAGGCATGGGTCACTGGCTCCGATGGAGGGGAGAGGAGGGCTCCGGTCATATCTACTCGGCCCTTTGCAGGTCCCCTGGGGTGGGGGTGGAAGCAGGCAAAACAAGGGGCATTTCACAGCCGGGCCCAATAAGGGATCTTAGCCTCCCCCGATCTTTCCCGCGTCAGGCAGCCATACGGGGCACAGGCTGGAGACAAGCTGGAGGCAAAAACAGGGGGGGGGGGGAGGAGCACCAGCCGTAAGGCCGCGGCCGCCGCAGGGATCCCCCTGCAATCCCGTGCAGGTTGTCTGGGGTCGCCGACTGCCTACTCACCCCACCACGTGGCTCTCAGCGCGGCGCCTGCAACATGAGCCGCGCTGGTCCAGGCCGCCTCCAGAATTCTTTAAACTCCGGTGAGAGGGGAGCGCCGGATCATCTCTCCCGGCTGCGGCTTGTGTAAGGGAGCTCGGGGTGTGTGTGGGAACCCCGATTTTAGCCCCGAACGAGCATTTGGCGGCGCCGGAGGAGCAAGGGGGCCCAGAGCTCGAGCGGCGTGCGTCCGCTCGGGCTCACCGCATCACCGGAAGTCAGTACTTATTTTTATTCCAGCTATGCATTTGCCCCTTCACTGAAATTTTCTTACAATATTCGATCTGAAGGAGAAATACTAACATGTGAAAAGAGTTCACAAAAGAATTTTGGGAATAAAGAGATTGGGATGTAGTCACCATTAATAGCAATGAGGGAGGGGGCACCAATCTATAGGTTGCAGGAGGGCACCAGAAACCCTAGCACTGGCCCAGCATGAAGGCTGCAGTTCCTTCCTTCCCAGAGTCTCCTCTTTAACTGCCCCTATTGCCTTAGTTGCCTGCCTTATTTTCCTCTTAAAATGGCCCTTGTAGAGTAGCACAATCACTAGCCAAATTAGGCAACTGCCTAGGGTATCAACCTCCAGGAGGCAGTGGCAAAAAGCAGGACATTCAAAGTTAAACAAAAGATTTTGACAGCTGGGGGTGTGGAGTGTGTAAAGCTTAAGGTTTGTCTAGGGTGCCAGCACCTTCAACCAGCTTGGGCCTGCCCTGGACCCTTGCTAAGAAAAGCTAGCTTCCTTTAGCTCTACTCCTATAGTTGTTTATAGTTGGTGCCCTCAGCCATCAATTAGTACTCCCCCTAGTGACAGGAGCATGGTACTGCCCTGATAAGCACCTTTGCACATCATAGGAGTTCCCCCTAGTGAGATTAGCCTAGGATGGTCTTGATGGTCAGTTTTGCACAAAACAGTATACTTATATTGCTTAGATATTTTGATAGGCGATTCATAAATTAATAAATGAAATGAAATATCCCTTCATGTTTCCCATCGTGCAGGTGCTGCTGCTGTGCCCAGGCAAGATGTATCAGCGTTGAGGGAAGAGCTACGAGGTCTTTCTCATGTAACTGCAGGCCACAGAGGTGCTGCCACATCACACCAGTTCCAGCAGAGACCATCAAAATAGCCAGAGTCTTCAGCAGGTGCTGCTTCAGAGGAGGCGCAATATCAAGTGAGAGGAAAAGGAAGCCATCCAGGAAAAGGCAGCAGACCATCCAGAAGCATGAGAAGGAACAAGAGGCATTGGAGGATCAGCAAGAGCCACAAGTGGCCATTGAAAAACTGGCAGAGGAACTGGTCTGACCCTTCCAGATAATGATGATGATGAAGAGGAACATGCATCAGACCTAGATGACACTAGAGGCATGGAAACAAGACCCTTTAATTTAGATGGCACAAAAGCTACACCTACAAAATTCAGGGCTAAAGGAGAAGGTCTTTGGACTGCGACCATATATTTCCCAAGGGTCGGCTGGCATTAAATCAGAGCTAGTGAGTATTAAGAATGCTTTGTTCTCCTTCCTCCATCAACTAATGCAACATCTTCCATAACCTGGCACACCTTCAACAACTTCCACCAGCTCCATACCACAGTGGGAGCATTCCATTTTCACTCCATTTTGCCCCACCCATGATCCTGGCTGCCCTGGTGGCAGCTAGCATTACCTGTTCTTCCCCAACTTCCACGGGAAGACTAGGCAGGCACAGAGGTGCGACCAAGTGGACAAACCCACTCAGAAGGGCCTATATGATCTACACAAGGTGTTTTCCACAGCAGCCGCTTGTACCTTCTCCCCCCCCCCCCCACTCAGCGAGGCTGTGGAACAGCCAAAGGAAGGAAGGTTTTAATGTTAACTTATAATCCTTGGGGTGGAATGAATGAAAAATATATGCTACTTACACACCAGAAATTCCTGTTTGCGAATTCATTCCTTGCACAATGGCAGGCTTGGTTCTTGAGGGTGTGCTGGCTCCCCTCCTCATCACTGTTCCTGCTTTGTTGCACAGGGCCCTCCGATTCAGGCATGGTACAGGTGCAAAGTTGTGGAACATACAGTGACAAGGAATATATCATATGCTTTGCCTGGGGCATAGAGCAGTTCTTCACACAACTTACCTAGGTACCTGAAGCATGAATTCAGTATGCCAAATGTCCTTTCTATCATAGCTCTGCTCTGCTGGTGGGCCCTATTACAGTTGTTCCCTATTATCCAGGTCCACAGAAGGTAGTCTCTATCACCTCCAGTGGTAGAAACAGAGGTGATGTGAGAGAATGTATATCTGATGGTGTGAGAATCAACACATCAATGGCTAGGTGCTGGCTTTGTAATTCTTATCATTAATCACAAAGAGTGGTAGTTGGATTTGAATTCTGGTTTCCCTGGTTTTCAGCCTGCTGCTCTAACCATTTGGTTACTCCTCCACTCCATGAAACAGAGTTACTTACCTGTAACGGAGTTCTCCGTGGACAGCAGGATAGGTCAGCCACACCTGGTGACGTCATCCGACGGCGCCGTGACGGAAGTGCTCTCTAGCTCAGAAGCTTCTGAGCATGTGTGAGGAGACCCCTCCTCCCTGGTCCGCCCCCAGCCCGACCAGTGAGTCATTAGCTTCAGCCAGAGGCTGGGGCGCGGACCGCAGGCCACCCTCAGAGGGGAGGAGGGTGGGATCGTGTGGCTGACCTATCCTGCTGTCCACGGAGAACTCCGTTACAGGTAAGTAACTCTGTTTTCTCCTAGGACAAGCAGGATGTGTCAGCCACACCTGGTGTCTCCCCAGCTACTTGTTACGCGCTGAGGCTGAGGGAGGCCTGAGACAGGATAGTACCCATGGAGAACAGTAATGAAGCCTCATGTGATAAGAACAACGTTTATTGTGCAAACAGACGTATTTGTGCAACAAGCAATAACATGAGGGCATGTCCGAAGGCACACGCACTGAGGTCTCCTGGTGCAAACGACCTACAGTGGATTGCAACCTCAACAGTGCAGAATACAACGGATGTGGTTGAGGCAAAGCAGTGAGGCAGAACATAGTGCAACAATCACAATTCAAGGAACAATCTGTGCAATAGTGCAAACAATCAACAGTGCAAGGAACCCCAATCTGTGCAATAGTTCAACAATCAAGTGCAAGGAACAATCTGTGCAATACTATAGTGCAGCAGTGTAAACATTTTGCAAATAACGACCACATTGTCATAGCAGCCACATAGTGAAACCACAGTGCAGAGTTACTCCCTGCAGGCTGCTACTGTAGCGTCGGGCTAGGAGGAACCCGTCGCTGTAGATAGAATCGCTCTTCCGAAAGAGCTGTCGGCTTCTGCTTGGAGGTCAAGGCAATAGTGTTTTTGGAAAGTGAGGTGCGAGGACCAGGTGGCGGCTTTGCAGATCTCGCTTACTGGCACCTCGTGTGCGCTTGCGAGAGAGGTGGCCAGTGCGCGGAGTTGGTGCGCGCGCTCGCCTTGTTTGCTGGATGAGCGCCCGCCTTCTGGAGGCAGTAGGAGACGCAATCAGATATCCAGTGGGAGAGCGTGCGCTTGGTGACCGGCCGTCCCGGTTTGTTGGGGTCGAAGGACACAAAAAGCTGGGTCCCTTGTCGGACTGGGGCCGTCCTGTCAATGTAGATGCGCAGGTCTCGGACGCAGTCAAGTGAGTGGAGACGTTGTTCTTCAGGTGACCCGTGAGGGGCTGGGAAGAAAGACGGTAGTTCCACTGATTGGTTGACGTGGAAGACGGAGGAGATCTTCGGAATAAACTTCGGGTGTGTCCTGAGGGACGCCCTGTTGTGGTGAATCTTGGTGTACGGGGGGTGAGCTACCAAGGCCTGTAGCTCGCTCACCCTCCTTGCGGAAGTGATGGCGATGAGGAAAAGCGTCTTCCAGGCCAGAAATTTCGATTCCGCTGAGAGCAGAGGCTCGAAGGGCTCCCGTGTCAGCTGTTGGAGAACGATGTTAAGGTCCCACGAGGGGACAGGTCTCTGGACCGGGGGCTGCAGGTTCCTGAGACCTCTCATGAAGCGGGTCACGATGGGAAGAGTGGCTATGGAGCCCGTGGGCGAGCTGTTTCGCAGTTGGTGCAGGGACGCGATGGCTGCGAGGTGCACCTTAATTGACTGGGGCTTCAGGCCCAGACTGAAGAGCGAGGAGAGATACTGTAGCACAGCTGGAACAGGGCAAGAGTCTGGCGGGATTCCTTGGCCTGCACACCAGATACTGAAACGTTTCCACTTGAGACTGTATGACTTTCTCGTGGATGGTCTCCTGGAAGCCAGTACGATGCGCTGTACCTCCGCCGGTAGATGTTGTTGTTGGAGGATCACCCTCTCAATCTCCAGGCCGTCAAGGCAAGTGTCTGGAGATTGGGGTGCCAGGTTGTGCCGCCGTTCTGCGTGAGCAGGTCTGGTCTCATCGGGAGCCGGATGGGGGGCTCCTGTGAAAGCTGTCGTAACAGGGAAAACCACATCTGTCTTGGCCAGTGGGGCGCAATCAGGATGATGTGCGCCTTGTCGTTGATGGTGCGCTGTATGGTGGCTGTCATGAGGGGGGTTGGGGGAAAAGCGTAGATCAGTTCCCACTGCCCCCAGTGTACAGCGAATGCATCTGAGGCCACTCTCCTGGGAGAGGGGCGTTTTGAGCAGAACAGAGGGCATCTGGAATTGTCCTCGGTGGCGAAGAGGTCTATCTGCGGAGTCCCCCAGCGTTGGAAGATTGACTCCGCTACTTCCTCGTGGAGTGTCCACTCGTGGGGCCGGAGCTGCCTGCTTAGTCTGTCCGCTATGGTGTTCTGCTCTCCCGGGAGGTAGGTTGCCTGTAGAAGGCAGTTGTGTGCTAGGGCCAAAGACCACGTCTCGATAGCCTCCCTGCAGAGAGTGCGGGAGCCCGTACCCCCTTGTTTGTTGATGTAGAACATCGTCACTTGGTTGTCGGTCTGGACCAGAACTGTCTTCCCCTCGAGGTGAGGCATGAAGGTCTGGAGCGCATACCTGACGGCTCGGAGTTCGAGGGCGTTGATGTGGAGGGAACGCTCCGTCTTCTTCCACGCTCCTTGTGTGCGGAGGTGCAAGAGGTGGGCTCCCCAGCCTGTGGGGGAGGCGTCGGTGGTCAGGATGACCTGGTAGCCGCAGGGTTGCAGGCTTTTGCCCTCGTTGAGATTGGCAGGGTTCATCCACCACAGGAGACTCGTAGATACCCTCGGTGTGATAGGGATGAGGGTGGTGAGAGGTTGGGACCGTTGCTTCCAGTGTGAGCGGAGGTGCCATTGGAGAGTGCGCATGTGCAGCCTGGCCAGGGCTAGGACAGATGTAGTCGCTGCCATGTGACCTAACAGGCGCAGGATGTCCTGGGCCTTGGTTCGCTTCATGGACGATACTTTCTTCGCAAGGCGGATGATGCTCTCCTGCCGATGCTCGGGGAGGAAGGCCTTGGCTGAGGTCGTGTCGATTATGGCCCCGATGAACTCCGTGCGTTGGGTGGGTTCTAGCCGGGACTTCTTCATGTTGAGCAGGAAACCCAGTCTGGACAGCAGCGTGGTAGTCTTTTGCACCGCCGCCTTGAGTTCCGTGGCGGAAGGTGCTGATATCAGCCAGTCGTCCAGGTAGGGAAAGATGGCGAGCCCTTGTTTGCGGAGGTGTGCAGCTGCCACCGCTACGCACTTCGTGAAGACCCTGGGGGCTGGGGAGAGTCCGAAGGGCAGTACCCGGTACTGGTAATGGCACCCCATTGCTACGAATCTCAGGAATTTCCTGTGAGAGGGGTGGATTTGGATGTGAGAGTAGGCATCCTGTAGATCCAATGTGGCCATCCAGTCCCCCGGTCTGATGAGGGGAAGGATGGAGTTCAGGGAGTACATCCGAAACTTCTCCTTCAGGAGGGTGTTGTTCAGCTTGCGGAGGTCCAGGATTGGGCGAAGGCCCCCGGACTTCTTGGGAATGAGGAAGTACCGGGAGTAGAAGCCAGTGTTGATTTCGTCGGAGGGAACCCGTTCGATCGTTCGTGTTCTGATGAGTTGCTGTAGGAGATCCGCAAGGGCAGCTTCCTGATGCAGCGGTGGTCTGCTGCTGGGTTGAGTGCATTGCCATGGTGGGGAAGACAACCGTAAGCGGTAGCCCACCTGGATAATCCGGATGACCCACTGGTCCATGGTGATTTCCTGCCAAGCAGGTAGGAAGTTGGATAGACGGCCCCCCACTGGTGGGGTAGCAGGGGCACTCAAGGCCCGCAGGAGCGGATAGTCAGAAGGAGGAAGAGTTCTTACCAGCTTGCTGGTTGTTTGCTGGTTTGTTTTTGCGTTCTCTTTGTGGTTGTCTCTGAAAGGACGATTTGTTGTAGTGTTGCTTGTATTTCGGTGGCTGCCACTGCCGGTTGGAACCGTAATACTTCTTTGACGCGGCAAAGGGCTTGCGGTAATAGCTCCCTTTCTGTGACCAGGAGGGGCGTTCGAGTCCGTCCGCCGCCAATGTTTTCAGAGTGGTGCAGTCTTCTTTCAGGCCGTTCACGGTATCTGCCACTTTGTCCCCAAACAGAGAGTCACCCAGGCAAGGCGCGTCAGCAATCCTGTCATGGGTGTTATCTGACAGGCCGGAGGCTCGCAGCCAGGCCCAGCGGCGGGCTGCGATGGCCGTGCCAGCTGTCCGGATAGCTGTGTCGAAGGCATCGAAAGCAGTGCTCATCAGATGTTTGGAGCATTCAGCTAATTCCTGGAGTGGGGCTGTATGCTGGTTTTGCTTGGGGAGATGGTCTTTAAGCTCCGCTAGCAGGGCGTCTTGGAACAGCAGGTGTTGGAATTGATGAGCTGATATCTTGGCACTCAGCATTGCTCCCTGGAAGACTTTACGCCCTAGGTCGTCGAGGAGCTTCGGGTCCCGGCCAGGGGGATGGGTCGTTTGAGTGCGCGAAGACTTAGACCTCTTGAGGGCTGACGCTACCACAATAGAATGGTGAGGAAGCTGGGCTTTGTCAAATCCAGGAGCAGTCTGGAGTAGGTACTTGCTGTCCAGGCGTCTGGCACAGGCATGACCGGAGGCAGGGGTCTGCCAGAGGGTGGATTGTTTGTCCTTAAGTTTCCGGTGCAGGGGAAGAGACAAGGCTGGCTTGGGTCCGCCGAGGTATTTCATCACCTCCGGATCCTTCTCGTCAGAGGGCTCCTCCTTGGTGAGGCCTAGCCTGGCCACCACCTTCTTCAAGAATTTTGGGTAGGTGAGATCCTCCTGGATCGGTGTCTGCGCCTCCCCTTGTTCATCTGGTGTAGACTTGGACGAAGGAGATTGCGGGCCCTCTTCTTCAGGAGCGCTGCCTTCGGAGTCCTGTCCCAGTACAGGGGAAGGGCTCCTATGCCCTGAGGGAATGTGCTCTGGTGATGCCTCCCTCCTCTCAGGAGTGCGTACTGCCTCCCTCCTCTCAGGAGTGTGTAACCCCGAAAGGGGCGCAACGGAGTTCTCCCGGCCTGCAGGGGCAGTTTGTTGCACCAGGCGTTGCAATAGCTGCAATATGGCCTCAGAAGTGCTAGATCCACAAGATGTGTTGCTCCGGCGCCCATGGGAGTTAGACTTCCTGCCCCTCTGCCGAACACGGGATGACTCGCTGTCCCAGCTGTCGCCGCGTGAATAGGAGCGCTCTCGCCGGTGTCTCTTGCTCCTGTGTCTACTGCCCTTGTCTGCGCTATTGCCGCGCCGACGGGAGGACTCCCGGGAGTCAGCGCGGCGTTTGCGGGTGCTATGGCAGTGGCTTCTGCAGTGGGAGCCGTCGGCGCGGGAGGAGTCTTCGGCGCGAGGGAGCTCCTGGAGGGGAATCCTCTTTGTGCGGGCGGGGGAGGAAAGCCCGTGCCGAGGGGAAGCCCCGACGTCATCGTGCTGGGAGGAGACGCCCCTGGCCACCCGATTGGAGGGCAAGTCTTTGGGGGCGGAGACTGGCGCGGCCACGTGGGAGGCGCCATCTTGAACGCCCCCGCTTGAGCCGCATGGCAAAGGAGACAGAGAAGCGGTAGCAGCGCTGGAGCCCAGAGTAGGGGCATCGGTGGAGCATCCGGCGGTGGGGGAGCTTGAGCCAGGCACCGCGGAAGCCAAGGAGGCCGATCTCTCCGGAGGGGGGGGAGCCGCGGGGGCCATGCCCGCCCGGTGTTTTTTCTTTGCGGGAGCCTTCCCTTTGGCGGACTTACCGCGGTCGGCAGAGCCCGACGCAGCAGCTTGAACCGGAGCAGCCAGGAATTCTTTCAGGGAGTAATCCCTCATCTTCTTCGCCCTGGGGGACATCTGGGCGCAAGCGGCACAGTCCTCCACGATATGAGAGGCCCCGAGGCATCGGAGGCAGCTCAGGTGAGCATCGGATATATTCATTTTCCTTCTGCATGTTGGGCAGAGTTTGAATCCGGGTTTCGGCATTTCAAAGGGTGATAGGAGAATTTTGGTGAGAGAGAGTCTGAGATCCGTCTTGAGGCAAGGCGGAAGAATTGAAAACTGGTCGGGCTGGGGGCGGACCAGGGAGGAGGGGTCTCCTCACACATGCTCAGAAGCTTCTGAGCTAGAGAGCACTTCCGTCACGGCGCCGTCGGATGACGTCACCAGGTGTGGCTGACACATCCTGCTTGTCCTAGGAGAACAGTTTATTACCAGAATTCCCTATGGTTTATAGTTTATATACTGCCCATTATTCAGTATCAGAGTGATTTACAAAATCTAATGGAATAAAAATCCCAAAAAGAGATACAATCAGATAAAAATAAAATAAAATAAAATAAAAGGAGCAGGGACTAGGAAGAAGAGATAAAGGAGGAAGGGAGAGTAGAACAGATGATTACTATGTATGTGTTGTTTACGTTAGTACAGACTGAGAATGGAACCTGATGTTGACATTGCTGCTAGGATTAGGCCTTCTGGTTACATATAGGTTAGCTCAAAAAATAGGCCTTCAAATTTTTCTTAAACGTCCTTAAGGAGGATTTCTCTCGCAGATAGTGAGGGAGAGAATTCCAAAGCTATGGAGCAATAGCATAAAAAGCAAAGGTTTTTGTGGGCTCAAACCAGGCAATATGTTTAGTTGGGGCCGCTAATAGATGAGCACTGACGGATCGCAGAGATCAATTGGGTGTACAGGTGATTAGGTAACAGGAGTGATATGAGGGAATTCCTGTGTAGAAGACTTTATGGACCAGGATCAGGATCTTGAATTTTATGCAATAGTTTATCGGGAACTAATGACTTTTGAAAAACAACAGGGTCACGTAATCAAATTTGGAAATATTGTGGAGTAATTTTATGATTGTGTTCTGAATGTATTGCAGTTTAGATGGGTTGGTTGCCGAGATGCCATGTAGGAGGCTATTACAGTAGTCCAAGAGTGACATTACCAGTGTGATAATGAGAGTGTGGCAAGATTGAGAAATTTTATGGAGCAGTTTATGAAGGCTGCAAAAAGTACTTTTTGTTTGTGCAGCTATATGTGGGTTGAATGTTAATTTGCAGTCTAAGCTAGAACCCAAGATTTTCATGGTCTTTACAGTATGTACAGGCTGATTATTTAGGATAGGTAGCAGACTGGGACTGAGGCTAGTTTGGTGATCCATGTAGCATTTGTTTTTGAGGGGTTAAACTTAAGCTGATGTGTTGCAAGCCATAGTCTAATGGATTCAAGACAGGAATTTAGGTGTGTAAGATCCAGATTCAAGTAATCAGTATATGTGACGATCTGAATATTGTGTGCATAATAATAAACCGTGAGTCTAGTGTCGTGTATGAGCATGGCCAATGAACTAAGAAAAGGACTGAAAAGAATAGATGAAAGTAACGAGCCATTTGGGATGCCGGATGAAATTGGGCAGATTTGCGACATAGATGCATTAAATTTGAACTGAAAAGATCGGTCTTGTAAGAAAGCGTAGTTAAACACTTGTAGCAGGTGTTCTCCAGGAACAACAGGAATAAGTACTCACATATGGGAGACGTCACTGATGGAAGCCCGCCCGGGAACCCTCCCCAGCTTCCATAGGAAGCTTTTGGGAGCTCCATCGTGCATGTGCACCTGCCTTCCCACCCGCCCGCTGGAGCCATCTTTTCTTCAGTATGATGAGAAAGCTTACAAGAACAACTCCACAGGAAGGAGGGATGGTTGTGAGGACTTATTCCTGCTGTTCCTGGAGAACATCTACTACAAGTGAGTAACTACGCTTTCTCCTGGAACAAGCAGGAAATAAGTCCTCACATAAGGGACTCCCTAGTTACAGGCTACTGAAAAGTGTCAAAAAGAAGGTCAATCTGGCATTCAAACAGGAGAATTGGAAGAAAATAGCTTGAGCAGTCCCTCTGAGAGACTCGTCGGATTCCGCATCCACAGCGAACATCAACATCAGGAAGACTCTTTACAGTAGACTGGATGGACAGAAGGGCCGGTGGGAAGGAGTTGAATTTCAGTCCCAAACAAATGCCAGAGTATGGCTTGGCCAAAGTTGCTGTCACGCCAAGAATCCCCAATCGAGACAATAGTGGGCTGTGAAGGTGTGGACTGAGGACCATATGGCAGCCCTATAAATCTCCACTATGGAGACTGAGCACAGATTCACCACAGAAGCAGCCATAGCTCAGACATTATGAGCCATGACATGACATTCAAGGCTCAGCCCAGTCTTCGCATACGCAAAGGGAATGCAGTCTGCTACCCAAATGGACAACGTACATTTGGAGATGGCCACGCCCAGTCAGTTAGGGTCAAAGGAGATGAAGAGCTGGGTGGAACACCAATGGGCCTTCGTTCTTTCCAGGTAGAAAGCCAAAGCATGTTTGCAGTGCAGCATGGCCTCCACCCTGTTGGCATGAGACTAAGGAATAAAGGTGGGCAAGACCACCAACTGGTTGAGGTGAAACAAAGAGACTACCTTGGGTAGGAAATGCGGATGCGTCCACAGGACCACTCTGTTCTGATGAAATCTGGTGTAGGGCACATGCACCACCAGAGCTTGTGGTTCACTAACTCGTCGAGCAGAGATGACTGTCACAAGGAACACAACTTTCCAGGTCAGGTATTTCAGCAGGCAAGAGGCTGTGGCTCAAAAGGGGGCACAGAGAAGCTGCCCGAGAACCAAATTGAGATCCCATGCTACCAGTGGGGGCCTGTCCAGAGATTTAGAGAGGAGGACCTACCAGCTGGTACGCAGAGATGGGTTTATCACCCAGCCCGCGATGGTATGCCCCCTATTGCCCTCAAGTGCACTTGGATGGAATTGAACTTGAGGCCAGAGTTAGAGGAGAAGATACATTTGTAGCAGCTGCATTGTGCAAGAAAAGGGGTCCTGAGCCCTGTCCATGTACCAGAGAAAAACCCTGCACATTTGAAGGCATAAGAATGGCAGGTGGAGTCCCTATGGGAAGCTAGGAGTATGTTTTCCACCTCCTCAGAGAGATTGAGTTCTGAGAGGACTACCTGCTCAGCATCCATGCCGTGAGAGCCAAGGACCACACATTGGGGTGAAGCAGGGTTCTGCCATCCTGTGAGATGAGATCTGGGTCACAGTCCAGCCGAAAAAGCTCCCACTGAGAGAGGTGAAGCAGCAGGGGGAACCATGGCTGTTTGGGCCAATAAGGAGCAATGAGAAACATGATGCCCTTGTTAGCCTGGAGCTTGAATAATGTTTTCACTACTAGAGGATTTGGGGGGTATGCATACAGCAACCCCACCCCCCAATCCAGGAGAAAGGCATCAGATGACAGCTTGTTACTGGATGCCACCCTGGAGCAGAAGCAAGTCACCTGGGCATTGTTTAGAGTGACAAACAAGTCAATTGCCAGAGTGCCCCACATCCAGAAGATGTGGGCCACCACCCTCCTGTTGAGGGTCCATTTGTGTGGTTGGAGGACCCTGCTGAGCTGGTCTGCCAAAGCATTGAGCTTGCCCAGCAGGTACATTGCCCTGGGAGCCATTGCATGGGTGACAATGAACATCCACAGCCGCACTGCTTCCCAGCAGAGGAGGTATGATCTCCATGTCCCCCTGTTTGTTGATGTAGAACATTGCCACCTGATTGTCCATCTGAATGAGGACTATATGGTTAGTCAGCTGTGTCTGGAAAGCCTGGAGGGCGATTGCACTGGCCCGGAGTTTCAGGAAGTTGATCTGATGTAGGCTCTCCTGCTCCAACCAGAGGCCCTGCCTGCACTCCCCAGCTCAACTTGTGGTCAGCGTCTGGTGAGGCAGAGAGGATCAGGTTCTGCGGCTGAAGCCACCAGTGGAGGGAGTTGACGAGGCGCATGGTGACCACCACCCTATCCCTGAGGTGACCTGTGACTTGATGCCATTGAGTGCACAGAGTTCATTGTACACTGTGGAGGCCATGTGGCCTAGCAACCGCAGAATTTCTCGCACCGTGGTGAAACGATTGCACTGTATATTGCCAATTGCTTTGGTGAGGCACTTTGAATGGTCCGCCGGTAAGAAGGCCTAGGCTTGAGTGGTATCAAGAAGAGCCCCAATAAATTCTAGCCATATCAAGGGCTGGAGGTGCAACTTTGGGTAGTTGAAGATGAACCCCAAGCTCTCGAGCACATGAACGGTGAGAGAGGCCGATCGCCGATCACCAAACTCTATCTAGCGTGAAGGCCTTTCCAGTCATCCAAGTAGTGGAAGACAAAGATGCCCGGGGTCCGGAGGTAGGCAGATATTACCACTAGGCACTTTGTAAAGACTCTGGGAACTCACACCAGCCTGAAAGGCAGAACGCAGTACTGGAAGTGTCGTCTGCTCAGCATAAAGTGGAGGTACTGCTTGTGGAGAGGATGGATCGAGATGTGTGTGTTCGCATCCTTCAGATCCAAGGAGCAGAGTCAATTGTTTTTTTGGAGGGTTGGGAGCAGCGTCCCGAGAGAGACCATCTTGAACTTCTCTTGTACTAAGAAGTGGTTGAGGTTCCTGAAATCCAGGATGGGTCGAAAACCCCCAGGTCTTTTTGGGAACTAGGAAGTAATGGGAGTAGAAACTTTATCTGACCTGTTCTGGTGATACCAGTTCTATGGCAAGGTCGGTCAGCAGAGCATTGACCTCCTGCAGGAGAAGACCGCAATGAAGCAGGTTGAGGGGGTACTTTCCAGGAAAGAACATGGGAGACAACTGGGCGAAATGCAATAGGTATCTGTTCTGGACAATCCTTAAAGCCCAGGTGTCTGTTGTCACTATGGTCCAAAGGAGAGCACAAACACCCGTAGGCAATAGCAGGAACAACAAAAACAGATGCGCCAAGACAGTGGTAGGTCAGCAAACCCCAACGCATTTCAGCTGAACGCCTTCTTCAGGGGGAAACACGCCTCAAATAAAACCAAGAGGAGAGACACAAGGTCACAAAACTAAAATAAACAATAAAATACATAAAACAATAAATACATATGAAATACTCATAAGATAAATAAAATAAAACCTATAAAAAGGATATAATGAAAGACTGTGAACATTCTCACCAGGAAAAATCAACAGGACCAAAGTAAAAAACAGCTATAGGAAAAACAGTTGGATAAATGTATGCCTCACAAAGAGCTACACTAGGAGGGACGAGGAGGACCACACGTAAGACCAGTGGGTGAAGTGTAAAAAAATGACTATGCGCTCAGAGTGACGTGATTAATTGACAGTAAAATGTGCTAAAAACTTTGGTTGTGATTGTGATCAAGGCCACAACATTTCTAGTAAAAGAAAGCATACATATCTAATTGTCAGTGAGGTGAAAATGGATTACTTTACAAGGGAATCCAAGGTTTTGTATATAAAGAGCTTACTTGACAGCTACCAAGCGCTGGTGCAGTCGTCAGCAGAACCTCTAAAACAAATGACTTCTAAAACCAAAATATGACCTAAGAAGAATCACATATTAGATACTAAACTGCGGATGAATATTAAGGCATCTCAAAAACATCCTGAATAGGAGAGAAATAAAGCAGCTTGCCTTATAAAATGTCCACTGCGAGAGGAGTTCTCGCTTTATGGTCAATTTGCAGGGTTACGTATCAATATGTCTAAATCGGAGGCCTTAGATGTGGGGGGTACCTTACGGGAGAGTTGGCCAGATCCCTTTCCCCTTCGTTGGGCTGGTAATTCTTTTATTTATCTGGGCATTTTATTAACTAAGAAGCCGACGCTGCTCTACCCCATGAACTTTGAATGTATCTTTTCCAAGCTCCGCGCACAGTTACAGGCCTGGGTGCCCCTCCCCTTATCTCTTCTGGGCAGAGTAGCCGCCCTAGGAATGGTGATCTTTCCGCGGGTGTTATACTGGTTGCAAACTCTCCCAGTTTGGCTTTTGAGGCGAGATCTGCTACGTATGGAGAAGGAGATCCGGGGGTTCCTTTGGAAGGGGTCTAAAGCCCGTATATCACTGGCTAGGATGTGCGGGGGGTGGCGCTCGGGGGGGGGGGGGTCCCGGATTTTTGGAAGTATGCACTGGCGTGCCAAGCACGGCACCTGAGTGACTGGTTGGGCGACAGCGAGACCTATACTCCTTGTAGTTTAGAGGAAACCTTTGTTGCCCCACATACCTTGGAAGCGGTTTTACATTTGCAGTCCGCGGCCTTGCCCGCTCGGTTGATGAGCAGTATTCTGGTTAAGGCGGCCCGGCGAACGTGGCAACAGCTAAATAGGTATTGGGGTAGTGATCCTGCGACCTCGAGTTGGCTGCCTATACAGGGTAATGTTTGTTTCCAGCCGGGTTTGGACTCGGCTCCTTATCGGTTATGGAGGAGGCTGGGTATTCGGCGCCTAGGGAATCTGTTGACCTCCGATGGCAGCTGTAAGACGCTGGGAACGCTATGTAGGGAATATAATCTGCGGCCCGGTGCTACAACCTTTGCTTATATGCAACTTTCTCATTATATTAGTTCCCTGCCCCCCCGTGAGCTTCATCCGGAGCACTCCGTACGGATTCTGGAATTTTTGGCTCTGGGGGCGGAATCTCCACCGACTATTGCTGCCCTTAAGAGGCGATTGGACCTGCTCGACCCTCCTCCTGATCTCACCGTACTCGAAGGCCTCTGGGCGCAGGAATTAGGGCAGGGCATGCCCTTGGGTACTGCTCGGGCGGCTTTGGGCCGGATTGCACATTTGGTGGAGGGAGCCCGCTGGCGTGAAATACAGTTTAAATGTATCCACCGGGCTTATTTTTCCCCGCGGCGCGCACTTCGAAGTCATTTGACCATGGATGGAGGCTGCCCCAAGTGTTCCTGCCCTCTGGCGGACCTGGGTCATATGTGGTGGGGTTGTCCCCATATCCGTCGCTATTGGCGGCAAATTGGAGCGTTCCTTACCGGTCTTCTGGGTCAGCGTGTTTGCTGGACGGCGATTGTTAGTGGTGTTTGATCAGTTGGGACCGCTCTACCCAAAGGGTAAATGGGAGAAACTTTTGGTGCGCAAGGCTTATCTGGTGGGTAAGGGGCCTTTGCTGCGCCTTTGGCGCGATTCTGCGGCCCCTACGTTCTGTGAATGGCGTAATAGCCTACATCAGCTTTTGCTGATGGAGCGGCGGAGTGCGTTAGGGCACCCTCAGAAATGGGCTACTTTTTTGTTAGTTTGGATGCCTTATATTCATAGATTGGGACCTAAAGCCCGTAGTGAGGTTTTGCGGGTGGGATAGTGGTTGTTGAACTTGTTTGCTGTATTGTGCTCCTTCTTGTGCTGTGCTCCCTGGGGGGGGAGGGAGGGGAGGGGGGATTGGAGTTTTCTGCCTATATTGTATTTATTGTTACTTTGTTGTTATGCCCAGAGTGGTGGACAAGACACAGCCCCACCTGGGCTTGGCTTTTTTCTGTATTTATGAAAGGGAAAATTCTTTGTTTAGCCGGATGTAAAACTGAAACTGGCGATCAGAACCATGAAGAGAATGAAACATTTAAAAAGAAAAAACGGCACCAAAATCGAAGGTCAAAGGGTATAGGGCATCAAAAGGGTACCTTTTATATATAAAAAAAAATCTAAAATAACATTAATGATCCTCATATGGTACTATATTTGAGAAATCAAAAGAAAGCCCCCACTTCCCCAGGTACATTGCTCGCTCGCTCTAAATTGAACAACACTGCATGACCCATGCCAGATCTGTATATATGGTCAGGGTCTCTACTGCTCCAGTGGGTGTGGAATCCTGAAGACAGTCAAATGTTCCCAATGCAACATAACACCATTCTCCAAGTCCAAACAAAGTAACATCAAAACAGCACAAACACAGTCTAAGTTTAGTCTGTTGAGTCGGCTGTGCAGTACTCCTTTGTTTTTAAACTGTGCAGCTTTGGCTGTTCATCATTTCAGTTTGTTCCAGACCCCCCCTCCCTCCCCCTACCTTTCCTCTTGATTAGAGGGGGAGGTGCTCCCTATGCCATCCTTAGTCTCGTATTTATTTTTAACTCCAAACTCTCAAAGAAAAAGTTCCAGCCTGGGTATCCAAGTAACTCTTAGGCTGTGGCAGCAACCACCGTATCAGTGTTTCTTTTCACACTGACCCTCTGGCACTGCCAAGAACAAATAAGGCAAAAATTTCAAATAATCAACAGCTAGTCTTTTCTTTCCCACATAGGAGTTATAAAAGAATCCCCAAAGAAACAAGTGGAGGTTTTCCTTTAACTTATTTGCATCTCGCTGTCCTCTGGTAGGTCTGACAAATTGTTATCATCCAGTAGGTCTATTTCCATGGACTCTGCAGAATCCTGTTTCCAGCCTAAGGCTCAATCCCCATAGACTCCAATGGATTCTCTGCTTGTTCCTCTGTCTCCTCCCTTCCTCTAGCCTCTCTGTGAATCTTTGTACTTCCTGTTTCTTGGCCCTCTCAAACTCCTCCCTCCTGGCATTTCTCCTGTTCTGCAGAGCCTTAAAGAACCTCCCCCAGGAAAGGATTTCTGCTTCTCAGGATTCCCTATCCTCTGTCTTGACACCCGGGTCCTCAGAACCCCCCTTCTCTCTGGGGTTCCCTGTGTATCTCGGAGGTATTCCTTACAATATGTATATACTATCCCACTCCCAGCTACCTGTTGCATGCTGTATTGTACACAGGGCCAGCCCGTCCATTGAGCGAGAATGTTTTTTGCACAGGGCCCCGCGTTTCAGGGGGCGCTGCGCAAACAACATTCTGCTTTAAAGGTAAATTTTTAAAAAAATTAAAAAAGCTGGCTGCTGCTGCTGCTGCCGTGGCAGCGGCAGAATCGAGTGTCCCGCAGGGCCCCCCCGGGTCCTCCCTCCCTGCATCAGTCCCTTCGGCGCAGCTTTCAGAGCCGCGAAAGGAGAGTTTTCCTTTCGCAGCTCTGTTCAGCCCACCAGGGCTGATGGGAAACAGGCAGGGCTGGCCCGCCCATTGAGCAAGAATGTTTTTTGCACAGGGCCCCGCGTTTCAGGGGGCCCCGCGCAAAAAACATTCTTCATTAGCACAAGTAGAAAAAAACCCCAAACCGGCTGCTGCTGCTGCTGCCGCCATGGCAGCGGCAGAATCAAATGTCCTGCCGCGGGGCCCCGCCTGCCTGGCAGAGCCTCCCTTCACCATCAGCTCCCGAGTCCCTCCCAATGCGCAGGCTTTCAGAGCCGCGAGAGCTTCTCTGACCTCTCGCGGCTCTGTTAATCCCGCCGGGGCTGATGGGAAATCCCATCAGCCCCGGCGAGATTAACAGAGCCGCGAGAAGAAAGGGAAACTCTCGCGGCTCTGAAAGCCCGCGCATTGGGAGGGACTCGGGAGCTGATGGTGAAGGGAGGCTCTGCCAGGCAGGCGGGGCCCCGCGGCGGGACATTTGATTCTGCCGCTGCTACGGCGGCAGCAGCAGCAGCAGCCGCCGGTTTGGTTTTTTTAAATCTATCAAGGCTGATGGGGGGAGGGGGGTTAGGACTGGTAATGGGCTATGAGGGGGTTAGGACTACTAATGGGCTATGGGGGGCGCTAAGACTGGAAGTGGGCTGATGGGGGGTTAGGACTGGAAATCGGCTGATGGGGGGTTAGGATGTAATGGGCTATGGGGGGGCTAAGACTGGAAATGTGCTGATGGGGAGGGTTAGGACTGGTAATGGGCTATGGGGGTGCTAAGACTGGAAATGGGCTGATGGGGGGTTAGGACTAGTAATGGGCTATGGGGGGGGCTAGGACTGGAAATAGGCTAAGGGGGGGTTAGGACTGGAATGGGCTGTGGGGAGGCTAAGACTGGAAATGGGCTGATGGGGGGTTAGGACTAGTAGTGGGCTATGGGGGGGCTAGGACTGGAAATGGGCTATGGGGGGCTAGGACTGGGAATGGGCTAATGGGGGATTAGGACTGGAATGGGCTGTGGGGAGGCTAAGACTGGAAATGGGCTGATGGGGGGTAGGAATGGTAATGGGCTATGGGGGGGGGGCTAAGACTGAAAATGGGGTGTTGGGGGGGCTTAGGACTGGAAGTGGGCTGATGGGGGGCTTAGGACTTGTAATGGGCTATGGGGGGGCTAGGACTGGTAATGGGCTGGGGGGGGGGTGGCTAGGACTGGAAATGGGCTGAGTGGAAGGAGGGCTTCAACTGCAAATAGCTGATGGGGAGGGGGCTTGGAATGGAAATGGGCTGTAAGGGGAGGGAGCTAGGACTGGAAATGGGCTGAGTGAGGGGAGGCTAGGACAGGAAATGGGCTGATGGAGGGCTAGGATAGGACTGGAAATGGGCTGTTGGGGGGGGCTTGGATTGAAATGGACTCCTGGAGGGGCTAGAACTGGAAGTAGGCTCATGGGGGGCTTGGATTGGAAATGGGCTGAGTGGAGGGGAGCTAGGATTTGACATGGGCTGATGATGGTGGGGCTAGGAAAGGACTAGAAATGGGCTGATGGGGGGCTGGGATTGGAAATGAGCTGATGGAGGGACTCGGATGGGGGAGCTAGGACTTGAAATGGGCTGATGGGGGTTAGGACTGGTAATGGGCTATGGGGGGGCTAAGACTGAAAATGGGGTGATGGGGGCTTAGGACTGGAAGTGGGCTGATGGGCTTAGGACTGGTAATGGGCTATGGGGGGCGTAGGACTGGTAATGTGCTATGGGGGGGGGCTAGGACTGGTAATGGGCTGGGGGGTGGCTAGGACTGGAAATGGGCTGAGTGGAAGGAAGGCTTGAACTACAAATAGCTGATGGGGAGGGGTGCTTGGAATGGAAATGGGCTGAGTGGAGGGGAGCTAGGATTTGACATGGGCTGATGGTGGGGCTAGGAAAGGACTAGAAATGGGCTGATGGGGGGCTGGGATTGGAAATGAGCTGATGGAGGGACTCGGATGGGGGAGCTAGGACTGGAAATGGGCTGATGCGGGGACTAGAAGGGAGCGGATGCTGGGTGGGGCTGGAACTAGAAGGGAGCTGATGTTGGGGGAGGATTAGAATGGGATAGAGCTGGGAGAGTGAAATGGAGAGGGAAAAAATATTTTGTGTGGGAGGGAAGACAAATCTACATTTGGCCGGATATTGGGAGAGTAAGTGGGGATTGAGGATTGCGGGGTAAAATTTGAGTGGATGAAATAGGAATGAGGAAAGAGCAAAAGGAGAAAGATTAGTATGTTAAAACAGATGTAGAGAGAGAATGGAAAAAAACCTAGAAGAGAGAAGAAAGGACAAATGGACAGCAGACGATGGAGAGTTAGCAGAAGACACGAAGAAACCAGAAGAAAGTGGCTGGAGCAATTGCAACTGAAAAAAAATGCACAAAAGGTAGAAAAATATCTCTTTATTGAATTTATTAACTGAAATATGCCAGCTCTGGGAAATGTGCATCATTAACGTCTGCGCTTTGTTTAGTACAAGAGGAAATTAATTTATAGTTTTATTTCTACATTGTTGTTGGGCTTTTGGGGTTCCTAGTTTAATTATTGTCTTCCTGTTTCTACATTGTGATTTCTTGTTTGGTGACAGTCTATGTTCTGCATGTGTAACTGAGCTGAGGTATTCTGTTTATGTAATTCCTATTTGACATTGCCACTTGTTCTCTTTCACCAGTAGGGCATGTATTGTTGTTCTCTGAAATGTATTGGTTTAATATTTGTAGTGTTGCCTTTTGATAGGTAGGGTCTTGTGCTTTGTGAGTCCTAGTAATGCTGTTATGATACGGCGGGTTTGCTATGGGTTCTAAATGGGCAGTGTTTGTAGTAGTTCCTAATGTGCCTGGCAGTTGTCACTGGATTATAGGATTATAGTAATGTAGAAATCTTTTAGTCTTTCTTTATCCATACACTCATTAAGAGGCATGTTTACTAAAAGTTAGTGTATGGTAACATTATGCAAATAGTTATGCAAATGAGGTCCCTTATGCAAATGAGGCCCCGCACCGAGTTTCCGCACATGGCCCCGCACCCCCCTTGGGCCGGCCCTGGAAACAGGAAATGCCCGTTTCCCATCAGCCCCGGCGGGCTTAACAGAGCCACGAGGGAGAAACTCTCCCTTCGCGGCTCTGAAAGCCGTGCCGAAGGGACTGATGCAGGGAGGGAGGACCCGGGGGGGCCCTGTGGGACACTCGATTCTGCCACTGCCACGGCGGCAGCGGCAGCAGTCAGCTTTGTTTTAATATTTTAAACTTTCCCTGGGCTGTTGGGGGGGAGGGGGGTTAGGACTGGTAATGGACTGTGGTCTGATGGGGCGTTAGGACTGGTAATGGGCTATGGGGGGGAGCTAAGACTGAAAATGGAGTGATGTGGGTTAGGACTGGGGCTGATGGGGGGTTAGGACTGGTAATGGGCTATGAGGGGGCTAGGACTTGAAATGGGCTAATGGGGGGTTAGGACTTGAGGTGGGCTGATGGGGTTAGGACTGGTAATGGGCTATGGGAAGTTAGGACTGGTAATGGGCTATGGGGGGGCTAAGACTGAAAATGGGGTGATGCGGGTTAGGACTGAAAGTGGGCTGATGGGGGGCTTAGCACTGGTAATGGGCTGTGGGGGGCTAGGACTGGTAATGGGTTGGGGGATTGCTAGGACTGGAAATGGGCTGAGAGGAAGGGGAGGCTTGAACTGCAAATAGCTGATGTGGGCAGGGGCTTGGAATGGAAATGGGCTGAGTGGAAGGGGGGGGCTTGAACTGCAAATAGCTGACGGGGAGGGAGGCTTGGAATGGAAATGGGCTGAGTGGAAGGGGGGCTTGAACTGCAAATAGCTGATGGGGAGGGGGACTTGGAATGGAAATGGGCTGTGAGGGGAGGGAGCTAGGACTGGAAATGGGCTGAGTGGGGGGGGGGGAGCTAGGACAGGAAATGGGCTGATGAAGGGGCTAGGATAGGACTGGAAATTGGCTGTTGGGGGGAGCTAAGATTGGAAATGGGCTGTAGTGGGGGCTAATGGACTCATGGAGAGGCTAGAACTGGAAGTAGGCTCATGGCGGGCTTGGATTGGAAATGGGCTGAGTGGAGGGGAGCTAGGATTTGACATGGGCTGATGGTGGGGCTAGGAAAGGACTAGAAATGGGGGGCTGGGATTGGAAAAGAGCTGATGGAGGGACTCGGATAGGACTGGAAATGGATGGGGGAGCTAGGACTGGAAATGGGCTGATGCAGGGACTAGAAGGGAGCGGATACTGGGTGGGGCTGGAACTAGAGGGGAGCTGATGTTGGGGGAGGATTAGAATGGGATGGGGCTGGGAGAGTTAAATGGAGAGGGGAAAAATATTTTGTGTGGGAGGGAAGAAAAATCTACAATTGGCCGGGTATTGGGAGAGTAAGTGGGGATTGAGGATGGAGGGGTAAAATTAGAGTGGATGAAATAGGAATGAGGAAAGAGCAAAAGGAGAAAGATTAGTATGTTAAAGCAGATGTAGAGAGAGAATGGAAAAAAACCTAGAAGAGAGAAGAAAGGACAAATGGACAGCAGACGATGGAGAGTTAGCAGAAGACACGAAGAAACCAGAAGAAAGTGGCTGGAGCAATTGCAACTGAAAAAAAAATGCACAAAAGGTAGAAAGATATCTCTTTATTTTGAATTTATTAACTGGAATATGTCAGCTCTGGGAAATGTGCTTCGCTAATGTCTTTGCGTTTTGTTTGGTACAAGAGGAAATTAATTTATAGTTTTATTTCTCCAGTGTTGTTGTACATTCCAAGTTTGGCTTTTGGGGTTCCCAGTTTAATTATTGTCTTCCTGTCTCTAAATTGTGATTCCTTATTTGGTGATGGTCTATGTTCTGCATGTGTAACTGAGCTGAGGTATTCTGTTTATGTAATTCCTATTTGATATTGTCACTTGTTCTCTTTCCCCAGTAGGTCATGTATTGTTATTCTCTGAAATGTATTGGTTTAATATTTGCAGTGTTCCCTTTTGATAGTTAGTGCTTTGTGAATCCTGGTAGTGCTGTTAGGATACGGCGGGTTTGCTATGGGTTCTAAATGGAAACAAGAAAAACATGATTCCCCAATACTATATCACCAACCAAACCACTTAAAAAACTAACCTCGGACTCGCAAACCAACTACAACCCCCATACTCAAATACCAATTTTTTTGTCGGATTGTTCACCGTGAGAAGAAACATTTCCTCTCCTGAAGTGAACCCTCCTTTTTACTCAAAATGGAAACGGCTGTTCCTCAGCCAAGCCGACAAAATCAGCACTTGCTGGTGTCAGCAAAAACTTTTTATCTAAAACTACAAAATGAGTCAATTTGATCTCCAACGGTCCTCAGGCTACAAAAATCAATGTCTCAGCTTCATAAGTCCCCCCTTAAAACGTAAGAGATTTTAGAGGACTTAGCTGATATGGAGTGGATGCCACTTCACTCTGTCTATAGTAGTCTCCGAAACTCCCTCCTCTTGTCTTTAAGAAGTCAGGGACTCTTGCATTAACCAACAGGTAAACTGCTCCACTCCAAAATACGAGGTTCAGGCGACACCGAAGGTGTTTCAAGCCGTCTGCTCTTCCACAGCTCTTCTTCAGGTAATGTGAACCCCGTAAGAATCACACCGTTTAAATCAGGTGATACAATGACGCCAAAGTTCAAAGGTCCACCACACAACAACTTTATTGAGCTCCTAAGTGCAACCCCCACCAATCAATGTCAGCATTCATCCCATTCGGTATCATTGATTGCAAACGAAAATCCACTGCTGTTCTTTAAAGTGCAAACGGGCCAAACGATCACCCCCTCGCAAGACCGGGGCCACCACATCCAAAACTCTCCACCGTAGATCTTCAAAATAGTGGTTCATTTGTTGGCAATGTAAAACTCCCGGAGCCCCTTCTTGTCGCTTATCAATCCGCGATCTATGTTCCAATAAGCGTTTCTTGATCGGTCTAATGGTGCGACCCACATATTTGAGACCACAGGGGCAAAGCAACAATTACACCACAAAATCGGACTTGCAAGTGGAGTGTGCTGCAGAGCGATAGGTAAACCCTGTACTTAGGTCTTCCCAAACTTCCCCTTGGAGTGCTAGACCACAAAATCGCACATCCCACAGGCATAATGTCCCCGCCGCAACCCCGGGGGCTCAACCAATTCTCGGGGCTGAGTTCGGATCACCCAATCCCCTATCGTACGAGAACGTCTATAGGCTATCATTAGTGGCTTGCAGAAACAGGTATGAAGAGACAACAAAGCCCAATGTTTTTTCAAAATGTGCACTAAGGTCGAAACCGTAGGTAGATAAGGTAATATACTAATCACCACATCCCTCTGCCTTCCAATGGGTGAAACCACATTCTGAGAATGCCCATGGGCTCCCCACCATCAGGATGATTATAGAGGGCTCTCTTAAAAGCTTTACGGATTAAATCATCTGGATATCCCCTATGACTCAAACGCTGACTCAAAGCTCTGGCATGCAATCGGTACTCCCCCACTGACGAACATAACCTCCTAATGCGTAAAAACTGTCCAAACGGAAGGCTTTTCTTCATTGCTGGAGGGTGGAAACTAGAATATTTTAACAAAACATTTTTTTGAACAGGTTTGCGGTAAAGAGTGCTACACAAACTGGTACCACAAATGTATAATAAAATATCCAAATATTCTATCTGTTGATGATGAAAATGAGCCGTGAACTGCAAATTTGTGTCCAAGGAGTTCAACCATGACAAAAATTCTTGCAAGGAAGCCTCCGATGCCACCCAAATGAAAAAAATATCATCCAGAAATCTCTTCCATAAAAGTATCTGTTGAAACCATGGGGATGTATAGACGTGTTGCTCTTCAAAATTCGTTACATATAAAGATGCTACAGAGGGGGCAACCGTGGCCCCCATTGCCACCCCATAAAATGTTTTGTTAAAATATTCTAGAAACGCTTATTGGAACATAGATCGCGGATTGATAAGCGACAAGAAGGGGCTCCGGGAGTTTTACATTGCCAACAAATGAACCACTATTTTGAAGATCTACGGTGGAGAGTTTTGGATGTGGTGGCCCCGGTCTTGTGAGGGGGTGATCGTTTGGCCCGTTTGCACTTTAAAGAACAGCAGTGGATTTTTCGTTTGCAATCAATGATACCGAATGGGATGAATGCTGACATTGATTGGTGGGGGTTGCACTTAGGAGCTCAATAAAGTTGTTGTGTGGTGGACCTTTGAACT
Organism: Ichthyophis bannanicus; assembly: GCA_033557465.1. Classification (NCBI taxonomy): domain Eukaryota; kingdom Metazoa; phylum Chordata; class Amphibia; order Gymnophiona; family Ichthyophiidae; genus Ichthyophis; species Ichthyophis bannanicus. The sequence goes on from CM066041.1 coordinate 153,005,539, forward strand.
TTGGCGTCATTGTATCACCTGATTTAAATGGTGTGATTCTTACGGGGTTCACATTGCCTGAAGAAGAGCTGTGGAAGAACAGACGGCTTGAAACACCTTCGGTGTCGCCTGAACCTCGTATTTTGGAGTGGAGCAGTTTACCTGTTGGTTAATGCAAGAGTCCCTGACTTCTTAAAGACAAGAGGAGGGAGTTTCGGAGACTACTATAGACAGAGTGAAGTGGCATCCACTCCATATCAGCTAAGTCCTCTAAAATCTCTTACGTTTTAAGGGGGGACTTATGAAGCTGCGACATTGATTTTTGTAGCCTGAGGACCGTTGGAGATCAAATTGACTCATTTTGTAGTTTTAGATAAAAAGTTTTTGCTGACACCAGCAAGTGCTGATTTTGTCGGCTTGGCTGAGGAACAGCCGTTTCCATTTTGAGTAAAAAGGAGGGTTCACTTCAGGAGAGGAAAAGTTTCTTCTCACGGTGAACAATCCGACAAAAAAATTGGTATTTGAGTCTGGGGGTTGTAGTTGGTTTGGGAGTCCGAGGTTAGTTTTTTAAGTGGTTTGGTTGGTGATATAGTATTGGGGAATCATGTTTTTCTAGTTTCCATTGGGTTGATTTCCAGGGGTGTAGTAAGTAGGATGGGTTCTAAATGGGCAGTGTTTGTAGTAGTTCCTAATGTGCCTGGCGGTTGGCACTGAATTATAGTAATGTAGAAATCTTTTAGTCTTTCTTTATCCATACACTCATTAAGAGGCATGTTTACTAAAAGTTAGTGTATGGTAACATTATGCAAATAGTTATTTAAATGAGGCCCCACACCGAGTCTCCGCACATGGTCCCGCACCCCCCTTGGGCCGCCCCTGAGTGCACATGGTTTATAAACCTGTTAAAAATGTTACTGTTTCTCCCACAATGTCCTTTGTAATTACTATTTATCTTGTTTTATGTAAACTGCCTTGACCCGACGAAAGGCGGTATAGAAATACAGCTAAATAAATAAAGAATGGTGGGGGACCCTTGGAGTGGGGGCATGCCGCAGTGTAAACAGCACAGATACATTTCCAAATGCACCATCAGAGGTCTCTAACATTGTGCACAGTTGTCAGGACACATGATAGTGCTTTTGGGCATGTACTGCTGATGTTTACACTGTTGCATGTGCTCATCCTGATGGCTTCCTATCATTGACAGGGATATGTCATAACACGTAACTGTAGAGACTCATTTCAGTGTTATATGGCCCATTCTTAGCATTGCAAATACTGTTTGCAGCGATAACCATTGCAAGTATAACTAAGGTGTTCATCACCTCAGTCTTTGAAACTGGCCCTTGGTCTCCATCCCTGGGACTTAATCATGTCCATCGTAGTCTGACTTTTCCTGGGTTATAACTCTTCCTTGCCACAGGTCATAGCTCCGACTCCTTCTGGGTGAATTCTGTCCAATTTTCTTAACAGGTAAAAAGGAAGCTTATGTTATCGGAAGAAATACAGATTCAGGAATAGAAAGAACCTCACGCATATACTTCTTAAAAGTATCTAAGGGAGAAACATTTAAAACATGTGGAAAATTTAAGATTCTCAAGTTTAAGCCCCTGAAGTTATTCTCAAACTGTTCCAGTTTCTGATGGACAGAAATGTTGTCTTTCACAAGTTGTTCAATCACAGTCTTAGAGTCACTAACCTCTCTAGTAAATTCGGCAAATGGATTTCCTTCTCAAGGTTCTGAAGTTGTAAAGAGTTTTGAGCTGCTACTTCCACCAAGGCAGAGACATCCGATGTACACTTTGAAACTGTAGATTCCAGCTTTACTAACAAAGTCCAAATAGCTGACAAAGAGATCTCTCCAGAATTCTGTTGTTGAAGAACTAAGGGCTGAACGTCCGACTGTAAAATCTTTTCCGCTACGAGCAAAGCACCCGATGCGAGTCCACCAGCCATATCGGAACCACCAGCAGGCAGCTCTCCCTGGACCAGAAGGGGTGAGCGTGGCATTGAACACGAGGCCGGCTGCCCTACTACTTCACCTTCCCCCCCAATAGAGGACTGTAGGTCAATGACACCAGGGCCTGGTTCCAAAGACTCCGGGTCTAGCAGGGCAGGGGAACATGGCTGCGGGTCCGCTGTCTGTTGCTCAACTGAGGATGCCTCCCCGTTAGCGCTCCGCAGTAGTGAGCCCTCCTTGACAACTTCTCGAGCACCAGGGCCTTCAGGAGTAGCCTCAACCTGCTGCTGTCCTGCCGTGGGGGAAACACCTTTAGCTGCTCTAGGCTTGGCGTTGCCTTGCCACTTAGGAGCCATATGAATAAGGAAAAAAAAAGCAAGGAAAAAGATGAAGCGCAACATACTAAAGTACCGCCATCTTGACTCCGCCTCCAATCCTCTTAATTATTTTTCAGTCTGTACACTTACCTGCTTTAGTATTCTTACCAAACACAAGGAGACAACTACATTTAAAAAGCAGCAGCATTTCCTCTTTTTTTCTCTAACAGGTGTGTTCAGCTACCAGAGCATAGGAAAAATGGGCATCTTGAGCTCTCAAGCTCCACTATCCATTGATTTCTTGTTATGTTGTCAGACTGGTGACAACGTTAGAGGTTGATGCCATGTGCTCCCTGGCACTTTTATAGTCTCATACCATTTGTGCCTCCTCAAGAATGTTGGCAGTCTGCAATGTTTTGTGTCTTTGAACTTGAGCTTTATTTGGGACACAGCTGACTTGTCCACGGAGTGGACTTGCGTTTGAAGTGCTCCTTACCATGCTAAAAGAGAGGATGGTTGTCTGGGGACGCTTGTCCTCCATGGTGTACTCAGTGCATGTGCATAATGTTTGTAGTGTGGAGTGAATGTCTGGTCGTGAGTGTATGTGTGAGTTCTATTTGTGGGGTAGACCTGCTCGCTTAAGTTTCCAAGGAATTTTATCTTTTGCTTCAGTATGTAATGGGTGAATAAGCATAAGGTTTGGGTTTGAATAGACTGTATGGAGGAATGCTGTGGTTCTGCTTTGTGTGGCTTGTTAAATACATGATGAGCGAGTACCTGTTTAAATTTGTGTCTTGTGAGCATGGAGTTGAAAAAGTATCTGATTGGGGAGGGGAACTCCTTAAAGATGCAGGGTGGGCCAGGCAAAGCAGTCCGAGCATTTAAGTGAGATTATATGTATATAAGTGGGGTATAATCAGGGCGATTATAGGACATGGGTGTATGGAGAGAGGTGAGATGCGTGGGATTTTAGAAAAATCATTTTTATTGCATTATTCCAAACATTACAAACGAACATAATCAAAGGGGCTGAACACAATCTTCTAGCATACACTATTCTGGTGGGCCGTCAGGGACACCGCCCCACCCCACAGTGACTGTAAGATCCCCAAAAGTGTTACAACAGCATCAATTACTATGGGGCTGGGCAATACCCTCCTGCACCAATAAACCGAGGATCTCATGCCCAGCAGGCCAAACCAGATGACACCTACAGGCCCCCAACCACCCCCCCCCCAATCCCCAAGCCCTCCAGCCCGCCATCCCCCCATCCCTCCGTCCCCGCGTCCCCACCCCCCCGCTCCACCCCCTCCAACCTACCCCCCTTCCCCGCCCCCCTCAACCTCCCCCAACCCTCTCCCCCTTCCCCTTCCCCTTATCAAGCCCCTAGAGCTAGTGGTCTCTCCCACGGAGAGCTCCCCACCGCCCAAGGGTGCCCAGTGCCCACCCAAGCAGCTCTAACCCTCCTGCTGTCCAACCCACAGGAACCTTGTCTGCGGAGTACATCCAAGCAGCCACTCAGACATACCCCCGGACTCTATCTGCGAGACAAGTCCCAAACCCGTCCAATCCGGTCCCCTGCTGCTCCCCCTAAGGCTCTCGCCGTTCGGTTCTCCATATCACGCAGATCTAACATTGCCTGCTCCCATTCCCAGATTCCTGGTGTTACGCTCGTCATCCAATGTCTTAATATACATTTCTTTGCTATTAAAAACCCCTTTTCACAAAGACTCCTCTCTGCAGTCGGTAAAGGGGGGTCCCCTTCATACACTCCCATCAATCCCCAAATTGGGGTGATCTGTATCGTGCATCTCACCCAACCACTCAGCTTGGCGCCCACTTCCCCCCAGAACTTTCGGAAGTGTACACAGTACCAGAACCTATGAGTCAAAGAGCCGGGTTCGCTTTGACAAAGTGGGCAACTATACGTCTCCACGAGGCCTACCCGCGCCGCCCATACATTATGCCCGTATGCTGTCCACAAGAACTTGTATTGAGTCTCTTGCAGCTGCACTGATTCCGAGAGTTTTTTAATGGCTGTAAAAGCTGCACCCAACAGCTCTCTCGTCACAGAGGGCAACTGGTCTCTCTGCCACCTCACGGCTAAACAATCTAAAGCCTGGTCCTCCGCTCCAGAACGGCCCCCTGGATAGAGCTCTCCCCACAGAAATTTGATGGTCAATTTCCCTTCTAGAGCCCCAAAAAAATCCAGCATGCCACCCTTCTGCAAAATAAAGCTGTTCTGCCGCTGCAGGTTGTGCACATAGTGCCTAACCTGTAGATAAAAATAAAAATCGTGTTGCTGCAATTGGTATCTATCCCGTAATGAAATAAAGGAATCGATCTCTGCCATCCCTACCATTTTCAGATGCCCTATATAGAGTATGCCTTTCCGCGCCCATTCACTCACCACTCGTCCACCGCCTCCTGGTACAAAATCCACGTTACCCGCTAGCGGTACACAATCAGTCCACTGCCAAGCAAGTCCTCGAGTGTGGCACAGACTTTTCCAAGCCAATCTAAGTCCTCGCAAGCAGTGGGACCCCCGCCAAGCTTTCGGCAGTTCCCGCTGCATGCAGTGGAGCATCCGTACCGGATGCTGCCCCCCAGACATCTCTGCAAGTAATTCCAGCGGCAGGACCTCACCCATCTGCCCGATCAAATCCCGAAGGGCTCTCGTTAAGTAAAGCACATTATAATCCCGCAGGGATGCCAACCTCGCACCCCCGACTTCGCCCTACCTCATTAATGCCGCTATAGCAATGCGGGGTTTGCGGCCCCTCCAGAAAAAGTTTGTTAAATGCTTCTGCAATAGCTGTAGGTCCCGCCTCATAATCCAGACAGGTACATGACGTAAGAGGTACAACCATCTAGGGACTTCTATCATATTGAAAAGAGCTATGCGTCCCTTCAGGGAGAGCGGTAGTTCCCGCCACCGTTTTAGTCTCTCGATTGTGTGCTCAAGCAGGGGTCTGATATTCACTTGGTACAAACATGCTGGCGAAGAAGGTATCTGAATACCTAAATATCTAAATTGTCCGTCCGCCCAAACCAATGGGAAGTCATCCCGCCAAAGCGCTCTGACTTTGCCGCCTACATCCAAGGCTAGAGACTTAGCCATGTTTATCTTCAAGCCCGAAAACGAGCCAAACCTCTCAATCTGCTCCAGGGCAGTCGCTAATGACCTTTGAGGGTTCGTTAAACACAGCAGCATATCATCTGCAAACGCACTAACCTTTATCCCGCCCTTATGCCACTCCATCCCTTGTACCCCCTCTGATTGCAGTAGTTTTAACAACAACGGCTCTAGTTGAAGCACAAACAATACAGGAGAGAGTGGACAGCCCTGTCTAGTTCCGCGCTTCAGCATAAAGGTTTCAGACTGGTCCCTTCCAACACGACATATGCAAGCGGTTCCTCGTATAAAGCTCAAATCCAACCCATAAATGCCCCTTCTAGTCCGAATCTCCGCAGGGCTTCAAACATGTAGTCCCAGGAGACCCTATCGAAAGCCTTCTCGGCGTCCAAGCTAACTAACATCAGCGAAATGCCCGCTTGTAGGCAGCGTTCCATTCCCAGCAAAACACTATTTATATTTTTAGACGCGTCATGGCCCTGCACAAAACCAGCTTGATGCTTACCGACCAAGTTGGGGAGTATAGCTTGCAATCTGACCACCATCACCGAGGCCAAGATCTTCATATCATAATTGATCAAAGAAATCGGTCTATATGCTGCCGGATCCTCAGGATTCTTGCCCTCTTTGTAAATTAGAGAGATGGAGGCCGTACGCATGTCCCTTGGAAACCTCCCCTCCTCCAGCGCTTCTGCATAAAGTGCCGCTAGGGTCGGTGTGACCTGGCTCTCTAGCATCTTATAAAATTCTGACCCATATCCGTCAGGTCCCGGAGCCTTATGAGGCTTCCCTTTCTTGATAACCTTCTGGATTTCTCTCCCTGAGATAGGCCTATTTAGGGCCAGCAACTCCTGTCGAGAAATCTGAGGCAGCATAAGGCCATCGAAAAAACGCCTCTCCTCCACCCGATCCTCTGCTCCGGGGGTATATAAAGCTTCATAAAACTGCTTAAATATCTCTGCTACCTTCTTGGAGTCACTCTGCTTTTTCCCCTCCTTATCGCGAATGACCGTGATGACCTTCGAACTCCCCCCATCCTTCACTAAACGGGCAAGCAGTTTGCCCGTGCGATTGCCATAGCGAAAAAGTTGGTGCCGATAATAGTGTAGGGAATACAGTGCTCTATCCTGGAGGAGGGCGTTTAACTGCTTTTGCGATGCTAGGTACGCCTGTGTGTGATTCCCCTTCAGATCCCGTACAGCCCTCCTCTTCAACTGCTCAAGCTCCCGGGTGAGGTGCACGATAGTGCTATTAAGCTTTTTCTTTTCTGCAGACATGTAGGCTATGATATGCCCTCGCATTACTGCTTTACCCGCTTCCCAGATTGTGGCCACGGAAGGGCTGCTTGATTCATTAAATTCAAGATACTCTCCCCACTTCTTTTGCAAAAAGTGTGCAAACTCTTTATCTTGCCACTTCTGCCTGGGGAAAGACCATCGATACCTAGCGGTGCCTGCGCCCCTCCAATCAATCCAGACCATGGCATGGTCCGATATCACAATGGGCCTAACCTCTGCTCGTAGCACTTTCCCAAAAGCAGTCTCCGAAACAAGAATGTAATCTATTCTCGACCAAGTGCCATGCACTCTAGATAGGTGGGTATAATCCCTCTCTCCCTTGTGTAATATTCGCCAAACATCCAGGAGACTGCCCATTTGGCATAAATAGTTCACCCCTTTTCTCACCCACCCTACACCCTGCTTCGGGTGAGATTTATCTAAGGCCGGGTCGTGCGGACAGTTAAAGTCGCCAGCCAGTATGACAGGAATCCTCGGAGCAGCTTCTAGTCTCCGCAATATGCCTCTAAAAAAGTCGTGCTCATAAACATTTGGGGCATAAATATTGCCGAGAAACAATTCCTCTCCATTCAACCGCAGATGCAGAAACAGATAGCAGCCCCGAGGATCGGCGTCCTCCCTTAACACTTCCACCTGGACTCCTTTCTTGATTAATACCGCCACTCCCCTTTTCTTCCCAGTTGCTGACACCTGTACACCTGACCCACCCAATCTTTCCTCAGTTTAAGGTGTTCAAGAGAATTTAAATGAGTTTCTTGCAACAGGGCTATCTGGACTTTTTCTTTCTTCAGGGCTTGGAGAACCTTGGTTCTCTTAACCGGAGTATTGAGACCACCCACATTCCAAGAGATCACCCGTACATCAGATCCCATGTTCACATTGTCTGTGGGTTAACTCCATCCCCCTGCTTGTCTCCCAATATGTTAAAGCCAGGGGCTGCCCAGCCTCAGCCTCCGGCCCGCTCCCCACGTGCACAAAGCTCAACCTCATTCCTGTCAGGTGATACAGACGCTGCAGAGTCTTAGCCCCCCCCCCCACAGATAACAAGCTCCCCTCCTCCCAAGTCCCCGCCCCTGTCGTGCTCCCCCCTCCCCCTCCTCCCTCCCCTCCCCTCCCCTCCCCTCCCCCCTAACCCCTACCCCCCACTCCCGCTCCCCCCCCTCCCCGCTAGCCATACTCACTACCGCCTCTCCCCTTAACCCAATACCCACAATACTACTGCCTACAGCCTACTGGGCTGAGGCCTGGCTTCCCCTGTGTGGACACTGCAGGGCCGCCTCGGTGTCAAAACTCTCCCACCCCCATAACCAGAACCCGTAACAATCAACAATTGGGGAGGTAGCATGCTCTCCAGAAAGTTGCACGCAATCCTTCTGCAGACAGGGTCTACTCGCCTTCTGCTCCGAGCCCGGGGTAGGACCCACAACCTCCCACCTTCCCATTATAACACAATATCAATAACTTGTCAACATTTACACTCATAATTGCAGTTCTCATAGACCTCCGTAGGAGGCTGCAAGGTCAAAGTCTCCAGCGCTCTCTCCTCTCATTCTTGCTAGCACATACTGTCCTGCGCGCACGGCGCATGTGGGACAACAAACGTTCCGCTGATAGTCAACTCAGTACTCAAGTGTCCGGCCCAACGTGTTTGCCCAGGGTTTCCAGAAAGGCTCTAGCCGCCTCTGCCGTAGAGAAAGCATGGTTCTGTCCCAGATGATTCACACGCAACACTGCAGGGAAGGCCAAAGTAAATCTCACCTTCCTCTGGAATAAGGCAGAGCAAATGGGCGCAAACGCTTTCCTTTTTCCCGCCACAGCCGCTGAATAATCTTGGAAAAGCAAGAGTTTTTGATTCTCAAGTTGCAAGGCCCGTTTTTTCCGGTATGCCTGAAGCAGCTGCGCTTTGTGCTGGAAGTTCAAAATTCTCACTATCACCACTCTAGGCCGCTGGCGCGTTTCCAATTTGGTTCCAATCCTGTGAGCTCTTTCAACTTTGATGTCTCCGACCAGGGCAGGCAGGCCTAATTCGTTGGGGAGCCAAGACTCTATGAGCGGTAACAGCATCACATCCAAAGTAGTCTCTGGAATCCCCACAATACACAGGTTATTGCGCCGTGATCTATTTTCAAGATCATCCACCTTTTCCAGCAGGGCTGCTATCTGCGCTGCCCGGGCCTTGTTCGCTCTCGCTGTGCTGCCCCCATCATCTTCCAGCGCCGACACTCTCTGTTCTAGTTCTTCCATTCACTGCCCCATCTCGCCCATCGCTGCGCCCACCGCCTCCAGCTTACCCAGTATTTGATCAAATTTCGGGTCAAGCAGCTTCACCACCTCTCTAGCCATCTCCTCAGAGGCCAACTCCGTACTCTTGGTTCCCGGAGAGGCTGGACTCGACGCCATCGACCGCGTGGTCCCAGGCTTAGGGCCTTTCTCCTTCTCTTTCCTCGCCGGTATCGGCATCGTTTTGCAGATATGTCCCGCTGTTCAGCGCAGTTTCTGATTGCCTGCTTTTGCAAGTGTTCCCCTCTCTGACTGTAGAGCGGGAGAGTTAGGATATTTCACGAGAAATTCAAAGATTAATCCCGAGGCGGCCCCGGAGCGAGCTGAGAGACATCCTCACCCGCTCATGTGCCACCGGAAGTCGCGTGGGATTTTAAGGTATTTATTTATGCAGTGGGAGGATATAAGGGTGGGAGGGTGAGGGAAGGAATTGGTTTAACTTGCAAAATTAAAATGGAGGTAGATAATAACCACAAAAAGCCCAGACAGATAGTTTATTTGATGAAGCTGACTCAGCTGAGTTTCAGTGGATTCGCCTGCATCAGGGGTCCAAAAAACATGTTAAATACAATCAAAACATTAAGAACATATTTACAAGAAATATATTTAAAAAACAAACCAAAAATAGTAATACTATTCATTTAAATGTAAATAAATAACATAGTTAACATCTTCAATATTGTGCACCTCAAAAAACACATATAAAAAAAAGAAGAAAAATAAAAAAAAATGGATAAAAGACAAATGAAGAGAAAACTAAATTAACAGGATAGATAATCATAGACTATTTTTCAAATATGTGTAACTGCTGTATAAAAGGAACATTTAAGAAAATAAAGGGAGTTATTTGTGTTTACCTAAGACAAAAGAAGCCAGAAAACATCAGAACCCTAACCCTAAACATCTATACTGGAGGCATATCAAACTTAGAAATCTCCACCTAAATCTCCACTCTTATCCCAAACAATGCATACCAGAAAAATGTTAAAACAAGATTTTAAAAAACCCAAATAATATATATATATTTAATATATTTATTGAATTTTAAATTTAAACAGCAAGAACAAATACAATCTTGCATAGGAAAAATAGAGCATGTAGGTAAAGGAAAAAAAAAGAGATACAATCAAACATTCAATACAAAGTCAATCCTACAAACTCACTGGTAGTCCACATAATGGGGGGAGGAGGAAAGAAAACCAACCAGAGCAGGAGTACTCAGGAAAGTATAAATCTGCAAAATAACTATTAGATATCAAATGACCACAAAGTGCCCTAGACATCTAATTAATGAGAGGAAAAGAATACAATTATTCTGGGACTGCTATTGAAGAAAGTCTGTCATTAATAAAGGTGCCCAAATCTATAGGGTCAGAAAAGAATATCTATTTGAATTAATTATTACCAGACATTGACAGGGAAATTGTAGAAAAGAGGCCCCCCAATTCACTGCACCCCTGCTTTATGAAGAAGAAATTGTTTCCGCCGCTTCTGGGTGTCTCTGGTTAAATCCGGGAATATGGAAATAGTGAAACCAAGAAAAGTCTCCGAACATTTCTTAAAGAACAACTTTAAAAGTCATTCTTTGCCAGAGACCAACGCACATTGCACCAGTAAAGTTGAAGAAACACGGGATTCCCACCGGTATTTTCAAGGAGACCAGATACATTCGTAACATCAAAATCCAAATTAGACACAGCTACCGGAGCCCCAGTACTCTTCTTACCATGAGGAAGATAGTATACCTTGTTTAAAGGTGGTAACAATTCTGAAGGGACTTTTAAAATCTCCTGCAAGTACCGTTTAAACATATCGAGTACGGTAATGCCAGATGTTTTTGGAAATTTCAGTACTCACAAATTAGCTGCTCTAGAAGCATTTTCCAATACCTGTAGTTTATATTTAATAGCCCCATTATCTTTACACAGCACAGAGGACATATCTGAAACAGTTTCTAACTGGGCTCCTAGATCTTTTATCTGCATTTTCATTTGATCACAAACAGACACAGTCATTTCAATTTGACCAGCATTCTTCTGAATGTTAACCACATTCTCTTGAACCCAGGAGGATAAAGTGGAAGTCTGAGACTGAATCGCCGGGAAAGAGATGCAATAGCCTCCCATATAGATTTCAACGTGAAGACTTTTGGACGTACCAGAACAGACGGAACAATCTTTGAAGGCGTAGATGCAGATTGAAGAGGGAGCCCACTTTCCAAAGAAGGAGATACCAGAACATCCGCCGTCAAATTCGCACCCAAAGCCTCCCCGATATCCTCAGGGGTCAACGGAGCCAAACTGCCAGCAAACTCCCCTTCAATGGCACTGACAGACTCCTCAGCGGGAGATAGCAGCGTTGCAGCAGCTGAGGGCAGGTCCGAAGCAGCTGGGCAAGGTGGCGGGATCCTCTGCACAGGAGAGAGAGAAGTCTCACTATCCGATGGAAGCATCAAAACCTCCTCTTTCGACGCAGCCAAGCTGGCTCGTATCCCCTGTCATTGGTCTAGGGAAAGCTGGACAAAGCGGTCCATCGGGCCGAGAACAGGTGGTTGGGGCTTGGAGGGGAAAACCCTCAACTTCCCTTTGCGCTTAGGCATCGAGCTGGAGGAAATGCTTCGTGGCCATCTTGGTAAGTCTCCCATAATAATATATTTATATTAAACAAATATCAATGTTGGGGAAGGAACATGAAAAATGCTTGTCCTTTATTTTGTAAATGACAAAAAAAGGGACAAAACCAAACATTTATCAACAACAGACTCAAAACACCAAAAGATCACTGAATTCAACTTTTGTTTCAAATTTGTTTATTAAGAAAACAACACCAATATCAGTACAAGGCAGGGATAATTCACAAATACATATTATAAACAGCAAACCAAAACCCGTGTCCTCGATACATTTTTACACTTTTTCATTAAGTAAAACAATCATAATCATAATGACATTCAAATAAACAGTAATATTCATGAACCCCCCCCCCCCTGCCAGGCCTCCGAGCCCTAGTAGGACTCATAAATAGGAAAACCAAGCAAAAAACTAGGTACCCCACCTCCCCCTCCAGAGTGGCACAAGTACTAGCACGCCTCACTGGAACAGGCTCGGGGTGTGTTCTTCACCCGAGCCTTGTCCACCATGCCAAAATTGCAGAGGGGAAAGCAAGAAAGAGGACTGACCTCCACCCCACCCATCCCTTACCCCCAGCACCTCTACTCCCCCCCACCCCATCCCATCCCCCCCAGAAGGCCCCCTCCTCCCCCCCCCACCCACCCCCTCCCCCCCTTAGACTAAGGGATCTGCCAAAAAGGACGCATCGGGTCAGTAGCCCACCTACCCACCCAGTGTGGATCTAGTGGTGATTCTGTTAGTGGCCCCCCAGGATCCGACAACGAGTAGCACGGGGTAAGGAACTCAAGTGAGGACCCCAAGCCTGCAGGAATCTCTGCCAGCGTGTGTGGTGGCCCCGCGCTCTAAGCCTCTCCATTAGCAGCATTTCATGCAGGCGCCCCCTCCACAACCCATAGGTCGGGCCCCTGGGATCCATCCACCGAAACAGAATAGTCATTCGCGCTACCCCCAGCACCAAGCGTATCCAGGACCAAACCACGCGTCCCAGCTGTGCGTCCCAATCACTCTCCCACACATCCAGAACGGCATTCACAGCCGTAAGGGATACCGGGTTGCCCACACATCCGGAGAGGTAAGCCTGCACTTGTTGCCAGAAGGCAGTAACTCAGGTACACCTCCACAGCATATGACCCAGAGATGCCCACTCTTCCCCACAACGAGGGCAGCTATGAGACCCTGCAATCCCAGCCTTCCAGGCCCGGGAGGGGGCATAATATAGGCGTCGCAATACCTTGTATTGCATATCCCGGAAAGACACCAACCCATAGAGCTTGGGAATACCTGACAGAGCCTCTAACAACATGTCGCTCGTTACCGGGCCCCCCAGCTCCCGAGTCCAGGCCACCGCTAGGTCCTCCAAGGCTAGCGGTACTGCCGATTCCCAAAGCGACTTCTGCAGCCAGGCTACCCGAGCTCCCCGCTCCCCACCCAATAAAGACACCTCAATCTGAGAGCTAACCTCCCCCCTTAGCACCACGGATGGAACCCCGCGGATATAGCTCTGAAGCTGCGCGTATGGAAAAATGTCATGCCCCTCGAGGGGATAGTGTCGGCATAGCTCAGGGAGCATCATCATAGACCCCTCAGGAGAAAGCACATGCTCCAAATTGATGATCCCTAGCCGCGCCCAGCGTGTGAAAGAACCCCCCTCCATGCCCGGCAGAAAATCACCATTACCCCGGATGGGGAGATAAGGCGAGTGGGAAGCCGAGAGCATCCGAAGGCTACAGAAGGAGCGCCATCCCGCCCTGACCGGGTCTACAAGAAAAGCCCGAAGCTCGTGGGTCAGCCCTGAGGACTTCCGCGTATGCAAAAGATAGCGCAAATGGAGGGGCCTCACCGCTGCCTGTAACATCTGCAAGGGGGTATACTCCTCTAAGTCCCACAACCAATCCCGAGCATGCCGTAGTAAGCAGGCCACATTGTACTTACGTATGTCTGGTAAACCCATCCCTCCCAGGGGCCAGGGTTGACAGAGAACCGCCGCCCGTACTCGAGGCCGCCATCCCCGCCACAGCAAGCGGTTCACTAAACCGTCTAGTTTCTTCCGGTCCGACTGTTTCAGCAGTAACGGAAGGGTCTGCAGCATATACAGGACCTTAGGGAACAGGGTCATCTTATATAGGGCCACGCAGCCTCCCAGAGATAGCGGTAAATCCTGCCACTTGGCAACACTAGTGGACACTGCCGCCAACCCTTTGTCCACGTTGAGCCGATAAAGGTCGTCCATGGCGGCCGGAATGAGCACCCCTAGATATTTAAAGTGGCCAGTCACCCACTTCAACGGAAAGGTGCCCTTCCAGCACATCGGGTCACCCGGACCTAAGAGCATTGCCGTCGATTTGTCCAGATTTAAGCGAAATCCAGAAGGCACCCCGTACTCTCTAAAAAGCTGTAAAAGGTGAGGGAGCCCCGTCCGAGGCTCCGCCAGATGAACTAGGAGATCGTCCGCGAAGGCTGCGACTCGAAATTCCGATCCCCCCACCGGAACCCCCTGAACTTGAGGATGTGCTCGGATCCGCTGTAGTAACGGCTCCAAAGTTAGGATGAATAAGAGGGGGGACAGTGGACAGCCCTGCCGAGTCCCCTTCTGGATGGGAAATTCCCTAGACATGGTACCATTGATCAGGATGGCTCCAAGCGGGTTCGCATAGAGAAGTTTCACAACCTTGACATAGAAACCCGTGAAGCCCATCGTGGCCAAGACTTGGTACATGAAGTCCCAACTGACCCGATCAAATGCTTTTTCAGCATCGAAACTAATGAGCATTGACCGCAGCTGGGCCGTCCGTCCCACACACATGGAAAGGAGGAGTCGCTGCAGACTGTAAGCCGCATGGCGACCACGCACGAAACCCACCTAGTCCCTATGAATCAGGTCCGGCAAGATGACCGCTAATCTGTCTGCCATGATCTTAGCTAAGAGCTTAATATCAACATTAAGGAGGGAGATGGGTCGATAAGAGCCCGGTAGTAGCGGGTCCCTCCCCGGTTTCGGTAGGACCGTCACCAACGCCTTGTTCGCCTCGTACGGGAAACCCCCCCTCGCGACCAGATCGTCAAAATAACCCACCAGAGGAGCCGCCACCACCTCCCCCAAGGATTTGTAAAACTCCCCCCTCAGACCATCTAGCCCGGGAGCCCTCCCGTTTTTCAGATTCCGAATCCCGTCGGATACTTCCTTCAAAGATATAGGAGTATTCAAGATCTGCACTTGAGCCTCAGATAACTTCGGTAAAGTACATCCTGCCAGGAAATCTCGGCCTTCCTCTATGCTACCACTGTCCCGGGCATAAAGCCCCTGATAGTAGTCAGAAAAGATCCGTTGGATCTCCATGGTGTCTTTGCGAATAGACCCATCCGGGTGGCGAATCGCCCCGATGTGTCGGGCTCCTCCTGCCGGTCACACCAGAGCTGACAGTAACCTCCCGGCGCGGTTCCCATGTTGATATAATTGAAATCTGTAGTACATCATAGACTTCTGGGCCCTTTGATGGAGAAGCATCTCCAACTCACGCTGGGTCTCTTTGAAGGAGCGACCAGTCGTAGCCTTTCCGTCCGCCCCTGCCCTCCGCCTAGCTCTGCCCAGTTCCCGCTCCAACAGAAGAATTCGTTGGTTACGGCGCTTCCGCATGGAGCCGTAGTAGCTAATAATCTCCCCTCGCATGACAGCCTTGCCCGCCTCCCATAAAAGAGTCGGGGATATCTCCGGGGTGACATTAAATTCTTCATATTCCTTCCAACGATCCTTAAGGTAGCACGCAAAGGTGGCATCCCCACTGAGCTCCAAAGGATAGCGCCAGAATCGATGTCCAAGAGGGGTACTACTACGGAGTTCCAGCGTAACCATCGCATGCTCCGAAATGACAGAAGGACCAATCTCCGCGGCTGTCACTCTATGAAACAGGGACTCTGAAATCAAAAAATAGTCAATGCGTGACCAGGTGTTGTGGGCTCGAGACAGGTGGGTATACTCCCGTTCTCCCGGATGTAACACTCTCCAAATATCTAAAAGGTGGTAGGCTTCGCAAATCCCCAGCAGCCGCCGCGAACTCCTGCGGTCCCTACCCCCAACCTGCCGCGACCTATCCACACTGTCAGTCATGACTGTGTTGAAATCCCCGCCCAAGAGCACTTGGTAACCAACAGCCTCCGCTACGAAACGTTCCAAGGTCTGGTAAAATCCAGTCTCGTACACATTGGGAGCATACACAGATCCCAAAACAACCTTTGACCCCTCAAGCAGCCCCCGGATCAGAACATACCGGCCGTCCGGATCAATATCAACCGATTCCTCGACCCAGCCCACCTGATGTGATATTAGGATAACCACCCCTCGTTTCTTCCCTACAGCGGGAGCGCCATACACCCGGGCCCTGTATCGTGATCCTAACTTCATGTGTTCGCCCGCGGTCTGATGGGTCTCCTGTAGCATGGCAAGTCCAATCTTTCTTCTTTTAAGTTGTTGCACTAGTTTATGTCTCTTTATTGGGGAGCCTATTCCGCAGACATTCCAGGAGGCGATCTTCAAGCCATTAGTCATTGTACCACTTGAAATTGCAGCTCTCGGCACAATCATTCATCCTAAGAAGGTGGCGAGAACCCCCCCAGCTCAGGGTCCTCCCCCCCAATCCAGCACCCCGTGCAGTCGGGCCTGTACAAACACATTCATTACAATTACACGCCTCACACAGATCCACAATATCAAGCACACATCCAGTCTCAATCCTCCCCCTTTCTCTCCAGTGCGAGCTACCCCTTAGTCCCCGGGAGAGCCCACCCCACCCCCCACCCTCCCTTCCCCCCCTCCTCTCTAGTCTACCCCCCTCCAACCACCCTCCCAAACCCCTCCCCCCCATGAGACCCCTAGCCCAACCTCTACCCCCATGTGTCCCTCCCATCCCTCCAACCCTACCTCGCCCGGCCAGTATAACCTGGTCGGACACCCCCTATTGGTAATGGGACCTCACCCCCCCCACCCCCTCTATACCCTCTATACCCTCATCGGTCGTACACTTCCCTTGCCTCTAAATTGTGCAGCCATAACACCCTTCTGTACTCTTCCCTCGTAGAGCCGTATCCAAAGTGAGAAGGGGCATGCCAGATGATATATACATTCCTCCTCATTTCCAATCCTCTCCCCCATACCTCCCCTCCAGTGACCCGCAATTGGCAGTTTAAAAAACAACAACAAAAAGAAAGAGAAACAGCAGAGGACAACAAAAGACAACAAAAGGGACCCTCCGGGGGCATCGCCATTGAGGAAGGAAGCCATCCAAATCCCAAAGAGATGGAAGGAGACCCCGGAGGCCCCCCCCCCCCCCATCCATTGCTCAGTACTCCATGGCGGGAACCGAAAGGATCCTAACCTCCCCAAGGCCAGCACTCATCACAAATGAGCCAGGACCAAGAAAAGTAACTGAGACCCATAAGTGGGTATACACGTATATATACGCCCCCCCCCCTTACACCAAACAGTTATTTTATAGAACCCTCGGGGGGAACCAGCAACATAGCCAGTATGCTCGTGGCCAGCTCCACCGCGTCTTCTCCCCAGAGGCATACCCAGTACCCATTCCACAGGAAACGCCCAATATGTACAGCATATGATTATCGAGGACAGCATATGAACAGCTTGGCAGAGATATCCTATGCATGGGTGAAACATACTGGAGCCCATAATACAGAATTTAGTGGAGTGCCAGTCGGGTATCAGTAAGCATAAACCCACAATTACTGGCATCGGAAGACGCAGGCATAGTAACAAAATTATTACTAAAAAAACTAGAGATTGAAATTTTAAGAATAACGATATGCATTGAAAAGATAAGGATAATTAAAGGTAAAAAAAAAAAAAAATCAAAGACTAAAAAGATAAAGGAAAAAAGGGGAGAAGAGAGAAGGAAGTAAAAGGAGAAAAGAAAGAGAGAAAAAAGGGAAAAGGAAAAAGGGAAAAAGGAAAAAGAGAAAAAGAGGGAAGGGAGAGAGAAAAAAGAAAGAGAGAAAAAAGAAAGAGAAGGGAGAAACAATCCCAAGCCCCCAACAGCCGGTCCCGTCGAGGGGCTCACTGCCATGGCATCAGGGCAGGACTCAGACGATCAACTTTGGAATCTCAGCCCCGCGGGAAGTGTTCTATGCAATACTGTCTACTCCATACCATCGTTGCAGGTAGGCCAGAAAGAGAGAACCAGGCTCCAACTGATGTTGCTCATTGTGAGGAAGGCAGCTACCTTTCACATATCCCCCGCCGCTGTCTCAAGGCGATCAAGAAAGGCCCCTGCCTCTTCAGGGGTACTCCAGAAATGTGCCTGTCCGTTGTGCTCGACTCGTAGCCTGGCTGGGTAAAGAAGAGAGAAGCGGAGGCCCCTGCCCGCCAGCTGGGAGCATACCGGCGAAAAGGCTTTACGCTGCTGGCTTACCAACGCCAAATAGTCTTGGAAGACTAGTATAGGCTCTTCATCTCCGGACCCCCTCCGATGCCTACGGGCCACCTTTAAAATCATCTCCTTTTGGCGGAAGTCCAGGAAACGAGCGATGACTGCACGTGGCCGCCGGGCCTGCTCCCGCCGAGGACCCATACGATGGACTCTCTCCAGGGCTATAGAAGGACCCTCAGCCTCGGGCAGTATTTTGGACATCCACTCCTGCAGGTACGCAGGGAGAGCACTATCTGCAATGTTTTCTGGGACACCGATGAAGCGAAGATTCTTCCTGCGGCCCCGATTCTCCAAATCATCTAGTTTCTCTCCCTGTGTCTTCACCACTGCTTCCAAGGCTTGCACTCGGGCCACGAGAGAGTGTTGCTCGTCCTCCAGGCCAGATATCCGAGTCTCAGCGTGCTCCATGCGGTCAGTAAAATCTGTAATACTCTGGGCCACTGATTGTAGTTGTGCCCCCAGTTCCCGGAACCGGCCATCCAGAGCCATAGCTACCGCCGCGCTCACTTCGTCCACCATGCCCTGGCCCCCTCCGACCCAGGGCTCCGTGGCGCTCCCTCCGCCATCTTGGGGTCTGGGGCTCGAGTCTTGCGGGAAGGTTTCGCGGCCATCTGAGGCACCCCGATGCTCGGAGAAGGCACTTGGGTGCGTTGCCCACTCTCCTTAGTCCCCCTGGGTGGGATAGAGGGCATTCAATCTCGATAAGCTAGAAGATTAAAGCTGCTGGTGGGGTAGGGGTCCCGGAGCTGATCAGCTCGCTGCCGGTCAGCACATTACCAAACCGGAAGTCTCGAATTCAACTTTTAGACAAAAACTTCACTTTTTCGGGAGAGCACTCCAATTGATGCACCACACCGCGGTTTCTATACAGAGGGCAGGGCCATACCTCTACTACTACTACTGATCATCTATATTGCTCTACAAGGCACACACAGTGCTGTACCAAGACATGTAAGAGACGGTCCCTGCTCATTGGAGCTTACAATCTAGTCAAGACAGACAACACAACAGCTGGGGACAAGGATATGTCTAGGGGAATGGTAAAGAAATACATAGCTGGAGAACAGGAGACTATGTGGATCAGGATCCAAAAGCAGTCTCAAAGAAGTGAGTTTTCAGCCTAGAATTGAACAGGACCAAAGATGGAGCCTGACGTACTGACTCAGGTAGTGCGTTCCAGGCATAGGGAGGAGCAAGGTAGAAAGATCGAAGTCTGGAGTTGGCAGTAGAAGAGAAGGGCACAGATAAAAGCGATCTGCTAGAAGAGTGGAGTTCCCGAGAAGGAATGTAGGGAGAGATAAGAGAGGAAAGGTAGTGAGGAGCAGCAGATTGAGTGTACTTATAGGTCAGTAGGAGAAGTTTGAACTGTATATGGAAATGGTTAGGGAGCCAATGAAGCAACTTGAGAAGAGGGATTAGATGAGCATAGGGAAACTGGTGGAAGATTAGCCACACAGCTGAGTTTTGAACAGATTGAAGGGGAAAGAGATGTTCAGGAGGAGACTAGCAAGGAGGAGGTTGCAGTAGTCTAGATGGGAGGAGACTAAAGAATGGATACGTGTCTTAGTGGTGTGATCAGAAAGGAAGAAGCAAATTTTGCTGATGTTATAGAGAAAGAAACGACAGGTTTTAGCTATCACTTGGATGTGTGTAGAGAAGGAGAGGGAGGAATCAGAGATGATCCCAAGGTTGCTAGCCGAGGAAACAGGGAGGAGTAGAGCATTATCCACAGAAATAGAGAAAGGAGAAAGAGAAGAGGTGGGTTTAGGGAGAAAGATAAGAAGCTTGGTTTTGGCCATGTTCAATTTCAAACAGCGGTGAGACATCCCAGCAGCAATGTCAGATAGGCAGGTAGAGATATGGGCCTGGATTCCTGGAGAGAGTTCAGATGTAGAGAGGTAGATCTGAGAGTCATCAGCATAACAATGGTACTGAAAACCATGGGAGGAGATGAGTGCACCAAGGGACTGGGTATAGAGAGAGAAAAGGAGTGGTCTCAAGATAGACCCTTAGGGTACACAAACTGAGAGTGGGATAGCAGTAGAGGAGGATCCACCAGAACAGACACTAAAAGTGTCGTGAGAGAGATAAGAAGAGACCAAGGATTGAACAGAGTCCTTAAAACCAAGTGAGGACAAGGTACAGAGGAGAAAGTGGTGGTCAACAGTGTCAAAAGCAGCAGAAAGGTCAAGAAGTCTGAGGATCAAGTGAATGCCCTTGGATTTGGCCAGAAAGAAATGGCAGAAGTGCACATCTATAAAGAAGTTTTTGTATTGTACGAATCCCTTAGCAATTTGAAAACCTTAAGTGAAAATGAAAAATATAAACAAAGACCCGCCAATGGGATATTAGTGAGCACAGTTGGAGCAGGAGTTTTTAATACAAAATACTTTCCTTTGCCATATCAAAACCTTCAGAAAAACAACTTTAAAAAATCCAACACAACTTTTCTTCAAAGATTTTACTTTTTAAAAAAGCCCAAGTATCTCTTAAATTTAAAGAGCAAATCAAATTAAGAAATATAAATAAAGAACCATAATTATATTCCAGTGTCTAAAAAGCAGAAGTGATAAAAATAGAAGATATCCTATTTAGTGTCCAATTCCATAACATGCATGTCTGGCTCGCGGACATGTCAAAATTAAAAAGGGCCCCATTTGAACCTAATTTCGCATTCACGGGTCTAGACATGCCCATGGATCCAGAATTGGGGAGATAGATGTGTCCAGCGTGGCACGTGCAAAGCGCTATTCAGCTGGCTGGGGTATGCACCCAGCATGGTCCGCGCAAGGGTGCAGGCAGAGCCATACTAAATAATGGAGAAACACGTCCCCTGTCAATATTATGGGACATGAGTAAACGTTTTGGATGTCCCCACGGCCACCGCATTTTAAAAAAATGCATGTTTCGAATTCTGCCTGTCTCCACGATGTACCCGTGGATGCCATGCCCCTCGGTAAAAACATGCATCCCCTAAGCTGCTCTTCACACTGACAGTAATTTGCTGATGCAGACTAGACATAAATACCAATGAGAAATGACTGCTGCTGCAACCTAGACCACATACCAGTCCTCTTCAGGACTGAAAAGTGCTAGGTAAGCCCAGTGCACCTTAATATGGTATAAGAGAATGTAAATATGAACAGGTATGTCAGGACATGCCTTGCATCAAATGATACTTGGCATTAGAAAATGACCCCAGTGATTTCTGCCTTGGCCATTTCTACAACACACTTTAGACTGCTAAGGATGGACCCTTACCAAGTGCACCAAACCCGAAACTAACATTGCAGTTCCCCAAAGGATGCATAATATTGCTGAGCAACAAATGTATGCCTTTTCATGCCTATGGCCTATAAGTGCATTCATTCTGCTGCTCTGCACTACTGTTCCCCTCTTTTCTCTCCCTATACTCCTCTTTTGGAACTTCGCTCTTCTGGCAGATCGCTTCTATCTGTGCCCTTCTCTTCTACTACCAACTCCAGACTTCACTCCTTTCACCTTGCTGCTCCCTATGCCTGGCACAAACTATCTGAGTCTGTATGTCAGGCTTCTTCTCTGCCCCTTTTCAAATCCATGCTAAAGGCTCACTTCTTTGAGGCTGCTTTTGGTTCCTGATCCTTTGCTTTCCTTATGTCTCCTTACCTTCATTAGTCTACCTTTATTCTCATCTTTTGTCTTGTCCGTCTTAAATAGATTGTAATCTCCGAAGAGCAGGGATTGTATTTCTATGTGGCTGTACAGCTCTGCGTATGCCTTGTAGCGCTATGTAAATGATTAATAGTAGTAGTAGTAGCGCTATACACATGATCAGTAGTAGTAGTAGTACTAGTAGTAGTAGTAGGGCCTTCTGGCTATGGCATCTGATTCCCACATATCTGGGTACTGGCTTTTCCCACAGCAGCTACTCCTGTCTCATCGTGGTGTATGTCGGTCTGTATAAATCTGCTATGTGTGGGGCAACCCTGTCTGCCTTCCCACCGTCTGTTTTGTGGCACTGCTCCCCTTGTCAGGCCTGTGTGGGCAAGGAAGGGGGATCCCTGTGCCATCATACCCAGGTAACCAGCCTCCAAATATATCAATACTCTCGCAGCTTGCATAGTTCCTGGACCTGAGAAGGATATTGGCCTCATGGCACAATTTGGGAGATGTTGGCACAACATCAGTCATGTCTCCCAGTGCCTGGCACAGCTGATGTATGACTGCCCTATTACACTGGCACCTGGTGACACTGGTCATCCATATGGTCCAGGTACTTGCCAGCCATTCATGGCTTTCCTGAATTGCGGATCAGCACACCAGATCCTCCCATGCTACCCCCAAAACACACGTTGTCACATGCAGTCACAAAAGACATCATTCTGCCAAAACAAACCTATAACTAACAGCTGCTATACCATAATGGCATGACGTCTCAGGACTACACACATGATCTCCCTTTCTCACTCCGACATGATTTGTTTCCATACTCACTTACATACAATTCAATTGGTATCTGAAGTATTTACCCTTATTATTGATATTATTTTTTGAGAATGACAATCACATATTCGACAACTTATTCAGCAAGGTTTCTATATATTGAAAATATTGTAGAGTTTGTATCAAGATCTTTCCACAGATATTTTTTTTAAAACATTTACATCATTAGATTACTGTAATGTTTTGTTTTTGGGGACTTCCAGCTTCTTCATTTAAGGTGCTTTAGGTGGATGAGAATTCAGCAGCAAGGCTTGTGACCATGAAACTAGGTTGATTGCTTTGATCGCTTTGCATTGGTTGCTTATATCTGCACAGTATAAATTCAAAATGTTATTGATAATATTTTGTGCATTGATAATGGGGAACTATTTTCCATCGGCTATGCCAGTATGTTGGTATCATCTAGTAAGATCTTTAAGATCATAGGTTGAAAACTTGGCAGAGGT
Organism: Ichthyophis bannanicus; assembly: GCA_033557465.1. NCBI lineage: Eukaryota > Metazoa > Chordata > Amphibia > Gymnophiona > Ichthyophiidae > Ichthyophis > Ichthyophis bannanicus. Next base: position 153,028,504 of record CM066041.1, read on the forward strand.
TCCATGGGTACATGTACTCATGTGGGCTCAATTGCTAGTTTCCATTGATGGAACTAGTTACCATATGAACTTTGTTTAGTGAGAAATTTGGTGGAGTTTCATTAAGGGGTCAAGACCTAACATAGTAAATCAGGCACTGACAAATTTTCTTGGACTCTAGGAGCCAGTTTAAACATTTAAGATCTGGCCGCCGAGACCTTGGTCACAGTGCCCCCACACCCTTAAAAGGTGTCTCACAGCTCCTTTTCTAAGGGCGTGATTTACTGTTTTTCCATATTCTATGGAAAAAGAAAACTTAATAAACAGACCCTTAATGCACCATTACATAGTCCCAACAGATGGCAGTGACCCTTCTCTGCCCCCCCCCCTTCCACCAACTCCAATGAATAAGTTGTCAGCTATACCTGAGGGAACTTTCTTTTTTTGCTTTACTTATCACCATAGCCCCTGGACCCTGTCTTCACCCATTCACTCTCTCTCTCTCTCTCACAGGCCCCCGCCATAAACCCAGTCTCATTGCCCTCCCCCAGCCATCACCTGGTGTGTCTGTCATTCTCTCCCCTTCCACCTGGCATCACCTGGTGTGTCTGTCATTCTCCCCCCTTTCCCCTGGCCATCACCTAGTGTCTCTTGCCGTCATTGCTCCCCACACAATCATCATCTGGTGTCTCTCTCATTGCCCCCCCCCCCCACCCCCAGCCATCACCCAATGCCTCTCTCATCACCCCCCCCCTCAGCCTTCACCTGGTGTCTCTCACCACTGCTGTATCAAAAAGGTCAAAAGCTTGAAGGGTTGCCTTAACCAGTGGTCTTGTGTTCATGAGTCCTCGCATGAACCTGGGGATGAAAGGATGTTGGGATATAGTTTTCCTCTTTACTTGAGAATGGTAAGCTGATATGGCGATTAAGTGTACTCTAACTGATTTTGTTTTCAATGCAGAATTTAAGAGATGTAACAAGTAGGAAAGTATACAATGGACATTACAAGAAAGAGGATCACAATAGTGAGACAATTTTGAGTAATAGGATTTAATGATGGATGGTTTTCTTGAAGCTAAAAGAAATTTCTTCACCTCTTGCAATATTGGTATTCTAGCAATTAGGAACCTTTCAAAATCCAAGCTGTCACTGAAAGAGGTTGGGGTGAAGAAGTTGTCCATGGTGTTGCGTGAGGAGGTGAGGAGATTTGATATGGCCAATGCAGAGCTGCAAGAATATAATCCATGGTCTGTCTCAAATTGTCTTATGTAGAACCCTAGATATTAGAGGGAAAGAACGAAGGAGAATGCTTAAAGCAAATCTTTGCACCAGGAAATGGAGAATGTATCATGAGGTGCTGGTGTTCTGGAACAAAACCATGGGCATTTTCTGTTTATGTGAGGAGCAAAGTCTATGACTGGAAATCCTCATTTTTTGAAAATATCCATGGTGACCCTGTTGTTTAAAGACCATTCATAGGGATTCAATCCTGCGGCTTAGCCTATCTGCTATTTAGTTAAGTTCACTGGGAAGGTAGGTTGCTTGCAAGCTTGCTCCAATGGACAGGACTAATTTCCAAACACTTATTGCCTCTTTGCATAGCTGGAGTGACTGGGCACCTCCCTGTTTGTTTACACAAAACATATCTACTTGGTTGTCTGTTTGAAACAAAGTCAGTCTTCTAGAAAGAAGGAGTTTGAAAGCCCAAATGGCATAAAATATTGCTCAAAGCTCTAGGAGGTTTATGTGTAAGTATCATTTTCCTGGGGTTCAAAGATCTTTAGTGTGAAGATACAGAAGGTGAGCACCCTGACCTGAATGTGAAGCATCTGCGATGAATACAATTTGGTGCTGTAACGTCCAGAAGGGGCAACCTCATCGATTCACTGGTGACTGCTACCAGAGTAGAGCGCGTCTCATTGGTGCAGTTACTTTTATTCATCTTGAAAGAGAATGTGTATGATGTGTGCATTGCAACAGTCTCATGTATAGTTTTGCAAAGGGAACCACATGGACTGATGCTGTTCTGCATCCTAATAGTTTGAGCAGTCAGAGAGCCCTGACAAATGTACCTCTGCCTATGTCTTCACACATGGTGATTACTGAATATACTCTGTACTGAGGTAAGAAAGCCTTGCCTTGAGACGTTATAAGGTGTGCTCCTATGGAAGTCAAACTCTGAATGGGTGTCAAATTGGATTTCTGGTAATTTATTAGAAACCCCAGCTATGTAAACAGTGAAACTGTCCTATTAAGAGACAGTAATACCAGTTCTGGGGTCTTTGCATAGATGAATAAACCAGATACTGGATGTGATGATGTTGAAAGGTGAATCTGTAAAATAGTTATTTCCAAGTTATAATGCCCTGTTCAATGCAATTTCAGTTTGTTCAATGTAAACCGCACTGATGCAGAATAGCACGGTATATAAGAGAATATAAATAAATAAAATAAATAAAAAATCTATTGGTACTTCAATACTAGCCAGTCATTGCATTGAAGCCAGGGTAAGATAGTTGCAAAAGAGTTCATTTTGAACTTTTATTTCTTCTGAGGCCTCTGAGGCTTCTGAAGTCTAAAACAGGGCAGAGGCCCCTTGATTTTTTGGGTATGAGGAACTATCTTGAACAGCCCTTATATTCTATTGCATGGGCTGGTAACAGACTTGTGATCTTCTTCCAAAAAAGTAACACATGGGGGCTTGTTTACAAAGCCGCGGTAGCGGTTTGCGATCGTAATCGGAGCCGCGGCACCATTGATTTCAATGGGGCCGCGGTTGCGATCGCGATCGCGAACCACTACCGCGGCTTTGTAAACAAGCCCCATGGTCTTCTTTTGAATGCATGGATATGTAATGCATTAAGTTTGGAACTGGAAGACTTGAGAAATTTATTTTGCAGCCCCTTGGTATTATCCTTTGAACCCATCTATTTGAAGTTATGCTTTGCCAAAAAATGTTCAAAATATAGGAGTCTTCCCCTTAGTAGAATATAGCAAAAAACTTTCTGTCCTGTAGATGAAGTGACAGAAGACTGTTTCTTCTCCTGAGATCTCTGTCAAAGAGTGGTGCTTTGAGTATAATTGCATTGCTGGATAGATCTTTGATAAAGCTGGCAGCATTTATTGTAGTAAAGATAGTGTTGGGCTTGACATTGATGTTAGTAAGATGTGGAGGTGCTTCTACGGAATGCCACAGAGTCATTACTTGATTTAGTAGACAGTTCATGGATTGTGGACTAATGATCCTTCATTTGGGATATAGCATCTGATACCTTATCACCAAAATGATTATCACCTAAACATAATGCATCAGACAAGCGGTCATAAAGGTCTTCTCAAAAGTCAGATGCATGGAACCAGGCCATTCTGCACACAGTGATGGCTATAGCCACCCCTTGCAAAGCTGTTTCATAAACATCATGAGTAGAATGGATGAGGTACAAATCGCATTCCTCAATATAGAGCAATAAGGTAGCCAAGATCTGGGCAAATTCCTGAGGTAACTTTCTAAATATCAAGGAATCTTCTTCCATTAGTGAATGTCAACAGTGTATCATCTGAAGCTGATATGCAGCTATCCTGCAGGGCAGCATCGATGCTTGATAAATTTTCCTGCTCATGCATCCAAAATTCTAGGCTCTATGCCTGGGGGATAAGTAGCCCTAATTTCTGAGATTTTGACTTCTAAAAGTGACTTCCACCACCACAGAATGATGAGGCAATTGTGGTCTCTGAAGACCTAAAGCAGGTTAGACAGTATACTTGGCATTCAAGAATCTGGAAATTGAAGTAGCTGAGAGACGGGTCTGCCAGATCTCAGGTTGAAGGTCCTGGAATGCCTGATAAATTGATATGGCTATCTCATGCTTAGGACAGAGCTTTAATCAACTTCAGGGTGGAGAGGAAGTCACGGTTATTTCTCAGAGTCTTGTTTTGTGACAGGGAAAATATATAAACCAAAGAACCACAAAAAGAGCAAACACCCTCACAATGGATAGCACAGACACAAGAAACAAGCCCATATGCGTTTCAGCAGATGCCTTCCTCAGAGAAAATATATAAAAATACAATTAAAATCAAATAATATTAAAAACATAGTCTAACTGATACTAAGCAGTTAATAAATATTAAAACTTCATAAAAGATAAAAGTAAAAAACAATAAAAACTCATATAGAGATATGTTTCCTAAATGGCGGTAGTGGCTTCCGTGCGATATCAGAGCTGCGATCCCATTGATTTCAATGGGGCCATGGCTCCGATATCGCATGGAAGCCGCTACCACCATTTAAGAAACATACCCCATAGAGATCAAAAACGTAAGGTAAGACACATGCTAAGGTGCCTGATCACATCACGATACACAGAAAACGTGGAGACTCAAGCCTATGCTTTGACTACGGATCAGCTAACCTTCCTGCTCCTTCTGCCTTTGTCAGATATGGTGACTTTCAGCATGGGACTCCTCCATTGGTATTACAGTGGTGCTCTTTAATCTGATTTCTGCTTTATTTTACTTTTGCAGATTTGATCTTGATTTTGTCAGTTAATGGTGATTTTTCTCAAGTTAGAGTTTCCAAAGTGTGCCATTGTAAGTATCAATTCCTCCTCCTCTCTCTTTCTCGTCCCAGGATTGGGTCTCCACGTGTTTTCTGTGTATTGTAATGTGATCAGACACCTTAGCAGATATCTTGCCTTATGGTTTTGATCTCTATATACATTTTTATTGCTTTTTACTTTTATCTTGTTTTATTATGTTTTAATAGTTATTGAGTTATTTATATACCTACCTGTTTAGTATCAGTTTAGACTATGTTTTAATTGTGTTTTTATATATGTTTTTGAGGATGTGTACCCCTAGGGAATGAATATAAGACATTTTTAAGAAAAAGTTATAATAACATCCATTCTCGAATTGGGGGTCAGGATTGAGTCCTGCTAGGGAATCCTCAAAGGATAAAGAAGAGGAAGCAAATGCAAGGTCAGAAGTTGCCTTGAAGCTATGGGTAACTTCCTCTTGATGTGAAATACTGGACTCAAGAGTATGAGTCTTGCAGAGGGGCAAACCAGGATGCTCTGGATTGTTTGTTGTGAGTCATGCTCCTTTAAGAGCTGAAGGCTTTATCCAACAGCAGTTTATGAAAACTTGGGAGTAAAAGAAGGCTGTAATCATCCTGTGCAGGTGCAAGAAAAACACCAGGCTCAGGTGGAAGCGAAGGAATAGAATAGAATAGGAGCATCAATGAAAGTAGATGAAGCAGTTATCAGATCAGTGACTGCAGGCTCTCTGTGACTAAGAGTTTTGTGTTTAGTCTTCGAGGGAGCCTTCTGGGAAGCTGTCCCCAGAGCAAATTCCAGAGAGGGCACAGACTGCAGCATGATGTTTATTTTTAGACTTAGCTGATTTGTCTTTATATTTTCACTGAGCATTCTGAGCAAGGAGTAAGAGGGTTATGCAGCTGGTATTATTGAGCTCCTGAGAAATAACGCCAGATTGTGGAGGTCCCACTGGCAAGTTCTGCATCAGAGAAAACACCTCTCTAGGTGGTTTATTCTTACTGGATAGTATCTTGTATATGCCCATGGGCTATGGCTTTGGGACTTCCGATGGTAAGGACTCCAATCTGTTTGAATAGTTCCGGTTGCTTTGTGAGTAACTAGTTCTTTGCTCAATCATGTATATGAGCTACTGAGAGAGAACTGAGAATCCGTGTGCGGCTGCAATGTACTGATACGTTCATCTGGAGGTGCAGTTGCAGGCATGAGCAGTACAGATCGCCAGGCGAGAGATAATTTTAAAAGTAAGCTAGCTTATGAAAGGTCCTCGCTGCTGCTGGTTGAGAGACGTCCCCCATATTCATGGCTGTATTTGCCTTCTATTACTGGAGAACAAATGAAATGAATGAATGAATAAATAAATAAACATTTATATCATTTCTCCCCTCTCTCTTCTTTGCTCTACATAGTCAGGTTTTCAAGCCTCTTCTCATATAGCTTCTAGTGTAAGGTTGCCAGAGTTTTTGCAGGCAAAGCTGGGACACTTGTTTGGTGTGTATGGAGAAAGAGGAACAGTTTGAAGAGGGAAGAGGAGCCATTATGCTGCCCCCCCCTTCCCCATCCATCCCATGACAGCAACAATATCACTTCCAAGCAGACAAATCGACAGAGAAATAGAAACAGTGATGCATTTCCCCCCATACTCTGCAAATTATAAAGCTAATGGATGTAAATTCTAAAAACTGACAAACTCAAATCACTAAGTTGAAAATCATTTTTTCTGCCTCCTCTGTCCGCATTGCTGGAATCAGGGACAGAAGGCTGCTAAAGGACACAGCTCGAACATCAGAGACGATCCGTGAAAATCGGGGACACATGTGGTGCCCTTATGCTAGTGCAAACCCCATATCATAACCTTTTGGTCCATTTCCTCTGACTTACTTCAAGCGTTTTCATATCCTTAGAGAGGTGCGGCCTCCAAAATTAAACACATTAAGTGAGGCCTCACTAGTAACCTGTACAGGGGCATCATCACATCCTTCTTTTGGATATACCCCTCTCTATGCAGCCTCGCTTCCTTCTAGCTTTGGCCAAAGCCTTGTCACATTGTTTTACTACCTTGAAATCATCATACACTATCACCCCAAGATGCATATCAGCCTCTCACTCCCTGTTGTATACTGCTCCTTTGGATTTCTGCACCTCACCTCACTTTACATTTCTTCCCATTAAATCTTAGCTGCCAAGCATTAGACCAGTGGAGGAGTGGCCTAGTGGTTAGAGAAGCAGTCTGGAACCACAAAGACCAGCATTCAAATCCCACTGATGCTCCTTATGGTCTTGGCTAAGCCACTTAACCCTCCATTGCCTCAAGTACAAATTTCAATTGTAAGCCCTCTGAGAACAGGGAAATAGCTACTGGTCCTGAATGTAACTCATCTTGAACTGCTACTGGAAAGGCGTGAGCTAAATACTTCTACTATAGGTCATTTCTCATCTTATTAAAGCCTTTTGGGGTGTCCATTTTGTTGCAAATCTTCATGTCATTCACAAAAAGGCAAACTTTTCTTTCTAACCCTTTGGCAATATCACTCAGAAAAATATTGAATAGAATCAGCTCCAGGCACTCTACTATTCACCTCTCTTCCGAATGAATTTCATTTACCATCACTATCTTTCACGTCAGTCAATTAGATCTTTTAAAAATGTTTTTTTTATTGTATTTTTATTCAAGTTTCAAGGTTTAACACATCCAGCAATGAAGTGACAAAAGAAAAAAGGCAAATCAGTTATACCAATAGTTAATTAACAGAAATTAACACGTATTGTGTTCATAGAGCCCAATCCTGTAATGTGCACGTCCGGCCCGTGGATATGTCTAAATTAAAAATGGGCCCGTTTGAATCTAATTCCGCATCTGCGGTTCTGGATGTGCCTGCAGGTCTGAATTGGGGAGACAGACGTGTTTGGCGCGGCACATGCAAGTGCTATTCAGCTGGCCCGTGCACACAACTGGGGTGCGGCCTGTGCATAGGTGCAGCCATGGCCCATGCAATATAATGGAGAAACACATCTCCGTCAATATTATCGGAAGTGGATAAATGTTGTGGATGTCCCCATGCCTACTGTATTCTGAAAAGATACACGTTTCGGATCCTGCCTGTCCCCACGATGTACCCACGGACGCCACGCCCCTCGGGAAAAACGTACATTTCCTATGCTGCTCATCACAGACAATAGTTTGCTGATGCACACTAGACATAAATATCAATAAGAAATGACAGCTGCTGCAACCGAGACATATACCAGTCCTTCTCATGCCCTGAAAAGTGCTGGGTAATCCCAGTGCACCCCAATATGGTATAAGAGAATGTAAATATGAAGATGTATGTCAGGACATACCTTGCATCAAATGGTATGTGGCATTAGGAACCGGCCCCAGTGATTCCTGCCTTGGTCATCTCTACAAACACGTTTTAAACTGTTAGGGATGGACCCTCACCAAGTGCACCAAGCCCCAAACTAAACTTGCAGTTCCTCAGAGGATGAATAATATTGCTGAAGAACAAATGTATGCCCTTTTTGTGCCTATGGCCTGTAAGTGCACTCATTCTGCTGCTCCACGTTACCATTCCCCTCTTATCTCTCCCTACACCCCTCCCTGGGAACTCCGCTTTTCTGTCAGATTGCTTCTATCTGTGCCCTTCTTTTCTGCTGCCAAATCCAGACGTTGCTCCTTTCACTTTGCTGCTCCTTATGCCTGGAACAAACTACCTGTCTGTACGTCAGGCTTTGTCTCTGGGCCCTCTCAAATCCAGGCTGAGTGCTCATCTCTTTGTTGCCGCTGTTGCATCTGATCCAACTAAGTTCCCTTGACATTCTCCCTGTGTTGTCTGCCGCTGAACAGGGACCATCTTTTACATGTATCTGTACAGTGCTATGTATGCCTTGTAGTGCTATACATATGATCAGTTGTAGTAGTAGTAGTAGTAGGGCCTTTTGGCTATGGCGTCTGATTCCCACCTATCTGGGTACTGGCATTTCTCATGGCAGCTACACCTGTTCCATTGTGGCATATGTCAGTCTGTAGACATCCGCTATCTGCGGGGCAACCCTGTCTGCCTCCCCACAGCCAGCTTTGTGGCACTGCTCCCCTGGTCAGGGCTGTGTGGGCATGGGAGGGGAGATCCCTGTGCCATCACACCAAGTAGCCAGACTCCAGATATATCACCACTCTCGTAACTCTCATAGATCTCCTAACGAGTAGGGATGTAGGCCTCATGGGATAATCCAGGGAATGTTGACACAACATCAGTCATGTCTCCTAGTGTCTGGCACTGCGGATGTATGGCTGCCCTATCACACTGCCTACAATATCTGATCTTATTAGAATACCCTATGAAAAATAATCCAGAAGGAATCAGCATAGGTTCCCTGTGGCTAAATGTCAAAACATATCCCTGTCAATAATAAGGGACCCTCAGAATAAGAGCATTCAGCAGTGCAGACAACACTAATACATGCTCAAAAGTAACATTATTGGTCCCACAAAATGTGCATTATCGGCATGTTTAGTGCTGTTTTCACTGTTGAATGCTGTTATTCTGAGGGTCCCTTATTATTGACAGGGATATGTTTTGACATTTAGCTATAGAGAACCTTCTCTGATTTTGTCTGCCCGATCACACTGGCACCTGGTGACGCTGCGGTTATCCATATGGTCCAGGTACTGGCCAGGCTTTCATGTCCCCCCTGCGTTGCAGATGAGCACACTAGATCCCCCTGTGCACCCCTCAAACCACATACACACACACTCTCACTTTCTGTCACAAAAACATAATTCTGCCAAAATGATGCTCTGAATCTATACATAACAACTGTGACAAAACATAAGAGCATGGGGTACCAGGACTAAATAAATGATATCCGTTTCTCACCCAAACAAGATTCCTTTCCCTGCTCACACCCATACTATCCCTACATTAGCAGTCCTATTTTCCAGAACATGGGCATTGTTAGGGTCCCCTAGATTGGCTCCTTTAGCACAAACAGCATATTTAAGCATAGCTAGAATAAACACTATTGCTCTTCTTAATATTTCTGCAAGAGTGTTTATTTATGTGTCTATACCTTCCAGCATTCCCTCACCTCTGCCCTCTGTACCTTAAAATTGCATCTTGCGTTTTTCAAGACTGCAGTCACACCAGTCCAGCACATACTTTCACAACCATTCTTCAATATGGGATGCATTGTAGAGAAGAGCAGAACGTTTTCTAAGTCCTGGCCGTATTCCACGTTTCAACAGGAATAATGTGGACGTGTCCGGGAAACACTTCATACATACATGGGCCTTTCCTGAATATGCTTTATACACCTCTGTGGCTGACCATGCCCCCGTTCTGCCTCTTCTGGGCATGTTCCGAGATCTCCATGCTAGCGCTGTGGATGTGCATGACAGCAGTGCTTCAGAATATGGTTGGGAACATTTTCGGCACATAAACATCCCCGCCACATGTACAAACCCCTTATTCATGTTCTGGAGTGACCCCCAATAATGTATCTGCACATAAATAAAGGGTAAAGAAGAACTAGAAAGAAGATGAAAAGGAAAGAAGACAAAAGAAAAAAGAAAAAAGTAGACCAGTAATCCAGTCCAAACCAGCATCTTTCGTGCAATTACTCCAGAACTGACCTAATGAATATCACAGGACCATCTCTTGCTATGATAAATTCCACAAGTTGCTCTGGGTCAAAAAAACAAAAAACTTTTACCCCCAAGCATAACAAAACAATTACAAAGAAATTTTAAATGAAAAGTTGCCCCCAGAGTGAGTACCCTAGGCCAAAAGATCAAAAAGTCATATTGCCTCTTCTGAGTTGCTTTAGACAAGTCAGGAAATATTCTAAATGTAGCCCCCATAAACAGTTTATTCCGAACACGGAAATACATATAAATAACCAGATTTCAATCATGTTCAAGAAGAAATGTCATAATCAAGGTAGTTCTTTGCATGATAACTTCCTGCTATATTTCCAAGAACTCAGTTAAGCTCAAGCTTTCCTGAGCTCTCTCCTGTCATACTCTGGCATCACCATCTCCAAAGCCTGAGAGAGCCAAATATTGTGCCCTAACGAAAGGGGGTAAGGATTCAGATGGAATTTCTAGAACTTCCCAAAAATACCTCCTCACCATCTTCGTGGGAGGTACCAAGGGGGACAGGGAAATTATCATCCTCAGATTGTCCCTCCTAAGCTTATTCTCAACATGCTCTAAACACCGATGAACAAAGTTCTTATCTCTCATCTGCAATTTTCTAAAGTCATTAATCCTAGACATGCCAGTTTCCAGAGTTTGCAACCTTCTGGCCTGATGCTGAAGTGTCCTTGCCCAATATGCCACCTTCTCAACCACATTCCCCACTTCTCTTTTAAAATCCACAGCCAAAGTAGAAAGAGAGTCCCAAACCTTGAATGGCACCCCAAAATACATCAAAGATTACCACAGCCGAGACATTGGAAGGAACAGCTGCCCCTAGGGACGTTAGAAAGAGCTGGTCTCCTGATCCCAAGGATAATCCTTAAACAGCTAGGCTAGTCCTCAATAGCAATAAAATCACAGGTGGCCATCTCTCCCACACTGCTTCCAGTGGCAGGCTCTCGTCCTGAGTGCTTCAGGCCAAATGAGCACACTTCCAGATCGAGATGGCACTGCATGCACATTGGGGCTTAATGTTGCCCCATCCAATCAGATGAGACTCTCATCAAAAATGCTGAAAGGGCTGGAATGTCGTACACATGGACAATGTGACACTCTGTCAGTCTTCTGCCCCACTGTTGGCTGTGATCCTGAGCTGAAGGGAATGACTTGATCATTGTCTTCCGTTTCCTCGGCATGAGGTAAGAAGGGGAGCTTGTGACCGGGAAAAGAAGCATCCACCTGTCTACTCCAAGATGTCATCTTGACCCCTTAAAACCAGTAAATCAGTTTTTAATCCAATTCATTGCCTAGGCTCCTAATTTCAGGCTGCTCAGTTTATTTATGAGTCTTCTATGAGGAACAGTATCAAAGGCTTTGCTGAAAGCCAAGTAGTTCAGCATGCCCTTGATCTAATTCTCTGGTCACCTAATCAAAAAAAAAATCAATCAGATTCATCAAGCATGATCTACCTTTGATGAAACCATGTTACCTCAGGTCTTTTAACCTATTAGATTGTAGAAAGTTCAGTACACTTTCCATCAGTAGCATCACCATTAATTTTGTAAGTAATCTGACGAAATATTTATTTACAGAAAGAGTGGTGGAAAAGTGGAACAGCCTCCCAGTGAAGCAGGTGGAGACGAGAACTGTACCTGAATTCAAGAACAAATCCAGAGGATCCCTGAAGGAGGGAAGGGCTTGTAGAACTTAATAGATCTTCTGGATGAGCAGGCTGGATAGGCTTTCATTCTCTATGTTTCTATTTACTGTGCTTCCAAATAATGAGATAAAGCTTACCTGCCTGTAGTTTTCCACCTCTTCCGTTACCACTTTTGTGAAAAGGGACCAGATAGCATTTCTCCAATCCTGCTGAACCTTTCCAATCTCCAAGAATCTATTAAACATATTCTTAAGAGAACCCCCTACAAAACCTGTCTGAGCTCCCTCAGTACTCTGCGATGTATCTCATCTAGCCCAGTGGTCGTTTAAAAAAAATGATTCAACTGCTTTTTACATTGAAAGCAATATTTTCAAAGTGGATATTTATTTTAATTTAATTTATATTTTGGAGGAGTGGCAACAGCCTTATACCCAGACAATCAGAGTTCAATTCCCACTGGCACTCCTTGTGACCTTGGGCAAGTCACTTTACTCTCCATGGCCTTGGAAGAAAAGACTGGCAATCTACTTCTGGTCATACCTTGCCAAAAAAAAAACCCAGAGGCTGCTGGGTCGCCAGGAAACAGCATTGACTTGATGGCACTTAAAAAAAAAATATATATTTTAAATTTGTGTTGTGAAGTATGGGGTCAGTATTTAGCAGCGACAGTCAATGTCTTTAAAGCAACTAGCCGTTGTCACTTTAACAAAACCCAGATATTCATCACCAGAGCCTATCCAGCATCTTGTGCTGAATATCCACTTTTGCTGGCCAGAAGTTCTGCTATCCAGTTAGTGGCGATATTCAGCCGCTAATCTGATAGCAAAACCGCATAAAATTAGGACAGCCATTGACCTGTCCATACTTTATGCTATTTAGCAATCTTCCCCAGCTCTGCCCATGGACTTCTTTAACCGAGCATTTTTGCTACAGCTGGCAAGGATATTCAGTGGTCATATCAGGATCGCTGGGATTTATGAGGTTTGCAGGTGTTGCAAATTGCATAAACCTGTTTGAATATCAACCCCTATTTGTATTAAATTTAAATGTCTGTTTGTTGTAAAGCATCTAGAATATCAAAAAGACAGTATACAAATTTAATAAATGAAATGAAATGATTTGATTTTCCTAATCAGAGCTTAATGTGGGCGTTGTTTAAAAATACTATCTTGGAAGACCAGACCAGATGTATTCCACACTTTAAGAAAGGTGGAAGGATGGCCAAACGACTGCTGGCATGGTTTAAAAGTGAGGTCAGAGAGGTTGTTATAGCCAGAAAAGCACTTTCAGGAAATGGAAAAAAGAGCCAAATGATAAAACTAGGAGACAATATAAGCACTGGCATGTTAGATGCAAGGTATTGATAAAGCTGGCAAAAGAGAGAGTTTGAAAAGAAGTTTGCTATGAAAGCAATACTATATAATAAAAATGTTTTCAAGTACATTCATAGCAAAAAAACCTGTGACAGAGTCAATTGGACCATTTGATGATTAAGGGGTAAAAGGGTCGCTAAGGGAGGACAAGACCATAGCAGAGAGACTGAATGAATTCTTTGCTTCGGTTTTTAGTGAAAAAGATGAAGGTAAGTTACCCATGCCTTAAATGATATTTAAAGGTGATGTAATGGAGGAATTGAAACAAAGCTCAATAAACTGGGAAGATGTAATACAGCTATATGATAAAGTAAACAGTAATAAATCACCTGGACCGGATGGTATAGATCCCAGGGTGCTGAAAGAACTGAAATATGATATTTCATATCTATTATTAGTAAACTGAAAACTATCATTAAAATCATATTTACAGTAGTACCTGAAGATTGGTGAGTGGCCAATGTAATACCAGTTTTTAAAAAAGGTTCCAGGAGTTATCCAGGAAATTACAGACTGGTGAGCCTGAAGTCAGTACCAGGCAAATGGTAGAAACCATTATAAAGAATAAAATTACTGAATATGTAGATAGTCATGGTTTAATGGGAGAAAGCCAACATGGATTTAGCTGGTTCATGTGGAGCCCGATTGAGGAAGGGGCACGTTCGGATGGCCCCAAGCAGGACGGGCCTGTTAGGACCTAATTCTGTAACACAGGAGCAAAATGTTCCCGAGGCATATAGAATTGGGCCCAAGGATGGCCTGGCATGCCTCTGCATGGCTTGCAGGACGTCCACCTCGTGAGCCCATGCGGGCTTGCAGTACCCTAGCACTTATCCCGCTTCCCGATCCCTGACGAGGGCTGCCAGAGCCTGGATCGAGTGGCATGTACACTTCTCTGGTGGCCTGCAGCTCCAGTGGTGAGTCGCTGTGCTCCTGTAGGGGGCTGCTGGGCAAGATTGGGGGGGGGGGCAGCCTGCCCTTATTCCACCTCTGAGGGCCCTCCCCCTGGTGACCCCCGGACATACAAGGTCATCCATGGAATTGGCCTTGTACATCAGGGGGTCGGGCCACCCACGCCTTCCCCCATCATGCCCATGTGCGGAATACTTCCAGGGCAAATAACGGGGCAGCATGTCCCCATGGGACATGGTACCCCGCTATTCCCCTTCTAGAATCAGGCCCCCTGTCAAGGTACTGCTACCATCGTCCCTATTAGGCGGTTGCCTAGGGGCCCTCACGCTGAAGTCAGACGCGCCGGCTTGCAGAGCGCGAGGGAGGAGTTTCTCCCTCGCTGCTCTGTTAAGCCCGCGGGGGCTGATGGGAAGTTCCCATCAGCCCCCGCGGGCTTAACAGAGCAGCGAGGGAGAAACTCTTCTCTCGCGCTCTGCTCTGCAAGCCGGCGCGTCTGACTTCAGCTCCAAAGAGAGAGCTGCTACAGGGGAGGGCAGGCTCTGCCGTGCACAGGGGGGCCCCGCGGCACGCTCGATTCTGCCGCGGCGGCCCCGACCGCGGCAGCAGACAGATTTTCTTTTTATTTAATTTTCCCTGGGCTGGGCTGGGCTGGGGGGGGAGTTGTTAGGACTGCTAATGGGCTGGGCTGGGCTGGGCTGGGGGGGGGGGTGTTAGGACTGCTAATGGGCTGGGCTGGGGGGGGTTGTTAAGACTGCTAATGGGCTGGGCTGGGCTGGGCTGGGGGGGGTTGTTAGGACTGCTAATGGGCTGGGCTGGGGGGGGGTTGTTAGGACTGCTAATGGGCTGGGGGGGGTTCTTAGGACTGCTAATGGAATGGGCTGGGCTGGGGGGGGGGTTGTTAGGACTGCTAATGGGCTGGGGGGGTTGTTAGGACTGCTGATGGGCTGGGCTGGGCAGGGGGTTGTTAGGACTGCTAATGGGCTGAGCTTGGGGGGGTTGTTAGGACTGCTAATGGGCTGGGCTGGGGGGGGTTGTTAGGACTGCTAATGGGCTGGGCTGGGCTGGGGGGGGTTGTTAGGACTGCTAATGGGCTGGGCTGGGGGGAGTTGTTAGGACTGCTAATGGGCTGGGGGGGGGTTGTGAGGACTGCTAATGGAATGGGCTGGGCTGGGGGGGGGGTTGTTAGGACTGCTGCTGGGCTGGGGGGGGGTTGTTAGGACTGCTAATGGGCTGGGGGGGTTGTTAGGACTGCTGCTGGGCTGGGCTGGGCAGGGGGTTGTTAGGACTGCTAATGGGCTGAGCTGGGGGGGGGGGTGTTAGGACTGCTAATGGGCTGGGCTGGGCTGGGCTGGGCTGGGGGGGGTTGTTAGGACTGCTGGGGGTAGGGGTGGGTTGTTAGGACCGCTAATGGGCTGGGGGGGGGGGTTGTTAGGACAGCTAATGGGCTGGGGGGGGTTGTTAGGACAGCTAATGGGCTGGGGGGGTTGTTAGGACAGCTAATGGGCTGGGGCTGGGGCTGGGGGTGGGTTAGGACTGCTAATGGGCTGGGGGGTGGGGGTGGGTTAGGACTGCTAATGGGCTGGGGGGTGGGGTTAGGACTTGAGGTGGGCTGATGGGGGGGGGTTTTAGGACTGGCAATGGGCTGATGGGGTTAAGACTGGAAGTGGGCTGATGGGGGGGTTAGGACTGGTAATGGGTTATAGGGGGGGCTTAAACTGAAAATGGGGTGATGGGGGGGTTAGGACTGGAAGTGGGTTGATGGGGGGCTAGGACTGGTAATGGGTTGGGTGGTTGCTATGACTGGAAATGGGCTGAGTGGAAGGGGAGGCTTGAACTGCAAATAGCTGATGGGGAGGGAGCTTGGAATGGAAATGGGCTGTGAGGGAAGGGAGCTAGGACTGAAAATGGGCTGATGGAGCAGCTAGGATAGGACTGGAAATGGGCTGTTGGGGGGAGCTAAGATTGGAAATGGGCTGTGGTGGGGGCTTGAATTGAAATGGACTCATGGAGGGGCTAGAACTGAAAGTAGGCTCATTGGGGGGGGGGGGCTTGGACTGGAATTGGACTGAGTGGAGGGGAGCTATGATTTGACATGGGCTGATGATGGGGCTAGGAAATGACTAGAAATGGGCTGATGGGGGGCTAGGATTGGAAATGAGCTGATGAAGGGACTCAGACTGAAAATGGATGGGGGAGCTAGGACTGGAAATGGGTTGATGGTGGGCTAGGACTGGAAATGGGCTGATGCAGGGACTAGAAGGGAATGGATGCTGGGTGAGACTGGAACTAGAAGGGAGCTGATGTTGGGGGAGGATTAGAATGGGATGGGGCTGGGAGAGTAAAATGGAGAGGGGAAAAATATTTTGTGTGGGAGGGATGAAAAATCTACAATTGGCCTGGTATTGGGAGAGTAAGTGGGGATTGAGGATGGAGGGGTAAAATTTGTGTGGATGAAATAGGAATGAGGAAAGAGCAAAAGGAGAAAGATTAGTATGTTAAAGCAGATGTAGAGAGAGAGAATGGAAAAAAAAAACTAGAAGAGAGAAGAAAGAACAAATGGACAGCAGACGATGGACAGTTAGCAGAAAACATGAAGAAACCAGAAGAAAGTGGCTGGAGCAATTGCAACTGAAAAAAAATGCACAAAAGGTAGAAATATCTCTTTATTTTGAATTTATTAACTGGAATATGAAACCTCTAGGAAATGTGCATCATTAACGTCTGTGCTTTGTTTGGTACAAGAGGAAATTAATTTATAGTTTTATTTCTACAGTGTTGTTGTACTTCCAAGTTTGGCTTTTGGGGTTCCCAGTTTAATTATTGCCTTCCTGTTTCTAAATTGTGATTCCTTGTTTGGTGATGGTCTATGTTCTGCATGTGTAACTGAGCTGATGTATTCTGTTTATGTAATTCCTATTTGACATTGCCACTTGTTCTCTTTCCCCAGTATTCTCTGAAATGTATTGGTTTAATATTTGCAGTGTTGCCTTTTGATAGGTAGGGTATGGTGCTTTGTGAGTCCTGGTAATGCTGTCAGGATACGGCGGGTTTGCTATGGGTTCTAAATGGGCAGCGTTTGTAGTAGTTCCTAATGTGCCTGGCGGTTGGCACTGGATTATAGTAATGTAGAAATCTTTTAGTCTTTCTTTATCCATACACTCATTAAGAGACATGTTTACTAAAAGTTAGTGTATGGTAACATTATGCAAATATTTATGCAAATGAGGCCCATTATGCAAATGAGGCCCCGCACTGAGTCTCCGCACATGGCCCCGCACCCCCCTTGGGCCGCCCCTACTCCCAAGTATTAGTTTTTACTTTCCTAGCCGAGCCCACCTCTTGCCCTCTAGAGAAATTGGTGTACTTAGCTCTGCTTCTGGGGTGGCTGGCTTCCACTCCTTCCTCTGTAAACCAGGCTCCTTTATTTGGGCTGTAGCCTGCTTTTCCCCGAGAGTTCCACTCAGCAGTTGTCTGGTCTGGGCTGTAGTAACTTCCAGGAAAGGTTTCCCTTCTACTGCTACTTGCTGTCGGGACCCAGCTTGTGCTTCCTGGACCCAGCAAGCTCTCCTGCTTGTGACCTCTGCCCTCCAGCTGCTTACTCACTCTCCACGGGACGATGCCCCCTCTGGCTTGGGAGACTTGCGCACGAGCATTTCCAGCTCTCTCTGTGGCAGCTGCACCTCCCTCTGCGGCACCTCCCTTGGCTGCACCTCCCTTGGCTGCCCCTCTCTTTGCTGCTCCTCCCCTCGCTGGGATTTCCCAGCCACTTTTATCCTCCTGGCTCCTGCACGTTGTACGTGCTTCCTTGCCCAGGTGGACGTGATTAGCTTTCTGGCTTTCTACTGCGTCACACCCAGTGTAGGGAAAGTTTGTTCCACTATTCTCTGGCTCCTTATAACCTGAATATGCTTTCTGCCCAGGTGACTGTAAAGTAAGCTCTTCCTTTTCTCCTGTATCCATGGGTTCTGTGCTGGCCACTGTATCACAGCCCATAGTGTATCTTATTATCAGAATGGTTTAATGAGAGAAAACCAACATGGATTTAACTAGCTGATATAGTGTATCTGGATTTTAAGAAAGCCTTTAACAGGCTCCCTCATGAGAGACTCTTGGGAAAATTAAAAAGTCATGGGCTAGGAAGCAGGCTACTAATGTGGAACAGGGAGCAGGGCTAAATTGCCAATTTTTCTCAATGGAGAAAGGTGAATAGTGGAGTACCCCAGGGATCTGTGCTGGACCCACTGCTTTTTAACACATTTATAAATGACCTGGAAATGGGAAAAACAAATGAGGTGATCAAATTTGCAGATGACACAAAGTTATTCAAAGTTGTTAAAACACAAGAGGATTGTGGAATTTTGCAAGAGGATCTTGAGAAATTGGGGGACTGAGTGTCCAGATGGCAGATGGCATTTAATGTGGACAAGTATAAGTGGAAAGAACAATCCAAATTATGGTTACACGATGCAAGGTTCCACGTTAAGAATCACCACCCTGGAAAAGGACCTTAGCATCATTGTGATAATATGTTAAAACCTTCTGCCCAGTATGTGTCAGTGACCCAGAAAGCAAATAGAATGTTAGCAATCATAAAGAAGAGAATAGAGAATAAAACCAAGGATATTATAGTACCTCTGTAACACCCCATGGCGCAATCGCACTTTGAATATTGTGTGGAGTTCTGGTCACCATACATGGTAAAGGGCATACATCTACGAGGAAAGGCTTAAAAGGCTAAGGTTCTTAAGCTTGAAAAAAAAGACAGCTGAGAAGATATCATAGAGGTCTAGAAAATAATGAATGAAATGGAACTGGTAAGTGTAGTTTGGTTGTTTACTCCTTCAAAAGGTAGAAAGACTAGAGGACATGCAATGAAGCTGCAATGTAGCACATTTAAGACTAATGTGAGAAAATATTTTTTCACTCGGCATGTAATTAAACTTTAATTCATTACTAGAGAATGTAGTAAAAGCTATTAGTGTAGCTGGGTTCAAAACAGGTTTGGATGAGTTCCTGGAAGAAAAGTCCATCAGAAGACTGAGGAAATCCACTGCTTACCCCTGAGACAGCAGCATGGGATGTGTATACTTTTGGGAATCTGCCAGGCACTTGTGAGCTGGATTGGCCACTGTTGGAAACAGGATACTGGACTTGATCGACTCTTGATATGACCCAGTATGGCATAACTTATATTCTGGGGTGAGTTACAATCAGGTACACTAGGTAATTAGTTCCCTGTCCAAGTGGGCGTATTATAATCAAATGTGTACCTAAGGCAAAGGGAATGAAGTGGTTTACCTATAGTCACAAGGACTGTCAGTGGGAGAAGCAGGATTGTAACACTGGCTTCTTTGGTTCACAATCCTATTTCCCCAAACACTAGGCTTTTGCTCCAGTACAATATGGGGGTCATTTTAAAAACCTTAGATGAGATTTGGATGTCCGAAAACCTGCATGTGGATGTCTAAATCATGGAGATGTTCCCGGAGCCATTTTACAAATGGCTTTTAAAGACATCTCCGGTGCAGGGACATCCAAGTAGACAGGAGGCGTGGCAGAGGCGTGTCTGGGGCGGTGCAATGGATTTAGTCATCCGCACTCGATTTCTGAAACACTGGGGACTGCGACCCCTTCCAGCTTAGACCTGCTCCATGCACGAATAGGCATCGGGAAAGTGCTTGTTTTGGCCATAAAACATCCAGAGGGTGTAGAAAAGATGGAGAGTTAATTGACGTGTCTAAGATCCCGAGTGAGATTTGAACCCTGGCCCTGGCCCACTACTCTAACCAATAGGCTATTACTGTAGACGTCCTCATTTTGGAATATTATTCTGGGGGGGTGTCTATGTAGATGTCCCAGTAGACATCCATATTGGGCACATCCATGTTTGTGGAATTGTGCATGAACTTGGACATGTCTGCTTTTTTTCAGATATTCTAGCTTGGATGTCCTTAAATGCACTTGGATGTCCTTTGTAAAATGGGCCTATATGTAGTCAAGGCCTATAGTGTAGCTGGGTTTAAAAAAGGCTTTGACAAATTCCTGGGGGGCAGATTCATTAACAGTTATTAGTCAAGTGGACTTGGGAAATTGCTACCTTTTACTTCTGGGAGTGAGCAACAAGGAATGGACTTCCCCTTTAGGACCTATAAGGAGCTTCCTAATGACTCAGACTGGCCACTCTCAAATATGGGATACTTGGATGAAGTGACAGACGACAGAGAGGTCAGTAAATGGATTCACTCGGAGGAAAAAAGGTTACTAGTAAAGTGCCTCAGGGATTGATCCTAGGACTGATTCTATTCAATAACTTTGTAAGTAATAGAGTGGAAGAGTTAGAAGGAAAACGTTTTGACATTTTGTGGATGTGACAAGAAGATATGCAACAGAGTGGAAAGCCCTTAGGAAGTAGACAAAATTAGAAGTAATCCACAAAAATTCGATGAGTGGTGTATTTTTATTTTACTCATACTTTCAAGGTGAGTTACAGTCAGCACCAGAGAGCTTATGATATGTTCGTCCTGTGGCAATGGAAGGTTCCTTTTAAGTTCATTTTAAGCTTTAAGTTTTTTAAAATTTTGTTTTTTTTTTAAATATTTCCTGTTATTCTTTTTCTTCCTCTTTTCCATATGAAATTGTAGTTCTTTTCTTTTTTTCATTATTTAAATTTTATTGTACACTGATTTGCTGCTTCCATTAAAAGTGGTATAGCAAATACAATAAAACGTAAACGATAAGGTTAAATGACTTGCCCAACATCAACAATAGCATCAGTGCAATTTTAAAACTTGTTTCACTGGTCCTTAGTGTACTGCACTAATTTAGGCTACTCCTCCATTCCAGTGGCTGGTAGTTACGGTAAGCTAAGCAGTGGGGTCCCTGTGCTGACACTATCCTTTTCATTTTGGCCCACTGTTCACTCCTAAATATACAGGTGATATTTGGTCCTTTAGTGATTTAAATGGACCAATATTACCTATATATTTTTTAAAAATATGCAGATAAGGGATACTCTCTTTGAATATTGGGACATATATTACTATATTAGTATAAGTGCCTGCAGAAAAATTTCTGTAGGGGAGCTGGAGCTAATAACAAAATGATTTATTTATTTATTTATTTTATTTATTACAGTTTCTTATATACCGCGCTATTTAGAATCAGCGCGGTTTACATCATAACAAAACGACCATTACGACAAACTGTCAGGTTTTACATTGAACAGGAGTACAAACTTGGATAACTGGGTTAACTATATACATAATCTATCTACACTGCAGTGTGCGGGCATTTCTAGATTGGGTTATTTCTTGGAGGGGATATCTGGTTTAGTTGCTGTCTGGGAAATATTGGCGGAAAAGGTATGTTTTGAGAGCCTTTCTGAACTGATATAGATTGGTAATGGCTCTAATGTCGGGGGGTAGGGTGTTCCAGCATTTTGGTACATAAAAAATTAATGCCCTGTTTGTGGTGTTCGTGTTGGACTTTGTTGAAGCTTTTGGTATTGCTAGCAAGTTTACAGCTGATGTTCTTCTTGCTCTATTGGGGGGGACCATGTGGATTAGATTCGTGAGTGAGAGGGATGAGGTGCCTTTGATTGCCTTAAATGCTAATACAAGGGATTTGAAGGTGATTCTCCCGTGAATTGGTAGCCAGTGCAGCTGTTTGAGAATGGGAGTCACGTGGTCGTTTCTGGATGCACCGTAGAGGACCCTAGCTGCGGCATTCATGGCCAACTGTAAGGGGGTTAGTGTGGATTGGGGGAGACCTTGTAGGATGGCATTTGCAAAGTCAAAATGCGGCAGGATCAGCGCTTGATATATGGTACGGAAATCGTCTGGGTCCAGCAGGGAGCGTAGGTGTTTGAGGGAACGGATTTTGAAGTAGATGGCTTTGACTATTGCATCTTTAGTTTGCAAATCAGCTTCCTTGACACTGACGTGGGATGGGGGCGTAAAGTTGGAGTCTCTGGAGATGAAAAGGACCTCTGTTTTTTTATGCTGGATACGTAGGTTCTGTGTCTGGAGCCATGTTGAAACTGCATTGAAACAATCTGTGAGTGGGGTCAGGTCCATGTGGGTTGTGGAGAAAGGCATGTATAAAAGAATGTCATCTGCATATATCATGCAGTTTACGTTGAATGATCTTATGATATTGCATATGGGCTGCATGTAGATATTGAAGAGTAAGGAGGATAATGAGGATCCTTGAGGTACCCCTTGTTTTTGATGGAAGTGGCTAGACTCTTCTGATCCAGACTTCACATATTGCCATCTATCGTCCAGATAAGACTTGCACCATTTTAGTGCCTTGTTGCAGACACCCTTTTCTTTTAGTCTTCCCAGGAGGATTTCGTGACTCACGGAGTCAAAAGCCGCGGCGATGTCTAGGAAAATGAGAACAAAACCTTGATGGATGTTGTCGATTCCTGTGATGATATTGTTGATTAGACCAGTGAGTAGTGTCTCAACCCCGTGATGTTCTCTGAACCCATGTTGGCAGTTATCTAAGGGAGCAACAGAGTCTATGTGATCTTGAATTTGCCGTTGTGCTTCCTTCTCGATTATTTTGGCTAAGATGGGGATGCTAGCTATTGGTCGATAGGAGTCTACCTTTTGGGGGTCCAGTTTGGGGTTTTTCAGTAATGGTCTAATGGACGTCTGCTTGAGTGAAGTGGGAAAATAACCTGTTGAAAAGGAGAGTTTCATTATATTTGCGATGACAGGACTGAGCACATCACGTAGTTCCTTGATCCAAAAAGCTGGACATGGGTCGGTCTGTGCAGTGGAGGTGTTGAGTGATGCTATGGTGTTCTCAATACATTTATTGGATGGTGTGGAAAAAAGTTAAGTGGAGAGAGGTCCGCCGGTTCTTGATATTGGACTGCTGTGACCTTGTTAGTTTGTACAATCTTGGATTGCAGATAATCAGCGAATTCTTGTGGATGTATGTTGATGTGTTGCTCGGGTGATGGTTCCTTTGAGAGGGATTTGACCAAATTGAAGAGGTCACGAGGTTTATTCAATGACCTCTTTAGGGTGTCAGTGTGATATTGTCTCATTCTGATAGAGATTGTTCCTCGATGTATTGCAAGGTGGGTTAGGTATGCGGTCTGATCTTCCGGTGAGCGTGATCGGCGCCATCGGCGTTCGAGTCTACGTAATTGCATGAGGGAAGCGTGTAGATCAGGAGAGAACCATGGGGCGGATTTTCTTTTCGCTCTTGCTGTATTTTTAGGATTTGGGTGTTGTGAGATGGCAAGCAGGCTGGAATTCCAGTGAGAGATTAGTTCATCAAGGTCAGGTGTTGTTTTGTTGATGAGTGATGGGGTTTCCGAAAGGATGAGTTCCCTATCGAAGGGGCGGAAGCATCTAGTGGAAGTTCGAGAGGTGATGTTCGTGGGTTGGCTTCTGTTCAGCTGGTCATTGTTGCTGGGAATCTGGATAATGATCAATTTGTGGTCGGACCAGGGTACATCCACGACTGATGTTGGCAGATTGTGGCTTTTGTCCTTGACTGGATGTGGCACAAAAACCAAGTCCAAAATGTTCCCTTTTGTATGTGTGGGTTCATTTATGATTGTTTGAGACCCAGGTCTTCCATTGCATCAAGGAACGCATTTGCGTGGTTTTGGTGTAGCGATGGGAGATTGAAATCACCCATTATCCAATTTGGTTTGTTGGGAGTGCGGGTGTTAGCTGCAAGGTCAATGATGGTTGGGAGGTCAATTGGAGAAGTAGATGGTGTTCTATATAAGAGGGTGAGGGAGAATTGTTGGTTAGCAACAGAGAGAGTGTCCAGGCTGTTTGTGCTAGAAGAGTCCACAGTCTGGAAGTTGAGGTCTGATTTGGAGATTATGAGCACCCCTCCTCCTTTTTGTTTTCCCTATGTTTCGTGTGTATGGAAAAATTGGGGGGAAGTAGTTGATTGAGGAGGACGTTGTCTTCTGGTGATAGCCATGTTTCTGTGATCATGAGGATCTCAAGGTCATAGAAGGAGATTGTGTCAAGGACAACAGGCCATTTTTTGCGGATGGAACGTGCGTTAATGATGGCACATTTTAGGGGTCGGCATCTACAAGGTTTTTCCTGGTTGGGTGTATTGGATAGCTGGAATGCTACATGTATCAGGTGGGAGTGGCGTGGGTAGGTGTTACTTCCTGTGTTGAAGTAAGGGGGACTATTCCATCTTTTGCCATGGCTATTCAGGATTGGAATCCTGCCATGTGGTGTGTAGAGAGATTGGGAGGTTCCAAGCCAGTGGGTGAGGAGGTAGAGGCTAAGAATGACAGCGACCTGGAGGGCCATTCTGGGGGTTTGGATTGTGTGTGAGACACTGTAGAGGAGTGATTATATGAGAGCGCACAATAGAGCAGGTACAGTTTACATGCAAGATAGTGACTAACTTTACAGAGAGAATGCAGTATTGCAGTAATGTGAACACTGTAAGAAGTGCAAAGCTGGCAGTTTAAATTGACTTTCAACTGGCAATATTGTATTGCTAAGATAGTATCTAATACGTTATGATGCTATCAGGTTACTTTGAAAGTTAATGTGGCTTACAATAGCTAGAGATATTCAACAAACACACATTCTCATATAGGAATGTACAAACACACATTCTCATATAGGAATGTACAACTAAATATCATTAAAAAAGAAAAATAACTAGATAAAAAAATGGGGGGGGGGGGGGAGGGCGAGAGTGACCACCTTGCCACCCCTTGTAAGCATTCATATAATCTAAGCTGAGTTTTGGGCAGGCTCGAATCAGCATAAAAGCAGAATTGCATGATGGTTTGGGTTGCATGATTCCATTGTTGGGCCTCTGCTGCCCTCTAGTGCCTCAGCAAAACATGCTGTCACTATAAAGAGGTGACTCATTTGCTAAGAGTTACAAAATTTTGATGG